>OX336388.2:593768697-603768697 GCA_946902985.2 Meconema thalassinum | reverse complement strand
ATCAGTCATCTCTCGTTACAGAAACTGCGTTCTAATGTGTTTTTTTAGAATGTGACAATGATCAAAACTAGGGAATACATTCCTAGACTCGTCGTATGGGTGATTGACCATTGGTTGCAAATTCACTCCCCCTAAATGCCTAATCATTGTAGTGTTAGTTTTGTGATTATCAGAGACAGTGGTGGATCCAGGCCTTGAGGGCCCTGGGCGATATGATAAGAAGGGGCCCACAACAATAGGAAATTTTAAAAAATCAAATCAAATGGAAAATAGTTTTGTAATAATAAAATGAAGAATAGTTACAATATTTTGAATGCATTACCGTGCATTTTTTAATAATATGAAAGAAACGTGTAATTCCCCTTGAAGAAGATTATATAAACTATGAAATATTAAAATATTACTTTGCGACATTTTTCCCGGCCGAATTCTTCCATCATTTCACTGAAATCTAAACTTGCTTAACGGTCACGGGAGGTCATAGCTGCAGTGAAAAAAGAATATGATTTATAAATTAGTTCGAAAAGTATAATTAATAATTAATCAATTAAATTTAAATTAATCCATGGCGCCCCCCCCCCCCCCCCCCGGACCGCGGGGCCCTGGGCGGTCGGCCTCCCCTAGATCCGCCCCTGATCAGAGACATTTATTATAATTATGAAACAGCATTGTTCAACCTCGAGAATAACGTCCAGCAGGAGTTTATGTAAGTCCCGTCCTGACAGCTGCTTCGTGAAAAAGAAGGCACTCGGTATCTGATAATTTGTCGAAAGATCTCTTAGCACAAAACACAACACACGATTGGCTGCTACTTGTTCCCGGCTGTAATTTTCATCCTCTCTTTCCTTTTGATGAGACGGTGCTGGAGTTGTGTCCTTGTACCCGAAGAAGGTGCAAGGTATGTCTAATTTCTCTTAGATTTATTAGCACGCTATTTTATTTTGTGATATAATTTTAATTTTGATAATGCGGAAATTATAATGATAATAATTATATAGTGTCACTAGCAACCCGCCCCGGCTTCGCTCGGGAACAGTTATGAATGTGCAAGGAATTCCTGTCAGACGTAATTTAAGAATGGCGAGGTGCATGATACACAAATCCCCCTTCCGTCCAAACTAAAAACACTTATAGTGGGCGATGTATCGAAGATAGATATGCTCTCCCGGACTTTTTGTAGAATTTCTTACGCTGAACAATTCTTATACACATAATATAATGATATTTTTAACGGTTTGCCCAGCGTAAGCGCACGGACGCCTGGCTATTTTTTCGACCTTTTCACTGAAATCGTTACTGCTTGGCTCCCTTTGGTCAAAAATAAATTATTTTATACACAAATCTTCCTCGAGATCACCTTTACAGAATGGTGAAAGCAGCATCAAAATCCATCCAGTGGTTCTTGAGATTACACATTTAATATACGTAGGCCTACTGTACAGCTGATTCCTTATCGCGCCTATAATGGGAGGGGAGTGCGCTCTACCGGCAACGAGTAGAAACTTTCCAATTACATGATATACATGGGTTCTGACTGGGAATGTCAAGGCCGGTATAGAGCGCAGCTCGTATTCAGTCGGCCGTGCTATAGGAGATTCAGTATTAGTATCAAACTGATAGATGTCACTGTCGTCTCGTTGAGTTGAAGGCCTGCGTCCGTAACTTAATCCAATAAATATTATTGCTTTCCTTTGTCATGCAGATCTCATGCATATTTCATAAATCATCCTGCGAATTTCTGATGTCATACATTAGTTAGCGAAAGTGATGACCAATAGCTTCTGAATCTCGCAGACAGACGAAGGTTAGTACCCAGGGTTGCGTGTTTGTAGAATTTTACGCAGTGTCCCGTACCACTGCTTTGTATGTCCAATATCAATTTAATTTTTTTTTTTTTTTTTTTTTTTTTTTTGTCGTGTAGCCTCCTGAGAGGCCGAGTGCAGGTCTTTCTAATCGACGCCCGTGGGTGACCTGCGCGTCGGGATGAGAGATGGAATGGATGAAGAGGAATGAAACTGGGCAAGGATGTGGAAGGAAGCGGCCGTGGCCTGTCAGAAGGTACTGTCCCAGCATTTGCCTGGTGTTGAAAATGGGAAACCACGGAAAACCATTTCAAGGACAGCCGACGGTGGGGCTCGAACCCACGCGTCTACCGAGTCAGCAGAGAGCTTGGTCCCTTGACCTAACGCAGCGCTTTAGCCCGCGTAGCCACTACTAACGATATTGACAATATGTGATGTGTTTTGCCTTTATAAGCATGCAACATGTGCTAGATATCACAAAGTAATATTAGTTAGGCTAGTATAATTTTCAATAGCTCATCTGTATGATGGTGTAAGGTAATGGCGTCTCCAAATGTAGCTCGTTGGTAGCTTGCCCAATACTGTTGGTCGTTCTTCCTCGTGTGTGAAGCTAGTCCGTAGTGTAGACTGCTGGCTTAAACTATTCACCACTATTACATAATTCTCACTAGCACTTAAAATCGGAGTTTTCGGCACCAAGTGTGGGATATTATAGCGTGAAGTTAGGAAGAACGATACCGTAACATTCACTATTTTATACCATTAGCAACTACAAATACAACACACCCTAGCGGCAAGTTACATAAACACATTGTCCTTGTTTCATTCCCCAACGTCTGGCTGCGTGGCTCAGGGGTAACGTTCTCGCTTGCTGATCCCAAGGTTGCAGGTTCGAAACCTGGCGCAGTCAGCTGGCATTTGAGGGTGCGCAAATGCGAGGGAGCCGTGTCAGTACATTTACTGGCACGTTAAAGATCCCCTTCGGGGCAAAATTCCGGCACCCCGGCGTCTCTAAAAGCCAGTGTAGTTAAAAGGGACGTAAAACCAATAACATTATTATTATCATTCCCCAACAAGCACTTTGCATTATTGGGAAATGGCAACATCGCCGGGGTAGAAGAGGACGAAGCTAATTGCTGTACATATGAGTGCGAGTGAGAGGCAAGTAGTACATTTAATCCCATACTGTCTTTTAAGGTAGAGACGCACTATAATGGGACGTGGGTTAGTGACCACGGGACCCCAGCTGAGTCCGGCATTGCTTCCACTTACTTGTGCTCCTCTCCGTCTTCTTTTCTGTCGACCTCCCTTGGTCAACTTTTGTTCTTTTCCGACCCCGACGGTCTTTCACTTTCCCGCCTTAGTTGGCCCTTGTCTCATCTTTCCTGATACCCTTATTATATTTCCTTTTCTCTTTTAGATTCCCGCACTGTCTTTTTGTTGTTTGTTAATTGGCTCCTTGTGTAAGTTATCTAAATTCCCTTTAGGGTTTTTTTTTTTTGCATCAACACTCCGTTTTGTATTTATTTTCAATCTATGTTGCATTTTGCGAGTGTTTCCAACTTCAATTGCATTTTGTAAGGATTGGCAATCAAAATGACTTTTTAGTAAGTCTTTCAATAATGTCTGGAGTCTAGAGATCCTATTGTGACTAATTTTGAATTTCAATTGCAATTTGTAAATATTTTCAACCTAAACCGCTTTTTGCAAGTATTTTCAATCTAAATTGCATTTTATATGGTGGGCATTTTACAAGTATTTTGATTCTCAATTGCATTTTGTGGGTATCTTGAATCTAAATTACATTTTGTAAGTATTTTCAATCTAAATTACACTTTGTAAGTATTTTGAACCTCAATTGCATTTTGTACGTATTTACAATCTCATTTGCATTTTGTAAGTATTTTGAATATCAATTGCATTTTGTAAGTATTTCGACTCTATATTGCATTTTGTACGTATTTTGAACCTAACCTACATTTTGTGCGTATATTTCAATCTATTCCTATTGGGAGCATTTTCGTTTTAAATTCCATTTGTAAGTATTACCGCTCACCATTTTGTATTCTTTAATCTGTGTTAAGAGGGGCAGATGACCTCGTAGTTCCGCCCCTTAAAACAACAACAACAACAACAACAACAACAACAACAACAACCATAATCATCACTGTTACTACCACAATCCCTACCACTACCAGCACTACCACTCCACTAACATCATCACTACTACTGTTATAACTATCTTCACCACCAAAGATGGCACGAAACTATCTACCACCCTACAAGCTGCATTCTACGGGGGATGTCTCATAAGTAGTGTTTTTTAAAGAAAATGTTATTTGGAAAGTTTTCTGACATGAATTAAACTATTCTTCAAAGTAAAGACCATCAGATTCTATGGTCTTGAGCCGTCTTTCAGCGAGGTTTCTTATCCCGCAACGGTACCAGTCTCTGGGTTTTGATGCGATGAATTCGGCGAGACCCACTTTCGCATCTTCACTGTTTTCGACATTTCTTCCACGCAAGAAATGGGCTATGGGTAGAAAAAGTTGGTAATCTGAAGGCGCAAGATCAGGGCTGTATGCGGGTTGGGGTAGCAGTTCGACTCCTCCCAATTCCTGAATTTTTGCCATGGCTGTTCGTGCAGTATGAGGTCTCGCATTGTCCTGCTGCAAGATAACTCTATTTCGGTTAACTAATGCTGGGTATCTCCGTCTCAAAATTTCATGAACTCGTTCCAGTTGTTGAGAATTAAGATCCGCATTGACTGCGCGCCCGTTTGGAACAAATTCCCTGTGAATCACTCCTTCGAAATTCCACCAGACACACAACATCACTTTGGGGCCGAACCGATCCTTTTTAACTCTGACTTTGGCAGGTTGATGGCGACTGAGCCACTGTTTCACGGCGCCAGCTTTGCGGTAATAAACCCATTTTTCATCACATCAGACAATTCTCCTAATAATCTATCACCCATGAGGTTACCGATAAACCGACGACAGATACCCCTGTACGATGAGCCAGTTCAGGGGTCAATTCACCAGGTACAGATCTACAGCTTCTGTTTGATTTTCCAAGTTTTTTTAATTTGGCGATGTATGGTATCTTTTAATGCACATAGTACTTCTTTGCGGATTTTCTTCCAAATTTCTTCGTGTATTCTCAATATTCCATAGTTTAGGTCTTCCAGGACGCGATAAATATCTCTCATTAACTCCTCTCATGAGGTTGGCGTCATGAAGGGCATCCGGCCTTAAAAACCACCCACCACAACCAGCCTTTCATCGCATCACATCCCCGACACCGTTGAAAAACGGGAATATTGAGGGGTAGACGCTAGACATACATACATACATACTATGGCTGTGGAAATTTGAAGCCATTCTTTTTCAGTGTTGCCTATACAAATTGTCTTCACTGCTTTTCAGTCGGTCAACACGATTGTGCCCAATGAATTGGGCGGGGTAAAAAATTATAAATATGTAAACACACTCATAGAAAACATTACAGTCATGTATTAGTTATCACACTTAAATGGGCTATCTACTGCTATGGGCTTGACAGATGGTTACTCATAAGCTGCGTACGAAATAAGCAGGTAAGTTTAAATGTCCATGTGTTTTAAACTAGAAACCGAAACCTTGATTCTACGAGATATTTCGAGCCAAGTACTGGTGCTTCTTTTTAAAACCATCCACATACAAAGTAACACACAGAACTCGAATATATTACACATGAATACATTTATGTTCATTGTTTTTTTAAGGTTTTCATTTAAGGGGCTTGGACATCGTGAGCATTCAGCCCCGTGTACTTGTCTATACAGAATTTGTCTGATAACCTGTGTTAATGTGGTGTATGTAGTAATGTGTGTATTTGTAATTCAGGTGAAGATTGGGAAAGAGGCGGCTTTGGCCTTCAGTTAGGATATATCCCTATATTTGCCTGGAGTAGAAGTGGGAAACCACTTCCATGATGTCCTCACATGGCTGAGTAGACGCCGTTGTAGTCCTCTACATCTCTTAACAGCTATTCTAGTTTCTAAATAACTCTGTACTTAACGCTGAAATAAATAGTATAGGCTTAGGACAGCCCTTCTTAAAAGGCGGCCCGTGGGCCACATCCTGCCCGCCGATATATTTCTGCTGGTCCGGCATGAAAAGCGAGAAGAATTAAGTTTGAATAGTAAGTTATACCAAAAAAATTATTGGTTCTAAATGTTACTCATACAAGTAAAGACGGAATAAAATGGATTCGGTGGCGTAGCCGGTTTCGTAGCATGCTGAACTGCTATGCCCAAGATCGCATGTTCAAACCCGGCCGAGGTCGTCGGATTTTTAAGAGCGTTAAAATCCTTCAGTATGCCTTCCTTCGGAGGGGAAGTAAAGCCGGCGGGCCCATTTCATAGATTTATGGCATAATAAAATGATAATAATATCGTATGGCCTCGGTGCCGGGTGCAAGCTTTGTTATTTGACACCCAGAGGGTAG
Source organism: Meconema thalassinum (assembly GCA_946902985.2). NCBI lineage: Eukaryota > Metazoa > Arthropoda > Insecta > Orthoptera > Tettigoniidae > Meconema > Meconema thalassinum. The sequence continues at coordinate 603,762,404 of OX336388.2, read as the reverse complement.
CTTGCATGTCGAATTTCGTTGTTCCTTGAAGCACTATGAAAGTCAAGGAGGTTAGATATCTAAGCTCCTTGAACACTATAGCGCTTTCTAGTAGAGAAATGAGGAACTTTGTGTTGGCGGAAAAATCCGAGATTAATTTTGCCATTACGAACACGGCCTACTGAATTCAAATGGGTTCTTTAACATGCCAACATCGTATGACACACGTGTCGTGATTTTTGTTGCCTTTCAAAAATCACTTACCACGGTCAGGAGTGAACCTGCAAGCTTGGGGTTAGTAGACCGACACGTTAACCATTCACCCACCGTGGCATGTAAAAGAACCTACCACAACAATTGGTAGTGTGTAGCTAAATTTGTAGGTTATTTGGTTAGAAACGCTCTATCAAGTTCCAACGACCACCACTAGGTGTCAGTGACAGTGGCATCTCTGGCAGCCAAAGTTGGAATTACTTGAAATTGAACTTGTAGGGGAGCCTACGGGCGTTAAATTAAAATACCCCGCTATGGCCATTGGCTTCAATTCATAGCCTGTATAATTTAAAGACGGAATACTTTGCTAATGCGGTTTCGGTTATATGTTTGACCTATGGCCTTAATTATGCATTCTTTTTTTTTTACTTCCCCCCTTAGGCCAGGCGACAGGTAGTTCAATAAGGAATTAATTAGTGGAAAGCTGGAAATTGCTTTAATCGCTTTATTTGGACCCAGATATTACTCTCCCAAGTTTTCCCCCTCGAGCGAAGTCGGCGTTGGCCCTTCTGGCCCTAAGAAGGTACCATTTTTTGTTTTTTTTAGAAATATCTCCCATACCATGAACTTTATCAACAACATACCTATTATAAAAAATAATCTAGAGTCAATTTACTACAAAAATTTTCCCTACCTTTTGTCTCTAATGTGAACCGTTACGATGCTACGACCATTCAAAGTTGAGCCCTTTTTGATTCTTGCGGAAAATCTATGGAAATGATATGCCATATCAAAGTTTCTTCATGTTATAAATATTTGTTATGAAAGATCGAAAGCAGATCTATCTGAAGCTCATCCGTTGCACGATTATCAACTTGTTCAGCAGCTATTGAATTGTAAGAGAAGTTTCCTGCGTTCAACTGAATGCCTTCAAGTACCCATCATCACTGATAACAACTTGGAGATTTATTATTTATTTAGCGTATGGCTTTTATGGCCGGGAGTGTCCGAGGACAAGTTCGGCTCGCCAGAGTTTGTAGCTGCTTCTATGTGGACACCACGGGTTGAGCTACAAGTACCGTTGCATGTGGGTGAGATGAAATGAATGAAACTGGACTCCGCTTAAAAAGCATTGCCCTGTTGTAGCGCACTTTACTGTGGCTGCTCGTACACCACTCAAGATAGACTCAAATCGCGTCCTAAACATTTCACGTAAACTGAATGAAAGCCTACTGACTCATAATACGAACGAGTTAATTCACTTTAACAATAGAATTGGAGCAAGTGATCTTGACTCTGCCGCCTCTGCCCTTTATGACATTAATAAATCATCAGTTCCACTATTTCGCGAACGAAAATTACAGAACTGGCTTAACCACACCTGCTATTTCGAGAGAAAACTAGTATTACAGGCCCTTCACGTATTGCGAGCAAGCAATAGACATGAGGACCTATCTATATACGGCACTTTCATGAATAATTTCAAGGAATTACTCAAGAAGACACGAAAGGACTTTATTGAACTTGAGGCGGCCAAACGGTGGAGAATGCGAAAGCGAACCCTTACTTAGCGTCAACACCCAGGAAAACTCAAATGGTTGGGAAAACTGACATGAGTATTTGGGAGCAACACTTCACTGCCATATTGAATCAGAAGGGAACCTTAACAGCATTCCAAATGAAACTATCTGAACAAGATGGCACTACTATCCCCTTGTTCACACCAGATGAGGTTCGTAGTGCTCTAATGACGGAAAAGCGACTGGGCCAGATGGCTTCTTCAATGAGCACATTAAAACAGCAGGTACCGTGCTATTACCGGTAGGCCTATTTACAAATTTAATGAATCTTTGTTTGAGATCAGGAGACGTTCCTTCCACGTGAAAACTGTCAACATTGAAGATGCTCTATAAGGGGAAAGGAGACCAGTATGACCCCAATTCCTATAGATGGATCGCCTTAGAAAATAATCTTCTCAAAGTGCTCACTAAACTTGTGGCAAAACGGCTCACCGATGAAATTGATAGTAAGATACCAGAATAGCAATTTGGATTTAGAAGGGGGAGGAGTACAACTCAGGTCATTAAAAATCTCAAGGATGATGTTGAAAACGCCCTTAAAATACCACGAGGCAAATTTCACGCAGTATTCATTGATTTTACAAAGGCTTGCGACGACTTAAACCGGATCATAATTTCCTCGAAACTTGATAAGTTGGTGAAGGACAACAAACCACTCACAACTACGTTCAAATTCTGACAATGTAACAGTATCGAAAGAGATATTGCAAACAAATGGCGTACTTAAGGGAGACCCCCTGAGTCCCTTCCTTTTTAATGTCGCAACCCACGATGTTGTTCGAGCGATTAAAGAAGACTCGCCGGAAATAAAACTGTACAGTTATGCGGATGATGTGGTTCTGGGCTCCCGTGACATCAGTGAGCTACAATCGGCTGTCTACTCTCTGGAGGTATGGGCGTCTACCAGTACCAACGATTGGCAGGTTAACGTCGAGAAAACGAAATATGTGATCTTCAGGAAAGGCGGACGAGCATCCAAGGACGACAGTATAATTTTGAAACAAACTCCCCTTCAAATATTGTAAATAGCTTCACCTATCTAGGCTTGACTCTGCAAACTACTATGCAATCCTTCAGGATTCACATAAAACAGCGGGTAGTATCGGCCACTATTTTCGATATTAGAAACATATATCGACTTTCACTGAAATCCGCCTTAGCACTCTTTGATGCGAAGGTTGTTACGGTCCTCACATATGGGTTAGACATAGTCTGGGATAAATTAAGCTTGAGCGATCTCAGATCAATTGAAAAAGTCGAAGCGCGATACTTAAAGGCTGACCTAGGAGTATCAAAATTCACGCACTCCCGACTTGTTTATGAACTTGCCAGGGAAACTTTTCTCATTGAAGACTTAATATCTAGATTACAATTGCCTTCTACAAGATAGGAACAGGAATTCCTAAGGATGAGACAAAGAAAGCGAGCGCAAATCGACATAGAATTCTATGGGACTGATGCCATGTCTCAGAGAAATTGGACTGAACCTAACTATGAAATGAGGAGTGCTCTGAATAGACTTTCTGTGCACGGCTTCCATCATAAGCTGTGCGTGCGACGTGGCTTTCATGAGCCTTCTGAGCAGTGTGTGTGCATATTATGTGCTAAACAGTGTGGTCGATACCATTTTAGTAAATGCTTCAAGAGAACACTGTCCTTATTGGATTACTCGAAAATGTTCCTTTATTATTATGATATCGATCACGTGAGGCATTTTACAGACCAAGGATCATGTAATATGAGACGGCACGGGTTGGTGGGATCGGGGTCTCGAGCGCGGTTTGTGGTGGAAACCATGCACCGCTAGTCTTTTTATTTAACTTCTCATCTGATAGTGTTTATGTAAAATGGAGGTCTCGTGGAATGCCGACTGTATGGGAGCAAAGTGCGGTTTTTTGTGCGACTAGTTACACCTGGTAGTGCACGTCAAGGAGGAGAGTTTGACGTATACGGACGCTAGGAGAGATACGAGAGGTGCAAGTAAAAGAGGTACTTTTGAACATTTAGGCGAACGGTAAACTATGACCAGGAAGCAGTTTTCAGCGAGGGTTACCATGGGAGGAGTTGTTCCAGTAGTACCTACAGTTCAATGCACGAGACTCAATAGGTTACGGTCTAGGGTTGGTAGATCCCAGACCATCATTAAAAAGTGGGGTGTACCTTGTGGGTCGAACCCCTGTGATTGCAGAGAGGTGAAAACCATGGATCAGCTCCTGCCCCCTCCAGTGTACCATGGTCGCCCTTGTGAAGGCTACACCCAACGGCCAGGACCCAGCAAAATACTGGTGCAACGCAATTTAATGAAATATTTGTCACTTAAGGGCCCCTTCAGACGAGGCCACTTAGCAGGGCTTCACCGTGGCGCGTTGGTAGCGCCACCGATTAATTCTTACAAGCGTTAGTGGTGCGTTGGTGGCACTGGTGGCCCTGCTAGTGTTTGATACCCGGGTGGAGAACTCGTCAGTTTTCCAGTAAACATGGACGTAGACGGTGATATAATTCTTGCCATATTCCTCATACGGAAGAGAAAGAAACTTCAACGGAAAACAAGAAGATTCTGGGTTCATCCATTGGTTTTGGAAAAACAGAATCGAGGACTGTTCTATACCTTATTCGATGATCTGCAACAGGATGACGAAAAGTTCTTTGCGTACTTTCGCATGTCCAAAAATTCATTTCAAGAGCTTTTAAATGGTATCAGCAACAATATTCGGGAAGAGTACAGAAAACAAGGCAAGAAATACAGGCCCTAGCCCGCAGCAAAAATTAAATAATAGGAACCTGGGAATAGCAAAATACACGACCATGTGGCGAGCCGTTAGTAGCGCTAACGTCTCGCTATGTACGCGCCACTAAATTAGTGGCGTGGCTGCAGCCTCGTTTGAAACCAACAATATAGTTTCTGGTTTCGCGAAGAGAAGCGCTACTGTTTGTGGCCGCCAACAGCAGTGAAATCAGCTACACAGAGCGTCTGCTGCTCCACTGTTCCGTGGCGGTGGCTGTGTGTGAACGCTCTCATTTATCTACAGTATTTATGAACTGCTAAGCAGTGGCGATTCCTCCATGTAGGACGTGAGGATCATCCTACAGTCAGCTCTCAGCTGTAACTGTTTAAAAAAAAGTTTTGTAAAATAGTCTTTGGGGCCACCTTGTGCGCCCTCTCGATATGCTCTGTCTCACTGTTACCATAACGAATAGAATAAGAAGTGATATCACTGGCCTAGTACGCCTGGTCCGCCGCAGCGCAGCGCTGGCTCCGATCTGTGATGTAAGTTAGCATTGGCGCTTACGAGACTTAAAACCTTGCGACCTGTTTTACATGTTAAAACACCGCAAGAAATCCTCATAGGCACTAATAAGTTCGACATCTCCACTTACTTTACTGTGCCCAATTATAATGTAATAAGTCGTCTCCTGTAATAGTCCAGTTTCGACAATAAGCGAAGACAGAGATCAAGTTCAAAATGCAATTAGTTTTGCCAGCTATCGGTAAATTTAAAAAAAGAACGGAAAAATTAACCTCGCTATCAGAAAGGATTTCTTCACATTCCCTTAACTGACTTGCAACACAGCAAAAAAAAAAAAAAAAAAGGCCGTATGAACGCAACTTTCAACTTTACCGTAGATTACTATAAAATTCAATAATAACCATAAATTTCACTCCACAAACACCAAAATCAGTAAACTACCATCATTTCAGAAGAACTTAACATTAAACAGACATAGAAGGCATAGTCATGACCCCTTCATAGAGTAGGCTATTTCCTAAACCCGATCACGGCTCCTTCAACTTTATTTAGAATATTACAAAACTCAATTATACCCATAAATTTCACTCCACAAACACCAAACTCAATAAACTACCATCATTTCATAAGCACTTCACATTTAACAGACATAGAAGGCACAGTCATGACTCCTTCTTAGAGGAGGCTATTGCCTAAAACTGATCACGCCTCCTTCAGCATTACGGTACCGTACATATATTTTTTAACTCATTGTCTTTTTATTCTCATCCCTTTCTTCACAGAAGTAGTCTTTAATGGCATCAAGAGCATATTTATTTACACCATACTGGACAAATACTTAGGCAAATTAGGAAGGAACAGAATAGTCTTTCATCGCCAGTTGGTTCTTGGGAGAAGTACTACTTCCTTCCCTTCTAACACAAATTTGTCAAATTTAACACTTAAATCTTCTGAAAAGTGAGCATCACAGATGTAGGACTTTTCAGTAAGTTCCCTGTCCTGCCCTGGTATGGCCCCTTTGCACTTCATAAAACGTTCCTTATCTTTAGTAGGTTTGAAAAACCGTCTGACCTCTTTACAGTCCCCATAACTAGATCTACATACTGGTATAAAAGAGCAATGCATCTTCACTACTCCCATTAAGCACTCATGAAAATGTAAGGGCTAAACTGCTGTTTACTTAGATTAAATAACAATAAAATTAACACACGAAGATAACGTCAACACACGACAAGAAATTAAATTCCATTTCATTTAATGCTTCCTACAATAGCATTTCAGGTATTAATACTATGAAGTAATAGTGTAAGCACTTGTATATCAATAAACGTTTGCACAGAACACCACCAAAACACTCCGACCGATTAAATACTTAATATATCGCACATGAACACATAAACATATGTGGAAATCAACAATCTCAAATCGACTGAAGCGCTGCGTAGCGGCGAGTGCCAACCCGATCCGTATTCATTACATGCTATTGAGGGAGAAGAGATCACACTTTATATTCTATTCGTTATGCTGTTACTGTCAGTACTTGTAACTAGTTCTACTTCTCACCCCTAGATGGGTGAAGTGTGACCTTCACCACCCGGAGTAGAAAGCTGTTAGGAAGTAAGCCTTGCGTCCTCAAAGCACGTGTTTATAGCCTTAGAAATGTGTGGGTAGCCACTGAGGGGGAAGGGGAAGGTTTGGTCTGTTTAATGGCATTCTGAGGACGTCGACTGAGATCCTCAAGTCTCGCTATTGGTTGAATTTTAAACCAACACTACGGGCTTATTGGTTATGATTTTGCGCGGTCAGAATGGATAGTCTGTTTTCAGCGTGTGCACACCTTTGGAGTGGTATTCGATTGTATTGTATTGTATTGTGTAATGTGTTCGTATTCGTAATAGTGCTGTGCGACAGAATAACTGAGTCTAATATCTCAATTTGGCCCAGCTATAATAATTATCTTAGGTTAATAAGTAGCCTATCTTATTACGTCCTACACATTGTGAAAATTAGGAGTCGCCACTGCGTGCTAAGTGGCCTCGTCTGAAGGAGCCGTTAATGGATCTTCATTACTATTTGATTCTATTGTAATAATATGCTGCTCCTGATACGTTAATGTTACAAAACGTTATAATAGTGAATTATGCAACAACCCTATAATGATAATAATTATAGGCGAGTTGCATACGACTGTTAATGTACGACGATAATTATAAGTTTATTTTATGTTCGAACATAAATATTCTTAAATATCTGTCAAGATTCCGCCAGTTTTGTTTACTGAACAGAGGGCATGGGACGAAGAGAATACCTTGTATTCGACCACGGCCTCCTCGAATGCCCCACTATGACAGCCACGGAGAGAAAATGCCGTGGAAGTCAGCGCAGGTGCGATGCTATCCGTACTGACTTGGGTGAGTGGTTATAGTGTCGGTTGTAGGTTCGTTCCTGGATGTGGTGAGTGATTTTTGAAAGGCGACAAAAAACACGACACGCATGTCATACGTTGCTGGCATGTTAAATAACCCATTTGAATTAAGTAGGCCGTGCTCATAATGACAAAATTAATCTCGGGATTTTCCACTAACAAAAGTTCCTCCTTTGTCTACTAGAAAGCAATACCGTGTCAAGGAGCTTAGATATCTAACCTCCTTGACTTTCATTGCGCTCCAAGGAATGACAAAATTCGACATGCAAGCGGCCCTTTGGGCGTCAAATAACAAAGCTTGCACCCGGCACCCGAGGCTATACGATATTATTATTATTATTATTATTATTATTACCGAATTGGTCAAACAGCTGTATCGTAACAAAAATCTTGAGCTCTGATTGGTGGAGAACCTGTATCATAATGAAACATGAACTATGGTTGGTTGGTTCCTTAGTTTAGGGGCTGCGACAACGCGGTCATGTAGCCCCGTGTATTTTGGGTGTGTGTAGAATCTGTCTGATAACCGGTGTTAATTGTGATGACTGTATTAGTGTGTGTATCGTTTTTTTTTTAAATTCAAGTAAGGACTACAACTTCGAATTTTTCAAATAGTTCCTACTTTTGCCGCCAAATGCCACCGTCAACGACTACTAGGCCTAGTTCAGAACTTAGCTACTAGACGCAGTCGGCTCTTGGCAACGAACGTAGAAACCTAAGAGCGTTGTTTACACTCTTAAGCTATACAAGTGAGTTTCACACAGGTGTAATTAGTGGAAAGTTCTTTAACGTGCCATAAATCTATGACATGGGACCGCCGGCTTTACTTCCCCTCCGAAGGAAGGCATACTGAGGGATTTTAACGCTCTTAAAAATCCGACGGCTTCGGCCGGGTTTGAACGCGCTATCTTAGACATAGAAGCTCAGCATGCTACCGACTAGGCCTACTCCACCGAAGCCGCCAAACATGAACTATAATGAGCGTCTTTAAGATGCAGTTTTCTGGCATATAATATGTATATTTCAGATGGTCGAACATAAAGAACATCACATGATTTATTTAAAATAACCATTACATTCATTACAAAAAAACAAGAAGTTCCGTGACGAACTAAAGAGCCTACTTTTCTTAAAATTTAAGATTCATGCCAATGATTAATCTATATGGTTCTATCTAGAATAATGACGAAATTAAGTTGGTAATATCGAAATTTCTAATAAGTTTGAAATACTGTAAAGCTGGCATAATGTAGCCTAATACAGAACTACAGTTGGCAGCCCTGGTGACTGAATATATTCTTAGTTCCAGCTCTTAAGGTACAGAATACAAAATATGATTGAAGTCCAAGGGATATCATGGACGTTACATGCAGTTAAACATTGGATCTAACAGTGCACGTAAAATTATGTTGGCAACAATGACATACATGTATTGGTCAGAAATAATCTGAGATAATATGATCTATTGTTGTGTCAATTTTGAATGAAATCCATTAGTTAGTATAGAAGTTACATGCATTTTAAAATTGGACCTGTCAGCAGGCTTAGAATCATGTTGGCAGCACTGGCGTAGGCCCATATTAGTTACTCCAAATTAATCTAGAATGCCAGGTACTATACGTGTGCAAAGTTTAGAGCAATCGGCTTGCATACTTTCTGACAAATTGGTATAAGGGTAACAAAAATAGAGACAGTATTTATTAACAGTTGGCAGCCCTGGTTACTCTTAAGAATCGGCATAGTCATCTGTTATGGTACACATAGCCCACACAAAATTTGGTTGAAATCCAAATGATAGTATAGAAGTTACATGTATTTAAAGTTAGACCTCTCAGCAGGCTTAGAATCATGTTGGTAGCACTGACGTATATAAGTTACTCCAAATTAATATAGAATGCCAGGTATTATACGTGTGCATAGTTTAAAGCTGTCGGCTTGCTTACTTTCTGATATATGGGTATTTGGATTTAAACAATTGAGAGCATTTATTAACAGTTAGCAGCCCTGGTGGCTCTTAAAAATGTGCTCAGTCATATTTGTTTACGTACACATAGCACATACGAAATTTGGTTGAAATCCAATTGCTAGTGTAGAAGTTACAGGAATTAAAAATTTGGACTTATCAGCAGGCTTATAATCATTTTGGCAACACTGCCATATACGGCCTCCTGGAAATTAAACTGCAATGTTAGTATCTATACGTGTGCCAATTTTGAAATAGCTCCCATTCATACCTTACATGATATCCAACATGGAGCTCAAATTTCAATTGCGATTTTTCAGCAGTTGGTAGCACTGAGATAATTTTCAAATATGGCCGTGACATATTCAAGTATAGATCTTTACTCCTACCAAGTTTTGTTTCGATTGCTGCAGCCGTTTAGGAGTTGATAGGGGGGGGGGGACAAACACACAGACAGACAGACAGAAGGACAGACAGACAGACACACATTTGCCCGATCTCATAAGTCTACTTTTTCCTCATTTTTGCAAAATGTGAAAAGTAGACTAAAAATTCAAAGTTCTCAGACCTATATAGGGTGGAAAATTTCAAGATAGAGTCCGAAAAATCTGGCTTTTACTTCTGTGAAAAGCGTTTGACATGACCTTCTCATTAGTCTCAACAAAGACAATGAAAACAACATTCAAAATTAACTTTGAAAGTAATTAAAACGAACAAAAATACAAATCTAAATTCCTACGATTTTGAGGCAGAAGTGGAGGGAGGGTAGGCTCAAATATACTTGATACTTCCTCTTACTCCCGAGATTTGAGGCTTCCTATTAACCCCTGGCCCCTTACTCCCGAGATTTGAGGCTACCTCTTAACCCCTGGTTCCTTACTCCCGAGATTCGAGGCTACCTCTTAACTCCAGGCCCCTTACTCCTGGGATTTGAGGCTTCCTCCTAACCTCTGGACCCCTACTCCCGAGATTTGCGGTTACCTCTTAACCCCTGGCCCCTTACTCCAGAGATTTGAGGCTTCCCCTTAAACCCTGGCCCCTTACTCCCGAGACTTGAGGCTACCTCTTAAACCTTGGCCCCTTACTCCCGGGATTTGAGGCTTCCTCTTAACCCCTGGCCCCTTACTCCCGAGATTTGAGGCTTCCTCTTAAACCCTGGCCCCTTACTCCCGGGATTTGAGGCTACCTCTTAACCCCTGGCCCCTTACTCCAGAGATTTGAGGCTACCTCTTATCCCATGATGCCTTATTACCAGGATTTGAGGCTTCCTCTTAACCCCTGGCCCCTTACGTCCGGGATTTGAGGTTTCGTCTTAACCCCTGACCCCTTACTCCCGGTATTTTAGGCTTCCTCTTAACCCCTGGCCCCTTACATCCTGGATTTGAGGCTTCCTCTTAATCCCTGGCCCCTTACTTCCAGGATTTGAGACTTCCTCTTAACCCCTGACCCCTTACTTCCAGGATTTGAGGCTTCCTCTTAACCCCTGACCCCTTACTACCGGGATTTTATTCTACCTCTTAACCCTGGCCCCTTACTCCCGAGAGTTGAGGCTTCCTCTTAACCACTGGCCCCTTATTACCAGGATTTGAGGCTTCCTCTTAACCCCTGACCCCTTACTCCTGGGATTTGAGGCTTCCTCTTAACCCCTGGCCCCTTACTTCCAGGATTTGAGGCTTCCTCTTAACCCCTGACCCCTTACTCTCAGGATTTAAGGCTTCCTCTTAACCCCTGGCCCCTTACATCCGGGATTTGATTCTACCTCTTAACCCCTGGCCCCTTACTCCCGAGAGTTGAGGCTTCCTCTTAACCACTGGCCCCTTATTACCAGGATTTGAGGCTTCCTCTTAACCCCTGACCCCTTATTCCTGGGATTTGAGGCTTCCTCTTAACTCCTGACCCCTTACTCTCAGGATTTGAGACTTCCTGGCCCCTTACTCTCAGGATTTGATTCTACGTCTTAACCCCTGGCCCCTTACTCCCGAGAGTTGAGGCTTTCTCTTAACCACTGGCCCCTTATTAGCAGGATTTGAGGCTTCCTCTTAACCTCTAACCCCTTACTCCTGGGATATGAGGCTTCCTCTTAACCTCTAACCCCTTACTCCTGGGATATGAGGCTTCCTCTTAACCCCTGGCCCCTTACTCCCGAGATTTGAGGCTTCCTCTTAACCCCTGGCCCCTTACTTCCAGGATTTGAGGCTTCCTCTTAACCCCTGACCCCTTACTCTTAGGATTTGAGACTTCCTCTTAACCCCTGGCCCCTTATTACCATGATTTGAGGCTTCCTCTTAACCACTGGCCCCTTATTACCAGGATTTGAGGCTTCCTCTTAACCTCCAACCCCTTACTCCTGGGCTTTGAGGCTTCCTCTTAACCCCTGGCCCCTTACTCCCTGGATTTGAGGCTTCCTCTTAACCCCTGGTCCCTTATTACCAGGATTTGTGGCTTCCCCTTAACCCCTGGCCCCTTATTACCAGGATTTGAGGCTTCCTCTTAACCTCTAACCCCTTACTCCTGGGATTTGAGGCTTCCTCTAACCCCTTACTCCTGGGATTTGAGGCTTCCTCTTAACCCCTGGCCCCTTACTCCCGAGATTTGAAGCTTCCTCTTAACCCCTGACCCCTTACTCTCAGGATTTGAGACTTCCTCTTAACCCCTGGCCCCTTACTCCCGGGATTTGAGGCTTCCTCTTAACCCCTGGCCCCTTATTACCAGGATTTGAGGCTTCCTCTTAACCCCTGGCCCCTTATTACCAGGATTTGAAGCTTCCTCTTAACCTCTAACCCCTTACTCCTGGGATTTGAGGCTTCCTCTTAACCCCTGGCCCATTTTTGGGGGTTTTGAGGCTTCCTCTTAACCCCTGGCCCCTTACTCCCGGGATTTGAGGCTTCCTCTTAACCCCTGGCCCATTATTACCAGGATTTGAGGCTTCCTCTTAACCCCTGGCACCTTATTACCAGGATTTGAGGTTTCCTCTTAACCTCTAACCCCTTACTCCTGGAATTTGAGGCTTCCTCTTAACCCCTGGCCCCTTTTTTGGGGCTTTGAGGCTTCCTCTTAACCCCTGGCCCCTTACTCCCGGGATTTGAGGCTCCCTACAAACACGTATTTTTATCACATAAATAAGTTGTACCCTAGTTTATTTTTAGTGGTCCTTCCCATTGAAATATGGATTTTCGTGCCATTCACTCCAATAGTTTTGACGCCAGGCTATGTCAAACAGACAAAAATCAAACTGGGCGCATATTTGATCATTGCACACCTTATCTGCGACGGCTTCGGTGTCGTAGTTGGTAGCTTGCTGAGCATCTATGCCCAAGGTCGCGGGTTCAAATCCGGCCGATGTCATCGGATTTTTTAAGAGTGTTAAAAATCCCTCAGTATGCCTTCCTTCGAAGGGGAAATAATGCTGGCGGTCCCATGTCATAGATTTATGGCATGAAAAAGAACCTTCCACTAACTACACTTGTGTGAAGCCAAAATTTGTAGGTCAGAATTGATAAAGCTATATTAGTTCCAACGTTTACCGCCAGGTGCTGACTGCGATGCTATCTAGTAGCCAAGTCCGCTAGCTCGGTGTCGTGGACTGTAGCATTTGATAGCAAACGTAGGAACTACTTGAAATTACTGTCTGCAGCCCTTACTTGAATTTAAAAAAAAACAGATAACACACTAATACAGCCCTTACTTGAATTTAAAAAAAACAGATAACACACTAATACAGCCATCACAATTAACACCGGTTATCTTCATACACCCAAAGTACACGGGGCTACATGACCGCTTTGTCGCAGCACTTAAACTAAGGCAACCAACGACCTTATCTGCGATAAATGGGAAGTTTGAACCAAAAATTCAAAATTTTCAGACTGATAGCTTACTTTATTTATAGAGATGAGTGAGCAATATATATACATACAGTCACTCATACAAGGAATGAGAACACTCGATAACTGCACACAATTACTGATTCACTTGTCCAACATGCCCAATATAGCCTGCATTTCCACTGAATATGGATCCCATTGAGCCAAATAGTAATTGGCTCCCACTGCTGGTTCCTTTAGCTTGTACTTCTCGACAAACTCTTGTGCTTTGAACTGTGGCCGACCGGCTGTGGAGGAAGCATTCAGTCGGGGCTCCTCTTCAAAGGACAGCACCTCAGGTTGTTCAAAGAGCAGGAAGACATAGCGATGTAGTCCAGATCCGATCCCAGGACCCGAGCCGATGTATTCAGCGATAATATCTCCTCGTGGTAGATCTGGTCCGGGAATGTTACCCACCATCCAATGTAGGAACTCGCCCTGCGACTTGTCTTGCCGAGTGGACGCGTCTGGTTCTACCATAAGCAAGGTGTAGTAGCCATTTCTTCGGGCCCTCCACATCACCTGTGGCTTACCCCTCACTTGCAGTGGTGTCAGCTCCATGCCGGGGGATAAAGACAATCCATTGCAGGTCCTGTACACGACACCCAACACAGTCTCCGGATACTGCCGAATGACCTCAGGCACGATGTCGAAGAACGGTGGGAGAACACTTCCCAACACACACGAAACGCTCACTGACACCAACAAAGCATGGACCGTCGCGGAAGGCATGATGTGGTATTACTGGCGACTGGCCGCTCTTCAGCTGTGGTAGTTATAAGGCCAAAGAACAAAAATGTATTATTAAAACCCTCCCATATTTCAGGGCCATCAGAGTTACGGTCTGGAACCAGAAGAGTCCTTCCTGCACATTTACACCTCAACCCTATGATAATAAGTCCTCAAGGGCATGTAATAACGGGTAACGAGAACATGACCTCCATAAAATTAGCTTTCTTCGAGTAAGTCAACATATTGGTCTTGCATTGGCCAAGCATAGAGGAAAGAGACCCCCACCCAATATATTCAGCTCCATCGTTTAGCCGCAGACAGAACGAAAGTAGAAAAGAAAGAATTAAAATGTTATGACATCCCTTTGAACTGCTGCGACTTCATTATTATTTAAAATAATTAACAGTCAACGGAAGCCTCCGTGGCTTAGGCGGCAGCACGCCGGCCTCTCACCACTGGGTCCGTGGTTCAAATCCCGGTCACTCCATGTGAGATCTGTGCTGGACAAAACGGAGGCAGACAGGATTTTCTCCGGGTACTCCGGTTTTCCCTGTCAAAATTTCATTCCAGCAACACTCTCCACTATCATTTCGTTTCATCTGTCATTCATTTAATCATTGCCCCAGAGGAGTGCGTCAGGCCTCGGCAGCCGGCACAATTCATATCCTCGCCGCTAGATGGGGGCTTCATTCATTCCCTTCCTGACCCGGTCGGAGACTGGAAGCAGGCTGTGGATTTTCATTTCAACAGTCAACGAAATATTTTAACCGAGTATGTGGATCTTGCCGACTTACGAAGAAACCTTTGTTTGCAGATGACACTCAAACTTATATTAGCCAATGACGTGGTGGCTGCTGATCTCGTCATCCGCTTTATAAGAGTTGGCTAGGGCCAGCAATCTAAATTTACAAGTGATCATTGATCCAAAGACTTTGTTCTTTTATGAACTGTCGGCTTCAGTGGCGTAGTCGGTAGCATGCTGAGCTTCTATGCCCAAGGCCGCGGGTTCAAACCCGGCCTAAATCGTCGGATTTTAATAGCGTTAGAAATACCTCAGTATGCCTTCCTTCAGAGGGGAAATAAAGCCGGCGGGCCCAAGTCATAGATTTGTGGCATGTAAAAGAACCTTCCACTAACTAAACTTGTGTGAAGCAAAATTTGTAGGTTAGGTTTGATTAATGTTCTTAAGTTCCAACGTTCGTCACTGGGCGCTGGTTACGATGACATCTATTAGTAGCCAAGTTCACAGCTAGGTGTCGTGAACCGTAGCATTTGGTGGCGAAAGTAGGAACTAATTGAAATTATCGTCTGCAGTCCTTACTTGAATTAAAAACAGATAACACACGCTAATACATTCATCAAAATTAACACCGGTTATCAGACAGATTCTACGCACACC
Organism: Meconema thalassinum; assembly: GCA_946902985.2. Classification (NCBI taxonomy): domain Eukaryota; kingdom Metazoa; phylum Arthropoda; class Insecta; order Orthoptera; family Tettigoniidae; genus Meconema; species Meconema thalassinum. The sequence goes on along the minus strand of OX336388.2, from coordinate 603,747,002 downwards.
CAAAGTACACGGAGCTAAATGACCGCGTTGTCGCAGCCCCTAAACTAAGGAACCAACCATCTTTTTTGAATTCTGTATGTTTTGTTTTCCGTATTTTTCGTTTTTATTTTTTTATTTTTTATTTTCGGCCTTTTTACATTTAGGTGTCCACCTCAAAATTTAACTCTATGTTCCAAATTTGTATAATTTAATTTGTGTTAACTGGAGCAGATGACCGCGTAGTTCCGCCCTTTAAAACAACCATAATTAATCAGTCAAAGAAATGCGGCTAAGGCTAATAGCCCCTTGTTTTAACGTATACATTGTTCTGATTTAAAACAGATCCTCTCGTGGTGTAGCGGCTAACGTTGTTGGCTATCGCCACGGAGGACTGGGTTCGCTTCCCGGTTCTGCCAAGAACTTTTAATTCTGGTGTGACTGCTGGAACGGGTTCCGCTCAGCCTCGTGAGGCAAACCTGAGGGGGGTTAGCTTCCCCTCTCAGCCATCTGGAAGTGGTTAACCGTAGTTTCCCACTTCTACTCCAGGCAAATGCCGGGATGGTTCCTAAATTAAGACCGCGGCCACCGCCTTCCCAATCATCTGAATTACAAATACACATACTAATACAGCCATCACAATAACACAGCTTACACACACAGACCCAAATACACGGGACTACATGATCACGATGCCACAAAGCCCCTAAATCAATCAACAATAACTATTATACAGGCATTCCAAATACTAGGAATATGCTATTCTCTTAGCACAGAGGCAAATAGGATATTTTTTTATTAAGAAAACCTTGACGCAGTCCATTGGTAGTTAGGGTGCGCAAATACGGAGAGCTGTAGCACGTTCAAGATCCCCTTCGGGGACGTAAAACCAATAACATTATTACCTCCATAATTAGAAGATAATGTTGTGGGAGCTCTCAGTTCCCACAATAAATAAGTGCAGTGTATTTCACATAGGCTACATGGGATGTAGTGCAAGGTTCACTACCATAGCGTCGGTCCGGGCATTGTGCACCAAGAGCTCGCTGATTAGTCTGGCTTGGGGCACCTAGACGAAACCCCGCAATAGGCACGACAAAATCTAGTAGAATGGATGGATTTTTAAACATTATTATTCAATTAAATACCAAATTGTATTAAAATCAGTCTACCGCTAGGCAGTAAAATAAATGAACTATTGTACTAGTTTCAGCCTCATTGTGGTCTTCTTCAGCAACAGGCACAAATAATCTAAGTTGAAGTGGCTTCGGTGGCGTAGTTGGTAGCATGCTGAGCTGCTATGCCCAAAATCGCGGGTTCAAACCCAGCCGAAGTCGTCGGATATTTTAACAGCGTTAAAAATCCCTCAGTATGCCTTCCTTCGGAGGAGAAGTAAAGCCGGTAGACCTATGTCATAGATTTATGGCATGTAAAAGGACCTTCAATTAACTACAATAATAGTGTGAAGCTAAATGTGTAGGTTAGATTTGATTAACGCTCTATTAATTCCAACGTTCGCCGCCAGCTGCTGGTTGCGGTGGCATCTAGTAACCAGCTAGTTCGCAGCTAGGTGTCGTTGACGGTAGCATTTGGTAGCAAAAGTAGGAACTACTTGAAATTGGTCGTCTGCAGTCCTTACCTGAATTACAGAAAACGCACACTACAGTAATACAGCCATCACAATTAACATCGGTTATCAGACAGATTATACACACACACAAAGTACACGGGGCTACATGACCACGTTGTCTCAGCCCCTAAACTTAGGAACCAATCTAAGATAATAAATTGGGAGTATGTACAGTAGTCTAATGATTTAGGTAGAAGGGGTATCGCTATCTGGTAGCGTAGGCTAAACCAATCATACAGTATGTCGTTTTTGAAGTGACCTTAATAATATAACAAGATGTTCAGTAAAGAACATATAGCCTACTTTCTCCTAAATGTAGGCTATGAGTATAGTTATAACTCGTTGTTATTATCAAAGAGTATAATAGAATCATTTCTTTGTTGAAGACCTTAGAAACGATTTACCTCTACCAAACGCCACAACCTAGATAAAAACTGCTACCATCATTGAAGAAAGAAAGATAAGAAGTATCTCAAGAATGTTATGGATCTGGAGACATAATCGACCGGACTGGCAGCGTGGCTCAGCGGTAACAGTCTCGCTTGCTGGGCCCTAGGTTGCAGGTTCGTATCCTGGCGCAGTCAGCTGGCATTTGAGGGTGCTCAAATGCGAGGGAGCCGTGTCAGTACATTTACTGGCACGTTAAAGATCCCCTTCGGGCCAAAATTCCGGCACCCCGGTGTCTCTAAAAGCAGCAGTAGTTAAAAGGGATGTAAAACCAATAACATTATTATTATTATTATTATTATTATTATTATTATTATTATTATTATTATTATTATTATTATTACATATACGACCTGCCGTGGGTAACATCCAACTTTGAGTTGAGGCATGTCTTTACACGTCTGGTTGTGCATGGCTTTCACAATCCTAATTGAATTAACAAATCTTTCCATGACCCTACAGAGACGTGTGTATACAAACTATGTGGATATTTTCGATTGCTATTAGCCTGAAATTAAAGTATTAATTAATAACCTGAACTAGCACCAACGGCTAGAATTCAGTTACTATGTGAAATCGTTTTGTTCTTTACTTCAAATAACATTTTCAAACAACGCAAAATAGGCTGTTACAAACCCTTTAAAATAAAAAGTAAAAATGTATCGTAGTATCATCTTGTCATTCTTCAAATTTGCGCATAGAATGCCAATGGTATAGTAATCAATGGAGCCCCACGTAGACCAGTCGCGTCATCCAGTGGTGAAGTATCGAACAATATAATCCTAAAAGAGCGAGTGCATTCTAGCGGCCATAAGAAGAAACTTTTCATTAAAATCTGGAAGTTAATAAGTAGGTCGGCGTGCAGTTACCGTTTTGGCTGCTAGATGTCTCGAGCAAATCTGCTGGCGAATTATGTTTTAATTAAATATATATTTTACACCATAATATGCACAATATAACGCTTAATTTTAAAACGTCTGAGTCATTACAAAACAATAAATATATAAAATGTCAAGCAAAAATCCTACCGCTGATCGGGTTTGAACCATAGGCATTTGAGCGATAGTCCAACGCTTTACCACTGAGCCAATTGTGCCAATGAATATCGTGCTATAAAAATGACTTACATATAACTTGTTAGCAAATAATGATTTAGCCTAAACGATTTCATCAGTGGAGTATATTATTTATATATAAAGCATTTCATACAAAGTTTATTTATTTTGTATCAGTACGCTATATTGCATGCAATACTCAAATTAGTGAAATATAAGTCAGGCACAAGATATCCGCTGCCATCTTGTCTTATTACTGAGTCGGCTCAGCTTTTTAAAATCACGTCTGCACTATAGTATTACAAAATAAACTTTTAATTTCGAACGTGCCTCTTCCTTTAGAACAGTTAAAACGATTCTCGGCTCGATAATCGGAACTGGTGGGTCCCATGATATGGATTATAAAGTTTGCATAATTTGCACGGCCGCCATCCTGAAATGGTATGGCGGATGACCTTGTAGTTTGGTCACAAGACGCGTCCTATATGAAGGTATGTTGTTACCAATTTGGTAGAGATCGGATGATTTGTTTAGTCGTTATTTGATTTTACGTTTTGAACGTTTGTGTGGCCGCCATTCAGTTTTAGTAAAGATGGCGGCGATATAAAACATGACACTGAGGTGCCCTTTGCTTGTTCTACCTCTGTACCAAATTTCGTTCAATTCGGTTTCACCGTGTTCGAATTGATGGGGGGGACAGACATTCAGAGTACACACACTCACTCACACACACACAGACTCACACACACACAGACAGACACACATTTTTTGGCCCTGTAGTGATCTCATAAGTCTACTTTCATTTTTTGCAAAAATCGAAAGTAGGCTAAAAATAAAGAAACTCCTACATAATAAGACTATTGGCGTACTGACAGTAGAGATTTTAGGGTTTAACCCACCCCCTCAGACATTTATTTATCTGAATCCTTATTATTGTCCTACCTATCACCTGTTAAATATATTACACTGACGCCAGTAATGCTTCTTTACTCAAAAGAAGCCCACTTCGTTTGCCGTGTATATTTATGTAGTTAATTACATAATATCAATATTATACAGTAAGCACTCACGTTGATACCAATGCATCTTTTCAGTTAAATTAGTTACTGTTTTCCATATTATTCGAAATTAATTTTGAATGTTTTTCAATAGTATTTGCAATTTTGTTTATTGTTCTGGAAAATATAATTAAAATAGATTCAAAGAAAATGTTTATTAATTATTGCTCTTTATGAATAATAATCAAAATAACATTTTTAATAATGTACACAGCTGTGAATGAAACCCTCCTCCCCAGAAAGCGACACTGCGTTCGCCACTGAATAATAAATATGATTAAAATTATTGATTCATCATTTATTGGTACCGTATTTTAAATGTTCTTAAAAATAAATTAAATATTCAAAGGAAATCAGATATGCAACAATTTTAGATAATTATAATTATCTGATGATGTGTGAAAAATAATGATGTTATCACTTTAAAATACATTAAGAGTCTTAAAAATGTCTTCTATAAAATATCTTCTAATATATGTTAGTATTCTATCAATTTGAAAAAATTCTCTTTTCAAAATAGTTAAAGTTTGTAAAGAAATATCAATTCGATTCTCCTAGTTGTTGTTGATTATGTAGTGGCTTTGCGACATCGTGGTCATATGGACCCGTGTGAGTAGAATTTGTCTGATAACCTATTTCACTGTGCTGTCAGTATTAGCGTGTGTATTTATAATTGAGGTAGGAAGCGGCCGTGGACTTAAGTTAGGAACCATCTCGACATTTGCCTGGAGTAGAAGTGAGAAACCATGAAAAACCACTTCCAGGACGGCTGAGGTAGGAAACCGCTTCTTCTCAGTTTTGCCTCACGAGGCTGAGTGTACCCCATTCCAGCCCTCAGACCAGAATTATTTTTTTGCCAGAGTCAGGAATTTGAACCCAGGCCTCCGCGGTGGCAGCCATTACGCAACAAGACGGAGGAATCTCCTAGTAGATAATATTAAACAGGTAAGTGTTCTCCTAACTTGCACGAAATGCATTTATAGTTGGAAGCATTCAATCAACAAATGTTTTGATAACGTTGTTATATTGCATTCTCATGTTATAAATATTGGGGCTGGCTGCGTGACTCAGCGGTAACGTTCTTGCCTGATTCGCGGGATCGAATACCAGCGCAATCATTTGGCATTTGAGGATTCATAAATGTGAGGGAGCTGTGTCAGTAGATTTACTGGACGTTAAAGATCTCCTTCGGGGCAAAATTCCGGCACCCCGGTGGGGGCGTCTCTGAAAGCCGCAGTAGTTAAAAGGAACGTAAAACCCATAACATTATTATTATTATTATTATTATTATTATTATTATTATTATTATTATTATTATTATTATCATTATTATAAATGTTGAAGAACATTCTTAGACAACATGAGGTCAATTGAAATTTAGGTATATAACCTAAGGTTGGTTGGTTCCTCAGTTTTGGGGCTGCGACAACGCGGTCATGTAGCCCCGTACAGTTCGGGTGTGTGTAGAATCTGTCTGATAACCGGTGTTAATTGTGATGGCTGTATTAGTGTGTGTTAAGCCTATCTGTAATTCAGGTAAGTACTGCAGACGATCAATTTGAAGTAGTTCCTACTTTTGCTACCAAATGCTACTGTCAACGACACCTAGCAGTGAACTTGGCTACTAGATGTCACTGTAACCAGCACCTGGCGGCGAACGTTGGAACATAATAGAGCGTTAATTAAATCTAACCTAGAAATTTAGTTTCACACAATTGTGGTTAGTGGAAGGTTCTTTTACATGCCATATATCTATGACATGGACCCCTCGGCTTTACTTCCCCTCTGAAGGAAGGCATACTGAGGGATTTTAACGCTCTTAAAACATCTGACGACTTCGGCCGGGTTGAAACTGCGATCTTCTGCATAGAAGCTCAGCATGCTACCAACTACGCCACCGAAGCCGCCAAAGTATGTAACCTAAAATATTCCTTTACCAATTTAATTTTGAAGGTTGTATAATCTTGGAAGGATGTGACGAGTGATGTATTATATACGGTACATATGCTACGTTAATCAATAATTGTAGTCGTCAATAAGAACCCAATTTGCATTCGATATGATTAATTTTAATTTCAATACAAATTATTATTATTATTAGTCTATAACCGGATAAGTTAGCCGTGGTCGTTACGTCGTGGCTGAAGGCAGTCGCTCACATCCGGGAGGCGAGGAGGTTCGAATCCCCAGCCGGCAACCTTGAAGATGGTCCGCATAGATGCTGCTACAAACTCTGGTGAGCCCAAATGGCCTCGGACACTCCCGGCAATAAGAGCCAAATATATATATAGTATTAATACTATCTCACTCAGTTCTTTGACTGGGCATGGGTATTTCTGTCCCTATCCTCAGAAGGTGGATTCACCAGATTTCATCTACTGTAAACTAGATAGTGCTAATCACACCTTCTTCTCTTGTGACAGTGGGTTCAAAATAGACGGTCTCTTCAAGAGCACATTGGGGCAGGAGATCTCCTGACAACAATGTTGTGCTCATGATACAGAATTAAGAAAATTAGAAGGTGATAGTATGTTTTGTTGGAAATATCCTCCGAACAAAGATGGCAGATCTGGATCGCCACTGATGATAATTCACTACGGAAGTGTGCTCTACGGGATAAAGATAAAATGGTTCTAGGTTGAAGTAATGTGATAAACGGTTCCAGGCTACTGTAGTGTTCAGAAATAACGGAGGGAGTTATAGTCGGTAGTCTGAAACTCAGGGGTCCGGCATACCATGCGTAAATACATTAACTCCTCCGAAGAAAGAAAATATTAAACTATTCATAAGCCTGGAATTCGTATGTACAAACAATAACTGATCCTGGCATGATCTAATATTGATTCAAGGACAATGTTGAATCATAAACCAGTTTCTACCTGATTATAGTATTCTGTGTTCATGTCGGAGAAACTGCTCTGACGGCACTTTTAGCGTGAAGAGGGGTGTCCCCTAGTGACACCAGTGTTCTGGAGAAAATATTAATGTGAACTGCAGAATCATGGCTTTTCCCACGTGCCTAATGTTGGCAGCTAAGTGCTCGGAGAATTATGTTCTCGGAGAAGACCGAACATTCCGCAACAGTTGATTTTCCTGGACAACTCGTACCACCTAGGTCGTTAATTTCCTACTAAGGGATATCCCATGTTGTTTAAGTCTTCAGTCTATTGACTGGTTTGATGCAGCTATCCATGTCTCCCTGTCCTGAGCTAATCGTCTCATCTCTACATAGCTACCACACTTTATATCCAAGGGAATCTGTTTAACCTTGATCTACCCCTACAGTTGTTGTCGACGCTTCCTTCCATAACCAAGTTTGCTATTCCTGGGTGTCTTAGTATGTTTCCTGCCAACCTTCTCTTCATTAGCAATTGCCAAAATCATCTCTCCTCTCCCACTCGTCTTAATGTCTCGCATTTCTTACTGTATCCACCATTTCATATTTATCATTCTCCTGTAACACCACATTTCAAATGCTTCTAGTGTTCTCTTTTATTTTGTGCCAACAGGACTATTAGGCCTACACTATTACACTAGAGTGCCAGACTACAGACAAAGGTTTCTAAGAATGCCTTTCTAATATCTAAACCTATACTTGACGTCAACAGATTTATTTTCTGTAGAAACGCTTTCCTTGCCTGTGCAATCCTCTTTACTTCGTCCATTACTGCTTATTTTGCTTCCTACGTAGCAGAAGGCTACTACTTTATTTAGCTTTTCACCTGCCAATTTGATGTCAATACGGGTTTCTGATTTGTTTCGTGTGCATTCCATTATTTGTGTTTTATAGTTCATTTATTGATTGTCATCATGAATTCTTTCCTCAATACGGAGTCTATACCATAGTCCCCAAGAAATACGCCGTATCACTTGATGACAGATGATAAGCTGGGAATTCCTGATGATGATGATGATGATTATCGTTGTTTTAATGGTTTAGGTGAAAATTAAAGATGATAAAATGAAAAACTAGGACTAAAAGAACCTACTAACTTACTGGCTAGAAGAAGAAAAGGACAATAAATAAAAAGGAATAAGGGAAATAAACGATAGGAGAAATATACGCCCCCAACCCTCAAAGAATGATAACTGAGTGACTCGGGAAGAAGTGGAGTCTTGGAAGGGAGATAGGAAAGAGAAAGAGGAGAGAGTCCGCCTCAAAGAAGGGGAGTTGGACAGCCATATATCGACAATGTTAAATTATGTTAATTCGCTTCCCGTTATTTCAGAAACCGGACATTATAGAATATGTTCTTACTTTACTGAATTAAATTTATTGGACTGGAGTCACTGGTTTAGAAAATACAGATTTTTAACTACATGGATAAATTTTTGCTTATTTTTTGTACTTTCTTCTCAATAAATTTGGTTATACATGGGTTGTTTTTTTAGTTTTGGCACCTAAGTTATAACTGGATTAATAACTCACTTAGATGGTTCCAAGTTTCACAGGCCCTCGATGTAGTCCCCACCGTTGCGTACAACGTGTTCCCAGCGATGCGGAAGTCGTTGGATCCCGTTGGCACTGCCCAATCTATTGTTGGTATGAAAAGAGCTCTCGGCAGCCTGCTTAACGTCTTCAATGGTACGGAAGCGCTCCCCGCGCATTGTCATCTTCATCTTCGGGATGAGATCATAGTCGCAGGGACTGATGTCGGGAGAATATGGGGGGGGGGGGATGTGATAGAGGACCTCCCAGCCCCAGTGATCCAACAATGCCGACACAACGCCTGCTGTGTGTGCCCTAGCATTGTCATGCAGAACGATGGGCGGTGTAACCATGTGGTGGCGCCGTTTCCTTCCCAGAGCTCCTCGGAGATGGTCTTGCAGAAACGAACAATAGTACGCCGCATTAACGGTTTGCCCTTGGGGAACAGTATGGTGAATGATCACACCATCCCAATCATAGGCAAGAATCAACATTACCTTCACATTGGTGGGGGTTGGTCGAACTGTTTGTTTCCGTGGTTATCCGTGGTGCCGCCACTCGTTCGATTGGCGTTTTAACTGTGGCTCATAAGATCTGGCCCACGTCTCGTCAATGGTTATGATACGTCGTAAGAAGGCCTCTCCTTCGCTCTCATAACGCTGCAAGTGCATACGACAAGCGACATATTGCAGCCATTTGTGCATGTCGGTTAAGTCATGCGGAACCCATTTGGACGCAATCTTCCTCATTTTCAGTAAGTCCTTTAGGATGTGGAGGACAGTTGAATGCGCCAGTCCGGTATCTTGCTCTAATTGGTGAATCGTTACGTTCCGATCCACCTCTACTAACGCGGACACCATCTGTACATTGTCATAACTTACTGGTGGGTGACCAGATCGAGGCATGTGCTCCACACGTTCGCGCCCATCTCGAAAGGCTGCAACCCATCTTGCTACCGTTCTGAACGGTAACGCAGCTGCACCGCACGCTTCCTGCAATCCTCGGTGACACTGTTTAGCACTGCGACCCCTAGCACACTGAATTTTTATCCATGTTCTCTGTTCCTGCTTGGAAAACACTGCGACTGTCTTTCGCGAGCGCTGGTCTCACACTAATCATCTAACACGCGCGACTGCGCACGAGCGGTGGTGAGGTCGGGCGAGGTCATGTGCTCTGAGGGAGGGGACGCAGGGCAGCATCTGTCGGAAAAAAGGCAGCGCCCAACATTGTTGCAACTTGGCACTGAAGCATTGGTGCCAAAACTTAAAAACCAACCCATGTATATAACATCCTGTATTCATTTTACCTCATTAGTCTCAGTATAGGCGTGTCATGACTCCCTGAGAATTTTAATACTCTAGTCTTCTTAGTTCCTGAGATAATGGGAAGAATATAACTGGAAATAAAAATGTTCAAAAACAGCATTTAAAGTTTGAGATGACTAGAAATGAGTGAAACTGTGATTGTTCATGTTCGTATGTTTACATTTGAAAAAACAGCCATATTGGTTTCTACAATGCTACCAACAGGCACGACATAAATTCTCATTTCTGTGAATACAAACCACATGAAAAATTACCAAATATATTTCAACTTGAAGTAGCACATGCAATATGCTCAATATTTTCGATCGGACAATACTTCAAAAATAGAAATAACACACTTCCCAAGCGAGTTTTAAACTGATTTATACATCATTTCATTCATAAAAGAGCACATTCTAACGTGGGATAAAAATTCAAAAATGCAAACATTTTCTGAAAATTGCTTTCCAACTCTCCTTAATGGAATATGGGGAAAACCGACAGAGGGTCAGTAATCCCTCGGATTCACCGACACCCGAACTTAGCAGCCGTGGCTGTAGCACTATCCAGGGTGAACCATAGGTGGTGAGTCTACATACACCCTGCCTCCTTTAGAGCCTTGTGCAGAAGGCAGGAGATATAATGAAAAGAAAAGACGCGGTCTGACCTCTCAAAGTATGAGACAAGGGACAGATGGTCTCGCTGTTCCGCCCCTTAAAACAACAATAACCATAAGCATAAGCATCAATAAGAACAAATTAAGGTAGGGAAACGAAAGTTACCCTACGCCACGGATACCCTAAAACCTTCAGGGGTCGAAAGAGAACAAGAGATGACCAAGGGAGGTCGACGGGTAAGAGCACAAATAACACAAATAAGTGGAAACAATGCCAGACTCAGCTGGAGTCCCGTGGTCGCCTACCCACGTCTCTGGGTGATGGGAAATACTCCCCAAGTATTATTACCAGGATTAATTGAGCAAAATACTTGGATTACAAGAGTAAAAAGCCGATTCCACTAAAGTTCAGCTCATCATAAGCATCTTTATTAACGTTTCATAGCGCAGAGTCCGGTTCCTCAACAAGTTTACTAATCAAAAGCTTTATCGATATGGACCTTCTAAATCACCAACACTATTGTTATACAAAATTTAACCCCAGTTTCATCACCAGTTTACGCAAGAAAAATTATAACACTACTGATGCTAACAATATTGCAACTAAGGAGATTCGCGTAGTCCACCTCATTCTTGGGTGTCACCTCAGAAGTCCGGTTCGATTCCCGGCTCTGCCAAGAAATTGAATTCAGGTCTGAGGGCTGGCACGGGGTACACTCAGCCGTGTGAGGCAAAACCGATAAGAGGTGGGTTCGATTCCCACCTCAGCCATCCTGGAAGTGGTATTCAATGGTTTCCCACTTCTGTTATAGGCAAATGCCGGGATGGTTCCTAACTCAAGGCCACAGCCGCCTCCTTCCCAATCCTCATCTGAATTACAAATACACACGCTACTACAGACATCACAATAACAAAAGGTTATCAGACAAATGTACACACATACCCAAGTACGCGGGGTTGAATGATCACGACTCCTGAGCCCCTCAAGTGAAGCAACAACAACAATAACAAAGAGTCCTGCTAACGCTCAACTCAATATACTGTAGCAGTATTTCTAGTTGATTGGTTCCTCAGTTTAGGGGCAGTGACAACGCGGTCATGTAGCCCCGTGTACTTTGGGTGTGTGTAGAATTTGTCTGATAACCGGTGTTAATTGTGATGGCTGTATTAGTGTGTGTTATCTGTTTATGTTCGACCCTCACTATTATGTGTCCGAAAACTGTATCATAATGATGGTCATTATAACACTGTTTTTCATTACGATACAGTTTCTCCAGCCAATCAGAGCTCGTTCATTGACCAATTAGGTAACGATACCTTCGCGCATGCGCTCAAAATCCAACTTGTCGGACATAAACACAACATCGAACTATAATAAATTACCGACATGGAATACGCACCGTCCATATGTTCGCGTAAATAAACTGGCGAATATGAGACAAGAAATAGCACTGTACCGTAATATCATCAACAATAATTTCTACACAGCCTTCAAACGACTCCGGTGACAATATTACTGAGGGACGGCAGATGTAAACATATGGCCAGCATAATATGGCATTGCAAGCACACAGAGCGCATGCGTCGGTCGTTCAGAGATCTTGAAGGACAGAGATATGTCTCGCGCTCGCTCTCCGATAACAAAATTCTTGTGGCTGACTCTCAACAGATATTTATGAATATTTATGTTAAAACATATAATAAAGTTATAATTATCGTCGAACATAAACAGTCGTATGCAACTCGCCTATAATGGTTTTTTTTTGTTTTTTTTAGCGTATGGCTTTCAGTGCCGGGATTGTCCGAGGACATGTTCGGCTCGCCAGTTTTTGTAGCTGCTTCGAGACGGACACCCAATGGGTGAGCTACAAGTACCGTTGGGGAGGAAAGTTGGGATGTAAGGACGAGGAGTTGGAAGGTAGCGGCTCTGGCCTATAGTTAGGGACCAACCCCGGCATTTGCCTGGAAGGAAGATGGGAAACCACAGAAGACCATCTTCAAGGTTGTCGGCGGGGGGATTCGAACCTCCTCGCCTCCCGGATGTGAGTGACTGCCAGCAGTCATGCCGTAACGACCACGGCTAACTCACCCGGTATAATGATAATTAAGACACTCGTATGGAAATTATAAAACTCGCATACGCTCGTTTTATAAAAATACTCGTGTCTTAATTATAGCCATTATAGGCTCGTTGTATAATGTACTATTTTAATTCAAGTAAGAACTGCAGATATCCATTTTTTAGTAGTATTTCTGCTCGTCTGGGGGGATTTCACTCACCATATTATCCCTATAGTGTAAAGGACATTTAACTTAATATTGTGTAAGTGCATATTTAAGACGTAAATAGACCATCTCATGGGGTAACGGCTAGCATTCTTTGCTGTCGCCCTGAAGGACTGGGTTCGAATCCCGGCTCTGCCAAGAAATTTTAACTCTGGTCTGAGTGCTGGACGGGGAACACTCAGCCTCGTGAATCAAAACAGGTCGCCTCTTTCCTAATACTCACATGAATTACAAATACAGCGGCTTCGGTGGCGTAGTTGGTAGCATGCTGAGTTTCTATGCCCAAGGTCGCGGGGTCAAACCCGACCGAAATCGTCGGATATTTTAACAACGGTAAAATCCCTCATTATGCCTTCCTTCGGAGGGGAAGTAAAGCCGACGGTCCCATGTCATAGAATTATGGCATGTAAAAGAACCTTCCGCTAATTACACTTGTGTGAATCTAAATTATAGGTTAGATTTGACCAACGCTCTTAGGTTCCAACGTTCGGCGCCAGGAGCTGACTGCGGTGGCATCTAGTAACCAAGTTCAGAACTACTTGTCGTTGACGGTGGCGTTTGGTAGCAAAAGTAGTAACTACTTGAAAATTGAATGTCTGCAGTCCCTACTTGAACTAAAAACAGATAACACACACTAATACAGCAATCATAATTAACACCGGTTATCAGACAGATTCTACATACACCCAAAGTACACGGGGCTACATGACCGCGTTGTCACAGCCCCTAAACTGAGGAACCAACCAACCAATTACAAATACACACGCTATTACTAACACCTCAATAACACAGCACAGGTTATCAGACACACTCACACACTCACATCCAAGTACACGGGGCTAAATAACCACGATGCCCAAGCCCCTCAAATGCAACAACAACCCCCTCAAATGCAACAACAACTCAAACTCAGTCCAACAGCCCAAAGCTCACATATGACCAGGCAGCATAATCATGCCTGTTAAGGCGCACATCTCGACTGATAATGACCATGCAGAGCCTGTTCTGCTTTTGGTATTTTCCTCATTCCCACTAAGCAGACCCGAGGCACCTACCGCATTCCCAGACTGTAAAACGTAAGTTTTAAAGTTACCCCAGAAAGCAGATTATCAAACAACGTTTACACTCACCCAAGTACACGGGGTCCTGATGACTAATGCAGCGGTGTGTAAACATTATGACCGGTGAAGGTTGGGAGGAAGGAGGCATGGACCTTGTAATGTCCGGTCGGTAATTAACCGGCTTGCTCCAAGGTAGGCTCATTCTTCCGCTTCCTTAGGGACAGACTCGTCAGGACACACACAGTCCACAGAGCGCAACCGTAACGATGACAATCTACTGGTCCTTGTGTGCCCCATTACTGTAACCATCGCGACAATAACTTTAAATAGATGTTCCCCATGGAACACATGGCTTACTTTATTTGAAAATCATCATTTTATTTCTAACTTCTGTTCGCATCGTACTGTAAGATTCAGCTCAATTAGGGTAGTCAATGTTCTGCTCCAAATACCACAATCACACTGGGAAACGTGATATCATATGGATTCACGAATCTTTTGTTTACAAAGTCTCTTATTTGAATCTACTATCTTGCTAATTTTCACATTTTTAGCATATTTTCATTCATTAAAAAAATTAAAAAGATACGAGCCTTACAGTAGTCACATATGATGTGTAACATCTGACATGTTATCCTACTCGCATAACGAATAGAATATAAAGTGTGATATCTTCTCCCTCAATAGCATGTAATGAATACGGATCGGGTTGGCACTCGCCGCTGCGCGCGCTACAGTCGACTTGAGATTGTTGATTTCCACATATGTTTATAAGTTTATGTGCGATATATTAAGTATTTAATCTGTCGAAGTGTTTTGGTGGTGGTGCAAACGTTTGTTGATATACAAGTGCTTACACTATTACTTCATAGTATTAATACCTGAAATGCTATTGTAGGAAGCATTAATTGAAATGGAATTTAATTTCTTGTCGTGTGTTGACGTTCTCTTCGTGTGTTAATTTTATTGTTATTTAATGTAAGTAAACAGCAGTTTAGCCCTTACATTTTCATGAGTGCTTAATGTGAGTAGTGAAGATGCCTTGCTCTTTTGTACCAGGATGCAGATCTAGCTATGGGGACTGTAAAGAGGTCAGGCGGTTTTTCAAACCTCCTAAAGATAAGGAACGTTTTATCAAGTGCAAAGGGGCCATGCCAGGGAAGGATAGGGAACTCACTGAAAAGTCCTACATCTGTGATGCTCACTTTTCAGAAGATTTAATTGTTAAATTTGACAAATTTGTGATAGAAGGGAAGGAAGTATTACTTCTCCCAAGAACCAACTGGCGATTGAAAGACTATTCTGTTCCACATATATTTCTTAATTTGCCTAAGTATTTGTCCAGTATGGTGTAAATAAAAATGCTCTTGATGCCATTAAAGACTACTTCTGTGAAGAAAGGGATGAGAATAAAAAGACAATGAGTTAAAAAACATATATCTACCGTAATGCTGAAGGGCAAAGCCTCCGTGGCTTAGGCGGCAGCACGCCGGCCTCTCACCGCTGGGTCCGTGGTTCAAATCCCGGTCACTCCATGTGAGATCTGTGCTGGACAAAACGGAGGCAGACAGGTTTTTCTCCGGGTACTCCGGTTTCCCTGTCAAAATTTCATTCCAGCAACACTCTCCACTATCATTTCATTTCATCTGTCATTCATTTAATCATTGCCCCAGGGGAGTGCGTCAGGCCTCGGCAGCCGGCACAGTTCATATCCTCGCCGCTAGATAGGGGCTTCATTCATTCCATTCCTGACCCGGTCGGAGACTGGAAGCAGGCTGTGGATTTTCATTTTTCAATGCTGAAGGAGGCGTGATCAGTTTTAGACAATAGCCTACTCTATGAAGGGGTCATGATTATGCCTTTTATGTCTGTTTAATGTTAAGTTCTTCTGAAATGATGGTAGTTTACTGATTTTGGTGTTTGTGGAGTGAAATTTATGGTTATTATTGAATTTTATAGTAATCTACGGTAAAGTTGAAAGTTGCGTTCGTACGGCTTTTTTTTTCTGTGTTGAAAGTCGGTTAAGGGAATGTAAAATGTGTAACAATGTGAAGAAATCCTTTCTGTAAGCGAGGTTAATTTTTCCGTTCTTTTCTTAAATTTACCGATAGCTGGCAAAACTAATTGCATTTTGAACTTGCTCTCTGTCTTCGCTTATTGTCGAAACTGGACTATTACAGGAGACGACTTATTAAATTATAATTGGGCACAATAAAGTAAGTGGAGATGTCGAACTTATTAGCGCCTATGAGGATATATTGCGGTGTTTTAACATGTAAAACAGGTCGCAAGGTTTTAAAAGTCTAGTAAGCGCCAATGCTAACTTACATCACAGATCGGAGCCAGCGCTGCGCTGCGGCGGACCAGGCGTACTAGGCCAGAGATATCACTTCTTATTCTATTCGTTATGCTACTCGTATAGCCTACTACTCAGCTTGGACATTCTTAAAATGTTAATTTACACTCCATTTTCATACTGGTACTATCATGAATGTATAGATTGAATTGGAGATATGCTACTGTCACATTTGTGGCGCAGCGTTCAAGCTGATAGTCTCTCACCAAGGTAGACCGGGTTTGATTCCCGGTCAATACATGTGAGATTTTCTAATTGAAATGCCATGTCCTGTGGTTCGCATTCCACGTAAAAGGGAGGTACCGTGGATCCTGATCGTGAGATTAACAGACACGCAAAACTACAAGCTTCCTTCCTTCCTTCCTTTTACATTAATAATTCATAATAACAAAGTGACACACAACGTCGACAGTACTCTCAAATACTGTGAGCACATTCCTCAGTAACTATAACATTCATTATTCTCAAGGCTCTCATACAGTTCGTCGTAAACAATCAAAACATGGCTTCCTACAATCATGAAATGACCTAGCCTCACATATGATGAAAATACAGCTTTTATTCCACTCATATAACAACATTCAGTTATGCATTTAATATTTGACTACTCACCCACAGCTTGACAATAATGCCGCTTAATTAAATGCCATTTGTCGTCTTTGTCCTACCCCATGTGATATTCAACCTTGAACGTAAAGCTTCATAAACTGCTCAATGACAAATGAAAGTCGGTGAAACATTTGCCACTGTGCTCGTCAAACCAGTGCCTGCTAAATGCACTGCCTACTATATTGCCATAACATTCTCGTGCTACAGAGCACACACTGCCTTGTTTCCAATACACACATTTTCAATTGTACATCCAGCTGGCAGTGCGTCTTCACTTCCGCCCGATTCACTTCCGTCCCCTATATTCAAAATCACTCCCACAAAACTATCCAGCAACCGAGCGGAAAGATGTTACACATCAACAAGATGTTCAGTAAAGAACATATAGCCTACTTTCTCCTAAATGCATGGGTATTGTTATAACTCTTTGTCCTTTTCAAGGAGTATAATTGAATGTCGGTTGTAGTATCTTGTTGAAATACAACGTGCTTTAGGGATATTAAACATGAATATGAGGTGCCCTTTGCTAGTGCTACCTCTGTAAAAAAAAACATTCAATTCGGTTTCACCGTGTTTGAATTGATATGGAGAATTGATTTGCGCACATACATGGCCGCTATTTGCAAACTATTGGGCTAATGACCTTGTAGTCAGTCATAAGATGCTTCCCACAAACAGGTAAGTTGTTGCAAAATTTAGTAGAGATCAAACGATTAGGTTGGTAGTAATTTGATTTAAGCTTTTAACATTTGGGTGGCCGCCATTCCGTTTTCGTCAAGATAGCGGCGATATAAAACATGACACTGAGGTGCCCTTTGCTAGTGCTACCTCTGTACCAAATTTCGTTCAATTCGGTTTCACCGTGTTTGAATTGATAGGGGGAATTGATTTGCACACATACTTGGCCACCATCTGCAAATTATTGGGCTGATGATCTTGCAGTTTGGTCAGAATATGCTTCCCACATAAAGATATGTTGTTGCAAAATTTGGTAGAGACTAGATTATTAGGTTGGTCGTAATTACATTTTAACTTTTAACATTTGGGTGGCCGCGATTACGTTTCCGTCAAGATGGCGGTGATATAAAACATGACACTGAGGTGCCCTTTGCTTGTGTTACCTCTGTACCAAATTTCGTTCCATTCGGTTTCACCGTGTTCGAATTGATAGGGGGAATCGATTTTCACACAAAGATGGCCGCCATCCACAAAATATTAGGCTAATGACCTATTAGTTTGGTCAAAGGATGCCCCCTCCATAAAGGTATGTTGTTTCAAAATTTGGTAGAGATCGGATGATGAGGTTAATCGTAATTTGATTTAAGCTTTGAACATTTGTGTGGCCGCCATTACGTTTCCGTCAAGATGGCAGCGATATAAAACATGACACTGAGGTGCCCTTTGCTAGTGCTACCTCTGTACCAAATTTCGTTCCATTCGGTTTCACCGTGTTCGAATTAATAGGGGGAATCGATTTTGACACAAAGATGACCGCCATCCGCAAACTATTAGGTTAATGACCTATTAGTTTGGTCAAAGGATGCTTCCTCCATAAGGGTATGTTGTTGCTAAATTTGGTAGAAATCGGATGATTAGGTTAGTCGTAATTTGATTTAAGCTTTGAACATTTGTGTGGCCGCCATTACGTTTCTGTCAAGATGGCGGCGATATATAACATGACACTGAGGTACCCTTTGCTAGTGCTACCTCTGTACCAAATTTCGTTCCATTCGGTTTCACCGTGTTTGAAATAATAGGGGGAATCGATTTTGACACAAAGATGGCCGCCATACGCAAACTATTAGGTTAATGACCTATTAGTTTGGTCAAAGGATGCTTCCTCCATAAAGGTATGTTGCTGCAAAATTTAGTAGAAATCGGATGATTAGGTTAGTCTTAATTTGATTTAAGCTTTGAACATTTGTGTGGCCGCCATTACCTTTCGGTCAAGATGGCGGCGATATAAAACATGACACTGAGGTGCTCTTTGCTAATACTACCTCTGTACCAAATTTTGTTCCATTCGGTTTCACCGTGTTCGAATTAATAGGGGGAATCGATTTTGACACAAAGATGGCCGCCATCCGCAAACTATTCGGCTGATGACCTATTAGTTTGCTCAAAGGATGCTCCCCCCATAAAGATAGGTTGTTGCAAAATTTGGTAGAGATCAGATGATTAGGTTAGTCGTAATTTGATTTAAGCTTTGAATATTTGTGTGGCCGCCATTACGTTTCCGTCAAGATGGCGGCGATATGAAACATGACACTGTGGCGTCCTTTGCTAGTGCTATCTTTGTACCAAATTTCGTTCAATTCGCGTTCACCGTGTTCGAATTGATAGGGGGGGACAGACATTCAGAGTACACACACTCACACACACACACACACACACAGACTCACACACACACATACACACACACACACAGACAGACACACTTTTTTTCGCCCTGTGTTGATCTCATAAGTCTACTTTCATTTTTTGCAAAAAACGAAAGTAGGCTAAAAAAATAGACTTATGAGATCATATTTTGTCCGAGTGTGTGTATATGTGTATGCCCCTAATAAAATCTAATCGGCTGGAGCGATTTCAATCAAACTCGGTAAAGACATAGTACTATATCGTCCGACCCCGACCGTGCCCTTCAAATGTTATTACGTAGTACCAATCCAACATGGCGGCGGTGCAAATTATTTAACCCGCATTTTATATCTCCGAAACTATTACATATTTCGCCTTGAAATTTTGCAAGATGATAAAGGGCCCTACTAGAAGTGCACCTATGTGGCTTTGAAAAACTTGTTGAGTACAAAACGAACATGGTGGCCAAGCGAAGTTAGAGCATTTAAATGGACTTTTCTCGCTATTTAATCATCCGAGCACAGTGAATCATGGTACAGCAAATGTTTATACACATTGTAATGCATTGACATCCAATTTAGTTGAATTGTTTACGTAACCTCAAGATGGCGGCTGTGTGGTTTTATTTCTTGTGTCCGAATCATGCGATCGAAGTCAACGTTTGAATAACGAACCTTCACAGCAATTGTCATCTAATCATACTAATATATAAAAATGAGATGGTGTGTGTCTTTCTGTCTGTCTGTCTGTCTGTCTGTCTGTTACTCAATAACTCAAGAACCACTGGTCCGATTTAAATGAAATTTTGCATGGATGTAGCTGATTTACCAGGTTTACATATAGGATACTTTTGATTTCGAAATTTTGCACTATTAACAAATAGCGACCATTTTAGTGACGTCATTAGACCGTTTGGTTTCAAAATTTCATATTTCCATATCAAATAAAAAGAGAACGGTAGGAAATAGCAAACTTTTGATGGCACATACGAGCTTTGAAATTTAATTTCCTATCCGAAAGGTCCTTATCACTTTTCGTGTATCTCCAACAGTTAGCGAGTAAAGCCGACATTTGTGACGTCACTACACCCTTTGGATTCAAAATTTCATATTTCCTTTTCAAATAAAAAGAGAATGCTAAGAAATAGCAAACTTTTAATGGTATACATGAGCTTTAACATTTAATTTTCTATCCGAAAGGTCCCTATCACTTTTCGTATATCTCCAACGGTTAGTGAGTAAAACCAAAATCTGTGCAATAAAACACGGTCAACACCGAACGGTGCAGTATGTCTCCATTATATAAAAATGAAAATTTGTGTGTTTTTCTCTGAATTTCTACGGAAATTTGAGTTGTTTACACGTTTCAGACTGTTTTATGATGGATGCGCGCGAAAATAATTTTTTGTCTGTCTGTCTGTCTGTCTGTCTGTTTGTTTGTTTGTCTGTGGACAAATTTGTTCCCTTATAACTCGAGAACGGCTGGGTGTATCAACGTAAAATTTGGTACAGATATCCATCAGAGCCACGACACTAATCATTGATATAATTCTTCTCCGTACCTCTAATAAAAGTGGGCCTATCCCCTTAAAATACATGCTGAAATAGGCGTAGAAGGACGAGACAAACTCATTTTCAGCCCCTCAATGTGAGAGACAAAACTCGGGTCCCCGAAAACCACATTTTAAGGACCGAAGACCAACCGTTTTTGAGATATTCCCAGAAAGCTAATTTAATTTACTGAACGAATGCAAGCCAGTAACCATTCCAACGCATTCTCAGAGGGCCATCTATTGCTGTAAGACGCAATTCAATTCCTGAACCGAATTAGCGGCATCCTTGAAGATAATTTCATTCCCCAACAAGCTGGGTTTCGATCTGGAAAGTCAGGTTGCAGTCAGATACTGAACCTCACTCAATACATCGAGGATGGGTATGAACAAGGTGAGATAACTGGAGTTGCCTTTGTCGATCTAACAGCTGCTTACGACACTATCAACCACAGAAAGTTGCTGAGGAAAGTGTACCAGACCTCCAACGACTACCAACTAGCATCCCTTATTGGCACTCTCCTGCAGAATAGAAGGTTCCAAGTCTTTCTCCATGGTAAAAAGAGCAGATGGCGCATACAAAAGAACGGCTTACCTCAAGGCAGTGTACTCGCTCCTGTGCTATTTAATATTTACACTAACGATCAGCCCATACCAGAACATTCTAGGCTTTTCATCTATGCTGATGATACTGCAGTGGCTGCCCAAGGGAAAACATTTGAAGAGGTGGAGGGAAAGTTGACTTCTGCACTAGATACCCTTGGATCTTACTATGAAGCCAATCATCTTAAGCCAAATCCCAACAAGACTCAAGTATGTGCATTTCACTTAAGGAATAGAGAAGCTCGGCGGGAACTGGATGTTACATGGCAAGGCAAACAACTTCAACATTGTCCAACACCCGTGTATCTAGGTGTTACTCTTGACCGAACACTGTCCTTCAAGAAACATTGCCATAAGACCAGGCTGAAAGTTAGTTCACGGAACAATATTTTGAGGAAGCTCACAGCCACCACCTGGGGGGCAAGTCCTCACGTCCTAAGAACTTCTGCTCTTGCTTTGTGCATGTCTGCTGCAGAGTACGCTTCACCTGTGTGGAGTGCATCCAGTCACACCAATCAGATTGACATTGCCATCAACGAGACCATACGAATCTTGTCGGGATGTATGAAGCCTACTCCAATCGACAAACTCTACCCGATTGTTGGGATAGCTCCCCCAACTATCAGAAGGACTGTTGCTGCTGATACAGAGAGGGCGAAGCAGATTAATGATCCCCGTCATCCACTGCATAATCATCAGGCTGTTGTCCGTCGACTGAAATCAAGAAAGAGTTTCATCGCCAGGACTCAACCACTGGAGGGAACATCGGAATCTAACCGCATCTCCAGGTGGAAGAGCAAGCTGCCGCCGGATATCCCTGTTAAGGAAGAGCTAGCCCCAGGAAATGACCTGCCTTACCCTGTTTGGAAATCACTTAATCGTCTCAGGGTAGGCGTCCCTCGTTGCAAGACCAACATGCAGAAATGGGGTATCCTTCCAGCTGATGGAGACACGTCCTGCGAGTGTGGAGCAACACAAGACCCAGCCCACCTGCTCATTTGTCCACTACTAGAACAACCCTGCACTACCCAGGACCTGATCGAGGCAAACAACAAGGCCATCGGAGTTGCTACATTCTGGAAATGATCGGACACGGAAATGAATGAATGAATTCCATTAATTACATTAGTGTGAAAGTTTGAAAACGGCTAGAAGGTTATCACGGAACCAAATTAAGCCGTAAAATTCATCAATACGTATAATGCGCTTAAGGGGATCAAGGGGTACTCTAGAAATTTCACGCGATTTACCCCTGCTGGTGTGGTACGGCAGGTCTATTACATTCCTATCCCCATATTATTCATTCATTCATTCATTTCATATAGGCCATCTATGGACTGCGTCATTTCAAACGTCTCCTACTGGCTTTGATGTTTGCCCTGTACGCCCGCATTCGTTCTCGGTGGACTTCCTTCCGTTCCTGGGTCCAAATCTTTCCCGTTTACAGCTTCGGTTTTTCTTGGAAACCTTTACAAGCTTGAAGTTTCCCTTTGAGTGGGACGCGCTCCTGAATGTCTGTTGGTGTAATCCCCACTTCTTTCAGATCTTTATCCAGTTCAATGAACCAGGCCCATTTTGTTTTCCTCTCCTGAAAGTAATTTATGTTGCGGTTGGTCAGTCTCGCTGGGCTCATTCGTTTCACATGCCCAAAAATGGTAACCTTCTCTTCCGGATGACGTTGCTTATCTTCTCCACATGAGTATATAGGTCATGGTTATGTCGTCTTCTGTATTCCCCATTGTCTTTGATGGAACCCAATATCTTTCTCAAAATGTTCCTGTCTTTGGCCTCCAGTTTCTCTACCAAGTCTTTTTTGTTCATCGTGAGGCATTCAGAAACATGCAAGACCTCCGGACGGATGACACTGCAGTAATGTTTTAGTTTTGCGTTGAAGGATATTGACCTTTTCTTATAGATGTCCTTAGTTAAATGGTAGGCCATTTCCATTTTGCTCATGCGTGATGTGAATGCTTCTTTCTCTGATAATATCCCTTCCCTGACCCGTCCTGAAAAGAAAAGTACATGGCCATTGGCTGAATTAAAAATAAAATAAAAATAGGTGTTATAATTTCTCCCTATATTATATTATTATTAGTATTATATTATGGCGTACAACGACGAGACAAATCCTCTCGGTGCCAGCAACAAACTCGGGGGCCCTAAAGGGTCCTCGAAAACTACATTATAAGGCTCTAAATCCAACAGTTTCTGAAATATTCCCAGAAAACTAATTAAATTTAATTTAACAAACTAATGAAGGAATGCAAATCGGTAACCATGACAACATTATCTCAAGGGGTGGCATACAACTTTCCATCTATTTCTGTAAGAAGTAATGTCACTCCATTTATTACATTTCTGTGAAAGTTTGCAAATGGCTATAAGGTTATCACGGAACTAACGTAGACCGTATAATTCATCAGTGCAATTAAGGGGGTGAAGGGGTAACCTAGAATTTCTTCATGCAAATTTCACGTTCGACATATAGTACAGAAGGTCTATTATATCTCCAAACAGCAACATTCTTTTCAAAAATTCCTGAATTGAACCAGCATTTTTGCGGCTTTTAGGAATTTGGGCAATTTGAGGCTAAATAACCTGAATTTTCATGCACCACAAGCCTTTATAATTTATAAAAGGGGTCTTCCTGTGTATGGGCACCTAGCACAACGTAGAGGGTCAGTTTTTATGTGACGTGTATTGCGTTTCGTCTACAAGGCTTTCAATTGTATTTCACGTCAGGAAGTACACGTTAGGTGAATTTAGTCTGAGAGCACATTTTAACTTTTTTTGTTGTTGTTGACTTACGGGTTCATCGTAAGGATGATTTTATTTGATACTGTGTGGTAGATATACCTATATTTGGATATCTGGGTAATATGTTGTAGACAATAGAATTGTCTGTGTGTCTTTCTGTGTATCTTTATGTACACCTATACCTCGTGTTCGGATGCTTGGTGCATCGTAAAATTAGGTATGGTAGCCATGAGAGTCAATACACCAATCATTTATAAAACTCTTCACCGTACTTTTCATACAGTAGAAGGGTGGATATGGAGAGAAACTTCTCAAAATATGCTAAAATAGGCGAAATATAAAAATTATCCTAGAAGGACGACCAAAGCATATGTTGCGCTTCTCAATGTGAGACACAAAATTCGGGAATCTATAAAGAGTCTCCGAAAACTACATTTTAAGGGCCTAAAATTAAGTGTGTGTGATATTCCCAGTAAACTAACTTCGTTCTGATAAACTTGAAGGAATGACAAACCGCTAACCATTGCAACAGTAGCTCAATTGATAATGTCCGGTGTTAACAACGAACACCGTTCGAAGAACGGGTACTTCTGCTAGTAGTACATAAATCTATGGCCTAAATATAAAGAAACCAATATGGCAACGATCCGAAATATTTAGACAGATCTCAATATCTACCAATATATGACAGCGCTTGCCACGGTGGGTGAGTGGTTAACGTGTTGGCCTACTAACCCCAAGCTTGCAGGTTCGCTCCTGGCCGTGGTAAGTGATTTTTGAAAGGCGGAAAAAATTAAGACACGCATGTCATATGATGTTGCATGTCAAAGAACCCATTTGAATTCAGTAGGCCCTGTTCATAGTGGCAAAATAATCTCGGGAGTTTCCGCCAACACAACGTTCCTCATTTCTCTACTAGAAAGCGCTATAGTGTACAAGGAGCTTAGATATCTAACCTCCTTGACTTTCATAGTGCTTCAAGGAACAACTAACTTCGACATGCAAGCTACCCTCTGGGTGTCAAATAACAAAGCTTGCACCCGGCAGCCGAGGCCATACGATATTATTGTTATTATCTATGACAGCAATCAAGCTAAAATGTTGTACTCGTATGTTGATAAAGGCTAGTAACTTAAGTTCACCTATGGGACTTTCAATAACCTGGTGAGCACAAATCCAACATAGCGGTGAAGCGAAATGTAAATATTTAAATGGACGTTTCTCGTGATTTAACCATCCAAGCGCAGTGAAACTTGGTACGGTAAATGCCTATACAAATATTAATGCACTGACATCTAATTTATTTCAATTGTTTTTATTACCTCAAGATGGCAACTGTGCTTAATTTTAAAAACTCGTTTTAATTTCATGTGTCCTAATCATGCGATTGAAGTTTCCCTCGATGTGACTACATACTAAAACGAGGGGAACATAATATTGTTCATTATCGTTTGCAGGATATGCTTCCAGTGCATTAGTAGCATACGGGATGCAAGCAGAGATATATCGACCTTCCTGACAACACACGCTAGTTGGGATGCATATACAAATGTTATTAGGGGCAGTTGATTCACCTGGTATATAATATCATAGATATTGAATGGACTTACAATAAATTAAAGACAACACACACATCCTTATGCCTACTGTGGCCGGATTTGAACCGGTAGCCGAGCTCGAGGTCAATTTCAAGACCAATTCTTAACCGCTGGCCCACGTCAGCTGGCATGAATAAAGACAAAGTGTCTTAATTATTGCCATTATAGTCGTGTTGCATAATGTAGTCTACTATTCGCCATGTCTACTATGTATTGAAGAAGTGATATTTCGAGACAAGTCGGAACAAAGAAGCACCAAGAAAATGTAAAGTGCAGCAAAGAATAAAAAATAAAAATTATATAAAAAGAGATTTTGTGTTTAGAGTGAAAGTGATGGAATATTAAATGCCGAATGCTTATTTTCACCAAACATTTTGAAGCATAGTTTGCCAATTAATTGAGCTGATACGCACTATTTAGCCTGCATCTCCGGAATTTTCCTGATTCTCATATCAAAATCTCCTGATATTTAGTTTTCATAATGCTTCAAGGAACAACGAAATTCGACATGCAAGCTACCCTTTGGGTGTCAAATAACAAAGCTTGCACCCGGCACCCGAGGCCATACGATATTATTATTATTATTATTACTAGTACACTGAAAACCAATTGGGTAAAATTAACCATGGAAGATCTCAAGAAACTAAACAACCCTTCAGAAGACATGGCAGACAGGAAAATATACAGAGATAACATCAGAAAACAGAAATTTGAGCTAACGCGCAAAGAGAAAAGAATACAGGATAGAAGTGGACAAAAGAGAGAAAGAGGAAACACAGTGAATATATGAGAGGTTTTGGGGCAGAAAGGGACAGAATAACAAACCATGAAAATTGATTGTGTTTTAACGCTCTCCTCAAGGGGAAATTAACGAAAATATTATTATTTATAATAATAATAAATAAAATTTAACTCTATGAATCCAATTTTTGGACGTCCTTACGAAAGTATTTATGATAATACTGTAGTTAAACATGTATTTTTGCTCGAATGAAGGATAGTTATATGAACATTTTATCAAATAGACTGAACTAAAAATTTTGTAATATTTAATTATTAAATCTTGACATTTCCATGTTGTGCCAACTAGTACAGTGAGTCTCTCTCACGACTCGTCCGGCCAGCGCACCAAGCTTATCTGCCTCTCGTTGACTGATCACTTCCTGTTACACAGCGCGCACTACGCAGTTCTCGTCCATGTTTATAACGTGTATTTAGTGTTCACCTGTCGCTCCAACTATTCTCGAGTTGTAAAGTGTTACTTTTGGGTATAATTCTCATCATGCCTCCCGTGTTTACACGGTATAGGGTATTTATGTACGATAATTATGTGAAAACAGAATCTTGCAGGGAAGTCGTTAAACGTTTAATAACACATTTCCCAGGTGTGCGCCCTCCACATACAGAGACCGTGCAGAATCTCGTAAACAAATTGAGGGGAACTGGTCCTCTACTCGATAAGAAGCGAAGTGTTAAAAAACGTGTACTTAACGAGGAAAACGTAAATGAAATCGCAGAACATAACCGGAGAGAAATAGCCTCAATTACGGAAGACAAACTTATCAGTGTGAATCGGAGTTTCCTAAGACGATGCCAGAAATATGTGGATGTAGGAGGAAAACATTTCCAACATCTCCTGTCATAAGGTGCTGTGCTCTTATATGGATATGAGCCAGGAAATTATTCATCTCTTCGAAAGTTTTCTAAATTGTCCCATGTTAAAATATAGCTATGCTGGAACTAGACATAGAACAGGTTTATACATCGCAGAGTTAACCTAGTTAACCCAGCCAACCAATGAGAATATTTGCAGTCGCGAGGGGGAACATGAAGTCAAACTGCGTCGCTCAAACAAAGTCCGGACGAGCATGCACGAGGAGAATCAAGGACTCCCGAAGAGAGCCGAAGCTAGCGCGTGCTGTAAGCGCGTCTCGAGTATGGTAAGGGTAGACTCGAGCGACACGCGTGTCACACAGCCAATGAGAAGCGGGCTTACTTAAACGACACCAAGTAATGTAATGAGCTTAGCTAATTACCAGGATGATTTTAACACATCGTAATATCATGAAAGATATTAAACAATAAATAAGAACTATTTATTAAATTTGCGGCTAATTATTTATTTAATTAAGGATTATTACGATCATCGACACTGAGCGACCAATCAGATCCTTGGTCTGACGAGGACGCGGACTTGGAAATTTGATGAGGGGGAAATGAAAGAATAATCAGGGCTCTTATTACTTACGACTTCAGCGGAGAAAGACGTCTCAACAAGTTACTCAACAATTCAACAAAGCAAATAGAAATTCACGAACGAAGGTACTTAGTTTGTGCAAGAAGATATATAAAGTCGACATTCAACGAAATATAAAGTTATTAGAACCAATTTACATTATTTACCATGTTGAAATTCCTGAAGTTGAGGGAGGAATTTATTAATGAATCTGGGAGTCATGATGATCAACTAAGAAGTTATGGGGACAGAACTATGACGGCAGCAAGAATATTCGAAATGACATAACATCAATCTCGCGGGAGAGATTAACATCTCATCTCTCCCATGCAGAGAATTCTACACCTACAAGTCATTTACAACTAAAATGACGATTTATATCAGAACTTTGGAGAAAGAAGATAGAAGAATTTCCAGAACGAGGGCGGCCAGGGAGGATCCAGTGCCATCAAGAGAGAAAGGGCTTTCCCATCTCATACAAGAAGAGTCACCAGCAGAAGGAACGGCAACACGATGATGATAGAGTTAGAATCCCGGATCTGAACGCATGGGAACTTCTGCAGGAGACCGGAGCAGACCGAACTACATCATGCAGTCTCACGCTATTGGAAACAACCCGTTTCAAAATGATAGAGAAGAAAGCCCACTTCTAGTCATCTTTGACGCCACACAAGGTAGTCTTCGGACCAACGATATATATCCCAACTTGTAGAGTATTGCAGAACTTTTAAGAATATCCGTCATCTTTTTATTGATGCCATTTTTCTACATTGTAATGATAGTATTGTAATTTTTGACGTTATATTATCATAACTACATCATGTGGATGTTTATTCACGTTTTTCGTCGATTTTGAGTATGTGGAATTTTTTTGAATTTTGCTGTTTTCGAAATTTGAATGGGGAGATTTTACAGTTTTGTTCAGAATATATTTATGGTATAGTTTAAATGTGTTTTGATCACATTTTGTTTATTTTTGAATTTTTATGGTGCTACCAACGTGGTTGCTCGAGATTTGAGGTCCCGTGGTTGCCAGTCTAGTATTTTTATGGCGCAACCAACGTGTTTGCTAGTGATTTTGGCCCCTGGTTTAGAGCATAGTATTTTTATGGAACTACCAACATGTTTGCTAGTAGTAAGTCCAATGTTTCGTTGGCAAGCAACTTGTTTGGATAGTCAGGTTGATGGTAGACGCATTGTGGAACCTTAACATGATGTGATCGCCTTAGAAAACATTGTTAATTGTTACACGGGAGTGTGAGATAATCGGTGGAAGACTTAAAATTTGTAATAAAAAGTCAACCAACGTTTATCGAGGTGAGAATGGATTTATGAAAGAAATCTAACCTGAATTGTTAACTATGTATTGCTATTAAAGGAATACTAGTTCAAGGATGAACCTTAGGAAGGTAATGGCTAGATCTTATTTATTTAATTTACCGGTTGTATGGTTATTTTGACGCCATAAGTTATGTAAAATTAATATTGTAAATTAGGGGTGCTGTTAGATTTTCATTTTAGTAAACCGTTGGCTACAAATGATAATTTGTCAGATAGGGAAGACCGATTTGGAATCTGTAATTTTAAAGGAAGTCAGATATTTGTAAATAGGTTATGTTAACTGATAAACGGTAGAATCTCCTTCATTTATTGTAGTGGTATAAATGGTAGTTGTTTCGGATATTTTTGATTGTTGTCATAGTGTATGTTCCCTCTTTCGCAAGAAAAGAAGATGCCAGGAGAACTGGTTGCTATTAGGGCAATGTTTGCTACATTGCAAGAAACACAGGGCAAATTGGACAAATATATAGAAGCCCTACATCAAGCCACACACCAAAATCAGAAAAAGATAGAACGTCAAATTAAGAGAAATGCAGAAGGACTTAGGCGGGAGGCGAAAGCTGACGCAGATAGGATAACTAGGGAATGTCAGAATAGTGCAACTGAGACCCAAAGAAAGTTAGCAGAAACCCAAGCAACTGTAGCTAATTCCCAAGTAACGTTAGCTACCCTTCAAACCAACTCCAATGAAACCAAAAACACATTAGCTGAGACCCAAACCGTATTAGCTACTACCCAAGCAACTTTAGCTACTTTGGAAACCCAATCTACTAACACACAAAATGCTTTAGCTAGAATCCAAACATCTTTGGCAGCTTTAGAAATTCAGTCAGAAGACAGTAGTAGAAAGCTAACAGAATTTCAAGAGAATATAACCCTCCAATTAGGCAAGCTCCAATCTGAAAATCTAGGTATCAACTCCAACCTGGATGAGTTGAAAACAACTGTAGCACTGCTACAAATACAGGTGAATCAGAAAGCTGATCTTGTAAGGGCTGATATTGAAATTGATATAAAAATTGTTGTTAACGAAAGTATTGATGAACTCAAAAATGAGTTATTTGAAGCCTCAGGCATAACTGTAAAAAGATTAGAAGATGATTTTTCTAAAAAAAAACTTGTAATAACCGAATTTCGCAGTACTAAAGATATCGATGAAGTCAGGAACGATTTTATTAAAAGAATACAGAGTTTACAGTCACAACAAATTGTAAAATTAGAACCAGATCTGAAAGCTAAGATTAGAGAACAGGTAAATTTCGAATTAGAAAGTAAAATCTCTGATTTAAATAGCGAAATTGAGTCGATTAAAAGTAAATTGCAGGATATGAAAGTAAGCAATACTCACAATTTGGAGGATATAACTAAAGGCCAGACTATTGAAGTATATAACGAAAATACGTCGATGCCAGACCGAGTAGAAGAAAATAGTATCAGAGAAGAACGGAAAAGATTGCAAGAACGAATCCATAGATTAGAAGAGGAACTGTTTCATGCAAGAAGATTAAACTTACCGCCAGGCAGAGATAGTCAAGTGCGATTCTCAACACCTAACGAGAACATGCCACAAGGAAGTACATCAGCAGGTATTCCTAATGTCATGATCATACGTAATATTGACCAAAAACCGCGTACTTTTCCAGGAAACGATAGTATAACGCCAATAGAATTCATCAATGACGTCTCTGAATATTTTTTGGAAAACAACGTTCCAGAGGAGAGCAAATGAAGACTGGTAGAGCGTTACTCGAATACCACAGCTCTCCAGTGGTATCACGCTTTCCGTTGGACTTTCCTATGTTTTGAGGACTTTGCTAACGCCCTCATAAAACGATTTTGGTCGATGGACGAAAAACACAATGTTAGAGCAGAGACATACTCGCGAAAGTACGCTAGTTCACATCCTACTCGCTATGCTAGCTACTTCTCAACGCAATTGACCCGTCTCCAATATTTGCAGCCAGCACCGTCAGACATAGAAATGATCCAGACGATATCACGGCAATTTCTAGCCGATGTGGGAAGAAATATAATCGCATCTAGAGTATCTAGTCTACAGGAAATGGATGATTTGCATAGGCAACTTGACTACACGTCTAGCGCAACGAATCCAAGCTTTCGCAATTCTAGGACAGATAACCGCGAAGTAAACACTATTATGATTGATGAAACACAGCAGACAGAAGAAAA
Source organism: Meconema thalassinum (assembly GCA_946902985.2). Lineage (NCBI taxonomy): Eukaryota > Metazoa > Arthropoda > Insecta > Orthoptera > Tettigoniidae > Meconema > Meconema thalassinum. Next base: position 603,715,540 of record OX336388.2, on the reverse strand, counting down.
TGCAGGAGATAAAAGGAGAGGAGGACCTATTAGAAATGGATATACTCAGAACCAAAGAAACGAGTATCAAAAGCGTAGGCAGCAAGATAGCAGGCCATACCAGCGATATTCACGGAACAATACCCAAAACAGAAGATCGGGTTACCAGTACAACAACAATTATCGCCAGAATAATTATTACCAGAGAGGTAATAATAACAATAACACCAATAATCGCCAAGGATATTCGCGATATAAAAACTGGAATGATGACAATTATAATCGCCAGAATTTCCAGCAGCGAAGGAACCAGGAAAATCGAAATTACGTTCGGAACCAACAGGAGGAAAACCAGAGAACGAGAGAAGACAGGTCAAAACAGGACGAACCAAAACCAGGTACAAGTAGACAGGAAAACAGAGGTAAGAACGACACCTCTGGGAGAAGAAAAACGCCAGAAAGACAGCAGCAATAGACGGAAGAAAATTTTCACCTACTATGGATATGACGAAGTAACTTTCCTGAATACATCAAGAAGGATAGAAAATACCAAAGGACATTCTATCACCGAGGGAAAGAAGAAGAAGAAGAGAAGAAGAGATCCCAGAAAGAGAGAGAATGACTGAGTTGTCAATGATAGAGACCGTGGAAGAAAATTAGTGCAAAAACTTTCTGTTACTTGTTTCGGTAATAACTGCTACAAGATTGTGAACATTCACGACGATCAAGTGATTGGCAATTACAACGCAAAGAACCTGAAACGCTATTATAGAAAGATCGAATAGAGAACAAATGTATGGTCCAATTAAGTTCTGAAGATCGCATTTCAAAAGCATTGTTACACGCTTTTGTAATAGAAGTTGAGTGAGGATTGTGATCTTATATGGATATGAGCCAGGAAAGTATTCATCTCTTCAAAAGTTTTCTAAATTGTCCCATTTTAAAATATAGCTATGCTGGAACTCGACATAAAACAGGTTTATACATCGCAGAGTTAACCTAGTTCACCCAGCCAACCAATGAGAATATTAGCAATCGCGAGGGGGAACTTGCAGTCAAACTGCGTCGCTCAAACAAAGACCGGACGAGCATGCACGAGGAGAATCAAGGACTCCCGAAGAGAGCCGAAGCTAGCGCGTGCTGTAAGCGCGTCTCGAGTATGGTAAGGGTAGACTCGAGCGACACGCGTGTCACACAGCCAATGAGAAGCGGGCTTACTTAAACGACACCAAGTAATGTAATGAGCTTAGCTAATTACCAGGATGATTTTAACACATCGTAATATCATGAAAGATATTAAACAATAAATAAGAACTATTTATTAAATTTGCGGCTAATTATTTATTTAATTAAGGATTATTACGATCATCGACACTGAGCGACCAATCAGATCCTTGGTCTGACGAGGACGCGGACTTGGAAATTTGATGAGGGGGAAATGAAAGAATAATCAGGGCTCTTATTACTTACGACTTCAGCGGAGAAAGACGTCTCAACAAGTTACTCAACAATTCAACAAAGCAAATAGAAATTCACGAACGAAGGTACTTAGTTTGTGCAAGAAGATATATAAAGTCGACATTCAACGAAATATAAAGTTATTAGAACCAATTTACATTATTTACCATGTTGAAATTCCTGAAGTTGAGGGAGGAATTTATTAATGAATCTGGGAGTCATGATGATCAACTAAGAAGTTATGGGGACAGAACTATGACGGCAGCAAGAATATTCGAAATGACATAACATCAATCTCGCGGGAGAGATTAACATCTCATCTCTCCCATGCAGAGAATTCTACACCTACAAGTCATTTACAACTAAAATGACGATTTATATCAGAACTTTGGCGAAAGAAGATAGAAGAATTTCCAGAACGAGGGCGGCCAGGGAGGATCCAGTGCCATCAAGAGAGAAAGGGCTTTCCCATCTCATAAAAGAAGAGTCACCAGCAGAAGGAACGGCAACACGATGATGATAGAGTTAGAATCCCGTATCTGAACGCATGGGAACTTCTGCAGGAGACCGGAGCAGACCGAACTACATCATGCAGTCTCACGCTATTGGAAACAACCCGTTTCAAAATGATAGAGAAGAAAGCCCACTTCTAGTCATCTTTGACGCCACACAAGGTAGTCTTCGGACCAACGATATATATCCCAACTTGTAGAGTATTGCAGAACTTTTAAGAATATCCGTCATCTTTTTATTGATGCCATTTTTCTACATTGTAATGATAGTATTGTAATTTTTGACGTTATATTATCATAACTACATCATGTGGATGTTTATTCACGTTTTTCGTCGATTTTGAGTATGTGGAATTTTTTTGAATTTTGCTGTTTTCGAAATTTGAATGGGGAGATTTTACAGTTTTGTTCAGAATATATTTATGGTATAGTTTAAATGTGTTTTGATCACATTTTGTTTATTTTTGAATTTTTATGGTGCTACCAACGTGGTTGCTCGAGATTTGAGGTCCCGTGGTTGCCAGTCTAGTATTTTTATGGCGCAACCAACGTGTTTGCTAGTGATTTTGGCCCCTGGTTTAGAGCATAGTATTTTTATGGAACTACCAACATGTTTGCTAGTAGTAAGTCCAATGTTTCGTTGGCAAGCAACTTGTTTGGATAGTCAGGTTGATGGTAGACGCATTGTGGAACCTTAACATGATGTGATCGCCTTAGAAAACATTGTTAATTGTTACACGGGAGTGTGAGATAATCGGTGGAAGACTTAAAATTTGTAATAAAAAGTCAACCAACGTTTATCGAGGTGAGAATGGATTTATGAAAGAAATCTAACCTGAATTGTTAACTATGTATTGCTATTAAAGGAATACTAGTTCAAGGATGAACCTTAGGAAGGTAATGGCTAGATCTTATTTATTTAATTTACCGGTTGTATGGTTATTTTGACGCCATAAATTATGTAAAATTAATATTGTAAATTAGGGGTGCTGTTAGACTTTCATTTTAGTAAACCGTTGGCTACAAATGATAATTTGTCAGATAGGGAAGACCGATTTGGAATCTGTAATTTTAAAGGAAGTCAGATATTTGTAAATAGGTTATGTTAACTGATAAACGGTAGAATCTCCTTCATTTATTGTAGTGGTATAAATGGTAGTTGTTTCGGATATTTTTGATTGTTGTCATAGTGTATGTTCCCTCTTTCGCAAGAAAAGAAGATGCCAGGAGAACTGGTTGCTATTAGGGCAATGTTTGCTACATTGCAAGAAACACAGGGCAAATTGGACAAATATATAGAAGCCCTACATCAAGCCACACACCAAAATCAGAAAAAGATAGAACGTCAAATTAAGAGAAATGCAGAAGGACTTAGGCGGGAGGCGAAAGCTGACGCAGATAGGATAACTAGGGAATGTCAGAATAGTGCAACTGAGACCCAAAGAAAGTTAGCAGAAACCCAAGCAACTGTAGCTAATTCCCAAGTAACGTTAGCTACCCTTCAAACCAACTCCAATGAAACCAAAAACACATTAGCTGAGTCCCAAACCGTATTAGCTACTACCCAAGCAACTTTAGCTACTTTGGAAACCCAATCTACTAACACACAAAATGCTTTAGCTAGAATCCAAACATCTTTGGCAGCTTTAGAAATTCAGTCAGAAGACAGTAGTAGAAAGCTAACAGAATTTCAAGAGAATATAACCCTCCAATTAGGCAAGCTCCAATCTGAAAATCTAGGTATCAACTCCAACCTGGATGAGTTGAAAACAACTGTAGCACTGCTACAAATACAGGTGAATCAGAAAGCTGATCTTGTAAGGGCTGATATTGAAATTGATATAAAAATTGTTGTTAACGAAAGTATTGATGAACTCAAAAATGAGTTATTTGAAGCCTCAGGCATAACTGTAAAAAGATTAGAAGATGATTTTTCTAAAAAAAACTTGTAATAACCGAATTTCGCAGTACTAAAGATATCGATGAAGTCAGGAACGATTTTATTAAAAGAATACAGAGTTTACAGTCACAACAAATTGTAAAATTAGAACCAGATCTGAAAGCTAAGATTAGAGAACAGGTAAATTTCGAATTAGAAAGTAAAATCTCTGATTTAAATAGCGAAATTGAGTCGATTAAAAGTAAATTGCAGGATATGAAAGTAAGCAATACTCACAATTTGGAGGATATAACTAAAGGCCAGACTATTGAAGTATATAACGAAAATACGTCGATGCCAGACCGAGTAGAAGAAAATAGTATCAGAGAAGAACGGAAAAGATTGCAAGAACGAATCCATAGATTAGAAGAGGAACTGTTTCATGCAAGAAGATTAAACTTACCGCCAGGCAGAGATAGTCAAGTGCGATTCTCAACACCTAACGAGAACATGCCACAAGGAAGTACATCAGCAGGTATTCCTAATGTCATGATCATACGTAATATTGACCAAAAACCGCGTACTTTTCCAGGAAACGATAGTATAACGCCAATAGAATTCATCAATGACGTCTCTGAATATTTTTTGGAAAACAACGTTCCAGAGGAGAGCAAATGAAGACTGGTAGAGCGTTACTCGAATACCACAGCTCTCCAGTGGTATCACGCTTTCCGTTGGACTTTCCTATGTTTTGAGGACTTTGCTAACGCCCTCATAAAACGATTTTGGTCGATGGACGAAAAACACAATGTTAGAGCAGAGACATACTCGCGAAAGTACGCTAGTTCACATCCTACTCGCTATGCTAGCTACTTCTCAACGCAATTGACCCGTCTCCAATATTTGCAGCCAGCACCGTCAGACATAGAAATGATCCAGACGATATCACGGCAATTTCTAGCCGATGTGGGAAGAAATATAATCGCATCTAGAGTATCTAGTCTACAGGAAATGGATGATTTGCATAGACAACTTGACTACACGTCTAGCGCAACGAATCCAAGCTTTCGCAATTCTAGGACAGATAACCGCGAAGTAAACACTATTATGATTGATGAAACACAGCAGACAGAAGAAAATGCAGGAGATAAAAGGAGAGGAGGACCTATTAGAAATGGATATACTCAGAACCAAAGAAACGAGTATCAAAAGCGTAGGCAGCAAGATAGCAGGCCATACCAGCGATATTCACGGAACAATACCCAAAACAGAAGATCGGGTTACCAGTACAACAACAATTATCGCCAGAATAATTATTACCAGAGAGGTAATAATAACAATAACACCAATAATCGCCAAGGATATTCGCGATATAAAAACTGGAATGATGACAATTATAATCGCCAGAATTTCCAGCAGCGAAGGAACCAGGAAAATCGAAATTACGTTCGGAACCAACAGGAGGAAAACCAGAGAACGAGAGAAGACAGGTCAAAACAGGACGAACCAAAACCAGGTACAAGTAGACAGGAAAACAGAGGTAAGAACGACACCTCTGGGAGAAGAAAAACGCCAGAAAGACAGCAGCAATAGACGGAAGAAAATTTTCACCTACTATGGATATGACGAAGTAACTTTCCTGAATACATCAAGAAGGATAGAAAATACCAAAGGACATTCTATCACCGAGGGAAAGAAGAAGAAGAAGAGAAGAAGAGATCCCAGAAAGAGAGAGAATGACTGAGTTGTCAATGATAGAGACCGTGGAAGAAAATTAGTGCAAAAACTTTCTGTTACTTGTTTCGGTAATAACTGCTACAAGATTGTGAACATTCACGACGATCAAGTGATTGGCAATTACAACGCAAAGAACCTGAAACGCTATTATAGAAAGATCGAATAGAGAACAAATGTATGGTCCAATTAAGTTCTGAAGATCGCATTTCAAAAGCATTGTTACACGCTTTTGTAATAGAAGTTGAGTGAGGATTGTGATCTTATATGGATATGAGCCAGGAAATTATTCATCTCTTCAAAAGTTTTCTAAATTGTCCCATTTTAAAATATAGCTATGCTGGAACTCGACATAAAACAGGTTTATACATCGCAGAGTTAACCTAGTTCACCCAGCCAACCAATGAGAATATTAGCAATCGCGAGGGGGAACTTGCAGTCAAACTGCGTCGCTCAAACAAAGACCGGACGAGCATGCACGAGGAGAATCAAGGACTCCCGAAGAGAGCCGAAGCTAGCGCGTGCTGTAAGCGCGTCTCGAGTATGGTAGGGGTAGACTCGAGCGACACGCGTGTCACACAGCCAATGAGAAGCGGGCTTACTTAAACGACACCAAGTAATGTAATGAGCTTAGCTAATTACCAGGATGATTTTAACACATCGTAATATCATGAAAGATATTAAACAATAAATAAGAACTATTTATTAAATTTGCGGCTAATTATTTATTTAATTAAGGATTATTACGATCATCGACACTGAGCGACCAATCAGATCCTTGGTCTGTAGAGGACGCGGACTTGGAAATTTGATGAGGGGGAAATGAAAGAATAATCAGGGATCTTATTACTTACGACTTCAGCGGAGAAAGACGTCTCAACAAGTTACTCAACAATTCAACAAAGCAAATAGAAATTCACGAACGAAGGTACTTAGTTTGTGCAAGAAGATATATAAAGTCGACATTCAACGAAATATAAAGTTATTAGAACCAATCTACATTATTTACCATGTTGAAATTCCTGAAGTTGAGGGAGGAATTTATTAATGAATCTGGGAGTCATGATGATCAACTAAGAAGTTATGGGGACAGAACTATGACGGCAGCAAGAATATTCGAAATGACATAACATCAATCTCGCGGGAGAGATTAACATCTCATCTCTCCCATGCAGAGAATTCTACACCTACAAGTCATTTCAACAACTAAAATGACGATTTATATCAGAACTTTGGCGAAAGAAGATAGACGAATTTCCAGAACGAGGGCGGCCAGGGAGGATCCAGTGCCATCAAGAGAGAAAGGGCTTTCCCATCTCAAACAAGAAGAGTCACCAGCAGAAGGAACGGCAACACGATGATGATAGAGTTAGAATCCCGGACCTGAACGCATGGGAACTTCTGTAGGAGACCGGAGCAGACCGAACTACATCATGCAGTCTCGCGCTATGGGAAACAACCCGTTTCTAAAGGATAGAGAAGAAAGCCCACTTCTAGTCATCTTTAACGCAACACACGGTAGTCTTCGGACCAACGATATATATCCCAACTTGTAGAGTATTGTAGAACTTTTAAGAATATCCGTCAACTTTTTATTGATGCCATTTCTCTACATTTTAACGATATTATTGTAATTTTTGACGTTATATTATCATAAGTATATCATGTGGGTGTTTATTCACGTTTTTCGTCGATTTTGAGTATTTGGAATTTTTTTTATTCGGATTTTTTTTTAATTTTGCGGTTTTCGAAATTTGAATGGGGGAGATTTTACAGTTTAGTTCAGAATATATTTATGGTAAAGTTTAAATGTGTTTTGATCACATTTTGTTTATTTTTGAATTGTATGATATCGTTTTTTGTCAACGATATTAATAATGCAAACTTGTTCCACGAATGTTATACAGTTATATATATTTGAGAGTATGCGATTCTTAAAGATCTTATGTAGAGATCTACGCAAAGTCACGATCTGATAACTTATTAGACAGATTTGGTTATAAATATTTGGTGACTAACAATTATAAAGTATTGAAGTTTGTGAGAAATATATTATAGAAAGAACTAGAAGACCCGTGCTGCTCCGCAGCATTCACTTCAACAATCCTACAGCACTTCTGTCCATATGGCCTGTCCATATGGCATTTACATGCCTTCATGCTAGTGACCTGAACAGACATTTACGGTACCGTCGCTTTTGGGTAAATTATGAAGTAGACTTATGAGATCAAATGTGTGGGTGTTTGCCTGTCCTCTGTGTTTGTGTTCCACTATTTACCCTGCGTACGCTTAAAAGGCGCACGGACGTCAGGCCGAGGTGAACAGCTAACTCCAAACACATAAGCTATACTCTTCTCTGAAGAATTAACACGACACGACTCGGCAGTTTGATGCTAGCTGAAGCTAGGGTGATAGGTCGCTCGCAAGCTCGTAAACTCACTCTGAAGCTAGTAATTTAAATTTCCACTGAAGGGAGATTGCTGGAAGAAATGAAAACGTAAAAACACTTACAGTGAACGATGTGGGAGCTGTCGCGGACTCTCTTGCAGAACTTTTCATGCTGAACAATTCTCAGAGAATATCAATTTTTAAGACACATGGACGTTAGGTTTTTCTTCAACTCAATTCACTGAAATCGTAAATGCTCGGCTTCTTTCGGTCATAAATAAATGTTTTTCTACCTAATCCTTCATCGAGAAATCCTTTACAGAATGGTGAAAACCGCATCAAAATCCATCAAGTTGCTCTCGAGATTACCCGTTACATCCAAGAATTGGGAACTTTTGTTTTATACTAAGTAGATAGAGATATCCACACATTTTAAGGCTACAGCGGTGCAATTTGGTGTTTTGTCTACTTATGAACAATGGTATAGATTTAAAATAAAAGATGGGTCTCTTATATTTGAATTTAGAGATGTAACTCTTGGTTAACATATAGAGGTGTGCAAATTAATAGAATTAAATAAATAATTTTAATTAGTCGTAATTACTTTTATTCAATATTATTTTATTGACCACTTATTTTGTTGTCTACTTAGTAGTGTTTCCTCTCCCGTGGAATTACACCTTTTCCCATAAGGAATTGCGTCTGGAAACTTTCATATTATTGGATTCCGAGGGATATCTGAGCTGGGTCCATTTTCAATTTTTCATTGACTTTAGAATTCAAGTCACGTGATTTCAATGCATAGTTCATGAATCTTTGAATAGTTCAATAGCGTTCATCAGTTAAAAGACCCCAAATACCTCCGCTCTAAATTCACACGTAAAGTAGAGTGTGGCATTTTGCATTTGCAAAGCTCCTCTGTTAGTGGAAATTCTAAAAAATCATTTTAATTTGAGTTTCTTAAATGAAAATATAATTAGGAGTCTTGGTTAAACATTTGAAGTAATTTCATCGCCTTGTAAACATACTTAGTGCATTAAACCGTGAAAAGTAAAAATGCAATTTTGGAAAACTGACATCGAATCTAATAATTTGCACATTTCTGTAAAGACAGCTATCGCCTCCACCCCTTCAGATAGAATAGTAAGCAAAGGCGATTGATGAGAAATGAAAAGATAACTCACACAGGAGGAATTAATATTTATTAAGCTGTAAATTTGATTAAGTATATCTTTGTTATAGAACTGAGGGAATGAAATAACAGGATGTAGGATAGTAATCACCGATGTAGGACAATAGTAATTTTTTAAACCATTACCACAGGACAGTTATCGTATTACGGATGCGGGCATCCTTGTATAATTGTTATTTAATCTGTGCCCCGTTTGCTGAGGTCTGTGCTCCTCCGCAACATTCGTTTCAAAATTCTAATAGTACTTCCTTCCGTCCATTCGACATTTTCTGTTCGTTGCCTTTTGGTTCTATTTGAACTTTGACGTCATGAAAGGATTTTGCTCGCGTTAGTGCGGCATACAGTAAAGTTGTCCGTGGCTCAACACCGGTTGAGGTAAATAAAAGCCTACTTGATCTAGTGTTTAACCTTGAGCTTCATTGATAGTTATATAAAAAGCCATACGTACTGGAAACTGCCTCCTTTTGAAGGAAAATGGCATAGAAGTATATGATGGCTAAGGTCAAGGCGAGGGAGTAGGACATTGTTTCCAACATTTACGCCAGTAATAATTTCCAGGTGTAAGCAATTGTCATGCATCTTCCAAACCAACAGTCTAGTACCGTTCAACAGACCTTGGGTAACATTAATATTTCTCAACAAAATCACAATTGAGCCTTCTTTTAGTCCAAGGATATGAGGTGGCAATCCACTTATGCCTATGCTGTATAAAAATTCTATTGGGAATTGTAGAAGTTCACTCTCATCTTCAGTAATCAAATTATTCACACTGATGTAAGTTCTCGATGATCCTGGGATTAGGTCTAAAACTTTGTCATTGAATTCTTTACAATGTTCATTTTTAGGTGCTAAAATCGCTACTTTTGAAAAGTGTGAAATATTTTTCAGCATGGGATTAATTCTGAATTTTCTCCATCGACGTGAGGGTATTCACCGTTACCAATTTGTATGAAGAAGTTTGCAAAGTCACGTTGATCTGTATCCGCTCCCATATTTTTGTTGAGTTTAAAAATTTTGAATAATGGCCACAAAGGAGAGAACCTTACTGACATTTGGACTGATGCTGCTTTAGATGCGTGAGGCATAACAGGCAATAACTGCCTAAAATCTCCACCTAATATGATAATTTTTCCTCCGAAAGGCACGTCGTTATTCACGATGTCCTTGAGCAACCGATTTACACACATCAACGCGTGCTTATTAGCTATAGAGGCTTCATCCCAGATGATAAGTTTTGCTGAACGAATATAAAAAGCTTCCTTGCTGTTAACTTTTATTCCTGATACAGAACTTTCATGTAAATGTAGAGGTAACTTGAACTGGCTGTGTACAGTGCGCCCCTGAGGTAGTAACATTGCTGCAATACCAGTCCATGCAACATAAACCACATTTAATCCCAAATTTGTGCAACTGTGAATCAAGCATTGGTAAAGGAATGTTTTCCTGGTGCCCCTGGACCGTCAATGAAATATGCATTACTCATCCCTTCATTGCTGTTTTGTACTAACCCCAAAATTTCTGTAATTATAGCCGTTTGGCTTCCATTTGCTTGGTTTATCATCCGACTTAATTGATCCTCATTAAGTTTTGGATAATTCATTGGTAACTTTGTCTGAGGGAAATTATCAATAATAGCTGGCAATTCGAGAGAAGTAATGGGAAGACCATGGAGCTTTAATGTATTAGAAATATGTATAAGAGTGAACTGATATGCAATGTTAGGTTCGTGAAACTGCAGATAATCTTCTGATAATGAATTCTTGAAAATGTCCCATAACTATCTTACATTTGAAGGGGCCTGAAAGATACATATGTAAGAAAACAGTTGTCGTAACTGAGAAGGCATGTGAAATTGTGACGCTTCTGCCAAACAACGCTGCCATTCAGAATCATCAATCTGCAAACCTCGGTCCTTAGCTGTTTCTTTAAAAGTAGAATAGACAACTGCTTTGTATGTTCGTAGATCCTGGAAGCTGGTAGCACCTATGACGTGAAGCAATAACAGGCGTAAATAATACCTTTCTGTTTCTTTAGGCGAAACATTATACATTCTGCATATAGTTTTTGAAACATTTTTTCTTTTTTGCCGCTGGCTGACGTAATGTACTGGTGTTTCAGGATATATATACGGACTTCTGGCTTGCGAATCTTGATTTAACTTGAACCACGCTTGTAATTCCGTGTTGCGCAACTGTGCTTGAAGTAAAATATCAGAAGCGTTATCATTTTTAAAATAGATATTTTGCAAGTTTGGCAAGTGAACTGGTAATCGTACGATAGAATGTGACTGTTCATGCATGTGAAATGAAAATACCCTGAATGCGGCTTCTGTTGGACCAACATATCTAGCATTTAGGAAAGAAGTAATTTCATCGTAGTTCACCGTTTCGCCTTCAGGACATATTTTAACAATGCAGCAGTCATGACCTTTATACACATACTTGTGGATTTTAATATATAAGATATTTGTGGATGTATTTAACACTCTGAACACTTGAGCATATTTCAACATTAATATGAGCTTGCACATAAAGTAAAAGAAATGGATTGTAGGGAACAATGAATCGACTATCGACTTCGATGTCAATGTCTCGAATTGTTTTTATAATAATCCGTCCATTATTTCTTCTCCTATACGAAGGATAACCATTGGCAATATCTTTGGTCTCTTCCTGAAACTGTTAGGGAAATCATTCTGACATACGCCATCTTTCATACAGACTGAAGCAAGATTCAAAGCTCCGCGAGGACCATGAACCATATGACGCCTTACCAACTCGTATAGCGCTTCATCCTCGAGATCTGGTATTTCGGCTGACACCACACTGTCAATGTCAGAAATTTCTCGAAACTTACAATCTTGCGTTAATGTTAAGAGTAAAAGGATGTGCGGGAGACCTCGTTTTTGAAATTCCACTGTATATACAGTATATACAGACATGCTTTTATCGAAAATTTCCTTAACATTAATCAATCGTAGCAATTCCTTTACTTTGCAATGGAAAACTCTCACTTCAATATCAGGCCTATTATTAGCCGTTTCCCAGAGATGAATGCTGTTAAGTATTTCTGGCCAGCCCGCATTATAGATGAACGTAATGAATAAATCTGGCTTTCCAAACTTCCTCACTATCGCCGTCGTATCCTGATAGTTTTGCAAAATTTCCCTTGGGCTACCTGTAAAAGAAGATGGCAAAACTACAATACAACCGACTCTGAGATTTTCATTTTCTGCTCGTACATGCAAGGCGTCTGCTAAACCGGCATATGTATCAACTCGTAACTTCGTTTGTTGATGACGTATATATTTTAACCGGTCACCTTCCATACGACAGTAGTAATCCACGAATAAATATCCATTTTGCAAACTTGAGCAGCGACAACTAACTCAACATGACCTCCATGAACACCATTCATAGACATATACATTTTGTAATCATCGCTCGTATTGATAGCAGTTTCGTACATATCGCTGTTGCCAACAATAAAGGATGAATAATTATTCCACTTGTCTGTAACATGTTTTACAATTCACTTTCTAACCTGTGTAAATAAACTCTGATTGTTGTACTCGCAATTTGCCAATGACCTGAACAGACAATTACCGTCACCTTTAATCTTTACAACATTTGTAATTGAGTGTCGCCTCTCATTCATCATAATATGATTCATGGTATTGATTGAGCACACAACCTATAAGGACGAATGATGAAAGGGAAGGAATTCAGTTTGTAGCTGGTGAGACCAAAGACTATATAACAGAAAGATCGGACACACAATACAAAATGGCGGTTCCAACATTCGGCTGTAGCGGCATCTTCGTGAAATTAGTTGCCTTTCGTATACAGTATTTGTTGTCATTCAAACAGATGTTGACATGACAGTGTCATTAGCAAAATGAATGCTGATTGTGCATGAGCATTTCAGTCTAAAAGTAATCCATTCTTTGAGAAGTTTTAATAAAATTAAGTGCACAGATTCCCCTTCTACTTATTGTATGGATACATGCGACATTAGCGCCCGAGTGGAACAGGTAGAAGTTAACGATATCATGACGTAATTATGGAACTCTCTGATAATATCAAGTTAGATTTATTATTGGGGCGGCGTTGAATATCATGATACAGTGTTAGTCGTTGTCGCCTAGCGACAATATGTCCGTCAAGTCATTCGATATTCTATTTTCGTGAGACCTTGAAGGAAGTAATATTCGCAATTATTTTAATACTCGAATGATATAATCAAGTAAGGTGGGTCAAGACCACTACAATATCTCAGACCGTAACATCAAATCCAAGATGGCGGAAATCGTAGGGGAACAGCTGTAGCGACTGGCGGGCATGGCGCCATCGAAATAGCGGCAAATTCGAAGACAAACATTCGCATAATTGATTAAATTCTACCAGAAATTACAGGTTTTTATGTAATAAGGCACAAATTCAATATGAAACCCTGACGTACTTCGCTACAAGCAACGCGAACAGACAGTAGCTAAAAATACAGACATAAATAAAGCAGAGGTAAGACATAATGTTAAAAAAATGCAAATACTTCTAAATGGAACTACAAGAATAGTCAACCAACAACAAAGTCAACCCCTGACACTATACAGCCCATGAAGGGCCTAAGCAAATATAAAATGCAAATATAAATGGTTGTTGCTTATATTAGGGGCTACGACATCGTGGTCTTGTAGCCCCATGTATTTGTGTGTGGAATTTGTGTGATAACCTGTGTTATTGTTATGGCTGAACTAGTGTGTATGTAAATTGGGGATTGTAATGGGAAGGAAGCGGCCATGGCCTTAAGTTAGGAACCATCCTGGCATTCGCCTGGATTAGAAGTGGGAAAAACGTGGAAAACCACTTCCAGTATGACTGAGGTGGGAATTGAACCCTCCTCTACTAAGTTGCTTCAAGAGGCTGAGTGCACCCCGTCCCAGCCCTCACTTGAGAATTAAATTTCTTGGCAGAGCTGGAGAATCAAACCCAGACCTCCGGGACGACAGTCAAGAACGCTAGGCACTACACAACGAGGTGGTCTAAAACAGAATGGTAGCACTGAATGAAAGTAGAACGAGCGATAATATTGTCTATAGTACATGAATTAGCCAAAATACCTTATCAAACAACGAGAAATAAATCAGGGAATGATGTTTTAATAGATGCTTCCTCCTCCTCTGTATGTAACCCACCCAGCCATCCCAAATAGCATTGCGACTCACAATTTGGCTTCAGGAGAGGAAGATGCACAATCCAGGCAATTCTAGGTCTTCAAACTGAGATTGCGTCTACCCTGTCAGTACCGAAGGGAAAGTTACAATCCATATTCATTGACTTCTCTAAAGCTTTTGACTCGATTAGCAGGAAGAAAATATTGGAAAAACTAGACAGACTATTGAGAGGTAACTTAACAGCTACACGAAACGTCTTGTCAAAAGTATTTTAGGCTCTAACAATATAGTCATTAACGATGGCATTACAACATCAAGCCCAATAGAGCAGACTACAGGCGTGCTACAAGGAGACCCATAAAACCCTCTGTTATTTATCACTGCTATGGCAGATAATATCACGGATATATTATCAGAGAGGGTAATCTCATTTATATATGCAGATGACATGGTGCTCGCTTCAAGTTCACAGGTCGAATTACAATCTGCTCTCGACGCTTTAGAATGATGGGCGTTACACAATGACCTTAGGTTAAACAGAAACAAGACTAAATCTATGACCTTTAGGAAAGGGGGAAAGCCAGAAATTTTTCACATTGCAGGAAAACCGCTTGAGAGTGTATCACCTTACAAGTAGTCCTACTTAGGTCCTACATTACAGTCAACTGGCAATGTTTTCACACTGCACATCAAGGATAGACCCAGCGTCGCTACCAAAGTCATCAACGACATAAAACATTTGACTAAGCTATCTATAAAAACAGCCTTAAAACTTTTGTAAAAACAGCCTTAACACTTTTGCGGTTAAAAGTTACCCGTATTGTGACTTATGGACTGGAGAGCATTTGGACACATTTAAATATGAAGTATTTGGAACAATATGGAGCAACTGAAGGCAACTTACATAAAGAAGGCCTTGGGTGTATCAAAGTATACACCTTCAAGACCGGTGTAAGAGGTGACTTGCGAGGTTTATAATGTAGAAGAACTCCGACTTCAAATGTTGCTACCTTCTACTCCAGGATATGTAAAACTCATGGACACACTAGGGTCAAAGGACATTTGGTAGGATTTGTGCGCCACGGGCGCTATGATTTTTGACGATTGGAAGAGTGGGGGGGTACGAGCTGAGACCATTGAACTGTAGGTACTACTGGAACAACTCCTCCCATGGTAACCCTCGCTGAAAACTGCTTCCTGGTGCACTACCAGGCGTAACTAGTCGCACCAAAAACTGTCACACCATTTAACTCTAGGTTGCAAGTCAGCTGATATGTCGTGATTATTTTCATGTATTTGATCGTACGTACCTCTGTGCAACGTTATATGTCCAATAATACGGTAGGTTTACGGTCTACTTTATTTTAGAATTGAGATTTGTAATGAAGTAGCCTATTCTGCGTTTATGGATACGTCTTACATCAAATTTTGACATAGGCCTAAATAGCACATGGCAAATACACGTAGGCCCTATTGTAGGTTATAAGTCATTAGTCACAGAATTATAACCTACGCTTATATTACAGATTTCCATGGAAACGCCCAGATGTAGGCCTATTAAAGAAATGGGTTATAGCTGTGAACACTTTTATAAACATGCTACTTGTTTCATTCAAATAGAAACAAACCACTGCTTAAAGATGATGCGATGCGGTACCTGCAATTTGCAATTTCCCACAGCATCGGCTTCAGCCACCCAAGAAAAGACCGAGAGTTATTGAACGACAAGTAGCCTAATATTTACTGTTACTTTCTTCATCAGCATAGGCAAAAAATTTCACATTTTCCAGTATACTTTTATGATGTCAGTCTTGGAGACGATAAACATAATTCGGCTTAAGGGATCTTCCCTGCAGGACCTGTTCGTTTGCTGTATGACTTATGTGAGGTCTAAGTTTCGACCTGCTTTGAAGAAAAAGAAGCTTGTAGTTTTACGTGACCGTTAATCTTGTGATCATGAGCCAAGGGACCTCCATTTTACATGGAATCCGAACCACAGGACATGGCATTTCACTTCAAAAATCTCACTTGCAATGACCGTGAATCAAACCTGGTCCACCTTGGTGAGAGGCGAATAGCTTGACCACTGCGCCACCACGCCCCATTACTTTGAAGAATACTGAACATGTGGGTGTTTTGTATAAATAAAGTAGGCTATGTATTTTTGTTCACTAAGAATCTATTTAATTGTTTAGTTGTAGGCTTATGCATATTCACACACATATGAATGCTGCCTTTGAGTTAATAAAAATGTTGAATACCAATTAACTTTTTTTTTCTTTATTCTTAGTCATTCCCAGCCTAACCTTATTTTAATTTTAATGTACGTGCGGCTTGTATTTTTTGCCAGTAGGCCTATAGTTATTGTGTATGCTGCCTTTTATCTAAGGATAAAATGATGAACAATCAGGCTGCAATATAATATTTTATGTTGGCGTATATTCCTAGCCATTTCAAGTATCAAATTACTACATGAAAATGAAAATCCACAGCCTGCTTCCAGTCTCCGACCGGGTCAGGAATGGAATGAATGAATCCCCCATCTAGCGGCGAGGATATGAACTGTGCCGGCTGCCGAGGCCTGACGCACTCCTCTGGGGCAATGATTAAATGAATGACTGATGAAATGAAATGATAGTGGAGAGTGTTGCTGGAATGAAATTTTGACAGGGAAAACCGGAGTACCCGGAGAAAAACCTGTCTGCCTCCGTTCTGTCCAGCACAGATCTAACATGTAGTGACCGGGATTTGAACCACGGACCCAGCGGTGAGAGGCCAGCGTGCTGCCGCCTAAGCCACGGAGGCTACTTCAAATCAAATTACTACATGATGTTTTGAAATATGTATTTCGGCGTTAAGTCCCGTTTAGTTTACCGTTTGCCTAAATGTTCAAAAGTACCTCTTTTACTTGTATCTCCTCGTACGTACATCATCCTTTCGTTCGTATACGTCAAATTCTCCTCCTTGACACGCACTACCAGGAGTAACTAGTCGCACCAACAAACCGCACTTTCCTCCCATACAGTCGGCATTCCAGTTCAATGGCTGAGATATATTCTCACGCGCGTTGCCATACATTGTTTCCGTTATAAACTGTGTCGCACCAAAAAGTTCCATCATCCGTGTGACGAATGTTTGTGTGAGCGCTGTGGAGAACAATGTGGAAGATCCCACGCTATATTCTGCACATTAAGACATGAATCTTTGATATTCCTAGGGAATAACAATTAGTTTACTGTATGATTTTAGATTTTATTCATTATATGCATAGCCAATGGCTGCAATAATCCCTTATTATTATAGGCTATAGACGAATTTCCAGCTGTGGATGCCATTATTCACATCAACCATCATCAGAACAGTACTGCCAACCTCACCGTTTTGGTACTATGCCGCACCAACACCCGACCATTCTAACCTCCGTTTTGTCCAATCCAATGGTTACAGCCTAACACGTCCAGATCAATGGTTTTGTGTCAACCTGCCCCAATAGCTGCGAGCGGTCAAAGCGGCAACTGCACCAGACCATTCTAACCTTCGATTTGTCCAATCCAATGGTTTTTGACAATGGTTACAGCCTAACGCGTTCCGATGACTGCCTTTTTTTTTACAACAGTGATCTGCTAATAGATGTTGTCTCCTCCGCTGTCTATAACCCACCCACCATCCCCATTTATAACACGACTTAGGCCTATATAGTGAAATTTCAGTTGTGTCGGCCATTGTAGGCGTGGCTTATTTGACAAATAAGATATTGCCAACCCTACGTATACCGTAAACACGGTCGTGTGTTGTTTGTTTTGAACGGAGAGAGCTATTGGAGCGCACTCGCTTCTATCTGTTTGTATAGGATAGGGGCAACCTGAACTAGCTCCAACAGATGGCACACAGGTACTATCATTTTGTTCTTTATTTCAAATAGCATTTGCCAATAACACACAATTGACTGTTACAAACTCTTTAAAATGAAAATTTACTGTATTATCAACTTGTCATTCTTCAAATTCGATGTGTATAGAATTCCAACGGAAGGCAAATCTGTTGGTTCTTGAAGGCTTTATATATAAAAACCTAACCTAGTAGCTGACATAAATCCTATCTTATTAGGTAATGTTTTACTTTTTTTTTTAACTAACCTAACGCCAGAGACCCCCTTGCCTGTGGTACTAACAGTAATTTTCGGCCAGGCAGTAGGCCTACCTAACCTAGTAACGGACATAAATTCTATCTTATTAATGTGTTATATACAAAAACGAACCTAATCTGGGGTTAACGGCCCAGGTCCACTTGCTTGTGATACTAACAGTAATGCTATCTACATACCTGTCGCATTTTAAAATCACTGCTTTCATTAGACTGCAGTATCCAATTCAATTTGCCCACAAGCACACAAAGATTCTGATTCATGATTCTTATAGAATACATTACACTTAAAGAACTTGGCACTTTAGAACACACTGACACTCATGGTATGTCATTAAAACTACCATCATCTACTTTAACAAACAGGAGTTGTGTGGTAGGACGGTTGATTTGTGAAAATTGGCGGAATGGCCAACACCACCTACTGGAATGGCATCAGGGGATTAGGGAATTTTCCTAACCACAACATAGGCTACAACTGTTTTAACTTCGAAAATTATCCCGGAGAATATTTCTTATCCATTTCTCTTTCTTTACAAAATTTAAAAATTGAAGTATCTGCAGCAGTATTAAATTTACAGCCGGGTTCACAGACAATAACAATGAACAGACAATAATTCTCACATTAGGTATCACCGGAATTTATAATTATTCACAGTGCACTACACTACTTAAGGTACACTATTACAATAAATAACAGCACGAAATCACTAGAGATATGCGACATTTGAACGAAATTCTGGCAGCAGACAAACTAAAATGTTGGTTCAACAAATGTAAACAATCCCCTACGATTTCCGCCATGTTCTACGGTATCGATAGTGGCATTGAGGTCTGATTTATTGTAGTCGGTCTTGGCAAGACCAACTACAATACTCAGACCTTAATGCAGGTCTCGAAAGCGTGAAAATGGCGTATGCTGAAGCCCCGGCATATTGTTTGTTTACATTCGTTGCTGGGATACACTATTTAGCTTTGATTAGCTTCGTTTGATGAAAGTTGCGATAAACTGTCACTCGTCTGTAATTTTTAGTGTCTTCTGTATGTCTGTAAAGTCCAGTTCGCGTTAATGTACTGCAATCGTATGTAAATATGTGATAATACGCTTAATAAGGACTGGTTCGTTTGTGTGATGATTGTCTAGTCAACCGATGGCATTGTGTCATTTACTTCGGATGTTGAAGTACCTGAGACTAAAGCATAATAGAAGTGACTCAAGAATATACACCGCAATGATTTGCTAGTTAGTGGCAATATAATAATAGCTTAGTACACTTCATTAGTGCCGAACTTAAGTACGTAAAGGGAAAACGCAATGAGCATCTACGGCTAGACCAAACCCTTGACGTTATCATGAACGCTCAGCAATATGTGCCTCCGTAAATCCTTACCAGTCTGACAGATGTTCTACACTGCCTTGTATGCACGCCAAATAATACAGTGAACTTTTTTATTGGTTAAGGAAGATGTTCCCCCTGTGACAAACAGTGAACTCATTGTGTTCCGTCATTATTCATACTTTTGTGATTCTTACAGCTTGCAAGTTATTTTTATTATGATGTGTGTAATAAAGTGTTGTGAGTACCTTGCCAATTATTTTCTTATATTGCGAGATGGTGTGCCGCGATAATTCCGTAAGAGGGAGATGGTGCTTTCCAACCTATAGTAGTGCACTAAATCAACTATCTCCAACGTACAACTATTCCAAACGGTAACAGCGAATGTTTAATAGGTTAGATGGTAACATATTATCGTGTCCCTTGTGTGTAGTATTCTCCATAATTATGTACTGATATCCACACGACGACTTCTTTGCATATTTCAATCAACTAATTCGGTGTGATGTTTTACCCGAGATTTTAGACAATTCCACGAGAGGTCTTAATTGAATTGTATCTCTATGGTGTTGGTTCGATTATTTCAGGCAACTATTCTCATTCCGATTGTGTACACAAATACTCTGCATGTGCTGGGACAGCTCTTCAGTAACCGGGTACTTTCTTCTCTCCTAATTCAGAATCTATTTGATTTTTTGCTAATAATATTAATCTATAATTACTGAACTTAAATACAAATCGTGATAACTCGCCAAAAAGCGTCTTATTCAACCACAGGAACAGTGAGACTATTGTAGCTGCCACTTGGGTGAAGACGAAGAAACCTATAATTCGAGGCCAGCACTATATAGATAAATTAATTCAGGTAAGTCTAAATTATTGATGCATATTTCTTCGGAACCTAGTCTCGTCTTGTGATATCTTTTATGATATTAGGTGAGTAAAAATAATAATTTACACGAACTGTGACAAGCCCGATGACATGATCTTAGCTATTGGTAGGGCAACCGTCGCCGCCATGTTTTTTCTACATTAAGGTCTGAGTATTGTAGTTGGTCTTGGTCTTGGGTGGGTATCAATCGACGGTGCTTGACGGGCATTACATTTTAAGACAACAAACGTCGTCGTAGCGCAAATACTTCCGGAGATATTTCAGTTTTAGTAAAGGGTGAAATTTTTTGAAAACTATTTTAATATATAAGATATGTAAAGGAATACAATGTTAAGTTAACAAATACGAATTACAGCGTATTTTTGAAGTAATAAGAATGTGAAGAAATATTCAAAGAAATATTACAGCTAATTGAAAGCTTTTATAGAAATGTGAGTGATACAAAGAAATAAGATTGTTATTTGAAGATTAGTATTTTATCGTAACTTATTACCTGTTAAATTAATTCATTGATAGAACCAGTATTTTTATTAAATATTTTTATTAAGATTGTTGCAACTATGAAAAGAATGTATTAACTATGAGAAGTGAGTTAAGAAGTATATGTTTTGAAAGGAACTACGAAGCGTCTCTGAAAGTGAGATTTATTACTCCCGTAGCAGACGGAGGTTTTTGTTGTTTGACAATGGGCAAATGTGAAGCCATTGGTCAATTATTGAAGGAATGTCTGTAGTGACAGACTTGCGCATATTTTGAGGTTGAAATGGGATGTTTTATGAAGACGCAGTATTATTAATGTTTATTTGTATTTAAGTTATTGTAATAGTCTCACAGAGTTGAAACTCCTTGAAATTCACAGGACAGCGGATCCTAGATGAAGTTAAATCTGATAGAAATTATAGGGTTTAATGGATCTTTGATGAAACTGAGAGTAAACTGAGATCTATTTAAATGGTTCTTAATTAGATATTGAATTTACGGTAATTATTCAACGCAGTGGAAGTTTATATTTTATTAAGTATTTTTTATTATTGACAGACAAGTTATAGGAGGTCTTTGAACTATGTCTCGACTTAATTGTATGGATTTCAGAATCCCGGATTGTCACAGTTTCACGAATAAGACATAGTATGGTGAATGATTATTTTCTAAAGTCAGTAGAGAAGCAGTAAAGAAATAGGAAGACAATTTCAGTCTATATTGTCAGTAGAGGAAGCAGATGGACAGTTGTACATATTTTATTTTGTACTGAGTAGTTGCTGAACTATGATGTTAATATTGTGCTGTACATAAATTATATTAAGAATTTAAAAATAGGTTTATTGTTACATTTACGCGCATTATCATTTTTGACTTGTAATTTAAATGTAGATAGAGATTTTTATCGCTTCCATGAGAAGAATTTAAGTGAAAGGAGGCGGGAGATAATTGTATAGGGTAATGAATAGTTTTTGTAATGACGGAGATCTACGTCAGTAGTAACTTCATTTATTTTGGGGAATATTTTTTTTATTAACTTAATAACATTTCTTTCTTGTTATTAAACTCCCGTTACCTAGGGCACAGCAGTTGTTTGCTGCTATTTAAGTCATGATTTTATTTAAGCTTATAAAAGCGTTTGAAATAATTGTATTATGGTTTCTTAGGAAACGAAAGGGTATTTTATGCAAGTGAAGCAATGGCATTTGGTCATTGGATTTTATTCAACATTATTAAGGCATATAATCAATGCCAGTGTTAGGAAACGTGTAATTGTTTAGAGAATAAATACGACAGGCACGTTGTTACGATTCCCTGATCTTTTATAGGAAATTGGCATTATATTTGTAGTTAAATGGTAGAGGAATGTGCTGAAGGGTGGAAGTTCCCGAGGGACCTGATCCGCATCCTTACGCCCGAGATTTTCATAGATTCTCATTGTTCCTAAGTAGATAGAGAACCCTACTCTTCTGTAGTTAGTTACTATAGCACATTCCGCTTTGAAAAAATCCTGTTCCTTATTCTGAGTGTTTTCTCCAAGTAGCACCAGGTTGTTTTTAGCCGGGACTAAAAGATGCTACAATCCATAATTATTTCCAGCCTGGGCTTTTGGTGGATCATCCATTAAGGGTGCAGTATGACCATAGTTTATTAATTCTTACTTTCTAAATTTTAATTGGTATCTCATGTCATGCACGGATAAAGTGAGCCAAGTGTTGTTCTGTTCTTATTGCTATACTATGCCAAGAGGGGAGTGATGAGCCAACGGGAGGTAGATAAGCTCGGCGTGCCGGCCGGACGAGTCGTGAGAGAGACTAACTGTATTTTTGGTCGTGAAAATAGTCTTGGTTTTATTGTCAATCGAATCCGTTATTCTATGAAGTCTATTATTACAAATTGCAGTTGTTGATTATTATCACGTATTATTGTCTGTATTGTTCGTGGCTCGTGGTACAGTTCAAAATTTATCTCGTCTTGTTGTCATCTAAATTCCATGTTGTATGTTGGTGGCTTCTGATAATGTTGTCCTTAATTAATGAAATAATGTATTCAAATGCGTCTTCTTTATTGTAGGTTGTAGGATCGAATCCTGGCGCAGTCAGTGGGCATTTTAGGGTGCGTAAATACGAGGGAGCCGTGTCAGTAGATTTACTGGCACGTTAAAGATCCCCTTCGGGGCGAAATTCCGGAACCCCGGTGTCTCCAAAAGCCATGAAAGTTAAAAGGGACGTAAAACCATTAACATTATTATTATTATTATTATTATTATTATTATTATTATTATTATTATTATTATTATTATTATCTTTGCTAAAGCCTCCGAGGCTTAGGCGGCAGCACGCCGGCCTTTCACCGCTGGGTCCGTGGTTGAAATCCCGGTCACTCCATGTGAGATTTGTGCTGGACAAAGCGGAGGCAGAAAGGTTTTTCTCCGGGTACTCCGGTTTTCCCTGTCACAAATTTCATTCCAGCAACACTCTCCAGTATCCTTTCATTTCATATGTCATTCATTTAGTCATTGCCCCAGGGGAGTGCGACATGCTTCGGCAGCCAGCACAGTTCATATCTCGCCGCTAGATGGGGGCTTCATTCATTCCATTCCCTGACCCGGTCGGTCGACTGGAAGCAGGCTGTGGATTTTCATTGTCATTACCTTTGCTCTTAATGTGCTTTGTGTTGATTATGTGGTAATGTCAATGTATTGAACGTTGAAATATGCTGATATTATTATATTGTGGCTTTGAAGTGCGTTTCGATTTACGAAAATCTAAATCGCAAATTGAAATGAATTAAAATAAGAATACATGCTTTGTCATTTCCGGTTGAGGAGATGCTTTCTTTTGATAGGGAGGGCTGCAATTCCGAGTATAAAGGCGTGGGAGTCTGCAGGAAAAATCGCTGGGTGAGTGGTCCACCTTCGGGTTCTAATCTGTATACGATAGGCTACGTCGTGTATCTCCGCTCGAGTTAATGACGCAGTTTGAATATAAGGCTCTGCCGATCTTGTCTCACCCAGTTTACCATGAGAATCGAGTTCGTCGTCTTGTGTTTCCTCGCTGTGCTGGTGACACTTTCTGAACAGCAGGACCTCAGGACGTGCGTGTGCCAGACCAGTGCCATTTGTTATTGTGTCAAGAACGACCTACGTCGTGCTGATACGACCATCGACATAAGCACTCACCCTCATTCCAGCTACAGGTATTTCACTCGTTTTTACTTGATCAACATCAAGGTTTATTGGGTAAATCTCCTGACTTGATCCATGCTCGCCTATATTTTAGGCTAGTCTAGATTTTTATCACAATATAAGCACGAATATGAATAATTGCCTAGTAAATACAATATTACTTCTCTTAGCAGTCACCTTGGCTGTCACCGCAGAGACCCGGGTTCGATTCCTGGCTCTGCCAAGAAATTTAATTATGGTCTGAGGCCTGGAACGCGGTACACTCATCAACTTGAGGCATAACTGAGAAGAGGCGGGTTCTATTACTACTTCAGCCATCCTGGAAGTGGTTTCCCGTGGTTTTTCCACTTTTACTCCAGGCAAATGCCGGCCACGGCCGCTTCCTACCCAAATCCTTCAAAAATCACAAAATTCACACTCTAGTACAGACATCACAGTGATACAGGTTATCAGACACATTCTACACACACTCAAGTACACGGGGCCAACCCCTAAATAATCAACAACAACATCGCTTAGCAGTCAGCAACAAAATCAACGTCTAATGCCTAGCATTCTTGGCTGTCACCCCAGAGGCCCGGGTTTGAATCTCGGCTATGCCAAGATATTTAATTCTGGTCTGAGTGCTGGAGAGAGGTACACTCAAGTAAAACTGAGTAGAGGTGGGTTCATATCGCACCTGAGATATCTTCGAAGTGGTTTTCCGTTGTTTCCTCACTTCTACTCGAGGCAAATACCGGGATTGTTCCTAACTTCAGGTCACGACGGTTTCCTTCCCAATCCTTACCTGAAAGAGAAATACACACCCTACACTATAGACACCACAATATCACACGTTATCATGCGAAAATTTTACACACACAATTAGACACATTCGCTAATGCGCGTCCCTGCACGCCAAATGCAGTGAGCGTCCAGTATTGATAGATAATTCATGGATTCATTTGCAAATGGAGATAGTTTCAGGTGGCAAAATTACAATAAAACTACATTTTAAAATATGCACACAAATACAGTGCGAGCCCTCCCTATAGAACGAAGCATTCCAAAGGCCGTGCCACGGACAGGTCGCAATGACTCACCGTCATATTTATAGCATGTGCCGATTACAACAGCGGGTAGTGAAGCCCTGGATGCTGTCATAGTATTTTTTACATACAAAACTTGGTTGTGATAACGAAGCCTTGCTGTGAAATTCTTTAGTCTGCCTCGTATCCCGTGAACATGGTTAGGTATAGAAGAAGTTTGCAGTAAATTTGTTTGCAAGTTTCAGAAACAATCCGTGTACTTTGGAGGCTCTTGAGAACGAAATAACTGTGATGAATTACAGCGAGTGTACCAAAACTTCCTTCGTCGGTGCAACGTGTGTTTAGAAAATGAAGGACGGCATTTTCAGCAACTACTCCGAAATCCTTGTAAGAGATTATGATTATTAAATACGTTAGATATGTCTGTACAGTACGATCCAAGTACAAGGTACAGCTGTCATTTTCCAGTACACTTTCAGGAGCATATTTATAGTACGGCACTTTCACTTGGCACAGCAGTTGAAGGTGTATAGCCAGTTCTTGATGTACTATCTTGGCAACAAAATCATGTCTCTTCCTATATTCTGTCCCTGCGAAATGGCGACAACCTGAAATAATATGCTGAACAGTCTCCGAAGTTGAGCAACGGTATCTGCATTGATCATCTTGCACAGATGCATCCTTGATGATGAACTTAAGGTAGTTTCTCGTGGGGACAACCTGGTCCTGAATAGCCAACATAAAGCCTTCTGTTTCAGGAAACATCCGCCCAGAAATCAACCTAAAGTTCGACGCGAGCTTTATATTACTATTATTATTACCATTTGCATCGTTATGTCCGTCTAAGGAGCGCGATTGAACCTATCGGCTGATCTTGCTTTCTTGTTCTCCCGAAATCTCTTCATCTTCTCGCTATGGCTCTTTCTGCCCTCCTCCGTCCAGGTTCTTTTGGATGTTATGTTTGTGTGGTCTGAAAATGGATGATTGTCAAATCGTTCTCTGAAGTCAGATTATAGTTGTTGTTGTTGTTGTTGTTGTTGTTTTTTTTTTTTTTTTTTTTTTTTTTTTTTTTTTTTCAAAAGATTGTTTCTGCATTTATGGACGGCAGATGGCATAAGGGGGCCGGCCCCATGGTGTTGGGGTAGCGCGCCTGCCTCGTCACCCCATAAGCTGCAGGCCAAATGGCTAGGCAGCGGTCGATTTGTAGGCCTAGGCCCTTCAAGGGTTGTAGCGTCACGGGATTTGGTTTTTGGCATTAGATGGAGAAAGGGCAAGCCCTACTTCCACAACAGTGTCTCCAACTCCGCTTGTTAAATACAGCTTGTTCTAGAACGTACAGATATATCAGCCCAACTTTCCCAACACAAATTCTGACAGTCTACAGTACTGTATTTATTTCCTACTACTATTATACTCTTTGAAGGCCATTGGAAGCTATCATTATGATCCATTACCGTTCTCAGCTTGCATATCCCATCGCACTGTAATTTTACACGTAATAATTAAAAAGTAAGATGACGTCACATCCTGCTTTGAGTTCCGGTAGCTTCTTCCGTATTTCGGGGACATTCTTCAAGTTTCAAGTCTCAGAATTAATGGTTTGAAGCCTGCTTGATCCTCCTAAGACAATGCACCTTGTGAATGCAGGAAATCCTACAAATATGTAGGTTTACAGGCGGAAGTTAGGAGTTGTTATAGGTCTTGTTCCACAGTTAGCTAGTTAATTATTGAGGTTTTAAGGGGCGGGACAGCGAGGCCATCTCCCCTCTTGTTACACAGATGTGGCCATATTAATCATCAATTTACGTTTTCCAGCCTAAGCCGAATCGGAGCAAATATGACACCCTTCCACTTGACTCTGTCTGTCCACCATCCTTCCTCAATCACTGAAATCCACTCCAGGTTGCATTCTCTCACCAAATTCATCCACCGTACTCTAGGTCTTCCTCGTCCTCTCTTTCCAGTCATCCGTCCCTCCATCACTTGGTTCAGCATTCTTTCAGCATTCATCCTTATCACATATCTATACCATCTCAATCTGTTCTGCCCCAGCTTATCTTTCAGCATCTGTACATTCACTTCCTTTGGAATGTCTTCATTCCCCACTCTCTCTCTCTCTCCCAGTCATCTGTACCATACTCCTCAGGAATTTCATTTCAGCTGCCTGTATTCTACTTTCATCTCCCCTTGTCATTGGCCAAGTTTCTGCTCCATACGTCACTATTGGTAAGTAATAGGTCTTGTACATCACTTCTTTAGTCTTCAGTGGTATGTCTTTATCTCAAATTAAACTCCGAGCCTGACGATAGAAAACACTCCCACTCTTGTTGATCTCCATATCCAATCTTGCATTTTCAATCAATTCACTCCTTAAATATTTGAAGTGCGCTACTACTTCCAAATGAAAAATCCACAGCCTGCTTCCAGTCTCCGACCGGGTCAGGAATGGAATGAATGAAGCCCCCATCTACATATCTAATTTTAACAATCCCTTTTCCTTCCTTCTTTCTTTCCTCTTGTCATAACCATTGTCTTACTTTTCTCTACACTAGATTTCATTTCCCATTTCTCAATAACAAAGCTTGCACCCGGCACCCTAGGCCATACATTATTATTATTATTATTATTATTATTATTATTATTATTATTATTATTATTATTATTATTGTATTTTCCTTCAGTACATCCAGCTGTTGTTAGCCATATTATTAGAATTGAAATAAAACTTCCCAGTTCATTAACAATTTATATCCCTAATTAAGATAGTATCCGGTGTTTTCATAAATTATATTTTAGTCAATGATTGGAATGGAATTTCTATAGTATGAGCTAAATTAGTACATTATGCAACAAGCCTATAATTGCAATAATTAAGACACGAGTATGTTTATGAAACGAGCGAAGCGAGTTTATAATTTCCATACGAGTGTCTAAATTAGCATTATAGGCGAGTTGTATAAGACTGTTTATGTTCGACGATAATTATAACTATTTTATGTTCAAACATAACTATTCATAAATATCTGTAGAGATTTCGCCAGTTTTATGTACTGAACTGAGCGCATGGGACGCAAAGAATACCTAGTATTTGGCAATGGCCTCCTTGAATACCCCTCTATGACACTGGCCACGTAGTGAAATTTAAAAAAGATGGCCGTGGAAGTCAGCGCATGTGCGATGCTATCCTTACGTAATTGGTCACACAACTGTTTCTTGAGCTCTGATTGGTGGGAGAAACTGTTTCATAATGAAAAACAGTGTTATAATGAGCCTCATTATGATACAGTTTTCTGACACATAATGTTTACATTTCGATATGGTCGAACATAAAATATTTTATGCAAGTATTGTGCCCATTTAGCAAGAAATATGCCAATCACAGTATACCAGCGTAGCTCAATTCGGGATTTCGGGGCAGTGGTAAGTTCCCCCACTCTGTGACTCACATATTTTGGATTAATTAGAGGATACACTTGCAAAATAACAACAAAATCAACTCCTATTTAAACATATTTAATTCATAAAATTAATGGCGCTACAAACATTTTAACACTTTAATTACTGACCCAAATATCAACTGCTTGTTCCAAATGAACAAGGGATCACAAAATAAAATAACAAATATTGTATTCAAAATCTGTGGTTTCCACATAAACCATCAATTCTTACTTAGTCTCACTTCCATAAAGCACTAACATTAAGTTTACATAACTCCGAGCTCGTTGGCTCCATGCCTTTACATTATTACAGTGTCATTCTTGTACACCTCAAACATTAGCTTTTATATTTTCTTATTTCTCAAGGACAAATATATAATTATATTTAAAATCTACTTTAATTATCTAACTCAAGGTTTTTGGGGCATGTCCACACATTCAGTTGTTATCATTTCTCTTTATTTCACAAACATATTAAGGTAATCAGAAAATCAACTGTGTACTCCAGAGCGTGAAGGTACTTGACACAGTCAAAAAACTGTAGTTACTCCCGAACTCAGTTGCCTTCAATCAACTCGTGGAATCCCACGTCCTTACATTATTACAATAGGGATTGTTATTTATCTCTTATGTCTTAATAGACCATTATCATATAAGAAACTACGATCTGAACCGGCAAACGAAATATCTATCTTTAAGGACCTCGGTTCAACGCCCGGGTCGTTTACAACTTTAAACACTCCTGGTGTATTCATTTCCCTTTTACAACAGCTTACGAGACGGTCTCGGTTCCATCTCGCTTTAAAAGAGCTAGACTCTACGACAAGGGGTGCGATTTATGACATCTTAGGGTGGCGGAGCCATCCTATCTGACCCAACATTAGTAGTTTATTTTCAAGGCTTTTAAAACAAACCTTTCCATTCTATCCAGTTCTGAGGAGACCGGGCTTTATTGTACCGTAACATTCAAACAACTATTCTTTGGTTCACAGACCATTTTCATATCCTTGGCATTTATTAATTATGAGAGGGTCCTCATTGATTGGGAAGATTAAATACACATACGACGACGGAGAATTTCAGGGGCTTTTATCATAAGAAGATCCTGCATTCGAATCTCTTCAGGTGCCTCGGGAACTAATCCCGTACAGAGGACTTATTTCAAAATGCGATTTAGAGTCGGCCGTGGCCCATATGACATACGCTCAATAATACCATCTATTAGCTCCCTTTTTAAATACATACACAATGCCTCGTGATACTAATGTCACAAATAGAGGACTTATACAATTATCATTCACTGCAATCAACTACCCTCCATAAGTAATGTACCAAGTATTTAACTACTACGCGTTCCGAGCGTGACACTTTAATATTATATTTGCGCTCATTATGCGCTATGCATTATTTTAAGCCGAAAATGTCTTCCCAAGAACTGATAAAATCTCTTTAGTAACAATTCAATATTATTTTAATTCACATATTAATCTTTCCATGGTCGATAAATCGCTCCCTGTTTGAAAATATTCTATTGAACCTCATTTCTTACACATACGTTAAGGCTTAACGTTCTTATAATCATATCAATTTATTTGATTTTCATTTAACATTTCCATATTTAATTATTATTATTATTATCATTATTCTTTATACAAGCTCAAAAGCTATTTCTTTCATATCTCAACTTTACTTTATTTCAATGTCTTTCATGATAATTAAATGATATTTCGCTTGCTCTCTTTGACATTTGTTAAATACATTAACCCTTTATTCACATATTTCCTATACTGGATTTATTCTTTACATAATTATTCATAATTTCTCTATTTATTTTATTATTATTGTTCAGACCGTGTTCTTGATTATTCAGTATTTATTCATTAAAACACATACCTTTCACTCAAAAACTCTGGTGGGTTTTGTACACAATCAATTTCTGACACCAAAATAAAAATGAATTTTGTACTTACATATTTTCAGATCATCCCATGATCTTAAATCTGGTGTGGTTTTTCATTTTTGGGGCCCACTTTGAACTTTTTACACCATATTGAAGGTATTCATCTTACGTAAAAACACTTTTTGACCTATATCTAGAACACTTAATATTGACGACATTTTTATATACTGGTGTGTCCCTTTTGAACACATAATAACACTAAAAATATTATTTAACACACAATCTTGATTATTTTACACTTCACAATTACCCGATCACTAGGCCGTACTTCTGAGCCTATCACACGTGATCTTCTTTAATTCCCGTCTCCAAGGGTGAGATTTATCCGATGTCGGCTTCCTATTCTGAAGAATCCGAAAGTCCCGAAACATCTACTGTTCCCTGGAGTTCAATTCTGCTATTCCTATCCTGGATAACCGTCTATTTATCTAGCTTGAACGGCTTCTCTGTAGATCTGTCTATTGATCCTAACGAAAGTCTATATGGATCGAGGTCTCCTCTAAGACCTATAGATTTAGTTTCTAGCAGCTAGCACTTCTTGATTCTAGTACTATTAGAATTGTTCGCCTGATATCTGGAGCTAATGTTTATAGTCTCCTATTCTATTTATTTGAACTGTTTTAACGCTCCTACGTTCGAACCTTATTCTGTTCTTCCTTTTTAGGTTGCTTCAATTTAAATAACAGTTTATCTGTCTGGTACGATACTTCCGTACGTTATGATCTGTTCGTTCGCACATTTAACGACCTATCGCCTTTAAGTCCGACGTTCGCAGCCTGCTCTGACTATAACTTGCGAATTTTCACTTTAACTTGTTACCACTGTGACGCCTGTGGCTATCGGATCTTCCTTCGGCGGTGTGAAACAGCGTTTTCTCCCCTCAAGGAGTACTGGTAGCTGTTATCGATGTAACGCAGAGTTACGTCCCCTCACGGACTGTCGGAATAACTGCATATACGGTGCTTATACTTGTTGCGCAGTATGACCTCCCTTGAGATTCATACGTTTGAAGACTTTGATGCAGCACCTCCGGTCACGGAGTGCTCGTTGTAACTGCATTCGATGCGATGTGACACAGCGTTACGCCCCCTCACGGGCTCTCAGAATAACTGCATGTGCTGATATAACTTCACGTCCTCCTGGACGGATTCGTGATGCGTGATGCGTGGCGATACCCCTCGGGCCGTTCGAATACTGCATGATTGGCTTGGAAACGCCCGAAGCTTTATACTGTTTTACTACAAAAAAATAAGACTCAAGCCTTTCCTGTGGTCAACTTCTAAAATAATGGTGCCACAAATATAAAAATTATACCTTCCGAAAGCTCGTCTTCTCAATGTCAAATGATCTTATTGCACCTAAGAATCGATCGTGCAATTTGGAGATATTAATTAATTTCTCGTCCTCAATTGTGTGGGTGTTGCATTCTTTTTGTTCTCTCCCCTCCACAGAGGCTTAGGTAATTCACCGATGACGTCGTCTTACGTCGGCAGTTTATTTCTGCACAATTATTACATGGTTTCTCTATACTGAAAAATCTCTCATTCAAAATGATTCACTGTACTGTGCTTGTTTACTCATTATTATGCTCGTAAACGTGTTAATTTTAATTATTCCTCTTCTGGTGCATATGCGACGTTGACAATTTCCAGCCACGTCAGCTTGAATTCCGATTCAGGCTTCTCTTTCTATCACGGTGGAAGATTCCACTCAGTTATTAATACTCGTGACCAGCCCTCTCTGGCATGTCGAGTGGGGTGATCTCATCTAAGGAGCATCTGTCCCTAGTCGCTTGCACAATGTTAAGCTATATTCCTGGCTTAAAATCTCTCTCCGTTCCTTTAGGAAACTATACTTTTCTTTCATTTCTTCCTTAGGGACATTGGTTCGACCGTCATGGACCCTATGGCCCATGGGTTCATCTCTCCCCTCCTTAGGTAAATAAATTTTCGAAAATTTTGAGGAAATTTATTTCAATTTAATTTGTATTACTCTATCCGTCGAATCCATCATAACATCATCCGTATTTACTGTTGTTTTTACTTCTTTTAAGTCGTATCCGGTAATTGTGTAGGTCGGGTATGCTCTGTCCCTACCCTTTCTTTCTTTCTTTCATTGTCTGGACTTTAAGTTCCCAGAACCTCATTCTCCCTTACGGGTTTGGTCTATCCCTACCCGTTTCCTTATTTCATCATTTTCTTTTCTTAAATTGGAATTTTCTTCTTCAATAAATTCAATTATTTCTTTAATTTCCCAATATACTTTCTCCAATTCGCATTCGCACTCGAATGCTTGAGCTCTATTTTCTATTTCTTCCTTATTCTTGTCTATGTCAAAAGCGGATTCATCTCTAAATGTTTCCATGACCAGGGCTTGCTCATTTTCTTCATCAAAATCTTCGGGAGGGTAATATAATTTCAAATTTGCTGAATTCATGGTCACTTCGTGATTCGTTTCACAGTGCCGAATTCTATATGCGTTATTCCTCAAATCTCTGATTATCTGATATGGTCCGTGGTACATTTTCTGGAACTTCTTGTACACACGGTTCCCTGGATCCGAAATGGCTGGTCTTTTCACTAACACCATTTCTCCTGCTAATAATGGTCGATGATACCTCTTATGCCTATTTCTTCTCTGCCTCCTGTCGGCTTGAGCTTTTAGATGCTCAAAGGCTCTCCTAATTCGTACATCTCTTCCCGGCTGAGCGTCTGCTGGTCTAGGAATTACCAGATTCCAAGGTCTTTCTGGTTGCTCATTCCGATGTAACGTTATGGGTATCTCTCCTGTGGATTCATGGATTGTATTATTTATACAAAATTCAATAATATCCAAAATATCTATCCACTTCCAATTTTCTTCGGCACAGTATATTCTACAATACTTGGCCGTTTCTCTCATAACTCTCTCTACAGGGTTTGCCTCAGGATGGCGAATACTTGACAAAATTTGACGTATTCCAAGTCTTTCTAATTCTCGTCTGAACTCTACACTGGTGAAACAACTGCCGTGATCCGACAACAAATTCTCAGGTTTCCCCAGAATCGGTATCACTTTTTCTTTAAGTCGTTTTAACACCTGTTTGGTACTAGTCTTCTGTATGGGAGCAAGGACAACCATTTTAGTGAAGACATCCATAGCCACCATTATGTGTCGATTTCCTCTTCTTGCCTTTGGCAAAGGTCCAAAATTATCGATAGATATGATTTGGCCGGGCCTTTCAGGCAACAATGGTATAGGCTTCTGTCTCATCAGAAATGCATTAGGTTTAATCCTTTGACATAGATCACATGTCTTTAACGTGTCCCTTACAGTTTCTCTCAGTCTCGGCCATATAAATGCTTCTTTCAGCATCGAGACTGTTTTGTCGACTCCCATATGTCCGAACGATCTATGGGCTAACCATACTATTTTCCTCTGCAAAATTGCAGGTACAACAATCCTTAATTTCGTATGGTCAGAGTCCACAAACTTATATAATAACCCATTATAAAACGTGTAGTCTTGTGCTATCTTCTCAGCTTCCGTGTACGCTGGTGTTCCTCTTATCAAGCTTCCCTCAAGGAATGATATGAGCATGTTCATCCATGGATCCTCCCGTTGCCTTTGACTAATGCTTCTTAACTCATTAAGAGTACGCTGATCCCTGTCTTCCAAATCTATAGCCATTACTTCCTCTTCTATGGACTCTGGCTGTCTACTTAAGTAGTCTGGAACTATGTTTTCCTTTCCTGGGCAGTACTCTATCTTGACATCAAATTGTTGAATATATAAAGCCCAACGCATCAACCTTTGACTGGATAAATCCGTCTTCATCAAAAAGGTTAAGGCTTTATGATCCGTCCTTAGAATGACCTGAAACCCATATACGATCTTCCGCCAATATTGCAACGCGTGCAATATCGCTAACAGCTCGATCTCGCTGATCGTATAATTTTTCTCGTGTGGTTTCAGTCTCCTACTTGTGAAAGCTAGATAGTTCTTCTTATCAGGGTTTTCCGGGTTCTCCTGATATAGCATTGCCCCTATTCCAATCTGGGATGCATCTGTCTGAATGATAAATCTCTGATTAAAATCAGGATATCCTAGCTTCACGTAATTTAAGAGCATTTCCTTGGCCTCCACGAATGCTTTTTCTGCTTCCTCCGTCCATTTCCACTTGCCCCCCTTCTTCAGAAGGTCCTGTAGTGGTGCAACAGTTTTGGTGTATGATGGACAATGTCCTGAGAAGAACCCAATCAATCCCAAAAACTGGCGAACGTTCTTCACTTTCAAAGGCCTTGGAAAATCCCTTATCGATTCCAATTTGCATGGATTTGGTTTAACACCATCCTTGTCAATCACATGCCCTAAAAATGTCACTTGCCTTTGACAGAAGTTCGACTTCTTTAAATTTATCTTAAAATTTGCCCTTCTTAGGTCTTCTAATAATTTCTTCAAATTTTCTATATGTTCCTCAATGTTCTCCGAGGTAAGCAAAATGTCATCTACGTATCGGATAGTGCAATCTTTCACTTCCTCTGACAAGTTTCGATCAAGCGCTCTTATTAATGCGGATCCTGCAGTCTTTAATCCAAACGGACATCTTCTAAAGCAGTATGTTTGTTGATCGAACTGAAATCCAGTCAACAAGCTGGTTTTCTCTTCCAGTTCGAGATGATGATACGAAGAAGTCATGTCAATATTTGTAAAAATCTTCTTGCCTTTAAATTTCCTCAGTATTTCTTTTATGGGTGGTGCCGAATCATTTTCTGGTATGATTTTTGCATTTAGATTTCTGGCATCTAAACACACCCTTACTGAGCCATCCGGTTTACTCACAATCACTAATGGACTAACATATGGTGTCGCCATCTTTTCTATAACACCTGCATTCATCATCTCCTGCAGTGTTTTCTTGGTTTGTGGGTAATGTTTTTCCGCAACCGGGTATGGTTTTTGTTTGAACGGTGCCCAATCGTTGACTTGGAACGCATATTTAAAATTTTCAATCTTCCCTGGCTTGAAATCAAATACGTCCCTATAATCCAATAATAATTTCTTTAACTGTTCCTTAATTTCGAGGCTGACTTTAGCTTCCTCCACTTTTCCTGACAGGTTGGTCTCGAACTCATGTTCCACATTATCTTCGAGTTCTATGTTGAGGATTTCAAATATCTTTTCTATGTCCTTATAATCTTCCTCAATCACTTCTTCCATATGCCATACCTGTTCTGCTATTTTCGCATCCTGATCCTGTAGGTTAATGTTTTGCTCATCCACATCCTCTCTTTGAATTCTAATGCAATTTTGCGCTAGGTCTATAATGACCTTGTTCTCACGGATAAAATCAATACCTAATATGACATTATACGGTAATTGATTTACCAGCAAAAAGCACTGCGAAATTTCAGCGTTACCCATGATTAAATCAATGTAAACCTGAAATTTACATGTCAAAGATTTTTCAGGGATAATTCCCTTAATCTTTACACTTGATGTGGGAATCTTTAGTACTCGGCCCCTTGTTTCCAATTCATTTAAAAGGGTTTGTGTAATTAAACTTATTGTGGATCCAGTATCAATCAATGCTCTGACCAGTAATCCTTCTATCCTAAGCATAATTATAGGTAGTTCTCTTTTAACAGGTGGGATTCCTTCCACATCCTCGTTAATTAGTTCATCTGGTCTGGCTATCCAATTTACAATTTCTACCTCCTCCCAGCTCCTGGTATGTTTCCACTTTTGACAATTTAAATTTGGAGTTTTTTTTATCCTGAGGGCTCCCTTTTCCCTCATTCTTTAGCTGAGCTTGTAGTTCCAAGCTTTGAGCTCCGTCTAGTCGGTCGGGTGATTTCCGGTTCTTGATTGCCTCACTCCAACGAACTTTTTGCCTATCAGGTTCATCTGGTCTTTCGTTCATATAACGAAGACTCTCCTGATATCTTTCTTCTATTTCGGCCCGATATTCATCATCTCTATCGTCTGGCCTTACATTCCTCCTGGGATAATTCTCCCATTTCTTTCTGTTGTCCGGCCTTTGCTGGTTATTGTTATAGGGTCGGCTTTCCTGTTGCCTATAACCCGTCGTTCTAGGATTTCTTCCTCGATATCCTCCCCTGTAATATGGCTGTATCCTTCTAGGCTCCTGGTGCCCATACTCTCGATCTCGTCCTTGAGTATCCGTACTGGTGGACTGATTCCTGGTCGCTGGTTTTTCTCCAGTTTCCTGACTGCTAGCCATGTGTACTTGCTCAGTTTGTCTCTGATGCCGAGGTGTTACGTGCGAAGTCGTCATATCTAACTGACGTAATACGCTTTCCACTTCCACAGCACTTCTGGCTTTGGATGAGATTAGCAGCCTCTGAATCTCATATGGAAGCTGTCTTGCAATGGCGGCACACAGGTCGTTTTCTGCCGGAGCAATATCCAGTTCGCGGAATTTACACAGCTGAGCGGTGAAAAATTCCGAGTATTTAGTAGGTGCATTGGTGCTGTACTTCCTAGAGTACAGATCTAGCCTTAAGTTTTCTTGGACATCTGCTGCCCAATATCGCTTTAAAAATGCTTCCCTAAAGCCTTCCACCGTATCAAAAGTGTATCTGAAGCTTCTAAACCAGGTGAGACAATCACCTGCCAACAGCTTTTCAATTGCTCTCAGTCTCCGATCCTGAGGAACCTTCATTTCATTTAGATACTCTGCCACTTCTTTTAGCCAGTATTTTGGAGTAATAGACATGTTATTACCCGTAAACTTTACTGGTCTGTCCTCATTGGATTTAATAATGTTTATTATTTGGCCATTTGTCTGATTCGTGTACGGGGTTGACATCGCCATTGGATATCCTGGGATCTTATAAGGGCTCTCCCCTCCTAAGTCCCTCTCCGTATCGGTGCCTTGTTCCCGGGAATCTACCCATCCTATCTTTGGAAACTCCTCCTGATTTTCGAATTCTAACTTCCTTTCTCTTCGGGCACTTTCTTCATTTGCCATGAGTTGGATTTCCATTTGACTATTCTTAAGTTCCGTCCTCTCCAATCGGGATCTTAATTCATTCTGAATTCTTTCTTGATTCATTTTAATATCATCCTCTATCTTTTTGAGTTGGAATTTCTCATCCCTGAAGCTATCCCTAAATCCATTTATTTGGTCTTCTACCTCTTTCTTAATGATCTTAGCATGTTGGTCTATAATTTCTGGCTTAACGTCACCTATGGTTTCCAGGCCCTCTCGTATCTCCTTTATTTGCTTCTCCACTTCTTTTCGTCCTTTGACCATATCTATTTTCATTCCTTCAAGCCTTCCCTCAGTCTTCTCTTGACTCTTATACAACTTCATCATTTCATCTTGGACCTGATTAATTTCCTTATTGGTTTTTCCTACATGAACCTTTAATGTTCCGATGGTTTCCTGAACCTCAATAATACCCTGACTTATTTCATTTATTTTATGGGTACTTTCCTTACTTTCGTTCTCTCGTTGTTTTCTTTCACTCTGGAGATGCCCCTCGTATACACCTAATCTTTGATCTATTTTCGTTTCGTATGTCTTCAGATTCTCATCTACCTGCCCGGTAAAATGATCAATTTGATCTTTCATCTCCTTAACATCCTTTAGATTTTGATTTTTCATCTCAGTTACCTCAGTCTGAACTACACCGATTTTGTTCTCGAGGGTCCCTACTTTCTCCTCAACCTTTCCAAATCGGGTCCCTAGCTTATTCACGCTTTGTTTTATTTCCTCCCGGGAGGCCTCACAAATCTCGCTGTTAGATTTTATCTGATCTTTCAATTCTTTCTGCACACCTTGGATCTGGGTTACAAGTTCATTTTTACAATCGTCTACATTCTTTTGACATGTTATTTCCATAGAATTTAACTTAATTTTTATAGCCTTAAAATTACCTTTTAAATTTTCAAAGTTTTCTTTGCATTTAGTTTGGGAATCCACCATACTGTCCTTCAATTCCTTTATTTGGCCTTGCAGTTCAGACTTAAGTGTCCCATTTTCTTTCTGAATTTTACTGGTGATTTCCTCTTTTAACTCCGTTAGCTTCTTCCCAAACTCAGTGTCAAAACCCTGGAATTTGTTATTCACTTTATCTATCTCAGCCTTTACTTCATTGTTCATTGTTACACAGTTAGCCTCGATAGCTTCTAACTTAGTTTCCATGGTATTACTTTTAACTTCGATATTCTCTAATTTAGTGCTCATATTAGCACTATCAGTTTTTATTGACTCCAAACTTAGATTCATGGATCCTAACCTTTGGTTATTTTCCTCCTGTTGGCTGTCCAACTTATTGTTTATAGATCCTAACCCTTCTTTATTTTCAGTCTGTTGTTTATCCAACTTATTCAAACTCTCATTTATGGATTCGAACACTTTGTTATTTTCATCCTTTTGGAGACCCAATGTATTGTCTATTGTTCCCAATTTATTGTTCATGGCCTCCAAAAGCCTTTGCACTTCCTCACTAAATGCCATCTTATAAGAATACAGTGGGCCACAAATGCCACCACACTAGTACATGCTTGAGAGATGATACTCTGAATTAGTGTGTCCCCATTTCTTTTAAAATATTACTTTGGTACGGGTATTAACTCACAACGTACCCTTTTGATAATCTTATTCAATTTCATAAACCTTTATGGAAGTGTTTAAAATTCAAAATTTCGAAAAACCATTTTTTTTCAAAAAATGAAAATTTTGATTTTTCGAGAAAAACTCGGGTTTTCCCTAGGAAAACTCATCCCTGCGTACTGGGCGCCAAAAAGTTAATGAGGTTTTGCTAGGGGGTTCATAATATAATATATTAATCAGGGCTGCTCGGTATGAGTTTCCAGGGACCCATGCGGACAGTTAATATTTTTCGTTGTAGCTTTTCCTATCATTACTTTATTTTTACATGATATGACCGACTTAAGTGTTCCTCTAGTTATTAATCCAGCACAGTATTTATATATCCCCCTGTGCCCATTTAGCAAGAAATATGCCAATCACAGTATACCAGCGTAGCTCAATTCGGGATTTCGGGGCAGTGGTAAGTTCCCCCACTCTGTGACTCACATATTTTGGATTAATTAGAGGATACACTTGCAAAATAACAACAAAATCAACTCCTATTTAAACATATTTAATTCATAAAATTAATGGCGCTACAAACATTTTAACACTTTAATTACTGACCCAAATATCAACTGCTTGTTCCAAATGAACAAGGGATCACAAAATAAAATAACAAATATTGTATTCAAAATCTGTGGTTTCCACATAAACCATCAATTCTTACTTAGTCTCACTTCCATAAAGCACTAACATTAAGTTTACATAACTCCGAGCTCGTTGGCTCCATGCCTTTACATTATTACAGTGTCATTCTTGTACACCTCAAACATTAGCTTTTATATTTTCTTATTTCTCAAGGACAAATATATAATTATATTTAAAATCTACTTTAATTATCTAACTCAAGGTTTTTGGGGCATGTCCACACATTCAGTTGTTATCATTTCTCTTTATTTCACAAACATATTAAGGTAATCAGAAAATCAACTGTGTACTCCAGAGCGTGAAGGTACTTGACACAGTCAAAAAACTATAGTTACTCCCGAACTCAGTTGCCTTCAATCAACTCGTGGAATCCCACGTCCTTACATTATTACAATAGGGATTGTTATTTATCTCTTATGTCTTAATAGACCATTATCATATAAGAAACTACGATCTGAACCGGCAAACGAAATATCTATCTTTAAGGACCTCGGTTCAACGCCCGGGTCGTTTACAACTTTAAACACTCCTGGTGTATTCATTTCCCTTTTACAACAGCTTACGAGACGGTCTCGGTTCCATCTCGCTTTAAAAGAGCTAGACTCTACGACAAGGGGTGCGATTTATGACATCTTAGGGTGGCGGAGCCATCCTATCTGACCCAACATTAGTAGTTTATTTTCAAGGCTTTTAAAACAAACCTTTCCATTCTATCCAGTTCTGAGGAGACCGGGCTTTATTGTACCGTAACATTCAAACAACTATTCTTTGGTTCACAGACCATTTTCATATCCTTGGCATTTATTAATTATGAGAGGGTCCTCATTGATTGGGAAGATTAAATACACATACGACGACGGAGAATTTCAGGGGCTTTTATCATAAGAAGATCCTGCATTCGAATCTCTTCAGGTGCCTCGGGAACTAATCCCGTACAGAGGACTTATTTCAAAATGCGATTTAGAGTCGGCCGTGGCCCATATGACATACGCTCAATAATACCATCTATTAGCTCCCTTTTTAAATACATACACAATGCCTCGTGATACTAATGTCACAAATAGAGGACTTATACAATTATCATTCACTGCAATCAACTACCCTCCATAAGTAATGTACCAAGTATTTAACTACTACGCGTTCCGAGCGTGACACTTTAATATTATATTTGCGCTCATTATGCGCTATGCATTATTTTAAGCCGAAAATGTCTTCCCAAGAACTGATAAAATCTCTTTAGTAACAATTCAATATTATTTTAATTCACATATTAATCTTTCCATGGTCGATAAATCGCTCCCTGTTTGAAAATATTCTATTGAACCTCATTTCTTACACATACGTTAAGGCTTAACGTTCTTATAATCATATCAATTTATTTGATTTTCATTTAACATTTCCATATTTAATTATTATTATTATTATCATTATTCTTTATACAAGCTCAAAAGCTATTTCTTTCATATCTCAACTTTACTTTATTTCAATGTCTTTCATGATAATTAAATGATATTTCGCTTGCTCTCTTTGACATTTGTTAAATACATTAACCCTTTATTCACATATTTCCTATACTGGATTTATTCTTTACATAATTATTCATAATTTCTCTATTTATTTTATTATTATTGTTCAGACCGTGTTCTTGATTATTCAGTATTTATTCATTAAAACACATACCTTTCACTCAAAAACTCTGGTGGGTTTTGTACACAATCAATTTCTGACACCAAAATAAAAATGAATTTTGTACTTACATATTTTCAGATCATCCCATGATCTTAAATCTGGTGTGGTGTTTCATTTTTGGGGCCCACTTTGAACTTTTTACACCATATTGAAGGTATTCATCTTACGTAAAAACACTTTTTGACCTATATCTAGAACACTTAATATTGACGACATTTTTATATACTGGTGTGTCCCTTTTGAACACATAATAACACTAAAAATATTATTTAACACACAATCTTGATTATTTTACACTTCACAATTACCCGATCACTAGGCCGTACTTCTGAGCCTATCACACGTGATCTTCTTTAATTCCCGTCTCCAAGGGTGAGATTTATCCGATGTCGGCTTCCTATTCTGAAGAATCCGAAAGTCCCGAAACATCTACTGTTCCCTGGAGTTCAATTCTGCTATTCCTATCCTGGATAACCGTCTATTTATCTAGCTTGAACGGCTTCTCTGTAGATCTGCCTATTGATCCTAACGAAAGTCTATATGGATCGAGGTCTCCTCTAAGACCTATAGATTTAGTTTCTAGCAGCTAGCACTTCTTGATTCTAGTACTATTAGAATTGTTCGCCTGATATCTGGAGCTAATGTTTATAGTCTCCTATTCTATTTATTTGAACTGTTTTAACGCTCCTACGTTCGAACCTTATTCTGTTCTTCCTTTTTAGGTTGCTTCAATTTAAATAACAGTTTATCTGTCTGGTACGATACTTCCGTACGTTATGATCTGTTCGTTCGCACATTTAACGACCTATCGCCTTTAAGTCCGACGTTCGCAGCCTGCTCTGACTATAACTTGCGAATTTTCACTTTAACTTGTATACAGTCGGGCCTAAATCCTATAATTAGGATTTTCCTAATACTTCACTGCGGCGATACTTTAAAATTTCGCCTTAAATGCTCCTAATGGAGGCAAGCAAGTCGTTACCACTGTGACGCCTGTGGCTATCGGATCTTCCTTCGGCGGTGTGAAACAGCGTTTTCTCCCCTCAAGGAGTACTGGTAGCTGTTATCGATGTAACGCAGAGTTACGTCCCCTCACGGACTGTCGGAATAACTGCATATACGGTGCTTATACTTGTTGCGCAGTATGACCTCCCTTGAGATTCATACGTTTGAAGACTTTGATGCAGCACCTCCGGTCACGGAGTGCTCGTTGTAACTGCATTCGATGCGATGTGACACAGCGTTACGCCCCCTCACGGGCTCTCAGAATAACTGCATGTGCTGATATAACTTCACGTCCTCCTGGACGGATTCGTGATGCGTGATGCGTGGCGATACCCCTCGGGCCGTTCGAATACTGCATGATTGGCTTGGAAACGCCCGAAGCTTTATACTGTTTTACTACAAAAAAATAAGACTCAAGCCTTTCC
Source organism: Meconema thalassinum (assembly GCA_946902985.2). Classification (NCBI taxonomy): domain Eukaryota; kingdom Metazoa; phylum Arthropoda; class Insecta; order Orthoptera; family Tettigoniidae; genus Meconema; species Meconema thalassinum. The sequence continues at coordinate 603,672,389 of OX336388.2, read as the reverse complement.
TGTGGTCAACTTCTAAAATAATGGTGCCACAAATATAAAAATTATACCTTCCGAAAGCTCGTCTTCTCAATGTCAAATGATCTTATTGCACCTAAGAATCGATCGTGCAATTTGGAGATATTAATTAATTTCTCGTCCTCAATTGTGTGGGTGTTGCATTCTTTTTGTTCTCTCCCCTCCACAGAGGCTTAGGTAATTCACCGATGACGTCGTCTTACGTCGGCAGTTTATTTCTGCACAATTATTACATGGTTTCTCTATACTGAAAAATCTCTCATTCAAAATGATTCACTGTACTGTGCTTGTTTACTCATTATTATGCTCGTAAACGTGTTAATTTTAATTATTCCTCTTCTGGTGCATATGCGATGTTGTCAATTTCCAGCCACGTCAGCTTGAATTCCGATTCAGGCTTCTCTTTCTATCACGGTGGAAGATTCCACTCAGTTATTAATACTCGTGACCAGCCCTCTCTGGCATGTCGAGTGGGGTGATCTCATCTAAGGAGCATCTGTCCCTAGTCGCTTGCACAATGTTAAGCTATATTCCTGGCTTAAAATCTCTCTCCGTTCCTTTAGGAAACTATACTTTTCTTTCATTTCTTCCTTAGGGACATTGGTTCGACCGTCATGGACCCTATGGCCCATGGGTTCAGTATATCGAACTGAAGGGGTTGACATTGTAATGTTTTGTAGAGCTATTTTGTCTTGCAGATTTATTCCTATTTCGTGGATATGACGATGCTCGATTGACGAGCAAAATAATTTCTAATGACATGTAAATCTACTTGAGGCGGTATCACATTTCCCAATTTAATTGTGTTTGTACTCGTGTCGATCAACTGAATTTACAGTTAATATCACCAGGTCTATAAACGGATGTTTGGAACATCGCCCTTGGCAACAATTGGGAGAACTGTGGGTTCAAGATTCCTGTTCTAAAACACACAATTTCTTTTCATCAGGCTTAACTCGACTGGATGTTCTGAAGGAGAGGTATGTTGTGGTGATGTAGTGTCACAGAAGAAGGCTAAGATCAGGAGAACTCGCCGGCACGCCATGTGTGGAGCGCAAGGACCCACCACCAGGATGTTGCGAGGGGAGACAGACACCGTGCCTGGGGAGTTCCCCTAGATGTTGGCCATCCTGAGCCAAGAAGACGGGGACTGGCAGTACCGCTGTGGAGCATCAATCATCAGCAAGAACGTTGGACTCACTGCTGCGCACTGTGTGGACGAGTAAGTTCCTCTTCAGTAGTTTCAGTAGAAATAAACCAGCAGATAAACACGTACCACGACTGATGCAGCAAATCCAGAGATCCAAGGTTTAAATCCCGGCACTAATAACGGCCATTTCGAATGTGGTTTTTCCTCATACCCTCCAGGAAAATGTCAAGATGGTACTGTTTTGGTGATGGGTCCATATATACAAACAAATGAACATTCAGATTTACGTAGAGTGACGTTACTGCTTCCTTCTAACGATACATTTCTGAACCAGGTTCAGTGACATCTGGTAGCGAAAGTTGGAACTACTTGAAATTGAACGCAACTACTAGCTCATCCCATGGGTGTCCGCTTAAAGCAGCTACAGCCTCTGGCGAGCCGAACATGTCCTCGAACACTCCCGGCACTAAAAGCCATACGCTAAATAAATAAATAAATAAATAAATAAATAAATAAATAAATAAATAAATAAATAAATAAATAAATAAATAAATAAATATACTCCAGTGAAGAAATCGTTTAGTCCAAGTCATTATTTGCTAAGACGTTTTATGTTAATTAATCTGAAATGACACAGTCGCGGTCGGCTCGCGAAGCGAGCGACCGCGGCTGTGTTATGAGCTAGGTACCGGTGCGTCAAGCGCTCCTCTGCCTGGATGTGAGTCTAATTTGGGCTAAAAAGAAGTTAGGATTTGTAAATATTTTTTATGATTTTTTTTTTTTGTATTTGAATTTGATGTTAGTATTATATTTGACTTGATTTTCGGAGTTTGGTAATGATGGATTTTAAATTAATGTTCATATTTGACTTATAGGGATTTATTTATTTCGGCATTTGCTTTTGTTATTGACCGTCGAATTTCGTTCATTAGTTTACTGCAGTTTGGTATGATGTTCGCTTAGTTTGCTATATGGAGCAAGGCTACTTATCTTCCCCACTCGCCATGATGTGGATGGGTTTGATGTCGTTTACAGCGGACGTTTTATGTAAATAGATTCATAACGTTTAACTTCCGTGGACACGTTTGGCTCTGTGGTTTCACTCGGTCGGCGGGGGTTCAAAACCTATCACAGTTGTATATTTTTGCTTGATTTTTTAAATATTTTTATTGTTTATTAAGTACTCAGACGTTATAAATTGAGCGTTTCGCACCTTGCAACGGAAAATATATATTTAATTAAAACAAAGTTCACCACCGGATCTGCACAAGTGACATCTACTAGCAACAAGGTGAACTATGCATGTGCTAACCACGACCTACTACATGTGAGCTGCGCTCTACACCGGCCTTGACATTCCCAGTTAGTGAACCCATGCATACGGTGTAATTGAAGAATGTCCTCTCGATGCCAATAGAGCGCACTCGCCCCCAAGAATAGGAGCGATTAAAAGTTAGCTGAGCATAGGTTTATTAAATGTGTTTCTCCCTGTGATACGTTTAGATCAACGAAGTTTTGTTTCAGTTTCAATTATTGTAAGTAGTCGATGTTAATATACTGAATTCCTACGTTGTTTGGAGTGTTTGATGATGAAATTGTAAAATCCTGGGGTAAATTATGGTTTGTACGGCGCTGCACAAATCCAGTATGTCATACTGTTGTGTGCCATTTTGCACTTCGGATAGGAAGAAAATAGGAGGTTATAAATAGAGTCCTGCGCGAATAAATTAAACGGTATCCGCACCCTTCCCGCATCCGCACTGCTGTTATCCGCATCCGCAAGTTTGTTATCTGAATCTACTGGCATTACAATAATATTTTAATTATATATATATATATATATATATATATATTTTATTTAGTCAATTTACCCTCTATGTTGGTGGTTCCCACGGACTCAGCGAGGGAACTCACCACTACCGCCTCTATGGGTAGTGTCCTGGAGCTTGGAACATCTGGTCGGGATGGATACAACTGGGGAGGTGTGATCAGCACTTCGCCTAGGCGGCCTCACCTGCAAAGCGAACAGGGGCCTCATGAGGGAGGGGAAGGGATGGAAGATAGGGATGGATAGGCTAGGAAGAGGGATGGAGGCGGCCGTGGCCTTACAGTAGGCACCATCCCGGCATTTGCCCGAAGACGAAGTGGGAAACCACGGAAAACCACTTCGAGGATGGCTGAGGTGGGAATCGAACCCTCTCTACTCATTTGGACCACCCGAGGCTGAGTAGACCCCGTTACAGTCCTCATACCACTTTTCAAATTTCGTGGCAGAGCCGGGAATCGAACCCAGGAACTCCGGGGCGGCAGCTAACCATGCTGACCGCTACGCTACGGAGGTGACATTTTAATTATATAAAGTATTAAACAACACAATTAGACATTTAAGGAGAAAGTCGTCCCTTAGTCTTTGTATGTCATGTGCTAAATTTAAAATGAATGTCATACAGCCAGAATTGCAACTCTTCACAGTTCGGAGTGTTAACTAGGGTTGATGACATAATTTGAATGAGATCAGCGTAAATCATCTTACATTTTTGTCATTAAAAAAGAGCATAACGGAAAAATATGATATGTCATAAGAAGCATCCGGGTCCTAGTAATGATGTTCAACTAGATCGGATTGTATTCTAAAAACTATCCACAAATTTGCTCCGAACATTGTCCGCAGCTTATCCCCTATCCTCACAGCCATGCAAACTATATCCGCATGGCGAAAATAATCGCGCAGGGCTTTAGTGATAAGGACAGAGAGAGTTATAACTATACCCATACATTTACGAGAAAGTAGGCTATATGTTCTTTCCTGAACATCTTGTTTCATAAATGGAAACAGGCTAAAAAGAAGACTGCGATCCGACAGAATGAATTAGTACTGAGCTGATGGAATACACAAAATTCCTTTGTATTGAATTGACTCAAGTAGATGGCATTAAACGTAAATAACATCACTAAATAGATAATGCAGTCTATATGAATCGGAAATATATCATCGAAAAATAATACATAAATTTTAGACCGTAGCTATTAAAAAAGACTATTAGAGGTAATGTAATGGTTTTTTAGCCTTAAAATGCGTGGAACAGATAACTTTCTTTTTCATACCTTAGTAAGTTACAATGTGAGCTTCGTGTGTTGCTCTGCAGGCGCACGTCGAGTGTATCACATAACGCGTGAAGGTGTGAGGCGGAGCCCACCTTGCATACAAATGGCACGCTGTCCAGTCTGTTGTCTAATATCTTCTAATTGAGCGAACACAAACTGTTCAAGCATGTCGAGGTAAATTAGGTTTGTATTTGTTTCTTCAGCGGAAAATAAAGGTCCAATAACTTGGTCATGAAGTAACCCGCACCACACATTGACACACATTAGATGACGGCAGAGCAACAATCGGAGCTCACATTGAAACTTACTAAGGTATGAAAAAAGTTGTTATATTTGCCACGCATTTTAAGGCTAAAACATTTGCATTACCTGTAATAGTTATTTTATAGCCATTATTTAAAAATCTAGGCATTATTTCTCGATGATCTGCATATCAGTGTTCTTCAATAGGCGTTTCTTTGATGGGTCACCATAGCTTCTCGATGGGTATGAGCTGATCGACGTTGTAAGTTGTTGTTGATTAATTTTAGGGGCTTTCCGACATCGTGGTCATGTATGTCCGTGTACTTGGGTGTGTGTGTGGAATTTGTCTGATAACCTGTATTATTGAGATGGCCGTATTTGTAATGCATTCACCTGGAGTAGAAGTACGAAACCACGGAAAACCACTTCCAGGATGACTGAGGTGGGAATCGAAGCCACCTGTTCTCAGTTTTACTCACGAGGTTGAATGTACTCCGTTCTAGCCTTCAGACCAGAATTAAATTTCTTGTCAGAGCCGGGAATTGAACCCGGGCCTTGGCGGTGCTAGCCACTATGCAACGAGGCGGACGACGAAGCCTTCCATCATAGTTTCCAAAAGCAAACGGAGTGACTATATATATTTTTAGCCTATTTTCATTTATGAAAGAAATAAGCTTATGAGATCATCTTTTGTCCGTGTGTGTGTTTGTGAGTGCGTATGTGTGTCCCCTAATAAAGTAGGAAAATATCTTTATGGTCTGTCTCTGCGAGCACATGCGTGTCATGTGGCCATTAAATTGAATCCTCCTTTTGAGGCGCGGATTCATGACCCCGTGCCCCCCCCCCCCCCCCCCCCCCCCCCCCCCCCCCCCCCCCCCCCCCCCCCCCCCCCCCAACGGAGACCAATATTTTTTGCAAACTCAAAAAACGAAAACACAATACCCAGACTAATAAAACTTAACGAATTTTAACTGAAAAACAGTTTTTTTTTTTTTTTCATTTTATTCAATACTAAAAATATCTTTATTGCAATTATTATGTTCTGTTACAACTGTACATATTTACAACTTCATGCCTGTTATATAAAAACGATTATTTATATAACAAAATCAACTCGTCTATTTTGTTTAGAAAACCTTGTCATTACCGAATCGATGTCTATAGTGATGTCACGATGAATGTGCAGCAATGCACGGATAGGAATTTGGGGCTTTTTTTTCGCACCAAAAATTTTTGCCGACGTCCAAATTGCAAGCTTGGTTGACAATTTAAGCTGTGACTTTCTCCCTTTGTCGGTACAAACTCGACTTGCCGAAACTGTAACGTACCTTGATACTTTTCTCGAAGCTCGATGTAAAAGTCGCAAAACACGCCGCTGCAATTTGTACGAATATTTTTCGTGCGCTAAACGCATCAAATTTCTATCCATGTAGCTTGCAAAAAAATTGGTCTGGTTTTGTACGTTTGGTTATTTTTTTGATGGCATTGTTAGTGATACCATTTTTCTTAACAATTTCGATTCTGTGACCGCCCCTCCCCCAAAGCCAAACTCTAGATCCGCGCCTGTCCTTTTCCGAATGGTGTCTGTTATCCTCCCAATGTACAGGTAGAGTTCGTTGTTATGCCGTCTCCTGCACTCGTCACTTTCTCTGATTGATCCAAGAATCTTCCTCAGGATTTTGCTTTCTTTGGCTTCTAACTTTCCAATCGGACCTTTTCTATTCATTGCCAGGCATTCTGCTGCGTTCATGGCTTCTGGACGAATGACTGAACAATAATGCATAATCTTGGCGTTGATAGACACTGATATTTTGTTATAGACATCTCTACTTAGCTGGTATGCCACTTCTATCTTGTTGATCCTATCTATGATTGCTTCTTTCTCAGAATTGTTAGCTACTATCCACTCGCCTAAGTACTTAAACTTTCCTGCCTGCTTGATTTTGTTCCACAATGAGCTCCTGGGAGCCGGCTTAATATTAGTTATAATATCTGTTTCTTTGATAGGAGATGTGGAGGCCAGCTTTTGTAGCTTAAGTTCTAAGTTGGTTAATTTGTTTTTTAACAGTGTCTAGGGAATCAAAGAATATCGCCAGGTCATCTTTGTTATTATTATTATTATTATTATTAATATCATTATTATCCGCTCCTCTGAATATTTGTGATTTTTGTTTCCTAGGAAATGGTGGAGGTCCCCTGGTTTGCAGTCATGAAGGCTACTACTTCCAGACAGGGATCGTGTCTTGGGGCATTGGTTCTGGTATTCGGAGCTTGCCGGGTGTCTACACTGACGTCACTCTCTTCATGGACTGGATCAAGGAGACTCATAAACTGTACTCATAGATTGTTATGGAGAAATCTGCTACTGTACTGTGTGTATCTTGTTGATCCTATCTATGATTGCTTCTTTCTCAGAATTGTTAGCTACTATCCACTCGCCTAAGTACTTAAACTTTCCTGCCTACTGCCTACGCAGCAGAATGCCAGGCAATGAGCTGCAACCTCTATAAATAAAAGATGTTTTCTGTCTGAACATTTGGATTTTTTGGCTAAAACTGTGTATTTATCAAGGATGAGGTGTATAATCACCATGGATAGGATTTATATGTACTAAAAAGTAGGCAATGAGCTGCAACCTCTATAAATAAAAGATGTTTTCTGTCTGAACATTTGGATTTTTTGGCTAAAACTGTGTATTTATCAAGGATGAGGTGTATAATCACCATGGATAGGATTTATATGTACTAAAAAGTGTCAAAATATGTACATATTGTACCCTTACAAACTGGTTTCTATATATCAATTATGTAAAACAAAGTGTCCTGACTGACTGACTGACTCATCATCGCCCAGCCAAAACTATTAAAGTTATAAACATGAAATTTTGGGGATATGTTCGTTGTAAGACGAAAACGTCCCACTAAGGAAGGATTTTTGGATATTCAGATTTTAAAGGTGTGTTAAGGGGGTTTACCTGCAAATCATTGAATAACAATATCTCCGGATTGGTTTCATTGAGGAATGTGATACTCGGCATATAACCACATCATTAACAAGTAGTTCCGTGAAGAACTATACAGCCTATTTTCATATATCCTGCTCATGTTAATTGCCTCTATCAACATACAAAATTTCAGTTTAATTGCTGTAACAGATTCGTAGATATTGAGAACCGTCTAAATATTTCAGAATGTCGCCAGGTTGGATTTTTATTTTTGTACTATTACATTAAGCTTATTGTGTACGTGTGGTATTCAAACTTCAATCGCATGATTAGAACACAAAAAGTAAAAACGAGATTTAAAAATTACGCACAGCAGCCATCTTGTGATTATGCAAACAATAGAAATAAATTAGATGCCAGCGGATCAACATTTGTATAAGCATTTAACGTGCAACGTTTCATGGCACTCGGATAGTTAATTCGCGAGAAACGTCCATTTAAATATTTATACTTCGTGTTGCCGCCATGTTGGATTTGTGCTCACCAGGTCACTGAAAGTCCTATAGGTGAACATATGTTCATAGTCTCTATGAACATACAAAAATTCAGTTTGGTTGCTGTAAAGGATTCATAGATATTGAGAACCGTCTAAATATTTCGGAAGCTCGCCATTTAGGATTGTTATATGTATAGGCCATAGAGTTATGTACCATTCAGGGACAATTATTGCCTAGGTTCATTATTCAAACTTTCACTTCGATCGCATGATTACGACACAACAAATAAAAACTTAATTTTAAAATTTCGCACATCCGCCATCTTGAGGTTATGTAAACAATTGAATTAAATTAGATGGCAGTGCATTAAAATATGCAAAATCATTTACTGTACCACATTTCACTGCGCTCAGAGAGTTAAATCACGAGAAAAGTCTATTAAAATATTTCAAATTCGCTTGGTCGCCATGTTCGTTTTGTACCTTACAGGTTTATGAAATATATATAGGCAAACTTGTATCTGTACTCTTTATCATCGTACAAAATTGTAGGGTGATATCTGTAATAGTTTCGGAAATATAGAATGTCAGTGAAATATTTCGCACAGCCGCCATTTTGAGGTTATGTAAACAATTGAACTAAATTAGACTCCAGTGCATTACAATGTGTATAAACATTTGCTGTACCAAGTTTCATTACGTTTGGATAGTTAAATCGCGAGAAAAGTGTATTTAAAAGTCTCAAATTCGCTTGACCGCCATGTTGGTGCTGTAGTCACCAGGTTTTTGAAAGTCTCATAGGTGAACTTCTAGTAGTGCCCTTTATCACCGCACACAATTTCAGGGCGATATTGGTAATAGTTTCGGAGATATTGAATGCTAGTGAAATATTTCGCACAGCCGCCATGTTGGATTGGTGAGACGTAACAAAATTTGAAGGGCACGGTCGAGGTCGCCGGGAATAGTGCTATGAACTTACCGAGTTTCATTGAAATCGCTTCAGCCGTTTAGATTTTATTAGGGACACACACACACACACCTCACACACACACGGACAAAAGGTGATCTCATAAGCGTATTTTTTCAAAATTGAAAATAGGCTAAAAATAAGAAGACACGTGTCTGAGGGTTTTTCGATGTGGTGTATATTATGAGGTGAAAGGGGTGAAAAGTGGGGTTTGAAGGGTTCCTAACGGAGCGTGTATCTCTTAAACGACATAGGCGAGAAGTTTGAAACTCAGCGGAAACAATCAGCTTAAAAAATTAGTAAATAGGTGTTTGACCGTCTTTTCATAAATCCAATTTAAGGGGCCCATGGGGAGGGGTGAAATTCTGGGAGGAAAAAAACAGGAAAGAAAGTGTCCTAACTGATTGACTGTCTGACTCACTCATCAAACTCAGGGGGAAAAACTGCTTAAAAATAAATAAATAGGTGATCAACCGTTTTTTTTTTCATAAATCCAATTTATGGGATTCATGGGGACGGGTGAAATTCTGAAAAAAGAAAATAGAAAGAAAATGTCCTGACTCACTCACTCACTCATCATCGCCCAGCCAAAATTATTGAAGTTAGAAACATGACATTTTGGGGATATGTTTATTTTATGTCAAAAACGTCCACTAAGGGAGGACATTCGGATATTCAGGTTCTAAAGAGGTCTTAAGGGGGTTAAACCTGAATTTCATTGAATAACAATATCTCCCGATTGGTTTCATTTGGGGATGTGATACTCGACATATGGAGAATAAGTTCTGCCCTAAAACTTCCCCATACGGGAGAACGGTAACGCATCAGGCGAAAGCCTGGACAAAATAACTACTGTGGTCAAGAAAATTAGACTGAAGCGGTGCGGGGTAGTGGGCATGAAATACGTGACTAGAAAACCAATATAGGTAGCAATACATTAACAATTTGTATTTCTAATAATAAATTTATACTCAATAAACAAATTGCACTTAAGTGCTTATCACAGAAATGAACAATTATAAATGGAGCAAAAGTGTGAGGGCCTGATGACAGAAACCCAGATTAAGAAAATGTCAATGAAACAAGCTTGTTTAATTGGAGAGAAGTTGAGCTTAACACATAAAAATGCACTTTATAAAAAGAGAGAACCATGAAACTGATTAAGAGTATAAAATGATTAGTATAATTTAAATGCTTCATAAAATTAAACTTATCTTTGAAGTTAAAAGTTCCAGCTAGCATAAATGTTGATTTAAAAGTCCTCACGGTTTCTTCAGAAGGAGGCGTACATGGCCTAGAGATATGTGCACCATTGATAAAATGTCAACTTTCTCTTCTTTTCTTGCGAAGGAATGACAATTATAGCTTCCAAGTGATGATCCAGCAGTATTTCGAAAGACGAATCCAAGTATCCTCTCTAAGGTGAAGGTGAAAAGTACAACAGCTGGCAATTATTCTTGCCATCCTGAGCAATACGTCATGGTGCAGATCTTGTGACGTAGCTGCTAGGTAGCGTAGAGACTAGCGATGGTGTCATGAGATGCAGTAGCGGTGACCAGCAGGTTGAAGTGATCAGAAGTGGCGATTGATCAGAAGTGGTGATTGATCAGAAGTGGTGAAGAACGCCAGCAAGTGGCGTCTTAAATAGGGATCATGGAACCATCTCGAAGCTGGAGATCGCCCGACCAGACAAAAACCTGCCATTGGTCGAACGAAAGTCAGGGTGACGTCAGTCGACACTACTCAGCGGACAGCGGATCAACCAGTAGATGCCCTGTATGTCGGGAGTGAGGACGCTTGAGGTAGCGAGCGACTGGAACACTCAAGGTGAGAACTATAATATCTATGAATAAGTGATTGATAACAAGATTATGCATATGGTTTAAGCAATTAATACGTTTACAAAGAAATAACTACCATTCGGGGATCTCGGTAACAATAAACAAAATTTGACCGACAAATGGGCCAAGCTAACCATTGAAAGTATCACAAAAGTGATCATGCTCCGAGAACTCCGAATGAAAACAAACAAAAGAATCAGTCAAAGCAAAACATGGATAACAGACGAGGAGACACTAAGACTCGAAAGGCAAAACAGAGATAGCAGAGATGGGTCTAGTATAAAGACCTTTACTAGTTAAAACGTCAACAACTCTGAAGCGTTTATCACGGCCAAAGTGGCAGTGAATAACTCTGCCTAGGTTCCACCCGAGAGGCGGAGATGGGTCTCGAAGAAGAACCATGTCCCCCACTCGTACATCTGGTTGAGGAAGCCGCCATTTCTCACGCCTATTTAGCAAGCTGAGATATTCTAACTTCCATCGGCGCCAAAAAGAACAGCGCAAAGATTCTACTTTTCTCCAAAAGATAGGTAAGTTAGGATCACAGCGTCGAACCAGCAAAGGCGGAGTAGCAGCAAGCGAACAGCCAATCAGGAAGTGACTGGGTGTTAAAGGTAAAAGATCCTTAGGATCGTTTGAAAGAGGGGTCAGAGGTCTGGAATTTACAATACCTTTGACTTGAATAATTAAAGAGTTGAATTCCTCATAAGAAAGTATGGTAGGACCAAGAGTTTTCTTAAGCTGTCTTTTAGTAAGTTTGATGCAGGACTCCCATCGGCCCCCATGATGGGGAGCATAAGGAGGGGTGAAATGCCATTTGAAACCTTTAGAATAGGAAAAGTTGGAAATTTTTTCTTTCGCAGAAGGGGAGCTTAACACTTTTTTTCCAGAGATCAGAAGCGCTTACAAAAATTTTTGCATTATCTGAAAAAACTTCAGAAGGAACACCCCTTCTAGCAGCAAATCTAGAAAAGGCGGCCAAAAAGTAAGATACAGAAGCGTTCGTAACCAACTCAAGGTGGATAGCTCCCGTCACCATACATACAAATAACGAGATGTAAAGTTTACCTAAGATTTTGCGCTTAGATGAAGAGGGATTAGTCTGATATACGTAATCGATCCCAGTAAGAGCGAAGGGCTTACTAGGTTCTGAACGAAATGGAGGTAAATTACCCATAATCTGCGTGGCGGGCCGTGGTTCAACCTTGAAGCAAGGTATACACTTTTTGACAACAGAAGATACATCATGAACGCCATTGATGATCCAGTAGAGTTCACGAATTAGACAGAGCAAGGTGCGAGTGCCAGCATGAAGGTGTTTATAATGAAACTTTTTTATTATAAGGGTAGTGATAGGATGCTTTGAAGGAAGGATGATGGGATGCTTTTTCCCATCCTCACAACTAGACATAGCTAATCTTCCACCCACACGTATTATGCCGTCCTGGTCTAGAAAAGGAGTGAGTGGTGAAAGCCTGCTAGACTTGGGTAAATCTTTACCACTTATAAGAGCTTGCTTTTCAGGAGCAAATACTTCCTGCTGAACAAGTAACAAAATCTTGCAAGTAGCAAATTCTAACTCTACTCTGGAGAGAAAGGGTTGAGGCTTCAAAGGTTGATCAATTACTAAATATTTCCATCGGAAGATATAAGACACTACACGAATCAATTTATCAAATGAAGAGTATCTATGAAAAAGGCTAGTAGAAGTAGAAGTAAGATGCGACGTGACAGGGTCATTACGGGCATCAGGTATTTCTTCTGCAAATTGATTAGCTAAGCGAGGCCAGCAAGATGATTCCTGACTTAGCCAAGGAGGACCATTCCAGTACAGGTCTGAAGAAATCAATTTTTTAGGCGTGCAACCACGTGATATTATATCCGCGGGGTTTTCACGGCTAGGAACATGTCTCCATTGTTCAGAATGAGAGACTTCATGAATCTTAGAAACGCGATTTGCCACAAAGGTATTCCAATGAGAAGAAGGCTTGGAAATCCAAGCTAGTACAATAGAAGAATCGCTCCAAAAAAATGTGCGGGAAAATTTTAACTTTAAACTGACATTTAGTTTAGTAGCTAATTCTGTTGCCATTAAAGCAGAGCATAATTCTAATCTCGGCAATGATACCGTTTTAAGTGGAGCAACTTTTGATTTAGCGCACACTAAATTAGAAAATCCAGGGAAAGTGGCTGAGGAACGTCCTATTATGTATGCACAACAGCCATAAGCCCGTTCTGAACTATCAGAAAATACATGCAGGTCATACTGCTGGCATAAGAGATTAGAAATTAAAAGGCGGGGTATAGAAACCTTGGAGAGATCCAGCAAACTGCTGCGATACTCTAACCATTCTTCTACAAGAGGAAGGGGGAGATTTTCATCCCAGTCTGATTTTAATGACCAAAGCTTTTGCAAGAACATTTTTGCAACAATAACTATAGGAGCAATATATTGCAAAGGATCAAAGATCTTTGCGATTTCTGACAGAACCTGTCTCTTAGTTACAGGGGGAGATTCTGAGAAATGTACCTGATAAGAGAAGGTATCAGAAGAAGGACACCAAAAAACACCCAATGCTTTTACGGCTGCTTCATCAGTAGGAATAGCAACAAATTCATCAGCTGGGACCTCTGATGAAAATTTTGATATAAATTCAGTAGAATTTGAGGTCCATTTATGGAGCGGAAAACCACCTCCTGGGAGCAGGGATTTCAAATCTTCGCACACAAGGAGTGCTTCAGAAATATTAGGGAAAGAGCACAAGAAATCGTCAACATAAAATGCCGTTTTTAATGACTCAGAGGCCAAAGGATGATACAGATGACCATCTTGCTCGGCTAACATGTGGAGAGACCGAATCGCAAGAAAGGCTGAAGGCTTCAGGCCATATGTCACAGTCTTCAATCTAAATATCTTTATGGGTTTGGAACTCTCATCGCGCCACAATATTCTTTGCAGATCTTGCTGCTCAGAATTTACGAGAATCTGCCGGTACATCTGCTTAATATCTGAGATTACAGCAATAGGAAACCTTCGAAAATTAAGCAAAACAGAGGTGAGATCTGTTTGAATCGCGGGACCACATTGCAAGGTATCATTTAAAGAGATTCCATTGGAATCTGGTGATGAGCCATTGAAAACTACTCTTATATTGTCTTGTGTTAAGGAATTTTTCCATACCGGGTGATGATTTAGATCAGGGGTCTCCAAACTTTCCAGCCTTAGGGCCATACTGATTACTCCAGTAAGTTCCGAGGGCCAAAACCATATTATCAATGTTGCCGGTGGTAAAAAGTGAAATAGTCCACTGATGAAAAAAAAAGTCCGAAAAAGTACGCAACGTTGAAAAAAGGCTGCAAATTGGACTAAAGTCCGCAAAACGGCAACACTGCTTATTATTAATTTTCCTGTCATTATCTGTAATTTCTAGATTAGTCGTAGAGTACGAGCCATGAGGAGTAACGTGACACGACATCTGGTGGACACAAGCGGAAATAGGTAGTACCTTCTATCGCTAACAGATGGCGCTAATAGCACGTACAGAGTAATCTCGTTGGTTCGAGAGAGTTCTGGTGTCTTCCACTAACTTCTAGAAATATCAAAACTCATCTTTGTTGGAATTTTATAAGAGTATTCCACTGACACAATTTGATAATTTGCATAAATTTGCTCGTGGGCTGTTTTCTGTTTTTGGTACTACTTATTTGTGTGAGAAGACCTTCTCCAAAATGAAGTACACAAAAAATGTTTACAGATCTAAATTAACTGATGAGCATCTTAAATCTCTTTTAATAATTGGTACAAGTAAAATTAGTCCACAACTACAAACTATTGTCAGTGGAAAATCTCAATTACATACATCTCATTAGTATTTCATATGTCTGCATGTTATACATGTCTTTACTCATTACAATTCTGTGTTTCTTTATCCAACTTATCACAAAAACAATAACAATAAGCCTACAACAATGTTATGAGTAGTTATCCCATGACCATATCAATGTAGATGTCATATTAATAATTATTCAACATAAAATTAGAATACTTCAGTAAACTAAATTTAATTTGCTATAAAAAAATATGTTCTCTAAAAGGAGTTTTCAAGTATGCTAGCTCTCCGTGGGCCGGACAAAATCTGTCCGCGGGCCGGATGTGGCCCTCGGGCCGTAGTTTGGAGACCCCTGATTTAGATAAACTATTTCATTTAAAGGATGGTCAATTTCTTCTGATTTAGAAATTACCTCCATGTGATTAGATGATTCGTATTCCTCCATAAAGGAAGCATACTGAGTTTTGACAGAAGCATTTTGTTTGAACCGATTTTCAATAGCAAATAGTGCCCTAAGTGCTCTGGAATGCGAGCCCGTAATGGCGGGAGGATTAGGAATACGTGGAAGAGTTACTATAAATCTGCCTTCAGCAGTACGGACAGTGGTTTCCTTGTATAACTTTTCACAAATTTCGTTAGAAGAAGAAGAAGTAGCCTGAACATTCTCAAGATCCCAGAACTTGGTTAGCTCTTGACTCAAATCGGAACCAACAAAATAACAATTCGATACAGTTTGAATAGGATTACGGTATATTTGGCCAGTAGCAATCCAACCAAAATCAGTTTCGCGGAAGAAAACATTAGGAGCAATTTTTACATTATTGGAATGAAGACATTGCCAAAATACGCTTGAGCTGAAAAGAAGCTCTACGGGCGAAGCTCTGTTGAAATGAGGGTCAGCTAGCTGGACGAAATTCGGGATATTCCAACTTTGAATAGGATAAGAAGTGCCAGGAATATTGTTGCCTATAGACTTGATAATCAAACAATCTAATTGCAACTGCGTACCAAGATTATTAGAGTCCTTCAGATCCACTTAAGCAAAGCTTAAGGATTGCGATTTAGAGCAGTTTATTCCTGTAACCTCTATTGAGGTAGGATGTCTTGGGAGGCCTAACTTTTGTACCAACGATTCATTAATAAAATTGTTGGTAGCGGCATTGTCCAATAATCCCCTGACAGATACCCATTTCCCGTGAGAATTTTTAATAGAACCTGCACGGTAGATAATAAAACCTGGACTTTGCCAAGCGAGGTGGAACTTTGAGCATACGACTGCGCACTATTTTGAGAAGTCTCAGAATTAGACTTGGTATTGGAACTGCTTGGTCCTGATAACCGTGATCTTTCATGCCTGTGCAAAAGGGAATGGTGTCTAGCCTTACAATGAAAGCATAAACGTTGTGAACGGCAATTGTTTAACATATGCGTTCCTGACAAACAGTTGAAACAATGTTTTTTGTTCGTAATGAACTTTCGTCTTTCATCTACTGATAAAGATTTAAATTCATCACAATTGTATAAATTATGCGATTGCTGACACAGACCGCACGTTTGAATTTGGTTAGGTGACCGAGCATCAACAGGAAGAGCCTGTGATCTTAAAATTCTTTGATTAGAACTGCTAACCTTATCTTTTGAGAAGGCTTTTGAATCTGAACTACTAGTTTTTTGATTAGCTATGGCGGAAAAGACTTGGCTTCTGGCCTTCAAAAAGTTAATAATCGCCTCATAAGTGCATTGCAAATTCTGGGAAAGTTCTGTTTCCCAGGCGTTTAATGTATTTGCATCCAATCTTGCAGAAATAAGGTGAACTAGAAATAAATCCCAGTGATTTACAGGTTGGTTTAAATTGGACAATGCTCTGACGTGTAGCTCTGCAGTGTCAATCAACTTACGAAGTGATAAACTGTTATCTGCTTGCACGTTAGGTAACTCGAATAAGCTTTGTATATGGCGTTGAATAGATAAACGAATGTTCCCATATCTATCCTTAAGACGATTCAGAGCAACTTCATAATTATCACTGGTCAAAGAAAGTGCTTGAATCAAGTTAAGTGCGTTGCCTTGAACTGCCAGACGCAAGTAGTGAAATTTTTGTATTACTGGTATAGAAGTATTCTCATGTACTAAAGAATTGAATAATTCAAAAAATGGTTCCCATTCTATGTCCTTACCAGTGAATTTGGGTATTTCTAATTTGGGTAATATAATGCGTGAAGAAGATGTAGAAGATGCTGCAGAAGTTTGATCTTCTTGTTTTTCGTTTAAAGTTAAAGCCCTAATAAGCTGTTTAGCTTCAGCAAATCCCTGATAGTATAATTTTTCAACTTCCAACCTATCACTTTGCTGGTCCGGATGCTGAGTTTCTATACTGCATTGTATCTCATCATATTTCTCAAAGGCTTGTTCATAATTCTTAAGCCTCTGCGAAATTATGTCAAGATTACGCTCTTGGGGTTCAAGCTCCGTTAAGAAAGTACGAAACCGTGTGAGCTTGCCCTTACAAGAGGCTCTGGCGTTGCTGAGTTTTTCATCAAGGTTAGGCATATTAAAAGTTGTTTGTTACTCACGTCAATATTGTGACTTCGAGTACTGGAAGCCAGAAGATGACAGCTTGCTAGGTAGTAAGGTTTAGTCTGATGCGGAAGAAACCGGTTTAGCTTACGTTTCTCTCCTCTTCTGCTGAACATGCGTCTCAAGCTGAAACGTACAATGTGAATTAGTGTTGAAACACAATGAACAAAAATTGTTAATGTAAATCCAAGATATGAAATTTGTATAGGGATCCAGGGTGCAACAGATATGTTTCCCGGGTTTCGGCACCAAAAATTATGGAGAATAAGTTCTGCCCAAAAACTTCCCCATACGGGAGAACGGTAACGCATCAGGCGAAAGCCTGGACAAAATAACTACTGTGGTCAAGAAAATTAGACTGAAGCGGTGCGGGGTAGTGGGCATGAAATACGTGACTAGAAAACCAATATAGGTAGCAATACATTAACAATTTTTATTTCTAATAATAAATTTATACTCAATAAACAAATTGCACTTAAGTGCTTATCACAGAAATGAACAATTATAAATGGAGCAAAAGTGTGAGGGCCTGATGACAGAAACCCAGATTAAGAAAATGTCAATGAAACAAGCTTGTTTAATTGGAGAGAAGTTGAGCTTAACACATAAAAATGCACTTTATAAAAAGAGAGAACCATGAAACTGATTAAGAGTATAAAATGATTAGTATAATTTAAATGCTTCATAAAATTAAACTTATCTTTGAAGTTAAAAGTTCCAGCTAGCATAAATGTTGATTTAAAAGTCCTCACGGTTTCTTCAGAAGGAGGCGTACATGGCCTAGAGATATGTGCACCATTGATAAAATGTCAACTTTCTCTTCTTTTCTTGCGAAGGAATGACAATTATAGCTTCCAAGTGATGATCCAGCAGTATTTCGAAAGACGAATCCAAGTATCCTCTCTAAGGTGAAGGTGAAAAGTACAACAGCTGGCAATTATTCTTACCATCCTGAGCAATACGTCATGGTGCAGATCTTGTGACGTAGCTGCTAGGTAGCGTAGAGACTAGCGATGGTGTCATGAGATGCAGTAGCGGTGACCAGCAGGTTGAAGTGATCAGAAGTGGTGATTGATCAGAAGTGGTGATTGATCAGAAGTGGTGAAGAACGCCAGCAAGTGGCGTCTTAAATAGGGATCATGGAACCATCTCGAAGCTGGAGATCGCCCGACCAGACAAAAACCTGCCATTGGTCGAACGAAAGTCAGGGTGACGTCAGTCGACACTACTCAGCGGACAGCGGATCAACCAGTAGATGCCCTGTATGTCGGGAGTGAGGACGCTTGAGGTAGCGAGCGACTGGAACACTCAAGGTGAGAACTATAATATCTATGAACAAGTGATTGATAACAAGATTATGCATATGGTTTAAGCAATTAATACGTTTACAAAGAAATAATTACCATTCGGGGATCTCGGTAACAATAAACAAAATTTGACCGACAAATGGGCCAAGCTAACCATTGAAAGTATCACAAAAGTGATCAACATATAAGCTCATCATTAAAAATAAGAAGACATGTGTCTGAGGGGTTTTCGATGTGGTGTTATACTATGAGGTGAAAGGGGTGAAAAGTGGGGGTTGAAGGATTCTTAACGGAGCGTGTATCTCTTAAACAACATAGGCGAGGAGTTTGAAACTCAGCGGAAAATTGAGCTTAAAAAATAACTAAATAGGTGTTCGACCGTTTTTTTTATAAATCCAATTTAATGGGCCCATGGGGAGTGGTGAAATTCTGGGGGGGGGGGCGACAGGAAAGAAAGAGTCCTAACTGATTGACTGACTCACTCACTCTTCAAACTCCGGGGGAAAAAACTGCTTAAAATTAGTAAATAAGTGTTCGACAGTTTTTCTTCATAAATCAAATTTAAGGGGTTCATGGGGAGGGGTGAATTTCTGGTAAAAATGATTGAAAGAAAATGTCCTGACTCACTCACCCACTCATCTTCGCCCAGCCAAAATTATTGAAGTTAGAAACATGACATTTTGGGGGGTATGTTCGTTGTATGTCAAAACCGTACACTAAGGGAGGATTTTCGGATATTCAGGTTCTAAAGGGGTATTAAGGTATTATAATAACATAACACCTATTTACATCAGAATCGTATTTAAGCATTCATGAAACATATAGAATGTCTTGGATTTCCAACATCTTTGGAATAAATAAATTTTATGATTATTCATCGAGAATTCAAATGATCCATTCATCATTCAAATTTATCTGATCCGCATATTCAGATTTATTCGTAATTAATTTAAGTGATCTTGGAGTTCATATGTCAACTTAATCACAAATCATCCTAATCGGTTAATTGTTTAATCACTGATCATAATTAATATAATCATCGTGTTAATTTTAATCATTTTTCTCAACAGGTACGACTAATTAGTCATTATTTCAAATATTTAACCCTCAATAACCGTTTATATTCACCTTAATTATACGTGTACAAAAATTATTTATAATCACCCTATCAACATTTATTTACAAATATTTTAATCATTTATCTTAATTATCTGGCGTTTTGAAAGTGTTGATAATCATTAACAAATTGTCAAATCAGCTGTTACTCAATCAGCTGTTCACTATTACTCATCAAGTTATCATCAGGTCAGATCAGCTGTTCCACTATCATTCAGAGTGATATTTAACCATTATCAAAGAAACTTGGATTATGTTAAAATATCCAGAAAAACATCTAGGATTAATTTTTGAGGTGTCGTCATACTCTATAACACTGATTAGAAAGCATTGCCAGACTTCATTATACTCTTATATCTTGATGGTTTGTACCTATACTATAAGAGCATCCAGCGTTTAGAAAAGACTGTGGGTCTTATGGGCTTTTACTTTTAACGGAAATCCCCCCTACACTGGTTTTGTTGTCTCACCTTTTATCATGAAGGAACTCTGAACATATATTTTTTTCGTCATAATAGCTTCCTACAATTATCTGCCAACTGATTACCTTTGTTATTGCGTACAAGTATCGCTTATATTACGTCTTAGTAATTTAAAAATTTTCGAGGTTAGCACGCTGGAAACAAGAGCTTCGTCCTGTGCTGCCTGCTCGCCCGGAGTGGAGCACGTGCTCAGTTCCGCCGACAACATAAGTTCTGAAGCACTATCCGTCATTGGGGTTACTGTTGTGTGTCTGTTTTATTTTCTGTTCGATCGAATCATGGTTGCCGACAGTTGGGTTCCAACCCACTATCTCCCGAATGCAAGCTCACAGCTGCGCGCCCCTAACCGCACGGCTAACTCACTACAATATTACAAATATTAATCTAAACAAAACAACAAGTATAAAATTGAAATAAACTAAATTAAAGCCTAACTAATAACTAAAGAGGTGATGATCAACAGTATTGCTGACGTAAAAATTGTTAACATCGTCTGCATACATCCGAGAAGGAAGGAATGGTTGTGCTGTCGACATCTGTCAATCAGTAATGCGTCATATCACAACGAAATGAATGTCGTTATTGATTCTCTTCGCATACGGTATCCTTAATACTGGTCCAATCCGTTAACACCTGCAAAACTGCTCCTTCCTGGGCGTGTTCTATTTCAGGTAGCTGCTGGGGTTGTATTGTCTCGCTAACTTATGAAAGCCCAGTACTCGAAGCGGGTGAACATAACGTATGACGTCAGCGCTACCTCTGCCTAGAGTTAGCAACACTGTCGCCATAAGGCTCCACAGTCTTTTCTAAACGCTGGATGCTCTATAGACTCAATTGCCATATCAAAATCATTGCCATAACTTCTTCACTTTGGATATTATTATCCACTAATGACCACTTGAATTAACACGTCAAAAACCACTTCATTAATTATTACTATTGAACATTATCAATTTAACATAAATTCACCATAAACTATTCAGCGCACAGCATGAATCAAAAATAAGACTGGGTTTGCACTAACCTTCAGTCAACAACATTTATATATATCAAGTGGTAACCTCACAAACAGTAGCAATCTTTACACAAACACTTGGCAAAATACTTCATGGCAACATATTTAATAATCATTATCAAACCGTAAAACTGGTTTCAGGCCTTAATAAAGTCGACCCATCAGAATTATGGGTACTATAACTGCGTTTGACAACCTCTTAAACAACGTGTAAATGACTGAAATGATTATTTATCAAATCCGAGCATTAATTAATTTCAAAGGTAGTATAAATCTGTAAAATCATTGAAATCTGTGTTAACAAACACCATCTTTGGTTAGACTAATTATATATTGATTATTGTTGTTTCATTTCTGCCTGTGATATATTTCTGAGATAGTCGTACTAATGTTAGAAGAATTAACCACTTAGACTCCTTGGTTAAGGCAAAATTTAATCATTAGAAAAATATTAAACTGAATGTGCTCCAAGATGGAACATCACTACAAAACTATTGGATCTATCACACAAGAATCACGAGGTGTGACTCTGATTACATTTATTTTTACCATGTTAAATGAATAAAGATCAACCAATACATGACCTGTTAATTATTGTTTAATTCGTTAACAATCCATATAGCATTCAGATGATAAAATGATTTTTCTAGTACCGGTTAGACGATTAGACGCCACACAATTGCCCTAGGCAAGAGGCCCGGTATCGATTGCTCAGATGATATTTCCCTAGAACAGGTCAGACGGTTACACGCCACAGAATTGCTCTAGGCAAGAGGCCCTGTTTCGATGGCTAAGGTGACTGAATGCAAAGGACTGGAATCAACAATAACTATACTGTCAAATAGTAGTGACTGTTCGCTAAACCGACTTAAATTCAAAATTCAAATGATCAAATCAAACTGAAAAGTCCTTAATATCCAACTCCACACATCCACTAGAATGTGGAAAAAAATCAAATACCAGATTGCAAGCATCGAGTCTCACAAATACTCGATCAATAAAACTGGACTATATCATCCAAAACATTCTACAATTCGATGTAAAACATGATCCAAAACTAAGCTCAATAAAATCGGTGAATGGCAAAGATCAGTGAAATGCCCCCCTTAATCTCACATGACATCAATCATGTATCAGCCAATTCATATAGATGATTCTCCAAAGATATATATCAAAGAAGCTTTAAAAATATTCATAAAGATATACCAGTTTGCTCATGACCTTGCAAATTCATATCAAAGTGTACAAGTAAACGCTCACGTTACCTTGATTATATTCCAGATGACCTGAATATTCATTCTAAAGATCGACGGTAATCCTGATATTCGTGATTAATTTCTCGCAAGATCGGCGATTTATTCATCCTGTACCATGGATCAGCATTCATCTCACCCCAATGTAGATCTCGGGATCGTCACTCGCCTGGGTAGAACTCGGACCCGTCACTCTGCTCCACCATCCTGTCTCTTCTGTGCTTAGCACACCATATCACTGCATAAAGTGTTCATCTCGAATAAGTTCCAAAGATCCACTGGATATCGAAGTGTAAAAGGTAACCCCATTATTTCTCCGGTGGTAGCACGCCACTGTTCCACAAAATGTCACTCGGCATTCACAAATAATGTTCCCAAGAATAAATGTTGAGTTGCGTGGATATGAAAATTTTATATTGCATGTTCAAAGTTTTATTGCACACCCTGTAGTTTGAATACCAGGTGATATGCATATTCGCAAATGTTCATTAGTAATGTCCATTGACAATCACTTCGTCACTGAAGAAAATACATTAAGTCATTTCCAATTATCGGTTAAACTATACCTTCCGATACACCGGCGTCTGGGGAATATTTAGGGAGAACAGTGACGTCACCGTGATCTCACAGATGGCGTATTGCTATCGGTAACGCTATTGGTTGGCTGACGTATTGCTATCGGTAACGCTATTGGTTGGCTGACGTATTGCTATCGGTAACGCTATTGGTTGTCAGCTGATTACTACGTCAGTTCCGTGGTCAGTTCGTCGCGAGATTTTGCTGGAGTCGGTTCGCCATTTTTGTATTGTCACGCGATCGCGTTTTCTAAGCGTAATATTAAAATAAATATTCCCGTGAATAACCTGTAAAATAAGATTTTGATATTAGCAGTGTCGTGTGCTCGATTGTGTTGACGATTTGTATTAAAATTGTTTAAATCCTGAAGTTGTTGCATTAAACTAAAATCCGTTACTTGTGGTGGAAAATCAGTGCTTCTGCTTGTACATGTGGAATAATACAGCATTTGGAATATATCGGAGAGTTTTTACGTTGTTCATACATATATTTTGGTTGTTGCATTTAATATGAAAGTTGTCTAAACGATAATATTACGTCAGGAACGGTGTTGGGGAATACGCCTGTTAAAATAGTAATGGATTGAGACAAATTGGCATGTACATGAACACCTGCAAAATAGATATGACAATGTTTTGTATTAGACCTATCGGAATCTTTAATTGAACTATATAGCTCAAATATAGATTTCGTTGCATAGAAAGAAATTGACGGTTTTTGTGTTTGCAGCCAATATTGGAAAACATAAAAATACCAACCTATCGGAGGGGAGGGGGGGGGGCATGCGGGGGGGCGCAGCCCCCCCAGCAAAAACAACATTATTGACCACAATGTTTTATGATGGCATTGACCTGTATCGGAATCTTTAATTGAACTATATAGCTCAAATATAGATTTCGATACATAGAAAGAAATTGACGGTTTTTGTGTTTTTCCACCCAAAAAAACTCCTCTTACGTGAATTTGCGAATTCTTTTTATGTATCGGAATCTTTAATTGAACTATATAGCTCAAATATAGATTTCGATACATGGAAAGAAATTGCGGTTTTTGTGTTTTTCCACCCAAAAAACTCCTCTTACGTAAATTTGCGAATTCTTTTTATGTATCGGAATCTTTAATTGAACTATATATCTCAAATATAGATATCGATACATAGAAAGAAATTGACGGTTTTTGGGTTTTTCCACCCAAAAAACTCCTCTTACGTGAATTTGCGAATTCTTTTTATGTATCGGAATCTTTAATTGAACTATATAGCTCAAATATAGATTTCGATACATAGAAAGAAATTGACGGTTTTTGTGTTTTTCACCCAAAAACTCCTCTTACGTGAATTTGCGAATTCTTTTTATGTATCGGAATCTTTAATTGAACTATATAGCTCAAATATAGATTTCAATACATTGAATACGTGAATTTGCGATTTTTTTATGTATCGGAATCTTTAGTTGAACTATATAGCTCAAATATAGATTTCGATACATAAAAAATTGACGTTTTTTGGTGTTTCCCCACCCAAAAAACCCCTATTACCCAGGCTTTTCCCGTATGCTTGCCAGAGGAGTATTTCGTGACGTCGTTGATGACGTCACGGAAGCCGCCATTTTGTTTTAGGGGAATTTCATACGCGGCCGTATCGCAATGTATAGTAGTCCCGTGGCACAATGTCGTGTTCCGATCGCACTTTACAGTATATTATAGAATGTTTCAGATCGTAGTTCACTGTATGAATATGAAACACATAGTAATCACTCTCTCTTACAACGCAGCCCAGCTGCTGGCCTTCTCGCTAGTCACATGACCTAGTTCCTTCCCCTACCCAGAGTAGGGTAGTCGTCTTGCTTGCATTCTGACGTCATACAGCCTGTCTATGACCAATATTTGTTCATTATAATGATTCAATCTTTCTTTAAGGGGTTATCAGCCACCGCAAGTATCAGTAAAATAAATTTCCATGATTATTCCTTCTTCCTGGACATGTGATGAGGTCGTAATTATTAAATTACCAAATAATCTCGTCCATTCCTCCCGTCATTCACTTAGTTCAAGGGGTGGCCATTTCTCCTTCCTGTCACCTATACGTCATTCTCCCATGAAGTCCCAGTCGCGATGCTAGCGCATTCTTTTCTTTCCAATATATAATTTTCCAATCTCTGCCAGCGTAGCCGATTGCTTCTACTACATATCGGGTACATCAGGCTACATTTATTGACAGCGCAAATGCAGCAACAAGCGGCAGCCACCATATACCGTCATCTACCGGGATACTGCCGAACGACCAGATCGCTGAGACATGCGAGGTACTGGAAGACAAAATCATGGAAAACGTAACCCAACAAATGAAAGTAATGATGGGAAACTTCACACAAAATATCAGGAACATGATTAAAGTGGTAAATGCAATCACAAAGGAACAGAACTCAAATCTACAACAAGGAAATACGAAAATGCATACTGCCAACCTTGGTGAGAAGCGTCCGTCTTACGCCAACTTTTGTAAGGGACCCAACGCCATCATGGGGGAGGGTGAAAGAATTGAGAACCACATCACAAAGGAAGATTACTCTCCATTGCAAACAAGTGGATCGATCCAAAATCAAGCCCATGCAAGTTCAACGAGAGAGGGCGCTACCTGCGGAACCTGGGGCGAGAATAAAATTAGCTGATGTTGATATAACATGGCGCCTGCGCCCGAGCTGTCAGCATGAGCGGGAAGATTATACATAATTATCATCGATATACGAGATAATCTTCGTAGTATAATATACACTGAATAAAATACAAATTGCAACACCATGAAGGCATTGGTCGTTTGTGTTGATTTTCAAGATATTGAACGATGCCATGTAGGTATCTAAACGATCAAAGTTTCAGACCCATTGGATTGTTGCTACAGGTCTCCCCATGTGATTGGTCGTGGAGGAATCAACTCCAGTATAGGGACTCTGGTGTAGCGTAGTTGACTTGCAGTCTGTACAGTGAAGTGTTCCCCGTCAAACATGCCTCGACGACAGAGAAGAGCACGCTATCAACAACTGTCGCCGTTTGAGAGGGCTCGGATAATTGGGCTGTGTGAGGCTGGATTATCGCTAAGAACTGTTGATGCACGTGTTGGCCGACAGGCATCTACGGTACAACGTGTATGGCAGCAGTGGTCAAATGAAGGTACCCACACTCGTAGACCTGGCACAGGCTCAGCGCGACAGACAATTGTGAGAGAGGATCGCCGCATCATTCGGATGGCCCGGATAGAACCCCATGCAACAGCAGCGCAAATTCGAGCGGCTGTGGCACCCCACGTTACACAACAAACAGTTGGTAATCGCCTGCGTGCAGCTGGCTTACGATCCCGTGTCCCTTCAGAAGGTGTTCCATTGACCCCACAACAGCGACGTGTAAGGCAGGCCTGGTGTCGAGAAAGATCGACGTGGGTCGAGAAATGGCATAGGGTCTTCTTTAGTGATGAATCGCGCTTCTGTCTTGCCCGCAGTGATCGCCGGAATCGTGTGCGCCGACGTACCGGGAAGAGGGGCCGCCCAGACCTTATTGTCGAGAGGCACACATGGCCAACACCAAGCATTATGGTCTAGGGAGCTCTTGGCTTTAATGTGAAATCACAATTAGTGCTTGTAGAGGGCACTATGACTGCTCGACAGTACGTTGATAGGGTACTCAATCCAGTGATTGTCCCTATGATGGCGAACATTGCTAATGGGATGTTTCAGCAGGACAATGCCCGGGTTCACACTGCACGCATCTCCAGAGAAGCTCACGACATCACAACCTTAGAATGGCCCGCCAGATCCCCGGACCTCAGTCCTATTGAGCATGTGTGGGACATGATGAGTCGACAACTGGCCAACCGTCCTCAGCCACCCACAACTCTGGAACAACTGACCCATGCAGTGCAGCAAGCATGGGCCACAATTCCTCAGGAAGCGATCCAGGGCCTTATTGACTCCATGCCACGCCGAATTTACCAATGTATTGCAGCTCGTGGTGGGCACATCCTGTATTGATTGTTGTCCAAACTCGCGGTCAGAGGGACCTGAAAGTGTAATCATCGAATCACAACCGA
The DNA here is from genome assembly GCA_946902985.2 of Meconema thalassinum. NCBI lineage: Eukaryota > Metazoa > Arthropoda > Insecta > Orthoptera > Tettigoniidae > Meconema > Meconema thalassinum. The sequence goes on along the minus strand of OX336388.2, from coordinate 603,645,391 downwards.
ACACTCGTCCTGCATGTTCAATTGCAGCAATGTAGCGCCACTCCTTCTGGGTGTTGCAATTTCTGTTTTCTTCAGTGTATTACAATATTATAAAATATGAAATTTCCTGAATGCAAGAAGCTGAATCTGAAGAATTATAGCAAAAGTGGTTATATCTTGCACTTCTCACAATATTGTAGTCAAAAGTTTGAAAAAGGGAGCAGGATGTCTTTTCTCAGGTCATAGGACCTAAAATACACTGACTTGATTACATTTATTTCCCCAATGCAGCTGGCACCCAGCGGCGTAGTCATGCTCGTTAAATCGAGCACCACGCTCGGAGATCGCAGGTTCGAATCTGGCGCTGACAGCGTCTACCTGAGTGTGTTTTTTCCTCAGGTTTTCCACACTCACTCTAGGCAAAACGCCGGGATAGCACCTTAGTTCAAGTCCCGGGGCACCTTCCTCATTCCTGTCCCTAATAAAGTTACACACATTACTACAGTCATCAAATCAAAACAGGTTATCCGACGAGTTTGACACACACCCAACTACATGGGGATGATGGCCAGGATTTCTCAAATTGAATGAATTAACAACCACCAATACAGCTACACACACTACTTCAGTCATCACAGAGATATAAGTTATCAGATAAGTTCAACACGTACTCAAGTACCAAGTCCGACAATTATTACGGTACAAAATTAAACGTAAAATATTTTATTCACTGTCTTCTAATTTCCTAACCATGTACACACGTCACGGTATGCAATCCAACACTGATATGTCAACACACCAAAATATCGCATATAGCGATGATACTTTACACTTTACATACAAAAATGCACAGCAATATTCGGAAGGAATTGTAGTTATCGCCACCTTCAACAGAAATAGTCGGTTAATCACATGGAATACGCTTGAATCGGGATTTAAGGTCACTTCATAATGCTATTTTTATGGGAGACATCTTTGTTTTGCCCAACATCAGCTGATTTTATTTTGGCCCCACGGTCGGCCAGTAGAAGCATATCCTATTGTATGCTCGATGCTCGAAGGTCAACGGATTCAACAATTGAAGAGCAATGGATGCTGGTATCCCAGAAAAGGAAACGACGGCCGGCGCGGCAACAAGCTACTATGACAGGCACTGGATCAGGAGATGAAGATTTACAAGCTGTAGACAAAATGGCTTGGCTCTTCGCGGGAAGAATAAGACAGGAAACCACAATAGGCAATAAAGAAATTCCTTGCCAAGAAGGAAATCGCAGGAAACGTTATTTGCGAGGAAATGATATAACACGAAATTTTTCAAGGTAGAAATACCTCTAAAGTACCTAGAAATAGTAAATGATACAAATTTCTGGCCAGCAGGAATAACGATCAGCCGCTTTCGGTTTTTTCGGAGGGACTCAGGGGTATCGCTCAAATAAGACAGGTACGAGTCAGTCAGAGAACAAGAACACGAAGTACAGAGAGAAAGAAAGACGAAAAAGTATCAGGATAATGCTATGGAATATAGAAGGATTAAAAATGCAACGAGTATGGCACCAACCCCGCCTGGAAGGATTCGACATAATAATACTAACGGAAACTTTCCTCATGGATCAATGGCAGCATTCGAAATACTATAGTATACATCTTCATGCGAAGCAAGGAGGAAGAGGTAGACCGAAAGGAGGAATAACCGTTCTCCTCAAGCCGTGGCTCACCCCGATAATCTTGACCATCAAGCAAGATCACACCATGCTAATTGAGACGAAATATAATACAATTATTTCGGCTTACTTTCAGCCGAATACAATTGCTATGGATATAATAGATGAGTTAGGCCAACTAATCATAGAAAGTAAGCAGTACAAACCTCTAATCATCGCAGGAGACCTAAATTGCAGGCTTGATATAGAAAACTACAAAACTAAACTAGTCATGGAACAGTTGCATGAAGAAGGCCTCCGCCTATTAAACAATAGCACTGTACCAACATATATTTGCCACAATGGCAAAAGCACAATAGATATCGCATTGATAAGAGGCCAAATAGAAGGGGAAATAAACCCTCTATGGACAGCACATCACACACCATTACGAAAACATACACCAATGGAAATAAAGCTCCAAGGAGAATGAAAAGAAATACACATCCAAGTAAAACAAAAACTCTCGAGGAAAATAGACGTCCGGAAAGTAGAAGAAGGATCAGAACAGATAGAACAAATAGAATCATTTGTAGCTTAGTAAGGGGGGTTCTGCTTCACCCATTTTATTTGTACCTGGCTGTACATGTTAAATAATTAATATCTGGCGAACCCATGGTCGGATTTTAACAAATGAGGTGTCGTAGGACTCGGAGTGACGTCCCCTTTCATATGGATGACTTAATATATTTTTCAAAAATGTTTTCAAAACTTTTGTTATTGAAAATAGGCGATAGTTTTAAAACCAACATTAATACAATGTTGTACAATTGCTTAAACGAACGGTCTGTATGTCCATTATTTTTTATAATAAAACTTTTTTTCTATTTTTTGTGTTTTTTTTAACAGTTGAATTTTAAAATTCATATATTTCGGAAACTAGAAATTCTACAAAAAGGTTTGTTTGGCATAAATGAATGGTCTTTACCCCCTATACCCACAAACCAAGTTTCAGATCTCTAGGACAAAAACGTTTAGTAGTGGAAAAACGAGAGTTCTGGGCCAATCTACTTTCTTGCGAACATTGCCGATATCTCGCGAACGCATGATCGGATTTTTATGTGTGATGGATTGTAGGAGTCGGAGTGACGTCCTCTTTGCTATGAATGAGTGGTACTATTTTTTTTAATTGAAAATTTTTGTTTTTGAAATTGTCTGTATTTTGGAAACGATGAAGTTGACAAAGAAGTTTGTTTGACGTAAATGAAAGGTCCCTAGCCCCTCTAGGCAGAAAACAAGTTTCAAATCTGTAGGACAAAATAAAATGAATTTTGAAAATTGGTCACGCTTATGGAAACGAAGAATTTTACAAAACGTTTGTTTGACAGCCTCTGTAGCCACAAACCAAGTTTCAGGTCTCTATGACAAAAACTAACAGTAGGGGGGACTTAGGAGTTCTGCTTACAGTCGCGTGTGTGCTTGAATACGTATGGCTATGTTGGAAAAGGGTTACGTGGTGGAGGAGGACTAGGGTTGAGTGAGGGGTGGTTTAAATGGTATTTTTTCACTCTATCTGATGGCGAGGTGTTTTTTAAATTGGTGTAATTTGGAAACGTGATTATGGGGTAAAACGTGTTTTTTATGATTTTAGTTATATCTCACGAACCAATGATGTTACAGACGTGTACGAGGGGTCCTAGGACTCTGGGTGACACCCTCTTTGCAATGTGATAGTTATTTTTTCCAAAAAAATTACAAAGGGCCTAACGTTGAAAAAAATTGTTTACCTATTTTTTAATTTTTTAATAAAGAGTGGTCGAAGACAGAGAGACGGTACCGCTGGACGTGTGTTTGAACGAGACTATGACTGGCCACGGTGGTCGTGTTGAATAGAGCAAATCGTTATTTCAACGGGGTGGTCTACGACAGAGCGAGGGTTTGCTTTGCGATATTTCCCATGACGATTGGATGGAGGCGAATATTCCAAAATCCCTCATGGAGATCTTTAAACATGTAAACGGTGATCAGTAACATGACAAATAATAATAATTGTATCATGCAAATGAAAGCGGGCTTGATAGTTGACAACAAGAACTTGGTTGTGTGTCGCTGGCAGCCGGAACAGCAAACGAATAAAAATCTACCTTAGGCTGGCTGGCTGGCTGGGAGCCGGCTAGCAGAGATGCGAATGTTTATCGCAATTCAGGAATGTCAGCCGACCTGACAACACCGGTGGCTGGCGATAAGAAGTGGAACGACCTTGCAACTAAGTAACAGCGATAAGAGCGAGCCGAGCAGACAGCAGCGGCTGGGGGCCGCAGGGAGGACAGGGATGGAAGGGGGTTCCCACAGACAGAACAGGGAATCACGTCATTGCTATGCCAAGAGCCCGGCTACAGCGGTGAGAGGGGAAGGGGAGGGGCGGTAAGGGAGCGGGGAGCGGTGGGGTGGAGTGGGGTAGGCTCCATAGCCTGTCAGTCCTGTTTTAAAAGTTACCGAGTTTTAAAAAAAAGGCTGTGCAATATCTGTGTTAAAGGTGAACAGTTTTGTGTGCTCAACGCCCAATCAGTGACCGTATTGGATACATTATATATTAGAGGTAAGTGTAGGATTAACACTGTTTAGTTTATTTTAATGCCAATAAATGTTTAAATTATAATTGGTTTACAATTTTATTGATGGATTGTTTTATTTTGTTTGTTTTAGATAATCTGCATACCTGTTGGGGCGAAAGAGGGAAACGCATTCCACCCCAGCTCACAAGAAAGCAAAAGCAAAGCTTTTTTACAAAACTGAAGTAAGTTCTTTTTATATATAACTTGTTTGATGATAAATTTTTTAGGCTGTACAAAGGTGCTATTTGGAATTGATATACTCATGGAGGTTTATTGTATTTATTTTTAGAGTGCTGCTAAAACGCTTGACCACTGCTGTTTGTGTGGAAACCATTGTGAGGCAATCTATTGATGAAAAACTCAGGTGAGATTGTTTCTTTATAAAAATTATGTCTTTTACCGCCGTCGATAGCTTAACTTGGGAACCCCTCGAGTCATGTTTTAAATCCCGTGTTTGCTCTGGCCGTGTGGTCAAGGTTGGGGCAAGTTTAATCCCGAAAGACTTTGTCGAATCTTATTTTGAAATTTTTTAAGATCAAATTTGCATAGGGCTTTTAAAGTCAATACAAAACTACTGTGCGATTTCATATATAAAAACAAGGACGGTGAGCATAAAAAAACATTTTATATTTGCTGTAAAATGCGAGAGCTTTCGATAGCCGATAATCTGAACGAGAGGTATCAATCCAATGTTAATAATGCCTTCAAAATCCATCACTTGCAAATCAACATTTGTCAATTCAACCCGTTGAATGATGGGTCTAGCTTTATTGACACACCACCAGCAATAGCATCGAAAAAAGCAGTGGTGAATAATTAAAATAAAGATAATGAATGTTTCCTGTGGTGTGTGGCCGCGTATTTGCAGCCAGCACTAGACCTTAATGGTTCTCGACCAGGAAAGTACAAGGCCAAGTTTGAAGAATTAAAAAAATATTTAAATTTAACTAGAGTATCGTTCCCTATGGATTTAACTGAGATCCATAGGGTTGAACAAGATAACCAGGACTCTTCGTTCATGGTGTATGGCCTTGATGATGATGATGATGACATTGTGGGTCCTCTTTATGTTACAAAAGAACACAAACGACACCACATTCATCTTTTATATGTGTATTATTGCCTTATTAAAAGTTTGAGTAGATTGCTAAGCAGGCAAGTGTCTAAGAAAAAGTGTGCAAAACATATTTGCGACCGTTGTCAACAATACTTTAACCCCTACGTTTTAGAACACCATAGGGTAGATTGTGTTTCTCAGGGAGCGGTGAAACTGATATTGCCACAAGGGGACAAAGCTGTTTTGAAATTTAACAACATTCATAAGCGTGGCACTGTCCCCTACGTGGTGTATGCAGATTTTGAAGCTCTCACCACACCCATGGCGGGATCTGAACCAGCACCATTAGCTCAACCACACCCATTCAATAACATGAACCTTTTGCCATAGGATTTAACGTGATGTGTGTCTATGACCCCACAAAATCCTATTACGAATCCCGTCGGTGACCAGATTGTGCTAAATGGTTTTTGGACCATTATGTGAAGTTGGCTGATCATGTTCAAGAGTTACTGGACCACCCAGTACCCATGAGCCTAACTCTAGAACAGCAGCAGCAGTATGAGCATACCACCACATGCCATATTTGCGAAAAGCCTATTTTAGATGGAGAGGAAAAGTCAGAGACCACTCACACTTTACGGGAGAGTTTCGGGGAGCCGCACAGAGCGAATGCAATTTGAAGTATCGAGCTCCTCTATTTATCAGTGTATTTTTCCACACTCTGGCAAATTATGGCATTCAATTTTTGATTCGTGAATTGGTTCATGTCAACAAGGGCTCATTTTCAATTATCCCCCAAAACCACGAGCATTTTACAGCCTTGATATGGTGGTTGGGCAACATTAGCACTCGATTTTTGGATTCCTTCAAGTTTATGGCATCCTCGCTAAATAGATTGGTCAACGACTTGGATGAGAAGGAACTAAAATACACCAGAATGCATTTTCAAGATCATGAGCAATTTAAATTGTGCATTCGGAAATTTATTTTCCCGTATGATTTCTGCAACAACTGGGACGTGTTAAACAAAAAAACTCCCACCTCAAGAGAAATTTTTTTCGAAACTAACACGCAGTACCGTCTCCGATAAAGACTATGCACATGCGTGGAAAGTTTGGCGAGCGTTTTCTATCAAAACGCTAGGTGAATATGCTATGCATTACCTAAAACTCGATTTATTGCTGCTCACAGATGTGTTTGAAAAATTTCGTGAGTTGTGTCTACACATTTATGGCCTAGACAATTATACGAGCCCTGGGCTCTCATTTGATGCTGCTTTGAAATACACTTAAATGGAATTGAATTTACTCACGGACATGGTCTTATTCTTTGAAAAGGGCATTCGCGGTGGCTTTGTGTCACTTAACCAGCGTCTTGCCGAAGGGAATAATTCCTACATGTCCTCTTACTCACAAGACAAACCAGAATCGTACTTTATGTACTACGAAGTGAATAATTTGTATGGCTACGCCATGATCCAGCCTTTGCCCTATAGGAATTTCGCTTGGATGACTGACAAACAAGTGTCAGAATTTAATGTGAACATGGCCAGCAAAGAAACAGGCCGTGGATATGTGTTAGAAGTGGATAATGAATATCCCTCATCCTTGTATGATAAGCATGCCGATTTCCCATTCTGCCTAGAGCAAATGGTTCCCCCTGACTGTAAAGTGAAAATTGAAAAACTTATGGGCACACTTTACAACAATTATCGGTATTCGCTTCATATCCAAATGTTGGTGCAATGCCTAGCCCAAGGCTTAGTGTGGAAGAAAATCCATAGAGGTATTTCCTTTGCACAAAAAGCATGGCTCAAGCCATACATGCAACTCAACAAACAGCATCGACAAATCGCAACACAACAGTTTGAACTTTAAAAAAATGAACAACTGCATCTATGGCTAGTCCATGGAGAATGTCCGCAAATACCGTGACATTACATTGGTCAAAGTCTGGGAGGAGCGGTGGGGTGCCCAGCGGTACATCACCAAGTAAAATTTCAAATCAATCAAAATTATCGATGAGGATTTGGCCACCATTGAATTGAATAAAACCAATGTGACCATGGATAAGCCCATTAACTTGGGCCAAGTCATTTTAGACTTTTCCAAATCGCTTATGTATCAATTCCACTACGAGTTTGCCAAACATTATTTTAAGGACGTATCTCTTTTGCATATGGATACCACATTCGTCACTGCAACCCCTATGACGTCATGAGGCAACATAGTGACTGATTCGACACCTCTTCGTATAGCGCTGACAACGTGTTTCAGCTGCGTATCAAAACAAGAAGAAAATGGGCGTTTAAAAGATGAATGTGGTGATTCCATGATGACGGAATTCGTAGGTTTGGCTTCCAAAATGTATGCTTATCGCACACTAGACGGTAAGGAAGCCAAAAAGGCAAAAGGTGTAGGTAGGGCAGTGGTAAAATCGCTACGTGTAGATGACTACCCAGCGGTTTTACAAACTGGCAAAGCTATGTCACATAAATAGTGCAGGATACAATCCAGAAACCATCATTTGTATCTTGTGGAACAGAGAAAACGCACCCTCGCCCCTATGGATAACAAACGTGTATGGGCGGATGACCAGCTCACCTGCCTACCACGGGGTTATGACCGCAAGGAGGAGGAGGTGTGATTTCTCTGTGTCATGGTTTAGGGACATGGCTTTTTGTAACTAGTAGATTTATTATTTTGTAAATATTTTTTGTATTGTAAATAGTGGATTTTTGCAAATAGTGGAAACCACTTAGACCTTTTGCTCTTTAAAAGCCCAGTGAGTAGTGGTTTTTTAAGAGTTCTAGCGCCTCCACCTCCACATTCTTCCACACAAGATGGCGGCCATTGATTAACTTAACCTAGCCTAACCAAACAAGATGGCGACCATAGCTTAACTTAACCTAGCCTAACCTAACAAGATGGTGTCCATAGCTTAACCTAACCTACGACGTGTGATCAAAAAGTTTTAAAGAAATTCAAAATGGCGGTCATATATGGTCCGATTTGGATCCATGAGGTATCAAATTACTCGGGGTGAAGTCCCCTTTCCAGTCCACCATGTATTTCTCCAAATTTTGCCAAAAGGCCTAACTACACATTTTTGAAAATTTTGCTCTGTGCACAACCACTCACATGAATGGTGCGCTTTTCAAATAAAGATAGTGAGCATAGCTTAATCTAGCCAAGTCAGTTCTATCTAACCAGAACCGAACCGAACTAAAGCGAACCGAACCAGAACCGAACCGAACTAAACTGAACCGGAACCGAACCGAACTAAACCGGGATTGAACCGAACCAGTGAGTGAATGTGTTCCAGAGCAGGGGCTAATACATACACATAAGTACACGGGGTACATGCAACTATCCCATGCAGCTTTTATGGAGGATGAGACAAGCCTGTGATGTATGATTTAAAACAAGCCAACTCCTGCAGTGTATGACGTCACGTGAAGCAGGTGTTACAACCGAATGCAAGGTCAGCGCTAGGTTAAGGAAGTGTGTGAAACATAATTCTTGCTGACGTAGAATGTCAGTGAAAAAAAAGAACTCGCCACCGGATGCAAGGTTTAGTGTTACAAAATAGCAAGTTTGCGAAACATGATTCTTGCAGACGTAGGATGTTAGTGAAACATGATCTTGCCACCGGATGTAAGGTGCTGTGTTACAGGATGCAGGTGTGTGAAACATGAATCTTACAGACGTATGATATCACGTGATGTAGTTGTTTATTATCGACCATGAGAAATGTTTCATTGACAGATATTTGAGACGACACAGGTGCACACATGACATAGGTGTGTTTGTGGTATAAAGGCTAGGGAGGGGGAAGGCCTTTCTCACTTTGTACTTGAATCTCGTGAACGACAGTTGACAACGTGTTACCTCTACAGCTTACCTGTGTGTCGGAAGAGGACTTGCAAATACCTTACTACTCAGGAAAGTACGTTTTCTTTAAAAAATATATTTAGTTGGTTATAAGCACTCCCGTTTTAAAAGCAGTTTCATATCCACTACTGTGAAAGGTAGAAACCTGGACATTCTGCAAGTCTATGCACCACAGGTGGGATGCACAGAAGGCGAGAAGGACGAGTTTGAAGAGGAGTTGCAGAAGCAGTTAGTGGGGAGAGACCTGATAGTCATGGGAGACCTAAATGCCCACGTCAGAACTGATAGAAGAGGTTTTGAGGAAGTGATTGGTGGTGAAGGATGGGGAAACAGGAATAAGGAAGGAGAGAGATTGTTGGAACGGTGCAAGATAAATGGGCTAATGGTTGGAAACACATGGTACAAGAAGCGAGAGAGCCATAAAATTACTTGGTACAGCAGGGATTTGACTAGGAAATCAGTGGTGGACTACATTCTATGCGGGAAGGAGACAAAGAAGAGTATCACGGATATAAGGGTAATACCTTCAGAAGCCCTGGACAGTGACCACCGTCTGCTGGTCGCCAAGGTGAGAGGACTGAAGGAAAAGAGGAGAACTGAGAACCAAGAAAGAAGAATAAGGACATGGAAGCTGAAGGAGGATGGAAATAAGGAGAAGTTCCAGATATTAGTGAGGAACAAATTACCGAAGGGTGATCCGAAAACAGGTGAAGAAGAATGGAATAGGTTCAAGCACGTGTTGGTAGAAGCAGCGGAAGTCGTGTGTGGCAGAACTAGTGGAAAGAAAAGGTGGAAGGAAACACCATGGTGGAACCCCAGAACTAAGGAAGCAGTGAAAAAGAGAAAAATGATGCATTCAGGAAATGGTTCCAACAGAGGACAGACAGAACAAGAGAAGAATACCAAGAGCGGAAGAAAGAAGCAGGAGAAGTAGTGAAGGAAGAGAAAATGAAATGGCTGGAGAAATGGACAGAAATGATGGAGGAGGACTGTGATGGCAGTAAGAAAGTGTTGTATGGAATGATAAAGGCAAAGAGAAGGGATACAGGGGAAAATGTCAGAATGGTGGACAGGAATGGAAAGGAGGTCGAAAATATGGAAGAAGTAAAGGATATCTGGAGAGAATACTTCAAGGAACTCCTAAATCCAACTAAAACCAGCGTAGTGGACATTGTGGAGGAAGAAACAGACAGTGACCAAGACATTTCAGAGAAGGAATTGACATGGAAAGAAGTGGAGGAAGCATTAAAGAAGATGAAAGGGGGAAAGGCACCGGGAATAGACGAAGTGAGTTTGGAGATGGTGAGAGCAGCAGGGGTGATAGAAACACAGTGGCTCTTTCGAGTAATGAAAGTGATATGGAGGGAGAAGAAAATACCAGAGGACTGGAAAAGAGGGATAATAATACCCATATTTAAAAAGGGAAGTAGGAAGGAATGCAAGAACTACAGGGGAATTACACTCATGTGCCACTGCGCCAAAATATTTGAGAAGGTACTGGAGAGAAGAATTCGGACAGAAGTGGAAGATGGGCTGAGGGAAGAACAGTATGGATTCAGGCCAGGAAGGTCAACAGTTGACCTCATCTTTGCAGTAAGACAGCTACAAGAACACCATTATGAATATGGGAAAGATCTGGTGATGACCTTCTTGGATATTGAGAAAGCATATGATAGTATTAATAGAAACAAGGTTTGGGAAGCAATGAGAGCAAAAGCAGTGAACAAGGAGACAGTGGCAAGAGTGAAAGCAATGTATGAGGGAAGCAAAAGCTGTGTAAAGGTGGGAAGAGAGAGAACGGAATGGTTTCAACTGGAGAGTGGTCTGAAACAGGGAAGTGCCCTCTCACCCCTGTTATTTATAGTGGTGATGGATGAAATCATACGAAAAGTGGTAAATAGCATTGGGGAAAGGAAAATGAAGGCAATGTTGTTTGCTGATGACCTTCTGGTATGGGGAGAGGATGAGGAAGAAGTACAAGAGCAATTAGATGAGTGGGAGAAGGTAGTGTTATCATATGGGATGAAGTTCTCAGCACAAAAGAGTGAAGTGGTCATCACAACGAGGAAGAAGAACAGACTGGATATGGGCATAACACTTGTAGGGCAGCAGTTGCAGAAAGTAGAATGCTTCAAGTACTTGGGAAGCATAATTGAAGAAAAGGGAGGCAATAGGATGGAAATAAATGAAAGGGGAAGGTGCGCAGATGGGTTTTTCAAGAGTGTTAGGGGGATGTTATGGAATAAAGATGTACCACAAAAATGTAAAGGAATCATATACAAGACCTACTTTGAGCCAATTTTGACATATGGTTCAGAAACATGGGTGATGAAGGAAAGGGACAAGAATAAAATACGAGCAGTGGAGATGAAGTTCCAGAGGAGTAGGGTAGCAGTGACAAGAATGGACAGAGTAAGGAATGAGAGAGTGAGAGAGATGGTAATAGAGGAACCATTGCAAAATAGAATAGAGCGATCTAGGCTACAAAGGTATGGACATGTGAGGAGGATGCAAGAGGAGAGGATACCGAAGAAGATGTTTGGAATGGAAATGACGGGAAGGAGGCCAAGGGGAAGACCAAGGGACAGATGGACAAAAGGAGTTAAGAAGAGTGTGGAGGAAAGATGAGTGTGCTGGGACACACTAAATGACGAGAGATGGTGGTTGGACAGGAAACGATGGAGAGGCATATGTTCCAAGCAGACCCAACCAGCGGTTGGAAACTGCTCAAGATGATGATGATAAGCACTCTACGAAGTTTCAATGTTCACCACTATGTGTCAGTGACAATTGTATTTGGTAACCAAAGTTGGAACTACTCAACAATCGTGTGAAGCTAAATTTGTAGGTTAGATTTGATTAACACTCTATCAAGTTCCAATGTTCACCGCTAGGTGTCAGTGACAGTGGTATATAGTAACCCCAGTTAGAACTACATGAAATTATACTTGCTAGGAGTTCACAAATGCTCGATTTAAATACCCTGCTATGACCATTGACTGGAATGTAATTAAACTATTTATATTTTACTTTGTTTTATCTTTTATTAACATTTATGATTTCTTTCTTTTATAGGTAATTTGGAAATTGATCATTATGTTCAAGTGTGGTGAATGTAAGAAACAGTTTTCAAGACCTAACAACCTTCAACGACACGCAAATGCTAAACATAACATTAAAATGTTTGTGTGCAGTTATTGTGCTATAACATTTAACCGACGGGATAGTCTTGGACGACATGTAAATTTAAAGCATGACATTTCAGCACCTTTTTCATGTTCAGTTTGTGACCTTGGTTTTTCTTGTGTAAAGCAATATCAGTCCCACATGGTTGAAGTGCATGATGAACAACAGGAATTGAAATCTGCAAAACCATCAATTAGCATAGAACCTTTAAACGAATGTGATGCTCAAAAGCAAAAACGTTCTCAAGATTGTGAAAATAGTTGTACAACAAAAAGAATGAAGAATGGTGAACCTTCGATAACACATTGTGATGTATGTAATATTGATATACCTTCTGCATTCATTCATGGACATTTATGTAGTATTAATCATAAAAACAACGCTTGTCAGGAAAAAGATTCTGCGAATATTCAACAAATTTGTAGGGCGTTTAAAAGTCGAATTGCTAGTTACAGACTTTATAGTGAAGAAAACACTCAAAGTATTGAAACAACTTTAAAAAATGTTCAACCTAGTGTGTTTGGCTTGGTAGATAATGTTTTAGTAAAACATAAAACATATAAAATGAATTTCGAACTCTTTGGGTTATATGTAAAAACTGGGAGTGAAGGTGAAATGACTGATATCAAATCCTTTAATACAAAAAACGTAATTGTTAGTGAATCAACTAATATCAGTGATATGTACCAAGATATGTCTAGTGCTATCATCGTGAAAAGTGAAGATTTCCAGGAAAGGGAGTCATGCTGGGCATTGGTTGAAGTACTTGATTTAGAAACCAACATGAATAAATATAACCCCCTTCGAGCATCATCATATACTGATTTACCTATATGGATCAAACGAAAGAAAGCTTGTGTAAACGTTATGAATAGTGATGAAGCATGTTTTGCGTGGGCTATAACTTCAGCTCTCCATCCAGCAGTGAGGGATGTGGAGAGAACATCATCTTATCCTCACTATTCCTCAGTGTTAGATTTCAAAGAAATAGAATTTCCTATGGCGATAAAAGACATTAAACGTTTTGAAGAGCTGAACAATGTAAGTATTAATATGTATGGAATTGAAAACAAGAGTATAGTTGGTCCTCTATATTATACTCAGGAAAAAAAGGATGCTCATGTAAATTTACTATTCATAACCGAAGGTGAAAATGCCTACTATCGTTGGATAAAACATTTTAGTAGACTTGTTGGTAGTCAGATATCAAAATGCAATGGTAAGAAGTGGTTGTGTGATGGTTGTTTGCTATATTTTGGAAAAGAGGATCAACTAACTCAGCATCAAAAATGGGGTTGTAATCATGTTTGCACGGTATTACCTACTCCTTGAAATAACATTCTGATATTTAAAGACTTTGAGAAGCAGCTTCGAGTACCATTTGTTATATATGCCGACTTTGAAACTTTGCTAAAACGTTTTAATACATGTTCATCGAATCCAGCCAAACCTTTTACCAACACTACTCACATTCATGAACCTTTTAGCTTTGCATATTATATTAAATGTAGTTACGATGACTCTTTAAGTAAGTTCGAGCTTTATAGAGGTCCTGATGCACCTAAAGTTTTTATGGAAAGACTTGAAAAAGATGCAATCCGTATATCCTCTATTTTAAATACTATCATTCCAATGGAGCCACTAACGTCATCACAGCAAATGTGTTTTGAAACTGAAATTAATTGTTTTATATGTGGTGAGTGTTTATATACGGACAGGGTTCGCGATCATGACCATTTAACAGGAAAATATCGAGGTGCTGCTCACCAAGAATATAATTTAAATTATAGAGTAACTAAATTCATTCCAGTCATTCTACATAACGGTAGCAAATACGATAACCACTTTATCGTTAAAGAATTTGGAGCTTCAGATGCGAAAATTGGCGTGATTGCAAATAATAAGGAACAATACATATCGTTCACAAAATACATCAAAACTGGCAACAAGAAAAGTATAAAACTGTGATTTTTAGATTCATTCCGCTTTATGCCAAGTAGTCTTGATAAGCTTGCTAGTAATTTAAAATCCAATCAGTTTCGTGAAATTCAACGTGTCTGTCCTAAAGAAGATGATTTTAATTTGATTCGTCAAAAGGGTGTATTCCCTTATGAATATATTAACTGTCTGGAACGTCTTGAGGAGTGTTCTTTGCAAACAAAAGATGCATTTTACAGTTCCTTAAACACAAGTCATATCAGTGATCACGAATATTTACATGCACAACGTGTATGGGCACAGTTTGACATTAAAACTTTAGGTGAATTTTCAGACATATATTTAAAGACAGATGTGTTATTATTAGCAGATGTTTTTGAAAATCTTCGGAATGTTTGTATGAAGTCTTACGACCTTGATTATTGTCAGTATTTTACTGCACCTGGGTTAAGTTTCAGTTCAATGTTGAAAAGAAACGAAAGTAAATTTAGAATTGATGACTGATATCGACATGATTAATTTTATAAAATCATCAATTCGAGGTGGATTAAGTCAATGTAGTGGACGGTATTCTAAAGCGAATAATAAATACATGCTTAGTTATAACCCTTGCGAAGAGTAAAAGTATATTGTTTACCTCGATGCAAATAACCAATATGGTTGGCTATGAGTCAATATCTACCACTGAAAGATTTTCGCTGGCTGACACAACCTGAAATTGATGTCTTACATGTTGACACTCTTAATGATAACGATGATAAAGGATATATTTTAGAGATAAATCTTGAGTACCCTAAAGAGATACATGATGATCATAATGATTTATCATTTTGTCCTGAGACTATGAAATCTCCATACATCACATCACGAACGAAAATGTTAATTGCTAATGTGAATGATAAATGTAAATATGTAATACATTATCAAAACTTAAAACAGTGTCTACAGCATGGATTGAAATTAACCAAAATTCATCGCGTATTACAATTTCATCAGTCAGCATGGCTCAACCCGTATATTGATCTAAACATTAATTTAAGAACACTGTCAACAAATGCTTTTGAAAGAGATTTTATAAAGTCATGAATAATAGTGTCTTTGGAAAGACTATGGAGAATGTTGATAAGCGAGTTGATGTAAAGCAAATAACAAAGTGGGAGAATGATGGTAAAAGTATGGTGCGAGCAACTTAATAAGCAAACCTAACTTCCATAGCTGTTCAATTATTCATGAGGATTTGGTTGTAATACAAATGAATCGCCTTAAAGTAACTTACAACAAACCCATATATGTGGGTTACGCCATTTTGGAATTGTCAAAAACACTTATGTATGAATTTCACTATGATTATGTTAAGAAAAACTATGATAATGCAAAATTACTCTATACAGATACAGATTCCTTTATTTATGTGTTTAAAAATGATTTTTATGAGGATATCAAAACTGAGCTAAATAGGTTTGATACAAGTGACTATCCCAATGATAATATTTACCATTTACCTCTTGTAAAGAAAAAGATTCTAGGAAAATTTAAGGATGAATGTGCTGGTGTTGTTATAGACACATTTGTAGGCACAAAATCTAAATCATAAAGCTATATGACAATTGATGATGTAGTAATTAAAAATTAAAAGGAGTAAAGAAGAATGTTGTTAGTAAAGAGTTAGATATAAGTGATTATAAGAACTGTAAAGTCAGTAACCCACCTATATTATATAAGAAAATGTGTGCATTTAGAAGTAAAAATCATCAGTTGTATACTAATTTGTTGAACAAAGTTGCTTTAAGTAATGAAGACAACAAACGATTCATTATACCCAACACATTTGATACTCTTGCTTGGGGAAACAGTCGCATTGACAACTATTACTTTACTTAAGTCTGATGTTCACTATATTGTATTATTTGTGGTATGTTTATATGGTAATATATTTCTAAAACTGTAAGTATAATGTATAATGATAGGCTATTGTAGTTTAGTAAAAAAGAACATAAGTAATAAATTTTAGTGTAAAATGTTTGCTTTTTATATTACGGAAAAGATTTTCAAAATGTACAGAATGTGTGAACTAAACAAGGGGAATGTAAAAGATGTGAAGTGGAAATTGTAAATACCCATGTGTGAAAAAAAATAAATGGCTATCAACATTTTAAAATTAAGACATAGTGATCTGGTAAACCTTATTTTTATTTCATTACAAGAAATGTACAGAATGTGTGAACTAAACAAGGGGAATGTAAAAAATGTAAAGTGGAAATTGTAAATATCCATGTGTGAAAAAAAGAAAAATTAAGAAATGGCTATCACCATTTTTAAAAATAAAAGACATTGTGATCTGGTAAACCTTGTTTTTTCACAACAAATGGGGCTTTACAAAATAGAATACAAAGAAATACCAATTCCTCAATCCTTTTCATTGTTCATGTCCACTCATCATTAGTAAAAGTGATAGCAAAGCTATAAAACGTGATAGCAAAACACTATTGATTATCATTCAGCATTAGAGTTCTATATGAAATAGATAAGAAAAGGGCCATACCATACTTTTATATAGGTAATAAACGGGGCATACTGTACTCTCAACTACCCTAGTTTCAACTACGTTTCTCGAACATTGTCGGAGACTATCGATAAACACGTATGTTCACACGGCACAATTTTGCGGTGCGCGCGGGCATGAATCATTCAGGATGATGTTAATGGCTTATGGAGGTGGCTTATGTGGATGGCTTAGGTTGGTGGCTTATGGTGGCTTATGTTGGTGGCTTACGGTGGTGGCATATGGTGGCATTACAAGCTCGCCAGGTAGCCCCACCTGTGGCCGCTTGACCATACTATTACCGTGTATTATGTGTAAAGACGGCAAACATGACCACGTAAAACCGTGAGTTCATGTTTCTCTGACGTAATCGTTTGTTTCCACGCACTTCCTGTGTTTGCGCGCGTCATAGTTTCTAAATTTGAAACTCTAGATGAGATGCATTGGCCGGCCACAGGTGGGGCTACTTGGCGAGCCTGTAATGCCACCATAAGCCACCACCATAAGCCACCACCGTAAGCCACCAACATACGCCACCATAAGCCACCAACCTAAGCCATCCACATAAGCCACCTCCATAAGCCATTAACATCATCCTGAATGATTCATGCCCGCGCGCGCCGCAAGATTGAGCCGTGTGAACATACGTGTTTATCGATAGTCTCCGACAATGTTCGAGAGAGTGACCTTGAAACGTAGTTGAAACTAGGTTAGTTGAGAGTATAGTATGACCCGTTTATTACCTATATAAAAGTATAGTATGGCCCTTTTCTTATCTATTTCATATAGAACTCTAATGCTGAATGATAATCAATAGTGTTTTGCTATCACGTTTTATAGCTTTGCTATCACTTTTACTAATGATGAGTGGACATGAACAATGAAAAGGATTGAGGAATTGGTATTTCTTTGTATTCTATTTTGTAAAGCCCAATTTGTTGTGAAATAAAAACAAGGTTTACCAGATCACAATGTCATTTATTTTTAAGAATGGTGATAGCCATTTCTTAATTTTTCTTTTTTTTCACACTTGGATATTTACAATTTCCACTTTACATTTTTTACATTCCTTTTGTTTAGTTCACACATTCTGTACATTTTGTGTAATGAAATAAAAATAAGGTTTACCAGATCACCATGTCTTTTAATTTTAAAATGTTGATAGCCATTACATTTTTTTCACACATGGGTATTTACAATTTCCACTTCACATCTTTTACATTACCCTTGTTTAGTTCACACATTCTGTACATTTTTGAAAATCTTTTCCGTAATATAAAAAGCAAACATTTTACACTAAAATGTATGACTTATGTTCTTTTTTACTAAACTACAATAGCCTAACATTATACATTATACTTACAGTTTTAGAAATTTATTGCAATATAAACATACTACAAATAATACAATACAGTGAACATCAGACTTAAGTAAAGTAATAGTCCCCAATGCGACTGTTTCCCCAAGCAAGAGTATCAAATGTGTTGGGTATAATGAATCGTTTGTTGTCTTCATTACTTAAAGCAACTTTGTTCAACAAATTAGTATACAGCTGATGATTTTAACTTCTAAATACACAAATTTTCTTATATAATATAGGTGGGTGACTGAATATACAGTTCTTATAATCACTTATATCTAACTCTTTACTAACAACATTCTTCTTTACTCCTTTTAATTTTTTAATTACTTCATCATCAATTGTCATATAGCTGTATGATTTAGATTTTGTGCCTAAAAATGTGTCTATAACAACACCAGCACATTCATCCTTAGATTTTCCAAGAACCTTTATGTTTACTAGAGGTAAATGGTAAATATTATCCTTGGGATAGTCACTTGTATCAAACCTATTTAGCTCAGTTTTGATATCCTCATAAAAGTCATCAGTTTTAAACTCATAAATAAAAGAATCTGTATCTGTATAGAAAATTTTGCATTATCATGATAGTTTTTCTTAACATAATCATAGTGAAATTCATACATAAGTGTTTTTGACAATTCCAAAATGGCGTAACCAACATATATGGGTTTGTTGTAAGTTACTTTAAGGCGATTCATTTGTATTACAACCAAATCCTCTTGAATAATTGAACAGCTATGGAAGTTAGGTTTGCTTATTAAGTTGCTCGCACCATACTTTTACCATCCTTCTCCCACTTTGTTATTAGCTTTACATCAACTCGCTTATCAACATTCTCCATAGTCTTTCCAAAAACACTATTGTTCATGAGTTTATAAAAATCACTTTCAAAAGCATTTGTTGACAGTGTTCTTAAATTAATGTTTAGATCAATATACGGTTTGAGCCATGCTGACTGATGAAATTGTAATACGCGATGAATTTTGGTTAATTTCAATCCATGCTGTAGACACTGTTTTAAGTTTTGATAGTGTATTACATATTTACATTTATCATTCACATTAGCAATTAACATTTTCGTTCGTGATGTGATGTATGGAGATTTCATAGTCTCAGGACAAAATGGTAAATCATTATGATCATCATGTATCTCTTTAGGGTACTCAAGATTTACCTCTAAAATATATCCTTTATCATCGTTATCATTAAGGGTGTCAACATGTAAGACATCAATTTCAGGTTGTTTCAGCCAGCGAAAATCTTTCAGTGGTAGATATTGACTCATAGCCAACCATATTGGTTATTTGCATCGAGGTAAACAATATAATTTTTTCTTCGCAAGGGTTATAACTAGGCATGTATTTATTATTCGCTTTAGAATACCGTCCACTACATTGACTTAATCCACCTCGAATTGATGATTTTATCAAATTAATCATGTCGATATCAGTCATCAATTCTAAATTTACTTTCGTTTTTTTTTTTTTCAACATTGAACTGAAACTTAACCCAGGTGCAGTAAAATACTGACAAGGATCAAGGTCGTAAGACTTCATACAAACATTCCGAAAATTTTCTAAAACATCTGCTAATAATAACACATCTGTCTTTAAATATACAGTATGTCTGAAAATTCACCTAAAGTTTTAATGTCAAACTGTGCCCATACACGTTGTGCATGTAAATATTCGTGATCACTGATATGACTTGTGTTTAAGGAACTGTAAAATGCATCTTTTGGTGGCAAAGAACACTCCTCAAGACGTTTCAGACAGTTAATATATTCATAAGGGAATACACCCTTTTGACGAATCAAATTAAAATCATCTTCTTTAGGAAAGACACATTGAATTTCACGAAACTGATTGGATTTTAAATTACTAGCAAGCTTATCAAGACTACTTGGCATAAAGCGGAATGAGTCTAAAAATCGCAGTTTTATAGTTTTCTTATTGCCAGTTTTGATGTATTTTGTGAACGATATGTATTGTTCCTTATTATTTGCAATCACATCAATTTTCACATCTGAAGCTCCAAATTCTTTAACGATAAAGTGGTTATCGTATTTGCTACCGTTATGTAGAATGACTGGAATGAATTTAGTTACTCTATAATTTAAATTTCATTCTTGGTGAGCAGCACCTCGATATTTTCCTGTTAAATGGTCATGATCGCGAACCCTGTCCGTATATAAACACTCACCACATATAAAACAATTAATTTCAGTTTCAAAACACATTTGCTGTGATGATGTTAGTGGCTCCATTAAAATGATAGTATTTAAAATAGAGGATATACGGATTGCATCTTTTTCAAGTCTTTCCATAAAAACTTTAGGTGCATCAGGTCCTCTATAAAGCTCGAACTTACTTAAAGAGTCATCGTAACTACATTTAATATAATATGCAAAGCTAAAAGGTTCATGAATGTGAGTAGTGTTGGTAAAAGGTTTGGCTGGATTCGATGAACATGTATTAAAACGTTTTAGCAAAGCTTCAAAGTCGGCATATATAACAAATGGTACTCGAAGCTGCTTCTCAAAGTCTTTAAATATCAGAATGTTATTTCAAGGAGTAGGTAATACCGTGCAAACATGATTACAACCCCATTTTTGATGCTGAGTTAGTTGATCCTCTTTTCCAAAATATAGCAAACAACCATCACACAACCACTTCTTACCATTGCATTTTGATATCTGACTACCAACAAGTCTACTAAAATGTTCTATCCAACAATAGTGGGCATTTTCACCTTCGGTTATGAATAGTAAATTTACATGAGCATCCTTTTTTTTCCTGAGTATAATATAGAGGACCAACTATACTCTTGTTTTCAATTCCATACATATTAATACTTACATTGTTCAGCTCTTCTAAACGTTTAATGTCTTTTATCGTCATAGGAAATTCTATTTCTTTTAAATCTAACACTGAGGAATAGTGAGGATAAGATGATGTTCTCTCCACATTCCTCACTGCTGGATGGAGAGCTGAAGTTATAGCCCACGCAAAACATGCTTCATCGCTATTCATAACGTTTACACAAGCTTTCTTTCGTTTGATCCATATAGGTAAATCAATATATGATGATGCTCGAAGGGGGTTATATTTATTCATGTTGGTTTCTAAATCAAGTACTTCAACCAATGCCCATCCTGACTCCCTTTCCTGTAACTCTTCACTCTTCACGATGATAGCACTAGACATATCTTGGCACATATCACTGATATTAGTTGTTTCACTAACAATTACGTTTTTCGTATTGAAGGATTTGATATCAGTCATTTCACCTTCACTCCCAGTTTTTACATATAACCCAAAGAGTTCGAAATTCATTTTAAATATTTTATGTTCTACTAAAACATTATCTACCAAGCCAAACACACTAGGTTGAACATTTTTTAAAGTTGTTTCAATACTTTGAGTGTTTTCTTCACTATAAAGTCTGTAACTAGCAATTCGACTTTTAAACGCCCTACAAATTTGTTGAATATTCGCAGAATATTTTTCATGACCAGCGTTGTTTTTATGATTAATACTACATAAATGTCCATGAATGAATGCAGAAGGTATATCAATATTACATACATCACAATGTGTTATCGAAGGTTCACCATTCTTCATTCTTTTTGTTGTACAACTATTTTCACTCTCTTGAGAACGTTTACGCTTTTGAGCATCACATTCGTTTAAAGGTTCTATGCTAGTTGATGGTTTTGCAGATTTCAATTCATGTTGTTCATCATGTACTTCAACCATGTGGGATTGATATTGCTTTACACAAGAAAAGCCAAGATCACAAACTGAACATGAAAAAGGTGCTGAACTGACATGCTTTAAATTTACAGGTCGTCCAAGACTATCCCGCCGGATAAATGTCATAGCACAATGACTGCACACAAACATTTTAATGTTATGTTTAGCATTTGCGTGTCGTTGAAGGTTGTCAGGTCTTGAAAACTGTTTCTTACATTCACCACACTTGAATATAATGATCAATTTCCAAATTACCTATAAAAGAAAGAAATCATAAATGTTAATAAAAGATAAAACAAAGTAAAATATAAATAGTTTAATTACATTCCAGTCAATGGTCATAGCAGGGTATTTAAATCGAGCATTTGTGAACTCCTAGCAAGTATAATTTCATGTAGTTCTAACTGGGGTTACTATATATCACTGTCACTGACACCTAGCGGTGAACATTGGAACTTGATAGAGTGTTAATCAAATCTAATCTACAAATTTAGCTTCACACGATTGTTGAGTAGTTCCAACTTTGGTTACCAAATACCATTGTCACTGACACATAGTGGTGAACATTGAAACTTCATAGAGTGCTTATAACCAACTAAATATATGTTTTAAAGAAAACATACTTTCCAGAGTAGTAAGGTATTTGCAAGTCCTCTTCCGTCACACAGGTAAGCTGTGGAGATAACACGTTGGCAACTGTCGTTCACGAGATTCAAGTACAAAGTGAGAAAGGCCTTCCCCCTCCCTAGCCTTTATACCACAAACACACCTATGTCATGTGTGCACCTGTGTCGTCTCAAATACCTGTCAATGAAACATTTCTCATGGTCGATAATAAACAACTACATCACGTGATATCATACGTCTGTAAGATTCATGTTTCACACACCTGCATCCTGTAACACAGCACCTTACATCCGGTGGCAAGATCATGTTTCACTAACATCCTACGTCTGCAAGAATCATGTTTCGCAAACTTGCTATTTTGTAACACTAAACCTTGCATCCGGTGGCGAGTTCTTTTTTTTTTTCACTGACATTCTACGTCGGCAAGAATATGTTTCACACACTTCCTTAACCTAGCGCTGACCTTGCATTCGGTTGTAACACCTGCTTCTCGTGACGTCATACACTGCAGGAGTTGGCTTGTTTTAAATCATACATCACAGGCTTGTCTTATCATCCATAAAAACTGCATGGGATAGTTGCATGTACCCCGTGTACTTATGTGTATGTATTAGCCCCTGCTCTGGAACACATTCACTCACTGGTTCGGTTCAATCCCGGTTTAGTTCGGTTCGGTTCCGGTTCAGTTTAGTTCGGTTCGGTTCTGGTTCGGTTCGCTTTAGTTCGGTTCGGTTCTGGTTAGATAGAACTGACTTGGCTAGATTAAGCTATGCTCACTATCTTTATTTGAAAAGCGCACCATTCATGTGAGTGGTTGTGCACAGAGCAAAATTTTCATAAATGTGTAGTTAGGCCTTTTGGCAAAATTTGGAGAAATACATGGTGGACTGGAAAGGGGACTTCACCCCGAGTAATTTGATACCTCATGGATCCAAATCTGACCATATATGACCGCCATTTTGAATTTCTTTAAAACTTTTTGATCACACGTCGTAGGTTAGGTTAAGCTATGGACACCATCTTGTTAGGTTAGGCTAGGTTAAGTTAAGCTACGGCCGCCATCTTGTTAGGTTAGGCTAGGTTAAGTTAAGCAATGGACGCCATCTTGTGTGGAGGAATGTGGAGGTGGAGGCGCTAGAACTCTAAAAAACCACTACTCCAGTTCAACCCTAGTTTATTTTTATTTTAATTTTAAATTTAACAGAGTTGGGAATTTAAAAATGGGTAATGGTAAAGAGTTTGATTTCTTTAAAGCTGTACGAAGTTGCTGTTTTTTTTTGTAAATATGAAATGAGTAATAGTATTTTTAGTTACTTAAATGACTAGCATTTAATTTTTTTGTAATGGTAAAATGTTTATAACAAAAAAGTTATTTTGGGATGAGTGTGCATGTCAGCATGTGCTTTTGGGAATAAATAAAGTGGTTGTGTTTGTTCCCAAAGACAGGTATGGTTGTGTTTGAATGTATGAGTAGACAGATCGCTGGTGTGCATGAATGACCAGAGCAAACACGGTGAGGTAGGGTGGGTGGGGAAGAATTAATGCACATAGCAAATGGTTAATAGTCATTTTGTTTTTGAATAGTTTCGTTATCTTTGAAATATAGCGGTAAATAGACATTATTATTGTAAAACAGTCTTACCTGCAGTAGTCGTAGTCCTGCACGTTTGTTGCATAGCCATAAACACACTGCAGCATCGCCATGGTCAAGCAATGGCATGAACATTATTCATGGAAACTTAAAAATGAACTTTCGACATATACCAAATAGAAAATTAACATTGTTTAAAAGTGTATCAACAAATTTGGAAAAGTCATGTTTCCATATCATCAAAAACGCAAAACTTGAAACGGACATTTTTAAAAACTGTAAAGTGGAAATGGGAAATGGTGAATTGGTCATGTGTGAAATGTCAATGTGAAAAAATTAACATCATCACTTTTTAATTAAAAAACATCGTGCACTGGTAAACCTTGGTTTTTATTTCATAGCCATAGGGGATTTACAAAAGAAAATTGAATACAAACAATTCCCAATTCCTCAATCCTCAATTTTTTTAAATATTTATGCCCATGCATCATTAACTTTCCTTTCATAGCACTCATCACATTCAGGGCTGCCATCCTCTCTCCCATTGAGGTGTCACAGGATGTCAAAGGTTGTTTAGCTTTTTTCAACAACATTTTATCTGCCACATGTCTTAAACCAGGATGACTATGAGGATAAGAAAGGTCATGTTCTTTCCATGCTTGATTCAAAAGATTAATGGGTACATCACCACGCTGCAAACGTTTAACGAGACGAGTTCCAGGGAAGATGGATTTTGAAAGGTAAGTATTGAATCACTTTATCAATGACGCCATTGCCAGTACAGGTCTGGCATATCCTTTTCCATCGATGGTGAAAAGGTTAGATCTTCCACCTCCTCCGTGGATGATGTTTGTTGTTGTTGTTGTTGTTGTTGTTGTTGTTGTTGTTGTTGTTGTTGTTGTTGCTTTTTCTCGCCATGACCCCGTGGAATGATTCAACAAACTTTACACTGACTTTCATGACCTGATACAGTTTGACCAGCTGGCAAGTCGCGCACTGTCTCATAGAGGGTATTTTCGCCATGGCCACTTGCTTATGGTGATCGTAATACGTACAGGGTTGCAATTTACTCAACACAGGGTCTTGAGTCCATGATTTTGGCACATGTTGCCAGATTTCTTTCACAGCGTTGGCTGCCTCATAATAAATGAACGACTTGGGGAGCGCCAATGATTCCTCTTTGGTAAAAATGTCTAGTTTCTTTTTGCACACAAAGAACTTTCCGATCGCTTTGTCTGTAGCATCCCCTTTCTCCATGGTATCACGTCCTGTAGATGTTTACACGTCGCTTGTAGAAATCTCACTGTCGTCATTCACCGGTAAATCTAGAGTTTTGATTTTATTTAACAACTCCCAGCAGGAATTGGTGGGTAACCAATGAAAGAGATGCCACACGTGGGCTAGGGCTGTATGGGTAATGTTGCCAAAGGGACAGCGGTCCATCAGTGTTTGCAATGAGGGGCAGCCCAACTCCATGGGATCGATACATTGACAGTAAGAGCCAAAAATGGTTGCAACCATTCACGTTTTTCATTACCTTTCACAAATACCACATTGGCCGAGGCCGAGTGCGCTTTGATGACCACGTCCAAATATTTGTATGAAATGGTTCCTTGATTCCAGTTTAGTTGCCTATGATTTTTAATCCATTGGGTTTGTTTATGGTATTTTTCACACAACAAATGAAAAGCATACCAAATAGCAAATGAGTAGCTTGCGATATCCAAAAGGTGGTACAATCAATAATGGCCACTTGTTTAAATATGAATTTGTTATCTGCAATTTTAAACCCCTGACAATCCACAATCAGTGTGCGCAACATGTTCACGCTTGCCTGAACCAAGTTCAACTGACGACAGACGATCAATAACTAAAGTGTGCCCATGGCATTGACTTACATGCCATGCTAGTTTTAAAAAAATGAGGTTAGGATATGACAGGGGGCATGAAAAAAAAATAACCACAACCACTTTTTTTATTACATCATTTTATTGTCAAACGTTTTACATGCTTTTGTCATTTTGGGATAGGGACGGTACCAACTCATACAACAATAAAGTATTTTGTGTTTATAACGTCCATAACACCTATGATGTCCCAATGTATCTAAACTGGGTGTTTTTGACTGTGAGCTGCTCACCGAAGCACCGTTGACACCATACAATCCACATGTATCGTAACTTGTTTTTTCATCACTCAGAGTCACTAGCGAGGGATAGCTTGAGTGGCAGGGTATATTTCCCACCTCCATTCTACACAGGTAGGGGCAGGCGGGTGACCAGCGCTGATGTTCCTGCATGGGTTCATCACTCTGTTCCGATTGGTCTATGGTGATGGCACAAGAGGCACATTTCACTTCATCTCTTGTTTTTAAATAATAGAAGCTAGCGGCCGCCAAGGCTTGAGGATTTATGAAAGGCACCGGCCATGTCACAAAGATCTTGAAACATTGTTCCTCTGGGTTTAAATTAATGGGTGTGTCATCTCTTGAGAGTTTAAAGCAAGGCATGACTGAGCTGCTTGACGTGGATTGACCTGTTATTTATACACTCGTCACTTGGTTGGACAGTGGATAATAGTTGACTTGCTTGTGATGAATAATCAAACAGTAGGCCGTGGTATTGGCTGGTACATTGTCATGCGTTTCAAAATCTAGTCGGATGTCAATATTGGATGGCTTGACAGACCCTTCCAAGTAAGAGCAGTCAAAGACAACCAGTGGTGCCCTTGCCTTAAACGCTTGGGGTGAGAGCATGGGGCAGTTTTCTTTTTGATAATACGACCATCTAAATTTAGAAAACAAGTCATACAGGGGGCCAAAATTATTTTTTGAAAAATCCAAATCCAGTCCTTCATAGGGAAATACAGCTCCGTTGAAGAAAACACGTGCATTTCTCAATTGCAGGTGATCAAATTGCGAGACATCTTTAGTTTGTTGATACTTGCATTTCGTTTGAAACCCCACGATAATGTAGAGAGGTCTCTCTGTATAGCGGGCTGTTTTACAGACCAACTGTGTGTGTTGGTGGAGAGCAATAGCGGGTACACATGGAGTGCCCAGCTTCTAAATTCCATGGGTAAAGGCATATCTCTTTTTACAATCTTGAGTATGTCCAGTTTTTGGCTATCATCAAGGGTTATATGTGGTACTTTTAGTAAGTTATTGTTGTTTTAAGGGGCGTAACTACGAGGTCATCTGCCCCTATGTGGGGTACTTTCCATAGCATGCGTTGTAGTTGAATGTTTGAATCAATGGGAGCATTTCCGGCTCCCTTGAGTGCATTATTATCACTCCTGTCTCTGACCAGCTAAAGCACTTGCCTTGCGTTGACCACAATGCGCTGGTGATCTTCGGCAAAGACTAAAATCAGTTTAAGAGGTAAATTTCCAGTAAAGGTGCCATCGGTGTGTACCATCCAGTCATTGGTCGAGTCAGGACACCAACCTGCCATGCAAAGTGTTTTACCTTCTTCCTCACTATAAGAGGGGTATAGTTTCATGACACTGGAGATACCCACATTTCGAGTGCTATCCACCACGATATCGTTAATCACATAGCGCACCTCAGAAAACAGAAAGGCAAAAGCATGGTTGGCTAACTTGGATGTGGTGGGTGTAGAGCCATCGGCTTTGCTGAGTCGACCTTCAATCTGAATGACACTTTCATTCGGTAGGGTGTAAATATCTTGGTTGTTGATAACAAATTGAATTTCATCATTGTTATTGAGTCCAGGTGTTTGAGCTCGACAGGAAGGGGATCAATTGTTACCACCCCGTGTTGCTCCTCGATGTGGTTCGCTACCTTTAGGATAGAATTCATCCTGGGGGTTGACGTGGTAATCCAAATGCTGTAAAATCTGCTTGTCCTTAGATGTTAACGTGCATTTACGTGGCAAACAACTAACACCATTCCTAAACTGTGTTGTTGCTTTATACAACAACTTCGTAGTGGCTTTAGAACCAACTTTTAGGTCACTGGTGCGGTAGAATATAGTTGAATGAGTTGTTGATCTCTATGTTCAGTCGTAATGTTATATTACTAATACCATCGACAGCCACAGAATGAAAAAGCACCACTGGAGGGTTTTCACGAATAATATAGCCATTTGGCGATGTCATAAACCGAATGCGATGGTTCATGATTGGTGTACACTTGGCCAATAATATTACACGTCACTGACACATGATGGTCCTCAATCAATTTTACTTCATCGTCTGATTCATGTTTTTTTTGTTGGGCTCCAACACGCGTGGTTTAAATCCTAGTAAATAACCAATGGAATCGGGTTGTGTTTTAAATTCAATTTTAAACGTGGAGAAAATACTGCAGCGATGAGTGTTGGTATTTCCTATAAGTTCAAACTTGTGCGTTCCTTCGAGAAATGACTTTAAACCATATTCATTGATCAACACCACATAAATTTGTTCATAAATAGCATCTATTGTATATCCACCAGAGTTCAAGGTGAGCACAGAATCATCATAGTAAAACTTGTTGTTCACATTCTCACGTATGTTGTATATTCTATTGTACATTTCAAGTGAAACAAGTCCTAAACCATAAGGTATTTCACTAAATTCGATAGGCGGGTAAAAGTCTAGGCTGACTCCAGGTCCACGTCCATGCAGTGTAAACATCTTACTTTCTGCCGACATACAGGTAAAAATCCCGCTCGTTTGGGAACAAGAATCACTCGCCCTTGTTTTGAACCCTGTCACCGACGTTTTGGAATAACAGGTCTCTGTGCTGCTCGAAGGGCTTTCCTTACGGTTAACACGTTATTTTTTATTTTTTATTTCGCAAGGGCTTCTTCACTACTGCCTTAAGCCCTTGCTTTGCCAATGACAGAGTCTATTTTTATTTATTTTTAGTCTTTATCACCACATATCTTTGTTTCACCATGATGATGACCAACGACCTTTCACAGGAAAGTTTAAGTGACAACTAACGTGAGGCTGTTATTTCATGGCTGTATATTCGAGTTCCACATAAAGTGGGAAATCGTTTATGGTTTTTCCCGGTTGCTTTTCTCTACATGTAAATGGTTCATCAGGCATGGATTGTTTTATGTGAATGGTTCCATCATAGTGCAATCGATAGTGTTTTAAACCCGAAGAAAGCACATACGTCAGGTGCTGGTCATGGACTAGTGGTAAATGGTTTCTGTCATTCCCTGGTTTTTCATTTGTCAGCTTCACTAAAAATACGATGGGATAAATTTATAAAGCCTTTTCATTGCATAGGTGACGTAACGTTTCGTGCAGACATCGTCCTCGTCTTGTGGGTCTTCCGCATGAATAATGCGGTGATGATTAGCCGTATATCCATTCACCGTAAGCTGAGGCACTTTGTCATAAAACTCGTGCACCTTGTTATCCACTTACTTTTTTGTAGTGACGTCTGTAGACACTTGAGAATGTTTCGCATGGGTTATCCACATTCCCTTAAAGTCATAATCTCCCTGTTTAGTGCGTGGCACTACAGACCTATCCACATAGTGTTTATTAGTAGGATCTGTTTCTTGTTTAGGAACATGTATGGGGACAGACCTAGCTTTGGCCATCAACGCACGTCCAAACACATCCATCGTCAACCTGTAGTAGGAGTCTACTGTTTTTATGACAAGGCTAGGTTCCATGTATATAGAGAGCCTGCTAGCCTGTCTAAGCCTTAGTTGATATGAAGATTATTAAGCAGCAAGAGTCATTCCCCGTGGGGGACATGGTTTCCCATCTCTATCCCACATCACGTGAACAACACCATGTTTCACTGTTTCCATCTTCCATTCGCTGCATCATGGTGGGACCTTCCGGGTGTGGAAAGACCAATCTTTTGCTAACAATAATCACAGCGCCCAATGGTCTGCGTTTTCAAAATATTTATATTTTCGCAAAATCTCCCTACCAACCCCTCTACGTGTTTCTGGATCAAGTCATGTCTGGATTACAAAATGAGAATATGGGTTATTTCACATTTTCCACGCAAGAAAATGTTATTGCCCCGGATGAGGTAAAGCCTGATTCACTCATGATTTTCGATGATGTATCCACTGAACGACAAGGCATCATTCAAAGCTATTTCAGCATGGGACGTCACAAACATATCGATTGCTTCTATCTTGGACAAACGTATTCTAAAATGTCCAAACAGTTCATTCGTGACAATGGCAATGTCATTGTTTTATTTCGCCAGGATGACATCAACCATCAACCCATAAAAGGCAGGTTTTATCTCCATGAACTTCAAAAGACAGCGTTTCCGAAACATTACCTTGTGGAAAAAGTTTTGAATCAAAAAGCAAATAAACTGTATGTGAAATGGTTGGGATTTAACTCTACCTTTAATTCTTGGATTAATAAAATAAATGTTGTGTGCACCTGTGCGTATTTTATTTATTTGTTGTTGTTGTTTGAGTCTTCAGTCTTTTGACTGGTTTGATGCAGCTCTCCATGCCTCCCTGTCCTGAGCCAATCGTTTCATCTCTACATAGCTACCACACCCTACATCCGAGGCTATCTGTTTAACATATTCTAACCTTGGTCTACCCCTACAGTTCTTGTCCTCGACACTTCCTTCAATAACTAAGCTTGCTATTCCTGGGTGTCTTAGTATGTGTCCTACCAACCTATCTCTTCTCTTCATTAGCAGTCGCCAGAAACATCTCTCCTCTCCCACTCGCCTTAAAACCTCTTCGTTTGTAACCCTATCTACCCATCTGATATTCATCATTCTCCTGTAACACCACATTTCAAATGCTTCAATTCTCCTCTTTTCTGCTGCACCAATAGTCCAAGTTTCACTTCCATAGAGCGCTACGCTCCAGACAAAGGCTTTCAAAAATGACTTCCTAATACCTAAATCTATATTCGATGTCAACAGATTCCTTTTTGTAGAAAGGCTTTCCTTGCCTGAGCCAACCTACTTTTTATATCCTCTTTGCTTCGTCCATCACTGGTTATTCTGCTTCCTAAGTAACAGAAGTCCCCTACTTCCTTCAGCTTTTCACCTGCCAATTTGATCTCCATAGAGGTTTCTGATTTATTTCGGCTGCATTCCAGTATTTTTGTTTTACATTTATTAATTTTCATCATGAATTCCTTCCGTAAGACGGAATCCATACCATTCAAAAACTCATTCAAATCCTCAGGCTTGTCGGCCAAGATGACGATGTCATCAGCAAATCTCAGAGTTGAAATTATTTCTCCTTGAATCTTCACTCCCACTTTAAATTTTTCTCCAATTTCCTTCATTGCTTGTTCAATGTAAAGATTGAAAAGTATGGGTGATAAGTTGCAGCCTTGCCTTACACCTTTCTGAATACCAGCTTCTCTCTCATGTCCTTCAGCTCGAATGACTGCTGTCTGGTTTCTGTATAGATTGTATATCACCCTCCTATCCCTGTACTTTATTCCAA
The DNA here is from genome assembly GCA_946902985.2 of Meconema thalassinum. Taxonomy (NCBI): domain Eukaryota; kingdom Metazoa; phylum Arthropoda; class Insecta; order Orthoptera; family Tettigoniidae; genus Meconema; species Meconema thalassinum. The sequence continues at coordinate 603,613,787 of OX336388.2, read as the reverse complement.
TAGATTTCAAAATGTCAAACAATTTAGTCCAATCAACGTTATCAAAAGCCTTTTCTAAGTCTGCAAATGCCATGAACGTTCTCTTATCTTTCCTTATTCTACCTTCCAAAATCAGCCTAAGACTTAGTACAGCTTCCCTTGTTCCTACATTTCTCCTGAAACCAAACTGGTCTTCACCCAACTTCGTTTCTATCTGGCTTTCAATCCTCTTGTAAATTATTCTAGACAGGATCTTTGAAGCATGAGTAATCAAGCTGATTGTACGGTAATCTTCACATCTGTCAGCTCCCACTTTCTTTGGTATAGGGATGATAACATTCTTCTTGAAATCAGGGGGTGCCTCACCTGTCTCATAAATCCTACACACCAAGTGAAATAACCTGATCAGACCTTCATCTCCTATGCAGCGTAGCAACTCAATCGGTATATCATCTATGCCTGGTGCTTTGTTCCTGCCTAAGTCCTCTAATGCTCTGTCAAATTCTGATCTCAAAATTAAATCTCCTTTTGCATCCTCATCAATTTCCTCCTCCCTTTCCATTACATGATTCTCAATCTCCTTTCCCTTATACAAGCACCCTATGTAAGCTTTCCATCTCTCAACCTTTTCTTCCCTATCTGTTAGAGGCTTTCCATTTGTGTCCTTAATATTACAGCACTTAGTCTTCTTTTCCCCAAAAGTATTCTTAATCCTTCGATAAGCTGTGTCTACTTTTCCTAATTTCAGACAATTTTCTATACCTGCACATTTCTCTTTCAACCCTTCTTCTTTCGCTTCCTTGCACTTCTTGTTAACCTCATTTCTCAGACGTCTGTATTCTGCTTTCCCCTTTTCATCTCTTAGATTCTTGTGTTTCCGCCTTTCATCCATCAATTCTAGTATATCCTGAGTGATCCACGGTTTTCTACCTATTCTTTCCTTCCTACCTATGTTTTCTTCTGCGGATTTTGTTATTTCATTCTTCAAAAGTGCCCATTCGTCTGCAATTGAAGTTTGTTTAGGGGTTTTGATTAGTCCTTCCTTTATACTCTTCTTGAATCTTTCGTTTACATCCTTCACTTTCAGTCTGTCTATTGCCCACCTTTTTGGCTTTTGACTTTTCTTCAGTTTCTTCAACTTTAATCTGCATTTCATTACAACCAGATTGTGGTCAGAGTTTATGTCAGCACCAGGATATGTTTTACAATCCAAAATCTGGTTTCGAAACCTCTGCTTGACCATAATGAAGTCGATTTGGTAACGCCCTGTATCTCCTGGTCTCATCCATGTGTATATTCTTCTATTGTGGTTATCGAACAAGGTGTTAGCTATGACCAACTCATGTTCGGTGTAGAATTCCATCAGCCTGCTTCCTCGATCATTCCTTTCACCTAATCCGAAATCTCCTACTATCTTCCCTTCTCTCCCTTTTCCTACCACAGCATTCCAATCTCCCATTACTATAACATTTTCATCACCTTTGATATACCTCAGAATGTCATCTATTTCTTCGTAGACCTTTTCAACATCCTCATCATCAGCTTGACTGGTAGGCATATAGACTTGTACCACTGTGGTGCACGCAGGTTTAGTATTGATTTTTGCTACAATAATCCGTTCACTGTATTGCTCATAATATTCCACCCGCTGTCCAAGTTTCCTACTCAATATGAGACCAACCCCTGCTTGGCCATTGTTTGATTTAGTGCTAATGACCCTATAGTCTCCTGACCAAAAGTCCTGCTCTTCCTGCCAGCGTATTTCACTAATCCCAACCAAATCCAACCTCAACCTATCCATTTCCCTTTCTAAGTTTTCTAACTTTCCACTTCCAAGCAGACTTCTAACATTCCACGCTCCGATCCGTAGAATGTCAGATTTCCTCTTTGTCACTTCTGTGATGTTAACCCCCTCTCGAGTAGTCCCCACCCGGAGATCCGAACGGGGGACTAGTTTACCTCCGGATTGAAATTTTACAAGGGAGGAGGCCATCATCACATGTAATTATGCATAGAGAGGTGCATATCCTCGGGAATAGCATTACGGCTGTAGTTTCCCGTTGCTTTCAGCCGTGCAGCAGAACGCAGTGTAGCCATTAGTTGGCTTATATTATCAATATCTTAACCGTCTATTAGACTAGTAAAGAATTGATTTATTCTGAAAGGCTGCTACTCCCTTTCAGAATAAGTAAAGAGCAGTTCTACTACAAAATACTAACCTTCTACTAACAATTAAATACCAAAATTCTACTAACGAAAAAAATACTAAAGTTTCACCAACAAACAAATACTACCACTAAAACAGTCTGTCACCAGGCCCACTCACATGCACCCTCACCCTCACTAGCTTGATGAATCTCCATCATTTGACCATTGAACCTTGTACTAAAGCCCTGTGTACGGCGCTCAGGGTTTCATGCTTGTCCACACATGTTATCAGCATCACAACTTTCTTTCTCTCTCCTCACCTCTGTTCTCTCTCTTACCCCGCCCCTCTCCCCTCCCTTCAGCCTCCACTCCCTGTTGACACACAACTTGTTCAGCTATTGGCTGTCATGGGTTATCCACTGGTTCCCTCCCTGCCTTCTCACGGCTGTTGGCAGGATTTGGGGTGGTCACGTGATTTCCTGTTCTGTCTCGGTGTTCCCCTCTCCCCCTACCCTCTCCTCTCTGCGGTTTCCGCAGCTCTCTTTAGCTGACTTGTGCGTTATCAGTCTTACGGTGTTGGCCAAGTCACGTCCTGATATGATTTCACATTCCTGAACCGCGATAAACATTCTGCCAGCCAGCCACAGCTCCTAGCTACCCCTGAGCAGATTTCTCTTATGCTGGTTTGCCTTGCAGCAACACAAAGTTTGGATCGCAACGAAAAAAGCCCCTCTTTCATTTGTATTATACAATTATCAATTTGTCAATTCACTCATTACTAACACGTTAATCATCTCTTTTCGAGGAAAAAAAAAACTTAGCATGCTTCACACATTTTCAAATATTAGCCTCCGTCCAATCGTCATGGGAAATATCGGAAAGAGAACTCTCGCTCTGTCGTAAACCACCCCGTCGAAATAAAAATTTGCTCTATTCAACACGGCCACCGTGGCCATTCATAGTCTCGTTCAAACACACGTCCAACGATAGCATCTCTCGGTCTACGACCACTCTTAATTAAAAATTTAAAAAAGCAGGTAGTTTTTTTTAACGTTTCGCCGTTTGTATTTTTTTTTTTTTTTTGAAAAAATAACTATCACATTGCAAAGAGGGTGTCACACAGAGTCCTAACATCTGTAACGTCTGTAACATTATTGGTTCATGAGATATAACAAAAATCTTTAAAAAACACGTTTTACGCCAAAATCACGTTTCCAAATTACACCAATTTAAAAAATAACCTTGCCATGAGATAGAGTGGAAAAATACCATCTAAACGACCCCTCACACAACCCTAGTCCTCCTCCACAACCTAACCCTTTTCCAACATAGCCATTCGTATTCAAGCACACACGCGACTGTAAGCAGAACTCCACAGTACCCCCTACTGTTAGTTTTTATCCTAGAGACCTGAAACTTGGTTTGTGGCTACAGAGGCTAAAGACCTTTCATTTATGTCAAACAACGTTTTAGTAAAATTCTTCGTTTCCAAAATAGTGACCATTTTTCAAAATTCATTTTCTTTTGTCCTACAGACTTGAAACTTGGTTTCTGCCTAGAGGGGCTAGGGACCTTTCATTTACGTCAAACAAACTTCTTTGTCAACTTCATCGTTTCCAAAATACAGACAATTTCAAGAACAAAAATTTTGAATTTAAAAAAATTGTACCACTCATTCATAGCAAAGAGGACGTCACGCCGACTCCTACAACCCATCACACATCAAAATCCGATCATGCGTTCGCGAGATATCGGCAATGATCGCAGGAAAGTAGGCTGTGGCCCAGAACTCTCGTTCTCCCACTACTACAAGTTTTTGTCCTAGAGACCTGAAACTTGGTTTGTGGGTATAGGGGGTAAGGACCATTCAATTATGTCAAACAAACCTTTTTGTAGAATTTCTAGTTTCCGAAGTAAAAGAATTTCAATATTGGACTGTTTTCAAAAAAACACAAATTAAATGTTTTTTATTATACAAAATAAAGGGCATACAGACCGTTCGTTTAAGCCATTGTACAACGTTGTATTATTATTGGTTTTTAAACTATCGCCTATTTTCAAAAACAAAATTTTTGAAAACATTTTTGAAAAATATGACAAGTCGTCCATATGAAAGAGGACGTCACCCCGAGTCCTACGACATCTCATTTGTTAAAACCCGATCATGGGTTCGCAAGATATTAATTATTTAACATGTACAGTCAGGTACAAATAAAATTGGTGAAGTAGAATGCCCCTTACCAACCTACTATCATTAATAGAAGACTCAAGATTGGAGGAAACGGCGCAAGCTATAGAAGAACTTCTAACACAAGCCGCAAGCCCTAGGATGAAGAGAAAAGCAAAACAATGGTTTGACCAGGAATGCTATTTGTCAAGGAAAGAGGTACTGGACAGCCTACACCAGCTAAGATTGAACATTGCGAATCATACTCTCACCCAAGAGTACAACAAGAAGAGAAGTTGTTACAAGCAGCTACTAAGAGAGAAGAAAAGGATTTATTGGGAAGAAGAAGGCAAACGAATAGTAGAAGTACAGGATATCCATATATTGCACTACGACCAAGGAAGCAAGCGCAGACGCACTATAGAAACATAAAAGAATGGAAATCTCACTTCAGTAGCATTCTTAACAGAGAATGAATAAAAGATACACCAAAACCCACACAGGAGAACGGCCTGCAATTACCAACAGAATGGGTCCAACTGACTGATAGTGAGATCCAATTCATCATCGCAGGAACAAAGAACAGAAAAGCTGCAGGACCAGACGGGGTATATAGTGAATATATAAAGGACAATTTCCATCTACTAGTACCAATTTGGTGAAACTATATAATAAATGCGTAGAGACAGCATCAATACCAGATAGGTGAAGAGAATCAATAATCAAAATGCTGTATAAAGGAAAAGGAGATCCCAAAGACACCAATAAATACAGAGACATTGCGTTGGAGAATAACCCCTTTAAAATATTTACAAAAATAATAACTGAGAGAATAAAAGAAACAATCAACGAACATCTTCCAGAAAACCAATTCGGTTTTAGAAAAGGAGGATCGACTCTAACTGCAATGGAACTGCTGTTAAATGACATCTGGAAAGCCCTTAACAGAAAGGAAAAGTTTTACGCCATTTTCATAGATTTCACTAAGGCTTTTGTTTTGGTAAACGGGAATTTGGTGACAAAGAAACTAGAGGAGACTCTAGGCAAGAACAATATATGGATGAGAAGTATAAGCTCCATACTCCATTGGAACAAAGTAAGAGTCTCGGACAATCTTTCAGTCTCAGAGCCGATACTCCAAACAAACGGAGTACTGCAGGGAGATCCACTAAGCCCTCTACTATTCATTCTAGCAGCAGAAGATCTAATGCGAATAACCCAAAGAGAGGACATAGTAGCATACTCGTACGCCGACGATACAGTGGTTGGATCAACAGACATTATTGAACTTCAGGACACTATAAATGATATAGAGAAATGGTGCACCAAGCATGAGTTCGAGATCAACATATCTAACACAGAAATGATGGTCTTTAGACCAGGAGGAAAGGCTCCAGCATTGGCGGAAATATTCATTAAAAAGTCGACAATAAACATCGTAAAAGATTTTGAATGTCTAGGCATCACGCTGCAAACAAGCGCTAAATGTTTCACGAAACATATAACTGAGAAAGCGATGCAAGCAGCAAGGGCGATGCATGAGATCGGCTACATTAAATCCCTCAACTTCGAAACTGCAATGATGCTCTTCAGAGTTAAAATAATGCTCATACTAACGTAAGGATAGAAGTCATATGGTCGCATCTCACCGAAAAGAACCTATCCGTATTAGAACGGGTAAAAGCATTATACATCAAAAGAGCACTAGGAGTGTCAAAGACTACACGTTCCAGACTCGTCTACCTCCTCGCAAGAGAAACATTTCTTATCGAGGACCTAAGGACACTTTTGACTCTTCCCAGCACTCGAGCCTCGGAAAATCTTTTATCAACATTAAAAGCAAAAAGAGAAGAAATACCCGCAGAGTTTTATGGAACGGGGGCCATGGTAGATCGGACATGGACCACATCCAGCTTTGAGATGAGGCACGTGTTTACCAGAATGGCGGTACACGGATTTCATCATCTCATCTGTGTGAACACATCATATCATGAGCCAGCTGAGACGTGTGAGTGCAACTTATGCGGACAAACATGTGGACGCTACCACATAGAATTGTGCAAAAAAAAAACAATCAATTACAAAATATGCAAACCAAGGCACCAGAATGCAAAATTGAAATTACTTGAATAATTTGTATTGTAATTAAATTTTCCTTTTTTCTTGATGGCCATTTGGCTGCAATAAAAGTATTATTATTATAAAACAAAGTCCCCGATTATTTGAAGTAACGGGTAATCTCGAGAACCACTGGATGGATTTTGATGCGGTTTTCATCACTGTAAAAGATGTCTCGAGGAAGATTTCTGTTGAAAAACATTCATTTATGACCAAAGGAAGCCGAGCAGTAACGATTTCAGTGATTCGAGTCGAAGAAAACCCTGTCGTCCATGCTCCTTTTAAGCTTTTGCTGGGTAAACCGTTAAAAATATCTACATACTATGAGTGTAAGAATTGTTCAGCATGAAAAGTTCTACAAAAACGTCCACGACTGCACATCTCTATCTTCAATACACCGCCCACCATAAATGGTTTTAGGTTTTAATTTCTTCCAACAATCTCCATTCAGTGGAAATTTAAATTACTAGCTTCGGAGCGAGTTTACGAGCTAGCGAGTGAGCTTATCACCACAGTTTCGTCCAGCTTCAAAACTGTCGAGTCGAGTCGAGTTAAGGCTTCAGAGAAGAGTATATGTGTTTGGAGTTTCGCTGTTCACCTCGGCTTTTCTGAATTGCGTCTGAGACCTGCCGTCCGTGCGCCTCTTAAGTTAACGTTGGGTAAACCGTTAAATATACCGGGCGAAGCCGGGGTGGGGTGCTAGTCTTTCATATAATAATCGTCATAACTGAGTCTGGGACATCGAGCCATGTTTCAATCTAGGCTGTACCAACAGACAAATGCAAAAAAAATACTGCATTCATCAAAAGATGACAAGGTCTGTAGGCTATCCTTATGGTTTAACTTTCAAAGTGTATCATTCTAGATTTCTTTCACGTGTCTGTCGATGTTTAGAAACCTTCCAAAATTGAAACAAATCAAAGTAAACTTTTATACAATTCATGTTGTTTTATTTAGAAGCTGGGGATATTGTGTTCAACACGTGTAAGTCATTGTTCTTTTAAGGGGCATAACTACTAGGTTTATTTATTTATTTATTTATTTATTTATTTATTTATTTATTTATTTATTTATCGTATGACTTTTGCATGCAGAAACAAGATTGAAAGATGACAAAAAGTACTATATACAATATATACATAAATACACATGACAAGAAACAGCAACATATCTATATTTTTAAGTCCAAACTATCCAGCCACAGTATCACAAAAGGTGTGGCCTGAATAAAGTCCAGTGGATCACCATAGGCCCGCAGTCTGCACTCGAATGCAATGTGTTGTATAGACTGGGAAGGAGCACCGCAGTCACACTGGGGGGACGGAACTTTGCCCCATCTGAACAAGGACTCTGCGCAGATTCCGGTATTTGTGCGGATCCTATTTAGAGCAGTCAATGCCCTCCTTGGGAGGTGAAATCCTGGAACTGGACTGTTTTTGGAAAGTAGAGGCCAAAGCAGGTGGTCAGTATTGAGAGTCCACTCTCCTTTCCATTCGTTGAATGGATTAAACTGGTTCTCAGTTAGTTCCTGTGCAAAAACAATTGGCGGATGTCTGGACTTCAGCCTGCCTCTCTGAAGATCTGGGATGTCATCGTGAATGGGAAGGTCCAAATTAGCCATGATCTTGTCATATTCTCTGAGAAGAGCGACTTTTCTCCGCAGTTGAGGTGGCATAATGTGGCTGAGGACAGGAAGCCAATAAGAGGGAGTGGGTCTGATGACTCCGCTGATCTTCCGCATGGTATTGTTGAGCTGGCTATCAATCAGTTTCACATGAGGACTATTTATCCATACTGGAGCACAATATTCAGCCACAGAGAAGACGAGACTTATAGCAGAACTCCTTAGGGTTTCTGCAGAGGCTCCCCACGATGTGCCACAAAGTTTGTCGAGGATGTTGTTGCGACTTTTTATTTTAGCTGCTGTATTCTCAAGGTGTTTTCTGAAAGAAAGGGTGCGATCCAGGGTAATGCCCAAATACTTAGGAAATTTGTTATTCCTGAGGATAGTTCCTCCAAAGGGTACTTGAATTACATTGTTTGCCATTTTGTTGTTGAGATGAAAACAGGATACCTCAGTATTAGTTAAGCTTGGCTTACTACTAGGTTAATGGCCACTAACGGTAAGGATGAGGATCAAAACGAATGCTACAGCCTTCTTCAGAACGGCTTTGCAGTTTGTTAAGGTATGTTAAACGTTTCTTGATAAGCTATGAAACGTTTCCCCAGCAAGTGCGGATGGCATCTTCAAAGATTTGTTCTAAATGGTATGAGGTGACGCTTGTCTGAGAGTTATATAGGCTATTGGAATGGTCTCGAACTAACACTAAACGTGAATTGATTCTGGTAGTTTCTGGTGGACAGTTTTCTTGTTTCGTTCCCACATGGAGATGTTATTGATACAGTCTACGTCAATGGTGGGAAGTATAGCCATGAAAGGTGGTAGAGAAGGAAAAGAGAAGAAGGTCCGTCCCCAACGGGAAGAAACGGGTCCAGATCAAATTTGTTGAGATATATCTAAACAATACTTTCTGCATCAGCAGACATTCTGAGATATTGTGTGTGTTTATTGGCCAACTCTAAACGTCATGGAAGAGCACGATATTCCTTTTTATTTGTGTATACATTTATTTATTTATTTATTTATTTATTTATTTATATATTATCGATTGTTCCGCTTTAGGAGAGCGATTGTACTTGAATTCACGATTTCATCTCCGGGCGTTTTCCCTCTCTTCTTCCCAAAATCTCTTCATCCTCTCGGAATGCTCCTTCTTCCGCTCAGCTGTCAATGCTTTTGCTGGTTGTCGTGATGTTCTTTGCTCCAACTTAACATTAGTGATTTTATTCCGGCACTCGGTGCAGTCCTCGAGATTTTCTATGTTGATTTGTTGTAGGTCCCTCTGGACCTCAAGAGCAGATGACCTCCTAGTTCCCCCACTTAAAACAGCAATAACTAACTAACTAACCTCTGGACCCCTGTCAGCCATTCCATTTATTTATTTACTAGTTTATTTATTATTTATGATTTTATTTCCTTTTTATTATTATAATTTATTTTATTTAATTTGATTTATTTATTTATTTATTTATTTATTTATTTATTTATTTATTTATTTATTTATTTATTTTTATTTATTTATACTAACGGAAAGCACCACCTCAGGAATTGAGCTGCCATAGGTCCAAACTTGTTCTGGCTATAAGCCATTGCGAGGTGGGTTCCTCACCAGAAAAATAAGAGTGGGAATGAAGAGCATCCCGTTAAAGCTAGATATAAGTCATGGTGACTCATTTCAACACAGTTATGACAGAAAAAAGTGCCGAAGAGAGAGAGAATAGTTTTTGTTTCCAATTATGCAATTTGCCGGTACGTTGAATGTAAAAATTAAGGTTATGTTGGCCAGAGTTTGAGTTATGACGGATCTAAGTGAATAAGAACTTAATCACGTTGACGTTGAAGAAAGGCATGTTTCTTTCAGTGGAGGCCAAGTGTGGTTAATGGTCTCAATTACCCGTTATTACACGACCTTGAAGCAGATTATGAAGGAGATACAGGTTTAAACAGGCCTCTCGTGGTTCCAGATGGTAGCTTCCATGGCCCTGGATCATGCGAGGGTAGTAAAAAATTATATATATCCTCCGTCTTCCGGCCTTAATAACTATCACAGCTGAAGAGCGGTCAGTAGACAGTCGTACCATGTCTTCCACGACAGTTCGTGCTTTCTTGGTGTCTCTGAGTGTTTCGTGTGTATTGGCGAGTTTTCTCCCGCCGTTTTTCGACATTGTTCCTGAGATCATTAAGAAGGAACCAGAGACTATTTTGGGAGTCCTGTACACAAGTTGTGATGGAGTAGCCTTGTCACCTGGCATCGAAATAGCGCCTCTTCAGACGAGCACTAAGCCGCGGGTACTATGGAGGGCCCAGAAGGATAGCCACTACACTCTGCTTATGGTAGATCCAGACGCGCCCAGCAGGCAGAACCAGACTTTGGGCGAGTTCCTCCATTGGATGGTGGGCAACATCCCCGGGGCAGATCTACTAAGAGGAGAGACTCTCGCTGAGTACGTCGGTTCCGGTGCTGGGATCGGATCTGGACCGCATCGCTATGTCTTCATGCTGTTTGAACAACCTGAGATGCTATCATTTGAAGACCAGCCTCGCCTGAACGCTTCCTCGGGGGCTGGACGAGCGATGTTCAAAACACAAGAGTTTGTTGAGAAGTACATGCTGAAGGAACCAGCCGTGGGGGCCAACTACTACCTCGCTCAGTGGGATCCATATGCTATAGAAGTGAGAGCGATGCTGGGTATCTTCGACTAGAGTGAATCAGTGCTCTGTTGATATGTTTTGGGCTGGGAGTCAATAAAAAAATTGCGTAATAAGACCTAAAAGTGTGACAGACATCTAATAATGTTATTGGTTTTACGTCCTTTTTAACTACTCCGGCTTTTAGACACGCCGGGGTGCCGGAAATTTGTTCCGAAGGGGATCTTTAACGTGCCAGTAAATCTGCTGACACGGCTCCCTCGCATTTGCGCACCCTCAAATGCCAACTGACTACGCCAGGATACGAACCTGCAACCTTGGACCCAGCAAGCGAGAGCGTTACCACTGAGCCACGCAGCCAGTCGACAGTCATCCAGGCCTCCCATATGGTTACCAAGGCAGCATGTATTCATCATCTAAATCTGAAGTGTAAGGCCATGGATACCAAGGCAACAAGTATTCATCATCTACAGTAAATATGAAAAATAAGGTCATCTAGGCCTCCCATATGGTTACCAAGGTATTCATCAATTAAATCTGAAGTGTAGAGGCCATGGATACCAAGGCAACAAGTATTCATCATCTACAGTAAATATGAAGAATAAGGTCATCTAGGCCTCCCATATGGTTATCAAGGCAACATATATGCATCATCTAAATCTGAAGTGTAAGGCCATGGATACCAAAGCAACAAGTATTCATCATCTACAGTAAATATGAAGAATAAGGTAATCTAGGCCTCCTATATGGTTACCAAGGTATTCATCATCTAAATCTGAAAAACGTTATCCATGAATCGATGTTTATCAGTGTAGCGAAGGAACTTTGATTAAATTATTTCTAAAATTCCCTCCATATGGTAATGCTGAATATTCAGGAAAAAGAGGATCACCCTCCGTGAACCAGTGAGGCTTAGGACCGGCCAAGACTTGGTAATCTCTTGTAGTGTATGCGTGGTTTCTAGGCGTTTCTTGTGTAAGTATTGTTTCTACTGTGAATATTGTTTTACTCTGGATATAGGCTACATTGAGATGTATAGCTATGGACTGCAATGAAGGGGGTAAGTGTTAATACCTTACATTTAAATTATAACCAAATTCCAGCAAATATTCCAAGTTTTTGCCGCATCTGTTGCGGGTGTTCACTTCGGCGCACCAAGTTAGCCCCATAAGTAAAGCCCTGCGCGTATGCGGATACCCGCGGATATCCGCAAAAGTTTTCACCATGCGGATATATTATGCATGGCTGTGCGGATAGCGTGTAAGCTGCGGATGATGTTTGGAGTAAATTTGCGGATAGTTTTTTAGAATACAATCCCAACTTGTTGAATATCATTACTAAGACCCGGATGTTATGACATTTATCATATTTTTCTGTTATGGTAGGTTTGTTTTTTCATGACAAATGTAAGATGATTTACGTTAATCTCATTCAAATTATGTCATTAAGCACAATTAACACTCCGAACTGAAACGGGTTGCAATTCTGGCTGTGTAACATTCATTTTAAACATGGAACTTGACATACATAGCCTAAGGATACGACTTTCTCCTCAAAATTAAATGTGTCCCTTTAATATTTTATCTAATTGAAAATATTATTGTAATACCAGTAGATTCGGATAACAAAAGTGCGGATGCGGATAGAATTCGTGCGGATGCGGGGCGGACGCGGATAATAGCTGTGCGGATGTAGGGCGGATGCGGATAACATTTTGTTTATCCACGCAGGGCTCGACCCATAAGCAGGCTGGAGCGCATCGCACTTCTTTGCTGGAGAACGAAGACCTCCCTATAGAGGTAACAAAAGATGGAATATTGGCTTTCATGGACAAGTAATGTTTATACTTTTCAGTCGGTCAACACAATTACTGGGACATGCGAAAAAATAACCTGAAAAAATTGCACGTGATTACAAATAGAATGCTCTTGTTTCAAGTGGTGGCCGGCCGGCTTACTGCTAGACCACTTCTCGGTCAACAGCGGCTGAGTGGAATATTTACGGACCTAAAGTAAACGCACTGTTGGGCATTATAACGGTCCTATAACACGAAGTCGAACACAAACACGTTGTCTCTCAATGCATCACGTCCCTTCGACTGTCCAATAAACACATGGAGTGCGCGAACTTGTGCGGACAGAACTAGTTAGAAGCAGTATTGCTCGCCGCCAGGTGACCAAGCTTGCTGGCCGGCCACCACTTGAAGCAAAGGCACTGTATATCTCTACTTAGAATAAAACAAAGACACCGATTCTTGGATGTAACTTGTAATCTAGAGAACAACTGAATGGATTTTGATGCGGTTTTCACCATTCTGTAAAGGATTTCTCGAGGATGGTTTCTGTAGAAAATAATGTATGATCAAAGGAAGCCAACCATTAACGATTTCAGTGAAAAAGTCGGGAAAAATACCTGGTGTCCGTGTGCTTTTCAAGCTTACGCTGGACAAACTGTTAAATATATCTATATACTATGAGTGTAAGAATTGCTCAGCATGAAAAGTTCTACAATAGGTCCGTGTCAGCATATCTCTATCTTCAATACATCGCCCACTATAAGTGTTTTTACGTTTTCATTTCTTCCAAGAATCTCCATTCAATTACTAGCTTCGAGACAGGGACACAAGGACACAAGGACTATTTTTCACTATTATTTTAGGAATTAATTTTTCTATTTTACAAGCTTATGAATATATTGAGGCCCCTTTTACTATTGCAGATGCTTCTTATGGATCTAGTTTTTTTTAATACCAACAACATTTTTTATCAACCTGCTTAATACGTCATTTAATATGTCATTTCTCTCCTAATCACCATTTTGGTTTTGAAGCAGCCGCTTGATACTGACATTTTGTTGACAGACACTGTAGAGTTGTGTCGAGTTGAGACTTAAGAGAAGAGTGGATGTGTTTGGAGTTTCCCTGGAAGTGCAACTCAGCTTTTCTTTACTTCGCCTGTGAACATTTCGTCATGCCGGTACGGAAAATGGATATAGGTCGTAGTTCATTGAAATCGAAAGAAAAAACGCTTATCACGTAACAATGAAACTCAGCAACAAATAATTTCTCGATTGTCACAAGAGAGATAAAGAAAGAATTCACAAAGACAAAGGGAGTCATCCCCAACGTTCCTATGACAATGGGAAGAAATGTGCATGGTTCGTGATCTTATAAGGAGAATTCTGCTATGAATTATGATTCCTCCATAAATTATATAAATGATGCTTCAGTTTCCGGGCGTAACCGGGGCGGGTTGCTAGTATAAACATAAATATGCATACGCTTGCTCTCGCAATAGCTTACAAAACAAGCTGGTCTCCAGATATCCTACGAGAAGACTCACTACATGGAACGACAGACTAACAATGTACAAACAATGCATACGATTATGGATCCATAACACCAGTCGGAAATTTTAAATATTTAGGGGAATATATCAAAATAGAAGGATAAAACAAGGCATCTAACATAGACCAAACGGAAAAACTCCAGAAAACATACAAACTCACATGGTCACATTATAACAAGAGATGCATATCACGACAAGCCATACAATAGACACTACGAAAAGGTCGTACTACCAGAAGCATTCTATGCGTCAGAAACGACCACAATTGCAGCATCAGGCATCATAGTAGCAGAAAATGTAGGCTAGAACGTAAAATTCTCATAAAAATATTTGGAGCTATTTGGGCTATACACAGAGATGGGCATTTGGATGAAGAGACCTACCAAATAGTTATACGAGCACACATATAGACTCGCAGATATGATTAGAAAACGCAGACTAACTTTTTCTACGGGCACGTGGAGAGAATGAACAACAATAGGCTTACATAGCTTAACATAGACCACCCCTTGTTGACATATATTTGAATCAAGACTGATCATTATATAACCAACGAGGCGTTGTGGCTAGTTGTACAATATTTACTTCTTTACCTTTATGTTATTCCCCTTTGGACCTATCCCATTGCAATGGTATTTTGGGTTATAGTTGATCATTAATGAATTGTATTTATGAATATCCTTATTATAACATTGTGATGAATTCATTCACCCTTGATTTTTGTTGTAAAGAAATGCAATGAACTTTCCATGTTGAATTTTTGCAAGTATGTTGTGTTCTGTAACAGTCGTCCCCGGTCCGTGGAGTTCACCACGGGGTGCGAAGGCGAACAGTGCTCCCTTTTCCTAGCTTAAAAGGCACTGCTACTACAAACTATGAAACTAGGAAGACTCGGGGTGGCCCGTGATGTGGAGGGCTGGAGCTTACGCAAAGGTCCGGTAAATAAATCTGACTGAAGAAGGAACGGGAGCGTTGACGTTACACAAGGGCCTTAGTAGTGTAACCTACACAAAGAAAACAATGGGCTCCCATAGGGCAATTAAAATTATTATTATTAAATAATTGACAATTACATAAAGCAACAACTCCTATCAGGAAATACCCTAAGCTAGGAAGCAATTTAACCCAAGGAGGGAAACACACGACTATATAAGGTGACTTCCAGTAGTAGAATTTGAATGAAGCCACATGGCAAAGTTGTACAACGAACGTACATACATAAATAAAAGAAATGTTACATAAAGAAAAATCTTCCCGGGAAAACAAGGAGACATAATTAATTAATTAAGCAAAGACTGTTCATAATCCAGTCAAGAAAGAGAAGTATTTCCATGAGGAAAGGTTAAGTGTCGTTTCAGACGACCATCTCATCCGACCAATGGCCCGTGAAAGCCAATATTCAATCTGTCTAGAAATAATTGCCATTTCTTCATCATTTAACTTAGATCAGTTTTAATAAACTCCAGTATTTAGGATACAGTAGGGGGATGCTTAGCCCAGTGGGTAGAGGCGTCAACCTTCTAGATGAAGGGGAGTGGGTTCGTTTCCCACCCAGGTAGTGGCTTTTAGAAAGAAAACTACCACTTTAAGAAACGCAAATTGTCGTAGGATTCAATCAGTCTACAACAGCAATGAGTGCCAGAATGATTAATGGGAGGAAAGGTGGCCGGTCCACTCCATCCCATCTAGTGCCGATGTCACGAAAGGTGGAAATCTCTACTTCCACTACACCAAGAGCCTGTACGGTGTTTGCTTTGCTATTTAATATACGGTGCGTCCAGCTATTTCCCGATATTTATTTTTACAGCAATAGAGAGTATGAAGTTCCTAGTCAAAATCAGCCACATAATCATGTGCTTTTTTTTTTCATGATATAGGCTACCGTACGTCCATAAATAACACGACAGCATTAACCGGTGATCTTTTCCACGAGAGTTGTTCCAAAGACGTTGGTAATGGCTTTGGAGGAACTGCAAATGAAACACCTGATTGACAGAATACAGTACAGAAGGCAGTGCTGCTGGATACGTGTCATATTGTTAGGCTATTTATAGCCTACTTTTCACATTTTGCAAAAATGAGGAAAAAGTTGACTTATGAGATCGATCCGGGAAAATGTGTGTCTGTCTGTCTGTCCTTCCGTCTGTCTGTCCTTCTGTCTGTCTGGCTGTGTGTGTGTGTGTGTCCCCTATCAACTCCTAAACGGCTGCAGCAATCGAAACCAAATTTAGTATGAGTAAAGATGTATACCGGAATATCTCAAGCCCATATTTGAAAATGACGTCAGTGCTACCAACTGTTGAAAAAACGCACTAGAAATTTGAGCTCCATGTTGGACATCTTGGAAGGTATGCATTTGAGCTACTCCAAAATTGGCACACATGTAGGTAATACAATTTCAGTTTAATTTCCAGGAGGCCATACATGACAGTGTTGCCAAAATAATTTTAAGCCTTCTGATAGGTCCAATTTTAAATGCATATAACTTCTAAACTATCACTTGGATTTCAACCAAATTGTGTATGTAATATGGCATAAACAGATATGACTGAGCGTATTCTTAAGAGCCACCAGGGCTGCCAAATGTTAATAATTTCTCTCTCTATTTTTTATATCCAAATACCAATATATCAGAAAGTATGCAAGCCGACAGCTTTAAACTATTCACACATATAGTACCTGACATTTTAGATAAATTTGGAGTAACTTATATACGTTAGTTCTACCAACATGATTCTAAGCCTGCTGAGAGGACCAATTTGTATCTCTTAAGGTTTACATGTTACTTGATTGTCAAATCCGAATCTTGTAGACTGAGTTGTACCATAATTATGAGAAATTAAAGAAAATAATAATAATTATTATTTATTTTCGTCTTGACCTTCTATGGACCACGCTTGACAGTCTTTACATTATGTTTTGCCTTCTCTGCCAGTATCTTCTCATCCTTTCTCGTACTTCCCTCGTCTGTTCTTCTGTGTAGGTACTTTTCTTTGTCACTGGTTCCTCCCCCGTCTCCTGGAAAACTCTGTACTCCTTAATTAGTCGCTTAAATTTCTTCCCGTCTGATATGTAGTAATAATAATAATGTAGTGGTCTCAGCTAGCGTGGCGTATCCTTCCAGTTGCAGCCACTGAGGCGATCTACTGTCCAATTTCGAAGTTCTGTTTACCTCTACCATCTGTCAGTAAAAACATGAACTCTACTGGGCGACCTGAGGCTGAGATTAAATTACTGTAATGTTGTCTTGTAATCACCAAATGTAATGAGAGATCTTTTACGACTCGGAGAACCGTGGATATCTGCCACCCTCCAAAAATCTGATTTTCTCTGCCGGAATTCCAACCCAAGATCTTGGTATCATAAGGCAGTCACTCTATCACTGAGGCTCATTGATTCATTAGCAGAAAGGACGACGTTATTTAAGGCTGGTTGGTTGGTTCCTTAGTTTAGGGGCTGCGACAACGCGGTCATGTACCTCTACTAGTCTGATAACCGGTGTTAATTGTGATGACTGTATTAGTATGTGTTAACTGTAATTCAGGAAAGAACTGCAGGCGATCAATTTCAAGTAGTTCCTACTTTTTCTGCCAAATGCCACCGTCAACGACACCTAGCAGTAAACTTGGCTACAAGATGCCACCTCAACTGGCACCTGGTGGCGAACGTTGGAACTTAAAGAGCGTTAATCAAATCTAACCTACAAATTTAGCTTCACAAAATTGTAGTTAGTGGAAGGTTCATTTACATGCCATAAATTTGTGGCATTGGCCCGCCTGCTTTACTTCCCCTCCGAAGGAAGGTATACTGAGGGATTTTTAACGCTCTTAAAAATCCGACGACATCGGCTGGGTTTGAACCCGCGATCTTGGGCATAGAAGCTCAGCATGCTACCAACTACCGGTACGCCACCGGAGCCGCTAAACGTTGTTTAAGAAATGCATTTTTGACCCGGATATGAAGAATATTGTTATCTTTGGGGTGTGATGGCGCAGTGGTCAAGCTGCTTGCCTCTCACCAAAGTGACTGGCTGTGTGGCTCAGCGGTAACGCTCTCGCCTGCTCATCCCAAGGTTGATGGATCGAATCCTGGCGCAGACAGTTGGCATTTGAGGGTGCGCAAATGCGAGAGAGCCGTGTCAGTTGATTTACTAACACGTTAAAGATCCCCTTCAGGGCAAAATTCCTCCACCCCGACGCGGCGTCGTCTCCAAAAGCCACAGTAGTTAAAAGGGACCTAAAACCATGAACATTATTATAGCCTATATCTCGACAAAGCAGATCGCGTTCGATGTCGCTTTCTCTGGTTCGGATTCCGCGTTTTGTGTATTGTAATCGCGAAAT
Organism: Meconema thalassinum; assembly: GCA_946902985.2. Taxonomy (NCBI): domain Eukaryota; kingdom Metazoa; phylum Arthropoda; class Insecta; order Orthoptera; family Tettigoniidae; genus Meconema; species Meconema thalassinum. The sequence continues at coordinate 603,595,415 of OX336388.2, read as the reverse complement.
TAACAGTCACGTAGAAGAAGTACAACCTTCCTTCCTTCCTTCCTTATATGTCATTGTGTTTTATTGCTCAAAATTGTATTGTGCTTATACATTTCTTAATAATTTGATTGTGTAAAAACGTAATATTGTATTGAAAATATTGTGTGTTATTACAAAGTTTTAGTAAGATGGAATATTTAAAAAACAAGAACTTTTGACCATCTAAGTCAGCCAAATACACCAGTGTGCAGCGTGTGACGAGAGAACTACCTCAGGTTACTTCCATTCCAAAGTGAAATGAAGCAAAATAGAACCAATTATTGGTTTCTAATATGGGTGATGTTTAAAACAATTCATTTCTGTATCAAAAGGTTGGTTCCGCTGAACTTGCCCTTGACTCTCAATTTTCTTACATCAGTGTTTCAAGTTCTGTAACCTCCAGTTTGTAAATAGGTCAATAAATGAAAGAAACAGTGGAATAATGTACTTTTACTGGTTTACTCTTCATATCAGTCCAGTATTTTACATTAAACAGCGTGGTTATCAACCGAAGAGGAGGCAAAACCCCTTAAAATAACGATTTCCGCCAGCATTATAAACGCAAGTTGATTGGATGCTTTCAAATTGAAGACTTCGCAAAGTGGTTCAATCTATCGTGACTTAAATAGCAAATAAAATGTTGGTCACATTAGATGCCCTCTCAAATGCTATATCGTCTGATCCTTTGTAGCTATCTACATGTTTATTATCACTAGTATGAATGGTGATAAGGGGCTCATATGACAACAAAACCCATAAATATTAGAGATATTCAATCAAATAAAAATGGCATAACCATCATGATCTTCATCATCAAGTAACAGCTCCAGTTTCCCGGGTGCTGGTGACGATCCTTTATCCTTATACAGCTTCTCCTCTTGGATTGTATTCCATTGAAGACCACTTAAGGAGACGTCCTTCTTAACAACATCGATCCATCTCCTCGTTGGTTTCCCCACGGTCTTTTCCCAATCACAACCATTTCGGTGTGGTTTTTAGCTATTCTCGTTCCGTCCATCCGCTGTACATGACCATACCAACTTAGTCTACTTCGCCGTAATTTCTCCAATACACTGAATTTTAAACCTGCTTCCATTCTATTCGTTTCATTCCTTATCTTGTTTTCGTTTGTTCGTCTTAGCATAATCATAGGGGTCTTTATTTCTCATTCAAAGAAACTGTATTGTACTGTACAAAGATGTACCATGGTAATACTTATCATTGAGATAACGTTACAACTTTGATTTTTAAAATTAGAACTCGACTAATTTCTGCCACCAGAAAAGTAGATACCGGTACAATTTTACAAATTTACAAATTTATTAGTGAAATTATTTTGAAAATCAGCCTACTAGTGTTTTCGATGATAGAGCAGATTATAAAATTGAATATTTTCCGGAACAAGCATGTCTGGTTAAATAGCGTATCAATTGAAAGGTCATTGAAGAAGCACGGTATATTTGCAATTACGCCTCAATAGGTAAGTTTGTGAGCAGGTCGTCTGATTTTCGAAATATATTCACTGATGGTTTGTTTACTAAGGAACTATAGTACTGGGAAATATAATCAGTGTGTGTATTTAAATTTATTGACAATGCCACGAGATATCGTGCTTCGTTTCAGCGCGAGGTCTTTATAACATTTCTTAAAGACATTGTGGTGTTTGAAGCCATATTTTCAGTGTTGCCTTAGTAAACAAGTGTTTAGTGCTTTTCAGTCGGTCAACACGAATGTACCCAAAAGAGATGGGTTATGCCCTAATCCTGAAATAAATTACTGAAAAGCACTAAACACTTATTTCTTAAAGATTAAAATGTAATGTAGATTTCTGCAAGCAATCAGAAGGTATTTGTATTAAATTTGCACTTGAAAATAATCTCTTTGTGAAGTATGAACACAGCTGGTACTGACTGGCTGGCAGCAACTAAATTCTCCCCTCGTCAATAGTGTCATAATGTCTAGTGTCTAGGGGCAGATGACTTCGCTTCTTTACCACGAAGGGCTAAAAGCTCAAGCAGTCTTTCACCTCCCTATAAAGGCTTCCAAAATGATGGTATATTGGCTTTCACGACCAAGGAATTCAGTTCTTGCTGTCCGTCCCTGGACCGCAGGTGCGCTGCATAAGAAGGGAGGTAGCGCGCAGTTCGCTACTTCTGTGGGGGTCCGGTCACGGACACCAAGAGCCCACTGACGAGCCTATCTTGGTGTTCCTAGGCGTAACCCCACACAAGAAACGGCATAAATCTAGAAAAATTTCTGAGTTTTAATTCCTTGGCCGTGAAAGCCAATATACTTATCATATTAAAAGTTAGTAAAGATTGGTGGGTTGTTTCTACAAGTAGAGAAACTATTTAATAGAACACGCTAAAATTCTCACCAAGATTTCTCATCTAAGGACGAAAATCACATATAATCCGAATGCTATTGATATTTCTATACTAGCACTTCAGTTACGGAAAACTTCTTCAAAACGTGTGCCCTGAAGCATTGGCGTAATTAGGATGGTGATTAGAGGGATGAGTCTCCCCAGAGGCAAATAATTTAAAGAAATGAAATTAGATGAAAGTTTTATTTTGAATAAAGCCAATTTTCGGTTTATTAAAAAACGATTGGATTATGTACGTTTATAATTTGAGAACATTTCTCTATACTCTTGTAAAATATTTAGTGTAACGCCTAACAAAACTGTTCAATTTCTAGCTTTTGCACATTGAGAGGTGCAAATAAGACGTAGCAAATGCTATCGAGATCAAACATGGAAACGTGTATGTTTTCATTTCATTGGTTTTGTCTTATTTTGCCTCCCACACAAAGGAAAATGCAAAAATAAACAAATGACCAAAAACACAAAGCAAAAAGCAAAATTCAAAATCAAAAGCAAAAGCAGAAAACAACAAACACAAAACAAAACAAAAAAAGCAAAACTAAAAAGCAAAAGGAGAAAACATCGAACGCAAAACCAAAAACGCAAAGGAAAAACAAAAATAAATCAAAAAAATCAAACCCCAAAACAAAATAACAAACGAAAAAGGGAGACATAAAACCTAACTCGAAACCATAAATGCTCTTCATAGCTTATTATTATTATTATTATTATTATTATTATTATTATTATTATTATTATTATTATTATTATTAGAGCCTCCGTGGCTCAGGCGGCAGCACGCCGGCCTCTCACCGCTGGGTCCGTGGTTCAAATCCCGGTCACTCCATGTGAGATCTTTGCTGGACAAAACGGAGGCAGACAGGTTTTTATCCGGGTACTCCGGTTTTCCCTGTCAACATTTCATTCCAGCAACACTCTCCACTATCATTTCATTTCATCTGTCATTCATTTAATCATTGCCCCAGAGGAGTGCGTCAGGCCTCGGCAGCCGGCACAGTTCATATCCTCGCCGCTAGATGGGGGCTTCATTCATTCCATTCCTGACCCGGTCGGAGACTGGAAGCAGGCTGTGGATTTATTTAATCAATTTCCAATAACGGCGTGTATCACATTGATGCACACGGCCTGGTAATGTGATTATCCATAAAACTTGACACATTATCTGGCCATGTGCATATTATTTATACATAAAATACGCTCCTTTACCATCAATGAAATGTTTATTACAACAAAAAATGTCATATAGAACCTTTTCAAAAATTTATACATGCAAAATAGTTTTTTTTTTTGTCGTGTAGCCTCCTGAGAGGCCGAGTGCAGGTCTTTCTAGTCGACGCCCGTGGGCGACCTGCGCGTCGGGATGAGAGATGGAATTGATGAAGATGAATGAAACTGGGCAAGGATGTGGAAGGAAGCGGCCGTGGCCTGTCAGAAGGTACTGTCCCAGCATTTGCCTGGTGTTGAAAATGGAAAACCACGGAAAACCATTTCAAGGACAGCCGACGGTGGGGCTCGAACCCACGCGTCTACCGAGTCAGCAGAGAGCTTGGACCCTTGACCTAACGCAGCGCTTTAGCCCGCGCAGCCACTACTGTCGGTATGCAAAATAGTGACGTGATATTCCTGTCATTTAGCGGGAGAATACACAGGACTGCATCTAAACTCTCTTCAAAATCTTGAAAATGGAAAGTAATATTTCTGCCATCTAGCGGGAGAAAGTCTCAATGCTGACTGCAAAATGCTACACCACGGGGCCACCCAAGATGGCGTATTCATGCTACGTTCGTGAAAAATGTGCATCCGGGTGATAAACGAGCCTTTAACCAGACCCTTGCGCATGCATCAAAATTATACACATGGCCCCAGGTTGTGCACTAGACGTGTATCAAATAGATACGCATGGCAGTCAAAGAGTTAAGTCTTCTATTGTAATATGTAACTCTCTTATGTCTTCCTAAGTTCTGTGATCCAGCTAATGTTGCTCTTACTCTTCCATAATTTTTCTATTATTTTACTACTGATTCTATTTTCTGGTGACCTTATTAGATGCCCCAAGAAAGATATTCGCTTCTTTTTCATAGTGTATGTCACTGGTTCTATTTCTGTAAAGACTGTTTTATTGGAAGCTAGTCTCCAGACTCCATCTACTTGATAGTTTTTATTTAAACAAGTTCTCACTATTCTCCTCTCTATCTTGAGTACTCGATCTATTGCAACGGCATTTGTTGTTTTGAATATTGTTTCACCTGCATAGATAATGTGTGGATGGGTGACTGTTATGTAGTGTTTTAATTTGGTTGCTATTGAGAGACTTTTTTGTAGTATGTGTTCTTGGTAACATGCTGTGCTCTAACCAGTCTATCGATTCTACATTGCCATATTGGTTTCTCGTTCAGGTTGTAAGTGACGTTGTAAGGTGTAACGTTTGATTAGCAAACAATTTGTAAAAACACGTTCTGTGGTTCATTTATTCAAAAATGGTTAAATATTTCCCAAGAAGACGTTTATTTAATTGAACAGTACTAACCCTATCAATACACATGTCGATTCAATTATTGTACACTAGAAACCCATCCCGGCTTCGCCCGGGAACAGTTATGAATGCATTACGTGATAAGCGCTTTTTATTTTCGATGTCAATGAACTACGACCTATATTCGTTTTACCTCTCAGCATGATGGGTTAAAATCGCAGACTGGACTATTAATTATATTATCATGGAGATGCATGTGCAACGAATTCTTCTCAGACGTAATTTAAGAATGGCGAGGTGCATTAAACACTACAGTAATTCCCCTACTGTCCAATCTTAACTTGACTGTGTATTTTGCGGAACGAAAGGTTCACAGGCGGAATGAAGAAAAGCCGAGTTGCACTTCCAGGGAAACTCCAAACAGAACTACGCTTCTCTGAAGTCCCAACTCAACTAAGTAGAGAAACGTAACTCTAAATTAGAAATACAGTCCTACGCCTATCAATACCTATACCCACGTCTATTCATTTATTGTACATGTTTTGGTTTGCGGTGAGACCATCTTCAGCAAATCTTAAATATTTTAATAAAATATAAATCATTTAAAACTTAAATGTTATCGCATTGTAATTAAACGCTTCACGAAACTTGGTTTGTAAGAAAACGATTAATAGGGATTAATGGTTCTATATGACATCAAATAGTATTTTTGTTGTAATAAACATTTCATTGAAGGTAGAGGAGCGTATTTTATGTATAAATAATATGCACATGGCCATTTAGTGTCAAGTACCTTAACACCGGAAGTCTGATGATAATACGCATCTTGCTGTATGAGGAAAGTACTGGTCCTAGGTCGTTATCAGCTCTGTGGTCTGAGTAGATTGCAGAGTGAATTGTATTCTCTCCTCAACATGGCTCTTGGCTGGATGTGTGGTGCTCTACTCCTTCTGAGCGCAGTGGTCGTGGTTCAATGCCAGACCCCAGAAAGCGTAAAGGATACCTCTAGCTACGAACCTTGTGAGTGTCCTGGACGTAAAGAATACCGACAGTGCGAGTGTGTCTACTACAGCCAGTGCAATGCCTCCAACTACATCAAGACGGACACCAGCATGGTCATCAAGATGAGGTAACTAAGTATTATCTCTATACAGAGGTGTGAAAATTATTAGAATCAAATAAAAGAATTTAAATCAGTAACAATTTTTATTCGAAATCATTTTATTGACCAACTGTTGGTATCACCTTTCGGTACAGGGGATTCAAATGGATACCCGAGCTGGGTCCGTTTTCTATTTTTTCATTGACTTTGGATTATACCCCCCAAATCAGGTGATTTCAATCCATGGCTCATGAATCTTTGAATAGTTTAAAAGCAGATCATCAGTAAAACGACCCCAAATACTCTGCTCTAAATCCACAAGAAAAAGTAGACTGAAGTAATCAAAACAAGACGTGTGGCATTTTGCATTAGCAAGGCTCATCTATTAGTGGAAATCCTAAAAAATCATTTTACTCTGAGTTTCTTAAATGAAAATATAATGAAGACTCTTGTTTTAACATTTGAAGTAATGTTAGCGCCTTGTAAACATATTTAGTGCATTAAGCCGTGAAATATTTTGGAAGACTCACTTCGAGTCTAATAATTCGCACACCTCTGCAGATGCAGTAATGTTTGCTTTCTGTCTGAACATTTTGAATTTTCAGCTAAAACTTTGTTGTTGTTTTTGTTGTTAATGATGATGATGATGATGATGATAATGTTGTTGTTGTTGATTTAGTATATCTCATGGAAAATCCTTGTAATAGGCAGGAGAGTTTTTAATGGGGCGGCTTCGGTGGCGTAGTTGGTGGCATGCTGAGCTTCTATGCCCAAGGTCGCGGGATGTTTTAAGAGCGTTAAAAATCCCTCAGTATGCCTTCCTTCGGAAGGGAAGTAAAGCCGGCGGGCCCATGTCATAGATTTATGGCATGTAATAGAACCTTCCACTAACTAAACTTGTGTGAAGCAAAAATTTGTAAGTTAGGATTGATTAATGCTCTTAAGTTCCAACGTTCGTCACCGGGCGCTGGTTGAGATGCCATCCAGTAGTAGCGAAGTTCACAGATAGGTGTCGTGGACGGTAGCATTTGGTGGCGAAAGTACGAAGTACTTGAAATTATCGTCTGCATTCCTTACTTGAATTTTAAAAAAAAGTCCTCTCGGCACGCCGGAAGACGGAGGTATATTTCACCGGGCAAACTTGGGGACAGGCGAAAATAGGCAGAATATGCAGGTTTTCGTAGAAGGATCACACCTCATTGATTGCGAGAAAGTTTTTTATAATTAGAGCTTAATTAACTTTGTTTTTCGTCATTTTATGCATATTTTAAACATTTTATTGTCTTATGGGGACGGTAACCTTCTTTTCATTGGGGTCCATTTTTATACTTGTGGTCACACTGTCCTTACGCAAGGTTTCGACACTGATGTGTAACTACAGTATTTAACGGTCTGTTGCGTCTTCACGCAAAATTTTATCTCCCGCAGAGATTTTGGTTGGTTCCTCAGTTTAGGGGCTGCGACAACGTGGTCATGTAACCCCGTGTCCTTTGGGTGAGTATAGAATCTGTCTGATAAACGGTGTGAATTGTGATGGCTGTATTAGTCTGTAATTCAGGTAAGGACTGCAGACGGTCAATTTCAAGCAGTAGTTCCTATTGTTGCTACCAGATACTACCGTCAACGACACCTAGCTGTGAACTTGGCTACTAGATGCCACCGCAACCAGCAACTCGCAACGAACGTTGGAACTTCCCCTCCAAAGGAAAGCATATTGAGGGATTTTTAGCACTCTTAGAAAATCCGACGACTTCGGCCGGCTTTGAACCCGCGACCTTGGGCATAGAAGTTCAGCATGCTACCAGTTACGTCACCGAAGCCGCTTCACACTTAAGTCAGATGGAAATCTGAATCTGATCTCGTGCAAGTGCGTTGTCATGGCAACGTCTGATGGCTCATCCCTCATCAATTTAGTAGTGTTGCCATGGCAACCTCTGATAGCTCTTGGCATTTTCTTATAATTCCGAAGTCATTTTTCTCATCCCTTGGCGTAATGGTGGGTCATATCAAAAATTCTTTCAGACAAAAGTTTTAGGTAATTATTAGGGGAATATTGTCCATTTCGTACGGTTTTGATATTGTGCCTATTAAAAGAGATATGATTAATGTTTCCCGAAAAACCCACTTTTTCCAACTCCTTTCGTCAATGGTTGGTGCTATAAAAAAAACTCTTCAGACATAAATGTTTGGGCTTTATCCGACACATAGTATGAACTTTGAACGGATTCGATATTTCACATATTAAGAGAGTTATAGCAATATTTCACTTTTTCGAGAAAAAAAAAAGCCCCCCATTTTCACCCCCTTCGACCGATTTAGCCCAGTAACGAATTCGACCGAGATTTTATAGGTATACATATTCGGTAAAAAATTCAAAGTGATTGGTGCAAAATTACGGCAGTTATCGTGTCCACAAGAAACTGATATACATATATATATATATATATATATATATATATATACATAAATTATATATAAACTTTTGAACTGACGGTGGTTTTGGGGTCTGGGGGATGCGAAACGCTAAGATATGTCGAAATTTTCCGGAAGTCGAAACATGGTACCCATTGCAATAGTTAGCTTTCTAATGAAATCTACCTAACAGATAACACACGCTAATACAGTCACCACAATTAACATCGGTTATCAGACAGATTCTACACACACCCAAAGTACACGGGGCTACATGATCGCGTCGTCACAGCCGCTAAACTAAGGAACCAACCAAGCAGAGTTTAAATGGAAAAAAACAGTGGGATATATGAAAATAGGCAATTTAGTTCTTGACAATCACTTGGCCACCATGATGTTTTTGTGTTCCTCAGGATTTGGAAAGTCACATATTTGTCCTTACTTAACAGTCATCTAAAACCAAATATTGTAAATAACTCTCCTTTAAAACATTTAGTGTGTGAAGCTGGGCAGATAACCTCGCTGCTCCGTCCCTTAAAACAACAATAACATTAATAGTGTGTTAAACTTCTTATATTCACACATCAACATTTGAACATTTTCACATAAAATAACGTTAATAATAATAATGTTATTGGTTTTACGTCTGGTTTAATTACTACTGCGGCTTTTAGAGACGCCAGGGTGCCGGAATTTTTCCCCGAGGGGATCTTTAACGTGCCAGTGAATCTACTGATACGGCTCCCTCCCATTTTCGCACCCTCAAAATCCAACTGACTGCGCCAGGATTCGATCCAGCAATCTTGGAAACAGCAGGCGAGAACGTTACTGCTGCGCTGAGCCAGGCAGCCAGTCATTTCACTCAAAACATCGTACTTTTAAGCGTCCTCCATTCCTCAAATTCTCTTGACGTTTCATTAAATCAGTGTAAAATGAGAGTCTCTCATCATTCATCCAATCCTCTCCATAATGTTTCCTTGGAAGATCTGCAAACATACGTCAACTTCTGTTCTCTGACAAGCGTTCCAATTGGTAGGGTTTCTGGGGAAATGTTCGTGCCCACTTTTCCTTATTATAAAAGTACTTTCAACACACCACAATCAGTCCTGTAGAACGTTTCTCCTTTCACTACACCACACCTATTCATTTTCACGATATCTGTTGTGATGACTGAAGCTCAAACTGCCAAGAGACTGGTGCTTTCAAGACTCGGTTGTTTTGAATTCTTGCCAACTTTCGTGGTGTAAAATGACCACAAAATAATGACCTGCACCAAGTATATTGAAGACTGTTTTCATGTTCAGTAATGTATGCAAGAATAGAAAACTTAGTTTGGAGGTACTGACACACTTGTAGTGTCCTTACGTCAATATCACCATTTTTCTAATAATGTAAGCATTATTATTATTATTATTATTATTATTATTATTATTATTATTATTATTATTATTATTGCTATTATTATTATTATTATTATTATTATTATTATTATTATTATTATTATTATTATTATTATGTGTAATTGAGTCTTCAGTCTTTTGACTGGTTTGATGCAGTTCTCCATATCTCCCTGTCCTGAGTTAATCGTTTCATCTCTACATAGTTACCACACCTTACATCTGAGGCAATCTGTCTACCCCTACAGTTCTTGACCTCAACCCTTCCTTCCATATCTAAGTTTGCTATTCCTGAGTGCCTTAGTATGTGTCCTGCCAACGTATATCTTCTCTTCATTAGCAGTGGCCAGAAACATTTCTTCTCTCCTACTCGTTGTAATGCCTCTTCATTTGTTACTCCATCTACCGATCTGATCTTCATCATTCTACTGTAACACCACATTTAAAATGCTTCTATTCTCCTCTTTTCTGCTGTACCAACAGTACAAGTTTCACTTCCATATAGTGACACGCTCCAGGAAAGGGATGCGTAATTTCTTTCTAATACTTACATAATATATTTGATGTCAACAGATCTCTATTCTGTAGAAATAATGTTCTTGCCTGAGCCAAAATACTTCTTTACTTCGTCCATCACTGCTAATTTTGCTTCATAAGAACCGGTTCAGAAGTCTCCTACTTCCTTTAGTTTTTCTCCTGCCAATTGTATTTATTTACTTATTTATTGCTTGCCACGGTGGGTGAGTGGTCAACGTGTCGATCTACTAACCCCAAGCTTGCAGGTTTGCTCCTGGCCGTGGTAAGAGATTTTTGAAAGGCGGCAAAAATTACGACACCATGTCATACGATGTTAGCATGTCAAAGAACCCATTTGAATTCAGAGGCCGTGTTCATAATGGCAAAATTAATATCGGGAGTTTCCGCCAACACAAAGTTCCTCATGTCTCTACTAGAAAGCGCTATAGTGTTCAAGGAGCTTAGGTATCTGATCTCCTTGACTTTCATAGTGCTTCAAAAACAACGAAATTCGACATGCAAGCTACCCTTTGAGTGTCAAATAACAAAGCTTGCACCCGACACCGAGGCCATACGATATTATTATTATTATTACTTATGTATTTATTTTCAGGGCAGGTGGTACATTGTTGTCGCGATGTCGAAGACCTGCTGAGAAATGCTGTTTTCTTCCTGAAGATGATAATTACGTTGAGAAACCAGATGATTCCGCTGAAGGATGGGGTGGCGTTGAGATAACAACTGATTCCGATGTTAGAACAGAACCAATGGTCCTCGAGCTTCCTCCAAAGAACACCAAGGGTGGTTGTGGTGTTCGCAGAGTGATCACTAAGGACCGCGTTTTCAGTGACGACTATTCTACGGCGTTCGGCGAGTTCCCTTGGATGGTGACTGTGTACAACTATTCCCAACGGAAGCTTCAGTTGAACTGTGGAGGGAGCCTCATCAGCCATCAAGTTGTCCTCACTGCAGCGCATTGCGTCTACGGGTAAATATAGATCTATAATCAATTAAATTATTTGTTGGCCATGACTGAGATTTTGAGAAATATTATGAAATATGTTATGTTTCTTGTACAGTAAAACTTGCTCAACACGGAACATCTCTAAAGCAGAACATTGTCCAATGTGAATGAAAGTCTTAGTCTTGGCGGCTTCGGTGGCGTAGTTGTTAGCATGCTGAGCTTCTATGCCCAAGATCGCGGGTTCAAACCCGGCGGAAACGTCAGATTTTTTAGAGCGTTAAAATCCCTCAGTATGCCTTCCTTCGGAGGGCAAGTAAAGCCGGCGGGCCCATGTCGTAAATGTATGGCATGTAAAAGAACCTTCCACTAACTACAATTGTGTGAAACTAAATTTGTAGGTTAGATTTGATTAACGCTCTATTAAGTTCCAACGTTCGCTGCCAGGTGCTGGTTGCGGTAGCATCTAGTAGCCAAGTTCACAGCTAGGTGTCGTTGCCGGTAGCATTTGGTAGCAAAAGTAGGAACTACTTGAAGTTGATCTCTGCAGTCGTTACCTGAATTACAGATAACACACACTTATACAGCCACACAATTAACACAGGTTATCAGACAGATTCTACACACACCCAAAGTACATGGGACTACATGACCACGTTGTTGCAGTCCCTAAACTGAGGAACCAACCAACCAAATTTTGGTCCCAGCGCACTAGGTAGCCTATGACTTTGCATGTCATTTATGTTGTACAAGTGGAACCTGTATAATATATTTGTTTAAACCATACTGTATAATGCGGAACTAATGCTTTAACTGTGTAATTTATTCAGGCATATCCGGTATTGCAGTAAAATTGCTACATAAATATTTCACCAGGGGGAGAACAGTATCACGCTGCTCTAATGAGATCCGGATTTCCCAAATTCCTCAAAGAACGGGATTTAAATCTCCAACCCTAATATTACATTGTTACACGGTGTTACCGCTGGTAACAGTACATGCTTCACTAATATTACATTATTACACAGTACTACCGCTGGTAGTACATGCTTCACTAATATTGTAGTCTAGTATTACAGGGTGTTACCTCTGGTAACAGCACATGCTCCAACATTAATATTACAGTATTACAGGGTGTTACCGCTGGTAACCCTAGACTGATCACATTATTGTATGCCCTAGCCGAGTGAAGTTGGAGATAGTTGTGCGGGCAGGAGACTGGGATCTGCTGAGTCGCGCAGAGCCCGCTGAACGCGTGGACCGGAGAGTCAAGGAGATCATCATTCACGAAAAGTTCAATAGTGCGTTGCTCGTCTACGACCTGGCTCTGCTTGTTCTCAGTTCCCCGCTCCCGGAGAAGGTACACATCGATACCATATGTCTCCCAGAGAAAAATGCCAACTTTACCGGGAAACAGTGCATCGTCACAGGATGGGGAGCCCAGAAAGGAGGTAAGTTTTCTAGTCTCCTTGAAATATGCTAAGGCTTTTGATCAAGTTTATTGATAAATTAATTTTGGGACGATCCATGTATTGGTTCTTTTAAAATTCCTTAATCCAAACGACATTTCATCACGAGTGCTGTGTTTCACATGATGATGATTAAAGCCAGGGGCGTATCCAGAATTTTCTTCGGAAAGGGGGATACATAATAAATCCTATACTTCCCAAATGTCTGTGTTGCCTGGAAAAAAAAAGCGTACCGTTTGCAAAAGGACTTGATATTTTTGTTAATGTAGCTGTTGTTGAGGGGCTTCATAGTGGCCATTTAGCCTCGTGTACTTGGGTGTGTGTAGATTTTGTTGGATAACCAGTGTCACTGCGATGCCTCTAACAGTGTGTGTATTTGTAATTGAGGTAGGATTGTGGGTAGGAAGTGGCCGTGGCCTTAAGTTAGGAACCATCCCGGCATTTGTCTGGAGTAGAAGTGAGGAAACCACGGATAATCACTTCCAGGATGGCTGTGGTGGGAATCAAACCCACCTCTTCTCTGTTTTGCCTCACAAGACTGAGTGGACCCTCAGACCAGAATTAAATTTCTTGGCAGAGCCGGGAATTGGACCCAGGCCTCCGTGGTGACAACCAAGAATGCTAGCCACTACTCAACGAGGCAGACTCCCAAATGTCTGGGTTGCCTGTAAGACGAACTGTACCGTTTGCAAAAGGACTTGTTTCATTTGAGTGGCTTAGACATCCTAGTCATTAGGCCTGTGTGCAGAATATGTCTTATAACCTGTGTTATTGTGGTGTCTGAAGTAATTAATGAGTGTATTTCAGATGAGGGTTGGGACGGAGACGTCGATGGTCTTAAATTAGGAACCATCCCGGCATTTGTCTGGAGTAGAAGTGAGGAAACCACGGAAAACCACTTCCAGGATGCCTGAGGTAGGAATCGAACTCTCCTCTTCTCAGTTTGGCCTCAGAAGACTGAGTGTACCCGTTGTGTGTAAAGATTATTTCCAAAATTGTTCATTCAACTTTTTTCTCAAATGTGGTGAGCTAATTAGCCATTACCCGGGACCAAAGGAAGCCGAGCAGTAACGATTTCAGTGAATCAAGTCGAAGAAAAACCTGCCGTCCGTGCGCCATTAAGCTTACGCTGGGTAAACCGTTAACAATATCTATATACTATGAGCGTAAGAATTGTTCAGCATGAAAAGTTCTACAAAATAGTCCGTGACAGCATATCTCTATCTTTAGTACATCGCCCACTAAGTGTTTTTACGTTTTCATTTCTCCCAACGATCTCCATTCAGTGGAAATTGAAATTACTAGCTTCGGAGCGAGCCTCTCACCCCAGCTTCGGCTAGCCTCAAACTGTCGAGTCGTGTCGAATTAATACTTCAGAGAAGATTATAATGTGTTTGGAGTTTCGCTGTTCACCTCAGCTTTTCGGGATTGCGTCTGGGACCTGCCGTCCGTGCGCCTCTCAAGCTTACGCTGGGTAAACCGTTAACGATACCCGGGGCGGGTTGCTAGTACAGTATATGTATAAGTAAACAAGTAGTATCATTATTGATAATTGTCATTTCAGTTTAATAATATATTTCTCCCAATTTATTTTTGAAAATTGTAAGTGATCATTAAATAATAATAATAATATACCAAGAGAAAATATGCAGCAGAATCAGGTACCATACGAAAAAGAATGTTTAAATTCGTTGAACATGTTTCAAGAATGCCTGACGACAGACTCACTAAGAAAATTGTTAACCACTCCAACAAGCCGAATAGAAAAGGCAACTCTTATGAGAAATGGTTTGCTAACACCAAGAAGGATCTACAAGAAATGAACATCACTGATCAAGACATCCGCAATAGAACCACTTTCAGAAATAAGATAGGCCTACACACATTTGAGGGGTTCGTAGAGCCAGAAACAGCGACCAACAAGAAACAACATTGGACAGCTGAAAAGAAAGAAGAATACAGGCGGCAAAGAAACCTGAAATCATGAAGAGTTATTTACGTGGTCCTTAATTGGCCAAAATCGATTATGATGATTATACCAAGAGGCACAATGATGTTGCTAAGATCTTACATCAAGTGCTAGTTCTGGATACGAGCATGGTGTACTACAATTACCAGCCTGCCAACGTGTTTGAAAATTAGCATTATAAGATGTATTGGGATAGACCTATTTTAACTGACCAGAAAGTCTTGGCCAATCGACCTGATATTGTATATCTCAATAAAAGAAACCAAGAGGCCTACTTGATAGACGTTGCTGTCCCACTTAGCCGTAATATGCAAACTACCCAGGCTAAAAATTAAAAAAAAAAAAAAGTACGCACCGTTGTCTGAAGAAATACGGGAACTATGGTAACTAAACTGCGTGAGAATTTTGCTAGTGGAGATCTCTTCCACGGAAGTTGCTCCAAACACGTTGGTAATGGGTTTGGAGTAACTGCAAATGAAACACCTGATTGACAGAATACAGTACAGAAGAGTATATGTGTTTGGAGTCATATTGTTAGGCTAGTTTTATGTCGGTAAGGTTTACAGGATACTTGATAGTAAAATCCGTATCTTGTAGACTGGGTTGTACCATAATTGTGAGAAATTAAAGATAATAATAATAATGTGTTTTTAAAATAGTATTATTTTTGTAATTCCATTTTGAACGATGTACCTAAATATTAATAAATATTAATAAACATGAATTGTTGTTTTCTCTTTATTATAACAATTTCTAAAACTCAAAAAAAAAGATAATAGGCTAGTTTATGAAACCTTTTGAAAACAATCAGAATCTCATTCACACCGGTAAAAAATGAAATATCCTGACAGGGGCGCAAATTCAATGCATGCCTAAATACATAAATACGCCTCTGGCAAAGTGGGAATTCGAACCTCGGATCTCCGTATGCTCATGTATCCAGTAGAGCAGGTTTACTAACATTTATAACAAGATTTGCTATGAAACAATCAAAGGTTGAGCAAAATTAGGTTTAAATAACGCCAAAAATGGTCACTGTTTTGCTAGGAATTTCAGGAACTAATACAGTGATCACATAAGTTAGTTCTACCCACACCCAACTACTCAAGGCTAGATAGTTAGTTATTGTTATTGTTGTTTTAGGGGCGGAACTACGAGGTAATCTGCCCCTCTACATAAGGCTGATGACCAATATGCGCCAAGCCCTTAAAATGAATTAACAACAACAAGAATGATAGACTAGGAGTTTTTCGGAGAGGGCTATCATCCCCACTACGGATAAGCGCCAGACTGTAACTTTAAGGAGCCTAACTTCTAGTGATACGGATGATTAAAAGATTGATTGCTCCAGCAATTACTATGACTACCACAAACTCAGTGGCATAGTGAAGGTCATGGGCGACCAGTGCAGATTTCAAATTTGCCGCTCCAAGTATTTTTCGCTATCATCATCATCATCATCATTAACTTTCACGTATTAGGCCTAGTGGCCTGTTACGTCCCTTGCCCGCGTTTCTTTGGTCTTCCCATGTTTCTTCGACCACTTGGAGCACACGGGAGAATCTGTTTAGGGACTCGGCTAGGACTCATCCTGTCCACATGTTCTTTCCATTTTTCCCTATGCTGTTGTATATATGTACAACTGGGGTGATTTTCAGTTCTTGCAGGATGTCTTCATTCCTATCTACCTGGAGAAAATAGAAACTCGCTAAAAACAGAAAAGAAAAGAAAAGAAAAGAAGCTGCCCAGTATACATGTCTTCGTAATTTGCAAAGTGTTGAATATCCATCATATCTGAACAATGAGAAAAGTCTCTAAATCACGCATAGCCTACCTATAATACTTGGAAGTTCCAAGTTCTGAAATCTGGTAGACTATAGTTAAGCAATATTACTATACACTGAGTGGCTAAAAGCCACGGGAAGTGTAGTCCCCTGAGAAAATGTGCCGTGTATGCAGTGGCGCCAATAGCATTTCTCTGAAGTCTAGCGAAACAATTTAGACACCCACCCACCCCTTCCAACCCCCCCCCCCCTCCCTCCCTCCCTCCCTCATACGAGTTATGCTCACATATTGTTTACCAGTGCCGACAACTATCCCGTTTCCAAAACCTAACCAGACTTCTCGAGACTCTTAGAAACTTTTAGCGATAAGTCGAGATTAAAAAAATTAAAAAACAAACTTTCATCGAGTACCGGTAAGCGTTTAATTCAATTAGTAGGAAATACAGTATTTTTTACAGAATTATTATATTCTCAAAATTTGAATGGTAAAAAGTGTCCAACATTAAAATACTGCTCACTTAGTTTTAGATAAATGATAAGTAAGGGAAGTCTCAAAACAAACATTACTCCTCGGCAGACAGTTTTCATTTCGCTTAATGCGTTGTCTTCAAGCGGCAATGCTTTGGGCTTAAGGTGGCTGGAGCGTGGCAGTCACGTCCAAAAGTATCGTTTTTTTCCTTCAGAATGCTCAAATAGGGCCAAAAAGAGTTTAGAAGTGTTGAGGAAGGCCCAAAGTATAATGCCAATACAAAATCCTTTGGAAAACTGCTAACTGAAAGCAGTTTTAGAGCTTTGAAAATGGCTGAAACATAGGTTTTAGTGTTTTTGGCGGAAAAACGGCCATTTGACCTTCGTTTTCTCTGTTAGACGTCCTGTGACCCCGGTATTTCTTAACGTTTTCTTTTTTATCGTGTTGAAATCGTTATTTTTGGAGCTTTTGGCCGGAATCTATTCACTAGAACACACTTAAAAACGAACAAACTATTAAAATCTGCCCTAAAACGGTCATTTTAAGCTAGTTTTAACGTTTTTGTTTTGTAATTGTATTCTAGTGAATAGATTTCAGCCAAAAACTCCAAAAATAAAGATTTTAACATAATAAAAAAGAAAACGTTAAGAAATACCTGGGTCGCCGGACATCTAACAGAGAAAACTACGATAAAAAGGCCTTTTTTCTGCCCCAAAAAAAAAACACTAAAACCTAATTTTTGTCATTTTCAAAGCCATATAGCTGCTTTCAGGTAGCAGTTTTCTATAGGATTGTGTATTGGCATTATACTTTTGACCTTCCACAACACTCCTAAACTCTTTTTGGCCCTATGTGAGCACTTTGAAAAATCGATACTTTTGGATATGACTGTCACGCTCCAACCACCTTAAGAATATCTTCGGCCAAATAAAAAACTGCGTAAAAAGTTTCATTACATACCTTATTTCTTAGTACAGTAACTGTTTCGAAAGAATGCTACTATATGATGCGAACTCTAATATGACATTATCGTATTCAATATTTACGTCAATTTCACAAGAAATTATCATGAGGTCTTCCAATCGCTCACCACCCATAGTCGTACGTAGCCTGTTTTTGATTAAGCGTAACTTGGAAAAAGTTCTCTCGGGTGTGGCGCTTGCTACCGGGATTGTCACTGCAATCTTCAGTGCGGTGTACAAAGTGGGAAACACACCCTTCAAGCCTGCTGAGTGCATAATTTGAAATACAGCCATTAAGCTTCCAGTATTACCGTGATCCACTTGATCTAGGTTACCATCCCTGTCTTCAATCTCTTCTAGAGAGCTTCCTTCTTCAGTTTTTGATTCCTCCTCACCTTTGTCGGTCTTCGCGAAATCGTCGTCAGCAGAATCTTCATCGGCAAAAATGTCTTGTTTGTGCAGTTTCTCGGGCAATGATGCTGCCTTCTTGAATTGGGGGTAGACTTTCGAAAAAGCAGTGTACTCTCCTAGGAGTTGAATTTTGTCCGTAAATTTTCCATACAGTTGACAGAAGTGATCGAATGCATCATCAGGAAGAACGTTTCTACGACCGTTCACCCCAAGTAGACGACGATGCGAGAAGAGTGCCAAATCGCGGTATAACCCAACAGTTGTGTTGCCGAATCTATCTTCAAGGTGAGAAATTATTGCGTCCAGGCAAACGTTGTAAGTCTCGACTCGAAATTTCTTCATGGACTCATCAATTGGCTCATCTGCAGCTTCCTCGCCATCCATCATCTTTTTGCGCCGCTTCAAGGGATCGGGCAGTTTTTGGAATTCAAATTCGGGAAATCCTCTGAGAAAATCTTCTTTCTCTTCAAGAATACAGTCATATGCTCTCTCGTTTCGAAGGTGCTCCATTTCTATGAGCGTATGCTGGATTGCACTTATAGCTGCCAATAAATCAATATCAACACCTTGCAAAACTTTGCTCACAGGTCCCACCTTTTCGAAGACTTTCGAAAAGAGGAGCGCTGTGATAACAAAGCGTTCTGATAGCAAGTATCTTAACAGGCCTTGCGCTTCTGTGGCAGCTGATTTTTCGGCTGGTGTAACTTTATCGGTTGGGTCTTCACGGTCAAGGGTTCGCAGTGGTGTCTGAATTACATGAAGCAGTGTGTCGATTAGAGCAGCAAATCTTGACAGAGCTACAGTGAGTGAAGAAGCGTGAGACATCCAACGTGTCGTGCTGACTCGTTTTAGTCGACGAACTCGCTCTTTCGGATACCGTTTTGTTTGGTAATTTTCGAAAAGTTTGACTCGGCCTTTTGACGAACAAATGAATGCAAAGGTTTTTTCTAAAATCGAAAACAGATCTTTTGCGTTTAAACATGCCATTACCGTATCAACCACTACCAAATTCATTCTGTGCGCAAAACACCAAACGTAAACAGCCGCAGGGTTTTCGTTTTGAACTTGAGCCTTGAGACCATTAAAATCACCCGACATGTTCGCTGCACCGTCATAGGATTGTCCGACAAGCAAGTTTTTCCAGTCTAGATTAAGTTCTCTGCATATGTCCTCGAGCGTCTTGAATAGGTTCTTGCTCTTCGTCGTCGCACATTCCTTTAACGCAACAAGCCGCTCATGCACTTTCCCTGTCTTTTCATCGACGTACCGGATAACGAAAGACAGATGTTCTTTTCTCGATAAAACAAAAGTAGTATCCATTGACAAGCTAAAGAACCTCCCTTCAAACAGTTGTTTTTGAATCTCATTTTTAATAACTCGAGATATGGCATGAATCATTTGATTCTGTCTATTCCAGGTAAGAAAGCTTCGTTTCTTGCACTTTGGGTTAGCCTCCAAAGATGCCAAATACGCAGCCATTGGTGGAGAGTACTTTGCCAACAGCACAACTATGTCTTTAAAATTCCCTTTTAGTTCTTCAGTCATTTTTTCTCGGTGTCCGCGCAGAGCTAGATTCCGCCTACCTAAATAAAGAATCAGGTCTGTTAATTCTTTGACAATTTCCCTGTTTTCGGCTATTTTTAATTTTCTTCCTTCTTCCAAAGAAGGGACTAACGGCACAGATAAATCTTCTAGTTTAGCTTTCAGTGACGCCTCAACATGTTGTTCACTGGTCTCGTGTAGGAGAATAGAGCTTGTACCAGTTGACCAAGTACGGAATCCGTGGCGTGTCCACTCTTTCTTTACCTTCGACTGATTACCGAAGAGCATACAGTGAAGACAAAAAAGCCTATCTTTGGATACAGAGTACGACAACCACGCACGCTGGACCGCGCCACCATCCGGAAGCATTTTGCGGTACCAGGCTGCATGGCATGATCTTCCCTCTTTCTCCTTGGGGAAGCCCCCTACAAGCTCTCGGTTTGGTTGGGAAGGACCTTTTGCTCGAATGTACTTAACCATTGCCGGAGTCAAATATTCCAGATTACAAAACGTTGCCGGATCGGAAGTTATCCCCAAATCGTCGCACCTTGTCGCTACTCGGATGCCAGTTCCATTCGCACTAGGACCTAAAGGGGGATGATTGGAAGGATAAGCGGGAAGCGAGTCCTGGTTATCAGTCAAGTGAGAGCTGGAAGAGCCGGGGGTTAACGGTACCGCTACCACCGCACTTGAAGCAAAGTTAACGGAATCCCCGGGAGGAGGTAGACTGTCACCACCGGAATGTTTCTCTTGGTCCTCTACTCCTTTAGGGTCCATGTCAGAGGGGGTGGTACCACCACCATTCGGCTCACTAGCCATGGCCGCAGGAGATACTGCACGTTCACAAAGTAATCCTGGAGGTTCAAAACTGGAAGGGCCCGGGATCTTAGGGACAACGATTTGGTTCTCTTCATGGATCGTTACCACCGGTTCAAGGATTTTGGTACCACCAGCACCACCACCATCATCAGGAACACGAAAACCGTCACTACCAAGATCTGGATTAGGAGCATTGGGTCCTGTAATGAGAAATATAAACCACGGCTTAGATACGGCAATTTCAGTAAAACAAATTACTACTAAAAGGAATAGGGAAATAGGACGCAAGATGCCGTGAAAAATAAAATACACGTTATGTCGCGGATGTAAATTGTGCTACCAAGTTTAGGAACCGGAACTAAAATTTCGAGTATTTTTTTTCTTAAATTGGTAACGGTAACTACAGTGCTTTTTATGAAGGAAACAAACCTGACCAGTTCATCTGAAAAGCCGAAAAGCGGTATGACCAAACCACTACAAATGTAACAAGTAGTTCCGCGAAGAACTAAATCCTATTTTCATATATCCTACTTATGTTAATTGCCACTATCAACATACAAAATTTCAGTTTGATTGCTGTAATAGATTCGTAGATATTGAGAACTGACTAAATATTTCGGATGGTCGCCATGTTGGATTTTTATATATGTTGGTCTTTGAGTTATGTACTGTTACTTGAAGATTATTGTGTACGTGTAGAATTCAAACTTCAATCGCATGATTAGGACACAAGAAATAAAACGAGATTTTAAAATTTCGCACAGCTGCCATCTTGTGGTTTTGGAAACAATTGAAATAAATTACATGCCAGTGGATTAAAATTAGTATAAGGATTTACTGTACCAAGTTTCACTGCACTCGGATGGTTAAATTGCGAGAAACGTCCATGTGAATATTTATACTTCAAGTCGCCGCCATGTTGGATTTGTGATCACCGGTTATTGAAAGTCCTATAGGTGAACTTATGTCCATAGCCCCTATGAACATAAAAATATTCAGTTTGATTGCTGTAATAGATTCGTAGATATTGAGAACCGTCTAAATATTTCGGTTGGTCGCCATGCTGGATTGTTATATGTATAGGCCATAGAGTAATGTACCAATAAAGGAAAATTATTGCGTAGGTTCATTATTCAAACTTTCACTCTCGATCGCATGATTAAGACACAAGAAATAAAAACTTAATTTTAAAATTCGCACAGCCACCATCTTGAAGTTATGTAAACAATTGAACTACATTAAATACCAGTGCATTACAATGTGTATAAACATTTTCTGTACCAAGTTTCATTGCGTTTAGATCATTACGTCGCGAGAAAAGTCTTAGAACTTTCAAATTCGCTTGGCCGCCATGTTCGTTTTGTAGTTGACCGGTTTTTAAAAGTCTCATAGATGAAATTCTAGTAGTGCCCTTTATCTCCGTACAAAATTTCAGGGTGATACAGGTAATGGTTTCAGAGATATAGAATCATCATCATCATCATCATCATCATCATCATCAAAGTCCCACTCCAGTCACCAGGGTGTGGTTTACCAGCCTCCTCCACACCTTTCGGTCCTTCCGTATTTCCTGTTCCATCACTTCTGCCACTTCCAATCCAGCTTCTCCAATCCTTCAAAATTTGGTCCAACCACCTTCTTCTCGGTCTTCCAACTGGTCTCTTTCCCTTGACTTCTCTTTCTAATTCCCTTCTTGCTACTCTTTCTTTACCCATTATAGAATGCCGGTGAAATATTTCGCACAGCCGCTTGAGGTTATGAAAACGATTGAACGAAGTTAGATGTCGGTGCATTACAATGTGTATAAACATATACTCTACCAAGTTTTATTGCGTTTGGTTGGATAAATCGCGAGAAACGTCTATTTAAAAGTCGCAACTTCGCTTGACCGCCATGTTGGTTTTGTAGTTACCAGGTTTTCAAAAGTCACATAGATGAACTTCTAGTAGTTCCCTTTATAACCGTACAAAATTCCAGGGTGATATCGGTAATAGTTTCGGTGATATTGAATGCTGGTGAAATATTTCGCACAGCCACCATGTTGGATTAGTGGGACGTAACAATATGTGAAGGGCACGGTCGGGGTCGTCCGGAATAGTGCTATGAACTTACCGAGTTTCATTGAAATCGCTCCAGCCGTTTAGATTTTATTAGCGGGGAGACACGCACATGAATCACACACATACGCACACTGACAGACACACGGACAAAAGGTGATCTCATAAGCCTAGTTTTTTCATAAATGAAAATAGCCTAAAAAGAGAGCGCGGTTATTGACCCTCCAAATCCGCCCGTTGACAAGCACGCATTTATACGGTAGACTTAAAACACCTGAAACAAGGCCAAAATTTAGGCCCTGGTTTCTTAAGTCAGTTTCTATCTCGGAGGCAACATGTGTATGTCCGCCATAGTTTGTATAAAGATTGTTTAACGAAAAATGGAGAGGTTGGGAGGGAGGATATATTAACCTCACCATACATTAGCACGAATCTCATTAGGAAACTTGAACACGAGGGAAAACGATGGCACTGTCTGCACGAATCGACAATGTACACGAATTGATGGAACGAGAACCCAAAAACAAAATAAATGACCGCATGCACGCACCGATGGGTTTCAGCGGGATGAGGAGGGGGGTAGGGCTGGGGTGGTTTACAGGTCTCTGTCTCACAATCAGCTGGTCGCCGCGCCACGCTACGCCGCAGCCGCAATACGCCGCGCCGTGCCGCGTTGCTCGTGGTTCGCAGGTGAACCCTCCCCCCTCCAACTCACGATCGCAGTTCGAACATTTTAGAGGACCCTAGACGCACAGCATTATTGTACAATATCGATGGTTGTAAAATAATATTGACTGTAGGTAGTATTGAAAGGTTGTGCAATATTGTACAGCCCGGGGGCAGTACCCCCTGAGACCCACCCCGCCATCTCTTACCAAAACCACCCGCATAGGCAGACCATAAGCCTCATGCATTTCTTCAGACATACTGCTGACGGCCACGCTTACGAAATATAAACACAAACACTGTAACTGGAGTGACAACTATAAGGAAATGCTGACCAGGCAGTGGGGGAAGGCCTTAAAGCCTAGGCCCGGAGGAGCCCCATCATCTGTTCTGTTCTGTTCTTGGCCAGCGGCCCTGCCCGACGAGGGCTGTTTCAGCTCTTCACCAGGTGAGATCTAGCTGTGCTCAGAGTCCTTTATCTTTGTAAACACCTATCCTGAACGACTGTACACTTTACAAAATGTACTTCATTTCATATTTGTTTAAACTCCCCAAGAGGGACATCACATCACATCTACTGGCCAATAAACACATGGTCAGTAAACATACACGTTTATTACTAATCACACTCCATTTTACATCCTTATACCCAACCTGACCTTAGTCATAATTGCCCCTGACCGTAGAGGCCAGTAACTGCATCGTCAGGTTCTATTGTACTCGAGCAAGCGACTCGACTGCAGAGTGCCGAGTCACCGACTTTGCACATTCGCTGAATTGCTCACTCTACTTAATTGGCAGGCTAGATTAGCAGTCTGCACTTAGACATTCATCCCCTGGCAGATAATTACATCCTGCAGAGACGCCCCCAATAGATTAAGCACTCACACCAACACGCTACACTGGTGGTCTCTCCCAATCACGGGAAACTACCCTCATCCGGAAGCATCCCTGAAAATTAGCACACCTACACTAGCCTGTTTATCCCACCCCCAACCAAGGGATAAAACAATATATTGTGCGAATCAACGAAGGTTTAATATTCGTATTTATTGCACAATGCGGGAAAGATTGTGTCGTGTGCGGACAGTATTATGCAATACCTGATCTGTTGCTCTTGAGTATTATAAGTGATTGTTTTTCCTTACCTGTATATACTCCTTCGGGCTGTATATCGAAGCTGTACAGGTCTCCATAAAAACTCACTTATTAGGCCTAACTGCGGTGATCCAGCACTTGTAAATTTCAGGTCTTCAAAGGTACCAGTATTTCATGTTGCAAGGTAACGTAAAGCTATTGATAAACGCTGGTTTGGAGGAATAACTTCTCGCATTAAGGTATCATTTTTTTTAAATTGAGGAATAACCATTGCAAGAAGTTCATCAAATGAATTACCATCCAAACGCAAAAAGTTTCGAAAATCAGTTGTCTCACACAGTCTCAGTTCGTTTAATAAGTTTTGATTAGTGTATTCATTTCGCTTCTGAAACCAATAGTAGTGGGTTTTGAGGGGTTCAAGGCCCACCGCCACCGCTCCACCGCTGGAATACTAAAATGGCAATATCTCGCGAACCAATCAGGCTAGAGACTTGTACGAGGTGTCATTGAACTCGGGCTATCACCCCCTTTCCAATAGACAACATATTTCCACCCCAAAATAAAACCTACCCCTACTAAGGGGTGAAATTGTATTTTTTTAGAGAATCTCTCTTTCCAATTGCAACATGTGAGAGTTTGAATGCCAATATGGAATGAAACATTGTTCTACTTAAAGTGTATGTGTTCGGTGGGTAGCCACTATGAATTAACATGCTTGTTTTTTTGTTTTTACACATGCCCACTCATAGCTTTTGTAAGAGGGCAGGCTTTTTAAAAGATGGCGGCTGTAGTGTAACCTAACCTAACCCAATCTAATGGGTTATTGTTGACGGGTCATTGTTGACGGATTATTGTTGGCAGGTCCATGTTGATGAGTCCCTATGGACGGGTCATTGTTGAGGAGTCATGGCTGACGGGTCCTTGTTAACGAGTCCCTGTGGACGGGTCATTGTTGACGAGTCATTGTTGACGAGTCATTGTTGACGGGTCCTTGTTGACGAGTCCCTGTAGACGGGTCATTGTGGACGAGTCCTTGTGGATGAGCCCCCTTTGGACTGGTCCCTACGGACTAGCCCATGCATTTATTTAAATTATGTCAAAGGGCCTAACTACATTTTGTGTGTGTTGAACTGACGTTGTTCACCACTACTATAATGGGATAACGATATGAAAGGAAAGTGGCGAAATACATGTGAACACGTGTGAGATGACCTTATTACAGTCCTCCTTGTGAAACAAGTCACATCCTGTTTTGGTTCATAGGTGAGAAAATGCAAGTTCATGTGTAATATGACCTAACACACAAGTGTACACATGTGCACGTGCACGATAATAGCTAACAAGTCACAACCTGTTTTGACAGTGGTGGGAATAAGGCTAGAGACATGTACAAGTAGTCAAATTACTCCGGCAGACAATCCCTTTCCAATGGATAACTTATTTCCACTCAAAAATAAAATCTACCCCTACTAGGGGGTGAAATAATAATTTTTAGGTAAAAGTCGCTTTCCATGTGCAACATGTGGGAGTTTGTATGCCAATATGAAATTAAACTCGTTCCACATAAAGCGCATGCATACAACTGAATGCCGCTATGATTTATCATTTTTGTTTTTTGTTTTGCGAATGCGCAATTGTTTTTTTTGTAAGAGGGCGGGCTTTTTGAATAATGATTTATAGATACGTTTTTTCTACAAATTAACCAAAGATCCAAAAACTAATAGGTCATCGGCTTTTTAATATCTTATGAACTAAGAAAGCTATGGACTTGTATGAGGGGTCGTTGGACCTGAGGTGACGCCCTGTTTTTGAATGTATTATTATTTTTTTTTTCAAAAGGGCCTAACTGCACGTTCGTTAATATCTCGCTAACTAATAATCACAGAGGGTCAAGTGAGGTGTCATAGGACTTAAAATGACCAACCCCTCCCCATGACCAATGAATTTATCAAAAAAAACAGCAAGGTCATTAACCTAAGATTTTATCAACTAATAATCAGAGAGGGACAAGTGAGGTGTCACAAGACTCAGGATGGCCAACCCTTTTCCATGACCAACGAATTTACCCAAAATACCCAAAACAGCAAGGTCATTGACCTAAGATTTTATAAACTTATCAGTAGAGAGGGTCAAGTGAGGTGTCATAGGACTACGAATGGTTAACCCTTTCCCATGACCAATGAATTTACCTCAAAAATTCAAATCAGCAAGGTCATTAACCTGAGATTTTATAAACTAATAATCGGATATCAACATGTGAGGTGTCATAGGACTTAGAATGGTCAACCCTTTCCCATGGCTAATGAATTTACCCAAAAATACCCAATACATCAAGGTCATCGACCTGAGATATTATAAACTTTTAATCGGATATGGACATGTGAAATGTTTACAGAGAGTGATGAAACATAGCTAGGTAGTGAAAGAATTATTGTAGGCTACATGTATGGTGACTGACAAATCTATCACCATTGGAACTTGTTTTCAGATCAAACTGCAGTACAGAGAGAGTATAGGTTGTAGGTATGGGGTAATAAATGACAAATGGTGTATACAAAATCTGATTTATCGATTTAAGACATAAGACAAGACAATCTTTAATTGATTGGTTAAAGAGGATAGCTAAAATCCAAAATGGTGACTACATTGAACTAAACTGAACCAAGCTGAATCAAACCCAACCAAACCGAACCAAACTTAATCAAAAACAAGCCAATGGTTTAAGTGAAAAACTTGTGGGTGAATGTGGTCATTGGTAATGTCAGAAAGGAAAGGGATAACGCTCTATCTATAGAGGGTAAGGTAAAGCTAGTGCATGATGCTAATGCACACACACAAGTACATGAACCACACACTACTATCCTATGCAGTTATTATGGGTTGACTGTTAAAACTTGCTTAGTGGTTACTGGGACAAGATGGTCGCTACACACAACAAGCTTTAAATACCTGAGGCTAATAATCTATACACACACTCACACACACTTGTTCTAAACTAAACTGTCTTGCTGGCAGAGCTCACACAGTAGGTAAATGACAGAAATGCTTGGCTAACAGAAATACAATCATTTTCGGTTGTCTAATGTTACCAGCTAAACATTACGTGCTATAGTGGTGAGCACATGTGCCTCTTTCACTGGAGATGTTAACTCGATTTCTAGCTCTAAGGCCTAGAACGAATCAAACTAAGAAAAAAGGGTATGGTGACGCAGTGGTTAAACTGTTAGCCTTTCACTAAGGTAGACTAGGGTTTGATTTTAGGTTAATATGCATGTCATAAACAAACAAATAAAAGCAGAGATAATGTTTAAAACTGATTACACTTGTCTCTTTTCAAATTATTACTTAGATTACAAATACAAACGTGGACTGGGTTTGACATACAGTTAATGCTTCCTATCACATACTAGACTGTAAGAAAGCCAAACAAGCAAAAGGCGTAGGTAGAGCAGTGGTAAAATCGCTATGTGTAGAGAAATACCTAACGGTTTTATGAACTGGCAAAGGTATGTCGCATAAACAATGCAGGATACAATCCAGCAACCATAATTTTTATCTCGTGGACAAGAGAAAACATATATATATATATATATAGATATATAGAAAGCTTGTGTGTGTGTGTGTGTGTGTGGGTAGCATTGGTTGTTTGACCAGAGAAAATACGGTGAGCTAGGTTGGGGAGAGGGAGAATTAGCACTTATATATGAATGGAAAATAGTTTTTTTCAATCGTTTTGTTTTTCAAATGCAGTGGTAGATAGTAGTTTTTTGTAAAACATTCTTACTTGCAGTAGTAATAAGCCTCTGTGGTTCCGCTAACACATAGATAGACTGTATTATTGCCATGGTCGAGCACTCACATTAAGATCATTTACAAAATCATAAAATGAAAAATAAAAAATCTTGTTTTGGAAATATCGTTTTTCAACATACACACGAAATAAATATATATAAAAAATTTGTAAACAGCAAAATGGAAAATCCATGTTTCCATATAGACAAAATTTAAAAACCTTAAACGGACATTTAAGAAAATATATGCAAATGGGAAATTGACAAATGTGTAAATATGAAAATGGAAAAATCCATGTTTCCATATCATGAAATTGAAAAACATCAAACTGTCATTTTAAAAATGCAAATGGAAAATTGACAAATTGGAATGTGTGAAATGTGAAATTGTACAAATGGCTATCATTATTTAAAAAAAAGAACATGGTGCTCTATGGTTGAGGTGTGAATCAAACCCTCTCTACTTATTTGGACCACTCGAGACTGAGTAGACTAGTTTTAGTTGTCATACCACTTTTAAAAGTTTGTGTTAAATCTAGGAATTGAACCCAAGAGCTTGTAGGGGGGATCCAAGGTTATAATATGTTAAACAGATAGCCTTGAATGTAGGGTGTGGTAGTTATATAGAGATGAGACGTTTCACTCAGGGCAGGGAGGCATGGAGATCTGCATCAAACCAGTCATAAGACTGACGACTCAAACAACAACATGTAGAGCTCACCAAAATAATGTTGTGTAACGGTAAATGTTAGTCAACGAACAGTAATGCATTACTAAAACCCATGACACGACACCTAAGAGCTTTTCTAAAATTATTTTAAAATGCCTTTAACCCTATATTAAACACCCAGTTCACAAGACTCATAACTGCAATGTTATGGTCAAACAAAACAAAATCTATGTTTCAAAACCAACAAGTGGTTTAGTCAATGTATACTGGAAAAAGTTTTATAAACACTCAAGTCCACAAAAATAATTAAATTAGTAACTGTCAGGTTGACCGAGTGGTTATGGTGTTTGACTTAAGTTCAAATTTTCTGTACAAGAAAGCAAGGGTTCGAATCCCTTACCTGATATAACTATTATCTCAACATGGCTTGACCACACTGTATTATTGTGTACTCGGTACACAAACCATAGATAGAGTGTATTGTTTAAGGTCACTCTCTTTGCGAACATAGTCAGAGACTGTTGATGGTTAACAATTGCATTAATAGTGGGACATAGGGACATCAATTAAGAAAAACAGACAATACCCATACACTATTTTTATTTATTTAATGTAAGTACTTGTACAATAGTTATATACAAACTACAACTCTCTTTTGTCTATTACTATCTAGTCCTTTTCGATCCACTTGCATAACAAGGCAGATGACTTTGTAGTTCAGCTCCTCTATGGTTTGTGTACCGAGTACACAATAATACAGTGTGGTCAAGCCATGTTGAGATAATAGTTATATCAGGTAAGGGATTCGAACTCTTGCTTTCTTGTACAGAAAATTTGAACTTAAGTCAAACACCATAACCACTCGGTCAACCTGACAGTTACTAATTTAATTATTTTTGTGGACTTGAGTGTTTATAAAACTTTTTCCAGTATACATTGACTAAACCACTTGTTGGTTTTGAAACATAGATTTTGTTTTGTTTGACCATAACATTGCAGTTATGAGTCTTGTGAACTGGGTGTTTAATATAGGGTTAAAGGCATTTTAAAATAATTTTAGAAAAGCTCTTAGGTATCGTGTCATGGGTTTTAGTAATGCATTACTGTTCGTTGACTAACATTTACCGTTACACAACATTATTTTGGTGAGCTCTACATGTTGTTGTTTGAGTCGTCAGTCTTTTGACTGGTTTGATGCAGATCCCCATGCCTCCCTGCCCTGAGCGAAACGTCTCATCTCTATATAACTACCACACCCTACATTCAAGGCTATCTGTTTAACATATTATAACCTTGGATCCCCCCTACAAGCTCTTGGGTTCAATTCCTAGATTTAACACAAACTTTTAAAAGTGGTATGACAACTAAAACTAGTCTACTCAGTCTCGAGTGGTCTAAATAAGTAGAGAGGGTTTGATTCACACCTCAACCATAGAGCACCATGTTCTTTTTTTTTTATAATGATAGCCATTTGTACAATTTCACATTTCACACATTGCAATTTGTCAATTTTCCATTTGCATTTTTAAAATGACAGTTTGATGTTTTTCAATTTCATGATATGGAAACATGGATTTTTCCATTTTCATATTTACACATTTGTCAATTTCCCATTTGCATATATTTTCTTAAATGTCCGTTTAAGGTTTTTAAATTTTGTCTATATGGAAACATGGTTTTTCCATTTTGCTGTTAACAAATTTTTTATATATTTATTTTGTGTGTATGTTGAAAAACGATATTTCCAAAACAAGATTTTTTATTTTTCATTTTATGATTTTGTAAATGATCTTAATGTGAGTGCTTGACCATGGCAATAATACAGTCTATCTATGTGTTAGCGGAACCATAGAGGCTTATTACTACTGCAAGTAAGAATGTTTTCAAAAAACGACTATCTACCACTGCATTTGAAAAGAAACGATTGAAAAAAACTATTTTCCATTCATATATAAGTGCTAATTCACCCTCTCCCCACCATAGCTCACCGTATTTTCTCTGGTCAAACAACCAATGCTACCCACACACACACACACACACACACAAGCTTTCTATATATCTCTCTCTATATATATATGTTTTCTCTTGTCCACGAGATAAAAATTATGGTTGCTGGATTGTATCCTGCATTGTTTATGCGACATACCTTTGCCAGTTCATAAAACCGTTAGGTATTTCTCTACACATAGCGATTTTACCACTGCTCTACCTACGCCTTTTGCTTGTTTGGCTTTCTTACAGTCTAGTATGTGATAGGAAGCATTAACTGTATGTCAAACCCAGTCCACGTTTGTATTTGTAATCTAAGTAATAATTTGAAAAGAGACAAGTGTAATCAGTTTTAAACATTATCTCTGCTTTTATTTGTTTGTTTATGACATGCATATTAACCTAAAATCAAACCCTAGTCTACCTTAGTGAAAGGCTAACAGTTTAACCACTGCGTCACCATACCCTTTTTTCTTAGTTTGATTCGTTCTAGGCCTTAGAGCTAGAAATCGAGTTAACATCTCCAGTGAAAGAGGCACATGTGCTCACCACTATAGCACGTAATGTTTAGCTGGTAACATTAGACAACCGAAAATGATTGTATTTCTGTTAGCCAAGCATTTCTGTCATTTACCTACTGTGTGAGCTCTGCCAGCAAGACAGTTTAGTTTAGAACAAGTGTGTGTGAGTGTGTGTATAGATTATTAGCCTTAGGTATTTAAAGCTTGTTGTGTGTAGCGACCATCTTGTCCCAGTAACCACTAAGCAAGTTTTAACAGTCAACCCATAATAACTGCATAGGATAGTAGTGTGTGGTTCATGTACTTGTGTCTGTGCATTAGCATCATGCACTAGCTTTACCTTACCCTCTATAGGTAGAGCGTTATCCCTTTCCTTTCTGACATTACCAATGACCACATTCACCCACAAGTTTTACACTTAAACCATTGGCTTGTTTTTTATTAAGTTTGGTTCAGTTTGGTTGGGTTTGATTCAGCTTGGTTCAGTTTAGTTCAATGAAGTCACCATTTTGGATTTTAGCTATCCTCTTTAACCAATCAATTAAAGATTGTCTTGTCTTCTGTCTTGAATCGATAAATCAGATTTTGTATACACCATTTGTCATTTATTACCCCATACCTACAACCTATACTCTCTCTGTACTGCAGTTTGATCTGAAAACAAGTTCCAATGGTGAAAGATTTGTCAGTCACCATACATGTAGCCTACAATAATTCTTTCACTACCTAGCTATGTTTCATCACTCTCTGTAAACATTTCACATGTCCATATCCGATTAAAAGTTTATAAAATCTCAGGTCGATGACCTTGATGTATTGGGTATTTTTGGGTAAATTCATTAGCCATGGGAAAGGGTTGACCATTCTAAGTCCTATGACACCTCACATGTTGATATCCGATTATTAGTTTATATAATCTCAGGTCAATGACCTTGCTGATTTGAATTTTTGAGGTAAATTCATTTGTCATGGGAAAGGGTTTAACCATTTGTAGTCCTATGACACCTCACTTGACCCTCTCAACTGATAAGTTTATAAAATCTTAGGTCAATGACCTTGCTGTTTTGGGTATTTTCGGTAAATTCGTTGGTCATGGAAAAGGGTTGGCCATCCTGAGTCTTGTGACACCTCACTTGTCCCTCTCTGATTATTAGTTGATAAAATCTTAGGTTAATGACCTTGCTGTTTTTTTTTGATAAATTCATTGGTCATGGGGAGGGGTTGGTCATTTTAAGTCCTATGACACCTCACTTGACCCTCTGTGATTATTAGTTAGCGAGATATTAACGAAAGTGCAGTTAGGCCCTTTTGACAAAAAATTAATAATACATTCAAAAACAGGGCGTCACCCCAAGTCCAACGACCCCTCATACAAGTCCCTAGCTTTCTTAGTTCATAAGATATTAAAAAGCCGATGACCTATTAGTTTTTGGATCTTTGGTTAATTTGTAAAAAAAACGTATCTATAAATCATTATTCAAAAAGCCCGCCCTCTTACAAAAAAAACAATTGCGCATTCGTAAAACAAAAAACAAAAATGATAAATCATAGCGGCATTCAGTTGTATGCATGCGCTTTATGTGGAACGAGTTTAATTTCATATTGGCATACAAACTCCCACATGTTGCACATGGAAAGCGACTTTTACCTAAAAATTATTATTTCACCCCCTAGTAGGGGTAGATTTTATTTTTGAGTGGAAATAAGTTATCCATAGGAAAGGGGTTGTCTGCCGGAGTAATTTGACTACTTGTACATGTCTTTAGCCTTATTCCCACCACTGTCAAAACAGGTTGTGACTTGTTAGCTATTATCGTGCACGTGCACATGTGTACACTTGTGTGTTAGGTCATATTACACATGAACTTGCATTTTCTCACGTATGAACCAAAACAGGATGTGACTTGTTTCACAAGGAGGACTGTAATAAGGTCATCTCACACGTGTTCACATGTATTTCGCCACTTTCCTTTCATATCGTTATCCCATTATAGTAGTGGTGAACAACGTCAGTTCAACACACACAAAATGTAGTTAGGCCCTTTGACATAATTTAAATAAATGCATGGGCTAGTCCGTAGGGACCAGTCCAAAGGGGGCTCATCCACAAGGACTCGTCCACAATGACCCGTCTACAGGGACTCGTCAACAAGGACCCGTCAACAATGACTCGTCAACAATGACCCGTCAACAATGACTCGTCAACAATGACCCGTCCACAGGGACTCGTCAACAAGGACCCGTCAGCCATGACTCGTCAACAATGACCCGTCCATAGGGACTCATCAACATGGACCTGCCAACAATAATCCGTCAACAATGACCCGTCAACAATAACCCATTATATTGGGTTAGGTTAGGTTACACTACAGCCGCCATCTTTTAAAAAGCCTGCCCTCTTACAAAAGCTATGAGTGGGCATGTGTGAAAACAAAACAAAACAAGCATGTTAATTCATAGTGGCTACCCACCGAACACATGCACTTTAAGTAGAACAACGTTTCATTCCATATTGACATTCAAACTCTCACATGTTGCAATTGGAAAGCGAGATTCTCTAAAAAATACAATTTCACCCCCTAGTAGGGGTAGGTTTTATTTTGGGGTGGAAATATGTTGTCCATTGGAAAGGGGGTGATAGCCCGAGTTCAATGACACCTCGTACAAGTCTCTAGCCTGATTGGTTCGCGAGATATTGCCATTTTAGTATTCCAGCGGTGGAGCGGTGGAGGTGTGCCTTGAACCCCTCAAAAACCACTACTACCAATCTATCGCCCATTTGCGCTTTTTTTATTTTTTTATTTTTACATCCTCAGCCAATGCAATATCAATAATACAAAGTTTCGTTTCCCACAACATGTTCACCTCACACGATGTAAACAGCAACTAAATTATTGGACAATTACATTGCACTGTCTAGGGACGTTCCATATATATATTGCACAAAACTTTGGACAATAATATAGAGCGTCTTGGGTCCGCGCGAGCATAAAATGCATCGTAGAAATTCAAACAAATGGGACGTTGCAGTTCAAGGTTGGGGCGATTTCCCTATTGTTGGAACTTAGCTTGGCTGTGTGGTCCGTGCGAAGCCCACAGTAATCACCCCGCTGCGCAACACTGCCTCCGCGCAGCGCGGAGACGGTGTGTGTGTGGGGGGTCTACTATATTCCAAATAATAAGGCATCCTTATTTTTAATACTCTTTGTATTTCGCATGTCGCAGTGACCCTAATGTTGTGTTTAGGAATTTCAATGAGAACTTGAGGTATAACAAGCAAGCCATCGACAAACTACTGTAATTCTGATTGAGCTGAAATCATAACACAGGTGACTAACTTACACGATTTTTCGGAAACTACTCCACATAGCCCATCATAATAGCGTACGTACGTACATCGTAAATCCTACATCGTTTATTCACAAATACCACGTAAAAATAACTGTACCATACCGTAGATTACTATTATGGTTGACGTAGAAATACAGAAGAAAGCTGCTACTTGTTTTAGATCCCTTATTTGGGGGTGGATCTAAAAGGGAGAGTTGCTGTACTAATTTATGAGTTTGTGCCTAAAGAAGGGTAGCTCCCCTTGACAGGGCAAGCTGACCAGTGTAGTGTGTTGTGGTGTGCTAGGAACTAGGGGGCGTTCCTATAAAGACTGTAAATGTGGTTTAAGGGATGTAGCCTTAGCACGCGGGTCGGTGTACTAGTCGCCCAGCCGGCTACTTATTATATAATCACCTTGCTAGTGTCAGCGGTTCGGCACGCGCTTCCTTTGAGCACGCGAGCCGCTGTGAGGAATACAAGGACGTCTGAGTTGGCGTTATTACTACGGTGTGTCACGTCTGACCGTGACGGGAGTAAGGAAGGACGTGGGGACGTGAAGAAGAGTGTAGATCAGTAATGCAAGTGTAAGAGACTGACCAAGTGTTTATTGGTCAGCAATGAGTAACTGTTAGTCCCTTTTAAGGGATCTTGTGATGTTATAATGTGAGTACAAACTGTGGGTGTTAGGTTACAAAAATAGGATTCTGAACACTGACTGACTGACTCACCTCGGTTGACACTGTCGTTAGCCTCCGGCTGTCTCGTCGAAGCACTGATGATGGAGAGATTCTCGTGACCCACTTAAGGCACCTTTTATACCTTTAGCCTCTGTTCTGTCAGCGCGTTGTGGCATAGTTGAACCAGTTTGTAGTATGTCGCTGTGTGTCATAATTACGCAAGGGTTGAGCTGCTTTATGGAGTAGCCAGCTGCCCTTATAGTATTGATGGATATTGGGTAGGCTTTTAAAGGGTTGCCTTTTATGAGATTTAGACAGATGATGGGGGGGATGATCTCTAAGGGGTGCATACCCCTTGGGTATTGTACAAGCCTCTTCCTCCATTTGGTCGCGTCCTCGCGACCGGGAAGGGCACTTGGGGTTGGGATGTTGTCGTAGTAGTTTTTGAATCCCCCTCGTCTCTTCTGGTGGTGGCGTCGTAAGCGTCGTCGTATGGAACGGGTGTCGTCGTGCAGAAGTGTAGGTGTGCGGTCAGCCCGTGTTCAGAGGGGAGGGTTATGGGGTGTACATAGATATATATGTATATAAATTTTACATTGCATGGTGAAATGTGCATTAACATTGTTGAATAAAGAAAATAATTGCTATTGAGGCACAATCGCCATTGCCGTTGTCGGCATAAAAAAGAAAAAAAACATGGTTATACATGGTTACATAGTTGTGCAGGGAGGAAAAACCCAGGGCCGAACGGATGATTGCGTCGTCCGCCCTATCTTGGGGAAAAAGTGCTCCCCGCAATAAAGAAGATAGGAGAGAATAGAAAAAAATGGGTGTTCCAGGGTATAATTTAAAGGAAATATTTAAAATGTATTTATTGGTGTGGGATAAAACGGAACACCCTGACAAATGGGGAAGTTAGAAGAGAGAAAAATGAAAGAAAACAATTCACAGACATTGGTTACGTGTTACCTTAGCAAACGAAACAAAACAAAACAAAAATATAGACATCGTGTACACGTGAACTTGATAAACAGACAAAAATATTATGTTGCGATGCTGACATTTAGGAATTTCCATTGGAATAATTGCCCGTGGGCGCATGAATATGTATGTAGTTTACTCTTTAAAATTATGAACTACAATGACCTTATGTCTACTTAAGCGCGCTAAACCCTTATAATTCTAGTTTTTATTTGGATCCTCGCGTGCACGCTACCTGTTTGTACGTACGCTTGCCGTATCACGGCTGATCCTATACGGCCACCTCTTGGCACGGTTGAGTGGTCGTACCGCTTGCAGTGTATTCTTAATACCTAGTCTGTGAAGCATCCTCTGTGGGTGAATGCTTGCACACTTGGCCATGAGGGTCGCCGCCACATGCCGGTTGCGCCCTCATCGCCGTAAGCTGCGTCGCATTTTGACGCTTCAAGTGTTTTTGTTTTATGTAGATCTGCCAGCAAGCTTGATGCCCCACAGGCATCATTCCCGCTGTGCAGATTATTGACGTGTAGCTGTAAAAAAAAATGTAGTGAGTGTGTAAGTGAGAATGAATGTTAAATGGAGGTTAGTATGCACAGGTATAATACTACAATAAGGGGGCATTAAATAGCATGTTGCTGCTATCTGGCAGCAAAATCATAATTACACGTGTCATATTCTAGGTGACAATGCCTGCAAAAAAAAATGGAGAGGTTAACAAAACATTGAAATTCCCTATTCCATATGCCGCTTCCTGTGGCAGCGTTGCCACAGTCTGAAGCCCCTTTTTACCTGTGAAAAGAATGGCATGGTTATTATTACTCGATATATGGCCGGGCTTACCCTATATGGTGCCGTGACGTCATTTCCTAATGTGTTGTAGTATTGGGCTTACCCTGGCAACGAATTTGGGCCGCCAGGCGCCGAAATTTTACCTCAATATATGTATTAAAAAAAATTGTCTTAAATGTAAGACTATGCTACATTATAATAACTTATCATGAATTATCGGACTTACCCTGATGACGGATTTGTGGGTCATCAGGCGCCGAACGGCGTTCTCTTATACCACTTATTCTACTTATGGTATATATATAAAAAAAAACTACATCTAAGCCGAGAGGGTTGCCTTAATCTATGGCCGAAAGATGCTGTGCTGAATTGCAACAGTGTTCATTAAATTTGCTTAATCCTAGGTTGCGTGTCAAATGCAACCGTCTATAACTAAATTTGGCCTAGGACGATCGCCTGGGGCAATTAAATCCCCAGATCACCACCCGCACGAGCCCCAGAAACACCGGTTGTCTCTAGGGTCGCTAGATTCCGTCCCCTTAAGTCTAGTGTCGACGTCTATTACTAGGATTAATCTATCCGCGGGCGGCTTACGGTGCCACTAAGCTAACCGTTCCGCCCGCTGTAACTTCCTTGTCGTGCTCGTTTTGCCGTTCCGATTAGTCGTAGGTGAGCCGCCCACTTGGCTCCTGTGAGGGGCGCGCAATGCCCCATCTCTTAATGCACTCTGACTGCCCGATGCGTCGTCATTTATGTGGGCATTGGACAGTGTGGTCCAATGGCATAATATTGTCTCCGCCTTAATCGGCCGTCGCAATCTGCTTTCGCAGTGATATTTGCCTCTATGGGCCGCCGTAGTATGCATTTTCGCATTGATATATAAAGTTGCCTCTATGGGCCGCCGTAGTATGCATTTTCGCATTGATATATAAAGTTGCCTCTATGGGCCGCCGTAGTATGCATTTTCGCATTGATATATAAATTTGCCTCTATGGGCCGCCGTAGTATGCTCCAACGCACAGGAGTTTTGCTTCCCGCCATGGAAGTCTTACTTACGTAAATTTAACTAACAGTCTAGTCATAATATGGTCGTCTCTAGGGATAGCTCCCGAGGCCGACGCGGAGTGAGCTATTTCTCCCGCCATTCTCAGAAAGTCTCCCTGCAGGTCTTGGCTTCGACGACCGTGGCTCAAAGTGGGTTTAGCATCCCTTCCTCCCAGGGGCGGTTTATGCGCACCTAGGATTCCAGAGCTTGCCCGACCAGGCCGCGAATGCTTTGACCTTACGTGGTTCGTCTATTTGGTCTAGTCGTCAGTAATTTGATGAGCCGACTGGGGTAAGGGTCCACATCGCCTTCCCCAGCTCTGCTCCTAGTGTTGTGCTTTTGACCTTTGGCTAACGCCGGTATCATCAGCCAGGGTGTTTCAGATTCCCTTTTTTTTTTTTTTTTTTTTTTTTTTTTTTTAATATAGGTGTAACCTGTGTAAAAAGTGTCAAATGTAAAATACTTCCAGTGTGGTGGGCTGGTAAAACCTCTACATACGTAGACTACTTTAGGCTACCTGTGCTATATCAGCTTCTCCAGCGATAATGCTCTTTTTTAACCTTGATGGAGGTGTTAGTAGGGTCTGTGGCGTCAGGTACCCTGTTATTGTGATCTGGGGGTAGTTATCTGTAGAGTGGGTTAAAGCGGGGTAGGAGGAGGTTGCGCACTTCCGAATTCCGCGTTAGTGGCGGCCTGGAACCGGTTTTTGTGCTGGGATGCTCCTACAGTGAGTGGAACGGGGCAGGTAATTCCCGGGGTTGCAAAAAATAAAATAAAAATCCATGCCGGTCTGATATCAATATCCCCTGGTGAATGGATGGGATGTACATGCATGCGTCTGGATATGAGGCGTTTGCACTCATGTATGGATAGGTGTAGGTTGAGGCATAATACTAATATATTTCCCTCTCATGCGGGATGATTTAAATTTAAAAAAAAAATGGTTAGTATTTATTACTTATGGCCTCATCTCTCAGATGGAGATGTGCATTACGCTTAGTTGTTGTTGGCCGATGCACCCCTCTCATTCAGGTGATAGCGGTGGGGCTCAGGGCGTAGCATGCCCTTTCTGTAAACACATGAAGTTTACCAACCCTTATGTATACTTTGTAGTGTAGTGTAGCTGTTTATGGTCGTGTAGATGTGTTTGCGTTGTTTATGTCTGGACGTGAAAAGGTTATGGGAAGGGAGTAGAGTGGGACGCTGTTAGCATGTTCTCTTGTCATCCTCCCTTGGTCCATGTTGGTTTTCTATCCGCGCTTTGGGATAGCGAAGCTTCACGACCTACTCTGGTCCGTTATAGGGCTAAGTCCTAGTCGCCTGGAATGATTTGTTTCGGGACTAGGGTCGCAAAAAGAAGTTGTTAAGGGGAGGTCCCGTTTCCTCAAAGTCCCTATGTTCGCCCCTGATTGGTGAGCGCGTTTGTGTGTGTGTGTGTGACTACGCTCCGCTACACCACGCGGACGCCTGGTCTGCTGTAGAGCTAAGTCCTACTGTGTATATTGTGTATGGGTAGGAAGCGCCCGTGTCCTGCCAACGTCTTTACGAACGTGCTACTCTGGGCCTGCGACAAGTTTTGGTCTGTGACGTCTGCTTGTTGATAAATGCTTTCGCAGTGTTGAAAAATGTATAGTGTTATGATTGTTCTGCATTTGTTTATTCATGGTCACTGCCACTACACAATCGCGTTTTGTCATCGACAGTGTTGCAAAGTGGCTAAGTCTGCAAGTCATCAGTTTGTGTGTGTAACTTCAGGCCGGGATTTTATGTAGGTTAACCACTGTTGCGTGTTTTTCTGCACGTATGCCAGTGTGGTCATTGTGTTAAATTCCTGGCGGCCCGATGTGGTAATCCGCCCTGCTACTATTGCCGTTGTGTGGCCATTATTCCGTAAGACCGTTGTCTTACGAAATTTATATGTCTCTGTCTGGAAAGTCCATTTTCCCTGTCAAGTGTATTTCTGGAATTTTATGCCTGTCATTTGGCCGCAGGAATGTAGTATTATCTGTCTAAGCCGTTATATGGGCCAATTTTGGTGTGATTGGAAGGCCGTCTGCTTTTTTTTTTTCTGGCGTGCAATTTTCTCTGGGGTTCGAACCCGTGTTCTATGTAATTCTCTGTGTTATATGTCTGCGTTGTTCATGTTCTGCGGGCATTCTGTCTGTATTTTGTTTGTGTTTCTCGTACCGAAAATACCGTTGTTTAGTTAGTTTTCGGTACGAGGTTTTTGTGTGTGGACATGGGTTCGAAGCCGGTTGTCTGTAAAGATTTGGTGGCCATTTCTGTGCCGCCTACACTATGGCAAATGGGCTGTGTGTTTTTCTATGCGCAACCCCTAGTATACCTTCCTGCGAGGAGTTTGCTTATTTTTGCCCTCTCCTCGTAGTGTAAATTTTGAAGATATAGGGTTCTTAGGTTGGCTATGAATGATTCCGTGCAGTGTGCTTTGGGAACTGTCGTCTGTAAGGCTCGCAGTTTATACTGCTGAGTATGAGGGTGTCGGGTTGCAATGTCTTGCGCGCTCGCTTGTTTATTTGTTCCGATAACGCTGTGTATCCGAACATGTGTTCTTAATCAGCCTGCTTTTCTGTTAGTGCTCTTCGCATTATAAAAAGGCAAGAGGGGAATTTTGTGGTTTAACGTGACCATTCCTGGAGATCGTGTGCCACGGGATTTCCGTTTTACTTGGAATCCAAACCACAGGCCATGGCATTTCACTTCGGAAATCTCATATGCATTGGCCGTCTGCAAAAGAACCTCCCATTGACTACACTTGTGTCCCCGAGTGTTGTGTTATGTATACCTATGTGTAAAATATATATATAGTTTATTTGGCCATTTTTCTTTCTTGGGCTAAATGTGTGAAACAAAAAAAAAATTATTTATGCCCCGCTCTGCATTAAGAGAGCACATTGAAAGAAAATAATAGTAGGTGGCGTTAGTCTCTAAAAATTATGTCGTGAGCACTATGTGTTTGAAAAAAAATGGTGATTGGGACCTGAGTGTAGTATTTACCAATTTGGTAACGTGAGTACTACCGTAATCTGGTTACGTCTCAGGGGAATCTACCGACACTGTCTAGTACACCTTAGGAAGGCCATTGCCAGACGTAACTGATACCCTTGTATCCACGTCACGAGCAAAGCCAGTGCACTGTGGGAGTCAAACCTGCCTATCAAAGTAATTGTAACTCACCAAAATGACAGTGTCTCATCCCGGTGTGCAATTGGGCTTTTTAGTTGGTTAAAGCACACCTCCCAAAATTTTTTTTTTTGAAACTAGTTTGAGATTCTTAATTCTTGCCACACTTACGGCTTTCGCCCGCAACAGGAGAATCTATCAAACTGTGGAACCCTAACATAGAACGTTTAGTCATTTCTCTTTAGAAAGACTCACTTAAGCTTTATGCTGTGATTTTATGCTTAAGTTGTGTTCAAAATATCTCTTTTTCGGCCTGAAGCCTGTTTGGCTTCCACTTGGCTTAGCATATTAGAGACTTTACGTTATGGCGTTAATCACTTCGCCCAATAACCATTGATGGCCTGAGAGAAAAATGCCATGGTTCCGAAAAAAAAAAAAACAAGAAGGATTTAGAATTGTTCCTTCTACTTTGGCTATATTGCACTGTATATACATAAAATAAGAAAGAAAAATATGCGATTTCATGTTGATTATGTACTTGTTGGACCATTTTCCTATCGCCCCCGTGTGAAAGAACTTATGTGGCCTATAATTTTGGTGTTAGCGATGTTAGTTTATTTCTCTGGCCTTGGTGAAAGTCGTTATCGTCTTTCGAGTTTCAGTGCTCAGAAAGGTGAAGGGTTTTGCCCTGTTACGATATTATAGGCCTCTGAAATCCATTGAGGTGTTTCTTTGCTGTTTTCCGGCGGAATTTCTAGCAAAGTAAGCCTTGCCCTACTTCCACCGTAGCGCGTGTTTCTAGGTCTAAGTGTACCTGTATTTAAGGGCGTTATTGCGCTTGGCGCTATCTTAGCAGATTTTGCGGGAGTGTATGTATGTTTGACTGCGAGGTTTTGTGGGGTGGGTAATAATACCTTTCCTAATCCCCGTGTATTGTATGGTAATGCCTGTTTAATCTGTATGTGCGTGTACCGTGCATCCTGAGGGACTAATGCCGGTGTTCGCCTCCGTTCTGGCAAATTTGCCCTTTGAACTGGCGGTGAGGGCCACTTAAGTGCCTGTTTTTGTCCTGCCAATGTGGTGTCGTGTAGCCTGTCCGCTTTCTGGCCCGTGGCCACGGCAGCCTCCTGCCACTGTGTTAGCCTATCTGTGTGAGTGTATGTAGGCTTTATATGTGGTAGGTCAGGCTCTACGTCGTCAGCCCATGACGAGGTTACCTCCTGTTGTCCCTCTGTCGTATTATGTGTGATTGAAGGTCCTGGCTTCAACTCCCTCTCGTTCATCCGGTCCGAGGGGATTGTTCTAGGCTCTTCCCCTCGGCTTGGCAAAATTGCCTTCCGATCCGGAGCTGAAGGACGTGTGTTTGTGTTAGGTTTATTTTGTAGTAAGTTGGAGCCTAACCTGGCCGTCTTCTTGACTGTGGCCACGGCGAACTCC
Source organism: Meconema thalassinum (assembly GCA_946902985.2). Lineage (NCBI taxonomy): Eukaryota > Metazoa > Arthropoda > Insecta > Orthoptera > Tettigoniidae > Meconema > Meconema thalassinum. The sequence goes on along the minus strand of OX336388.2, from coordinate 603,552,533 downwards.
TTCCATTCTGTGGCAGTACGTGGCGAGAGGGACATCCTCGCAAATTGTCGAGTTAGCGTATCTACGCTTATGTCCTCTCTCGGCTGGGCTGGTGGCCCTACCATGAACTCAAAAATGGCCTTGTTGGTTTGGAGTTCACGGTATTCGTCCCAAATTTGGGTGTACTGCCTATTGAGGCATATGGCCTGTTTGCAAGTGCTTATGTGCGCATCTTAATCGCGCTGTCCTACCCTCTGACGGAGTGTATGGCTGTTTGCCCTGTATTGTCCCGATTTTCTGTTTTGAGTGTCCGTATTTGTGTTTGCCTGATCTGTATGTGCCTTTGGCATCTAACCAATAATGCTACTAATATTGGCATACCCCTATTACCTTCATGGCTTGCAATCTCTTCATGAGGTGCCATTCTGCCTGAAGTGTATGGGCCTAAAGTAACAATAGAGAGAAAAAAAAAAATCTGTGCGTGTTTGCCAGTGTATTCCTATATCTCTCTGGTTCTGTATGGGGCTAGGGGGTTGGTTTATCAAGCCTTTCCCTTGTGTAGCTAGTTTAGAGCACCAAAAAAAAATATGGTGCTTTCTGTCTGGGGGAAAAATTTTCTCACTAATTTGCTTGGCTTTTTGCGGTACGGAAGGGGTCGTTTTACCTACGAGGGCTCGTTGGTTGAGTCCCTTTTCTCTATGCGTAGGACCCCGCCTCCACCAGTGTTTTAGATCCCTTATTTGGGGGTGGATCTAAAAGGGAGAGTTGCTGTACTAATTTATGAGTTTGTGCCTAAAGAAGGGTAGCTCCCCTTGACAGGGCAAGCTGACCAGTGTAGTGTGTTGTGGTGTGCTAGGAACTAGGGGGCGTTCCTATAAAGACTGTAAATGTGGTTTAAGGGATGTAGCCTTAGCACGCGGGTCGGTGTACTAGTCGCCCAGCCGGCTACTTATTATATAATCACCTTGCTAGTGTCAGCGGTTCGGCACGCGCTTCCTTTGAGCACGCGAGCCGCTGTGAGGAATACAAGGACGTCTGAGTTGGCGTTATTACTACGGTGTGTCACGTCTGACCGTGACGGGAGTAAGGAAGGACGTGGGGACGTGAAGAAGAGTGTAGATCAGTAATGCAAGTGTAAGAGACTGACCAAGTGTTTATTGGTCAGCAATGAGTAACTGTTAGTCCCTTTTAAGGGATCTTGTGATGTTATAATGTGAGTACAAACTGTGGGTGTTAGGTTACAAAAATAGGATTCTGAACACTGACTGACTGACTCACCTCGGTTGACACTGTCGTTAGCCTCCGGCTGTCTCGTCGAAGCACTGATGATGGAGAGATTCTCGTGACCCACTTAAGGCACCTTTTATACCTTTAGCCTCTGTTCTGTCAGCGCGTTGTGGCATAGTTGAACCAGTTTGTAGTATGTCGCTGTGTGTCATAATTACGCAAGGGTTGAGCTGCTTTATGGAGTAGCCAGCTGCCCTTATAGTATTGATGGATATTGGGTAGGCTTTTAAAGGGTTGCCTTTTATGAGATTTAGACAGATGATGGGGGGGATGATCTCTAAGGGGTGCATACCCCTTGGGTATTGTACATACTTGAACCTCTCACCAACTTAACTTAAAAGTGAATACAACGCTTTCCCTGCTTATATTTTCTATATATTGTTTCAATTCAGCAGATGACCCCTTAAGTACTATGGTTGTAAATAGACAATTTAACCAATTCCCAGCATGCAGCATAGCTTCAAATTTTATTCAAGTCGGGAGTCAAAGACAACAATAGGCGCTTGCGTCTAACCTCAGTATGCACCACTTGAGACCAGTGCCAGTTCTGCGGTTTTTTTTCCTTTCTTCAAAAACTAATCTTTGCTCAGATGTAGGATGCACGGCAAGGTAGACTACATGTACATTTTCAGTTTGTGGAGAGATAGGTAATAGCCAAGGGTACGTCTACGCAAGTAAGCAAACAATAACACACCCACATTTCTACGTACTGAACCAACTCATGTCACTGGGGGTGAATATTTTTACGAGTTTTTCCGCGAGAGGTTTTAGAGACCCAAAAAACAAAGAAGCCCTTGTCAAAGCCTATCACTTTTTGTGATTGCAACTACAATGGTCGTGATCTATTCACACGTAACGCACACAGTATTGACACGCTCGGTTTCTACCGTGGTTTCTACTGTTGACTTACCGTTATTGCCACTCGCCCCAAGAGCCGGTGTAGGATTCCAAGAATTCAATTTTGAAAAAAAGTTGGTGATAGTGCCGGGGGAAGAGGCACGCACTGGGCATGATTCACAGTGCCTTTTCCAATGTTTAAAGTTCATCCCTTTTTGGGAGGCACTTTTGCCGCACCGGCACACTTTAGAACTTGTCCACATGGCAGACTAGACGGCAGACGTATAACTAGTTTGCCACACAACAACACATACACGTAACAAACAACAGTACACGACGCACGACACAGCGATATCAACACAAACACAACTCACTCCTCTTCACCGCACAGCCCCCGCTTCACCCTTCGCCGATAGGCTATTGAGACAGGCTCGTGCAGCCGCGGGCGGGCTCGGGCGGGCTGGTGCGTTTCTCGCGCCACTTCCAAAACCACGGCGTGCATTTCAAACTGAGAAGTCCGGAGCTTTAACACATTCACAAAATTATAAACGATACTTTCGACGAGCTTGCTTGGAAAGACTCGGCAAAGGCATTAATGTTACGTTCCTGTGAAACGCGAGGTTGGGTGGAGATATTCGATTCATACGTTAGGTTAGAAGGTTTGATGTCTCGCTCATTTGTTTGTATGTAAGTCCCAATTAACCATCATGAACATTCGACTGACGCTGAATATTGATGAAACTTTTATTTTATGTTTAAACGAACAAACAATACAATAACTCAGTAACAATATGTTGTGGCCGGTACTGACGGTTCGTGCCAGGACATTACGATCTATTTAGTCATTTAGTCCTATTCTCCGTCTTTCTCTCTCTCTCTCTTTCTTTCTTTCTTTCTTTCTTTCTTTCTTTCTTTCCCCCACCCACTCTAACCCACCCACCCACCTACCCACCTTGATGTCTAGCGGCCGCTAGACATCAACCATACAGTTGGCGCCACTGCGTGTATGACTCCTGAGCGTTGCAGCTAGCGGCGGTGGAGCAGAGCAGTCTGTCACAGACACGAGTGTAGTGAAGTTGGCAACACGTCGCGATTTAACCAACTTTGAATGTGGGATGATCATCGGCGCACGGCGCATGGGTCATAGCATTTCGGAGAGTACACGCGAATTCGAGTTTCCGAGGTCTACAGGGTGGATCTTCAATTTCGCAGAGACAATGGTATCATCCGCGTAAACCGCCGCACGGAACGACCACATGTGTTGAACGAACGGACATCACGTCAACTCAGCAGAACCATACGGGGCGATCGAAGGGCTACTCTGAGTCCGATCACCGCCCCGATTGAATGTTGGGAGTCAGGAACCCATTTCTTGTCGAGTCGATACCTCGCCGTATTGCTGCCGTTTTGGGGGTTGGCGGAGGAGAAACTCGTTATTAACATCATCCCATGACTTTTGGCCACTGAGCGTATAATCAAAAGTCTAATATATAGTCAAAACTTACGATTATATACAGCGTGTATGAGACAATAAATATAATGATAAAACCCATTGATAAGATGGAGAGGAAGGGAGAGAATATTTGGGCTGATGCAGACCACACGGAGGAAATCACACGGAATAGGGAGCACAGAGAAGAGCAGGATGTTTATGAAGTCATGAGTGTCATGAGGAAAAATCAACAGTTCCAGGGAGCAGAGGAGACACTGAGCATCGTTCAGATGGGCTCTCAGGAACCCATAGGACATACATTGGGAATCAGAAAAGAGTTCCGATCTCAGGTGGAAGACGACAGGTCTGCAGCGGTACAACTTCAGAGACCAAAACGCTACACCGAGGCGATAGGCATGCATACCAAAATCATAGGGGACCTAACGGAAAAAGGGACCAACATTGAGACAATAAATACAGTGATGAAACCCATCGATAAGATGGAGAGGAAGGTAGACAATATACGGCCTGATGCAGACCGCACGGACGAAAGCACGAGGAGTAGGGAAGACAGAGAAGAGGACGCCGGTTTTGAAGTAGTGCGCCGACGGCGATACAGATCGGGCAGGAGAAATAAAATCATCATTGGAACGGATGAATCACCAAATTCCATTTTGCAGGCAGGACAGAGAACCGCTTGGCTATACATGGGACGACTATCACAACAGACCACCAGTGAGACACTTAAAGATCATTTCTCCACGAAAGGAATTCAAAAACCCACAAGCTGCGAAGAATTGCGAACTATAGGGACAGATAAGGCCTTTAAATTAGGACTTCCCTTTAAATACTTAAATCAAGTGGAAAAAGCAGAGTTTTGGCCAAAAGGAATCCTCGTGCGGCCCTTTCGAGCCCCCAGACAGAGACAGTTCAACAGAGGGGTTGCTCTGGAATAGATCCAGGCAGGGAATGACTCAGTTGCGAATGTTATAATAGAATGTGGAGGGACTGAGAAATGCAATTAGCCTCCTAACAGACGATATGTTCGAACACTATGACATAGTGATATTAACGGAAACGATGCTAACGACAAAATGGGATGCAGGAAAGGCAATTACGATTAACAGATTAGCGAGACAGGGACAACGAGGGAGACCATCAGGAGGCATCACATGCCTTCTGAATCCGATACTTTCGCCATTTAGAACTATATATGATTCAGAAAACGTCCTTGTGATAAAAGCAAGTTTATGTGTAATCATATGCATGTACTTTCAACCAGAAATGACCCAAGATGAAATAATTGGGGAATTATCACTTGCGATGGAAACAACTGGTTGCAACGAGACTGTCATTGCGGCCGGCGACTTGAATTGTCGCATAGATTAATACTCCCTCAAGACAACTCATGTCATGGAATTTTTTGAAGAAGCCGGTTTCACCCTCATTAACGAAAGCAATAGACCCACATACTTCTGCCATAACGGATCCAGTGTAATAGATCTAGTTTTCACAAACGAGTTTAATATCAGGGCGGTTCAGCAGAGTACTCTTGGAGAGACTCTAAGGAAACACTTGCCAGTTTTGACAATATTTGAAATGTTCTCCGCCGATTCCAGGAAGTACGGAATACCACAGTGTACGTCTCGGAAATTAAATCCAGTTTTGTTGAGTGAGTCGGAAATAAGTAAGTCCATGGAGCTAATTTTGTTAGGTAACTTGGACACGGCAGCGATCAGGTTAGAGTCTCTTATCACAAAAGCCACGTTTGCCGCTTCAAGGGAAAGAAAGGCAAAGAGGTGGTTTAATGAAAGTTGCTACATGGCCCGTAAAGAAGCATTAGAAGCTCTACACATAGCTCGTATGGATCCATCAGAACATCTTCTGAAGGTTTATCGGCTCAAGAGGACGAAGTACAAGGACATACTACAAACGGCCAAAGAATCCTACCACCAGGAGGAAGAAAGGAAACTAATTGACGAAGCAGAAGATAACCCTTATAAGGCGCTGAACCCTAGGCAACCAAAATATCCTAGAAACATTCCAATAGAGACTTGGGAAGACCACTTGACAGTAGTTTTACAAGGCAGGGATACCCGTCCTATTATTCAATCACCGCCCTTCCCTATTTTACTAGAGGAATCAGAGCTGCTCTCGGACATGGAGGTTATGATGGCTATACGAAAATCAAAGAATAACAATGCGTGTGAGCCTGGCCTCATATACAACGAGCACCTAAAGCTTGCATCAATAGAACTGAGTAGATGCTTAGTCGTTCTTTTTAATGCATGTTTAAGATATGGTACAATCCCTCACAGGTGGAGAAAATCGACAGTAAAGATGCTGTATAAAGGAAAGGGAGATTGTGGGGATCCTAACTCGTACAGAGGAATTGCCCTAGAATCGACAGTATTGAAACTCCTCAGCAATATAGTTTGCATTCGTTTGACAAAGGCAATAGAATCTCAGATACCGGAAGAGCAATTTGGTTTAAGGAGGGGACGATCTGCAACTCAGGCTATACAATGTCTGCAGGCTGACATAGAAGAAGCCCTGAAACCACCCGGGGGAAAACTACATGTGATATTCTTGGACTATGCAAAGGCCTTTGATACCATCAATAGACAAATGCTAGTAAGGAAATTAGACAACATGATTAGTGAAGGCAACTACTTGGCGAGATTTGTTAGGACCCTGTTGAGCGAAAACTACATCGTTATTTCGGACAACATTACAACTTCCAAGGAAAAACAGCAGACAATTGGAGTACTGCAGAGGGATCCCTTAAGCCCCATCCTCTTCGCTCTTGCTACGGCAGATGTGGTGGAAATATTACCCCAAATGGAAAAATATATATTTACGCAGACGATATGGCTCTAATTTCAACCGGTGTAAAGGATTTACATCAGGCGTTTAACAGAGTTGCGGAGTGGGCGGAAGAGAATGAACTCGATCTGAATGAAAGGAAAACAGTTGCAATGACTTTCAGAAAAGGGGGAAGAGGAGCGACAATTCTCTACAAAAATAGACCGCTGGAATGTGTTGCGCACTTAAAAGTATCTGGGGGTGACGTTCCAGACTCACGGAAACGTCTTCACTATTCACATCAAGGACAGAACAAACGCGGCTATAAAGGCCATGAGTGACATACGACATCTCCGAACACTGTCATTACAGACAGCGATGAGACTTTTCTCGCTGAAGATCATTCCTGTAGTTGCATATGGTTTGGAAAGTATTTGGCATCACCTTAAGTATAAGCACCTCGTAGAGTTGGAGAAGGTGAAAGCTACCTACCTGAAAAGGGTACTGTGTCTTTCGAAATTCACTGTTTCTCGCTTGGTGTATGAACTCGCGAAAGAGCCTCCTTTTGTTGAAGACCTCAGATTACAGCTGCTCCTGCCATCTACATCGGGTTATGAGAGACTAATGCAGGAAATGAAGTTAAAGAGAGGAAGCATATGGCAGGAATTTATATCACGGATGCGATGACATCGCGGGATTGGACGAGGGGTTTCTATGAGATGAGACACTTGATAACCAGATTCGCGGTGCATGGATTCCACTTCAGGGTGTGTGCAAACAAAATGTACCATCAGCCGGATTGCTGGTGCGTGTGTGCCCTCTGCGGCAAAGCATGTGACAGATATCATGTAATGCAGTGTGATCAGAGGAAGTTATCTCTGTCACAGTTTTGTACTAGTGATAAGTAAGTTAATTAATGATGATGATGATGATGATGTTCGAGGAAAAGATAAGTCATGTTTAATTCAATTGCATATTTTGTGCTCTAATAAATTTATATACAGGGTGTATATAAACATGTGTCAGAAACTTAAGGAAATTATTCCTGACTTCAAAACGTTACAAAAAGTTCATATGAACTTTGTTGATGCTATACCTCTATACGTCATCCAATGAATGTGGTTTGTGCACAATGGTGCTCCACCTCACTTTACGCGGATATTTCACCAGTATATCTATAACCAGTTTCCAAACAGGTGGATTGTTCCAGGGGGTTCCATAGCATGGACTACCGGATCGTCAGTATCGAATGCAATGGATTTTTTTCCATTGGGGGTATTTAAAATCTTTGGTGTATTGAACTCCCATACCCAATGTCGATCGTCTTCTGAGGGATTGTCTCCAAAATGGATGTGACCCCATACAGAACACTCCAGGAGTTTTCCACAACAAACGGCAAAGTATGGAATGTTGGCTTCGGGAATGCATAGAAGCAGGAGGAGGTCACTTTGAACATTTATTTTTTAAATGTAAATGTTTCTGGTAATCTATCATTTTTGTGCCGTGAATAATAATTCCTTTCATATCTCCCTAACGATGGATTTTCGAACCCATGTTCATATTAACGGTTTGTAATGTTTTGATGTCAGGAATAAACCCCTGAAGTTTCTGACACATGTTTGTAAACACCCTGTAGAAATCTCTTACTTATCATAAATTATAAATGGCGCACATGTTAATTCCTAACGCATGACTTCGCCTAACTTCTCACTGAATGATCCGATCATTGTCAAATCTGGGATAGTGAACCACTTATATAACCTAAACCTACAATTGTTCATTATTACAAATTATACCACCTCCATCTCTGCGGCGGGAGAGTGCTCTGGTTCGGGAGTATAAAAACACAGGGCAATCCTTCCCGGTGCATGCAGATATCCCAAACATCAGTAAAAGAAGGTCTCGTTCTTACCATTCACCACTGGACACTGCCAAGATGTTCGTTAACAACGGTTTTACCATCCGAGAATGCTGGAGACATACACAACTCTCCAACAATATAAAAAGAATGTATTACACCATGCTAAAGCTCAAATGATAAACCTCTACCCTATAATAAACCCACGCAGTAAAACCAGTACTAAAATGTAAAGCATATGTACACTGCCCTAATAAGACCTATTCTTACATATGCGCACCCAGCAATTGGATTCCAAACTAAATCTAATATTCTTAAACTCCAATCTATACAAAACTGGGCTCTAAGAATAGCCCTTAAATTAACAGAATGGATAAAGGCACTAGAGAAATTCATAAAACACTTAAAATGCCATACCTTCTTGATTATTTAGATGAATCAACAACTAAATTCTGCCATAAAACAGCACTAAAATAATAACCCCCTAATTAACAGCTCCGGCAATTATGAACCCGATCCAACAGATAAACTCAAACGCCAACTTAAATATATTCTAATACTCAAAGAATTGCTCCAAAAGAGTGATGACTGAAATAGCAAGAAATAAAGCAAATAAGTAAACAAACTCCCTAACACAATAATGCCAAAACAGATCACACTAACGCATTACATAAAATCCACAATATATACCCCTCAAACATCTCTAAATAATTTTTCCTACAACGATAATAATAATAAATTACTCGCTCCGCTCGCAGCCAACAACGACAATATTATCGAGACTACATTATCCCCTAAAGAAAATTCATAACACTCAATAACACGCAAGGCTACGTGACGTGTCTGCCCAGGGGGTACAGGCCATCGCCGGCTCGTCTGTGATGGCGGATCACGGAACTAGAATCCCGATTAATACAATACATCTAAAGAATAATATTCCAACTAAAAATACCAAATATACTATCAAAAATGCCCCAAAATTAACAAAAACCAACAACCAGAACAGCTCACACCCCGCCACACAAATCCATTCAAATTTAAACCAATCACAGTTCACCAACGTTCAAAACCTCAATATCCTACTTATATCAACCATAAATATTATAATAACCTAGATAAAACACCAAAATACAAACTTACTACCAATCAATAGCGAAATCAGGGGAAACTCCTCGTGTGGATTACTACTGATTGGGACCCTAGACTGACGAACCACGAACGACACTAATAAGGGCCTCCCCATAGAACTAATTAATTAAAAATAACATCCTTTAATGAAACTATGGGCGAATAATGCCAATTCCATCTAAAGGCAAACTTTGTACCTCAACATCTCAGGTACCGGTACCACAAGCAGCAATAGCTTTTACACCACATTTCGGCAACCACCTATATAGAAAATAAATTAATTAATTATTACGCCGCTGTGTCGGTAATGAATAATCGGGGTAACAGTGGTCTTCTATAGACTCATTTACTGTGATACCGAGAAAACAACCCCAAATTAAATCATCAGGCAAGCAAAATCTAGACAACACTTAACAATTATTACACACACTTACACACTTTCTTCGGCTTTTCCCAATTAATTGGGGTCGCCGTAGCCAAGCAGACTCATTTTGGTTTTGGCCGGAGATTTAAGGCCGGATGCCCTTCCTGACGCCACGTGATTTTTCAGGTGAAAATTCCACCCCACTGTCACCGGGATTCGAACCCCGGCCGTCCGGGTGAAAGACGAGCAGCTAAGCCACTGCGCCACCACGCTCCCCTACTTAACAATTATTACAAACCACTTAAAACAAATACTTACAAAAATAAACAAAATACTATCAACTTAATAACACAAAAAAATTATCTTCTTAAATGTCTCGAAGAGATTAAATTTATTCTCAACTGCAAAAATGTATTGTTACAATAATCTATTACGATAACAGGGTGAAAGGAGCACCAATAGGAGCACCAGTCCCTAATCACCATCCTTAAGGATTTCAAAATCCACTCGGATGATAATGCCCTAGACTGACTGAGCAAATGCCATGGGATAGTGGAGCACTATGCGCAGGTGTGTTGTCTGCGCACCACACGCCCTGTGCCAGCGGTAGTTGTATAGATGACCTTGTGAGAAGTGGTTGTGCACGTGACAGGTGTAATATGCAACGTCGTCGTGAGCTGACACTGCTCGAACGGTGTATGGTGTTCGGTGCCCGACGGATGGGAAGTGCGATTTCGGCAGTAGTATGGTAATTCGGCTTCACACGGTCAACCAGGGTGTATCGTGAATGGTTGAATGTGAGTGTTACCGGCCATCCAGCCACCCTCGATGATCGTGACCAGCGACATCTGAGATGGATTGTCAATAGTGACAGAAGGGCAACATTGCAACAAATCACGGCTCAAATCAACACAGACGTGCTAGACACATCTCCTAGTGGACAATCCATAAGAACATGGGTTCCATGGGGGTATGGGAGCCGCACCACACACGGGTGCCACTGTTAACCCAACGTCATCGGACACAACGGCGAGCATTTGTCACCTATCACCAGGGATGGACACTGACCAATGGCGTAATGTGATATGGTCGGACGAATCACGATTTCAATTGCACTCTGCCGATGGGAGGCACCGTGTGTGACACAGACCACATGAATCGATGGATCCCGCCTGCCTCGAAGGTGTGGTCTAGGGAAGTGGTGTGTCTGTTATGGTCTAGGGTGCATGTTCCTGGTATGGAATGGGTCCCTTAGTTGTTCTGGAAGAGACTTTGAATGTTCTGCGATATGTTGAACTGCCAGAGGCCCCAATGCTATTAGGTGACTATCCCATGACATTTGCCAAGTCAGTGCACATGGCAGACATACAGGTATGCTACGATGGAACAACTGCAGATGTCATGTGTATCGTCCAACCCATCTGGGTTTGACTTGCCTCGTAGGATCTGGTCGGTGCTTAATCCATGTGCTGATTCTGTGCACAAGTGGAATACCTTCTCCGGGTTGTGATTGTGGCGCGGACTGTCTGCCATATAGGTTAGTTCAGGAGTGTCCTCTGAGAGCTCTTCCTGGCGACGGAGAGATCTATAGACTACATTCGTGGCCTGGATATTAGTTTGTAAGGTAACTGCAATTATAATTTGTAATTAATGATGTAGCCATACGTTAAATAAATAATACAAATTATAGATACGCATACCATATCAATTATTCAAGAATTAATTCCTCTAACAATTTGTCACAGAATTATCTGAAATCTATGAAACTTTGAATATTGGGCCAATACTATTCTGTAAACCTACAGGTATAAAAACCAATATCTTACGTGTCATAAATTATAGATGGCACACATGTCGAGTTTTCATGCATGAATTCACTGAACTTGTATGTAGCATTTTTTTCAGGTAGTGGGGTGATACAATAATTGTTTCTTCTCGCCCAATCTAATTGGGCACACTTTTATTGACCAACTGAAAAGCAATTCTGTTGATATGCGAATTGCTTAGCATTGAAGTATTTCGCTGAGCCAACCTTGCGTGACTTTAATGTAGATCTTTGTATTAGCTTCCTGGTCCCTGTTGATTGCTCTGTTGAGTTTAGAGTAGGGTAATATGGACCTATGAGATACAGTTATCTGCATATTCCACGCTTACATTGGGTTCATGTTTCAGGGAAGGAGAACCACAACCCAATCCTGAGCCGAGTGGAGCTGCCGGTCTTGGCGCATAAAGATTGTCGAGACAAGCTTCGTAAGACGATTCTAGGGAAGTACTTTCGTCTGGACAGTAGCTTCATATGCGCCGGGGGAGAAGGGAACGGCGCCTGCTTTGTGAGATCCTTTCATATTATTCATTCATTATGCTCGTTCAGTTCATAATGACATGTTGCGTGTTTATGGGGTATAGTTTTGAGACCCCTCGTGGCGCATTGGCTAGCATTTTCACTGTCACCCTTGAGGTTCGAGTTCCTGGGTTCTGCCCTCTAACTCTCCCCTCCCTCTCTCCTTTCCAATCACATTCTTACCCTGATTGCCTTGGGTATAAACAATCAGTTATATGCAACCTTTCATGCATGGTGGAAAACCACAACAGGCATGTAAAGGTTTAAAGCCATTATTTCAGTGTTGCCTACACAAACTGTCAGTTGTAACTCTTCAGTCGGTCAACACGAATTTGACCAATCACTGGGCGGGGTACAATGTTTCATCATCATAATTTTCCATCTCCAGTTTCCCGGGTGTGGTATACAAGCGCTCGCAATTTCTTTCTGCAAGAGTAGAGTTTCTGTTCTTCGACGTCTTCCCATTTCACATTCCGTTTGTTGACCTCAGACTTCGCTGTGTCTATCCATCGATTTCTTGGCCTTCCTACCATTGTCCTCCCTCAGACTTCTGTATCGAAATAATTTCTTGGTGTTTTATTTCTGTCCATTCTCATGAAGTGCCCAAACCACTGTAACCGACGTCTTCCTAGGAGTTCTTGACTATCCGTACTTCACTAATTTCCTTCCGCTCAGTGCGGAGCATAGGGCATCCAAGAATGATTTCCATCGGGCTCTGTTAGCTGCCAAGTTCTTCACTCCCCTCTAAGCCTTTCCAGCTTTCCTAGTCTCCTCTTCAATGCTGCGTTTCTAGGTCTTCCTTGGTCTTCCTCGTCTCCGAGCCCCTTGAGGATTCCAGTCCAGAGCTCCCCAATCCAGCCCCATTTCCTCCGTTTAATTTGGACTTCTATAGGTTGTTGGTTAGCCCTTTGCCACAGCTCTTCGTTTGGGATTATATCTGGCCATCGTTTACCCAGAATTCGACGCAAACAACGATTGATGAATACTTGAAGTTGGTGGCTAATAGGATTGGTAACTTTACATGTTTCACATGCATACAATAGGACAGCTTTCACATTGGTATTAAAAAGTCTGATTTTCGTCTTCGTGGATATGTTACGGTTTCTCCAGACTGAATAGAGCCGTACAAAAGCCCCATTTGCTTTTCGTATTCTGCTCTTGACGTCCTCCTCAAACCCCTCCACTTCTCGTTACCACACTCCCAAGTAAACAAATATAGCCTATCCACCTGTTCTACATCTTCTCCTCCCACAGTGAGGCCAGCCTGTACTGTCGAGTTCACTCTCAGCTCTTTTGTCTTCTTTGAATTTATCTTAAGTCCAACCTTAGCGGCTTCACGTTCTAAGTTTACCAGTTATCCCTCTATGTCTCTGAAGCGCTGTGCTAGCATACAGATGTCATCAGCAAAATCAAGATCCTCCAACCTGTCTCGAAGTCCCAACTGTATCCCTCTCTTCCTTCCACTCCCCACCTTCCTAAGAGTATTATCAAGAACAAATAGGAACAGAGTGGGAGAAAGTATACATCCTTGTCGTACTCCAGTCTGGATGGTCAATGGCTTGGTTAGCTGACCCTCATGCTGGACTTGATATTCATAACCTGAATACATCCCTCGTATGATAACTATTTTACTTGGTATACCATATTCCCTTAAGGTCTCCCACATGACCTTCCTATTAACGTGATGTATTGTGCTGCTTGCCACTCGTTACTCTACTCCACAATAATCCGTAAAGTGTTAATTAAGACCACACAACTGCGGCGTTCCTTAAATTCAGCTTGTTCTTTCCTCAACTTCGAATCGATAGACTTCTTTACGCGATTCAAGATTATTCTGATAAATGCTTTGCTTGGTACGGATAGTAAGGTAATACCTCTCCAGTTGTTACAATTCATCAAGTCACCCTTCTTTGGGATTTTAACAATCACATCTTTCTTCCATTCCATAGGCAGCTTCTGTTCAAACCAGATCTTTCCCATCAATGGCTTCAGGATATTAGCTGTGGTGTCCATGTCTATCTTGAGGACATCTGGCGAAATGTTGTCGACACCGGGGGCATTTCCATTCTTCAGCTGTAGCTAGGCTTCTTTTATTTCAGCACAAGTTGGACTGTGAAAAAGAATATTTGGATCAGAATTTTCAGGTTCATCATTCCTCTCTTCGTGTTGTTCATCAATTCCTCGATCAACATTAAAAACTTCGGTGAAATATTCCGTCCACCGTTCTTGTTGTTCTTCTTGAGTTGTAAGTAAATTTCACTGTTTGTCTTTTATGGGTCGGTTCTTTCGGAAGCTCTTCTTAGACAGCACTTTTGTGATACGGTACATTTCTTTGCTGTCACCCTTTGATGCAGCATCTTCTGCCTTCTTCGCCATCCCATCGATCCAATTACTCTTATCTCTCTTCACACTCCTTTTGACTTCTTTGTCAATGACCGTGTATTCTGCTTGCACTTTAGCTTTCTGCTGTCGAGTCTTACACACATTCAACCTTAATCATTTTCCTATGACTTATGATCTCCCAAGTTTATTCTGACATCCAATCCTTCTTGAGAGGGTTGCTCTTTCCCAAGACTATTTCACTTGTATGAAGGATGATGTTCTTTACATTACTCCAGGAAGATTCAATATCAGTTTCCGCTGTATCAGATTGGAGTACCTGAAAACGATTTCTTAGCTCCAATTTAAATTCTTCTTTCACCTTCTACTCCTTCAACTTCCTCACTTCAAATCTCTTACTCTGTTTTCCAAACCTCGGTTTTGCCACCATGATCTTCATCTTGAACTCAGCCAGCATAAGGTGGCGACCACTGCTAGCAATAGCTCCTCTCTTATTCCGAACATCAGTGAGTGATCTTCTGAACCTCCTACTCACTGCGATGAGGTTAATTTGGTTATCAGTGTCATGTTCAGGGGAAACCCACGTGATCTAATGGCACCTCTTATGAGGAAATAAAGTACCTCCAATAACAAGGTTATGGCTAGTACAGAAGTTTGTGAAATTTTCTCCATTTCCATTCCTATCCCCAAAGCCATGTACACCCATCACATGTTCAAGTCCCTCGTTGTTCTCTCCTACCTAAGCATTATTGTCTCCCATTAATATAATCACATCTCTCTTACTGCTTTTCTTTACTGTATCATGTAGAAGGGAGTCGAATGCTTCCCTAAGTTCCTCTTCTGATGGTACCGTGGGTGCATAGCATTGTATAATCGTAACATTGTGAATGCGAGTTTTAAATCGTGCTGATAATATTCGTTCGGAAATGTGTTGCCAACTTATAAGGCTTTTCTTTGCATGTTCAGTATGCAAAAGACCAACTCCGCCTCTCCGTTCAGCATTCTCCTCGCTCCTCCCAGAGTGTATGAGGGTAAGTCCTACGTAAGTTTTTATCTCACCAACAGCTGGCCATCTTATTTCACTGAGCCCAAGTATATCAAGTTTATACGAGATCATTTCTATGGTCACCTGCCTTAGCCTACTACTCTCACCCAGAGTCCTCACATTCCAGAAACCTATTCGTGTCTTCCTTTTCATGCCGTAAGTCGTCAACATGAGATCATTCCGGTTTTCATTATTTTCAGTTTCTTGTGTGTCACTAATAAAATAAAATCGACCGAAGCGATTTCAATGAAACTCGGTAAGTGCATACTAAGTTACTACCTCGGCCGTGCCTTTCAAATTTTAATACATTTCACCATCCAACATGGTGGCCGCATAAAATATTTCACTGACATTCTATATCTCCGCAACAGTAACATATATATCACCCGGAAATTTTGTACGGTGATAAAGGGCACTACTGGAAGTTCATCTATGTGACTTTCATAAACCTGTCGAGTACGAACGAACATGGCGACCAAGCGAAGTTGAAACATTTAAATAATACTTTCCTCGCGATTTAACTATCCGAGCGCAGTGAAACTTGGTATGGTAAATGCTCATCTAAAATTTAATCTACTGACATCCAATGAAACTCAATTGTTTTGATAACCCCAAGATGGTGGCCGTGCATATTTTAAAATTAAGTTTTAATTTCTTGTATCCTAATCATGCTATCGAAGTGAATGTTTGAATAATGAATCTACGCAATAATCTTCCAACTAATGGTACATAACCAGGGGCGCACCCAGGGGGGGGCTTTGGGGGCTTAACCCCCCCCCTAAAAACCTGGGAACACTTTAAAAACATTGCATCACATAAACATAAAGAAACCTTCCAAACCGTCCGTCTGCAGGTGTCCGTCCGTCGTATCTGTGAAGCGGGCAATCCAGGTAACAGGCTCGCAGACTCCTAGGTTGGTGTCCCGGTGAACCGTAATGTCGTAGTCGTTCAGGTTGGACAGGCGGACGTACGGCCGAGACGTCGTGTTGATGAGGGTCTTGGCAACTAACAATCCTTTTGTCTGGATGTCCTCATATTTTGGCTCGATGACAGCCGCCACTCCCTCAGCAGTTCCGTCGACAATTACGGCAGCGCTGATCTCCGTCCTGGTGGGAACGATGACGTCCTCTCTCAGCCTTACTCGTCGTGGGGTGACGGCCTCGTGTGCTGGTTGCAAAGCAAGTTCCTCACCTCCGAAGTGCAGAGTGTTGGTACTCAGATCTAAGATGATGTTGTTCTGGTCCATGAAGTCCAGTCCGAAGATCACTTCATTTGATACGTCAGCCACAAGCACTGGATGCTTTATCGCCCGTCGACCAATGACGAACTCCAGTGATGCTTCGCCATGTACCGGTGCGGTCTCTCCGGTCGCGGTTATTAGTTGGAGGTTCCTTTGTGTGGGTTGCACTCTCCACTTCGGGATCACGGTGGGACTGACGATGGTCATCGATGCTCCCGTGTCGATTAGCATGGGCCAGCTCTCTCCGTTGACGACTCCGTCGACCATCAGACTGCTATTATCCCTCCTTAACTCAGTCACACGAACTTGGACTGCCGGGGCTTGACGACTGTCACAAGCAAACCTTTGCCCCCCAAGGCTGGCTGATACTTGCTTTCCTGGGCCGCGTGGTTTCCCTACGACTGACTGTCCCGACGGAAACCCTTGGCGGCGCTGATCACCGCAGTCCTTGCTCAGGTGGCCTCTCTTACGGCAGGTCCAGCAGGTCGGTAGTCCTCTTCCGGGCCGCCTCTCCGGATGTCCTTCGGCTACGTTTTTGTTGGTGGTACTGCGACCCTTGAAGAACCGACCTAGCGCCTCCATCAGTTCATCGACCTGGGGCTTGGTCTTGTCGGCTTTGGATGGTTCGTCGATGTCCACCTGACGCACCCGCGCGCGCATTCTAGATGCCTGTTTTGCCGTCTTGAACTCAAGTGCGTGGCTCAGCGCATCTGCCACAGACTTATTGCGCGCGAGTCGCAGCGCCTGTTGAGTGTCCGAGTCCCGTAGTCCGTCGGTGAAGGTCTGCGTCGCAATCTGTTCCAGAAAGTCGGCCGGCGCTGTTGGATAGGCGAGCCTTACGTGGCGTGCGATGTCCATCCCGAACTCCTGCAGGGTTTCCGCGTTCTTCTGTACCCGGGTCCGGAGCTGCATCTGGTAGGCCTGCTGAAGATGGCTATCTCCATATCGGGACTCCATATGGGCGATCAGTGAAGCGTAGTCCTGGGATCCAGTCGGGATGGCCTGAAGGACGTTATGGGCGTCACCTCTCAGCGCTACAATGAGAGCTGTAGCCTTTTCTGTGTCGTTCCAGTTATTTAAGGAACAGGCCGCCTCGAACTGACGTAAGTAGGTGCTCCACGGGACCTTTCCGTCGAAGGTAGGGGGCGTCACTCTGCTATATCCCGTTCCTGATATTCCCGGTGTAACGGTGGGCGGGCGCGTTGGCGCAGCTTGGCAACTTCCTCTTGTAGAGCGTTGAATTTCTCTTCCACCCCCGTCAGTGGGCGTTGGCGCAGCTCGGCAACTTCCTTTTGTAAGGCGTTGAATTTCTCCTCCACCCCCATCAGCGGGCGTTGGCGCAGCTCGGCAACTTCCACATGTAAGGCGTCGAACTTCTTTTCTACTGCCGTGACTTCCTCACGCAGACCCAGTTCTAATTTCTTCAGGTCCTGTGTCAACTTATTCTGACCGTCTTCCATCTTTTTCTGGCCGTCCTCTATCCTCTTCAGATCCTCCGCTAGCTTATTTTGACCGTCTTCCATCTTCTTCTGGCCGTTTTCTAGTTTGGCAGTTAGGTCCTCGGCTAACTTCTTCTGGCCGTCCTCCATCTTCTTCTGGCCGTCTTCCAGCTTCTTCAGGTCATCCTTCAGGTCCTTGGCAAATTTCTTCTGGCCGTCCTCCATATTCTTCTGGCCGTCCTCCATCTTCTTCTGGCCGTCCTCCATCTTCTTCTGGCCGTCTTCCATCTTGGCTTCCATGCCACTTAACTTTTCTAGCAATGCTGCAAATTGCGCTTCCATTTTAGATGTTTGTCTTGTAAAGGGCATGCACTCACAGGAAAATTAAAATAAAAAAATGACCTGCTCGGGTTTTGAAACCAGGACCGTCAGGTGTTGTGCTTGTGTTTGAGTTCGTAATCCCGCTTCTGACACCAGTTGTTACGTGCCCCCCCCCCCCCTCCAGTGGCACTTTTGTTAACTGGACTACGGTGGGTTGAAGCACAACACAGATTGTTCCTTTAAATGAAATAATTAAATTTATTGCGGCCAGAAAGATACACCATTCAACAGCAAATACAAGCAATTAGAGCCTTACTCCAGTTTCCTCAAGTCTCTTCCTGATGGAGAGCTCTTGCCCCCTTTCACTTGTCAACAAACCACAGAAGTTAATTCGTCCTAATGAGTCAGGTGGCCTTGACAGAAACTACCTGCACCTCTTCCTCATGTACACAAACTACAGTTACTTGCTACACGCTGCTTCGCTGTTCACAAGCTGGGAAACAATGTCACTGGATTTCGTAACTCATACGGCACTTCGCCACAATACGTCTGTCGCTCAGTGAAATCACACTCGCTCAAAACACAGGCAGTCCCCTGTATGCTTCTCACTCCCTCGCTGTCAAGAGAATCGGCTTCACTAGGGGTTTCGCAAGTCACCACACTTCTGTCGCTCAGGATAAACTCTCGCACTAGCTCGAAAAACACAACCACAACTGCTTGACAGGTCGCTCTTATATAGCAGGCCGGTGACTCAATAAATGCTTCTAGACCCATCCAGGGTTCACGGCTACTCGAGGTTTCCTTCACTGGCTGAGTCACGAATATTCTGGACCATCCCTTTGTCCTAGTAGTCCTGTTGCATAAGGCGCACGCAATACACTGAGGCAGAGCAGCCCAGCCCTGGGGCAGTTGTGACTCATGCGGCGAGCGATGAAACAAACTCACAGCCGTAACAATATTTATATACAAGAATAATAATGGACACATTCTCTTTCCATAGCTGAAATCATGTTATTGAGGAAAGCCCCCTCCAAACCAAAAGTCTGGGTGCGCCCCTGTACATAACTATGCCTACACATATAACAATCCAACATGGCGACCATCCAAAATATTTAGAAGGTTCTCAATATTTATGTATCTATTAGGCTACATCAATCAAACTGAAATTTTGTATGTTGATAGAGGCTATTAACATAAGTTCACCTATGGATCACCGACAGTAGTGGCTACGCTGGCTAAAGCGCAGCGATAGGCCATGGGGCCAAGCTCTCTTCTGACTCGGTAGACGCGTGGGTTCGAGCCCCACCGTCGGCCATCCTTGAAATGGTTTTTCGTGGTTTCCCATTTTCAACACCAGGGAAATGCTGGGACGGTACCTTCTGACAGGCCACGGCCGCTTCCTTCCACACCCTTACCCAGTTTCATTCATCTTCATCCATTCCATCTCTCATCCCGACGCGCAGGTCGCCCACGGGCGTCGACTAGAAAGACCTGCACTCGGCCTCTCAGGAGGTCACACGACAACAACAACAAACCTATGGATCATTCAATAACCGGGTGAGCACAAAACCAACATGGCGGTGACGCGAAATTTAAATATTTAAATGGATTTTTCTTGATACTTTTCATCCGAGCGCTGTGAAACTTGGCACGGTAAATCTTCATACAAGCCTTAATATACTGACGTCTAATTTAATGGAATTTTATGAGAACTTAAAAATGGCGGCTATGATTTTTTTTTTAAATCTCGTTTTCATGTCTCGTATCCTAAGTAGTCAGGTCTGTTTATTATCATCATCTGGGCTAATGACCATGTAGTCAGGTCTGTCTATCATCACCATCTGGGCTTATGACCAAGTAGTCAGGTCTGTTAATCATCATCATCATCTGGGCCAATGACCAAGTAGTCAGGTCTGTTTATCATCATCTGGGCCAATGACCAAGTAGTCAGGTCTGTTTATCATCTGGGCCAATGACCATGTAGTCAGATCTGTTTATCATCATCATCTGGGCCAATGACCATGTAGCCAGGTCTGTTTATCATCATCTGGGCCAATGACCATGTAGTCAGGTCTGTTTATCATCATCATCATCTGGGCCAATGACCATGTAGTCAGGTCTGCTTATCATCTTCTGTACAACAATTATCATCATCATCATCTATTAGACTGTGGTGTGTAAGTGTGTCTGGTGGCAGTTGCAGGTTTATTAGATATAGTTCATTGTTTCATTAGACTGTGATGTGTGAGGGTGCATGTGAGTGGACCTGGTGACGGACTGTTTAAGTGGTAGTATTTGTTGTTGGTGGAACTTTAGTATTTTTTTCGTTACTAGAATTTTGGTGTTTAATTGTTAGTAGAAGGTTAGTATTTTTGTTAGTAGAATTGCTCTTTACTTATTCTGAAAGGGAGTAGCAGCCTTTCAGAATAAATCAGTTCTTTACTTGTCTTATAGACGGTTAAGATATTGATAATAAAAGCCAACTAATGGCTACACTGCGTTCTGCTTCACGGCTGAAAGCAACGGGAAACTACAGCCGTAATGCTATTCCCGAGGATATGCACCTCTCTATGCATAATTACATGTGATGATGGCCTCCTCCCTTGTAAAATTTCAGTCCGGAGGTAAACTAGTCCCCCGTTCGGATCTCCGGTTGGGGACTACTCGAGGGGGGTTAACGTCACAGAAGTGACAAAGAGGAAATCTGACATTCTACGAATCGGAGCGTGGAATGTTAGAAGTCTGCTAGGAAGTGGAAGGTTAGAAAACTTAGAAAGGGAAATGGATAGGTTGAGGTTGGATTTGGTTGGGATTAGTGAAATGCGCTGGCAGGAAGAACAGGACTTTTGGTCAGGTAACTATAGGGTCATTAGCACTAAATCAAACAATGGCCAAGCAGGGGTTGGTTTCATATTGAGTAGGAAACTTGGACAGCGGGTGGAATATTATGAGCAATATAGGGAACAGATTATTGTAGCAAAAGTAATACTACACCTACGTGCACCACAGTGGTACAAGCCTATATGCCTACAAGTCAAGCTGATGATGAAGATGTTGAAAAGGTCTACGAAGAAATAGATGAAATTCTGAGGTATATCAAGGGTGATGAAAATGTTATAGTAATGGGAGATTGTAATGCTGTGGTAGGAAAATGAAGAGAAGGGAAGATAGTAAGAGATTTCGGATTAGGTGAAAGGAATGATCGAGGAAGCAGGCTGATGGAATTCTGCACCGAGCATGAGTTGGTCATAGCTAACACCTTATTCAATAACCACAATAGAAGAATATACACATGGATGAGACCAGGAGATACAGGGCGTTACCAAATCGACTACATTATGGTCAAGCAGAGGTTTCGAAACCAGATTTTGGATTGCAAAACATATCCTGGTGCTGATATAAACTCTGACCACATCTGGTTGTTATGAAATACTGATTAAAGTTGAAGAAACTGAAGAAAAGTCAAAAGCCAAAAAGGTGGGCAATAGATAGACTGAAAGTGAAGGATGTAAATGAAAGATTCAAGAAGAGTATAAAGGAAGGACCAATGAAAAACCCTAAACCAACTTCAATTGCAGACGAAGGGGCACTTTTGAAGAATGAAATAACAAAATCTGCAGAAGAGAACATTGGTAGGAAAGAAAGAATAGGTAAACCGTGGATCACTCAGGATATACTAGAATTGATGGATGAAAGGCGGAAACACAAGATTGTAAGAGATGAAAAGGGGAAAGCAGAATACAGACGTCTGAGAAATGAGGTTAACAAGAAGTACAAGGAAGCTAAAGAAGAATGGTTGAAAGAGAAATGTGCAGGTATAGAAAATTGTCTGAAATTAGGAAAAGTAGACACAGCTTATCGAAGGTTTAAGAATACTTTTGGGGAAAAGAAGATAAGTGCTGTAATATTAAGGACACAAATGGAAAGCCTCTAACAGATAGGGAAGAAAAGGTTGAGAGATGGAAAGCTTACATAGAGTGTTTGTATAAGGGAGAGGAGATTGAGAATCATGTAATGGAAAGGGAGGAGGAAATTGATGAGGATGCAATAGGAGATTTAATATTGAGATCAGAATTTGACAGAGCATTGGAGGACTTAAGCAGGAACAAAGCACCAGGCATAGATGATATACCGATTGAGTTGATACGCTGCATTGGAGATGAAGGTCTGATCAGGTTATTTCACTTGGTGTGTAGGATTTATGAGACAGGTGAGGCACCCCCTGATTTCAAGAAGAATGTTATTATCCCTATACCAAAGAAAGTGGGAGCTGACAGATGTGAAGATTACCGTACAATCAGCTTGATTACTCATGCTTCAAAGATCCTGTCTAGAATAATTTACAGGAGGATGGAAAGCCAGATAGAAACGGAGTTGGGTGAAGACCAGTTTGGTTTCAGGAGAAATGTAGGAACAAGGGAAGCTGTACTAAGTCTTAGACTGATTTTGGAAGGTAGAATAAGGAAAAATAAGAGAATGTTCATGGCATTTGTAGACGTAGAAAAGGCTTTTGATAACGTTGATTGGACTAAATTGTTTGACATTTTGAAATCGATTGGAATAAAGTACAGGGTTAGGAGGGCAATATACAATCTATACAGAAACCAGACAGCAGTCATTCGAGCTGAAGGACATGAGAGAGAAGCTGGTATTCAGAAAGGTGTAAGGTAAGGCTGCAACTTATCACCCATACTTTTCAATCTTTACATTGAACAAGCAATGAAGGAAATTGGAGAAAAATTTAAAGTGGGAGTGAAGATTCAAGGAGAAATAACTTCAACTCTGAGATTTGATGACGACATCGTCATCTTGGCCGACACGCCTGAGGATTTGAATGAGTTTTTGAATGGTATGGACTCCGTCTTACGGAATGAATACATGATGAAAATTAATAAATGTAAAACAAAAATACTGGAATGCAGCCGAAATAAATCAGAAACCTCTATGGACAACAAATTGGCAATTAAAAGCTGAAGGAAGTAGGAGACTTCTGTTACTTAGGAAGCAAAATAACCAGAGGTGGATGAAGCAAAGAGGATATAAAAAGTAGGTTGGCTCAGGCAAGGAAAGCCTTTCTACAGAAATGGAATCTGTTGACATCGAATATTGATTTAGGTATTAGGAAGTCATTTTTGAAAACCTTTGTCTGGAGCGTGGCGCTCTATGGAAGTGAAACTTGGACTATTGGTGCAGCAGAAAAGAGGAGAATTGAAGCATTTGAAATGAGGTGTTACAAGAGAATGATGAAGATCAGATGGGTAGATAGGGTGACAAACGAAGAGCAAGCTTAGTTATGGAAGGAAGGGTTGAGGACAAGAACTGTAGGGGTAGACCAAGGTTAGAATATGATAAACAACAACAACAATAATAAACAATTTCGGAGAGTGTGACTTATTAGCCCACAACTTCCTAGTTTTCTGGTAGGGCTGCCACCTTAAGGACTGAAAACGAGCCCCCGTAGTTTTCTAACCGTACCACTGAATTACAGCTCCGCCTGGAAATAACCTACTGATGACGCTGCTGCCCAACATCATGGCGTAGTCTGTCATAAAGTATGGTCTCTCTCCCTCGACCGTACCAGCATAGGACGTATCCCTGCCTGGAGCCAAAACTCCCACTGCCATTGCTCTCAGGATCACTGAGACACACAAGCCTCCCCACCACGTTATGGTACCAGACCATGTGGGAGACCTAGGAGTTCAGTGGCAGGTATTTTGATACCAAGTTCCTGCCTGTTAATTTCATTCCTAATCTTATCTTTCCTGGTCCTTTGGTTCATTGTTCTCATTAATTTAATTCCTGTTGCCTGGATTTTACTATTGGCCTTGTTGAGTAGGGTACATGATTCAAGTCCAATGTATATAATATGTAAATAACACTCCTGGAAAAAGTTGCATGTATTAGTTATGATCATTATTATAATGGGGCAATCTTAAGATTACGCGTTTCGACCATCAAACGGTCATCATCAGATCCTGATCTCCAAGGTTCGGATGTTAAGGAAAAGTCATATTTTTTTCCTGAGCTCATTTTACCCGAGATCTGAAAAATAAGTTTGAATGATGGGTCCCTGACCACGTTTAAAGCAATTAGATATTGCCTATAAATGCATATTTCGGCCATTTTATTGTTTTGGTCATATTTTAGTGATATAAGGTCATATTTGGTTATGATTTCAGCATTTTTGTTTAAATTGAGGCGTCATTAATTAAGTACGTGTTATCTGAGTCGGGATTCAAACACAGGATTTCCGAATAGTGTAGTAGATATATTTTTCTTTCTTTTCCCGAAACAGGCAGACAGCAGGTTTAGAAGATCTGATTCCAAGAAGGCGCTCCTCTACGGACGTCTTTTAGCACAATTTTTCTGGACAAGTTGGATTGCGACACTACACGCATGAGGTCACGGGACACGACGATAGTGTGCTTCCGCCTTTCAACAGGATGTCACTCCAGTAGATACAGACTATTTAGCTCAGAAGCAATTAGCAAACAAGGAAATTGTTTTTATCTATAATGGTCCGTATTGAATTTAAATTCCACTAAATGACTTGCTCTTATTTCCGTCTTTTCAATACTTGTAATATTATTAGCACTGTTTAGTACTGGTATTGAACCCATGGGCCATAGGGTCCATGACGGTCGAATCCATGTCCTTAAGGAGGAAATGAAAGAAACGTATAGTTTCTTAAAGGAACGGAGAGAGATTTTAAGCCAGGAATATAGCTTAACATTGTGCAAGCGACTAGGGACAGATGCTCCTTAGATGAGATCACCCCACTCGACATTTCAGAGAGGGCTGGTCACGAGTATTAATAACTGAGTGGAATTTTCCACCGTGATAGAAAGAGAAGCCTGAATCGGAATTCGAGCTGACGTTGCTGGAATTTGACAACGCCGCATATGCGTCAGAAGAGGAATAATTAAAATTAACACGTTTACGAGCATAATAATGAGTAAAGAAGCACAGTACAGTGAATCATTTTGAATGAGAGATTTTTCAGTATAGAGAAACCATGTAATAATTGTGCAGAAATAAACTGCCGACGTAAGACGACGTCATAGGGGAATTACCTAAGCCTCTGTGGAGGGGAGAGAGCAAAAAGAATGCAACACCCACACAATTGAGGACGAGAAATTAATTAATATCTCCGAATTGCACGATCAATTCTTAGGTGCAATAAGATCATTTGACATTGAGAAGAAAAGCTTTCGGAAGGTATAATTTTTATATTTGTGGCACCATTATTTTAGAAGTTGACCACAGAAAAGGCTTGAGTCTTATTTTTTTGTAGTAAAACAGTATAAAGCTTCGGGCGTTTCCAAGCCAATCATGCAGTTATTATCAGCCTGCGGGCATGACACTGTGTCACGATCATCATTGAATGCAGTTACAACGAGCACTCCGTGACCGGAGGTGCTGCATCAAAGTCTTCAAACGTATGAACCTCAGGGGAGGTCATACTGCGCAACAAGTATAAGCACCGAACGCAGTATTCAGACAGCCAGAGGGCACGTCACTGTGTCACATCGCATGCAGTCCTACGAGCATTCCGTGAGGGGAAGTGCTGCTCCACGACGTAGAAGTAATCATTCCGACAGTCCGTGAGGGGACGTAACTCTGCGGTACATCGATAACAGCTACCAGTACTCCTTGAGGGGAGAAACGCTGTTTTACATCACCGAAGTAAGATCCAATAGCCACAGGCGTCACAGTAGTAACGACTTGCTTGCCTACATAAGGAGCAGTCAAGACGAAATTTCAAAGTATCGCCGGAGTGAAATATTAGGAAAATCCTAATTATAGGATTTAGGCCCGACTGTATACAAGTTAAAGTGAAAATTCGCAAGATATAGTCAGAGCAGGCTGCGAACGTCGGACTTAAAGGCGATAGGTCGTTAAATGTTCGAACGAACAGATCATAACGTACGGAAGTATCGTACCAGACAGATAAACTGTTATTTAAATTGAAGCAACCTAAAAAGGAAGAACAGAATAAGGTTCGAACGTATGAGTGTTAAAACAGTTCAAATAAATAGAATAGGAGACTATAAACATTAGCTCCAGAAAGCAGGCGAACAATTCTAAATAGTACTAGAATCGAGAAGTGCTAGCTGCTAGAAACTAAATCTATAGGTCTTAGAGGAGACCTCGATCCATATAAACTTTCGTTAGGATCGATAGACAGATCTACAGAGAAGCCGTTCAAGCTAGATAAATAGCCGGTTATCCAGGATAGGAATAGCAGAATTGAACTCCAGGGAACAGTAGATGTTTCGGGACTTTCGCATTCTTCAGAATAGGAAGCCGACATCGGATAAATTTCACCCTTGGAAACGGGAATTTAAGAAGATCACGTGTGATAGGCTCAGAAGTACGGCCTAGTGATCGAGTAATTGTGAAGTGTAAAATAATCAAGATTGTGTGTTAGATAATATTTTTAGTGTTATTATGTGTTCAAAAGGGACACACCAGTATATAAAAATGTCGTCAATATTAAGTGTTCTAGATATAGGTCAAAAAGTGTTTTTACGTAAGATGAATACCTTCAATATGGTGTAAAAGGTTCAAAGTGGGCCCTAAAAATGAAACACCGCACCAGATTTAAGATCATGGGATGATCTGGAAAATATGTGAGTACAAAATTCATTTTTATTTTGGTGTCAGAAATTGATTGTGTACAAAACCACCGGAGTTTTTGAGTGAAAGGGATGTGTTTTAATGAATAAATATTGAATAATCAAGAACACGGTCTGAACAATAATAAAATAAATAGAGAAATTATGAATAATTATGTAAAGAATAAATTCCGTAGAGGAAATATGTGAATAAAGGGTTAATGTATTTAACAAAGGTCATAAGAGCAAGCGAAATATCATTTAATTATCATGAAAGACATTGAAATAAAGTAAAGTTGAGATATGAAAGAAATAGCTTTTGAGCTTGTATAAAGAATAAAGATAATAATAATAATAATTAAATATGGAAATGTTAAATAAAAATCAAATAAATTGATATGAACATAAGAACGTTAAGCCTTAACGTATGTGTAAGAAATGAGGTTCAATGGAATATTTTAAAACAGGGAGCGATTTATCGACAACGGAAAGATTAATATGTGAATGAAAATAATATGAATTGTTACTAAAGAGATTTTATCAGTTCTTGGGAAGACATTTTCGGCTTAAAATAATGCATAGCGCATAATGAGCGCAAAAATAATATTAAAGTTGTCACGCTAGGAACGCGTAGTGGTTAAATACTTGGTACATTACTTATGGAGGGTAGTTGATTGCAGTGAATTGATAATTGTGTAAGTCCTCTATTTGTGACATGGTATCACGAGGCATTGTGTATGTATTTAAAAAGGGAGCTAATATATGTTATTATTGTGCGTATATCATATGGGCCACGGCCGACTCTAAATCGCAATTTGTATAAGTCCTCTGTACGGAATTGATTCCCGAGGCACCTGAAGAGATTCGAATGCAGGATCTTCTTATGATAAAAGCCCCTGTAATTCTCCGTCGTCGTATGTGTATTTAATCTTCCCAATCAATGAGGACCCTCTCATAATTAATAAATGCCAAGGATATGAAAATGGTCTTTGAACCAAAGAATAGTTGTTGAATGTTACGGTACAGTAAAGCCCGGTCTCCCCAGAACTGGATAGAATGGGAAGGTTTGTTTTGAAAGCCTTGAAAATAAGCTACTAATGTTGGGTCAGACAGGATGTCTCCACCACCCTAACGTGTCATAAATCGCACCCCAGTAGTAGAGACTAGCTCTTTTAAAGCGAGAAGGAACAGAGACCGTCTCGTAAGCTGTTGTAAAGAGAAATAAATACACCAGGAGTGTTTAAAGTTGTAAACGACCCGGGCGTTGAACCGAGGTCCTTAAAGATGGATATTTCGTTTGCCGGTTCAGATCGTAGTTTCTTATAAGATAATGGTCTATTTAAGACATAAGAGATAAATAACAATCCCTATGGTAATAATGTATGGACGGGGGATTCCACGAGTTGATTGAAGG
This sequence comes from Meconema thalassinum, assembly GCA_946902985.2. Lineage (NCBI taxonomy): Eukaryota > Metazoa > Arthropoda > Insecta > Orthoptera > Tettigoniidae > Meconema > Meconema thalassinum. The sequence continues at coordinate 603,524,085 of OX336388.2, read as the reverse complement.
CAACTGAGTTCGGGAGTAACTATAGTTTTTTTTGACTGTGTCAAGTACCTTCACGCTCTGGAGTACACAATTGATTTTCTGATTACCTTAATATATTTGTGAAATAAAGAGAGATGATAACAACTGAATGTGTGGACATGCCCAAAATATTGAATTAGATAATTAACATAGATTTTAAATATAATTATATATTTGTTTTTGAGAAATAAGAAAATATAAAAGCTAGTGTTTGAGGTGTACAAGAATGACACCTTAATAATGTAAAAGCATGGAGCCAAAGAGCTCGGAGTTATGTAAACTTAATGTTAGTGCTTTATGGAAGTGAGACTAAGTAAGATTTGTTGGTTTATGTGGAAACCACAGGTTTTGAATACAATATTTGTTTATTTTATTTTGTGATCCCTTGTTCATTTGGAACAAGCAGTTGATATTTGGGTCAGTAATTAAATTGTTTAAATGTTTGTAGCGCCATTAATTTTATTAATTAAATGTGTTTAAATAGGAGTTGATTTTGTTGTTATTTTTGCAAGTGTATCCTCTAATTAATCCAAAATATGTGAGTCACAGAGTGGGGGAACTTACCGCTGCCCCGAAATCCCGAATTGAGCTACGCTGGTATACTGTGATGGGCATATTTCTTGCTAAATGGGCACAGGGGGATATATAAATACTGTGCTGGATTAATAACTAGAGGAACACTTAAGTCGGTCATATCATGTAAAATTAAAGTAATAATAGGAATAGCTACAACGTAAAATATTAACTGACCGCATGGGTCCCTGGAAACTCATACCGAGCAGCCCTGAATATATATATATATTATCATCCCCTTAGCAATGCTTAATTTGTGTAGTGGCTTCAACGTGGGGCTTATAGCAAACCATACATACTGATTTTGGCGCCCAGTACGCAGGGATGAGTTTTCCTAGGGAAAACCCGAGTTTTCTCGAAAAATCAAAATTTTCATTTTTTGAAAAAAATGGTTTTTCGAAATTTTGAATTTTAAACACTTCCATAAAGGTTTATGATATTGAATAAAAGTATTAAAAGGGTACGTTGTAAGTGAATACCCGTACCAAAGTAAAAGTTTTGAAGAAATTGGGACACACGGATTCAGAGTATCATCTCTCAAGCATGTACTAGTGTGGTGGCATTAGAGGCCCACTGAATTTTAATATGATGTTGTTAAGTGAAGAGAGGCGGAGGCTCTCTGAGAATGTAAGGGCCGAGAGCCCAGGGAAAGGTAAAACTACAGGTGAGAAAGAGTACCCAACCAAAGAAATGATAAATGTTTCTGTAGAAAGCATGCGTGCACCTGGAGACATAGTTACACGAAGAGATGGTAACATGTCTGCAGACAAAATGGTAATAAATGTTGAGCCTTTAGAGCTCGGAAAGGAAAAGGAAATTTGTAAACCAATTCCAAGGGAAAATGTAATTGATAATGATAAGAATAAGGATAATACAAAGTCTCACGTAGTAATACCGGTTCAGGTAGGCTCAGAAAACGAAGGGGAAAAGAACGATAGTACTGACATTCAGGATCAGGAAAAGGTAGAAATGGCGGAATGGGAGGAAGTAGAAACATTCTTGGATAAAATTGATGAAATACGAGACGAGCATTATCAGATGAGGAGTGAACTTTGGAAATTTAGAGATGTAGACTCAAAGGAGAGAGACGAAATTAAGGAACAAAGAGATAGGATCTCGGAGGAAATTGGGAAGATATTTGAACTTCGTAAAAGGGCATGTAGAAATAACCTTACGATACCTGAGCAGGAATTAGAAGACTTGTACAAAGAAATCCCGAAGCTTAAAAGGTCATTGATACAAACAAAGAAGGAATTTGCGAAACGCATGGAGAAAGAAGGGAAAATAGAAATAGTTTCATGGGAACAGATAGAAAGTTTCATAGATGAAATTATGGAAATAAAGGGACAATGGTCAGAGATACAGGATAAATGGACTAAGATTTGGTGGAAGACCGATTATAAAGAGCACGAAAGGAAGAAATATATTAAGGAACAAAAGGATTATCTGATAAAGGAAATTAGAAAAATGCACTGTTTCAGAATGAGCATGTATGACGAATATGAGATAATAAGTATTTAGGAGTTGGCTGAAGTAAGACAGGTCAAAATTCCAGAATATCAAGAAATATTAGAGGCTGCTCAGAAGGTATGTGAGGAATACATGGTGGCGCAGAACTGTCAGGAAAATGAAACAGCTGTCCAGACGGAAGTTGAAAAACAAGCCGAAATTGAAGAAGAAAAAGAAGTCACGGTGCCAGAACAGCCTAAAGTTGAGATTAAAGAAGAGGAACAAGAAATAGAAATCATCATGACTCCAGTGGGAATTGAAGAAAACTTGGAGATCCTTCCAGAGAAACGAATGGAAATTCAGGAAGAGATAGTAACTCCAGAACAGGAGGATAGCCAAAATGAAAATGAGTTCCAAACTGAAGAGACTCATTTTTATGAAAAGGTCGAGCTGGAAGAACAAGAAGTAATCTCGGAACAGGAGATGCTAAAGGAATTGATAGTTGAAGAAACGGAAATGATAATTCCAGAAGAAATAGAGAAATTAAATGAAATAAATATAGAAAATTTCAACGAAGCATCGATGGAAACAGAGGTTCAAGAATTCACAGGAATTGAAAAAGAAAACTCCGAAGAAAAGAAGGAAATAGAAAAAGAAAACCTAGAAGACATTCAGGAGGATCAAGAAGATAAAACGGCATTAGAAGGACCAAAATTGAAAGCTCAGATCCTTGAATTGTTGATTAAATACCAGAACTGGCAACAAAAGAACAGAGAAAGGGATGCAAATAAGAGCCAAGAAACCCTAAAAGAAAAAGATGAGATTGTTGGGAGCAATGAAAAAATGAGAGGAGACGTCTCTGAAGAAGAGCCAAAGGGAAGAAAACCGCCATTGATAGTTGGTGTACCAGGAAATGGATACCCCATGGAAACAAGGAAAGGAGGTGAAATAACCAACGATGTCTTGGAGAAAGAGGATGCCCAGGCATATTTCAGCTGGAAGCATCGTAAGAAGAAAGGGAAGGATAAAAAGAAGAGAAAGAAAAGAGATTTGGAAAATCTAAAGAATTGGAAGAGTAGGAAAAAGAAAGACTCTTTGAAAATGCCATCTCAATATGAGGTGAAGGAAGAGAATTATCCCATTGGAACAAACGGGTAAAGATATGTGCAACCATCAAAGAATATGAGAAATAAGTACAATATTTGCTGAAATACCATCTCAAAGAGAGATGAGGAATAGGGAAGAGAACCAGAAAGAGTCAGGTGAAGTCAGACTGAGCTCTTAAAAATTTTAATTGAAGTGTAACAGACTTGAAGTCTGATAACTGTAATGAAGTAAATTACGGGTAAAGCTAATTGCACCCGCAAGATAATTAACATAAAGTCATTAAGTTGAAGAAATATAATGAATAAAGAACAGACCGATTTGTAGTCTGACCTGAGAAAAGAAGAAAGGGAACCAACTGTTGACTCGAGTTTGGAGGAGCTCGCCAGACGAGGGTAGAGAGTTGTAAACACTGAACGTGACAAGAGATTTATGGCCTGAGTGGAGACGTCCACTAGGGAATAAATGAATGAATGGGAACTCTTGAAGACCCAACCTAAACACAGACCAGAAAGGAGAGGAACTTTAAAGAAGTAATTGATTTTATTGAAAAGGAAAATTTTAATGTAATAAAGGAGAAAGAAAGGGTAAAGATTGAGCATACCCAACCCACACAATTAGTGGAAGGAACCTTAAGAAAATAAAATAACAGTAAATACGGATGACGTTATGATGAATTCGACGGAAAGGAAATACAAATTAGATTGAAATAAATTTCCTCAAAATTTTCGAAAATTTATTTACCTAAGGAGGGGAGAGATGAACCCATGGGCCATAGGGTCCATGACGGTCGAATCCATGTCCTTAAGGAGGAAATGAAAGAAACGTATAGTTTCTTAAAGGAACGGAGAGAGATTTTAAGCCAGGAATATAGCTTAACATTGTGCAAGCGACTAGGGACAGATGCTCCTTAGATGAGATCACCCCACTCGACATTTCAGAGAGGGCTGGTCACGAGTATTAATAACTGAGTGGAATTTTCCACCGTGATAGAAAGAGAAGCCTGAATCGGAATTCGAGCTGACGTTGCTGGAATTTGACAACGCCGCATATGCGTCAGAAGAGGAATAATTAAAATTAACACGTTTACGAGCATAATAATGAGTAAAGAAGCACAGTACAGTGAATCATTTTGAATGAGAGATTTTTCAGTATAGAGAAACCATGTAATAATTGTGCAGAAATAAACTGCCGACGTAAGACGACGTCATAGGGGAATTACCTAAGCCTCTGTGGAGGGGAGAGAGCAAAAAGAATGCAACACCCACACAATTGAGGACGAGAAATTAATTAATATCTCCGAATTGCACGATCGATTCTTAGGTGCAATAAGATCATTTGACATTGAGAAGAAAAGCTTTCGGAAGGTATAATTTTTATATTTGTGGCACCATTATTTTAGAAGTTGACCACAGAAAAGGCTTGAGTCTTATTTTTTTGTAGTAAAACAGTATAAAGCTTCGGGCGTTTCCAAGCCAATCATGCAGTTATTATCAGCCTGCGGGCATGACACTGTGTCACGATCATCATTGAATGCAGTTACAACGAGCACTCCGTGACCGGAGGTGCTGCATCAAAGTCTTCAAACGTATGAACCTCAGGGGAGGTCATACTGCGCAACAAGTATAAGCACCGAACGCAGTATTCAGACAGCCAGAGGGCACGTCACTGTGTTACATCGCATGCAGTCCTACGAGCATTCCGTGAGGGGAAGTGCTGCTCCACGACGTAGAAGTAATCATTCCGACAGTCCGTGAGGGGACGTAACTCTGCGGTACATCGATAACAGCTACCAGTACTCCTTGAGGGGAGAAACGCTGTTTTACATCACCGAAGTAAGATCCAATAGCCACAGGCGTCACAGTAGTAACGACTTGCTTGCCTACATAAGGAGCAGTCAAGACGAAATTTCAAAGTATCGCCGGAGTGAAATATTAGGAAAATCCTAATTATAGGATTTAGGCCCGACTGTATACAAGTTAAAGTGAAAATTCGCAAGATATAGTCAGAGCAGGCTGCGAACGTCGGACTTAAAGGCGATAGGTCGTTAAATGTTCGAACGAACAGATCATAACGTACGGAAGTATCGTACCAGACAGATAAACTGTTATTTAAATTGAAGCAACCTAAAAAGGAAGAACAGAATAAGGTTCGAACGTAGGAGTGTTAAAACAGTTCAAATAAATAGAATAGGAGACTATAAACATTAGCTCCAGAAAGCAGGCGAACAATTCTAAATAGTACTAGAATCGAGAAGTGCTAGCTGCTAGAAACTAAATCTATAGGTCTTAGAGGAGACCTCGATCCATATAAACTTTCGTTAGGATCGATAGACAGATCTACAGAGAAGCCGTTCAAGCTAGATAAATAGCCGGTTATCCAGGATAGGAATAGCAGAATTGAACTCCAGGGAACAGTAGATGTTTCGGGACTTTCGCATTCTTCAGAATAGGAAGCCGACATCGGATAAATTTCACCCTTGGAAACGGGAATTTAAGAAGATCACGTGTGATAGGCTCAGAAGTACGGCCTAGTGATCGAGTAATTGTGAAGTGTAAAATAATCAAGATTGTGTGTTAGATAATATTTTTAGTGTTATTATGTGTTCAAAAGGGACACACCAGTATATAAAAATGTCGTCAATATTAAGTGTTCTAGATATAGGTCAAAAAGTGTTTTTACGTAAGATGAATACCTTCAATATGGTGTAAAAGGTTCAAAGTGGGCCCTAAAAATGAAACACCGCACCAGATTTAAGATCATGGGATGATCTGGAAAATATGTGAGTACAAAATTCATTTTTATTTTGGTGTCAGAAATTGATTGTGTACAAAACCACCGGAGTTTTTGAGTGAAAGGGATGTGTTTTAATGAATAAATATTGAATAATCAAGAACACGGCCTGAACAATAATAAAATAAATAGAGAAATTATGAATAATTATGTAAAGAATAAATTCCGTAGAGGAAATATGTGAATAAAGGGTTAATGTATTTAACAAAGGTCATAAGAGCAAGCGAAATATCATTTAATTATCATGAAAGACATTGAAATAAAGTAAAGTTGAGATATGAAAGAAATAGCTTTTGAGCTTGTATAAAGAATAAAGATAATAATAATAATAATTAAATATGGAAATGTTAAATAAAAATCAAATAAATTGATATGAACATAAGAACGTTAAGCCTTAACGTATGTGTAAGAAATGAGGTTCAATGGAATATTTTAAAACAGGGAGCGATTTATCGACAACGGAAAGATTAATATGTGAATGAAAATAATATGAATTGTTACTATAGAGATTTTATCAGTTCTTGGGAAGACATTTTCGGCTTAAAATAATGCATAGCGCATAATGAGCGCAAAAATAATATTAAAGTTGTCACGCTAGGAACGCGTAGTGGTTAAATACTTGGTACATTACTTATGGAGGGTAGTTGATTGCAGTGAATTGATAATTGTGTAAGTCCTCTATTTGTGACATGGTATCACGAGGCATTGTGTATGTATTTAAAAAGGGAGCTAATATATGTTATTATTGTGCGTATATCATATGGGCCACGGCCGACTCTAAATCGCAATTTGTATAAGTCCTCTGTACGGAATTGATTCCCGAGGCACCTGAAGAGATTCGAATGCAGGATCTTCTTATGATAAAAGCCCCTGTAATTCTCCGTCGTCGTATGTGTATTTAATCTTCCCAATCAATGAGGACCCTCTCATAATTAATAAATGCCAAGGATATGAAAATGGTCTTTGAACCAAATAATAGTTGTTGAATGTTACGGTACAGTAAAGCCCGGTCTCCCCAGAACTGGATAGAATGGGAAGGTTTGTTTTGAAAGCCTTGAAAATAAGCTACTAATGTTGGGTCAGACAGGATGTCTCCACCACCCTAACGTGTCATAAATCGCACCCCAGTAGTAGAGACTAGCTCTTTTAAAGCGAGAAGGAACAGAGACCGTCTCGTAAGCTGTTGTAAAGAGAAATAAATACACCAGGAGTGTTTAAAGTTGTAAACGACCCGGGCGTTGAACCGAGGTCCTTAAAGATGGATATTTCGTTTGCCGGTTCAGATCGTAGTTTCTTATAAGATAATGGTCTATTTAAGACATAAGAGATAAATAACAATCCCTATGGTAATAATGTATGGACGGGGGATTCCACGAGTTGATTGAAGGCAACTGAGTTCGGGAGTAACTATAGTTTTTTTTGACTGTGTCAAGTACCTTCACGCTCTGGAGTACACAATTGATTTTCTGATTACCTTAATATATTTGTGAAATAAAGAGAGATGATAACAACTGAATGTGTGGACATGCCCAAAATATTGAATTAGATAATTAACATAGATTTTAAATATAATTATATATTTGTTTTTGAGAAATAAGAAAATATAAAAGCTAGTGTTTGAGGTGTACAAGAATGACACCTTAATAATGTAAAAGCATGGAGCCAAAGAGCTCGGAGTTATGTAAACTTAATGTTAGTGCTTTATGGAAGTGAGACTAAGTAAGATTTGTTGGTTTATGTGGAAACCACAGGTTTTGAATACAATATTTGTTTATTTTATTTTGTGATCCCTTGTTCATTTGGAACAAGCAGTTGATATTTGGGTCAGTAATTAAATTGTTTAAATGTTTGTAGCGCCATTAATTTTATTAATTAAATGTGTTTAAATAGGAGTTGATTTTGTTGTTATTTTTGCAAGTGTATCCTCTAATTAATCCAAAATATGTGAGTCACAGAGTGGGGGAACTTACCGCTGCCCCGAAATCCCGAATTGAGCTACGCTGGTATACTGTGATGGGCATATTTCTTGCTAAATGGGCACAGGGGGATATATAAATACTGTGCTGGATTAATAACTAGAGGAACACTTAAGTCGGTCATATCATGTAAAATTAAAGTAATAATAGGAATAGCTACAACGTAAAATATTAACTGACCGCATGGGTCCCTGGAAACTCATACCGAGCAGCCCTGAATATATATATATATATTATCATCCCCTTAGCAATGCTTAATTTGTGTAGTGGCTTCAACGTGGGGCTTATAGCAAACCATACATACTGATTTTGGCGCCCAGTACGCAGGGATGAGTTTTCCTAGGGAAAACCCGAGTTTTCTCGAAAAATCAAAATTTTCATTTTTTGAAAAAAATGGTTTTTCGAAATTTTGAATTTTAAACACTTCCATAAAGGTTTATGATATTGAATAAAAGTATTAAAAGGGTACGTTGTAAGTGAATACCCGTACCAAAGTAAAAGTTTTGAAGAAATTGGGACACACGGATTCAGAGTATCATCTCTCAAGCATGTACTAGTGTGGTGGCATTAGAGGCCCACTGTATTTTAATATGATGTTGTTAAGTGAAGAGAGGCGGAGGCTCTCTGAGAATGTAAGGGCCGAGAGCCCAGGGAAAGGTAAAACTACAGGTGAGAAAGAGTACCCAACCAAAGAAATGATAAATGTTTCTGTAGAAAGCATGCGTGCACCTGGAGACATAGTTACACGAAGAGATGGTAACATGTCTGCAGACAAAAGGGTAATAAATGTTGAGCCTCTAGAGCTCGGAAAGGAAAAGGAAATTTGTAAACCAATTCCAAGGGAAAATGTAATTGATAATGATAAGAATAAGGATAATACAAAGTCTCACGTAGTAATACCGGTTCAGGTAGGCTCAGAAAACGAAGGGGAAAAGAACGATAGTACTGACATTCAGGATCAGGAAAAGGTAGAAATGGCGGAATGGGAGGAAGTAGAAACATTCTTGGATAAAATTGATGAAATACGAGACGAGCATTATCAGATGAGGAGTGAACTTTGGAAATTTAGAGATGTAGACTCAAAGGAGAGAGACGAAATTAAGGAACAAAGAGATAGGATCTCGGAGGAAATTGGGAAGATATTTGAACTTCGTAAAAGGGCATGTAGAAATAACCTTACGATACCTGAGCAGGAATTAGAAGACTTGTACAAAGAAATCCCGAAGCTTAAAAGGTCATTGATACAAACAAAGAAGGAATTTGCGAAACGCATGGAGAAAGAAGGGAAAATAGAAATAGTTTCATGGGAACGGATAGAAAGTTTCATAGATGAAATTATGGAAATAAAGGGACAATGGTCAGAGATACAGGATAAATGGACTAAGATTTGGTGGAAGACCGATTATAAAGAGCACGAAAGGAAGAAATATATTAAGGAACAAAAGGATTATCTGATAAAGGAAATGAGAAAAATGCACTGTTTCAGAATGAGCATGTATGACGAATATGAGATAATAAGTATTCAGGAGTTGGCTGAAGTAAGACAGGTCAAAATTCCAGAATATCAAGAAATATTAGAGGCTGCTCAGAAGGTATGTGAGGAATACATGGTGGCGCAGAACTGTCAGGAAAATGAAACAGCTGTCCAGACGGAAGTTGAAAAACAAGCCGAAATTGAAGAAGAAAAAGAAGTCACGGTGCCAGAACAGCCTAAAGTTGAGATTAAAGAAGAGGAACAAGAAATAGAAATCATCATGACTCCAGTGGGAATTGAAGAAAACTTGGAGATCCTTCCAGAGAAACGAATGGAAATTCAGGAAGAGATAGTAACTCCAGAACAGGAGGATAGCCAAAATGAAAATGAGTTCCAAACTGAAGAGACTCATTTTTATGAAAAGGTCGAGCTGGAAGAACAAGAAGTAATCTCGGAACAGGAGATGCTAAAGGAATTGATAGTTGAAGAAACGGAAATGATAATTCCAGAAGAAATAGAGAAATTAAATGAAATAAATATAGAAAATTTCAACGAAGCATCGATGGAAACAGAGGTTCAAGAATTCACAGGAATTGAAACAGAAAACTCCGAAGAAAAGAAGGAAATAGAAAAAGAAAACCTAGAAGACATTCAGGAGGATCAAGAAGATAAAACGGCATTAGAAGGACCAAAATTGAAAGCTCAGATCCTTGAATTGTTGATTAAATACCAGAACTGGCAACAAAAGAACAGAGAAAGGGATACAAATAAGAGCCAAGAAACCCTAAAAGAAAAAGATGAGATTGTTGGGAGCAATGAAAAAATGAGAGGAGACGTCTCTGAAGAAGAGCCAAAGGGAAGAAAACCGCCATTGATAGTTGGTGTACCAGGAAATGGATACCCCATGGAAACAAGGAAAGGAGGTGAAATAACCAACGATGTCTTGGAGAAAGAGGATGCCCAGGCATATTTCAGCTGGAAGCATCGTAAGAAGAAAGGGAAGGATAAAAAGAAGAGAAAGAAAAGAGATTTGGAAAATCTAAAGAATTGGAAGAGTAGGATAAAGAAAGACTCTTTGAAAATGCCATCTCAATATGAGGTGAAGGAAGAGAATTATCCCATTGGAACAAACGGGTAAAGATATGTGCAACCATCAAAGAATATGAGAAATAAGTACAATATTTGCTGAAATACCATCTCAAAGAGAGATGAGGAATAGGGAAGAGAACCAGAAAGAGTCAGGTGAAGTCAGACTGAGCTCTTAAAAATTTTAATTGAAGTGTAACAGACTTGAAGTCTGATAACTGTAATGAAGTAAATTACGGGTAAAGCTAATTGCACCCGCAAGATAATTAACATAAAGTCATTAAGTTGAAGAAATATAATGAATAAAGAACAGACCGATTTGTAGTCTGACCTGAGAAAAGAAGAAAGGGAACCAACTGTTGACTCGAGTTTGGAGGAGCTCGCCAGACGAGGGTAGAGAGTTGTAAACACTGAACGTGACAAGAGATTTATGGCCTGAGTGGAGACGTCCACTAGGGAATAAATGAATGAATGGGAACTCTTGAAGACCCAACCTAAACACAGACCAGAAAGGAGAGGAACTTTAAAGAAGTAATTGATTTTATTGAAAAGGAAAATTTTAATGTAATAAAGGAGAAAGAAAGGGTAAAGATTGAGCATACCCAACCCACACAATTAGTGGAAGGAACCTTAAGAAAATAAAATAACAGTAAATACGGATGACGTTATGATGAATTCGACGGAAAGGAAATACAAATTAGATTGAAATAAATTTCCTCAAAATTTTCGAAAATTTATTTACCTAAGGAGGGGAGAGATGAACCCATGGGCCATAGGGTCCATGACGGTCGAATCCATGTCCTTAAGGAGGAAATGAAAGAAACGTATAGTTTCTTAAAGGAACGGAGAGAGATTTTAAGCCAGGAATATAGCTTAACATTGTGCAAGCGACTAGGGACAGATGCTCCTTAGATGAGATCACCCCACTCGACATTTCAGAGAGGGCTGGTCACGAGTATTAATAACTGAGTGGAATTTTCCACCGTGATAGAAAGAGAAGCCTGAATCGGAATTCGAGCTGACGTTGCTGGAATTTGACAACGCCGCATATGCGTCAGAAGAGGAATAATTAAAATTAACACGTTTACGAGCATAATAATGAGTAAAGAAGCACAGTACAGTGAATCATTTTGAATGAGAGATTTTTCAGTATAGAGAAACCATGTAATAATTGTGCAGAAATAAACTGCCGACGTAAGACGACGTCATAGGGGAATTACCTAAGCCTCTGTGGAGGGGAGAGAGCAAAAAGAATGCAACACCCACACAATTGAGGACGAGAAATTAATTAATATCTCCGAATTGCACGATCGATTCTTAGGTGCAATAAGATCATTTGACATTGAGAAGAAAAGCTTTCGGAAGGTATAATTTTTATATTTGTGGCACCATTATTTTAGAAGTTGACCACAGAAAAGGCTTGAGTCTTATTTTTTTGTAGTAAAACAGTATAAAGCTTCGGGCGTTTCCAAGCCAATCATGCAGTTATTATCAGCCTGCGGGCATGACACTGTGTCACGATCATCATTGAATGCAGTTACAACGAGCACTCCGTGACCGGAGGTGCTGCATCAAAGTCTTCAAACGTATGAACCTCAGGGGAGGTCATACTGCGCAACAAGTATAAGCACCGAACGCAGTATTCAGACAGCCAGAGGGCACGTCACTGTGTCACATCGCATGCAGTCCTACGAGCATTCCGTGAGGGGAAGTGCTGCTCCACGACGTAGAAGTAATCATTCCGACAGTCCGTGAGGGGACGTAACTCTGCGGTACATCGATAACAGCTACCAGTACTCCTTGAGGGGAGAAACGCTGTTTTACATCACCGAAGTAAGATCCAATAGCCACAGGCGTCACAGTAGTAACGACTTGCTTGCCTACATAAGGAGCAGTCAAGACGAAATTTCAAAGTATCGCCGGAGTGAAATATTAGGAAAATCCTAATTATAGGATTTAGGCCCGACTGTATACAAGTTAAAGTGAAAATTCGCAAGATATAGTCAGAGCAGGCTGCGAACGTCGGACTTAAAGGCGATAGGTCGTTAAATGTTGGAACGAACAGATCATAACGTACGGAAGTATCGTACCAGACAGATAAACTGTTATTTAAATTGAAGCAACCTAAAAAGGAAGAACAGAATAAGGTTCGAACGTAGGAGTGTTAAAACAGTTCAAATAAATAGAATAGGAGACTATAAACATTAGCTCCAGAAAGCAGGCGAACAATTCTAAATAGTACTAGAATCGAGAAGTGCTAGCTGCTAGAAACTAAATCTATAGGTCTTAGAGGAGACCTCGATCCATATAAACTTTCGTTAGGATCGATAGACAGATCTACAGAGAAGCCGTTCAAGCTAGATAAATAGCCGGTTATCCAGGATAGGAATAGCAGAATTGAACTCCAGGGAACAGTAGATGTTTCGGGACTTTCGCATTCTTCAGAATAGGAAGCCGACATCGGATAAATTTCACCCTTGGAAACGGGAATTTAAGAAGATCACGTGTGATAGGCTCAGAAGTACGGCCTAGTGATCGAGTAATTGTGAAGTGTAAAATAATCAAGATTGTGTGTTAGATAATATTTTTAGTGTTATTATGTGTTCAAAAGGGACACACCAGTATATAAAAATGTCGTCAATATTAAGTGTTCTAGATATAGGTCAAAAAGTGTTTTTACGTAAGATGAATACCTTCAATATGGTGTAAAAGGTTCAAAGTGGGCCCTAAAAATGAAACACCGCACCAGATTTAAGATCATGGGATGATCTGGAAAATATGTGAGTACAAAATTCATTTTTATTTTGGTGTCAGAAATTGATTGTGTACAAAACCACCGGAGTTTTTGAGTGAAAGGGATGTGTTTTAATGAATAAATATTGAATAATCAAGAACACGGTCTGAACAATAATAAAATAAATAGAGAAATTATGAATAATTATGTAAAGAATAAATTCCGTAGAGGAAATATGTGAATAAAGGGTTAATGTATTTAACAAAGGTCATAAGAGCAAGCGAAATATCATTTAATTATCATGAAAGACATTGAAATAAAGTAAAGTTGAGATATGAAAGAAATAGCTTTTGAGCTTGTATAAAGAATAAAGATAATAATAATAATAATTAAATATGGAAATGTTAAATAAAAATCAAATAAATTGATATGAACATAAGAACGTTAAGCCTTAACGTATGTGTAAGAAATGAGGTTCAATGGAATATTTTAAAACAGGGAGCGATTTATCGACAACGGAAAGATTAATATGTGAATGAAAATAATATGAATTGTTACTAAAGAGATTTTATCAGTTCTTGGGAAGACATTTTCGGCTTAAAATAATGCATAGCGCATAATGAGCGCAAAAATAATATTAAAGTTGTCACGCTAGGAACGCGTAGTGGTTAAATACTTGGTACATTACTTATGGAGGGTAGTTGATTGCAGTGAATTGATAATTGTGTAAGTCCTCTATTTGTGACATGGTATCACGAGGCATTGTGTATGTATTTAAAAAGGGAGCTAATATATGTTATTATTGTGCGTATATCATATGGGCCACGGCCGACTCTAAATCGCAATTTGTATAAGTCCTCTGTACGGAATTGATTCCCGAGGCACCTGAAGAGATTCGAATGCAGGATCTTCTTATGATAAAAGCCCCTGTAATTCTCCGTCGTCGTATGTGTATTTAATCTTCCCAATCAATGAGGACCCTCTCATAATTAATAAATGCCAAGGATATGAAAATGGTCTTTGAACCAAAGAATAGTTGTTGAATGTTACGGTACAGTAAAGCCCGGTCTCCCCAGAACTGGATAGAATGGGAAGGTTTGTTTTGAAAGCCTTGAAAATAAGCTACTAATGTTGGGTCAGACAGGATGTCTCCACCACCCTAACGTGTCATAAATCGCACCCCAGTAGTAGAGACTAGCTCTTTTAAAGCGAGAAGGAACAGAGACCGTCTCGTAAGCTGTTGTAAAGAGAAATAAATACACCAGGAGTGTTTAAAGTTGTAAACGACCCGGGCGTTGAACCGAGGTCCTTAAAGATGGATATTTCGTTTGCCGGTTCAGATCGTAGTTTCTTATAAGATAATGGTCTATTTAAGACATAAGAGATAAATAACAATCCCTATGGTAATAATGTATGGACGGGGGATTCCACGAGTTGATTGAAGGCAACTGAGTTCGGGAGTAACTATAGTTTTTTTTGACTGTGTCAAGTACCTTCACGCTCTGGAGTACACAATTGATTTTCTGATTACCTTAATATATTTGTGAAATAAAGAGAGATGATAACAACTGAATGTGTGGACATGCCCAAAATATTGAATTAGATAATTAACATAGATTTTAAATATAATTATATATTTGTTTTTGAGAAATAAGAAAATATAAAAGCTAGTGTTTGAGGTGTACAAGAATGACACCTTAATAATGTAAAAGCATGGAGCCAAAGAGCTCGGAGTTATGTAAACTTAATGTTAGTGCTTTATGGAAGTGAGACTAAGTAAGATTTGTTGGTTTATGTGGAAACCACAGGTTTTGAATACAATATTTGTTTATTTTATTTTGTGATCCCTTGTTCATTTGGAACAAGCAGTTGATATTTGGGTCAGTAATTAAATTGTTTAAATGTTTGTAGCGCCATTAATTTTATTAATTAAATGTGTTTAAATAGGAGTTGATTTTGTTGTTATTTTTGCAAGTGTATCCTCTAATTAATCCAAAATATGTGAGTCACAGAGTGGGGGAACTTACCGCTGCCCCGAAATCCCGAATTGAGCTACGCTGGTATACTGTGATGGGCATATTTCTTGCTAAATGGGCACAGGGGGATATATAAATACTGTGCTGGATTAATAACTAGAGGAACACTTAAGTCGGTCATATCATGTAAAATTAAAGTAATAATAGGAATAGCTACAACGTAAAATATTAACTGACCGCATGGGTCCCTGGAAACTCATACCGAGCAGCCCTGAATATATATATATATTATCATCCCCTTAGCAATGCTTAATTTGTGTAGTGGCTTCAACGTGGGGCTTATAGCAAACCATACATACTGATTTTGGCGCCCAGTACGCAGGGATGAGTTTTCCTAGGGAAAACCCGAGTTTTCTCGAAAAATCAAAATTTTCATTTTTTGAAAAAAATGGTTTTTCGAAATTTTGAATTTTAAACACTTCCATAAAGGTTTATGATATTGAATAAAAGTATTAAAAGGGTACGTTGTAAGTGAATACCCGTACCAAAGTAAAAGTTTTGAAGAAATTGGGACACACGGATTCAGAGTATCATCTCTCAAGCATGTACTAGTGTGGTGGCATTAGAGGCCCACTGTATTTTAATATGATGTTGTTAAGTGAAGAGAGGCGGAGGCTCTCTGAGAATGTAAGGGCCGAGAGCCCAGGGAAAGGTAAAACTACAGGTGAGAAAGAGTACCCAACCAAAGAAATGATAAATGTTTCTGTAGAAAGCATGCGTGCACCTGGAGACATAGTTACACGAAGAGATGGTAACATGTCTGCAGACAAAAGGGTAATAAATGTTGAGCCTTTAGAGCTCGGAAAGGAAAAGGAAATTTGTAAACCAATTCCAAGGGAAAATGTAATTGATAATGATAAGAATAAGGATAATACAAAGTCTCACGTAGTAATACCGGTTCAGGTAGGCTCAGAAAACGAAGGGGAAAAGAACGATAGTACTGACATTCAGGATCAGGAAAAGGTAGAAATGGCGGAATGGGAGGAAGTAGAAACATTCTTGGATAAAATTGATGAAATACGAGACGAGCATTATCAGATGAGGAGTGAACTTTGGAAATTTAGAGATGTAGACTCAAAGGAGAGAGACGAAATTAAGGAACAAAGAGATAGGATCTCGGAGGAAATTGGGAAGATATTTGAACTTCGTAAAAGGGCATGTAGAAATAACCTTACGATACCTGAGCAGGAATTAGAAGACTTGTACAAAGAAATCCCGAAGCTTAAAAGGTCATTGATACAAACAAAGAAGGAATTTGCGAAACGCATGGAGAAAGAAGGGAAAATAGAAATAGTTTCATGGGAACAGATAGAAAGTTTCATAGATGAAATTATGGAAATAAAGGGACAATGGTCAGAGATACAGGATAAATGGACTAAGATTTGGTGGAAGACCGATTATAAAGAGCACGAAAGGAAGAAATATATTAAGGAACAAAAGGATTATCTGATAAAGGAAATGAGAAAAATGCACTGTTTCAGAATGAGCATGTATGACGAATATGAGATAATAAGTATTCAGGAGTTGGCTGAAGTAAGACAGGTCAAAATTCCAGAATATCAAGAAATATTAGAGGCTGCTCAGAAGGTATGTGAGGAATACATGGTGGCGCAGAACTGTCAGGAAAATGAAACAGCTGTCCAGACGGAAGTTGAAAAACAAGCCGAAATTGAGGAAGAAAAAGAAGTCACGGTGCCAGAACAGCCTAAAGTTGAGATTAAAGAAGAGGAACAAGAAATAGAAATCATCATGACTCCAGTGGGAATTGAAGAAAACTTGGAGATCCTTCCAGAGAAACGAATGGAAATTCAGGAAGAGATAGTAACTCCAGAACAGGAGGATAGCCAAAATGAAAATGAGTTCCAAACTGAAGAGACTCATTTTTATGAAAAGGTCGAGCTGGAAGAACAAGAAGTAATCTCGGAACAGGAGATGCTAAAGGAATTGATAGTTGAAGAAACGGAAATGATAATTCCAGAAGAAATAGAGAAATTAAATGAAATAAATATAGAAAATTTCAACGAAGCATCGATGGAAACAGAGGTTCAAGAATTCACAGGAATTGAAAAAGAAAACTCCGAAGAAAAGAAGGAAATAGAAAAAGAAAACCTAGAAGACATTCAGGAGGATCAAGAAGATAAAACGGCATTAGAAGGACCAAAATTGAAAGCTCAGATCCTTGAATTGTTGATTAAATACCAGAACTGGCAACAAAAGAACAGAGAAAGGGATGCAAATAAGAGCCAAGAAACCCTAAAAGAAAAAGATGAGATTGTTGGGAGCAATGAAAAAATGAGAGGAGACGTCTCTGAAGAAGAGCCAAAGGGAAGAAAACCGCCATTGATAGTTGGTGTACCAGGAAATGGATACCCCATGGAAACAAGGAAAGGAGGTGAAATAACCAATGATGTCTTGGAGAAAGAGGATGCCCAGGCATATTTCAGCTGGAAGCATCGTAAGAAGAAAGGGAAGGATAAAAAGAAGAGAAAGAAAAGAGATTTGGAAAATCTAAAGAATTGGAAGAGTAGGAAAAAGAAAGACTCTTTGAAAATGCCATCTCAATATGAGGTGAAGGAAGAGAATTATCCCATTGGAACAAACGGGTAAAGATATGTGCAACCATCAAAGAATATGAGAAATAAGTACAATATTTGCTGAAATACCATCTCAAAGAGAGATGAGGAATAGGGAAGAGAACCAGAAAGAGTCAGGTGAAGTCAGACTGAGCTCTTAAAAATTTTAATTGAAGTGTAACAGACTTGAAGTCTGATAACTGTAATGAAGTAAATTACGGGTAAAGCTAATTGCACCCGCAAGATAATTAACATAAAGTCATTAAGTTGAAGAAATATAATGAATAAAGAACAGACCGATTTGTAGTCTGACCTGAGAAAAGAAGAAAGGGAACCAACTGTTGACTCGAGTTTGGAGGAGCTCGCCAGACGAGGGTAGAGAGTTGTAAACACTGAACGTGACAAGAGATTTATGGCCTGAGTGGAGACGTCCACTAGGGAATAAATAAATGAATGGGAACTCTTGAAGACCCAACCTAAACACAGACCAGAAAGGAGAGGAACTTTAAAGAAGTAATTGATTTTATTGAAAAGGAAAATTTTAATGTAATAAAGGAGAAAGAACGGGTAAAGATTGAGCATACCCAACCCACACAATTAGTGGAAGGAACCTTAAGAAAATAAAATAACAGTAAATACGGATGACGTTATGATGAATTCGACGGAAAGGAAATACAAATTAGATTGAAATAAATTTCCTCAAAATTTTCGAAAATTTATTTACCTAAGGAGGGGAGAGATGAACCCATGGGCCATAGGGTCCATGACGGTCGAATCCATGTCCTTAAGGAGGAAATGAAAGAAACGTATAGTTTCTTAAAGGAACGGAGAGAGATTTTAAGCCAGGAATATAGCTTAACATTGTGCAAGCGACTAGGGACAGATGCTCCTTAGATGAGATCACCCCACTCGACATTTCAGAGAGGGCTGGTCACGAGTATTAATAACTGAGTGGAATTTTCCACCGTGATAGAAAGAGAAGCCTGAATCGGAATTCGAGCTGACGTTGCTGGAATTTGACAACGCCGCATATGCGTCAGAAGAGGAATAATTAAAATTAACACGTTTACGAGCATAATAATGAGTAAAGAAGCACAGTACAGTGAATCATTTTGAATGAGAGATTTTTCAGTATAGAGAAACCATGTAATAATTGTGCAGAAATAAACTGCCGACGTAAGACGACGTCATAGGGGAATTACCTAAGCCTCTGTGGAGGGGAGAGAGCAAAAAGAATGCAACACCCACACAATTGAGGACGAGAAATTAATTAATATCTCCGAATTGCACGATCGATTCTTAGGTGCAATAAGATCATTTGACATTGAGAAGAAAAGCTTTCGGAAGGTATAATTTTTATATTTGTGGCACCATTATTTTAGAAGTTGACCACAGAAAAGGCTTGAGTCTTATTTTTTTGTAGTAAAACAGTATAAAGCTTCGGGCGTTTCCAAGCCAATCATGCAGTTATTATCAGCCTGCGGGCATGACACTGTGTCACGATCATCATTGAATGCAGTTACAACGAGCACTCCGTGACCGGAGGTGCTGCATCAAAGTCTTCAAACGTATGAACCTCAGGGGAGGTCATACTGCGCAACAAGTATAAGCACCGAACGCAGTATTCAGACAGCCAGAGGGCACGTCACTGTGTCACATCGCATGCAGTCCTACGAGCATTCCGTGAGGGGAAGTGCTGCTCCACGACGTAGAAGTAATCATTCCGACAGTCCGTGAGGGGACGTAACTCTGCGGTACATCGATAACAGCTACCAGTACTCCTTGAGGGGAGAAACGCTGTTTTACATCACCGAAGTAAGATCCAATAGCCACAGGCGTCACAGTAGTAACGACTTGCTTGCCTACATAAGGAGCAGTCAAGACGAAATTTCAAAGTATCGCCGGAGTGAAATATTAGGAAAATCCTAATTATAGGATTTAGGCCCGACTGTATACAAGTTAAAGTGAAAATTCGCAAGATATAGTCAGAGCAGGCTGCGAACGTCGGACTTAAAGGCGATAGGTCGTTAAATGTTCGAACGAACAGATCATAACGTACGGAAGTATCGTACCAGACAGATAAACTGTTATTTAAATTGAAGCAACCTAAAAAGGAAGAACAGAATAAGGTTCGAACGTAGGAGTGTTAAAACAGTTCAAATAAATAGAATAGGAGACTATAAACATTAGCTCCAGAAAGCAGGCGAACAATTCTAAATAGTACTAGAATCGAGAAGTGCTAGCTGCTAGAAACTAAATCTATAGGTCTTAGAGGAGACCTCGATCCATATAAACTTTCGTTAGGATCGATAGACAGATCTACAGAGAAGCCGTTCAAGCTAGATAAATAGCCGGTTATCCAGGATAGGAATAGCAGAATTGAACTCCAGGGAACAGTAGATGTTTCGGGACTTTCGCATTCTTCAGAATAGGAAGCCGACATCGGATAAATTTCACCCTTGGAAACGGGAATTTAAGAAGATCACGTGTGATAGGCTCAGAAGTACGGCCTAGTGATCGAGTAATTGTGAAGTGTAAAATAATCAAGATTGTGTGTTAGATAATATTTTTAGTGTTATTATGTGTTCAAAAGGGACACACCAGTATATAAAAATGTCGTCAATATTAAGTGTTCTAGATATAGGTCAAAAAGTGTTTTTACGTAAGATGAATACCTTCAATATGGTGTAAAAGGTTCAAAGTGGGCCCTAAAAATGAAACACCGCACCAGATTTAAGATCATGGGATGATCTGGAAAATATGTGAGTACAAAATTCATTTTTATTTTGGTGTCAGAAATTGATTGTGTACAAAACCACCGGAGTTTTTGAGTGAAAGGGATGTGTTTTAATGAATAAATATTGAATAATCAAGAACACGGTCTGAACAATAATAAAATAAATAGAGAAATTATGAATAATTATGTAAAGAATAAATTCCGTAGAGGAAATATGTGAATAAAGGGTTAATGTATTTAACAAAGGTCATAAGAGCAAGCGAAATATCATTTAATTATCATGAAAGACATTGAAATAAAGTAAAGTTGAGATATGAAAGAAATAGCTTTTGAGCTTGTATAAAGAATAAAGATAATAATAATAATAATTAAATATGGAAATGTTAAATAAAAATCAAATAAATTGATATGAACATAAGAACGTTAAGCCTTAACGTATGTGTAAGAAATGAGGTTCAATGGAATATTTTAAAACAGGGAGCGATTTATCGACAACGGAAAGATTAATATGTGAATGAAAATAATATGAATTGTTACTAAAGAGATTTTATCAGTTCTTGGGAAGACATTTTCGGCTTAAAATAATGCATAGCGCATAATGAGCGCAAAAATAATATTAAAGTTGTCACGCTAGGAACGCGTAGTGGTTAAATACTTGGTACATTACTTATGGAGGGTAGTTGATTGCAGTGAATTGATAATTGTGTAAGTCCTCTATTTGTGACATGGTATCACGAGGCATTGTGTATGTATTTAAAAAGGGAGCTAATATATGTTATTATTGTGCGTATATCATATGGGCCACGGCCGACTCTAAATCGCAATTTGTATAAGTCCTCTGTACGGAATTGATTCCCGAGGCACCTGAAGAGATTCGAATGCAGGATCTTCTTATGATAAAAGCCCCTGTAATTCTCCGTCGTCGTATGTGTATTTAATCTTCCCAATCAATGAGGACCCTCTCATAATTAATAAATGCCAAGGATATGAAAATGGTCTTTGAACCAAAGAATAGTTGTTGAATGTTACGGTACAGTAAAGCCCGGTCTCCCCAGAACTGGATAGAATGGGAAGGTTTGTTTTGAAAGCCTTGAAAATAAGCTACTAATGTTGGGTCAGACAGGATGTCTCCACCACCCTAACGTGTCATAAATCGCACCCCAGTAGTAGAGACTAGCTCTTTTAAAGCGAGAAGGAACAGAGACCGTCTCGTAAGCTGTTGTAAAGAGAAATAAATACACCAGGAGTGTTTAAAGTTGTAAACGACCCGGGCGTTGAACCGAGGTCCTTAAAGATGGATATTTCGTTTGCCGGTTCAGATCGTAGTTTCTTATAAGATAATGGTCTATTTAAGACATAAGAGATAAATAACAATCCCTATGGTAATAATGTATGGACGGGGGATTCCACGAGTTGATTGAAGGCAACTGAGTTCGGGAGTAACTATAGTTTTTTTTGACTGTGTCAAGTACCTTCACGCTCTGGAGTACACAATTGATTTTCTGATTACCTTAATATATTTGTGAAATAAAGAGAGATGATAACAACTGAATGTGTGGACATGCCCAAAATATTGAATTAGATAATTAACATAGATTTTAAATATAATTATATATTTGTTTTTGAGAAATAAGAAAATATAAAAGCTAGTGTTTGAGGTGTACAAGAATGACACCTTAATAATGTAAAAGCATGGAGCCAAAGAGCTCGGAGTTATGTAAACTTAATGTTAGTGCTTTATGGAAGTGAGACTAAGTAAGATTTGTTGGTTTATGTGGAAACCACAGGTTTTGAATACAATATTTGTTTATTTTATTTTGTGATCCCTTGTTCATTTGGAACAAGCAGTTGATATTTGGGTCAGTAATTAAATTGTTTAAATGTTTGTAGCGCCATTAATTTTATTAATTAAATGTGTTTAAATAGGAGTTGATTTTGTTGTTATTTTTTCAAGTGTATCCTCTAATTAATCCAAAATATGTGAGTCACAGAGTGGGGGAACTTACCGCTGCCCCGAAATCCCGAATTGAGCTACGCTGGTATACTGTGATGGGCATATTTCTTGCTAAATGGGCACAGTATATGTTTCGAACAATAATGTTGTTCTTCATCAGCCAGATATACACATTGTAAACACTTATGGGCATAAAATGCATTGCGAATACCGTACACATAGCTCATTAAAAAATCACTTGTAAAATCGAAATATCACATGTCCGATACACTGGAAAATTGTTTTGGCACTTAAGACGTTCACTGTATGTTAGTGGTACTCTACCTTTCCCAAAAATCCATGTCATATTTCATAGATTTTTAGGTTATATTTTATATTTTTAGGTCATATTTAGCTAGTTTTAGGGCATATTTTCTTGCATATTTTGTACTTCTTTAGGTCTTAAACTTCCGAACCCTACTGATCACTGTCTTGAGGTTTAAATGTATACAGGGTATCTAACTACCACTTAGTTAGTTATTGGGGTTTTAAGGGGTGGAACAGCGAGGTCATCTACCCCTAAACTCCAACTACAACAGATTGTAGTGTTAAAACTCAGCATTTTTTCTAGGTTTGTGCCGTGTCTTGTGTGGGGTTTCGCCTAGGAACACCAGGCTGGCTCATCAGCGGGCTCTTGGTACTGGCCATGAAAGCCAATATACCAAATTGTAGTGTGTTTAATTGGTGTTTATAACACGATTCGCAGTTTGAATCTCGTTATAAGGTTCGTTTGTTTTGTTAAAGGTTTGTGAATTACGTATGAGTACTGGTATTTTGCACGTGCGTACAATTCAGAACAACACAATATAATAAATAAATAAGAAAATTCTGTTATGTATATGGTTACTTATCTCAGTGGGGCGTTGTCCTACAGCTGTTGTCCTATCGCATTCCTGTGTTGTTTCGAAATTGTATACACGTGTATACGTATATAATACCGGTACTAATACGTAATTCACAAACCCTTATAACAAAACAAACTAACCTTACAACGAGATTCAACTGCAAATCGTATTATAAACACCAATTAAAAAGCGCTACAATTTGTTGTAGTTAGATAATATATTTGTGTATAAATTTAAACCTCAACACAGTGATCAGTAGGGCTCGGATGTTTAAGACCTAAGAATATCCCGAATATGCAAGCAATTATGATCTTAAAATGACGAAATATGACTAAAAATGACTGATTTAAATATGGCCGTTAAAAAATGTAAATCCAAGCGACAATCCCTTCGCACACAGCGGCTTCGGTGGCGTAGTTGGTAGCATGCTGAGCTTCTATGCCCAAGATAGCGGGTTCAAACCCGGCCGAAGCCGTCGGATTTTTTAAGAGCGTTAAAAATCCCCTCAGTATGCCTTCCTTCGGAGGGGAAGTAAAGCCGGCGGTCCCATGTCATAGATTTATGGCATGTTAAAGAACCTTCCACTGATTACACCGGTGTGAAGCTAAATTAATATACTGTAGGTTAAACATTTGACTAACGTTCTTAGGTTCCTACGCCCGTCGTCAATAGCCGACTGCAGTGGCATCTGGTAACTAATTTCTGAACTAGTTGGTCGTTGACGGTGGCGTTTGGTGTCAAAAGTAGGAACTATTTGAAAAACTGTAGTCCTTACTTGAATTTAAACAAATAACACAAACTAATACAGCCATCACAATTAACACCCGTTAGATTCTACACACACCCAAAGTACACGGAGCTACATGACCGCGTTGTCGCAGCCCCTAAACTGAGGAACCGACCAACCAACCTTCGCACACAACTTGCAAAATAGACTGAACCATCTGTACTAAAATATTATTTTCCGAATTCCTTAATAAAGCTTCGTAACTTAACACTAGTAGAAGTATTTTCCTTAGGCATAATGGAATGCGTACTGGTGTGCGATTCACCGTAAACTGACGCTTGCTCAAGTAAAAGAAGGAGATGTATTTAGCCAACTGCTGGGATGGTCAGATTATAGATTATATTTCTGTCTCTACCAGTGCAACCATCCTGCCGAGTACAATGTGGTGGCACAAGAGGAGCAGTGAGGTGTGTGACCTTCATCCCATACAAAAGGTATTCCACTTGCATTAACTGCCGTTGTACCGGGTGAGTTAGCCGTGGTCGTTACGGCATGACTAATAGCAGTCGCTCACATCCGGGAGGCGAGGAGGTTCGAATCCCCACGCCGGCAACCTTGAAGATGGTCTTCTGTGGTTTCCCATCTTCCTTCCAGGTAAATGCCGGGGTTGGTACCTAACTATAGGCCACAGCCGCTACCTTCCAACTCCTCGCCCTTCCCTTCCAACTTTCCTCCCCAACGGTACTTGTAGCTCACCCATTGGGTGTCCGTCTCGAAGCAGCTACAAAACTGGCGAGCCGAACAAGTCCTCGGACACTCCCGGCACTAAAAGCCATACGCTAAAAAAAAAAAAAAAAACTGCCGTTGTAACATCCAGATCCAATTTCTGTTAACACTAGTTCCCGCTCGGTAAGTTGAGGATGATTGCACACCTACAGGTGCCGTCAAACTAACGAAATATGACGTTCGTACCAAAAAATGATTAAAATATGACCTAATGGTTAAAAAAAATCAAAATATGCACTTAAATGACAAATAAATACCACTGTATTGTGACGATAATCACTTGATTTGCTTCAGAAACCCATCGGGCATGAAAATAGAGGCAAAGAAAAATATATGACTTTTCCTAAACAACCGAGTCCTAGCGATCAAAATCTGATGATGATGACGAAACGCGTAATCCTAAAATTGCCCCAACATATTAGACATGATTAATACATGTAATTATTTTCCCGGAGTGTTATTTACGTACATTTTACCCCGCCCAGTCATTGGGCAAATTCGTGTTTACAGACTGACATACACCAGACATCTAGACAGGGACTGAACTAAGGGTTGTTCTTGGGTGTGTGCAAAATTTGTCTGATAAACTTTGTCATTGTGACGGCTGTATTTGTAGGCCTAATTGGGGCTAAGAACAGAAGTGGGAAACCATGGAAATCAACTTATTTTACAGCCAAGGTAGAATTCGAATCGAACCAACCTCTTCTTAGTTTTACCTCACCAGGCTGAGTGAACCCCGTTCCAGCCCTCAGATCAGAAGTGCACTGTCTTCATAACAAATGATTTTATGAAAATAATCATATATAACAACAAAAATCATTTTATGTGTTGGTTCTTTTTCTCATATAATGACCCATTAAAGTGTTCTGGTGTCCATTGCTAGGGAAGATTATAGTAATAGGATGCACTTCTGCGAAGTGAATCTCATACAATGCTAATTTCATCCCAAGTTTACTAGATGGTGAGTGATCATTCTTGTTGTTGTTGGTGTTTCATTTGGAGCTTGCGACAATGTGGTCTTTTAACTTTGTGTACTGTATTTGAATGTGTGAGCAATCTGTCTAATAACCTGTGTCATTGTTTGATGACTATACTTGTTCCTTCTAAGAGCTTGGATATCGTGGTTATTTATCCCCGTGTACTTGGGTGAGTGTGGAATTTTCCGATAACCTGTGTTTTTGTGGTAACTGTATTAGTGTATGTATTTGTAATCCTTATACTGTCCCATCTATCACCTGTTATATGTGTTACACTTAGGGATTGGCTGCGTGGCTCAGCGGTAACATTCTCGCCTGCTGTTCCCAAAGTTGCAGGATCGAATCCTGGTGCAGTCAGTAGGCATTTGAGGGTGGCCAAATGCGAGGGACCCATGTCAGAAGATTTACTGGGACGTTAATGATCCCCTTCTAGGGGACGTTAAAAGGGACGTAAAACTAATAGCATTATTATTATCTTCTTTACTCAGAAGGAGCCCACTTCGCTTGCCGTGTACATTTCCATATCTCCCCCACGGGTGCATAACGGTTAAGATGTGTATGATGATGGCACTCCTATATAACTCTGAAATTGTTTCCACATACTCATCCAAACCTTCTCTTTCATCTTTTCTGTCCAACCTCTCTTGGTCAATTCTCCTTTGGTGAAGACGTAGTTCTTGAATTTATGCCTCTTAAAAATTCTCCGCATCCTTATTCCGAGCTATTCCAAAAACAGACTATCTTCAGTTCTGCCTTACATTAATGAGGCGTTACAAAGATCGCGGGTTCAAACCAGGCCGAAGTCGTCGGATTTTTTAAGAGCGTTAAAAGCTCCTCAGTATGCCTCCCTTCGGAGGGAAGTAAAGCCGGTTGGCCCATGTCACAGATTTATGACATAGAAAAGAACCTTCCACTAACTTCAATTGTGTGAAGCTAAATTTGTAGGTTAGATTTTATTAACGCTCTATTAAGTTCCAACGTTCATCGCCAAGTGTTGGTTGCGGTGGCATCTAGTAGCCAAGTTTGCAGCTAGGTGTCATTGACGGTAGCATTTGGTAGCAAAAGTAGGATTTACTTGAAATTGATCGTCTGCAGTCCTTACCTAAATTACAGATAACACACACTAATACAGTCATCACAGTTAACACCGATTATCAGACAGATTCTACACACACCCAAAGTACACGGGGCTACATGACCGCATTGTCGCAGCCCCTAAACTGAAGAACGAACCAACCTAAGCAGAATAAGAAGTTGGCAGGTCTCGATCCAAAAGCCTGGGACACACCTGCTGAAGACCGTCCAACTTGGCGTCAGACCATCCCGACTGCTGTGAAAATGTTTGAAGGGGAACGCCGTAGACATGAAGAGACCAAGCTACAAGCACGAAAACTCCGTGCAGCACAACCACGTCCTCCTCCAACAATTCTGTGGACGCTTGTTCCACGCTAGGATTGGACTGTTTAGTCACCGCAAGCATACAGACTTGAGTAAGGAGTAAATGTTTTGGAAGAAGATTTATACTCGGAAACGACGGCATTAGTGAGGTTTTACTTGTATATTAAGCTTGTAGCTTATTGAATAATATTTCAGTACGGTAACTAGTATCTTTTGACCCCATAGCTGGATGGAGGTGGACCTCTGATCTGCCAGTCGGACAGCGACTCGGACCGCTACTACCAGACTGGGATTGTCGCTGGAGGTATCAGCTCCACCTGTGGCCTCAAGTACATACCTGATTTCTACACCAATGTGGTCTACTTGAGCGACTGGATCAAAAATGAGCTGGACAAGCGTGGTCTCAAGAACGAAGCAATTCATCCATGAAGACTTTGAAATCATTTGGAAAGATCTAAACCAAGGGCCTTCAAGCTGTGGCCTATTAGTGAGGTTATAAAAGACTTGAACAACTAACATGCAACAACAATTTAGTGAAATACAGTAAATTTGAACAGATAGTAGGTAAAATAATAATTCACAACTGCATGTAAATTGTCTTCTTACAAACTTACCACAGTTTATTCCAAGATTTTAAACATGTCAATCAACTATCAAGTGAATCAGTTATTTCTGAAACAGTATTATTCATTCCAATAAAATATATTTGTAATTTGATGACATTTTAACAAAAATTTAAGTTACAGATTTCAATTTTACCATTAATTTCATATTCAACTGCGTTAGTGAGTTAATGTTCCTAACATGCCTTGATCAACAGTGAACATTAAGCTTTCATGAAACATGTTCATTATTCCTGTATCAATTAGAAATAAATAATTTGTTAACATACTAAAACTTGCCACCTAGATATATTTTTTAAAATCGATTTTACCCTCCAGGTTGGTGTTTCCCACCGACTCAGCGAGGGAACTCGCCACTACCGCCGCTACGGGCAGTGTCCTAGAGCTGGGAATATCTGGTCGGAGTGGATACAACTGAGGAGGTGTGATCAGCAACTCGCCCAGGCAGCCTCACCTGCAAAGCGAACAGGGGCCTCATGAGGGATGGGAAGATGGATGGATAGGCAAGGAAGCGAGAAGGAGGCGGCCGTGGCCTTACAGTAGGTATCATCCCGGCATTTGCCCGAAGACGAAGTGGGAAACCACGGAAAACCACTTCGAGGATGGCTGAGGTGGGAATCGAACCCCCTCTACTCATTTGGGCCACCCGAGGCTGAAGAGACCCCGTTCCAGTCCTCATACCACTTTTCAAATTCCGTGGCAGAACCGGGAATCGAACCCAGGACCTCCGGGGCGGCAGCTAACCATGCTGACCACTACGCCACCTAGATGCAATGTCTAATTTCGAGATTGTTCAACTGGTGATAGGTGCCAAAGTCACTACCCCATTTTAATTTTTGTTAAGACCCATCTCCTTATACCACTTTAACACTTTCAAATGACATTTTAACTTTCAGTCGGTCAACACAAAAATAATTACAGTTACTGGAATATGTGAAAAAATTACTTGAAATAAATTACATGTGATTAAGATATATATATATATATATATATATATATACTAGCAGGTACCCGCGGCTTCGCTCGCGCCATAGTGGTGTCATATTGTTATTCAATGAAATGCAGGTTTAACCCCGTTAACACCCATTTAGAACCTGAATATCCAAAAATCCCTCCTTAGTAGATGTTTTTGACACACAACAAACATATCCCCAAAATATAATTCTTCTAACTTTTAATAGTTTTGGTTGGTCGATGAGAGTGAACATCCAAAAATCCTTTCTTAGTGGACGTTTTTCTTCCAGAATTTCACCCCTCCCCATAGGCCCCTTAAAAAGGATTTATGAAATAAACGGTCGAACACTTATTTATTTTAATTATTTATTTATGTATTTATTTATTTTTTAAGCTGATTGATTTCTCCGAGTTTCAAACCCCTCGCCTATGTCGTTTAAGAGATACACGCTCCGTTAGGAATCTTTCAATCCCCACTTTCATAATATACACCGCATCGAAAAACCATTAGACATGTGTCAGCTTATTTTTAAAGATTAGTATATATGCCAAGTTGGAAGCCTCCGTGGCTTAGGCGGCAGCACGCCGGCCTCTCACCGCTGGGTCCGTGGTTCAAATCCCGGTCACTCCATATGAGATCTGTGCTGGACAAAACGGAGGCAGACAGGTTTTTCTCCGGGTACTCCGGTTTTCCCTGTCAACATTTCATTCCAGCAACACTCTCCACTATCATTTCATGTCATCTGTCATTCATTTAATCATTTCCCCAGAGGAGTGCGTCAGGCCTCGGCAGCCGGCACAGTCTATATCCTCGCCGCTAGATGGGGGCTTCATTCATTCCATTCCTGACCCGGTCGGAGACTAGAAGCAGGTTGTGGATTTTCATTTTTTTCATATATGCCAAGTATCACATCCCCAAATGAAACCACCCGTGAGATATTGTTATTCAATGAAATGCACGTTTACCCCCTTAACACCTCTTTAGAACCTGAATATCCAAAACTCTTGCCTTAGTGGACTTTCTTGACATACAACGAACAAATCCCCAAAATTTCATGTTTCTAACTTCAATAATTTTGGCTGGGCGATGATGAGTGAGTGAGTCAGTCAGGACATTTTCTTTCATTTATTTTTGAGAATTTCACCCCTCCCCATGAACCCCTTAAATTGGATTTATGAAAAACACAGTCGAACACCTATTTAATTATTTTCAGCTGTTTTTCCCCCTGAGTTTGATGAGTGAGTAAGTGAGTCAATCAGTTAGGACACTTTCTTTCATGGTTTTTTCCCCCAGAAATTCACCCATCCCCATGGGCCCCTTAAATTGGATTTATGAAGAAACGGTCGAACGCCTATTTACTTATTTTTAAGCTGCTTTTTCCACTGAATTTCAAACTTATCGCCTATGTCGAATAAATGATACATGCTCCGTTAAGAATCCTTCAACCCCCAATTTTCACCCCTTTCACCTCATAATATACACCATATCGATAAACCCTTAGACATATGTCTGCTTATTTTTAATGATTAGTTTATATGCCGAATACCACATCCCCAAATGAAACAACTCGCGAGATATTGTTATTCAATGAAATGCAAGTTTAACCCCCTTAACACCCCTTCAGAATATGAATATCCAAAAATCCATCCTTAGTGGACTTTTTCGACATACAACGAACATATCCCCAAAATTTCAATTTTCTAACTGCAATAGGTTTGCTGGGGGATGATGAGTGGATATCCAAAAATCCTTCCTTAGTGGACTTCTTTCCCCAGAATTTCACCCCTCCCTATGGGCCCCTTAAATTGGATTTATGAAAAAACGATCGACCCCTATTTACTACTTTTTCAAGCTGATTTTTCTCCCTGAGATTCATACTTTTTGCCTCTGTCTTTTAAGAGATACTGCTCCGTTAGGAATCCTTCAACCCCCACTTTTCACACATAATGAAAATCCACAGCCTGCTTCCAGTCTCCGACCGGGTCAGGAATAGAATGAATGAAGCCCCCATCTAGCGGCGAGGATATGGACTGTGCCGGCTGCCGAGGCCTGACGCACTCCTCTGGGGCAATGATTAAATGAATGACAGATTAAATGAAATGATAATGGAGTGTGTTGCTGGAATGAAATTGTGACAGGGAAAACCGGAGTACCCGGAGAAAAACCTGTCTGCCTCCGTTTTGTCCAGCACAGATCTCACATGGAGTGACCGGGATTTGAACCACGCCCCACTTTTCACACATACACCTCATAATATCACCACATCGATAAACCCTCAGACTTGTGTCTTCTTATTCTTTGCCTCCTTCTTTCTTCCCTGGTACTCTTCCCTTGTCTCTACCGTCCTATTTTGATACCACCTCCTAAAGGCTCTATTCTTTTCCCTTACTATATCTTTTGTCTTCTCATTCCACCATGGTGTTTCCTTCCACCTCTTCTTACTACTTGTCCTCCCACATACTGCTTCTGCTGCACCCACTAGTGTCTTCTTAAATCTAGCCCATTCCTCTTCCACCCCTCTTTCTTCATCTGTTGGAATTCCTTCCTTTACCATTTTGAGGTACTCGACCCTTCTATCCCCTTCTTTCAGTTTCCATATCCTTATACGTCTTTCCTGGTTCTCAGTCCCTTTCTTCTCCTTACTCCCTCTCAGGTTCATTACCAGTAATCGATGGTCGCTATCCAGGTTCTCCGATGGTATAACCTTGATGTCCGTGATGTTCTTATTTAGTTCTTTCTCATACAGTATATAGTCGACCACCGACTTCCTGGTCAAGTCATCACTGTACCATGTGATTGTGTGGCTCTCTCTTTTCTTAAACCAGGAGTTCCCAACTAGCAGGCTGTTCCTCTGGCAGAAGTCCAACAGTCTCTTTCCTTCCTCATTTCTTCCACCCCAACCCTCTGGTCCTAGAACACTCTCATAACCTTGTCTTTCTCTTCCTACATGGGCATTGAGGTCCCCCATAACAATCATATTTCTTCCTACCAGCTGCTTCTGCAATTCCTCTTCAAACTCCTCCTTCTCTTCAGAAGCGCAGCCTACTTGTGGAGCATACACTTGCACTATTTCTACGGTCTCTCCCCTCAGTGCTACTTTCACTTTCATCATCCTATCACTTATTCTCCTCACTTCTTCTTTTAAACCATCTCGTACTACTACTCCCACTCCATTCCTCTTTCCCTCTTCGTTCCCACTCCAGTACAGTCTATAGCCTTTTCTCAGTACTCTCCTTCCTTCCCCTTTCCACTTTGTTTCTGCCAATCCCAATAAATCCAACTTCCTTCTTTCCATCATATCCACTATCTCCTCCACCTTCCCCGTCAGCGTTCTTAGGTTTAAAGTTCCAAATCTTAGTCCGTGTGTACAGCCGTGTCGTCGTCTATTAAATCCATCCTGTCCGAGGCTCGTTCCATTTTTGAAAGCATTTGGTTTTATCCACTACTGGCTTGCTGGGCCTATCGTAGCTTCACCAGAGCCCCGTTAGCCGTCACTTTTCAGGGTTCCTGTAGGACCTTCACAGCTACCGTAACGGTCCCGGGGCACACGAAGTCCCCACTGTACTTCGCCCCTACAGGCAATCCCCTACTTTGTGCCGTTGCCCGTCTCCCACGACGTGGACGAGGGGTTGGACTTACGGGAGACAATTTCAAGGTATTATTGCAGATATATGGGAAAGTGGAGTCATACCTGCAGATTGGAAAACTGCCCTGATCCATCCACTGCATAAGAAAGGTGATAAGATGAATCCAAACAACTACCGAGGCATTTCTCTTCTGCCAATCGCATACAAAATTCTTTCACGCGCTCTGCTTACCAGATTGGAACAACAGAAGGTAAGATTGGCGAATACCAGGCAGGCTTCCGTCCGCATCGATCATGCGTGGAACAGGTCTGGAACCTTAAGATGATCCTCCAACACCGCCAGTCAAACCGCTTGTGGTCACTTTCGTAGATTTTCAATAGGACATGGTACCTTGTTCCATGTCCTTTGACAATACAGTGTTGATAACAAAACATACACATTAATCCAACAAACTTTAACAATGAAGACAAGGTTTATAACCTCTGCTTACAGTTCTTTAGTTTTAAAAAGTATCCTGAAGATTATATCGTGACACATATTTCGAAACTGAAAAATTTGTGGAGTGAATTAAAGCAGGAAATGACTAAAGATGTTAAAAGTAATCCAGAATTGCCAGATTTGTTTGTGATATGTAAAATCTTAGGTACATTGCCTGAAGATTATTTTTTGTTTAAATCTAGCTGGATGTTAATGTCTAAAAGTGACAGGACAATTGATAATCTGACCAATCAATTGTGTGCATATGAAAAGGCGTTGAGGACCAAGGAGTATGAATTTATTGCTCAGGAAACCCTATTCACGGACTCGTCAAAGCAGCTATCCCAGCCAGTATGTTCAACCAAGCCGAAGATCAAAAAGAAGATAATATGCCACTACTGCAAGAGACCCAATCATACTGTCAAAATAAGTAGAAAATGGGCAGCCGTTGGAAAACCTCTGAAACCAAGTTGCGCAGATACTAAGGATACAAACATGACACTTGTTGCTGTTACCTCGGCATTAATGAATGCTGAATGTAGGTCTAATGACTGGTACGTAGATAATGGTGCAACAAGTCACATTACGAACGACAGAAATTCATTAAAGAATTTTCACCCATTTTCAACAAAACATTCAGTGACTACACAGCTAGTGGTGACAGGATCGAAGCGATCGGAAAAGGTTCAGTAGACATTGAAGCAGCAGTTGGAGGAAAGTGGCATGCAATTACTCTAGCATATGAATGGTATGTAGCAAAGATTCAGAAGAATCTATTCTCTGTTCTTGCAGCACAAGATAAGCATCCAAAAAGTGAATTCTTATCAACTTCAGAAATTTGTAACTTCAAAGTTAACCAAGATGTCAAACTGGTAGGCATACTTGATCGATTTGGAGGACTTTTTAAATTGGCAGTGAGAAATATAAGACCCATTTCTCACAATGAAGTTAATGTCACAGGCAAAGATAACCTGATACAGCTATATCATGAAAGATATGGACATCAAAACAAGCGCCATGTGAAGTCGATTCTCAGCAAGGACCTAAACATCAAAGTGGAAATGGACAGTGAACTGTGTGAAGGCTGTATTTATGGCAAGGCTCATCGTCTATCGTTTGGCACCAGAAAGAAGACAACGGAACCAGGAGAGCTTATCCACACAGATGTGTGCGGACCATTCCAAAAATCAGTGTCGGGATATCGATATTTTGTTCTTTTCAAAGATGACTACACAAAATTTAGGACAATCTACTTCATCAAAGAAAAAAGTGAGGTTGTGAAAAAGTTGAGTCAGTTTATAGCTGAAGCAAAGACAGCTGGACATGTTATTAAAGAACTTCTGACAATGGAAGAGAGTTTGACAATGAAGAAGTCAAGAAAATTCTTTAAAAGGAAGGATTCACCCAGCGTCTCACAATTCCGTAAACTCCTGAGCAGAATGGATGTAATGAGAGAGAAAACCCAACAGTCGTGGAAACAGCAAGAGCCATTATGCATGCTCATGGAAATATTCCACAAAGACTATGGGCTGAGTAAAAATTCAGACTTTCACGATCGGCGTTGAAATAGGAATCTCTATTTCGCGGGCTTATAGGCCGTGTTCTAAGGACATTTTGTCGTCCTAACGTTTTGCTGCGTTCAGCATGTTCACAGGTTACATTAAGCTTAATGTAACCTGCACACAATTGATTGGTCAGTTTATCAATTGTCCTGTAACCTGTGAACATGCTGAGCGCAGTCTTCAGCGAAACGTCAGGACGACAAAATGTCCTTAGAACACGGCCTATAAGCCCGCGAAACAGAGATTCCTACTATGGGTTGAAATGATAAATTCAGCTTCGTACATCCTGAATCAGACAGGACCTTCCAATGTTTCTGGGGTATCTCCATATGAGATGTGGTTTGGCAAGAAACCTGGAACGAAGAATTTGCAAATAATAGAATCCACTTGCTATGTTCATGTTCCAAAACACGACGAAAGAAAATGGATCGTAAAGCGGTGAAAGGGATTTTGATTGCCTATGATCATGATGAAGGGTATCGAATTTGGTACAAAGAAGAAAACAGGCTAATCAGATCACGAGATGTAACTTTTGAGGAGAAGACTTTAATCGAGAGGAAAAGAATGGATATCCAAATAAATGTCGAGCTACCTAACCAAGTATTTCTAGAATCCGGTACTCAGACAGAGGACCAGCCTGATGTTAAACCTCAGAGTGATGAAGAAGAGGATTTCTTGGGTTTCGACGACCTTTTCCCAGATGAAGATGATCTCCAAAACAATGAGATGACTGGACAACAGCTGCGAGATCGATCTACAGTTAAATGTCCGAAAAATCTTCAAGACTATGTAGCATCTGTTTCAACAACTTTTAAAGAACCAGATGGCTATGCTGAAGCTTTAAATTCGGATGAACGGGATGATTGGAAAGAAGCCATGAATCGAGAAATGAGAGCACATCAAGAAAATGCAAGTCGCATTCATGGAGGATTTACCACCTGGAAAAAGATCCATTCCCTGCAAATGGGGTTATAAAGTAAAAACAAATGCAGATGGCTCGGTGGATAAATTTAAAGCCAGGTTGGTGATAAAGGGTTTTTCACAACAGAAAAGTGTCAATTATGACCAGACGTTCAGTCCTGTGGCAAGAACATCTACTATTCGAACACTACTCGCTGTTGCTGCCAATGAAAACATGATGCTAGCTCAAGTAGATGTGTCAACAGCATTTCTCTATGGTAATTTAGAGGAGACCACATTCATGAAGCAGCCTGAAGGGTGCAATGATGGTTCCAGTAGAGTATTTCGTTTGAAGAAGAGCTTGTATGGGAATAAAAAGTTAAGTGACTACATAATCAAATTAGGATTTCAAAGAAGTGAAGCTCATCCTTGTCTTTCGTTAGGCAGAGACATTGCAGCAAAATTTTCTTCGTCCTCTATGTTTATGATGGCTTGATAGCAGCTGACAATGAGCATGAACTTCAGCAGTTTATAGACGATCTCAAGAAGGAGTTCAAAATTACTTCAAAGCCAGCATCGTTTTTCTTGGGACTAGGAATTAACAAAGGCAAACATGGTTCTATCAAAGTTAATCAGAGTCACTACATTCAGAAGTTTCTGGAACGATTCGGCATGAGCAATTGCAGGGCTGTAGTGACTCCAATTATCAAGGACAATGATACAGAGGAGAGTTCACCTAACACTTGAGTTTCCATACAGACAAGCAGTTGGAGCTTTGATGTTTCTAATGTGTGGAACTCGACCAGACATTGCCTATGCTGTTGGAGTGGTGTCAAGGAGTCTTGAAAATCCAACAAAACGTGATGTGATCAAGGTGAAAAGGATCTTCCGTTACCTGAGAGGCACTTCAGATCATGGAATCATCTACAAGAATGATTTAAATAAAGGTGTCCTAGAATGTTACAGCGATGCAGATCATGGGGGTGACCTCGGTTCAGGACGATCGACTTCAGGTGTACTTAGTCTCTATTCTGGTGCACCTATTTCATAGATTAGTCAACGATAACCTTCAGTTGCAATATCGACCACAGAAGCTGAGGTTGTAGCAGCTAGTGAAGCAGCATGAGAAATCACCTGGGTCAAGACTCTTTTGACTGTATTTGGCCAGTTGAATGCAACGCCTGATCTGCAGGTTGATAATGAAGCTGCAATTCGACTGGCTCAGAACCCAGAATTTCACCGAAGAACCAAACACATCCGTGTGAGACATTTCTTCGTTCGTGACCTGGTGACTGCTGGTGAAATTACTGTTTCAAAAGTGGATACAGAGAAGCAGCTCACAGACATGCTTACAAAACCATTGTTTGCAACTCGACTCCAACAATTGTGTGACAGCGTGGGGGTCTGCAAGTTATTGAATAAGGGAGTATGTTGATGTTCTCATGTGTTATCCAATAACGTTCTTCTTTTGTAACATTTCATGCTGCAATGTTGGTGCTCTGTGTTCACTAGTGTTACTTTGGTGTACAGCAGTTCAAATAGTGTCCGTTAGTAATGGCTACCAAATCTAATGTATAGGAATGAATTTTGTTCATACAGAACTTTTTCAATACAGAGTATTCCTATGTGTTATCTGGTTTTTAAGTGAAGACCTCAATAAGGATGTTACATATCCTGGATTGAGTATGACATAATGATCTGTGGATAGAAAGCAGGGCACCCTCCCTGCACATTCAGTGCACCAAGTGCTCAGAATATTGATCACCTTGGGTTGATAGACATCAGCTTGTCATTGTAACATGAAGGTGATAAGGATCTTCAGGCTGCTGTTCATACACAACCTGCCTTCAGTGACAACATAGGAAGAAGTGTCATAAGATTGGGTGATATGGTAGGCCAGGGAATGGCTCTGCCCCTTCCTTATCATTAGGATAAAAAGCATGAAGATGGCTCTGGATGACCAGCGATGCACGACTATTAAAACAGCATTAGTAATCAGTCACACTACGGAACTTACTCCAGTAACTGTGCCAACTGATTTTGAAGAAAATGTAGGTAGCATGCTCCCGTTAGATGGCCGTTGGAGAAATATGGCCTGATTAGGTACTCGTTCGAGATCCCACACCAAACATTTAATCCCCACTGTACTTGAAATGCTCCTGTCTTACTCAATGGGGTTCTCCAGGCTCCAATAATGCACATTATTGCGCTGAGGAGTGTCATTGTCGTGAAACCATGACTCATCTAACAACAGGACTTTTTAAAAACCGCTCGTGATATAGGAGTTGTGACTGGAATGAGTTGTACAGTGTTTCTCCATAAATTGGCAACATATCACAGTACTCTTCTATGAAATATATAGTGAGTAAATGAATAAATGATGCAATTTAATCTGGTAGGTGTGTATCAATATTGTGTCCTTTTTAACATGGGGCTTAATCTGCCATTAAAGAAAAACTACACAAGGTTGGAATCAAACCAACATGGAAAGTTTTATTCAAGGCTAATGTTCAAACAAGGAAGGAGTGTAAAGAGAGGGGCAGAAATGAATTTTTGTTCATATTTTGAGAATGGTCAGCTTTACTTAGAAATGTAACAAATTATTTGAAAATTAATTCTGAATATTTTAACTCATTACAACTTTTTTTATAGACTCAATCATGGCCAAAATAATTGCAATTAACTGAGAAAATGATATTGTATTCATAATTTGGGGAAGTCACAAATGCTTCACACTGAAGTTACTTCAAATTTAATTTTGAACATTTTGTATCATTATGCCTTCAGTAGAGCCAACCCTGGCTGAAATACTGTAGATATGAATGCCAGAGGAATGCAGAAAATTTTAGTTTCCTCAAGAACTAACCATATCTACTGTATTTGAATTCTGTTCAAAGCAAGTCACAAGTATGAGTAGAGGTCAAACTACTTTTCTTTTAATAAGGTACCGTAAACACTGATTAGCTTTGAAAATTGTCCACATGGAAGTTGAGGTCTGAAAGAATAGCTGCTAAAAGAACAAGCAATATCTGAAATCAAGCAATGTTGTTTGAGTTATATTACATCAATATATGCTAAACACTACTCAATATATTTACCACAAACACACGCAACTTTCTTGGCATCCTCCGAGTAACTAAGTGTGAGACGCTGTTAATTTACTCCTGCACTTGAATGTTTATTGACTAGCATTGAATTCGATTTCATCCATTTGTTCATTTCTATCGCCAGCCAATTTTTTTCCTTTACTTCCACTTTTATTTTCAATGTAGACGCTTGGCATCAAGCATCGTTTGATTTCATAACTTCGTTCAGACATTGCCATTTCTATTAGCA
Source organism: Meconema thalassinum (assembly GCA_946902985.2). NCBI lineage: Eukaryota > Metazoa > Arthropoda > Insecta > Orthoptera > Tettigoniidae > Meconema > Meconema thalassinum. Next base: position 603,485,366 of record OX336388.2, on the reverse strand, counting down.
GTTATCTTTCAGATCTTGACTTTCCTGTGGACCATTATCAAAGATTATCAGTTTTTATTTTTTTACAAAATACCTACTTGAAAGAGGTAGTTTGAGCTCTACTTCAATAGGTGCTATAAGGTGTAATCAGGTTGTTGAGTCACATAATCTTAATAATAAAGAAGGATCACCCAAATGAGCATTCACTTTTACTATAATCACTAAATGATTTTTGTTCTTTTGCGGCTTGTCATTACATGGTAGACCTACTTGGCACACCTTTCGTTGCATAGTACACATTTGTCACTTAGGTTGGGTTGAGCATATATTATAATGGAAGCCATGAATGGCAAGTCTTGTTTGATCTTGATTGGTTCATATTTTGTCCATCATGGCGTCAGTGATAGAGAAGTCTGGGTCGAACTCTCATCTTTCTTATCACCAATTGAATACATGGTCATATTTCGAAAATCAGCATTAAGGATGAGTTATTGTTTGCACTTTTAACTGTAGGAACATCACATCTATTTGTTTTGTTTCTTCCCAAATATGTCAACTGTATATTTAAAAACCCCCTCTCTCTCTAGACAGATATAAAATCTTGCGAAATGGTGATATTCGAGAAATGACGTGGTTAATAAGCAATGTAAAGCAGTCCTGTGTGTTGGGCATTTCTCTTACACTTTGCTTATTGTTTAGATCAAGTTTACAGTCATTATGTTATTTGAAAGTGCTTTGTTTTACAGTCATTATGTAATGAAAATGTATAATAATTATTGTTTCACAGTTGTTTGGAGTGAATTTAAAGTTTGATTTAAATTTATGCAATTCTTTATTTAGTTTGTAAGAACACAGTTGTTCAAATATCAACTTAGTTATCTCTTCTCTGCTTCTATGACAAAAATTGCTACGCATTTAATTGACAAACAGAACACGAGTACATTACAAATATGTGAATACGTGATAGTTCTTGGCAGTTAAATATCGAAGGCCATTCAAAGAATGGGTATATCTGTAAGTATGTCATAAGAATAACAACTGAATGAGTTGAAATTTATGTGGTGCATCAGTGGTGATATGATGAAGTACCTTTTATTATATGTTTGTGTAAGTCTTTCACACGAAGTGTTGTAAACATGCATCATCCATTCTAAAATGCAAGACTTTCAAATCTGCATCCTGTTCCTGGTTTGTCTTGTCTTCAAGTGTAAGTTCTGAGGAGGGCATTGGATTGATTTTGAACCGCAATGTATTAACAAATATGGGACAACGTAAAAAGCAATGGAGAAATAAAAGTAAAACAAAGTCTATCACAAGCTACCATATAATATGGCATTGTAGGGCTTAGATATAGATACTTCTGTATATTATTGTTGGGAGGTACAGCATCTATATTTCACTGCTTCATCATGAAATCTATTTTTCTTCGTAGGGGATACACACATCCCCAGCAGGAATATTGATTTGCATATATAAGTGGAGGGGGTATACAACTCTGCCAAAGGGGAAATCCCCCCCAATCAATTTGCACCCTGATTACTGGTAACAGACAAGTGGTAATCTATGAGGAGATGCAGATAGAGCAAGTCTAGGAAGGAAGGACTAAAGCAAGGAAATTAACTATGGTATGTATTTAAGTTGCATATTAATTCAAACAATATTATAATAGTCATTCATTTAGTGATACACAAATCAAATTGACAAATATTTTATTACTCTCTGAATCAGTCAGGTATAACTTACAATTCTCTATGGTACATATTCAATTATTTTTTTTACAAGATTAAAGCCTGTTTAAAATTCCAACATCAAAATTGGAACGAACTACGATTTTTATATACAACCATACACTTAAAATTACAGTGAATGTATAATGAGGAATGAATGAAAAGAAAATTAGCTCATACAATAAAACTGTTTTGAAACTGAAACTGAATAGGCTTCCTAAGTATTTCAGCTGAAAACTGACTCAAAGGTAATGCAAGCACTCTGACATCAGGTGCTCCCCAGTGCACATGTACTTTCATTATATCATTAACAATAAAAATTTGCTACTTTTGCTAATGCTAATTAGAACACTTTATACATTGATAATAAATGCATAGGTGAGAAGATGAAATATGATCAGAGCTGTTACACAAACAGGCATATAGCAACGACATCAAAACAGAGTCTGAAAGAAGCTGTTTTTCTTTTTAACTACTGGTCAGCAGAACTGTTCAGAATAAAAATAAAGATTCCACACACTGCATTTACAAGAACATGGGTTATACAGATCTATTTAAACAATATGTGAATGATAACAATAATGACTGTTACTAATAATTTATTGGCCTTCTAAAAATGAAAATATCAATAGCCTATAATTCAAAAGTAACCATAAAATATAATAATAAATATTTTTTTAAAAACTGACCAGTGCATGTAGTGAAGAAGTAGTAAATCCCTAAGCAGTTGCAGGTGTAATTCCTTAGTTTAGGTTAAATTTTAGACATAATCCACAGATGATACCGAATTTTACTAAGTACAAAAACCATATTGCACAATTCATGCCAGCATCCATACAACTGGCATGCATTATCACAAATAATCCTAATTTACAATAAATAGAATATTCAATTTCTGTATTATAAACAAGATTATATACCTGCCAACAATACCCTACTTCCAAACGGCCTAAAATATCAGTAACATTCAAGTAAGAGGGAGCGAGTTGGGCCATCCCAAGAAGTCTCATTAATTGGCGATAAACTTACACGCTGGGCAATGACTTAAAAGACAAGATTGTAACCACAATTATAAAATTCTCAGTGGCAACTGTTTGGAATCATTTGTATGCGAAGCATAATGACAATCATAATAAAATTTAAAAGTATTCTTATCAAAAGCCTATATACATATGGTATTTAAAATAACTTATCTGTTCTGTCTCCTTTGGCAAACACAAATTGCTGTCATATTGTAAAATAAAATAAGCATTAATTTAAACAAATGCTACTTGAATAAAAGTGAACTAAATCTTCAGAATCAGTATGTTCTCAGTGTATACACTTAAAATATACGATCAATCCATGGATAATTAGCAAAGAAAACAAAGGGGAAGGTGAGAAACTGACCTAAATAGTTGCAACACGAGACCCTAGGTCCGTATAATTGACTTGTCCTCTGATTTGCTCCTCTCTCTGTTGGCACGTTCAAGATGACTACCTCTGCAAGGGTTTTATAGTGCAATTTGACTCTCACATATCAATAAAGGTTGTCTATTTAGAATTTTATATTTCATACTTCCTTAAAACATAGTATTCAAATTTGTATTTCAAAATAAAACATATCCTAAATTTTATTTCAGGCTTGCTTTTGTCTTAGTATACAGTTTTATCAAAGTATCTTTGGATATTTCTTGATGGTGGACAGGCACAATATGATTTTCTGCTACCATTCACCTTAAATAGTTTTACATGCATTTAACCCTCCAAGTGCTGAACGTTCCACTCTTAAGTGCTAAGCATTAAGGCAGCATGCAGATATATAAAAATAAAATAAAATTGTAACTATATACGGCATATTATATATCAATGTATTCAGGAAAAAATTAGAGAATAAGATAATAATAGTTTTCTTTTACTTACAAGTATCCAGTAGAAGTATGATGGATGATTAGTCAGATTTAAAAAAATAAAAAATAAACAATTTATCTGAAATAAAATTCGAAGATATACAAAATGTGCCAAATTTCATTACAAGCGCAATGATATATAATAATAGAAACTTTGATGAAAAATGAATAATAAAAAAGTCAAAGGAAAAAAGTCTAACCATATCACTTTTCACAGAATTTCAGAGAATTCCATTTCACAGCGAGACTATTCGTAAAATCAATTGTTATATAGATTCTACCATTTGTTAAATCGATTTTATGAATAGTCTCACTGCGAGACAATAGCACTTCAGCGGGGGTCCGAATCGCCTCGCACTGAGACGATAGCACTTCGAGGGTTAAAAAAAATAAGAAAAAATGGAATTTCAGCAAAATATCAAAGTGGCTGATTTTTATAGATGACTGAACTGATCAATGTTCAGAATGATAATCACAATAATACTTAGAGCCTTCAGATGAAAACTACTGGTAGCTTTGCCATTATTAGATTCCTGCAGTGTGCATGTAATCCACACAATTTCATAACAAAATAGGAAATTGCTACAATTGAAACAATATTTTAAAGCAATAAATATAACAAAAATCCTGCATACAATTTCGGCTTTACATATCAGTATCATGCATGGAAATTCTCTCACTGCTAAGACATTCTGAACAGTTCCATTAAAGCACACATTACAAACTTGCAACAGGACCTTATGTTTCCCACCATTCTTGGTGCATATTTGCTTCAGAAAGCAAATATAATATTCTATCATGCTAATTTGCTGACTAGTCATACTTGAAATTTTCAAATTTATGAAAGATAAACCACAGCTGGAAAGTTTACAATACAGTTAGTGTATTTGCTGGTATGTAACTTTATTTTCACTTAAATGCATCACTCGTCATACAAAGAATATCACAACCTGAATTTCAATATACTAGTGTACATACTTGTCCATATTCAAGGTAACATACAGACCAACATGAAAGGTTTCATGCAGTAACCTATGCTTATAAAGCAAACCATTTCATATGCAACATTGGTAGCATCAATATCTCATACAAAAGTAAAACAAACAGTCCTATTCACATTGTATGGAAAATGATGTTAGATATAGCAAGATGTCCCTCAAGGTTGATGGTTGCAATAAAATAAAAATCTCCTAATGAATACATGAAAACATAAAATGGCCGGATGGTTATAATGAAATTTGGATGGATGTACAAATGGATGGAATTGATAATGCTAGAGGTTATAATAATGTTTACAGGAGCACAAATCAAAACCATATAACTTGGCATATCTTCAGTTCATTGCAGTCCCAAATATTGCTTATTCCGAGTAAGATACATGCTGCTGAAAATCCTAATGCAAACTTTATGATTACACTCCTCGTTAAACTAGGACTTTTTTGAGTGCTAATGAACAACATTAAAATTAGTTATGAAATCCTTTCATTAAAAAATTACTTAACAAATTGATGCCCTCTGCATTACCATTATATTATCTATCAGTTGCTTAAATAATGAACTCCCAAACCTTGTCAATGAGCACAAAAAAATTCTCAGCAATGAAACTGATCATCCTCCGTGATGTCATTTAACCTACAGAATATCCACAATGGCAAATTTCTTACTCAATGCAATTCACAGAATTGATTCTCCAAATCACTATGGATATCTTGAAATACAAATACTCTTGATTAAAATCTATACATCCTTGGTGTTACAGGGGGGGGGGGGGGGGGGGGGGGAGCAGGAACAGGAACAAATTCAGTCCCCTATCAAAAAACAGAAGTATGTTAATCATCAGTGGTATTCAAATGCTCATAAAACTTGAGGCAGCTCATTCCACCTTCAATACAGCAATATGATTCATTCAACGATGAACTTTTGGCAAGAGTCTTATTTGCATATTATCTAATAACATACATCTGTGGTACAATCCACTTCCATAATACTGTAATTGATTCAGAGGTTATGGTTAATTATTTCCATACTCTCCTTAGAGTAACTACCTAAAGTTGAGAGGCTCCTCCTAATCATCTCCAAAGATAATTGCTGCATCCATCTCAGAATACCTTAATGTTTTGTATTTAGGTCTATTTAGAATCTGTTTGTTAGCTTTTAAATTTCAAGCAGATATGATTGATTGTTCATTTAAGGGACAAAACATTAAGGTTGGCAGCCCTAAAGAGCATATAAGAAGTTTGCAGAACAGTCCATTCAAGCAATGTATACAAAGAAATTAGCTGATAATGGTTTTGCATGGTAAGAAGTCAGCTAATTAAGTACCTACTATTATGATCTTTTAAAATAAGTAGCATATGCAATTTGCATTGTTATTAGAATTAGAGTAAATTAAAATTATATTTTATCTAGCTATGTATATCCACCAATGACCGTCAAAGTTTTATATAGTACTGTACCCAACAGCTTTCGTATAAAATAATTAGAAGGTAAAATAATTGCATTTGTTAAGTGATATAATTTGTAATAATAAACAAGGATTATTTAAATGCAAACTAATAGCTAGAACAACCTAACAGTATCGACCGGAATATCCAATTCACCTTACCGTCTCCTTCCACACTACAAGAAGACAATCCCAAGTTTATGTTCACAATAGAATGTAACAAGGAAAATAAAAACAAATTTTTAAAAGTGTAGTGCAATGCTAAACAGGTTGAATTATATATTATTGTGAACATGATAATGCATGGTGTCCACAGAATTTTCAATGTCAATTTTCCTGACTTTTCCTGACCATTTTTCAATAAAATTCCTGACTCGCCATCCCCATAGCTGCCCAACACTCGCCTCTTTATTCATTTAAAATACAAAATAAAGTAAATTCTAATGCAATAATACATAAATCAAAGTAGGCTACTTAATAACCTAAACTATAGTGATGGGATTGCCACATCCCTACACCAACGCCAAAAAAGCGTACAAAAAATAGGTAAACGAGGTTCTTACTATGATGTACTGTAAAAATGGAAACTTACCATAATGCCCAGTGAGTTATTGCTTTTTATCTTCAGAGATTAGTGGAACTAGAAACATCAAAATATGGCTGTAAAACACAAAATACTGTATGGTTAATATAAAATTCCTGACTTTCTAATACTTTTCACCATTTATTCACACTTTTCGCTGACTTTTCCTGACCAAAAACAAAATTCCTGACTTTTCCTGTCTGTGGACACCAAGTAATGTAATAAGTGGAGGATGGATTTTCGTATATTAGTATGTTTTATTCCATGAAAGTTTAATGCACAAAGGAGAGAAATTAGAGCTGTCGATCGATTAACCGAATTTCCTTAATCGGTTGATTAATCAAATTTTAGTCGGTTTCATACAGTATCAGTTCGAGGAAAAAAAACTTTGAATAATATATTTTAAAATGTTTACAATTCCATTTGCTATGGGGAAGATATAATTTTATATTTTAATTGTATTGGTGGCGTTCAAGTAAAAAATAAATTAATTCAAGAGCCTATTATTTAAAATACATTTCAATATTATTTATTAATGACACAAGAGTTTGAAGTTGAAGTTCACAGTTACTTACAGTCACACTTCTTTGCTCCAGGACTTCAAACATGCTCAGAACTACAGTAAGGGTTGCTCTTCCCTTACCGTAGTAACAATATTTCCAGCGTTACTGAACACTCTCTAACACGGGAATGAAGTACAGTAGCTGATATGCAAAGCAATTTCTTCACTATGCTTGCGAGATGTGGAAGATGGATTGAATGTATTTTCCACCATTGTAGAGGGTCTGCGAAGTCATTTTCTAAATATTATTGCTTTTATCTTTCTGAAGAAAAGGCATGAGCATCAGCTAACTTGAATCACCTGTCAATCTTACAATAGCTGATGCTAGCATGTTAAATGGCAAATAGTAATACAATACACAGGTTTTGTGCTACCGGTATGCAAAACAATTACTTTTCCTACACCACACTATTATTTTTTAATCGGTTCGATTAATCGACTAAAGCACATAGATCAGTTAATCATATTTTTAGATTCATCAGTCCGATCATTCGGTTAAATCGACAGCTCTAAGAGAAATACATTTATAGTGCATATAAATAAATGCAAGCTTAAGGATCAAGTGCAAATTTCACTTATTCACATTGATGCAAATATTTTATTTTTTAAGTAGTGATTCTTTAAATATAAATCTTTCTCAATGGAAATAAGGGAAAGATTCATTTTCATTGCAATGTTTCTACAACAGAGGAAAAGAACTGACCAAACGAATGACACTTAAATGGGAAAGTGAAAAGCACTGTAAGTTGCAGACAAGTGCTTCTATCACCAGATAATAAATAACATTTCTCTCGAGTTAATTCTGCAGACGTATGCAATTTGTTTTTATCGTTCAAAGCGGTGGTTGTGGTCTTGTGTTATGTGTAGTTTTGCTTATTTCTGATTTACTTTCTGTTCTAGAACACTTCATTTGTTGCAAGACGTGGCTGCATTCATGTTTTTGTGCATATAAATCCGCTCTGTAGTTATGAGATGTAACAATCAATTTATGCAATTGAAACTCGCAACATCTGCCTGCAAGTAAGTTTTACTGTGATAAGTATTTTCCTATTTCTAGGCAATGAATCTAACTTTCATAAGGAGAGAGCCCTTTATAGCAACCAATGACAAAAGTTTGAAATACTAATCAAAGTAGTCTTCTTATTGAGATCCTATAGCGAACAACTCACTGACTGATTTAACCCTCTAACAGGTGCGCACCAAAATAAAGTGTGATAGCAACACCATTTTAATAAAACCTTAGTCTTTTGGCGGGAAAATGTGTGCACAGTTGAAGAGATTGTCCACCGGATAACCACAGTTTCACCATACCATTGTATCAGGCAAAGTCAATAGAATTAATTGTCTTCTGAGTAAGTTATTATAATGTTGCATTGTTTTCATGCTTGCCCTGCCCTATACTTATTTATTTGTTGATTTATTTTGTTTTTGCTTTCCCCAAACTCAGCTTATCATCACAAAGCGTTAAATTTGGTAAATGTATTTGGTGTTATACACATTTGCTGATTGCTGTGGTCATTATTTATTGATGACTACAATATTATTACGTGCAGTTATAAGACGTGTTGTTTCAAGACATAGAATATCAAATGTTCAAACTGAGTCACTTCTTCTGGAAGATTCAGATACAAATGAACAGGAGCAGTGTCTAAGTGCTGGTCACTTGATTTGTTTTTCTGATTACTGATTATTGCAGGAATTGCCCAGGTGCTGCTGTTCGCCAATAAACCAGAAACAACTATACAGAGGAGAAAATGTCTACGTACACTAGCCACGAGTCTACCAGAGTATCACATGAGAGTAATAGTTAACTTACCATCCCTTCCAGCAATGTATCTGCTTTCCTGAATGATTAGAGAAGCGAACAACCAGTCAACCAATAGGAAGATGTGGGAAAGAAGAGCGGAAAGTGTGTTCGATGTAGCGGTGCAAAGAATACGACCCCAACCAACAAATGCGGTACTAGTGGGCTTATAAATGTGTTGAAACTTGCATCAACTGTTTGTAATACTACTGATGGGAGGTTAAATATATATTTGAGATAAAACTGACAAGTGTACGTTTTCATTTTACACACCAGAAATCCAGAAAACAAAATATGGTATAAAGTGCAATGTGTGTGCACTCACACAACACAAAATGGTGTGCCTGCTGGAGGGTTAACAATTTAGGCTTTCATGACAGCATCCTGACTGTCAGAGAGTTTATCAGGCTTGTTGGACATGGCCTAGTAGGTTCCAAGTTCCCAAACATCTCCCTGAAGATTGCATGAAACACAGACTTCAGTGACAGCTGAAAATGATTGACCCAGTCTCTCACGAAAACTTAGGATACTCAAACACTACTAGACCATGACCAACAAATCCAAGGAACTTGTTCATCTATCACTTACTGATTAGTACCTAAGTTCAAGTGGCTTCGGTGGTGTAGTCAGTAGCATGCTGAGCTTCTATGACTAAGATCGCGGGTTAAAACCCAGCCGAAGTCGTCGAATGTTTTAAGAGCGTAAAAATTCTTCAGTATGCCATCCTTCGGAGGTGAAGTAAAGCCGGCGGTCTCATGTCATAGATTTAGGGCATGTAAAAGAACCTTACACTAATTAAACTTGTGTGAAGCTAAATTTGCAGGTTAGATTTCATTGAAACGCTCTATCAAAGTTCCAACGCTCACCACTAGGTGTCAGTGACATCTGGTAGCGAAAGTTCGAACTACTTGAAATTGTAAGGAACTTGTAGCTCACCCCATGGGTGTCCGCACTGAAGCAGCTACAGCCTCTGGCGAGCCGAACATGTCCTCGGACACTCCCGGCACGAAAAGTCATACACTAAATAAAAAACCAAAGTTCAAGTTGTTGAATGAACAATTTTTTTTTTTAAGATGTTTTAAAAATGCTGCTTTTCGTAGCAAAAGAGAGCTATCACAAAAGCCCTCCTTACCACAGCCAATATACAAAGTGAATCTACTGATAACTCTGGTAACTTATACAGATGTCAGGGGCCTGCCAGCCCTACTGCTGTACCGCAACCAACATGCAAATGTGAATCTACAAATATAACTCTAACTTCAATGAATAGCAAACGGTTGTGTACTTTTAACATCTTCAGACAAGTAACTAGTGACAAGTACCTTATGCCTGAAGTTACTGCCAGTTTTTATCTAGTACCATTTCTTTTACAATGCATCAATATAAATCTCTGGATGAAACTCTCATTTCTAGCATGCTAACATCAGAAATATGCAAATTATTTCATATCCTTACACTACAACTGGTTGCTCCAACATTTATGATGAAATCACCATCATCAAACTGCCACTATGAAATATTCTCAAAGCGTTATTATCAGTACAACAACAATAGGGTTACCCGTAATATAATCTACAAAACACATATATACTTTGTAGCCATCATGTACCAGCATGATGAACAAATATTGCATCTGAAATCAAAGCAACATCAAATATATCTCTACGGTATGTTAACAGATTAATAAATACAGATTTCAGTTGGTTAACACCAATAACATCAAAACAGTGATAGGTTAAGGCAACTAAGATAATTGTTTTCTTTAAGTCTAAATAGTACTTTACATAAATATTATTGTCAGCAACTCATTGTTCATATTATCTACTGAACTTAATTTTAAATTAAGTAAGAGTCTTCAAAGCTGCAGACAAGCATTGCCAATAGATTTTATGTGAGATACCCTCCCCAAAATTTACAATAATTTTTTTAAACCCATAGGGGAGAACTGTTAAGTGTTAAAATTCAATATGAACAAGAAATGTGGGTGCAGCATTTCAATTAAGCCTTCCTTCTTGTAACAGAAATTAAACAAACTATTGTACCTTATAAATTTCACCACAAATTTAACACAGCCTTGTCAATTATTAACTTAATTATGAATTATTTTCTACTTCTGTAAAGTCTTCTTTAGTATAAATATTTAAAACTAAATTGAAAAAGTACAGTTGTACTTACTGCATTCTTTGGTACATGGTCATACAACAAAATGCCTAAATTTTATATGCAGTGTGGCTGAAATAAGTGACAGAGGGCACCACCTTGAAATAAATAGCCTTATTCTTAAAAAAAAAAAAAACTGCTTTACCTGTCAAAATACATCCCTACGAGGCTGAAATACAAACTACCAGGGAACCTTTCTTTACTGAAGAACTTCGAATTGATCATCAACTACCATCCACAAGAACATACAACGATGTCCTACATGAACTACACACAAAGAAGAAGATCTCAATTGATTTCTATTCCACGAAGCCCATGACATCTTCAGAATGGAAGAGCACTGCCTATGAACTAAGACACGCGGTAAGCCATTTCGCGGTGCACGGGTTCTACCATAAGATTTGCGAAACTGAGGTCCATGAGCCCACGCCTAGGTGTATTTGTAAATTGTGTAAAAAGACTTGTGTGGTTGTCGTCGATAACAGAATTTTGTAAATAAGTTTAATGTAATGCACATTGTGCGCACTTATCCTTAATGAAAAATGAAAATCAACAGCCTGCTTCCAGTCTCCGACCGGGTCAGGAATGGAATGAATGAAGCCCCCATCTAGCGGCGAGGATATGAACTGTGCCGGCTGCCGAGTCCTGACGCACTCCTCTGGGGCAATGGTTAAATGACTGACAGATGAAATGAAATGATAGTGGAGAGTGTTGCTGGAATGAAGTTTTTTTTTTGACAGGGAAAACCGGAGTACCCGGAGAAAAACCTGTCGGTCTCCGTTTTGTCCAGCACAGATCTCACATGGAGTGACCGGGATTTGAACCACGGACCCAGCGGTGAGAGGCCGGCGTGCTGCCGCCTAAGCCACGGAGGCCGTCTACTTATCCTTAATAATAATAATAAATAACTTGGTTAACTTTTCTTCTATCCATAGCAGTATTAAAGAAACTTCAAGTATCACTTTATGTTTGATGTTCATGTAACAAAGACATCAACCCTCTCCAGATGGTTTAAGAAGGTTTAAGAATTGGAGAAGTATAGCACCTGTACACCACCCCTACATTCAGGCAGAGGCACAGTTCCATTAAGCCAACAGCTCACCATGAATGTGTTAGGAATCCTTTGTGCTATTGAAACACAAGCTGAACCTTGGAAAGGTAATGCACACCATCCTACTGCCAAGATAAAATCAACTTCCATTCCTTACAAGTAAGTCAAAGTATCTTTCATACCAAAAAAAAGGCTTGCAGAAGTCAAAACTTACACCTGTAATTTGATCACTAGGCTGTACCTATGGCAACTAGGCTAAGAGTCATATTATGAATATTTTCTCTTACAGGCATATTCTACAACAAAATGTAAGTTGAAAATTTAAACATACAAGGGATGTTTTTTAAGTAAGGGCCATTTTTTTTCTTTTTAATTAACTGAACATTTTATTTTGAAACCACATTTATTTTTTGGTTTTACATACCATCCTCTATTTTTCTACATAGTTGCCTTGTTTATTTAGGCACGTGTCATACCTTAAAACTAAGTTCTGAAATCCCTCTGCATAAAAGTTTGCCGCCTGCTCTGACAACCAAGAATTCACACGAGGAAAATCCATTGATGGAGTGGTTATCATGAATCTTTGGTCCTCATGATTTTTCGTGTCAATTGCAGTCACCAATTCATCTGTAATCACAGACCTGAGCGTCCATCGTCATGAACATTTTCACGGCCACTTTTGAACTCGCGTACCCATTTTCGCATTTTACCTTCCGTCATTGCATTATCACCATACACCTCACAAAGCTGACGATGAATGTCTGCAGCTGACATGTTTCTTGCACTCAAAAAATGTATCACAGATCGTACCTCACACACGGCGGGCGAATCAATAATCTTGAACAATGCAAGATGCACAGTTCAGTGTACAGGTTAGCTACACAGCTGCAACTGACGCCTGCTTGTTCGCAAAGGATGCCGGGAGGTAGCGCGCACGCTAGTTGCGGCGTGCGCACTAACTACGGGCTTAAAAAAACGGCCCTTACTTAGAAAACGGCCCTCGTACTTGGTTTCTCGTGAAACACAGAAACGAAAAGCTTTTCCTTTTGATCAATTATGATTGAAAAAAATTCTGAATTCTTAAATCTATTAATGGGGTAGGGGTGGAGCTTATGCTGTATCAATGGTGTACGCCTTCTGATATAGTAGAATTAAGAAAAAAGAAAACGGAGAAAGTGAGAAGTTGATTCAAGACGAACAGCAGTGGATGACATCAAACTACCAGTTTATGCTTATTAATATAAAAATGCCAAGATTGTGCACATTCTGCCCTGAACCTCTAGGAGAGTTGAAATTTTCTACCCATTAAAGATTTGAATGTGACCTATTCCACATCATGGTTCTTAGCTCTTTGAATGAATGCCAAGTACATGAAGTTGGCTACTCTTGATTCAGGCTGCTAAACTTTGAGGTCTGTTAATATTTGATATGGTATTCAATAATCCCCAGATTCAATTGTCAAACAATACACAAAAATATCAGACCATAAATTATTTTCCAACTTCTGTTTATAATTCAGAGGAATTAATGCTTTGCAAACTTCTCAATCCAGTTGCCACAGTTCCACCCCAGATGACATTGTACTCATCAGTTAGTACGGCACACCTACCAAGACGCTAGCTGGTACATAAGGGCAGGCATACTTATAAACAAATCCTACTGAACATGGATATTTCACTTTAGACAGGCATATTTTTGGAAGTGGAGATTCATTCTCCCACAGTATATTGGGGCACTGCTCGTGATATTATGCCTTGTAGTGGTCTGACCTGCACCTGAGGTGTGCCATACCAACAGACGAGCTCAATGGCACAAGGTGGCCAATACACAGATTGAGAAGTTGGAAAAGCATTAATTCTTCTAAATACATATTCTCAATCGGTGTGCAAAAAATCTGGTTTCCTCTGGAAACAGACTTCCCACTTTTGTTTAAAAGTTTCACAGTGTCTGGCCCCTCTCAGGCTACAACCCTGATATTTATTTATTGGAGTTTTAAGGGGCAGAACAGCGAGGTCATCTACCCCTATCCTATAAATTACCCACTGAATTAAAGCACTTCAAGGCTGGCCTGAAACACGTTCGGAATTTAAAATTTTGAAGAAAAAGAACCATAGGTTTATTACATCGATTTGTGGTTATTTTATGTAACAATAATTTTATGGGTTAACAATCATTTGAATTATTTTGAACCTGAGAAGAGGGACTTCTAAGTATTAAGTTGGCAACTCTGCATCCTACCTATAGAGTTATTCATTGAAGTTATCCTTCTCAAGTATCTTCAGATACATTGAATATATCCATAAAAATGTTTTACATGGATGAAGGTTAATACGGGGTTCATAAAGAAACATGTAGTTGTATATTCCGAGGCAATATTATTCAGACCAGTTCTTCTTTTAAGGAACTTAACTGATGGCTGCCACCAGCACAGCACAGTTCTTACCTAATTTGGAACGGAGGGACCAAAGCATAGTTAACAACTATAGTCGCAAATTATATGAAGGTTTAGTGATCTACGGTTAAACAGGTACTTTTGATGAAAATGTGTGTGCATTTCTACCCCTTATTGTACCCATATTTTAGGGGGCCAGGGATGAAATGAGGAGAGTTTCTCTATGTGGTGGATATTTTTTACGGCCAGATTCTAATCTAACCAGAGTAGCTAATGAGATGAAATTAATTAAGATGAAATTGGGTAACAAGTTATATGGAAGCAGTCATGCCAAATTAAAAGATACGTCTGCATTTGCCTGGAGTGGAAAATGGAAAACTAAGGAAAAACATTTCATGGATGATCAACAATGGGGTTCGAACCGACTCGTCTTCCAAGTTCGAAGATATCCCAGCTCCACGGCCTTGAGCATTGCCACATGTAGCTGCCAATGTTTGAAATACTCAATTTACCTAGTTAACAACTTCTATGATAGTGATAAGTACAGTTCTTTCTATTACAACAAACAGTATTGATATCACTAACTTAGTGATTACTAATGAATGACAGAAAAATGTTGCATGTTGTTTTATAACCACTTATATTATATTCAAAGTTAATTACTTGGGTAACAAAACCTTTATACTCAATGTAGTAATGGGCAGAAAACACTGTATATACCCTGGGACTGAAACCTTAAGACTCAAATTGTGGGGATGCTCGCAGTAACTGTCATACTTTTATTCTGCATATTTGAAGCCTTAAGATTTTTTTCTCCAAATCGACTTTTAAATACGGTATTTGAATTCCTTGGCTAGTGATACATATAAAAACGATTAGAAAGAAATCAAACAAGAATACAAAACATTAACCATTGTGTAGCATCATGAATAACTGTACTTTCATAAGTATCAGTAGAATACACTTAACGTATATGTAATTACTTTCAATATCATCAAATGACATGCAACTACAGTTGCTCTACTTTTCGAGGGTTTCTTGTATCGAGTACAAATCAGACACAATTTTATTTCAAAACCGAAGCATTTGTTCTCTTTACACACTGGAAACAGTTGTGATGTTGTACAGACGCTCAAACAAAGAATGAGCACACTCTTGGCAACTGCAAAGTTTTTCTCCCTCTTTCTTTCCTTCTAATTTTTGGGGCCAAAACAAAAACTCAAAGGAACAAGTAAGGTAGCCTCGCAACTCCCTGACACCACCATAAAGGTTCTTGTATGAACCCCAGTTGGAGCTTGGCCAAACCAGTTATCAAAAGCGCACTCATTCTTTGTTTGACTATGCATACACTCAGAAGATAAATGTATGCAGAACAATGGACAATCTGTTTCCCCTGCACTAGCAGTCTGCTCAGGCACACATCAACTATGCTATACAAAACTAAAAGGGGAGCAATCTTATTATATAATACACTAAGACTAAGGTGTATATTTCACAAAACTCCAAGCTCCTAAACCTGAAAGAGTTAGAAAGTGTGGTTTGTACCAAAATCTTCCGGGCGGGTAGTCTGCACACATGGGGCGCACACAACCCATTATGCGAGAGTTCTCGCACGGATCCGCTAGTTAGATTATATTCATATTACAGAATGAGATAAAATCTAGGACAGAGGAAACTATTATTACCCCTTACTTCTTCAGCCATATGAAATAGGAGCATGACTTTCTTCACATTAATTATTACTCAAGATGATTTGTTCTCCTGTACAGACAGCAGTAGCTACGCTCGCTCAAGCGCAGCGCTAGGCCATGGGGCCAAGCTATCTGCGGACTTTGTAGACGTGGGTTCGAGCCCCACCGTCGGCCGTCCTTGAAATGGTTTTCCTTACTTTCCTATTTTCAACTCCAGGAAAATGCTGGGACGGTACCTTCTGACAGGCCAGGGCTACTTCCTTCCACATCCTTGCCCAGTTTCTTTCATCTCTCATTAACTCCTCTCACGAGGTTGGCGTCAGGAAGGGCATCCGCCGCGTAGAATTTCAGCACATCTCATCCCCGACCCCATTGGAAACGGGAATAATAAAAGCGCATTATTCTGTTTATATATAAATTATATTGATGAGACTTGAAATATCTGTATTGGCATTCAACTTAGTAGTTTTGTAACCCAAAACAGCTTTCAAAACCATGAAACTGACTTCAATACAGTTCTTCCAATAAAAAGGTAACATTTACTCCTATGACCTGGACATGTCACTGCATTTACATATTAAAATTAAATAACTTGGGACTCGCTATGTTCTTCCCTCAAACAATATTTACAGTAACTATGTCCAAGAATGTCAATGTCCTTGAGGTTAATAATAGCAGAATCTCATGTGAAACCATTTCAACTCCTTCCAAGACCCTGTGCAAAGATATATTTTTCAGCAATATTCATATTATCTGTACAGTACGTTCACTGGCTGGGGGAAAATAAGCAGGAGGAAAATTTCTTGCAAAATTTTATTTTAACTTACTTCAAACTTTGATTAAAAACAAGACCAGCATTATGCTGCAACAATAAACTATAACTAGCATACCTTCAGTAATATTAGTAACACACACATGAAATGTCTTTGAAGATATTCCAGTTTCATTATGAATTTTAGCACAGTCTCGCAAGAGCAGCATTCTATACAAGAATTCTAAAACATTGGGACCTAAAACTATGAAGTCTTGTATGATAAATTTGTTGGTTTGGGACAAGTCCAAATCATTGGGTATTACCAACTTTACCTGTAATTACAACCAGTGGCAACTGACGATAAGGTTGCAGCATCGTACAACAACCAGGTTTTTCCTAGCAAAACAAGAATTTAACTAAATAAATTTATGATATATGTTATGTATTTCTTTCATCTTATGTACCATACATAAGGATTGATAGTTTTGTCCTTTAATAACTCAAGAAATCCAGCTTTACTATGAATTATACTGAAAATGCGACGGGTGCCAACACAGTATAGGAGCACTCATCAAAAGACTTGCATGGTACATATGCTATGATTCTGGGATTACTTGGATCCATTTCTGGTCCTTAGTGGCAAATTAATTAATGCAATTTAACTGTGAATTTCCGTCAGTACAATATGTGAAACATTGGAACCTAAGACTCTGAAGTCTTGTATGACAATTCGTTGGTTTGTGAAAAGTCCAAATCATTGGACATGTGTATTGATTGACGGAAATTCACAATTATATTGCATTTACATATCCTATGTCCAGAAACTTCTATCCCGGCATTTGGTTGCTGAATCTCGGGAGCCCCAGTCAGCTGTATACACATTGTTTTCTTTCTTCTTCTTCTTCTTCGTCGCGAATGGGTCTCTTAGGACCACGCGGAATCAACAATGGTTAGCCTTTCTTGCAGCCCAGTACTCCTTCATACGCAACGAATGGGTTTGCTTCCGTTGTGCAGACCAGATATGGTGGTATGGCCGTCTTTCTTCCTCCTCGAAACCCCGTGTGAGTGCAAGTGTTCTGATGACATTTCGGTCTAGGAGATTTGGCGATCCTAATTCTTGCAAGTCTTTTTCAGTCTGTTTGTACCAATTTGATCTAGTTGTTTTGTTTTTCAAGTATGTGTGAATTTTGTGAGTTAGTCTATTTGGGTCCATTCTTTCCAGGTGCCCCAAGAATTGGACTCGTTGCATACGCATTTTGTCTGTGATTTTGGAGATGGTTTTATATATTTCAGCATTTGGCTTTGGAAGATGAACACCATCTTTGATTCTCGGCCCTAAGATTTTCCTCATTATTTTACGTTCCTTCACTTCCAACTGATCTCGAAGTGTTCTATGTTGAAGAGTGAGAGTTTCTGAAGCGTAGAGAGCTTCGGGCCTGATCACTGTTGTATAATGTTGAATTTTGCATTTCCAGGAAAGACTCTTTTTGTTGTAAGTATTTTTCGTTAACTGAAAAGCAGTTTCCATTTTTTGAATTCTTGTTGTAATGGACCTCTTTTCATTACAATTGTCAGTAATCCATTCACCCAAATATTTAAATTCCTTCACACGAGATATATGGTCAGTACCAATTTCAATTTCAGATGGGGCATTCTTTATATCTGTCATAAATTTTGTTTTATCAAATGAGATTTGCAATCCAATTTTCTTTGCTTGTTCTTGTAGAAGTTCAAGTTGGTATTGCGCATCAGAGATGTTTTGGG
Organism: Meconema thalassinum; assembly: GCA_946902985.2. NCBI lineage: Eukaryota > Metazoa > Arthropoda > Insecta > Orthoptera > Tettigoniidae > Meconema > Meconema thalassinum. The sequence goes on along the minus strand of OX336388.2, from coordinate 603,466,567 downwards.
CAATTAATATCATTAATATCATGACGGTCAACTGTGCTCCATGCGGCAAAAAGATCAAGAACAATCAGCAGGCTGTAGGATGTGATGGTGAGTGTGGACGCTGGTTTCATGTAACATGCATGAAAATGAGTAAAGACACGTACCAACAATTCCGGAAAGATGATACTTTCAAATGGTCATGCAATCATGAAGACTGCCTCCCGCAACCTAACCTCAAAGAGGTTATGGCATCTTTCTCCCAGAAACTTGAGGAATCCCTTTCGGCGATGAGAGAAGAAAACCACGATGTAAGAAAACTAGCAACTTTCTTATCAGAAAAGTATGATGAACTCCACCGGGAAATTGAAACTCTGAAGAAAGAGAGAAAAACCGTCAAGGACGCAGAAATGGCAGCATCTAGAGCTATCAACGAATTGGAGGAACTAAAACAGTACCAGCGCAAGAACAACTTGATAGTGTATGGAATACCCACTGAAAGAGAGGAGGATGTATTTCACAAAATCTCGGACATTGGCAAGACGTTAGGAGTTGAAATCACCAGGGCAAACATAGACGCAGCTCACCGCCTCCCGTCAACAAAGCCTGGGCCTCAACCGATAATTGTGAAATTAAATAATAGGTGGAAGAAGGAAGAGATTCTCAGTAGCAGAAGACAAAAGAAGACCCTGAAGACGAGTGAAATTGGTTACAGTGATGGTGGTAATATATATATCAATGAACACCTGACCCCAAGAAATTAAACCATCGCCAAAAAGTGCCGTGAATTGAGACAACAGGGAAAAATCTTTGCAACTTGGGTCAGAGACTGCAAAATATACATTCGGAAAAATCAAAATGGACCCTCAAAGATTATATCAAGTGCTGAAATACTGGATGAACTCGCCCTCTCAAACTAAAATCTATGTAATAGTAAGATATCTACTAAGTATTATCCCATATGGAACTAGAATTACAGAAATTAAATTTTTTAGGTAATGCAAATAATAATACACTAGAATTAACCGAGTGTAACTGTAATACACTTAGCGATTATTATAAAATTAAGGACAGTAAACAGATAATAACCGATACCAGTACACTAAAATGCGTACACATAAATGCACATAGCATAAAAAACAAGTACGATGATATCCAAATAATGTTAGACAGAATCAAAGGTGTAGATGTCCTAGCAATCTCAGAAAATTGGTTAACAGAACAAACAAAAATGTTTTTCAATAAAGAAATATGTTGCATATCACATAGTTAGAAAGCAAACTGGAGGGGGAGTATCTTTGTATATTTCAAACAAATGTAGCAGTACCCTTGTAAAGGAAATAAATTCCACCCACAGCATACTGCACATTACTGTGAGAAAAGGCCATCAAGAATACAATATAATCACTGCTTATAACCCTCATAAAAGCAACATTCCACACTTTCTAACTGATCTCGAAGTAATTATTAGTTCTTACTCAACGAATCCTGTTATAATACTAGGTGATATGAATATCGATCTATTATTTGGGGACAGATATACTAGTAGTTATATTAACCTAGTCAAATCATACGGTCTAGTCTTATGTAATACAAAATATCCAACTCGTGTAACACAAACTAGCTCTACTCTAATTGATCATGTATTGGTGAACGACTGTGACAAAATATGTAATGTCTGTAATATTGATAATGATTTGAGTGATCACCATTTACTCATCTGTGAAATGAGAAACAAAAAGATGAACAGGAACTCAATATGTGATGATAGGCCAATAGAAAAGGATAAAATAAACTACAAAAAACGTAATAAATATTTAATAACTCAAGAATTTGTATGCAATGAAACTAACCTCAATGACTACTACAATAAATTCTGTGATTTTATTAATAAAGGAATAGAAGACTGTACTATGAAATATACGAATAAGGAGCCAAGTGCCCCACCAATAAAACCCTGGATCACACAAGATCTTTTAGCACTAATACACAGGAAAGATAAGATATATACAAAAACCAAAGTTAAAAATCCATCTGCAGAAATTTTAGAAGAATATAAAATTATTAGCAACCAAGTTACAAAACTTAAGAGAAACCTACAAAGAAACTACTTTGACCAAAAAATTCAAAATGCAAATAATCAGAGGGAAGTGTGGAGTGTTGTTAATGAGATGTTAAATAGGCCAAAGAAGGGGAAAAATGAAATTGTCAAACTTATAGTCGACGGCACAAATGTCGAAAAAAAGGAAAATATATGTGATGAAATTAATAAATATTATGTCAATATTGCTAACAGTATATGGGAAAATCAAGGAAACGGTTCTACCTCGGACATTACAAGCTATAAAAATACTACTAGCACTAAGACAATCTTTATGTTACCTACTGATGCTAATGAAATACAATCAATTATAAACTCCCTAAAACACAAAAACAATATAAGTGAGGACAACACTACTAATGTCATGCTACAATTGTGTCTTGAGGGCCTTACACCATATCTTGTCAAAATAATAAATCTTTCACTGATGACTGGTATATTCCCCGATGCCTGTAAAGTCTCTAGGGTGGTCCCGATCTACAAAAAAGGAGACAAAACCCACCCATCAAATTACAGACCCATTAATATTATATCTGCCATCAGCAAGGTTCTAGAAAGCGTTGTTAAACGAAGACTTATGAATTTCTTCATGAAAAATGATTACTTTGCAAACTGCCAATATGGGTTTATTCCAAATAGAGGAGCTGATAATGCTATATTTGAAGTAGTAACTGATGTAGAAAAGGCTTTAGATGAAAACAAACTAGCTGCTGGTGTACTAATTGACCTTCAAAAAGCCTTCGATCTGGTTAACCATAAGATTCTCCTTAATAAACTAGAATTTGCAGGCATCAGAGGAGTGGCACATGATTGGTTCAAGAACTACCTCACTAATAGAAAACAATATGTTGCAATCGATAATGTAAAAGGATCTCAAATGAGAATTGACACAGGAGTACCTCAAGGTTCTGTCTTAGGACCAATTCTTTTCTTGGCCTATATTAATGATATAGTATTATTAGAATTGAAAGGCAAGCTTAAACTATTTGCAGATGATATTTTTATACTCCATCTGGGAACATCTGAACAGGAAATTATGCTAAATATTATTTATGATCTCAATAAGCTGGTGGATTGGTTGAGAGCACACAAAATGGTTATCAATATCACTAAAACAAAATATTTATTCTTCCATAAACCATCATACAAGATTGAGACCACAAACATAGTCAACATAGCCAACAAAGAAATAGAAAGGGTTAAATCGGCAACATACTTAGGTATCACACTAGATAGTACACTAACCTGGGAAAATCATGTAGAAAATGTAAAACATAAAATCAGCCCTTTAATTGGTATTATTTTCAGATTAAGATATAGCTGTCTTACTAGCCAACAATTGAAAAATATATACTTTGCTCTGATACATCTAATGTACATGAATTTCATATGGGGATATTGCAAGAAGGAGCTGATAAAAGAACTTGAGATACTCCAGAAACGTGCTATAAAATCTATCTTTGGATTTCCTTGGCTCACACCCTCAAATGAATTATACTCAAGAACTAAAATTATGCCACTGCAAAAACAAATAGCTATGTCAGCAACAGTATTTGTATACAAATTAGAAAACAAATTGATACACACACACATCCATTTTACCCATGCAAATGACATTCATCATTATGCAACAAGAGGAATAAATCAAATATTCACCAGTCATTCCCAATCCATTAAATTTGGAACTAAAGGAATTATGTCCTCTATAATAAAAGAATACAACTCGCTACCATTAGGCATAAGGGAAAGTTTCTCTATAAAAACATTTAAGAGGAAAACAAAAGACTTCCTATTAAGGAATGAATAGCCCATGTACAATAGCCTTAAGCAATGCAATGTATCATACCGAATTATCTCTGTAAAGTTAGTCACTAGCAATCTAATATAAGTTAGGCTACTATTAAACTAAACAATAATGTTACCAAAATTATATATATGCCATGCTGTAACTATGTTACTTGATTGTCCCTAACACGAGCTCAGGCTCATTGGGACCTATGTAAATAAATAAATAAATAAATAAATAAATAAATAAATAAATGCCATGTCATCAGCAAATGCCAAACAGTCTAATTCTATGCCTTTAAGTTTTGGTCCTATCCTATGCGTCGGTGCACCTGCTTTTCACCATTCTCGTACAACCTTCTCTAGTGCACAATTGAAAAGCAACGGGGACAATCCATCTCCTTGTCGGACTCCTGTGTCAATGGGGAATTCTCTGCTCAGTTCTTCCATAAATTTAACCTTAGATTTGGTTTCCATGAGTGTTTCCTTAATAATATTTGTTGTCTTTTGATCTAATCCAAATTCTTTGAGTATTTCGAAAAGGGATTCACGGTCGATGCTATCATACGCCTTTTGGAAGTCAACAAATGTAATGACATAGTGTTTGTTCGATGAATTGCGGAAATATTTCATTGAGTTTTTTCTTTCTTTCATTTATTTATTTATTTATTTATTTACAAATGCAGTCCCTGGTGGTATATTAAAATATTCAAAATACATGCACCCAACAATGAACCAAGTTTTTCATTTCAGGGAAACAAAAACAAGAACATACTGTAATATGATAATGATGATAATGTATTATATATTTTTGGCTTATATCAGGGGTCACCCGAGCCAACCTGACTCATTCTGGTTTTGGCCAGGGATTTAAGGCCGGATGCCCTTCAGGACATCACTTGATTTTTCAGGTGAAGATTTCATTCCGCACTTCTATCACCAGTGATCTTCCCTTCTATCACATGTTTTTACATTATCCCTGTTCTTCTGGCAATGTACTGCAGATAAGCATGCTTAGGCCACTTAAATAGTCTTGACTTGAAACCCAGCTCTTCCAAGAGAAAAGTTGGTACGGTTTGCAGTCCATTAGAACCATTGGAACCCACATTTCTAAACTCTCTATCTTTTGCCTATCGGTCCGTTTGATAGTCAAAGTCTTGGCAGTGTAGGTAGTGATAGGTAAAGCCGTGCACGATGCGGATATCCGCGGATAAACCTGTGGATATCCGCAAAAATTTTCGCCCAGCGGATATAGTTTGCATGACTGTGCGAATAGCGGATAAGCTGCGGATAATATTTAGAGTAAATTTGCAGATAGTTTTTAGAATACAACTAGCGGACCCGTGCGAGAACTCTCGCATGATGGGCTGTGTGCGCCCCATAAGTACAGACTACCCACCTGGCTCTAGTGCCATGCGGGGCTGTACACGACACAGCTCTGCCAGGGGCTATATAGTCTTGTTTATTTGTTTAAAAGCACTTTCTAAACAAATATATTTCCATTGACCTTTGAAGAAATGCAAGATTCTTCCTGTACTATTGAGATGATTTGGAAGATTTTGGCACAAACCACACCTTCTAACTCCCTCTGGTTTAGGAGCTTGAGTTTTGTGAAACATACACCTTAATACGATTATATAATAAGATGATAAACTGGAATCTTTTTTAAATAATTTTAGTTTTTGCTAAGATCTGAGTCTTTCACGTTTCTTACTATTTCGCTATTTGCTTTCGCTTGGATTGTATGAGAACCAAAAACACAATTTTTATTTTTTTATTTTTCAATGCCCAGATTGGGAAAGAAAAAGAGTATAAATACTGGGTTGGTAAATAGTCATGTCATAAGTAAACTAACAGGAATGGCATGAGACTAATAGAGATATGCAGGAACCATGATTTATTTTTTTAATCAACATTTTTCAAGAAAAAATCCTCAAAACCTAAGACTTGGATTTCACCAAATCCACTATTGGGTGAATTTCAGTTGGACCAAGTACTGATCTCTCGTTCCAACACAGCGGATTCATGAAACTTAAAGTCCTCAAAGGATTAGATCTGGACTCTGACCATTACCCAACAAAATTCTCTTTGGACATTATCCCAGAAAGGAAGAAATTCGCTCCAAAATTACCGCCCCGTCGATATGATGTCCATCTTTTACAAAATAGTATGGAATTTACGCAAGAAACACAAAAGTTAACCCCACAGAATTGGCAGCAACTTCAAGCTGAACTTCTAAAAACGGCTGAACAAATTGCACCTCTAACCAGGGTACGGAAACATGCATGGTGGATTGATGAATGTGACCACCTCACAAACCTAAGACAACAAGCATGGCTGAACTGGATGTGCAACAAGAATGAAAGGACGCTACAATATCTTCAAGACGTTAGAAAAACAGTAACAAAATCGCTAAGAGTGATTCGTGAAAAACATGAAAACACTAAATTAAGAAATATAGAAGAGGATTTCAAGAAACATCATTCTAGAAATAACTATAGAACATTCAAGCAGAAATTCTAAATATTCAACCCCTTCTCTCCAGTTTCAAACCGACTTTGAGAACATCGTCCACTCCAACTCTGAAAATTGTGCACTTCTTGCGGATTATTTCGGTAAACTACTCAATTATGAGTAACCCCAGGAAACATTTCAATTTTGTCATACCCTATGGAATCCTGACTCGGAACCAGGAAATTTCTACAGAAAATTCGGGAAATAATCCAATCCATGAAAAACAACAGAGCGTAGGAAGAGGACCAGATCGTTGCAGAACTATGGAAACATGTAGGTGAAAACCTCATCATCAAACTCAAAGAAATTATTGATGAAGTCTGGCAAACTGAAAAAAAATCCTCCAGATTGGAAGATGGCGATCATCCATCCAGTATACGAGAAAGGTAGCAAAACGAATCCAAACAATTACCGAGGGATCTCATTACTCTCGGTAACTTACAAAATGTTGTCCAAAGCCCTTTTGAACCATGCCTATCTTCAACTGGATCCGCAGATTGGTGAATACCAAGGTGGGTTCCAGAAAGGCCGATCGTGTACAGAGCAAATTATCAATATGAAAAACTCAATGTCTTACTTCTGTAAAATGTCAAACAAAAATGATGCCATTACTTTTGTTGACTTTGCAAAGGCTTATGACAGCATTGACCGTGAATCTCTTGTTGCTGTACTCTCAGAATTTGGATCAGATCGCAAGAAGACATCAATCATCAAAAATACCCTCTTAAATAAAAGTTCGAAGGTTACATTTATGGGAGGACTGAGCGCAGAATTTTCAACTGATACAGGAGTGCGTCAAGGAGATGGATTATCTCCATTGTTGTTTAATTGTGGACTCGAAAAAGTCGTCCGAGAATGGAGACGAGCAGGTGCACCATCCCATAGACTAGGACCAAAACTCAAAGGGATAACACTCGACTGTTTGGCATTTGCGGATGACATGGCGTTATTACCCTTTCACGAATTGATTGCCGGCGGTCGAGATGGGAACTATCCTTTATTTACTTGTGTCACACGTCAGCCTGCTTCGTTGACAGGTACAGTTGTGCGAGTAGGATATGACTCAGAACCAGTACCCTGGTCATCGTTTAACAACTGTCTGTGGTGGCATGTGCTCCTGTGACGCTTATCTGATGCAATGCTGCTTAACTTATGTGCGGACCTCATTCTGTCATCACTGTGTCCTCCGCTGTACCGCGCAGGGCTCCTGCTACAATAATCTACAAACACTGGCGCAGCCAAGCTCAGCGGCAATCAAATGTTAAATGGATAATAATTGCTCCAAACATTTCTGATGCCCAGAAACAACTTGAATTACTCCAAGAACAAGCAGCGAAAATCGGCTTACAGATTTCTTTTGACAAAACAAAATTTATGACGGATATTCAAACTGCTCCGAATACACTCCGCATTGGTAATTGTAAGGTCTCCCAAGTGAAAGACTTCAAGTATTTAGGTGACTGGATCAATGAAACTGGCAACGAAAGAAAATCTATAGAAGCAATAGTACAGAAAATGGAAACTGCTTTCCATTCGACAAAACAAGTTTATAACAAAAAACGCCTCTCATGGAATTGTAAAATTCAACATTATAAAACAGTAGTCTTACCTGCAGCCCTTTATGCAGCCGAGACACTTAATCTACAATATAAAACACTGAGAAATCAATTGGAGATTAAGGAACGCAAAATCATGCGAAAAATTTTGGGACCAAGAATCAAAGATGGAATTCACCTTCCAAAGCCTAATGCTGACATCTAGTTGAAAATTATGAAAATCACAGACACAATCCGTATGAGAAGGATCCAATTCATGGAACATTTGGACAGAATGGACCCAACTAGGTTAACACATAAAATCTATACGCTTTTTCCATAAAAAGGCAACAAGGTCCAATTGGTACAAACAGGCGGAAAAGGACTTAGCTGAATTATGTTTTCCCTATCTCAAGGATCGAGAGGAAATTAGGAAAATTACTCATACACGGGGTTTTGAGGGAAAAGAGAGAAGACCTACCAGACACGTCTGGTCGCAGCAATGAAGACTCGCTCAATCGTTGCACATGAAGAGTTATTGGGCAAACATCAAGGCCAAAGTGTTGATTCCGCGTGGTCCTCATAGTCCCATCCGCGCAGAAGAAGAAAATCTTCATAAAACTAATCAACAGCCCATTGCTTAAAAATGTCATTTATAAATAAATTCACTTAATAGAGAAGTGAGAGAAGCCACTCGTGGAAATACACTCAATTAGTGCTGACATTTGCCAAAATAAAGTCCTTTATACTGCGCTTGCCTGCGTGGGTATATCCAACAACTAAGTAAGTGCTATAATTAGCCACCTGCGGTTTCACTTGCCGTTACTCAGAGGGACAAAACTCAGTCAACATTGCCTTGTGATTCACACATAACCTAGGGTAATGAATTTCTCCTAAATGTGTTGCTTTAATACTTTATCTAATAAATTAAAAATATTATTGTAATATCAGCGGAATTGGATAACAAACGTGCAGTTACAGATAAAAGTCGTGCGGTTGCGGATTACAGATGTGGGGTTGCGGGGCGGATGCGGATAACAGTCATGCGGTTGCGGATTACAGATGTGGGGTTGCGGGGCGGATGCGGATAACAGTCATGCGGTTGCGGATTACAGATGTGCGGTTGCGGGGCATATGCGGATAACAGTCATGCGGTTGCGGATTACAGATGTGGGGTTGCGGGGCGGATGCGGATAACAGTCATGCGGTTGCGGATTACAGATGTGCGGTTGCGGGGCATATGCGGATAACAGTCATGCGGTTGCGGATTACAGATGTGGGGTTGCGGGGCGGATGCGGATAACAGTCATGCGGTTGCGGATTACAGATGTGCGGTTGCGGGGCATATGCGGATAACGTTTTGTTTATCCACGCAGAGCTCTAATGATAGGGAAGAACCAGATATCGCATTTAATAGGATATTTCACATTGCAAGCCAAATATAAGGTTTGAATGAATTTAGTACACAATGTTTGGGAAATTATTTTCTCTACCTCTTATTAGCATTTTGCTTAATTTTCACTGTGCTATCAGGGCCGGATTTAAGAGTATGCCGCATATAGGCTAAAGTAAATTTGCCGCCCCCTCTATAGTTCATATTTGCTGAATACAGATGTTTTATACAACAAAAGGATCGAGTTAATTTGTGTTTTCATCTCTTTTTTTTAACATAAAGTTCATTTAGTTTAGATACAACTACATTTTTAATGGTTTACATAATAAATTATAATAATGAAATTAGTTATCTACTTGTTTTTTTTACTTACTTCTTTTAAGATTCGTTAAAAATGAAATGGGATTCGAAATTAATTAATTTGTTCTTGAAGATAAGTGCTCACAATTTTACACATATTTTTATATTTTAATTTGACATGAATGACAGCTTCAGACTCAGACAGACTAGACTGACACAACTACTGACAGCGGATTCACTGGGCCTTCCACCAACAGTGTTGCCAGATCGAATCACTGCACTTGTGACAGTGTTGTCAAAGCAAATTTGATTGCACTACAAGAAAGTTATAATACATGATTACGTGCTGTGAATTTCTATTACGTTATATTTTTAGAAAGTAAGCTATGTAGAAGGACTAAAACATATTTTTAAGTAACATGTGTTCTTAAATTCGTACGGAAAATATTATTCACGTCTGAAACACTTCATTTCAACTTTTGAATAAATTGCTAAACTGCCGCCCCTGCAAATTTGCCGCTCTAGGCTGCAACCTACTTAGCCTATTTAGAAATACGGCCCTGTGTGTTATCATAAAATCTGCCATATGACAGTCATGTACAGTGAATTGGTTCAGAAAATAAAAGTAGCAAACTTTTCAAAGCATACTCCCTGGTAGAGTCAATGTATTGCGAATGAGAGTGAATGAGAGGAGGTGATGGTTAAACTTGGTACTGTATTTAACTGGCAAGCAAGGTGTACTCACTGTAAACAGGGAGTCATAAGGGTACACAATCCAAGGATACACACTTAAATTGAAAGGTATAACACTCTTTAGTTAAGATGATTGTTTCTATGCTCTATGGCAGAAAGAGTGGCACATGTCAAAGAATTATACTGAGAAAAAATGCATTCAGATATTCACGAAAATTCATGTCATGGTTTTGACACAATTTCATTGTGGACTGTCACTTTACCTTATCCAAGTTTTAATAAACGTGGCACATGTGCAAGCACACAGAGCATAGAATGAAGGTAACTGGGCCCTTTAACTGATTGTTGGAAGTTTTATCATCCAACAGTAGGCTTCCCCGGTGGAACAGTGATCCCAAGACAGCCAGTATGAAGTTGGATTTTTGAAGGGCAGTAAAAATTATTGGCAATCCTAGTCGAACGATATTGGCTCATTAAAGACCTCTTGTGTCACATTTGGTGATAAGACAAAATAAAGTAAATCTTAGACATAGGTTGGCCAGTCAAGTTCTGGTTTCACTACCAGATGACAGTGTTAAACAGAATGTTGAAGTTGGAAAGTAGTTCCTTTAAATGGTTCCAACTCAAAAAATCTACACCAGGTAACTAGGCAGATGATCTCATTGTTCTGCACCTTAAAACAACAATCATCAGGTAGCTGAGGCCATCAAATTATCATCATCATCATCCTCCAGTGCAGCTCTGTTCATTATGTTGCAACTTTTCAGTCAGCCAAAACAATATAATCCCAATTACTGGGAAATGAAAAACACAACCTGAAAAATGATACGTACTTAAACAAGAAGTTCCGTGAAGAACTATACAGCCTACTTTTCATGCCAATGATTATTCTACAGTATATGAACCTATCTTGAATAATGACGAAATTAAGTTGGTAATATCGAAATATCTAATTACTGTAGTTCAAAATATACGTGGTATAATGTAGCCTAATAGAGCACTACAGTTGGCAGCCCTGGTGACTGAATATATTCTTAGTTCCATCTCTTAAGGTATAGAATACAAAATTTGGTTGAAGTCCAATGGACGTTACATGCAGTTAGACACTGGATCTATCAGCATGCGTAAAAGCATGTTGCCAACAATACCATGCATGTGCTCGTAAGAAATAATCTGAAATATTATGATATCATGTTGTGCCATTATTGGATGAAATCCATTTGTTAGTATAGAAGTTACATGTATTTTAAAATTGGACATATCAGCAGGCATAGAATCATGTTGGCAGCACTGCCTTGTATTAATTACTCCAAATTAATCTAGAATGTCAGGTGCTATACGTGTGCAAAGTATAGGGCTGTTGGCTTGCATACTTTCTGATATATTGATATTAGGGTTAAAAAAAAATATAGACAGCATTTATTAACAGTTGGCAGCCCTGATTGCTCTTAACAATACTTACAGTCATATCTGTTATGGTACACATAGCACATACGAAATTTGGTTGAAATCCAACTGATAGTATAGAAGTTACAAGTATTTAAAAATTGGTACTATCAGCAGGCTTATAATCATGTTGGTATAACTGACGTATATAAGTTACTCCAAATTAATCTAAAATGTCAGAATATACAGTAAGTGTGCATAGTTTAAAGCTGTTGGCTTGCATACTTTCTGATATATTGGTATTTGGATTTAAAAAAATATAGAGAGCAATTATTAACAGTTGGCAGCCCTGGTGGCTCTTAAGAATACGCTCAGTCATATCTGTTTATGTACAGATATTACATACAAAATTTGGTTGAAATCCAATTGATAGTGTAGAAGTTATATGCATTTAAACATTGGACCTATCAGAAGGCTTAAAATTATTTTGGCAACACTGTCATGGTTGGCCTCCTGGAAATTAAACTGAAATAGTATTATCTACATGTGTGCCAATTTTGGAATAGCTCCCATGCTTACCTTGCAAGATATCCAACATGGAGCTCAAATTTCTAGTGTGTTTTTTCAGCAGTTGGTAGCACTGACATCATTTTCAAATATGGACGTGAGATATTCCGGTGCACTTCTTTACTCATACTAAATTTGGTTTTGATTGCTGCAGCCGTTTAGGAGTTGATAGGGGGACACACACACACAGACAGACAGACAGACAGACAGACAGAAGGACAGACAGACAGACAGACAGACAAACAGACAGACATTTTCCCGGATCGATCTCATAAGACTACTTTTTCCTCATTTTTGCAAAATGTGAAAAGTAGGCTAAAAATATTACTAATGGATTATGTATGAGGTCATTCTATAGTTTCTCAGTCTTCTGTAACCCACAATAAATATATTTTAATCACATGTAATTTTTCAGGCTAATTTTCGCATGTCCCAGTAATTGGGATTATATTATGTTGACCAACTGAAAAGTTGCAATATCAATTGTCAATAAGGCAACAGTGAAAAATGGCTTCACAGCTCTCTGTATACCTATTGGTTGCAGTATATTTTGCGAGCAAGAAAAGTTCAGATTTCCAATATTCAAATGAGCTGACATCATTTTTAATCTGGTCATCAGATGATTGTTCATATGATTTCAAAGAGAATAGTAAAAGAAGAAAATGTGGTAACACTCTTCATTACAGTATTACTCCAAAAACAGATGAAGATAAAACATCACTCCAGTTTAGTATGCAGTAAATGCATTTGGAAGGTGTGAGACTAGTCCAGTACCATTACATGCCTGGTTTTGGATGCCATGAAGTAATCAGCCAGCTGACTAATTTTGAAATCTTACTCACCAGATGCTGCTGCTTTTGAGCTATCATTGAAAGTCATAACTATAAACCTTTAATCTACTTATCTGCCTGTGCTCATACAAACATAGTTCATCATATTAACAATTTTAAACAGACAGTCTATATTTTTATGGCCAGATGACCTTGATGTTAACCCTTTAAAACAACCTCCGAACTATGTTTTAAAATCCTATTTACAAGTTTTAAAAGCCAATCTTCTGTTCTCAAATACTCTATTCTAGGCACTAATAATTAATGTTAAACTTTCAAGTTTAATGGCTAATAATAGCTTGAGTTGTACCCCAGTTTTTGCCAAAGAGCTATATTATTTCAATAGTTCCCTATTTATATTTTGTTGCTTTAGAGCAGCTGCCATATACCTGTGCCTTGACTTACAGAAATAAAATGAACAAATGAATGCTGCTGTAATAAGGCATGTAAATCGAGGAGCACAATACAATATTTATCATAATTATGGCACAAAGGGTCTAACCAAACAAAGTTTATCGAAGCAACAATATTTCAAATGAAAAAATAATCGTGTGAACATGAAATTACTTCACAGCAATAACAGTAAGAATGAACCACATTAAATTGTTCCCAACACAATGAATCATCAAAAAATACACTTTGCATCCATTCAATTGGTGCTATTTATTGTACTTCTCTCTCAATTACGAGAGAAAAATATTGGTGTAGTACCGTACTTGAAACTTTAATAAAGTAGCATATCCTTAAATGATTGACGGTAAATAAGAGACAGGGATCTTTTAACAAAATATTCAGCAAAAGCTATCTAAAAAATACTTTAAAATTCATTCCTGTATCAGAATTTTACTAAACTTTTATAAAATTTATGCGTTCAACATATTTTGAGACTCAAAGTAACAAAAGAGAAAATTATTCTATTATGGGACACTTAAGATTTAATATGTAAAGTAGTTCATAAAGAAAAGGCCAAGCCCAACATTGTAAAGCCTTGTAGGCATGTCAAATGTCAGTCCTGGCCATTACCCTTCCTTTACAAAACACTCCCATTCAAATCACCATGTCAAAGGAAGGAAGCATCAAACTGATTCATTGTCTTTAATAAATGGTATTATGAATATTTTTAACAACAAAATTATCTCAATTTCAATAAAAATGTGACTGATGTCCTATGTTTATGAAGCTATTTATATAAATGTTTGTACACATCATTATGATTATGAGTAGTAATGATTTCTGCCATTTATCATTAGCTTCAATCAAAGCTATAGAATGACTGCTTGAATTAATTACAATGACATGGATGAAAGAAGGTTCTTCCAAATTGATTGAAAATGAAATACATCCCTAAGAGACAGTTTGCAGAAAGATATATAATTTTTCATTTTTCCTTTTACAACCATATTTAATATTAAGGTAATTTTTACTAGAAGTCACTTCCTTCCTAAAGCTCTTCTATGCTATTTGAGGAAATTGTGACTGCAAAAGAAAATCTTCACAATGTTATTTTTGAATTATTTTTCTTTAAATCCTCTATGATAATCTCAAAGCACATCATCAACTACAAAAGCACCATTTATGTCAAATTATACAGAAACAATATTTAAGGAACAAAAGCTATTTTGAAGGAGCAGAGATTGTTCTTTGGTGTTCTTTAGACTACCATTTTGTTTATTGAATTTCAATTATCAAAAGTGTTTAATACTAATAGTTATTCGCAAGATACCAGTAATAGTTCTAATGCTGTTCTTGATTTGGTAAAATAGACATGAATTTGAAAACATAATAATGTACAAAATACACCTTTTAATATTTAATAAATTGCATAAGGAAAGTTTTGGTTTTTATTTGTCCTCTCTCATGTTTAAAGGAACAAATTGAACAAGCACTAGCTTAATATATCACATCACACACACTGTATTACGGTACTGGTAATTAGTTTTCATATCAAAAAGTTTAAATGTCTTTCCATTAAAAATATTACCCTCAAGTAATCTTCAATGGCAACTCCCTTGCTTAGGTATGTCAAGTTTTACTAATACAATATGTGAATGTACAAATGGAAGTCACTTATAAATAAAATTTAACTAGCATTACTTGTTCAATTTGTGTCTCATTCATACTAATTATAGATAGAGCTTTGAATGACCCAAACCTTTCTCAGGATGGATGGGGTGAAGTTAAACATTGCTATTACTACAATGGACTTATCACACTCAAAGTTGATGTATAGCATCAAGCACACAGCAAATAGATATTAAGTATGCCTTGACAATCTTCCATACATACTATATATATCAGAATGCATTAATAAAATGTTCAGCAAACAGAAAACAGAAACAAGAAAATTCACATGCCCTGAAGACAACATGAAGAAAAGGAAATATTTGCATATTTCTCTCTTTCTTTAAGGACAAAAAAAATTCTTTGTCAGAGATTAAAAAAAGATTCATATCATTTCTGACAGTTTAGTCTAACGTAAAATACTGTATCCTACCCAGCTTAAATGAATTCGATTTTTATAACCATGCTAATGACAAATTGAGGCTTTCAGCAATTAGGTCTTGAAGAGTACAAGTGGAAGGTTGTGAATTAAAATATCTGACCCATGCAGGACTGGAACCTTCAACCTCCAGCTTTGTATGCCATTGCTCTACCACTGAAAATCTCTCAGCAGGCTCTGTAATAATGTGAGGGCTTCACAAAGGTACCCTTGTCAATGAGAATTAACCTTTTGTTCTCCTATGTCGAGTGGAGTTTGACATTAAAATATTTAACTTCTGCTCCGATGTCGAGTCCAACACGACATGACGAAAGCTCGTGCTCACAGTGCTCGTGTGACTTCTGTGCTGTATTCCAGTACTGTGCAGTCATCTTTCCCTATTTACCGGTACTATAGTTTGTGGGAAATGTAATGAATTTTTGACCTTTGCTATTCTCGAATGTTTATGACAGTTTTACTGATAATGTTTGAATGTAAACATGGCATCCGTTTCATCTTCGCTCACGGAACTGGATTTTTTAGAACAGTTATTGGACAGTGATAGTTACGATGATGAACCAAGAACTGACGTGGAAATATAATATATAATATATATATAATATATAATAAATATAACATAATTATTTTGCTATATGATTTCTTCTTGGTCACCCGAAATTGCTTCATTCTTTCAGATTGTTGTTGCCGGAGCTCCTCAATGTTGTGTGGCTGTTTCCTGCTTCTCTCTAGTTCCTCCTTGAAGGTGACTGTTTTAATTTTGTTCCGAAAGAGTTGTCTATTAGGTATGTTTTCAATTTGTATATTGGCCTCTTTAAGGTCATTCAAGGTCTGTTGAAACCAAGCTGGCTGTATCTTAAGTTTCATAATTTTATTGAAAATTTTCTTTGTCAATCTATCATCGTTCATTCTTTGTAAATGTCCTAAAAAGGATAATCTTCTTCTTCGCATGGTATGTAATAAATTTCAACATTTGGTCTAGGTCTGTTGTAATCTGCTCCTACTTTTCTAGGGCCAAGTATACTTCTAATTATTTTCCTTTCCATGACCATGATTTTGTTAATTTCGCCTTTATTCATTAATTTGAGTGTTTCAGATCCATATAAGGCCTCTGGTTTCACAACAGTATTATAATGTTTAATTTTAATAGAATTAGGTAATGCTTTTTTCTTATAAATGTTCCTGGTGAGCTGGAAAGCTATATTCATTTTCTTTGTTCTAACTGTTAGGCTGTTTTTCTCGTTATTATATATTGTAATCCATTCACCGAGATAATTATATTTTGTGGTAGATTGTTTTGCAGTGTTCACTTCCTACTGCTGTTCATAGTGCAGAAATTAATTAGGAGTGGAGCAGGAAGCATACACTCAGGGTAATGGAGTTCAAAAGGTTAAAGTGTCTCACCATTAGCTCAGTGGTAGAGCAGTGGCATACAAAGCCAAAGGATGTGGGTTTGATTACTGCATGGATTGAACATTTTAGTTCTCTACTTTCCATCTAAATGGCTTCTCTATCGAGTATTCTGACACAGGTTCATAGATTTGTCTCTTCTCAACATCTACTTATTTGTGCAATATACAGTCTAATAGCTGAAAGCCTCCATCCTACCCAGAGTTTAAATCTGTACGGTATACAATTTCTTGGTTGTAAACCAATGCAGAAAATAGAAAAGAAAAAAGAAAAAAAAAACATTTCTTCACTGTTGATAGAACTGATGGTGAAAGTTAAATATTTCCTGGGTTGATAAACTGTACAACAGCATGACTAAGACTAAAATGTAAAGGAATTTCCTTTGAGTGAAAATTTTTGGTGAACATTTTTTTATTGCACTCTGTTCAACAATCTTCAAAAGTAAATAAACTTAAAAAAACTCATACATGCTCTTTGTAGTCCAGATTTCATTCGTTGCTATTGAAAATTACGTACTATTACCTGCTAGTTTACATGAATAAATCTTCATTGATAAAATGCAACTTCTAATCAAATGGGTATATAAATATATGTACAGCCCATATAATAATTATTTATTCAGAAACATGTTAGAACTGAATTCCAATAAAATCAACTTTGAAATGTGAGTATTAAAATTTTTATCAATAATATACTCAAGAAGGGGCTTGATCTGATATCCCATACCAGCTGGGAAGAAAGAGAAAACAAGAATATCAGCCTAAATGACTGAAACATGCTGAAGACAAGTACATTCTTACTAGTACCAAATTAATAGTAACCTTATAATACCAGGAACTTGTCAACAATAAGTTAAAAATATGTTTATTGCTTAATTTTTTTTTTTTTTTAATTTAAGCTATCTGAATCTGAAAATATCGCAGTGGTTTTCAACCTAATACAGCCATGATTGTTGAAGTGACAAGCAAATTAGTGAGGGATGCCACCTGATGCTCCAACAATTACTTGACAATACAACAAAACCTTCCGAGCAATACAATCTTTCTTCCTTCCTTTCTTTTAGGGGCAGATAACCTTGTAGTTCTGCCCCTTAAAACAACAACAACTAACTTCCTTCCTTTCTTTCTCTTTCTTTCTTTCTTTCTTTCTTTCTTTCTTTCTTTCTTTCTTTCAAAGACATCAGAAACAGGAAACAAATTATTTCAATATCATCCCTACAAGCCAAGATACAGATACACTTGCCACCATGAAACCTTTCGACTTCTATGTTTAAAACCTCCTAAGAAAGCCAATCAATATTATACTACCCCATTTCATTTAACATAATATAGAATAAATAGTACTGTTTTATCTACCAAATAACCTTCAATATAGCAAAGAGGATTGAAGAGGTTGAATCCATTAACCCTTAGCACTCCATTATTTGTGAACAGTATTTCCTCTTCAGCTCCATTTTATATGCTTGTGGCAGGTCATCCGACTATGTATGTTTGTGATGTGAATTTAATAGGTTAATTTAATATAATACAATACAATTAATTACTACAATGAACTGTAACATAATACAACTCATTAGGGACAATGTTCTGTATTTTACACTCAGGATGTACCTGTAATTAGCTGTAATTAGTGGTAATTGCATAACCTTCTGAACCGGCGGCACTTAGGAAGTTTAGGTGGTAAGGATAGTTTTTCTCGAAATGTGAATTTTTAAAATCAACTATGGGTAAATCGAGGGTGCTTATCACGAATATACTATTAGTTTTGCACCCACACCTAACGCCCTTGAGGGACGAGGGTTCGATTCCCCTCCCAGGTTCTAAGTCATAAATTCGAATTTGCAGCGTGTATCCCGGAAAGTTATGGTATTGTGTTCATAAAAATAGTATGGAGACGTTTTTTACATTGGCTGTGCGAAAAGTCTTACCTAACGCCCTTGAGGGTCGAGGGTTTGATTCCCATCACAGGTACCAAGTCATAAAATCGAATTTGCAATGAATGATCCGGAATGGTACGAAATTGCATTGATATAAATTGTATGAAAACGTTTCTTACATCAGATATGCGAAAAGTCATCCGTATCGTTCTTGAGGGTCGAGAGTTCGATTGTCCTCCCAGGTACTGTCATAAATTTGAATTTGCTACGTATAACCCGGATCTGTACGGCATTGCGTCGATATAAATTGTATGAAAAAGTTTCTTTTACTTCGGATATGCGAAAGTCATCCGTATCGCCCTTGAATGTTGGAGTTCGGTTCCCCTCCAAGTACTGAGTGGAATAATTGAATTCGCGATCTCTGGTCCGGATCGGTATTGTGTAGATAATCCGGGAACCGGATACCAACACTGTCATTATGAAATGTTTCATCATAAACAAGCCCTTTATCACTAAATTCACTAACGCCATCTAATTCTGCATGATCTTCCGCACAAATAATTCAGTATCAGTTCCACTATCGCTACAATTAACGACACTTTCATCCAAATATCCCGCTATTTGCTTCTCGCGATCTTCTAATGTAGCCATGTTGCTATGCAACAGTTCATTTCAAACTTGTATGGCCTTCAAAATACCTCTCCATACGGCTTGCTTCCAAAGAGAATATAGCGTAACGGTAGTGCATAGTATCGCCAGAAGATGGGAGAAGCGCAGTATTGCTGATATTTTGTTGGGTGTACCTCGACAGCGAAGTTATAGGCGGAACAAATCGATGTCGGGTGTGACCCGACAAAGGATCTATGCGAGATATTTTCATTGTCGGGGCTCCACCACCGCGCGAGTGCTAAGGGTTAAGATTATTCTTTGGCTTGCCTCCATCTACATAAATGAAAGATGACAAACTTTTTCCATTTCTTGTCTTGGACAACCTTTCCCTTCAGAACTCTGCCATACAATAAATACAGTACTCGTAAATGCAGAAAGTAGGGGCAAATAACCTCGTAGTTCCTCACCTTAAAACAACAATAACTACCGTTAACTAAGAAATGCAGAGAAATACTTCTTTTAAGTACCCATATAAATTACTCTAATTATAAATGTGCAAGAATTGTGAAGCAACTAAAAACCATAGCATTGAAATATTCAAAGAAATATACCAAATGGTTTTGAAGCTACAATAAATTCAGAGACCTTCCACTCAACTTCATTCAAGTGTACTGTAACAGGCAATGGAACAACCATACACCAAGCTCCAAAAGATGTGAGGAACATATAGTGAAAGATGCGTAGTTTAGTAGTCAACGGGAGGAAATGTATGTCTCATTCGACGACACCACTTGCACGTACTACTCTACGTAACACTGGGAAGTAGGAAATGCTACTAGTTAGCTATTATTCAGTTATAATAATAATATCGTATGGCCTCGGGTGCTGGGTGCAAGCTTTGTAATTTGGCACCCAGAGGGTAGCTTGCATGTCGAATTTCGTTCTTCCTTGAATCACTATGAAAGTCAAGGAGGTTAGATATCTAAACTCCTTGAACACTACAGTGCTTTCTAGTAGAGAAATGAGGAACTTTGCATTGGCGGAAACTCCCAAGATTAATTTTGCCATTATGAACACGGCCTACTGAATTCAAATGGGTTCTTTGACATGCCAACATCGTATGACATGCGTGTCGTATTTTTGCTGCCTTTCAAAAATCACTTACCACGGCCAGGAGCGAACCTGCAATCTTGGGGTTAGTAGACCGACAAGGTATCCACTCACCTACCGTGGCAGACAGGTCAGAGTGAACTGGTTCAGCAGAGCGGGAGGGTACCTGCCCAACCATCTACTTCTCTCAAGCACATGTGACACTTGTAGCACTGTTGCCAGACTGCGCTCTCTCACTATGTGATTGCAGTAACATGGATTTTGGGGTGAACCACTCGCTTTAAGCAGATCACCCCGGACATCATTTCTTTGTTTTGCTCTGCTACACAACTTAGTGTAAACACAAAGAGGTAGGATTAGCCCGTTAGACATTTTTAAATAACATAACTCAACCATTCTTTTCCCACCAAACCAAGCAACTTTTACTATATTTTTCACATTTTCTGGGGAATCATTTCCTGGTTGCCTGGTCATCCCCCTCCCCCCTGTATATATATATCAGTATTCTTGATGAAACTGTGCACTTTCAGAAAATTAAAATGAGCCATTTTGTCTTATGTGGTGAAGAATAAACAATGAAAATCCACAGCCTGCTTCCAGTCTCCGACCGGATCAGGAATGGAATGAATGAAGCCCCCATCTAGCGGCGAGGATATGAACTGTGCCGGCTGCCGAGGCCTGACGCACTCCTCTGGGGCAATGATTAAATGAATGACAGATGAAATGAAATGATAGTGGAGAGTGTTGCTGGAATTAAATTTTGACAGGGAAAACCGGAGTACCCGGAGAAAAACCTGTCTGCCTCCGTTTTGTCCAGCACAGATCTCACATGGAGCGACCGGGATTTGAACCACGGACCCAGCGGTGAGAGGCCGGCGTGCTGCCGCCTAAGCCACGGAGGCTTTTGAAGAAGAATAAAGAATTCTTCAAATTTAACTGATTTACTAGCAACAAACAAGTGGCAATTTTTTTTAAAAGTTGTGCCACCGTTCTTGCAAATGAGCATAATTGTAATCCATACTTGAGTATCTCTTTGATTCAAAATGAAATAAAAGCAACTATGCAAATCAAATGGCATCCCTGAAAAAGCAGATCCCAAGTCTAATTAATTCTTGCTCATTCTGCTATAGAACTGCCTCTTGTAAGGTAGCATTCAGATGGAGGGACCCTTGAACTTCTCACAATGAGCAAACAAATCGATCAATAATATACACAAAGGCACTAAAATGGTCATTGGTGTTTGATGCGGCTTTCAACTTTGCAGTGCGGGCCCCATGGTGTAGCATGCTTGCTTCTTAACAAGGAGGCCCACGGCTCTATTCCTGGCTATGTCAGGTATTTTATAACTGATGAGAGGGATGGAATGGGGTGCACTCAGTCTTAGCTGACTGATCTTAGAGCCAGTGACCACAATCAAGAAAACCAAGCAACGTTAACAGCAGAGAGGACTCATAGTGCTGAACTTGCTTCACAACTCAATCCGCAGAGGTCGTTTGGTAAGCCAAGGCTCTCAATGAGCCAAGAGGGTTCAACTTTGTGGTTGAAATAGATAAGGCTTAGTTTCACATGAAAACCAAACTAAAGAAATATAGGAAGCTTCACATGCTGTAAGACTGATTCCATCAGAGATAATCTGGTGGGAAGCTGCCTTTAGAGTCATATGAGAACATCAAAATTGTCCAAAGCACTGATGACTGAGGTCCAACTGTGAGGTTACTGACCTTCTAAAGTACTGTAACAGTGACAAAGAAATGTTAGCATTTAATGTTGAGAAAGAAACACTGACCCAATAATAAATTTAAAAAATGAGTAGGGATTAAAGAAATCCACCAATTCCTCTTTCTGATGCTATCCATAATCAAAGATACCAAAAGCATATTTACAACAAAAATGAGAATCACTCTATTTGACAAATAAACTATGAAAACCTGCATGAGGGAATAGAATCTGTAATCTTTGAAAATGTTCCTACTTACAGATAACAAAATTCTAAATAACTGCACAAAGCTGGATATACATATTATTTGTTGGAGCACCATAAAGATTAATGAAAACTAATGGATTTAGAATTACAAATTGTATTGAAAACCACAAAGAATAAAAGTGATCCACATACAGTATTTGTATGCAATGTCTCTGTAAACATGAAAAGCTCCTCTTAATGTGTGTGTGTGCATATGTAACACAAAAAAAATTCAGAAACACACACTATTTGACTAATTGGTGATTTAAAACCTGCTCTAATAACTAAGGAAAAGGCTTCCTAAGGCAGTATCGAGAGTATGCATGAATTGAAATAAATGCTAGTAACAATAAACAAGTCCAATATTCAAAAACATAGCACCTGTAAAGTTTAAGTTTGATTACAATGAAAAAAGGAACTTACAACCCTGTGAGCTAGCAACTGCCCATATATAAATATTTGATGAGATTTTGATCAAGGTATACATTTACACACACATCAATTAATATAATACATACCTATGTGACCCAAGTATTAATATACTTTGTACTGTGCATCAGCATATATATATAATGTATGTATTCCTTGGTGAAATCAAGCTACCTAACATTGCCAAAAGATTGAGATCAAGAAAGCAACATGATGTTTTTGCAGAAATAGTGGTTTGCATTACTCAACATTTTGACTGAAACAGCCCACCAGAAATAGAGAAATATTCTAGTATAAAAGAACATGGTTAGAGACTGTTTAGATTTAATTAACCCTCAAACACATGTGTTGGGGTGGAATCCACCCCAGGCCATTTCATTTTCTTATGACATGTATAAATATCTTTTCAGTGCCATCCTTGTACCTTTCCGGCCTGGTCTTCTTCACAAGTTTACTCAGGTCAACCAGTTCCTGTAAGACAGTCAGACAGTGCATATCGTAAATTACTGACGGGGGTGGATTCCACCCCACGCGTGTTTGTGTACGTAAACAATTTCATACCAAGGTTAATAGCAAGCATTTGTTTCGTGCGTTTGCCTTCGTTACTGGAAGTATGTCTTTGGTTTTCTTAACTGTTTACCTATGTTACAGTAGGCTACTAACAATGTTTAATGGCATTCTTGGCAGAACTTTTAAATTTCTACTGTATTTCATTTTCAGTGATGAACAATATTTTCGAGCCTGTACAGAATGGATACTTTCGATAGAGTCCAGGAGAGAATAATGAATTTCTCATAAAGTTGTACAGTGAAACACATCAGTTGTACCGAGATTTAACCTCCTAAACGAAGTCGCTATGACTTTTGCCCTCGAAAAAAGAACAGGAAAATTTGAACATCGTGCTGCAGTTCAATCAAACTCGTCTGCATGGAACATAGACTTGTTAACTGTGAAAAGAGGACCTCAGAGTGATAGCTCCAACACCACAACTCTCCCCACCCCAAATACATTTTTGATGCACAGGACATATTTTTTATATTTTAAAATTGTTATTGTTGAGAAATCTAGACTTAGATGGTATGGACATGTAAAACGAATGGAGGAGAAGAGGATACCCAGGAGGGTACACGAGACGAAGTGGGAAGGAAAGAGACCGAGAGACAGGTGGCTGAAGGGGGTGGAAGAAAGCGTGAAGAAGTGAGGAGAAGACTGGACAAGGGTGGAGGCTGAGAGATGGTGGGAAGACAGAAGACATTGGAGAGGCTTGTGTTCCAAACAGACCCGGCCAGTGGCTGGAAACTGTGCAAGATGATGATGATTGTTGTCAAGTACCATACTGGCTTGAAAATAAGCCACACTTTTTATTAAAATTATTTGGGTAAAAAATCTGGGTGCAGCTTATATTCGCTACCTGTACTTTTATTATGTCATGTACTGTTTAAAAAGGAATGCTCATTAGCAAGAACACAGCACCAAAGCAACAATACAGTCAGTGAGAGAAACTAGCGGCATTTAATGACAACAATGCAAACTTTTGTTTTGGGGATGACATTGTTATTCAGTAACATGGTATTGTTTTG
The DNA here is from genome assembly GCA_946902985.2 of Meconema thalassinum. NCBI lineage: Eukaryota > Metazoa > Arthropoda > Insecta > Orthoptera > Tettigoniidae > Meconema > Meconema thalassinum. The sequence continues at coordinate 603,442,013 of OX336388.2, read as the reverse complement.
TAAGCTTGAATAATGTACAGTAGCTCAGTCTCTGTAAAGCTCTACCCACAATGCGCTGTCGGCAGACAGTAGTGGGCAGACGGGAGATGAAGTCAGAAGTCGGTAGTTCACAACCTAGCCAACCACAATGCGCAGTAGTTAAAATGCTAGGAGTAAATAATAACTTGACTTTCATTTATTCCTTGAAAAAGTTGTCAATTGTCGATAACCTAACCTAAAATTTGCAAGGATGGACGACTTGGAGCTGTACGGTTTATTTTTATTGCTGCTAACTGGTACAGCATTGTTAAAATTGAGGGAAAATACTCGTACATCCAGTATCCCCTCTTGTAAATAATTAATAAATCCAACTCTGAATTAGGCCTACTGATTTTTGAACAGAATTGTTTTTGTGTAGCTGGTCATCTTTGATTGAACGCCCGAGGGCTCCCAACACGTTCAATCTATTACTACATCATTTCCTAATGTATTTTCCGTCATTAGAAAATGTATTTTGGCTAATTTCAGTACCGGTAGGCCCTACTTTAGAAAATGTTTTCGTACGATGAGCTCTCATTCAGCGTTACCTTCCACTGCATTACATTTGCTACAACGGAAAACATAATCAATGAACTGTTTCCTTTTAAATACTTGGGCTCACACGTGTCATATATCCAACGGCATTCCCTCACAAGATCAATGAATATATCTTCAATCCCAAGGTCAGTACATTCAGTCATAATCTTTTTATATACCGTACTGTAATTATGCGAAGAATATAGGCCTACCGCGAATACAACTAGTCAACTACACAGCTGATGACAAGCGGGAAAACGACCAAGTGACGTCAGCTTGTGATCTTTTCTGATTGGCTCTTAAATATGCAGTTGGCTGTCAAAGATAAAATTGGCGACAGCCGACCACATGCTGCCGATTGTCAACTACCTACTACCGACATACAACTTCACATTGTGAATTACGCCATACGAGAGCACGGGTCTGACTTCAACTGCCGTCTGCCCACTACCATCTGCTGACTGCGCATTGTGGGTAGAGCTTAAGATCTGTAAGAAAGCCTGTTAAACGCAAAAATTAGCGATCATTTACCGGTAGAGCGAAAAGCTTCATCAAGCAAAAGAATTTGGTGTGCTTATAATGCAGCCTCCAAACTTACAGTTGTGCGTTATGCCAAAAGCACAACCACAGAGAGGTTGGAAGAAAAATACGGATGTCAGAAAAAAATGTTTACATGTTGGTAAATACAAGAAAATAAATGCGTCTTCCCTTAATCCAGATGCAGCTTATTTTCAGGCATAAACTTTTTTTCCTTTTTCCTCTTTGAATATAAAGGGTGCGGCTTATTTTCGGGCCAATACGGTGATTAATTTTTTGGTAAGGTTATTTAGCAACAAACATTTCATATTTTAAAATTAGTATTTCCAAGCCAAACTTCAGGGCAAAGTTCATCTTCCTGTATCTCATTTCTTTTTAAATAAATGTATACCTCAAATGTATGATTCTCTTTTATTTATAATTTCTGTCATGGTATATAAGCTTGAAAGTATGTTTCTTGATAATTTAATAGGGTTTCAAAGATAATTATTAAAAACTTGCCAACAAAACAACATTCTAAGAATGATGGTATATTGGCTTTCATGGCCTGTGAATTATAACAAAAAATTGCTGAGTTTTAATTGTAAGAATGATTCAATTTATAAATTCAACAAGAGAATCAGTTTCAAAGGAAATACGCCCTTAAGTAATAGAGAAAGATTCATTCTAACATAACCTATCTTAAAATCGTGAGTTAATACGGTACAGTAGTTTATAAATTACAATCAAATAAAATGTGGGGTAGAAAAACCCCACGCGTGTGCTTGCGTCCTAACTTTTGTCGCGTGTGCTTGAGGGTTAACTAAAAGTTAATACAATAGAAACACTTATTTCGAAAAGGTAACATATACATAAGTACAAATTTTACAGAGGGTAGAAAAAACTATTTATTCCAGTAAATACGCATGGCAAGAAGTCCCTCCTCTACACTGAGAAACACCGAATCATGGATATGTTTTTATTCGTCTATTTGTATTATGCACCTATATGTATTGTAACAATACACAGGTAGCCTTTCTGACGATAGTTAAGAAAGAGAAATTGGACTACTTTGGACACATCATGCATGGCAAGAAGTGTTGAATTTCACAATTAGTTCTGCAAGGGAAAATTGATGACACATGTAGACGCGGCCAAAGAAGGAAGTCTTAGTTGTGTAATATGCGCGATCGGTACCAACAGGTTACATGCTCTCTATTCCATGCGACAAACGATAAATCTAACATTGCCAAGATGACTGACAACCTTCGTCGAACGAAGAGGGTAGGCTAACAGAAGAAGAAAAAGAAAATGTATCGTGTATGCTTCAACAACTGGGATCTTAATCTGCTTGCCCTTGTTGCCATGGTAACTAGTTGTCGGAAATTTGTCGATGCAACCCGCCTCGATTAGTGCAATTTAAGTCTCTACTGAACTAGAATGCATAGGTCTACATGACCAACACTTGTTACCATGGTAACCATTGTGTCGGCTTTTGCTGTACGCTAATCACATATCTATGTTAGAAAGAAAAAAATCTTTTTCAGGTAAATAATTTTATTTTACTTTGCTTTTGCCTGGTGGACATAGTCTCTGTTTAAATGAGGTTTGTATCCATATTAACAACCATTTGCCAGATTTCTTATGTTGTTAAACAATACTTACTTTATACATTTTTTTTTTTTAATTCAGTGGTTTACATTATTCTGACGAAGTTAGACATGGTGACTACTACTCCTAATCCATTTATTAGAAGATTGTCATGCCACCACTACCACAGTTTAACTTTAAAAATATATGACCTAACTCCTATTTCAAATTCCTGATTCAAATGCAGATATACTTCAGATCTATCATGATGCTAAATGAGATCACACTAGAAATTACAGTAGTAGGTAAATGGAATAACTGTTTGTTATTTGATGTTTTTTGTGCTTCAAATAACTAATCATATACATTTTGAACAATCCAATTCAAAATATTCTGAGATTCAGTTAATTCCCAGACAGTTTGCTTACATCATATTCTTGAACCCACTAGAGAGTTAAATGCTGAATACATAGATGATGACGATCATAATCATCGTTAGAGTCTTGTACCTAGTATATCTCTCTCTCTTTACTCGTTTAGTCGATTCCGACTCTAGTATATAGTCGAATATAAAGAAAGGTTGTTGAAATCCTACAATACCCAATCCAAAGAAACTTTAACAATAACCAATAATATTAATAAAGTTTTAAAACAATTGTAGGATGGTCAAGAAAAAGGAATACAAGTCAAAATTTAAAGATATTTTATTGTCTCATTTGCACAACTAACTGATATGGTTAGGCAGAAGTACCTATGTATGTTTATTATAGATGTTTGGAATGAAATTTTGCCAAGGTTACATGAGGATGTAACTAGCAATGACCTCAAAACACATAATGAAGAGGAAGAAGAATAAGAATAAGAATGTTATGATTTTATGACCCTTTTAACTACTGCGGCTTTGATAGATGCTAATTTGTCCTGAAGGGAATATTTAACATGCCAGTAAACCTACTGACATGGTTCCCTCGCATTTAAGTACCCAAAAATACCAACTGACTGTGCCAGGGGTCGATCCTGCAACCTTGGGCAAAGCAGACGAGAATTTTACTACTGCGTCACGTAGAAATGAAGGCCAACCAGCAGAACAAAGACTTGATGGAATCTACTGTACATTTGAGTAGTTAATCATGGATTTATTATCATTACAGTGAACCCCTTGTATAATAGACCCAATAGGTTGAAGAGGAAATCCATTCCTTATAACCCCTTGTACAGCAGATATTGGACCATACTATGAGGAAAATGTCTTGTTGGAGTAGAACACGCACTGCAAATAGCTAAAATAAGAAAAGCTACCTGTTGAAGTCTCGACTCTGAAGTACAGCTCTTCAGTTGGATATGAAAATGGTGATGACAAGAGGGGAAAGACAAGGAAAGGGCACTGTGAAAATTGGAAGTCAGAGTTTGGAAATTGTGGACATGTTCAAATTCCTAGGAAGTGAATTGATGCAAACTGGTAGGTTGGACATGGAGATTGGCAGGAGGGTACAGCAGAGCAATGCATTCTATCAAAGTGTAAGAAAACTTGTTTGGGATAAGGAAGTACCAAGGAAAAGCAAGGAGGTAATGTATAAAGTGTACTATGTTCCCATATTAACTTATGCAGTTGAGACTTGGACCCTGATAAGCAGGCATCATCATCATCATCATCTTGCACAGTTTCCAGCCACTGGCCGGGTCTGTTTGGAACACAAGCCTCTCCAACGTCTTCTGTCTTCCCACCATCTCTCAGCCTCCACCCTTGTCCAGTCCAGGCAAGAGAGTAGAATCCAAGCCAGTGAAATGAAATTCCTAAGAAGTATGATAGGAAAGACAAGGAAAGACAGAGTGAGGAATGAAGATGTTAGGAAGGAAGTTGGGATGGGAAAACTAAACGAGAGAATTGAGAAGAATAAACTAAGGTGGTTTGGACATGTAAAGAGGATGGAGGAAAATAGAATACCAAGACAGATGCTGGAGGCGAAGTGCAAGGGTAAGAGAGCAAGAGGAAGACCTAGAACAAGGTGGATTGATTCAGTGAAGAACAGCGTAAGAAAAAGGAATCTGGACTGGGACAAGATCGTGGAAGAAGAATTGTGGAAGGAAAGAGGAAAGTGGAGAAGTGCCATAAATACCCCGACCCGGCAGGAGCTGGATAAGGGGAAATGATGATGATGATGATGATGATGAAAATGAAAGGATATCCAGAGACGAATAAAAATCAGGTGATACACAGTTTGGATTCTGGTACAAGAGATGCTGTCTTTAGTATCTAGAGCAGTGCTTTTCAAACAGGGTGCCACGTGCTACCATCAAGGGTGTCTTGAGATATTTTCCAAGACTGAGTGTAAACCAATATGACTGGATAAGAAATCCTTTTGTACCCTCTAGCTCTTGTAAACTTCAACTTATCGAAGAGGAGAAACTGGCGGAACTTGAAAACAACCAGACTTTAAAACTTAAGTAACGTACCAAGAGTCAGAATTAGACAGCTTCTGGGTTTCTATTCAACAAGATTTTCCTCTCCTGAGTAAAAGAGCCCTCATCGTTTTGTTGGAGTTTTCTACGACATATTCGTGTGAAAATGCGTTTTCTGTTTTGGATAATACAAAAACAGTTAAACGTGGATCTTTGAGAATGTTAGATGAGGAAATGCATGTGAATTTGTCCTGCATCCGACCCGATATAAAGCAAATTTGTAATGGTCGCCAAGCCCATAGCAGTCATTGAATTGGAACATCAAGGTACACGTTTTGTATCTATGAGAAAGGTGTTTAATATAGCATATTATACTTGGAAAATCATATATATAGTATATAAAAAAGAAACTTTAAAATTAATCTCCTTTGTTAAAATAGTCTATTTATTTATTTATTTATTTACATATGTTACGCCCTCATTGGAGCACTTAACCAAAACAAGTATATACATGTATCAAAAACAATAGCAAAGATTCAGCTTCTTATTTTTCTTCTTTTCCCAAAACATTTTCATTCTAGTTGACCTTGCCGCTCTCTCTGCATCGCTTATGGTGTAAGCTTTGCGGGTAAAGGTTTTTAAGGGAAGTCGGATGTTCTTGTTTATAATTAAAATAATTAAATGGGTGTCATGTAGAATTATGTGTGTTAATAGGATGTCGCCATGAGAAAACGTTTAGAAAGCACTGATCTAAAGCTTGAGCAGTGGTGTAGAGATGTAAGTCGAAAAGTTAACATGTGTTTCACTGACTTCAAAAAAGCAACTGACAAAGCGCAGCCATGTAAACTTCTACATATCTTGACTGCCAGAACAGGCCAAACGATACCGAATGATGCTGAAATAGGATGAGGGATGCCTATGTTCTATGAAAAACATAGCTCTTTCTTTTCTTTATTGCCAGCCTGGCAGTACCTGGTGGATTAGCTTTGATTTCATTGAAACTTAAAAGGAAATGTTATGCTTCGATTGTGTTGAATCAATACCAATTCAAATCTTAAAGGATCTGAAATTGTTCTGATATCTCAAATAATTGGCCAGCAATTGATATGGAAAATCCACCTTTGAACTGGTTCAAATAGCCTCTGCCAAAAAGAAATTATTGCTTTATTCAGAACACCTGTATTTATTCTCTTTGGTATTATAACAAGAATTGATTTTAACCAATCATTGAATATTCATCCATTCTGCTATATTGCACTGAAAAGCCGTAGTTCTTTCTGATACATTCTAACAGCTTTAAAACAGATGTTTCATTTCGTCCTATAGCTTTTTTATTTATAGCAATTTTTGGTGCATGCCCAACCCCAACACTGCACCAGACAGTTTTTTCATAACGACGTCCACTGCAAGCTGTATAGGGGGGTATAAGGGAACCCTCTTAGCATATGAAAAATAAACTAAGGGAAAACCACAATCGGAATGGCCGGGATTTGAACCTACAATTTTCAAACTTGCTGCAACTCCCCATGACAGTCTTGGACCACAACTCAATGCACTCAATTAAGCTGCAGGTGTACAAAAAAGATCTGCACCAATTTTAAATAAACAAACCAAACTGTTCCAGTCAGTTGCTGCTGAGAGCAAAATAAAAAGATGGTTTAAAAACAGCTTTATTAACCATTCCTCACAATACACAATTGGAAACTCCATCCTAGCTTTATCTTTAGTGGCATGTCAAGTAGACTGCAAGAGATACGGTATTTTATATGTTGAGTAATCTCAAACCACTCTATGTAACTCATAACAATGATGCATCGTTAAATGTTCAATATTTACACACAAATACTTATATTATGTCATCTTAAAATAATCACAGTGCATATAAAAAGTGGAATATGGGCATCAAGATCTGTCTTCGTTTCAGCCCCAACAACGAAATTAGGACAATAAATCAGTCATGGATTAACATTAACCTAGAGGCCACTTACAAAAATAGTAGGCCTGTATATGGTAGTGTTAAACACTGAAGTTCTCTGTAGGCTATGTTATTCTGCACTCCAAGTACATCAACTGAATCAGGTAGCTGTTGGGTAACAGAGGTTCATTGTGGCATCACATTTTAATGCTAAGGGAAAATGAAGCAGCATCCCAACCTTCTTCAATATGCTTATGTCATTACACATAGCATGGAAGCGCTATCACTTACGTAGACTGTCCTTGCTGCTGGCTAGAGATGTACTAGCGCTGCTTTGACTATGCTGCTCCCCTCCGCTCCCACTGCCACTGCCACCCTCGCCATTCAGTGTGCTCGACGCCCCTCGCATCACCCGACGCATCGCTGCCAGTTCTTCCACCGAGGTAGGAGTCGGCGGAGCACTGCGCCCTTTCAGCTTCATCATCGCTTTATCCAAGCGGTGTACAAACAAATCCACATCCGACTTACGCATGCCGAGCGCAGCTGCCGCAGTAAGGTAAGGGACAGGATAGTTGCTATTGTGGGCACCCCATCCTGAAATTTAAGTTTTAACAGTAATGTTACATGTTGTTGTTAATTCATTTTAGGGGCTTGGGGCATCTTGGCCATCAGCCCCATGTACTTGGGTGTGTGCGTGTTCGATTTGTCTGATATTCTGTGTTTCTGTAGTAACTGTAGTAGTTTGCGTATCTGAAATATTATTATGGTCAGGAATTGGGTAGGTGCTCCTTGACTTGAAATAAAGTACTATACCAGCTTTTGCATGGAGGGAGAGTAGGGAGAAAACCTGTAGCAAAACCACACTTAAACGCTATCAGCGCCAGGATTTGAACCTTCCCTCTCCAAACTTGCTGCAGCTACCATCACAATCGTGGTGAGCAATTCAACATGCATTGTTATGTGGCAGTCTTAACATTATTACAAGAGGTAGGCCTACTCTAGTGCAGAGTTTCTCAAGGTGTGGTTCGCATATGCCACGAAATCAGCCTAAAAAAATTCAAAATATTTTTAAAAATTGGCCCTAAATTTTGCTTATGATTAACAAACCAAGTACGTAGATTTAGCAATGAAAGCTCTAAAACAACATATCCCTTTTTCACTACTTATTTGTGTGAGAAGGCATTTTCAGTGCTTTGCAACTTGTACAGGGTCTTTCATATAAAATAAGAGCGCCAAGCGGCGGCTTTGTTAACCGCTGCTGCGGTCACCTTGGCCGAGCTTTTGGCGCGCCAAGGCCCCCTGCTTTAAGCGTGTGTACAATCCTATATGATGCAGCGGCCTTGCTAGCCTGTGTACAATGCTGAAATCTTACTTCAGTTAGTTAGTTATTGTTGATGAAACCGAAACCCCTATAGTATTGAAAGCACGCGCATAATACACACGATGGCTGTTTTTTTTCTCTCAAGTTCCGATGGACTGTATAAAAATAACAGATTGACATTACCAAACTTGACCTTGCAATAAGCGTGCAGTTGCTCAGTCGCCAGTCTAAGCCTCAAGTGCTAACATGGTGAGACAGTTATCATTGCAACATAGATTTTTTTTATGTAAAACTCATTTTAAGTACGAGTCGGCTCGGCGAGTATGTGATGCATTTGTTCAACAATTTTCTGATGAAGTGCCACCTTCACTAGCACAGATTCGCGTAATTGCAAATAAGTTTGACACTACTGGCTCGGTGCTCAATAAAAAACATGCCCGCACACAAACAGTTTTAACAGAGGATGAGCTAGATGACTTTGGCGAGAATCTTGAACGGTCTCCGAATAAATCACTCACAAAATTAGCACAAGTAGGGGTTTCGGTTTCATCAACATTAACTAAGTAACTATAGTAAGATTTCAGCATTGTACACACGCTAGCAAGGCCGCTGCATCATATAGGATTGTACACACGCTTAAAACAGGGGGCCTTGGCGCGCCAAAAGCTCGGCCAAGGTGACCGCAGCAGCGGTTAACAAAGCCGCCGCTTGGCGCTCTTATTTTATATGAAAGACCCTGAAGAAGAAATCATTTTAAGAATGTTGGAAGCGGTCATCAGATTGAGAATTTTGATGAACATGCACAAATCCTTACATATACTGTAATTAAGTCAAAGAAACAACTTCATCCCTCCCATTGATACATGTTGAACTATTTTCATCATCGATTACTTAATGTTTTGAGAAAGTAATCCTACCATGATTTTTTAGAAGTTCAGTATTTTAAATATTTTTATAAGTGTTATTAGTAGGGCTCGGATCGATATGCTCGATAAAATCTCCAGAAATGCTCGAAAACCATGTGTTTTATGCTAGATAGATATGCTCGAAAAAAACATTATATGCGGTTAAATATGCAGAATATGCTCGAAAAAACACCGTTAAAGGCTATAGAAAGGAAAGGGAAATGAAAGAAACAATAACATACCTTTATATGCGAGCTTTATTTTCTAATTGTATGTATGATACACTGCAATATACTCGCATTCAAGTTTTTCAAGTAGGCCTACTGTATATATAAGAGAAGTTTTCTTAAAAAATTACAGTTTCAAAGTTCATTTACAAAATGTTCAGAATTAGGCGAGTCAATGAAGTAGATCTGCATTGGTCTGTACTACAAGAATTTTTTCTATGTTTTCAGTTTTGAATGTTTTTCTTTAATCAGTCAATACAAGTTTCAATGACGAGAACGACATCCCTATTATTCTATTATTCGCACCCGATAGGTTTTTCAATAATTATTTCTGTTTTCGAACCTTAAGGATGGTCAAGGCCCGATTTCGGGGGGGGGGGGGATCGAAGAAAAACCAACTATTTAGACGAAAACCACAAGAATATGCATTTATATGCTTTTATTTTGAAAACCGCAGTTTTATGCATTTATATGCTGGATAAATTTCAATTCTGTTGGTCCCAGAGAGGTGAAAATACCACCGAAAGGCTTCTTTCAATGTGTACTATTCAGGAAAAAAATATGCAAATATGCTCGAATCCGAGCCCTAGTTATAGGTATTTTGTATATTAAACATATTTGTTTTTTTTTCCAAATTGTAATACACAACTAGGCTTACGAGAAATAATCTCATTTGAGTAGGGCTAACATTTTTTTGTTTACATCCTACCAATTAATACCATTATTACATGTGAACTTATGTAATTTAAATTTGATGAAATGTATTTCATTCTTGCAATCTGCAATATATATCTTGATTTTTTTAATGCCAAAGCACCTAAGGATTATGTTGAATCAAACATTGTTGGAAAAATTGCAGTATTTAAAATTATTACAGGATAAATTTTTGCTTATGTGGCTTCGCTAAAAGCCAAAAATATGAGTAGCACGTATCATTGTGGAATAGGAATAGATGTGATTTACTTCGGGGGGGGGGGGGGGGGGGGGGGATCCGCAAAGTCTTTACGTTTTTAGGTGGAGGTCCGTGGTATCCAGTACTTTGAGAAACTCTGCTCTAGTGTGCTGTTAAAATACATGGGCATCTTGCCAAAGCGACCAGTTTGCCACATCCAGTAAATTATACCAACTTTGCATTCATGGAGAGCAGCAATTCATCTCGAATTTGAAACTAATTTCCACAGGAAAGGCATGACAGTCTTTCCCGAAACCTCTGGGTTATGGTATGTTTGTAACCCCATTCTGACCCTGTGTTTTGTGCTGTACACATGGTACACCATTTTTTGAGACACGTTAGATAGTCCACATACACCAATGAATCTGGCAACTGATTTCACTGTGTGCCCATGAGCACACCTGAACACATTCGCCCTAGTTTGCCAGTCTGTTTTATTCCTGCTCTGACAAACTGTTTTTTTACAACCGACTTTGGTTAGGATTGCTCTTTAGTTGACTAACACGTTAATAGGATTTTTTTAATTATAAAAAGAATTAAAACATACAATATACAGTAACAAAAATTTAAAAATTTAAAGAAAAATAAAAATAAAATAAATACCGAAGGCACTTATGAAACATAAATATATTTTAATTAAATACTAATGGCATTAAAAGTTGTTGTTGATTATTTCAAGGTGAGAGGTGCATAAGCAGCAGAAGCTGTTAAGCTATAGTAACTGCTAATAGTATTAGGTGTTTATTTTATATATTTTTAAGGACTTTTCAATAACAATCTTTGTTGAATTAACAATTTTAATGATAATTAGTGGATATAACTATTTTAGGGGCTTTGCAGCATCGTGGTCATGTAGCCTCGTGTACCTGGGTGTGTGTAGAATTTGTCTGATAACTTGTGTCACTGTGATGTCTGTACTAGTGTTTGTATTTGTAATTGAGGTAAGAATTGGGTAGAAAGCGGCCATGGCCTTGCACTTGCATGGAATAGAAGTGGGAAACCACAGAAAACCACTTTCAATAGCACTGAAAGTAATCTCCCAAAAGTCAATAAAATAAATTACTAGTAGATGTTTATTGGACTAGTTTCGACCACATTGTGGTTAAATTGGTAAAATACTGCGATTACAGTAGGGTATAAGTAACAAAATTACAAAATTATAAGTGGTATAAGTCCAGGCCCGACAAGAGGGAGGGGCAAGCGGGGCTGTAGCCCTGGAGCCCGAGGCAGTGGAAAACATTATTAAATTAATATCAAAACTATTATGAAATTTTCCGATATTTCTGATATGACTCTGTTTGATGTAAACATAGCCAGTGAATAATATCCAACATATTACAGAGAGAACTTAATAATTGATTTTATAAATAACCATTGTGTTTTTAGTTTTTCTTCTGGATAAAGTTGCAAGTGTTGTCCATTTAATTTATAACGTGTTAAAGTTCAAGAGTTCTTTAAGTTCCTAAATCAATCTCTGGGAAAGAAAAAAAAAAAAGAGAAAAAAACACCAGGCTTTTTACTTTATAAATTCGGTTTTGAAGAAAGTTCATTACTACAAAGCTACATAATATTATTAAATTATAATATAATATTATTGCCTTGGAGGCTGGATTTAGACAGCTCCTTAACCCGGTCCATGAGTCAATCCTAATTGGCTACATGGATAATTCTTGCCAGGCGCGTCCACGTCGCGGGGGTGGGCAACGGTACTGTAATATAGCATGGAACTACAGTACCGGCTAAGTTCTGGTGAGGACCCAGTCCTATGGGGTATAACATAGGCCCCGTGCACAGGGTTACGTGCGAAGACCTCAACGGAATCTGCAGCGGAGAAAATGGACTTCAGAACGGTGGAGATTGCGGAAGAGGCAACCCAGTACTCAGGGAATAGTATGAGTACAGCATCAATCGGCAGCGTCTGTTTCCCATGTTAGGGGCGGCTGCAAGGGCGTCTGTTCTCCATGTTAGGGGCGGCCTGAATAATAGCTGGCAGTAGCTTCATAAAATGCCTTTGGGAGTGGCGACCCCATCGTAATAATAGCCTAAAATGGAAATGGCACTTCCAATGATTCGGAAAAGGTTAGGGTGTATCCTGCAGGTGACGCGCAGTTCCTTTGGTACTGGGGGAACTGTGAGAAATGGACGACCAGTAACCGAAATGAAAGTGGGAATCATGAATGTCATGACCCTGACAGGCAAGGTGGAGGAGGTGGTAGACTTCATGGAGAGGGAGAAGGTTGGAATGATGGGGCTGAGTGAAGTGAAATGGAAAGGTAAAGGAAGGAAGAAATTGAGGAAAGGATATACATTATACTGGAGTGGTGGCCAAGAGGCAAAAAATGGCGTGGGACTGATAACCTCGAAACAACTGGAGGAGTATGTTGAAGTGGTCGAGTGTGTGAGTGACAGAATAATGAAAATTAGAATGAAGATGAAGAATGACGTGATGGACTTCATACAAGTGTATGCACCACAGACTGGAAACAGAGAAGAAGATATTGAAGTATTCCTGGAGGATGTAGAAAGAGTAATCTCAGATGTAGAAGTGGTGATCATGGGAGACATGAATGCACAAGTCGGAAATGAGAGACAAGGAAAGGAAGAAGTCGTTGGACCATATGGATATGGGGAAAAAAATGGGAAGGAGAGGAACTTGTAAACTTTTGTGAAAGGAATGGACTGATAGTGGGTAATTCATGGTTTCGGAAGAAAAACAGCAGGAAAATTACGAGATATGGGTGGGGTGATAGAAGAACAAAATCAGTAATTGACTACTTCCTGGTGGAAAGGACAAATCGCAGAAAGCTGATGGATGTGACAGCTTTACCAGGAGAAGCATTTGATGGGGACCATAGAGCTGTGGTGGCAAAATTTAGATGGGGAAAATTGGAAAACCTAAAGGAGATCAGAGAAAGTAAAATAAAAGTATGGAAATTGAAAGACAAAGCTGTACAGGAAGATTTTCAGGAGAGATTGAAGCAACAAATCCCAGTTACTGAAGTGGGAAATGTAGAAGAGGAATGGTCTCACTTTAAAAAGGCATTTGCTGGTGCAGCAGAGAGTGCTTGTGGTAGGACTTCAACAAGAGTGAAAGAGGAGACACCGTGGTGGAATGAGGAAGTGAGGAAAGCAGTGAAAGAAAAGAAGTCTGCATGGAAAGAATGGAACCGAGATCAAACAGAAGAAAGCAAAAGGAAGTATCACGACAGCAAACTGAGGTGTAAGAAAGTGGTAGGAGAAGAAAAGAAGAAAAGTTGGGAAGAATTTACACGAAGAATGGAAACAGATGTAAGTGGCAGTAAAAGGATGCTGTATGGGCTTCTAAGAAGTAAGAGGAAAGAAAGAGTTACTACAAAGCTGGTGAAAAAGGAAGATGGAGAGTTGTTAACACACCCAGAAGAGATAAAGGGACGATGGAAGGAGCATTTCGATAAGCTATTGAATGTGAGCAATTGTACTGGTGTGATCGAAGTGACACAGCCTGACGACTCTATAATAGAAGATGATATAACAATGCTGGAGGTGGAATTAGCAGTACAGAAAATGAAGATGGGAAAAGCAACAGGGGTGGATGAAATCAGTGTAGAAATGATAAAGGCTGCTGGACCTGTTGGTATGCAATGGCTGTATCGACTGCTAAAGTGTGTGTGGAAACGGAAATGTGTACCAGAAGACTGGGAGAAAGGGCTAATAATACCAGTGTTTAAGAAAGGGGACAAGGAAGTGTGTGATAACTATAGAGGGATCACCCTCATATCACAGATAGTAAAAATACTGGAAAGGATATTAGAAAGAAGAATGAGAAGAAAGGTGGAAGGAGAGTTGCAAGAGGAACAGTATGGCTTCAGGAGTGGAAGATCCACAGTGGACCCAATCTTTAGCTTGAGGCAGGTAATGAAAAAGAACTGAGAATATGGAGAGGATTTGATCATGACTTTCATAGATCTAGAAAAGGCATATGATAGTGTCCCCAGAGAGAAGGTATGGGAAACCATGGTTAAGAAGAGACTGGGAAGAGAAATGTTGGAAATGGTGCAAGCAATGTACAACAACTGTGTTAGCAGGGTACTGACCCCAGTTGGAAAGACAGATTGGTTTAGGAACAAGACTGGACTAAGACAGGGGAGTGTGCTGTCACCTCTTTTATTCATAATGGTAATGGATGAAATTGTAAAGGAAACAAAGGAAGCATATGGACATAAAGAAATGAAGTTACTATTATTTGCAGACATATTGTGGTCTGGGGAAAGAACACCGAAGAAGTGCAAAAACAACTAGATGCACTGAATGAAAATATTCAGAAGTATGGCCTGAAAATCAGTATAGAGAAAAGCAAGACCATGGTGATGACAAGAGGGGAAAGACAAGGAAAGGGCACTGTGAAAATTGGAAGTCAGAGTTTGGAAATTGTGGACGCGTTCAAATACCTAGGAAGTGAATTGATGCAAACTGGTAGGTTGGACATGGAGATTGGCAGGAGGGTACAGCAGAGCAATGCATTCTATCAAAGTGTAAGAAAACTTGTTTGGGATAAGGAAGTACCAAGGAAAAGCAAGGAGGTAATGTATAAAATGTACTATGTACCTATATTAACTTATGCAGCTGAGACTTGGACCCTGACGAGCAAGCAAGAGAGTAGAATCCAAGCCAGTGAAATGAAATTCCTAAGAAGTATGATAGGTAAGACAAGGAAAGACAGAGTGAGGAATGAAGATGTTAGGAAGGAAGTTGGGATGGGAAAACTAAACGAGAGAATTGAGAAGAATAAACTAAGGTGGTTTGGACATGTAAAGAGGATGGAGGAAAATAGAATACCAAGACAGATGCTGGAGGCCAAGTGCAAGGGTAAGAGAGCAAGGGGAAGACCTAGAACAAGGTGGATCGATTCAGTGAAGAACAGCGTGAGAAAAAGAAGTCTGGACTGGGACAAGATCGTGGAAGAAGAATTGTGGAAGGAAAGAGGGAAGTGGAGAAGTGCCATAAATACCCCGACCCGGCAGGAGCTGGATAAGGGGAAATGATGATGATGATGATGATGAATATAATATTATTAAAAAACTATTAAAATATTATTATTATTCCTATTATTCCTATCCAGGTGGCCTGTTACGGTCTCGTTCCATCTCTTCATAGGCCCACCAACGTTTATATTATTATTATTATTCATCATCATCATCATTATTATTATTATTATTATAGAGGGTAAGGACAGATGACCTCGTAGTTTCGCCCCTTAAAACAACAATAACTAACAGTGCGACTTAGATAATTCAAAGCTAAAGGAACCAACAAAGAAAACTGAATTAGCCAACATTCAAATTACAGAAGGTACATCTCTTTGGATTGGTTTGGTTTTAGGTCCAATAAATGCCTGAAATAGTCAATCTTTCAATAAGTAAATATTTATTAAGATTTTATTTATCGTATGGCGTATACATGAGGTACAGATCTATATTTACACTATTTACATAGTTAATCGCTTGTGGCGTCCCCAGGAAAAATTCTCTTCTATCTCCGTCGAAACGGCTCAGTGGGCATTCTTGGGTGATGTGCTTCACAGTTTGCCTCTCAGCACCACAGTCGCAACAAGATGATGACTTTTTCCTCCATCTGTATAGCAGATCTGCACACACCATGGTTAGTTCAGATCCGGTTTAGCTTGGACCATACTTTCCGAGGTTGTTCAAAGCCAGGTACCTTCTGTGTGATGCATGGCATTTCCAAAGACTCTGCTGGGGCGAATTGTCTCCATTCATTAGACCATTTCTCAGTAAGGTTGAAATTACTCATTGCAAGATTCTCCGCCGTGCAGATGGGTGGATGTCTTGACTTCAGTCTATCTATATTGAACCCTTATTAATCTGCGATAAATAAGTATTCATGATTTATTATTATTATTACTGCGGCCCAGGCAATACTTGTGGAAGTTGACAAAGAGGAAGGCAAGTTGGTGTGTTGCAATGATTGCCACAGGAGCAGAGCTTGGTAGCTATTCTTGAAAACGGCCGGGTAAGTTGAGTTCAAGGCCAAATTGTGTAACAACATGCACCAAATTGGAGTCATGAGAGGAGGGTCACGAGTTAGTTGCAACCGACCTACGATTGAATCACCCAATCAGGAGAGACCAAGCCAAAACCACGCGATGGGTGGCGTCACTGGTAAAAAGCGCGCGGAATTGATTATCTAAAGAACCGCCGATCCGAAATATCTCCGCATGAGTGCGATGAGACGTTTGAATTAAATGATGAAGATTGACACTAGTCCCATGTGTGTGAGATGAAAACTCTAGAAAATTTTTCTTAATTCACCCCACTCCACCTCACTCTGTCAGTTTCCAATAAATTGATCGACGAGACGCTGTTTCGAGGTAAAACTTTTTGAGTTCAGGTGAGCTAACTTCACGCCAGTTTGTGTAGTGATTTTAAAGCTCTGATATTATTTGAAGTTATTCGTTTTGAGCTCTGGTGAGATAACTTCACGCCAGTTTGCGTGGTGATCTTAAGTACTCTAATATTATTTTGAAGACAACTATTTTCAGCTCTTAGGGGCAAGACTTGAGTAACATTCCAATTAGCACTCAACATGAGCGAAGGTTCACAAGAGCAGTAGAGATTACCGAGCGAGATAACGACTGCGACACAGTCAGATTTAAAACTTGTATTGTCAAGCCAGTGACGATGGGTTTGAAGTGTATAGTTCATGTAAATTTTTATTGTATTTTTCAAGTGTTGTATTGTGCGTGAGTAAGCGAGAGCTAGGGAAAGTCTTCGTTGATTAATCGCATAGGACAATCGTGGGCGAAATTAGTAACTCACAAGCGATTATAGCCAGGTCATTTTGTAATAACATTGAACTTTTCTGTCGAGGAGACTACACCAAGATGTCCGACGTGTGGTCAGGAGCCGGAGTGATGTCCAACGCTTCTACGAAGACAACGATGGAGGGCCGAGATGGAAGTTATATGTTCTACAAGCTGATACGGTGATGTACAAAAATTGATTATTCAATATGTAGTTACATACGGCGGGGGAACTTTGTAAATAGTTCATTTTCTTCTTTTTCTTGTCTTAGATTGTTTTTCTTGCACCGACACTAAATGTTTAAATGTACGTTGGCGCGTGGCCAAAGTTGTTTGTTGTGTATTATTTTTCTTTGGAGTCATATTTAGTGTACACGGCCCGTGTACCAGATTTATCCATGCGAATGCGAAACCCGTTACATTCGATAAGTGGTGCTTTATTAAAGTTCATATTTTTTTGATAGGAAAGGGAGGTAATTACTGTAAGATGTTTGCTGAACAGGTTATTATTCATATTAGGGTTGCCGAGCGCAACAAATTAAGATGTAATTGTAGAACACCTTAGTTCTAATTTTTTTAGATTTTCTTTTGAGTCCTTTTCAGGTTCGATAGTCACAGGCATAGAACGGAGGCGCCAGCTGGTGGAAAATATTTATGTCATTTTATTTCAGGGTCTGTCAAACCCATACGTGTGATTCTGTGTGTGTTATTGTGTCAGGTGTGTGTTTTGATTCTACGTGAAGAGGGGTAGAGGTCCTACCGCCCTCATATTTTGTTGTTGTTGTATTTTGATGGAAAGGCAGGGTGCTCCGAGGAGACCGCTGTACCTGGTCCATATGCTGATTCTTGGATTTCCAAGGGGAAATGCTGAGATATATTTTGTTCTGACACACACACGTATTATTGTGCTTTGGGGCACGCTTCTTCGAGACTGGATCCCATGCCTTGGGAGGTCGAGGTTATTTTGACACGTGGGTTGACAGATATGCAGAGTTCCACGAATCGCCCGTCGAGCCTGGTGACTTATTTTGTTAGGCAGTCCTGTTGTCCGACTGGCCCCTTTAAGCTTTCATTCAGCAAACCTGTTCTTTGTGATGGTTATTTTGAACCATAATTAATTCGGGAGTTCGCCATGTTTGTGACGGATTATTGCATGTCGTATGGATGGAATATTGTTTTAATATTGTAAATGTTGGCTTTGAGCCTAGTGATTTGTTCTATGACTCAGTTCATGTAAGTTAGTGTGTGGCACTCGTGTGGTGTAGTGGTATATTACTTGTAAAAACGACGGCGGTCATATGTGTATTTCTTTTGTTGGTCACGTGTTAACTTACTTGTGTTGATTTGTGAGAAGTCCTAATTTTAGGCAGTAATGTTTTGCTACGGCAGTTTTGATTCCAATTTCATGCGGAAATTTTTGTGTTGTTTATTTTAAGTATAGGAAGTGTCGGTTTAGTTTTAAGTGTTGTATAGTTGTTCCCTGCGTCTGTCTAGCTCTAAGTAATGCAGATTCGTCTTCTGAAAGTTTATTCCGGATGATGACGAATCATGCATTAAATTGTACTCATCGTGAAGCATGTAGAACAGCACTCGTGCATACATTGTCATTATTGTTGGTTTTTTGGGACACTTGGTCCGAGTAATAATCTCTCCTGAGATTAGGCCTAGTTTTTGGCAATTTAATTTATTCAGTGGGAGTCATTATGGGAGTTTTGTTTGTTAATTCATTTTTGTAAATAGCTGATCTGTCATTAAATTCATTTGTTATAACCCTGGCTTCACTTTTTCCTGCATGTTATTTTGTTACATGTTACCCTGCATGTTAATGAAGCGCTTTAACAACAACTTACGATATGGACTGTTACACCCCCCGAAACTGAGTCTCATAAGCTTCTTTGCAAGGGTTCATAAAACAAAAATGGCTGCCCAAGTGGGGATTGTTGTTGTTGTTGCTTCGCTGATCTCATATTTATTTCGTTGAGAAATGATGCCAGGTCAAGCGGGCAAAGTAAATTCAGTAAATTGAGGCGATGTTGTACCGCCATGTGCATTAGTAAAATCACCGAGTTCCTAAAGTTAGAAATATTGAACAAGGTTAGAATTTGATATTGTATTTGTTATAAACTTGTTCTGGCGCCCGGCATTAAAATTAGAAAATTTGCATATTATTGAACTCAGTCAAAGCAGGAAGGTGTTGCCTTATATTTGACATTTAATTAACTTCGGTTAATTAGTGTTGTTCGTAAATTCTGTTGGTTAGGAATTTAAAAGCAGATCACTAGGGAGTTATTTTGTTGTTTGGAAATAAGAGTAATTTATTCAGTAAATTTTGATTACTGAAAATTTTTATTAAATTAGAATCAGTAATATTTAAATATTATGACATGTATGCGTGTGTATGACTGAAATCTCGGTGCATGACCCTGTTTTTCTCTGGTTATATTTGTGTATTGTGCGATGGCCAGTGTTGAAGAAATCAAGGGATTGTTAGAGCAGATGTCCGCGAAAACGGAAGAACAGTTGAAAATTCAGAGCGAGCATAATGATAAACAGTTAAAGAACATGAAGGAGGAAATAAGTGAAGACAATGATAAACAATTAAATAAACAATTAGAAATTCAGCGTGAGCACAGTGACAAACAATTATACGAATTACGGGAGCATAGTGAAAAACAGTTACAAGACATGAGCGGTAATATTACGGTCCAATTACAGGTCCAGAAATTGGACACTGATAAACAATTTAACGAATTGAATCATAAACTATCAGAACAGGCAATAACACAAACAGTACAAACAGAGCAATTAGAAAAGATTACTCATGACATAAATCAAAGTGTTAGGGAAGTAGAGAAACTGGCAGATGAGGTCGCGGAGAATAACGCAAAACAATTAGGTGAGATTAAAAAGTTGGAGTCGAAATTTGACAATAAACTCATACAATTTGATGAAATGGTGGCCGATAAATTAAAGCAAATCGAGGCAGCATGCGTCAACAACACGGCGGGAATAAAGAGCACACAGGATAAATTACAGCAACAGATTAATTCAATCGACAGCAACGTACTTGAATTAATAAAGGAAATCGATAAACTTGAGATCAAAACCGAAACAGAACGTATGCACTTGCGTGAAAATTTGGAAGACCAATTAATTAAAACCCAGCAGGTCATAAGAGAAGAGGTCGGAGAACAATTAGTTAAAACACAAGAGGTAATACGAGAAGAGGTAGGAGAACAGCTCAATAAAAATCGGGATAATCTGGAAGACCAATTAATTAAAACCCAGCAGGTTATAAGAGAAGAGGTCGGAGAACAATTAGTTAAAACACAAGAACAAATACGAGAGGAGCTAGAAAAAAATCAGGAAAGGAGCGAAGAGAAAATTAGCAGTTTGAAGAGCAGGATCCGAAGAGATTGGGAGCAGCAGGTCAACGAAACGAAGGAAGACAGGCTGACAATTTTAAAGCGCTTAGGTGAATACAATTCGAGAGTACAGGCTTTGGAGGAAAACGTAAAATCCAAACTCCAAGAACACACAGATCTCATAATTAAAAATGAAATCAGATCATTAGAGAACATTATTTTCGGCAGAAAATGCAGTAGGCAAGCAGGGAAGCATTGGAAGTCCGGGGGGCTTGAAGTTGGCTGGGGATAACAGCCGAGGTCAAAGTCCTAAATTAACGAGCAACGCATTCCAACAGTACAGGGGAGAGACGTCCACACCGCAACCCGACTTGGCACCTGCCCAAGTAATTCGGGTCATTAGGGGGAATGATTTCAAACCCGATAAACTCAGGGAGCACACAGGAACCACTCCCAAAGCCTTTTTACGTCAGTTGGATGACTATTTTAACGATCAACATATCAGTCCCGCAAAACAGTTGCGACTTGTGGAAAAGTTTTTAGAGGGCCCAAGCTTAATCTGGTTCTTGAGTTTCAAATATACATTCACCGACATGGCACAATTCAGAGAAGCGTTCTTAAAGAAGTTCTGGAGTCCTTTTTTGCAGCAGGGATTAAGAATGGAACACTAGAAAATATCACAGCACGCATCCTACCAGATTTTCAGAATTTTTTAGCCAACAGCTGGTTAAATTCCGCGATTTTGACGACCCCCCTAGTGAAGAAAACATGGTTCTAACCATTGGGAAACAACTTCCTATGAATATTCAACAGCTGTTAGTAGCCGGAAATATTAAGACCGCAGTGCAGGCTGAAGAGTTACTCCGCCATCTAGACGAGACAAGTATGGTTAGTCCACAGACAGGGAGGAGAAACATGGAATGTGTCAACACGGCAGAAGTGGTTCAGGGACACCAAACTAGTCACAACCAGGGGAACCAAACTAAAACCCAATCTACGGGAACGCAGTTTACACCGAGACGGCAAGACTATGATGGCCGAAATCAATTCAACCAGAATAATAGAAATTTTCAGAATTGCCGAGATAACTATAATCAAAACAATCAGAACCAGCAAAATCAATGGACGTACCAGCGAGAGTACACCAACTGGAGGGGAAACCAAAGGCAGGGTAGACCTTACCAAAGGAATGGAGATGGCAGGTGGAACAACACGAGGAACTATCGCCAAGATAATCGGGGAGACTATCGCAACAATTGGGATGAGCGGTACGTCGAATCGCAGAAGTATTTAGATCAGTTAAACGCTGAAGAGACGGAGAAAGAGAAGTGGGGGCGTGCAACGGCGAATAGGCAGAGCCCGGATAATCACCAAGGAGAGGGGGCGGAAAGTTTATTACGGCAGCAAGAGAGGCGCGATGACAACCGGCGGAACTCAACGAATGGGTCCCGGGATTTAAAAAAACCTCAAATGAACCAAAACCTGATAGCCTGAAAATGGAGGACGCCAGGGAGCGGGAAGAGCTGATTGTTGCTAACATAGAAGAGTGGGTAGCATTCCCGGAAGATTGCCTGGAGGAAGTGGTGAAGGACCGAGAAAATGTCATCAGACAATTGCCGATTATTTACGCACATATTGGAGGTATGAGGGTGAGATGCTTAATTGGCACAGGTAGCCAGGTGAGCTTAGTCACAGAAGTATTGGTAAAAGAAATCGGAAGTAAACAAACTGTTCCAATTATGCCTGTACCGTTAATGAAAGTCAGAGGGGTCATTCCTGACAAGACCATAAGTTGTAAGCAGCAAGCATATTTAGACCTGGAAATATTGAACCACACATTTTTGCAAACATTCATTGTCATACCGAAGATGAATTATAACATCATTTTGGGAGCCAACTTTATCTGTGATTTTCATGCTGTAATTGACTTACATAACAACACTAAGTTTCAAACATGTTGAGGGGTTGAATCACGTGGGTTTAAACATGGAAGAAAGTCCACTAGAGAGAGAGGCGAATACTTGGGTCATTGAAGAATGCACTAATGAGATGATCAGAGATAAGAACTTGACGGAGGAGCGAGTAAGCCAGACAGCAGTGGTTGAAATCGACAGCCGAGATATTTCGCAGGAACTTTGGGTACATTTGGCGGAAGAAGAAATTAGCGGATCCAAATTTGAAATTCTACTTCAGGAGCGGCTTAAGGAGGCTATAGTAGGGGAACCTGATAGAAGAAAACTGGAAGAAATTTTGAGATTTCATAAAGGAGCTTTCGACACCGTCCCTGGAAAAGTTTTACATTTCCAATATGCCATGCAAGTTACTGACTGGACCCCATTTAAAAGTAAATTGTACCCGATTCCAGAGAAACATTTTGCTCAGGTGAAGGACATCATTAGTAATTTATTAGATTCCGGCATGATAAGGAAAGCAGCAACCCCGTACCTAAACGCAATATTGGCTGTGGCCAAACCAAATGGATCAATTAGGTTATGCCTAGACGCGCGAGTTTTGAACAGTAAACTGCTAGTTGAGCATGACCAAGCACCTAGGATCAAGGAAGTGTTGAAGGGCTTCCGTGGGAAGAAGATTTATTCGAGCGTCGACTTGACAAATAGTTTCCACCATCTTGAACTTGAAGAAAAATCCCAACTATTGATGGGGTTTTTATTCGATAACCAAAGTTATATCTGGTCTCGCATGCCCTTTGGTGTAAAAACAGCTGGATGTGCACTGATAAGAGCACTAGATAGGAATCTGACTGAGGAGGTCAAGAGCTTCACTACGAGACATGTTGACGACATATTAATTGCATCTGAAACAATGGAGGAACACTTGGTAAACCTAAACAAACTTCTGGATAACTTGAGAACCATGAACTTCAAAATTAATCTAAAGAAATCACACTTTTGCCAGAGCGAGATTCTGTATTTGGGTCATATAATTGATGTTGAGGGCGTGAGACCTAATCCAGCGAAAATTGATGCAATCAAGAAATTTCCCACACCAACTAAAGTCAAACATGTAAGAGCGTTTTTGGGAGTGACAGGTTTCTTCAAAGAGAATTGTCCTGGATACACGGAAACAGTAGCACCTATGCAAGAGATGTTAAAGAAGTCAAATCGATGGTCGTGGAATGAGGAGTGCGACAGGTCCTTTAGAGCTACGAAAGACTTACTGGAGAACTGTGTGAAGCTAGGGTATCCAGACTTCGAGAAGAAATTTATTATTCAAGCAGATGCTTCATTGATTGGAATCGGTGCTATGCTGTACCAAGAGGACACTGAAGAACCCAAGAAGAGATCATATTTGGCATTTACGAGTCGGAAATTGAGGAAGCACGAGAGGAACTACACTGTGACGGAGCTTGAGCTGCTAGCGATTTTATATTCTCTCCAACAATGGCGCAAGATGATTTTCGGTAATTCCATTATTGTCAGAACTGACCACCATGCACTGACATTTCTATTCAAGACGACGATGGCAAGTGAGAGAGTTACGCGTTGGTCCATCTAAATACAGCAGTTTGACATTACAATAGAGCATTGCCCTGGAAGGATGAACATCATACCAGATGCTTTGAGCAGGAATCCTGAAGATGAGAACGAGGTAACAGCGGAAGTTCACCAAATAACACTAACACCTAAGGCTCGTGAGTTTTTGGAGAAACTAAAGGAAATTCGGAAGGAACAAGAAGCAGACCCATGGATGATGATGATGATCAAGTTCTACAGGAAGGAATTACAACCAGATTCACCTGAATACCGAGAAGCCCGTGCTAAAGAAGCGAGATTTCACTACTTAAATAACCTTTTGCATAAGTACGTGAATGAGCATCATACCAAACTGCGAATCCTAGTTCCAGCATCACTACAGAGAGGATTGACGTGGCATGTCCACGAGAGCCTAGCACATATCGGCACGGACAAGACAGAAGCTACAATAGGGGAGACTTTAACTTGGCCTAAGATGCGATTCACCATTGTGGAAGTAATGAGAACTTGTGACGCGTGCCAGCGCACTAAACCAAACAACTTCATTATGAAACAACCTCCAAGACCACTATTACCTCAAAAACCATGCGAGATGCTCGCTATCGACTGTTTTGGCCCTCTGGTTAAAGGGAAACGTGGATGCCGACACCTTCTGGTGTGTGTCGATGTATTTCCAAAGATGGTAGTGTTATGTCCAATCTAGAAGACGACATCAAAACAAGTCCTCAGTAGAATTCAGAACAAAGTTATTCCGATGCTTGGGAAGCCGGAATCCATTTTATCAGACCATGGTACTTATTTCACGAGCAATGTTTTCAGGCAAGGTCTAGAGAGCCTAGGGATAAAACATATATTTTCGAGCATTCGTCATCCTTGTGGGAATCAGAGCGAGAGAACGATTCGCTGTGTTGACAAGTACTACAGAGTAATGATTCCTAACGATCATAATAAGTGGGTTGACAAAGTAGGAGATATTGAGATGTGCATGAACACCACTAAGCACGAGTCGACGGGTCAAGTCCCACTAATTGTACACCACAACAGGTTGCCAGAGAGATCTTGGGACAACATTATTCCATGTCCAAGGGATCCACTATTAGCGCATGAGTTGCGAATTCAGCGAACGAGAGAGCACATGAGGAACCAAGTGGACCGAAGACAGAGAAGGTACAGAGGAAAGAAGTTTCACCGGGAATTACAGGAACAAGAACTAGTGCTTGTCCGCAGACCACCGATATCTGATCCCAAAAACAAAGTATTTGCAAAATTCTGTCCAAAATTTATTGGCCCGCTCCGTGCCATTAAGAATCTGGGTAACAATGCTTACAGACTTGAAGAAGTGAGCACTGGTGCTAAATCTGTCTTCAACAGTGCCAACTTAAAACATATTACAGAAAAGAACCATTTGATGAATAAGCGGGATTATGTGTGCAGAATCATTATTGCAGAATTTTATTTGAGAGCCAACACTCAAATGTACGTGGCCGTGGAGCGCCTGGGAGAAAGCGTGCTTTGTTTGTAAACAACAAGACAGCTGAGACGACAGGAGTGGTAATCACGTGAGGAGAAGGGGAGGTCTAGCGAGACGTATGAATGACATTCCGGCAAGGAGCGCACACACTAATTGGGTCAGAGGAGTGTACACTCGAGCAGCTGAGCGAGGTACTAAAGAGATGTTGTTGTTACTACTGTGGATATTGTTTTTGAAATCCAAATCAATCACTTGCTTCGAATTTCAAAACCTTGCTGAGGATAAATGAACCCTTATTAATCTGCGATAAATAAATATTCATGATTTATTATTATTATTACTGCGGCCCAGGCAATACTTGTGGAAGTTGACAAAGAGGAAGGCAAGTTGGTGTGTTGCAATGATTGCCACAGGAGCAGAGCTTGGTAGCTATTCTTGAAAACGGCCGGGTAAGCTGAGTTCAAGGCCAAATTGTGTAACAACATGCACCAAATTGGAGTCATGAGAGGAGGGTCACGAGTTAGTTGCAACCGACCTACGATTGAATCACCCAATCAAGAGAGACCAAGCCAAAACCACGCGATGGGTGGCGTCACTGGTAAAAAGCGCGCGGAATTGATTATCTAAAGAACCGCCATCCGAAATATCTCCGCATGAGTGCGATGAGACGTTTGAATTAAATGGTGAAGATTGACACTAGTCCCATGTGTGTGAGATGAAAACTCTAGAAAAATTTTCTTAATTCACCCCACTCCACCTCACTCTGTCAGTTTCCAATAAATTGATCGACGAGACGCTGTTTCGAGGTAATACTTTTTGAGCTCTGGTGAGCTAACTTCACGCCAGTTTGTGTAGTGATTTTAACGCTCTGATATTATTTGAAGTTATTCGTTTTGAGCTCTGGTGAGATAACTTCACGCCAGTTTGCGTGGTGATCTTGAGTACTCTAATATTATTTTGAAGACAACTATTTTCAGCTCTTAGGGGCAAGACTTGAGTAACATTCCAATTAGCTCTCAACATGAGCGAAGGTTCACAAGAGCAGTAGAGATTACCGAGCGAGATAACGACTGCGACACAGTCAGATTTAAAACTTGTATTGTCAAGCCAGTGACGATGGGTTTGAAGTGTATAGTTCATGTAAATTTTTATTGTATTTTTCAAGTGTTGTATTGTGCGTGTGTAAGCGAGAGCTAGGGAAAGTCTTCGTTGATTAATCGCATAGGACAATCGTGGGCGAAATTAGTAACTCACAAGCGATTATAGCCAGGTCATTTTGTAATAACATTGAACTTTTCTGTCGAGGAGACTACACCAAGATGTCCGACGTGTGGTCAGGAGCCGGAGTGATGTCCAACGCTTCTACGAAGACAACGATGGAGGGCTAATTTCCCGTAGGGAAATGAGCCGAGATGGAAGTTATATGTTCTACAAGCTGATACGGTGATGTACAAAAATTGATTATTCAATATGTAGTTACATACGGCGGGGGAACTTTGTAAATAGTTCATTTTCTTCTTTTTCTTGTCTTAGATTGTTTTTCTTGCACCGACACTAAATGTTTAAATGTACGTTGGCGCGTGGCCAAAGTTGTTTGTTGTGTATTATTTTTCTTTGGAGTCATATTTAGTGTACACGGCCCGTGTACCAGATTTATCCATGCGAATGCGAAACCCGTTACATTCGATAAGTGGTGCTTTATTAAAGTTCATATTTTTTTGATAGGAAAGGGAGGTAATTACTGTAAGATGTTTGCTGAACAGGTTATTATTCATATTAGGGTTGCCGAGCGCAACAAATTAAGATGTAATTGTAGAAGACATTAGTTCTAATTTTTTTAGATTTTTTTTGAGTCCTTTTCAGGTTCGATAGTCACAGGCATAGAACGGAGGCGCCAGCTGGTGGAAAATATTTATGTCATTTTATTTCAGGGTCTGTCAAACCCATACGTGTGATTCTGTGTGTGTTATTGTGTCAGGTGTGTGTTTTGATTCTACGTGAAGAGGGGTAGAGGTCCTACCGCCCTCATATTTTGTTGTTGTTGTATTTTGATGGAAAGGCAGGGTGCTCCGAGGAGACCGCTGTACCTGGTCCATATGCTGATTCTTGGATTTCCAAGGGGAAATGCTGAGATATATTTTGTTCTGACACACACACGTATTATTGTGCTTTGGGGCACGCTTCTTCGAGACTGGATCCCATGCCTTGGGAGGTCGAGGTTATTTTGACACGTGGGTTGACAGATATGCAGAGTTCCACGAATCGCCTGTCTAGCCTGGTGACTTATTTTGTTAGGCAGTCCTGTTGTCCGACTGGCCCCTTTAAGCTTTCATTTAGCAAACCTGTTCTTTGTGATGGATATTTTGAACCATAATTAATTCGGGAGTTCGCCATGTTTGTGACGGATTATTGCATGTAGTATGGATGGAATATTGTTTTAATAATGTAAATGTTGGCTTTGAGCCTAGTGATTTGTTCTATGACTCAGTTCATGTAAGTTAGTGTGTGGCACCCGTGTGGTGTAGTGGTATATTACTTGTAAAAATGACGGCGGTCATATGTGTATTTCTTTTGTTGGTCACGTGTTAACTTACTTGTGTTGATTTGTGAGAAGTCCTAATTTTAGGCAGTAATGTTTTGCTACGGCAGTTTTGATTCCAATTTCATGCGGAAATTTTTGTGTTGTTTATTTTAAGTATAGGAAGTGTCGGTTTAGTTATAAGTGTTGTATAGTTGTTCCCCGCGTCTGTCTAGCTCTAAGTAATGCAGATTCGTCTTCTGAAAGTTTATTACGAAGCTTGTAGTTTAACGTGACCGTTAATCTTGAGATCATGAGCCACGGGGATTGAAAGTTTATTACGGATGATGACGAATCATGCATTAAATTGTACTCATCGTGAAGCATGTAGAACAGCACTCGCGCATACATTGTCATTATTGTTGGGTTTTTTTTGGGACACTTGGTCCGAGTAATAATCTCTCCTGAGATTAGGCCTAGTTTTTGGCAATTTAATTTATTCAGTGGGAGTCATTATGGGAGTTTTGTTTGTTAATTCATTTTTGTAAATAGCTGATCTGTCATTAAATTCATTTGTTATAACCCTGGCTTCACTTTTTCCTGCATGTTATTTTGTTATATGTTACCCTGCATGTTAATGAAGCGCTTTAACAACAACTTACGATATGGACTGTTACACCCCCTGAAACTGAGTCTCATAAGCTTCTTTGCAAGGGTTCAATATGTAGGTGGTGGATATCCTCATGAATGGGCAGTCTTTGATTAATCTGGATCTTCTTGTATTCATTCATCAAAGCATTGCATCTGCGGAGGTGGGGTGGGGGAATATGGCTTAATACAGGCAGCCACTGAATAGGAGTTGATCTGATCGTGCCTGTGATCATTCTCATTGTGTCATTTAATTTAATATCTATTCTCTTCACATGAGGGCTGTTTATCCAGACAGGGGCACAATACTCTGCAGTAGAGTAAACCAGGCCAAGAGCTGAGCAACGTAAAGTAGTTACACTTGCACCCCAAGTAGTACCACATAGTTTTCGAATGATGTTGTTGCATGTCTGAATCTCGGCAGCACTCTTTCTCAAGTGTTCTTGGAACGACAGCGTTCTATCGAGTGTAACACCCAGATATTTGGGGCGTCTATTGTGGCGGAGAAGGGTGTTATCGAAGTATACCTTGAGATCCCTTGAAGCCATTCGGTTGTTCAGATGAAAACAAGAAACTTCTGTTTTACTCATGCTTGGTTGGAGTCTCCATTTTCGGAAGTAGTTTCCTACAACAGCAAGATCTTTTGTCAGCGTTTCCTCTATCTCCTCGAAGTATAGGTCCTTAGTGGCAAGTGCCCAATCATCTGCATAACCAAATTTCCTGGATTTTGTGGGGGGTATATCTAAAATATATAAATTGAACAGAAGTGGGGCAAGCACTGATCCTTGTGGAAGTCCATTGTTTAGTTTGCTGGATCTGCTGATTTCACTTCCCATGACTACGCGAAATGTTCTGTCACTCAGCATGTTGTTTATAAGGTGAGCCAGACTCCTGCATGGAATAGCTTTAAGGAGTTTCCTGATAACGCCTTCTCTCCACACTGTGGCGTAAGCTGCCTTTAGGTCTACAAATGCTACCGAAGTCTTTAGTCTTTGTTGGAATCCTGCTTCGATGAAGGTAGTTAATGACAGGACTTGATCGGCACAACTTCTTTGTGGTCTGAATCCTGCTTGTTCAATAGGGATCGTTTCGAACACTTTTGTAGCAATTCTATTCAAGAATAGTCTTTCTAGTAGGTTATAGCATGCACTGAGCAATGCTATTGGTCTATAGCTCTCTGGTGTTTCACTAGGCTTTCCTGGTTTTAGGATTGCAATGACTTTACTCATTTTAAATAAGCGAGGTAGGTTGCCTGTTCGAAGAATGCAAGTTAGAAACCTAGATAACCATAGTTTCGTATTTTCTCCACTATTAATCAGAAACTCGGGGTGAATCCCATCAAATCCCGGTGCTTTACCAGATTTCATATCTTCTAAAGCTGCATCGATATCGTGCACACTAAATGGTCTAGTGTATTCCGAATGAAGGGGGCTTGTGGCCTTGAGACTGGTTAATTGCTTTTTGATATTTCTTGTATGATTTCTGTCTCTCGGTGTCCTAAACAAAGCAACTATATGAGCAGCAATTTGGTTTGGAGTAACTGCAGGATTTTTACGAACAATGGGAGTGGCCCCACCAAGCTTCCGTAACAATGACCATGCCTTTCTGCTCGATTCTCTGAAATTCATAGATGTTACAGTTTCAATCCATCTTTCTCTTCGGGCATTATCAAGATTATGAAGCAGTTCATCTCCAATTTCTTGTTCGCCACTGGAAAGGAACTCATAGTATAGCTTTTCATTTTCATCAGTCCATCCAGGAATGTATTCCTTTCTGTAACCTCTAGGAATGTGTCTTTTTGCTGTGGCAATTACAACACCCACAAATCTCTCATAGCT
The DNA here is from genome assembly GCA_946902985.2 of Meconema thalassinum. Classification (NCBI taxonomy): domain Eukaryota; kingdom Metazoa; phylum Arthropoda; class Insecta; order Orthoptera; family Tettigoniidae; genus Meconema; species Meconema thalassinum. Next base: position 603,411,499 of record OX336388.2, on the reverse strand, counting down.
GTTGCTTGTTGGCGGTATCCATCTGACACATTTATCAAGGTCACTCGAGAACGCTTTCCAGTCTGCTTTCCTGAAGTTCCATTGTGGGCGAGGATAAGAAGTTACCAGAGGTATCTGCATTCCAACCTCAAGATGCACAGGACGATGTTGACTACGTGGGAAATCTTGAAGTACTTTCCGTGAAGTAAACAGAGGTTGTTTATTTTGATCACTGGAAACAAAACATAGGTCTGGGTTGAAATCCTGTTTCCATGCGGCAGATCTAAATGTACCTCTATCTTTTGCAACAAATATAAGATGGATGTCATGTTCCTCGACCCAATTCATGAGAGTGTCTCCACTAGAATCGTGGCACTATAATTCCATTCTACATGGTGACTGTTGAAATCTCCCACATAGATGGCTGGATGGTTTTGTACCTGAATCATCTGGGAGGGCCACGGAGAAAGTGGAGGCTTGTAGATGTTTGTAATGATGAAATCTCCAACTTTGATGACAACCGTGTGAATGTCATATTTAGAGCTAGATGTGAGCAATGAAGCATTTTCAATGGTGCTGCGAACATATGTAGCTGTGCCATATGCATGGTGGTATGTCGCACCTACGATATCATATCCTGATATTTGCCCTCTGGTTTGTAATTGATGTTCGTCCACCACATGTGTTTCCTGAATAGAAATGTTATGTGTAAAAGAAACATATATAATATTTTACAAATTTAGCACAGATTTCATTACAATTGGTAACAGTAGGAGGTTCAAGTGACAACTAAGTGGGAAACACCATCACCAGGTGTTGGCGGATTTCCAGGAATGACTCATGTGCGAGGAAATGACGGGATTTACCCAGAGACAACAACAACAGAGCGATGACCTCTATGCAATAAGAGTCAAAGGGGGGTGAAATGTCTCTCTCACTATTCCCACAGTGAATAGTGCGGGAACTTTTGACTTAAATTTCAGTACCTGTGAACAAAACCTTCTAATTAAGGAAAGTAAACTTCAAATTATCCACGTTTTTGTCCACTGATTTGATACGAAGTTCCAGGGCACTAACACAAGTCTTCGAATTAACGACTAATTTAAATTATGGAAATTTGAATAATCGAAGTCCCATTATTTCGTCTTCTGGAATTACTGTATCAGGATAGAATAAAGGTGACTGTTGGTCACAAGAAGCAACAAATGTTGCAAACAAATTGTATTATCTGAGGCTTGGGATCCTTATCTGATTCTTTTTGGAGAATAACCTGGATGAAGTTCCAAGCACAGATATTATAATATTCTAGATTATTCCAGCTCCCCAAACAATCCTCTAGAAAGAAGACTACGAAAAATACCTTCAAATTTGTAGCCAGTGACTTCCTTGATGTCAGCACCAGACACAACCCTAGAGCCAGACACACAGCGCATGAACAGCATCGATCCAAGTAGTGTAACACTCTTTCTGTCGGTGCCCAAAAGGGTAGTCAATGTCATCCCTGGAAAAAGAAAAATATTTAAAGCATATAATTAATTATATAAAGTGTGGGTGGAGTTTAACTGGACAGCTGGGAACATATTATTCCCTACGTCAGGATGCACCAAGAGTTAGTTATTGTTGTTTTAAGGGGCGGAACTACGAGGTCATCTGCCCCTCTTAACACGGATTGAAGTATACCGTGAAAAACATACAGTGGAAGGTGCATGGTTTAGCGGGGAAAAAATGGTTTAGTGACATTTTTTAAACATGTCTAGCAGGCGAATCGTTGGTCCTATGACATTGGGATTGCACCATTCTATGCAGCATTAAAAAAATGAAGAAATAATAACTGGGGTGGATCTGCATATAGCGAGTGGTTCTCAAACAATTGCATGTTACGACAATCACTTTCTGGAAGGTTATTTGCCATGTCCAGGCCGGCAACATCGTGTACATGTCTTATCTTAGAGGGGAAGGGAAGCATATTCGGAACTCTGTTGTTCCTAGTCTGTGGGAACTGGTTGCGCAAGTTACCTCCCCTCCATGCAACTGACCTTCACTTACCAGTTGTCTGCAAGGCAACACTGCTTGATACTGTGTTCAAGTTCCACTAGACTAACAGAACAGCCGGTATTCACCGGGGTAGGTCTTGATGTACTTTTGCTCCTGTTTTCTCCTAAACCACGTCCCTTTTATGTCTTTCGGTGCTTCCTGACCTGGGGAATAGTGTGTTCTCCATCCACCCTGTATGAAGAGAGGCAATCAGTCTGCACAAGACTCACCCATAGATATTGGATTGTTCTTTGTTTCTAAAATCCTTTCTCCATGTTTGAAAGCAATTTTACTCAGCTCGTCTTTGAGGTAGGTATACATCTCTTTCCTTTGCGTTATGAGATTCTTGTAGCCATTTACTCCCAAGGACAACAGTGTGATGAATACATCCATGGCTGGACTAGATGATGCTCGTCCTAGAATGAAGGAACATTTTAATACATTTACACCAACAAAACTACTTTTTAACTTCAAAGTCCCTCCAAATTCTCTCTGCAAACCTATTTTTATTAATCTTACTGTTCTAGAAGTAATGACTTTTTGTTTTCGATCTTATACTCTACAAACTGGTTTAAAACACAAACGGAATTATCGTTTTTTTTAAGAGCATTAAAATCCTTCAGTATGCCTTCCTTCGAAGAGGAAGTAAAGCCGGCGGGCCCATGTCATAGATTTATGGTATGTAAAAGAACCTACTACTATAATTGGTAGTGTGTAGCTATATTTGTAGGTTATTAGGTTAGAAACGCTCCATCAAGTTCCAATGTTCGCCACTAGGTGTCAGTGACAGTGGCATCTCGGGCAGCCAAAGTTGGAACTACTTGAAATTTAACTAGATGGGAAGCCTACGGGCATTCAATTAAAATACCCCACTGTGGCTATTGGCTGCAATTCAAATATAAAATTAAACCCACTACAGTAGTGGGAGCCTGCTAATACAATATCCTCCTCATGGGGTGTCATTCACTCAAATAGTTCTAGATATTCATATCACACACATGTACTTAGATTTAGATCGAGTAAAACACACAGCTCTAGGGTTTAAAAATTGAACTGGTATTCTTTTCAGAAAAGAGACTGAGTGTAACCCGTTCCAGCCCTCAGACCAAAATTACATTTCTTGGCAGAGCAGGGAATCAAACCCGGACCTCCGGGGTGACAGCCAAGAATGCTAGGCACTACATCAGGATGGCCATTTGAGTTACGACATTTACAGAAAACCAACCCAAACCAACAAAATTTAAAAACCATCACTACATCCTGGATCCTACAAAAAGGAAAAAAAAGCTTTTCACAGGATCAACCAAGCATTAAATGTCCCACCCAACTATAAAAGAAAGAATAAACACCAAACACATGACCGTCCAAGCGAACAAATATAATTTTGTAAGTAGCATCATCCACAAGATACAAATTAATCCTAAAACCATACTTACCAGTCACACAAGAAAATTAAAAAATACATGAACATAGCCTCTACGAAAGAGCTAACATCTTTAAGAAACTGAATTCTACACTAGCTTTCAGAACATCCAATACCATCACTCTACAAATGTATGTCTACCCCTTATTATTCCCGTTTTCCAACGGGGTCGGGGATGAGATGCGATGCAAGTCATTATGGCGATGGTTTTTACGGCCGGATGCCCTTCCTGATGCCAACCTCATGAGAGGAGTTAATGAGAGATGAAATGAATGATGGTGAATGAAACTGGGCAAGGATGTGGAAGGAAGCGGCCGTGGCCTCACAGAAGGTACCGTCCCAGCATTTGCCTGGTGTTGAAAATGGGAAACCACGGGAAACCATTTCAAGGACGGCCGACGGTGGGGCTCGAACCCACACGTCTACCGAGTCAGCAGAGAGCTTGGCCCCATGACCTAATGCTGCGCTTTAGCCAGCGTAGCCACTACTGTCGGTACCATCACTCTACAAATAAATCAGGTAATATAAAATTTTATCACGTCATCTTCATTTCCCCTTTTCCAGCTGACACTGGGTGGGGGCAATATGGTTCCTCTCCACTTTGTTCTGTCGTTCCACCATTCCCCTTCCGAAACGGTGGTCAATACATTTAGTTAAAATTTCTTCAAATTAATTGATAGGCCTATAGGATTTTACGTTACTAATAGCATCAATACGGAACAATTAAAACATGGCAACAAACATGATGAACTAACAAATCAAATGACTACAACATTTTGTATTTATCCTGTATGGGGTGTATAGTGACAAAATATATCCTCCGTTTCACTTTTGTCCGTTTGTCATGGCATGGCATCAAAACTACTGAAGTGAATGGCATGACAATTTGTATGTAAGTCTCAAATTTTGCTAGTAAAACAATAAAATTAGGAGTTTCCAGGACTTGTACAGCCTTTCTCAGAAGTGCATAACCCTCCACGGGGCAGTAACTGCTGTTTCAGGTAAGCCAACAATCCGTTCGTAATATAGACCCAATCACCTAACTTTTTGGACAGAGGTTGTACATTATACAGTATTTACTTTCGTAGAATGAGTCCATAGGCACTCAACTTTAACTGGCTATAAACCTGCAGCGTGGCGCAGCGGAATCATTCTCGCCTGCAGTGCGCAAGGGTGCAGGATGGAATCTTAGCACAGTCAGTTGGCATTTGAGAGTGCTCAAATACAACGAAGCCCTGCCAGTACATTAACTGGCACATTAAGATCCCCTTCAGGACAAAACTCCAGCATCTCAGCATCTCTAAAAGCCTCAATAGTTAATACTGGATGTAAAACGAATAACATTGTTATACGCTGTTTTTTTTCCTTCCGATTACAGTACTAGAGTGCATAATATTAATTACCCGTGCGATTTAATGCTGTCATAAATGAATCATTTTTCATCACATTAAACACTGCTTGAAACTTGGTGTGGGTACAGTAATTACCTGCCGTGTCCCACAAGTACGATGTTTCGTTATCATTACTGCCCGGATTCAGAGATTCAACATTTGAATCCAGGTGCTGAGAGTGATCATCCCCAGTGTGTTCCCCCTCCCCTCCTGATGTTTGTTCATTCTCCAGGACCCAGGGCATGTATCTCAATCCTAGTTGGTTGGTTGGTTCTTAAGTTTAGGGGCTGCGACAACGCGGTCATGTAGCCCCGTGTACTTTGGGTGTGTGTAGAATCTGTCTGATAACCGGTGTTAATTGTGATGACTGTATTAGTGTGTGTTATCTGTTTTTTAATTTAAGTACTGCAACTTAGAATTTTTCAAATAGTTCCTACTTTTGCCGCCAAGTGCCACCGTCAACGACTACTAGGCCAAGTTCAGAACTTAGCTACTAGCCGCCACCGCAGTCAGCTCTTGGCAACGAACGTAGAAACCTAAGAGCGTTGTTTACATTCCTAAACTATCCAATTTAGCTTCACACAGGTGCAATTAGTGGAAGGTTCTTTAACATGCCATAAATCTATGACATGGGACCGCCGGCTTTACTCCCCTCCGAAGATATTAAAAATAAAATGCAATTACACACAATACTAGTCATCACAAGCCTCCGTAGCTTAGGCGGCAGCACGCCTCTCACCGCTGGGTCCATGGTTCAAATCCCGGTCACTCCATGCGAGATCTGTGCTGGACAAAACGGAGGCAGACAGGTTTTTCTCCGGGTACTCCGGTTTTCCCTGTCAAAAATTTAATTCCAGCAACACTCTCCTCTATCATTTCATTTCATCTGTCATTCATTTAATCATTGCCCCAGAGAAGTGTGTCAGGCCTCGGCAGCCGGCACAGTTCATATCCTCGCCGCTAGATGGGGGCTTCATTCATTCCATTCCTGACTCGGTCGGAGACTGGAAGCAGGCTGTGGATTTTCATTCACTAGTCATCCCAACAGCACAGGCTATCAAACACCAAACACAAAAATACATGGGGCTATAAGATGTTCTTTCTCCATAAATGAAAAACAACAAAAGTATTGCTGTCCAAAACTATATTGAATCCAATTATACATCTTCGGCTCCTCAATGATGAAATGGAATATGTTTAAATAATTTGCCCTTATTCTGATATAATTATTACCCAGTTTTGTTACCATATTTTCTTTAATACTTAGTATTTATTAGATCATAGGTGGGCAATGAGAGAGCGCAGCTCCTGGAGCCAACTGCATGAGTGTGAGCGGAGCCAAGGAGCCGGGACCAGCTGACTGCTCGCTAATAGTTTGTGCTGGAACTACTAGATGACACTTCAATGTGATAGTGAACTGAAGGCTAAATATGAATCATGAACAAGCTTAACATATTTTTATGAACAGTTTTCGCAAACAGATTTCCCAAACATGCACAAAATGACTGATAAACTTCTATCAATGTTTGGCTTAACATATCTGTGTGAGAAACTGTTCTCTCTAATGAAGATAAATAAATCTCCACCAAGAGCCACTCTGACGCACATCTCACTGCCGTTCTTTGAATTGCAATTGCAACGCTCCAAATGTAACCCGTTTGCTTCAGCGAAAGGATACGCACACCTCCTCGTCATCTGCAGAATGATAGTTCAGATGTATAAGAACACATAGGCCTATGTTTTGTTTAGTGAATGATATTTATTCATGTATTTATTTCTGTACTCCTAGAGCAAGTTTTCAATCCTTGTGTTTTAAACAAGTTGTTAGGTTGGCTTATTGTAGTTTCAGGACTATCGGTAGTGGGCAAAGGAGTGTGTACTTATCAGCTGACAAAGTAATTATTTACGTATGTTTCCTAAACAGAACCTAATAAAATGAATATAATTAAACGTAAGTACATAGGTAGCACCTGCACAACTGGTGTTACTGCTCACCTACTTGGGTGACCAATTGTAACTTATCATCTACTACACGGGGGGTGTGGGGGTTAAACATCTGTACGATATGAACAGCAGCAATAAACATTCACACTTAACTACACTGGTTACCGCATAAAATAAAGACACTAGAGATCTGGTAAAAATTAATATCTATTCTGATACCAGACATACTAACACACTTTGCAGGATCCTCATCGTACAGACTACGTAACACTCCCCATCATATTTACACAGGCACACTTATGACATACATTGACGACCCTCGGAACTAATGATGACTGGTACTTACAGGCGTTGATCTCAGCTGTGATGACTAATTCTACTGATTCTGGGGTTGATGCTCCCAGAAAATCAGTCCTAATTACTCCCAACACGGTTACTACCGTATATACTCGAATACCACCCACACATTTTTAAACAAATTCGGACGTGAAAAATTGGGGTGCGGGTCTTATCTGAGTCATCCAAATTTGAAAGATCTAAATTGCCCGCCGCGTGAGATATCGGGTGTTGCGAGTATCCGCTAGATGGTGCTAGCCTTCTTCCGGCTATAACTTTGTTTTACCGTAAGCGTGCGGCGTCATACAGTCATGCGCACGTTCTCCGAGTGTAAACATGAATGCTACGAAACGTTTGTGGTCATTTACTGTGAGTGAGAAATTGAAAGTTGTGAGGGAAGCTGAAGTTATTGGAAATCGTGCCCGGTAGGAAATATGACATTGACGAGTCTTGTATTCGTGATTGAGCGGGATGACGTCTATGCTACAACCACTGGATATCTGCGTGAACCGCCCGTTCAAAGCAGCCTTGAAACAGCTGTTATACGAAGTGGATGGCGGCCGATAAGCACACACCGACTCCAACTGGTCGTATTCAGCGCCCGAAAGTTCAGCTGCTGTGTTCGTGGATTTTGACGGCATGGAATCATACCTCTGGAGATCTCATACGGAAGAGCTTCAAGAAATGTAGTATTTCGAATGCTATGGATGGCAGTGATGACGACATTTAGTGGGAAAGTGATGGTGATAAAAGTTCCGAAGTTGGTACTTCTGATGACGATGAATGAAGTGTTTGTGTACTTTTATTTGTATTTTTAATCGTTTGATGTGTGTTATTTTAGGACGACTTCAAAACTGTTGGAAACTATTTTGGATAAATGCTATTCTGTTTATTTAGTTAAGATAGTAAATAATTTTGAGTAATTTTTTATTTTTTATTTTGTTCTTCAAAATCAGGGTGCGGGTCTTATTCGGGGGCGGGTCATATTCGAGTAAATACGGTAGTTATTTCACATGCATGCTTCTCAACTATGAACATGACGTACAGTATTATATTGGTGGTCAGAATCCAATGATTTATATAGCTTCGTGGATCCGATTGTATGGTGATGCTTTAAATCCGTGTGTTGGATTATCGCAACTAGTTCGCTCCTTAGTTTAATACTACATAGCATACATTCCTAGTATTCGTCGTACAACAAATTTACCGCTATGGTCTCTGAATTTCAGTACACAGACTTTAGTTTACAATACTTCATGCGATTCGAGTCAGACAATCTAGGCGATTTGTCTGCACTAGGCTCATTATTCCCTTGTGAATTGATAGCCAGCAACTCAGTAATTGAACTTAGAACACATACTTGTGATCGTCAGAAATACCTTCCTTCTCCACACACACAAATCCAAACCAAAAAGTCACTCCCTCACGGAGCCCTACCAAGAATAAAGAGCCACTCCACACGGAGTCCCGAATAAAAGTTGACTTCACAGCCTCGCCGATTCCTAATATCATTCACCTCCCCTCCACAAATCACTGGTCTGCCTGACTTCCTACATGGGTTCAGCCAATCCTGAAAAACCATAACCATATAAGGAGCGCCTCCTTATTCTTCCTAAATTCCATAGACACACCCCTAGCACAGAGTTGCCATCATGCACTGAGCATGCGAGAGAAAAACCCAGCGGTAGCTAGCCTACTTCCTGGTTGCCGGTCACAATTCCAGACTCTCAAACTAAAGATTATTACAATGTTAAAATATTCATATCTAACTTGACTCAGATCCTGCCAATTACAATATCTTAAAACCTAAACAAATTAATTGGGAATCAATCACATGATATTATACACTTCATTAAATAATTATATAACATAAAAAGGCATCAAATAAAAATATATGGACGATTATGAAAATCTAAGTCCCGAAAGTGATCCCTTGTGTCCTGGGAAGGTTACACAGGGCACAAGTGTAAAGATGTTGTAATACGCCGCTTGTAACGGCAAGAGGTTAACTTCGGTGAGAGCGCATACTCGGCTCTTTCTCCTGCCGGAGCGGGAGCGCAGCTCAATGAGCCGAATTGTGCCCATCTCTGTATTAGATCATGTACATGTCACATTCCCATAGTATTCTGTTTAAAATTCACATGTACAGTATACCCCTCTAATCATCCCTTATATTGCCATGATAAGATGACTGAAGAAAATCTGGCAAGAGTACTCCCTGGCCATATTTTTATATAGGTCCCTGTATCTTCGTATGGAGTCCCAAATATTACAAGAGTGGAGCCACGCTAAAAAAAACACACATGTGACATTAACATTCATTTTTCATCCCCAAAAGTCATTGCCTCTCTGATTATATGAAGAGCTCATGGCCAGGAAAATTGGTTTTCAGCCAATTCAGATGAAACTACATTAAGCTTATGTAGTTTACTCCACAGATTTCTGCCAGTGTCCTTGACAGTTCACACATTGAAATGTGTCTAGTAATCTAGTAACAGCCCACTGGAGGCAAACAGTGAAGCATACAGCTCATCGTTTATCCACGATTGTGACTAGGCCAAGCTCTCTGCGTGACTGCTCAAATCCAAGCTCTGTGTACTTGAGAGGAATGTGGACCGCGGATGGAGAGGTGAGGTGCGGAGGGTTACCAGTCCATGCGTACTAACAGAACCAAATACATTGGTTGGTCAGTTAATATGCACATTACGCTACTGTTACATTTAAAACCAATAAACTTTTAATATTTAATTGTCAATATCCCAAGCTGTTAATATTGGACTTGATCATGCAAACCAATATCAGACCGTCACATTGGTGACCGGGAAGCATATTTCCTGGAGGGGCACAGCAAGAAAATATATCATTATTCTCCACCAACAGGTGATATCATCAGTTGCGTTACTTTCTTTTAGGGGCTTGGGATATCTTGGTCATCACCTGTGTGTATTTGGGCGAGTCTTTAATTGCCTGATAATTGTGTTTCTATGATGACTATTCGAAAGTGTGTAACTGTAATTATTAGGGTTAAGGATGGGGTGGGCACCCCAGGACTTGAATTAAGGTACTATCGCGGCATTTGCCTGGAGGGAGTGTGGAGAAACCACACTAAGGATACCGACTGTCAGAACTGGGATTCGAACCTAGGATCTCCAGACTTCTTGAAGTTCCCGTGAGAACTACGTCTACTACACACTAGAATATTACAGAAACAACTGGACTACTCACTCGCAACAATACATTGGTTTAGACACCAGCACTATGTTAGCAGTATTGTACTAGACAGGAATTCCAGATAACACGGCGGGCTGACAACAACAGGACCTTCTGTTCCCTCCTACCACTTCACCTCACCCTGCAAGTACATGGAGCTTATACCCGAGCAGTATGCCTCAGAAATATAGACTGCCGAACTGTATGGTATCCTGATGTGCATCCAGAGCCATCAGCAGTTAACGATGGAGTGAACTGTATTTTGCTTAGCTTCCGAAAAATAGGAAAATGCATTGCATGGCTTAACTCATGTAATATCTTTGTACCATTTACAAAACAAAAGCAACAGCAGCAACAACAAAAATAGTAAACAGTTTACCTGGATACATTCTGGATATTCGTTCTACAAGTCCCTTATCAAAACCAGCAATTATTGCACCACCCACAGGAACCAAGAAGTTTTTATCAGTACTCTGTACAAAGGCATCGACTCTTCCTTTCCTAGAATCGAAATATTTTATAGAGAGAATGGAATTGCATTTAAATAAGATACAACAAAATATAATATTAATAAACTTACTCAAATGGAATTGCATTTAAATAAGATACTGTACAACAAAATATAATATTAATAAACTTACTCAAATATCTTTAAAAACCTCACAAACGGCACACTTACAAATATTATACACTTCACTACATAAACTCGTCCCCTTAATTATTTCATGCAGTGCATAGTTTTTAAAAGTATTATTGATGAACTTATTTCAGTTATTTGAAGATATTTGAGTAGATTTATATTTACTACCCAAGATAATTAGATCCCAACTATATTCTGACTGACTGAACTACAAACAACTATAAACTAATAAACAACACCGAAAATAAGCGGCACCTAATATTTCTACTGTAGTATAAGTTGTAACACCTTGTACAGCACTGCTCACCACATAATAAATGGCCCAAGCAAGTATCTGCATGTAATGGTGGTCAGTGCAGTAGTTCTCTTTTACAGCTTAATGACATCATCAAAAATTCTAATTTTGCATCACTTTAGCAACTAAACCCCTCAGTTGATATCTAACTTCTTTTAATCAATTAGTACAGACATACCTTGCAGCTTCCTGAATAATATGCATACAGCGTGAACTTTGAAGACCATATGCATTATTGATAATGTGAGGAATGTTGTAGCGACTACACAGGACTGCTACCTGTTCTACCGAGTCACTAGCCCGAGGAGCAAAGCAGCTTGTGGTGGTGAGAACACATGCAATATTCTCCGGCCCCAAGGTTGACATTTGGTGTTCCATTGCCGTGAGGTCAGTTCGCAGCTCATCACCTGAAGTACAGGTCTCGATTATGATGGGTTGAAGTCCTGCAATCACAAGTACGACCATCAGCAAAAGGAATGAAAGTATGCAAATGCCTAAAATGTACCACAAATATGACTTTACAAGGATATCAAGTTTATAAATTCTAGTAGTCTATTTACAAGGCCTTTTCAGGAATAATGAAAATGTAGGTGTAGTAGGAATAATCTGATTATAGTACATGCAACAACTGACTTATTTTATGGAGAAACGATTCCTGAGCATTCTGATAGTACAGCATCAAGTTTTCAAGTTGAGAAATGCAGTGATGATACCCAAAAAGAGAATTTTAAAAAATGCTACAGAAGCAAACCAGAAGCTGTCTTATCCCTAAAATAAAATAAATTTAATGGAAGCCAATGGCCATTAGTAAAAAAAAAAAAAAAAAAAAAAACATCATTCACTATAAAATTCTGTTAGGGACTTTAGCCTCCGTTTGCAAAGCAGTACGTGATAACGAACACAGATATCACCACACAACTTACACACGTGCCCCACTAGGGACATAAAAAACTTTTACCACTCACACTCGGAAGTGAAAACCGTGAACAGAAAAACGAGCCACTGAGTGGCGCAGGTCGTATCCTGCCCTCATCCATTCTAGGTTGAACATTGCTTCCGTCCCAAAAAAATATTCCGATATTTTTTTCTCTTCTTGAATTGTAACTCCAACAACAAGGCCTGGTAGGATGCAGTCGATGGGAGCAGCATCCCCATCCTTAATTGATCTATAAAGAAAGGTTCTCTAGTGGATTCGAACGTGAGCCTAGACCGAGTGTATAGACACACACAACAGTTTCCTTATGAAGGTGGATTTAACCTGCAGAATCACTTTGAGGTCACTTTTTGTCAGATAAGGCCATATGATTTCCAGCCCGTAAGTAATCATTGGTACAACTTTTGCATTAAACAGCTTGTAGTCTGCATGGATAGCCTGCACAGGAACTGTATTTCATTTATGGCTATGACTGCAGCACTCTCTCTTTTCTTCACATGAAGGGTCACTCCGAGGTAGTTTGAATAATTAACTTTCAAAATAGGCATGTTTCTATCCATGTAGAAAAGTCGATCCCCTTTTCTTAAAAACCCTCTCCCCTCTTGGCACTACAGCCCACATCAAGTGACCACTGCCCAGCCATTTGACCTGCAGATTTTAGGATAATGCATGGTCGGTGCCCTGCCATTGATCTTGGCTTTCTTGACTGGTATCCCAATGCTAAAGACTGTCAAAATTCTGAAAGAGAGAAAGCTTAATAATCAAACAGGAAATTCTCAAATACCTGGGTAACATCTACAAGAATAAATTGTTTATGTATGCCTGATTACAGTTAAATTCCTAGAAAAATTGCCGAGTTTCAATTCACGGACCGTGAAAGCCATTGACTCATCATTATGGAAACCTTTCACGGGCCGTGAAAGCCAATAAACCATCTTCTTGGAAACCTTTATAGGGAGGTGAAAGGCTGCTTGAGCTTTTAGCTCTTGCAGTTAGAGACGCACGAGCGGTTCATAAGAAGGGAGGTAGTGCACAGTTCGCTACTCCCGTGGGGGTCCAGGCGCCGAGCACCAAGAGCCCGCGGGTGAGTCAGCTTGGTGTTCCTAGGTGAAACCCCACACGAGACACCACATAAACCTAGAAAAATTGCTGAGTTTTAAATCAATAAATATTTGGAAGTCTTTTGTGAGTAAAGTATGATAGGAATAGTGATAGAACGACCTTGAAAGTACTTCCTGAAGTATACAATCTTTATTTTACAAATTCATGACTTATGTATTTTTACTCTCCCTACTAATTACTCTGTTACAATAATGATGATGATGATGATGATGATGATGACAAAGATGATAATGACAATAATAATAATAAATTTCAGAAACAGCTGGCAGAATATTTCAGAATTATACTAATTCATTCTCGCCTCACCTCCAAGATAGTGTAGAGCTGATTAACAACCCCTTACAAGTGAACAAATTCATTTTATCACATTAACTCTGGTGTTGGTTGCACGGAGTTTATTGCTATTGACTTTGTTTAGTTAGCATGCCAGAAATATCAATAACTCTGGTGAACTTGTCCAGCTAGATATTATCCCTAGAAAGCCAGTGTGTCATATTAAGCAACATTTTAATGAAATACTAACTTCTATTAAAAGTAAGTATTATGGTTATGCTTGATTCTATTCATAGCAGAATTTAGGTATAAAAATAGATGCTTCGTCACTTCTGATATTCAACCAGCAAGTATAAATGCCTCAATTCAATATAGTGGTAACATGAACTTCACTACCAAAATTGTCAGCTACAACACTTTGGTTTTCTAGGGGTGATATAACTTTTGTATATAAATTATACAGTTTTGGTACATTATCTTAACTCTTCGAGTGCCAGGAAGCGTGATAGCACTCCTCTGTAGGCTAGCGAAAAGTGCCGGGAGCACAATCGCGCTCCGTGTTGCAGCTGTCCAAATAAGTTGTAATATAAGGTGGGTTCAAAAAGAAACTGGCCGGAGGCATAATTACAGAAACCAGTACCTGTATGTTAGAAGTATTGGCCCTGGCTGTTGAGGCACTTGTCTCACTGTGACACGAGGCGGTGAATGGCTCTCATAAAATTCCCTGGGCTGCGATGTGAACCAGTTCTGCACGTACAGCTGGACGTCGACGTCCGAGGTGAATCGTTGGCCCCGCAGAGCCCTTTTCAGGGGACCAAACATGACGTAATCGCAGGGAGAGAGGTCTGGACTGTATGGAGGGTGGCCGAGAACCTCCCATTTGAATTTCTGAAGGAGTGCCGCGACTGTGTTGGCCATATGAGGTCGTGCATTGTCGTGGAGCAGAATGACCCCACGGGTGAGATTGCCTGGTCGTTTTGTTTTCATCGCTTGGCGAAGGGTGGTCAAGGTTTGCGAGTAACGCTGGGCATTCACTGTTGTCCCGTGCGGCATGAAGTGTATCAGAAGGGGGCCATCTGGTCAAAGAAGAATGTCAGCATTACCTTTCCTGCACTCGTGTGGATGGCGTTGCCTTCATTGGGTGGTGGTGACCCTGGATGCTTCCAATGGAGGCTTCGTCGTTTGGATTCTGGTTCGAAGTGATGACACCATGACTCATCTCCAGCCACCACTCGTGCCAGGAACCCATTCCCTTCCCTCGCATAGCGCTGCAGATGACCAAGACAGTGGGCCATTCGACATGCTTCCTGGAGTGGTTAAAGACTGTGGGGCACCCATTGGGCACACACTTTGCGCAAGTGCAGTCGTTCCTTCATGATGGTGTGCACACTTCCGATGCTCAATCCAACCACGGCGGCTATGGCGTTCACTGTCACTCAGCGGTCCTGGGTAATGAGTGCATCAACCAGCTGGACGTTGTCAACGGTAATGCAGGGGGGTGCCCCAGACCGGGCATCATCGGCTAATGACACTCGTCCTTCCCTGAAGCGCTTGAGCCACGCCTTGACCCTTGCAAGGGACATGCAGTGTTCGCCGTACACTTGTCACATTCGGCTATGAATGTCCGTTCCCCCTACTCCTTCCGCTGTCAGAAACCGAACAACACCTCTTTACTCTTCGTTTGACGCCTCCATGTCACTGTTTGCAATGCGACTGGCATCATTGGACGATTGATGCATGCTGCTGCTCACTTTGTATCGTCACGTGATGTGCACGCGTGCCGTCTAGCGACGGGCTGTGACCTTCCACGCTCTGATCGGAACCACACCTCGTTACACATGTCACGATTAGCCGATGTCACCGGTTTGCACATTCCAGCCTCCGGCTCATTACTTTTTGAACGCACCTTATAGTTAGCAAATAATATGACAGATGGCAGCTCCAGTCAGTACCACACTGTGGTAGAAACTACGTAGTTTCTAAATCTAGCACTAGAATCTCTATGCCGCGTGTTGTGTTTATGTTACAAATTTTTCAACTTCAGTTGTTTGGCGCCTACCTGCAGTCCTTGTGTTTGTAATAATGGAGACTAATTCTCGTGTTGTATTTGAAAATTATGATTTGGTAGAGTATGTCGATTCACTGAGCGATGATTCTGATTATGTCAAGAGTGATAATAATGCCGGTAATGAATTCAAATAATGACGATAGTGATGATGTAAACAAACCTACTTGTGCGACAGTGTTATGTACATATAACAGATGTGAGTGGTGATCAGGAAAAGTTGTGTTTTAGAAGATCTATCTATCTCAAGATAGTGATATTTTGTTAACTGGTAAACAATAAGTCAATATGCACAGAAATATAAAAATTTAGGTGAGTACAATCAAAATACTAGGTGGTATACAGATCCAAATTTCTTTTTTATTTTATTTTTCAAAATTGCATGAACAAATGTATTTTTTTACTAGGCACTGCGAATTACTTTTTATGATATTTTTACAATGAGTGAAGAGAGACATCACTTAGCTACAAGGAGGTGTAAACTACAATGAAATATCTTGAAACGTGAGGTTAGTATATGTTATTTTCTTCAGTGCTGCATAATTATCATTTTCTCTCTGGCAATCTAAGCACACATGAAAGTAAGGAGGCCGGCGCTAAGACGGTTAATATCTCTATACATAAAATTGTCACTCTGTTTGTACATTTCAAATTTTCAGCTAATACTTTGTATTTACAGTATGGTAGACATGCAATATAATGAACAATTTAATTATTGTTGTTTTTAATTAATTTCAGGGGCTTGGGACATCTTTGTCATCAGCCCAGTTTAATTATTTTCTGTTTGTCTCTGTCTGTTACGTATTGATGTTAAAGTTAAGGGAGTGAATGATATACAAATTGGCATTCAAATAGAAGGCATTCTTGGAAGTAAACTAGGCTGAAAATTATTTGCAAAATAGCCTACTGATGGTTGAGCGAGTTCAGAAGCCTAAGTTTTTCTGTTTCTCATCCTCTTATTCTAAACAGCTGATTCAATTTAGAAAATGTTTAGTACAAAAGGCAATGGAAATTTAATAACTGACTTTTTCCGCTAATAATAAATATAATTTGCAACACTGCAACTTTCTTTCCTCAGATTCGAGCATGTCTCTATGACAAGCGATTGTTGATGATAACATATGAAAGTGAGAAGAAAATCTTGCCGACATAAATGTGTCACATTCAGATACTTCAGCCACTCCATGCAATCTGTGTGCTGGTTAATGGGATGTTTCTCTTAAGTGTTTTATGTTTATTGCTGTCACCCTAACTCCACTTCTTAATCAGCACTTAATTCTAAGCAGGGTGAAGACTGAAATCACAGGTGCCCTAACAAGGTTCTCACAGCCTAGCCACAGCTTCCTTTCTTCCACCAGTCTCTCAAGCTTTGAGGTCAGAGTTATTCTACAGTACAAAACTGTCAGTAAGAGGACAATATAGATATGTATTACTAATCAGTATTATGTATCAATGAAATAAAACACTATCTATTACAGATCGAAGATTACAATAAACCATCTAGATGCAAGCAAGCAACGTGTTGGAAATTCAAGGTCTGTTTATAGTATACATGATTTGTTTTCCTCCTGAAAATGCATACATAAGTATATAATGAAACTGTGCAAAATAATTTCACTCCTAAACAGTCGTAATATTATGAAACCTGATCCAATTTTAAGTACTTAACTACTTGCTCACCTGCAGTAATTATGCACTTGAAACAGGCTTTCTGATCAATCCTAGACCATAAAACAAATTTAGCTTCAGGCCGCTCTTGTTTCAGAGTCAGCATACACAGTACCAAGCTCATTCCAGTAGCCATCGGAACAAGGAAACAGCCTGCAGAGGTTTTTACACCTGGAAATGGAAATTAACTCCAGTTCACATCCTGTGCAATATGGCATACTGATACAAAGTTCTTCTTGTCACTTCTTTTAAAGGTTAGGGGAATCTTAATCGGGCCAGGTATTAGCAAGTTTCTGGAATTGGATGTCTGTAGTAGGATCGGCAATTAGATCTAGGGATCTTGAGTTTAGGATTTGGATACAGTGTGTGGCCAAAGAATTAAAGCAAGGTACTATCCAGCATTGGTCCGTGTATCTACAAATTTAAAAATTCGTTGTTTCCTATGGCTAGCCCGGATTCCAATCCATCAACCGGGATAAAAGCTCAATCAGTACACGAAACACAATTCATCACGTTTTCAGTTTCTATTTCCGTAGTTAAGATTATCAATGAAGACATGAGATTCAAGAAGTGTGAAGTGAAAGTTATAACAATACTGCATAGCAGTGGCGTAGCCAGAGGGGGGCCCAGTGGGGCCGGCCCCCCCAAAATAATTCCAGATATTTTCTTACGGCTCAAACAAATTTAGAACCCACAACGAAAAGAATAGTAGGTGCCTCAGTACTGGGAATACAACCAGGTGATGATGAAAAAAATCTACCAAGAAATTAGGAGATTGCCAATTAGCAAGAGACCTATCTGGAGGGGGCCAGCTTGTCAGATTATACTCTCTTGTCAGCTTTTAATTTCCATTTCCTGGGAATAGCAGTGTTTAAATGTCCCACTCTGCAATACTGGCGCAGCGTGGTTGATTGTCGCCACTGTCGTGATATACGGTGGTTATGTGTCTGTACGAGAGGAGATATACAGTTTGTGTTTTGGAAGAGTCAGGAGTTATTTGATAGTTGCTCTTTTCTTTCTTCTTTTTGTCACATTAGCGAGTGTTTAGAAGATCGACCGCTTTGTCGTAAAGAAGGCAAAACTGGATACATGTTCGGTAAGTTATGAAAAGTTTTTATTGTAGGTGTAGAAAATCGAGGCCCCATTTCATTATATAAGCACAGCACGAGAAAGACGCATTGTTCACTGATAAAATGTTAAGTTATTAGATCTTTTTAAAAGGCTCGTATTTACTTATTATTATTTAAAGGGTGTTACAGTTTCCTCTGAATAATAATAATAATAATAAACTAGAATGAGGTCCACGGGGACCGTTAGGCTTACCTTTAAACAACACTAACAATAATAGACCTAAATGTTTTGCAACCTACCTTCTTTGCTTGATGCCTTTATGAGTGTCCCTTCTTCCTGTTATCTACTCCTGATGGGTTTGGTTTGGACATATTCATTCAATTGACAAAAAATATTTCTGGTAAATAAACTATTTAAAAACACCAAGACATAGTGCGGTATTAATTTAAAGAACATTCTGAACTGAAGCGTGTGAATATGCCATAATAGTAGTATTCTGATAACTGATAATTGAAAATCTGAGCATAAGAGACAAATATAGACACTGACACAGCTGTGAGCTGCCTCAAAACAAAGCAACGAAGGGTGGAATTCAGACAGACATGAACAGACCGAAGATTTTTGTCCGAAGCTAACAGTGAACCCTAAAGTACTTATAATCAGAACAAGCACTTCCGTGAAGAACTATATAGCCTATTTTCATATATCTTATATATCTTCTTTATTAAAAAATTCTCCCGCCTATGAAAAGGAACGCCATGTTGGATTGTTCTGTATGTAGGCTATAGAGTTATGCACCATTAGATGAAGATTATTGCGTAGGTTTATTCAAACAACCGACAGTGGTAGCTACGCTCACTAAGGCGCATCATTAGGCCATGGGGCCAAACTCTCTGCTGACTCGATCGACGGATTGGTTCAAGCCCCTTGAAATGGTTTCCCATGGTTTCCGATATTCAACACCAGGAATATGCTGGGAAGGTACCTTCTGCTAGGACGCGGCCGCTTCCTTCCACATCCTTGCCCAGTTTCATTCATCTTCATCATTCCATCTCTCATCACGACGCGCAGGTCGCCCACGGAACTCGACTAGAAACACCTGCAATCGGCCTCTCAGAAGGTTAAAAAAATTCAAACGTTCACTTCGATCGCATGATTAGGATACATGAAATAAAAAGTCAATTTTAAATTTTCTCACGACCGCCATCTTGGGGTTATGAAACAATTGAATTTAATTAGATGCCAGTAGCTTTTGTATGAACATTTACCGTACCAAGTCTCACTGCGCTCGGATAATTAAATCGCGAGTCAATTCCGTTTAAATGCGTTAACTTCGCTTGGCCGCCATGTTTGTGTTGTGCTCACCATGTTATTGAAAGTCCAATAGGAGAACTTATATTAATAGCCTCTATCAGCATACAAAATGCCAGTTTGATGCTGCAATAGATTCGTAGATATTGAGAACCATCTAAATATTTCGGATGGTTGCCATGTTGGATGAGTATATATGTAGGCCATAAAATTATGTACCATTAGATGACAATTATTGTGTAGGTTCATTATTCAAACTTCAACTCGATCGCATGATTAGGACACACGAAATAAAAACTTAATTTATAATTTCCCACAGCCGCCTTCTTTAAGTTATGTAAACAATTGAACAAAATTAGATATCAGTAGATAAGAATTTTTATAGACATTTACCGTTTCAAGTTCCACTGCGCTCGGATGGTTAAATCGCGTGAAATATCCATTAAAATTGTTCAACTTCGCTTGGCCGCCATGTTCGGTTTGTACTTAACAGGTTTTGTAAAGTCACATAGGTAAACTTGTAGTAGTACCCTTTATCACTGTACAAAATTTCAGGGTGATATATGTTACCGTTCAGGAGATAGAGGCCTAGAATGCCAGTGAAATATTTCGCATGGTCCGCATGTTGAATTGGTGAAACGTATCAAAATTTGAAAGGCACGGTCGAGGTTGGACGAGGTAGTAGTACCGAATTTCATTGAAATCGCTCCGGTCCTTTAGATTTAATTAAGAGTAGGTGGGGGGGGGAGGGGAAAGGGGGGGGGGGGGGCAGACAAACGTACACACATGAAAATAGGCTAAAGTATATGAACTCCTGCAGTAATAGATGTGGACCTAATGGCCCCCCCCAAAACTAAAATCCTGGCTACGCTACTGCTGCATAGGATAATCTTCATAGAGAGGTTAGAAAACGTATGATAAACTTCCAATTCATTAAATATCACAAGGGTAGCAATTAACATTTCTCTTGTGACCTTTTTAACTTGTGTGATTTATAAATTTTATTAACATAGTCATAAATATAAATTGGAAATGGTTTATCAGTTATTCAGTCTAGTTTTGGAGTAATAACTGCCAAAAAATTCCACAGTCCTAGGAATTAAAATAAGGAGAGATTTATAATGTTAACAGTATGTAGTATTGTGTTAATGTAAGAAATAGAAACTTTAATTCATTCACTCTCCACAGCCACAACTCAGCATCCTCCATAAAAAGACACCAGTCAAACATACTATAGTAAAGCCATCATAACTTCCGACTTGACGTTTCAGTGTTACCCTAGAGTTATCTTGAGGTCAGAAGGAAAATCACTTGAACCAGACAATCACAGACAGTCATTCAAATCGATATATCACGACAAATTGAGTTTCGTTCGTGATGACGTGATTTAGCGATCAAAACTCTACCTTAGCACTGAAACGTCAAGTCGGAAGTTATGATGGCTTTACTATAGCTAATCAAAAGTTCTTACACGATGACAACTTCTTCTTTGAACTATGTTGAACCATTGGGCTTCGAACTTGCCCTGAATTGTCACATTTTCTCCTGGTGTGGTTCCTTTTCTTCCTTGGACCACAGGGTAACTTTCTTTTTGTGAGTTTTTAGTAAAAAAAAAAAACAGATTCTACACAGGATCTGTCCCACAGCCTGCCAGTTTTGCAAATCTGTCAGTCTCGGTTCTTTTTTCCCTCGTCAACTCAGTGCTACAGACTTTCTTGTTTTGCCAGAAGGTGAACATATAGTTGGTTAGTCTGTTGGCAAGACCACAGAAGCTACCATTCTTTTCCGGGCAGTCTCAAGGCTCTTTATCTGAGAGTAGATCTCTGAACTGTGTCTTCTTCAGTATACTCCCTTCTTCCAGTATTGGGCCCAGTATCTTTCTGAGAATTCTTCTTTCTTGAACTTCCAATTTTTTAATCCAGCCTTGTCTACTTAGTGACCCACATTCCATGGTATACAGAGCTTCAGGGTAGATGACAGTTGTATGAAGTTTCAGCTTCAGATGGTGTGACAAACATCCCTAGTTGTAACTGTTGCGAGTCAATCGACAGGCCAGTTCCAGCTTGTTCGCTTTCATGGTGAAGTCCTTCCTCTGACAAGTCGGGTTAAATAAAATCACCAATATACTTAAATTTCTCTGTTAGTTGGATTTTACCCTGTTCAAGTAATATCTCCCTGTTTGCCTCTTTGATGTCAGTTTTCTTTAGTGACACTTGGAGACCCACTTTGCAACCTGTCTTCAGAGAGAGTTGAACTAGATCATCACTATTACCAGAGATTCAGCAATCAGTGCCATGCCATCTGCAAAAGCGAAGTAATCCACTGTAAACCCTTCCTTCATGTGACCATCAGACCCACCACTGAACTCGGCTAAAAATAAATCTGAAAATTATTTTTATGTGTTAAAAATGTGAAAATATTTGCTAAAATGTTAAAATATATTTATCTTAATAATGAACTAGGTGAATATCAGGCTGGTTTTCGTGCAAATAGATCATGCATAGAGCAAATACAGAACCTCAAGACAATCTTAAGGTACAAGAATTGCGGCAGACATCGATGGGTAGTCATACTAGTGGATTTCCAGAAGGCGTATGATTCAATAGACAGACAGACCTTCTTCTCCACTCTATGGGAATTAGGACTGGATGCGAAGACCACCAGACTAATCCAGGCTACACTGAAGACCACGACCTCCAAAGTAAAGTTCAGAGGTGAGCTCTCAGACTTCTCTCTCCAAACGGGAGTTAGACAAGGTGATGGCATTTCTTGTATTCTCTTCAATTGTGTACTTGAGAAGATTATCAGGGAATAGACTACCACGTTACCATCAGGAACAGGATTGCAAATTGGGTACAAGAAAGACAATCTCAATGTACCTTGCCTGGCTTTTGCCGATGACCTTACCTTGTTAGCGAACAACATAGAAGAAGCTGCTCACCAACTACAGAGCAGCTAAAACTGGCTTGAAGGTCAATATACAAAAAACAGTGTTCATGACAATTATAAAGGGAGCCCCATCTACTATTCTTGTGAAAGACACCGCAATTCAAAAAGTTCCTGCAGTGAAGTACCTAGGGGAGTGGATTCCAGCAAACGAGAGTGAGACCTTAGCAATAGACACTAGATGCACGAAACTGGAAATGGTCTATTACTCCTGTAAGAGCATCTACACATCCAAGTGCCTCTCTAAGAACCTTAAACTTCTACATTACAACTCAGTAGTAAGACCTTCCGTTCTATATGCCTCTGAATGTCTCCTGATGACCCGGAAAGGCCCACTGAGGAAACTAGAGCTCAAGGAACGGAAAATACTTAGAAGGATTTTAGGACCAATAAGGGAAGAGGGTAGTACTTACAGGATCAGGCACAACAATGAGCTCTATGATCATCAAGAAGATATCGTCACATCCATGAGGAAGAGACGATTAGCTTTCTACGGACATCTGACACGCATGGGTCCAGATAGACTTACCAGCCAGATCTTCACCACGACTGGAAGAGGGAAATAAATCAATTTAAGAGGAAAACTCCGTCAATCAATACTTATGTATTAAAACATAATTACATTGGGTACATGTTTCGAACCTTATTGGTCCTTCTTCATCCCTGAACTTTATCATCATCATCATCATCATCTTGCACAGTTTCCAGCCACTGGCCGGGTCTGTTTGGAACACAAGCCTCTCCAACGTCTTCTGTCTTCCCACCATCTCTCAGCCTCCACCCTTGTCCAGTCTTCTCCTCTCTTCTTCACGCTTTCTTCCACCCCCTTCAGCCACCTGTCTCTCGGTCTTCCCCTCGGTCTCTTTACTTCCCACTTCGTCTCATGTACTCTCCTGGGTATCCTCTTCTCCTCCATTCGTTTTACATGTCCATACCATCTAAGTCTAGATTTCTCTATACCATCCTGTAATGGTTCCTCCTTCATTAATTCTCTGGTCCTCTCATTTCTTATTCTGTCCATCTTTGTAGCTCCAATACTGCTTCTCAAGAACCTCATCTCACTGGCCTGTATTTTGCTCTTCTCCCTTCCTTTCATAACCCAGGTCTCCGAGGCATACGTCAGGATAGGGACATAGTACGTCCGATATATGATCTTTTTGCTGTTCTGAGGGACATCCTTGCTCCATAACATGCTTCTCACACTCCTCCGAAATGCTTCTGCCTGCCTCCCCCGCTCATTTATTTCTCTATCGTTTCTTCCATTATCTTTATAAAGTTTGCAAATAATCATAATGCAACTAACATCAACATAATACTTGCAAAGCATATTAAATAAAAAACATATATAAATCCTGAAAATGACACAAGTTAAAACAATGAAAACACATTAAAACACTGTTAAAATTGACTAATGTTAGTTGCGTCGTAGTATGACGCTTTAGTCCATTTGAATTTGGATGATTGACCACATATAGATTTTCTTGACAGACTTGACATTGAGTTGTGTGTGGGCAATGATGAGTCAAGTTGATATTCTAATGGGATTGTCCCATGCAGCAATTTGACGGAGGTTTCTCCTATGAATAAAATCTTGGCGAGATTCATGAATTGATCTCTTTATGCAGAGTCTATACAAAAAGAAAGAAAAGAAATAATAATTAATATAATTAGGTCATGAGAAATGAGTTTAGAATATTAACGAAAATCTTAAAACATGAAATTGAGAAAATGCAAACTGACTTACGCTTGTCGGGAAGGAAGGAACATGGGCCGATGACCCTAGGCCCGTCTGTCTTTGAAGTGAACTGAGAATGAAATAAAAACTTATAAGAAAAAAGGAAGGGGGGGGGGGGGGGGGGAGAGAAAAGAAATTTGAAAAGAATCAAAACTACTTATATGAAAACAGAAAAATAAAAGTGTGGTGTGAAAAAGCGAAAAACATCGTTACCTTAAGTGGTCCGTGTGGAGGTTGCAAGAACAATGCTGTGAAAGCTATGACCCGTATAATGTGTGGTCCCGCTGCGGGGATACGGCATGCGTGAGGGGAATAGGCAAGGTAGGGGAGTGGTTAATGGGAGGGGGCTGCGGTCCATGAGCCAGGGAGAAGACGGAAGCGGCTGGGATGCTACTGTGTAATTAGAAGTCTAAACTGGGGACAGAGTCTATATTCATTTTAAATTTTAAAAATGTCTATTCTGGGGATGGAAGCTATGGTGGTTTTTAAAATCTGGTTCTAATTATGTGATCTGCTAGCTTGTCGTAAAGAACATTGGATTCCCAATAAATTTCATTCAGATTTTCTGCTGGGTTAGATCTTTGGGCTAAATTAATTTCAAATTGTTCCAAAACATTCATTGTGGATCCCTTATTGTCAAAATGGATTATATATATGTAGGTCTTTGTTGATGTCTGAGAATTTGTGGCCGGTTTCTTGCATGTGACTAGCCATTGCAGAGAATTTTTTATGTTTAGTAGCGATGACATGCTCTGCATATCTCGTAAAAAACGCTCTCCCGGTTTGTCCTATATAATTATCTGGAAATTGTTGACATTTTAATTCATATACACCTGATCTATTAAATTTGTTACTTTGGTTAATTTTGGTGGAGTTGAAATTTTTTTTCTGATTAGTGTTGACTTTTCTAAAAGCTATTTTGCAATCATTTTTCTTGAAAATGTTGGTAATGTTATAAGTTGATTTATTGTGAAAGGTAAACACTGTAAATTTAGACTTGTTTGTAATTTCTGGTTGGAGTTTAGTTACTGGCTTGTTTTTAATTCTATGAATGATGCTGTCTACATCTTTTTTGATGAAACCATTTGCTTGAGCTATTTGATAAATAATTGAAATTTCAGCCTTGAGATCACATTCTGACATGGGTATACTGAACGCCCTGTTGACAAAACTTATGAAGGCAGCTCTTTTATGGGATTCTAGATGATGTGAATCTTTTCTGATAATGGTATTTGTTTGGGTTGGCTTCCTGTAAATCCGATTATCTAAGCGATTGTTATTTCTCTTTACTGTAATATCAAGATAATTAATGATGTTGTTTTTGGATTCTATTGTAAAACTAATGCTGTTGTTCAAATTATTAAGTTCATTGAGCACATGATCCGCTTTCACTTCATCCTCATCTACGATCATGAACATGTCATCGACGTACCTGCCCCCAAAAAACAACCCTTTGACCTTGTTAATGATTTGGTTGTATTCTAGATCGTTCATGTAAATATTGGCAAGAATGCCTGACAGAGGAGAACCCATTGCCAAGCCTTTGGTTTGCAAATAAATTTTATTGTTGAACTTGAAATGGTTATTTTCTAAAATGAATTCCAAAATTTCCATGAATTCACTAATTTCGACTGTTGAAAGTTTACTGAATGTTTTTAAATTTCTTTTCAATGATCTTAATTGTTTCTGGGACGGGAATGCTAGTATACATGTCCTTCATGTCCACAGTGTGCATGGAATGAGAATTTTTTAACGATAAATGCCTGGTTGCTTCACAAAAATGAATCGAATTGTTGAAACTACAATTTTTCTTTAAGTTTGAAATGTTCTTTAATGAATTTTTGCGCGAATTGAGAAGCCTTGTAAATAGGACTGCTCCTATAATTAACTATGGGTCTTATCGGGATGTTGGTTTTATGTACTTTAGGTAATGCCCTGAGGGTGGGAATACACGGATTCATGTTCACCATTTTTTCAGCCTGTCTATCGCTAAGAATGAAATTGGTATGTTTCAATAATTGCTTCAATTTTCTTTGAGTAGATATGGTGGGGTCTTTTTTTTAAACTATTAAGAAATTCTCTATTTTGTTGATGTAATCAGATTCTTTCATAATGACGATTGTATTGCCTTTGTCGGCTTTCGTGACAATTAAACTGTTCTGTTTTATTTTATTTTTAAGATTAGAAATGTCCTTATTGTTGTTAGCTTTTGTTTTTTTATTAGTGTTCATTTTTATGATTTTACACATTTTCTTTTTGACTTGGAGTCTGACTTCTTCTTGTTTATCTAACGGAAGTTTTTTGATAGTGGATTCGGTTTCTGAAATTAACTTGGTTAGGTTGAAGTTGTTATACTCTGCTGCCCAGTTGAATTTAATTCCTTTGTTAAGAATATCTATTTCTCCGCTGTTCAAATTAATGCCTGATGGGTTTTTAACCGGTTCTGCGAACACGTGTGTTATCTGTTCGCGCTGTTCTACAGTACTTGAGTCTCGGTTTTCCTTTCCATTAGATGTTTTAATTTGTTGTTAATGGTGGTTTGTTTTTTATTGGCTAACGAATCTACCGTTGACATGACCTTGGACATGAATAAGTCCCACTCCTTCCTCCCGGAAGCATTGGCGGCTGTCAAGTGAGCATTGTACAATTCAACGTTTATTTGATTTTTCTTTATGTATAGAAATTTTCTTTCCCTTTGCAAAATTTTCTTGTTAATTATTTGTTGAGTTCTAATTTCAAAATTATTATTGCATTTTCTCTTTTGGAATGACTTGATATGCGCCGGTATTAAATTATGTTTTATGCATTTGTTGATGAAGTCAATGTCTTTGATGAAGAGGGAAAGTGTCCAATAACAAATGGGTCACCACAGTGAAGTCAGACCTAGAGCAACTTGGAATTTCATCAAAAAACATACAGGATCGATCACAATTCCGACAGATGATTCAACATGGTGTCTTTCCAGTGTCTCTCACCAGCAGGAAGAGTACAGGGACTACCAGACCGAAGTGGACACAGGAAAGAAAGCAGACACACAGCCAGAAGATGAAAGCTGCCTGGGCTAAGAAGAAACATAAATTCCTTACAAGAAGTCAAAACGAGCCCCGAGGTCCTCAGTAGGCCCAAACGAAAAAAGAAGAAGAAGAACATGTCATAATAAGAATTTTTGTAGAATGTGAAGCCACATAGATATGTCAGTTGCCTGTTAAATGTACCATAGCTTGAGCACCTTGTTTGGCTTTTCACAAGGTTGACAATATAGAATTTTTTAATCAGTACTGAATATGTCTAAATTCATTTACATACTACTGAAAGCAACATCTTCTACTAGTTTTTACTTTCTGGTCTCAGCAATTCATTTAAAATATCATTCTCAACTGAGCAAACAAAACCACATCTGACTGAAGAAGATTCCCCTCACATATCATCAGCTTACAAGTGAAACTCACTATAAGCTGGAGAACAAGTTTATGAGGATATGAGCTGTATGTAAGAATACCCAAGACTCATGTTCTTGTAAGCCGGCAATATTATGCAACAAGGTAACAGGGACAGAAGAGTGCATGCAATGAGGTCACAAATGTACAATAGTGCACGGCCACAGAAAATTAATCCTACAACACATCCAGGAAGACAATCATACTGACATCTATCATTTGAAACTAATAATACAATATATGTGAAAAATAACTATGTATTTATAGCAAAATTATTTAAAAGATGTGTTTCTGTATAAAATAAAATGCCAAAGTGTTTAAAATGTATTTAAAAAAAAAAACTTAAAAATCTGTTCCTTAGTAATAAGCAATTGCATCTGATCTGCAAACCTATCAAGAGCCAATGTATCATCTGAAGAGAACACACTAGGTTGATGTGGTTTTGCTGGCTCTTCAAAATGTATTCTATTACATAAAGTGAACTTTTACCCATGAAACGAATGACGTCCAGAACAAGGGCATTGGTGAGTTTGTTCATGAGACTAGATCCTGCTGCTTTGGGCTGAACTTCACCAAGG
This sequence comes from Meconema thalassinum, assembly GCA_946902985.2. NCBI lineage: Eukaryota > Metazoa > Arthropoda > Insecta > Orthoptera > Tettigoniidae > Meconema > Meconema thalassinum. Next base: position 603,383,107 of record OX336388.2, on the reverse strand, counting down.
TCTCCTGATCGACCGATACCATGGCCCAGCCTGTAGTGACGTCGAGCAACCAAAGCTGGTAACAGATAAGCAGGCATAATACTGTAAGTACAAAGGAGAAAAAATAGTTGACATTCATGCACCAAGTTCAAAACAAATGTGAAACTTAGCACCTCACCTCCAGCCAGCAGCCATTGAGGAAGGGAAGAGAGCAGTGTTTCTTCCAGGAAGTTTTCTCAATGAAGAGGGAGGGGGCACACTCATTGTCTCCCTTAACTCAAGTATTAGCCCATCATTATTTGTTCACTTAGGGCTTCCTCACTTAGATTTAACTTTAAATATTGTTACGTGCCACCCCTAGTGGCACTTTTGTTAACTGGATTACGGTGGGTAGGAAGCACAACACCAATTACTGCTTTAAGAAATAATTAACTTTATTGTGGCCAGAAATATACACTACTCAACAGCAAATAGCAATTATTTGCTTACTCCAGTTTCCTCAAGTCGAGAATACTTCCCCTTTCACTTGTCACAGACCACAGAAGTTAATCCGTCCTAATGAGTCCGGTGGCCTTGGCAGAAGCTACCTGCCCCTCTTCCTCAGGTAAAACAAATACAGTTACTTACGAGCACTTGAAGTACGCTGTTCACAAGCTGGGAGAACAATGTCACAGGATTTCGACACCACAATATCTGACACTCAGTGAAAGCACACTTACTCAGAACACGGCAGTCCCCTGTATGTTCCTCACTTCGCCGCTACACTAGGGGTTTCGCAAGTCACCACACTTCTGTCGCTCACGATAATCGCTCACACTAGCTCGTAAAAACACAACAACAACTGCTTCACGGGTCACTCTTATATAGCAGGCCGGTGACTCAATAAATGGTTCTAGATCCATCCAGAGTCCACGGCTTCTCGAGGTTTCCACCGCTGGTCCAGTCACGAATCTTCTGGACTATCCCTTTGTCTGTAGTAGCCCTGTTGCATAAGGCGCGCGCAATACAGGAGGCAAGCCGCAGCCCAGCCCCTGGGGCAGTTGTGACTCAAGCGGCGAGCGATGACACAAACTCACAGCCGTAACAATATGGAAGTTTCTCTAAATATATTTCTAATGTAACCGAGAATATTTGAAAAATGTATTGGTACAGTATCAGTTTATGAAGTTTGGAATATATTTTTTTAATGAAACTCCAATCAAAGAAACACATTCACAAGTAAATTATAGAATATGTACAAGGACATACATAACATCCGATTGCAACTGGCATAGGAAATTACACTCACCGGAAAAAAAACGCAACACTTGTATTTTTTAATTATTCTCATAATTTAATGCACTGAAATTATTCTTATGTAAAAATTATTCATAATTAATTATTTTCTAAACAATTGAAAACCACTTCACATACAAAAAAATGCTTCAAATAAAAAATCTGTTTAATTTTCTAGAATAAGAAAAAAAAGTGTAAATGTCTTAAATTTTGAGTAAATTACAAAGTCGTTTAAAAATGTTAATCTGAGTTCCAAAATTTATCATTACAGAATTAATTCATTTCTTTGGGTACCGACACAAGAACTGAACACTTAAAAACGGGTATTTCCACCCCTAGCACGAATCACCTCGCGTAACCTCTCTGCCATACTTGAGATGATTTGTGAAATGCTTTCCTGTGAGATGCGTTCCCACTCCTCAAGTAGAATTACCCGAAGTTGTTGGAGAGTCTCAGGAGCACGTTGCCGAACATTTCTGGCCAACATATCCCAAACATGTTCAATTGGCCAGTCCAGTGCATAGATTCCAACCACATGCAGATACTGCTGGACACATCGGGCAGTGTGTGCTCGTGCGTTGTCGTGCATCAGGCGAAATTCATCCCCGACAAATGGAGCAAATGGTACAACATGGTTTTCAAGGACTTCCATGATGTACCGGTCAGCTGTGAGAGTTCCATTCTCAATTACATAAAAGTTCAGTCCTGGCATCCATACTGACCCCCGGCCCAGGCCATGACAGAACCCCCGTCGAATGCAGTCCTGGAGGAAAAAGTTAAAGGAGAAAACCTTTCTCCAACCCTCCTCCACACTCTCTCTTCCGTCAGGCGATCTGAGACCGAATCTCTTCTCGTCTGTGAAGAGAACGGCTTGCCATTGCTGTTGTGTCCATTGCTGATGGAGGCAAGCGAAGTGAAGACATGCCCTGCGATGTTGAGGTTCCTATCTGGGGCCGTAAGCACGTCTTCTGGAGAAGATTTCTACACCTCTTAATCTATTCCTTACTGTCCTCTCACTGACATTTACACCTGTCGCCTGCTGAAGCCAATTTCTTACATCTACAGCTGGGGTGTGTCGGTCCCTCAAAACTTGGGAGTCACAGATACTGGTCATCTGTCTGATGTTGCCCTTCTGCGGCCTGATCCACGCCTCCTGGAGTATGTTCCAAGTTCCCTATACCGTTGGTATGTCATTTGGATGGTCAAAACATTGACATTTAACTGTCTTGCAACGCATCGCATTCTTCTTCCATCTGCAATCAAGGCTACAGCTCTTGCAGCTTCTTCGCGTGTAAGAACCATGTTTCCTTTGCAAGAAGAACTTATAAACTGATGAGAAATCATTTGAAAAATACATTTTATCAAACAAAGCAAATTTGGTTTGTAGGGATGAGACTTATCACCCAAGCACTTTAAGTTTATTGCAGGAAATGAACTAATGGAAATGGAGTGTCATAAATCAATGGATGGTAAACAAACACTCTGAACAGAGAAAGGTCTGATAATAGTATAAAGTGACATAATTGAGACAGAATGCAGCTAATACGCAAGTTTTAATTTTAAAAATCAAGTGTTGCTTTTTTTTTTTTTTTTTGCGCCGGTGAGTGTATAAAATATTTATTAGTCAGTTTAACCAACTACAATTTGTTTCATTATTGTGCCAAATAATTGAAGTTTCTGTATTATGTTCTAAATATTCGTAGATTTAATCTCTACCCAATTTGATATACAGTACCATACCATATCTATCATTTATAATAAAAATGAGAAAAGTGATTCACTGTCTACAAGGAAGTATCTGGCTTCGCTGCTGAAGAAAGTAACAAACACAACAGCATAATTGTGTTTAAACCAGTATCTTAAACAAGAACGATACTGAATCCAACCATTCGATACAAGTCCTATAGTGGCCAGCTGCAGGATGACAATAGTCAGAAAAGAGGAATTTATGTTCCAACTGTGTATTATTATAGGCAGAAATACAATTTGGACCATATTTCAGAACCGGGAGTGATGGAGGGAGCAAAAGGTAAGATTCTGAAATTTCTGTCGTGCTTTTGAAGTTCCACCGACCTTGACTAACATCTTTCAAGGGATATTGCTCTCCAGGGCTCTACAGTAATTCTACCGAACCTTTCTACTGCAGCACTTAAAATATATGCGGTACATCCTACATTTTAAAAGGTAAAGTAACACTTTATAATGAATTGCTTCAATTAATTTTGATTCTGTTTGAATCAGACATTATTGCATTAATGTATTATTGTCATATTGATTCCTATTTTAAAAAAATGAATTTGTATATTACACTTAGTCTCTGTGGCAGCCCTCAAACGAGGGAAGTATTATCCAAGTTGAGATGAAATTGACTACACCATCAGGCATTATAATGCAGCAAAAAAATTTGCACAGATAGCTGATCATCAAACACAATTTACTAGATGAAAATCCTGAACCATACTACAAGTAGTCTATACATCTCCCTTTGTTCTTGAGAATGAGCATCATAAAACTATACTGGGAAAGATCCATTGTCACTGACAAGACCAGATGTAGTCTTCAATGACAAGGGAAACACAGTAAAAATTGTGTATGATTATAGAACATAAGTTCACAAATGTGACTTATCAGATTTTTGAAAGTCACATACATGAACTTACGCTACTGGTTTCTGACACCATATAAAACTTCAGATGGATCGCAGCAATTAATTCAAAGATATTGAATGTAGGTGAAATGTTCTGACATCAGTTCCCCTCAATGGAAATTTAAACAAAACCTATGCCTTATAGATCTACAAATACATCAGCTGCTGAAATCAAACCTATGCAGAAAATGGCAAAGGCCATGATTCATCCAATTATTATGTCCGCAACAAGAATTGTTCTTAGCATCACCAGATGGGCATGTTGTGCATCATTAATGCAGAATTCCATTATCCTGAACAAGTGCCAGATAGCAAGGAGATTTTTGTCACAATGAATGCTGATCTGTAAAAATATTTCTTGTACCTCATTTGTACAATTATATTTCAACAATTAATTGCGATAACAAATAATTAGGGGGAAATGTTGACACCCTTAAGATCATTTAAAATTAGCAATAATTAATCAACTCATAGCAAAATGCTCTGAAAAGAATACAGTGTGTCAAATATTTGGTCCAACAATTACAGCAGATTAAAAAAAAATTACGGTCATGTTCATTGTGAAGTTAGTAAGCCTCCGTGGCTTAGGCGGCAGCACGCCGGCCTCTCACCACTGGGTCCGTGGTTCAAATCCCAGTCACTCCATGTCTGTGCTGGGCAAAACGGAGGCAGACAGGTTTCTCTCCGGGTACTGCGGTTTTCCCCTCTCAAAAATTTCATTCCAGCAACACTCTCCACTATCATTTTCATTTCATCTGTCATTCATTTAATCACTGCCCCAGAGGAGTGCGGCAGCCGGCACAGTTCATATCCTCTCCGCTTCATTCATTCCATCCATGACCCAGTCGGTCGACTGGAAGCAGGCTGTGGATTTTCATTCACAGTGCAGTTATGTCCACTCCCTTCAAACTGCCCAGTTATTTATAATCCAACATTTAAAAATATTCACCACACAGGAACTCATTTCACTCCCACCCAGACTCCATAGAAACAGGAATAGGTGGTGGACATACAATCGTATAATAAAATGTAATAAAATGATCTAAACAATTATCAAACTAATAAACAATGCTCTAAAAGTGCTGAAAAATATTAAATAATGACCTATTATCCCAAATTGACAATAAATACAAAATAATATCTATAGGCCTATATAAAAATGAACTTGCGTGATAGTCAGTCTGTGTGCGTGGGTATGCCCTTCATGCGTTCATATACCATTCATCGGATTGCGATGAAACTTTGGTGAGTTGTTGAGCACGCTCCGACGAATGTTTCTGAATTCTGTTCTACAATAGTTTAGAGGCAGTTAACGGAAATTACAAAAAAAAAAGTATCCAAAAGCACTTCAACAAACAAAATTACAACACCAAAACTGTCCTGATTGGCATTGCAATGCATGCCCGGGACAGCTCGTGCAAAATAAATATGTATTATTCCCCTGCCATAAAGTACAATAGATTTCTATATTAGTGGGCACCGTTTTACTGCTAAAAGAAAAAAAGATGGCATTCCAATAGCATCCATTCCTTCATAACAATAATAATAATAATAATAACATTAAAGTTAAATTCTTAGGAGGATAATTATTGGCAGACTTCTCAAGTCAAAATCCACTGTCACTGCCTAGCCTTCCCAGATGACCTTGCTATTCATTCCAACAATACGCAAGAAGCAATCCACAGAAAAACTTTATGAAATAGCAGATAGAACAGGAAAACTAAATATGGAAGCAAAAAGTCAGGATTCAGCAGCCAACCTTTAATCAACAAATTTGGAAATAACCCTTAAGTAGATAAATTAAAGTAACGGTATTTAGGAGAAATTATTCAGCCAGCAGGGTTAAATCACGAAGCTAACAAGGAAAGGATTGAAAAATTACAAAAAGCATACAAAATTACCTGGAATACATGTAACAAAAAATCCATATCACAAAATTACGACACTACAATACTGTCGTAAAACCAGAAGCAGTTTACACTCTGAAACTTTGATAATTGGGGCCAGGTCACAAGCCGAAAACATCGAGAAAGAAGAGAGAAATATCTTGGCACCATAATAATTGGGAAAACGGGGTTTGGTTGTAAAAGAAGTCACATGAAATCCATTGAATAAATATGGAATAAATCACAGATTCCATCAGAAAAGAAAGAAATAAAAGAAAAGAAAAAGAGACTGAAATTTCATGGTTACATATACAGAATGGATGACAACAAGTCAACAAAGAAATTGTAAACCTACAGTAGCAATATCTCTGAAAAACCACAAGAATTGGCTGGTAGAAATAACAGAAGAACTACAAGAAATTAGTATAAACGAAGAAATCATTCAAAATAGAAGAAAAAAAAATATAGCACCCTAATAAACGGACACAAATTTGCCGAGAAACCTGCACGGAAGAATACAGGATGGACAGACAAACACAACTGAGAGCAACGAATGAATGAGATATTATTGGGAAGAAAAATGGAGATATTGTACTAAGTTCTAATGCACTCCTTAGTTGGCCAAACCAATTAATGAATCGACTAATACAGTAATAATTTATTATTTTAGGTATGTTAAGATGTAAGAAAATTTGATGGAATTTATCAGGGTTGGATAAGTCACTTTTTAAAAGTAACGTCACTGTTACCTTTATTTATAAAATAACTAGCAACCCGCCCCGGCTTCGCCCGGGAACAGTTATGAAAGCATTACGTCAGAGGTTCCCATTAGGTGGTCCGCGGACCCCTGGGGGTCCGCGAAGGTTCATCAAGATATAACGCAATAATAAAAATGGACAACGGAGAAAGTCCAGAGAGTTCCTTAAAAATAATAATTATGCGTTGCCAACCACAACATGAGCGGCGCACTCTGAGGCGTTCCGCAAGAGAAGGTCGAGCCCGCCACAGTGTGCGTGAATTGGATAAGGGCGAGGCTTCAATATAATGTTCACTTTCCGGACGACAAGGGCGAGCTTGCCAGCATGGGGCACCCTTGCATTATAGAGCATACAAGCAGCTGCCTGATGCGTAAATAAACTAAACACCGAGTCACGGCGGGTTCGCCCTTCTCTTACGGAGGCCTGCTCCTTTATCTCTGTGTTCTGCTCAGCAGACATTTCGTGTGTTTACATATTTACATGAGTTTAGAAAGTTGAAACTTTTGAGTTTTTTAATTGTTAAGAATCAATTTAATATGGATCGTTGATTGAAGAGTGGATCTTTAAAATGAATTAGGCCCACTTCTACAAATACTGACGTAGAGGAATCTGTAGTAATACATCTCGAGTCTTGAGACTAGCCATTCAAAGAGTAAGCCTACTGCGAAAAGTAGGAAGTATGACATAAAACATTTAGAAATTGGCTTTACGTATTGTGGACCTGAAGATTGTCCTAAGCCTGAATGCGTGATATACTTTGAAACTCTTGACAGCGAGAGCATGAAATCTGCAAACCTCCGAAGGCATCTAGATACCACACACACGCAGCACAAAGGTAAATCCATTGAATTCTTCAAAATAAAGTTAGCTGAACTAAAATCACGTCAGAAAGTAACTAACCAAACGTTCTGGTGCAAATGTGAATGCAACGGTTGCATCCTACGAAGTATCTCAGTTTTTCGCAAAACGTGCCAAAAACCATACCATTGATGAAGAGCAATTATTTTGTGCAACGGAATGCTGGGCGATGCTGCCGCAAAGCTTGTAAGTACCATCCCGCTGTCTAAGAATACTGTGCAAAGGTGAATTACAGATATGTCAAGCAATATTGAAGATAAGTCTTTGACAAGGCTCCCCATGCGTGACATGTTCGCTCTATAGTTGAATGAGAGTACTGACATATCAAAAAGGCGGTAATGTTGGTTTTTGTACGTTTCTTTACGTTATGACAATATATATGAAGATTTTTTTCCCCAGTGAACTAGTACACACAACAAGCAGACGATATTTCCTCAGTTCAGCTCTGAACGATTATTGTAACGAACATGATATTGCCTGAAAGAAATGTGTGGGTCTGTCTACTGATGACGCGAAAGCTATGTCCGGATGCAGGAAGGGCCTTCAAGCTGAAGTTAGAAGGTACCTCCACATTGCAGTATTCACCAGGAAGCATTAGTAGCCAAAGGACTGCCTGAACTGCTGCAGAGCACCCTTAATGAAGTGGTGAAAATAATAAACAATGTCAAAACCAGCTCCTTAAAATGCAGGTTATTTGCATTGCTCTGCAAATACATGAGTAGCGAGCTTGAGCAGCTTCTCATTCATGCTGAAGTGCGATAGGGGCAGGATCTTAACTGGGTGTTTCGAGTTGAAAGATGAAGTAAGGATCTTTCGTCTTGGGACAATACATCAGGATTTTGCTCAATGACTTTTCATGACTTTTCTGCTTACTAAGGTGACGTGTTTGATCACTTGAATGTTTTGAATTTGTGTTTGCAAGGTGACTACGTTGATATCTTCAGAGTTGAAGACAAGATCAGTGCGATTGTGAGATATTTGGGCAGCAAGGGTACAAAATGGCTCATATGCCAATTTCCCCACACTAAAAACGTTTCTGCAGTCAATTAACGAAGGTTTGCTTTGCGAGGTAAGAGAAAATATAACCAAACATCTTTGTAGTCTTGCAAGTACTTTTCGGTAATATTTTCCAGAGTACGATGGCGATAACTGTTGGTTCGTGACCCATTCAGCTCCAATCTCAAAATTGAAAATATTCAGCTATCCGAGGAGGAACAAGACCAACTCGTTGAATTAATCTCAAGAGATGATATGTAGAAAATCGTTAAAAGAAAAAAAGCTAGCAGACTTCTGGGATTGCATTGGAATCATCGATAAGGCAATAAAAATTATTCTTCCGTTCGCAACAACTTACTTGTGCGAACGATCTTTGTCCACAATATGCGTAATTAAAAGCAAATATAGAAATAGACTAGATATGGGGCCTGATTTCAGAGTGAACATTTCGAAATTACAACGCGATCTTTGAGAAATAATTGCGTTCGTCTTATTGAACGTGGGTCCCATTAGTGCTGTTAATAAAATAATAATAAATAGGACGTGTTCCTTCTTTTTTTTCCTCAACCACCGCATTGCTATTTTTAGGTCTGTAGCACTACCTACAGTGCCTTTACGATTAAAAAATCGTATGTGATGTAATAGGACTAAATAAATAAATATTAACATACAAATAGTTCAGCAGAGTACTCCAAGGCAGAAGTTTCCATTCGAAATTTAAATATTTTAAGTATTAGCAAAAGAGTTTGGAGCAGGGGGTCCGTGCTTACATAACGATCGCTTTAGGGGGTCTGAGAAAAATTCCTTATGGGAACCTCTGCATTACGTGATAAGCGCTTTTTTCCGATGTCAATGAACTTACGACCTATATCCGTTTTACGTCTCGGCATGATGGGTTAAAATCACTGACTGGACTACTAATTATATTATCATGGAGATGCATGTGCAACGAATACTTGTCAGACGTAATTTAAGAATGGCGAGTTGTATGAAACACAAATCCCCCTTCCATCCAATCTTAACTTGACTGCATTTTGCGGAACGATAAGTTCACAGGCGAAATGAAGAATAGCCGAGTTGCACTTCTAGGGAAACTCCAAACACAACCACTCTTCTCTGAAGTCTTAACTCAACACGACTAGACAGTTTGCAGCTCGCTGTATCTGGGGTAATAGGCTCGCCCGCTAGCTAGGCTGTAACTGGGGTGATAGGCTCGCCCCTAGCTAGCTCGTCAACTGTCGCCTCAGTAACTGAATGGAGATTGTTGGAAGAAATGAAAACTTAAAAATACTTATAGTGGGCGATGTATTGAAGATAGAGGTATGCTCTCCCGGACCTTTTTGTGGAACTTTTCATGCTGAACAATTCTTACACTCATAGTATATTGATATTTTTAACGGTTATCCCAGCGTAGGCTTAAAAAGCGCACGGACGCCAGGTTTCTTTTTTGTCGACTTTTTCACTGAAATTGTTACTGCTTGACTTCCTTTGATCATAAATAAATTATTTTCTACAGAAACCTTCCTCGAGATATCCTTTACAGAGTAGTGAAAACCGCATCAAAATCCATCCAGTGGTTCTCAAGATTACCCGTGAAATCCAAGAATCGGGGACTTTGTTTTATACTAAGTAGAGATAACGAAATTCTTGTTATAGTTATGAAAGTAACTGTGTTACAGCTACCAACATCAAAGTAACGCATCGTTACATTTCCGATAATTTTGCATAAAATGATTATTTAACAATACTTTTCCCAGCTCCTACAATTTGCTGACTTGAACGGAATAGCGCTATTAATTTTCCCTGTAATCACATCGAGTGAAAAGTAATAGGGTTCAGTATCGTTGCAGTGCGTTAGTACCATACGGGATGCAAGCAGAGAAATATCGACCTTCCTGATAACAACGCTAATTGGGCTGCATAAAACAATATTATTAGGGGCAGCTGATTCACCTGGGTGTACGGTATAACTAAGTCCCAAGGTTCAATGGTCGAATTGGCAGCCAACCATATTTACGAATCGACTGGTGGTATGAATTATTGCTTTCACACAAGTAATGTGCACAGCGAAACAGGCTTTTAAGCTTATTCAACTATTCTGTCATATAGGCGTACAAATCCACGTCCTGAAATCGTGGAAACAATGCTCTGTTTATACTTTGGAGACAACATAAGATTCACGAGTTAGTGAGAAAAAGACTATGGTAGTCGTGGAGAGTATTTATTGAAGTAAATGTTAGGTCTTAAACACACAAAATATACAGTAATTCATTTGAGTTTCAGTTCTTTCGAATTAAAATAACTAGAATAGATTGCTTTATATTACTCCAAATGTTTCTGTAGTGTTCGTTATTTAACCAAATCCGTGCACATTTTATTTCACCGCTTTCGAGCCTTTTATTTCTACATGGTATAAAACGAAGTCCCCGATTCGTGGATGTTCCGGGTAATCTCGAGAACCACTGGATGGATTTTGATGCGGTTTTCACCATTCTGTAAAGGATTTCTCGAGAAAGGTTTCAGTAGAAAATTATTTATGTCCAAAGGGAGCCGAGCAGTAACGATTTCAGTGAATCGAGTAAAGAAACTACCGTCCGTGCGCCTTTTAAGTTTACGCTGGGTAAACCGTTAAAGATACCGGGCGAAGCCGGGGCGGCTTGCTAGTAGGCCCTATTACCATAAATAAGGGTCCCTATGTATGAGAATAAATACAAATAAAACAAAAATTTGGTCTGCAGTAGACATGGCGAAAACCAGACATCAATAAAGTTAAGAAATGAAAAGATACAAGAAGTTAATGAGTTTAATTATCTGGGAAGTAAAATAACGAATGATGGAAGAAGCAGCAGAGAGATACTAAGTAGGATTGCCCAAGCCAAGAACGCTTTCTATAAAAAGAAGAACCTAATTACTGCAAGGAACATAAGTCTTGATGTGAGGAAACAAATGTAGAAGACCTATGTATGGAGCGTCGCGCTATATGGCAGCGAATCTTGGACATCGGAGAGAGAGAGAGAGAGGAAAAGACTACTAGCATTTGAAACCTGGTGCTATAGAAGGATTATGAAAATCAGTTGGAAAGAAATGGTCACAAATGAGGAAGTCTTTAGAAGAGTGGGAGAGAGAAGATGCTTCCTTAAATATTTAAAAAGAAGAAGGAATCACCTCGTGGGCCACATACTGCGACACAATGGACTGATTAAGCTTATAATCGAGGGAACAGTAGACGGCAAGAATTGTAGAGGAAGACCCAGACTGGAGTACATGAGTCAAATACTGAAAGATATGGGTTGTGGCTCATACTGTGAACTGAAGAGGAAGACAGAGACGGGAAGAATGGCGAGCTGCTGCCAACCAGCCTCACGGCTGTTAACCACAGAGAGAGAGAGATGTACAGTATAATGCGCTGGCCACGTATCCGCCACAGCCCGCAGACTATCACTAACTGGATATGCACGGTCCTCTTAGGCTCAATCGTAGTAATAAATATATGCTGTATAGCCTATAAAACTAATGAATTGGACCATACCATACATATTCTCCACACCTTTTAGTCGTCTTTTAAAACAGACGGATCATACGGGAGGGGGTTGGGCTGTTGTGATCCCCGTGGGAGATGGAGAAGACAAAATAGATAACAGAAAAGAGTTGATTTAAACTGCATGGCGGGTATCAGGAAATAAAGCAGTGGAACAGAAATCAATATCTAACAAGAAGCCGCTACGCTCGCAATATCACCGATTTAATCGGGCTTAGCTGAAATGCAAGCTCACAACTAATGGTTTAAAATTATAAGGCTTAGACCAGTATTTCTCAACGTCGCTGGATCGCGGCCGGGTAATTTCATTTTCAAAAATTCTGTGTTCCAGCCTGGCAGAAATAACCTGTAGTATCTTTTATAGCTCTTAACCAAATTGTGCACGTTCTAGGCGTCAAATATTAGATTAAAGTTATTGCAAGAACGCGGTCACTATAATAAATAACCAAATATGATTGTGCCTAGGTATTTTACATATTAAATTCTGAACAGTCTGATTTTTCTAAACATACCAGCAGTTCAAGATTGTGTCACGAAAATATTACCTTTTTCGCCTGATTTGTTTGCTTCAATATTTAGCCGTCATTTCGGAATAGTCATTCACTGGGAAACTAAATACTATATTGGAAAAATTGTTGTTACTGTTGTTAAATTTAGGGGCTTGAACACTGCGGTCATTTCAGCCCCGTGCACTTGGGTGCATGTAAAATTTGTCTGATAATCTATGTAATTGTGACGCCAGCAGTAGTGAGGGTATTTGTAATTGAGGCGAAGATTGGGAAGGAGGCGGCCGTGGACTTAAGTTAGGAACCATCGGAGAATTTGTCTGGAGTAAAAGTACAGTAGGTTATCACGGAAAACCACTTCTAGGATGGCTGATGTAGAAATCGAAACCACCTCTTCTTAGTTTTGCCTCACGAGGCTGAATGTACTCGTTCCAGCCCTCAGACCAGAATTAAATTTCTTGGAAGATCTAGGATCAAACCGAAACCTCTGGAGTGACAGTCAAGTCTCTACATTACGAGGTGTATCAAGTGTATGTCTGTCTATATGGTTAGACGTTTGGGGAAGTTATACAAATGAGAATTTTGAGACTTTCACGGCCGTTATCGATATTAAAGCTTATGTTTGGGTATTCTTGCCGTATTGGGGGCAGATGTCCTCGCAGTTCCACCCTTTTAAAAAAAAAACATCATCATTATCATAATCATTCTTGCCGTAAATTTTTAACTGATTAACCAAAGTTTTCAGCTGTAAGCACAAACGTGGAAAAATCGCCCCGAAGAGCTCAACTTGCCGCTATTAAAAGAACAGAATATGACGCCACAAACTTGAACGAAAGCGATATCATTAAAATCAAACTGCTAAAATACCCCGATTCGACATTACTGAGGACGGGATATTTCATCTAGAAACAACCAACCGCATAGGCAATGCATGGCTTGAATGACGATCTATAACTGGCGTCTGCTGTGATAGGAAATTTCCAGATTAGCTTAAATCAACAATATACCGAATTGTCATCCGCACAGTCACTCTCATCGACGCCAAATACTGGCCGGTCACCAAGAAAGTGGAACAACGATTTTCTGTGATGGAAACAAAGATGCTACGATGGATATCTGGCGTGTCACTTGTGGACCCTACGCCGGCTGTGACTGGCGCAGATCGCGGCCGAGCGTACACGGTTCAGCCGGTGGTAGGCGCGCTCCACTGACTCATATCGTTAGTTCACGCGTGTTTCGTCATGCATATGGACGTGTATCTGCAAAGCTTAGACGTTAGTGTTGCACGTTTAGCGAGTATTGTGATTATTGTGATTGTTGGTCATGCCTAGACACCAATTCACATTGCGCGAACGTGTGTACCTACTGTATATCCATAATTCGTATATGAAAAGCAGAAAATCTTGTTCTGAAACGAGACGAAAATTTCGAATCAAGTTTCCAGGAAGACCTGTGCCTAATGCACGTACAATTAGGAGGCTTGCTAAACGATTCAAGGAAACAGGCTCCGTAAATAATAAAATAGTTGACAGACATTCTTTCATCAGAAGGTGTCGGGTGTGTGTTACAAGAGAGGGAGAACATTTTCAGCATCGCCTATGAGCACTGTAAGAACACATTATTGAACATGTTTGGTAAAAGTGTGAAAGCGCGCGCCAACCACCGGCTGAACCGGGTACGCGCACCCGCGATTTGCGCCAGTCACAGCCGGGTTAGCTGGCCGTGTTTATCGGGGCGTAAATAGATAATGACCCTATATTAAACCTCTCCCCCACTATGTGCTACATTTTTGTTAATTCTTCATCCCTCCCTTAGAAACCAACTGGAATTTTCATCTAAGATTTAGCAAATTTTATAATTTTGTAAGTACGTTGAATAAAAATGTACAGCATTTTTTGAAACATGTTAATGAACTATGAGTATAGGCCTATAGAGGAAAATATTGCCTCGCCGCAGTAAATGAATTAAAATTTGTCTATATATTTTCTAAAAACCGAAAGTAAAACAAAATATGTAAGTTACATTAACTAGCAACCCGGCCCGGATTCACCCGGTATCTTTAACGGTTTACCCAGCGTAAGCTTAAAAGGCGTATTTTTTTCGATTTCAATCAATTACGGCCTATATCTATTTTCCGTCTCGGCCTGATGGTTATATTATCATGGAGATAGCATGTGCAACGTATTCTTGTCAGACGTAATATACTGTAAGAATGGCGAGGTGCATGAAACACAATTCCTCCTTCAGTCTAATCTGAACTTGACTGTGTATTCTGCGGAACGAAGGCTGAAACTGGGGTGATAGGTTCTTTCGCTAGCTAGTTCGTAAACTGTCTCCGAAGCTGGTAATTGAATGGAGATAGTTGGAAAAATTGAAAATGTAAAAACACTTATAATGGGCGATGTATTGAAGATAGAGATACGCTGTCGCGGACATTTTTGTAGAACTTTTCATGCTGAAAAATCCTTACACTCATAGTAGCCTTTATAAATAGTTTTAACGGTTTACCCAGCGAAAACTTAAAAGGCGCACGGGGTAGGTTTATTTTTGACTCTATTCACTGAAATAGTTACTGCTCGGCTTCCTTTGGTCATAAATAAGTAATTTTCCTCGAAAAATCCTTTACACAATGGTGAAAACCGTATCAAAATCCATCCATTGGTTCTTGAGATTGCCCGGAACATCCAAGAATCGGGGACTTGTTTTAGGTAGATTTCATTAGAAAGCTAACTATTGTAATGGGTACCATGTTTCGACTTCCGGAAAATTTCGACATATCTTCGCGTTTCACATCCCCCAGACCCCAAAACCACCGTCAGTTCAAAAGTTTATATATAATTTATGTATATATGTATATCAGTTTCTTGTGGACACGATAACTGCCGTAATTTTGCACCAATCACTTTGAATTTTTTACCGAATATGTATACCTATAAAATCTCGGTCGAGTTCGTTACTGGGCTAAATCGCTTGTAGGGGGTTAAAATGGGGGGCTTTTTTCGAAAAAGTGAAATATTGCTATAACTCTCTTAATATGTGAAATATCGAATCCGTTCAAAGTTCATACTATGTGTCGGATAAAGCCCAAAAATGTATGTTTGAAGAGTTTTTTTTATAGCACTAACCATTGACCAAAGGGGTGGGAAAAAGTGGGTTTTTTCGGGAAACATTAATCATATCTCTCTTAATAGGCTCAATATCAAAACAGTCCAAAATGGACAATATTCCCCTAATAATTACCTAAAACTTTTGTCTGAAAGAATTTTTGATATGACCCATCATTACGCCAAGGGATGAGAAAAATTATTTCGAAATTATAAGAAAATGCCAAGAGCCATCAGTGGTTGCCTTGGCAACTCTACTAAATTGATGAGGGATGAGCCATCAGACGTCGCCATGACAACGCACTTGCACGAGATCAGATTCAGATTTCAATCTGACTAAGTGTGAAGCGGCTTCGGTGACGTAACTGGTAGCATGCTGAACTTCTATGCCCAAGGTTGCGGGTTCAAAGCCGGCCAAAGTCGTCGGATTTTCTAAGAGCGCTAATAATCCCTCAGTATGTTTTCCTTTGGAGGGGAAGTTCCAACATTCGTTGCGAGTTGCTGGTTGCGGTGGTATCTAGTAGCCAAGTTCACAGCTAGGTGTCGTTGGCGGTAGTATCTGGTAGCAACATTAGGAACTACTGCTTGAAATTGACCGTCTGCAGTCCTTACCTGAATTACAGACCAATACAGCCATCACAATTCACACCGTTTATCAGACAGATTCTACACTCACCCAAAGTACACGGGGTTACATGACGACGTTGTCGCAGCCCCTAAACTGAGGAACCAACCAAAATCTCTGCGGGAGATATAATTTTGCGTGAAGAAGTAACAGACCGTTACATAGTTACACTTCAGTGTCGAAACCTTGCATAAGGACAGTGTGAGCACAAATATAAAAATGGACCCCAAATGACAAGAAGGTTACCGTTCCCATAAGACAATAAAATGTTTAAAATAAGCATAAAATGACGAAAAACAAAGTTAATTAAGCTCCAATTATAAAATACCTTCTCGCAATAAATGAGGTCTGATCCGTCTACGAAAACCTGCATATTCTGACTATTTTCGCCTATCCCCAAGTTTGTCCGGTGAAATCTACCTCCGCCTTCCGGCGTGCCGAGAGGACTTTTTTTTTAATTTGGAGATGTAGTCAAAAATTTTCTTAGTTAGCCTGCTGCTATCCATTCTATGAAGGTGACCATAAAATCGTAGTCTCCGTCTTTTAATTATTGAGTCTGTAATTTTTTCCACATTTCGGTAAAGGTCTTCATTTTTTCTGTTCATCCAAATATCTTTATTCTTTTGGGGACCCAAAATTTTCCTCAGTATTTTCCTTTCTTTCTTTTACAGTTCCTCTTGTTCACCTCTTTTGTTCAACGTTAAACATTCTGATCCGTATAATACCTCTGGTTTAATTACAGTTGTGTAGTGCCTGATTTTTGCCTGGAATGAAATTGATCGTTTGTTGTATCTATGTTGGGTGAGTTTATAGGCATTTTCCATCTTTCTTAATCTCTCCTTGCAGGATGTGTTATCAAGTCCATTTGACTGGATCCATTCTCCCAAATATTTAAATTTATCAACTCTTTGGATCTGTCCATGTTGAGTTGTTAGATATTTTTCTCCATTGTGTCTGTGTTCAATATATTTGGTTTTTTTCATATGAAATCTGAAGACCAGTTTTTATTGCTATTTCATGTAGGGTTTCAACCATTATTTGTGCTTGAAATCTGTTTTCTGAAATGATTGCTATGTCATCAGCAAAGGCAAGACATTTCACCTCAAATCTTCCTTTTCCTTGCCCCAAATGGACCCCTTCAATGTTTCTTTTGTCTGGATGTCCTCATATTTTGGCTCGATGACAGCCGCCACTCCCTCAGCTGTTCCGTCGACAATTACGGCAGCGCTGACTTCCGTCCTGGCGGGAACGATGACGTCCTCTCTCAGCCTTACTCGTCGTGCGGCGACGGCCTCGTGTGCTGGATGCTTTATCGCCCGTCGACCAATGACGAACTCCAGTGATGCTTCGCCATGTACCGGTGCGGTCCCTCCGGTCGCGGTTATTAACTGGCGGTTCCTTTGTGTGGGTTG
The DNA here is from genome assembly GCA_946902985.2 of Meconema thalassinum. NCBI lineage: Eukaryota > Metazoa > Arthropoda > Insecta > Orthoptera > Tettigoniidae > Meconema > Meconema thalassinum. The sequence continues at coordinate 603,365,523 of OX336388.2, read as the reverse complement.
CACTCTCCACTTCGGGATCACGGTGGAACTGACGATGGTCCTCGATGCTCCCGTGTCGATTAGCATGGGCCAGCTCTCTCCGTTGACGACTCCGTCGACCATCAGGCTGTTATTATCCCTCCGTAACTGCGTCACACGAACTTGGACTGCCGGGGCTCGACGACTGTCACAAGCCAACCTTTGCTCCCCAAGGCTGGCTGATACTTGCTTTCCTGGGCCGCGCGGTTTCCCTACGACTGACTGTCCCGACGGAAACCCTTGGCGGCGGCGATCACCGCAGTCCTTGCTCAGGTGGCCTCTCTTACGGCAGGTCCAGCAGGTCGGTAGTCCTCTTCCGGGCCGCCTCTCCAGATGTCCTTCGGCTACGTTTTTTTGGTGGTACTGCGAATCTTGAAGAACCGGCCTAGCGCCTCCATCAGTTCATCGGCCAGGGACTTAGTCTTGTCTGCTTTGGCTGGTTCGTCGACGTCCACCTGACGCACCCGCGCGCGCATTCTAGATACCTGCTTTGCCGTCTCGAACTCAAGTGCGTGGCTCAGCGCATTTGCCAGGGTCTTATTGCGCGCGAGTCGCCGCGCCTGTTGAGTGTCCGAGTCCCGTAGCCCGTCGGTGAAGGTCTGCGTCGCAATCTGTTCCAGAAAGTCGGCCGGCGCTGTTGGGTAGGCGAGCCTTACGAGGCGTGCAATGTCCATCTCGAACTCCTGCAGGGTTTCCGCGTTCTTCTGTACCCGGGTCCGGAGCTGCATCTGGTAGGTCTGCTGAAGATGGCTATCTCCATATCGGGACTCCATATGGGCGATCAGTGAAGCGTAGTCCTGGGATCCAGTCGGGATGGCCTGAAGGACGTTAAGGGCGTCATCTCGCAGCGCTACAATGAGAGCTGTAGCCTTTTCTGTGTTGTTCCAGTTATTTATGGAACAGGCCGCCTCGAACTGACGTAAGTAGGTGCTCCACGGGACCTTTCCGTCGAAGGTTGGGGGCGTCACTCAGCTATGTCCCGTTCCTGATATTCCCGGTGTAACGGTGGGCGGGCGTTGGCGCAGCTCAGCAACTTCCTCTTGTAGAGCGTTGAATCTCGCTTCCATCCCCGTCGGCGGGCGTTGGCTCAGCTCAGAAATTTCCTTTTGTAAAGCGTTGAATTTCTCTTCCATCCCCGTCAGTGGGCGTTGGCGCAGCTCGGCAACTTCCTTTCTTAAGGCGTTGAATTTCTCCTCCACCCCCATCAGCGGGCGTTGGCGCAGCTCGGCAACTTCCACTTGTAAGGCGTCGAACTTCTTTTCCACTGCCGTGACTTCCTCACGCAGACCCAGTTCTAATTTCTTCAGGTCCTGTGTCAACTTATTCTGACCGTCTTCCATCTTCTTCTGGCCGTCCTCTATCCTCTTCAGGTCCTCCGCTAGCTTATTTTGACCGTCTTCCATCTTCTTCTGGCCGTCTTCTAGTTTGGCAGTTAGGTCCTCGGCTAACTTCTTCTGGCCGTCTTCTAGTTTGGCAGTTAGGTCCTCGGCTAACTTCTTCTGGCCGTCCTCCATCTTCTTCTGGCCGTCCTCCAACTTCTTCTGGCCGTCTTCCATCTTCTTCAGGTCATCCTTCAGGTCCTTGGCTAATTTCTTCTGGCCGTCTTCCATCTTCTTCTGGCCATCTTCCATCTTCTTCTGGCCGTCTTCCATTTTGGTTTCCACGCCACTTAACTTTTCTAGCAATGCTGCCAATTGCGCCTCCATTTTAGTTGTTTGTCTTGTAAAGGGCATGCACTCACAGGAAATTTAGAGAAAATGACCTGCTCGGGTTTTGAAACCAGGACCGTCAGGTGTTGTGCTTGCTTGAGTTCGTAATCCCACTTCTGACACCAGTTGTTACGTGCCACCCCCCTTGTGGCACTTTTGTTAACTGGATTACGGTGGGTAGAAAGCACAACACAGGATGTTCCTTTAAAGAAATAATTAATTTTATTGCGGCCAGAAAGATACACTACTCATCAGCAAATACAAGCAATTGGAACCTTACTCCAGTTTCCTCAAGTCTCTTGCTTATGGAGAGCTCTTGCCCTCTTTCACTTGTCAACAGTTAATCTTCTCGCTAATGAGTCTGGTGGCCTTGACAGAACTACATGCAACTCTCCCCTATGTACACAAATTACAGTTACTTACGAAAACTTGCTGCACGCTGTTCACAAGCTGGGAAACAATGTCACTGGATTTCGTAACTCGCACGGCACTTCGCCACAATACGTCTGTCGCTCAGTGAAATCACACTCGCTCAAAACACAGGCAGTCCCCTGCATGCTTCTCTCTTCCTCGCTGTCAAGAGAAACGGCTTCACTAGGGGTTTCGCAAGTCACCACACTTCTGTCGCTCAGGATAAGCGCTCGCACTAGCTCGTAAAACACAACATCACCGCTTGACAGGTCACTCTTATATAGCAGGCCGGTGACTCAAAAAATGCTTCTAGACCCATCCAGGGTTCACGGCTTCTCGAGGTTTCCTTCACTGGTTGAGTCACGAATATTCTGGACCATCCCTTTGTCCTAGTAGTCCTGTTGCATAAGGCGTACGCAATACACTGAGGCAGGGCAGGGCACAGCCCAGCCCTGGGGCAGTTGTGACTCATGCGGCGAGCGATGACACAAACTCACAGCCGTAACACCATGTAAGTAGAACGTATCCCTAAAATAAAACTAATATTTCAATACTGACTGCTTGTCAGGCAAACCTTCAAGCCAAAAGATTCAAATCACTGGGGCTAAAACGCATGAAAATTATTTAAACTAAACTGACTGTGCGTTTGGCCATTATTATACACCTCATCCAAGATAAATATAAGGCTTAGGCGAAAGTTGAAATTGTTGAGATAGAATGCTTACTTTATAGAGAGTATTCCCACAACAAAAAAGTCAATTTACGTTCGAATCTTAGCGAAGTATTTCAAGAAATAATAGACACTGCTCATGTTCGCAGTGCACATCTTGGAATCTGTGGAATTGAGGTTTCATGGTCTTCAACCCTTTTATACCGGATTTATTAATACATTATACCTATTTGAAGCTGGATAAGTTGAAATATTACTGAGAAGTCACGCGAACAGAAACTGCCAATATCTGTGTGCACTGCTTGCTGTAGAGATTCCCAACCGTGCGTTGCAACTCCTCGACGCGACATTTTAAGTATAGAATTGTTATTGACAGCTCTGAACCTGACCAACTACTTCATTTTTGTCCATTGTGCATTTGGTATTTACCAGGCTCGGCTGCCCAGGGTATGCAAAACCTATCTGCAGATTTTGGAAAAGAAAGAAAAAAAAAGTGAACTATACAAATCAAAAAAATATTTGTATAACACTTGTTTATCGTGATGCACCCGACGTGCAGGTCGCCCACGGGCGTCGACTAGAAAGACCTGAACTCAGCCTCTCAGGAGGCCACACGAGACACACACACACAAAAAAGAATCATGATGCATAGCGTATGTGGGATTGTGGGCTATGTTATTACAAACGAGACGGCATTCTGACAAATATCCTGCAGACTTCATTCATGTGTGAAAAGAAAATTACAAACAGAAGACATTAATTGGCCTGTTAAACAGGAACTGATATGTGTTGTAATCTTGCCATCCTGTAACGTTTCAAACATGGCCAACACGGGCGGCCAGCAAGGCTCTTACTCGCCGCGGCATACCACAATCAAGTTGTCCAGGAGCACTTGACGCAGGCGACCCACTCTTCGACGGCGGCCTCCATGATCTCTTGGCGGGTTATGGGAGGGCGTGGACGCTGAGCAATAGCACGCTTCAGCATATCCCAGACAATCATGTTCGATACAGTTCATGTCCGGGGACATCGCAGGCCATTCCATTTGTGCAATGGCGGACTCCTGGAGGAAGTTTTGTACCACCGCCACTCGATGTGGTAAGTATATGCAAAACCTTTTATGATGTGTGTAATATTTTCTCATTATATGTAGTCTATAGGCCTATTTATGAAATATTACATTATTGTATTTATAGTTTTCAGTGTTTCACGCATTTTGTCTTTTCAAACTGTATGTCCATGGTTATTCTTTGTCCGTATTTATTTTAATCTACAAAAGATCTTTTCCACTTTTCAATACAAAATTGTTGTGTTCCCTATTACTGTATATCATTTACAGAGTGGATACATGTTTCGGCAATTGCGCCTTCATCAGTCCTTATACTAACACTTTCTAAAAATGCTCTTTAGCTAGTATGCTACATTAGATTAAAACCTTTAAAATACATTAAAGTTCATCCAATGAAACTAGATGTAAATTTCTTAAAGAAACTTGCAAGACTTCATTAAGTCCATTGTTAAAAATATGTACAAATGAAAACTTGTTCCAACGCGATGTTCTTCAATTGTGCTCCATTTTATCCATTGGAAATTCACATCTGATTTGTGTTAAAAGACGACCTTTCATTAAGAAATCCCATTCATCTGCGAATCTGCTATTTTTTGGAATCAGGTTGCACTTATTCAAAATTGATGTGTTGTGGTGCCTAGCACGTACAATTCTCGTGTTGTTGTGTTTAGCAGTCAGCTGCTTACTATGGAACAACCTGGTTCCAAAAAATAGCAGATTCGCAGGTGAATGGGATTTCCTAATGAGAGGTCGTTTCTTAACACAAATAAGACGTCAATTTCCAATGGATAAAACGGAGCACAATTGAAGAACATCGCATTGGAACAAGTTTTCATTTGTACATATTTTTTTAAATGGACTTAATGAAGTCTTGCAAGTTTCTTTAAGAATTTTACTTCTAGTATCATTGGATAAACGTTAATGTATTTTAATGTATGTAGCATACTAGCTAAAGCGTATTTTTAGAAAGTGTTAGTATAAGGACTGATGAAGGCGAAAATGCCGAAATATGTATCCACCCTGTCAATGATATACAGTAATAGGGAACACAATTTTGTATTGAAAAGTGGAAAGAATCTTTTGTAGATTTTCAAACGGTCCAGTCTCAACACTTAGGCCTAGTGTATGCTCCCCGCATTTTAAAACTGAGGGCCAAACTACTCAATACAACTCTAGAGGGACGTACTTAACAAGATCTCTTCACACGGCAGACAAGCTCAGAGATGGTCTAAGCACTCAGCGTCGGTGTGCTTGACGCTTGAATGAGCATTAATACGAACATACGAACAACGTAGTTCCTGTCCATACACAACGCATGCGTATAACACTTTGTCAGGCATATTTAGATCTTACTTGTTCTTCCGATCCTTCCGTGTTGGACATCCCTTGTAAGCAACTGCCTGAGCAACAGATTAATAACTAATATTTTACGCAAGCATGCCGCCTGATTATTTCAAGAAGGGTGTTTCGAACCACGCCTCGAAACGTTTTCGGACTCGAATGCAACCACTTGGGGCGAATAATTGCCGGAACAAGATTCACGCGCGCACAAACAATTAATCAACGTATGCATTTAAATTATACACATTTATTGCTATACACACAACTATATCACAACATATTGATATGATTTCGTTATTGCGCTGCGAGAAGCTGCGGCTTGTGCGAGCTGCCAGTAAGGCACGGCTTAACAGGGTGTGGCCCAAAGGCCAGGCAAAGGGCTGAGGGTCGACAATGGAATGACACAGTGTTGCCACGCATCACCATCACCACACGTTGTCACGTCCTGTTTCCTCACAAAACAAAGTCCATTTACTGTCTACAACATACCGCCCACATTTAAACACAAACATGAATGATGGGCACACCAAATGTTCACTGAGAAAACAATATTAACACAAAAGAAAATTACCGGTACACAACAAAAATATGTACAGTCACAAGAGCACACGTCACGGTGCAGGTAGGAGGCACAGTTTCTGGATTGGTCTCTTCAGAGTTCCGTTGCTGGAACGGACGATGGCTACTCTGACCAATCCATCCTTGCCGGATATCACGTCTTCGACCACTGCAAGCCTCCATGCTGTGGGTGGGAGATTGTCCTCCTTTACAAGGACGATGATGCCGTGCTGAATGTTCACCTCCTTGTTAATCCATTTGGATCTTTGTTGTAGACTGTTGAGGTAGTCCTTTGACCACCTGCTGCATTTTCTGCAGATGCTGCCACCTGGATGGACGGTTGGAAGCTACCTCTGTCTGATTTGGTTCAGGGATGGATATCAATGGGGAACCGATTAGGAAATGACCGGGACTGAGATAAGAGGAATCATAGGGATTGCCAGAAAGACGAGAGATAGGCCTAGAATTAAGACAGGCTTCTATTTGGCAAGCTAACGTCTGTAGTTCGTCGTATGTCAAGCAGGTGTTGCCAACCACCCTTCTCATATGATGCTTCATTGACTTAACCCCAGCTTCCCAGAGGCCACCAAAATGAGGGGCACCCGGAGGAACGAAATGCCACGTGAGTCCTTCTTTACTACCAAACACTTGAAGTTCTTCCATGCACTGTTCGGATTTGAAGAAGCGGTGCAATTCATTCAACTCGTTTCGCGCTCCCACAAAGTTTGTTGCATTGTCCGAGTAGAGGTTAAGACACTTTCCTCTCCTCACGGTAAAGCATCGCAGAGCTGCAATGAAGGCTTCTGAGGTGAGATCTCGAACTACTACCAGATGTATTGCCTTAGTGCAGAGGCATACGAATACTGCAATGTAACAATTCACCTTCACCTTGCTTCTCGTTGATCCTTGCTTTATAAACATTTATAAACATTGACCCAGCAAAATGCACTCCCGAGTTCATAAACGGGTGCGCTGCTGTCACCCGAAGAGTTGGTAGTTGACCCATTAGTTGCTTCGAAGCAGATGCCTTCAACCTAAAGCAACGTAAACAATTGTAGATTAGCGGCCGTACTGTTCGCCTGGCGTTTGCAATCCAATATTTTTGCCGTAGAAAGGCGATCAACAATTGTACACCAGCATGTAGTAAGCGTAGGTGTTCAGATTCTATGATCAATTTTGTCAAATTGTGTTTAGGTGGGATGAATGATCTGATGACGTTCATTGAAAGGCATTGGACAGTTTTCTAAACTTCCGCCCACCCTGAGGAGGTCTTCTCCGTCGAGGAATGGGTTGAGAATTCTCAACGTACTTTTGGTCGCTACACTTGATATACCTTTCAGCTCTTCCACCCCCGCTATGTAGCTGGACCACTGCGCTTGTTTGATGCACACTTTCAAGGCTCCTTCACGTTCCATAGCCGTCAATGGACCAGTTCGCTTGGTGCTTGGATTCCTTGTATTGTGGGCAAACCTAATGCAGTAGGCGGTGACCTTCTGCATTCGGCTAAGTGACAAGAAACGACGGGAAATGTATTCTTGCTCCTCATAAGTCATCATGCATTGCGTCTTTCGTTTCTCAGAAAGTTCACCAATTTCCAGAGAGTTGTAGTTTGAACAAGGCCAAGAAGATTGTTGTTCGCGTAACCAAGATGGTCCATGCCACCAAACTGCATGAGTTTTCAGAACTAAGGGGTGCGTTCCTCGGGATAGAACCTTATGCTGAATTTCCCTCGGAGGTCACATGATGCCAGTGAGCTTTCTCCGTCAATTCTTGTATTTCTGACACACGATTGGCAACGAAAGTTTTCCACCTCGTAGGTTCCGCTGCAATCCAGTCGAGTACGATGGTAGAGTCCGTCCACAGATGAAGATCATTTATTTTCCTTTCCAGAATCGGAATAGTTTAGCTAACTAGGCGGGCTATCAGTAAAGCACCACACAGTTCAAGACGGGGTATTGCTGCTTGAGGGATACAACCCTTGACTTGGAGCACAACAGATGCACGGATATATTGCCATTACCGTCAATACTGCGCACGTACAAACAAGCTACATATGCTGCTTCTGATGCATCACAGTATCCGTGCAATTCAATTCTGGATACATTCCCCTTGATCACGACAAGTAGATCAACGCGTATGTCATTCAGACTTGGAAGTTGACTATAGAGGTCTTCCCAAGCAACTCGTAGTGCATCAGGAATTTTGTCATCCCAGTTCAAGTTCTCTTTCCATAATCTCCGCATGAAGATTTTACAATCCATGCACACGCCCAAGTAAGCCCAATGGGTCAAATAGAGACGAAATGATTCCCAACACAATTCGCTTCGTGAATTTATCAGTGCTTCGTTTTACGTTGATTTCAAAGTGAAATTTGTCCAGTGCAGGGTACCAAAGAAGACCCAGAGTTTTTACGCTGTTCTTCTCATCAAATTTCAGCGGTACCTTTGTCTCTCTGAGCTGTTGTGGTATGTTCTCCAAGACTGTTGAGTGATTGGAGCACCATTTTCTCAACTGGAAGCCACCAAGTTGTAGTAGATGTTGGAGATCCTCTTGCAGTTTTACGGCTTGTTCCACTGAGTCCGCTCCAGTGATACAGTCATCGACGTAGAAATCGCGTCTGAGGATCTGTGAAGCTGTAGGATACTGAACTTCTTCATCATCAGCAAGCTGCCTCAGACACCTTGTTGCCAGGAAGGATGCCGATGAAGTTCCATACGTCACGGCCTTTAACTGGAACTCCCGGATGGGTTCAAAAGGGCTCTTCCTCCATAGTATCCTCAGCATATTGCAATCCCTGGAATCTATCTTCACTTGCCTATACATTTTGGCGATGACTGCTGCGATGGCTATTTGATGGGTTCTAAATCTTGTCACGATTGAATAAAGATCCTGTTGCACTGTAGCTCCAACAGTTAGCACGTCATTCAATCAGACATTCTTATCCGATTTGCAAGATGCGTCGAAAACGACTCGCGTCCTGCTTGTGGTGCTACCTTCCCTTTCAACCGCATGGTGCGGAAGATAGAAAGAAGGCTCGTTCCTGCGAGGTCGGTCCACCGCAAGCTGCATATGATCCAGGCGTTCGTACTCGTCCACGAAATCGACGAATTCTTGCTGTAATTCAAGGTTCTTCTGTAACCTTCGCTCGATCTGAAGTAACCTTTTCTCTGCATTGTTACGCGATCTACCAAGTGGCGATCTACCTGCTCACGGACAGGCAACCTTACAATTAATCTTCCAGACTAATCACGTTTTGTGTTGCGCTGAAAATGGTCTTCACAGTATCGTTCTTCTTTGGTGAGTGGCATAATCGCTGGAAGCTCTTCTATTTCCCAGAATTTCTCGATTTGACGGTGTAGATCGTCGCCATCCCTCAGGAAGAATGATACACTTGATTGAAGCAGACTCCTCTGGGACTCGAAGTATATAGAGCCAGAGAAGATACAGCCTAGCTGCGCGTTCTTCATTACAGGCAGGTCGCAGTGTAATCTGAACGTTCCCTCGGCCAGGAGTTCCATGAAGAGTTCCGCGCCAATTAACATATCGATGTTGCCTGGTATTTTGAATTGCGGGTCGGCTAGTTGTATACCGGTCGGTATGCTCCAACTTCTGCAATTGATATAGGCTCCAGGCATTTCCCCTGTGATACTAGGAAGTACTGAGCATGTAATAGTAGCCTTGTAATTAGTAACGTTAGAATAGAATTCAATATCGACGCTGTGATCCAAATTTACTGTCGTATTGCTTATCCCTCTAAAAGGCATTGGGTTTCTACGTAGTTTCATTCTTAAGCGTTGCACCATCGCCTCCGATTTGACGTTAGACTGCGATCCACTGTTAAGTAGAACTCTGCATTGTTGTAGTTCACCATTGTTGTCCCTCACTTTCACCAAGGCAGTGGACAGCAGGACCTGTGCTTGTGTGCGAAATTTTAAAGAACAGTAAGAGCCTGATTGTTGCAGTTCATTGTTGTAATCAGTTCTTCTATTGGGTGATTCTTGTGATTCAGACCCCGGTTCACGCCTCGCGTCTCTTCCGTCATTCCTTGTGACGTTCAGATCGGGTGCTATGTCAGCGTGTTTCCTGCCACAACTCTTACAATAGCCTGCAATGCATTGTTGGACATTGTGCGACCGAAAGCAATTGAAGCACAATCCTCCACTCTTAACAAATGCATAGCGTTGCTCAACGCTGCGATTAATGAATGGCTGACATTTATGAAGGGCATGCTGGGATTCACAAAATGGACATGCACTGATGCTAGATACAGACACATTTGAATAGGGTGACTTGGATGAGGTGGTCTTAGAATGACTTGCCTTTTGAACTGTAGTGGTCAATTTTGCGTCACGACTGGATGTAGCTAATTCTAATGCCTGACATCTGCCTTCTAGAAAAGATTGCAATTCAGATAGTTCTTGGAAGTCCTGTCCTTTAGCATTAATCTCTTATTCCTTTCTAGTTAAAGGATCTAGTTTATCCAGTACTAGCTGCGATAGGAGAATCTCTTCTAGCAGTGTTTTTAACTTCAGAGCCTTAATGGCATTCAGATTAGAAATTAACTGGTTAGTTAGGTGCCTAATATCGGCTGCCGAGTCCTTTCTGCAAGATGGTAAAGATAATAGTAGCCTGATATGCTTAGTGGCTATTAAGCGATTATTAGTATATCAACTACAAATCAGTTCCCACGCCACGTCAAAGTTTTCATTTGATATCGGCAGGTTGCTTATCAATTCTAAAGGCTCCCCTTTTAAGGCTGATAACAGATAATGCAATTTCTGTACATTAGGAATGTCTGAATTTTGTGTTATTAACCCATTCAAGGTGTCTCTGAATGCTATCCATGAGCTATAATCTCCGGTGAAAGTCTGGGGTTACTTGTTAGGCCCCCTGTGCTATTGTCAGTAAGGGTTCGGGTGTTTCCAGTGCCTCTCTCAACTAATTTAGTCAATGCTGCTTCTAAGTCAAAGTATTGTGTTTCAAACTCTTCACGATCTGCTGCGTGGCTATCATCATCGTCATGAAGGTCTAATTTGCTTTGCGGTTCTACGTACCTATTTCTAATTGCGGTAAGCTCATTTAATCGAAGCCGTACCGTAGTTACATCATTTCCTCAAGAAATTTACTTGTTCGAGTTACGCTTGCCTTAACTATGGCTCTCTGTTTAACTAGTAATTTATTTTCATTGGGTTCCATGGTGAGGAAAGGGTCGAGGGAGACGGGAAATACTAAGGAATTCTGACCTGTTTGAAGTAGCCTCATCTGTATTGTCTCCGCCGCTGCCTGTGTTTCGTCTCCCGCTGGGCTGAGCTTCCGGCGATAGGATTGCCTTGCTGTCGCTACCTGGGTGCTCTCCTGTGTCACCGATGGGACGGATGTGCTGCTGATATTGCCTGTTTAGCTGCCGTAGTAGTATTCACGAATCCGTAGAAGTTATATTCACACACGTGATAACCAAGTACGCACGTAGACGTAATATATCATCCGGCACGGAGGACCAATGTTTCGAGCCACACCTCGAAACGTATTCGGACCCGAATGAAACACTTGGGGCGAATAAATAGCCGGAACAAGATTCGCGCGGGCACAAACAATTAATCAACGTATGCATTTAAATTATACACATTTATTACTATACACACAACTATATACACAACATATTGATATAATTTCGTGATTGCGCTGCGAGAAGCTGCCAGTAAGGCACGGCTTAACAGAGTGTGGCCCAAAGGCCAGGTAGGGCTGAGGGTCGACAATGGAATGACACAGTGTTGCCAAACATCACCATCACCACACGTTGTCACGTCTCGTTTCCTCACAAAACAATGTCCACTTACTGTCTCCAACAAAGGAAATGGGGTGGGACATTCCTTTCACCGTCAGGGCAGTATACCTTGTAAGCAACTTTCTGAGAAACAGATAACGAGATGAGTCAGATGACAGTAATCGTACTTTACGCAGTGCTGCCTGGCTATTTGAAGAAGGGAATGGCGTGGGACATTTCTTTCACCATCTGGGTAGTATACCTTGTAAGCAACTTCCTGAGAAACAACGAGGTGACAGTACTCGTACTTGACGCAATGTTGTATGGCTATTTGAAGAAGGGAATGGAGTGGGACATTCCTTTCACCATCTCAACAGCCAGTAGCACGGGGTTAGTTTTGCGAGTAGTTTCATCAGTTAATGTGTTACTTTATTCTTAGTCTGCATATCCTTAACTCAAAATGCCTAAAGAGAAGTGCAGCAGAAAGTATTTATTAAAACAGTGGGTGTCAGGTATTAGTGATTATTCAACTGAACGAACAAGTTGCCGACCGACCATATCCCAGACATGTTCGATGGGCGACATGTCAGGCGAACGGGCAGGCCAGGGAAGCAAGAGGTATCCGTCGTTCTGCGAAGAAGGCCTGCACATTCCTCGTCACATGCGGGCGGGCATTGTCATGCTGAAATACGGCCTGTGGAACGGCCTGCAAGAGGGGCAGTACCGCGGGCTGTAAAACTTCCCTGATGTAGCGGTCACTGTTCAGATTGCCCGCAAGACGTACGAGGCGCGACCGCCTGTTATAGGCAATTACGCCCCAAATCATTACACCTGGTGTTTGTCCGCTATGCCGCTCAACAATGCAGTCTGTCTGATTGCGTTCTCCACGGCGGCGTCGAACGCGTATGCGTCCATCACTGTAGGACAGATTGAAGCGGGACTCGTCCGAAAACACTACATTTCACCACTCAGCCTGCCAGTGTCGGCGTGCACGTACTCATTGTAGTCGGAGGCGTCGGTGGTTCCCAGTCAATAGAAGCCGACGCAGTGTCATGCGTGCTACCAGTCCAGCCCTCAAAAGACGGTGCCGCACCGTCGACGCAGACATGTCCACCTCCGATGCAGTGCTCCAACGTCGAGCCAACACCGAGGACGACGCTGTTCTGTCCGATACGGCCATGCGGAGAAGATGGCGGTCATCCCGCGCAGTGGTCACATTGCGTCGTCCTGTACCCTGTTGTCACTGTGTACGACCCTCCTCTCTCCACTGGATCCACATACGCCTTACTGTCACGGAACGACAGACCCGCCTCCCGGAGCCCAAGCATTCAGACCCGTTCAACCGCACTCACATGCTGATAGTCCACCCTGTGATGTCGGCGAGGCATCGTTGCACTTGCTCACAAGTTTCCACTTGGTATGACGCCCCACGCCGACAGAGCTGTGCGGAACACTGACCTGTCCAGTCCCACGACAGAGGGCACTGGTGGGCCAATGTGCGCGCCATCTCTCTGCAATTTCAATCACTTAGTATGGTACCGCGGGCCTACACGATCCCTGTTCTGGGAGTGTCTCCGACCATTTCCTCTGGGTGTTTCACTTTCTACAAATAATACTGTAGGTTACACAAAATGAGCATGAAATTGTATTTAATATACGAGTAGTCTACATGTAAAAAGTTTAGAATTGTTGGTTTGCATACTTTCTGAGATATTTAGATTAGGATAAAATATTATAGAGAGCATGTACCAACAGTTTGTATGCCTGGCGACTCGAAAGAATATGCAGTCATATACTGTATGTGTTGAAGTACACAAATCATCCTTGATATTTGGTTGAAATCTAATGGATTTTATGGAAGTTACATGCATTTAAAACTTAACCCTATCAGAGCGTGTAGAATCATGTAGGGAACACTGTCATGTACGGGCGTCTATACATTAATCTGAAATATTATTATCTATATGCGTGCTATTTTGGAACAGTTCCCATGCATACCCTCTGAGATATCCAACATAGAGCTCAAATTTCAATTGTGATTTTTCAGCATTTAGTACAACTGACGTCATTTTCAAATATGGCTGCAAGATATCCTGGTATATACTCATACCAAATTTGTTGTCGATAGTTGCAGCCGTGTAGGAGTTGGTAGAGGCATGGGGGACACATACACAGACAGAAGGACAGACACACACACATGCCCAGGTGATCTCATAAGTCTACTTTTTCATCATTTTTGAAAAAATGTGAAAAATAGGCTAAAAATACAATATATCACCAAAACACTAGGTAATCAACAACGTATTTATTTAACGAATGGCGTATTATCCACATCAATGTGTGAGTATATCTACATCATTACAATATGCACTAATAAAAGTAGAAATCGAGCAATACTATAACACAGTTAAGATATCTGGGTGACATATAATGAACACTGAATCCATTGAGTTTCTTTTTGCCCTCTAATCTTTCATAAAACATTGTATTTTCATTGAACAACCAAGCTTTGTAAACCAGCAGAAAACAACACAGGAAGGAAATTCAAATCTTACCAGATGCGATCCTGGCTTCCCTCTCTCCGATGCCACAGTTTCCAGGAAAATTATTACTATCCATTTGGGCCAAGTCGGCAAGGAACAATTCAATAGTAGTGTCATCCCATCCTTCCTCAGGCCATTTCCTCTGAAACAAACAACTTTCAGTCATTAGCAATCTAATAACATTGAGTAGGCCTACATTATTTACTATTAGCTGTACATGCCCGTCGTTAACGGGATTATTGCACTGTATATGCATTGTTGTATAAGATATAATATTTTAATATGCAATGCATAAAACGAAATCTACAGAGCGTATTTAATTATTTTAAATATACGGTACCGGTAATTAAAAATTTGCCAATTAAAGAACTTGAAGAAAGAAAAAGAAAGAAAAAATATATCCTTCACGATCTACAATTTCGTTACGGTACAACTTCCACTTCCCGAGTTCCTTCTGACATAAAACTGCCTATAACCAGGGGCGGCCGCACCTTATGTGCTGAAGCGCTGCAGCTCTTGGTTTTATTTGAAAATAAATTACTTTAATAATATTATCTACAATCAAATATAGCGCATTAATTAGAAGTCAGCCAAAGAACAGGAAATATTTCAACTCCACTCACAACGAGGTATCTAGTCCTGCATTCCTTCCGCGCCAGGCACTAGCTGTACAGATCGCAGCCCAGCGAGAATTTCTAAATTTATTGCCAGCAAAAACGAAATCTGCCTTTTGCGCATGCGTGCCCAAACTTTCGTTGTGCTGTTAGGACAACTGCCAAGACCAGAGCAGGACCTTCTATACTACCGGACCTGACACTGCAATCCAAGATGGCCGCCGTAATTGGTGGTCTGACATCAAACGTATGACGTGTGTCAGAATCAAACAAAACACAAAATAACATCAAGACGTGATTTTGTCTGCTGTTAATTCATTTTATGGGCTTGGGACATCTTGGTCATCAGTCCCGTGCAGTTGAATTCCTCAGATTACGTGATGTCTGAAGTAGTGTGTAGCTGTATAAGGGACTGCATGGGGGAGTGTCCCAGGAGTTGAAGTAAGGTACCGTACTACCAGAGTTTCATCACGAAAGGAATAAAATAAAATAATGTTGAGGCCCACAGGAGAGATCTGCAGAATATCTTGGTTGAGTGGACAGGGAAAGTTGTAACTGTTCATGTAGGAATTTCAAATTGCTTTTTAGTACATATTATTCTTAAAAATAAATGAGACCAACCAGGTGGTGTAGTTCTTGGTTCTCACTTCTGGGCCCCATGTTAGATTCCCGACTGTCAAGAAATCTAATTCTAGTCTGAGGATAAGAACGGGGTACACACAGCCTAGTGAGGTAAACCGGGAAATATTGGGTTCGATTCTCCGCTTAGCCACCCAGCAAGTGGTTTACCATGGGTTCCCACACATACTGAATATAAATGCCTAGGTAATTCCTATCATAAGGTCACGACTGCCTCCTGTAAATCCGTAAACAAGTAGGCTAGTCCTATTCATTCATTCATTCATTCATTCCTATTCATGAGATTAAATGGCACTCGGTCAAACGCATGACGTGTGTCAGATTCCAACACAACACAACACAAAAAAAAACATCATGACGTAATTTTGTCTGCTGTTAATTCATAAGTTTTGGCGCCGCGAATGCTCAATGTTGGTTTACAATAATAACAGTATAACACAATTTCGTTACGGTACAACTTCCACTTCCCCGACGGATGGCCTGCCTTACAAAAGGCTTTGTTGGACGCCGCTCAGGAAACTATCCCTGCATCGTCAACCAAAGGCAAACACCCATGGTGGGATGCAAATTGTGATGAGGTTATAGAAGAAAGGCGTAAAACCTGGATTAGATGGAACCAACAAAAAAATGAAGCTAATTATGAAGCCTTCCTCCTGCAAAGGAAAGCTACAGCTAACACCATCCGCAGAGCCAAGAGGAATTACCTCAGGAGTCTAATGCAACAGGCTGAAAATGATTTTCAGAGAAACAACTCAAGAGATTTGTACAAGGGACTTAAGAAGCAAACTGCTCAGTATACAGCTCCTACCCTCATCCTCCGCGGGCCGGATGGAAAACTTCAACTAAACAATAAAGACTGCACTAAAACTCTTGCAGATTACTTCCAGAAGCTACTAAACGCAGAGGAACCTAATGAAAAGCTTATTTTCCATGAGCCTCCGTACAGGAATCCTGATTCTCAACCGCCTACAATAGAAGAAATAATGAACATCATTTCGAATGGTCTCAAGAACAACAAGGCTCCAGGTGAAGACGGCATAGTAGCCGAGATGTGGAAACATGCAGATGACCAGTCCTTACAGAACATCTATCAAATCATAAAGGACATATGGGCAACAGAGTCCCTACCCGAAGGTTGGACGTCTGCTGTGATTTATCCCCTCCACAAGAAGGGAAGTAAGACAGACCTCAACAATTATAGAGGTATTTCCTTGTTACCAATTACCTACAAGATCCTCTCTGTAGCCTTGCTCAATAGAGTCACTGCACAGCTAGACTCAGAATTAGGTGAATACCAGGCTGGTTTCCGTATGACCAGATCTTGCCCAGAACAGATACACAATCTTAAGACAGTTCTCACATACACGAACCGAGGTGGCCATCCATGGGTGGTGGTTCTAGTAGATTTTCAGAAAGCTTATGACTCTGTGGATAGAGATACCCTTTTCTTCATACTACGGGAATTTGGTCTGGATGGGAAGGCACTACGATTAGTCCAAGCCACTCTGAGAAACACGACGTCCAAGGTCAGATTCAGAGGTGAACTATCCGAAAGCTTTCCAATCAGAACAGGAGTTAGACAGGGCGATGGTCTGTCCTGTATTCTCTTCAACTGTGTACAGGAAAAGATCATTAGGGAATGGCGAACGATGCTACCACCGGGAGCTGGACTGAAGCTTGGCTACAAGAGAGACTTCTTCGTCCCTTGCCTAGCTTTTGCTGATGACCTCATTCTACTGGCAAATAACACAGAGGAGGCTACCTACAACCTACAGAGTCTTTATAGTGTAGCAGTTAAGACTGGATTGAAGATCAACATCCAGAAGACTCAATTTATGACCAATATCAAAGAGGCCCCGTCTAATATTTCTCTCACAGACACTACCATACGAAAGGTACCTGCAGTTAAGTACTTGGGAGAATGGATTTCTGCGAATCAGAGCGAGAACCTAGCCATAGATGCCAGATGTACCAAGTTTGAAAGGGCTTATCATTCCTGTCGTAGTATCTATTCATCTAAGTGCCTCTCCAAGAACCTCAAACTCAGACACTATAACTCCGTCGTCAAGCCATCTGTTCTGTATGCTTCTGAGTGCCTTGTAATGACCAGAAAGGGTCCACTCAGAAAACTGGAGTTAAAAGAGAGGAAGATCCTGAGGAGGATATTAGGTCCAATTAGAGAGGAAGGAGGCATTTACAGAATCCGTCATAATGTTGAATTTTATGAACACCAGGAGGACATCATCACGTCTATAAGGAAAAGACGCCTGGCCTTTTATGGACACTTGGCACGTCTGGATTCTGAAAGACTCAGCAAAAGGATATTCACAGTAACAGGAAGAGGCAAGGCTTCTAAGAACAAATGGATTGCGTCAGTTAAGTCAGATATGGAACAACTCGATATCCCACTGGAACAAACTCGTGACCGTCTGCTGTTCCGTCAGGTCATCCGACAGGGCGTTTTCCCAACGTCCCTTACAAGTAAGAAGACTACAGGAGCTAAGTGGACAGAAGAAAGAAGACTGATTCACAGTCAGAAAATGAGGGACTATTGGAAGAAGAAGAAAGCAACAACTTGACCGAAGAGTAGATACGAGCCCCGTGGTCCTAAGTAGGCCAAAACGATAAAGAAGGAGAAGAAGAACAGTATAACACACTACTAATGCTAACAAGTAATAACTACCTTATATTTGCAATGTAATACAGCGGCGGTTCATAAATTGAAGTTACTGATAGTTACCGATTTAGATGTAGATTGTTATTTAACTTAGTAATTTGGGATTATCTGAAAATATCTAAAGTTATTTAGAAAAATCAACGAACTGGACTAACATTACCATTTTAATGAACTGCTTGATTTTGATTTTTTGTCGATACATGTTGATACGACTAGTATTTATCTGTCTTTAAGAAACGAACATTATGGCGATGATTCGCAAAGTAAACGAACTTCTATGGACAAAAACTCTGCACTAAAAAAACATATTCCTCCCATTTATGCCATAAGATAATGTACCCAACGGTTTCAGAGAAGCCAAATACAGTAATGAATATCACGAAGCAAGTAAGAAATGAAACGAAAATTACGGGGGGGGGGGGGGGTACATCTTTTCATCACCTAGTGACAAGTGGGAAATGAAATGAAATGAAATAGATTAGTTGCCCCCCCCCCCTGGAAAAACTCCTGTGGGCGCCCATGAATCGGATGTCGACGCGCCGATATACGCGAAAAAATGAGATAATTGTTGTTTTAAGGGCCTACTTTAGGTACGGCATTTCACTAATGATAAACAAATGACGACTTTTGGCATTAAAACAATAGAAAGAGAAGTCGTCTCAGACGGAAAGATATGGGCCCAAATTAAAAGGAAGGCCCACAATAGAGTGAGATGGAAGAAATTTGTAGCTGCCCTATGTTCCTACAAGGAATAAAAGGAAATAAGGAAGGAATAAGGAATTTCACTAATGTTTCAATAATCATAATTTTGTATTTTTTATCTTCGAATATATAAGCCTCCGTGGCTTAGGCGGCAGCACGCCGGCCTCTCACCGCTGGGTCCGTGGTTCAAATCCCGGTCACTCCATGTGAGATCTGTGCTGGACAAAACCGAGGCAGACGGGTTTTTCTCCGGGTACTCCGGTTTTCCCTGTCAAAATTTCATTCCAGCAACACTCTCCACTATCATTTCATTTCATCTGTCATTCATTTAATCATTGCCCCAGAGGAGTGCGTCAGGCCTCGGCAGCCGGCACAGTCCATATCCTCGTCGCTAGATGGGGGCTTCATTCATTCCATTCCTGACCCGGTCGGAGACTGGAAGCAGGCTGTGGATTTTCATTTTCATCTTCGAATATCAAAATGTAAAACATATTACTACACACGCAACACGTCGCTATCTAATACACGAACTGCACGTGCAGCGAGCACAGTAACTGTTTCAGTAGTCTACAAGATTGCTTGAAACGAGAGCAATGTGGATGAGCCATCACTAGTGACAGACTACTCGCTTGCTGGCTGAATTCCCATCACGAAGCTCCTGTTTTCATGGTTACCACTGACTTCCGTTCCCCCTCTGGCCTTACTCAATATTAAATAAGCAACGGTCTTGCCAGCAGATTACCGTCGCATCAGGCTAGTTGAGCAACGCGGGAGTAGATTCGCCATCGCGCCACCGTGTAGTGTCGTTCGACGGTCGATGTTCATGCCTTAATTGGTAAATAACACCTAATGCAGTAAAATTCATGTTTAAAAATAAAAATGCCACATTACTTATTTTGTAATAAAGCAGGTGAAACGACGATTCAAACGCTTCAATGGACAACCGCCACTGATGTAATATGACTATCAAAATATGATGTGACTTCTACAATGCGATGATGTGAAGTAGTGTAATGTATATCAATTTGATTATAGGGTTAATATGTTTTGTTTTAGGTCATTTATTACGATGTCATCAAAAAGGAAGCATAGCTCCCTTTGGACACATTTCACGGAAGGCACAGAAAAAAGAAAGCAAAATGTAACCACTGCTCAACATTAATAAGTATTGCAGGAGGCTCAAACGGAAATTTAACCCGGCATATGAAAACAAAACACGCTTTCATCCCATTAACAATTGAAAGACAAAATAAAGAAATAAAAAAAATCCATTTAAAAATTAAAATACTACGAGTAGGCTTACAATGTACGTGGGCCTAAAGTAAAAAACAAGAACAGAATAGCTCAATATCCCATTTTACCCATTTGTGTAAATTAGGCTACTGATTAATTTGCCCACTTGTTGTTTAATTGGCTGGCTGCGTGGCTCAACGGTAACGTTCTCGCTTGCTGGGCCCAAGGTTGCAGGTTCGTATCCTGGTGCAATTAGCTGGCATTTGAGGGTGCGCAAATGCGAGGGAGCCGTGTCAGTAGATTTACTGGCACGTTAAAGATCCCCTTCGGGGCAAAATTCCGGCACCCCGGCGTCTCTAAAAGCCAGAGTAGTTAAAAGGAACGTAAAACCAATATCATTATTATTATTATGTTGTTTAATTACCCAAAATACGAGTAATAACCCAGGCATTGACTACACTGATCGTTATAAGGAAACTGCTATAACTATAACAAACAAAGAGCGCGTGCAGTGGCAGTAGCAAGGCGAGCGAACGATCTGTATTTCAGGGAATTCGAGATGGGAGCTAACGAACTAAAAGAGCGACCTAGTTCGCTAAGGAGCTGCGAACTAAACTGATCGCTCCCAGCCGCGAACTATTATGCGCAAGACTACCTAATAGAGCACTACAGTTGACAGACCTGGTGACTGAATATATTCTTAGTTCCATCTCTTAGGGTACAGAATACAAAATTTGGCTGAAGTTCAATGGATAGCATGAACGTTACATGCAGTTAAACATTGGATCTAACAGCGCGCGTAAAATCATGTTGGCAACAATGTCATGCATGTATTGATCAGAAATAATCTGAAATAATATGATCTATTGTTGTGCCAATTATGAATTAAATCCATTAGTTAGTAAAGAAGTTACATGCATTTTAAAATTGGACCTATCAGCAGGCTTAGAATCAAGTTAGCAGCACTGACGTATAAAAGTTACTCCAAATTCATCTAGAATGCCAGGTACCAGTGCTTGATTTGTATAAAAAAAGATGTTCCGGTACTGTGGGCTACAGGATGGTGGTGAGAGAGGTGGGGGGGGCTTGAGAGGGGGGTTAAGGGGGGGCTTTATGGAATATTGAAATATAGAGTTCTAAAAACGATATTTCTAAGCTTTTCTGATTGCAATTTTAAATTAAATTGACTGCTGTAGCAACATTTTTCTTACCATAGCCAATTGGCCTATATTAAATTTTAATGTAGGCCAACTAGGCTACCATTCAAACAATGTTCATTATTTCAATGTATTTTTTTACGTAATTTAAAAAATTAAATACATTTCGTTTGAAAATACACACATGTTCATCAACAATCAATTATTTCTTGTTTTATATTCTTGTCCTTACAGTTTTCTGAAATAATTATCCAGTCAAAGACCAAGTTAACCTTGACTTACAACTAACGTTCCACAGTTCTAAAAATTATGTTATATATTCGACTTTTCCCCGATCAGAGGTTTCGGTACGGCGTATCGGTGCGTACCGTCACAAATCTAGCCCTGCCAGGTGCTATAGGCTACGTGTGCAAACTTTAGAGCTATTGGCTTGCATACTTTCTGATATATTGATATTAGGGTAACAAAAATAGAGACTGCATTTATTAACAGTTGGCAGCCCTAATTTGCTATTAAGAATACGCATAGTCATATCTCTTATGGTACACATAGCACATAAGAAATGTGGTTGAAATCCAAATGATAGTATAGAAATTACATGTATTTAAAGTTGGACCTCTCAGCAGGCTTAGAATCAGTTGGTAGCATTGACGTATATGAGTTACTATACGCGTGCATAGTTTAAAGCTGTCGGCTTGCATACTTTCTGATATATTGGAATTTGGATAAAATAAATTGAGAGTATTTATTAACAGTTGGCAGCCCTGGTGGCTCTTAAGAATACGCTCAGTTATATCTGTTAATGAACACATAGAACTACGAAATTTGGTTGAATTCCAATGAATAGTGTAGAAGTTATATGTATTTAAAAATTGGACCTATCAGCAGGCTTAGAATCATTTTGGCAACCCAGCCATGTATGGCCTCCTGGAAATTAAACTGAAATATTAGTATCTATGTATCTCTACCCCTTATTATTCCCGTTTTCCAACGGGGTCGGGGATGAGATGCGATGAAAGTCTTTGTGGCGATGGTTTTTACGGCCGGATGCCCTTCCTGACGCCAACCTCATGAGATGAGTTAATGAGAGATGAAATGAATGATGGTGAATGAAACTGGGCAGGGATATGGAAGGAAGCGGCCGTGGCCTGTCAGAAGGTACCGTCCCAGCATTTGCCTGGTGTTGAAAATGGGGAAACCACGGAAAACCGTTTCAAGGACGGCCGACGGTGGGGCTCGAACCCACGCGTCTACCGAATCAGCAGAGAGCTTGGCCCCATGACCTAATGCTGCGCTTTAGCCAGCGTAGCCACTACTGTGAAATATTATTATCTATAGGTGTGCGAATTTTGATATAGCTCCCATTCATACCTTCCAAGATATCCAACATGGAGCTCAAATTCCAATTGCGATTTTTTAAGCAGTTGGTAGCACTGACATTATTTTCAAATACGGCATTGAGATATTCAGGTATAGAACTTTACTCCTACCAAATTTTGTTTCGATTGCTGCAGCCGTTTAGGAGTTGATAGGACACACACACACAGCCAGACGGACAGACATACATACACACATTTGCCCGGATCGATCTCGTAAATCTACTTTTTCCTCATTTTTGCAAAATATGAAAAGTAGGCTAATAAATGTGACCAACCAAGTGGTGTAGTTCTAGGTGTCACTTCTGGGGTCCAGGTTTGATTCCTGAGTGTCAAGAAATCTAATTCTAGTCTGAGGGTAAGAACGGGGTACACACAACCTAGTGAGGTAAACAGAGAAACGTTGGGTTCGATTTTCCGCTTACCCACCCAGCAAGTGGTTTACCATGGGTTCCCACACATACTGAATATAAATGCCTAGGTAATTCCTATCATAAGGACACGACTGCATTCTGTAAATCCGTAAACAAGTAGGCTAGTCCTATTCATTCATTCCTATTCATGAGATTAAAATAAATGGCACTCTGTCGAACGCATGACGTGCGTCAGAATCCAACACAACACAAAAAACATCATGCCGTGATTTTGTCTGCTGTTAATTCATTTTATGGGCTTGGGACATCTTGGTCATCAGACCCGTCCATAAACAAGTAGGCTAGTCCTATTCATGAGATTAAATGGCACTCTGTAAAATACAAAATATACCAGTAGACAATGAAGGCCCATTTGATGAACATCTGAGAATATAAAATAATACTACATACAAAAATTTACCTCCATGTAAATATTTAAACATGTAAGCTACGGTAGTCATATTCAAATAATCAAATAGCACACTGCCGAATGAATCGATACAAAAAGGCATATTTTATGCACATCTAACACCAAAAAAAAAAGGCCTACTGTACATACAAGAAATAACTTCCATATGAATCCATAAACATGTAGGCTAGTCCCATTGATAAGATTAAATGACATTGTACTGCGCCCCTACTTATATCCAATGCCCGAAAAAGGATTGCAGACATGTAAGTTACCCAGCTCACAAGCTTATCATGCCTACTAAGTAAAATTGGGAATTCCAGGAACATACAGGATAGATATTATTCGTAAAGAAAATAGTACTACTAGACAAGGTACAAATTTCTACTATTATTTACATTTAGAACAACCGAGAAACTCCAATCTCGAGGGGTGATAAGGTCTAATCTATAGTGAGCGCCTGTATCTATACCTCGTAGTACTATTTTCGACGATGACGACAATGAAAACGGAATCAGTTTAGATAAAAGTTGACTAAGTTGCTAAAAAGCACTAGCCGTTTATTAAGCTAATAAAACATGTATAACAACTGGCTTCCTCCCTCAATATTGTGTCTCTCTGACACTTCAACAAAATAACTGCAAAGATAAATTTGCACATGGCATTACTATCGTAAGAAAATGCGAAACGGCGTGACATTAAGTATTGCCCTATTTTATACAGGTCCGCTTCAACTATGAACCGTAGTACCATATCTACTCAAATTATTCATGAACTATGTGCATATATACATCCTTTTATGAAATTCAAATTTCACACTCCATAACGTCGAAGATTAAATTTTCTTCCTCCAATAAGTCTTTCATCTACTCCATTTCTCTTAAACATCCAATTCAAATTCAAACAAACACCGCAACTATCGTGTTGAAAGTAATAAATACTCGTCATAATCAATTGAACATAAGTGACAAACATTTAAGCTAAGCACTGTTCCTTTTTACCTTTATCTATATATCATGAAATTCTGAAATAAGTGCTGAAATTCTTTACTGAGTTAACAATCTTCTGATAAACGTGAATACTGTAAGTGCACGGCATTAACCTTCGTTTCCACACTTCTCCTCCATAATTATACAACAATTACTTTCTCTCTTAAACACCCTGTACAGAATCTTCCTTTACTACACTCTCATAACTTCACAATTATTGCATTCAATACTAGAAAAACTTAAGAGACTCCCCTGCGTCCCTTCGTAAACTTACGTAACTCCTTTACGTTCATATCTCCTTAATCTGCACGGTAATTCAACTATAAACTTCTACTTCAATACATATACTTCCTTTACTTAACATTTCTCCTCTATAATTGATACAACATCGCCTCGTGCTTGTAATTTCATTTCGGTAATAAATCTCTGTACTTTCACCTTTCTAATCACCCTGTGATTTAACTTCGTTAACTTTCCTCTTCACGTGTTTAAATTCAGCTTTACATTTCATTACAACTTTTCAAGAAATATCAGTAAATATTCATATTCTTAACAAAAGATATAAGTTTGACTTCATTCCATTAATATTTGTTTAACAAATTCATTTATGTTTTAACGCTCTAAATCTCATTAGACATATGTGTTTAAGCTTTTCGTAATACTTTCGTTCATAATAAATTTCTGACACTCGAATCAACATCATGAGTTGTCGAAATATTCTTTACACTTCGTGACGTTACTTCTTAAGTATACTGTATTTAAATTTGCTCCAATAAATTTCATTTTACTTCATTTACAATCTTACTCCTTCTTTACTTCGTTCAACGTTCTATTCCTTTTATATAGTTTACTCTACATTCCATTTTTATTTTAACGCTCTAAATTCCTTTAATACAACTCCTTTCAATAATTGCTTTCCTCTAAACAATTCCTTTATATTCCTTTTTAACGCTCTGAATCTCATTAAACAATTGGTTCTAAGTTACTCTAAACAATTCCTTTATATTCCTCTCAATTCCTTTATATTCCATCGCTGCGATAAAACAGATTTAATTAAATTAAATCTAACGCAAGTGTGAAAATATTTACACGATTTTACTTTACTATAACCTTAGTGTTAATAGCATCATCATCATGCCAAAATTTCGTCCAAGTGACTGAAATTTTCCAGAAATACGGCAAATAACTCCGTAGAAAAAATATGAAAAATCACAATAACAAGATCTACACAAATTTAATTACTTTGACAAAATTTATACGTTTTAAATAATGCAGTTAAGAAAAATGCTGTTGAAAGATACTGCAAAAATGCGGTTGAAAAATGTGCGGTTGAAAAATATGCGGTTGGTCAATTGGATAATCACACAACTGAACTACAATTCTACATGATAAAAGAATTTTCTCACTACCTTGTGTTGACTTCTGTACTGCTGAAAATACTTGCATCGCTCCTTCCAAACCAAACTTGTCGTGTTCATAGCAATGTCCACAGCTATGAAGACCGGTTTTGTGACAGCACCAGCTGGACTCGCGGTGAATGACCTCGCCGTGTACAGCTCTGCCAACTCCCCGTCTCTCCTTCGCTCCAAGTAGGCCGGCTTCGATTCTCCATCTCTTCAGAATAGACATCATGGTTTCTTCAGAATAGACATAGGTTTTCATCAGAATAGACATCGGTTTTCTTCAGAATAGACATCACGGTGTAATACTGTTGTTTATGCAAGCTTTTTCGTATCTCAAGATGTGTTAAAACTCTCGTAGAAAAGTATGAGTTTTGCTCGGTGATGTTGCGCTTTGCGTAGATATTTGTAGCGTCTTTCATGCTAGTGAATCTGGAATTCAACTGACATCCTTGTAGTCTTCAACTTCCCTATGCTTAACTTAGCACATGTTAATATTCATATTCTTGATAATATAATTGAGACCTCCCCGTTGCTGCCTGGTAACTTGCATTTTTAATACAATGTTCAAATAAGCTTTTACACGTAGAATACTGAGTAGCTTCTTGTCGAAAATGTTTCTAGCTATGTGGAACACTTTGCATAAGCACTGCAATATATAGTTGTAGCTTGCTCCTAAGTTACTGAAATTTCACTCTCCCTTACTTCCAACCTTTGTGAACCGTAGCACTCTTATAAAGATACTCGTTTATGCTCGAGGTCTTGTCTCGTTCAAATCTCAATTGGAAAGAACTCTCTCGTCCTGCTCTCCGCATTCCTCAAGTTCTCGTCTCACTTCCTCTCCTCCCGTGGTGTGACGTAACTCCTACCACCTCTCCTGACTTCCGTCCGCAGTTCGACCTTCGCCTCTTCCCCTCTCTCATGACGTAACTCTCGCTTCAAGTGGCGTGATCTTTCTCGTAATGTGAACCTCCCTCTTTCGTATAATGGAATATATGTCCATCTTTAAATCATTCCTACTTCCTTGTCTTTTATAAATGCATAAGATTTATAGTATTTTAGTCATTTCCATACAGTTTTTCCCATATTACTCAAATTTTTAATAAATAAAAAATTTTATCCATTCATTTATTTTCTGGGGTCTTGGTTCATCTCCCAATCAGTTCTTGAGTAATGATCTTCAATAAATTCTGGCGCAGTACGGTACCAAGTGCACTCCCTCGATACAAAATATACTGATACCAGTAGACAACGGAGACTTGTTTGATGCGTAGTTTTGTTCTTTTCCTAGGTACAGTTAACTTACAACTGAGCCATCTGCACAATAATAACAACAATAACAAATTCAGGGACAAAATGTTTGACACAAACTGATAGCTACACTTCTTCAGGATAACCGGTTGTTCGCTGACTTTCAAGGACAACGCAGCCGATGGAGAACTCAGAAGAATGGACTGCCCCAGGGAAGTGTATTGTCTCCTATTTTATTTAATATGTACACCAACGATCAACCACAGCCTCAAGGGTGTAAAAGCTTCATTTACGCTGACGACCTTGCTCTTTCTGCCCAATCATAACAGTTTGAAGTTGTAGAGCATACACTCAGTCGTGCTCTCAAACAGCTTGGTACAACCAACTCATGCCCAATACTAATAAGACTCAAGTATGTGCCTTCCACCTGAAACATAAACAATCTAGTCGGAAACGTGAAGTATTCTGGAATGGTATGTTATTGGATCATTGCTTCCATCCCAGATATCTATTTGTCACCTTAGAAGAGTAGAGCTTACCTCTAAACAGAATAGACCTTCATTATGTGTCTCGCTGATTTTGAAGACGATCTGGATCTCAGTTCCCTGGACATTTCTTTCGCCCGGAAAATGAACCGGCATTTAATGTAATGAAACACTATCCTAGGGAAATATAGTAACAGATGATCCTCTGAGCGCCGGCCCTGTAGTGTTGGGAGTAGCGCGCCAGCCTCTCACCCGGAGGCCCCAGGTTCGATTCCCGGCTTCGTCAGGGATTTTAGAAACTGACGTGAGGGCTGGAACGGGGTGCACTCAGCCTCGTGAGGACAACTGAGTAGCTGTCTGACAGTGAGACAGCGTCCCGGTCACGAAAACCAAGATTAACGGCCGAGGGGACCCGATGCGCTGACCACGCGTCACCCCAATATCTGCAGGCCAAATGGCTGGGCAGCGGTCGCTTGATAGGCCTAGGCTCTTCAAGGGCTGCAGTGCCAGGGGTTATTATTTTGATCCTCTGAGCAGCACACATTTCGGAACACAGGAAGTTCACAGATCATATCCACACAATCTGAAAAGATATCGCCCCACAACGCGCCTTCTTACTCCAACTTTGCCTCCACTACTGCATCTACACGTTTCATTACATGTTTCATCACGTGAAATGTCTGGCTCCTTGGCTAAATGGTTAGCACGCTAGGATTTGGTCCGCCGTGTCCCGGGTTCGATTCCTGGCCGGGCCATTAGGGATTTTAATCTCTTGGGGTTAATTCCCGTGGCTCGGGGACTGGGTGTATGTGCCGTATTCATCATAACTTCATCCTCATTACGAGGCGCGGGTCGCCCACGGGTGTCAATTAGAAAGACCTGCACTCGGCCTCTCAGGAGGCCACACGATCATATTTTTTCATCACGTGAAATAATGATAAAGACAGGTATTTATTTAATCGTGTCAGAAGCAACATCAGTCTCAAGAAAAAGTACATCATACAGCATACCTGCCAACTTTTGAAAAGGGCTATCAGTAAAACTCACGCGCGACAAAAAAAAATCTAACGATTTTCGACATACCCCGGCTTGACGAAAATAATAATACTTCTGGGCTACAAAATACAATAATTCATGCTTTAAACAGGATACTTCAATGAAATCATATCTACTTACATGATTTGTAGATGAACATAACAATCAAGAAGAAATCCATGTTAATCAGCAGCAGGCGTGGTGAATATTGGTTTGGAGCAGACATAACAGGACTTCCTTGATAGATTAAGCTGATATACGATAATTGAAAAAGGCTTTTAACAATAAAACTTGTTTAACGTAACACAGGCAAGAAATAATATAATACACACTGCAAATCACATGCTAGTTCGACTTTTAAGTCATGGTTGTGGCCTTTTTAGCTTCCTGCAAACAGTCTTGAGAAAATGTTTTGTCATAACAGGGACCAGAACTCCTGGTCTTCAAAATAGAAATAGACTCCAGAGATTCATTGGACATGGATGACCTGAACTGTGTTCTATTTTTCTTCACAAGGCTAAAAAAAACGTTCACATTCTGCATTGCTATGGTGTATGGTGAGAATAGAGAGCAATACTCTAGAAATTCGGTTATACTTAAGAAGTCCATCGGCTCCACGAATTCTTGATATTTGTGCCCAACTGGAATCACTTGCAGCATCTTGATGTGCAGCCAAAGTGTCATCTACCTGAAGAGCTGTGAACTGCCCCTGAAGTCATTCACCACCTCATCTGTAGTTTCATTCTCTTCCTTGCATAACATGATAGGAAACCTTTCCAAGAAAAAACGAATGGAAGATAACTGTGCATCTTCAATTTTGTCTAACCTAGCAACTTGAGCATTCTTAAACACGTCATCCATGAGTGGAAACTTGTTGATGATGTAGTCACAGGCAGTATAAAAGTAGTTTCTCACTGATGAAAAGAAAAGGGATTTATCTGTATCCGGTCCGTTCTGAAGGCACTTAACAACTTCAGATGATGCATTTTTTGCCATTTTATTTACAATACATGTCGTTTTCGTGCGACCACAACTATATTTCTTTGCAACTTCTGATGTGGGAAACATCTTCTTAAATAAAGCACCAGCATGATCAGCCGCACTTAAGGGCACATTGTGTTCCACCAAAAAGGAAGTAAACAGACACTCGGCCCTAATTACGTCACTGTCAACGTTTCTAGACTTAGCAAAAAAGGTGTTGATTTTCTTGCTATCTTCCTTCGATTTAACATAACTAGGCCTAATGTGTTTACCGCACTTCACATGATTACTTAAATCGTTTTTTCCACCATGTGCAATATTAATATCACACCCACATACCGTGCAAAAGGCAAATTTTTCTCCCTTTCGTGATTTTAGTATGCACGGAAAATCAACCGAGTATGATTCTTTAAATGTCTGGAAGTACTGTTTCTTGTTGGATTTGTTCATTCTCGATATCTACTAAAACATCGAAAAGAACCTGGATCACTGAACGTCACGTACAATTATAACATAAAACACTTAAGACAGCCAACACTTCATTAAAACATGTCAAAACAACAAAGTTTTAAACCATTAAATGAACACGACGCCAACCTCGTAAAGAAAGAATATGCACATGGTAGAAAAAAAACACACACACACACGTGGAACGAATGTAATTAGTCCAAGGAATACAGGAAACTGC
This sequence comes from Meconema thalassinum, assembly GCA_946902985.2. Lineage (NCBI taxonomy): Eukaryota > Metazoa > Arthropoda > Insecta > Orthoptera > Tettigoniidae > Meconema > Meconema thalassinum. Next base: position 603,335,391 of record OX336388.2, on the reverse strand, counting down.
GAAGCACGAAGTTATAGCACAAAAACTCGAACGCTTCATTAAAATATGCCATAACCTTAAAAGACGAAAACATTCAAGGAACGCCAACTTCGCGAACAATGAACAACTAACGTGGTCAAAGAATATGGTTTAAATCGCAACGAGCGAACGGAGCGGAACAAAGAATATGCGAAGCAGAGCCTGTCGACACCTAAGATTCACATGGAAGAACGGTTATCCCGGCTTCAAATTCAATTACAATGACGACACAACCATCACACGGTTAAAAGTACGAATCATATCAAAGAACGAGTTATCGACTATCGTGGACTTGCCTTCGACCCACGCAAACAATCGATTGTACGGAAGTGGGCGGTATTATCGAATGTAAATTATCGTTTCAAATTTTTGTCCGCGAAATCGTAAAATGACACCGTTCATCCGTAAAACCGTAAAATGCTGCAATTTCCGTAAATTTTACGGATAAACCGTAAAAGTTGGCAGGTATGTAACATGGTATTTAGCTGGTACTATATACAATCTCATCAAAACAGTCAGTGAAACTATATACTGTACTAATATATGTTACTATGTGACCAGTATTTTGCCACATCACGTGCTTCAGATGTTGCCTCCATCAAGTCCTTCATCGTGCACTTAGCAGGAGATAATCTGCATACAAGTAGGTGATCCATGGTTTGTTCTTCCCCGCACTGACACATGGTGGTGTCGGAAGTGTATCCCCATTTCTTCAAATTCACCTTGGACCTACCTACCCCACTTCGCAACCTGTTCAGTGTTATCCACGAAACCCATCCATTTTCATGTCCCGTAGGTAAACTTTCATGAGGGGATAATCCAGTCTTCAAGGTCTTGAACTCTCCTTTTCCATGACGTTAATCTAATTTTTCCGGGCGGTTCCGTGAGGCTTTTTGCTGAATGGAGGAAGCTTTTCCTTGACTTGAGCCTTTGATTTGATGGTGTGTACCCATATAGAGGATGGTTTTCTGAGTTGTCTGCCTTTGTTCTTTCAACTCTGGCTGCCACTTCACGTCTGATATCTGGTGGGGAAATTCCGGCTAAGCAGTAAACTTTTTCTGTTGGCGTAGGTCTTAGGCAACCGATGATAAGTCGGCAGGTGTCGTTCAGAGCGATGTCTACTTGCTTCGAGTGACTAGATGTATACCATACAGGGCATGCATATTCTACAGTGGAGTAGCATAGAGCCAAGGCAGTTGTTCTAAGCGTGCTAGGTTGTGTCCCCCATCCGGTACCAGAGAGTTTACGTAGGATATTGTTTCTTGCCGATACTTTCTGTTTCGTTTTCAGACAGTGGGCTCTATAGGCAGAGCCCTGCGCGGATAAACAAAACGTTATCCGCATCCGCCCCGCATCCGCACGACTGTTATCCGCATCCGCCCCGCATCCGCACTACTGTTATCCGCATCCGCCCCGCATCCGCATGACTGTTATCCGCATCCGCCCTGCATCCTCATGACTTGTATCAAAACCCGCTGATATTTCAATTCTGGTTTCTTGACCACCGTTTTAGACCAAAAAAAACTGGCTATACTTCTTTGGCTACTTTCGCACTTGTGCCGCAGTAGGTTTGATGTGCCTGATTTGTGTCCTGAGTATGAATACACTTTTTACAGGTAAAACATCCTACTATATCGTTCACCTTTTCGTTTCCATTGAAAATGTAACCAAATGTCTGCCATATCGTTGACTTGAGTTTTGATTCACGCACTATAGAATATTCGCATTAATTTATTTTAGTAGATATTTTTTCCATGTTGGTGAAATGATGTTCAAACTCCCGGTCGCGGTAACATTCACTAAGTGAACTTCTCTTTACGCTTGGAGAAAGGGATTGACATTTGGCCGGAAATTCCAAGTCAGTCATCATCCTTCTGCCTCTTGATCCATCCATGTTCGCATAGTTGATGTTAAAATTCTCTCCGTTGCAATATCACAGCCCACGTGTTTCAGTGCCAAGTTGGAAATAAATCTACAGATCTTCCAGGATAGCTTAGACTGCGAAGTATAGCTGACTTGAGGAATGTTAATGATGTCACCACGATGAACTAACAAGCCCATTGACAGCATTATATCTCGTACGTGTAGTAATAATGGTAGTGAGAATTGATGAGATGTCAAGACCATCTACTACAAACATACGGTACTTAATAAAATGTACTTGAAAGCATGTGGGTAAAATGATCTTCTCGTGTATAAGTGCAAAACGTGCCTGAATATTTCGTACGCAATATATGAGTATTCCTATTTTAAGCCTGAAGCTGTAAATTGGCATATCAAATATGTGTAATATTATCCTAAGTTCCACATTGTATTCTAAAAACTATCCGCAAATTTACTCCAAACATTATCCGCAGCTTATCCGCTATCCGCACAGCCATGCAAATTACATCCGCGTGGCGAAATATTTTGCGGATATCCGCGGGTTTATCCACGGATATCCGCATCCGCGCAGGGCTTTATCTATAGGTAAGATTCGATCTAGAGTAACCCCTAGATATTTAGGGGTGGGGGAGTGCTCAAGTTGAATTCCTTCCCACAACACATTTAGTTGTCTAGTTGCCTGTTTATTCCTGAGATGAAATGCGCAAGTTTGCGTTTTCGTAGGGTTCGGTTTTAGCTGGTTTTCCTTGTAATATTTGCTTAGGCCTTGTAAGGCAGCGGACAGCTTTTGTTCCACGTTTTCAAAGCAATCACCCTGGACAGTAATGGCGCGATCATCTGCATATATAAAACTCTTCGTTCCTTCTGGTAGGGGCTGATCGTTGGTTTAATATTGAAGAGTATTGGAGCCAACACGCTTCCTTGGGGAAGGCCATTCTTCAAGTTCTTCCATCTGCAACGACGTCCTTGGAAGTCTACGAAAAATCGATTCTGGAGAAGACATCCAACAAATTGGGTTATCATGGAATCCTTAGTCATTTCATACAGTTTGCTTAAGAGCATACGGTGATTCACAGTGTCGTAAGCAGACGACAAGTCGATAAAGACTGCACCTGTAATCTTCTTGTCTTCAAAGCCATCCTCGATATATTGTGTCAGGTGTAAGATTTGAGAGGTGCAACTTTTCCCCGATCTGAATCCTGCCTGTTCTATAATTAGCATTGGTTCTATAATTTCAGAAAGCCTTTCAAGAATCATTCTTTCCAGGATTGTGTACAGTTGGTACAATAATGAGATCGGCCTGTAATTCATTGGGTCGTCTGCATTCTTGCCTGGCTTTAGAATTGCTACAACTCTGGCTTTTCTCCACAGCTTTGGTATTCTGCAGGTCTTTATACAGTTATTAAAAAGATCTAGCAACCATTTCCTAGCAGCTGGTCCAAAGTGCTTCAACTGCTCGGTGCATATTTCATCCAGGCCAGCAGCTTTCCCATTCCTGCATTTATTAATCGCTTTATCTAACTCCTCTAACGTGAAGTTGTTTGAAAGGATGCTGGTTCCCTGATTATCTGGGTTATTTAATCGAGGTCTACGAATATTCTTGGGTAGCCTATTTGAGAAATTTAGATTCACTTCCGCCAAAGTCTCTCAGCATGGTGAGGATACATACATCACCAACAGCATTAAATGTTTCGGAAACACTTTCCAATGACCAAATGCAGGAAGTGCATACTGTATCAAAATCTTCGTTGCTGCTGCGTGAATCAGGTAACTACTCAAATAATAAACAAGGTTATCGCCTGCTCTCTCAGAACTGTCATCATTAACTGACAGGATTCATCTTCATTTCCCCTTTTCCAGTAGACACTGGGTGGGGGCAAATATGGTTCCTCTCTACTTTGTTCTGTCGTTCCACCATTCCTCTTCCGACACGGTGTTCCAATCCAGGTTCCGTTTTCTAATGCTATTCTCCACCGAGTCCATCCAACGCATTCTTGGTCTTCCTCGTCCTCTCTTCCCTGTCATCCGTCGTTCCAGTGCTCGTCTTGGTAGCCTGTCAGTGTAATAGTTTCTTTAATTTGCTGACAATTGTTATACTTCACTTCTCTGCTCGTATGTATTTCATTTCTCGCCATTGACCGTATTCATTAAGAGAAGAAAGCTAATTGTCAATAACGTCCTCATAATTAGCTTGTGAAGAAAGGACCTCTTTCACTGGTAGGCCTATGTACAGTATAAAGACTGAAGCAAATGGAGGCGAAAGAAGTCAGTAGAAGTAGGATGATCGTCACTGTTTAAACCTCGTTTAAGTCCAAAATACCTCTCAGAAGGGTCTGGATTTAATTTTGCAGTTAAAACGTACTTTTATTGTAAGTACAATTTTCGCACGGTAATGCATCACTGCTTGGCAGCCGGCATCTGCTACGACCATACGCTCTGCGCGGCGCGTGGTGTTGAAATTTAGAACTACTTCATCTTAACCATTGACTCATATGGAAGTTCCACCACTTACTACTTTATTCGCCCTGCCAATACTAATAATTATTTCATAAACCCCAAACAGAATAATAAATAGACCAACTTACCCACTGATTGGCAATATAATAAATTGATGGTACCTCAAGTGTAACATAAGTCATCGGTATCTCGTATTTATGAAGCACTAATGCAGACATTTACTTATACGAACGTGTAATATCATTAAGCAATAATCAATAAGCACAGATAATCAAGGGAGACGATTGCTAAGCGAAATTCACACCACTATCACATCGTTAACAGAACCACACAACTTGTAAACAAAGCATGTAACTGCCAATATCGTCAGCCATCTTTCCTCTGCCCTGCCGCCAGTGTCAGGCCCGGTAGTTATAGAACATTGGTTCCTAACCTGGGGCGATCGCCCCCAAGTGGGCGATTTGGGTTATCAGGGGGGGCAATAAATAAGTGGGGGGTGATTTGGGGGCGATGAGTATACAAAAGGGGGGGATTAAAATAGTACTGTACAGTAGAAGTTGCCGGGTAATTCACGGAAAAAACGTGACAAAAGCGCCTCCCGTTCGCGAGGACCGACTCCAGTTTGCGCGGGAAGTATTCCCCTCCCCCTCCTGCCATCACAACACTCTTGCCATTGAGCTACATTCGTCCTCACAAGGGGAGGATACGATTTATGGGTCACCGATTCGAACCATCTTTAGTACAAGTGTAGGACATGACCAGGCGTATATCAGGTGCGCTTCTCAGTCGTTTCCGAGAAATTAATTAATTGCAATAAATGCAGTGCGGCATCTACTGTATGCGCGTTGTACGCTAGCAAGAATCCAATGAACGCGTGGTGCAGGGGTAAGAGCCCTGCTTCGTAAGTGCGGGATCGCTGGATCGAATCCCACTGGTGAGCCTTTGCGTTGTGTTTCTTTTTCTTTTTGTAAACATTGGCAATTCGTACAACTGTGGATGTCGTGAATACTGTTTATTTTGCAGTCAATTGTAATAACGTGTTATGTGAGCCGGAAAAGGGATTCTGAAATCATCGTATCCGGGTCAATGTTTGTGACATAACATAATGTATAGCATTGGCATTGCATATACATTGGTATTATACACGGTCAGGTGTATTCTCTTATATGTATACATGTATACATTGAAGACCCAGTCTGTTCCGTTCATTGTATGTCTGTCAACCACCCCGTACCCAGCAAGCAGTGACTCATGCTACGGGTAGTGGTTGGAAATAGCCAATGATTACAAAAAAACAACACACAACATACTGCAAAGGTGGGATTCGATCCAGTGATCCCGCGCTTACGAAGCAGGGCTCTTACCCCTGCGCCACGCGCTCGTTGGGTTCTTGCTAGCGTACAACGCACATGGACGCCGCACTGTAATTGCAATTAATTAATTTCTCGGAAACGGCTGAGAAGCGCACCTTACTACTTGCACCTGGTATACGCCTGGTCGTGTCCTACACATGTACTAAAGATGGTTCGAATCAGTGACCCATGCATCGTATTCTCCCCTTGTCAGTATTAACTAGCCTTTGTGTGCCAAACCATCCGTTTTGTGCGTGTATATTTTGTGCGTTTGTTTTGAAAAGTAGAAGTTCATGCGCAATGGATTCAAAAAAGAAGTGTCGTCAATACTCAGCTGAGTATTTATAATTCGGTTTTATCGCGTCACCGCAAAATGTGCATTTCCCACGTTGTATTTTGTGCGATAAAACATTTACTACTATTGACGCCATGAAGCTTTCACGAATGAAAGATCATTTATCAAGAATACACAATGATGAAGTGAGTAAAGAACTTATTTATTTTCAACACCTCAAAGCTAAAGCTGATAAACGGCCTAATGTGAGTGAATTGTTTAAAAAACGAGCAACCGATCTTGACAAAGGTCTTCTTGTTTCTTACGAGGTGTCTTTATTGGTCGCTAAATGTGGTAAACCTTACACAATTGGCGAAACTCTTGTTTTACCGGCTACCAGAAAAATTGTTGAAATCATGCTAGGCGAGGGCTCTAGTAATAAGATAAGTCAATCGGTTTCTTTGAGCAACAATAGTTTCCAGGCGAATTGACGAAATGGCCACGGACGTTGAATCCAAAAAAAGTAAATTTGTATTGCAGATTGATGAATCAACTGTGATTGATAACAAATCAATTTTATTAGCTTATGTGAGGTTTATCAATGAACAAAAGGTAATTACGAGGAAATGATATTTGCTAGAACTTTGATCACTGATACGAAGGGATCGTCGATTTTTTAAGTGGTGCAAGATTATTTTGAGGAAAAAGAGATTCCACTAACAAATGTGAGCGCCAGCGCAACAGACTGTGCTCCTGCCATTTTAGGTCGTCATGCTGCGTTTCTAGCCTACCTTAAGAAAGAAGTGCCAGAGGTCATCACTATTCACTGTGTCATTCATCGTCAACACGTAGCAGCGAAAAAATTTAGTGGTGTCCTGTATGAAACCCTACAATTGGTTATTACTGGTGTCAACAAAATCAAAGCCAATTCCCTCAATGACCGTCTGTTTCGACAACTTTGCCATGAAAATTATGAGGAATTCGAACGCTTGCTTCTACATACGGCCGTGAGGAGGCTTTCCAAAGGAAACTGTTTGCGCCGTTTCTTCGAACTATTTGAGACGGTTACTGAGTTTCTCGACACGTCTGATCCTGTTTTAAGTGAGAATTTGAAGCTACCTTACAGATATTTTTGAAAGAATGAACGAAGTCAATATAAGGCTTCAAGAAAACAAGATGAACCTTATCAAGGCCAAAGGAATTATTTCATCATTCATCGCCAAGTTTGATATTTACAAGTAAATATTGGCCGTAAAGAGCTGACCCTTAAAAAGGGTTCAGTGTCACATAACGAGACTCCTGAACTCCCAGAAGACAAATTCCTAAATTTACTGATCACCTTGACCAGTTAAAACTGACATGGAATCAAGATTTGAAGATTTTACCCAGGTTCAAATTCCGGATTGGATTCTAGATCCGTTCTCGTTTGAAGCTGTAGATACGCTTGATAAGTCAATGCAGACGTAGTTTCTAGATCTGAAGTATGACTGTGAGGCGAAAGCCATTTTCAAGCAGAGCGGTCACGAGTTAGCCTGGGTGAAGCTTATGGACACTTAACCACAACTGTGGGGAAACACTGATCCACTTCTCATCACGTTCCCGTCAACATATTTAGTTGAAAAAGGATGAAGAATGATTTAGTTCTGTTGTCCAGCTCCTCACAAACCAAAGAAATTTGCCTCAAAGGAGACTTGCGCCTGAACTTGACGAACATAAAGCCGGATATTCAAGCTTTAACTGAAACCACCAAGCACAAGGCAGCCATTGAAAAGGTAAAATAAAACAATAACAAAGTTTGCAAACTTTCATCCATTTTTTCAAATTTTCACTGTCAACTCTCTTAATTTTTCCAGATTCCATTTTAAAAATGAAAACATGTACTCCTGTTTTTTAATGTACGTCAATGATCTTAGTCAATTGTTCACTTCTTTGTTCCAAACAAATCTTTTAAAAATGTACATTTTTTCTATTTTATTTATGAATGACCGGATAAAACTGTTTTGGTTGTTTTTATATACGGTAGTATAATTGTGTAAAATAATAAAACTGCTTTATTATTTACACTTGACTTCACATTTAAATTAGGTATACAATGCAAATGAAAAGGGGGACGATAGGTGTTAGTCAACCTCCAGAAAGGGGAGATGGGCCACAAAAGGATGGGAACCACTGTTATGGAAGGTCCTGACCAGAGCCAAGGCATTCTTCGTTCGACCACAGAGTGGCAGTACTGTCACACGAAATGATAACGTAGCCGCTGACGCCTTCTAGTCTCTGCGATAGCATTTTAGAGGGAATCGCTCAAATCAAACGGGGAAAAAAATAGAGGAAGCTATCAGCTGTTCCCACCAGAAGGTTTTTTAACGCTCCCAACTTACTCTTGAGTGTTTCTGAGTGAATATTCCTGTATGTTGCTAAATATTGTTATTGTTTAGAGGGGAGATGAGTTACAGCACACAACTGACATCCTACGCCAGCCGCCACTACCTATAAATCGAACTTCGAAACAGTAATACAATATGATGAATTGATGATACTTCGCGCTACCATAGTTACGTACGGCTTGTCTTTCATTCGATTGTACAAGTCATCCTCTTTCAGAAAATCCTCCATAATTACCTTACTTGGGAAGAATCGCGCAGTCTTAAATAATTCCTGGAAAAAGAAAAAAGTAAATCTCCAATAAATTCGGTTGCACATTTCAAATTATAACTGACCGCTTTACGATAACATCGGAAATTTATTACGAAAGCAGACAAGGGTAATAATACCACAGTAATCCTGAATAAAACGGAATACATCGACAAAACAATAGAATTTCGGAACAACAATGGAATCAAGGAAATAGGAAAAGACCCAACCAACAAATTCCAAAGACAAATAAAAAGTGCGTTAAATGAAACAGAATACGTACTGTATTAACCAAAGCCAAAACATCAAAATTAATAAACATGAACCAGAAATTACTGTCCTTAAAGAGGACTACCGGTACCAAAAAAAAAAAAGAATGCCCAATAAGCCCAATAGTTAATTGCAGGAATGCGCCAAAATATGAGCAAAATTAGTAAGGAATACTGAAAATATTAAAACACCGTATACCCCAGGTGTGTCCAACCTGCAGCCCTCGATCTCATCGCATGCGGCCGGCAGTGATATTTGCTCTATCACATTCAGCTCACAGTGATATTTGTAAATTATAATATTATTTATAAAATAAGTAATTCTATTTGGAATAAGATAAGCTTGAACACACATGTGTTTACAAAAGTTCATCACATCCTCTTACTCAAAACATGGAGAAATCACATCCGTTTTAAGAAATACCCAGACCAGATTTGTATTTCTACCTACCACGCATCGCTTTGAAGTCTCCGGGCATTGCTGACCGCGCGGTAACGTTACTACTTTCAAAGGCGAGCGTGCGCCAGATGTTTTATTATCGTTACATTGTAGAACTTACAAGTTAGTTTCCAGTTTGCAGTTGTTCGCTCACATTGTGGTGTCAGTGTTAGTGAGAGGTTTGAAGAATATACACTGAAGAAAATGGAAATTGTAACACCATGAAGGCATTGGTCGTTTGTGTTGATTTTCAAGATATGGAACGATGCCATGTAGGTATGTAAACGATCAAAGTTTCAGATCTATTGGATTGATGCTACAAGTCTCCCCACGTGATTGGTCGCGGAGGAATCAATTCCAGTATACGGACTCTGGTGTAGCGTAGTTGACTTACAGTCTGTGCAGTGAAGTTTTCCCCGTCAAACATGCCTCGACGACAGAGAGGAGCACGCTATCAACAACTGTCGCCGTTTGAGAGGGCTTGGATAATTGGGCTGTGTGAGGCTTGATTATCGCTAAGGACTGTCGCTGCACGTGTTGGCCGACAGGCATCTACGGCACAACGTGTATGACAGCAGTGGTCAAATGAAGGTGCCCATACTCGTAGACCTGGCACAGGCCCAGCGCGACAGACAACTGTGAGAGAGGATCGCCGCATCATTCGGATGGCCCGGATGGAACCCCAAGCAACAGCAGCGAAAATTCGAGCAGCTGTGGCACCCCACGTTACACAACAAACAGTTGGTAATCGCCTGCGTGCAGCTGGCTTACGATCCCGTGTCCCTGCAGAAGGTGTTCCATTGACCCCACAACAGCGACGTGTAAGGCTGGCCTGGTGTCGAGAACGATCGACGTGGGTCGACGAATGGCATAGGGTCGTCTTTAGTGATGAATCGCGCTTCTGTCTTGCCCGCAGTGATCGCCGGAATCGTGTGCGCCAACGTACCGGGCAGAGGGGCCGCCCAGATCTTATTGTCGAGAGGCACACAGGGCCAACACCAAGCATTATGGTCTGGGGAGCTATTGGCTTTAATGTGAAATCACAATTAGTGCTTGTTGAGGGCACTATGACTGCTCAACAGTACGTTGATAGGGTACTCAATCCAGTGGTTGTCCCTATGATGGCGAACATTGCTAATGGAATGTTTCAGCAGGACAATGCCCGGGTTCACACTGCACGCATCTCCAGAGAAGCTTTCCACGACATCACAACCTTAGAATGGCCCGCCAGATCCCCGGACCTCAGTCCTATTGAGCATGTGCGGGACATGATGGGTCGACAACTGGCCAACCGTCCTCAGCCACCCACAACTCTAGAACAACTGGCCCATGCAGTGCAGCAAGCATGGACCACAATTCCTCAGGAAGCGATCCAGGGCCTTATTGACTCCATGCCTCGCCGAATTCATCAATGTATTGCAGCTCGTAGTGGGCACATCCTGTATTGATTGTTGTCCAAACTTGCGGTCAGAGGGACCTGATAGTGTAATCATCGAATCACAACCGAACACTCGTCCTGCATGTTCAATTGCAGCAATGTAGCACCACTCATTCTGGGTGTTACAATTACCATTTCCTTCAGTGTAATTAATTCTGTGAATTTTTATAAGTGATAATATGGCTTCTAAGTGTAGCGGCGAGTAAAGAAAAGTTTCAGACGAAGGCAGATCATATCAAATGAAGTGGACAAATCAGTTCCTTTTTACTGAAGTAAATAAAAATGCAGTGTGTTAAATGTGCAGTGAAACAGTTTCAGTGTTTAATGAGTATAACATAAAGCGACATTACGACACCAAACATGCGTCTTCATATGATAAATTTGAGTGTAAATTTCGTGAAGACAAGATATCCAAACTTAAAATTAAACTTTCGGGACAGCAGTTAAGTCTTAAGAATGTGTCACTTCAAACTGATATCTGGTAAAAGCGAGTTACGCAGTAGCAGAAATTATTGCAAACAAATTTAAACCATTTTCAGATGGAGAGTTTGTTAAAGAATGGAATGTTGCTGATATTACCGTATATGTCCTTACAAAAAAAAGTGTACTTTGCAAAATTAAGCTTGTTGCGACAGACTGTAGCTCGCCGTATTGACGAATTAGCGTCAAATATAGAGAGAACTTCAAAATACCGAGCCACAAATTTCCAGTTCTATTATCTGGCACTTGATGAGAGTAGTGATGTTAGCGATACTGCCCAATTAGCAAAATTCTTAAAGGAGACCAAAACATAAAAGTCAACTTGCCTCAAAATCAAAGTATGTATCAAGCAGTGTTCAACTATATATTTGCTTTTACTCTATGCCGCTCCGCAGGCCGGTAATCGAAGGAAACACGAGTAGCTGTGACGTCACTGCGCCGTAAGCGGTGAGTGAGCTATCCGCTCCATTCAGTTGATTGTTGCAATACGCGCGCCACTCTTCCGTTGATTAGTGTTGTTTATTATAATCGAGTAGTGTGATAGCTAGTTGGCAAAATGCCTTCGTGTAGTGTATACGGTTGTAACAGAACGAGTAAAAAACCGAAACTGTAGAGTAAAAGAAGTACATTTTCACAGATTTCCAAATCGAAGTAAGTCGCCACGTAGATGGCAAGAGGAAACATTTTTTTCCCGGTAATGGGGCTACTGTGTGTTCAATGCATTTAAAAAAGACAGACTATGATGAAACGCAACTTTTGAAAATGAAGTTGATGCCTACGGAAAAGCTACAAGGTCCAAAATTGAAGCCAGGAGCTGTTCCTTCAATAAGGTGTCCGGCGCCGACAGATGGATATACTTCTCATGCAGGAATGCTAATTCATACGCAAGCCGCTTCACAAAGTACACTGTGGGGTTCCTCGTCAGGAACTGAGCAAATGCCGGGACTGTTTCTTTCAACAGGTCCACGGCCTATTTCCCTCCAAAACCCCTTCCCTGACCCGTCTTGAAATTGAAGTAAGTGGCCATTGGCTGCATTAATCAAGTTATAAAATGACACTGAGCAAATTGGTGTTATGGTTATGCTGATGGCAGTGTTGATTATCGCGACACTATTAGTAATTGGATGAGTGAAGTCATACCCCAGGTCCCCCAGGGTCTCACAACTTGTGGGACGTGGGTTGGCGATCACGGGACCCCAGCTGAGTCAGGCATTGCTTCCACTTAGTCTACTTGTGCCGGGCTCCTCTGCGTCTTCTTTCCTGTCGACCTCTCTTGGTCAAGTCTTGTTCTCTTCTGACCCCCACGGTATTAGGGTATCTGAGGCCTAGGGAGTCTCTTCCTTTCCCGCCCTACTCTCATCTTTCTTGATCCCTCATTCTTCGAGGGATCAGCCTTCTTTTTATTTTCATTATATCTCCTGCCTTCTGCACAAGGCCCTCAAGGGTATATGTAGCTCCACCACTTCTGATGCACCCTGGATATTGCTACACCCTCAGGGGCTCACGGCTGGTGAGTTCGGGAGTTGGCGATCCCGTGAGAATCCTAAGCTGGGTCCGTTTTTTGCCCTTTTTCCACTGACATTGGGGTGGGCCCTCTCCTCTTCCCCTTTCCTATCTGCCTTTCATGACTCTCCTTCCTTCCAAGTCCCTCAGTCCTCATTCTTGTTAAGGGCATTTCTTTTGTTCCTGTCCTTTATTTGCCTTATCCTTTATTTGTTTACCATTTCTTCTTCTCGTATGTAAGTCTGTAGTTAGTATTAGTTACGGTATAGTTTTCATTCTAATCTCATCTTTCACTATCATCCAAACCATTAGGGGTCGATAACCTAGATGTTAGGCCCCGTAAAACAACAATTATCATCATACCCCAGGGCCTGGACGGTTAGGAAGGCAAGACATTGTAAAAATATAGGAAATTGTAAAGGAAGCGTCCCATACAAATCAGATCCGTGGCATTCTCCGTGAATAATACACGGGAATCTCTACATAGTATAAAACTAAGTCCCTGATTCTTGGATGTAACAGGTAATCTCGAGAACCACAGGATGGATTTTGAAGCGGTTCTCACCATTCGGTAGAGGCTTTCTCGAGGAAGGTTTCTGTAAAAAAAAATCATTTATGACCAAAGGAAGCCGAGCAGTAACGATTTCAGTGAATCGAGCCACCCACAACTCTGGAACAACTGACCCGTGCAGTGCAGCAAGCATGGGCCACAATTCCTCAGGAAGCGATCCAGGGCCTTATTGACTCCATGTCTCGCCGAATTCATCAATGTATTGCAGCTCGTGGTGGGCACATCCTGTATTGATTGTTGTCCAAACTTGCAGTCAGAGGGACCTGAAAGTGTTATCATCGAATCACAACCGAACACTCGTCCTGCATGTTCAATTGCAGCAATGTAGCACCACTCCTTCTGGGAGTTGCAATTTCAATTTCCTTCAGTGTATATTATTTTTACATGCATTCAGTGGTTGTGACATCTTCAGCGCTGTTTAAAAAAGGGGAAAAACTTTCATCAAATCTCTACAAAAACTTGCCCATTTCAACCGACTGGCTAAGTTTTTCTACAAGTAAACTGCCATGTACAGCAATTATACGAACATGGATTACGCATCTTACTAGCGATATATAATGCTCCTAAATCCGAGGGCAATATCGATCATCTTCGATATGCTCAGTTCATAAAGTCTACAAAGCTTCATAAACCTGTCCAGTTGTCCTATATTCCACCAACAAGTGCAGCAGCCCATCAGCATAAAAATCGTGTTTATTACCAAGTTCAAAAATTGTTAGGTCATGATTTAGAACCCCAGGATTTGGGTTGGGTGCTGCATAATGAACTTCTGGAGTCCAAAACAACAATATAACCACCAGCTCCTGAGGAATTACTTGTACACTATTTTGCAATTGTAAGAATGGATGTGGTGTACGCTGTGGGTGCAGAATATCAGGGTTGCAATGCACTTCAGCTTGTGGCCAGTGTAATGGACAAGCTTGCCTCAATGCTGTTTCATCACAAAGAGACTCGGAGGAAGAGAGTGAATTTGACCCGGAAATTCTGGAAGGCCAGGAAACGATGATTCAGGACAACGAAGATGATGACAATGAAAATGAAATTTTCACAAGTGCGAAAGATGACGACGATGAAGAAGAAAATTAATACTTTTGTTGTTCAAATAATTAAAGATTTATATATTTTCACTTCATTTCAAATCAAATTGTAAGAAATATATAGCTACTGAATAAAGGTAAAATTACAATATATTTACTCGTTTTATTTCTACTTAAAATCTACTTTAAATAAATTAATACAAAATTAGATGCACTTCATTGGGGTCTAACCAGCGACGGACCCCACCTTAGACCACTACTGCTTTTTGTCCCAGGGCTATGGGACTTGTTTTGGGGTGTAGAGGGGGTAATGACCTTTCATTTGAGCCCATATTTAACTTTTTGTGATTACTAGTTTTAAAAATATATCATACTTTCCAAATAGAACTTTTTTGGAAAAATCTAAAATATACCACGTTTTGATTTAACGATAAAGGAAATAGAGACCTTTCGTTTAAGTCAATATATGGCTTTCTAGGATTTTTAGTTTATAAAATATAGCCTACTTTCCATATGCATCTGTTTCTTGTTACCCGCCTCCCACTCCTAATCCAATGTTCGAGAGAGTGACCTTGAAAAGTAGACGAAACTAGGCAGCGGAACGTATGGTATGACCAATGTATTACCTATATGAAATGTGAATTTTAAATATGCAATGTAAGAAATATAAAAATGAGAAATGTCTAACAAGATTTTTAAATTTAAAAAAAAATAGTACTCTGGCAATACTGTTTTTAATTCATAGCAAATAGGGCATTACACTAGTATACATGTAGTTTTTTATTAATGTTCATGTCCATTCATCATTAACTTTCCTTTTATAGCACTAATCACAATCATGGCTGCCAATCTCTCTCCTCCAGGCATCACAGCTTTTTTCAATAATACTTTATCAGCCACACGCCTTAATTTAGGTTGACTATAGCAATAAGAAATGTCATGTTCTCGGCAAGCATCATCCAAAAGATTTATAGGTACATCACAGCGTTGCAAACGTTGTTCCCGATTTATTCCAGGACCACAGCATTTGTAACCAGGTAAGTGCATTTCAAACGGTAAGAAATGAATGACTTTATCAATGACGCCACGACCAGTACAGGTTTGACAACTCTGTTTCAGTCAATGGTAAATAGTTTTGATCTTCCCCCTCTGTGGAGGATGATGATGATGCTTATCTCTCGCCATCGCACCCGTGGAATGAAGAAACAAAGTCTTTGTTCAAGGTTTTATGGCTGTGGTAGAGTTTCACAAGCTGACAGGTTCAACACTATAGCAATAAGAAATGTCATGTTCTCGGCAAGCATCATCCAAAAGATTTATAGGTACATCACCACGTTCAAACGTTGTTCCCGATTTGTTCCAGGATCACAGAATTTGTAACCAGGTAAGTGCATTTCAAACGGTAAGAAATGAATGACTTTATCAATGACGCCACGACCAGTACAGGTTTGACAACTCTGTTTCAGTCAATGGTAAATAGTCCTGATCTTCCCCCTCTGTGGAGGATGATGATGATGCTCTTTTTCTCGCCATCGCACCCGTGGAATGAAGAAACAAAGTCTTTGTTCAAGGTTTTATGGCTGTGGTAGAGTTTCACAACCTGTCAGGTTCAACACTGTTGTACCGATGGTATTTTGCTAATGACCACTTGCTTATTATGCTCGAAGTTATCACAGGGTGTGGATTCCATAATGTCAGCACATGTTCCAATATTTTCTTAACAGCCTTTGCGGCTACATAAAAAATAGATGATTTAGGCAGGGCATTTAATTCCCCTTTTGTGAAACTGTTTAGTTTCTTTTTGCACACAAAAGATTTTCCAATCGCCATCTCTATAGCATTATTGTCCAATTACAACATTGATGACACAGACATGATGCTCTCTAGACGGTGTGTCACTCACTAGTGATAATCCCACTGCTGGCAGGAACAAGTAGTATCTTGTTTATGACGTTACGACATGCATTTCTCGTTAGCCAATCAAACAGAATCCATACATGGAAAACGGCTTTTTTTTTCATTAAAAGTCATTTTTCTTGAAACAACGTATGCAGTGAAGGACAGACCAGGGTGGGGGCAGAAACGGACGAAGCCATTCGCGTTTTTCAGTTCCTTTGACAAATACAATACAATTTGTAGATGTGCGTTTAATATCATGGCCAGATATTTATAGGGAATGGTTCCCTCGTTCCATTGCAATCCTCGATGGGTTTGTATCCACTGGGTCTGTCTTTGGTCTTTGTTGGATAAAGAGGCAGTGGTTTTGACAGCTATGGTGTGCATAGCAACAGTTGCTGAGGGACATGTTGATTGATGTAAGCAAAAGCAGCAGCCTTTAGCAGAATGGGAAAATTCATTTTTCTGTACAGCTTATAAAGGGCATGCCAAATGTTTAGTGTGCCACCGAGATTTAAAGTGTTAAAAAAAACGGAACGGCACTACAGTGCCAACCACAGGGATGATTACGGTGACTTGACCGACGCCAGTCGCCAATCGAAGTTGGAGGAATTGAAAGCAAATTTCAAGCAGCACTTTCCTATAAGTATTATTGCCTTAATTTTGAAATGCTTGTTTACAAATGGGAATGAAGAAATGATTTAATTACAGTATCTGAAGAACACTAAAATTGTGACTTGCCGTATTTTTGTCTGACAGGAGATAGAGGAGAGTGAGGTTGGTGGACCCATTTTACGAGCAAGCTACAAATGTTCGATGCGAATTGCCAAAGCTGCGAAACCCTTCGCGGAAGGGAATTTTATCAAGGAGTGCCTAATGGACGTGGCCGCATGTATTTGTCCTACGGAGATAGTTGAGAAATTTGAAATCATCTCTCTTTCTCCTCAAATTGTGGCTCCCAGACGAGACGATATGGCAGTTGATATGGAACAGCAATTAATGGAGAAGGCAGCAAAATTTGTATAATTTTCCATCGCCCTCGACGAATCAACCGACATTGCGGACACAGCACAGCTCGTTATTTTTATTCGAGGGGTGGATGACGATCTTCGGGTCACCGAGGATTTCCTCGACTTGGTAGCTCTCAAAGACACCACTACCGGTTTCGATATTTTCCAAGCTGTTGAGGGTGTTTTTAAATCAATGGGATTAAAATGGGAGCGGTTGACGAGTATAACGACGGATGGAGCTCCTGCACGGGGTTCCTCAGCTATGTAAAGTCAAAAATGGCTGATAACGGTAGTACCCTAATGGCGGCGATCCATTGCTTCATGCACCAGGAGGCAATCTATGCAAAACTCGCCAAGCTTAAAGATGTAATGGGAACAGTTGTGCGAATGGTAAATTATCTTCGCTCCCATGGACTCACGCACCGTCAATTCAAAGAGTTTTTGGATGACATCGAAGCGAAGTATCCCGTACCATGCAGAAGTAAGATGGCTGAGCAAGGCGAAGGTGCTGAATTGTGTGTTTTGCTTGCGGAACGCAATAGATACATTCTGTGACATGAAAGGGAGGCCCGAAGTTATTTTGCGTGACCCTAAATGGGTGGCGGACTTGGCATTTTTATGTGTCATTACTGCCCATCTGAATAATTTGAACACTTCGCTTCAGGGCGAAAAGCACAACATCTGCGATTTGGTGGGAAAAATTGAAGCGTTCACAAGAAAATTGATTTTGTGGGAAAACCAGTTGCGTGAAAGGAACACAGGACATTTTCCATCGCTTGAAACAGTGAAAGGAGGTGTCGACTTTGATGAGTACTTGCAGGTAATTCGCCAATTACAAGAAGAGTTTAACAAGCGATTTTCAGAATTATCAGAACTCCAAGCGGTGTTAGATGTATTTGTTCGACCATTTTCTATTAGTGCAGACAGTGTCCCACAGCTATTTCAATTAGAGCTGATTGATCAGCAATGCAATGTTCGTCTTAAAGACCGCTTTCTAATGTCACGAAGTTTAGAAGAATTTTACAGTGGCTATCCACAAGAAGAATATCCCCTTTTGTATAGACATGCATGTAAAGTTCTGTCAATGTTCGGCTCAACGTACATTTGTGAGCGTTTCTTTTCAGTTCTTAAGCTTATCAAAAGTAAACATCGTGCAACGATGAGCGATAGAAACTTGCGCAATTGTTTACGAATAGCTGTGTCCAGAAATATAGTACCCAATTTGGAGAAGATTGTTTCCTCCAAAACTAGAAATTCGTAAAAACGACGGAGAAAAAGTCACTCAAGGTCTGTACTGGGTGGCTTCGATGGCGTTGTTGGTAGCATGCTGAGCTTCTATGCCAAGATAGCGGGTTCAAACCCGGCCGAAGCCATCGGATTTTTTAAGAGTGTTAAAAATTTCTCAGTATGCCTTCCTTCGGAGGGGAAGTAAAGCCGGCGGTCCCATGTCATAGATTTATGGCATGTTAAAGAACCTTCCACTAATTACACCTGTGTGAAGCTAAATTGGATAGGTTAAGAATGTAAACAACGCTCTTAGGTTTCTACGTTCGTTGCCAAGAGCCGACTGCGGTGGCGTCTGGTAGCTAAGTTCTGAACTTGGCCTAGTAGTCGTTGACGGTGGCGCTTGGCGGCAAAAGTAGGAACTATTTGAAAAATTCTAAGTTGCAGTCTGTACTTAAATTAAAAAACAGATACACACACTAATACAGCCATCACAATTAACACCGGTTATCAGACAGATTCTACACACACCCAAAGTACACGAGGCTACATGACCGCGTTGTCGCAGCCCCTAAACTGAGGAACCAACCAACCAAGGTCTGTACTGAGCCCGTTTGAACCAGAGTCCAACGACCCCATCTTGCAAATTACCGAAATCAGTTCAGCACGAGACAAAAGCTATCTCTCAGGGTCTATCTGGGCGAAAACTAGGTAAAATCTGGCTTCACTGATATCGGCAATATGCAAGTAAGGTAAGAAGAGAAATAATCGAAAATAGCACAATTTAAATAATATCTCAATTTATTTATAATTAAAAATTTAAATCTTTGGCATAATTCATCAAAATAAACAAAACACTCATACATAAAAAATCAACACACCACAAATTTATCATACTCTTCGATGAATGATATCCAGAAAATTATCAGTAAATTCTGGTATCATTAAAAATCTCTATTTACACAATTCTACGCGACCATGATTCGGTGAAGAGTTCTAATGATCCCTATCTGTACACTTGCAGTTTTTATTTCTGAAGATTGATTTTTGATTGTTTAAGTATTAGATAAATATTTCGAAAATTGTATCACTTTCATCTGGAGATTATGCTTCCCAAAATTAATAATTATGGAAAATTATTTCACCAAATTCCTTTGTAGAATTTTGCATTAACATAATATTAATATTCGGCTAACATGGTGGTCGAATGTTAATATTGTTTGGATTTTTTTAAACTTTGTTTCATTGAACAAATTGTTAATAATTTTGATCTTTTTAGAGTAATATGAAAATTCATATTTTGTATTTTCTTATTCACAATTGGTCTCACATCACCAATGAATTATTTTATAATCATCTCAAATGATGTTATATTGAATGAACACAAATTATTATTAACAAATAAAATTGCTATAATTTTCTATCATTTAATTGATTCAATTGCTCATCAAATTATTATTCTCACCCTCAGTTAATCTTCACAATATTTAAATATCAAAATATTCATAACATAATTTCTTCTTCTTCTTTCCGATGAGGCCTGCTAGGGACCACGTGCCAATTTCAATTCTTCACACTTTGTTGTTTTCTCTTCCGTTCCCTCCAGTACTCCTTCATCCGTTCACTATGCTGCTTCTTTCTGTCCTCGGACCACTTCGCACCAGGTTTCTTTGGCAATCTTCCTTGGAATCCTTTCATACTTAATACCCTTTTTCTAAAGATCTCTCTGTTCACCGTTTCTTCTTCACTTATATTATTTCTTTCTAAATCTTTCTTTACTTCTTGAATCCAGCTAGTTGTTGCCCTTTTCTCCCAAAGGTACTTGAATATCCTTTTTGTTAATCTGGAATCATCCATTCTGTAAATATGTCCAAAAAATTGCAATCTCCTTTCTCTTATCGTTTCTGTTATATTTTCTATGTTCCTGTATATTTCATCATTAGATCTTAATTTCCATACTTCTGCTGTTTTCACTGGGCCTAAAATTTTCCTCATGATTCTCCTTTCTAGTACTTCAAGTTTATCTAATCTATAGTTCAGTACCAGACATTCACTTGCGTATAGGCATTCCGGTTTCATCACTGTAATGTAGTGCCTTATTTTAAGATTTTTAGATAAGCACTTTTTGTTATAAAAATTCTTAGTGATACCATATGCTCTTTCCATCTTGTGTACCCTTTCTTCTACCGAATATTTTTCTAAACCATTTTCTTGAATTATTTCTCCCAGATATTTGAATTTCTTTACTTTTTCCACTGGGCCAATATCTGTTGCCAAATATTTTGAAGCGTTCTTGAGGTTTGTAATAAATTTAGTTTTTTCTACGGAGATTCTCAACCCTGTTTTGTTGGCTATTTCTTCCAAGGGATTGATTTGAGTTGTTGCACTTGTTAGGTTTTCTGACAATATAGCAAAATCGTCTGCAAATGCTAGGCAACTTATTTCAATGCCTTTGTTTCTTCTCCCCAAAGTTACTGGCGAAATGTTATGTTCTTTTAGCTTTAAATTCCAAATTCTTACAATTTTCTCTAAAACCCAGTTGAACAGAAGGGGTGATAAACCATCACCCTGCCGTACACCTGTATTTATCTTAATAGATTTTGATATCTCACCCATAAATTTTACTTTTGAAATCGTGTCAGTAAGGGTTTCACGTATTAGGTTTGCCAATTTAGTTTTCACTCCAAATTCACGAATTGTTTTATCTATGGTTTCTCTATCAACCGAGTCAAAGGCCTTTTTAAAATCTACAAAAGTCACAACTATGTCCTTTGAATTCAGTATCCTATGGCGAATTATGGATTTTAAGTTAAATAATTGTTCTGAACAAGATCTACCTTTTCGAAATCCAGCTTGATACTCGCCCAGTTGCTTGTCAAGTGATGTTTCTACTCTATTCAGCAATATTTTTGAAAACACCTTGTATGCAATTTGAAGAAGAGAGATGCCTCTATAGTTATCAACGTTTTGTTTGTTCCCTTTTTTATGCAATGGGTGTATTAGAGCCACTTTCCATTCCTCTGGAATCCTCTCTGTTCTCCAAATATCTTCAAAGATTAACTGCAGCTCTTCAATGATTTTTGATTGAGACCATTTCAAAAGTTCAGCTGTTATAGAGTCCTCTCCGCTAGCTTTATTATTTTTTAGATTGTTAATTGCTTCTTTAATTTCTTCTTCCAGATTTTCTGTTGCTTGTGAGAATTCCAGCTTATGATCTGGTTCAGGGCAGTTTAAAAGTTGATAAAAGTGCTTCGCAAGTATTTCACAGTTCTCAACATTGCTTAGGCCAAGTCTACCATTTTCATCTTTAAAGCATATGCTAGGCGCTTGATACCCCTTTAATTGACTCTTAAAAGTCTGATAGAAGTTTCGAGAGTTATTTTTAACAAAGCTGTCTTGCAGGTCAGTAAGTTGTGATTTTTCGAATGATCTTTTAACTCCCCTTATTATTCTAGCAGTGTCTTTCCTTTGCTGTTTGTATTGGTCATAATGTTCCGTCTTTCCAGAGCATTTCCACTTTTTCCATTGTTTTGTTCTCTCTTGTAACGTATCCTCACATATTTGATTCCACCAAGGTTTCTTCTTAGGTTTGGCTAGCCCAAACGTCTTCTGAGCTGCGTTGGTTATTTCTTTAGATAAATCTTGCCACTTCCCATGATGAGTTACTTTTATTTCTTCCTGAAATTTTTCCAATGTTTCTTGTGTAATTTGAAGTCTATTTGTGTTATATTTATTTACTCTCTCCCCTCTTCTGTGGTTTCTGTTGGGTAAGAATTTGAGTTTAATTTTAGACAAATAGTGATCAGAGTCAAATTCTCTGCTTCTTATAACCTTGACATTCATAATTTCTTTCATGTTTCTTTTGGATATAGCTACATGATCCAGTTGAAATTCACCTAGTATTGGATTTGGAGAAATCCATGTTTTAGCTTTTCTTGGCAATTTCTTGAAGAAAGTTGACATTAACTTAAGTTGAAAGTTTTTACAAATCGTAATTAATCTCATCCCATTTCTGTTTGTTCTTTATTTATTATTATTATTATTCGTAAATTTCCTTCAAAATTATTCTCTCAAAATTAGTTCATGAAGATTGGCATTAAGTTAGTTGACTGTTTCAAAATGTATTATTATTATTCTTCCAAGCACTCCCAAGTATTTATTATAAACAATCTCAGATATTTATTTATCTTCTTTTATTGCATTAGCAACCATTTATTTTCTCAATAAGTTTTCGGTCAGGTTCATCAAATATATCATATTTTATTTATTTAGGCACAAAATCGGGAATCTAGATAACTGACCCAGGTTAGAAATAAATACTCAATCCTACAGGATTTGAATTGGGCGGGAATATGGGGCGGCCCTCTCGCCTCACCCTTCTTTAACAACTAGGAGCAAGACATGCTCTCACTAACCTCTTCTATAACTCAGGAACTAAATTCATCATGGATGACCCTCAGTCTCCACAGAAATATAAATGTCGACATCCTAGGCGCATAATATTTTCAACGATATTCATCACATATGATTCTAACTTTTTTTTTTCCACAATAATATACTTTTATAGGCGTCGTAATATTCCGTCATACAAATTACTGTGTATTCTTAAATTCATAAAGTTTTCCAATGAAAAGATGTAATTATCCCTGTTCAACATCTCCCTGTCCCTATTTTACACAAATTCAACCTAGTTGATACATTTTTAATACCTGCCGTTATTTTACCTCCTTCCTCATTCTTACTTCGTGCTTTTTAGAAACTTCTTCTAAACTCAAAACTATTGCCATTTGATGTTATTTACACAAACTCAATTGTCTAACCATTTTCCTAAATATAAATAACCCTGGTTATTTCTAACTCTGTTCATAAATATCAACGTCTGCTTCACAAATATTGAAATAAA
The DNA here is from genome assembly GCA_946902985.2 of Meconema thalassinum. NCBI lineage: Eukaryota > Metazoa > Arthropoda > Insecta > Orthoptera > Tettigoniidae > Meconema > Meconema thalassinum. Next base: position 603,312,005 of record OX336388.2, on the reverse strand, counting down.
TAAATCAAATGTTATTGGATTTATCACTGTTCTATAACTATTTAAACCATATCTATGTGTATTGTCATTATACCTCTTAACCACATGAAATAATTATTATTATTCTTGGCAATATCTTATTTAAACATTGTTATGATCTTTACAACATTTACAATTATTATGACCCTAGTTATCAAATATTCAAAAATAAACAATTAAACAAAATGTTTAAAACCTCACCTTGTTTTAACAAGTATCACAAATTATTTACAACTTTCTCATATCATGATTTTTAATTTAATAACATCACTAATTATTAATAGTGTAAATTAAATTACTATAATGGTGCTATCACCTTTCAAATAGTTTAATTAAGTTAAATTTATAATTTAACGATGTATCCTCACATAAATAATTATTAGAATATGTATTTCCTTTTTAATTCACTGTAATTTATTATTATTAAATAATTAAGAATTAATTTAAGTAATCCAAGTTTACCTCAAGCATTTAAGAGCTATAAGGAAAAAATAGCCTATTCCTTTAAATAAATTCAGAATGTCTTATATCGGGGAGACATCAATGTAACTGTTGTTCTGACAGTATAGACAAATTGTATATTAAATTGTCGGACCCCACAATGGTGCTCCATTTGTCGTACTGGACAGATACACATGAAGTTTGACATGAAGATGGTGTTGACTTTCTATTTATGAATGGTAAAAGAAATTGTCAACTACTTTAGCCTAGTAAGCATGTAGAATATCAGCCTACTTCATTCTTGATGTGATGGTAATGCGTGTCCTTGCTGTTCGCCACAAAATATAGCGATCTCCCTTGGTCATCAGCGACTCCATTGCCTCATATTCGTTGCCCTCCATTGCAAACCTATCCTCGCACGGTTTTAACGACACATACTGGCGATTATAAATGCGCGTACATAAACTTTCCCGCTATACTTTCTAATGTCCAACATTATGAAATGTTTCAATTCTGAACACGACTTGTTCACTTTTATAATGTTCATTTGTAGACTGTGATTTCACTGTTCTGTATTTGACTTGTTATGACAGGAACAACTTTTAGCGGCATGAAATTCATCGAGTTTTGCACTAACAATCTGGTATCTGTGGATGTCGAAGAATGCCTCATATAAGTTAGACCCTCAGCGAGTAATCAGATATCTGCAACAAGTGCGCTAGGCAACACTTGTCCCGCATCGTAGGCTAAGCTATTTTCTAATATCCTATAACTGACACTTTGGATATGCTCCGCCGCAATCTGTAAAACAGATGGGACCAGATGTCGACTAAGTTCCACCCAGACAGGCAAAATCGTGAATAGTGCAAGTGCTTAGTTCACTGACAATAAACTAAGTCCTGAACACTAGTCCAGCGACTATGTTCTCTCGTTGACTATAGTGACAGTATCTTACTAGATTCACAGCGCGCCGATGATGCTTACTCGAGCAGTCGCTCGGACGAAGTACATATCTCAGTGGTGTTCCTCGCCTCTTTATCCGGCGATACGTCAGAGTTCCCCACGTCATAGCGATCAAAACTTCCAGAACATTCCATTGCCGTATCTCGGCTTCTAGTGAACGTATCTCCTTGCTAGATAGCTCTATCTTCTCCAAATTCAATTGCCAGAAAACTGTACTACTTTCAAAAAGTCAAATCCGGCGTCTTGAGGAAATTTCAAATTGATGCAGTCACGTAGGCCTGTGTGCACGTCACAAGCTCCACGTCACTCGCTGCTTGAAGTTTTTCAGTGCGCGATTCAAAATCTGCCGCTTCGTTGTAAACATTGCCCAACGTCTCTCCGTCTCTATATCTCTACGACACGATATCACTGAAGCGCCCGTGATTCGGGTACTATACTATCTGTTCATATTGGTAAAATGTTGCTGAAATTTTCTCTCGAATATGTTCTCATTTCATTTTGTAATAAATCACAATATTCTTTACTTAACACTTGCGTTCGTTTCCTGCACATTCCATGCATCGGAGTACAATTCGATTTGTATACACACACACATATATATATATATATATATATATATTATGGCAGTATATATCCTATTATGGCAAAACAGCCCTATCAATATGATGTCAACAGTCCCACAAAAGTCGTCGCCTGCACGACTGTACGTACGTATCTAGTTATTGCGGTCCGAACATAGTCCGTGTGTCTCAGGTCTCCTCGCTGCCACAGTGTAGTGGTGGTGGGGGAGAGAGCGCTAGTCTGACTGCCCAGTGCTCCCCGAGTGCGGCCGCGCTCTCGGAGGGCAATGACTGGATGGCCCTGCTCTAGAGGTTTCAACAGTCGACAAATATTTTGCTGTGGTAACATAAAAGGGTCAGGAGAAAAGGGATAGTAAATCTGTAAGTGAAGTGGTTAGTGATGAGAAAGAACTACCTAAGACTAAATGCGGTAGACAAGTTAAACGACCAGCTAGATGCTGGGATAATTGATTACTCTGTTTAACTAAGATACGTGACAACCTTTGGGAGCATATGTACTGTCCTGTGTTAATAGTCTGGGAAGTTTCAATGTCGTTCCACCTCATGGGTGTCATATCAGTCATATGTTCATGGTTCTTTAGCCTCACTAAAGAAAGTGGGAGTATATGTTGGATAAGGAGACAGTGGTTTTGACAGCTATGGTGTGCATAGCAACAGTTGCTGAGGGACATGTTGATTGATATAAGCAAAGAAAATAAAGCCGTTGTGAGAGACGGTCCTATGGCCTGAGTCAATGTTATACCAAGTTAGTTCCCATAACGGTCTTTAACAGACTGAAACTCTAGCGGAAATGGTGATTTCAACACAAAATGTGTAAGTTTAGGCGACCAATGTGTTGTGCAATCAATAATGGCCACCTCTTTAAATATAAACTTGTTTTCGTTGACCTTAAAGCCTTGGTATCCACCACCAGTGTACGTGACATGTTTACTCTTGTCTGGACCAAGACCAACTGACAACTCACTAATGAGGTTTAGAAATTACATTTACTCGAATCACATTGTAGTAAAAATCATGACTACTATTGGCAACTCCAGCTATCTGATATGACATCTAGCGGTAAAAATGAGAAACTTACCAAGTAGGGTACATTTGTCACGTGGTGACTGTATATGGTTTCTTGTATTGGTAAACAGATCGTGGTAAATTGTTCGTGTCTTTATACATAAGTAATAAGTTTTACTCGTTGATAGAGTGAAAAATGAGTAAAAGCAAAGTGTATTGCTCAGTTTACGGCTGTAAGTCGATGTATAAGAGGGCTGCGGATATACCTTTTCATCACTTTCCAAAAGATGCAAATAGCAATAGCCGAAATGTGATGATACCTAATACCTAATAATAATACCTTTCCACCCCGGGAAGGATCTAACACTTGTCGAGGTAGACAGACAGAAGACCTGCGACGTAAAGCCAGCGAAGGTTATTCAGTTTAAAAACAGCTGTTACGATGGGCGCGCTGGTAAGATTGAAGTTACTTGAATAATTAATTAAATAATTAATTATTGGCTGCTTGGTAGGGAGAAGGGATTAGTTTAACTTGTATTAAAACTCGTGGGGCGACAGGAATTGCTTGATTTGGATGGTTAAAAGGTGGGTTTGGTGTTGAATATTTGAATGGTAGCGGAATCACTCATTCTACAGTGCCCACGGGGAGGCAAATTAGGCCTATATGACTGATAGTGGAATAGCTCGAATATCGAAGAACTTAGCGATTGCGAGGTGTAGGCTTGGCGGAAAGGCTGGCGGATCATCAGTTTGACATTAATTCACGATATAAGTCGGAGCTTGGAACAGTGGCGTCTGGTTTGCGTGGATGCTAGTCTCGGAATGATAAAAGTAGCACAGCGTCGGTGTGTTATTTATTTGTTTATGTACCGTATTTCTCTATTTGAATGTCCTCGGCGTTGACTCAGGATCGACATTTACATTATATTGCGCATAATAGTACCGAAATAATGTCCGAAGTGTAACCCTGTGTAAATTTGAATCAGCTGATCTACATCAACCATAAAAACTGATGCTTGATAATATGCAAATGACACCAAAAAATCCAGTGGAATACACAAATTAGATCACGTGTATCGCACAGTTATACATATATACAATTAAAAATAACACTGTCATTACTTTAGAGACCACATTTACTGATTATAACCGAAAAATAAAAAGTGTTCCATATCAAACGCGTGTTATTGAGTATTTTAAACCCTACTTATCCAGACCGACCGCAGCGCCTCAAGTGTTAGTTTGAGTTTCCAATAAACTGCTACCACTTTTCTACCACCTCTTTAAACTGAACCCCCTACTAACTAACTTACTAAGGTTTAGAAATAACAACAACATAAATTGTATTATACCATTTTATCGCTATAGATATCATAACAAGGTTTACATTTTCTTAACAATCTGGGATAGGGACGGTACCAACTCATAAAACATACTCTTTTCTGTTTATATCTCCCATGACACCTGTCACCTGTGATGGGCCAAGGTCTCTAGACTTGGGAGTTTTTACTTCATTCTTTCTTCACCTTGTTCTCTACTGTCAACCGGAGCACTGTTAATGCCATAAGGTCCACACGTACCATAACTTTTGCCATTACTCAGGGGCACTATAGATGGGTAACTTGAATAGCACGGTATATTACCTACCTCCATTCTACGGAGGTAGGGACATGTTGGTGACCAGCAATGATGTTCTTGTAAAGGTTCATCATTCACTTCCCACCGGTCTATGGTAATTGGACAAAAAACATATTTCACTTCATCTTGTCGTGACCCGACTACGTGGGTGAGACAATGTAGATCTCGTGAGGCCAGCCGAGCAGTGATGTTCGGCCTGAAGGGAGTATGTGGATGATGAGCCCCGAACTTACAACTCCAGTAATTCGTTGCACGTATATGTAGTGAACCATTATTGATCTACGATAAATAAGTATTCATATTTATTATTATTATTACTGCAGCCCAGGCAGTACTTGAGGAAGTGGACATGGATAAAAGGGAGGCTAGCGTTTCGTAATGATTGCCACAGGAGCAGAGCTGGTAGCTATTCTTGGGGGACGGTCAGATTTAGTCGGGTTCAAGGCCAAATTGAGCAACTACTTGCTCCAGAATTGGAAGCATAAAGGAATGATCACGAGTCACTTGCAACGAACCTACGATTGAATCAGCCAATCACGAGAGACCAAGCCATGATCACGCGATGGACAGCGTCAGTAGTAAAAAGCCCGCGGAATTGATTATCTAAAGAACCGCCGATCGGACCGATCTCCGCACGAGTGCATTGAGACGTTTGATTTATTTGAAGAAGATTGACACCAGTCCCATATTTGTGAGATAAAAACTCTGGAAATTTTTATCCGATTCCACCCCACTCCTCCGTCCCCTGTCAGTTTCTAATAAATAGTTTGGCATGACGCTATTCAAAGTCATTCGTTTTGGAGCCTTGAGAGGCTAACTTCACGCCCGTTTGTGCAACGATATTTTAACGCTCGAAATTATTCAAAGTCATTCGTTTTGGAGCCTCGAGAGGCTAACTTCACGCCCGTTTGTACAACGATTTTAACGCTCTAAATTAGTTGAAGTTATTTTATTTGTGAGCTCTGAGGAGCTAAATTCACATCAGTCGTAATAACGAATTTTAAAGCTCTAGTACATTTTATCTGAAGTCAACTTTATTTTTGCGAGCTAATATTTCACGCAGTGTGCGTGGTGACTTGTAACATTTTCTTAAAGACGACCATTTCAGCTATGAGGGGCAAGTCTTGTAACATCCTAATTAGCGCTCACCAGAGCGAAGGTCAACAGTACAGTACGGAAATACCGAGCAAGATAGCGACTGCTTGTGCAGTCAAGATTTTAAACTTATTATCGAGCCAATGACGTGGTCTCGAGGTGTATATTTTATGCACAAATTTCAGTGTATTTTTCATGTGTTTATTGTGCGTGTGTGCGAGATATCTAGGGCAAGTCTTCGCAATTAATCGCATTAGGACAATTTGTGGGCGAATTGAGTAACCTGCAAGCGATTATAGCTAGGTCATAATAATTAACATTGAACTTTTCTGCCAAGGAGTCGATACCAAGATGCTCAACACGTGGTTTGGAGTTGGGATGATCTTCAACGATTCAACGCAGACGACCACGATGGAGTGTTAATCTGTCCATAGGGAAATGGGCTGAGAAGGATGTCTTAAGCTCTACAAGCTGATCGGTGATGTACAACAATTGAATTATTTCAATTATGTAGTTAGATTTGGCCGGGGAACTTTTGTAAATAGTCATGTTTCCTTTCTTGTTGTTTAGAGTTTTTCTTGCACCGACACTAAATGTTTTAAATGTCCGTTGGCGCGTGGCCAAAGTGTTTATTGTATATTTGTTTTTCTTTGAGTCATATTTAATGTGCGCGGCGTGCGTACGTGATTTTTATCCATGCAAATGCGAAACCCGTTACATTCGATAAATGGTGCTTTATTAACGTTAATATTTGTGATAGGAATGGGAGGTAATTACTCCAAGATATTTGCTGAACAGGTTATTATTCATATTAGGGTTGCCAAGCGCACCAACTTAAAATGTAATTTGTAGAACACCTTCGTTCTAATTTTGATAGTTTTTTTTGAGTCTTTTTCAGGTTAACTAGTCACGGAATAGAACGGTGGCGCCAGCATGTGGAAATTATTTATGTCTTTTTATTTCAGGGTCTGTCAAACCCCATACGTGTGATTCTGTGTGTGTTACTGTGTCAAGTGTGTGTTGATTCTACGTGAGGAGGGGGTAGACGTCCTACCGCCCTCATATTATTTTTGCTGCTGTTGTATTTTGATGGAAAGACAGGGTGCTCTAGGGAGACCGCTGTTTCTTGTCCATATTTATTCTGACACACACACGTATTATTGTGCTTTGGGGCACACTTCTTCGAGATTCGACCCCATGTCCTGGGAGGTCGAGGTTATTGGCACGTGGGTTGACAGATATGCAGAGTTCCACAAATCGCCCGTTTTGCCTGTGACTTATTTTGATAGGCAGTCCTGATTGTCCGACTGGCCCCCGTAAGCTTTCATGTAGCAAACCTGTTCATTGTGTTGGTTATTTTTTAAGCCATAATTAACTGGGAGTTCGCCATGTGTGTGACGGCTTCTTGTACGTTGTATGGGTAAAATTTTGTATTAATAATGTAAATGTTGGCTGTGAGCCTATTGTTTTGTTTATGACTCGATTCATGTAATTTAGTGTGACACCTGTGCGGTGTAGTGGTAGAGTACTTGTAAATTTGACGGCGGTCATATGTGTATTTTTATTGGTCACGTGTTAATGTACTTGTGTTGATTTGTGTGAGAAGTCCTAAGCTTTTAGGCAGTAAATGTTGCTACGGCAATTTGATTCCAATTTCACACGGAAATTTTGTGTTGTTTATATTAGATCTAGGAAGTGTCGGTTTAGTTTTAAGTATTGTAGTTGTGTTCCCCCGTGTCGGTCTAGCTCTAAGAAATGTGGATTCGTTGTCTGAATGATTATTCTGGATGATGACGAATCACGCATTCGTTTGTACACATCGTGATGCATGTAGAACGACATACGCACATACATAGTCACTTTTGTTATTTTCTTTAGGGACACTTGGTCCACGTAATTAATCTCTCCAGAGATTTTGGCCTAGTTTTTGGCATTTTTATTAAGTGGGAGTCGGATGGGAGTTTTATTTTCTTAATTGTTGAGTGTAAATATGGTGATTTGTTTATTAAATTCATTTGTTTTAACCCTGGCTTCACTCTTTCCTGCATGTTATTTTGTTATATGTTACCCTGCAAGTTAATGAAGCGCTTTGACAACAACTTACGATATGAACCGTTACACCCCCCGAAACTGAGTCTCATATGCTTCTTTGCAAGGGTTCAGTAGATTTATTGAAATGTGGCATCCTGTGCCGAGAAATATACATTTGTACAGTTATGGGTTTTACCCTCCTTCAGTAAGGTCATTTCGTCTCTGCGTAGCTTTCTCCTGCAGCAATGTTAATACTCTTGGACATGAGTCCCTAGAAGCTGACTAACCGATGAAACATAACTACCTATGTAGATAAATGATCAATCAGGATTGACCTGCTCAGATTGATCGCTGCTGTATAACTTTACATGGTCATCTGACCAGTATGGATCTGTAGACTAGAGTCTGACAAGTGACTCTTCACACGTGCCAAGACAAGACAAGAACTATTGACAATTGACCCTGTTCCTAAGGAATCCCTGGCTTATATAGGGACATGCCCTACTATCATAAATTTGACTTTGATAAATCCCCTTCTCCAGCGACAAGGGCGGAGACAAGTTACTCTAGCTACACTGCCCTGCTTAATGCTGCTATCTGGAAGCCGATGTCCGACATTGACAGGTGGTTACTCCCAGTACAATGTTCAATTCTTGACCCCAGTGACTCAAAGTCATGCCTCAAAAAGGCTTGGACTTGTGATTCATGAACACACAAATGATAATCGCGCTAAGACGAATTTGACCTACTGATAGACGGAACCAAATATTTCTTAACATCCTAGCTTCCATTGTATAATATGATTCCTTACAGATTATGATGTATTTTACATTTCAGTCATATTTTACTCCTATACCCTTTTTCTTAGCTTTAATTTGATTACTCCACTGAATTTATTACCGTGAGCTTGGGGACTGGTCCTGGGGTCGAGAGCTGCAACAATCTCTTGTTTTTAAATAATAGAAACCAGCAGCTGCCAATGCTTGAGGGTTAATGAAAGGCACAGGCCACGTAGCAAATGTCTTGAAACGTTGTTCCTCAGATTTTAAATTCATTGGTGTGGCACCTCTTATCGCTTTAAGCCAATCCATGACTGAGCTGCTTGACTTAGGGTTGCCTGTTATTTATACACTAGTCACTTAGTTGGACAGTGGATAATAGTTTACTTGTTTGTGATGAATAATGAGACAATAAACCGTGGTGTTTGGCGGGACATTGTCATGTGTTTCAAAATCTAGCCGAATTTCAATATTGGATGTCTTGACTGACTCTTCCAAGTAGGAACAATCAAAGACCACCAGTGGCGCCCTTGTCTTAAACTCTTGGGAGTGTCAACATGGGGCAATTCTCTTTTTGATAATACGACCATCTAAATTTAGAAAACATGTAGAGTGGGCCAAACTTATTTTTTGAAAAACCTAAATCTAATCCTTCTTAGGGAAAAATATCCCCGTTCAGAAAAAGACTTATATTTCTCAATTGTTTGTGATCAAATTGAGTGACTTTTTGGTTTGTTTATACTTGCGATTCGTTTGAAAACCCACAATAATGTAGAGAGGCTTCTCTGTGTAGCGTGCCGTTTTCACAGACCAACTGTGCGTATTGGTCGTTGGCAATAGAGGATACTCATGTAGCGCCCAGCTTCTAAATTGCATGGGTAGGGGCATATCTTTTTCCACAATCTTGAGCATCTCCAGTTTCTTGTTATCAGAAAGGGTAACGTGTGATACTTTCTATAGAACACGTTGTAGTTGAATTTTTGAATCTATGGGTGCATCATCAGGTCCCTTGAGGACATTATTATCGCACAGTCTCTAACACGATAAAGCACTTGCCTAGCGTTTACTACAATGCGCTCATGATCATCGGCAAAGCCTAAGATTATTTTAAGTGGTAAAAATCCTGTAAAAGTTCCATCAGTGTGAACCATCCAGTCATTGGTCAAGTCATGACACCAACAAGCCATGCAAAGTGTTTTACATTCTTCAACACTATAAGAGGGGTATAGTTTCACGACACTTCGGGTGCTATCCACTACAATATCATTAATCACATAGCGCACATCGGAAAAAAGAAGCGCGAAAGCATGGTTGGCTAACTTGGATGTCGTGGGTGTAGAGCCATCCGCTTTTGTGAGCCGGCCTTCAATCTGAATAACACTTTCATGCGGTAGGGTGTAAATATTTTGGTTATTAATAACAAACTGAATTTCATCATTGTTATTTAATCCTGGCGTTTGAGCTTGATAGGAATGCAGATCAATTCTTTGAATGCCGTCTTGCTCCTCGATGCGGTTCACCACCTGTAGGATAGAATTCATCATGTAGACTCAGGTTGCAACCCAGATGTTGTAGAATCTGCTCGTCCTTACGTGTTAACGTTTATTCACGTGGCAAACAACTGACACCAATCCTAGACGGTGCTGTTGCTTTAAACACTAACTTCATAGTGGCTTTAAAACCAATTTATAGGTCACAGGTCTGCGCGAATCTAGTTCAATCAGTTGTTGGTTTCTATTTACCAGTCTTAAGGTTATATTACTTATATTATTAATACCCACAGATTGAAAAACAGCCACTGGAGAGTTTTCACGAATTATATAGCCATTGTGCGATGTCACAATAAAATCGTAGAGCGAATGGGATGGCTCTTGATTTGTACACACGTTGCTATTTATTTGTCGTATGTCTTTTAGTGCCGGGAGTGTCCGAGGACATGTTCGGCTCACCAGAGACTGTACCTGCTTCAAGCGGACACCCATAGGGTGAGCTACAAGTTCCGTTCAATTTCAAGTAGTTCCAACTTTCGCTACCAGATGTCACCGATACCTAGAGGTGAACGTTGGAACTTTGATATAGTATTCCAACGAAATCTTATGCCCGTTCCTCACGGTAAAATGTCTCTTAAAATTTATTTTACAACTAAATTTATAAAAAAATTGACGAAAGCAAGCTGTGTTGTTCACGGTAAAATTATTTTATAAAATCCGTGGATGTTGGTGTATTTCTCGAAATACACGGTAAGGCAGAGTTGGCATTTGCCGCTCTTCATTCTCTTATATTAATTCATTCATTTAGATTTTCTTCCCGCAAACACCAACAGCGAACTTTTATATTCTGTTTGCCCCGTGCACTTGTTCATGGTTGTTTAAAGTTTGTTCCAGAAGCGCATATTCTGTGGGACCAGCCTGGCAACGCCTTTCAGCTGCCTTCTGAAGACCTTCCATTGCCTCAAGTCCAGAAGACTTCCTCATCAACACACCAGGTTTCGTCATCATCGCCAACCAACTACTCCGTGAAGAAACATTACTTACATGAGAAATTTTGTATTTATAATGTTTCCCATGTTTGTATAAACTTTTTTGTTTGCTTCCCCTACCCGCCCGCACTCCCTTCCCCTCGCTCGCCTACCTCTGACGTGTGCGATGCCACTCGCCCCTTCGCGCGTTGCTCCGTTCGTTCACTCATCCACTTGTGGTCAAGCCGGCAAGGCTTCAGGAGGTCTCGTCCTCTTCATCGCTCACTTGTGTGTCAGACGTCAACACTTACAGTTGGAGCCTACCTAAGGCTTGTCTCCCGTCTACTCGAGCCATTTTTTAAATATCTACGCCATGTTGTGGATTTAAGCTAACGGTCGCCATGGATCATCTACTCGACAAACAATGAGCTAAGTACCAAACTCTAATGGTTTTCATCACATTTTAATGGTTTATAAATAGCTAAATGCTTTTTAATACAATTTTATAGACAGTGTGAGAAATTTCAAATTGTTGTACTATAACCGTCTTCGAGGGATTTTTCTAGTCATGCCATGGCTTCTAAGCTGACTTGAAAACCTGAAAATTTAGTACTTCTTGTACGATTTAACTGAGAATGCTTCTCACACCGTGGGATTCTTGTTAAAACACCCACTGTCTATATAAAACTTAGCTTTGTTCATCCGTGGGACCTTTTTGCCCAATTCAACAATCATCAAAATTCTGGAACTTTCTGGGTCAAACGACATTTCTACAAGTAAAGCAAGCTAGTATTTTCCACTCTAACATGGAATTACTCCTCCTCACTGAGGAATTTGCATCACAGTTACTGTTGTTAAAAATCTGATCTGTTTTCCTCCGTGGGAACTTCTCTTCAGCATTCAACCACAACCCATACAAATTTCTAACGAAAAAAACTCTCTCAAGCTGAAATTCAACTAGTGATTTACATAATAGCAATAACTTTTCTCCTTGTGAACTTTCTGTGCTGCAATAGATAACTTTTCAAATACATCAATAGACTATAGTGAATACAGTGCCCGTTAAACCACCATCCGTGTCGCATTCGAATGAGAGCAATATCAATCTGGAAAGGACATTTTCCTAAAACTCCCATTTCTTCCTTCCCAAATACCTTATTAACATAATACAATTACATTATAAATTTATGTCTCTTTCAACGAGATGTCAGTCTATAACAAGTGCCCTCCCAATATTTTTTCGCACTTCACGAATTTACTTCTGTATAATCGGTGGCAAGTCCACATTATAATTCTTTTCCCTTTTTTAAAGGGACGAATTCTTTTTTTTTTTTCTACTCATAATTGAGCAGACTAATTTTTTTCTTCAGGCTTCACAAATAGTGACCTGTACTATTTGATATATCACGGTCGTAATTACTGTATAAATACATGAAGTTATAGAAACTTTTTCTTTGTTTAATTTTTCATAGCCTTTAAGATTTCCAATAGGAATTCCAAAGTGCTCACCTTGCACCTGATATAATTACTAAAGCTTTAATTATTTGTAATCTTTGTTAGAAAAGTTAAAGTTTTCAATTTTAGCACAACTTTTAAAATCTTTTTCAGATTTGGTGCTCGAAGCAAGTTTTAAACTTGCGTCCTATTCACATTGTCAAAAAAATCCAATTTGTTAGCATTAAGTCTTAGATCGTTGTATGTTAAAACTACTTATTGTTATTAATTTAAATCTAAATCAACTTTATATGGTTTGTTACGTCAACTCCTTTTTATTGTAAAATAAAACCATATTTCTTTTTCGCTTTATCCTTTTCTATAGGCTAGAATAACGATTAGGCAGGACCCTATTTTCCCTGACTCTTCCCATCAGCTTATGCCCTCTTTAAAAAAATCAAACATACAATCAATAAGATTCTCACTATTCGTTGCATTGGAACAAAAACTCTCCGTAAAAACATTTTCAAAGTCGTTTCAGCTTTCATAGCTAATTCTAATGAGCCAGTAAGGCAACTAAAGCTAGCTCCGAAAGCTTCCTGCTTGTTGAGATTTTCTCTATAACTTATGGTTCGTCTTCAAGTCAAAGTTTTTCATCTTGTCTAAACTTTTAGTCGGCATTTTGCTAGGTAAACGCTTAGCTTTTTTTAAAATGCAACAATTGGTGTTTATACCAAAATTTTCAAAGAAAACAACGAAATTGTTCCCAAAAGCACTATAACTGCTTCATCACTACCCTTCCTGGGAGTAATCGATCAGTCGTCGGAAATCCTACAGTTCCAAGAACTAAAATCATCACGGCAAATTCAAATTATTTGCGCCTTTCAAAACATTATTTTAAACTTAACTCTTTTGAAAGGATATACAGTAAATCTGTCATTCTTTGTCTTGCCAGACCACCACCCTTCCCCATAGTATCCAAATTTAGGCTGGGAAGGGAAAGTACGATCGCCACTTGCTTGCAAATAGCCCAAGCTCCAGCCGCATTTCCCGTTAGCTGTGTCCAGGTCCATACCCACTTTGGGTATCCCGCAGGTTCGCACAGTGAAAATCGTGATTAAACGTTCACTTTAGTTTAAGGTTATGCTTAGTATTGGACTCTCGTCCTATTTACCCACACTTGTTCTTCACTCCGAAACCCACTTCCCTTTCCTTTTCTCTTCATCTTCCCTGGGGTAGCGTTAATCCCTAGCTATAACCTACCCAGATGTATCAGGATCGCCATCTACCGATCAATTTCTGAACCAAGAATCAGCTGTTCAACACACATTTGTTTGAGAGTATGGCTCCAACAAACAAAGCAAAAATTGCTGCTTTAGCTACAATTATATGTCGTACAGTGGTAAAGAGGAAGAAAAGAAATGCTAGGAAGTCCTGGACTCGGGAATGGATAAAAAGAAGAGAAGAGTACAGGAATGCTGCTCTTAGTCGAAAATGAGTTGAGGATAGAAGATCAGAATTCATATAGAAATTTTCTAAGAATGGAGGAAAACAGTTTTAAAAAACTCCTCGATCTTGTTGGTCCCAAAATTATTCGACAGGACACTAACATGAGGCAAGACATTTATCCTGAAATGAGACTGCAAGTGAGTTCGAAGCCCGTTTATCTTCGCCTTCACGTCAGCCTGGCTTGTGTTCGGTCGAATTTGTGAAACATATTCGGCGATTGAGATTTCTGCCTCCCTTCTTGCATTTCTATTGTGGAATATGGTCGTTTTAACCTCATACAAACACTGATATTTCTGGTACCCGTCCAGTAAAACACTAACAGCGTCCAGCCGGAGCCTACCATTTTCGAAGTGTTTGTTTACAAGCGACCTTCACAATCTTCTCACCACGTGGCGCCAGTATCATCTTCCCGTCAGCTTCCCTGGTTGGTTCGTTTCATAAAATTAATTTTACGAAATAGAACATGTCCTATTTTATGGAAAGTTTTATCAAAGGTTTTATAAAACTTGAATTTGACCGTGAGCAACATAAATTTTATAAAATTAAATTATTGTACAATAAATTTGAAGGAAAATTTTACCGTGAGCAACGGGCATTACCTAGAAATTTAGCTTCACAGGAGTTCAGTCAGTGGAAGGATCTTTTACATACCATAAATATATTGACATGGGACCGCCGGCTTTACTTCTCCTCCGCAGGAGGGCCGGGTTTGAACCCGCTATCTTGGGCACAGCAGTTCAGCATGCTACCAACTACGCCACCGAAGCCGCACACGTTGCTAATAATATTACACGTCACTGACACGTTCTGGTCCTCGATTAATTTCACTTCGTGATCCGAATAGTGAATTTCGTATGGTTCAAGAACTTGCGGTAGAAACCCCAATAAAGGGGCAATGGAATCTGGTTGTGTTTTAAAATCAATCTTAAACGAAGATAAAATACTGCAGCGATGAGTTATGGTGTGGCGTACAAGTTCAAACTTGTGTGTTCCATCAAGAAACCGCTTTAAACCATATTGTTTCACCAGCACCACGTAAATGTGGTCATAAATATCGCCAGGGGGCAGATCTAATAGAGCATCATCATAGTAAAACTTGTCATTGACATTTTTACGTACGTTGTAAATTCTATTGTGCAGTAAGTTTCATGGGAAACAAGTCCCAAAACGTAAGGTCTTTCACTCAATTCGATAGGAGCAGACGCGGCTCGTGGTGTTGGAGCTGGGGAAGGCTCACACGTAGTGCCGAATGCTGGTATAACGCATTATGCGATTTTTAATTTCACGGTGAAAGTTGGGGGAGGTCGAAACAGAACTCTTGTTGTCAAACAGATTGGCACCATTATGTTATTTTATGGAGCATTCTTTTTCTAATTAAAATAAATTTACTTACCTAGTTTCAAAATTCAGGAAGAGACAATGCATTCCTTTTCTAATTTAACCTACTCCCCATTTTAATCAGTCCCGATCAGAGGAGTCTGTTTCACGGTTGTACACTACCAAACAATCGCAGAACGGCGGCAGATTATAAACAGAATACTTCTCTTAAGACTCGGTAGATGGTTCTGCTACCCCTTGCCACCTCATGGTGCTATCTGGCGGAAATATTTTAGTTATTATACTTTAAGGGATAGAGCCTCCGTGGCTTAGGCGGGAGCACGCCGGCCTCTCACCGCTGGGTCCGTGGTTCAAATCCCGGTCACTCCATGTGAGATCTGTGCTGGACAAAACGGAGGCAGACAGGTTTTTCTCCGGGTACTCCGGTTTTCCCTGTCAAAATTTCATTCCAGCAGCACTCTCCACTATCATTTCATCTGTCATTCATTTAATCATTGCCCCAGGGGAGTGTGACAGGCTTCGGCAGCCGGCACAGTTTATATCCTCGCCGCTAGATGGGGGCTTCATTCATTCCATTCCCTGACCCGGTCAGTCGACTGGAAGCAGGCTGTGGATTTTCATTTTTCACTTTAAGGGATACCATTTGAGTTCTCAATAATGAATATCACTTATTAGTCATCTAACTGTTTTTGGTAACTTGTCAATTAATAATCCTTAGGAGAGTGAAAGAGTGAGAGCATAAACATTCATGAGAGTGGTTTGTGTCTCCATGAACAACTTTAAATGCATTCCACAGAATAAGAACATCCTGTCGTCGTTGGCAAGCCTGCCTTAGGCTGTAGTCTGCTGAGCCTTCAGCAATACACTGGAAACCAATGGAGCTTTCATAACCACGCCCCCCATCCCTGTTACATAGGAAGTAATAGGACATTTAAGGCGCAGCCTAACGGCGCTACTACCCATTTGAAAAACATTCTTTATCAACAGTTCCAAATATATTGACTCGTGACTGAATGGATTGAGTGAAATTTATAAATGTTTCCAATCAATATAAATTCCTCAATTAAATATGTATATTTATAGAATCTTTCAAGAGAGGCTCCGCCTAAGAGCCTTTAATCAGCAGCCGCGCCTGGATAGGAGGGTAAAAGTCTAGGCTGACTTCAGGTCCCCGTCCATGCAGTGTAGATGTCTTACTTTCTGCTGTCATACTGTTTATGTTTTCATCTACGCTGTGTTTTATATATGAGATGTGGATGCCGGAAAGCCGGCATCCACTGCTCACCTGTCTGTGGCAATTGCCACGGCGCTTGCACCAACAGTGCTCCCATTCAATTAGAGTCAGAAGAGTTGGACGGTGAGCAGTATGAAATGTTTGCTAGTTAAAAAAAACGATTGTATTAGAATTATGTTTGGTTTGTTACTTATTCCTCTCTATGTCTCATTCCTAGGTGGTCACTTTTTTTTTAAACTGTGGCCTTCTTGTACCTTGGTGTATAGGTTCCAGACACACATTTACAGTGGACACCGGTAATTGGGGACGTACCAGGTGACCCATTTTACGCACTAACACGTACTAAACGGGCTAGGTACAGTCTCACAGAAAAATGTATGCATTTCAAACATGTACAGTTTATAACCAACACCCCCCTCCCCAATTTGGTCAGTAATTTATGAACATTTTAAACAATTGAATGACATATTCAAGTTTCTCTTTGTCCAACAAGTAAATTTATTTTTATTATAAGAGGGTAACAGTGGCGTTAACTATAAAAGAGGCATTTATAACTTATTTTTAAAGAATATATACAACGAAAAATAACGAACTCTTCAGAATATATATATATATATTTATATACCGGTATACTCCGATGGGCAGGACTTGCAAACTATTAGATTTTGATCATGTTTTCATTCCCATAAAAACGAAATTTTATTCCGAAATATTGAGCTCCCCCAAAACAATCATATATACGCCACTGCGTTCATATATATTTATACATTCTAGGTATATATCATTATTTATATGGGTAATAAATACCATTTATGTTTACATCTTATATATAAAAGTGAAAGTCTGTATGTGGGTATGTATGTATGTATGTATGTGGGTCTGTTCCGTATACAAATCTACACCGTACCACCAATCTCAACCAAATTTTGCATACATATAGTTTAGGATCCAGAAGGAACCGCTGGCTACATGAATTTTCGATAGTCTTTCTCATTCTTCTGATTTCGGCCCTTTTGCACTCAAGCACAGGCTAATCAAATCATAAAATATACTCATGAAGGAATGGCAAGCCAGATAGTTTCCATGGCAACATAGCTCAAGTCGAGACACGGCCGACTGGATGCCAGTTCTGCTCTGCACTACCGGTATAGAAAAAGAGGATCTTTACTTGAAATCCCGTTAGTTACTCACCTACTCACACAGCACTGTCAACCGAGTTTAGCATAACAAAGACTTGACACTATCATCTACTATATATATTTGTGAAATACCACTCACTCATTCATTCATCACGAAATCTCAGAAACCACCGACGGATTGGAATGAAATTTGGTATGCAGCTTCCCAAAGGGCCGCAAATGCCCCCTAAGATAGGATTTTTGGATATTCAGGTTCTAAAGGGGTGTTAAGGGGGTTGACCTGCATTTCATTGAATTTCAATATCTCCCGATTGGTTTCATTGGGGGATGTGATACTCGGCACGTAAACTCATCATTAAAAATAAGAAGACACGAGTCTGAGGGTTTTTCGATGTGGTGTATATTATGAGGTGAAAGGGGTGAAAAGTGGGGATGGAAAGATTCCTAACGGAGCGTGTATCTCTTAAACGACATAGGTGAGGAGTTTGAAACTCAGCGGAAAACAATCAGCATACAAAATACGTAAATATGTGTTTGACCGTTTATTCATAAATCCAATTTAAGGGGCCCATGGGGAGGGGTGAAATTCTGGGGGGGGGGGACAGGAAGAAAGTGTCCTAACTGATTGACTGACTCACTCACTCATCAAACTCAGGGGGGAAAAACTGCTTTAAAGTAAGTAAATAGCTGTTCGACAGTTTTTTTAATTAAATCAAATTTAAGGGGTTCATGGGGAGGGGTGAAATTCTGAAAAAAGAAAATTGAAAGATAATGTCCTGCCTGACTCACTCACTCACTCACTCACTCACACACTCATCATCGCCCAGCCAAAATTATTGAAGTTAGAAACATGACAGTTTGGGGATATGTTCATTGTATGTCAAAACCGTCTACTAAGGGAGGATTTTCGGATATTCAGGTTCTGAAGGGGTCTTAAGGGGGTTAAACCTGCATTCCATTGAATAACAATATCTCCCGATTGGTTTCATTGGGGGATATGATACACGACATATAAACTCATCATTAAAAAGGAAGAAGACACGTCTCTGAGGGGTTTTCGATGTGGTGTATATTATAAGGTGAAAGGGGTGAAAAGTAAGAATTGAAAGATTCCTAACGGAGCGTGTATCTCTTAAACGACATAGGCGAGGAGTTTGAAACTCAGCGGAAAAAATCAGCAAAAAAAAAAAAAAGTAAATATGTGTTTGACCGTTTTTTCATAAATCCAATTTAAGGGGCCCATGGGGAGGGGTGAAATTCTGGGGGGAGGGGGGGAAACTGGAAATAAAGTGTCCTAACTGATTGACTGACTGACTCACTCATCAAACTCAGGGGGGAGGGGGAACTGCTTTAAAGTAAGTTAATAGCTGTTCGACAGTTTTTTTGATCAATCATATTGAAGGGGTTCATCGGGAGGGATGAAATTCTGAAGGAAAAAATGAAAGAAAATGTCCTGACTCATTCACTCATGATCGCCCAGTCAAAAATATTGAAGTTGGAACCATGGCATTCAGGGGATATGTTCGTTGTATCTCAAAACCGTACACTAAGGGAGGATTTTTGGATATTCAGGCTCTAAAGGGGTCTTAAGGGGGTTAAACCTGCATTTCATTGAATAACAATATCTCACGAGTGGTTTCATCTGTGGATGTGATACTCGGCATATAAACTAATCATTAAAAATAAGCAGACATGTGTCTAAGGGTTTTTCGATGTGGTGTATTATTATGAGGTGAAAGGGGTGAAAATTGGGGGTTGAAGGATTCCTAACGGAGCGTGTAGGCCTATCTCTTAAACGACATAGGCGAGAAATTTGAAACTCAGCGAAAAAAAATCAGCTAAAAAATTAAGTAAATCGGTGTTCGACCGTTTTTTCATAAATTAATTTAAAGGTCCAATGGGGTGGGGTGAAATTCTGGGGGGGAAAAGGAGAGAAAGTGTCCTGACTGACTGACTAACTCACTCATCAAACTCAGGGGAAACAGACAGCTAAAAAAATAACTTAATAGGTGTTCAAGCGTTTTTTCATCAATCCAATTTAAGGGGCCCATGGGGAGGGGTGTAATTCTGGTAAAAATAATTGAAAGAAAATGTCCTGTCTGACTCACTCACTCATCGCGCCCAGCGAAAACTATTAATGTTGGAAAAATGAAATTTTGGGAATATGTTCGCTGTATGTCAAAACGTCAACTAAAGAATGATTTTTATTTATTCGGGTTTTAAAGAGATGTTAAGGGGGTAAACGTGCATTTCATTGAATAACGATATCTCATGAGTTGTTCCTTTGGGGATGTGATATTCGGTATATAAACTAATCATTAAAAATAATCAGACATATATCTAAAGGTTTATCGATGTCGTGTATATTATGAGGTGAAAGGGGTGAAAATTGGGGATTGAGGGATTCTTAACGGAGCGTGTATCTCTTAAACGACTTAGGCGAGAAGTTTGAAATTCGGCGGGATAAAACAGCTTAAAATACAAGTAAATATGTGTTCGACCGTTTTTTCATAAATCCAATTTAAGGGGCCCTTGGAGAGGGGTGACATTCTGGGGTGATAAAACAGGAAAGAAAGTGTCCTAACTGATTGACTCACTTACTCACTCATCAAACTCAGGGGGAAATCAGCTTTAAATAAGTAAATAGGTGTTCGACCATTTGTTTCATAAATCCAATTTAAGGGGTTCATGTGGAGGGGTGAAATTATCATATATAAATGAAATAAAATGTCCTGACTGACTCACTCACTCATCATCGCCCAGCCAAAATTATTGAAGTTGGAAACATGAAATTTTGGGGATATGTTCGTTTTATGTCGAAAACATCCACTAAGGTAAGAGTTTTGAATATTCAGGTTCTAAATAGGTGTTAAGGGGGTAAACGTGCATTTCATTGAATAACAATATCTCACGAGTGGTTTCATTTGGGGATTGATACTTGGCATATATACTAATCATTAAAAATAAGCTGACACATGTCTAATGGTTTTTCGATATAGTGTATATTATGAGGTGAAAGGGATGAAAAGTGGGGGTTGAAAGATTCTTAATGGAGCGTGTATCTCTTAAACGACATAGGCGAGGAGTTTGAAACTCGGAGGAAATCAATCAGCTTAAAAATAAATAAATAAATAAATAAATAAATAAATAAATAAATAAATAAATAAATAAATAAAATAAATAGGTGTTCGACCGTCTTTTCAAAAATCCAATTTAAGGGGCCTATGGGGAGGGGTGAAATTCTGGAAGAAAAACGTCCACTAAGGAAGGATTTTTGGATGTTCGCTCTCATCGACCAACCAAAACTATTAATGTTAGAAGAGTGATATTTTGAGGATATGTTTGTCGTGTGTCGAAAAGATCTACTAAGGAGGGATTTTTGGATATTCAGGTTCTAAAGGGGTGTTAATGGGGTTAAACCTGCATTTCATTGAATAACAATATGACACGACTATGACGCGAGCGAAGCGAGACTAAAAATGAGATGGTGTGTGTGTGTCTGTGTATTACTCAATCACGCAAGTACCACTGGTCCGATTTACATGAATTTTACATGGAAGTAGCAGATTTACCTGGTTAACATACAGGTTACTTTTGATTTCAATACTTTGCACTTTTAAAGATGGCGACCATTTTAGTGACGTCACTCTACCCTTTGGTTTTAAACTTTCATATTTCCATTTCAAATAAAAAGAGAACGCTAAGAAATAGCAAACTTTTGATGGCATGTACGAGGTTAAAAATTGCATTTTCTATCCGAAATGTATCTCCAACCGTTAGCGAGTAAAACCTAAATGTGTGCTATAAAACACGGTCAAGGCAGAGCGGTGTAGTTGGACAAAATGTTCCATCCTTAATCTCCCTCTGCGCAGCACCTCGCCTATCCCCTGTTTTAACTGTCACCTTCACATTTTGATTTATTTACGACCCGTAGCGAAGCACGGGTACTTCAGCTAGTAATCAATAAATAACGAGTTACAGAGAGTTAAAGCCGTTGAAAACATAAGTAAATAAGGAGCAGTTTACTAGCGAAATCTCGAAACCGACCCCGATACGTCACAACGCTATAACGTTTAAAGATATAAAGATAAATTAGCATAAGTATATATATTCTTGAAGGCAACTTCGTGCTCTACAACTTCCTTCCTCACAACTTTCCTGTAAAATGGAAGGCAAACGAATTGGAAGGGCAAGTTTGACGAGAAACGTCAGGCGCTACATATTTCTCTGCAAATTTTCCATGTTTACCAGCTCATATCTTGAAGAAGGTAACCCACAGGTGTGAAAATGAATATACCATTTTGTAGGGCATTTAATTACCTTTCAGTTAGGAAAGTATAAACATTTCTGTAAGATGCACCGTTTGAAAGTTATGCGCCAAAAACAAAAAAGGGGGGCCTTCGAGCCCCCCTCTGCCCCCCCGCAGCACCTGAATTCGACGGGACTTTATTAGGCGTCGTTCAGGGGATCTCCCTCTACACATTCCAGAAGAAATTGGAACTACATGATTTAATGCAGCAAAAAATCCTAATTTGACTGGACTAACAGACCAGTGCAAAGAATTTTTCAACAAGGATTTCTCCAGCTTTCTAAAATCCTCGGGCATTTATTACACCAAGTACACCAATCTAAAAGCAAGTGTAGAGCACTTTAATCGCATGCTAAAAACAAATATGTGGAAAGAGTTCACGGGTCGGGGGTCCTATCGGTAGATAAGACTTAATAGCTGAGCTAGTGTCACGTTACAATGATACCAAACACAGAACTACTGGAACAAATCCGCGGCTTGTGACAAAGAATATTCCACAGCTGGATAAACTCTTAACCCCACCAAAACTGCTGATCCTAAACGCCACCGTCTTAAAATCGGCGATTATGTCCGTGTCAGCAAGATCGAGTCTGCTTTCGACAAAGGGTACACGCCGAATTGGGGTACGGAAATATTTCGTATTCGACAAGTCAACTTCGACAGTCCAGCAATGTATTTACTGCAAGACCTCAACCATCAGCCCATAAAAGGACGGTTTTATCTCCAAGAAATCCAAAAAACACAGTTTCCAAAACTTTACCTTGTGGAAAAGTGATCAAAACAAATGGAAACAAAAGTCTTAGATCAATAAATCGGATTTAGTGTGAACCGTTTGTATTTTATTTATTATGACCCCTCAACTCATAATCCTCGAATTAGGAAAGTGGTCAGCCGTGGCCTATCTGCACTGCACTCGCACATAAAAACTAGTTAAAATGTTCCAAGACTTGCCAGTTACATTTATTGTAGCCTGTGTTAATTCTTTCCTAGTCTGGTTATGTTTGGGGCAGATGACCTCGTAGTTCAGCCCCTTAAAACAACAATAACTATAACTAATCTGGTTATGTTACATCACTCACAGTAAACAAGTCTTTGCCTGTCTGTAACCTAACACCCCTACTGTCTCACAGTCTAGGGTGATAGGTTTCCCACGGTCTCAGGACAGGTTCATTCTTGTTAAAGCTAACCGTGACCTTGAGCCATTCCCGCGTGTCAGTATCACCATCCACCGTAAACACAGCTTCGCCCAGTAGTTACGTGGCCAAAGCAAGGTACAGACGGCTTCAAAAAGAACGACCACTCTCGCATTTCGTTAAGGCCTTTGGGTAAATTTGTGAAATAATCCATGGCTCATTAACTAATAAAATAATTATTTTAAAAAAATGCCACAGGCTTGTTCCCTAGTCACGTGGCTCAACGAGGTATCGTCACTGCAAATAAAAATGGTACCCTCACCAGAGGAATGGAAAAGAGGGATAATAATACCCATATATAAAAAGGGAAGTAGGAAGGAATGCAAGAACTACAGGGGAATTACACTCATGTGCCACTGCGCCAAAATATTTGAGAAGGTACTGGAGAGAAGAATTCGGACAGAAGTTGAAGATGGGCTGAGGGAAGAACAGTATGGATTCAGGCCAGGAAGGTCAACAGTTGACCTCATCTTTGCTGTAAGACAGCCACAAGAACACCATTATGAATATGGAAAAGATCTGGTGATGGACCTTCTTGGATATTGAGAAAGCATATGATAGTATTAATAGAAACAAGGTATGGGAAGCAATGAGAGCAAAAGCAGTGAACAAGGAGACAGTGGCAAGAGTGAAAGCAATATACGGTGGAAGCAAAAGCTGTGTAAAGGTGGGAAGGGAGAGAACAGGATGGTTTCAACTGGAGAGTGGTCTGAAACAAGGAAGTGCCCTCTCACCCCTGTTATTTATAGTGGTGATGGATGAAATCATACGAAAAGTGGTAAATATACTGGGGAAAGGAAAATGAAGGCAAAGTTGTTTGCTGATGACCTTCTGGTAAGGGGAGAGGATGAGGAAGAAGTACAAGAGCAATTGGATGAGTGGGAGAAGGTAGTGTTATCATATGGGATGAAGTTCTCAGCACAGAAGAGTGAAGTGGTCATCACAACGAGGAGGAAGAACAGCCTGGATATGGGCATAACACTTGGAGGACAGCAGTTGCAGAAAGTAGAATGCTTCAAGTACTTGGGAAGCATAATTGAAGAAAAAGGAGGCAATAGGATGGAAATAAATGAAAGGGGAAGGTGCGCAGATGGATTTTTCAAGAGTGTTAGGGAGTTGATATGGAATAAAGATGTAACACAAAAATGTCAAGGAATCATCTACAAGACCTCCTTTGTGCCAATTTTGACGTATGGTTCAGAAACATGGGTGATGAAGGAAAGGGACAAGAGTAAAATACGAGCAGTGGAGATGAAGTTCCAGAAGAGTACGGTAGGAGTAACAAGAATGGACAGAGTAAGGAATGAGAGAGTCAGAGAGATGGTAAGAGAGGAACCATTGCAAAATAGAATAGAGCGGTCTACGCTACAATGGTATGGACATGTGAGGAGGATGCGCGAGGAGAGGATACCGAAGATGATGTTTGGAATGGAAATGAAGGGAAGGAGGCAAAGGGGAAGACCAAGGGACAGATGGACGAAAGGAGTTAAGAAGAGTGTGGAGGAAAGAGGAGCGTGCTGGGACACAGTGAAAGACGAGAGATGGTGGATGGACAGGAAACGATGGGGAGGCTTATGTTCCAAGCAGACCAGACCAGCGGTCGGAAACTGCTCAAGATGATGATGATACTCGCATTTAAGCCCTTTGACAAAAATTTTAAAAAATAAGTAATCCATAACAAAAGAGGACGTCATTGTGAGTAAAACAAGTCCTAACACGCCTTTCTAAACATAGGGGTTCCAAAGATATTAAGGGGGAAAATCAATGACCTTTTAGTTTTGGGTATTTTGGCAAAATGAGTGGGCCATAGGAAAGGAGACTTTGTCCGAGTCTTTTGACACATGACGTGTCCATATCCCATAATCGGTTCGCGAGATATAGATTATTTGAACTACTTTAACCTGACGCTGCTCGGGAGGCGTAATCTTCGTTAGACCCTGCCCTAGACCACTACTATTTACAACAAGGAACACAACCGGAAAGCATCTGTACAACAGGGGGGAAACAGTAGTTAAGATGGTGGATTCTCACCATGGCGGACCGGGTCCTATTACCGGCCAATACATGTGAGATTTTCAAAGTGAAATGCCATGTCCTGCGGTTCGGATTCCACGTAAAGAGGTGGTTCCGTGGTTCCGTGGTTCATGATCGCGAGATTAACGGTCACGTTAAACCATAAACTTCCTTCCTTCATCTGCACAACAGTAATATAAATAAAAAAGACCCGAAATCAAAGTCGGGTATATTCAATTACGTGCCAAGACACAGGGTGTCAAGCAAATTACATTGATGATGATGAAAATTGTTGTTTTAAGGGGCCTAACATCCAGGTTATCGGCCCCTGCAAAGTACATTGGTAAAAGTGGCAGAGAAATGGACACCTGAAACAAAGAACAGATAAATGCGATAAAATACGGGATACACTCGGCCGTGTGCGAACACATGTACGACGCAGGGCACAGATTCACTAACATTGAAACAGACCTTAAAACCGAAAGGAAGAGCCCTCGACATTAAGGGAGCAATCGAGATACACTTACGAGGGGAACCCGCTAAGTGTAACAACCCGATTTCCCAGAAACTTCTCTCAGTGAAAGAGGGATCGAAATAAGCGAACACATGTTTCGGCTTATCCATAAACACTAGACAGTTTCCGAGAAAATTATTCACATTTTTGCGCCCCGTGTTCAAACCCGATGATTGTTTTCTTGTTCAATTTATTTACTGTTGCCCAATTACGGTTACTACACGAATGTTGCGGTAGTGGACGAAGGCGGCAGCGGCTCAATTGCAATCCAAAAGGTTCGCATTTAAAGCTTCGCAAACGTGGTGCGATACCTTCAAGGCAATCCATAGGGTTCGGCAGCGACATATTACGGAATATGTCAGAATAGAGGAGAAACATACGAAGATTATTGCAAACCACAGAGACGTCTCAACATCAAACGGCTGCTGTAATTCGTTATCAATGCAGATCAATCAAAATGCAAATAACACTAGAAGATCATTGAAGGATCGAGGTGAAAAAGTCACGGATGTTGCTATCAACCAATTGAATCACTTGACACATCCATATAGGTCCTACCACCCAATACGTTATAACACTTTCCAGAAAACTACCACCAACAGTCTTCATCGGTCTTCGCGAAGTTAGCGGAAAATTCGGGCTTGGAGTACAACAAGAGGTGAACCCCCCGCCCCGATACAACATCCGAACGTGTACGCAACGCCATCAAATCCGGTAAGCTCACAAAAGAAACCTACAATCAGTTTTTAAATAATGTTCTGCAACCGTATGTTAAAACAGCGCCATTCTTGCTCAAAATGGATTCATGGGATGGTAAGAGCGATTCACCTACATGATATGAAGCATGTCGCACACCATGCGGAGAGCTTCCACTTAATTGTTCCTTCACTCTCTTGTCGGGCGAAGCGCTACTTTCGCTTTCTTATGCATCACCAGCTTCCGGTTTGGTAATAATGTAATGAAAGCAATGGGAGCCGTGTACTAAAAATTTTCCTTGCCTGTAACTGAGGAATATGTTGTTGCTAAGAAACGTTAAAGTTGTTAAATGCACTAAGAACGATACGATCTTAAGTTGTGTGCAATGAGAAAGCTGTGTGTGTGGTTATTCATCATGTATTAATGATGCGAAATGTCAGCTAACGTTGTGCCGCAGTATGACACTCGTCGACTATAAATGTCACATATTTTTCCATTAATTTACAACAAATTATGTTTGAAAAATTATTTAAGTTCATGCTCCTCCAGTTGAGAGAATGTATTTGACATTACGAAACTTTGTTCTTTAAGAAAGACAATCCGTATGTCCATTCAAATTTTTCAGTCTCCATAATTCATGCAAAATGAGACTTGTTTGTGTAATTGAAGCCATAATCCCCCTCCCGTTCCAGTGATTAGTTTATGTAGACTACAATGAGAATGTAAATGAGCATTCATTTTTGTCGCCGGCTGCTTGGTCTAGTAACTTACAATTTTCCATGTTTTCCATGCTGAAAACTAGGCAAGATTGGATTTTGAGATGCAACCGTTTCAGTTATCAAGCATCGTGTTCTTGCAATACGTTAAATAGGTTAGGTACGTATATAATAATTAGCCTATTGGTTAAATGATTACCGTGTTATATATTGACAATTATTATTATATTATAAAGAATAATATTAAAGAAGGAAAGTTATTGGTAAATGCTATGGAAATCGTAGTCCTTCTCCAGTCACATTTTAGTAGACTATTTAAACGGGTCATGTTAATGCATAATATAAGTTACCGATGTAAAAAGTAATGACCAGATAGCAACTACTTACAATATTCTCACAACATAATATATTTAATTGACACCAATGTAACACCATTATGCCAAGGTCCAAGAGATGTTAGAAGTTTGAAATGAGCAAATCATGCACTTAGTGGGCAAGCTGTTTGTTAGCGTCTTTTCTATTGAGAAGTTTTACTAACTATTCTTTTAGGAGACACTTATCTTTGGGATATCCAAGAAAAGCCATCTATGTCTTTTTTCATAGGTCGAGCACCTAAAAACAAAACCACAA
This sequence comes from Meconema thalassinum, assembly GCA_946902985.2. NCBI lineage: Eukaryota > Metazoa > Arthropoda > Insecta > Orthoptera > Tettigoniidae > Meconema > Meconema thalassinum. The sequence goes on along the minus strand of OX336388.2, from coordinate 603,284,271 downwards.
ACCAAAATAATAACGGACGATTCATTGTCAATGAAAATCAAGTGGAGACTCGCGGTTCGCTATGCATAAGATTCGAGCAATTTTGAATCGTGGAAGCTCTATTACTCCTGCACGCGCTAGTCAGCACTACTGTACAAAATAATCGTCGTCATTATTCATTCGAATTAGGGACTTGGGACATCATTGGTCATCAGACCCGGGTACTTCGGTCTGAGTATTATTTTCTCTGATAACCCGAGTTACTCCTGTGAAAGAAGTAGTGTGTATCGCTGTAATTACTAGGGTCGAGAATGGGAAAAAACTCCCGGGACCTAAAATAAGGTACTGTCCCAGCATCTGCCGGAAGGGTGAGCGAAAAAACCCGAGGATAATCACACTCAGGATTGCCGCTGGGAACGCCGGGATTGGAACCACTCTTGCTGCTGCTCCCCATCCCGGTCATGGTGATTGATTTAACGCGTACGGCTACGCCGCGGGGTGCTGTACAAAGTCATCTATTATATAATACGCTAAGTTCATCTGACAAAAAACTCAAGCTCCTGAACCAGAAGGAGTTATAAGGTGCGTTCTGTGCCAAAATCTTACAAATCGTCTTAATAGTACAGGAAAAATCTTGCATTTCTTGAAAAGTTGACGGAAATATATTTATTTGTTTAAAAACAGTATTTAAACACATAAACAAGACGATAGCCACTGGCAGAACTATGTCGCGTCCAGCCCACATAACACTAGGTCCGTGCGGGTAGTCTGTACACATGGAGCGCACACAACCCATTGTGCATTCAAAAGAATATTCAAACGGAATAGTCCACAACAGTGACGAACTGCACTCCGATTTCATAAATCGACAATTTGTTTATAAAGTGCGTTTCAACAAATAACTTAAACATATTTATAGAACATGCAAGATTTCTCGCACAGGTCCCCTAGTATACATTATTACGCTTTCTCAAACGATGGCGAAACGTAAGCAACAGAGAAGCTCCAGATGCGGCAAACACAGTCCGAGGCATTTCAACCAACAGCATCAGTTCTGGTCGCGAAAGTTTACAACACATCATCTACATCCAGTTTTGAACCTCGCAAGTGCTAGAAATTTCACTTATGCAAAACGCCACGCACTACAACCAGACCAACACACGGACAGCCTGTCGTAGGTTTGACTCTGCTTGGCTGCTAAATGGATAGCGGTGGAGTAGATCATTCAACTTCAAAACTAGCGAGGATCAGTGAAGTTATTTTAGAGTGCAAGAGATACGTAATTTCTGTAGTGTAAGACACGAGCGCAACATGTTTTATTTGTAAAACCATTAACTTAATAGAAGGGAGGTACAGCAAAAGAGTGATCAGCAGATTGGTTGGCTCCTCAGTTTAGGGGCTGCGAGAATGCGGTCATGTAGCCCAGTGTACTTTGGGTGTGTGTAGAATTTGTCTGATAACCGATGTTAATTGTGATGGCTGTATTAGTGTGAGTTATCTGTTTTTAATTCAAGTAAGGAGTGCAGACATTCGATTTTCAAGTAGTTCCAACTTTTGCTACCAAATGCCACCGTCAACGACCAACTAGTTCTGAACTTGGTTACTAGATGTCAATGTGGCTTGAAGGAGTTTGAACATCTCTTGACATGGAAGCCTGGAGCGTCAAGTTGTGTTAATATGAACAGTGACTGGCTGACTTCATATAGTGCCAATATTCCATGTGAACTTACTCACTTTTCCACGAACTCATGGGCCGGAAAGCCTTTTTAGAGATCTTTTAACGAAGTGTAGGCTTACATACATTTTATTCCATGTTGTTGACATGTTTTTACCAAGTTTTATGCATGTTTTCAATGTTGTTACGGTGCCTTTGATATTATGAGATTGTTTCTTTAGATTCGATAAATTGTGGCTTGAGGAAGGGCTATTTAATGGCCCGAAACATGTACCACTGTTGAATTATATGCAACTGATGTATTGATCGACGGACTGACATATTTGCAATAAATAAGCCATGACAAGTTCTTCAGGTACGCATGTGAGATTTTCGAAGTCAAATGTCATGTCCTGTGGTTCGGATTCCACGTAAAAAGGAGGTCCCGTGGATCATGATCGCATGATTAAAACGGTCACGTAAAACTAATTAAGAGCTTCCTTTTTCTAACTTGGGCTCACTCATGTCATACAGCCAACGGCGTTCCCTCACAAGATCAATGAATAGCCTATAATCTTCTACCCCAAGGTCAGCACATTCAGCCAACATAGCCTAGATGTTAGGCCCCTTAAAACAACAATTATCATCATCATCTTTTTATATAGGCTAATTAATATATAATGTAACAACGAACTTCTGCGAAGAATATACCGCGAATACAACTAACTACACAGCTGATGACTAGCGGGAAAACGACAAAGTGACGTCAGCTAGTGATCTTTTCTGATTGGCTCTTAAATATACAGTAGGCAGTCAAAGATAAAAACCGGCCCCGTGGTGTTGGGGTAGCGCGCCTGCCTCTCACCCGGAGGCCCCGGGTTCGACCCCCGGCTCCGTCAGGGATTTTAAAACTGATGTGAGGGTTGGAACGGGGTGCACTCAGCCTCGTGAGGACAATTGAGTAGCTGTCTGACAGTGAGACAGTGCCCCGATCACGAATACCAAGATTAGCGGCCGAGGGGACCCGACGCGCTGATCATGCGTCACCCTAATATCTGGGCTGGGCAGCGGTCGCTTGGTCGGCCTTAGCCCGTCATGGGCTGGATAGTGCCAGGGGGATTTAGTCAAAAATAAAATTGGTGACAGCCGACTACACGCTGCCGATTGTCAACTATCAACTACCGACATACAACTACACATTGCGGATGACGCCATAAGAGAGCACAGGTCTGACTTCAACTGCCGACTGTCAACTATCCACTACCGTCTGCAGATTGTGGGTAGGCCTTTAGGCATTAGTTAGTTATTGTTGTTTTAAGGGACAGAACTACGAGGTCATCTGCCTTGAGGCAGCGGATGAGTAAACATCTATTACTATATCATCTTCAGATACCATTACTACAGGTATTTTGGCCAATTTCATTACTTAAAATTTTTTATATAAAGGTTCTCCTACTCTGGAGCACCACCAAAATTTGAATCGTACGTTTTCAATAATCTGGCAGGTATGAATGTAAAAGCCAGGTTCTGGTCAAGGGATGAATAACTATTCCATGGTGTGCAGGTTTTATCCATAGGATGGGAAACCATACATTTAACCCACCTTACGTCAGTAAAGCACAGGCTTGAGCTACTGAGGACTCAACCACAGGTTACCAGCCTGTGTAATCTTTGGTGTTCTTGCCAAAACTGGCACTTAGTAGGTTAAGAACTGGATGCTCTAAATTACTTACCAGTAGCTAAGTCCACTTGACAAAAAATAATGTTATTGGTTCTACGTCCCTTTTTACTACTGTAGCTTTTAGAGATGCCGGGGTGCCGTAATTTTGCTCCAAAGGGGACCTTTAACATGGCAGTAAATCTACTGAAACGGCTCCCTCACATTTGCGCACCATCAAATGCCAACTGACTTGGGAAGAGCAGACGAGAACATTACCACTGCACCACGCAGCCAGTCAATATTTTAAAAAAATATACTTGTATAGCCAACATACAGTGCATCTTTAATAGGCTAGGCTACCCAGTACTATGGTGTTGTGAATAAAATGGTCCCTTTCTTTATGATCATCAGATCTTGTAATTGTGAAGGAAGTCTAACAGAATTAGTCTTAGAGTGGTATTGACAAATTAACTAAAATGTCTTAACTTAATAAGAGTTTCTAGTAGGCCAATAACATTATTATGACTCACCTGTTCTATGAGCTGCCTAATTATATTTTCACGAGTTTTCTTGGCAGCAGCAGCCTGCTGAAGATAGGTGGCTGGAATAAGTCTTTCTGCTAGAGTAAAACTGTGACTGTTCATTTTTCACCCTCTATTCCTAGTGACACTGTAACTCCGACTAAAGCATTCGTATCATTTCTGAAAGACAGGAAAAATCTAGGCTAAATTAAACAGAACTGACAACCACATCATAACATAATAATCAAGATTACAAAAAGGAAAACTGAAAAAGATATTAGTTTACAGGATATGACATTGTTTCTCTTTTACACATGCCAGCTATCTGAGATATGCTAAGACAAATACCGGGCTGAATATTGAAACTCACTCACTGAACAGCGAAACTAACCTGGCTAAATCATCATTGTTCCACTATATGCTCATCGATGATCAGTTTCAATTACTGCAATATATTTAACGTTCACAAAAGAATAGTATTCATACATCATCACCTTCGCGATTATTGATATTAAAGTGTCAAAACTTACCACTTTATTACAACTTTCCATTCCCACTAAAATCTCACGCCAATTCTTAATTCACTTGTTCAGGGTACTTCAGATTTCGTCCAATAGGTAAACTAGATCTTCACATGTTTCATCATCTTCAAACATGGCATCTGTGAGTTTACCTGCGACTTCAAGATTCATCCGATTAATTACAGACAGAACTTTCTGTCACGTCAGAAATAGGTATGTCTCGCATAAACAATATCTCTAATAATTCACTTGTTATTTGTATTTGATTGGAGTGTGATATCATCGTACTTCAAAATATCACGAAAGCTACATGCCATTTTTAAGGTTACATCACGTTGCTATACGTGAGGATTATCACAAGGATAATGGAATGTTCTGTGCATGACATGACAGCATTTTATGTTTTTCATGAAGGTCTTAACCGAACAATTTGAGACGTTTAATACAAATGAAAAAAAAACAACGTAACTTTACATAAAATGCATTTTAAAGCTAACTTCGGCATGTGGGGCCTAGTTCCACTCTTGAAACAAACATGTTATACAGTATATTATACTTACTTGACAAATAAACTTTTCTTGGCCATTTCTTCGAACAATAAAGTTGAATAAGGCTGATAAGTCACAGGGATAGTTGAAAATACCATAGCCTACCTAGAGTAAAATTCTTGTGCATCCCAAAATTCAAGAATAAATGGTAAAAGCACCTTTCGGTACATTTTTAAAGGTCATAGGACATTTATAATGCTAAGGATGTTGCACAATGTGCATTAATTACGACAGAATTTTGTTAGACACATCTCACGTTCACTGCAAATGAACACATGATATCTTTAACCAGGTTTCTCACACACATGCAGTTCGACTCTGGCCGATGGTACTTCTTTTCCACGCAAATCGTATGGTGGAAGCCATGCACTGCCAGTCGCCTAATCATGGCCGAGTACATAATTTGCGCTCATCCTTTAGCAGGTCGTCATGGCATCTGTGCAGTAAAAATCACTCCCGATATCCTCCTCCTTGTTATTAAGCTCTCTCATTAGTGTATCATAATAATAGGCTATCAGTCGTTTTCGAGTAAGATTGTCTTCTAAAGGTGAGTTCTAAGATGACTGTATAGCCCAATCCTGGAGAAACAAACTCTCCCACAGTAGCAGTAGATGTTGTTCGGAGCAGCCACTGGCTCTTGTGGGTTGACCCTCCTATAAACCTCACGCTCTTTCCTCGCATTGTACCTCTCAGTCTCACAGCTTCGCCGATGTTCTTTGAAACACAGTGGACCTTGGTGGACGATGCAATGCCGTAGTCTCCCATTTATCCGTGTCGATTTGACACGTCTTTGAAGCGTTTCCATTGCCCTCTTTGCTTTCTCTGTCCAATCTGCAACTGGCAGTACATGATTTGTTTTGGAAGACGTCGTTCAGGCATGCGAACATGGCCTGCCCATCGAAGCTGATGCTTTAATATCATAGCCTCAATGCTGGTAGTATTTGCTCCCTCCAGGACACTGATGTTGGTGCGTCGGTCCTGCCACATAACTCCGAGAATTCTCTTGATGCAACACTGATGGTATCTTTCCAAACTCCTTAAGTGCCTTCTGCAGGTAGTCCAGGTTTCACAACCATAGAGCAGAGAAGGTATTACAACAGCTTGGTACACATGCAATTTGGTTGGAGTACTGACGTCATGGTTGTCAAACACCCTTTTTCGTAGACGCTCAAACGCTGCACTGGCACATTTAAGGCGATATTGGATTTCAGCCTCAATGTTAGCATTTGCTGAGAGATGACTGCCTAGGTAAGGGAAGTATTCAATGTATTTTAAGTTGTTTCCATCGATCATAATGGGAAAACCAGCAGCAATATAGTTGGACGTAGCAGGTTGATGGATAATTCGCGTTTTACTGGTGTTTGTCATTGTATCATATAGACTACTCCATTGCAAGGCAGCATCCATTGACTTCTGAGATCCTCTATAACTTATATATAGTCTTCATAGACTTCTCTAAGGCCTTCGACCGCATTAATAGAAGCATACTAGTAAAGAAACTCACCGAAATGATTGGTCAGGAGCACCACTACATCACCAGATTGATTAAGGATATTCTACATAACAACCCGGTAGAAATAGATAACGGAATAACTATATCTAAGCCAATCGATCAAACAATGGGAGTACTTCAGGGTGACCCTCTAAGTCCTCTTCTATTTAATGTCGCGACTGCAGATGTGGTATGTCTCTTACATTCCCAGAAAGTCAAAATCATCGTATATGCCGATGATATGGTTCTGACCTCGTCGTCAAGAGAAGAGCTACAAGACAGCTTGAATCAACTTGCAATATGGGCCCAAAACAACGATCTTGAAATAAACCTTCAGAAAACGGTAGCAATGATATTCAGAAAGGGCGGAAGAACTGCCAAAGATGACATTCTTTACCTCAGAGATGAACCTTTGCTTCAAACCAGTCATTACAAATATCTAGGAATTACTTTGCAAATACAAGGGAAATTATTTACACGTCACATCAAAGATAAAATGATCTGTGCTGTCAGATCAATGAACGACATTAGTCATCTCAGGGATATGTCCCTGCAATCGGCACTGAGACTCTTTAAAGCAAAAGTTATACCAATTGCAACGTATGGATTGGATATAATATGGGTTAATTTAAGCAAAAATAACCTGAAAGACTTAGAGAAAGTGAAAGCCTTATTCTTAAAAAGACTGCTTTGTTTGTCAAAATTCACCCCATCGAGACTGGCGTATGAACTAGCGGGGGAACCTTTCTTTATAGAAGAACTCCGACTGGTTCACCAACTACCATCCACAAGACAATACAACGATTTGCTACAAGAACTACTTGCAAAAAAGAAGGAGATCCCAATTGATTTCTACTCCACTACGGCCATGACGTCAACAGAATGGAAGGGCACTGCCTATGATTTGAGACACACAGTGACCCGATTCGCGGTGCACGGTTTTCACCACAGGATTTGCGAGACTGAGGTGTTCCATGTGCCCAGACCAAAGTGCATTTGTAAATTGTGTCAAAAGTCATGCGATACTTTCCACGCTCTCGTGTGTAGTAAAAGGTTGTCATCGCTTACAGAATTTTGTAAATAATTAATGTAATGCACATTGTGCGCACTTATCCTTAATAATAATTGTTGATTGGCCAGCTCATACACTACTATTGTGGGATTCACTTCATTTATTGTTCACTTTAGACCATCCTCCCTTTTCATCACTTTTAACACCTTAGCTTATTGAAAATATATCATTTATGATATACATACCTTTCGGGGAGTTGTTGGGAGTCGTTTCGCAATCTCTTCATTCTCAATAGCCACTGTTGCACCGCAATAATTGTTATTTCACGGAAATAATGCAATTTTTCTTCACTTATTCCTCCATTTTTGGTCCGTATAGACTTTGATGATTTAGAGTAGTTTCTTGTACACTGCCTTGACTCTTTCAATTCTCATCAGGTCTGTCTTGGTCAGGTGATTCCATATATTTTAAAATGTGTATGTTATAATCGGATTAATTTTTAGCTTCAACAGCGCTATTGCTGTATCAAGCGACAGTTTTCCAATTGGTCTAATATCATTCATTGCCACCATCGCTGTGTCTACTTTGTTTGCACGTGCATTGCTAATACTACTCCCTGTGTTTGGAACACTACTCCTAAAGACTTCAAGTTATTTACTGATTTCAGTCTTTTTCCTTTGTATTCTTCTTAATGATCGATGGGTAGTCTGTCTCCTCTTCGAAATACTGTTTTTTTTTTTTGTTCAGTTTGATTTCATTTTTGTCGACCCAGCTTGTCAGTCTGTTAAAAGTTGTATGTAACCTCTCAAGTGATATGGATGTCAAAACCATGACGTTGGCTTACATGTTGATGGAAACGTCTTTATCCTCTATAATTTGGGTCACATCCTTGGTAGCGATATTGAATAGTCTGGTGCTTATTGGGTCCCCCTGTAGCACTCCAATGGTTTGTTCAATATATTTAGATTCCATTCTGTTGTCATCAATTCATACTAAATTATTAGTTAAAATATTCCTATCAGTTAGCCGGCCCCGTGGTGTTGGGGTAGCGTGCCTGCCTCTCACCCGGAGGCCCCGGGTTCGATCCCTGGCTCCGTCAGGGATTTTAAAACTAACGTGAGGGTTGGAACAGGGTGCACACAGCCTCGTGAGGACAATTGAGTAGATGTCTGACAGTGGGACAGCGGCCCGATCACGAAAACCAAGATTAACGGCTGAGGGTACCCGATGCGCTCATCACGCATCACCCCAATATCTGCAGGCCGAATGGCTGGGCAGCGGTCGCTTGGTCGGCCTTAGCCCGTCATGGCTGTATAGTTGAATATAACAAGTTGCAAAGTTTCCGCTTAATCAACACACATTTAATTCTAAGTTAGCGTCTCATGGGTACATGTTTCGGAATTTATGCCAATTCCTTCTTCAGCCCTTTACAATAAATATTAGGAAACATCATAGCACAGAACAAAATGACCTCGTCCATGTCGAAACATATAACACTAATAATAAAACACTATAAAAACTATTAAAAAATTAAAACATGACAAACTTATGACCAATTAAAACATTCCTGCTGTTTACAGTCACTTAAATATGTAATCACTAATTATGCACATTCTTGTTTAGTGTGCGATGGTCAAATGCACAGTCATAAATCACTTGTGTGTCAAGCAAAACAATGAGCCTTTTGCTAGTGTCCATGACCCAAATAGCTTGCAATACTGGTGGGTAAAATGATGACGAGGTGGAAACTTTGGTTCCGGTACTTTCTTTGAAAGTGCGCTGGCATGTGGCTATAGATGTGAAATCAGGAAAAGCTCATTAAACTAATTGACTAGAATTTGCATTGACCCATTAAATGGATATGCTGTCTTGTACTAACAGCTCCACGGACGTGGGAACGATTTGAAATGCAAAGCATCTATGTCATGATATGGTGCTGGGTGACCAGCTCATACACCGACGTGAATGCTAGTGCGATGCGATATAGGTAGGTCAAGTGCCACGCTTCTTGTGTTCTGGTGTGTATACATCTGATCTACTTGTACACTGCCTTTACTCTTTCAATTCTCATCAGGTCTGTCATCAGGTGGATTCTTCTTCGAATGGCTGTATAGTGCTAGGGGTTGACTTTTTTTGTCTATTCCTATCAGTTTTCTTAGGTAGTTTTGTTGCCCCAGTACAAAATCTAGCTTCTCTATCTTCTTCCTATTCACGGAGCCAAATGCCTTGGAGTAGTCAATAAATATCATGTTTACCTTGCCTCTTTCATGTCTTAAGGTTTCCTCAATATCATCTAGATTTAGTGATGAAAGATCTCAAAGTGAGAGGTGTGGAAGCAGAGGAGGCCACAGTGCTAACTGCTAATGGGGTATCATGGAGGGGACTTGTTCATAAGCAGAGGCTTGCAGACTAGAAGGCAAATCAGTCTCAAATGAAAATGTATGTTTTTGTTTATTTCTCAACAGCAAATCCAAAACTTAAGGAATGAGTTGAGTAACCACTTGGCACTGCTGTAAAGCTCATGTAAACCCTTCTCTTAGGACTTTACCAAAATGTTACCGAATGTTCACACAGCCTTTGTTTGAGTGCATGTATAAATGTAAAACTCTGTATTTTGTCATAATGAAGTAGGCCTATCATTCAAGATGTATAATTAATGTCTCTTAAATCCACAGGTGGAATCCCCATATCAGCAGTGTGAATAAATTGGAGTGCTGTATGAAAGGACTGAGCACTGTAGCTTCAGGAGAAAGTACTCAGCAAATTTCTGAAACAGATCTTTCTCTAAAATCTGAGCTTGAGAAGCTCAATGCAGAAGTGGCAGCACTTGCAGAAAAGAATCAATCCTTAGAAGTAAGTAAAAGGATTTGTTGTAACTATAACAGTTCTCTATCCACTGCCTTTTATTTTAGCAATGTGAAGTTATAATTCTTTTGATGGTTTCTGAATGTAGGCCAAGTAACCTTAGGATCATTTTTCTAAGTTGAAATGCAGGTAAGAAATGACTGAAAATAACGTTGAATTATTTGCTCAAATTTCAGATCAAGTGCCTTAACGCAAAAGGCCATGGATCCATGCTTATCTCCAAACTCAGGAGAAGGATGGGTTTGAACTCCACTATTGGTACCCTTTCCATGAATTCCTATTTTCAGCTCTAGGCAATTGCTGGACAGTACCTTCAGATAGGCCATAGCCACTTTCTTCCAACTCGGTCTTTATCTCACATCAACTCCTCTGACGATATTGGTGCCAGGAAGGGCATCCACCATATCTCTGACTCACATACAAACAGGAATAGTAAGAGGTAGAAAATATCTTTGTTCAAATTGAAATTTTAATTTTTACCCAAAATTCAAATTAGTGGGCTATGTTTATGAAAATCCACAGCCTGTTTCCAGTCGACCAACTGGGTCAGGGAATGGAATGAATGAAGCCCCCATCTAGCGGCGAGGATATGAACTGTGTCGAGTGCCGAAGCCTGTTGCACTCCCCTGGGGCAATGATTAAATGAATGAAAATCCACAGCCTGCTTCCAGTCTCCGACCGGGTCAGGAATGGAATGAATGAAACCCCAATCTAGCGACGAGGATATGAACTGTGCCGGCTGTCAAGGCCTGACGCACTCCTCTGGGGCAATGATTAAATGAATGACAGATGAAATTAAATGATAGTGGAGAGTGTTGCTGGAATGAAATTGTGACAGGGAAAACCGGAGTACCCGGAGAAAAACCTGTCTGCCTCCGTTTTGTCCAGCACAGATCTCACATGGAGTGACCGGGATTTGAACCACCGACCCAGCGGTGAGAGGCCGACGTGCTGCCTCCTAAGCCACGGAGGCTGATTAAATGAATGACAAATGAAATTATAGTGGAGAGTGTTGCTGGAATGAAATTGTGACTGGGAAAACCGGAGTACCCGGAGAAAAACCTGTCTGCCTCCACTTGGTCCAGCACAAATCTCACATGAAGTGACCGGGATTTGAACCACGGACCCAACAGTGGGAGGCCAGCGTGCTGCCGCCTAAGCCACTGAGGCTACTGGGCTATGTTTATAACTTTACTAATTCACCAATCAAGCCTACTTGTAGGCTTACTACTCTACTCTAAATTGCTCTGCCTGTGTGATTGAGAAGGAAGGTCAGCATTTGTTATTAAATGCTACATTTTCCTTCATAAATAGATTTTCAATGTGTAATGAATAACTTAATGACTCATTAAAAATTAATTTTGTGGCATTTTGTATGAGGAGACTTTAGTTGGTAGATTTGCTAACATGCTGCAGAACCCCGTAAAGCCAAAGTCCGATACCGGAGTTGGTCCAAGACTACTACTTCATAAATGTAAGCACATAATTCGACCAGTACTATTATACGGTTCTGAAACCTGAGCAATACGAGAGACTAAGAGGAATAAACTGGGTATCATCATCATCATCAATGTCCCACTCCAGTCATATATTTGAGAGAAAGGTCCCAAGAAAAATATCTGTGCCAGTGTGTGATGGTGGCTACAACCATGAATTGTGCCAACCGTTCATGGAACCTGATATCCAGTGTGAGCATTTTGTTGGAGTGGGGCCCCACAGATAAAAGTCACAAGTGGTTAGGTCCGGCAAACGCGGCGTTCACAATCCTTGTCTGACAGTCCTTTCTTCTATGAATCTTGACTCGTGTGAAGTGTGACAGGTCACCCCATCCTGTTGAAAGACGGCATACAAACATTCAAGGCGTCAACTGCCGGTAAAATTCCTCTCAAATATTTGCATATACACATCAGTGTTTACTGTCGTTTAAAAAAATATGGGACCCACAATCCGACTTCCTGACACAGCACACCATGTTCAGATTTTTTTAATCATGAGGTCTCATTAATCCTATAGAGATTGATTGTTGACCAGTATCTCGTGTTGTGGTAGTTCACATGTCCTGTCAGATTGAACCAGGCTTCATCAGTCATGAAATACAGCATTGGATCCAACATTCCACTCTCAATTGTTTGACATAACCACGTGCGGTAATTCACAAGTTTGGTAATTCACACATTTTGCCTTCTCTTCCTCCTTCAGCTCTTGTATACATGTTATTTTGTAGGGCGTCATCCTTATATTGTGTAAGGCACGTTCAAAATACCTATGCGAAACGTTCACAGGACATAGTTTATCACAGCAACCAAGAACAATCGATGCATTGAAATTGGAAGACAATGTCACGAAATTCCAAATTAACTTTGTTGTAACGTTTGTGAATCCATTGGTTCGCGTTATTAGCTTTTTCTGGACACTGACGGTCATCAATTTGAACATTGCGAACATGAATCTTTAATTGCATGTCTCTTCTATAATTGAAGCCCTTAAACTTGTCTCTATGCTCATAAATAATCATTTTATAGTCATTCAAAGTGTTAGTACATTTTTTGAGACACCCTGTTTATATATACAGGGTCTAGTGCGCACCAGTCAACACGGCAAGCTAGGCCGGCTGTGACTAGCACAGATCACGGGCGCGCGTACCCGGTTCAGCCGGTGGTGGGCGCGCACTTTCACACTTTTTCCAAACATATTCAATACAGTAATGTGTACTTTCAGTGCTCAAAGGCGATGCTGAAAATGTCCTCCCTCTCTTGTAACACACACCCGACATCTTTTGATGAAAGAATGGACAACATTCTGAAGTTCCATAGCAGTGATGGCTTCGATTTTATCTCTTATGTACTGTTTAAGGTCATCAATCGAATGTGGATTTTTTTCTATATACCCTACCCCCACAAATAAAAGTCACAGGTTGTCATATCTGAGCTTCGTGGAGGCCACAAATTCTTACTAATGTTACATTCAGGGCCATCGAATGGGGTTGTTGAATATCCGCCCAATCAATACAATTTATTACAAAAATTTTCACAGCTTTATTATTTCTGGGACATGTTTCGGGCCATACCTGGGCCCTTCTTCAGCCTTGATTAATTTCCAAAAACATCCATTAAAAAGACAAGCATTTATAATAGAACAACACTCTTAAAATGCTTAACGGTATTAGACACATTGAAACAACACTAAAATTCACATTTGGAAAGAGAAAGAGACACTGATACGATAAAACACCTCTTCATGTCAGCCATACACAAACTAAAATTTATTACATGCTGGTTGTTTATAATGGTGACAAGTGTCCATTTTGCTGAGTAATTCTGACTTATCTGTTAGTTACACCGATACAGTTCTGTTTGGTGACCCAGATATGCTGGCGAGTCTGGGGCTTAACATACTTTGGCCTTTGCTAAAATAAATATTCCGCCGGGCTTGTATAGTGATTGAGCGGAGATAGCCACCTGTTCAATATGTTGTCCCTGGACCGAGCATGGTTGACGCAATATGTAGTATGCGTGAATTAAAGGTTAAATTGGCACTAATAGTTTGCTGCTCTTTTTTTTTTTTTTTTTTTTCGCAGCCAGTAAGCTCCAACACAACATGGCCCCCGCATAGTAAAGGCGGTCCACCAAATTCAGCTTCCGGGCGGGAACGAGCAATAATGCAATGTCCATTAATCGCACACCTCACCCCAGTCTTCTCATCGTGTAAGGGTTTTTCAAGAACAATGTCCGGCTTCTGGTCACTAACGGTGATTTTGTGAACTAGCCATGTAAATAAAACCACGCTTCATCACTTAAATAAATGAATTCAGGATTTAATTCCCCTGAGTTTACCTTTTCTAACACCCCGTTACAAAATCGCAACCTCTTATTGTGATCTGGTTCATTTAGTGTGTGCACAACTGGAAGTTTATATGGCTTCAGTTTCAATAATTTAGTTGGATTTCTGTGGATTTCTTTTGCTTACAGTCAGGTGTTTTTCCATCTGCTTGGAAAATGGCAGATATTCAGATTGTACTAAAAGGCTCTTATCCCTAGAAGTGGAAAATTTTTGACCAGTCAGCTTTTATTGTATTTTTAGGGGGTGGAACATTGAGATCATCTGCCCCTAGTAAGCATTTTGTCAACTCTTGAAAAAAGATTAGAGAAAATAGTCTACCAACAATTTTAAACTTATATAAATATGCACTTCAATCCTTTTCAATCCAGAATTTAAACTGGGGTAGCTCTTCTGAAAGCTACAGATGATATTAAGCTTGCAATAGATGAAAGGTACCTTACTACTTTTCGACAGAGTTCATCATGACCATCTCAGTAAATTGCAAAGTTTAGACATTTCGTGTTCTGCTCTATTTTGGTTTGTAGATTTCATGAATGGGAAGTCTTAGCACATAATCTTCGACAAATATAAAGTATCAAATTGGGCTAATGTGACCTTTGGCGACCTTCATGGTTCTGTACTGCAAGTCTTATTGTTCTCTCTGTACATAAACGACCTACCTACCTGAACTGGTCACATACAAAACACACTCCTGAGGAACATAACAAAAAATGCAATTTACTCCATTTGACGTCTCGATCTCGTCAAAGTTCACCAAGCATTCAAAAATAACAGGACTTATTTACATTCTTAAAATTCAATCATAAATCAAAAGAACAGCCACATATGGAATAAAATTGCATCATTGCTGCCGAATCAAAACATAGTATCCTTAATTGCAGCACTTTATAATATAGACTAGACTTCGATTAGAGGCTTTCTCAGCAGTTTTATTGCATAACACTTTGAATTTAATCTAATGGCACTTGTTTTTAGACACACAAGATTATTTTATTGTATTTTTAAGTTTTTAACCCTCTTTATTAATTTTTTATTTATTTTCTAATCATTGTAAAGCAAATGACAGTGTTTTTAACTTACATATGTTGTAAAATAATTTTATTGTATATAATTTTTACGTATAATAGAATGCTACAGTGTAGTAGTGTACTAGTGTAAGAAAAAAAAACAATTATTGTATTGAAAAGTGGAAACTAGCTTGAATATTATTAACAATTCAATACAGACAAATTATGTCTTATGTCAAATAAATTCACTACCTACAATTCTCATCCACACTAAACATCACATGTATGCTGATGCCATCTGCAGATTTACTGGTATTTTTCCGTAACTTGTATCAGTGACTGCATGTGCAAGGCAAATTCCGATATTGAAAGGGTCTTCAAATATGCACAAAACCACGATCTTATCATCATCATCTTGAACCGGCTCCAGTTGCCTGGGTGCGGTGAATGAGCGTTCTCTATTTATTTCTCTCCGAGAATGATTTCTCCAAGATTAACTGGAGGGTTTTCCATTTTTAAGTCCGTATTGACGCTTACAAATCGAAATAGTGAGTAAAGAGTTTCCGTCCAATCAATACCTTTCACACTATAAATTTAATGTTTCTTTCTCATACTAGGGACATGTTTCGAACAATATTTGTTCTTCTTCAGCCTTATACAACTTATCAACATTGTAACTTATCTAAGACATTTGCATAATTAAAACACATGCACAATAGACAATTCATTATAGAGCATACAACTAAAAAAACGTAATGTTAAAAAACTTGGATAACACATTAAAACATTTGGAACTTCTTATTCCCATTTGTACTATATTCAGTTCTGAATGGCCTTGTATGAAGGCTTAATTTAACTGTGATAAGCAGTAGGTCAGTAAGAAGCTCAGAGTCATCTCCCTCTGGCTTATGCTTGCAGGTGATGTATTGATGGGCTACACAGGGCCTTCGGTTAAGTTGCTTTAACAGCTGCGTCATACGGATTGTTGGTGTTAGCTTGGTAAGGCGATCCTGCCATGGGGTGTTTATTGTGGAGTAAACTGTCAAGATACGAAATTTTAAAGTAAACTGAAAAGTGCGTTTGAGACGAAGAATAGATAGAGGTGAAGGGGCTAAAAGGTAAACAATCCGTAATTCAATACAGACAAATTATGACTTATGCCAAATAAATTCACTACCTACAATTCTCATCCACACTAAACATCACATGTATGCTGATGCCATCTGCAGATTTACTGGTATTTTTCCGTAACTTGTATCAGTGACTGCATGTGCAAGGCAAATTCCGATATTGAAAGGGTCTTCAAATATGCACAAAACCACGACCTTATCATCATCATCATCTTGAACCGGCTCCAGTTGCCTGGGTGTGGTGAATGAGCGTTCTCTATTTATTTCTCTCCGAGAATGATTTCTCCAAGATTAACTGGAGGGTTTTCCATTTTTAAGTCCGTATTGACGCTTACAAATCGAAATAGTGAGTAAAGAGTTTCCGTCCAATCAATACCTACACTATAAATTTAATGTTTCTTTCTCATACTAGGGACATGTTTCGAACAATATTTGTTCTTCTTCAGCCTTATACAACTTATCAATATTGTAACTTATCTAAGACATTCGCATAATTAAAACACATGCACAATAGACAATTCATTATAGAGCATACAACTAAAAAAACGTAATGTTAAAAAACTTGGATAACACATTAAAACATTTGGAACTTCTTATTCCCATTTGTACTATATTCAGTTCTGAATGGCCTTGTATGAAGGCTTAATTTAACTGTGATAAGCAGTAGGTCAGTAAGAAGCTCAGCATCATCTCCCTCTGGCTTATGCTTGCAGGTGATGTATTGATGGGTTACACAGGGCCTTTGGTTAAGTTGCTTTAACAGCTGCGTCATACGGATTGTTGGTGTTAGCTTGGTAAGGCGATCCTGCCATGGGGTGTTTATTGTGGAGTAAACTGTCAAGATACGAAATTTTAAAGTAAACTGAAAAGTGCGTTTGAGACGAAGAATAGATAGAGGTGAAGGGGCTAAAAGGTAAACAATCCGTATGACACAGCTGTTAAAGCAACTTAACCAAAGGCCCTGTGTAGCCCATCAATACATCACCTGCAAACATAAGCCAGAGGGAGATGACTCTGAGCTTCTTACTGACCTACTGCTTATCACCGTTAAATTAAGCCTTCATAGCAAGGCCATTCAGAACTGAATATAGTACAAATGGGAATAAGAAGTTCCAAATGTTTTAATGTGTTATCCAAGTTTTTTAACATTACGTTTCTTTAGTTGTATGCTCTATAATAAATTGTATATTGTGCATGTGTTTTAATTATGCAAATGTCTTAGATAAGTTGGAGCCTCCGTGGCTTAGGCGGCAGCACGCCGGCAGCACGCCGGCCTCTCACCGCTGGGTCCGTTGTTCAAATTCCGGTCACTCCATGTGAGATCTGTGCTGGACAAAACGGAGGCAGACAGGTTTTTCTCCGGGTACTCCGGTTTTCCCTGTCAAAAAATTTCATTCCAGCAACACTCTCCACTATCATTTCATTTCATCTGTCATTCATTTAATCATTGCCCCAGAGGAGTGCGTCAGGCCTCGGCAGCCGGCACAGTCCATATCCTCGCCGCTAGATGGGGGCTTCATTCATTCCATTCCTGACCCAGTCAGAGACTGGAAGCAGGCTGTGGATTTTCATTGGATTTTCATTTCTTAGATAAGTTACAATGTTGATAAGTTGTATAAGGCTGAAGAAGAACAAATATTGTTCGAAACATGTCCCTAGTATGAGAAAAAAACATTAAATTTATAGTGTGAAAGGTATTGATTGGGCGGAAACTTTTTTACTCACTATTTCGAAATGATTTCTCCTCCATAATTTTCTGTAAATCCAGACCTCTCCCTGCAAGATCATTTCTAACCTGGTCGGCTGGTTGCGTGGTTCAGCAGTAACATTCCCGCTTGCTGGGCCCAAGGTTGCAGGTTCGTATCCTGGCGCAGTCAGCTGGCATTTGAGGGTGCGCAAATGCGAGGGTGCCGTGTCAGTAGATTTACTGGCACGTTAAAGATCCCCTTCGGAGCAAAATTCCGGCACCCCGGCGTCTCTAAAAGCCAGAGTAGTTAAAAGGGACGTAAAACCAATTACATTATTATTATTTATTATAACCTGGTCGATCCATCTCTTCCTCAGTCGACTCCTTGGTCTCTTGCCTTTCAGTTCTTTCTCAGACCACACTCTAGCTGTTCTTTGTGTGTCCATACTTTTGAGATGATCGAACCATTTCAGCCGGGCTTCAACTCAGATACCATTAAGAGATACCTAGTTCTACTTGAACAAGATGGCGATCTTATCCTTTTTATTTTGTCCCCCCTCGTCTTCTGAATCATAGTTATTAAAAACTTCATCTTCACTGCTTGTAGTTTGCTGGTATTTCTCTTGGTTCTTTTATTAAATGAGAATGAAGTGCTAGCCATTGTTTGTAGGGTACCGAAAGCTCTTATCATATCTTGAGAATAGTACATAGAGACAAGAAAATAGCCATGTCTTGAAAATGACTCTTATTGACAAAGTGTGAGTGATGACGAAAATATACTTTCATTAAATAAATATTATTCTTGTTCTAAAGAACCAGTTTCGGTCATCAGCAATGTATAGTGAGTATTTTAAAAGGAAACGAGTATAAAGTTGCAAGTCATTGAAATTGCATGATAGAGATAAAACAATAATTTTCAGTGCTGTTGAGAGAAATAGTTGAACAAGTAAAAATTAAACTTATAATACTTCGTACTGATCCGCCCCTTCACATGAAACAATCCAGACCCGATTTCCTGACAATTCCAAATATATCCACATTAATCGTTCATTTACATACCTCGCAGAAACTAGGTTACGCCCTAGGCTTCTCTTGACATACAGCCCTACTCCCCACTTTGTCCTGCTTCGTTTTACACCTGACAGGTACACCTTATAATCTCCTACTTCTTCCTCTTTATCTGAACTTCACTAATCCCCGGAATATCCAATCCCATCCTACTTGCTGACTAAGCTAGCTCTACTTTCTTCCTTCCATAACCCCTTCAATATTAATAACACCCCATTAAATACCAGTTTGATTGCCTGTTCGTTTCCAATGAGTCCCTGATTTGTCTGATAGGAGTGGGTCTCCATCACTCCCATAGGTCCGAGGCTTGCTCATGACATTTTTAGCAGGATTAGAAAGTACAAGTGAAGCAGTTTCAACTCGGGGAACAAACAAGTTGGGTAGTCCTAGCCGCCTGAGCACAAGGAGGGCCACAACTCAGAGTATGTCCAAGATGCCCACTCCTATTCCATAGTAACTGGTATCTCAACTGTCAGGGCTATTTACTAGGCCAAACAGTCATTGCCTATAGTTCACAAACTAGGACTTGACTATACCATGATCCGTAATACAGAATATGACAAATAATGGGAGAGTTTTAACATAAAGACAAGGGGTGGGTGCCACAAAAATATGTCTGGCTGCGTGGTGCATTGGTAGTGTTCTCGCCTCCTGTGCTCAAAATTATGGGTCAAAATCTGGCACAATCAGTTGACATTTGTGAGTACCTATATGTGTGGAAGTCGTGTCAGTAGATATACTGGCACATTAAAGATGGCCTTCGGGGAAAATTGGCACCTCAGCATCTCTAAAAGCTACAGTAGATAAAAGGGATGTAAAATCCATAACATTATTATCAACAAAAATAAGGAGTCAGAAGAATAAATGGGTCTTTGGAACTTTCATTTTCAGCCCTTTATTTGCACCATAATGGTCTGTAGCCAAGGTAAGTTAACTTTCAGCTCTTTAGATGAAGAGACTACCGGAGAGCGACAAACACCCATGATTTTGCTTAAAGGTACTAGTGTCCAACAAGATATCACATCCGTTGCCAAATACTTCGGCGCTAACAATTCGAGTCTTAGGTATGATTTTGGTACTGCATACATAATTAACATCATTTGTTTATTTTTGAGAAAAAAATATTCCACATTTTTTTGTGTGTGGTTGAATTGACTTGATAAGGTACGAAAATATTTATTCATATAGGATAGTTATTCCATATTGCTCCTTCAGACCATGAAATATGGTATTCAATGTCCCGCATGCATTTTTGGGAATTGAGTCCTAAGCTTAACTGTAATCCAATATGCTGTATAGTTTGATCCTTTTGGTCTGTAAGGGGCATGAATATACTCAAAATATGTTGGATAAAATAGTCAACGTATCATTTATGTCTATTTCTAGGCTTCAATTACGTCAGAGCCATGCGGTCAGATCAGGGACTTTATGAGTGACAGTGAAGCATTATCGGTATGTTTATCCAATACTCATAGAAGAGCGAAGTCCAGTAAACAGTAATTTTGGAATCCATTAGTAAGTAAGCAGCTTGCAAGAAGACACCACACACTGTAAATCGCCATTGTTATTGCTGTGTGGTAAGATGAAAGTACACATAACGCTTGGCCTTTCTGGGGACGTGCTCAATGTGACAAATCCCCACCTCCATTAATGCTGTACCAGTTTTCTTGACTAGGATTTTACTGTTCATATGAAATACCGTATTGGCAAGAAAGTAAGCCGCACTCTTTATTATAATTATTTGGGTAAAAAATCTGGGTGCGGCTTAAATTCGCTACCTACACTTTTATATGGCATGTACTGTTTAAAAAGGAATACTCATTAGCAAGAACACAGCAACAATACAGTCTGTAAGAGAAACTGACAGCATTTAATGACAACACTGCGACCATTTGTTCTGGCGTTGAAATTCATATTCAGTAACACGGTATTGTTTTGTAAGCTTGAATAATCTGGGGTAGTTCAGTTTCAATAACTGTAAGAAAGCCTGTTTAACGCAAAAATGAGCGATCATTTACCTGTAGAATATCTTTTACAATCATCATTTTTCCGTGTTGATATAACACTTTTCAATACAACTTACTTTGTCGAGGGATTATATACTCATATGGTACATATTTCGGACCTATTAAGGTCCTTCATCAGCCAACTGCAAAGTTAAAGCCATCATTGGGTGTAAGTCAAAAGATTAAAATACATAAAACTATGAGGATTTTGAGGACACTGGAAATAAATATTTAAAATATTAAATCTTTCAAACATTTCATGTCAGTGTCATCATCATCCTCATAGTTTTATCTATAAGGTGCGTTCAAAAAGTAACGAGCCGGAGGCTGGGATGCGCATAACGAGGTGTGGTTCCGACCAGATCGTGGAAGGTCACAGCACGTTGCCAGAGGGCACGCGTGCGCGTCACGTGACGATACAAAGCAAGCAGCAGCATGCATCAATCGTCCAACCAAGACCAAGACAGTAGGCCATTCGACATGCTTCCTGGGGTGGTTGAAGACTGTGGGGCACCCTTTGGGCAAACACTTTCCGCAAGTGCAGTCGTTCCTTCATGATGGTGTGCACACTTCCGACACTCAATCCGACCACGCCGGCTATGGTGTTCACTGTCACTCGGCGGTCCTGGGTAACGAGTGCATCAACCAGCTGGACGTTATCATCGGTAATGCAGGGGGGAACCCCAGACCGGGCATCATCGGCTAACGACACCCGTTCTTCACTGAAGCGCTTGTGCCACGCCTTGACTCTTGCAAGGGACATGCAGTGTTCGCCGTACACTTGTGACATTCGGCGATGAATGTCCGTTTCCCCTACTCCTTTCGCTGTCAGAAACCGAACAACACCTCTTTGCTCTTCGTTTGACGCCTCCATGTTACTGTTTGCAATGCGACTGGCAGCGTTGGATGATTGATGCATGCTGCTGCTTGCTTTGTATCGTCACGTGACGTGCATGCGTGCCCTCTAGCGACGGGCTGTGACCTTCCATGCTCTGGTCGGAACCACACCTCGTTACACTCTCCACGATTAGCCGATGTTGTCACTGGTTTGTGCATTACAGCCTCCAGCTCGTTACTTTTTGAATGCACCTTATATTTTATTCTTTTGACTTACACCCAATGGTGGCTTTGACTAGGAGTTTGCAGGTGGCTGATGAAGGACCTTAATAGATCCGAAACATGTACCATGTGAGGATAAAATCCTTCGACAAAGTGAGTTGTATTGAAAAGTGGATAAAAGTTCTTTAAAAATTCAAAGGTGGAGCGAAAAGCTTTATCAAGCAAAGGAATTCTGCGTGCTTATGATGCAGCCTTCAAACTTGCAGTTTTGCATTATGCTAGCATTATGCTAAAAGCACAACAAACCAACAGAGAGGCTCGAAGAAAATACGGATTGGACAAATCTAACGTACGACGTTGGGTTGCTTCAGAAAACAAATGGGGAAAAGCAGTTTCAACAAGAAAATCTCTCAGGGGACCGAAATGTGGCAAATAGCCTGAACTTGAAACATGGGTTCTTTCCTATGTGCTGGGACGCCTATCTCATGAGAAATAATCCAACTGGAGGCCTCGGAAATAGCAAAAGACTTCAACATACCACGAAAGAAATTCCGTGCGCGTATTGGTTGGTGCCGTCGCTTTGTGCAGAGAAATGGCCTCACCCTGTGTTGAAGTACTTCACTAGCATAGAGAATGCCATTCCATTTTGAGGAGAAGCTGATTAACTTCCAGCAGTACGTCATGAGAATGTGACAGCAACACTCATACCCTATCCATCACATTGGCAATGCAGACGAGACACCCGTATTTTTTGACATGCCAAGCAAAACAACGGTGGACCTGAAAGGGGTGAAAAGTATCCCACTAAGTGGAACATGTGTTGAGGCACTTGAAGTAATGTATAAATGATAACAATCTGCTGAATTTCTAAGGCTTCGGGCCCAAGCTTAAAACACAGTGGTTTGTGGTTCAAACTGCTAAGTTACAGATGCAGTCATAAATATTCCTGAATTCAAAGTTTATAAAATGATGAAATATTTGCAAAACACTTGAATTTACTGTAATGTATGAAAAATAAAGAAAAGAAATTGCATATAAAATTATACTGTAAATGTTTAGAGAATACAAATTATAATAATCAAAGCTAAGAGTGCATACAGAGTGTCAAACTTGGACCTGCACCCTCAGTAAAGAATTACTACAGAGGTATTTCTGTGCTACTTTGAGACCCACTAATACTCCTTGGAACCTAGTCTTGGGTTTTGTTTCCTAATGTAAAACTTGATTAGCTCTGTTATGTGAACAGCTATCTGATGGTGAGTATTCTCTGTTAAGCCTGTTGTGCACAGTTAACAAGTGCTCATAGCTTCAATAGCTAATAAACAAAAAATCGTTTTTCCCATAAAATGCGTTCTTTAGATTCAATTTACTGAACCTTATTGGTGTTAAACAGTGCGTGGTGTCTCCATGTTAGTGAGAAATAATCCCATCAACAGACTGAATTCATCTTTCTTTTGGAACTAAGTAAAAAACAAATTAATTGTATCATTGTAATCCTACGATCAACAGCAAAGTACCTTATTATCAGAAATTACTCATTCCATTTTATGGAGGAATTCAGTTGTTAAACCAATATTGTCAGGGACAGATGACCTCTTATGTTTTGCCCCTTAAAATAATTACCATCAGCTCCCAAACAAAATTGAATTAAAATAATGCTGTATCAGATAACTTCTGGAAGGGTTGTCCTTGAGGCCGGATAAGCAAGTATTTTGGTTTGGTTTCGTATGTGCTTTGTATACCGTAATAGATATGACTGAATCACCAGGTCTGCTAACTGTTGATAAATGCTCTCTATACTTTTTTTTTTATCCTAACCTGAATATATCTGAAAGTATGCAGGCCAACAGTTCTAAACTTCGCACCTGAAATTGTAGTTCAATTTTGAGTAACCAATCTACGTCAGTGCTGCCAACATGATTCTACGCGTGCTGATAGGTTCAATGATTAACCGCATGTAACTTCCATACTAAGAAATGGATTTCTTCCATAATTGGCACATATATAGATCATAATATTTCAGATGAATTTTTCAATGTTTAACTGAATATAACGTTCATACTATCTATTCTACTTCAACCAAATTTTGTATGTGGATTGTGTACCTTAAGAAATGGAACTAAGAATATATTCAGAATCTCCAGTGCTTCCAACTATTTAAAAAAATCTGTATAATTTTGAACCCTAGTCACAGTAGCTTAGAAAGTATATAGGCCAACAGATCTAAATTTTACAATCTTATAGTATATGATATTCCAAATTGATTTTGAGTAGCCCAGGGATAACAGTGTAGCCAACATGATTCTACGCTTCCTTATAGGTTCAATGTTTAACTGCATGATATGTCCATACCAACGAATGGATTTCATCCTTATTCTGTTTTAGGACATATAATTGTGCTTAATAAAAGAGTCAGCAGGGCTACCAACTGTGTATATTAAGCTGAAGTCTTTGAATTCTAGATTCAATATCTTGGAATATATGTACAGAATGCACTTCAAATTTAGCAAACGCAAGTCCAAGCTGTTTTAGATTTTTTACTAAAGAATTTGGCCAATTACAGAGCACTTAGAATCTACAACTATGGTCCAATAGTTACTGTTTTTGTTTTTCTCCCTAAAACATCTTCATACGTTGGCTTATTGTCTTTGTTCCTTTAATAACTATACTTAATAGACATATTTAATGAAGACAGGTATTTCTTAAAGTGCATGAAAAAATGGATTCACAACAATGTTCGACCATGTACTGCTCGGTGTACAGCAGCAGGAGTTAAGTTGTTTGATCATCCATCGTACTGTCCCGATTTCTCTCTCTCTCTCTCTGCGATTTCCACCTTTTCTTGTACCTCGAGTAATTCCTGTCAGGTCAGCATTTTTCTACTGACAAAGAACTGAAGACAAATGTGACACACTGTTTCCATTCCCTGGCAGCTGACTTCTATGACATACGAATACAAAAGTTGATCCACGATATGACAGGTGTCTCAATTCTGGTGGTGATTATGTAGAAAAATAGCTCTGGTGCCAATCAAGTCTTTCATGTAACTATGTTTTCTTTTTATTAAAAAAATATGAAACTTAATTTCTGGATAGGCCTCGTATAATTGACCCATGTAATTATTTCCTGGTTATCATGTGTGAGTAGACAAGTTCTACTCCCTGACAAATTTAATTGGGCACAGTAACGTGCTGACCATATGAACAGTTCTTGTACTGTGCACCGTGAGTAAAAACTTGACTTGTAAGGAGTTTCATTTAAACCATAGAACGAACTGTATTCATATATTCAGGCGGCTTCGGTGGTGTAGTTGGTAGCATGCTGAGCTTCTATGCCCAAGATCGCGGGTTCAAACCCAGCCGAAGTCATCAGATTTTTTTAAGAGCGTTGCAAATGCCTTCCTTCGGAGGGGAAGTAAAGCCAGCGAACCCATGTCATAGATTTTTGGAAAGTTAAAGAATCTTCCACTAACTAAAATTGTGTGAAGCTAAATTTCTAGGTTAGATCACTGATTCCTTGTGTTGAAATATCATCTCACTTAGGAATGCCGGAAGCTGTGCTGACCAGCCCTCCATGAAGTGGTGGGACTCACTTTTGTGCGGCTTAGGGTCTATTTTATTTATTTATTTATTTATTTATTTGTGCTTATGACATTGTACACAAAAACGATATACTATTTACATATATTATATATATACAGAAAAAGGGAGCAAATCATTACAACAATCAACTTAGCCCTACAGATTTCACAGCTGTATGTCCAGTTTGTCTAGCCACTGTATGGCCTGAATAGATGTCACCAGAAAGTCGTCCATTGATCCAGAGTACGCCCTTCTCGGACATTCTGCTACAATATGGTGGATGGTTTGATTCACTGCACCACAGTCACAGCTGGGGGAAGTTCGCATGCCCCACTTATGAAGAAGTGGGTCAATCATTATACCGTGTTCCTTCAGTGACTGATTTGTAGTTTCACGTTACATAAAATGTTTGTGGTATACTGTCATTCTGAAATGAGACATTACATAAGGGAGAATGGGTGAATTGTGCGTACTTGAGCAAGAATCGGTCTTGTGATGATGTAATAATCGGTAACACACAGGCAGTTATGAATAAGGGAGCCTTAGTAACTCTACATTCGATGTGCAGAAACAAATGTAATGCAAAAATAAATTTGGAGGGATGTTTCTGGCGACTGCTAATGAAGAGAAGAGATAGGTTGGTAGGACACATACTAAGACACCCAGGAATAGCAAGCTTAGTTATGGAAGGAAGGGTCGAGGATAAGAACTGTAGGGGTAGACCAAGGTTAGAATATGTTAAAAAGATTGCCTCGGATGTAGGGTGTGGTAGCTATGCAGAGATGAAACGATTAGCTCAGGACAGGGAGGCATGGAGGGCTTCATCAAACCAGTCAAAAGGCTGAAGACTCAAACAACAACATAATTCAAAATATAGCAAATGTAAATTTGCACAAGATTACCCACCCTGCAGGGTAATCGTGCACATATGTTGGAAAATTATGTGCATGGGATGAATGTTGGAAAACCATAATAAAACAATGTGAATGGGCTGGAACTTGCATTGTGTATTAAAAGTAGAATGTTTGAATGTGTTTTACAATAACCTAAACAAGCAATGAAACTAAAATTCTTCAGTTAAATTCAAATTTTCAAAAAGTTCCTTTCTTAGTCAAACAGAAATCACCCATATAATCTTTAGGGTTAACTTAGTATTCGAAATTAATGCTATTCAGTCGGTCAGCACGATTGTATCCAATTGTAATGGGTGTTTTCTCAAGCATGAAAAAAGATTACATTAGATTAACAAGTAAATATATTTAGAAAAATAGGCTACACTCATACAGAAAACTCCTGTTATGGCTCTCCCCTTTAGATCCATAAATCTTTGGGCATTTCTTTTGCACAATTTTAATGCCCGTATCATCAACGTTAAAAATTGTGTTGCCTTAAAAAGTATGTTTTTCCATGACATTTTGCATATTAGAATAGAATATCTTCATTCATGAGCATTGAAGGAGGTAGTCCTATTTAGGCTTGTTCCTTCAGGTTGTCTCAATGCTAATGCAGGATTTCTCTTCAAGAACCCATACAACCATTCTTTTCCTGGTAGACCTTTAACTTTATGTCCTGCGCACCATTTCCCCACTCTGCTTTTAAAACGTAACTCACTAAATCCCGTTAAAGTAATCTATTATAGTGAAAAATAAATACATGCAAAATCACAGTGAATACTGCCATTTAAGACTACATTTAGTTTTAAACAACTGAATCACAACTGAAGGCTTACCTCCTTATTTTCTGGCTGCAGAAAATAACATGCAGTCTGTATGGTTTCATCGTCCGCGTCTCATGGCCGTTACATATCAACTGACACCAGACTGACAGGTACAAGGACATCTAACGGGTAGCAGTGGACTGAGTTGCTAGTTATACTACCAACTCAAAAAACATAGGTGTGCACAGTTACCCAACTTTCCCTTACAAACCATTCAATCTGTTATTCAAGTTTGAAAACCATCAAGTTTCCCTGCCAGACCCTGCATGTTATGTTACAACTGCTGTGTTGTTTGTTGCAGGATAAGTATAAAAGAGCTCTTGCCGAAGGGGAGAACATGCGCAAAAGATTGACTAAACAGATAGAAGATGCTAAACTCTTCGGCATACAAGGCTTCTGTAAAGATCTTCTTGAGGTATGTATTCTTAGCATAATCATTAAAAGTTCTTTGTGAAATGATACGTGCACTTTTTATGGATACTGCAGTGCTTTGTGAATTATGCTTGATTTTGAGTGTGAGGTAACAAAAAGAAGTAGAACCTTGGATTGTGTATAAATCACTTCTGTTATATGTTTTGCTGCCCAGTTTGACTGCTCCCTATACAGCATTCATCCAAATGACATTTTGCAGTGTGCTTTGTCCAGTTGAAATAGGTGGAATTATATTTGTGGCAAATTGGTCAATTTGCATTTTGCAGCAACTTTTCTCTTTCATCTGCGGCTCTCTGAGAGATTGGCGAACAACAGGAAATCATAGGTGACTTAGTATTAAAATGTTAAATCATGCAAATTCAAGCCATAAACACTGCACATGGATAGTCTAAACACATATGATGGTGGGTGGATGGATCTTAGAGAGCAAATGACTACACAGAAAATTAAAGCGCAATGTGACGTCTGGTTGTTGAGAAATCTTTTATACTGTTTAGGCAGCCAGCTTAAGAAGACATTACAGTTAGTGGTGCCAATCTCAGTGATGTGCTAAGCCATTATTGTGTTATCATTTAGACTTTCACGGCCCGTGTTACTATTCATAATGTTGAATTTTGGGCTTATGCCGTGTTTATTATATTGAAATTCGACGCGTTTCGAAAGAAGCCATGCCTTTCTTCGTCAGGAAATATCTAGAATACGACAATGATTGCTAAGAGAAAGCAACAAAGAACATATAGAAGGTGCCCAAAGATGGACGCCATTATAGCCCCATGTTAGGGACAACGGAAAGCAGCAGTGAATTACTTTCTCAGGGTTCTGATAATAGGTAGCCAGGATTCACTGAGATTGTAGCCGGTGTCGCGGTTGAAATTATCTGGGTGTTTACGTATTTCAACCGCCTCCCTGATTATTCTGGGACGATATTGCTTTATACGGGCAAGAACATCCACTCCTTGGAACATGACATCATGGCCAGGTGTTAATGCATGATCGGCAACAGCTGATTTATCAGGTTGAATGAGCCTGATACATCTATTATGTTCCTTAATGCGAGTGCATATTGTTCTCGAAGTCTGCCCGATGTAAACCTTGCCACAAGTACAGGGAACTCTGTAGATACCCGGTTGTTGCAGTTTGGGCAAACTGTCCTTAGTTGGTCGCAGGAGTTGCCTAATCTTAACAGAAGTTCCAAATACAGTCCGTATGTTGTACCGACGTAGGATTTTAGCAATACGATCCGTCGTGTTATGTATGTACGGTAGGTAAGCAGTTCCTCTTACATCTCTTTTCTCAACTGACGTCCTATTATTATTTGTTGGATTCAGAACCATAGAAATCAAAGCCTTGCTATAACCGTTGCTCTCAAAGGTGGTTCGCAAGGTATTAATTTCTTCTTGTAAAGAAGACACTTCACAAATCCTCCTAGCCCGGGTAGTTAGAGTTGTAAGGATACCATGTTTCTGGGCAGGGTGATGGTGAGAACTTGCGTGGAGATATCTATTGGTGTGTGTTGGCTTACGAAAAACGCTGTGTCCTAAAGATCCATCCTCTTTCTTGGTGACGAGAACATCTAGAAAAGGTATTTTGCCGTCAGATTCCTTTTCCATGGTGAAACAAATAGAAGGGTGCTGGAGATTAAGGTGATCCAGGAAATGGCTAAGATTTTCCTCACCTTCCGTCCAAACAACGAACGTGTCATCCACATAACGCCACCAGATCTTCGATTTGAAAGGAGCCGACGACAAAGCTTTCTCTTCAAAGTTCTCCATGAAGAAATTAGCCACAACAGGAGAGAGAGGACTACCCATGGCCACACCATCAGTCTGCTCATAAAAATTCCCATTCCATAGAAAGTAGGAGGAGGTCATGCAGTGATAAAAAAGTCTTGTGATGTCTTCAGGGAAAAAGCCATTAATGAGAGACATAACACCATCAATAGGTACTCTCGTAAACAGAGACACCACGTCGAGACTCACTAGGATATCACCCGGCTGAAGTGTTATAGCCTTCAACCTTTCCACGAAGTGTGTGGAATCCTTAATGTACGAAGGCGTGTTACCCAGAAGCGGCTGAAGTAGTCTACCTAAGTATTTGGAAAGGGCATATGTAGGAGAACCAATCGTACTAACAATAGGTCTAAGAGGAACATCTTCCTTATGTATTTTAGGAAGACCATAGAGTCTCGGAGGAATAGCATCCCCTGGAAGGAGAGTCTTCGCTGCATCCGCTGGAATAGATGATATCTTGATCAATTTGACGGTGACATTTGAGTAGCGAGTAGTAGGATCACGACTATTAATCCTATAAACAGGATCTGATAACAAAGACGAGATCTTGGAATCATAATCTACCTTATCCAACACCACTGTCGCGTTACCCTTGTCAGCGGGGAGAACGATAATATCAGAATTGTCCCTTAGATCTTTAAGTGCCCGGCTTTTGCCTTGTTTTAAGTTGGTGTTAGGTGGCTTAGCGTTCTTGAGAACTCTGGAACATTCTTGTCTGGCTTCCTCGGCCTCTTCAGGTGTGAGGTGATGTACCGAGGATTCTACAGATGTAATAAGTTCTTCAATAGGAATTCTTCTAGGCGCTACAGCAAAATTGAGACCTTTAGCGAGAACTGCCTGTTGGGTATCATTTAGGGGCATGCTGGACAAATTTACGACAACCTTGTTAGCATCAAGTCTAATAGCTTGAGATTTCTGCAACTGACATAACCTATCATATTTGGAAATATGTCTTCCCCTCACCTGATCTAGAATGCTGTTAGCTTGCACTGAAGAAATACGGTCAAAGATCTTCCATATTTCTTCACTTACGAAGTTCGAGAGGCGTAGATGTAGCTGTAGTAACTCCCTCGAAAGGTCTCAATTTTGCTGTAGCGCCTAGAAGAATTCCTATTGAAGAACTTATTACATCTGTAGAATCCTCGGTACATCACCTCACACCTGAAGAGGCCGAGGAAGCCAGACAAGAATGTTCCAGAGTTCTCAAGAACGCTAAGCCACCTAACACCAACTTAAAACAAGGCGAAAGCCGGGCACTTAAAGATCTAAGGGACAATTCTGATATTATCGTTCTCCCCGCTGACAAGTGTAACGCGACAGTGGTGTTGGATAAGGTAGATTATGATTCCAAGATCTCGTCTTTGTTATCAGATCCTGTTTATAGGATTAATAGTCGTGATCCTACTACTCGCTACTCAAATGTCACCGTCAAATTGATCAAGCAATCATCTATTCCAGTGGATGCAGCGAAGACTCTCCTTCCAGGGGATGCTATTCCTCCGAGACTCTATGGTCTTCCTAAAATACATAAGGAAGATGTTCCTCTTAGACCTATTGTTAGTACGATTGGTTCTCCTACGTATGCCCTTTCCAAATATTTAGGTAGACTACTTCAGCCGCTTCTGGGTAACACGCCTTCGTACATTAAGGATTCCACACACTTCGTGGAAAGGTTGAAGGCTATAACACTTCAGCCGGGTGATATCCTAGTGCGTCTCGACGTGGTGTCTCTGTTTACGAGAGTACCTATTGATGGTGTTATGTCTCTCATTAATGGCTTTTTTCCTGAAGACATCACAAGACTTTTTTATCACTGCATGACCTCCTCCTACTTTCTATGGAATGGGAATTTTTATGAGCAGACTGATGGTGTGGCCATGGGTAGTCCTCTCTCTCCTGTTGTGGCTAATTTCTTCATGGAGAACTTGGAAGAGAAAGCTTTGTCGTCGGCTCCTTTCAAACTGAAGATCTGGTGGCGTTATGTGGATGACACGTTCGTTGTTTGGACGGAAGGTGAGGAAAATCTTAGCCATTTCCTGGATCACCTTAATCTCCAGCACCCTTCTATTTGTTTCACCATGGAAAAGGAATCTGACGGCAAAATACCTTTTCTAGATGTTCTCGTCAGCAAGAAAGAGGATGGATCTTTAGGACACAGCGTTTTTCGTAAGCCAACACACACCAATAGATATCTCCACGCAAGTTCTCACCATCACCCTGCCCAGAAACATGGTATCCTTACAACTCTAACTACCCGGGCTAGGAGGATTTGTGAAGTGTCTTCTTTACAAGAAGAAATTAATACCTTGCGAATCACCTTTGAGAGCAACGGTTATAGCAAGGCTTTGATTTCTACGGTTCTGAATCCAACAAATAATAATAGGACGTCAGTTGAGAAAAGAGATGTAAGAGGAACTGCTTACCTACCGTACATACATAACACGACGGATCGTATTGCTAAAATCCTACGTCGGTACAACATACGGACTGTATTTGGAACTTCTGCTAAGATTAGGCAACTCCTGCGACCAACTAAGGACAGTTTGCCCAAATTGCAACAACCGGGTATCTACAGAGTTCCCTGTACTTGTGGCAAGGTTTACATCGGGCAGACTTCGAGAACAATATGCACTCGCATTAAGGAACATAATAGATGTATCAGGCTCATTCAACCTGATAAATCAGCTGTTGCCGATCATGCATTAACACCTGACCATGATGTCATGTTCCAAGGAGTGGATGTTCTTGCCCGTATAAAGCAATATCGTCCCAGAATAATCAGGGAGGCGGTTGAAATACGTAAACACCCAGATAATTTCAACCGCGACACCGGCTACAATCTCAGTGAATCCTGGCTACCTATTATCAGAACCCTGAGAAAGTAATTCACTGCTGCTTTCCGTTGTCCCTAACATGGGGCTATAATGGCGTCCATCTTTGGGCACCTTCTATATGTTCTTTGTTGCTTTCTCTTAGCAATCATTGTCGTATTCTAGATATTTCCTGACGAAGAAAGGCATGGCTTCTTTCGAAACGCGTCGAATTTCAATATAATAAACACGGCATAAGCCCAAAATTCAACATTATGAATAGTAACACGGGCCGTGAAAGTCTAAATGATAATATTAGAAACCTCTATGGGGAGGATATTTTCCGACTGATGTCTAGATTTAGTAGGTTACGACGCAAGAAGGTGCTTCTTATCTCTTCACTCGCTTTTCTCCTAAGATGCCGGGATCATGATATTCTACCGAATTTTGTTATGTTGAAGCATACCTTCAGAACACCTAAGGCAACGAGAATCTATCGTCATGCAAGCAAGGCGTTATTGATAGAGAGGTTACAGCATACTCGTAAGCAGTTGGATTTTATTTCGAGGGAGTTACTACAGCTACATCTACGCCTCTCGAACTTCGTAAGTGAAGAAATATGGAAGATCTTTGACCGTATTTCTTCAGTGCAAGCTAACAGCATTCTAGATCAGGTGAGGGGAAGACATATTTCCAAATATGATAGGTTATGTCAGTTGCAGAAATCTCAAGCTATTAGACTTGATGCTAACAAGGTTGTCGTAAATTTGTCCAGCATGCCCCTAAATGATACCCAACAGGCAGTTCTCGCTAAAGGTCTCAATTTTGCTGTAGCGCCTAGAAGAATTCCTATTGAAGAACTTATTACATCTGTAGAATCCTCGGTACATCACCTCACACCTGAAGAGGCCGAGGAAGCCAGACAAGAATGTTCCAGAGTTCTCAAGAACGCTAAGCCACCTAACACCAACTTAAAACAAGGCAAAAGCCGGGCACTTAAAGATCTAAGGGACAATTCTGATATTATCGTTCTCCCCGCTGACAAGGGTAACGCGACAGTGGTGTTGGATAAGGTAGATTATGATTCCAAGATCTCGTCTTTGTTATCAGATCCTGTTTATAGGATTAATAGTCGTGATCCTACTACTCGCTACTCAAATGTCACCGTCAAATTGATCAAGCAATCATCTATTCCAGCGGATGCAGCGAAGACTCTCCTTCCAGGGGATGCTATTCCTCCGAGACTCTATGGTCTTCCTAAAATACATAAGGAAGATGTTCCTCTTAGACCTATTGTTAGTACGATTGGTTCTCCTACATATGCCCTTTCCAAATACTTAGGTAGACTACTTCAGCCGCTTCTGGGTAACACGCCTTCGTACATTAAGGATTCCACACACTTCGTGGAAAGGTTGAAGGCTATAACACTTCAGCCGGGTGATATCCTAGTGAGTCTCGACGTGGTGTCTCTGTTTACGAGAGTACCTATTGATGGTGTTATGTCTCTCATTAATGGCTTTTTTCCTGAAGACATCACAAGACTTTTTTATCACTGCATGACCTCCTCCTACTTTCTATGGAATGGGAATTTTTATGAGCAGACTGATGGTGTGGCCATGGGTAGTCCTCTCTCTCCTGTTGTGGCTAATTTCTTCATGGAGAACTTTGAAGAGAAAGCTTTGTCGTCGGCTCCTTTCAAACCGAAGATCTGGTGGCGTTATGTGGATGACACGTTTGTTGTTTGGACGGAAGGTGAGGAAAATCTTAGCCATTTCCTGGATCACCTTAATCTCCAGCACCCTTCTATTTGTTTCACCATGGAAAAGGAATCTGACGGCAAAATACCTTTTCTAGATGTTCTCGTCACCAAGAAAGAGGATGGATCTTTAGGACACAGCGTTTTTCGTAAGCCAACACACACCAATAGATATATCCACGCAAGTTCTCACCATCACCCTGCCCAGAAACATGGTATCCTTACAACTCTAACTACCCGGGCTAGGAGGATTTGTGAAGTGTCTTCTTTACAAGAAGAAATTAATACCTTGCGAACCACCTTTGAGAGCAACGGTTATAGCAAGGCTTTGATTTCTACGGTTCTGAATCCAACAAATAATAATAGGACATCAGTTGAGAAAAGAGATGTAAGAGGAACTGCTTACCTACCGTACATACATAACACGACGGATCGTATTGCTAAAATCCTACGTCGGTACAACATACGGACTGTATTTGGAACTTCTGTTAAGATTAGGCAACTCCTGCGACCAACTAAGGACAGTTTGCCCAAATTGCAACAACCGGGTATCTACAGAGTTCCCTGTACTTGTGGCAAGGTTTACATCGGGCAGACTTCGAGAACAATATGCACTCTCATTAAGGAACATAATAGATGTATCAGGCTCATTCAACCTGATAAATCAGCTGTTGCCGATCATGCATTAACACCTGGCCATGATGTCATGTTCCAAGGAGTGGATGTTTTTGCCCGTATAAAGCAATATCGTCCCAGAATAATCAGGGAGGCGGTTGAAATACGTAAACACCCAGATAATTTCAACCGCGACACCGGCTACAATCTCAGTGAATCCTGGCTACCTATTATCAGAACCCTGAGAAAGTAATTCACTGCTGCTTTCCGTTGTCCCTAACATGGGGCTATAATGGCGTCCATCTTTGGGCACCTTCTATATGTTCTTTGTTGCTTTCTCTTAGCAATCATTGTCGTATTCTAGATATTTCCTGACGAAGAAAGGCATGGCTTCTTTCGAAACGCGTCGAATTTCAATATAATAAACACGGCATAAGCCCAAAATTCAACATTATGAACATTATTGTGTTGTCTTACTGTTGAGTCACTGCATGGGAGTTCAGCTGCAAAAGAGTGTTGGAAATTATGTCATCGTAATATTGTGGTTACATGTGTTCTAACTGAAGGTTGTCCCTGTTTCCTTAACCTTTCGTCGCACCTGGGTCTGACAGCCCCATGGCTCGTGTTAATATCAAGCCAACAGTTCAAGTGTCTTGGGACACTTACACCATACCTTAGTAAGCATTTTCCTGGAGCTATGAAATGACGAGCCTAAGAATAACTCCACACGTGTAACTTGTGTCAGCTTCTGTGTCATGTGAGACTGCTAACCCCAGCGCACCCAATGATGTAACATTCTGTCAGTGAGTTGTAGGTGTTCTCCTAGTTCCTTTAACAGAGTGTTAACAATAGATATAAACTTTAGATATTAGAACTACAGAACTTTTAATGAAGAGTGCAGTCGAAAGCAATGAGTTTAGGAATGTTATGAACCTGTTGAATCATGTGGGCACAGTTGCAATGAAGCAATTCAATGTGAACGTGGGACAGAGTATTACTTGAATGTCTTTCTCTCGTGGAACATGATAACAATAGTGATGACAATTTCGGAACTGAGGATTTTAAAAAGCATGTGATATGGTGTAGCTAAGAGGCAAGCGCAAGCTTTTTATAGTAATCTTCGATTGCCTTCTTCAGCTGTTCACATTTTGCTCACAGTGTGGGAGTATTGTAAGTGATATACAGTGAGTTGTGAAAAAGGAGTTTTGCTCACAATAACTACAAATTGTGCCAAACATCATGTTTTCTGAATTCCTGAATTAGTTTGCCCTAATGTATTAGGAATATTATCTTCACTAGCATTACTCATATTTGAACCATACCCTGCCTTTGTTCTTCTTCTTTCAGGTGCAAACTGGTAGTTTTGATGCTGATATCCATAATTTCTCTCACAGAATAAATAACCATGATCTCAATCCATTAAAAATCAAGAAAGATACACACCAAGTACCACATCAGTAAAATGTAGCAGCCTAACCTTCCTTCCCTTCCTTCTTTATAGGAATATTATTCCTTTATTTAAGATTGCTATATTGTCTAATATAGCGAATAGCTCACCCCATTAGGGAAGTAAGAGCTACCCTCTATGTAGGAGGCCTTTGCCCTTCTAGGGACATGGAGGCTATTATTATTATATTCTCTACCAGGAAAACAAATGATCTTGTTCTGCAGTACATGAAGGAGGATCGATGTTTATTAAAAACAATAAAGAAGAGGAAGAACAAAGTTCCTTGGACATGTACTCAGGCATGACTCTCTTCTCCAGACCATTATTGAGGGCAAAGTAATAAGAAACCTAGGGGACGTCCAAGGATGTCGTACATCAAGAACTCCATTGGAAAACTGGCATGTGGTTCTGATGGCAGCATGAAGAGACTAGCAGAAAACCGTCAAATGTGACTGCAACGACAAGGCTTTGCCTTTAGTAAATGATGATGATGTCTATACAATTACCTTAATGGGTACACAAAAGAAATAAACAGAACAGCACTGTGATGGGCGGAGTTTCCTTAGTACGTATTTTTCATGCTAGGCGAGCATAGTGCAACTCTCTCCTAGTTCAGTGCACCAAGTGGCATCACCTGGGAAGGTTATCTCTGGTCGCAGTGAACTGTGTCGAGAAAAAAAACGTTTTGCTTGCTCCTTGGCTGTGAATTTTTTTTTTCCTACCCTGGAACAATGCCACGGTAACTGTTATGATGTTGACAACTTACAAGGGTAGCGCTATGGGAAACGCTGAAGTATACAAGTGGTTTTCTCCTTTCTAAAAAATGTGAAATCTCGATTGATGTTTCCCAAACAAAAATGTGTGCACTTGTGCTCCCAAGACCGACAATGGACCATTGAACAGACTATAGTGGAGCTCGGTCCAGTGAATTTTAACAGAAGATTTGGAAACGAAAAGGGTCGCTTTGAAATGGGTGCCTGCACCCTGACAATACACCTGCTCACTCAGCCATCTCAGTGTTTCAGTTTTTTGACAAAAAACAGCATGCCTCCCTTGCCCCACGCCCCATACTCACCTGAACTCTCTTCGTGCAACTTCTTTTTGTTTCCGCAAATGAAGAGGGATGTGAAAGGTTAGCAATTTGATAATGTAGGTGAAGAAAAAGACACTGTAGATGCTGCTAGCCATCGCAACAGATGAGTTTGAAAAAATTCTTCCAATGATGGAATCACAGGTTGGACAATGCATTATGTGTAATGGGGAGTACATGGGTTGTAAAAAATGAAATACATAGCTGTAAAAAAAAACACTTTGTATCACATCTTGCTGTAGGCCTACTGATTGAAGTCGTGAGGAACCATGTACAGTGGCAGAAGATTCTATATATGATACTAGCAACTCCCTTCATAGCTCCAAATTAAAAACAGTTCTAAATTCTTTTTTGTTCAAATCAATTTTTTAGGGAGCTTTTGTAATTCCTAGAGATGATCAAGAGACCCAAGTGCAAACTGAACAGAGCCCCTCAGGCATTGCAGCAGCTTCCCTTGGTGCTTATCACATGATTAGCTCCCATGTCAAATGTATCAATGGGATTTCAGGTGTATACCTCATGGTACAACAAAAAGCATTTTCTACATGGAAGTGTTGATTTCAGATTAGTAAACTTTCTCCCTCAATGTAGTGTTGCTGTATATAGATTCTTATTAATCTGCCATTGACAGGCAAACTTGGTAGTATTTTAAACAATTTCCACATGGTGATACATAGAGAAATGTTTCTCCAAAGTTGCTATGTGCACTTCAGCCAAGAACAATCTCTGGAAAATGTTGTTAGTAGAGCCCAGAAGTTCAGGCATTTATTTTGGTTAAAATAGGCAAGCCGAAAGGCACTTAAAATACTGAAAATAGGTAGTAATATAATTAAAATAGGCATTTGTGTACGTCCGAACCGAATTTGCAAACATAGCCTTATAATTTACCACTGAATAATGAAAATTTCGGCATGATTAATAAGTCAGCACGAACACTCGAGTTGCCTTTAACAAGTTCAACGGCAGACTCACAGCTTCTTTTATGTTTGACCTGTTAGACAGAAGTGATTTTCTTCCTTTCTCTGCATTACCTTATATTTTCAAAATCTGGAATACCAGGCAATTACGCATTGACACAGCAAAAGAGGTATGAGGAAGGGGAAAAGGCGTACTTCCCTCATCCTCTCTCTTTCCTGATATTCATTATGCCCGTGCATTCCTTTCACTAAAGAGCTTAAATGGATGGGTTGAGAAAAAAAGCTTTTGAGTGCTTGAAAACAAATGATTTACAGGGAACAAGATTCTAAATATATATATTTTGTGATGTCAATATGTAATTTAATTTGTGTAGGCTAACCTTTCTTAACTTCGATGTGGAAATTTATTATGTGGAAATCGCATCCATAACGAACAAAAACTGGCAAGGGAAAAAAAAAGCTTTTAAACTTAAAATAGGCAACGGAAGCCAAAATAGGCCAAAAAAGAAGGCAAAATAAAAACTGGCTCTACTGTCCCAAATACACGGAAACTTATTCTTTAGAATATCCAGCCAGTTAGAAAAGACATTTTGCCTAACTTCGGGCTCTAGTTATTAAGTATGTACCGTAATGTAAGAAACAAGCATAGTTTCCCTCTCATGAGCAATTTATCCTTAACCTTCGTAATGGGTTTTCTTATGTAGAACATAGTGCACATACTGTACATTACTTAAAATATAGTTATTTTTCACTATAACCGAGTCCGTGATGTTGTTTTTTCAACACACAGTAATGTATAGTATCCGTCACACCATTCACAATCACATTCCAAGTAAGGTTGGTATGATTTGTTATTCTGCAGATTTTTTGATGGATGCTATGAACTGCAAAGCTGATTTTAGTGGGCTTCCAGTTTAACTCTTTTCAGTGCTTTCCAAACAGGGTGCCACGTGCTACCATCTAGGGTGTCGTGAGATATTTTCCAAGACTGAGTGTAAACCAATATGACTGGGTAAGAGATCCTTTTGTACCCTCTAGCTCTTGTGAACTTCAATTTTTCGAAGAGGAGAAACTGGCGGAACTTGAAAACAACCAGACTTTAAAACTTAAGTACCGTACCAAGAGTCAGACAGCTTCTGGGTTTCTATTCAACAAGATTTTCCGCTCCTGAGTAAAAGAGCCCTCATCGTTTTGTTTGAGTTTTCTACAACATATTTGTGTGAAATTGTGTTTTCTGTTATTGGATAATACAAAAACAGTTAAACGTGGAAGTTTGGGAATGTTAGACGAGGAAATGCATGTGAATTTGTCCTGCATCCGACCCGATATAAAGCAAATTTTTAATGGTCGCCAAGCACATAGCAGTCATTGAATTGGAACATCAAGGTGCAGCAGTCATTGAATTGGAACATCAAGGTGCACATTTTGTATCCATGAGAAAGGTGTTTAATATAGCATATTATACTTGGAAATCATATAATTATTATATACTATGAAAAATTTAAATTTCTTTAAAATTCATCTCCATTGTTAAAATAGTCTATGTTTATAATCATGTGTACTAATAGTGTGTCGCCATGAGAAGAAGTTTGGAAAGCTCTGCTCTACAAACTAGCCAGCTCTATTTGAGCAGTCAAATATAAAAATATCTCTTTAGTAAACTATGAATTAGAAAATGGAACAGGATTTTTGTATTGCTGTAAACTAAGCATGATATTGAAAATTGAGTAGGATAATGCCGAAGAAACTTTAGGAGCACAATTCAGAATCATGTATAGAGTTTTTCACTAGCTTATGTCTTCAATTGAACATGATAGAGTTATCCATTGACCGCACAGATTCCACTGGTCTGGAGTCATGGTGACAGGGTTGCCCTTAATCCACTACAGATATGCAAATAACTTAAAATGCCCAGCGTCATTGATACTGCAGAAATAGACAAAGGAACATATACAAATTGACTTACTGAGAATTAGTTAACAGTTCAATTATCTGAACATGCCAGAGAATGAGTACTTTGAGAACTGTGCCTACAGAAAAAATATTTTGACAGCTACAACTCTAAACTAATCATATTTTGATTAGTTGGCTTCAAACAGTTGCTAGGTGTGACAATTTCTGTATTTGGCATGTTTTACATTTCCTGTCATGGTATCTTTTATATTTGAGGTTGCAGATATCCTAGCGAAGGCCACAGAAAGTGTTCCCAAGGAAGAAATTCAAGATAGCAATCCACATCTCAAAAGCCTGTATGAAGGTCTGATTATGACTGAAGCCCAGTTGCAAAAGGTAATGTCTCATTCATAAAGTGTGAGGCTTAAACAAAAAATTATTATTTTACAAGCTGTACCCGGCATGCGTTGCAATGCCAAACAAAGAAAGTGTTGGCGATGAAATTCTGTTTTTTGAAGTGCTTTTGGATACACAACATGTTTTTCAATTTCCGTTAACTGCCCCTATGCTATCGTAAAATGGATTTTCTAATTTAGAATCAATCGTGGGAGCGTGCACAACAACTTTCAAAAGTTTCATCGCAATCGGATGAATGGTATATGAACGTATACGGGATTTTGTTTGAACGATTCATGCGCTGTCAATCATTTGTTGATTCTACTCGTACGCTACCTATTGAGAAATGAATTTGCTAAGTCGAAACCCTACCCTGGCGTGTACACAATAACTCATCAAGGTTTCATCACAATCGAAGAAGGTTATATGAATGCATAGGGGATTTTGTTGAAACGCTTCGCGCGTCGTCACCCATTTGTTGCATATACTCGTGCGCTACCAATTGTGAAATGGATTTATTAAGTCGAAACCCTTCCCTGGCGTGTACACAATAACTCATCAATGTTTCATCGCAATCGGATGAATGGTATATGCACGTATACGGGGTTTTGTTTAAACGATTCGTGCGCTGTCACTCATCTGTTGAATCTACTCGTGCGCTATCTATTGAGAAATGTATTACTAAGTCGAAGCCCTTCCCTGGTGTGTACACAATAACTCATCAAGGTTTCTTCGCAATCGAAGAAGGTTATATGAACCCAATAGGGGATTTTGTTGAAACGCTTCGCGCATCGGCTCCCATTTGTTGCATCTACTCTTGCACTACTTATTGTTAAATGGATTTACTAAGTCGAAACCCTTCCCTGGCGTGTACACAATAACTGATCAATGTTTCATCGCAATCTGATGAATAGTATATGAACGCATAGCGGATTTTGTTTAAACGATTCGTGCCCCGTCACTCATTTGTTGAATCTACTCGTGCGCTACCTAATGTAAAATCTATTTACTAAGTTAGAAACCGTCACGTAAGTGTCCACAACACCTCACCCAAGTTTCATCGCTATCGGACTAATGGGATATGAAGACATAGGGGAGTGTATTGAAACGCTCCGCGTGTCGTCGTTCATTTGTCGAATCTACTCGTGTGCTACCTACTGTGAAATGTATTTACTAAGCCAGAAACCTTCCTTGGAGTGTCCACCATATTTCACCCAAGTTTCACCGCTAACGGCAGAATGGTATATGACCTTATACGGGACTTTGTTGAAACGCTTCGCGCGTCGACCCTCATTTGTTGAATCTACTTGTGCGCTGCCTGTTGTATAGTGGATTTACTAAGCCAGAAACCTTCCATGAAGTGTACACAACTTCTCACCCAAGTTTCATAGCTATAGGACGAATGGTATATGAATGCATACGGGACATGGTTGAAACGCTTCGCGTGTCGTCGCTCATTTGTTGATTCTACTCTTGCGCTACTTATTGTAATATGGATGTACTCAGCCAGAAACCTTCCCTGGAGTGTACACAACTCACCCAAGTTTCATCGCAATCGGATGAATGGTATGTGAACGTATACGGGACGTTGTCGAAACACTTCGCGCGTAGTCACTCATTATTTGACTCTAAACGTGCGCTTCGTATTGTAAAATGGATTAACTAAGCCAGAAACCTTTCCTGGAGTGTACACAACAATTCACCAAACATTTATCACTGTCAGACGAATAGTATATGACCTTATACGGGACTTTGTTGAAACGCTTCGCGTGTCATCGCTCATTTGTTGAATCTACTGCTGCGCTACCTATTGTAAAATGGATGTACTAAGCCAGAAACCTTCCCTGGAGTGTACACAACAGCTCACCCAAGTTTCATCGCTATCTGATGAATGGTATATGACCTTATATGGGACTTTGTTGAAAAACTTCGCGCGTCGTCGCTCATTTGTTGATTCTGCTCCTGCTCTTCCTATTTATAAAGGGATTTACTAAGCCAGAAACCTTCCCTGGAGTGCACACATCTCAGCCTAGTTTCATCGCTATCGGACGAATGGTTTATGAACGCATACGTGACTTTGTTGAAATGCTTCGCGCGTCGTAGCTCATTTGTTGAATCTACTCGAGCGCTGCCTATTGTAAAGTGGATTTACTAAGCCAGAAAATTTCCCTGAAGTGTACACAACATTTTACGCAAGTTTCATAGCTATCGGACGAATGGTATATGAATGCATACGGGACTTTTTTGAAACACTTTGCGTGTCGTCGCTCATTTGTTGAATCTACTCGTGCGCTATCTACTGTGAAATGTATTCACTAATTTTGAAACCTTCACGTAAGTGTATACAACAACTCACCCAAGTTTCATCGCTATCGGACTAATGGCATATGAACACATACGGGACTTGTTTGAAACGCTTCGCGCATCGTCACTCATTTGTTGAATCTACGCGTGCGCTTCGTATTGTAAAATGGATTTACTTAGCCAGAAACCTTTCCTGGAGTGTACACAGCAATTCACCAAACATTTATCACTATCAGACGACTGGTATATGACTTTATACGGGACTTTGTTGAAACGCTTCGCGTGTCATCGCTCATTTGTTGAATCTACTGGTGCGATACCTATTGTAAAATGTATGTACTAAGCCAGAAACCTTCCCTGGAGTGTACACAACATCTCACCCAAGTTTCATCGCTATCGGATGAATGGTATATGAAATTATATGGCACTTTGTTGAAACGCTTCGCGCGCCGTTGCTCATTTGTTGATTCTACTCGTGCTCTACCTATTTTTAAAGGGATTTACTAAGCTAGAAACCTTCCCTGGAGTGCACACAAAATCTCAGCCTGGTTTCATCGCTATCGGACGAATGGTATATGAACGCAAACGTGACTTTGTTGGAATGCTTCGCGCGTCGTAGCTCATTTGTTGAATCTACTCGTGCGCTGCCTATTGTAAAGTGGATGTACTAAGCCAGAAAATTTCCCTGCAGTGTACACAACATTTTACGCATGTTTCATAGCTATCGGACGAATGGTATATGAATGCATACGGGACTTTGTTGAAACGCATTGCGTGTCGTCGCTCATTTGTTGAATCTACTTGTGCGCTATCTACTGTGAATTGTATTCACTAATTTTGAAACCTTCACGTAAGTGTACACAACATCTCACCCAAGTTTCATCGCTATCGGACGAATGGTATATT
Organism: Meconema thalassinum; assembly: GCA_946902985.2. NCBI lineage: Eukaryota > Metazoa > Arthropoda > Insecta > Orthoptera > Tettigoniidae > Meconema > Meconema thalassinum. Next base: position 603,240,568 of record OX336388.2, on the reverse strand, counting down.
AACACATACGGGACTTTGTTGAAATGCTTCGCGCATCGTCGCTCATTTGTTGAATCTACGCGTGCGCTACCTATTGTAAAATGGATTTACTAAGTCAGAAACCTTCCTTGGAGTGTACTCAACATCTCACCCAAGTTTCATCGTAATCGGACGAATGGTATATGAACGCATAGGAGACATACAGACATACCCACAGACAAACTATCACTATGAACGCATAGGAGACATACAGACATACCCACAGACAAACTATCACGTAACATTGATTTTTATATATATAGATTAGCCTCAAACCATTCTGCCATATCTCGTTTAATTAACTGTGTTAGTGTTTTTTTTTTTTTTTTTTTTTTTTTTCTTCAAGTACAGTATTTGTAGTTTTACAATGACCAATGATTGGAGGTGTTATTTGATTCAGGATTATTTTATGTGAATTTTTTTGAAATGAGAAGTTCTGTCTGGGGCCTCAAATTTCATATGAATTGGAATTCTCATGGCAAATTGTATGTTTGGAATATTAAGAGCTTCATAAAACCCACAAACTTGCTGGATATGGGTTTTTATTAGTTAACTGTAAAGATACATATTAATATTCTAAAGTTTTAAGTATATGCCAATCAATACTTGAATTTTGATATCAACAAACATTTTTGCTATCATGGCAAATGTATTTGCATTCTACATATTAATATGTATGACCATACGAACAATTGGACCTGTTTTAACATAAATTTAATAGTGAAATATCTTGCTTCCCGAAGACAACAGGAAATATATTACTCCCACAAAATCCCATGGTAGACATCATCTTCTTGAACAGTTTCCAGCCACTGGCCGGGTCTGTTTGGAACATAAGCCTCTCCATCGTCTTCTGTCTTCCCACCATCTCTCCGTCACCACCTTGGTCCAGTCTTCTCCTTCCTTTCACATGCAGTCCTCAACACCCTTCAGCCACTTATCTCTTGGCCTTCCTCTTGGTCTTTTTCCCTCTATTTTCATCTCTTCCTGGGTATCCTCCTCCCATGCATTCGCTTAACATGCCGATACCATTTAAGTCTTGATTCCTCTATCCCATCCTGTAATGCTCCCTCCTTGACTAATTCTCTGATCTTCTCATTTCTTAACCTGTCCACCTTTGTCACTCCAATACTGCTTCTCAAGAATTTCATCTCAATAGCCTGTATTCTGCTTCGCTCCCTTCCTTTCATAACCCAGGTCTGAGGCATACGTCAGGATTGGAACGTAGTACGTCCTATATATGCTGTTTTGAGGGTCATCCTTACTCCGTGCCAGGCTCCTAACACTTTTCCTGAATAATTCTGTTTGCCTTCCCCCGCTCATTTATTTCTCTGTCGTTTCTTCCATTTTCTTGTATCATGCTTCCGAGATACTTGAAACTCTCTACTTGCCTCAATTCTTCCCCACCAATATCATCAAATCATTTGCAAACGCCATTACTTTCATCCTTCTTTCGCCAATCACTTCCGCCACTCTGGTCGTTATATCGTCCATCACTACAATGAAGAGTAGCGGTGAAAGTGCACTTCCTTGCCTCAAGCCATTGTTATGTTCCAGCCAATCTGATCTCTCTCCTCCTACTTTCACACAGCTTATACTTCCATTGTACATTTCCCTTATCCTCCATATAGTCTGCTTTCCTATTCCTCTCTTCTCCAAAGCCTTCCATACCTTACTTCTACGTACACTATCATATGCTTTTTCAATGTCCAGGAAGGCCATCAGTAGGTCTATTCCATATTCATAATGTTTTTCCTGCAACTGTCTTACAGCAAAAATTAGATCTACTGTGGACCTTCCTGCTCTGAAGCTTTGTTGTTCTCTCATCTTTCCTTCTATTTTCACCCAAATTCTCTTTTCCAAAACTTTCTCAAAGATCTTCGCACAACGGCTCATCAATGTAATCCCCCGATAATTCTTGCACTCCTTTCTGCTACCTTTCTTGAAGATTGGGACAATTATTCCCTTCTTCCAGTCCTCAGGGGTCCTCCTCTCTTTCCATTCAGCCCCCATTACTCGATATAGCCATTGCATCCCCACCTCCTCTGCCGCTCTCAGCATCTCGACACATATCTTGTCCAGACCTGGTGCCTTCCCTCCTTTCATCTTCCTCACTGCATCCTCCTCTTCCCTCCATGTTAAGTCCTCTTCGGTTCCCAGTTCCTCTATTTCTTCATCAGGGTCACCATTCGAATTCAAGAGTTCTTCAAAGTACTCCCTCCACATGATCTTGAGTTCATCCTTATTCCTTACTTCTTGTCCACTTTTGTTCACCATTCGAACGTAGTCCGTCATATCATTCCTCCTCTTACTTTTCACCATCCCATATAGGACCTTCTTTTTGGTACCTTCACTATCCTCCTCCATCATCCTTGTCCACTCTTCCATTCACTTTCTTCTCTCCTCAGCCACCACTCTTTTCACTTCCATTTTTCGTATTTGGTACTCCTTTCTTGTCTCTATTGTCCTATTTTGGAACCACACCCTAAAGGCTCTATTCTTCTTCTGCACTATATATTTTGTGTCCTGATTCCACAATGGAGATTCTTTACATCTCTTCTTGTTGCTTGTCCTTCCACATACTGCTTCTGCCACCCTTACTAGTGTCCTCTTGAATCTACCCCATTACTCTTCTGCTGTCTTCAGTTCATCATTTGGTATGCTTTCCTTCACTATTCTTAGGTAATCTACCCTGTTTTCTTCACCTCTCAACTTCCATACCCTTATCTGTCTATCCTGATTTTCTGCCCCTTTCTTGTCCTTGGTCCCTCTCAGGTTCATTACCAACAGTCGGTGGTCACTATCCAAGGCCTCTGATGGAATTACCTTGATGTGTATGATGTTTTTATTCATATCACTATTGTACAGGATATAGTCAACTACCGACTTTCTAGTCAGGTCATTGCTATACCAGGTAATCTTGTGGCTCTCTTTTCTTGAACCAGGAGTTTCCCACCAACAAGCCATTCCTTTTACAAAAATCCAACAATCTGTCACCTTCCTCATTTCGACTGCCCCAACCCTCTGGTCCAAGCACATTTTCATACCCTTGTGTTTCCCTTCCAACATGCACATTAAATCTCCCATTATAATCACTTTCTTTCGTCCCTCCTGTTTCTGTATTTCCCCTTCAAACTCTTGTTTCTCTTCAGCAGTGCAGCCTACCTGTGGGGCATACACTATTAGTACCTCTACAGACTTTCCTTTCATTGCTATTTTTACCTTCATCATCCTGTCACCAGTATTCTCACCACTTCTTCTTTTAACCCATCTCTCACTGCTACCCCCACTCCATTCCTCTTTCCTTCCTCATTTCCACTCCAATATAGTCTACAACCTTTTCTCAATTCTCTCCTTCCTTCTCCCTTCCACCTTGTTCCTGCCAGTCCCAGCAGATCCAACTTCCTTCTTTCCATCATATCCACCATCTCCTCCACCTTCCCAGTCATTGTTTGTATATTCAGCATTCCGAATTGCAGTCCATGATCACAGGTAGGTTGTCGTCCATTGTATCCGTCCTGTCCGAGGCCTGTTCCCTTCTTGAAAGCAAACCTCGTACATTTTACATATTATGTCAATATTTTACCGCTGTGTGTGGAAATAGAAACCAGAAAGAATTGCAAGTAAAGCACCCACAAAATTCAACCATCAATTTAATGAGTATATTACTTAAATAAGCTGAAAAAAAAAACACAAATAGGCCTACATAAAAATTGGTATAGTTGTTTGGGGGGAAGTGCAATTCAAAATTATGTAATTTAAAGCCTTCTCTCTCCATCCCAATTGCTGAGAATTATCAAGCTTTTACTGTAGTTATGATTGCTGCGTAGCAACACAGTTTTATTATTTACTGTATTTGTCTAAAAATAAGCCGCATTTTTTATTCCAAATTTTGGCCGTGAAAAATTAATATGTGGCTTATATGTGCGACCTTACAAAAATATCCCTAGCGGTAACATATCACAACATTATACAGTGCAGTTAAAATATAGAGCTTGTTTCTCATTCGGAAATACTGCAACATTGTCGCTAGTGTCATCATGCGAGAAGTGTAAGGACGAATTAATTTAATATACAAATTATATGTACAGCCTATTAGCCATTAACATGTGTATTTAAAAAGAACCCTAAAGTCTTCATAGGTTGGTTAGACAATAATTATGTATATTCCTGGTACAAGAGAATATTTACTGGCCTAGAAATACCACTTCTTAGCTTTATGGAACTCTACAGAACTGTACAATATCTGTTAGTTTCTTTTTATCATTCAGTAGTTTTACAAACGGAGAAAGTCTTGAACAGAGCACTCAATTACACATTAAAATGCAGTGATATATTTATATTCATATCTCCATTTCCCTAGTTCTAGGAGAGCTGCAGCACTATTGATTGAGTGCACAAATACACACATCAAAAAAAGTTTTGCATCACCTCGGTTCCAAGAGTTCCGGAACCTTTAAATACAAAGGGAATAGAGATCAACACAAACAACATTTCAGCTCGTTTTATTGCTCATGAGACCCACACATTGCATGTTGTACCAGCATACAGCTAGACTTGCAGCATTTGTGGTCCAGATTGCAGTACACACCACTACCTCTAATACCCAGTAGCACGTCCTCTTGCATTGATGCATGCCTGTATTCGTCGTATTCGTCGTGGCATACTATCCACAAGTTCATCAAGACACTGTTGGTCCAAATTGTCCCACTCCTCAACGACAATTCGGCGTAAATCTCTCAGAGTGGTTGGTGGGTCAAGACGTCCATAAACAGCCCTTTTCAACATATCCCAGGCATGTTCGATAGGGTTCATGTCTGGCGAACATGCTGGCCACTGTAGTCGAGCGATGTCGTTATCTTGAAGGAACGCATTCACAAGATGTGCACGATGAGGTCGAGAATTGTCGTCCATGAAGACAAATGCCTCTCCAATATTCTGCCGATATGGTTGCACTATGGGTCGGAGGATGTCATTCAGGTATCGTAAAGCCGTTTCGGAGCCTTCCATGACCACCAGTGGCGTACGTCGGCCCCACATAATGCCACCCCAAAACATCAGGGAACCACCACCTTGCTGCACTCGCTGGACAGTGTGTCTAAGACGTTCAGCCTGACCAGGGTGCCTCCAAACACGTCTCCGACGATTGTCTGGTTGAAGGCATATGCGACACTCATCGGTGAAGAGAACGTGATGCCAATTCTGTGGGGTCCATTCAGCATGTTGTTGGGCCCATCTGTACCGCGCTGCATGGTGTCGGGGTTGCAAAGCTGGACCTCGCCATGGACGTCGGGAGTGAAGTTGCGCATCATGCAGCCTATTGCGCACAGTTTGAGTTGAAACACGACGTCCTGTGGCTGAACGAAACGCATTATTCAACATGGTGGCATTGCTGTCAGGGTTCCTCCGAGCGGCAATCCGTAAGTAGCGGTCATCCACTACAGTAGTAGCCCTTGGGCGGCCTGAGCGAGGCCTGTCATCGACAGTTCCTGTATCTCTGTACCTCCTCCATGTCCGAACAACATCGCTTTGGTTCACTCTGAGACGCCTGGAAACTTCCCTTGTTGAGAGCCCTTCTTGACACAAAGTAACAATGCGGACGCGATCGAACTGCGGTATTGACCTTCTAGGCATGGTAGAACTACAGACAACATGAGCAGCGTACCTTCGTCCTGGTGGAATGACTGGAACTGATCGGCTGTCGTACCCCCTCCGTCTAATAGGCCCTGCTCATGCATGGTTGTTTACATCTTTGAGCAGTTTTAGTGACATCTATGAACAGTCAAAGGGACTGTATCTTTGATACAATATACACAGTCAACGTCTATATGCCGGAGATCTGGGAACCGAGGTGATGCAAAACTTTTTTTGATGTGTGTATTATAGAAACGTAGTTTGGTGCAATTGACGGTCCTCGCTACTCCTCAGCCGATAGGCAGTGACGTCAAAAACTGTATTACATGGCGTTCTCCCTTGGTGGTGTTGGTGTTTTAGCCCTTCAGGCAAGCAACTCAATGTTGAAAACATCCTTTAATGTCATAGACTAGACCTTCCATTTTTCATAAACTTTTATATCTTTCTTCTGATTACAAACTTTACGTTGTCGTTTCTTGGGAGGTTACTCTTTGTTCGTGACACTATCTTCTCGTTTTCTGTTGATCACTATTACATTTTCGTTCGATTGCCGTTTTGAACCTGGTTCAACACTGAATCTTATTGATGGTGCATTTGTAATTAATTTTCATTGCCTTCTCCATTTTTCCAAACGTAAAGGACACACTAAACGTTTCTTAGGAGGTGACGGCTTGCGGTACACTGATGATCTTTCACCGGAAACTCTACCATATCCGGTCGATTAGATTAGCAGAGTGCCTTTTCTAACAATACGAGTGCTAGTGTGAGTCAATGAAACTCAAGCATATCTGATCGATTAGATTAGCAGTTTGCCTTTTCTACCACAATGAGCGTTAGTGTGAGTCAATGCAGTTTTTCAGTTAAGCCTGATAACTATTTTCAGTGTGAAGATTTTTCAAAAAAACAAAAAATGCCTGAGAGTATTGCACCAAGGGACACATTAAAGAAAGAATTATGTAAATAATTAATTTGGCTAGAATTTGGCAAAAAGAAAACTACATTTAGGCTGGAGTGATTATCGAAATTTGTTTTTTTAGTTTGATAGACCTCTCCAAGACACAATTTGAAACCTATCCAGGCCCTTTAGCCCTTCAGCGTTTGGCACAATTGAGAAAATAGCTTAATTTTACGTTTTGTCTGCTAAGAAAGGTTTTGAACATTAAAACACATTTTTAAAATAAAAATATACTTTCTTATTTATTTTTTCCTAATGCTGATAAGATAATGAAACTTGCAAAGTAACAATGACTGAAATGGTTTATTTCTAGGTATTCAAGTGCCATGGCCTTGTTCCTGTTGACCCATTAAATGAGAAGTTCAACCCAAATCTACATGAAGCTCTCTTTCAACAGGTAGAGTATTATAAACGAAAGACCTCTTTTAGGAGGCTTGTTCTAGTGATGGATCTTCAAACCAAGCCAAAAACTTCCTCTTAAGCATTGTGATTCATCCACCTTCAAAATGTAGCCACAACCACATTGTTAGCTGAGTTTGGCCCATAGCCCGCAGGTTAGCCCAAAAATAGGGGTAAAGTTACCAAAATTCGCATAGAGCTGAAAATTTGCACTAATGGTCGAAACACCATTATAAATGAAATGTGAAAAGTCCCCATCGGTCCAGCAACTTATTAAAAATTATTCAAGGTTAAAGTTCACAAATATGTTTTTTTTAGCCAAACGTTAAGTTTTATCATAAAAATAGACCAGTCTAAAATTTTATATCATGCAATTATCTATATAAATTGTCTCAACACTTTTTCTCCTAAGAGTCACCGTTTTTTGAGATATAACTATCCAATAAGTTGAAAAAGTTGTATTCTTCATAATATGCACACGTTTCCACGCCACCTGTGAGGTAGTGTACTTGGCACGTTTTTTTTTAACGTGGTTTCCCCGGTAGGTCTATTCCACTATCTATTGTGATCTGTTTAATTCAATAATTTTTAATAATAAAAAATGGTACTATTGGAAATGATGAAAGCGGTGTGAATTTTAAGAAATTGCGGGAAATTATTCGGAATCATCTAATATTTTTGCTTCCTCATGTTCTTGTTATTTATTTATTTTTTTTCTTCTTGTTCCTCTTCTTCTTTTTCCTGCTGGGTGCAGGTAAATTGTCCTAACAGCGATGAATCGGATGTCTCCTGGCTGATATCGTATGAACCCTCTTCTGATGGCAAATCAACATTGGAGCATGACTGGCCTTGACAACTGGTACATGCTAATGACCAAATAATCCAACTTTTTTGCAGCCGCATTTAGCATTGCATCCCTTTTTACAATTGCAAAAAACTTTGTTGAGGAGTTTTTCCGGTGCAGGTGGGAGTAAAGTCTGGATTGATTCCAATGTATTGTCGATTAACTTCCAACCCCACTCATCTGGGTCTAGTTGATTACCAAGCCACACTTGAACTTGTTAATATACCCGAAATAGATGTTGATGAGCAGAAGCCGTGGTTGGAGGAAGACAAGCTAATTGCATTTGTTTTTGTTCAGACTCAGAGTGTTGAGCGATACGGGAAGTACGGGAATTATACGGGAATTTTAGTGACCCGGGAAAAATACTGGAAATTCGTACTTGATACGGGAAATCATGATAAGTCTCATAATGCCTGACTTCTTAGCCCCAGAACGCTCTGTAGAGTCCTCCTGCACGGTCTTCTATTTCGCCTGCAGACCGCGCTGCCACCCGCAATTTGCACCACCGATAGAGCGCTAAGCGGGATGAGAACCCAGCCAACGTCGAATGCATGCTATGCCTGGCCGGCCGTACCCTCTCCGCGATCGTTGCTGACAATGACATACAGGAATCAGTCCGCATTGTTATTCACATAGGAGTGCCGATATGCTGCAATTTCGCACCAACTGCCGAAAATTGTACATTCGTATCCTATGGCTGAAAAAATCAAAGAGAGGTCAACTCTTGCTCACAAGAGACCCGTGCTATTTCCTGCCTAGACCCTGTAGGGGTCACTGAGACTCCTAAGTTGGAAGAAGTTAGGATCGTCATTGCCCAGGAAATTCTTTGTAATCTGAAGAATTTGCTTTCTGGCGCAATGGCTGACCGCATCAAGAGCAGCTACTCCGCACTTCTGAGACTGCCCTCCGTCACTGTGCGTTTGAAGCAGTTCGACGGAAAAGAGCCATGGCTCGACGTGCTGTTGTCTGAATTAGTGGCTTCAGCACCTTCCTCAGTTCCTACCAAAAACGATCTCACAAGCTTCGTAAAAACGATACTGATTTTGTATCACAACAATGCAGCTCTAGACAGAGGTTTCTCCCTGAACAAGGAGTGCATGATCGCCAATCACAAAGAAGCAAGTCTGATTGGCATGCATACTGTTCAGGACGCTGTGATGGCAGCTGGTGGAGTAGAAAAGATAACCGTGAGCAAGAGTCCATACTGCACGAAACTCCTACGCCATGTTCAAGGAAGCAAAACAGTTGCAAAGCGACGGCTAAGGTGGCAGTCGAAAGAAAAGCCACGAAAGATCTCCAGGAATTGGAAAAAAAAAATACCGGTACTGTCAAAAGAACTTAATTTTATGCTGTGTATAACTGAAGTTCCTAGTAACAATCTTGTATTTATCAAAGTGACTTATTTAATTTCGTTTTGCATTATTTTATTTTCTATTATCTACTTTGATAAAATAAATCTAAATTGAAAAGTATTCGCAGCATGTCGCGTGTGGAATTTTACTATTCTTAGCCTTTCCATGGTCTTCTTTCGCAGGGGAGATGCACATACCAAATTGTTTTCAAGTCCATGGAAACACTCAATGCAAATGCGTCACTCATGCATAAATTTCAAAAACTACAAACAATATCTCACAGCTCTCGACATTTTACTATCAAACACCCGTCACCAACATGTGGCTACAAAATACACCACACAAGTGACAGAATTCTTCTCGTATGGGAAGGCATTGTTTCAGTTGCTTGTTAACCTCTGTCTGTGTCGGATTTCCTTTCATTGTAATTGTTTCGCTACTCTTACTTCGCCGAAGTTCGACCCAAGGACTGGACACATCCCGTACAGCATGTACAGAAAGAAATACTGAAGGTGATCTGGATATCGCGGTGGATGAAATGATTATTAACCTTGGCAATTCATCAAGCTCTGACGAAGACAATGATGGTGGTGATGATGATAGGGACAGTGAAGGGATGGAGTGTGTCAAAGAAACCCTTGCCAAGTGACTGAGGATAATTTATTTATTGGTGTCGGTTCGCTTGCGTCAATCGATAATAGAGCACAGGCTATTGTTTCCCGTCATAGTGTTCAAAATACCGTCCGCCATTCAATAGTCTACTACTCGACAATATAAAACCACGGCAATAATATCGCCACAGAGGGGCTTGTTTGAGTGCTCAGTGCTAAATATGTCTTTACCTTAACTTGACTTTTGTATTATCACGAAAGCTAATATTAACCGTAGAGAGTCGTGATTCAGTGAGTGTGCATGGTGTTATCTGTCAACCACTGTAGTAAGCTTTGAACTACCTTCACTCAGACTCTTGTTTTATGTTAAAGGATAATCATTGCATGGTGAGTGTTTTTATATGCATTAGCTGTAGAGTGTTTGCCCTCTTTGTTGTATTTATTGAATTGAATACCGATGATAAAGGTATCATAGCTTCAGTGTGTAATTTATTTATTCATCTAAAAATATCGTATTTCTCTGTTTGAATGTCCTCGGCGTTGACTCAAGATCTTTTTTAAAAAATATATTACGTATAATTGTACAGAAATAATGTCTGAAGTGTAGCGCTGTGTATTTTTCGAATCAGTTGATTTGCAACAACACTAAAAACTTAGCAACACAGCTCAGCTGTTCCAAGCTCCCGATATATCCTTCGCGTAGTTTCCTTCGAAATACAGGGTGTAGGTGAGAAGCATGCTCAGAATTCTTGCCGTGTGGCGGTTGGACGTAGGGTCTTGTTATGTGGCGACCGTGGGTTGCGGAGAGGAAAAGCGGTGCAAAGTGACAGGAAGGATGTCGGTACCGAATGCGCGGGGTTAGCAATACTGTATTTGTCCCATAATTTACACGTGTAATAGCGGACACACCTCCAATTTTCCTATGTAAGTCGTGATCTGAAAAGGGATAGTGGGTGGGTAACATCTATTACTACATGACCCCCAAAATAATTATTCATTATTACAAAGGGTATTTTGACTATTTTCAGTAGTGTAGAAAATTGTATCGCCTTGTTCCGGGCTCCTATAGAGCTTACATTTTCTTTCAATATTTCATTTGCCATAGGTCGTGCCACCGGTGTATGGTTATGCATTACAAGCTTCTGGTTTAGTATTCAGGTAATGGAAGCAATGGGAACTGTATACTACAATTTTCATTGCATGTAACTAAGCAAATTATTGTTATTAAGAGAACGTAAAATGCACCAAGAATGATATGATCTTTAGCTGTGTGCAGTGAGGAAGCTCTGCATTTGTTCTTTCCTTATGTATTAATGATGCGAAATGTCAGCTAACGGTGTGCCACATACAACACTCGTAGTCTCTAAATGTTGCACATTTTCCCGTAAATTACATCAGTTTATGTTTGAATTGCTTATAAGATCTTGACAAAGAAAGTGTTTCTCCAATTGGATGATTGTATTTAACTGTATGTACATCGTATAATCTTGGCGAGGTGTATTTTTTTTCACGGAGCAACGTTACATCGTAGTAGGCACGCAGCCTTTTGTATTTAGTTTTCTGGCATCTTGTTTTAAATTATTGACTAACATATTTCTAAATGCAGACAATCTATACCTCCATTAGGATTCGGGTTCCTTAATTCATGCAAAATGAGGTTCGTTCGTTTGTGAAATTGAGGTCATATCCCCCCTACCCTTTCAGTGATTACCATATGGTACTTTACGTAGACTAGGGTGAAGATGTAAATGAGCATTTCAAGAAAAATTGTCTCCAGTTGTTCGGTTTATTAACTTACGGTAACATTTTTCATAGGTACTGAAAACTGGGCACTGTTGGATTTTAAGGTGGAACCACATGTGCTATCAAATATCGCTTTCTTGCTCTACCTAGAATATGTATAGAATTATAAAATGATTATTGGTTAAATAAGTGTTAATAGATAGGCTATTATAATTATAATGATTAAATAAATATTAAAGAAGTAACGATGTGTTGTTAGTAAATATTAGGCCTACCGGTACGGCTAATAGCCTATAACTCGTAGCATCCGTCACAATTTAGCATTTAAATGGGCCACGTTAATGCATAATATAGTAATATAACAACCGGATAGCAAATTATAATAATATTCTCACATATATCATATTTAATTTGCACCAACTTAATTATTGTAGTCTAAGATAATGTTAGACCACTGCCGTTTGAAATGTGCAAATCGTGCACTTTGTAGGCAAGCTGTTTGTTATGGTCATCTCTGATGCGAAGTTTTACTAATTACTCTTTTAGGAGACACTAGTCTTTGGAATATTCATGAAAGGCCAACCCTCTAGTTCTTATTTCATAAGTTGAATGCCTAAAAACAAAACCACAATCCGAAATAATAAAGAAGATATCACGAATGAACGATTCACTGCCAATGAAAATCAAATGGAGATTCGCGGACCGGAAGTTCGCTATGCATAAGCTTTGGTGCCATTTTAACTCGTGGAAGCTCTATACGTTTACGGTACCATACAATTCAGTCACTTCCCGTAAACATTTATTATGTGACACTCCTATTCTCTACTCTCTCAACCCTCCTCAGTAAAACAGTCATTTATATCAGCTCTCCTGAGGTAAACGGTATTTTATTTGTGTTCATAGCATCTCATCCTATCTGCGAGAGAGTTCACTCGCGTGCACGCGCGCGCTTTGCTAACGCTACGTATTAGGCCTAAATCTCGCCATCACCCGTGGGCTGCGGAAGTGTCTCCAAAAATGCAGTTACACTTACGCCAGAAAAATTGATTCGCGCTTTAAGATTCATTTTTCAGCCATTTGGTATGCGAACTCGAGTCTTAGAGGATTCTAAAATATACGGGAATTTGGTGGATTTTCATACGGGAATTTGAAAAAAGGTCATCGCTCGACACTCTGAGACTGATGTTGAGCTTTCCCAGGTTTTAAAAATTAATAATTTCTTCGGTTGGAGTTCGAGCAGTAAGTAATATCCGTAATTCAACGTTTTCACCTACAACAATAGTTGTAATTAAGTACAAGTTTTTCGGGCTTGTAGGCCGTGGTCCAGACAGGATATCTCCCGACATCCAATCACCACCCCCGACAGAAACACGGAGTTATTAAAACATTGGTAGACCGTGCTAGGAGAATCTGTGAGCCATCCAACCTCAACCAAGAGCTGAAACATATAAAGAGGGCCCTATGCGCCAACGGATACAGCAATAAGGAGATTGAGCGAGCCTCTCATCCCAGGCGCCGGAGCACGAGGAAAGAATCTGAGGAAACTCTGGTGGCCACCGCATTCCTGCCGTACGTGAAGAAGGTGACGGACAGGATAGGCAAATTACTCATGACCTATGGGGTGAAGACGGTTTATAAACCCACCGCCAAAATCCAGGACTTGCTGCGATCCGCTAAAGACAAGCGCCACCCACACTCCACTGCAGGTGTCTACAGAATCCCGTGTTCCTGTGGGCAGGTGTACATAGGAACGACGAAGAGGAGTGTGACCACCAGACTCGAGGAACATAACAGACACAGCCGCCTGGTCAAACTGAAAAATCGTCAGTCGCTGAGCATTCTCTCTTGCCCGGTCACGATGTACAGTACGGGGACACGGAGATACTCTCCATTACCACACACTACCATGCCAGGCTGCAGCAGGAAGCCATAGAAATATTCAAACACCCCGACAATTTCAATCGATAGGAAGAAATTGAACGTGTGCGTAATACATGGATCCCGGCCCTTAGGTACACCAAGGCCAAGATATCACGCACACGTCAACCTGAAGAACCTTCCCGCTACAGCCCGGCAGTCGCCCAGGGAACACCTGACTCTCACAAGCTCGGTCGCCGAAGCCGCACCCCGCAACATGTATGTGAGACCAGACGATCCAGCCGGAATGCGAAGAGAACGCTCGGCTCACCATGCTAATTTGATGATCCAAAACTACCTTCCAGCCGTTAGTTCATCGCCAAGATCCACCCAGCCAACAGTCATATTCAAACAACAATACCCCCACTACAAACGGTTACCCATTATTTCAAGCCTCTTCCTCGTTCCACTGCTGACCAAGTAAAGGAGCGGAACCCTTGATAATGCCGGACGCAGTTTCCGGTGAAACGTCGGGAGATATCCTGTCTGGACCACGGCCTACAGGCCCGAAAAACTTGTACAGTAGAACGTCGTTTATCCGGACGTCAAACAACCGGAACGTACATTATCCGGACGAGCAAAAAAAAAAAAAAAAAAAAAAGACGGAGCAGCGCGCGCTCACTACAGTAGTGAGTCGGTTCTCGTTTTCAATTGTTGTCACCTTCCGTTTGTTTACTGTAGAATGTTTCAATGTGTTAGGCTACAGTATGTGAGTGTGTGTACTATACTGTATTACGTTGTGAAATGGCTCCTACGAGTGACAAAAAAGAAAAAAGAAATCGCAATGTTTTATCCATTGAGAAGAAGGTGGAGATCATTAATGAACTGGATAAAGGTGAGAGTGTGCAGTGTCTTAGTGTTGGAAAATCCACAATTTATGATTTGAAGAAAGGAAAGTTGAAATTCTGAATTATGCGTCGAAGTTAGATAGGGAAGAAGGGTCTAAAGAGTAGAACCATGAGATCAGCTAGGGATAAAAATTGGAGGAAGCGGTGTACTTATGGTTTATTCAGACAAGAAGAAAGGGAGATCCATTTCTGGACCTTTGTTATGTGAGGGAAGCGTTGCAGTTAAATGCGAAGCTTGGGGGTTATTACCATAATGTACTGTGCATGTTTGTTCCTATGAAATAAACGCATGTTCGATTATCCGGAGCACTTTCGGTCCCAATTAGTCCGGATAAACGACGCTCTACTGTACTTAATTATGAACGCCGGCCGTGAAAGCCTAAGCTGTTCTAACAATAGTTGTATTTGTCAAGTTGAACTGTTCTATTGCTCTTTCAATGATCAGGACATCAGCAATTGTAAAAAGGGGTGTAATGCTAAATGCGGCTGCAAAAAAAGTTTGATTATTTTGTTCATTAGCATGTACCAGTTGTCTAGGCCAGTCATGCTCCAATGTGATTTGCCATCAGGAGAGTGTTCATACAATATCAGCGAGGAGACATCCGATTCATCGCAGTTAGAACAATCTACCTGCAGCCAGCAGGAAGAGCAAGAAGAAGAGGAACAAGAAGAAAAAGAAGAAGAACAAGAACATGAGGAAGCAGAAATATTAGATGATTCCGAATAATTTCCCCCAATTTCTTAAAAATTCACACCGCTTTCATCATTTCCAATAGTACCATTTTTTATTTAATATTATTGAAATAAACAGGATCACAATAGATAGTGGAATAGGCCTACCGGGGAAACCATGTTAAAAAAATGCGCCAAGTACACTAACTCACAGGTGGCGTTGAAACGTGTGCATATAATGAAGAATACAACTTTTTGAATCTTTATATCTCAAAAACGGTGACTCTTAGGAGAAAAAGTGTTGAGACAATTTTTATAGATAATTGAATGATATACAATGGTAGACTGATCCATTTTTATGATAAAACTTACCGTTTGGCTAAAAAACTCAAAAACCTCTGCGAACTTTGACCTTGAATAAATTTGTTTGCCATTGTCGGACCGATGGGGACTTATGGTGTTTCGACCATTATTCCAAATTATCAGCTCTATGCGAATTTTGGTAACCTTAAAAGGAAGCTTGTAGTTTAACGTGACCGTTAATCGCGAGATCATGAGCCACGGGACCTCCTTTTTACGTGGAATCCGAACCACAGGACATGGCATTTCACTTCGAAAATCTCACATGCATTGACCGGGAATCGAACCCGGACCACCTTGGTGAGAGGCATACAGCTAGACCGCTGAGCCACCAAGCCCCCTATTTGGTAACCTTGCATGTCTAACTTGCTACCAGGTGAACACATGAATTCATATTTTGTGTTAGCCTGTGTAGACCAAATAGTATCAGCATCAAGAGAAACAGTGATGATGATGTCTTCATGATGTACATGCCTAAGCTCGATTCCAGTAAATTGGAAGTCAATAAGCAAGCATAGTGGCTTTCAAAGCCTCAGTCAGCTGAAACACCTGTTTCTTTTTCATCATTCCTCAACTCAGTCTACCGAACATCTGGAAAATAAGAGATTTTATAGAATGTGGACCTTTGATTTACTTCCATTGCGATTTATCTAGGATATTTTCCTATTTTGTGGATCACCCCTGTCGGAACCCGAGGCGCTGAACTTATTAAAAACAAACTTTCTTTAAGTTCAGTGTGAACCTAGTAAATACTGTACATTAGAATGTCAGTCAAGTATGCACCTCTCCCACTGTCCACTCTGGATCCTCATCTCTCGACCTACTACAAGAATAATCATTTTATTGCTCCAGCTAACCCTGTACAGTTTGTAAACACTTTTGACTATCCTAAAACATTTTGTCTTTGAATATGGTCCTAACATCGCCCCTCCACCCGATGTCTTTTTTTTTTTATATATACATCTAACCACCTTCTTCTTAGTCTTCCTCTCAGTTTTCTAGTAACTTCTACCTTCATCCACTTTCTAATAATGTGTCCAAAGCATTTCATCCTTGATCTGGCAATTTTTTCATATAAGAGTTCTTCTATATCAGCCTTACATATACAATAAACCCTGGATTTAGCGGACTAATTGGGCCGTAGGTTTGTCCGTGAATTCGCACATTTTGTTAAGAATAAAATTGAGAGTAAAATGACATAGAAAATTGTACTGTATAATGTGAGGTTAGTGTTCATTAGTTCAGTCTCTTGCAAGCACAATGCTCTGGGGCGTCACCGGCCAGAGATTCCATGTTCCGTTTCTCCAACGGAATGTGAAAAGAGGAATATAGGAGCGGTGGAAGGGAGGGCAAACATGTCTAGCAGTGGGGGGACTCCACTCAACTATGCGTGCACGGTATTCTTTATACCGTAGTAATACCATACTTGCACATTATAAAAGGTATATTTTGCTCTGTAAACCTATAGTGTTTAAACATTTACTAGTTGAAACCCGTCAAAACATGACCATCTATGGGAAAATATTTACTGAAGAATTTTCATATATACACTCTTTGTACGATTACTTTTTGGCACTATTGAAACTTTAGGGGCGTCAAAAGATTGCTCTCTCGACATTGCAACATACTGCTGGCCATGATTGAAAACTCGCTGAGGCATATTCTCTTGAGCTTTATTGATTGTGATAAAGTATGCAAAGCGAATTGGAAAATGGTGCCTCTTAAAAGAAAATGATTGTTTTATCGGATGGTGTTAAATCAAGTCGAAGTATTAGACCTCTCTGCCTAATTTTAACTGCACTTACTTCCAAATCCAAGCAATTTCATACCTATTTCTTACAACTAATATAGAATCAAGTCGAAGGATTAGACCTCTCTGCCTAATTTTAACTGCACTTGTTATTTCCAAATCCAAGCAATTTTCATACATATTTCTTATAATTAATATTTTTGCATTTAGGAGCCTTTAGAAAACGTTCAGATTTCTAAGGAGCATAACTATGGATCAAGCGTTTGGAGTATGTGGAGGCAAATCACTTAATTCCAAGGAATTCAAGAATTCTGAGGAGTCTAATACCGTATATACAGTACATCTGGCCGTAAGAACCGTCGCTTATAATTTTGGAATACAGTGAAACCTCGTTAGTACGTTTTTCAAGGGACTGAAAAATTTGGACGTCAAAATCGGGAAAACGTACTAATGGAAAATAATAATTAAACCTCATAAATTTGTATCAGTAAGGGAAATGTAAAAAAAGCGTTAATCAGAAGTGCCACGGCGCGGCGCATGCTACTGTCTTACTTTTAAGAGTCGCCTATACCTGTTATGTCGCAACCCTCGCCCGCTTGTTGGCAAGGAATGTTATCTCAGTGCGGTCGGTCTCACATTCCACTAGGGGTGGACAACAAATGCTTTCAGGGCTGACGAAAATGCGATCGTACTACGCGATGCATGGCGCGTGCTACTGTCTTACTTTTAAGAGTCGCCTATACCTGTTAAGTCGCAACTCTCGCCCGCCTTTTGGCAAGGAATGTTATCTCAGAGCGGTCGTTCTCACATTCCACTTGGGGTGGACAAAGAATGCTTTCAGGGCTGACGAAAATGCGATCGTACTAAGCGATGCGCGTCAAAATGTGCGACGTGATAAGTAAGGTACTTTTACATTATTGTCATCAGATATGAATTGGGACTTGAAAATTACAACGTGATATGCGATAAAACGTACTAATGAGGAACGTGTTAACAAGGTTCTACTGTATACAGTAACGAAGAAATGCGATGATGTGCAATCCCAAACATTTTAAAACTACTGTATATGGACCGTATGCATGTGGCACAGTAACATTGGCACCAAATGAAACGAAGGACATAGCATTTGTTGTACTGCTGATTATTATCTCTTAAATTCCTTGAGATATCATTTCAAGTGAAAAATTGTTGCAGCCTTTCAAATATTTTAAATTTAGTCAGATCAATTTTACCATTACAACAGCAAAGGTCAAGCGTAGATTTCTCGCTACAGAAATACAGTGCACAACAATGTTTACATTTGTTCGTCAAGGACCCTCCACTGTACGGCATAATATCTGGAATCGTTTCTGAAATGGCATATTTATATTAGATTTTAAAAGTGGCCTCGTATTTTTCTCCTATTTCCCACTTTTTTGCGGCTAATGTTCTGTTTCGTCAAATGGGTTTATTTATAGTAGCATTTCTCCCCAAATTAGCGTCATATTCAATAACACTATAGTGGCCTGCATCAACGCAGCCGCCAAATATTAAATGGCAAATAATACTTCCATTGCCAAAATCAACAGTGTGGTTAGACTCATTGTTATGTACTCTAAACAAATAAATAAACAATAATATTCACTTATACAATGAAGTTCAGATACTTTCATTCTCAAGTTGGTTGCTGATGAGAATGCGATGATACTGATTGCCAATAATAAATTCCTTTCAATTATCCCTGCCAGCAACAATTTTTGCAATTTGTTTGCAAACGCAGCTCAGGATGACGTTCTTCATTTTGAAATAAACAGTACGAAACTGATCTAAATAAGCAATCTCCATCACCTGTTGTAGGTACAATCCTTTGTATTTCCATGACAGTAAATTAAGCAATGGAGCATACTTCGCCAACTACTGGAATGAGCATGGACTCACTTTGACAGCGTCTGGCTGCGTGGCTCAGGGGTAACGTTCTCGCTTGCTGAGCCCAAGGTTGCAGGTTCGAAACCTGGCGCAGTCAGCTGGCATTTGAGGGTTCGCAAATGCAAGGGAGCCGTGTCAGTACATTTACTGGCACGTTAAAGATCCCCTTCGGGGCAAAATTCCGGCACCCCGGCGTCTCTAAAAGCCAGGGTAGTTAAAAGGGACGTAAAACCAATAACATTATTATTATTATTCACTTTGACAGCCACCGTTATGGAGGGAGTTTTAGAATTAAATGTTTAGTGCTTGTCAAAAATCGTATTAACACAGGGAAGCCCAATCTTAAGGCTACATTCTGAGCTATCAGCCCGGATTCGGGGTTCAATCCCTGCTTTGCCAAGACATTTAATTCTGGTCTGAGGGCTGAAACGGGGCGCACTCTTGAGGCAAAACTAAGAAGAGCAAGGTTCGATTCCCATCTCAACAATCTGGGATGTGATTCGAACTCCTTCGACTATGCAAAATTCATTTCGGTGTCCGCAATGTTACCCCTGAGCCACCCAAGCAACGGACTTCGATTGCTATATTAAGTTACTTAAACAACAAACGCACTCAAATGCCTGTTGAAGTTCTTCAATATTTCCCTTCTTTTATAATTCTATTCCAGTATATATCGTGAGAACATCTTAAGCGATATTTCCCCTCTTTTTAATTCTCATAAACAAAGATCACACTACGATGAGGTAGATCTTTTATCCGCCATTTCTCTCGTGAAGGAATGCCATTGTGCGCACGCGCAATCGCCACAAATATTACATTTTTCTTTAATCATTTAAAAATATACCCTATGATATATTTTCCTTTTAAAGACACTCTGCAAATCTACATGCCAAGAGCTGTCGTTAGAATGCCATACGAAGCCAATCGGTTAAGCCATTTTCTCAGTCTCGTGGTCACAAAAAGCACCTAACTGTTTTAAATACGAGGCACGTCCAGAAAGTAAGTTCCGTTTGGTAATAAAATAAAATTGTGTACAGATACAGAAAAATTATTTATTGCACAGCATTCTACACCTCTTAAACTACTTTTCCACATAACTGCCGAACTTTTGCAGGCAATTGTCATAGCGTGGCACAAGTTTTTGGATACCTTCTTCATAGAAGTTTGCCGCCGACCGTAAACGAGAGTGAAGACTACCCTGTAAGATATCCTACTGTTAGGCAAATTGCGTATGTGGTCAGGAGAACTCCTAAACATACGCAGTTCTCCTGGTAAGCACGCAATTTGCCTAACAGTGGTGGCCAAACAGTAGGATATCTTACATGGGAGTCTTCACTCTCGTTTACGGTCGGCGGCAAACTACTATGAAGAAGGTATCCAAAAACTTGTGCCACGCTATGACAAATGCCAGCAAAAGTTCGGCAGTTATGTGGAAAAGTAGTTTAAGAGGTGTAGAATGTTGTGCAATAAATATTTTTTCTGTATCTGTACACAATTTAATTTTATTACCAAACGGAACTTACTTTCTGGACGTGCCTCGTATATAGATATACAGTCGAACTTCGAGATATCGAAAATTCGACAGTATTATAAACATACGAATAGACAACTGTTGCTACTTCTAATATTATTGTTACTAGAACTTCTCCTATGGGCCTACCAACTACTGTCGACCAAAGTATTATGTGCACTCGAGTTTGAAGGTTGTTTGTGAAGTAACCAATAGACCTACATAAAACCCAATAACATCATCATTTTCGTCGTTCTATTGTACGTTAGCTCATGTAGGTTTGGAATTATTAATTTATATTTTCATATTTTTTATCCCTGTTGGAACACAAAAAGTGCACGTTTTTAAGCGTGTTTCAACCATGCGTCACATTTAAGAATTATTATCTCAAAAACCCGTCATCAGATCGAATCCAAATTTTAACACAATATACATTGAAATGTTGTATAATTGGTTTATTAATTTCAAAATTTTGTGTGTCCAAGAAACAAAGTTGTTATCATTTTTTTAAGGTAACTTTTTCTCGGCTCGGGGTGGTTGGAAAATGTAGTTCTTGGTTGCATTGTAATCCTTATACATCGAAAAGTTATGCTGTATGACCGTGAAATACGTAAATTAATTCACTTATTTTATATCGGTTGGTATTTGTACGGGGAAATAACACATGGTTCACCAGCTAGCCTCTCCGGCAAAAGCTGTACAGCGTTGCCGAAATGGAGCCCATCACGCATCATGGCGCGTCTCGCTCGGAAGTGATGGGCTCCATCTCAGCAACGCTGTACAGCTTTTCCCGGAGAGGCTAGTTGCTGAACCATGTGTTATTTCCTCGTACAAATACAAACCGATATAAGATAAGTGAATTAATTTACCTATTTCACAGTCATACAGCATAACTTTTTGATGTATAACGATTACAACGCAACCAAGGACTACATTTTCCAACCACCCCGATCTGAGAAAAAGTTACCTTACAACAATGATAACAACTTTGTTTCTTGGACACACACAATTGTGAAATTAATAAACCAGTTATACAACATTCCAATGTATATTGTATTAAAATTTGGATTCGATCTGATGACGGGCTTTTGAGATAATAATTCTTAAATGTGACGCATGGTTGAAACACGCTTAAAAACGTGCACTTTTTGTGTTCAAAATGCGATAAAAAATATGAAAATATAAATTTAAAAACCCAAACTTACATGAACTAACGTAAAATAGAACGACAAAAATGTTGATGGTATTGGATTTTATGTAGGTCTATTGGTTACTTAAAAAACAACCTTCAAACTCGAGTACACATAATACTTTGGTCGACAGTAGGGTTTAATGCTATCGTATTTATTATTTACAAGTTTCAATCCATTCTACTACATTGTGTCTATTTTGTTAAACAACTGCACAGTTATACAGTATTCTAGTACATTTTCATTTTACAGTACTTACAAATTCAAATCTTTGAAAAGAAGTCAGTCAGTTACTTTTGCTTCCTTTTCTGCAACACCCGGTTCTCCACGAAGTTTTCTAACCATTACTGTCAATCTTTCCTTGCTTCTTTTCCCACCGTGTCACATTTCCCCTTTAAATGTGAGGGTCTTTTATGGCAAACATTTAAAAAACAGACCAGTTTCATCACGAAAACATCACGAGGATCGTAATCTGCCAGTAGAGTTGGTAGAACATCTCGTCGATAGTCTTCACAGTCAACCTCAGATACACTAGTACTTTCACCTGACATAACTTTCTGCACAATTCCATTTCGATGTTTAAATTTATCTAGCCATCCTGTACTAGCCTGGGACGATTCTATGCCTAACTCCTTAGCAAATTCATGTGCTTTTTCACGAAGTATGGAGCCTTGAAGTTGAATGTTTTTGTCCCTCATTCACTTTACCCTCTTAAACATAGCTTCCTCCGAGCTCTTAAAACTTTTCCTCTCCGATGAAAAACGTGACTCCTGAATAGCACTAGCAATCTTGTCTTTATTTTTCATAATCTTTGACAGTGTGTTAGCTGAAATGCCGAATTCCGCCGCAGTATCTTTCTTCCTTCTCACACCCTTTTCCACTTTAATTTTTCACTTGCACTTAAACATTTCAGAACACGTTTCTTCTCCATGGTGTTTGCATTACTGATTTACACAGGTCAGAAACTACAGGACAGTGCTCTCTCACCAGGCTTATCAGCCAAGGACACGAAGGGTGCAGGCGTGCCATAAATAGCCGGAGTTTCCCTCTTACTGTTATTGTCTGAGGTGCACATTGACCCGAACCCCGTCTCCTTGCCCTCAGGCTGCTCTGGAATGTAGCAGACCACACAATACTGACAGAAATAACTTCTCCAAGTACCGTACCGTACCCAAGGTGAACAAAAATCTCATATTCCAAGCCCCAAGTCACATCTCCAGTCTTCAAGGCAATTGTATTTTCACCCTAACTTCGAGATTTAGAAAAATATTTTACTCCTGGGGAATGAAATATTCCTCGAGTTATCGAAATATTCGAGTAATAGAACTTCGAATTATAGAACAAATGTAACATGTAAATTAGATACGATACTGCCGGGAAATGAAAATTACTTCGAGTTATCGAAAATTCGAGATATAGAACTTTGACTTATGGAAGTTCGACTGTAGATAGATTACTTATTAATAATATATATTTATTACTTTAGTAAAAATGTGTTTTAATTGAATAATGAATGTTATGCTATTAAACACAGGCTGAAGATACTGTATGTGCAATGCCCATCGATTTCATGACAAATAATAATAATATATATATATTATTAATAATATTAATAACAATATATATTATTATTATTAACTTTATTGGCCACATTGGACCACTTGAGTCTTCCATGTACACTTTTTCTTTGAAGGTTGTATTGTTTGATTCTTCTTATCTGCCCAGTACTTCTTCATTCGTTCTGATCGCAGTGTTCTTAATTCTTCTGAAATCTCTACAGGCCATCTGTGCATCATTTCTGCTAAAAATTTGTGATTCTTAAGAAGGGTGGTAATTTTATTCTTGTTCTCTGCATCTGTAATTTCGAGTCCAATTGTTTTGAGATCCTCTTGAATTTCTTTGATCCAATGCCCTCCAGTCTTCTTTCCCAGATTTCTCATCACTGGTTGTCGTAAAATCCTGTTTTCTGGTAATCTTAGGATGAGAAAGAAATAAGAGATTCTTTTCTTCTTCATCGTGCTGGTAACTGGGTCAATCTCTCGATAGACTGTTTCATTGGAGAGGATTCTCCAGACTCCTTCAACCTGGTACTTTTTATTTATGCAGGTTCTGATAGTATAATAATTATAAATAATAGTTAAAACACTGTAAGTGTACTATTGTGGGTATATTTTTTTACAACGTGCAAGTGAAAAAACCATATATGCTCTAATACCTCCAAGCTTCACACACCAAGGTGTAAACTGGCAAGCAACAACTAAAGGCTCCACATTTGTACGCAGATATTGAACTAAAGAGAACATTAATTAGGAGACTTTTCTCGGACTAGAGCAATCGTTCAATTTTGCTACTGAAAATCGAGTGTTCCTACAGTAGTATACCTACAATGTTTTGGCTATCCTTGTTATTATAGTTTTTTTATAACATGCAAGTGCAACAACCATATATGCTTCCATGGCATTTCATCCACATCCATTTTTCATTAATTTTAATGTCAATGACTGGCCATTAATGTCACTATGTCTTCATTTGTACTAGCTGATGAAGGGACAGATTTTCATTAACCCTTTGGATGCCGACCCCAAATAGGTCATCATATGCATAGAATGCCAGGCATGTTTCAATGAATTGTGCATCACTGCATAAAAAAAAATAATAAAAGCCTCAGTTTAAAAGATATAGAAATACAATTTGGTATGTTAGCTTGATATACTCCAAGGACTATAAACATGTGACTTACATTTGACAAAAAATATTTTATGGAATACTGTGCACAAAATTATAACATTCTTTTTATAAAGAAATAAAAAAAATATGATTTGAAATGAATTAGCACATTGTACACTAAATCAAAAGTGTATAAGTGAAGATAATTAATGTTAACTCATATTTAGGATCATATATACCAATTTATACTGTTATAGTAGGCCTACTTTGCAATGTATAAATTAATTTCCAAAAACATGGAACACACCAACAGTGTAACTGTCAACGACTGGATATTTTATCAAATTAGATGAGGAATAGTAATCATTCAAGAGAACTGTGCGTAGTAGCAGAAACATCATATTCATCATTTTCACTAAAATTAGAGTCGCTTGTATCTTCAAAGCGATCTAAAAGTTCCTCAATTTCTTCACCCGAAATAGGCCTACGTGATGGCATGCCTTCTTGCGACAAATGTACTATTTACAACTTAACTAAGTCCTAGGTAAATTGCTACTGAACTATTACTACAGTAGAAATAATAATAGACTTAATATATCAAAAAAAAAAACAACCCCTGGCACTATCCAGCCCATGACGGGCTAAGGCCGACCAAGCGACCGCTGCCCAGCCATTTGGCCTGCAGATATTGGGGTGATGCGTGATCAGCGCGTCGGGTCCCCTCGGCCGTTAATCTTGGTATTCGTGATCGGGGCGCTGTCTCACTGTCAGCCAGCTACTCAATTGTCCTCACGAGGCTGAGTGCACCCCGTTCCAACCCTCACGTTTTAAAATCCCTGACGGAGCCGGGGATCGAACCCGGGGCCTCCGGGTGAGAGGCAGGCGCGCTACCCCAACACCACGGGGCCGGCACACACTAAGACTTAATATATCGTGATAAATAACTCAAATGTGTCAGTTAGAGCGTAAAATGATCAAAAATAAATCACAACACGCGGACATAAACAAACAAGGTGGCTGCCATATTGGATCATAGACGTCAAGCGCGCGCAGACTATACACTCATAATGTACGAGTAAGCAAGCAAAAAACAAGCTATGTCAGTGCCATCTGATGACATACGAAGGAATTACAAACATTCTAACTTCTTACTACGTGATTTGTAGATCAATCTATCACCACACCGCATAACTACAACACATATAAAAGCCGATCGAATCAGCATCTTGGCATTTTTCGTATGGAACTTAAGTGCCGATGTATCGGCATCTTGGCACTGTAAGGGTTAATACTATGCCACGAAACATGTACTAGTGGTTAAATAAACACAATAAGTATTGACTAGAAGGAACATAGTATATTCCAATATTTTTGACCCTTAGCACTCACGCGGGGAGCCCCGACAACGAAAATATATCGCATAGATCCTATGTCGGGTCACACCTGACATCGATTTGTTCCGCCTATAACTTCGCTGTACACCCATCAAAATATCAGCAATACTGCGCTTCTCCCATCTTCTGGCGATACTTTGCACTACCGTTACGCTATATTCTCTTTGGAATCAAGCCGTATGGAGAGGTATTTTGAAGGCCATGCAAGTTTGAAATGAACTGTTGCATAGCAACGTTGGAAGATCGAGAAACTAATAGCGGGATATTTGGATGAAAGTGACGTTGATTTTAGCGAAAGTGGAAGATCATGTAGAATTAGATGGTGAATTTAGTGACGAAGAGTACGTTTATGATGAAACATTACGTAATGACAGTGCTGGTACCTCGAATGATGGTCACTTATGGAGTTTAGGTGGTACGGATTTTTTTTCTCGAAATGTGTTTTTTTACAACAATATTATGGGCAAATCGAGGGTGCTGAATACGAATATACTATTAGTTTTGCACCCACACCTAATGCCGTTGAGGGACTAGGGTTCGGTTCCCCTCCCAGGTACTCAGTCATAAATTCGAATTTGCGGCGTGTAACCCGGAAAGTTACGGTATTGTGTTCATAAAAATAGTATGGAGACGTTTCTTACATTGGCTGTGCGAAAAGTCACACCTAACGCCCTTGATGGTTGAGGGTTCGATTCCTCTCACAGGTACCAAGTCTTAAATTCGAATTTGCGTTGAATAACCCGGATTAGTATTGACTAGGTGGATCCGTAATAAAAGGGTAATTATTTATCTAATCATATCATATATCTACACAATACCGTTCCAATCCGGGCCAGATAACACGAAATTGATTACAGTATTCCACTTAGTACTTGGGAGGGGAACCGAACTTCGACATTCAAGGGCGCTACGGATGACTTTTCGGATATCCGAAGTAAGAAACATTTTCATACAATTTATATCAACGCAATACCGTACAGATCCGGGTTATACGTAGCAAATTCGAATTTATGACTTAGTACCTTGGAGGGGAATCGAACTCTCGACCCTCAAGGGCGATACGGGTGACTTTTCGCATATCCGATGTAAGAAATGTTTTCATACAATTTATATCAACGCAATACCGTACCATTCCGGGTCATTCGTAGCAAATTCGAATTTATGACTTGGTACCTGTGAGGGGAATCGAACCCTGACCCTCAAGAGCGTTAGGTGTGACTTTTCGCAAAGCCAATGTAAGAAATGTCTCCATACTATTTTTATGAACACAAAACCGTAACTTTCCGGGTTTCACGCCGCAAATTCAAATGTATGACTTAGTACCTGGGAGGGGAATCTAACCCTCGTCTCTCAAGGGCGGTAGGTGTGGGTGCAAAAATAATAGTAGGCTATATTTGTGATCAGCACTCTCGATTTACCCATAATTGATTTAAAAAGTCACATTTCGAGAAAAAATATCCGTACCACCTGAACTTCATATGTGCCGCCGGTTCAGAAGGTTATGCAATTACCGCTAATTACTGGTACATCCTGAGTGTAAAATACAGAACATTGTCCCAGATATGTTGTATTGTGTTGTAGTTCATTGTAGTAATTAATTGTATTGTATTATATTACATTAACCTATTAAATTCACATCTCAAACATACATGTGGTCTGATGACCTGCCACAAGCATATATTTAAATGGAGCTGAAGAGGAAATACTGTTCACAAATAATGGAGTGCTAAGGGTTAAACTATCATTTGTCAATACGGACCAATCATGAACAATGTTAACAAATATACAGAAACAATCCACGTGCTCTGGAGGCTCTCGAGAATGAAATAACTGCACTGATACGAAATGTACAAAATCTGCCTATTGTCTGCCTTTTTCCATACCTCCTAAGATTCTTGGCTGTCACCACGGAGGCCCAGGTTCATTTCTCGGCTCTGCCAAGAAATTTAATTCTGGTCTTAGGGCTGGAACTGGGTATACTCAACCTCGTGAGGCAAAACTTAGTAGAGGCAGGTTCGATTCCTACCTCGTCCATCCTGGATGTGGTTTTCTGTGGTTTCCCATTTCTACTCCAGGCAAATGCCAGGATGATATCTAACTTAAGGCCACGGCCATTTCCTACCCAAATCCTACCTCAATTACAAATACACATATCATTACAAATATCACAGTGACACAAGTTATCAGACAAATTTTACGGACATCCAAGTACGTGGCGGGCTACATGGCAACATTGTTGCAAAGTCCCTATTGAATCGACAACAACTCTGCCTATCATTTCAGATACCACTAAAAACTAGTATCATGTACCCAAATCATCACATGGAAGCAAAGTTGGTCTGTCTGTTAGGTAGTCACCCTAGAGGCTGGTTGGATCCTCAAAATGTACCGTCATAGGTTAGGTCGGTAGATACCCACAAAACCTCAAAGCAGCATTATAATGAGGCGTACTAGGCAAGATGAGGAATGAGGTAGTTTGCTAATACTTTCCTCACTGTGTTGGAACAATATCACTTTCAAGTAACAAGAAAATCAACATTTGTTTTTCATAAGTTTATTGAAAGGGAATTTGGAAAATTAATTGATTGGAAATATAGCAACATGTGCTGAGAAATCTTGTGAAAGTGGGAATAATTTTCTGGCACGTCTGAACAACAAAGATGTCTTGAGGTATAGGCTCTGTTACCCACTCTGCAGAATGCCAGTTGTCCATTTTATGAGAAAAACTAATAGGATGTGAAATGTAATCATCCCCATCATACAGTCTAAATTTTCCAGTGTACGTTCACTTAAAGAACTTGTTATTTTTTGAATTTTTATTTTTATTATTATTTTTTTTGTATTTTTTAATGTTTCAGCTTCCACCTCAAAATTTAAATATCTATTCAAATTTTGCATAATTTAATCTGTGTGAAGAGGGACAGATGGCCTCATAGTTCTGCATCTTAAAACAATAGCTAACTCCCCATCATAACAAAGAAGCACTATTTAAGAAGTTGGTATCTTGGTGTCTCACTACTGTCTTCTTACTTTAATAGTATGTGTCATTTAGGAATATCAATTTAGATATCAAAGAAACTGAAGTTTTCCACGTGCAATGACCTTGCTGTTCCGCCCCTTAAAACAACGATAACTAAATGATATTTTCCACATATCACAATCAACTTTGCCAGTGTTTCACCCTAGTGTACCAGTTGGTCAGGACAGTATGTTTCTTTGAAATTTGAATGGATATTGATCGGTTCATTCGGAGTAAATTATCGGAATTATAGACAGTCCACCTTAATTAGATATCTTTTGTAAAATGGAGCTATGTGTCTCATAGTAAAGCCCAACACACAGTCTCTGCTGCGACACAGTAACGCAATTTAGTACCTTCACGCCTCCTTTGAAACACGTGACAATTCCTGCCCCCCAGAGTCCCGTTATAACAACATTGTTCATGGGAACATAATGCTAACGCAATGGAGGGAGACCTGCGCTCACCCCCCTCATCGTCGTGCGACGCCTTGACAAAATTGCATTGCCTCGTGCACTCTGCAGCAGCTATACCCCACGTCAGGTCAAGACCTGAGGAAAATATCCCTCCGCGCATCTTCTCTCTCTGTCCCGTCTTGTGTTTCCAACATGGCGCGCATCTGATCGAGTGTTTGAATCTACCTTAACCACAAAGACTTTATTGCGTTCGGACCTTTGATTCACTTCAATTACGAATTTATCTACGGCATATTCACTGAACCAAATATGTTTTCCTATCGTGTCGAAACCCGAAGCTCTGTGTTAATAAAAAAAAAAGAATGCTTGTAGTTTTATGTTATCGTGCGATTATTTAAAACATTATAACATTGTGTTAGGCGAGGAATGACACATGAACGATGAGTGATATAAGAAGACGAAATGACGTGTGTCCTTGAACTCTATGAACCAACTAATTGCTTATTTGTCATCCGTCACCATCTTATCTTACAAAAGATCGAAAGTTGACGGGGAGAAACAGCTGCTTCCTTGAAGGGTTACGACACGTACTCTTGAGAATCAGAAGGCAGAATGATCTACTGTTAGTACAAAGACTTAACTGTAACGTGAAGTGGAGGGTAATTATAAAACAAAATAATAATTATACCGCGCATAGGAAAATAATACTGTCAGGTGTATATGCGTATTAGCCATCACCAAAATGTCATTACAAAACATGGCGAGTAGGCTATATATTTTCGGTTGAGCTGACATAGGCTACTAAGAAGTAAACAATCTCCTATAAATAAGATTAAATGTTAGGATACAACATGTGTATATAACTTACAGATGTTGTCGCTAATCTTCCTCCATTGCTTCTATTCCACTGAGACCGCCGTCAGATGATTCACTACTATTACTATCACCATTAACTTTCACTGTCACTTTCGTCACAGTTGGAATTTCATTCTTGAGAAAAAGAAGAAAGCACTTTCCTACGAATTCCACACAGAACAAAATTCTAAATACTGTGACACATGAACCCCCTTTCCTTGTGACGCCGGCCGACTTCTCGCCGGAGACTCACCATGAGCTTTGAATTCAGCGCGCACCGAGTCAACACTTTATGTCGAAACGCCAGTCAAGTATGCAGTCTTCTTCACCAACTCTTCTACTGTCCACTCTGGATTGCCATCCCTCAACCTACTACAGTATATACATTTAAAATCATTTGTTTGCACCTTTTACTGAACTTCTCCCCACTTTTATTATTTTTGAAGTATTTTGTTGGTGATTCAAGCTTTACAGCTGCAGTTTGAACACGTTGTCTACTTGAAGGAGCCATCTTGAAGTCCGTGCAATCATAACAGTATTGCCAACGTTTGAACCTGATTTGCCACAACATTGAATGAGTCGGTTACTCTTTTGCAGCTCAAACAAGGTTTATACAGAACGAAATATAATATAATATCAAATTCGTACCGAATTACTTTGCCTATCGTATAAAATACAACTACAAGCAATATTCGCGCACACAGTTAATCACATGAAAAGCAAGGTTGGTGCAGCTCCCAGTTAACGAGAAAATGATTAATTTATTCATAGATTTATACCAAGGAATTTCTTAAAAGTAATCTAGCCAGTTTATCGAAACATAGCAACATGCGCTGAAACATCTTGTACTGCAAAAACAAGCAGAAAAATTGGGAACTATTTCCTTGCGCGTTAGCCTTTTCACAGAACAGAACATCAAAGGGACCGCTTAGGTCTTGACCTGACGTTCGGTATAGTAACAAGTGATTAATAATCAATGAATAGTGTTCTCTTTCAAATAATTTTAAAAGGTACTCTCGATTATCCGTGCGTGGATTATCCGGTTTGCGGATTAACCGTGCACGTTTTCACCTAATTATTAATAATTGAGAATACAGCATACAGTACAAAAATTTCTCTGTGATTGATACTGGAGTGTAAATTCAATACATTTCAATTTATTTTTCGTACTTGTTTTTGTAGTGTAATCCCGGTGGGGATAAGTTATTTTTAGTACAGTACCTTGTGACTGGTCGACGACTTCTTGCTTTGTCCGGTCTTGTTTTGTAATAGTTAAGTCTACGTTCCGTAAGAAGATGGGGGTAGGCTTATTTCAAGTTTGCTGCAAGGCAAGTGCTGTATGCATTCGATCGAGGGATCCGGTGAAATGGTCAACATCTGTTGACAAATTGTCGTACAGTAAGATACGGAACGTTGTGTGAACAATGTCTGGTGTAAAACGTAAACAAATAGTGCTAACATTCAAACAATATTTAAATATCATTCAGAACTTTAACAGAATAGTAATGGAGTGTCTGTAAACAAATTAGCCAATGATTACATATCGAGGTAAGGAAGCAGATGAACAACCAAAATCAGAGAACCATTACAGACTTCTTTAGAGCACAATAATATGTATGAGTTATATTTATAGCCTACCTGACTGTATTTAAAAAGCAAATAGAAGGCATTTTTCTTGCAATAAACACATGCTTTTGGATTATCCGTGCTATTCAC
Source organism: Meconema thalassinum (assembly GCA_946902985.2). Taxonomy (NCBI): domain Eukaryota; kingdom Metazoa; phylum Arthropoda; class Insecta; order Orthoptera; family Tettigoniidae; genus Meconema; species Meconema thalassinum. Next base: position 603,208,793 of record OX336388.2, on the reverse strand, counting down.
ACCGGTCATTAGCCCAGATAATCGAGAATACACTGTTACATAAAAAGTAAATTACTGTGTGTAGAATTTTGATTCAAAAATATATTCAGGAAAACATTGTCTTTCATCCTGCTCATATGTAGAAACCGTATCCTGTCAACGTTGACGCAGTGGGACTCGTGATATTTCGTTTCGGGTTCAAAAGTGACGTGAGCGATCAGTCGAGCTAGGACAGTCCACTCCTTCCACTGTTCAGCGGCCACACCTCCCCGGTCATGTTGCGGCTCAGACTGGTGTGCCGGGCTCTAATATTGGCACTGCTCGTAGTTTGTAAGAGTCTTGGAGTGGCCTTCACAGCATCTACTAGGCACCATCTTGGTACCATACCAACTGATAAGCCCAATAGTGCACTTGGGTGAAACACTGGCAAAATTGATTGAGATCGGGTGAATTTCAGTTTCTTTGAAATTGAATTCATGTTTGTCTGCTCAATCAGCATACAAAATACTGTATTTTAATCTTTCTAATGCCAAGCTTTAGATGAATGGTTATGTTAAAAATGCCAAGTTTGTTGATGTTGAAGTCTTTCCCGGAGCATGTAAATAATTTTATAGTTGCTAGATTTTATTTGTTTTAATTAAAAATAATTTAAGAATAATTTTTCTTTTCAAATTTAAATAGGAAATTTTTCCAAGTCTTTGTCATTAGTTTAAAAAAATGTGGTCTCACACACTTCACTAAGCGTTAAAATACATTTACTTCCTCTTCCTTCAAAGAGCTAGACATACTTATTTCCACATCGTGGTAATTAGCTCCGAGCACGAACGTAAACAAATACTACTTCAATTTTAAGTGTACTATTCGTAACTATATAAAAAAAAATCTTGGTTTGTCTGTCTTTGGTCATCCTATGCATAACTTATATCCATAAAATGTTGCCCTCCTTTTCCTTATGTTGTTTGTAATCATCTCTGTCTGTTTGTACAGTTCTATTGTCGGTCTCTTTATCCATATTCCTTCTTTCTGAACTGGCCCGTATATCATTCTCAGAATTTTTCTCTTTTGTTTTTCTAATTCCTTGATTTTTGTTCGTCCCTTGATTGCTGTCGTTTCTGAAACGTATAGGGCCTCTGGTAAGACTACTGTACAATAGTCTTAATTATTATTATTAATAATCTTGATTGGTCACATTGGACCACTTGAGTCGTTCCATAATCACTTCTTCGTTGAAGGTAGTACTGCTTGGTTCTTGCGCTCTTTCCAGTACTTTTTCATTCTTTCAGATCGGGATTTTCTCGACTCATCTGAAATCTCCATAGGCTTTCTATGTGTCATTTCTGCAGAAAATTTGTGAGTTTTAAGAATGGTGTTCATTTTATTTTTCTCCTCGGCATCTGTTATCTTGAGTCCAACTGCTTTGAGATCTTGTTGGATTTCTTGGATCCATTTTCCTCCAGTTTTCTTTCCTAGATTTCTCATCACCAGTTGGCGTACAATTCTGTTTTCTGGAAGCCGTAAGATGTGAAAAAAATATGAAATTCTTTTCTTCTTCATTGTGCTGGTGATTGGATCAATCTCACGATAGACAGTTTCATTTGGGAGAATCCTCCAGACTCCCTCAACCTGATGCTTTTTATTTATGCACGTTCTAATGATTCTTCTTTCCGTTTTGAGGAGCTGATCAGTTCTTTGTTCATTTTTAATTTGGAACAGTGTTTCACAAGCATAAGTGGCTTCTGGGAGAGTTACAGTTTTATAATGTTGGATCTTAGTGGCTATTGATAGGCATTTTTTATTATATGTTGACCAGGTTAGAGATTGTGCCTTTTTCATTTTATTTGTTCTATTTATCCAAGTTACTTTTTTGTTTAAGTTATGTGTTATAATTTCTCCAAGATACTCAAATTGAGGAACTAGATTAATTTTATGATCATTTATATGGACTTCATTTATATCTAAGGGTTTCATAGGTGTGATCTCAGTTTTTTCAAAGGATATCTGTAATCCTATCCCTTGAGCAATTTCTTGGAGACTAGTGATCTGAGTACAAACCTCTTCCTTGTCTAGTGCTAAAAGAGCCAAGTCATCTGCAAATCCTAAGCAGTTTATTTTTATTGATGGTTTTGTTCCAATTTTGATCTTAGGAGGGTTTTCCTTTTGCCAAACCTTCATGATATACCGGTAATCAAGAGCCACATTGAAAAGCAGAGGGGATAATCCATCACCTTGTCTGAGACCAGTTTTTACTGTGAAAGCTGTTGATATTTCTCCCCTAAATTTAACTTTCGAATTTGTGTTTGTTAATGTTAATTGAATGAGTTTTATCAATTTAGGATGGAGACCGTATGATCTGAGGATTTTTAGCAGTGTCCGTCTATGAATACTAATTATAGGCTTTCTTGAAATCTATAAAAGAGATAAAGAGTTGCTTATTTCTGTTTTTGTAATACCGTATTTGCTCGCGTATATCTCGCCCCCGCGTATATCTCGCACCCCATTTTTTTAGTTGAAATTTCAGGGGGGAAAAGTACTCGCATATAGGCTATCTCGCATTCATTTTTGACGCCGTCATATAAATGACCGTAATAACCTTGAGGTATAAACTCGTTCGATTTAGCGCGCCACAAGTCGTCATTGAAAAAGACGTTATAAGCTCGTTAAGGATGATTCAAGGCAGAAAAGGAACTCCAGCATTTATATTGGATACGATCGATCATCTTCCATATCGATTCCTCACAACATGTACGAGCGAGCTCGATCTTACCCGACCGCGGCTGAAGACACAATGTAGGCCTAAAGCGTGCTAACAGTCACGCCGGCGCCGCATCGCATGCTTGCGCGAGGTCTGTCCGAGTTTGTACGTTCGTAGCGGCACTACAGTATAGCGTCAGTTTACGCAAGTTTGCATCAGTTCGTGTGTTATGGTTATGCGACATTAAGAACCTATGAAAAAGACGTCATGAGCTCGTTAAGGATGATTCAAGGCAGAATTTAGAGCGCAGACGCGTAGCGATCTATACGATCGATATCTTCCATATCGATTCCTCGCTACATGCCCGAGCGAGCTCGAACTTAGCCGAGCGCGGCTGAAGCGTGCTAACACCCACGCGGCGCCGCTTTACATGCTTGCACACGAAGCAACGCAATACGTAAAGACGAAATCATTGAGATTCGAGAAGACTGAACTGCGTTTCTCTGCGATGTAACAGTAGGCCTACTTGCCAATCTTCGAAACATACGAGCATGTTGGCGCGAGTGGTATAGCACAGATTTCCTTATCTTCAAAGCCCAAACAATACAAGAGGAATACGGAAATTCCCCCGCGTATATCTCGCACCGACAAATTTCACTCGTATTTTCGGCTCGCGTATATCTCACCCCCGCGTATATCTCGTACCCCATTTTTTTTAGTTGAAATTTCATGAAAAAAAAGTGCGGGATATACGCGAGCAAATACGGTATTTCATTATTAATTTCAGGCTAAGGATTTGGTCTGGACAACTTCTGTAAGGGCGAAATCCTCCTTGATATTCTCCAAGTTGTGGTTCCAGAATGTTTTTGATCCTGTTGTAAATTATGCGAGAGAAAATTTTATATGTGCAGTCCAGAAGGGCAATTCCTCTGTAGTTATCTGGGTTCGTTTTGTCTCCTTTCTTAAATAATGGATGGATTATTCCTATGGTCCAGTGTGCAGGAATTTCTTCAGTAATCCACATTTTAACTAGATGTTGATGAAGATTTATAATCGCAGGTTTACCAGCATTATTCCAGATTTCAGCACAGACTAAGTCTTCGCCACAAGTTTTGTAATTTTTTTGTTCTTTAATTGCGAGTTCTACTTCATTAATGTTTGGAGGATTTATTAAATCAGGTGAAGTTAAAATAGGTGTATCAGTGTTTACTTGCAGGGTTTCCAGTGGATCATCACAATTTAACAGTTTGTCGAATGCTTCTGCAAGGATCTCTGTATTTTCTTGGTTAGAATGTGCTAACTTTCCTGTTTGATTTTTCAACATTAATGTTGGAGCTTCAAATTTGTTTAGATATTTACCAAATGTTATGTAATAATCTCGAGATTGCTCTTTCTTGAAATCTTCTTCTATCTTTTCCAGTGTATTTTTAAGATGATTAAGTTTCGTTTGTCTGATGATTTTATGGGTTAATTTTCTTTATATAGTTAGTTCTAAATTTGATTCTTCTGACTTTAGAGCTTGATGTTTTATCCATGCTTGGTGTCTTTTCTCTATTGCTTGATCACAATCTACATTTCACCATTCATGTTTTTTTCCTTGGATTTATTGGTGCTAACTCCTCTGCTATTGATTTTAATTTAGTGATTAATTCGTCCAATGTTTTAGTGTTGAGAGATTCTTCTCCTGTTGTTTCACAGTACTCTATATTTTTTATTAAGGTAGATGGATCAAATTTCCTCCTATTGTTATTATTAGGTTTTTTCTTGGCCATTGGAGTTAATTTTATTTTTATCTTTACCACATAGTGGTCTGATCCTGAGTCAACTCCCCTTAGAACCTTCACATTGTGAATTTCGCGATGGTGAAATTTATCCATGCAGACATGATCCAACTGCCATTCACCCCTTCTGAAGTCAGGATGTTTCCAAGTTTTCAATTTATGGGGCTGTCTTTTAAAACATGTTGATTTAGAGATTAATTTGTGGTTTCTACAAATTTCGAATAATCTTTGACCATTTTTATTGGTTCGTTTATGTGCTGTCCATTTTCCAATGATATCTCTATATCTTCTTTCTTGTCCAAGTTGCGCATTGAAATCACCAAGGAGAATTTTGATGTTTGATGAAGGGATGGTTATTAAAGTTTGATCAAAAAGATCCCAGAATTTTTGTACTTCTTCTCTGTCCTTAATGGTGTTGTTTTTTTGATTAGTAGGAGCATGTGCATTAATAATTGTATATGTTTTATTTGCCGATTTCAAAGTTAGGGTCGTAATTCTGGAGGATTGAGATTTAAATTCTGTTATCGAGTCAATGATTCTGAGATCTATTAAGAATCCGTTACCAAATTGTGGACAATTTTTCATAGCTCGTTTTCCTGGAATTCCTTTATATAGTCTGTATCCTTGTAATTCCAGATGGTCTTGATCACTATTTCTAATTTCCTGAAGGGCCATAATTAGAATTTTATGACTTTTCATGATACCCGTGATGATCTTCAATTTTCCAGTTTGAACCAGAGAGTTAACATTATGTGTAGAAAAGAATGAGACTTGTTTAGGTTTGATTTTCCGTAGTATTTGTTTGTTTGCTACTTGATGAGTTTTCAGACGCTCCGATTCGTCATTATCTTCCGCATGACAGCCCACCATATCCGAATGCTGTCTTTTCTGTAATCTATCATTACAGACGGCGGAATTATTCTTCAAATGACTTTTCATGGTCGACTATCTAAGGTTTCACCTTGAGGGGAGGATAAATCCTCGAATTACAATCCTGAATGTTATTCAGAAAGGTGAAAGAACTGAGAAAAGAATTCTCAGTCCCCCCCCAACACTAGTCTGTTCACTGGCGCAGTTTCCCGCTGGGATTGATTACCCAACCTTCCACTGGGTTGCTCAGCTTAGCAGGGGACACCACGTGCAGGTCAATGTTGGGAGTTGGAGTGGAGAGGTTATGAGGATTCTCTTCTGCTGAATCCTTGTATTACTGATTTTGTTGGTTAGTATCATCACATCACACTCCCTTTGTCCAGGTGTACATATTTATAGACCTCCCCAGGTTGATTAATAATATTAATAATAATAATAAAATTTTTAGATAATACAGGGACAATAGATTAGCCTGTAGCATTTTTAGCAACATATTTCAGCCAATATGTCAGCCCTTGGCACTAAAAGGGTTAAGTTTATTTGAAAACATGACCATCCACCTTATATAGGACTAGTGAATGCACAAGCAAGTAAATGCTATCTTGTTCTTACTTGGTGACTTTTTAATTGTTCACAGGAAGTTAATGGGAAGGAGCCAGGTACTGTGGTCGTGGTATCAAAAGTCGGGTATAAACTTCATGAACGAGTTATACGTCCAGCATTGGTCGGTGTGGCTAAAGGATCATAAGATAGTGGAATATCTGTCAGACAATCTTGTAAGATTCCATAATCGAACTCAAGACCCAATTCTTTGGGAATAGCCTGTAACTGATTTTACTCAAAGTAGGAAAAATATTGTATGCTATGTTTGAAAATGAGAATAAATAAAATACTGTATGTTATAAATTATATACCACCTATGGCATTATCGTTGTGTAAGGAGTAGGTTAGCAAAATTCATTCTTCATTTTACTTTGTAAATTGAATGTTGTGAAGAATGAGACAATAAGTTAGTGTTATAGATTTAAGTTATTTTGTTTGTTTCCATGATCTTCAGTTATGAAGTTCCAATACAAGACTGCACTGTATTTCTAATCAAATAAATAGCTGTTTTGTTAATGACAGCTGACTGGTATAAATACATTTTATGGTGATTTTCCCTCCTACTCAGACAACTTGGTAGCTCAGTGTAGCTCAACTTTTGCCTATATACAAGTAATGACCAGGTTTAAATCCTTCAGTGACTTTCCTTGGTATCCCTTATTTCAATACCAGGGAAATGCAGGTATGGTGCCTTCCTCTCAACTTGTGACAGCTTTTGTCCCAATCATCAATAATTTCCATTTTCCAGCTTGGACCGGGTCCGAGCACTTTAATCTGTTGGTCCACCATCCTTACTCAACCACTGGACTCCACTCCACTCCAGGTTTCATTCTCTCATACTGTGATTCACCAAATCCATCCACCGTACTCTAGATCTTTCTCGTCCTCTCTTTCCAGTCGTCTGTCTCTCCGTCACTTGTTTCAGCATTCTTTCATCATTCATCCTTATCACATGTCCATACCATCTCAATCTGTTCTGCTCCAGCTTATCATTCAGCTTCTGTACATCCACTTCCTTTGGAATATCTTCATTCCCCACTCTCTCTCTCTCCCAGTCATCTGTACCATACTCCACAGGAATTTCATTTCAGCTGCCTGTATTCTACTTTCATCTCCCCTTGTCATTGGCCAAGTTTCTGCTCCATATGTCACTATTGGTAAGTAATAGGTCTTGTACATCACTTCTTTAGTCTTCAGTGGTGTGTCTTTATCTCGAATTAAACTCCGAACCTGATGATTGCTAACACTCCCACACTGTATTCTCTTGTTGATCTCCATATCTGATCTTGCATTTTCAATCAATTCACTTCCTAAATATTTGAAGTGCTCTACTACTTCCAAATCTACATCTCCAATTTTAACAATCCCTTTTCCTTCCTTCTTTCTTTCCTCTTGTCATAATCATTGTCTTACTTTTCTCTACGCTGATTTTCATTTCCCATTTCTCAATATTTTCCTTCAGCACATTCAGGTGTTCTTGCACCACATTCTCATTTTCTTCCCAAATCAGAACATCATCAGCAAGATTATGTTCATTCTTGTACCTGTATATGCTTCCTTTGGTGCCTTTAGTATATCATCCATCACCAGGAAACGATCAATGCTTCTCACTGGGCGGGAAAAATCAGGGAATTCTGTTGGAGAGCAAGATAAATTCTTGTAACAATGGTAAACCTCTTACAATGAAATCTCCATACTACTTCTTCTTCTTTTGCTTTTACGGCCTCATTGGACCACTCCTGTCAATCATTTCTTGGTCCTCTTCTTCAGTAAGTTTCCTTTCCGAGTTGCCCAGTAACTTTTCATTCGCTCTGATCTTCTCAGGCGTTCCTCATCTGTAAATACCCTTTATACTGTATTACGTTTGTCTATTTTTGCCTGAAATCTTATTTTTATATCTTTCAGTTTTTTAATTTTTTTGTTTTGTTTTGCAAGTCATCCAAGGTTATTTCTAATTCTTTCATATCTTCTCTAATGTCCTTAATCCATCCTAATTGTTGTTTCATATTCCAAAGTTTCACTACAATTTTTCTTGATAACCTGGTTTCTGAAGTCCTCATGGTGTGACCAAAAATAGAAATCCGTTTCTTCCGAATAGTATCAGTGATGGGCTCCAGTTCTCTGTATACCACTTCATTTGGTACTATCCACCACTGTCCATCTTTCTGATATTTTATATTTATGCATGTTCTAGCTATTCTTCTTTCTACTTTTAATATTTTGTCGATTCTGTTTTTTTTTTTTTTTTTTTTGTAACTTTAAAAAGAGTTTCACTTCCATATGTCACGTCTGGTTGAACCATCGTCTTGTGATGTTTTAATTTTGTTGCGATTGATAGACATTTTCTTTTATATGTAGACCATGTTCATTTTTGGCCTTTTATCATTTTATTACTTCATTCCTCCATACTACTACTACAATAATTAATCATTTAATGTCAAAATACCCTTGTCTTTCATCATGTTAACTTAATATATGATAAACCTCCCCATTATAATTATTCTTACAGTTGGTAATATAAATCCAACCAAAGAAGGTACTAGTGTCGTTAAAAACTGTCAATTATTGACATTCGAGAATGACCTGTTGCTATGCTGGCATGGAGTATGTTACCAAAACTACTGATGCAATGATGCATTTACCATGCGCTTTTTGAATTTACTCAGTTTTATTCACAAATTTTCACTGTAAATTGTATTGAAACGGGGACACTCGACCTTGAACGGCAAAATAGGGAAGAGGTGCGATCAATGCCCACCTCAGACATCCTGAAAGTGGTTTTCCATGGTTTCCCACTTTTATCCAGGCAAATGCCAAGAAGGTTCCTAACCTAAGACCACAGCTGCTTCCTTCCCAATCCTTTCCTGAATTACAAATGCACACACTAATACAGCCATCAGAATAACACAGGTGATCAGACAAAATTACACACACACCCAAGTACATGGAGCTAAATGTCCACGATGTCCAAGCCCCTCAAAAGAAACAAAAACTGTATTAGCTGCATTAATTGTCATTGTCCTATACTTATTTTGTTGTATTTAAAAATAGGCTTACGAGATCACCTTTAGTCCGTGTGTGGGTCCCCTTAATAAAATCTAAATGTGGCCCGCATTTTAACCGAGTGTGTGGATCTTGCAGACTTATGAAGAAACCTTGGTTTGCAGATGACACTCAAACTTATATTAGCGATGACGCGGTGGCTGCTGATTTTTCCCACACAACGTAGTGATGTGAAGGCGATGCCACTCACAACAGTGGAGGGAGAAACCTTACTGCGCATGCTTGACATTTTTTCACTGCGTTCGTGTATCTCAGTCGCTGGCTAATGGCTGCCAAGTGAGGTACTGTTACAAGTGTTCGTCAGATTGAAGTTTCTCGCAAGATGACCGAACAAATTGAGCAAAGATACTGCATCAAATTTTGTGAGAAGCTAGATGATTCTCCAAGTGAAACAATTCTTAAAATTCAGCGGGTGTTTGGAGACGATGCTATGGGGGTAACACAGATTAAAGAATGGTTCAACCGATTAAGAAATGGCCGCATATCAGTGGAGAGTGATCAGCGTCCTGGGAGGCCACAAACCGCTCGAAATGCAACTGTTGTTGACAGAGAGAGAAATCTGATAACAGAAGATCGACGTTTGACCCTACGAGAGATTGTCGAAGAAGTTGGCATCAGTAAGGATTCCGCACATGCAATTTTGCTTGATTTGAATGTGCGCAGAGTGGCTGCAAAATTTGTGCCCAAGCTTCTTTCGGCAGAACAGAAAGAACTCCCGTGTTGAGGTTGCACAGGACCTACTGGACGTTTGCAACTCTGAACCTGGGTTTTTTAACTCCGTGATACCTGGAAATGAGACTTGGGTCTACGGGTACGACCAGGAGATGAAAGCACATTCGTCGCAATGGCAGCATCCCAAGTCTCCGCGGCCGAAAAAAGCACGACAGGTGCGAAGCAAAATCAAGGTGATGCTAACAGTGTTCTTTGATATCCATGGAGTTGTGCATCACAAATACGCACCGGAAGGACAAACAGTAACAAAGGAATACTATCAAAATGTTCTCCGCCGTCTCCGTGATGCAGTTCGGCCGAAAAGATCAGACCTCGGGAGGGCGAGAACCTGGCTCATGACAATGCCCCAGCACATTCTTCAAAATTGGTCCGTACTTTCTTGATGACACATGCAATTCTAGTCGTTCACCAACCTCCCTACTCTCCAGACATGGCTCCTTGCGACTTCTGGTTGTTTCCGAAACTGAAGGCACCATTGAAAGGGTCCCGTTTTGAGAGCAGAGAAGAGGTAATGAGGAATGCGACGGCGGAGTTGAACACCATACCAAAAGAAGCCTTCCAGAAATGTTTTCAGGCGAGGAAGGAGTGGTGGGCTAAGTGTGTGCATGGACAAGGGGGCATTAGAGTCCCAATCCCACCAGGTAAATAATAGATTTTTCACCACCAAAGGTCGGATATTACAGTAATTAGATAGGCCTCGTATATTGACTCAAAAAACTTATGAGTTTTTGAATTCTGAATTTTTTATTTATTCTATAAATTTTGTTCATTATTATATTTATTAGTTTTATTTAATTTTTGGTTTTCTCAAATTTAGGTGTCCACCTCTTAGTTTTAAATTCCATTGCAAATTTGTATACTTTAAGCTGTGTGAAGAGGGGCAGTTAACCTCGTAGTTCCGCCCCTTAAAACAACAATAACAAACTAAAATCTAAATGGCCAGAGCGATTTCAATGAAACTCGGTAAGGACAGTACATACCTTACCTCATCCGGCCTTGAACATGCCTTTCAAATTTTAATATTGATGGGTGAAAGGAAGAACATCTTAACCACCAATTACACACATCAAAAAAAGTTTTGCATCACCTCGGTTCCCAGATCTCCGGCATATAGACGTTGACTGTGTATATTGTATCCAAGATACAGTCCCTTTGACTGTTCATAGATGTCACTAAAACTGCTCAAAGATGTAAACAACCATGCATGAGCAGGGCCTATTAGACGGAGGGGGTACGACAGCCGATCAGTTCCAGTCATTCCACCAGGACGAAGGTACGCTGCTCATGTTGTCTGTAGTTCTACCATGCCTAGAAGGTCAATACCGCAGTTCGATCGCGTCCGCATTGTTACTTTGTGTCAAGAAGGGCTCTCAACAAGGGAAGTTTCCAGGCGTCTCAGAGTGAACCAAAGAGATGTTGTTCGGACATGGAGGAGGTACAGAGATACAGGAACTGTCGATGACAGGCCGCCCAAGGGCTACTACTGTAGTGGATGACCGCTACTTACGGATTGCCGCTCGGAGGAACCCTGACAGCAATGCCACCATGTTGAATAATGCGTTTCGTTCAGCCACAGGACGTCGTGTTTCAACTCAAACTGTGCGCAATAGGCTGCATGATGCGCAACTTCACTCCCGACGTCCATGGCGAGGTCCAGCTTTGCAACCCCGACACCATGCAGCGCGGTACAGATGGGCCCAACAACATGCTGAATGGACCCCACGGAATTGGCATCACGTTCTCTTCACCGATGAGTGTCGCATATGTAGAGACACGATTTTATGGTGAATAAAAAAACCACAATAGCGGTGTAAAAACTAAGGGCAAAGCGGGATAAAAGCGGTGAATAAATGCCATTGCTTACGGTGTAGAAAAACGGTTTACTAGACTATATGCATACTTTTGCCTTATGTTGCAATGAAGGAAAAAACAAACACACTGAGTATGGCTTGGTTTACAGTATTCATTTGCTGTTGAAGTAGTAAATCTGTAATATTTCTAAGTTATCATTTGACAGGTTGGTATGCTTGTCAGACAAAATATCATTGTAGGCAGAAAGGGCCCTTTCACTGTCAACATTTGAAATGGAAATGTACAAAAATTGAAGACATTTCACAGCTATAGGATATTCCTCTAACATTCCCTTCAATACATCTTCAACTACATTACCGTCACTACATGAAAAAGATTTACAGGTGATTTGCAGTTGAATGTAGAACTTCAAAAAGTCATGAGAATTCACTCCAGCAAAAAGGGGGATTTTCTCTATCTTGTTGAAGAGAGATGACTCTATGTTCACAGTTCTTAGCAGGGGCAGATGAAACACTGAGGAGAGTGAATTAAAAATCTCCGATATCTTTTGCCAGCATATCTGAGAGTTTTGTGTGACATGCATTGGCAAGGGCTACGAACCTTTTTTCAGCACTTTTCTATCTATCGTTTGATAGTTCATTCAATGCCTTCAATGTGTCTGGTTTCATCACTAGTTTTTCGATAACCGTGTACTCAGAAATGAGTTCATTTACCATTGGAACAACTTCATGTGCCAAAGCATAATTAGAATCCTCGAAGCAAGTTATCTTTACAGAAGTTGAGGCACAGTGTTCTTTCACAAAAATTGCCTCACACAAAATTGATTTTACTTCACTTTCACTTAATTTTTGAAAGTATTTAACACTTTCAGCATCACTCTCCACTGTTTTAAAATACTGAACCAAGTCCATGACATAGTCTGCCAAGTAGGAAACTGATGTGAACCACGTATTCCACCTTGTGATAACTGGTGAGGGAAAGAGCTTTATATCCTTTTCTCCTGCACCATACTTCTGCTGCAAGAACCTAATATACCTATGCTTCCGTTTTCTTGTATTAAGAAAAGCTTGCTTTGTTTTGGTAACACTCTCATTCACACGATGAAGTTTCTTCGGCCAGATTCCTGCTACTAAATCAAGCTTGTGTGCTCAACACTCAATGTGAAGCAGGTTGTCCGATATCAAACCTTGTCAAGTTTGCACACACTTTTTCATATATCGTGCACCATCTGTTGAAATAACTATGATATTTTTGTATTAAAGTTTATGTCTCTTAATAACCTCCACTATGGCTTGAGAACATTCCTGCGAGTTAACATTCTGAAGCATTAGGACACCACCTACTAGCACTTTAGGAGTCTCGCTACTACCCTTGGGAAGTGTTCTAAATAGCACAATTAACACGGCTCGACCCATCCTATCTGTGGATTCATCACAGAGTAGAATAACATGCTGATTCTTTAATTTCTCACTACTTGATTCTTCTTTTTCTTGATGTAATAGGGGCAAATATTTCTTTCGTAACCAGTCAGCTGTGGGAAAATTTCCACTTCCTAAAACAGTGTAATGAAAAAAATCTATTAGCAAGCAAATCATTTTAATTTAAAATATTAATAAATCAGACTTATTTGTTGTTTATGATATGAACTTAAAAGTATTTAAAAGTAAACTAAGTCATTACTACACTTTCTAGTATCCCACATCACGTTTTTATGGTGGCTGCAAAACTTTCAGCTGTAAATGTCACGGCGGGTTGGTGGATTCTCGGCAATCGTAAAAGAATTACCTTCCCTCCCTGATAAAATTCGTTGCATAAAACTACGTCTTTCCACCTATTATTTTTTTTTTTTCTCTACGAAAAGTGGGGCTGTGGGATACTGGTAAGTGTAGCGGCATCCGAAAAAAATTAACTCGCCTGGTATATGTTTGTTCATCCAATCCTTCATTGTTGGATGATCTAGCTTTTCTAAAGGAATGTTGGCACTCAAAAAGGCCTCCACTGTCGACATTGCAAATTCGTCGGAGTCATTTCTCACTTTTCTGGCATTCCCGACCGCCTCTTGAACTGATATCTGTCTTTTGGTACCTCCTTCAGACAAAATACTTTTCTTCTTTTTGTGATTTTCACTTAAGTTGTGTTTCACACATGAATCGCGACGCTTCCAATCTAGTCTAATGTTGCAGAATTTGTATATAACTATCTTCTGCCACGCATCGAAAACATGATAGCCTTCGTCTTTAAACTCGTCAGCCCTATCAAAAAACGTCGTTATTTTCGGCATTGCAAATTCACATTAGAAATAGATATTTCAACTACAAATCACAGCGCACCCACGTGGTCAGCAATGCGCGGCCCAACTCTCTCACTTGTCTCCCAGTTCGACAGGATAGCCAATATTGACACTGTGTAGTAATTTCCTGCTACGTGATGTTAGGATATGCTTAGGCTTTAAATACTTAAAAATACATTTGAATTGGGTTCTACCAGCAATGCTAACAAGGTGAAAACCACTGAAGGCTCGCGATATCGCACCAAAATCGTGTAGAGACGTAATAAACAAGCCGATTTCGTGATATGTCGCAATTACGGACGTACATCGCAAATAAGGTGGAATTTCGCGTTTAGTCGTGAGGACAAATTCAGTGCTTTATGATCAAACAATATTAAACACACATTTAAAACACCTTTGATGCACATATAAACACATTTCGCATTTTCGCGATACACCATAAAATCGTGTCTCTACGCATATGCCTTCAACCAGACAATCGTCGGAGACGTGTTTGGAGGCACCCTGGTCAGGCTGAACGTCTTAGACACACTGTCCAGCGAGTGCAGCAAGGTGGTGGTTCCCTGATGTTTTGGGGTGGCATTATGTGGGGCCGACGTACGCCACTGGTGGTCATGGAAGGCTCCGAAACGGCTTTACGATACCTGAATGACATCCTCCGACCCATAGTGCAACCATATCGGCAGAATATTGGAGAGGCATTTGTCTTCATGGACGTCAATTCTCGACCTCATCGTGCACATCTTGTGAATGCGTTCCTTCAAGATAACGACATCGCTCGACTACAGTGGCCAGCATGTTCGCCAGACATGAACCCTATCGAACATGCCTGGGATATGTTGAAAAGGGCTGTTTATGGACGTCTTGACCCACCAACCACTCTGAGAGATTTACGCCGAATTGTCGTTGAGGAGTGGGACAATTTGGACCAACAGTGTCTTGATGAACTTGTGGATAGTATGCCACGGCGAATACAGGCATGCATCAATGCAAGAGGACGTGCTACTGGGTATTAGAGGTAGTGGTGTGTACTGCAATCTGGACCACAAATGCTGAAAGTCTAGCTGTATGATGGTACAACATGCAATGTGTGGGTCTCATGAGCAATAAAACGAGCTGAAATGTTGTTTGTGTTGATCTCTATTCCCTTTGTATTTAACGGTTCCGGAACTCTTGGAACCGAGGTGATGCAAAACTTTTTTTGATGTGTGTAGTATATTTTTCAGGAAACTAAAAAAAAAATGTTTTATACATTTCCTGTTGAATTAATTTTCATAAAAATATATTATTGTACTTCCTAGTTTAGCACTGTTTTACGTGTATACATTGTTTTTTATTGAAGTAGAGTATTAATAGTAGATATGGTTCTTAAGATGTTTTGAAGGGTATTATTTTGTTTGTTCATATCATCTTAAGGGTACATAATTTTTTTCTTAAGATGTGAGCTTAAGATGTTCTGCCAAACTATTATTAAAAGCAATATTTACCCCATTTACCAAATAATTATCTGACTTTTCAGCCTGTGGATGCGTAACAGTAATAATTATAAAGATTATTCTGTTATCTTAACCTACTGCATGCAAAATTAGACCCGAAAATATTATCTTAAGAGCCACATTTATTATCTTATGCGCCACTTTGGGATGGTTGTTAAGGTAAAATTGCGGGAACTATTTCTTTTTAAGATGTTTTGTTGGGTGTTAGTTTGTTTTTTTGTTCTTAAGATAAAATACACCAGCTCTTAACAGTAAACAGAGAAGGAATTCCTATTAGATGTTTTTCTGGGACGAAGTATTCAGTGATGCTATTCAATTTGTATTAAAAAGTACAATATTAGACAAAATTGGCGGTTAAGATGTTGTAGCTTTCACACATCGATTATGCTTTACCAATCCAACATAGCGGCCGTGCAAAATATTTCACTGGCATTCTATATCTCCGCAACAGTAACAGGTATCGCCCTGAAATTTTGTACGGTGGTAGAAGGGTAATACTAAAAGTTCACATATGTGACTTTCAAAAATCTAACGAGTACAAAACGAACATGGCGGCCAAGCGAAGTTGATACATTTAAATGGACTTTTCTCGCAATTTAATCATCTGAACGTAGTGAAACTTGGTACAATAAATGTTCATACAAAATTTAATCTACTGGCATCTAATTAAATTCAATTGTTTTCATAACCCCAATATGGTGGTAGTGCAAAATTTTAAAATTGAGTTTTTATTTCTTGTGTCCTAATCATGTGATCGAAGTGAACATGTGAATAATGAACCTACGCAATAGTCTTCATCTAATGGTACATAACTCTATTGCTCCAACAGGGCGACAATCCGACATATTTAGGAGGTTCTCATTATCTACGAATCTACTTCAGCAATCTAACAGAAATTTTTTATGTTGATAGAGTCTATTAACATAAGTTCACGTATGGAGCTTTTAATAACCTGGTGAGCACAAAACCTACATGGCGGTGACACAAAATTTAAATATTTAAATTGATTTGCCTTGCGACTTTTCATCCAAGTGCTATGAAACTTGACACGGTATATGTTCATACAAGCCGCGTTATACACCCATCTAATTAAATGTAATTTTATGAGAACTTAAAAATGGCAGCAGTGCAATTTTCTAAAATCTTTTTTTTATGTCCTAATCAAGCAATAAAAATGTAGTTTTGTATAATGAACTATTATTAGAATATTCATCTGCTGGCATATAGTTCTATATCCTGTATTCACAATATCTCCGAAACTATTTAAGCAATCAAAGTGAATGTTTGTATGGTGATAGAGGATTATTAACTAAGTACGGTACATATATGTGACTTCTCAAACCGTGAGAAACACGGCGGCCAAACTCCGGCGTTTTAAAATACTGTGACAGACACGTGTGAGCGCACCTGGTGGCAGACTCGTGCGAGCGCGTGGCGCGCTGGCTGCAATTGTGAGTTGGGCCGGCAAGCTGGCAGTGGATGAATCGAGAAGGCGACGATACGACAGAGAAGAGATTTAGGATTCGGTGAAAAGGCAGTGTTGAGACTTGGAGTGTAGTAGTTTCAGAAAGACTAGAGCTCGACGTTCCCAGTTTAAATATTAATGAACACTACATTAATATTTAGTAGTGTAAGGTTTGCTAAATAAAGAAGTACGGTAGTGTATTTGTATATGCCTGACCGGTTATTTCAAGAACCGTAAACGTAACAACTGGTGTCAGACGTGTGGGGTCAGGCTATAGAGTAAATACATAGTGAAAGTCTTGAGGTACCGCATTTTAGAGTGTGAAATGACGACCAGGAAAGTTAAACTTTCAGCACTGAAGGTTTCGGAGTTACGTCAGGAACTGGAAGAAAGGGAAGTTGATTCTACGGGAATAAAATCTGTGCTGCAAGCGAGGTTAAGACAGGTACTGGTGGACACAGGTGAGGATCCAGAAACATTTCTTTTCGAGATTACTGGTGGGACTGAGGGTTTGTGTCAGGTATTAGAAAACTTGGAAAAGAAAATAGCGGAAAACTCACAGAATTTGGAAAGGAAGTTAATGGAAAATACTGCCAACCTCGAGAGGAAACTTCAAGAAGTAACGCTCACTACCGAAACCAAACTGAGGGAAGAATTTCAAGAATCCCTGCGGAAGTTTGAGGACGAGCTTGCGAGCGGTGTGCTTCCAAATAAAGACAAGCAGGAAAACGAAATCATTACCGCTGGTGGACCATCGGAAGGTAAGGAGCGTATACCTGTTTCCGCGTTTGGTCGGACTGACCTGCCGACTTTCGATGGGAAGTCTGCGTGGGAAGAATACCTCACCTTGTTCGAGACCGCTGCCATGATTAATGGATGGGCGGATGCCACGAAGGCTTCATTGATGAGTTTGTCGCTGCGCGGGGAGGCCCTACGAGTCCTGCAGGCTGTTCCCTTGTCGGAAAGGCAGAACTACAACATTCTTGTACAGAAACTTGAAATGCGGTTCGGTCATCGTCACATGGAACAGCTGTATCGCTCCCAGTTGAGAAACCGTTGTCAGAGACCCAACGAGAACCTACAGGAGTTCGAAGCAGACATAGTACGTCTCGTTAGGAGCGCCTATCCAACAGTGCCCAGCGATGTGTATGAGAGTCTTGCTACCGAGAAGTTTCTCGATGGGCTCCGCGAGATTGATACGCAGCGGGCTGTGAAACTGGCGCGTCCGCAAACATTGAATGATGCCTTGACTCTGGCTCTTGAGTTTGAGGCTGTCGAACAATCCGTGCGCGGCCAGGCTCGCATTCGAGCTCTGGAGAGAGACAAGGAGGTCCAGCCAGTGCCTTCCATAGAAGAAATCGTGGAGAAAGTACTTCAAGCCTTGCAGTCCAAGAAGAAACGGACGAGGTGCTGGGGCTGCGGAGAGATGGGGCATCTCAGAGATCGATGCCCTAAGTTTATGAACGGGAAGCACCAGCCACAGGAAAACTAAACAGGGTTGATAGAAAGGGGCGACTGTCAACCAGTGGCAACACCAGAAATGCCCCCACTTCTATCGTCGCGTCTCTGGGTTGTCAAGCCAAATCTATTTTTATTAGTGGCCATGTGGACGGAGAGCCCAGAGACCTACTGCTGGATACAGGGGCCACAATGACAATAATCAGACCAGGCATCGTGAGACGAACAGTAACAACCACGAGATGGACACTGCGAACGGCTACGGGGGAACCAGCCAACGTTCACGGGGAGGTAGACGTCAACTTCGTCATCGGTGATGCCCAGTTTCGCCATCGTGTCTTGGTCGCTGAAGTGGAGGAGGACGTCATTCTCGGGATGGATATCATGACTGAGTATAAATTTAGACTGGACCTGGAGAGTGGGATTTTGAGAGTCGGAAACGAGGAAGTAGTGCTGCAGAGGAGGAACGCCTCATCGGTACGGGTGATCGCAGCGGTAGATGTTGTACTACCTGGGCTTAGTGAAGTGATGGTAGAAGGAAAGCCGGATGGTGGAGTTCCTCATGGCTGTGTCGTCATGGTAGGGCCTAGGTTTGCTGACGATGAACCTGAACGTGGAATACTGGTAGCCAGAGCTTTGGTCCGTGCAGGGGCGAAAATTCCTGTGCGAGTAATGAACCTTAATGATCGCTCGATAATCGTTCGGAAAGGAACCAGTTTGGGAAGCTGTTCGTCTGTGTCCTCCGTCGTACGCCAAGTACAAACAGCTACTTCCTCATCCGATATATCTTCGGTGTGGCTCGACGGTCTTATCGAGGCAGCGTGTCAAGAGCTTAATCCTGGGCAGAGCCGAGAAGTGAGGGAACTTCTTCGACGTCATAAGGATGCCTTCCAGGACGGGACCAGTAACGGAAGAACGAACGTGGTTCAACATCGCATCGATACGGGTGACTCAAGACCAATTCGCCAGACTCCCAGAAGATTACCTCTAGCCAAGCGAGAGGAAGCAGAGCAGATAATAAATGATATGGCTCGCGATGGGGTGATTGAACCTTCAAGCAGCCCATGGGCTTCGCCAGTGGTCCTGGTGAAGAAGAAAGATGGATCTACACGGTTTTGTGTAGACTACCGTCAACTGAACAATGTGACGAAAAAGGACAGTTACCCACTACCACGCATCGATGACACCCTAGACACCTTGGGTGGGAGCACGATCTTCTCCACGTTGGATCTCAAGAGTGGATACTGGCAGGTAGGATTGGACCCCAGGGACAAGGAGAAGACCGCTTTTACGATTGGTTCTGGGCTTTGGGACTTCACAGTTATGCCATTCGGACTCTGTAATGCCCCTGCGACCTTTGAACGACTGATGGATCGCGTTTTAAAAGGGCTGTCTTGGGAAACATGCTTGGTCTACCTGGATGACATCATCGTTCTGGGAAGAACTTTTGAAGATCACCTGAGAAATCTCGACCAGGTGTTCTTACGTCTTAAGCAAGCCAACCTTAAGCTTAACTCCAAGAAGTGCTTCCTGTTTCGGAAACAAGTTAACTACCTCGGCCATGTTGTTTCCGGAGAGGGAGTCACCGCGGATCCGGAAAAGATTAACACGGTGAAGGAATGGCCAGTACCGAAAGATAAGCAAGAAGTCAGGAGTTACCTCGGACTGTGCACCTATTACCGTCGATTCGTGCCAGGATATGCTAACATTGCTAAGCCTCTGACCAGACTTACCGAGGAAAGTCGGAGTTTTGTGTGGGACGCGACCTGTCAACAAGCCTTCGAACAACTGAAGGAGGTATTGACCAATGCTCCTATCCTGAGTTACCCACAACCGGAAGGACTATTCGTTTTGGACACCGATGCTAGCAATGTGGGAGTAGGTGGCGTGCTTTCCCAACTGCAAGGTAGGCAAGAAAAGGTGATAGCTTACTTCAGCAAGGTTCTTTCTAAACCGGAGAGGAACTACTGCGTAACTAGAAGGGAATTGCTCGCTGTAGTGAAGTCAGTGGAGCATTTCCACAAATATCTCTATGGGAGGAAGTTCCTTCTACGGACTGATCATGCAGCGCTTACGTGGCTACTGAGCTTCAAGAACCCGGAGGGACAGGTAGCCAGGTGGATTGAAAGGCTCGAGCAGTACGACTTCGACACTGAACACAGGGCTGGCCTTAAGCACCGAAATGCTGATGCTCTGTCAAGGAGACCATGCGCACAAGACTGCAAGCACTGCAATCGGATTGACGAAAAAGTTGCAGCAGTGAGAAGAAGCACTGTGATCGACGACCACTGGAAGGATGAGGAAATCCGTATGGATCAAGAAAATGACCCGGACTTAAAACACCTACTGCGGTGGAAGACGTCTGAGCAACGACCGACTTGGGAAGAGGTAGCACCCTACACGCGCACTGTGAAAGCCTACTGGGCTCAATGGAATTCCGTGATTTTGGAAAACGGGGTGCTAAAGAGGGTACTGGGGAGAGAGGACGGGGCTCAGGAGAGGCTACAGGGTATTGTTCCACGAAACAGAGTGCCCGAGGTACTACAGTTGCTGCATGATGGAACCTCTGGGGGGCACCTTGGAGTTCGAAAAACCATGGAGAAAGTTCGAGAGCGGTTTTATTGGGCTAATTACTCTTATGACGTACGTGAATGGTGTAGGAAGTGCGTGGTTTGTGCCACTGCGAACGGGCCACAGAAGAAGGGAAGAGCAGCGATGAGACAGTACAACGTTGGTGCCCCGTTTGAACGGATCGCCATCGATGTAGCGGGCCCTTTCCCTACGACTGAGAGTGGGAATAAATACATCTTGGTGGCAATAGATTACTTCAGCAAGTGGGTAGAGGCATATGCGTTGCCCAACCAAGAAGCTGTGGTGGTTGCCGAGACGCTAATAAAGGAGCTGGTGAGCCGATTTGGTGTACCCTTGGAACTGCATTCCGATCAGGGGCGAAATTTCGAGTCGTCGGTGTTCCAGGAGATGTGCCAGATTCTCGGAATCCGGAAAACGAGAACGACTGCCCTGCACCCACAGTCAGATGGAATGGTGGAGCGCATGAACAGGACAGTAGAGAAATACCTGTCGAAAATTGTCTCCGACCACCAGCGGGACTGGGACAAGTTTCTCCACTTGTTTCTACTGGCATATCGCTCTTCTATCCATGAGACCACAGGCCAAACACCAGCTAATGTGCTGTTTGGCCGAGAACTACGGTTGCCGTGTGACCTGGCGTTCGGTTGCAAACCTGAGGATAATGTCGTTGGGGAGGACTACATCTCCGGCCTTCGTCGAAGGATGGATGACATTCACGACCGCGTTCGCACAAACATTCAGAATGCGAGCGACAGGATGAAGGAGCGATACGACGTAAGAGCCGAATCAGGCGGGTACCAAGCAGGAGATCTAGTCTGGCTTTTCGACCCTAAACGACGGCGAGGGTTCTCTCCAAAGCTGCAACGCTCCTGGGACGGACCATATGAGGTACTGAAGAGGATTAACGACGTCGTCTACCGTATCAGGAGGAGACCGAATGGCAAACCCCGAGTGGTCCACTTCAATCGGCTGGCATCGTTCCTGGGCGACAACCATGACGAGGAGCACGGGCAACTCGCCCGTATATGTCGAGTCCCGGAGTCGGAACGATCGTTCGAAGAATTCATGTCCCAATGTGGTACTGACCGCAATGTTTGTTATGGCGTCAGTACTGAGATTCGGCAGGATTTATTCCAAACCTCCAGTGAGTATGCCTTGGCTCACTCTGTGGCTAAGGACCTGAGGATGAGCCGAGGAATCGCCCAAGTATTCCGGCGGAAGTATGGTGGGATTGAAGAGCTGCAGCGTCAAGAGCCTCGTGTCGGAAACGTGTTGTATTTACCCAGGAACGAGCGATCGCTATTCTATCTAGTGACGAAAGAACTTTCCCATCAGAAACCGACCTATCGTGCCGTCTGGGATAGTCTACTTGCGATGCGAGAGCTCCTACTGCAGCGGAACATATCCAGATTAGCTGTGCCCAAGTTGGGCTGTGGGCAGGATGGATTGGACTGGAGGATCGTAAGAAGCATGCTAGAAGAAGTCTTTCGGCGCACAGGGATTGAAATTCTGGCATGCTGCTGGTCCCAAAGACGAGGTGTCTGCTCCGGGAGGGAACAATCTTAAGGAGGGGACAGTGTGACAGACACGTGTGAGCGCACCTGGTGGCAGACTCGTGCGAGCGCGTGGCGCGCTGGCTGCAATTGTGAGTTGGGCCGGCAAGCTGGCAGTGGATGAATCGAGAAGGCGACGATACGACAGAGAAGAGATTTAGGATTCGGTGAAAAGGCAGTGTTGAGACTTGGAGTGTAGTAGTTTCAGAAAGACTAGAGCTCGACGTTCCCAGTTTAAATATTAATGAACACTACATTAATATTTAGTAGTGTAAGGTTTGCTAAATAAAGAAGTACGGTAGTGTATTTGTATATGCCTGACCGGTTATTTCAAGAACCGTAAACGTAACAATACACTCAAGAAACTATCGCAGCCGATAACACAAATTCACTCGGCACAGCTATGTTTGCACTGAGGTACTTAACTGTTCCCGGATTAGTTGCAAGTGCAGGTGTGTCTCCAGGAATGTGGATATTCCCAAGAAGTATGGACTGAACAAAGTTACTTTAGTCTTCAGACTGATAGTGTAGCCCAGTCAAGTTAGACATGGTAAGGTTACCAAAATTCGCATAGCACAGAAAATTTGTATTAATGGTCGAAACACCATTATAAATGAAATGTGAAAAGTCCCCAACGATCTGACCATGGCAAAAAAAATATTCAAGGTCAAAGTTCGCAAATATGTTTTTTTTTGTGTTTTTCAGCCTAACAGTAAGTTTTATCATAAAAATAGATCAGACTAAAATTGTATATCATGCAATTATCTATAAAAATTGTCTCAACACTTTTTCTCCTAAGAGTCACCCCTATCTTTTGAGCTAATTTGACCGGGCTATGGGACAATTTGGCAGGCAACATCGCAAACAAAACTTGATTTGTCATGATATATCGATATGAATGACTGCCTGTGATTAACTGGTTAAAGTGATTTCACTTCTGACCGTTAGCGTAGCACTGAAACGTAAAGTCGAAAGTAATGCTGCCTTCACTAAACTCCAACATTACAATACAGCGATTAAACCTGAGTGTCTCTATAGAAGTGAATGCCTCCGAATTACTGTAATGGGAAGGCTGGTCTAAGAAAAGC
Organism: Meconema thalassinum; assembly: GCA_946902985.2. NCBI lineage: Eukaryota > Metazoa > Arthropoda > Insecta > Orthoptera > Tettigoniidae > Meconema > Meconema thalassinum. Next base: position 603,185,319 of record OX336388.2, on the reverse strand, counting down.
GGAGAAGTTTAGGAAACAGATCCTTAGAAAGGTAATGGGCCCGAAAATCATGGTTGGACAATACCTATTGTGGGATAGTATGGTACCGGTATTGTATCAAAGCAACGAACGACTGTTGGAATCCATAAAGAAGCGAAGACTCAAATCCTATGGTCAATTGTTTACAATGGACAAAAAGAGGTTGACTAGCAGAATTTTCACCATACTTGATGACAGACCTAAAACTTCTGATAAGCAGTTTGAATATAATGTATCTAGTTCGCCACCAGTGACAATCGCTCTCAGCTTAAAATGTGTCACCATCTCTCCCAGTCCATTAACTGTTCTCACATGCGCGTGAATCTCACTGTGAAGATAGTGGTGATATTGTCGCTTGTCTCCCATCTCTAAAAACTTACAAGAGTTGCTATGAAATCCAGGAGTTTAAACGTTGACTTGCGAGAGTAAAAATCTAAGTACTGTGCCCGTTTACATGGATGATGATTAATCAGCACTTGGCTTTTGCTCTTGCGGTATCGGGGTGTGTTACGTTCCCTCCACCGCTGATTAAACATCTGATATGGAATACTCAAGGTTCACAAGAATTTTAGGAAAAACACAACATTATAATTTCACAGAATTTAATTCATAAAAGAAAAATATATTCACTCAAAAACATGTAAGAAAAATCAATCACTTGGCATAGTCCCTTCAAGTGTTACTCAAAATATTTTTTAAAAAATCAATCACTTGGCATAGTATCTTCAAGTGTCATTCAAAACTAAAAATTCATCAAGATTCACTATAATGTCATTTCATTATTCTATGAGCTTTGTAACCACTTTGTCTTGCTTAAATTTAATTATAATTATTTGTAGTATATTTTACTAAGACGTCAAGCGCGCCTATCATTCAAGTCATATATTTTTTCCAAGGCTTTGGACATTTACATTTATCTCAATCTCTACCCTTCAGAGTTTCTTTTATGTTTACATAATTGTCATTTATCTATCACTTATTTAGTCCTTTGGACCTTACTAATAATTCTTCACAAAGCCTTAGATTTTACACATTCAAAATACTGTACAAGAACATGCCATGTCTGTGGATCGAACCCTTACTCCACCAGTTCCTTTCCCATGCATCAGGTGATCTTTCTCTGCAGCGTACCATGCACTGTGTTATTTATTATTGTGGGATCTTTATTCATCTTTAAACTACATTTTTTTCATAACCCGTTCTTTCATTCTTTTTGAGGAAGGAATCCTTTTATTTACAATAAAAGTGTTTGACAAAATCCGTCAAAATTCATATAAATGCTTCAAACTTATATACTGGTGAATGGTCTCCATCCCAGCATTATGATTTTATTGGTTAATTTGAGCTTGCATCTTTTCATCTTTTAATAAAAACTTTCACATAATGGCCTTATTATTACTAGTCTTTGACAGACCCTTGCTTGACCGCGGAACTCATTGACTTTTCTGTCTCACTCACTCATTACGGTAGGTCAGGCTCTAACAGCTGCCTCGTCCCTCTGGTGATACTTCACTTGATTTATGGCGTCTCGCCGGCCGCCACGCTTACAACGTTGTTTATTATTTTACCATATGATTCCCAAGACTTACGTTTCATTTCTAAAGCAGCTATTTGCTCCTGCTTTTAATATTATTATCATTATTATTTATATTTCGTTTTTACAGGATATTTATAACTTATTCCGGAGAGGATGCCTAATAGTTGACTACACCAACCTTAATAACAATTTGTATGACGCCTTATCAAATATTATTTATAACAATGACTTTGTCGGCCTTACTTGCACATTTCATTCGACGATTATTGCCTACAATATTTATTTATAACAATGCCTTCATGGTCTTACATGTATATTCGCTTACAACGCGTTATTTCGACGATTATGGCCTACAATATTTATTTTATAACAATGCCTTCATGGTCTCACATGTATATTCCATTCGACGATTTTGGCCTACAATATTTATTCATAACACTGCCTGATCGGACTTGCAATGTAACTGTTATTTCGACGCTTCAAAATGGCAATACTATTTATGGGAATTTCACCTACCCAATACAACACGACGTTTTCATACAACAACAATACAGTAAGGGGAATCTTTCATCCACAATATTTCGATGAGACTCTCCATCTCCCGATTAATTATATCCTGATTAACGCACATTTATTAGCTTTAAGCTACATTTATTTATTATTAGGCCTTTTCGGCAACACAATTTCTTGCTTGGTTATTCGCGGTTTATTTAATATATCAATTAATATTTCATTTATAGCGGTAAGACCTCGGCCTTCCTATCATTTTATTTTCATAATTCTGGCTTGATAGCCTGGGATAATACATTTTCTTTTGGTGTTTTTATTCGCCAATTACTTTTTAGAGATTTACAAATTGATCATTTGACAACAATACGTCAAGATATTATTTCGTTCCGTTTTATTACTTGAGTTCCTTATTACGATTTTTATTATCACTTCATTTTTAGAGTATAACAACTCGATAATATTTATTTTTATTGTTTTCATTTCGAACTTTCATTTTTTTTTTCATTACAACTTTTGCTATTTGCCATTTAATGTTATGGTATAAAACCAACTGTTTTATATTTTTCCTTTTCATTTATTTACTTTAACAACTTCATTATGATGCATATTTATTTCATTTCCTGCTTTTACTATGGCGAAATTCTAAGCCATTTAAGTTATTATTTTCGATTCCTTCCTCCAAATCATTTATTATTTCATTTCTTGGGTTTTTATTACTTTATAGTACTGATCCCATTCATATAATTATTTTGCGAGGTCATTCTCGCAATTATTATTATTATCCCAACATTTCAGTTATATAAGTGCATTCAACTACCCGGTGAGTTCGATCGTTGAACTCCCTAGTCACGACCGATCCCATCGGGTCAGTACATCGTACATCTGCAATTTTAATGAAAAATCATGACTCACCAGTGTGCTTCTTCTGCTTCATCCTTAGGAAGGATTCACCCACCTAACGACATAATTAACACTTTTCCATGGCACTTTCTTTTGTGAGCGGCACCTCACTTAGGTCCAATCGACCTTCACTTAAATTTAAACGCATCATTAATTTGTAAATTACTGTATTAACACTAAAACACATATCTTGTAACTTATTTACACTGCACTAATTTTCTCCACATATCAGTGACTCTTGGCACGTTCTATCGGTGGTCGACGCCCTGATGAGATCCCCGGACCCTGCATTGGACGTGATGCTAACTCGAACGGCTCCTAATTCTTCACTGGATCTAGTCTCTGCCCTATCTTTTTGATAGTCTATTTGACTTCCTCTGCCGCTCTTTCATAAGCGATTTGCAATTTTCACTTGTCCTACGTCTATGTAGCGGTCTATCGAACCTATGGCCCGCTTGCTACTTGACCGTACTTGGTCCTTATAAGTTTTTCCTTCTTTCTCCTACGAGAATGTCTTTATTGCTATGTTCCTCTTTGACACACTGTAGCTTCGCTTAAGTTCACTATATTTGTTCTTGAGTTTCGAACCCGTGTCCATTTACTTGAATTATTGGATTTCGTTCCAATATCTGTCTCTTAATACTGTGGTCTTTCACTTAACTTTCACGGAGACCTGTCTGTATTATTGAAACGATGACCTCCAGCGTAGTATTTCTACTGATCTGGACTGCTGTATTCTAGCTAATTACTGTTCTAGAATTTGTCGCGGCGCAATTTACTTCGTCACGGTTTTCGAGTATCATACAATTTATTTGATCTAGCACAAGTGCTTTAGTGATCACTTACTAACAACCGTACTTTTGACGTAGCGGATTGATATTACCACGCACATACAAACTTTTGTTGAAACCGCGGATACTGATGATTGTTAAGGGACACTGGGACTGAGTTTTAAGCATATTTTATTAAAAAATTCAAATTTTCGATTTTGACATATTATTGTACCCCTGACCATAACGGATGATTTAGATGTATCATTTTCCACATTCCGCCTTTTTTTGAGGCACTGCGAGACGTTTAAATGCCGGCCGCACTGCCATTTAAACGCCCCTTTCTCTTGGTTCTTTACAGAACATTATCCTGTACACGCATTTATGCATTCTTTTATCGGAGTTGTTTGAATACGGATTTGAAATTCCCTCTGGTCTACTGTTTCTGCATTGTGCTACCATCTACCGATGAATATTGACACTATTTACTACGTAAGCTATACAAATACCTCCAATGTTTGAAAATAAATAAATAAATATCTCAAACGGTCGACATGATGAAATTTTGCATTTATATTGTATTTTATAATTTCATGAGAGTTCCTAGTCGCTTATAGAATGTCAGTAGATGCATAATTTATCTTTATTTGATATTTGTGTTGACTTTAGAAGTGTAAGCATGGTCAACCTCTGTTTATGAACAAGATATTGGAGGCTAGGCTAGCACGTTTTCGAAATTTATTGTGTTTGTGAAGTTTCTGGCGATTTGTATTGCTTTCTGTGAGTGTATTACTTTTAGTGTATACAGAATGGATTCAGTCACTTCCCGCTGGCATAAGCCGAAATGCAAAAGCAAGAAGAAAACTGTCAAGGCTTTCAGACTTGCTGCTGCTCGTTGGAAAACATCAGGTAAGGGAGCTGTTATTCCTGAACAAACTAGTAATGAACATGTGATCTCACCTCTTGTCACACCCACCAATTCTCAGAACACTGCTGATGCAAGAGTTAACATTTGTAAGAGTGTACAAAAGTTAGGGTTATTTGAACAATTGGGTTCTGAAAGTAGGCCTAGGCCAAATTTACATCCAACAAGTGATGAATATTTTCTGGTGCATTCTTCCACTTTGTATGAACTAGTGAAGAATATAAAATGCAATGAGTGTGGGGAAACATCATTAACTGTTCAAGTACGAGAAAGGCATGGTTTAGCGCATAAGCTATGTGTCAAATGTACCCACTGTGGCTTTTGTCCAACTCAAACTTATTCAAGCCCTCGAGTAGAAGATGACACTATTACACAGAGGCCTCCATTTGATGTCAATAGGAAGAGTGTCGATGCATGTCTCAGTTTAGGTGTAGGGCATCGGGGAATGGAGAAATTTTGTGCCACGTTAGGAATGTCGGGTATGGATTCGAAAACATTCACAAGACATATGACAGTTTTAGCTGCAGAATCTAAGACTCTAAAATGTCTTACTCTCTCCCAGTCTAGGAAGGTGGTACGTAGGGCATATGATACACTTGATTGTAACCCTGAAGGTAGGCCTACTGATAATGATGTAATTGACATTGCAATCTCCTACGATGGGACCTGGCACAAGCGAGGCTTCACTTCTGCTTATGGAATAGGGATAGCTATAGATCTTCTCACAGGACTAGTCGTAGACTATGAGGTGGTATCCAAATACTGTCCTATGTGTGTTATCACTTCTGCTGAGCTTGGTTCGGAGTCCCCAGAATTTAATGTGTGGCATGTAGGTCATAAGAAGAGTGGGGAGTGTCAGGTGAATTATGAGGGTAGTTCTGTTGCAATGGAAATGTTTGCTGCTGGAATTTTATGGAACCGTTCCATTTCAGACTGCCAGATGCGTTATACAACTGTCCTTTCTGATGGTGATTCTAAAACGTTCAACCATTTGGTCAGTACAAATGTGTATGGCAGCAACACAGTACTGAAAAAGGAGGAATGCGTGAATCACATTTCAAAGAGAATGGAGACAGGTCTGCGACAGATGGTACAGAATTGGAAAATAAAGGGTGTCCATAGGGTGGCAGGTCAGGCGGACTTACTAATGCTACGATTACCAAGCTTACCAGCTATTATAGGAATGCCATAGTACAACACACACCTAATGTTGAAGACATGAAAACTGCTATCTACGCCACTCTCTACCATTACATGTCCACTGACAGTAAGCCCCAACATAAGAAGTGCCCCCAAGGCGTCGATTCTTGGTGCTTCTACAACAGAAGTATAGCGACAGGTAAGGTACCTATGAGTCATAACAAAATGACTGTCAAGCTTTCGGAGTCATTAGTGTGTAAAATAATGCCTGTTTATCAGAGGCTGGCCTCTAATGAATTACTATTCCGATGTGTCCGTGGTGCCACGCAGAATCAAAATGAGTGTCTACATTCTACCATTTGGAGGAAGTGTCCGAAAGAAACTTTTATATCAAGAAAGAGACTTGAAATTTCTGTATGCAATGCTGTAGCAGAATTTAATATGGGATGCAGTGCTACAACAGACTTGAAGTCGGACATCAAAAGAACTTCAGTTCCTTATGTGACTGAACAGGCAGTCCTTAGGCGTGATGCTCGCAGGAAGTATGAGAGTCAGCGATCGTCCTCTGAGAAGAAGAAAGCAACTCGACGGAAGACTAAGGTCACAAAGATGAAGAAGGAGGTTGCAAAACAGAAGAAGGAAGGTGTTACTTATGCTGCAGGAGAGTTCTAATGGGTACGTTGAATGGAAATATTAAAATATATGCATGTTTTTAGAAAAATGCAGTTTTCTCAGTTTCACATTTTCTGATGTATAAAATCTAGTACGCGTTACTGATGTAATGCAATTTTCTTGTAAATTAACATTCATGTTCCTTAGTACTTTATCCACAAACGTGTGCATTACTTTTTGGATTGGAGTTCTGGTTTGCCTGTAAAAAAAATTCAAACCTTCAAATTTCAAGAATTTTACAAAAAATAAACTTCATTGGGGAAAAAAATTATATCTTCATAGTAAACAATACAATCTCAAATTCGATGCACTATTTTATTTGTATAAGAATGCGGAACTAGAAAAATATAAATAAATTGTGCTATCTACATTAGTTTGACGCGCTTGACATTTTGAATATTTGAATAATTTGCATATAAATATTGGAAAATAGTTAATTTCTATGCAGCTAGTAAAGCTACATTGATCAAATTTGGCACACATGTTTATACTACAGCTTAATACCAGCAAACAAAATATCAAGACTGTACCTTAATATTTACAGGAATTAGAAAACTCAGTCCCAGTGTCCCTTAATTTGTCTTAACACGATCCACTTTAGCGGTTGGTAACGAACTGCGTTACTCGCTGTGACATCTCCATACAGGAGTACGATGAGTCTTTTCTAATGTGAGGACGAACTTCTGTCCAGACAGCTTGATAATACTGCGTACTGTATACTTATGTACTGTGCGGAATTGCGTTGAGTCTTCCCGGGCTTAACTGAACTGCGACTAGTATAATGCAGCGTTTCTGCAATTTATGAGACAGCGTGTAGCGTCTCCCCGCTTACTGATGGTGAACTGCTTCTGATACAGCCTAAAGCCTCAATTGGCTGACGGATACTGCATATACGGTGATGCTCCATCGTCACGCCCCTCTCGGGCTGACCGAAAACTGCAAACTGCATGCTCTCTGGTTGAAACCTGGGCTATTTATTGGGAACTTGCAAAATTAAACTACTTTTGTCTTCTTCTTGGAGCTAACTTCTGAAACAGACGTCGCACGTTTTTGAAAAATATATCATTATGTTCCCTATAATCCAAACGTCTCATTATCATTTCGATTCCTGAAAATCGATCGTCTATTTAATTTAAATAAAATCTAAAAGGCTCCTCAGCTGTGTGGGCGAATGAGTTCTTTTTTCTTCTTCCCACGACCTCCTCTTAGCTCCTCCTAATGACGTAATTGCTGACTAAGTGCTTTTCCCCGGGCCTAAATTATTCACTTTTGACCTTGCTTAATTCATAATTTCCTGGATTATTCTGATTCATGGAAACATATTGTTGTAATTTTGCAATGTTTCCGCGAAAACGGCTTATTTCACAATTTTTCGGTGTTGATTTGCAATCCAATGTTGCCAGAAAAATGCTGATGTTAGCACTCTGCGGTGACTCCCCTGCCAATCTGCTCTGGTTGATTCATCACGGCGTGACTGCCCTCGTGATTCACATATCGCTTGCACCACGTATCTCCAGATAAAGCTGTCAATGTTCTGCGTCTTGTCCTGAATCACTTCCTAATTCCTCATGGCTAGCTTATAACTGGACCTCTTTCCATCTTAAAGATCCGAAGTTCATATCCTGTACCAACCCCAGTTGGGTACAGTACCTTAGTGTAAATTAAATGAATGAGAAATGGAAATACAGTAAATGAATACCAATGCTCAACAAGTAGTTCCGTAAAGAACTGGATAGCCAATTTTCTTATATCCTACTTTACTTATGTTAATTGCCTCTGTCAACATACAGAATTTCAGTTTGATTGCTGTAATCGATTCGTAGATATTGAGAACCATCTAAATATTTTGGGTGGCCGCCATGTTGGATTTATGTAGGTCATAGAGTTATGTACTATTACATGAAGATTATTGCTTAGGTGTATTATTCAAACTTCAATCGGATGATTAGGACACATGAAAGAAAAACAAGATTTTAAAATTTCGCACTGCCGCCATCTTGTGGTTATGAAAACAATTGAAATAAATTAGATGTCAGTGGATTAAAATTTGTATAAGGATTTACTGTACCAAGTTTCACTGCGGTCGGATGGTTAAATCGCGAGAAACGTCCATTTAAATATTAATATTTTGCGTCACCGCCATGTTTGATTTGTGCTCACTGGGTTATTGAAAGTCCCATAGGTGAACTTATGTTCATAGCCCTTATCAACATACCAAATTTCAGTTTGATTGCTGTCATATATTAGTAGATATTTCGGACCGTCTAAATATTTCGGATGGTCGCCATGTTGGATTTTTATATATGTAGGCCTACTATTAGATGACGATTATTACGTAGGTTCATTATTGAAACGTTGACTTCGATTGCATGACTAGGACACAAGATTTTAAAATTTCGCACAGCCGCCATCGTGAGTTTATATAAACAACTGAACTAAATTAGATGTCTTGCATTACATTGGGTATAAACATCTGCTGTACCATGTTTCACTGTGCTCGAATGTTAAATGGCGTGAAAAGTCTATTTAAATGTATCAACTTCGCTTGGCCGCCATGTTCGATTTGTACTTAACATGGTTTTGAAAGCTACACAGGTGAACTTCTAGTAGTGCCCTTTATAACCACACAACATTTCAGGGTAATATCAGTAATAGTTTCGGAGATATAGAATACCGGTGAAATATTTCGCACAGCCGCCATTTTGGATTTTTAGGTGCACGGTCGGGGTCGGACGAAATAGTACTATGACCTTACTGATTTTCATTGGAATCGCTACAGTCGTTTAGATTTTATTAGGGCCACCCCCGGACAAAATGTGATTTCATAAGCCTATTTTTCATAAATGAAAATAGGCTAAAAATGACGGAGCTTAATTTTAGCATAAAGTACCTGAAGAAACCAACAACTGATTTTAAAGACGCCTGTATACAAAATATAGTGTATGTAGCCAGTCTAAAGCCTGAACAAAATGTGATTGGAATCAGTTAGTGTTGTCTTGGACTCATCTGATGGACTCGCACCTCAGTTGAATGAATTCGTAAAGGGAAAAAAAAAGAACTATAAATAACTTAACTAAATACAAATTGTGCACTTTAACAAATGAGGAAATGAGTATTAACATTGTGCAATAAAATGGAGCATGGTCGCTGTGTGCATGTTTAGCCTACTTTATTCATTTTGCCAAAAAGTAAATCGATCGGGGAAAATGTGTGTCTGTCTGTGAGTCCTCCCCCTCCCGTATCAATTCCTAAATGGCTGCAGTTATCTAAACCAAATTTGGTAGGAGTACAGATATATACCTGAATATCTCACGACCATGTTTGAATTTGATGTCAGTGCTACCAACTGCTGAAAAATCGCATTTAAAATTTGAGCTCTATTTTGGATATCTCAGAAGTTATGCATGCGAACTATTCCAAAATTGGCTGACATATAGATATTAACATTCCAGATGAATTTTCAGAAGTCCATGCATGCCAGTGTTGCCAACATGATTCTTAAGAGCCACCAGGGCTGCCAACTGTTTACTTGACGAACTGAACCAGACTATGAATGACAGACTGGACGAAATAGAACAGTATGGACGTAGGCTCAATGTCAGACTATTTGGCATTAATGAGAATGATGCAGAGGACACGGACGACCTTGTGCTCCAAGTTGCAAGTAACATTAATGCAGACGTCAACAAGAATGACATTGATAGGAGCCACAGAGTGGGAATGAAGTCATCAAACATGCCGCGACCAATTATAGTGAGGTTTACCTCATATAGAGCTAGGAGTGAGTTCTTCAAGAAGAAAATGCATCTCAAGGGAACGAGGACAACTATAAGGGAAGACCTCACCGCGAATCGACTTGCTGTTCTGAAGACTGCTGTGTCTCGATTTCAATTGAAGAACGTTTGGAGTCAAGATGGTGTCATTTTTGTAAGAAACACCGACGGAAGAAAGGTCCGAGTGACGAAAATGAAGGAGTTACCAGCCCAGTAGGAAACCAGATGAGTAATTGACACTTTTTAATTCCTGGAGTCCATCTCATTATAATAAAAACATTACATTTTTAATTTCTTTTTCAATTTAATTTTTAATTTATTTAAACTCACTAATTTAATACGCATTATATTTTATTAATTTCACTTCATTCATTAATTTATTGCATGATTCATTCTAGTTTCATTAGTTTCAAGTATAGGTTAACATCAGCTGCTAAAGACTTTAAGACGTGTAAGTTGGTACGCTCTTCAGCTTCCTTTGTCATTTGGAAACACAAGCTCACGCGAAGGTCACTAACCCCTCCCCTCCCACTTACTGCTCCCCTGTTACTGCCCCAAAGCGATCCCCCCTACCTTCTACCTCGCCCTTTCACTTCTGAGGAAACATCCAATACAGTAATTAGTATACCTTACCAACAGATCTCAACAGCTGACTAATTGTAAATATCCTCTTCCTGTCAAATATTTCTGTGTATGACTTTATTTAATGATGACTTTGTAAGATATCAAATTCATACAGAAGTAGGTAGAGGTATTGATCTATGTGTGTCTCAAATACTTAAATTTAAGAAGGTAACTTAAGCATATTTCACACAAATATTAGAAGTCTATCTAAAAATAAAATAAATTTAGATGCCGAGTTAGAAGCATATAACCATATATTTGATGTCGTTATACTCACAGAAACTTGGAAATTAGGTAACTTTAATATATGCAAGCATTCCAACTATAAAACATACTATAACGAAGGATGCTTTAATAAATGTGATGGAGTTGTTTTTATGGTGAAGAATTCTATTGACCATGAGGTAGAAACTGTGACTTACAATGATTTCAAACTCCTTAGGCTCAAAATAAATTATGGGAACAATAGAATTGCATTAACGTGCATATATCGTTCGTCAAAATACAATAAACAACTATTTATTAATAATCTTCATGATTATGTCCAGCAAAAATGTACACTAGAAACCGAGGTGATTCTAGGCGACACTAACATAGGTCTATTTGATGAGTACGACTCTAATGAATATTTAAACTTACTGCATGAGCATAATTTTAGATCGTTGATATATGGCACCACTAGAGACACTTCAACGAGCAAAACCTGTATTGATCATGCACTTATTCGTAGCGGTATTTCTAATGATAACATCTTACCCATAATATCACAGAGCAAAATTACAGATCACTATCCTATATTAGTTAGTATAAATCTTGAAAATGGCCGTGACTTAGAAGCAGCTCAGTGTAACATAGTGAACAAAGATTTAAGTTAGATAGTGAGATGCTTAAAAATAAATTGAGCAATATTAATTGGGACACAGTATTAGGGAACAACCACTTGGATTCTAAAGTAGATAAATTTATACAAACTATCAAAAATTGCATAAAAAATTCTTCAATACAATTAAATTCAAAGCAACGACAGAGAAAGGAGTGGATCACGCACGCGCTAATTAAGTCCATTCACACCAGAGATAGGTTGTATCAGGAATATGTAGCAAATAAAGAGAACAATGCCATGAAGGAGAAATATAAGCGGTATAGAAATAAATTAAACGAATTGCTTAATAAAGCTAAAACTGACCACTATAAACAATTAATAAGTTCCAATTCTAATAATCCAAGAAAAGTATGGGACATTGTCAATGAAATAACACAAAGAATAAGTCATAAAGAAAAAATAACAAAAATAAGGTCTCAAAATCATGTTTACGATGATGATTTCACTATAGCTAATACATTCAATGATTATTTTATTAACAAAACTACTGACATGTCTAAAAATATTAAGAACAATCCAGATTTTTCCTTGAAAATCAACAGAAACACATATTCCTGTTTTTATTCCGATTACCGAAGCGGATTTACATAAGTATCTACATGAAATAAGCGACACTAAAGCAATGGGAATAGATAACATCTCAGCTCAAATTATTAAGCAGAATTTTAATTCTTTAAAGAGTCACTTTCAGTTGGATACTTCCCAAAGCAATTAAAAATTACAATTGTAAAACCACTACATAAAGCAGGCAATCCTTCAGAACTAAAGAACTATCGACCGATATCGTTAACGACAACCATATCAAAATTATTTGAAAAATGTATAAAAAAATCATACTTATCAGTTTTTGAAGAAACACAATCTACTATCAACTAGACAATTTGGCTTTATAAAAAATGTCAGCACCACTGATGCTATTGGGGAATTAACTAGGCGAATTTATGAAAATATGAACAGTATGAAACCGACCTTGGGCATATTTCTCGACTTAGAGAAGGCTCTTGACACCATACCTCACCATATTCTCCTTCAGAAGATGGAAAGATATGGCATCAGAGGCATAGCACTGAAATTGATAGAAAGCTATTTGACTGAAAGGATTCAATACGTTAGAATAAATGGAACTACAAGTCTACCTTTAAGAGTGAAAAGAGGAATACCACAAGGCACAGTGCTGGGTCCATTATTATTTTTGATTTTTATCAACGATATTGAATCATCTATACATGGAATTGAAAATGTTAATGTCATATCATACGCAGATGATACGGTAGTTTGTGTTGAAGGTAGAACATGGGGAAATGTAAAACAAATTGCAACTGCTGCATTGAAAATGATAAAAGGTATGGTTAGATGGTAACGAACTATTTTTAAATATAAATAAATCAAAGTTCGTAAGATTCAGTTTAAAAGCAGTTGAAGATGATTTTAATGAACTAAAAATACACACTTTGAACTGTAATCAGAACTGTGACTGTCCTAAAATAGCTAAAGTGGATACAGTTAAATATCTGGGATTATTTATAGATAGTGACATGAAATGGAAAAGCCAATGCAAACACCTTACAAGTAAAATAAGAAGAACAATCTATATATTTCACAATTTAAAACATATTGTCAATTACAAATTAATAAGAGACATCTACCATGCTCTAGTCCAGTCAGTTCTTACATATGGTATTCTTGCCTGGGGAGGCGCCTATGAAAATGTACTAAAAAGTGTTCAGATAGTGCAGAATCTCATACTACGAATAATGTTGAAGAAAGATAGATTATATCCGACTATGAGACTGTATGCTGAGACAAGGGTCTTCAACATTAAACAATTGTAGGCTTTTGAAATATATAAATACATTTTTAAAGATAGAAATAGAATTCAAGTTGTTAGCCACGGGTATGAAACCAGAAGTATTACAGAGAATCACTCTACACACATCAAAAAAAGTTTTGCATCACCTCGGTTCCAAGAGTTCCGGAACCTTTAAATACAAAGGGAATAGAGATCAACACAAACAACATTTCAGCTCGTTTTATTGCTCATGAGACCCACACATTGCATGTTGTACCATCATACAGCTAGACTTTCAGCATTTGTGGTCCAGATTGCAGTACACACCACTACCTCTAATACCCAGTAGCACGTCCTCTTGCATTGATGCATGCCTGTATTCGCCGTGGCATACTATCCACAAGTTCGTCAAGACACTGTTGGTCCAAATTGTCCCACTCCTCAACGACAATTCGGCGTAAATCTCTCAGAGTGGTTGGTGGGTCAAGACGTCCATAAACAGCCCTTTTCAACATATCCCAGGCATGTTCGATAGGGTTCATGTCTGGCGAACATGCTGGCCACTGTAGTCGAGCGATGTCGTTATCTTGAAGGAACGCATTCACAAGATGTGCACGATGAGGTCGAGAATTGTCGTCCATGAAGACAAAGGCCTCTCCAAAATTCTGCCGATATGGTTGCACTATGGGTCGGAGGATGTCATTCAGGTATCGTAAAGCCGTTTCGGAGCCTTCCATGACCACCAGTGGCGTACGTCGGCCCCACATAATGCCACCCCAAAACATCAGGGAACCACCACCTTGCTGCACTCGCTGGACAGTGTGTCTAAGACGTTCAGCCTGACCAGGGTGCCTCCAAACACGTCTCCGACGATTGTCTGGTTGAAGGCATATGCGACACTCATCGGTGAAGAGAACGTGATGCCAATTCTGTGGGGTCCATTCAGCATGTTGTTGGGCCCATCTGTACCGCGCTGCATGGTGTCGGGGTTGCAAAGCTGGACCTCGCCATGGACGTCGGGAGTGAAGTTGCGCATCATGCAGCCTATTGCGCACAGTTTGAGTTGAAACACGACGTCCTGTGGCTGAACGAAACGCATTATTCAACATGGTGGCATTGCTGTCAGGGTTCCTCCGAGCGGCAATCCGTAAGTAGCGGTCATCCACTACAGTAGTAGCCCTTGGGCGGCCTGAGCGAGGCCTGTCATCGACAGTTCCTGTATCTCTGTACCTCCTCCATGTCCGAACAACATCGCTTTGGTTCACTCTGAGACGCCTGGAAACTTCCCTTGTTGAGAGCCCTTCTTGACACAAAGTAACAATGCGGACGCGATCGAACTGCGGTATTGACCTTCTAGGCATGGTAGAACTACAGACAACATGAGCAGCGTACCTTCGTCCTGGTGGAATGACTGGAACTGATCGGCTGTCGTACCCCCTCCGTCTAATAGGCCCTGCTCATGCATGGTTGTTTACATCTTTGAGCAGTTTTAGTGACATCTATGAACAGTCAAAGGGACTGTATCTTTGATACAATATACACAGTCAACGTCTATATGCCGGAGATCTGGGAACCGAGGTGATGCAAAACTTTTTTGATGTGTGTATTTTATATCAACCTATGTTAGGTATAGCCAAACGTAACTTTCTGTATTTCTCACCAAAATTATATAACATTCTCCCAATTAAATTAAAAGAATTTAAAGGAAATCATGCAAACCTGAAGATGCATATAAAACTTTTTCGCAGAGAAAACAAAATTAAAATTGAAAATATAATTAGTTGAGCCGACAAGTTTATATAACACAAATTCAATTTTCCTTCTTATTCATTATTTTTTTTGTGTATACATCATTTACATAGAACGTGTTATTCGGCTAAGCCATTATACAATTTTTAGAAGTAGTAATCAACGATATGCATGCCACACACAAGGTTGCACCTTTTAGTGGCATATGTGGTATCTCTTCCTGCTCTGTATGAATTTGATATCCTATTTCGACCTGTCTTTATCATATTGTAACAATATAATTTAATAATAGTAAATTTACAGGTTAAACAATGAGCAGGAAGAGTAAGGAAATTCATAAAATGTGTACAGATATTATGAATTTGTAAAATGTGTGTATTTGTAACGATTTAATAAATAATAATAATAATAATAATAATAAAATGCTCTCTATACGTTTTAACCCTAATATCAATATATCAGAAAGTATGCAAGCCATCAGCTCTAAACTTTGCACACGTATAGTACCTGACATTCTACCATAGTTAGTTATAACTTATATACATCACTGTCGCCAACACGATTCTAAGCCTGCTGATAGGCCCAGTTTTTAAATGTATAGCCTATAACTTCTACTATACCAACAAAATGGACTTCAACCAAATTTCGTACGGTATGTGCTTTGTGTACCATAACAGATATGACTATTCGTATCCGTAAGAACCAGCAGGGCTGCCAACTGTTAATAAATGCTCTCCCTATTTGTTTAATCCTAATATCAATATAGCAGAAAGTATGCAAGCCATCAGCTCTAAACTTTGCACACGTATAGTACCTGACATTCTAGATTAATTTGGAGTAACTAATATACCATAGTGCTGCCAACATGATTCTAAGCTTCCTAATAGTTTCAATTTTTAATTACGGGTTACTTCTTTGTTAACAAATGGATTTTATTGGCACTATAATGGATCGTAATATTTCAGATTAATTCTGAGCATCACATACATGACATTGTTTCCAACATGATTTTACGCCTCTGTGGGTGGAATCACATTTACACAGAAGTAGAGTCAGTGTAACACTTTCCCAGTACGTAGCTGGTCTGCCGAACACTGCTGGAATTAAATAGTAATAAAAGGTGGTGGGGAAAACCCTCAGGAATACTCTTTAATGAGGACGGCCCCTTCTGTGGCGATTGACAGTGGTTCAGAGAGGTCAGGATCTGGAAAAATCGAGTATGAGGCGCAAAGACACCACTAATAAACACATCAAAAAACGTTTTGCATAACACTTGTTTGATGCAGAGCGTATGCGGGATTGTGGGCGACGTTATTACTAAAGAGACGGCATTCTGACAAATCCCGCCGACTTGATTCATGCGTGAAAAGTTAATTACAAAGAGGAAGACATATGGCCTGTTAAACAGGGACTGATATGTGTTGTAATCTTGCCATCCTGTGACGTTTCAATAAGGAAAACAGCCAACACGACGTCCAGCAGGGCTCTTACTCGCTGTGGCATACCAAAGATCAAGTTGTCCAGGTTCTCTCGAGGCAGGCGATCCCACTCTTCAATGGCGGCCTCCATGATCTCTTGGCGAGTTATGAGAGGGCGTGGACGCTGAGCAATAGCACGCTTCAGCATATCCCAGACATGTTCGATACAGTTCATGTCCGGCGACATCGCAGGCCATTCCATTTGTGCAGTGGCGGACTTCTGGAGGAAGTTTTGTACCACCGCCGCTCGATGTGATAAGTATATGCAAAACATTTTTTGATGTGTATAGAATCAAGTACCTGAAGCAGACCTATACATTCAAGGGCTTTCACGAAGAAGGAAAGCTGAACAGCGGGTCGTCAGTGGAAAAGAGACAGGCTGCCAGGAAACAAATGGAACGATACGGGGCTGGAAAGAAGGCTTCGGTGGCGTAGTGGGTAGCATGCTGAACTGCTGTTCCCAAGATAGCGGGTTCAAACCCGGCCGAAGTCGTCGGATTTTTTAAGAGCGTTAAAAATCCTTCAGTATGCCTTCCTTCGGAGGTGAAGTAAAGCCGGTGGTCCCATGTCATAGATTGCGCGGCTTCGGTGGCGTAGTCGGTAGCATGCTGAGCTTCTATGCCCAAGATAGCGGGTTCAAACCCGGCTGAAGCCGTCAAATTTTTTAAGAGCGTTAAAAATCCCTCAGTATGCCTTCCTTCGGAGGGGAAGTAAAGCCGGCGGTCCCATGTCATAGATTTATGGCATGTTAAAGAACCTTCCACTAATTACACCTGTGTGAAGCTAAATTGGATAGGTTAAGAATGTAAACAACGCTCTTAGGCCTGTACGTTCGTTGCCAAGAGCCGACTGCGGTGTCGTCTAGTAGCTAAGTTCTGAACTTGGCCTAGTAGTCGTTGACGGTGGCGCTTGGCGGCAAAAGTAGGAGCTATTTGAAAAATTCTAAGTTGCAGTATGTACTTAAATAAAAAAAAAACAGATAACACACACTAATACAGTCATCACAATTAACACCGGTTATCAGACAGATTTTACACCCATCCAAAAGTACACGGGGCTACATGACCGCGTTGTCACAGCCCCTAAACTTAAGAACCAACCAACCATGTCATAGATTTATGGCATGTAAAAGATCCTTCCATAGACTAAACTTGTGTGAAGCGAAATTGTTAGGTTAGATTTCGTCGGAACGCTCTATCAAAGTTCCAACGTTCACCACTAGGTATCATTGATGTATGGTAGCGATAGTTGGAACTACTTGAAATTGAACGGAACTTGTAGCTCACCCTAAGGGTGTCCACTGGAAGCAGCTACAGACTCAGGCGAGCCGAACTTGTCCTCGGACACTCCCGGCACTAAAAGCCTTACGATAAATAATAAATAAATAACTAACGTGTAACAGTTGTTTAACATGGTCATGGCCGTAAACAAAATAAAATAATAATAATGTTAAACATTATCATTGGAGGCAGATCTCTCATTCCAGAAGTAGAGACAAAATAAAGGGAAATATCGAGGAAAATTCTTGGTCCAGTCTGCTCAGAAGGAATCTGGATGAAACGGAAGTCTCAGGAGCTTTATCAGCATGATGAAAAGATCACTGACACCTTCAGGAAAAGGCGATTGAAGTTCTATGGCCACATTCTCGGAATGAACAATGACAGGCTCACCAAAAGGATTCTCAACCTTACTCTCTCAATGAATTAAGGGCAGATGACCTCGTAGTTCCGCCCCTTAAAACAACAATAACTAACTAACTAACTAACTAACTAACTCTCTCAATGAAAGTTAAGAACAACTGGCTTAGTGAAATAGAAAAAGACCTTCGAGAAATTGACAATACGGAGGAAATTTTACAAGGTCGACTCCGGTTCAGAACATTAATCAATAACCATAATTTCTCTGAGAAAATTACTACCAGAACCAAGAAATCATGGACGGAAGAACGTAGGAAGATCCTCAGTGTCCAGATGAAGAGATTTTGGGAGAAGAAAATAAAAACATAATTATCAAAATAATCTCTATCGCGCCCCGTGTTGGGCATACGAGGTAAAAATAATAATAATAGACTAATAATAATTAAAACTCAGGAATTTTTCTAGGCTTATGACGTGTCTTGTGTGGGGTTTCCCCTAGGAACACCAAGCAGGCTCATCAGTGGGCTCTTGGTGCTCTCCGCCCGGAGCAAAATAAACCTAGAAAAATTGCTGAGTTTTAATTCACGGGCCGTGAAAGCCATTGTACCATCTTTTTGGAAGCCTTTATAGGGAGGTGAAAGGCTGCTTGAGCTTTGAGCTCTCGCAGTTAGAGGCGCACATGCGCTTCATAAGAAGGGAGGTAGTGCACAGTTCGCTACTCCTGTGGGGGTCCGGGCGGGGAGCACCAAGAGCCCGCTGATGAGCCAGCTTAGTGTTCCTAGGCGAAACCCCACACAAGACACGGCATAACCCTAGAAAAATTGCTGAGTTTTAATTCACGGGCCGTGAAAGCCAATATAGCCGACCAATAATAATGTTAAACAAATCAGGAAGGTTTTTGTAATGCTGTTTTGGGCTCAAACCCTAACCTCTGGGTGTTCGGTGGGCCCCAACTCTACGACAGGAATGCGGACGTGAACACAATTGAGGAGTATTAAATCGCCGCCCACCCGTACATGTTCAATGTGCCGGAGGAAATGAACCCCGTGTCACGCTTCAATTGTGAAGGCACAATCGCATACGAATGGGAGTTATTTCTGTAGGCAGTGCTACCTGACCAGGGATGGTAAAAGATCCTCAGCGAAACCTCATACCAAGCTCTCAAAACCCTCGTACGTCCTAAAATACAAAACCGAAATGAAGTGTACATAGTACCCATTATACCCTAATAACGAAGGGCTGAATGTTCGTACTAAACGCCACTTCAGGCTTCAGAAATGAAGTTTCTAAGAAGCATGCTTCAAAAAACTAGGAAAGACAAAGTGAGAAATGGGAAGATAAGAGAACAAGCTGGAATAAATCAGTCCTTGAAGGAGACCTTAACTAGGGCACGTTTGCGATGGTTTGGTCACGTCAAACGTATGACAGAAGGAAGAATTGCAAAACAATGGTTACATACTGAGATTACTGGAAAGAGGCCTGTTGGAATACCTAGGAGGAGATGGCTGGACCAAGAAAAGGAAGATATCACATCCAAGGGAATCAACTGGGATGAAGTCTTGGAAGGAGCAGTGGTACATGAATCGACTAAAATGGAGAGCGCTCGTAAACCACACCCGGGAAACTGGAGTGAAACTGATGATGATGACTACAGCCCATGAAGGGCCTAAGCCTAACAAGCGACCGCTGTCCAGCCATTTGGCCTGCAGCTATTCGGGTGATGCGTGGTCAGTGAATCGGGTCCTCTCGGCCGTTAATATTGATTTTCGTGAACGGGGCGCTGCCGCTGCCTCACTGTCAGACAGCTACCCAATTGTCCTCACGAGGCTGAGTGCACTCCGTTCCTGCTCACACGTCAATTTCTAAAATCCCTGACGGAGCCTCCGGGTAGAGGCAGGTGCGCTACTCGAACAGCATGGAGGCGGCAATAAATGTCACTTACCTTTCGCTTTTGATGGTCTCGGGTACGCATTGAGACTTCGGACCATAAGATCTTAGGTTTTAATCCCAGCTCGGCCATCCTAGAAGAGATTTTCCGTGTTGACCCTCTTCTACAAGAGGCAAATGCCGGAATTGCTGCTTCTTTCCAATCCAGGCGTCAGTGACACACGATATTACAGACATCACAATAATGGAGATTATCAGACAAATTCAATACAAATATCCAACCACATAGGGCTGATGACCACGTTGTCAATAAAACAAACCTCGTACCTGTACCTCGATAAAACATGTTGTCTTTGCTCATTTAAAGACATCGTGGTCATGTTGCCGCGTGTGTTAGTCATCTTTCTGATAACCTGCATAATTGTGTTGGCTGTACTAGTGTGTATTTTATTTGGGGCTAAGAATTAAGTTGTTACTCTCCATTCGGTCAACACAAATTTGCCCAATATTACTGGGCAAAGTATAAATAAACACTCATCGACAATGGTGGCTACGCTCGCTAAAGCGCAGCGTTAGGTTATGGGGCCAAGCTCTCTGCTGACTCGGTAGACGCGTGGGTTCGAGCCACACCGTTGGCCGTCCATGAAATGGTTTTCCATGGTTTTCCATGGTTTCACATTTTCAACTCCAGGCAAATGCTGGGACGGTACCTTCTAACAGGCCACTGCCGCTTCCTTCCACATCCTTGCCTAGTTTCATTCACCATCATTCATTTCATCTCTCATTAACTTCTCTCATGAGGTTGGCGTCAGGAAGGGCATCCGGCTGTAAAATCCATCCGCCACAAAGACTTCCATCTCATCCCCGACCCTGTTGGAAAACGGGAATAATAAGGGTATACATAGGCCCACACTGTATACAAACATTCATGAAAAGAAATACATGTATTAGTAATAATCACTATTAAATAATGGGCAATTTAGGATTACGCGTTTCGACCGTCAAGCGGTCATCATCGGATCCTGGTCACTAGACAAATTGGGTAATTGTGTGTTGGCCGACTGAAGAGTTACAACTGATAAATTGTACAGGCAACACTGAAAATTGGCTTCAGAAATGTGCATTACAATTGGGAAGGAGGCGACCGTGGTCTTAATTTAAGTATCAACCCGACATTTGCCTGAAGTGGAAGCAGGAAACCACGCAAAACCACTTTTAGGATGGGTGAGGTGGGAATCGAACCGACCTATCCTCAGTTGTGCCTCACGAGGCTGAGAGATCCCCGTTCCAGCCATCAGACCAGTATTAAATTTCTTGACATAGCCGGGAATTGAAGCCGGACGATGCCCAAAATTTGATTAGAAGTTGAATTATTGATGTATTGTTTTATACGTTCAAGATGGTGGATGTGCTGGTAAATACATGTAAGATTTTCCAGGTGAAATGTCACGTCCGGTGGTTCCACGTCAGAGGTCCATGATTTAAATTCACGAGATTAACGGTCACGTAAAACTACAATAGGGCCGATAATAAGGATGTTAGGCCCCTCAAAACACCGATTATC
Organism: Meconema thalassinum; assembly: GCA_946902985.2. Lineage (NCBI taxonomy): Eukaryota > Metazoa > Arthropoda > Insecta > Orthoptera > Tettigoniidae > Meconema > Meconema thalassinum. Next base: position 603,163,463 of record OX336388.2, on the reverse strand, counting down.
ATCATAATCATCATCAACTACAAGCCTCCTAACTCCCTGTATTATTATCTTCTAAAACCTAACAGTTGCTTTGTCCTTGGTGTATTTGACAAGGTTTAATAAGACGAAAATCAAATCCGCCTCGTGGCTCAGTGGTTAATTGGTTGGCTCATTAGTTTAGGAGCTGCGACAACGCGGTTATGTAGCCCCGTGTACTTTGGGTGTGTGTAGAATCTGCCTGATAACCGGTGTTAATTGTGATGACTGTATTAGTGTGTGTTATTTGTAATTCAGGTAAGGACTGCAGACGATCTTTTTAACGCTCTTAAAAAATCCGACGACTTCGGCCGGGTTTGAACCCGCGATCTTGGTCATAGATGCTCAGCATGCTACCAACTACGCCACCAAAGGCGCTCGTGGCTCAGTGGCTAAAATCTTAGCTGCACCTCTCATGTCCGGGTTCCATTTCCAAGGAATATAAGTTGGGCAACCACGGAAAACCACTTCCAGGATGGCGGAGGGAGGATTCGAAACCGCCTCTTTTCAGATTTACCTCACGATACTGAGTGTACTCCGTTCCAGCCATGAGACCAGAATTCAATTTCTTGGCAGAGCCGGGAATCGAACTCGGGCCTTCGTTGTGAAAGCTAAGAATGCTACTTGCTACGCTATGAGCCGGTCTAACTGAGGAGAGGTGGTTCAATTCCCACCTCAGCCCTCCTAGGAGTGGTTTTCCACTTCTACTCCAAGCAACTGGAACCTAACTTAATACCACGGCCGCCTCCTACTCCATATCCCAACTCCAACTACAAATACAGCTGCATCAGTGACACAGGTTATTAGGCATTTCCATATATACCCATGCGTATCAGAATAAATGACCACGATGCCGTACGTAGGCTAACACTGTATCAACAAAGAATGGGTTAAAACCATATGTTGCATATTGACATCGTACAATGTCAAAATCCAACCGTGTTTTTTTTTTCCTTTTTATATAATTTCGAGCACTTGGTTGTTGTTTTAAATTAATTTTTACTGGCTGAGTGGTGCAGCGTTAACGTTCTCGCCTGTTGTGCCCAAGGTTGCAGTGTCAAATCCTGGCGTAGTCAGTTGGCAGTTGATGGTGGGCAAATACGAGGGAGTCGTGTCATTAGATTTACTGGCACGTCAAAGATCCCCTTAGGGTCAAAATTCCTGCACCCCGGCGTGTCTGAAAGCCACAGTAGTTAAAAGGGACGTAAAACAAACACATTATTAGTATTATCTTATAATACGCTAAGATGTATTGTAACCTTTATGCATCTGTGATTGCATAAATTCTACATATTTATTTCAACAAGATTTTATTCATGTTTCAAAGCTGGTGTGAGAAAAGACGTTGCTTGCGGACCAGGGCACAACAAAGGGAGACCCGTACGTGCTTTACTGTAACTTTCACCCAGCGCAGACAATGACGGTAGGAAGAGAAAGCCAACATCTGGAAGCCACATGCGCTCAGACAACGCAAAACGGTGTTTCAACCAAGCGGGTAGATACGAAAATTTCAACGACCACTCACTAGATAAACCCCGCCCATTTGAGAGAAATTGGAGCAGTAATTAAAATACAGAAACAGGAATTACACCATCGTATAGGGGACAATCCCAGCCTCTCAGAAGTATCGTCAAAATTTAAATTGGATCATTTTGTGATTTTTGCCAGAATTAAAATGAAATCAGGGGGTGGATTTAAAACTACCAATAGCAGCGAGGGACGCGAGACGCGGCCAAATCCCGCCGAAATTAAGGAACAATGAAGGGAATTACGGAGCTCATTATATAAGGATCCAACGATCGGATTTTGGATAAAAAGAAGTCATTGAGACATTAGAAATGAGGACGTTCAAAGGAGCTAATTTGCATATTCATGCGAGTGTTTTTATGGAAATAAATTCCAAAAGCTCCCCACTCCAAGTACTTCTAAGAGAAATCATATAAATAATAGCTGGAGACGCAGCGAAAACAGTTCGTATCCGGGCGCTGCATGAGGCGGAAACCCAAGCCCGTAGCCTTAAGAATATTAAGAATTTGACAGTTTTATAAGTTCGTATCCGGGCGCTGCATGAGGCGGAAGCCCAAGCCCGAGGCCTTAAGAATATTAACAATTTTACAGTTTTATAAGTAGAAGCAGTTCTATATTTGGAATTTGAATATCGCTAAGTATTCGCGAGTGCGAATTAGAACAGTGCATACCGTGACAGTACGACAGTTATAATGATAGAGATAGCCGTACGAGCTATTAGTAGCTAAGTCAGTGATCTTGGAAGCTATTGAACTATCAGCTGAATTGAGTAGGTTGATGATAGCTGTAGGAGGTAGGAGCTACATACGCGAGAACCGTGCATTGTGATGATAATAATAATAATTCACAGTAGACCTTTGCTTTGGTGATTTTTTGGAAACCGTGTGTAAATTATCCTCCTTGCAAGATGAACCAACTGATCCAGAAGACTGATATCAAGGACCAGAGCATTACCATCAGGATGTATACGAGATAAGTAGATATTGTATGGGGCATGTTTGCCATAGCGTATCCCATCATGGGAATCCAATAAGTTTATCTCGATCATAAGCAGTTATGATAAAATAGATATTTTAGGCATAGCAGGCATGTTTTGTGTAGATTTGTGTGTATTTGTCAGTTATGATTATTTTTTTGTGTGTTTTATAACGTAAATGAGTATATGGGCATCAAAATTTTGTTTAAATATGTTTTGTGTGAGGGTGTCAGTAACTTTGCTGAATGCACAATTAAGGGAGTGATTGGTTTGATAGTGCTTATGCACGATATTAACGTAAAAGATAATATGGGGAAGACAGCTCGATATTGTGACAAAGACCAGTAGTGACACTGAAATTATGTGAACAGTAAGTATGGTAATTGATAATCACACCAAGGTAAAGAAAGGTAAGACAAATGGCTGGATGATAATAATATTCAAAAAAGGTTGAGAGTTGATCCTGGGTTGAGCTGAAATTAATAACGGAGGTGGTACTCCCGTGTTCTACGATGATATAAAATGGTAAGTGAAATTAATAACGGAGGTGGTATTCCCGTGTTCTACGATGATATAAAATGGTAAGTGAAATTAATAACGGAGGTGGTATTCCCGTGTTCTACGATGATATAAAATGGTAAGTGAAATTAATAACGGAGGTGGTATTCCCGTGTTCTACGATGATATAAAATGGTAAGTGAAATGATTGAATTCATTGTCTGATGAGAGTGCGCTATAGCTCCGTCGGAAAGGTAACTGTACAGCTCGAACCCCAGGTAGTCAAAGGGAGTCTTAGGGAGCAGGTATAAGACTTCGGCCAGCCGTCTGAATTCTAAAAGGAGCAGTGAAGGTTATTGCCTGCCAGGCTGGTTAGTGTGGTGTGAGAATGTCTGTCACAAGGTCGAGGGATGGTATTGTTGTCTTTTGAGGGAAGGTAGTCTGGCTTCCCAGGGTTTCTTTTTGTACCGCTTCAGGAAGCGACGTCTTGTATTGTCATTATTTTGAGTGCATTCATTATAGTTGTTTATTTATTAAGAGTAGCGGGCCATCGGCCACCGAAGTGTTTATTTGATGCTTCATGTATATTTGACTTGTTTGTTTTACCGTAATTAACAGAGTCATGGCTCTGAGTGAATTAATTGTTTATAAGTTAGAACGTGCACACATGCCTGTGGCCTAGAATAAGTCTATTGCCTTCATTGTCTGACTCTTGTGAGGAAGGATGATGATTGTACGAGAAAACATGTCCGAGCCCCAGAAACAAATTTTGCAAGTTATAAACATGAGTGCGCATATTTTTTTTGATAGAATGGCTGGGTTATTTAGGCCATAGTTTTGATGAATTAAGTCTGTTGACGTTTTATTTTTGAATTTGAAGCAGTGGACTGCAGTGAAATAGATTATTTTTCTTTTCCTGGTTTCAGCCAGTACGATTAATTTACTTTTGCATTTTGATTTTGTTGATTTGAGTAATTTAAGGGATAATTTTGTTGTTTTATTGTCTATGGATGGGAGTAAATGGGAGATGATGTTTTTGTGAATAAAATTATTTTATATTAGGAGTTCTCTGACATACTGATTTTAAGTTAAGCCTCCTGTGATCCTTGACGATATTCCTAGGATGTTTAGAATAAGTTAGAGCCACCCCGAACAGACCACTACCCGAGCTAGAGTCGGCATCCTAGAAAACATTGAAGGGTACAGTATGTTTCACAAAACTCAAGCTCCTAAACCAGAGGGAGTTACCTGTAGAAGGTGTGGTTTGTACCAAAATCTTCCAAATCGTCTCAATAGGAAAAATCTTGCATTTCTTGAAAAGTCAACGGAAATATATTTATTTGTTTATAAAGAGCTTTTAAACAAATAAACAAGACGATAGCCCCTGCTAGAACTGTATCGTGTACAGCCCGCATAGCACTAGAGCCGGGCGGGTAGTCTGTACACATGGGGCACACACAACCCATTGTGCAACCAGCAGCAGTGATTATTGCTCTCTGATTTCATAAATATCGACAATTTGTGTAAAAAGTGCGTTTAAACAAATAAACATAGCCTATTTATAGAAGTCTGCAGGTGGTTTATACACAAGCGAGAGTTCTCGCACGAGTCCGCTAGTTATTTTAATTAATATTAGGGGCTTGGTCATCAACTCAGTGTGCTTAGGTTTCAATTGAATTTGACTTATAATGAACTGTGTTTAAATCTCGCAGCCCTTAAAGGACCTACACGCCAAGAGACGGAAAACATTAATCGATGTCACCTTAAGTCTTGTGACTGTGCTAATGTGTGTAACTGTAATTATTAGGTTCGATGTATGAGGTAGGCGCCTTGGGACTTGACATAAGATAACATCCCAGCATTTGTCACGTGGAAGTGTGGAAATCGTGGGGAAAATCAAGTGGCTATTATCCTACATTCGGACTTGCAGTTGTTTCGGGAGTTTTTTTTTTTTTGCCTTATGATTACTTAGCCTATTGTTTCTTTTAGGAGCTTTGCGATATCGTGGTCATGTAGCCCCGTGTACTTCGGTGTGTGTAGAATTTGATAATCTGTGTCACTGCGATGTCTGTACCAGTGTGTGTATTAGTAATTGAGGTAGGATTTGGCTAGGAAGCGACCGTGGCCGTAAATTGGGTACCATCCGGGTATTTTCTTGAAGTGGAAGTGGGAAACCATGGAAAGCTACTTCCAGGATGGCTGAGGTAGGAATCGAACCCGCCTCTTCTCAGTTCCCGCCCTCAGAACAGAATTAAATTTCTTGGCAGAACTGGGAATCGAACCCGGGCTTTCTCGGTGACAGTCAACAATGCCAGCTGCTACGCCATGAGGATGACCTGATTAACTGGCAGCTGTACTCGTCGTTGATGAATTAATTGTTAATTTCATAAGTTACCATCATCTCCTGCGCCCGGGATACCCATATCTATACTAATATAATACAACTGAACAGTATATTTGTTTTTGTGTTTAAACGCGCTAATCTCTAGAACTACCAGTTGGATCAGAAAAATTATTTTTGTATATGATAGCAAGATTCAAGAGGAATAGTTCAGGCTATGTAGCATTAGGCTACACCTCTCAGGTAACCTTGAAAATTGTTTTTGTTCAGTAAGTCGGAAGAACAAGCTCTCCTGAGCAGCTTCAATAATACCTAAGTCTATTGTTGCCAGGCAATGCGGGCTGCATCACATCACCCCTACCAGTGTTCTGGTGCAGAATTGCGAACTGCTTAAAAATTGCAGTCACGGGGAGTAATTATTGCAAAAAGATTTCTTAGGCCCCTTAAAACAGTTATAATCACAATAGTATGCCTCTGTATAAGAGCGATGGTGTTGGTGCAGTGTACTGAGGTTATCAGTTACAATAAGCGTTGGTGCTTTCCGATCCTTATCCTTGAGCGCTCCAGTTCTGTAGTAGTATTCATTATCATCCATAAAACAAATAAATCCACCGGTCGAAGCCGGGCACTACTGCTAGTGTAGGATACTCGCAGGGTTCAACCGAACGAAGTGCAATGCAAGGACTCTATATTGGGGAGCCGGTTTGTTAATCATGGTAACCTCTATAATAACCCCTGGCACTACAGCCCATGAAGGGCCTAGGCCTACCAAGCAACCGTTGCCCAGCCATTTGGCCTGCAGATATTGGGGTGACACGTGGTCGGCACATCGGGTCCCCTCGGCCGTAAATCTTGGTTTTCGAGACTGGGACGCTGCATCACTGTCAGGCGGCTACTCAATTGTCCTCACGAGGCTGAGTGCACCCCGTTCCAGCCCTCACGTCAGTTTCTAAAATCCCTGACGGAGCCGGGAATCGAACTCGGGGACGGCTTATCATCCTAATGGATGCCTAAATTTAAAGGGAAAAAGGGTATGGTGCTCTTCATACCCGGTTTTCAGAGATTTTTGGGTTTATGGAGAATTTAAATTAATAAAGAGAAGTTATCACCAAATTAACACTCATCTCAACTCTGACTTCGTACAAACTGGAATAATAGGAAGTAGGGATATAATAATATTAATCTTAGGTCCGTGATGAGTTTAGAAGACGTCATAACCGGGATTTATATAGGCTACACGTATGGAAAAAAATCCTGACGCGATGCGTAAAAGAAGGATTACGTTTTATCGGCACGTGACCCAAATTACGTCAACACGCTAAACCTATCGCATTTTCACTTTTCTCCAAGAGAAAATGACAAAGGGGGCCTGGTTCAGTGAGAAACAAAAAGATCTGCACGAGATTGGGATCTTGTGTGAAGATATCCAGGAGCGTGACCAGCTTAAGAGAAAACGCTTCGAACATCAGAGTTTCCAACCAAAGTCGACGCTGAAAACTGGAAAGATGGAGGGAAAGGAACAACACCGTCTACGATTGAAGGAATACTGGACTAATTTTAAAGCTAACAGGAAACTGTTGAAATGACGCGGGACGAAACGAGAACAACCGTAGGGATTTAGCGTCTCTGTATTGATTACAGGAATCTAGCGACTTTTGACAGCTATTTGGCGATTTATGGAAAACCTGAGTTGGCAACTGGTTCGGAGGTTGGTTGGATCCTCATAAGTTATAGCAATGTCGAAGGTTATGTGGTAGAAACCCACGAAAACCAAAGACAGCACTCTAATGCGGCGTACGTTACTGTACTAGGCTAGGTGAGAAGTGAGGTAGTTTGTCAGTACTTTCCTCAGTGAGTCAGTGCAGCAGTACTGACACTATGAATATTGTATTAATGGGTCGGCCTTTCGTGGCCGGTGGTATGCGCGTGAGGATTTTAGAGCGAGTCTACATAATATTACGTGACGTCACCTTAGTTTTCCGGCTCACCCTCCCAGCATCTCCTTGTCACTATATTGGCGCTCGCACATTGCTTATGTTTTACGCACGGTCCGCTTGTTGTCAGCCCGAGTAGAATACTACGGTACATAAAGACCGGACTCACGCATGCTCTGAGCGAGGAGATATTACGCACTTCATTTGCACTGGTTACAAACTATGAAGGTTCGCTGTGCGTTGATACACTGCGCATTTAAATTGTAATGGCCTAGAAGGAACGGCCCACTTATAACACATTTCACAGGCACTAGCCGTGTCCCAAATGCTATTACTCAATCGCTTCCATATGATCACAGCCATGAATGAGACTGAGACATCGGGAAAAAATCACTTCTTACTCTAGCTTGTACCAACAGACGAAGCAAAATTTAATGCATTCATCAAGAGATGGAAACATTGCGATGTTGAATTATATGTCAGGAACAAGATGTTCCGTGACGAACTAAAGAGCCTACTTTCATGCCAATGATTAATCTATATGTACCTATCTAGAATAATGACGAAATTAAGTTGGTAATATCGAAATTTCTAATTAGTTCTAAATATACCTAGCATAATGTAGCCTAATTGAGCACTACAGTTGGCAGCCATGGTGACTGAATATATTCTTAGTTCCGTCTCTTAAGCTACAGAATACAAAATTTGGTTGAAGTCCAATGGATAGCATGGACGTTACACGCAGTTAGACATTGGATCTATCAGTGCGAGTAGGGGGGTAATAGGAGTTCTGCCCCCCCCCCCCCCCCCCCCCCCGCCACACCACTACTCTCAATGCGAGCCGATAACTCCCGAACCCGTGGTCGGAAATTCACGAGTGAAGTGTTGTTGAACTCGGGCTGACGGGGGCTTTGCAATGGACCACTCGTTATATTTTTGGAAAAAATAAATTGAAAAATTTTGTTTTTGAAAATAGGCAATAGTTTCAAAACCAAACATGATAGAAAGTTGTGCCATAGTTGAAACGAATGGCCTTTATGTCCTTTATATTCTATAATAAAACTTTTTGATTTTTGATGTTTTTTTGAAAACAGTCCAATTTTGAAATTCCTATATTTTGGAAACTAGAAATTTTACAAAAAGTTTGTTTGACGTAAATGAATGGTCCCTATCCCCTCTACCCCCAAAATAAATTTCAAGACTCTAGGATAAAAACTTGACAGTAGTGCTAGAATGAGTTCTGCGCCACTTAGGAAGTTGTGAGCCCCTGGCGACCTTGGGAATGAATGAGTAATGCTAGGAGGGTGTGCTTGGATTCGTGTTTTTTTTCGTCTCGTTGTGCTCTTTACGGGAATGTAGGTGTTGAAAAGGTGAAAACCTGGAAACATGTTTTTTGGGGGTAAAACCGTGATTTTAGACTTTTTGTTATATCTTTCGAACCAATCATGCCAGAGGCGTGTACGAGGGGTCCAAGGACTCGGGGTGACGTCCTGTTTGCTATGGACCCTGTATTATATTTTAAAAAATTGTTGTTTTGTTTTGGAAAGCAGGCGATAGTTTGATAACCAAACATGATACAACGTTGTGCCATAGTTGAAACGAATGGTCTCTATGACCTTTATTTTTTATAATAAAACTTTTTTACTTTTTACATTTTTTTAAACACTCAAATTTTGAATTTCTACTATTTTGGAAACTAGGAATTGTACAGATAAGTTTGTTTGACATAATTGAAAGGTCCCTACCCCTTTTAGCCCCATATCAAATTTAGAGTATCTAGGGCAAAAACTATGCAATTTAAAACTTTTTTTTTTAATAAAGAGTGTTTGTAGACAGAGAGAGAGGGCTGGTAGCGATTGACGTATGTTACAACGAGGCTATGACTGGTCATGGTGAATACAGGAAACGGCTATTTCGAGGGGCAGCATGGCGAGGGATCGCTTTTCGATATTTTCTATGACGTATGGACAGAGACCAATATTTCGAAAATCCCCTTATGGTGATCTTTAAACATGTTAGTAATTGTTAATCAGTAACCTGACAAATTCATAATGATATGCGACGAATAAAAGCAAGGCTTTTATAGTTGTTAACAACAGAACTTGCTTTGTGTATGTATGTCTGGGTGGTAGCCAAAACTGAAAAAACAGAATATCTGCTAGAGAGGCCTGCTTGGAGCCTGGCTAGTCAGCTAAGATAATGGAATGTGGTTGAGAGCTGACAACATTGTTGTTATATGATAACAGGTTGGAACAATGTGGCAACTCTGTAAAAAGGTGATAACGGCTAGCCAGGCGAGCAGCAGCTGCAGCAGCAGCAGTAGAAGGCAGAACCCGCAGAGAGGAAAGGGGAGAGAGGGGAAAGGGTGAACACAAAGAGAGAACAGGAAATCGCGTGACCACTATAGAGCGGTGAGGGGGCGGGGCCAGAGGACCGCGGGGAGGTGAGGGGTTTGGTAAGAGAGTATTACGCATGTCATTGCACATTGCACGTCATTCCTGTTTTCAACGTTACTGCGTTAACATATGCCAAGTGTCTTATCTGTATAAAAGTGATTGCATTCGTGTGCCTAACCTGAGTTGGTTACTATATTGGATACATTATATATTTGAGGTAAGTGTGGGATTAACACTGTTTAGTTTATTTTAATGCTAATGAATGTTTAAATGATTATTGGTTTTCCATTTCATTGATGGATGGTTATTTTTGTTTTGTTTTAGATAATTTGCATACCTGTCGTGGGAGACAGAAACCCCATTCCACTCGAATCTAGGAAAAGGCAAACGCAGGGCTTTTTACAAAGCAAGGTAAGATTAAATATATGTATATATATATATATATATATATATAACTTAATTATTTTATTTTATTTATTTTTGTTTAGGAAACATGCTATTTGAAATGGATATACTTATGGTGGTTTATTTTATTTGTTTTTTAGTGTGCGTTGGAAAAGGCTTGTCCGCTAGAGCCACTGCTGAAAATCAGGAACGTGTGTGTTTGGGACCATTGTTTACCGAGCAGTCTACGGCTGAAAACTCAGGTGAGAGTGTTCTTTCAAAATCATGTATTTTACTGCTGCGGATACGTTAACTTGGGAACCCCTTGAGTACTGTTTCATGTCACGAGGGTGCTCTGGTCGTGTTGTTAATGTTAGGGAAAGTTTGATTCCCAAAGATTTTTTAGAATCTTGTTTTGACATTTAAAAAAATGAAATTTGTATAGCGCAAGAGTTGCATACAGCTTTAAAGGTGAATACAGAACTGGTGTGTGATTTCATATATAAAAAGGACGTTGAGCATAAAGAGACATTTTATATTGGCAGTAAAATGCAAGAGCTTTTGATTGCCAATAATCTGAACGAGTGGTATTAAAGCCATGTAGTGAATGCCTTGCTTGCTAAATTTGATAAACTGCAACAAGGACCCAGTGGTTTAGCATTAAACAAAATCCATTACCTTCAAATCAACATTTGTCATTTCAACCCGTTAAATGCTGGGTCTAGCTATATTAAAACACCGCCAGCAATAGCTTCGAAAAAGGCTGTGGTGAATATTGAAAATTTTGATGATAAATGTTTCTGTGGGCTGTGGCTACGTATTTGCAGCAAGCTCAAGACCGTCATGTTAACAGACCAGCAAAGTACAAGGCCAAGTTTGATGAATTAAAAAAACTTTAAATTTAACTCGAGTATCGTTCCCTATAGACTTAACCGAGATCCATAGGTTTGAACAAGATAACCAGGACTTTTCGTTCATGGCGTATGGCCTTGATGGTGATGAGATTGTGGGTCCTCTTTATGCCACAAAAGAACCGAAACGATATCACATTCATCTTTTATATCTGTCTAACGGAGAGGTGAATCACTATTGCCTGATTAAAAGCTTGAGTAGATTGCTAAGCAGTCAAGCGTCCAAAGCACATGGCAAAAAACATATTTGCGATCGATGCTTGCAATATTTTATCACTCATACGCTTTTGGAACGCCATAGGGTAGATTGTGTTTCTCAGGAAGCGGTGAGATTGATATTGCCACAAGGGGACAAGGCTGTGTTAAAGTTTAAGGATATTCATAAGCGTGACACTGTTCCCTATGTGGTATATGCAGATTTCGAAGCACTCACTATACCCATGGCGGCATGTGAACCAGATCCCACCATTATCTCAACCACACCCATTCAAATACATGAACCTTCTGCCATAGGATTTAATGTGGTGTGTGCCTATGACCCCACACAATCCGTTTGCAAATACCGTGAGGGACCAGATTGTGCCAGATGGTTTTTGGATGAACTTGTTAAGTTGGCTCATGATGTACAGGAATTACTGGACCACCCAGTACCCATGACCCTATCTCCAGAACAGCAGCAGCAGTATGAGCATGCCACGACATGTCATATTTGCGAAAAGCCTATTTTAGGCAGAGAGGAGAAAGTCAGAGACCACTCGCACTTTACGGGAGAGTTTCGTGGAGCTGCGCACAGCAAATGCAATTTGAACTTTTCAGCTCCTCGTTTCAGCAGTGTCTTTTTCCTCAATCTGGCGAATTATGACATTCAGTTTTTGATTCGTGAATTGGGTTATGTCAACAAGGTCTCGTTTACCATTATTCCCCAAACCCATGAGCGTTTTACAGCCCTGACATGGCGGTTGAGCGACTTAAGCATTCGATTTTTGGATTCCTTTAAGTATATGGCACCCTCGCTAGATATTCTTGTGAATGGCTTGAATAAGGATGAATTAAAAAATACCAGAATGCATTTTAATGATCCTGAGCAATTTCAATTGTGCATTCGGAAAGGTATATTCCCGTATGATTTCTGCAACAGCTGGGACGTGTTAAAGCAAAGAAAACTCCCACCACAAGAGAAATTTTACTCAAAACTAACACGCAGTACCGTTTCGGATGAAGACTATGCACATGCATGTCAAGTTTGGCGAGTGTTTGATACCAATACGCTAGGTGAATATGCTATGCATTACCTAAAACTGGATGTATTGCTGCTCACCGATGTGTTTCAAAAATTCCGTTACTTGTGTCAAAACATTAACGGTCTTGACCCGGCTCACTATTATACGAGTTCTGGGCTCTTGTTCGATGCCGCTTTGAAATACACTCAAGTGGAATTGGATTTACTCACTGACGTAGACATGGATCTATTTTTGAAAAGGGCACGCGTGGCGGCTTTGTGTCGCTTAACCAGCGCCATGCCGAAGCGAACAATGTCTACATGCCTGATTATTCACCAAACAAACCAGAATCGTACTTAATGTACTATGACGTGAATAATTTTTATGGTTACGCCATGAGTCAGCCTTTGCCCTATGGAAAGTTTGCTTGGCTGACAGACAGACAAGAGTCAGAATTTGATGCGATCAAGGCTAGCCAAGAAACAGGCCGTGGATATGTCTTAGAAGTGGATATTGAATATCCCTCATCCTTTTATGATCAACATGCCGATTTCCCATTCTGCCTTGAGCAAATGGTTCCCCTGACAGTAAAGTGAAAATTGAAAAACTCATGGGCACACTTTACAACAAAAATCGGTATGTGCTACATATCCAAATGTTGGTGCAATACCTCGCCCAAGGCTTGGTGTTGAAGAAAATTCACAGGGGTATTTCTTTTGCTCAAAAAGCATGGCTTGAGCCATACATACGACTCAACACAGAGCACCGACAAATGGCAACACAGCAGTTTGAAATTAATGTTTTTAAATTAATGAACAACTGCATCTATGCCAAGTCCATGGAGAATGTTCGCAAATACCGTGACATTAAATTGGTGAATGTCTGGGACGGGCGGTGGGGTGCCCGGCGGTACTTGCCAAGCCAAAATTTAAATAGATCAACATTATCGATGAGAATTTGGCTACTATTGAATTGAGTAAGACCAGCGTGACCCATTTACTTGGGCCAAGTCATTTTAGACTTTTCCAAATCGGTCATGTATCGATTCCACTATGAGTTTGCCAAACGCTATTTTGAGGACGTCTCTCTTTTGTATATGGATACGGACTCTTTCATTTACCACATTCGCCACTGCAACCCCTATGACGTCATGAGGCAACATAGTGACTGGTTCGGCATTTCTTCCTATAGCGCTGACAACGTGTTTCAGCTACCCATAAAAAACAAGAAGGTGATTCCATTATGACGGAATTCGTAGGTTTGGCCTCGAAAATATATGCTTATCGCAGACTAGACTGTAAGGAAGCCAAAAGAGCAAAAGGTGTAGGTAGGGTAGTGGTAAAATCGCTACGTGCAGATGACTATCTAGCGGTTTTACGCACTGGCAAAGGTATGTCCCATACACAGTGCAGGATACAATCCAGCAACCATCATTTATATCTTGTGGAACAGAGAAAACGCAACCTCGCCTCCATGGATAACAAACGTGTGTGGGCTGATGACCTGCTCACTAGCCTACCCTGGGGTTATGATCGCAAGGAGGAGGAGGTGTGATTTTTCCGTTTGTTCGTTTAGGGACATGGCTTTTTTGCAACTTTTAGATTTAGTATTTTGTAAATATTGGTTTTTGTCATTGTAAATAGTAGATTTTGTAAAATAGTGGCAACCCACTTGGACCTTTTGCTCTTTAAATAAGTTCTATGCAACCTTATTTTCTTAAAAAAATTGATTGGTAAATAGTTTGATTCTTTTAAAGCTGTACAAAGTTGTCGTTTTTTGTAAATATGAAATAAGTAATATTTTTAGTAACTTTAATGACTAGTATTTAATTTTTTGTTGTAATGTAAATTATAAATGGTAAGCTAAAAAAGTTTTTTTTGGATAAGTGTGCATGTCGAGAATGTGCTTTTGGGAATAAATAAAGTGGTTGTGTTTGTTCCCAAAGACAGGTCTGAATGTATGAGTAGAGAGAAAGCTGGTGTGTATGTATGAACAGAGCAAACACGGTGAGGTAGGGTGGGTGGGGAGGGGGAAATTTTCACTTATATACTCATTTTATTTGTCAATAGTTTTTTTCTTTGAAATATAGCGGTCAATAGACATTATATTTTGTAAAAACAGTCTTACCTGCGGTAGTCATAGACCTCGACGTTTCTCCAAACACCCATAAACACATTGCAGCATCATCATGGTCAAGCACTTGCATCGACATCATTGACAATTCTCAACTTTCAACATACACCAAATGGAAAAATGAAAAAACAGCAAAATGGAAAATCCATGCTTCGATATCACCAAAAACGCAAAACTTAAAACTAACATTTTTAAAAACTGGAAATGGCCAAGTGTGAAATATGAAAATTCAAAAACTTCAAACAGACACTGTTTAAAAAGTGTAATCAACAAAATGAATAATCCATATTATTAAAAAACACAAAACTTGAAACAGACATTTTTAAAAACTGTAAATTGCAAATTGGCTAATGGCAATGAGTGAATTCATCATGTGTGAAATGTGAAAATGAAAATTCAGCCCATCAACATCATAATTTATCAAATAAGAAAACACATCGTGCTCTGGTAAACCTTTGTTTTTATTTTATAACCATAGGGATTGACAAATGAAAATAGAATACAAACACATCCCAATTCCTCACTCCTCAATTCCTCAATGTTTATGTCCACGCATCATCAACTTTCCTTTCATAGCACTCATCACAATCAGGGCTGCCATCCTCTCACCCACTGAGGCATCACAGGATGTGAAACGTTGTTTAGGTTTTTTCAATAATAATTTATCAGTCACATGTCTTAAACCAGGATGACTATGTCGATAAGAAAGATCATGTTCTTTACATGCTTGATCCAAAAGATTAATGGGTACATCACCACGCTGCAAACGTTTTTCAAGATGAGTTCCAGGGCCACAAAAACGATAACCTGGAAGATGGATTTCGAAAGGTAAGTATTGAATCACTTTGTCAATGACGCCATTGCCAGTCTTCCTCCTCCTCTGTGGACGATGTTTGTGTTTGTTGTTGTTGCTTTTTCTTGCCATGGCACCCGTAGAATGATTCAACAAAGTCTTTACACGGACTTTTATGACCGTGATACAGTTTCACTAGCTGACAAGTCGCGCACTAACGCATGGAGTTTATTTTTTGCCATGGCCACTTGCTTATGGTGATCGTAATCCGTACAGGGTTGCAATTCACTCAACACAGGGACCTGAGTCCATGATTTTGGTACATGTTGCCAGATTACTTTCACCGATTGGCGGCCACATAATCAATGAACGACTTGGGGAGCGCCCAGAGTTCCTCTTTGGTAAAACTGTCTAGTTTCTTTTTGCACACAAAGAACTTCCCGATGGCTTTGTCTGTAGCATTGCCTTTTCCGTGGTATCATATGCTGTTGATGTTTACACGTCGCTTGTAGAAATCTCACTGGCGTCATTCACAGGTAAATCTTGAGTTATTATTTTATTTAACAACTCCCAACAGGCATGGGTGGTTAACCAATGAAAGAGATGCCACACACGAGCTAGGGCTGTATGGGTAATGCTGCCACAGGAACAAGTATCCATCAGCGTTTGCAGGGAGGGGCAGCCCAAGTCCATGAGGTCGATACATTGACAGTAAGACGCCAAAAATGGTTGCAACCATTCACGTTTTTCATTGCCTTTCACAAATACCATATTGGCCGAGGACAAGTGTGCTTTCATGACCACGTCCAAATATTTATAGGAAATGGTTCCTTGATTCCAGTCTAGTTGCCTATGATTTTCAATCCACTGGGTTTGTTTACGATCTTTTTCACACAACAAATCAAACGCATGGGGCGGTTTAAATACCAAATGCGTAGCTTGCGATATCCAAAAAGTGGTACAATCGATAATGGCCACTTGTTTAAATATAAATTTGTTGTCACCAAATTTAAACCCTTGGCAATCCACAATGAGTGTGCGCAACATGTTGACGCTTGCCTGGACCAAGTTCAACTGACGACTGACTGACGATCAATGACTAAGGTGTGACCATAACATGGTCTTACCTGCCATGTTAGTTTGACAAAAATTGAGGTTAGGGTAGGACAGGGGGACATGAAAAAATAAGAATTTAAGAATTACATCATTTTATTATCATAACACGTCTTACAGGCTTTTGTCATTTTGGGATAGGGACGATACCAACTGATACAACAATATAGTCTCTTGTGTTTGTAACGTCCATAACAGCGATGATGTCCCAATGTCTCTAAACTAGGCGTTTTTGATGGTGAGCTGCTTATCGAAGCACCATGGACACCATACGGTCCATACGTATCGTAACTTGTTTTTTCTTCATTACCCAGAGACACAAGTGAGGGATAGCTTGAATGACAGGGTATATTTCCCACTTCCATTCTACACAGGTAGGGGCAGGCGGGTGACCAGCGCTGATGTTCCTGCATGGGTTCATCGCCCTCCTGCCATTGGTCTATGATGATGGGACAAAAGGCACATTTCACTTCATCTCTTGTTTTTAAATAGTAGAATCCAGCGGCCGCCAAGTCTTGAGGGTTTATGAAAGGCACTGGCCATGTTGCAAAAGTCTTGAAACGTTGTTCCTCAGAGTTTAAATTCATGGATGTAACGTCTCTTGAGGCTTTAAAGCAAGACATGACTGAGCGGCTTGACGTGGGTTGACTTGTTATTTATACACTCGTCACTTGGTTGGACAGTGGATAATAGTTGACTTGTTTGTAATGAATAATCAAACAGTAGGCCGTGGTATTGGCTGGTACATTGTATGCGTTTCAAAATCTAGTCGGATGTCAATATTGGATGGCTTGACAGACTCTTCCAGGTAAGAACAGTTAAAGACAATCAGTGGCGCCTTTGCCTTAAACCCTTGGGGTAGCAGCATGGGGCCGTTCTCTTATTGATAATACGACCATCGAAAACAAGTCGTACAGGGGACCAAACTTATTTTTTGAAAAATCCAAATCCAGACCTTCATAGGGAAACACAGCACCGTTGAGGAAAAGACGTGCATTTCTCAATTGCAGGTGATCAAATTGCCTGGCATTTTTGGTTTGTTGATACTTGCGATTCGTTTGAAAACCCACGATGATGTAGAGAGGTCTCTCTGTATAGCGGGCTGTTTTTACAGACCAACTGTGTGTGTTGGTGGTGGGCAAAAGCGGATACTCATGGAGTGCCCAGCTTCTAAATTCCATGGGTAGAGGCATATCTCTCTTTACCATCTTGAATATGTCCAGTTTTTTGCTATCATCAATGGGGCACTTTCCATAGCAAGCGTTGTAGTTGAATTTTTGAATCTATGGGTGCATTGTCGGCTCCCTTGAGTGCATTATTATCACTCCTGTCTCTCACCAGATAAAGCACCACAATGCGCTGGTGATATTCGGCAAAGCCTAAAATCAGTTTAAGAGGTAAATATCTAGTAAAGGTCCCATCGGTGTGTACCATCCAGTCATTGGTCAAGTCAGGGCACCAACCCGCCATGCAAAGTATTTTACCTTCTTCCTCACTATAAGAGGGGTATAGTTTCATGACTCTGGAAATACCCACATTTCGTATGCTATCCACCACGATATCGTTAACGACATACCGCACCTCAGAAAACAGAAACGCAAAAGAATGGTTGGCCAACTTGGATGTGGTGGGTGTAGAGCCATCGGCTTTGGTGAGCCTACCTTCAATCTGAATGACACTTTCATGTGGTAGGGTGTAAATATCTTGGTTATTGATAACAAATTGAATTTCATCATTGTTATTGAGTCCAGGTGTTTGAGCTTGATAGGAATGGAGATCAATTCTTACCACCCCTCCTTGCTCCTCGATGCGGTTCGCTACCTCTAGGATAGAATTCATCATGGGGGTTGACGTGGTAACCCAAATGCTGTAAAATCTGCTTGTCTTGAGATGTTAACGTGTATTCACGTGGCAAACAACTAACGCCATTCCTAGACGGTGTTGTTGCTTTATACACAAACTTCATATTGGCTTTAGCACCAACTTGTAAGTCACTGGTGTGGTGGAATCTAGATCAATGAGTTGTTGATCTCTATTGATCAGTCTTAATGTTATATTACTAATACCATCGACAGCCACAGAATGAAAAGCACTACTGGAGGGTTTTCACGAATAATATAGCCATTGGGCGATGTCACAATAAAGTGATAAAGCGAATGTGATGGTTCTTGATTGATGAACACTTGGCTATTAATATTACACGTCACCGACACATGATGGTCCTCAATGAATTTCACTTCATGGTCTGATTCATGATTTTTGTTGGGCTCCAACACGCGTGGTTTAAATGCTAGTAACGGACCAATGGATTCGGGGCGTGTTTTAAAGTCAATGTTGAATGTAGAGAAAATACTGCAGCGATGAGTGTTGGTATGTCCTACTAGTTCAAACTTGCCCGTTCCATTGATAAATGACTCTAAACCATATTGATTGATCAACATCACATAAATGTGTTCATAAATGTCATCGATCGTGTATCCGCCAGAGTTCAGGGTGAGCACAGAATCATCATAGTAAAACTTGTTGTTCACATTTTCACGTATGTTGTATATTCGATTGTACGTTTCAAGTGAAACAAGTCCTAAATCATAGGGGTTTTCACTCAATTCGATGGGCGGGTAAAAGCCTAGGCTGACTTTAGGTCCACGTCCATGCAGTGTAAACGTTTTACTTTCTGCCGACATACTGTTGACGTTTTTGCTTATGCTGCGTCTTATATAAAAAGATTAAACACAAACGGCCACAATGTTGGCTGTTAAACGTTTGCTCACGTTTCACATTATAATATATCTTGATCCTGTTTCCAAAATAGATCACTAGTTCCATGGGCGAGGGGAGATTCCCAAAACTGTCAAAGTACCATACTGCGGATCCCTACATAATGCGTTCCTGGTCCTCGGTGATCATCCAAATTGACAACAGCACATTCCTGTTTCCACGGTCGTGGGGGTAATTGGTTTCGCATAAACACACCTCGAAAATGAGAAAGCTTTAGTTGTTTAGCATAGCTTTCCACTTGTTCATGCGTCAGGGCATGTCTTGCCATGGCTGTGGTTATTTTTTTTTATATATTTCGAAGTGGTGAAATCCCAAATCCTTGTTGATAAAAGGCTGGCTTTAAATTGGCATTTCTAGCCCCCATGGCAATCGCTTCCATTGTTTCATTATGTCGCTGACTTTCTTTGAGTTGTTGCTTCCCTGCTGCGCGGTTTTAATGGTTTTCGCCACTGCACTGGCACCGCCCACAAGTGAACCCAGAGCAGCCAAACCAGCAAATAAAGCATGTAAAAATCCCGCTCGTTTGGGGACGGGAATCACTCGCCCTTGTTTTGAAACCTGTCGCTGACGTTTCGGAACAACACGTCTCTGTGCTGCTCGAAGGGCTTTCCTTATGGTCAATACATTATTTTTTATATTTTTCTTTCGCAAGGGCTTGTCCACGAATGTCTTAAGCCCAGGCTTTGCCAAGGACAGGGTCTTATTTTTAGTCTTTTTAGTCTTTCTCACCACATACCTTCGTTTCACCATGATGATAATCACCAACAACCTTTCACAAGAAAGTTTATGTCACAACTAACGCCAGATTGTTATTTCATGGCTGTATATTCCAATTCCACATATAGTGGGAAATCGTTTATGGTTTTTCCCGCTTGCTTTTCATCCCATGTCAACATAAGATGAAAGGATATATCGTCACCTGCATTGACCTTTTCATGGTTATGGACCAACATCATATGACCATTATCTCTATTTGTAAATGGTTCTCATCAGGCATCGCGTATTTCATGTGAATGGTTCCATCATAGTGTCATCGATAGTGGTTTAAACCTGAAGCAAGCTGATAGGTCAAGTGCTGGTAATGGACTAGTGGTAAATGGTTTTTGTCATTCACAGGTTTTTCATTTGTCAGATACACTAAAAATACAGATGAGATAAAGTTACAAAGCCTTTTCATTTCATAGATCACGTAACGCTTGGTACAGACATCGTCTTCGTCTTGCGGGTCTTCCACGTGAATAATCCGATGGTGATTAGCGCTATAGCCATTCACTGTGTCTGTAAGCTGGGCACTTTGTCATAAAACTCATACACTTTGTTATCCACATACTTTTTTGTAGTAACGTCTGTAGACACTTGAGGATGTTTTACATGGGTTAACCGCTTTCCCTTAAAGTCATAATCTCCCTGTTTTGTGCGTGACACTACTGACCTATCCACATAGTGTTTATTAGCAGGATCTGTTTCTTGTTTAGGATCATGTATGGGGACAGACTTAGCTTTGGTCATTAACGCTCGTCCAAAGACATCCATCGTCAACTTGTAGTATGAGTCTACTGTTTCTATCACAAGGCTCGGTGCCATGTATGTAGACAGCCTGCTAACCTCTCTAAGCCTTAGTTGAAATGAAGATTATTAAGCAGCAAGAGTCATTCCCCGTGGGGGACATGGTTTCCCATCTCTGTCCCACATCACGTGAACAATGCCATGGTTCACTGTTTCCGTCTTCCATTCGCTGCATCATTGTGGGGCCTTACGGCTGTGGAAAGACCGATCTTTTGCTAACGCTCATCACAGCGCCCAATGGTCTGCGTTTTCAAAATATTTATATTTTTGCAAAATCTCTCTACCAACCCCTCTACGTGTTTCTGGATCAAGTCATGTCTGGATTACAAAATGAGAATGTGGGTTATTTTATATTTTCTATGCAAGAAAATGTTATTTCACCGGATGAGGTAAAGCCTGATTCACTCATGATTTTCGATGATGTATCCACTGCACGACAAGGCATCATTCAAAGCTATTTCAGTATGGGTCTAAACAAACATATCGATTGCTTCTATCTTGGACAATCGTATTCTAAAATGTCCAAACAGTTGATTCGTGACAATGCCAATGTCATTGCTTTATTTCGCCAGGACGAGAGTAACAGTCGTCACAATTATAATGAACATGTGTATCCGGATATGACCTTTCAAATGTTTACAGAATTGTGTGCCAAGTGCTGGAACACTCAACGTCATGCCTGTTTAGTGATTGACAAACAAAGTGAACTCAACCAAAGATGGTATCGCTTAGGGTTTGATCATTTTATTGCTATTTAAGGCACTGTGTCATTCCCTCTCAAGTCATTTGTCAAGACATCATGACGTTAGCAGAGAGTCAATTGAAAAAGCATATTATTAGAGCAAAAAATACTATTCGCCAAAAGTTTCGTCAATTGAAACGATCACGTGCGGATCATGTTTTGTTTATTCAACAACATTTAACTCCTCCGCTAAAAGCCATGTTGAAACCCTCTTTCAAGCCATCTGAAACGCTACCCACTGTTTCACAAGCCACTCAGATGCACCACGAGGACCCTGAGGAAGAGGAACAGGAACAGGAAAATTTGACTTGTGTTAGCGAAGTTGAGGATGAAGAGGAACAAGTGTTTACACCTCAAAAAAGGCCTCACCCCTTGCAGAGTTTTTGAGAAAAAAGAAATCCTTGGTCATGGTCGAAACACCTTGCCCTTCTAGATCATCTCCGTTTTCACAACTCTTGGCCACCCCTAAACATAAAGCTCAACTGAAAAACATTTTAATAAAATATTATGGATCAACACTAGAACCCTATTTCACCGATCTATTTATTGGAAACACAGATACCACGTATGGTGTTCGCTATGAGGATGATAGTTTTAAAATTGGAGATTCATCCATTAAATTTGCTCGTACTAACGCTGTCATTAAAAAAGATCAACTATAAATTAACACCAGGACTGTTAAAGCTGCTCTTCTCTCGGACTCCCTCTTCCCAAGATTATACGCAAGAGGATCTTGGCAAATATAAATCCATTTTATTGGATACCCATGCCCACAAAAGACAGTATGATCCCACTCAACAAGTTAATGCCAATATATCTCAAAAATATAAAACCATCATTGCAAAAAATTTTCCCACTAGTCAAAGTGGTCGTCGTAAAGCATCCCCTTCGGGAGTTACATTTAAACTATTAAAACCCCTTGTGGATGTTACCTACTGGCACAATCCCAATAAGCTCGTCCAGAGGCTACAGTTGTTGCATGCTTCACGTCAAGCCGGCCATACCGGTCACGATTGGGAAATTCGAGAAATTGAACAAGAACTTCGAAATGCCAAAATTATTGTTTAAGCCCTCACCCATTAAAATGGGAATTTCACATGAGTTGCATCGCCCAGCTAGGCGTCACTACCCGCGACTCAAGGTGATTTCACGAGGTGTGGATGAACTTTGGCAGGCTGACTTGGTTGAAATTATACCCTATGCTAGCGTTAACGACGGTGTACGCTATATGCTGACCGTCATTGATGTGTATTCCAAAATGGCCTTTGTTGAACCTGTGGGTCGCAAGTCTGGTCCACTAGTCTCAAGGCCTTTCAACGTATTATTCAACAATCCAAACGTCAACCTCATTTACTACAAACCGACCAAGGGAAAGGATTTTTCAACAAGGATTTCTCCAGTTTTCTCAAATCTAAAGATATTCACCATTACACCACGTACAGCAATCTCAAAGCCAGCGTAGTTGAGCGGTTCAACTGAACATTGAAAACGCATATGTGGAAAGCGTTTACTGCTCAGGCCACTTATCGCTGGTTGGACATGCTACCAGAGCTAGTGTCACGTTACAATGACCCCAAACATAGAACGATTGGAACCAAACCACGGCTCGTGACCAAAAATATTCAGCGATTGGATAAACTGTTTAACCCCATAAAACCAGCAGACCCTAAACGTCACCGACTGATAATTGGGGATTTTTGTTCGTGTGAGCAAATTTAAGTCTGCCTTCAATAAGGGCTACACACCTCAGTGGGGGACTGAACTATTTCAAATTCGTCAAATCAACTTGGACAGCCCTGTCACCTATTTACTCCAGGACCTCAACCATCAACCCATAAAAGGTGGGTTTTATCTCCATGAACTTCAGAAATTACCGTTTCCTAAACATTATCTTGTGGAAAAATTGTTGAAACAAAAAGGAAATAAACTATATGTAAAATGGTTAGGATTTAACTCTACCTTTAATTCTTGGATCAATAAATTACACGTTGTGTGAACCTATGCACTTTATTTATTTATGTATTTATTTATTTATTGAATTATGTTGTACAAGAGGCCTGTGTACAATGCTCCGCGCTTCGTGCATGTCCATACATGTTTGTCTTTCTCTCTCCACACCTACGTCTCACTCCTTGACTCCATGTTGACATACAACTCGTTCAGCTGTTGGCTGTCATGGGTTCTCCACTCCTCCCCTCACCTCCCCGCGGTCCCCTGGCCCCGCCCCCTCACCGCTCTGTAGTGGTCACGTGATTTCCTGTTCTCTCTTTGTGTTCACCCTTTCCCCTCTCTCCCCTTTCCTCTCTGCGGGCCCTGCCTGCTGCTGCTGCTGCTGCTGCTGCTGCTTATCTGGCTAGCCGTTATCACCTTTTTACAGAGTTGCCACATTGTTCCAACCTGTTATCATATAACAACAATGTTGTCAGCTCTCAACCACATTCCATTATCTTAGCTGACTAGCCAGGCTCCAAGCAGGCCTCTCTAGCGGATATTCTGTTTTTTCAGTTTTGGCTACCACCCAGACATACATACACAAAGCAAGTTCTGTTGTTAACAACTATAAAAGCCTTGCTTTTATTCGTCGCATATCATTATGAATTTGTCAGGTTACTGATTAACAATTACTAACATGTTTAAAGATCACCATAAGGGGATTTTCGAAATATTGGTCTCTGTCCATACGTCATAGAAAATATCGAAAAGCGATCCCTCGCCATGCTGCCCCTCGAAATAGCCGTTTCCTGTATTCACCATGACCAGTCATAGCCTCGTTGTAACATACGTCAAGCGCTACCAGCTCTCTCTCTCTCTCTCTGTCTACAAACACTCTTTATTTTAAAAAAATTAAACAGTTTTAAATTGCATAGTTTTTGCCCTAGATACTCTAAATTTGATATGGGGCTAAAAGGGGTAGGGACCATTCAATTATGTCAAACAAACTTATTTGTACAATTCCTAGTTTCCAAAATAGTAGAAATTCAAAATTTGAGTGTTTTCAAAAGAAAAGTACAACATAAAAAAGTTTTATTATTAAAAATAAAGGTCATGGAGACCATTAGTTTCAACTATGGCACAACGTTCTATCATGTTTGGTTTTCAAACTATCGCCTGCTTTCAAAAACAAAAAATCATTTTTAAAATAAATAATACAGGGTCTATAGCAATGAGGACGTCATCCCGAGTCCTTGGACCCCTCGTACACGCCTCTGGCATGATTGGTTCGCGAGATATAACAAAAAGTCTAAAATCACGGTTTTACCCCAAAAAACACATGTTTCCAGCTCTTCACCTTTTCAACACCTACATTCCCGTAAAGAGCACAACGAGACGAAAAAACGAATCCAATCACACCCTCCTAGCATTACTCCTTCCTTTCCAAGGTCGCCAGGGGCTCACAACTTCCTAAGTGGCGCAGAACTGTCATTCTAGCACTACTGTCAAGTTTTTATCCGGGAGACTTGAAATTTATTTTGGGGGTACAGGGGGTAGGGACCATTCATTTTAGTCAAACAAACTTTTTTGTAAAATTTACAGTTTCCAAAATATAGGAATTTCAAAATTGGACTGTTTTCAAAAAAACAACAAAAATAAAAAAGTTTTATTATAAAATGTAAAAGACATAAAGGTCATTCGATTCAACTATGGCACAACGTTCTATCATGTTTGGTTTTGAAACTATTGCCTATTTTCAAAAACAAAATATTTCAATTTTATTCATTTTTTTCAAAATATAACGAGTGGTCCATAGCAAAGCCCCCGCCAGCCCGAGTCCAACAACACTTCATTCGTGAATCTCCGACCACGGGTTCGGGAGTTATCGGCTCGCATTGAGAGTAGTGGTGGGGGGAAGAACTCCTATTACCCCCTACTAGTGCGCGTAAAATCATGTTGTCAACAATGTCATGCATGTGTTAGTCAGAAACAATCTGAAATATTATGATCTCTTGTTGTGCCAATTTTGGATGAAATCCATTTGCTAACATAGAAGTTACTGGTATCTATCAGCAGGCTTCGAAGCATGTTGGCAGCACTGACATATATTAGTTACTCCAAATTAATTTAGCATGTCAGATACTATACGTGCGCGAAGTTTAGAGCTGTTGGCTTGCATACTTTCTGATATATTGATGTTAAGGTAAAAAATATAAACAGCCTTTATTAACAGTTGGCAGCCCTGATTGCTCTTAAGAATACGCACTGTCATATCTGTTATGGTACACACAGCACATACGAAATTTGGTTGAAATCCAGTTGATAGTATAGAAGTTACAAGTATTTAAAAATTGATCCTATCAGGAGACTTAGAATCATGTTGGTAGCACTGACATACATTAGTTGCTCCAAATTACTCTAAAATATCAGGCAGTATACTTGTACAAAGATTAAAGCTGTTGGCTCGCATACTTTCTGATATATTGGTATTTGGATGAAAAATAGAGAGAGCATTTATTAACAGTTGGCAGCCCTGGTGGCTCTTGAGAATTCGTTCAGTCATATCTGTTTATGTACACACACTACGTACGAAATTTGGTTGAAATCCAATTGATAGCGTAGGAGTTATATGCATTTAAAATTGGACCTATCTGTAGGCTTAGAATCATTTTGGCATCACTGTCATGTATGGTGGCCTGAAAATTAAACTTCAGTATTAGTATCTATATGTGTGCCAATTTTGGAATAGTTTCCATGTACACATTCCAAGATATCCAACATGGAGCTCAAATTTCAATTGTGATTTTTCAGCAGTTGGTAGCACTGACATCATTTTCAAGTATGACATTGAGATGTTCCGGTAGAGATCTTTACTCATACCAAATTTGGTTTCGATTGCTGCATCCGTTTCGGAGTTGACAGGGGGGGGGGGGTGACACACACACACACAGACAGAAGGACAAACAGACATTTTTTCGGATCGATCTCATAAGTCTACTTTTTCCTCATTTTTGCAAAATGTGAAAAGTAGGCTAAAAATACTCTCATGATCTTAACGTCGTGGTGGTGGTGAGTTGTTACAAGGTGCGGAACAGCGAGGTCATCTGCCCCTGATCCTAACGTTGTAGCACTGAATACCACTAATATAAATATCGCAGTAAATAAACATTGGGAAGTGTAGGAACTAGTTTACACTAAGATATTGCTAGAGATTACGTTGTTTGAGAATGAGAACAAATAAGATTAGGCCAAGCACGAGGTAAAAGTCAATATAGACCATGTTCTCAGCAAACCATAAGACCGTGGAGAAACAGTATCGCTACACTTCTCCGAGAGGTAGGCCTGCCAACAATAATTTAACATTTTTACTATATTTGTTTTTGAAAAGACCACCCATAACTTCACGCTGATCCATTGACGTCTGTTCGGGGAACACCCCTCAGCCAACAGCTGGTAAATTGCAATTTTATTTCAAACGTTGTCATGGTGCTAATAAAAATGAATTATGATATACTGTAACTGAGTACGAATAAATTACCGTAGCCTAAGTCGTCAAAGAGTATTTTATAATTGCGTTCATTATAATGGTTTTCTTTAGTGTTCGGTCAAAGGATCATGTTTTATACATTTGGGAACAAGAATATGAAATTGTACGGTTCATAAAGGGGTTCTATCGCCTAGGGTTGGATTTGGAATTGTATGGCGGTATCTTTATTAACTTTACAGCTTCGCGCTTCCGCTATTGTTGGGATGTGAGAATGGCGGTTTGTTGTGACATTGTTGGGTTCTCATCTAATTACTTGTTATTCAGTACTTCCTAGAACATCAAGAAGTTCGGTTGCAGTAAAGATGAGTGGAGATTGAATAATATGCAAGTATGTGTTGTGACGTTTTAGTGGCAGTGATTTTGGTTCAGGCACAAAATATTGGACATAAAGTAGCAATGTTTGTTCATGAAAATTTGCCAAAAAATCAAAGAATTTATACCAGTACTCATCTGATAGTAAACTTTTAGGTGAAAAATGATATTTCCCTTAATATGTAGTTGCTGTTTATCTTCCTTGCATTTAAGTTTCAAAATAATGCAAGTCAAAATAATGAAAACCACTTCCAGGATGGCTGAGGTAGGAATTGAATCTGCCTTTTTCTTCTTTTTTGTTGTAATATTCACTGGATTTTCAGGAATTTGAAGTGTTGATGTTAATGTCTTTAATGGAACCGTGAAATGATTGAGTTTAAGTAATCCACTTCAGGAATATCGGAAGGAATAGAAAGAGTGCTTGTTCTTACGTGACCATTAACTTCGGGATCATAAGCCACGGGACCTCCTTTTTACGTGGAATCCGAGCCAGCAGACGTGACATTTCACCTCGGAAATCCCATAAGCATTAACCTAGAATCGAACCCGACCGGCCTTTGTGAGAGGCAACTTGCTTGACCGCTGTGCCATTACAACCCAGTAAAACCGCAGAGGAATGATTACCTAGATGGCCCCCAGTATTAAACCAATTGAGTAACATCAGTTACTTGTTCACTCATGGTACGGGCAACATGTACCATTATGGGCGTATGTTCTCTCAGAAATATGCAGTGCCCCACCCTGTTTAAAGAGTACGAACCCCGTGTACTTGGATGTGTGTCGAACTTGTCTGATAACCTGTGCCACTTTGATGTCTGTACTACCGGTTGTGTGTGTACTTTTAATTGAGTAGGAAGTGGCCGTAGCCTTAAGTTAGGTACCATCTCGGCATTTGCCTGGTGTAGAAGTGGGAAATCACGGAAAACCACTTCCAGGATGGCTGAGGTAGGAATCGAACCTGCCTTTTCTCAGTTTTGCATAACGAGGCAATAACAGAAGGATAAAGAGGTCCGGAACTTGAAGAAATGTAAGTCGTTTTCCGATACGTCACATTGACGAGACAATAACCATAATAAATGCGAGTATG
The DNA here is from genome assembly GCA_946902985.2 of Meconema thalassinum. Lineage (NCBI taxonomy): Eukaryota > Metazoa > Arthropoda > Insecta > Orthoptera > Tettigoniidae > Meconema > Meconema thalassinum. The sequence continues at coordinate 603,135,258 of OX336388.2, read as the reverse complement.
GGTTCCATGTTGACTAGTCATACAAACAAACAAACAAACAAACAAACAAACAAGGATCTATACTCGTTCGACCAATCGGCTCGCAAATGCACATTGAAGAGCGTAGATCAAGATTTACGCTCTCATCTCAAGCAGGGTTGCCAACCAGTCAAACCAGAATTTGACTGCAGGTCAGTCGAAATTCCGCCATATAATTAAACAATGCTATCTTAAAGTGAAACTAAAGAGGGAAGGTGTGACGGTGACCTGTTTGCACCTTTCCACCCCACCTCCCCAACCTCCCCTCCTTCAACCCCCTCCCTCCGCAACACGACATATGCTCTGCATTTCGCTTTTGAATTGTCTTTTTTAATATAAGTTAAGTTAACATAGCTCGTACCACATAGCCTAGTTAATTTGGGTTTTGCAAATCGGGTAATAAAGAAACTGACCACTTCGTGGTGTTGCGGCTAGCGTTCTTGGCTGTCACCCGGGAAGTCCGGTTTCGATTCCCGCCTCTGCCAAGAAATTTTAAAATGTATCCAATATTTTAGATGGTGATAGCATACACCAAAACAAAAAACAAATAAAAGTCTAATAAGCATGAGTTATACAGCGCCTACTTCCTGAGATCTGAACACTTGTTTATAGGAGGTGCTTAATGTAAAGTCCATTCAATGCAATGCTCCCCTTTGTACTTCGAAGTAAATAAGATAACACGGCACGTGCCCAGAGTTAAGAGTAAGGTGCACTAACGTGACTGAAACTAGACAGCTGGATGTTTAGTGGCTCTGCTTATATCCCCAATAAAACTTTTGTTTTCATTATTTCTTGCGACGTATCAGTGTCAACTATGATTATCTGGTAGTCTGCGCCTTATAGGCGTACCGGAATTCCGCTACAGTTGGCAACACTGATCTCAAGCTTCTATTTCGCGCATCACTACCATTTCTTGGACAAACTGGGCGTGAATCAACCTGCACGGCTATAAATCTCCACATTATAATTTTGTTAATGCAGCCAATGGGCATGTACATTTTGTTTCAGGACGGGTCAGGGAAGGTATTTTGGAAGGAAATCGGCCGTAGACCTGTTGGCAGGAACCGTCCCGGCCTGGTGGTGAAAATGGGAAACCACGAAAACCATTTTCAGGACGGCCGAGGTGGGATTCAAACCCACGCTCTCCCGATGCCAGTGAGATATGAGGTTGCGCGGCCGATAAATCTCCACATTATAAAATAGAGATATTAATATGTTTTCCCTTTAAAAGTGTATTCACTTCCATTTCAGAACTATCCGTAATGAGGTTCCTCTCTTCCATTTCAGAACGGTCCATAATGAGGTTCCCCTCTTCCATTACAGAACTGTTCATAATGAGGTTCCTATCTTCCATTACAGAACTGTCCATAATGAGGATCTTCTCTTCCATTTCAGAACGGTCCATAATGAGGTTCCCCTCTTCCATTACAGAACTGTTCATAATGAGGTTCCTCTCTTCCATTACAGAACTGTCCATAATGAGGATCTTCTCTTCCATTTCAGAACTGTTCATAATGAGGTTCCTCTCTTCCATTACAGAACTGTCCATAATGAGGATCTTCTCTTCCTTTTCAGAACTGTCCATAATGAGGTTCCTCTCTTCCATTTCAGAACTGTTCATAATGAGGTTCCTCTCTTCCATTTCAGAACTGTCCATAATGAGGTTCCTCTCTTCCTTTTCAGAACTGTCCATAATGAGGTTCCTCTCTTCCATTTCAGAACTGTTCATAATGAGGTTCCTCTCTTCCATTTCAGAACTGTTCATAATGAGGTTCCTCTCTCCCATTTCAGAACTGACCATAATGACGTTCTTTTACATTTCAGAAGTGTTCATAATGAGGTTCCTCTCTTCCATTTCAGAACTGTTCATAATGAGGTTCCTCTCTTACATTTCAGAACTGTCCATAATGAGGTTCTTCTCTTACTTTTCAGAACTGTTCATAATAAGGTTCCTCTCTTCGTTTTCAGAACTGTCCATAATGAGGTTCCTCTCTTACAGTTCAGAACTGTCCATAATGAGGTTCCTCTCTTCCATTTTAGAACTGTCTATAATGAGGTTCTTCTCTTCCATTTCAGAACTGTTCATAATGAGGTTCCTCTCTTACATTTTAGAACTGTCTATAATGAGGTTCCTCTCTTCCTTTTCAGAACTGTCCATACTGAGGTTCCTCTCTTACAGTTCAGAACTGTCCATAATGCGGTTCCTCTCTTCCATTTTAGAACTGTCTATAACGAGGTTCTTCTCTTCCATTTCAGAACTGTCCATAATGAGGTTCCTCTCCCATTTTAGAACTGTCTATAATGAGGTTCCTCTCTTCCTTTTCAGAACTGTCCATAATGAGGTTCCTCTCTTCCATTTCAAAACTGTTCATAATGAGGTTCCTCTCTTACATTTCAGAACTGACCATAATGACGTTCTTTTACATTTCAGAACTGTTCATAATGAGGTTCCTCTCTTCCATTTCAGAACTGTTCATAATGAGGTTCCTCTCTTACATTTCAGAACTGTTCATTATAAGGTTCCTCTCTTCCTTTTCAGAACTGTCAATAATGAGGTTCCTCTCTTCCTTTTCAGAACTGTCCATAATGAGGTTCCTCTCTTCCATTTCAAAACCTTTCATAATGAGGTTCCTCTCTTCCATTTCAGAACTGACCATAATGACGTTCTTTTACATTTCAGAACTGTTCATAATGTGGTTCCTCTCTTACATTTCAGAACTGTCCATAATGAGGTTCTTCTCTTACATTTCAGAACTGTTCATAATAAGGTTCCTCTCTTCCTTTTCAGAACTGTCCATAATGAGGTTCCTCTCTTCAATTTCAGAACTGTTCATAATGAGGTTCCTCTCTTCCATTTCAGAACTGTTCATAATGAGGTTCCTCTCTTCCATTTCAGAACTGACCATAATGACGTTCTTTTACATTTCAGAACTGTTCATAATGAGGTTCCTCCCTTCCATTTCAGAACTGTTCATAATGAGGTTCCTCTCTTACATTTCAGAACTGACCATAATGACGTTCTTTTACATTTCAGAACTGTTCATAATGAGGTTCCTCTCTTACATTTCAGAACTGTCCATAATGAGGTTCTTCTCTTACATTTCAGAACTGTTCATAATAAGGTTCCTCTCTTCCTTTTCAGAACTGTCCATAATGAGGTTCCTCTCTTCCATTTCAGAACTGTTCATAATGAGGTTCCTCTCTTCCATTTCAGAACTGTTTATAATGAGGTTCCTCTCTTCCATTTCAGAACTGACCGTAATGACGTTCTTTTACGTTTCAGAACTGTTCATAATGAGGTTCCTCTCTTCCATTTCAGAACTGTTCATAATGAGGTTCCTCTCTTCCATTTTGTAACGTTTCGTTACCAACCTTGCAGGTAAACATACATATATAAGAAACTCCACAGTTGGGCGTCAAATGTAACGTTCCCGGTCCTTCTAAGTGACCAAAGGTTACGTTCCTGGCGGGGCTCCAATATTGCGTTCTCCTGGAGTACAGTAGAAGAATCGCAACAAGAACAAGCACCGCTTTACTCACACCACCAATAGCATACTTACCTCTTACCTGTTCATTAGCAATGATTATAATCAGCTCGTGTGGGCGCCAGGACACCTAACATTTACTTTAGATGTGCCAAAGTATTTAATTAAAATAGTGATAGAGCACTCGAAATGTCTTTCTCTCAAGCCGTGGTATAGCTGAGCCATTAACCAATTGTCTTATCGCTACTGGGAGAAGGTATGCATTATGTCTAAAGCTAGCTACTGGAAATGAAAGTCCTACCATTACTTAAGAACAAAATTTAATTGATCAAAATTTAAAGCAGCAAAAGACGTAAAAAGAGAAACAAATGAATTTAAAAAAAATCTGGAAGTTATATTAAATTGGCGGGAGTTACAAAATGGAATATGAATTAAATTTAAACAAAAGCTGGATTCTAATTTGCCATAAACAGAATTACAGAGACTTGATTGGATTTAGTAAAGGAACTCACGGCCGTCTTCTTCATAGTGGTAGTCTGGTTTTCCCTCTGATCTTGCTGGCGGATGTTGTTTGGTTCTGCCTCAATATTGTATAGATCCTTATCTTGATACGGGCAGGGAACCAATTTGTCCCGTCTCCCGACTGACATATGTGAATGGCTTTGCTCCAAAATTCACTTTTGTGAATATGATCAAGGACACGATCATATTCACGTCAGTAGTATTAATTTTAAAACTTCTTGAACTGATAAGTTGCGATCTCGCAGCGAAGATGTCTGATAGACGTGAAGATTCAGAAAATCTGAGAAGATTGGGGCTTGAGAGTAGATGACCATTGGTTTTTATGGAAGATGAACTTCCCCACTCTGCAGTATTTCTCGACCAATCAATTAGGTATCCTGATGACGTAGCTCCCCACTCCAGATCCCTAAGTTCTGATCATGCCTCTTCATTAGTTGGGTTAACCACGTGGGGTTGCTTCTGAAGTAATTTTAAATCAGCGTCCTGATGCGATGTTCTTCCGAGAATTCGTGACGTCAGCGCTAACTGACCAACTTGCTTTGTCTAGAAGCCTCGCGTCCCCGGAATGTTTGTACATATATCTCGAAAGTCAAGTCTATTTTTGGCGGACTACCCGTGGCGAAACTGACGACACGTTGAACGAAATATTTCCCAATCAAGTCTTGTATAAAATATAACCTATAATGAATCTAACTAAAATCTCCATTTTATAACTTCCGCCAAACAATAATTAAACCCCTTATATATATATAAAGAAATTATGGAATAAATCTAGAATCGATATGATAATTAAAATATACATAATAATAATAATAATAATAATAATAATAATAATAATAATAAATTAATTTTGCTGCTTATAAAACATATAAATTAAGGGGAAGTATTCGGACTGTTACATCGCCCTTAGAATTTTTTTGTCCAATCTTAGATTTGGGCGAACAAATTATATACACATTTAACCTAACAATTAACAGCATCATACAAAATTATACCCTTCAACACTAAAAATACACATATATACCCTTCAATATTTACAACAATGAATACTTTGTTGTTGCTTTAAAGCGTCAATGTTCATTTCTTTCTTCCTGATATGTCTGATTTCATTCATACTAACACTCGTTTGTTAGGCTGATATTCTGAGAGACTTGTATCGTTTTAATTCAAATCGTTATTTTTCTTGTCTCCAGAATAATTATAATAAATATTGCCTTCACTAATTCATCACACGACACATCACACGCATGTGATAATCCTGCATACTTGATTCCTCGCAAGTACTCTGTAATGAATTTACAAAATTTTACCTACATCACATAAAACAAGAAAGCATAGTTTTATACATAGGCATAATATTTGAGTGCAAGTTACCCCATTAATTCCAAAATATAAGGTACTAGGTCACCCTTCGCTTATCTGATTCAGATAACTCACTCATTCCAGTATATGTGTCAACAGTCGGATATGCCTCTTGTAAACTTAGTTACCTATCTCTTTAAAACTACTAATTGTATACCAGGGCATTGACACATGTTGTTCCGTTACACACGAGTCCTTACCTGACTCATTCCACGTATTTTCTTAAAGGGTGTACTCATCTTTAGGTACGGTACTTAAGGAGTTAGCATATGGGCTTAAGGATGGTTCAATGATCTTATCTCTTAACATGTCGTCAATCTGCTGTTGTACTGCCTCTAGGTATTTAAATGGGATAGGGTATCTATTACCTACAAAGACTTTGCGATCAATTACATTTAATGAGTGTGTGTAGCAATTGGCCTCGCCAATCCGATTCTCAAAAACTCTACTATTCCTTACTAAAACATCCAATAATTGATCCCTCTGATCAATGCCTAAAGAACTTTCTTCCACAGCCTGACATAATGCATCCTCTAGATTGTCATTAGTCAGCAAACTGCCAATAAAATTAAAACCATCGTCACTACTTCCCACCTTATTGTCACCTGACAAAATCACTTTAATAACGCACACTCTTTGAGAATAATCACTCTTACCTGGCTCATTAAATGCAATAATCACAGCTTTCTTCCCCCATTTCATTCTAATACACCTCTCATCGTAACACACCTGAACCTGATTAGCAGACAACCAATCAGTACCCAATATCAAGGAAACCACAAGGTTTGGGATCACCAAACATACCTGCATACCTATTACATTATTAATACAAATTTCCACCAGAACCTGCTTAGAAATGACATGAGACTTTTTACCTACAGCTGTTATTACAAAAGTTGATTTGATAGGGATTTCTTGAAATATTACACCTTCGTCTCTCATCCTATTATAAAATGACAAGCTAATGCAACTCTTGACACACCCTGTATCTATAAGCGTATCTATACGCGCCCTCAACACATTTATGCTAATGACGGAATTTAAATTTTCAATATCACTAGGTTTTGTCACCTTTTCATCATAATCGCACAAGAGATCATCTCTTACATTTAGGTCATAACCACTAAATAGAGTATTGGCTGGGAATATCAACGACTGGAAATCTGACCTCGCATTACATGAATGCCCTACCGTGCCTTCCTAACTTTTTATCATCCTCCTCTTTTTCTTTCTCTCGTTTCACTGTAATTATTTCTTCTCTTCTAAGAACGATAGTTTCTCCCTCCTCAGTACTACTCTTATCAACCACAAAACTACACTTCCCCTCTCCCCTAGTTTCACCTACCGTAGCCACTACTGTAAGCCATTGCATTCTATATTCTTTATCTCTTTCTTTCAATCTTCCTTCCATTTCTTCTAGCATCGTAATCTGTTTCTCTACTTCCTTTCTACTCCTAGGACTTCTAACTTCGATAATCTGCTCGTTACTTACCTCTAAACTCCTCTTTCCTACTTCCAGCATTTCTTCATCCTCTACACGATTTTTCTCTAACGTCTTCGTTAACTGCTGCTCTTTTTCTCTACTCTCATCTATTTCCTGCCCCTCCTCAACATCTATTCTATTTTCAACTAATGTCTTCTCTACCGTAATATTCTGCTTTTTCTCCTTCCTTCCCTTCCTGGCCTTCCCCCCTTCCACCTTCTGTTTTTCGTGCTTGTCTGAGACCCCTTGTTGCATTCGATCCAACATACGTTTCTCCATCCCAGCTAATTTAATGTTCATTCTTTCATCTACCATTCTCTGAAAGCTCTTCCTCATCTCCTGCTGTGATTCCTTTATGCTAACATTGAATTCTTCTTTCGTCCGTCTATTTTCTTCATCAATGGCTTTCTGCATTTTCATCTCCTGAGTATTTACTACTTTCCTTATCCTCGTTATTTCTACTCTTATCTTTTCATTAATTCTCTTCTCCTCTCTCTTACTATGCTCTTTTATCTCAACCGTTACTTCCTTAACTTTCTCCCCTATCTGCTGGTTAAGCTCCCTAATTTCATTTCCTACCACCTGTAACTTTTGTTCAATTTCTACCCTTATTTGACCTGCTTCCACCTTCATGTACCTCTGAATGTCTTCCTTCACTGTTTCTTTAAATGTTATAATATCTACTTCAAGCTGCTCATACATCTTACCTAACCTCTCTGTCTCTTTGACGACCTTATCTACTTTCTGACTATTATGCTTTAGTCCCTGATTTAATTTCGTCATCTCCTGTTTTAATTCTTTATTTAATTTTTGATTATTACTTTCCATCTCCTGTTTTAATTCTTTATTTAACTTCTGACCATTATTTTCCATCTCCTGTTTTAATTCTTTATTTAATTTTTGATTATTACTTTCCATCTCCTGTTTTAATTCTTTATTTAATTTTTGATTATTACTTTCCATTTCATGCTTTAATTCTTTATTTAATTTTTGATTATTACTTTCCATTTCATGTTTTAATTCTTTATTTAATTTTTGATTATTACTTTCCATTTCATGTTTTAATTCTTTATTTAGTTGCTCAAATTTATTATTATTTTCCTGTCTCATTTGAACTAATATGCTCAAAATGCTATCCTGTGCTGACATCTCCGATGAACTACCCTCTACACTAGTCGCATTAGAATTTACCTCCGCTAAATTCCTAGCTTCGTCTATCTCCATCTCCAGATTCACGCTACTACCATTCTCTTCACCATCTCCCGTCACCATTATACCACTTCGCAGCTTCATCTTATCTTTATCCGCCATACCGACACACACAAAAAACTTATTATTACCCCCAAAAATACTTGCACTGAAATATATCCTTTTCCCTTCACGACAAACAATTGGTTTTCGGCCTACGCTTGTGGCGCCAAATGTAACGTTTCGTTACCAACCTTGCAGGTAAACATACATATATAAGAAACTCCACAGTTGGGCGTCAAATGTAACGTTCCCGGTCCTTCTAAGTGACCAAAGGTTACGTTCCTGGCGGGGCTCCAATATTGCGTTCTCCTGGAGTACAGTAGAAGAATCGCAACAAGAACAAGCACCGCTTTACTCACACCACCAATAGCATACTTACCTGTTCATTAGCAATGATTATAATCAGCTCGTGTGGGCGCCAGGACACCTAACATTTACTTTAGATGTGCCAAAGTATTTAATTAAAATAGTGATAGAGCACTCGAAATGTCTTTCTCTCAAGCCGTGGTATAGCTGAGCCATTAACCAATTGTCTTATCGCTACTGGGAGAAGGTATGCATTATGTCTAAAGCTAGCTACTGGAAATGAAAGTCCTACCATTACTTAAGAACAAAATTTAATTGATCAAAATTTAAAGCAGCAAAAGACGTAAAAAGAGAAACAAATGAATTTAAAAAAAATCTGGAAGTTATATTAAATTGGCGAGAGTTACAAAATGGAATATGAATTAAATTTAAACAAAAGCTGGATTCTAATTTGCCATAAACAGAATTACAGAGACTTGATTGGATTTAGTAAAGGAACTCACGGCCGTCTTCTTCATAGTGGTAGTCTGGTTTTCCCTCTGATCTTGCTGGCGGATGTTGTTTGGTTCTGCCTCAATATTGTATAGATCCTTATCTTGATACGGGCAGGGAACCAATTTGTCCCGTCTCCCGACTGACATATGTGAATGGCTTTGCTCCAAAATTCACTTTTGTGAATATGATCAAGGACACGATCATATTCACGTCAGTAGTATTAATTTTAAAACTTCTTGAACTGATAAGTTGCGATCTCGCAGCGAAGATGTCTGATAGACGTGAAGATTCAGAAAATCTGAGAAGATTGGGGCTTGAGAGTAGATGACCATTGGTTTTTATGGAAGATGAACTTCCCCACTCTGCAGTATTTCTCGACCAATCAATTAGGTATCCTGATGACGTAGCTCCCCACTCCAGATCCCTAAGTTCTGATCATGCCTCTTCATTAGTTGGGTTAACCACGTGGGGTTGCTTCTGAAGTAATTTTAAATCAGCGTCCTGATGCGATGTTCTTCCGAGAATTCGTGACGTCAGCGCTAACTGACCAACTTGCTTTGTCTAGAAGCCTCGCGTCCCCGGAATGTTTGTACATATATCTCGAAAGTCAAGTCTATTTTTGGCGGACTACCCGTGGCGAAACTGACGACACGTTGAACGAAATATTTCCCAATCAAGTCTTGTATAAAATATAACCTATAATGAATCTAACTAAAATCTCCATTTTATAACTTCCGCCAAACAATAATTAAACCCCTTATATATATATAAAGAAATTATGGAATAAATCTAGAATCGATATGATAATTAAAATATACATAATAATAATAATAATAATAATAATAATAATAATAATAATAATAATAATAAATTAATTTTGCTGCTTATAAAACATATAAATTAAGGGGAAGTATTCGGACTGTTACAATTTCAGAACTGTCCAGAATGAGGTTCCTCTCTTCCATTTCAGACTGTCCATAATGAGGTTCTTCTCTTCCATTTCAAAACTGTTCATAATGAGGTTCCTCTCTTCCATTTCAGAACTGCCCATAATGAGGTTCCTCTCTTCCATTTCAGAACTGTCCATAATGAGGTTCTTCTCTTCCATTTCAGAACTGTCCATAATGAGGTTCCTTTCTTCCATTTCAGAACTGTCCATAATGAGGTTCCTCTCTTCCATTTCAGAACTGTCCATAATGAAGTTCCTCTTTTCCATTTCAGAACTGTCCATAATGAGGTTCTTCTCTTCCATTTCAGAACTGTCCATAATGAGGTTCCTCTCTTCCATTTCAGAACTGTCCATAATGAGGTTCATGAGCATAGCAGGTGTGTCTCTTCTATTATGTGCTTCAGTCACCGGGTACAACATGACCAACGACCTGGAATCGTATCTCACTATGCTCTGGAATGCTCGTAAGAACAGTCTGGGTAAGTATAAGTTACATGGAAGTTTCTTAGGGACAGCCTATTTAAGAAATGTCTATAAATATTTCCTTACCAATTGAAACAAGTAGTTCCGCTAAGAATTAAGTAGCCTATTTTCATATATCGAACTGGTCTCTTCTATTAATATTATCCTGCCTATTACAAGGATTTTCCGAGAAACATCTGTATAAATATTTTAATTTCGCATCGGCGCCATGTTAGATTTGTGTTCATCAGATTATTGAAAAGCCCATAAATGTGAACTGATGATAATAGCCTCTATCAACATACAAAATTTCAGTTTGATTGCTGTAATAGATTCGGAGATATTGAGAACCGTCGAAATATTTTGGATGACCGCCGTGTTGGATTGTTCTTTATGTAGACCATAAATTTATGTACCATTAGATCAAGAATATTACACTGGTATATTATTCAAACGTTCACTCTTCGCATGATTAGGAAACACAAAATAAAAGGATAATTTTAAAATTTCACACAGTCGCCATCTTGTTGTTATGAGAGGAATTGAATTGAATCAGATGCCAGTAGATTAAATCTTGTATAAACATTTATCCTGCCAAGTTTCAGTGAGCTCGGTTGATTAAATCTCGAGTAATTGCCATTTAAATATTTTAACTTCGCTTGGCCGCCATGTTGGTTTTGGACTTACCATGTTTTAATAATCACATAGATGAACGTACCTGAGTATTCTCTATCACCGTACAAAATATCAGGGTGATATCCGTAATAGTTTCGGAGATATAGAATGCCGGTGAAATATTTCGCACAGCCGCCATGTTGGATTAGTTAGACGTATTAAAATTTGAAGGCACGGTCGTGGTTGGAAAGAAATAGTACTGTGTCCTTACAGAGTTGTATTAAAATTGTTCCAGTTGTTTAGATTTTATTACGGGACACACACACACATATAATTATACGTACACACACATGGACAAAAGGTGATCTCATAAGCCTATTTTTTTTTCATAAATGAAAATAGGCTAAAATTGTGTAGTTCATTTGACATATTTGAGCAATTTTGGCCTATAACGAATTGTTAGAATCTGTGGTTTTTAGCATTTAAAACCCAAAATTTTGCATTTAAAAAAATCTGAATTAATCGTTTTGTAGCAGATTTGTTACAGTTAAGGATGTGTGCAACTTTGTATGTCCACAATTAGGACTACATTAATATAATACAATAATGAAAAATGTTCAAGATACTACTGAGAACTAAGACAGATGAACCTAAAACACAAATTTTTCTTTTTATCTATTCATGCATTTATTTATTTATACATTGGAGCACTTGAATAAGTCGATATACACTTAAGTCTTCGCAAGTATTAACATACTGTATTTGGCTTTTAGCCTCCTGTACTGCTCCCATAAGTCTATCATTAGTTCCGACTTGGCCGCCCGTTGTTCATCAGATATGGTGTACTGTTTTCGTTCAAATGATTTTAGTTTAAGTCTCACATCTCTGTTTCATTTCAAGAATGAGTTGGTACGGACATGTTAGGAAAATGCAGGAAGGCAGGATACCATGGAGGATGCATGAGATGGAAATGGAGGGCGAGAGACCAAGAGGAAGGCCAAGAGATAGGTGGATTCTGGGTGTGAAGGAAGGAGTGCAGTAAAGAGGAGAGGAGAGGGACAGAGTGAAGAGTGAAAGTTGGTGGGTGGATAGAAACGGCTTATAGACCCAGCCAGTGGCTGGAAACTGTAGAAGATGATGATGATCTCTATTCTGTCTTTAATTTGTTGTATTGTTATATCGAACTCCTCTGATCATCCTGGACGTCTTTCAACCAATTGTTCTTGATTTTATTTTTCCAAAAGTACTTGTATAGTTGTTTTTATTTATAAAAAATATGTACATTTCCACCACAGTTGAACATATAGTTAAATATTAATGTACAGAAATCGCATTCTAGTCGTTGACTGCGAAAGCTTCCATTGAAAAAGTCCAAACACATTCCACCCAAAAGAAAGCTAATATTATCTAATGAAAAAAAAAAAGCATTTTACTGACATTCTGGCGAAGGCATACACCGCTATTTCATTTAAAACTTTTTGTTTTGTAGAAAATCAATATCACATTTATGTCTCAAATTACTAATAATTTTGTATTTTCGGCTAATTTTCCATTTTTTCGCTAATTAAATACCGCGAAAATCCACCCTAGGTCACAGAACATGCATACTGTGATGAGCTTCCTGGACAAATTTCGCATTTATCGCCAATCCTAAAAACCCACAAACGCTAGGCATTATATAGTTTATTTTGTACGTATAGGTACGCTATATATTTATGAGAGCGTGATGGCGTTGGGGCTTCGCTGTTCGTCTTTTACCCGGATGGCCGGGATTCTAACCCTGATGACAGCGGGGCGTTTTCACGTGACCTAATTGAGGTTATTTAACCTTTTCACCTTTCCTCTTGTTTGCTACTTGGTGATAATTCCTGGTATTACACAACATAAACAATTTTTAGGTATACCATGTCTAGACTCAGATTTTCTCAGAACCACATCTAGCTGTTTACACCAGACGCAAAAACAAAGCAAGCATCAGAAGTAATTCACTGCATAATCGGTGTGCTTATATATAATTTTAGAAAACACCAGGGGTTTACAAATAGTGGGATGTGGGTTTTCGACCACGGCATGCCAGACGTGGTGTGTTGAAGTTCTAAACTCTTCTAAACTCTTCTAAACTCACTTTTCAACATACGTCTTCCTCTAGACGTACACATTTATCGCAACTTTACCGTTAATATTGCATGGCCACTGTGAACGTTTCTTTAGGAGTCTGATTAGACCATTGGAAAATTGCCGACGCAAGAGCAGTACGGCTTGAAAACGCGCGACCTAGAGAGAGTACTTCATAGTTGGGAAGGACCAAAAATCGCTAGCCACAAGATCGAGGAAGTAAGGTGCATGAGGAATGACTTCACTGTATTTGTTACGAAAGGAAAGTCTGAAGATGTGCTGTCCGATGAACATGAGGGTTATCTTGATGGAAAAGACACCTTGGGACACTCTCTGGCCGGGAGAGACGTTACCTCCAGACAGAGTTGGGCAAAATACTCCCAAAATGTATTTTCGATACTTAATACAAAATACTCACTCAAAAGTATTTTAGATACAAAATACACTTATAAAATTCCCGAAAATACAGAATAGTATTTTAAAATACATTTCAAAATACAAAATACTAAAAAATATGTGCTTATCTTCAATTCATACCTTTCAAAATAACATTATTATTATTATTGTATACTGTATATATTATTGTTATCGTAACCTGGATGGGTGCGCGCATTAACGTGCAAGGCCAGAGGATTCAAATCCCACAGTCAGCCTCTATGAAATGGTTTTCCAGGACGGTACTTCCTGATAAGCCAAGGCCGCTTTCTTCCAACCCCTTGCCTTATTTCATTTCGTTTGCCATCAAGCCCTGTGGTGAGGATGGCATCAGGAATGGCATCCAGCCGTGAAAACCATTGCCACATAGAAGCTTACCTCACCTCGTCCCTGAACCCATAAAATGGGAAATGTAGAAATTATTATTAATATTAATGTTATATTAATATCATCGTATGACATAAGCCACCAGGTGGAACCTTTAGGTAATCTGCTAGGAGTGCCATGGGGTTTTACCACCCTTCAAAATCCGACTTCATTGGTCGTGAATCAAACTATCAGTAATTCATCAGAGTGAGACAATAATATTTTGTATACATTTGTAAATATCTTTTTATATTATGTACTATTTACACTGGCTGAAACTCTTGAGAGAACGCTATCTTTCAAAGATTATCTAACAAATACTACTGACAACCGCAAAAACGCAGAACATCATTTTGTGGAAACTTTGTGGTTTACTTAGGGTCCAACACCAATGTTCAGCTGTTGACTTCGTCTAATCTGTTACTGAATACTGTTCCCTAGTTTGGATAAAGAGATTGTTGTCGTCTAATCATTTAGGGGCTTTGCGACATCGTGTTCATGTATCCCCGTGTACTAGGACGTGTGTGGAATTTCTCTGATGACTTGTGTTATTGTGATGGCTGATTGGCTGTATTAGTGTGTGTACTTGTAATTGAGACAAGGATCATTGAAGGAAGCGGCCATGCCTTTAATTTAGGTACCATTCCGGCATTTGCCTGAAGTAGAAGTGAGAAACTACGGAAAACCACTTCCAGGATGATTGAGTTGGGAATTGAAAGCACCTCTTGTATGTTTTGTTTCAGACGAGAATTAAATTTCTTGACAGATTCGGGAATAGAACCCGGACCTCAGGGGTGACAGCCAACAATACTAACCACTGCGTCACGATCTCTTATGTCGAGATAATAACACTTAATAACACTGTCTGATCTCGGGACAATTCTGGCCTACTCCAATTCATTGGCTCCCAGTACTAAGTCATATTCCGCCAACTGACCTACGAAGATGCAACGATTTACCGTGAGAGTAGGCTACATGAAAATTGTAAAATAACACCAAGGACATGAAGACATTGCTCATCCACACATCAGTAGATTTCATTTGAGACATTCACCCAACTATCCGATGGAGAATCTACTAGTATAAGTAGCTACCAACTTCAGGGAGGTCCCAGGGGGGAGAGGGGGGGGGGAGAAGGTTGGGGGGGGGGGTCTTCAAAAATAGAAAAAAATGAAAATGAGAAAGAGAAAGGCAGAGGAGAGAGAGGGAAGAGTAAAAAGGTTTGACTTGACAGTTCCAATTTTGACATTTTTCGATCAAACGCGGGAGAGAAGCGAAAAATGTCTCTCCAATGACGGAGCCCGAGCCCGGCCCCGGCGCCCGGCCGGCCAGCCCTTATCAGCATCAAGTGCTTTCGGGTGTCTTGTCTTGCCTGTGAGTAACGCCACTCCCGAGCGCACATTGCGAAGGCTGAAGGACTGGCTACGGTCCCGAATGTCGGGACCGTTGCATTGCCATCGGTCAACGAAAGTCAGTGTGGAGAAAGTAATTGATCGGTTTGCTAAAATGAAGACAAGGCGATTGGATTTTTTTCTTTGATCAGATACCTACAATAAATAGATTTAAATTTTATTATGTGTGTTTTCTTTCTAGAGTCTATTCGACCCTCTCCTTGGTTTTGATAAAACTAATAGGTTATTTATCATACGAATTTCAGTCCTTATGATATTATGCGACATGCTACCAGTAAAAATTAAATATATATATATAATAGGATGGATGAACCCCCCCCCCCCTTTATAGGCTTAGCCTCCCAACCAAGTTCTGGCTGCGACCGCCTCTGACCAACTTCTACATTCTGGAGTCATGGTTAGATGAATAGAAACCGTTTGTGGCCCCACAGTGTTGCGAAGGGAGACACCGGCATGCGCTTATGGGTTTTCTCCACGGTGGTCAATTAGGAGAATCCTAACAGGGGAAGTTGCCTGAGGCGTGTTGCACAAGCCCACACTCCAAACTGGACGTGAAGTTAAATATTGTCGGAATGTGTCAACATGCGCTGATCTTTACTGTGTTCTTCAATATCTACTCTTGTTATCTCAAAGATCCATTTGCAAGTTTTGCCATTATTCCAGATTCCTGAATTTCTGTAGCCTTGCACTTAAAAATAAAGTACAGCCGTTTTATTTGTGTTTCACAGTTTCTATTCAGATCTGCAAATTTTAATTTTTATATTGTAGCCCGAATGCAAGTAATAGCCTGCACTTCGAGCTTTAAAACGATATCGTGGGAACCAAAATGATTATATGTATTCTGCTCCAAAACAAGGTGCATTCGTAAATAAATGGGCAGAATATTATTTGTTTGAACGCCTCTACTTTTGGCCTTGTTGTGACAGGTCACACTTACAAAATGTATAGTTTCCTATAACCGAACATTCTCCACTTCTCTGACTGTATATAGATAACATGTTAGCTGTACTGATTATTATCTAGGAAACTCCAAGGGCCCAGGTGTATGCAGCTGTCAGTTAACTCATGGTTTAACCAATATTTCAGGAGAGGTTGCCCACCCCCACTCTCTTCCCAAACCCATTAGCGTAAGCTGACTGGACTCTCTGGGCTTAAGAGCCGGCCGGAGTGGGAACGGCCGACCGCCAGCCCAGCACTTGTTGTAACATGGGTGAAAAGTTTGTGAAACGTTTTATAAAGAAACGGGACAAGGTAAAATTATTTTGTTCCTATAGCCCGCTGTAGTATTTTATACACTTTTCATCGGTACAAAAGCATATCGAACAGGAATACAAAGATAGTTATAAAAAGTGTAGTTAAAATCACAATTCTCCATATAAAATAGAGTTCTGAACTGCAATTTTCCAAACCTCTTCAATGCCTTCAGATGATGTTGAAAACAGAAACAAACTCCACTGCAAGACAGCTCATAGTTTTCTCTATTGTGCTACTGAATCATATTTTCAAATTAAGAACTCTGTATATGTTTAATCGTGATTTTAGAAAATGTCAGCATATTGAGTTGCTAATGCTAGCCGTGTCGAGGTGCTGGCAGTTCAGGCAGTTACCGTCAGATACCGCATCGTCGCAAAGTCATGTCCTTGAAACAGGGTGAAGTAAGACAGAGCCGGCTTCTGAGAGATGGTAATCTCATACCAGGAAGTGATGAAATCAGCTCATGTCCAGGTGCTGTCAGTCGCTTCATTACAATCAGTGCCGGATCCAGGCTTTGCGGTGTCCTGGGCGATATGATACGGTCGGGCCCTCAACAATAGAAAATATAAAAAATATCAAATCAAATGGAAAATAGTTTTGTAATAATAATAAAATAAAGAATATTTACAATATTTTGAATACACTACGGTACATTCTTTTAATAATATGAAAGAAACCCTTAAGTCCCCTTGAAGAAGATTATGTAAACTATGAAATATTAAAATATTACTTTGCGACTCTTTTTCTCGGATGAAGTCTTCCATCATTTCACTGAAATCTATACTTGCTAAACGGTCACGGGAGGTCATAGCTGCACTGAAAAAAGAATATGAATTATAAATTAGTTTGAAAAGTATAATTAATTAATCAATTAGACTTAGACAACAGATGTTTGAGCAGACTCCCAAAGAGAGACAACCGGGAAAGAAGTGGAGGGAGGAGAGACAGAGGAAGCATAGTGTGTGTGTATGAGAGGTTTTTGGAAAAAAAAAGAAGGACCAGAATTAAACATGAAAATTGATTGTGTTATAACGCTCTCCTTATGGGGAATTAACGAATAAATAAATAATTAATCAATTAAATTTAAAACAATCCATGACTCCCCCCCCCGGACCGCGGGGCCCTGGGCGGTCGCCCTCCCCTAGATCCACCCCCGATTACAATCGTCTGCTTTCTAGATCATCATATTATGGTGTGTGGCCTACAGGTCTTTTGCAGTTCCAGTGTTTATTATGAGCTTTTTAGTTCTTTCTAACATGTCTGTAATATACAGTAGTATAGGCTACTTTCAAGATTATGCCATTGTTGTACTGTAAATAGAGTTGTTGTTGTTGTTGTTGGAGGTGGTGATTCGTTTAGGAGCTTTGGGACATGGTGGTCATGTAGCCGCGTGCACTTGGGTGTGTGTATAATGTGTCTAATAACCTGTGTTATTGTGATGGTTGTATTAGGGTGTGTATTTGTATTAGGGACGGGTTTTGTATATGCGGCGGTCGTGGCCTTAAGTTAGATACCATCCCAGCATTTGCCTGAAGCATAAGTGAGGAAACAACTTCCAGGATGGCTGAAGTAACAATGTAACCCTTCTCTTCCCAGTTCTGCCTCACAAGCCTCAGTGTATCCCATTCCAGCCCTCAGCTCCTAAACCTGGACCTCTGCGTTGACAGCTAAGAAGACTAGCCACTACGCCACGAGGTGGATTGTAAATAAAATGTTGCTTTGTCAGTCTAAATATGATGTAGCGACTACTGGGCTTTTGAAGTTACAGTAATTATTATATGAGTAGCAAGCAATCACTAGTTAGTAACCATCACTAAAGTGGACCTGAATTTCATTAAATTAATTTGTTTATTTATTTATAATTATTTGTTTGTTTATTTATAGTTCTTCTAACAGGTTACAACCTAATTACGAGAAATAACAATATGAATTACACTTAATATTTTTCTTACACTAATATAAAATGATACTTATAATACGTATGACTAAATATTATTCTAGTAAGTATCGTACTTGAAATTATGTTTCAAGTCACTGATAAGGAGTGTATGATATTAAGTGATTTCTCTACAATACAAATGAACAAAAGGTGCTGTCTGATATATGGAAATGTGTGCATGTCTTTTTTCTTTTTTAGATATTGAATGTGTTCGATACAGGCGAATGTTTATATTACTCTGTATTGGTTCTTGGACAGTGGAATATTATACGTTTCGGTCTTATTGACCGCGAAGGAACATATAGTTCAAATTCAGATGACAAATAAGGTCTATCAAAGATGTTATCAAATTATTTAATGTAATAACCTGCCTACTTTTCTCTAAAGTCTTTAAAGAAAAAGTTCCATTAATAAATTATGCTTAGCATTTTTAAAGGAAATGTGTAGTTTATGTTATCGTCAATCTCGCGATCAATAGCCACGGAACCTCCTTTTTACGTGGAATCCGAACTACTGGACATGACGTTTCACTTCGAAAATCTCACATCATTGACCGGGAACCGAACCCGGTCCGCTGTGGTGAGAGGCCAACAGCTTGACCACACCACTGGGCCACCACATTCCCGCTTAGCATATTTAGGATATACATGTGTCCTTTTGTATTCCAAGAATATAGGGAATTTATTTTTTATCGATTCAACTCTATAGTTAGCATTCGCACATCTTGGGTTCCAAACTATTGAGCCAAATTCAAGTCAACTTCATACGAATGCATTATACTGTACAATCTTTAGCAATGTACAGGTTCCTAAAATAAAATGTGCATCTTCTTATAAATCCCAGCATTTTGAATATATCTCAAAAATTCGATCAATACGGTGAGAAAAGGATAACTTTTTTTTTCATAGTATAGCCTACCATAAACCTAGATGACTTGAGATGGGAACTACATAGGAAATGGTGGTGTTTTATATCAAAGTTTTCGTGTAAATGCAATCGGATGACACTTATAAATCGAAACAATTTGTTTTGTTCCAATTTATTGTTTCTTCATCTTTTGGAGCAGCATACAATCCCATAACGAATAAATGTATTTAAACGATTACACGACATTTGCAAATAATAATAATAATAATAATAATAATAATGATATATTGGCATCCCGGAGATGGTTAATTAAGATAAGATTACAGAGGCACAAGATTCGATCCCAGGGGAACACCAGAGGGTGAATGGAGCTTTTCTCTATGATACAAAGTGTTGCGTCTTTCATACTGTAAGTATGATCCGTAATAGGACATTTTCGTAAGTTGTAGGCTACGTCATGGTTAACTCTACCAATAATCTGTATATATTACATCGACTCGTTATCCTTTAATTTAAACCAGATGACTCCTGATTCGTGAAAATTGGTTATTGTTGATCATCGAGGGATGAATCCGTGTTATGAATCGTGAATAAAATGGCATGTATGCCTGAATAATACATTAGGCCTATGTGTTCATGAAGTGTTTGCTCGTAAAGTTAGTTTGGGGCAAACTTAGTAGCTACCGGTACTGTTCGGTAGTTAAGAATTAGTGAAATCTTACCCGACTTGTGAATATGACTGACTTTAGTAAGTTTCCATTTCTCTGGAAATATCAAAGACTTGATCGATAAATTAAATTTAATATCAAGAGGATAAGTTAAGCCTCCGTGGCTTAGGCGGCAGAACGCCGGCCTCTCACCGCTGGGTCCGTGGTTCAAATCCCGGTCACTCCATGTGAGATCTGTGCTAGACAGAACGGAGGCAGACAGGTTTTTCTCCGGGTACTCCGGTTTTCCCTGTCAAAATGTCATTCCAGCAACACTCTCCACTATCATTTCATTTCATCTGTCATTCATTTAATCATTGCCCCAGAGGAGTGCGTCAGGCCTCGGCAGCCGGCACAGTTCATATCCTCGCCGCTAGATGGAGGCTTCATTCATTCCATTCCTGACCCGGTCGGAGACTGGAAGCAGGCTGTGGATTTTCATTTTTCATCAAGAGGATAAGCTAATTTTTTCCCGGATCGTTTTTTAACAAATATGGAAGAATAACCCTCTTGTGTCCCATATATTCATCGTAAGTATCGGAGTGAGAATGTCACTACGGGTTACCTCATAATAATTAAGATGTCAATTTCGAGATGACTTTCTAGGTTATCATGCGTTAAAATGTCATAGTTGGATCCATTTTGGCAATATACTGATGAGTAAGGCTAGGATTTTAATGTAATATCTATCATCATCATAGCAAACACTCATATCGAGTAGATTGGCCTTTCAATCCGGAAGTCTCTCATTGGTGAGTTCGGAGGTGACTATACAGCCCAATGCGGGAGGCACACGATTTGCCGCAGTGATGACAGATGGTTCCACGTGGGGCATCTGCGTTCCTTCCATTTCTTCTATGTAATATTACATTAAAAAATTTGAAATATGTAACATTGATTTAATTTTTATATAAATCATATACATTACACATGATATTGCTTGTAGATTCTTCATTTTATTCATTATATTTTTTGCAAAATAAAGGATGGTACACTAATTAATTAATTAATTAAGCATGTTCATATTATAGCAAATTTAAATAAATTCCATGATTATGTATGCGTACGGAAGAGTACCAAGGGAAAAGAAACTGACGATTCTGAAGTACAGTATTATGGTATCCAGGGAAGGCTGCTATAGGCAATCAAAAGTTCCGTATTTGTGTTTATAATGAAGCTGCGGTAAGAGTTGATGCTAGGATGAGTTTCTGGTCTAAGTTGTTACAGGAATAGGCTGAAATCTTTCACCACTACTACTGATTTTTTATATAGGCTATAATATTGTCTTTTGTAGCTTTTCAGTCGGTCAACGCGATTGTGCCCAATGAATGGGCGGGGTACAAGATATAAATATGTAAATACACTCCTGGAAAAAGTTACATGTATTAGTTAATTATCACAATTGCCCCATATAATTGCACCATATTTGTTCATGAATAGTGATGTGATGATCGTGGGAAACGGATCTTAGTTTTCTTTCCCTTGAGCAACTGAATTTGTAGTTTCTGGACATTTTTTGGTTGTTGATGAGGAAAAGGCAATGCGAAAGGAAGAGCTGAAGCAACTCAGTCCTGATAATAATATGCTATAGCTTATCGTTGAAGTTAATCCTGTGTGATGAGAAATGTAATTTCAAAAAAGGTATTCTACATTTTTTTAAATATCGCCTTTGTTAAGAATAAAAGAAAAAATAACTTGTCATGGTTACTTACAAAAACACGTAAATATAATTCTAGGAAATAAACAGCAGTTTTTCAGCATACTACTAAGTTACAGGTATACTAGGAAGTAGGCTTCCTTACGTATCTTTTCCATGTTATCGTAAACACGATGAGTTATATTTTGAAATATTCAAACAGAAGTGTTGAAAATTTACTTTTCAACTCTTTTCAGGAATTAGTTTAGTCTGAAGGATTCTTTATCACAATTAAGGTTATTATGAAGATAAAACAAAAGTTCGGTGCTTTTCAGTCGGTCAACACGAATTTACCCAAAAGATTTGTAAATTTTTCAGGATTAGGGTATAATCCAACTCTTTTGGGTACATTCGTGTTGACCGACCGAAAAGCACCAAACTTTTGTTTACTAAGGGAACACTGAAAAATGGCTTCAAACCCCATAATGTCAGTATGAAGATGTTTATGAAAGTAAATGATTGAATATACACAATCTAATTGAGCATGAGCAACAACAACGACGGCGTGAAACCTTATTGTGTTTCGGTTTCGAACTTCGCAACATAGGCAGTTTTATGTAAGGAAGGTCTGTAAGGAAATGGTAGAGCTTGAAGAATAACATTTTATTTCTTTCTGCGTTATCACATTCTGCATAACATACTGTTTTAAAGACCATCTCGTGGTGTAGCGTTCTTGTGTGTGACCCCCGGATGCAAGGCCTTAGAGAGTGGTGATGGGCCCTGGGGCTGGAGAATCCTGCACTCCCTCACCTCTATTGCCAAATTATGTAATATTAATTTATAATCCTCCTAAATAAGCAGAAACTGATAGTAATTTTAGAAATAATAATAATAATAATAATAATAATAATAATAATAATAGTATTAATAGAAGCCGCCGGTGGTAGAGAGTTCAACATGTGCTCCTCCCCCCCCCCCCCTCCCCCCCTCCCCCCACATGCAAGATCCGGAAAATATTTTAATTATTAATATTAATAATAATAATAATAGTAATAAGACGGCTGAGGTGGGATTCAAACCCACGCTCTCTCGATACCAGCGTGGTACGAGGTAGTGCGTTAGTGTGTATATTTGGGATTCAGATGAGGATTGTGAAGGAGTCGGCTGCATTTGTCTGGAGTAGAAGTGATGATAATAATAATAATAAAAATAATAATAATAATAATAATAATAATAATAGAAATAATAATAATGTTATTGCTTTACGTCCCTTTAAACATCTGCGGCTTTAGGAGAGGCCGGGGTTTTGGAAGTTTGCCCCAAAGGGGATCTTTAACCTGCCAGTAAATTCACTGACACGGCTCCCTCGCATTTGTGCTGTGCCAGGATTCGATCCTGCAATCTTGGACACAGCAAGTAAGAACGTTACCCCTGAGCCACGCAGCCAGAGTAGAAGTGAGAAACCACGGAAAACCACTTCCAAGATGGCTGAGATGGGAATCGAAACCACATCTTTTCAGTTTTGCCTCACGGGGCATTCCAGCCCTCAGACAAGAATGAATCGAATTTCTTGTCGGCGCCGGGAATCGAACCCGAACCTCTGGGGTGACAGCCAAGAATACTAGCCGCTACAACACGAGGAAGGCCAAGGATATTTCAGTCACTTGTGAATTCCGTAATCCGTAGTTTAACTATTAGCTTATCTATAGCAAAAAATTTCGGCCATTCAATTGGAAGTAGCCTATACAGACTATCACTTCGAAATTTCTGGTCGCGATATTCTTGAAGCGCATTGCCACGAGATTGCATTTCCCCAGTGTTTGGACTCCGGAGCAGTTAGAACTTTCTCGCACGCGCGACCTTGAATCACCCTCACCACAGTAGTAGTAGGTAATCTGTGCTCACAGTAGGGGGTAATCCGTGCTGATACCTATGTACGGGCCATGTAACTACTAGGGGACAGCGACTACAACGAAACTAGTGGCAACGTTTTGAAATGAAAGGTGAAATAGGAACTGACTCCGGCCGCCTCTTAACGCAATTAACGCAGTTCGACCATCCAGGTTGTGAATTGCCTCGCATCAAAGGAAGGCCTCCTGGAATTGAACAATAAAGACGGATCTGGACCAAATTAAGAGGAAGTCTTGTATTTTTGCGTGACGTTAATCTCGCGATCATGAGCCACGGGACCTCCTTTTTACGTGGAATCTGAACCACAGGACATGACATTTCGCTTCGAAAATTTCGCAAGTATTGACCGCGAATCGAACCCGTTCTACCTTGGTGAGAGGCATACAGCTTGACCTCTGCGCCACCACGTCTCCTGGACCAAATTAAATCGGGTCCGAACACTCCATCTTCCCTGCAAACGCAAGAAATGCCTTCTTGCTGCGATATTAGCGCTGTCAAGCAAACAGTGAGGCATATTATTCACACTACCCTCTGAGGTCCTTAAGTGGTGATGCAAGAAATTTGCACCAAGGAGCACTAAAGTCAATTGATTACACTTGTTTAATTTATATATTCGGTTGTAAATACTCCTTTGTAAATAATCTGCCAAAAATAAAATAAAAATAATAATACACCCTCCTTTCCCTTAGGTTTCTGGTTATCCAAACCTGGAAAAGCTGGGTCACTTATTATTATTATTATTATTATTATTATTATTATTATTATTATTATTATTATTATTATTATTATTATTGTTATTATTAGACTATTATTACCACCAACAAACAGCGGTAGTTGCGGCCCAGTTATCTGCAGTATCGGTAAACGTGGGTTCGAACCTCACGGTTGGCCATTCTTGAAATGGTTTTCCGTGGTTTCCCCATTTTCAACTTCGAACAAATGCTGGGACGGCATCTTCGAATAAGCCACGGCGGCTTCTTTCCAATTCCTTGCATATTTTCATTCACCTTAATTCATATCGCATTAACTGCTGTCATGAAGTTGGCGACAGGAACGGCATCCTGCCGTATAATCAACCCACCACTAGAGAGGGAAAAGTCATCGATTCTCATTTCCGTCCCAGTTGACACGGGATTAATATAGGCCTACATTATAGTTATCATTTTTATTACCGTATTATTATCATTTTATCATGATCGTCATTATCGACAGCAGTTGCTACGCTCGCTAACGCGCAGAGCTAGGTCATGGGGCCAAGCTATCTGTGGACTACGTAGACGCGAGGGTTCAAGCCCCACCGTCGGCCGTCCTTGAAATAGTTTTCCGTGGTTTCCCCATTTTCAACTTCAGGCAAATCCTGGGACGGTACCTTCTGACAGACCACGGCCGCTTCCTTCCACATCCTTGCTCAGTTTCATTCAACTTCATTTCATCTCTCATTAACTCCTCTCATGAGGTTGGGGTCAGGAAGGCCGTCCAATCGTAAAAACACCCCTACATAGACTATCATCGTATCTCGTCCCTGACCCCGTTAAAACGGGAATAATAAGGGGGTGAAATTCATACATTATCGTCATCCATCCATAACGTATGCAACTATCCAAGACAATTAACGAGATCGAAGTTTCTTTTTCTGGCATTGACAGCGGCCATCCTCGTTGTGAAGTTTGCTCGTATTTTCCCACTATCAATTTAGGCGCATGCCGGATGGCACCATATTCCAAGTCCCAGGGCATCAGATCAATCCTAGACCCTAATGAATACAGCCACGCATACTAACTACTACAGAAACCTCACAAACACAAGTTACCAGACAAATTTAACACACACCTAAATACATCGGGGCGGTCAAGATTTACTAACAACCACCACCATATTTATTTTCGTCTGCCTCGTGTCGCAGTGGCTAGAAACCCTGCGAAGATCGAGGTTTCGATTCGTACCTTGGCCATCCTGGAAGTGGTTTTTCGTGGTTTGCCCCTTTTACTTCAGGCAAATGCTTTGATGGTTCCTAACTTAAGGCCACGGTCATCTCCTTCCCAATCCTCACCTAAATTTTTGAAAGGCGGCAAAAATTACGACACCTTGTCATACGATGTTGGCATGTCAAAGAACCCATTTGAAGTCAGTAGGCCGTGTTCATAATGGAAAAATTAATCCCGGGAGTTTCCGCCAACACAAAGTTACTCATTTATCTACTAGAAAGCGCCATGGTGTTCAAGGGGTCGAACATCAATTCCGCTCGATTTTCCTTAATTCCGCTCGGTCCTCCAAGGGACCCAAAAATAAGTTCCTCAACTCCGCTAGGCTTTGACAAGGGGTCGACAAAGGGGTTATCTCCAATGACGTAAACAAATGACATAACCCTCCTGCTCGCATATCAAGGGCCGGGTCAAACTCCTTCTGCAGCGCATTTCCAGTCCATATATTTATTTAACAACAGTGATTAATATCTAGCTCTTTATGTATTATGTTTATATCCGATTTAACGAATGAGCGGACTTGACTTCAGAGCGTTTGACCGATGGCGTGGTGGTGTTCGCAAGACATTGTTGTACCATTGATGTCAAGTCCGCTCATTCGTTAAATCAGGTATAAAGTGTTTGGCACATTATAACTTATATGGCAGAAAATACAAGTGATTTAAAATTAATCATAATTTTCTTTTAAATAAGTCTGCCAAGTTTTCTATTTTTTTCTACAAATTTTATACATTGTTTTTAACATGTGCATAATTAAATGTTTGCATGTTTTTTAACCTAGGCAGACATTATTAATTTCAATTTAGATAATAATAGGTGTATAATTTGTACCTAAAAAAATACTTTCGATATCAGCTGCGGATGCTGAAAATACTGTTTTCCAGCCTAGAACGAAAAAATCAGCTGCATTCAAGAATTCGCTGATGCGCTGCAGAAGGTGTTAGACCCGGCCCATGGTATGCGAACAGGAGGGTTATGACATTTGTTTACGTCATTGGGGATAACCCCTTTGCCGACCCCTTGTCAAAGCCTGAGCGGAGTTGAGGAACTTATTTTTGGGTCTCTTGGAGGACCGAGCGGAATCAAGGTAACCCTGGCTACCTGACTGGAATTCCCGAGCGGAATTGATGCCCGCCCGTTCAAGGAGCTTATATATCTAACCTCCTTGACTTTCATAGTGCTTCAAGGAACAACGAAATTCGACAAGCAAGCTACCCTTTGGTGTCAAATAACAAAGCTTGCACCCGGCACCCGAGGCCATACGATATTATTCTGACCTAAATTAAATATAAACACACTACTATTACATTGACCCACAATAACACCCACAATTATATAACATATATACAGTAGGCTATATACACACGCCAAAGTACACGGGACTAAATGATCACGATGTAGAAGCCCGTCAAATGAAATAACAGCAACTTATTTTTCAATTCAAAGTTGTATACGACTTTTAGGCCTACACTGCTCTTACGGGAGATGGAAAATCCACAGCCTGCTTCCAGTCTCCGACCGGGTCAGGAATGGAATGAATGAAGCCCCCATCTAGCGGCGAGGATATGAACCGTGCCGGCTGCCGAGGCCTGACGCACTCCTCTGGGGCAATGATTAAATGAATGACAGATGAAATGATAGTGGAGAGTGTTGCTGGAATGAAATTTTGACAGGGAAAACCGGAGTACCCGGAGAAAAACCTGTCTGCCTCCGTTTTGTCCAGCACAGATCTCACATGGAGTGACCGGGATTTGAACCACGGACCCAGTTGTCGCATTTTGTACAGCCCTTGTGTGAACACTCTAGTTAACAGGTTCAGACTGCCTCATGCGTTTGGGAATTTCATACTAGGTAGCTTGAGGGTACTGCTTGAAAAGGCTTCCAAGATTAACCAAGCTGATAACACAACATCCGGGAGACATTCCTCTGGTTCTGGAGACTTTGTTCTAACTGCATCCTAAATATATAGCATTGCACATGGTCTTACAAGGTTGGTGTATTGCTGGCACAGTTGTATTTATCTCAAACTTACCTGTGTCATATCTACCAATTAACTTAAGTTATGAAAAAGGAAGATAATGGAGTAATAAACTGAAAATTGCCTAATACAATGGTTGTATTTTGATTATATTTTGTGTATTTTGAAAATACAAAATACTCATGAAAAGTATTTTCGATACAGATACAAAATACATGGTTCAAAATATATTTTCGATACAAAATACAAGATACAAAAGTATCGAAAATACGTATTTTAAATACATGTATTTTCGATACTGCCCAACCCTGCCTCCAGAACATCCTAGTGGGAAGCCACTCTGCTCTCAAGTCACGCACGAGGCTCGAGTAGACAGGCCGACGATTGTACAGGATGCGCTGTCCAATTGTCAGTAGACACGTCTTCAAGCCGAACAGCGAGGGCCGGTACTCAAGGGGAAATGGGAGACACAAGTACTAGGGCGTGCTGAAAAGTATTTTTTTTATTCTGTTCGCTGAAAAGTAATGCCTCCGAATTTTTCATACGAAAATCCTTAATGCTTTTTAAATTAAACTAACTGTATTAACATTCTACATCTTTATTCTTCACGTCTACATATTTATTTTTCAACATAATCACCCTGGAGACGAACACATTTCTCCCAACGAGAAACCAGTTTGTTGATACCGTCACCGCAGGCACGGATTCATGGTTGGGGGGGGGGGGTCACGGGGGTCATGACCTCCCCCCCAAAACGGAGACCATTTTTTTTTTGCAAACTCAAAAAACGAAAACACAATAACCAGACAAATAAGACTTAACGAATTTTAACTGAAAAACAGTTCTTTTTTTTTTTCATTTTATTCAATATTGAAAATATCTTTATTGCAATTATTATGTTCTGTTACAACTGTACATATTTTCAACTTCATACCTGTTATATAAAAACGATTATTTATATAACAAAATCAACTCGTCTATTTTGTTTAGCAAACCTTGTGATTACCGAATCGATGTTTATACTTTATAGTGATGTCACGATGAATGTGCAGCAATGCACGGATAGAAATTTGGGGTTTATTTCGCACCAAAAATTTTTGCCGACGTCCAAACTGCAAGCTTGGTTGGCAATTTAAGCTGTGACTTTCTCCCTTTGTCGGTACCAACTCGACTTGCCGAAACTGTAACGTACCTTGATACTTTTCTCGAAGCTCGATGTAAAAGTCGCAAAACACGCCGTTGCAATTTGTACGAATATTTTTGGTCCGCTAAACGCATCAAATTTCTATCCATGTTGCTTGCAAAAAAAATTGGTCTGGTTTTGTACGTTTGGTTATTTTGTGATTGCATTTTTAGTTATACCATTTTTCTTATCAATTTCGATTCTCTGACCCCCCCCCCCCCCCAGCCAAATTCTAGATCCGTGCCTGCGTCACCGTAGAATGTTTGCTAGTGGGGAGCAAGCTGATGCTTACGTGGCACTTAGACTTGGTTTTCGCTATAGTATTGTTCGTTCGAAATCTACTTGTTTTAAATGATATATTGCTACCATCAACTTACGTCTACATGGAACTTTTGCAAGAACTCAATGTAAAGAAGCAAGAGATATGGCCAACGTTTTACTCAACGGATGCAATGATCTACAGTACTGGACGCAGGATATGACTTACGATACATAATGTCAAGATACACCGTGCACGGTTTCTATAATCGTATATGCCAGACAGAGAAACTCCATGACCCGTACGATAACTGCAAGTGTAAACTATGTGGGACGTACCGTGACCGATATCACCTGATACTGTGCACTAAAAGGTCAATCTGGTTAACGAATTTCTGTAAGACGTAAATGCGCTTTGTGCGATATTCTTAATATTATTGTATGCAATGTATATTTTGGCTACTTTCATTAAATTATTATAAATGGCAACGTGTTTTCAGTTGGCAGTTTTCTTCCTACATTCGCCCCCAAGTTGGACCTAAAGAAAATAATAGAGCTCTTTCGAGGACAGATGACCAAGCCGTTTCGACCTTTGGGTTTACCAACTCTTGAACCTCTGCAAATAGATCTTATACCTCTCGACGTGGACCACGAGATTGGCAGGTAAGTCAGAAATGAGTATTCCTGAAACTGAGGAGCACATTATTATTATTTGACACACTTCCGGTACTACAGACACCACAATATCCCAGTTCATCATACAAATTCTACACAAACCTAAGTACATGGGGCTGATTACCAAGATGTTCAAGCCCCTAAAAGAAACAACGACAACAATGGCAGAAAACCATTATGTTATACATTGTCATTGGTTCGCAGGTACGAAGGCTCTCTCAAGAATCTGACAGTACTTCATCTGTCGCACTTCCAGGTAGAGGAGCTGGTTCTTAATTTGGCTGATCTTAAGGCGGACTTCAACTTAAGCTTTAGTAGAGTTCATCTTACTGGGATGTACGAGTTTGAAGGTGCTTTTGCCAGAATGATGGACACATGGGGCCAAGGAAACTTACAGTAAGTTCGATGATGATGATGATTGTGACACTTTTGTAAACATTCTCGATTAAATCCATAATGTAGTTTCGGGACTATAAGGTCGAATTGAAATTGGAAATAACCGACCAGCTTGTCCCTTTGTCAAGGTTAGAAACATAGAAGGAATGAGCTAACTATGGCATATACAGTAGGCTAGACTCCATAGATAAAACGGTACAGTATAAGATAGGAAGTCTTTTTGAAACATAAATATTGCTACTCTATGACCTAATACCAAGAAGAAGATGATAACCTATAGGAATTCTGAAGGATTCTATTCATATTTTGAATAACCATCTGTATAAACAACATGTGAATCATACCAGCCGTGTTATATAGCTATGTTCTGTATCGCTGTAATTTTTAGCCTATCTTTCACATTTTGCAAAAATGAGGAAAAAGTAGACTTATGAGATCGATCCGGAAAAATGTGTGTCTGTCTGTCCTTCTGTCTGTCTGGCTGTGTGTGTGTGTGTCCCCCTATCAACTCCTAAACGGCTGCAGAAATCGAAACCAAATTTAGTATGAGTAGAGATGTATACCGGAATATCTCACGTCCATATTTGAAAATTATGTCAGTGCTACCAACTGCTGATAAAACGCACTAGAAATTTGAGCTCCATGTTGGATATCTTGGAAAGTATGCATGGAAGCTATTCCAAAATTGGCACACATATAGATTACACTATTTCAGTTTAATTTCCAGGAGACCATACATGACAGTGTTGTCAAAATAATGTTAAGCCTTCTGATAGGTTCAATTTTTAAATGCGTATAACTTCTACACTATCAATTGGATTACAAACAAATTTTGTATGTAATATGTGTACATAAACTGATATGACTGAGCGTATTCATAAGAGCCACCAGGGCTGCCAACTGTTAATAATTGCTCTCTCTATTCTTTTATCCAAATACCAATATATCCGAAAGTATGCAAGCAGACAGCTTTAAACTATGCACACGTATAGTACCTGCCATTTTAGATTAATTTTGGAGTAACTTATATACTTCAATTCTACCAACATGATTCTAAGCCTGCTGATATGGCCAATTTTTAAATACATGTAAGTTCTATACTATCAGTTGGATATCAACCAAATTTCTTATGTGCTATGTGTAACATAACAGATATGACTATAAGTATTCTTAAGAGCAATCAGGGCTGCCAACTGTTAATAAATGCTGTCTATATTTGTTTAACCTAATATCAATATATCAGGAAGTATGCAAGCCAACAGCCCTATACTATGCACACGTATAGCACCTGACATTCTAGATTAATTTGGAATAATTAATATAAGTCAGTGCTGCCAACATGATTCTATGCCTGCTGATAGGTCCAATTTTAAAATGCATGTAACTTCTATACTAACAAATGGATTTCGTCCAAAATTGGCACAACAAGATATCATAATATTTCAGATTAGGCTATTTCTGACCAGCACACGCATGACATTGTAGCCAACATGCTTTTACGCGTGCTGATAGATCCAATGTCTAACTGCATCTAACGTCCATTGGACTTCAACCAATTTTTTTATTCTGTACCTTAAGAGATGGAACTAAGAATATATTCAGTCACCAGGGCTGCCAATTGTAATGCTCTATTAGGCTACATTATACCAGGTATATTTCGAACTAATTAGACATTTCGATATTACCAACTTAATTTCGTCATTATTCTAGATAGGTTCATATACTGTAGATTAATCATTGGCATGAAACTTAATTTTAAGAAAAGTAGGCTCTTTAGTTCGTCACGGAACTTCTTGTTATCCTTGTCATATACAGTAATCCTTGACCTCCATGATCACTGTCTCCCACAAATCCAACCCCTCGTCCTCGTCGTGGGAGATGGGCAACGTCATTAAGTAGGGGATTGCCTGTACTGATATCGCGTCAGGAGTTGGCAGTCGGGTTTGAACTGCAGGGGTCTTCCCGCTCACTGCGTATCGCGCATTCCAAAAACATTCAGTTGGTCACTACTTGCTTCACTCACTCAGCAGATTCCTTCTTTCAGTGGCTGAGTGTCGCCTGCAGCAATGACAACCATTGGCATGCGGCTAGCCGATATATTTAACTTAGGAATATGCGGGCCGCGCATGCGTACTGCAAGACCCCCCGCACCCCGTCACAGCGTGTTCAAATGCCATCTCCTGCCGCGATGACAGTAGGGGTGAAGTACAGTGGGGACTTTGTGTGCCTCAAGACCGCTACGGTAGCTGTGAAGGCCCTACAGGAACCCTGAAGAAATTACGGCTAGCGGGGCTCTGGTGAAACAACTGCTGCCTTGTAGTTTGGAGTTGGTTCTTCAAAGGCTAAGGGAAGAAACCCTGACAGAAAATCAGCCTGGTGCCTCAGGCTTAAGGTGGCAGCCCCTCCAAGGCACTCGGAGGCAGTGGGTTAATCACTCGCTCCTCTTAAATAAACTGATTACGGAAACTGAAGCGAAATTAGAAAACCGGACGGATAACCTGATGACGACTTTTGGCATCAAGAGGACTACGAAAATCGGTTTCTGGTATGTGAGGACCTTGATGGAGAAAACCAGACTGAAACAAGTGACACGGGAGATGAAGAACTATGGGCTGGATAGCCTAGGATTGAGTGAAGTGAGGTGGCCAGGATTTGGTGAAATACAGACAACAGATGGAATTACATTTTTCTATTCTGGGGGCGATGTTGAAGAACACAGGGATGGAGTGGGGTTGCTGCTCAACAGAAATGCAAAGAGAAGCCTTATGGAGTGGAAGCCAATTTCTAGTAGGCTCATGTTTGCTAGGTTCAAGACAAAGATCAGGAATGTGATCATCATCCTATGCTATGCGCCTACAGAACAATCGGAGCCAGAGAAGAAGGAAGAATTCTACCAAATGCTGCGAGATGTCACAAGACAAACAAGTAAGAAGGACATTCTCATTGTTATGGGAGACTTCAACGCGAAGGTGGGCTCAAACAATGAGGGGTTGGAGCAGATCATGGGTAAACATGGCCTTGGTGAGATGAATGACAATGGGGAGAAATTTACGGAATATTGCGCCAGTCAGGATTTGGTGATGGGTGGCACGGTATTTCCTCATAGGCGGTGCCACAAGGTCACCTGGGTGTCTCCTGATCATGTCACAGAAAATCAAATTGATCACATCGCGGTGAGCAGGAGGTTCAGAAGATGTTAGGAACAAGAGAGGAGCGGACGTCGGTAGTGACCATCATCTTGTGGTTGCCAACTTCCGTATGAAGATCGTCGCAGTCCGCCGAAAGTTTAACACTCGGCACAACAAGTTTGATGTGGGCAAGCTTAAGAACCAGCAGAGGTTGGACCAGTTTAAACTGGAGCTCAGAAATAAATTCCAGGTGTTGGACTCCGAGACAGAGAAGGACGTGGAGACTGTGTGGAGCGAGGTAAAGAATATCTTCGTGGAAACCAGTGAGATGCAGCTCGGGTACAAGAACTGCCTGCGGAAAGAATGGATATCCGATCAGACCTGGGACAAGATAAATTATAGGAAGGAGATTAAGGCCAAGCTCAACACCTGCAAGACTAGGCAGCAGAAGGCTCTCACACAAGCAAAGTATTCAACAGCAAACAGGGAGGTAAAGAGGAGTGTACGGAAGGATCATAGGAGGTGGATTGATGAGCAGGCGGAGAAAGCAGAAGAAGCGGCAAGAAGGGGGGACGTTAAGGAGCTCAATGGCATCACAAAGATGCTTTTGAAGAAAGGTTTTAATAAAACTAGGCCTGTGAAGAGCAGGACGGGCGAGATCCTCACGACGTGTGAACAACAGCTGACAAGATGGAGAGAACACTTTGCGGAGGTTCTTAATAGAGATAGAGGACCAGAAAGTAAGCATCGAGGAGAAGATGAAGAGGAAGCAGAAAGTGACCCAAGCATCAGCCTCGACTCCCCAACTCGGGGCGAAATACGGACAGCGTTGAAGCAGATGAAATGCGGGAAGGCACCAGGTCTGGATAATATCCCAGCGGAAGTACTGAAAGCAGACTTGGATATTACGATCGATCTGCTGCACCCGCTGTTGGAGACGATCTGGAAGGAGGAGAAAATACCAACCGACTGGAAGAAGGGGTTGATAGTCAAGTTGCCGAAGAAAGGGGACACCACAAACTGTAACAACTGGAGGGGTATCACCTTGCTGTCCATTCCAAGCAAAGTGCTGGCGAGAGTCATCCTGAATCGTATAAAAGACTGCGTAGAAAAATGCTTCGGAAGGAACAGGCTGGATTTCGACAACATCGCAGCTGTGTGGATCTCATCAACACCCTCCGAATCATCCTGGAGCAGAGTGTGGAGTGGCGGAATACCCTTTACTTCACATTTGTTGACTTCGAGAAAGCCTTCGACTCCGTAAATCAAAGAATCATGTGGAAGACCCTCGAGGAATATAAAATTCCAACAAAGATCATCAGAATCATGGAAGAGATGTACGAAGGGTATGAGTGCCAGATTCTTCACGAAGGCAAATTAACAGAAAAGATAAAGGTCAGTTCCGGAGAGAGACAGGGGTGTGTCCTTTCCCCCACTCTGTTCCTGTTGGTCCTGGATAGTGTGATGAAGAAGGTAATGGGAGGACGGAAGAGGGGTATTCAATGGGGTATAAATGACAGGCTTGAAGATCTGGATTTCGCAGACGACATTTGTCTTATGGCACAACGGTACCGAGACATAGAAGATAAGCTGGGGAGGTTGCAGAGAGAAGCAGAACGTGCAGGACTGATGATCAACACCAACAAGACCGAAGAGATGAGGATAAATTCTGACATCACGACTAGTTTGACAGTCAACGGAAAGGACATTGAGCGAGTTGAGTCCTTCCTCTACCTTGGAAGTATAGTCACAAATGATGGGGGAGCAGAGGAAGATGTTCGAAGCCGTATCAGGAAGGCAAATGGTGCCTTTGTCCAGCTCTACCCCATCTGGAGAAATAGAAACATTTCCAGGAAGACCAAGCTCCGCCTTTTCAATAGCAACGTAAAGTCTATTCTTCTCTACGGCTGTGAAACATGGAAAGTCACAAAACCGATCAACAACCAGCTACAGGTGTTCATTAACAGATGTCTGCGTCGCATCATGAATGTGAGGTGGCCGGACATAATCTCAAATGAAGATCTTTGGACCATCACCAATCAACAACCGATTAGCATCCAGATCAAGGAGAGGAAATGGCGCTGGATTGGTCACACACTAAGGAAGCCGGACGGAGCTATTGAGAGGGCGGCGCTAGACTGGAATCCTCAAGGCGCCAGGAAGCGAGGTCGACCTAAGAAGACCAGGAAGAGGACGATCGAAAATGAAATTGCAGAGGTGGACAAGAACTGGAGTCAAGTGATGAGAATGGCCAGGAACCGTACTGCGTGGAGAAATTTCGCCAAGGCCCTATGCTCCGGAAGGAGCGGCAGGAATTAAGTAAGTAAGTCCATGATCACCTTAGGTGTAAGGCGGGTGACGATTTCGGAAAAATTTAAAAAAAAATAGAGGACAGCCATGATTTGCTCAAGGTATAACCATTACCTCTTGTCCTCTTCGGTGGTTTAGTTATTTCCAACGCCCCTCGAATGATTCCAGTGTAAAATACTTCTACAGATGACAGGTTTTTCATCAAAAATAATTTGATGCACATTCTGTATGGCATGCTCAGCCACAACAGACTTCTCTGGTTTGCCTATGATGTTCCTTGTCTATTGTTGTGATTCTCTAACGTACATGACTGCCCAACCTACGGCCCGTGAGACTATTTTCTCCGGCCCACTGCTCGGCGCGTTGCCAAAACTTTCAAACAACTAAAGCTTGTGAAAAATGTGTGTGTTTTTCTATTGCTTTGTATGAGTCCACTGATACCTCGGATTCAGCTCAGGTTCTATTGTTTATTAGAGGAGTGAATTGTGAATTTCAAATTACCGAAGAACTGGCTGGAGTTTACTCAATGGAAACTACAGTAACTGGTGAAGAGATATTTTCTAAGGTTAAAGAAACTATTTTTGCACTTGGACTTGACTTAAGGAACTTAGTAGGAGTGACTGCAGACGGAGGTCAAAACATGTTTGGTGAAAAAACTGGTTTTGTGGAAATGTATGCAAAGCAGTGAAGGACACCGGTGCAGAAAAACAATCATACTGCATTGTATCATACATCAGCAGGCGTTGTGCGGCAAAGTATCTGAAGCTATGTCTGTTGTCGTTAAAACAGTAAATTACATGCGCTCACACACCCTAAAACACCACCAGTTTAAGTTATATTTGGCCGAAATGGACAGTGTTTATCCGAACCTTCCCTATCATTGTGAGGTAGAGGTAGAGGTAGATGTGAAGTTTTACAAAGGTTTTTTGAACTTCTTGCAGCAGTAGATATGTTTTTGTCTGAACAAGGCCGTCAAGTACCTGATCTTTCTGATCCGTTATGGCTGTGGAAGTTAGCATTTTAGTTGACATTACAATGCACATAATCTTTTTAAACTTGAAACTACAAGGGAGTTAATTCACTGTTTTTGATGCCTACCATCATGTTAAGGCTTTTAGGAAAAATCTTGCACTGTTTGATAAGCAGATTACCTAGAACCATTTGGGTCACTTTGAGACATGTTAAAATATTTTTATCTGAAGCTAGAGAGTCCTTCCCTTCTGACTTTGCTGCTGATGTCGTCAAGCAATTGAGTCAGCAGTTGAATGACAGATTTGACGATTTTGACCAAGAAAGTGACAAAATCAACCTATTTCACAATCCTTTCAAATGTGAAATTGATTCTATGCCAACAAGCCTTCAACTTGAAATCATTGACTTAACAACAAACGAAATACACAGGGAACATTTTCAGGAGTGCTACAGGAATGGTGACCGGTTTCCGTTCTACAGCTGCTTGAACAATGAAGATTTCAAAAACTTGAAATGCTCGTATCATGTTTTCAGTGTTTGGCTCAACTTACGTGTGTGAACAAGCATTTTCCAAAATTATCTACATAAAATCACAATTTCGAGCTCCTATCACTGATGAACACTTAAAATCCTTACTAATGATTGGTACAACTAAGTTCGAGCCTAAATGGGGAGAAATTTTAAGTACTGGTACAAAGCAGTCATCGCACTAAATAAATCATGAACTTAACTTCATAATTTGATCAAATGAACATAATTACTCAATCTTTGTCATTCATGCTATATGTGTGTATTGAATATCATCGTACTTCTATTTTAAAGGGATTTATTAAAAATATTTAAATTTATTTTAGTGTTTTATTTATCCACTACAAATGAATATATAATACGGCAACAATACTAACGAAACTAAGCTCAGACAGCCACAAAACTCACCATATTGCACTTATATTTTTTAAAATTGCCATACCCCTCAAATCCCCCTGAGTGTTATTGGCCCGCAAGGTCCCCCACTATTTACAATGTGGTCCTTGCTCTAACTTGCCTGGTCAATATATACGTAACCACAGAAACATGGAATCGTATATATTCCATTACAGTTAAGACCAACTGAATCTTTGACCGATCGCCAAGGCATTGGGCTTGAATATGGTATTGATATTGTGTCTTCTTAGAATATTGTTAATCCATGACAGATTGCATGCATGGCAGATAGGCCAATTTCACAGGAGGAGGCTTCTGGGATCTTTTGTATTTTGGCTTATGATGTAGCACCTCATTAATCGGTGTCATCGAGTAATATTATTCTTTTAGAAATTATCGGCCAGACATCTTGTAAACCAAAGCATCCAGACAAGGCAGGCAACCTTCACATTCCGTCTTCATAGCAAACCTAATATTAGGATGCTGGTTGTTCAAATGATCCAGAAACACGGACAATACCATGGCGACACACAACAAAAATGTAATCGACATAGCCATAGCATGCCTCAGTAGGCAACCTAGGACACGTGATTTATCGTAAACTCACCCATACGAATCGTAATCTTCATGGGTCACCACCATCCTTGACAGAAACGTGCATCCTTTAACACTCTTCTTAACAGAGCAAGGATGGTGTGTAAAAAGGATACGTTAGACGTTGAACTTGTGTTTCTGGCCGATACTTTCCAGAAGAATGGTTACTCGATCAGACAGATCAATGAGGTGTTACATCCTACTTTGTGTCAATGTTGATATTGCCTGTTGAAAGAATTCAGCAGACGCAGAAACAAATGAGATGGTAAAGTGGTGCTATGCCTAGTGAATATGGTGGCCATGGTCAGCTATTTAAACTAATCTCAAATTCTGTTTCAAAACCAATATGATGAGCTCATTGATTCTGATGTCAGTTTATAACAATTTCATTATTTAAGTCCTAATGGAAACATCTCATCTATGGTGCTGCTGTGTTAGAGAAAATGTGCGTATTTTAAGTTATTGTCTGAAAACACGCACACCCGTTAACACCCTGTAATTCACACATCGAGTTGAAAATGCTAGTGCGTATTACATGAGCCCAACATTTTCAACTCGTTGGAATTATAAAATCGAGAACTTGTCTCAGAATTAATATTTGAATGTGTGATTGCAGCCTGCACGTCCACGACATGATGGTATTCGGGTCTCTACAAGTGGGGACAGACCAAGAAAATGTCTACATGCAGTCCTTCAACATGGACTTCAGTATTCATCAAGTTAAGGTATTGTTACGTGCTACCCCCCTGTAGCACGTTCGTTAATTGGATTACGGTAGAAAAAGCACAACACAAATGGTCCTTTAAAAATATTAGTTTTATTGTAGGTCAGAAATATACACCAGACAATAAGCACATAGAACCATTAGCAGTCTTACTAAAGTCTCTTCCTTATGGAGCACTCTTGCCCCTTCCACTTACTCATGCAGTTAATCCTTCACTAATTAGACCGTTGTCCTCGCTAGAAATACCTGCACCTCTCCCTGAGTACACAAACTACAGTTATTTATGATAGCCTGTCACTCACCACTAAATGCTTGATTACTTCACACTGCTTCGCTGCCCGCAAGCTACGAAACAGTCCACTGGGTTTCGCAATTCGCACGGCATTTCACCGCAATAACGCTGTCGTACTAGGTAAAACACACTCGTGTCCCCCTGGCCAGGGTCGCTCTTATATATCGGGACTGATGACTCGCCAGAAGTTTTCAGAGCAGACCTGGGTTCATGGCTACTTCCAGTCCTTCTCGAGAGTTCTAATAGTAGGTGGGCCGCGAACTTTCTGGATCATGTGTAGTTCTCGCTGGCTCCTTGCGTAAGCTGCTGGGTGACACAGAGGCACGGGTAGCCTGGGGCGGGCTGAGTCACGCGCGAGGCAACGAAGCTGTCCAGAACTCGTAAAACCACCTCCTTCCTAAAAGGCTGATCGCTCCGATCAGTCATTGGCCCGTTTGTGTCCCTCTGTAGGCTGCCAGGCGATCTCGATGCACGATCTTCATCTTCGCCCTCGGACTCCGCCGGATCCTGTAGACGACAACGTTGATCCGTTTAACGACTCGGTACGGACCCTCCTAGGACTTCTGCAGTTTGGGTGACAAGTCTTTCTTCCGTAATGGGTTGAAGAGCCAGACCAGGTCGTCCTCGTGGAATCCGCCGACATCCGTCTGCTGGTTGTATCGGGTCTTTATTCGGTCGGTCTCGATCCGCAGTCTCCTCCTTGTGAACGCGTGCACGTCCGGATCGTCCCCAGGTCGGCCGAAGGCAAGGTCGACAGGTAGACGGAGTTCCCTCCCAAACATGACCAGCGCTGGTGTGCACCCGGTGGATTCATGCACGGCTGCGCGTTAGGCCAGGAGAAATAGTGGAAGATGTTTGTCCCAATCCCTCTGGTGCTCGCTGACGACTATCCGGAGATGGTTCTCGGTGGTGCGATTGAATCGCTCTACCATCCCGTCGGACTGAGGGTGTAGGGGCGTCGTCCTTGTCTTCTGGATTCCCAGCAGCTGGCATAGGTTCTGGAACACCTGCGACTCAAAATTCCTCCCTTGATCGGAGTGCATCTCCTAGAGTACTCCGTACCGGCTGATGAATTCATTCACCAGAGTCTCTGCAACCCTCGCGGCCTTTTGGTTAGGAAGTGCATACGCCTCTAGCCATTTGGTGAAGTAGTCGCTGACGACCAATATGTAACGGTTTCCTGCCTCGCTCAACGGGAAAGGCCCAGCAACATCGATGGCCACTCTCTCCATGGGGCCGCCCACGTTGTAGGTCTTCAGTGGGCCCCTTCGTCTTCTTCCTGGGCCCTTGCTGGCTGCGCAATCGTGGCACCTCGCGCAGTGGTTCTCCACGTCTGCTCGGCATCCAATCCAGTAGAACCTCTCTCTCAGCTTCTCCAGGGTCTTCTTTATCCCTAGGTGTCCACCAGATGATCCTCCATGGACTTCTTTTTCCACTGCCGTGACATCCTCACGTAGGCCCTGGCAGACGGTGTTGACTTCCTCCCGCAGACCCTGTTCTAATTTCTTCAGGTCCTCTGCTAACTTATTCTGGCTGTGCTCTAATTTGGAAGTTAGGTCTTCTGCTAACTTCTTAAGCCCGTCCTCCATCTTGGTTTCCATGCCACTTAACTTTTCTAGCAGTAGTAGTATTTGCGCATCCATTTTAGTTGATTGTCTTGTGATGGGCATGCACTCACAGAAGAAATAGTGAACTGTGGTAAAATGACCTGCACGAGTTTTGAACCAGGACCCTCAGGTATTGTTCTTGGGTTCGTAATCCGGCTTCTGACACCAGTTGTTACGTGCTACCCCCCTGTAGCAGGTTCGTTAATTGGATTACGGTAGAAAAAGTACAACACAAATGGTCCTTTAAAATATTAGTTTTATTGCAGGTCAGAAATATACACCAGACAATAAGCACATAAAACCATTAGCAGTCTTACTAAAGTTTCTTCCTTATGGAGCACTCTCGCCCCTTCCACTTACTCATGCAGTTAATCCTTCACTAATTAGACCCGTGCCCTCGCTAGAAATACCTGCACCTCTCCCTGAGTACACAAACTACAGTTATTTACGATAGCCTGACACTCACCTCTAAATGCTTGATTACTTCTCACTGCTTCGCTGTCCGCAAGCTAAGAGACAGTCCACTGGGTTTTGCAATTCGCACGGCACTTCACCGCATAACGCTGTCGCACTAGGTAAAAACACACCCGTGTCCCCCTGGCCAGGGTCGCTCTTATATATCGGGACTGATGACTCGCCAGAAGTTTTCAGAGCAGACCAGGGTTCATGGCTACTCCCAGTCCTTCCCGAGAGTTCTAATATTAGGTGGGCCGAGAACTTTCTGGATCATGCGTAGTTCTCGCTGGCTCCTTGCGTAAGCTGCTGGGTGACACAGAGGCACGGGTAGCCTGGGGTGGGGTGAGAAACACCATAACAGAAAGCATTCAGTGCTGAGAAACTCTACACCAACAGAAATCATTCAGTGCTGAGAAACACCATAACAGAAAGCATTCAGTGCTGAGAAACTCTACACCAACAGAAATCATTCAGTGCTGAGAAACACCACATCATCAAAAACCATTCAGTGCTAAGAAATACCACATCAACAGAAATCATTCAGTGCTGAAAAATACCACACCAACAGAAATCATTCAGTGCTGAGAAATACCACATCAACAGAAATCATTCAGTGCTGAGAAATATCACATCAACAGAAATCATTCAGTGCTGAGAAATACCACACCAACAGAAATCATTCAGTGCTGAGAAACACCACATCAAGAGAAATCATTCAGTGCTGAGAAATACTACACCAAGAGAAATCATTTAGTGCTGAGAAATACTACACCAAGAGAAATCATTCAGTGCTGAGAAATACTACACCAAGAGAAATCATTCAGTGCTGAGAAACACAGCACCAATAGAAATCATTCAGTGCTAAGAAATACCACACCAACAGAAATCGTTCAGTGCTGAGAAATACCACATCAACAGAAATCATTCAGTGCTGAGAAATACCACATCAACAGAAATCATTCAGTGCTGAGAAATACCACACCAACAGACATCATTCAGTGCTGAGAAATACCACACCAACAGAAATCATTCAGTGCTGAGAAACACCACATCAACAGAAATCATTCAGTGCTGAGAAATACTACACCAAGATAAATCATTCAGTGCTGAGAAATACTACACCAAGGGAAATCATTCAGTGCTAAGAAATACCACATCAACAGAAATCATTCAATGCTGAACAAGATGTTCAGTAAAGAACATATAGCCTACTTTCTCCTAAATGCATGGGTATTGTTATAACTCTTTGTCCTTTTCAAGGAGTATAATTGAATGTTGGATGTAGTAGCTTGATGAAATACAACGTGCTATAGGGATATTAAACATGAATATGAGGTGCCCTTTGCTAGTGCTACCTCTGTAAAAAATTTCATTCAATTCGGTTTCACCGTGTTTGAATTGATGTGGGGAATGGATTTGCACACATACATGGCCGCTATTTGCAAACTATTGGGCTGATGACCTTGTAGTCAGTCATAAGATGCTTTCCACAAAAAGGCAAGTTAATGCAAAATCTGGTAGAGATCAAATTATTAGGATGGTCGTAATTTGATTTAAGCTTTTAACATTTGGGTGGCCGTCATTCCGTTTCCGTCAAGATGGCGGCGATATAAAACATGAAACTGAGGTGCCCTTTGCTAGTGCTACCTCTATACCAAATTTCGTTCAATTCGGTTTCACCATGTTTGAATTGATAGGGGAATCGATTTGCACACATACTTGGCCACCATCTGCAAACTATTGGGCTGATGATCTTGCAGTTTGGTCAGAATATGCTTCCCACATAAAGATATGTTGTTGCAAAATTTTGGTAGAGACTAGATTATTAGGTTGGTCGTAATTACATGTTAGCTTTTAACATTTGGGTGGCCGCGATTACGTTCCGTCAAGATGGCGGTGATATAAAACATGACACTGAGGTGCCCTTTGCTAGTGCTACCTCTGTATCAAATTTCGTTCCATTCGGTTCCACCCTGTTCGAATTGATTGGGGGAATCGATTTTCATACAAAGATGGCCGCCATCCGCAAAATATTAGGCTAATGAACTATTAGTTTGGTCAAAGGATGCTCCCTCCATAAAGGTATGTTGTTGCAAAATTTGGTAGAAATCGGATGATTATGTTAGTCGTAATTTGATTTAAGCTTTGAACATTTGTGTGGCCGCCATTACGTTTCTGTCAAGATGGCGGCGATATAAAACATGACACTGAGGTGCCCTTTGCTAGTGCTACCTCTGTACCAAATTTCGTTCCATTCGGTTTCACCGTGTTCGAATTAATAGGGGGAATCGATTTTCACACAAAAATGGCCGCCATCCGCAAACTATTAGGCTGATGACCTATTAGATTGGTCAAAGGATGCTCCCTCCATAAAGGTATGTTGTTGCAAAATTTGGTAGAGACCGGATGATTATGTTAGTCGTAATTTGATTTAAGCTTTGAACATTTGTGTGGCCGCCATTACGTTTCTGTCAAGATGGCGGCGATATAAAACATGACACTGAAGTGCCCTTTGCTAGTGCTACCTCTGTACCAAATTTCGTTCCATTCGGTTTCACCGTGTTCGACTTAATAGGGGGAATCGATTTTCACACAAAGATGGCCGCCATACGCAAACTATTAGGCTGATGACCTATTAGATTGGTCAAAGGATGCTCCCCCCATAAAGGTATGTTGTTGCAAAATTTGGTAGAGATCGGATGATTAGGTTAGTCGTAATTTGATTTAAGCTTTGAACATTTGTGTGGCCGCCATTACGTTTCTGTCAAGATGGCGGCGATATAAAACATGACACTGAGGTGCCCTTTGCTAGTGCTACCTCTGTACCAAATTTCGTTCCATTCGGTTTCACCGTGTTCGACTTAATAGGGGGAATCGATTTTCACACAAAGATGGCCGCCATACGCAAACTATTAGGCTGATGACCTATTAGATTGGTCAAAGGATGCTCCCCCCATAAAGGTATGTTGTTGCAAAATTTGGTAGAGATCGGATGATTAGGTTAGTCGTAATTTGATTTAAGCTTTGAACATTTGTGTGGCCGCCATTACGTTTCCGTCAAGATGGCGGCAATATAAAACATGACACTGAGGTGTCCTTTGCCAGTGCTACCTTTGTACCAAATTTCGTTCAATTCGCGTTCACCGTGTTCGAATTGATAGGGGGGGACAGACATTCAGAGTACACACACTCACACACACACAGACTCACACACATACATACACACACACACACACACACAGACTCACACACACACATATACACACACAGACAGACACACTTTTTTCGCCCTGTGTTGATCTCATAAGTCTACTTTCATTTTTGCAAAAATCGAAAATAGGCTAAAAATACCACACCAACAGAAATCATTCAGTGCTGAGAAATACCACATCAACAGAAATCATTCAATCCTGAAAAATACCACACCAACAGAAATCATTCAGTGCTGAGAAACACTACACCAACAGAAATCATTCAATGCTTAGAAATTCCACATCAACAGAAATCATTCAGTGCTGAAAAATACCACACCAACAGAAATCATTCAGTGCTGAGAAACACTACACCAACAGAAATCATTCAGTGCTGAGAAATACCACGTCATCAGAAATCATTCAGTGCTGAGAAATACCTCACCAACAGAAATCATTCAGTGCTAAGAAATACCACACCAACAGAAATCATTCAGTGCTGAGAAATACCACGTCATCAGAAATCATTCAGTGCTGAGAAACAC
Source organism: Meconema thalassinum (assembly GCA_946902985.2). NCBI lineage: Eukaryota > Metazoa > Arthropoda > Insecta > Orthoptera > Tettigoniidae > Meconema > Meconema thalassinum. Next base: position 603,090,453 of record OX336388.2, on the reverse strand, counting down.
TACACCAACAGAAATCATTCAATGCTGAAAAATACCACACCAACAGAAATCATTCAGTGCTGAAAAATACCACACCAACAGAAATCATTCAGTGCTGAGAAACACTACACCAACAGAAATCATTCAGTGCTGAGAAATACTACACCAACAGAAATCATTCAGTGCTAACAAATACCACACCAACAGAAATCATTCAGTGCTGACAAACACTACACCAACAGAAATCATTCAGTGCTAAGAAATACCACGCCAACAGAAATCATTCAGTGCTGAGAAATACTACACCAACAGAAATCATTCAGTGCTGAGAAATACCACGTCATCAGACATGCCCCTAAACATTCGATCAAAGTTACTCGCCCAGCATGCCCATGGTTAAATGATAACATTAGAAGTATGATGGCACAGCGTGATGCACTATTCCGGCGTTTTAAACGTACCCGTGACGAAACTGATTTTGAAAATTGTCGTGTACTCAGAAATCGTATTAAGCAGCTCGTAAGAAACGCCAAATTCTCCTACATACAAAACGTGACAAAGAAGATGAATACAAGGAATGCCTGGAATAATATGCGTTCTCTAGGTATAGGCAAACAGCAGCAACAGACACATGTACCAGACATACCGCTTGATGAGTTAAATGAATATTTCACTGAAGAGAGAGTACCAACTAATTCAACACCCCATGATTCTTTTCACCCACTACCTAACCACCCGCTCTTTACTTTCCATCCGGTTACGGCAGACAAAGTAAAAAAGGTACTATATTCCATAAAATCAAAAGCGAGAGGAGTTGATGATATTCCCATATCCTTCATACATAATATCATCGGTGCCGTTCTACCAATTATTACTCACATATTCAACCATAGTCTTACAACTAACACCTTTCCCTCCCTATGGAAACAAGCCAATGTCATCCCTATTCCTAAGAAAACCGAACCTTTATCTCCATCTGACTATCGGCCAATATCCATTCTACCTGCACTTTCAAAAGCCCTCGAGCGTCTGGTTCATGAGCAAGTACTTGAATATTTGAATAGCCGTTCTCTTTTAGACCCTCTGCAATCAGGTTTCAAGAAGGGACATAGCACCGCAACAGCATTACTCAAAGTGACTGACGACATTAGACACGCAATGGACCAAAAACTGGTGACAATCCTCACCCTTCTCGACTTCAGCAGTGATTTTGACACCATAAATACTCAGACACTATTGAAAAAGATGTAATTTTATTACTTCGACCAGCAGACAATTAACTTTTTCGCATCATACCTGAATAATCGCCAGCAACGTGTTGTAACCCAGGATAAAACTTCTCAGGGCTAAGCAGAAAGTCAGGCGCCCCACAGGGTAGTGTATTAGGGCCCTTGCTTTTTGTACTATATATCAATGACATCTCATCTAATTTGAAAAATTGCAAATATCACCTATATGCAGATGATTTGCAAATATACTCCCACTGCAAGACAAATGACATTCCATTGACAATTGAAACTATCAACGCTGACCTTCAACGACTTGGAAAATATTCTCAGGAAAATTCCCTTCTTCTGAATCCATCCAAAACACAAGTTATCATAATTGGCTCTCAAAAACTATTGACGTCACTCCGAGATCAAATTATTCCCCCAATTGTACTGAACAACAATGAAATTCCATACTGTCCTACAGTGAAAAATCTAGGTGTGATAATAAATCAGACTCTTAACTGGTCTGAACATGTACAGAATGTATGCAAGAAGATTTTCGCAACGCTCCACTCCCTCAAAAGAAAAAAAGATATTTTACCATTCAAAGTAAGATCCTACTCATACAGACACTAATACTTCCTATTCTTGACTACTGTGACGTTATTCTTGTAGACGCAACCAAAACATTAACTTTGAAACTTCAACGAGCTCTGAACTCTTGCATACGATTTATCTACGATCTGACCTATGATAAACATATCACTCCCTATTATTGCGCTCTTTCCTGGCTGAAACCTGAACTACGTCGATCATATCACATTCTTGTCCAGATTTTCCGATTATTGTCTGACGATAGACCACTATACTTATCAAATAAATTCAAGTACTTGTCTTCTTTCCATGGTAATAATACACGCTCTGGTTCTTCCCTCTCCATTCCTATTCATCGCTCCTCTATATACAATAACTCTTTTCATGTGGTGGGGTCTAGGCTGTGGAATACCCTTCCAGCCAGTGTCAGGGGTACCACCTCACTATCTAAATTCAAGACCACCTGCTGGGGCAGCCTGCTGAACGTTGCTGACCGACAACAAGTATGACTGGATGAGTGAATGAGAGTGTGCAAGTCATGATCAATGTCAATTATTATAGTTTAATTTTGTCGCCATAATATGTTTATTGTATTGTATTAATGTGGTTAAGTGTAAGAGAGGGCCAAGAGCCCTAACTGCGCCACCAATAAAGGCAATAATAATAATAATAATAATAATAATAATAATCATTCAGTGCTGAGAAATACCTCACCAACAGAAATCATTCAGTGCTAAGAAATACCACACCAACAGAAATCATTCAGTCCTGAGAAATACTACACCAACAGAAATCATTCAGTGCTGAGAAATACCACATCATCAGAAATCATTCAGTGCTGAGAAATACTACACCAACAGAAATCATTCAGTGCTGAGAAATACCACGTCATCAGAAATCATTCAGTGCTGAGAAATACCACACCAACAGAAACCATTCAGTGCTGAGAAACACTACACCAACATAAATCATTCAGTGCTGAGAAATACCACGTCATCAGATCATTCAGTGCTGAGAAATACTACATCAACAGAAATAATTTAATGCTACCACACCAACATAAATCATTCAGTGCTGAGAAATACCACACACACAGAACTCATTCAGTGCTGAGAAATACCACGTCATCAGAAATCATTCAGTGCTGAGAAATACTACATCAACAGAAATCATTCAGTGCTGAGAAATACCACATCAACAGAAATCATTCATTGCTGAGAAATACCACATCAACAGAAATCATTCAGTGCTGAGAAATACCACATCAACAGAAATCATTCAGTGCTGAGAAATACTACATCAACAGAAATCTTTCATTGCTGAGAAATACCACATCAACAGAAATCATTCAGTGCTGAGAAATACTGCACCAAGAGAAATCATTCAGTGCTGAGAAATACTACATCAACATGAATCATTCAGTGCTGAGATATACCACATCAACAGAAATCATTCATTGCTGAGAAATACCACATCAACAGAAATCATTCAATGCTGAGAAATACCACATCAACAGAAATCATTCATTGCTGAGAAATACCACATCAACAGAAATCATTCAGTGCTGAGAAATACCACATCAACAGAAATCATTCATTGCTGAGAAATACCACATCAACAGAAATCATTCATTGCTGAGAAATACCACTTCAACAGAAATCATTCATTGCTGAGAAATAGCACATGAACAGAAATCATTCAGTGCTGAGAAATACCACATCAACAGAAATCATTCATTGCTAAGAAATACCACATCAACAGAAATCATTCAGTGCTGAGAAATACCACATCAACAGAAATCATTCATTGCTAAGAAATACCACATCAACAGAAATCATTTAGTTCTGAGGAACACTGCACCAAGAGAAATCATTCAGTGCTGAGAAACACTGCACCAAGAGAAATCATTCAGTGCTAAGAAATACCACATCGCCAGAAATCATTCCATCGCAAAAATACTGACCCATTTGTTAACTATCTGGAGCTCGTAATTATAGTCCAGCTTGTGGCATTGTGACTACATCCTTGATTGTCACCACGGAGGTCCAGGTTCGATTTCCGGCCTTTCCAAATTAATTCTGGTTTAAGGTCTGGAACGAAATTCACTCAGCCACGTTAAGCGGAACTGAAGAACGGTGGGTTCGACTCCCACCTCAGCCATCCTAGAAGTGGTTCCGGGAGGGCACCTCATTTAAGGCTACGGCCACCTCTTTCCTCAAGCCTAGTCTCAAATACAAATCGATATACACACATCAAAAAAAGTTTTGCATCACCTCGGTTCCAAGAGTTCCGGAACCGTTAAATACAAAGGGAATAGAGATCAACACAAACAACATTTCAGCTCGTTTTATTGCTCATGAGACCCACACATTGCATGTTGTACCATCATACAGCTAGACTTTCAGCATTTGTGGTCCAGATTGCAGTACACACCACTACCTCTAATACCCAGTAGCACGTCCTCTTGCATTGATGCATGCCTGTATTCGCCGTGGCATACTATCCACAAGTTCATCAAGACACTGTTGGTCCAAATTGTCCCACTCCTCAACGACAATTCGGCGTAAATCTCTCAGAGTGGTTGGTGGGTCAAGACGTCCATAAACAGCCCTTTTCAACATATCCCAGGCATGTTCGATAGGGTTCATGTCTGGCGAACATGCTGGCCACTGTAGTCGAGCGATGTCGTTATCTTGAAGGAACGCATTCACAAGATGTGCACGATGAGGTCGAGAATTGTCGTCCATGAAGACAAATGCCTCTCCAATATTCTGCCGATATGGTTGCACTATGGGTCGGAGGATGTCATTCAGGTATCGTAAAGCCGTTTCGGAGCCTTCCATGACCACCAGTGGCGTACGTCGGCCCCACATAATGCCACCCCAAAACATCAGGGAACCACCACCTTGCTGCACTCGCTGGACAGTGTGTCTAAGACGTTCAGCCTGACCAGGGTGCCTCCAAACACGTCTCCGACGATTGTCTGGTTGAAGGCATATGCGACACTCATCGGTGAAGAGAACGTGATGCCAATTCCGTGGGGTCCATTCAGCATGTTGTTGGGCCCATCTGTACCGCGCTGCATGGTGTCGGGGTTGCAAAGCTGGACCTCGCCATGGACGTCGGGAGTGAAGTTGCGCATCATGCAGCCTATTGCGCACAGTTTGAGTTGAAACACGGCGTCCTGTGGCTGAACGAAACGCATTATTCAACATGGTGGCATTGCTGTCAGGGTTCCTCCGAGCGGCAATCCGTAAGTAGCGGTCATCCACTACAGTAGTAGCCCTTGGGCGGCCTGAGCGAGGCCTGTCATCGACAGTTCCTGTATCTCTGTACCTCCTCCATGTCCGAACAACATCGCTTTGGTTCACTCTGAGACGCCTGGAAACTTCCCTTGTTGAGAGCCCTTCTTGACACAAAGTAACAATGCGGACGCGATCGAACTGCGGTATTGACCTTCTAGGCATGGTAGAACTACAGACAACATGAGCAGCGTACCTTCGTCCTGGTGGAATGACTGGAACTGATCGGCTGTCGTACCCCCTCCGTCTAATAGGCCCTGCTCATGCATGGTTGTTTACATCTTTGAGCAGTTTTAGTGACATCTATGAACAGTCAAAGGGACTGTATCTTGGATACAATATACACAGTCAACGTCTATATGCCGGAGATCTGGGAACCGAGGTGATGCAAAACTTTTTTTGATGTGTGTACTAATACAGCCATTACTATAATACAGGTCATCAGTCGGATTCCACACACACGCTAGTACTCGGGACTACAAGGCCACGATACCGAAAAGCCACCAAATTAATCAACAGCTGTCTGCTAGTGGGAGAAAAACTTGTATTATCCTTCCATATAAACCACCAAAGTTGGTACTGATATCTTTGTTGCTAATCCAGCAGTTTATTCATAGAGTACATATTTAACTTAAACTCAGTGCATATAAAATGACGTTTAATAAGGAAGAAACTATTGCTGTAGTTTATTTTAGGGACTGTGTCATTATGGTTATGAAGCCCCGTGTACTTGGCTGTGTGTAGAATTTGTCTGATAACCCGATTCACTGCGAAGTCTGTACCAATATTTGTATTTGTAATTGAGGTAGGATTTGGGTAGGAGGCGGCCGTGGCTTTAAGTAGAAGTGATAAACCACGAAAGACCACTTCCAGGATGGTTGAGGTAGAAATCGCACCCGCCTCTTCTCAATTTTGCCTCACGAGGCTGAGTATACCCCTTTCCAGCCCTCAGACCAGATAATACAGGGGATGTCTCATAAGTAATGTCGTTTTTTAAAGAAAATTTTATTTGGAAAGTTTTCTGACAAGAAATTCAACTATTCTTCAAAGTAAAGACTATTTTGATCCATCTTTCAGCGAGGTTTCTTATCCCGTGACGGTGCCAGTCTCTAGGTTTTGATGCGAAGAATTCGACAAGACCCACTTCCACAGCTTCAGTGTTTTCGAAATTTCTTCCACACAAGAAATGCACCATGGATCGAAATAGATGGTAATCTGAAGGCGCAAGATCAGGGATGTTTTCTGGATTTGTTAGCAGTTTGACTCGTCCCAATTCCTGAAATGTTGCCATGGTTGTTCGTGCAGTATGAAGTCTCGCATTGTCCTGCTGCAAGAGAACTCTATTTCGGTTAACTAATGTTGGGTATCTCCTTCTCAAAATTTCATGAACTCGTTCCAGTTGTTGAGAATAAAGATCCGCATTGACTGCACGCCCGTCTGGAACAAACTCCCAGTGAATCACTCCTTCAAAATTCCACCAGACACACAACATCACTTTGGGGCCGAACCGATCCTCTTTAACGATGACTTTGACAGGTTGACGGCGACTAAGCCACTGTTTCGAGACATCAGCGTTGCAGTAATATACCCATTTTTCATCACATGTGACAATTCTCCAGATAAATCTATCGTCCACGGGGTTACCGATAAGCTGACGACAGGACAACAGGCTAAGGTACAGATCTACAGCTTCTGTTTGATTTTCCAAGTTTCTTAATCTGGCGATGTATGGTATCTTTTGATGCACCAAGTTCTTCTGACAGCCTACAAGTACTTATTTGCGGATTTTCTTCCAAAGCTCTGCGTGTATTCTCAATATCCCATATTTTAGGTCTTCCAGAACGCGGTAAATCTGTAGTGTTTTCTTCTGCAGTGTTGAAACGTTAGAACCAAGGTTGGGCCACATGCTCACTAACTATACCTTCTCCTTCCACTGCACATATTCTTTGAGCCGCGGCAGCAGCTTTGTAATCTTGTTTCCAGTAGTACTCCAGAAGGACCCTAACCTCCAACTTTGTAAGTTCCATTTGTGATTGTGTATCAACAACTGACGACTGATACATTCTCGCAATATGTCCTCCTGCAAATAGCATTGGCGAACCAAAGAAAACCAATTCTATCTTATAAAACACCTAACTTAGAAAACGACATTACTTATGAGACATCCTAATAATTTAAAAAACTAGTGTAGTCTAATGATAAGGTCTGCCTTCATGGGATACACCCTCAAGCAATGTTACGATTATTTCCATTCACAATATTAAGTTATTTATGCTCAATATTGCCATTGATATAAATGAATGCTTGAAAAAAGTAGTGTTTAAGGGTAATTTGTAATAATCACAGGGAGAAACGTATTAGGCCTACTGCAGAGTGCTGAAAAAAAGCGTAGAGTAACATTTTGGTTGTTTAATGCTCTGATTTTTCGGCCTACTACCTCGGTAATCCATCTAGTAAGGGAGTACAAACCCCTCGCAGAACTAGGACGAGAAGTAGTATTTTTCTTTGTTAAATTCTACATGCAGATTTCTCTTCAATCAACTAACACGTTAAAGGGAGCCAAATACACATTTCAACGATGACCGACAGTGGTATTCGAACCCACCTCTCTTCCAAGTCCAACGATAGCATCCTGGTTACTGCCATAATGGACTGAACTCTGTATTTGCCAATAGGAGCCAAGCCGCAGTAGGACGCAGGGTCCTGCACAGCGGCCCGGCCCATGGGCTTCTTCGGCACTAGACCGCACTGGGCTTGACTACTGTCGGGGAAATAATGTTCCCTTGAGTACAAAGAATATGCAAATCATAGTCCGCCAGCTCAATCAGACCTTTTCGGGGCATAGAATGTTCTCCCACTGTATGATTTACACACTCCGGATCAAGCTTAGGATTCACTCCGAAATAAACATCAAAATCAAAATCTAAAATATATTTAATAAACTCAAAAATTAGGCGCTACAAATAAAACATAAAAACTGAAAAGACATCTTCACACTTATTCTAATAAGAACAAAGAATCACTAAACAAATATCTTACAAAAACACTAGTTTACGGTTCCATTGAACCTGACCAAAATATCATCTAAGTCTCACTTCCATAAATCACTTACATAAAATTTTCACGCGAGCTCAAGGATGGCTCGGTGTTTACATTTACATATTATTTCGATAATTAAACACACACTTATTACTATTTAATTGAGTATTACTTATTACTGAGTTACAATAACAATGGTACTGGCAATTACCATTTATTTGGGTTCACATGACATTCAAATTTTTACCATCTCTCTCTTCAATACTACCAAATTACACTTGTGTTGGGAAATCTCGTGTATCTCGAGTTTTTGGAAACTACTGATAGAATCAAATCAGGACAAAACTCCCAGTTACCCCAAATGTTTCCATTATAACTCGGGAACAATAGTACGGTCATGTAACAATAAAGAAGGGATTTTCATACTTGTCTCAAATAGACAATTAAATCATTGTGAAACGCGGATCTGAACTGTACAAGCAAGAATAATTAACCTGAATGGATCTCAGTCCAACTACTGGGTCATCTAAAACATTATTATTTACTTCCGTCTGCCACGGAAACCTACAGTTCTTTACACGATCTATCTCAATAACGAGGGTCTGTTAAAGTGTCAAACACTCAGGCAAATTTACGACGTTACAGGAGGAGCGCAAGGCCTTCTCCCTTCGGGACGGTACATTCAACTAGCTTGCAGAAAGCAGCTCTCTTTAACTTGGGAAGACAAGACGAGTCATTCATTTCATTACAATACATTATGAGGTTCTTATAACCCATCCCTCTGGCTCAAGCAAGATTATAATTATGGAGTTTTAGCACTGGCAGGTAAGATACTCAATAAAATCCACAATATATAAGGGGCTTTCGATGTTAACGAATCTCGGATCGATCCTCGGTCAGCCTCGGGAACCATTTCCACTTTGAGGGCTTAGAACCAACAGTAACAGGATCGGGGGTATCAGACCAACCGTCCAACAATAGCGTCTTCTGGGTGACAATAATGCAAATCCCTGCGCTCAATAAATTAGCACACTTTCGAAGCTTGCATACAGCAATACACACAAATAAATCAATTACCGCATCCAGCTGTTCCCCATAATTACTCCGCCTAGCATATTTTCACTGCCTACTAGCGTTATCATTAAAATACATGCGCACCAAAGCGCTAATTACTTCAATATAGCCAAGTTGCCTTCCAAAGCAAGATTATTTAATTCACATCACTTAATTGATCTTCGTCCCAAAAATATAACGTTTGCCTTTAATAAACAATTCTGACATTGTATTTAAGAACCCTAAATAGTTCAATAATCCTTTTATCATTATTACAAGGAGCTCTACAGCTTCCATCATTACCATATGAAAATTAATTAAACAATTAACTCATGAAGTTATTATTATTATTATTATTATCCTGCTTGTATAAATCATAAAATTCTTCTATCATTTACTAATATTTCACTGAATACTTTTACTGGGTATTAATTAACACATTTAATTAGTTATATCCATCATTAAAGTATTTGTTCAGATCGCGCAATACATTGTTATACACTGTTTTATACATCCCTGTTTCACCTTTGAGAATCATATCTCCATATAAATTGTTACACGAGGTCTCCAGAACACCATATATAATAAAATCCGGTACTCACATGATTTTGCACAGATCAGCGACCTGGTCTCCAATGACGGTACATTTTCTGCCCACTCACTTGTGTTTACACCATTTTAATACTCATCTTCAAATAAGTTAATACTTCTTTCAATTTACAAAAATTACATACACTGGTTTTCTTATCTTTAAGAAATACACTAATGGTATTTGCTACCATTTAAATATCACTAAAAATTATTAATACTTTAATTTTCACAAATATTATAGGAAGTACGTCCAGAAAGTAAGTTCCGTTTGGTAATAACATTAAATTGTGTACAGATACAGAAAAAATATTTATTGCACAAAATTCTACAACCCTTAAACTATTTTTCCACATAACTGCCGTAATGTTGCAGGCATTTGTCGTAGCGTGGCACGAGTTTTTGTATACCTTCTTCATAGACGTGTGCCGCCTGTGTCTTCAACTAGTTGTACGTTCCGCTGCAGCGCAATTCCGCATATGCGCGGTAGACGCTCTGTATCAAGGAGAAGAAACGTGCGCCATTTGGAGAGCGCTGTCATCCACGTACGCGTTGTTGTGCATGTTTACTCGTACAATGTCGGTGTTGATTGAAAATCCCGCCGCTTGTGAAATCAGATCTGTGATTCGTTTTCTGAATGCTAGGAAAGTGAAACCAATTGAAATTTATCGGCAAATTTGCGAAGTGTATGGACAAAATGCGACGAGTGATTCAATGGTGAGAAGATGGGTCCGACAGTTCAATGAAGGACGTAGTGAAGTGCACGATGAAGAACGAAGCGGGCGTCCATCTTTGGTTACAGAAGAACTGGTTCATGCGATTGATGACAAGATCCGCGAAAACGGCAGGTTTACAATTAGTGCTCTCGCTATGGAATTTCCCCAAATCTCACGATCACTAATTCATGAAATTGTTACCGAAAAACTGAACTTTCGTAAACTTTGCCAACGTTGGGTACCAAAGATTCTTACGGAGCAACACAAAACAAAACGGATGGGTAGTGCACTTCAGTTTTTGACCCGTTACAATGAAGGCGGCGAAGAATTTCTGACACAGATAGTCACAGGAGATGAAACTTGGGTTTCTTACGACACCCCTGAAAGTAAGCGGCAATCAATGGAATTGAGGCACACTTCATCCCCAGCAAAGGTTAAGCCGAAACAAATCTTGACACCTTGGAAAATGATGTGCACAGTGTTCTGGCACTGGAAAGGCATCTTACTCATTGATTTCTTGCCGCGTGGTCAAACAATCAACGCAGATGCTTACTGCGATACACTTAGGAAATTGCGCCGCGCAATACAGAATAAGCGCCGAGGGTTGCTGTCAAAAGGTGTTGTTTTTCTTCACGACAACGTACGACCACACACTGCAAATGTGACGAAAAACCTCCTACGGGGATTTGGTACGTGTTTGACCTCCCTCCGTACAGCCCTGACCTCGCTCCTTGCGACTTTCATCTGTTCACACATCTCAAGTCTTTCCTTGGCGGTCAACACTTCAACAATGACGACGAGCTGAAAGAAGATGTTTCCAACTGGTTGAAGGCACAGGCGGCAAACTTCTATTAAGAAGGTATCCAAGAACTTGTGCCACGCTATGACAAATTTCTGCAAAAGTTCGGCAGTTATGTGAAAAAGTAGTTTAAGAGGTGTAGAATGTTGTGCAATAAATATTTTTTCTGTATCTGTACACAATTTAATTTTATTACCAAACGGAACTTACTTTCTGGACGTGCCTCGTATTACCCACTTACAAATTTCACTTTTCGGCACTTAATGTTTGCCTTACACACGTGATCTTTTTCTTTTCCGCCTCCAAGGGTTGCAAGTATTTCACGTCGACTTCCTACTCCTACTCAGGGTGATTGAAAGTCTCGTTCGCTCTTACCCTCTACTGGTACGGCTGATTCTCCTATCTGGTCTATTTCGACTATCGGCACCCTTACAGTTACTGCACGATGTCGTATCTCGTTCAATGCCCAAATGTTCGTCTGGCAAATGTTTATAACTGACGTTCACTCCTAGATTCGCGGTGTCTACTACTACGGCGATCTAGTATTTGCTTCTCTTATGGTCCTCGTCTGGACTTTTACTTCGGACGAAATTAGTATTTGCTTATGGAATTGATTCCAAAGTCTTATTGCGTTTTGACTGGGCTAATGATGCCTCGAATGTAGATTCCTAAAAATATATCGTCACTCGCTCTAATCTCCTCAGATCAGGAAAATTAGGCGTTTATCCTACGTTTGCCCTAATTCGGTTACTTAACGTACTGGATAAAAATGTATAGAGTTCACTACTCTATCGTTGTCTCGTGTACTTTGAGATATTGCGATGCTTCTACTTCACTGAATTTATACGGCTTAAATGCCCTCGCCGGCCAAAGTATTTAAAGTCAAAGTATACTACTTTGCCTAAGTCTGTAGATTAACTTATAAAATTCGAAGCTTGACAGTACTTTTCCTTCCAACAAGGATTACGACGCTTAAATGCACGGCTACACTGTTGAATAATTACTGGAGCAGCAACTCCCCTCATGGAGTGCGATACGTCGGCGTCACAGTATAACGTCCTACGGGACTGATGAAGACTGCATGCACTGCGAAACAGTACCACGCTCTCTGGCGTCTCGGGTAAACTGAATAATTGCGGCGTCTCCTCTCACGGAGTATTTTAGACTGCCTTCGACGTGATGTAGCACTTCCGCCCAAGCGGACTGTAAGACTGCATGGATTTCCTGGCGCACCCGGGGTTTATATTTGATTCTGCTACAAAAAGATCAGTTTGCCTTCTTCTCCAGATCTAACTTCTAAAGTAATCGTCGCACGATTATTTAAAAAAACAAGAAGTTCCGTGACGAACTAAAGAGCCTACTTTTCTTGAAATTTAAGATTCTTGCCAATCTATATATACCTATCTTGAATAATGACGAAATTAAGGTGGTAATATCGAAATTCCTAATTAGTTCGAAATATGCCTTATATAATGTAGCCTAATAGAGCAGTACAGTTGGCAGCCCTGGTGACTGAATATAGGCTATTGTTAGTTGCATCTCTTAACGTACAGAATACAAAATTTGGTTGAAGTCCAATGGATAGCATGCACGTTACATGCAGTTAAACCTTGGATTTATCAGCGCGCGTAAAATTATGTTGGCAACAATGTCATGCATGTGTTGGTCAGAAATAATCTGAAATATTATGATCTCGTGTTGTACCAATTTTGGATGAAATCCATTTGTTAGTATAGAAGAAACATGTATTTTAAAATTGGACCTATCAGCAGGCTTAGAATCATGTTGGCAGCACTGGCGTAGGCCTATATTAGTTACTCCAAATTAATCAAGAATGCCAGGTACTATACGTGTGCAAAGTTTAGAGCTTTTGGCTTGCATACTTTCTGATATATTGATATTAGGGTAACAAAAATAGAGACAGTATTTATTAACAGTTGGCAGCCCTGGTTACTCTTAAGAATCGGCATAGTCATATCGGTTATGGTACACATAGCACACACGAAATTTGGTTGAAATCCAAATGATAGTATAGAAGTTACATGTATTTAAAGTTGGACCTCTCAGCAGGCTTAGAATCATGCTGGTAGCACTGACGTATATAAGATACTCCAAATTAATCTAGAATGCCAGGTACTATACGTGTGCATAGTTTAAAGCTGTCGGCTTGCATACTTTCTGATATAATGGTATTTGGATAAATTAAATTGAGAGCATTTATTAACAGTTGGCAGCCCTGGTTGCTCTTAAGAATACGCTCAGTCATATCTGTTTATGTACACATACCACATACGAAATTTGGTTGACGTCCAATTGATAGTGTAGAAGTTATATGCATTTAAAATTTGGACCTATCAGCAGGCTTATAATCATTTTGGCAACACTGCCATGTATGGCCTCCTGGAAATTAAACTGCAATATTATTATCTATACGTGTGCCAATTTTGAAATAGCTCCCATGTATACCTTCCAAGATATCCAACATGGAGCTCAAATTTCAATTGCGATTTTTCAGCAGTTGGTAGCACTGACGTCATTTTCAAATATGGCCGTGAGATATTCAGGTATAGATCTTTACTTCCACCCAAATTTTGTTTTGATAGCAGCAGCCGTTTAGGAGTTGATAGGGGGGACACACACACACACACAGCCAGACAGACAGACAGAAGGACAGACAGACAGACAGACAGACAGACACACATTTGCCCGATCTCATAAGTCTACTTTTTTCTCATTTTTGCAAAATGTGAAAAGTAGGCTAAAAATTACCTTCTGAATGCTCATGGCTTAAATGTCAAAAATATATCAAATTTTCTAAAAACCGATCGTAGGATTATAAAATATTAATTAAATTGAGCTCCTGAATTGTGTAGGTGGTGCCTTCGTTTTTTCCACCACTACTAACTCCTGGCTTGGTGAACTCCCGATTGCGTAGTGCTGACACGGCATTTCTATACGGTGCAATTGTTATTAACTTTTCTTGCTCTCAAAATTCTATCCTCCATCCTCCGGTGCCAAGACACCGATTGTCAAGCTAATTACATCGGGCAGAGTGGAAGGCGAGTAGACACACGTTATAATGAACATAGGAATGCGATAAGATACGGAACACATTCAGCCGTGTGCGAACATATGTGTGACGCAGGGCACAGCTTTACCAACATAGAGTCGGACCTTAAAATAATCCATCACGAATCGAAAGGCAGAGCTATTGACATAAAGGAAGCAATCGAGATACACCTAGCCAAACGAAACAATCCCAACAATCTAAATGAACACACGTTCATGGAGAGCTCACCCCTCTTCACGCTACTAAAAAACACACCCTGTCGGAAACAAAACACAATTTAGCGACACAGCCAAGCTAGATAAAGAAGGGGGGAAATTAGGGGGTTTTTAATAGGTAAATGTTATCTGGATCAGGTGTACGATGTACTTTTCTTCTGCAATAAACCAAGGCCCATATTCGCGGCAGTATTAAAGGTGCCGGGACGTCCTCATAAGACCGTCAACGCTTAGTTCGAATGGGTTATGCTCCACGCGTGGCGAGGGCTAATCCACGGTCTTTAATAGTTGCAGACCCACCTCATTCAATAACATACATCTTATCTAGGTTGGCAACACCTCACATAAACACATCGCGATCACTCCCCACAGCACGTAGGGGTAGGGGGGAGAAGGGAGGGAAAAACCAGTCGTTAAGATAACCACCGCAGTCGACCGCACAGTGAGTTCTAGTAAACACGAAAACTGCGAGTAGCTGTAGTACGGAAGACAATCAGATAAGTAGTTAGCCTAAAATTTTATACTTTAACCATAGTTTACAACCATATAATCTCTCTAAAGTACAATCTCCGGATAGCTATCACCATTTAGCATTTCACCTAACATATATACTGCATTTAGCATACACTGACAGTTGCAGTACCAATACTGCAACTAAATAATTGTACATATTGTAAATATTTTCACCTGTATTTCAAACATAGATTTTATAGCCTAAGTGTAATGGATCTGATGATGATCGCTTGACGATCGAAACTGGTCATCCTAGTGTTTTATTAATCTCATGTAATTTATTTCAGGATTAGGGCATAACCCATCTCTTTTGGGTACATTCGTGTTGACCGACTGAAAAGCACTAAACACTTGTTTACTAAGGCAACACTGAAAATATGGCTTCAAACACCACAATGTTCACGGCTAGTCAGGCAAATCGTGAAGCCAAGAAATTCAAATCACTCAGGCTTAAACTCATGAATTTAGACAAGTCAATTTGGTTCAACAAAAAATGTATAGAACTAAACCTCACACCTAAATACGTACCAATTAAAACCGTACCGAACACACCAGCCTCGATCATTTCAACTAAACAAGCCAAAGCGCTTTGGATAAAAAAACGAGTTAAGATTTGCATACATAAGAAAGCAAAAAATTAACCAACAATTATACGACATTCAATTGCAACTAAGTAATTTCTGGCACGCAGCCCAATGGGACAGCTTCACCGAGCACCTACATGACACCATCAAAATCAGAGCAACGAGGAAGCATGAAACGCTAGAAAATAAATTAAGAAAACTAGGAGAAACACAGAACCATCAATCTAACGAACAACACACGAATAACAAGGAATTCAATTTCCACAGCAGAGTAAACAACAGAACGAACGTAACCTTTTCTCAAGGTGAAATGAATATGTTAGACAAAGGTTTGAAATACAACTGCACAGACGCACACACGAACCACAATATAAAACAGTTGATCACAGATATTGAGATAGCCAGTCACAAGCTCCCAGCAGAAGACAGGGAATTAACCAAAAATCTCGCCACCAACGAAGCCAAAAAAATCCTCAAACGAGAGGGCGATAGCAATAACATTCAAAACAACAAACAACTCAAAGAAATAAAGTCGTTGAAACAAAAAATAAAAGAACATGACTTAATCATCACAAAAGCAGATAAGGGAAACACTACAGTAATTTTGAACAAAACAGAATACATTGAAAAAACAGTCGAATTCCTAAACAACAACGAAATCAAGGAATTAACAAAAGACCCCACCAACAAATTCCAAAAACAAATAAAAAGTGCGCTAAAAGAAACAGAATACATACTGACCAAAGCCGAAAAATCAAAACTAATAAACATGAACCCGAAAATACCGTCATTGAGGGGACAACCAAAAATACACAAAAAGGAATGCCCAATGAGACCAATAGTCAATTGTAGGAATGCCCCTAATTACAAAATCAGCAAAGAGTTACTAAAAATCTTAAAATGCCGTCTTTCCAACGACAAAAACAACTCTGTAAAGAACTCAACAGAACTAGTAACAGCATTGAACACCCTACAAATGAAACCTAGCTTCAGGCTAGTATCCTTCGACGTAACTAACATGTACACCAATATTCCGATTATTGAAGCAATCAACACTATCGAAAACAACTTAAAATCCAACAATTCGGTAAAAGAAATTGAAGAGATTGTGAGATTACTGAGGGTCGTTCTCAACCAAAACGTGTTTCAATTCGACAATAAAATATACACACAGAGAGAAGGCCTAGCAATGGGATCGCCACTAAGTGGGTTAATCGCTGACATCTTCATCAATGCACTAGAAAATGCGTTCTTAGAAAAGACTTCAACAAAGGGAATAGTAATATGGAAAAGATACGTAGATGATGTAATTTGCATCTACGATACTGAACTAACAAGCGAAGAAACAATTCTCCAATCCATTAATAGCCTTCACCACTCTATCAAATTCACTAAGGAATCCGAAATAGACCGGAAAATAAATTATCTCGATATAACTATTGAACGTAAAGACAACGACCTTTCATATTCCATATTCCGGAAAGCAACACAAACCTCGCATGCAATCGACAATCAGTCTAATCACCCCAGTACGCACAAACTAGCGGGTTTCAACTCAATGGTGCACAGGGCTTTAAACATACCCATGTCAAAAGACAACTATAATAAGGAAATAAGAACAATTATGCAAATAGCTAAGGAAAACAACTTCTCGCCAAGCAAAATAAACCAAATTATAGCCAAACATAAAAATAAAGATAAAACGATTCCCAAACCGGACAGTAATGAGAAAAAATTTGCGCGTTTCAACTACGTGAATGCGAATACATATAAAATCACTAACCTATTCAAAAAGCAAGGCATAAAGATAGCTTTCACGACGAAAAACACAACCGCTAGGCACCTCCTAAATAGTAATCTAAATAAACGTGACCCGTATTCAAGGTCAGGGGTATATTCTATAACGTGCCAAGACACCGATTGTCAAGCTAATTACATCGGGCAGAGTGGAAGGCGAGTAGACACACGTTATAATGAACATAGGAATGCGATAAGATACGGAACACATTCAGTCGTGTGCGAACATATGTGTGACGCAGGGCACAGCTTTACCAACATAGAGTCGGACCTTAAAATAATCCATCACGAATCGAAAGGCAGAGCTATTGACATAAAGGAAGCAATCGAGATACACCTAGCCAAACGAAACAATCCCAACAATCTAAATGAACACACGTTCATGGAGAGCTCACCCCTCTTCACGCTACTAAAAAACACACCCTGTCGGAAACAAAACACAATTTAGCGACACAGCCAAGCTAGATAAAAAAAAGGGGGGAAATTAGGGGGTTTTTAATAGGTAAATGTTATCTGGATCAGGTGTACGATGTACTTTTCTTCTGCAATAAACCAAGGCCCATATTCGCGGCAGTATTAAAGGTGCCGGGACGTCCTCATAAGACCGTCAACGCTTAGTTCGAATGGGTTATGCTCCACGCGTGGCGAGGGCTAATCCACGGTCTTTAATAGTTGCAGACCCACCTCATTCAATAACATACATCTTATCTAGGTTGGCAACACCTCACATAAACACATCGCGATCACTCCCCACAGCACGTAGGGGTAGGGGGGAGAAGGGAGGGAAAAACCAGTCGTTAAGATAACCACCGCAGTCGACCGCACAGTGAGTTCTAGTAAATACGAAAACTGCGAGTAGCTGTAGTACGGAAGACAATCAGATAAGTAGTTAGCCTAAAATTTTATACTTTAACCATAGTTTACAACCATATAATCTCTCTAAAGTACAATCTCCGGATAGCTATCACCATTTAGCATTTCACCTAACATATATACTGCATTTAGCATACACTGACAGTTGCAGTACCAATACTGCAACTAAATAATTGTACATATTGTAAATATTTTCACCTGTATTTCAAACATAGATTTTATAGCCTAAGTGTAATGGATCTGATGATGATCGCTTGACGATCGAAACTTGTCATCCTAGTGTTTTATTAATCTCATGTAATTTATTTCAGGATTAGGGCATAACCCATCTCTTTTGGGTACATTCGTGTTGACCGACTGAAAAGCACTAAACACTTGTTTTATTTGTCGTTTAACGATATAGAGTGTGTATTTGCATTATATCTCGTTAAAATTTTATAGCAGATTGAACAAAAAAAAGTACCGGTTTTTCTTACCAAGTTCACAGAGCGCTCACTTAGAAAGATCAGTAAGTTAAAAGTATTGATCTGATCGTAACGAAACTTTAATACGACTTTAAGGAACTTATTTTTAACGCGGGTATTAAGTTTTAATATGATTTGACTTTTCTTAAAGTAGTTGTTGTTAATTTTGTAAAACAACTTTTTCTCGGGCCTGGGTGGTCATAGCAGTATGAAATATGGCTTGTTATGTTGTCTCGAATCTAGCGGTCCTTGACGTCACCGCACGGGTTGAACCGTATTATGTCGCTTTTAACGCTGTGGGCTAATGAGAGTTCTTTGGTAGTCCATGGGCGGGCTGCATCATTACGTACTGCGGGAAGACAGGGTGACTTGCGTTGGGCTACAGGCAAGCTAGAGCGGCTGTCGCCAACTTCCATGGCCTCCTATTTTAAATATCACTGCGTGACTAGTGTCATAGTGGGGTGTTCGAGGAGGCCGTGGTCGAATACAAGGTATTCCTTGCGTCGCAATTATCCTTGGGACGACTGAGCCGTAGCGAGAGACGACCATGGCAGAAACATGAATGTTATTCTTTTTTTATGGGCGACGTTAACACCGTGAAAATAAACTATGCAATGTTCTATTGTGTTTTGCTTGAAATGGCTCTTTCTACGAACTGCTGGTGTTTATAAATGAGCTGAAGAAGCTATGAGCTATGATTTGCTATCTCCTTTTCAGCTCTTAATAAAATAGAACAGCAATACCCCCTCCAACCAAGTATTAACTTAATACGTTAAGCACTCAGTCCTTGCTTTATATGAGAAATGTGGCTCAAATTCGTCAATACATTTTATTATTATTATTATTATTATTATTATTATTATTATTATTATTATTGGCACATTTTCCTAATAGTGACACGCCTTTAAGTTAAACCCAATATTTAGAATGACGTAGTTATAAGTTCAAACTTCGTTTTGTCCAATGTCTATTAACTTCAAATAGTTATCTAAATTCTTTTGACGAAAGTAATATTTGTAAGCCAGGTCTACTGGTTAAACTCGGCACCGTACTTAATTTCCGATTTGTTGTTTAACTTCTACTACAGGCAAATCCTGGGATGGTTCCTAACTTAAAGCCATGGCCGCCTCCTTTCCAATCCTTATCTGAATTACAAAGGCGCACACTTATACAGCCATCACGATACACAGGTTATCAGACATTACACACACAAATACATGGGGCTACATGACCATGATATCGCAAAGCCCCTAAATCAATCAACAACAACTATCGATGTACGGTATTTCAAATTGAGATTAGCCAGTTTGAAGTATACCATTAGCTTAGTGACAATACAGACAGTACGGCTGCCAGCTCGTGATCCCTGGCGGGTGGGGAAGGTTGAGGGAGGGAAAGTAGAGTGGAGTGCGTGGGTGAGGGAGAGCGCTGCTGAGTGCGAGACGAGGAAACGTTTCCGAATGCTGTTATGAAAGCATTGGGTGCGCAGGTGGCATTGTACCAATATACACTGGCAGTGATACAGAAGTAGTCTTTAATGGCATCAAGAGCATTTTTATTTACACCATACTGGACAAATACTTAGGCAAATTAGGAAATATATGTGGAACAGAATAGTCTTTCAATCGCTAGTTGGTTCTTGGGAGAAGTAATACTTCCTTCCCTTCTATCACAAATTTGTCAAATTTAACAATTAAATCTTCTGAAAAGTGACCATCACAGATGTAGGACTTTTCAGTAAGTTCCCTATCCTTCGCTGGTATGGCCCCTTTGCACTTGATAAAACGTTCCTCATCTTTAGGAGGTTTGAAAAACCGTCTGACCTCTTTACAGTCCCCATAGCTAAATCTGCATCCTGGTACAAAAGAGCAAGGCATCTTCACTACTCACATTAAGCACTCATGAAAATGTAAGGGCTAAACTGCTGTTTACTTACATTAAATAACAATAAAATTAACACACGAAGATAACGTCAACACACGACAAGAAATTAAATTCCATTTCAATTAATGCTTCCTACAATAGCATTTCAGGTATTAATACTATGAAGTAATAGTGTAAGCACTTGTATATCAATAAACGTTTGCACTGACAGAACACCACCAAAACACTCCGACCGATTAAATACTCAATATATCGCACATAAACACATAAACATATGTGGAAATCAACAATCTCAAGTCGACTGTAGCGCGCGCAGCGGCGAGTGCCAACCCGATCCGTATTCATTACATGCTATTGAGGGAGAAGAGATCACACTTTATATTCTATTCGTTATGGTATTGCTATCAATTGTGAATAGAAGTGTAAAACGAGAATTTTGTTGTGCACGCGATGTGAGGGTTAATCTGCCTGCTCGGCCCGACCCGTCCAGTGCGGTGGGCTTTCTGCAAGTGCTATGGGCCAGAACGCCATCGCGTTAGATGAGAACGACACTGGACGGGTCGGGCTTCAAAAGTCCATGGGCTAGGAGTGCGGTTATACGCCACTGTTAAGGAAAACATAGTGTCCCCTCCTCCAGGACTCACCACACTGCTTATGTTATGTTTCAGGGTGAAATACAAGGGCTGCATGGAGGAGGGGAACTTGGCCAGGTACTCAGTGAGGTCGTCCTGGAAGCGGCCCCAATGCTGACCGACATGGTACGACCACAACTCAGCCCATGGCTCTCCAAACTGTTCCTCGAACAAAGTAACCGACGTTTCAATGATCTAGCCATCAAGAAGGCAGACGTGGTAGATTGGCTCAGACAGATGGCCACAGATAAAATCCTCAGTTTTACTCGCCAAATTAAGCGGGACCTCTCCTCTGCATGCAGCTTCAGCAATTCGTTCTTTACAGCACCCAACTGTTAAAACCAAGATATTGACAGAGCTGTGAAACGCACCCTATTGTATTGATCACATATCAGCTGGTTAACTATGAGATACGACCGGGATTAATCTCTTTTATCCTAGAACCGTAGCGCTAATTGCGCTGATTGCTAATTCGCATCGGCGACGACTGCGATTCTAGAAACTGATGATAAATACCACTTACGTCAACTTTTCTTACTCTCTAGGCTAGCTGAATGGAGACTGTTTTTGAATGTTTTTGTTTGATATATGTTATTTTTTAAATTTTGACTAATTTCTTATTTATTTATTTATTTGGAATTTTTGGGTTGATTATCACTAATTTTGACTAATTGTGACTGTTTTCTGTTTGAATTTTGACTAATATTGTTTTTTTTGTGTTCTTTGGACTTTTTGAGCTTTTTTGACTAATTTTGATTGTTTCTTTTTGGTATTTTGACTAATTTTGAATTTTTGTGGTGTTTAGATTTTAAGTCTTTTTGTTTTTTTACCTTTTGAGCTTTTTTTTGACAAATTTTGACTAATTTTGATTGTTTTTGAGGTTTTTATGGATTTTGACTAATATTTTGTGGTTTTTAAATTTGTTTATTGTTTAGATTTTGACTAATTTGCTTTGTACTTTAGGGCTGGTGGGGATTGGGCAAATGGGAGAAGTGGGGGAAGCAGAAGTGTATCCCGTTTTCGTTGCGGAGACGAACGCTACCATTCTAGGGTTAATGCACGAAACATTAAACCGGTTGTCATTCATCGCCAAATGAATGAAGTGTATTTTAAAAGGGCTGTGTTATGAAATGCTGAGGAAATGAGCTCGAATGTCTAATGAAGTTCTTCAACATGTGCAGTGGCGACGTTAGCCATCGCGGGGCCCTGTGCGGTACGAGATTGGCGAGGCCTGTGGGTCAATACCATCTAGGAATAATAATAAGGGAACTAAATTGAGAGAATTGTAATTTTAAAATAAAGTATAGTCTACTATTTCCAAAACTTACAGTAGCATGAATGCTAAAAATGAAATCTTCTGCTCTTTTTCTGGCTGAAGTATTTTATTAAATCTTTATAGTCCAAACAAGATGCCAATCCATTTGCTATGGACAGCATTGCGAGTGATGAGACTCTGTCTTTGGTCATGGAGTTTCTGAGATAGGTTTTAATTAATTTTAATTTTGAGAAACTTCTCTCGGCAGCCGCAACTGTGACGGGAATAGTAGCAACTATTCTAAGTGCAATACTTTTATTTGGATACATTTCACTCAGATTGTTCTCCACGATGTACTTCAGAGCCGTTATAATTCAACTTTCTTAATTTTTAGCCTACTTTCGATTTTTCCAAGAAATGAAAGTAGACTTATGAGATCAACACGGGCCAAAAGTTGTCAGTCTGTATGTGTGTGTGAGTGTGTATATCTGTCGTCGTCCCCTCACCCCATCCCCCCTATGAATTCAAACACGACGAAATTGAATTGAAAGAAATTTAGTACAGAGGTAGCACTAGCAAATGACACCTCAGTGTCATGTTTTATATCACCGCCATCTTGACGGAAACGTAATGGCGGCCACCCAAGTGTTCAAAGCTTAAATCAAATTACGACTGACCTAATTATCTGATCTCCACCAAATTTTGCAACAACATACCTTCATGTGGGAAGCGTGTTTTGACCAAACTACAAGGTCATAAGCCAAATAGTTTGAAGATGGCGGCCGTGTATGTGTGCAAAACGATCTTCCCTATCAATTCAAACACAACGAAACCAAATCGAACCAACTTTGGTATTACCCTTTCACGAACTGATTGCTGGCGGTCGAGATGGGAACTATTCCTTGTTTACTTATGTCACACGTCAGCCTGCTTCGTTGACAGGTACAGTTGCGCGAGTAGGATATGACTCAGCTCCAATAGCCTCAGTTATCGTTTGACTGTCCGTGGTGACATGAGCTCCTGTGACGCGCAATGCTGCTTGTCTTGTGTGCAGAATGAACCCTTGTCATCGCTCTGTTCCCCGCTTCGTCCCGCGGGGCAGCTGCTACAATCAACAATAAACACTGGCGCAGCCAGACCCAGCGGCAATCAAATGTTAAACGGGTAATACAGAGGTAGCACTCGCAAAGGGCAAATCAGTGGCATGCTGTATATCGCCGCCATCATAACGAAAAAGAAATGGCGCCCACCCAAATGTTCTAAGCTTAAATCAAATTACGACTAACCTAATCATCCGATCTCTACCAAATTTTTCAACAATGTACCTTAATGTGGGAAGTGTCGTTTGCCCAAACTACACGGTCATCAGCCAAATAGTTTCAAGATGGCGGACGTATGAATCATACAAGTATTATAGCCTAACCGTTACTTACGATTCAACAAGGCCCAGTCTAACCAAATCAGTTTATCGTACAGAGGGTAGTTTAAACTGTCCTCAAGAAGGTGACCCGTTGGATATTAACACCTTATAGCCTAATAGAATATTATGCCGTCCATTTGGGTCAAAATGGAGGCTATTGTTCGCTAGTCTATATTTTAGTAGCTTGATAGTTTTCCATGAATGTACTGAAGAAAATAATACAAATTTAGTATCAAATGATTTATAAAAACGGCAGAAAATGCTAATGAAATCGTTCATTGCAAGACAAAATATTCTAGGCAGTTATACTAAAGCTGTTGTTAACGCAGTCATAGCCTTGTGCGTGTGTGGCGTACTGGTAGCGTGTCAGACTCAAAGCATAAGGGTTCGTGGTTCGAATCCATGAGGGTTCAATTTTATACTTGATTTTTTTAGTATTAATTGATTTATAACTACTCACACGTTACAATGTTAGGCATATATAGTGTGTATTTGCAATCGAAAATATTATATATACTTATAACACCACATATTTCAACACTCGACTACAGCGATTAAAATTCTTTGTCCTTGATCTACGGTAGAGTCTGATGTTGTTGTTGATTCTTTAGAGGCTTAGCGGCATCATGGTAGTGTAGCCCCGTGTACTTGGGTGTGTGTAGAAGTTTTCTCATAACCTGTGTCACTGTGATTTCTGTACTAGTGTGTGTACTGTTGTTGTTTCATTTGAGAGGCTCGGGCATCATGGTCATTTAGCGCCATGTACTTGGGTGAGTGTTGAATTTTGTCTGATAACCTATGTTATTGTGATGGCTGTAATAGTGTGTGTGTTTATAATTCAGGTGAGGATTCAATCAATCAACGTATAATATAACAGTTGTATTTCAACAAGCTACTACAACCAACATTCAATTATACTCCTTGAAAAGGACTATGAGTTATAACTAGCCTATACCCATGCATTTAGGAGAAAGTAGGCTATATGTTCCTTACCGTACTGAACATCTTGTTTTTTCTTTTACATGTGAGAATACTTTTAATTCTTCAAACAGATCCATTCCTTCTATATCATGTTGTCTTCTACGGAAAGAGCAACTTCAAAATCTTTGCAGCCTAAAGTCTGTTCGCCGAGTCGAGATAGTGTGCGTAAATACTTGCGCGTGGTCACTTGACTGCCTGGACAGGGAAACACGCCCAGTTCACGTCATCGGCTCTGCCGAACAGGGGTAGCCAAGAAGCTCCGAGATCATTAGTCATGCCGTAACCCTAGAAAAGAGAAGACTTGCTGCACTTAGTGCTGTGCTGCAGTGTATCCTGTTGCCTGTCATAAACAGTTAAGAACTAATTAATTAATTCAATTAATACATAAAGGAACACTAAATCCACCGCGCTGTGGCATGTAACCGATAAGTCATCCCGGGTAGGCTATACACGGCACTGAAGTTGGCGTACGTTCAACAGGCACAGCTCTATACACCCCATGCGGGCAGCCCTGTGTACAACTGTGATTACTTCCACTATCTCGACTCGGTGAACAGACTTGAGGTACCGTCTCGTGGCTCTTACTGTGCCTCCCTGCGGGGCCCTGTGCAGCCCTGGCGCTGTCACTGAACATGTGCATGGATCTACAGCCCTTATTTGGTGACAGGTGATTTCCATATTTTACTTCATATGAAGTAACAAGCAAGGGCGTATCCCGAGGGGGGCTGATGGGAATACAACCCCCTGAAATACTCCCGAAATTCATAGGAAAATTAGACTTAATCAACAGTGGCAAGTTTTGGCGTTCTTTAAGCATAATTTTGTAATTGTATCATAGTCAATATTGTTATGCGTATTTGTAAACCCTCTAACGTAGCTAAGCGGTCTGTATTCTGTATTTTCAAAGGAAGAACGTGACGGATATGGCGAGACTGATATAAAATGGCCACCAATGTCTCATATTGGCAGGAGTTTGACAACTAGTGCACCGCGTTGCCAACGCGATTCTACTATGTAGATGAACTGGCTAGAACTAAAAGTCAAGAAGTCATTAAATTGCCTTCACATCGCTGCCACTTTCATACAATAGAATTATTTTTATTATTATTAGACTATTATTAGGCCATCACTTGTTTCCTATTAAGATTGTCTTTCAAAGGCGAGTTCTTAGATGACTGTATAGTCAAATCTTGGAAACAAATTTTCCTATGAGTTTCGGGAGCATTTCAGAGGTTTGCATGATTGCATCCCCATCAGCCCCCATCTGGATACGCTCCTGCTTGTCACCAAGGAACTCCTTCAGATGAAGTAAAATATGGAAATCACTTGGTCCAAACGTTCTGTCTGTCAAAATGCAGAACATAGGCATGCGCTACGACTGGAATGGTTATATGAAAATCCGAGGTTCGAATCTTGGTACTGGTAGCAGCTATCCTGAGTATGGTTTTCCCAATATTGTTTTCACACATTACTATTTCAAAAATGTAAATCTGATTTTTTTTGTAACATACTGTGTATAAATATTGCTGTTAAATATCATGACAGCTCATCCTCTAGAATAAAACTTCTGCGTTCATGAGGTAAGGAATAATTTCCCGTTCTTGCTATACATTTGGGGATATTGTGTACTTTGGTAAATGAGGCAACATATGGCCTGGAAACGTGCACCATTAATAGAAGGGATAACAGCAGACTTCAGGATGGGGAAATGAAATGTCTGAGGACAATGCTTCAGAAAACGAGACGTGATAAGATCCGGAATGAAAAGATCCGTGAAGACACAAGTGAAACCACTTAAGGAAACTATAGCAACATCAAGGTTGAGATTGTTCGGTCACTTGAAGAGGATGGATCTAAAGGGAGTGGCACGGAAATGATTTGATAAGGACATAAAAGGTAAGCGACCTAGAGGAAGACCAAGGACACGATGTATCTCCCAAATAAAATATGTACTGGAGGATAGAGAATTGTGTAAAGTTGAAGAAGAAGAAGAAGAAGAATAAGAATTGTACTTGCATAGACTGAAATGGAGAGCGCTCTTACACCGCACCCGGGAAATTGGAGGCGGTTAAATGATGATGATGATGAGGCAATAACATTTTGAAAAGGCAATAAGAACGAAACGCGTCATGCAATTTTCTTTTTATTATTTTTCGCTATATGAAACGCGCAAGAAATAATTATGTGCATATGGACCAAAATCCAAGAAACCCCCTCAAAAAGTACATGATCAATAAATCGCACTTATGTGATGGGAAAGTGTTACAGGATTTTAAAAAAATATAAAAAATGATTTCAAATTCTTGCACCAACTAAATCAAAGGCGGTCACAATTCGGCTCAATGAGCAGCGCGCCAGCTCAAGCAGGATAAAGGAACAGAATGTGCGCTGTGACGGAAAGTACAGCCCTCCAGCTGCTTACACGACTCACACGGGAATGGACACGTATCAAAACAGATTTACTGCAACCTTCCAACAGTTTTAATGTGCCTAATATATCGTTCTATTCAATGCACTGGATTATAGTGAGGAAATAAATTAATGGAAATAATTATATGTATACAAATGGCATGTGCTAAGTAAATGCGTTTAATTATACACATCAAAAAAAGTTTTGCATATACTTACCACATCAAGTGGCGGTGGTACAAAACTTCCTCCAGGTGTCCGCCATTGCACAAATGGAATGGCCTCCGATATCGCCGGACATGAACTGTATCGAACATGTCTAGGATATGCTGAAGCGTGCTATTGCTCAGCGTCAACGCCCTCTCATAACCCGCTAGGAGATCTTTAAATAGTGGGATCGCCTGCCACAAGAGGACCTGGACAACTTGATCTGTAGTACGCCACGGCGAATAAGAGCCCTGCTGGACTCCTGTGGTGGCCATGTTCCTTATTGAAACGTCGCAAAATGGCAAGATTACAACACATATCAGTCTCTGCTTAACAAGCCAAATGACTTCCTGTTTGTAATTTGCTTTTCACGCATGAATAAAGTGTGCAGGATTTGTCAGAATGCAGTTTCTTTTGTAATAACTAGGGTTCGGATTTTTAGGTGCCAAAAATCGGGAAAATATTTATTTTTTATGTATTATTAATTCCTAAAATATGTGACAAAAAGTAAAAATATTTAATTATAATTTAGTTTATTAATGTGAATATAAACAATATGCAGCACTCACGAATGCAATTTATGCTATGCCTCACTGACTGCTGAACAATATTACAATACACAACGAGATACATCTTCAGGTTATCCATCACAAATGACCGACGATTATTGCGAAACACTTCTTCTGGAGGCCCGAAACTGCGGCAATACGGTATGTTTCTTGCCCTTGAGGTGTTGTGTAACTTGAGATCGCTGTTCAGCCTTGATTGCTTTCCCACATGGTTGGTAGAACAGAACGCCCCCATCGGAAGTAAAAATATCTTGAAATCCCCGGCTTCCACAGTGAGAAGTACGGGGCGACAAGTTAAGAATAACACAGTTACAAGCTGACATACGCTCTGCATGAAGATTAGATAGCTCACAGGTTCTTCACCGTTGAAGTAACACAGAACAAAAATGCAATAAACTGAAAGATCTAGCATACTGAATTTTTTTAATGTAAATATTACGTATTTTTATGTGCTAATATGTGAAAATCAGGAATTTATGTATTTATAGAAAAAAATGCTTAAAATATGTATTTACATAAAAAGATATTTATTTACCTAAAAATCCGAGCCCTAGTAATAACCTCACCCACAATACAACATACGCTTTGAATCATGGCTAACAAGTGTTATGCAAAATGTGTGTTGATGTGTATATACTGTATTTATTTCATGAACTAAAGCTGAAACTGGTGTAGGAGCTGCTATGGCAGCAGATAATCAAGAAGTTAGTTGGTTAGTTAGTTAGTTAGTGATTTGAGGTTTTAAGGGGCGGATCAGTGATGTCCTCTGCCCCTATAATCAAGAAGAAAAGGGAATTTGTGCTCCCTTTGTTATAGCTGCCAAGACAACTAATCCACCAATATACAGTAGGCTACAGCACGTAATTCTTGAGTTTTTCATTAATATTTTTAATTATAAAATTAGAACAAATTAGAAATTAACTTCAACACTAATAATATTATTATGGTGTTTGAAGCCATTTTTAGCCTACTTTCGATTTTTGCAAAAAATGAAAGTAGACTTATGAGATCACTACAGGGCCAAAAATTGTGTGTCTGTCTGTGTGTGTGTGTGTGTGTGTGTGTGTGTGCGTGTGTGTGAGTGTGTGTGTGTACTCTGAATGTCTGTCCCCCCTATCACTTCAAACACGGTGAATCCAAATTGAACGAAATTTGGTACAGAGGTAGCACTGGCAAAGGGCACCTCAGTGTCATGTTTTATATCGCCGCCATCTTGACGTAAACGTAATGGCGGCCACCCAAATGTTCAAAGCTTAAATCAAATTACGACCAACCTATTAATCTGATCTCTACCAAATGTTGTAACATTATACCTTTATGAATGAAGAATCTTTTGACCAAACTACTTGGTCATCTGCCCAATAATTTGCGGATGGTGGCCATATTTGTGTGCAAATCGATTCCCGCTATCCTTTCAAACACGGTGAAACCAAATTGAACGAAATTTGGTACAGAGGTAGCACTAGCAAAGGGCACCTCAGTGTCATGTTGTATATCGCCACCATCTTGATGTAAACGTAATGGCGGCCACCCAAATGTTCAAAGCTTAAATCAAATTACGACCAACCTATTCATCTGAACTCTACCAAATTTTGTAACATTATACCTTTATGTATGAAGAATCTTTTGACCAAACTACTAGGTCATCTGCCCAATAATTTGCGGATGGAGGCCATGTTTGTGTGCAAATTGAATCCCCCTATCTTTTCAAACAAGGTGAAACAGAATTGAACGAAATTTGGTACAGAGGTAGCAGTAGCAAAGAGCACCTCAGCGTCATGTTTTATATCGCTGCCATCTTGACGGAAACGTAATGGCGGCCACCCAAATGTTCAAAGCTTAAATCAAATTACGACCAACCTATTGTTACGTGCCACCCCCCCCCCCCCTTGTGGCACTTTTGTTAACTGGATTACGGTGGGTTGAAGCACAACACAGAATGTTTCTTTAAAGAAATAATTAACTTTATTGCGGCCAGAAAATTACACTACTCATCAGCAAGTACAAGCAATTGGAACCTTACTCCAGTTTTCACAAGTCTCTTCCTTGAGCGCTCTTGGCCCTTTCACTTGTCAACAGACCACAGAAGTTAATCCGTCCTAATGAGTACGGTGGCCTTGACCTCTCCCTTATTGTACACCGACTACAGTTACTTACGATCACTTGCTGCAGGCTGTTCACAAGCTGGGAGAAACAATGTCACTGGATTTCGTAACTCGCACGGCACTTCGTCACCACCCTTCTGTCGCTCGGGAAAACACGCACTAGCTCAGAAACACACACCCACAGAAATCCCAGTCCCCTCACTTTGAGGCCGCTTATATAGCAGGCTGGTGACTCAATGAATTCTAGAATCGTCCAGGACACACGGCTTCGAGAGATTTCCATCACTGGCTGGGTCACGAATATTCTGGACCATCCCTTTGTCCTAGTAGCCCTGTTGCATAAGGCGCACGCAATACACGAGGCAGGGCACAGCCCAGCCCTGGGGCAGTTGTGACTCATGCGGCGAGCGATGACACAAACTCACAGCCGTAACACCACCCCCTTCCTAAAAAGGCTGATCGTCCCTATCAATCATTGGTCCGTCTGTGACCCTCCGTAGGCTGCCAGGCGATCTCGATGCACGATCTTCATCTTCGCTCTCGGGCTCCGCTGGATCCTATAGACGACATCGTTGATCCGTTTCACGACTCGGTACGGGCCCTCCCAGGACTTCTGCAGTTTGGGTGACAGGCCTTTCTTCCGTAATGGGTTGAAGAGCCAGACCAGGTCGTCCTCGTGGAATCCGCCGGCATCCGTCTGCTGGTCGTATCGGGTCTTCATTCGGTCGGTCTCGATCCGCAGTTTCCTCCTCGCGAACGCGTGCACGTCCTCCAGTTGGTCGACCAGTTCTTGACAATACTGGCTTACCGGGATCGGATCATTCCCAGGTTGGCCGAAGGCAAGATCGACAGGTAGACGGAGCTCACTCCCAAACATGGCCCGGGCTGGTGTGCACCCGGTGGCTTCATGCACGGCGGCGCGGTAGGCCAGGAGAAATAGTGGAAGATGTTTGTCCCAATCCCTCTGGTGCTCGCTGACGACTATTCGGAGATGGTTCTCGATGGTGCGATTGAATCGCTCTACCGTCCCGTCGGACCGAGCGTGTAGCGGCATTGTCCTTGTCTTCCGGATTCCCAGCAGCTGGCATAGGTTCTGGAACACCTGCGACTCGAAGTTCCTCCCTTGGTCGGAGTGCAGCTCCAGGGGTACTCCGTACCGGCTGACGAATTCCTTCACCAGGGTCTCTGCAATCGTCGCGGCTTCTTGGTTAGGGAGCGCATACACCTCCGGCCATTTGGTAAAGTAGTCGCTGACGACTAATATGTAGCGGTTCCCTGCCTCGCTTAACGGGAATGGCCCAGCAACATCGATGGCCACTCTCTCCATGGGGCCGCCCACGTTGTAGGTCTTCAGTGGACCCCGTCGTCTTCGTCCTGGTCCCTTGCTGGCTGCGCAATCGTGGCACCTCGCGCAGTGGTTCTCCACATCTGTTCGGTATCCGATCCAGTAGAACCGCTCTCTCAGCTTCTCCAGGGTCTTCTTTATCCCTAGGTGTTCACCAGACGATCCTCCATGAACTTCCTTCAGGACTTCCTCCGTCATAGCCTTTGGAACGACGACTTGTTCCCGAGATGTCTTCCCGTCGGTGCTCTCCCAGGTACGGCAGATGAGGCCATCCCTTACAATCAGCGAGTCCCACTGTGTCCAGTAGGACTTAAACTTTGGGCTGCAGTCACTCACAATGTTCCGCCCGGGTCTGGGGACACAGGCCCTCTTCCATTCGGCTATCAGTCCCAGGTCATCATCTTCTGCTTGTGCCCGCGTGAAAGATTCGCGGCTCCAGCTCCCTTGAAGTTCCACGGGAGTCCTTCGGCACTGTATCCCGATGTTCTCCTCCCTTCGGGCACAGAAGGTGCAGTCTTCGGGGCACGGTCTTCGTGACAGGGCGTCGGCGTTAGAATGCAGTTGGTCTTTCCTGTGCTGAATCTCAAAGTTGTACTGTTGGAGCCTCTCTACCCACCGCGCGAGTTGACCCTCGGGCTGCTTGAAGTTCAGGAGCCACCGCAGGGATGCATGGTCGGTCCTGATGAGAAATTCTTGGCCGTACAGGTACTTGTGGAAGTGTTCAATGGTCTTCACGATGGCGAGCAGCTCCTTACTGGTGACGCAGTAGTTCCTTTCTGGCTTTGACAAGGCCTTGCTGAAGTAGGCCACTACTCTCTCCTCGCCGTCCACTACTTGCGACAGGATTCCCCCTATGCCAAAGTCGCTGGCATCGGTATCGACGATGAACCTTGTTCCAGGTCTGGGGTAGGCCAGAATAGGCGCGGTGCACAGAGCCTGCTTGAGTTGTTCGAAGGCACTGTGGCATTCTGCTGCCCACGTGAAGAGTTGGTCCTTCTCAGTCAGTCGATGTAAAGGTTTGGCGATGTCGGCGAATCCTCTCACGAAGCGACGGTAATAAGTGCAGAGCCCCAGGAAGCTTCGTAGTTGGGACTCGTCCTTCGGAACTGGCCACTCCCTAACAGCTGCGGTCTTCTCTGGGTCGGTGCGCACCCCTTCCTCGGTGACGATATGCCCAAGGTACTGGACCCGCTTCTGGAAGAGCTGACACTTCTTGGGGCTCAACTTCAGCTGGGCAGCCCGTAGCTTCAACAAGATCTCCTTCAGGTTGCTGTAGTGCTCCTCGAAGCTTCTCCCCAGAACGATGACGTCGTCTAGGTAGACCAGGCAGGTCTTCCAGTGTAGTCCCCTCAGAATGGACTCCATTAGCCTTTCGAAGGTCGCAGGGGCGTTGCACAGACCGAATGGCATGACGGTGAACTGCCAGAGCCCGCTGCCCACAGAGAACGCAGTTTTCTCGCGGTCCTTAGGGTGGACCTCCACCTGCCAGTAGCCACTCTTCAAATCCAAGGTGGAGAACCATCTCGACCCTGATATGGTGTCCAGGGTGTCGTCGATCCGTGGTAGAGGGTAGCTGTCCTTCTTCGTGACGTCATTCACCCGCCTGTAATCCACGCAGAACCTGGTGGAACCGTCCTTCTTCTTCACTAGCACGACCGGAGAACTCCAAGGACTATGTGATGGCTCGATCACCCCTTGCTCCTTCATCTCTTCTACCATCCGATCGACTTCAGCTTGCTTGGCGAGTGGGACACGTCGGAACGGGGCCCTAATCGGTGCGCTGTCCCCAACGTCGATTCTGTGCTGAACCAAGCTTGTCCTGCCGAAGTCTTTGCTCCCCACGGAGAAGACGTCCTGGAATTCGCGTAGCAGGTCCTGAAGTTGGCGTGATTGTTCCTCGTCTAAATGGTCCTGGGATCCTTGGTACAGCTTCTGTAGTTCTTCTGGCAGTGTGCGTCTTCTTCGGTTGTCCGTCTGCAGGTGTCTGTCCGTCGTATCTGTGATGCGGGCAATCCAGGTAACGGGCTCGCAGACTCCTAGGTTGGCGTCCCGGTGAACCGTAATGTCGTAGTCGTTCAGGTCGGACAGGCGGACGTACGGCCGAGATGTCGTGTTGATGAGAGTCTTGGCAACTAGCAATCCTTTTGTCTGGATGTCCTCATATTTTGGCTCGATGACAGCCGCCACTCTCTCAGCAGTTCCGTCGACAATTACGGCAGCGCTGACCTCCGTCCTGGCGGGAACGATGACGTCTTCTCTCAGCCTTACTCGTCGTGCGGTGATGGACTCGTGCGCAGGTTGCAAAGCAAGTTTCTCACCTCCGAAGTGCAGAGTGTTGGTACTCAGATCCAAGATGATGTTGTTCTGGTCCAGGAAGTCCAGTCCGATGATCACTTCATTTGATACGTCAGCCACAAGCACTGGATGCTTTATCGCCCGTCGACCAATGACGAACTCCAGTGATGCTTCGCCATGTACCGGTGCGGTCTCTCCGGTCGTGGTTATTAGCTGGAGGTTCCTTTGTGTGGGTGGCACTCTCCACTTCGGGATCACGGTGGGACTGACGATGGTCCTCGATGCTCCCGTGTCGATTAGCATGGGCCAGCTCTCTCCGTTGACGACTCCGTCGACCATCAGGCTGCTATTGTCCCTCCATAACTTCGTCACACGAACCTGGACTGCCGGGGCTTGACGACTGTCACAAGCCAACCTTTGTCCCCCAAGGCTGGCTAATACTCGTTTCCCTGGGTCGCGCGGTTTTCAGACGACAGATTTCCCGTCGGATACCCTCGGCGGCGGCGATCACCGCAGTCCTTGCTCAGATGGCCTTTCTTACCGCAGGTCCAGCAGGTCGGTAGTCCTCTTCCGGGCCGCCTCTCCGGTTGCCTTCCGGCTGTGTCGTTGCTGGTGGTGCCGCGACTATCGAAGAAACGGCTTAGCGCCTCCATTAATTCGTCGGCCAGGGGCTTGGTCTCGTTGGTTTTTACTGGTTCGTCGACGTCCACTTGACGCTCCCGCGCGTGCATTCTGGATGCCTGTTTTGCCGTCTCGAACTCAAGTGCGTAGCTCAGCGCATCTGTCAGGGTCTTATTGCGCGCGAGTCGCAGCGCCTGTTGAGTGTCCGAGTCCCGTAGCCCGTCGGTGAAAGTCTGCGTCGCTATCTGCTGCAGGAAGTTGGCCGGCGCTGTTGGGTAGGCGAGCCTTACGAGACGTGCGATGTCCATCTCGAACTCCTGCAGGGTTTCCGCGTTCTTTTGTACCCGTGCCCGGAGCTGCATCTGGTAGGCCTGCTGAAGATGGCTATCTCCATATCGGGACTCCATATGGGCGATTAGTGAAGCGTAGTCCTGGGATCCAGTCGGGATGGCCTGAAGGACGTTAAGGGCGTCCCCTCTCAGCGCTACAATGAGAGCTGTAGCCTTTTCCGTGCTGTTCCAGTTGTTTATTGAACAGGCTGCCTCGAACTGACGTAAATAGGTGCTCCACGGGACCTTTCCGTCGAAGGTTGGGGGCGTCACTCTGCTCTGACCCGTTCCTGATATTCCCGGTGTACCTGTGGGCGGGCCTCGGCGCAGCTCGGCAACTTCCTCTTGAAGAGCGTTGAATCTCGCTTCCATCCCCGTCGACGGGCGTTGGTTCAGCTCAGAAATTTCTTTTTGTAAGGCGTTGAATTTTTCTTCCACCCCCGTCAGTGGGCGTTGGCGCAGTTCGGCAACTTCCTCTTGTAAGGCGTCGAACTTCTTTTCTACTGCTGTGACTTCCTCACGTAGGCCCTGGCAGACGGTGTTGACTTCCTGACGCAGACCCTGTTCCAATTTCTATTGACTTTCCTGTAATTTCGTCAGCAGACACTCTTCCAGATTTTTCTGGCCATCCAGAAATTTGGCGGTTAGGTCCTCTGCTAGCTTATTCTGACCGTCTTCTAATTTGGAAGTTAGGTCCTCGGCTAAACTTTTCTGGCTGTCTTCCATCTTCTTCAGGTCCTCCGCTAACTTATTTTGACCGTCTTCCATCTTCTTCTGGCCGTCTTCTAGCTTCTTCTGGCCGTCTTCTAATTTGGCAGTTAGGTCCTTGGTTAAATTCTTCTGGCCGTCTTCTAATTTGGCAGTTAGGTCCTAGGTTAAATTCTTCTGACCGTCCTCCATTTTGGTTTCCATGCCATTTAACTTTTCTAGCAATGCTGCCAATTGCGCCTCCATTTTAGTTGTTTGTCTTGTAAAGGGCATGCACTCACAAGAAAATTAGAGAAAATGACCTGCTCGGGTTTTGAAACCAGGACCATCAGGTGTTGTGCTTGAGTTCGTAATCCGGCTTCTGACACCAGTTGTTACGTGCCCCCCCCCCCCCCTCCCTAGTGGCACTTTTGTTAACTGGATTACGGTGGGTTGAAGCACAACACAGAATGTTTCTTTAAAGAAATAATTAACTTTATTGCGGCCAGAAAATTACACTACTCATCAGCAAATACAAGCAATTGGAACCTTACTCCAGTTTTCTCAAGTCTCTTCCTTGAGCGCTCTTGGCCCTTTCACTTGTCAACAGACCACAGAAGTTAATCCGTCCTAATGAGTACGGTGGCCTTGACAGAAACTACCTGCTCCTCTCCCTTATTGTACACCGACTACAGTTACTTACGATCACTTGCTGCAGGCTGTTCACAAGCTGGGAGAAACAATGTCACTGGATTTCGTAACTCGCACGGCACTTCGTCACCACCCTTCTGTCGCTCGGGAAAACACGCACTAGCTCAGAAACACACACCCACAGAAATCCCAGTCCCCTCACTTTGAGGCCGCTTATATAGCAGGCTGGTGACTCAATGAATTCTAGAATCGTCCAGGACACACGGCTTCGAGAGATTTCCATCACTGGCTGGGTCACGAATATTCTGGACCATCCCTTTGTCCTAGTAGCCCTGTTGCATAAGGCGCACGCAATACACGAGGCAGGGCACAGCCCAGCCCTGGGGCAGTTGTGACTCATGCGGCGAGCGATGACACAAACTCACACCCGTAACACTATTTATCTGATCTCTACCAAATTTTGTAACATTATACCTTTATGTATGAGGAATCTTTTGACCAAACTACGAGGTCATCTGCCCAATAATTTGCAGATGACGGCCATTTATGTGTGCGAATTGATTTCCGCTATCTTTTCAAACACGGTGAAACCGAATTGAACGAAATATGGTACAGAGGTAACACTAGCAAAGGGAATCTCAGTGTCATGTTTTATATCGCTGCCATCTTGACGAAAACATAATGGCGGTCACCCAAATGTTAAAAGCTTAAATAATATTACGACCAACCTAATCATCTGATCTCTACCAAATTTTGCAACATTATACCTTTATGTATGAAGAATCTTTTGACCAAACTACGAGGTCATCTGCACAATAATTTGTGGATGGCAGCCATGTATGTGTGCCATTGATTCCCCCTATGTATTCAAACACGGTGAAACCGAATTGAACGAAATTTGGTACAGAGGTAGCACTAGCAAAGAGCACCTCAGTGTCATGTTTTATATCGCCGCCATCTTGACGGAAACGTAATGGCGGCCACCCAAATGTTCAAAGCTGAAATCAAATTACGACCAATCTTTTTATCTGATCTCCACCAAATTTTGTAACATTATACCTTTATGTATGAAGAAACGTTTTACCAAATTACGAGGTCATCTGCCCAATAATTTCAGGATGGTGGCCATGTATGTGTGCCAATCGATTCCCCCTATCTATTCAAACACGGTGAAACCGAATTGAACGAAATTTGGTACAGAGGTAGCACTAGCAAAGGGCACCTCATATTCATGTTTAATATCCGTATGACACTTATTTCAACAAGCTACTACAACCAACATACAATTATACTCCTTGAAAAGGACAATGAGTTATAACGATACCCATGCATTTATGAGAAAGTAGGCTATATATTCTTAACTGAACATCTTGTCCAGTGTTGCCTTAGTAAACAAAAGTTTGATGCTTTTCAGTCGGTCAACACGATTGTACCCAAATGAGATGGTTTATTCCCTAATCTTGTAAAAAAATATTAATCTCATGTAATTTTTGTTTACTAATAGTAATATTT
Source organism: Meconema thalassinum (assembly GCA_946902985.2). Taxonomy (NCBI): domain Eukaryota; kingdom Metazoa; phylum Arthropoda; class Insecta; order Orthoptera; family Tettigoniidae; genus Meconema; species Meconema thalassinum. Next base: position 603,052,754 of record OX336388.2, on the reverse strand, counting down.
ATTTAAGTCCTATGCGTAGAAAGCAAAACTATTTTAACATGACGTGATAACTAAATACTGCCCGCGTAGATTATTTATAAGAAGAGTAAGATGCATTTCACCGTTGGTGGAAGTGATGTGTGTTCTGTAATAAAGTTCTAAATTACACTTTTTGATGCGAAATATTTTGCTCCACCCCGGCATTTGCTTGGAGTATAAGTAGGAAACCACGGAAAATCACTTCCAAGATGGCTGAGGTAACTGTACAATAGAACGCCGTTTTGCCGCAGTGCTTTGACTAGCCATCTTAAATGCACCACGCACTGTACCGTACTGCATGATTAAATAATACATTGTATCGGGTAAGCATAGTGAGTGATTGAGCGAGCAATCAAACAGTTGTTTCTCTAAAATTCTCGTGTGTGGTAAACTATGATTCGTTTCAAAATTCACCTGAAGCAGGAAGGTAAATTAAATGCTGGAGATATAATTATTACATCATCAGTTGATTCAGCAATAAGCGGTATGAACGAAAGAACTTCGGGATTAATTTCTGAAGCTGCAAGGAAGGAAGCTTTTAGTTTTATGTGACCGTTAATCATGCGATCATGAGCCACGAGACCTCCGCTTTACGTGGAATCCGAACCACAGGGCATGGAATTTCACTTCGAAAATCTCCCATGCATTGACTGGGATTCGAACCCGGTCGACCTTGGTGATAGGCCATCAGCTTGACCGCTGCGCCACCACGCCCCCTAAGAGGATTAATTTCTCAACCCACTGAATGGAAACGTTTTGTTGTGCGTAGTGAAGCCCGGCAATTAATTCGTACAGTTTACGACACGGTTTTTGGCCGGCGTGTCCCAATTGCGCAGTCGTACAGAGGACAGGTGGCTAACCTCAGGCATGTGCAATTGATATGTGAGTTGCTTTCCGCGCAACTGAAAACTCAGGTATCAATTGCTCATGTCTGAGGTTCCCCGACCGTTCTCTGTACGACTGCGCAATTGGGACTCGCCGGCCAAAAACCGTGTCGTAAACTTTTCTTTTTTTGTAAAGTTGTTGAGAAATGTGATGATGAAGCTAGAATAAACTCGTTGCATTTTCCGTTGTATTTGGTATTAACTGACCGACGATTGTATTTGGTTCTGTGAGTACGCAAAGACTGGGAACCCCCGCAACTCACCTCACAATCCTCTCAAGTACAGGGCCATTCTAACTCATAAGTAATCATAACCAAGATACTGTATCAGAATGCATGATCTAATTTATCATATAGTGTTGCGTCGCTTAAATATTTACAAGTGCTTAATATTCATACGTAGATGCGAACCTTTAATACAACAGTATAGAATAGGCTAAGTTTTATTTTGTAAATACCGAGATTCTCTGCGAATCGTCAATACTAACATTAACAATACATGTTATAGCTTATAGCAAAAGCCCTGCTTTTTGGCAAGCTGATATAGTTTGCATGGCTGTGTGGATAATGTTTGGAGTAAATTTATGGATAGTTTGTTGAACACAATCCGAACTTGTTTAGTACGATTACTAGGACCCGGATGTTTATGACATCATATTATTAAATGTTTAAAATTATACATTTAATTCTACTATCAATACGGATATTTAAAACATTTGTTTAGGGCAAATGTGTTTGCTTTCTAGCCTATATAATATTTTTCCGTTATGTTTTTTTTTTTCATGACAAATGTAAGCATGATGATTTAAGCCAATGTCATTCAAATGATGTCATTAAGCATAATTATCACTCCGAACAGAAAATGGTTGCAATTCCGTCTGTATAACATTCATTTCAAACATAGCACATGACATACAAAGCCTTGGGGAACGACTTTCTCCTCAAATGTCTAAGTTGTTTCTTTAATACTTTATGCTTTATCGAATTAAAATATTATTGTAATGCCAGTAGATTCGGATAACAAACGTTTTGTTTATCCGCTCAGGGCTCTACTTAGGCTACATTTCACTGTGCGATGCTGAGATATCTGGAGAGTGGTATTTATTGCTCCGATCATACACTTGGGTTATTTGAACAAAGAATTTAACCAGATCAAGGGAGGAAGTTTAGGTTTTAAGAATCTTAACGCCGATTTATTTAATTTAATCGTATGGTGAGTACAACGAGGAATTCATAAGTCCAGGTCCAAGTTCTTCAACCACAGAGCAGCACTTTCTGATAGATCAAACAGGTCGCTGGGACTTCCGGAGTAGGCATGAAGAGGGCAACGCAGGATGACATGGACCATGGTCTGCTCCTCTTCACTGCGTTCACACATTGGAGAATCAATCCAGCCCCCACTTATGGCGCAAGAAATTACAGCGCCCATGCCCAGTTCTCAGTCTGTTGAGGCGACACCATAGTTTTCTTGGGAGGTCAAATCCATTCATTTTCCGAGTTGAATTTATCTCATGGGCATTAGTACAGATGTTGAATTTGACCACTCTTCCTGCCAGCTCCGGTTTAGGTTGAAATTGTCCCTCAAGAGTCGGCCGGCCAATACACTTGCTGGCCTCCTCGATCGAAGTCGTTGTGGCGATGGGTAACAAAATTCCTGGTGAACTGGTAAAGAGGGAGAAGACCGGATCTTCTTTGCTTCTCTCAGCAGAGCTTCCTTTCTCCTCAGGTGGGGTGGTGGGATATGGCTAAGAACGGGTAACCAGTGGCGAGGTGTAGACTTGACAGTGCCAGTTATGCAGCGCATGGTTTCATTCAGCTTAGTATCTACTTTATGCACATGTGCACTTTCCAGCCATACAGGGGCACAGTATTCCGCTGCAGAGTAGACAAGACTAATACCCGTTAATCGTAAGCAGTCAGCCGAGGCTCCCCATGAACTACCACAAAGCTTGTGTAGGATGTTATTCCTTGTAGTGATTTTGTGAGAGAGCTTGGTGAGATGTTCTTTGTAGCTTAAAGTTCTGTCCAGGGTGACTCCTAGATATTTCGGGAAAGGGTTGTACTTTAGTTTATCACCAAGGAATAAAACAGATGGCTCGTAGTTTGCGAGTCGGTTGCTAAGATGGAATCATGAAACCCCAGTCTTAGAAGCGCTTGGGATCAATCGCCAAGACTTGAAGAATGTAGCCATTTTCTCCAAGTCTGCTGAAAGAATGCCTTCTCCATCCTCAAAATTTCTGCTTTGAGCTACCAGTGCAATGTCATCTGCATATATAAACTTAGTAGCTGAGGTTGATGGCAAGTCATGGATGTAGAGGTTGAAGAGAACTGGGGCCAATACTGATCCTTGTGGCAAACCGTTATTTAATTTTCTTTTACGACTTTTAGAATCACCTAGGAATACTACAAACTCTCTCTCACAGAGCATGTTGGAAATTAGGTTTGCAATTTCCAAGCAGGGAAATACTTCCAGCAATTTAAGAATTAGTCCATGTCGCCAGACAGTATCATATGCACTTGTCAGGTCAATAAACACAGCTGTTGATTTTAACTTCTTTTGGAAGCCTGCCTCGATGTGAGTGGTAAGAGCCAAAACTTGATCAGTACAGCAACGATTTCTTCTGAAACCAGCTTGTTCTGGAGGGATTACATCTTCAATGAGTGGTGCAATACTAGGGAGGAGGACTCGTTCCAAGAGTTTATAAATGCAACTAAGAAGTGCTATTGGACGGTAGTTTTCAGGTCTCTGTTCCAACTTTCCAGGTTTCAGAATGGCTATCACTTTTGATCGTTTAAACTGCTTTGGCAGTTTGTTAGTCTGAAGGATGTAAGAAAAAAGAGAAGTGATCCACTTTATACTATATGGTCCCATATATCGAAGGAATTCGTTGTAGAATTATCTGGGCCAGCAGTCTTACCGGTCTTCAGCATTTTGATAGCAGCTTCAACTTCCTGAATAGAAAATGGCCTGGACAGATCCTCATTCTTCTGTGATCCATGTTTGAGCTCAGTGAGCTTACGCTTCACATTTTTCGTATGGCATTTATCTCTCTTGGTTCGGGTGACTTCAACCATTCTATTTGCTATGGCATCTGGACTCAAGTTATTGCACTGCTTTTTAGAATAATGTTTTCCAGTAAGTCGATTCAAGACTCTCCAAGCTTTCCTGCTCGATTTAACCGATTTAACACCGATAAGCAAGCAGTTGAGTAAGATCGTCTTTCCTGAAGCTTCAACAGCCTAATGAACTGGTTGCAGTTTCATATGTATCTGAAATATCGTTGTACACTAATGACCCGTAATCTAGAATAGGAAATACTGCATCACACTTTATATCAGGGTCTTTCTTGCATTAAACCGAAGATACGAAAACTATAAGGAAGGAAGGAAGCTTGTAGTTTAACGTGACCGTTAATCTGTAGATTATGAGCCACGGGCCCTCCTTTTTACGTGGAATCCGAACCACTGGACATGGCATTTCACTTCGAAAATCTCACATGCATTGACCGGGAATCGAACCCGGACCGCCTCGGTGAGAGGCATACAGCTAGACCTACGAAAACTATATTTGTATCTAATATACGGTAAAATGGAAAGCCTCCGTGGCTTAGGCGGCAGCACGCCGGCCTCTCACCGCTGGGTCCGTGGTTCAAATCCCGGTCACTCCATATGAGATCTGTGCTGGACAAAACGGAGGCAGACAGGTTTTTCTCCGGGTACTCCGGTTTTCCCTGTCAAAATTTCATTCCAGCAACATTCTCCACTATCATTTCATTTCATCTGTCATTCATTTAATCATTGCCCCAGAGGAGTGCGTCAGGCCTCGGCAGCCGGCACAGTTCATATTCTCGCCGCTAGATGGGGGCTTCATTCATTCCATTCCTGACCCGGTCGGAGACTGGAAGCAGGCTGTGGATTTTCATTTTCATACGGTAAAATGTGACGAAACTGATGATGAATAAGAATACCATCACTTTCCTGACCAAGTGATTGGTATGGTTGGACCAGACTAGCCACGGTGGCCGAGAGAGTTAACGTGCTATCTCGTGCCTCACTGGTATCAGGGTTCGATTCCCACCTCAGCCGACCTGCAAATGGTTTTCGTGGTTTCCCATTTACACCAACAGGCAAATGCCCGGATGGTTCCTTACAACAGGTCCACGGTCGACTTCCCAAACCCCTTCCCTGACCCTTCCATAATTAGATCCTGTCACCGCAGGGGTCCGGGTTCGATTCCCGGCTCTGTCAAGAAATGTAATTCTGGTCTGAGGACTGGAACGGGGATACTCACCCTCGTGTGACAAAATTGGGAAGAGGCGGGTTCGATTCCTACCTCAGCCATCTTGGAAGAGGTTGTCCGTGGTTTCCCACTTCTACTCCAGGCAAATGCCGGGATGACACCGGACGAAAGGCCATGGACGCTTCCTGTCCAAATCCTACCTCGATTACGCTAGTACATACATCACAGTAACACAGGTTATCAGAAAAGTTCTATACACACACAAGTACTCGGGGCTATACGACCATATGTCGCAAAGCCTCTAAAATAATTAACAACAACGTAATTAGACCCAATGCAGCGGTCGACTGGGGGATCGGCCTGTCACCATCCGCAGTTGTATCTGATAACGAGGTGTGCTTAGCTCCCAACACCATCCTTGTGACTGTAGAGGAATGATCCCTCGCAGAGCTCGTGGGTGAAGCCGAGCTTGGAGGATAAGTGATGTAAAAAATAAAAGAATGGTTGGACGAACAGCGAGTAGATTCGCAAGTTTCTAACACATTCTTAATATCTAATTGTAGATACATATAAGACTAACCGAGGGTGGGGGTGTGATAGCCATGTGGATATATTAGCTCAGGACGAGGGACCATGGATAGCTGCTTCAAACCAGTCTACGAACTGAAGATTCAACACACACAATCCGTGGGCAAGAGTAGAGAGAACCGTAAGTTTGTTCAATTGCATGTGTTGCGTCACAGATGGGAAGTACTCACTTTCAAGAAGCCTGTTGGTTGCTGGTCTACGCACGCACCGCGCCGGCATGCGACTTCGCCAAATCATAGATGACACGTAGGTAATGTACTTGACCTGTCACGTTACTTCCATAGAGAGATATGACCATCCTTGAAGGACGCACACTGACCATAACATTTCACATTGCCCTTGACTTGGTAATGTCTTCAGTGGACGATCAAGGGCACCTGCTACTTCCTCTGCTATCCCATCGCTAGATGTGGATATTGAGGACTATGATTGCTCCTCTAGAGCTGTCGTATTCAAAGTAGGGTCCGGGTTTGCCAGCCGATGGGTCAGGAGGGGTAAACTTTGTACGTTAATGTACTCTCTGTCACTGCTTCCGGAAGGTATCGACTGCACTAGCCTCCACTAAACCATTTCTCAATTTGTCTATCCCTTATTATTCCCGTTTTCAACGGGGTTGGGGTTGAGATGCCATGAAAGTCTACGTGGCGGGTGGTTTTTACGACAGAATGCCCTTCCTGACGCCAACCTAACGAGAAGAGCTAATAAGACATGAAGTGAATGAAACTGGGCAAGGAATTGGGAGGAAGAGGCCGTGGTCTGTTAAAAGGTACATTCCCAGCATTTGCCTGGAGTTGAAAATGGGGAAATCCACGAAAATCAATTTCAAGGACGGCCGAAGTTGGGGCTCGAACCCACGTCTATCGAGTCCACAGATACTGTAGCTTGGCATCATGGCCTAGCGCTGCGTGTTAACGAGCGTAGCTACCGCTGTCGGGTATTATTATTATTATTATTATCATTAGCGACTTCGGTGGCGTAGTTGGTAGCATGCTGAACTGCTGTGCCCAAGATCGCGGGTTCAAACCCGGCCGAAGTCGTCGGATTTTTTAAGAGCGTTAAAAATATCCATCAGTATGCCTTTCTTCGGAGGGGAAGTAAAGCCGGCGGTCCCATGTCATAGATTTATGGCATGTAAAAGATCCTTCCACTAACTAAACTTGTGGGAAACAAAATGTCTAGGTTATATTTCGTTGACACGCTCTATCAAAGTTCCTACGTTCACCACTAGGTGCCAGTGCCATCTGGTAGCAAACGTTGGAACTACTTGAAATTGAACGGAACTTGTAGCTTACCCCATGGGTGTCCGCTTGAAGCAGCTACAGCCTCTGGCAAGCCGAACATGTCCTTGGACACTCCCGGCACTAAAAGCCATACGCTGAATGAATGAATGAATGAATGAATGAATGAATAATAATAATTATTATTATTATTAGTCTATTCTTTCTTTGTTAGGGGCCGATAACCGAGATGTTCGGCCCCTTAAAACAACAATTATCATCATCATCATCATCTTTCTTTGTTTCAGCCTGCTGTTTACCACTTTAATTCAACCGTTTGCACCCTAGAGCTTTAACTCTTCCCCAATATTCTCGCATTCTCGTTCTGTGAGTCTCCTTTCTTTCATCAGTCCACTTCTTGCCGGTTTTCAATTTTGGCTTTTCTTGGAAGCTCTTGTATGCTCGAAGTCTTCTCTGGAGAGGTGCACGTTCCTGGATGTCTTCAAGTGTGATTCCTACTTCTCGAAGATCTTTTACAACTTCGATTAACCATGGATCCTTTGGTTTTCTTGTTAATAAAGTAGGATAAGATCTTGTTAGTCTGTCTCTGCGAGCTCATGCGTGTTATGTGGCCATAAAATTGAATACTCCTTTTCCGAATGGTGTCTGTTATCTCCTCAATGTGCAGGTAGAGTTCGTTGTCTTGCCGTCTCCTGTACTCGTCATTTTCTCTGATTGGTCCAAGGATCTTCCTCAGGATTTTCCTTTCTTTGGATTCTAACTTTACAATCAGACATTTTACGGGGCTACATGACCGCGTTGTCGAAGCCCCTAAACTAAGGAACCAACCAATCTGACCTTTTTTATTTATTGCCAAGCATTCTGCTTTGAATATTCGCCTCAAACTTCACCACTGGAAGTTCTTCGAGGCAACAATAACTTGTGTTTTATAGCATGCTGAATAACCTTTGCTGCAACGTTAACCGACAACATTCTAGACTATCTACACGGTATCACACGAATCACTCAGTGAAAACCACTCTAACCACCTCGTGGTGTAGCGACTATCGTTCTAGGCTGTCGGGGTCGATTCCTGGCTCTGCCAAGAAATTTAAATTCTGGTGTGAGGGCTGGAACGGGTTACACTCAGCCTCGAGAGGAAAAACTGAGAAGAGGTGGAATCGATTCCCACCTCAGCCAGAGGGGCAGCGGTCAAGCTCTCTGCGTCTCACCATGGCGGACTGGGTTCGATTTCCGGTCAATGCATGTGAGATTTTCGATGTGAAATAGCATGTCCTGTGGTTCGGATTCCACATAAAAATGATAACCCGTGGTTCGTGATCGCGAGATTAAACGTTAAACTGTAATCTTCCTTCCACCTCAGCCATCCTGGAAACGGTTTTCTGTGGTTTCTCCACTTCTATTCCAGGCAAATGCTAAGATGCTAATGCTAATGGCTACGGCCACCTCCTTCCCAATCCTATCCCAAATTTACAAATACACACTTTAGTACAGCCATTACAATAACAAAGGTTATCACACAAATTACACATCCAAATACATGGGGCTATATGGCCACGATGTCGTAGCTCCTAAAATAAACAACAACAGCGAAAACCACAGTGCGAGGACTTTACCTACCTCTCGAGAGCGATTCTTGTAAGATATAGTCTAATAATGATAATAAGAGGCTAATATTGAGGAAAATTCTTGGTCCAGTCTGCTCAGAAGTAATCCGGATGAAACGGGAGTCTCAGGAGCTTTATCAGCATGCTAATGGGATCACTGGCACCTTCAAGAAAAGGCGATTGAAGTTCTACGGCCACATTCTCAGAATGAACAATGACAGGCTCAACAAAAGGATTCTCAACCTTACTCTCTCAATTAAAGTCAAGAACAAACTGACTTGGGGGTTGTAACGGCTAGCCTTAGTGAAATAGAAAAATACCTTCATGAAATTGACAACACGGTGGAAATTTTACAAGATCGACTCCAGTTCAGAACATTAATCAATAACCATCATTTCTCTGAGAAAATTACTACCAGGACCAAGAAATCATGGACGGCAGAACGTAGGAAGATTTTCAGTGCCCAGATGAAGGAATTTTGTGAGATGAAACAATCATCATTAGCAAAATAAGTTCTATATCGCTCCACAGATGGGCATAACGATGTAACCAAAAATAGGATAACAAAGAAAATTTTGAACCTAGCACTTTCTCTGATATAACTGATATTGGCTGGTTGTTTTTTTTAGCGTATGGATTTTAGTGCCGGGAGTGTCCGGGGACATGTTCGGCTCGCCAGTTTGTAACTGCTTCGAGGCGGCCACCCAATGGGTGAGCTACAAGTACCGTCACGTGTGAAGTGTTGTCTGGGGAGGAAAGTTTGAATGTAAGGACGAGGAGTTGGAAGGTAGCGGCTGTGGCCTATAGTTAGAGACCAACCCCGGCATTTACCCGGAAGGAAGATGGGAAACCACAGAAGACCATCTTCAAGGTTGCCGGCAGGGGGATTCGAACCTCCTCGCCTCCCGGATGTGAGCAACTGCCAGCAGCCATGCCGTAATGACCTCGTCTAACTCACCTGGTAATTGGCCGGTAGAAATAACACACACGACCTACAGTACAAGAAATTGGTATCAATGTATTCACAATAGAGCAAAATTTATAACCCAACATTGATATACGGTAGTCAAACGTGGTCAGCAACGAGAAGACAAATGACTTATCTACAAGTGTGCCAAATGAAGATGGAATGTAAGGTATTGGGAATAATGCAGAATGATAGAGTCTCAAATGATCGACTATCAAAACTGTCAGCAATACCAGATATTGCAGAAGAGGTCACCAGGCAGAAATGGAAATGGGGAGGACACATTGCGAGTCTGCGAGACGACAGATGGGCACACAAGAATGGGAAAGCGTCAGAGAGGGAGACCGAGGCGGAGATTGTCCGACTTCTGATCTGAGTGGGCAGGCCCACAATGGACCAGAGCAGCAAGAAGCAGGAGCACGTGGAGGACCATGGAAGACAGACTACTGAACGTCTCAAAATAATTAAAGTCAAAAGTAAATCCAAGAAAGAAAACTCTAAGTTATCATGGACAAACCTAATGCGAATAGCTCACCGCATTAGCGAAGTAAGTGCTACCCTCTATGTAGGAGGCCTTTGCCATTCTAGGGTCATTGAGGCTATTATTATTATTATTATTATTATTATTTCACATCGTTATGATTCGCCTCCGTGGCTTAGGCGGCAGCACGCCAGCCTCTCACCGCTGAGTCCGTGGTTCAAATCCCGGTCACTCCATGTGAGATCTGTGCTGGACAAAACGGAGGCAGACAGGTTTTTCTCCGGGTACTCCGGTTTTCCCTGTCAACATTTCATTCCAGCAACACTCTCCACTATCATTTCATTTCATCTGTCATTCATTTATTCATTTCCCCAGAGGAGTGCGTCAGGCCTCGGCAGCCGGCACAGTTCATATCCTCGCCGCTAGATGGGGGCTTCATTCATTCCATTCCTGACCCGGTCGGAGACTGGAAGCAGGTTGTGGATTTTCATTTTCATTTCACATCGTTATGCCCATCTAAGGAGCGCGAGAGAACTCATTTAGCAAATGATGTTGATCTTTTCTTCTCTCAAAATCTCTTCATCTGAGCATAGAAGAGTTTCTTCAGTTCTTCAGTCCATGGTTTCCTGGTACTGGTACTGATTTTCTCCGTAAAATTATAGTTCTTGACAACTCTTCTGAATTTGGATCTGTCTTGTATGATTTCATCCACGATGCCAACTTCTAAAGACCTTCCTCTATCACACCCTCTGTTTGAAAAGTTCGGCGAATGGGTCTATATTACGAACGGATTGTTGGTTTACCTGAAACAGCCGTTACTATCCTTCGAAATAATCCCCGTGGATGGTTATGCACTTCTGAGAACGACTGAACAAGTCTGCTTCTTTGGAATGAACAATCGCCCCATGTGTATAGACCATCCGCCTGGCTCTACAGTAGTGTTACGCGTCCAGCAGGTTAACGGCAAAGCCGGGTGGGTAGTCTATACACATGGGACGATTGTGCATTCAAAAGAAAGAGAATTACCCGCAACAGTGACGGATGAATTGCACTCTTATCGACAATTTGTTTAAAAATTGCGATTATACAAATAAACGAAAAGTCCACATAACAATCAAGCAGGCCAGGTGGTAAATGCACCTACAAGATTTCTCGCACATATTTTCTAGTATGTTCATATATACAGTCTTATTATATAATACGCTAAGGTGTATGTTTCACAAAATTCAAGCACCTAAACCAGAGGGAGGTAGAAGGTGTTTGTACCAAAATATCCCAAATCGCCTCAATACAACAGGAAAAATCTTGCATTGCTTGAAAAGTCAACGGAAATATATTTATTTGTTTATTAAGTGCTTTTAAACAAATAAACAAGACGATAGCCCCAGGCAGAACTTTGCCGCATACAGCCGCCCGCATAGCACTAGAGTCGGGCGGGTAGTCTGTACACATGGGGCGTGCACAACCCATATTGCGAGAGTTCTCGCGCGGGTCCGCTAGTTTGCAGTACAACGCTAAGGCGTAAGTTTCACAAAACTCAAGCTCCCGAACCAGAGAGAGTTAAGAGGTGCGGTTTGTACCAAAATCTTCCAAATCGTCTCAATCAGGAAAAATCTTGAATATATTTATTTGTTTGTAAGTGCGTTTAAACAATAAACAAGACGATGGCGGCCAGGGTCACTTTTTAACTTTTTAAACAAATAAATATTATTCCCGTTGATTTTTCACGAAATGGAATATTTTTCCTGATTGAGACGATTTGGAAGATTTCGGTAAAAACCGCACCTCTTAACTCTTAACTCTCTCTGGTTTAGGAGCTTGAGTTTTGTGAAACACATACCTTAGCGTTTTACATAGCCTATATGATATGATTTTCTATAGAATACATAGACAAATTTACGACATTATAGCTCCAAAATGGATGCTCAGTAATTAACAACTTGTAAAACAAAATCAGGCAGTCTTAGCCTATGCTTCCCGCCTAATACTGAATAATTGGGCATACATACTGACCGACTGAGAGTAATCAATTAGGCTAATTGTTTTGACAAAATGATGTTATTAGGGCGCTATAAAACAAAGCTACCAACGTTGTTCAACAAACTTCCCATCTACAGATCAGCAGCTGTTGTTGTTGATTCTTTACGGGGCTTTTGCGACATAGTGGTCAAATATCCCTGTGTAATTGTGTGTGTAGAAATATTTCTGATAACTTGTGTCACTGTAATTTCTGTACTACGGTAGTTGTGTACCTATTTGTAATTGAGGTAGGTTTTGGGCAAGAAGCGGCTATAGCCTTATGTAAGGTACCATCCCGGCATTAGCCTGGAGTAGAAGTGGGGAAACCACAGAAAACAACTTACAGGATGGCTTAGGTAGAATTGGAACTCACCTCTCCTCAGTTTTGTCTCACGAGGCTGAGTGTACCCCGTTGTAGCCCTCAGACAAGAATTACATTTCTGGCAGAGCCGGGAATCGAATCCAGGCTTCCGTAATTACAGCAAAGAATGCTAGCCCCTACGCACGAGTCGGACCGCAAATAAGAGCTCACCAAGGGAGATCGACATATAAGATGAAAGAGAGGAGCCAGGCACAAATAAGGGGAAGCAAAGCCATACCAGTACTCACCCCACATCCCACTGGTTGTGAGCACCAGTCCCCCTCTATAATGTGAAGACAGTGAGTATTATTCCCACGTTGTCGTACGGAATGTCATGGTTTCTCCCACTCTTCGCCATCAAGGTTGGCTGTCGGTGGGTGTATTATAGCCGCATTGTTAACATTGATTGAGCGTTGGGAGTAGCAAGTTGACCAGTTCGACCCAGGTAGCCAGGCGACTCCACACAGGTAACTGCACCCATCACTTACTCTATTGCCAAATTATATCATTAAGCAGCTAATACACATCCATTTCGCAGGATGAGGCATCTTCAAGAGTCTTGATTACTTCTTAGGATATAACGTAAACAATTCCTAGTTCATTGCGGGCAATGTGATCTTGAGCCTCAGTCATTCCTTTTTATTTATGTTAACTATTCCTAGTTTCTTCTGGGCAATGCGGTCTTATGCCTTGTTTCGTTTCTTAACGTAACAATTCCCAGTTTTTTCAGGCAATGCGATCTCGTGTCTCTGTTTAGTGGCGTAACAATTCACAGTTATTTCCGGGCAATGCGATCTTGTTCACTTTTTACTTGACGTAACAATTCCCATTTTTTTACCGGCAAAGCGATCTTGTGCCTCAGCCTTTCATTTTTTTATGTTAAAAATTCCTAGTTTATTTCAGACAATGCGATCTCGCGCCCATTTCTTGTTTCTTGATGTTAACAATTCCTAGTTCTTCCCAGGCAATGCGGTCTTGCGCCTCCTTTTTAAATTGAAGTAACAATTCCTAGTTCTTCCCAGGTAATGCGGTCTTGCGCTTCCTTTTTAAATTGAAGTAACAATTCCTAGTTCTTCCCAGGCAATGCAATCTTGTGCCTCTTTTTTTACTTGAAGTAACAATTCCTAGTTCTTCCCAGGCAATGCGATGTTGTGCCCCTTTTACTTGAAGTAACAAAATTCCTAGTTTATTTTCAGACAATGCGATCTTATGCCTCTTTTTACTTGAAGTAACAATTACAGGTTCATTCCAGGCAATGCGATCTTGTGCCTCTTTCTTACTTGAAGTAACAATTCCTAGTTCTTCCCAATCAATGAGATCGTGTGCCTCTTTTACTTGAAGTAACAATTAATAGTTCTTCCCAGGCAATGTGATCTTGTGCCTCTTTTACTTGAAGTAACAACATTCCTAGTTTATTTTCAGGCAATGCGATCTTATGCCTCTTTATTACTTGAATTAATAATTCCTAGTTCTTCCCAGACAATGCGATCTTATGCCTCTTTTACTTTAAGTAACAAAATTCCTAGTTTATTTTCAGGCAATGCGATCTTATGCCTCTTTTTTACCTGCAGTAACAATTCCTAGTTCTTCCCAGGCAATGCGATCGTGTGCCTCTTTTACTTGAAGTAACAAAATTCCTAGTTTATTTTCAGGCAATGCGATCTTATGCCTCTTTTTTAATTGAAGTAACAATTCCTAGTTCTTCCCAGACAATGCGATCTTATGCCTCTTTTTACTTGAAGTAACAATTCCAGGTTCTTCCCAGGCAATGCGATCTTGTGCCTCTTTTACTTGAAGTACCAACATTCCTAGTTTATTTTCAGGCAATGCGATCTTATGCCTCTTTTTTACTTGAAGTAACAATTCCTAGTTCTTCCCAGGCAATGCGATCGTGTACCTCTTTTACTTGAAGTAACAAAATTCCTAGTTTATTTTCAGGCAATGTGATCTTATGCCTCTTTTTTATTTGAAGTAACAATTCCTAGTTCTTCCCGGGCAAAGCGATCTTATGCCGCTTTATTACTTGATGTAATAGTTCCTAGTTCCTCACAGACAATGCGATGTTATGCCTCTTTTACTTTAAGTAACAAAATACCTAGTTTATTTTCAGGCAATGCGATCTTATGCCTCTTTTTTACTTGAAGTAACAATTCCTAGTTCTTCCCAGGCAATGCGATCATGTGCCTCTTTTAAATGAAGTAAAAAAATTCCTAGTTTATTTTCAGGCAATGCGATCTTATGCCTCTTTTTTACTTGAAGTAACAATTCCTAGTTCTTCCCAGGCAATGCGATCGTGTGCCTCTTTTACTTGAAGTAACAATTCCTAGTTCTTCCCAGGCAATGCGATCATGTGCCTCTTTTACTTGAAGTAACAAAATTCCTAGTTTATTTTCAGGCAATGCGATCTTATGCCTCTTTTTACTTGAAGTAACAATTCCTAGTTCTTCCCAGGCAATGCGATCGTGTGCCTCTTTTACATGAAGTAACAATTCCTAGTTCTTCCCAGGCAATGCGATCTTGTGCCTCTCTTACTTGAAGTAACAATTCCTAGTTCTTCCCAGGCAATGCGATCATGTGCCTCTTTTACTTGAAGTAACAAAATTCCCAGTTTATTTTCAGGCAATACGATCTTATGCCTCTTTTTTTACTTGAAGTAACAATTCCTAGTTCTTCCCAGGCAATGCGATCGTGTGCCTCTTTTACTTGAAGTAACAATTCCTAGTTCTTCCCAGGCAATGCGATCGTGTGCCTCTTTTACTTGAAGTAACAACATTCCTAGTTTATTTTCAGGCAATGCGATCTTATGCCTCTTTACTACTTGAAGTAATAATTCCTAGTTCTTCCCAGACAATGCGATCTTGTGCCTCTTTTACTTGAAGTAACAACATTACTAGTTTATTTTCAGGCAATGCGATCTTATGCCTCTTTACTACTTGAAGTAACAATTCCTAGTTCTTACCAGGCAATGCGATCTTGTGCCTCTTTTACTTTAAGTAACAATTCCTAGTTCTTCCTTGGCAATGCGATATTGTGCCTCTTTATTACTTGAAGTAACAAAATTCTTAGTTTATATTCAGGCAATGTGATCTTATGCCCCGTTTTTACATGAAGTAACAATTCCTAGTTCTTCCCAGGCAATGCGATCTTGCGCCTCTTTTACTTGAAGTAACAAAATTCCTAGTTTACTTTCAGGCAATGCGATCTTATGCCTCTTTTTTACTTGAAGTAACAATTCCTAGTTCTTCCCGGGCAATGCGATCTTGTGCCTCTTTTACTTTATGTAACAAAATTCCTAGTTTATTTTCAGGCAATGCGATCTTATGCCTCTTTTTTACTTGAAGTAACAATTCCTAGTTCTTCCTTGGCAATGCGATATTGTGCCTTTTTTACTTGAAGTAACAAAATTCCTAGTTTATTTGCAGGCAATGTGATCTTATGCCTCTTTTACTTGAAGTAACAATTCCTAGTTCTTCCCAATCAATGAGATCGTGTGCCTCTTTTACTTGAAGTAACAATTAATAGTTCTTCCCAGGCAATGTGATCTTGTGCCTCTTTTACTTGAAGTAACAACATTCCTAGTTTATTTTCAGGCAATGCGATCTTATGCCTCTTTATTACTTGAATTAATAATTCCTAGTTCTTCCCAGACAATGCGATCTTATGCCTCTTTTACTTTAAGTAACAAAATTCCTAGTTTATTTTCAGGCAATGCGATCTTATGCCTCTTTTTTACCTGCAGTAACAATTCCTAGTTCTTCCCAGGCAATGCGATCGTGTGCCTCTTTTACTTGAAGTAACAAAATTCCTAGTTTATTTTCAGGCAATGCGATCTTATGCCTCTTTTTTAATTGAAGTAACAATTCCTAGTTCTTCCCAGACAATGCGATCTTATGCCTCTTTTTACTTGAAGTAACAATTCCAGGTTCTTCCCAGGCAATGCGATCTTGTGCCTCTTTTACTTGAAGTACCAACATTCCTAGTTTATTTTCAGGCAATGCGATCTTATGCCTCTTTTTTACTTGAAGTAACAATTCCTAGTTCTTCCCAGGCAATGCGATCGTGTACCTCTTTTACTTGAAGTAACAAAATTCCTAGTTTATTTTCAGGCAATGTGATCTTATGCCTCTTTTTCATTTGAAGTAACAATTCCTAGTTCTTCCCGGGCAAAGCGATCTTATGCCGCTTTATTACTTGATGTAATAGTTCCTAGTTCCTCACAGACAATGCGATGTTATGCCTCTTTTACTTTAAGTAACAAAATACCTAGTTTATTTTCAGGCAATGCGATCTTATGCCTCTTTTTTACTTGAAGTAACAATTCCTAGTTCTTCCCAGGCAATGCGATCATGTGCCTCTTTTAAATGAAGTAAAAAAATTCCTAGTTTATTTTCAGGCAATGCGATCTTATGCCTCTTTTTTACTTGAAGTAACAATTCCTAGTTCTTCCCAGGCAATGCGATCGTGTGCCTCTTTTACTTGAAGTAACAATTCCTAGTTCTTCCCAGGCAATGCGATCATGTGCCTCTTTTACTTGAAGTAACAAAATTCCTAGTTTATTTTCAGGCAATGCGATCTTATGCCTCTTTTTACTTGAAGTAACAATTCCTAGTTCTTCCCAGGCAATGCGATCGTGTGCCTCTTTTACTTGAAGTAACAATTCCTAGTTCTTCCCAGGCAATGCGATCTTGTGCCTCTCTTACTTGAAGTAACAATTCCTAGTTCTTCCCAGGCAATGCGATCATGTGCCTCTTTTACTTGAAGTAACAAAATTCCTAGTTTATTTTCAGGCAATACGATCTTATGCCTCTTTTTTTACTTGAAGTAACAATTCCTAGTTCTTCCCAGGCAATGCGATCGTGTGCCTCTTTTACTTGAAGTAACAATTCCTAGTTCTTCCCAGGCAATGCGATCGTGTGCCTCTTTTACTTGAAGTAACAACATTCCTAGTTTATTTTCAGGCAATGCGATCTTATGCCTCTTTACTACTTGAAGTAATAATTCCTAGTTCTTCCCAGACAATGCGATCTTGTGCCTCTTTTACTTGAAGTAACAACATTACTAGTTTATTTTCAGGCAATGCGATCTTATGCCTCTTTACTACTTGAAGTAACAATTCCTAGTTCTTACCAGGCAATGCGATCTTGTGCCTCTTTTACTTTAAGTAACAATTCCTAGTTCTTCCTTGGCAATGCGATATTGTGCCTCTTTATTACTTGAAGTAATAAAATTCTTAGTTTATATTCAGGCAATGTGATCTTATGCCCCGTTTTTACATCAAGTAACAATTCCTAGTTCTTCCCAGGCAATGCGATCTTGCGCCTCTTTTACTTGAAGTAACAAAATTCCTAGTTTACTTTCAGGCAATGCGATCTTATGCCTCTTTTTTACTTGAAGTAACAATTCCTAGTTCTTCCCGGGCAATGCGATCTTGTGCCTCTTTTACTTTATGTAACAAAATTCCTAGTTTATTTTCAGGCAATGCGATCTTATGCCTCTTTTTTACTTGAAGTAACAATTCCTAGTTCTTCCTTGGCAATGCGATATTGTGCCTTTTTTACTTGAAGTAACAAAATTCCTAGTTTATTTGCAGGCAATGTGATCTTATGCCTCTTTTACTTGAAGTAACAATTCCTAGTTCTTTCCAGGCAATGCGATTGTGTGCCTCTTTTACTTGAAGTAACAACATTACTAGTTTATTTTCAGGCAATGTGATCTTGTGCCTCTTTTACTTGAAGTAACAATTCCTAGTTCTTCCTTGGCAATGCGATATTGTGCCTCTTTTACTTGAAGTAACAAAATTCCTAGTTTATTTGCAGGCAATTTGATCTTATCCCTCATTTTTACTTGAAGTAACAATTCCTAGTTCTTCCTTGGCAATGCGATATTGTGCCTCTTTTACTTGAAGTAACAAAATTCCTAGTTTATTTGCAGGCAATGTGATCTTATGCCTCTTTTACTTGAAGTAACAATTCCTAGTTATTTCCAGGCAATGCGATTGTGTGCCTCTTTTACTTGAAGTAACAACGTTACTAGTTTATTTTAAGGCAATGCGACCTTATGCCTCTTTTTACTTGAAGTAACAATTCCTAGTTCTTCCCAGGCAATGCGATTGTGTGCCTCTTTTACTTGAAGTAACAACATTCCTAGTTTATTTTCAGGCAATGTGATCTTATGCCTCTTTTTTACTTGAAGTAACAATTCCTAGTTCTTCCTTGGCAATGCGATATTGTGCCTCCTTTACTTGAAGTAACAAAATTCCTAGTTTATTTGCAGGCAATGCGATCTTATGCTTCTTTTTTTACTTGAAGTAACAATTCCTAGTTCTTCCCGGGCAATGCGATCGTGTGCCTCTTTTACTTGAAGTAAAAATTCCTAGTTCTTTCCGGGCAATGCGATTGTGTGCCTCTTTTACTTGAAGTAACAACATTACTCGTTTATTTTCAGGCAATGTGATCTTATGCCTCTTTTTACTTGAAGTAACAACATTACTAGTTTATTTTAAGGCAATACGATCTTATGCCTCTTTTTACATGGAGTAACAATTCCTAGTTCTTCCCAGGCAATGCGATTGTGTGCCTCTTTTACTTGAAGTAACAACATTCCTAGTTTATTTTCAGGCAATGTGATCTTATGCCTCTTTGTTTACTTGAAGTAACAATTCCTAGTTCTTCCCAGGCAATGCGATCGTGTGCCTCTTTTACTTGAAGTAACAATTCCTAGTTCTTCCCAGGCAATGTGATCTTATGCCTCTTTTTTACTTGAAGAAACAATTCCTAGTTCTTCCCAGGCAATGCGATCGTGTGCTTCTTTTACATGAAGTAACAATTCCTAGTTCTTCCCAGGCAATGCGATCTTGTGCCTCTTTTACTTGAAGTAACAATTCCTAGTTCTTCCCAGACAATGTGATCTTATGCCTCTTTTTTACTTGAAGTAACAATTCCTAGTTCTTCCCAGGCAATGCGATCTTGTGCCTCTTTTACTTGAAGTAACAAATCCTAGTTCTTCCCAGGCAATGCGATTTTGTGCATCTTTTAGGTAGATTTCATTAGAAAGGCATGCTATTGCAATGGGTACCATGTTTCGACTTCCGGAAAATTTTGACATATCTTGGCGTTTCACATCCTCCAGATCAGTCACTTCAAAAGTTTATACATAATTATGTATGTACCGTATATATGTATATAAGTATGTATATCACTTTCTTATGGACACGATAACTACCGCAATTTTGCACCAATCACTTTGAATTTTTACAATATATGTATTCCTATAAAATCTCGGTCGAGTTCGTTAATGGGCCAAATTGGTGGAAGGGGGTGAACATCGGGGGGCTTTTTTGAAAAAGTTAAATATTGCTATAACTCTCCATGTGAAATATCGAATCCAATCAAAGTTCATACTATGTGTAGGATAAGGGCCAAACATTTATGTTTGAAAAGTTTTTGATAGCTCCAACCATTGACCGAAGGGGTGGAAAAAGTTTTTTTTTCGGGAAACATTAATCATATCTCTCTTAATAGGCACAATATCAAAACCGTATAAAATGGATAATTTTCCCCTGATAATTACCTAAAACTTTTGTCTGAAAGTATGTTTGATATGACCCACCATTACGCCAAGGGATGAGAAAAACAAGTAGTTCCGTGACGACCTAAAGGGCCTACTTTTCTTAAAATTTAAGATTCATGCCAATCTATATAGATCTATCTACAATAATCACGAAATCAAGTTGGTAATACTAAAATTTCTAAGTACTGCAGTTTGATATACGCCTGAAATAGTGTAGCCTAAGAGTAACTTACTACAGTTGGCAGCCCTGGTGACTCTGAATATATTCTTAGTTCCATCTCTTAAGGTATTGAATGCACATAAAACATTTGGTTGAAGTCAAATGGATAGTATGGACGTTACATGCTGTTTAATATTGGATTTATCAGTGCGCGTAAAATCATGTTGGGAACAATGTCATGTTTGTGATGCTCAGAAATTATGTGAAATATTTCGATCTATTAAGGTGCCAATTTTGGATAAAATCCATTTGTTAGTATAGAAATTATATGTAATTAAAAATTGAAACTTTCAGAAATCTTAGAATCATGTTGCCAGCACTGAGGTATATTTGTTACTCCAAAGTTTAGAATGTCGGGTATTATACGTGTGCAAAGTTTAGAGCTGATGGTTTGCATACTTTCTGATATATTGATATTAGGATTAAACAAATAGAGAGAGCATTTATTAACAGTTGGCAGCCCTGCTGGTTCTTACGAATACGCATAGTCATAACTGATATGGTATACAAAGCACATCCATTTGAAATCCAATTGTTAGTATAGAAGTTATGTGCATTTAAAAACTGAACCTATCAGCAGGTTTAGAATCGTGTTGGCAGAATTGATGTATATAAGTTACTCCAAACTAAGGTAGAATATCAGGTGCTATACGTGTGCAAAGTTTAGAGCTGTAGGCATGCATACTTGCTGATATATAGATATTAGGGTTAAAACATAGAAAGAACATTTATTAACAGTTGGCAACCGACAGTAGTGGCTACGCGGGCTAAAGCGCTGCGTTAGGTCAAGGGGCCAAGCTCTCTGCTGACTCGGTAGACGCGTGGGTTCAAGCCCCACCGTCGGCTGTCCTTGAAATGGTTTTCCGTTGTTTCCCATTTTCAACACCAGGCAAATGCTGGGACAGTACCTTCTGACAGGCCACGGCCGCTTCCTTCCACATCCTTGCCCAGTTACATTCATCTTCATCCATTCCATCTCTCATCCCGACGCGCAGGTCGCCCACGGGCGTCGATTAGAAAGACCTGCACTCGGCCTCTCAGGAGGCTACACGACAAAAAAAAACACTTAGCAGCCCTGTCGGCTCTTAAGAATACGGTCAGCCATATCTGTTCTAGTACACATAGTACATACAAAATTTGGTTGAAATCCAATCGATAGTATAGAAGTTACATGCATTTAGAAATTGGACTTATCGGCAGGCTTAGAATCATGTTTATACCACTGGCTTATATGGACTTCTGAAAATTAATCTGGAATGTTATTATCTATATGTGTGCCAATTTTGGAATAGTTCACATGCGTAACTTCTGAGATATTCAACATAGAGCTCAAATTTCAATTGTGATTTTCTAGTAGTTGTTAGCACTGACGTCAATTTCAAATACGGCCGTGAGATATTCAGGTATAGACCTTTACTCTTACCAAATTTTGTTTCGATAGCTGCAGCCGTTTAGAAGTTGATAGGGGGGGGGGGCACACACACAGATAGACAGAATGACAGACAGACACACAATTTCCCGGATCGATCTCATAAGTCTACTTTTTCCTCATTTTTGCAAAAGTAGGCTAATAATTTCGGAATTATAAGGAAACTAGCAGAAGTACCCGTTCTTGGAACGGTCTTCGGTGTTAACACCAGACATTCCTATGATAATGTGTGTATGGAGAAGGCTTTGGAAGCGATGGACAACATGGGAGTGGAAAAAGGGACTGTAGGCAAAGTGAAGGAGATGTATTGTGGAAGTGTGAGTTGTGTGAAAGTTGGAGGGGAAACAGACTGGTTCAGAAAACGAGTGGCCTGAAACAGGGTAGTGCAAATGAAATGAAGTTCCTGCGAAGTAGGATCGGAGTAACAAGAAGATACAGGGTGAGGAATGAAAAGGTCAGGGAAATAGTGAAAGAGGAGCCCTTGCAAGGTAGAATTGAGACATCAAGACTGAGGTGGTATAGACACTCAAACAGACCCAGTCTGAGGCTGGAAACTGTACAAGATGATGATGATTAATGCGCTCTTCCAGTTCTGAATAATTAGGTGTAACATCCGATTGTTTACTGTTCATGGCATTTACCTGCAGTTCGATAGGTTCGATCTTACCTCGAATGCAGTTATCGAGTTCCTTCAATTTCTCCTCGCTCTCCTCAATGTATTCATCGATTGCCTTTCGAACGAATTGATTCGATCTATCATTGTTCTCGCGAGTTTCCTCCTGAACTGCCTTTATTTCTTCTTCTTCTTCTTCTCGTGAGGGGTGTTGGGCGCAGTACACTCTTTACCCAGTCACTAATTCAGAGATTAACAAAAAATGATCTATTATCGGGAGGAGAATATATGGAGGAAGCATGATTATGACGTGAAGGGGGGTGACACATAAACAACCAAGGACACAATAAGGTGCTAAGCTTCACGCCCAAGTGACGCATCTTGGCGACTTGCTACATAAACAAACACGAGGCGTCACACGTAAGGGAAAGAGTTAAATAGTTAGATGGCAATCAGAAAAATATGTGAGTAAAGCGGAGAGGACAGGAAATGTAGGGGAATAAAGAAGTACCGAAATTGATAAAGGGAGAGAAAAACCTAGCGTACTGAGGGAATGAAATAGCGTATTTCGTTGAGACGTATATAAGGGACACTGAAACACGAGGTGATTAACAGTACCTATCGCAGTATTACATGCACAAACCTCGGAGGCTTGCAAGTTGCACCGAGCCATAAAGACGGGGGTGCGCGCATGATTAAAACGTAAGCGAATAATGGTAATGATGTGACGACGAGTATAGCGACCATTATAAAACCAAGGGAGATGGGGTATCGACGGTTGAAGATTATAATAAAACTGAGCCTTTTCCCTTAGTAGTGGGGTAGTGGGGGAGCTGCTTACCTTTTTATTGAGCCACCCTCGTATTTGCCCCGAACTTGATATCTCGCTAACCAAACATGGGATTAGAACATACAGGGTGTCCTAGCACTGCTAGTAATGCCCCCTACTTTCCTATAGGCTCTTTATTTGATTAAAAGACCAAAACTAAAAGGTCATTCGCGAGTAGTGGGGTAGTGTTGGTTTCCTGAAGTCGCGCTCGTGCTTGAATATGTATGCCTATGTTGGGAAAGGGTTATGTGGTGGGGGAGGAGTAGGGTCGAGTGAGGGGTCGTTTAGATGGTATTTTTTCCGCTCTAGATGATGGTGAGGTTATTTTTTAAAAATGGATGGAATTGGGAAACGCCATTTGGGGTAAACATGTTGTTTTTTGACATTTTGGCGATGAATGTTTTTTTATACGCATGCGCACTTGAGGAGTTTTGTAAGAGGGCGGGCTTTTTAAATGATGATTTATTAATGAGTGTTTTTAATATGTATTGAAATAAACCATAAAAACTAATAGGTCATCGGCTTTTGACTATCTCGCTAACCAATAATCGGATTTAAACGTATGAGGTGTCGTAGGACTCGTGGTGAACTCTCTTTTTCTATCGAAGGGGTATATTCACCCCAAAATAAAAACTACCCTTACCCGGGGGATGAAATAGTAATTTATTTTTGTATACCTACGAACTTGGCGGTTTTTGTAAAAGAGCGGGCTTTTTAAATGATGATTTATTAATGAGTGTTTTTAATATGTATTTAAATAAACCAAAAAAAAACTAATAGGTCATCGGCTTTTTACTATCTCGCTAACCAATAATCGGACTTAAACGTATGAGGTGTCGTAGGACTCGTGGTGAACTCCCCTTTTCTATGGACGGGGTATATTCACACCAAAATAAAAACTACCCTTACCCGGGGGGTGAAATAGTAATTTTTTTTTGTATGTGCGCGCACGGACGGGTTTTTTCAAAAGGACCTAACTACACGTTTGTTAATATTTTCTGAACCCCTCATGGAATTTTGCCATAGGCAGTATTCTAACCCTGGGGGTGACGCCCCGTTTTTGAATGTAGGATTCATTTTTGTCGAAAGGGCCTAACGACACTTTTGTTCATATCTCGCGAACCAATCGTGCTAGGGACTTGTATGAGGGGTCCTAGCACTTGGGGCAACATTCCCTGTTTGGGGGTGAAACTACCCCCCCCCCCCCCAAAAAAAAAATTGAAAAATCCATATCTAGGAAACGAAGAAGCCTAAAATTAGGTGTGATAGCTCAAAAAATAGGGAATGATATGGGCTTTTACCTCGAATGATCATTTCACCCCTAAAACAGTAAATAGTTATGTTATGGGGGAAAAAACGTGTTAAACACCTAAAAATGATAAATGAACCTAAGATCTTTTGTTTTTGATGAAAAATAGCAGGGGGGTGAAACTACCCCCCAAAATTGAAAAATCCCTATCTCGGAAACAAAGAATCCTAAAATTAGGTGTGATAGCTTAAAAAATAGGGGATGATATGGGCTTTTACCTCGATGGATCATTTCACCCCTAAAACAGTAAATAGTCATGTTATGGGGGGAAAAACGTGTTAAACACCTAAAAATGATAAATGAACCTAAGATCTTTTGTTTTTGATGAAAAATACCAGGGGGGTGAAACTACCCCCCAAAATTGAAAAATCCATATCTCGGAAACGAAGAAGCCTAAAATTAGGTGTGATAGCTTAAAAAATAGGGGATGATATGGGCTTTTACCTCGATGGATCATTTCACCCCTAAAACAGTAAATAGTCATGTTATGGGGAAAAAACGTGTTAAACACCTAAAAATGATAAATGAACCTAAGATATTTTGTTTTTGATGAAAAATAGCAGGGGGGTGAAACTACCCCCCAAAATTGAAAAATCCATATCTCGGAAACGAAGAAGCCTAAAATTAGGTGTGATAGCTTAAAAAATAGGGGATGATATGGGCTTTTACCTCGATGGATCATTTCACCCCTAAAACAGTAAATAGTCATGTTATGGGGGGAAAAACGTGTTAAACACCTAAAAATGATAAATGAACCTAAGATCTTTTGTTTTTGATGAAAAATAGCAGGGGGGTGAAACTACCCCCCAAAATTGAAAAATCCATATCTCGGAAACGAATAATCCTAAAATTAGGTGTGATAGCTTAAAAAATAGGGGATGATATGGGCTTTTACCTCGATGGATCATTTCACCCCTAAAACAGTAAATAGTCATGTTATGGGGAAAAACGTGTTAAACACTTAAAAATGATAAATGAACCTAAGATCTTTTGTTTTTGATGAAAAATAGAAGGGGGGTGAAACTACCCCCCAAAATTGAAAAATCCCTATCTCGGAAACGAAGAATCATAAAATTAGGTGTGATAGCTTAAAAAATAGGGGATGATTAGGGCTTTTACCTCGATGGATCATTTCACCCCTAAAACAGTAAATAGTCATGTTATGGGGAAAAAATGTGTTATACACCTAAAAGCATAAGCATCTTTGTGAAACCATGCATTAATGGACATGTGTATGGAGGATGGTTGTTATTATTATTATTAGGTAATTATGGATTAATGTGTGTATAGATAACTAACCTGTGGGGAGCGTGATGGCGCAGGTGCTTAGCAGCTCGTCTTTACCCGGACGGCTGGGGTTCAAATCCCGGTGACAGCGGGGGGTTGGAATTTTCACCTGAAAAAATCACGTGGCATTCGGCCTTAAATCCCAGGCCAAAACCAAAATGAGCCTGGTTGGCTCCGGCGACTCAAACTAATAGGGAAAAGCCGAAGAAAGAAAGGTAACTCACCAGTAATAGTAAACATTGGTTGGAGGTGTTGAAGAAGTCAGGATGGGCAACCCTTTGCCATGGTTCACGAATGCACCCCAAAAAGTTTTACCTGTCAAGACACAGTCTACCCTGTTGCAGCCTTTAGAAAAAAAATCGAACCGG
Organism: Meconema thalassinum; assembly: GCA_946902985.2. NCBI lineage: Eukaryota > Metazoa > Arthropoda > Insecta > Orthoptera > Tettigoniidae > Meconema > Meconema thalassinum. The sequence goes on along the minus strand of OX336388.2, from coordinate 603,026,728 downwards.
GGCCTCTGTGGTGACAGTGGACTTATTTTCATGATGATTTTTAAACAAACCTAGGCTTGCCTACTACCGCTGTGTTGAATCTGCACAGAGACTCTGGCTTTGGTTTGCGTAGTGTGCCTTGCTGATAACAGCACAGCGACCTTGTCAGTAAGTTTCATATTACTCATTTGCTTGATAGCGGACATGCTATGCACATGACTAGATCGTTGTTAGGTTTGACAAAGGCTTAGTGAAGCTTATGGCAAGCTTGAAATGAATGTCATGGTATAGTCGGGCTTGGAAGCCAAGACCTTAGGGTTGACAACCAAGTAGGTTAACCACTACACGGTGAGATGGTGAAATAATAATGTAACAGAACATATAGAAACGTTTTCTATAGTTTAACGAATTGGCATACCATGAGAGGTGTAGGTAATGGAAATTGAATCCTTAGCTGATGATTATACTACTTTCCATGCCCACGTATAAGCTATCATGTTAGAAAAAGAATGGTATGGCTTGTTTTAAACGGAGAATAATCATTGTGTTTACTGTGAAACACAAATCTGAATTTAAAATAATTAATTTAAAATTAACTAATTTAAAATTAGTTTAGTACGCTGAAGTTAAAATGAATAATGATCACGTTACAGACAGCCAGTTTCAAAGCCATGAGAACTAAGTGAACAAAGTATAAAATTCATGAGCCAGTGAGGAATTCAACATGCTGTCCTTTGGACAAGAGAGAAGCGTTCTACAGCGACCCTCAATGGTTTGGGTCATCGTAAAGATGAAAATTAATTCTAAGCTACTACACGCTTATATACTAGAAGAAGAAATGGAAAACAATAGGTCAAATAAAGAACAGAAGGAATAAAAAATGGCCCTCAACCCTCAAGCATGTGGATTGAGGGAGTTGGAAGGAAGGAGAGCCATGAAAGGCAGATAAAAAAGTATACTAGGAGAGGCTTTGCCCCAGAGGTAATGGAGGTAAACTGGACTCAGCTCAGAAATCCCTTGGGGTTGCCAACTTCCAAACTGATCAGCCCTTGAGGGTGTAGCCATAGGCAGAGTGCACTGCAAGTAGTGGGGCTAAATACACCCTACCTTCTTGAGGGGGGCATGAGCAAAAGACAGGAAATAACATGAAAATAAAAACAAGGCTGCCTCCTCAGGATATCAGAAAAAATAAATAAACCAGGGCCAATGAAGTTGCAAAAGGAAGAGACTCCCTAGGGCTCGGATACCCTAATCATGTTGGGGTCGGTAGAGAACAAGAGTTGAGCAAGTGTGGTCGACAGGAAATAAGACAGAGAAGAGCCTAGCACAAGTTAGTGGAAGCAATGACGGTCTCAGCTGGGACTCCGTGATCGTCAACCTACATGACACTAGATATGACGCCCAGGGGTGGAATTAAAGACCTCTTTTGTTTTTTATCACTGGCTTTTAAGAACGCTAACACATGGCATGCCTTATAATGCAATACTGGTCCTAGGGTATGCAAAATTGTATTAGAAACTCAGCTAATAATAGTGTGCTTGCCCATGATTTACCTTAAATTTTCCTAAAATCCACTACATTTTCCGCAAATTGACCAAATGACACAACATTCCAGCAAAATTCAACAAATGACTACCAGATTTATTGAAATTCCATTGATTTACCTAAGCATGGTTTAAACTACCTCAAATTCATATAAAATTAGACGAATATAGATGAAAATTCACTAAAATTTACCGAATTTAGCCAAGTGGTGTACAAACCATGAAATTTATCCAATTTTTTTAAATTAAAATTGACTACATGTACTCGAAAATTTCATAATATTCCCTTTATATGTATGCTTTTTGTTGTTGTTGTTGTTTCGTTTACCATACTCTCTGCAGACAAATACCTCAACATGACTTTCTCCTAGACTAGGAGCTTCACATTCGACATGATAGCTGAGTTTCATTTCCCATAAACTTGTCTCTGAGGTGGGTGTCAGGAAAAGGCATCCAGCTGTAAAAACCACACCCTCACGTAGACTTTCATAACCTCTTACGTTGAGGTTCCTTACACTAACGACATTAAATGATTGAACGGTTTCCTTTTCACAATTCCTGTCTATACTTTCCTCTTTAAGGTTGCAAGATGTTTGCAAGATTCCTAAAATGCAATTAAATGTAATAAATACCTTAAGATGGTTTCATTTGTTTAATGATATGGTGTTGATGATGGATATATACGTTAAGACTAATTTTTGTTAGGTCTTGACTGGCCTTGCAATTAGAAATTGACAAACCAAACATGGGTTATCTACCAGGGGAACACTTTGACCTCTATGTTGGTTATTGACCAGTAAGTACAGTTCTAGTAATGAGACAGAAATCCAACACAAACAATGAGCGCGCAATGCGGCGGAGATTGGTACCACGATGTACTGTTGGTTATGTAGCTATGTGGAATGTACATCACATATGGTTTACTTAAAGGTTTGGATATTCCATTAAAGATATATCTACAATAAACCATTTTCAAATGGTCATTCGTTGGTGTGAAAATATTTATTAATTGGTATTTTATGAAAACAATTATGATTTATAAAAAATTTATACTTTTACTGTATTCTTATTTAATGTAAGCACTGGAGGCACTATCGACCAAAATACAGCACTATCTGGAATGTATATTGCATACTTGAAGGTTTGGTGATCCCATTAAAGATATTCCTACAATAAATGATTTTCAAGTTGTCGTTCTATGGCGTGAAAATATTTAATATATGATATTTGCTAAAAGGATTTACCACTGGAATTATTTTACAAGTAGTTATTTTAATGACCAACAGAGTTCACTGTTAAGAAGGTAGAGCCCTATGTGGAATGTAGGATAACATGATATACATGATACGTGACAACTGTAAGGCTTGTGATTTTTAAGATGCCTTTATCCCTATATTAATCACCCAGTTTGCAATACTGATAACTGCAATGTTACTGAAAAAAAAATTGAAACAAAACAAAAATCAGCATTGAAAAACCAAAAAGTGGTTGAGCATATATATAGTGGGGAAAAGAAAAGTTTTGTAAACACTAATGTCCAACAATATTAATTAAATCAGTAACTGTCAGGGTGGCCGAGTGGTTAAGGCGTTTGACTTAAGATCAAATTTCCAAATATATAAGGAAGCAAGGGTTCGAATCCCTTCCCTGACATAACTATTGCTTGAGCATGCAAGAAAACAAGAAATGTACACAAACTATGTTTATCAATTTAATCATTTTTTTTTACAAGAGATAGACACACAGAATACAGGTCTTTTGGTTTATCAGTTCTTTTAAACATAACACTTGTTGAAAATTATTTTTTAGGGGATGGGGGGTGTTGCTACGTTGACCCATTACACAATAATAGCAGCTTTACGAAGTTCATTTTCTATATTTAATAGCTCTTTCTCATAACCAATATGACCAAGCTGTTTACAGGCATGCAAGAGCTGTAGACGTTCGACTAATATATTAGGATCGTTCCATTTACTATTTTTTATGAATGGTTTCAGAATCTCGGGAAGCAGTTCATCATTATCACCATCATTATGATTATCATCCTCATTATTATAATCATTTTCATAATGATGATCATTATCATCGTTATCATTACCATCATAATTTCCACTTTTGTCCACAGACTGTTCAATGGATTGAGTTGCCTTTGATAGTGTTGAAAGCTTCTTTTTAGATGTGCTAGAATGCTTTAACATTGTTATGTTATTATTACCACTATTACCTTTCCCCACTAACTTCTTGATGGGGTATATTGTCTCTGATAGGGTTGAGGGCTTTTGAGATGTGGGTGCATGTCTGAACATGGGTTTCACAGGAGGTGTCGAAGGTTTCTCATTAAACAACTCGCTAACAGTATGAGTGCGTTGTAGTGTATTAAACTTGAGGTTAATATTATCTTGAGCAGTACTATTTTTCTCTTGGACTTGGTTTCTTGCTTTGGTTTGGGTTTTCCTTACATTTAGACTAGCGTGATTATTAAGTTTACATTCATGATTGTTTGAAGAAAGTACGTCGAATTCTTTTGTTTTAAGCATTCCTCGACACTGTTTCGATCGTTGCTTTGAACAGCGCCAAATAATAGTTCCATTTTTATTGCTTCGTTTCACAATATATGAATATCCTTTATAGTATGCATAAGGCTTACCATACCTAGTCACTGATACTTCCATATCAACTGTCAAGCACAAACTAATCTCTAGTAAAGACAACTCGGTAATAACAACAATAGTTTAATGTGGGAGCATATATACATGCAAAAAGTGGGAGCAAAGGTGGGGGGTAAAAAGTGGGAGCAAAAGTGGTAGCAAATGTGGGAGAAAAAAATAACTGTGAGCAAAAAGTGGGAGCAAATATGGGATCAAATGTGGGAGCAAAGCAAATATAAAAAGTGGGAGCAAATATGCTAAGAAATATGTCAACAAATATACCAGCAAAAGTAAATACACAAGTCAAGATAGATTAAAGTGCAAAGAAAATATGGAAGCAAATATGAGAGCAAAAATTGTGTTTTTCTAAAACAACTAGACATAACAAACTTAGTCATAACCTAACCTAACCTAACCCAACCTAACCAAACCTAACCTCACCTAACCTAACCTAACCTCACCTAACCTCACCTAACCTAACCTCACCTCACCTAACCTCACCTCACCTAACCTAACCTAACCTAACTTTACCTAACCTAACTTGACTGAACTTTACCTAACCTAACCCATCATAACTTCACCTAACCTAACTTTACCTAATCTAACTTCACCTAACCTAACGTTCAACTCTCAGATCAAAATTAAATTCTAGGCATAGTTGAGTTGGAACCCAAGACTTCAGGGATAACACACAAGTATACTAGCCACTACACCGCAAAATGGGCAAATTATCATGCAACACAACATAAAGTAAAAGTTTCCTGTAGTGTAACTCATTGGCTGTCAACCATAGTTTGGGAATTCAAACCCAAGACCTCAAGACTTTTGTTTTGAACATTATCAGAAATATTATTCCATTTACATTTTGCTGCTGCTTATAGTTATAAGAGTTGGCATTAATATGGGAAGCAAAAAAAAAGTGGGAGCAAATGTGGGAGCCAATATGGGAGCAAATATAGGAGCCAAGATGGGGGCAAAAGTGGGAGCAAATGTGGGAGCCAATATGGGAGTCAATATGGAGGCAAATATGGGAGCAAATGTGTGAACTAATCATCTCACCTCGGATATCGCCAGTGAGTACTCATATCCACCGCAAGGTAGCGGAAACATACTTTGTGTGTTGTATGTATCTATCTTACAAAGTTTGACTGCATGCAAAACGTCCTTGTATAAGCTGTGCATATAATTTTCATATACAATTAAGACCAAGTGTTCAGTACTAACATGTATAGCCTTGTCTAGGGTATATAGAGGATCGTTAGCAAGAAAGACTGACTAACCCAGGAGTGTAAAGCCTTGCCATATGCAGTAAGCATCTGTTGGCAGAAATGGTTCCTAATAATAACGGACTTAATGAATATGAAACGTGTTTTGAGTGTCGTCTTAAATCCTATTTTATACGTTGTGATACGTGTAAGGATTTAAGACGACACACAAAAGACAACACCCAAAATACGTTGTGATACGTGTAAGGATTTAAGACGACACAAACGTATTTTGGGTGTTGTCTTTTGTGTGTCGTCTTAAATCCTTACACGTATCACAACGTATAAAATAGGATTTAAGACGACACTCAAAACACGTTTCATATTCATTAAGTCCGTTATTATTAGGAACCATTTCTGCCAACAGATGCTTACTGCATATGGCAAGGCTTTACACTCCTGGGTTAGTCAGTCTTTCTTGCTAACGATCCTCTATATACCCTAGACAAGGCTATACATGTTAGTACTGAACACTTGGTCTTAATTGTATATGAAAATTATATGCACAGCTTATACAAGGACGTTTTGCATGCAGTCAAACTTTGTAAGATAGATACATACAACACACAAAGTATGTTTCCGCTACCTTGCGGTGGATATGAGTACTCACTGGCGATATCCGAGGTGAGATGATTAGTTCACACATTTGCTCCCATATTTGCCTCCATATTGACTCCCATATTGGCTCCCACATTTGCTCCCACTTTTGCCCCCATCTTGGCTCCTATATTTGCTCCCATATTGGCTCCCACATTTGCTCCCACTTTTTTTTTGCTTCCCATATTAATGCCAACTCTTATAACTATAAGCAGCAGCAAAATGTAAATGGAATAATATTTCTGATAATGTTCAAAACAAAAGTCTTGAGGTCTTGGGTTTGAATTCCCAAACTATGGTTGACAGCCAATGAGTTACACTACAGGAAACTTTTACTTTATGTTGTGTTGCATGATAATTTGCCCATTTTGCGGTGTAGTGGCTAGTATACTTGTGTGTTATCCCTGAAGTCTTGGGTTCCAACTCAACTATGCCTAGAATTTAATTTTGATCTGAGAGTTGAACGTTAGGTTAGGTGAAGTTAGATTAGGTAAAGTTAGGTTAGGTGAAGTTATGATGGGTTAGGTTAGGTAAAGTTCAGTCAAGTTAGGTTAGGTAAAGTTAGGTTAGGTTAGGTTAGGTGAGGTGAGGTTAGGTGAGGTGAGGTTAGGTTAGGTGAGGTTAGGTGAGGTTAGGTTAGGTTAGGTGAGGTTAGGTTTGGTTAGGTTGGGTTAGGTTAGGTTAGGTTATGACTAAGTTTGTTATGTCTAGTTGTTTTAGAAAAACACAATTTTTGCTCTCATATTTGCTTCCATATTTTCTTTGCACTTTAATCTATCTTGACTTGTGTATTTACTTTTGCTGGTATATTTGTTGACATATTTCTTAGCATATTTGCTCCCACTTTTTATATTTGCTTTGCTCCCACATTTGATCCCATATTTGCTCCCACTTTTTGCTCACAGTTATTTTTTTCTCCCACATTTGCTACCACTTTTGCTCCCACTTTTTACCCCCCACCTTTGCTCCCACTTTTTGCATGTATATATGCTCCCACATTAAACTATTGTTGTTATTACCGAGTTGTCTTTACTAGAGATTAGTTTGTGCTTGACAGTTGATATGGAAGTATCAGTGACTAGGTATGGTAAGCCTTATGCATACTATAAAGGATATTCATATATTGTGAAACGAAGCAATAAAAATGGAACTATTATTTGGCGCTGTTCAAAGCAACGATCGAAACAGTGTCGAGGAATGCTTAAAACAAAAGAATTCGACGTACTTTCTTCAAACAATCATGAATGTAAACTTAATAATCACGCTAGTCTAAATGTAAGGAAAACCCAAACCAAAGCAAGAAACCAAGTCCAAGAGAAAAATAGTACTGCTCAAGATAATATTAACCTCAAGTTTAATACACTACAACGCACTCATACTGTTAGCGAGTTGTTTAATGAGAAACCTTCGACACCTCCTGTGAAACCCATGTTCAGACATGCACCCACATCTCAAAAGCCCTCAACCCTATCAGAGACAATATACCCCATCAAGAAGTTAGTGGGGAAAGGTAATAGTGGTAATAATAACATAACAATGTTAAAGCATTCTAGCACATCTAAAAAGAAGCTTTCAACACTATCAAAGGCAACTCAATCCATTGAACAGTCTGTGGACAAAAGTGGAAATTATGATGGTAATGATAACGATGATAATGATCATCATTATGAAAATGATTATAATAATGAGGATGATAATCATAATGATGGTGATAATGATGAACTGCTTCCCGAGATTCTGAAACCATTCATAAAAAATAGTAAATGGAACGATCCTAATATATTAGTCGAACGTCTACAGCTCTTGCATGCCTGTAAACAGCTTGGTCATATTGGTTATGAGAAAGAGCTATTAAATATAGAAAATGAACTTCGTAAAGCTGCTATTATTGTGTAATGGGTCAACGTAGCAACACCCCCCATCCCCTAAAAAATAATTTTCAACAAGTGTTATGTTTAAAAGAACTGATAAACCAAAAGACCTGTATTCTGTGTGTCTATCTCTTGTAAAAAAAAAATGATTAAATTGATAAACATAGTTTGTGTACATTTCTTGTTTTCTTGCATGCTCAAGCAATAGTTATGTCAGGGAAGGGATTCGAACCCTTGCTTCCTTATATATTTGGAAATTTGATCTTAAGTCAAACGCCTTAACCACTCGGCCACCCTGACAGTTACTGATTTAATTAATATTGTTGGACATTAGTGTTTACAAAACTTTTCTTTTCCCCACTATATATATGCTCAACCACTTTTTGGTTTTTCAATGCTGATTTTTGTTTTGTTTCAATTTTTTTTTCAGTAACATTGCAGTTATCAGTATTGCAAACTGGGTGATTAATATAGGGATAAAGGCATCTTAAAAATCACAAGCCTTACAGTTGTCACGTATCATGTATATCATGTTATCCTACATTCCACATAGGGCTCTACCTTCTTAACAGTGAACTCTGTTGGTCATTAAAATAACTACTTGTAAAATAATTCCAGTGGTAAATCCTTTTAGCAAATATCATATATTAAATATTTTCACGCCATAGAACGACAACTTGAAAATCATTTATTGTAGGAATATCTTTAATGGGATCACCAAACCTTCAAGTATGCAATATACATTCCAGATAGTGCTGTATTTTGGTCGATAGTGCCTCCAGTGCTTACATTAAATAAGAATACAGTAAAAGTATAAATTTTTTATAAATCATAATTGTTTTCATAAAATACCAATTAATAAATATTTTCACACCAACGAATGACCATTTGAAAATGGTTTATTGTAGATATATCTTTAATGGAATATCCAAACCTTTAAGTAAACCATATGTGATGTACATTCCACATAGCTACATAACCAACAGTACATCGTGGTACCAATCTCCGCCGCATTGCGCGCTCATTGTTTGTGTTGGATTTCTGTCTCATTACTAGAACTGTACTTACTGGTCAATAACCAACATAGAGGTCAAAGTGTTCCCCTGGTAGATAACCCATGTTTGGTTTGTCAATTTCTAATTGCAAGGCCAGTCAAGACCTAACAAAAATTAGTCTTAACGTATATATCCATCATCAACACCATATCATTAAACAAATGAAACCATCTTAAGGTATTTATTACATTTAATTGCATTTTAGGAATCTTGCAAACATCTTGCAACCTTAAAGAGGAAAGTATAGACAGGAATTGTGAAAAGGAAACCGTTCAATCATTTAATGTCGTTAGTGTAAGGAACCTCAACGTAAGAGGTTATGAAAGTCTACGTGAGGGTGTGGTTTTTACAGCTGGATGCCTTTTCCTGACACCCACCTCAGAGACAAGTTTATGGGAAATGAAACTCAGCTATCATGTCGAATGTGAAGCTCCTAGTCTAGGAGAAAGTCATGTTGAGGTATTTGTCTGCAGAGAGTATGGTAAACGAAACAACAACAACAACAAAAAGCATACATATAAAGGGAATATTATGAAATTTTCGAGTACATGTAGTCAATTTTAATTTAAAAAAATTGGATAAATTTCATGGTTTGTACACCACTTGGCTAAATTCGGTAAATTTTAGTGAATTTTCATCTATATTCGTCTAATTTTATATGAATTTGAGGTAGTTTAAACCATGCTTAGGTAAATCAATGGAATTTCAATAAATCTGGTAGTCATTTGTTGAATTTTGCTGGAATGTTGTGTCATTTGGTCAATTTGCGGAAAATGTAGTGGATTTTAGGAAAATTTAAGGTAAATCATGGGCAAGCACACTATTATTAGCTGAGTTTCTAATACAATTTTGCATACCCTAGGACCAGTATTGCATTATAAGGCATGCCATGTGTTAGCGTTCTTAAAAGCCAGTGATAAAAAACAAAAGAGGTCTTTAATTCCACCCCTGGGCGTCATATCTAGTGTCATGTAGGTTGACGATCACGGAGTCCCAGCTGAGACCGTCATTGCTTCCACTAACTTGTGCTAGGCTCTTCTCTGTCTTATTTCCTGTCGACCACACTTGCTCAACTCTTGTTCTCTACCGACCCCAACATGATTAGGGTATCCGAGCCCTAGGGAGTCTCTTCCTTTTGCAACTTCATTGGCCCTGGTTTATTTATTTTTTCTGATATCCTGAGGAGGCAGCCTTGTTTTTATTTTCATGTTATTTCCTGTCTTTTGCTCATGCCCCCCTCAAGAAGGTAGGGTGTATTTAGCCCCACTACTTGCAGTGCACTCTGCCTATGGCTACACCCTCAAGGGCTGATCAGTTTGGAAGTTGGCAACCCCAAGGGATTTCTGAGCTGAGTCCAGTTTACCTCCATTACCTCTGGGGCAAAGCCTCTCCTAGTATACTTTTTTATCTGCCTTTCATGGCTCTCCTTCCTTCCAACTCCCTCAATCCACATGCTTGAGGGTTGAGGGCCATTTTTTATTCCTTCTGTTCTTTATTTGACCTATTGTTTTCCATTTCTTCTTCTAGTATATAAGCGTGTAGTAGCTTAGAATTAATTTTCATCTTTACGATGACCCAAACCATTGAGGGTCGCTGTAGAACGCTTCTCTCTTGTCCAAAGGACAGCATGTTGAATTCCTCACTGGCTCATGAATTTTATACTTTGTTCACTTAGTTCTCATGGCTTTGAAACTGGCTGTCTGTAACGTGATCATTATTCATTTTAACTTCAGCGTACTAAACTAATTTTAAATTAGTTAATTTTAAATTAATTATTTTAAATTCAGATTTGTGTTTCACAGTAAACACAATGATTATTCTCCGTTTAAAACAAGCCATACCATTCTTTTTCTAACATGATAGCTTATACGTGGGCATGGAAAGTAGTATAATCATCAGCTAAGGATTCAATTTCCATTACCTACACCTCTCATGGTATGCCAATTCGTTAAACTATAGAAAACGTTTCTATATGTTCTGTTACATTATTATTTCACCATCTCACCGTGTAGTGGTTAACCTACTTGGTTGTCAACCCTAAGGTCTTGGCTTCCAAGCCCGACTATACCATGACATTCATTTCAAGCTTGCCATAAGCTTCACTAAGCCTTTGTCAAACCTAACAACGATCTAGTCATGTGCATAGCATGTCCGCTATCAAGCAAATGAGTAATATGAAACTTACTGACAAGGTCGCTGTGCTGTTATCAGCAAGGCACACTACGCAAACCAAAGCCAGAGTCTCTGTGCAGATTCAACACAGCGGTAGTAGGCAAGCCTAGGTTTGTTTAAAAATCATCATGAAAATAAGTCCACTGTCACCACAGAGGCCCCGGTTCGATTTTTTTTCTAAAGGCTGCAACAGGGTAGACTGTGTCTTGACAGGTAAAACTTTTTGGGGTGCATTCGTGAACCATGGCAAAGGGTTGCCCATCCTGACTTCTTCAACACCTCCAACCAATGTTTACTATTACTGGTGAGTTACCTTTCTTTCTTCGGCTTTTCCCTATTAGTTTGAGTCGCCGGAGCCAACCAGGCTCATTTTGGTTTTGGCCTGGGATTTAAGGCCGAATGCCACGTGATTTTTTCAGGTGAAAATTCCAACCCCCCGCTGTCACCGGGATTTGAACCCCAGCCGTCCGGGTAAAGACGAGCTGCTAAGCACCTGCGCCATCACGCTCCCCACAGGTTAGTTATCTATACACACATTAATCCATAATTACCTAATAATAATAATAACAACCATCCTCCATACACATGTCCATTAATGCATGGTTTCACAAAGATGCTTATGCTTTTAGGTGTATAACACATTTTTTCCCCATAACATGACTATTTACTGTTTTAGGGGTGAAATGATCCATCGAGGTAAAAGCCCTAATCATCCCCTATTTTTTAAGCTATCACACCTAATTTTATGATTCTTCGTTTCCGAGATAGGGATTTTTCAATTTTGGGGGGTAGTTTCACCCCCCTTCTATTTTTCATCAAAAACAAAAGATCTTAGGTTCATTTATCATTTTTAAGTGTTTAACACGTTTTTCCCCATAACATGACTATTTACTGTTTTAGGGGTGAAATGATCCATCGAGGTAAAAGCCCATATCATCCCCTATTTTTTAAGCTATCACACCTAATTTTAGGATTATTCGTTTCCGAGATATGGATTTTTCAATTTTGGGGGGTAGTTTCACCCCCCTGCTATTTTTCATCAAAAACAAAAGATCTTAGGTTCATTTATCATTTTTAGGTGTTTAACACGTTTTTCCCCCCATAACATGACTATTTACTGTTTTAGGGGTGAAATGATCCATCGAGGTAAAAGCCCATATCATCCCCTATTTTTTAAGCTATCACACCTAATTTTAGGCTTCTTCGTTTCCGAGATATGGATTTTTCAATTTTGGGGGGTAGTTTCACCCCCCTGCTATTTTTCATCAAAAACAAAATATCTTAGGTTCATTTATCATTTTTAGGTGTTTAACACGTTTTTTCCCCATAACATGACTATTTACTGTTTTAGGGGTGAAATGATCCATCGAGGTAAAAGCCCATATCATCCCCTATTTTTTAAGCTATCACACCTAATTTTAGGCTTCTTCGTTTCCGAGATATGGATTTTTCAATTTTGGGGGGTAGTTTCACCCCCCTGGTATTTTTCATCAAAAACAAAAGATCTTAGGTTCATTTATCATTTTTAGGTGTTTAACACGTTTTTCCCCCCATAACATGACTATTTACTGTTTTAGGGGTGAAATGATCCATCGAGGTAAAAGCCCATATCATCCCCTATTTTTTAAGCTATCACACCTAATTTTAGGATTCTTTGTTTCCGAGATAGGGATTTTTCAATTTTGGGGGGTAGTTTCACCCCCCTGCTATTTTTCATCAAAAACAAAAGATCTTAGGTTCATTTATCATTTTTAGGTGTTTAACACGTTTTTTCCCCCATAACATAACTATTTACTGTTTTAGGGGTGAAATGATCATTCGAGGTAAAAGCCCATATCATTCCCTATTTTTTGAGCTATCACACCTAATTTTAGGCTTCTTCGTTTCCTAGATATGGATTTTTCAATTTTTTTTTTGGGGGGGGGGGGTAGTTTCACCCCCAAACAGGGAATGTTGCCCCAAGTGCTAGGACCCCTCATACAAGTCCCTAGCACGATTGGTTCGCGAGATATGAACAAAAGTGTCGTTAGGCCCTTTCGACAAAAATGAATCCTACATTCAAAAACGGGGCGTCACCCCCAGGGTTAGAATACTGCCTATGGCAAAATTCCATGAGGGGTTCAGAAAATATTAACAAACGTGTAGTTAGGTCCTTTTGAAAAAACCCGTCCGTGCGCGCACATACAAAAAAAAATTACTATTTCACCCCCCGGGTAAGGGTAGTTTTTATTTTGGTGTGAATATACCCCGTCCATAGAAAAGGGGAGTTCACCACGAGTCCTACGACACCTCATACGTTTAAGTCCGATTATTGGTTAGCGAGATAGTAAAAAGCCGATGACCTATTAGTTTTTTTTTGGTTTATTTAAATACATATTAAAAACACTCATTAATAAATCATCATTTAAAAAGCCCGCTCTTTTACAAAAACCGCCAAGTTCGTAGGTATACAAAAATAAATTACTATTTCATCCCCCGGGTAAGGGTAGTTTTTATTTTGGGGTGAATATACCCCTTCGATAGAAAAAGAGAGTTCACCACGAGTCCTACGACACCTCATACGTTTAAATCCGATTATTGGTTAGCGAGATAGTCAAAAGCCGATGACCTATTAGTTTTTATGGTTTATTTCAATACATATTAAAAACACTCATTAATAAATCATCATTTAAAAAGCCCGCCCTCTTACAAAACTCCTCAAGTGCGCATGCGTATAAAAAAACATTCATCGCCAAAATGTCAAAAAACAACATGTTTACCCCAAATGGCGTTTCCCAATTCCATCCATTTTTAAAAAATAACCTCACCATCATCTAGAGCGGAAAAAATACCATCTAAACGACCCCTCACTCGACCCTACTCCTCCCCCACCACATAACCCTTTCCCAACATAGGCATACATATTCAAGCACGAGCGCGACTTCAGGAAACCAACACTACCCCACTACTCGCGAATGACCTTTTAGTTTTGGTCTTTTAATCAAATAAAGAGCCTATAGGAAAGTAGGGGGCATTACTAGCAGTGCTAGGACACCCTGTATGTTCTAATCCCATGTTTGGTTAGCGAGATATCAAGTTCGGGGCAAATACGAGGGTGGCTCAATAAAAAGGTAAGCAGCTCCCCCACTACCCCACTACTTCCCTTGAATAATCCCTCCATTGTGTCGACCATACTTCCTTTAATTGATTTTTCAGAAGAGGTATAAGATCAGAGGCGGGAGTGGCAATGGCGATGGGGGTGCCGTGGCCACAAGCAGCACGTCGAGCGGCCTGATCTACGTATTCATTTCCTAAAATAGCTGTATGACCGGGGATCCAAGAAAAAACAACAGAAAATCCCGATTGAGTCAATTCATGCGTCAACCGGAGTATATTAAGTATGAACCAGTTATCGATGTGCATCACATTTTGTAAGGCCTGGAGAACACTTCTGGAGTCAGAAAGAATAAGAGAGCGAGATATCACATTCCTTTGGACATATAAGAGAGCTTGACGAATAGCAAAAGCTTCTGCCGAGAAAATAGATAATTGCGGAGGTAACGTAAAGGAAGCAAGATGTTGTTTGGCGGGGACATAAAAGGCCGCCCCCACGCCAGGCGGGGAGTCGAATTTGGAGCCATCTGTGTATATGGTGGTACAGCTGGAGGCACTTTCTTCAATTTGACAGACATATCGACGGGCGATGGAGTGGGAAAGAAATGAAGCTTTTTGAGAAAAGTAGGGGGCATGGTGAAGAACATCAGGAATGAACTGATAAAGAGGGTAGGGCGCATTATAGCATAGCGGCTTCCGGGTTTGGAGAATGTCTGGACGAAGACTGGTAAGACCGATGAAAGATGAGAGAATAGAGGGGGTGGAATATTTTTTAAGTAAGTGTTGTTGATGATATTCTTGTAGTAATTGTAATTTCGGGAGAATTGGAGAAGCAGCAAGAGCCATTTTGCGAAGGAGATAACGAGAAGACAGGTATTTCCGTCTTAGACCAAGAGGTGGATCTGTAGCTTCGACGAGAAGGGCCTGCGTGGGCGTAGAGGAGAGAGCTCCCAAGATAATTCGCAGAGCGGCATATTGTAATTTATCTAGTATCGTGAGACGAGACTGGGGCATGATGTCATAAAAATGGCAACCATACTCCATGGAGGACCTGACGATAGAGCGGTATAAAAGTAGCAAAATTTGAGGGTCCGCTCCCCAAGAGCGGCGCGTTAACGAACGTAGGAGTTGTAGTTTTTTTGTGACGTGTGATTTTAGGTGCGCCAGTTGGGGTGCCCATGTCAGCTTATCATCTATCAATATCCCTAGGTATTTGGTATGATGAGTGATGGTAATAGAACCCTGTTGATATAGAATCGGGGAACGGTCGTAGAGACGTTTATGGGTAAAAATTAAGGCAGAGTTTTTGAGTGGGACTGTAGCAAGACCGTGATTAAAAAGCCAAGAATGTAAAATCGTGAGGGCATGGAACATATGTTGTCTACACTGAGATAAATCGGGGTGTGAGCAATATAATAGAAGGTCATCGGCATATTGAATAAGCCGGACATGTGGGAGTATTAGTTTCTCAATCTCACTGGTGTAAAGGAGATAAAGTATACCACTAAGAATATCGCCCTGGGGCAAGCCGGAAGACGCAAAGCGCGAATTCAGGACAGTGGGGAAAGTTGCAAGAATGACGCGACGGGAGTGAAGAAAGGCGGCAATCAGTTTTATAAAAGGGGAGGGGAATTTCCATTTACAAAGTACAGACAATAACAACGAGACGTCGACATTATCGTATGCGCCTTGAATGTCTAAAAATACTGCTACCGTAAAATGTTTACGACAGCTGGCCAATAGGAGGTCAGTGAGGAAGATGTTCAGAGCATCGATAGTCGATTTTCGTTTTATAAAAGCAAATTGGGTTTTTGGGACCAAATCATAATACTCAAGAGCCCATATCAGTCTCGCCAACAATATACGCTGAAACGTTTTTCGGATACAGGACCCGAGCTGAATGCCCCTATAACTGCAGGGGAGGACGGGGTTTTTGCCAGGTTTTAAGATGGGAAGTAGTAAAAAGTCATTCCATGTGGAAGGAATCTGACCTGAACGTAGGACATTATTGTAAAATTCAAGTAGGACCATATGTGCGGAAGAGGGTAAACTATTGAGCACGTGGTAAGAAATGTAATCGGGACCGGGGGTTGAAGAATTTTTGAGAGAGAGGGCATTTCGGAGTTCAGCTGGTAGAATTGGTTGTATTAGACAAGTAAACTTGGAAGGCGTGACATATTGATAGGATGGTGGGGCACAGGCAACAAAATCAGGCGTTAAACTGCGATAGAAACATAAGGAATTTTCAAAAGTAAGACGATGTGGAGGCGCATATTTTGTACTTCTTGATAAATTGCGTACAGAATTCCATATTTGAGTAAGGGGAGTTTGGTGATTAATGGAATTGACATATTTTTGCCAAGCAGTACGACGTTTGTCATTGAAGGTGCGTTGCATAGTCGCAACAAACTTTTTATACTGCAAATAAGTATACGGAGTATGGTATTTACGAAGGAGGTGAAGCAATGCTTTGCGGCGCTTGACCAAGTGTATACATTCGTCGTCCCACCAGGGGATGTGAAAAAGGGCTTGACCGGATCGTTCTCGACAAGGAATGAGTGGATGATAAGTGTCAAAATATCTATTAATAATGGTAATTAAGGATTCATAAGAATAGCGTACAGGCGGAGCGGCATGGCAAAAATGTTGTTGGATATATTCAGAAAACAACACTTCATCAAAATATTTAAACTGTCGAAAGAAGCGAGGAGTATGCTCAGGGGGTGGGGGCAGGTGTATAGATGAACCGGTAATGATGATTGGATAATGATCACTGAGATGTAGATCTGGAGTAGTTTGCCAATAGAACAGGTGTGCGAGAGAGAGGGATACAAAGGTTAAGTCGACAGCACTGGGTGCTTGCTCAGGGGCAGAAAGACGGGTAGGGGAACCATCATTAAGAAGATGAAATGAAGCAAGTTGGGACGACGTCCAGATATGACGACCTTTGGGCGTAATTCGGGCGCTGCCCCATTCCGTGTGATGAGCATTGAAATCACCGCCCAGTAAATGATACGGAAAGGATTGACAATAAGTGAAGAAGGATTTCCACTGTCGTTCGTTGCCCTTAACATCTGGGGGAATGTAAAGATTGGTAATATGATACTTATCAACTTGAATAGTAAGGAAATATGTGCGGGGAAGATGAAAAATAAAGGGTATCACTTTATAGGCAAGGGACTCATGAATGAGAGTAAGCACTCCACCATAATGGGGCCCATCATGACGTTCAACTACATACTTCGGTATATTGAACAATAAGGAATTATACAACCATGTTTCCTGTAGCAGGACAACCTCTGGTTGATATTCCTGTATTAGAAGAAGGAGTTCATGCCGCTTGTTTAATATGCTATGGGAATTCCATTGTAGGATCTTCATGAGATGGGAGATGATTGTACATCCCTGGGTGACTCAAGTGGTTGGGATTCGGGAGGAAGAGAATGAAACGGGAGAAGAACTATTTTATCATACATATTTTTTAAAATGTGGGCCCATTGGGCATTCGAGCCCAAAAGGTCCATAAGTTGGAGATAATCACGTGTGATAGCAGGGGGCACACCAGTTTTGGGTGGCACGGGAGGGGGAGGAGGGGGGCTGAAGTGCATGATAGACGTCGACGGAGTGACGGCGCCGGGCACCGGACGAGGCAAATGGTCTGGCCGAACTATCGAGAGATAGGCCTGCCGGTCGTAACCCAAAGGTGGTATCACTTTGGGTGAGCTTTGAACAATGGACGTGAATTTACGTTTTTTAGGTAGCGTGGTAGAAGCAGGGGTATGAGTGGGAGAAAGTGGGGGAAATTGCTGAGGGACGGTAAGTGGTTGAAAGAGGTTAGAAAATGGGGCAACAATTTCTTGGTATGACTTATTTTCGACACACATGCGTGTTTTTATCTCAACTTGATTTTGATGGTACACACACTGGGAAGAACCGCTTGTATGATTCTCATCACAATGCACGCATCGTACCAAGACTTGGGAACAAGTCGAAGTTTCATGTCCTTGAGCACAGCGGCCACATCGGGGAGCTCTTGCACGACAATTTTGACCGGTATGTCCATACCGCTGACATCGATTACATATGATCGGCCTAAAGATAAAAATGTGGACCTCAAGGACAACATGAAAGATTGAGACATATTTTGGGAGAGTCTGCGTTTCAAAAAAAAGTTTTATCGTCCCCGTGGGGAGCATCTCCACTTTACCGTCAATCATCTTACGGCGAGACATGCGTTGGAGTTTGATTATGGGGCATGGCGACTCAATATACTGCAGGATATCGTCATTCGATAGAGATAAATCGACACCACGGATTAAGCCTATCCGTTGGATGTTCGCGGATGGAATGAACGCTTTCAACTTTTTTTCGGCGAGTAAGGGGTTTTTAAGAAAGAGGTTGGCGGCTCGAGCCGTGTTGAAGGTAATCTGTATGCGATTGCGCCCCTTGCGGTGAATGGCCGAAATTCCCTCGATTTTTTTCTCATAGAACAGTCGTCCCAAAGCCATCGGATGTAAATGACCGATATGCGAATTGTCGACAGACTCGACATTAACATGATAGGGCCCAGAGTGGGTTGAGGGGTACGGTCTCGGAGGATCAGCCCCAGTTGACGGAGTTGAGGGGGTCGAAATTATGGGAGGCAAATTCGTATCAGATGACGGGGTAGCAGAAGATAAGGCTGGAGTAAACGGGGCATTTAAAGGCATAATCTCCGTAAGAATAACGTCCATGGTAACGTCAGGCGGGCCCGGATTTTCCGCACCCCCACTGGTGTCTGACATGTCCCCGGTATATAGAACCGAGAGTGGGTCTACTATTCACTGAGTAAGAGTCACTAATACACACTTAGGCACACACAAGTTTACGGGAACACACACAGTCACACCACTTAACAGAAGCAGTCGCTCTCCACACACGAGGCGATTCGAATAGGCGAGCTAAGAGAGACCGACCCGCACGCGACGTAAGAGCACACGCAACTGGCCTTTATTTCATTGCGTACGGTTTGAATATCCTGCTTTACGCTCTCACGACCCTCTTGTATTGCTGTCGTATTAGCATTCACTTCTGCCTTCATCTTTTCTACCACGCGCTTTACATTTAAATGCACTGCCACAGCGATTCCTCGCGTCAGTCTCAGTCCAGTGCTGACAACTGTGACATCAGCCTTCAATACATCGACATAAGTACTGATTTGCCTGTATTCTGCTTATGCCTCCTTTCTTCATTATCCACGTTTCTGATGCAGAGGTCAGTATCGGGATATAGTAGCTTCTGTATAACACTTCCTTGCTTTTTTTTTTTTTTTTTTGGGCATATAATGCTTCTGATAAATGCTTCTGCCTGTCTGCCACGTTCCGTAATCTCTTTGTCATTTCTCCCATTTTCCTCCACTATACTTCCCAAGTACTTGAGACTTTCCACCTCCTTCAGCTGTCCACCTCCAAGTGTTATCCCACTCATTGGTCTGTCCTTTTTCCTGGTCGTTAACAGGATCTCACATTTACTGATGTTGAACTTCCATCCGTACTCTCCCACTGTTTCTTCCCAAGCCTTCAGTTGCTCCTGAATTTCCTCCTCCTTGTTTCCCCAGACCATGAGATCATTTGCAAACACCATTGCTTTCATCTTATCTTCTCCTATATTTCCTGCTACCCGTGTCATTACCTCGTCCATAACCACAATAAAGAGAAGGGGTGACAGTCGTAGAATTTGAGTTATTAAACTTGGCCGGGCGATCTTCATGACTTCGCAAATACACGATATTAGAATATGGTGTTTGGCCATATTTCGGCATGACGTTTTAAAGTTAGGCGTTTGGCCATAGTTCGGCATGACGTTCAAGTTATGTGTGGCGAATTGAGGTGGTGTCCGAAATGGATTAAAGTTTGTGTTTTCCACTGGGACACTAGATTTTTCTTCACCAGATGAGGTAGTAATTGGTTTTTCTTCCGCTTTACCAGTTTTTAATAATTTATTAATGCGCTCTTCCAGTTCTCAATAATTAGGTGTAACATCCGATAGTTTACTGTTCATGGCGTTTACCTGCTGTTCCATACGTTCGATCTTACCTCGAATGCAGTTATCGAGTTCCTTCTATTTCTCCTCGCTCTCCTCTTAGTCCTGCGTCTCGTGGATGCGTGTTATATACAAGTGAAAATATTCTAAGTGCTACAACATAATCCGACTGTGGTCGATGAACTATTAAGCATCCCTGCACTAAATGCAGTAGGAATCATTCGAGTTTAATTTATAAACGCTGTGCAAGTAATATTGAACTGTGAAATTGGGAAAACGTGCCAGTCAACCGCATGGCGAAGTGTTCAAGCACGTTGGTAAAATTAATTTCAAGTGTGATTGAACAGGACTGTGATTACTAATAACTGTGTAATATTATTCTCATGTACAACGAATACCAATTTTATCGAAAACTTAAGCCATAATAATTTTTAGCTTATTTTCATTCTATGAAAAATAGGCTTATGAGATCACCTTTTGTCCGCGCGCGCGCGTGTGTGTGTGTGTCCCCTAATAACTTCCAAACGGCTGGAGCCATTTCAATGAAACTCGGTGAGGTCATAGCACCATTTCGGCCGATACCTACCGTGCCCTTCAAATTTTACTACGTCTCACCAATCCAACATGGCGGCTGTGCGAAATATTTAACCAGCATTCAATATCTACGAAACTATTACGGATATCACTCTCAAATTTTGTACGGTGATAAAGAGCACTACTAGAAGTTCACATATGGAACTTTCAAAAACTAGGTAACTACTAAACCAACATGGCGGCCAAGCGAAGTTGCGACATTTAAATACACTTTTCTCTCGATTTAACCATCCAGACGCAATGAAACTTGGTACACCAAACGTTTATACACATTATAATGCACTGGCATTTAATTTAGCTCAATGTTTACATAACCTAAAGATGGCGGCTGTGCGAAATATTTCACTGGCATTCTATATCTCCGAAACTATTACTGATATCACCCCGGAATTTTGCACGATAATAAAGGGCACTACTGCACGTTTATCTATGTAACTTTCAAAACCCTGTAAAGTACAAAACGAACATGGCGGCCAAGTGAAGTTGAAACGTTTTAATAGATTTTTTCGCGATTTAACCATCTGAGCGCAGTGAAATACGGTACAGTATATGATTATACATATTGTAGGCCTAATGCACTGGCGTCCAATTTAGTTCAATTGTTTATATAAACTCAAGATGGCGACTGTACAAAATTTTAAAATTAAGTTTTTATTTCTTGTATCGTAATCATGCGATCGAAGTGAAAGTTTTGCATAATGAAGCTACGCAAACATTTTCCTTTAATGGTACATAACTGTATGGCCTATACATTTTACAATCGAAAATGGCGACCATCCTAAATATTTAGACGGTTCTCAATATCTACGAATCTTTTACAGCAATCAAACTGAAAGTTTTTATGTTCATAGAGGCTATGAACATACGTTCACCTATGGGAGTTTCAATAACCTGGTGGGCACAAATCCAACATGACGGTCACGCGAAGTACATATATTTAAATTGTCGTTTCTCGCGATTTAACCATCCGAGTACAGTGAAACTTAGTACGGCAAATGCTTATACAAATGTTAATCCAGTGGCATCTAATTTATTTCAATTGTTTTCATAACCACAAGATGGCATCTGTGCGAAATTTTAAAATCTAGTTTTTACGTCTTGTGTCCTAATCATGTGATTGAAGTTTGAATACTACACTTACACAATAATCTTCATGTAATAACACATAACTCTGAGACCTACATATATAAAAATCCAACATGTCGATCATCCGTAATATTAGACGGTTCTCAATATCTACGAATCTATTACAGCAATCAAACTGAAATTTTGTATGTTGATAGAAGCAATTAACATTAGTAGGATATGAAAATAGGCTGTATAGTTCTTCACGGAACTACTTGTTTGTACTTTAAAACTGTGACCACGTGTTCAGTATTCGTATGTGCATATCACACAAGTGATATTTAGCATCAGTTGCGGTAAAAGTGTATGGGCAATTTATCTAATCGCACCAATAAATTCAGTGTAATTTGAAGAAACCAGTTTAATATTAGAAGCAGTGAAAATCCCTGTCCCAACAATTGGATATAACATGGAGTCCACTACATACTGGAACACAATGGATGCATATGACCACGCAATGGAAAGGATGGATATGTGCTAAACCGCAATGCTGTGGGGAACTTAATGATGGATGACTAGAAGGAACCATGTCGAGATGATATATGCTGATATCGGAGACCGCTAACCATCTCAAAGCGAGTCTCAAACCACGGCATGCAGCGTCCCGTAAGTGAGACAACGTTTCCATAACACGTGTGTGCAAGGTTGGAACAGTTAAGTAATGTTAAGTTGGTTTCGTTAATGCACAATGTAGGCAGGTTATTAATAATAAACAGAAGTGTGGAATTGTTTAGTTTCTTGCAAAGTTATCACCATGCCAAGCAGGCAGTAGTATTGAATCATAACGTATCATTTTAAGGCAGGCGAGCGGTCTGTCGCTTGTCAGGTCCAAGTAACAAATGAAACGAGTTTCCAGCTGCTATTGAAGGCCAAAGTTATAGAGCTTCTAGGTAGTTGTCACACTACACAGCCATATGAATCTCATGCAGCAATTAATGAATATAGAGGGCTGTGGCATTCCTCGATTATATAATAGGTAAACCAGATCCCGTTATTCACGTGTATAAACAGATGAACTTCCAATGTACAGTTTTCTTTCGTTATCATGGCCGCAGAGTGGACTAATAGTAAATGAACTGTATTAGACTGGGAAGCGAAGTATCGCTGGTTTGGTAATGAGGTCTCACATAAATCATACAACATTATGCTCATATTTGGATCAGGTTATTACGTGCTGTTAGAAGAGCACCATTTACTGAGTTTAAACATGATTATTTGCCTTGGAACAGCTGATAGCTGAAATTAATGATCTTTGTTATTGTGGTTATCACGAAGTGTATAATTCAGGGATCCACACTAATTGTTGTCTTGTATAGTTGTAGAAATGAGGTGATTGTTCTGGAATTAATAGAACCCCCATTTATTTCCCGGAAACAATGAACTTATATGTCGTATTGACCGATGGCTATTGGATTGACGAATCTGTGTTATTGTTGAAGACACAGGGTGTCTAATAAAGGGTTATTGTTGAAGACACAAGGTGTCTAATAATAAAAGTTGAGGAGAAAGTGAAGTTATGAGATATTTTAGATGGATTCACTGATCACACCCGAGTACACTAAACGAAGTTAAAGGTCCGTAAACATACCAAGAACACTGAGGTATAAATAATTATGGAATAAAAATTAATAATCAAGTGGCAGGATTTTTATGGAAATAAATCAAGCATAAATTATCCCCTGATTCTAAATAATGATCAAACGCTAAACCTAGCATATTTTGATGGAGCAATTTTAGATATTGTTGAAGGTCGTTTTCTTTTTATACATTTTGACATTTTCTGACTACACATCAGTTGAATTTAATCTATATATATATATATATATATATATATATATATATATATATATATATATATATATATATATAGAAAGTCGTGTTAGTTACACTATTTATAACTCAAGAACGGCTGAACCGATTTGGCTGAAAATTGTTGTGGAGGTAGCTTAGAACCAGGAAACGGACATAGGATACTTTTTACAATTTACAATAGATAGCGCGCGTGTAGTTTGAACAAATGAGTGTTGGCTATGCGTTCATACACAATTCATCCGATTGCGATCATATGTTGGCGAGTTGTTGTGCACACTTCCGGGAAAGTTATAGGCATAGTAAATCCAATTTACAATAGATGGCGCGCGAGTAGCTTCAACAAAATGGCTTGGGATTCGTTTTAACAAAGACCACCTGCGTTCATATACCATTCATCCCATTGCGATTAAGCTTGGGTGAGATGTTGAGTACACTTCAGGGAAGGTTTCTGGCTTAGTAAATCCATTTTACAATAGGTAGCGCACGAGCAGATTCAACAAATGAGCGACGATGCGTGAAACGTTTCAACAAAGTCCCGTATGCGTTCATATACCATTCGTCCGATAGCGTTGAAACTTGGGCGAGATGATGTGTACACTTCAAGGAAGGTCTCTGACTTGGTAAATCCGTTTTACAATAAGTGGCGAACGAGCAGATTCAACAAATGAGCGACGACGTGCGAAGCGTTTCAACAAAGTACTGTATGCGTTCATATACCATTCTTCCGATAGCGATGAAACTTGGGTGAGATGTTGTGTATACATCAGGGAAGGTTTCTGGCTTAGATCATCCTCTTTTCAATAGGTAGCGCACGAGTAGATTCAACATATGAGCGACAACGCGCGAAGCGTTTCAACAAAGTCCCATATGCGTTCATGTACCATTCGGGCGAAAGCGATGAAACTTGGGCGAGTCTTTGTGTACACTCCAGGGAAGGTTTCATGCTTAGTACATACATTTTAAAATAGGTAGCGCACAATTTTATTCAACAAATGAGCGACGGCACGTGAATCGTTTCAACCAAGTACCGTATGCGTTCATATACCATCCATCCGATTGCGATGAAACTTTGTCGAATTGTTATGTGCACTCCATGAAATTTTCTGGCTTAGTAAATCCATTTTACAATAGGTAGCACAAGAGTAGATTCAACAAATGAGCGATGGTTCGCGAATCGTTTCAACAAAATCCCGTATGTGTTCATATACTAATAATTCGATTGCAATGAAACTTTGGTGAATTGTTGTGTACACTCCAGGGAAGGTGTCTGGTTTAGTACATGCATTTCACGATAGGTAGCGAGCGAGTAGATTCAAAAAAAGAGCGATGGCACGCGAATCGTTTCAAAAGAGTCCCATATGCATTCATATACCATTCATCCGATTGCGATGAGACTTAGGTCAATCGTTGAGTACACTCCAGGAAAAGTTTCAGGCTTAGTAAATCTATTTTGCAATAGGTAGCGTACGAGTAGATTCAACAAATGAGTGACGGCACGCGTATCGTTTAAACAAAATCCCATATGCGTTCATATGCCATTCATCTGATTGCGATGAAACTTAAATGAGTTGTTGTGTATACGCCTGGGAAGGTTTTCGACTTATTAAGTCCATTTTACAATAGGTAGTGTACGAGTAGATGCAACAAAGGAGTGACGACTCACGAAGCGTTTCAACAAAATCACGTATGCGTTCATATACCATTCATCGATTGCAATGAAACTTCGTTGAGTTGTTGTGTACCCTTACGTGAAGGTTTCTAACTTAAAAATCCATTTCACAGTAGGTAGCGCATGAGTAAATTTAAAAAAAAAATGGGTGACAGCGCATGAATCGTTTAAACAAAATTCCTTATACGTTCATATCCATTCGTCCGATTGCGATGAAACTTTGGTGAATTGTTGTACACGCTCTTGCGAATGTTTCTAAATTAGTTAATCCATTTTACGACAGTTTAGAGGCAGTTAACGGAAAATGAAAAAATATTGTTTCTAAAAGCACTTCAAGAAACAAAATTACAACGCCAAAACTTTCTTAGATTAAACAAATAAGCGACGACACGCGAAGTGTTTCAACAAAGTCCCATATGCGTTCATATGCCATTCGTCCGATAGTGATGAAACTTGGGTGAGTTATTGTGTACACCCCAGGGATGGTTTCAGGCTTAGTAAATCGATTTTACAATAGGGAGCACACGAGTTGATTCAACAAATGAACGAAGACGCGCGAAGCGTTTCAACAAAGTCCCGTATGCGTTCAAATATCATTCGTCCGATAGCGATGAAACTTGGTGTGATGTTGTGTACACGCCTCGGAAGGGTTTCGACTTAGTAAATCCATTTTACAATTGGTAGCGTACGAGTATATTCAACAAATAGGTGACGTTGCTCGAATCGTTTCAACAAAGCCCGTATGCGTTCATATACCATTCATTTCATTGCGATGAAACTTTGGTGAGTTGTTGAGTACGCTCCCATGAATGTTTCTGAGATAGTTAATCAATCGTAATAATAGTTTAGAGGTGGTTAACGTAAGAAGAAAAACATATTGGGATCCAAAAGAAGTTCAACAAACAAAGTCACATCACCAACACTTTCTTTGATTGGCATTGCCGGGTACAGCTAGTTTCAAATAAAGCAGAATGTCACCGAGATACAGAGGTATTTATTTTTAGTGGAAACAGAAAGAACGTCCCATATCCTCTCACTTTTTCCATAATTTAACTGTAGTTGTTATTTGTTTTACATTTAATTCCTTTATAAAAATAATTTTGGCAAAAATCTATATTGCTTACTCTCAATTGGAATGTATTTAAGTATTTATTTTTACTGTTGAAAGTTTAAATTCGCTCTCCTGAAAAGTTTACTGAATGTAATTTACCCCGTTCTTCTCGTGTATACAGGTGGGGATTGGGAAGGAAGCGACCGTGGCCTTAAGTTAGGACCCATCCCGGCATTTCCCTGGAGAAGTGGAGAAACCACGGAAAACCACTTCCAAGATGGGAATCGATCTCTCCTCTTCTCAGTTTTGCCCCGCGGGGCTGAGTGTACCCTATTCCAGCCCTTAGAGCAGAATTAAAATTTCTTGACAGAGCCGAGAATCGAACACTGACCTCCGGGGCGACAGCCAAGCTTGCAAGTCACCATCCCCAGTTGTATCTACTGACCAAGTTTGTCCAGCTCCAAGACACTGTGCTTGTGGCGGTAAACGAATTATCCCTCGCAGAGTTCGTGGGTGAAACCGAGCTCGGAGGGTAAGCGATTTAAAATAAATGCAATATATTATTATAAATATTTGTAATATAATTTTAAACGTACTGCTTCTTTTCCACGCCGATTTAAAAAACTATTCATATTTTAAAGTATTTTTGGCTACATTTTCCTGCCAAAAAGAAAACCTGAAATTATCAGTGGCGGCTGACGGATGTGTTCTAGGTTTTCCACAATTCACACTAAAAGACTGCTTGATACCAGAGAAGACGGTAGTCTATACACGTGCTCGGTAAAACTGATGTAGCTTATTTGTCACGAATGCCGCAGTCTGAGAACGTTCACATTCACCTCGAGATTAATTTGATTATTTGAAAAACGTCACGAGAACAAAAGCTATAGGCTACACGAGGGCGAGAGAGAACCGCACTCACACTCAAATAACATTGCAAGACATAGTATCAGCAGTAGACGTCTTTGTCCGTCCCTCTCCTCCCTTGTTACAATCTGCGAACAACGACCAACCGAGTTAACTTATCCGGTCTACCATCTCTGCCATACCCTCCGCTATTGAGATCTGGTCGGTGCTCGGGCTTGGCAATGACCACACGGCGAGCGCTCCTATACAGTAGTGTTGGAGCGCATCGTTTTTTTTTTTTTTCAAACAGTTCATGGTACTACACGTTTTCTGAATTATTAAATAACGAAATTATTCATTCCTATGTATGTCAGAGGCGCATGTTTTTTTTATTACTAAAATATTATTACGGTATAATTATCATATATATTATTTTAGTAGTATAGATCCCTCCTGCGGTGCTCACAAGCGACCGATCGTGACAAATGAGCATTCAAATGAAAGAGAATAGACATTAGCAGTGACGAATTGCACTCTAATTTCACAAATATCTATAATTTCTTTAAAAAATGACTTTAAAAATGTATGAAGTGTGCGATTTGCAGATACTGTTGCTGTAGGAAAATACGCTCCATAATTGCTGTCCACTTCACCTTTTGGCCGATGTGACGCCTGTTGCAAGTCATTTTATCATTCTGAGGTCTTTCCTTTTATCATTTTGCATGGATTTCAGAAACAGTAAATCAAAGGAATGAGTACCGGTTCTCAAATCGTATAGTTTCATAAATATCGAATACCCGGTGAACGTTCCGATGATCCAATTTTCAGTGATTGCCTTCTTAAGTTAGGGAACGTAGAACTTGGAATTCAAACTGAAATGTAAATAGTGTTCTATATCATTTGGTTGAAATAAAAACATAACAACCTTTCTCCTTACGTCTCGCATAATAAACCTATTGGGAAAAGTGTGGTTTATGAACTTGCGAGATTTCTGGCACGGGTCCGCTAGTTAGTATTTATTTATTTATTTATTTATTTATTTATTTATTTATTTATTTATTTAAGAATATGGTCGTTGTGCAACACTGCAACATTTATTCCGGCCACCACTGAAATTAGTTAAGTCTTTTTCACGCCTCGGGCCAGACCATGTCGAACTCAAATACGTCTAGGGTGTTGAATCAGTGGCGTAACTAGGATTTGCTCCTTGAGGGGTATGAGAGAAGTCAAATCTGAACTAATAGTTATGAAGAGCGTTTTACTATTAGGGGCAGGTGACCTCGCTGTTCCACCCCTTAAAACCTCAATAACTAAGCGTTTTACTAGGACTATACTCTTCCTAGAACAGAACTATTGTTTTCAAATGTTTTCTTTTCTCTTTTGTTTTAAGTTTACAGTAGGCTTTCTGTATGTTTTTTTGTTGTGTTTTCTGTTTTTATTTTGATTTTGTGATTATTTTTATTTTATTTTACATTTGTCTTTCTATGGTTTCATATTTCTTGCTGCTTTGTTTTTGATTTTTGCCTTGTGTTTTTGTTTAGTTTTTGCTTATAATTTTGCTTTTGTTATTATATTTTATTTTTACTTTGTGTTTTTTGGTTTCGTGTTTGTTGCTTTCGGCTTTGATTTAGTTTTCTTGTGTTTTTGGTTGTGTTTGATTTTTCTTTCATTTTTGATATCTTGTCTTTTGCTTTATGCGGGGGTGGCGGGAGGCTGGGGAAAATGAGAAATAATCAATGAAAACAAACCTACGCGTTTTCCTGTTTGATCTCGATAGCATTTTATACGTTTTATTTGCACCGATTTGCATCAACATGCAAATGAGTGGCAGATGACCTCTCTGTTCCTCCCCTTAAAACAACAAAAACTAACTTGCAAGAGCTCGAAAATAAAGCGCGTCGGGTCCCCTCGGCCGTTAATCTTGGTCTCCGTGACTGGGAGACCAACTGTCAGACAGCTACTCAATTTTCCTCACGAGGCTGAGTGCATCCCATCCCATTCCTCAAATCAGTTCCTAAAATCCCTGATGGAGCTGGGAATCAAATCCGGGGCAGGCACACTATCCCAACACCACGAGGCCGGCAAATGTTCAGGTTAGGTAACACTAAACCTTCTACACGAGTAAAGGGAGATGTTCTCGAATTAGTAAGTATAATCTTACAAAAAATGCACAGGAGTTAGTGCTCGCGAAACGTGAGTCGTGCAGTGCACATGATATGCTGGATTGAAGTGCTTGCCACGAGGCCAGCAGACTTGCACACGACTGTTGTCGCCCCCGGAGTTATCACTTACGATAGTATTACTCCAGTTTGCAGCGTTTCTTTTGTTAGCCTATTTTCATTTTATGAAAAAAATTGGTTTATGAGATCACCTTTTGTCCGTGTGTCTGTCTGTGTGTGCGTGCGTGTATGTGTGTGTGTGATGGTGTGTGTGTGTGAGTGTGTGTGTCCCTAATAAATTCTAAACGGCTGGAGCGATTTCAATGAAACACGGTAAGATCATAGCACCATTCTGGCCAACCCCGACCGTGCCCTTCAAATTTTATTGTGTCTCACCAATCCAACATGGCGGCTGTGCGAAATATTTCACCAGCATTCAGTATCTCCGAAACTATTACGATATCACCCTGAAATTTTGTACGGTGATATAGGGAACTACTAAAAGTTCACCTATGAGACTTTCAAAAACCATCATGGCGGCCAAGCGAAGTTGAGACTTTTAAATAGACTTTTCTCGCGATTTAACCATCCAAACGTAATGAAACATGGTACAGCAAATGTTTATACACATTGTAATGCACTGGCGTCCAATTTAGTTCAATTGTACATAACCTCAAAATGGCGGCTGTGCGAAATATTTCACTTTTTTTTTAGCGTATGGCTTTTAGTGCCGGGAGTGTCCGAGGACATGTTCGGCTCGCCAGGTTTGTAGCTGCTTTGAGACGGACACCCAATGGGTGAGCTACAAGTACCGTTGGGGAGGAAATTTGGAAGGTGAGGACGAGGAGTTGGAAGGTAGCGGCTGTGGCCTATAGTTAGGGACCAACCCCGGCATTTGCCTGGAAGGAAGATGGGAAACCACAGAAGACCATCTTCAAGGTTGCCGGCGGGGGGATTCGAACCTCCTCGCCTCCCGGATGTGAGCGACTGCCAGCAGTCATGCCGTAGCCACTACGGCTAACTCACCCGGTAATATTTCACTGGCATTCAATATCTCCGAAACTATTTACATGATATCACCCTGAAATGTTGTACGGTGATAAAGGGCACAGCTACAAGTTTAACTTTGTAACTTTCAAAAACCTGTAAAGTACAAAACGAACATGGCGGCCAAGCGAATTTGAAACATTTTAATAGACTTTTCTCGTCATTTAACCCTCTGAGCGCAGTGAAATGTGGTACAGTAAATTATTATACATATTGTAATGCACTGGCATCTAATTTAGTTCAATTGTTTGCATAACCTCAAGATGGCGGCTGTGCGAAATTTTAAAATTAAGTTTTTATTTCTTGTGTCGTAATCATGCGATCGAAGTGAAAGTTTGAATAATGAACATAGGCAATAATTGTCCTTGAATGGTACATAACTCTATGGCCTATACATATAACAATCCAAAATGGCGAGCATCCGAAATATTTTGACGGTTCTCAATATCTACGAATCTTTTACAGCAATCAAACTGAATATTTTATGTTCATAGAGGCTATGAACATAAGTTCACCTATATGACTTTCAGTAAACTGGTGACCTCAAATCCAACATGGCGGTGACGCGAAGTATAACTACTGTATTTAAATGGACGTTTCTCGCGATTTAACCATCCGAGTGTAGTGAAACTTTGCACGTAAAGCTTATATAAATGTTAATCCAGTGGCATCTAATTTATTTCAATTGTTTTCATAACCACAAGAGCTGTGCGAAATTTTAAAATCTCGTTTTTACTTCTTGTATCCTAATCATGCGATTGAAGTCTGAATACCACACGTACACAATAATCTTCATGCAACAGTACATAAATTAAAATCCAACTTGGTGACCATCTGAAATATTTAGATGGTTCTCAATATCTACGAATCTATCACAACAATCAAACTGGAATTTGTATGTTGATAGAGGCAATTAACATGAGTAGGATATATGAAAATAGGCTGTGTAGTTATTCACGGAACTACTTGTTCTTCTTCAAGATACAGCTGCAAACAAAGGCGACGGTAATTGAATGACATGGCAGGACAATAACATAGGTTATCAGATCAATTATATACACCCAAGTAACGAGAATGATAACCACAATGTCCACAATGAAAACAACAAACACCTTGTATCTCAATAAACTGAATGACATTTATGTGAATTATTACTCTATAACCTAATATTCGTCTTTCTTTGTAGGACAGATATGAGAGGAATAGCCAGTGTTATCGTCACCCTCCTGGCCGGAGTTACGAGTATCAGGGCGGCTGTCCCCAGACTATTTGGACTGGCAGTGCTACCCCAAGGTGAAACAGGTACGGTACGGACTTCAGCCCAGTAGGTACTCTCTTGAAGCCAGAGCTTAATTTGTACAGATAAACAATCATAAAATGTCGCATCTCTTGAGGCATGAAAAATGCTAAGTGTCACTTCGACTGCTGTCGGCTGCGTACTGTTCGGTGGATATGTACTGCAACATGATCAGTCCGTAATTCACTCACTCTCTCTCGCTATCGGTCAGCCCCTCTCCCCGCTCCTACACGCACCGTGTCGTGGTATATTAAGACATGATACACTCACAATTACGTGTGCTGCGCTGTAGCGTGGTAGGTTCTAAAGACATTCATCGCCGAGCAACCACAGTTCGAGTCACGTCGTGAATATTATTTTTGTGAAGTAACACACCATGATGATGTCATGCTACGAAAACAACTGCGTTTGGCCGAGCTAACGTTGATGATAATGCGTGATTACATTCTGCCATGGCTCACTATACACACGCATCTGGCTCTCGTCGATCACGGCAATTACAAGTGTTCGTGAGGCAACAATCCGATGTGGTGTTCCATCGGGATCTCATCAAAGATTGATATAGCAGAGGTGGGTATCAGGAAGGATTGGTCGTCTACCGGGCACTGGTTTAGAGCGGGTTTCTACTGTAGAAGAAGACCGCCATTTAGTTACAACTTCGCAGGAAAATCCATTCTTAAAATCGGCAGAGCTCGTGCAGACGACCAATTATCCTGGATGTCCATACACGGTCTGTAAACGATTACGAGAAGCAGGAATTGCTTGCAGAAAACCTGCAATCAAAGAATGTCTCTCACCAACATACAGTTGACCGTTGTGCCTTTGCTGATCTGGAATTAAATCGTAATTGGGATCAGGTCATCTTCTCTGACGAGACATGTTTCAGTTCGGCAGAGGTCAGACCGGTTCGTGTTTACAGGCCACTTGGAACCCGATACGAGAAACGGTATGTGGCTGAGCGCACACGAAGTGGCCGCATATCTGTGTCGTGTTGGGGGTGTATGTCGTCTGATGGGGCTGGAGTGCTTCATCGGATAGATGGACATCTCGCATCGGACCAATATTTGCACATTTTGCAGAATATTATGATTCCCAGTGTGAGAGAGTGCTATCCACACGCAGTACTTCAGTTCGTGCAAGACAACTCTCCAATCCACATGAGCAGAAGTGTTCAGGGCTGGTTTTCTGAGCAGAACTCCATTGAACTGCTCAACTGGGCCCCTCGAACTCCAGACTTGAACCCCATTGAGCATATGTGGGCAAAGTGGAAATGCCATATCAGGGAAAACTGGCCTCACCCTCCCCCTCGTTCGCAGGTGCATTTTGGGAGATCATGTTGGAAGCATGGGAGGAGATTGCCCTTGATGAACAGTACTTCATACATCTAGTTCAGTCAATGCCACGTCGGGTACAGTAAGTTGTCGAAGCCGGTGTATACTGGACGAGATATTGAAGAAGTGCCTACAACAGTCCTTTTCAGGACTAACAATAAGCAAATTCATTAAGCTAGATTTTCCTTTGTATAGAAACACACACGTATTTCGTCCATGAAGCATTTGACATGTTTAAAAAATAAACACCGTGAGTACACGCCGCACAAACGTTCTGCGGGGTATCGCAGTATCGTGGAAGAATCTTTCATTTCGCCTGGACCCCAGTTTATTCCGCCGGTACTATGGTATTAAATGGGTGTTATCCTGCATGACTAATGCTCGTGAAAGTCCAATTTCGCTATTTATTAACTAATTTATTGCAGCTAATAGCCATACATAAATCCAATTAAATGACGTCATAATTCCATATAAAAATAATAATTTAGAATAATTCGCTATGTATGTAGTTTGAAACGTCGTACACACATATTTCCACCGCTGAGGTTCGATTCGAGCATGTCTCGAGATGCATCGAGAGTACTGACGTCAGTCTCGAGTATCTCGAACGAGAATTATGCTCATCACTATGTACGCGTCGAGATGCATCGAGAGTACTAACGTCAGTCTCGAGTATCTCGAACAAGAATTATGCTCATCACTATGTACGCGTCGAGAAGCATCGAGAGTACTAACGTCAGTTTCGAGTATCTCGAACAAGAATTATGCTCATCACTATGTACGCGTCGAGAAGCATCGAGAGTACTAACGTCAGTTTCGAGTATCTCGAACAAGAATTATGCTCATCACTATGTTCGCCTCGAGATGCATCGAGAGTACTAACGTCAGTCTCGAGTATCTCGAACAAGAATTATGCTCATCACTATGTACGCGTCGAGAAGCATCGAGAGTACTAACGTCAGTTTCGAGTATCTCGAACAAGAATTATGCTCATCACTATGTTCGCCTCGAGATGCATCGAGAGTACTAACGTCAGTCCCGAGTATCTCGAACAAGAATTATGCTCATCACTTTGTATGCGTCGAGATGCATCGAGAGTACTAACGTCAGTCTCGAATATCTCGAACAAGAATTATGTTCATCACTATGTTCGCCTCGAGATGCATCGAGAGTACTAACGTCAGTCTCGAGTATCTCGAACAAGAATTATGCTCATCACTATGTTCGCCTCGAGATGCATCGAGAGTACTAACGTCAGTCTCGAGTATCTCGAACAAGAATTATGCTCATCACTATGTTCGCCTCGAGATGCATCGAGAGTACTAACGTCAGTCTCGAGTATCTCGAACAAGAATTATGCTCATCACTATGTTCGCCTCGAGATGCATCGAGAGTACTAACGTCAGTCCCGAGTATCTCGAACAAGAATTATGCTCATCACTATGCACGCGTCGAGATGCATCGAGAGTACTAACGTCAGTCTCGAGTATCTCGAACAAGAATTAT
This sequence comes from Meconema thalassinum, assembly GCA_946902985.2. Lineage (NCBI taxonomy): Eukaryota > Metazoa > Arthropoda > Insecta > Orthoptera > Tettigoniidae > Meconema > Meconema thalassinum. The sequence goes on along the minus strand of OX336388.2, from coordinate 602,992,046 downwards.
GCTCATCACTATGTTCGCCTCGAGATGCATCGAGAGTACTAACGTCAGTCTCGAGTATCTCGAACAAGAATTATGCTCATCACTATGTTCGCCTCGAGATGCATCGAGAGTACTAACGTCAGTCTCGAGTATCTCGAACAAGAATTATGCTCATCACTATGTTCGCCTCGAGATGCATCGAGAGTACTAACGTCAGTCTCGAGTATCTCGAACAAGAATTATGCTCATCACTATGTTCTCCTCGAGATGCATCGAGAGTACTAACGTCAGTTTCGAGTATCTCGAACAAGATTTATGCTCATCACTATGTTCGCCTCGAGATGCATCGAGAGTACTAACGTCAGTCTCGAGTATCTCGAACAAGAATTATGCGCTTCACTATGTTCTCCACGAGATGCATCGAGAGTACTAACGTCAGTCTCTAGTATCTCGAACAAGAATTATGCTCATCACTATGTTCGCCTCGAGATGCATCGAGAGTACTAACGTCAGTTTCGAGTATCTCGAACAAGAATTATGCTCATCACTATGTTCGCCTCGAGATGCATCGAGAGTACTATCGTCAGTCTCGAGTATCTCGAACAAGAATTATGCGCTTCACTATGTTCTCCTCGAGATGCATCGAGAGTACTAACGTCAGTCTCTAGTATCTCGAACAAGAATTATGCTCATCACTATGTTCGCCTCGAGATGCATCGAGAGTACTAACGTCAGTCTCGAGTATCTCGAACAAGAATTATGCTCATCACTATGTTCTCCTCGAGATGTATCGAGAGTACTAACGTCAGTCTCGAGTATCTCGAACAAGAATTATGCGCTTCACTATGTTCTCCTCGAGATGCATCGAGAGTACTAACGTCAGTCTCTAGTATCTCGAACAAGAATTATGCTCATCACTATGTTCGCCTCGAGATGCATCGAGAGTACTAACGTCAGTCTCGAGTATCTCGAACAAGAATTATGCTCATCACTATGTTCGCCTCGAGATGCAACGAGAGTACTAACGTCAGTCTCGAGTATCTCGAACAAGAATTATGCTCATCACTATGTTCGCCTCGAGATGCATCGAGAGTACTAACGTCAGTTTCGAGTATCTCGAACAAGAATTATGCTCTTCACTATGTTCTCCTCGAGATGCATCGAGAGTACTAACGTCAGTTTCGAGTATCTCGAACAAGAATTATGCTCTCATCACTATGTTCGCCTCGAGATGCATCGAGAGTACTAACGTCAGTCTCGAGTATCTCGAACAAGAATTATGCGCTTCACTATGTTCTCCTCGAGATGCATCGAGAGTACTAACGTCAGTCTCTAGTATCTCGAACAAGAATTATGCGCTTCACTATGTTCTCCTCGAGATGCATCGAGAGTACTAACGTCAGTCTCTAGTATCTCGAACAAGAATTATGCGCTTCACTATGTTCTCCTCGAGATGCATCGAGAGTACTAACGTCAGTCTCTAGTATCTCGAACAAGAATTATGCGCTTCACTATGTTCTCCTCGAGATGCATCGAGAGTACTAACGTCAGTCTCTAGTATCTCGAACAAGAATTATGCGCTTCACTATGTTCTCCTCGAGATGCATCGAGAGTACTAACGTCAGTCTCTAGTATCTCGAACAAGAATTATGCGCTTCACTATGTTCTCCTCGAGATGCATCGAGAGTACTAACGTCAGTCTCTAGTATCTCGAACAAGAATTATGCTCATCACTATGTTCGCCTCGAGATGCATCGAGAGTACTAACGTCAGTCTCGAGTATCTCGAACAAGAATTATGCGCTTCACTATGTTCTCCTCGAGATGCATCGAGAGTACTAACGTCAGTCTCTAGTATCTCGAACAAAAATTATGCGCTTCACTATGTTCGCCTCGAGATGCATCGAGAGTACTAACGTCAGTCTCGAGTATCTCGAACGAGAATTATGCCCATCATTATCTTCGCCTCGAGATGCATCGAGAGTACTAACGTCAGTCTCGAGTATCTCGAACGAGAATTATGCCCATCATTATCTTCGCCTCGAGATGCATCGAGAGTACTAACGTCAGTCTCGAGTATCTCGAACAAGAATTATGCTCTCATCACTATGTTCGCCTCGAGATGCATCGAGAGTACTAACGTCAGTCTCGAGTATCTCGAACAAGAATTATGCGCTTCACTATGTTCGCCTCGAGATGCATCGAGAGTACTAACGTCAGTCTCGAGTATCTCGAACAAGAATTATGCTCATCACTTTGTATGCGTCGAGATGCATCGAGAGTACTAACGTCAGTCTCGAGTATCTCGAACAAGAATTATGCTCATCACTATGTTCGCCTCGAGATGCATCGAGAGTACTAACGTCAGTCTCGAGTATCTCGAACAAGAATTATGCGCTTCACTATGTTCGCCTCGAGATGCATCGAGAGTACTAACGTCAGTCTCGAGTATCTCGAACAAGAATTATGCTCATCACTATGTTCGCCTCGAGATGCATCGAGAGTACTAACGTCAGTCTCGAGTATCTCGAACAAGAATTATGCTCATCACTATGTTCTCCTCGAGATGCATCGAGAGTACTAACGTCAGTCTCTAGTATCTCGAACAAGAATTATGCTCATCACTATGTTCGCCTCGAGATGCATCGAGAGTACTAACGTCAGTCTCGAGTATCTCGAACAAGAATTATGCGCTTCACTATGTTCGCCTCGAGATGCAACGAGAGTACTAACGTCAGTCTCGAGTATCTCGAACAAGAATTATGCTCATCACTATGTTCGCCTCGAGATGCATCGAGAGTACTAACGTCAGTCTCGAGTATCTCGAACAAGAATTATGCGCTTCACTATGTTCGCCTCGAGATGCATCGAGAGTACTAACGTCAGTTTCGAGTATCTCGAACAAGAATTATGCTCATCACTATGTTCGCCTCGAGATGCATCGAGAGTACTAACGTCAGTCTCGAGTATCTCGAACAAGAATTATGCTCATCACTATGTTCGCCTCGAGATGCAACGAGAGTACTAACGTTAGTCTCGAGTATCTCGAACAAGAATTATGCTCATCACTATGTTCGCCTCGAGATGCATCGAGAGTACTAACGTCAGTCTCGAGTATCTCGAACAAGAATTATGCTCTCATCACTATGTTCGCCTCGAGATGCATCGAGAGTACTAACGTCAGTCTCGAGTATATCGAACAAGAATTATGCTCTCATCACTTTGAATGCGTCGAGATGCATCGAGAGTACTAACGTCAGTTTCGAGTATCTCGAACAAGAATTATGCTCTCATCACTATGTTCGCCTCGAGATGCATCGAGAGTACTAACGTCAGTTTCGAGTATCTCGAACAAGAATTATGCTCTCATCACTATGTTCGCCTCGAGATGCATCGAGAGTACTAACGTCAGTCTCGAGTATCTCGAACAAGAATTATGCTCTCATCACTTTGTTCGCCTCGAGATGCATCGAGAGTACTAACGTCAGTTTCGAGTATCTCGAACAAGAATTATGCGCTTCACTATGTTCGCCTCGAGATGCAACGAGAGTACTAACGTCAGTCTCGAGTAACTCGAACGAGAGTTATGCCCATCATTATGTTCGCCTCGAGATACATCGAGAGTACTAACGTCAGTCTCGAGTATCTCGAACGAGAATTATGCCCATCATTATGTTCACCTCGAGATGCATCGAGAGTACTAACGTCAGTCTCGAGTATCTCGAACGAGAATTATGCCCATCATTATTGCATAGCATTCTTCTCTGTTATTCTGATATCTGCACAGTGGCACCGTGTACTGATAGTTGCATTTTGTCACGAACATGTCGTTGAACAAAGATGGAAGTGCATCAATTTTGTTGCGACTGTACAGCCACGTCCAAGCCCGATGATACCCGAACAGGACTTTGATATTTTCCATGCGACAATTTATGATTGTCTATCTGTACATTTATACGTGCTGAGCTCTGAAGTACCGATGTTTCTGAGGGTTCCAGAACACTCCAGGACAGCGCGTCGTTAGGGCCACACCTGAAAATTTTTCAAAAAATTATATGCCTATTGAAATGTTCTCCCATTATTTAAACAAGGCTATTATAATAAAAAATAGAACAGTAAGATTTTATTTTCCACTGCCCTAATAATCGTACAATATGAGCTAGATGATTAACAGTATAATAGGCTCATAATTAGGCCTACTTTGTTGTAATATCATGGTGTAGGTGTATGCTCATTTTTATTAATGTATAATCTTTTAAGATGACCGTCATAAAGACAAGTCGTTATTTTATAAAGACAAAATTTATGACAAATGACAAGCATGGACCAAAATTCCTTGACACGGAGATTGGACGGATTAAAAGGGTCAAACAGTTCACGTGGACTATGCAGGAGAATGGGTTAGAAAAGCAGCTGTTGGAGATCGAAGTCTAAAAATGGAAAGAGCATATGGATTAACAAACAATATCTACTACAAGACGTGCATCTCCTGGAATACCAAAATAAGGCATCATAACAATGCCGTAAAAACGGGACGCCTCTTTGCCAGTGAATGCCTCTCGATGAGCTATAGCCTCGAAAAACTAGAAGTCCTGGAAAGGAGAATTCTAAGAAAATCATGGATGCAGTTCGGACTAAAGACGGATGGGAACTGCGAAGCAACAGAGAAGTCTACCAGAACATAGAGAGAATCCCAGAGACTATGCGGAAGAGAAGGCTGACATTCATCGGACATCTACACAGAATGCACAAACATCCAGTAGAATAACGATACAAATATTCGACTATCTCTGGAACAAGAAGACTACTCCATAGTGGACTAAGGAAGTTAGGAAAGATTTAGAAAAGTTGATCACAAAGTCTCAAATGCTAGAAAGAACTGAATTGAGAGTAAAGTGAAAAATCTGGAAGGGTTTCAAGATGAAGAAAGACCTAAGAGAAGTGGACGAACTTGGACAGAAGATCGAAGTAAACACGCCAGTGAACGCATGAAGGAATATTGGAGACAGAGGAAACTCCAGGCAAAGGAAAAGAAAAAGAAATAAAATTGTTACGTGATCCTAAGTGGTCAATTCGCATGGTAAAAAAAGCACAAAGAGAGCGATAGGTTAAATAAAAACCAATTACACTGCATCTCTCCTATTAAGAAGCAAAATAATGTATTCACTCACTCATCACCATATCCCTTAAACTCCTGAACCTGGAACCTCATAATTTTGCATAGAGGTTCCTTGAAGATCATAGGCATAAGATAAGCTGGGGTTTTGACCAATTACATTTCTAGGGGACAAAAATAGTCGAAAAAATTGGCTTTTTCCTACCTCATAAACTTTTAATATAAAATTTGACATGAGTGCTCTTTGGTGAAGAGAGTTTGTTCGAGGATTTTCAGATTTTATAGATTTCGGATGGTAAAGAGTAGGGTTGAAAAATGTATTTGGGGTGTGCGTATCTCTTTAGAAACTTGGAGCCTTGAAAAAATAATCTTCCTAAAAAATAAGAATATACGCAATCACCCGACATTTCGAAAAATCTGCCCATGCGGCTCAGAGGGAGGGGTGTATTTGTGGAGTGAAGTTGTATTTTAATTAATAATTTTATTGCGCACAATGTGCAAGGAATAAAAACAAAAACAAAATCGACTATCCACAAATTTACAAGAGACGACCCTGATCTACAGTTCTGCGTCGCTACTCAAAATCCTTATCGATAACCGTCGTTCACACAACACAGTGCATGATATCTTGCACATTGCTTCCCACACATCTTACAAATACACTCCTCATCTGGAGTGTGGTAAGTTGGTCTCACGCACACTCTGAAGTGGAATCCGTGCACTGCGTAGCGTGTCCAGGTGTGAAGCAGTTCATAATCTGGCCCTTTCCATTCTTTGTTCAGCTTCGCTTCAGTTCCGTAAAATTCCATTCAAATTGCCTCACGCTTTTCTTTAAGTTCGGCCATTAATTCCTGATAGACTCCTGTATACGATAGTAACATTTTCATCCGGAGCTGTTCTATTAGAAAAGGTTCGCTAGTAAGCTCATACATAAGTCGGCCTGGATGGGGGGTACATACAAGTCGAAGGAAGTGGGCACCTGATGTTGCAAGAATTGAGTAAGTTGAAGACAGGGAGTTATATTTAAATAATTCCTGGAAAGCGAGGTTACTGAACGCAGAGCCAAGCGTCCCCTAATGACGTGATGGACTCGTCACCCTTTGTTCGCAGCGTTAGACAAGGAGCGCTTTGAGTGGGGAAGAGAGAAGAAGATAGATTTGTGACGTCAAGTTGGGCGGAGTTTTATGTCTACTGCAACGATATTGAATATGAATCTGCGAATCATGGTGGACCAAGCCACTTTCAGCGGGAAAGAAGCGTGCTATCAAAGAGCGAGGGAAAGCTGGATTGAATTAATTCACGACGGGATTTAATTCCGCAAAGCAGGACTGTAACATGCATGGAAAAAGAAAATCTTTGATACTACTCGCAAGCCTGTGCGCCAATTTCTTAGATTCATTGTAATTTAATAGTCCCCACCCTAGTACCATTTGCCAGATCTGTATAAATTAGGTGGCTGTGCTAGCGAGCTTATTCATTTTCTGATTTAGCTCGACGCGAGTTAACACATTTTCTGAGGTTGATTGACGCGGGACGTTATATCTTTAATTTCGATCTCCACGAGAGATGACTGATACTATTTTGTAGTCTCCATGAGAGCCGAGTGATAATTGTAAACTTTGAATCTCTGATGAGATTTCGTTCTGCAGTGAACATAATAATATTGAGAGTAGACATTTGGTCTAAATACATTAACATACACAATTCAGATATTGTTATAAAAATGTTTATGCGTTTGAACAGTGCGTGTGTAATTAGAGCATGATTGCTTATTTAGGGAAATTGTCACCGTAAATAATGGCTTAGGACTATGAGTGAAGTTAGTAGTTCTGATCGCAATTATAGTAGGAAAGCATAGCATATAATAATTTGACTTTGATTTTCCATCTTTAAGAAGGCATCAAGATGATCGATACGAGGACGACTACTGGGATGATGACCGATCAATCTGCGGAAATGTTTTCTATGGCAGTGTAAATATCCAGTGGGCCATGGAAAGTTACTTACGCTGACGTGATGGGCTGTTATGGATGAGCACTGAATATTGATATATCAATTATGTAGATATTTTGGATTGGAAACATTGTATATATTTTTCTTGTGATTTTTATTCTTGTTCAATCGTGTAGATTTTAACGTCGTGACCCGACACTCAATTGTAAATGCGTCAGGACACGTGACCACTAGTTTTTTTTTGTAATAGTAATCCGTGTACTCCGTGTACATGTGCGAATATTTTAGTTTGGCGTACACATGAATTGCAGTCATGGTGATAAGTGGAGCTGATAAATGTAAGGATAAAATAGTAGGGGGGAAATAGTTCTTGCAGGGATGTTTGAGTGAACAAGTATTTTAATTGAGTTGCCTTTGTTGCGACAGATTTTGGAAAGAACCGTCCGTTCTTTTATTTATTTAAAATTTGGATTTCGATGTTAGTATTTTGGTTTTATTCTTCGGTCGGAATACTTGGATCAGACGCGCCTGGTGTGTGGAAAATATTTGTGTGATTTTCTTTCAGGTGATTGTCAAACCCTAACGTGTGATATGTTGTGTCTGTGTGTCTATTTGTGAATATTTGAATATATGCGCGGGAGATTGGCATAGATTTGCCAAGTCTTCGTCGGCTGCTGTTACGGATGGTAAGTGATGCTCCGCGGAGACCTTAACCAGTCCAATTGGATCTTGTAATTCCAAAGGGAATTAATGAGATATTATTATGACACACACATGTTAGCTGATTTAACAGCTGTATATTCGTCGTATCTTGGAGCTGGGCATAATGCTGGCCCGGGATGTTGTTGACACGAGGGTGATTTGACAGGTGATATGAGAGTCCATACTGAGCGCTGATCTTGGGTATTTCTGGACATAATTAGAGCAGAGGGGAACGGCCTAGCCATTGACCCAGTCTGTTAAATATAGCTTACTTGTTCATTTAATGTCTTGAAATAAATTTAAAGGGTGACGTTTTCCACGCCTGCGCGGTATTTTCATGTTGCCACGTTCAAATGAAAATGTTTCGTTGTTGTAAATAAGTGCAATTTTGTACATTTTGTGTATTCATTTTATTTTTGATCTTTGTTTCTGGTTGACACCTTGTTGGGTTTTTGTTGTAAAATGACACGCGGTCATTTTGTTGTTTTTGTAGTCGTGGTCACGTTAATCATTCTTGTGTCGATATTGTGAAGTCCTGTGTTGAGGCAACCTTGTTGTGCTTTGGGCACAGTTGATCCAGATTTAATCGGAAATCATTGTTGTAAATAATTAAATTTAGCGAGTGTCGGTAGTGTAAATTTATATTTTGTTGTGTTAAGTTCCCATCGCTAATTTATCTCAAATACGGATTTGTGGTTTGACGGCTACGGCATGATGGCACCAAATCTCGTATCTGTACTCATTCCATATTGCATGCTTATCCCACCACGCACGCACATGAATTGAAGAATGATCAGGCCAAATCTCCGGACATGAACTTTATGAAGTCTCTGGGAAAGACCATTTTATTAGGTGATTATTTCATTGATTAATTATGGGTATAAGTTTAAGGGAGTGTTTTTCCTTGTTTATTTGTTTGTTGATATTTTTGTTCTGGAATTAAATTTGTTTTGTTTATTTTGGCTTCATTTTCTGTTCTTTCCGTGATAAAACATGTTAGGTTGGCAAGGGTTATAACCAAATATTTTTCTGTTATGTTAGAAAAATAGGAAGGAAGCTTGTAGTTTAACGTGACCGTTAATCTGTAGATTATGAGCCACGGGACCTCCTTTTTACGTGGAATCCGAACCACAGGACATGGCATTTCACTTCGAAAATCTCACATGCATTGTTATGTTGGTACTTATTATGTATGTTATTTTGTTTTCAAGAAAAATAAAAGAGTAGTACACTGCTCTGCCTTGCAAGTGAAAATGGTGTGTGAATCAGTGAGGAGTGTAGTGAAACCTAAAATATTATAAATTAGAGAAAGCAGACTGTATCAGTTTACTAAAATATCAAAACCAGAACAGGTTATGGGCCCAGATGCGCCAAATGCAATGGGTAAACTGTGAAACAAGATAAATAATCAAGAACTGTGCAGCGTGTTGAAGAAAAACAAAAGGCTAAGACAATGGCATCAGAAGATAGTGAACTACACAGCATACAAAAACTCAGCAGCCCTGACACATTTCAACTGTGGGATTTTGAAATTCAAATTCTATTTAAAGCCAAGCAGGTATGGGATGTTGTTAATGGACAAGAACCTCTCACTGAAATACCACAAGATGCAGCTCAAAGGAGAAAGGCATGGTTGGCCAAAGATGCTAAAGCTCAGTATTATATTCTGAGAACAATTGACAAGGTGGTGAAAAATCGTATTCTGACATGTACTACTTCCAAAGAAATGTATGAAGCACTCAGAGGTGTATTCAGAAGAGATACCAGTCAACAAAAACAACAGCTGCTCATGGACTTCCATGGTTTTAAGTTTGATAAAACTAAAGGAATGATGATGAACATCAGCCATCTAAGAAATATTGTCTTCAAACTACAACAATTCAAACAAGAAATATCTGAAGAGATGGTTATGGCAAAAATCCTTTTTTCATTGCCTGAGCAATATCACTATTTCTCAAGTGCATGGGAATCTACACCTACTTCAGATAGATCCATTGAAAATCTTGTGGCTAGACTTTGTGTTGAAGAAGACTACAAGTTGTCAAGTAGGCCTAAGTCAGAAGAGACAAGTGTTGTTTTTGGTGCACAAAATAAATACAAGGGGTCAAAAGGGTCTCAAGTGAAGTGTTATAAATGTGGGGGAGAAGGGTATATTAAAACAAGGTGTCCAAAGAAGAAATATTGCAAGATCTGTAAACGTGACACTCACAATGAAGAAGAATGCTTCAAGAACAGAAACAATGTGCTTGACAGTAAGAAATGCATTTACTGTAAGAAATCTAATCATGTGTCTGACAACTGCTGGTTCAAAGAAGAACATGAAAAGAAGAAAGACAAAGAATCCTTCTTTGCAGAATCTGAAAAGTATGGTGAAGTGTTATTCTGTGAAAAACTAAATGAAAATATGTTTGTGGTAGACAGTGGTTCTACATCACATCTGACAAATAAGCGTGACATTTTATCAAATACTGAATCATCAGAAGCTAAAATATACAGTGCAAAGAGAGGTAAAACAATGAACGCTGTGTTGTCAGGAGACATTGAAACTGACAACGTGTTGTTTAAAGATGTGTCTTATGTGCCACAACTTACCAGAAACTTACTCTCTGTCAATGCCATCACTGAAAACAATGGAGAGGTAAGATTCAAAAATAAAAAAGTTTTGTTTTTGAAGGATGATAAAGTTGTGCTTACGGAAAGAAAACTCCAGGTGGATTGTTTGTTGTGGACTTAATCGCTCAACATCAAAAAGAAACACTCCTAACCCAAACTGAAGAAGAATACATGGTATGGCACAAGAAATTAGGCCATATTAGCTTTGGAAATCTACAGAAATTTCCTAGCCTATGTCAGGGAGTGCCAATTTCTCTAAGTAAATCCAAAGTTAACCCTAGATGTGAAATACGTGCTATAGCAAAACTCAACAGAAATCCTTTTAACACAGTTTACAAAGAGCAGAGAGACCTTTGGAAATTATGCATACAGACTTGTGTGGAAAATTGAACCACCAACTTTTGACAACAATAACTATTTTATGTTACGTATAGATGATTTCACCCATTTTGTACAAGTGTATTTGCTAGAAACGAAAGATGAAGCTCAAGGTTTTTAAAGGACTATATTGCTGAAGCAGAAAACCATCATAACCTAAAAGTGTCTAAAATAAGAGTTGATAATGGTGGAGAATATCGGTCTAATGACTTCAAGAACTGGTGTAAGGGTAAAGGTATTAAATTAGACTATACCATACCTCATACACCTCACTTGAACGGCACTGCTGAAAAGATGAATCTTACTCTAGGAAACAAAATGAGAGCGCTACTGTATGATGCAAATTTTCCCAATGAAATGTGGGGAACTGCAGTGGAAACTGCTGCCTATCTTCAAAACAGGAGTCCAACGGTAACAGTTGACACCACTCCTGCCGAAAAATGTTACCACAGAAAACCAGATCTCTCTCGCCTTCAACAGTATGGTTCTGTGGTCTACACCAAGAGTCTCGGTCATCTGAAGAAACTAGATCCTAGAGGTAAGAAAGGTTATTTTTTGTGGATACAGAATCTGGGACAAGGAAGATCGGGTGATCTATGTATCCAGAGATATGAAGTTCTTTGACTCAGAAAATGACAAGAAGCCTGCATTACAAAACCAAAGTATCACCATTGAAAATTTACTTGAAGATGAAGACAACCAGGAAAATGAAACAAACCATGAAAGTCAAGATGAAACAGATAGTGAGGAAGCAAAAGATGAAGATACTGGATCGGATTATGAACCCTCAAGTGATGAAGATGATGCACCAATAAATCCACAACCAAACCAAAGACCAAAAAGAGACATACAAATGCCAAAGAAATATGAAGATTATGCAGTGCTTACAGATGACTCACCTCTTACATATGAAGACTGCATGCAGAGTCAAGATAGAGAAAAATGGAAGAAGGCCATACAAGAGGAAAAGGACTGCCTCAAGAAAAATGAAACTTGGGATTTAGTCAACGAAGAATGTGCCAAAGGTAAAGAAATCGTTACTAGTCGCTGGTTGTTCAAGATTAAAGAAGATGGTCGCTATAGGGCAAGATTGGTTGCTAGAGGCTTCCAACAGAAAAAGGGCTTAAACTATGAGGACATTTTCAGCTCAGTAGTACAATCAAACACTCTGAGAATTGTATTGGCTATTGCAGCTTCAGAAGGTTTTAAGACATCAACCTTTGACATCAAATCTGCTTTCTTGTACGGTGACTTACAAACTGAGATATACATGCGCCTTCCAGAAGATTTTAATGTCTCAGGAAAAATATGTTAACTAAGAAAAGCACTATATGGTCTCAAACAGGCACCCCAACAATGGTTCAAACGTCTGACGGACTATCTAAAAAGCGAAGGTTTGAAACAAACTCAAACAGACCAATGTGTGTTCAAATCCACTTCAGGAAAGAAATTATTTGTTGCTATCCATGTGGATGATGGGATGGTGATAGGAGAAGATGAGCAACAAATTATAGAACTAATGACGAAAATGAAGAAGCAATTCGAGACTTCCATAAATCTCGAACCTAAGACCTACCTGGGAATGCAAATTTCTCAAAACAAAGATGGAGTATTCATCAGTCAAGAATGATATGCTGAACATGTCATGGAAAAATACAACATGGAAACATCAAAACCAACAAGTACTCCAATCTCACATCAAGATAATTCTCATGATGATGCCAAAACTTCCCAAACCAGCTTTCCATATCAAGAAGCAGTGGGAAGCCCGCTGTACCTATCCTGCAAGACAAGACCAGATATCAGCTATGCTGTCAACTATGCCAGCAGATACACAAGAAGTCCTACGAAGCAAGACGTTGTCAACATCAAAAGGACACTAAGATCCCTAAAAGGATCCATTGAACAAGGTATTCACTACTCAAACAATGTCAAGAATGTACATACTCTAGAAGTATTCTGCGACTCTGATCATTCAGGTGTCAGAAAGGGATGCAAGAGTATATCAGGTTACATAATGTACTACGCTAATGGTCCAATTGCTTGGAGCTCTCGTAAACAGTCTATTGTAGCTCAATCATCAACTGAAGCTGGGTACATTTCAGACGCCCAATGCTGCAAGGAAATGAAATATGTGAAATCTGTACTTGAGGAGCTACTGGAAGAAACTGTCAACCTAAACTTGTATGTGGACAATACCAGTTGCATAAAAATGATTCAATCAAACCAGTTGACCAGAAAGTGTATCTATATTGATTTAAAATATCATCTGGTTAAAGATGAATACAAGAAAGGATGGTTCAAGATCCTGTATTGTTCTAGTGATCAAAATGTTGCAGACATTTTAACTAAACCTCTTCTTCATGGTAAATTTGCAAATCTCAAAAACCGTGTTATGTTTAAAGTGTGATTTTTTTAGAGTTTATTATATCAGTGTCATTTCCATTATGTAAGTGGAAAACAAAAAACAAAAATGACCAAAACAACTATTTGTTTACACCCTTGAGGGAGTGTGTTAAAACATGTTAGGTTGAAAAGGGTTATAACCAAATATTTTTCTGTTATGTTGGTACTTATTATGTATGTTATTTTGATTTCAAGAAAAATAAAAGAGTAGTACACTGCTCTACAGCGGCGGCTCGTGAAGGGGAGCTGCAGAGCTGCAGCCCCCCCAGGGTGTTAGACAATATCAATTTACACTTTGAAAGTAATGAGGTAACGGTGTAATTAAATAGATCTCTTTAAATTTTTCACAAGTAAAGGCCAAGCTGGCTCGTAAATCCGCTTCCCCCACGGCAGCTGCATTCTCCGCAGCACCTTAGGAACTTAACATTGCACTTCCTGAATCCACTTCCCCCATTGCCAAGTTGTCCTATGAAAGCCTCTTAGGGTGCTGCAATCTTTGCAGCTTCGCCACAGAGTGCCAATTCATCTTTGGAAACAATAGAGTACACAGTTTGCAAACAGCTCAAACATTATACTGGCAGCGGCTAACAGCCCCTAATTCGTATTCAGAAAATTTACGACTTATATTCTAATGCACTAAATTATAAATATAATCATAATAATATCGCAAGAATATGTTTAAATGGGAAAAACCTTTGCTGCAACATGGCTATGTTTGTAGCACTGAATGGCAATGAGAATCATGAGTAGAAGAAGGATGGAACTCAAGTAGGCGCTCACGGCATCTAGTGGGTACTAGAAGAACCATGTCCATTATCAACCCTTAGCCAATGAAAGGGAGGCATTCCACCATCTCCATTATTTGAGCATTTTCTTCAAACACTTGTACGATCAGTCTTGCCAACATGCGAATTATAGATCATTATTCTAATGTAGTATGCTTGCGTGATATTAACAAATACTTGTATATTATTTCACAGTATAGTCGGTGGAGAATTTAGCTGAACTCAAAAGAGAGTGACAGATCTTAGAAAACTCAGCGAAGAAATTCAGAAGCACGCATCTTCCGGAACTCATTTAAATAACATGTAAAATTTTGCAGTGTTACGCTTAAGTTCGGCGTATATCAACAATCGGTTGAGCGTCATAACAATGAAGTAACTAGAAACAAGAAAATATATAAATAGAATCATAATACTACGACTGTCTGTTAGGTAGTCAGTCTGAAGGCTGGTTGGATCCCCAAACAGTACCGCCGTTAGGTTATGTGGGTAGTTAGTTAGTTATTGTTGTTTTAAGGGGCGGAACTACGAGGTCATCTGCCCCGTTATGTGGGTAGATACCCACAAAAACCAAAGGCAGTGCTATATTGAGGCGTACTAGGCAAGAAGAGGAATGAGGTAGTTTGCCATGGCTTTCCTCACTGAGTCAGAACAGCAGTACTAACCCTATGAGTAGAACCTTTCACAGCATTCACAGGCACTGACTGTGCCCTGATTGTTATTACAAAGCACCACCCATACCTCAGTAGCTTCCATATAATCACAGCCATGAGAGAGACTGATACATCGGGAAAAGCCACATTTTATTCTAGCCTGTGCCAACAGACAAATGCAAATATACTGCATTCATCAAGAGATGGCAAACAGGCTAAACACTATCACAAGAAAATGTTTATATCGAAGAGAAGAATTTCGAAATATCGGTGGAGCTGTAAAACCTTCGAGTTTCCTTCTCACTGGTTCTTAGGCCCGTCATCTACAGAGGTCGTTAAACTGTTACGTATCGCTATCACCCTGCCTATGGCTACCGCTGAACCCGAACGCTGCTTTTCGTGCCTCAAGAGGATCAAAGTGTACCTCAGGACTGCCATGGGTAAAGCCCTGCGCGGATATCCGCAACATTTATCGTCATACGGATATAGTTTGCATGGATGTGCGGATAGCTGATACCGGTAATGTTTGGAGTAAATTTGCGGATAGTTTTTAGAATACAGTACAATCCGAACTTGTTGAATATCATTACTAGGACCCGGATGTTTATTGTTATGTTTTTTTTTCATGACAAATGTAAGATGGTGATTAAACTTATCTCATTCAAATTATGTCATTAAGCATAATTAACTCTCCAAACTGAAAAGGGTTGCAATTCTGGCTGTAAAACATTCATTTTAAAAATAGCACATGACATACATAGCCTAAGGGAACGACTTTCTCCTCAAATGTCTAAATGTGTTGCTTTAATGTATGTCTACCCCTTATTATTCCCGTTCTCCAAAGGGGTCGAGGATGATATGCGATGTAAGTCTTTGTGGCGGATGGTTTTTACGGCCAGATGGATGTGTTGCTTTAATAAAAAATAAAAATATTAATGTAATGCCAGTAGATTCGAATAACAAACGTGCGGATAACAGTCGTGCGGATGCGAGGCGGATGTGGATAACGTTTTCTTTATCCGCGCAGGGCTCTAGCCATAGGACAAGAAAGACTTACTGCACTTGGAATGCTGTCTATTAAGAATGGTCTGATTAACAGCAATAACCTCGTCATCGAAAAATTCTTCGCGTTCAAGACTCGACGCATGGAACTGATCTACAAATAAGGTACCGTAAGTTAATGCTTGTGCATGCAGCCCCACCAACTGCGATATGTGCGAGCCGCCACTGCTGCTCTACCTTGCAAGTGAAAATGGTGTGTGAATCAGTGAGTGTAGTGAAACCTAAAATATTATAAATTAGAGAAAGCAGACTGTATCAGTTTACTAAAATATCAAAACCAGAACATTCCGCCATATATTTAGGCTATGTTACCTTGTATCTGATAAGATGCGTATTTTAGTAACTTCATTATGAACCGTACACTACCCCCGAAAAAAGAGTCTCATAAAAAGCTTCTTGCAAGGGTTCAATACATACATACATACATACATACATACATACATACATACTGAACCCTTGCGAAGAAGCATATGAGACTCGATTTCGGGGAGTGTAACAGTCCATTTCGTAAAGTTGTTGTTATGAGCGCTTCTTAAAAATGCAGGGTAACATATACAAAATATCATGCAGGAAAAAGTGAATACCAGGGATAAACATAAGAATTCAATTAACAAATCAACAAAATTTACAATAATTACAACCAAACAAAAGAACTCCCAAATGACACCCACGTGAATTAAGAAAAGTGCCAAACAGGCCTGATCTCAGGAGAGATCGTAAACAACTGGACCAAATGTCCCAAATAACTTCAATGACATTTGCGTGTTCGGCTTCTCTAAATGCGGTACGATGTGTACAATTAATGCGAGATCCGTTACCATCCAGTGAACCTTCAAGGGACGGATCTGCATTTCCTTAGAGCTAGACAGTCACGAGGAACACAAGCTAAACACTAAGTAATTATCCGACACACCCTACACTAAACAAGACAAACAATTTCCGCATGACATTGGAATAAAAGAACTTGCCGTAGCAATCAACAATGACGCCTTAAAATTAGGACTTCTAAATCAACTCATGTAAATCAACACGTGGCCAACAACAAGAAAAAATAACATATGGCCACTTACCATATTATAGAAATACAAAATACACCCAACGGTGTCAAGACAAACAAATATGAAAAATAGCAAATAACTGAGTCACTCAAATCACTAGGCCTAAAACCAACATTTACATCAAGACAACAATATTTCAATTTATACGACATGCGGCAGCTCATGATGGACATGGCGAACTCCCATTTATTAGATCAAACGATCTTTAAAAGAACAGGTATGCTACTGATAGCTTAAAGGGGTCAGTCGGTCACAGCCGGACTGCCTACATGATGAATCACCAGACGTAGACGGGCGCAACGTGACATCTGCAACATCTGTCAACCCACGTGTCAAAATACCTCGGCCTGCCGTAGCGATGGCTCAGGTATAGAGGAACCGTGCTCACAATAGCTCATAATATACTGTGCCCGTCAGAGGAGCTATCAGGGTTGCCAACAGCCGAAACGACATCCCTAACACTTCACCTGCTGGACCCATGTGCCATGAGGATCAGGTGAAATTCTTATAGGCCATAGCGGCACGAGAATCCATGATCCAGTGGATCCGTGGTAACATGGTTGCTAAAAAGGTCATAGACAGCCCAAGAAAATACACCTCCTAAAGCTAGACTGAGAAATAAACTTCCAGGCTGAAGTAAAGCATGTAGAAATATTTATTCAAAATATTCAGACACCTAATGTATAAAGGAGGTAATGTATAAAGTATACTATGTTCCCATATTAACTTATGTAGCTGAGACTTGGACCCTGACAAGCAGGCAAGAGAGTAGAATCCAAGCCAGTGAAATGAAATTCCTAAGAAGTATGATAGGAAAGACAAGGAAAGACAGAGTGAGGAATGAAGATGTTAGGAAGGAAGTTGGGATGGGAAAACTAAATGAGAGAATTGAGAAGAATAAACTAAGGTGGTTTGGACATGTAAAGAGGATGGAGGAAAATAGAATACCAAGACAGATGCTGGAGGCAAAGTGCAAGGGTAAGAGAGCAAGAGGAAGACCTAGAACAAGGTGGATTGATTCAGTGAAGAACAGCACAAGAAAAAGAAATCTGGACTGGGACAAGATCGTGGAAGAAGAATGGTGGAAGGAAAGAGGAAAGTGGAGAAGTGCCATAAATACCCCGACCCGGCAGGAGCTGGATAAGGGGAAATGATGATGATGATTCAGACACCTACCCTAGTTCGGAGGGTTTCTATCGGCTAATCCGTAAACTAATAAATAAAAAAAACTAAAAGATCAGGACCCTAACTGTAAACTACTGTAAACCCTCGCGAAAGATTTATCTGACAAAGTAAAGCAACAACAGCAACGCTGGGAAAATGGTACGGCAATAATCTCTAAGTCAAGTTACAAAATAAGCTAATAACGGAATTTACATTTAACAGGGTAGCAATAGCAAGTCTAAGTTAGGATGATACCATTTCCTCATTTACATTTATTTTTAAATAATCTAGCTAATTCCTAACAATTAATACAAAATTTACGGCGATGACGTCCGTAAAGCAAAACAGTTAGTACAAATCTACATGACAAGCCGTGAAAAAAAAAACATTAACTGCCCTCTTACAATCTAAAAAAAAGGGTAAACATGGGGTTATCATACACTTGAATAAATAATAACAAGACCATAAACAATATTATTCCTGCCTTCGCCCTGGGTTACTCTTTGTAAACCAGTGTCATCTACGTGCATGTTAATTACGGTGGCAATTGCGTAGTAAAAACTACGTCTAACGTCGCATGAGGCTCACGCTCCACCAGCTACTGACTAAAGGTTGAGCAAGCACTCCATCGATAAAAAATTAGTGTCATCTGTCCTAGATTACTTCCACAAAAGAAGTGTGCACAAATCAAGTGCCAGCCAGCAGGTCCAGAATGCAAGAAAATCAAGGTTAAATGCTATAAATAGTTAATTATCATCAGTTTATAATAATGACGTTTTTGATCATTAGAATCGTTGGTTTAGATTACCGTTGGTTTATGGCGAGTAGGCTGACAATCCCGAATACCTTGGGCTCAGCAGTAGCAGTCTCGTGCGAGATCAATCTCTGCTATAAAACACCGTCAACGAGCTCTCCCGCTCGGACAACAATAACAGAGGTTATTAGTGGCTCTCGGCTCACTTAATTTACCTCTGGGTAAGGCCTGGCATGAACATCAGTTACCTCCCTACAATAAAACAGTCAACAGAATCGAAGTCTGGACACACATAAATATAGCCTCTATACAGGTGCCTCATCTAGCCTCTTAATTTCAACAAATAAACCTTAACATAACGTGTAATAATTCTCAGAAGGAGAAGAAAGACAGTCGCTTCAATAGCGATGCAAACATACGGCTCTTGCCATTCATCTCAAAGTAGCAAAACACCTGATTATTACAAAATGGTGGCCTGGACATTGACCTACATATGAGACACATCATTTAAATGTTAGTAATGCTATAAGCATTGTCAAAGAGTCTGAAAAAGTATGTCTCACTGAGTGAGTGGTGCTCTAGTACATTGCATGCTGGGAACTGTGACTACCTGTCCATGATTCGAGCTAGCCTCGCTACTCACAATCATCCACACAGACAGTTTAGAAAATGAACAACACTGAAAGCAGGCAGCTTTCTCGCAGAAAGTCCTATCAGAAAACTGGCCTTGTTATCATGTCCCAGATATAATACAAAATCACATAAGCACTAGGCTTAAAATCACGCCTCAGAACTATGCACAAAGACGTGGCATGTTTGTAAAAGTCAAAGAAATGAAAAATACAGATATTCCACTTAATCTGAACCTCTTTGAAATGTGCAGATATGTCAGTTCATAACTGCTCTGTCTAATCATAACCAAAATAATAACTGTGTCGAAACACTTGACACGAAATAAACATCATAAAGGCGCAAATCTTACAATTGCTAAGTTTGCCAATGATACGGCATTCATTGCAGGGTTTGATGCTAGATTGCATACAAAATGTAACACCCTGAATGTGTTCATAACTTGAACTGGATGGCTTCATAGCACATCAAAAATGAAAATGACATTGAATTACAAAACTGATAGCTTCAGTCGGCTATCTAATGATACGGACTGTTCTGACAAATCAGTGGCGTGACAGCAGTTACTAGAAAGGGGTGTTATACGAATAACACTGGCCATGACGTCTGATCGTCATCCCAAATAACTGTACACAAAATCACCCACCTAGGGTTGAACAAAACGTAGTAACAAAGACTACAGTCACGCTTAGCAGGGGTAGAAATAACATCTTAGCGATGTCCATCAGAATGCACCGTGATCGAAAAGAAATTCAATCACAACGAGTGACTAACAAACCACTGAATGTGAACTACAAGGATTAATTCTAACAGTACAAAACCTACCTATGGCTTGTCAAGGAGTTCGACTGATTCTACAATAAACTACAATAAACCACACTAAACTACACCACAAAAGAACCGCACAAGGAATGAATTATTCGGACTCACAAGAAAGGATGTCTACATCTCAGTCGTTCCAACGACCTGAGGGATACAATAAGGCTTTGGTCTCCGGACAAGAGTTGTCCAATCTGGGCCTCCACATCGGCTCTATCCATTTCTAGGGCCTTTATTCTCCCTCGTCGTTGTCGTGATGATATGACCAGACTCCTCCCCAAAGTCATCATTTTCCTTGGCTTAGCGGATGCTAAAGTCATGGTTCTCCCGTCATCGGCTGTAGTTCTCCGGTCCTCCCCTTCACATGATGAAGCTTAACAGCTCATCTCCACAGGTGATGCGTAACAAAGATCGTCGTACGCGTGGTTATCAAGAAGTGACATTTTGAAATACGAATTTACCACTTGAAAATACGATAAATGAGCGTAGAACAGTTGCACTGAAGCTAGCTTTAATGTGGTACTAAATTCACTGCTGCTACACGGTGCAGATGGTTTATAAATTGGCCATGCACTATTATCTGCTTCACTAACACAGATTTTACTTGCCCACAAATCACGTGGCGTGGCATCGACGTTGTGTTTCACAGAAAAGGATCGCACTTACGATTAAAGCAATATTTGTAGTTATGAGTGTTGAAATGATTCACTCGGTTAATAATAATCTCATAGTGAATGATATATTTTATCGCCACTTGACGATATCGAAATACGATGTTCGAACACGTGGTTGAAAATATGGTGTTCCACGACTATAATCACTTTTCCAAAAATTCACAGTATTCGTAGCACAAGCCTTCTCCGGCTGTAATACTCACTAATATTATGTACTGTTCGTAGTTAAATAATGTGCGATGCACTAAGATTGCTTTCCTCGCCTCCAGGCTGACTATTACATCGTCTTTTAGACGGACTTGACAAGAACAACATCCAACTTGGATGGTAAACCAAACACATGTGATAAGAGCTCAGTCCTGCGCTGCGTGAACTTGTGAATACACTAGTCGTGCAGCGACTGTCTGGTTCCGGTTCGCGTATCTGCGATGTTACTACCTTACCAAAAGCAGAAATAACATTCTAAAGAATGTTTCGATGATACAGAATTACAACATGAGAATATCTGGGCTTCGTAGAAAATATAAGTGTCATAATTTAGGCTCAGGTTATTTAATAATGGGTTTCTCCATAGTCAAAAGATCAACCATTTATAACTCCAAAGAATGTTAGCATGTGGCGACAGCATGGTCGGTCAGTGGGTACGTTCTAAAGTGATGCATCAAAAATGCGTTGCGATGAAAAATATCACATGAACCAGTGCTTAGCGGGTTCATCACGTGCGTGTGTGTCAAATATTATCTTAGTATTTCCCTTTGGAAATCCAAGAATCAGTGATGGACAAAGTAAGGTAGCCTCCTAGTGTGCTCCTCCTTTCCAACAAATACAACCAACATTGAGGGCAGTAGACACATTCTACCCCTCACCACGAAGAACCAATACACACACATAGACACGATAGACACACCAGAATCACACGTATGTGTTTGACAGAAACCTGTAATAAAAGACATAAATATTTCCACCGGATTGCGCTCCCAATCTAGTCCGTGACTGAAGATCCTGAAAAGGGATATAAAAACTCAAAATATAGAACTAAGGTGTTCTACAATGACATCTTAAGGTGTTGCGCTCGGCAACCCTAATATGAATTAAAAAAAAACCTGTTTGTAAATATCTAACATATTTTACCCCCCTTCTCCTAATTAAAATGAATTTGAATAAAGCATCATTTATCATCCAAGACGAACTTCGCATTTGCGTGAATAAAATAATCCAATGCACGCACCGTGCATAATAATAATGACTCGTGAGAAACATACTCCAAAGACAAATTTTGGCCACGTGCCAACGTACATTTAAATAAATAAGAGTGCCGGTACACAAAATCTAAATACAAGGAAATAAGAACAAAACTATTTACAACGTTCCCGCGTCTAATCTAGCTACATATAGAATAAATCAATGGTTTGTACTGTAACCGTTTATACGGAGGATGCTCGGTCAGCACTCGGCATTTGCTACTGCGGTATCGGGGCGTGTAACGTTTCCTCCACCACTGACTTAACATCCGATATGGAATACTCAAGGTTCACAAGGATTAGATTAAAAACTCAACATTACAATTTTACATTATTTATTTCACAGAAGAAAAATAGATTCACTCAAAACATATCAAAAATCAAATCACTTGGCATAGTCTCTTCAAGTGTCATTCAAAAACTAAAAATCACTTTTTAAAAATTCATCAAAATTCACTATAATGTCACTTCATTATTCCACGAACTTTGTAACTACTTTGTCTTGCTTAAATTAAATTATTACCATTTTTAGTATATTTCACTCAGGCGTCGAGCGCGCCTATCATTTAAGTCATATAATCTCTCCAAGGCTTTGGACATTTACATTCATTTCATTTTACCCTTCAGGGTTTCTTTTATGTTTACATAAACTGTAATGGCCAACGCGGGAAGTCAACAACCCACCAAGAGTATTCTGGTAATAGTGGACAATGTATAAAAATTTGTTGGCCAAAGCATTAGATAATGATGTGATAATACAAAGAATTGACTTTACAAAGGTCGCTTGACAATTTAGCAAACATGTGGAGGACCAGACAATATTATTGTCACTAAATAAGGAAATCCAGGAAGGCATAAAGGACACGACACCACCACTAACTAATAATAAGATATATTATCAAATAGGTGGCACATAAAACAAATATCCAAAGGTGACACATAAACAAATATTCAAAGGTGGCACATAAACATATGAGAAACACTAGCACAAATTTACACAATTGAAGAAACACTCAAAGAATTAACACACGTTACGTCTTGAGCCTAAAACACACATATTGTCTTGAACGTAGCTGCAGATCAGTACATCATAGAACGGCATGCAATACACGGCGGTTCCATAGAATGATATAATTTAAATATGCAACACAAGTGGAGTTGCAACAAATAATGAAAAAACAGGTCGCATGGAACGAGAATGTGTCGTCGAACCAGGACTGACTTACAGTGATGCGCCGATACTGTAAGCCCAAAATGAATTGTTAATAAAACAAATTATGTGTGAAACGCAGGAAGTCAAAGTAGTTGCTGTCATACAAATACCGGGATATGCCCATCGCACGGTATTGTCACAATAGTAAAGTAATTAAACCCAGCGTCAACTTCCATTCCAGTGATGTTGCAGGAAGTCAAAGTAGTTGCTATCAGGGGCGCACCCAGGGGGGGGCTTTGGGGGCTTAAGCCCCCCCTAAAAACCTGGGAACACTTTAAAAACATTGCATCACATAAACATAAAGAAACCTTCCAAACCGTCCGTCTGCAGGTTTCCGTCCGTCGTATCTGTGATGCGGGCAATCCAGGTAACAGGCTCGCAGACTCCTAGGTTGGTGTCCCGGTGAACCGTAATGTCGTAGTCGTTCAGGTTGGACAGGCGGACGTACGGCCGAGACGTCGTGTTGATGAGGGTCTTGGCAACTAACAATCCTTTTGTCTGGATGTCCTCATATTTTGGCTCGATGACAGCCGCCACTCCCTCAGCAGTTCCGTCGACAATTACGGCAGCGCTGATCTCCGTCCTGGTGGGAACGATGACGTCCTCTCTCAGCCTTACTCGTCGTGGGGTGACGGCCTCGTGTGCTGGTTGCAAAGCAAGTACCTCACCTCCGAAGTGCAGAGTGTTGGTACTCAGATCCAAGATGATGTTGTTCTGGTCCATGAAGTCCAGTCCGATGATCACTTCATTTGATACGTCAGCCACAAGCACTGGATGCTTTATCGCCCGTCGACCAATGACGAACTCCAGTGATGCTTCGCCATGTACCGGTGCGGTCTCTCCGGTCGCGGTTATTAGTTGGAGGTTCCTTTGTGTGGGTTGCACTCTCCACTTCGGGATCACGGTGGGACTGACGATGGTCCTCGATGCTCCCGTGTCGATTAGCATGGGCCAGCTCTCTCCGTTGACGACTCCGTCGACCATCAGACTGCTATTATCCCTCCTTAACTCAGTCACACGAACTTGGACTGCCGGGGCTTGACGACTGTCACAAGCAAACCTTTGCCCCCCAAGGCTGGCTGATACTTGCTTTCCTGGGCCGCGTGGTTTCCCTACGACTGACTGTCCCGACGGAAACCCTTGGCGGCGCTGATCACCGCAGTCCTTGCTCAGGTGGCCTCTCTTACGGCAGGTCCAGCAGGTCGGTAGTCCTCTTCCGGGCCGCCTCTCCGGATGTCCTTCGGCTACGTTTTTGTTGGTGGTACTGCGACCCTTGAAGAACCGGCCTAGCGCCTCCATCAGTTCATCGACCTGGGGCTTGGTCTTGTCGGCTTTGGATGGTTCGTCGATGTCCACCTGACGCACCCGCGCGCGCATTCTAGATGCCTGTTTTGCCGTCTCGAACTCTAGTGCGTGGCTCAGCGCATCTGCCACAGACTTATTGCGCGCGAGTCGCAGCGCCTGTTGAGTGTCCGAGTCCCGTAGCCCGTCGGTGAAAGTCTGCGTCGCAATCTGTTCCAGAAAGTCAGCCGGCGCTGTTGGATAGCCGAGCCTTACGTGGCGTGCGATGTCCATCCCGAACTCCTGCAGGGTTTCCGCGTTCTTCTGTACCCGGGTCCGGAGCTGCATCTGGTAGGCCTGCTGAAGATGGCTATCTCCATATCGGGACTCCATATGGGCGATCAGTGAAGCGTAGTCCTGGGATCCAGTCGGGATGGCCTGAAGGACGTTAAGGGCGTCACCTCTCAGCGCTACAATGAGAGCTGTAGCCTTTTCTGTGTTGTTCCAGTTATTTATGGAACAGGCTGCCTCGAACTGACGTAAGTAGGTGCTCAACGGGACCTTTCCGTCGAAGGTAGGGGGCGTCACTCTGCTATATCCCGTTCCTGATATTCCCGGTGTAACGGTGGGCGGGCGTTGGCGCAGCTTGGCAACTTCCTCTTGTAGAGCGTTGAATTTCTCTTCCACCCCCGTCAGTGGGCGTTGGCGCAGCTCGGCAACTTCCTTTTGTAAGGCGTTGAATTTCTCCTCCACTCCCATCAGCGGGCGTTGGCGCAGCTCGGCAACTTCCACTTGTAAGGCGTCGAACTTCTTTTCTACTACCGTGACTTCCTCACGCAGACCCAGTTCTAATTTCTTCAGGTCCTGTGTCAACTTATTCTGACCGCCTTCCTTCTTTTTCTGGCCGTCCTCTATCCTCTTCAGATCCTCCGCTAGCTTATTTTGACCGTCTTCCATCTTCTTCTGGCCGTTTTCTAGTTTGGCAGTTAGGTCCTCGGCTAACTTCTTCTGGCCGTCCTCCATCTTCTTCTGGCCGTCTTCCAGCTTCTTCAGGTCATCCTTCAGGTCCTTGGCAAATTTCTTCTGGCCGTCCTCCATCTTCTTCTGGCCGTCCTCCATCTTCTTCTGGCCGTCTTCCATCTTGGCTTCCATGCCACTTAACTTTTCTAGCAATGCTGCAAATTGCGCTTCCATTTTAGATGTTTGTCTTGTAAAGGGCATGCACTCACAGGAAAATTAAAATAAAAAAATGACCTGCTCGGGTTTTGAAACCAGGACCGTCAGGTGTTGTGCTTGTGTTTGAGTTCGTAATCCCGCTTCTGACACCAGTTGTTCCGTGCCCCCCCCCCCTCCAGTGGCACTTTTGTTAACTGGACTACGGTGGGTTGAAGCACAACACAGATTGTTCCTTTAAATGAAATAATTAAATTTATTGCGGCCAGAAAGATACACCACTCAACAGCAAATACAAGCAATTAGAGCCTTACTCCAGTTTCCTCAAGTCTCTTCCTTATGGAGAGCTCTTGCCCCCTTTCACTTGTCAACAAACCACAGAAGTTAATTCGTCCTAATGAGTCAGGTGGCCTTGACAGAAACTACCTGCACCTCTTCCTCATGTACACAAACTACAGTTACTTGATACACGCTGCTTCGCTGTTCACAAGCTGGGAAACAATGTCACTGGATTTCGTAACTCGTACGGCACTTCGCCACAATACGTCTGTCGCTCAGTGAAATCACACTCGCTCAAAACACAGGCAGTCCCCTGTATGCTTCTCACTCCCTCGCTGTCAAGAGAATCGGCTTCAATATGGGTTTCGCAAGTCACCACACTTCTGTCGCTCAGGATAAACTCTCGCACTAGCTCGAAAAACACAACCACAACTGCTTGACAGGTCGCTCTTATATAGCAGGCCGGTGACTCAATAAATGCTTCTAGACCCATCCAGGGTTCACGGCTTCTCGAGGTTTCCTTCACTGGATGAGTCACGAATATTCTGGACCATCCCTTTGTCCTAGTAGTCCTGTTGCATAAGGCGCACGCAATACACTGAGGCAGAGCAGCCCAGCCCTGGGGCAGTTGTGACTCATGCGGCGAGCGATGAAACAAACTCACAGCCGTAACAATATTTACATACAAGAATAATAATGGACACATTCTCTTTCCATAGCTTTTTTTTTTAGCGTATGGCTTTTAGTGCCGGGAGTGTCCGAGGACATGTTCGGCTCGCCAGTTTTGTAGCTGCTTCGAGACGGACACCCAATGGGTGAGCTACAAGTACCGTTGGGGAGGGAAGGAGGGAAGTTGGAATGTAAGGACGAGGAGTTGGAAGGTAGCGGCTGTGGCCTATAGTTAGGGACCAACCCCGGCATTTGCCTGGAAGGAAGATGGGAAACCACAGAAGACCATCCTCAAGGTTGCCGGCGGGGGGATTCGAACCTCTGCGCCTCCCGGATGTGAGCGACTGCCATCAGTCATGCCGTAACCACCACGGCTAACTCACCCGGTTTTCCATAGCTGAAATCATGTTATTGAGGAAAGCCCCCTCCAAACCAAAAGTCTGGGTGCGCCCCTGGTTGCTATCATACAAATACCGGGACATGCCAATCGCGCGGTATTGTCACAATAGTAAAGCAGTTTAGCCTAGCGTCAACCTCCAATTAGTGATGATGCCTGGCCTTGTAACATGCTTCCAGACACGATGAATTACTTATCACACGAAGCATCATCATTATTCATACGCGTGAAGACAAATTGTTAGGCAGTAAATGAAGATAGAAGTAAACATATTACAACAAACTATCCGACGCCGCGGATTGAAGAATTCGTCGACATGACGCGTAGCAACATCAAGCATGGTGATGATGAGATCGAAAATCACCGTAATGTCACTGCCCAAACAAAATATGAATCATGTGCATAGGACATGATTGCTAAGCACGGTTACTATGAAGATAGCACCAATTATAGAAATGATTAGCTGGATACTTGTTGATATATCACAACCAGCGTTGAAGCACAGCATTGTGTCATGGCTACACACTTAGAGAACAACGAAGAAGAAAAACGTGATTGGTCGCTACAAGCAGCAAGGAGGCCTCTGATAGGCTGGAAGCAGCCAATCACAGTAGAGAGTTCAAAAAACAAATAAGAGGCCTCTGATAGGCCGAAAGCAGCCAATCACAGTAAAGAGTTCAAACAAGTTAAAGAAGAATCAATGTGGCGAACTTAGAATACAAAATTACCTTCTAAGCCAAAATATCCTACTGGAAACACGGCAGTGGGAATACTACATGCAATCAAAACAAATAAATCACGACAACCAATCAACATAAACAAAACCAACCTGACAATGAATAAATGCAATGAAGACAAATAATACAGATATGTACAACCACACAGAGTGGAAACAAATGGGGAAACACAAAAACTGGTTTGCCAAGACAGTGGCCGAACCATATTGCCCGCACAGAAACAACAGGCAGGTTGTTTATGAAAATACAAGAGTGACTAATTCTGCGGCAACAGGGGAGACACCTTGACGATGGGGCGTTTCAAGAGTCCAGAGGTGGTATGTAGAGAGACCACACGAGCTAGGCCGTCCTTACCACAATGAACCTCAAGAATACGTCCAAGTCGCCAGTAAGTAGGAGAAACATTGTCGTCCATAATAAGCACAAGCGTGCCAACCTTGAGGTTAGGAGACATACGGTTCCACTTGCGACGTTGTTGAAGGGAGAGTAAATGATCTGTGGACCATTTACGCCACAATGAAGTCATAATCTGTTGAAGTAATTGCCATCTAGACAACCTATTGATGGGCACTTCAGAAGCGTCAGGAATGGGCAAGGCATTCAAAGGTCGTCCAACAAGAAAGTGACCTGGCGAGAGATAGCACAAGTCAGTAGGATCCTCAGTCATAGGCGAAATGGGTCTAGAATTTAGAATGGCTTCAATTTGTACCACGAGAGTGGTCAATTCTTCATACGTAAGTACTTGAGCCTTCATGATTCTTATTAAATGAGATTTCAAAGATTTGATGTTTGCCTCCCATAGTCCACCAAAATGCGGAGAACTAGGAGGAATGAAGTGCCACTGAATTAGTAGCGATGACGTAGAATCTTGAACAACAGATTGAAAATCTGCAGAGGAGAGCAACGTACCAAGATCAGCAAGGTCAGACTGTGCGCCTTGAAAGTTGGTACCATTGTCGGAATACACTTGAGTGGGAACGCCCCTTCCACTGCAGAAGCGAGTAAAGGCTACAACGAAAGCATGACTGGAGAGGGAAGTGACGACGCCGTAGGTATCAATTGACAATAAATAGAGACAAGCTCCATAGGCCTGCTGACTGCTGTCGCAAAAGCCATGAAGTTGCATAGATTTGATTTCTGAAGCAGGCTTAATCAAACGTGGAGTAGAAATCTCAGAAATCGCAGGTAAATTGCTATAAATGTTCAGCCAAGCTTGCGTGATTTCCATTGGAAGGGGGTCATCCCAACCGAGTTTGTAAATCCACAAATCTTGGAAGAGAATCTTACAAGCAACTACAATAGGTGACACTAAACCCAAGGGGTCAAAGATAGAGGCAACAATGGACAAAAATGAACGCTTAGTAAAAGTAATTGAAGTGTCACAGCTCACGATAGGTGACTGAATCCGCAACAAGTCATCGATAGGTTGCCAATAAAGTCCTAGCGTTCTGGCGACTGTTTCTTCACCAGCGCCGAAACTACGGAGTTGTTGTTTCTCTTGATGATCAAGAGGAATGTTATCTAATAGAGTCATGGAGTTTGAACTCCACTTACACAGTTCAAAACCACCTAATCTCAAAAGAAGGGTCAATTCATCATACAGAATGAGTGCGTCATGCTCGGAATCACATCCCGAGATACAATCATCAACATAGAAGTCGTTTAAAACAATCTGAGTGGCAGCTGGAAAAGCTGTGCCATCAGTGAGGGCGAGCTCCTTTAGCACACGAGTGGCTAAGAAGGATGCTGGGGCAGTACCATATGTAACGGTGTTTAATTGATATTCTACCATTGGGTCTGAAGGAGAGTCTCTCCAAAATATTCTCTGTAAGTCACGATCCTTGTGATCTACAAGAATCTGTCTGTACATTTTACTCAGATCAGCTGCAAACGCTATCAAGTGAGTACGGAACCGAAGCAAAATAGAGAACAAATCCTGCTGAATTACAGGGCCCACCAACAAGGTATCATTAAGGGAGCACCCAGACGTAGTAGCCATCGAAGCATCAAATACCACTCTGAGCTTTGTAGAAGTACTGTGCGGCTTGAAAACAGGATGATGGGGAATGTAGTAAACTTCACCATCAGTCGGGTGGGGGGCAACTTGCATATGGTTTAAGGCTAGATATTCATGCATGAATTCAGTGTATTCTAACCTTAACTCAGGGTTACGAGCCAAACGTCTTTCGAGAGAGTGAAAACGTTTTAGTGTAGCGTAGCGAGAGGCACCTAGAGGCTCCGAGTCTACCTTGCGAGGGAATCTAACCACAAATCTACCATCGTCTTTGCGAGTGGTAGTAGCAACGAAGTGTTCTTCACATATGGATTCATCAACAGACAACACTGAGGTTTCAACTTCTTCAACGTTCCAAAACGCTTCCAGCTGTTGTTCTACATGAGGGCGTGAGAGTGTAAGTGCTGATACCACGTGCGATGGTTGCGAGGTGCTTGCACTGGGCAGCTTCCCAGAAAACACCCAACCCACAGAGGTATTTTGAATGATGGGCAAATCACCGACTGGTATGATTTTACCAGGACATAACAGGTCAAAGAAATATTCTGCACCAAGAACAAGATCAATAGATTTAGTGCAATTGAAATCAGGATCAGCTAAATCAATATGTGATGGAATGTTCCATTCAGAGGTATCGAAACCAGCAGCGGGTAGCTCAAGTGCAATATTGGGAACCACGAGACATTCAAGCTTAGCAGACCAATTAGTAGCACAGGCAAAAACGTTCACATCAGCAACAACAGTAGCAGTGCTTTGATTTTGACCAACACCGTGAATGTGTACCTTCATAGGTTTGGTGTGGAGTCTTAATTTCTTAATTAAGTGTGACGAAATTAAGTTACAATCTGATGCAGAGTCAAGTAGTGCAGTAACAGGTACACGTACGCCATTGCCAGCTAATATATTCAACTTGGCAGTGGGTAATAGAGTCCTTGAAAATTGATTGTCACGAGCGACGTTACTGCAACTAGTGTTTACCACGTTAGCATGAGCTTGAGAAGCATCATTACTAGTGCCACTGGAGGGCTCATAGTGAAGAAGAGTGTGGTGTTTTCGGGAACAAGTGTTACAAGAGTACTTCGAACATTGATGATTAGGCTCGAAATTACGCAAACAATTATAACACAATTTTCGAGACCTGACAAAATCCCATTTGGCTGTGGACGAAAGTTTGATAAAGGTACCACATTTCGACAATTGGTGATCAATGCTCCTACAATATGTACAACGAGATTTGGTAGTAGTTAACATGGGTTTCTGAGGCGAATGACCTTCAGCTTTAAGTTTGGTTACAGCAGTATGTAATGCAGGCCTGGACCCATTCTTTTCAGTTATTTCCAGTACCTTGCATTTTTTCTCTAAGAAGCTAACCAAGTCCTGGAGAGTGGGAATTCTCCCAGAATCAACATGATTCTCCCATTCACGGATGCTATCATTATCTAGTAGCTCCAATATAAAATGTGACAATAACAGGTCTTGAAGGGGAACCCCGTTAAAGTCCAAAGCTTCTAACGCATTGACATGAGAAACAAAGTGGTCGATGATGGCACGCAAGGACACTGAATCATTACCGTATGCAGGGGGCTTGAAAAGCTTGGTGACATGATTGTGCGCTATGAGCCTAATGTTATTGTATCGAGTTGTCAGCAAGTTCCATGCAACCATAAAGTTATCATCTGACACAGTAATGTTCTTTAAGAGGAGTTTGGCCTCACCACTAAGACTAGAATTAAGGTAGTAGAACTTAACAATATCAGACAGAGCATGGTTATCAATTACTATAGCCTTGAAGCTATCTCTGAAATTCAACCAGTCTGTGAAGTCGCCACTGAACTGCGGAATTTGAATTTCAGGCAACTTTATATGCGCTGCAGCTACGTTAGCAGTAGGAAATTGTGCACTCTGCAAATTATTCAAAGGGTTATCACTGTCTGTAGTGTTGGATTTTTTGAAATTGTCACAATGTAGTTTAATTTTAACCAGCAACTCAAAATATTTATCTTCGAAGTCACAACGTTCGGCTATTTCTTCGTCGATATTGTCTGTAATATCCTCTAAAGCGACTTGCGCTTCGTTATATTGTTTATAAATTTCTTCGCATTTGTGTTTGCGTAACACTAACATTTGATATTGCTCTTCTGTAATGTCCTGAAAGTTGCTAATTACTTTTTCTTGTGAGGTAAGCATGGCCTTAGCGACTGCACGCTTCCTAACTAAAGGTCGTTTTTGGGCATCCTCCATAATGACTTTAGGATTGCCCGCCTAGATGTAATTACCAGAGTTGCACACCTAACTAACACAACAACTAACTAACACAAAAAATAAACACTGAGACAATGGTCTCGATTAAGTTGTAAACAAACATCTGAACATAGAATACTGTATTGTGTCCTTGGGAAGTTAATGGGAACGTATACAATGTAAATTTATGGCCTTCCTGGTGAAATAGCAAGAAACAAGGGCCCAACATGGCCAACACAAAGCTTAATGATTCATTCAAAGTAGTAAACAGCTCAATATCCGGCCCGGAGGACCAAATAATGTAATGGCCAACGCGGGAAGTCAACAACCCACCAAGAGTATTCTGGTAATAGTGGACAATGTATAAAAATTTGTTGGCCAAAGCATTAGATAATGATGTGATAATACAAAGAATTGACTTTACAAAGGTCGCTTGACAATTTAGCAAACATGTGGAGGACCAGACAATATTATTGTCACTAAATAAGGAAATCCAGGAAGGCATAAAGGACACGACACCACCACTAACTAATAATAAGATATATTATCAAATAGGTGGCACATAAAACAAATATCCAAAGGTGACACATAAACAAATATTCAAAGGTGGCACATAAACATATGAGAAACACTAGCACAAATTTACACAATTGAAGAAACACTCAAAGAATTAGCACACGTTACGTCTTGAGCCTAAAACACACATATTGTCTTGAACGTAGCTGCAGATCAGTACATCATAGAACGGCATGCAATACACGGCGGTTCCATAGAATGATATAATTTAAATATGCAACACAAGTGGAGTTGCAACAAATAATGAAAAAACAGGTCGCATGGAACGAGAATGTGTCGTCGAACCAGGACTGACTTACAGTGATGCGCCGATACTGTAAGCCCAAAATGAATTGTTAATAAAACAAATTATGTGTGAAACGCAGGAAGTCAAAGTAGTTGCTGTCATACAAATACCGGGATATGCCCATCGCACGGTATTGTCACAATAGTAAAGTAAGTAAACCCAGCGTCAACTTCCATTCCAGTGATGTTGCAGGAAGTCAAAGTAGTTGCTATCATACAAATACCGGGACATGCCAATCGCGCGGTATTGTCACAATAGTAAAGCAGTTTAGCCTAGCGTCAACCTCCAATTAGTGATGATGCCTGGCCTTGTAACATGCTTCCAGACACGATGAATTACTTATCACACGAAGCATCATCATTATTCATACGCGTGAAGACAAATTGTTAGGCAGTAAATGAAGATAGAAGTAAACATATTACAACAAACTATCCGACGCCGCGGATTGAAGAATTCGTCGACATGACGCGTAGCAACATCAAGCATGGTGATGATGAGATCGAAAATCACCGTAATGTCACTGCCCAAACAAAATATGAATCATGTGCATAGGACATGATTGCTAAGCACGGTTACTATGAAGATAGCACCAATTATAGAAATGATTAGCTGGATACTTGTTGATATATCACAACCAGCGTTGAAGCACAGCATTGTGTCATGGCTACACACTTAGAGAACAACGAAGAAGAAAAACGTGATTGGTCGCTACAAGCAGCAAGGAGGCCTCTGATAGGCTGGAAGCAGCCAATCACAGTAGAGAGTTCAAAAAACAAATAAGAGGCCTCTGATAGGCCGAAAGCAGCCAATCACAGTAAAGAGTTCAAACAAGTTAAAGAAGAATCAATGTGGCGAACTTAGAATACAAAATTACCTTCTAAGCCAAAATATCCTACTGGAAACACGGCAGTGGGAATACTACATGCAATCAAAACAAATAAATCACGACAACCAATCAACATAAACAAAACCAACCTGACAATGAATAAATGCAATGAAGACAAATAATACAGATATGTACAACCACACAGAGTGGAAACAAATGGGGAAACACAAAAACTGGTTTGCCAAGACAGTGGCCGAACCATAAACATTATTTATTTATCATGTATTAATTCCCTTGGACCTTAATAATATTTCTCCACAAAGCCTTAGATTTTAAACATTTAACATACTGTACAAGAACATGCCATATCTGTGGATCGAACCTTTATTCCACCAGTTACTTTCCATGCATCAGGTGATTTTTCCTCAGCATTGTACCATGCACGGTGTTATTTATCATAGTGGGATCTTTATTAATATTAAAACTATACTGTTTCATAACCCGTTATTTTATTCTTTTTGAGGAAGGAATCCTTTTATCAACAATAAAAGTATTTGACAAAATCCGTCAAAATCTATATAAACACTTCAAAGTTATATTCTGGAGAATGGTCCCAATCCCAGCATTATGATTTTATAGGTTATTTTGAGCTTGCACCTTTTAATAAAAACTTTCATATAGTGGCCTCTAGACCCTACTTGACCGCGGAACTCGTTAAATTTCCTCTCTCACTCCTTCACAACGGTAGGTCAGGCTCTAACAGCTGCCCCCTCTTCCTGTGACACTTCACTTGATTTATGACGTCTCGCCGACCGTCATGCTTTACAAAGTTATTTACTCTTTAACCATATGATTCCCAAGACTTACATTCACTTCTAAAGCGGCTATTTGTTTCTGCTTTTAATATTATTATTATTATTATTATTATTATTATCATTAACATTTCGTGTCTTCAGGATATTTGTTACTTATTTCGGAGAGGATGTATAATAGTTGATTACACCAACCTTAATAACAACCTGTATGACGTCTTATCACCACACTATATTTATAACAATGCCTTATCGGACTTACTTGCATATTTCACATACGACGCTTTATTTCGACGATTTTTGCCCACAATATTTTTATTATAACAATGCCAGGCCAGGGACACTATCCAATTAGGCGGGACTCACATGTAACTATCCTTTACGACGCTTTATTTCGACGACTATTGCCTACAATATTTTATTATAACAATGCCAGGCTATGAACACTTATCCAATTGGGCGGGACTCACATGTAACTATCATTTTCGACGCTTCAATATGGCAATACTTTAGTGGGAATTCCACCTACACAATATAACACGACGTTTTCATACAACAACAATACATTAATGGGAATCTTTCATCCACAATATTTCGACTATACTCTCCATCTCCCGAATCAATATATCCTGATTAACACATATTTATCAGCTTGAAGCTACATTTATTTTATTATTAGGCCTTTTCGGCAACACGATTTCTTGCTTGGATATTCGCGGTTTATTTAATCTCTTGTATAATCTTTCAATAATAGCGGCAAGACCTCGGTCTTCCTATTATTTTATTATCACAACTTTGGCCTGATAGCCTGCAATAATACATTTTTCCCTTGAGTGTTTTATTCACCAATTACTTTAGAGATTTATAAATTGATCATTTTGACAACAATACGTCAAGATATTATTTATTTCGTTTCGTTTTTATTACTTGAGTTCCTTATTACGATTTTTACCACCACTTTATTTTTAGAATATAACAACTCGATAATAGTTATTTTTATTATTATCATCTCAGATTTGTAATTATTTTTATTACAACTTTTAGTTATTTGCCATTTAATTATATGGTATAAAATCAAACTATTTTTATTTTTCCTTATCATATCGACTTTTAACATTTTCATTATGGTGCGTATTTATTTGATAACCTGATTTTACTGTGGCAAAATTTCTAAGCCATTTAGGTTATTATTTCGATTCCTTCCTCCAAATCATTTATTACTTATTATTTCATTTCCTGTGTTTCCATTACTTTATATTTACTGATCCCATTTGTATATTTATTTCTGCGAGGTCATTCTCGCAGTTATTCATTATTATTATCCCAATATTTCAATTATCTTAGTGCATTCAACTACCCAGCGAATCAATCGCTAAACTCCCTAGTCAACGACTGACTTCACTGGGTCAGTGCATAGTACAGCTGCAAATTTTAATGAAAAATCATAACTCACCCGTGTGCTGCTCTTGTTTCATTCTTAGAAGGGTTCACCCATATAACGGCATATCTAACACTTTTCCATGGCACTTTCTTTCGTGAACTGCATTTCACTTAGGCCCAATCGACCTTCACTTATATTTAAACACATTATTATTATTATTATTATTATTATTATTCTATAAAAACACTGTATTAACACTAAGAATATATTTCTTTTAAATTATTTACACTACACTTTTTTCCACCATTTCACAGTGATCTTCGGCACTTCCTATCGGCGATCGACGCCCTGATGAGATCCCAAGACCCTGCATTGAACGCGTGATAACTCGAACAGCTCCTAGTTCTTCACTGGATTTTAGTCTCTGCCCTGTCCTTTTAACAGTCTATTTCGGTTTCCCTTATCGTTTTTATAAGCGATTAGCATCTTTCACTTGCCCTACGCTTATATGGCGGTCTATCGAACCTGCGGCCCTCCTACTTCTTGACCGTAATCTGTCCTTTTTATATACTGCGACAAGATTTATCTTCTTTCTCTTACGAGAATGTTTTTCTGGCTACGTCCCTGTTTTACACATTGTAGCTTCGCTAAAGTTCACTGAATAAGCTTTGGGTATCGAACCCGTGTCCATTTACTTGAATTTTTGGATTCCGTTCCGATATCTGACCCTTAATAATGTGGTCACTTTACTTTACTTGATTTTCACGAAGACCTGTCTATAGTCTTGAACCGATGACTTCCAGCGTAACGTCTCTACTGATCTGGACTGGTGTTTTCTAGCTGACTAATGTTCCAGAATTTGACGCGGCGCAACTTATTTCGTCACGGTTTCCGTGTAGCGTAAAATTTTATCTGATCTAGCACAAGTGCTTTAGTGATCACTTAAAAACAACAGTACTTTCTGATGTGACGTATTTATATTACCACGCACATATAAACTTTTGTTGAAACCGCGGATACTAACGATTTGTTAATTTGACTTAACACGATCCACTTTAGCGGTTGGTGACGAACTGAGTTACTCGATGCGACATCTCCATACAAGACTGCGATGAGTTTTTATCAACGTGAAGACGAACTTCCGTCCAGGCAGACTATAATACTGCGTACTGTATACTATGTACTGTATGAAATTGCGCAAAGCCTCTCCGGGCTTGACTGAACTGCGACTGATGTGATGCAGTGTTCCTGCATTTGGTGATACAGCGTGTAGCACCTCTACGCTTACTGATAGTGAAACTGCTTCTGATACAGCCTAACGCCCCACTGGGCTGACGAATACTGTATGTGATGTGGCGGCGTCGTGCCCCCTCCTGGGCTGACGAAAAACTGCATGCTCTCTGGCTGAAACCTCGGCTATATATTGGGAACTTGCAAAAATAAATTACTTTGGTCTTCTTCTCGGAGCTATCTTTTGAACTAGACGTCGCACGTTTTAGAAAAATATACCATTATGTTTCCTATAATCCAAACGTTAAAGTATCATCTCGTTTCCCAAAATCGATCGCGTATTTATTTTAAATTAAATCTACAAGGCTCCTCAGCTGTGTGGGCGAGTTGGTTTTTATTTTCTCCTTCCCAAGACCTCTTCTTAGTACCGCCTAATGACGTAACTGCTTCGTAAGATCTTTTTCCCTGTGCCTAAATTATTCGAGTTTAGTCTTGATTAATTCATAATTCCCTGGATTATTCTGATTGACGTAAACTTGTATATGTGTTTTTGCGTTGTTTCCGTGAAAACGGGTTATTTCACAATTTTGCGGTGTTGGGAGGCAATCCAGGGTTGTCATAAAAGTGCTGATATTAAACCTTCGCGGTGGTTCCCCTGCCAATCTGCTCTGGTCGTTTCATCACGGCATGACTGTCCTCGTGATTCATGCACGGCTTGCATCTTGTGACTTCAGATAAGGTTGTCAATGCTCTGCGTCATTGCCTGAATCACTTCCTATTTCCTCATGGCTAGCTTATAACTGAATGTCTTTACATCTTAGAGATCCGAAGTTCGGCTCCTGTACCAACCCCAGTTGGGTACAGTACATCACCGAACAGCCTTCAGAAAATCAACCTCCATCCCAGGGCATTTCCCACTGGAAATTTACTCCAACATCGTCGTCATCTTGGTAGAGGCATCGTACATCACTCCACCCATCGACCTTGTGGTAGACATCTTGGTAGAGGCTTCTTGAAAAGAAATGATCAAATTAATATGCTATCCTGCTAGAATCGCTATGAGTTACTGGCTTTCGCTCATGAGTCCTAGGCGATTACTCCACGAAGAACTTGCCCTATCTAAGCATTCGCTTGGTCACACGCACATGTAAATCATAAAATAATTACACAAATAATATTACAGTTAATCTGCAACGCAGCTGACATTTAAAGGTCTCTCAAATAATATCTACACCGAGTAGCGCTTATCTCAACACAAGATCTCAACTCGAACTGGCGTGAACTATGCTCCTCAGAGCTTAATCAAAATGTGTACTCAAACTGGCGTGAACTGAGCCCCTCAGCGCCTGATCAAATTGTGTGTCGAGCTACACTCCAACGATCAATTTATTGGAAACTGGCAGATTGGACAAGGGTGGGAGCAATCGAGAAAAATAATCCGCAGTTTTTATCTCACAGACATGGAACTAATCTCAAACTTCTTCTTTTGACCTGTATGTCACAATGCGCTCATACGGAATCAGATCGAACCGGCGGTTCGTCTGCCACGTGTTTTCCCGCATTTTTTAAGGCACGCTACTTTACGCGTGATCCAGGCTTGCCTTTTTCTGATTCGACGATTCAATCAAGCATCGGTTGGAAACTCACCTCTGGCACGCCCACAATGACGCCAAATTGTATGCGCTCTCGCCCTAACTTTGGCCTTGAACTTGACTTCCCAGGTCGTAAACAGGAATAGCTACCCACGCCACGACTGTCGCAAGCGATTGTAACACTCAGCTCGCCTTCCATATCTCACTCCAACACGTACTGCCTGGATATGAATAATAATAATAATAATAATCATCATCATCATCATCATCATGGAAACTTATTGATCGGCAAATCAATAATGTTTCAATACATACATATATTTATTTGCAAATGTGGACGCTGTCCATGGTGGCAAATTACAATTACTAAGCTAAATAAATCATTCAATACAACAATAAATCATTCGTACAACTTGCCCTTGATACACAAAGAATTTTCTTGAGGATAGTCGATTTAACTTTCTCAATTTTTTGCGGCTGTTTTTATTAATTAGATCCCAAAATAACTCAATTGCGTATTTCACGATGGGTATTGTCTTGCTAGTGAATACCTTCATGGCCAATTCTATGGACATGCTTCTGAG
This sequence comes from Meconema thalassinum, assembly GCA_946902985.2. Lineage (NCBI taxonomy): Eukaryota > Metazoa > Arthropoda > Insecta > Orthoptera > Tettigoniidae > Meconema > Meconema thalassinum. The sequence continues at coordinate 602,952,772 of OX336388.2, read as the reverse complement.
AAACTTGACATCATTCATTGCTATTATAGCTGCCGAAGTTAGATTACAATGTGTTCCCAGATGTCTGTAAAGTAATTCCTTAATAGTTAAAACGATTAACTGTTTTCAACGGGACATCGTCAAGATATATTTTGTCACAGGCTGCAACTCTACCATCCTTTCTAAAGATCATGTGGACAGTTTTGTCCCTATTTAACTGTATATTGTTCTTTTCTGCCCATACTATCAGTTTATGCCAACACTCCTGAAGACCTTCCAAATTTGAAGACCCTAACAACATGTCATCTGCATAAGCGTAGGAAGAAACTTGTTCCTCATAGCCTTCAAGAATTCCCACCACGTCAGCAGTAGTCAGGTTAAATAGTAATGGACTAGATGGGGTCACCCTGTAAGACTCCCTTAGTTTGCACTATGGGAGTTGATGAATGCATGTTGTCTTTGATAATCACAGTATCAAGCTGTAAAATTCCAGAAAATATCTCTACCAGGTAGCTGTCGTTTCCAAGTAAGTGTTGGAGTTTGTTTGTGATAATTTGGCGGTCTAGAAGGTCGAAGGTCTTCCTGAAGTCTATGAATATGGTGTGGAATTTTCTCCCTTGTTGTCTAAAAGCTTCGTTAAGGTCATCCATCAAATTTCTGATTGCTCGAAGGGTAGATCTGCCTTTTCTAAAGCCAAATTGATGATCTGGTCTGAAGTTTACCGTCTCTTTTGCTAATCTGTTGGATAAAATTATGCTGAATACTTTAAAAAATGTATTTTCCAACGCAATTCCCTTGTAGGAGTCTGGAGAGTCTGGGGATGCTTTGCCTTTGTATAATACTTTCAGCGTAGAAGTCTTCCAGTTGGACGGTACTGTAGCTGTTTCTAAGCATTTGTTGAAGACCAACGTCCATATTTCTTCCAGGTAATGTATAGCTTCTTTTAAATGTTCATTAAATGTTTCGTCTGGACCTGACGCTTTATGACTTTTCAGGCTCTCAACTGTTTCTCATACCTCCTCTACTGTAATTCTCGAGAAATCAACTATTTCTTGTGCGTTCTTTGTCAGAGGCATGGTGCTGTCATTTAGAAGCTTCTGGAAGTGATTTTTCCATTGTTGCCATCCCAATCGATTGTGCGAATTTTGGTTGTCATATCTCAATGCTGCAAAATGGTTTTCTGAATTTTTTCCACTAGCTTCTTACTCTCCTCTTCCACCCACAATTTTCGCTTTTCTTCTAACAGCTTCTTATAATTACTTCTTTGACATCAGAAGATCAACCATCTTCGTGTTCTTAATTTGATGAAGAAGTTCAAGAACTTGCAATCTTCTTTTATACCATTCTGCATCAAACCAAGGCTGGGATTTTCTTTCCTTCCAAGTTGATATCTTTCGAGCTCCCCTAAGGGCGGTCTCTACTTTTAGAGCTACTGCTTCAATGTTTCCTCCTTGTATCTCGTCGAAAATTAGACTTTGGGTTTTTACGAACTCTTTGATGTCCGTTGTGCTGGGAACGTTCTTCATTTGGTGAAATATAACCCACGTATGTTTAATGATCTGCATCCTAAGACTTCTTTCTTTTTATTACAGGTTACCCAGTCTAGGGGCACATGACCTTGCTGTTCAGCCCCTTAAAACTCCAATAACTAACGAACAAACAGGTTAAAAAGGAAGGAAGCTTGTAGTTTTACGTGACCGTTAATCTTGTGAACATGAGCCACAGGACCTCCTTTTTACGTGGAATCCGAACCTCAGGTCATGGCATTTCACTTCGAAAATCTCCCATGTATTGGCCGGGAATCGAACCCAGTCCACCTTGGCTAACAGCTTGATTGCTGAGCCACCACGCCCCTAACAAACAGGTTACAGGTTATGAGCTCGCAATTGTACGTAAATTACAACCAGAATAGAGGCTTCGGTGGCGTAGTTGGTAGCATGCTGAACTGCTGTGCCCAAGATAGCGGGTTCAAACCTGGCCGAAGTCGTCGGATTTTTAAGAGCGTTAAAATCCTTCAGTATGCATTCCTTCGGAGGGGAAGTAAAGCCGGCGGTTCCATGTCATAGATTTATGGCATGTAAAAGATCCTTCCACAGACTAAACTTGTGTGAAGCTAAATTTCTAGTTTAGATTTCGTTGAAACGCTCTATCAAAGTTCCAACGTTCACCACTAGGCATCAGTGACATCTGGTAGTGAAAGTTGGAACTACTTGAAATTGAACGGAACTTTTAGCTCACCCTATGGGTGTCCGCTTGAAGTAGCTACAGCCTCTGGTGAGCCGAACATGTCCTCGGACACTCCCGGCACTAAAACCCATACGATGGATAGATAGGCTACAACCAGAATGAGACTGAATGTTCTGAAGTGCACTGTTTCCAATCTATATTTGCTTAAAACAGCTAGGTAGTAGTCGAAAGCCACCCAGTTCCTTTGTTATTAACTAAAAGGGAAAAGGGGGACTTAAAAAGCAGCTAAATCCAGAGGCGGCTGGCAAATAATTGTTCCTGGTCTAGCACTATATTCACCAAGGAGTGGGAGGAAGGGGTAGGTTGGTACCGTAGTTTAGGGACTGCCACAACGCGGTCGTGTAGCCCCGTGTGCTTTGGGTGTGTGTAGAATTTGGCTGATAATTGGTGTTAATTGTGATAGCTGTATTAGTTTGTGTTATCTATGATTCAGGTAAGGACTGCATACGATCAATTTTCAAGTAGCTCCTACTTTTGCTACCAAATGCTACCGTCCATGACACCTAGCTGCGGAGTTGGCTTCTAGATGCCATCGCAGCCAGCACCTGGCATCGAACGTTGGAACTAATATAGTGTTATCAATTCTAGCCTACAAATTTTGGCTTCACACAACTTTAGTTAGTGGAAGGTTCTTTTTCATGCCATAAATCTATGACATGGGACCGCCTGCTTTACTTCTCCTCCGAAGGAAGGCATACTGAGGGACTTTTAACGCTCTTAAAATACCTGACGACTTCGGCCAGGTTTGAACCCCGGAATAGGCTACGCATGCGCGGAAAAACTGACGTAGCTCATTCATTACGAATACCGCAGGGTCCTAGGGTTTGGGTACGAACGCTACGCATATGCAAGAACTGGCAATACATCCAAGCAAAGAATATAAGTGGCAGAAGGATCTTGGTGGGTTTGGCTGACTACCATTGCCAATTCTGTGCAATGAAAGTGAACTCATAGACTTGAGTTATCACGAACATAGATCATTATTGATTGTATTAAATACTGTAACGGATTGATGTATTTAATAACGAAAAATTACAGAATATGTAATGTTAGGACTTAGGAGCCAATGCTCCTGTGGAAATTAAGTTCTGTTCTCTAGTTATATTCCACAATGTTGGTAAGATTGCTAATTTAGATGGATCAGTCGCGGTTTTATTTGCCCATTTGTAAATTATAGACAGTACAGGAGTACAGGAGAATTGTTCTGAGCTTTATTTAATAATAATATGTGACCTATTGCTGTTATTCCTACTATTGTGGTATCATAACCTCCAGGGACAGATGACCTCGCTGTTCCGCCCCTTGAAGCAACAATAACCTACTAACTAACCATAACCTCCGAAGTTCACACCCCTCCCCCCTCCAATCAACGTCCGGAGATCAGAAGGGCTTGTTTCTTGTTTTGCGTTGCTTATAGAGCATCCCCTTTCTTTCGTTCAGTTTCTTACCGTGCATAGTGCTACTTTCGCTTTCTTATGCATTACCAGCTTCCGGTAGTAGTCAGGTTAGGAAAGCATTGGGAGCCGTGTACTACAATTTTTTTTTTTGCCTGTAATTGAGCAATTTGTTGTTGCTAGTAAAAGAAAAAATTGTAAAATGCCCTAAGAATGATATGATTCTACGTTGTGCGCAATGAAAACGCTCTGAGGGGTTATTAATTATGTATCATATTAATGGTGTGAAATGTCAGCTAACGTTGTGCCGAAGCATACTGTCGTCTATAAAAGTTGCATATTTTCCCGTTAATGTACTACTAATTATGTTTGAAAATTATTGCTTTTTGTATTAGTTTTTTGGCATCTTGTTTAATATTACCGGTACTGACAAAAAAAATCAAAGAAAGACAATCCATATACCCATTAAAAGATTTCGGTCTCCATAATCCATGCAAATTGTGGTTGGTTTGTATAATTGAGGCCTTAAACCCTCTCCCGTTTCAGTGATTAGTTTACGTAGACTATGGCGAGGATGTAAATTAGCATTTTTTTTTTCACCAGCTGCTTGACCTAGTAACTCAAAATTGTCCATGTTTTCCATGCTGAAAACTAGACAAGGTTGGATTTAGAGATTTAACTGCATCCATCAATATTATCGCTTTGTTACATATACGGTATACCGGTAATTATTACATAATTATTAATTATATAGGCCTATTACATAATTGAAAAAAAATCCTAAATAAGAAAAGTTAAGTTATTGGTAAATGTTATACAAATCGAAGCCTTTCCCCATAGTCACATTTTAGTATTTAAACGGGTCAAGTTAATGCTTAATATATCAATGTATTGACCATATAACTACTCACATGTAACATGCTAATTGACACCAGTTGAACACATTTTGGTCCAAGAGACAAGATTGACGTTTGAAATGTGCAAATCGTAGGCAAGCTGTTTGTTAGGGTCTCTTCTGTTGCGAAGATTGACTACCCTAACTAGTATTTTAGGAGACTTATCTTTGGGATATCCAAGAAAGGCCAATACACTATTTCTTATTTCATAGGTTGAACACTTAAAAACAAAACCACAATCCAAAATAATAAAGAAAACAAGAAGTTCCGTGACGAACTAAACAGCCTACTTTTCCTAAAATTTAAGAATCATGTCAATGATTAATCTATATTATGGATCTATCTAGAATAATGACAAAATTAAGTTGGTAATATTCAAATATCTAATTAGTTCGATATACTGTATACCTGGCATAACGTTGCCTAGAGAACTACAGTTGGCAGCCCTGGTGACTGAATATATTCTTAGTTCCATCTCTTAAGGTACAGAGTACAAAATTTGGTTGAAGTCCAATGAATAGCATGGACGTTACATGCAGTTAAACATTGGATCTAACAGCGTGCGTAAAATCATGTTGCCAACAATGACATACATGTATTGGTCAGAAATAATCTGAAATTATGATCTATTATTGTGTCAATTTTGAATGAAATCCATTAGTTAGTATAGAAGTTACATGCATTTTAATATTGGACCCATCAGCAGGCTTAGAATCATGTTGGCAGCACTCAGGTATATTAGTTACTCCAAATTAATCTAGAATGCCAGGTACTATACGTGTGCAAAGTTTAGAGCTATTGGCTTGCATACTTTCTGATATATTGATATTAGGGTGGCAAAAATAGAGACAGTATTTATTAACAGTTCGCAGCCCTGGTTACTCTTAAGAATCGGCATAGTCATATCTCTTATGGTACACATAGCACACACAAAATTTGGTTGAAATCCAAATGATAGTATAGAAGTTACATGTATTTAAAGTTGGACCTCTCAGTAGGCTTAGAATCATGTTGGTAGCACTCACGTATATAACTTACTCCAAATTAATATAGAATGTCAGGTACTTAAGAATACGCTCAGTAATATATGTTTATGTACACATAGCACATACGAAATTTGGTTGAAATCCAATTTATAGTGTAGAAGTTACATGCATTTAAAATTTAGACCTATCAGCAGGCTTGTAATCATTTTGGCAACACTGACATGTATGGCCTCCTGGAAATATAACTGCAATATTATTATCTATATGTGTGCTAATTTTGAAATAGCTCCAATTCATACCTTCCAAGATATCCAACATGAAGCTCAAATTTTAATTGCGATTTTTCAGTAGTTGGTAGCACTGACATCATTTTCAAATATGGAAGTGAGATATTCAGGTATAGATCTTTACTCCTACCAAATTTTGTTTCGATTGCTGCAGCCGTTTGGGAGTTGATAGAGGGGGACACACACACAGACAGACAGACAGACAGACAGACAGACAGACAGACAGACAGACAGACATTTGCCCGATCTCATAAGTCTACTTTTTCCTCATTTTTGCAAAATGTGAAAATCAAATGGTGACTCGCGGACCGGAAGTTCGCTATGCATAAACTTCGGTGCCATTTGAATAGTGGAATTTCAATACTTGGTGACAACATCATATTACAAAGCAGTTAAGTTGGTTGGTTGATTGATTGGTTGGTTGCTTGCTTGCTTGCTTGCTTGCTTGCTTGCTTGGTTTAGGTGCTGCGATATCGCGGTCATGTAGCCCCGTGTACTTTGGGTGTGTGTAGAATTTGCATTCTGAGAATTCAATGAACTATGAAGAGGTCACCATAGCATTAATTTAATCCATAATATGGAGATATGGGATGTTGATTGCATTCATCAGAACAACACAAATATATAATCCTTCAACTAGCTACACACGCAAATGAAATTTTATACCTCATTGGGGTAATAATAATAATAATAATAATACCGACGGTAGTGGCTACGCTGGCTAAAGCGCAGCATTAGGTCATGGGGCCAAGCTCTCTGCTGACTCGGTAGACGCGTGGGTTCGAGCCCCACCGTTGGCCGTCCTTGAAATGGTTTTCCGTGGTTTCCCATTTTCAACACCAGGCAAATGCTGGGGCGGTACCTTCTGACAGGCCACGGCCGCTTCCTTTCACATCCTTGCCCAGTTTCATTCACCATCATTCATTTCATCTCTCATTAACTCCTCTCATGAGGTTGGCGTCAGGAAGGGCATCCGGCCGTAAAAACCATCGCCACAAATACTTCCATCGCATCTCATCCCCGACCCCATTGGAAAACGGGAATAATAAGGGGTAGTCATACATACAATAATAATATTGTTAATGGAAACTGAACTATGATCATGTTACAAGATGCTTCTCTACTTGTCGAATTAGCAGCTAGTCATTTGTTTCTTTACAGGACCAACACAATAGACACTGAAGTCACTTCATAGGGTTGGCAATTATGAGCATTCCACGTGCTTACCAAGCGCTTGTCAATGGTTTCGCTGATGGCCATTGGTTTCTGCTTTGTAACCAAACACAAAATAACGATCGCCATGTGCTTCTTTGACAGTATTGGGCCTGCATGAGGGTGAGAAAGAGCCGCCGCAAGTATTGCACTCGCGCGTAAATCATTGCGAAGCAATGGTATCGGCAGCAGACGGAGCATCTCGTCATCCGCCCCTCTACCCCCTTGTTGCAATCAACGGGCAACGACCAGCCGAGTTAACTGTTGAGATAGGACTTACTCGGTCTAGCATCTCTGCCATTCACTATTGAGATCTTGTCAGTGCTCGAGCCTATCAACGACCACACGGCGAGCGCTTCCATACTGTTAGCGCTCATCGCTTTCTCAAACAGTTCACAGTACTACAAGATTTTCTGAATTATTAAAGAAATACTATGCATTTTTATGCATGTAGTAGGAAAGGCATAGCTTGTTATTGCTAAAAGATTATAAATACGGTATCATTTTTATTATTATTGAAGAAATCTAGTTGTGTAACACTGCAACCTTATTGCCGGCAGCTACTAGCTAAATCCCTATTTAAACAATGCTAAATTCATAACGAATTATCCCCAAATATAGACTACGGTATATGTAAAAATTGCTAAATCTAGCGCCGCCGCTTAAGTTGGCTTCAATGCAGGTGTGCTTTTGCAATTTATGCGCAACAGTCGACGCCAGAGAAAAGAATTTTAATGTATTTTGCGAAATGTAGGCTATAAGCTCACACATGAGCCTTGAAGCACTAGAAGTAAACCCCCAAGATCTGTATGGCAATCACAGGTTGATGGGTGGAGTGACAGCTCTGCTATGAGGTCTCTATCAGCAGATTTTGCCAGTCATATCAAAACGCATTAGCGCTGATGAAGTCAAGGCATCTATGAATGCGTAGCTTTCACCTTTGTAGAGACTCCCAAACTCACAACGTGCAAGTGAGTCTAAAGATGCACAAAAGTTTGCTGTTTTATTCATAAAAATAGGACAGAGGGATATCCTAGAGACCAATGGGGAGATTGTGTGGCCTTTTTTAAATAACTGGAAACATGGGGAAGATCGAACGTTGAGGGAAGGGCCGCGGAGAGGGAGTTTGCGCCCTGTCCTCCTCCGCTTTTGCTTCTCTCGGTGTATCCCTCTTATTAAAGGTACGTTTTTAAAATTCTAAATATGTGTGGAGTTATCTATCTATATATATAAAGCTCAATGTTTGTCTGTCTGTCTGTCTGTCTGTCTGTCTGTTATGTATACAAATCCACACTGTTTCACCGATCTGAACCAAAATTTGTATACTTACCCTTCGGAACCCTGCGGGTAACCCTGTCCACTTGAAATTTCCGACAGACCACCCCATTCCCTGCATTTAGGCCCTTTGGCCCAAATCTACACCGTTTCACCGATCTCAACCAAAATTTGTATACTTACCCTATGTAACCCTGTGAATAACACTGTCCACTTAAAATTTCGGACAGACCACCCTATTTCCTGCATTTAGGCCCTTTAGCAAACTTCTACACCGTTTGACCGATCCGAACCAAAATTTGTATACTTACCCTTTGCAACCCTGCGGGTAACCCTGTCCACTTGCAATTTCGGACAGACCACCCCATTCTCTGCATTTAGGCCCTTTGGCCCAAATCTACACAGTTTCACCGATCAGAACCAAAAGTTGTATACTTACCCTTTGGTACCCTGCGAGTAACACTGTTTGCTTGAAATTGCGGACAGACCACTCCATTCCCTGCATTTAGGCCCCTTGGCTAAAATCTACACCGTTTCACCGATCTGAACCAAAATGTGTATACTTTCCCTTTGTAACTCTGTGAATATCACTGTCCACCTAAAATTTCGGACAGACCACCCCATTTCCTGCATTTAGGCCCTTTGGCAAAAATCTATATCGTTTCACCGATCCGGACCAAAATTTGTATACTTACCCTTTCGAACCCTGCGGGTAACCCTGTCCACTTGAAATTGTGGACAGATCACCCCATTCCCTGCATTTAGGCCCTTTAGCACAAATCTACATCGTTTCACTGTTCAGAACCAACATTTGTATACTTACCCTTTGGTACCCTGCGAGTAACATTGTCTCCTTGAAATTGCGGACAGACCACTCCATTCCCGGAAAGAGGACAGGGTCCGTCCCAAAGGCAATGGAAAAAAGGGGTAAAACCGGACCCGCTCAGGAAACCCTCAGGGTTGCCATCTCCCGAACTCACCAGCCATGAGCCCTTGAGGATGTAGCACTATCCAGGGTGCACCAGAAGTGGTGGGGCTACACACACCCTGCCTCCTTGAGGGTCTTGAGCAGAAGACATGAGATATTAAGAAAAGAAAAAAGAAGGCTGACACCTCGAAGAATGAGGCTATCAGGAATGATTAGACAAGGGCCAATTACGGCGGGAAAGTGAAAGAGTCACTAGGCCTCGGATACCCTGATACCATCGGGGTCGGAAGAGAACAAGACTTTGACCAAGGGAGGCTGACAGGAAAGTGAACTGAAAGGAGCCCGGCACCAGTAAGTAGAAGCAATGCCGGACTCAGTTGGGGTCCCGTGGTCGCAAACCCACGTCCCACAAGTTGAGAGACCCTGGTGGGTGGAGGGGGAGGAGGGGGCCAGGTGTGAGAATAGCTTGCTGATTCATCGCGAGTTGACACGAGACAAATGTCCAGACCCCGCCGTGTTATCTGGTATTGCTGACTATGCTGATGTTCATACAGGGTCTTTGCTCAAACCACTGTAGTGTTACGAAAGAATGAGTGATTCACCGGTCAATGTGAATAGGACCGCCCCCCCCCCCCCCCCCGGACGTCTGTCATCATATATCGTCATCATCTGTGATTCGTGCAGCTTGGACCCGGGCAGTACTCGATAAGCTCTTTCACTACACTCATCGAGTATAGGCCTAAGCCAGAAAATAACTTTCAGACTTTGGAAGACATCGAAGGTAGAAATCTAAATTGCCTATATCAGATTTAAAATTACACCATGTTCGTTTAGTAGTCATTTTTCATTACTTTATTATTATCATAAGGGCAAATGACCTAGATGTTACGCCCATTATACCACTAATCACCACACACAATGAGTCTTCATCGCCTGTGAATTTTGAAATATTTCTTTCTATCACGGTAGTTTGTAAGTTTGTCGTGTCAATTCAACAGTAGTTTTCATTATCGTCCTCATCAAAAGGGCAAATGGCCTAAATGTTACGTCCATTATACTACTAAACAACACCAGAGTCTACCTAGCCTGTGATTTTAAAAATATGTATTTGCATTAATTTGTAAGGTTGATATACCCGTTCAGTAGTAGTCGTCTTCATTATCATCCTCATCAAAAGGGCAAATGACCTAGATGTTACGTCCATTATACAGTACTGCTAAGCAACACCACAGTCTTCATTGCCTGTGATTTATAAAATGTGTATTTCCATTAGTTTGTAAGTTTAATATACCCGTTCAGTAGTAGTAGTCTTCATTGTCATCCTCATCAAAAGGGAAAATGACCTAGATGTTACGCCCATTATACTACTAGGCAACACTACAGTCTTACTCGCCGGTAATTTAAAAATATGTATTTCTATTAGAGTGTAAGTTTATTATACCCGTTCAGTAGTAGTAGTCTTCATTGTCATCCTCATCAAAAGGGAAAATGACCTAGATGTTACGCCCATTATACTACTAGGCAACACCACAGTCTTACTCGCCGGTAATTTAAAAATATGTATTTCTATTAGAGTGTAAGTTTATTTCACCCGTTCAATAGCAGTCGTCGTCAGTATCATCTTCATCAATGACGTTGAGTGTTAAGGAGACTGAAATATTATCATCATTTCACCGGGCGAAGCCGGGTACTACTGCTAGTCTGCAATAAAATCCAGTTGATCATTTGTTTTCTAGCTGTATCATGCTGCCTTCTGAACACACCACTGGTCTCAGATACAAGACAGAGCACATTCTGGAATATGTAGTTATTGATAGAAGATGCTACAAATTTAGAAGTAAAAAAAAAAAAGTTAGTCAATGAAATATAAAGTGTGCATAATCGTTTTCAAGTTGAGTTTTCCAGAGATTTATAGTTAACATTAATTTTATCTTGCAAGACAATAAATAACAGTAAAGTTAATCACTTCACGTTACTCCGTGGACCTGTGCCGGGCCTGGGGCTACGATCCCTTTAGCCCCTCCTTCTCATCGGGCCTGATTGAGGGTGTATAGAGACACCGGCAACCTTCAAGCCAAACATTTGCAATGGTTCTTCCAGAAAACTCCTCTCATCCCCCAAGAACGAGACGGTTGATATTACAGTATTTACAGCAGGTTCTCAGATATCTGTCTAGGACAGCATCTGCCAATTACCCCCATTGAGTTTCTCAATTCTCTGACCCCTCCCGGGATCGTTGTGCATTAGTAATAGATAACAATGGGCACGTTTTCTGTTTATGTCCTGTCGTTAGGGGCGTATATAAGGGGGGTGCTATGGGGGCTCCAGCCCTCCTCCCCCCCCCCCCAAGAGCCAATAAAAATTAAGAATGTGTTGCTTTAGTACAAGCATTAAATAATTGTAAATTTGGTAGTACCCTAATCTTAACTTTTTGGCTAAGTTATAAACAATATTAAGATTGAAATTAGACTACCCTGTGGTGTAGCGGCTTGCATTCTTGGCTGCCGCCCCAGAGGTTGAATTCGATCCCTGGCTTCGCCAAGAAATTTTAATTCTGGTCTGAGGATTGGAATGGGGTACACTCAGCCTTGTGAGGCAAAACTGAGAATTCCAGAGTACGGTACTTTTGAGAAATAAATTATCAATTTGTAGAAAAAATAGTTGTTTACCTATAATGAAAATCCACAGCCTGCTTCCAGTCTCAGACCGGGTCAGGAATGGAATGAATGAAGCCCCCATCTAGCGACGAGGATATGGACTGTGCTGGCTGCCGAGGCCTGACGCACTCCTCGGGGGCAATGATTAAATGAATGACAGATGAAATGAAATGATAGTGGAGAGTGTTGCTGGAATGACATTTGGACAGGGAAAACCGGAGTACCCGGAGAAAAACCTGTCTGCCTCCGTTTTGTCCAGCACAGATCTCACATGGAGTGACCGGGATTTGAACCACGGACCCAGCGGTGAGAGGCCGGCGGCCTGCCGCCAAAGCCACGGAGGCTCTAGTTGTTTATCTGTAATATACCATAATATAAAATTCATTAAGTATAACATTCTATTTGTGTGTCGTGTTGTGTTTTACAACTTTTTTTTGTATTGCCACTAATTGTAGGCTATATAAACTTAGAATTTGACAGTTAACTCTTATCTAAAATAATTACACAAAGTTATATGCTCTAAGATATTGGTTGATATTTCTGTTTTTCTTTGCGGTGACAATCCCCTGAGAATACTCAAAATTTTCCAGAATAGTCAGTCGTCGTCGTCGTCGTCGTCGTCGTCGTCGTCGTCGTCGTCGTCGTCGTCCCCCCCCCAGAAAAAATGTATATACGCCCCTGCCTGTCGTAACCTGTGAATGTCGGAATTACTTCGTTCAATTGTTGCAATGGTTGATTTGTTGATGTGGCTGACGTTGATGGCCGAGCTGGCTGTGTAGGAGTTGATGTGTCCGACCTGGCTTTACTGTTATGCGGGCTCGAAGCGAGACAGTTCTGGCAGGGGCTTATCATCTTATTTATTTGTTTAAACGCACTATTTAAACAAATAAATATATTTCTGTTGACTTTTCAAGAAGAGCAAGACTTTTCATTTACTATTGAGACGATTTGGAAGATTTTGGTAGAAACCGCGCCTTCTAATAACTCTCTCTGGTTTAAGAGCTTGAGTTTTGTGAAACATACACCTTAGTGTTTTACATATTATGATAATTTTTGCCCAAGCACTTGTTCCAACGGTAGGCATCGAGTCATCGATTCCGAAGCCGAGTTGAAGAAGCACCTACAGCAGGTTGTAAGTAGCCTATGTCGCTTCCCTGGTGAGGAAATCAACCGCTAACACGCCTTGAAGTCTCAAAAGTTGTTGTTTCATTTGAGGGGCCCGGACATCGTGGTCATTTTCCCCATGCACTTGGGGTGGTATTGTGGTCTCTGTAGTAGTGAGTATATTAGTAATTGAGGCTAGGATTGGGAAGGAAGCGGCCGTCGGAACCATCCCGGCATTTGCTTGGCGTAGAATTCGGGGAAACCACGAAAAAACACTTCCAAGATAGCTGAGGTGGGAATCGAACCCACCTCTCAATTGTCCCTCACGAGGCTGAGTGTAAACCGTTCCAGCCCTCAGACCAGAATTACATTACTGGGAATCGAACCCCGATCTCCGGTGTGACAGCAAGAATGCTAGCCGCTACACCAGGAAGTACTGTAGACTATGGTCACAACAGAGCAGCGCCATTTTCTGTTACGATACGCGCAAGAAAACAAAAGACAAAAAACAACAACAGCCCTGATCTAGGGCCCGGATGTTAATGACGTCATCTTTTTACTGAGCTGTCTAAAACAATGCTGAAATACATAGAAACTCCGGACGGGCCACCCCGTCTTCAAATATGTCTTTTTTATTTTGCATCTTTTTGCATTTTTTGCTATTTTTTCATTTTAAGAGCATATTTTTAAGTTTGGTAGATTTTTTGGGTCATATTTTAGAGAAATCGGCCTATTATGGCCAATTTTTCCCATTTAGTCATGTCACAGCCTTATATGAGGGAGTTAAGTCTCTCAGAGTTAAGAAGAAGCTAGTAGCTGATACATAATCATTTAAAATATTGAAGGAAACAAATATTCAGTATTGCTATTAGTAGAATGGTACCGTAGGTATAGAGATGCTCTTGTTTTCGTCGCAAACCAGTTATTAGCGGAATGGCATGTTACCTGCTCTGTTGATCAAGGTCACCTGTGGCGGGGTAGAAAAGGGAAGTGTATATTCTTGTCTCAGTTCATTTTCACCATTTTATAGTGCATTTTTTGAATTTTTGAAATATTGGTGAGTTTATTATTATAAGATCATTTTCACCATTTTATAGTGCATTTTTTGAATTTTTGAAATATTGGTGAGTTTATTATTATAAGATCATTTTCACCATTTTATAGTGCATTTTTTGAATTTTTGAAATATTGGTGAGTTTATTATTATAAGATCATGTTCACCATTTTATAGTGCATTTTTCGAATTTTTGAAATATTGGTGAGTTTATTATTATAAGATCATGTTCACCATTTTATAGTGCATTTTTCGAATTTTTGAAATATTGGTGAGTTTATTATTATAAGATCATGTTCACCATTTTATAGTGCATTTTTCGAATTTTTAGGTTATTTATTACAGTGATATTTGAAAATGTTAAGTGTATTTTTTTAACTTTTTTGCGGTATCAACATCCGGGCCCTACTGACCACATTACGAACTGCACGTTTAACCATGTACCCGTGCGCGCAGCCATATTTCTATTAATATTACGAGGGTCTGGCACAACATCTAACGGCCGTCTAATAATAATGGTTGGTTGTTCCTCAGTTTAGGGACTGCGACAATGCAGTCATGTAGCCCCGCTAAGAATGGTGTGGTTTTTTGTTACGGTCCTGGCGAAATACTCGGACACGAAGGAATATATGTCAACCAAGAAAATTTTATTACCTACTTTTTTTTTTTCATGCAACATTAGGCTGCTTTGAATTTTATATCTGTACGTGCAAGTGACAATATAGCACGGTGTGTGTGGGACTAGTTACTTTGATATTATCATCCATAGATTACAAATTATGGGCGGAACTGCTACAAGAGACGCAAGGCACCTTGGATGATGTCCTCGCTAAGAAGCTGGAGAAATTACGCGAGCTGATGTTGCGGGGCATTCCCGAGCTGCGTGTGCCAGTACTAGACCCACTGAACATCCCCCATTACGACCTCAAAATCAACAGCGAGCTGGTCACGTAAGTAACTCAATATACTTGACTGTACTATCAACATTGTATCCGGGTGATATAACGTACCTATTCCTTCACATTGATCTTGGGAAAGTTAACCAAAAATGATAGGCTAACTGATGTTGCAGCTAATTGCTGAAAATATTAAAGAATCAAAATTAATGTTAATTGCCGAAAATATGCACTGATTAAAGTTATTTTAATACGGTAGCTGGAAAAAATAAAGAATTTAAGTTATTGTTAATGGCTGAATATATCAATGGGTTAAAGTTATTGTTAATGGCTGAAAATATCAATAAGTTCAAGTTTTTGTTAATGGCCGAAAATATCAATAAGTTCAAGTTATTGTTAATGGCTTAAAATATCAAAAGGTTAAAGTTATTGTTAATGACTGAAAATATCAATAGGTTAAAGTTATTGTTAATGGCTGAAAATATCAACAGGTTAAAGTTATTTTTAATGGCTGAAAATATCAATAGGTTAAAGTTATTGTTAATGGCTGAAAATATCAACAGGTTAAAGTTATTTTTAATGGCTGAAAATATCAAAAGGTTAAAGTTATTGTTAATGACTGAAAATATCAATAGGTTAAAGTTATTGTTAATGGCTGAAAATATCAACAGGTTAAAGTTATTTTTAATGGCTGAAAATATCAACGGGTTAAAGTTATTGTTAATGGCTAAAAATATCAACAGGTTAAAGTTATTGTTAATGGCTGAAAATATCAACGGGTCAATGGCTGAAAATATCAACGGGTTAAAGTTATTGTTATTGGCTGAAAATATCAACGGGTTAAAGTTATTGTTTAAGGCTGAAAATATCAACGGGTTAAAGTTATTGTTAATGGCTGAAAATATCAATAAGTTAAAGTTATTGTTATTGGCTGAAAATATCAACTGGTTAAAGTTATTGTTAATGGCTGAAAGTATCAACGGGTTAAAGTTATTGTTTAAGGCTGAAAATATCAACGGGTCAATGGCTGAAAATATCAACGGGTTAAAGTTATTGTTAATGGATGAAAATATCAACGGGTTAAAGTTATTGTTAATGGCTGAAAATATCAACGGGTAAAAGTTATTGTTAATGGCTGAAAATATCAACGGGTTAAAGTTATTGTTAATGGCTGAAAATATCAACGGGTAAAAGTTATTGTTAATGGCTGAAAGTATCGATAGGTTAAAGTTATTGTTAATGGCTGAAAATATCAACGGGTTGAAGTTTTTGTTAATGGCTGAAAATATCAACGGGTTAAAGTTATTGTTAATGGCTGAAAATATCAACGGGTTAAAGTTATTGTTAATGGATGAAAATATCAACGGGTTAAAGTTATTGTTAATGGCTGAAAATATCAATAAGTTAAAGTTATTGTTATTGGCTGAAAATATCAACTGGTTAAAGTTATTGTTAATGGCTGAAAATATCAATAAGTTAAAGTTTTTGTTAATGGCTGAAAATATCAACGGGTTAAAGTTATTGTTATTGGCTGAAAATATCAACGGGTTAAAGTTATTGTTTAAGGCTGAAAATATCAACGGGTCAATGGCTGAAAATATCAACGGGTTAAAGTTATTGTTAATGGATGAAAATATCAACGGGTTAAAGTTATTGTTAATGGCTGAAAATATCAACGGGTAAAAGTTATTGTTAATGGCTGAAAATATCAACGGGTTAAAGTTATTGTTAATGGCTGAAAATATCAACGGGTAAAAGTTATTGTTAATGGCTGAAAGTATCGATAGGTTAAAGTTATGGTTAATGGCTGAAAATATCAACGGGTTGAAGTTTTTGTTAATGGCTGAAAATATCAACGGGTTAAAGTTATTGTTAATGGCTGAAAATATCAACGGGTTAAAGTTATTGTTAATGGATGAAAATATCAACGGGTTAAAGTTATTGTTAATGGCTGAAAATATCAATAGGTTAAAGTTATTGTCAATGGCTGAAAATATCAATAAGTTAAAGTTATTGTTATTGGCTGAAAATATCAACTGGTTAAAGTTATTGTTAATGGCTGAAAATATCAATAGGTTAAAGTTATTGTTAATGGCTGAAAATATCAATAAGTTAAAGTTATTGTTATTGGCTGAAAATATCAACGGGTTAAAGTTATTGTTAATGGCTGATATTATCAACGGGTTAAAGTTATTGTTAATGGCTGAAAATATCAATAGGTTAAAGTTATTGTTAATGGCTGAAAATATCAATAGGTTAAAGTTATTGTCAATGGCTGAAAATATCAATAAGTTAAAGTTATTGTTAATGGATGAAAATATCAACGGGTTAAAGTTATTGTTAATGGCTAAAAATATCAACAGGTTAAGGTTATTGTTAATGGCTGAAAATATCAACAGGTTAAGGTTATTGTTACTTACTTACTTACTCCATGGCGCTACAACCCGGGGTGGGTTTTGGCCTCTTGGACAACTGCTCTCCATGTTGGTCTATCCATCGCCTTGCTCCTCCATCCTCTCACTCCCATTGCGACGAGGTCTGCAGTCACACCATCCAAGGACGTGTGACGTCCTTTCCTCCTCCTGGAGAATAGCCTCCCTTTCAACATTATCTTGGGCATCTGGCTCTCCGGCATCCTCTCTATATGTCCCAACCATAGGATTCTCTGTGCCTTTATAAACTTTACGATATCTTGTTTTCCAATCAATTCGTTTAGTTCATGGTTATATCGTATTCTCCATCCATCTTCCTCTCTAACGGGGCCATATATTCTTCGCAGTATTTTCCTTTCTAAACACTTCACAGTATTCTCATCATCCATAGTTAATGTCCAAGCTTCAGAGCCATAGGTCACTACTGGTCTTATCATTGTCTTATATATCTTCATTTTGGTTGTTCGCGATATAAGTTGATTCCTGAGCATCTTGATGTTTGCATAGTATGCTCTGTTTCCAGCCTGTAATCGATCTTTAATACAGTTTGTCATATCACACTGGTTGTTAATAAGTACTCCTAGATACTTAAATTGTGTCACACCCTCAAATGTCTTATCGCCTATTTTAATATCATGCGGGGCTCTTCTTGTGTTAGATGTGGACACTACCATGCTCTTAGTTTTACTCTCATTCACTAATAACCCAATATTTGTAGCCTCTTTCTCTAATTCTAAATATACTCTTTTCAGTGTACGCTTCTCTCTTGCTATGATCACTACATCATCTGCATAAGCACAGATCTGACTTGATTTGTTAAAAATAGTGTCTCCCTGGTCCACTTTACTGATTGCTTTATGTATTGCAAGGTTAAAGAGTACTGCAGACAATCCATCTCCTTGTTTTACACCCATATTAATTGTAACGGGTTTACTCAGCTTATTTCCATTTTTCACTCGTGCCCATGTGTTATCTAGTGTCATCCTTATCAGCCGGATTATCTTTCCAGGTATCCTCATTTCTCCTAGTAATTCATATAGTCTTTCTCTACATACACTATCGAAAGCTTGTTTAAAATCTATAAAGAGCATGTGGAGGTCAATATCATGTTCATAAAACTTTTCCATCATCTGCCTAATTACAAAGATTTGATCCGTTGTACTCCGGTTGGGTCTAAAACCACACTGATATTCACTCAGAATTTCTTCTGAAAATATCTTCATTCTTTCTTTCAGGATACCTGATAGGATCTTGTAAATGACATTCAATAGAGTAATTCCTCTGTAATTCTCACATGCTAGTTTATCTCCTTTCTTAAATATAGGACATATTATTCCTCCCCTCCATCCATCTGGCATGTTCTCTTCTTCCCATATTCTTTCCAATAGTCTATGTATTCTATCTTCCAATGCCGCTCCTCCATATTTTATCATTTCTGCTACTATACTGTCTTCCCCTGGTGATTTGTTGTTTTTCATTTTCTTCATTACATTTGCCACTTCAAATCTTGTAGGACTCATAATACTTGCATTCTCATTCTCTGATTCTGTAGGAATCGTAATACTTGCAATCTCATTCTCTGATTCTGATCTAATTACTTCTTGTCTCTCGTTTTGTTGCTTATGTTGTTCAATTTCTGGCTCTACACTTTCACTTAGAAGTTCCTTAAAGTGTTCAGACCATCTATCTAACACTTTGTTCTCATCATTCAGTATCATCCCTTGTCTATCCTTGCATCTTCTTTCCCTAAGTTGGAAACCTTTCCCCATTTTACCAATTGCCGCATAGAATTTTCTTACTTCACTTCCCTGGTTTAATTCTTCTATTTCTATAAATTGTTTCTTTATGTGTTCCTTTTTCTTTCTTCTACATACTTTGTTGGCATTCAACCTCAGTTGCCTATAATGTTCACAGTTGCTTCTTGTTTCTCTCAAGATCATCTTTTCTCTTGCTCTATTCTTCTCTTCTATTGCTTCCCTACACTCTTGATCAAACCATTCATTCCGGGTTTGCTGCCTCTTTCCGATTATTTCTTCTGCAGCCAGTTTAACTACTTCCTCTATTTTCTTACACTCTTCATTGAGATCATCTCTCTCTTTTTCTTCTTCTAATTTCTTTTGTATTTCACTCTGATATTCCTCCTTAATTCTTTCATCTCCTAGTCTTTCAACGTTTATACTGTTCTTCCAGGTTTCAGTTTCTGTTTACGTTTTAGCCAGCTTTTCTCTAAGTACTGCTTTGACTAGATAGTGATCTGAATCACAATTTGGTCCTCTACAACTCCGCACATCTATAATTGACGAAGAGTATCTTGCATTGATTAACACATGGTCTATTTGATTCACGGTTGTAGAATCGGGAGCCTTCCAAGTACCTAGATGTATTCGTTTATGTGGGAAACATGTGCTTTTGATCACCATATTGTTCCTGATGGCAAAATGCCCAAGTAGTGTGCCATTCTGGTTACTAACATCATGTAGTGTATGTTCCCCTGCACATCTCATCAATAGATCCTTCCCAATCTTTGCGTTAAAGTCACCCATTATTATCAATGTATCGTATCTCTGTATCTCACCGCGTATCTGTTCCAATCGTTCATAGAACTCTTCCTTCTCATCCTCATCTTTCTCTTCAGATGGTGCATACACTGACAATATGGATATGTTCCTGAATCTTCCTTTGATGCGCAATTTACAAAATCTTTCATTTATGGCTTCATATTCCATAATACTATTCCTTACTGACTTGGATACCATAAATCCTGTACCATGTTGTCCTGTTCTGCTATTTAGACCACTATACAATAGTGAATATTCCCTTTTATCTATCCTTCCTTGTCCTTGCCATCTTACCTCTTGTAACGCTACAATTTCAAAATTAAATTTAGTTATCTCTTCTCCTATTTCATTCATCTTTCCTGGTCTCAACATCGTTCTTACATTCCACGTCGCAATATACAAATCTCTTTTCCGTAATCCAGGCCGAGGTTGTCTTCTGTTAAATCCGTCCTTCCGAGGCAATTGTCCTTGTTTCGTAACAGGTTCTTTTTTATGGTGTGGGGTTGTTAGCCCCACGTCCAACCCCCAACCTGGAGGGCCAGAGTATCCCGTTTAGTCTGGATCATCACCTTCGACCTGTCCGGCTTGGGAGACCCTACCAGTAGCTAAGCTACCGCCGGCATAGCTCTCAGGATCATTTGACCGCGCAAGCTCCACCACCGCGTCAAGGTAAGGATACCATTGGCGGAGAAGGTTATTGTTAATGGCTGAAAATATCAACGGGTTAAAGTTATTGTTAATGGCTGAAAATATCAACAAGTTAAAGTTATTGTTATTGGCTGAAAATATCAACGTGTTAAAGTTATTGTTAATGGCTGAAAATATCAACGGGTTAAAGTTATTGTTAATGGCTAAAAATATCAACAGGTTAAGGTTATTTTTAATGGCTGAAAATATCAACGGGTTAATGTTATTGCTAATGGATGAAGATATCAACGGGTTAAAGTTATTGTTAATGGAGAAAAAATCAACAAGTTAAAGTTATTGTTATTGGCTGAAAATATCAACGGGTTAAAGTTATTGTTAATGGATGAAAATATCAACAGTTTAAGGTTATTGTTAATGGCTGTTAATATCAACGGGTTAAAGTTATTGTTAATGGCTAAAAATATCAACTGGTTAAAGTTATTTTAATGGCTGAAAATATCAACGGGTTAAAGTAATTGTTAATGGCTGAAAATATCAACGGGTTAAAGTTATTGTTATTGGCTAAAAATATCAACGGGTTAAAGTTATTGTTAATGGCTGAAAATATCAACAGGTTAAGGTTATTGTTAATGGCTGTTAATATCAACGGGTTAAAGTTATTGTTAATGGCTAAAAATATCAACTGGTTAAAGTTATTTTAATGGCTGAAAATATCAACGGGTTAAAGTTATTGTTAATGGCTGAAAATATCAACGGGTTAAAGTTATTGTTAGTGGCTGAAAATATCAATAGGTTAAAGTTTTTGTTAATGGCTAAAAATATCAACAGGTTCAGGTTATTGTTAATGGCTGAAAATATCAACGGGTAAAAGTTATTTTAATGGCTGAAAATATCAACAGGTTAAGGTTATTGTTAATGGCTGAAAATATCAACGGGTTAAAGTTATTGTTAATGGCTGAAAATATCAACGGGTTAAAGTAATTGTTAATGGCTGAAAATATCAACGGGTTAAAGTTATTGTTATTGGCTAAAAATATCAACGGGTTAAAGTTATTGTTAATGGCTGAAAATATCAACAGGTTAAGGTTATTGTTAATGGCTGTTAATATCAACGGGTTAAAGTTATTGTTAATGGCTAAAAATATCAACTGGTTAAAGTTATTTTAATGGCTGAAAATATCAACGGGTTAAAGTTATTGTTAATGGCTGAAAATATCAACGGGTTAAAGTTATTGTTAGTGGCTGAAAATATCAATAGGTTAAAGTTTTTGTTAATGGCTAAAAATATCAACAGGTTAAGGTTATTGTTAATGGCTGAAAATATCAACGGGTAAAAGTTATTTTAATGGCTGAAAATATCAACAGGTTAAGGTTATTGTTAATGGCTGAAAATATCAACGGGTTAAAGTTATTGTTAATGGCTGAAAATATCAACAGGTTAAAGTTATTGTTAATGGCTGAAATTATCAACGGGTTAAAGTTATTGTTAATGGCTAAAAATATCAACAGGTTAAAGTTATTGTTAATGGCTGAAATTATCAATAGGTTAAAGTTATTGTTTATGGCTGAAAATATCAATAGGTTAAAGCTATTTTTTGTGGCTGAAAATATCAATAGGTTAAAGTTATTGTTAATGGCTGAAATTATCAACGGGTTAAAGTTATTGTTAATGGCTAAAAATATCAACAGGTTAAAGTTATTGTTAATGGCTGAAATTATCAACGGGTTAAAGTTATTGTTAATGGCTAAAAATATCAACAGGTTAAAGTTATTGTTAATGGCTGAAATTATCAACGGGTTAAAGTTATTGTTAATGGCTAAAAATATCAACAGGTTAAAGTTATTGTTAATGGCTGAAATTATCAACGGGTTAAAGTTATTGTTAATGGCTGAAAATATCAACGGGTTAAAGTTATTGTTAATGGCTGAAAATATAAATAATTTGTTAATGGCTGAAAATATTGACTAATTAAAGTTGTGTAAATGGCTCGAAATATTAACTTATTATAGGTTTTGTTAAAGGCCGAAAATATTAACTAGTTAAAGGTTTTGTTCATGGCTGAAAATATTAACTAATCAAAGTTAATTTTAATGGCTGAAAATGTTTGTCTGTTAGGTAGTCAGCCAGAAGGCTGGTTGGATCCTCAAAAAGTACCGCCGTTAGGTTATGTGGGTAGATACCCACAAAAACCCAAGGCAGCGCTATATATATAGGCGTACTAGGCAAGATGAGGAGTGAGGTAGTTTGCCATTGCTTTCCTCACTGAGTCAGAACAGCAGTACTAACTCTATGAGTAGAACCTTTCACAGCATCCACAGGCACTGACTGTGCCCTGAATGTCATCTCATTACTAAGCACCACCAGAACTTGTTTTATTATTATTATTTTCAATGACTGCATCGAGTATTCTTTTAGAATTTGTCAATGTGTATTCACCTATTGAGATAAGTCAATTTGGTCTGTTTTGTGTGTCTTTGTAAGAATGGTAACGGTGGTAATTTTGAATGTGTAAACTTCATGTTTCATTGAGTGGTGGTCACTGCCCTGGTGCACGTTTTGTGTCCCTGTATGCTACCAGGGTGGGAAGTTCTCCCCACCGTCTATGGAGATGTGAATACCAAGTATTTGGATATTGTATGACAACCCAATCAAATTATTTATTAACCTGTAAAAAGTGGCTCATTTCTTTCCAGGATAACTGGAAATCTTGATGACGTGGAGATCCAAAATCTGTCATCCTATAAGCTTGAACGGATCGCCGGTGACCTTGACAATTGGACCGTAGCGTTTATCCTGAGTTTCGAGCCGATTGAACTCTCTGGACATTATAATGTGACAGGCTCGGCAGGAGCCTTTGACATATTCGGCAACGGTCACTTTGTGTGAGTATGGTATTTAGCTACTAAACAGATTTATTAAGATTTGAGCTACCTGCATTTCCTTTTACTGGGATCATTGCTTATTGCATTAGCTGCAATAAACTTTGGAGGTCACACGAGCGACATCTTACACAGATAGAACTTAGAATAGTTTTCAGCGGTGGCTGGAAATTAGGGGCCGCAGATGCCAGACCCCACCAACATTTGGTAAGCATATACTCTTGAGATCTTAATTTTTGTTCATAGCATGTGCATTAGATATAAATGTTTATACTATTGCCGTAATTTTACGATTTATTTGTAAAAGAATGCAATATAATAATTGCACACTATGTATGGTGCCATTCTTTGTTCGGCACCCTTTCAGAGTTGTAGTGCTCGAGTAACTAAGACCGAAAACTGCCTGATTGGGACTCGTGCTACCCGATAGGGGTGGTTCTCACTAAGGTTCGGATGTTAAGGAAAAGTCATATTTTTTTTCCTGAGCTCATTTTACCCGAAATCTGAAAAATAAGCTTGAATGACGGGTCCCTGACCACGATCAAAGCAATTTGATTTTGCCTATAAATGAATATTTCGGCCATTTTTACTGTTTTGGACAAATTTGGTCATATTTTAGCGATATAAGGTCATATTCGGTTTTAATTTGAGCATTTTGTTTTAAATTGGGACTTCGTTAACAAGGTACGTGTTATCTGCGTCGAGTTTCAAACACAGGATTTCCGAATAGTGTAGTAGATATATTTTTCTTTCTTTTCCCGGAACAGGCAGATAGTAGGTTTAGAAGACCTGATTCCAAGAAGGCGCTCCTCTACGGACGTCTTTTAGCACATCTTTCTGGACCAAGTTAGATTACGACGCTGTACTCATGAGGTCACGGAACACGACGATAGTATGCTTCCGCCTTTCAATAGGATGTCACTCCAGTAGATATATTTAGCTCAGAAGCAATTAGCAAACAAGGAAATGCCATGTTATATCTCGCCCAGTTCTTTCTTGCAGGGCCGAGTGAAAGGTCTCTTGCTCCTTCACTACCAACGGAACCCGTTCATGCCAAAAGTGAAGTGTAGTAAAACTGTAAAGTTCAGAAAGTACGGTATGTGAAAGAGTTCGGTGAAGAGACTTCAGTACTGACGGAACAATTCTTTTAAGTGTGTCTGGTGTATTATCGCTGATGACGTTTGGCACTTAAGACGTTTACTGTATGTTAGTGGTACTCTACCTATCCCAAAAATTCATGTCATATTTCATAGTTTTTAAAGTCATATTTTATATTTTTAGGTCATATTTAGCTAGTTTTAGGGCATATTTGCTTGCATATTTTGTATTTGTTTAGGTCTTAAACTTCCGAACCCTAGTCTCACTATTACCAAAGTCAATGCCCCCTCCCAGTCAGTGCAGTGTGATCATTATGGAGGCAATTAGTGTCCCTCTGAACAGGCCCTCGTTGGCACAGTACAGAAGGATGTCTCATTTCAGTTGGTTTTGGTGTTCAATTTCTTAAAATATGAAAATGTATTGTAATTTGAAAAGACCACTGAAACTGGATGAAAATAAATAAGTGGTCAAAAACAAAGTTGGTTATGAAGATGTTGACAATTATTGTTTTAAGCCGTTAATTGCTTAGTAATGTTACTTGCCCGTCTCTAAACCAGACTGGCTTTGATTCCTGGCTAATGCACATGAAAAGTCATGTCCAATGGTTCGGTTCCACGTAAGAGGCTTGGCCTGTGATGGCATGGTTAACAAGTAGATCCGTGGAGAACTAAAGCCTATTTTCATATATCCTACTTATATTAATTGCCTCCATCAACATACAAATTTCAGTTTGATTGCTGTAGTCTAATATATTCGTATATATTGAGAAACGTCTAATATTACGGATGGTCGCCATGTTGGACTTTTATGTATAAACTGTAGGTCTTAGAGTTATGTACTATTACGTGAAGATGATTGTGTACATGTAGTATTCAAACGTCAATCGAATGATTAGGACACAAGAAGTAAAAACGAGATCTTAAAATTTCGCACAGCTGCCATCTTGAGGCTATGAAAACAATTTAAATAAATTAGATGCCAGTGGATTACCGTTTGTATAAGCATTTACCGTACCAAGATTTATTTATTTATTTATTTATTTATTTAATAATTATTAGATACAACCATGAATAGGTCATTTTACACTAATATTTTAACAATTTTAAATAATATTAACAAAACAACAACAATAATAACAGGTAACAGGCAGTGATGGCAGCAAGGGACAAATCTCGGGAAAGACGTAGGGAATGATTGGGGTAGTGGATGATTAGGAGGGTGAGGGGGTAGGGATTGAGGATGAAAGGGATCTTCTAATGTTATGTTTGAATGTTCTATAGGGAGAGAATATGTCAATATTTGGAAGGGAGTTGCTAAGGGTTGGCAGACGGTGGAAAATAGAGCGCTTCTGTACTTCAAGACGTGGGCGAGGTATGTGGTGTAAATGGTTCTGACGTGTTGAACGGGAGGGAACGTGGAGTGGGAAGTAGCTTAGTAGCATGTTACATTTTGTGTAACCATTCATAATTTTATGTAGGAAACACAGGTCAGTAAATTGTAGACGGCTTCTCAGGTCGAGTACATTGAGCTGATTTAAAATGTCGGATTTGGCAAAGTGCCTTAGTGAAGGATTGCGAGCTTTGACTATTGATATGAAGAAATTAAAGACACTGTTCAATTTAGAAATATTGGTTATTGCCGAGGCAGACCAAATTGGAGAAGAGAAATCTAGGATAGGGAGAACATATGTGGTGAAGTATAATTTAAGTGCAGTGAGGTCTTTAATTTCTGTGAACCTGTATAGAATGCCGAGACTGCGCATTGCGCGAGATTTGATGTGGTCAATGTGAGGAGAGAATGTCAGTTTATCATCGTGAATAATTCCTAAATCTCTTACCTGAGAAGCCGTATCCAATTTATTTCCACAAATTCTATAGTCGGCCTGATTTCCAGATTCCAGTAGTGAAAAAGATACACTGAAGCACTTTTTGGGATTTGGAGATAACCTCCATTTGTTGAACCAGTCAGTACATGCATTCACTGCTTCCTGGAGCTCAGTGCGGTCGTCAGAACTGGAAATTTTTCTGAATATCTTGAGGTCATCAGCGTACAGAAGAATGGAACACGGAGAATTTTGCACACATGTGTTTATATCGTCCATATACAGCACGAAGAGAAGGGGTCCCAGGATACTGCCCTGAGTTACTCCTGATAAGACTGGGAGCCAGGACGATACAGACCCTGGAAGCACTACCCGTTGTTGCCTATTGGACAGGAAACTTTGTATTAGGGACAGGAAGGATCCATGTACGTTGTATCGTGAAGCAAGCTTGTGGAGGAGAAGGCAATGGTTCACGGAATCAAATGCTTTGGCCAGGTCAACGTAGATTACATCTAGCTGAGATTTTTGTTCAATTGCAGAAATTATGTGATGGTTCAGAACAGTCAGATTTGTTAAACATGATTTTCCTGGGACGAAGCCATGTTGTTCTTCTGAGAGGTGAGGTTTGGTGAAAGTGAGGAGATGGCAATGTATTATTCTTTCGAAGACTGAAGAGAGTGTAGGGACGATAGATATAGGTCTGTATGAGGAAATTTCGTACTTGCTGCCTGATTTAAAGACAGGTGTGGTCAGCTCTTTTCCATGAGTCGGGAAAAGTGCCGGATGTCATGCACCAGTTGAGTATTATGGACAAGGGGATGCTGAGAGATGCACAGGTGTTTTTCAGGAATATAGGGCTTATGTCTGATGGCCCAGTAGATCGGTTTGCGGGCAGACTTTTTAAGATATTTTGGATTTCATCGGGGGTCGTTGAAATTTGAGACAGTGAATCAGAACAGACGCTAGTAAGTTGAGGGGGACTGGGGATTGGTACGGGAACTGAAAAGGTTGAGTGAAAATATTCATTGAAATGTGTGGACCTCAATTCAAATGGGATTTCTTCATTATTGAGGTTTAGGTTAAGTGGAATTCTAGGAGTCTTTCTACGGGATGATATAAGTGTCCAGAAATTCTTCGGGTTATTCTTGAGATTTCCTGTTATGGAAGAAATGTAGCGGTTGTAATCTTCTGTCATATGAACTCTTGAAATTTTCCGTAGGTGAGTAAAAACATTGCGAGTATGAGGATTAGGAACTGATTTCCACAGTGACCATGCACGAGTTTTGTTTTGGAGAAGGAGTTTGGTGTTTTCGCTTAGCCAGTGCGGATATTTGTTGGATTTGGGAACGGAGAAAGGCACGTGTTGTTTAATGGCTGAGTAGAGTAAATCCTCAAACAAGGCCACTGCGCTATTTACATCTCTCTCAGCTCTTAGCAGGCTCCAAGGAAGAGATGATAAATCTTGATTGACAGCTTGCCAGTCGACCTTCCTCCAGAGAGGGAATGTTTTGTTCTTGGCAGGTGGGCTGTTTTTATGTCTGCAGGCTGGGACGGGGAGGGAGGCTTCTATTGAACTGTGGTCAGTGTTCAGGATATTTCTTCCAACTGCCATGGTGACATCACGCAGTGTTGAAAATATGAGGTCCAGTGTTTCAGATTTCCTTGTAGGATATAGATTGAACTGTTTCAGGTGAAGACCGTTTATAAAATTAGATAAGATGAAAGTATCAATTGGGGGAGAGTTTATGGTACCATTGTCTATTGATGTCCAGGAGATATGTGAATTAAAATCACCTAGTAACACTATTTCATTTTCTTGGTTGAGGGCACTAGGATGGTTTAATCGCGAGAAACGTCAATTTAAATATTTGTACTACGCGTCGCCACAATGTTGGATTTGTGTTCACCAGGTTATTGACAGTCCTATAGGTGAACTTATGTTCATAGCCTCTATGAACATAAAAATTTCAGTTTGATTGCTGTAAAAGATTCGTAGATATTGAGAACCGTCTAAATATTTCGGATGGTCGCCATTTTGGATGATTATATGTTTAGGCCATAGAGTTATGTACCATTAAAGGAAAATTATTGCGTAGGTTCTTTATTCAAACTTTCACTTCGATCGCATGATTACAACACAAGAAATAAAAACTTAATTCTAAAATTTCGCACAGCCGCCATCTTCAGGTTAAGTAAACAATTGAACTAAATTAGATGCCAGTGCATTACAATATGTATAATCATTTACTGTATCATATTTCTCTGAGCTGAGATGGTTAATCACGAGATAAGTCTATTAAAATGTTTCAAATCCGCTTGGCCACCATGTTCGTTTTGTACTTTACAGGTCTTTGTAAGTTACATAGATAAACTTGTAATAGTGCCCTTTATCACCGTACACAATTTCAGGGAGATATAAGTAATAGTTTCGGAGATATAGAATGCCAGTGAAATATTTCGCACATCCGCCATCTTGAGGTTATGCAAACAATTGAACTAAATTAGATGCTAGTGCATTACAATGTGTATAAACATTTGCTGTTCCATGTTCCATTGCGTTTGGATGGTCAAATCGCGAGAAAAGTCTATTTAAAAGTCTCAACTTCGCTTGTCCGCCATTTTGGTTTTGTAGTTACCAGGATTTGTAAGTCTCATAGGTGAACTTCTAGTAGTTCCCTTTAATACCGTACAAAATTTCAGGATAATATCGGTAATACTTTCGGAGATATTGAATGCTGGTTAAATATTTCGCACAGCCGCCATGTTGGATTGGTGAGACGTATTGAAGAGCACGGTCGGGGTCGGCCAAAATGGTGCTATGACCTTACCGAGTTTCATTGAAATCGCTTCAGCCGTTTAGAAGTTATTAGAGGGGGACACACACACACACACGGATCTCAAAAGCCTTTTTTTTTTTCATAAAATGAAAATAGGCTAAAAACCATGTAAAGTTACAAGTTTGTTTGTTTGCTTGGATTGGATAGCCTAGTTTTATGCCACTAGTGATGGGATGATTCCTAGAAATAAATACATATAGGGAAAA
This sequence comes from Meconema thalassinum, assembly GCA_946902985.2. NCBI lineage: Eukaryota > Metazoa > Arthropoda > Insecta > Orthoptera > Tettigoniidae > Meconema > Meconema thalassinum. Next base: position 602,923,376 of record OX336388.2, on the reverse strand, counting down.
TGAAGAATACCTCACCTATCGAAGGTCTTTGGACTTGAAGGAAGTGGGGCTTAGAGAGGCAGATGTGGGAAGAAACAGTTGAGAATTATCGCCCAAGTCATTAGTTGAAGAGAAAAGTGCCCAGCTTGAGAACCGCTCAAGGCCTCGTATTCGCAAAGTGACCAGCTATGACTTCCTGAAAATCTAGTCCACCTATCACTATGCAACAAGAGGTGGACTACTACCACTCAGCTCTTTTAGTTGCCTCTTACCACAGGCTGGGTTTAACATGGGTGTTTTCGAACCTCAACCCCACACACAGGAGAAGGGTGAAAATTTCTCATCCCAAATATGTTGGCTTAGGTAGGAAAGTATAGGGGCGCTGAAAGTAGGGGAAAATAAGAAGCGCCCACAGGACATCTGAAATCTCAGGTGCTTTTTATTTTTGTGTGGCCGATGTCTTTAAAATCATGTCAATAAGGTTGTTTTGCATTCCTTTATCAAGGTACAAAATTTCAGATTTACAATAGGCCTAATGGGACTTAAATTTTGAAAATTCACATCTCTGTTTCATGTTTGTCATAGCTTTGAAAGTTACTGTAGGCTATATCAGCAAACTTGCTATAGTAGTCTATCATGGTGCAGACACCGGGTGAGTTAGCCGAGGTCGTTGCGGCATGACCGTTGGCAGTCGCTCACATCCGGGAGGCGAGGAGGTTCGAATCCCCCCGCCGGCAACCTTGAATATGATCTTCTGTGGTTTCCCATCTTCCTTCCAGGCAAATGCCGGGGTTGGTCCTTAACTATAGGCCACAGCCGCTACCTTCCAACTCCTCGACCCTCCCTTCCAACTTTCCTCCCCAACGGTACTTGTAGCTCACCCATTGGGTGTCCGTCTCGAAGCAGCTACAAAACTGGCGAGCCGAACATGTCTTCGGACACTCCCGGCACTAAAAGCCATACGCTAAAAAAAAAAAAAAAAAAAAATGGTGCAGACTTTCAAGCTGATGGCTTTAATGTTCCCAGATATTGCATACTGGTGAAATAACTTGATGGTTATAGAAATTTAAAAGGAATGGTTGAGGTGTCCAGACGTGGAACTAAAAACTAAGCACTAACATCGGACCAGTCGATCAAAATTAAATTCCCTTTTCTCTAGACCTATTACAGCTACAAACTTGAAATTTTATAAAATGACAGAGGGAGGAAAAGAGTTTTATGTGAGCGTTAACGTTGCGATCATGAGCCACAAGATCTCCATTTTATGTGGAATCTGAACCACATGTTCACTTCGAAAATCTCTCGGAATCAGCACTGCACCATCACGCCCCAATGACAGAGGACTAAAAACTACAGAACAAGTTTACTGATAGGCCTATTTCTGTCAAAATCGTCATAAGCTACGAACCAACAAGGTAACCACGAGAATATTTAACATTTAATTGACCTTTATGGCAACCTTATTATCCTACTGCATTGAAACTTGTCATAACAAACATATTGGTTGGTTCCTCAGTTTAGGGGCTGCGACAACGTGGTCATGTAGCCCCGTGTACTTTGGCTGTGTGTAGAATCTGTCTGATAACCGGTGTTAATTGTGATGACTGTATTAGTGTGTGTTATTTGTTTAAATTCAAGTGAAGCCTCCGTGGCTGAGGCGGCAGCACGCCAGCCTCTCACCGCTGGGTCCGTGGTTCAAATCCCGGTCACTCCATGTGAGATCTGTGCTGGACAAAACGGAGGCAGACAGGTTTTTCTCCGGGTACTCCGGTTTTCCCTGTCAAAATATCATTCCAGCAACACTCTCCACTATCATTTCCTTGTAATCTGTCATTCATTTAATCATTGCCCCAGAGGAGTGAGTCAGGCCTCGGCAGCCGGCACAGTTCATACCCTCGCCGCTAGATGGGGGCTTCATTCATTCCATTCCTGACCCGGTCGGAGACTGGAAGCAGGCTGTGGATTTTCATTTCATTTCTTTAAATTCAAGTAAGAACTGCTGGCATTGAATTTTTTCAAGTAGTTCCTACTTTTGCCGCCAAACGCTACAGTCGACGACCAACTAGTTCAGAAATTATTTACCAGATGCCACCGCAGTCGGCTATTGACGACGAACGTAGGAACCTAAGACTACTTACTTACTTACTCGGCGCTACAGCCTGGGGTAGGCTTTGGCCTCTCTCACGATTCCTCGCCATTCGTCCCTTCTATGAGTTTTCTCCCACCATCTTCCAACCCTCATAGTTCTCAGGTCTTCTCCTAAGTCTTGTAGCCATCTTCTGCGCGGTCGTCCACGTCTCCTCTTCCCTTCCATAGTTCCATGTAATATCTTCCTTGGTGTTCTTTCTTCACTCATCCTCTCTACATGAACAAGCCAATCCAGACATCGGGACTTAATAAATTTCACAATATCTTCACCTTTGATTATCTCTTCAATTTCTTTGTTTGTCCTGATTCGCCACCCTTCATCCTCCTTTACCGGGCCATATATCCTTCGTAAAACTTTCCTTTCAAAAATTTTGAGATCATTCTCATCATTTGTTGACATTGTCCACGTCTCAGATCCATAGGTCACCACTGGTCTAATAAGGGTCTTGTAGAGTTTAACTTTCAAGTTCCTACTTAACAGTTTTGATTTTAAGAGCTTAGTGTTAGCATAGTAAGCCCTGTTTCCATTCATGATCCGTTTATGAATCTCCTCTGATACAGAATTCTCACAATTTAGTATAGTACCAAGGTAACTGAAGCATTTTACATTCTCAAACTTATACTGACCAATTTCTACATTTTCTCTTGCTCTTCTATCTTTTCCCGCTGACATTTTCATATATTTCGTTTTCCTTTCATTAATTCTCATTCCCATCTTTTCTCTCTTCTCCTCCAGAATCTTGAACATTTCTTTAAGAGATTCCCAGTTCCGTGCCATCAACACAATGTCATCCGTAATGCATACGCCTGCTTGGACTTGCTTATTATCGTCCCTCCCAAACCCAGTTCTTTCATAACTTCATTCAGTGTCAAGTTGAATAACACTGCAGACAATGAATCTCCTTGCCTCACTCCGGTATTCACCTCAAAATTCCTGCTAGTTTTGCCTCCTACATAAACCTTGGCCTGCGATCCTTCCATTGTCATTGCTACTAGACTGATCAACTTCTTTGGCACTCCACATGCTTCTAGGGCGTTCAATATCTTCGTTCTATCAATGCTATCAAACGCCTGTTGGAAATCAATGAATAGCAAATGCAGATCAACACCATATTCATAGCATTTCTCCATAGATTGTCTCATAACAAATATTTTGTCAGTAGTTCCCCTTCCTGGCCGGAATCCACACTGGTTCTCATCCAGTATTTCTTCAGCGTAGTCGCTCAGTCTCCTTTGCAATATACTTGAGAATATCTTATATACAACACTTAGTAATGTTATCCCTCTATAATTTCCACATTGCAACTTATCACCTTTCTTGAAGATGGGACAGATAAGGCCAACCTTCCAATCCTGAGGCATTATCTCTCTTTCCCATATCTCCCCAAGCAGTTCATGTAGGTTCCTAACTATCCCTTGTCCTCCATTCTTTATTACCTCCGCTATGATCTGATCCTCTCCTGGTGCTCTTCCATTTCGTTGACGCTTCACTGCCTCCATAACTTCATCTATGGATGGTTTAGTGACCTGTGGCTCTACATTCATGTAGACCTGTCTCTCATTCATCTCGTCCTTACGTTCTATATTTAACGCATCTTTAAAGTGCTCCGCCCATCTTTCAAGAACTCTCTCTTCCTCTCCAATTAATTTTCCATCTTTATCTTTACACGAGTTCTCCCGTGGTTGAAATTCCTTTGTCATTCGCTTCGTTGCTTGGTACAATTTCTTACTTTCATTCTGGCTGTTCAATTCTTCAATTCTTTCCATTTGTCTTCTTAGATACATTCTCTTCTTCCTTTTCAGAACTCTATTTGCTGTTCTTCTACTTTCTTTATAATCTTTCACAATTCCATCTTGTCTCTCTTTGAATCATAATCAATCTGTCTGCATTCTTCTGCTCTATATATTTCCTACATTCATCATCAAACCATTCTTCATTCCTGTTCCTCTTCTTCTCCCCAATAGTTTCTTTCACAGTCTCTTCCAATGCTTTCTTTATTCCAGTCCATCTCCTCTCTACAGTGTCATCCTCACTCATATTCTTTAATCTCTCTTCCAACTTCTTGTTCAGTGTGCCCTCATATTGCTTAACAATTTGTGTTTGCTGAAACTTTTCCACGTCCCACTGTATCCTCTTAATTCCTCTGTCACATTCTACATTCGCAATTCGTTCTCTAAACAGAGCTTTCACCAAAAAAAAAAAAAAAAATGGTCCGAATCACAGTTGGGGCCCCTTGCAGATCTGACGTCAATCATTGAAGATGCATGTCTTCTTGAAATCAAGACATGGTCAATTTGGTTTACCACTCCGGTGCCTGGCATTTTCCAGGTTCCTTTGTGTATGTCCTTATGTTTAAAACAAGTACTTTTGATTGCCATTCTATTACTTTCTGCAAATTGGCATAGAAGCTTCCCATTTTCACTAGTATTAGTATGTAAAGAATGTTTCCCTGCTACATACTGCAAGACGTCCTCTCTACCTATTTTGGCATTGAAGTCCCCAAGAAGTATTATCACATCATATTTTGGTATCATACTACATTCCTTTTCCAACTGGTCATAGAATGCATTTTTCTTCTCTTCACTATCGTCTTCTGTAGGTGCATACGCTGATATAAGTGTCAGATTCCTGAATCGTCCCTTTAGTCTCATTTTACACATTCTATCTCCTAGAGGCTCAAATCCAAGAAGACTTCTTTTTATCTTTGAACTAATGATAAAGCCTGTTCCACACTGATCAGTTCTTACTTCAGGACCACTGTATAACATTGTATAGTCCTTCTTGTCAATCCTACCGTTTCCCCTCCATCTCACTTCCTGTATCGCTACTATATCCATTCCATACTTCAAAACTTCCTCAGCTACTTCTGCCATTTTCCTATCTGCAACATCGTTCGTACGTTCCATGTTGCCATTGTCAAAGTCATATCCTTTTTCCTTGTCCTTAAACATTTTCCTGGTTCATCATCGTTAATTCCGTCCAAATTCCGAGGCTTCGTTGAGAGTTTCGTAACTTTTGAGGTTTTACAGGGTGGGGTTGTTAGCCCCACGCCCAACCCCCAACCTGGAGGACCAGAGTACCGCTCTTAGTCTGGCTCATCACTTTAGACCTGTCCAGCTTGGGTGACCCTACCAGGAGCTTAAGCTCCCGCTGGCATAGCTCTGCAGATCATTTGAGCTCGCAAGCCCCCAAAACACCCGGCAATAAGAAATTGCCTTCTTCAAGGTGGCAGTACCGGCGGGGGGGGGGGGGGGGTAGGAACCTAAGAACGTTAGTCAAATGTTTAACCTACAGTATATTAATTTAGCTTCACACAGGTGTAATTAGTGGAAGGTTCTTTAACATGCCATAAATCTATAACATGGGACCGCCGGCTTTACTTCCCCTCCGAAGGAAGGCATACTGAGGGATTTTTAACGGCCGGGTTTGAACCCGCGATGTATGCTATATAGCCTATTGTAAACTGGACCATATTGTATGGTAACTTAAGTTTTTAGAATGCGATAATGATGGCCATACGAATATCTAAAAATATCTTGTCCTAATATGGCTATCGTCATAATGTATGATAGATCATCAAATAGATACTTGATTTAACTTATACTGGGCGAGCAGAATAAAGCGGAGCCGCTCCTGCCTGCGCGCAGGAATTTCTGAGCGAGTGAGTTGGTCGGCCGATGACGCAATACAGTGCCGGCCGGGTGAACTCAAGGCCGCACTACCGCGCGAGGTTTCAGTCGTTGTTGAACGTTTGCGACAGTAATACACGACAATCAGGGCCGTCGCGTGGTTTATTGGTGCCCGGGGTGAGATGTTGTCAGGCGCCCCCTTCCCCCCCCCCCCCCTCTAAACACACAATGAGCGATGCTCGTTAAACAAAGTTGCGTGGCGGGTTGCGTCGCTGTCTGAACAAGAGACACTTAAACGGATTGAATTACCTTACAAAATACTAGTCACGAATCAGGAATTAAATTACTTAAATTTTTGATGAAAATCTTTTTTAATTGAATCCATAAAAATAAAGTAAGAAAATATTAACACCTATAAAAAGTACTGTATATATATGTTATTAATTAATACGATACAAATTGTAATTAATGCAATGGTGTGCAAAACCTCAAACCAAACCTACTCTGAATAGAATATACATAATTAAAGAAAACCGCGTTATCACAATTAGATGAATGAAAATCCACAGCCTGCTTCCAGTCTCCGACCGGGTCAGGAATGGAATGAATGAAGCCCCCATCTAGCGGCGAGGATATGAACTGTGCCGGCTGCCGAGGCCTGACGCACTCCTCTGGGGCAATGATTAAATGAATGACAGATGAAATGAAATGAGAGTGGAGAGTGTTGCTGGAATGAAATTTTGACAGGGAAAACCGGAGTACCCGGAGAAAAACCTGTCTGCCTTCGTTTTGTCCAGCACAGATCTCACATGGAGTGACCGGGATTTGAACCACGGAACCAGCGGTGAGAGGCCGGCGTGCTGCCGCCTAAGCCACGGAGGCTTACCCATAGATATAAGATCCTAAACATTAAATGGCAATCGCCTGGATTTTGCAAGAGCAAATGTCTTTAAAGTCTATTTTTCTAGCCTCATCGTTTTCAATCGACATGGTTGACCGTAAATATGCCTTCATAAGTTTCAGCTTACTGAAGCTACGCTCAGCACTCGCAACTGTCAGTGGTGTAGTTAACAAAACCCTTAATGCAATCCAGAGATTTATAAATAAGTCTTTGCTGCCCGTTTTCGTGATTGCTCGCAACACGTCGATTGGTCGAACTTGCCGAACTTGGGGTTCATTCAGCTCCAAGATGGAGTTCACATGTAGCAGTTCACAAAAAAGTTCATTGCCGTTGATATCTGATACGCCGTCAGTATTTTTAAGAGAGTTTATAGTTTCAAACAACTTTGTTTTAAGTCATCTTTTGGTGGAAGGTTAGCCAAGTTATACAAAAACCCCCACTGCGAGTTATGATTATAAATTGCAGTGGACCTACTTTTCACTGATGTTGCAACTGTATCCACCAATGGATAAAATACCTCCCTCTTGAATGTATCTTCTGCAGTTGTTTGCACTTCGTCGCTTACACTTTCGTACAAAAAGATACGTTTCTTTTTTCAGGGAAGATTGGTTGTATTTCTAGCTCTTCTGCAATTTCCTTTGCGGAAATTACTGCATTAGTGTACCATTTTCTCTAAATTTGTCTAAGAAGTCCAAGCAATTATTGAACTTATTCACAGCATCACTGACGCCTTTGGCTTTCCCTTGAAGTCTTTTACTGATGATATTGATTTCAAACAGCAAATCGTGCAATACTAGTAAGCATACTATGAAAGAAAAGTCTTCCATCTGGTTGACTAAGGAATGAGCCTCACTCGCTGTCTGAGGGTCGTCCGTTTTCTCATTAAGTTCTACCAAAGCAACCCGGACTTCGACATACTGATAGCGGACAGCCTGCACCGAAGATATGCGGGCTTCCCATCGTGTTTCACATACTTGTTTAAGCGTGAGATCCTTGACATGTTCACTAATCACACACCAACGCTTTGTAGAACCTGCAAATAGCGTATAAATACGCTGGAGTGTTCCAAATAGAGATGTAGATTTGACCGAGGATTTCGCTCCATCAGCAATTACCTGGTTCAGACTATGGCATCCACAAGGCATGAAAAAAGCCAGAGAGAAATCTGCTAGTACACGAGCTTGAACTCCTTTGTGGATTCCTGCCATAATGGCACCACTATCGTATCCCTGGCCCCGACAGTATTTCATGTTTAGTCCACATTCGGCAATTTCCTTAAACATAAGGTCAGTGAGAGCTTCGCTGAAGGTTTCTTCAGCCACTCGATACGCTATAAAGTTCGCCTGTATGTTAATTTCATCATTTTCTTCATTAACATAGCGAATCGTTAGAGATGTTTGCTCTCTGCGGCTAATATCCGGAGTGCAGTCGAAAATTACAGAAAAATACTTGGCATTCTTTATTTTGTTTATGATACTTTCCTTAACTGCATTGCCTAACATATTAATAAACTCATTTTGAATCGATGCACTTAACAAGTGAAAGTTAGTTTCTCGGTTGGATATTCAGCGTAAATGTTCCAATAAAACTACATCGAACTTCCCTAATAGTGGTACACGACCGAGAAAATTGCCATTGTCTTTTGTAAATAACTTGGAAGACGAGCCTCGAAACGCTATGTTATGCTCTGCTAAATACAAAGTGATTTCGACTATCCGTCGCAACACCTCCTCTGAGAGCTGTGTTTCAGTGTTGATTTGATTAATAATTTCCTAATAAGCAAAAATATTTCCCATAATAGCAAATTGTTTGGATCCGTATTGACAGAATAGCCTAACTATAGAAACACATGAGTTAATTATACGCCAAATCAATACTAACAGAAACACACTTAAATGTCTATAATTTATAGTTTATTTGCAGTGTACATGTTTCGAATCAACAATGGTATCTTCTTCAGCACAATTATGAGAAAAAAATACTTATTCTAAGGAAAAAACTTAAATTAAAAATGGATATCCTTACAATAAATTTTAAAAGAATAATTTGGATAAAAACATTTATAAATCCTTAAAATTATCTATGAAAATTTAGGCAATTATATGGTTAATTTTCTGAAAAGTATCTATGAAAAAATATTGTAAATATTCCTCTTCTGAAAAAATTATGGTTCGCTGAACATAAACAGTGTCTTAAAAATAAACTAGTAAAGCTTTAAAGTACTGTACCACGGAGTTGAAATAACACATGTAGTCATATCTCTGGAACTGAATCAATCTTAGAACCTATTAAGAGCATCAAGTTGATATTACCACGATGTTCATTCAGTTTTATATGCCTTCTGTTCCGCATGCCAACTATTTCAATACGTGGTGGCATCTCAATCTCGAAAATCTTAAATCAGAGCATCAGATTGTCATCTACGTCACTATGCCTTCAGTTCCGCATGCCAACTATTTAATTAGGCTAAGGATCACATGTTTAACATTGAAAGACCTATAAATATTTGGAGTTTAATACTTAATATTAACACATTAAATATCCCAAAATAGTTGGCATGCGGAACAGAAGGCATATAAAACTGAATGAACATCGTGGTAATATCAACTTGATGCTCTTAATAGGTTCTAAGATTGAATCAGTTCCAGAGATATGACTACATGTGTTATTTCAACTCCGTGGTACAGTACTTTAAAGCTTTACTAGTTTATTTTTAAGACACTGTTTATGTTCAGCGAACCATAATTTTTTCAGAAGAGGAATATTTACAATATTTTCTCATAGATATTTTTCAGAAGATTAACCATATAATTGGCTAAATTTTCATAGATAATTTTAAGAATTTATAAATATTTTTCCAAATTAGTCTTTTAAAACGTATTGTAAGGATATCCATTTTTAATTTAATTTTTTTCCTTAGAATAAGTATTTTTTTCTCTTAATTGTGCTGAAGAAGAAACCATTGTTGTTTCGAAACATGTACACTTCAAATAATCTATAAATGTGTGTTTCTGTTAGTATTGATTTGGCGTAAAATTAACTTAAGTGGTTTCTATAATAATTTCCTGGTTAATTGAAGTACCCCCTTTGAGTCTACTTTCAGCCGTTCACCACATGACCATGTATTTAAAGTGATCCTGTGACATTTCGTGAGATTTCAACCTCTCAGCCATGTGTTTCCAATTATTAAAACTCATTTTTGTCCAAACTGTGATTTTGAGGATGGGTCAAAAATCCTGCAGCAAATACAGTATGCCGAATCATTCTTTTCTGAATAAACTAACCAACGTCTAAGAACTTTTTCGCCGTTTTCAGCGAAACGGAATCGAATGCCATTTGAAAAATGTCTGTTATTGGATACTGATAATCTTCCTTGGAAAATTCAGCAGGGTATTTTAAAATTAGGTCATTGCGCTGCTCATTTAAGACGAGATCTTGCCATGTTACTGGATCTCCAGACAAAGACTAACTATCAACATGTTTGCTGATGCTGGTGTTATCGTCAGTCTTAGACTCTAAAATTAAATTTACCTCTTCCTCTTGGTTATTATCTCGACTTTCAGTCAATTACTGTAGGAATGGCAGAAATTTCACCGCTAGCGCTAGCCCCTTGAGAACTCTTATTTGGCACTGGCAGGTCACAGTTGGTATCGCCGGTATCGGGTTTTGCCGCTGGGATTGAAGATGAAGTTGGAGGATTAAAATAACTAGTTAGTTTCGGCACTTGGGACAGTAACACTTCCCGGGCTAATTCACTTTCTTTATTTAATTTTCTCCACTGAGATCCCGATAACTTTTTGGACATATTGGACACTGACACAATTCACGTAAATAACTCGTTAATCACCCATCAAACTAAGCTGACAGAGTGGCAGTTGAGCTGAGACTGCCGACAGCCGTAGGAGAAAGGAGGGGTTGGTGTAGGGGTGGTGGTGGGTGGGTGAGGGGCGACACGTCAAAACGTGCATATGTGAGGTCAGTGTCTCTACCATGCGTCATCGTCAGCGTCCCAAGGTCGGCCGTTGGCCGGTCGAGCGAAATAAAAATAGAACAGGGCAGCGACTCGTGTGTACAGAGCGACACTATGCGACATTGCAATATTGATTTATGTTAATATAATTAAGTTGGGACTGCCTTCAACTCCACAGTGGAGTTCATTATTAGGCTATTATTACTAAACTAAAAGTAGTATTCACAGTGGCGTAGCCAAGGGGGGGGGTGTTACTGGGGGTTAGAACCCCCCCCCCCCCATTGGAAAATCGGCATGGTTGTGATTTGTGTCTGTTTCACCACCGCGGCGGCTACTTGGTGGTGTACAGTTGTCGCCTTTCGGCCCGGCTCCACATTTGAGGCTAGAGACGTCTTCATGACAACGTATAACCACAGTCTATCTACACAGTCGCGAAGCTTGGCTCATGTTTTTCTACCACCTCGCGCCAACAATGCTCTCACGCAGCCAACAAATCATGTGCCGACTGCACTGTGTTGGTGAATGTTATTGTTGCTGGATTTACTGTATGTGAGCATTGTGTTTCAGTGTTATAACTTTAATCATGTATTTTACAAGAGGTGATGTGCAGTGCAATAAACTGATCAAATATTAAAAGCCATATTTCAGTGTTGCTAAGTAACCTAAATGATCGGTTTTCAGTCGGTCAAAACGAGTGTACGATACCGAATTAGATAAGACGGGGAGTGGCAGTTTTATCTCCTAGTGTCTGAAATAAAAATACACGAATTGTTTATACACTTAATAAAATTCTTCTCACATAAAGGAGGAGGGGGTGGGGTGTTGTCTGAGAAGAGTTTTATTTAGTGTATAAATAATTATTGTATTATGAATTACACAATTACACAGCAGGGAAATTAATTGTTACTCCTCGCACAATTGGGTGTATTCGTGTTGACCGACTGGGATGTCATTCTGTTAATGTAGACTGTTCAAATAACAACACGACACCCGAGTTTCCAAAGGACCATAAGAGGTAAAACTTGAGCTATGGATATTAGGCTAGTATTATAAAGCTTTCCAAACAAACAACGGAACTATTCCTTTAGGCTAACTGGTTATAAATCAATACTAATGAAATTGGTTTTACATCTCTTTTGACTTCTGCGGCTCTTAGAGACGCCGGGGTGCCAGAATTTTGCCCCGAAGGAGATCTTTAACGTGTCATTAAATCTAAAGACACAGCTCCCTTGCATTTACGCACCCTCAAATGCCAGATGACTGCGCCAGGATTAGATCCTGCACCCTTCAGCACAGCAGGTGAGAACGTTACCGTTGAGCCACGCAGCCATTCGGATCAGGCGCGTGTCTCGGTAGGATGTCTATGCATGGCTTCCGTGGCGTAGTCGGTAGCATGCTGAACTGTTACGCCCAAGATCGCGGGTTCAAACCCGGCCGAAGTGGTCGGATTTTTAAGAGCGTTAAAATCCTTCAGTATGCCTTACTTTGGAGGGGAAGTAAAGCATGTAAAAGAACCTACCACTACAATGGTAGTATGTAGCCAAAATCTGTAGGCTATTTGGTTAGAAACGCTCTATCAAGTTCCAACATTCACCGCTGGGTGTCAGTGACAGTGGCGTCTGGTAGCCAAAGTTGGAGCTAGTTGAAATTGAAGTTGAGATGTTCTGCTATGGCCATTGGCTGCAATTCAAATATACATAATATCCGGATTGCTGGTGCGTGTGTGCCCTCTGCGGCAAAGCATGTGACAGATATCATGTAATGCAGTGTGATCAGAGGAAGTTATCTCTGTCACAGTTTTGTACTAGTGATGAGTAATTAATGATGATGATGTTCGATGAAAAGATAAGTCATGTTTAATTCAATTGCATATTTTGTGCTCTAATAAATTTATAATATCAATGCATTTTGAAAATTAAGACATAAGTAAACTTAAATGATGTCAAACACGTGCCGATATTTTAATTTTCAGATGTAGAAGCTGGGTTTCAAATAGTCAGAGAGCTGATTTAATGTATACAAATGACTATTTTGTACAATCATATAAACTTATTCTCGAATCATTTTGAAATAAGCCAATTTATGTCGTCACAAACGTAGATGTGGAGCACTGTTTGCTAATTCTCTTATGAAATACCTGGTGAGTAGTGTGGTAGTGACAGAGCTGTCCACTAACTTATTGAACCCTCCTCGTAATTGCCCCGAACCTGATATCTTGCTAACCAATCATGGGATTTGAACATACAGGATGTCCTAGCACTCGTAGTGATGCCCCCTACTTTCCTATAGGCTCTTTATTTAATTAAAAGACCAAAACTAAAAGGTCATTCGCGAGTAGTGGGGTAGTGTTGTTTTTTTCAAGTCGCGCTCGTGCTTGAATATGTATGCCTATGTTGGGAAAGGGTTAGGTGGTGGGGGAGGAGTAGGGTCGAGTGAGGGGTCGTTTAGATGGTATTTTTTCCGCTCTATGTGATGGTGAGGTTAATTTTTGAAATGGATGGAATTTGGAAACGCCATTTGGGGTAAACGTGTTGTTTTGACATTTTGGCTATGAGTAGGCTTGCCATACGTCCCGGTTTGACCGGGATAGTCCCGGTATTTTGTTCTTGTCCCGGTGTCCCGCCTGGTTTTATCAATGTCCCGGAAAACGGTTATAAGATGTAAGAAGTAGGTTATAGTACATTATGCAACGGGCCTATAATGGCATTAATTAAGACACGAGTTTATTTATAAAACGAGCGTAAGCGAGTTTTATAATTTGCATACGAGTGTCTTAATTACCATTATAGGCGAGTTGCATACGACTGTTTATGTTCGAAGATAATTACAACTTTATTACATGTTTTAACATAAATATTCATAAATATCTGTTGAGATTGTCACTAGAATGTTGTGATCGGGAGTGAGAGCGCTGGGTAGGATATATCTGTTTTCCAAGCTCTCTGACCGACCGACGCATGCGCTCTGTGTGCTTGGCAGTTTATTTACGCAAACATATGAACGGGGCACTTTCGGTAATTTATATAGGCATGTTGGATTTTGAGCGCATGCGCGAAGGCATCCTTACCTAATTGGTCACACAACTGTTTCTTGAGCTCTGATTGGTGGGAGAAACTGTTTCATAATGAAAAATAGTGTTATAATGAGCCTCATTATGATACAGTTTTCTGACACATAATGTTTACATTTCGACATCGTCGATCATAAATGAATTTATGTGTTTAAGAATCTTTTATGAATGGATTACTTTTCAACAATCAACATCTTTGAATATCGCGCACAGCGTCAAAGAGGTCAGAAGTAGACTATTGTTAACTCATTAATTAATTATTTTTTTAGTTTGACAAAAAAGGTTTTTGTAATTGTTTTTGTAGTTAGACAAAAAATTGTAGTTTTTTTTAAATAAGACTTAGTAATTGTTTAATTCAACACTTTTATGAAGTATTTTAAATTAAATTTTATTAACACTTCTTTCTAGATGGTAGACCTGAAAAAAATATCATTAAAAAGGAAAAATTATATATTTTTATGTAGCAAAAATCCTTTATTTTTATTTTTAAAAGGTGTGTAGAACTAACAATTTAGGGTGCCAGATTCTTCCCTCACGTCACTTGTGAGGCTTAAAAAAGGCTTAAAACTCGCAATTTTGCTTCTAATTTTAAAAAATTCCTGGGGGGAGGATCCCCGAAGCCCCGCTCTGCTAGGGAGTATTCCATACCTCTCAGACCCCCCAGTAAGACCATCCCATATTAACATGTCCCAGTTTCACTTACCAAAAATATGGCAAGCCTAGCTATGAGATTTTTTTTATTTTTATCCATGCGCACTTGAGAGGTTTTGTAAGAGAGCGAGCTTTTTAAATGATTATTTATAAATGAGTGTTTTTTAATATGTATTTAAATAAACTATAAAAACTAATAGGTCATCGGCTTCTTAGTATCTCGCTAACCAATAATCGGATTTAAACATATGATGTGTCCTAGGACTCGTGGTGAACTCCCCTTTTCTATGGACGGGATATATCCACTCCAAAATAAAAACTTCCCTTACCCGGGGGATGAAATAGTATTTTTTGTATGCCTACGAACTTGACGGCTTTTGTAAGAGAGCGGGCTTTATAAATGATTATTTATAGATGAGTGTTGTTTAATATGTATTTAAATAAACCAAAAACTAATAGGTCATCGGCTTTTTAGTATCTCGCTAACCAATAATCGGATTTAAACATATGGGGTGTCGTAGGACTCGTGGTGAACTCCCCTTTCCTATGGACGGAGTATATCCACCCCAAAATAAAAACAACCCTTACCCGGGGGGGGGGGGGGGTAAATAATATTTTTTGTATGTGCGCACACGGACGGCTTTTGTCAAAAGGACCTAACTACACGTTTGTTAATATTTTATGAACCCCTGATGGGATTTTGCCATAGGCAGTATCCTAGCCCTGGGGAGTACGCCCCGTTTTTTTATTTAATGTATGATTCGTTTCTTGTCAAAAGGGCCTAACTACACTTTTGTTCATATCTCGCGAACCAATCATGCTAGGGACTTGTATGAGGGGTCCTAGCACTTGGGGCGACGTCCCCCGTTTGGGGGTGAAACTACCCCCAAAAATTGAAAAATCCATATCTTGGAAACTAAGAAGCCTAAAATTAGGTGTGATAGCTTAAAAATAGGGGATGATATGGGCTTTTACCTCGATTGGTCGATTCACCCCTAAAACAGTAAATAGTCATGTTATGGGGAAAAACGTGTTTAACACCTAAAAATGATAAATGAACTTAAGATCTTTTGTTTTTGATGAAAAATAGCAGGGGGTGAAAACTACCCCAAATTGAAAAATCAATATCTTGGAAACGAAGAAGCCTAAAATTAGGTGTGATAGCTTAAAAAATAGGTCATGACATACGCTTTTACATGGATAGGTCATTTCACTCCTAAAACGGTAAATAGTGATTTTACATGGGGTAAAAAGGTGTTAAACGGGTAAAAATGATAATTGAACCTAGGATCTTTTGTTTTTGATAAAAAAAAATAGCAGGGGGGGGGGGGTGAAAACTACCCCCAAATTGAAAAATCAATATCTTGGAAACGAAGAACCCTAAAATTAGGCGTGATAGCTTAAAAAATAGGCCATGACATACGCTTTTACCTGGATAGGTCATTTCACCCCTAAAACAGTAAATAGTCATGTTATGGTGAAAAAACGTGTTGAACACCTAAAAAAGATAAATGAACTTAAGATCTTTTGTTTTTGATGAAAAATGGCAGGGGGTGAAAACTACCCCAAATTGAAAAATCAATATCTTGGAAATGAAGAACCCTAAAATAAGGTGTGATAGCTTAAAAATAGGTCATGACATACGCTTTTACATGGATAGGTCATTTCACTCCTAAAACGGTAAATAGTGATTTTACATGGGGGTAAAATGGTGTTAAACGGGTAAAAATGATAATTGAACCTAAGATCTTTTGTTTTTGATGAAAAATAGCAGGGGGTGAAAACTACCCCCAAATTGAAAAATCGATACCTTGGAAACGAAGAACCCTAAAATTAGGCGTGTTAGCTTAAAAAATAGGTCATGAAATACGCTTTTACCTGGATAGGTCATTTCACCCCTAAAACAGTAAAGATTGTTTTTACAGCGGGTAGAAAGTTGTTAAACGGATAAAAATTATAATTGAACCTAAGATCTTTTGTCTTTTATGAAATATAGTAGGGGAGTGTAAACTACCCCCAAATTGAGAAATCAATATCTTGCAAACGAAGAACCCTAAAATTAGGTGTGATCGTTGAAAAAATAGGTGATGGCATACGCTTTTACCTTGATAGATTATTTCACTCTTAAGACAGGGAATAGTAATGTTACAGGATAAAAGGTATTAAACACCTAAAAGCATAAGCGTTTTGTGAAACCATGCTTTAATGGACATGTGTATGGAGGATGGTTGTTATTATTATCATGTATCATTATTATTATTGTTAGGTAATTATGGATTAATGTGTGTATACATTACTAACCAGTGGGGGGCGTGATGGCGCAGGTGCTTAGCTGCTCGTCTTTACCCGGACGGCTGGGGTTCAAATCCCGGTGACAGCTGGGTGGAATTTTCATTTGAAAAATCACGTGGCGTCAGAAAGGGCATTTGACCTTAAATCCCAGGCCAAAACGAGCCTGGTTGGCTCCGGCGACTCAAAATAATTGGGAAAAGCCGAAGAAAGAAAAATAAGAGGAAAAAGGCAACTAACCAGTAATAGTAAACATTTGTTTGAGGTGTTGAAGAAGTCAGGATGGCCAACCCTTTGCCATGGTTCACGAATGGACACGAAAAGTTTTACCTGTCAAGACTCAGTGTACCCTGGTGCAGCCTTTAGAAACAAAATCGAACCAGGGGCCTCTGTGGTGACAGTGGAGTTATATTAATGATGCTTTTTAAACAAACATACGCTTGCATACTACCGCTGAGTTGAATCTGCACAGAGACACTGGCTTTGGTTTTTGTAGTGAGCCTTGGTGATAACAGCACGGCGATCTTGTCAGCAAGTTTCATATTACTCGTCTGTTTGATAGTGGACGTGCTCTGCACCGTCTTAGCATACAGTACATGACTAGATAGTTGTTAGGTAAGGTTTGACAAAGGCTTAGTGAACCTTATTGCAACCTTGAAATGACTTTCTTGCTATAGTCGGGGTTGGAAGCCAAGACCTTAGGGTTGACAACCAAGTATGTTAACCACTACACGGTGAGATGGTCAAATAATAATGTAACAGAACATATAGAAACGTATTCTATAGTTTAACGAATTGGCTAAGAGCCATACCATGAGAGGTGTAGGTACTGGAAATTGAATCCTTAGCTGATGACCCTACTACATGTAAGCTATAGCAATGCCCGCCTATAAGCTAACATGTTAGAAAAAGAAATGTATGGCTTGTTTTAAACGGAGAATAATAGTGTTTACTGTGAAACACAAATCTGAATTTAAGAATAGTTTATGTCCTACATGATGTTTGAACTCTTTTTTATTTATACTTTAGACAAACGTTAACATAGTTGTAATTCAGAAGCCATGGCCGCCTCCTTTCCAATCCTACACCATACACTGAAGTTAAAATGAATAATGATCACGTTACGGACAACCAGTTTCAAAGCCATGAGAAATAAGTGAACAAAGTATAAAATTCATGAACCAGTGAGGAATTCAACATGCTGTCCTTTGAACAAAAAGAGAAGCGTTATATAAACTTCACCACCAAGCTGTCCTATCGACCCCCACAATGGTTTGGGTCATCGTAAAGATGAAAATTAAATCTAAGCTATAACTAAAACTAACTACACACTTATATACGAGAAGAAGAAATGGAAAACTAAAGGACAATAGGCCAAATAAAGGACAGAAGGACTAAAAATGGCCCTCAACCGTCAAGCATGTGGATTGAGGGAGTTGGAAGGAAGGAGAGCCATGAAAGGCAGATAGAAAAGTAAAATAGGAGAGACTCTGCCCCAGAGGTAATGGATAAAGAGGAGAAAAACTGGACCCAGCTCAGAAATCCCTTGGGGTCGCCAACTTCCAAACTGATCAGCCGAAAGCCCCTTGAGAGTGTAGCCATATGCAGAGTGCACCACAAGTGGTGGGGCTATATACACCGTACCTTCTTGAGGGGGCTTGAGCAAAAGACAGGAAATAACATGAAAATAAAAACAAGGCTGCCTCCTCACACAAGTAGGATATCAGAGAAAATAAAAAAAACAAGGGCCAATTAAGTTGCAAAGGAAAGAGACTCCCTACGCCTCGGATACCCTAATCATGTTGGTGTCGGTAGAGAACAAGAGTTGAGCAAGTGTGGTCGACAGGAAAGAAGACAGAGAGGAGCCTAGCGTAAGTTAGTGGAAACAATGACGGACTCAGCTGGGGCTCCGTGATCGTCAACCTACATGACACTAGATATGACGCCCAGGGGTGGAATTAAGACCTCTTTTGTTTTATATCACTGGCTTTTAAGGACGGTAACACATGGCATGCCTTATAATGTAATACTGGTCCTAGGGTATGAAAAATTGTATTAGAAACTCAGCTAATAATAGTGTGCATGGCCATGATTATTTTCCCAAGTACAGTAAATGGGACTGATGAGCATGATTTCCGAGCCCCTAAGTAAGACAAAAACAAATGATTTTCATTTTCCAATGAGTTGGGGTGAGGTGAGGTGAGTTTTCTATACACCAAACTGATGTGGTTTCCCACTTCTTCTCCAGGCAAATGCACATTTGATGTTAAGAATAGTCAAATGGTTTGCAACTGTCCAATGCTAGGACCTTATTAGTGGCTTTTAAAAATGGAATGGAATGGAGTACACTTCCCCCAAAACCAACAAGAGGAGTGTTCGATCCCCCACAACAGCCATTCTTAAAGTCAATATAAATGACAATGCACTTCAGGTCATGACGGTCTCCTCTCTCCAATCCTACCCCTTGGTGGTGAAAGGCACACTCTAATACAACCATCATAGTGACAGGTTATCTGTTAAATACCTACCTATCCCCAGATTTACCTTGAATTTTCCTAAAATCCACTAAATTTTCCGCAAATTGACCAAATGACACAAAATTCCAGCAAAATTCAACAAATGACTACCAGATTTATTAAAATTCCATTGATTTACCTAAGAATGGTTTAAACTACCTCAAATTCATATAAAATTAGACGAATATAAATGAAAATTCACTAAAATTTACCGAATTTAGCCAAGTGGTGTACAAACCATGAAATTTAACCATTTTTAAATAAAAATTGACTTCATGTACTCGAAAATTCCATAATATTCCCTTTACATGTATGTTTATTGTTGTTGTTGCTTCGTTTACCACACTCCCTGCAGACAAATACCTCAACATGACTTTCTCCTAGACTAGGAGCTCCACGTTCGACATGATAGCTGAGTTTCATCTCCCATAAACTTGTCTCTGAGGTGGGTGTCAGGAAAAGGCATCCAGCTGTAAAAACCACACCCTCACATAGACTTTCATAACCTCTTGCGTTGAGGTTCCTAACACTAACGACATTGAATGATTGAACGGTTTCCTTTTCACAATTCCTGTCTATACTTTCCTCTTTAAGGTTGCAAGATGTTTGCAAGATTCCTAAAATGCAATTAAACTTAATAAATACCTTAAGATGGTTTGATTTGTTTAATGATAATGGTGTTGATGATTGTTATATACGTTAAGACTAATTTTTAGGTCTTGACTGGCCTTGCAATAAGAATTGACTAACCAAACATGAGTTACCTATGAAGGAAACATTTTAGCCCACTATGTTGGTTATTGACCAGTGAGTACAGTTGTAGAAAGCTGTTTATTATTAGCCTATTTTCAATTTTGAAAAAATAGGCTTATGAGATCACCTTTTGTCCGTGTGTGCGTGTGTGTGTGTGTGAGGTGTGTGTGTGTCCCCCCCCAGAATAAAATCTAAACGGCTCGAGCGATTTCAATGAAACTCGGTAAGTTCATAGCACTATACCCGGCGACCTCGACCGTGCCCTTCAAATTTTGTTACGTCTCACCAATCCAATATGGCGGCTGTGCGAAATATTTCACTAGCATTCAATATCTCCGAAACTATTACCGATATCGCCCTGAAATTGTGTACGATGATAAAAGGCACTACTAGAAGTTCACCTATGAGACTTTCAAAAACCTGGTGACTACAAAACCAACATGGCGGCCAAGCGAAGTTGAGACATTTAAATAGACTTTTCTCGCGATTTAACTATCCAAACGTAGTGAAACTTGGTACAGCAAATGTTTATACACATTGTAATGCACTGAAGTGTAATTTAGTTCAATTGTTTACATAACCTCAAAATGGCGGCTGTGCGAAATATTTCACTGACATTCTATATCTCCGAAACTATTACAGATATCACCCTGCAATTTTGTACGGTGATAAAGGGTACTGATACAAGTTTACCTATGTATATTTCATAAACCTGTAAAGTACAAAACGAACATGGCGACCAAGCGAATTTGAAATATTTTAATAGACTTTTCTCGTGATTTAACTCTCTGAGCGCTGTGAAATGTGGTACAGTAAATGATTTTGCAGATTGTAATGCACTGCCATCTTATTTAATTCAACTGTTTACATAACCTCAAGATGGCAGCTGTGCGAAATTTTAAAATTAAGTTTTTATTTCTTGTGTCGTAATCATGCGATCGAAGTGCAAGTTTGAATAATGAACCTAGGCAATAATTGTCCTTGAATGGTACATAATTCAATGGCCTATACATATAATAATCCTAAATGGCGAGCTTCCGAAATATTTAGATGGTTCTCAATATCTATGAATCTTTTACAGCAACCAAACTGATTTTTTTTATGTTCATAAAGACTATGAACATATGTTCACCTATAGGACTTTCAGTAACCTGGTGAGCACAAATCCAACATGGCGGCGACGCGAAGTATAAATATTTAAATGAACGTTTCTCGCGAATTAACTACCTGAGTGCCGTGAAACGTTGCACGTTAAATGCTTATACAAATGTTGATCCACTGGCATCTAATTTATTTCAATTGTTTGCATAATCACAAGATGGCTGCTGTGCGTAATTCTAGAATCTCGTTTTTACTTCTTGTGTTCTAATCATGCGATTGCAGTTTGAATACCACACGTACACTAATCTTAATGTAATAGTACAAAAATAAATATCCAACCTGGCGTCCATCTGAAATATTTAGACGGTTCTCTATATCTACGAATCTGTTACAGCAATTAAACTGAAATTTTGTATGTTGATAGAGGCAATTAACATGAGCAGGATATATGAAAATAGGCTGTATAGTTCTTCACGGAACTACTTGTTTTTTGAAATCATATACAACAGAGGCTTAAACCTATAGACTAACCGTGTGATCATATTTGTTAAACATGACATTGTACCAGAAACAATTAGGATACTTATGTAGAGCTTACCAGAAGCCTCCGTGGCTTAGGCGGCAGCACGCCGGCCTCTCACCGCTGAGTCCGTGGTTCAAATCCCGGTCACTCCATGTGAGATCTGTGCTGGACAAAACGGAGGCAGACAGGTTTTTCTCCGGGTACTCCGGTTTTCCCTGTCACAATTCCATTCCAGCAACACCCACTACTATCATTTCATTTCATCTGGCTTCGGTGCCGTAGTCGGTAGCATGCTGAACTGCTATGCCCAAGATAGCGGGTTCAAACCCGGCCGAAGTCGTCGGATTTTTAAGAGCGTTAAAAATCCTTCAGTATTCCTTCCTTCGGAGGGGAAGTGAAGCCGGCGGTCCCATGTCATAGATTTATGGCATGTAAAAGATCCTTTCACAGACTAAACTTGTGTAAAGCAAAATTTGTTAGGTTAGATTTCGTCAGAACGCTCTATCAAAGTTCCAACGTTCACCACTAGGTATCATTGATATCTGGTGGCGAAAGTTGGAACTACTTGAAATTAAACGGAACTTGTAGCTCACCCTTTAGGGTATCCTCTGGAAGCAGCTACAGACTCAGGCGAGCCGAACATGTCCTCGGACACTCCCGGCACCAAAAGCCATACGATAAATAAATAATAAAACTGTCATTCATTTAATAATTGGCCCAGAGGAGTGAGTCAGGCCTCGGCAGCCGGCACAGTTCATACCCTCGCCGCTAGATGGGAGCTTCATTCATTCCATTCCTGACCCGGTCGGAGACTGGAAGCAGGCTGTGGATTTTCATTCATGTAGAGCTTACCAAAAGTAATGTTGTGTAACAGTAAATTATAGTCAAAAAACAGTTATGCAGTACCAAAAAAATCATCATACAATACTTGAGAGAGCTCTTCTAAAATTATTGATGCGTAACATGTTTCCTCTCGCTTGCTATATATATTTTTCGGCGAGGGGATGATTCTCAAGAAATGAAATGCAAATGGAACTGAAATGCAACACAAACAAACAATGAGCGCGCGCGGTGACTGAGATTGATAACATGACGTACTGTCGGTTATGTAGCTATGTGGAATGTTTATCACATATGGTTTACTTCAAGGTTTGGAGATCCCATTAAAGATATTCCTACAATAAATTATCTTGAAATTGTCATTCTTTGGTGTGAAAATATTTATTATATGATATTTAATGAAAACAATTATGATATAGGCTATTATATTTTTATACGTTTACTGTATTCTTATTTAATGTAAGCACTCGAGGCACTATCGACCAAAACGACACTATCAGGAATATATATTGCATACTATTATGTTCTTAATAAAGCACATTATAGCTATTATGTTTTGAATAAAGCACTTTATATCACTTTAATATGTACACACATCTCAATCTACATCGTAACACATTGAGCAATTACAACTAACATCGTCAAAGAGTAAAAGCGTATATACAGTCTGCCCAAGTTCCATAGAGGACATAAACTAGATACATAATTGTCTCCCCCACTTATATAAAAACAAATAAAAGGAACTATTCATATTCATTTGGGCACATAGTCTTGCAGATACTGAAGAGGTCGCCTGTCTCTGACTGATCTTCTTAAATAATTATCAGCAGGTGGTGGAAGGCTGTTTCGATCAGGGCGTTCATCTGGTTGCAGGATGGTCTGCCTTGTATTATCTGAAGTGTGGGTTGCAGGAGGTATATTATCATTCTCTAGTCTTGGCTGGGTTGTTGTTGTTATATTTGGAACACCAAACACTGGAGGATTTGTTGGAGCAAAAGTGACATGCTTATCTTTCTTTGGTACGAGAGTCGATAATAACTGGTCAACATGCCGCTTTAAAATTCGTCCCGAATCCAATTTCACATTATAGTGGCGCTGGCCGAGTTTAGTTTGTATAACACCAAACTGCCAAATATCACGGTTTTTCTGGTGAATCCGAACTTGCACTCTCTCCCCCACTTTGAAAGAGCGAACAGGGGGTGAGAAACTGGATGTAGTCAAGCTCTTTTGGTTTGGATGTAGAGCATCCAACCGGATACGTAGCCGACGTTTCAAATATAGTTCAGCTGGAGACTGTCCACATGCCAATGGCGTTGCTCTGTATTGAAACAAGATGTTCTGTAACTTAGTCGATAATGGTGCCGGGTCATTTACAGCAGCACGAAGTCATCTCTTCAAAGTTTGGATGTTTCTCTCGGCTAGCCCACTGGTTGCTGGGTGTCCTGGTGCAATATATTTCTGAAAAATCCCTCTCTCCTTGCAATAGGATCTGAATACATCACTCGTGAAGCTAGTGGCATTATCTGACACAAGGACATTCGGGTACCCATGTACGGTAAAGATATTGTCAAGCAGACTGATAGTAGTTGCAGTGGATGGAGCGTCTTTCACTATTCGGACTTCGACCCACTTGGATTTCGCGTCAACACACATCAAGAAATGGTGGTTATCAAATGGGCCCGCGTAGTCAATGTATATGCGTTCCCAATTTTCTTCTGGTTCATCCCAAGGGTGTATTGGAGGTTTTGGTGGATTTGAACGAGTCTGCGCGCACTCTTCACAAGATTTGATAAGCTTCTCAATGTCTTTGTCAAATTGCGGCCAGTATACACATCGTCTTGCTAACTGCTTTGTTTTCACAATGCCGAGGTGTGTTAAATGTAACTCTTCCAAAATTTTTCTTTGTAGTTTCTTTGGGATAACAATTCGGTCTTGACGGAATAGAATACCATTTTCAACTGTATATGGCTCATCCAAGGATTGCGTTTGAAGACGTTGCAGGGTGGCCCTAAGTTCTGGGTCTAACATAGTCTCTTCACGGATAGTTTCGTACGTAATGGCTTCACTTGACACTTGAAGAATCGTTTCAGCATAGAGTTGTGAAACTTCTGCATTTATTGGTGTTTCAATGTTTGGCGAGGTAGATGCAACAGGGGCTCGGGATAGGCAATCAACATTTTCGTTATCTTTCCCTTTTTTTTCACTCTTACCGTGTAGTCAAACCCGGAGAGAAACGATGCATATCTTAGGAGCCTTGCGGATGTCATTTGTGGCAGGCCCTTGTTCTGATGACAAATACGAGACAGAGGTTCATTGTCCGTCACAATAATGAAATTTCTTGCAGAAATATAGTTGTAGAAGTGTGTTGTGGCGAATATTATTGCCAGCGCTTCCCGGTCAAGCTGACTGTAATTACATTCTGCTGGCGTTAGGGCACGAGATGCATAGGCGATGGGTCTTTCTTGGCCATCCATTTCATGACTTAATACTGCTCCAACACCAATAGGACTGGCATCAATTGACAAGATGATAGGCAGTGATGGATTGAATGGGGTTAGGGCACGTTCACTACATAACTCAGACTTGAGATTCAAGAACGCTGCTTCACAGGCTGCAGACCAGAAAAACCGTTCACCTTTCCGCAATAACTGCCGTAATGGGTGGGACTTCGTTGAAAAATTAGGAATAAACTTTGCATAATAAGTCACCATTCCAAGGAAGCGTCTCACTTCTTCAATGTTTTTAGGACGTGGCATTTGTGACACAGCTTGAACTTTCTCTGGTGACTTGCGGATCTCATTATACGATACAATATGCCCTAGGTGTCTATGCTTTCCTTGACAAATGAGCATTTGCTTTTGTTCAAATGCAGATTAGTTTTTGAAAGCCGTTCTAGACAGGCTATTAAGTTCTTGGTGCACTCCTCCTTCGTAGTACCATGTATTATGATGTCAAAATAAGCTTCAGCTTTTGGAAGACCATGAAGGATCTGTGATAATATCCTATTAAATTCTGAGGGGGCAGTTTTGATGCCAAAACTCAGTCGGTGCATCCTGAAGGTTCCTTTGTGAGTGGATATAGTTTGAATCATACTACCTTCTTCATCAACCTTCAGATGTAGATATGCCTTGTATAAGTCTAACTTGCAGAAAAATTTTGAGTTTCTAAGACTATGTAGAACATCATTAACTGGTCTTATGGGATGGTTTGCAGAAATCAACCTTGAATTCACTCCACATTTGTAGTCGACACATAACCTAACTCCCCCATCCGGTTTTGGGATAACAACAAGAGGCGATCCCCAATCACTTAAAGCTGTGGGAGAAATAACTCCTTCTGATTCCAATGAAGCGAGTTCCTTTTCAACGCGTTCCCGAAGAGGAAAAGGGACATCACGTTCACGATTGAAGACAGGTTTCACCCCCTCTCTGAGTTGCAGTTTTACTTCAATATTGGGAACGCATCCAATTTTTTCTTCAAAGATTGTACTATACTGATGTAAAATATCCTGAATTGACTGCACTGAGTTGACAGATTCAGTGTGAAGTGATTGATTTGTGTCATTGTCAATTTCCTTCAGATCAAGGCCGAGGCCCCTGATCCAAACACGGCCAAGCAATGCGGCATGGCCTTGCGAAACTACAAATAGATCTGCAACAATTTCTGTTCCTTTGTATGATACTGTGACAACAATTTTTCCTCTGGGTTTGATAACATGATCAGAATATGATCGAAAACAGACATTTGTTGGCTGCAATGGCAAACCAAGACCCAAGGTTGAACATTCGTTCTCTGGGATGAGTGAATATTTTGCTCCCGTGTCGACTTCAAATCTTTGTGATTTATTGTTGAGTTTAACAGTGATAAAATATTTATCCGATTCTTGCCCTACGTCAAAGAGATCTTCGATGCATTCCAGTTGTCCTATCCCGAAATTGGTTTTGGGGTGGTCATGCAAGTTGTCATTTATGTTCTCGGTTGCAATGTTGTGTGTATTGGAATGTTGAAGAAGAGTAGTGATACAAACTTTTGCAACATGTCCCACTTTCCTACATGACCTACATTTAAGAGAGTTTCTGTTTGTGCGACAATCTCTTGACCTGTGGTTTGAATTTCCACAATTCAGGCATAATCCATCAATACCTAGTGCTCTATAATTGACAGAACTACGGCGGCCCCTGGACTGTGAACGTGAGTGAGAGCCTGGGCTAGGCTGTTGAACAAAACGTGACTGTGAGTATCACTGCCATATTGATTCATACTTCGGTCATTATATGAACCTGTGGCTTTTGTTACTTTGTTTGTGTCCTCTACAGTGTCTGACGGTGCCGTGAGCTGTTTTGACAGCTGATTACTCTCATACCGTGATGCTTCCAAGGCTATAGACCTCGTGCGCCTCGCTGGATTTTGACCGCTGGCGCCCCTAGCGGATGCTTGTGCAACACGCAGGATGAATGACTGACGCAACTGCCTTTGAGTCTAGGCAAGCGAGCAATTATATTTACCTCTCCAATGTCGTGCTCTGTTGAGGTTTTTGTTGGTTTTGAAAGGATACAGTGGACTCAGACTTATTTCAGACCTTCCACCCTGAATAAAGGTGCAAAACTCAATGAGAGTTGCCATGTACTCAAAGTGAGAGAAACGTCGGGAGGGGAAAATGCTGGCGTATGTTTGAGAGAAACAAACATAAATCAACCACCGTATACTGTCAAACTTCAAGTAAGCATTAAAATATTATATATTTCCTATGATACTTCTGAAAACTTTTATCAGTAGGCCCAATCAGCATTAGTTTATGTCTTAAATTATCATGGGTAAGCCACTAGGCTGTCATGCCCGTCAATGTCTTTATAATTCGTGTTTCTTTCAGATCGATCGCGAAAGAAATCTACAATCCGCTGAATGCCAGTGCAAAGCCGGCCTCTCCCAATGCTGTAAGCATATTGCTGCGTTGTGTTATTATGTTAACACAGAAAGAGACCATTCTAGTACTTCCTCTTTGCAGCTGTGGGAGAAACCTAGGAATGTTCCCGTAGGATATACTAAAGGTGAAAGCATAAGGCAAATGATAGAGAAGAAAACAACTAAGCGACCAGTTTACTGCATGCCAGAGAGGGGAAATGACGAATATTTCAGTAAAGAAGAACTATATGCCCTTCTTAAGAACATTGATTGCGCATTAACGGGAGTTTTAGAGGTGGAATGCGAAGGAGAGTCGTCTTCCATAAGTAATTCAGTTATAGACCACGTCGTGGATAATGCTGTAGGACTGGCTGAGAAAGCATCTGTGACTCAGTGCCTCCATTTTGACAACCAATCTCAAGTACCATATCAGTGCTATGAAAGTACTCACAAGGGCGGTGGTAAGATAGTGCTAGTGAAAAAAGAATATGAAGATATGTTGTCCAGTGAAGTGTTGGGATTTTATTGTGACAAAGTAAAAATTAATATTTTGAAATTGCATTTGAGACAATGGCACAGTCTCGATGTCACTTGTGGTTTCAGCAGAGATTGATTCGAATTTCCGCCAGTCAGAATGTGCACAGGATCATAACATTACAAAGTGGGGATTACCAAAAACTAGCATCTGTAATTCATAACTCCAAATACATAAATACTCCTGCAGTTAGGTATGGAAGGGATAATGAAACGAATGCGATAATGGAATTCAGCGCATTGTTCCAATGTTCCGTAATAAGGCAGGTAGGCTTGCTTGTAAAACATGAACAACCATGGCTCTGCTGCAGTCCAGACGGGATTGCTCTACGGGAACATCATGAAGGGTTTCCATCTCTTCTCGAGATCAAGTGTCCGTATTCGTGCCGGGAAAAACCTGTTATTGAAAGGAAACTGTGCAATATCCCATATTTGTACATTAATAATAATGGGGAAGTAAAATTAAAGGAGACCCATATATATTACACCCAGGTACAGGTATCAATGTACGTTTCAAATTTAAATGTATGTAACCTGTTTATATACTCTCCCAAGGCCAGTGTGAACGTCAGAATTCTAAGAAATGAGAAATTCCTTTCAAGTGTTATTCCAACAGTGCAGAAATTTTATTTTGAACACTATCTACCATTCATTTTCACACAGAGTAACGGCATATCAGCGTGATCTTGCCCATGTCAATCTTTTCTACCTTTCCTACAGTATATTTGTAACAAGTTGTGAAGGTAACTAATTGCATAAATACATTATGTATAATAATCATCAATAGTACATATAAGCATGGTGTAAGTTAATACAATCTAGAATTGGTTTCTCATTATATGTCGAATGCATGTTGAATTAATTGAATCACTTATGTACGGTACCGGTTCAATTTTAAGTTCTCACTGTCTGACCTTGATCGTAGGAAACTAGGGGAAGGGGATTGCTGGCATTCCATTCAGGATCTCGCTCAGCTGAGAGAAAGTATCAGGTTACTTTACGACTTGATGATAGGAGGACTTAA
This sequence comes from Meconema thalassinum, assembly GCA_946902985.2. Taxonomy (NCBI): domain Eukaryota; kingdom Metazoa; phylum Arthropoda; class Insecta; order Orthoptera; family Tettigoniidae; genus Meconema; species Meconema thalassinum. The sequence goes on along the minus strand of OX336388.2, from coordinate 602,894,545 downwards.
GTTCACCAAAACTCCAATAACATGAAGAATCTTATCTATGAGAGGTAATAAATCCGTAGTTATTTTGTTGCTCAGTATTTTAAAAACTTTCATTCTGTGAATACTCCTTTCAACATGGATTCTAACTGACGCTATGTCATATGTTGTTTTAATTTCCTCAGCTGAAAATTGAGGATTATAAGCAAAAGGAGGCATCACCATTACAGCGTTTTTATCTTCAAGGCACATCTTAATCTGCGGAAATCCTTTGTCACACATCACAAGGTCACCTGGCTGAATGTAGTTCAGAATGCCTGAATGAACTGTAATGTAGCTATCAGTCGCTCTTCCACCGTAACATTTAGAAAGAAAACAAATATATCCGGATGGGGTGATCGCAACAAGAAATTTTACAGTAAAGGTGTTCTTATAATGCGAGAACATTAAAATTCTCTGACGGACACTTTGAGGTCTTTCACAAGGGACTTCACTGCAATCTATAATGCATGTGCAATTTTCAAAATGTCTTTTAAATGCATTAGGCATGGTATTCTTTATAGTGGACCGCTGTGGCCAGAAAATCCAATATTTGGTATTCTGAAACATATTCTGCAGAATGAATTTAAAGGTGGCTGATGCTGTAGTCCTGTGACAATTAAAAAATAGACCAAGAGCAGCAAAACCAATTCCTAGCTTCAGTTTCATGAGGAAGAGAAGTAGCATGTTTTCTCTGCCTAGAGAGCAATTCCGATTTATGGCGGGTACCAAGGATAACAGAACACTGAACACTTCTAATTTTACACCCGCTATTTCAAGGAGATGCGAGTCCTTGCCTTGCACGGATTTGTAGCCACAGAATACATTATTTATGCTTAAACTATCCACATTTACACCACAGTCTGCTTTATAACACGTATCTGTCATTATTTGTTTATTCTCACGAGGTGCCGGTAGATTTGTTTGAACTTCAGCTTCACCATTATTTCTTAATGAAGAAAACATTATATTGACATCAATGTTGGCTGTACTTACGTCCATTATATCAGATTGTGTGCTAGCGTCAATGCATTGTTTCACGAGATTGTTGTCAACTAATTCCTTTCCATGTCTGAGTTTCCGTCTCTTGTATCTCGTCGCCTCTACAGTTTCCCGTTTTTGTTCGTGCTGGTCAGATGAAGTAGGTTTCAAGTAAAGTCTGGGCATGTAACCAGGACTGTCGGGATCCCTTGTAGGTGTTCCGTTAACAAAATGACGACTACAAACACGTGCATTTTTACTGGGAACCCATGGTTTCCTGTCAACAGTCTCTCGCCTCACTGCTGTAATCCAAGCTTTCCTTCTGATTATATGCTGTTTATCATTAGGAAAACTAAAAAATCTAGTACCGGGAGGACTGTTTCTGTACGTGTAATTGCAACCAACCACACAACAGTTTCTTCGACTCTTTGTAACACTCGCTTCCATCGCGACAAACTGAACATTCCTTTCCATCAAGCAATACCTTACAGTCGAGTGCTGCGTCATCCCCACCAGCTATATATTTGTCACCAGAGCGCAGCACAGTAGGCGCGCACGAGGTCTATATCCTTCTTCAGGACATCATCAAATTTCGTGTCATTAGACTGAAGAATTTTCTCTTTGATCCAATTATCTCGCAAGCCACGTATAAATTGTGCACGAAGATAAACATCCGCGATTGAAATTCTGGCGTCACACGTACACTGAATATAAAAGTCACAGTCGAGTAAGTGGCTTCTGAGAGTGGCAACAAATCCTGCAATATTTTGACTTTCTTTTTGATTGACGCTCAAAAAATAGTGTTGGGAAACCACGGTTGAGACTTGAGGTGACAGTATTTGCTTGAAATGTTTTACTGGGTCATTATAACCGAGAGACTTGATTGGTTTATCAGGGCCTAAAAATGCTGAGCGATTGTTATAATGAATTGCCCCTATTGATGTACACAAGAGTTGAGCTTTCTTTGTTGATTCGGTGGCATTGTTGAAGTTTGCGTAATTCTCAAATCGTTCTAAATACGACACAATTTTTTCCTTTTCAGTATCAAAATTTTCAAACAGTGTGATATTAGTGGCTTGTGGGGTTGTGACGGACTGGTGAGCTTGATACCTTTCAAGTAACTTCTCTTGAGAATCGGTAAAAATGTTCAGTAATTGTTGAAACTGATTTGCGTCCATCTTGACGGAACGTGGAAATAATTTTAAAAATCACAGTTAAAATATAATAAAATGTTTCAAGATAACCGATTTAAAACACACTGGGTAGTGATCGATGACCGAATATTGTTCTGGGCTTGAGATTTAAAAAAACACTTTGCATAACCTCAAAGTTCGAACTGCGATAAATATTAGAGTATTTTGAATATGTGGCATGCAGGCACACGCAGCTGAATATACGATGAGTTGCTTAGGATCGTTAACAAGTACTCTGTGTAAATTTCATGTCGATTTGCCTCATTCTTGATTTTACTCACGTGGCCGTTGAAACAGACCTGACGTAAATACCATACTTCATTGATTTAGGCTATATCTGTACCGGTGAATCAAGTCCCAATCCCATCCTCGTCGCCAACTATTACGTTCTTAATAAAGCACATTATAGCTATTATGTTTTGAATAAAGCACTTTATATCACTTTAATATGCACACACATCTCAATCTACATAGTAACACATTGAGCAATTACAACTAACGTCGTCAAAGAGTAAAAGCGTATATACACTCTGCCCAAGTTCCATAGAGGACATAAACTAGATACCGGTACATAATACATACTTGAAGGTTTGGTGATCCCATTAAAGGTATTCCTACAATAAATGATTTGCTCCCACTTTTACCTACATATTGACTCCCACATTTGCTCCCATATTGGCTCGCACATTTGCTCCCACTTCTTTTGCTCCCCATATTAATGCCAACTCCTATAACTATAAGCAGAAGCAAAATGCAAATGGAATAATATTTCTGATAATGTTCAAAACGAAATTCCTGAGGTCTTGGGTTTGAATTGCCAACTATGGTCGTCAGCCAATGAGTTACACTACAGAAAACTTTTATTTTTATGTTGTGTTGCATGATAATTTGCCCATCTCGCGGTGTAGTGACTAGTATACTTGGGTGTTATCCCTGAGGTCTTGGGTTCCAACTTAACTATGCCCAGAATTTAATTTTGATCTGAGAGTTGAAAGGTTAGGTTAGGTGAGGTTAGGTTAGGTAAAGTTGGGTCAAGTTAGGTTAGGTTAGGTCAAGTTGGGTTAGGTTAGGTTAAGTTAGGTGAAGTTAGGTTAGGTGAGGTTAGGTTGGGTTTGGTTAGGTTATCACTAAGTTTGTTATGTCTAGTTGTTTAAAAAACACTACTTTTGCTCTCATATTTGCTTCCATATTTTCTTTGCACTTAAAACTATCTTGACTTGTGTATCTACTCTTGTTGGCATATTTGTTGAAATATTTGTTAGCATATTTGCTCCCACTTTTTATATTTGCTTTGCTCTCACATTTGATCCCATATTTGCTCCCACTTTTTGCTTACAGTTTTTTGCTCCCACATTTGCTCCCACTTTTGCTGACACTTTTTTACCCCCACCTTTGCTCCCACTTTTTGCATGTATATATGCTCCCACATTAAACTATTGTTGTTATTACCAATTTGTCTTTACTAGAGATTAGTTTATGCTTGACAGTTGATATGGAAGTATCAGTGACTAGGTATGGTAAGCCTTATGCATACTATAAAGGATATGCATATATTGTGAAACGAAGCAATACAAATGGAACTGTTATTTGGCGCTGTTCAAAGCAACGATCGAAACAGTATCGAGGAATGCTTAAGACAAAACAATTGGACATACTTTCTTCAAACAATCATGATTGTAAACTTAATAATCATGCTAGTCTAAATGTAAGAAAAACTCAAACCAAAGCAAAAAACCAAGTCCAAGAAAAAGATAGTGCTGTTAAAGATAATATTAACCTAAAGTTTAATACAGTACAACGCACTCATGCTGCTAGGGAGTTGTTTAATGAGAAACTTTTAACACCTCCTGTAAAACCCATGTTCAGACACGCACCCACATCTCAAAAGCCCACAACCGTATCAGAGACAATATACCCCATCAAAAAGTTGGTGGGGGAAGGTGATGGTGATAATAACATAACAATGTTAAAGCACTCTAGCACATCTAAAAAGAAGCTTTCAACACTATCAAAGGCAACTCAAACCATTGAACAGACTGTGGACACAGGTGGAAATTATGATGGTAAAGATGACGATGATGATGATCATCATTATGCAGACGATTATAATGATGAGGATGATAATCATGATGATGGTGATAATGATGAACTGCTTCCCGAGTTTTTGAAACCATTCATAAAAAATAGCAAATGGAACGATCCTAATATATTAGTCGAACGTCTACAGCTCTTGCATGCCTGTAAACAGGTTGGTCATATTGGTTATGAGGAAGAGCTATTAAATATAGAAGATGAACTTCGTAAAGCTGCTATTATTGTGTGATGGGTCAACGTAGCAACACCCCTCCATCCCCTAAAAATAATTTTCAACAGGTGTTAAGTTTAAAAGAAATGATAAACAAAAAGAGCTGTATTCTGTGTGCCTATCTCTTGGAATAAAATATTTTGATTAAATCAATAAACATAGTTTGTGTATATTTCTTGTTTTCTTGCATGTTCAAGCAATAGTTATGTCAGGGAAGGGGTTCGAACCCTTGCTTCCTTATATATTTGGAAATTGGAACTTAAGTCAAACGCCTTAACCACTCGGCCACCCTGACAGTTACTGATTTATTTAGTCTTGTTGGACATCAGTGTTGACAAAACTTTTCCTTTCCCCAGTATATATTTGCTCAACCAATTTTTGATTTTTCAATGCAGATTTTTGTTTTGTTTCAATTTTTTCCATAACACTGTAGTTATCAGTATTATAAACTGAGTGTTTAATATAGGGTTAAAGGCATTAAATAAATCACACGCCTTACAGTAGTTGCATATGATGTGTAACATGTTACATGTTATCCTACATTCCACATAGGGCTCTACCTTCTTAACAGTGAACTCTGTTGGTCATTGAAATAACTACTTGTAAAATAATTCCAGTGGTAAATCCTGTTAGCAAATATCATATATTAAATATTTTCACGCCACAGAACGACAACCTGAAAATCATTTATTGTAGGAATACCTTTAATGGGATCACCAAACCTTCAAGTATGCAATATATATTCCTGATAGTGTCGTATTTTGGTCGATAGTGCCTCGAGTGCTTACATTAAATAAGAATACAGTAAACGTATAAAAATGTAATATATCATAAGTGTTTTCATTAAATATCATATAATAAATATTTTCACACCAAAGAATGAACATTTCAAGATCATTTATTGTAGGAATATCTTTAATGGGATCTCCAAACCTTGAAGTAAACCACATGTGATAAACATTCCACATAGCTACATAACCAACAGTACGTGATGTTATCAATCTCAGTCACCGCGCACGCTCATTGTTTTTTTGTGTTGCATTTCAGTTCCATTTGCATTTCATTTCTTGAGAATCATCCCCACGCCGAAAAATATATATAGCAAGCGAGAGGAAACATGTTACGCATCAATAATTTTAGAAGAGCTCTCTCAGGTATTGTATGATGATTTTTTTTGGTACTGCATAACTGTTTGTTGACTATCATTTACTGTTACACAACATTACTTTTGGTAAGCTCTACATAAGTATCCTAATTGTTTCTCGTATAATGTCATGTTTAACAAATATGGTCACATGGTTAGTCTATAGGTTTAAGCCTCTGTTGTATATGATTTCAAAAAAGAATAAACAGCTTTCTACAACTGTACTCACTGGTCAATAACCAACATAGTGGGCTAAAATGTTTCCCTCATAGGTAACTCATGTTTGGTTAGTCAATTCTTATTGCAAGGCCAGTCAAGACCTAAAAATTAGTCTTAACGTATATAACACTCATCAACACCATTATCATTAAACAAATCAAACCATCTTAAGGTATTTATTAAGTTTAATTGCATTTTAGGAATCTTGCAAACATCTTGCAACCTCAAAGAGGAAAGTGTAAACAGGAATTGTGAAAAGGAAACCGTTCAATCATTCAATGTCGTTAGTGTTAGGAACCTCAACGCAAGAGGTTATGAAAGTCTATGTGAGGGTGTGGTTTTTACAGCTGGATGCCTTTTCCTGACACCCACCTCAGAGACAAGTTTATGGGAGATGAAACTCAGCTATCATGTCGAACGTGGAGCTCCTAGTCTAGGAGAAAGTCATGTTGAGGTATTTGTCTGCAGGGAGCGTGGTAAACGAAGCAACAACAACAATAAGCATACATGTTAAGGGAATATTATGGCATTTTCGAGTACATGAAGTCATTTTTAATTTTTAAAAATGGTTAAATTTCATGGTTTGTACACCACTTGACTAAATTCGGTAAATTTTAGTGAATTTTCATTTATATTCGTCTAATTTTATATGAATTTGAGGTAGTTTAAACCATTCTTAGGTAAATCAATGGAATTTCAATAAATCTGGTAGTCATTTGTTGAATTTTGCTGGAATTTTGTGTCATTTGGTCAATTTGCGGAAAATTTAGTGGATTTTAGGAAAATTCAAGGTAAATCTGGGGATAGTTAGGTATTTAACAGATAACCTGTCACTATGATGGTTGTATTAGAGTGTGCCTTTCACCACCAAGGGGTAGGATTGGAGAGAGGAGACCGTCATGACCTGAAGTGCATTGTCATTTATATTGACTTTAAGAATGGCTGTTGTGGGGGATCGAACACTCCTCTTGTTGGTTTTGGGGGAAGTGTACTCCATTCCATTCCATTTTTAAAAGCCACTAATAAGGTCCTAGCATTGGACAGTTGCAAACCGTTTGACTATTCTTAACATCAAATGTGCATTTGCCTGGAGAAGAAGTGGGAAACCACATCAGTTTGGTGTATAGAAAACTCACCTCACCTCACCCCAACTCATTGAAAAATGAAAATCATTTGTTTTTGTCTTACTTAGGGGCTTGGAAATCATGCTCATCAGTCCCATGTACTGTATTTGGGAAAATAATCATGGCCATGCACACTATTATTAGCTGAGTTTCTAATACAATTTTGCATACCCTAGGACCAGTATTGCATTATAAGGCATGCCATGTGTTACCGTCCTTAAAAGCCAGTGATATAAAACAAAAGAGGTCTTAATTCCACCCCTGGGCGTCATATCTAGTGTCATGTAGGTTGACGATCACGGAGCCCCAGCTGAGTCCGTCATTGTTTCCACTAACTTACGCTAGGCTCCTCTCTGTCTTCTTTCCTGTCGACCACACTTGCTCAACTCTTGTTCTCTACCGACACCAACATGATTAGGGTATCCGAGGCGTAGGGAGTCTCTTCCCTTTGCAACTTAATTGGCCCTTGTTTTTTTATTTTCTCTGATATCCTACTTGTGTGAGGAGTCAGCCTTGTTTTTATTTTCATGTTATTTCCTGTCTTTTGCTCAAGCCCCCTCAAGAAGGTAGGGTGTATATAGCCCCACCACTTGTGGTGCACTCTGCATATGGCTACACTCTCAAGGGGCTTTCGGCTGATCAGTTTGGAAGTTGGCGACCCCAAGGGATTTCTGAGCTGGGTCCAGTTTTTCTCCTCTTTATTCATTACCTCTGGGGTATAGTCTCTCCTATTTTACTTTTCTATCTGCCTTTCATGGCTCTTCTTCCTTCCAACTCGCTTAATCCACATTTTTGAGGGTTGAGGGCCATTTGTTATTCCTATTGTCCTTTTGTTTTCCATTTCTTCTTCCAGTATATAAGTGTGTAGTTAGTTATAGCTTAGATTTAATTTCCATCTTTACGATGACCCAAACCATTGGGGGTCGATAGGACAGCTTGGTGGTGAAGTTTATATAACGCTTCTCTTTTGTCCAAAGGACACCATGTTGAATTCCTCACTGGCTCATGAATTTTATACTTTGTTCACTTATTTCTCATGGCTTTGAAACTGGCTGTCCGTAACGTGATCATTATTCATTTTAACTTCAGTGTACGGTGTAGGATTGGAGAGGAGGCGGTCATGGCTTCTGAATTACAACTATGTTAGCGTTTATCTAAAGTATAAATAAAAAAGAGTTCAAACATCATGTAGGACATGAACTATTTTTAAATTCAGGTTTGTGTTTCACAGTAAACACTATTATTCTTCGTTTAAAACAAGCCATACATTTCTTTTTCTAACATGATAGCTTATAGGCGGGCATTGCTATAGCTTACATGTAGTAGGGTCATCAGCTAAGGATTCAATTTCCAGTACCTACACCTCTCATGGTATGGCTCTTAGCCAATTCGTTAAACTATAGAATACGTTTCTATATGTTCTGTTACATTATTATTTGACCATCTCACAATGTAGTGGTTAACATGCTTGGTTGTCAACCCTAAGGTCTTGGCTTCCAACCCCGACTATACCAAGAAATTCATTTTAAGGTTGCAATAAGGTTCACTAAGCCTTTGCCAAACCTTACCTAACAAGGTGCAGAGCACGTCCACTATCAAGCAGACGAGTAATATGAAACTTACTGACAAGATCGCCGTTCTGTTATCACCAAGGCTCACTACACAAACAAAAGCCAGTGTCTCTGTGCAAATTCAACCCAGCGGTATTATGCAAGCGTATGTTTGTTTGAAAAGCATCATTAATATAACTCCACTGTCACCACAGAGGCCCCGGGTTCGATTTCTTTTTCTAAGGGACGCACCAGGGTACACTGAGTCTTGACAGGTAAAACTTTTTGGGGTCCATTCGTGAACCATGGCAAAGGGTTGGCCATCCTGACTTCTTCAACACCTCAAACAAATGTTTACTATTACTGGTTAGTTACCATTTTTTCCTTCTCTTTCTTTCTTTCGTTCTTCGGCTTTTCCCAATTATTTTGAGTCGCCGGAGCCAACCAGGCTCATTTTGGTTTTGGCCGGGGATTTAAGGCCGAATGCCCTTCCTGACGCCACGTGATTTTTTAGGTGAAAATTCCTCCCGCTGTCACCGGGATTTGAACCCCAGCCGTCCGGGTAAAGACGAGCAGCTAAGCCACTGCGCCATCACGCTCCCCACTGGTTAGTCATCTATACACACATTAATCCATAATTACCTAATAATAATAATAATAAAAATGATAATAATAACAATCATCCTCCATACACATGTCCATTAAAGCATGGTTTCACAAAACGCTTATGCTTTTAGGTGTTGAACACGTTTTTTTCCCATAACATGACGATTTACTGTTTTAGGGGTGAAATGACCTATACAGGTAAAAGCGTATGTCATGACCTATTTTTTAAGCTATCACGCCTAATTTTAGGGTTTTTCGTTTGCAAGCTATCGATTTTTCAATTTGTTGGTAGTTTTCACCCCCTTCTATTTTTCATCAAAAACAAAAGATCTTAGGTTCAATTATCATTTTTACCTGCTTAACACCCTTTTACCCCCTGTAAAATCACGATTTACTGTTTTAGGGGTGAAATTATCTATCCAGGTAAAAGCGTATGTCATGACCTATTTTGTTAAGCTATCACACCTAATTTTAGGGTTCTTCGTTTCCAAGGTGTCGATTTTTCAATTTGGGGGTAGTTTTCACCCCCCCCCCCTGCTATTTTTCATCAAATACAAAAATCATAGGTTCATTTATCATTTTTAGGTGTTTAACACGTTTTTTTTCATAACATGACTATTTGGCGTTTTAGGGGTGAAATGATCAATCGAGGTAAAAGCCTATATCATCCCCTATTTTTTAAGCTATCACACCTAATTATAGGGTTCTTCGTTTCCAAGGTATGGATTTTTCAATTTTGGGGGGCAGTTTCACCCCCCAAAGGGGGACGTCGCCCCAAGTGCTAGGACCCCTCATACAAGTCCCTAGCATGATTGGTTCGCGAGATATGAACATTAGTGTAGTTAGGCCCTTTTGACAAAAAAACAATCATACATTCAAAAACTGGGTGTCACCCCAAGGGCTAGGATACTGCCTATGGCAAAATCCCATTCGAGGTTCAGAAAATATTAACAAACGTGTAGTTAGGTCCTTTTGATAAAAAGCCGTCCGTGCGTGCACATACAAAAAATATTATTTACCCCCCCGGGTAAGGGTAGTTTTTATTTTGGGGTGGATATACTCCGTCCATAGAAAAGGGGAGTTCACCACGAGTCCTACGACACCTCATATGTTTAAATCGCATTATTGGTTAGCGAGATACTAAAAAGCCGATGACCTATTAGTTTTTTTGGTTTATTTAAATACATATTGAAAAAACACTCATCTATAAATAATTATTTAAAAAGCCCGCTCTCTTACAAAAGCCGTCAAGTTCGTAGGCATACAAAAAAAATTACTATTTCATCCCCCGGGTAAGGGTAGTCTTTATTTTGGAGTGGATATATCCCGTCCATAGAAAAGGGGAGTTCACCACGAGTCCTAGGACACCTCATATGTTTAAATCCGATTATTGGTTAGCGAGATACTAAAAAGCCTATACAAAACCTCTCAAGTGCGCATGCATACAAAAAAAAAAACAACCCTCATAGCCAAAATGTCAAAACAACATGTTTACCCCAAATGGCGTTTCCAAATTCCATCCATTTTAAAAATTAACCTCACCATCACATAGAGCGGAAAAAATACCATCTAAACGACCCCTCACTCGACCCTACTCCTCCCCCACCACCTAACCCTTTCCCAACATAGGCATACATATTCAAGCACGAGCGCGTCTTGAGAAAACCAACACCTACCCCACTACTTGCGAATGACCTTTTAGTTTTGGTCTTTTAATTAAATAAAGAGCCTATAAGAAAGTAGGGGGCATCGCTACGAGTGCTAGGACACCCTGTATGTTCAAATCCCATGATTGGTTAGCAAGATATCAGGTTCGGGGCAAATACGAGGAGGGTTCAATAAGTTAGTGGACAGCTCTGTCACTACCACACTACTCTGGTGTCCCACATGATTGCTGTGAAGTTACGGTACACAATTGTTATTGTTGAAATTATTTGTAAAATGACATTGTATTATATTGTCAAATACTGGAAAGAAAGGTTTCAAAATCACAAAAAGATACGAAATACTTACAATTGAGCCATTTAAGACCTTAAGATATTTTTATACTTTTCGTTTCATAAATCACACCGGTATTTTTCTAATTAATTATAATATTACTCAATTTTACGGAAGAACTAGCTTTTGATGTGGTTAAGAATGTGGTACACCATAGCAATTTACAATTATACACATACTAGTAACCCGCCCCGACTTCGCCTGGTTTCTTTAACGGTTTACCCTGCATAAGCTTGAAAGACGTATGGACGGCAGGTCCCACACGCAAATCAGAAATCCGAGGTGAGCAGTGAAACTCCAAACACATATACTCTTCGACACGACTCGAAAGTTGATGCTGGGGTGATAGACTCGCTCGCTACCTCATAAACTCGCTCCGAAGCTAGTAAATTAAATTTCCACTGAATGGAGATCGTTGGAAGAAATGAAAACGTAAAATCACATAGCCTATGGTGGGCGATGTATTAAAGATAGAGATATGCTGTCGCGGACCTTTTTGTCGAACTTTTCAAGCTGACCAATTCTTAAACTCATAGTGGGCCTATTTAGATATTTGAACGGTTTATCCAGCGTAAACTTAAATGGCGCATGGACGGCAGGTTTATCTTCATTCGATTCACTGAAATCGTTACTGCTCGGCTTCCTGTGGTCACAAATGAATGTTTTTCTGCAGAAACCATCCTCGAGAAATCCCTTACAGAATGGTGAAAACCGCATCAAAATTCATCCAGTAGTTCTCTAGATTACCCGTTACATCCAAGAATCGGGGACTCAGTTTTATAATACAGTATGTCGAGATGCCCGCGACAATCATTGAAACAAATACATGAATTTATAACTAGTATGGGCTATTAATCCTACTTAAGACTCATTAAATACGTCAAACAACTATATCTAGAGATACTTGTAGAGGACTGAACTAATAAAAACAGAGCATTTTTTTATGTTCCTATGAATTAAAAGTGTACAGTATAACAACATTGTGATTTAACATGACTTATGTTTACAATGGAAATAATCACTCAGGTGAGTTAAAATTCATAGAACCCCTACAAAAGTGAAATCATCAGTGCCGCGAATAACGCGCTCAAGGCAGTTGCCAACTTGCTGGCCGCCGTGAGCGCTAGTGTCGCTCCATCTACCCCGAGGATGCAATTTCGTAACGCAGCGAGCATCGAGACTGTTTATTTTAGTCTGTGGTAATACAACTCTGACCTTCCAGGTTTGCCAATCTAAATTTTCCCCGCGAAATATAACTTATTTCAAACTGGTACTAGCGGCAAATAATTTTGAATCCCACCTGGCGGGACAATATTAGCTTTCTTTTCTTAGCGGGTGCAGGCCCGTGCTGGGCCGCCGGGACACCTGGACGTATCCCGGTGCGCCCTCCAGCCTGGAAATTTTGGCGCCCTCCTGTTCCGAAACTGAGACCTCTTCTGAAGAACAGTCTTCAAACACAGCTAAACCTAACCTAAGCCGTTTTGTGCAGCACAAATCGCTCTATTTGGATCTGGCCTGTTTCGACTCAAAAATATTCAAATCCCAAGAATCCCTTCCCCCTAAGGCATTGAAGAAAATAGAATTACTTTTGAACGTTGATGAAGAAAAGCTGAAAAAAGAACTTATCTCGTTCATGAATGTATGGCCCCAGATTTCAAATGCAAGTTTGAACGCTGACTATGAGTATGAAAATGTCTCAGACGAGGGAATCGATGGCCACAGTGATGATGACGATGATCAAGAAGAAGATGTTGATGAAGACCACGAGATCCAGTGCAAAGTGTCGGCATCATGCAACAGTTGTATCAAGTGTGCATACAAAATTATATTAGAATATAACATGTACTGTTTACAATACCCAGAACTTTTCAAACGTATATACATTTCTTCTAACCATCCCATTGACTCAAGTCTCTTGTGAACGAGCATTTTCTAAATTGAAACTTATCAAAACCAGATGGAGATCCTCTTTGACAAACGAAAATTTAGAATCTTTACTGTTAATGCGCTCAGAAACTGATATTTTGAACTCCATAGATCCAGACACCGTTATTGATTATCTTTGCAACTCCAGCTCCGAATTAAAAAGACTTCTTCGGGTGTAGTTTGTAAATTCACTCAAAGAACATTACATTTGTGAACATATTTGTTTTTGTTACTTTCCTTAAGATATTAAGTAGTTATTTAAGCTTATGGCATTGTACACAAATTCTGTTGAGGGCAACCCAAGTTCTTCGTGGGAGATCAAAACCAGCCGGAGGGTGCTTGATGTTAAATAATGTCTGCCACTCCTTCGGAGCTGTGCCGTTTCAAACAGATTGCCATTCTGCTTTTCCATTATAGCTTCTGCTGGTGAGCAACTGTGCCGTCTGAACTAGTGGTGATATCGATTTTAAGCGCCTGAATCCTACAGCTATGTCCTGGTGGATAGGCAGGGCTGTGTTTGATGTTATTTTTCTGTACTCTCTTACCAGGTTGTTGAGGCGTCTTATATCTGGAGGTTCAATATGACTCAACAAAGGTAACCAAAACAGAGGAGTACAGTAGATTTAACGGTGCCGCTCATGATACGCATGGTTTGATTCAAGAATACGTCGATCTTCTTAACATAAGGACTGTTTAGCCACACTGAAGAGCAATACTCTGCTGTAGAGTACACTAATGCCATTGCTGATGTTCGAAGAGTGGATGCAGAAGCTCCCCATGTTTAACCAGCGAGTTTGTGGAGGATGTTGTTCCTAGTTTGTAGTTTAGCAGCACTATTTTTCAGGTATTTCTTGAAAGATAGTGTGCGATCAAGACTAACGCCAAGGTATTTTGGGTGAGGGTTGTAAGGTAGTAGTGTACCATCAAGTGAGACCTTTAAAGCAACATTTGCCTGTCGGTTGTTGAGATGGAAAAAATAACTTTCTGCTTTTGTGGTATTTGGTCTCAGACACCACTTTCTGAAGTAATCACTCAAGGTAGAGAGATCTGCATTAAGAATTTCCTCAATCTGTTCTGTAGAGGGATGTTGAGTTACTATCGCCAGGTGTTCAGCATAAGCAAACTACGAGAGGTGGTAAGTGGTATGTCCGCGATGTACAAATTGAACAGAAGAGGAGACAGCACAGAGCCTTGAGGAAGACCGTTGTTGAGGACTTTAACTTTACTTCGTTTACCACCCATTACAACCTGTACCATTCTATTTGATAACATGTTGTTTAGTAATTGTACCATTAGCTTGCAGTCTGTCAGTTTAAGGAACTTGCATACAACACCTTCCCTCCAAACCGTGTCGTATGCAGCAATAAATGTCTATAAACACTGCACCACTCTTCAATCTTTTTTCGAAGCCTGCTTCAATATGCGTCGTCAGCGCTAGCACTTGATCTTCACTGCTCCGATTTGGTCTGAAACCAGCCTGCTCAAGAGGGTGAATACCATTTATTAGTGGGCTAATCCTATTATATATGAGCCGTACCAGGAGTTTGTAACAAACACTCATCAAGGCTATTGGTCTATAGCTCTCTGGGTTATCGGCAGGTTTCCCTGGTTTCAGGATGGCCAGAACCTTTGTCCGTTTGAACTCTGGAGGGAGATTTTCTGTCAGTATGATATTTGAAGAGAACTGTAAAAGCCATTTTCTTGTGTTCATCCCACAGTGTGTTACAAATTCGGGATTAATACCGTCAAATCCTGGAGCCTTTCCATTCTTCATCCCCTTGAGTGCTTCCAAAAGCTGTGAATGTAGTTAAAAACTTTGATTTTTCATGGCTGTGCCTCTTCATATGTGACAACTGCTGTTTGATTGTCTTCTGAGATATTTGTCAGGTTTCACTTTCGATCTGCTTGCGATTCGGCTAGCTACTTGATGTGGAGATATATCAGGTGAAGTATGAGGTATCTGTGGCACTCTACCTAACTTCTTCAAAAGGCTCCAAGCCTTCTTGCTGGAATGCTTGAAGTTAGTGGTCTGCATAGTCTCCATCCATCTTCTCTGTCTAGCTTCGTCTAGATTATGAAAGACGTCGTTGGCTACATCACTTTGTCCACTCTCTTGAAAGTCACTGTATAACTTTTCGTAAGCTTCATTCCAGCCAGGAATATAATCCTTTTTCACTCCTCTTGGAATGTGCTTTTTAGCAGTTGATATTAATAATTTTACAAACCTGTTGTAATTGTTCACATCTGGTGAGATCCATCTTACATTGCTATCAAATTCGTCAGAATACTTTTCCCAGTTGGCTTTACTAAAATTCTAGAGCGGGAGTGGAGAAGATCGGATAATAGGTATCTGAATTCCAACTTCCAGGAGTACATGATGGTGTTCACCGTGTGGGAAGTTTGCAAGCACTTTACGGAAAACAGGTAAGCAGCGATCATCTTGGTCAATTGAAACAAAACATAGATCAGGATTTGTCTCAGAGTTCCACCGACATTTTTTTTGAAATGTATGTAATGTAAAATTGTTTCGTCTTTATTTTCTATGTGTGGTTATTTTACCAAAATTACACTAATTATGTTTGAACGAATTCTTTGTCTTTTATTTTGCCCTAAGACATTGCAAATATTTGAAATCGATCAAATGAACATAAGAAGTTAGCAAACTATACATGGTCATTTTGTTTGACAAATACCGGTACGATATGTGTAAGTGTGATGGTCCGTTCGTACCGTGACCAGCTGCCAGAAAGCATATTGTACCCAGCGTCATGTACGATTAACGCTCTAGTTATTATGTTCCACACCCCCCAGATCCCCCGGTAGTCCTCACCCTGCAAAGTGCTAGCGCCCTCTGGCCATGGCCATCCACCGCCCTAAGAAGGGGTCCAGCACGGGTCTGAGCGGGTGAGAAGTTATATGTAAATTAATCTAGTTTTAATTAAAAATAACGCGTTTTAATAAGGACTTAGAAAATTCTATGGGTACATTAACACTAATTTTGGGATCTTTATTAACTTGTTGAGCATGAGATAACCGCCAGCCTGTCCAGCAATTCCCCGAATTACAGTTACGAATGAGTGAAATGTGTCGCATGTGTAGTGTAAGCAACTAAACCATTTTCCGGCTCCCTGTAGCATTTGTATGGTTAGTAGGTGACAAAAATCTTCGAAATTGATATTTTAGGCGTTCAGGGCTAATTGCAATATAAAGCACAGGCTCTTGTTGAAAAGAAACTGAATAACCATAAAAATGAGTATTGAATCTCTACTTAGTATAAAACAAATTCCCCGATTTGTGTTTGTTACGGGTAAACTCGAGAACTACTGGATGGATTTTGATGCGGTTTCCATCATTCTGTAAAGGATAGCTTATGACTAATGCTAGTGAAATCTCGTTCAGTATATGATACTCATCTCTTGCAATTACATTCTGACATTAAGGTGTTTGAAGCCATTTTTAGCCTAATTTCAATTCTGAAAAAATAGGCTTATGAGATCACCTATTGTCCGTGTGTGTGAGGTGTGTGTGTGTGTGTGTCCCCAAATAACTTGTAAACGGCTGGAGCGATTTCAATGAAACTCGGGAAGTTCATAGCACTATTCCGGACGACCCCGACCGTGCCCTTCAAATTTTGTTACGTCTCATCAATCGAACATGGCGGCTGTGCGAAATATTTCACCAGCATTCAATATCTCCGAAATTATTCCCGATATGACCCTGGAATTTTTTACGGTGATAAAGGAAACTACTAAAAGTTCACCTATGTGACTTTTGAAAAACTGGTATCTACAAAACCAACATGGCGGCCAAGCGAAGTTGCGATTTTTAAATAGACGTTTCTCGCGATTTAACCAACCAAACCCAATAAAACTTGGTACAGTATATGTTTATACACATTGTAATGCATCGACATCTAACTTGGGTCAATTGTTTACATAACCACAAGATGGCGGATGTGCGAAATATTTCACCGGCATTCTATATCTCTGAAACTAATAGCGGTATCACCCTGAAATTTTGTACGGAGATAAAGGGCACTACTGGAATTTCATCTATAAGACTTTCAAAAACCGGTTAACTACAAAACGAACATGGCGCCAAGCGAATTTGAAAATTTTAAATAGACCTTTCTCGCGATTTAATGTTCCAACCGCAATGAAATCTGGTACAGGAAATTTTTATACACATTGTAATACACTAGTATCTAATTTAGTTCAATTGTTTACATAACCTCAAGATGGCGGCTTTGCGAAAATTAAAATTAAGTTTTTATTTCTTGTGTCGTAATCATGCGATCGATGTGAAAGTTTGAATAATGAACCTACGCAATAATTTTCCTTTAATGGTACATGACTCTATGGCCTATACATTTAACAATCCAACACGGCGACCATCCGAAATATTTAGACGGCTCTGAATATCTACGAATCTATTATAGCAATCAAACTGAATTTTTTAATGTTGATAGGGGCTATGAACATAAGTTCATCTATAGGACTTTAAATAACCTGGTGATCACAAATCCAACATGGCGGCGACGCGAAGTATAAATATTCACATGGACGTTTCTCGCAATTTAACCATCCGAGTGCAGTGAAACTTGGTACAGTAAATCCTTATATGAATGTTAATCCACTGGCATCTAATTTATTTAAATTGTTTCCATAACCACACGAAGGCAGCTGTGTGAAATTTTAAAATCTCCTTGTTACTTCTTGTGTCCTAATCATGCGATTAAAGTTTGAATGCTACATGTACACAATAATCTTCATGTAACAGTACATAACTCTAGGACCTACATATATAAAATCCAACATGGCGATCATCCGAAATATTTAGTCGGTTCTCAATATCTACGAATCTATTACAGCAATCAAACTGAAATTTTGTATGTAGATAGAGGCAATTAACATAAGTAGGATATATGAAAATAGGCTGTATAGTTCTTCACGGAACTACTTGTTAGTGTTGCCTTAGTAATCAAAATTTGATGTTTTTCAGTCATGTGTATTTATCCAAATATATTTATTAATCTCATGTCAATTTTTTTCAGGAGTAACTTAGGGAATAACCCATCTCAATTGGGTACAATCGTGTTGACCGACAAAAAATATAAAATTTCGATTGCATTCTGAGTTGTTGATTTTTATGATCTAATATTTCAGCCAGTCGCCATCTTGAATATAATTATGGAGTCACTGTTCTTTTGGCTTGAGATACAAGGCCATTAACACGGTCCTATATTGTGCTATTGTAGTTTCCGTTATTGTAGCTCTTGAATGCTGAATGTTATTTATTTTTGTATTTCATAAATTCAAGATCGCGGCTGCATATAATATTCTGAAGTCAACATGTTGGTAACACAGGGTCCTTATATAATGACAAGGTGCAGATGACCTCGTAGTTCCACCCCTTAAAACAACAATAACTAACTAACTTATATAATAACACTTGAATGCCAACTACTGTAGCCCTAATTGCAAATTAACACTATTAACTAGTACAGCCAAGATGCAGGTAATCAGATAGATTCCACACACCACAATACAAGAGGTTACACGACTACGATGATGCAAAGCCCCTAAATGAACCAACAACAACGTTTTCATAACAGTCTCTTAATCAATTGTCTGGAAAATGACGCAACTCTAAATCATTAAAATTTGATTGATTCACAAAATTGGATTTTTATTTCATAAACAGTACAAAGGATGATGTAATATATAATAGGATTTAAATCATCATCATGCCATAAAATATCCGAATCAAATACAGTAATCCCTTGAAGCAATAAATATACCCTACATTCATTTCGAGGACGTACACTGATAATCCATTTTATTGTGCTAGAGGCTGAATGGCTTTTATTTATCTTCACAACTTAATTATGGAGTGAATGAAAGTTTCCAATTCATTATTGTTACGGCTGTGAGTTTGTGTCATCGCTCGCCGCATGAGTCACAACTGCCCCAGGGCTGGGCTGTGCCCTGCCTCGTGTATTGCGTGCGCCTTATGCAACAGGGCTACTAGGACAAAGGGATAGTCCAGAATATTCGTGACTGAGCCAGCGATGGAAAACTCGAGAAGCCGTGAACCCTGGATGGATCTAGAAGCATTTATTGAGTCACCGGCCTGCTATATAAGTGCGACCTGTCAAGCAGTTGTGGTTGTGTTTTTATGAGCTAGTGCGAGTGTTTATCCTGAGCGACAGAAGTGTGGTGACTTGCGAAACCCCTAGTGAAGCTGATTCTCTTGACAGCGAGGAAGTGATTGTGGTGCATTGTGAAACAGTGTGTAATACGGTGACAGGCTGAGTGCAGATATTTCCAGCCAACGCACGGGGCCACCTCATTACGAGGGATTAACTTCTGCGGCTTGTTGACAAGTGAAAGGGGGCAAGAACTCTCCAAAGGCAGAGACTTGAGGAAACTGGAGTAAGGTAATAATTGCTTGTATTTACTGATGAGTGCTGTATCTTCCTGCAAGCAATAAAGCTAACTTCTCTTTAAAGCAGTAATTGGTGTTGTGTTTTCTACCCACCGTAATCCAGTTAACAAAAGTGCCACTAGGGGGGTGGCACGTAACATTATCATAGAGAGCATTGGACATACATTTGAATGGGAAATATACAGAAAATAATTCATTGTATCATAAGTTATGGATTAATACATTTGCACGGCTACCTTCATGAAGTTATTCAGCTGATGTCCTTGTAGTTTAAGCTTTTGACGGTTTTTATATTGATGCTTGTTTTTCCAAAATTGGTAGAGATCTGATGATTGGTTTTAGTTAACACCGTATTTGATTTAAGCTTTGAACACTCAGTTGCCACCATTTTGTTTTCATTATAAACCATGACATCGAAGTCCCCTTACTACAGTAGTGCTACAGCTCGCGTCAGCCCGGAAGGCGGCCGACTCTCTGGGATTTGCGCAGAGAGAGAAAGAGATACATGTCCACTGTTGCAACAGGTCCACCATGTCCGAGCCCCACATCGCAGGCTGCTGCCATGAGTTCTTGCAGTATGGCAACACCGTCGCTTAGCTCATCGAGCCTGTCTCTTTCACGCTGCTTTACACTTGGCTTTCCTGACAACACACTAGCTCAGATTCTCAAGACAGACTGACTGTGATTGGTGGGATGGAAGTGAGGCATGACGTAATGGTAGCGTTGTGTTCTGCACACAGCCTTCCCGGCTGGCTCGAGCTCTACCACTGTACAGCTTGCCACGGTGGGCGAGTGGTCAACGTGTCGGTCTACTAACCCCAAGCTTGCAGGTTCGCTCCTGGCCGTGATATGTGATTTTTGAAAGGCGGCAAAAATTACGACACCATTTCATACTATGTTGGCATGTCAAAGAACCCATTTGAATTCAGTAGGCCGTGTTCATAATGGCAAAATTAATCTCGAGAGTTTCCGCCAACACAAAGTTCCTCATTTCTCTACTAGAAAGCACTATAGTGTTCAAGGAGGTTAGATATCTAACCTTCTTGGCTTTCATAGTGCTTCAAGGAACAATGAAATTCGACATGCAAGCTACCCTTTGGGTGTCTAATAACAAAGCTTGCACCCGGCACCCGAGGCCATATTATTATTATTATTGTAGAAAATGGCATTTAGCCGTGGTTTAATTTAACACGTGTTCCTGTTGGCACAGGCTAGAGTAAAATGTGGCTTTTCACTGCTGTCTCAGTCTCACTCATGGCTGTGATAATATGGAAGCTACTGAGATATGGGTGGTGCTCAGTAACAACATTCATGGTACAGTCAGTGCCTGTGGATGCTGTGAAAGGTTCTACTCATAGGGTTAGTACTGCTGTTCTGACTCAGTGAGGAAAGCAATGGCAAACTACCTCACTCCTCATCTTGCCTAGTACACCTCAATATAGCGCTGACCTGGGTTTTTGTGAGTATCTACCCACACAACCTAACGGCGGTACTTTTTGAGGATCCAACCAGCATTCAGGCTGACTACCTAACAGACAGACAGAGAGAATGCAATCACAATAAACAATGCTGACTTGCCAACATTCAAGTAGCAAAGAGAAATTCTCCAATAATAATAATAATGAAAAAATGAAAATCCACAGCCTGCTTCCAGTCGACCGACCGGGTCAGGGAATGGAATGAATGAAGCCCCCATCTAGCGGCGAGGATATGAACTGTGCCGGCTGCCGAAGCCTGTCGCACACCCCTGGGGCAATGATTAAATGAATGACAGAGGAAATGAAATGATAGTGGAGAGTGTTGCTGGAATGAAACTGGGACAGGGAAAACCGGGGTACCCGGAGAAAAACCAGTCTGCCTCCGCCTTGTCCAGCACAAGTCTCACATGGAGTGACCGGGATTTGAACCACGGATCCAGCGGTGAGAGGCCGGCGTGCTGCCGCCTAAGCCACGGAGGCTCAATAATAATAATAATAATAATAACAAAGGCTATACCCTGATCAATGCACATGCACCTATTAATGAAGACAACAGGCATAATCCCGAGAAAGTTGAACAATTTTGGGACCTTATAGAGGAGGAGATGGAGTAAATACCGATAAAGAACATCAAGGTTTTATTGGGCGACTTCAACGCTCAACTGGGAATAGAAGCAAGATACAGATCGACAGTAAGAAAATATCCTGCTCACAGAATGACCAACAAAAATGGAACAAGGTTTGTCGAACTATGTAGAACGTTTGATCTTCATATAATGTCAACTTTCTATAAACCTAAACCAAGTAAACAGAAGGCAAATTGATCATGTGGCAATATCCAGGACAACAATGAAGGAGATTATGAATGTTAAAGTACAGAGAGGGGCCAAATTTGATTCAGATCATTATCTCTCCAAGATTAAAATGAATTTCATTCCTTTAAGAAAGACTCCGAAAGCTGGAAATAAACTTCACAGATATGATGTGACAAAACTTAAGGTAGATCAAGAAGTATTGGAGCAATACCACCAGCAATTAACATTTAAATCCAAGAATTGGACTGACATTGCCTCTAAAATCCAACAAGCAGCCAATGTTTCAATCTTAACAGCACAGAAGCGTAAACACAGATGGTGGAACGAGACCTGTGATAGTGCATGTGCACAAAGAACAGATGCCTGGAAGAAATGGAACTCAACGAAGAGACAAGAAGGTTATAACTCGTTTTGTGACAGTCGGAAAGATGCAGCCTGGGTGTTCCGAATTGCAAGGTGATCATATGAGAAACAACAGATGGAACAGATTGATCAGGATTTCCGGAAAAATAATGTCAGGGACTTCTATCAAACTTGCAAGTCTAATCTGAAAGGGTATCAAGCACCGAGCATGTGCTTCAGAGAGGAAAATGGAAAGTTAGGTCTGAACAACAAGGAGAACTGTCGTTTCTTGGCTGATTACTTTAAGAGATTACTCTATTGTGATGAACCAAAACAGAGGCTACTCATATGCCGTCCTACTCAAGTAATGGCCAACTCGCATCCACCTTCTAAGACAGAAATTAAAATGATTATCGATGGTCTAAAGAATAATAAAGCAGCGGGAGAGGATTCCATTGTGGCATAGCTGCTAAAACTGGCAAATGAAGACACTCTGAATATATTAGCTGAGCTCTTTGAGGAGATATGGAGAACTGGTAGGATACCCACAGAGCGGCAGTCTGCATTAATCCACCCTCTCCACAAAAGGGGGGACAAGAAGGACGTTAATAATAATTACAGGGGTATATCAATTGTATCTGTTCTCTACAAGATCCTATCCAACACTCCTGAACAGAATTGAAGATCATCTTGATAATCAGATTGGTGAGTACCAGGCTGGTTTCAGAAAGGTACTTTCCTGCCCGGAACAGATTTTTAACCCGAAAAATATAATTAGGTATAAGACGATAGGCAGGTATGACTATGTGGTCGTATTCATTGATTTTAAGAAAACGTATGACTCAATTGACCGTGAGTCACTACTGAATATTCTGGAAGAGTTTGGAGTGGATGAAACATCTCGAAATCTGATTAAACAGACTTTGACCGACACAGTGTCAAAAGTATAATTCATTGGCGAGATCTCAGATCCCTTTGCAATCAAAACTGGTGTCAGACAAGGTGATGGATTATCTCCAATCCTTTTCAACTGTGTCTTGGAAAAGGTCATTCGTGAATGGAGGAAGACACTGAGTCGGGAAGAAGGGAATGAAGAGCGATTCAGGCTAGGACCCAAACTGAACGGGGTGCATGTTGATTGTTTGGCTTTTGCAGATGACCTAGCTATTTTTGCCAACAATATTAAATCAGCCATTGTAAAGATTAATCGGTTGTCAGAGATGGCTGAGAAAGTAGGTTTACAGATTTCCTTTGAGAAGACAAAGTACATGACAAACATCAGTGATGGACCAGAATGGATGAAAACAAACCAAGGGAAGATTAAACGTGTAAAGAAATTTAAATACCTGGGTGAGGTAATCCAACAAAATGGCCTGGAACAGGAAGCAATTAATCGAAGAATCTGGAAATTAGACCGAGCCTATCACCTGATGAAAAATCTCTATAATAAGAAGTCGCTGAGCATTGGAGCCAAATTAAAACACTACAGCATGGTTGTCAAATCTGAAGCATTATATGCTTCGGAGACTTTGACTATGAACAGACGGGGACTAGTCGACCAGTTAGTCAAAAGAAAGGGTATTGAGAAAAATTTTAGGCAACAGATGGGTTAATGGACACTTACGTTTGAAGTCAAACTAAGAGTTATATAGAAAGATAGAACCAGTCACGTCAAAAATAAAAAGGAAAAGGTTGTTGTTCTATGGACACATTTTCAGAATGTCCAACGATCGTTGAACTAAGAAAATTTTGAATTTCGTGAAACCAAAGACGAAAAAATTGGCATGGTTCGAAGAATGTAACAAAGACCTTATAGAAATTGGTATTCCAGACTACAAAATTACGAACAGGTGTGAATTCAGACACCTAATCAAAAATTACCAGGGATTTAAGGTAGAGGCAGAACCCAAAAGACGGAGGGGACCTCTTTCAGAAGATCGGAAGAAGGCGCTGAGCAATGGGCTCAAGAGATACTGGCAGGACATCAAAGCTGGCAGACGATCTAGAACGAAATATTGATTTTGATTGTTCCTCCGTAGTCCATAATGGCTCAATTCGAACGTAAAAAAAAAATAAAAATTAATAATATCGTATGGCCTCGGGTGCCGGTTGCAAGCTTTGTTATATGACACCAAGAGGGCAGCTTGCATGTAGAATTTCGTTGATCCTTGAAGCACAATGAAAGTCAAGGAGGTTAGATATCTAAGCTCCTTGACACTATAGCACTTTCTAGTAGAGAAATGAGGAACTTTGTGTTGGCGGAAAATCCCGAGATTTATTTTGCCATTATGAACACGGCCTACCGAATTCAAATCGGTTCTTTAACATGTCAACATAGTATGATATGTGTATCGTGATTTTTGCCGCCTTTCAAAAATCACTCACCACGGCCAAGAGCGAACCTGCAAGCTTGGGGTTAGTAATCCAACACGATAACCACTCACCCACCGTGGCAAGCATTCTCCAATGAATATGAAACACTCTCCCCATAGACGATACAAAGCATTACAGATCATATTATAACAGCACTCCCCTCACAATCGCAACTCATTGTTTCTTCTTCGTTTGAGACTGAAAAATTGTTTTGAAACCACTGATGTGTTTAAATGTAGGTTTCTAAAAATGGAGGATATTTACGAATTTAAAGAAATTCCTCACAGACCCTGGACAAACGTTTGATTTGTAGGAAGGAAGGAAGATTGTAGTTTTACGTGACCGTGAATCTTGTAATTATGAGCCACGGGACCTCTTTTTTTACGTGGAATCCGAACCACAGGACATGGCATTTCACTTCCAAAATCTCACATGTATTGACCGGGAATCGAACCCTAGACAGGAGATTGTTAGAGCTGTATCAAATCAATCTAAGGACTGAAGACTCAAACACATGCCTCCATGGTGAA
This sequence comes from Meconema thalassinum, assembly GCA_946902985.2. NCBI lineage: Eukaryota > Metazoa > Arthropoda > Insecta > Orthoptera > Tettigoniidae > Meconema > Meconema thalassinum. Next base: position 602,869,499 of record OX336388.2, on the reverse strand, counting down.
TTGAATATCAATTCCTTCACTACGGCTGGAAGTGAAACATCAGTGCACCACCAATAGGTTTCTCCCACCCACATCTCTGAATGAAGTAATCATTATGCCACTAACTACAATACATTGAAGTGTTTCAGCAATATTCACTAATCCTTAGTATATGTTTCCAGGCTCCGACTAGGAGGACTTGTTGCAGATATTGTTCTGAATCTAGCCAGTAACACTGGGAACAGAGATGGCAAAGCCATGCTTGGAAGGCTGGACTTTCGAATTTCCATCAATGCCATGGAGGTATGCATTGAATTATAAGTGAATTAATCATTAGATCATTATCAAGTGTCATTTTTCATCATTAGGACTACATTAATGTTCAATTGGATTGAGTGTCCAAAAAGCATTATGAAAATCAAAAATTCTCACTTGTATTTCTTAGAAACACTGACCAAAACAAATGTGAATATTAATATATCCTACAAAATTTGCACATGCAGAATTCATCTAGTTGTAGGCAGAATTCTCTTGTGCAAAGCATGTCATATCTTAATCCTTTATAGGTCAGTGGTCTGTATATTTACTACCTACTTACTATAAGCAGAAATTATATTGTCAAAGATGCTGATGGTTGAATCTTTCAGCCATATATCAACAGATTATTATTATTATTACCATTTTGGAAGTGTTAATATTTCTGAAAACCTTAGATGCTTGATAAAATTATTTTTTAAATATCATTTAAAATTACAGAGTGAAAAAATAAAATATGATAATAAAAATTAGAATAAAAAATAAATATGCTTCTAAAAATTAAAAATAAATAACCACATAAACATTAAAATTATAATAATTTGAGATTATAAAAATAATATTAAAATTATAAAAAAAAGAAATATGAAGATGTTAAAGAAAACAAAAATTAAAATTAATAATTATAATTAGGCTAAGATAATTAAAATGTAATTAAAATAAATACGGTACACATAAAATATCTTCAATAATATTCTGGTTAATTCATAATTGTTTTTCATCCATTCACGGTTGATCATTGCAACTGACATATTTCTTCCCTCTTTGCCTGTAGTTCTTGGAGTAGACCCAGGTTAGATTCAGATTATGGCAGTGATAGTTCATATCCCAGATTTGCAATGTAGAAGGATTGTCTGGCGAGTACATATGCCAGGCTTTCTTTCAAGAATCTTGCTTTCAGTTTTGTTATTTCCTTAAAGTTTTGAGTTGTTCCCAGGTAACTGTCAAGCTATATGTTACGACTGGGGAGATTTTCAACTTAAAAATTCTCAATGCAGTGTTTAATGACAACTTCCGTAAATTTGGCGTGCTGTTGATAGTGGTTATGACCACAATGTCCAAGCCCCTCAAAAGAAACAACAACAACTTTGTATTGTTAAAAAAAAACTAATACATTTTCATTCTATGGAATACTACTTGAGTACCATGAATGTAGTTCTCTGACTTTCCAGATCAGTGACAACCCTGGTGAGCAAAATAAGAGTAATATCCATTTGGTGTGTGTGTCTCAGGCCAACTTCGAGAATCTGATGGGAGGTGGCGCCGTGGGTGATCTGGTGAATGAACTGATCAGTGAAGTAGGCCCAGACTTCATTGAATCAAATCATCAACAAATCAATCTAATCATAGAACAAGAATTGCAGAAGTTGGTGAACCCAATTTTGGAACGGTATTCATTGGGCCAAATCCTCGATCAGCTTAAGACATCAGATTAACCACACAGAAACCTACAAGACCTTCAGAACGCAACAATGAATGTGAAAATACAACACAAGTAAAATGCCCTCAGAAGATATCAGGGGCAGATGACCTCGTTGTTCAGTCCCTTAAAACAACAAACATCATCCAGAAGATATCCACAACCCAAATTTCCAAGAAAATCAATTATTTTTGTATTTATTTTTAAAATACCTTAGTTTATCCTTATTTCTATTTTATGTGCATTTATCTAGTACCTATACAGTCAAACTTCCGTTACATATTTTTGAAGAGGAAAAACAAAAATGATGTACAGTAAAATGTCGTTTATCCGGACGAGCAAAAAAAAAAAAAAAAAAAAAAAAAAAGCTTAAGCGGATGAACAAGGAGGAAGTTTTACGTCGTTTACTGTTGGCATAAGATAAGGAGAGAGTGATATCTTTTTCAAAAAAACTTTCCCTTAAGGACTACGGTACTATTACTTGATAGCTGATGGATAGAACACTTTAACACCACAGAATCTTCGAAATGCATTTAATAAATTGGTAGGAGAACAAGAGACCGTTAAGACCACAGACACTGTTGATGACGATTTGGATGCAGTGACAAATGAGTTATACCCCCAAGTTGCTGGATTTTTCGACTGTGATAGAGAAGGCGCACAAGCTTGGTTGGAAAGTGACAGTGACTCAGGTTTTCAAATCTTAGATGATGACGAAATTGCTTCTTTGGTGCAAGAAGTGGGGAAGACGAAAAGAATGAAAGCCTAGATGAGAAAGACGAAGAAGGACCAAGTCATGGAGAAGCTTTTACTGCATTAGAAACAGCGCTATTGTAGTATGGTTGTACTATGAAATAAATACATGTTCGATTATCCGGAAAAATCGTTATTCGGAATACTTTCGGTCCCAATTGGTCCGGATAAACGACGTTACACTGTATTCATGAGAGAAACATAACAGTGAAACTTATGAAAAATATTGCTTTATTTAAAAATTGCAACATTCGTTGCAAGAAATGGACTTACCAGTATTTCTGTTATTTCCTTTCTCACTTGTACTCCAATTGCCTTTAAGCACTTTGGATTATCATAAAAGTACTTCCTACCTGCATTGCAGAAGATTTGGATTAGAATCCTGTGTTCCTCTAATTTTCAAGTCTTTCTGTATAGATATATGACCACTTTAAGAAGATGTAAATTATTTTTCATTTATTTAAGATTTGTGTGTTAATGATGACATACACCAGAGTTATGTATATGTGTTAGTTATTATACTGTATCAATGTTAAGTTGTCAACTTGTAAATTCCATAATTTATGAATATTATACATTGTACTTATCATATAGGCTATATTTAACAAATGGAGATGAGGACACTATTAAGTATCACTCATCTGCCATTCATAAGTTGTAGACAATTTTTGGAAAATAAATAATATTATTTTTCTAGAATAACTAATGTCAGAATCCGGCATTTCTAGAATACCTCCCTAATAGAGGATCAAGCACAGGTCCTTTCAGTTTTCAGCCCAATACCTTACCAGCAGTTCAGTGCTCTGGTATCGTTATTCGATATCACAGCTCTCATAGATATCCTGTAGATCACTTTGCAGTGCCCCTTTTAATTTAAAGACTTGGAAGTTTGTTACCCTGGACATAAACTGTTGTGGTGCACGCGTAAAGCACGGAATAGGTTTGAACCCAAGGGTGGTCTCATTATACGCAGCACTTCCTGGAACTACACATTGCTCCATTCCTTTAATGGTCATGTAGCCTTTCAAATGGGCAGACAGCAGCAACCCAATCTTCTGAAGACTGAAATTCCACACCAATTTATTGCAGTTTCCATGCGGCAGAAGTCAGACGGCCACTATATTTTTTTAACCTGTTGAAGGAGACATTCAGTCAGTGTGTCTAGGCAACTTCATATTGGAGGTCTACCCAGCGACACACTGATAGTTGAGTAGTGTTGTAACGCCTTATTCTGATTACTTCCGGGAAACATTCTATTGCTCTATCAACTTTCTTTAGTGTATCAAATATTAGTTATGGATTTTTATTATTTACATGCGTCATTTCAAGCCTAGGACAAAATTTGAAGGTATCATTGTATACGATGATGCATAAATGACAGGGACAATAAGTGGAAAAGCATCTAACTGATCTAAATTATAACTAGAGAACACTTGGTACCTTGATAATATAATGTGCAAGTGTGTAAAATATACAAATGAGTAATGTATAAGACAGGTTCAATTGTATATTTACAATTTTGTTCCATATCAGGGAAATCCAATAAAGAGATTAGGTGTTACAAAATGTATAATATCTTGTTTTTGTGCTGTTTTGGAAATTATTGTATTCTAGGTTCAGCAAATTCACAATGAAGAGAGCCCTTAATTAAGTTAACATGGTGGAAACAGTTTTATTTTTACTTAAATATGTTAACAATAATGTAAATAATAAAGCATTCATATTTTTAATCTGAATCCCAGGCTTCACTATCCAAATAAGGGTTTATGCCTGTTCAAGTCCCATATTTCTGCATCAGCAGGCCCAGTTTTAGCATTCAACGTAGCCTGGACTCAGTAAATTTAAGCACCCCTCATTGTAAGTGATATAATACAGTTTTTTTTTTTTTTGTCGTGTGGCCTCCTGAAAGGCCAAGTGCAGGTCTTTCTAGATGACACCCGTGGGCGACCTGCGTGTCAGGATGAGAGATGGAATGGATGAAGATGAATGAAACTGGATAAGGATGTGGAAGGAAGTGGCCGTGGCCTGTGAGAAGGTACCGTTCCAGCATTTGCCTGGTGTTGAAAATGGGGAAACCACGGAAAACCATTTCAAGGACAGCCGACGGTGGGGCTCAAACCCACGCGTCTACCAAGTCAGCAGAGCTGACAACTGCATTATTTATATCCTGCTTTCTTTGATAAATCTGTCTGTTAGGTAGTCAGCCTAGAGGCTGGTTGGATCTTCAAAAAGCACCACCATAGGGTATTGGGAAGAAACTCACAAAACCGAGGCAGTACTACAATGAATACCAATCATTAATAAGATAGGTAACACAATTACAGTGTGTTTACATGCGTTGCTCCCTTAGCTTATAAGGGGCACGCGCCCGGGGGGTCGCGTCAGTTGGTGATGTGCAAGTGGACGATGTGGTTACCACAGCAGCAAAAGTTTATTTTAACAGTGTAATGTGCAGACCGACTCATCGGCGTAGGAGAGGGGACGTGTCATCGGAGGACACGGCCCACCAAGGAACCGCGGAGCGGTCCAACACGCCCGGTTCGAAGTATGTTCGGTACTCTCCTGCGCCACACCTCCAGTCAGCCCATCGGGCCTTTTGGATGGAATACGCACCGGACCAGCCTGATCCGACGGAGGTGCCTCTGCCGGAATCCTTTATTATAAACCTTTATACCGGCACACGACATTTGGCTCCAGTGGTTGCGCTGGCGGTCGGCTCCATGGACCGACATCTTGGATGACGACCAGCACCCACTTGAGGATCCGAACATACGGCCTCGGGCCGCACCCGAGGTTACGGCAGGCACCCCTGCCGCTGGCATACCAGCAGATCTCCACATCATAGATCCAGCCTCTCCTACGCCGATGAGTCGGTCTGCACATTACACTGTTAAAATAAACTTTTGCTGCTGTGGTAACCACATCGTCCACTTGCACATCACCAACTGACGCGATCCCCCGGGCGCGTGCCCCTTATAAGCTAAGGGAGCAACGCATGTTGAGTCTGGTTTGATGCAGTTATGCATTGTTAACGTTCCAAATGCTTCCTTTTTTCCTGTCCGGAGCTCATCACTACATAGTACCACACCCTACATCCAAGGCAGTCTGACATATTCTATAACCTTGGCCTACCCCTACAGTTATTGTTCTCTTCCTTTCCTTCCGTTACTCAGTTTGCTATTCCTGGATGCCTTAGTATGTTCCTACCAACCAAGCTCTTCTGTTCATTAGTACCGGTATTCACCAGAAACATCTCTCCTCCCCCACTCTTTATAATACCTTATCGTTTGCTACTCTTATCTACCCATCTAATCTTCATCATTAACACCTCATTTCAAATGCTTATATTGTCCTTTTTTCTGCTATACCAACAGTCCAATTTTCACTTCTATAGAGGACCATGCTCAAGAGAAAGTCTTTCAACACTGACTTCCGAATATACAAATTTAATTTGATGTTAACAGCTTTTTCTATATAAAAAGTTTCCTTGTCTGTGCTAACCTACATTTTCAATCCTCTTTGTTTCATCCATCACTGCTTATTTTGCTTCCCAAGCCCACAAGTCTCCTACTTCGTCAGCTTTCCACCTGCCAGTTCGATGCATATGGTCTTAACCCAGCTTTTTTAAAAATCTGTTCATTCCATCCTCTTGTAAATTATTCTTGTCAGGATTTTTGAAGCATAAGCAAACAAGCTGATTGTATAATAATCTTCACATTTGTTAGCTTATGCTTCCTTGGATATAGGGTTAATAATAGTCTTCTTAAAATCAGAAGGCACCTCACCTGTCTCATAAATCCTATATACTACTGTAAATGAAATAACATGATCAGATCTTCATCAGACAATACAGCACATATATGCCTTGTATTTTGGTCCTACAAAGGTCTTCCAGTGCCCTATCAAATTCTGATCTGAATCTCCTTTCTCTTCCTAATCAATTTCCTTACAAACTCTCTATGTATGTTTTCCATCACTCTACCTTTTCTTCTCTTTATTAGCAGTATTCCAGCCGAGCGCCTAATATTCATTTCCTGCTTTCAGTCAATTTTCTATACTTGCACATTTCTCTTTCAACCATCCTTTTCACTTCCTTGCATCTCTTGTCTACGTTGTTTTTCAAATGTCTGCATTCTGCTTTCCCCCTTCATCTCTTGCACAAAGTTAGATTTCTGGCAGGCATGTAAATTTATAGCAAAGGCCTATGGTATTTCCAATTTATGCTACATACCTCCCTATGTCCTTTGCCCTAGGAGCATTTATTAAAGCAACCAATAATCAAGAATCTTTATCCAATGAGAACTGAAATGTACAGTATCTGCGACCAACTTTTTGTTTACAATCACACAGTTCTTATGGTATTCAAGGATTCTTTCTATGTCGTCACTTTTCATTTCCCTTGATATTCTTTTGTCAGATGAACAGTTCCATGAAAGGAGCAATGTTTCTGAAGAATGCAAATGACGCGGGAACAGTAAGCTCATCAAGAGAAGAAAAACCAGATGTTGAAATTCACCGAGTTGATTCCAGCGACTCCGATCATCTTGATGATGCCGATGCTGAGTGGTTATTATGCGCTGGATTTTATTCAGAGGATACCCAAGGAGCAGGGACGAAACACTCCTCCCGAACGTGGGGACATATTTCAAAATGTTGATTATTCAGGTCCGTATTGACGTAACTATATCTTTGAAAGAATAATAAGATTTCGGCCTTTCAATACTATACTTCTTTATCTGGCACTACAGCCCGGTGTTAGCTTTGGCCTAGTCAACCACAGATTTCCATCGATCTCGATCTTGGACAACTGTTCTCCAGGGTCGTACGTTCATTATTTGCAAGTCCACCTCCACTTCATCTTTCCAGCTATTCCTTGGTCTCCCAGGGCGTCGTCTTCTTTCCATTCTGGCTTTATATATAATCTTTGGTGTTCTTTTGTCTTCCATCCTTTCAATGTGGCCCAGCCATCATAGTCTTTGTGACTTTATATATCGAACAATGTCTTCGCTTTTGAGGATTTCATCTATTTCCCTATTAGTTTGTATCCTCCATTCTCCTCTATCCAATACAGCACCATAAATTATCCATATTATTTTCCTCTCAAACACCCTAAGTTTATTGCAATCCTGAACCAACATATTCCAAGTTTCTGAGCCGTAAGTTAGCACTGGTCTGATCAAGGTCTTGTAAATTTTGAATTTTGTTTTATGCGACAACAATTGCGACTTAATGAGTTTCAGATTGGCAAAATAGGCTCTGTTTCCATTAATAATCCTTCTATTTATTTCTTCACTCACTTTGTTTTTATTATTAACTGGAACACCTAAATACTCAAAATTTACAACATTTTTAAATGTGCAGGAGTCTATTATTAAATGATCACAGTTTCTTCTTCTTTCAACAGATGTTGTAGGCCTAACTCTACATTAACATAAACCAGCGATCGCCAAACTGTGGATCGCGAGCCACCGGTAGCTCGCGGCCACACACTGAAATGGCAAGTTGGCAACCCTGAGTTGCATGCGGTTACCGGCTGTGGCAGAGTGAGGTTACGTCTGTGTTGTGTGCGTTCAGTTCATGCGTGCACGTTGTTTAGGCTCTTTCCTTGTGTGCTGTTAGAATGGCTAGTTCAAGCAAAAAGTCGAAATTATATCAGTTTCATGCAGAATGGGAGACAGATTACTTTTTTACGCAAGTGAAAAATAAATGCATGTGTTTACTTTGTAATGGGAGTGTTTCAGACGGGAAGAAAGGAAATGTTGAGTGTCATTTCAAGAGCACTCACAGTAGAATTGAAAAAGACTATCCGCCGAATTCAACGCTGAGAAGAGAAAAGGTTATGCTGCTGAAATCTCAACTAAATGCGCAACAATCTACTTTCTTTAAGACACTGGACAAGAACAAGGCATCCACGGAAGCATCATTCCGGGTTTCCAAGGTTATTGCCCAATATAAGAAACCGTTCGAAGATGGTGAGTTAATTAAAGCTGCAGATACATTATTTGACAACTTCAAAAACAAAGCCGAGATTAAGTCTGCTATTACATCTGTTCAGCTTTCTGCTAATACAGTGATGTGAAGAATTGAAGCTATGAGCTCTGATATAGTTTCACAACTGAAAACTGACTTTGATCGTTGTAGTTATTTTTCCTTACAACTTGACGAATCAACTGATAATAGTTGATACAGCTCAGTTGGCCGTTTTTGTAAAAATGGTCTTTGAAAATTTTGAAACAAAAGAAGAGCTGGTAAAGGTTGTGCCGCTTACCGGGCAAACTACCGGAAAGGATATATTTTTGGCATTTAAAAAGCTTATTGAGTCTGAAAATATTCCTGTGAAGGAGTTGGTGGGCCTAGCTACGGATGGAGCTCCTGCAATGATAGGCATGGAAAATGGATTTATTGCCTTGTGTCGAAAAGACAGCGATATACCAAAGTTTGTGTCTTATCATTGCATAATACACCAGCAATCATTAAGTGGAAGGTTCTTAAGTATGAACAATGTCATGAAAACAGTTGACAAAGTAGTAAATAAAATAAGAGCGCATGCACTTCTAAGACGACTGTTCAGAGAACTAACAGAAGAGTTAGAATGTCAGTATGGTGATCTGTTGCTTCAAAGAGTTGCTCCCTGCAATAGTAAAATTCTTCAAAGAATGGGGTGAGCCTTTCATTGAACTCGAAGCTCCCACATGGTTACAAGATTTTGCCTTTCTCACTGATATAACTGAAAAGTTGAATGGTTTGAACTTGCAGCTTCAAGACACAGATAAGGACATTGGTGGAATGATTTCAGATGTGACTTAATTTTCAAATTTTCAAAAAAGCTCGAGCTGTGAGAAAAGAATTGTAACCAGTTTGAATACAAGCACTTTCCCAGTCTGAAACAGATTGTTGACAAACAAAACCCTCCACAACACCCCAGGAAAAACCAAGCATACGTGGATATTCTTTCAGACCTCAGAGAACAATTTGATCAAAGATTCCAAGATTTAAAAAACAAATTGATTGTGGCACAGTTCGTCAACTCTCCTTTTGTTGAGATCGATGCAGAGGATTTCTCAACTTGTATTGTACAACATTTTGGAGATCAGGCTGCAGTGGAAATGGAAGTTGTTGATTTTCAAAAAGATCTGTAGCTCTTAGAAGCCTTTCTACCACTGGATATATTTGGCCTCTAGTTCCCAAACAAAAATATCCAATTCTTGTTCAAGTTGGATTGAGATTGAAAGCGATGTTCAGCTCTACATACTTATGTGAATCATCATTTTCCACTATGAAGTTCATTAAAAATAAATATAGAAACAGACTGACCAATGAACACTTGGATAACTGCATCAGGGTGGCAGCTACAACATATTCTCCAAACTACAAGAGGATAATTGATGGCCAAAAACAGTTCCACTCCCCTCATTAAAATGTAAGTTTAGAAACTTTTTGTAATAGTTCCCATCTTCATCGTAATTTGATTAATACTAGAAATGTATGTTTTTAGGCAATAAACAGAATATTTTAATTTTAATTCAATGTTGCATACTTTCTTTGGCCCAGTATTCCTTGGTAGCTCATAGAAGATTTATGAATGCTATGGTGGCTCACTGGCTCAAAAGTTTGGCGACCACTGATATAAACCAATATGATTTTTATTCATTATTTCTAATTAAAATACAAAATACAGTCAGAATATGAATACAAAACATAAAACATTTGTCTCAACGTCTAGCAAAAGACTCTAACACTGACTGCCGTCGATCTTTGCTTAGAAACTCTTGAGCAAGATGCGCGTCATCTAGCATGTCAACCATTTCCGAGTAGGTGACCCGTAGACAGCAATCTATCCGTCTAATTTGTCCCATCGTAGATCGGAGGTAGTCCTTCACCCTTCTCATCACCGAGAAACTTCTCTCTGCAGAACAGCTTGAAGCAGGTACAACGAGCAGATTCACGGACATGACAGTGACAAAGTACAAACTTCACAAATTTAAAGGAAGTAATCAACGAAGTTTAGACAGAAACTGATGAAATGCTGGAGCACCACCGATTTGGGTAAACACGACACAAGCATAGTTACCAACTTCTGACATCTCGTGCATCACTGCTTTATGAACTCAGAATGTGCTTTAAACGCGAGATGCATCGTGTTATTTACTTTGTCTCAAAAAAAAAAAAATGTTAAAAAAAATTAAAGAAAAGGTGTGTATGCTGTTGTTTCCCGGCAGGAGTAATGATTGTGTGTGTTGTGTGTCACAGTATCTTACATCAGTTTTAAACCGGGGCTCACAAATAATAATTCGAAAATACACCTTTTCAGATCCTCATGGTAAGGGGACAAAGCTCTAAGCTCAACAGACTGTTCGGTAGAATAAAGAAATTACGACTAAGCAAGGCAAGATGGCTTTTCCGAATAGCCGCCTAACGTAGTATTACATCATTTATAGAATAGTTTTGGGTTATTTTACTTTTATTTTTTAAGGGTATTAAAAATTTTGTATTGCACCTAAAACTTGAGGAGGGCAATGTCTCCCCTGCCCTCCCCAGGTTTTATGCCCCTGCCAAGGAGAAAAATGTGCTCAATGTGCTGTTTGCCACAGCTGGGTACATGAACAGTGTGGTGGTGATGACTCTTTTGCTTCAAAAACCCCAATAGTTGTTCACTTATGAGTTACTGATCAGTGGGAATAGTGTTCTTTTATTCTGAATTTTAAGTTTTCGTTAGTATATGAGTACAGTAGAACCTCGATGCATCGTTCCCGGAACTGTCGTTTTCCCGTATGCATCGTTCAATTAATTTAGTCCCGAAAATTTTCCATATAAACTAATGTTAAATTTCCCCGCATGCATCGTTCCTCAAACTATCGTTTTTTCGCATGGATCGTCAAAAAATCACTAGTCCTTCGCCACAATTTTCACGCATTGATCGTTTATGAGAAAAATATATGCTAAAGTTCTTTTGAATTTGAAGCAGCATAGTGGCAACCTGTTACGCGAGAATGTACGAGGTACGAACTATTAGGAGTTCCTAGGCTTGAGCAAGTTTCTCGGCTGAAGCAAGTTCAAGTAGGCTGGACTGCAGTGCGCTGATTGTTTACGCGCAACCACACTATATAACCACGCCTACGAGCCTTCAGGCGCCAACGATTCTGCTCGAAGCGCCAAGCCGTCATTGTGCTGTTTCATTTCATTCTGAGTGGTTTCGTATAGTATCTTGGTCGTGTGCGGCGATTACAATTTTATCTGTAGTTCGTAATGAAAACTTTACTTCACTGACGACGCAATTCTCGTAATCTCAATAATGTTACGCTGCATTTGGCAATGCTTGGCTAACAAGTTAGATCACACAGAACAGCAATGAAAGCATTTAGACGGTCTTGAGCGGGTGTCGTCATAGCGTGACGTCATTTAGCCTTGATATAGCTTGCACGGTCAGAGACCCGCGAACACTCGGAACTGCTGTATTCTTTCATTCGGAACACCGGAAGTATCTCCCGCGGAGATTGGCGAGCTGTGCGATGATGGCGCGGGGAAGAGGAGTGATGAAGAGAAGACGATCGTGAGCCCCAAGTCGTCCCGAGTTTCGCCGAAGCGCATGCCGTCTTAGCGAAGATGAATCCTTCATGTACTCGCATGTCATAAGTGATCGTGAAGAAGAGAACATTATGCAAGTTGAGAAGGCTTTGTTTCGTCTGAAACGAAAAGCTTTGACGAAACAAAAAACAATTAATGACTTTTTTACTAAAAAGAGCAAGTGATAAAATGACATATGAAATCATATCGCGTACATCGTGTTTGCAATATTTTGACGTCTCTATGAAGTTTACATGAAGAAATATGTCCAAATACAGTACCCGTACTTTCTTTATTTTTTTACTCAATTTTTTTAATGTTACCCGCATTTATCGTTTCCCGTATCCATCGTCATTTTCCCCCTCCCCCTTCAAAAACGATGCATCGAGGTTCTACTGTACCAACATATTCTCAACTGCTACTTATTGGATTTTTGCTTTATTTCCTTAGATATAATTTATATTACTTTTGAAGGTGTTTCTTATTTCGATCCCTCCTCCATATTAACATTATTTTCTTCATTTTCTAAAACTTTATTTTCAGAAAGAAGGTAATAAAAATTATGCTCATTCACATTACATCTGAAAGAAAACTATACTACATGCACATTCCATTCAACAACCTTGAAGAAATAATTTTCCTATATTTTTTGTACTTCTTTATAAAAAAAAGTGTCTCTTATTTGGGTACTTTACCTTATCTGCCATTTAAACATGTGGATATAAATCAACTCACGACATTCATGTCTTATCACCACAATGGACTGATTTTATTCACCTTAAAACGTGACTCCAGTATCATATTTTTAAGCATTCTCGATTACAATACAAGGACAGATGACCTCGCTGTTCCAGCCCTTAAAACAACCAACATCATCATAGTCTCCTTTTTTCTCCCCTTTCTCCTCTTGCCAGATCTTCTCTAGCAGTGGGTGCAGCAAAATGACTGTGGTGTATAGGTCTGCTTTTAGCACGGTCACGTAAAACTACAATCTTCCTTAGCACTAATGGCGTGATGTTGTCTGGGCCCGGTGCCTTCCCACTCTTCATCTGCTTCAGTGCTTCCTTTGTTCGAGTGTCAAGGCTAATGCTTGGGTTGCTTTCGACTTCCTCTTCGCCATGCTCCTCTACATCCAGTACCGTATCTCTATAGAGAACCTCCGCAAAGTGTACCTTCCACCTGCTCAGTAGTTGTTCGTGTGTGGTGAGAATTTTGCCTGTCTTGCTCTTCACTGGTTTGTTTCTATGGAATCCTTTCTTCGAAAGCATCTTTGTGATGTTGAACAACTGGCATCCACCTTCTGTGCTGCCTGCTCATCCATCGATCTCCTGTGGTCACTCTGCACACTCCTCTTCACTGCCCTATCTCCTACCGAGCCTTCTACTGCCTAGGCTTGCAGGTGTTGAGCTTAGCCATGATCTCCTGACTGGCGTTTGTCTTGTCCCAGGTGTGACTGGTTATGCAATCTTTCCTTAGATAGTTCCTAAAGCCGAGGTACATCTTACTCGCTTTCACAAAAATATCCTTCACCTCACTCCATGTCCTTCTCTGTCTCAGATTCCAGAGCATGGAATGTGTTTTGGAACTCCAGTTTGAATCGCTCTAACCTCTGTGGGTTCTTCAGCTTTCCAACGTCAAACTTCTTGTGTTGAGAATTAAATTTTCGGTGCATTGCCACCATCTTTATCCGGAAGTTGGCACCTACAAGATGGTGGTCACTGCTGATGTCCACTCCACTCCAGTTTCTTAACATCTTCCAGACTCCTTCTGAACTTCCTGCTCACCGCGAATGTGCTTGATTTGGTTCTCAGTAACCTGGTCTGAAGAAACCCACGTGACTTTGTGACAGTGCCTATGCAGGAATACTGTTCCACCTATCACCAAATCTTGGCTGCCATAATAGTCCATGAATTCTCCCCATTTTCATTCATCTCACCAAGGCCATGCACGCCCATGATCTGCTCCAGCCTATCATTGTTTGAAACCACCTTCGCATTACGGTCTTCCATTATGATTAGGATGTCCTTCTTACTTATTTCTTTCATGGTATCTCACAGAACTTAATAGAATTCCTTCTTTTTCTCCATCTCTGATGTTTCCATATGTATAATTTTCATGTTCCTGATCTTTGTCTTGAACATGGCTGTCATAAGCCTACTGGAGACTGGCTTCCACTCAATCAGACTTCTCTGCGCACTTTTGTCGAGAAGTAATCCCACTCCATACATATGTTCACCACCAGAGTAAAGAAATGTAATGTTTGCATTTCACCAAAATCTGGCCACCTCACCTCGCTCAATCCCAGAATGTCCAGTCCATAGTTCTTCATCTCCTGTATCACCTGCTTCAGTCTACCCTTCTCCCTCAAGGTCCTTACATTCCAGAAACCAATTTTCATTTTACTTTTCATGCCAAAAGTCGTCTTCAGGTTATCCATCCAGTTTTGTAATTTCACTTCAGTTTCTATATATTGGTTTGTTTAAGAGGAGTGGGTGATTGGTCCACTACCTCTGAGTGCCTCGATGGGGGTGCTACCTTATGCCTGAGGCACCAAGCTGATTTTCTGTCAAGGTTTCTTTCCTTAGCCTTTCAAGAACCAACTCCAAAAAGTTCAAGTTCCTCCGCCACACTGAGAAACATCGAATTATGGATATGTTAACTTAACGAGCAATCAATGTTGCAACAATGCGAGTGTAAACAAGAGAAAATTCTCAGCAGACACAACATTATACTTTAATATTAGTCACATTCATAGCATAAGCTCCAAATGACCACCTGTCACACAGGAATGATAGATAATAGCACCACAACTCCTAAAATCACTTTAAAAATCACAATCTTGTCAACCTGCAAATTTATTAGACATACAGTACTAAAGAAAGAAAAAAAAAAACTTTAGTACTACATACTAGATTTATAGTAAATAACACACTTTCTTAATTTGGAAGGATTAACGACCAGGATTTTCATCATATTCGTTATCTTCAAATATTCCATCAAATGCAGCTGCCGACACTTGTTTTATATTGACTGATACAATCAAGACCATAGGTCATACAATAAGACCAGAAACAATAAAAGGTTCAAAAAGTTGTTAAAGGTCGGTCGAACTTCTAGATCAAGACAAATTATTATTAACTTTATTGGCCACATTAGACCACTTGAGTCTTCCATGTACACTTTTTCTTTGAAGGTTGTATTGGTTGATTCTTCTTATCTGCCCAGTACTTCATTCATTAAAACAAATACTGCACAATTTCAGTTTTATTTTAACCTCTGATTGAAGATCACAAACTTTGAGAAATATGTGGTGTCCAGTTCAAATTGCAAGAGATATAAAACTGTATATTCACCTAAACATCTACAAATTAAGAAGGTAGACAAGATTTTAACAAACCCATACAACCCAGACGTTCCGTTTTACTCGGAAACTACAATTTTCGTCAATTGAAAGACGTGAACAATTCTTGTTTTATCAAACCAATGGAGCTTCTGTTTCTATCATTTGATATTTCTTTCCCGTTCCATTTTAATCCTTAAGGGAACGCCAAATATTCAATTTTTTGGGGGTTAATATATTCAATTTCGCATCAATTATCTAATGTCCCACTTGAGCAATCCATGCTTGACGTGATTGGCGTTTGTTAGTGACGTCAAATAGCATCGGCACTGGCACGCCAGCCGCGTTGCTTCACTTTACTGAGGGGTAGGGTACAGGTGCAAGTTTGAAAGAGAAAATGATTTCTATGTCTGTGTCAGATAGATGAGTACTTGTATTAGATTTATTCGGGGCAACAACATTAAGGAATATCTTAGTCCTAGTGAAGTTCGTACTCAGCCTTTTCCCCTCCAATGATTTTACGGAGAGATTTTTCCGACATGAATATCAAATGATAGAAACAGAAGCTCCTTTAGTTTGATAAAACAAGAATTGTTCACGTATTTCAATTGACGAATTTTATCAGAAGGTACTTACAGATAAAAACAAATACTTGCAAAGGGTCGTTCAAATGGAAAGTATTTGTAAGTTGCTGGTATCATAGGCCTATGTGATATGGTTCTTAAGTTTAGGGGCTGCGACAACGCGGTCATGTAGCCACGTGTACTTTGAGTGAGTGTAGAATCTGTCTGATAACCGGTGTCATTTGACTGATAATTTTTTTTTTCCGTCTATTCAATACAAAAATTTTATTATTGAAATTATATTATTTCATTATTGGGACATGTTTCGAGCTCTCAATCAGCTCATCATCAGCCAAGTGCCCTCACAAACATAATAAAACACTCACCAAAAATACAAAGTTCATAAACAAGTACAATAAACAACATGCATTAAAAATTGACATATAATAAAACTTAGCATCCTATAGTAAAATTAACAACTTAATATAATGGAATCATCTAATGTTCTTCAATAAAAAGTTGATGTTACTTCGTTCTGACTTCCCCACACATGCAACAAACGGAGCTGTGTCATGCACATTCTGTTGACTATCATTTTGACCAGCCCACAAGTCATCATATGAAACGGATGATGGAAAACTCCCATTGATGTGACAAGGTTCTTGTTTCGGCCCTCATGAAGCCTCCTCATAAAGTTAAGACACCCAGTGTGGCTCCTAGTTGAATGAGTCTTGTCTGTTAGCAGCATTTCAAAAAACCAAATCATGCTACTCAGAAAACCAATAACCCCCAAGAAATTTGAAAAAGAAAACCTAACCGATCGAAAAATTATCGCTCACCTTCATCTCGAATCCATGAGCACAGAGCGTGTGTGCCTTCACTACTGATTCAAGCTGGAATGATATTCCGCGACGCAAGCCCGTATGGCGAATGACATGCCTCCGGGGAAGGAGGGGAAACAAAGTAGTGGTATGTGAGTAATACGCGTCTGTAGAGCAAGCCTGTGTCGAAGACCTGCCTCCGAGTGAAGGAGGGAAAACAGAAGTAGGGTTACGCGTGTAACACGCGTCTGTCTGAACAGTAGCTAACATGTGCAACATGTGAGATCCTTCTACGCATGAGATGTGCTGAAAAACTTGACATTGATTCTAATTCATGAATATTGCGGAATACAAATGTGCCAATCTAATTTTTATTCTTACTTGTAAGCTTATCCATTAGTGTGTCATACAAAATATTTGTTTCAAAATTAATCTCATTAAGATTATTAGATGGATTAGTTCTTTGGGCAATATCTATTTCTATTTGTTCAAGGATATTCATTATGGACCCTTTATTCTCATAATGAAGTATCTTTAAATCTGTTTCAATGCTGGTGAATTTATGATGTGTCATTCATGTGCGTTCCCATGGCAGAAAATTTTCTATGTTTAATTGCATTACAATGTTCAGCATAATGCGTGTTAAATTTGCGTCCCGTTTGCCCTATATAATCAGCTTCACACTTTGTGCATTTCAATTTGTATATCCCTGATCTGTTGTATTTATTTGTTTGATTAACTGATTTTGAATAAAAAAAAAATTTGTGGTTGCTATTGTCAGTTTTATAAGCCACTTTAACGTTATATTTCTTCAACGCACTGATAACATTATAAGTTAGATTCTTGATATATGTAAATGCCGCATAGACTGTTTTTTCTTTGTTTGCTTTTCCTAAATTAGATTTGTGTTTATTGGTAATTTTACTGATAAGGTTGTTAACGTATGTTCTGTTGTAACCGTTTGCTTCCGCAATCTGATATATTATGGAAATTTCATCCTTATACGCTGTTTCATTCAAAGGCAAATTAACAGCTCTATTTATGAAACTTATGAAAGCTGCTCTTTTGTGGTCTTCTACACTGTCAGTAACTATCAGAGAATATGAGGCAATATCGCGCCATGTTTTCCAGAAGCCGAATTTTATAATGAAATAAGAATACAATACGATTCACTAACAAATAGTTCAATGGAAATTTGATCGTTGTAAGCGGGAATAGAGAATGTATTAAGGGGATATATCAACATGAATTTAGTAGGATAGGGACTTGAGAGAGGAGAGAAAGGGCAGCGGGAGAGAGACATGTCACCTGTGTTGCGTCATAGCTATAGCCACTTCTACGCCGTCAAACACAATGAAATCATCTACACTGTCAATAACTATCAGACAATGAGGCAATATCGCGTCGTGTTTTCCAGAAGCCGAATTTTATAATGAAATAAGAATAAAATCCGGTTCGCTTACAAATAGTACAACGGAAATTTGATCGTCGTAGGCGGGAATAGAGAACGTATTAAGGGGATATATCAACATGTATTTTGAAGAATTGGGACTTGGACTTGAGAAAATCATCGTGCTAAACGGGAAAACGTCGTAACCGAGAACGTGCTAACGAGATTCCACTGTATAAACCACTACACTAAATGTTATTGCTCAATATTATTCACTATGTATTTCTTTGAGATGTTGACGCTCTTCAACAGTGTGAAGTACATAAAATCGATGTTCTGTCCACTCAGTCGATAAAAACAAGGACGCAGTAAGCTTGATTGAAACTGGACACGCTGAAAATTATGTTTTGCAAGACAAAATTGAATTTCCCAGTTCCGTCAATAATCCAGAAATGAAAAGGTTAATCATAGCATCAGGACCTTATCAACCTCGTGGTCGCTTTCCAAAACAGCCTGATGGACAAGCAAGTAAAAGATCATTTTCAACTAATTACTACAGTTTTATACCAGGTTCTGGGATGAAATGTAACAAGACTCTGGCTTTGCTATTCGCAAAAGTTAGACCGTATCTACTGTCAACCATGTTGGGTCTTCCCACAACATTCAGAGAAGACTTTCGGTAGTACGGGACTAAACGACTGGAAACATCTTTCTGATAGAATTAAAACTCATAAACAATCGGATGACCACACATTTTCTTGTGTTATATTTGAGAAATGGAGGAATGATGAAACAATGAGTGATGCTTTAGAAAAACAGTTAAAAGAAGAGACAAATAATTACTGGAGGAACGCTCTAGAAAGAATAGTATGTTTCATTAACTTTGGCCACCTGTAACCTTGCTTTCCTCGGAAGAAGTAGTAAAATGGAAGATCCAAATAAAGGAAATTTCATGTTTATAATAGAACTTCCGTCTGACTATAACCCTGTACTAAAAACCTTTTGCAAAAGCCAGCAGGAAGTGCAAAATATTTAAGCCCTAGCATCCAAAATGAAGTTATTTCTTTGATGGCAAATGGAGTACCGGTACTGAAAGAAATCAAATGTGAAATACAGAGCTCTCCTTTTTTCTCTGTTATTTTGGATACAACTCAGGATATAAGTAAAGTTGATCAGTTAAGTTTTCAGGTACGTCAAAGTGGTAAATGATGAAAAAAAAAATAAACCCAAAGAAATAAAGATTTGTGCGAAGTTTACTTCTTTTACAAAAGTTGAAGATAAAAGTGCATTTGGTTTTGCAAGTAAAATAGTGGAATCTATTCAAGATAAAGGTCTTGAATTGAAATAATGTCGTGACCAAGGTTATGACGGCGCAAGCGTAATGTGTGGAGTATACAATGGAGTGCAGAAAAAGATTCAAGAAGTTGCGCCACATGAATATTTTGTACATTGTGCAAGTCACAATTTAAATCTGGTGTTGAAAGACGCTGTAGAAGCCAATCGTGAAATACCACAGTTTTTTGAGGATGGACAAAATATCTACAACTTTTTTGGACATAGTATCAAACACTGGCTGGGGCTGCAAGATGCATCTGAAAATGCAAACATAACGTTAAAAACACTCAACCCAACAAGAGGGTCGGGAAGTTACGAAGCAGTTTTATATTTAAAGGAGAGTTTTGGCGATGTATTAAGAGAGCTATCCAAACTTATTTTGACAAATAATAGGGCAAAAGAAAGGAATGTTGCAATAGGATTGAAAAAGAAAGTTGCAAGTTTTGAATTTGTGCTTCTGTTAGTTGTACAAACAAAGATTTTGCAGCAACTGAACATCGTATCTATATGTCTCCAAACTGAAAATATGGATATTGTTTCAGCTTTTGATCCATTAGGTGATGCTCTCTTAGGTATTACAGAACTAAGAAATTCATTTGAGGACCTTGTAAAAGAAGCTTCAGCTATGGGCTCCAAGTGTGGACGGAATACCTTGTGAGTTTTCTGAGAAAAGACTAAAGCAAGTTAAAAAGCATTTTGATGAACTGAGTGTAGACCACCGATTTCTCAATCCTGAAACTAGATTTCGGGTATCTGTGTTTTACCCCATGATTGATACAATTATGGCTCAGTTCAACAGCAGATTTGAAGGCATGAAGTCAGTTATTAATGCCTACAAGTTGTTCAGCCTTATTTCTTGAACAATGCTTCAGATGACGAACTGATTAAAGAGGCAAAAGGTTTCGACGAGACCTTTTCTGATGATGTGTCGCCAACATTTCCTGCACAAATTTCCAGCGTGCGTGCATATTTTTCCTCTAAAATTAAGAAAATGTCGACTGTTAAGCAACTGAGGGACCTCCTCTACATTGAAAATCACATTCTGGTTGCAAGCTATCCTGACGTGTGTACTGCTTGTTTTATATTCTTGACTGTACCTATCACAGTGGCTAAATCAGAAGATCTTTTTCCAAGCGGAACATTATCAAGTCCTACCTAAGAAGCACAATGAGCCAAGAATGTTTACGTGGGCGAGCCCTTTTATCGATTGAGAATGAGAGCTCTAAAACTTAACTTCTCACATGTAATTAACATGTTTGCAGATGTAAAGAGTGGGGAAAAAAAGTTTTGTGTAAATTAGGTTAGTTGATAAGTTTATTTGTTTTAAATAGTTTGTTTAATAATAACTCAACAAAAATGTTTGTAAACAATGAGTAAAAATTTAAAGAAATTTCAAGTTATAAGACATTTATAATTTTGTGCTTTCGACCTTGCATGTTTTTTTATTTTTAAAGCCTAGTACTTCATAGACTATCCTATCTGTTCCCTTTTGTTTTCTACTCTAGCTTCATTATTGTCAGTAATAAAATAACAAAATATATGTGTAATTATAATGTATACTGTATTTTCATGCAGTTTTCTTCTCTTTCTAATTTATTGATATTTGTGCAGACATAGTTTTCTATTACGATATCACAATTTCACAAATTGAAAAGCTATAGCTATTATAATTATTTAGGAAATTTTATGGAGCCAACAGCCAAAGTATAAAATATTTCTAGAAAAAGGGAAGTGGCAAGGGGGAGGAATTCGAAAAGTGCATAAAGTACCTTTGATAAGTTCCTATCTTCAAACATTATTAATATTAAAGGCCTGCAGTTAGGTCAGGTTTTCAAAAGATAGTGAGGGGCCCCATTTCAACTTCTTGCCCCGAGGCCCCTTCAGGTCTAGCTACGCCACTGCTCACAGCCCTCTACAGAATTCATCACAACAGCTAAAACAATAACAAGTACCGGTATATTGCAGTAAGCATAACTAATTTGCTGCCTGTTTTACCGGATAGCTTCTCATTTGTCCTTCTGAGGCTACTCTGCACATTTTCAAAATCATATAAAGTAAGAATACCTAGCTGGAGCTGAGAATCAAACCCAAGAACCATAGGAAATAGTCTGAAAGTTATGTGCATTCTAGAGGAAAATGTGAAACTTGGTAAAAACTTTCCTTAAATTTTTTTAAATATATTTAATATTATGGACATTTAAAACAATTATTTAGGGTCCCTATGGCCTCACTTTTTAAAATGGAGAATTTCATCAAGATGGTACAAATAAAGCTACTTGTCAATGTTGCAATGCACATGAACAATATAGAACACTCTGACAGGCTTTTTCATACACTGAAGAAAATGGAAATTGCAACACCATGAAGGCATGGGTCGTTTGTGATGATTTTCAAGATATGGAACGATGCCATGTAGGTATGTAAACGATCAAAGTTTCAGACCCATTGGATTGTTGCTACAGCTCTCCCCACGTGATTGATCGCGGAGGAATCAACTCCAGTATACGGACTCTGGTGTAGCGTAGTTGACTTGCAGTCTGTGCAGTGAAGTGTTCCCCGTCAAACATGCCTCGACGACAGAGAAGAGCACGCTATCAACAACTGTCGCCATTTGAGAGGGCTCGGATAATTGGGCTGTGTGAGGCTCGAATATCGCTGCACGTGTTGGCCGACAGGCATCTACGGTACAACGTGTCAAATGAAGGTACCCACACTCGTAGACCTGGCACAGGCCCAGCGCGACAGACAACTGTGAGAGAGGATCACCGCATCATTCGGATGGCCCGGATGGAACCTCATGCAACAGCAGCGCAAATTAGAGCAGCTGTGGCACCCCACGTTACACAACAAACAGTTGGTAATCGCCTGCGTGCAGCTGGCTTACAATCCTGTGTCCCTGCAGAAGGTGTTCCATTGACCCCACAACAGCGATGTGTAAGGCTGGCCTGGTGTTGAGAACGATCGACGTGGGTCGAAGAATGTCTTTAGTGATGAATCGCGCTTCTGTCTTGCCCGCTGTGATCGCCAGAATCGTGTGCGCCGACGTACCGGGGAGAGGGGCCGCCCAGATCTTATTGTCGAGAGGCACACAGGGCCAACACCAAGCATTATGGTCTGGGGAGCTATTGGCTTTAATGTGAAATCACAATTAGTGCTTGTTGAGGGCACTATGACTGCTCGACAGTACGTTGATAGGGGACTCAATCCAGTGGTTGTCCCTATGATGGCGAACATTGCGAATGGGATGTTTCAGCAGGACAATGCCTGGGTTCACACTGCACCCATCTCTAGAGAAGCTCTCCACGACATCACAACCTTAGAATGGCCCGCCACATCCCTGGACCTCAGTCCTATTGAGCATGTGTGGGACATGATGGGTCGACAACTGGCCAACCGCCCTCAGCCACCCACAACTCAGGAACAACTGACCCGTGCAGTGCAGCAAGCATGGGGCACAATTCCTCAGGAAGCGATCCAGGGCCTTATTGACTCCATGACTCGCCGAATTCATCAATGTATTGCAGCTCGTGGTGGGCACATCCTGTATTGATTGTTGTCCAAACTTGTGGTCAGAGGGACCTGAAAGTGTAATCATCGAATCTCAACCGAACACTTGTCCTGCATGTTCAATTGCAGCAATGTAGCAATGGGTGTTGCAATTTCCATTTTCGTCAGTGTATTACTGGCCGCGGTGGTTGAGAGCGTTAATGCGCTACCTTGTGCCTCCCTGGCATTGGGAGAGCGAGGGTTCGAATCCCACCTCGGCCGTCCTTAAAATGGTTTTCATGGTTTGCCATTTTCCCCACCGGGCAAATGCCAGAACGGATCCTTTCAATAGGTCCATGGCCGATTCCTTCCAAATTCCCTTCCCTGACCCATCCTGAAAATAAAATAAATGGCCATTAGCTGCATTAATAATGTAACTATTATGAATGAAATGTTTATTGCAATAAAAATGGCCAGAGAAAATACATAATTTTGTCTACTGGTAGTCTTCTTAGCAAACTCCCACAAAATTAACATTTAATTGATAAGTTGAGATTTTAAACATTCGAAACGCAGTAGTGTTCAGGATTTACACTTTAACATGTTTATTCCACAGATCCTCCAAAAGATAAATTTATTTCTATGATAGTATCAACTTGGAAGAAACTGATCAACCCCATGTATGTATTCACCTGTAGAATGACACATGCTTTCATTTCACCCTTGGTTTGACATGTGCAAGATCTTACCAGTTACCTGTTTCCGTGTTTGAGGGCACAACTTTGTGTCATTTATGTGGCCTTGTAGGCAGACTGTTGTACCTGTGTTTGCTTCTCAGGCTAGCTGCTCTGCCCATGTTCATGTTACCTGTCGCAAGCAGGCATAGCCAACAACCAGCACGTCAGGCTTTGAAGCCATACAATGTGTCTGCTGGTAATCTGGCCTCAAGTATACTGTAGACGCATGAGCAATACATGTATTTCAGAGATCGTTATCATCATAATTCAATAAGCATTACAACTCAAAAAAAATGTAATTGTTTTACATGAACAAGTATTCTTTAACCACTTCACTGCTGCGGTCGAGTATACTCGATCTGCCTCAAGCGGTCTGTCAGTGCTGCGATCGAGTATACTCGACCAGAACTTTGTGCCATCAGTGCTGCGATCGAGTATATTCGATCTGCTTTGTAACTGTCATGTATGCTTATGCCATCTGTTAGCTACATTTTCAAACTCTTAGTTCCTTAAATACATATGTGTAACATTGCTGGAAAAATGTTTTTCTTTTGTCACACAGTAATAAAGATCGTGTTTGAGTTAAGGCTGCAGACAGCAAGCGCAATATGCGTCCGGAGCAAATTCTTACTCTTTTAGAGGATTTAGTTAGTGTCGAAAGTGACGATGGGGATATTAGGGAACTGTTAGGAAGTGACAGTGATAGCGATATTGTTGAAGATATCCGACAAAGAGGGGAAGAAATGAACCTGACCTAGGCCTACCCACGTGGTCCAAGGAGGAGTTCGCGCCAAACGTGCATGCATTCCCATTGCCAAACCCAGGTATGTCAAATACTAATTTGACCCCTGAATCCCTGAAATAGATTATTTTGAGCTGTTTGTCACTGAAGAGGTGTTGACAAAGGAACCGGACGAAACAAACAAGTTTCATAAACAGACTGTTGACGCTAAGCCACCTTGTCAATATTCCAGGTTCAGGAAATGGGTTGATACTAATTATTAGGAGATTTTTGTGCTAATAGCAAGTCCTGATCCTACCTTAGGACCCGTTCCTTCAATTACATCCGAGGAAGTAATGCTTGCCATTAGCAAGATGAAGAGTGGGAAAGCAACTGGCCCAGATGACGTACCGACGGAAATATGGAAAATGCTAGGATATCCTGCCTCAGCATTCCTTGCCACACTCTTTAACCAGATCATTGCTGACAACCATCTTCCCCATGCATGGACAACTAGCATAACAGTTCCAATCTGGAAGGGAAAAGGTGATGTGGGTGACTGCTCAAGTTATCGCCCTATTCGACTCCTCTGTCATACGTTTAAAATATTTGAGCGTGTGCTTGATTGTAGACTCAGAAATATTGTCACTGTAACGCCAAACCAGTGTGAGTTTGTTAAGGGATGCAGTAGCATCGATGCTGTCCATGCCACACGCCTTTTAATGGAAAAGCACAGAGAGAGGCAGTGAAGTGTACACCTGGCATTTCTCGAATTAGAGAAAGCTTTTGACCGTATCCCTCATTATCTTATTTGGCGAGCTCTTCGTTGTCATGGGATCCCTGAGGAAAATGTAAGCTGGGTGCAACTTCTGTATCGCAATGCCACTATTGTAGTTCGGAGTCCAGCTGGAGTCTGCCCACCTTTTGAAATCACTGTGGGTGTTCATCAGGGTTCTGCTCTATCACCACTGTTATTCATCTTCTGCATGGATACAGTAACGGCAGACATACAGACCTCACATCCCTGGACCCTTCTCTAAGCGGATGATGTGGTACTTGCCCAAGAAACCCGCCCTGAACTCCAGCACCGGATTCAAACGTGGAACGACAGACTGGCTGAAAATGGACTACACCTCAATATCCACAAGACAGAATACCTGGAATGTGGCCCCCAAACCAGAGGTACCATCAGTATCATCAAAGAAAATCTGCAGAAGATCAAGCAATTTAAGTATTAAGGGTCCATTGTCACTTCAAATTGTGACGCCACTCCAGATACTCGGATGAGGGTAAACGCAGCCTAGCTCAAGTGGAGACAAGTCCCTGGAGTTCTCTGTGATAAAAAGATGCCTCTGCATTTAAAGGCAAAGGTCAGTAAGTCTGTGGTATGCCCAGCAGCAATCTATGGGACTAAATGTAGCCCTATGACCAAACAACATGAGCAAATTTTGCATACAATGGAAATGAAGATGCTCCGATGGTCGATGGGGCTGACCCGATGTGACCACGCAAGGAACACAGACGTCCGGCGAAGATTTGGTGTTGCACCAATTGTCGAGAAGGTGAGGGAGGCTCGTCTATGCTGGTACGGTCATGTTATGAAAAGACAGAACAACTCAGTTGCAAAAACAGCACTCCACATCAACCCAAGTGGAACAAGACCACGTGGAAGACCTGCAAAGCGATGGACTGACAACATCAGGGCTGACATGCACGCTGTTGGACTAACACCAGAAGATGTCAACGGCAGAAAGAAGTGGAGGAGATATAGCAAAATAGCAGACCCCGCAAGGGATTAATGCTAGGAAGAAGAAGAGCAGTGATGCTGCTGATGGTTCGAAATAAACATCTACCCCATCTATTGAGGAACATTGGTCCAGTGATCCCCTTCTGCATGCCCCAATTTTTCAGCAAGTTATGTCTCGTGATAGATATCTAATTTTAATCAGTATGCTCCACTTCACCGACAATGGAAACCCAAACAAAACTGACAGTCTGAACAAAATTCGATTCATTATTGACCACTTCAGGAAAACATTCAAAACCAATCTCACCCCATTTGCTAACTTGTGTGTTGATGAAAGCAATAAATAAAAACAAAGCGTCATCGTTTCGACATCAAACTGATTGTCCTCTGTGACTGTAAGACTGGCTATACTGTATTTTAGATTTCATTACTTATACTGGCTCATCAACAGAAATTGCAGATCCTTATAAACTAGGTATTTCTGGTGCTGTTGTTACAACACTTCTACATGATTATTTAGATAAAGGCCATAGCTTATTTTTAGATAACTGGTACACTGGCCCAGAGCTGTTTTCTTTGCTTCATGACCGAGCCACAAATGCAAGTGGAACAGTGCGAAAGAATAGGAAAGGCATGCCTGCAGTGGGAACTAAATTGGGAAGAGGGGAATTGGAAATGAAATCTAGCACGAAAATGATGGCACTCAAGTGGCGTGATAGGAGGGATGTGTTTGTGCTTACAACCATGCACAAAAATATATTTGAAGTGACTGGGAAAAAGAATCGCAAGTCTGGAGCATCTACCTTGAAGCCTCAGGCCATCATGGAATATAACATCAACATGGGGTCTGTTGATAAGGCAGACATGCTCCTTAGTTCACTCCATAGTGTGCGTAAAAGTATCAAGTGGTACAAAAAATTATTCTTTCATATTTTGGACTTGGCGCTTCTAAATTCATATGCCTTATACCGAATATCATCAGGTAAGCGTCATCTACAGACCCAGTTCTTCGACTAACTGAAAGACATTTTCCCTGCTTAGTTCCGCCAACTAATAAGAAATCTAACCCAACTCGTCACTGTCATGTATGTAGCAATACTGTCAGGAGGGAGAGGAAGTGAAAAGAGTCCCGATACATGTGTCAACCATGTGGTGTTGCACTCTGTGTCGTACCTTGCTTTGAAGACTACCACTCATGCAGGAATTATTAGAATATTTAGATGAGTAAACTTTGTCTTTTGCACATATTTAGTGTTCAATTATTAGTATAGATAAATTTTATATTTAGTTGAAACAAGGCTCTTTTTATTTTTTTCGTGAAAGTTTAGGTATAGGCTAATGTATGTGTCAGAATTAGGTTAGATATTTGTGCCTTGAGGTAATATTGGATTCGGATGTTCATTTAGAGATATCGTGTGTTTAATTTAATGTTTCTGTTGTGAAGTGTGTGTATCATCATCATCTTGCACAGTTTCCAGCCACTGGCCGGGTCTGTTTGGAACACAAGCCTCTCCAACGTCTTCTGTCTTCCCACCATCTCTCAGCCTCCACCCTTGTCCAGTCTTCTCCTCTCTTCTTCACGCTTTCTGCCACCCCCTTCAGCCACCTGTCTCTCGGTCTTCCCCTCGGTCTCTTTCCTTCCCACTTCGTCTCATGTACTCTCAAGCTACGATAGGCCCAGCAAGCCAGTAGTGGATAAAACCAAATGCTTTCAAAAATGGAAGTGTGTGTATATGGGATGTATATTGTGCATGCATTTAGTAAGCATAGTCTACGGTGTAAATTACAATTTCTAAAAACCTTTCTACTGGACAAAATTTCGCCAACTCATGTGGAATCGAACCCTGGATCCCAAACATCAACCGTGGCCAATACCTTATGAAGACACTGGTGAGTAAATTACTTATAATTATTTTCAGTTACCACTTGTATTTTATGTTCAAATAGGTGAAGTTTAGGTCTGGGGAAGGAACACCGAAGAAGTGCAAAAACAACTAGATGCACTGAACGAAAATATTCAGAAGTACGGCCTGAAAATCAGTATAGAGAAAAGCAAGACCATGGTGATGACAAGAGGGGAAAGACAAGGAAAGGGCACTGTGAAAATTGGAAGTCAGAGTTTGGAAACTGTGGACACGTTCAAATACCTAGGAAGTGAATTGATGCAAACTGGTAGGTTGGACATGGAGATTGGCAGGAGGGTACAGCAGAGCAATGCATTCTATCAAAGTGTAAGAAAACTTGTTTGGGATAAGGAAATACCAAGGAAAAGCAAGGAGGTAATGTATAAAGTGTACTATGTTCCCATATTAACTTATGCAGCTGAGACTTGGACCCTGACAAGCAGGCAAGAGAGTAGAATCCAAGCCAGTGAAATGAAATTCCTAATAAGTATGATAGGAAAGACAAGGAAAGACAGAGTGAGGAATGAAGATGTTAGGAAGGAAGTTGGGATGGAAAAACTAAATGAGAGAATTGAGAAGAATAAACTAAGGTGGTTTGGACATGTAAAGAGGATGGAGGAAAATAGAATACCAAGACAGATGCTGAAGGCGAAGTGCAAGGGTAAGAGAGCAAGAGGAAGACCTAGAACAAGGTGGATTGATTCAGTGAAGAACAGCGCAAGAAAAAGAAATCTGGACTGGGACAAGATCGTGGAAGAAGAATGGTGGAAGGAAAGTGGAGAAGTGCCATAAATACCCTGACCCGGCAGGAGCTGGATAAGGGGAAATGATGATGATGATGATGAGGTGAAGTTCTGTATGAAAGTGGTTGGCTAAAAAAATCCAGCACAGAGGGTGCATTAACAATGTAACAATTAATTCAGCAGTGAAAAGGTTAAAATATAACATTAAATTGGTGCTGGTTTTAGGGGTTGAAAAGACGAGAAATTAAAATATTCCAGACTGAAGAACTACTCTTGGTATGTACTAAGAGACTTGTGAAAAAATGCAAATAACTTACCATTATGAACCAGTCCATCTTTACATTCAACACAAATAATAACCATAAACAAACCGTGAATTAATGAGGATTAGAAAGGTTCGGGTACCTAAGCCTATTAAATAATAATGGTTTATGGTGTAGTCACATGCTAGTTCGTGAACCATCCTAAGTGGCCTAGTAAGTAGTCTTGACAGTCGGGATATCCGTTACTATGGAATATGAGTGGGCATCTTGGACATGTTCTAAGTTGTGGCCATCCTTGGGCTCAGGCGGCTAAAATAATCGCGGTTCATGCATGACTTCTGCCACAAAGTTTCTTGTTGATACATAGGCAGAGAATTGAGAGGTGTTCTTGTGACCTATTGATTATAAGATTGATGTTGGTCAAATTATCAATAACTTGCATGAAAAAATATGGCTTTTTGTATTGAATGGGAGAAGAGAAATTTCTGGAAGTTTATTGAACACAATCCCTTCTCCATAGTTTCACTTTTCTTAGGATCCACAAAGGACGAACTGACTTTTCACTGCTCTCCTTTCACCTTGTATCCAGTCAGTTATGGAAGTATTCCGTAAGACAAACAATGCAGGTATTCTACAAACAAACATTTCCTATATTGTGATAAAATATTTGAGAGTTGCAACAAGCCAATGGCAACCTAAATTTAAGTATAATTTCAATTCCAGGTAATTCAATCCCACAGCATGCAGTATAATTCTGACAATAGGATGCCATGAATATAAAAGAATTACTGTAGGCCTGCCGCTCATTAAAACCAGTATGAAGCTGGATAGTTTTTGTACCAGGTTTTGGAAGGAATATTCAAATGCATTTTTTTTGTGCAAATAAGTACACTATCAAGTTGAAATAAAATCTAATTATACAATATATACAAAGAACTCCTGACATACAAACACTTCTGATACAAATCTCAACAGATACAAATCGTCCTGACAATACAAAAGATGCAAAACTTCAACTTCCCACGAGATAATACTTTGCCGTCAGCAATCTTGATGAGAAATTATGACAATCTAATAAGCAAAACCATAGAATTACTTCTGAACTAAACTTAGTCTTTGGAATGACAAAAACTGGGCACCTAAAAATGTATTACGTGCCCAATAAAGCTTTTCAGACCATTATTTCATGATAGATTACTTGGGCCAACATTTCACTGGACTGTGTGTATGGGTTAAAAAACATTTAACAAGATATTAACAACTGTTTATACTTGAACATGAATTCAAAGAAAGATGTATGTGTAGCCATTATATTCTGAAAAACTGAGATAAACAGTACTATCATGTGAAACAGGTAATAAAAATATTGTGAGATATACATTAATGTATTGGTCACTTTCTTACTCGGCAAGAAATTGTACTGAAATGCAAAATGTCCACATTGCTCTTCAAAACGTCACCAAGCCGAATGACATTCGCAAACTAAGCACTTCAGCGTTAAGCACTACACTATCACGTGGAATTGCATCAGAAGCCTTCCTGATACTGCCGAGTCTCCATCTTCGCTTGAAGCAGTTCTAGTTGTCTCTTGGCTTCACATTGAGGGAA
Source organism: Meconema thalassinum (assembly GCA_946902985.2). NCBI lineage: Eukaryota > Metazoa > Arthropoda > Insecta > Orthoptera > Tettigoniidae > Meconema > Meconema thalassinum. The sequence goes on along the minus strand of OX336388.2, from coordinate 602,838,810 downwards.
GTTATTCAGATCATAGTATTGGGGTGCAATCTTTAGAACCCATTCAGCTGTGAACATTACATAACCATTAGCAACATGGCAAGTCACAGACAATTTGGGGGTTTGCATTCATAAACATCCTAGGAAACCAAACCATTAACTTCACGCAATCTTTACAATGGACCACCATATTTGAACACTACATGGAGAAAAACATTTCTAAGAGAATTGCATAACATTTTATAAGAACTACAGTGTACTTCCGATAATTCGTGTGCGGATAATTTGTTTTGCGGTTAATTCTTGCAGCAACTAATCACCTTGATAAATAAAATAATCTCTCCGTCGTTTAAAACAATTTTAACGCGATACGGTGCGAGGAGACGAAATCATTTGAGATGACTAACTGTGTTTGTCAGCGATGTAAAATTAGGCCTACCGGTACTTTCACACTGGAACCAGAATGCTGCAATATTTGAAACATACGAGCATGTCGCCGAACGGGGTATAGAACAGACTTCTTTTATCTTCAAAGCTGAGACAGTACAAAGAGGAATGCACTTTCACTCTGAACCTACCCTCCCCTTCCCAACAGCACACCCAAAGGTCGCTGACCAGCGAGTTGTGAAGGGTAGATGCGCGAACAGCGTTCGGTAAAGAGTGATTATAGCTTGATGGCACAAACCAGTGCAATGCCGAGAGCGTGATTGCTGGATGCTCTTCATGCAGTCAACAAGTCATAGGAGAAAATTACCGCGACTACACTCGCACAAAAGCAATCGTTTACCGGCTTCTGTGAAGACGATATTTCGATCGTGCAAGGCGGTCTCACTGGATATGCCACGATGCAGAAGTAAGTTAGTTATTGTTGTTGTTTTAAGGGGCGGAACTACAAGGTCATCTGCCCCTAAACGATGCAGAAGAAAGTGACATTCAGTACTTAAGACACCGATAAAGACGATTATGGTTTCAGACATGAAAGCGAGGACATTGTACAGAATGTAACCGTCAGTGAAGAAAACTGAGATTCATAGATATCGAGTGCGGGAGAGATGCAATGGAATCCCAAAGGTTCCCACAGTAAAGTTAGTGTGTCTAAAGTCACACTTATTTCTTATATAGAAAATGGAGATGAAATTTTGTTCTCATATATTGTTTTTGTCAGAATATACAGTACAATCTAAAATTAGTAAAAATGAATGATCTAAGAAACAAAACCTGATAACAGTCTTTTTTCTTAGATATTAATGTTGGCATATTCCCCATACCTCTAGTCTAGTGTGTCTTACAATACAATGTTATAAAGTGTTATAATTACTTTTTGCATGTTTATAAAATACATATCAATATTTTAACCAATAGTTGTTTTTACTAGGCTTAAAAAAATTACTGTGGATAATTTGCGGTTTTCAATAATTCACGGAAGTTTGAGCATTAAATACCGTGGATTATCGGGAGTGCACTGTATGTGCTATTTTAACCTACAAGTTTACTAAACAATAATAGATTTATAATAGTATTAAGGTAAATAATAACATTGCAAGCTTCAATACCCCTTAAATTGCTACGGTGTTACATGCTGGGGCAGTGGAATTTCACCCTCGAAGGAGAATTTCAAAGTGCCAGTAAATCTATCAATATGGGGTCTCTTGCATTTAAGCACCCTCAACTGCCAACTAACTAGGTTGTGATTTAAAAAAGGAAGGAAGCTTGTAGTTTAACGTGACCGTTTTACGTGGAATCCGAACCACAGGACATGGCATTTCACTTCGAAAATCTCACATGCATTGACCGGGAATCGAACCCAGACCGCCTTGGTGAGAGGCATACAGCTAGACCCACATTCTATTTTAACAGAAAAATTCTGATACAACTGTTAGGAAGTCAGTCACCTAAGAATGTATAGATTGAAACAATGGATGCTCTAGAAGAGACTAAGATCATGCCACATGGCTACTGTGATGTCTATTTAATACCACCATAACTGATACTGCTGTACTACTTACGCTTTATGTCCGTAACGGTCCGAATGTAATTTTTAGTAGTCAGCACAAACTCATTATATATAACCCATTCAGGTTTATGGTCCAAGCATGTTGATGGATGGAGTTGTACTACTTGATTATCTTTAATTGTAAGGTAATGTCCTGTTCGTTCCAAATGTGCAACCTGAAAAAGAACGGCAAGATTATATTTTAGAGTATCAATGGAATACAAGCATTAGAAGAAAAGAAAAGAAACAAATATTAAAATTCTAAATTCTTTATATAAAATTTCTAAGGTCTTCCTTATAAATTGAGAGTTAAAAAAAATCTAAATGTCACAATCTTCACAACACATTTCTTGGGGTCTTAAAAAAAAAAAAGTCAACCCCTGGCACTATCCAGCCCATGATGGGCTAAGGCCGACCAAGCGACCGCTGCCCAGCCATTTGGCCCGCAGATATTGGGGTGACGCGTGATCAGCGCGTCTGGTCCCCTCGGCCGTTAATCTTGGTATTCGTGATCGGGGCGCTGTCTCACTGTCAGACAGCTACTCAATTGTCCTCACGAGGCTGAGTGCACCCCGTTCCAACCCTCACGTCAGTTTTAAAATCCCTGACGGAGCCGGGGATCGAACCCGGGGCCTCCGGGTGAGAGGCAGGCGCGCTACCCCAACACCATGGGGCCGGCTTTCTTGGGGTATTGAATATTTAAAAACACTATTTATTTAAATGTTGGTTCTATACATAGTCAACATGTCTACTTCAATTAAAATATTTATTTTGTCTAGGGTATTTTAGTTTTATGTATACAGTGGTATCTCGTTAGCACGTTCTCGGTTACGTTTTACTGTTTTGGAAATATTGGCGCTGCTCGTGGCGACATTTAGTGCCTTGCAGCGGCCTTCTCAGTATGTACTAGCCACGCGTCTTGGTGAGGTGTACCTTAACCAACTGAAGAGCCCATTGGTACACTGGGGCGAAACGCTGGCAACTGTTTTGAGCTAGCCGGACCATTTTATCAAATTTCTTTGTGAATTTGTTAATGTACATAGCTCAATCGGACAATTTTACATTCTGTTTCCTTCGGGAACAGATATTTCCAATATGGATTAGCAAGGTAAGCTAACATTATTTTTGAAAGGAAGTTTTGGCTTCCGTAGTACATTGGCGCTGCTCGTGGCGACATTTAGTGCCTTGCAGCGGCCTTCTCAGTATGTACTAGCCACGCGTCTTGGTGAGGTGTATCATAACCAACTGAAGAGCCCATAGGTACACTGGGGCGAAACGCTGGCAACTGTTTTGAGCTAGCCGGACCATTTTATAAAATTTCTTTGTGAATCTGTTAATGTTTTACTGTTTAACGCGATGATTTTTTCAAGTCCCAGTCCCTTTCCTACTAAATACATGTTGATATATCCCCTTAATAAATTTTCTATTCCCGCTTACGACGATCAAATTTTTGTTGTATTACTTGTTAGGGAACTGGATTTTATTCTTATTTCATTATAAAATTCGGCATCTATCAGAGATAGTTATTGACAGTGTAGACGATTAGCGTGTTTTGACGGTGTGGAAGTGGCTTGAGGTATGACGCAACACAGAAGATAGCAGACGTGTCTCTCTCGCGCCAGTAGAACATGCTTCCTATATTCTTTGGAACATGCTGGCTGAATACAAAATCGCTACCTATAACACGTTCTTTGTTTCGAAATACACCACAGATTGGTGTGCGTATGCCGGCCGACCACTAGTGTCTCGTCCTTCCGTGAATGCGGCAGCGTGCGTTTGACGACCGGCCGCCCCGTCATCTGTCGCGTAGCGTGAGTTATAGCTCGTACGCACAGAACTTTTAAACAAGGTCACGTTGCAAATTTTGCAGCGCATCGTTGACTACGATCGCATTTTCGTCAGCGTGCAGAATCGCTTTCAATACGATACGCGTTTATATGTTCCTGAACACCAGTTTGGATACGATCCGATCCCACAATTTTACCGTATAGACCTTGAAACTCAATACGATCTGATTCACACAAATACGCATTACACTACCGTAGAAGTTGTGAAACCTAGTGATAATTTTGTTGCGTCGTATTGAAATAATGGAGGTGGTGCTCCAAAGTAGGAGAACTTTTGTATAATCCTCACCTCAAAAGCTTAGAAGTTTTTTTTCTGTACACGCGCGAGCATGTCCGACCTCAAAAAACTTTGGTTATATCCAATCGTTCACGCCAAAGAATACGGCACTTCTTTTCCACAGAATATCAAGAAAAACATGTATTTAAGCCGAAATCAATTATAGAAAACTAAATATTTCAACTCGTACTACAGGAATTAAGAGTACGGTACCGGTATAGTAAATTTTTCTCTTGTTTTCATTGCTCTCGTTTCTCTGTGCTGTGTAAACTAGTTCTGTAATACAATAATTCTGTAGGTTCGAAAGTACGTACTTCCGATTAACACGTTTGTTTTTTTTTACTTTTCCCTTACTGAAACAAGTTAATGATGTTTAATTATCATTTTTCAATAGTATGTTTTCCCGCTTTTTACGTTCCAATTTTTCAGTCCCTTGATAAACGTACTAACGAGGTTCCACTGTATATATTTTTGATTTTGCCAACAAGCTTATTACTTTTCCTACTGCAGAATGCCAGATGCAATTTTGTGGCGTCAACGACAATACCCTAGTGCGACTGATGTGCGTGAGCCTGGCCTTGTGGCTACAGTTAGAAGGCTATAGGTTTTGCGCCCCATTTAACTATGGCTGCTTGAATTTACCCTCAGAAGGATATTTAGCGTGCCGGTAAGTCAACAGTGTATGTTCTAATGATATTACACCCTATTTTGATGCTGAATAATAAAACCATTAAATAACACATTTTGCATTTTGGTTCAGCAAACATATCCATTTTCAAACACCACTCATTATGGGTTTAATATATATTTTTGTTGTTTTAGGTCTGTACATTCCAGTGTACCAGAAAGTTTCTCAGTTCTCTTGATCAAAATAGTGTATGTACCAAAACATCAATTGTACCAATCAGCCCAATATAAACAATAAAATATAAAAATAAATGCCATACCTGCATGAAGAAACCAGATACTAATGCTTTCCTAATATTAATATAGTAGTCTTTAGATGTGAAATCCGTCGATGTCCTCTTGAGGTTGAAGCGATCCATAATTCTTGATAGCTGCTGCCGAACATTGTCCCCAGATTTCAGAGATCGGTAGTTGACGAAATTATCATAACACCACTGCGGGTCTTCAGAATCTAAAGAACAATGAGTCAACTTTCAAGTTGCTTCCATTTTGAGAATTGTTGGACATTGGACACTGTGTAGGGTAAAGGAAAGTGAACGTGCGTACAGGAACATCCAGGAATTAGCTAATTCTGCACAACCACATTATCAACTCAATTATATTCTAATTAACCAATTACTAAAGCTTATCACGCAAATAGGAAATTAGAATAGTAACAATTACTGACAAAATTGTTTAAAATGCTATCACTTCAAATGCTCACTAGGGTAGTAAGTTAACGATTCAAATGGTTTTCTTACTGAAACACATAAAAGGTACTAACACCAAAAGCAAAACACTCACAGAAGTGTATTAGAGTAATGGGATAAAACATAATTGCTTAAAATTTGACTCTTTACAAATTTAACTAAAAAAAAATAATAATAATAATCTGTAACTTAAAAACTGTAAATATGGTACCGTTGTACACAAGTGTTATCTGCCAAACCTAAATTAAGTCTGAGTAGGATCTGATTATGTTCGCTTGACGATTGAAACTAGTCATCCAATAAACCTCCCATTTATGTGAGTAGTGTTTTATTAAGTGCATAAAAAATTGATGTATTTATTTCAGACCCTAGGAAATAACCTGTTACTCTCCGTCCAATCTGATATGGTACACTCATGTTGACCGACTGAAAAGCGATTCTATCACTATCACTTCAGTGAAACCTTCCAATTGCGGACACTAATCGGACGAAATAATTTGAACACATCTCGGACGTGTCCTTAAATGGGAGGGGGCATATTTTCAAAATAAAATTGGGTCAAGACAGGGATAAGAATGCAATATGTACATTACATACTGAACGAAATACAAAACAATACTATAGTAAGGTTATACACATCTCCAAATAATGTAAATAAAAGCAGTAAAGCAGTACAGTATACAGTAAAATCCCGCTGTAACGAACACCAGTATAACACAATTTTCAGAACAACTAATTTACCGTATTTGCTCGCGTATATCTCGCACATTTTTCCTGAAATTTCAAAAAAAAAAAATGGGGTGCGAGATATACGCGGGGGCGAGCCGAAAATACGAGTGAAATTTGTCGGTGCGAGATATACGCGGGGAATTACCGTATTCCCGAAAAAACACAAAATTTTCATTATTGAAACAAGGCAACTGGTATACGGTACTCACCCTATTCATTATCACTGCCGTCACTGCTACCGATCTCCGAGGTACTCTCGCGTGCATCATTCTGGACATCATCCCACACGGCTTCATCCTGACTTCCGTCCAATGCATTTGCGAAGCCTGTCTTCAAGAAGCTGCCACGGTGGGTGAGTGGATAGCGTGTCGGTCTACTAACCCAAAGATTGCAGGTTCGCCCCTGACCGTGGTAAGTGATTTTTGAAAGGCAGCAAAAATACGATACGCATGTCATACGATGTTGGCATGTCAAAGAACCCATTTGAATTCAGTAGGCCGAGTTCATAATGGCAAAATTAATCTCGGGAGTTTCCGCCAGCACAAAGTTCCTCATTTCTCTACTAGAAAGCGCTATTGTGTTCAAGGAGATTAGATATCTAACCTCCTTGACTTTCATAGTCAAGGAACTACGAAATTCGACATGCAAGCTACCCTCTGGGTGTCAAATAGCAAAGCTTGCACCAGGCACCCGAGGCCATACAATATTATTATTATTATTCACAACAATGTCCGGCGACACCATAACCCACGCCCGTATAACCCAATCACACACGAGTTAAACTGACGGCCGCTTTATTTTGCCTGCTGGCGTCAGGTCGTGGTCCCCTCCCGCCATCCATTTGGCGTACAATTTACGCATGTTGTCCTTGAAGGGTTTATTGACGGAAACATCTAAGGGCTGAAGACGATGTGTGAGTCCACCAGGAATTACAACAAGATCCGTTTTCATTTCTTGAAGACGTTTCTTCGTGTCTTCCACCAAGTGTCCGTGGAAACTGTCCCACACTAGCATTGCCGGGCGTCGAAGCAATGCCCCTGGCCGTGCTCCCCACACTGTACGGACCCAGTCCTGGATAAGAGCTGTATCCATCCATCCTTTCTCTTGCACGCGAACATGAATGCCTTTAGGAAACTTCGCTTTAGGCATTGTTTTTCTTTTAAAAATAACATATGGTGGCAAATTTCTTCCGTCCGCGGTTACTGCAAGCGTGACTGTGCAGCGTTGTTTCTCACACCCAGTTTTACGCACAAGGACGCTAGATTCTCCCTTCTTGTTTATGGTAGTGTTGGATGGCATGTCGAAGTTTATCGGAGTCTGATCTGCGTTGCCGATTTGAGATAGAAGGTAATTGTTCCTCTTCCGCATTGCTATCACATGACGATGAAACTCGATAATTTTGTCATTGAAATCACTCTGCATTCTCTGACAGAGAGATGTTCGCCTTCGCAGACACAAGCCCTTTCTTTTCATGAACCTATGGATGACTGTTGTGGCGCGCTAATCGCTAATTCAAACGTGTATATGGCAGCGCAGCGTCTTGATCCCTAATCGGCTCGCATCGGACAAGTTCGGATCAACTCGTCGTTGCTCGCTCGTCCTGTTAGTATCGCTTCGGGTAAGTCCCTGGACAATGACGACTGTTGTGGCGCGCTAAATCGAACGTGTTTATACCTCAAGGTTATTACGGTCATCGCATTCCCAAGCAAGTGTTTTGCTCTGAACTAACTGAGGGCAAGCGCTGTGTGGGAGGTCCGAGGAAGCGATTCAAAGACGTACTAAAGGCTAATATGCAAATGTGCCATATTGATATCAACAACTGGGAGACCTTAGCTCTTGATCGCTCATCCTGGAGATCAATTGTTCATCGTGGTGCGATACTTTTTGAAGAAAACCGCCGACGTATGATAGAAGATCGGAGGCAGCGCAGAAAGAACAGAGTGTTCATTAGAAGACAGGAAATGAATGCGGATGTCTCACCTGGACCTGATACTACCTGTCATCACTGCGGGAAACTGTGTCTCTCCCGCATTGGGCTTTTTGGTCACCTCCGGACTCATCGATGAAGAGTCATTCAGCATTGGAAGGCCAACCTACTCGAGACGAGTGTTTGCTATCATCATCATTACGGTCATTTATATGACGGCGTCAAAAATGAATGCGAGATATATGCGAGTACTTTTTTCCCCTGAAATTTCAACCAAAAAAATGGGGTGCGAGATATACGCGAGCAAATACGGTATTTTTTGGTCCCATCCCTTTTCCCTATATGATGTGTGTTAAAATATTTCATTTTGATGAATTTCTTAGTTTCTGTTTGGTTGGTTCCTCAGTTTAGGGGCTGTGACTGCGCGGTCATGTAGCCCCGTGTACTTTGGGTGTGTGTGAGAATCTGTCTGATAACCGGTGTTGTGATGACTGTATTAGTGTGTGTTATCTGTTTTCAATTCAAGTAAGGACTGCAGACACTGAAATTTTTCAATTAGTTCCTACTTTTGCCGCCAAACGCCACCGTCAACGACTACTAGTTCAGAACTTGGTTGCCAGATGTCACTGCAGTCGGCTCCTGGCGACGAACGTCGGAATCTAAGAGCGTTTGTCAAATGTTCAACTTATAATTTAGATTCACACAGGTGTAATTAGTGGAAGGTTCTGTAACATGCCATAAATCTATGACATGGGACCGCCGGCTTTACTTCCCCTCCGATGGAAGGCATAATGAGGGATTTCTAACGCTCTTAAAAAATCCGATGACTTCGGCCGGGTTTGAACCCGTGATCTTGGGCATAGAAGCTCAACATGCTACCAACTACGTTACCGAAGACGCTGTAGTTTTAGTTTAATTAAAATTGAGTTTTTTTTTTGCATACCAATTTGACCATATTTTCTCAAATTAAAACTGAAATTCATCCTGTTTTATGACTAACACTTTTCTTGTTACATTATTTCGTTATTCAGACGATACGATCGCCATTTTCCATCTATGCACCGTACGTGATCGAGAAGGGAATCGCTTTTGTGTAACCAATATGCTTCGCCCGTCATCCAATGTACTATGTCACACTATTCGCTGAGTAGGAGCGGAAATTTGCAATCCACCAATGAACGCTACGCTTTGTGTAAGATGTCACTCTATTGGCCGAGTAGGAGCACCAACTTTGCAAATCAACCAATGAAGGCTAGGGTTTCGTAGCTTTGTGTAACCAATAGACTTCGTCATCAACCAATGTGAGACGTCACACTATAGGCCGAGTAGGAGCGCGAGGTTTGTAATCCACCAATGAACGAGACTGTTTCATAGATTTACCTTGTTTCGTCCCATCATGCATTGCACGTTTCTTCTTCGTATTTAATTAGCGAAGCAACGTGTTTCTGTAAAGGTTATACAGTGCACTCTCGGTAATTCGCGGTAATTAATGCACGAAATTCCGCGAATTATTGAAAACCGCTAATTATCCACAGATATTTTTGTTAAGCCTAGTAAAAACAAAACTATTGATTAAAATATTGAAATATGCTTGAAACGCAAAATAATAATTAAAACACTTGATTGTAGTGTCTTATAAGACATGCTAGGCTAGAGGCAGGCCTATGTGGATTATGCCTACAATATATATATATATTTTTTTAAGTCATCCCGTTTTGTTTCTTAGATCGTTTATTCGAATTTTCGATTGAACATTTCCGAAGAAAATGTTATAAGAGAACGAAAATTCATTTCGTTTTTCTATATAAGTGTGACTAGATTCTGTTGGAAACTTTCGGGATTTCCGTTGCATCACTCCCGCACTCGATATCAACTGGATCTCAGTTTTCCTCACCAACAGTCAAACTCCGTGCTATTTCATCTTTGCTTTCATGTCTTAAATCATAATCGTCTTTATCGGCGTCTAACTTGCCCGTTCGAAATATCGTCGTACAGATGTCGGCAAGAGCTTGCTTTTGTAGCGGTATTTTTCACTCATGACTGGTTGACTGCATGAAGAGCATCCAACAAACACGCTCTCGGTCTCGCGAAAGTTTACGTCATTACGCAATAATCTCTGTTTACAATATGCTGTCCGCATATCCACCCTTCACAACTCACAGGTCAGCGACCTTGGAGTGTGGCTGTTGGGAAAGGGAGGGTAGGTTCCCAGTGAAAGCGCATTCCTCTTGTATTGTTTGGGCTTCGAAGATAAAGGACTCGCGGCAACCTGCTCGTATGTTTCGAGCATCGCGCGAGTAGGCCTACTGTTCCATCACAGAGAAATGCAGTTCAGTCTTCTCGAATGTCAATGATTTCGTCTTTACGCATTGCGTCGCACGAAAATTCTTTTAAATGACCGAGAGATTGCTTTACTTAGCATAATGATTAGTTGCCGTGAGAATTTATATTTAAAATATATTTGGAGACCCGCGAATTAACCGCAAAGCGAATTATCCGCACGCGAATTATCGGGAGTGCACTGTATCATTAAACTTGCAAAGTTCGTGTGCATTTCGTTAAATAATTACGTTCATACCATCACAAATAGATAAGTAAAAGCAACAGCAGTTTTCGTTGAGTGAAAAACGTAAAATACTTGCAGAAGTAGAGAAAGGCAGAAAGAAAGGAGAAGTAGCGAAGAAGTATGGCATTAGCCCATCAACACTATCTACTTTTTTAAAACAGAAAAGTAAGATAGATGAAAACATTGATGCCGATGCCCTAGGTCCACAGTGAAAGAAGATAAGGACAGACGACTACTAGAAGGTGGTTTGTTGAAATGCGGAGTAAAAACATTCCAATAAATGACTCACTGTTATGTGAGCATGCGCGATCTTTCGCAAGTTCGCTTGGATCACCCGAGTTTATGGGTGGTGCTGGTTGCCTTCATAGGTTCCGGGAGAGATATGGCACATCCCACAAAATTATAAATGGTGAAGCTAACGATCCCCGAAGGAAGTTGCGTCTTCATGACGGCTGAAGACTCTAACCGATGCCTTGAAGGAATATTCGCGGGCGGACATTTATAATGCAAACGAATCCGCGTTATTTTAGGTAATGCCGAACAAAACACTTGATTTCGAGGGAAATAAGTGTTTAGGGGGCAAATGTTGAAAAGAATGTATCACAGCTCTTGTGTACCAACTCCACAGGGACGGACAAACTGAAGCCTCTCATAATTGGGAGGTTTGGGAAGCCAAGGTGCTTCAAGGGGGTGTAACATCTGCCCTGTGAATACAGGCACAACTTGAAGGCATGGATGACATCTGTGCTATTCAGAGAGGACTTGGAACGTCGGATGAAGGCCAAAATGAGGATAATTCTTCTGTTATTGGACAATTGCTCTTCTCATTTTTTGAGTGCCTGCCATTTGGAGCATGTAAAAATTTATTTTTATGCCTCCAAATATAACTTTAATTCTGCAGCCGTTGGATCAGGGTATAATTCATGCAGTAAAGCAGCATTACCGAGCTGATGTGGTCCGTCGAGTGCTGTGCAATGTTGCCACAAATAGAGACAATTAACATCAACATTTTGGGAGCAATGCAGATGCTTAATGCTGCATGGAAATCTCTGAATGCAGACATCATCACGAACTTCTTTAGAAAAGCTGGAGAGTTTTTTACAGAAGAAAGTGAAGTGTTGGATGATGTGGAAACCGAGGAGAATTGGAAGCGTTTGTGTGCAACGTTGGATGTGCCATCTGCGGTAAATCTTACAGACTACGTCAATGTAATAGTCCACAAAGAAATCACCAATGAGGAAATTGGGGAGGACATTATGAATGATAGAGATCCATGTGATGAGGAGGAAACAGGAAGCTTGTAGTTTAACGTGACCATTAATCTCGCGATCATGAGCCACGGGACCTCCTTTTCACGTGGAATCCGAACCACAGGACATGGCATTTCACTTCGAAAATCTCACATGCATACCTGCCAACCTCTCAAAATGAAAAATCGGGAGATTCGACGCGGCGGCGGAGGGGGAAGAGCGGGGGGGGGGGGGGGGGGGGGGGGGTGCAACATAATACATACACAAGCTAAGACATTACAGCAAATATATAAGTTACACTATTAAACTGTACATGACTAATATGATATGACATCCCAGTTTACAAATGTACTTGAGTAATTTTAAATTCTAACTAGTCTATCAAGCAAGCATACATACCTTTCTTTCGACCACACTCAGGCATACAAAACTAGAGACGTATCGAAGATCATATTATTGGTCGTTGTTGCTGGTGACTGTGGCTGATTTTGCCCTCTACAAAAAGGTCTTGCTATATTCTTGCTCAAAACACTTCCCTTTCTGAAGAGACTTCAGAGTTATAAGTTTGTCCAAAGTCTTGTCGGAGAGAGATGACCTGAACTGCGTTCTTTTTTTTCTGACAAGACTGAACATCCTCTCACACTCGGCATTACTTTGCGGAATGGTCAGAATGGAAAGCATAACTTTAGACAATTTGTCATACTTGAGTACCCCACCACTACATTTCATTTGGCCTACCAGTGCCCACTTCACATCAATTCTCTCTTCTTCCTCAATAGATGTTACATCTTCAAGTTGGAAGTTACAGAATTGGGAATGCACATTTCTGCAAGGATGGCCGATGTTTCAGTTCTGGCTGAGCCATATCTCCCGGCAAATTTTGAGTCTGGGAGCATCTTCCTAAATAAAGGACCAGCATGATCGAAACAATTGACAGGGAGGTTATGTTCAATAATAAACGATGTGAACAATACTTCTGCACGTGTTATACTGTCAGTGTCTTCCTCCTTCACTTGAAATTATCAAGTTTCTTGTTTTTTCCCAACACATTGTACATTGTCTTTATGTTTCTTTGAGCGCACATGTTTTGAAATGTCCCCCTTTCCACCATGCGAGATGCTGAAATCACACCTACGGACACTACAAAATGCAAATATTGCGCCTCTTCTTGACTCAGTTGGGTGCGGAAAGTTATCTTTGTGCACACTTTTAAATGTCACATCATATTTCTTCGCCATATTACCGAGGAACAGACGCAATCACTCAGATCGAAAAATCACAATAGCCTACCGGCATATTATCGCCAACAACATCTAACAAAGTTATACACAAATCATATAATGTCACGTGTGAAAGAGATACAATATTCCGCAGCGTACAACAAACTACCTTTCACCCACAGGTCGTTATGCAAAACATCTAGGAACAAGCGCTGAATTAACCATCGACTATTTCAAACAAAGACGTATTCGAAGCTAACTTTTTATAACAGCAGGACGCGACGCGGGACTCGGGAGTTGTCGATTATCGATACAGAGCAAAACTGTGGTATCGAGATATAACTTCAAAACACGTAAAATCGATCCGTTCGATAGACGATTGGAGTGTCATCTCGCACATTCAATCCGAAATTACGCGTGGAAATTTTGAAAAATCGGGAGATTTAATACGTTAAGCGGGAGGGCGGGAGAAATGGTCTGAAATCGGGAGTCTCCCGCCTAAATCGGGAGAGTTGGCAGGTATGCACATGCATTGTGTGATGAGGAGGAAGACAACCCCCAAAATGATTGTGATCGACAGAGCTTGACTCTTCTGCAGGCAACGAACATGGCACGTAGCCTTCAAGATTTTCTTGTGTAACGGAGTGATGTGCCAGAATCGGTTTTAAATTCATGTGCAGTGGTTGGTGACTATCTGGAACGAGCTTTTGTGTCTGGGTCGGTTCAGAAGAAAAATCACACTTTTTCAAAAAATTAGGTTCTTGAACAATGTGTAGACTTGCTGGTACAATGGAAAAATAGATTTTCTAAAAACTTCTGTCAATAACTACTGATAATTACTTGTGTATAGGCAAGGTGTATGAAGATTTAATATTTTCCTATAAATTAATAAATTTAGAGCTGCGTTTTTTTCTTCTTCAAAATTGCATTTTGAAGTTATATAGATCCTGCAACTGATATAACAGGGCAGATGACCTTGTGGTTCCGTCCCTTAAAAAACAACAATAACCAACGGATATAACTCTAGGCGCGTTCTTAATAATTAACTTATTTCAGTATAACAAATTAATTTCAGAGGTCCCCAAAATTTTGTTACAGTGCACTCCCGATAATTCGCGTGCGGATAATTCACGGGTCTCCAAGACTTTTGCATCAAGACAGCGAGTGTAGTGAGAGTGAAGGAGAAAAAATAAAAAGATGAAAATCCTATAACAAATTATAACTCAGCTTGCAAGGTGGAGAAGCAACTGAAAAGATTTGCTCTTAATCACAGCGATACTGAGGCTCTGTCATCAACACATCAGTTACATTGTGTATTTGACAAGGGACTTATTCATGCAAAGTTCACTCGACAAACCAACCTAACGGATTTTTACGGAATAATCATACAATTGTAAGTACTACAGTGCACTCTCATTAATTCGGGGTAATTAATGCACTGACTTCCACGAATTATCTACAGTTATTTTTGTTAAGCCTAGTAAAAACAACACTTTTGGTTAAAATATTGAAATAGGAATAGGAATTATAATACTTGATTGTAGTGTCTTATAAGACATGCTAGGCTAGAGGTAGGCCTATGTGGATTATGCAGGGTGTCTACCAACTCATCTTAAAAGAATTCCCTGAATATTCCCTGATTTTTCCAGGATTAATGAGAGAATTCCCTGAGTAAAGACTGCTACACATTCGCCCGGGAACAGGAAGTGTGATGAAATGCACGCTATTTTTGGGTTCGTTTTAAGCGCTCTCCAGGAACAAGAAGCAAAATGTAATCCAGGAAAGCAAATGAAAATGTTCTCGGAAATTCGAGGAGCCAAACAGATGTGAGCAATGGCGGCACAAGGGAAAGAGTTGTGAAAATAAATTATTTCAATAGAATATTATAAGTGAACTTATTGTCCAGTAAAATAAGCAAGGTTTATGAAGTCATGCTGCTTTCACTACTGTAAATCCCCCCAATAAAAGGGACAACGGGAGGTTGAATGCACACATCAAGGTGTGTATCATACGAGTGTGATCATCTTAAACCAATATTTAATTTGTAAAAGCATTTGAAATCACTGATCCTACGTCGCAGCAATAATGATATTCGGTAGCATAACACTGAATATATGCCTACACAGTAATTTACACATATCCAAGGGACGAAGGGAGGCATATTCCAAATTCTCACTCTCAATTAGGTCCACCTCGTCATGACAGAAGTAATAGAGTTAATCAATTTATTAATTTATAAATACATTTAAATGAAGGAAATCATTATGAATGATGTTTCAACAGGCCAGAACACACTAGTATCAGTCTAAAATAATTTAGGTTGGTTCCTCAGTTTAGGGGCTGCAACAATGCGGTCATGTAGCCCCGTGTACTTTGGGTGTGTGTAGAATCTGTCTTATAACCGGTGTTAATTGTGATGACTGTATTAGTGTGTGTTTCTGTTTCTTAATTCAAGTAAGGACTGAATACTTTGAATTTTTCAAGTAGTTCCTACTTTTGCCGCCAAACGCCACCGTCAACAACTAATAGTTGTTATACTGTTTGTTATACTGAATTAACAACTACTAGTTCATAACTTGTCTACTAGACGCCACCGCAGTCGGCTCCTGGCGACGAACGTAGCAACCTGAGCGTTGTTTACATTCTTAACCTAATTTAGCTTCACACAGGTGTAATTAGTGGAAGGTTCTTTAACATGCCATAAATCTATGACATGGGACCGCCGGCTTTACTTCCCCTCCGAAGGAAGGCATACTGAGGGATTGTTAACGCTCTTAAAAATCCGACGACTTCGGCCGGGTTTGAACCCGCGATCTTGGGCATAGAAGCTCAGCATGCTACCAACTACGCCACCGAAGCCGCTAAAAATAATTTAACCAAGTCTGCTTAATAATACAAGGTAGAGTTTGAAAGGTGTTGCAAAACATTTCCTGGGCACAATTAAAAACAAAATTGGACATAAGTTCTAGCCTAGCTAGGAGCAGACAATCAAAGAATACCGGGATGGAAAAGCCACGCAAACGGTATTGTCAACCCAGGTCTACTCTATTCCTTACTGCGGACCGGGCAACTGAAGTACACCTAGCATGAGAAGTAAGATGGAACATAAATACGTGTAACTATACTTACTTGTCCATCCATCAACCTCATCGTCACTACTTTCACTGCTATCATTGTCGATTTCACTCGCATTATTATCGTTAACAGACTCGTCTGAACCGATTATCGCACTGTCAGTTCCGCGCGCGCCAATACAACATATACGCGGTACCGGTAACTGAGTGTTATAAAACCTCACTTCCAGTACCGAAATCATTATCAAGACAACAATATAGCTATCTGCATTTCGTAGAACAAAGACCTTAGTTCGTAAATAACACGTAGTATTTTGATTAATGAACGGCAGAGAGGAGAAAATTACACAAGAATGAAGCACTGAAAGAAAATGTTAATTTACGTTGCCGGTTGTCCGCGCACCAATACAAAACTACAGTAGTAGTCAAAATTCGATCGCTAACGGGAGTTTAAATAGTCCCTAAATCTCTTCTTAGTATAAAAAGAAAATAAATTATTTATGTTCAAAGGAAGCCAAGCAGTAACGATATGAGTGAAAAAGTCGAAAAAAAAAAACCAGGCGAACGTGCGCTTTTTTAGCTTACGCTGGGCAAAGCGTTAAAAATATCAATATACTATGAGTTTAACAATTGTTCAGCATTAAAAGTTCTACAAAAAAAGTCCGCGAGAGCATATCTATATCTTCAATACATCGCCCACTATACGTGTTTTTAGATTGGACGGGAGGGGGATTTGTGTTGCATGCACCTCGCCATTAAATTACGTCTGACAAGAATTCGTTGCTCATGCTATCTCCATGATAATTATAATGGATAGTCCAGTCAGTGATTTTAACCCATCATGCCGAGACGTAAAACGGATAAAGGCCTAGGTCGTAGTTCATTGACATCGGGGGCAAAAAAGCGCTTGTCACGAATTGCATTCATAACTGTTTCCGAGCGAAGCTAGTATAAACAATACTAAATTTAAAATTTTTTTCGCCAAAGTGCCTACATCTACCGACAAAATCGCTAAATTGGCAATACCAGTCGCAACGAACAAAATGCTCAAGGCCCGACAAAATGGCGTAGTTGGCTCCGCGCAGAAGACGAACGGAAAGATTGCCACATCATGCGTTCAGTTGAGCTTGAGAAGGCACTGCTCATTGGCTGAGCACTGTCATCAGTAGCGAGCGATAACTTCCCGCGAAATTCGAAAGTATTGCTTCCACTTTTACGTGATATAGCCAAACTGAGAAAAATCCCTGATTAACAAAGACATTCCCTGATTATTCCCTGATTATTCCAGAAATTCATAATTCCCTGAGAATTCCCGGTTTTCCCGGGTCGTAGACACCCTGTTATGCCTACATTAATATTTAACAAAAACAGTCATCACGTTTTGTTTCTTAGATCGTTTATTCTAATTTTCAATTGCACATTTCCGAAGAAATATCATATGAGAATCCGCCATTGGTTTTGTTGTTTGCAATCAACTTAGTGAACATACTGTGGACTTACTAGCAGACTGTTGTAGCTTCATTTAGGGGATTTGTGACATCATAGTCACAAGAAGTATAACTTTAAATTTAAAGTTATACTTCTTGTAAACATGGTCAATACAGTACCTGGAATGAGTGCTGCTCCTAATATACATCATAGTCAAACAGTTCCGGGTGTATATGGAATATGCCTGTCAACCTGTGTCATTATGATTGCTGTGGTAATGTATTTATTTGTAACCGAGGATAATATATTTGGAAGGAACAGCCGTGACTAAGTTTGAAACCATCTTGGCATTTGACTGGAGCAGAAGTGGCAAACCATGGAATACCACTTCTAGAACAGCTGAGGTGGGAATCAAACCCATCCCTCTGAAAGCACCTAAATACCTTACTTTAACATATCATGTTATCACTAAATATTATTAGCATATATACAATGACATAGATCCTGGTGTTGGAGATTGTTATTAAAGGGACAGAACATATGCAGTAGGTCATCTGCACCTAGGAAATGAGTCATGAATAGCTGTTTTCCGACTGTGTTTTACCTGTAGGTCAACAATACTCTTCAAGATCAGACATATTTTTAAACGAGTTTATGAACTGATCTGTTTAACTTCTAAAATCCTGCCCAAGTTTCCTGAAGTATTTAGGCCATCATCTTTACATAAATATAACACATGAATTTATACACCTTCACTGATGAGAGTAGATAATTAAGTACTTACTTTGCTTGAATGCATGGTAGACGTTGAGCAAGGTGAGGTGGTCTCCGTCGATGTGCGCGAATCTCATCTTGGCATCGTCAGCAGCCTTCTTGGCCTCGTTGGGCCGCACAAAGCACTGCGGGACTAAACAGTGGAGGAGAGGGGGGAGCCCGCATCCAACCAATTTAGTAGCGCCCACACACAGCGCACTAGCAGCAAGTGCCAGTGACTCTGTTTCAACCTAAGGGAGCTACAACAAGTTAGAATCTTCCTCTCCACACACATTACATGCTCTCTTGTATGTATGGCCTCCTTACATAAACCAATATGTACATTCAGATTGAAAACTAATTTAGGTACGGAAAAGTAAAGAACACTTGGAATAAGTCAATACTGCTATTGTTTCATTCCAATTAGTCAATTTCAGAATAACTAACACTGAAGACTTAAGAGATTCTAACTTGTTGATGCTTTGAATGGCTCTATACAGCTGACGAGGAGGAGAAAACTGCACACTGGTGCAGCTTTCTCCATAAAGTTTGTTTCAGCAAAAATTGGTGTATTTTACTTACCATTAATGAACTCGAATTAATAATAGAGAACTCTGGTATATCTTACTATAGTAATATTATGGATTTAAAGCCCCCATAACTGATGTGGCTTTCAAAATGGTATATCTAAACTTCAACTATCTGATAAGGTATGACATTTCATGACAAGCAAAGCAGTGGTAACAGTAACTGTAATAAATTAACTACTTGATAGTACAAGAACACATACATATGGAATTTAAAAAAAATCCTCTCGGCACGCCGGAAGGCGGAGGTAGATTTCACCGGGCAAACTAGGGGATAGGCTATAATAGGCAAAATATGCAGGTTTTCGTAGGAGGATCAGACCTCAATTATTGCGAGAAAGTATTTTACAATTTGAGGTTAGTTAACATTTTTTCGTCTTTCTATGCATTCTTTTAACATTTTACTGTCTTATGGGGATGGTCAACTTCTTGTCATTTGGGGTTAATTTTTATACTTGTGATCACACTGTCCTTATGCAAGGTTTGGAACTAATGTGTAACTATCTAACAGTCTGTTACTTCTTCACGCAAAATTTTATCTCCCGCAGAGATTTTTGTTGGTTCCTCAGTTTAGGGGCTGCGACAAGGTGGTCATGTAACCCCGTGTACATTGGGTGTGTGTAGAATCTGTCTGATAAACGGTGTTATTTGTGATGACTGTATTAGTCTGTAATTCAGGTAAGGTCTGCAGACGGTCAATTTTAAGTAGTAGTACCTAATTTTGTACCAAATACTAACGTCAACGACACCTAGCTGTGAACTTGGCTGCTAGATGCCACCGCAACCAGCAACTTGCAACGAACGTTGTAACTTCCCCTCCGAAGGAAAGCATGCTGACGGATTTTTAGCGCTCTTAGAAAATCCGGCGACTTTGTCCGGCTTTGAACCAGCACCTTGGGCATAGAAGTTCAGCATGCTACCAGTTAGCCGCTTCCCTCATAGTCAGATGGAACAAGAAGTTCCGTGACGAACTAAAGAGCCTACTTTTCTTAAAATTAAGATTCATGCCATAGAATAATCTACAGTATATGAACCTATCTAGAATAATGACGAAATTAAGTGGGTAATATCGAAATGTCTTAATTAGTTTGAAATAAGGTATACTAGGCATAATGTAGCCTAATAGAGCAATACAGTTGGCAGCTCTGGTGTCTGAATATATTCTTACTTCCATCTCCTAAGGTACAGAATACGAAATGTGGTTGAAGTCCAAAGGACGTTACATGGATTTAGACATTGGATCTATTAGTACACGTAAAAGCATGTTGGCAACAATGTCATGCGAGTGCTGGTCAGAAATAATCTGAAATATTATATATTTTTGTGCCAATTTTGGATGAAATCCATTTGTTGGTATAGAAGTTACATGTATTTAAAAATTGGTCCTATCAGCAGGCTTAGAATCATGTTGGTAGAACTGAAGTATATAAGTTACTCCAAATTAATGTAAAATGTCGGGTAATTTACGTGTGCATAGTTTAAAGCTGTCGACTTGCATACTTTCTGATATATTTGGATACAAAATAGAGAGCAATTATTAACAGTTGGCAGCCCTGGTGGCTCTTAAGAATACACTCAGATGTTTATGAACACATATTACATACAAAATTTGGTTGAAATCCAATTGATAGTGTAGAAGTTATATGCATTTAAAAATTGGATTTATCAGAAGGCTTAAAATTATTTTGGCAAGGCTGTCATGTATGGCCACCTGGAAATTAAACTGAAATAGTATTATCTACATGTGTGCCAATTTTAGAATAGCTCCCATGTATACCTTCCAAGATATCCAACATGGAGCTCAAATTTCTAGTGCGTTTTTTTTAGCAGTTGGTAGCACTGGCATCTTTTTCAAATATGGGTCTGAGATATTCCGGTATACATCTTTACTCATACTAAATTTGGTTTCGATTGCTGCAGCCGTTTAGGAGTTGATAGGGGGGGGACACACACACACACAGCCAGAGACAGAAGGACAGATAGACAGACAGACAGAAGGACAGACACATTTTCCCGGATATATCTTATAAGTCTACTTTTTCCTCATTTTTGAAAAGTGTGAAAAGTAGGCTAAAAATGAATGTGATCTCGTCAATGGCGTTGTCTTGGCAACCTCTGATAGATCATCCCTTATCAATTTAAAAGCGTTGTTATGGTAACCTCTGATGGCACTTGGCATTTTTTAAAATTCCGAAATCATTTTTCTCATCCCTTGGTGTAATGGTGGGTCATATCAAAAATTCTTTCAGACAAAAGTTTTAGGTAATTATTAGGGGAATATTTTCCATTTTGTACGGTTTTGATATTGTGCCTATTAAGAGAGATATGATTAATGTTTCCCGAAAAACCCAATTTTTCCCACCCCTTTGGCCAATGGTTGGTGCTATAAAAAAAAACTTATTTGACATAAATTTTTGGCACTTATCCGACACATATTATGAACTTTGAATGGATTCGATATTTCACGTATTAAGAGAGTTATAGCGAAATTTCACTTTTTCGAAAAAAGCCCCCCATTTTCACCCCCTTCGACCGATTTTACCCATTAACGAACTCGACCGAGATTTTATAGGGATACATATTATGTAAAAAAATCAAAGTGATTGTTGCAAAATTACGGCAGTTATCGTGTCCACAAGAAACTGATATATCTTTATATATATAATTCTTCGACACGTGTGTATGTGACTGAACTCCTCCTAAACGACTGAACCGATTTTGATGGAATTTGATATGTATATTAGGGTGGATCCATGTATGGTTTAGATTCACAATCTGACCCAGTAGGGGGAATGAACAAAATTTTAGAATCACAATTTACACACAATTTTAGAACCACAATATACAGTCAAAAACAGTCGTCATGGAAACCACTAGCCTTGGCCTTCGTGAAAGCTGATGTCTTTGGACGGTTTGTCTCTGCACGTTAGAGCCACCTGGTCGCAACCTGTGCAACTACCGCCATTAGATACACTCTGCCCGTGGCGAAAAGTTGTGTTTTATACCAAAGGTGGCAGTGATGTCGAATTCTACTGTTTGTCTCTGCACGTTAGAGCGTTTCAAAGTCCCGTATGCGTTCATATACCATTCATCCGATTGCCATGAAACTTGGGTGATATGTTGAGTGAGCTCCAGGGAAGGTGTTTGGCTTAGTAAATCCATTTTACAATAGATAGCGCACGAATAGATTCAACAAATGAGCGACGACGTGCGAAGCGTTTCCAAAAGGTCCCGTATGCGTTCAAATACCATTCGTCCGATAGCGATGAAACTTGGGTCAGATGTTGTGTACACTCCAGGGAAGGCTTCTGGCTTAGTAAATCAATTTCGCATTAGGTAGCGCACGACTAGATTCAACAAATGAGTGACGACGCGCGAAGCGTTTAAACAAAATCCCGTATAAGTTTATATCCCATTCATAGATTGAGATGAAACTTTGATGAGTTGTTGTGTACACTTGAGTGAAGGCGTCTAACTTAGTAATCCATTTCACAGGAGGTTGCGCACGAGTAAATTCAACAAATGAGCGGCGACGTGCGAAGCGTTTCAACAAAGTCCCGTATGCGTTCAAATACCATTCGTCCGATAGCGATGAAACTTGGGTGTGAGGTTGTGTACACTAACTTGAGGTTTCTAACGTAGTAAATCCATTTTACAATAGGTAGCTCACGAGTAGATTCAACAAATGAGCAACGACGCGCGAACTTTTAATCAAAGTCCCGTATGCGTTCATATACCATTCATCCGATTGCAATGAAACTTGGGTGAGATGTTGTGTACACTTACATGAGGGTTTCTAACTTAGTAAATCCATTTCACAGGAGGTTTCGCACGAGTAGAATCAACAAATGAGCGACGAGCGCGAAGCGTTTCAATAAGGTCCCGTATGCATTCAAATACCATTCGTCCGATTACGATGAAACTTGGGTGAGATGTTGTGTACACCCTTCGGAAGGTTTCTGGCTTAATAAATCCATTTTACAATAGGTAGTGCATGAGTAGATTCAACAAATATGTGACGGCACGCGAATCATTTCAACAAAGTACCGTATGCGTCCTTATACCATTTATCCGATTGCGATGAAACTTTGGTGAATTGTTGTGTACACTCCAGGAAATGTTTCTGTCTTAGTAAATCCAGTTTTTAATAAGTAGCGCACGAGTAGATTCAATAAATGAGCGACGGCGTGCGAATCGTTTCCACAATGTCCCGTATGCGGTCATATATCATTCATCCGATTGCGATCAAACCTTGTTGAATCATTGAGTATACGCCAGAGAAGATTTCAGGCTTAGTAAATCTATTTTACAATAGGCAGCGCATGAGTAGATTCAACAAATGAGTGACGGCACGCGAATCGTTTAAAGAAAATCACTTATGCGTTCATATGTCATTCATCCGATTCCGATGAAACTTTGATGAATTGTTGTGTACACGCCAGGGAAGGTGTTCAACTTGGTAAATCCATTTTACAATATTGGTAGCGCACGAGTAGATGTAACAAATGAGTGACGACGCGCGAAGCGTTCCAACAAAATCCTGTATGCGTTCATACACTATTCATCGATTGCGATGAAACTTTGATGAGTTGTTGTGTACATTTACGTGAAGCTAACTTAGTAAATCCATTTCACAGTTGGTAGAGCACGAGTAGATTCAACAAATGAGTGACAGCGCACGAATCATTTAAACCAAATCCCGTATGCGTTAAATGCCATTTATCCGTTTGCGATGAAACTTTGGAGAGTTGTTGTGCACGCTCCCACGAATGTTTCTAAATTAGTTAATTCAATTCACGATAGTTTAGAGGCAGTTAACAGAAATTGAAAAAAATATTGTGTAACCAAAAGCACTTCAAGAAACAAAGTTACAACACTTTCTTTGATTGGCAGGACAACGTCTGCCGGGTCAGCTTGTATATATATATATATATATATATATATATAGATAGATAGATACATATATACATAAATTATATATAAACTTTTGAACTGACAGTGGTTTTGGGTTCTGGGGGATGTGAAATGCGAAGATATGTCGAAATTTTCCGGAAGTCGAAACATGGGACCCATTGCAATAGTTAGCTTTCTAATGAAATCTACCTAAAAAGGAGGAGAGGGGTTGAGGGTGGGGCAGTGAATCAGTATGCATTTGCATGAGCCCAAATGTGGAGTTTGTCCATGTCACCAAATACTTTAAAATACCAGGTTTGGACATTCCTTGTTAAACATGCGATGGCCTTCCATTCCTAGCGGCTTGGCCTTATAGCACAACTCTGTGTCTGTGCATTCTCTAAACGTCTATATTATTTACTAGGCAATGATCACAGAATACGTTTAACTGCCTATGTACACATACTGCATATGGGTGTTATTTGGAAGAATTGCAACAAAATTCAATTTTCTTTTCTTTCATAGCACTATGTTTTATTAAAGAAACTAGCAACCCGCTCCGGCTTTGCCCAGGAACAGTTATAGCCCAGGCATATTAAGTTTTACACTCGAAGAATTAGAACGGGTCTTGAGGAAACTTCGAAATGGGAAAACACCTGGAGAAGATTCGATAAATGCAGAAATGTTAAAATATTCAGGCGATGCCTTCAACAAAAGATTTCTCAGATTATTGAATTTAATCTGGATGGGTAACAGACCTCCAGAAGATTGGCAAAAGGCAATAGTAGTTCCTCTTCATAAGAAGGGAAATATGAAAGTTTTGGAAAATTATAGAGGAATAAGTATACTTAACTCTGGATACAAAATTTTTGCAAACATTGTTAAAGAAAAATTACTGAAACATTACTCTGAGTTAATAGGGAATGAACAACATGGGTTTAGAAAAGGTCGCACATGTGCAGATGCCTACTTCACCTTAAAAATTTTGATCGAAAAACAGAGGGAGTTCAATTTGGAAACACACATATCATTTGTTGATTTTAAGAAAGCCTTTGATTTTGTTGACAGAAACAGACTTATTGACATATTGGCCAGAGATGGTGTCCCCCAAAAGTTAATTGATAACATTTCCAACATGTATAGTGGTACTCTTATTTCAGTAAGGTTAAGTAATCATAAATCCGAGTGGAAGCCAATCAGCAGAGGGGTAAGACAAGGCTGTGGACTCTCTCCATTGCTATTCATAATCTACATGAATGCTATAATAAAGGAATGGAGGTGTGAAAGACATGGTTCAATACCTATCAGCAGGCATCTGAAAAATTTAGATGCTATACTATTTGCTGATGATGTTGCATTGGTAGCAGCATCTGAAGATGATCTGCAGTGGTCAGTTTTCAACCTCCAGAAAGTGGCATCAAAATTCAGCATGTGCATTTCTACTGAAAAGACTAAAGTAATGGCCTTTAAAGGTAAGGACCCTATCCCCAGTAAAATTTGTCTGGATGGTAAAATTTTAGAAAGAGTTAACGAATTCAAGTATTTAGGATATCATTTATCTTTTCAAGAAGAACGAGACATAACTGCAAAAATAACTAATTATCCCAGAACAACAGGAATCATCGATCATGTCATGAAGCCATCTCTTGTCCAAAGGCATACACGCTTGCGTTTGTATAACACATTAGCCAGACCAACCCTATGCTATGGCAGCGAGGCATGGACAATAAGATGTCAGGACATCTCCAGACTCACAGCACGCGAAATGACCTTGATGCGCCGAACAGCAGGCTATACTAAATGGGATCATAAGAGAAACGAGGATGTGCTGAAGGAACTAAAAGTGAAACCAATAACTACATACATTTGTGACTACCAAGAGAACTGGAAGCATCATGTCCAAAGGATGGAACCTGGAAGATTTCCAAAGGAGATCCTTCGCTACCAGCCACGGGGAAATAGATCGATAGGACGTCCGATGAAGAGATGGAGGGAAAGTGCAAGACCGTAACGGGACATTTGGCCCAATACTTGGAAGGAAGATGATGATGATGATATTAAGTTTTAACCTTAAAAAAAAAAAAAAAAAAAAAAAATGTAAAGCTGAAATTTTGTATAGATGTTCCCTAATACCCTAGTAACAAATCCTGAAAAGTCCCCATCTCTGCGGCGTCCACGTCATAGTTTTTGGAGGGTTCAAAAGGGCTTAAATGGGGCCTAAGTGCCTAAAACAGCATTTTTGCTTCCGGCGTTCAAAATATTGATCCAAAATCAGTTATAATGAGCTTTGATAGTAATGAAGGACTGCGTTATATATAACGCTCTTATTGGTCGTAATTATTGTCATACATTTAAACAGACGAGTGATCAAACATTTTTAGCTCAACTTTTCTCACGAAAATTTAGCTAATTTGTCATTTGCCAGGACTTATCATGTAAACAGCTGCTGATAGCGACTAAAGACCCCGAAGTAAAAGTTGTAAATCACACTTGTAGCTTTAAAACGATACATTGCCCATGTTCATCCGACAAACAGCAACAGAGATACAGTTACAAATATAAAAGTGGAAGTGTGGCAGTCGCTTTTCCGAACGAACGCCCATTTTACTCTGGTGGGCTCCTCTATTCACCTTTGCTGACACCATTTTATATCTTTGCTCAAGAGCTTTTAGGATGGTATTCCTTTGAATCCAGGTAAACTAGCAGAAACAGTTTACAAAGAACAAAACGAGTTTAATGCAGTTAGCAGTTAAAGGCACATTCATAATATGCATAATGCCAATAATAACAAAACAAAGCTTAAAAAGCTTTCTTCAGACAAAGAACACTTGCAAAACAAAGCTTACATCGGACTCAATCGTCCTCCTCATCGTCTGAGCCATCAAATGTGACGTTGCCACATGCTTTTCCACTGCAGTGCCCACACATTAAGGAGCATGGGCAATGTATCGTTTTAAAGCTACAAGTGTGCTTTACAACGTTTACTTCGGGTCTTTAGTCGCTATCAGCAGCACTCACACCGACTGCCACAAGAGTTCTTGCAGTTGCAGGACACCAAATTGAGGAGATGATCTGGAGCAGCTGGAAGATGAGTTGTCACTGGTACTAAAGCTGAGTGTTGGAATTTCCATCCGCATTGGGTCGGGTCCAAAGAAAATCCTAACCAATCCTGAACTTGCAAATATACCCGCAGTGAATGTAGTTTGCATGCCGCCGAAGTCGGCGGAAGTGAAGCCAGCTGAAATGACGCTGTGACCGGTTGTTTGGCTATATTTCACTACCCGAAGTTCATCGAGGCTTTTGCACTCTGATTTGGCACTATCATAGAGACAAATGGCGAACTTCTCTTCAGCTGATAGTATGGCCTTTTCATCTGGAGCCATAGAGACGAATATCTTCATTTCCTCGCGTAAAGATGCGGAATCCTTCAATATTTTCCAGGCTTGCTGTTTGATGTACTCTACCCACAGCTTTCCTGTGCGAGATTTCTGGCTCATTGAAGAAAATGTGTCATGAAGCGACTCTTTGAGACGTTGAAGGCAAGGATATGATAGCAAGTCGTTGGCGGTGCCTTCTTGGAATGGGGTAAAAAGCGCCTGTATTTCGTCCTTGTCATCCTTCAGCCCGTCGTTCATGTTGAGTAACATTGTCCCGACAGCCTGTTTTGTCAGAAAATGCGCTCTGAGGGCCCTAGAACATGCACATTTTCGCGTTATCGATACATTTGAAATTCTTAAGAGCGAGCTAATTGCAAGCCTACCTAGAATATGCTTGTCCAGACATCATGTGAGTCACTGACGAGTTAGCGTATATTTCCGCCCAGAGCTCCTCCGAACCGCTTCCATTCATCACGTAGCCGATTGCCCAAAGAAACGAGATTAGAATGTGAAATCCGCCTAGACGAACAACTACGTTTTTTAGTTCCTCTGAAGTGTCCGATGCGACTATCTCTGCAGCTTTCGCGTATAGGGGCTGGTCAAAGGTTCCGAAACAAGTGCTTTGTTTCAGTTCCGCGTACTCTCTTGCGGCAAACTTCAACGCGGAATATATAGTTGATGGATTGCTCGGTTCCAAGTTAATGAACAGCAGGGTATCAACTGACGTCGTCTGGGAAGCTGGTTGAGCATGAGCAGACAGTGACGTCTTCATAAAGCCGTTCCACGAGGCGGGTAAATTAATACCTGACCACCGTCCAGATAACGACAAGGAGTCCATCATCGACGCAATAGCCACAGAGTTTGGGGCTTCCACAGTTAACTCCTTAATCTTGACGTCCTTTGAACCATGGGAAGAGGGCTTCCGATAGCACGAAATGTTGAACTTTCCCATCGCCGCAATCACACCAGCATTAGGAACTTCTCGTGTACGTGTGAGTTGAGATATTTCACTGTCAGGTGCTGGACCTGTGCACTTGATGCCTCCCATGTGTTTCGCTCGTCCAATGTTCTTATGTTAAAGTCAGCGTTGTCAAAGCAAAACTGCGTGAACGCTCCAGTATTCGGGATTGGACGTTCTTCACGAAGCGCTGAAACTTCGTACCTGTGGACTTCCACCAAATTTACTGAAAATCCAAGACATTTAGAAGCTGAACTAATTATTTGGATTATTGTTGGCCTGCTCCGACAGGCCGAGCGCTGTCACTTAGAAACGCGATTGGGTGCCTTTTCAACAGCGGTTATGCTTTGGGACCGTAACTCGGTAACCGTTTCTCGCATAGACATGGGTAATGTGCCAATGTAAAGCTAAACGTATGCTTTATAACTTTCATTCTGGGTCTTTAGTCAATATCAGCAGTCGTTTAAAAAATAATGACCTGCTAATCACAAATTAACCAAATTTTCATGTAAAATAGTGCTAAAATTGTTTAAATAGTAATTTCTTTCCCTTCGTCAATAGCAATAATTAGGCCTGATAAGTCCTTTATCCTACTGGTTCATTTTTATTAATAGCTAAAGCTCTCGAGAACTAAATTTGGATCAATATTTTTAACACAAGAAGCAAAAATGCTGTTTTTGGCACTTAGGCCCTATTTAAGCCCTTTTGAACCCTCCAAAAACTATGACGCGAACACCGCAGAGATGGGGACTTTTCAGGATTTGTTTCTAGGGTACTAGGGAACATCTATGCCAAATTTCAGCTTTACATTTTTTTTTTTTTAGGTTGGCCGTGTTTTTTGCATATAATGCCTGGGGTATTATGAATGCATTACGTGATGAGCGCTTTTCCCCCCGATGTCAATGAACTACGACCTATATCCGTTTTACGTCTTGGCATGATGGGTTAAAATCACTGACTGGACTATTAATTACCGTATATGCCCGAATGTAAGACTAGGTTTTTTTCTAACTTTTTGTTTTATAAAAAAATATATGCGGGGATACGGTACCTTATTCCCGTAAAAACATAAATTTGTATGTCTTATGTTCAGGGTATAAAATAATTTTAATCAAGGTTTTTAAAAATTATTATTATTATTCGCAAAGTAGTATGTGGCAGCGGCATCTTCTAACTCACCATGAATTAATGCGTTAAGTAAGATTAAAATATGGTTGGTTATGTTTAATTACCATGCACGTACGAATAGCATACATTTTGAGGTTAGGATTTACGCACAGGTCGTTTTAATCGGATAAATTATATGTTCGAAAGCATACGGAAATATGTTTTAAAACAATCTTTACAAGAACAAAACCCGTCCAAGTTTCACGAGCAGTAATTGAGTGATCAACGTATCTTAATTTAATAATGTCAGCGCTCTTTCTAAGTTGATCCCGGACATCTGAAGGTCGTATTGTAATTTAAATACTAAACACACCCTTCTTTGCCGAAGCCAGTACTAGAAAAAAATACGCGCGTATCATACGTCTTGTGAGAAATGTTACGGGACACCAGAAACGTAACGAATTCTTGTTTTCTGTGTTGTGAAATTGTAGCTCTAAGATACAGGTTATGGCAAGTTCATTAATAGAAAATTACGATCGTTCGTCATCTCAAATAGAGTTTTTAATTCTTCCTACCGCAGCTGGTACACAGAATATCACTGTACTTTGTTATAGTGGGTTGGCATTCGTGACTGCTTGCCGCGTTGCCGCTATTCGCTTATTTTCGTGTTGCTTCGGTGCAGTCTCGTTTTCAGGTTGAATTCGCGTCTACTGGTAGATTACCGGCATTTGCTTGCATATGAATCGCACTTTTCTGACCGAAAATAAATGTGAAAATCTTC
Organism: Meconema thalassinum; assembly: GCA_946902985.2. Lineage (NCBI taxonomy): Eukaryota > Metazoa > Arthropoda > Insecta > Orthoptera > Tettigoniidae > Meconema > Meconema thalassinum. The sequence goes on along the minus strand of OX336388.2, from coordinate 602,808,688 downwards.
AGTGCGAGATATATGCGGGGATACGGTACCTTATTCCCGTAAAAACATAAATTTGTATGATTGAAACAAGACGACTGGAATTGTTAACTGCCGTCGCTTCTGCCATTCTCCGAGCTATCTCGCGTGCATCATCATACTAACTTCCGTCCAATTCATTTGCGATTCTAATCTTCAAGAAGCTACCCCATACCCCTACAGTATATCCAATCATGCAAGAGTTCAACTGACGGCCTTCTTCATTTTGTCTTCTGTCGTCAGCTTATCGTGACTAACAATACCAGATACATGTTCTAACCTAACAATTTCTTATTTAGCATGAGGAGCGCCAACTAAACTGCTGACGATCACACTCCGTATTGCTGTTTTACTGCGTCGCCACATTTGAGAACACCTTGCGTGTTTGGTTACTGGTTTCTAGCGCGTCTTTCTGTTGACGCCAGTAGTGAATATCAAATTCATTCACAATGAATTCTCGACGGTAGAATCAGAATAGTACCATCGTCGTCTGCGTATTTGATCACTTTGAGTTTAAATCCAGCCGTATAACTTTGCGTTTTTACATAACGAAAAGATCGAATTCCACAAGGAAACAATCACACTTAACTGATAAACAAAAATGGATTGAGAAGAGAATACTGGTAGGCCTACTTATGGACAATGCAACAGACGGACAACAAACACCGTGGAAGAAATTACAGCACCACCGCGAAAACGAACAATAACATCCCGGGCAAGGCGTGTTTTAAAATTACTACGATTATCTTTATGACGGCATCAGAAATTAATGCGAGATATACCTTTTCCTGCAATTTCCAATTTAAAAATGGGGTGCGAGATATATGCGAGCAAATACGATATTCATTGTGATGACAGAAATTCGTGGAACGAAGAAATTTCAAGTTCCGGCGGGTGAAAGGAAGAGTTACGATGGATACTTTAAGTTGATAGTGATTTGTTATGCTGTCAAATGTTAAAGCAGGACGGAAGTACGGATTGAGCGAGTGCAATGTGCGAAGATGGCAGCAAACTAAGGACGAACTTAAAAGTACGCATACAACAAGAAAATCTTCTCGTGGACCTAGGAAAGGACACTTCCCTGACTTGGACAAAGAAATTATAGAGTAAGTCTCGGAAAAGCTGGCAGAGGGATTTCCGATAACATGAGATGCTATAAAAATGAAAGCACAGCCTAAAGGGCATAATTGTGCAAGTTATGAGTTTGCAAGTTTTTCTTTTGAAAACATCTGTAAGAGGCAGTTGATAACTAGGCCTCGTCTTACATTCGGGTATATCATCATCATCATCTTGCACAGTTTCCAGCCACTGGCCGGGTCTGTTTGGAACACAAGCCTCTCCAACGTCTTCTGTCTTCCCACCATCTCTCAGCCTCCACCCTTGTCCAGTCTTCTCCTCTCTTCTTCACGCTTTCTTCCACCCCCTTCAGCCACCTGTCTCTCGGTCTTCCCCTCGGTCTCTTTCCTTCCCACTTCGTCTCATGTACTCTCCTGGGTATCCTCTTCTCCTCCATTCGTTTTACATGTCCATACCATCTAAGTCTAGATTTCTCTATACCATCCTGTAATGGTTCCTCCTTCATTAATTCTCTGGTCCTCTCATTTCTTATTCTGTCCATCTTTGTAGCTCCAATACTGCTTCTCAAGAACCTCATCTCACTGGCCTGTATTTTGCTCCTCTCCCTTCCTTTCATAACCCAGGTCTCCGAGGCATACGTCAGGATAGGGACATAGTACGTCCGATATATGATCTTTTTGCTGTTCTGAGGGACATCCTTGCTCCATAACATGCTTCTCACACTTCTCCGAAATGCTTCTGCCTGCCTCCCCCGCTCATTTATTTCTCTATCGTTTCTTCCATTATCTTGTATCAGGCTTCCCAGATACTTAAAACTCTCCACTTTCTTCAGCTGTTCCCCACCAATTGTTATTCCCGTTGTGGTTCTTTCCTTCTTCCTTGTTGTGATCACCATCTCACTCTTATTTATGCTAAATTTCATCCCATATCCTTGTATTACTCCTTCCCACACGTCCAACTGTTCCTGTACCTCCTCCTCCTTGTTTCCCCAAATCATCAAATCATCTGCAAACACCATTGCTTTCATCTTTCCGTCCCCAATTACTTGTGCCACTCGGGTCATTATGTCATCCATCACCACAATGAAAAGTAACGGTGACAGTGCACTTCCTTGTTTCAGGCCGTTTCTTTGTTCCAACCAGTCAGATCTCTCTCCTCCCACTTTCACACAGCTCACGCTTCCCTTGTACATCTCCTTTATCCTCTTTATAGTCCATTTCTCTACTCCTCTATCCTCCAGGGACTTCCATACTTTGTTTCTGCATACACTGTCATATGCTTTCTCAATGTCCAGGAAGGCCATCAGTAGATCTGTTCCATATTCATAGTGCTGTTCTTGTAACTGCCTTACAGCAAAAATCAAATCCACTGTGGACCTTCCTGCTCTGAAGCCATGTTGTTCTTCCCTCATCCCTCCTTCTATCCTTGTCCTAATTCTCTTTTCCAAAACTTTCTCGAAGATCTTTGCACAATGACTCATCAGTGTTATTCCCCGATAGTTTCTGCAATCTGTTCTACTACCTTTCTTGAAGATCGGGACAATGATTCCTTTTTTCCAGTCCTCTGGGGTCTTCCTTTCCTTCCATGCTGTCCTCATCACTCGGTACAGCCACTGTATCCCCACCTCTCCTGCTGCTCTCACCATCTCCACACTCAACTCATCCACACCCGGTGCCTTCCCTCCTTTCATCTTGTTCACTGCATCTTCCACTTCTTTCCATGTTAAGTCCTTTTCTGTTTGCAGTTCATCTTCCTCTTCCCCGATTTCTTCCTCCTCACCATCTTTTCCATTTAGGTTCAGAAGTTCTTCAAAATATTCTTTCCACATTTTCTTCAGTTCTTCCCTATTTTCTATCTCTTGTCCCCTTTGGTTCACCATTCTAACATAATCCGTAGGATCCTTCCGCCTCTTATCTTTCACCATCCCATACAGGACCTTTTTTGTACCTTCACTATCCTCCTCCATCATCTTTGTCCACTCTTCCATCCACTTCCTTCTCTCCTCAGCCACCACTCTCTTCGCCTCCTTCTTTCTTTCCTGGTACTCTTCCCTTGTCTCTACCGTCCTATTTTGATACCACCTCCTAAAGGCTCTATTCTTTTCCCTTACTATATCTTTTGTCTTCTCATTCCACCATGGTGTTTCCTTCCACCTCTTCTTACTACTTGTCCTCCCACATACTGCTTCTGCTGCACCCACTAGTGTCTTCTTAAATCTAGCCCATTCCTCTTCCACCCCTCTTTCTTCATCTGTTGGAATTCCTTCCTTTACCATTTTGAGGTACTCGACCCTTCTATCCCCTTCTTTCAGTTTCCATACCCTTATACGTCTTTCCTGGTTCTCAGTCCCTTTCTTCTCCTTACTCCCTCTCAGGTTCATTACCAGTAATCGATGGTCGCTATCCAGGTTCTCCGATGGTATAACCTTGATGTCCGTGATGTTCTTATTTAGTATATACGGTATATTATTATGGAGATGCATGTGCAACAAATTCTTATCAGACGTAATTTAAGAATGGCGAGGTGCATGAAATGACCCGAGTGGCACAAGAAATTGGGGAAGGAAAGATGAAAGCAATGGTGTTTGCAGATGATTTGATGATTTGGGGAAACAAGGAGGAGGAAGTACAGGAGCAGTTGGACGTGTGGGAAGGAATAATACAAGGATATGGGATGAAATTTAACATAAATAAGAGTGAGATGGTGATCGAAACAAGGAAGAAGGAAAGAACCACAACGGGAATAACAATTGGTGGGGAACAGCTGAAGAAAGTGGAGAGTTTCATGTATCTGGGAAGCCTGATACAAGAAAATGGAAGGAACGATAGAGAAATAAATGAGCGGGGGAGACAAGCAGAAGCATTCCGGAGGAGTGTGAGAAGCATGATATGGAGCAGGGATGTCCCTCAGAACAGCAAAAAGGTCATATATTGGACGTACTATGTCCTTATCCTAACTCATGCCTCGGAGACCTGGGTTATGAAAGGAAGGGAGAAAAATACAGGCCAATGAGATGAGGTTCTTGAGAAGCAGTATTGGAGCTACAAAGATGGACAGAATAAGAAATGAGAGGACCAGATAATTAATGAAGGAGGAACCATTACAGAATGGCATAGATAAATCTAGACTTAGATGGTATGAAATAACAAAATTACAAAGTTTCCGCCTAATCAACACAAATGTAATGCTATATTATCGTCTCATGGGTACATGTTTCGGAATTTCTAATAATTCCTACTTCAGCCCTTTACATTTATGTTAGGAAACACCATTACACAGACAAAATTGACCTCGTCAATGTCAAAACACAACTACAGGGTCTTTCATATAAAGTAAGAACGGCGAGCGGCGGTTTTGTCATTCGCTGATGAAGCCGGCTTGGCCGTGCTTGTGACGCGCCACGGCCCCCTGCTGTAGTATTGAAAGCGCGCACATAGCACAAACTTGACCTTGCAATAAGCGTGTAGGTGTTGTCAGTCGCCAGTCTGAACCTCAGCTGCTAACATGTTGAGACAGTTATCATTGCAACATTGTATTTTTGTATGTAAAATTTATTTTAATTACGATTCGACTCGGCGGGTACGTGATGCATTTGTTCAGCAATTTCCTGATGAAGTGCCACCTTCACTAGCACAGATTCACATAATTGTAAATAACTTTGACACTTCAGTGCTCAATAAAAACACAAAATAAAAAATCAGAAAAAATACAGTGGCATGACTCACTCGCGTCAGCCAAAATGTGGTTACCAGATACAATGCCTGTATAACCCAGGAAGGACGACACTTCCAGCAACTTTTATTAGGTAATATTTCATAGAGGATTGTACACACGCTTAGAGCAGGGGACCACGGCTCGCCACAAGCTCGGTCAAGGCCACCACACTAGCGGATAACAAACCCGCCGCTTGGCGTTCTTACTTTATATGAAAGACCCTGTATACACTGATAAACTATTAAAAATTACACCATGATAAACTTATGAACAATTAAAACATTCTTACTGTTTACAGCAAGATTAATATGTAATTGCTGTTATGACACATTCTTGCGAAGTGTGTGATGGTTAAAATACACAGTCATAAATAACTTATATGTCGAAAGAACTAGGAGCATTTTGTTCATGTCCATGAGCCTTGTAACTCAACAGCTTATAGTATTGGTGGGTAAAATGATGACGAAGTGGAAACTTTGAATACAGCACTTTGTTTGAAAGTGCGCTGGAATATGACTATAAATGTGTTGTTGGCACCATGAAATCAGGGATGACACGTTCTGACTTGTTGACTTTAAAATTTGCATTGACCCATGAAGTGGATGTGCTATCTTGTACTATCTGCTTCACGGACCTGAAATGAGATCGTCCGGTGGTTGAAATTTTGAACCAATATTTGACCTTCATGGGTCATATAAATAAAACCATTTCTTAAATTTTTCTTCAGGTGTATGAGCCGATCACCCAGCACTGTATCATGTCATAGGCGCATTGCATTCAAAATCGTTCCCACGTAAGTCCATTTTTCAGGGTAGTCCTTAAGACCAATTTTTGGTATTATTATTATTAATTTTCTTTTTTAAATATGGGTTCAAAATTTCAACCACCGGACGATCTCATTTCAGGTCCGTGAAGCAGATAGTACAAGATAGCACATCCACTTCATGGGTCAATGCAAATTTTAAAGTCAACAAGTCAGAACGTGTCATCCCTGATTTCATGGTGCCAACAACACATTTATAGTCATATTCCAGCGCACTTTCAAACAAAGTGCTGTAATCAAAGTTTCCACTTCGTCATCATTTTACCCACCAATACTATAAGCTGTTGAGTTACAAGGCTCATGGACACGAACAAAATGCTCATAGTTCTTTCGACATGTAAGTTATTTATGACTGTGTATTTTAACCATCACACACTTAGCAAGAATGTGTCATAACAGCAATTACATATTAATGTTGCTGTAAACAGTAAGAATGTTTTAATTGTTCATAAGTTTATCATGGTGTAATTTTTAATAGTTTATTCAGTGTATAGTTGTGTTTTGACATTGACGAGGTCAATTTTGTCTGTGTAATGGTGTTTCCTAACATAAATGTAAAGGGCTGAAGAAGGAATTATGAGAAATTCTGAAACATGTACCCACGAGACGATAATATAGCATTAAATTTGTGTTGATTAGGCGGAAACTTTGTAATTTTGTTATTTCAATTCTAAACGTCAACACGGAACCTGCAATAGATTCTTTTTCGAATTAGATGTATGGACATGTAAAACAAATGGAGGAGAAGAGGATACCCAGGAGAATACACGAGAAGAAGTGGGAAGGAAAGAGACCGAGAGACAGGTGGCTGAAGGGGGTGGAAGAAAGGGTGAAGAAGAGAGGAGAAGACTGGACAAGGGTAGAGGCTGAGAGATGGTAGGAAGACAGAAGATGTTGGAGAGGCTTGTGTTCCAAACAGACCCAGCCAGTGGCTGGAAACTGTGCAAGATGATGATGAGGTGCATGAAACACAAATCCCCCTTCCCTCCAATCTAAAAACACTTATGAAATGAAAATCCACAGCCTGCTTCCAGTCTCCGACCGGGTCAGGAATGGAATGAATGAAGCCCCCATCTAGCGGCAAGGATATGGACTGTGCCGGCTGCCGAGGCCTGACGCACTCCTCCGGGGCAATGATTAAATGAATGACAGATGAAATGAAATGATAGTGGAGAGTGTTGCTGGAATGAAATTTTGACAGGGAAAACCGGAGTACCCGGAGAAAAACCCGTCTGCCTCCGCTTTGTCCAGCACAGATCTCACATGGAGTGACCGGGATTTGAACCACGGACCCAGGGGTGAGAGGCCGACGTGCTGCCGCCTAAGCCACGGAGGCGCTAATCTAAAAACACTTATAGAGGGTGATATATTGAAGATAGAGATATGGTCCCGTGAACTTTTTTTTTGTAGAACTTTTCATGCTGAACAATTCTTACACTCATAGTATATTGATATTTTCAACGGTTTGCCCAGCGTAAGAAAAAGCGCACTGACGCCAGTTTTTTTCTTTTCGACTTTTTCACTGTAATCGTTACTGCTTGGCTGCCTTTGATCATAAATAAGTTATTTTCTACAGAAGCCTTACTCGAGATATCCTTTACAGAATGGTGAAAACCACATCAAAATCCACCCAGTGGTTCTCAAGATTATCTGTGATATCCAAGAATCGGGGACATTTATACTAAGTAGAGATAAGACAGGAGAAAACTATCTCTGTAAGAGTTCCTAAGCCAGTTATACAGTCAATTCTCTAAGCCAGCGGTTCCCAACCTTTTTCGAATCGCGAACCCCTTCTACAACGACCTGGGTTGGGTGAACAACTGACTTTTAAATATACAGGCTGCATTAATAAAATTGTTAAATATACAATGTACATGTAACAGTTCCTTAGTGGGGTCGCGGTCCTGTTGTTAGAACACAGAGAAGCTGTCAGACTAAATTTCCATTGTAGTGAAATCAAATGCATTTCTAACGTTGTTACATAACTGTAAATCAGGCATTCGCGGTAAATTATATTTATTGTGGAAATAATGTGAAATTCACGATGTTACACATATGTAACAAGGGGCATTACAGTGTTAATTTAATTTTAAAATAATAATATTATTACAATGCCGCAGAAACTAAGTCAATTATAATGATCCTAAACAGTAATAGGCCTAACCTCGAAACCCGCCATTATGGAGAAGTGTTTGGCAAACCCCTTGAAATAGGGGTTCACGAACCACAGGTTGGGAAACGATGCTCTAAGCCGTGCTCCTCAAGCTTATTGTCTAGCAACATATTACGTCCAGCGAGATCCAGTATTGGTATTCTATAGTATTTATCATCACTATTAGTTTCTATCTACCTATTTTCTTGATATAGCATTACATTTTTAGTGTCCTTTTACAGATTTCTTACAATGGTTTAGCCACAGGTTATTAATCAGTACCCATATTCGCGAATATTAGCAAAAATCAATTTTAACACACTCTTCAAGTGAGTGATCTACTCGTGCCCAAGACTCCCACAAAAACCGCCAGAGTGCTTATACAACATAACCGGCCTTGGTTACCGATTGTTTCGGTCTTCACACATAAGGTAGTAGATGTTTGCACTTTGTTTGCTACATGAAAGATTACTTAAGTATAATCCACAATGTTAGTGAAGTGCTAGACAGGATAGTCGTTCACCCTGAGAGATGTGGTGAAAATGATTTTCTGGAATATCTCTATCATTGTCAGTGAAAATATTTATTTATCCAGTCCAAGTTTTAATGCACCATAATCCATTCAATGGTATTCTTATGGGACTGAATCTGGCTAGCAATCTGACATGAGCATGTGTTTCACACAAAGGAGATGAGTATGTTGAGATGGCCTATGGGTGTCACACAAGTAGACTATCAGAAACAAAACCATGTGGAACACCTTTAGTATCTCCCCTATTCCTATCAAGATGACGGAAGCGGGATAAACTACTTACAATAAGACGCGTAAGCCATTGGTGTGTGCTTCACTGATGCAGCAGACTGGGCAAAGCGGAGAACAAAATGCAAGAAGAAAGGCCCTGCAAGTTGAAGGTATTGATGCCAAGAAGAAGAGTCAATATTAACTGACAATTTTAAAAGGATCGATTATTTAAATACTGGGAAACGTAATTCTTAAGGGCCTAACTAAAAGCCATGTCTCCACCATCAGTCGTACTGTATTTGATGTCCCTTCATATGATCTATAACTCTGCACCTCAATTTCCACTGAAGAATACTTTTACGTAATACAGCCATGTCCAAGTTCTGCCACTCCTCCTCACAAGCTTTCCATAAGTCTTCCACAGTGCGAGGTCGTGTCCATGGGAGAAGCATCAGGTGACTTCACTGGATTATCAGTGAAGGGTATATCATATACTCCTGTTTCTTGTTCCATTCTCTCCAAGTATACGAGGGTTGCACCGGAAGTAAGGCTGGGTGCTTTATCTTGATGCACGCACACCTTCTCTGTGCCGTCACCATACAGAGCTGGGATGTCAGTTTGGTATATTGTAACCGAATTTATTCAGTTACAGTACCTCACCCTCGGGTTTTGTGCCTTGTGCAGTTAGAGCTGGGATGTCAGTTTGGTATATTGTAACCGAATTTATTCAGTTACAGTACCTCACCCTCGGGTTTTGTGCCTTGTGCAGTTAGTTTGGGGTATTTTATTCGTATCTTATTATATTGGGTTAACGTGGGGTTGCAGAGGTGATTTTTATTGTGCCTGTGTGTTTTTGTGGACGGATTCATCTTTGGATGGTCCGGACAAACTAGGATCATTGTTTATTAACACTCCAGTGGGCGCGCGGAGTACAGGTGTCCTCCAGTGATTTTGTTTTGCGTGACTACAAGGGTTGGCAACACTCGTCACCTTGAGTGACCATATACCTTTCTCACTACTCACCCTCAACCCGTCAGTGCATTGTCAGCTTTTATGCTTCATAGTTGTCGCCGTCACCGCGTGTTTATTTGCGCTGTGCAGTAGTGGAGGACATCTGTCCTCCGCGCGCCCACTGGCGTTACAGTTTTCTCGGATATTGCTGAGGTATTTTTTCTTTTGTTTCATAGTTTTGAACGGCATAACGATTTAATTGAAATAGTTTATGCGTGAAAACAATAATGACAAGTCAAAGTGACCGAGAACAGGTTGGCTAGATGAGACTGAGGATATCCAGAGTGTTCTGGGAGGAGATGATAAAGATGAACGAGAAAAAGACTACCTGAAATACCACACAGAGAGTAGAGAAAATGAAATCAATGCATAAGAAGGCCTGGCTGATATTCCTGACGACTCTGGGGAAATGGAAGTGGTTGAAGAAGCAGTCCCTTCTGTCCCTTTCGTCAACCCAGAGTTTTATTGGGGAAAAGATCGCACATCAAGGTGGTACTTAGAACCTCAAGGTGCCCAGACTTCTCATACACCCAGACATAACATTATGCCTGTTTTTCATCTTACAGGACCTCAAGGGTCTACGAAAAATGCTATCTCTCCAAACGCTGCTTTACAGTGTATTATTGATGATGAAATGGTAAAAAATAGTTGATTGTACTAATTAACATTTACATACCGGTAATTAAAATTCACCGTCAGTTTGTTCGAGAAAGGGATGCCAGGCCCACTGATTCCCGGGAAATTCGTGCATTGATTGGTATATTATGTCATGCTCGAGCTTTGGAGGCTAGAAGAAGAAATGTTTTTGGAATGTGGGATAATTCACACGGCATGGGAGTAGAGGCTGTTTATGTAACCATGAGCGGAAAAATGTTTCGATTTCTTTTACGTTGTCTAAGATTCGATAACGTACACAACAGAGATCAAAGAAAATCTGTTGACAAACTAGATGCTTTTAGAGAAATCTTGGAGATGTTCGTGCTCAATTGCAAGAATGCATACAAACCAACCACATTGATGAACAGCTAGTTGCATTTAGAGGAAACTGTCGTTTCTGGGCGTATAGGCCTATGCCTAGTAAACATGCGAAGTATGGGATAAAGATCTTTACTATGGTGTCCACAACAACATTTTATGCTACAAACCTTGAAGAGAATGTAGAGAAGCAACCGAACGGCCCTTTCAGAAGAAGGAACAACACGTCAGACTTAGTTTTGAGTTTGGTGCAGCCTATTTCAGGAACCATTAGGAATATTACCTGTGACAATTGGATCGCATCTGTGCCCTTGGAAATGAAGCTACGGGAAGAAGAAAAAGTAACTATGATTGCTTCTCTGAGAAAGAACAAAGCAACAATTCCCCCAAATTTTCTACCTGATAAGTTAAGAGAAGTCCAAAGCAGTTTGTTTGCCTTTCAAAAGAGCTGTACATTTTATCTTACGTACCGAAGAAAAACAAGGCTGTGTTGACAATATCGACTATGCATGAAAACATGGCAATCGATCCAGATGCAGGTCATTAGCAGACACCCATGATTATTTTCTTTCCAAACTAGAAAGTAATAACATCATTTATATTTCTTTTATTTATAACATGAAACGTATATACTTATACACGTTTTTGTAACATTTATAACATAACTTACCAAACTTATACACGTTTTTGTCAGATTTATCTTAATTGTATATTTCCTACTTAATATTTCCTAGAATACACTTTTATGAAAAATGTGTTTAATATATTCCTACCCAACCCAAAACAAAAAATCATGATCGTTAAATATATATTTCATAGGGTAAAATGGCAAACAACAAGTGGAGGACACCAGTCCTCCACGCGCCCACTCGCGTTACGGCAAACCGCGCGCCCACTGGAGTGTTAATTATCGGTTTTTGGATATTTGATATTATAAAATACGGGGTTTTGCGATTTATTACATTTTGGGAATAAGGATATAAGACTGTATTAAGTAGAAGCATTATTTCATTTTGGTTTGGGGTTAATGGCTTTATTTTGACCTAGTAATGTTAAATGTTAGATTCGTGGCTGTACTATAAAGGTACAATGAATTGATATTTTCGAGTGCTGGATATGTGACATACCCGGAAAAGACGGGCTTGTGTGGGATTACCTAGGCTATTTATGGCATGAACTCCCATGAACTTCCTGTGGAAACTACTGAGTGACGTCAGTGTGGATTTTGACTGTCTGATGTTCATGTGTTGACACGGATGTTCCGCTAGGAGCGGGCCACGCGCAAATTAGTTCCGGCAGAAACGTTGGGGTTATGTAGCCCTGCGCCAGTGCATATAATGGCGTGTCTGGCGTTCTGAGCTTGTCTTATTGCTTTATCGGCAGAACACTGATCTACTAACGCCCAGGGTCGTTACACGTGACGAACAGTTAGAGATCGTCTTCTAGCTTGTACAGCGAAAGTCCGTTTGTCTACTTGCAATTTAGTGTCGTTATTACTCGATCATGGTATCGTAATACGAACGAGCAGTGACTAATTTTTAGCTATCCACTGAGCTCTTACGGGCTATTGGAGGCTACGTACATTTCATGGGTCCATCCATACCATGGGCTGTCGGTAATAACTTACCACGCCTAAAGGATATTTCAGTCGTAAACATTTCATCAAAGTCATGCGAGAATGGAGACGTGAACGTGCAGTTCCAGAAGAAAGAAAGTAGAATGAACCAGTCTTAACGTGTGTAGATATTTTGTGTACGGACGGTACAGTGTATATACGTAGGTGGCTGTTATGCCTGGGTCAGATATGGCCGTAGTGTTTTTCCTGCTCTCAGAGCCTAAATTCAGTGGCAAGGTACTGTATTATTTCACGAGTGTATGAAGGGTATTTTGTGTTGTATATTATGTATATATGTGTATAGTACAGCCAATAGATTATCTCTTTAAAATTCACGTGGGTTTATATTCCTGTCTTGCATGAACCTGGTACATCAGCAAACGCATGCCAAATGCCCCACACCTGGGATAAGGGTTTTCATAGTCGGGGCAACAGTTATGTACCGTATTTTATTCTATTTTTTTTTCAGGAAGACCCATATGGTCGACCTTGGCGCCCATTCAAAGTCGGGAGTAATGTTAAAATCACTTGTGGCCTGTATTTAAAGGCAGTAAATTCTGTAGGTTTGTGGTAATGAGGGTAGTTAATGGTAAATCAACTCCAGCGAGGAGGGTGAGTGTTTTTCAATATTGGGGTCAGGACTTCATTTTGATAGTATAGGGAGTTAACTTTTGCTTTTTTAGCAACACGGCAGATTTTTAACTTTCCATTACAGCAGTACCCAGCGACAACCATAAATCCGCCGGAGGAAGTTCCTTTGAATTCTGCATACCATTTTGCATGACCCTTTCCACCCTTCTCCCGGTAGTAAATTGCATGGGGTTCGTTGCAGTCCCTTAGATAAACATATGCTTCATCTAATGTGACCACAAATTCCCATTTTTCACCTGCCAGGTGATTGTCATACAGTTTCCTACTGTTTGTGCGCCGTTTGGCAATGCGACGATCCAACAACTTATGAACCCTGCCCTTTTTCTGTTTCTGTAACTTTAAATCGTGGTTGATAATATTGTGTTAACAGTTTTTAATGATGTCCCTAACTTACTTGCTATGGAACGTTGGGTGGCTGGACTGCTGCCAGAGACAAGGGTCTTCACCTTCCTTATGACCTTTGGAGTACGGCTTGTAGAAGGTTGTGGGTTCGCTTGTTTCTTGTCCTTCGAAATTAATCCCATTCGAGTCTTTCCTTTCTTATTCATGACACAGTTGATCCCTTTCTTTGTCACAGTAAAATTCTTCTTACTGCACTGTTCAATAATGGCAGAATAGGTATAGTTTGCGTCGGAAAGGGCCATAATGTAGCCTTCCCAGTAAGGTTCAATTTTCGTCGGCATCGCTTGAGCTGCAAGCTTGTGAACACTACTCACACACAAACAGAAGTGGTTCGGCGGCTTCGGTGGCGTAGTTGGTAGCATGCTGAGCTTCTATGCCCAAGATAGCGGGTTCAAACCCCGCCGAAGCCGTCGGATTTTTTAAGAGCATTAAAAATCCCTTAGTATGCCTTCCTTCAGAGGGGAAGTAAAGCCGGCGGTCCCATGTCATAGATTTATGGCATGTTAAAGAACCTTCCACTAATTACACATGTGTGAAGCTAAATTGGATAGGTTAAGAATGTAAACAACGCTCTTAGGTTTCTACGTTCGTTGCCAAGAGCCGACTGTGGTGGCGTCTAGTAACTAAGTTCTGAACTAGGCCTAGTAGTCGTTGACGGTAGCGTTTGGTGGCAAAAGTAGGAACTATTTGAAAAATTCTAAGTTGCAGTCTGTACATAAATTAAAAAACAGATACAGTCACTAATACAGCCATCACAATTAACGCTGGTTATCAGACAGATTTTACACGCAAGTATACGGGGCTAGATGACCGCGTTGTCGCAGCCCCTAAACTGAGGAACCAACCAAAAGCGGTTCTAATAATCCCACCCAACAATGGCACTCACATGTGCGCCTAACTGCTACAATGCGACCTGAAAGTAGTTTCCAGAGATCGGAAACAACCTCGGTACTTCTATGCTATGGAGTCTACTCCTTTGCAACCCAGACAGCGGGAAGACCTTTCAGAGGAGTATCATGCTTCATCAGACCAAATATGAGAGAGATACAGTTCACAAGTCAATGATATGAATGTCAAACATCACCATCGTCAGCCTGAATATCACAGAACTATCTCCAACTGAAGAAATAATACAAAAGGTGCTATCGGCAAGATCACATGATTGAAGCGAGAGTAACATATCCTTGCAGGAGATCTCAACAGAATAGAAAAACCTGATAACATTACCGAAGTCGTAATCAAAATCTTCGCATGCATAAAGTGATCCGTTCAAACCATTCATACCACTCAAAAAGAACGACCACTACCAATGAAAACCACCATGAAAGCCTGGAAGAGCCACTTCGGTTCTATATTACACAAACAAAAGAGATAAACCAAAACAGAACAATGGACATTCATAGAGAAAGAAACATAATGAAAATTGAGAACAGGAAAACAGATGACCTGGAATACATGTACACCTAACACCTGAAAACTTCAGCAGAGGAGATGAAGGAAGTATGGATAGACATATTTAATAAATGTATGGAGACAGCTCGGATTTCTGATATCTGTAGAATAGCCACATTAAATACTGTACAAAGGCAAAGGAGATCACGGAACCCATATGCATGCAGAGGAATAGTGCTAGAGAACACAGCATTTGAAGTGTTTACCTCGGTCATAATGGATAGACTGAAGGCAGAGTGAACTAATTTGTACGAGATTGCCAGTTTGAGCTCAGACAAGGAAGAAGCATGCTTCAAGCTGTGAACTGCCTCCTGAAACAAATAGAGGAAGCACTAGCTCGCCCTAGAGGAAAATATTTCATGCTCTTCATTCATTATAAGAAGGCATTTGATCTAGTTGATAAGAGAGAGAAAACAATGGAGAACCTCAGCAGCATGATCGGAAACTCCAATCCACTTCTATCTATTTTGAGTTAACATTCTAGTACGTGCAAATAAGTGACAAAGTCATTATGTCATTGAAAATAAAGCAAACCAATGGACTTCTGCAAGGAAACCCTATCAGCCCGATCCTCTTCAATCTAGTTACTGATGACAATAATAAAATCATTTAAGGCATCACAAAAACCACACTAATTATATGCAGACAGGGTCATAAGAGTAAACAAAGCAGAAATGCTGAGAAGCCTAGAGAGATAGAAAAATGGACAGAAGAGAACAAACTAAAAATAACCCAATGGAAGACTTTCCAATTGACATTTTATAAAGGTGGAAAACCTGTGAAAGAAGATAAGATGATACTGCTTGGCAAACCTCTAAGTAGTAAACAAGTTCAATTAATCTAGCAAACAACAACAAAATAATTCAGCTTCCTCCTTCACGAAAGAATAGCAACAGCTGTCAAAGCCCTATACAGCATCAAGAACCTAAGACAGCTATGCAATGATGCTTTTCCACTCAGCAGTCATCATTATCAATTTCCGTTTTCCAGTCTAAGCCGGGTCGGAGCAAAAATGACAATGCCACTTAAAGGGTCTTTCATATAAAATAAGAGCGCCAAGCGGCGGCTTTGTTAACCGCAGGTGCGGTCACTTCGGCCGAGCTTGTGGCGCGCCAAGTCCCCCTGTTTTAAGCGTGTGTACAATCCTGTATGATGCAGCAGCCTTGCTAGCGTGTGTACAATGCTGAAACCTTACTTTAGTTAGTTAGTTAGCTAGTTAGTTATTGTTGATGAAACCGAAACCCCTACTTGTGCTAATTTTGTGAGTGATTTATTCGGAGACCGTTCAAGATTCTCGCCAATGTCAACTAGCTCATCCTCTGTTAAAACTGTTCGTGTGCGGGCATGTTTTTTATTGAGCACCGAGCCAGTAGTGTCAAAATTATTTGCATTTACGTGAATCTGTGCTAGTGAAGGTGGCACTTCATCAGGAAATTGCTGAACAAATGCATCACGTACCCGCCGAGCCGACTCGTACTTAAAATAAGTTTTACATAAAAAATACGATGTTGCAATGATAACTGTCTCACCATGTTAGCACTTGAGGTTTAGACTGGCGACAGAGCACCTGCACGCTTATTGCAAGGTCAAGTTTGGTAATGCCAATCTGTTATTTAGGTAGATTTCATTAGAAAGCTAACTATTGCAATGGGTCCCATGTTTCGACTTCCGGAAAATTTCGACATATCTTCGCGTTTCACATCCCCCAGACCCCAAAACCACCGTCAGTTCAAAAGTTTATATATAATTTATGTATGTATATATATATGTATATCAGTTTCTTGTGGACACGATAACTGCCGTAATTTTGCACCAATCACTTTGAATTTTTTACATAATATGTATCCCCTTAAAATCTCGGGCGAGTTCGTTAATGGGCAAAATCGGTCAAAGGGGTGAAAATGGGAGGCTTTTTTCGAAAAAGTGAAATATCGCTATAACTATCTTAATATGTGAAATATTGAATCCATTCAAAGTTCATACTATGTGTCGGACAAGGCCCTAAAATTTATGTTTGAAAAGTTTTTTGATAGCACGAACCATTGACCCAAGGGGTGGGAAAAACTGTTTTTTTCGGGAAACATTAATCATATCTCTGTTAATAGGCACAATATCAAAACCGTACAAAATGGACAATATTCCTCCAATAATTACCTAAAACTTTTGTCAGAAAGAATTTTTGATATGACCCACCATTACGCCACGGGGTGAGCAAAATTATTTAAATGATAAGAAAATGCCAAGTGCCAAGAGAGGTTGCCATGACAACTTTACTTTTAATTGATAAGGGATGAGCCATCAGCAGTTGCTATGACAACGCCACTGCACGAGATAACATTCAGTTTTCCATCTGTCTGTGGGAAGCGACTTCGGTATCCGAACTGGTAGCATGCTGAACTTCTATGCCCTAGGTCGCGGGTTCAAACCCGGCTGAAGTCGTCGGATTTACTAAGAGCTCTAAAAAACCCTGAGTTTGCTTTCCTTCGGAGGGGAAGTTCCAACGTTCGTTGCAAGTTGATGGTTCCGGTGGCATCTAGTAGCCAAGTTCACAGCTAGGTGTCGTTGATGGTAGTATTTTAGGTAGATTTCATTAGAAAGCTAACTATTGCAATGGGTACCATGTTTCGACTTCCGGAAAATTTTGACATATCTTCGCGTTTCACATCCCCCAGACACCAAAACCACCGTCAGTTCAAAAGTTTATATATAATTTAAGTATATATATATATATATGTATGTATATCAGTTTCTTGTGGACACGATAACTGCCGAAATTTTGCACCAATCACTTTGAATTTTTTACCGAATATGTATACCCATAAAATCTCGGTCGAGTTCGTTACTGGGCTAAATCGGTCAAAGGGGATGAAAATGGGGGACTTTTTTCGAAAAAATGAAATATTGCTATAACTCTCTTAATATGTGAAATATCGAATCCATTCAAAGTTCATACTATGTGTCGCATAAACCCCAAGAATTTATGTTTGAAGAGTATTTTTTTTTTGCAACAACCAATTAATCATAATTATCAACATTAATCATATCTCTCTTAATAGGCACAATATCAAAACCGTACAAAATGGACAATATTCCCCTAATAAGTACCTAAAACTTTTGTCTGAAAGAATTTTTGATATCACCCACCATTACGCCAAGGGATGAGAAAAATGATTCCGGAATTATAAAAAAATGACAAGAACTATCAGAGGTTGCCATGGCAACACTACTAAATTGATGAGGGATGAGCCATCAGACGTTGCCATGACAACGCACTTGCGCGAGATCAGATTCAGATTTCCATCTGACTAACTGTGAAGCGGCTTCGGTGACATAACTGGTAGCATACTGAACTTCTATGCCCAAGGTCGCGGGTTCAAAGCCGGCCAAAGTCGTCGGATTTTATAAGAGCGCTAAAAATCCCTCAGTATGCTTTCCTTTGGAGGGGAGGTTCCAACGTTTGCTGCGAGTTACTGATTGCGGTGGCATCGAGTAGCCAAGTTCACAGCTAGGTGTAGTTGACGGTAGTATCTGGAAGCAACATTAGGAACTACTGCTCGAAATTGAGCGTCTGCATTCCTTACCTGAATTACAGACTAATACAGCCATCACAATTCACACCGTTTATCAGACAGATTCTACACTCACCCAAAGTACACGGGGTTACATGACCGCGTTGTCGCAGCCCCTAAACTGAGGAACCAACCAACATCTCTGCGGGAGATATAATTTTGCGTGAAGAAGTAACAGACCGTTACATAGTTACACATCAGTGTCGAAACCTTGCATAAGGACAGTGTGACCACAAGTATAAAAATGGACTCCAAATGACAAGAAGGTTACCGTCAACATAAGACAATAAAATGTTTAAAATATGCATAAAATGACGAAAAACAAAGTTAATTAATCTCCAATTATAAAATACTTTCATGCAATAAATGAGGTCTTATCCTTCTACGAAAACCTGCATATTCTGCCTATTTTCGCCTATCCCCAAGTTTGTCCGGTGAAATCTACCTCCGCCTTCCGGCGTGCCGAGAGGACTTTTTTTTATACAGTCCATCGGAACTTGAAAAAAAAAAAAAAAAACAGCCCTCGTATGTACTATGCGCACGCTTTCAATACTACAGCAGGGGGCCGTGGCGCGCCACAAGCTCGGCCAAGGTGACCGCAGCTGCGGTTAACAAATCCGCCTCTTGGCGCTCTTATTTTATATGAAAGACCCTGTAGTAGTATCCTCAGTAATCACCTATGAACCATCAATCACATGAGGGAAATTAATTGTAACTGACTTCATGAGAATTTAAAAAAAATACAAAGCACACTCAATGAAAATATCACTGGGAATGGGAACTACTGTCGACCGAAGTATTATGTGAACTCGAGTTTGAAGGTTGTTTGTGAAGTAACCAATAGACCTACATAAAATCCAATAACATCATCATTTTCGTCGTTCTATTTTAGGTTAGTTCATGTAGGTTTGAATTTTTAAATTTATATTTTAATATTTTTTATCGCAGTTGGAACACAAAAAATGCACGTTTTTAAGCGTGTTTCAACCATGCGTCACATTTAAGAATTATTATCTCAAAAACCCGTCATCAGATCGAATCTAAATTTCAACACAACATACATTGGAATGTTGTTTAACTGGTTTATTAATTTCAAAATTTTGTGTGTCCAAGAAGCAAAGTTGTTATCATTTTTGTAAGGTAACTTTTTCTCGGCTCGGGGTGGTTGGAAAATGTAGTTCTTGGCCGCGTTGTAATCCTTATACATCGAAAAGTTATACTGTATGACTGTAAATACGTAAAAACTTATTTTATATCAGTTTGTATTTGTAGGGTGAAAATAAGACATGGTTCACCAGCTAGCCGCTCCGGAGAAAGCTGTACAACGTTGCCGAAATGGAGCCCATCACGCATCATGGCGCGCCTCGCTCGGAAGTGATGGGCCCCATCTCAGCAACGCTGTACAGCTCTTACCGGAGCGGCTAGCTGCTGAACCATGTGTTATTACCCGTACAAATACAAACCGATATAAAATAAGTGAATTAATTTACGCATATAGCATAACTTTTTGATGTATAAGGATTGCAACGCGACCAAGAACTACGTTTTCCAACCACCCCGAGCCGAGAAAAAGTTACCTTACAAAAATGATAACTTTGTTTTAGGACACACAAAATTTTGAAATTGATAAACCAGTTATACAACATTCCAATGTATATTGTGTTAAAATTTGGATTCGATCTGATGACAGGTTTATGAGATAATAAATCTTAAATGTGACGTACGGTTGAAACACGCTTAAAAATGTGCACGTTTTATGTTCCAACTGCGATAAAAATATAAATTTAAAAATCCAAACCTACATGAACTAACGTAAAATAGAACGACGAAAATGATGATGTTATTGGATTTTATGTACGTCTATTGGTTACTGCACAAACAACCTTCAAACTCGAGTGCACATAATACTTTGGTCGACAGTAATACACCATGAAGACCAGTCTACAAATTAATGAGAGAAACATTCTTCACAGAAGACTTGCTATTACTACTATTCCTAGATATGAGGAAACAAAGTGAGAAGAGATAAAACCTGAGTTCTACAGCATCAGTGCAATTAGACAGAAAGTGGTCTCAAGAAAACCAGGAACAAAAACATGTAGTGACCTGAGTTCTACAGCATCAGTGCAATTAGAAAGTGGTCTAAAGAAAACCAGGAACAAAAACAGGTAGTGACAAGACCATCAATTCATGGTTTCCATCACAGAATCTGCATAAACAAGAAGTTCCACAAGTGAACATGGAGTGCATCTACTCGATATGCAATCCGTGTCAGCTAGTGATTTACACAGAAAGAACTATATCATTCAGTGATTACAGCAAATGTTGTCTTAGTGAGCGTAATACCGCACCACGTGCTAAATAGCCTGCAATGTAAATTTTAGTGTGGAACCGCACTTTAAGCACGCAGTTCTGATTGCTTTTTCAATCTCACATCTCTGCAAATTAGTTAGATTGACAGATGTTTTGTATCAGATCAGAAAATAACAAAACATACCATTGGGTGAGGAAGAAAGAAAAAAGAAAAAAAAAACACAGCTAATTTTTATCAAGCGATTCAAATGACAGTGTACGTACCATAACATTTGCTCATTAATGTTTGGTAGCTCCTAGCTGTACTCATAATTTTGCAGCACCACTGTGTTATATAAATACCTTTTGATAAGTGTAGTACCTGAAACACCATCATTAGCCACACCCGTTTTTTGGACCGTAGAAATGACATCAAAAGTACAGCTGATGTGAGAGTAAATACAGTATTTAATCCTTGGCACACTTGGGACAAAGCAGTTATCATGATGATAATTGGTGTTTTAGGGGGCCTAACATCTAGGTTATCAGCCCCTAGTTAAATGCTTGTAATAAATTGCATTCTTATTCCATTATCTTTTGCAATTGAGAGGTTTACTTTTACTGCCTTAACTACTTACTGTTACCACTGCATGCAACATGTAGTCTTAAAAAAAATATGTTTTTTTAAATAGAAAAATAGAGGGAAAGATATTTAGAAAAACTTGCCAAGAGTTTCCAGTAATTTCCACAAAATCAAAAAAACAGCTATTTAAACGGTTCAAAATACCACACCAAAATGTAACAGGAAAAAAATAAACAATTCTGGTAATTGTGTCTGATAGATTTCTTTACTGCCCTCAGACCGACTGGCCAGATTTGGGCTTAATCTGTTGTTGGGGAATTTCTTCTATATTTTGACATTTATTCCTGGAGGAAAAGGTAATGTTTAGAGCTTGGAATAAATATAGATGGCCTTCCCACAATTTACATGCATAATATGTCCAGGAGAACTTTCTTTCTTTAGTCGCAATATACAGTAATTTGCTAGTCAGTTGTTGTGTTGCATTTAATTTTGTTTGTTAATTGGGGTTACGTTCGGTTTGTTCAGAATTCATAACAGGTTCTGTTACTTATTTTCCCTCTCCTGAATGTGTGGCCTGATTAGTTCATATTTGTTATGATTTCTTATGAGGGGATTGGACATCGTATCATTTAGCCCTGTGTACTTTGGGTGTGTGTGTGTGTACGATTATTATATACAGGGTGTCCGAGAAGTCCCCGTACCCCTAGATTCATATTGTTATTTTGTATATTATGGCATGGACAATTGAGCTTGTATAATTGGGGAATGAAATAGTTGTTTTATTGGTATACCTGCTTTGATGGTCTCAAAAGCTTTGTTGTCAGTCTCATTTCAGTTGTGAAGCCATGGCTGATGTGAGCGGGCACAGTTACACTGTTGAGGAGCGATTAGTAGCGTGTGTGGGTGCACGAACGAGCACATACGGGGCAAACAATGACAGTGATAATAAGTGTGTTTAGAGATCGCTTTGGCAAGCCTCCACCTCGTATAGATACTCTGCTTGATTGGCAGAAACGTGCTTTTGCTTCAGGCAGTGTCAATGCGTAGTGGACGCAAGAAAATGCGGGAAGAAACGTGGGCCACTGTTGCTCAATCAATTGAGCAGTCTCCAATTAAATCCATTTGCAAAAGAGCAGCTGTACCACAGTCAACAATGCATCATCACATTAAGAGAGATTTGAAAATGAAAGGATTTAGACCGATGCATGTGAATGAATTATCTGACAATACCGACAGTAGTGGCTACGCTGGCTAAAGCGCTGCGTTAGGCCATGGGGCCAAGCTCTCTGCTGACTCGGTCGACGCGTGGGTTCGAGCCCCACCGTCGGCCATCCTTTAAATGGTTTTCCGTGGTTTCCCATTTTCAACACCAGGAAAATGCTGGGACGGTACCTTCTGGCAGGCCACGGCCGCTTCCTTCCACATCGTTGCCCAGTTTTATTCATCTTCATCCATTCCATCTCTCATCCCGACGCGCAGGTCGCCCACGGGCGTCAATTAGGAAGACCTGCACTCGGCCTCTCAGGAGGCCACACGGAAAAAAAAACTGACAATGACATGGAGCAACGAGTTGCAGCCTGCTGTGCTTTGTTGGTAGAATTTCCAAATGCCATGTCTCGCTCAAGAGTGTTATTTTCTGATGAATGTGTGATATATCGCAGTTCACAGAGGAGGAATGTGGTTTTCTGGTCTAAGGAAAATCCTCATTATGTGCACGAGTTGGAAAGGAACCCGCCTCATGTTATGGTATGGGCCGGGATGTCATCACGTGGACCGTATTTTTCTTGATGGATAAGTGAATGGAAAATCTTATTTGCATATGTTACAATCTTGGCTAATACCTCAGCTTCAAGACAAGGGAATCATGGATCATGTATGGTTACAGCAGAATGGGGCTCCAGCACATTTTGCTAGTCAGGTGCGAGTTCCTTTATGAATAATTTCAAGGCTGCTTGATTAGCCGTGGCTCACCAACATCTCCAGCCCCATTGAAATGGCCACCAAGAAGCCCGGATGTTACCAAGCCAGACAAATCATTATGGGAAATAATCAAGTCCCAGCAGGATAGACGGATAGAACTCTGTGTAAGGCATGATGGTGCACATACAGATCCCTTGGATACATAGTAAGTACTCCACTATACAGTATATGTTTTGACGAAGAGGTACGGGGTTTCTCGGACACTCTGTCTATGTAGAATTTGGATCCTCGGGGCAACAGCCAATGTGGATGTTAATTTGAGTGGTAGAATTTTATTTCTGACCTTGGAGACAGGTCATGTTTAAGGGTTGTTATTTTAAAGTTGTGGGGTTGGTCAGCTGCCACTTGAATTTAACTTCAAGCCGCTGTTATTTTATTTTATGGGGTTCCTGGTCCTAAGCATCAGCTCTCGGCAATCCAGCTTACTGTCCGTCCACCAGCTTAAGCTCCGTGGCAGGAATGCAACGAGTCAGCAGTAGACAACTGGCCTTGGCACGAACGACAATGGTGCCAACCTCAGATACTTATGTGCCATACTCAGCACAGACTGTGTGGCAAACACTTTTTTTTTTATGCGGATACAGTTTGCATGGCTGTGCGGATAGCGGATAAGCTGCGGACAATGTTTGGAGTAAATTTGCGGATAGTTTTTAGAATACAATCCGGACTTGTTGAATATCATTACTAAGACCCGGATGTTCATGACATATCATATTTTTCCATTATGTTTTTTTCTCATGACAAATGTAAGATGTTGATTTACGCTAATCTCATTAAAATTATGTCAAGGACAATTAACACTCCGAACTGAAAAGGTTGCTATTCTGGCTGTATAACATTCATTTTAAACATGGAACGAAAATATTATTGTAATGCCAGTAGATTTGGATAACAAACGTGTGAATTGGGATAAAAGTCGTGCGGATGTGGGGCGGATGCAGATAACAGCTGTGCGGTTGCGGATCTTGCAGTTGCCTGACTCAGTGGAAATTTAATACACTTGCTCCTAGCTTCTTCATCACATCCCTCAATCACTTTCCTAATTATTTCCCTACCCTCAGAATGTATCACTCTTTTCTTCTTCACTTCCGACATAACACTACTGACCCGTACGATTTCACAATTGAAACTAAACGCAAGTAGCAGTGATTAAGCATAGCGTGAATAACATAGGTGCTAAGTTGGCAATATCTGCAGCGGCACGTTCACTCAATCAACGCAGCTGGAATGTCTCTCCGCTCCCCTTCAGTCCCCTGAGATCATGAGCTGGTGGACGGACAGTAGCTGTCCTAAGCTTCCACCATACCAGTCACATTCTTTCTTTTGAAAGAAGTTCTTTTTACAAAGGAATCTTCTATGCTGATGTTTGAATTTAGGTTTTCTACAATGGGCATGATTGCTAGTTAATTATAAGATCAAATGGAAATTGTTAGACTGAATAACACTTTCGTAAATAACAGGAAATACAGCTTGTGGGAATGTAAATATGGAATTTCCTTTTGGAAAATAAATGTGACTTTTACACATGCAAATATAAGTTTCCTCACTATGCATAATATCACCATCCTTAAAAACTTCATCTGAAAAATATATGGACAGAAATCTAGTTAACCCTATTTATATATCACAAGGCTATCATATCCCAATGGGGAGCAACAAGAAACTTCTGGCAAGTCCTTCATGAAAAGCTTATTTCAAGTTATGATTCAAGAAATTTGTTTCCTATCTCATTCCTTAAAAACTATCACAAAGGAATGCAGACAAAATGGTCCACAAGAAACAGCTCAGGCTCGTGTGTAGCCCATAACATGTCTACACTAAGTGTTACCTGACAGCATAGCTGTAATGGACAGGATCTCATTGGAACAGTTGTGATTGCAACTGGCTATAAGCATTTTTGCTAACTGAGGATCCAGGGGGAACTCCGCCATAATGGCACCGAGGTCAGTCAGGTTACCATCATCATCCAACGCTGCAAGGTAGTTGAGTAGTTCCAAAGCTCTCATCAGTGTTTCAGGAGCTGGAAAAGAATACACCTTAATCAAGGACCAATACAACATAGTTAAATAAGTACCTTATTTGCTTGCATATAACTCGCACTTTTTTGACTGTGCCAGTCGTTTCGACTAATACAATGATATGCCCCCACCCCTCCTCCTTCCCCGGGCCACTTGCCCCGGAAGGAGGCCTCTTGAACTGATAAACTGTTCTTAATATTTTCAAATTCCCGCTTATCTCCAATGCCAGGCCCAATGTATTTCCGGGCCTCGGAACTCACGAGACGCTACGAGAAAGATCGAGTTTGTTCTGGTGCTTTCGAGAAGGATTTTGTAATACCGGCCGTGCGGTTAAATGCTGCGGCCTGATTGGTCTATGTGCGCGCGCATGCGCGAGAGCCTATGTGAGCTCTAGTGTCTAACGGACACTATCTATTCTGCTTGGGTTGTTGAAGTGAACAGTCGTCTGTAAATGAGTTAAGATGTAACCCTTAGCGAAGGCATGGCCTGGGGTCCTCGGACCTAGGCCATTTCACCGCGGCTAGTGGCCGCCTGTGTGCAAGGTACTGTTGTTTTATAATCAAATATGCTTGAGTTATTTTCTTTATTATTTTACTCCCGATGGAGATTTTTGGTAACTTGTTTGTTGCTTCTAGTACGGGTATTGAAGCTTAGTGTCTATCAGCGTTTTCGGACTTAAACTTGTGTGGGCCACATAATTCTAGAAATCACTACTCTCTTCTGATATTTTAAATCTTATTCTGGAAGATATTATTTCCTGTTTATTCAGAGCTTGGTGCGGTATTGTACGCCCTGAAACGCTTTGCATTTTCAAACACGTGTTGGACGTGTAGTTGCAACGGCCATATACGCTGCCGAAGTCGACGTCACTTCCGCTAAGCAACTGGAGCAATACATCATGGCTCCCTTGTAGCTTGCTTCAGTCTTTGAGCCGTCATTATTTCCTATTTGTATCGTATAATACTGTACATGCATGGATGTCCAGGGGCAAGAAAGCATAGAAAAGTATATTTTCCACAGTAATTTAACATAGTTGTCCAATAAAGTTGTAAAATATTGCGTACGAGATGCACATTAAGTCTTAGAGCATAAGTCGTAGAGATGTGGCCTACAATATTTACCTTAAATTAAGTGAAAACATGAAAATATAACATTTCTGGATATTGTGAATCACGTCCCGTAGGCCCTACCAGTAAGTGACGAATAAAATGAACTTAAGGTCTATCAATGCATAAGGGAACAGTTTAAAATATTTGGATGAGAGTTTAGGCCAAATCTCATCAACGGCTATAGAAGAAACAAAGACTGCATTTCAATACAATTTGTGTGTTTACCACTTCGTATGGCGTCAATTTCGTGCTCTCATGCTGGACAGAATTCAGCCAAGTCTCGACCTTGGGAAGATGTCCAACCCAGGCCGCATGCTTGTCATGCACTAGAGTCCGAAAAAGACGAGCCACTTCCCTTAATGGACGCTCTGCAGAATTACCCTGAGGGTACCTTACAGAGGAATGAACGTGTGTTATACCAGCTTCCTGCATACTGGTTCTCCATTTCTTTGCAGTAAACTGTGGTCCACTGTCAGATAGTATCCTGAGAGGAATGCCAAACTCAGGTACATACTTATTAATGATCAGACGGCTACACGCTAGTCCCGTGGCTTTCCTTAGCGGATATAGCTTGACATACTTACTAAAAGCGTCAATAACTATAAAAATGTACTCGTAGCCGTACTGTCCTTTAACGATCGGGCCAAATAAATCCACACACAGTAGTTCGCCGGGACTACTGGTGAGAACTGCAGATCTCTCCCCCACTAAATATTTAACTGGATATTTACTCCTTTGACAGGTGTCACACTTAGCTAAAATCCTCCTAACGTCCCTTCCCATTTTACTCCAAATGAAGTCACGACCAATTTCATAGAAGACCTTGGCAGCACCAAAGTGTCCTAATTCCCTATGAATGAACCAAATTAGCTCCTCCCGCAAAGTGGCAGGAACACATATTGCCCACCGATTATTCCTACATTTCCTTGCAAGAAGCCCATCCTGCATCTTGTACGTGAACCGTCCTACTTTCACATACTCTTCTTCACCCATTTCCAACCTAGCCAGTGGCTCCTTTAACTTAACGTCATCACGTTGCTCCACTAGCATATTTCTCAGTGTCTGTAACGATGCCCTGTTGCTACTGTCCACACATGCACATATTAAAATACCGTCCTCTGCTTTAACCACAGGATAATCCCTACATAAATTAGTGTCCCTCGATAGCATGTCTGCAAGAATGTTATCTTTACCTTTAATATATTTTACTGTGAATTCGTATTCCTGCAGAGCAAGAATCCACCTACTAACTCTGTTAGAACTGAGTTTACAAGTCCTCATATACAGTAATGCATGGTGATCTGTGTGGATCTCAAATTTCCCCCCTACTAAATACATTCTAAATTTCCCTAAACTGAAAACAATACCTAAAAGCTCTAACTCAGTAATCGTGTATCTTTTCTCTGCTGCTGTCAGTCCTCGCGAGGCTAAAGATACAATGCACAAATTACCCTCATCATCTTTCTGACATAATACTCCAGCAATGCCTATATGTGAAGCATCTGTCATAACCACATATTCCTTATCTTTTAACGGATATTTCAGCACTACAGCTTTCTCAAAACCTTCCTTCAGCGCTCTAAAAGCCTGATCATGCTTGGACTCCCATCTCCACCGAGTCCCACTTTTAAGCAATTCCCTGAATGGTTCTACCAACCCAGAGTATTTAAGAACGAACTTCCTGAAAAAGTTGCAAATTCCCAGGTAAGTTTTTAACTGTTTAACATTCTGTGGCACCTCTGCGTTAAGTATCTTATTAACCCTACTTTCTTCTGGTGTTACACCTCTACTCGACACTCTATGACCTAAAAATGTCACTTCTGACTGACAGAATGACGACTTAGACAGCTTCAAAGTGAACCCTGCCTGATCTAACTTCTGAAAAACTATATCTAAATGACGTAGATGCTCCTCAAAACTGCGTGAACTAATTACCATATCATCTATGTAAATGGTTACAAACTCTCCTGTGTCATCCCCTAATGCGATGTTTAAAGCCCTAATTAAAGCTGCTGAACTACTCTTTAACCCATAAGGTGTTCTACAAAATTGATAAAGGTTATATTTATGACTAAAAGCTGTAAATGGTCTATCTTCGTACATAAGTGGCACTTGCCAAAAACTGGAACTCAAATCTACACAAGTGAAATACTTCTTCCCCTCAAATGTTTGCATTAATTCTTCTATTGACATAGATTTCAGCTGATCTGAACTAATTCTACTGTTAACCAAACGAGCGTCTAAACAAATACGAACCGTGCCGTCGGTCTTGGGTACCGTGATCAAAGAATTAACATATGGACTGTTAGAGTGCTCAATAATCCCATCTTCAAGCATCTGGTTAATTTGTGCCTCAACTGCACTCTGATAAGCGAAAGGTACAGGATATCTATGTCCTGTGAATACTGACCTATCAATAACGTTCAATGAATGGGTATAGCAATTGGCCATACCAATGCGATCCTCAAAAACTCTCCTATTACACAATAACACATCATAGAGCTGAACACATTGTTCCACCTCTATATTACCCTGAAATGCAGCATCACGTAACGAGTCCTCTAGACTTCCGTTCGTAATCACACTGCCCACAAAACATGGAGAACCCCGCTCTACGGCTGGCGATATCTCATTTAAAGTACAAATCACACCTACAATACTACTCCTCTGAATATGGTCATTGAACGCTACTTCTACTTCAGAATCTCCCCATTTAAATTTCAAACTCCCTACATCATAACATAAGTTACCAGACACTCTACTTAGCCACTCTGAACCCAAGATAACACTGAATACTAAATTTGGAATTACAAGGCAAATCTGCTTCTCTACATGATTATTAATTTTAATGTCTACTAAAACTTGCTTAGAAATTACTTTGGACCTCTTCCTAACAGCTGTGATAACAAAAGTGCTTTTAATTGGCATCTCCTCAAAATTTACTCCAGTTCCTTTCATTTTATCATAAAATGCACTACTTATGCAACTCTTCATACAACCACTATCAATTAAAACATCTGTGTACGCCTCGGACACGTTAAATTTAACTATGGGGCTCTTACTAACCACTTCCTGAATAATACCTTCATCATTTAGTTCATGTAATAATTCATTTCTTACATTTAGGTCATAGGGTTCCTGTATAATTGTATGGACAGGGCATGCTACAGACTGAGATTCTGACCTTACTTCGCAGCCTGGTTCGCGTTTAAAGAACCGCTACAGCTGGCCGTAGTACTACTAACTACTGAACTGGTCTGGTTGTTCTGGGCTGTGTTGTCATTGTTTGGCTGTATATTACTACCACTAGGCTGTCCTCTTCCTTGACCCCTATTCTGGATGTAATTATTGTCATAATTTCTCCCTTGATTTCCCCTGAAATCATTGTTTCTCCCTTGATTTCCCCTGTAATCATTGTTCCTCCCTTGATTTCCCCTGAAATCATTGTTCCTCCCTTGATACTGATTACCATAGCCATTTCCTCTGTTCTGATTTAGCTGATTATTATTATTTCTATTTTGAGCGTTGGCTCCTTCACCACCGTTCCCTTGAACTTCTTGATGCCTGGCTTCATTAGGTCTGTTATTATTATTACCCTGGTTCCTATTGAAATTGTCCTCATAACCCCCTCTCCCTAGTGCATCAAATGTGCTTAACAAATTTTCTACTTGTGACATTGTCTTTACATTCTGGATACAAGCAGCCTCCTTGATCCTATAGGGAAAGTGCCTAAGTAGCAACCTCACCACATCACTTTCCTCCTTCAAGCCATCCAGATATTTACACACTAATACCTGCCCTAAAAAGTATTCGGTCATGGTGGAGCTTCCTTTAGGGTTATATTTACCACACACTACTCCCTCACGATGCTGCGACTGATTAACCACATTCCAGAACTTTTCACAGAATTTCATTTTAAAATCATTAATATCAGTAAACTTGTCTCTGTAGACAGCAAACCAATTCCTCGTTTCCCCCACAAACACTTGTTCTAAAATTTCAACTACCTGGCACCACTCAATACTACCATTTTCCAACCTCTCCCCGAATTTATTTTCTATAGTGTTCATGAACTCCATTGGGCACCCCTGTCGATTGCTGAACTTACCCAGTTCTATCTCCCTGTGTGTGCTATTCACAAAAACTGGCCTATTCTGACTATTTTCTTGCCTGATCCTAGCTTTTAATTTTAATTCTAATTCTGCGATTTTCTCCTCAGCCTTCCTCTCAATACTGTTTACTGTTAATTTAATGTTTCCTTCTGATTCTTCTACTTTATCATATAGCTTTGCTTGTTTCTCCTCAATCTTGCTAATGCTCTCTCTATTACTCTCTCTTAAATCATTTACTTCTGCAAATATTTGTGAGTGGACTTTCTCAATTCTACCCCCCAGCTGTTCCTTAACCTCTTTAGTTGCTACCTGAATTTTGTCAATTTCTCCCCCCAATTGCTTTTTGATCTGCTGTGTTTCCAGTTGCACTAGTTCTTTTAAATTTTCAGCCTGTGTACTGATTCTAACTTCCAACTCCTCCTGTACTTTTCCTAATTTTCTGTCTACATCTCCAATAATCTCTTTAGCCTTTTCTTCCATTACTCCTCTGATTTCACCTCTAATCAGTTCGAATTTGTCACTCATTTCCCTACTGTTTTGTTCTAATTTAGCATTTAAAGTTTCAGTACTCTCTCTATTTTCCTTACTGTTTTGTTCTAATCTGGCGTTTAAAGTTTCATTACTCTCTCTATTTTCCCTACTGTTTTGTTCTAATTTTGCATTATTCTGTTCTAATTTTGCATTTAAAGCTTCTGTACTTTCTTTCTTTTCCCTACTGTTTTGTTCTAATTTTGCATTTAAAGCTTCTGTACTTTCTTTATTTTCCCTACTGTTTTGTTCTAATTTTGCATTATTCTGTTCTAATTTTGCATTTAAGGCATCACTACTAACTTTGTTCTGATACATGAACTCGAGAAGTAAAGTTTTTAATTCTGGTTGGCCGCCTACACTCCCTGTTTCAGTATCGGGATTTACCTCCGCTACCCCGGTACTACCATCACTCGACATACTGCTCGTATCATCACTCTCCAGTTGATGACTACTACGTAACCTCATCTGTCTTTCTTTCTCATCCCCCATAATGATATACACTGATAAAGACAAATAACCCCCAAAATACAGGCACAGAAATATATACCCTTCTCCTTCCACAAATGTTATTAGGTTTTCAGCCCCAAGTTGTCGGCGACAATTGTAGCAGTTTTCTTAGGCTGGGATGACAAGTGAAACGGTATTTACTTTGCTCCACGTTGAGCGTACAAATGTTGCAGTTTTGCTAGCCCACCCTTTGCCTAAGCTATGTTGTTTTAATGGGCGCCAAGACCTCAATGCAATGTTGAAATCTAAATTTGTATTTAACAACGTCTAGCTCTGGCAGAACACCTTCAAGACTCTATTCACTCAGATCGTGGTATGATTTGATCATTAACCCAACAAACAATTGTATCAGGAGAAGGAATTGGTCTATATCTAATGCTACCTACTGAAAGCAAAGATTGCATTGTAAAAGAAATGAATTTATTATATAAAACAAGAATAGCAAAATTAATAATAATAATAAGTTTAAAATTTAAATAGGAGCGTTGTGATTTTAATATTACCGATAGAAAATTACGTTAAAACGGAGTCTGATAAATTATTGATTTTACTCTTATTCCCAAGCTATGAAGTTACTGACATATGAAATATAAAACCAAGAGAAATGAGAGATTGCGTATTTCTGCGTCATTAGCGCTTACCACTGGAAATGCCCAAAGCCTTTCCCTCGTACTGGATGATGCTGTGAGCTTCCCACAGTCTCCTGGATGTCGTCATCTTCGTCGATGTTTGATGAGTGTTTGATGAGAGTCTGGTAGATTAGATAATTCTATGGTCCGTACATCGGACCCAAACACTCGTACAACCGCACTGGTTAAGTTTTACAAAAGTTAGTCCTCCAATCCACGGAACATCGGAGCGACTCCCGCGTGAACCATACTGGGCAAGTTCTACACTGATTGTCCTCGTTCCACGGAACACTGAACGATATATGCACCCGTCGCATCCCCACTCTTCATCCGACTTCAGCTTACGTGGTCTCCACTGATTGGCTGCTCCCCACTACTTCCCCTTCTCAGGCTCATTACACACGGCGCGCGAATGATGAAGACGATTTCCGTTCCAACCATTCACCTTTTCTTGACGCTGCGACCCAGGATTGCGTCATGCTTCCCGACAAGATTAAGCGTGTACTTGAATTCCCAGTGAGTCACGTCTCTCGATATACCCTAACTGACGAAAACTCCGTAAAATTCCGCAATCACATAATTTTCTATGATATTGTCGTTCGTAATAATTTGCTTCATAGCGTTTTCTAAGACATAGAAAACCTATCTGAATGCTAATAATTTTTATAAAATGCTCCGAAAATACCTTAATAATAATTATAATAAATTAATAATAATAATAAATTAACATGAAAAATTCTCTTGGCTGAACAATTTGCCGCGTAAATAAATATAGAATGGCTTCCTACTGACTTATGCCAGTTGCATAAAAACCCCTCGAAAAACACGTTACAGTATGAGGAACTGTGAGAAGAAATAGACAAGGCTTGCCAGGACCAGTTGAGAAGAAACTCAAGAAAGGAGAGACAGAAGTTCATCATACTGATAAATTGTTATTTATTCGCTGGTGTGACAAGAGAGATGTGTATATACTTTCAACAATGCATGACAGTGAAATGGTGACCATAACAAAGCATGATAAGCAGACCCTAAAACCCAAATTGATAGTGGATTATAATAAAAACATGGGACCAGTGGATTCTGCTGATATGCAGCTCAGCTTCATCGAGTCTGGAAGAAAGTGTATCAAATGGTACAAAAAACTTTTCTTTCATATTCTGGACATTATTGTTAGGAATGCCTGCATATTAATGAAGATGCTAAAAGGATGAAAGGTGCCCCTGAAAGAGTTCAGACTGAACCTCATTCGCCAAATGCTGGATCAGTTTGGCAGCCATCATGGAAATACCAGGAAAGGAGGCCGTCCATCATCCTGCCCACCAATGAGACTTGTAGAAAGAGACTTCCTGTCTCCTATACCAGCTACAGCGAGCAAGAAAGGGCCTACCAGAGAATTGTAGTGTGTTCCAGGACATAGGACAAGCCATAAGAGGAAGGAAACTAGATACGACTGTGTCAAGTGTAGTGCTTCACTTTGTGTACACCCCTGCATGGAAATTTACCACACAGTAGTGAAGTTTCGATGAAAATGTGAAGGGATAATGTTTTAATTTCATTTTGGTCATAAAACTTTGTAAATAGTTGTAAATATAAAATAAATATTAGCTTATTTCAGCTAGTGTGAAATTATACAAAATAATCTGGGGTGGGGCATGCATAAGCAGGAAAGATACTTGGGAGTGAAAAGGTTAATAACGTCTGTCAACACCATAACCCTATATCCAATCATGCACGAGTTCAACTGACGGCCTTCTTTATTTTGTCTTCTGTCGTCAGCTTATCATGACTAACAATACCAGATCTCGACGTGTTCTAACCTAACAATTACTTATTTAGCGTGTGGAGCACCAACAAAACAGCGGACATCTCACCTCGTATTGGTTGTTTTACTGCGTCGCCACACTTGAAAAGAACCTTCTAGTGCGTATTTCTGTTGACGCCAGTAGTGAATATCAAATTAGTTCACAATAAATTCACGACCGCCAGCTCTATTACCATCGTTGTCTGTGTATTTGATCACTTCTAGTTTAAATCCAGCCGTATAATTTCCGCAGTTTTACATAACTAAAAGATCGATTTCTACAAGAAAACAATCACACTTATCTGAGAAACAAAAATGGAACGTGAAGACAATACTGGTAGGCCTACTTGTCGGCAATGCAACAGACAGACAACAAACACCGTGAAAGAAAGGAAACCACCGCCGCCAAAACGAACAATAACATCACGAGCAAGACGTGTTTTAAAATTACTACGATCATCCTTATGACTGCGTAAGAAATTAATGCGAGATATATGCGAGGAATACTTTTTCCTGCAATTTTATGACCAACATAAAACCACTAAAATTAATTATACAAAGACAATTTTTCTTTTACTATGCTTCCAATATTGCTTCATTCTCTCAGATGTCAAGATTCTTTCTTCAGTGGAGAACATCCTTCCTTATGCCCAGATATTTATTTTGATTTGAGTCTCACATGTGAGTAATGTAGACGCTTAATTTCATATAATAATAATAATAATAAAATAAGAAAAAAAAAGAAAGGTTTCACAGCAGGTTTTTCATTAATTTATAAGGACTTTATTATAGAGAATTTTCTTTTACCTGGTGGATCCATGAAATCAAAGTGAACTAAATCATCAATGCCCAATTTCTTCAGCTGCAGTACAACGGAACCAAGATTAGATCTCAGAATTTCAGGATATGTATTGTCTTGCATCTCCTGTTTGAAAGCTTTTTCCGTGTACAAACGAAAACATTTCCCCGGCCGAGTTCGGCCAGCTCGTCCTGCTCGTTGCTGGGCAGATGCTTTACTGATTGGGGACACCAGAAGAGACTCCACTCGAATACGTGGGTTGTATACCTAAAATTAAACGTAACTATTAAAATAAAATAAAAAAAGAAACAAAAAGAGAGAAAAAAAAGCCCGGAATGCTAATCACACACAGGTTATTCTCCTTGTGCCAAGACTTCTGGAATGTAAAGGTTTATAATATTGCACACATAATTTTGAAATGCACAGAGAAGAGCATTCTACTGTATAAGAAGCAAATGAATGTTCAACTGCTAGCAGAGTGACAAACTGATAAGTGAAGATCTTAAAAATTAAGTATGCTCAACAGAATACGTAAATGTAAGTTACTGTTCATGCAAAACACCTGAAAATTTACGTCTGAACATAGCTTTCTGTTTTCTATGTTACTGCTATTCAGAACAATTTCGTTTTTACAATAACTCCCAATGGTCAGCTGGAGGATTTAAAAAATCAAAAGTCATCCATAACAATAAGCTAGGAAAAAGGACACATTTTTGAGCCATCAAAATTGTAACAACAACATTTTTGTCTCTACTGTATACCTAAAACCATATGAAATCCAAACGAAAATGTGGACTATAAAATTTTGAAATTATAATTTCCCAACACAATGCGGCAATATTGTACGATGGAAAATCTTGAATTATATTTCCTCTATGCCACCACAGGTCAGGCCATAATTCTGTAACCTCAACACATGAACAGCTGAACCAAGGTGAAATCCTGCAACAAACACAGCAAAAACCTAGAAGATATTCTGGAGTTTCAACACTTGGCTGTGAAAGCCAATATGCCACCTTATTGCTCTGTCTTATTTTCCTATAATATTTTATAATATAATGATAAGCACTTCAAGAACTTAGAAACACAGATCAAGACCCCATTGAATCTGGAGGATACCGTCTCAACAAAGGACCTCCAGGACCACGAGTTATGAAAAATGTCCCCCAATTTGGTATGGGATTTTTAGTACATACCAGTATTATTGATTCACTGGAGGACTTTTCGTCGAACTCATCAAGGTTAGCAACTTTAACAATTAGGACAGGAAACAAAATATACTCTTTGATAAACGTTCATGCCCCAACTAATGACAAGAATGTCAAAAGATTTAGAGATGAAACGGACAATTTTTGGGAAGAACTTGCCTTACTAATATCAAACATTCCAGACACTCATGTTAAAATCTTGCTTGGGGATTTTAATGCAAAAAATGGTCAAGAAAGAAAATTTCGTCCAATAGTAGGTAAGTGGCCAGCTCACAAATTCACTAACAAGAATGGTCAAAGATTAATCACCCTTTGTGAAGAACATGGCCTACGTCTCGAAACTACTAGATTTAAGCGAAGACCACACAAACTTATGACCTGGAAATGCCCTAATAGTGCACTAGGGGAATTCCAGATAGACCATGTTGCAATGGATAAAAAGTTCTACAAAGAAATATATAACGTGAAGGCACTACGTGGGGTCGATGTTGACTCTGATCATTATATATCCAAGATAAAGATCAAGTTAACTCGACGACGTAAACAAAAATCGTCAAACTCGACCATGCAAAGGCAATGACCCTAGTTATTTAATAAATAATGTGTCCTATAAGGAAAAGTCTAAAACTCTCTTAAGTGACAAGCTAGAAACGATGGTTGACACACTGAAAACCGTTGCTGTCGAAATTGCCCCTATTAGGAAAAGGAAAAAGCATGCATGGTGGAATGCGGAATGTGATGCTGCAATTCAGAAAAGACACACAGCATGGCTCAATGATCAGCAAAAGAGGACCACACAATTGCGAGAAGAATTAACCATTGTTCGAAGGGAAACTGCCAAAGAAATAAGGAGAATTAAAAGAGAAAATCAAAAAAAGTCCATACAAATTATTGATGATTCCTTTAAGCAACACAAAACAAGGGACTATTACAGGACATTTCGTCAATATCATTCTAAATACAGCCCTCCTACACTATTAATGAAAGATAAATCAGGTAAACTAGCCCACAATGATACTGATAATGCTAAAATTCTAGCAGATTATTTTAGAGAACTACTAAATGCTGATGAACCTAAGGAATATCTTGATTTTGAGCCTAATCCAAAAAATAAAACAAATTTACAGAACATTATTCCTCCTGACTTGACTGAAGTATGTGCAGCGATAAATTGGCTAAAAAATTATAGAGCAGCAGGAGAGAATTCATTGGTAGCAGAACTATGGAAATATGCAAATGAACAAACCATCTCCAACCTCCATAAACGCCTCATCGATGTATGGAATTCGGAACAAATACCAGAGGAATGGAGAATGGCTGTAATCCAGCCAATTCATAAAAAGTGTGATAGATCAGACCCGAACAACTACCGTGGGATTTCTTTGCTTGATGTAACATACAAGATTCTATCTAGAATTATCTCGACAAGAATTCAACAACAACTCGATCAAGAACTAGGAGAATATCAAGGAGGGTTCCGACCAGGTCGCAGCTGTCCGGATCAGATCATCAGTCTGAAATGGATAATGAAATATCATAGAATGAGACAAAAGGATTTGGTCATTACTTTTGTGGATTTTAAGAAAGCTTATGACAGTATCCAACGAGGGTCATTACTTAACATCCTTAGGGAATTTGGGTTACATCAAAAGCTTATCAACCTCATCGGCGTTACTTTGAAGGGTACTAATTCAAAGGTTAAATTTCGAGGCGCCTTGTCTGAACCATTTGATATCCGGACTGGACTTCGACAGGGAGATGGTCTATCACTGTTATTATTTAATTGTGTTCTTGAAAAGATCATGCGTGAGTGGAACAAAACTTGTCCTCCAAATGTAAAGATTGGTACTAATATAAAACTGAATTGCTTGGCCTTTGCGGATGACCTTGCACTGCTTGCAACCAGTATAGATGAGGCTAAACACCAAAATGAAGAACTTGGGTCTATTGCAGCAAAAGTAGGACTTCAAATTTCATTTGAAAAGACTGAAATAATGGCATCCTTTGATGTGAAAACACAAGCTATTACATTGGTCAACAATAAAGAAATTAAAGTTGTACATAAATTTAAATATTTAGGGGAGATTATAACATGGAATTTGAATGAGAAAGCATCAATCGAAAATAGAACAACAAAGTTAAGACAAGCGCAATATATTACTTGGTCTAGTTACCAAAAAAAAATCACTCTCCATAAATGCAAAATTACGGCATTACGAATCAGTTATTAAACCGGAAGCAATATATGCTTGTGAAACACTTTTCAAGTTAAACACTCGATCAGTTACTGACACATTACAGAAGACTGATGGAAGAATTCTCAGAACTATAATTAATAAAAAACATCAGGTGGATGATCAGTGGCGTCTATTACCAAATGAAGTCGTTTATAAAGAAACTGAGTCTCTAGTCGATACTATGCGAAAAAGGCGAATTGCTTTTTTTGGTCATATCTCACGCCAGCCGGATACCAGACAATTAAAAGTATTATTTAATTATTTTTTCAAAAGTAAAACAAAGAACTCTTGGTTTATGGAAATTCAAAATGATTTGGATGAACTCGGCTTGACAATGTCCCAAATTGCTAACAAAGATGAGAAGAATATCTTGAAAAACAAGAACATCCGACTTCCCTTAAAAACCTTTACCCGCAAAACTTACACCATAAGCGATGCAGAGAGAGCGGCAAGGTCGACTAGAATGAAAATGTTTTGGGAAAAGAAGAAAAATAAGAAGCTGAATCTTTAATATTGTTTTTGAGATATGTATATACTTGTTTTGGTTAAGTGCTCCAATGAGGGCGTAACATATGCAAATAAATAAATAAATAATGATAAGGAATCTTATATGATTGAACTACATTATTTTAGTCCTAATTTCCATACCCAAAATATCAGAGAATTTCATTGTAAAAATTAGGAAACTATACTACGTCCTAACGTCCTCCGTCACCTGGAGCATGTATGCAACGATCCTAGCGTTCCCATTTTCGGAAGCACTCCTGGAAGTCCGCAGAGTGAAGGGTGTTCAGGACCCGTTGCAATTCCACTTGGATGTCTTCAATGGAGTCAAAACGTCATCCTTTCAACGCGATTTTCATCTTCAGGAACAGGTAGAAGTCGCACGAATTAGGTCTGGCGAGTAGGGAGGGTGGGGGCCCATTGCCATGTCGTTTTTGGCCAGGAATTCCTTCACAACGAAGGACATGTGCGCGGGTGCATTGTCATGGTGCACCTACCAGTCTTTCTTTTTCCACAACTCTGGCCTCAGTTGCCTCAAAACGTCCGTTGACAGTCTGACCAGGTTGGAAGAAACTCCTTCCACGAATGTCGAAAAACATTATCAGCATTGACTTGATGTTGCTGTGAACTTGTCGAGCTTTTTTTGGGCCATGAAGAAGATGACGTCTTCCATTGAGATGATTGCTGCTTCGTTTCAGGGTCATAACGGTAGACCCAAGATTCATCACCTGTCATAACACTGGATAAGAAGTTTGGACACACTCGAACTTTTTGTTGCAGCTCAGTGCACGTCTGAATCCTGAGGTTTCGGTGGTCGAAGGATAAAAATTCACTGCAATTCGTCTCATGTTCAGTTCATTGGTTAAAATTCGTTGACATGTACCGTACGACAGTCCAAGCCTGTTACAAACATCGTAAATTACCTTCTGTCCTCGTTAATCACTTCACTCACTTTCATGATCATTTCTAGTGTTTTGCATGTTGGCGTTCGACCAGAATGTTTGTCATCCTCCACAGATTGTCGGCCATCCTCTAAACTCTTGAACCACTCAAATATTCTTGCTTGACTCCGTGCACTATCACCAAATGCCTCCGTCAGCATGTGGTGGGTTTCAGCTGCAGTTTTCTTCGACTTGAAACAGAATTTGACGCAAATCCTTTGATCATTCACGTTATCCATTTGACAATTCGCAGAAGCACTGAAACACGTACCACTACAACTCACAACTGCATGTGCCAAAGATGACGCAACTTTGTATTACAGTAGCTAAGATGTGTACCTCGAGACACCTAGCAGCAGAATGTTGTACTACTACTACTACTACTGGTTTGACCGGTACAATCAATTTCTCGGATATATTGGGTTCCACCTCATATACAGCAATATTGCACAAATTTGCTACAAAACGATATTCAGTAGAACCTCGATGTATCGTTCCCGGAACTGTCGTTTTCCCATATGCATCATTCAATTTATTTAGTCCCAAACATTTTCCATATAAACTAATGTTAAATTTCCCCGCATATATAGTTCATCGCATGGATCGTCAAAAAATCACTAGTCCTAAAAATCACTAGTCCTTGGCCACAATTTTCCCGCATTGATCGTTTATGAGAAAAATATAAGCAAACATTCTTTTGAATTTGAAGCGGCATAGAAGAGCGGCAACCTGTTACGCAAGAATGTACGAGGTACGAACGATTAGGAGTTCCTAGGCTTGAGCAAGTTTCTCGGCTGAAGCAAGGTTCAAGTAGGCTGGACTGCAGTGCACAGATTGTTTACGCGCAACCACACTATATAACCACGCCCACGAGCCTGCAGGCACCAACGATTCTGCACGAAGCGCCAAGCCGTCATTGTGCCGTTTCATTTCAATCTGAGTGGTTCTGTGTAGTATCTTGGTTGTGTGTGGCGATTACAATTTTATCTGTAGTTCGTAATTACGTTGTCTTTCTCATTTTAGTTCCTGTGTAGTATTGTTATTCAGGACATGTCACGTCCCGTGAAAAAAGTAAGAACTCTCCAAGAACGCTTGAAAATTATAGAAGAAATTGAATCACATCCTTTCGAAAAAAGAGTTGCATGGTGTCCACAGAATTTTCAATGTCAATTTTCCTGACTTTTACTGACCTTTCCTGACCATTTTTCAACAAAATTCCTGACTTGCGAAGTCATCGTAACATCGGAAAAAAGGTTTATTGAGCAAATATATATTTTTTATTTGCGACCTCCACCATCCCCATAGCTGCCCCAATGCTCGCCACTTTATTCATTTAAAATACAAAATAAAGTAAATTACAATGCAATAATACATAAATCAAAGTACTTAATGAGCTAAACTATAGTGATGGGGTCGCCACATCTCTACGCCGACTCCAAAAAGAGTGAAAAAAAAAAG
This sequence comes from Meconema thalassinum, assembly GCA_946902985.2. Taxonomy (NCBI): domain Eukaryota; kingdom Metazoa; phylum Arthropoda; class Insecta; order Orthoptera; family Tettigoniidae; genus Meconema; species Meconema thalassinum. The sequence continues at coordinate 602,767,781 of OX336388.2, read as the reverse complement.
GTAAAAGAGGTTTTTACTATGGTGTACTGTAAAAATGGAAACTTACCATAATGTCCAGTGAGTTATTGCTTTTTATCTTCAGAGATTAGTTGAACTAGTAACATCAAAGTATGACTGTAAAACACAAAATACTGTATGGTTAATATAAAATTCCTGACTTTCTAATACTTTTCGCCATTTTTTCCCGACTCACGCCATTTTTCCACACTTTTTCCTGACTTTTCCTGACTAAAAACAAAATTCCTGACTTTTCCTGACTATTCCTGCCTGTGGACACCATGAGTTGATACCGCCAAACGTCTTTGGTTAGCACCTTCAACTTTAAATTCCGTATTTGCCAAGAAGAATGAGATAAGAGATCAAATTGATAAATGTGGCAGTTCCAGCAAACAGAGGAAAACTGGAAGAGAATCTACATTCGCGGAGCTCGAGAATGTCCTTTTCACTTGGTACCAGCAAGCAAGGCCTTCCAATATCCCTATAGATGGAACAATTTTACGGGAGAAAGCCAAGAAGATAGCTGCAAGATTGAAAATTTTGCTGCATCGAATGGATGGATCGCTCGTTTTAAAGTGTGACATGGGCTAGTCTTCAAGAAGGTTTGCGTAGAAAGTGCTTCTGTGGACGCGGAAGGTAAGGAGCTGTGGTTTGAGAGACTGCCATTGCTACTGGAAGGTTACGAGTCGCGAGACGTATACAACGCAGATGAGACCGCACTTTTTTACAGTGTCCTTCCGGACAGAACACTGGCGCTGAAGGATGAATCTTGCCAGGGGGGAAAAGTTCAAAAGAACGACTAACCGTTCTGCTGTGTGTGAACAGTGATGGCAGTTATAAGAGAGTGCCAGTCCTAACGGGAAAATCATTAAAACCACTTTGTTTTAAGATCACGAAAAAAATACCCGTGACATATCATGCAAACAAAAAGCTTGGATGACCACTGAAATATTTTTACAATTTTTAAGGTCATTTGATGCCTCTATCGGTGCACAAGGAAGAAAAGTCGTGCTCTTTGTGGATAATTGTGCCGCTCATCCACAGGACACGTCATTTCTTCGCAATGTGAAAGTTGTGCATTACCCCCAATTTGTGCTAGCGTGTTGCAGCCTCTTGATCTTGGGGTGATAAAATGCTTCAAGCAGCTGTACCGTAAGCGCTTAGTGCAAACTGCTGTGTGCTTGTTGGATGCCGGGAAGGAAACGAGTAAGAAAATCAATCTACTGAAAGAGATTCATTTCACAGTAACAGCTTGGCAGCAGGTGCCCCAGCTAACTTTCGGGAACTGTTTCCAGAAAGGTGGTTTCAGCTGTCAGCTATGCGCGGCGGAAATAGACTCCGCTGAAAATCCCTGTGCTAATGGTGCAGATAGTGATGATGATGATGCCTTTAATGACTGGGAACAATTAAGGGGTGAAAGTGACTCTGTTCCCGTTGATTTTGAAGACTATGTGCTGATCGATTCTAATGTAGCCACATGTGGAGTGGAAGCGATTGAAGAGCTGTGCGATGAAGGCGCGGGGGAGAGGAGTGATGAAGAGGAAGAAGACGATCGTGAGACCCAAGTCGTCCCGAGTTTCGCCGAAGCGCATGCCGCCTTGGAGAAGGTGAAATCCTTCATGTACTCGCATGATATCAGTGATTGTGAAGAAGACAACAATATGCACGTAGTGAAGGCTTTGTTTCGTCTGAAACGCAAAGCTTCGACGAAACAAACAATTAATGATTTTTTTTACTAAAAAGAGCAAGTGATAAAATGACACATATGAAATCATATCGCGTACATCGTGGTTGCAATATATTGATGCCTCTATGAAGTTTACATAAAGAAATATGTACAAATACAGTAACCGTACTTTATTATTTTTTACTCAAATTTTTTATGTTACCCGCATTTATCGTTTTCCCATATCCATCGTCATTTCCCCCTCCCGCTTGAAAAACGATGCATCGAGGTTCTACTGTATCTGAAAATCATAGATGCTACAAAATACTAAATTCGAAATTTCTGTAGTGCTCGGAAAAAGTGGCACAAGTCATAAAACCTAATTTTACAGGAGAGGAAAAAAACTGCTTTAATGAATACATGACTTATATTTCAGTGCTTCAATACAATATTTTATTTCATAATATGTGTACATAACAAAAAATGAATAACCACACTCAAATTATGGTAACTGCTCAAAATAAATTACTTATGCCACTACGAGCATTGACATATGTCATTTTGTCCGCCTCAAAATCAGGTAAGTTTTTAATATATGCATTAAAGGAATGTGGTAATACAGTTTGGAACCAATTTTTGATGTGTGTCTTTAGTTTTCTGTCATGGCTTCATCATCACTGCTATACACATCAGGATCTATATCTGCAACAGTGGAATTTACAGGAAGATCTTTGTAAAATGAATGGAAAATAGGATCGATTAGATGAATCAAATCCAACAAGTCCTTCTTCTTTTCCTTGCTGATGGGAACAGGTCCATTGTAACACTTCTTCAATGTGTGATTCTGAAGACATCGTCCTCGTCGGCGAAAGTCCATCACTTCAAAAGGAGCATCATTATCCAGGGTTGTCTTGAAGAATATTTTACCAGGTTCTCCCTTCAAATACCTCAACCACTTTATATCGAGCAACCGAACACACTTCTTGTTTTCTGTTATGCTTCTTTGAACCAATGGCCCTTTCAGAAGGTCTCCAAAGTCAAAAAACATATCTTGTGACATTTCTACGACTTGAAATGGTTTAGCTTTGCTAGCGTCCCGTACTAGCTGATACCAATCTCTGGGATGAGTAATAACCATATTGGTTTTCTTCTTTTTCCTCTCAATGAGAGAGTGGTCTACGTCACATTCCAGGTGGGAATGACCTGGAGTCATGAATTTATGGTCTATTGTGGAGACACTGACCGACATAAGACATCAACGACAGGAACATGGCAGCCATAATCTTGTTCCTATTCTGTCCTCCACATGTGTCTGAATACAGTATTATGTGGCTTACATTAGGAGGTATACCTTGAATATGCTTGAATAGACAGGAGGCTATCTGATTGGCACCCCTGCCAGCAATTGCTTCGTGTCACATGTAGCAGGAAGGCAGTCCATCTGCGCAGTTGTGTACTGTCAAATTAAAGGTCCACAATTGTCGTTTGTAGAAAGCAACATTACTCTCAAGATATGGAGTTGGCAAACACTGCTGTAAATCAAATACTAATGCTGCAATGGATCAGTCATCCTTCGCAATATTCTTATCAACTGCTTTACTATCATAGGCTTTTTGTGCATCATTTTGATGATAGGTCATCTTTTCCCTTAGAACGTTTTTCTCTTCTTCTTTTTTGCTGTCTTGATTTGGAGATGAAACATGTCACATTTGTTACAGGTGTCGGTCTTTGGTTTCTTAAATGATATATTGAATGTGTGGAAAATCGATTCATATATTGGTCTTGATACAGGTTTCTCGCATGTCATCCTATAAAGTTCATACATTTTTGCTAATGTAAGATGTTTTGGTAGATATTTCTTGCTAGTCCTCTTTCTAGAATAGTGTGACTCGTATGTAGGGAAACTATTTTTGTGTGCCTTAACTTTCTCTCTAGCCTCAGTTGAACATTTCCTCTTTGGGGGATATTTGCCTCTCATGTCACTGTCTGTCACAGCACTGACAGAACTACTCTGCTTCATCAAACATGTTCTAACAAATCTGTCTGTAATACCCAAGGTTTTTGTAAAGCACCCCTTGCATACTGACACCCAACTCCATTTGCAGACAAAAAGTATTTGTGTGTTAGGAACCTGAATTTTCGTTCGTCTTCATCTACATCAGGTCGAAGCCTCATTGTTGCTTTATCTGCAGTTTCAATAAGAGATGCCACATATCTAACTCTCTTGTCAAAGCTTCCCAACCCCCACACTTCCTTGAATACGGTCTCTCTTTGTTGTTGAGAAAGTTTAGTACTAAACTTCATCCTGCAGTTTGGCAACACTTTGCATATCCTTTGTTTCACTAGTTTTCCTTCACTTGTCACATATTCCTGTCCCAAATTTCTCCTTGTCTTTCTATCTTCCTTCGACATCCTTGAATATTTCTTCCTAACAGTGACCGTTTCTGATCCATGTGCAGTAACATCAGACGTATCTGATAACACTGAGACTGTGTCAGTATTGCCAGTAATGTTAACTTCACTCCCTTCCTTTTCATCTGAAACAACAATAGAATAAAAGTAAATGGTAGGCTATACTTCCAGTATACACCTTATTCATGATTTTTAAATTTCAGAATTAAATTTCAAGCCAGAGCAGGGAATCGAACACGGGCCTCCGCGGTGACAGCCAAGAATGCTAGCCACTACGCAACGAGGCGGACAGCATGATAATAAATAGAAAGCTGTACCTTGTACTTTGATATTCAAGTGACTTATTCAACTCACCTAGTACTGGGCACATGGTTTCGAATACTTGATCCATATCAGAGTTGTCAGGAACTGGGATTTGATCATCACGACTTTCATCTGCTGGACATGTCATTTTTAGTGGTTCCTCCCTAGGCCTACTCTCAGTGTCAGTAACTCAAACTTCACTTTCTACATGTTCACCTGAAACAAGTACAGTACATGGGTATAAATATATAATAACAACAAATGACATACATCATATATCACACATCACATGCTATGATTTTGTTAAATGTTGATAATACTCTGATAAAAATATTAACAGTAAATTATGTATTAGTAATAGATTATTGTAGTGATATGATTCAACTCACTTAGCACTGGACACATTATTTCTAGTACTTCCTCCCCATTAGAATCGTGAGGAATTTGGCCTAAATCTTCATAGTGCAAAACCACTCCAAACTCTGAAGTGGTTGTTTCTTGATGGTCTACATTATATTGATCTGAAAGCATTCAAAAATCACATAGGCTATTACTTCATTGGCATTAGTTATCAAGCCAAGCTTGTTCTTTTGACCTTATTTAAAGCTATGTGTGAACGAGCCAAATCACACAATTAACTAGCCTAGGGTTATTTTAGTTTTTGTATAATAGAAATGAACACTTACCAGTACCTGAGATTGAGGTTATGGGCACTTGACTAAGAGCAAGCTCTAAGATCCTACGACTTCGACTTAACATCACGTGTTCAGTATTTACACACTTGTTGTAGATAAACAATACGAGACATTAGCTCAAGGAGACAGCACTATTACCTATATAAAACAACTTTATGCCATCCTTTTAGAGTCTAGTCAACGGTGTCCACACTATCAACAAACACAATAATGCTGGGTAAGAATGACACAAGTCGGCATGTGAAACATACGAGTGCCAACTAACTAAAATCTGCACGGGAAAAATGGCACAAGTCAACTTAAACCTCTTTTCTCAAGCTCTGTTATGTTGAATTGAATTATACCACTTTGACTTGAGCTCACTTGGGTATTTCTGATAGGCGAAGGAGTTGTGTCTCTTTTCCCAAGCAGCATGAGTGGCAGATACACACTTTAAGCAAATAAAAAAATAATCGGAGAAATTGACTTATGCCACGTTTCCCCAGCACTACAGATTTAAAATTTGGAATTTCTTAATTATAAAAACCAACTCTAATAATGATGTGTGACCTTATACTTCATCCAATTAGTTTTTCAATTTTAAGAGTGAATTTATTTTGTCAATCATCCCACCCAGCTTTACATATAAAGGCTTAAAATATGAGATTATGCACTTCTCAAGTTGATGATGATGATAATTGTTGTTTTAAGGGACCTCTAGGTTATCGGCTCCTGATGGTCTTTCTTAAGTTGAATTATATTAGAACCTGCATCTTATCCAAATTTTGATACGAGGAACTAGGGGTGTGATTACTTGGTGATGCGTTGACATAGTTTCATGTAAAATATAAGCATGCATCTTGTTTAAAAGATTCACTGAATTCACAAGTGTTCCATATTGCACACAAACTCTCAAACATGGATAGAACACAAAAAATACTTTAACTAAAGAGAAAATTGGGGGAGGAAATTGGGCAAAAATGTTGTATATGGCAGGGAAAACATTATGTGTGGGAACGTAAATACACCATTTGACTAATTTCACATGAACAGGTAGGTTACCTTGAAGTATGTTATCGCATTCTTATACCTCTCACCCAAGCACCAATTCTGAGAAGGACCACGGATATTTTCCAATTTTGATGGGGCTTGTGACATTGACATTTCAGACCCCAAAATAATCAGCTAGTATAGTTTGCCAATGTTCCATTTTAATTAAACCATTTCCTACTAAGTTAAGGTTCATAATTTTCTAGAAAATGCTGATAACACAATATCTACTCAACTCACCTTCTGCTTGGCAAATCCAGGATCGATCACAAAGACAACTCCATCAATTGTAAGGGATGTCTCAGCAATATTTGTCGAGACAACCACCTTGCGTCCAATGGCACCATTATGTTTGTTTGGTGGTGCAGGTTCAAAAATACGCTGTTGAAGATTAGGTGGAAGTGTTGAATATAAGGGAATGCATTTTAGCTCACCCACTTCAGGACCAAGGTTGTCAATTTCCCGTTTGATTCGTTTACAAGCTTCTTCAATTTCCTAGAAGAAAAATATTGCATTGAAACACACAGTACTAAAACATAAATGAGCAACAAACTATGACACAGCAAAACTAACATTCCCGGACTCGTCGTCCAAATTTTATGGTCCCAAGAACATTCCTATTCAACCTACCGGTTAAAAAAAACCTGCTTCTATAGTTTCTCTCCTTCTGTCAGACAGAAATCTCAGTCCCAACAATATAATAATAATGCTATTGGTTTTACGTCCCTTTTTGTTTTAACTACTGTGGCTTTTAGAGACGCTGGGATGCCGGAATTGTTCCCCCGAAGGGGACCTTTAACATGCCAGTAAATCTACTGACACGGCACCCTCAAATGCCAACTGACTGCACCGGGATTTGATCCTGCAACCTTGGGAACAGTAGACGAGAACATTACTGCTGCACCACGGAACAGAGTAAAGACGCCAACACCACATTGCAAGGCTATTTGTTTCACAGAACAGCCTTCTGCAACTTTGTTAACGATCTCCGTTTTTGTTCTATGGACAACACAACTCGTTTACGCTTTGCATCACTGGACAAAATTTAAACTGTCACTCACTTTGACTTTGAAATCACAATCGGAACTAATGTATAACAATATGGACTTAAAAATGCACAACCAAAACAATAATAGCATGGGTTGCAAGTTTTTCTTTGTTGCGACTACAGTATGGCGGTAAAACAATGTGTGTATTAATCAAAAAAACAGAAGTATTTTCATTTACCCATCGCGGTCAAGTGACAACACGGATAATTGAGGGTATACTGTACCAATATTCTCATCCAGTATACAATAGAATGTGTTTTTCATTCGAGTTTGGCACATGTGACTGTCTCAAAATACAGAAGAATGAGACGGGAGAAGCCATGCACGAGTGCCATGTTTGAAGTAGAAACTTGAAGACTCTCCTATACATTGTGAATGATTATGATAATTCATTTTAAGAGGTTTGGGACATCTTGGTCATCAGCCCCATGTAGGAGTGAGTGTTGAACTATTCTGATAACCTGTATTTATGCGTTACTGTAGTAGTGTGTGTAACTGTATTACGGACGGGGATGAAGTAGCTGTGCCTTAGGACTTGAAGGTAGGGGAGGGTCGGTCACAGTCATCATCATCATCATCATCATCATCATCATCATTTCCCCTTATCCAGCTTCTGCCGGGTCGGGGTATTTATGGCACTTCTCCACTTTCCTCTTTCCTTCCACCATTCTTCCTCCACGATCTTGTCCCAGTCCAGATTTCTTTTTCTCACGCTGTTCTTCACTGAATCAATCCACCTTGTTCTAGGTCTTCCCCTTGCTCTCTTACCCTTGCACTTCGCCTCCAGCATCTGTCTTGGTATTCTATTTTCCTCCATCCTCTTTACATGTCCAAACCACCTTAGTTTATTCTTCTCAATTCTCTCATTTAGTTTTCCCATCCCAACTTCCTTCCTAACATCTTCATTCCTCACTCTGTCTTTCCTTGTCTTACCTATCATACTTCTTAGGAATTTCATTTCACTGGCTTGGATTCTACTCTCTTGCCTGCTCGTCAGGGTCCAAGTCTCAGCTGCATACGTTAATATGGGTACATAGTACATTTTATACATTACCTCCTTGCTTTTCCCTGGTACTTCCTTATCCCAAACAAGTTTTCTTACACTTTGATAGAATGCATTGCTCTGCTGTACCCTCCTGCCAATCTCCATGTCCAACCTACCAGTTTGCATCAATTCACTTCCTAGGTATTTGAACGTGTCCACAATTTCCAAACTCTGACTTCCAATTTTCACAATGCCCTTTCCTTGTCTTTCCCCTCTTGTCATCACCATGGTCTTGCTTTTCTCTATACTGATTTTCAGGCCATACTTCTGAATATTTTCGTTCAGTGCATCTAGTTGTTTTTGCACTTCTTCCGTGTTCCTTCCCCAGACCACAATATCGTCTGCAAATAATAGTAACTTCATTTCTTTATGTCCATATGCTTCCTTTGTTTCCTTTACAATTTCATCCATTACCATTATGAATAAAAGAGGTGACAGCACACTCCCCTGTCTTAGTCCAGTCTTGTTCCTAAACCAATCTGTCTTTCCAACAGGGGTCAGAACCCTGCTAACACAGTTGTTGTACATTGCTTGCACCATTTCCAACATTTCTCTTCCCAGTCTCTTCTTAACCATGGTTTCCCATACCTTCTCTCTGGGGACACTATCATATGCCTTTTCTAGATCTATGAAAGTCATGATCAAATCCTCTCCATATTCCCAGTTCTTTTCCATCACCTGCCTCAAGCTAAAGATTGGGTCCACTGTGGATCTTCCACTCCTGAAGCCATACTGTTCCTCTTGCAACTCTCCTTCCACCTTTCTTCTCATTCTTCTTTCTAATATCCTTTCCAGTATTTTTACTATCTGTGATATGAGGGTGATCCCTCTATAGTTATCACACACTTTCTTGTCCCCTTTCTTAAACACTGGTATTATTAGCCCTTTCACCCAGTCTTCTGGTACACATTTCCGTTTCCACACACACTTTAGCAGTCGGTACAGCCATTGCATACCAACAGGTCCAGCAGCCTTTATCATTTCTACACTGATCTCATCCACCCCTGTTGCTTTTCCCATCTTCATCTTCTGTACTGCTAATTCTACCTCCAGCATTGTTATATCATCTTCTGTTATAGAGTCGTCAGGCTGTGTCACTTCGATCTCACCAGTACAATTGCTCACGTTTAATAGCTTATCGAAATACTCCTTCCATCGTCCCTTTATCTCTTCCGGGTGTGTTAACAACTCTCCATCTTCCTTTTTCACCAGCTTTGTAGTAACCCTTTCTTTCCTCTTACTTCTTAGAGGCCCATACAGCATCCTTTTACTGCCACTTACATCTGTTTCCATTCTTCGTGTAAATTCTTCCCAACTTTTCTTCTTTTCTTCTCCTACCACTTTCTTACACCTCCGTTTGCTGTCGTGATACTTCCTTTTGCTTTCTTCTGTTTGATCTCGGTTCCATTCTTTCCATGCAGACTTCTTTTCTTTCACTGCTTTCCTCACTTCCTCATTCCACCACGGTGTCTCCTTCTCTTTCACTCTTGTTGACGTCCTACCACAAGCACTCTCTGCTGCACCAGCAAATGCCTTTTTAAAGTGGGACCATTCCTCTTCTACATTTTCCACTTCAGTAACTGGGATTTGTTGCTTCAATCTCTCCTGAAAATCTTCCTGTACAGCTTTGTCTTTCAATTTCCATACTTTTATTTTACTTTCTCTGATCTCCTTTAGGTTTTCCAATTTTCCCCATCTAAATTTTGCCACCACAGTTCTATGGTCCCCATCAAATGCTTCTCCTGGTAAAGCTGTCACATCCATCAGCTTTCTGCGATTTGTCCTTTCCACCAGGAAGTAGTCAATTACTGATTTTGTTCTTCTATCACAGTGAGACATAAAAAAAATATTTTAGTATACCGTACTCGGTCACAGTGAGACAGAAAAAAAATATTTTAGTATACCGTACTGTCTTATTTTTCATGGTGTCCACAGAATTTTCAATGACAATTTACCTGACCATTTTTCAAGAAAATTCCTGACTCGCGAAGTTATCATCGCATCGGAAAAATGGTTTATTGAGCAAATATACAGTATCTCTTACCTGCAGCCTCCACCATCCCCATAGATGCCCAACGCTCGCCTCTTTATTCATTTAAAATACAAAATAAAGTAAAATGCAATAATACATAAATCAAAGTACTTAATAACCTATTCTATAGTGATGGGGTTGCCACATCATTACGCCAACGCCAAAAAAGCATACAAAAATAGGTAAAAGAGGTTTTTACTATGATATAATGTAAAAATGGAATCTTACCATAATGTCCAGTGAGTTATTGCTTTTTATCTTCGGAGATTAGTTCAACTAGTAACCAAAGTTTGGTGCTCTTCAGTCTAAACTTTTGTTTACTTAGGCAACACTGAAAAATGGCTTCAAACCCCACAATCAACTAGTAACATCAAAATATGGCTGTAAAACACAAAATACTGTATGGTTAATATAAAATTCCTGACTTTCTAATACTTTTCGCCATTTTTTCCTGACTCATGCCATTTCTTCACACTTTTTCCTGACTTTTCCTACCTGTGGACACCATGTTTTTCTATATATGAAAATGTCTTTACATACTGAAATGTAAGTTGATTGTTGCTCATCAATTTCATACCCTAAGAATTTCTAAAGCATCCACACTTTTCTGTAAAAATAATAAATTATGATTATGTTGCAGCTGTCTCACTGTAGCCCACCCGGGACACAATGAAAAACATTTATTTTAACTGGTTAAGATACTCATCGACCCTTCCATTAGTCATTTTCAAGAAAATTTTCAATTTTTTTTATTGTCATATTCGATAGTATGGCCTCTCTAGTTTCCAGAAATATATAGTTTATACTAGTTTTATTGTTGTTTAGCTCAATTATATTCACTTGAATGATCGGTATGCAAGCTTTTCAGCAGCTGTCACTTTGACGCATAGGTGCAGCAGATAAAGCACACATTAATCTGGCTTTGAAACAGTCTACTCCAGAACTAAAACAATGTAGGAGATACTCTCGGGTCGAAGAATGCAGAAGATTGACCTAAAATCCAAAGAAAAGGCAGTTTTTTGGATATTTTTTCAATATTTGTCTTGACTTGGGCAGTTAAAATGTCCACTTAGAATGAAGATATTAGTTTCATTTAAAAACTAAAATATAGACAAATAATGCAGCTATGTTGTAAAGCAGAATGAAACTGTTAAATTGAAATTAGGGGTCGCGCCCCCCACATTAATTTATTTTTTCAATCAAAATAACGTAAATTGTAAAACAAAGTTAATATATTTGCTTCAATCAACGATACAAAAACGATTCTGCTATGCAACATTCTGAACATACAGCAGATCAATTTGCGACAACAATGACTCAATTAAGTTGAAAAAGAGCAAAGATATAGCGTCCTAAAAATGCACGTTATTTTTGTGATTAATCTTTGAAAAAGACCCCCCAAATGTATTTCATTTTTCTTTTTTGGCAAAAATTCACTAGTTTATATTCTTGAAATCAGTGATATCAATTTCAAGAAAATAAGATAACTTGTAATGAAATGTCTTCAGTAGTGTCGATGAGTACCTTAAGTACTTAATAAACACTGAAACAAAGAAATAATGCCAGAAAACACTTCAGCACATTCAGTTTCCCAAAATTTACAGAAAATTCGAGATACGACTTTTGTCATTTTGTTTTGCCATATGCACAGGGAGCCGGCAACAGCGATCTGATGCCTTTTGCGGGGATTGAAGCAATATCTGCAACCTCTGGGTAAAAAAAAACCTGCCTATCAATTTTGCACTTTATCTTAAGAATTTTACTTGATAATTTCCATCATCTAAAACTCGTTTCACTTCCCCAATGTAAAATCTTGAGCGTTTCCCTGAAAACTAGACCAGAACGAAGTCACCTTTCTTAGGTTTGAGAGCAAGTTGATGAAATGTTAGGAGCTCTATTTCTTCATTATCTGATGAACTGTCTGAATTAAAAGAATCATCATCATCATCCATGGAAGTGTCTGTAGCTGGCTGCCTTCATGGATTTGTTTTATTTTATTTTTGGACTTAAGAGCAAGTTGTTTTTTTCTTCTGGGGTGTGAGCTGGAATAAAAGATCTCCCCTTTTCTCTCCTAGAGGTTGACTCTGCCCTCTACTCAGCTTTGGGGTAGCTCCGTATATCTTTCTCACTGTCTCACTATGGCCTACTTGCAACATGTAAAAACAATTATCTTTACTATCTAACCTACAATACTGAACAAGCTGACAATTGCGCTAATTATTTAGGAATATGTATTTCGACCATATCATATTTATTAACGTACAACGATACACATAACTATAAAAAAAAAAAAAAAGAAAGAAAATTTTACTTTTCTTACCTCAAAAACTACAATGTTGTTTATCTCCTACATAACATGCTTCTTTCAAGGAGTAAACAGGATCAAAATGTCTGCTACCAAGAGAGCCAACCTCTAAGATATATCAATAAATTTTCCTCTTTCAAAAAATAGATTTAATGAGCATGTCTCACTCTGGCCCATGTCTCAGTGTGGCCCACCCAACCTTACTATACCGGCATTTACCTGGACGGAATGTGGAAAAACCCGGGGAAAACCACACTCGGGATAGCCGCCATCAGTCCCAGAATTCGAACCTACGATCACCGGACTTCGTTGCAGCTGCCTTCACAGCTGTGATGCAAGATTTAACGAGCATGGACACGTTGCGGGGTCATTGTGAATTACTATCATTTGTTGGAGGGCTTCTTCCAGTTGACAGCCAGGATGAAAGTAAAAACCACCATAACATGCAATGAAACTCCACACACAGTAAAAGTAATGCTAATATTCTTCATTGCACTCTTTATGCAGATGAAATAAAATCCATTTCACTTGTAGATGTGGAACTAACTGCAATGATTCAAGTTAGGACGGTTGAGTGTAGAAGAGTTAGCGGCAATAATTTTTACTACCTTCAGGCTCATTGCTAATGGAATTCTTTTACTTGGCGAAACTCATTGAAACGAAGTATATTCTAGAGTTGATTAATTACTGTAATTGGTTTTCGAAAAATACTGAGCCATGAATATCTATCTATATATATAAAGCACAATGTTTGTCGGTCTGTCTGTCTGTTATGTATACAAATCTACACCGTTTCACCGATCTGAACCAAAATTTGTATACATACCCTTTGGAACCCTGCGGGTAACCCTGTCAACTTTAAATTTCGGACAGACCACCCCATTCCCTGCATTTAGGCCCTTTTGCACAAATCTACACCGTTTCACCGATCTGCACCAAAATTTGTATACCTACCCTTTGGAACACTGCGAGTAACACTGTCTACTTAAAATTTCGGACAGACCACCCCATTCCCTGCATTTAGGCCCTTTGGTCCAAATCTACACCGTTTCACCGATTTGAACCAAAATTTGTATACTTACCCTTTGGAACCCTGCAAGTAACACTGTCTGCTTGAAATTGCGTACAGACCATTCCATTCCCTGCATTTAGGCCCTTTGTCCCAAATCTAAACCGTTTCACCGAACTCAACAAAAAATTGTATATTTACCCTTCGGAACACTGCGACTAACACTGTCTGCTTTAAATTGCGGAGAGGCTACTCAATCCCCTGCATTTAGGCCCTTAGGCACAAATCTACACCGTTTCATCGATCTGAACCAAAATTTGTATACTTACCCTTTGGAACCCTGCGAGTAACACTGTCCACTTAAAATTTCGGACAGACCACCCCATTTTCTGCATTCAGGCCCTTTGGTCCAAATCTACACCGTTTCACCGATCAGAACCAAAATTCGTATTCTTACCCTTTGGTACCCTGCGAGAAACACTGTCTGCTTGAAATTGCGGACAGACCACTCCATTCCCTGCATTTAGGCTCTTTGGAACCAATCTACACCGTTTCACCGATCAGAACCAAAATGTGTATACTTCCCCTTTGGAACCCTGCGAGTAACACTGTCTGCTTGAAATTGAGGACAGACTACTCCATTCCCTGCATTCTAACACTGTCTGCTTTAAATTGCGGAGAGGCTACTCAATCCCCTGCATTTAGGCCCTTTGGCACAAATCTACACCGTTTCATCGATCTGAACCAAAATTTGTATACTTACCCTTTGGAACCCTGCGAGTAACACTGTCCACTTAAAATTTCGGACAGACCACCCCATTTTCTGCATTCAGGCCCTTTGGTCCAAATCTACACCGCTTCACCGATCAGAACCAAAATTCGTATTCTTACCCTTTGGTACCCTGCGAGAAACACTGTCTGCTTGAAATTGCGGACAGACCACTCCATTCCCTGCATTTAGGCTCTTTGGAACCAATCTACACCGTTTCACCGATCAGAACCAAAATGTGTATACTTCCCCTTTGGAACCCTGCGAGTAACACTGTCTGCTTGAAAATGAGGACAGACTACTCCATTCCCTGCATTCTAACACTGTCTGCTTTAAATTTCGGAGAGGCTACTCCATCCCCTGCATTTAGGCCCTTTGGCACAAATCTACACCGTTTCATCGATCTGAACCAAAATTTGTATACTTACCCTTTGGAACCGTGCGAGTAACACTGTCCACTTAAAATTTCGGACAGACCACCCCATTTCCTGCATTCAGGCCCTTTGTTCCAAAACTACACCGTTTCACCGATCAGAACCAAAATTCGTATTCTTACCCTTTGGCACCCTGCGAGAAACACTGTCTGCTTGAAATTGCGGACAGACCACTCCATTCCCTGCATATAGGCCCTTTGGCACAAATCTACACCGTTTCATCGATCTGAACCAAAATTTGCATACTTACCCTTTGGAACACTGCGAGTAACACTGTCCACTTAAAATTCGGACAGACCACCCCATTTCCTGCATTCAGGCCCTTTGGTCCAAATCTACACCGTTTCACCGATCAGAACCAAAATTCGTATTCTTACCCTTTGGTACCCTGCGAGAAACACTGTCTGCTTGAAATTGCGGAAAGACCACTCCATTCCCTGCATTTAGGCCCTTTGGAACAAATCTACTCCGTTTCACCGATCTGAACCAAAATTTGTATACTTACCCTTTGGAGCCCTGCGAGTAACACTGTCCACTTAAAATTTCGGACAGACCACCCCATTCCCTGCATTTAGGTCCTTTGGCACAAATCTACACCGTTTCACCGATCAGAACCAAAATTCGTATTCTTACCCTTTGGTACCCTGCGAGAAACACTGTCTGCTTGAAATTGCGGAAAGACCACTCCATTCCCTGCATTTAGGCCCTTTGGCACAAATCTACACCGTTTCACCGATCAGAACCAAAATCTGTATACTTACCCTTTGGAACCCTGCGTGTAACACTGTCTGCTTGAAATTGCGGAGAGAACACTCCATTCCCTGCATTTAGGCCCTTTGGCCCAAATCTACACCGTTTCACCGATCTCAACCACAATTTGTATATTTACCTTTTGGAACACTGCGACGAACACAGTCTGCTTGGAATTGCGGAGAGGCCACTCCAACCCCTGCATTTAGGCCATTTGGCACAAATCCACACCGTTTCACCAATCTGACCCAAATTTTACATACTTTGGAACCCGACAAGTAACACTGTTCACTTTAAATTTCGGACAGACCACACTATTCCCTGCTTTTTGGCCCTTTGGCACAAAACTACACCGTTTCACCGATCTCAAATAATTTCCCTTTGCAACTCGACGAGTAACACTGTCCACTCGAAATTTCGGACAGACCACTCCATTCCCCGCATTTAGGCCCTTTGGCCCAAATCTACATCGTTTCACCGATCTGAACCTAAATTTGTATACTTACCCTTTGGAACCCGACGAGTAACACTGTCCACTTAAAACTTTGGACATACAACTCAATTTCCTGCATTTAGGCCCTTTGGCAAAATCTACCCTGTTTCTCCGATCTGAGCCAAATTTTACATACTCACCCTTTGGAACCCGACGTGTAACACTTTCTACATGAAATTTCTGATAGACTATTCCATTTACCGCATTTAGGCTCTTTGGCAAAAATCTACATAGTTTCACCCATCTCAACCAATCTTTATGTAAGTTACTTACCCTTTGGAACCCGACGAGTAACACTGTCTGCTTGAATTTTTGGAAAGAGCACTCCATTCCCTGTATTTAGACCCTTTGTCACAAATCTACATCGTTTCACCAATCTGGATCAAAATTTGTATACTTCCTCTTTGGAACCCAACGAGTATCACTGTCCACTTTAAATTTCTGACATACCTCTCCATTCCCTGCATTTAGCTCAGGAATTCCTCGGGGTTGCCAGCTTCCTAACTCACCCACCATGAGCCCTTGATGGTGTACCAGAAATGGTGGGGCTACACACAACCTGCCTCTTTGAGGGCCTTGAGCAGAAGACAGGAGATATAATGAAACTGAATAGAAAGCAGACCCCTCGAAGAATGAGGGCATCAGGAAAGATGAGACAACGGCCAATTAAGCGGGAAATTGAAAGACTCCCTAGCCCATTGGATGCCCTAATACAGTCGGGGTCGGAAGAGAACAAGAGTTGACCAAGCGAGGCCGACAGGAAAGAGAACTGAAAGGAGCCTGGCACCAGGAAGTAGAAGCGATGCCAGACTCAGCTGGGGTCCGGTGGTCGCCAACCCACGTTCCACAAGTTGTGAGACTCTGGGGGTGGGGGTGGCGTTGTGAGAATAGCTCGCTGATTCATCGCGAGGTGACATGAGAGGACTTTCCACAGCTGTCTATACTGATGCCAGCACAGGGCCGTTGCTCAAGCCACTGTGGTGTTGCGAAAGAGTGAGTGATTCCCCGGCCAATCTAAATACGACGGGGAACCCCGAACGTGTGTCATCGTATTTCGTCATCATCTACGATCATCTCAGGTTCGTGCAGCTTGGACCCATTATAAGTTGAAGTGTCAATTCAATACAGGCAGTAGTTCCCCTCATCATCCTCATCATAAGGGCAAATGACCTAGATGTTACGCCCATTACACCATTAATCACCACACACAATAAGTCTTCCTCGCCTGTGAATTTTGAAATATGTATTTCTATTCCGGTAGTTTGTAAGTTTGACGTGTCAATTCAACAGTAGTTTTCATTATCATCCTTATCAAAAGGGCATATGACCTAGATATTACGACCTCATTGTCTTTGGGGGGGGGGGCAAATGACCTAGATTTTATGTCCATTATATTTCTAAGTAGACTTTGATACATTATCATCATTCCACCGGGCGAAGCCGGGTACTACTGCTAGTTTTAGATACAACAGAATGTGTGTGTATCATGAACATTTTTGTTACAACAACAGAACATAACGTGAATCTCAAATTACACATTAACTTTATAACAGAATTTGTGTTCATAAAATTCATGTAAAATGTGTTCCTTAAATGCAGACTTTACCTTAAAGCCGAATTTGTTAAAAGTATTGTGGCAATTTTGCTGGAACGAGTGTCCACCTTTGAAGATGGCAATGTGGCCAGCAGTGGAGATGGTTATCTTCATCCCTGGGTCCTTGTTTGTTTCCTTTTTATCACCCCCTCCATCTGTCATCCTGTTTGCCCCTTTTAGCCTATTTTCATTTTATGAAAAAAAAAAAAAAAGCTTACGAGATCACCTTTTGTCCGTGTGTGTGTGTCATATGTGTGTCTGTGTGTGTCCCTAATAACTTCTAATCCGCTGGAGTGATTTCAATGAAACTGGGTAAGGTCATAGCACCATTTTGTCCGACCCCGTCAGTGCACTTCAAATTTTACTACGTCTCACCAATCCAACATGGCGGCTGTGCTAAATATTTCACCAGCATTCAATATCTCTGAAATTATTACGGATATCCCCCTGAAATTTTGTACGGTGATAAAGAGCATTAGTAGAAGATCACCTATGGAACTTTCAAAAACCTGGTAACTACTAAACCAACATGGCGGCGAAGCGGCTCTTAAATAGACTTTTCTCGCGATTTAACCATCCAAATGCAATGAAACTTGGTACAACAAATGTTTATACACGTTGTAATGCACTGGCATTTAATTTAGTTCAATTGTTTACATAACCTCAAGATGGAGGACGTGCGAAATATTTCACTGGTATTCTATATCTCCGAAACTATTACTGATATCACCCTGAAATTCTGTACGATGATAAAGGGCTCTACTGCACGTTTATCTATGAAACTTTCAAACAAGTTTTAATAGATTTTTTTCGCAATTTAACCATCTGAGCGCAGTGAAATATGGTCCAGTATATGATTATACATATTGTAATGCACTGGCATCTAATTTTGTTCAATTGTTTACATAAACTCAAGATGGCGGCTTTGTGAAATTTTAAAATTAAGTTTTTAATTCTTGTGTCGTAATCATGCGATCGGAGTGAAAGTTTGCATAATGAAGCTATGCAATAATTTTCCTATAATGGTAGATAACTCAATGGCCTATACATATAACAATCCAAAATGGCGACCATCCGAAATATTTAGACAGTTCTCAATATCTAAGAATCTTTTACAGCAATCCAACTGAATTTTTTTATGTTCATAGAGGCTATGAGCATACGTTCACCTATAGGACTTTCAATAACCTGGTGGGCACAAATCCAAAATGGCGGTGCCGCGAGGTATATATATTTAAATGGACGTTTCTCGCGATTTAACCATCCGAGTAGAATGAAACTTGGTACGGTAAATGCTTATACAAATGTTAATCCACTGGCATCTAATTTATTTCAATTGTTTTCATAACTACCAGATGGCAGCTGTGTGAAATGTTAAAATCTCGTTTTTATGTTTTGTGTCCTAATCATGCGATTGATGTTTGAATACTACACGTACACAATAATCTTCATGTAATAACACGTAACTATTAGACATACATATATACAAATCCAACATGGCGACCATCCGTAATATTCGACGGTTCTCAACATCTACGAATCTATTATAGCAATCAAACTGAAATTTTGTATGTTGATAGAGGCAATTAACATAAGTAGGATATATGAAAATAAGCTTTAGTTCTTCACGGAACGACTTGTTAGATGTTTCTATCCTTCTTTTCCTGTCCAATGATTGTATGTCCACCTTATTGTATTTTCCAATGCTAGATTTATATAACATAAAGCGAGAACAAATTTCTGTACATATAATTTTGGCAGTCAATCTTTACATACCTCTTGTCCAGTAAGGAACAGTAAAACATCACCAGCTATTTCCTCACACATATGAATCTGGATAACTGTTCGAATAGCAGCTTCAAGATAATCTCTTTCTGGTTCCGGTGTATAAAAAATCTCCACAGGATGTGTTCTACCAGGTACATTCATTAATGGTGCATTGTCAAAATATTGCTGGAATAAGAAGTACAGTACAAGATATAACAACTATTTTCATTTAGTGTAATATGATACCATTGAAAGTCTATTCGGAGGTATTTTCAAACTTATATTATTTCGAAGTGGTTATTTGAACAAGTTTTGAATGTACGAATTCATCAGCAAATTATAGATATAGCAAACAAAACTTACAAAATGGAGAAATCACAACAATAAAAAACAAATGCAAAATTCAACCAATCGGCCTAACTATACCACAGCCCCAAGTTCCCAGCTATAGACCCGACTGCCATGCTAGAAATGACGGCAAAAATTAAAATAACTTCCACAAGAAACCATAGTCGCATTAATTACAGAACAATTACGATATTCTCCTAGAGAATGGAAATTATTTGCAGTATCACTGGGGGGGGGGGGGGGGTCAAAATTTGGAAAGTATCTGAATAAATTGGAAGAGTAGCCAGATATGCAACATTTTACAATAATTTTGCCCAAAATTTAGTGCAAATTATGCCATTGCTTCGGGACAGTGAACTTTAGGCTAAACGGCAAGAACCAACACTGAACTTCATCACTAACTCGGAAGACTGAGATTCCCACTTAATGACACAAGAGCAACACTGACATTTTTGCTCCTAGAATAGCCTAATCGTTGCTTAATGATGCCTTAAATACCTGCAAACTCTGAGAATCTTGCTTAACAGTACAAAAGCAGCATTAGAATACCTGAAAACTCAAACAGGTGGCACCAGGAATAACCTTAAATTGAAATTAAAGGTAATAATTGGAGATTTAGGAAAGAAAAATTGCCAGTAACAAGTTTACTCTATATTACTCATACTGTATTATCCACTAGCAGTAGTACTCAGCTTTGCCTGGTGGAAAGATCACGAAGTCTCAAAGTTTCCTTAAGATTCGTGGTCTGACAATACTCAAAGTGATGAATTATATTTATTTATTTATTTACTTAAGTTGTTTAGACCCATAGGATCACATAAAACTTTTTTCTTTTTTCGTGTAGCCTCCTGAGAGGCCGAGTGCAGGTCTTTCTAGTCGACACCCGTGGGCGACCTGCGCGTCGGGATGAGAGATGGAATGGATGAAGATGAATGAAACTGGGCAAGGATGTGGAAGGAAGCGGCCGTGGCAAAATGGGAAACCTCGGAAAACCATTTCAAGGACAGCCGACGGTGGGGCTCGAACCCACGCTTCTACCGAGTCAGCAGAGAGCTTGGCCCTTTGACCGAACGCTGCGCTTTAGCCCGCGTACCCACTACTGTCCGTACATAAAACGAATTATGATCTACAGATATTTTTTGTCTATTTATGCATTTTTTTAAGCTTACTTTAAGGATGATAATGAAAACTGCAAATGACCTGACACATTAAGCTTACAAACAAATAAAGAAAAAGAAAAATTACAGTCGAGGATGACTTTATGTGGTGGTGATTATTACTATAATAATGGGCGTAACAACTGGGTCATTTTTCCCATTGATAAGGATGACCATGAAAACTGCTGCTGAACTGGTGCATCAAACGTACAAACATACAATATACAAACATTTACATTTGAGACCGTTTTCCCTTTCAGCGTCCAGTCTAGTCTGCAAGCATGTTTGCGAACAAGTCGCCTCCATGATCCCCTAATAGTAGTTAGCAATGCAGCGTCCTCTGCTTCTACACCTCTCACTTTGAAATCGCTCAACACTGAATCTGGCAATCGCCTCCTAGGCCAACCTCTGCTTCCTTTACCCTCTGCAGTCGAACTCATTAACCTCTTAGGTAATCTATCCTCCCCCATTCTCTTCACATGACCACATGATCTGAGACGGCTCATACGAACAGTTTCATCTAGCGTGTTCATTTCTAACTTATCCTTTCTCTCTTCATTACGAGCACCTTCCTGCCATTGCTCCCATCTATTTGTCAGCAATCTTTCGTGCTACCCTCATATCAGTTAACTCTAGTTTATGTATCAGATATCCTGAATCTACCCAGCTCTCACTTCCATGCACCTAGGTCAGTCTAAATACTAGGGGCCGTATTTTTTGGTAATAGCGATGCACGCAAACTTTTTTCATACCCTCTTTCTTGCTTATATATATGACCTTATAGTACCGTATTTTAGCAAAATAAACTCGCGAAATATGATTTTTTGTGCGAAAAATGCTAAATATTATCGAAAAAGCTCTCCAATAAACGTTTAAATGCTTCTGAGGAATTGACCGTTGTGGTTTCCTTCTTATTTGATTGATTCTCTACACAAATGCCCACAAAGCCGGAAGTAGGGGTATTCAGTTTCACTGGATCCGCGACCTGAAGGATATCGATGAAAATAGATATCTGCTTTGATTACATGAAATGGAGTTGTGGTCTTAGATACAGCAGTGCGAGCTCGCGACTGATAAATGCTGGATGGTTGCGGATAAAGTTTTAAGTATAAAAATGCTGAAAACTAAAGTCACAACAGTTTTATCTAGGGCCGAGGAATACAACAGTGAGGGTTTCTATGTATTTTACGCTGCAAGAAAGATTCTAATGTGTAAATACTGCAATGTTCGTATTCAGTGGGAACGAAAAGTCACGTGCGATAAACACTGTTGGCATTCAGAAACGCATAAAAAGAAGAAAGAAGCAAATATACATAATTCAAACCGGAAAATAACAATCAGAGATACTCTACTTATCGCGAAGAAGTTGAAATGTGATAGAGAGCAATTTGTAATAGACACAACAAAAGCATTCAAGCAAGCCAACATTCCTCTTGAGTGTGCTCTTTAAAACCCCTTGTCACATAATTTGTTGGATTTACCACATACTATAAGGAAGATTTCGAAAGAAGCATCGATCATTAATGTGCCGATTGCATCAGCACACTTTACCCTTGCCCGAACTCGCGCCAGCCTTACTTGTGGAAAATAAACTCTGGACCCAGTTCTAAACCCAGGGGTCACTTAAACCCAAAACCCAGCTTCTGACCCAGTGGTCACTCAAGTGATTATGGACCCCAAGAAGAAATAAAACATTCCCAAATGGTCCAAAAGTGAAATCTTCCTAAAAATGCATTGTCTCAATAATGTCTGTTGACGACGATAGAACTTCCATTTGACATTATTGTCTGCTGAAGTAATTACTTATGAATATTCATGTCCTGAATTCGCGCTAATTCAAATTTAAACCTGAGAAGTGGCCGTGTGACCAATTAGCACAAGGAACTTTCCCGCACTTTAAATACCAACATAAATTACAAACTGGAGTGTTTTCGGACATTTAAAAGGCGACTTATGTGGGAAATTGTGTTGGCCAACCTGCAGAAACATTCTATGTCTTCACTTGTTTATTTAGTATGAAGACCGCCACTGCCTAACTTCGGCAGCACGACACGAGTTGCGCGCATGCGCTAGGCCGCTCTTGCGGGCTAACGGCTTGTGAGACAAAGTGATGCTCCATGACTCTCAACATGACTTGAATCGAAAGTGGCGTGGTGGCCGGGCTCCGGCCCTGGCCGAGCTCAGAGGTATGAGAGGGACTTGAAATTAACTGATTAATTTTGAAATCATACATTACTTATTTTGAACCTTATTTTTAAATGCATTATCCTTCAAATATTTAGATTTTTGTTGAATCATTGTGTCGTGGTGATTCACTTGACCCCACTTAGGGAACAAAGACTTTAGCTTTGTGGTACTGCAAGCAAGCCTTAATAATTTTCTTGGTGTTATTTTCAATGATCTAATACTTTAATTTCTTAAGGGCCTGACATTTGCGCGGATTTAAAGGTTCGGATTTGTTTAATAATTTTCTTTCTTTTAAATGCTTGCTACCAATTTATTTAGTGGCGTCAACGTAAATTCGGTTTTTAGCTTAAGGTTTAATATGTAACACTGTTTTCCTGAATTTGTATGAGGAACCTGTTTCTTTTGGTGGGGTTTATTAGTTTCATATTACTGGTGACTGTCCTTTGTTTCGTCACTAGTTTTTGTTTCTCATTATTATTTAAAAAGTTGTTGGCAAGATGGCCGTACGTTCAGACGTACTTGATAATCACTCTGTTTAATGTTTGGCAAATTATGGTCTGTTGGGAGCTGAATATGATTATTTTGGTGCTACGAGTTCCTTAAAGTGTAACTTTGTTGTGGAACATGTGATTTGCGTACGAAACGCAGATTTCGTTAGTATTATGATGTTTTGTGATGCAGCTTGCTCGACAGCGTCAGGCTAACGCCATCTTGAGAAATTTGGCTATTTTATTTTTCAATTCATCCTAATTTAATTGTTTGTGCCCTATTACTAACTGAAACCTTGCCAAATGAGTGCGAGTGTTTTCGGTGTTATGTGAAATTATTTTTCACTTGATGATTGGTGATATTTCCATTGGGGATTGAACTTGCTAATATGCGAAGTGGGTTCTCGTGGTTAGAAGCCACATTTGGTAACTTGATGCGATTTCATGTAACTTTAGTGACTCTGATGGTCATTTGATTGTTTCTCGCTTACTTAATTTATTTTTCTTAACCTAATTTCGTGGAGTTTTCCGCGTGTTCTTGGCCTTGCCATTTTCAAACATTAATGGGCTCCCCCACCACTTTCTCAGCAGTGTGTTTCTGTATATATGTTCAACTGTCAAATAAGATGTATTCGTTGTTATGTTGATTTTCAATACATGTTTTTAACAAAGTTTAAGCTACGTTATTCGTCAAGCGACCACAAGACACGGCTCTGGAAAGTTGGCCTTCCCGCCACTCAACAAGCATTGTCTTGCAAATCCATTTTAAGGTGTATCGCCCTTATTTTAAGGGGGGGGGGGGGGTGCGATTATGACAATTTATTTAACGAAATACCCACCGAAATAGTGTCTGTTTTAACACCGAAATCAACAGTTTTATTTCACCAAAAAATAAGGCCCTTATTAAATACTGAGCAATGTAGGGAGAGTTTCATCGCTACAATAACTTCTTTCTTGCAGAATACTGTAGATCACAACTCAGAACTCACTGCATTGGCTTTACCACACCTCATCCTGAAAGAATACACAGTCCAAGTACGAAGGTAAGTCAAATATGAACGAGCCGTTGTGATTTAGGCGCCTGGGTGGTGCACATGTGACTCGAGGCCGTTTGTGCATGCAAGGAAGGGTCTGTGGGAGGGCCGTCACAGCTCGGGAGGTCTCGGCTATGCTGCATTCAATCGCTGGTGCGATGAGTGAGTGAGATGTTCAACCGTGTGTTGCGCAACGCATTGCGGTTCAATTTCTCGTCCGAGAAAATGTGAAAGCTGCCGACATTCATCGCCGGTTACATGCACAGTTCGGGGAGAGAACCCTCTCCTGGGTCCGGGTGAAGTACTGGTGTACGGTGTTCAAGGACGGACTTGAGGCGAACCTAGGTGCGTCCGATCAGCGAAGCACTGCAGATCAGCTATAGGAGTGTTCTGACAATCATCCGGAAGCACCTGGGATTCCGAAAGGTGTCCCGCTCGTTGGGTCCCGAAGCTGATGAATTAAGAGAAGGCTGCACGGCTGGCAATTTCTCACAAGCTACTATAATCTTCTTCGCAAGGTGCGCCGGCGGGTATTGCTGAATAAGTCATAGCACGGGGAAACAGTGGGAGTGAGGCGTCGTGCGGCCGTTTGCTCGACATGCTGACGCACCGATCCGCATCGTCGTCATGTGGATTAACGAGATTCCCACTGTCTGTACGCTTCCGAGTTCTCATGGGTTGCGGTGATTTCTGCTGAGCCTCTGGGATCCTATCTGGCAAAAAGGCAGGGCAACCCAATCCGATCTGTCCTGCTCCTTCATGACACACTGCAAGACTAACCCAGCAAACATGTGCACAAATGCAGTGGACTGTCCTATCATATCCACCCTACAGTCCAGACTTGTCACAGTGTGACTTCCACATGTTTGGGTTGCTGAATGGCGCTCGCTCTTGGTGGAGAGCGCTTCACAACCAACAATGAGGTGAAACTTTTTTTGCGCAGGCGGTTTCAGACACGCCTGGCTACTTTCTATGACAATGGGATGAAGAAATTGCCTGTCTGGTGGCAAAAGTATGTAGATAGGATGGGGACATATGTGGAAAAGTAACAACAATGTAGAATGGACGTAATGGTGATAAATAAAAGAGTTGCCACAAAAGGCTCCTTTATATTTTGATCCCACCACAAAAGGCTCGTTTATATTCGATCACACATCGTACTTCCACCTGCTCCAATTTAATTCCTATCCGGCATTCTATTTTCTCGCGGGAGTCCTGCTGAAAGGTACTGAGCTGGCATACACAAGCTGACATCTAGATGGCGAAAAACCATAGACTTAAATGGAGATTATGTGGAATAAAGATACCTGTAGCCAATAAATAGGGGAATGATATAATGTACAGTAAAACGTCGTTTATCCGGACGTCAAACAACCGGAACGTCAATTATCCGGACGAGCAAAAAAAAAACTTAAGCGGATGTACAAGAAAGAAGTTTTACGTCGTTTACTGTTGGCAGAAGATGAGGAGAGTTTGATATCTTTTTCGAAAATGCTTTCTCTTAAGGACTACTGTTACTTGATAGCTGATGGATAGAACACTAACACCACAGAATCTTCGAAATGCATTGAATAAATTGGTAGGAGAACAAGAGACCGTTAAGATCACAGACACTGTTGATGAAGATTTGGATGCAGTGACAAATGAGTTATTCTCCCAAGTTCCTGGGTTTTCAGAATGTGATAGAGAAGGCGCACAAGCTTGGTTGGAAAGTGACAGTGACTCAGGTTTTCAAATCTTAGATGATGATGAAATCTCTGGTGCAAGACGTAAGTGGGGAAGACGAAAAATATGAACGCCTAGATGAGAAAGATGAAGAAGGACCATGCCATGGACAAGCTTTAAATGCATTCGAAACTGCACTATTGTAGTATGGTTGTACTATGAAATAAACACATGTTCGATTATCCGGAAAAATCGTTATCTGGAATACATTCGGTCCCAATTAGTCCGGATAAACGACGTTCCACTGTATTTGGATTTGTAATAAAACAAGTCTTGAGTATGAAAAAAAAATTGTGTGCATTAGTTATTGAACACCCCTAGTATATGTAATAATACAGTAAAACCTCATTAACCCATTAGTGCCCACTGATACTATATGGTATCATATAGCTGTACAAGTTTAACTGAACTAATATTAGCTGTGTTGCACCAGGGGTTTAGTTGGCAGTGCATACATTCTTTGGCTTGAAGTGATGTATGCTGCTGAGGAAGCTTTCGAGTAGTTTGCTAGTTGTAGCAGTCTCGTGAATTCAGATGTACTTCTTAGGAGCGAAAATCATGGACGTTCGAACAATGTAAGTATAATATTGCCCATAGTAACTATTTTTTCTTTCTATTTAGTATGTTATAACTATAAGGTGCGTTCAAAAAGTAACGAGCCAGAGGCATAATTACAGAAACCTGTACCTGTATGTTAGAAGTATTGGCCCTGGCTGTTGAGGCACTTGTCTCACTGTGACACCGAGGCGGTGAATGGCTGTCTCATAATTCCCTGGGCTGCGATGTGAACCAGTTACGCACGTACAGCAGGACGTCGACGTCCGAGGTGAATCGTTGGCCCCGCAGAGCCCTTTTCAGGGGACCAAACAAGGCTTAATCACAGGGAGATAGGTCTGGACTGTATGGAGGGGACCGAGAACCTCCCATTTGAATCTCTGCAGTAGTGCCGCGACAGTGTTGGCCGTATGAGTTCGTGCATTGTCGTGAGCAGAATGACCCCACGGGTGAGATTGCCTGGTCGGTTTGTTTTGATCGCTTGGCGAAGGGTGGTCAAGGTTTGCGAGTAATGCTGGGCATTCACTGTTGTCCCGTGCGGCATGAAGTGTATCAGAAGGGGAACATTTTGGTCAAAGAAGAACGTCAGCATTACCTTTCCTGCACTCGTGTGGATGGCCTTGCATTTTTTGTGCGGTGGTGGCCCTGGATGCTTCCACTGGAGGCTTTGTCGTCTGGATTCTGGTTCGAAGTGATTACACCATGACTCATCTCCAGCCAACACTCGTGCCAGGAACCCATTCCCTTCCCTCGTATAGCGCTGCAGATGATCAAGACAGTGGGCCATTCGACATGCTTCCTGGTGTGGTTGAAGACTGTGGGGCACCCATTGGGCACACACTTTGCACAAGTGCAGTCGTTTCTTCATGATGGTGTGCACCCTTCCAACACTCAATCCGACCACGGTGGCTACGGTGTTCACTGTCACTCGGCGGTCCTGGGTAATGAGTGCATCAACCAGCTGGACGTTGTCATTGGTAATGGTGGGGGGTGCCCCAGACTGGGCATCATCGGCTAACGATACCCGTCCTTCCCTGAACGCTTGTGCCACGCCTTGACCCTTGCAAGGGACATGCAGTGTTCGCCGTACACTTGTGACATTCGGCGATAAATGTCCGTTCCCCCTACTCCTTCCGCTGTCAGAAACCGAACAACACCTCTTTGCTCTTCGTTTGATGCCTCCATGTCACTGTTTGCAATGCGACTGGCAGTGTTGGACGATTGATGCATGCTGCTGCTCGCTTTGTACAATCACGTGACGTACACGCGTGTCCTCTAGCAACGGGCTGTGACCTTCCACGCTCTTGTCGGAACCACACCTCGTTACACACGCCACGATTAGCCGATGTCGTCACCGGTTTGCACATTCCAGCCTCCGGCTCGTTACTTTTTGAACGAACCTTATATATAGAATGCGTACACACTAACCACTAAAAAAGATGGTAAATAGATATATCCGTATTAATTGATAGGATTGATTAATTGAAAATCCGACCGATCAGTACTAAGAGAAGTTGTTTAATGAAATATTAAACAACGTACATGTTTCGGAATATCAATGATTCTAATTGCATATCAATTCATATATTTATTTATCATCTATTTTAAGGAAAATTCCCCAAAATTGTCAATTTTTTTACATTATATTTTTGTTTGAAAATGAATTTGAAAAGAGAAAAAAGTTACAAAATACCTAACAGTTCAGGAAAACCATGGTTTTTACACTTGCCAAATTCAGTCTGCAAAACAGTTTTTTTTCCTTGTTGAACAAAATTACACTGCTTGTATCACTTATAAATTCACCAAAAAAAAAACACACACACCACATTATACCATGAAGAGTGAAGCTCACCTTTTTCAATATCAGAGGTGTTTCTTTTTGTGATAATCTTCAAAACACCCTGCTGGATGAAGATATGGCTGGCCCACCTTGGAGAACAGCACTTCACTCTCATCTTCATCAACTGCACTTTCACTAGATTCTGAACCGTCGATCTCTTCAACACTCTCTTCAAAGTCACTGTAATCACTATCTGATTCCTCCAAATAACTTGATATCGTAGCCACATTTTTGTCGCACGAGCCCGCCATTTCACTGTTTACATCGGCTTAAAGATGCATCAGCTGATACCGTCAAACTCAAGTATCTATCAAACGAATACTAAAAAAGTAAAAGAAATGATTCAAGTAGTCATTTCCGGTTCCGAGCGAGTTCATATACGTTATTTGATACCATACTGCCACCTGCCGTAATTATCTGTAAACTTAAGACAGCTCGCGGAATATTCCGTAAACGACCCGCTGGAGCGGGAAACATGTTGCGAATATATCGTAAACGAAACGCAACGAAAAAGTGCTGGCGCGGAATATTCCGGAAATGACACGGGAAGAGTTAAATTAACACTATTTGTAAGGATATCAATTTTTTTGACAATGTTTTAGTAGCTTTTAAGGTATAATATTTTTCACGCTGAGGATGGAATCGTGAGTATGAGTGACACTGTGGCATTTGGGCAATGTACCTCTGGAAGTTAAGCATTATTTGTGCCAATAAAGTGCTTTGTCGAAGAGGCCACTTCACCTTACAAATCAATGACACTAACCTATACCTGCAAGCAATTCTTTCTGCAGTATGTTTAATGTCTTTTGAAATAACTAAGGCCTTCAGTCAGATTATTTCTCATGAGATAAGCATCCCATCTTTTCTCTGACCTTGCATACCCTAGCTTCAAATTCCAGACATTTGTCCCCTAGAAGATTTTCTTATTGAATGATTATTTCCTTCTTTTCAATTTTTGTTCCGAGACAGCACAATATAGAACATTTTATTCATCTATTCCATATTTTCTTCTGCCCTATCTGTTCCTTGTGTTAGCTTAACAACTATAAATTTCAAACTTACGTCACAACGCCAAACTGGTGATGCTTTTCGTGGATTAGGAAGCCAAAATGGTACACTGCTTCCAACTATATAATAGATCATTTGTCAAAACAATTGATTCATTTAATTTAATTTCAAAAGTCACAGTTAAAGTTCTCGTAACTGTAGTTCAAGACCGTTTTTTTTTTTGTGAAAATATGTTTTCACGAAAGATGGTGTAAAGATATAGCCGTCATATTTCTTACTGAGATGACATACATAATTTCACGTACCTGGAACTTTCCTGCATCCAATGTGGCAGACATGATAACAAGCTTAAGATCATTCCTCTGCTTGATAACTTCCTTAAGAACACCCATTAGTATGTCAGTAGCCAAAGTCCTTTCATGAGCTTCATCCAGTAGAATAACTTGGTAATTATCCAGCATAGGATCTGACATGCCTTCTCGCAACAACATACCGTCAGTCATATACCTGGAAAAATAAGTTCCGGTTACTATAATAGCCTACACAACGAAGTTGGTAAAATGTATTATATTACAGTACTTAAAAGCAAAATCACCTACTTTAGCAGTGTTTTTGGAGAAGAACAATCCTCAAATCGGATGCTGTAGCCAACTTCCTGACCTAGACAGACATCCATTTCTTCAGACACTCGCTGAGCCACTGACATTGCAGCCACCCTCCGTGGCTGGGTACAAGCAACTCCTTTCTTGCCCTTTGAACGTGAAAACTCCACACACCTGGAAATGCAATATAAAATTTAACTGGGCTCGACTATACAACAATCAATCGATATGGCTTCAAATCTCACCCTCTCTCTCTATATATATATGTATATAACAATCATAAAACAAAGATCTGTAAATTATTTTTTTAAATCCAAATATTGTAAAATTACTTGACTGAGATTTTCATAGCATTCTCTTCTGAAGAAGTGAAGCATGGAGCCTCATACAACAAATCTCTTACAGCAGAAATTTTACTACTCAATATTCTTGTATTTTAAAAAGATTTTAATCCCGTACAATGTCTACAAAGGATACACTATCTACAGTGAAATCCACATCCAATATTTACCTGCATAGGAATCAGTTTGTCCCATACAAAAGAAAAGAAAAGGGGGGAATAAAGTGGGGACGGAGAAGGAGGAGGTGGCAGGTAAAGGCTGTAACATTGCACACTACATACTAAACACTATTGCAGTCAGGTCATCCACACAAGTCAGCTGCTTACAGGGTTTCCATGGTTCTTCAACAAATGGTCCACATATATATATGTATGTTGTGTACTTTAGAGGTATACCTATCTTGAAAAATTTCGTGTTATATCTCGATAACATTTCCTCGCAAATAACGTTTCCTGCGATTTCCCTCTTGGCAAGGAATTTCTTTATTGCTTCTATTGTGGTTTTCTGTCTTATTCTTCCCACGAAGAGCCAAGCCATTTTATCTACAGCTTGTAATAGTAAATGATACAAACTTCTGGCCAGCAGGAATAACGATCAGTCGCTTTTGGTTCTTTCGGAGGGACTCAGGGGTATCGCTCGTATAAGACAGGTACGATTCAGTCCGAGAACAAGAACACAAAGTACAGAGAGAAAGAAAGACGAAAAAGTATCAAGATAATGTTTGCTATGGAATATAGAAGGCTTAAAAAATGCAACGAGTATGGCACCAACAGACAGCCTGGAAGGATTCGACATAATACTACTAACGGAAACTTTCCTCATGGATCAATGACAGCATGCGAAATACTATAGTATACATCTGCATGCGAAGCAAGGAGGAAGAGGTAGACCGAAAGGAGGAATAACCGTTCTCCTCAAGCCGTGGATCACCCCGATAATCTTGACCATCAAGCAAGATGAAATATATTACAATTATTTCGGCTTACTTTCAGCCGAATACAACTGCAATGGATATAATAGATGAATTAGGCCAAATAATCATAGAAAGTAAGCAGGACAAACCTCTAATCATCGCAGGAGACCTAAATTGCAGGCTTGATATAGAAAACTACAAAACTAAACTAGTCTTGGAACAGTTGCATGAAGAGGGCCTCCGCCTATTAAACAGTAGCACTGTACCAACATATATTTGCCACAATGGCAAAAGCACAATACATATCGCATTGATAAGAGGCCAAATAAAAGGGGAAATAACCCCACACATCACATACCATTACGAAAACATATACCAATGGAAATAAAGTTTCAAGGAGAATGGAAAGAAATACAAATCAAAGTAAAACAACAACTCTCGAGAAAAATAGACGTCCGGAAAGTAGAAGAACATTCAGAACAGATAGAACAAATAGAATCATTAATAGAAGACCCAAGATTGGAGGAAGTGGTGCAAGCTACAGAAGAACTTCTAACACAAGCCTCAAGCCCTAGGATGAAGAGAAAAGCAAAACAATGGTTCGACATGAATTGCTATTTGTCAAGGAAAGAGGTACTGGACAGCCTACAACAGCTAAGATTGAACATTGCGAATCATGCACTCACCCAAGAGTAAAACAAGAAGAGAAGTTGTTACAAGCTACTAAGAGACAAGAAGAGGATTTATTGGGAAAAAGAAGGCAAACGAATAGTAGAAGAAGCTACAGAAGATCCATATATTGCACTACGTCGAAGGAAGCAAGCACAGACGCACTATAACAGGGTGTCTGCCAACTCATCTTAAAAGAATTCCCTGAATATTCCCTGATTTTTCCAGGATTAATGAGAGAATTCCCTGAGTAAAGACTGCTACACATTCGCGCGGGAACAGGAAGTGTGATGAAATACACGCTATTTTTGGTTTCGTTTTAAGTGCTCTCCAGGAACAAGAAGCAAAAGGTAATCCAGGAAAGCAAATGGAAAATAGGATTAAGTTTTTTGTTTCCTGTTCTCGGAAATTCCAGGAGCCAAACAGATGTGAGCAATGGCAGCACAAGGGAAACATTTGTGAAAATAAATTTATTTCAATAGAATATTATAAGAGAACTTATTGTCCAGTAAAATTAGCAAGGTTTATGAAGTCATGCTGCTTTCACTACGGTAAATCCCCCAATAAAAGGGACAACGGGAGGTTGAATGCACACATCAAGGTGTGTATCATATGAGTGTGATCATCTTAGACCAATATTTAATTTGTAAAACCATTCATTACCATTGAAATCACTGATCCTATGTCGCAGGAATGATGATATTCGGTAGCATAAGTCTGAATATAGGCTACACAGTAATTTACACATATCCAAGGGACGAAGGGAGGCATATTCCAAGTTCTCACTCTCGATTAGGTCCACCTCGTCATGACAGAAGTAATTGAGTTAATCAATTTATTAATTTATAAATACATTTAAATGAAGGAAATCATTATGAATGATGTTTCAACAGGCCAGAACACACTATTATCAGTCTAAAATAATTTAGGTTGGTTAGTTCCTTAGTACTTTGGGTGTGTGTAGAATCTGTCTGATAACCGGTGTTAATTGTGATGACTGTATTATTGTGTGTTTCTGTTTCTTAATTCAAGTAAGGACAGCATACTTTGAATTTTTCAAGTAGTTGCTACTTTTGCCGCCAAACGCCACCGTCAACAACTACTAGTTCAGAACTTGGCTACTAGACGCCACCACAGTCGGCTCCTGGCGACGAACGCAGGGACCTGAGCGTTGTTTACATTTTTAACCTAATTTAGCTTCACACAGGTGCAATTAGTGGAAGGTTCTTTAACATGCCATAAATCTATGACATGGGACCGCCGGCTTTACTTCCCCTCCGAAGGAAGGCATACTGAGGGATTGTTAACGCTCTTAAAAAATCCGACGACTTCGGTCGGGTTTGAACCCGCGATCTTGGGCATAGAACCTCAGCATGCTACCAACTACGCCACCGAAGCCGCTAAAAATAATTTAACCAAGTCTGCTTGAAAATACAAGGTAGAGTTTGAAAGGTGTTGCAAAAACATTTCCTGGGCACAATTAAAAACAAAATTGGACATAAGTTCTAGCCTAGCTAAGGAAGGTAGGAGCAGACAATAATCAAAGAATACCGGGATGGACAAGCCGCGCGAACAGTATTGTCAACCCAGGTCTAACACATTGTTACCCGGGCGCGCGCTACTCTATTCCTTACTGCGGACCGGGAAACTGAAGTACACCTAGCATGAGAAGTAAGATGAAACATAAATACGTGTAACTTTACTTACTTGTCCATCCATCAACCTCATCGTCACTACTTTCACTGCTACCATTGTCAATTTCACTCGTATTATTATCATCAACAGACTCGTCAGAACTGATTATCGCACTGTCAGTTCCGCGCGCGCCATGCTAACACTTGACAATATACGCGGTAACTGAGTGTTATAAAATCTCACTTCCAGTACCGAAAGCATTATCAAGACAACAATATACCTATCTGCATTTCGTTGAACAAAGACCTTAGTTCGTAAATAACACGTAGTATTTTGGTTAATGAACAGCGGAGAGGAGAAAATTACACAAGAATGAAGCACTGTAAGAAAGCATTAATTTACGTAGCCGGTTATCCGCGCACCAATACAAAACTACGTAAATTAACGTAGCCCGTTATCACCCAGTAGGAGTCAAAATTCGGTCGCTAACGGGAGTTTAAATAGTCCCTAAATCTTAGTATAAAAAGAAAATAATTTATTTATGTTCAAAGGAAGCCTTGTAGTAGCGATGTCAGTGATAAGGTAAGAAAAAAAAAACAGGCATCCGTTCGCTTTTTAAGCTTACACTGGGCAAACTGTTAAAAATATCAATATACTAAGAGTGTAAGAATTGTTCAGCATGAAAAGTTCTACAAAAAAGTCCAAGAGAGCATATCTCTATCTTCAATACATCGCCCACTATACGTGTTTTTAGATTGGACGGCATGGGGATTTGTGTTGCATGCACCTCGCAATTAAATTAAGTCTGACAATAATTCGTTGCTCATGCTATCTCCATGATAATATAATGGATAGTCCAGTCAGTGATTTTAACTCATCATGCCGAGACGTAAAACAGATATAGGCCTAGGTCGTAGTTCATTGACATCGGGGGGAAAAAAGCGCCCGTCACGAAATGCATTCTTAACTGTTTCCGAGCGAAGCAAGTATAAAAAATACTAAATTTAAAATATTTTGTCGCCAAAGTTGCTATATCTACCGATAAAATCGCTAAATTGGCAATACCGATCGCAACGAACAAAATGCTCAAGGCCCAATAAAATGGCGTAGTTGGCTCCTGCGCAGAAGGCGAACGGAAAGGTTGCCACATCATGCGTTCAGTTGAGCTTGAGAAGGCACTGCTCATCGGCTGAGCACTGTCATCAGTAGCGAGCGATAACTTCCTGCGAAATTCGAAAGTATTGCTTCCACTTTTACGGGATATAGCCAACTGAGAAAAATCCCTGATTAACAAAGAAATTCCCTGATTTTTCCCTGATTATTCCAGAAATTCATAATTCACTGAGAATTCCCGGGTCGTAGACACCCTGTATATAAACATGGAAGAATGGAAATCTCACTTCAGTAGTATTCTTAACAGAGAAGGAATAAAAGATACACCAAAACCCACACAGAAGAACGAGCGGCCTGCAATTACCAACAAAATGGGTCCCACTGACTGATAGTGAGATCCAATTCATCATCGCAGGAACAA
Source organism: Meconema thalassinum (assembly GCA_946902985.2). Lineage (NCBI taxonomy): Eukaryota > Metazoa > Arthropoda > Insecta > Orthoptera > Tettigoniidae > Meconema > Meconema thalassinum. The sequence goes on along the minus strand of OX336388.2, from coordinate 602,732,396 downwards.
AGAACAGAAAAGCTGCAGGACCAGACGGGCTATATAGTGAATATATAAAGGAAAATTTCCATCTACTACAGTGAGTCCGGGAATGTTCTCCGCAGCGCCTACATGCGTCTGCGAGAGCTAGCTACAGCAGTTACGTTGGTAGCACGCTGCCGCTTGCATCATCTCTACTTAGTATAAAACAAAGTCCCTGATTCTTGGATGTTACGGGTAAACTCGAGAACCACAGGATGGATTTTGATGAGGTTTTCACCATTCTGTAAAGGATATATCGAGAATGATTTCTGTCCCATAATGTCGATTATTCAGGTCCGTATTGATGTAACTATACTTCATGTGTTTTGTATGAGCTTATACATGGAAAGTTTTTCCTTTGTGAAGTTTTGTTGGACAGGCTGAGGAAGGGGGAATATTAGCCCCCGAAACTAGTCCCTGTAAGTAATAGAAATAAACAGTATTGAAGGCGGAAAATCTATTATTCTTTCAAATGATTTCTGTAGAAAATAATTTATTTATGATCAAAGGAAGCCGAGCAGTAACTATTTTAGTGGAAAAAGTCGATAAAAAACCTGGCGTCCGAGCGCTTTGTAAGCTTACGCTGGGCAAACCGTTCAACATATCTAAATACTATGAGAGTAAGAATTGTTCAGCATGAAAAGTTCTACAAAAAAGTCCGTGAGAGCATATGTCTATCTTCAATACATCGCCCACTAAAAGTGTTTTTACGTTTTAATTTCTTCCAACCATGTCCATTTAACTACTGAGGCGACAGTTTACAAGCTAGCTAAGGGCGAGTCTATCATTCTTGTAACAAATAAACAGTAAACTTTGGACTCACCACAGCCATTCATAACAGATGCTGGAACCATTCACAGTATATCACTCTTTTTCCATAATCAGTTTGTTTTAATTCATGAACCACGGGAACTTTATAAGGGAACAACTGAAGCTTATCTCTTACAAATTTATGTGCTGTCCACTTAGAGATTCCTGTTTGTTGAGCTAATTTTCGTGTTGATTTACTTGGACTACGCAGCATTATTTCGGAGATTTCATAAAGTTTTTCGTCTGTTAAAAGCGTAGGCCTGCCTGTTCCCGGTACATCGTGAACTGAGCCAGTCACACGAAATTTACTTACCCAATCCCAAACGGTATCACGGTTCGGACACTTTGAATTAGGAAACCGCGCCTGAAATCTTAAATTTTATTTTCTGCAAACAGATCGTCTTCGCGAAAAAAGTATTCCACCAAAAAACTATCTCTTGAGTAGTAAACATTACCGCCTGTATACTGTTGCACTCTTCCAATAATAATAAAGTTGCAGTCCTTCCTTGAATTAAAAAACAGATACACTAATACAGCCATCATAATTAACACCAGTGGTTATCAGACAGATTCTACACACACCCAAAGTACACGGGTCTATATGACCGCGTTGTCACAGCCCCTAAACTAAGGAACCAACCAATAATCTATCTGAACGCTCGCTCACTGTAATACACACTGAAGACACACAGGCTCGCGCGCTTATCGCGATACACACCGACAGCTCACATGGGGAAGTCCCGCTTTGAAGGACACAGTGCAGTGAACTAAAACTCATGACTCAACCACTCACAACTGCACGTACCCACAGTGGAGAACATTCTCAGGCGCCCTGTAGTACCTATTTGGACGAAACTATATAATAAATGCGTAGAGACAGCATCAATACCAGACAGGTGGAGAGAATCAATAAGCAAAATGCTGTATAAAGGAAAAGGAGATCCCAAAGACCCCAATAAATACAGAGGCATTGCTTTGGAGAATATCCCCTTCAAAATATAAATAATAATTGAGAGAATAAAAGAAACAATCAACGAACATCTTCCAGAAAATCAATTCGGTTTTAGAAAAAGAGGATCGACTCTTAACTGCAATAGAACTGCTGTTATATGACATCTGGGAAGCCCTTAACATAAAGGGAAAGTTTTACGCCATTTTCATAGATTTCACTAAGACTTTTGATTTGGTAAACAGGAATTTGGTGATAAAGAAACTAGAAGAGACTTTAGGCAAGACAAATATATGGATGAGAAGTATAAGCTCCATACTCCAATGGAACAAAGTAAGAGTCTCGGACAATCTTTCAGTCTCAGAGCCGATACTCCAAACAAACTGAGTACTGCAGGGAGATCCACTAAGCCCTCTACTATTCTTTCTAGCAGCAGAAGATCTAATGTGAATAACCCAAAGAGAGGACATAGTAGCATACTCGTATGCCGACGATATAGTGCTTGGATCAACAGACATTATTGAACTTCAGGACTCTACAAATGATATCGAGAAATGGTGCACCAAGCATGAGTTCGAAATCAACATATCGAGACAGAAATTATGGTCTTTAGACCAGGAGGAAAGGCTCCAGCATTGGCAGAAATATGCATCAAAAAGACGACAATAAACATTGTACAAGATTTTAAATATCTAGGCATCACGCTGCAAACAAGCTCTAAATGTTTCACGAAACATATAACTGAGAAAGCGATCCAAGCAGCAAGGGCGATGCATGAGATCGGCTACATTAAATCCCTCAACTTAGAAACAGCAATGGTGCTCTTCAGAGTTAAAATAATGCCCATACTAACGTATGGGATAGAAGTCATATGGTCGCATCTCACCGAAAAGAACCTATCCGTATTAGAACGGGTAAAAGCATTATACATCAAAAGAGCACTAGGAGTGTCAAAGACTACACGTTCCAGACTCGTCTACCTCCTCTCAAGAGAAACATTCTTTATCGAGGACCTTTGGACACTTTTGAATCTTCCCAGCAATCGAGCCTCGGAAAATCTTTTATCAACATTAAAAGCAAAAAGAGAAGAAATATCCGCCGAGTTTTATGGAACGGGGGCCATGGTAGATCGGACATGGACCACATCCAGCTTTGAGATGAGGCACGTGTTTACCAGAATGGCAGTACACGTATTTCATCATCTCATCTGTGTGAACACATCATATCATGAGCCAGCTGAGACGTGTGACTGCAACTTACCACATAGAATTGTGCAAAAAAAGAACCCAATCAATTACAGAATATGCAAACCAAGGCACCAGAATGCAAAATTGAAATTACTTGAATAATTTGTATTGTAATTAAATTTTCCTTTTGTTTTTTTATGGCCATTTGGCTGCAATAAAAGTATTATTATACAGGCTATAAAAAAAAGTCCTGCATTCAGGTGGGGGCAGGGAGTAATTTGGGAACCCATGTGCGGAACTCAACCGTTACGCCCCTATGAGCGATTTTAATTATGAGTATATTTGGCAACGTCGCGTGCTACCCACGGCAGAGGACCGATTACCGCTCACAAGTCAATCTAGCTATAGGCCCATCTCGTGGCTCAGTGGCAAGGCGTTAGCGAATCCCCCTTCCGACAGTGCTGATTTTTTTCTTCGAGTCGTTTGGATTTGCATCAATTAATTACTACATAGGGCTAGATTAGATCCTTCTTGTTTCTAATTTCATTTTAAAAGGAGCTAAATTATACGCCGCAATTTTGCGTTTAAAAGAAAAACAAATTGGTTCTGTTCGTTGCCGATTTATTTCTTCGCGGTAGGATTTTGTTTGGACACAAATGATCTATTTGTTTTTGTCTTAATTGCTGTATGATTGTTTCGCAATGATATCTTTAAAGATCGCAATTTGAGGCAAAGGTCATAGGCGGTAACTTTACAAGCAAAAGATTGCGAGTTCAAAAGAGTTACAGTGAAGATACAGGTTCAGCGATCGTTGGAACGGAGGAACTTAAATGCTTATCAATTATTTTATTGAATTTTGCGTAAGATCCCTTCTCTGTGTCGCTTTTCTTAGATTTCCTAATTATTGTATGTTAATGTAACTCCCAATTTTCTAACCGTCGTTTTGTTGCTCCCAAGCCTTATTGTTACACGTTATTTCAATCAAAGTGAGGTAGCCTTTGGTCTGCGTGCTGGCCTACGAATCGGACGTTCCCGGTTCGAATCCGAGTAACTAAACGTATTTTTATTCGTGCCACATAATTTGGTAGAAAACATTGTGGAACAAATATAGAACTTCAAGAAATTTTGGTGTTTCCGGTTTCTGTATAGTCTAGAAAATTATGTCAGGGTATAAAAGCCGTTAAGAACAGCGATGCATTATCACTTCTTCTGCGAGAGTCTTCTAAACCGAAGCTTTCCTGAAAAATCGCAATGGACGGATATCCTAACGAACACCTCGCACACATCCACTACGTCTACGGATTGGCCGACGGGAATAGTCGCTAGGCCCAGCGCATCTACCAAGAGAGGATCCCCATGCGCCGTATCCCACACTACCAATTTTTTAGGCGAATTCACAATCGTTTGTGAGCAACAGGATCGATTCAGGTAAGTACCATATCTGTCAATGTGTATCTCTTATTCATCTTTCATTTCCCTGTAAATGTGATAAAATAATAGCTACGTCTTAGTGTCTTAAACAGTTTAAAAATGGAACGGTGTAGGTACTAGAAGCCGAAAAGAGAATGTAAACATTGTCCCATCGAACGTAGGTAACACTTTCGCATCTCGCTTGGCTCCTAAAACCCAAACTGTTCCAAATAGGACAAAGATATCAGAAATGAAAGTTACTTAAAAAAAAAAAAAAAACAACGCACCTTATTCAACTCGAATACTGTATTTGTAGAAAAAACAGTGACCAGACTGAATGGCGGGTGCCGATGCCCAACGTTTCCAAGCGCCTGGACGGCAAGTGGTGGGTTTCCGACCATATGTTCTTCAATTGTGAAGCCTTAAAATTTCAAGGCGGATTCAGGGTTTTTGGATGCAAAAATAAACTTTACACTCCCTGAAATTAATTTAATTTTAGTGATTCATAGTGTTCATTTTGTTATGATTAGGGGTATCCGTCGGTGATTTTTCTGAGTACCTTTCCTATTAGAGGTATCAGTTTTGAAAGATGATGTTCTTTACGAATGGTGCTTTCTTTTCTGCTTTGTTTTTTAACCCCTCAGGCCGGCTATTTAATCCGGAGGTTTTCACTTCTCCGGCGGTATTTAAATTGAAGCTTAGCAGAGGTTTGGACACCAACAAGGTAAAAAATTAATAATGTTAAATCTACGAAATATAACGTAATGACATTTTTAGGAATACTTACCGAAATCATGTCCAATGTTTCTCAATAATATATGTGACGACTGCTCTTCAGGGTTGTCCATAATCACACGCAATAATTACAAAAGTATAATAAGTTCCACTTTTGGTATTTGTTTCAGGTATATTTACAATGAAAGCAAGATATTTACATGATAATGTTCAATCTACATATATACATATTTTTCGGGTATAATTTCCAGGAAAAGCTGAATTTTGAAAAGCCTTTTAGGCCCAGTGTCGAATTTTCAACAAAATGTAAATATCGCAATATTATTTCAAACCTGTTCCTTTGCATTGTTTGAGGGAATATAGGGGTGAAATAGCTCTTTAGGGTAGGTTTCTGCATCATCCCCATCAACAATATAAGCCACAAGAACACATAAATGTTGACCCTGTCACTGACTCTCAATTCCTGGCGCACGACCTTGGTTTCAAGGGCGCGCCACCATACATTCTGCCGCGTAGGCCTACATATTTGTTTCTCAAACTAGTTCAATCACATTGTCGAAAGCAGCAAAAAACAGACGTGAAATGCCTCCTTGAACCAGGCATACCCGTGAAGGGGATCTTTTGTGTGCTTGTGACGAAGTCTACCTCTCGCCACAAACACTGAACAGCGGTCGTTGTTATTACAGCTGAAGCTATTTCTTCCTCGTCTGGGCTGTCTCCCACTTCTCCAGTAACATCATGCTGTGCATAGTCCGTATCACTACCGAAAATAACGCTCCCTATACATCACTTCCACTACTGTCATCTATCAAACCAATAATATCTGCACCCGTAAGAGAATGAGACAGTCCGGCAATTATTCATCTGCGACTGAATAGCCTCTAGCCTACGAAGCAAAAGTTATCTACTAAGTAATTGCTATAGGTGCTTCCCCTTCATAAGTGACTAAAACTGTCAAGTAAGATATAGTTCACAAAACAATCTCGAGATGGCAGGAAAGGATGTGGTACCTTCTAAAGTAACTAACCTGAAACTCAATAGAGCGTGTTTCATGTTCCTTCGCTGATCGATGAGTCGTCAAAAGCAACGGATATCGATCAACTTCGTATTAGTTCTAATTATGAAACAGAGATGGCATGAAAGTACATAACTTCTCGGTTTATAACGTGAAAGAAGATCCGGCGAAGCAGCAGGGTTTCATGCGTACTAGGCATCCTAACTTCCGCCTGCACCGGACGTTTGTGGTACGTCGAACCGGCTGAACGAGTCGAGTCCAGCGGACGTACAGTGTACGACCAACCGGCTTGAGGGGTTAATCTGAATTTTAGGTTGGATTTTTCAAGTTATCGTTTAATGGGAACAAAGAAGAACGGTTTAATTCACATTTTTTCATTAAGTTATTTTTTTTTACACAGGCTCACAACCCCCGATCGGGAAGACCGCGGGGGAGGAGAATTGCAGAAATGGAAGAAATGGTTTTGGAGCGTGTACGCAACAATCCTTCCATAAGCACGCGTACGATCGGACGTGCGGGAGGGTTAACGCATACCACCGTCCACAGCGTGATACAAGATGATGGCCTGTATCCGTATCATTTTCAAAATGTTCAAAAAGTAAAGCATGAGGATCTTCCAGTCCGGATGGATTTCGCCAATCAAATTGATCGATCGCTTGGGGGAGGACCCTGATTTCTTACGAAAATTGTATTCACCAACGAAGCGACATTGACCAGGGATGGTTGCTTCAACAACCAAAACAATCACACGTGGAGTCACGAAAACCCCCACCAGACAGTCGTGCGGGGAAATCAAGAAAAATTCTCTGTGAACGTTTGGGCGGGTATTATTGGGGACCTTCTAATCGGGCTGTACAGTTTACCAGCCAGACTCAACGGACGCGTTTATCAGCGGTTTATTCAAGAAGTTCTCCTAGAACTTCTGGAGGATGTCCCGCTGGAGATAAGGGCTGAAATGGTCTTCCAAGATGACGACGCCCCAGCTCACTGGCTCCGAGCAGTTCGGGACTTTTTGGACGAAACGTTCCCTGAAAGATGGATCGGCAGAGGAGGTCCAGTTCAGTGGCCGACATGCTCTCCTGATTTGATGCCACTTGATTTTTTCTTTCGGGGATACATGAAGGACCTGATATACAATGCGACAGAAATCGACAGTGAAGAAGAGCTAGTCGGAAGAATAGCTGTAGCGGCCGGCGTCGTTCAGGACAGAGCAGAAGAAATTTTTGGAAGAGTCCGCGAATCACTTGTAAAGCGTCTTCATTTTTGCCTTCGTGGCGATGTGCAAGGAGGCAATTTTGAGCAACTGCTTAACAGAAAAAAAATTGTAAAAATCTCCCAAAGTAAAGGTAATTTAGTTTGCTATTGTTCATTTCTCCAAGTTTGAAGGAAGGAAGCTTGTAGTTTAACGTGACCGTTAATCTTGAGATCATGAGCCACGGGACCTCCTTTTTACGTGGAATCCGAACCACAGGACATGGCATTTCACTTCGAAAATCTCACATGCATTGACCGGGAATCGAACCCGGACCGCCTCGGTAAGAGGCATACAGCTAGACCGCTGAGCCACCACGCCCCTTTCTCCAAGTCTACTTGTTTGGAAAGTTGTGTTATGTATTGGAAATGAAGAACAATTTGTATTAAAACTGATAAATTGTCTGATTTTAAAAACTAGGAAGTTTTGTTTTTTTAATCACAGACCTCCCTCCGCAACAATAAAAAGATAAATAAATTAAATGAAAAAGAGAACTGCCAGAGCACCTTAAGACAAGACAGAGTTGCAACATTGCTGAAGTTTGAACCGTTACCGAACACGTGGCTGTAGGATAAGCGTAAACATTTAATTAAGATTCTTAAAACGTTCTCGGAAAATCTACCTGAAAACATCATGCTTACGGTAATTGAGTTGATCCATAATCAATATTATTCGGAGGAAAAAAAAGATACAGTCAGTCTGCAAATAGGCATTCGAGTTTTATGAATTATTATCAGGATATCCAACTGCTTACCATGCTCCAAGGCGGTCCGAGTTAAATTACTGGTTAATGCACGCAAGATTAGACGTGAAATACCACGTCTTGTGATTCGGGTTGCACATAAAAAGGAGGTTTTGTGGCTCACGATCACGAGATTAATTACAAACTTTCTAACTCAAACTCTTGCAGAAACCAATTAAGCCCTAAATTAAAGATGTAAGCATAAAAACTGAACCACTTACCATTGTGGTATCTGTGTAGTTTTTCCAGAACCAGTTTCACCTACAAGAACAATACACTGATTCTCGTCCAATAAAGTCATGAACTGGGTACGGTACTCCCACACCGGGAGAGTAATTCGCTTCCGCAAGAACTCATGGTACCTGCAAAGAAAACACCATTTTTTACAAATTTAAAATAGATGTTGAAGCCTCAGAGCAGATCTTAACATAGCTTTTAATAGTCCAACTCAAAAAACCAAGAATTCTTGGTACATATTAACTGAAACCAATCACAGTAACTAACTGTACCGTATGCTAACTCATTCACCTTGGTGTGTATGGCAATCCTGTGAATGGATTCACTTGAAGATTTGGTTTTGGATAGCTGGTCAGTGGAGTACCAACAGTCAATTTATCACTGCAAAACAAAACAAAAAACAAAACAAAATAATTAATATAAGTCTTCATAAACAGTTTCAATACAAAAACTTACACGAAAATATTTTAGTTCAGTACATCAGTGCAACTAAGGATTGTAATTTGTCATATATAGCATTACAGAAAGGATATTAGTATACAGCAGTGGCGCCGAATCTTTTTTTTTTTTCAGGTCTAGCAGACACCCACCCCTCTCGTTCTGTGGGACCCCCCCCCCCCCTGTTAAACCGGACCCCTACCCCAATAATTACGTTTTTACAGCTTATTTCGCACAGTTCTCCCCTTCCCTTCTCTCTCCCTTCTTTCCTTTCCTCTTTTCCTTCTATTTCCCTTTCCTCCTCTATCCGTAACCTCCCAACGGAACCCAGGACCGGGAGACCCACCCCCTCGTCAGGTCTAGCGGTCGCTAGACCTCGACCATGGATTCGGCGCCCCTGGTATACAGTATATTAAATTAAGAAAAAAATCGGTACTGATATCCACTTAAAAAGCTGAAGAGCCAGAATTCCACTCTGAAGGAACTCGGCATACACTTGAGAACCCTTAAATGGCAAAAGACTGGGCCAAGATCTAATCTCACTACCTTGGACTGTGCTGAACAGCTGATTAATGTGTTGGTTTATTTCAGGGGCAAATGAAATTGCTTTGCTGTTCTGCGCAATGATATCACGAAGACAAGAGAGCGGTGTTCTCATTGTGTCTTATGTGACAAACACATGGTTAGATTATACAATCTCTCTCGAATTAGTATATATTCAAAAAGATGGTATATTGGCTTTAACGGCTAGTGAATTAAAACGCAGAAATTTTTCTAGGTTTATGCCGCGTCTTGTGTGGGGTTTCGGTTAGCAACACAAGGCTGGCTCACAGGAGTAGCGGCTCTGGGTGTCCGTGCCCAGCAGAGAGTTTTCTCATCAACACTTTCCATATGCTCCACTCAGCAAAGAGTTTCTTCATCTCGTAGACCATATCAAGATTTTTAAAGAACAAATTTTAGTATATTTATCGGAATTCAAACAAAATAATTTTTTAGATTTATGTCATTTTCTCACAAAATTATTTTATATTAGTAAATTAAAGCCCATATTTGTGACAGATCTGTTTTTTTAAATATATTTTTTATATATATAAAAAAGTAAGACAAAGTTTAAGTATTGTTTTTCAAAAGCTTTGCTCGCAGTTTAAAATTAAGTTTTTCTTTGCTTTGAAACCCTGAGGAAGGCCATAATGTGGTCGAAACTGGTATTTAATTAATAAATATTTTAAAAATGTTATTGACTAAATTCCAAGAAATAGTGAAGAGCAGCATACCAACAGATGAAACTAAGTCTGTCGAGCGAGAATGGAAAAAGTTAAAAACAATGATGGTGGAAGCAGCAGAAAGAGTGTGTGGAAGAACTAGTGATAAGAAAAGGTGGAAGGAAACACCCTGGTGGAACGAGCAGGTGAAGGAGAGGGTTGCAATGAAGAACAAAGCTTTCCGGATATGGTTCCAAGAAAGAACAGAGGAAGTAAGAAAGGAATATATGGAAAAGAAGAGAGAGGCAAAGAGAGTGGCAGCAATGGAGAAGAGGAAATGGATGGAAGAGTAGACAAAAATGATGGAAAGAGACAGTGAGGGGAGTAAGAAAGTTCTGTATACAATGGCCAAGAGAGGCACTTCAGAAAATGCCAGGATGATAAATAAAGAAGGAAAAGAAATTTGAGGACATACAAGAACTGGAGGAGATGTGGAAGGAGTATCTTGAGGAGTTACTGAATCCAAATGGGAATATGGAGAAGAATAATGAGGAATTACGTAATGTAGAGGAAGATGAAAAGGACCTGACATGGAAGCAAGTGGAAGAAGCATTAAGGGCCATTAAAGGAAAAAGCACCTGTAGTGGATGAATTAAGTGTTGAGATGGTGAGAGCAGCTGGCGTCGTAGGAGTGCAGTGGCTTTATCGAGTCATGATAGTTACATGAAGGAAAGGAGAACACCTGAAGACTGGAAGAAAGGGATAATTGTGCCAATTTTTAAGAAAGGCAACAAGAACATAGTCCAGAACTATAGGGGAATCACGTTGATGAGCCATGCTGCGAAGATATTTGAGAAGATTCTGGAAAGGAGAGTGCGGAGAGTAGTAGAAGGGTTGAGGGAGGAACAGTATACATTTAGAACAGGAAGATCAACAGTGGACCTGATTTTCAGCGTAAGACAGCTCCAAGAAAAACACAATGAATATGGAAAGGATTTGATAATGGTGTTTCTGGACATAGAGAACGCATACAATAGCTTGGATAGAGGATAGGTGTGAAAAACCCTACAGAAAAAGGGAGTTAAAAATCAAACTGTGACTAGAATAAAGGAGATGTACCAACCAAGGAATTGTGAGCTGTGTGAAAGTCGTGGGAGAGAGGTCTGACTGGTTAAAGCAGAAGAGTGGGTTGAAGCAAGGGAGTGCACTATCTCCACTGCTTTCCATCTCTGTGATGGATGAGGTAATGGTGGAAGAGGCAGCACAAACAGGAGAACATATGAGAGCAATGGCATTTGCAGACGATCTAATGATATGGGGCAACGGAGAGGCAGAGGTACAAGAAAGGTTGAATGTATGGATTGAGACAGTAAAACAGTAGGGTTTAAAATTTAATTCAAAGAAGTGTGAAATGATGGTGACAACGAGAAATAGGGGAAGAGTAACAACAAATATAATGATAGGAGGAGTACTAAAGAAGGTGGATAGTTTCAAGTATCTAGGGAGAATAATAGAAGTGGTAGAAATGACAAGGAGATCAGTGAAAGCGGAAGGCAAACCCCTGGATTCCTGCAGAGCCTGAGAGGTCTGGTATGGAGCAGGGACGTACCCCAGAAGAGCAAATGGGTATCGTATCGAACGTATTATGTCCCAATACTCCTATGCACATCAGAAACGTGGGTTATGAAGAAGAGACAGGTGAGCAGGATCCAGGCTTGCGAAATGAAATTTCAAAGAAGCAGATTAGGAATAACAAGAAGGGATAGAGTAAGAAAGATTGTGGAAAAGAATCCATTACAAGAGATCATAGAGAAGTCAAGAATGAGTTGGTACGGACATGTTAGGAGAATGCAGGAAGGCAGGATACCAAGGAGGATGCATGAGATGGAAATGGAGGGTGAGAGACCAAGAGATAGGTGGATTGTGGGTGTGAAGTAAGGAGTGCAGAAATGAGAAGAGGACTGGGACAGAGTGAGGAGTGAAAGGTGGTGGTAGGATAGAAAATGACGAAGAGGCTATGTTCCAAGCAGACCCAACCAGTGCTGGAAACTGTAGAAGATGATGATGATGATGATTGATTAAGGTGTATTAGATTTATTAAATACCTGTGGGTATTCCTAATAGAATTTGCCTGTTGTTGAAAAGGGAAAACATAAAGCCATTTCAAGGATGGCCAATCTAAAGTCGATATATATTGTTTTATTCAAAATGAATAAAACACTATATGTAACAGATCAATATAGATCAAAATGCATTATGGATTTTATCACGTCAAGTTATCTAAGGTTTAGTTATAAACATACAATCCTACAAGGAAGTAACTATCTACCGTACATACCATTCTTTTAAATAATTAGCTCAATAACAGAATTAGTTTCTATTCATCCAATTCTCTCGTGCAAATTTTTAAAGAAGATACCATGCACAAATTACAAATTTTTAAATTGAAAGTCTACTGCATCCTATATGTCATTTATCATTACTTTCGAATATATAAAAATTGAGAATGGCATAATGATGAAAATGATCATAATCCATGGATCTGATGATCGCTTGATGATCAAAACTGGTCATCCAGGTATATTTATTAATCCTATGTAATTTTTTTCATCTCATTTGGGTACAATCGTGTTGACCGACTGAAAAGCACCAAACCTTTGTTGATACACCATCAGAATGACATACTGTAAGTGCTGGGTTAATCTGCATTTCAAGCAATAAGTTGGTGCATGATAGATATAGAATATAATCAATACTCTGGTTGGAGACCTCCAACATGAACAGGGATGGTAGGTATCAGTTAAGTGACATTTGGTGACCCTTATCAAGATCTCCTAAGGCAGTGTTTCTGAAACCAGTGCACCCACAGAAACCTATGACGGTGTAATCCATTTTCTTCTACAATCATGCTATTATTGTGACGATACACTCTGTATTACCAATAATGATCGCTGACAGCTGTCAAATCTAGCACATGGAGAAATGCTGCATTGCCACTGAGGCAGATCATGACTCATAACATTCCAAGAGGCTTGCAGGAAAGACACAAATACTGGAGAAGTTAGCCCCCCTGCCTGGCGGTCTAATGACTGTGCCGAGGCAAGATACAGTAGAACACCGAATCAAACCATGTGCTCACTGCTGTGTCGGCATACATTGCAACACTGCTCGCTGTTGCTATGGAGACCGTCTCCACTCCTCACCTCACCCTTCAAGCGGATGACAGCTTTCACCGTTCATCTTTTGTAAATCAGAGTATAATAACACTAATTACACTGTTAGTGCGATGTGAACAAAAATAAAGAGAAAAGAAATAACACTCGGCTACCAATCGACCATAAAATAAAATCGGGAAATGAATTACACTCAACATCATACAATACAAAACCCGAGAAAAAGATAATTTATCGAAGAAGGAAACGCCAAAATGATAATGTGCCTATTTATTACTTGTGGAATGCTGTGACATCGTTTTGTGCTACAGACTCTATAGGTCAGTTATCCTTGTTTTTATTTACACACTATGTGGCTACCAGGGTCAACATGATATGTATTTGTATGCTACATACTTTTATGATTGCATCATTTGCACCATGCAGTGGGCTTGGTTGCATAAACTGTTTATAAACCATGCAAATGGTCTTGTCGATTACAACTATAGGTTAACAACAAGAGGAACAAATAATGCTAATTCTAACATTTAAATTACATGCGAAGAAAGGTCAAGCATGGTGCATTGTACAGTATTTTCAAAATTAGGCTCTAGTAGAATCCCTACACTTTGAGAAATGTTGTCCTACGGGACAGATGTAACACACAAGCCTGTGACACTAGCACAGCACATCACATCAAAAAGAATGTGCAATGACAACCAGGCAGCAATGCTCAAGAACATCTTAGGTACCTGTTGCCCAGACAAAATGAAGAAATCTTGCTTGAGGTAGGTTAAGTTTACTGGTACACTATAGGCCTATTACAAGGGATGTATAAAAGTGACACTAATGCTCATACAATCTTTTATTGTCATGATTTAAACATACAGACTTTTGTTTCCTTCAATGTACTTTCCCTCCAATGCGATGCCATAACTTATTAATTGCTTCTCTGTATTTCAGAGATGATATTATTGATTGTAGGAGACTTGGCTCTTCTGCAAGACATTTTAAGGATGAGGAATCTTATAATTAGCACAAAATATTACAAATCAGGAGGCTTTAGGGGTCCGCAGATAAATAAGAAGAGTTGTGAAATAAAATAGTGTTATTTCTATTCATACGACAAACGAAGTTAAAACATGCCAGTTACAGTCCATTCATTGCGTAATTATGAATTGCTATTTATTCAATACGCCAAATACAGTCCACTCATCAAGTAGCTATGAATTAAGCTATTTAACCAGAAAATAAGATCAAGGTCCCAATCAGTGCCACTTCTAATTGAACACCCTCCTTACTTATAAGTGAGGTTCGAATGTATACAATATTGCCACAGTGATATCATATACTAACCAGAGGAGAGTAATTCACTGAAGTGTGAAGAAATACTATCTCCTAGCAGTCTTAGCAAACCTGTCACTCCACCAACCCGGGCAACTATGTTTGAGATATATATACAGTAATGGTTGTCCTATTGATGTTTCATTTATAGGCTTTGGACAATGAAGACATCAGCCCTGAACACATACTGTGTTTGGAAGATGTAATATAAGAGGGATAAAGAAGCCCATATGGCTTCATATGGTAAATTACATAGGCAAGTCAATAAGTATCAGCAATCAATTTATTATAGCCTGAAATACAGCAACCCGCTACACTAAAGTGTTGTGTATGTAGCCTGCAATAGGGCTCTTATTTCTCATAGCCTTCCAAAATACGGAGGCAAGTACTCGGACTATCACAAGGAAACAAATATAAGTTGCGGGATAACTTTCAGCACAATACAGGGACAATGTTTTGCTTGGAGAGAGTATGGGGGAATCCAGGGAAACTTCACACTCAAGATGGCCAGTGTCCGTGCCGGGATTCAAACCTCCGATCTCCACACTTGCTGCAGGTCCAAATTGCAATCTTGTAGCATGACTCAATGCACATTAGCAATTCCTTTTGTAAGTCGTCTATGAATTTCCGCTCCTGGTACGTCCTCAGACCACAAAAAACAGATTACGGAACGCTGTTCTTCCTAGGTGCAAACAGAGTGTGGCGCGGCCATCTTTAAGTCGCAACAACGCAAGCTTTACTAATCTGATAACGCTGAAACCTACCACAGACGTGGACAATGGTGCCATCTAGCGGCTGGTGAGCACACAACGCCATACAGCCAACCTAACGACACTTAAAGCACAATTTCAGATACTTATTGACTTGCCCTCGTATGCGGTAACTAGAGGGCCAATGGAGATGCCAAATCTTTTGTTTCATGGCACTTATTTTAAAATTTCAGTGCACAGACTGGGCAAATATAATGGATCTCTTTTTGAGCTATATTAAGAAAGTGGAGAAACCCCCAGTAGATTTGGAATTTCTAATAATTGTTTAGGCTTGCTAGTTTACAAACATTAAAAGACCACACTCACACAAAAGAGAACACAAAATAATTTTAAACATTAAACACGATCTTGGGATATTGTAAAAGCCTAGGCACTACTTGTTCAAGATTAAACCATGCACAAATATTAAAACACCTTACCGCTCTTTAGTCCGACTATCCTTGTCAATCTCTGGATCAATACTGAAAAAAATTAATGTCTTATTACCAACATAAGACCACGTGAACTAGAAATGAGGAGAGGAGAATGGCTGGAAGAATGGGGTAATATAACACATTCCACAGGGATTTCAACCAAAACTCGGAATGAAATGTTATAATTACAAGCAATTCTAACAGAATATTACTCAAATTCTGCAGCATCCTTTTACCAGAGCTTTGACACTTGTAATATCCCTGAGAAATGTAGTAAAATTACCCAGAGTGATTTCTTTTTACACACAATAGTTTTTCTTTATTACCTAAGCATGCATGTCCTTCAGTTTTCTTTATATGCTAGTTTAAGGAACAATGTAACCAGTTAAGGGTAAAAAACTTGATTTTTCTAAACTAATGTTTTCGATGTATGTCAATGTTACCTCACCAAAGATTTATATTGATATTTTGGCGAGAAGGGCATGAAAAATAAATATAAATGAAATGTTAATGTTTGCATAAATGTATGTGCTACACTCCCATTCAGTTTATTCTACACTGGGGTGCAAAGAAAGTGGAACGCCAGGCAAAAGTACATCATTTAATTAATGTCCCCCCAACAGAAAATATTGCTTTTTAAGATGGTTTTCAAAACACACTAGGATCACCATAAAAGTGATAAAACTACCTTTAAGTTATCAATAATATCCATTTGTGTTTGTAATTAATCAGATTAGTTTCTGTATTGACTTCAGCGTTCCACTTTTCTTTGCACCTCAGTGTATGTAACTTGTTGGTCAATTCCTCATCAGTTTCTTCAAACATTCATTTTATTTTTTATTTTTAAATATTTACATTTCGTGTTGCCGCCATGTTGGATTTGTGCTCACCAGGTTATTGAAAGTCCCATAGGTGAACTTACGTTTATAGTTTGATTGCTGTCATAGATTAACAGATACTGAGAACCATCTAAATATTTCGGATGGTCGCCATGTTGGATTTTTATACAAGTAGTCCATAGAGTTATGCACTATTAGATGACGATTATTGCCGAGGTTTATTATTCAAACATTAACTTCAATCAGATGATTGTGACGCGAGAAATAAAAACTTAATTTTAAAATTTTGCACAGACGCCATCTTGATATTATGTAAACAATTGAACTTAATTAGATGTCAGTGCATTACAAAGTGTATAAACATTTGCTGTATGAAGTTTCACTGCACTCAGCCTCGCGGATGGTTAAATCGTGAGAAACGTCCATTTATATGTTTCAACTTTGCTTGGCCGCCATGTTCGTTTTATACTTTACAGGTTTTCGAAAGTCACATAGGTGAACTTTTAGTAGTGCCCTTTATCACCGTACAAAATTTCAGGGCGATATCTGTAATAGTTTCGGAGATATAAAATGCCGGTGAAATATTTCTCACAACTGCCATGTTGGATTGGTGAGACTTAATGAAATTTGAAGGGCACGGTCAGTCGGCCAAAATACTACTATGACTAGTGATGTAAAATACCCAGGTATTTATAAATCGGGATAAATACCCAGGGTATATACTCGGGTAAATACCCAATTTGGGTAAATACCCAGGTATTTTAGATTTTTCATTAAAAATCCTGTGTCCTGGTAAAATGAACCTTCAAAAAAGGTACCGGTATGCAAACTATTCTACATTAACTTTTTAGAAATGTATAAACTAACAACTCCACTACACTGAAAATGTTAGGTTGAGTACAGTAGGCATCAAACAAAGAATAGAGAATGGGAGGGAAGTACAGTGTCGGTTTGAATTCTGGGTAGGATGAGCTGAGCAGTGTCGCCAACTCACATACTTGCTGGCATACATCTTCACCCATTATAGAGCCCACATACTACAAAAACTTCCTGACATGCATTTATATTATTTAGAGTATTATTTAAAAAATTGATAATTTTTTTAAATATTTAAAATTGAATGAAAAATAACTTTCAGCACTTTTACTAGGCTTTTTTTCTTTCTTTTTCAAATGTCCTTTCTATTGAATATATTTTATTACCTGTTGAGTTTTGGCATACACATTTCAATTAATATGCACATAGCCTACTCTTATTACTACAAAAGTAGCTTTTCCCACCCACATCTTTGTTGCTCATTTCCAGAACCGTAATAAAACTCGACCTTCTCAATATCTTGATATTTATTACAAATTTAAAACACAAAACAACCAAAAGGTTTTATCCAATATTTTACCTTAGTTTAAGAAAAAAAGACCACACCTAAAGACAAGGTTACAGTGCCAAAACATATAAATAGACTACTAAAAAATACCCGGACGTCCATTTTCCTTTTCTTTTAGTTTTGAAGGATCAATATTGTTCCTGATTTCAATTTAAGGCATGAAATACCTGTGTTTCAGTCCTTGTTTGTCCAACACTTTATCAACACATCAAAAAGTGTTGTACAAAGCTCAACAAACTGAAAATACCCTCATTTCGGGTATTTAAATGGCCAATGGGTATATACCCAAAGTATATTTACCTTCCCACTGGGTATTTACCCGGGCCACATCACTAATAATGACCTTACCTAGTTTCATTGAAATCACTCTAGCCGTATAGATTTACATGGACAAAAGTTGATCTCATAAGCCTTTTTTTTTTTTTTTTCATGAATGAAAATAGGCTAAAAAGGAGTTGGTGGGATGAAAAGGGGACAGGGGAGGGGTAAACCCAGTACGCGGAGGAGTGGGCGGCAGGTCGTGGATGGATCGCGGCATCCCACTGTCTGTTGGAACGACTTGCGCCGAGCAATAAGTTGGCGTCAAAATTATACATTAAGATGCATCTATATCTATTATATCCTCTTTGGACTAAAGCCTATGTATGATGTTCTCCGCATGTCTCCGCCTATAACGTTAAGTCTCACATACCGTGTAGCATCTAGGTACTGTGCCTGTATGGAAGGCATTGGGGTTCGAACCTATGATATTTTAAATCAAGAAATTTTAAATATTAATAAGACATTCAGTTACATGCAGGCTAGCTATGAGGACATATGAAGCAACTCATGCAATGACGCATAGCAGTTGACAGCCTTATCTGAAGTCATAGGATGCAACCCGTGTACGAATCATGAGTACACTCATGCTGTGAAGAAATTGGTTAGTGCAGAGAGGCAGGGGAATTACCGCCAGGTTCGAGTCAGCACTTTTACGGCAACATCGGGTTGCAGTCCAACACCGCATTATTGCGAAATATCTGGTTTTTATGGAAATTACGCAAAATTGTTAAAACATTTTGGCGTCAACCAGAATAATCCTGGATTTTAGGAATTATCAAAGAAAAAAATTTAGTAATTTATGCACAGGAGAAAAGTGATTACGATGCAATACGCAACCTGGGTGGAGCCATTGAGCAGTCCATGGTAGGAGAGAAAAATAATCACACCCACATGGTGCAAGGAGTGCTTTTGATTTTATTTAAATAAAGTGAACGATCGATTTTCGAAAAATAAGATGAGAATGTAACGTTCAGGTCGTGAGGAACATAAGGGTTATTTTTTCAAAGACGTGCGACGTCTAGTTCAAAAGTTAATTCCGAGAGGGAAAGCGAAATGATTTATTTGTGCCAGTTCTAAATAAATAGCGAGGCTTCCAGTCAGAAATCATTCTGTCTTTGATGTCCACTGTAACGGGACACGCTGAATCACAGAATTCAGTCTCAGCAGGCCCAGGGAGGGTCTTGCACTGTTTCGCAGCAATGCAGTCTTAACCCTTATAGTGCCAGGGGGCCGATCTATCGGCCCAGGGAGCTTCTGCTAAAAGTGCCACGGGCCGATCTAATTATTTTAGCGATGTTTCCAGTAACGCAGTGATTTTGCTGCTGTAACCAATACAACGCGTAAATCATTCTCACTCTGTATATATCGATGTGTTTAAGTTCCGTGAACAATTGAATTAATAATAAGCACTCCTCGAGCATGCTATTGTCAGCTGGCATGGCGCATGTTTTATCTTTTGAAGTCGTGATTGTTTATGTTCTTGCTTGGAACTAATTACATTGCTTGGTGATGAATACGGCTAGCTCTTTGAACGAAGAGGAAATAACTAATGTTTTAACGCTGAGTGAAGTGTGTGAGAATGAATTTTCGACTGATGACGACGACTTATATTCTGATGACAGTGACAATTTTATTCCGCCGAGTCCGCAGCTCGCGCGATAGGAACGCCAAGGCCGAGACACAGGAATGCTTCTGCCTCAGGTAGGATTTACGCCTGATAATATCGACAGAGATTCACCAGGTTCAAATTCCGATGATAAATCAAGTGACCCCACAACCAGTGATTGGGAAGAGGTTACCACAAATGTAGCAAGTAAAATAACAGTGAGTAATGCGCAGACTACTATATACGCATGTCTTTGTAGAAACTGATCGTACTCGAAAACTCTTTGATACAACTACTCCAAATTTGGAACATTTATGTAGCATTCCATAAGTAATAACATGTATATAACAAAAGATAGTAATCCAAGTGTAGAGGCTGTCAACATTTTATCAAAAATTTCGAATTTTATTTATTTATTTAAATATTTTTAAACGTATTTTTGCAATGAACAAAATAAAGTCAAATGTCAATTAATTAGCATCCATTACGTTACAAATATGTTTACCTGCTACAGAAAAACATTTCAACATTCTATCTCGATAATTATGGGTAGGAGATAATTTTTATCAAACCCTTGTAATTTCACTAAACTTGGCTTGGCATTCTTAGCATATCCACCCATTAATAGCTTGGCATCAAAAGGGTTAAGCAAGCCTGAAGGTCTTGCACTGCATCACGAAATATTCAGTCTGCAGTGATCCTGAAGGTCTTGCACTGCTTCACGAAGTATTCAGTCTGCAGTGATCGCCAAGGTGGGTCGTTCTGAATCAAGTATTATTCAGTCTACAACGGACCTCGAAGGGAGGTCATGCTGATTCGCAAGTAATAGTCGTCATTACGCTAAGTGGGCCCGATAAGGGCGAAAGAACCGAATAAAGTATTATTCAGTCTTCAGAGTCCTGTAGGACGTGACACCGGATCACCGAAGTATTCAGTCAACCAAGAATGCCGGGGACGCTACACGCCGTTTCAAATTACATCAGATCGTCATGCCACTCGGAAGAGTGCATGTTAGACTGCATCGCCGAAGTATAAGCACACGCTGCTAGTTAAAGACACAAAGTTCAATTAGTCAGTCTAAACGGGACTCGACTTCATCTAGAAAGACAGTTATCGAACATGAGACCTCTGGGAGAGTGCCATGCAGTCACAAAGAAGAATTTAGTCTACAATTCAAAGTAAATACGCCAGTTCGATATTACGCACAGTAACGGGCAGTAGAATCTGCAAGTATAACGTTGCGAGTATTGACGTCAGAAAAGTTGGATGGCGCAGCCACGCAGCAGAATGTTGAAGCTGTAACATTGTGACTGGTGAGATTTATTTAGATGGTGAAGCTTTGACGTCGTGATGGAAACAGAAAGAAATTTGTCAAATTCGAGGAGGTACTGCTCTGTATACGGTTGCAAATCGTATAAAACGGCTACGAAATATCTTCACTACTTTCCTGTACAAAAAGTTCTGAGAGAAAACGGCCTTGGCGTTCCTATCGCGGATTGTGCACGAGACCATTTTTAACGCAGAATGTGACCAGTTTTGTAAAAAAAAAAGTGAGAATAGTGAGTAATTTTATCAAATAGTGAGAAAAGTGAGGCTGCTTTGGAAATAGTGAATAATAGTGAGAAAAGTGAGTCGCTGGTAGTCCTGCCTATTACTTCTGTGCCGTACAAAGAATGTAATCCGCTCTTCGTAAACTTATTTTAGGGGTTCTTCCGATTGACAATAGCCGAATGGTTAGAAAACTTAACAAAAATGCTGTTCCTAGCCTTAATTTGCCAGAGAATTTATATTCTTGCCTTTGAACAGCAAGTTTGTAGGTCATTGAAGTATGATTTTGCTTCAATTGTGTTTTTGGCTATGATCTCTCCACTGTTGAATTTAGTTAATTAAAATGTAAAATCTTAGTTTTAAGTACCGGTTTGGTGACCCATCATCCCAGGCAGGCCGGCAACACCTATACTACTCAGGCAGATAGGTCACTTAGCCGTAATTTTGAATTTATAGTGATGTTAAGTATACATATGCGGTAATGTAGCAGGAGACCGGATCGGCCTAGGCTATTCTAAATTTAATTAGTTCCCATTTCAGGGTTTTACAGTTTTGAGTGCGAATAGTTGGTTTGAAAGTTGTACAACAGTAAGGAGAGTATGTTTTGTATAGGTTTTAATTGGTATTATGGTTTATGTCGAGCTGAGGAGTGAATTTGGTTTGGCTTGAAGTGTAGTTTTTGATCTGTTCCGTTTGCTTATGACAAGTTCAAATGGAGACTCCAGCTTTGTTAAATATCTGTATTTTAAATATTTAATTAAATATATTGATAAAGAGAATGTCTCTATTTTAAGTTGCCTGTGGCAAGAGATTAATAAATTAACATTCTTGCCTTTGAACAGCAAGTATGTAGGCCAATATTTGCAATATTGAAGTATGATTTGAGCATCCCAAGTAACGCTTCTTTGAACCCAAAACATTCATGCAAATTCAGGATTGCTTGATTCAATTTATTATCAGGGAGTCGTCCTTTGTGTTATGTGAGATATATATATTGTGAAATTAATAAAAACATTGATACCGCTAGGCTCCCAAGTACAGGCTTCATATATGTAACAGCAGACAGTAAATTAACTATCTACATGTGGGTAATATTTTTAACTGGTAGTAATTAGGCACTGCATTTAAATTGATTATAAAAATATTTCTATCAATATCTATTTTGCCATCATAAATTAGAAGCCATAACAAACGCACACCCAATCACTTCACGTCACTATATCGCCGCCATATTGCAAACAGCTGACCGTAAGCTCCTCCCCCGTTTCGGACGTCAATACAGACATCGTGATACGAAAATCTACAAGTTAGGTCCGGAAAAGTGTCGCACTTTAGCTAAACCAAGTTACTAGTGCTAGGTCGAAGTAGGAAGCTGATGGTCTTTTATTGTAAGCCATACAGACTTAGGACCGTGGACCGAAGTAACAGTGAAATACGTGATAAAAGTGTAAGTATACGCGCTGTAAAAGTGAAGATAGGGAACATTACCGACAGCCAAAGTCAGACTTTGCTACAAAGAAGGGGATCGTTCGAGAACTATCTAATTCAAACCGGAATTGTTGAGAATGTCAAAAACCCCATTAAGTTCGAAAAACCAGTGTGTTTAAACGGTGGAGATAGACAAAAACTTTGGAGCCAAGATCAAGGATCGAAGCTAGAAGTGTCGCAGATAGGACGAAGAATTTGAAGAGGAAATCGCTATCCAAAAACGTGTCGGAGGTCACCGCTCGTCAACTGAGATACGTCGATAGACAATTACGTTATTATTTGTAATCTATTGTAAAATAATAAGTGTTTAAAAAGGACTAAACATTGTTGGTTTTTCAAACACGTGTGAAGTGTTTTAGTGATAAAGGTAAACGTGTGAAGAAATATTGTGTAATATTTTTTTAAAAAGGGTGATATAAAATTTGTGTAAAAGTGCTCCCAAAAATTGGGATTTATTATGGGTAAAAATCAAAACATGTTGTGCCAAGTAGAAATCACGTGTGTTATGGAGAAAGAATTTCTGTGTCGCCATATTGTCAGTATTATGTGTTAGGTACGACAATATGGGTGAAATCCTTCACATCGGGGACATGGGATCCAGACTGGGCGAGTACCAAATGAATTAAACATATTGAGCCATTGTGTACCGTATTTTTGAAATGTACCATTATAAAATAATTATATGTCAAGTGATGACAGTGAATATATCTTTATTAACTCGCTTCTTGAAAAGAAAGGCCGTAAAAATGAGGCCACGTAATGAATTAAATATAATAAGAATTGACAGGGTGTCTACCAACTAATCTTAAAAGAATTCCCTGAATATTCCCTGATTTTTCCAGGATTAATGAGAGAATTCCCTGAGTAAAGACTGCTACACATTCGCACGGGAACAGGAAGTGTGATAAAATACACGCTATTTTTGGGTTCGTTTTAAGCGTTCTCCAGGAACAAGAAGCAAAATGTAATCCAGGAAAGCAAATGGAAAATAGGATTAAGTTTTTTGTTTCCTGTTCTCGGAAATTCCAGGAGCCAAACAGATGTGAGCAATGGCGGCACAACAGAAACATTTGTGAAAATAAATTTATTTCAATAGAATATTATAGGTGAACTTATTGTCCAGTAAAATTAGCAAGGTTTATGAAGTCATGCTGCTTTCACTACGGTAAATCCCCCCAATAAAAGGGACAACGGGAGGTTGAATGCACACATCAAGGTGTGTATCATATGAGTGTGATCATCTTAGACCAATATTTAATTTGTAAAACCATTCATTACCATTGAAATCACTGATCCTATGTCGCAGGAATGATGATATTCGGTAGCATAAGTCTGAATATAGGCTACACAGTAATTTACACATATCCAAGGGACGAAGGGAGGCATATTCCAAGTTCTTACTCTCGATTAGGTCCACCTCGTCATGACAGAAGTAATTGAGTTAATCAATTTATTAATTTATAAATACATTTAAATGAAGGAAATCATTATGAATGATGTTTCAACAGGCCAGAACACACTATTATCAGTCTAAAATAATTTAGGTTGGTTAGTTCCTTAGTACTTTGGGTGTGTGTAGAATCTGTCTGATAACCGGTGTTAATTGTGATGACTGTATTATTGTGTGTTTCTGTTTCTTAATTCAAGTAAGGACAGCATACTTTGAATTTTTCAAGTAGTTGCTACTTTTGCCGCCAAACGCCACCGTCAACAACTACTAGTTCAGAACTTGGCTACTAGACGCCACCACAGTCGGCTCCTGGCGACGAACGCAGGGACCTGAGCGTTGTTTACATTTTTAACCTAATTTAGCTTCACACAGGTGCAATTAGTGGAAGGTTCTTTAACATGCCATAAATCTATGACATGGGGCCGCCGGCTTTACTTCCCCTCCGAAGGAAGGCATACTGAGGGATTGTTAACGCTCTTAAAAAATCCTACGACTTCGGTCGGGTTTGAACCCGCGATCTTAGGCATACAACCTCAGCATGCTACCAACTACGCCACCGAAGACGCTAAAAATAATTTAACCAAGTCTGCTTGATAATACAAGGTAGAGTTTGAAAGGTGTTGCAAAAACATTTCCTGGGCACAATTAAAAACAAAATTGGATATAAGTTCTAGCCTAGCTAAGGAAGGTAGGAGCAGACAATAATCAAAGAATACCGGGATGGACAAGCCGCGCGAACAGTATTGTCAACCCAGGTCTAACACATTGTTACCCGGGCGCGCGCTACTCTATTCCTTACTACGAACCGGGCAACTGAAGTACACCTAGCATGAGAAGTAAGATGGAACATAAATACGTGTAACTTTACTTACTTGTCCATCCATCAACATCATCGTCACTACTTTCACTGCTACCATTGTCGTTTTCACTCGTATTATTATCGTCAACAGACTCGTCATAACTGATTATTGCACTGTCAGTTCCGCGCGCGCCAATATTCAATACAATATACGCGGTAACTGAGTGTTATAAAACCTCACTTCCAGTACCGAAAGCATTATCAAGACAACAATATACCTATCTGCATTTCGTTGAACAAAGGCCTTAGTTCGTAAATAACACGTAGTATTTTGATTAATGAACGGCGGAGAGGAGAAAATTACACAAGAATGAAGCACTGTAAGAAAACGTTAATTTACGTAGCCGGTTATCCGCGCACCAATACAAAACTACGTAAATTAACGTAGCCCGTTATCACCCAGTAGTAGTCAAAATTCGGTCGCTAACGGGAGTTTAAATAGTCCCTTAATCTCTACATAGTATAAAAAGAAAATAATTTATTTATGTTCAAAGGAAGCCATGCAGTAGCGATATCAGTGATAAGGTCGAAAAAACAGGCATCCGTTCGCTTTTTAAGCTTACGCTGGGCAAACCGTTAAAAATATCAGTATACTATGAGTGTAAGAATTGTTCAGCATTGGAGGGAGGGTGATTTGTGTTGCATGCACCTTGCAATTAAATTACGTCTGACAAGAATTCGTTGCTCATGCTATCCCCATGATAATATAATGGATAGTCCAGTCAGTGATTTTAACCCATCATGCCGAGACGTAAAACGGATATAGGCCTAGGTCGTTCATTGACATCGGGGGGAAAAAAGAGCTCGTCACGAAATGCATTCTTAACTGTTTCCGAGCAAAGCAAGTATAAACAATACTAAATTTAAAATATTTTGTCGCCAAAGTTGCTGCATCTACCGATAAAATCGCTAAATTGGCAATACCGATCGCAACGAACAAAATGCTCAAGGCCCAATAAAACGGCGTAGTTGGCTCCTGCGCAGAAGGCGAACGGAAAGGTTGCCACATCATGCGTTCAGTTGAGCTTGAGAAGGCACTGCTCATTGGCTGAGCACTGTCATCAGTATCGAGCGATAACTTCCCGTGAAATTCGAAAGTATTGCTTCCACTTTTACGGGATATAGCCAACTGAGAAAAATCCCTGATTAACAAAGAAATTCCCTGATATTTCCATCATTATTCCAGAAATTCATAATTCCCTGAGAATTCCCGGTTTTCCCGGGTCGTAGACACCCTGATTGACACCCAAGTAGGTGCAAGTGAGTAATGATAAATGTAGTGATGGAACCAAATTATTGTCGAAATAAATAAATAAACTGATCGAAAATCAGTGACGATTGCTAAACAACATAAATGCAATAAAAGTTGAAAGCAACTTAGATAATGAGAAATTGAATAATTAAAAGTGAAATATAACTACATGAAAGTTAATAAATACAAAGTAAAAATCAAAGTAAGTGATGAAATAAATTAAAGAACCTAGGACGGTTAGATCATATAATTGGGATTAAATAAAATGACCTTCGCGAACGCAAGTACAGGCCTAAGTAAAATAAAAGAAATAATAACAGACCACAGTATTAATGAAATGGAAATAAGTAATGTGTATAATGTCAGTAAGTTCGTTGTCCTAGACAGGACATCCGAGCTGAAGTAATAAATGTTTGAGCATCCAAGTAATGTATTATTGTCGACAATAATGGGCTAGACCAAATGTAAGCTGAGGGCTTTTAAATAATGAATTAACGTGCAAAGAGGCCGGTCATTATAGTCTATGGGGAAATTCGTAGATTGACCAAGGTAGGTCTTATATTTGTAATGAAATGGCGTAATTCTCACGTAGCCAGGATGCACGTGAATGAAAATTGATATCGTAAGACTGGATAGATGATTATTGTATTAGGCAGATAGTCGGGGCTGGGTGGAATTGATTCCCTCCCGTGCGCTATGCTGACCTTAGCATCCAGACGGGACATGGCGCTCCGGGGCTGGTTTAGCTTTATGTATTGAGTTCCTATCACAGCAGAAATAAAATTTGTAGCCAATACGGGCTAGAGAATACATACACATTAATCCCTGATAGCAGAGAATGATCATCCCGATGAGTGCACGAATAAATATAAATAATTAGACTGCGCAGTCCACAATGAAAGTATATAAAGGAAATACTTGGATTCTCAATAAAAGATGTGGTCTCAGTGAAATGTTAAAACATATGGTTGGTTGAAGAGTGTGTTATGTCAGGTCGCAAAAGAAAAAAAATGCCACGTTATATAGTAAACAGGAGGGTCACTGCTCCGCCCGAGACGAGGGGACAGCGGGTCGCACCGCAGGCCGACTCTGCCATAAAGATGTCATTGTGTTAAAGATATAACGTAAGGGAGACCTTGTGGTCTTATTTGAAGAAACAAAGGTCAGCAGAAGAGTATTGCTAGCTAAATGATTATTGTTATGCGTGGATTTGTTCCTCCCGGATAATAATATTAAAAAATAAATAATAATAATAATGATAAATAGATAAGGATAATAATAAAAATCGCATTTTGGAAAATGCGGAATTTGGTTCCTCTCCATAAAGAAATGAATACAGGTAAGGAAAAATCATTAGAATTGGACTTTGTGGAGTGCGGGCTCCATGAACATCCTGTTCTCAGGGACAAAATGGCTACAATATAATAAAGATTGTTCGTAAAGAAGTGTTAGAAATGAATGGTACTCATTTGAAGTGTTATTATATGTTATTGAAGGATAATTAGTGTTAAGAATATGTGGAAAACAGGGATTCATAAGATAACGATAAATGTAAGGAATTATAAGCTACAGTTATAGCCAGTAGAAGGCATTGTTTTACTAACAGGTAAATGTCCTGAGTTCGAGCCTGACCAGGTGAAAACTCAGTGGAAGTGATTGAAATGCCCCGTATTTAAGGGATGTAAGATTTAAATATTCAAGACTAAAAATGTCAATGAAATGAAATGGATCATGAATGTATCCAATGAAATGAAGCAAGATAATTAAGGGTCATTATTTAATTATATTTGAGGGTAAATTTTACCATTATTTGTGTGTTTATGTTTTGAAAGTTTTAAGTGAATTAAAGTTATTAATTTAAAGTAGTTGGTGTTATAGTCTTTTATAGCTTGTCCTTCCTCTTGTTCCACATTCTGAATACATGGTCAGACAGTGGGAGTATGGTACACGCCCTGAGCTGAGCTAAAGTCGGGCCTCTATTTCCGTTTCCTAAACGGGTACAGTACTAAAATGCCGGCTTATGATTGGTGGAAGATTGGGCTACAACTGATTCGCACACTCGCCATGATATAGCGCGCCACTTGCGTCTACAGAGAAGGCAAGGGAGCTGCAGACGTGAATATTACAAGAGTATTTTTCCTGAGTTTGAGATTTATCACTCAAGCAGTTTCAGAGACACACACGTTTTCACGACTAAAAATAATTATATCAAATCAAAAATTTCTGGGCCATGTATCCCTTGAAATTTATCAAAGAGCACGAGTGCCAAGTTTTTACGTTTGAAACTCAAGAGGTTGAAGATTTTTTTTCCAGCTCCTATTTTTCTCCCGTTAGAAACTGATTTTCGTGAACCCTTGCCTATAAATTTAAAGCAACCTCCGTGAAAAAATGTTACCGAGATATGGCAATGAGATCGTAATATTTGCCTTTTATATGTAGAAATGTTTCACTTTGTCTCGATATTAATTTATGGATACGGCCCTGTTCCGTGCAAATACCGTAGTTATGACAATGCCTATGTATACAGATATATGGTACCGGTATTTACTTACGGTATATAAAAAAAGACTTGTGATCTTACATTGTTCTTAAACCTCGCGATTATAAGCTACAAGAAGGCCTTTCTACGAGGATTCCGAACCTCTGGACGCTGCTTCTCACTTTGTAACCTATAAATCTGAAAATTGACATTAGTACATCTGCAACTCCCTTTCGTTCACCGATTAAGTTACCATCTACTTTCGTTCTCAGCAGACGCGAGTGGCGCGTACGAAAGTACGAATCAGATGCAGCTCAACCATCCACCAATCACAAGCCACCATTTGAAGGCCTATGCTATGAGACTTGACCTTACAGGCAGAGTATTGTACTAGCGGGATTGGCGAACATGCGTGCGAGAGACCTTAGCCTCCAATAATAAAAAGCCTGCCCAATAGCCTCTGGGAGCTGTCTGCCCTGCATACCCCCCTACATGATCAGCTCAGTTGGCGGTATTTATACACATTGTGTATGCACAAATCAAGTTATGTTACTGAAATAAGGCCATTGTATTACGATGGTATACTGTTGCGTGCCGTTTTGTAAACAAGGCTCTAGAAATAATGTTCCTGGAACTAGTTTTCATGAATTTCCTAGTCCTGAGCCAACTAGGTAATTATGGATTAAAGCAATAAGACAAGGTATGTAGCCTACGCTGACCATGTGATTATAATTGAAAATTAGGTGATCTTGTATTATTGCTCCAGTTCTGATGATGATACCTGACCTCCTCGTTGTCGCCCCCAGAGATCCATGTTAGAATCCAGGCTCTGCCAAGAAATTTAATTCTGTTCTGAGGGCTTCATGAGGTAAAACTGAGAAGAGGTGGGTTAGATTCCCGTCTCATCCTTCCTGGACAGGTTTTCCGTAGTTTCCCACTTCTACTCCAGGCAAATGCCGGGATGGTTCCTAACTTAAGGTCACCTTCCAAATCATCACCGGAATTACAAATGCACACCCCGCAATGACAGAGGGTAGCAGACACGGGACTAAATGACCAAAGTTCTATAACGAGAGCTGCAATGGCCTATATTGGAGGGTATTTGGTAGGAGCCGTCGAGTCGTCCTCGTTGCATAGTGGCTAACATTCTTGGCTGTCACTGCGGAGGCCCGAGTTCGATTCCTGATTCTGAGGGCTGGAACGGAGTACACTCAGCCTCATTAGGCAAACCTAAGAAAATGCGGGTTCGATTCCTTCCTCAGCTATTCTGGAAGCGTTTCCTACTTCTACGGCAGGCAAATGCCAGGATGGTACCGGTACCTAATTTAAGGCCACGGCCACTTCCTACCCAAATTTTATCTCAAATACAAACATTACAGTGACACAGGTTATCAGAGAAATTCTACACACACTCAAGAACACGGGGCTACATGACCACGATGTTGCAACGTCCCTAAAGAAACAAAAATAATGAGCTGAAGACCATACATAGCATACCTATATCATGTCAAGAGTGCTTGATAAAATTGGGACTACTATACATTGCGATACGGCCGCTTATGAAATTCCCCTAAATCAAAATGGCGGCTTCCGTGACGTCATCAACGACGTCACGAAATACTCATCTGGCAAGCTTACGGGAAAAGCCTGGGTAAGAGGTTTTTTTTGAGTGGGGAAACACAAGAACCGTCAATTTTTTTATGTATCGAAATCTATAATTGAGCTATTTAGTTCAACTAGAAGAAGTACCCGTTCTTCGAACGGTCTTTGGTATGAATAACCAGACGTTATCAATTCAGCTACTGTTGCAATGGTTAACGGTTTGTCATTCCTTCAAAAGTTTTATCAGAACGAAGTTAGTTTTCTGGGAATATCACACACACTGTTAATTTAGGGGCCTTAAAATGTGGTTTTCGGAGACCCTTTATAGTCCCCCGAATTTTGTGTCTAACATTGAGAAGCGCAACATATGCTTTGGTCGTCCTTCTAGAATAATTTTTATATTTCGCCTATTTTAGCATGTATTTTGAAACCTTTTTTCCCTATACCCACCCTTCTATGAGAAGTACAGTGAAGAGTTATATAAATGATTAGTGTATTGACCCTCATGGATACCTACCTAATTTTACGATGCTCCAAGCATCCGAACACGAGTTATAGGTATACATAAAGATACACAGAAATAGACACACAAATCCACGTTTTGCTTGCATCCGTCAAAAAACAAACCGAAACGCGTAAAAGAAACAAAATTGAAACTTTAATAAACAAACAATCATATGTTTATAGATAGGTGTATTTATGCAGGAGCAAAGGCAGCTAGTGGCCATGGAGCAAACTAACTCTATTGACTACAACGTATCACCCAGATGTCCAAATATGGATATATCAACCACACAGTATCAAACAAATTCAAGGGGCAGATGACCTTGTAGTTCCACCCTTTAAAACAACAATAACTAACTAACTCAAACAAAATCATCCTTACGATGTACCAGTTTGTTGACAAAAAGAATGATTAGTTAAAATGTGCTCTCAAACTAAATTCACCTAACGTGTACTACCTGACGTGAAAATAAAATTGAATACCTCAAATTCCTAAAAAGCCGCAAAAATACTATTTCAATTCAGGAATTTTTGAAAATAATATTGCTGTTTGGAGATATAATAGACTTTCTGTACAACATATCGCACGTGTATGTCGGGTGAAAGAATTCTGGAGTGCCCCTTGACCCCCTTAAGCGCATTGACGAATTTTACAGTCTTAGTTGGTTCCGTGATAACCTTATAGCCATTTGCAAACGTTCACAGAAATGTAATAAATGGAGTGGTATTGCTTCTTACAGAAAGAGATGGAAAGTTGGATGTCATCTCTTGAGATACTGTTGTCATGGTTACCGGCTTATATTCCTTGATTAGTTTATTAAATGAAATTAGTTTTCAGGGATTATCTCAGAAACTGTGGGCTATAGAGCCTTAAAATTTAGTTTTCGGGGACACTTTTGGGCCCCGTGTTTTGTTTCCGACACAGAGGGGCTGAAATTGAGCTTTGTCTCGTCGTTGTGTGCCATTATATAATAATAATAATTGTATAATTATATAGAGATAGGGATTAAATAGACCTTCCGTACCACACCCACACGTGTAAATCACGTGAAAAAATTCTAGAGTACCTCTTGACCCCCTTAAGCGCAGTATACTGTATGTATTGATGCATTTTACACCGTAATTTGGTTCCGTGATAACCGTATAGCCGTTTACAAACTTTCACAGTAATGTAATAATTGGAACTGAATTGCGTCTAACAATGACCTGTGAGATTCAGTTGCCATAGTTACCGGGTTGCATACTTTCATTATTTTATTAAATCAAATTAGTTTTCTGGGAATAACTCAAAAACTATTGGTTTTAGGGCCTTAAAATGTGGTTTTCGCGGAGGGCCTTCGAGTCTTGTTTCTGATATTGAGGGGCTGAAAATGAGCTTTGTCTGGCCCTTCTACGCCTATTTCAGCATGCATTTTAAGGGGGTATGCCCCTCATATGAGAGGTACGGAGAAGAGTTACATCAATGATTAGTGTCGTGCCTCTGAAGGATATCTGTACCAAATTTTACGTTGATCCACCCAGCCGTTCTCGAGTTATAAGGGAACATACTTGTCCACAGACAAACAGACAAAAATTTTATTTTCGCGCGCATCCGTCATAAAACAGTCTCAGACAAAAATTTTATTTTCGCGCGCATCCGTCATAAAACAGTCTGATTCTTATAAAACATTGTGGTCAATAATGTTATTGTGTAGTTTGGTTTTTTTTTTCTCCCAAAGTTGGCTGCAAATACACAAACACAATGCCCCCCGATAGGTTGGTATTTTTATGTTTTCCAATATTGGCTGCAAATTCTGTTTAATAATGCCTCACAGACATACTATATGAAACGTCAAAAACAAGACCTATAGGCCGATAGGTCTAATACAAAACATTGTCATATCTATTTTGCAGGTGTTCATGTAAATGCCAATTTGCGTTTCGAAGGTTTTTTAATGCTCATTTCTGTTAGTGAGTTGTCACCACCCAAAATAACCTATAACCAAGGCAGCCAATTTGTTTTTATAATATAGTCATGCACAAACGATCGCGGTCTGTAACTTTCCTATTAAATGCAACAACCAAATTATATATCAACAACGTAAAACACTCACCGATAGATCCCGAATGCCGTATTATTCCACATGTACATGAAAAAGCACTAATTTTCAACTGCACGTTAGCTCACATCACAAGTAACGGAATTTATTTGAATGCAAAAACTTCAGGAATTCAACACTTTTATCACAATTCACCAACACAATCGAGCACACGACACTGCTAATATCAAAATCTTGCTCTATAGGAAATTCAGGGATTAATAATTATTCAAATTACGGTTACAAAACTCAAATCTGGTGAAGAAAAAAATGGACATCCTTATCGGACGAAAGCGCGCGCGAAACTGACATATGAATCAGCAGACTCCCAGCAATCAAAGCGAGTCAATATCGATACGTGACATGACTCCCAGCAACCAAAGCGAGTCAATATCGATACGTGCCGTGACATCACGGTGACGTCACTGATATCCCTAAAAACCCACTCGACGCGGCTGTATCGCAATCTACAGTTCAACCATAAAATTAGTAGTATCCAGAGTTAGTTATTGTTTTAAGTGACGGAACAGCGAGGTTAACTGCCCCTCGGTATCAAGAGTCCATCTCCAGTAATTTCACTAATTTAAAATTCAAAGACAGAGGGAGAGGTGGTCTCCGGTATCGTAAGCCAGGTTTTGTTTCGCTGGAAGAAGTAACGGACGATGATATCGGTTATGCTGAGCAGTCCAGGAATAGCATGAACATTAACTAGAATACCGTTGCCACATGTTGCTAAATATCATATTCTACAGTGTGGAGTAAGTGATCATCCTGAGGAACTGAGTAGGATAAAATTGCAAATGTTTCTGCGCCCATCTGTCACCAACTACACCAATGACATAAGACTACGTCTTGAGAAGAAAAACAAATTATGAAAAGATAGCGCATGCTGAGCTTCTATGCCCAAGATTGCGGGTTCAAACCCAACCGAAGTCGTCGGATTTTTAAAGAGCGTGAAAATCCTTCAGTATGCCTTCCTTCGGAGGGGAAGTAAGCCGGTAGTCCCATGTCATAGATTTATGGCATGTGAAAGAACCTTCCACTACTTAAACTTGTATGAAGCTAAATTTGCAGATTTGAACGCTCTCTCAAAGTTCCAGCGAAAGTTGGAACAACTTGGAATTGAACGGAACTTTTAGCTCACCCCATGGGTGTCCCCATTGAAGCCGCTACAGCATCTGGCGAGCCAAACATGTCCTCAGACACTCCCGGCACTAAAAGCCATACGCTATATAAATAAAATAGGGTCCTGAACAAAAATTAAACAATTTAAGGAAATGCTTCAGCCTAAGTTAGTTGTAAGAGATTTTGGAGTGATGTCAAATTTCTCGGGCATGAGGGTAAGCCAAAGAAATGATGTCTGTGTTGACCAAGCCAAATACATAAAAGAGATTCTAGTAGCTTTTAAATTTGAAGATGCCAATCTTAGATCTGCCCCTTTACCTACAAGTAATGATCAGTCTGTGTCAGATAATTTACTTTTTGATCAAGAGAAATACGCTAATGCTGTTGGTAAACTCGTGCATTTGTCAACCTGTACAAGGCCATATATTAGCTATGCTATGAGTAATGTGAGCCAGTTTGTATGTGACCCCCAGGAAGGAGCATTGGAATTATATTCACCATATCGTGAGATATCTTAAGGGTACTAGTGAGCTGAAATTATGTTATAACTTATAAGTTAGGTCCTAACCTTATTGAGGTATTTTGTGATGCAGATTACGGGGGAGCCAAGGGTGAAAGATTGTCTAGATCAGCCTGTGAAGTTAAGGTAGCAAATTGTCTTATTTCTTGGTATTCTAAGAAGCAGTCCATTACTGCGCAATCTACATCCGAAGCAGAATACTATGCTATATGTGAGACTGTGCGTGTGTGTGCGCACACCTGGTAGGTGGCCGCTGGCCCCGCTCCAGCAAAAAAAAAAACACATCCTGTATAAGGTTCAATACAGATCAAGACTGTGATATCAGAATGCAAGGGAAAACGTTGAATAGAGTGGATGAGTTTAAATACGGTACCTGGGTTCTGTGGTGACTGGAGATGGAAATCTGGATGTGGAAAGTGTAACACAGGATTCAGATAGGATAGATGAACTGTAGCAAGATATCAGGAGTACTCAGTGACCACAGGATAAAACCTAAGGTTAAGGCAAGGGAAAAAGTATATAAAACTGTAGCACGATCAGCATTGCTGAATGGCTCTGAAACATGGCCAGCACGGAAAACGCACAGTAACAGGCTTGACGTAACAGAAATGAAAATGCTCAGGTGGATGAGTGGAGTAACTAACATCATACAATAAAAAAATAGCAAAATAAGAGAAACGTTCAAGGTTGTGGAAATATATAAGAAGGTAGGTTACAGGGGCAGATGACCTCGTAGTTCCGCCCCTTAAAACAAAAACTATGCCTAAGGTAGGTTACAAGAAAAAAAGACTTCAATGGTATGGGCATGTGAAAAGAGAGGAATCATACGGGGAGGAGAATGCTATGTATGCATATACAGGGAATGAGAACGAGAGGCAGGTCTAAATAACGATGAATGGATAGTCTGCAGGAGGACCTCGGGGAAAAAGTTGTCGGAAGATATGTATGACCAGGCTAAATGGAGGAGAGCTGTCAGAAACATCAACCCCACATAGGAATGGGAATGATATATAGAGAAAGAAGAAGACTAAAAACAAGGGGGTCTGGGGCATTAGCCCCAGGTTAGGTTTGTTCTTGTATGTAAATCCGGTAACACTTCGGGAGTGATGAAGTAGAAAACTAGTTAAATTAGCCGAAATACCTTGTGTAATGATGAATAATAATTGTAGGAGTGATGTGGTAATAGATGTTGTCTCCTCCGCTGACTATAACCCACCCACCTTCCCCAATTAATAACACGACTTATATAGTGAAATTTCAGTTGTGTCGTCCAATGTAGGCGTGGCTAATTTGACAAATAAGATATTGCCAACCCCACGTATACGGTAAACACGGCCGTGTGTTGTTTGTTTTGAGTGGAGTGAGCGATGTGAGTGCGCTCGCTTATTTCTGTTTCTATAGGGACATCCTGAACTAGCTGCAACAGATAGCGCACAGGTACTATGTGGAATCAATTTGTTCTTTATTTCAAATAGCATTTAACAAAAACACACAATTGACTGTTACAAACTATTTAAAATGAAAATTTACTGTATTTTCAACTCGTCATTCTTCAAATTCGATGTGTATAGAATTCCAACGGAAGGCAAATCAATTGAGTCCCACATAGAACAGTTACGCCATCTGGCGGAAAATTTTCGCATACGATATCCCTAAATAGTTTAATCAGTTGAAACTTTCCGTCAAATCAATACAAATATTTTTTTGCGCTATTGTTGCGCTAAGTTAGGTACATGTTTCGAACCTTGTATACCGGTCCTTCATCAGCCTTTCACACATATGGCCACACATCAAATCAACACTGAACGAAATCCAAAAATGCATGCACACTAATAATACATATTAAAAACATTACATTAAAAATTCTGTACGAAAACATATTAAAAACACATGTTAAAAGTTCTAAGAGTCCACTTCACTTGTTCATAAGCACATGTCTTTCTGATAGGAATCTTATCCTATTCTGTTGTCTGCTTCCTGTCATGTGGGGAACAACAACTGAGTTGCAACAACTGTTTCAAGCGCACAGGTCCACTGCACACACTGGGAGAGGAATACTTGTCTAGTCTGGGAGCACCTAAAGTCTTTTGCATTTGGACCATTCTAATGGGAATACTATTCTATTTCCGTTCCACATATGACAAGAGGCAGAACAGGACAAGTCTCCTATCAAAAGGGAGTACCTAAAAGGCTTTGCATTTGGACCATTCAAATAGGATTAATATTCTAATTCCGTTCCCCACATGACAGGAAGCAGACAACAGAATAGGATAAGATTCCTATCAGAAAGACATGTGCTTATGAACAAGTGAAGTGGACTCTTAGAACTTTTAACATGTGTTTTTAATATGTTTTCGTACAGAATTTTTAATGTAATGTTTTTAATATGTATTATTAGTGTGCATGCATTTTTGGATTTCGTTCAGTGTTGATTTGATGTGTGGCCATATGTGTGAAAGGCTGATGAAGGACCGGTATACAAGGTTCGAAACATGTACCTAACTTAGCGCAACAATAGCGCAAAAAAATATTTGTATTGATTTGACGGAAAGTTTCAACTGATTAAACTATTTATATACGTCAATACGGACCAGAAATGGCAACTAGTATTCCCATTACGATATCCCTATTCTTTGGTGTTGTGATTGTTGATACTCGTATTCGAAAGGCAAAACCCTAATTCTATGTTATTAATGTTTTACATACAAAAACAAACCTAACCTGGGGCTTACGCCCCAGACCCCCTTGCTTGTGGTACTAGCAGTAATTTTCGGCCAGACAGTACCTAACGTAGTAGCAGACATAAATTCTATCTTATTAATGTTTTACATACAAAAACAAACCTAACCTGGGGCTTACGCCCCAGACCCCCTTGCCTGTGGTACTAGCAGTAATTTTCGGCAAGACAGTGCCTAAGTTAGTAGCGGACATAAATGCCAGTAGTATCTAGCTCCGCTTCGTATGCCAATAGTTTTTCGCTTCGCTGGATTAACTATCTACGCTCCCGATTCGTAAGCCAATAGTTTCTCGCTTCGCTCAATTAACTCTCTAGGCTCTCTTAGCTCGCTACACATGACCTGTGTCGAGTATTTTGTGTACCATGCATTGGCAACAGTGAAATGACGTCTCGTTAACAATTGAACACGCCCAATGCGCATCCTTCAGTAGCAGTTGAGCAACGACAAGCCATGACAATTGCCGTCGTTCGCCGTCGTTCAATGAACAATAAATAACTACTTACGTCGCATATTTACGTGATTTTAGTACTTATTTCCTGAGCAGTATTGATAATGGACAGTAATTTAAATTGATAATGACTCCCAGAATATCAAATAAGGTATGAAAATCATACGTTAGGTAAGTAACAGTGTAGAATCTTGGTTCATCACTCCCGAAGAATTACCGTAAATCCTTAATAAGATAGAATTTATGTCCGCTACTAGGTTAGGCACTGTCTGGCCGAAAATTACTTCTTGTACTACAATCAAGGGAGTCTGGGGGCGTTAGTCCCAGGTTAGGTTTGTTTTTGTATGTAAAGCCTTCTTAACATAGGCTAGAAACACAACGAAGTGAGCGGGACGAGTGCAGCATAAAACAAAAAAAAGGAAGGAAGATTGTAGTTTTACGTGACCGTGAATCTTGAGATTATGAGCCACGGGACCTCCTTCTTACGTGGAATCCGAACCACAGGACATGGCATTTCACTTCGAAAATCTCACATGCATTGACCGGGAAGCGAACCCGGACCGCCTTGGTGAGAGGCATTCAGCTAGACCGCTGAGCCACCACGCCCACCAGCATAAATCAAACACCACACGGCCGTGCTTACCGTATGCACAGGTTTGGCAATATTTTATTAGTCCCATATATCATGCCTGCAATGGCCGACACAACTGAAATTTCACTAGCCTATATAAGTCGTGTTATAAAGAGGATGGTGGGTGGGTTAGGCTATAGACAGCGGAGGGGAAAACATTACATCATTTCCACAATTATTACTCATCACTACACAAGGTATTTCGGCTAATTTACGTAGTTTTGTACGTTCCAACACTTCCGAAGCGTTACCAATAATACTTTCATCATTGTGGCTATGGCATTTAATGCAGATCAAGAATTTTATTTTTACGAATTTGTTAAACTTATGACCGGAATATCACTGGCTAGAACAGAAATGCGCAATAATCATGAGTTCTAAGGAAGTTATACGCAATTGAATATCATACCAAAGAGTCCCCAGGAGATTACCAAAGTTGAGTGGCAGACAATGGTCCATAGTGCACTACTAAAAGCCGCGAAAACACCTTATTGGAAAGCAAATTCATACAAAGATATCTTAATGTCAAGTAACTAATGACACAAATTGTTCTTCCAAAACATTGATAAACTGTAGGATTCAAAACAGTATCATATGATGCGGCATCAAGACTACAGTAATTAAGGAAAGAACGCGAAGCATTACAGACCAGCAACAGTGCTAAATTTCAACTCATGTATGAAGAACTGTGTTATTCAGATATTTACCATCTCTTCTTAACGTAGGGATCTACCACTTCAATTCTCCGTTTCGACATGTTTAACTTCTTGAAACAAAAATCACAAATCACAAAAATGTCCGTATACTTCGATTTCCTTCTCGACGATGTAACTGGAAACGGTAGTGAAGTCAAAATTCATCCCTTCGGTCACTGCAAGTATTTAATTTTCTGCAGGCTACAGTACATAATACTAGGTTCTTATCGATTAAGAAATATTATCTACAATTATGATCGTCTCAAGCATTCATCTGTTAGGGTATTTTTTTCAATTAAAAAGATTAATTAACACGTTTGCTGACTTATTCAAACCTCGTTTCGGGTTTCCAAAGAAGAACCCAAGAAGTGGGGAAGATGAAACCATCATGTAGGCACATGCACATCTGCAGATCATCCTACCTGTTGGTCTATCTTCGTTGCTCTTCTCCTTGTTACCCAAAATCTTCGATCATAAATCCAATGCTCGAAGCCCAAAATGAACGAGAAACGGGAGTAAAGTTTCTGGGAACTGGGTTGTTTATAGATACATATTCCTGGCTCTGTATCATCTATTCTCTGAGTTTAGTAACGCTAAGGATAGCTTCCCTATACATTTTTGACCTCCTTATGATATAATTACGATTTTTTTTAAACAGCCAGAGACATTGCATGCTCCAGTCATCATAATTCTCTTTGTAACAATGGCGGACGTCGAGGAGTTAAAAGCATGTAATTTCCATGATATGGAATTGGACGATAGGATTCTCAAGGTTGTAAATATTATTCTTGTTCTATATCTTAAGTGATTTTAAAGCAGTCTAATGGTGCATTGTAATATTGCAATCGGTATATGGTTGCATTTTGTTGACTTTATATTGAGGAACCATAACCTATAATTTGTGGATTAGGACGGTTTTATGAACATCTGAAGCAGTGTGTATATAATTTTAGCGCACGTTACTCTTGCTAAAGTCTGGTTCTGCCCTATTAGATCTATTACTGACTCCTTTTCATTGAATGTCAACTCTTCTGGTCGCAGTTCTTTGTGTAATTTTTTTTTCTTTCATTAGCGTTGGAAAATGGCGAACGTGTTTCGCTCGGTAAGAGTCTCTTATGCCGCCGAAAATGGTGATATTGTGCCGAAATATGATTTCTCAGCTACTCTGACTACCGAATATGATCCCCAGGGAATTAGTGTGAAATTAAGAAGAGATGGTGTGCCGGGAGCGGAAGAATTGATGGAATTTCCTGTTAGCCGTACAACGGAATGTGCTCGCGTAGGTACGCTATTGTACGTCATAACCATAGATTCGGAAAGTATCCTGTTAACATTTAGAAATTCTGAAGATGCAAGACGATTTCACGCTGCCGTATCAAAAATTAAGTCGGGGAAAGGATCGTCGGCTTTCACGGAACGCACTGAAGATGCCTCAGCTGTCCAGTACTTCCAGTTCTATGGGTACCTATCCCAACAACAGAATATGATGCAGGACTATATCAGAACAAGTACCTATCAGCGTGCTATTCTGGCCAATCTGGATGACTTTAAAGATAAAGTAGTTCTAGATGTTGGTGCTGGTTCAGGGATTTTATCATTCTTTGCCATCCAAGCTGGTGCTAGAAAAGTGTATGCTGTTGAAGCTAGTACTATGGCTCAGCATGCAGAGACACTGGTGAATTTCAACAATCTTAAAGGCAAAATAATAGTAATTGCTGGAAAAATAGAAGAAATCTCCCTCCCTGAGAAGGTTGATGTAGTTGTTTCCGAGCCAATGGGATATATGCTGTACAATGAACGTATGTTAGAAACTTTTCTGCATGCCAAGAAATGGCTTAAGGACGGTGGGGTTATGTTTCCCAGTCGAGGGGACCTGCATGTTGCACCTTTTACGGATGATAGCCTATACATGGAACAATTTAATAAAGCAAACTTTTGGTATCAGCAATGTTTTCATGGAATAGATCTTAGCAGTCTTCGACATGCTGCCATGAAAGAATACTTCCGGCAACCAATTGTTGATACTTTTGACGTGCGTGTGTGTATGGCCAAATCAAATCGTCATGTGGTTGATTTTCAAGATGCTAGGGAAACTGACCTACAC
Organism: Meconema thalassinum; assembly: GCA_946902985.2. NCBI lineage: Eukaryota > Metazoa > Arthropoda > Insecta > Orthoptera > Tettigoniidae > Meconema > Meconema thalassinum. The sequence continues at coordinate 602,691,057 of OX336388.2, read as the reverse complement.
AAGATAGAAATGCCACTTCAGTTTCATCTATTGGAGTCGGGAACTGTTCATGGCCTAGCTTTTTGGTTTGACGTGGCCTTTATTGGAAAGAATTCAACTGTTTGGCTGTCAACTGCACCATCAGAGCCGTTGACACACTGGTATCAGGTGAGATGTTTATTAGAGACACCTATATTTGTTAAAGCAGGCCAGTTGCTTTCTGGACGAGTAGTGCTAATGGCAAATCAAAGACAGAGTTATGACGTAACCATCGACCTTTGCGTTGAAGCAACAGGTACTCGTTCTTCCAACACACTGGATCTCAAAAATCCATATTTTCGGTACACTGGCCAGCCAGCACAACCTCCTCCTGGAGTTAATCATACATCACCCAGTGAAACATACTGGAGCCAGCTGGACACTCAGGGAGCACGTCAGGCTATGAACATGGTAAATGGAATATCTGTTAACACTTTAGGGGAGGTTGCTATAGATGTTACACCATCTGTTCATAACCTCATGGGACTGGGTAGCCAGCCAATCATTCACCCAGGTTCCATTACTAGCACTGGCAGGCAAAGAGTAGTATCTGGGACAGCCACGTCCACTCAGGCAGCACAGCTTATTGGTGGAGGAATTTCTCCGACACTGTTTACCTCCCCACAGACATTGCAGCCGTGGGAAATACTGCACATTACTCAGTGATTAGTGTTATGTCGTATTTTGTGGTTGTAAACTTGATGTTCGTAAACCTTGGACCATCCATTGTTCTTGAACTTCGTACCAGAAGATAATTGAATCACTTGTGCGTTGTAAAGTGTATTTCTGAATGAGTTGAAGTGCTGCGTTTCACTATTAAACTCTATAAATATATTTGGTTCAAACAAACCCTATACTACCTCCGAGACTGAGTCCTGAAAAGAGAACTGCTGAAGAGTTGATGTACAGAAGTGTTGGTTGTGGGTCAGTTGCAGTTTATAACTAACTTTACCCAAGCTTATTCACTCGATCTGCTTCTTTGTTTAATTTTCTGTTTGTACTTTGCATTTCAATTTGGTAGCCTAAGGTATTTTAATAATAAAACTGCTTTGTGCCAACTTAGGAACGAAAATGGAGTAACTTATGGTAAAGTACATTATTTTTATTGTATGTTCAAAGAAAGTTTACAGTATCAAGAGATTATTTTTGTCAATCAATTTTGCCTGTGGGTCGAGTGAGTAGGAAGTTCAGTTATTTTGCAGTCCATTCTGTGAAGTTACATAAGACTGAGTAGAAAATTAGTTGCATTCTTTCTAGAAAAAATCTGAGTAGGAATTTTAATTGCTCTATTTTGTGGCAGTTCTTAAAAACATATGCAACATATTACAGTATAAATTTCAGGGCAAATGACTGGAAAATACTGTTTGACCAACAATGTGACTGACAACTACACATTTCATTTGCATTTAATAAATGCTGACTTAATGTAATGAAACAGGGATTTTGGTTTCTACCAATATATCCCTAAAATCCTTCATTTGGAAGGCAAGACAATTATTTTGCTCCCTTTTGTATTTCTTTATTATGACAGAGAAGAGGAATTGCTTCTATTATCAAGTGCTGTGTTTTGTCGAAATAAGTTCTGCATGATTTCATTTCTGACTGGTGTAAATAAGTGAGTTATAATGATCTGATGTAACATTCTAATGATATTTGAATGGCAATTCAGACTGCATGCTCAAAAAGTAACGTTTACGTCTTAAGATATTTTTGCCGTTTCATTGTCTTAAATTTGATTCAGATCACATACAACACATCTTTGAACTTCAGAATACTGGCATTGTAATGTATGTTATTTATGCATCCATGACTAAATCAGGGAATATACAATAGAACTCCACAGTACTGGTAACATGCTGTGCTAAGCCAAGCAAGACGGGACAGCCCAATAGTGTTACATAAACCCTTGGCCACTTGGCTGCAATAACTCTTTATTATAAACCCTTTTTCAGCCAGTGTTCAATGAACATGTTAAGGATGCTTCTGTAGGATTTCCATGGCTTGAATGAGGGGATTTCATAACTTCACTTCATACATAATCCTTTGTTAACAATATAATCCAACACAATTGCACCAACAATTTTGGTATGGCAAGATAGGCTAGATAATTATCCAGAAAATGTTGATGTAATCGTGTGGAATTTATTTAAAAAATCAAAAAATAATAAGGGCTCTCATATAGTTTATGATATTTTATAATTTTGCTTGTATTGCTCTGAAAGTTGTTTCTAATTTGCCATGGTTATTGTGGACAAATGCATTCAGGAAACACCACATTCACACTGTAATAAGGAAATTATTAACATTTAATTTTACCGCAGTAAACTGACGAAAACTGGCGACTAATGGAAAAGACAATGGCAATGCTACAAACTTCATTGTACAGCCCTTCCTTGAAGCCAGTCTGCGCCTCACATTCCCATAAAGCCACGGGTTAGACCCCTGTCTGGACGAAAATTACTCTTGGTATTACACACAAGGGTGTCTGGAATATAGCCTCAGGTTGGGCATGTTTTTGTATATAAAACCTTAACACCACACTTACCACACTAATTCAACATACCTTGCACTCCTCACCACACTTCCCGCACAAGAAGCAGCTCCTTGATTCACTCTGAACACAGAGGCCTGCAAATCCAATCTCGCGCCAGGTGCAAACATGTTGGCACTACTGAAAAATTGCACTAATAACCCGTAGTGACAAACAAAACCCCTTCATCTCTGTCATATTACAGGTACTTATGGGAAATTTTTGTGATTTTCGTGGCAACTCGCTCCGTATACTAAAAGTTCAAATGGTATACTGTAAGTCGGCTGCAGCAGGAATATAGCACATGGATGAAGTTTTCTCAAATATTTTTTCAGTGACTTGAATAGGCTAATGCAACACTGCTATCTACTTCTACATATTTCACCTAAAAGTCTAACCATCACTGCCTAGGACTGCCTCTGTTTTCTGAACCATGTAGCATGTTCAAGTGTAAGAGATAGCAGAGTATTCAAATTGCAAGGCCACACCATCCAAGCCAGCTTATGAATACACTTATCCTGCTGTTGATTTCTACTTGACGCTGTATCCCTTTCATCGTAAGTAGCCATCGCTATTGCTCCCATCTAATTGTCCCAACAATTATTCATTCACTCTGCTTTCATACCTGATGTCTTCAGCTTATGAACCTGAATACACACTGGTGCCCCCCTTGCAGCATATTCAGTCGGAATGCGGAATCATGTAGGGAGAGTTTCATCTCAGCACTAAACTCCAGGCAAAACACTGTACAGCTAATAGCACCTGGGAACTCACTGCTTTGGCTTTGGTTTTTGGCTTTGACACATCTTGGCCGTTTCTGCCATCCAGTGAGAATACACAGCCCAATTATTTGAAATGGTCCAGTTTAGTGCCTCCTACCCTGCATTCTATCTTCTTGCATTTCTTAATCACACATTAGAACTTGCAGGTTGAACCTATATTTTGTACTGTTCAACCCTTTGATGTATTGAACTTAATTGCTTCTGTTACTCCTGAAATCTTGATCCAAAAGTCTTGCCAGCACCAGATGTATGAGTCCGGCCTTTTGGAGTGTCAACTGCATTGTGGTTGATTAGCTTTGTGGCCAAATCAAGTTGAACACTGAGGTAACAGAAAGTATCAATAGGGTTAACTATTTAAAGCACCGAAGGGTGCAGCCCAGGATTGGTTGTCAAAACACCCAGTCTCAATCTGGAAAAAAAGTTGCATACTGGTATAACTTTCCCTCAGTTTTAAAGCACTTTTGGTTGTTGATGTACATCAAACCTGTCCCCTAAACATAGCATTAAGAAAAGTGAAGTGTCGACACTATAATTATAATGGCACCTGTAAGCTTTTAAAACTTGTTACCTATCATCTTTGTATATTTTGATTATGAAATATTGGAGAGTTGAAAGTACAATAATATATGATAATTACCGTAAATTGCCAGTCTATAATATCTATCTATAATAATTTGATTATTTTGCATATCATCTCTTAAGACACAATATATTGTGACTGTCATAAGATATATGAACTTCCTTTGAGACACATGGTTATTCAGATGCAAAAATACTTGGCTTGATTTCGCTCTATGCTGAACTTTTAATCGTTTTGTTACATTCACTATGAAAATCTGAGGCAAGAACGGACCTGCCAAGTACAAATTTGGTGAAGTACAGAAGTAACTACTGTATGAAATTATGTTATGGATTTGAAGTATTTTTAATCAAAGTATTATTTTGTTAAATATCAGTGGAACATGTATGTTGTCATATATTCTTGTAACATTGGACGTATATTTTTGTCTCTGTAATATACTTAAAAATTTGGAACAGTTGTCACTAATATTCTTTCATACTTTGAGCGAGATTCTGGAGACGATGTTGTATAACAAAGTAACGACAGCTGACATTATTTCTTAAAAAGCCAAACCTTGCTCTATTGTATGAGCTGAGCAACTGGATCATTTGAGTCACTCGTATGCTAGTGCCAAGACAGAACACATACAGTACAATCGAATGGTCTCCCCTTGTCTATAAAGTAGATATTCCCGTGGCACTTGACAGCTCCCCTCCCCAACTTTGATTCCAAGCTGACTATGGAGCAATTCTGTACAAGCCAGCTTTAAAACAGAGTAATGAACACATGTCAGTGATTCAGTGCAGTAGTCTGCTATTTCTTAAGGGATGCTTATATTTGCTTTTACAATGTGATAGAATATAGAAGAAAATGTAGCTCTCTGTCCTGTCTGATTTCATTTCTTTTTAATACAGTTTTCCCAGCATGACTTCACTATGTAAGATGTACTGTAGTTAGAGATAGTTTTGAACCAATATGGTGTGATCATACATTACCATGGCAGTATTCCTGAATTGAACACACGTTTTGTATGTATGTTGATATGAGAAAATTGAGTCATTGTGAATGTTTTTGAACGACTACAATCTTGATTCTTACAGCAAACCTCAACTCATCTGTACCATGTGCAGTATTATATCTATTAATCCATGGTGGTTTAAAAAAGCAATATCTTTCAATTATATGGTTTTATGTGTATGTGTTGATATGCTGTAATATATAGTCTGTGAAGAAGCCAAATCTGGTGTCACATTCAGTAGCTATGCCAAATGTCCCACACCCAAAGGAAACATTTCTGCATTGTTAGCGAATGTGTCGTTCAAGTTTTGGCCTCTTCACTGACGATGTATTAGAATATAATTGAAAGAGACCATAGCTTGAGATATGTATGTCCTGACCATGTTTTGCAATAATTTAGTCTACAGTTGTCACTTCATATTGGCTGTAACTTATGTCACCCACCACCCAGGTTGAAATTTAGGAAGTTTGAGTTCTAGAACCATCAAGCATGAACATTGCTGTCTTGTCCAGTTGTGTACTGATTATAACTGAGGTTATTATCTGCACTATTCATGTTTAGTTTTGCCACACTTTCTCTCTGTGGTTGTGCGTAATATGCGCGTTTTGTGTCTATATAAATGAGTAGGTTCTGAATGAGTGTTGTGATTATTAGAATAAGGTTATATTTATAAAGAAATGGTTACATTTTACCTGCATACTTTGTTCCTTACCAAGACTACCACTGTGAAGAGTGATAATGATTTGCTGTGTGTGTCTTCAACAAGTTTCGAGGACATTAGGTTTTTACTTTTTATTCCATGTGTGATTTTTTAACAACACATTTATGCAGCCATGCATTACAAATCGAATCTTAATTTCTGCCCCATAATAGGATGTTATTTTGAGGTTGCATAATGTGAGATGTTAGATATTCTGATATTTTGGTTTTATTATTCACGATTGCTGTGTAATTTATTACCAGGGTGCACATTTGTGCTGTAGAAGTGCTGTCACTGCAGAAGTGAATTGGAAAGATAAGTGATAAATTTACTTTGAGTATTTTATCATGGTTGGTGATTTTTTTGTACACATCTTTGTATCAAAGATTGGGGGGGGGGAAATTGGGAATGATTAGCATTTTGTTCTAATTGAAAAGTTTCAGTTTTCCACTGCTTTTCATAACTAGATTTATAAGATTTCAATGCAACTTATCACCAGATTTCTTGGCCTTGCTATAGGATAATTTGGAAAATAAATTTAAGCTGAACTTAATTATGTGCTTATTGAAACTCATATGATACGATATACCAAATGAGGTTTCTCAGCTATTAGTCCATGTTGTGTACATGAAGTACAAGCCAGAGGTCTGACACTACCAAGAAATGAACTTTTGTGGGTTGACATCTTGATGGCATATACTTCATGTACATAACACCATCTAATAGCTGGAAAACCTAATGGTATTCAATCAGTTGTGAAAAATACAATATTTTGAAATATGTTATACAGTGAGAGCCTTCTCTACAGAACAGAACCTCACAGGTGCCGTGTGATGGCCGAGGTACTATGGCTAGCCGCCTGTCGAGCAAGTTACTCCCGCTAGCAGCAACGTAGCGCCCGGCTAGTTCAACATATTTATACTTTCTGGCGTATTTAATAATCATCATTACTTCCATGAATTACAGAGTAGTTGCTGGAAATGCTGTCCGTCATTTTCTAAACACACATTGCACCAACGTTGGAAGTTTTGGTACACTCGCTGTAATTCATCCTTAACTGATATTTCATAACAGTGCACTAATTTTGTTCTCGAGAGCCTCCATAGTACGCTTATTGTTTCTGTATATTATCTTTTGTTTGAGGTTCTCCCACAAGCAAATTAAAGATTGCACGGTGCTGAAACATAAGAACACGTTTACTGGAAGACTTCTTGAGGAAATAAGTTTTCACTATGAAAATTTGATGTTTTGTTCTGTACCTAACCATGTTCACGGGATACGAGATAGGCTACAGTACTTCACAACGAGTCTTAACTCTGTCAATTAAGGTATCTTGCCTGCTGGGAATGTAATCGAGCTGTGACCACATCTGGAGCTTCCCAACCCGCTGTTGTGTAATGGTAGACGCTAGTCAGCTGGCACTGACTCAATGCTCTCCACCCATCACACAGGCCCGGCAAGGCTCCGTTCTATAGAGAAGGTTCTCTCTGTAGTTACTGTTGAGCCTTGATTCGTTTTCTCTGTAAGATTTCTTGAGAAAAGTTTTCTCTAGGAAAATTCAATGTTTTTTCTATACCTAACCATGTTCACGGGATACGAGATAGGCTACAGTACTTCACCACAAGTGTGAACTCAACTAAGGTATCTTGCCAGCTGGGAATGTAATGAAACTATGACCGCATCCGGCTAAGCTGTCGGATTCAGTCGACCATTGTTTGGCATCACCCTTGTGAATTCTTAGTTCCTACCCTGTATCAAGATTTAATTGCTACATGGTTGGGGTGACAACAATAAACAGAAAACAGTTGTGAATAGAAATATACAGTTGTACAGCACACAAATTATAAAGTGATTTATCATGATTCTAGTTTCTTCGGGCTGGGAAAAAAGGTGAAAAGAGTTCTTTGTGACTGATTTTTACAGGTGGGTGCTCTTCCTTATGAGTCTGGCTGCGTGGCTCAGGGGTAACGTTCTCGCTTACTGAGCCCAAGGTTGCAGGTTCGAAACCTGGCGTAGTCAGCTGGCATTTGAGGGTGCGCAAATGCGAGGGAGCCGTGTCAGTACATTTACTGGCACGTTAAAGATCCCCTTCGGGGCAAAATTCCGGCACCCCGGCGTCTCTAAAAGCCAGTGTAGTTAAAAGGGACGTAAAACCAATAACATTATTAATCTTCCTTATGAGAGAAGTGAATGAGAAATTAAATGAAGATGATTTACAGGGGGCAATAAGTTTGAAGGAATTAGCCATGGCCTATTAGAAAGTGTAGCCCTGGGAAAAAATTGGAGCTGAATAATAGGAAACCACCTAACAGTTTTAAAAATAGCCAACAGTTGGGTTCGAACCCTCTCGTCTTCTGAGTCCAGAGATAGCCTGGACATATGGTTCTGCATGTTAATCCGCATAGCAACCCGAACTGGTTAGAACTTTCACCTTGCAGTCACTGGGATTCAAAACTCGACCATCCGGGTGAAAGGCTAGCAGCTCTAGGTACTGCTATGTCACGTCTCTCTCCCCCTTTACACACAAACAGATTCTAAAGTAGCTAAGTAAAGTGACTTCTTAAATAGCATGTCCTTTCTGGCTCTGAGAGAAGGTAATAGGCTTTTGCCATCTCATCTACATATTACGTTGTTGCTAGGATGTTGTGGATTGAGGAGTGATAATAATAACCCACTTGCTGTATCATCAAGCTTGCTATGTCACCCAATCCTGGACTGACTTAAAATTTTAATAATTTAATTTCTGATACCTCGTTTAGACAGCACAATCCCAATTAGACCCAATCCAGATAAAATCATGGTGTGTAAACACAATAGGATTTCATTATCTAAATGAATTGTCCTCCAAACAGGTTTAGTCTTATCCCATTCCCAGTGTGATCTCGTTTGTGGCCATTGGGATTGTCAGTGTTTTCTAACCTCATACATTGTATCAATGAAGTAGACGGTGTAAATCAGTCTCCTGCAAGCATAGTGCTCTGTGACGTCACCGGCCGGAGAATCCATGCTCCGTTTCTCCAATGGAACGTGAAAAGAGGAATGTAGGGGCGGTGGAAGGGAGAGCAAACATGTCTAGCATTGGGGGACTCCACTCAACTATGCGTGCACAGTATCCTTTATAGTATTATTTGCACATTGTAAAGGGTATATTTTGCTCTGTTAACCTATAGGGTTTAAACATTTATTACTTATTAACCTCTCAGGTCGGTTCTACGTACGTGTGTACGCGCGGCAGTAGTTACTGCCCAGGCGGTTTGCCGTACAGGTATACACTGCGCACAGCACTTCGCGAGAACTACGTTTGTGCGCTATCTGTTGGGCTCATATGTGAACTGCTTATACTAATGTATTTTAGAAGCCTTGGCCTTGCTAACCATATAATCTTACAACAAGTAGTTAATAGGTGGTTTTTTTTTTTGTGAGGGGGAACATATACATGAGATTCATCTTGCCATCTCTCTCTCTTAAGTTAACAGCCCTGGGGCTGGTTTGCAGCAACTCACCAATCTTCTCTATTCTCCGCCATCTTCTTCAATTCACGATATGATTTTGTGTTCGTGTCTGTCATTAACTGTGTGATGTATGCAAGTGGTGGTCTTCCTCTTGTGTTTTTCCCTTCTAACATCCCTTCGATGACTCTTGCTAGCAGGCTATTATGTCTGAGAATAAGTCCCAACATATTTGCTCTTCTTGTTTTCAGACTCTTCATAAAGCTTCTACTTTCTCCTGCTCTTCCGAATACCTCTTCATTTGTCATCCAACTGATCTTAAGCATTCTTCTCCTGCACCAAGCCTCAAAAGCCATCAACTTCCTCTTTTCTGACTTCCCTATTGTCCAGGTCTCACTACCTTACAAAGCCACAATCCACATGTAAGTCTTCAACAGTCTTTTCCTTATTTTTAGGTCTATACTTCTGGATGCGAAGAGATTCTGCTTTCTATAAAAGGCGTTCTTTGCCTGAATAATTCTACTCCGAATTTCTCGTTTGCTGGTTCCATCATACGTTATCAAGCTTCCATCTATTGAGGCATAATAGAAACAGACGAGACGTTGTCACTCGCCGTGTTCTCGACTGCCATCTGTGGTAAAAATTTTAACCTCTTGTAAATGATATGCCTGGATCGGGAATATTGTTAAGGGATGTCCCTTAAGGCTGGTTCACAATTGGCCCAGGAACGTGAACTTGTAAATGCGTGCGCAATCAGCTATAGCATAATTATATTAAAACAATCAGCAAGCACCCACTAATAATCACCAATTACACAACTGAAATGCTTCAGAGGGTTATAATAACTTGATTAAACACAAATTGTGCGCTTTAGAGAAGCAAGGTTAGAGAGCTCATTCACAGGTTACGTTTACATCGCTGGCTACACCTTCCGTACTGCTCATGTGCAGGTACAATGTTTCTGATTGGCTCCGGGTAGCTCCGAGAACGTCAAACATGAAACTTGACCATGTTTCCCGTTGGCCTTCCCGGGCTACTTTTAGCTTCTCGTTCCCGGAGATTGATTGTGAACCGACCCATAAGGTAGCATGCATTTCAACTTCCTTCTCGTTCCCGGGTTAACAATTCCGTGTAAAATAGCACGGTCTTCGCGACATCTTACGGGGTTTGAAATAGAAAGTGCTTTGATAGGTGAGGAAGACAAAAGTGTAAGTAGTTTTGTTGGTGATTCCGGTAGTGTAGAAAGTAACGTAGATTATGCCTCTTGAAGAGGAAGATGAAGTATTAGGACATGTCAATGTGCCATCAGCTGATGGTGACATTCCGTGGGAGTCATGCGAGTTGCAAGCAGCTAACATAGAGTGGAAAATTTCTTTCACTGGGCAACCGGGCCCACAGAAGGATTTCGATAGTGTTTTAGATGCTTTTTTACTATTGTTTGTGAAGATATAATTTAGATAAAACTGTCTGTAATGTACAGACACATAATAAACAGACTATTTATAAGGTGTATACGTAGGTATATTGTGCATAACACACAGTGAAATGGATACACTCAACACCCGCAATATGAAACGAACCGGCTTTAAATTCATCTGCTATTTACAGCCAGGGTTGTTCAAGACACCATTGGTAAGTCATCCTGAAAATATTATGTTATTAGCTTGAATAATTTTTGAGATATGCAACATTAGTTGAAGTTCTCCAAAACTCACTCTCCAAGCCTATTTAAATACCGCTTGAAGCGCAGACGCTAGCGCATTTAAATACCTGCCTGAGAGGTTAATAATGAAAATCCATTGAGAAGCTTCACGAGATTGCCTTCAAAACTGGTCTCCATATCTCCTACGACAAAACGCATTATATGGGCTCCAAGTGTCCACACCAAGCATCACTTGCGACCAACTATGGCGACATCTTGCAGGTCAAACAATTCCAGTACTTTGGTGAAATTATTGGTCATTCAGGCACTGAAAAAGCAGCAAACAAAATGCGTGCAGAAAAATTACGCAGAGCATACACAATCACCTGGAACTTCTACAATAAAAAATCCCTATCCACATAAGCCGAATTCCGACACTACCACACAGTTGTCGTACCAGAGGCACTCTACGCAACTGAGACATTCACTCAGAGTTCACATCAAGGATATTGAGAAAATTGAACGACAGATACTAAGGAAGATATTCGGGCCCAAGTTTCAAGAGGATATATGGATGCGAAAAAGCTCGGAAAAACTATATGCATTAACTGAAAGATTCTCTTCAGTCGCACCGCGCACGCAAACTGTGTATGAAATTTTATGGACATTTAACACGAATGGATGATTCACGTCTGACTAAGAACATTTTTCTTATTATCAATGGGAACCGACAAACCAAAATTCGCTGGCTAGTCGATACACAAATGGACCTTTCTGAAGTCGACATTAATCCAATGACGACAGGGACTACATACAGACAAAAGATCAACACCCACAAATTTGCACCCAAAAATCCATCCGAGAAAAGCTTGAAACTCCATGGACACAAGAAAGGCCCAGAGTGAAAGAATGAAGAAATTTTGGGCGAATAAGAAGTTCAAAAAGATGAATTCCAGTGCTATTTAATGGTTCCACGTGCTCCTTAGAGGGCTGAACGAATATAATAATAATAATGAAAATCCATAGCCAGCTTCCAGTCGATCGACCGGGTCAGGGATGGAATGAATGAAGCCTCCCATCTAGCGGCGAGGATATGAACGGTGCCGGCTGCCGAAGCTTGTCGCACTCCTCTGAGTCAATGATTAAATGAATGACAGATGAAATGATAGTGGTGAGTGTTGCTGGAATGAAATTTTTGACAGGGAAAACCAGAGTACCCGGAGAAAACCCGTCTGCCTCCATTTTGTCTGGCACAGATCTCACATGGAGTGACCGGGATTTGAACCACGGACCCAGCGGTGACGGGCCGGCGTGCTGCCGCCTAAGCCACGGAGGCTTACCGTACTTATTAATAATATATAACTTATATTACTTTAATAAAAATTTGTTTTAATTGAATAATGAATGCTGTTGTGCTATTAAACACTAGAAGAACATATGTGGAATGCCCATTAGTTCCATGACAAATAATAATATACAAGTAAACATTTGTTGAAAAATCACCTTCTAAACACACATACAGAATAATAATAGTAAATATAATATTACTGCACAGTGAAATACAGTTTTTACATATAGCTTTATACGTGTTGTCTTTTTTGTAAGGCATGTATTGCAGTTAACACAACAGAACCTAAATTGTGCGATTTTACACACAGTATTATTTCAGTCACAAATGGAACTAATTAAGATTTTATGTTTGTTGATCACCAACAGTTTTCTTCCGGGACTTCTTAATCGTTTTATTCCTTACTAGTTTTTCAATATTCGGTGTCCTCCATACTTGACAAACAAGAATAGTTCTTCCCACACTGACAAGAAAATGTTGGTTGACTTTTTCATCAGAAATAATATTAACTTTAATGAGGTGTCGTGCAACTCTGTATACTCGAACAGGCACCACTGCACTGGCTGGCAAGCATGCTCCTCACAAGGAAAGCACTGAACGTGGAAAGCTCCTCCTAAGTCACAAACAAGGCAGGTGAAGGTGGCTGGTGTTAATGCATTTTCTTGGTTTCTGAAAGCATAAAGTATGGATTGTTGGCTGTATTTATATTGATTGATAGAAGATATATGAAGACTATAGGAAATGAAATGAAGAAAGGAAAATAAACATACCGCTATTTAACACAGAACAATTCCTAAGAAAATCATTGCCGACAAATACTCAATCGTCATATGCATAGAAGTGATACGGACAGGATGTAAGTCAAGATATATAGGCCTGTGCATAAATATTTTCCCGTACCAGTCGTTGGCATTACCTACTATCTCCTAAGTTTTTTATTGAAAACTATACCTTAAATCGAATACTCCATAACTGGTAGAAACATTACAAAGTACTTAGTAGTACTAGTACGTCTTTGCTGCAGGAACATCGAGCTTAACTCCTCCCTTGTACAGTAGAGGTTCCAAAAGATGACATATTGCCTATCACGGCAAAGTGTTCAAACTGCAGCAAATCTTTTAGGATTTTGCCGTCTCTGTTAGATTTCGCCTATGTGCGACAAATCAGGCTCATCCAATCACATAGAATATGTCAATAGCATAGCTATGAGAAAACAATTGTCAACCAGAAACTGTTCAAGTTTCGTACTTTGAATAAATCTCAGAACTAATCTTCAAAAATGGCAAGACACCATTTTTCAATCACCGGTAACATAGATCTCAAGGAATGATAGGCTACGATCACAAGCTACCTAGTGACTGGCAGGCAATGATGCATATACTCACAAGCTGGTTTTTGTTTGCCTCACAACTCTTGTGGAAACCATGCACCAAAGTTTTGCACCTTTTCCATAGAATATAAATGATGCTTCACAGTTCAGTGATAATAATTAATTATTTTTGACAGTTCCCACGTTTGATATGGGTTTGCACGAATATCTTCTCATAGCGATCTTCATCCTGGTCTGACAGTCATCCTGACATAGATCATCTAATAAGTCAAAATGGTTTTCCCAAAAACAAGAAAACTATTTTGTAGTTGTACATTCAGCCAGTGCTTTCATTCATAGCACACATTGTTTTCACCACTGTTGCTACATATGATCCTCGGTTAAACTTGAAGAGCAGAATGTGATGGAAACATTCAATTTTATTCAGTTAATGCTCTTTTGCATTTCGACTGCAAAGTATCGAGAACGTTTTAGAGATAAACGGTGTTTTCATCAACCTGCAATAACAAAGTTAACAGTATCAGTGGAATAACTGTCAAATAACCTGAGAGACTGAGGTGTTGCCAAGAAATAGAAAACGCTAGAATTTAGAGACGGATATAATAATAATAGTAGCAGCTTTTGTAGCCTGCACCCCCTTGTACTTTCTTCTATTTGGTCTGCTATACAGAATAGTTAGAATATTTCTGGTTTATGAACTATATAGTGTATTGGTATGTATATCTCCGAATACTGTATTGTCCTTTTTTTCTCCTGTTACTCTGTCTTGCCCCATAATTTTTCAAACCCCTCATTTTACTTTTGGTCTTCAGAAAATTGTCCAAACATAATCAGTTTTTTTTTTTTTTTTAGCCAACTGGCCTGATTCTGAAAGCAATGCACTTTCTTTAAGTTTAATACACTAATTAAGTAAAGAAAGGATAGAATCACGGCAAACACAACTAGTAAATTTACATGTGGAACTCAAATTGTTTTTAATAGTCATACAAGCAGGACTGCTTGAATTGGAGTGTTTATGTTGATATGGCAAAAATGCAGGATCGGATTGTTTCCAGTCTGGAACTAGGAAAAGTCATTTTGAGTAATGAACAACAGCCGAATGCACACTCCGACGTTTCTTTTCCATTTGACCCAAAGTTCAAACAAACTACTTAAAAATACTACTTAAAATCTGATTCAAAACCATGAACAGCAGAACTTTCATGAATGTCTTTTATGAACATATTCCTTCTTGATATAGCAATCTATATATAGCTGTATCCATTCTTCAACACAATTTACTTTGTTTTTACTTTGTTCCGGAAGAGGTAAGTTGCCTCAAAACAAAGTAAATTGTGTTGACGAGTGGATACAGCTATATATAGAACTTTCATTATATCAATTTCTCTCAAGTTCCTGTTACGTCATACATTTGTAAAATTTTGTAGAAACAAATTGTAATTTCTGTACTTCTCCTTTTTAGTTTGCTGTTCAATGTGTTAATAGTTAACTTCTGCAAGTTGACCAGTATGAATGATTATACTACAGATTTCTTCAGTATGGTATTGAAACAGGTTCCAGTGCAAATTTAAAGTTACAGATATAAATGGGCATTGTAAATACTGAAATTAGTTTGAGTTTGGCATGTAAAGATATTAAGTCGGGTAGTTGGGAACAGGATAACACAAGGTTAAACTTCTTAACTGGACACACCTTTGTATTATAGGTTGGTATTCACTCCATTGATCCATTCAATGGCTGTTATTACTATAGCCTCCCACAAGCTTGTTTTAACCTCCCAGTCTCATCAGGAGGGAGGCCAACAGCCAGTTCTTCTGTCACTCGAAACTTGTTAAGGGAGCAATCTTAACTAGATTGTTGGTCTTGAAGCAGATGGTGCGAAGGTTAAAATTGGAAAAACAAAGGAAGGGAAGACAAGGATTCTCTGTAAAATTTCAAGATAGTATCTTATTAGTGTAAGAATTTTATGGAACACCATGTCCTTCCCACCCTTCTGATGAGACCAGATAATTGAAACAATTTCATCAGGGGCTATGAAGAGTCAAAGAGTGGCTTGAATGGCTGACTATAACAGCGTTGTGTCCAGCTCCGGATTTTGTCCTTGCCTTGTGCATATATCTGAGCCTGCTTTTGTTTTTTTTTCCTAGATTTCTAAATCACATAAAATGCTGTTAATATTTTAATTTAAATACACATGCACAGTAAATTTATCCTTAACCCTTTCCTTGTTGTATTTCCAGGTTTGATATCCCTAGAAATCGCCCTATTATTTTAGAATATGAAGTACTGTGGACATCGGTATTAACTCTTGCACATAACATTGGAACTATATAACACAGTACATTTAAATGAAATGAAATTCTACACGTGAATTACCTACAGTCTTGCGATGACCCACAGTAAATTAAACTCGCCCGGGGTCCTTGGTTTGAAGTTTGCCCTCATATAATCTGGTCACAATTTTAGAACTATATGATCTAGGCACATAAACAATTATGAAACTAAGTTTAAAAAAATGTGTCAGCAATGGAATTGCACAAACTGAACACATATTTACATTGTTATCAGTTTTATATCCTGAGGTCCCTGGTTCAGAACCACATCAGCATCTTTTTATTTCTCCCAGGATTAATCACATTTGCCCATACTACGAAAATTGCCAAATCCTAATTTAAATATGCTAATATATTCTTCTCGGTAGCCTGCTCCATGGAGTCCTTAGTTCCCAATTCTACTCCCATTGCCAGTCAAATCATCTGGCGGAGTAAAAGGCAGGGAAGGTTGAATGCTTGGTTGTAGGGTACCGTCACCACCGCCATTTACAGTATGCTAGTTTACTGTATCCTCATCAATATCACTGTCACTATCATTTAACTGATCATTTACATCTAAATCACACAGAAAATCACTTACACACAAGCTTTCCGAATCACTAACATCGCTTCTATTCAATTCTATTAGGACATCGACATATGAGAGACCAGCCATGTTGCCTCGCAACAGCTGGGAGAAAGGTCAAGGAACAAACATTCATTGTTACCACTAAAACTAACACTATGCCTTCTGAATGCTGTCCTATGCCTGCCAGACATATTACCTTTAGTTCACAATTAGTTTTAATTCCACACCAATACGAGAGGTGGCAGGAGAATGCCAGAACATACACGGGCGCTTAAGCAGGGAGCTGTTACTTTCATATCCGGGCGCTTTGAGAAGGAAAGGGTTTATACACTCCCCATACCTCACTCTATACGTAATATCACACCATTTCCTCAAGACCCATATGGAAAACCAAATTGTAATACACTACTGTTTGTAGAAAGTGAAACACCAAGAACAAGAGATGTGACCACATTGCACTTTATACCACAGATTAGGGACATAACAATACGTTACTGATTAGAAGGACAGTCCGGTACATGCACATTGACGGTCGATCTTCAGTACAGCGTCGCGTCACCCCATGCTGCACTCAGAGCCGCTAGACGTTGTGGCATGGAATCATACGGCGCTTGAATACGCTGTTGGGGAATACTGTCCCACGTGGTTGTAGGTGTGTCCACAAAGCATCAATAGTGGCGACATGTTAGGCCAGGGAAGAAGAGGTATCCATCGTTCTGCGAAGAAGGCTTGTACATTCCTCGCCACATGCGGGCGGGCATTGTCCTGCTGAAATATGGCCTGTGGAACGGCCTGCAAGGGGAACAGTGCCCCAGGCTGTAAAACTTCCCTGTTGTAGTGGTCACTGTTCAGATTGCCTGCAAGACGTACAAGGCGTACCATTACACCTGGTGTTTGTCCGCTATGCCGCTCAACAATACAGTTTGCCTGATTGCGTTCTCCACAGCGGCGTCGAACGCGTATGCTGCCATCACTGTAGGACAGGTTGAAGGGGGACTCGTCCGAAAATACTACATTTCGCCACTCAGCCTGCCAGTGTCAGCGTGCACGTGCCCATTGTAGTCGGTGGTTCCCAGTCAATGGAAGCCAACGCAGTGGCATGCGTGCTACCAGTCCAGCCCCCAAAAGCAGCGCCGCACCATTGACGCAGACATGTCCTCCCCTGTTGCAGTGCTCCAATGTTGAGCCAACACCGAGGACGACGCTGTTCCGTACGGTACGGCCATGCGTAGATGTCGGTCGTCTAGCGCTGTGGTCACATTGCGTCGTCCTGTACCCTGTCGTCGCTATGTACGGCCCTCCTCTCTCCACTGGATCCACATACACCTTACTGTTGACACAGCGTGTCCTGTACGAGCCGCAATGTCCCAGAACGACAGACCCGCCTTCCGGAGCCCAAGCATTCTGCCCCGTTCAACCGCACTCACATGCTGATAGTCCACCCTGTGATGTTGGCGAGGCATCGTTGCACTTGCTTACACGTTTCCACTTGGTATGACGGCCCCACGCCGACAGAGTTGTGTGGAACACTGACCTGTCCGGTCCCACGACAGAGGGCACTGGTGGGCCAATGTGCACGCCATCTCTCTGCGATTTCAATCCCTTAGTATGGTATCGCAGGCCTACACGACCCCTGTTCTGGGAGTGTCTCCAACCTTTTCTTCTGGGTGTTTCACTTTCTGCCAACATTACTGTAGCATACTTTATATTTAACACATGAACATGTACAAAAATAATCCAGATTCTAGGTACGTAGGGCACAACGCGGTAATCAAAACAACAGCTATGTGCAATTCTCCTTGCAATATGCATCCGCACAACATCTATGATTATTTTGAAGCCCCATCATATTATCCCTTTGCATCTCATAATTGTCATAAAATATAACCAACTCATTGGAGCCTGTACTGTTATCAGAAAGCAATGGTATTGAATTAAGAGTATCTCAATAATGAAGGCACTCAATAATTTACCAGTTACATCTAAATGATGCAACCAACATGTGCATTTGTAAGTACACATAACATGATAAGTATTTTGCATATTAAGGCTTTCACGGCCCGGATTATTATATAAATAATTCATGCTTTTGGGCTAATGCCCAAATTAAAAATGCACACGGCATTAGCCCAAAAGCATGAATTATTTATATAATGATAAGTATTACTGGCATCACGACCACGCCATACATTGTAATACCTCCAATAACAGTTGATTCTCAAGATACAATTAACGTTTGAACAATTTCATTCATTTCAACTCCGATGCAAATATAACCTGTTTGATACAAGAGAGCATAGCATTAGAGTGAAACTTCTAATACAAGGAATCATTCATTCAACAAGGAATGATTAAGTCCTTATGAAGCATATAAATATTTTTTGAAGCTATTCGAACAACTAAAATTAGAATAAGCTAGCAAATAAAGCTTCGACTTTGGCAGATGTCAAAGGTAGAAATCTCAATTCCCTCTATCAAAGTCTACAATTTCGCCACCATCAGTCACAACTCCAATGATACAGATTATGAAAATTTTATTTAAATATTTGGAACTTTTATTTTAATCAAATTATTGCAAGGATATCCATTTTATTTTAGTAATAAACGCTGAAGAAGATACAATTGAATATCGAATCATGTACGTTTTAATATTAATAAACATCGTGTATATATATATAGTCTTCTTCTTCTTCACGAATGGGTCACTTAGGACCATGCCGAATCAACATTTTGCGAGCTTCCCTCCTTGCCCAATTGTTCTTCATTTTCACTGATTGTTGTAATCTCGGTTCCTTCGTCCAGATACAACGTGTTGGTCTCTTCCCGTCTTCCTCAAATTCCCTTGTGTGAACAATTTTCCTTATTATGTCTCTATCCTGAATATTTGGTGATCCTAACTCACTAAGGTCTTCTCCACTTGTTTATACCATTTTGATCTTGTGCGTTTGATTTGTAGAAATTTGTGTATATAGGGCAGATTAAATAAGATAAATCCTATATGCATATTAATGTCGTTTTTTGTGCTGTCTAATGGTTGTTCACTTGAAGTATTGTATTTTTCACAGCGACATTTACACCAAATGTGCCTTTCAGCTATTGACGTTTTACATGATAGTTTTGTGTAAGCTTGGGTACCGTACATTACGATAAGCGAGCACTGGAACATGCTGCAATGACCGCTATATATTAACTGACTAGTTTGTTCTGCTTCGTAAGTTCACATTTTGATTATTTTTCTGAATTGCTTAGCTGTCTTTTTTTTTTTATGACACATCACTTGCACTAACTCTTGATGCCTGAATGTAACAGCTTGCCTTGCCGCAAAGCATACCATTTGCAAGTCTTTTTAGACATTTTAAGTACTGTCATCATCATCTTGCATAATTTCTAGCCTTGCTGAACATGAGCCTCTCCACCCGAGGCTCGGCCCATTCGTCAAACCGATGGGAGTTATCCGCTACTGGCTTTTTGGGCCTATCGTAGCTTCACCAGAGCCCCATTTCCAGTCACTTTTCAGGATTCCTGAGGACCTTCACAGCTACCGTAGGGGTCCCAGGGCATGTGCAGTCCCCACTGTACTTCGCCCCTACAGGCAGTCCTGTATTTCATGCCGTTGCCATCTCCCACAATGTGGACAAGGGGTTGGACTTACAGGAGACTTAAGAACTGTAAGCTTTGCAAGACAATAACACAGAAGTGATATAGACTGAATAAAGAAATGACACGGAATACAACACACGATGGTACACAAACTGACGTGGTAGCAACAACTGGACTGACTAGCAACACCGCAGCTTCTGCTTGCCGCACGCTCGTTGCCATTGCTGTGGTTGGCTCAGAATATCCAGCATGTCGCCTTCATCTGTCCAACATTAGATTTGCCAACATAAATGATAACTGTCATGTGAAATGTTAAGGCATGTAAGGATTATGTAATGTACACGAAGTATAAGCCTTATAGATGTTGACTTGAGTGTTTAAAATAATATGACATGACCAGGAATTAGACCTAGAACCTTTTGTTAATGTACTCATTCCCTCTCATATATGCCCACAATGGGCATTTCTATTCTGTGGACCCTGGAGAAAGGGACAACAAAATGCAATAGCTTACATGCATTAATCCAGAAAACCAAAGGTTTAAGGTTTGATTCCTAGCCATCCCATGTCATGTTTACTTTCTAGTCATCTTTATCTATATCTGTACCCCTGAAACAACTGAAATCCTCATTTGAACGTTTATTTGTATGGGAACTAATAGACAGTTTCTTAAAATACAGTAACTTAACAGCACAATGATTTGATAGGTGTCTCAGGCCAACAAGAAAACAGTTTTAAGTTGCAAAAGGTTATGTGTTGTCTTTTGTAAATTGGGACTAACATCTTTAAACCTGTTATCAACTTACTTACAGTTGTACAGATTTGCAAAGTTGTCACTAAGAAACTTATGACAGGTGAGCGATTCTTCACAGACCTGTTTTTTGGGAAAATTTACCTTGCAAAGTTGCCAACTAGCCTGGATTTTATGTGAATACCATAATGGTACTGCTTAATTTGCTGAAAAATACGGTACTTTCGTGTGAAATTCAATTTTGATTTTCTCCATTTACAGTTTGGCAGCTACAGGCCGGCTTACAATAAGTAGTTGATTTATTTTTTAATATTAATCAAGAGTTTTTGTATATAATAGATTCTTTTCAAGTGGTCTGTATGGCATCTAATTCAGTGCTTTCTATTGGAGATAATCTGCACACTGTGCCTCTAAGAACATTTTACTGGCTAAACAGCTTTGTTTCTGTGATCATTTATTTGATGACTGTATAATGCAGATTAGGTAAATGCGCTTGACCAACCCGCAAATATTTAGTTCAATCAAACTTCAAGGTTTCCTTTTTGCTTCAAAAATCCTTTTCAAATGTCCTATTTCATCAAACGGGTAATCTTTGTCCATACATTCTAAACTCCTACATTAAAGAATGAAATTGGGACCAAACAAGAGGCAGTCTCATTAAACAATGGTATGTCTGGTCACCCTATTGTATGCTGTATGGTGGTTGTTGGTTATACAGTGTGAAGTGTCACCATTAATTACCAACCACCACATGGCATGTATTCAATGAACAGGCGTACGGCTCTTCTTTGTGATAAAAAGGAGTTCTGTAAAATGATGCAGGTTTAAATTCTACAAAGTGAGTTAAAATGGCACCAAAGTCATCCTCATCTGGAGTGAGCTTTTTGTTGCATTAATTTGATTTCTTAAAGTGAAGGTAGAAACAAAATACAATGAAATCATCCTATAAGAAGACACTGTTTAGTTATCTAATTATCTATTTTGTTATTGGAAGTTAACTTGAAGATTTTGGATGTAGTTGTGATAGAGAAATATGTGAATGGTGGTAATATAGGTATTTTTATAAGTAAGATCCATTTTGCAATAAGAACATTTGTTGAATAGCGATTATATTTTTTATTAGGTTCAACATGTCTTGATCTATTTTTCTACAGTTTCTCTATGTAAACATTTATCTTAGAGTAGGACAAGCTATTGTATAGAAATCTGCCGACTGTGAGGAAAGCTATTTCCCAACTACCATTTTGGTAGTCACTGAAGAACTCACTGAGGTGCAGGAAGAGGTGGTAATTGCTAGGCTCATGGTCTGAGCTGTCCCAATATACGATTGCCATAATATAATGTTGTGTTGAGTTTGTCTGGATTTCACGTTAATCAGAGATGATATTGACAAACCATTGACTAGTGCTTGAATTGAGGAGTCGTGTGGGACAGCCATGTCTCATCCCCAGTGATGATGTGGTCCAACTGAATCTCAGTATGTGGGCAGCTCAATAATCTTAAACACACAATACAAAGCACACACATGCACTATAGTAATGCCATCCTTACTTCTGAACTGACGTTTTAGTCAGGCGTGGATACAAGGGGGGGGGGTCATGACCCCCCCCCCCCCCCCCCCCAAACGGAGACCAAATTTTTTTTTGCAAACTCAAAAAACGAAAACACAATTACCAGACAAATAAAACTTAACGAATTTTAACTGAACAATATTTTTTTTTTTTTTATTCAATACTGAATTATCTTTATTGCAATTATTATGTTCTGTTACAACTGTACATATTTACAACTTCAAACCTCTTGTATAAAAACTATTAGTTATACAACAAAATCAACTCGTCTATTTTGTTTAGCAAACCTTGTGATTACCAAATCGATGTTTATAGTGATGTCACGATGAATGTGCAGCAATGCACGGATAGGAAACTGGGGCTTTTTTCGCACCAAAAATTTTTGCCGACGTCCAAACTGCAAGCTTGGTTGGCAATTTAAGCTGTGACTTTCTCCCTTTGTCTGTATCAACTCGACTTGTTGAAACTGTAACGTACCTTGATCCTTTTCTCGAAGCTCGATGTAAAAGTCGCAAAACACGCCGTTGCAATTTGTACGAATATTTTTGGTACGCTAAACGCATCAAATTTCTATCCATGAAGCTTGCAAAAAAATTGGTCTGGTTTTGTACGTTTGGTTATTTTTTGATTGCGTTTTTAGTGATACCATTTTTCTTAACAATTTAGATTCTCTGACCCCCCCAAAGCCAAACTCTAGATCGAATCTCTGACCCCCCCCCCCAAACCAAACTCTAGATCCGCGCCTGGTTTTAGTGCTACGCTAGAGTAGCACTGAAAGACCAAATCGGAAGTAACAATGGCTTCACTGTACATGGCTACAAATGTTTGTCTGCTTGTGTGCAAAAGTAGCAGGAAGTCTGTTCATATGCAAATTACTATGAATGCACAGGATTTGAAAAGGTAATGGGAAACAGATCTTACTTTAAAAATATCCCTCTTAATATAACTGCTGTATAAGCAATATATATATTTCTTGTTGCAAATACAGAAGGCAGTAAGTTTGACCTATATAGGGCACCTTTTGATAAGGATTTTTGTTAAACTGAGATCACCTTGTCTTTATTGAGTATCATTGAGATTTTAATTTGGTTAATATCATGTTAATTTTTTGTTAGGTATTTCCAAACCACATAGGTGTGTACAAATCTCTGACCATGATAAGTTGAAAACGTAAAAAGTGGAATCTATTTATAGTGCAGTTGACATGAACTATTCCATTTTAGTGTAAGCATTGTATGTACTTGGAGTAATATTTATCCGTTAGGGTAGAAAATTACACTCACTGGAGAAAACTAACTTTTTGTTTGTGAATCCAAATATACAACATAATGGAATAAAATAGAGGAAAAGTTATAATAAAGTCATTCACCTCTATTTTATTACCTTGTTCAAATTGTACTCCTTAGAAAGAAGTGAATTTGTGTTTCGGATATCCTGATCTGGCATTGATGGTAAATGTACAAATAGCTTGCTATACAATGAATTCATTAAATTGAATACAAGCAAGAATGAAGAAATTTAATATAAATAATCCTGGTATCATAGCTCTGCTAACCCTTACCTTACTTCTTCACAGATGCCACAATCTATTGTATCGTGTAGCGGCTAGCATTCTTGGCTGTCGCTCCAGAGGTCTGGGTTCAAATCCCGGTTCTGCTAAGAAACGTAATTCTGATCTGAGGGCTGGAACGGGGTACACTCAGCTGCGTGAGGCAAAACTGAGGAGGAGGGTGGGGGGGGGGTGGGGGGTCAAAATTCTCACCTCGGCCATCCTGGGAATGGTATTTCAAGGTTTCCCACTTCTACTCCAGGCAACTGCCGGGATGGTTCCAAACTTGAGGTCAATCCTCATCTGAATTACAAATACATATACACTACTACAGATACCACAATAACATAGTTTATCAAACAACTAGTGCAGGAGACTAAATGACCACGATGTGCAAGCTCCTCAAATGAAACTACAACTATTGTTTCAACAAAATTTTATGCATTTATTTAAAAATTCAAGATCCTTAACCTTTAAGTTTTACGAATAGAGAAAAATATGTTGACTGGAATTGTTTTACATGTTCTTTCCGCTGTATGGATGTGAGAGCTGGGTCGATAATGGATATCTCAAACATAAGCTGGAGGTAACTGATATAAGGGTGGCACAAATGATTGCCAGAATAAATAGGTGGGAAGACTGGCAGGAGGGTACTCGTAATGAACGTAGAGGTGGTTAGATTGAATGTTTTAACGATTCAAGGTATAGAACGAAAAGAGCCCACAGTGCTAACTGCGTGGAGGCAACTTGTTCGCAGAGGCTTGCAGACTAGACTGGACACCGAAAGGCAAAACGGTCTCAAATTAATATGTATGTTCTCTCCATTTATGACAATCAATAATTGACTTAGTGATTCTCAAAATTATATTAACCACAAATATTTGTGCATGCATATGAACAGGGACAAGGTGTCTGATATCAAGTCAATACAATTTCTGCACTGTATACACCAGTCATGCAATGCCATTTCTTCTAAGTATGTGTAAGCCCCTTGTGCCAGGATTTTCACAGCAAAGAATAATGACGTTGAAATATTAAAATATTTTGTTTGAATTTCTTTAATGAAATAAACAAAGACTGTGTTATTTGCCAAAACATGGAACAACCCAGAGCTTTCCATCACTGGAGTGAGATTATATTCGGTTTTTGTTGTCATGTTCAGTCCCACTTTCTGTGTAACCAACCAACTGTTTTGACACTCGCCTACACAAGATAGATATTTCACTAGTAGAGATCAAATATGCATGAAAATTTTATGCAAAAGAGGAATATTGTCTACCTCTTGCCTTAGTGACTAAAATTCTTGGCTGTTACTGCGGAAGTCGTGATTAGATTACCAGCTCTGCCAAAGAGTTCCATTCTGGTCTAAGGGCTGAATCAAGGTTTACTGAACCTATTGAGGTAGAACTGAGAAGAAGTGGGTTTCTATCTCTGCCATCCTAGGAGTGATTTTCCATGGTTTCCCAGTTCTACTCCAGGTGAATACAGAGAGGTACCTAAATTAAGACCATGGCCGTCCTACGCGAATTCTAGCACCAATTGCAAATACACATACTACTCCAGTATAGCCCTGATTAACATATGCTGAAACTTGAAAACACTGTGCTGCGAGACAAGCGGGTGAGCAGGTATTTTGTCAGACTGCAATTTGTCCTTGGTTTGCCACTATCTCCTGTTGCCTTATTTTTTTTCCTCCCTCCAGATTTGTAGCATTTTTTCACTTAACTACATGTCATATTTAAAATGTGTTGTATTATTCATTGCTAGTAGATACAGGGATGATGATCTCCTCCATTCTGTTCCTTGTGGTTGGTCATGTGTTCTCTGCCATGTTTTTGAATACTGTCCTGCTATATTGGAAAATCGGTTTTCTTTGCCATTGAACATAAGGTAGGCCCTATAATAATCCATACAGAAAGCGGACAGTATTCCCTCACATGGTATGAAACTGCAGACCACCCATAGGAAAAATATAGAGCAGAGCAACACCCTGTATAGTACAGTATGTTTTCTACTGGCCATCATTTGTAGATATGCTCCTTGATGATTGTGGCATTTATGATACCTTTTTCCTGTAGATTGAATCCCTCATAAATCATTGTCAGCATGCATCTTACAAGATGGCTGTATCAGATCGATGTTTCACTCTGTGAGGAAATACACATAAGAAAGTACAGCAAGATGAATAAAAGGCTATTGGTCTTAGCTTTTATCTGTACAGACCCTAGATCAGGTACAATAAAAATATTATCTCAAATATAGCATTCAATCTTCATGGAGTAGCAACTTATGAAATACTCTTGTTTCTTCATCACAATTTAACACCTAGCTTCAGCACAGGGTCTTGCAAGCTGTACAAGCAATGTTGATCTCAACTTTGGTTGTACATGTCATTTTAAAAGAGAGTTATGTTCCATATTATATACTGTTTTTATTTATAAGGTGCTTGATTACTTAATGTCTCAAAATTTGAAGGATTTGCTACTTGGATGTTTGGTTTTTGTTTTAAGGGGTGGAACAGTAAGGTCATCTGCCCTTTGATGTTTGGTGAAGTAGTAGAAAGCCTATACTGTACATCCAACTGAATGGCCAAAATATTTTGCTATATGAAGAATGGTTTATACAATGGGCCAAGTGACATTTTCAAATTCCCATTTTTGTTATAATGTGTCCTATGAAACACTGCTAATAAGATAAAACGAGCCATGTGAAAAATTGCTTCCAAGTAGTTTAGATTTTCCCTGAAAGATGGAGCACAATCCTCGCTTTCAGCTTTAATGGGCTATATGATGGCTCCCGGAACTTGCTTTGGTCTTAGCACTTGGCTGATTATATATTTTCTTCATATATCTTTTAAGTAAAGTAAGCATTCTGTCTGAACATCTTTAACATACCCTCAGATTAAGTTTTGTAGTTTGTTATGGGTTGTTAAAACTACTGGAGCGAACGGCATGAAAAATCGTCACATTGCTACAAATTATTTTTGTAATACAAGGGAGTGAGGGGGTAAAGAGTAGTAAGACAATTGCACAATCTGTGTCCAGTACTTGACTTGACAAGGCCAGGTGTGAGAAGGGCTTGCTGATTCTGTTACTTCCTCTAAACAGAAAATACTGCACGGTGAGAATGTGTAACAACTCGTTTCTAATGCATGTGATTTAATCAAGGACAGTGAATTAGTCCATCCACATGCTGCTTAAACTCTGTCTCTGGCCAGGAGTAGGGATGACGATTCTCGTGTACTGTATAACGTCGCTGGTATTTTCCAACAAAGATATACTTGATATTACAACTGTCAATCAGGCAACACTGAAAGAATGGCTTCATGCTATATATATAAAACAGATATACTGACATTGATTTCTTGCAGTACTAGCCTATATTCTTTGTGGAACATAGAGGTAGTGTGATGTACTCCACTATTAGCGATTTATAGGGCAAGTTTGTTCTCCAAAAGGCTGCCCCATAGTTTTCTGTTGTATGGCTTTTCTTTCTTTACTTCGGTAACTGGGATATCACCAATAAGTTCCATATTACTGGAATCACTATTCTATTCAAATCACAAATTCTTTAGAAAACCATCATTTTAATTAATTTGTGACCAATTCTATGTCCTTTTGCAAACACAAAGGTAGCGCTGCACACCATGAGAACATGTGTATAAAAAAAATTGAGTAATGAAATTAGCCAAAGTACCTGTAGTAATGGTATCTGGAGATGATAAATTAATAGATATTGACTCGTCCGCTGTCATAGACCCACCCAGCCATCCCAAATAGCAACACTACTTATATAGTTGAAATGAAGTCTCTAGAAGACATCTTTCTCACGAAGTCAGGAATGCCAACCCCACGCATTCTTGATACTATCTCGCACCGGGTATACAAAATAAACAAAAGAGCGTCGATAATGTAATATACTATTGCGCCAAATCCAACTCGTCAGTCGTACTTTAACCATGGATTGTGTGGCATGTGAAATTACTTCATAAATTCTATCTTATTAATGTTTTACATACAAAAACAAACCTAACCTGGGGCTTACGCCCCAGACCCCCTTGCTTGTGGTACTAGCAGTAATTTTCAGCTAGGCAGTGCTTTACGTCTTTACGTGTGAAATGGTGAATGGTGAATTTTGTATGCGACATGTTGGTAACGTAGTCACATTTCCGTTTGTCGGGTGTCCAAGATGGCGTCCGTAGTGAAACGAACACGATAAAAATTCTTTATTTTCTTTAAAAAAAAACATTATTGAGGTGTGGCAGTTGTAGTTGAGATTGTGAAACAACTCCAAGAAAGGTATGTAAATCATAAATCCTATATTTTCAATAATATACCTCGTTAAAAGTTACGAAAAGGCATGTTCTCACGGCATGCAGAATTACCCATCAACACAAATTGATGTCAGATTGCAAAATAAAAATAAAAAAGTAACTATATTTCTATACAAAAGTATCAATGCATTACTTCGACCATTATAAATGTAACACCGTTACTTTTTGTACAAAGTAACTAACTTTGCTACTATTTCTGGTTATTAACTGTAAGTTACCCAACCCTGTATAAAGATATGATGATCATAATTAGAAGGGGAAAAAATGTGGATACAGAAAACTTAAATGAAAACGTAGTAGTTTTTATTTATTTTTATAGATATTTTGAACGTGCAAAGGGAATGTGAGTAAGATCATCAATGTCATCAAGAATTGGAGAATCCAGAAGTCATGTCATTATAATTGAACCAAATTCTAGGTGATTTCAGTGGAACTCCCAGATCATTTAGCACGTATGTATGCTGGAAGGTTCTGTGTGGCTGGGATGGATTTGGCAGCACTGCAGATGATTGTCATAGTTTGATTGAGAACTGTATCGACCTTCCAAGAATTGGGTATTCATAACCACATTAATGACAAATAGAGGCTTTCAGCTATTAGGTTGTGTATTCTACAAATAGTACAAGGTATTTCGATGAGAGTTAAAATTTATGTCACATATGGGTCTCCTACCAATGTCTTGATCTGAGGGCTGGACCAGGGTACACTCTACCTTGTGAGGAGAACTGAAATCTGTGGTATTGTCTGCACACCAGGAGAAGTCAGTTTGCCAAGCTGTGACTGGGAGCTGGGTTTCGGCTGTGCATATGCACAGACCGCCGATTCCTCACCTAAAAATATTGGTAATCAGTTGCTGCTACCTCCAGTGTAGTACTCGTTCATCTGGAGCTTATACATGGGTTGGTTTTTTATTTTTGGCACCTTAGTTATAACTGGATTAATAACTCACTTAGATGGTTCCAAGTTTCACAGGCCCTCGATGTAGTCCCCACCGTTGCGTACAACGTGTTCCCAGATGCGGAAGTCGTTGGATCCCGTTGGCACTGCCCAATCTATTGATGGTACGAAGAGAGCACTCGGCAGCCTGCTTAACGTCTTCAATGGTACCGAAGTGCTCCACGCGCATTATCATCTTCGGGATGAGATCATAGTCGCAGGGACTGATGTCGGGAGAATATGGGGGGTGATAGAGGACCTCCCTGCCCCAGCGATCCAACAATGCCGACACACTGCCTGCTGTGTGTGCCCTAGCATTGTCATGCAGAATGATGGGCAGTGTAACCATGTGGTGGTGCCATTTCCTTCTCAGAGCTCCTCGGAGATGGTCTTGCAGAAACGAACAATAGTACGCCGCATTAACGGTTTGCCCTCGGGGAACAGTATGGTGAATGATCACACCATCCCAATCATAGGCAAGAATCAACATTACCTTCACATTGGTTGGGGTTGGTCGAACTGTTTGTTTCCATGGTGCCGCCACTCATTCGATTGGCGTTTTAACTGTGGCTCATAAGATCTGGCCCACGTCTCGTCAATGGTTATGATACGCCGTGAGAAGGCCTCTCCTTCGCGCTCATAACGATGCAAGTGCATACGACAAGCATCATATCGCAGCCATTTGTGCAAGTCGGTTAAGTCATACGGAACCCATTTGGACGCAATCTTCCTCATTTTCAGTAAGTCCTTCAGGATGTGGAGGACAGTTGAAAGCGCCAGTCCAGTATCTTGCTCTAATTGACGAATCATTACGTTCTGATCCACCTCTACTAATGCGGACACCATTTGTACATCGTCATCACTTACTGGAGGGTGACCAGATCGAGGCATGTGCTCCACACGTTCGCGCTCTCGAAAGGCTGCAACCCATCTTGCTACCGTTCTGAATGGTAACGCAGCTGCACCGCACGCTTCCTGCAATCCTCTGTGACACTGTTTAGCACTGCGACCCCTAGCACACTGAATTTTTATCCACGTTCTCTGCTCCTGCTTGGAAAACATTGCGACTGTCTTTCGCGAGCGCTGGTCTCACACTACTCGTCTAACAGGCGTGACTGCGCACGATCGGTGGTGAGGACGGGCGAGGTCATGTACTCTGAGGGAGGGGATGCAGGGCAGCAACCGTCGGTAAAAGTGGCAGAGCCCAACATTGTTGCAACTTGGCACTGAAGCATTGGTGCCAAAACTAAAAAACCAACCCATGTATATTGTTCCCTTTCTACAGTCCACATTTTCACATGGCTTTGTGTTTATTTTTAAAAGAGCACAGAGTACAAATAAAGAAAGAATATGTTGAGTGAGTGAAGCAGGTAGTGACTGACTTGATGTTTTTGGAATGTGCAGTACGTGGGAAGGTACCTAAAGTTCAAACCCAGCTGACTTCTCCTGGTGTGCTGACAATATCTAACTTCAGGCTATAACTGCCTCCTACCCAATCCTGAACACTGTATGCTTCAAGAATGTGATCAACATTTCTTGCCTTCTGGTCTGAGAACAAGGTTGCCAAGCTTCTCACTCATTCCATGCAGGTAAATGCAATTCAACGTGCCATAATACTTATAATAATGTCAGTGATAAGCTGCAGGAGTATTTAGAAACTAGAGCAGTTGCTAGAGATGTGGGGCTTACAGTATCTCCTCTTGTGATCATATTAAGGACTTCAAGGAAACACTCAAAAGTTCAGTAATTTATGATAATATAACATATTTGCAATGGCAATATACTGCTTCAGGCTTGAAAGAGGGATACTCTTATATTTAGTACACAATATTCAGACAAGCTCCATTTCCTTTAAATTAGAAAACAAAAGCATGATTCGGTCACAAGATATTTCGATTCAATTACAAAGCATTTGGTGGTCCGGTCTCCTGATACTTCCTTTTAAAACCACCATATAAACCAGATATTTATCAAAGTAACTCACAC
Organism: Meconema thalassinum; assembly: GCA_946902985.2. NCBI lineage: Eukaryota > Metazoa > Arthropoda > Insecta > Orthoptera > Tettigoniidae > Meconema > Meconema thalassinum. Next base: position 602,660,051 of record OX336388.2, on the reverse strand, counting down.
AATTTCACTCGTGCATATATTTAAGTCATTGTTGTGCACTTAAACCCGAGAAAAATAGACTCATGCTTTCAACTACAGTGTATTATAATACTATCTGTTTTTAGTAGAATATCTCGACATTTCATCAGCTCACTGCCATCATTACCTACAAGTCATAACTCTGCCAATAAGCTTGTTCCTTGTGGTGACTTCGTTAACATTCCTCAAGTCAGCTACTTTGCTTGTCGTCTAAGGTATGACAGAACTTTAGACAGAGCAAGTTATTACTCAAAACATAATCATATTTAAGAAAGAAAAAATTAAAGGTAGACTGTCAGTTTGTTGATAAAAAGGAATTTACCATTTAAAGGACAACATGAAGAATTTTTCCGTTAGTAGTCAGATGACTGGCACTAAAGGACCGCTATTTTCTCCTTCTCGAAATATCCCAGTAAATTGCTCACAAATTCACAGGACTGACCTTGAAGTGGGATTCCTTGGCCTGTGGTTTTCAGTTTTTCACAAGCATATCTCTTCTCTGTGAGCTCACCCTTTCTCTTAAGACACTGTGCCCGGTTTTATCATAGTAAAATATAATATGTAAACTGACTACTAATATGAACAAAAACTAAAGTATGACACAAATATACTACTGTAAAACCTGTCTTGAATAGAACTTCAAGGGATTTATGGATATAAATACAATACTGCGGTGTGGTACATACTCTTGATGATCCAGCTACAGGGGTTACACCAATTTTGCTACAGTACTTTAACACCATTTGCTACATCATCATTTACTTCTTCCAGTAATCCGGATTGTACACTGAACACAATGTACCTTGGAGGCATGGCTTTTAGTTAAGATATGGGCGCAGCAATCAATATCGAGCAACTCCGCGCCATTTTTTTGGATTGAAAAAGCTTGCGTATTTTTACTGCTGATAGGGCTTGTCCATATGTCTTCGAACTATACACATTGTCGTCTACTTCATCATCTTCATTGTCATTGCCGTCATCATCCTCCAGTTTCTTTTCTTGGAGGTAATGCTTGACAAATTCCGCAATGTTTTCTAACGTCACTTCCATGTCAACCGCGTGATCTTTTGCACTGACATGACTGTAATTGCAATGTCCAAACGTTTGTTGTAGTACATCAGTGCAGTTTTCCCTAATTACGTCTTCTTCGTTTGGGAGTGTGGAAAACTTGGCTTTGTGAAAGCACTGGCGTACACCTTGTGCTGCTTCTGCGATCCAAATCACAGCATCGAGCCCAGAAATAGATTTAGTCAACTTGGAAGTGAAATATGCTGATTCCATGTTACCTAGTAACGATGCCATTAAAAACTTCCTGTAATTTTCTTTGAAGCAGTGAATTACACCTTGAGCCATTGGTTGAGTTATGCTTGTAGTGTTTAGTAGGAACCATGCCAGCTTAACATTATGAAAGTTGTAAATTCGGGTGGCATATAGCATTGTCGAGCAAAAGAATCACTTTCTTATTCTGCTGCTTCATTCTAGAATTGAATGACGCCAACTATTCTTCCATAATGCAAGACGTCATCCATGCTTTCTTTTTCAACCTCTCTTCACTGGTAAATTCCTAACATAAATGTTTTTAAAACATCTCTGTTTAGCTGCTTTTCTCGTAACTAATGGTTTTTCAAGCTCTCTAGAAAGGAAACCACAAAGGAAAACAGTCAGTTTCTTCTTGGGATGTGATCGGCCCATGCATCTTTCACCTTTCAGAGTAAGAGTTTTACTTGGTAGCGCACGGGAAAACATTCTGATTTTGTCATCATTAGCTATATTCCGTGGCTCATAACCCTCAATTTAAGAAGCAATTTTCATTGTCCAGTCAGCCAGGGTTTCTTCAGATACGTCCACTACCTATCCACACACCACCTTAAACATTATCCCATGTTGATATTTAAAACTCTCTAGCCACCCATTTGAAGTGATAAATTGGTTCTTTCTGAGCTTTACAGCAACTTCGTTTACATAATGGTATAGCATAGATCCCTATATGGGTAAATTTCTTGACCTTGCACAAACCAACCATTCCCAAACAACTTCACAAATTTCTTCATTCTTGGTCACTCTTAACTTTCATTTCATCACCCCTTTCCCAACTAACCACTGTTCTTTCAATTCCGTCTTTTTCCTAAGAATATCATCAATTTGGGTTTTACCTATTACGAACATGGTGGTGATCTGTTTCACTAACAATTTATCTTCAAGAGTTGAGGAATCTCACCAAGGTATGTCCAAACCATGCTAAGTGAGCATAAAGGGTAATGGAGTGAGTTCATAAAACATTCCTGTTCTTTAAATGAGATACCGTTAAACAAATAATTTTCTATTAACACTCCAGTGGGCGCGCGGTTTGCCGTAACGCGAGTGGGCGCGTGGAGGACGGGTGTCCTCCACCTTGTTTTGCCATTTTACCCTATGAAATGTATATTTAGCGATCATGACTTTTTGTTTTGGGTTAGGTAGGAATATATTAAATATATTTTTCATAAAAAAGAGTGTATGCTACAAAATAGTAAGTAGGAAATGCATAATTATGGTAAATCCATCAAAAACGAGTATAAGTTTGGTAAGTTACGTTATATATGTTACTAAAACGTGTATAAGTTTTATGTTATAAATGAAAAATTGTACAAATTAAGTGTTGTCTATTATTTCTAGTTTGAAAATACTAATTGGTTTCGTAGTATAAAAAGATAAAAATAATTTTCCATCTTAGTAAAGCATATAAAACACAGCTTTTTTGAAACTCAAACACACTGCTTTTGACTTCTCTTGACTTATCAGGTAGAAAGTTTCGGGGAACTGCTGCTTTGTTCTTTCTCAGAGTAGCAATCATAGTTACTTTTTTTTCTTCCCGTAGCTTTATTGCCAAGGGCACAGATACGAACCAATTTTCACAGGTAATATTCCTATTCGTTCCTGAAATAGGCTGCATCAATCTCAAACCAGGTCTGACGTGTTGTTGCTTCTTCTGAAAGGGCTGCTTGTTTGCTTCCCTACATACACTTGAAGGTTTGTAGCATAGAAGGTTGTTTTGGAAACCATAGCAAACGATCTCTATCCCATACTTTGCAGGTTTACTAGGCATATACACACGGAAGGGTTACATAAACAGGCTCTACTCCCGTGCCGTGAGAGTTATCCCACATTTCAAATACATTTTTTCTTTCAGCCTTCAAAACCCCAGCAAGATATAAGATAGGTCTACCAATCAATGCACCTGTTTCACGGGAAACATTGGGCCTAGCATCCCTTTCTCTGACAAACTAAGGGCGAATTTCAGTTATGTAAACGTTAGTCCAATCAACTATTCTTTTTCACCATTTCATCATCAATATTACACTGTGACGCTGCTTCTGAAGTGACAGTATTTTTCGCAGACCCTTGAGGTCCTCGGCAATGAGAAACTGATATAATGTTATGTCTGGGTGTACTAGAAGTCTGGGCAACAAAAGGTTCTAAGTACCCACTTGATGTGCAAACTTTTCCCAAATAAAACTCTGGGTTGAAGAAAGGGACAGGAGGGACTGCTTCTTTACCACTTCTATTTCCTCGGATTCGTCTGGAACATCAACCGGATCATCTTCTGCATTGATTTCATTTTCTCTACTCTGTGTGTGGTATTCCAATTGGTCTTCTTCTCGTTCATCTTCATCCTCTATACCTAGACCACTCCCGTTATCCTCAGTCTCATGTAGCCAACGGCGTACCAGTTCACGGTCACTTTCACTGGTCATTATTGTATTCACGAATAAACTATTTCAATTAAACCGTTATGGCGTTCAAAACTATGATATAAAAGATAAAAGACCACAGCAATATCCGAGAAAACTGTAACGCCAGTGGGCGCGCGGAGGACAAGTGTCCTCCACTTCTGCACAGTGCAAATAAACACGAGGTCACGGCGAAAATTGGCGAGCATAAAAGCTGAAGATGCACTGACGGGCAGAGGATGAGTGGCAAGAAAGGTATATGGCCGCTCAAGGTCACAAGTTTTGCCAACACTTGTAGTCACACAAAACAAAATCACTGGAGGACACCTGTACTCCGCGCGCCCACTGGAGTGTTAAACAAAGTGTAATTTGTTTTGATTTCCACGTTAGGCAGGTTCCGCTGCATGCAGGCAAATTAACCGGAATAATAGACCATAATTCATGGGACCAGTATTTTTTCCATTGCAGACAGGATTCTGTTAAAGACAGCTTTTACTGAAATTACTTTTCATAACTACTACTGTTAAACTACCTTATATTACTAAAGCCCCAATGCACAGATATGGTAATTTAGAATCAACAAGCGATCACACGGTACAAGCCACAGGCACAGCTGACCAGGCATTGAAAGCATGTGGGCTGTGAGATTGCAGCGCAGGGTATCATGATGTCAACTATGTGAACTGGGGTTAGAGGAGAGGTAGAGAAATGACATGCTGTTTCTGGCCAAATGTAAATCACATTCTTCAAACATATACAGAGTATAGCCCAAATGCAAATACATTAATACTGCCATTACAATGACACATCAGGCAAATTCCATACACGCCCAAGTACATGGGATTATATGGCCACAATGTTACACAGCCCCTAAATGAATCAACAACAACAACCCACATCTTTGGATGTGATCTCTGCTGCTTTGCCAGCTGAACAAATGTGAGATACATCTTAATTCTCATAGCAAGGGATCTATGCATGCTAGCATGTCGTGAAAATCCAATTCTTGTAATCTAACCCACATTGGCCAATTGTCATGGTAATATTCTAGCACAGGCTGGCGTTCATAAATGTACCCCTTGCCACGAGAAGTATAACATCTTGTGTACACTCAGTAAGTAGAGCGAAGGAGGCCAAATCCGTAGATGTGGGTTAAAATCTGGCATGTGTCAGACATTTTTGTTGCTATGTACCATCCATCTAAATATCTTGTACTGTTTGTACAATATAGAACCTAATAGCTAAAAGCCTTGCATTGTTATATCAACCTTCCGTACGTGTTTGCTGTTAATCAAACTGAAGAGCACTCTGCAGTAGAGTATACTAATCCCAAAGGTGATAAACTCAAGGTGGGTGAAGAAGCTCTTCATATGTTTATTCAGTAGTCTGTTTCTTGTTCTAAATTTGGCAGTAGTGCTCGTTTGGTGTTTAAAAAAGTGTAACTCCGAGGTATACTGTGTGACCAAAAGTTGCTGAACACCCCATTGCTCCCAGTGCACATCCTCAGTATGTCGTCACGACATGCAAGTACGATTAACACTAGTGACATTCTACAGTATGATGCATATGTTTTCTGTGTATATAGTATTCTTTAGTCCATCAACATGTAGAAGGGAGCTCAGTTACTTTGGGTGGTTAATGTTAACATAATCTACTTAAACACCTAAAATAAATACATAAATGTTACACTTACAAATTGTACACTTCACTGCATAAAACTAATTAGGAGGAAGATATCTTTTGTTCATCTCATACATCTTCTGATCCAGATTAATTATTTATTTTATATATTTAATTACCGGTATGTATATCTGTATATATATACAAGGTCTGCCCGGAAAGTAATGTCACCAAGTCAATTAAACACTATTTATTGACCAGATTGCTATATTGCATACGTTTCTACAAAATAGTTGCCTCCTGCGTCGATACATCATTACCAGCGTGATTTCCAAGCTCCAAAGGCATCCTGGAAGGCCTGCTAAAGAAGTGCGTTTAAATCCATTGTACAAGCTGCTTTCACGTCATCAATTGTTCTGTATAGATGTCCTGAGGATTTGAAATGGGGAAACAAAAAGAAGTTGGGACTGTAGGGTGATAGGGGCAGCGTTACCATGGTGAAGTTTCGAATCCCCACTGATGTCTGGCCTGACACGCCCGATCCTTGCTCTCAGTCTCGTGAATGACGTCTTTGATCTTGTTGATCAACTTCCAGTCCCTTTCCTAATCGTGGGTGATTTCAACTCTCATCACCCTCAATGGGGATCACCATCTTCCTGCCCCAGAGGAAGGGATGTGGAGGGCTTAATTCAAGTGTTGGATTTATGTCTATTAAATACAGGGGAAGCTACACATTTTAGCTTAGCGCACGGCACGTACTCACACATTGACTCGAGTGTGTGTAGCCGTGCACTGGTCCCCCTATTTGGTTGGTATGTACACGACGACCTCTGTGACAGTGACCATTTCCCGATCGTTCTTACACTTCTGAACCAGAAGCCCGTGGAGTTCCCCAATCGTGGGGTGCTTAAGCGGGCAAATTGGCCCTCGTTTCAAGAACGAGCTGTGTTCGTTGATCTTGGTTGCCGGAGCGTCGATGACGAGGTACAGCACATCACCGATGTGCTTCTTGCTGCCGCCGAAGAGTCCATTCCATCCCACCAAGGCGGACCGGGTTCGATTCCCGGTCAATGCATGTGAGATTTTCGAAGTGAAATGCCATGTCCTGTGGTTCGGATTCCACTTAAAACGGAGTCTCGTGGCTTATGATCGCGAGATTAACGATCACGTTAAACTTCAAGCTTCCTTCCTTCCTTTCCATTCCATCCTTTTCTGGGACTCCTCGTCGCAAACTCGTCCCTTGGTGGACAGAGGATATTGCAGCGGCAATACGAGATCGTCGTCGAGCTCACAAGCACTACCGTCGGCGTCCAACCATGGCCAATTTGGTGGCGTTTAAGAAATTTCGTGCCAAGGCACGGATTCTTATCCGCCAGAGTAAGAAAGAATCATGGGAACGGTATGTGTCGTCTATTACGGCACATACCCCCTCTTCTCAAGTGTGGACTAAACTACGACGCATCTCGGGTATTCAGACATCTTCTACTGTACCGGGAATTTCCATCGATAATGAATTGGTTACAGATCCGTACTGCGTTGCAAACCATCTCGCATCTTATTTTGCGGATATATCCGGTTCTGACACCTATGATCCTGCCTTCGTGGCCATGAAGCGCGAGGCAGAACGTTTCCTGCTCAGTTTTGCTTCCCGCGCTTAAGAGGAGTACAACGTGCCCTTTACGGAGTGGGAACTCCGCGGAGCGCTGGCGCTCTGCAGGGACACGTCTCCCGGCCCGGATAATATTCACAACCAGATGCTTAAACACCTTAACGATGAGAGCATTCGTTATTTGCTCAGGTTGTTTAATCGTATCTGGTTGGAAGGTGTGTTTCCAGCGCAATGGCAGGAAGGTATCATTATACCTATCCTGAAGCCCAATAAGGATCCCAATTTGACAGGGAGTTACAGACCTATTTGTCTCACTAACGGTCTGTGCAAGCCCTTTGAGAGAATGGTCAATCGGCACCTGGTGTGGGTCCTGGAGAAACGGGGACTCCTGTCTGAATACCAGTGTGGTTTCAGGGCGTCTCGGTGTGCCAACGACCATTTGGTACTCCTGGAGACCGCCATACAGGACGCTTTTCTCCGGAGACAGCACCTAGTCGCTGTTTTCTTTGACCTCGATAAGGCCTATGACACCACTTGGCGTTACGGCATCCTCTCTACCCTGCATCAATGGAAATTCCGAGGTAACTTGCCGGTTTTTATTGCGAATTTTCTGTCCCTTCGCCTGTTCCGTGTCCGAATAGGGGGGACATATTCGCAATATCATATACAGGAAAACGGAGTCCCACGGGGATCAGTGCTTAGTGTAACATTATTTGCGATTGCCATAAACGGTATAGTCGCTGCTGCTGGTCCAGCAGTGGTACCGTCGCTATATGTAGACGACTTCGCTCTACATTATAGTGCGCAAAATATGGCGGTCGCTGAACGACAGCTACAACAAGCTATTCGGAGAGTGGAACGCTGGACACTGGAGCATGGCTTTCGATTCTCAACCGCTAAGTCCTCGGTTGTCCATTTCTGCCGAAAGCGCACCCTCCATCCAGATCCTGAGCTTTATCTGGGCAATGTAGCTTTGCCTGTTGTTGCTGCGTACCGGTTCCTTGGGCTCCTTTTCGATCAGAAATTGACGTGGGAACCACACGTGCGGTGTTTGAAAATTGCCTGTGCTAAGAAACTCAACATGTTGCGGTTTCTTAGCGGCACATCATGGGGGGGGGGGGGGGGGACCGCGCGGTGCTCCTACGTTTTTATAAGGCACTGATTTTATCTAGATTAGATTATGGCAGTGTAGCATATGGTTCGACCCGTAAGTCAGTGCTTGTTAAACTGGACAGTGTCCACCATGGCGGTGTGAGGCTGGCGACTGGTGCCTTTCGGACGAGCCCAGTCGTCAGCTTGCTCGCCTAGACTGGCGTATCTCCTTTACACCTGATGTGCCAACAAGTACTGCTGACCTATGCTGCAACTATTCGACAGATGCCACATCCAAGCTATCCATGTTTGTTTTCCAATCAGAATCGCCGGCTGTATGATGCGCTCGCCCGAGCCACTCGGCCGGCGGGGATTCGCTTGGATGACTTATACAGTCAGTATATAATTTTCAAAAGAAAAATATGTATTGTCCGTTGAGCCATTATATATTTATACACAAATTGTGCTAAATGTTCCGGCATAACTCAACAAAATGACAGTGTTTCGCCCCGGTGTGCAATTGGGCTCTTCAGTTGGTTAAAGCACACCTCACCAAGACACTGTCAAGTGCACACTGGGAAGGCCATTGCAAGACGTATTTGATACACGTGTATCCACGTCACGAGCAAAGCCAGTGCACCATGGGAGTCGAAACTCCACTCCAAAGCAATTATAACCTTACCTTGGCATTGAATATATAATTTTCAAAAGAAAAATGTGGCTTTGCTCGTGACGTGGATACACGTGTATCAAATACGTCTTGCAATGGCCTTCCCAGTGTGCACTAGACAGTGTCTTGGTGAGGTGTGCTTTAACCAACTGAAGAGCCCAATTGCACACCGGGGCGAAACACTGTCATTTTGTTGAGTTATGCCGGAACATTTAGCACAATTTGTGTATAAATATACAGTCAGTTCCGATTTCCTTCTGTCTCCTGTATCGTCCGAGTACCTAGCAAGGCCCCTCCGTGGATGGTCTCTCGCTCTGATATCATCCTGGATCTGCACACCGGCCCAAAGTCGGACACGGACTCCTCCGTCCATCGGAGGCTGTTCCAGTTCGTGGTGAGCCGGGATCAGGGCTTCTATTCACGGACGGTTCGAGGGTAAACGAGAAAGTAGGCTGTGCATTTGTGGTTGAGGATCGTCGGTTTCTCTTTTCACTTCCCGAGGCCTGTGGCGTGTACACTGCGGAGGTCTATGCCATCTTAGAGGCTCTGTGGTACACGTTATCAGACGATCACCAGCACTTTCTTGCGTGTACTGACTCTCTGAGTGCGCTGCAGGCGATCGATGTGTGTTTCCCGAAGCACCCGTTGGTCCAGCGTGTGCACGACCTGCTCGTCAGTTCGCGTAACGCTGGAACCGGGGTGACCTTTGTGTGGCTTCCTAGCCACATGGGTATTGCGGGAAACGAGCTTGCTGATCAGGCGGCGAGAGAGGCAGTCGCACTGCTCACGCTACCGTATAAGGTGCCTGCTAGTGATGTGCGCTCTCAGTTGCGGCATTCGATCCTGTCGCATTGGGAGGAAGCATGGCGTGCCACGCCTCCATCCAACAAACTGAGAGGCATCAAGGAGACAACGAAGGTGTGGAAATCTTCCTTCCGATCTCTCCGGAAGGAAGCTGTGGTACTCTGTCGACTCCGGATCGGCCATGGGATTGCTACGCACTCCCACTTGCTAAAGAGAGAAGATCCTCCTGTGTGTACTTGCGGCGCCCACCTAACCGTGGCACACCTTCTCTTGGAGTGTGTGGATCTGGCCGATCTGCGAGGGACTCTTAAACTGCCTAATACCCTCTCCCTTATTCTCCGTGATGACGGGCCGTCAGCTGACCTCGTCATCCGGTTCATGAGGGAGAGTGGTTACTTTTTTAAGTTTTAATGTGTAGTTACGACTTTTAATTCAGGTTAAATCTGTTTTATGTTTTTTATTGTGTTCATCTATTTTATTGTTCACTATGCCTTATTTGTTTTATCCTTTTTTACCATCTGCCTTTTTTTATTCAAATAAGGCATAATTTTTGGGGCTCACTGTCTGTTTTATAAACCCCATTTCCGTTTCATCCATGGCAGTGAGTTGTTTTTATCTACATCCTTTCATTTCACGCCATTTCATTTCATTAGGGGCCGATAACCTCGATGTTAGGCCCCTTAAAACAACAATTATCATCATCATCAATCTCGTGAGGACTTCCATGTAAAATTACAGAGTTAATGATTGTCGCGGGAGGTACAAACTCTTGATGGACGATTCCTCTGATGTCAAAAAATATTATGAGCATGGTCTTGATCTTTGATTTCCTTATTCAAGCCTTCTTGGGATGAGGGGATGCCAAGGTGTGGCACTCAACACTTGGTCTCTTCGATTCGTGGTTGGACTGAAAAATAAACACTCAATCCCAAAGGCCTGTTGTACCATTGGAAACGTTTCTGCTGCAGACTTTTACACAAAACTTTATAATGAACATAAATATTAATTATGATTAGTAAGATGGTATCCATATTGACCTACAATAATAAATTGAAAGTAATAATATCTTAGTCAATATGTATTGGATTTAGAAATCATACATGTTTCGGTCTTCGTTGAGACCTCCTTCAGCAAATTGGCATAACTAAAATATTTAACTATAACTTGAGAAAATAATTTCAAAATAAGCTAAAATCTATATTGCAAGAGAAAGAATCTGAACCATTCAGGTAGACGGCGAGGATCTACCGCGAGTAACGAGATTCAAGTATCTTGGCTCCACGATCGCTGCTGATGGTTGACTTGTTGAAGAGGTCAATGCAAGGATATCCGCAACTTGGATGAAATGGGAACTACCACTGGCGTCACTTGCGACAGGAGGATGAAAGATCACCTCAAATCTAAAATCTATCGTATTGTCAACCGACCAGTCACACTGTATGGTTGTGAATGTTGGTCTACTACGACTGGGATGGAGCGTCAACTGGGAGTCATGGAGACCAGGATGCTGCGGTGGACAGGTGGTGTTACTAAACTGGATTGCATACCCAATGAATGCATCAGGGAGAGATTTAGCATTGCACCCATTCCCGAAAAAATGTGTGAGAGTCGTTTAAGATGGTTTGGACAGGGGCTGACACTATAGCAAAGATGGGTTACATGTTGGAAGTCGCCGGTAATAGACCAAAAGGACGACCAAAACAGCGATCTGAAGAGCATCAATCTCCACCCTGACATGGCCCAGGACAGAACTAAATGGAGACTTGGAATCCATGTAGCAGACCCTGCCACCAGGCGGGACAAACCCTAAAGAGAAAGAATTAAATAAGGAAAGATTGAAATTTATGACTACAAATCGATCATGAAAATGTTCACCTCAAGAAACTTAAATTATAATTTAACAAAAATCTTGGACAGGGGTTCCCAAACTTTCCAGTCCGTGGACCCCTTGAAAGAGGAAAATTAACTCGGGGATATACGGTATTTATTGTTTTTTTTTTTTTTGTTGAAAGGAAATAATATTAGTTTAACTTTTAAGACATTCGCACAGAAAAATGAATTTAATTAGCAAAATTATAATACAGTATAATTGTCAAACCCAATGTGATATTTAATGTGAACAATGAAGCTTTTTATGACCAATTAGTTCTTCAATGTTAGGTTTAATATTTGTTAATTTCAACATTAAGTCACTCTCAATTTCAAGTGTAGATCTCAACTTAGATTTCAACTATGTGAGATGGTAAAATGCAGTTTTACATAAATGAGTAGAGGGGAACACTATCAAGCACTTGAGCCTTTTTCGAGAGTTCGGGATAGTAATTTATGGCACTTAACCAAAAGTCGTTAGTTGCAATTGTGCAAACTGCAATTTCAGTGAACTGCCAGTTGAAAGTTCTACCAATGAATCTTTTTCCTGTGGAGTGAGAAACAGGTTGGTTGAAAGCCCATCAGCAAATGGATTCCTTATCCATATAATAATAATTTTATTAATGCAGCCAATGGCCATGTACTTTTCTTTTCAGGACGGATCAGGGAAGGAAATCGGCCGTGGACCTATTAAAAGTAACCGTCCCGGCATTTGCCTGGTGGTGAAAATGGGGAAACCACGAAAACTATTTTCAGGATGACCAGGGGGGGATTCGAACCCACGCTTTCCCGATGCCAGAGAGTCACGAGGTAGCGCGTAAGCCCTTTCGGCCACCGCGGCCGGTCTTATCCATATAATAATAAATTTATTGCAGCCGAATGGCCAGGAAAGGCTTACAATATCAGGTTACATGTTTACATTAGATCACAGTTGCACTGTTCCTTTGCTTGCATTTATAAGGTCATTAAGAGACCCTGTCCTGCTTTTGCATTGCTTGATGTAATAAAGTTCACACCTTTCGCCACATATTTTACACACGCATTGGTCTTCTGCTTGGTGATATTTAGTAATTGCACACATTTTATGGTGGAAACCATGAATCGCAATTTGCGTTTGATTGGTGTTGGTCCATTGTCTATTTAACATGGCATCTGTTCCAAAAAATCCATTATCTATCTCTTTCTCCTTCTGTTTCCTTCTTTCTATAACTTCTGTATAAGCGCGCGTACTTGGTAGGAATTCGTTGAGCATTATATCCTAGAGGAAAAACGTTTCTTTTGCTAGAATGTATGCTATTCTATTTGACGCATATTTGCTTGCTCCTATGGCCCGTTTGTTGAAGCGTGCTTTCAAGTTTTCTAAATCACTGGCTTTCAATTTATCCCGTATGAGTTCAATCCCATATGTAATGATGGGGGGTGATTGTCGTTTCGAAGAGTCTCATCGACGTTGCTAGTTTCAGGGATGTGATATTTTCGATGCAGCACATTGCTCTTATAGCTGCTGCTGATCTCTCTTGTATGTGAATGCTGCATGTTGAAGCAGTAGCCTGCATTGTAATGCTGAGGTATTTAAATTTGTTGACTACATTTAATTGTTTGTTTCCTATCTTCATGATATCAGTCCTCGAAATTCTTCCTCCTCTCCTAAATACCATTTGCACTGTTTTATTTTTGTTTATGTGGAAATCATTGTCTGTAGCCCATTGATGTATAATGTTCATGTCTTGCTGCAATATCTTTTTATTTGATGACCTGAGGGCCATGTCATCTGCATACATTATGAGCGTAGCTCCCTTCAAATTCTTCCCTATATCTGCTGTCATTATATTGAAGAGCAGTGGCTCTCCTTGCATAACTCCATGTGTCTCGATTAAGTCTTCTGATGTCGACACCTCATCAGTTATCTGTAGTACGTATTGTCTCAGAATATTTTGTAATATATCTGATAGGGACATGATTGGTACAGATCATACTCTTAAGTTTTTGCATTAGTTTCCCTCTACGTATATAACCTTGAAAGAATAGTAGATTTCGCCTTTGTATGAGCTTATACAAGGAAAGTTTTTCCTTTGTGAAGTTTTGTTGGACAGGCTGTGGAAGGGGGAGTATTAGCTCCCGAAACATGCCCCTGTAATAGAAATAAGCAGTATTGAAGGCGGAAAATCTATTATTCTTTCAAAGTTATTGTTACGTCAATACGGACCTGAATAATCGACATTATGAATCTACGTATATAGTCGAAGGCTTTTTCATAATCTATGAAAATGGTGTAGTACTTTCCCATTGGTTTGCTAACAGCTTCCTCAATGTCATGTAGGAGTGATGTCACTGCCTGCAGTGTAGATTTCCCTTTTCTAAACCCAAACTGATATTCAGGTATATGGTGATTAGTGAGATCTGTCAGTTTTTTAGTGATTATCTTCATGAACAATTTATAGGTTGTGTTCTCTAGTGCCACCCCTCTGTATGAGTTCAAATCATCTGCACTACCTTTCCCTTTATATATTATCTTCAGGGTCGCTTTTTTCCATTTTTGAGGAATGATGTTTAAAGTCAGATATTTGTTGAAAATTTCTGTCCATATGATTTTGAGTGTATCAGCTGTGTCTTTGAGATGTTCATATGCAACTTGGTCTGGTCCGGTTGCTTTCTTATTTTTTGCTTCTCTGATGCATAGGTCTACTTGGTCTTCCATTATTTCAATTGTCCTTTTCACTACATTTTTATCCTGTATGTCTATTGCATAGGTTTCAGACTGGTTTCTTTTGTTCAATATTCGCGAGAAATGCTTCTCCCATTTGTCTATTGGAACCTCGTTCACGGTGTGGTGTGTTCTCCTCTTTAGGGGTAAGAAAGGATTCTTTTCCGCTGCTTCTGCTTTCTGTTGGGCTTCCTTTTCCATGTAGTTTCCTCTTGCTGTTTTGATGAGTGCTTTGTAGTGTCTTCTTTGTCTCGCATAGTCTATGAGCGTTCAGTGCTTCTTCCTTCTTCAAAGCAACTCCTATCAAACCATGGCTGTGCACGTCTCTTTGTTGCTGGTCGGCAGGCGCTTTTTATTAGATCAGTCGTCATATCCAATGCTGTTTCCACATGCCCGTCCACGATTTTTCCCTTCACTTCTTATATGGCATCCGTATTTTGATTTATATTTTGCTGGTCTATGAATCTGGATAGTCTTCTTTGAGGATCCATATTTTTTTTTATGTGGAAGCCCCATTGCCATTTCCATCGTCGTTACTATTGTCACATGTTTTCTATTGGGTGAAATACCCGAATCCCTTAGCTCCATTTGTTCTATAATAATCCCTGACACTACAGCCCATTAAGGGCCTAGGCCTACCAGGCAACCACTGCCCAGCTATTTAGCCTGCAGATATTGGGGTGACGCATGGTCTGCGCGTCGGGTCCCCTCAGCCGTTCATCTTGGTTTTCGTGACTGGGGCGCTGGCTCACTGTCAGACGGCTACTCAATTGTCCCCATGAGGCTGAGTGCCCCCTGTTCCAGCCCTCACGTCAGTTTTAAAATCCCAGACGGAGCTGGGAATCGAACCCGGGGCCTCGGGGAGAGAGGCAGGCGCACTACCCCAAAACCACGGGGCCAGCTCCATTTGTTCTATCAACGATATATTTCTTCCTCTTTACAGAAGCAGATCTATAGCACTGGTTCCGTTAGTCACCATGTACAGTAAGTCGGCATATAATTTTTGTTAGCTAGGGTAAATCCCTCTTCTTAGTGTTTCCATGATGATTTCTGTTTTAGTATTTGATTTACCTATTCTACAGTTTATGTCGCCCGCTATTATTGTATCGTCATGTTTGTCTGTTCCAGTAAAGTGACAAATGTTTGTCTGTGGCGATGATTGTGCTCATTATAGTCTCCATTACCTCATCTGCACTTGCTTGGGGTCTAATGTAAATTGCTATTACTGTGATCAATTCGGATTTTACCGCCAAAACATTTTCATCCTTATATACAATTTTGTAACTTCCAACAGATGGTTTCAAATAGCAAGATACTCCCCCTGTTGGCCTTCCTTCTGTTTGACGAGCGTATGAATGTAGTCCATAGAATCCTTTTATATCTAACAGTTCCGATACGAACGTTTCTGTGAATACCATTACATCATATTTTTGAAATTCCTCTGTGGGTACATGTTTTATTCCAATTAAGCACTTCAATAAGTGAGTTGGACTCCGTTTTCTTGATATGTTCTTTGAAAACGAAATCTTCTGATTATTATACCTTTCGGCCAGTATCCGGGGCTTTCTACTTCCTCCAGTTGACTAAGGAATTCCGATTTTGGACGCTTCATTCCTTCCTCTAATTTTAATCTCCTCACATGTGATTTCTTCTTGAATACCATTCTTTTGTAGGTATTTTATAATATTTTCTGGCAACGTGTCTTCTTGTAGCCTTCCCACGAAGAGCCATGCATTCTTTTGTGCTGCACGAATGTCCACATCGGTGTTTGGCTTTGTTCCTATCGTCTGCGTGTTCCTTTGCGTTTTGTTTCTTCTGTTCTCAACTTGTGTCCACGAGTTCTCATCGTAATAATTTTTGGATTTGTCTGTTCAGATGTGTTTTTTTTTTCTGATGTAGTCTAATTTCTGGTGTGTTTATTAGATTCTTTGTTATAATCTCCTGTCTCGTGACAGTGTCCACATTACTTTTGTGATGGTCTAGATGTCTCTAGTTGTTCTATGATTTGACTATCTTCTCCCTTGTTTACATCTCTCTGGTTGTCAACCGTAACCTCATGTTGTGATCTTTCCTTTTCTGGATTTATTTCTACTACAGCTGATTTCAACATTTTGAAGCAGTTTCTTATCTCACTTACCGCTTTCCATATGTCCCTTTTTTCTGTTACTGGAAAATACTCCCTTAACTGCATGGAGAGTTGCTCCAAATGTGACTCAATAAGACCGAGAATCTCCTTTGGAACATTTTCTCTTGACATCTGGATGAAATATTCCATAAAAGGGAATTGCTCGAAGATTTCACAGTCTAAATCTTTGAATCCTCAGCTTCAGTTTCTTAATCATTCCCTCAGTTTTATCTCGAACCTAAAAAATATTGATATTGATATTAAGTCCATTGAGATGGTTGAAGATATCAGCAAGATATAATAGCTTCAAAATCCAGTTTAAGTCATGGAATCTGTCCTTCAGCTCGAACTTGGGAATCGTGCAGAAAGAGCTTGACTTCATCCCTCAGTTCATTGCTGCCACCAGTGACAGTATACATACTTTTTTGTTTGTTACGCAACACTTCAGCTTTTGCTTCAAAAACATTTGGGCATTTTGCTGGTTTCATGCTTCCATTGGATAGAACTTGGTAGCAAATAACGCACTGTGGACACAGCACTTCTTCTTTGTGAATGGAAATAAAACCCAAATTTATGTATGTTTCAGAATATTTACGTATCTTAGTTCCTTTACCTTCACGTGGGCCTGCCACATTTTCAGTAGCCTACTTGAACCTGCATTTGTGGTACCACTAGCACTTGTAATATTCTCATCAGTTTTTGCGATATCACTGGCACTTGTGACATTTTCAAGCTCTGTATAAACACCGTATCTGATACCACTAGGATGTGCAACATTTCGTGTCTTTGAAGAACGTTTTACAGAACCATACGTAAGCCAACGATCCATCTTATAACACACTGTAGTAGATATACATGCTTCTATGGCTGCTAGCAAGCTATGACAAGCTAGCAAGCAGCAACAAGTCCCGTAGAAGCGCGCGCAGCCAAACGCAGTGTTGCCAACTGCTAAGTATCAAAATTCAGCTACCCTACGATAGGTGGCAAACTAGCTACCAAAATTATGACTTGTTGCGTCACCGCCGTTTATCTGCTAGAGTGTTTTAGATTTTACAATTCAGATTTAAAAAATGAGTATCAGAGAAATTTTCTCTATTTTTTGTTAAAGCGTCTGCAGTCCCACAAAATTATTGTCGCGGACCCCACTTTGGGAATCTCTGATCTAGGAACATAAAATCTTATAAATGTAGCAACGTTAACCTTACGATTGTTATAATAATATACTTGATATGGAATTGATATCATATAAAATGAGGAATAGCTTATCTAAAAGGAATTTAACAAGATCTGAATGTCAAAATCTCATGCCGATATGGTAACCATTACGAGAAGGTTGAGGTGTGAACCAGAATTCTAAAACTACGAGAAAAGTTATTCCAAAAAATGTATGACGTTTTAATGCAATGCATTTTGCTTTTTTTTTTTTTACGCCCTCATTGGAGCACTTTAATCAATACAAATACAATTAAGTCTAACAACGGTATTCAGCTTCAGGTTCTTCTGCACCCAAAATTTCTTCATTCTATCTGACCTGGCTGACCTTTGTTCATCTGTGATGGTGTAGTTTTTCCGTTCAAATGTTGTTAATGTGAATTGTAAGTAAGGCGTTATTTAATTTAATACTCTTATAATTTTCATCCTGTATGCCTAAGATGACCAATGGCAACATTCGATCTCATTTGTTTCCTGAGTTCATGGATGGCAGATTTACTGTGTTTTAATGTCAACATGAATCTCAATAATGTTAGAACCTCATATCAAAGAGGGTTTGCAGAACTTAATATCTGACACCAAGAGACTCCAGCCTCTTTTCATGGCCCTGGCCCTGGGGACATATTAGAGAGGTTTGGAACACCTCAATATCAAATGAAAAGCTTACTCAGAACCAATAATCTTAATCTAAATAGGTAATTATATACTAGAGTGGCAAATACTCTGATTGAGGGGTGGGGGATGCGATAACTTGATATCGTGGAACTGTTTTCACTTTACCCGTCATCGCATAGTAATTCAACAATATTTACTCAACCAGGTGTCATTCTGTCCCAAACATGTGCAGTAGGGTTGAGATCAGTTCGTGGTATTGGACAAACTTAACACATGAATTCCTGCACCAATGTACTGTATCAGTCAGGGCTATATATGAACAGGAAACTGGCAACAGGAGTCATCAGCAGTGAGAAGGAAATTCACCCTTCCAAAGGATCAGCCCCTTGTTGAACATCTGGAAGTGCATTTACTCTTCAACAGTCAGCGACAGGAATGTATGTAGGATCAATGTCAGGCTCTTCTTCTCAGACAAGTCAATGCACTCGCATATTGTCCAAGAAACTGGATGAAAGAGACAAAGTTCGTCTTTTTCTTCAAGGATTGCATTTCAGCATGATTCTGCGATGGTATGGGATGTGACAGATTATCATGTCCAAGATGTTCACATTTGGCCCAAATAGTGATACGTTACGTATGTGAAGTGGAAATTCAGGTGCTACTTCGGCCAACACACTGCCTGGATATTCAAACGTTCTGTGCATGTTTGGGATTGTACCTCAAGGTTTTACTGAAAACCTTAAATAGCACTTTAAGACATGCTGTGTCATTGACCTTGATTTGGAGCATGCCTCAAAATTTTGAGTTAGTGATACCACCCTGAGAGGGCAACATTCACCTCCTCGAGTAGAGAACGATTATTACCTGATGGTGCAAACCTAGATCTGAGAGGAGAAAGGAGGAGAAGGAAGTTAGTGGAGGGGGTCACTGCTGCTGAGAGGCGCACTAACGTGCAACACAGTCACGGTTTCTAAGAGCCGAGGTGAACATTTCCGTAGCATTTAGCGGAGTGAACGTTCCACCCCTCTCAATCACGCTGCAGCATGTGGACTCATCTGTATACGGAAGTCATTGCTTGCGCATGTGCCATTAGTAATATTCGCTTTCTACCAGTGTTAAGAGGTGTACATTGTGTGATCACATGAAGAAAGGCCTGCTAAAACAGAAGACAGGGTTTTAAAACAATTTTATATCACATCTGTAAATTAACAAATTAGGAAGCGGCAGATCAGTGTGCCCGAATTCATTTGCGTGCAAACCAGCATGGCAGAAAGACGTGTGCTGGAAATTTGGTCATGAATATGGAAGTGCATGGTGTCATGCACTATGGGTACATAGGACTAGTGTTTCAAATATTCATTGGTACGTACAGTGTGTGTATGTAGACAACGTTATCTTCCGTAGAATGGTTGGGTGCTGGTATTCAATGTTTAGTGAAGGAATACAAGAGTGTAGAAGATGAAGACTGATCTCGGCGCCGCCCCCCCCCCCCCACGTCTACAACGAATGTTGGCCGACAGGCATGTGACTGTGTCTTAATGTCACATCCTCATTGGAGTTTGCATGTGCTCAAGCCCACCACAGGGTTCAAAAAGTGTTAGGATATTGAAAGGTGTTGGCAAGCTGGGTGCCGAGACAGCTCACCACTGATCACAAGACTGCAAGAATGGCAATAAGCCTCGAACACTTCTTGTGGCACGAGCGAGAGGGCAATGACTTCCTGTTCAGGATCATCACAGCGAATGAGAGATGGGTGCACCATTTTATCCCTGAGACCAAGATGTTATTTTGGAAGCTACATGTAACTGATGACATTCTAAGGGACAAAGAATTTCACCTGAATTAAATGGCCACAAGTATCTTTGCAACTAAGAATCCGAAGCAATTATCAGGGAGCGCCATATTCATGATCAAAGACCGTTCGACAAAATACAAATCAGAGTGATATATCAAATATTTGTCGGTCACACACCTACTATAAGCAGCCTGCAGAAGCTCCTCCTGGCAGGAATTTGAAACGCAAGAACTCGGTATGTAAATTTGTAAAATATTATAGTTTATCTGTAAAATAAGAAAAGAAAATACTACAATTCCGTACATTTAATGGAAAAACGGTAAAAGTTGGCAGGTATGTATTGTGCATTGTGATAATATGGATTTGATTTTTAGTTATTGTTGTTTTAAGGGAGCAGAACAGCAAAGTCATCTGCCCTTAAAGTTATGATATGATTATGTGGTACTCTACAATACAATAATTTTTTATTTGAATGAATTAATAATTGCAGAGTGACTTCCTTGTAAAAATAGTTGCTGTTCTCTCTGGATGATAAACAAATTAAAATACACAGAACACTACCCGACAGAAAGAAAGAAACCTAAAAGATTTTAGATTATTTCCATTTAACTAATCATTACACAACTTGATATTCTTCCAAAACATTCTTCATATTTCAACAATTTTAACACAGGACATCACCAGCGTAGGGGCGTGTATCCTTGGTAGAACACAGTAAGATAAGTTTGGCAGGTGCGTTAGCAGGCAAGCTCAGTCCAACCTTGGATAAGTTCTCTAGTGGTAGTGCAAGTGGAACATCAAAATTGGAGAGTAGATCACCTGGATGACTCCAACTCAAAAGATCTACCTACACCAGGTAGCTGAAGCCAAATTATTCGGTATTATTATCACCATAATCAGTCCTTCATTTTCATTTGAGACTATTTTGCCTTTCAGTGTCTAGTCTGCAAGCGCCTTATTATTCGTAGTAGTAAGTGTAAAAATATCAAAGGGAGGTTCAAAATACAATGCAATTTATTACAAACAACAGCAATGGGTGTTCAGTGGCTTTTGCCACTGTGATTTTTATTAGCGTGCTGTATTGTTATGTTAAAGGTACTTCGTGCATGTTTATGTTACAGATATTAGAAAACAGATTTCCGTTTGCTAATGCTTGGTGTAGAATGCAAGCTTTCAAAATACTGCCTCGGTATGACTAAATCTGCATTTAGTCTTCTCAGTCGTATCTATATTGCATTGATTAGTAAATAAAGTAAGAATTTTGGCTTAAGCAAGCTGTCAAGAATTTCTCATAAATTTCTTTCTCATTAATTAATTTGATTTGAAATTCATCTCTCCTAGACCAGTTACAGTATTTTGAAATATGTCTTTAATCTTACATGTGTGCATAATTATTTTGTAATTCTTGGAAAATTTAAACATGAACAATTAGTTTTGTTAATGGAATAGTTCACTGTCCTCCACAGAAATTGTTCACACTTCAGAACATTGATATTGTAACTTACAGTTGGTCAACAAATAATAATTCCAGTTACTGGCATATGCAAAAAAATAACCTGAAATAAATTACAGTAATTGTTTTTTTTTTTTTTTTTGTCGACCGACTGAAAGTAACAATATCAATCGTCAATAAGGCAACACTAAAAAATGGCTTTAAAGCTATCTTAATCTCAAAACATTGAACTTGGCTGTATATTTTTTTAAATTTCCAAGTTGAAAGAAGATTCTCTTGTAGCCATCTATCATTTGCCTTTGTTTGAATCCACCTGATTGTTGTTTAACAGTATTATCCTATATCAGATTATTTGTATGAAAGGCAAAGTACTTGCTGCCCATCATTGTAGAATTTACAGGGTGTCTACTACTCTGGAAAACAGGGGATACTCAGAGAACTTTTAAATCTTTGGAAACTCAGGAGATTATCAGGGTATTTTAACGACACTCAAGGAATTTTAGTTTTACAAGGTCCAGGGAATTTTCTGATTTATCCTGGAAAAATCAGGGAAATCTGTTAGTTGGTTTTGGTAAACACCCTGAATAATAGCTCAGGACAGGGAGGCATGGAGAGCTGCATCAAACCAGTCAAAAGACTGAAGACTCAAACAACAACAACAAGGTCCAACCTTGAATAATGGGAAATTAAGCATTTAAATTTTGATCGGGGGAAAAGTATATTCTGGTGATGATTGTTGTAGAAGTATGTTCGTACTAACGTTAAATCGGTAAGCTCTCATTTCTTGCAAGACAGAGCACACAAATTACATGTGTAGACTGTGTATTTGTATATAAATGTGTAACTGTATGATTTTTGAGAGCATTACCATTGACGAGCTACTTTGAATACTCACAAGTACAATAGTTTTCCTGGATGTTTTTTGTTTTCAACTTTGCCATGCTACTCTATATTGTTCAAGAACTTGTTGAAATGCTCTTGGAGCACAAATTCTGTTTTATTTATTTTTTATGGCCGCTATTGTTACTCAGGGAATTTTCTGATTTATCCTGGAAAAATCAGGGAAATCTGTTATTTGTTTTTGGTAGACACCCTGAATAATAAACATTGTACTAGAATGAATGCTGTTGCTGAAGTTTCAGCATATCTATGCTCATGGAGCAAAGTAATAGGTTCTGAAGTGGTGTGCACATCAAGAAGTACAGTAACTTCTTTTTTGTGTGTGTGTATGCAGTTGTCGGTGTTGTAGCTTACAGTTGAAACTAATAAGTCATCATCTTGAACAGTTTCCAGCCACTGGCCGGGTCTGTTTGGAACATAAGCCTCTCCATCGTCTTCTGCCTTCCCACCACCTTGGTCCAGTCTTCTCCTTTCTTTCGCATGCAGTAACGTAGAATAATGGATGTTTGTTATTTGAATAAACTGTTTATTTTTAAAAGTCTTACAAAACAATATATGCACTTGGACAGAACTTCGTCATAGGTTACTAAGTCTTTCTCATTATACAGGATCCGTCCAAAAAATATTATACACACTTTATGAAACACAAAATGGCTGTTGTTAGTGGCCAGACACACTTCACAACAGTGAATGGTTGAACAACGTTGATCAGTGTGT
Source organism: Meconema thalassinum (assembly GCA_946902985.2). NCBI lineage: Eukaryota > Metazoa > Arthropoda > Insecta > Orthoptera > Tettigoniidae > Meconema > Meconema thalassinum. Next base: position 602,637,138 of record OX336388.2, on the reverse strand, counting down.
CCACAGAGATTATTTCTCCACATGTCACAGTGATAGTTTGGGAGTTGAAGAGTGATTGTTTCCATAAAGTGTACATATAGATGGAAAAATTGATGTTTTAAGCTAGGGGCTGGCAACATGTTGATCACAATCTACCAGTAAATCATGACTGCTATTTACTGAAACAACATTATTCATGAATTCTATTTGAATCAAATGCAGCATATTCTGACGATGGGAAATGGTATTTCATATTTTGAGCTTCTATTCACCAAATATCAAATTGATTATTCCTGCCTAATTCCATTAACAGAAATGCTTTTCAGTTGGTCAACACAAATTGTGCCCAATTAGATTAGGCAGGCAATAACAGTTATTTTAACACCCTAATTCCTGTAGAAAAAGAAATGAATTATTAATACACTTCTTGAACAATGGGGGGAAAATTGACATGTTTCGTTCATCGTGCAAACATCATCAGATCTCGTTCACTTTGGACTTAAATTAAGTTCGGTGGATATTTGTTTAACACTTATTTACAATGCTATTTATTGCGCTATTATAAGTTACGTAAGTTCTCATGATGGAACTTTAGTTTACTAGGTACTCACAAGACATGTAAGTTCACATGAGGCAGTAATAGATGGTGGTAACATTGTTCAAGTTCACCAATGACTATACATACACACAAGACAAGTTCGCACAAGGCAGTAATATCATTCAGGTTTACCAACAACAATATGGATAGGTAAGAGAGAACTTCAATGTTTATTATTGTCATGTTAAATCTTCTAAAAGAAAAGTGGGGTGGCTTGGCAGTCATGGTTGTTGTAAGAGTAGAACAGTAGATCATCAAAGCTTTGTGTTAAGCATTTCCAGGTGCCAGTAACTGTACCTTCAGAGAAGAAGGGTCCTATTAAACCCACTGCCAGCTGGATTGCATCCCTCCTGGCTGCTTTAAACTACCTGCCCATTCAACGAATACAGCATTGGTTTGAGGGTACGACCTTGTTTCCAAATAAAGGCGCTAAGAAGCAGAACCAAGTCACTGTAGCAGACATAAGTTTTGTATTGATGTTAATGGCAAAGTTTTGTTTGGAATGTACTCTGAATGATTTTATAAGGCTGTACTGCTGCGTGCCCTTTTGTGAATCAGAACAGGGCAAGTTAGAATGCCGGGGAATTTCATTTCATGAGACAATTTCATCGGACAATTCACTGCGAGTGAAGTGGTTACGTGCGATTTCCAGAGAAGGTGACAAAGAGGAAGCAAATAAATAAATAGGACTTGAATGAATGAGTAAATAAGTAAGTAAATATGTAAATGAATAAGTAAGTAAATACATAAATAGGCAAATAAGTAAGTAAATAGGTAAATAAATAAGCAAATTAGTAAGAAAATAAAAAAGTACAGAAGTAAGTAAATAAATAAGTAAACATTTATAATACAGCCATCACAATAAGATGGGTTATCAGACATATTCAACGCACACCCAAGTACATGGGGCTACTTGACCAGGATGTTGCAAAGCCCCTAAATAAATCAACATCCCATTTTTTGGTGGCCAAAGGCATTTATTTCTTTTCCCTGACTTTTATTGGCCTTATTCATTTCTTTTCATCTCGTCAAGTAGCCTATTAAGTTAGATTTAAGTCAGTTTATCATCTAGGCTTACAGGATGGAGCCACGTTGTATATCGGTATCACCGATACCAGCCGCGAAAGCCTACGATCTAAATAGATTTAAGTCAGTTGGAAGTAGTTGTATTTTTATTATCATCTGTATAATTATGGGAAAATGAGCTAGACATTTCACCCCTTAAAAACAATCACCTCCACCACCATGTATTTTTGCTTTCCTTTATACTGAAAATTTGCCCGTAAGTATGTGTCTGAATACTTTTAGATGATTGAATAACAAAAGAACTAAGTTAGTGTAATGTTTTCACGTCCGTCAATCTCGATATTAAGCCTCCAAACATAACAATCCTTCGTTTCAGGTATCTTCCCCTTTAAAAAGCCGCAGCGATCTCAGTGGGTTGGTGGTGCAACCTAGCGGTGAATTAATATATATCGTGTACGCCTGTGAGTGTTGAATGAGCAGGCAGTTTAAAGCAGCCAAGAGGTATGTGATCCAGCTGGCAGTGATTAAACCCCTAGATGACAATCCACACCAGATATTGCCTTGTTGACATGAGCATGTGGATTTTTTGATGCCCAGTGAACACTATTATTATCATCATTAACTGTTTGAATTGAGCCTCATCAGACCACACAATCTTCTTCACTAACTCTTCATCCTCATTTACAATCTGCTGAAACAAGCCCCAGCCATTATGATTCACTATTGTATGTCATATGAAGAAATGAAAATCCACAGCCTGCTTCCAGTCTCCGACCGGGTCAGGAATGGAATGAATGAAGCCCCCATCTAGCGGCGAGGATATGAACGTGCCGGCTGCCGAGGCCTGACACACTCCTCTGGGGCAATGATTAAATGAATGACAGATGAAATGAAATGATAGTGGAGAGTGTTGCTGGAATGAAAGTTTGACAGGGAAAACCGGAGTACCCGGAGAAAAACCTGTCTGCCTCCGTTTTGTCCAGCACAGATCTCACATGGAGTGACCGGGATTTGAACCACGGACCCAGCGGTGAGAGGCCGGCGTGCAGCCGCCTGAGCCACGGAGGCTTCTGTATGTCATATGTTACTCATAAAAGATATGGGTTCCAACATCTATTGAAAAACCACCATTCTACATATTCCACAGGTAATTTAATACAACTCTCAAATGTGGACCTGCTAAAGTGTGTATACATTTTTTTGACAGATTCTGTAGTTCCTTTTATGGTCAGTTACAGAGAAAGCTATGTACAGTGAAGAATTGAATTTTGACAGGATAGTAAATATACTGAGGGTAGAATTACTGCATTTACAGATTTTAACCACCACATCATCAACTCTTAATTCTCTCATTGAAGTTGATGATGATCATCTATTTTTCATGTCAGAAGTATGATGTCAAAAAAGGAAAACAGAGGTATAAATGCAAAATTGGGGTCTACAGCATTTCATGGTTTACAACAACCAGAAGTTTGAACATCAGTTGCATTAGGCGTTGCTCTCATTAGGTCTTTCAGAGTGCATTGGATGGAAATGTAACACACTGCAGTAGTTGGTCATCCATTTGCACAGCTCTGCATTCACAGAGCACTGACTCCACAGGAAGGTCCCACTTCTGCAGGTTGGTCTTGTATCTTGTGTTGAGAGCCATGAATCACCAGGGGGAGGGGCTCTTCCTTAAGGATTAGCCTTTCTCATAGATTATGGCATTTTCCCACCACTTTTAGATGCTTGCTTGCTGTGGTGTTCCTTTGAGAACGTCAGTGGCTATTAAGAAGCTCCTTTTTGATTTCGGCCTTGGATATGCAGGCTGACAGTCATATGGAAAGATGTTAACCTTCACCTCCAGAACGGCTTCTTGAGTTGTTGGGCTGTTGTTCACTTTTCAGCATTTGGCTTTTCCTGAGCAAATGTGACTGGTATTTTCAAAGATTTGTTCTACATGGCTTGAAGTGATTCTTGTATGAGGTTTATATGGGCTATTGGAATGTTATGGAATTTACAGAACCCCGCGGCATAGCCATCCATTTTAAGTTGCCCACCAGGACTGTGATGGGGAGCTACAGCAAGTCCAGGGATCCGAGGTCTGTATCCCAGTGCTGACTGCGGCTATCCTGTGTGTAGTTTTTTTCCACACTTCCTCCAGGCAATTGCCAGATTAGTACCTTATTTCAAATCCCGGCGCATCTACCCCATTCCTGACCCTAATAATTAGTTACATTTCGGTTATCAGACAGATTCTACACACACCCAAAGTACACGGGGCTACATGACCGCTTTGTAGCAGCCCCTTAACTGAGGAACCAACCAACCAAAGTCAGCACAGAATCACAGTTTATCAGCCAAATTGAACACACGCCACAGGAGCTGAAGTCCAATGAGCCCCAAACCCCCAAAACAAATTAACAACAGCAACAAGGAATTTACATGAAGTGATGGATTCTAGTAGTTTCTGGTTGACAGTTCTTTGGTTCCAAACGTGGCGTGGTTATTGTCAATACTCGACATGAATGGGATGCTACACCCCTATGTGAAAGGAGAGGTGGAGCCTAGTGTGATGAGGTGCACTTTACCAGAAATGTTATGGCCTGGGAAAGGTTTACTGGTGGCTTTCAAATTTTATCCTTATTCTGGATCTCCATTTTCCTGTTATGTGGATGTTTGAAAATTTTGAGTGTTCCTCTGTAAATTCTGGCATGGTAGTTTCTAGAGAGTAGATTTTTTTTTGAATGGGAATGCTTGATCTCTTTTCCTAAGCGGATTTATCTGTCCGAATCTGCAGTGTCTTGAATGTTCTTTAATTATTGTGGTCATCAGTGCCCTCTTCCCAACTGGTATTACTTCTCTATTCCACCACTGTCTCACAATAACATATATTCAGTGGCTTAACTCATAGATTGAGTAGCCACAAGCAGTCCTTTAAGTCCGGTGGTTGCAAATTTACACCACTTGGCTATGTTGCATACACAATACACTTGTGATATGGAGATGAGGCAAAAAAGCATTGACAGAATTTTCCAGCTATATGAACTCAATCCACCCTAGTATTCAGTTCATCATGGAACTAGAATAAAACTGCAATCAAATCTTTAATAGACTAAGCTAAATGGATATCTCAACAAAACAATCTATAAGAGGAAATACATCTGCATTATTCGCATATGAATTTTCCAACTCGGATGTTAACCACAAGACACGTACACTAAAGAACAACTATCCTATGGAGAAAAGTGAACATAAGCAAATGACAAGACTTTTCTGCCTTAAATCAGGCATGTCACAGACAGGAAAGAAAGAACACTTAAGTGCCACTTCATAGATACTGGTTACAGGCCAATACAAAACATCAGCAAAATTCTCAGGAGCTACAAAGACCCTCTAATCCACTGGCCTCTACAGATGAATACAAAGTTCCATGTTCATGGTGGCAAGTGTATATTGGCACGACTAAGCAAAGTGTGAAAAAACATAATTAAATAACATTAACATTCCAGACACTGCAGATTCCAACAGACTGATAAATCCAATTTTAAGACACAGAAATACTCTGTAGAACATCCCACTACCATACCAAAATTCACAGAGAAGCAATCAAAATGTTATAATCATCCACTTAATTTTAATAGGTAAATGGGTAAGATTTGGACACCTCTCCCAAGATACAAAATTTCCTGGAAATCAAGCTAAGCCTCCCCCTTCCTTGCACACAGGTGTGCTCCATCCCCAGCAGCAAACCAGATAACAATAACCTCGCTGTGTGCAAATGGAACCAGATAATTGTCATCTAGAAACTATAAGAATCCATTCATGTTTTGTGTAAATTCTAGAATATTCTAATTATCTATATAAACCTCACACAAGTGTTACTCAGAACAAATCTTTAAAATGGACCTTCTCTACGGGCAGCCCATGGGAATATGGCAGGTCCCCATTTTTAGCATAGCTGGACTTGAACCACACTGAACAAGGATACTCAGCAGTGGAGTAACACAATATAAGCACATTGGTCCTCACATTACATGGGTGAGCTCCCCGTGTTGTACCTGTGAGTTTCAGCACTATGTTGTTATGACAATAATTATTGTTGTTTAAGAGGCCTATGAGTTAGCTTATCAGCCCATCATCAAAATAGTACTATCATTTAACTCTTAGTGTTTAACATCCTTTAATATTCCTCTTATTTAATGAGTGGTGAAGTTATGCCACCTTTTAATTATGTTGTGGAGTTGTATGTTCCCTTTAACTGCTGAGACTTAGAGACACCAGGGTGCCAGAATTTTGCCCTGAAGGCCTTTAACATGCCAGTACATGTAATGACATGTTCCTCTTGCATTTAAGCACCTTTAAATGCCAATCAACTGCACCAGGATTCAATCCTGCAGCCTTGGCATAGGAGATGGAAGCATCAACAGCATGCCATGTAGCTGGCCAATTTTGTCTGCTCTTCAAATTCAGTTATTTTACTTACTAATGTATTGAAGACCCTATATCTCTGTGGATATTGCACCTACAATAGTAATCTAAAATACTCACCATTTAAGAATAAGTGTAAATCCTACTTTTGATCCCTTTCCCTGAAACTGTTCATATTTGAGCAAGCAGTGGGATATGACAGAAGTTACTGTTTTAATTTGTGTCATTCTAATCATTGACACTTGTCAACAGGCTATTGCAAAGCTGAGATGGACCGAACCCACACTTATTCAAGAGAAAGCTATTCCTTTGCTTTTGGAAGGCAAAGATGTTCTTCTCCGAGCACGCACTGGATCTGGCAAGACAGCTGCATTTGCAATTCCCGTTATCCAGAAAATTTTGAACTATAAGCAGGTAACATCTGCATATATGTGTTGATCAAGTTATCCTTTTAGACATTCAATTGAAAGGTGTAAATCACTTTGGATGTATACGGTAAGGATTCGTATAAAAGAAATAGCTTTTTAGACCTCCCAGGAATTTAAAAAATGTGTTTTTGAAGTAGAAGAGGGTCATTCCCTGCAATAAATTATAGCATAAGGGTCAGTTTTAACCTATTTTCATTTTGTGAAAAAATAGGCTTATGAGTAGGGCCCGGCTTCATATGCTCTAAAAACTACAAAAATATGCATGCACATATGCACTAAAAATGTTGAAAATATGCACTTAAAATAAAACAACATACTCTTACCAAACGTATTACCTAATTTTAACTCAGCTTTACATTGATACACATGTTTCATTCCTTGCAAAATGTTGCATGGCGGTAGGTTATCCATAGTTTTTCAATGTTTTCAGGGGTCAATGACTTTCTGTTGTCGGACAGAATTAATTTATATGCTGAAAATGATCGTTCTAATTCGACAGACGTAACTGGGCAATACTTGTACACTGGCACTGACTGCTCTGAATATTCTTCTGGTAAAGACTGCCTGATTCCACTTATGTAGTTGCTTATGGATTGAATCTTCTTCAGTCCTGGGTTTGATTCCAACACCACACTGAGTTTCCTTTTCACTTTTTCTCCAGTTTCACCAGGGACACCATTTAAAGAACTAAAGGTGTTTTGAATTAACTGAAGGGATTCGTGTAGGGGTGCACCGCGAGTTTCTAGGCCCTTAATCGCCTTCGAAAGTGACGAATAATGCACATGGATGATACTGATATCTTGATATACAGTTTCAGATTCAAATGCGCACTTTGCTTCACGAACACACGCAGTATGACTATCGTCAATGCTTGTAACTACATCTTTCACTTGATTAAAGTACTCCTGGTAGAACGATACTGCGGATAACCAAGTTTCCCATCTTGTGAGAATAGGTTCCGGCGGAAGAGAAACGTGAGGCAGGAGAGATTTGTACAACTGTACACGAGCCGGTGCTTTTAGGAACAGTTTCTTCCCACTTGAAATTATTTTGTTGACAGATGGAAAGAGCATACGATGGAATCCATGGGCCAAACATGTGACATGGATGGGATTTGGAAAAATTACTCGAAGAGACTGACCAGCTTTCAACATAATCGAAGCTGCATCTGTGACAAGGCGCACTTTGTAACAATCACTTTCCGATTCACTAGGCCACAGAAGGCGCAGGGAATCGTTAACACATCTTGCAACTGTAGGGTGGTTGGTTTTTTGTATCACTTTCCACGAAAATAAATGAGGTTTGCCGGTTTCTTCTGGACATAATTTATCCACTACGAAGTTCGCAATGTATCGACCACACGAATCTGTTGTTTCATCTACCGATATCCATATACAGTTCCCTCCTATGTCAGACCGTATCGAATCCACGACAGAAGCGTGAAGTGAAAGTAAATAGTTCTTCCTAAGGGTAGATTCATCTGGTGTCCTTTCATTAGCACAATACTTATCAAGAAATGAGCGTAGATGTGGATTATTCAATTTATGCTGTGGAATGTTGCTGCATACAAAAGCTTCACAAAGATCAGTAGAAAATGTACTAACTTCACACCGCGTTTTAAAGTCAGTTAAAAGTAGCTGTTGCGTATTCTTACTCTGTTCTTTTGATATAAGATGTGAAGTCGTTTTCGAATGCTGCTCAAGTTGAATTTTTTTATCACATTTTACACTCTTCTTGCCTACTTGACAGTACAGTACACTACATCACCGTCACTTGTATAGTCACTATTGCCTGATATCCACTGTTTTATTAAAAATAACCTAGAGCTCTTATCTTTGGGCATTTTTACAGCTTAATCCGCTAAAACACTGCAATAGACGAAGAGCAAGTTATCAGATGAACGCACTTGTTTACGCAAACCTTGCAAGGCTACTGTTAGGAGAAAGTACATAGGACTGAAGGAAATAGCTGTTGTGAAAGGTTCATTATACATCTGCCTGCTTGTTCTGTATTGCGACATTGCAAGCACATTCCTTGGCCAGGGAAGGCTTATCGTCTTGCCAAGGGATGTACAACATATGGAGTTCATTAGATTTTTCATTTGGGCAGCTTCGGTGGCGTAGTCGGTAGCATGCTGAGCTTCTATGCCCAAGATAGCGGGTTCAAACTCGGCCGAAGCCGTCGGATTTTTTAAGAGCATTAAAAATCCCTCAGTATGCCTTCCTTCAGAGGGGAAGAAAAGCCGGCGGTCCCATGTCATAGATTTATGGCACGTTAAAGAACCTTCCACTAATTGCACCTGTGTAAAGCTAAATTCGATAGGTTAAGAATGTAAACGACGCTCTTAGGTTTCTACGTTCGTTGCCAAGAGCCGACTGTGGTGGCGTCTAGTAGCTAAGTTCTGAACTTGGCCTAATAGTCGTTGACGGTGGCGCTTGGCGGCAAAAGTAGGAACTATTTGAAAAATTCTGAGTTGCAGTACTTAAATTAAAAAACAGATAACACACACTAATACAGTCATCACAATTAACACCGGTTATCAGACAGATTCTACACACACCCAATGTACACGGGGCTACATGACCGCGTTGTCATAGCCCCTAAACTTAAGAACCAACCACCAACCAGATTTTTCATTTCGTTCAGAAATCTTGGATTAATCGTTCACACACGAGAGAAAAATATATCCATATATGCACTAACATTCAAAATATGCACTAATGTTCTAAATATGCATTTGCATATGCGCATATGCATTTTTTTTAAAATCTGGGCCCTACTTATGAGATCACCTTTTGTCCGTGTGTGTGTGTGTCCCAATGACTTCTAAACGGCTGGAGCGATTTCAATGAAACTCGGTAAGGTCATAGTACTATTTTTGCTGACCCCGACCGTGCCCTTCAAACTATTACTTCTCACCAATCCAACATGGCGGCTGTGCGAAATATTTCACCAGCATTCCATATCTCCGAAACTATTATAGATATCGCCCTGAAATTTTGTACGGTGATAAAGGGCACTACTAGAAGTTCACCTATGGGACTTACAAAAACATGCTAAATACAAAATGAACCTGGCGGCCAAGCGAAGTTGAAACTTTTAAATAGACTTTTCTCACTATTTAACCATCCAAACACAATGAAACTTCGTACAGCAATTGTTTAAACACATGGTAATGCACTGGCATCTAATTTATCGTAGTTCAATTGTCTACATAACCTAAAGATGGCGGCTGTGCCAAATATTACACTGGCATTCTATATCTCCAAAACTGTTACTGATATCACCCTGATTTTTTTTTTTTTTACTGTGATAAAGGGTACTACTAGAAGTTCAGCTTGCCACGGTGGGTGAGTGGTTATAGTGTCGGACTACCAACCCCAAGATTGCAGGTTCGCCCCTGGCCGTGGTAAGTGATTTTTTGAAAGGCGACAAAAATCACGATACTCATGTCATACGTTGTTGGCATGTTAAAGAACCCATTTGAATTCAGTAGGCCGAGTTCAATGGCAAAATTGATCTCGGGATTTTCCGCCAACACAAAGTTCCTCCATTCTCTACTTGAAAGCGCTGTAGTGTCAAGGAGTTTATATATCTAACCTCCTTGACTTTCATAGCGTTCAAAGGAACGACGAAATTCGACATGCAAGCTACCCTCTGGGTGTCAATTAACAAAGCTTGCACCAGGCACCCGAGGCCATACAATATTATTATTATTATACTAGAAGTTCTTTCCGAGGCTCGTTTTAACATTGAAAGCGCATAACTATTTACTCCTTTATTGGCTTGCTAGGCCTAACATATTGGAGGATTTTCTGTCAGGGTTGTCTCCCTTAGCCTTTGGTATTCCACTACCACACCTACAAGGCAGCAGGTTGTACTCATATTTAACCCCTGAGTACTGGGTCGCCTCTTCCGCCATCTTCACTGTACCAAAGTCCATCTTCTCCACTGCAGATGCCGTTGAGGTCTTCGCACGTAACCCTGTGCACGGGGCCTATGTTATACCCCATAGGACTGGGTCCTCACCAGAACTTAGCCGTTACTGTAGTTCCATGGTATATTACAGTACCGTTGCCCACCCCCACGACGTGGACGTGCCTGGCAAGAATTATCCATGTAGCCAATTTTAATTGACTCATGGACCGGGTTAAGGAGCTGTCTAAATCCAGCCTCCAAGGCTCTAAATCCAGCCTCCAAATGCTCAGGAGGGATGCAAAAGGGAGGATGTAGAAAGAGTGATTGGCCCATTTGGTTATGGAAACAGAAATCTAGAAGGGGAAGACCTGCTTGATATGTGCAGTCGAAATAGTCTTCAAATTCAAAATACCTGGTTCAAGAAGAGAGAAAGCCATAAAGTAACTAGATACAGCTGGGATGGAAGACATAGATCAATGATAGACCTTGTAATAACAGCGGGTGAAGCAGGAAAACAAGTTGTGGATGTCAAAGTCGTTCCCAGTGAAAGTCTCGACAGTGACCATAGGCTTGTTCTAGTTAGTATAACTGGTGTTAAACTGATTAATTATAAGATGGAAAAGAAACAAAAGATCAAGATCTGGGAGCTGGAGAAATCTGATAAACGTGAGGAATTTCAGAGAAGAATTTTAGGAAAAGTTCCAAAAACTGATACCAAAAGTGCAGAGGAAGAGTGGCAAAATTTTCGAAATGTCTTAGTTGAAGAAGCTAGAGAATTATGTGGCGAAACAAGTAGTAAAGTTCGACATAAAGAGACTGCCTGGTGGAATAAGGAAGTCAAGACAATAATTCAATTAAGGAACAAAGTAAAGAGAAAATTAGAAGTGGAGAGACAAAAGAATGACAGAAATGAGGATAAAATCAGATCACTTGCTCAAGAATATCAAGAGCACAAATTAAGAGTTAAACGCATAATTAATGAAGAGAAGGATAAGATTTGGGATGAATTTGCGAAGAAACTGGAGGAAGATACACAAGGTAATAAGAAATTACTATATAAAACTGTGAAAAACAATAAAAGACAACAGGAATCAGTTACAGCCTTGGAAGGAAATAATGGAGAAGTGATAAGAAGCATAAATGAAATCAGGAAATTAATGGGACAGTATTTTGATCAACTGTTAAATGATGCATCTAATAATGACAGTGGGGACACGAACATCAATTTAAGGGCCAATGATGAAAACCACCAAGAACCACCCCCAACCTGGTCTGAAGTGGAAGAAGCTTTAAAAGCTATGATCAAAGGGAAATCCACTGGAGTTGATGAAGTAAGTTCAGACATGATAAAAGCAGCAGGAATTAATGGGATACATTGGTTGTACAGAGTATTACATGCTATATGGAAGGACAATAAGATCCCTGATGACTGGTCTAAAGGTGTAATAGTGCCATTGTTTAAAAAAGGAAACCGGAAAAAGTGTGAGAACTATCGTGGAATTACTTTGTTATCCCATGGTCTAAAGATCTTGGAAAAAATAATTGCGAAAAGACCACGCAGACACTTACAAAAGGCTTTAGAAGAAGAACAACATGGCTTTAGACCAGGAAGGAGTACTATTGACTTGATCTTTGCTGCAAGAATGCTTATTGAGAAACATCTTGAAAAAGGGAAAGAATTAGTAATGGTATTTCTAGATATAGAAAAAGCTTATGATAGCATTGCAAGATCAAAAATTTGGGAATGTTTAGAAAGGCACAATGTCCCAAAAGGCTTGATAAACAAGATCAAAATGCTGTATGAGAACACAAGGGCATGTGTAAGAATAGGTAATGGGGAAAGCAGATGGTTCACAACAAAACAAGGAGTCCAACAAGGAAGTTCACTGTCTTAATTACTATTCATCACAGTGATGGCCATAATCCTGAAGAGAATAAAAGAAGAACAGGGTAATGAAACAAATGCCCTTGTCTTTGCAGATGACGTCATGATTTGGGGAGAAAGTGCCAGAGAGGTACAAGAAAAACTGGATTCATGGGACAAGCTGTTCAAGGAGTATGGGTTGAAAATAAGCCAAAGTAAGACAGTAGTGATGACAACAGGACTGTCTAATGCAACCATTTACCTGAATAATCAGCCTCTACAAATTGTTGATCAATTTAAATATCTTGGTAGCACAGTGTGTAAGGATAACAACAACAGTGAAGTAACAAATAGAACTAGTAATGCAGCCTCCTTCTATGCACAAGTTAGAACACTACTGTGGGATAATAAAGTGCCCAGGAAGTGTAAACATATACTGTTTAAGACATACTACATCCCAATTCTAACTTACGGAGTAGAAACTTGCACCCTGTCCAGAAGAGAAGAAAGTAGGATTCAGGCATCCGAAATGAAGTTTATAAGAACAATGCTTCAAAGGACAAGGAGAGACAAAGTAAGGAACGAAACAAACAGGACAGAGGCTGGCATAGATATCAGTGCTACAAAATATTTGCAGAAGCAACGATTAGGATGGTATGGGCATCTTCAAAGAATGGGAGATGAGAGGACACCAAAAGCTTATTTCAACAAGATTATCCCAGGAAAAAGACCAGTAGGAAGACCAAATCAAGGATGATCTTGAAGACAAAGGGCTAGACTGGAGAAGGACCCATGAAGACCAACTATTCATGGACAGGAAAAGGTGGCGAGGGCTCGTTAACAGCACCCGGGCGACTGGAGCTGGAATTTGATGATGATGATGACTAGAAGTTCAGCTATGAGACTTTCAAAAACCTGTCAAATACAAAATTAACATGGCGGCCAAGCGAAGGTGAAACATTTTAATAGACTTTTCTCACGATTTAACCATTGGAGCGCAGTGAAATATGGTACAGTAAATGTTTATACACATTGTAATGCACTGGCTTCTAATTTAGTTCAATTGTTCACATAACCTCAAGATGACGGCTGTGCGCATTTTAAAAATTAAGTTTCTATTTCTCGTGTATTAATCATGCGATTGAAGTGATCGTTTCAATAATCAACCTAAGCAAAAATCGACATCTAATAGTACATAACTCTATGGCCCATATATAAAAAATCCAAAAAGGCGACCAACCAAAATATTTAGACGGTTCTCAATATCTATTAATCTATGATAGCAATCAAACTGAAATTGTGTATGTTGATAGAGGCTATGAACATAAGTTCACCTATAGAACTTTCAATAACCTGGTGAGCACAAATCCAATGGACGTTTCTCGCGATTTAACCATCCGAGCGCAGTAATACTTTGTATGGTATATGCTTATACAAATTTCAGTCCACTGGCATCTAATTTATTTCAATTGTTTTCATAACCACAGGATGGCAGCTGTGGCCGATAACCTAGATGTTAGGCCCCTTTAAAACAACAATTATCATCATCAAGATGGCAGCTCTGCAAAATTTTAAAATCTGATTTTCATTACTTGTGTCGTCCTAATCATGCGATAGATGTTTGAATACTACACCTACACAATAATCTTCGTGTAATAGTACATAACTCTAAGACCTACATACTGTATATAAAAATCCAACATGGCGACCATCCGAAATATTTAGACGGTTCTCAATATCTACGAATGTATTACATCAATCAAACTGAAATTTTGTTTGTTGATAAAGGCAATTAACATAAGTAGAGTATATGAAAATAGGCTGGATAGTTCTTCACGAACTACTTGTTAATATTGTGAAAGTTGATTCATTTGTTGTAAATAAGGAGGAGGTTGAAATTCCAAGAATGAGTTGGAGTTTAAAGGATAATCCTGTAGCTTATCCTTCTTCTGGTAATCTGTAACAAATACTTTTTTAATCACATGTAATTTTTTCAGTTTCTTTGTTTTTACGCATTTCCTAGTATTTGGGATTATATTGTGTTGACCTACTGAGAAGTTGCAATATCAATTGTCGATCGATAAGACAACACTGAAAAATAGCATCAAAGCTCTCTGTATTTATTGAAAATCAGCCTCTATGAAAGAAATTCATAGAAACTCGATTTTTCTTCTTCGGATTTGCGTTTGCTGTGCTGTCGAGGAAGCGTATGCAACAATGACATGCTGCCAGACTGTCTTGTCAAAACACACCAGTACAGCTTATCGACAGGTTGTTTCTTGTTTGTGGGCATTTCAAGCCAGGAAAATGAGTGATATTGTGGATTTAGTTGAGGCAGTTATAGAATTTGTGAATAAAAAAAATATTGTGGAAATTCCAAATATGGAGGAAAGCACAGAAACAGATTTTTATGCTGTCAAAATGAAATTGAACAAGCTGTCAGATTTTTTTTCAGATAATTTTATTTTTATCATATCCGTACATTTCACGTAAATCTTGATTATTTGCTGGTTAATTTGACCTCCATTGGGGTTTCATTTTACAAAATAATTGCTTTGTTTGTAACTAACCTTTTATACATGTTATATAGGCCTATATTATTATTTTTAAATTGAATTTTTCCTAATAAACTAAAATACTCCTTTATTCAAAATATCCAAGTTCTATCCAAATGCCATTTTTGATTAAATTCATAAAATAGGGGGTTTTGCAACTGAAGTTTCATTAACGACTCTCAGCGTCATGGGTGCAAAAGTCGCTAACTGCACAAAAGTGTGCAAAAACCACACGTCAATATTTAACATGTTTTAGGGTAGGAGGCCCCACCGTAGATTTCACAGAGTTTAATTGAATAATAAACAATTTTTTGTTGAATTTTAGGGCTAAAAAATATGGCATTAGCTTAAATAGTTTGGTTATAGCAAGTTTCTCGACATTTCCTTGGTTTTTGTTTATGATGCACTTAGCGGCCTTTGCAACGGACTACTCATATATGCTGTATTTTAAAATATATTGTATTAATTTGAAATGTAAATGCTTTTCAGTTGGTCAACACAATTGTACCCACATTTTAATGGGTATTATTCCTTAAACCTGAAAGAAATTACATGAGATTAAAGAATACCCTTGGATGACCCGTTTTGATCATCAAGCGATCCCCTACACTCAGGCTATTAATCTACGTATACAAATATGTAGGTTTAAGATTTACACATACAATATTTTATACACTATTTTAGTTTCAGAAGTTTATTGTTAACTTGCATAACTTGTTAGGTTTATCAGTACTAAGTGATCTGCTTTAATAATGTTAGTGGCTAATGACCTTCAAGTTTATTTGTTTAGTGTGATTATCTGTAAAGGTTAGTAAATGGTCAGGTTGGTTTTCTAACTTGAATATGGATTAAAGAACTTAGCTGGTTATTTGGGCGATGTGGTCTTCGTTCTCTTTCAGCTTCTGTCACAATTCACAATCCGATTTATACCTTATCCCATATAAGTTGAGAGTCAATGACAACATGCCAGAGCCGCAAAGAAGAGCTCTTACCTATACAAGCACACTACCTTCGATTGAAATATTACAGACACCGTATCAATGTAAACTGGCTTGTACTTCATGTATGTGTGTGTATTCTTTAGGGGTTTTACGGCATCATGGTCTTGTAGCCCCGTGTACTTGGGTGTGTGTGTGTGTGTAGAAGTTGTCTGATAACCTGTGTCACTGTGATGTCTGTAGGCTTACTAGTGTATGTACTTTTATACGAGGAAGGATTTGGGTAGGAAACTGTTGTTGTTTCATTTGAGATGCATGGACATCATGGTCATTTAGCCCCATGTACTTGGGGGCTTCATTCATTCCATTCCTGACCCGGTCGGAGACTGGAAGCAGGCTGTGGATTTTCATTGTACTTGGGTGAGTTGAATTTTGTCTGATTGTGATGGCTGTATTAATGTACAGGGTCTTTCAAATAAAGTAAGAACGCCAAGCGGCGAGTTTGTTATCCGCTACTGTGGTGACCTTGGCCGAGCTTGTAGCGCGCCGTGGCCCCCTGCTTTAAGCGTGTGTACAATCCTATATGAAATATTTCCTTATAAGAGATGCTGGATGTGTCGTCCTTCCTGGGTAAATGCAGTCATTGTTTCTGGTAACCACATTCTGGCTAACGTGAGTGAGTTCTGCCACTGTAATGTTTCTAATTTTTTATTTGATGTATTTTATTGAGCACCGAGCCAGTAGTGTCAATATTATTTTCAATTACGTGAATCTTTGCTAGTGAAGGTGGCACTTCATCGGGAAATTGCTGAACAAATGCATCACGTACCCTCCGAGCCGGCTCGTACTTAAAATGAGGATTACTTACAAAACCACGATGTTGTAACGATAACTGTCTCACCATGTTAGTATCTGAGATTCCGACTGGCGACTGAACAACTGCACGCTTATTGCAAGGTCAAATATGTACTATGCGCGTGCTTTCAATACTACAGCAGGGGGCCATGGCACGCCATAAGCTCAGCCAAGGCCACTGCAGCAACGGATGACAAATCCGCCACTCGCCGTTCTTACTTTATATGAAAGACCCTGTATATATAATTCAGGTGAGGATTCAATCAGTCAACGTTTAATATCCGTATAGCACGTATTTCAACAACCTACTACAACCAACATTCAATTATACTCCTTGAAAAGGACAAAGAGATATAACTATACCCATGCCTTTAGGAGAAAGTAGGCTATATGTTCTATACTGAACATCTTGTTTTTAAGATTTTAGTGCCTATTTGCCAGCTTATATAAAATGTTTCAGTGGTTATTGTGTCAATTCATTTAGTGAGAGGAGAGTTCTATCTGATGGAATGGTTTGTTTCAGGTAGCCAAGGAGCAGGCAGTGAAGGCTTTGGTTCTTGCACCAAGCAAAGAGCTTTGTCAGCAAATTCATAAGAATTTTTTAGAGTTGACTGACAAATGCTGTCGTGAAATTCGTTGTGTTGACATATCTCCTCAGGTATTTTTTTTTTTTTTTAGCTGGTAAGTTTAAAATAGTAGACAAAATGTATAACAGTCATGCATTGTGATGTCTGAAAGATAGTAGCACTAAGCCAGGTAATCAGTAGCACAGAGTTAGTAATTAAATATATAGAATTGGTACAAATGTGGAATCAAGCAAAAGACCAAAATAATCAATGATTTGAACATTATAATATGGTCCACTGCCCATATTCAATCCATAGATATCAAAATGATTTCTTAGTTTTATCAACTCACACTCTGAAATATGAGACAGAATAATTACCTCTGATTTTTGAATGGGGTACATATCTGTAGGTAAGGGATTTTTTGTTTAATATCATAAAAACACTCCAGATGACTTAATATGCACTAGGGAAGATGGAAATTGCAACACCATGAAAGAGATGTCACACTGGGATGCCGTAATTGAGAAGTACGAAGTGGGGTATGATGTGCATATGATTCAAAATGCAGCTTGAATGCACATGACTTGTATAGTTGTGCGCTTGTTTACTATGGATGCCCATTCGCATTGTAGGTTTGGGAAATACCACTTGCATAAAATTATTCACGTATTTTTGGCTGTCGCCCTGGAGGTTCGGGTTTGATTCCCAGCTCTGCTAAGAAATTTAATTCAAGTCTTAAGGCTGGACCGGGGTACTCTCAGCCTCGTGAGGCAAAAGTGAGAAGCGGCGAATTCGATTCCAACGTCAGCCATCCTGGAAGTGGTTTTCCATGGTTTCCCACTTCTACTCGAGGCAAATGCCGGTATGGTTCCTAACTTAAGGCCGCGTCCATCTCCTTCCCAATCCTCACCTGCATTATAAATACACACACTACTGCAGACATCACAATAACACAGGTTATCAGACAAATTCTATCTATATATATATATATATATATATACACACACACACTCAAGCACACGGTGCTAAATGACCATGATGTCCAAGCCCCTCAAATGAAATAATAACAGCTAAAGCAAATGGTGGTCAGGGAAAGCACGAAATATTTTAGTCTATGTATGTGCTTACGATGGAATTAAATTACTGCCATATTTGTACCTAATCTACAAAGAATATTCATACGTGCCCAGAAGCAAATATTTTCGTGATTAATTGTCACTATTTGATTTGATCTTTTCCAAGAGGCAGTGTGACAGAATTCAATAAGTAAACAGAAAAATCATTACCGTGTGCACATATTTCTCAAGAACGACTTTATATGAAATACAAATTCAGTTAATCGTTCCTGATTTAAACAATAATAATAATAATGTTGATGATGATGATAATTGTTGTTTTAAGGGGCCTAACATCTGGGTTATCGGCCCTGATTCAAATAAACACAAAAATCAAGCTTAGATACATTTTCCACCATGCACATGTACAGAGACATGTTTTGACAAGAATAAGCTTGAAGAGAACCACCTCTCATCTTTAGTACAGGATGCTCTGAAAATAATGCATGTTGCACACAAATTGCTATTCCATGAATTTTTAGTACACTCATTCTTAATAACGATTGATAGGGGGATCAAGGTTTGTTGGGGCCAAGATTTCCGGACTGTGTAAACAAGAAATGACACTTCGATCAACTATAGATGCAGGTTTTGTTAACTCAGATTGAATAGGAAGATTCTCGGGACCATATAATTTGGATGATGAATCTGGGAAAACAATGCTTCCGGGAACAATACATAGTGAATGCTGGATACAAGGGATTTTACCGTATATCCTATTAAAAGTAGTGGTTGCCAGCATTTTCAACACCTCCCTTTTGATATGAGTGATTTCTAAGTCATTTTTGAATTTTCTGTAGTATTGTGTTTTGTAATGCTAATGCATTTCTGTTTCACAGGTTGACTTGTCTTCCCAACGACCTCTTCTAGTGGAGCTACCGGATATTGTTATAGCCACTCCATCCCGAGCACTAGCACATCTCAAGTCTCAGAATTTAGCTCTTAAACATTCCTTAGAGTTTCTAGTTATAGATGAGGCAGATTTAATTTTCTCATTTGGCTATGAAGATGAAGTAAAAGAAGTCATTAGGTGAGAAAAACTTCTACAAGTTACCACATTAGTTATTTTTGTATTTGTGTAGCTTATACAAAGCGTTTTAAAATGCCATCTGGAATGTTCTATTCAGTATCCTTCACCAAACAGGTATCAGTTTTATTGAACGTAGACTCATTTATAACATGTCTAAGCTGGAAATTGTAATAGTTCAATGGGGGTAATAAAGAAGAAGCAGCAACTCACATTCAAAAGGGTGTATGGCAAGGATGCTCCCTGTCTCCATACCTATTCAATCTATATGTCCAGAATGCAATTGACAGGGGAGAGAAGAACTAACCATAGGAGTAACAATTCATGAGGCAAGGTGGACATGTTAAGGTTCGTTGTTTTTTAGTGTATGGCTTTTAGTGCTGAGAGTGTCTGAGGACATGTTCGGCTCACCAGAGTTTGTAGCTGTTTGTATGCGGACACCCAAGGGGTGAGCTACCAGTACCGTCGCGTGTGGAGTATTGTCTGGGGGGAGTGTGAATGTAAGGACGAGGAATTGTAAGGTAGTGGCTGTGGCCTATAGTTAAGGACCAATCCTGGCATATGCCTCGAAGGAAGATGGGAAACCACAGAAGACCATCTTCAAGGTTACCGGCGGGTGGATTCGAACCTCCTCGCCTTCCGGATGTGAGTTACTGCCTGCAGCCACACCGTAACGACCACAGCTAACTCACCCGGTTAAGGTTCGTTAATAATAATAATACAGATAACGCACATTGTGCAGATTTCATACATTAACCTCGACAGAAGTCAGTTAGGGAGGTTTTTCTTTTATCAAAGTAAAGGACATGGTATCTATCACAAAGTTTGTAACACAGATTACAAATGCACTGGTCTTCTGGTTGGTGGTAGCTCTTGTTCTGGCAGGTTCTTTAATGACCTAGCATTAATTGCAGAAAGTGAAGGAAAGCTACAAAGGATTGTAAACAATATGGATAGAATAGTGGATGTAGAATTCAATTCAAATAAAACAAAAATGTTGTAGTAGAAACAGGGAAACTTATTTACTATCATTAGATTATTGTTTGAAATGTTCTTAAAAATATAGAAATGTTGAAAAAGAAGAAATCAGATCTGGTAATAATTTTCTGAAAAACTCTAAAAATGATTATATTTTAACACATATTATGTTGATTATGAAAATAGAAAATTTTATATTTGCTTGACTCACCATTTATTTTATTTTCATAAATATTGTTTGATATGTATACATATCATTTTCTAGAGGGTTGAATGGTATAATTCATAACATTTGTATCATAATTATTTTAGCTAATAATGTCACTGCCCCTTACAGAAATAGATGCAAAGTTGGATGTAACCTCTTCAGTTGCCATTTCTGTGGTTACTGTGGGCCATTCCTTGATGTGTTTACCAGAGTGAGGAGAGCATTTCGGAAATGTCTCGGAAACTGCTGTTTTGTAGTTTTTGGGGTTCCTCCAGGACCTGTTGTTTATAGTTTCTCGCATTGAGGGGTGTAGAATGAACCCTGTCTGGTCCTTGTAAGACAACTTCAATGTTTTGCCTATATTACTCTATGCTCGAGTGGCAAAGGGCCAAGTGAGAGAAATGGGAAAGGCTATCAAAATTCATGTATCTGGTGGTTGATATGGGATCTTAAAATATATAAATTCTAAATTTGGTTGTTATTAGAGAACAGTGTAAAATTGTATTGAGAATAAATACCCACATACATTTACAGTACTTTAATATGTAAGAATTTAATACCAAGGAAAGAATAATGTTTTTCTGTCTTGGTGTCAGAGTGAGTTATTTACAGCAGCATGACAATGTAGAGATTTTGAATGATCGTATAACTTACTCGATTTGTTTTAAATGAGTGCAGCTTGCAACATATTGTTGTCGATTTTAATCTAATAATTTCTATTAGGCAGTATTGTTAATAATATAGCATACTATTTTCATTGCTGCATCAGTATAGTAAACCTTCTTAGTAAGACATCTATGGCTCCCTTAAAATTGGTCCAACTTGCAATGTGTCATTTTTTTTTCTTCTTAATTTGTCAAAACATCTCTATTATGTTGGTATAAAATTACATACTATACTAGTCACTGGATTACAGTTCTACAGCAACCTTGTTGTGACTTGTTTCATTGAACCTCATGTACATGTGGGTGCATAATTGGTCTGATAACCTGTATTATTCTAGTGCTTATAGTACTGTGTTTATTTGTAATTGAGACTAGTATAGAGAAAGAGGCGGCCATGGCCTTACGTTAGGAACCATCCCGGTTTTGCCTGGAGTAGAAATGGGAAACCACGGAAAGCCACTTCTAGGGTGGCTGAGGTGGGGATTAAACTCATCTCTCCTCAGTTTTGCCTCACAAGACTGTGTACCCCATTCCAGCCTTCTTACCAGAATTAAATTTCTTGGCAAAAGCCAGGAATTAAACCTGGATATCTGGGGGGTGACAGCCAAAAATAATGCTAGCTACTATACCACAAAGACAGGTATCTCCTTTGCTGGTTTGATGGAATAGGATTGTATAATCTCACAGCAATATACACACCTACAGCAGGTGTCTATACTTTTCTAGCCTCAGCTGTTATAAGTTGATGCTCAGTTATTGTCTCTGCATGTTAATATGGCTATCATAATATGGAGAGGTTATTCTTTGGGAACTGGGGCTGGAAATACCAAAATTCCATATATTCCTGTAACCTTCTTACTTAGCCTTGGCTAGTTTAAAGTCAGGAATATTCTAACGTATCAACAAAAAAGTAAAGAGTAAAAATTGACACTTTTTTGTTATAGCTGGAATATCTTCTAAACTCAAAGATGGGAAATGGGCCCTTTTCATATACTCGCACACATATGCCTCGCTCTAATTTTCTTACCTGTATTGATATTATATTCCGTTGTGTTGCAGTTTCTTGCCTGCAGTATACCAAGCTATTTTAGCCAGTGCCACCTTATCAGAAGATGTGGTCAACCTGAAGAAGCTTGTGTTACATAATCCAGTGACTCTGAAACTTGAAGAGCCAGAGCTTGCTCCAGCCTCTCAGCTTACACACTACCACCTTGCTGCAGAGGAAGATGATAAGGCTGCCATCCTATATGCATTGCTCAAACTTCATCTAGTACGAGGGAAAACTATTATCTTTGTCAATTCTGTGGACAGATGTTACAAGTACGTATTTACCACATTCTTGTTGAAATATGGCGTGGACTTAGATGGATTTACTAAACTTGCTGCAGCTTGACTCAGCATAAGAAATAATTGAAAATAGAAGGACAGTTGAAATTTGTATTCTCTCCAAGCCCCCCCCCTCA
Organism: Meconema thalassinum; assembly: GCA_946902985.2. Taxonomy (NCBI): domain Eukaryota; kingdom Metazoa; phylum Arthropoda; class Insecta; order Orthoptera; family Tettigoniidae; genus Meconema; species Meconema thalassinum. Next base: position 602,614,539 of record OX336388.2, on the reverse strand, counting down.
AAGTTATATGTCTGCATGTATTTAAGATTTTGGTTCTTTGTAGGCTGAAACTGTACCTGGAACAATTCAAGATCCCTACTTGTGTACTGAATTCTGAACTGCCAGCTAATGTCCGCTGTCATTCAGTGAACCAGTTCAACCAAGGAATCTATGACATCATCATTGCATCAGATGAGAAGGCTCTTGAGGAATCTTTTTCTGAACCAGTGACTGGAAAGAAAAGGTAATAGCTGTCAGTTGGTAAACAATATTGACTTGAATTTTCTTCTTTTTAAAAAAAATATTTTCTTGCACTTAACATGTTTTGGTATTCTCAGCATTTTCACTGTGAGGCTAGCTTGCCACGGTCAACGTGTCGGTCTACTAACCCCAAGCTTGCAGGTTCGCTCCTAGCCGTGGTAAGTGATTTTTGAAAGGCGGAAAAAATTACGACACCATGTCATACGATGTTGGCATGTCAAAGAAACCATTTGAATTCAGTAGGCCGTGTTCATAATGGCAAAATTAATCATGGGATTTACTGCCAACTGACTTTCATAGTGCTTCAAGGAACAACGAAATTCGACATGCAAGCTACCCTTTGGGTGTCAATAATAACAAAGCTTGCACCCGGCACCCGAGGCCGTACGATATTATTATTATTATTATTATTATTATTATTATTATTATTATTATACTGTGAGGCTCACATTTGAACTTGTCCCCCACCAGAACATTGCAAGCACCATGAACCAAATTTTACCGGAACTGAAAAAAGAAATGTTTATTTCTCAAATTTATTGATTAATACAGTATTACTTTTTTAAGGTAATATAACCTTAATTGGGGATTTTAACTATTCCCCCCTCCAGTTTCAAAATTAAAAGATTATTATCTAAGGCAAACAACTCTATAATCATTAAGTATAATGAGCTACCCTCTTGTTGGAGGCCTTTACCCTTCATGGGGAAATAAGTTTATTTATATTTATACTGTATATCTATCAAGTTATGAGCCAAACATATTTCTTTCAGTGTTAAAATGTTGCATGTGCAGTACATGCAACGTTCTTATATTGTACTCCACTGCTCCTGTTATAGTACTTGCAGTGTTTTGCCAAAAGGGATTTATTTTCTCATTATGTAGAGAAAAGTATTTATTTCCTACATTGTTCAAACATAACATTTTCATATAAAATAAAAATATATCTTCTTTTCAAACAAAATAAGAAAAAAATCCAAAGGGAAATATTCATTTTGACATCCTATTCAGCACCCACTTGCGTAGCAAAGTTAGTCAAATGCTGGTTTGACTGAAGAGCGGGAGTTGTTCACATGGTCATAGACCAGATCCGTACACGTGACAGGCATAGCTCATTTACGGAGTCTGTATGATACAAGAGCAAAAGACTCGCCTGTCAGAAGATGTGACAACATCTGGGTTGTCAAATAATGTTGATGTGGGAGGCGAAAGTTACGATTACATTTCGCGGGGTCACTAACTTCGTGGTGGTGTCATCAGTGACAGTTTTGCTGACTCGGAGTGTGAGGGAAATGAAGATGAACGTGTTGGCAGCAATGACTGCATTGTAAATAATAATGCAGTGTTTAGTGAAGTATTAGTACGAAATGACTAGGTTCGAACCCTGTCCGCTGTATCTCGACAGTCCAGGTCCTAAGCATGCCCCACACTAACAAACTACACCTTTTTATTCAAAAACTGCTGTGCATAGACAAGTGTAATTTTCTAGAGAGTGATCCATCAATAAATCAAAACATTAAAATTCGTAAATGTGTAATTTCAGATTTCATTAATGTTTTTTTTCTTCTTCTTCTTCTTTCTTTCAATTTTGTGGTTTTATTTTTCATTTCATTAATCTTGATATGAAAAAAAGTATTTTGTTGATTCATTTAGGGACTTTGCGACATCGTGGTCGTGCAGCCCCGTGTACATATGTGTATTTGTAATTCAGATGAGGATTGGGAAGGACGCGGCCATGGCCGTAAGTTAGGAACCATCACGGCATTTGCCTGGAGTGGAAGTGGGAAACCACAGAAAACCACTTCTAGGATGGCTAAGGTGGGAATCAAACCTACCTCTACTCATTTTTGCCTCACGAGGCTGAGTGAGCCTGTCCCAGCCTTCAGACAAGAATTAAATTTCTTGGCAGAGCTGGGAATCGAACCCAGGCCTCCGCGGTGACAGCCAAGAGGGCTAGCCACTATGCAACGAGGCAGATGAAAAAATGTATTGTAGTCAGTGGCGGTTTCTGGGTATTCGCCCTGGAGCCAGTGCACACCCATTCTTGAAAAATTGCCGTTCACATTTCAATTTTACGAATATAAAAATTAATATAAGATTTTATGGTAGTATAAAGCGTCAACAAATGTCCAGGATACCGCTTTTTTACATTTAAATGTACCGCGTTCGTTGCGCCTCACTGTACGTTGCTTGTGTGCTGGCTCGGGTATCATCAAATATCGCCGTTCGCCACCTGCAACTTTGTAGCCAGCGTTAGGCTTGACGGCAGAAGAGGGTAGGGGAGAGGGGATGTATGTTTACTATAACAGAATCGGAGCCAAATCCTTGCCTGGCGAATTGTACTGCGCATGCTTCGGTTTATTTTCCACCTCCCGTCGCATCTGATTGACAGACAAAGAAGCGATGACCGCTAGCGTGCAGGAGCTACCGCACTATCTGTTGGTGAATTGTTGTACCAAGTAGAGTTTCATGCGCAGTTTTGAAATGGTTTGAAAGGTTGTGTCTTTACGCAGCTTGTATAATAGCGCCACTGCCATTTGATTTTCAATGTGCATTTAAAAACCACAATCATACAGCCAACTGTATGATATTATATAGTCTATAGTTGTAACAGTGAATTCAGTTTCATAACATTTCTTTATAATTTACAGATTTTTAAGGTCCAGTAATTTGGAGGATTAACGCAGCCTATTATCTTGTTGATCTTGGCCGTGGCAAGTATTTGTCACGAGTGTGTTTCTAAAGTGTGGAATATTTGAGTGCGTGAGCATTATTAAGTATTTGGCTGGTAAAACTTCACAAGAGGGTTTCACAATGGTTTTGCCTAGACAAATATTTTCGTCCAGACCAATGGTGGATTGATAGCGCGGCCCTGTGGGCCGCGTTAGCTAATAGATAACACCCCTGATTTTTGTCACGCACAGTGGGGAAGTCACGCATCAATAATCTTTATCCAGGCCAATAGTTTTGCCTTTTATTTCATGTCGTGAAACCCCCTCGTAAAGAATTAATGCTTGGCTTCACCCACTGACATAGCTAGGATCATTCCTCTACCGTCGGAAGGATGGTGTCTGGGAGGCAAACACACTTTTTCAGCAAATGCAACTGGGGATGGCGACAGGTGACCGCAAACTTGGGTCTAATTCAGGGTCAAAGAAGAGATTTTGACCGTTGGCCTGAAAGGAACCGTCCCGGTATTTGCCTAGTGATAAAAATGGAAAACCACGAAAATCATTTTCAGGACGGCCGAGGTGGGATTCGGGATAATTATGGCTACTGTTCAGGATTTAAAAACTATTACATCGTCCCAACTTACTTACTCTGCAAGAAAAGGTGGCCATATAATAAGAAATGGGAAAACCTATTCCAAACCTGAATTTAATTCAAACATCCCGGTGCAAAGCGAAGGTTAGGAATCGTTTATTCCATGATGAAGTTATAGCAAGTTAGTATGAGTGGGCTTGTGGCTGTGAACTAACCAACAGGATGTATTGTTTTCCGTGCTTAAAGTCTTGCTATGTGCACAGAAAAAGAAAATCCCTCTCTACACGCCGGAAGCGGAGGTAGATTTCACCGGGCAAAGAAAAATGTTTCGAATTCACTAAATTTGTCAATTGTAGTACAGTATACCTACGAAAGTTCCACATGTTTAGCATACAGCATCTTCTTATAATACCTGAAACATTTTGCTCATCCCTTGGTGCAAGGGTGGGTCATATCAAATATTCTTTCAGACGAAAAATGTTGTTACATTTTAGAGGACTATTGGCCATTTTAAACTGTTTTGATATTGTGCCTATAAGGGAGGTATGATTTCTTTTCTATAAAAACTCCATTTTCCCCACCCCTTTGGTCAACCTTACGAAGATAAGCACTTGGCCCTTACTCGAAAAATAGTACGAACTTTGAATGGATTCAGTTTTTAACATACTAAGAAAGTTATAGCAATATTTTACTTTCCCCCCATTTCCAACCCCTTGGTCCGATTTTGCCCGTTAGCGAACTCGACCGAGATTTTGAATGGTTATATTTTATGTAGGCCTATACATATACATTATATATTAACTTTTGAACTGACGGTGGTTTTGGGATCTGTGGATGTGAAACGCGAAGTATGTCAATTTTTTTCCGGATGTCGCAATTGTACCCTTTGCAATAGGTAGATTTCTAATGAAATCTAACTAAAATCGACAAATGTGAACAATCAAAAGCCTACATGAATGCAGAGTTGGAATTACAAGTACTAGGAAAGTAACAAATCGGACAACAGCTTCATTGTGCATTCAGGAGGGAACATAGAACAGCAAAATATCGAGGTGTCTAAAAACCAACTCCAAGTGCCACTAGATGCATATCTAAGCATACAAAATAGAGTAACATTGTGATGAGACAGTTATTTTGTATGCTTAGATATGCATCAAATTTAGATGTTTTTTTAAAGAGTGCACACCCACAATTTTTCTTCACCAGCCGCTACTGATTGTAGTACAAATGTAATATACTCATGGTAAGTGACCATGTTAGTGGTTTATAGCGACTCATTTTCTACTTCAAATACATATTTCACCGTTATTATCTTTTAAAAATACAGAAGTTAAGATGATTTTCTTGAATCAATGGTATTTCATTAAAACAAATCGCATATGAGTGCTAAGCGACTGGTATTAAAGGATTAATCCTATCTACGGTTCACCAGGTACATGCGGTAGGAGGATCAACAATAATGTATTTAAAATTTAGAGAGTAAATGTAAGTTACCAGATACTTCTAGTTTTTAATAATAAACCTTCAGCATTCATACATTTTAAATGGTAATAAATTAATTAATGCAAGTTAATTTTGAGGTATAGAAACTCTCAATTACAAATTCAAAAGACAAACAAAAGGGACGTGGAACGTTCTGACACTACCATATTAGGATACTTACCACTGACCTGCTTTCCGACCGTTGACCAATGAACACTCCCACCGTTCCTCAATCGTTTTCTTATTTATTATTTATTTTATGTCTTCAGTAGTGGCGAAGTTAGGGCTCATAGCCCTCTCTTACACTTAACCACACAATGTGGTACCATTACATATGAGACAATTTTGGAAATACAAAAAATAATAATAACCACAATGTCACAGACCTTTCTATAACAACCTAGATATAATCTTAGCTCATTCATACGTCCTATCATCCATAACCATTCACACGGGGCAATCAGCAGTATTCAACAAGTAATCTGGGCATGCGGCCTTAAATTTCCTTATTGTTATCGAATTTCTGATATGGGCAGGAGTTGAATTCCATAGTCGAGACCCAGCTACAGCAATAGAGCGGTTGAACATAGATGAGTGGTTGATGGGGATGGCGAGGGAAGAGCCAGATCGAGTGCTTCGGTTATGATATGAGGTCAAGTAACTAAATTTTGATGTCATGTACGTGGAGGTGTTTTCATCAGGTTTAAGCTAAAAAAGAGTACGGTAGCTTGGGGTTATGTGGGCATCGTATCTTAGATTAAAAGCAAACCGAAGACAAGAGTTCAATGCTTGCTGGAGTTTCATTGTTAGTTGATGAGTTGCGTCAACGAGACCGATGTCACGGTAGTCTTGAATCAGTAGTATTAGTGTCTGGATGAGTTTAATCTTATTGTCTAGTGGTAAAATGTTCTTATGGCGCACGAATGGGTGAAGGGAAGCGTACATCTTTTTACGCGTATTTCTTATATGTGGTGACCAGTCGAGAGTTTCAGTTAAGGTTAACCCTAGGTTCCTTACTTCTTTACTAAAGGAAATGGTGATTGAATTCAGTGTTACTGGAGGCACAATATAGTTGTTTTTTAATGAGTTTAGTAACGTTTGAGAGCCGATGATGATAGTTTGGGTTTTCTTAGGATTGAGAAGGAGAGAGTTGTCACCGGCGTATACACTACGTTGATGGAGATCAGTGTTTATATCCCTTATTGCATTTGCTATATCGTTGATACTAGTGTGGCAATATATTTGGAGATCATCTGCATAAAGATTTTATTTATTATAATTGTGAAGGAGATATCGTTGATATAAAGCATGAAAAGTAGGGGCCCAAGGACTGAACCTTGGGGGGTTCCTGCCTTTTTCTGACACTACTGTGAGGCGGTGTCCTGTACAATCACACGCTGATTTCGACCCACTAGGTAAACAGAGAAAAGTTTTACGGCTTTGGTGCCAAGAAGGGATTTTAGCTTCTTCAATAGGGTCGGGATATCTATGGTGTCAAATGCTCTGCTGAAATCGAGGAGTGTATTGTTACTTGTCTTTGTGGTCCATTGCTTGTCTGATGTCATCAGTCACCTTAAGTAAGGCAGTAGCTGTGCTGTGGCCCTTCTTGAAACCAGACTGGAGTGGGTAAGTAGAGCGTTAGTGTTCAAATATTCTTGTATTTGAGTTTGTACTAACCGTTCCAGCACTTGGGAGAGAGCAGGGAGAATAGATACAGGGTGGTAGACGGACGGTAGCAGTGGGCATGGTATCTTAGGAAGAGAGATCAGTTGGCATATTTCCAGATCGAAGGCAATGTGCCATTGTTTAAACAGTAATTAAAAATGTGTGTGAGAGTGGGGAGAACAGCACCAATAATGTAATGTATAAATTTGATAGGCACATCATCAATCCCGCTCACCTGGGATCTAATAGAATACAACACACTCTTAACTTCGTTCGTGCTTATATTACGAAATGCAAAGCTGGGTTGATCTTATGGTGATAAGGGTGGGCCATGGTCACCACTGGCAGCGTTATTTGGGTTGGATTGAGTATCTGCTTCCGTGAAATATGCATTTAGCTCATCTAGTGGAATGTCAGGTATAGGAAGTTACTCCTGGTATTTTCGTATGCCCAAAGCACCGAGTTGTTTCCACGCTCTAGCCGTGATTAGTCGACAGGTTGTATCACGAACATACTTAAATTTAAGATTACGTAAAGTTTGCTTGATTTGGTTTCAAAGTACTCGGTAGTATTCAAAATCTTTTGGTAGACCAGAACGTTTGTATTGTCTGAAAAGATTATCTCTACGGGACATCATTTTCTCGACTTCCGGAGTTAACCACGGCTTAGGTTTACGAGAAATCCTTATTATTCTCCTGGGCGCATGTTTGTTGTATAGTGCATGTATTAATAAGTTAAAATTGTTTACTTTTTCGTCAATGTCGTCCAGTCTCAATATGTCGTTCCATGGAAGACTGTAGGCATCATATTTCAATTGGACCGGGTCGATGTCCTTTATATTTCTGCATGTAACATATTTAGTCCTGTACTTTGGAACGCGGATTGAATAAGCTAAGTATATTAAGTCCTGGGTGGATATAGCCGGCATTGGTATTTGACCATGAGTCACTACATTCTGTGGGTTATTTGTTATGATGAGATCAATTAGTGTATGTGATGTGTAGCTTACTGTGCTTACGAAGTTAGTTGTCTCAAGCAGAAGTATCGCCATGTCACAGGAGGAAAATAGATCTTCAAGTTTCTTTGTTTTGTATGTCTTGGTTAGTAAGTTAGTGTTAAAATCTCCTAAAAATATGACATGTTCATAAGAAGACAGTAAATTAAGCAGACTATTTTCAAACTCTGAAATGAACGATGCAGTAGGTGGGCGATAGATAATACCTATCAATACTTTCAGCTCACTCAATGTTACCTCAACAAATATGAACTCTGTCTGTCCTCAGTAACTCGACGGACGATGATGAACAAATAGCCTTGCTTTTCAGATCATCTCTGCAATAAAGGGCAACACCGCCTCCCATCCTATCGGTTCGATCATGGTTATGGAGATTATATCCTTCAAGCTGAACCACACAATTTGGAAGTAATTCAGACAACCAACTTTCAGTTATTCTTATTAAATGAACATTGTTTTCACAGAATATTGCTTGAATCTCATCTGTGTGTGGTGGTAAACTTTGGCTATTCAGATTGCAGCAATGTAAGGCTCTGGGACAGTTGGAAAATACTTTTTTTAACTTAGCACCTGCATGCGCTGGTAAAAGTGGAGGAAGGGGAGAATTTCTATTTTTTTGCCTCGGTCATTGCCCGAGGATGAATCAGCTCTTACGCGGACAGTAGAACTATTTCGATATGGCATGCTGACAAGGTCAAGAACTTACTGTACCGGTACCTCAATTTCCTGATGAAACTAACAGCTGACTGCTTAAATACTAAATGCACACACACAAACCCAATATAACTTCTAGTACACATGTCTTTGAACTTATTCCAGTTTCTTCACCTAGCCGATTAATGTGCGACTTTAGTTCTGCAGATGTGTTGATTTGTAATCTTCTATCATTGTTAGGGACACTCAAATTTCGCGACCCACGAAATTCGCGAAATTTTCAAAAGTGTTAAATATGATGGGAGGAAGGCATATAGGACAAGTGTTACGAATTTAAATGTAATTTAGAACACTATCTATTCGCGAAATTTTGACATTTTGGCTCCATATATGGATTTTTAGGTTTACTCGCGAAATTTATTGCAACTAGAGAAATAGTGCATTAAACCATTATCCAACTTTTATTACAACCTTTTCAAGGTGTGGATGCGTAACATCAGTCGTATGTACAGCATCCTACACCTAATTTACCTCTTGTAATTATTATGTTAATACAACTCTGTATGCCAGTCAACCCCACAGGGGCCGATAGCCTAGATGTTAGGCCCCTTAAAACAACAATTATCATCATCATCAACCCCATTGAATATATACAAGTCACTACAGATCTTACTTTGCTAGAAGAGGTCTGCAAGAAAGACTCTTCACCACATGATCTAAAACAACTGGCCCTCTGTACAATAGAAGAAAGATATCCGTCTAATCAATGGCTAAAAATATTTACAGATGGCTCACAAGACAAAGAAAATCGAACTGGAGCAGGAATATATTCATCTCTTCTCACTCTACTTCCCAGTTGGCCAATACAAAACAAACTTTTGATGCTGAGATAAGAGCAATTTCACATGCACTCCATCAGTTATTAGGCAGAAACATTGATTATCAAAAATGTGTTATCATTACTGATTCAAAACCAGCCATCCAAGCCGTCTCGTCAAATTATAAGCCTCAAAATAAAGAACTGAAAGAAATTTTTTGTATGATAAAAACCCTTCAAAGACTCCACAAACAGATCTCATTTCAGTGGATCCCTTCTCATGTTGGAATAGCAGGTAATGAAGAGGCAGACAGATTAGCAAAAAAAAGGTACCAAACTACAATAACCTGTCAGTCAGACTGATTTTATGTCAGCAAAAAGGATCTTGAAAAATACTATCAAAAACAGGTATGAAGAAATTGCAAAGAAAACAGCAGAAACCATATTATGGAAGGACATTGATGCTAAATGGGATCAATATAAATTAACACCAAGGAGAGAAGCTGTAGCCTTCTTCAGACTTATCACTGGCCATGACTGCCTTGCAGCTCATCTGAAACAAATCAACATCCTGAGATCTGAAAAATGCACATTTTGTCACGAACCTGGAAGTAAAATAAATAAGGGGCACCTGCTACATTGCAACAAACTTGATGTGATATTTATTCAATTAATTCCAAAGAGCCATAGGCTCGTACAGAGGAATTGTACAGTAATATGTGTGTTTACACACCAGGAAGAAAATTCTGAAGGTAACACAAATTGATGAATAAGGGCATAGGCCTATTAGTAAAGTTGATACTATATCTAAGATTGTTTAGACCAAGGTCTCTTAAAATGATAAGCACAGGATTTTTAAGCTTATTTGATGTATTACGATGCATCGAATTTTTCCCACAATACTTTCGTAGTTTTCCTAGAACTTCAGGAAACCTCACACAACTCTATTGGAACGCAAGAAAGGTGATGGATTGGAATCCGGGCTAGCTATAGGAAACAAAAACAACAACACATTTTAATTACCGTACTTCCTTGCATAATCGTCACACCCCACTTTTAAAACACTAAAAGGGTTTGTAAAATTTCATCGCATAATCGTCGCATAGCATATTCGTATTTGTACGCCAGTCAGTTGCACATGCTGCCGCGAATTTATAGCCTGGCGCGACTTTGTCAAGAAAAATATCTCTTCTTTATGCTTGCGCGCTATAGAACTGTGACACGAGCTGCAAGCTTCGTCACTTGGCACATTCCGCGAGCGTATTATCTGGCGTGATCTTGTCAGGAGAAAGTAATTTCGTCTTTATGCCTGAGGGATATGAACTGTGACGCGAGCAGCCAGCGCACATTCCGCGGGCTTATAGGCCTAATCCGGTGTGATCTTGTCAGCAGAAAGTAATCTCGTCTTTATGCCTGCGTGCTATGAACCGTGACGCGAACGGCCAGCGCACATTCCGCGAGCTTATAGGCCTAATCTGGCGTGATCTTGTCAGCAGAAAGTAATGTCGTCTTTATGCCTGCAGGCTATGAACTGTGACGCGAACGGCCAGCGCACATTCCGCGATCGTATAGGCCTAATATGGCGTGATCTTGTCGGCAAAAAGTAATCTCGTCTTTATGCCTCCGGGCTATGAACTGTGACGCAAGCGACCAGCACACATTCCGCGATCGTATAGGCCTAATATGGCGTGATCTTGTCAGCAAAAAGTAATCTCTTCTTTATGCCTGCGGGCTATGAACTGTGACGCGAACGGCCAGCCCACATTCCGCGATCGTATAGGCCTAATATGGCGTGATCTTGTCAACAAAAAGTAATCTCGTCTTTATGCCTCCGGGATATGAACTGTGACGCAAGCGACCAGCACACATTCCGCAATCTTATAGGCCTAATCTGGCGTGATCTTGTCAGCAAAAAGTAACCTCGTCTTTACGCCTCTGGGCTATGAACTGTGACGCGAGCGACCAGCGCACCTTCCGCGAGCTTATAGGCCTAATCTGGCGTGATCTTGTCAGGAGAAGTCATCTCGTCTTCATGGCTGCGGGCTATGAACCGCAACGCGAACGGCCAGCGCACATTCCGCGAGCTTATAGGCCTAATCTGGCGTGATCTTGTCAGCAGAAAGTAATGTCGTCTTTATGCCTGCGGGCTATGAACTGTGACGCGAACGGCCAGCGCACATTCCGCGATCGTATAGGCCTAATATGGCGTGATCTTGTCAGCAAAAAGTAATCTCGTCTTTATGCCTCTGGGCTATGAACTGTGACGCGAGCGACCAGCGCACATTCCGCGAGCTTTTAGGCCTAATCTGGCGTGACCTTGTCAGAAGAAAGTAATCTCGTCTTTATGGCTGCGGGCTATGAACCGCGACGCGAACGGCCAGCGCACTTTCCGCGTGCTTATAGGCCTAATCTGGCGTGATCTTGTCAGCAAAAAGTAATCGCGTCTTTATGCCTGCGGGCTATGAACTGTGACGCGAGCGGCCAGTTTCGTCACTTAACACTTTCCGCGAGCTTATAGGCCTAATCTGGCGTGATCTTGTCAGAAGAAAGTAATCTCGTCTTTATGCCTGCGGGCTATGAACCGCGACGCGAACGGCCAACTTCGTCAGCACCTTTCGCGAGCTTTAACCTGTCGTGAACTTGTTAGAAGAACGAAGCCTATCTCTGACTGCAGGCTCACGCCACTCACGCTTCGCGAATGACTGACCCATGCAGCAAATAATGACACAGTATATTCTTCGAACTTAAATATTCTTCTCATAATCGTCGCATATTCTGAAGAAGAATGCAGAAATAGTGGTGGAAGATGCTCTTCAGGCAATACGTCAGGATCATCAACTCTTTGTTGGAATTGCTGTCATCCTACAATTATGAATGTAAAACATGAAAGGAAGCAGGGAGGTCAAGTTTGTAAATATCTTTTTTGTCTTTAATGTTGGCTATTTCTGTCTTTTGTACTGGTAATTTTGAAGTTACAATATAAATATTTGGAAGTCCTGGCTGCCTTTCTATTTCCCTAAGATCCATATTATCTATGAATTTGTCTTTTCTACCCTAGAATTTTTGTTTCCTACTCAAGAATTTTAATTACCTACCAAAGAATATTTCCCTCGTTACTCAATAATTTTTTCTCTTTTTACTCAAGAATTCAGCACCATTTCATTCAAGAAATTTGAGTATCCCTAACCATTGTTGAGGTGGATAACAATTCGGCCGTCTTGTGTGGATACATTACATAATCCCCAAAAGGCCCATGCTTTTTTTAAAATATCCTTCCTAGTTGCAGTATAAAGGGATTCAGTTATTAATAATGATGTGCCTTTCAGCAACCGCTTGGCACGCCAAACACGATCACGTTGGTGGTATCGTAGGAACTTAATTATTATAGGCCTACTCACTGAGGCCACTAAACCTGCAGCAGTACTTGGCTGGCGACCCAGTTTGTGACATCAGTCTATGCTGTCAATTTGCAGAGTCACATTTAGTTTCCCTGCGAGTGTGTCTATGGTTTTCGCGTACAAGTCCTCGTTAGGAGTCTCACGTACTCCGTGGATGAGAAGACAGTTTCTCCTACTGTACTGTTCTGCCTCATCTTGTCGGTGTCTCATTTCGTGAGATGCTCCTGGACGAGGATTACCTCTCTCTTTATCTTGTCCAGTTCCGCAGTAATTACTTCTCGGAAGTCCTAGAAGTCTGACGCGAGAACATTCAGGGTGTCGCTGGGGTTGGTAGCACTGATCGTGGAAGCCTCCATGGCTTGCTCCCAGCGAGCTTGGAATTCATCCATCCACTTTTCAAATTTACCCACACGCTCGTTTACTGCCTTTAGGGTCATTCTTTCCTATTAAGCACTCAACTAATGCTTGTTGAAATGAACTAGCACACTGAGGACACTACTAAATGAAACTTAACTGGCTGTTATGGCTAGTGACTTGCGGAACACTTTTACAAGCAGTACAGTATGTAGTAGGCATAATTAACACTATTTTTCTTGCCTTTATTTAAATTATTAAACACGGAACTGGTGGCACGTATGTTGGCCTGGCCATTCTTTGCTCACCTGCAACGTTCTTGTACTAACCACCAATTTTGACTCCTCATAACTGTCTGCTAGGTTAATATTTTCCCCTGCAGATGCCACTAGATGACGGGAGAAGGGGATAAGTAACATTCTAAGACTGAACTCATTTTTGATAAATTTTTCTCTTGCAACGTTCTGGTGGGGACACATTCATTTATACCCACCATAATGCTTGTCAAATCCCATAGAGCATGCAGTGTTGTTAGTTCAAACAGAATGAATAGAACAACCTAGTGAGATCATTAGTTTAAACCTTCTTTTGTGAAATTCTTAAACATTGTTTTGAGCATAGATTACGCCCTTCTTCAGTGATCTCGTCAAAACCTTTGTTCAGACATCTCACTCATGAGGAGCAGATGACTAGCTATTCTGTCCCTTAAAACTCCAATAACTAACATCTCACTCATGCTTGTCGTATTAAAAGACTATTTCTTATGTGCTAAAAGCCGTGTTATACACTTAAATAGGTTCATCACTGTGCTCAAAGTTTAAACATTTTCAAAGGCTGGCTTCTTGTCTTAGTTATGCCTTGTTGTCAGTTTATAAAATCACATTTGACATTTCATAACTTAAGTTCTTCATTGTCATTCAAAGGAACAGGAGTGTTCACTTTGAGTAATGTGTTTCATCTCAGGTTTTCTATAGATATCCTTGTGATAATTAAATAAATCAATAAACAAATAGATGAATAAAATTTAAAAAATCGCAAATCTGCAAACGGAATCCATGAATCCCTTTCAACATCCGAAAATCCACTAATATGGATTAAAACTGTTAAAACGGCAGCCCTGCTATAGCCAAATAAAGCTACATTCATTACATAAGTGATTGCAAACTTTGCAAGACTGCAAAATGGTTCTATAATATTGTCATTTAATTTAAAGGTCACTGAAAAAGTTTCATGGTAATCTCTAGAGTAAAGAGATTGATGGAAACAAATTTTGTCAATAATGAAGACTGCAATAATACGTTGTATTGACGATTGTCTCTTATGTCTGATATGTATTTACAGTAATATGAATGGTTTCTGTATTATTAGGCCGTGTCGATGGGCATATTTGCCAAACTCAAAACCAGATTCATTAGACATGGATATTCCGTGAAAGTAAGAATCATACTTCGCTTTGTTGGTCTGTTTAACGATATTTCCTCTGGGTGTAGCTAGGCACAGTTGTAGATGGCAATGTCATGCAATCAGCACTACTCTTGACCCATTTGACAAGATTCTATCTGTCCTTATTGGCATGTGCTCGCTGCCGAGCACATAAAAATGTTGCTAGTAGGTATTGTGATGATTCACAATCAGCGTCGTTTTCAGCCCATTTTGTGACACTTCTGCTATCTCTACAGTTTTGAGTTCGTGGCCAATCACAGGAATGTATTTTGATGTATACGCAATCAACAAGACAAGATTTCAACGAGATTTTCCACTGCCCTTCTGGGTATATGGTTGCAATTATACTCTGAGAAGTATCATGATGTTATGTGATTGACGCCACTTCAGCCTGTTTATCATTCCCACTGTTTTGGTGGAGTGATACTCACAAGTTTGCTCTTAGGCATGGAGGAAAATTGCGAGTAGGTTCCGCGATCGGCATCGCTCTTGGCCCATTGGAGAAGATTCCCGCTGACCTTATGGTCCAGCAACGAGTTCACAGGCATGTCATGCTGCCCGCTGACTGTTTATAGGATGGAATTTCAGCGGGTAACCATTGAAATTAGTCATTAAATTAAAGGGAGAGAATTGAATGAATATCATCTCGAAAGAGATGAAAAGGTTCAAACAATTGCTCCTGTGCCTGAAGAGTATGAACACTTTGTCGAGCTTGTTAAACTCTGTTCGCGAGCATGCATCCCAAGAGGTTGCAGAACGACCTATATTCAAGGTGTGACTTCAGAAACAGCCTTTTTAATGGAGGAATATTATGCCCAGTATGATGAAAATCCACTTAGCAAGGAAACATTCCAAACAGCAAGATCTGTTCTCTCCTCAATCTCTGAGTCAAAGAGGGTACAGTGGGAGGAACTGATGGAAAATTGTGATAGCCTATGGGAAGGAGCAGCCAAGAAGCTTGGAGACTTCTCAAACGCCTAAGTAATGACCCCTCACAGGCGAATACGCATGTGCATGTCCGAGCTGATCAAATAGCTCACCAGCTCATACAAAATGGGAAAACACCTTATATAACCAGCCCTGGTAGGAAGACACTTGAGAGACAACCTAACCATGAAACCAATATTTTGATACAACCCTTTACTCAGGCTGAGCTAGATCTTGTCCTGGGTAAATGCAAAAATGGCAAAGCTGCAGGACTCGATGATATACGAGTGGAACAGATTAAGAATTTTGGACCGATAACAAAGGGAGCTTATGAACAAATGTGTCCAATCTTGTAAGATTCCTAAACTATGGAGGAAAGCCAAAGTTATAGCTATTCACAAGCCAGGCAAGGACCAGAATGATCCAAAATGTTACCGCCCTATATCTCTCTTATGTCATCTGTATCAAGTCCTTGAAAGACTCATCCTACATAGACTAATGGAGAAACTGGAGACACTCTTTATACCACAGCGGGCTGGATTCGGATCGGGGAAGAGTTGCACATCTTAAGAGATGAAATTAACACAGCATATCGGAAGATGGTTTTGAAAGGAAGGAGATCACAGGAGCTGTATTTATAGATCTTAATGCAGCTTATGACACAGTTAATCACAGACTGCTTCTTATGAAACTGTATGATGCCACCAAAGAGTATCAACTAACCTGTTTCTTGAGGAATCTACTTGAAAACAGAAGATTCTTTGTTGAATTTCAGGGGAAAAGAAGCAGATGGAGATCGCAGAAAAATGGATTACCCCAGGGAAGTGTGCTTGCTCCTGCGTTGTTTAGTATCTATACTAATGATCAGCCACTACCAGAGGAAACGCAGAGTTTCAACTAAGCAGATGACTGTGCCATCACTGCCCAAGCTGACTTTTTTGATAATGTAGAACAGAAGTTGTGTAAGGCATTAATAGAATTGTCTGCTTACTGTAGGGAGAACCAATTGAGAACAAATCCCAGTAAAACACAGACTTGTGCTTTCCACCTTAAAAACAGACAGGCAGCTAGAACCCTCAAAATTAACTGGGAAGGATCCACGCTAGAACATTGTTCGTTTCCAAAATATCTAGGAATTACCCTTGACCGCACTCTCACTTACAGGAAGCACTGTTTGAACACCAAGCAAAAAGTGGCAGCCAGAAACAACATCATAAGGAAGTTAACAAGACAACATGGGGAGCACATCCTAGTACTGTGAGAACCTCTTCTCTTGCGTTACTCCGCCGGGGAATACGCAAGCCCAGTATGGTACAAATACAGTCATGCCAAAGCGGTAGATGTTGCACTTAACGATACTTCTCGTATTATTACTGGGTGCCTCAGGCCCACTTCGCTGGACAAGCTGTGCACCCTTGCTGGTATCGCACCCCGTGATATCCGCCGAGAGGTAGCAGCGAAAAATGAGAAAAAAAAAGGGCAGAAACTTCTGAAGCCCATCCTCTGTTTGGACATCAACCTGCAAAACCTCGCCTAAAATCTAGGAAAAGCTTCCTCAGAACAACAGAAGCTCTTGTCAGGACTCCACAACAATCCCGAACCAGTTTGTGGCGTGAAAGGTTCTACAGCCCTGGACAATGGTTTCCACCCTCTGAAAAACTACCAGCTGGTGTCACAGAGAAATGGAGTACATGGAGATCACTCAACAGACTTAATGAAATGGGGTTTCCATGTGGAGTCACCGTTTTGTGAGTGTGGAACAACGCAGACGTCCTACCATCTACTTCAGTGCAGTCAGTGCCCAACAACATGTACACTAGAAGACTTGTTACATGCAACACCTAATGCCATAGAGGTCGCCAACTTCTGGGCGGCTATGGTTTGTACAAATAGAAATTTAAAATTTTGTGTATAATATTATGTATTTATTGTATATAATATATTCAATTTCACACTGTAAGTGTTTCTGTCACAAATGAATGAATGCATCTTGAAAGAGCAAAGTTTTCCTTCCAGTTAAAAACCAGGTTATTTTATATGCTTTGTAATATCTAATGAGACCAAATGTCTAAGTAAAAGTCGAAATATTGCATAATTCGAATTATAGCCTTCTGAATTAATGATGTTTTACTGTAACTAGAATACCAATCCAGTGTAAATCCATAAATTGCCGAAGAGGTGTTAGTCGTGTATGTATGGCACCTCTAGTAACCTCCTTGCTAAAACCATTGGTATTGCTTGCATGGAATGGGCAAGCCAGTTCCTGAACGATAACAAAATGTGTGACCACTAAATCTTTAGACAAAAAGGTGATATGGCTGGGAGGTGCAATGATATGTCGCCCTTAATGAGAGCCATGCATTGTAACTGATCAAAGTGGCTATTATCAGTAAGAAGTGCTGTGCAGTGAGAGCATGCAACAATTGGTAAAATCATTGAATTACCTATTGTCATAGGAAATATATTGTGCACTGTTTACTCTTGTATGTTTACGATTTCCATCAATATTTCTATCTATTGTTGCTGCTCATTCGATTGCATATTCTTATGAAGACAAATATTTTTATTGGCTATAAAATACTTTCCTTAGTTATTAGGCTTACCTAATTCCTTGTATTGCTGTAATAATTCTCTTATTCTTAAGAGGCTTCTCTTCTTTCTTTTTCAGTAAACGAAAAAAGGACAAGGAGTCTGGTGTGTCGAGAGGTATTGATTTCCAGTTTGTGTCGAATGTGATCAACTTTGATTTCCCTCTGGATGTACATTCCTACATACATAGGGCAGGGCGCACAGCTAGAGGAAAAAATCAGGTGAAAATCTATTTTATTCCGAGATTTGTGATAATTGTACATACGGTACTATTTACTTTATTAGAAGTCCCTTGTAATTATGATTGTAATTAATTTTGTTTGTATGTACAGGGCACTGCATTGTCATTTGTCAGCGTTCGAGAGCGACCCCTGATGGAGGAGGTCGAGAACCATCTCAAGCAAGGGTATTCGGATGACAGCCCTATGTTCAAGTAAGAATCAATTTGGAAATTATTAGTGTAGCTTAGTATAGACTCCATTTAGGCAAACCTTTTCTGCTCTTGTGCTTCAGCCTTTTGAGTTATCTTTAAGGTAAACACCGTACCTCAGGCTGAAACTAGGGACCCTGTAAGTTTGCAAATGGCTTTTCCATAAAAAGTGGCAGAAGAGTAGTTAATTGAATATTATGGGTGTTATAAGTCAAAGAAAATGCTTTTAAAATTTTACATTTTTAAGCTTTTTGCATTGGTGCCAGATGTTATCACCAAATCGGGACAATGAAATTTACACTAAGCAACACCACAAACTCGGAACAGTGAGATTGTCACTTTACGACATGAGTGATGCTGGAAATACCCATGATTGTGAACAGTGAAATTCTTGCTTAACGGTGCAATTGTGACTCCAAGCATTCCTGCAGTGAACAGAGATTCTCGTTTAAATGCACGAGTGGAATGCTGGAGATACTTGCAAACTTAGAACAGTGGAAGTTTTGTTTAATTGTGCAAGAGCAGTACCAGGAATACCCACAAACTCGGAACAGTGAGATTCTCACTTAATAGTGCAAATGAAGTGCCATAAATCTGAGAAAGCATGCTGATTGTACCCATGATTTTGGATGGTGAGATTCTTGCTAAACGGTGTCAAGCATACCCATGAACTCAGGACAATGAGCGTACATTAGACAACATAAGAACTTTACTGACAGCATGAAGTAAGTGCAAAACCAAAATCTTCGAGACTGTGTGGAGTGTTGTCAATCAGGCCATAAAACAAAGGGATACATCGGTCAACTGTTCCAAAATGTGGGGCTTCTCTGTTAAATTATCTGATAAGGCGTAAGTTTGAAAATCACTTGGCGGTAGAAGTCCGGTCCGGCACACCGAAGGCACTGATGCACTGCACTCTTCACGTCCTCATTGGTCTCTCATCTGTTCTTTTACAAAACCACACTGGCAACTAGATTGAGAAGTCTGAAAAGCATTAATTCCTTAGAATTATTATTTTTTTCTGCGTGCAAATATTCTGATTTCCTCTGGAAACATAAATTTGTCTGTGTCATGTTTTTCTCTTAATCCTGGTGATGTTTCCATTTACTCATTTGTAGTCCAGAATATCGTTCATCTTGCTGGTCTAGATAGAAGTAAAGGTAAACCAGATAAATATTAACAACTTCCATGTAAAATTTATTCCATTTACAGAAAATATGAGTTCAAAATGGAGGAGGTTGAAGGTTTCCGTTATCGGTCAAAGGATGCTTGGAGAGCTGTAACTAGAATTGCCGTCCGTGAAGCTCGGCTCAAGGAAATTAAGCAGGAGATTTTCAACTCGGAAAAGCTGAAGGTAAGTTGTTTAGCCTCTAATATTGTTACTGGTGTACTTATTTTGTGATAAATTAAGTTTCTTGTGCTGTGTGCTTATACAGAATGATTCATTCGAGAGTTCCATCAGGTTACAGGCTGCCACTGTGAGCTCTGTTCCGTGTGTTATCACTTGCCTTAATTCATCAGATTCATATGCATGCAGCTGTGATAATTTCAACTGTTCAGTCTTATTTAAGTTGTGATATAGAGTTCTTTAGTTCTTTGGTAACAACTGTATATTATTTTGTTCTGGGTTTCTGATCCCAATCACAGCCATTCTGGAAGTGATCTTTCATAATTTGCCACTTAAAGATTGAAACTCCAAAACTCATGGACATAAGAAAGACGGCAGGCCCAGAGTGAAAGAATGAAGAAATTTTGGGCGAATAAGAAGTTCATCAAGATGAATTCCAGTGCTTTTTAATGGTTCCGCGTGCTCCTTATGGGGCTGAACGAATAGAATAATAATAATAATAATTTGCCACTTAAAATCCAGACAAATGTTAGGGTTTTGCTTAACTTAGGTCATGCCTATCTCCTTTCCAAACCTGCCCTCAATTATACATTCACTGGTACAGTGACCATAATAACATAAGTGCTGTAAAAGTAAAGTAAACTCGTGTGGCCCTCTAGCATGTCTTCGAAACTGCCACTGCAGTGGCCATCCTGAGTGTGGTTTTGTAATAGTTATAGGGTCTTGAGTTACCATGATGTATATATCTATGGATTGTTTTGTGTTCTTTGGTGGTGATGGAGCGCTAGAGTGGTGAGAACATGAACTTATAGCTATATGAAGTGACAACTCTAGGAATAGCAAAGATGGGAGAGACAAGAATGACAACAGAGTGTATGAACCAGAACAAAGGATTTCTTAGAGGTTATAGATGATATGAAATATCGAAACAAATTGAATGCACACATATGATAAATATAATATTTATTAAAGAAAGTAAAGTTATTCTATATCCTTCGCAGCATCTTTATGGTTACATGGCTGATATTTCAAATAAAGCTCTTCCGATTTTTTAACGAATATAAAGAGATGGTAAATGGTGCTACGTGATTTGGAAGTTATATTTTATGGAGAATGGATTATTATCACAATCTTTATACATTCCCTATTCATCATAAAAGTAAGTAGCAACCGTATGAAATATATGTATGTTATAGTAAATCTTAATTGCCCTTATTTACTGAACTGTCTTGGTTGGTGTTGGAAACACACCACCCCTGGGGATGAGAGTGTTCTCGTACTCGCAAATAAAAATAAAATACTTTTCATAGTAAATTCCTATGAAATGGTGACCTCCCGGATTGTATCGTCTTAGTGATAGCTTTAAATACATTACATTTGTCACCTCAATGATGGGCACAAGAACCAGGACACATCAGTATAGGGGTAGGAATACATATATATTGTGCGAGTGATTTTGAGGCTTGTGTTTAGAACTGTAATTCAGTATGTCGGTGAAAGATATGAAGTTAAAAAGTGGTCTTGATAGTGAAGAGAACGTAGATAATAATGCTATGATGGCAGAGAGTGACCCGAATACTAGTAAAGAGAAAGGAATTTCGGAAGACTCATTAGCTGTGATCATGAAGATGCTGAGTGAAAAATTTGATGAAAGTAAGAAAGATAATCAGGAGATGAGGGAGGAAATAAGTAGGCAAAATCAGGAGATGAGAGAGTCGATACATAAAAATAATAAGGAAATTCATCAAAAGTTAGACAATGTGGTCAAGGAGAATGAGGAATCAAATAGGAAGTATGGGACTCTGCAGGAGAGTATTCAGGGGATGAAACAGGAGATCAGATGTGAAATTAAGGATGTGTTAGAACGAAAGGCTAAAAGTATTATAGAGGAAGAAAAGACTGTAGGTGAAAGTAGTTTGGAGTTTAAGGAGATGGTAGATGAAAGTAGCATAGAGTTAGAGGAAATTGTAGATGAGAATAGAGTAGATGAGAGGAAGATAGTTGAGATTGAAGTAGAATTACGATATAAGATAAAGCGATGTTGTAAAGGAGAGGACGTAGAAGGCGACAAAGAGGAATCAGATGTGGAGGTAGACGCCGCGGTTGTATAGGTCGAAATCGCTTAGGTTATAGAAGTAGACGTGGAATAGGCCGTAATAGGCAAAGAAGAAAGAAAGGTTGTGGAGGTAGATGTAGAGGTCGCCGCCGACATAGCAGAGGAGGACGCTTTAATGGAAATAGAGGGGATGGATATTGTAGGCGTGATAATGATGAAAATGGTACTGGGGATACGTCTCATTTTAGAATAAATGATAAAGATAGGTCTAGAAGAGCAGTAGGAGCTCGCTGTATTAGAGCACGGACAAGATATACAGCCCAACACTATAATGAATCTAATGATGACAATTTTGATAAAGTTGATGTCAAGAAAAGAGTTAAGTTGGAAGTTAAAGCTGAGAAGAAAATCCATAGAGACGCTGAATTAAGAGAGCGAGAAGAAAAGGTTATATTACTTAGATGTATATTTGAATCTGTCAAGATCATTTTTTATCTGGACGTAAAATTAAAGTGTTGGGGGCGTGTGCCGCTATTTGTTGTTCTAGTTATGAATTGGGTATTGGAGGCATATACCGTATATACTCGAATACCACCCGCACATTTTTAAACAAAATCGGACGTGAAAAATTGGGGTGCGGGTCTTATTTGAGTCATCCTGATTTTAAAGATTGAAATTGCCCGCCATACGCGATATCGGGTGTTGCGAGTATCCGCTAGATGGTGCTAGCCTTCTTCCGGCTATCGCTTTGTTTTTCCGTGAGCAGGTGGCGTCATACTGTCTAGCGCACGTTTTCCGAGTGTAAACATGAGTTCTACGAAGCGTTTGCGGTCGTTTACTGTGAGTGAGAAGCTGAAAGTTGTGAGGGAAGCTGAAATTATTGGAAATCGTGCCGCCGGTAGGAAATATGATATTGACGAGTCATGTATTCGAGATTGGAGAAAGAAGAAAAACGTGTTGCTAACAAGTAGTGGTGCTCGTAGAGCTTTCCGCGGACTGAGTGTACAGTTTCCGGAAATTGAAAAACAACTTTATAAATACGTAACAGAAAGGCGGGAATTGGGAAATGGGGTGTCGACCGAAATGTGTCAATTAAAGGCATTACAGATTGCGAATGAACTTTCTACGGTAGGGTTTAAAGCAAGCCGAGGATGGATTCAAAATTTTTATAAAAGAAATTGGTTGAGCATACGAAGGCGTACCTCAATTT
Organism: Meconema thalassinum; assembly: GCA_946902985.2. Taxonomy (NCBI): domain Eukaryota; kingdom Metazoa; phylum Arthropoda; class Insecta; order Orthoptera; family Tettigoniidae; genus Meconema; species Meconema thalassinum. The sequence goes on along the minus strand of OX336388.2, from coordinate 602,591,647 downwards.
CGCAGCGTCTTCCTGGTGCCTATGAAGAAAAGTTACTTTCCTTTCAGCGTCACATAATTAAGTTGCGGAAGGAAAATTCATATTTGCTTTCCCAAATTGGCAATGCAGATCAGACGCCAGTCTACTTTGAAATGCCACTGGACAGTACTGTGAATGTTAAGGGATCTAAAAGTGTGACTATCAGAACAGGTGGTAATGAGAAACAACGGTGCACGGTAATGTTGTGTATACTCTCTGACGGAACCAAACTTCCGCCGTACGTTGTTTTCAAGCGAAAGACTCTTCCAAAAAATATACCCGCTGGTGTTATCGTTAGAACTCAGGACTCTGGTTGGATGGACAGTTCACTGGTGGAAGACTGGTTAAAGTGTGTTTGGCAACGTCGCCCTGGTGCTTTATTACGACGAAAGAGCTTGCTTATTCTGGACAGTTACCGCGGCCATACAACAGACGCTGTGAAGAAATTCGTCAATGATGGGAAAACCGACCTAGCAATCATCCCGGGTGGGATGACGTCTATGCTACAGCAGCGTGAACCGACCGTTCAAAGCAGCCTTGAAACAGCTGTATACGGAGTGGATGGCGGCCGATAAGCACACACTGACCCCAACTGGTCGTATTCAGCGCCCGGAAGTTCAGCTGCTCTGTTCGTGGATTTTGACGGCATGGAATCGTATCTCGGGAGATCTCATACGGAAGAGCTTCAAGAAATGTAGTATTTCCAATGCTATGGATGGCAGTGATGACGACATTTTGTGGGAAAGTGATGGTGAAAAAAGTTCCGAAGTTGGTACTTCTGATGACGATGAATGAAGTGTTTGTGTCTTTTATTTGTATTTTTAATTGTTTCTGTGTTATTTTAGGACGACTTCAGAACTGTTGGAAACTATTTTGTAGAAATGCTATTTTGTTTATTTAGTAAAGATTGTAAATAGTTTTGAGTATTTTTTATTTATTTTGTTCTTCAAAATCAGGGTGCGGGTCTTATTCAAGGGCGGGTTGTATTCGAGTAAATACGGTATATGTCTATTTTCTTACTTTGTGATACATTTGCACAATGTATATATATTCGATGGTATGCTGTAATGTACATGTTTTTCATTGTGTGAGTGTTACATAGTATCTGTCTTAATTTTGAGTTATGCTGTGGATATTTTTAGTTTTCTTTTATTTAACCTTTTGTCCATTCATATTATCGCAGCTTTTGGCATTTTCTTTTTAACTTATTCTTCTTCTTCTACTTTTGCGACCACAAAGGATCACTTTAGCCAACCATTAGTTCGTCGACTTGTAGGAACTGTACGAGCCTTGCGGTCCTCCCAGTACTTCTTCATGCGTATTGATCGTCTTGCCCGTTCTTCGGTGGAAAATATTCTTGTAGGAATTTTCTTCTTTGTGAGTGGAAAATGAAACATCGTATTTTTAAGTGCTGTAGTTAAACTTTTCTTATTTGCAGCATCTTCTGTTATTAGGCCAATTTCTTTTAAGTCCTCTCTGATTTCTTTTAACCATCGGCATCCAGTTGTTGTGTTTTTTGAAGCAAGATTGTACTGCACTAGTTGTTTTAGAAGACGTGAATCTGGCATTCTCATGATGTGCCCAAAGAATCCTAGTCTTTTCTTTCGCATGGTAACAGTAATGGGTTCTAGGTTGTTATAGACCATATTGTTAGGTATTATTCGCCATTGCCCATCTTTTTTATATCCTTTATTGATACAAGTTCTTCCAATTCGCCTTTCGATCTTCTGTAATCTGTCGGTTTTAGAATGTTCATTTAGATGGAATAATGTTTCTGCTGCATATGTGGCTTCCGGTTTTATGACTGTATTGTAATGTTTAATTTTTGTATTAATTGATAAGCATTTCCTTTTGTAAGTTTCCCATGTTAATTTTTGTGCCCTAGATAACTTGTTGGTTCTTATTTGAATTGACGCTTTCTCATTTAAATTGTTTGTTATTAGCTCTCCTAGATATTTGAATCGTGTTACAATTTTAATTTTTGTATCATTAATTTGTATTTCCTTTAATGGTGTTGGTTTTTGTGGCATGATTTCTGTTTTTTCGAATGATATCTTAAGGCCAATTTTATTTGCAATTGTCTGAAGCTCTGATATCTGTGTTTTGGCTTCCTCTAAATCTTTCGCCAATAATGCCATGTCGTCTGAAAAACCAAGACAGTTTGTTTGAATTTTTCTCCCTATTTTTATATTTGGAGGGCATTTCTTAGACCATTCTCGCATTACCATTTCCAATGCACAATTAAATAGTAATGGTGATAAGCCATCACCCTGTCGTAAACCAGTTGTGACCTCAAATGGGTCAGAGAATTCACCTCTGAATTTAACTTTTGATTTGGTGCCTGTAAGAGTTAGTTTTATGAGATTTGTCAATTTGGGGTGTAATCCCATGTGTCTTAGAATTTTTAATAAAGATTCTCTATGAATACAATCATATGCTTTTTTAAAGTCGATAAATGTTATCACCATATCTCTATTCCTTTTTCTATTATAAACTATTATCAATTTTAGGCTCATAATTTGATCTGGGCAACTTCTCCAGGGCCTGAAACCTCCTTGATATTCTCCGAATTCATTTTCAAGTTGTACTTTAATTCTATTGAGAAGAATTCGAGAAGAAATTTTATAGGTAACATGAATGAAAATCCACAGCCTGCTTCCAGTCTCCGACCGGGTCAGGAATGGAATGAATGAAGCCCCCATCTAGCGGCGAGGATATGAATTGTGCCGGCTGCCGAGGCCTGACGCACTCCTCTGGGGCAATGATTAAATGAATGACAGATGAAATGAAATGATAGTGGAGAGTGTTGCTGGAATGAAATTTTGACAGGGAAAACCGGAGTACCCGGAGAAAAACCTGTCTGCCTCCGTTTTGTCCAGCACAGATCTCACATGGAGTGACCGGGATTTGAACCACGGACCCAGCGGTGAGAGGCCGGCGTGCTGCCGCCTAAGCCACGGAGGCTTAATTATAGGTAACATCCAGGAGTGAAATCCCTCGGTAATTGTTAGAGTCTGTCTTATCCCCTTTTTTATGTAGTGGATGGATGATAGCTGATCTCCAATGTTCAGGGAATTTTCCTGTAATCCAGATGTTGACTAGTTGTTGGTGAAGAGCGATTTTTGCCGAATTTCCAGCATACTTCCAAATCTCTGCAAAAGTCTGGTCTTCTCCAGGGGCTTTGAAATTCTTCATCTCATTCAGTGCTATGTAAACGTCTTCTAATGTGGGCGGGACCGGTGGTGTTGTTATTGGAGTGTCAACATCCAATTGGAGAAATTCTATGGGTTCTTCACAGTTTAGGAGTGTCTTAAAATATTTAGCCATAATTTGTGCATTATCCTGGTTGTTGTGGGCCAATTTACCATTTTCATCTTTTAACAATAAGATAGGTGCTTCATATTTTTTCAGATGTTGTTTAAAGATTTTGTAATAATTCCGAGATTGTGAAATTTTGAATTCCTCTTCAATTGTTTGTAGGGTGTCAGTATGATATTGCCGTTTTATTCTTCTTAAAGTTTTAGTTGTTTCTTTTCGTTGTGTAACTAAATTTTGAAAAGATGTTTCAGATTTTTGGGATTGGTGTAATAACCACGCTCGGTGTCGTTTTTCAATCATCTCATCACATTCATTATTCCACCATTGATGTTTTTTCCGCGGTTTAATTGGAGCCAGGTCTTCTGCTATTCGTTGTAGGTTGTGAACCAAGTTTTCGAGTTTATCAGTTATTTTAATGTTTCCAGTTGCTTTTTGGTACTGTTCACTGTTGATTAACTGGATAGGATCTATTGTTCGTTTAGTTTTGGGGGTTTTCCTTTGTTGTCTCTTCTGGGGCGTGAGTTTAATTTTAATTTTGACTACGTAGTGATCAGAACCTGTGTCAATTTCGCGGAGGACTTTGACGTTATAGATCTCTTTATGGTGGTGTTTATCCATGCACACGTGGTCCAGTTGCCATTCTCCCTTAGTGTAATCAGGGTGTTTCCATGTTTTAAGTTTTTGAGGTTTTCGTTTAAAACATGTAGATTTTGAGATTAAGTTATGGTTTCGACACAGGTCAACTATATAACAAAGGAGAAACTGTTCCACCTAGTCAATACATTTATTTACAACAAGTTATAAACTTGCTATTATATGGTACATGTTTCGGGGCCTCTAGTACTGGTCCCTTCTTCAGCCATAAATTAAGTTGCAAAATCCAGCATAATTAAAGATATCATAATAAAAAATACATAAAATGATGAGTGAATGGATGAAATGAGGCAAAAAAGAACATATTACTCATGAGAAGTAATGTGAGTGCACATCAGTAAAAATTAACACCATTGGTATTGCTAGGTTCTTGAGAATACACTTATATAGCACTGTTCTAATGTTTGTGCATGTGGAAATCACTACACTTGGGCCATGAAATAAATTGAGATTCTGTGAATTAGATCAACAAAGGAAATTGTTTTAGTTGGTCTAAGTAAAATATGTTTTTTCCATACTTGGACGTCTCCTCATCATGATGATGTATTTCATTACATGACATTCGATGTTTTCCCTCTAATGCAAGACTATAAGCTCAGAAGCCCCAGCTTGAACAGCAAGTTTCAGTCAACAGCATTGTAAACAACAGGCTATAAATCCCAAGTGTAGTGATTTCCACATGCACAAACATTAGAACAGTGCTATATAAGTGTATTCTCAAGAACCTAGCAATACCAATGGTGTTAATTTTTACTGATGTGCACTCACATTACTTCTCATGAGTAATATGTTCTTTTTTGCCTCATTTCATCCATTCACTCATCATTTTATGTATTTTTTATTATGATATCTTTAATTATGCTGGATTTTGCAACTTAATTTATGGCTGAAGAAGGGACCAGTACTAGAGGCCCCGAAACATGTACCATATAATAGCAAGTTTATAACTTGTTGTAAATAAATGTATTGACTAGGCGGAACAGTTTCTCCTTTGTTATATAGTGAATCTGTCAATACGGAAAATGAACTTCTTTCAGAGCACAATTTACAGGTCAACTAGTCGCTCTCCATTTTTATTTGTTCTATTGTGTGCTGGCCATTTTCCGATGATGTCACGGTATTTTCTTTCTCTACCTAGCTGAGCGTTAAAGTCGCCAATTAATAATCTAACATGGTGTTTGGGGATGTTATCTATGGTTTGATCCAGTAGGTCCCAAAATTCTTCTGTTTCTTCACGGTCTTTGGGGGAAGTGTTTTTATCATTAGTGGGAGCATGGGCATTTGTGATAGTATAAATCTTATTAGATGTGTTAAAGGTGAGTGTTGAGATTCGAGGAGATGGTGAGCGGAATTCTTGAACTGAATTTATAATTTTAAGGTTGATCAGAAATCCTGTTCCAAATTGTGGAACATTCTTCATGACTCTCTTCCCCGGTATACCCTTATATAGTCGATACCCTTGAGATTCCAAAGCATCCTGGTCAGTGTTCCTCAATTCCTGTAATCCCATGATAAGAATTTTGTGCTGATCCATTATATCAGTGATCACCTTTAGCTTACCAGTTTGCATGAGGGAGTTCACATTATGTGTAGAGAAGTAAGTTATCTGCATTGGTTTGATTCTTGATCTCGTCTTATTCGCGTTTGTTGTACTGGGATGTTTCCGTGCCTCCGACATCACGGTATCTCGTAGGTTGCAGCCCACCGGATCCGAATGCTGCTTTCTCTGAACTCTAGGTTCAGCCGGTGGAGTATTCCTTGAAAGACTTTCCATGGTTGACTGTCACGGTAACACCGATGAGGGACTAGGTCCCGAGTTACAACTCTGGATGTGATCCAGAGAGGTGATAATAAGGCCGCTCCTCTGGAGTACAGACGCCTTGCGCAGCCGCCCCTAACCTGGAGAACAGACGCTGCATTTTCTACGCCGTTGACCACAAGTGGTTCATCCGCCTTTAGGGGAAGTTTCCCACCCCAAGGGCAAGAGAGTGCCCCAACCTCCACCAGTTCATCCGCCTCCCTAGAGAGCCGTTGACCGGGTAGAGGTGGACTCCTTATCCCGGGAGTCACTCAGTCGTCAGAGCCTCGTCAGTCTAAAGCAGGGTGCACCACGTGCAGGTGAGGATGACTTTTGGGTAGGTTCTACCCCTTACACCCCTTTTAACTTATTATATGTAGTAATTCCGTTCAACTGAAATATAATTTCCAAGATTTCAAAGTTATTGATTTAAAGTTGGAACATCATTCTGAAAACTTCAGGAATGCCCCATATTGTATTTGAATGTGGTGAGCTTTGTCAAGTTTATGATGGAGGAGCAATATTTACATTCAGCTGATTGTCATTGGGAGATTGAAGTGTGCTATCTGAGGTTCCTGCTAGAAGAATATGTATGCTTGGAAGAGAAGAAAGAGGTCTTGGATCGTTGGGAAGTCATTAGATATTGGAGGAATGTATTCTGAATGTTCGATCCTCAAGTCATAGGTTCCTTAAATACCTTTACTTTATACGATGTCTTGAGATCTGTACTTGTCCGAACATGATGGAAGAAAATATTGTAAGTGTTAAAAAAAAAATGTTTAAAGAAGAGTGAATTATGGGATCGTCAGCAGATGGTTGTAGGAATTATTTGTGTACATGAGTGCAAGTCATTGTATTACAACAGCTTAAATGAGCCTGCCATAGAAGGTGATGTAGTGCAGAAAAATGGGTGGACAGATTCTACGTTTCCATGGAACGTACTGTATAGTTGTTTTTACATTTGAGCCAAATCTAGTGAGTAAATTTATTCTTTGTGTATTCATGGAGACGACAAAGTATAACCTGGAGTAACGTGATGATGAGGAGGCCTTGGTACCTGTGGACTTTATGACTCCAGCGAAAGCATCAAATTTATGATACCCATGGTGGATGAGAATACGTTAGGAGAGCTTGGATGGGTAGACCATGACCCAATGGATCAAGATTTAATATGTTTTGTGTGGAATGTGTTTCAGAAATCCCTCAATGTAATACTATTATCAGGATTTTTGGGGGCGATGTAATAGTTATAGGGTCTTGAGTTACCAGGGTGTCTACCGGTAACGAAAAAGTAACGAATTTTACAAATGGGTAACGAAAGTAACGAAAAAGTAACGAATTTTACAAACGGGTAACGAAAATTTTCTGAAGGCGGGTTGAATCATTTAAACTCGCGCCGCTAGGCTCAGAGATTGCGAGTTTCACGCAAGCGGCGCCATGACTATTGCATAGTACTAAGCTATATGTCTCCGTGCCCGACCTCAAGGAAATACATGCCGAGGATACCTTGAGCGGTATACATCGGATCAACGTATATTTTCGGCATCAAGAAGTCTTGAGTTTCGTGTGAAATATTTTTCTGTGTTACTGTATTAGGAAACCTGACTTTTCGCGAGACGTTTATTCGCGAATACTTCCGAAACTAAAAAGAAATCTCTCATTTCTGTTATTTGGAAACTATGTCAAATTGAAGTCCAGAAATAACTCGATACAATTTAATGTCGCAATCTTGCAAAATGTTACCGTTTCGAAAAAAATGCGAAAAATCTTCGAAATACATATAACTTATTTTTAAAAAATGTCAAGTAAATTTGCGACATTCAGTATGGTTAATTCGAAATTCCATTATAAGTCGATTTTTCCTTCGAACTTTCGTTCCATCGGATATATAATCTAACCGATTATTTCGATAACTTGTTGATAATTCGTGGTTCTCAATCGAAATAAAACTTGCCCTCTTGTCGTATTATTCGTGCAATCCTCTCAGAACAATTCGTAATATTCGATACCGTACCTACTTCGAACGTTTATCCCCCAAAATCGCATCCTGAAGACGGCCGGCTGACCGCACGACTTGCCTGCGGGAATCTCGTCAAACGGACCGAGATCGACGTCAGTTGCGTAAAATCATAATACCCGTCCCCTATCGTGAACTTGTGACCACGGGGACTGCGGAAATCCCATCACGAGGCACCCATCACGAAACCTACTTGCCACTTTTCCCATGACCGTATACTTAAAAGCGTGCGGGGAGCGAGAAGTGCATCAACCCACTTAAAAATGGCAGCCTACGTAGCATCGAAATACTAAATCCTCCTCGTGATCCACCCTGAACTCATGAACTCCCAACCACAGCATAGGGACAAAAGGAATCACGGCGCCGACCGAACAACATTTTCATAACTACGCGTGAATTTTAACCATACCCAACCTTGAGCTTGCCTCCGCCATTCTATCAGCACAGATAGACAGGCAGACAATCGTTGAACGGCCAGGTGCGGCGATGATTGCACAATATCTCGAGGACAACGTAAAACGGCCGAGAGCGGCAGCGAATGCGATACATCGCGATATTTCTCCGCATTCAATGACGAGGACATTACTGTATTCTTGTCAAACGGACAGTAAGTGGCGCCGATTGCATAATAATGCTATATTTTCTTGTGCCCGAACTCAAGGACAATGGAAATCTCGTCGAATGACTAAAAGTGACGCTGATGATCTAAATCGCGATTTTTCTCCGTGTTCTATCATGAAAACTACGGGAAGCTCACCAAACAACTGAGACCAGCGCCGATCGTGTAACATCTCGATATTTCTCCGCATTTCACTGCGAAGACAGAATTCGGTGACGATCGCGTAACATCGCATACATTTCTTCGCGACCTACCGCGGGGACGAAGGAAATCTCGCCAAATGGTCAAGAGCTGAGCAACCTCTTGGTACCGTAATAATAACAACATATTGTGGACAAGACGACATATTAGCTGAAACAACTGATTGGATATTAAATATCTAGTATATATTTATTATTTTTTAAATTTTTATAACAACATGTGAATTTCATTTAAAGCGACTTCGGTGGTGTACTTGGTAGCATGCTGAACTGCTGTGCCCAATATAGCGGGTTCAAACCCGGCCGAAGTCGTCGGATTTTTTAAAAGCGTTAAAAATCCTTCAGTATGCCTTTCTTCGGAGGGGAAGTAAAGCCGGCGGTCCCATGTCGTGGATTTATGGCATGTAAAGGATTCTTCCACAGACAAAACTTGTGTGAAGCTAAATTGTTTAGTTATATTTCGTCGGAACGCTCTATCAAAGTTCCAACGTTCACCACTAGGTATCATTGATATCTGGTTGCAACTTGAAATTGAACGGAACTTGTAGCTCACCCTAAGGGTGTCCGTTGGAAGCAGCTACAGACTCAGACGAGCTGAACATGTCCTCGGACACTCCCGGCACTAAAAGCCACACGATAAATAAAAAACTTCTTTAAAAACAGTTCATTGATGTTTTTCTTCACCGCGTGATGAGCGCCTATGCTTGTAGACCGCAGACGTAACTTGAATTCAAAGGTAACTAAAATTAACTAAAAGGTAACTAAAAGGTACCTAAAAAGTAACTAATTTTTACCTTATCCTTACAGTAGACACCCTGGTTACCATGATGTATATATCTATGGATTGTTTTGTGTTCTTTGGTGGTGATGGAGCGCTAGAGTGGTGAGAACATGAACTTATAGCTATATGAAGTGACAACTCTAGGAATAGCAAAGATGGGAGGGACAAGAATGACAACAGAGTGTATGAACCAGGACAAAGGATTTCTTAGAGGTTATAGATGATATGAAATATCGAAACAAATTGCACACATATGATAGTTATAATATTTATTAAAGAAAGTAAAGTTATTCTATATCCTTCGCAGCATCTTTATGGTTATGTGACTGATATTTCAAATAAAACTCTTCCGATTTTTTAACGAATATAAAGAGATGGTAAATGGTGCTACGTGATTTTGAAGTTATATTTTATGGAGAATGGATTATTATCACAATCTTTATACATTCTCTATTCATCATAAACGTAAGTAGCAACCGTATGAAATATATGTATGTTATGGTAAATCTTAATTGCCCTTATTTACTGAAGTGTCTTGGTTGGTGTTGGAAACAAACCACCCTTGAGGATGAGTCTGTTCTCGTACTCGCAAATAAAAATAAAATACTTTTCCTAGTAAATTCCTATGAAATGGCACCCTCCCGGATTGTATCGTCTTAGTGATAGCTTTAAATACATTACAGTTTTTCCACACTCCCGCCAGGCAACACAGGTTATCAAATGGATTCCTTACATACCCAAGTACACAGAGCCAATGATCACCATGTCCCAAGCTTCTAACATAAAATAACAATCACCTTCTGTAATAGAGTTGGTGATTTGGAAGTTCATTCCCTTAAATCTAAATACAGTATCAATCATTCATTGTTCTGTTAATCTTGCACATCAATAATTGTCCGAGAGTGGCAATTACAGAAACAAGAAGAAAAAAACTACCCAAATAAGAACCTGAGTAAACTGGAATTTCAATGCCAAACGGGAAGCCCATCTATCCTTTCTTCAAGATCTGTCTTCCAGTGTGAAAAAATCACAATTCGTGCATCTTAAGGGGAAATGTCAGGCACAAATCAGGGAAATAAAGAACAACTGGTGGCAGCGAAAAGCTGAAGAACTGCAAAGATTATCTGATGCCCATGACCTGCAAAACTTCCATGAAGGAGGTATATGGCCCAATCCGATCATAAACAGGTACATTGCAAATTGCTGACAATTCCGCCATATTAACTGATCAAGGACAAATTTTGGAGCGTTGGAAGGAACATTTCTCTGCACTTCTAAATCGTGCCTCTAATGTTGCCGAGGACTTTCTTCGCAACGTCCCTCAGCAGCCCGAACAACCACAACCATGGATGGTGGTTCCGCCGACATTCCGAGATTTCACCAAAGCGCTCAATCAACTAAAGCCGAGAAAGGCTCCTGGTCCTGATAACATTCCTCTGGAGTTGTTACAAAGTGGAAGTATGGCTTTGAAGACTCAACTTTTTACACGTATCCTCTTAATTTGGGAAACTCTAGGAGTACCTGGCAACTTGAAGAATGCTACCATCTTCAAGAAAGGTGATCGTAGTGTGTGTGTGGGAACTACCATGGTATATCGCTATTATCCATTGCAGGTAAAGTTCTTGCAAGAATTCTACTAAGCCGGCTCCAAGGTATCTCGGAGAGGATTTTGCCCGAGTCTCAATGTGGTTTCCGAACCTCAGGGGGCACAACAGACATGATATTCTGTGCCAGACAACTCCAGGAAAAGTGCAGAGAGCAACAGGAGTCTCTGTTTTAGTGTTCTATGACCTGGAAAAAGCCTTTGGTTCAGTACCAAGATCTGCTATGTGGAAAGTATTAGCGCACTTTGGATGTCCAGATCGCTATGTGGAATTAGTTAAAGCTCTTCATTATGGAAGAGGGGGCGTGGTGGCTCAGCGGTCTAGCGGGTTCGATTCCCGGTCAATGCATGTGAGATTTTCGAAGTGAAATGCCATGTCCTGTGGTTCGGATTCCACGTAAAAAGGAGGTCCCGTGACTCATGATCTCGAGATTAACGGTCACGTTAAACTACAAGCTTGCTTGCTTTCATTATGGAAGCCGTGTTAGGCGTAGCTGGCCAGCGGTGGATCAAATCGTGCTTTCAAAACCAAAACAAGCCTCGGATGCAAAAATGGAAACGCCGGACACGACAGCTCTTCAGGTACCTCACGAAGGTATGAAGGTCAAAAACCGGAAGTTTATCATAGATGCCTGAAAACACAGAAACCGAAGAATCAAAAAATGAGAATTGGGACTGTCAATATCATCACCCTCAATGGTAAATGTGAAGAACTTGTTGACCTAATGGATAGGATGAAACTAAGGATACTAGGTTTAAGTGAGACCAAGTGGAAAGGTTCTGGCAAGAAAACCCTAAGGAGTGATTATGTGTTACACTGGTGTGGTAATCATGTAGAGGCCAGAAATGGAGTTGCACTCCTACTACATAGAGATATAGACATACATTCAGATATTAGGTATGTGAGTGATAGAATCATCCAGATGAAATTACGTGTTGACAATACATACTATTGGATACTCCAAGTTTATGCACCACAAACAGGGTGTACTACAGAGGAGAAAGACGATCTAGAGGATTTAATAGCAGAGGACAGTGTCATCATTATGGGTGATTTAAATGCCCAAGTGGGAAAGGAGAGGCAGGGGTATGAGAACATTATTGGGCTCATAGGTATGGAAACCGGAACTATGAGGGAGAATGCCTGATAGACCTGTGTGTGCGAAACAACTTAGTTATCCAGAATACTTGGATCAGAAGAGAGAGCGTCACAAAATTACTCGATATAGTTGGAATGGACAGCTTAAAACAGTGATTGATTATTTAATAACAGACCAACAAGCTAACCAGTCTGTAACTAATGTTCAAGTTATTCCAAGTGAATGTCTTGACAGTGATCATTGACTTCTCATTGCAGAGCTGAAGAATGTGTGTGTATCAACATCAAACACACAAAAATGCCAAAGATTATGACTTGGCTCTTGAGAGACTCGGAAAATAAACAGGAGTACCAAGAAAGGATCATGAATAAGATACCCAAAACAGAAAAACTTGGGGTGGAGGAAGAATGGAAGCTCTTCAGGGACACTTTTGTTACACAGGCTGTTGAAATCTGTGGTAAAACAAGTGTTACACAGAGAGAAAAGGAAACACCATGGTGGAATGATAGGGTCAAGACAGCAATAAAAGAAAGAAATGTCATTAAGAAGAAATTAGACGGGGAAAAACAACAAACTGGACATGTACGTAATGACACTGCAATTGAACATCTGTCTCAGGAATATCAGAATAATAAAAGACTGATCCAGGAAGAGAAGGATAAATGCTGGGTTGACTTTACCACCAGGTTAAAGGAGGATGGCTAAGGCACTAAAAAATTACTGTATAGGGTGGTCAAGAATAAATGGTGTGAGCATACTAATATTGTTGCTCTGGAAACTGATGATGGAAAGTTGTTAAGAACAAACCTCGAAGTTAGAAAGGAAATGGGGAAGCATTTCAGCATGCTGCTGAATGGTGATGTTGACAACAGTAATGTTAGTGATGGCACAGTTGAAAAAAATCATGAGGACCAACAACCTTTAACATGGCTGGAAGTAGAGATGGCACTGAAAAATATGTGAAATGAAAAGTCTCCAGGGTTTGACGAATTAACCTCAGATATGATGAAGGCCGCTGGAACACCTGGCCTACAATGGATTTTCAGAGTACTGTCACTCATCTGGGAGGAGAATAGTATTCCAGATGACTGGACGAGAGGAATCATCATCCCACTGTTCAAAAAGGGAAACTGCAAGATGTGTGGAAGCTACAGGGGCATTACTCTGCTATCGCATACTCAGAAGTTGTTGGAAAAGATCTTAGAAAACAGATTGAGGAAGATAGTTGAACCCTTATTAGAAGAAGAACAGCATGGTTTCAGAAAAGGTCGAAGCACTGTTGATCTCATTTTTGCTGTAAGGATTTTGGCTGAGAAATATTGGGAGCTTGGAAAGGATCTTGTGATGGTGATTTTGGACATTGAAAAGGCCTACGATAGTGTTCCCCGTAATAAGATCTGGAAATGTCTTGAAGACTTAAAAGTGCCCTACTACCTGGTTGACAAAATAAGGATGTTATATCGGAGTTGTTATAGTTGTGTCCAAATAGGAAATGGTCGTTCTGAATGGTTTCAGACAAAAAGGGGAATCCAGCAAGGAAGTGCCTTGTCACCACTATTGTATGTCACTGTTATGGACAGAATTTTAAAATCTATTAAGGAAACTGCAAATGAATCACGAGCTGTGGTATTTACAGATGATGTGGTCTTATGGGGGGAAACAGAAGTGGAAGTACAGGAGAGACTGACTGCTTGGAACAACAAATTTAAAGAATTTAGCCTGAAGATCAGCAAGGCCATGACTGTTGAAATGACCATTGGCAGAGAGAGGAAAAGTTCAAACATATATTTGGAGGGAGCAAAACTAGAATCTGTTTCCCACTTTCAGTATCTTGGAAGTATGGTCTCCAAGGATACTCGTAACACCCTCAAACAAGAAATTCTAAATAGGACACAGAACGCATCACATTTCTATAACCAAGTTCGGCACTTACTTTGGGACAAAAATATACCCTTGGCAGCAAAGGCAACGTTGTATCACACCTACTTTGTTCCAATCCTTACTTATGGTATGGAAACATGTACATTGCTAAGTAAGGATTACAGTAGAATTCAAGCCACAGAAATGAAATGTATTAGGACTATGAACCAAAGTACCAGGAGAGACAAGATCAGAAATGAGGTACACAGAGCAACAGCTGGCATCAGGGTCCCTGTTACCAACTGGGGAAACGCAGACTTCAGTGGTATGGCCATGTAATGAGGAAGGATAGCTCTAGAACAGCTAAGAAGTACTTCAACCTGGGTGTCAGAGCGACAGTTCAATCAGAGGTGGAGAGGAATGGTTTTAATTGGGACGATGTCCAAGAACAAATGGTGTACCAAGATCGGGCAAGATGGAGAGCGCTTGTTTGCTACACCCGGGAAACTGGAAATGGAAAATGATGATGATGGAATGTCTGGGAAGATTCTTCACGGTAACTCTGTATCCGATCAGTTTCCAATCACTCACGGTTTGAAACAAGGCTGTGTGCTTGCTCCAACACTCTTTGCATTGTACATGGCTGCCATGATGTAGGAATCATTTTCCAACAACCCAGGCATAGAGATCAAGTTTCGCTTCGATGGAGGTCTTTTCAATCTGGCAAGACTTCGTTCACAGAGACATACCCAGTTACCCTGGAGAACAGTACTGCAGTATGCCGATGACATCGCATCTCCTGCTCCAACACCTGCAGAGCTTCAACAATCGGGCAATCGCTTTAGCACTGCGTGTGATCACTTTGGTCTTACCATCAATGCAAAGAAAACTAAGGCACTTGCACAACCTGCCCCAGGATTACCTCTTCCTGAGTTCAACATCTCCATCTTAGACTCAACACTGGAGCAGGTTGATCATTTTTCATATCTTGGTAGCATCTTTTTTAAACGGTGCACTTGCGAACAGGGTGTTGACAAAAGAATTAGGGCTGCCCATTCAGCATTTGACCGTTTAATGCACAGAGTCTTCATGAATAAAGACCTAAAGATGCATACCAAACTCATGGTGTACAAAGCTGTCGTCATCTCAACGCTACTGTATGGCTGTGAAACTTGGACACACTATCGCCGTGATATCAAGAAACTTGAGCGCTTCCACCAACAAAAGATGAGATACATCTTGAACATTAAGTGGGAGGACTACGTGACCAACACTGCAGTTCTCGAGAGAGGGCATCTCAATAGCATTGAGGCAACTACAGTATCATCGCTCATCAACTGAGACGGTTAGGACATGTTCACCGTATGAGTAATACCAGGCTTCCACGTCAATTCCTTTATGGTGAACTTTGCTCCGGCACTAGACCTCATGGAGCCCCTCTGAAGTGTTTTAAAGACCAGCTAAAACACATCATGACGACGACTGGTATTCATATCCACTCATGGGAAACATCTGTGGCGGAACACTACATCGACCGCTGTCAACTTATTTGAAGAAGAACGTCGCAGACATGAAGAGTCCAAGCGAAAGCAAGAAAGCTTCGTCAATTACAACCCCGCCCTCCCCTGACCATAGAGTGCAATTTTTGTGGGCGCATGTTTTATTCCAGGATTGGCCTGTTTAGTCATCGGAAACACATCCACAAGCTGGTCTGAAAAGCTCCATGCAGGAAGAAGTATGTTTACTCGGAATCGAGTTACAGCCGACGACGATTAATTCATTTTAGTGTCTAGGCACATCTTTGTCATCAGCCCCGAGTGATTGGAAATGAAAAGAAAGCTTGTAGTTTTACGTGATCGTTAATCTCGCAATCATGAGTAATGGGACCTCAATTTTTCGTGGAATCTGAACCACAGAATATGATATTTCACTTCACTGACTGGAAATCGAACCTTGGTGAGAAGCTAGCAGCTTGACCATTACGCCCCCTTTGGTATTGTCTTTTAACCTGTGTTTCTGTGATGACTGTAGTAGTGTACATATGTGTAACTGTTGTTGTTCAGGTAAGGGGTTGAGGTAGGAGCCCCAGGACTTAAAATAAGGAAATAACCTTGTTTTCACCTAGTGGGAATGTGGTAAAATCAGTCTCAAGATGGCTGTTGTCAACACCAGGATTTTAACCACCAATCTGTGAACTTGCTGCAGCTTCCCATCACAGTCATGGTGCATGATTTTACACCCATGGCTATGCCATAAAGGGGCAGATGACCTTGCTGTTCTGCCCTTTAAAACAACAATAACTAACTGTTATAAATTGAATTTTAATAAATATTACTGTTTTGATGAAAATTATATAAATTATTTTCTTGAATAAGATGGAATCTGTCATAGTTGGTTAGTTAGTTAGTTAGTTACAGTATTGTTGTTTTAAGGGGTGGAACTACGAAGTCATCTGCCCCTATAGTTGTAAATGGATATACTCTACCACTGTTCAAAACAGAATACTGTATTTTAAAACTTTTTTTTTTGAAACGGTGTCTATTTTCAAATACAATACAAATGTGAGACATTGGGGAACACAAGTTATTTTTGTAGTATTCTGTGAGGGTGGTTGTGTTGAGACAAACCAGATGTCGTTAATTTTATGTTTTGAGATTACATCGAAATTATTTGTGCAGTGACATATAGGCCTATACAATTTGTTTATTAGGTAGATAGTCCAAAGGTTGGCTGGATCCTCAAAAAGAATAGCTTATGCATAGAAGCTGCAAGAATCCAGCACTATTATGAGATATACTAGATAAGGTGAGGATTGAGGTAGTTTGTCATTGCTTTCCTCACCGAGTCGGTACAGCAGCAGCACCCTATGAGTAGCACCTTTCACAGCATCAATCCAATAGATAGCTCTTCATTGCTATAGCCCCCAGTGAGCTCGTTTTGACCTCGGTCTCGTCAGGAGGGTGGGCAGCAAACAGTGCATGGCAGAGTGGAGCATCCTTCAATGAGACTGTCAAACTGGAAGTGGAAAGTGTAGGAAGTTGATTGAAAGAACCCTGTCAGCATGGTCATCCAGGAAATTCTCTGACCTTGTGTGTTTCTGTTCCTGGTGCAGCTTGACAACCCCATTTTCCAGTAGGATAATGCCCAGCCTCACACAGCAGCCAGCCAGGTCTTCAGACCTCTTGCCAGGCAAGCATTTTTGGGATTTGATTGGTGGGTCACGTGTGCCAGCTGAACATGTTTTCTCTCTACTACCCTTTGCCAATATAGAATTACATGCCCTTGCAATGGCTTGTTCATGATGCTGTGCAATATTTGTGTACCGGTATGTTTCTGTTCATGAATATGTGCACAGATCACGAGTTGATGCATCGTTAAGATATGGTTTATTACATTCACTGAACAAGTAGAACTATCCATCTGGCTGGCAGCTGAAATGGGTCAAGTCTCTTGGATTCAACTCTTGATCAGTATCTAGTAGCATGCCTTCTCTGTTACATTTCTCAACTTTAATCTCAAATTATAATAGACGCCTTGTCAAACACGTAAAAAACTTTTAATATTTAAATTAATACGTACATGTTTCGGTATACAATAATACACTCGTCAGCGTAGATTGAAATATAATAAAAGAATGTTAAAAACTATGTTAACAAATACCAAAGTGAAAATGGATATCCTTACAAAGAACACATTAAAATTTTAATAAAATGAGAGGCCACAAAAAAAACAAGAAAAATACATAAAAGTAACTAGACTAAAAGTTAATATAAATCTACCTTAATAGATTGTCAATATTATACTTCTTCATTATGGTTCAATATAATGAATCGTATTTCCTGTTGATTGCAAAAGGATGTTGTTTCCACATATAAAGAATTGGTGAAATGTGTAACCATTTTTGACGGCTAAAGTCCTCTAACCTTGAAAAACGTTCTAGTTGAACCCAAATTTTCTGTTATGGGACAGCCTGTATTATATTTCTTCAATACGGCTCAATAATATATTGAAACGGATGTCACTGCTGAGTGCTATGGGATGTTGTTTCCAGCCAGGTATACTGATATGGAACAATGCGTAAAAATTTTGAAGTCATCTAACCTTGTAAAGAGTCCTCGAATAAAACCAGAGGATCCTACTTCTAGGTTAGCTCTATAGAACTAGCTGTCCAAGACGGGTGATTTATTTCATATCATAATTCAATTTGCCAAGTTTATTTATAGGTTTGTATGAAATACTTGGACATTGTGTACCGAAACATGTACGTATTAATTTAAATATTAAACATTTTTTAAGTGTTTGACAAGGCGGCTATTATGATTTGAGATTAATATCAGTCAACACAGATAATATTTAATACCATTCTTCATAATGGTTAATGTCTATGCATTTTTCTCAACTTTTCCATTTTAGAGTTACTTTGTGGACAATCCCCGAGACTTCCAGGTGCTACGACATGACAAAGCTCTCCACACTGTGAAAGTCCAGCCTCATTTGGCTGACGTACCAGACTACCTTGTACCCCCATCTCTCAAGAGGCTTGCTGGTGTGTCAAATAAGAGGAAGAGAAACTTTGGTAGAGGAAAGACAGGAAACATTTCCAAAACTAAGGCACGTTATGAGGTACGTGCTTTCCTTCTTTTTCTTTTTTTTAATGCTGTTTTTATTTTTTTATATACACTGTCATGATTGAAGTTTTATTATATTTGCAATCTAAATTATCAAGTATGTATTTACTCAAAGAACTTGTTCTTTTTTGAATTTCTGTGTTTTTTTCCCATGTTTATTATTAATATAATTATTAAGACAGAGAACAATGGTTGTGGAGACAATGCCTCTAGAAGTTGATGATGAATTATTAGTTTAATATGTTTTAATTTTAGTCTCTTTTCACATTTAGGCATCTATCTCTAAATTTTAAATAATAGAAATTTGTATAATTTTATCTGTCTTAAGAGGGGCAGATGACCTCATAATTCCGCCCCTTAGGACGACAAAACCAATAACTATTATCTTTGGTTGTTTTTAGGCCAAAAGGAATAATCCCCTTCTGAGCATGGAATTCTCAGGATTTAAGAAGAGAAAGAAGAGCAGCTAAGTTTCTAAATCATCCGTTCTTCATTCCTTGTAAATACCGATTGTAAAAAATAAATAAATGAGAGTCCTGTTAATGTGTTCACGATTATTTCTTGCTCATACCAGACATTCCTGAATTGACCATTTTCTCCTCAATTTCCCTCGTAATCCATGGTCCAATCACATTGTATTAGCCTGCTACGGTCTATGGATTCCAGAATTGGATTTTCATAACCGTATGCACATGTTGGCTTCACATGATGTACCTTTCACCAGTGAGAATTGAGATGTCTCCTCAATTACCTCAGTTGTGAGAGTAACAGCACTCTAAGTCAGAGGTTGTGGGTTCTAGTTTTGCTTGGGCCAGACATTTTAATTCCTTACCTTCCAACTAAATAACTTGTACTTTCTGTACAATTCACGACTTACAGCTGAAAGCTTCCCTCTGTCAATAATGACCAATGCTTTGTCTTTGGAGGTGGAATACCATATTTCTTGGCATAATCGTCACTCATTTTAGCCTAAAATTTGTTGAATAAAAGCAAAGATGCAAAGAATATTTTGAGTTTAAAGAAGAAAAAATCTCTTTTTTTTTTTCACAATCTTCTGTTAATATATAATTATGTATTTATTTATTTATTTACATCTGTTACGCCCTCATTGGAGCACTTAACCAAAACAAGTATATACATATCTCAAAAACAATATTAAAGATTCAGCTTCTTATTTTTCTTCTTTTCCCAAAACATTTTCATTATTTATTTAATTCATAATGCAGTGTATATCACTTTCAACTTCAAGTTTACCATATACAGTAGTTCTTGTATTTTCTCATTGTGAACATCAAGTGTGTAAAATCATGCACGGGTCTCTGAAGCGATGTTTCTTCAGAAGCTGGCATTAACAAATTTTTCCACTTTTCAATACAAATGTTTTAAGAACAAAACTTATTTAGTGTGACATGTTTCGGTCCATCATCAGCCTTCTACTTTCTGTACAATTCACAACTTACAGCTGAAAGCTTCCCTCTGTCAATAATGATCAATGCTTTGTCTTTGGAGGTGGAATACCATATTTCTTGGCATAATCGTCACTCATTCTTAGCCTAAAATTTGTTGAATAAAAGCAAAGATACAAAGAATATTTTGAGTTTAAAGAAGAAAAAATCTCTTTTTTTTCACAATCTTCTGTTAATATATAATTATGTATTTATTTATTTATTTACATCTGTTACGCCCTCATTGGAGCACTTAACCAAAACAAGTATATACATATCTCAAAAACAATATTAAAGATTCAGCTTCTTATTTTTCTTCTTTTCCCAAAACATTTTCATTATTTATTTAATTCATAATGCAGTGTACATCACTTTCAACTTCAAGTTTACCATATACAGTAGTTCTTGTATTTTCTCATTGTGAACATCAAGTGTGTAAAATCATGCACGGGTCTCTGAAGCGATGTTTCTTCAGAAGCTGGCATTAACAAATTTTTCCACTTTTCAATACAAATGTTTTAAGAACAAAACTTATTTAGAGGGACATGTTTCGGTCCATCATCAGCCTTCTACTTTCTGTACAATTCACGACTTACAGCTGAAAGCTTCCCTCTGTCAATAATGATCAATGCTTTGTCTTTGGAGGTGGAATACCATATTTCTTGGCATAATCGTCACTCATTCTTAGCCTAAAATTTGTTGAATAAAAGCAAAGATACAAAGAATATTGTGAGTTCAAAGGAGAAGAAATCTCTTTTTCTTTCACAATCTTTCTTTTAATATGTTGTTGTTTCTTATGGCTAGCCCGGATTCCAATCCATAAGCTTTCTTGCGTTCCAATAGAGTTGTGTGAGGTTTCCTGAAGTTCTAGCAGTCACATCTAGTTTGTTGCAATGTAGCAGGTGCCCCTTATCCATTTTACTTCCAGGTTCGTGACAAAGTGTGCGTTTTTCAGATCTCAGGATGTTGATTCGTTTCAGATGAGCTGCAAGGCAGTCGTGGCCAGTGTTAAGTCTGAAGAAGGCTACAGCTTCTCTTCTTGGTGTTAATTTGTATTGATCCCATTTAGCATCAATGTCCTTCCATAATTTGGTTTCTGCTGTTTTCTTTGCCATTTCTTCATACCTGTTTTTGATAGTATTTTTCAAAATCCTTTTTGCTGACATAAAATCAGTCTGACTGACAGGTTGTTGTAGTGTGGTACCTTCTTTGCTAATCTGTCTGCCTCTTCATTACCTGCTATTCCAACATGAGAAGGGATCCACTGAAATGAGATCTGTTTGTGGAGTCTTTAAAGGGTTTTTATCACACAAAAAATTTCTTTCAGTTCTTTTTTTTGAGGCTTATAATTTGACGAGATGGCTTGGATGGCTGCTTTTGAATCTGTAATAATAACACATTTTAGATAATCATTGTTTCTGCCTAATAACTGTTGTAGTGCATGTGAAATTGCTTTTATCTCAGCATCAAAGTTTGTTTTGTTTTGGCCTACTGGGAAGTAGAGTGAGAAGAGAGATGAATGTATTCCTGCTCCAGTTCTATTTTCTTTGTCTTGTGAGCCATCTGTAAATATTTTTAGCCATTGATTAGACGGATATCTTTCTTCTATTGTACAGAGGGCCAGTTGTTTTAGATCATGGGGTGAAGAGTCTTTCTTGCAGACCTCTTCTAGCAAAGTAAGATCTGTAGTCACTTGTATATATTCAGTGGGGTTGACTGGCATACAGAGTGGTTCAAGTTTTATTTGCAGATTGCTCTTGTTGATATATTCTTTCATGTTTCAGAACGGGGGCACGACAGAAAAAGTTTGAGAACCCCTGTTCTACAGCACCCCAGTCAAACATTGATCGCCTCGAGATCTTAAGGGATCTTTTGTGTTTTAAGATTGGGGCTAGAAACTGGTTTTTTGATCCATGTCATTTGAGGTAGTATTTGTATACTAAGATATGCATTGGCTGTTTGAGATTTCATCTCTTCTTCTATTGGTAAGTTGTGGGTATATAACAGCAAGGCGGTTACAGGTGTGGTTTTTATAGCGCCTTTTATGATTCGTAGGGCATTATTCTGACACCTCTCGAGGCGATCAATGTTTGACTGGGATGCTGTAGAGCAGGGGTTCTCAAACTTTTTCTGTCACGCCCACGTTCTGAAACATGAAATATCTAGCCCCCCCGCTATTGTCATTTCCTTTCTTAGCACTTCTCATAGGCTACTTGCCACACAAAAAGAAATCACACAAGATCTACTGTGTATGCTACTGCCTAATTAGAATTTCAACTACCAGTTACATTAATAATAATAACACACAATTTGTTATTCTGAGAGCACATCAAAGTACAAAAACATTTTTTAAAACAAATGTCATGCATATGTATTACGTTTGCTTATAAAAATAAAAACAACTCCTGCACGTGCAATTATTGGAATTGAGCAAATTTTGTTTGTTTCACTAATTAGCTCTTTAGCTGTGACACCTGTGTTCAGTAATGCTTTTCATATTTGAAAGCTCGTGACTTATAAATGACAATAGGAATAATATACACAATTTTCAACATTTCACTGTGAATTTGAAAAATGTTATGTTAAAACTCTTCACCCATGAAAAAGTAAAAAAAAAGTCCTCTCGGCACGCCGGAAGGCGGAGGTAGATTTCACCGGACAAACTTGGGGATAGGCGAAAATAAGCAGAATATGCAGGTTTTCGTAGAAGGATCAGACCTTATCTATTGCGAGAAAGTATTTTATAATTGGAGCTTAATTAACTTTGTTTTTTGTCATTTTATGCATATTTTAAACATTTTATTGTCTTATGGGGACGGTAACCTTCTTGTCATTTGGGGTCCATTTTTATACTTGTGGTCACACTGTCCTTATGCAAGGTTTCGACACTGATGTAACTATGTAACGGTCTGTTACTTCTTCACGCAAAATTATATCTCCCGCAGAGATTTTGGTTGGTTCCTCAGTTTAGGGGCTGTGACAACGCGGTCATGTAACCCCGTGTACTTTGGGTGAGTGTAGAATCTGTCTGATCAACGGTGTGAATTGTGATGGCTGTATTAGTCTGTAATTCAGGTAAGGACTGCAGACGGTCAATTTCAAGCAGTAGTTCCTAATGTTGCTACCAGATACTACCATCAACGACACCTAGCTGTGAACTTGGCTACTAGATGCCACCGCAACCAGCAATTCGCAACGAACGTTGGAACTTCCCTTCCAAAGGAGAGCATACTGAGGGATTTTTAGCGCTCTTAGAAAATCCGATGACTTTGGCCGGCTTTGAACCCGCGACCTTGGGCATAGAAGTTCAGCATGCTACGAGTTACGTCACCGAAGCCGCTTCACACTTAGTCAGATGGAAATCTGAATCTGATCTAGTGCAAGTGCGTTGTCATGGCAACGTCTGATGGCTCATCCCTCATCAATTTAGTAGTGTTGCCATGGCAACCTCTGATGGCTCTCGGCATTTTCTTATAATTCCAGAATCATTTTTCTCATCCCTTGGCGTAATGGTGGGTCATATCAAAAATTCTTCCAGACAAAAGTTTTAGGTAATTATTAGGGGAATATTGTCCATTTTGTACGGTTTTGATATTGTGCCTATTAGGAGAGATATGAGTAATGTTTCCCGAAAAACCCAATTTCCCCCCCCCTTTGGTCAATGATTGGTGCTATAAAAAAACTCTTCAAACATAAATGTTTGGGCTTTATCCGACACATAGTTTGAACTTTGAACGAATTCGATATTTCACATATTAAGAGAGTTATAGCAATATTTCACTTTTTCGAAAAAAGACCCCCATTTTCATCCTCTTCGACCGATTTAGCCCAGTTACGAACTCAACCGAGATTTTATAGGTATACATATTCGGTAAAAAATTCAAAGTGATTGGTGCAAAATTACGGCAGTTATCGTGTCCACAAGAAACTGATATATATATATATATATATGTGTGGGAAACGGTTTCCAGATCATGACACTCACAAGCATCAAATATAGAACTGAATTATTTATTATAAACAATGAAACTGATTAAAATACAGTAGAGAATTAAGGGAATGTGTTTCGTGGCTCATCGGAACTCGGAATATTGCTTCTCTTCTTTTTATTCTCAGACAATGGCGCTGAGCTTACTGCTGCGCCCCCTAGATCCCATACTCGTCCGTCTTGATCCTCA
Source organism: Meconema thalassinum (assembly GCA_946902985.2). Taxonomy (NCBI): domain Eukaryota; kingdom Metazoa; phylum Arthropoda; class Insecta; order Orthoptera; family Tettigoniidae; genus Meconema; species Meconema thalassinum. The sequence continues at coordinate 602,567,428 of OX336388.2, read as the reverse complement.
TCCGGCTCCCACATTCGGCCGTCCTCATCCTCATCCGACCCGGATGAAGAAGATCCGCCCGGCCAGGGCTTCATGAACTCCGCACAGGACGATGTGATTCTTGGTCCAGCATGGTCTCCTTCTCTGCTGACGTCATATGTATCGTTGAGTTTAACTCAAGTCACTCGATAAAGTCCTAGACTTTTGGTTTTTAGTTTCAGATGTGGACCGATCCGAGTGCGTTTGATGGCAACCAGGTCGTCAACCTGATACTTCTTAGGCTCCTTACGTCGTCGGTTGAATTCAGCACGATTTTCAGATTGTACTTTTTCTATCTGCTTTTTTGCATCTTCTCTCATCTGATCACGTTTTTCGTTGAATGAATCGATCAGCTCTTCTTCGATGAGTTGCACTATACGTAGATCATTTTGGTTGTGCATTCTGACTCCTGTCAGCAGCTGGAAAGGTGACATGACGTAGAGTTGATAGCTCGTTGGACGGATGGTACAACCTTGTACCATTTTGTTGGATCGTCAATGCTAAGTTTAGCGATGATCTTGGTCACAGTTGAGTTGACTCTCTCGATTTGACCATTGGCTCTTGGCAGTCCAGCTGTGATCAAGACGTGCTTGATACTCTGCGATTTACAGTAGTCCTGGAACTCGTGGGAGGTGAACGATGGCCTCCTGTCGGTGATCACTTGAACTGGGTTTCCAAAGTTCGTCCTCTGAAACTCCATCTTTTCAATCGTCTCGGCCGATTTGGTAGTTTTCACAGGATACAGCCAGGTGAACTTCGTGAAGGCGTCTATCACACAGAAGATGTATTCATATCCCTTGTGTGTAGACTTAAGTGGTCCAATGTGATCCATGTGGTAGGTGTGCAATGGCACACTCTCCTTGAACATCGGATGTAACCAACCTTCTTTCTTGCCTGCCTTCCTGTTAGCCACCAGACACTTCACACAGTTGGCTATGACTCGTTTCACCTTGTTGGCCAAGTCTGGAATATAATATTCCTGCTTCACATCTTCTTCAGTCCTTTTAACAGCGTAGTGTCCCTTCTCATGTGCATCTCTGATGATTTCATGGTGCATTGCCCGCGGGACCACCAACGTCTCTCGCCCGTCAACAAATTTAAATAGCAGTCCATCTCTGACGATTAAGTTTTCGTAAGACCCTTTCTCCAGTGTCGCTTTTATCGCTGTCAATCCTTCGTCTTTTCTCTGGGCGATTTTGATCCTCGCTGCAAGGCCATCAGGGAATCCAAACATCAGTGCTGGACATCGGCTCAGGGCGTCGACGTGTTTCATCCTGGTTGCAGTTCGGTGTTCGATGGTATAGTCAAACTCCTCCAAGGCCATAGCCCATCTAGCTACTTGTGGGACCAGGTCCCTTTTGTGCATTGTCTTTTGGAATGCCATACAGTCGGTCACGATCTTGAACGGAATTCCAAGCAAGTACACCCTATACTTTTTTAATGCATTCACCACAGCTAAGATCTCGAGCTCGTAACTGCTGTATTTTTCTTCCTGTATCGTCGTCTTTTTACTCATGTATGAGACTGGATGTAGTTTGTTGTCCTCTGGGTACTTTTGCAACAACACAGCGCCATACCCACTCTTGTTGGCGTCAGTGTGCAGCTCCGTCTCGTATTTCGGGTTGTATATCTTCAACACAGGTTCTGAAGCGAGAAGACGTTTGAGCTCAACAAATGCACGTCGTCGTTCCTCGCCAAACTTGAACTCCGGCTTACATCTCAACAGATCGCTCAGTGGTTTGGCTACAATCGAGAAATTTGGGATAAATTTTCTAAAATAGCCAATCCGAGAAAGCTCTGCAGCGCAGCGATCGTCTTTGGCTCCGGGAAGTTTTGTACAGCAAGGACCTTCTCAGTGGCGGGTTGAATCTGTCCACGTTGAATAGTGTATCCGAGGAACTGTACCCTCCTCTTCAAAAACTGGCACTTTTCGAAGTTGATTTCCAGCCTGTACTCTGCAGCTAATTCCAACACTCGTCTCAATCGTAGGAGTGCCTCGTCGTCATCGTTCCCTGGGATGATTAAGTCATCCATATAGGTAAACACTATGTTCTCTCGGATTAACTCCCAGAACACAGCTTTAATAAAGCGTTGGAAGACTGCAGGTGAGTTGGTAAATCCAAATGGAACTTTTTTGTACTGGTACTGTCCAGAACGCGTTACGAATGACAAATATCGTCGACTTCCTTCTTTGACTTCCACGTGAAAGAATCCGTTCCTGAGATCCAAGGTGCAGAACACCGTAGCATCCTGTAACTTGTCCAGAAGATCCTCTATAACTGGCATGGGAAATAGATCCCTAACAATGATTGAATTCACTGGACGAAAATCAGTACAAAGTCGCTTTTTTCCATTTTTCTTTTTGACTACCACCACTTGCATGTATATTCTGATTGACTCGGTTCTATGATATCTTCCTCCAGCCACGCCTCGACTTGCTCATCGACAAATTCGTTCTCAAGCGGTGCCATTCGTCTGGGCCAGCTAAATATCGGTTTTTCTTCTTTTAATGTGATCTTCATCTTGACATCAGTAGATTTCGTCTTCTTTGGTACATATCTCGCTACCAAATCCTGGATCTGTTCCCTTTTTTCCTCGTCAACGCAGTTCTCGATATCAAATTCCTGTTCGTCGGCTACCCTGATCAACATCATTGGGACCTCTAGTTTCTTGATGGTAACTCCTTGCTTGCTCAGGATGACCTCACCCTGATCCAATAGATCGTTACCAATAACCATGTCCCACTCCATAGTATCATCAGAAACAACATAGACGTTGGTTTGGAACTCCAGCTCGTCTACTTCAACGACTGTTGTGAAGTAACCTTGAGGAGCAACAAAACCATTACCGAATCCTTTCAAAACAAGATCCGTGCTCTTCAATCCTGGAGAACCCATGGTCTTATGGATGTTTTGTCGCAGTAGGTTATAAGGACTGCCACAGTCGATAAGTGCCTGAAGTTTCTGCTGACCCAAACTAACCTCTTTGAACTCGAGGCAGCTTTTCTTTTCATCAATAAGATTGATACCTTGATTATTCCTCTTATCGTTCTTCCTCTCTTTTTTGCACTCGGATGAAATGTGGCCAAACTCGTTGCAGTTGAAACATCTCTTGCCTTTATCCTTGTGTTCACATTCCTTTGAACTATGACCAGATCCACCGCAATTATAACATCTATCTCCACTACTCACCTCTTTCTTCTTTGTACTGCCCCAGCACTTTCCGTCCTTCTCGTTAGCACTTCCTTGAAAATTACTGTTATTATACTTTGTGCTTTTCTTTGGCAAAGACTTCACCGCCATCTCATAACTTTTCATTTTCTCCTTGAAATCCTTGGAATTTTTTGCTCCATAGAGAAGAAGTTTTGATCCTGAATCGTCCTCGATCCCATCAATCACGTACTGACACAGAGAAACTTGCTCAACATCACCTCTACTGGTGATTTCCTTCATCACAAGAAAGTACTCCTGTAGAGATTCTTCGCGCTTTTTTCGTCGCTGGGTTAACAACTTGTGAATTTCTGCACTGCTTGCCGCCACATCAAACTCCTCTTTCAAGGCCTTCTTCAGTGCAGTCCAGGACGTCAGTCCTTTCTCACCTTGAATAAAAAGCTTAGCTAAAACATCGAGTGATTTCTTAGCGAAAATAAACTTTTGCAGCTCACTCCATCCCATCAAGATTGACGTCTCCTCAAAATCTGCGATCCATTTCTTCACTGGGTAACCATCCTTACCGTTAAATGTTTTCATAGCGCCCTCTACGTCGCGGAACGACAATGAAAACTTATGTTGTTCTCTATACCTTCTGTGCTGGTCTTCCTCTTCGTCTTCTTCATCATCGTCTATATTAGTTGCTAGTTCAACCAAATTTCTCAAGTAATAACAAATGGTGTTAATCATTACCTCTTTTGTCCCGATCTCGGTATTAAGAATCTCAGAAACACGCAACAGATCAGCCTTGGAAAATGTTTCTTCGATAAATTTCTTCTTAGCTTCCTCTTCAATGGAATTTTCGTCAAAATCGAATCCAAGAAACTCTCGCAGTCGCTTTCGATTCTTCCTGTCGTCTGGTATATGCTCGAAAATGAGGTTATGTAAAACTTTGATTGCTTTGACCGGAGCATCACTTATGTTCTTATTTATTTTCTCTATTGCACCGAGTGTAGTCATCTTATTTGTTTACTCACGTCTATCAAGTAGAATTCCGTCAATATCGCTTCCTCAAAACCTCGCTATCAAACCTGTTTAACCTCATTCACCAAACCGGTGATATTTGTAGATGATATCGTTGAATACCGCTTCCCGTCGTTTCTCTCTGACGAGTAGCTATCCTCTTACCACATCCACAATCCTCTGTCGTCGTTTAGATTCCGACCCTCGTCGTCGTCACGGCACCACTAATTGTCACCGAAACTGAAGAACAAATTTTGCTAGCCTATGAATCCTCGTCGTAGATTCGCACGTCGTGGGCTCACAAAACTGCACGTCGTCTCGTCATCAGCGTCGTAGGCAACAGCAACAAATATGATTAGCCGTCCACTTCGTCGAAAATAGCGTCGTACTTCGTGTCGCGGATTGCGTCGTAACTCGTTGTTTCAGTCCATCCCGGACGAGCCCCCATTTGTGGGAAACGGTTTCCAGATCATGACACTCACAAGCATCGAATATAGAACTGAATTATTTATTATAAACAATGAAACTGATTAAAATACAGTAGAGAATTAAGGGAATGTGTTTCGCGGCTCATCGGAACTCGGAATTTTGCTTCTTTTCTTTTTATTCTCAGACAATGGCGCTGAGCTTACTCCTGCGCCCCCTAGATCCCATACTCGGCCGTCTTGATCCCCATCCGGCTTCCACCCATATACATACATAAATTATATATAAACTTTTGAACTGACGGTGGTTTTGGGGTCTGGGGGGTGTGAAATGCGAAGATATGTCGAAATTTTCCGGAAGTCGAAACATGGTACCCATTGCAATAGTTAGCTTTCTAATGAAATCTACCTATCCTACTACGTGTGTCCCGGGAGCGCAAATCCCTTGTTAACAGTGAACTCTGTTGGTCATTGAAATAACTACTTGTAAAACTCCAGTGCCAATTAATCCTGACCGTAATAAATCATAATTGTTATTTGCTAAGACGTTGTATCTTAATCGATTGATAACAAATTGAGCATTTTGCAATGGAAAATTAATAGTGTATATTGTAAGATTATAGTGCAGAAGTGGCTTTAAAAAGCTGAGCCGTCTCGGTTGCAGACAAGATGGCAGCTGATCTCTTCGTTCTGAACTATATTTCACTAATTTGAGTATGTTGCATGCAATATAGCGTACAGATATAAAAATAATATGAACTTTGTTTGAAATATACTCCAGTGAAGAAATCGTTTAGTCAAAGACGTATCTAAATCGATTGATAACATTAATTTTGGGAGGACATAAGTAGGTCTGTGCTTACAGCGTTGGTCTCTCAACTGGCCGGCTGGGGTTCTAATCCTAACAAAGTTGTAATTTTTTGCTTGATTTTTTATATTTATTGTTTTTTTAGTATTGAGCGTTATATTGTGCATTTTGCAATGGAAAATATTATTTAATTAAAACTAAGTTCTCCAATGGATCTGCAGTAGTGACATCTACCTTTAACTAGTGAACTACGGTATGCGGAAGAACGGCCGACTGGATGCGAGCTGCGCTCTGCACAGATCGCATCGAGTCGGCCGTGGCGGAAGCAATCCACTGCCTACTTGATGCGAGCTGCGCTCTATACCGGCCAATTAGTGAACCCATGCCAGCGATGTTATTGAAAATGGCCTCTTTTTGCCGAAAGAGCGTACTGCCAAGTATAGGCGCGATTTAAAAATTAGGTGTGCAGAAGGTATATTAAATGTGTTTCTCCCAGTGATACGTTTAGACCAACGAAGTTTCAATTATTGTTAGTAGTCGGTGTTAATATACTGAATTCCTACGTTGTTTGGAGTGTTTGTTGATGCGATATAGATTCCACATAGCCACATGGCCGACAGTACATCGAGTGCTTACATTAAATAAGAATACAGCAAAAGTATGAAGATTTATTAAATCGTGATTGTTTTCAGCAAATATGATATAATGAATATTTTCACACCAAAGAACAACAACTTGAAGATGATTTATTGTAGAACTATCTGTAATGGCACCTCCAAACCTTGAAGTAATCCGTATGTGATATACATTCCACATTGTACAACTGCCAGCTAGATCGCATCCCGAGATGCGATCCAGCTGGCAGTGCATCTCAGACACTTCCGTCCCATTTTTCAAAATCACTCCCACAAAAATATCCAGCAACCGAGTGGAAAGATGTTACACATCAAAAACGAATTCACAAGAGAAAAAATACCTTCGTCTGTAGTCCGCCCTACCAGAGCTTTACAAAATAGAAAATCCTCGTGCATTTCATTTTCATGACAGTAGCGTACAAAAACAAGAAGCTGGGCACTGTTTACGATATCAGTACTGTCATCAAGTTGCAGGGCAAATTTTGGGCTATCATGAAGACGTGGTAGCAATTGATTTTTTTTATGTCAGAGGCTATTACATCAATACGAGTTACTGTATCAATAGAGAGCGGTATCGACTTCAAACACTCACCGAACTTTTCTCCATGCATGATCGCGCGCATTTTCACAGCTGCAGGAAGAAGTAATTTCTCGCCATTTGAATTTTGCAATTAAATAGGATACCTCCAAGGATGCTCTTAGCGCTTTCTTAGGAACTGTTGCATGCTTTTCTAGGAATCTAACATTTCCTTTTAGTTGTTGCTCGTGGTGCTTAAAAAATGCTAAAGGTTTACTTAACACTGTCTGGATGTTTAGTCTGCAAGTGTCTCTTAAGTTTCACAGGCTTCAAACTGTTGTTTGCTAAATCTCCAAACAAAGAAGGTATTGAGGTTGTTCCTGATTATTATTTGAAAGAATGCTGGTAAAACCTAATGTCAGATAATCGTCTTGATATTTACGCACTTTCACTTTGTGTATAGAATTAATAATCCTGATGGGAGCAGAAGTAGACGCGGAAGAACAATGGACTTGGTTTAAATTCGAACCGAGTTCTTTTTCCGAAGGAGGGCAAGCACTATAACTTTCATGGGGGTCTCTTTTTACCACTTCTAATAAGCCATTTATCCATGGGTAATGGAGTCACTCGTATCAGTTTATTGTGAAGTTGGCTAACCACGCACTAGAATTCACCTTTTCACTCACTGTCTTTGAACTGACTGGAAAGGCCTAGCTGAATTCAAATCGGCAACGGCAGAAATAGAAGAATCCATTCTTGAAAGGAAGTGGCAGTCACATTGTCAAGCGGCTTACTGTCATCAAGTGTTTGGTAAGGAGATGTCACTGCGGGTGGTGAGTGAAAGGGAGCTGTGTGGGAAATGTTACTCGTCACCTTTTCTCAGAATTCCTGCTGGTAGGATCTACTGGTCAGTTCTTGTGAAATAAGACAGCAAAGGTACGAGTTTATTATTCTTGAATGGTCTTGGGAGCTACCTGCCTATGATAGGTTCATGAATATTAGGATAGTAATATTTGTTACAGAATATGAAATATAAATATTTTAATCAAAGCCGGCGCCCCCCTTTATCACTCTCTGCGCCCCCCACTTTGAGAACCCCTGCTGTAGAGACTACTTCACTGCCATATTTTATGATAGGTTTGATGTAAGTATTGTAGGTTTAGTTGAGTGTGTCTTGAGTTCTCCCCCAAGTAGCTCCTGCTAGTCTCTTCAGTAATTTCATCCGTTTGCTTACTTTATCCTCCACATGTTGTATGTATTTGGTCCAGTTCAGCTTCTTGTCCATGATGATACCTAGGTACTTTCTACTTTCACTTTTTGGAAGTTCTTGGTTACTGAGTTTGAGACTGAAAGTTGGATTGTGATGTCTCAGGGAGAAAAACTGGTATACTGTTTTGGTAGTAATCATCATCAAGTTTCCACTCCAGTTTCCCGGGTGTGGTTTACGAGCGCTCTCCATTTTGGTAGTATTGATTTCCATATTATTGTTTTCAGTCCAGTTTTTGAGTTTTATAAGTGGCTGGTTCATTCTGTGTTCAATAAGCATTTGCTGATTTGGGCTGTTACGTTCTGTGGTCCAAATGATAACATCGTCTGCAAACATGCTGATATTCACATTACCTACTTCCTACATTGAATAAAGTTGTGCTTGATACAGCTCCTTGTGGGAGGCCTAGTTTTGATTGCTTGAAACCTGAAGTTTTGTTGTTGTAACGAACATTGATCATTCTTTGAGAAAGGAATCTTGAAAACCAGTTCAACATACATCCATTTACTTTGAAGTTGATAAGCTTCTTTAGCAGCATGTTTCGCCATACAGTATCATAGGCTTCTTTAAAATCGATGAAAACTGCAAGCACACTTTCCCTTTTGTTAAAGGCTTCTTTAACAGCTTGTGTAAATCTCATTATTTGGTGGGAGGAGGACCTGTTTTGTCTAAACCCTGCTTGTTCTTCTGATAGAAGAGATTTTGTTTCCAAGTACCAATTGAGTCTATTTGTAATCAAAATCATCCTTTCTAGAATTTTTACCAGAACGGAGGTAAGTGCCATAGGTCGGTACGAGGGGACTTGGTTTTTTGGCTTGCCTGGTTTTAAGGTAGGAATGATGGTTGCTTTTGTCCAGTCTTTAGGTAGGTTATCATTTGATGTCCAAAATTTGTTGAATATGTGTAGCAGTATGTTTAGAGCAGATGTCCTAGATTTTTTATGAATTCTGGGAATATCTCATCAGGTCCTGGTTGTTTTCTGACTTGTGTGTTCTTTATTGCTAACATTAACTCTTCCATTGCAAATTCATTGTTAAAGATATCGTCTGCATTATTATTCTTTTAATATATAATTATGTATTTATTTAATTCATAATGCAGTGTATATCACTTTCAACTTCAAGTTTACCATATACAGTAGTTCTTGTATTTTCTCATTGTGAACACCAAGTGTGTAAAATCATGCATGGGTCTCTGAAACGATGTTTCTTCAGAAGCTAGCATTAACAAATTTTTCCACTTTTCAATACAAATGTTTTAAGAACAAAACTTATTTAGTGGGACATGTTTCGGTCCATCATCAGCCTTGCAATCTCGAGTCTAAAAAATACCTACACTTGAAATACAAAATCATAGACTTGAAACATCACATTAAAAACAATCTAAGGGCCGATTTCACCAATGTCAATTATCTCTTAATTTATCATTAAAGGTTATTTAACTTTGCACGGGCATTTCACCATACAGAAATGCTCGTTAACTTACCACAAACAAGGAATTACGTTAAATGGCCAAATCTGGCCACTCAACTCTCTAAAGCTTCTTTAAAGTGACGGGAAACAGCTGAACTGTGCCTTTGTATCTCACAATGGCGGTTTGTTTCCGAGTTTCACACAAACTTTCATCCATATGAATATAAAATATGTTTATGACAATTAAATTATAAAAGATCACACACTTTACTAAGTTTTAATACCAAGAAAGACGAATACAGAAATTTTAATAAAAGTATATCCGAAAAGGGATTCGAACTCCTTCCAGCGCTGCATAATAAATTCAGGGTCTGCACCACAATTGCTTACGCTACGAAGACAACTGGGTATGCGCGTCCTATTAAGCTATCGATTCACACAACTGCTAGTTCTCCTAAATGTTTTGTTCATATAATTTTAAGCTTTTGCCACGAATAAGGTCTTCTGCATTTCCCTTCCTTTATAATTGAAGAGCTCGTTTCCAAAACTCACTAAGTCAGTTTTGGACGAAATTGAGAAATCCGTTGGATCTTGTTCGTAAGGTGTGTAGACCTATGTATGTTACTAATATTTTATTCCAGAACTCACTATGTCATCGTAAATTGTAATGTAGGATATTGCATTTTTTTTCCAAAACTGTACTAAGTCAGGCCGTGATGTCTTCCAAACTCTGCTAAGTCTAATGCGCATGCGTACGAGTAAGCTCCTGTTTCCCGCCAGGCCGTGATGTCTTCCAAACTCTGCCAAGTCTAACGCGCCTGTTTCCCGCCAGTAACCTCTTGGCTGTTTCATGTGTCGTATGTTGATGAGCTGTGTTTAAGAGAAAGTTTCTACATTTTAAGAAAGTGTACAAGATGAGTGACTTTGATTTAGGATTAAAGAGTCCTCTAGAAGATTCCGGTCGAAGCAGGAAGAGAAGAAAAGATGTAAACACCTGGGATAAAACAAAACGCAAGCATGCAAGAAACAGTTCAAGTGCTCACCCTGCATCTTGTATCGCTTGTAATCATGCTGGAAGACCGAACTATACATGCAAGGTAGGATTGTTGAGTCAAGAAGACAACACTCATTTCCGTGACAAACTGTATGACAACAAATCAAAAGTAGAGCAAGATAACTTCCTTTTAAAATATACTGTAACAAAAGAACCAAAATCACATCGACCAAGAAATGTAGGTAATCCCCGTGCTAGGTTATTAACACAATATTTTATACGGAGGAAAGCCGGCCAGATTATATGAGTTTGTGCTCAATCTTTCTGTTCGGTAACAGGAATGAGTAGATTCAGATTGAATTGTTTATCTAAGAACTTCAATGCTACAGGTGAACAATGTAAAGAGAACAGGGGCGGTGGTCGTATTAAAGCCAAAGACATGGAAACTGAGGTTTCAATTGTTAATTTCATTAAGACATTGAAGTGCAGAGAAAGCCATTATGGGAGGGCAAAGAGCGTACGAGTTTACATGGACCCAACACTTTCCGTCAAGAAGATTTGGCGATTGTGGAGAGAGGCGAGGGTAAGTGCTTCAAAATCAGTCGCATCTTATACCAAATTTCATAGAATTTTCCAAACACGATTCAATATCGGGTTTGGGCACCCGAAAACCGACACATGTTCATACTGTGAAGAATTACAAATCAAGATACAAAATAATTCTACATCACCAGCCGAAAGGGCTGACCTGATGGGATGTTACAGATAGCACAAATTACGAGCCAAAAATTTTTATGAAATTTTGAAGAAAGAGGAAGATAATGTTCTGAAAGTAGCATTTGACATGCAACAGAACCAGCCCCTTCCCATGATTAGAATTTCCGACACTTTTTATGCTCGACAGCTTTGGTTGTACAACCTAACTTTTATAATTCATGAAAACGTCCAAAATGTGGAAAACACATTCATATATTCTTGGACAGAATATCAGTCTGGAAGAGGATCGAACGAAGTTGCATCAGCCTTGCATAACTTCCTACACTATCTTGAAGAGAGGGTTCGTCAAGAAGCAAAACCAGAAGGCATTGAATCTCAGAAAACATTGAGACTGTTCTCAGACTCTGCCACAAGTCAAAACAAGAACTCGACCATCATGGGCTTCTTGCTAGATTATGTAAACAAAAGTGACATTTTTAATAAAGTGGAACACATATTTCCTATCAGAGGACACAGTTTTTTGCCTCCGGACCGAGTGTTTGGAAGAATCGAAAAAGTGTACAGAACTCGTGAAAAACTATTAGAGCCACAAGATTATCATGCTATTCTAGAAAAACATGGAGCTGTTAAACTTTTAAAGAGAGATTGGCGGCTACTTGATTTTAAAAGGAGCGCCAATAACATAATGAAAACTAAGCCCCCATTCTTGATGAGTGAGCAGGGTGTTCTTCTGTACAAAAAAGGAAAGAAAGAAGTGTTTGCCAAGAATACCTACAATGGAGACTTCAATGAATACGAAGTGTTAAAGAAGAAATCAGTCATTCTTTGAGGAACTCATACAGATTGGTCCATGTAGTAGAGGAAAGCAATAAAATATCTTCAGAGAAGAAGAAGAAGGATGTTGCAGCACTTCTGAAGTTTGTTTCTCTGTCCGAACAAGCTCAGTTGTACTACAATAAAGCTCTGAAGAACTTCGGTGATGATGCAGATCTGGTTGATCACACAGAAATACACTATGCTGAAGAAGAGCCATTTGTGTAGTACAAAGTTAAGGCTGTGCAAGTTCGTTTATTCTTGGAATTTATTTGCTATATATTTGTATTTTTTATTTTTTTTAATGGCAGGTATTGGACAATTTAATAAACCGACAGTAGTGGCTACGCTGGCTAACGCGCAGCATTAGGTCATGGGGCCAAGCTCTCTGCTGACTCGGTAGACGCGTGGGTTCGAGCCCCACCGTCAGCCGTCCTTGAAATGGACTTCCGTGGTTTCCCATTTCCAACACCAGGCAAATGCTGGGACGGTACCTTCTGACAGGCCACGGCCGGTTTCTTCCACATCCTTGCCCAGTTTCATTCACCATCATTCATTTCATCTCTCATTAACTCCTCTCCTGAGGTTGGCGTCAGGAAGGGCATCCGGACGTAAAAATCATCGCCACAAAGACTTCCATCGCATCTCATCCCCGACCCCGTTGGAGAACGGGAATAATAAGGGGTAGTCATACATTGGACAATTTAATAACTTTTTTCTGTTCCTCATTGATTTTCAAGGGAAGTTTGAGCAATCTAGAATAAATCACTAAAATCCCATTGCTTTACGTGCTTGCTTCCGATCTACCAAATGTGTAACTTAGCATGTGCAAGTAGAAGTTTTATTCCAGAACTCACTAAGTCTGTAGTTCTTTTCCAGAATTGACCTAAGTCAAGTGACCTAGTTTACTTTTGGAAAAAAAAATGGCATTTTAACGTTAATAACTTCAAAATAGGGTTTTGGTTCATTATCACTGTTCTTCATATTAATTTTAAAAACGTCTCTTTACTTCATAATGAAGTAATATTGCCAAAGTAGGCTCCGGTTCAAAAAATATCTGTCCTGAAAAATCATCATTTTTGACTTAGTGAGTTTTGGAAATGAGGTCTTTAATTATGTTCCAGAAAGTCTCAAGGAAACATCGCAAACAACAATCAGTGCTAGACGCCTCTTGTTCTGTCCGCCATGTTCTCCAAGATTAATTGGAGGATTATCCATTTCACAAGGTCCGTATTGACGTGTACAATAACGATTCTAAAGGGCGGAGACCCTCTCAACCCATTAGAATCGTTATGTTCTCCAAGATGAAACCGAATCTACGCATGCGCGAGAGCCGTAAATCTTATTTAAGTAATTGCGAACCCAAATGGCCTCGTGAAATGCATAGAAGAAAATCACGCGTTAAATCTCGTATTTAAGTTAAATGGGAATTAACTAAATGATCGTTAGTGAAGAGTTGGTGAAAACGGCTGAATGAATTCACGCTCTCTATAGACAATGTTATCATTAGGGCCCGGACGTTGACGACCTTAAAATTATCGAAAAATGACCTATAATATGCCCTTAAAATTCTCTTAAAATGACCTAATTTAAAAAAAAAAATACCTAAAAATTATCGTTAAAAAAAATTACCTAAGAATGATCAATTTCATGATTGTCTTGTATAAATAATGGTTCGAATAACAAACATTCTTAGTATAATTAGTGTAAACTATTCATCAATAGATTAAACATACCTTAGTTGGCATTGCAATACACCACCATCGTCATCCTCAAGTTATCAAAGGTGAAGGAACGGCTTCTCCCGACAAAATACTGGCTATTTGACACAGTCTGATACCCTTTATTCTTGTCCAATACAAATTTTATTTTTTGTCTGACTGTGTCCCCAATCTCACCTTTTACATGTTTTATACAACCTTCAGCATTCCTGACTAACTCTATTGACTTGGCAAATACCATGCCACTTTCTTCTAGGCAGGTTATGGTTTCTGGCAAAAATTAAAAATTTGATTTTATGCAAGCCAATTTACCTTTCATTTGAGGATCAGAAAACAGGTCCTGTGCACTCCCAATAGCCTTAGCATCTGTCCTATCAAAGCCATTCACTACTTCTCTCACTATCTGAAAATTGTCACAATAATATATGCATGCAGTCAACCAGGTACCCCAGCGTGTTAAAACTGGTGCTGGGGGCTAAGCTACATCAGGAGCCTTGTCTTCAAAATATTTAGTGCGGGATGGTGCTTTGACAAAGACTTTATTTACTGTGGAAACTAGTCTTATCTACTTCTGAAAATTTTGATCGGACCTCTTCTGCAATTTGATGAAAAGCATGGGCCAGACAAGTAACATGCACCATCTTATTGTAAAATGCTTTGATAGATTTTGCTACCTTTACCATGTAAGGTGCTGCATCTGTTAGGAAGAGGAGCACATTCTCATGTTGTATTCCCATATTAAACACATGGATTTATCGAACAGTTTGCATATCTGAGTGTGATTAACCGCTTCTAAAACCTCTGAGGACAGCAGAAAAGTTTGCCCGGGACTGTTTGTTTTTAGGGTCCCTACATAACATCCCTCTGAATCTGTAGTCTCGTCAATTGATTCCCATTCACGTATTCGGTTTAACGTGTCTTCGTAACATTTTGATAGGTAGTTTTTACACAATGTTGATTTGTCTGGAATAGTATGACCAGTGGGACGTTCGAGGAAATCACTTAATTTAGGATTGCTTAGTTTTCCTAGTGGAATATATGCACTAACAAACACTTCACATAATTCTTTAAAGCAAAAATTACACCAATTGCAACGTATGGATTGGATATAATATGGGTTAATTTAAGCAAAAATAACCTGAAAGACTTAGAGAAAGTGCAAGCCTTATTCTTAAAAAGACTGCTTTGTCAAAATATACCCCATCGAGACTGGCGTATGAACTAGCGGAGGAACTTTTCTTTATAGAACTCAGACTGGTTCACCAGCTTTCATCCACAAGACAATACAACGATTTGCTACAAGAACTACTTGCAAAAAAGGAGATCCCAATTGGTTTCTACTCCACGACGGCCATGACACCAACAGAATGGAAGGGCACTGCATATGAGTTGAGACACACAGTGACCCGATTCGCGGTGCACGGTTTTCACCACAGGATTTGTGAGACTGAGGTGTTCCATGTGCCCACAGCAGAGTGCATAATTGTGTCAAAAGTCATGCAATACTTACCACGCTCTCGTGTGTACTAAAAGGTTGTCATCATCCCTTACAAAATTTTGTAAATAATTAATGTAATGCACATTGTGCACACTTATCCTTAATAATAATAATTCTTTATAAAAGGAAGATGACTTGTTATTTGATGTCGAAGCAGTTTCTTTTAACAGTAATTGAGACTCTTTCCTTTTTTCCACATTTTCAAGACCTCACTCACAAATGTTTATCATGCCCGACGTGTTGTTGTACGGTGAACCGTTTATCTGCAGCGACTTTGATTTAGCACACTTTACAGAACAAAATAGTTCCATCAGTTGAGAATTATGTTTTCACTGAAATCTGACACATACTGTTTTAAACGGCTTGCAGTTGACTGCATTTGTTTTGGCATTTCAATTGCACTGCACAACAAAACGTCACACACCTACAACACAAACACACCTTAAAAGTCCTATAGTTGGCGGGTAACTGAGTGAACGATCAGAGGCCAGAGCCGGTCAGAACTGCCATCAGAGCTGTCAACATTTCTAATAAAGATAAACTCGACACAAACCACATGGCGCTGAGGGGATTACCCCGTTTCTTTTCTCAGACTGACGCAATACTCACGTGCACGTGAAGAAATCAGTGACGCAAACTGTACACACAAATGCATCGTCGAGAAAAATTAAATCAGCTGCATAGATAAGAAACGGGTAATGAAAACAGATAAGCACTGCAGAACTACAGTATATGGGTTAGTCCAAGAATGTTAACGCTGACAAGTTCAGAAATACAGATACTAAAAACATAACTTTAAAATGAGCATTTAACCATATTCAATTTAAAAAAATGACCTATAAATATAATAACACATGAAAAATGACCTAAAATGCCCCTAAATGTTAGGAAATTACTTAATTCTGCAAAATGTAGGGAAAATGCATTTTGATGACTTTTAAAAACCCCATATATCTAACATATTTATTGTAGAATACACTTAATTACCACTAAGCATCGTCTCCATGTACTCAGAAAAAAGATGACTTTTCATCAAAATCCGGGCCCTAGTTATGAACATAATAAGAAAAGGAAAGTTTTGAACAACAAAATCACGCGACTTCTTAACGAAAGCAAAGAAAGACACATATAGTTCTGAACCCACCACGCACAAATTCCAGAAGCCAATAGAAAATCTTTCCAAAATAAACATCACACAATCAAAATTACAAATTATGGAAAAAAGGTCAAAATTTAATCGGGAAATAGTTTACAATAAAAGAAACAGCATTTTACTAATAGCCGAAACAGAAGCTGCCCTTAAGAAACTACCTTATCACAAAATGAGGCACGTCACGAGGTCAGCAAAAGAATTTTAAAAATCTTTAAACGTAAAAAACTGATAAATATTCCACATGGTTCATTGAAATTGACAAAGATTTGACAAACACCAGAATTCAGACAGACAACAGCAAACATATCACTCTTCAGAGAAGCTATTCAAAAAGCAGAATTTCAAGAAAGGAAGAAACAAAGAATTCACAGATAGTGGACTCAAGAGGAGAAAGATCGACACTCCAGAAGGATGAAGGTAATTTGGAAAGAAAGGAAATTGAATACAATGGACAATGGCCAAATGGGTTATTCAAAAGAAGATGAAGAAACAAGAACAAAGAGAACTTCAAAATAAAATTGAAGAAAACAATTTAATAGTCACCAAAGCAGATAAAGGAAATACTACAGTTAGCAATCACAAGGACGACTACATTTTCAATAACCCATATTTCTCCATTTTAAATAAAGACCCAACTTTAGTCACTCAAAGGTAACTAAAGCAAATATTAAAAGATACGATATTCATTATAGATGAAAAACCAATAGACTGGTAAACATGAACCCAAGTATTCCCACGTTTAGATTTATTAGCAGCTTCCAAGTGGGTTTGATATAATTTATTGTTAATGTGATCGTTCTTTATTTATAAGAATTTTAATTCTCTTTGTAATATTCTATTGTTGACGATTTCTTTGTTTTTTCTCAATGCATTGAAAATGAAAATCCACAGCCTGCTTCCAGTCTCCGACCGGGTCAGGAATGGAATGAATGAAGCCCCCATCTAGCGGCGAGGATATGGACTGTGCCGGCTGCCGAGGCCTGACGCACTCCTCTGGGGCAATGATTAAATGAATGACAGATGAAATGAAATGATAGTGGAGAGTGTTGCTGGAATGAAATTTTGACAGGGAAAACCGGAGTACCCGGAGAAAAACCTGTCTGCCTCCGTTTTGTCCAGCACAGATCTCACATGGAGTGACCGGGATTTGAACCACGGACTCAGCGGTGAGAGGCCGGCGTGCTGCCGCCTAAGCCACGGAGACTTTCTCAATGCATTATTAATGCTTTTCTTTTGAATTTTAGGTAGATTTCTTTAGAAAGCTAACTATTGCAATGGGTACCATGTTTCGACTTCCGGAAAATTTTGACATATCTTCGCGTTTCACGTCCCCTAGACCCCAAAACCACCGCCAGTTCAAAAGTTTATATATAATTTATGTATATATATATATCACTTTCTTGTGGACACGATAAATACCGCAATTTTGCACCAATCACTTTGAAATTTTTGCATTATATGTATCCCTATAAAATCTCGGTCGAGTTCGTTAATGGGCACAATCGGTCGACGGGGGTGAAAATGGGGGGCTTTTTTCGAAAAAGTGAAATATCGCTATAACTCTCTTAATATTTGAAATATCGAATCCATTCAAAGTTCATACTATGTGCCGGATAAGGCTCAAAAATTTATGTTTGAAAAGTTTTTTGATAGCACCAACCATTGACCAAAGGGGTGGGGAAAAGTGGGTTTTTCGGGAAACATTAATCATATCTCTCTTAATAGGCACAATATCAAAACCATACAAAATGGACAATATTCCCCTAATAATTACCTAAAACTTTTGTCTGAAAGAATTTTTGATATGACCCACCATTACGCCAAGGGATGAGATAAATGATTTCGGAATTATAAGAAAATGCCAAGAGTCATCAGAGGTTGCCATGAAAACACTACTAAATTGATGACGGATGAGCCATCAGACGTTGCCATGACAACGCACTTGCACGAGATCACATTCAGTTTTCTATCTGACTAAGTGTGAAGCGGCTTCGGTGACTTAACTGGTAGCATGCTGAACTTCTATGCCCAAGGTCGCGGGTTCAAAGCCGGCCGAAGTCGTCGGATTTTCTAAGAGCGCTAAAAATACCTCAGTATTCTTTCCTTTGCAGGGGAAGTTCCAACGTTCGTTGCGAGTTGTTGGTTGCGGTGGCATCTAGTAGCCAAGTTCACTGTTAGGTGTTGTTGACGGTAGTATTTGTTAGCACCATTAGGAACTACTGCTTGAAATTGACCGTCTGCAGTCCTTACCTCAATTACAGACTAATACTGCCATCACAATTCACACCGTTTATCAGACAGATTCTACACTCACCCAAAGTACATGGGGTTACATGACCGCGTTTTCGCAGCCCCTAAACTGAGGAACCAACCAAAATCTCTGCGGGAGATAAAATTTTGCGGAACAAGTAACAGACCGTTTCATAGTTACACATCAGTGTCGAAACCTTGCTTAAGGCAATGGATAATAATTCAATTGATCATAACTAAATTTGTATGCATTCCTTCAGTTAAGGCGACTTCCAAGGTTTTGGTTCATGCAAACCAGGAAAAGGAAAATACAAGTAAGTCTAGTTACACTGTTTTAACGCAAGTGACAAACAATACTACTAATATGAAAAAGCGGGTAAGGCTAACTCCTTCACGAATACCAGTTTCAAAAGAAATGAAAAATACATTATTTGTTCATATAACAAGTTTTATTATTAATCGTAGAAGTGAGTGATGGGAACGGTTACAAGGTATATTGAGGAGGACAGAGTGGATGGGTCTCACTTGGCCCACCTCTGCTTACGGGGACATCACTCTTTCTCTCGGCTAATTAACAGAGAAAAGGAATGCAAGACACATTTCATTGTTGCTGTATCACTTACTATGTAAAATCTGTTCATTTTCGTGGTTGAACTGAGAAGTTTATGAAGCACAACACATGCTTACTGTCGACCAAAGTATTATGTGCACTCAAGTTTGAAGGTTGTTTGTGAAGTAATCAATACGCCTACATTGAATTCAATAACATCATTTTTATTGTTCTATTTTATGTTAGCTCATGTAGGTTTGGAATTTTTAATTTATAATTCAATATTTTTTATCGCAGTTGGAACACAATAAGTGCCCGTTTTTAATCGTGTTTCAACCATGCGTCACATTTAAGATTTATTATCCATCACATTTAAGAATTATTATCTCTAACACCCGTCATCAGATCGCATCCAAATTTTAACACAATATATAATATTGGAATGTTTTATAACTGGTTTATTAATTTCAAAGTTGTGTGTGTCAAAGAAACAAAGTTGTTATCATTTTTGTAAGGTAAATTTATCTCGGCTCGGGGTGGTTGGAAAATGTAGTTCTTGGTCACGTTGTAATCCTTAATTAGGAGCCGTATTTTTTGGTAATAGCGATACGCGCGAAATATTTTTATATCTCCTTTCTTGCCTATATATAACCTTGTAGATACTTAAAGTAGCGTATTTTAGCAAAATGAACTCGCGAAATATCACGAAATCTGATTTATTACGCGAATTGCACAAATAATCACAAAATATACTCCACTTGGTACGAAAATGTTAAATATTATCGAAAAAGCTCTCCAATACATGTTTAAATGCTTCTGAGGAATTGACCATCGTTGTTTCCTTCTCGTTTGATTCATAGTGCTGCATATTCTCTACACAAATGCTCACAAAGCCGGAAGTATGTGTATTCAGTTCCGCGATCTCTAAGGCTATCGATGAAAATCGATATCTGCTATCGATTACATCAAATGGAGTTGTGGTCGTAGACACATCAAAGCGAGTTTGCGACTGATAAAACTATCAGCAAGCATCCAGCATTTAAGTATCAAAATGCCGAAAATTAAAGTCACAACAGTATTCTCGAGGGCCGAGGAATACAACAGTGAGGGGTTATAAGTATTTGACGCTGCAAGAAAGGTTCTAATGTGTCAATACTTCAATATTCCTATTCAGTGAGAACGAAAAGACACGTGCGATAAACAAGGAAGATAGTTGAACGTGACCGTTAATTTCGAGATCATGAGCCACGGAACCTCCTTTTTACGTGGAATCCGAACCATAGGACATGGCAATTCACTTCGAAAATCTCACATGCATTGACCGGGAATCGAACCCGGTCCGCCTTGGTGAGAGGCGACAGCTTGACCGCTGAGCCACCACGCCCCTTATGTGCGATAACACTGCAGGGATTCAGCAACGCATATAAAAAGAGGAAGAAAGAAGGAAATGAAGATAATTCTAAGCGGCAAATAACATTCGGCGATACTCTACACATCGCAAAGAAGTTTAAAAACCCCCTTATCACATAATCTGTTAGATTTACCCCAAACTATAAGGAAGATTTCAGAAGAAACATCGATCATTATGACAATTTAATTCGCGAATTACCCCTCCGAAATAGAGTCAGTTTTAACAGCGAAATCAACGGTTTTATTTCACCAAAAAATAAGGCCCTTATCCTTAATGTTTAAAATTATACGCCAAACCAATACTCAACTTCGCAACACCTGCCAGGCACACGCGCCCAGTAGTAGCAAGCTGCTCTCGCAAAGCGGAGCTTGACCTCCACATGATCTCGCAGGGCTGTTTTCATTTGACATCGGGTCAAGAGTAACAAACAAGATGCCAAATTCTTTTGTTATTTTTTCCATACCGTGTGACAGAAGTGTTTTCAATTTATCAAAGACAGATTGCCAAATGCCACATTTATAACAAAGAATTTGATCAAAAGGTTCAGCAATCGCCATCCAACCTCGCCTTCAGCCACATCAATAGAAGTGTTTTAGGAATAATACAAGATATGCCGCAAAGGTGTCCTACAGTATACCAATTATAGACATCGACCGTCAACAAAAATGTGTCTGTCGTCATATAGTGTCAAATGACGTTTTACATAGAACAGAACAAGTGCAAAATGTGTACCTGAAATTTGTGAACCATGCATGCTATTTTTTAGATTTTGTTTCAGTGTTTTTAACCATTTATTGTGTATGTGTATTTCTATGTCATCGTAAAGATTTTCGATGTTCTTTGTGTTTAGATGTTTTCTAAATATAAGTTTGTGGGCTGAAGAAGGGTCCAAAAGTGGGACTCGAAACATGTACCCCTGAAATGTGACATAAATTAAAGTATTGAATAGATTGAAAATTCTTATTCTTCAACAAACCAACTTAAATATCTCTATATGAAAAAACAACACTTATCTAATCAATGCTATGATCTCCATTGATCAAGAACATTTCAGTTGGCATATAATTTTAAACATTAATTCTACTATCAATACAGATATTTAAAACTTTGTTTTTTCAATGGCAAATGTGTTGGCATTCTATTGTAATCCTTATACATCAAAAGGTTACGCTGTAGGACTGTGAAATACGTAAATTAGTTCACTTATTTTATATTGGTTTGTAATTGTTCGGGAAAATAAGGCATGGTTCAGCAGGCAACCGATACGGAGAAAATTGTTCAGCATTGCCGAGATGGAGCCCATCACTTCTGAGTGAGACGCGCCAAGACGTGTGATGGGCTCCATCTAGGCAATGCTGTACAGCTTTCCCGTATCGGCTTGCTGCGGAACCATGTCTTATTTTCCCCGTACAAATACAAACCGATATAAAATAAGTGAATTAATTTATGTATTTCACTGTCATACCTTTTGATGTATAAGGATTACAACGCGACCAAGAACTACATTTTCCAGCCACCCCGAGCCGAGAAAAAGTTAACATACAGAAACGATAACAACTTTGTTTCTTGGACACACAAAATTTTGAAATTAATAAACCTGTTATAAAACATTCCAATGTATATTCTTATTGTGTTAAAATTTGGATTCGATCTGAATATGGGTTTTTGAGATAATAATTCTCAAATGTGATGCATGGTTGAAACATGCTTAAAAATGGGCACTTTGTGTGTTCCAACTGCGTTAAAAAATATTAAAATATAAATTAAAAATCCCAAACCTACATGTGTGTTCCAACTGCGATAAAAAATATTAAAATATAAATTAAAAATCCCAAACCTACATGAACTAACGTACAATAGAACGACGGAATTGATGATGTTATTGGATTTTATGTAGGTCTATTGGTTACTTCACAAACAACCATCAAACTAGAGTGCACATAATATTTTGGTCGACAGTAGTCGCGGCCAATGTTTTCATTGGAGGTCAAAGTCATTCTGCATGTACGGAATGTTTTCGTCGAACATTTGGAGAGGCAACAGGTTTCATAGAAAGAGTAACAAAGAAAAATAGGACCTCACCTACAGGAATACTGTCTGAAGATGGAAAAGGATGGGCAACTTCAGCAAGAAATCTGAAGATGAGCTGCAAATTGTGAAAAATCATATTGTCTTTTCCAATATACGGAAGGACAACAAAGAACAACAAAAGACTTAAAAACATCCGTAAGATGTATGATTTATACAAACAGTGCACTCCCAATCCCGTTTCGTTAACGATTTGCACAAAGCGCTTTCATGAACTGAATTTAGCTTTCACAAAGCCTAAACAGGATAAGTTTCATGTTACACATGTGATTTATTTGATATGAAAATCAGTACATTCATTGGCGACGCTAAAGAAGAAATGATCAAAGAACGTGACACCCATCTTAAGGCTGCTTAGAAAGCTTATAATGCTACGCCACACGACAAGGAAGTTGCTAACTGGGTTGAACTAAGAGGCATATTCGTCTTTGACATTCCGCAATATCTCACTACTGACTACTTCAGTATCAAGCAGCAATTGGGGACATTCAACCTAATCATCCATGATTTGAAAACTAATAAAGCTACAAGCCTCATGTGGGACGAAACTGTTTCTGGGAGAGGTCGAAAGCAGACTGCTTCGTGCTTACATCAGTTTATTTCACAGTTGCCAGAGAATATGCAGTCTGATATTTTATTCAGATTGCTGTGGGGGACAGAACAGAAAAAGCTTTGTAGCCTCCATGTTTTCATACCTTATACAGCCAAATGACCACATACAAGAAATACAACACCAATTCTTGGTAAGCAGCCATACTCGCTTAGAATGAGATACCGATCCTGCAATAATAGAAAAGGAGAAAAAAAAATGGATTGAAAATTAATCATCCAAATGACTGGTATCAGTCAGTATGGTTATGCAGACGAAAGAACCACATCAACGTGATCGTCACAGAAAGGAAGCATTTTATGGAATTTTCTTCTCTTTGTAAAACAGGCCCATTCCAGATGAGGGAGGTGGACACTATGGGAAATGCATTTTTTATGGCAATGACTGAAATAGATTAAGGGAACAGAAAATATTTTTTTTATCTAAGAATCATTAAATGTGAACATTCCTTTCAAAGAACTCTCTTAAGAGGGCATAGGAGGAACTCCTTGCCGACTTCTCTGCCTGTGATCAATGAGGGTCCTGCCCTTATAAGTAGAGAGGAGAAGAAGGACCTTCTGTGTCTCAAAGGAAGGAAGATTGTAGTTTAACGTGACCGTGAATCTTGTGATTATGAGCCACGGGACCTCCTTTTTACGTGGAATCCGAACCACAGGACATGGCATTTCACTTCGAAAATCTCACATGCATTGACCGGGAATCGAACCCGGACCGCCTTGGTGAGAGGCATACAGCTAGACCGCTGAGCCACCACGCCCCCCACCTTCTGTGTCTCATAGACAGTGTATTTCGTGACTTTTATAGGAGTCCACCAATTGGTAATAGTCTTGCAAGTGGCCAAGATCTTGAAGAATATGATGATGATGCTTGAAATAAGATGAGTTTCAAATTATTCACCAGTATTGCTCTATTTTCCTATTGTAACTTGAATTTCCAAAAATGTTCAAGAATGTCGCACATTTACTTTTTTTTTTACTTGACTAATTTTGAGTTAAGTATGTTTTTAAGCTTCGTAATAAACAAAATTGTTTTCCTTGAAGAACAATGTAAGTTTGTTAAATATATCATTGATAATTTTGAAAAACCGGGTAAGTCCATTTTAGCCCTAACAAATGGAGCAGGTGATTTTTTATAATTACCCAGTAAAATACAAAATCAAGATAAGCAGTTTCTCAAAAACTGTATCTTTGTGTCAATAATCTGATTTTAGGGATGTCTTGTAAAGTTATTTTGCTCTCCTGTAAAAATATACTTTACAGACTTAAGTTACTCGTTTTTTCCAAAATTATGTAGATTTAACACAATCAATTTTACAGCACACTCCATAAAATAAAATTAGTCTGAATTTTATTCAAGTATTAGAAGCACCCTCTGCTTTCGATCCTTTTTAAAAATGTGCGGGTGATATGCAAATAAATATTGTAGTTTCTTTTTTTATCACTAAGAGGTGACGCAAGTTAAGTCTAACAAGCTTAAGCCACATAATTCCCACAGTTTAAGCTAGACCATAGAACACCTCAGCTTATGAGCTTGTGAAAGTGAAACCTTGTAAACCTCTTACTTGGGCACAAGCTCAGCTTGAAGTTTGAGTGCTGACTGTGAAGCCAAGCCTAGAAGTGGCAACAGCAAGCTTAGTAAGAGTCTACTGTAATCCACACCTGAAGCAGAATACGTTGATTTCCTACCACATACTACCAAGCAGGGTTATTTGTTATCATTTATTACAGGCTGACAAATACTTTCCTGAAATACTTTCCTGTCACAGAACTGACTACAGTAGAATGCTGTGTACGCCATGCTCACCAAAATGAACGGGCTTTACTCGCCTGTAAAAAATCGACTGCAAAAGGATAGTAAAACGGAAAAAGGGCAAACTCACAACAGGAAGATAGGAGAGTTAGGAGAAACACACAAAATGGGCATCTTCAAAACCACTCTACAGTCTTCAAAGATGGGCATTCACACCATCAAACCCCTTACTAACTCTTCAAATGCTATAGGCTACTCCATAACAAGCTCATTTCAACCTACCTCATCAGGAGAGAGGGCAGCAAGCAATAATTCTTACACTAAAAATAGTACAAAACAGGGGAATTTTATTGCTTTTCTGTATTCTTTTCTTGGCCATTGATTATCTGTAAGCCCACCTTTGATATTTTACCACATAAATTCACCTGAAGATTATTATTGAGGGGTATGCTGTATCTTGAGGCATCTTGGTGGAAATTGAGCAGTTCAAGTTATTTATTTTATTGCAAATAAATAATATTCTGTAATTATCAATCTAGTTACATAAGAATTACTTCATACTGAGAGTTTATTTACGAGGTCAATTATATACATATGCTAATTTCTCAGCATTAAATGTACAATTTACATAAATTCATCCTGGCCATAGAACAATAGTTAACAAACAAAATAAACGTAATTCTATAAATATTCAACATTATGCTAGCTTCACTAGGCTTGCATTGAATTTATTGTAGTAAATTTTAAAAGATTTCATATAAAAAAGAAATTAGTCTACATGGAATCATTTTCAAAACTTACAATGTTTTGGTTGATAAAATGCTGAGTCAAATGTACTTAATCAATGATCTACATCTCTAAGTATAACAACGAAGAGATGAAGAGAGCATTTTTTGTACCAGTCTCGTATCTTACCGGGGTCAACTCCTTGTGAATTTTACCACAAATGCTTGAATGTTATGAACAGAGAACATCTCTATGAGGTAGACCTTACCAAATAATACGGCACCACATTTAAAGCCTATACTGTTACTTCTCAGCAAGAACTCTGGGTGTAAATGGCAAATGTTCTGACTTAAATGGATGTAATGGACTAACAGAAAGTATTCGTCACGTTCTTTACAGCATTTACGTCTGATTTGGTTGACATGATGCATATATTGGTCCTGTCTTTGACTTAGCAAGCTCTGATGCTTTCTTGGCAGTATCTTTTAATGTTTCCTTCATAGTAGAGGGAGGTTGATGGCTGGAATCATCCTGGGAAGTATTTGCAGTTGGAAACATACTGCGCAGGACGTAATCAAATCCTCCCACCATCTTATGACAATTCTTGCGGAATCTTTCCAATCCAAATGCTTGAATGGCTCGACCAAAGCCGAACACCTGAGAATCAACCCAGGCAGAGCGTGTAGCTTGAGTCCAATTCACGTTCTCTTCACTGACACGGTAGGTCACTTTCTCGACGACACTCTGTAAAATGCAAGACCACAAAATAGATCAGAATCATTAGCTAACCATACAAGCAACATCCACATTAAGCATTGCCTAGGTACAACTGCTGCCCCCAAAATGTGATCCATCAGATGGAATTCAAAAACTGCTCCGCTGGCCTCCCTTGCTTGTATGAACCACAAAAGTACTGTAGTTGCTAACAACATAACTACCTTCCCTCTCATATAATGCTGCCTTTGACAAATGTTTCACAGTCGAAGTTGCCAATGACTTTTCCCATCAGATTCCTTTCCTGCCCCTTTTTTTAAGTTACTTTTTATTCATTTATCTGTTTACAAAGACAGCTACAAACACTAATCATTGACCTCCTGACTACAATTCTCTCAAGGAAAAAAGAAAAAAAAAAAACCCAACCACACAAAACACAAGAACAAAACACCAAGAATCATAATAGCACACATAATTTTAGAATCCATGGTGATTTATTCTAAATTCTAGACCTGACCCTCAGCTGTACTAAAAATTTTGTATTTTACAACATTTTAGTACAATTTATTTGACATGTTTAAATACTTTCATAAATACTTTTGTAGGGACGTCCATTTCGATTAGACTTACTATATATATTCAATGTATTCTTAGAGTCAATTCCCCCCCCCCATATTTTATGCCCTCATTGGAGATCGTTAAATTTAATTCATCTAAATCATGCTGGATCTCTTTGAACCAGTTGTTCTTTGCTTTACTCTTCCAGTCCCATTTAAATTACTGAAACAATATGATGATTATAATTGTTGTTCTAAGGGGCCTAACATCTAGGTTATCGGCCCTTACTGAAACAAAACCCAGATCCTGAGTATTACACACGATAAATCAGGAGTCTAAAATGGAAAATTAGGAAATTATACAATAAAAGACATGACACTGGCTCAGATCATTACTTAATTAAAATCAAGATCAAATTTACTCCGTTAAGAAGAAAAAGACAAAATACAGTAGGAGGGAAAAGGACATACGACCCTCATCAGTTAATCCAGAATGACCAGTACCGGCAAAGAACAGGAACTACAAGACTAACAGACAATTTAGATGAACTAATACCAATACTTAAACAGAACGCAGAAGATCTAGCTCCATTAAATCCAAAGAAAAGACATGCCTGGTGGAACTCTGATTGTGATAGAATGCATGAAGAAAGACATCAAGCTTGGTTGAAATTTCAAGCCCACAGAACAGAAGAGAACGCCACTAACCTCAAGAATGTCAGAAAAGAATTCACCCAAACTATTAGAAGAATAAAGAGAAAATATCAAAAAGATTTAATAAACTCTATTGAGGAAAATAAGTGCAAAACCAATTCTAGAGATTATTACGAAGCCTTTGATAAACAAATGCAAAAATACAGCTCCCCCACATTATTGTTGAAAAATAAAGATGGAAAAATAGCGCATAACAATAAGGAAAATGCAGAAATCATGGCGGAAGCATTTAACAAGCTCTTGAACAATGATGAACCTCAAAAGATTTTATTCATTGATACACATACCCCAATAAAAACTAAACCAGAAAACATAAACCCACTTACAGCGAAAGAAGTTGAAACAGCGTTTAAGGAAATGAAGAACTACAAAGCGTGTGGTGAAGACCAGGTTTTTGCAGAGATGTGGAAATATGCCGGCAGTTCGACTCTGACGTCCCTCCATATGGTATTAGAAAAGATTTGGATATCAGAAAAATTCCCAGAACAATGGACCACAGCTATAATTAACCCAATTCATAAGAAAGGTGACAGAAGTAATCCAGACAACTATAGAGGTATTTCCATTCTGGATATCACTTATAAGATTTTTTCTAAGATACTATATAATCGGATTAAAGATCAACTAGATCAAGAGTTAGGTGAATATCAGGGAGGCTTCAGACCATAGAGAAGCTGCACTGAACAAATAATAACTTGGAAGCTAATCATGGCATATTACAGAAAACGAAACAAGCCCCTTTCAATAACATTTATAGATTTCAAGAAAGCTTATGACTCCATCCACAGACCATCATTATTAAAAATTTTAAGACATCTCGTTCTTCACCCAAAGCTGATCAAATTGATAGAACTTACTCTAACGAATACAATTTCTAAAATTAAGTTCAGAGGAGAACTTTCTGAACCATTTTTGGTAACAACTGGTTTGAGACAGGGTGACGAATTATCACCTCTTCTTTTTAATTGTGCGCTGGAGTACGTTATGAGGGAATGGTACAAGAACTCGAAAAATATAAAAATTGCTAACTCAACCTCCGCTTGCAAACAAAATTAAGCTGGGAGACCAAGAAATAAAAATTGTAGAAAAATTTAAATACTTAGGTGAAGTAATCACATACAACCTGAACGAGAAACCAGCATGGCAAAATAGAATAGATAAACTGGTTAGAGCACAGCATGTTACCAAGAATACATATAGTAAAAAATGTCTCTCGATAGCAACAAAATTGAAGCACTACAAAACAGTCACCCAGCCACAAATTACATATGCATGTGAAACATTATTCAAGGCAACAAACACAGTTGCAATAGATAGAGTACTCAAGTTAGAAAGGAGAATAGTGAGAACCTGTTTAAATAAAAGTTATCAAGTAAATGGAGTCTGGAGACTAGCTTCCAACGAAACAGTTTATAAAGGAATAGAACCAGTGACAAGCACAATGAAAAAGAAACGAATATCATTCTTAGGGCATCTAATACGGTCACCAGAAAATAGAATCAGTAGAAAAATAATAGAAAAATTATGGACGAGTAAGAGTAAGAACAATATTAGATGGATCACAGAACTTAGAGAAGACATGAGAGAGTTACATATTACAATAGAAGATTTAAAATACAAGACAGACACACTCAAGATTCTGAAAGACAAACACACTAGACTATAGACAAAAATCAACAAGCAGAGAATAGGAAGAGTCATTCCTGAAGCAGAAAGAAAATTACGTTCAGAAAGGATGAAGAAATATTGGGCTGACAAAAGAAGAAAAACCTCCATAAACCTGACTAATGTAGTCCTATGTTGGCTAAAAAATTAAAATAAAATAAATAAATAAAAGACATGATAGTGACAAGTATATGTTGAAATATAAGTCCTTATCAAGAGAGCTCGTCTTAAAAAAGAGGGCTGCTCACGACAATTATATGCAAGATTTACTTGGTTCGGGAGGCGATGGGTGGAAAAAATGTTACAGTTATGTTAGGAGAAGAAAGGGAAATTCAAATAATTTGTCAATGATAATGTCCGGTGACGGTAAATTAATTACTGAGAAACAGGCCATTGCCAATGAATTAAATGTCTTTTACGGTAGTGTGTTCAATAAATCCAATAGCTGTGTGTTGGACCTTAACGGTGAATCAAGGGCTCCCCTTTTCCAAATAAACCAGTCAGCAATTTTAAAGCTAATACAAAAATTACGTTACAATATATCGAAGGGTTCTGATAATATTGTTAGTGAAGTACTTAAACTAGGAGGTAGAGCTATGGCACGTTACTTGGAGGTGATGTTTAATGTGTCCATAAACAATGCGCAAATCCCAGATGACTGGAAAAGAGCTACGGTAGTCCCAATTTTTAAAGGAGGGAGCAGACTTGAATTGGGCAACTACAGGCCAGTTAGCCTTACGTCCATCGTTTGCAAACAGATGGAGCATCTCATTTGCGACTACTTGAGGGAACAGTGGGAAACATTATCATGGTTTAATGATAGGCAACATGGATTTTGGAAAGGTTACTCATGGTAGAGTCAGATGCTATCACTTTTTCAAGATATTAGCAAATCATTAGATCATGGAGTTTCAGTCGACGCCGTAGTTATAGATTTTGCAAAGGCATTTGATGTTGTGCCGCGTGAAATTAGCTTTGACGAAGATTGATAGAAGAGTAATTTTATGGATCCAAGAATTTTTGACGGGTCGTTCCCAGAAAGTGAAAGTCGAAGGCAGATTCTCGGATGAAATTACCGTAACGTCGGGTATCCCTCAGGGCAGCGTAATCGGAACTTTGTTATTTTTGGCGTTTATAAATGACTTACCAAATGGGATTCGCAGTGACAACTGTTTACGGATGATTGTGTAATATATCGAAAGATACATGACTCACAAGACAACGCAGTACTTCCAAGATACCTGAACCTGGTCTATAAGTGGGCAATTGAAAATAAAATGAAAATAAACACAAGAAAATGTAGTCTCTTAAAAATAGGGAAAGTGCGAAGGCAAGATTTTCAATATAATATTGGCTCGGAGATACTTGTAGAAGAAGATTCTTGCTAATATTTGGGCGTTTATGTAAGGAATGATATGAAATGGAGTTGTCATGTAGGATGTGTAGTTTCTAAATCTTACAAATTCCTGCACTTTGTAATCAGGGTATTAAAAGGAAGTAGTACCTCTGCTAAAGAATTAGGATATTTGTCACTTGTAAGACCTATTCTGGAATACACCTCGGCGGTTTGGGATCAATATCAAGTAGGGCTCATAAATGAGTTGGAAATGGTACAAAGAAAGGCCAATAGTTTTGTGCTCAGTGACTTTAATCCCAGGAGCAGTGTGAGCCTTATGTTAAAGAAACTTGGGTGGGAATCACTTGAGGCTAGGAGTATGAAATCTAGACTCTGCGCTATGTACAACACGTATACAAATCAACCAGCATGGGGTGAGCTTAGCAAACGAATGGGAAAGTCCACTTACATGGGTAGGAACGATCATCCTCTCAAAGTGAAGGGCCGACCACAGCGAACATATTATGGTAAATATTCTTTTGTACACCATGCCATTGATAACTGGAACTCTCTACCTGCCGCAGTCTTAGAGCCTTTCCCCAAACATATAAGTGTATTTAAGAAAAGACTGACTATATGTGTAAATACTCCAGTTTAATTGTTATTGAATAGTTATGTATAATTATTTATTTGTTATGTATATCCAATTTGCCCCTGGGGGACACACCCCCAATTGCAAATAAATTAATGAATGAATGAGTAATTAAAGAGCTGTTTTATTAGTATGGTTTCTGGTAGGCATGAGATATGGCAGAAAAAAGAGATTCTCCTTTTACGCATTGTATCTATTATTGATTCACTCTCTTGATATGCCACTTCATTCAGCAGAAATCTCCATTGGCCATTTACTTGGTGGTTTTTGCTAATAATTGTTCTGATGATTCTTCTTTCTGCGGTTTGTCAGTTGTTGATTTGATGTTCAACTTGAAGAGTGTTTCACTACTATAAGTTGCCTCGGGTTTAACAACGGAATTCCAATACCGAAATTTGGCATTCATTGAGAGAGATTTCCTTTTATCGGTTGGCCGGGTGATTCGTTGTGCTTTTTCAGTTTGGATTTCTATCGACGGTTTCTCGTTTGAGTTCCAGGTGATTATCTACCCAAGATATTTGAACTTCTTCACAATCTTAATTTGTTTACTTGTATTGTTGAAATGTTGGTGTGTCAATTCTGAAGTTCGGCATCATTTCAGTCTTTTCATACGAGATTTGTAGACCAATTTTGCATGCAATTGTTTCGAGTTCCTTGATTTGAAATTTAGCCTCTTCCACAGTACTTGCTTGTAGTGCAAGATCATCTGTGAATGCTAGGCAATTAAGTTTGATATTTCTGCCAATCTTAATGGTTGGAGGACACTGCTCATTCCATTCTCGTAAGACTTCCTCCAATGCACAATTAAACAATAAGGGCGAAAGACCGTCTCCTTGGCGGAGTCCAGTTCAGATTTCAAATGGTGCTGACAATTCACGTCTAAATTTGACTTTTGATTTATTATTCTCAAGGGTAATTCAGAGAAGGTTGATGTGTTTTCGATGTAGACCAAATTCTCAAAGGATTTTTAATAATGACTCACGTGGGTACTGTCGACAAAAGTGATGACTAATTGCTTGTTTCGATCTCTATGATGTTTCATGATCCATTTAACACTAATAATTTGTTCGGGACAGCTCCTTCCTAGTGGAAATCCTCCTTGATACTCTCCCAGTTCTTGATCGAGTTGTTCATGGATTCTTGTATAAATAATTTTTGAGAAGATCTTATATGAGACTTCAAATAAAGATATACCCCGATAATTATTTGGAACAGATGTATCACCCTTTTTGTACAATGGGTGGATAATTGCTGTGGACCATTCTTCAGGTAATTTTTCAGTATTCCAAATGTCTATGATATGTTTATGTAAATTTTGACGAGCTTGTTTATTTGCATCCTTCCACAATTCTGCTACTAATTGATTTTCTCCTGCTGCTTTGTGGTTCTTAAGCGAATCAACTGCTTTAATCACTTCTTCATAATTTGGTGGTATAACCTTGTTCAGGGGAGTTCTATTTCTCGAATTGGGATCAAATTCAAAGTGTTCTTTTGGATCCTCGCATTTGAATAATTCTTTGAAATAATCCACCATCATTTTGCCATTGTGCAATAGCACCTAGTGTAGTGTTATACAGTGTTGGTATTACTACTAGTGGAGTGGGGCAGTGTGGTGCAATAGCTCCTAGTGTAATGTTATACAGTGTAGGTATTACTACTAGTGGAGTGGGGCAGTGTGGTGCAATAGCACATAGTGTAATGTTATACAGTGTAGGTGTTACTACTAGTGGAGTGGGGCAGTGTGGTGCAATAGCACATAGTGTAATGTTATACAGTGTAGGTATTACTACTAGTGGAGTGACACAGTGTGGTGCAATAGCACATAGTGTAATGTTATACAGTGTAGGTATTACTACTAGTGGAGTGACACAGTGTGGTGCAATAGCACATAGTGTAGTGTTATACAGTGTTGGTATTACAACTAGTGGAGTGACACAGTGTGGTGCAATAGCACATAGTGTAGTGTTATACAGTGTAGGTATTACTACTAGTGGAGTGACACAGTGTGGTGCAATAGCTCCTTGTGTAGTGTTATACAGTGTTGGTATTACTACTAGTGGAGTGACACAGTGTGGTGCAATAGCACATAGTGTAGTGTTATACAGTGTAGGTATTGCTACTAGTGGAGTGAAACAGTGTGGTGCAATAGCACATAGTGTAGTGTTATACAGTGTAGGTATTGCTACTAGTATAGTGACACAGTGTGGTGCAATAGCACATAGTGTAATGTTATACAGTGTTTGTATTACTACTAGTGGAGTGACACAGTGTGGTGCAATAGCACATAGTGTAATGTTATACAGTGTAGGTATTACTACTAGTGGAGTGACAGTGTGGTGCAATAGCTCCTAGTGTAGTGCTATACAGTGTAGGTATTACTACTAGTGGAGTGACACAGTGTGGTGCAATAGCTCCTAGTGTAGTGTTATACAGTGTAGGTATTACTACTAGTGGAGTGACACAGTGTGGTGCAATAGCACATAGTGTAATGTTATACAGTGTTGGTATTACTACTAGTGGAGTGACACAGTGTGGTGCAATAGCACATAGTGTAATGTTATACAGTGTTGGTATTACTACTAGTGGAGTGACACAGTGTGGTGCAATAGCTCCTAGTGTAGTGTTATACAGTGTTGGGTTAAACTATATCTTCCGATACACCGGTATCTGGGGATTATTTAGGGAGATCAGTGACGTCACCGTGATCTCACGGCTGGCGTATTGCTATTTGTAAAGCTATTGGTTGGCTGTCGTGACGTCAGGTTTCATGTCATGTCGTAATCGGAACGCTATTGGTTGTTCGGTTGTCGGCTGATTGATTGGTTATTCCGTTGTCGGCTGTTTGATGGTTGAGTGCGCTGTTGGTGTTGAATTGAATGGTGATTCGAAGTACCGATGTTTCTTGGTAAGTAGTGAATGATTATGTATTACTACTAGTGGAGTGACACAGTGTGGTGCAATAGCACATAGTGTAATGTTATACAGTGTTGGTATTACTACTAGTGGAGTGACACAGTGTGGTGCAATAGCACATAGTGTAATGTTATACAGTGTTGGTATTACTACTAGTGGAGTGACACAGTGTGGTGCAATAGCTCCTAGTGTAGTGTTATACAGTGTTGGTATTAATACTAGTGGAGTGACACAGTGTGGTGCAATAGCTCCTAGTGTAGTGTTATACAGTGTAGGTATTACTACTAGTGGAGTGACACAGTGTGGTGCAATAGCACCTAGTGTAGTGCTATACAGTGTAGGCATTACTACTAGTGGAGTGACACAGTGTGGTGCAATAGCTCCTAGTGTAGTGTTATACAGTGTAGGTATTACTACTAGTGGAGTGACACAGTGTGGTGCAATAGCACCTAGTGTAGTGTTATACAGTGTTGGTATTACTACTAGTGGAGTGGGGCAGTGTGGTGCAATAGCACATAGTGTTGTGTTATACAGTGTTGGTATTACTACTAGTGGAGTGACACAGTGTAGTGCAATAGCACCTAGTGTAGTGTTATACAGTGTAGGTATTACTACTAGTGGAGTGACACAGTGTGGTGCAATAGCACCTAGTGTAGTGTTATACAGTGTAGGTATCCTAGTGGAGTGGGGCAGTGTGGTGCCATAGCACATAGTGTAGTGTTATACAGTGTTGGTATTACTACTAGTGGAGTGACACAGTGTGGTGCAACAGCACATAGTGTAATGTTATACAGTGTAGGTATTACTACTAGTGGAGTGACACAGTGTGGTGCAATAGCACCTAGTGTAGTGTTATACAGTGTTGGTATTACTACTAGTGGAGTGACACAGTGTGGTGCAATAGCACATAGTGTAGTGTTATACAGTGTAGGTATTGCTACTAGTGGAGTGACACAGTGTGGTGCAATAGCACATAGTGTAGTGTTATACAGTGTAGGTATTGCTACTAGTGTAGTGACACTGTGTGGTGCAATAGCACATAGTGTAATGTTATACAGTGTTGGTATTACTACTAGTAGAGTGACACAGTGTGGTGCAATAGCACATAGTGTAATGTTATACAGTGTAGGTATTACTACTAGTGGAGTGACCCAGTGTGGTGCAGTAGCTCCTAGTGTAGTGCTATACAGTGTAGGTATCACTACTAGTGGAGTGACACAGTGTGGTGCAATAGCTCCTAGTGTAGTGTTATACAGTGTAGGTATTACTACTAGTGGAATGACACAGTGTGGTGCCATAGCACATAGTGTAATGTTATACAGTGTAGGTATTACTACTAGTGGAGTGACACAGTGTGGTGCAATAGCACATAGTGTAATGTTATACAGTGTTGGTATTACTACTAGTGGAGTGACACAGTGTGGTGCAATAGCACATAGTGTAATGTTATACAGTGTTGGTATTACTACTAGTGGAGTGACACAGTGTGGTGCAATAGCTCCAAGTGTAGTGTTATACATTGTTGGTATTAATACTAGTGGAGTGACACAGTGTGGTGCAATAGCTCCTAGTGTAGTGTTATACAGTGTTGGTATTAATACTAGTGGAGTGACACAGTGTGGTGCAATAGCACATAGTGTAGTGTTATACAGTGTAGGTATTGCTACTAGTGGAGTGACACAGTGTGGTGCAATAGCACATAGTGTAGTGTTATACAGTGTAGGTATTGCTACTAGTGTAGTGACACAGTGTGGTGCAATAGCACATAGTGTAATGTTATACAGTGTTGGTATTACTACTAGTGGAGTGACACAGTGTGGTGCAATAGCACATAGTGTAATGTTATACAGTGTAAGTATTACTACTAGTGGGGTGACAGTGTGGTCCAATAGCTCCTAGTGTAGTGCTATACAGTGTAGGTATTACTACTAGTGGAGTGACACAGTGTGGTGCAATAGCTCCTAGTGTAGTGTTATACAGTGTAGGTATTACTACTAGTGGAGTGACACAGTGTGGTGCCATAGCACATAGTGTAATGTTATACAGTGTATGTATTACTACTAGTGGAGTGACACAGTGTAGGTATTACTACTAGTGGAGTGGGGCAGTGTGGTGCAATAGCACCTAGTGTAGTGTTATACAGTGTTGGTATTACTACTAGTGGAGTGGGGCAGTGTGGAGCAATAGCACATAGTGTAGTGTTATACAGTGTTGGTATTACTACTAGTGGAGTGACACAGTGTGGTGCAATAGCACCTAGTGTAGTGTTATACAGTGTAGGTATTACTACTAGTGGAGTGACACAGTGTGGTGCAATAGCACCTAGTGTAGTGTTATACAATGTAGGTATTACTACTAGTGGAGTGACAGTGTGGTGCAATAGCTCCTAGTGTAGTGTTATACAGTATTGGTATTACTACTAGAGGAGTGGGGCAGTGTGGTGCAACAGCACCTAGTGTAGTGTTATACAGTGTATGTATTACTACTAGTGGAGTGACACAGTGTGGTGCAATAGCACCTAGTGCAGTGTTATACAGTGTAGGTATTACTACTAGTGGAGTGACACAGTGTGGTGCAATAGCACATAGTGTAATGTTATACAGTGTTGGTATTACTACTAGTGGAGTGGCACAGTGTGGTGCAATAGCACCTAGTGTAGTGTTATACGGTGTAGGTATTACTACTAGTGGAGTGACACAGTGTGGTGCGATAGCACCTAGTGTAGTGTTATACAGTGTAGGTATTACTACTAGTGGAGTGACACAGTGTGGTGCAATAAAACATAGTGTAATGTTATACAGTGTAGGTATTACTACTAGTGGAGTGGGGCAGTGTGGTGCTATAGCACATAGTGTAGTGTTATACAGTGTTGGTATTACTACTAGTGGAGTGACACAGTGTGGTGCAATAGCACCTAGTGTAGTGTTATACAGTGTTGGTATTACTACTAGTGGAGTGGGGCAGTGTGGTGCAATAGCACATAGTGTAATGTTATACAGTGTAGGTATTACTACTAGTGGAGTGACACAGTGTGGTGCAATAGCACATAGTGTAGTGTTATACAGTGTAGGTATTACTACTAGTGGAGTGACACAGTGTGGTGCAATAGCACATAGTGTAGTGTTATACAGTGTAGGTATTACTACTAGTGGAGTGACACAGTGTGGTGCAATAGCACATAGTGTAGTGTTATACAGTGTAGGTATCACTACTAGTGGAGTTACACAGGGTGTTGCAATAGCTCCTAGTGTAGTGTTATACAGTGTAGGTATTACTACTAGTGGAGTGACACAGTGTGGTGCAATAGCTCCTAGTGTAGTGTTATACAGTGTTGGTATTACTACTAGTGGAGTGACACAGTGTGGTGCAATATCACATAGTGTAGTGTTATACAGTGTAGGGTTTGCTACTAGTGTAGTGACACAGTGTGGTGCAATAGCACCTATTGTAGTGTTATACAGTGTAGGTATTACTACTAGTGGAGTGACACAGTGTGCTGCAATAGCACATAGTATAGTGTTATACAGTGTTGGTATTACTACTAGTGGAGTGACACAGTGTGGTGCAATAGCACCTACTGTCGACCAAAGTATTATGTGTACTCGAGTTTGAAGGTTGTTTGTTAAGTAACCAATAGACCTACATAAAATCCAATACCATCAACATTTTCGTCGTTCTATTTTACGTTAGTTCATGTAGGTTTGGATTTTTTAATTTATATTTTAATATTTTTTATCGCAGTTGGAACACAAAAAGTGCACGTTTTTAAGCGTGTTTCAACCATGCGTCACATTTAAGAATTATTATCTCAAAAGCCCGTCATCAGATCGAATCCAAATTTTAACACAATATACATTGGAATGTTGTATAACTGGTTTATTAATTTCACCATTTTGTGTGTCCAAGAAACAAAGTTGTTATCATTGTTGTAAGGTAACTTTTTCTCGGCTCGGGGTGGTTGGAAAATGTAGTTCTTGGTTGCGTTGTAATCGTTATACATCAAAAAGTTATGCTGTATGACTGTGAAATACGTAAATTAATTCACTTATTTTATATCAGTTTGTATTTGTACGAGGAAATAACACATGGTTCAACAGCTAGCCGCTCCAGCAAAAGCTGTACAGCGTTGCTGAGATGGGGCCCATCACCGCCGAGCGAGACGCGCCATGGTGCGTGTGGGCACTTCGATAAACAATATTAAAATATAAATTTAAAAATACAAACCTACATGAACTAACGCAAAATAGAACGACGAAACTGATGATGTTATTGGATTTTATGTAGGTCTATTGGTTACTTCATAAACAACCTTCAAACTCGAGTGCACATAATACTTTGGTCGACAGTAGTGTAGTGTTATACAGTGTTGGTATTACTACTAGTGGAGTGTGACAGTGTGGTGCAATAGCTCCTAGTGTAGTGTTATACAGTGTTGGTATTACTACTAGTGGAGTGGGGCAGTGTGGTGCAATAGCTCCTAGTGTAGTGTTATACAGTGTTAAAATTTATATATAGAGATAGTATGATCAAGTAGGGAGTGATAGAGGAGTAACACCTCTTTAAAAAACCCTGGTCCAGCTGGCCCGGCTGGTAGTACCTTGTAAGGGTCCCTTGCCAGGGTTACGGTGAAGTCCTCAACGGTACCTGTAGTGAAAGAGGTGAACTCTGGCACAGTGTGGTTGGCGGAAGGGGCAGCCTATTGCCCAGGTTTAATAGGGCAAACTATTGTCCATAGTTATGATGGGCAGGTTTTGGCCCAACGGCAAAATGAGCGGAGGAGGAGCCAATCACTCTCATGCTCCCAACGGTCATAGAGGCGGAAGAGGCCACGCCAGACGGACTGGCTGTAAAGGCGCACCTCAGTAGTACTTGAGTATGCGGCAGTTCGTTGCAGTCTCTGTGTTCGGTCCTGCATGTCTCATTCTTTGTGAGCCGCAGGATAAGGCTCAGAGATCATAGTGTGTGGGTCTCGTCCTGGCAAGCTGAGATCCACCCTAAACAAATTCACGCCAGTGGCACTTCATCCGAACGTCACTTTTCAAAGTCCAACGGCGATGGGATATGGACGGTGGGGGCAGGTTATGGGTGTAACTGGATGCCCCTAGTTCGGACCTGCACGTTGGCAGCAGATGTGTGATGGTCGTCTTCCGGAGACTCTCTGACTACTCAGGAATTCGGTCCTGCATCTGTGTTTGGGCAGGCCTATTTAGGATCACCGCTGCCCACCCCACATGGGGAAGGCCCTAGAAAAGGTGGGCTAAACATCGGAAGTCACAATCTTGGTCCGGCTGGGTAACCGCACTCAGCAGGTCACCCCTCATGCGGTCGAAACTCAAAAACAGTAAAGAATCACAAATTGATTATTGGATCATGGAACATCAGAACCTTGCTTGATTTGGACAATAACATTAGACCTGGGGGCTTCATTCATTCCATTCCTGACCCGGTCGGAGACTGGAAGCAGGCTGTGGATTTTCATTTTTCATTAGACCTGAGAGAAGGTCAGCTCTCGTAACCCATGAGTTATCAAGACTCAACGTTGACATTGCTGCTCTCAGTGAAACTAGGCTGTCTTCTGAAGGCAAGATTACTGAATCTGGAACAGGATATACCATCTTCTGGAAAGGAAAGGAGGAGGGTGAATGTCGTATTCATGGTGTGGGCTTCGCTGTGAAGAGCAAACCGGTAAATTATCACCAACTTACGCCCATTGCAATCAGCGAAAGGCTCATGACTCTCCGCATACCACTCTCAGGAGGTTCCTTTATGACACTCATCTCTGCCTATGCTCCTACCTTAGATTCTGATGATGAAGTAAAGGCTCAGTTCTATAATCAGCTAAGTGAAATCATCTCCAAGGTACCATCTGCAGATAAACTCTTGCTCCTCGGTGACTTCAATGCCAGAGTTGGGAAAGATCACAGGCTATGGAATAATGTGATGGGCAAACAGGGACTTGGAAAATGTAATCCCAATGGACTGTTGCTTCTTGGTCTTTGTGCAGAACACGAACTTTTCATTACCAACATGCAGTTCCGGCTACCTGACCGCTTCAAAACCACGTGGATGCATCCTCGTTCCAAACATTAGCACATTCTTGATTATATCATTACCCGGCAATGTGATAAGAAGGACACTCTTATTACCAGAACAGCAAGGAATATAGACGATTGTTGGACAGATCATAAACTTCTTATATGTAAGCTCAGGATATCCATCAGACGTAAACCACCTAGGAACATCAAAAATTTGTCAAGAAAGAAGTTTAATACATCCAAACTTCAGGATGAATCCATGTATAAATATTTTGGAAACAGGATCGTCACCCAGTTATCAGAAAACCCAGTAACAAATGATATTCAGCAAGAATGGACCACATTACAGAAGATTATCACACAGTCAGCTGAGGAAACCATTGGTTTTATAGTGCGGAAAAGACAAGACTGGTTTGATGACAACAATGAGGAAATTCTGTCTCTCATCAATGCCAAAACGAATGCCTATCTTGCCCATCTTCAAGACCCAACTTCCAACACAAAGAGAGATAAACTACTGGAACTCAAGGGTAAATGCCAGACGCAGATAAGGCAGATTAAAAATACTTGGTGGCAACAGAAGGCTCAGGAACTGCAGAGACTATCGGATGCTCGAGACTTGAGGAACTTCTATGCCGTACTCAAGGAAATATATGGACCATCTCGCTCATCAACAGGTACACTGAAAAGCGCTGATAATTCTACTACCTTTACTGATAGTCAAGAAATCTTGGAACGCTGGAAGGAGCACTTCTCCAATCTCCTAAATTGTCCATCAGAAGCTGCTGAAGACTTCCTCTGTGATGTGCCGCAACAACTTTAACAACTGTGGTTGGCAGTACCTCCTACTTATCATGAATTCAGTGCAGCTCTCACCCAATTGAAACCCAGAAAAGCACCTGGCCCAGATAACATCCCTCTGGAACTAATTCAAGCCGGAGGTCATTCCCTCAAAACAAGAATTTTCATCCTTATCCTCAGAATATGGGAATCAAGAAAGGTACCTGGAGACCTAAAGAATGCCACCATCGTCACTATCTTTAAAAAGGGTGATCGCAGTGTTTGTGGCAACTACCGTGGTATATCACTGCTATCAATTGTGGGGAAGATTCTTGCAAGAATTCTACTTAACCGCCTCGGTTATCTCTGAGAAGATCCTCCCAGAGTCACAATGCGGATTTAGAACTTCCAGAAGCACAATTGACTTGATTTTCTGTGTGAGACAGCTACAAGAAAAATGTAGAGAACAACAGAATCCACTCTTCTTAGTCTTTTATGACTTGGAAAAGGCATTTGAGTCGGTTCCAAGACCAGCCATGTGGGCAGTGCTGAAGCGGTTGGTTGCCCTCAGCGTTTTGTAGATCTAATCAAGGCTCTCCATGATGGCATGACAGGTCAGGTTTGCCATCAGAATAAGATGTCCGATGAATTTCCCATTACCCATGGACTGAAACAAGGATGTGTACTGGCTCCAACGCTTTTTGCGCTGTACTTGGCTGCAATGCTTTATGATTCACCCACAAACATCCCAGGTGTGGAGGTCAAGTATCGTTTTGATGGAGGGCTTTTCAACCTAACTCGTCTCCGCTCCTTGAGGAAAACTCAGGTTACTAAGGTTATTAACATGTTGTATGCAGATGATGCTGCGTCACCAACTCTCACACCAGAAGAGCTGCAAGAGTCAGTTAATTGTTACAAAAGTGCATGTGATCGCTTTGGTCTTACCATAAATGTCAATAAGACTAAAGTCTTGGCACAACCTTCACCAGGCACACCTCTTCCTCAGTTCAATATCTCCATCTCAAATTTGCCATTAGAACAGGTTGACCACTTCTCGTACCCAGGCAGTACCATTTCTGTGAGCTGTACCTGTGAGCAGGATGTGGATAAGAGAATTGGTGCAGCCCACGCAGCGTATGGACGATTAGCGCACCGGGTCTTCATGAATAAAGATCTGTCTATGAGTACAAAGCTTATGGTGTACAAAGCAGTAGTCATTTCTTCATTGTTGTATGGTTGTGAAACGTGGACCCTTTACCGACGTGATCTTAGGAAGCTTGAGCGTTTCCACCTACAAAAACTTCGATCAATCCTGAGGATTAAATGGGAAGACCGCATTACCAATATTGCTGTTCTGGAAAAGGCTCAAATCAACAGCATAGAATCATCCATAATAGGTCACCAATATAGATGGATTGGTCATGTCCATCGGATGGATGATGTGAGATTACCTCGTCAAATGCTATATGGTGAGTTATGCTATGGCACCAGACCTCATGGTGGTCCTAAGAGGCGCTACAAGGACCAATTTAAGCAGACCCTGAAATTGACAGGTCTTGATTCACAAACCTGGGACACGCTGGCTGAAGACCGCTCAACTTGGCGCCGTACCATCTCGGATACTGTAAAGACGTTTGAAAGGGATCGACGCACACATGAAGAGGCCAAGCGTCAAGCTAGGAAACTTCGAGCAGCCCAACCACGTCCTCCTCCAGCAATACTATGTGACTTGTGTGGTCGCTTGTTCCATGCCAGGATTGGACTCTTTAGTCACCGTAAACACATCCACAAACTGGACTGAAGGAAGATGATTTATACTCGGATTCGAGTTAAAGCCGATGATGATGAGTCTACAGTAGAAGTATGTTATAGCAATGCGACCCATTCTGACTGATTAATACCCCAATGAAGGGTTGAAAACATGTTGCATTATAAACAGTATAGTACAGGGTCATCAATTTAAGTCTCGCATCCGATACCGATCACGGCGCGGCAAGCTCTCGCGCTGACACCCGCTCGCTGGCCAGTAAAAAGTGCAAGACTTCTCCCCACTACTTCGCATGAACATACAGTCATTTAATAGCAATTTCTAGTGAAAATAATTATCTACAAACTTACCTGGTTTTACAAGAAATGTTCAAAGTGTTGTCCGTCAGCTCGCAAGCATGCCTGGCACCTCGTAAACAAGTTTCTAGACACACGGCGAATTTCTTCCTGGGTGACGTTCGTTATAACTTGGCGAATATTTTCTTTTAACTCCTCACTTGTGAGGATTGTTTGCATATGAATCAAAAACGGCACTCTCTAACAGAAGAATACTTTGCATAAGAAAGCACAATGAATGCACGTTGTTCTATAGAAAACATCACTTCGCATAACAAAGCACAATGAATACACGTTGTTGTATAAAAACATCACTTTAAGGCAACACATAAACTGTAAAATTGCCCCGAGACTGCACTGTATGTTAGGTCAAATCAACTAGCACTTCACAAGCTCGAATACGCCGGAGATACTGACAGCTTATTGCAACATTGCCGATCGCAGCGCACGTGTTCATTGCGGGGAGAACGCCAAGGCCACCTTGATCGGCCTAGCGGCCGCATCTGCCAAGGCCACCTTCACCGGCCTAGCGGCGCGTACATGCGGGAAATAA
The DNA here is from genome assembly GCA_946902985.2 of Meconema thalassinum. Classification (NCBI taxonomy): domain Eukaryota; kingdom Metazoa; phylum Arthropoda; class Insecta; order Orthoptera; family Tettigoniidae; genus Meconema; species Meconema thalassinum. The sequence continues at coordinate 602,523,872 of OX336388.2, read as the reverse complement.
AATGATGACCCGGTATTAACAGTACTCAACATATTGTGTTATTCAAGGTTCTCAGTAGACTGTGTCTGACGAGCTGTTGCTGCTATCCTGATTGACATTTATAAATAGGCGGTCTTGAGTTTCTTTGATTATGTCTTCAAGTTCCCACATTCTCTTCTCAACCATTTCTTCAACATGCCATTGATGCAATTACGTCAGTCCTCTTCACTTATTTCGTGAATAGCTTGTGCTAACAGATTTTTAACATCTGCCATTTTGAACGTTGTAGTCTTTCATGCTACACCGTTCTTAATTTGAGCCCAGAGCAGTACAATTGGGATAAGTTCACAGTGGTTTGGCAGCAGCCATAGCACAGTCTTCTTTGCAGCCTTAGCCATTTCATCAATGGCATATACATTGAAGGATGGCTTGTGTTCATTGACGATCACAAGTAATTCCTTCTTCAGCAACCCATCCTCGAATGGGATGTTTTTAGAAACGAGCCATTCCACAATATTTGGTTTAGTTCAGTTGGTGTAGGGGCTTGGGAGACCAAAATATGTGGGGTTATATTCTGGCACGGGGGACCAATTGATTGTGTATGATCCGTACCCACCAGTCGATTGTTTTCCGTGACCTCCTTTCCCTGGCTCAATAATTTAGTTGTAACTACCTGATAAGAGGACTGTATTTGGTTTGGTCAGTTTTGTGCTTAGCATTCCGAACACTCACTGAATAGAATGAGTCGTACGTAACTAGTATGTAGAAAGACTAGAAAATAACACTCATTTATAGCTATGAAGAGTTCATACAATTAAGAACTGTACCTGGTACATTCGGGGAGTGGCTTTAGCTGCCATTAGAAGCTTGCTGTACTTCGTATAGGTCTGTAGAACGGTACATTTGGTGTGAATGTAGGCTCGTCAATCGAACATAACAATGAAGTGAATTATATTATATCGAGCCTGAGTGTGTCTGATATAATATTTGATGCGAGCCATAAGATGTATGGTAGCAGTTTAACTGTATATGTTAACAGTTTTTATGCGTAGCTTTTTCCTCATGATGTCGGAAGCCATTCTTTTTCAACAATCCTTTTTTCTTGCCACGGAAACCTCGGCCCCAATTTACTCCACTGCCTTCTCCAGCCGCCGAGTCAGGCACGAGAGGTGTGCTGCGCTCTAGTGGAAGAGTGGAGATGAGGATCCCATTGAAAGTAAAGGAACAGAATAGTTACTGGCCTAGCGGCGCATATACATATAACCTAAAAGAGGGGCAGGAACATATCAAAACGGAACGGTTGGTATTTGGAATTCTTTCTCGTTACGTTATCAAGCATAATGACTGAGTTACTCATCAGCGGAAAGAATCTCAGAAAACCAAGTTTCTGAAGGATTGGGCATTCATCTCTTCATGGTAATCGCCACATTTTTAAAATTCAAACACCCATAAACAGTTTTCTACAAAATCAGTCTGGCTTTCGATATGGGTGATTATTAACCGTTTCCCTTCGCCTTATTACCAGTAGACAGTCCTGCCAAGAAAGCTTGCTTGAATGATATCATGCCATCAATCCAAACTTTATAACCTGCATGTAGCCAAGTTTCATCTAAAAAACAAAATTTTCTACCCTTTTTTTTTTTTTTGGTCGCATTCGTCATATTGCTTGCAAATACCTACGTCTACATCTACTATTTCGTCTCTCTCTATGATCATACTGTCTCGTCCTCGACAAACATGTTTGAAGTTTAGTTCCTTCAATAAATTATAAAATGTCATTCGTCGAAAACCCAGCAAATCTGTGTCTTCATTCGTCGTCGTCGGCTGTAACTCGATTCCGAGTAAACATACTTCTTCCTGCATAGAGCTTTTCAGACCAGCTTGTGGATGTGCTTCTGATGACTAAACAGGCCAATCCTGGCATAAAACATGCGCCCACATAAATTGCACTCAATGGTCGGGGGAGGGCGGGGTTGCAACTGACGAAGCTTTCTTGCTTGTCGCTTGGCCTCTTTATGTCTGCGACGTTCTTCCTCAAAGAAGTTGACAGCCATCGATGTAGTGTTCCGCCACAGTAAACGGTCCGCAGCAGATGTTTCCCATGACTGGATGTCTATACCAGTCGTCGTCATGATGTGTTTTAACTGGTCTTTAAAACGCTTCGAAGGGGCCCCATGAGGTCTAGTGCCGGAGCAAAGTTCACCATAAAGGAATTGACGTGGAAGCCTGGTATCACTCATACGGTGAACATGGCCTAACCATCTCAGTTGATGAGCGATGATAGTTGTCTCAATGCTATCGAGATGCGCTCTCACGAGAACTGCAGTGTTGGTCACGTAGTCCTCCCACTTGATGTTCAAGATGTATCTCATCTTTTGTTGGTGGAAACGCTCAAGTTTCTTGATATCACGGCGATAGAGTGTCCAAGTTTCACAGCCATACAGTAGCGTTGAGATGACGACAGCTTTGTACACCATGAGTTTGGTATGCATCTTTAGGTCTTTATTCATGAAGACTCTGTGCATTAAACGGCCAAATGCTGCATGGGCAGCCCCAATTCTTTTGTCAACATCCTGTTGGCAAGTGCACCGTTTAGACAAGATACTACCAAGATATGGAAAATGATCAACCTGCTCCAGTGTTGAGTCTAAGATGGAGATATTGAACTCAGGAAGAGGTAATCCTGGGGCAGGTTGTGCAAGCACCTTTGTTTTCTTTGCATTGATGGTGAGACCAAAGAGATCACACGCAGTGCTAAAGTGATTGACCGATTGTTGAAGCTCTGCAGCTGTCGGAGCAGGAGATGCGGTGTCATCGGCATACTGCAGTTCTGTCACCCGGGTAACTTGGGTATGTCTCTGTGAACGAAGTTTTGCCAGATTGAAAAGACCTCCATCGAAGCGAAACTTAATCTCTATGCCTGGGTTGTTGGAAGATGATTCATACATCATGGCAGCCATGTACAATGCAAAGAGTGTTGGAGCAAGCACACAGCCTTGTTTCAAACCGTGAGTGATTGGAAATGGATCGGATACAGAGTTACCGTGAAGAATCTTCCCAGACATTCCATCATGAAGGGCTTTAACTAATTCCACATAGCGATCTGGACATCCAAAGTGCGTTAATACTTTCCACATAGCAGGTCTTGGTACTGAATCAAAGGCTTTTTCCAGGTCATAGAAAACTAAATACAGGGGCTCCTGTTGCTCTCTGCACTTTTCCTGGAGTTGTCTGGCACAGAATATCATGTCTGTTGTGCCCCTGGAGGTTCGGAAACCACATTGAGACTCGGGCAAAATCCTCTCCAAGATACTTTGGAGCCGGTTTAGGAGAATTCTTGCGAGAACTTTACCTGCAATGGATAATAGCGATATACCACGGTAGTTCCCACACACGCTACGATCGCCTTTCTTGAAGATAGTTATGATGGCAGCATTCTTCAAGTCGTCAGGTACTTCTCGAGTTTCCCAAATTAACAGGGTAAGTGTAAAAAGTCGAGTCTTCAAGGCCATACCTCCACTTTGTAACAACTCCAGAGGGATGTTATCAGGACCAGGAGCCTTTCTCGGCTTTAGTTGATTGAGCGCTTTGGTGAAATCTCTGAATGTCGGCGGAACCGCCATCCATGGTTGTTGGGGCTGCTGAGGGATGTTTCGAAGAAAGTCCTCGGCAACATTGGAGGCACGATTTAGAAGTGCAGAGAAACGTTCCTTCCAATGCTCCAAAATTTTGTCTTTGTTCAGTTAAAATGGCGGAATTGTCAGCAGTTTTCAATGTACCTGATGATGATCGGATTGGGCCGTATACCTCCTTTATGCCTGCATAGAAGTTTCGCAGGTCACGGGCATCAGATAGTCTTTGCAGTTCTTCAGCTTTTCGCTGCCACCAGTTGTTCTTTATTTCCCTGATTTGTGCCTGACATTTCCCCTTAAGTTGCACGAATTGTGATTTTTTCACACTGGAAGACGGATCTTGAAGAAAGGATAGATGGGCTTCCCGTTTGGCATTGATGAGACACATAATTTCATCATTATTTTCATCAAACCAGTCTTGTCTTCTGTTCTTCACAAAACCAATTGTTTCCTCAGCTGACTCAGTAATGACCTTCTGAAGCGTTGTCCATTCCTGTACAACACTATTTGTGCTAACAGGGTGACTAGCCAGCTTATTTACGATTTCATATCTGTAATCTGTAGCAATTGATTTTACTTGGAGTTTAGAAGTGTCAAATTTCCGTCTCTACAGGTTGTGGATGGATCGTTTCGGTTTGCGGCAGATTGAGATCCTCAACCGGCAAAAAAGGAGCTTATGATCTGTCCAACAGTCATCGACACTTCTTGCGGTCCTGGTGACAAGGATGTCCTTTTTATCACATTGCCTGGTGATGATATAGTCAAGGATGTGCCAGTGCTTCGAGCGAGGATGCATCCAAGTGGTTTTGTAGCGATTCGGCAGGCGGAACTGAGTGTTGATAATAAAGAGTTCATGTTCAGCACATAGACCAAGGAGTAACAGGCCATTGGCATTGCAGTTGCCAAGTCCTTGTTTTCCCATCACATTGTTCCATAATTGATGATCTTTACCAACTCTGGCGTTGAAATCGCCAAGCATTAAGAGTTTGTCTCTAGATGGTACTTTGGTGATGATTGTGCTCAGCTGGTTGTAGAATTGATCTTTAACTTCTATATCAGCATCCAAGGTGGGAGCATAAGCAGAGATAAGAGTCATAAAGTGACCCCCGGAGAGTGGGATTCAAAGAGTCATAATTCTTTCACTGACAGCAGTTGGAGTTAGCTGGTGATCATTCACCAGTGTGGTCTTTATAGCGAAACCAACACCATGAATACGGTGCTCTCCCTCATCTTTTCCCTTCCAGAATATGGTGTAACCTGAACTGAACTCTCTAATTTTACCTTCGTTGGACAATCTGGTTTCACTTAAGGCAGCAATATCTATGTTCATTCGACCAAGCTCATGGGTAACGAGTGCTGTTCTTAGCTCAGGCCTGTTATTGTCCTTCAAATCGAGTAACGTTCGAACATTCCAGGATCCTATCATTAATGTTTGGATATTCTTTGTTTTCGTTTTTCGACCGCAAAAGGGGTGACCCGCCGGGTGCGGCCTCCCAGCCGGCTGAAGGTGTGACTACCGATGTTTAGCCCACATTTTCTAGGGCCTTCCCCATTCGGGGTGGGCAGCGGTGATCCTAAATAGACCTGCCCAAACACAGATGCAGGACCGAACTCCTGAGTAGTCACGAGGTCTCAGAAAGACGACCATCACACATCTGCTGCCAACGTGCAGGTCCGAACTAGAGGCTTCCAGTTTCAACCCGAAAACCTGCCTCCACCATCCTTATCCCATCGCCGCTGGACTTGTTGAAAGATGTGACAGCAGGAAAAAGGTGCCACAAGCGAGATTTTGTTTAAGGTGGATCACAGCTTGCAAGGAAGTGACCCACACACTATGATCTCGGAACTATACCCTATGGTGTTTGTTTTTCCTTTGCTTCTTTCAGGATATGAATTGAGCTAACCTCATTGCTATTTGAAGTTGTTCCTTCCACGCTCGTCTAATTCGTATGCAGGCATTTGATTTTGGACCTGTTGAGCATAAGGCATCTTCATTGGTTGTGTCCATATGGTGAAGTATTGTGATTTTTGCCAATTCAAGCTTCGACCAGTGTTTTGGAGCAGATTTACGAGTTAACTGTCCACTGATTCTCTGTGTTTTGATGGCTCAATATCATCGCTGTTACATTAATGTTTTTAGTTTTGCTCAACAATTTCCTGTGACCTACTTATATGGTGCACCATATTAAGTTAAATAGCTATTTATTTTTTGAGTGCTACGCTATCTTATATCTTTCTTCGGATATTTGTCTTGGCTGATGAAGGGGATAAAAGCAATTAATCCCCGAAACATGTACCATGAGCAAGTGTAATTATAATTTATTTTCGTTTATGTATTGACTAAGGCGGATATACAATTGGTTGTTAAACAAATGTAAGGCCAAATGTACTGTTATGTACCAGTAACAGTACATAAAAATTATGTCCGCTTTCTTGCTTTTAACAGTGGGTGTCTTGTCGAAATGAGACGTGCAGGTTCTAGCACCGTGACTGCAATGGACTGCCGCAGACTCTAAATATAATTGAGTTGCGCCTTCACAGCCAGTCCATTTGGCATGGCCTCATCCGCCTCCACGACCGTTGAGAACCACAAGGAAAGTTCCTCCTCCGTCCGTTTTGCCGTTAGGCCAATATATACGTAATGGGTTTCAGTGTCATTTCCTACACTGAGGGGACCATCACCCCACCTAAAGGGGCTCATCCGCCAGAAGCCGTTGGCCCCTTCAGGGGGTAGAGTTATTTACCGCCGCCCAACATTCGGCGTTAGCTGTTTTTGCAGCTGGTTGCCAAACCAGCTAACCCTCCTCCTTTCGCATTCCGGACTTGGGGCCGGACAAAGGCGATAAGTACTTTATCGATCGTATGCAGCTCATTGCGAAAAAAGAACTGGTGGACCTTTCTTCTTATAGCATTTTTATCAAACTCACTAACTCGTTCCACAATCTTTGCCCTTGGTTACTCTCTTGGGAGACTGTAAACTGTATATTCTCTAACTACTCGATACACAGAAATTTCAGTAACACCCATGGAATGAACTGTTTTCCTTACTATGTCATAAATTAATGTGGTGGGATGCAATTCTAACTCTGTCTTATGTGTGTTTAGCACCATATGTCTTTCAGAGCTATCCAGCGCTTGTCGCTTAAGCCACTTCTTTGTTGGACTAATAACACTCGCATTGCTGCCTGCTAAGTGAGTAGAGCTTGACATTGCATCTACAACAGAACAACTGTATAAAATCCGCGAACACACAATAAAAATTATTGTTGCCTGTCGTAACCATTTAAAAACTAATTAATTAATTAATTACATAAACTAGCAATAAATAGTAAAATCATACCTCCGAATAAAGATAGAAATCGTACTGTACCATGCAACAGATACGTCCACCCACTTCATACTTCACAGCATTGAAGTTGGCTTATGTTCAACAGGCACAACACTACGCACCCCTTGCGGGCAGTTCTGCAATTGTGCGCACAGCCGAGTTTACTTCCACGGTCTCCACTCGGTGAAGAGACTTTAGGAGTAACTTTCTCTGATACTCTTGATTTTAATGATCATTTAAAAGATATTAAAAATAAAGCATTGCAGAGATTAGGTTGTACAACTCATTAACCTACATCAAAGAATTTTGTGACTCATATTTTTTTCCATCTGTATTTAACCCTTGTCAGGCCCTTATTTGAATATTGTACATCAATTTGGAGCCCCTTCAGTATAACGCAAATTGTAAGTTTAGAAATAGTACAACACAAATTCCTACAAATTTATACTTATCGTTTTCCACACCCAATAATTGATCATGACTACTCTAAAGTAATGATTTGATTGTAGCTGATGACTATGAGGTGCCATCAAGTCGGCATCGACTCCTAGCTACCAACTCTTAAAATCCCGTTGTGATAATTTTGATATTTTTAACTTGTACAAAACTGTGAACTCTCACATAGACTGTCCAGAATTGCTTAATGAAGTTAATATATATGCCTTCCCGTTCAATGTGTAGCATTTACGCAATTTAGCACATATAACCAGTGCAGAAGTGACTAAGGTTATATTCTGTATTTCAAAAGAAATAACATGAAGGAAATGGCGGGAGCTTGGAACAGCTGAGCTGTGTTGCCAAGTTTTTATGGTTGATTTAGATCAGCTGATTCAAATATACACAGGGCTATTCGGACATTATTTCAGTACTATTATGCGCAATATAATGTAAATGTCGATCCTGAGTCAACGCCGAGGACATTCAAATATGGAAATACGATACATAAACAAATAAATAACACACCGAAGCTATTCTACTTTTATTACCGTTATTCAATAAATACGAGAAAGAGGCCAAACAGCTATACAAATATAGACTACCGGTAATACAAAATACAAAGTAAATACAAAGTAATCTGATGATGAATATATCAACACTCACCATGCAATGATCCTTCAAGATGAAACAACATTCTGGGTGGACGTCATTCACAGTTTACAGCAGTTGAACACAGAAACAACATCATGATAACTCCAAGCTTACTCACTCACTGTATCACGACTCAGTACGGTCCTACAAAATAGCTTTTGTCATTCCACAAAGGTAATGTTAAGGTGAAGAAATATTTAGCCGAGCACACAAACAAGCCACTCTGTAGCGTCATTATTGCCATGTTTTGACATTGTTGATTTGTAGGCAATTGAAAGACAGACGGTAATTTTTAACACTACGGTATGCCAGGAAACAGTCACTTGTGCTGTACTCGTAAGTTAGTATCGACAGCCGCGAACTGACACCAGTAATCCTCAGTCACTTGGCAAGGGTTCGACACCTTTCATCCCGTCACTGTCCCTATCATCATCATCATCATCATCATCATCATCATCATCGTCGTCCTCAGAGCTTGATGAATTGCCAAGGTTAATGATCATATCATCCACCGCGATATCCAGAACTCCTTCTCGTTCAGTAGCCTTCAGAATTTCTCTCTGTACATGCTGTACTGCATGTGTCCAGTCCTCTGGTCGAACCTCTGCGAAACCCTCCCTCGCCAGCTTCTCCACCTCCGTCAAATTAAAAGCTCTGTTGTTTTTTGCAACGTACCCTTTTACTTGAGCCCATATCAATTCTATTAGGTTAAACTGGCAGTGATATGGAGGCAATCTGACAACCTCATGGCCACGCGCTCTCGCCAGTTCATCCACATGGTAGCGGGGAGTCCTGGGTTTATTCTCCCTAATTAAACGAAGCAGAATTCCTTTGGTCATACTGTGATCCACATGAACTCCAGGACGAACAAGCCAGTCAATCATGTCCGCTTTCTTGCTTTTAACAGTGGGTGTCTTGTCGATTTGCACGGTATGGTAGGAGGCATTAGCTAATACTATGACGCTATCGTTCTTAATGTTGGGAAGTAACTGCGTTTCAAACCACTTGTAAAACCTTCCATGATCCATCTCTTCTTTGTAGTCTCCTGTCCTTCGAGATCTGAAGAGTAACAGGCCATCATTCACAAAACCATAATTAATCTTCCTCCCTTCCCAATAGGCACAGGCATGGTTCCTTGGATAGTGGCATCTGTCCACACTTTGGAGAGAGTGTGGTAAGAATTCACCCATGTCTCATCTAACCAAACAGCTTCCATTAAATCGACATTCTTCATTTTCTGTAAGAAGGTCCCACGAAGTGCAACAATATCACCTCTCTCCAGCAACACCTTTCTACCATTAACTGCATGATACTGAAAGCCTATATTATGCAGCACTTTGTGTAAAGAGGAAGAGCTTCCACGAAACAAGTCACAATTAGCAAGAGTCACAAGCAGTTTTTTAATAGTGGGATGTTACTTTCTGGCTATATAAACATAAATATGCCTCTATCTGGAACAAATCTAGTTTCGTCACGGTTGGGCTTCGTTGTCTACTCTTCCCAGGAGTAGATAGATGAGGAGAATCGATTTCGATCAATTCTGCTTTTTCTTTCAATATTTTGCAGACAGAACTCCTGCTTATCTGCAGCGCAGCGGGAGTTCTCTCCATAACTTGATGGAACGGAATCAGGGAAGAATTCAAAGTTTGCATATTTGTGTTCTCCTCGAAAAACTGTCTGGCGGCACAAACCATTTCCCTTGCCTGGCTGCGAATTGTAACACCTCGACCAGTGTTAGATCTTTGACGGGGTGGACGAGTCCTGGGCCTACCTCATCGAGAAATCATATCTCAAACAGAAATAACTACAGTACTTATCTACCTATAACCTACCTATAATAAAAACAAACTAACTGGCTAACTAAGAACACGATGAAACTAGAAAATAATAACAATAATAAAAGAAATAACGAAGTAAAATGGAAACAAAAATATTAAAACTCGATGCTAAAGTAAAAAGTAAACAAAACGATGACAATGAAACTAACTCAGACAGACAGCGGCTAACAAGCGACTGAATCGTGAGCAATGCGCTGGCAACGTGTCGGGCTAATTGTCAAAATCCAGCCAATAGGAGCCCACGGTGACCATTTCCTTCACGTTCTTTCTTTTGAAATACAGAGTATAGTAATTACAATTAATAATGTCCTACCAGAAGATGAAATAAGGTATGAAAATCACATATTATTGAAGTGAAAGTCAAGAAAGAAAAAAGTGATGTCTCATTCAGTTTTAATTATAATTACCATTTGTATTAAAACCAGTGTTCACTGCTGCGTTGGACCACTGAAGATATTTCAATTACAGAACTATTTGTATTACAAACAAGGGGTTATGAGGAGTAAGCCACAGGGGCATGTTTTTGTATGTAAAGCCTCATTAACACTCAAAAAAATTAGCACAGACATATCTTTAGGAAAACCTCACTTTTCAATCTCCTCTGGGCTCTTGAGCATTACACGGTGTCCTGTTTCAATGCTGTTATTTATGTTAGTAGCACTCTGGAAATTGTTTGTACTTACTGTGCAATGTTATTGAAGCCAACTTCTTTTAACAAACACCACGTTCACACTTTAAAATAAGGAAATATCAACATTCACTTTCAAGTAATAAACTTACGGAAAAAACACGTCGCTATGTTGGATAAGGCTTGTATTTAGACAATAGTACCAACTTCACTTCACCGCAATCCCCTGTAGCGAGGTTTGACGACTGTCTGGACGAAAAATACTGATGAACTAAGATAGGTGTCTAGACTAAACCATTGGTCGCTAATTGGTTAGACGGCTGTCTGGACTCTGGACAAAACCGTTGGTCGCTACTTGGTTTTAAGGTCTACGCACACCGGCGCGGGAACGGGAGCGGGATTGACACGATAACCGCAGTCGCTGCGAAATCGTCTTTGTATTCTGACCAGCGCGGGAAACAGTTCCGAAATTAATTCGTCTCATGAAGTGCAACATAAGGAAAATATATACCAATTATCGGGAAGCTATCTCGCCTTGCTATTGCTATTAGATTTTTGGCTACTGGGGATTCTTTCTCGACAATTGGCCACAGTTTTCGTGTTGGATTCACAACTGTTGGAGCTATAGTGAGAGAGGTTTGCCAAGCTATCTGCGATACGATGCGATATTGCAGTTTATATTTAGTTTTAGGGTCGTTCAGTTCGGTTTTCTTTAGGTTACCGGTAATCACCACGTGACAAATGAACACAGAAACAAAGAGTGATATTATTTAAATTGATGCTAACCAGGTACTTGCAGTTCATTTCCTAAATTCTTCCCTGAGCTTATCTATATTCCTTATATTTCTTAATCTTCATTACTCATGTTATTGATATAAGGCAGGATATTTCCTGACACACTATTAACAGTTCCGTCGCCATTGCTAAATGGATGCGGGACGCGGGAAAACGCTGCAAGCTGCGTACTCCTGCAGTAACGCAGCAATCCCGCCATCTGTGCGGGATTGTGACGCAGCTGTCTGAGTGGATGCATATCCCGCCAAGTGCGCAAATATTCGCGTCATTCCCGCTCCCGCATCCCGCGCCGGTGTGCTCAGACCTTTAGGCGACTATCTGGACGAAATGATTGGTCGCTTCTTGGTTAAATAACTGTCTGGATGAAAATTACCGATTGCACTACAAGCAAGGGGGTCTGGGGCGTAAGCCCTAAAGGTATGTTTTGCGAGTAGAACAGTATTCACCACTGTAATGACACCGATCGCAAGGATTCCATGTTTCGAACGAAGTGGCAAAGCCAGCGCCAACCAGTAATGTTGGCACTGCTGATAAAGTGCAACACCACCCTCTAGTAATAAAATGTTCAACTCGTGTATTTTACGGACATTAGCTATTCCTGTAGAAAATGTTTCGCATTTTCATGGTGGCGCACACTGGGTAATGCACGAATTCCCTCCTCTGATAAGTAGCCAGAAAAGAGCAAAGCATCTTCACGATTCACAATGTAGAGTTACTACAATTTTGAGCTAAACACTAACTTATTATATTGGCATTACTGAAAACTCCCCTAGCGATAAAATGTTACGTAAACTTTCTCTCAATCAGATTTGCATTTTTTTGGTAGCTCGTCCCTTATAACGTTTGAGTTCCATAATGTACATGGGGTGGATTTTCTCAATTATCAATTTTGTAGTAAAAATTGGAAACTTACCATCACTCTGACATATCCTATGTTTCTAGTATAGGTAACTAGAACTTTTTCCTTTGGGTCTACTATGGATTCTTCCACTATCTTGACAGTTCTGGAACTAATAAATCGTTCACCCCACTTGGGAACTCTGTTAGTCTTCGTCAGGAGGCGTTTTGTATATAGCTTGTTTCCTCTCAATTCTCGGAATACTGTGTCTTCGGATAATACGTGTGTGCTGCAAAACAAATACAAACCATTAGAAAATCAGTATTCGCTCGCACATTGTTATACACAAAAATACATAAGGAGGCAATAGTCAGGTCTCAAGCTAGTAGTAGAATGGGGCAATACCGATATAGTGAGGCAATGGCAATCATTTGGCCTGTAGTTTGAAAGTTGAGCTCTCCAGCCAAACTGCGACAATAATAGAGTCGTCAGGCATTGTAGTAATAAAGGTAACATTATTGCTTACTTGGCTGAGCGCCATGAATTCGCTCAGTTGTTACCTGCAATCGGCTAGTGAATGTTGTGAGGAACACATTATTATGAGTAAAACAAGTTAACAGTGAAAACTTCAGTTGAGGAGCTTCACAGGCTGTACAAATACAGTAAGTTAATATAATTAACTATTCCTCGGTTAGTTGGGTATCATATGAACATTTCCTTAAGTTTCTAAGCAATGCCACTTTGAAGTTATAGGGCTTTATATGAAAAGTTGTCTTGTTATAGGGTAATACCGATCATGGTGACAACATACGTCAAGAAATTTGGGCCTGATGGAAGGAGCAAATACAACTCAATTTTCCTAGAAAATGCAGGACTAGAGTGGGTTCATGCATTTCTGAGAAGAAAGTCCGAACTGACTGATAATTGGGAGAGAACACGAAAAGAGTTAGAGTAGCAGTTTCAAGGGAGATCATAACGGAATATTATGATAATCTTAGGGAAACGTTGTATGGAATTCCTCACTCTAATATCATTAACTATGACGAAACAAATTTTTGTGACGACCTGGGACAGGTGAAGGTGGTGGTCAAAAGAGGCGTGAAGCATCCCGAGAGAATTTTAGACACATCTAAAACTAGTATCAATGTTATGATGGCAGCAGCTGCAGACAGTACATTGTTACCCCCAATCACTGTTTACAAAACGCCGGCTTAGTATCAGAATAGCGTATCTTAATAGGATTTCCATTGTAGATACGCTATTTAGGTCCTAAGCCAGCGAAAAGTAAGCACCTGTATGATACTGTAACGTTTTCGCTCCACGTTGAGCGCACAAATGTAACGTTTTGTTACTAACCTTGCAGGTAAACATACATATATCAAAATCTCCACAGTTGGGCGTCAAATGTAACGTTCCTGGTCCTTCTAAGTGACCAAAGGTTACGTTCCTGGCGGGGCTCCAATATTGCGTTCTCCTGGAGTACAGTAGAAGAATCGCAACAAGAACAAGCACCGCTTTACTCACACCACCAATAGCATACTTACCTCTTACCTGTTCATTAGCAATGATTATAATCAGCTCTTGTGGGCGCCAGGACACCTAACACTTACCTTAGATGTGCCAAAGTATTTAATTAAAATAGTGATAGAGCACTCGAAACGTCTTTCTCTCAAGCCGTGGTATAGCTGAGCCATTAACCAATTGTCTTATCGCTACTGGGAGAAGGTATGCATTATGTCTAAAGCTAGCTACTGGAAATGAAAGTCCTACCATTACTTAAGAACAAAATTTAATTGATCAAAATTTAAAGCAGCAAAAGACGTAAAAAGAGAAACAAATGAATTTAAAAAAAATCTGGAAGTTATATTAAATTGGCGAGAGTTACAAAATGGAATATGAATTAAATTTAAACAAAAGCTGGATTCTAATTTGCCATAAACAGAATTACAGAGACTTGATTGGATTTAGTAAAGGAACTCACGGCCGTCTTCTTCATAGTGGTAGTCTGGTTTTCCCTCTGATCTTGCTTGCGGATGTTGTTTGGTTCTGCCTCAATATTGTATAGATCCTTATCTTGATACGGGCAGGGAACCAATTTGTCCCGTCTCCCGACTGACATATGTGAATGGCTTTGCTCCAAAATTCACTTTTGTGAATATGATCAAGGACACGATCATATTCACGTCAGTAGTATTAATTTTAAAACTTCTTGAACTGATAAGTTGCGATCTCGCAGCGAAGATGTCTGATAGACGTGAAGATTCAGAAAATCTGAGAAGATTGGGGGTTGAGAGTAGATGACCATTGGTTTTTATGGAAGAAGAACTTCCCCACTCTGCAGTATTTCTCGACCAATCAATTAGGTATCCTTATGACGTAGCTCCCCACTCCAGATCCCTAAGTTCTGATCATGCCTCTTCATTAGTTGGGTTAACCACGTGGGGTTGCTTCTGAAGTAATTTTAAATCAGCGTCCTGATGCGATGTTCTTCCGAGAATTCGTGACGTCAGCGCTAACTGACCAACTTGCTTTGTCTAGAAGCCTCGCGTCCCCGGAATGTTTGTACATATATCTCGAAAGTCAAGTCTATTTTTGGCGGACTACCCGTGGCGAAACTGACGACACGTCGAACGACATATTTCCCAATCAAGTCTTGTATAAAATATAACCTATAACGAATCTAACTAAAATCTCCATTTTATAACTTCCGCCAAACAATAATTAAACCCCTTCTATATATATAAAGAAATTATGGAATAAATCTAGAATCGATATGATAATTAAAATATACATAATAATAATAATAATAATAATAATAATAATAATAATAATAATTAATTTTGCTGCTTATAAAACATATAAATTAAGGGGAAGTATTCGGACTGTTACATCGCCCTTAGAATTTTTTGTCCAATCTTAGATTTGGGCGAACAAATTATATACACATTTAACCTAACAATTAACAGCATCATACAAAATTATACCCTTCAACATTAAAAATATACATATATACCCTTCAATATTTACAACAATGAATACTTTGTTGTTGCTTTAAAGCGTCAATGTTCCTTTCTTTCTTCCTGATATGTATGATTTCATTCATACTAACACTCGTTTGTTAGGCTGATATTCTGAGAGACTTGTATCGTTTTAATTCAAATCGTTATTTTTCTTGTCTCCAGAATAATTATAATAAATATTGCCTTCACTAATTCATCACACGACACATCACACGCATGTGATAATCCTGCATACTTGATTCCTCGCAAGTACTCTGTAATGAATTTACAAAATTTTACCTACATCACATAAAACAAGAAAGCATAGTTTTATACATAGGCATAATATTTGAGTGCAAGTTACCCCATTAATTCCAAAATATAAGGTACTAGGTCACCCTTCGCTTATCTGATTCAGATAACTCACTCATTCCAGTATATGTGTCAACAGTCGGATATACCTCTTGTAAACTTAGTTACCTATCTCTTTAAAACTACTCATTGTATACCAGGGCATTGACACATGTTGTTCCGTTACACACGAGTCCTTACCTGACTCATTCCACGTATTTTCTTAAAGGGTGTACTCATCTTTAGGTACGGTACTTAAGGAGTTAGCATATGGGCTTAAGGATGGTTCAATGATCTTATCTCTTAACATGTCGTCAATCTACTGTTGTACTGCCTCTTGGTATTTAAATGGGATAGGGTATCTATTACCTACAAAGACTTTGCGATCAATTACATTTAATGAGTGTGTGTAGCAATTGGCCTCGCCAATCCGATTCTCAAAAACTCTACTATTCCTTACTAAAACATCCAATAATTGATCCCTCTGATCAATGCCTAAAGAACTTTCTTCCACAGCCTGACATAATGCATCCTCTAGATTGTCATTAGTCAGCAAACTGCCAATAAAATTAAAACCATCGTCACTACTTCCCACCTTATTGTCACCTGACAAAATCACTTTAATAACGCACACT
Source organism: Meconema thalassinum (assembly GCA_946902985.2). Taxonomy (NCBI): domain Eukaryota; kingdom Metazoa; phylum Arthropoda; class Insecta; order Orthoptera; family Tettigoniidae; genus Meconema; species Meconema thalassinum. The sequence goes on along the minus strand of OX336388.2, from coordinate 602,507,760 downwards.
CTTTGAGAATAATCACTCTTACCTGGCTCATTAAATGCAATAATCACAGCTTTCTTCCCCCATTTCATTCTAATACACCTCTCATCGTAACACACCTGAACCTGATTAGCAGACAACCAATCAGTACCCAATATCAAGGAAAACACAAGGTTTGGGATCACCAAACATACCTGCATACCTATTACATTATTAATACAAATTTCCACCAGAACCTGCTTAGAAATGACATGAGACTTTTTACCTACAGCTGTTATTACAAAAGTTGATTTGATAGGGATTTCTTGAAATATTACACCTTCGTCTCTCATCCTATTATAAAATGACAAGCTAATGCAACTCTTGACACACCCTGTATCTATAAGCGTATCTATACGCGCCCTCAACACATTTATGCTAATGACGGAATTTAAATTTTCAATATCACTAGGTTTTGTCACCTTTTCATCATAATCGCACAAGAGATCATCTCTTACATTTAGGTCATAACCACTAAATAGAGTATTGGCTGGGAATATCAACGACTGGAAATCTGACCTCGCATTACATGAATGCCCTACCGTGCCTTCCTAACTTTTTATCATCCTCCTCTTTTTCTTTCTCTCGTTTCATTGTAATTATTTCTTCTCTTCTAAGAACGATAGTTTCTCCCTCCTCAGTACTACTCTTATCAACCACAAAACTACACTTCCCCTCTCCCCTAGTTTCACCTACCGTAGCCACTACTGTAAGCCATTGCATTCTATATTCTTTATCTCTTTCTTTCAATCTTCCTTCCGTTTCTTCTAGCATCGTAATCTGTTTCTCTACTTCCTTTCTACTCCTAGGACTTCTAACTTCGATAATCTGCTCGTTACTCACCTCTAAACTCCTCTTTCCTACATCCAGCATTTCTTAATCCTCTACACGATTTTTCTCTAACGTCTTCGTTAACTGCTGCTCTTTTTCTCTACTCTCATCTATTTCCTGCCCCTCCTCAACATCTATTCTATTTTCAACTAATGTCTTCTCTACCGTAATATTCTGCTTTTTCTCCTTCCTTCCCTTCCTGGCCTTCCCCCCTTCCACCTTCTGTTTTTCGTGCTTGTCTGAGACCCCTTGTTGCATTCGATCCAACATACGTTTCTCCATCCCAGCTAATTTAATGTTCATTCTTTCATCTACCATTCTCTGAAAGCTCTTCCTCATCTCCTGCTGTGATTCCTTTATGCTAGCATTGAATTCTTCTTTCATCCGTCTATTTTCTTCATCAATGGCTTTCTGCATTTTCATCTCCTGAGTATTTACTACTTTCCTTATCCTCGTTATTTCTACTCTTATCTTTTCATTAATTCTCTTCTCCTCTCTCTTACTATGCTCTTTTATCTCAACCGTTACTTCCTTAACTTTCTCCCCTATCTGCTGGTTAAGCTCCCTAATTTCATTTCCTACCACCTGTAACTTTTGTTCAATTTCTACCCTTATTTGACCTGCTTCCACCTTCATGTACCTCTGAATGTCTTCCTTCACTGTTTCTTTAAATGTTGTAATATCTACTTCAAGCTGCTCATACATCTTACCTAACCTCTCTGTCTCTTTGACGACCTTATCTACTTTCTGACTATTATGCTTTAGTCCCTGATTTAATTTCGTCATCTCCTGTTTTAATTCTTTATTTAATTTTTGATTATTACTTTCCATCTGTTTTAATTCTTTATTTAATTTTTGATTATTACTTTCCATTTCATGTTTTAATTCTTTATTTAGTTGCTCAAATTTATTATTATTTTCCTGTCTCATTTGAACTAATATACTCAAAATGCTATCCTGTGCTGACATCTCCGATGAACTACCCTCTACACTAGTCGCATTAGAATTTACCTCCGCTAAATTCCTAGCTTCGTCTATCTCCATCTCCAGATTCACGCTACTACCATTCTCTTCACCATCTCCCGTCACCTCTATACCACTTCGCAGCTTCATCTTATCTTTATCCGCCATACCGACACACACAAAAAAACTTATTATCACCCCCAAAAATACTTGCACTGAAATATATCCTTTTCCCTTCACGACAAACAATTGGTTTTCGGGCCTACGCTTGTGGCGCCAAATGTAACGTTTTCGCTCCACGTTGAGCGCACAAATGTAACGTTTTGTTACTAACCTTGCAGGTAAACATACATATATCAAAATCTCCACAGTTGGGCGTCAAATGTAACGTTCCTGGTCCTTCTAAGTGACCAAAGGTTACGTTCCTGGCGGGGCTCCAATATTGCGTTCTCCTGGAGTACAGTAGAAGAATCGCAACAAGAACAAGCACCGCTTTACTCACACCACCAATAGCATACTTACCTCTTACCTGTTCATTAGCAATGATTATAATCAGCTCTTGTGGGCGCCAGGACACCTAACACTTACCTTAGATGTGCCAAAGTATTTAATTAAAATAGTGATAGAGCACTCGAAACGTCTTTCTCTCAAGCCGTGGTATAGCTGAGCCATTAACCAATTGTCTTATCGCTACTGGGAGAAGGTATGCATTATGTCTAAAGCTAGCTACTGGAAATGAAAGTCCTACCATTACTTAAGAACAAAATTTAATTGATCAAAATTTAAAGCAGCAAAAGACGTAAAAAGAGAAACAAATGAATTTAAAAAAAATCTGGAAGTTATATTAAATTGGCGAGAGTTACAAAATGGAATATGAATTAAATTTAAACAAAAGCTGGATTCTAATTTGCCATAAACAGAATTACAGAGACTTGATTGGATTTAGTAAAGGAACTCACGGCCGTCTTCTTCATAGTGGTAGTCTGGTTTTCCCTCTGATCTTGCTTGCGGATGTTGTTTGGTTCTGCCTCAATATTGTATAGATCCTTATCTTGATACGGGCAGGGAACCAATTTGTCCCGTCTCCCGACTGACATATGTGAATGGCTTTGCTCCAAAATTCACTTTTGTGAATATGATCAAGGACACGATCATATTCACGTCAGTAGTATTAATTTTAAAACTTCTTGAACTGATAAGTTGCGATCTCGCAGCGAAGATGTCTGATAGACGTGAAGATTCAGAAAATCTGAGAAGATTGGGGGTTGAGAGTAGATGACCATTGGTTTTTATGGAAGAAGAACTTCCCCACTCTGCAGTATTTCTCGACCAATCAATTAGGTATCCTTATGACGTAGCTCCCCACTCCAGATCCCTAAGTTCTGATCATGCCTCTTCATTAGTTGGGTTAACCACGTGGGGTTGCTTCTGAAGTAATTTTAAATCAGCGTCCTGATGCGATGTTCTTCCGAGAATTCGTGACGTCAGCGCTAACTGACCAACTTGCTTTGTCTAGAAGCCTCGCGTCCCCGGAATGTTTGTACATATATCTCGAAAGTCAAGTCTATTTTTGGCGGACTACCCGTGGCGAAACTGACGACACGTCGAACGACATATTTCCCAATCAAGTCTTGTATAAAATATAACCTATAACGAATCTAACTAAAATCTCCATTTTATAACTTCCGCCAAACAATAATTAAACCCCTTCTATATATATAAAGAAATTATGGAATAAATCTAGAATCGATATGATAATTAAAATATACATAATAATAATAATAATAATAATAATAATAATTAATTTTGCTGCTTATAAAACATATAAATTAAGGGGAAGTATTCGGACTGTTACAATACTTGGACTGAGGGAGGTGTTGATGAGGCTGGTTACAACAGGAATATGAGTGGGTGGTTCGATCTTAACATGTTTGAATCATGGTTCATGAAAATTTTGTTGCCCTATGCCAAGAAATTTCAAGGACCCAAGATTATGATAGGGGATAACTTATCCAGTCATCTTTCGATAAGTGTCATCAAGCTTTGTGAGGAATATGACATTAGATTTGTCCTCTTACCTCCAAATGCAACTCACGTTTGCCAGCCTCTTGATGTGGCATTCTTTTGCCCCTTAAAGATGGCTTGGTGATGTGTGCTAGGTGAGTGGAAGAAATCCAACAGAGGAGTGTAGCAAAAGTAGGCTTGCCATACGTCCCGGTATTTTGCTCTTGTCCCGGTGTCCCGCCCGGTTTTATCAATGTACCGGAAAACGGCAGACAGACGTAAAAAGTAATGAATTTATGTGTTTAAGAATCTTTTATGAACCGGTTACTTTTCAACAATCAACATAGTTGACTATCGCGCACAGCGTCAAAGAGGTCAGAAGTATTCAAACGAATGACACAAAACAATAGCCCAAACTGCTATTTCAGCGCGTTGCGAGGGTAGTGTAATCTGTGAGCAAACAAGTCAAAAATATAAGTGGTTTGAAAGCAATGATTAACATTCTTAACTCATTAATTATTATTTTTTTAGTTTGACAAGAAAAGTTATTTTGTAATTGTTTTTGTAGTTAGACAAAAAGTTGTAGTTTTGCAAAAAATAATAAGAGTAATTGTTCAATCAAACAACTTTATGAAGTATTTTAAAATGTATTTTATTAAGACTTCTTTCTAGATGGTAGACCAGAAAATATTATCATTAAAAAGGAAAAAATTATATATATTTTTATGTAGCAAAAAATCGTTTTTTATTTTTAAAAGGTGTTTAGAACTAACAATTTACGGTGCCAGGTCCCCCCTCCCGTCCCTTGTGAGGCTTAAAACTCACCATTTTCCTTCTAATTTTCAAAAAATTGCCCAGGGGAGGACCCCTGGACCTCCCGCTCTACTGGGGGGGGGGGGGGTATTCCATACCCCCCCCCCACACCCCTCGGTATGGCCATCCCATATTAATGTGTCCCAGTTTCACTCACCAAAAATATGGCAAGCCTATGCAAAAGTCAGTTTTTCTTAAACTGTTGAAAGAAACTTTGTTGAAAATCGGTACCGGTGTGAATTCTGAGACCAACATAATATCAGGGTTTAAAAAAAACTGGTATTGTGCCTTTCTGTCCTGAAGAAATGCTGCATCAGATTCCACAAAATGACAATGGCATTACCAGTGATAAACCCTCCTGGACTGCGTCTTTTGAAAAACACCTCCAGCAAGCCCGAGTTGGTGATCCAAATACAAGCACACCTGTGCGTCATGCCAAGCGCCTGACTGTACCTCCCGGGAAAGGCATTTAAGGCATTGTGGTCAAGGATTTAGCCACCAGTGATACAGACAATAGTGAGGAGAGTAGGGAGTCACAAGAAGATGAAAATGTGCTTGAAACAAGCAACTCAGGCTCAGAATTGCTTGAATCATGTCACTTCTCCCCCAACAACACTGCTTGAACTTCAGTCAACACAGGAAAGGAACAGCAGCTATTGAGTGGTACTATTGTCCTTGTCGCAATTCCAGGAAAGAAAAGGATTCGCCATTTCATTGGCCAGATAATAAGAGAGACAAGTTTGGGTCTAGGCATGAAATTAATTTCATGCGAAAAAGAAACACTGGCGCCACAACCTTTTTCGTGTTCCCAGATGTTGCAGACACAATTGACATAGGAAAAGAACAAATCGTTACAGTACAGAGATGGAGCCCATATCTTGCAAATGAGGAAAGTTCATTTTCTGTACCATTGATCTTAGCAGTGTGGAGTAGGGATTGATTAAAGTAAAATTTTGATCGTTATAACCACTGAAATAGTGTAACACCGATAATCAAGCGAAATAAACCCATGATCGGAATTACCCCACTCCATGGGGTAATTCCGATCAGAGATTTCTTTCCATTACTCGCGATATATTCCATTGCTTCGATTTTCTATAGTTATCAAATTGACGAGAGTCACACATTTTAAATATCATTGCGTAAATAAGGTTTTAAAAACACCGAAAAATGATCGGTATCTGATGTGCCCAGATTAAAACGAGAGCACATTATGCAACTAAAGTTGTTACCGTTTGCACATAACCTTGAAAACATTCACTTACCTATGCGGATTAGGGTATCGCTTCCAAAATCCTGTTGCAACTTGATCCCAACTAAAGTGAAATAGTGTAGAATGTTCGAAGTACTTGACCATTTTCTGGAATTTTGATGCAGATGTCTGCTGCCTGCAAACGATTAATTATACTGCAACCACCACCCAGTCGCGTCAATCATTCATTCTTTCTAGCAACGAATTCCTTCGTTACTAAGACAGGAGCGTTAATTTTGCAAGTGAAATTATATCTACACAGCATAGCTACACATGTAACAGGAAGAATTTAAGAGGGATTTTTCACAGGGTCCTCTCACACGTACACCCAACCATCAATGATCTTGTTGTTGTTGTTTGTGTTGCGTTGCTGGACACAGAAGCTTCTTCGCCCAATAACATCCGGCATGGGAATAGTCTACAGTAGCCATCGCAGTAAAATGCCGCAGCAAATTGGTCCATATGTTCAAAACCACTAATCTCTTGAACTTCGTTTATCACATTGCAACTGATGTCCACATTATCCTCTTCACTATCGAAGCTGATCTTTAGCACTGATGTCTAAATTTATATAATTATCGCACACGCCAAATATGAGAAATCAGGGAAACAAGATCTATCCGTATATTTATATGGGTGACCAAAAAACCGAAAACCACACCCAGGAGCACCAGAAAGAATAACGGGAAGGACCCCCTAAGAGCCCACCTAAGATTTTACAATTGAAATGGAAGGTGATCCAAATATGACATAATAGCATCCACCAATGGAACTGTAGGACTATGTACAAGTGACGCGATGTTTAACGGCAAGGGATAAGCAAGTCGCCTCAATTTCTCCAACATAATGTCCCGCTGCGGATTGAAGGTTTCGCACTGAAACAATATGTGATGTAAAGTACCTCGTGCCCTACCACATACACACCTATCATTGTCCCTGAGATGCATGCGCTCCAAAGCTACTGGTGTAAGAGCGTGCTGGAACCGCATTCGAATGATGGTAATAATATGACGCCGCGAATATTTTCCGACCCGGAACCAAGGCGCTGTAGTTACGGATGGTTTTATTAAGAAAAAATGTTTTGCTTTACATTTTGCTATCTCGGTCCATTCATTTTGCCAAGCACTAACGACTCGCTGATGAATTATCGGTACTATATCCGGATACGGTATCCCGATATTATACACTGTTCCCTGACCGCATGCCGCATTCTTAGCCCAGAGATCGACTGTTTCGTTTCCTGCTATATGACAATGCCCAGGAATCCACATGATGACCACGTCTTGTCCTGTGAGGGTGAATGTATGGAAATATTGCACTATTTGGTAGAGATACCAATTATTTGAGTGCAGAAAATGAGGTAAGGCATTAATAACACTCAAAGAATCCGTGCATATTAGCGCGTGATGTAAACGATGGGCATGAATATAGTGACAAGCCTGGCGTATAGCAAAGAGTTCAGCTGTAAAGATTGTAAGATGAGGGGGGAGGCAATAAGTGCGACTAACCTGTAAATCAGGAGAGTAAAAAGCCGACCCCACGCGATCCGGTCGAACCATCTTTGAACCATCCGTATAAAAAATCTTATAATCGGAATACAAATCCTGAATATCTCGAAATGCACGAGAAATGATATTCGGATGATGCTTGAACATTTGAAATAGCAATGGAAAGGAATTATGCAGAATCTTAGGTTGGGTATGCAAAACCTTGTAGGGGATTGTATATGGAAGTGCTAAACGGGTTTGTAACACATCCTTCCTGAAGGGTTGTAAAATCTCATAAGCTATGACCAGTGCCGGTTTATGTGAGCGATCTAAACGATTTTGTGCGTAATATTCCATCAGAAGTTGTAATTTAGAGATAATCGGAGACGCCACTAACGACAATTTGTAGGCCAAATATTTGCCCGCTATAAATGTGCGTCGATGTGACAAAGGTAACTCACCGGCTTCCACCAACAATGCACTCGTGGGGGTGGAGGCCAAAGCCCCTAGAATGATGCGGATGGCTTTATATTGTAGTCTATCTAACATTAACAAGCGACTGTTCGCCATTAGATCGTAAAAGAAACTGCCGTAATCTAATTGTGAACGAATAATGTTCTTGTACACTGTCAATAATAATGCGGGGTCCGCACCCCAACGACGCCTTGTCAAAGCTCGAAGGACCTGTAACCGTTTTTCGATTTTAACTTCAAGATATTGCACCTGCCGTGTCCACCGGAGTTTATCATCAATATAAATGCCTAAATATTTGATATTGCGCACAACATCTATGGTACCCTGTCGAAATAAAATAGGGCTCTGATCGTACCGCCGTTGATGCGTGATAATTATAGCAGAGTTCTTACCCGGAGATGTTTCCAAGCCATGATTACTTAGCCATTCATGGGCTAGAGTTAATGCAAGATATAAATCTGTTCGACATTGATGCAACGAGTCACGGGAACAATAAATCATAAAATCATCCGCATATTGTATGATACGGGCATAAGGCAAAATCACCGCTTCTAATTGTTGAGTATAAATGGAAAACAGAAAACCACTAAGTATGTCCCCTTGCGGCAAGCCCTGAGACGTCTGACGGTGGTCCAGCTTCCCCTCGGGGGTACGTAATATGAGACGCCGATGAGTTAAAAAATTGTGAACAATACAAAGAAATGGAGAGGGGAAATGAAGCTCCTGCAGTTTCCGTTGTAAAATCATGGGATCTACTGCATCATACGCCCCCTTAATATCCAGACAAACAGCAATAGTATGATGTTTACGTCCTTTAGCTAATAACACATCAGTTAAGAAAATCGAAATAGCATCGACAGTACTGCTACGTTTACGAAATGCGAATTGATACTTAGAGAATAAGTTGTAATATTCCATACACCATTGCAAACGTTGCAATAATACTTTTTGAAATATCTTCCTCACACAGGAGCCTAAATTGATCCCACGATAATTCTGAGGGTCACGTGCGTCCTTCGAGATTTTAAAGATAGGCAGGACCTCAAAGATATTCCACTCAGTGGGAAACGTGCCAAAACGTAATACTTCATTATATACAGAAATAAGTATCTCGAGTGCCTTGTCTGGAAGATAGGCAACCATCTGATATGTTATAGAATCGACACCAGGACTTGTCGATTTCGTACCTCGAAGAGCAGATTGAACTTCCGCGTGCGTTATAGGTTGCAGTAGAACATGGAAATGATCTGAAGCTGTATAAGACGGAAGCGGGCCCATATTGATAACTGTATCTGGCGTGAGATTTATATAAAATTCTTGAAAACCCTGCCGGCTAAGTCCTGTAGACGGCCCCATATAACGAGTATTGGACAAACTTTTGATGGTAGACCATAACTTAGTTAAAGAGGTTGTGGCATTTAATGAGCTGATGTGATTCTTCCATGCGTCTCGTCTCTTTTCATTAAATACTCGTTGGATCGTGGCTGTGACGCGCTTATACAAGATATAATTGTCATGTGTACCATGTTTCCGATATTTTCGTAAACACGCCTTCCGTCTTTTTACTAGTAAGGCGCACTCTGCATCCCACCACTGTATAGTCCCAGGGCGTTGGAACCTACTATACGGAATGGAACGCTTCGGGTGATAACAATCCAAATATTGTTGAATAAGGTGATACAAAAGAGAGTATTTCTGACGTGGGAGGGGTGGGATACGGCCCAGATTATCCTGAATGAATGTCTGAAAGAGGTCGAAATCAAAGTATTTTAAAGAACGAGTTATTTTAGTGCCCCGGTGTATCGATGGTGCGACCCCAGTGCGATCATAAAAAATTAAAATAGGGAAGTGATCACTCTGATGCGTGTCCCCGATCGTGCTCCAATCTAATTTATGCGACAAGTCCGGGGTAGTGAGGGTTAAATCTACCGCACTTTTTGGACTGCCCGGGGGTGTCAATCTCGTAGGAGAACCGTCGTTTAACACATTTAAGGAAAATGTGGCAATCGCATGAGCAATTTGTCTACCTTTAGCATTTGTTCGTTCACTGCCCCAGAGGCCATGGTGTGCATTAAAATCACCTAGGATAACATGCTTAGATCTTTGTGACACGTATTTAAAATACATGTGCCACTGTTGTTGCGTGCCCTGAACACGTGGTGGGCAATAGATATGACTAACATATATATCCCCCACCCGAAAAAATTGATGATAACAAAAAGGGAGGTGATACGGCAAAGACAGCGGAGTAATTTGTAAATCCGATTTACAGAGGGTTATTAAGCCTCCGTATCCCGGACCATCTTCACGAAAGACCGTATAATTGGGAATTTGAAAACGGTAATGTGGGTATAGCCACGTTTCTTGGATAAAAACGATCTCAGGGTGATATGTCGATATTAAATGAAGCAATTCATGCTTCTTATTTACCACACTCCGACAGTTCCATTGCAGCAGCCACATCCTTCACCTATGAACGACATGAGATGAAGAAAGAGACGAAACGAATCAACCCAAAAAAAAAAAAAAAAAACTATTGACAAACTGCACCAGTGCCCCTTGGTAGTGGTTTTTCGAGGGGTGGAAGTAATGGCAGTATTTTATCTAATAACTTTTTAACACAGTGCGCCCACTGTGCATTGTGGCCTAAAAGCTCCATGAGTTCTGTAAATTCGTCTAGGATTTTTTGAGTAGGAGCAGTTTTATCGGGCCCCGAATCGGGCTCCAGTCGCCGGACACCGGATGTGCCCGGTTCGCTGGGCTTCTCAAGTGGTGATATCCGTTCCACGCTTGGGGTTTCTATCAGTTGCAAATATGCCGACCTATCATATCCCAAAGGTGTAATCAATTTCGGAGCCGGATGTACCAACTCTGAAAATTTACGCTTACGCGGAGGATCAAATCGTTGCCCACTAGGTGATGCTGCCAAAGGGGGGAATTGTTGGGGAAGTGCTAAAGGGTGAAAAGGGGTACTTGTCTGGCGCTTCACAATTTCATTATATGATTTGTTTTCAGTACACATCAGCCTCTTTATCTCTATTTGCTGCTGATGCACCTCACAGCGCACCGCCCCTGCCATATGATTGCCTTGACAATTAACGCACTTGAATATCACTTCTTTGCAGTCACTCGTTAAATGCTCCTGCGCACATTGTCCACATCTAGGTCCCCGAGCCCTACAGTGAAGTTGCACATGCCCGTACCTCTGGCACTTCTGACATCGAAGAGGTGAAAAAATGTACAAACTTACTTCTAAGAGAACATTGAAGATGCTGACATGAGTAGGCAAGTTTTGAGTTTCGAAAAAAATTTTCACCGTGCCCGTTGCTATTTTTTCCGATTTTCCATCTACGGTTTTAGTACGAAAAAAACGTTGTAAACGTACGATAGGTACAGGAGAGTCAATGAAACGCATTAGTTCCTCCTGCGTAAGGGAGGTATCTACCCCCCGAATGAGTCCCACTCGTTGTATGCTTGACGATGGTATAAAGGCCATCATATTTCTATCCTTTAACACCGGATGTTCCAAAAATGAATTGGCATCTCGTAGTGACTTAAATTGAACTTGAACCCGATTGCGCCCTTTTCGTTGGATTTCTTGAATTCCTGGGATTTTACGTTCATAAAACAACCGTCCCAAGGCCATTGGATGCAAATGTCCAATCGCTTGAGGCTCAACGCCTTGAACGAAAACTATATACGGTCCCGTATGATTTGAGTAGTAGCGATAGTCACTAGGAGGAGTACGAGGTTGTACAGGGGTTTGGACCACAGGAATAGCCCGAACTTCCGACATTTTAGTGTTCTCATGTTCATCCACAATATGCATTGATTCAATGTTGGCGTAACCATCAATAATAACCGCCGATGGATTATCCGGTGGGAGGCCTAATTGACCTCCCCCACTCTTCTCCGACATTGCGGCGAAGAATTTCCGAATGTATAGTACTTACATAAATCGTCACCAAGCACAAGGAAATAAAGACGAAAACAACACACTTAAATATGGATAGCAAATCGCACACCACACCGCTCACCGCACACACAAACACCAGACGAAAGCGACGGATATGTTGCTGCGTTCACAGCGGACGAGCGACTGCGATCAATGATCTTATTTAATGTCACGGAGTAGAGATTGGCAGCAGTCGACTGAAAACAGTCGAATTAGTCGATAGTTAAAACAATCGACTTATTCGACTGCTTTTAAAAAACAGTCGAATGAATTCAACGACTACTCACCGTATCATAAACAAGTCGTTTGCAAACGACTGATCCCAAAACTATCGTTGGAAATCATTCGAATGAAACAAGTCGATGGCAAACGACTACTTCCAAGCGAATGGAATCATTCGAATAAAAGTAGTCGTTGTAACGACTGATCCCAAAACAATCGTTGGAAATCATTCGAATGAAACAAGTCGTTGGCAAACGACTACTTCCAAGCGAATGGAATCATTCGAATAAAAGTAGTCGTTGTAAACGACTGATCCCAAAGCATTCGTTGGAAATCATTCGAATGAAACAAGTCGTTGGCAAACGACTAATTCCAAGCGAATGGAATCATTCGAATTTAAGTAGTCGTTCTAATCAAACGACTTCTTCAGGATAACCTCATGCTACAATTCATTGTGCAGTATGTTTATTGTAGAGCTTTAATTAATAAGTTAAGTATACGTGTAGGTGCCTATAGTTTTATACAGTTCGTTGATTCTTTCAATGAAATAGCCTAAATCCAATTGTCCAAGTTATTGGACAATTCAATATTGTCATTCAATATTTAGGTTATGTTTGAACTCCAGATACCGGTTTTGTGGCACATCATCCCAGGCAAGCCGGTAAATACCTTTGCCTCCCAGTCAGATGGATCATTTAGCCGTAATTTTGAATTAGAGTAAGGTTGTAGTATGCGTGGTCAGATTTAGACAATAGCCTACTCCATGAAGGGGTCATGGCTACGCCTTCTATGTTTGTTTAATGAATAGAGTAACTGAAATGAGGGATGTATACTGATTTTAAGATTTGTGGAATGAGTTTATGATTTTTTTTAATAGAATTTAATGAAGTCTTCAGTAAAGTTGAAGGAGACATGATCGTGTTTAGACAATAGCCTACTCCATGAAGGGGTCATGACTATGCCTTCTATGTCTGTTTAAGGTGTAGTGTGGCTGAAATGAGAGAGGTTTACTGATTTTCGTGTTTGTGGAGTAGTCTTTTCGTTTATAATTTAGGTTTTTGTGAAGCTTGTTGCGGAGTTGTTTTATGGATTTTATTGCTCTGCAAATGAAGTGTATTAGGGGTTTCTGGGTTTGGTTTAGCTGTAGTTTACAGGGTTATGGCTGAGAGTTGTTGTAGCAGGCCTAGCAGTGGCGTGCTGTTTGGGAGGGGGGAAGGGGTTAGTGGCAAAGACATGAGGGCAGGGATGGAAGAGTTGTAGCGTTGTCTGTGGTTAAACTGCCGTTGCCTTATGGCTGATTTTATGTACTGACATCCATCATAAGATAGAGTGGTGATGTGAATCTCTACATCTATTGCAGCGGGTACTGTGAGGATAGCTTGACCGTACGCACAAATTGATTCTGGTCGTCAATTGTTTGGAGATGGGCAGCACCGCAGCAGTCGACTGAAAAATGTTAAATCCATCGACTTGTTTGACTGCTTTTAAAAAACAGTCGAATGAATTCAACGACTACTCACCGTAACATAAACAAGTCGTTTGCAAACGACATATCCCAATTGTGTTTTAACTTTTAACATGTAGAACGCACTCGGATAGTTTTACGTTCTGGTCGTCAATTGTTTCAGCACATGGATAGCGCGCGCATTAAAAAAACTTAGTATTTACATTGTTGCCAACATTTCCACTGAAAGTTCGCCCTCGTTGCTGTTCTAAAGTGTTCTATTTTCGTGTGTATTTACTATGAAGTGTGATTATTTCAATGTTGGCTATGGAATTGTTCCCGGTACTTAAGAACTCCCTCTCAGTAATAGTGATTTAATTTACTCTTAGGTTAATTAAGTATTGGTCTATTAATTCACTTATCCACAGTACATACAGGTAATGTGCCCTGTATCAATACCGGTATCGGGGAACATTTACTCACACATTTTGCATTAAATGAAATGTGCAACATTGCAAATAATGACTCCACTCGACACGACGTAAACCACCATTTCGAAGCACAGTAAAAATAAATAAATAACTTTGACCATTTGCATGCTGCCGAGCGTCGAGTAGTCCAAACTAACGTCTGAAAAAATAGGTGGGTTAAGGAGAAGTTTGATTTTCATCTGTTGGTACGACTCAACTCAGCCGGTAATGGCTTGCAGTGCTTTGAACGCTGCCTAGAAGCGACTACTTTCAGTCGAATACATGAAACAACACGCTTAGGAGCTATGCGAATTCAGGTAACCATTCGACTGAAAGTAGTCGACTATCTAGTCGATAGTTTCTTCCAATGAATGACTAGTCAGTCGATGGTTAAAAGTAGTCGATAGTCCCATCTCTATCACGGAGCATTTACGATCTTCACGAAGTCCATGCTCCACTGTTAACCGGATCTTAAAGTTCGTAAGGTGGTTATTAGTATTTTTGAGGGACATCATTATTATAATCATGCGTCCTTTCTGCTCCGTAAGAAGGATATATCATTTAAATTACGCAATTTATAACAAGTAATTTATTAAATACAAGAAACCAAGGGGACATGTGGAGTGGACATGTAGGCTAGTTGAAATTCGATTACCAGGATCGATTATAATTAAAGCCCCGCGGATATCCGCAAAATTTTTCGCCATGCGGATATAGTTTGCACGGCTGTGCGGATAGCGGATAAGCTGCGGATAATAGTCTAATGTTTGGGAGTAAATTTGCGGATAGTTTTTAGAATGCAATCCGAACTTGTTGAATATCATTATTATGACCCGGATGTTTATGACATATCATATTTTTCCGTTTTTTTTTTCATGACAAATGTAAGATGATGATTTACGCTAATCTCATTCAAATTGTGCCATTATGTACAATTAACACTCCGAACTGGAAAAGGTGGCAATTCTGGCTGTATAACAGTCCTTCTAAACATAGAACTTAACATACATCGCGTAAGGAAACGACTTTCTCCTCAAAACTAATAAATGTGTTGCTTTAATGTTTTATATAATTGAAAATATTATTGTAATGCCAGTAGATTCGGATACAAGTCGTGCGGATGCGGATAACAGTCGTGCGGATGCGGATAACAGTCGTGCGGATGCGGATAACGTTTTGTTCATCCGCGCAGGGCTCTATATTGGCAACTCCAGCTATCTGATATGACATCTAGCGGTAAAAATGAGAAACTTACCAAGTAGGGTACATTTGTCACGTGGTGACTGTTTGTATATGGTTTCTTGTATTGGTAAACAGATCGTGGTAAATTGTTCGTGTCTTTATACATAAGTAATAAGTTTTACTCGTTGATAGAGTGAAAAATGAGTAAAAGCAAAGTGTATTGCTCAGTTTACGGCTGTACGTCGATGTAAAAGAGGGCTGCGGATATACCTTTTCATCACTTCCCAAAAGATGCAAATAGCAATAGCCGAAATGTGATGATACCTAATAATAATACCTTTCCACCCCGGGAAGGATCTAACACTAGTCGAGGTAGACAGACAGAAGACCTGCGACGTAAAGCCAGCGAAGGTTATTCAGTTTAAAAACAGCTGTTACGATGGGCGCGCTGGTAAGATTGAAGTTACTTGAATAATTAATTAAATAATTAATTATTGGCTGCTTGGTAGGGAGAAGGGATGAGTTTAACTTGTATTAAAACTCGTGGGGCGACAGGAATTGCATGATTTGGATGGTTAAAAGGTGGGTTTGGTGTTGAATATTTGAATGGTAGCGGAATCACTCATTCTACAGTGCCCACGGGGAGGCAAATTAGGCCTATATGACTGATAGTGGAATAGCTCCAATATCGAAGAACTTAGCGATTACGAGGTGTAGGCTTGGCGGAAAGGCTGGCGGATCATCAGTTTGACATCAATTCACGATATAAGTCGGAGCTTGGAACAGTGGAATCTGGTTTGCGTGGATGCTAGTCTCGGAATGATAAAAGTAGCACAGCTTCGGTGTGTTATTTATTTGTTTATGTACCGTATTTCTCTATTTGAATGTCCTCGGCGTTGACTCAGGACCGACATTTACATTATATTGCGCATAATAGTACCGAAATAATGTCCGAAGTGTAGCCCTGTGTAAATTTGAATCAGCTGATCTACATCAACCATAAAAACTGATGCTTGATAATATGCAAATTACACCAAAAAATCCAGTGGAACACACAAATTAGATCACGTGTACCGCACAGTTATACATAAATACAATTAAAAATAACACTGTCATTACTTTAGGGACCACATTTACTGATTATAACCGAAAAATAAAAAGTGTTCCATATCAAACGCGTGTAATTGAGTATTTTAAACCCTACTTATCCAGACCGACCGCAGCGCCCCAAGTGTTAGTTTGAGTTGCCAATACCACGATTCAAAATGCATAGCTAACTTCCGTTCCGCGAGTCTCCATTTGATTTTCATTGACGATAGTAATGAATCACCCGCCATCATTTTCTGTATTATTTCAGACTGTGGTCTTGTTTTTAGGTGTTCAACCTCTGAAATAAGAAATAAAGCGTTGGTCTTTCTTTGATATCTCGAAGACAAATCCCTCCGGAAAGAAAAGAATGTTGCAACGCGCAAGCGCACCAAAGTAGGGGAGAGTGTTTCCAGCTCCCTTGCAACTCAACTGCTAGTCTTTCTTCTGCGCATGTGAGTCAGGTACTACTTGCTACTTGCTTCGTTGTCCTAGTCGCTGGACCTTCCGAAGTCGTGTATGGAGGGGGGAAGCTCTTCATCAGCTACGTAATGCGAGCCCCGCCTCCAACAGTCTTTTCTACCTGGTAACTCTATAATATAATAAAACTGAAGAGTGTGTTTGTTTTTTGTTTGTTTGTTTGTTTGTGTGTTTAAACGCGCTAATCTCTGGAACTACCAGTCGGATTCGAAAAAATATTTTTGTGTATGATAGCCAGATTCAAGAGGAATAGCTTAGGCTATGTAGCATTAGGCTACACCTCTCAGGTAACCTTGAAGATTGATTTTTGTTTAGTAAGTCGAAAGAACAAGCGCTCCCGATCAGCTTCAATAATACCTAAGTCTATTGTTGACTGGCAATGCGGGCTGCACCACGTCGCCCCTACCAGTGTTTTGGTGCAGAATTGCGAGCTGCTTATAAATTGCAGTCACGGGGAGTAATTAGTGCAAAAAGATTTCTTAAGCCACTTAAAACAGTTATCATGATGACAATAGTATGTCTCTGTATAAGGGCGATGGTGTTGGTGCAGTATACTGAGGTTATCAGCTGCAATAAGCGTTGGTGCTTTCCTATCCTTATCCTTGAGCCCTCCAGTTCTGTAGTAGTATGCATTATCATCCATAAAACAAATAAATCCACCGGGCGGAGCCGGGCACTACTGCTAGTAGTTAATAAAACTTCACAACAGGAAAGACAACAACAAAGTGTGCGATTTGCACATTTCAAAAGTCATTCTTATGGTGTATATACAAATGGTGAGGTGCAAGTGAGGCGGATCTTTGTTTCAATTGTGTTGCGGCATACGCATGACATCACTTTGAGAAAGTACTGTATTTCTTAAGCCAGCCATTCACTCTCCAGCTTCTGTAAGAGTCTAGCTCATTCATGCTCCAGCGGGGCATCCAGCTTCATTTTGCGTTTGACTGTCAATGCGATAGGTAGTCTGTATGAAAATGTAACTGGCATAGCGATTTGTGTCTAAATGACAGAAACTAGCACTACTTTGTATTTGTTGTCGTTACAAAAGAAAAGAAAGAAAGTGTGGGTGAATTTCCAATAAATCCTCTAAAGCAGCTTTTCTTATTTTTCTATTTGAATAATTTTGGAAACTGGGATTCCAAAGGCGCAGGTTTTCTATTTACACTTGTATGAATTCTCCCAAAGTCCCTTTTTATTATTGCTATTCCACCGTCTATCAACCGATTACTTTGGGTACGTAGCAACCGCCTTCTACTTGATAATAGATTCTCGTGTTCAGCACTTAACATCAGCTGTTTTTGGAAACAGGAGGCAATTGTTGGTTTTTGCCTCGGTTGCTCTTATGGAATGGGATAGTGTCCTTGGTTGAGAGAAATTTATAATTATGGATGCTATGATGAATGTAATCCCCTCAGATGACAGAAATGAGGTATGTCCATGTATGGCCAGGACCCCTCTGTCAAGCGCTAATGGGAGCATGGATATTGCGACACCTATTGGCAATATTGTAGAGCGCCTGGAGAGAGTTCCTGTTATTGAGTACCAGCCAAAACAAGAAAGCATTGGGAATCTTCTACTGAGTGGGGAAGATGTTTTGCAACGGTGTCGAAACATTCTCAATAAGATGAAGTTTTCAGCTGAAAAGCAGCGTAATATGTCCAAAGATGTAAAAAATGGCATAGTGGAACTAGAAGAGGCCATTGATTCTATAGCCTATTGTGAACGTACTTCACATGCGGCACAAAACGAAGCTCACAAGGTTGTAGTGAATGACTTACCGAAGGACAAGACCCTCATTTCTAACAGCCGGAACGAAGTTACATCGGGAACTGTAGCTGCTCAGGAGGGGGGACAAGAAGAATGAGACAGTCATCAGAAATATGGACTCCTGTTACATCGAGGAGATACAGAAGATTGGTAAAGTTTCGAGAAAAGGCTGAGATATGCAGGAGGATTTTGCTGATAAAGTTGGCATATCTACCCACCGCGCAACCCCAAACAGATGGAAGAGACCTAGTAGGCCAAGACGAGCAGCCTTACTGATCAGACCAGCTGAAGGTAAATCATATGCCGATGTTCCGAAGGAGATCTGCCACAAAGCAAACCCTAATGATACAGGAACTGAAATCCGGTCAATTCGACAAACTAAAACTGGAAACGGCCTTGTCGAGTTGAGAGCAAATTCCAGGGACATAGCAGCTTTTGGTAATTCTCTACGAAATGTTCTGGGGTCTAATGCTACAGTTCGTAGGCGCTCTAACTACTTCCGAAGAGGCCATGGAAGCTATACAGAGGACTAGCCCAGAGCTCTCTCCAGATTCTAAGGTACAGGTGACGAGGAAGAATACGAGGGAAGTGAAGATGGCTGTTGTCACATCAAGAACTAGTGATACAGATGTACTCTTGAAGCAAGATCATATCATCATAGGATGGGTCAATTGCAGGATTAGACGGAGGATCATTTTACCTCACTGTTATAGATTTTTGGACTCTGGACATGTTGCTAGCAACTGCAAAGGCACTGATAGAAGTAAACTTTGCTACAATTTCGGCGGGACTGATCACAAAGATATAGGATGTACGGCCACAAAGAAATGTGTTCGTTGTGAAGAACGAGGATTTGTCAAAGATTTAGGACATGCTGTGGGATATGGCCAGTGTAAGGTCTTCAGAGAAGCTTTAGACAAAGAAAGGGCATTGCGGTTGAAATGATTCGTGTACTTCAAACCAATCTATATAGAAGTAAAACAGTCAATGATTTGCTATATCAGCTAGTTACAGAGAAGCAAAGCGATCTCTTGCTGATCAGTGAACAGTATAAAGATAAAGTGTCACCTCTTTGGTTCAGTGACACAATTGGCACTTCTGCAATCTGGGTGTTGGATCCTGGAAGACAATTCACTACGGAAGAGTACCCTACTGGCAAATATAAAATGAATCTAGCCTGAAGTAATGTGATAAACGGTTCCAGGCTAGTGTTCAGAAGTAACGGGGGAGTTTTAGTCGGCAGTCTGCTACTCACAAGCCCGACAGCGTAAATGCATTTCTTCCCCTGAAAAGAAAAACAAAAAGAAACCGATTACTTTGTCACGCATTTACGTATGCGGCTGGATGTTCGGCTGGCCGCCTCAACACAAACATGTTATCTGAGCGAACAAGTGGTGAGGGACGTATTATTCATCCAATGTGATTGTGATGGACGTAGTGCTGTCAGCAACGCAATACAGAATCCAGCAACTGGTTAGCGGACAGCCCGGCGGCCAGCAAACTGGGGTGTGGATGGCTGGATTTAATGTCTGTCAACGGAAAGAAGGATGCAATGCCGAATTGTGCTATGTATTGTAACCTTTATTCCAAGTAAAAATTATGAAATGTGCTCATATTTGAGAAGGAAGCAGGTGCGGCCAAAGACGAACAAGGAAATGCAAGGGGGCGCACGGAACGTGACATACCGCAACTTTCCCTTAGAGCGAACAGTGAAGCGAAGCTCACAGCCGAAACACATGGATACCAGATGTGATTGAACAAGGAACCGAGGTCGCTCAACCCTGAGTGGGGGTGGTAACTGATTACTCGCCAAACTGAAAAATAAGCACCTCCCATTTAAGAGAAAAAATTAACGTACAAAATTATGAGTTGCAGCATTGGAAAGAAGGCGATTTTAGCCTCAAGAATGTCATTTTAAAGGTCACGAAAACAGCAGTATTTGAATTAATTCGGCCTAAAGAACTGGAGGAAGGAAAATTTGAACGAACCAATCAGAATTGTGGGCGGATGGACACTACAAAAGACTGCGAAATTCTTGGACAATCAAAATTACTACGGAGCTAATTAGCGGCCGAATGTACGATCCGATTTCGAAATAAAACCAAGCTTTGGGGCATTGGAAGCAAGAGCAAACGAATGAACCTAGTTTCATCGTCATACGGGTGTTGCTCTAGATTTAGATTTGGAGAACCTCCCTCTCCTGATGATTTCATAGCCAGACCTTTAAATAGCCTGCCCAGTGTCAGTCAAGTCAGTGGATTTTCTATCGCCCGAGCGGCGAGAGCTTGCGCCAGTCTAAGACCCGAATTGCCGAATATTTCACAAGTATAGAGTCAGTCGATTTTCCATCGCTGGAGTGGCGAGAGCCTTTGCCCGGGGGAGACCCGAAATACCGAAAATTTCAAAACTATAAAGTGTGCAATCAGTCGATTCTTGATCGCCTGGTAGGCGATAGTTCACGTTGGTCAGTACCGCGAATTCACCGCGAAAAGTGAACATTTTTTATTTATTTTATTTAGCGTATGGCTACATCACAAACTGTACAGTTAAATAATATTACAATCATAAAGATAATTATAACAGACTACAAACTAATATCAAGTCCGTGAATATAGTCCAGTGATCCCTCCGTCATCACCAGGAACTCTGATTGGTCGCCAGCGAAAGCTCTCAAGGGACATTCGTGCACAACATGGAAGACCGTCTGCTTTTCAGCACCACAGTCACAGCTTGGAGACTCTCTTTTCTTCCACTTGTACATAAGGTCTGCACATCTTCCAGTGTTGGTTCTTATTCTATTAAGTATTGACCAGTCCTTGCGTGGTAATTCAAAACCGGGTGGCTTCGTTGATATGCACGGCATCTTCAATTGCTCTGCTGTTGCGTTAGTCTGCCATGATTGCCTCCAGCAGTCATCAGTATTAAAGTTGTTGGCATCTAAAGTTCTCGCGGTTGCAAGGGGTGGATGACGAGAGCGAAGCCTACCTCTTCCGATGTTTGGTATGTCTTCATGCACAGCAAGGTGTGGATTTTTGTACAGCTTTTTGTACTCGCGTAATAGTGCATTTTTCCGACGCAGAGATGGAGGTTGTATGTGGCTAAGTATGGGTAGCCAGAAAGTTGGCGTGGGTCTGATTGTGCCAGTTATAAGACGCATTGTATAGTTAAGCTGAGTGTCGATAAGCTTAGTGTGTGTGCTGTTTAGCCAAGCTTGCGAGCAATATTCGGCAACTGGGTAAACCAGACCCAGAGCTGAGATGCGCAGTGTTGATGCAGAAGATCCCCAAGATGTGCCACACAGTTTTTGAAAGATGTTATTCCGAGTTTTAATTTTGGCAGCTGTTTTTGTTAGGTGTTCCTTAAAACTGAGCGTTCTATCAAATGTTACCCCTAGATATTTCGGGTTCCTATTATGTCTCAACAATTTTCCTTCAAAATGAACAGTGAGCTCTTTGTTGGCCAACCTGTTGCTTAAAAAGTGAACAATTGATAGGTAATAAACAGTGTCAGGTATTCGGATAACAGTAGCGACATGCAAATTGTTCGGGACAAACCAGTGCGAGTGAAGTCCGTACTTTAGAAGATAGCCATCCGTGCTATAGGCAAATTCAGTGGCGTAGGAGCTAGATTGACTATTGGCCGAATTGAGTAGGTCATGCCTAACTGTGGATTATAGGAGGCGCTCTGCTAGAACAAAACAGTACATAGAGTGTGTGAAAAGTTTCATGGTGATCCTTCACTTTTGCATGAAACTGTAAATTGTGTTGAAAAAGTGTCCTCCCCAGCAAGAGAACATGTATCATCAGGAGCCAGCAGAAGGAATGTCATTCGGAAGGATTAGCCGAGACGTCATCATGAGGTAAGTGGCCTAAGTTTGGGGTGTGCATGGCATGATGTTGGTTACAACAGGTGTCGGATAGGTTATACAATTATAAGCCATTATAATTAGCAGAGGTTACCGGAACGACAGGTCGGAGAATGTGCAACTTGTATATATTTTATTTGTTAGAACTTAGTGGGTGTTTTATTCATTTTGCTGCGTGATCATCGTTTGGTGTTTGGTATAACGTAAGGGTTAGTTTGTTTGTCCGTGGGATGCACTATAATGGGTTGCAAGTGCATTAAATAAACGTAAAATATGAGTTTGGAGGGAACCATTCAGGGATATAACAGGCCAATTCTAATAATGATATTTTGAGCCTGAGCTCAAAGGGAAAGGGGCTGATGACCATGGTCGAGGTAAGAGACAACCCAAGATTGGTAAGTGAGACTGCAACCGCATTTGGTAAATGAGTAAGGGTAAGAGGTAATGCGAACTGAGCTGAGAATGCAAAGTAAAAGGTAAGAAACGGAGGTACATGCCCGTGGTCTTATAATGGTAAGTGGCAAGCGGATGGTACGTCCCCGCGTTGCTTCAATGGAAGATTTGGTAACGGAGGTACATGCCCGTGGTCTTCAAATGGTGAGTCGTAGGCGGAGGGATAATGCCCGCAAATTAATTGATGAGATGATAATGGGAAGTAATAATACTCCTTGTGATTGTGGGGGAGGTGCTGGAAGGACCCCTTCACCGGACGGAGAAGGTATTGCATTCAGCTGGGTTCTTTTCAAGGGAGTCTCGAGAGGACACCAGGTAGGCCTTGTCCCGCTATGCGGGTTGTCAGTCTATTGTTCGAGTGATGTCATCGACCAATGCAGGTCCTGAGAGTTTGTTTATGTTGAGAAGCGGAATGGCTTGTTATATCGTGGTGATCAGCCACAGGCGCTGACCATTTATGTTCATGTGGGGATTTTGATTGTATTTTGATTCACTCGCTTCAGGAAGCGTTCCGTGCATCCATGTAAATAATTGTTTGAAGTCATTATGGGGGCACAGGTCACCATTGTTGTTAGAGGTGATCCACGTACATATTTTCTATTCTTGTTTTTGTGTTATTGGTTCAGTTAAGCTTGGAAGGGCTTGGACCCTAGCTTTAGCCATTGAGTCATGTAAGATAATGTTGTTGTAATTTATGCACACACGACCTGTAACCGGAAATCGCTCTGCGACGATCATAACTGGATTCTTGGCATGAAGGAAATGACCGAGAAAGATAACCTGTCCAACACACCTGTAAACCACAATTACAAATGAGAGTGCGCTATGTAAATTAATTATTCATGACATTACTTGATGTCAATTATATTGGAACAATTGCAGTTTTGTTGTTCCTTTGGAACAGTCATGGACATGTGATCATGTCACTTTTGAGGAGGCCAGTGTTTACCTTTGTGTGTTTAGTTTTTGTTTAAATTTTCAGTAACGTAAGGGGCTGTGATTGTTTTGTTAAGGGGGAATTAACTTAATTAGGATGCATCATGAATAAATATTGTTGTTTTAAGATACCTCTGGCATATTATTTTACTGTAAGACTCCCGTGATCCTTAATGTAAAATCCCAGGATGTTGAGTGTTAGTTTATAGCCACGCGAACAGAGCACCCCTGAGATTATGTGTCTACTTCCTGGAGGACCCAAAGGGTACATATGAATTTGGCGATAACACAGTCGTTATTCGAGTTCATATAGTTTATTTGTTGTTGTGTAATTGGATCACGGAGGAGGAGGTCATGCCAGAGAGGAGCTAGCCGGTGCATTATGCAGTCATGTTGCTCAAGTGGGATGTGTGCAAACCTGGCGCGAGCCGATTTGGAACTATTTTGTCCGTAGGTTGCCGCCCTAAAGAGCGTGTGACAGTGTAAACATGGCGCCGCAAGTGTGGCTTAATTAATAGTAATTAATGGGAAATAGAAGCATGGAGTTTGTTACTAAATACAGAGAACACTTATTTTGAAATTAAATGTAGATGCAGTATTCTCTGGGCGCCCACAAAAATTTGATTGATTAGTGACAAACTCCAAATGAATTGAGATAGGACGACAGGACGTCGTAAAGTTGAGTTAATCTTCTATTAACAAAACTGGGCAACGGTAACATAAAAACCGAAATAGTAAGCTAGAGAGGGAATTCATGAAACAAATGTCAGTCAGATGCTCATCAAGCAGTAAAATTAAAATAAAGGGAAGTAATTTAATAAGGGAGATTAGATTGGAATCTACAGCGACTCATTGTAATTTGGTGTAAGGTAACATCATGCTGCGTGCCCCTGTATTTTCAAACAAGTGATATATTTTGTGAAGATGGCAACAGTAGAGGAGATAAGAGCTATCGTGGAGAGCTCGATGGCAAGAACAATTGAACAATTTAAGAGGGAGAGTGCAGAACAGAACGCGCGGAACAATGCGTTATTAAACGAACAATTGACGGGACAATTCACCGAACAACTAGCGGAGAAAAACGCACGCAACAATGAGACACTAGCGGAGCAAAACGCGCGCAACACAGAGACACTGAAAGGTCAGACAACCGAACAACTAGCGGAGCAAAACGCACGCAACAATGAGACACTAGCGGAGCAAAATGCACGCAACCCAGAGACACTGACAGGGCATATAACCAAACAAATAACAGAGCAAAACGCACGCAATAATGAAATATCAGCAGGGCAAATCGCAGAGCAGTTAGCTCAAGTCACGATAGACACGACAGCACAATTAGGGCATTTGGAGAAAAACTTAAGGGAATCCATCGTGTATATTCTTTGTTTACTCGCTTAGGTTATGTTTATTCTTTGCGTAGTTTCTATGTGTATTCTTTGTAATCTCTATGTGTAATATTTGTATGCTCCAAGATTCATCCTTGGATTGGCAGCAATTGCCTTCATTGTCATTATTATTGTGTTATCTAGTCAACATGGCTGAACATTCAAATAATCGGAGCATTAGCTCAATTACATTCTATGGTAATTACAATAATTATTAGAGTGTACATAAGGAAATACAGTCCACTATATCATTCAGTCGTATAATTTCTCCCCTGATGCTTCATCTGTGGGCACAATGATGCGCAAGAGCATACATTTGTTTTGATCCACCAGGACCGGATTACATTTGTTTTGGTCCTACACGGCTTATGTTCGCTTCGTCAACTGAAGCTATGTGGTCAAGATAATAAGATTACAAAGGTATTCATTGCAATTCTTTCCCTTTCCCAACATTCCTTTCAGTGTATGATCCATGTTAATTATGTCTATTGAATGTGAGATTAAGTTATTGACCAAACGCAGAGGTGTTCTCCGAGCATCTCTTACGAGACTTCATAACCAAATTAATGGGTTTGATAATGGGACTCCCATTGAATTAGTAAATGTGAAGAATGAACGTTTGTTATCTTTATTGCCAGAATTTAATGAAATTCAAACCAAGTTGGAGGATTCTGATGAATCAAATTTTCATGAGCAGGTCCGATACGATTTCGAAGATGAATATGATGAAATTAGGTTCAAGCTTCAACAGCTGTCAAATTACCATTACACACATGCCTCGTCCGTATGTAGCAATGGTAGATATTCTACAAGTGCTAATACAGGTTCGTACAGTTTGCCAAAGATACGGTTGCCCGTATTTTCAGGTGACGTTACACAATTTATGCATTTCCATGACCTATTTGTTTCATTAATACTGAAGAATCAGACTTTGGGTGATGTTGAAAGATTCCACTACTTGATGTCAGCACTAAGTGGTAATGCTCACCAACTCATTCAGAATATTCCGGTTACTGCACATAACTTTGATATTGCTTGGGAAACGGTTTGTAAGCGATACCGTAATTCGAAGATAATTGTAAATACACATATCAAATTATTGTTATCTCCAGATATTGTTCAAGAGGAGTCATCTTCTAGTTTACGCACACTGTTAAGTCAAGTACAGCCTAATTTAAAGGCTGTTGAGTCTTTGAAGTTGGATATTCCATTACATGAAATCATAATTAGTCAAATTATACTTGACAAGTTACCTGAGGCTACACGTAAACAATGGGAAATGAGTAACAAATCAAAGGAATTGTCTTCACTTACAGAATTGTTAGATTATCTTGAAAGGCGAGCTACAACCCTTGAATTAATTGATTTATCACCTTCTAAGGGTCACATTGGCAAATTGGCTCAAGATAGAACTTCTAAGCATGGTGTCAAGCATGAGAAACAATCATATACAAGTAATTCATACATAGCAATTAACAATAATTGCGAAGCCTGCAAGGGGCAACATCCCATCTTCAGGTGTGATACATTTTTAGGTTACGATGTCCATCGTAGATACAATCTGGTTAAGCAGCATAAACTTTGCTACAATTATTTGCATAAATCACACGGAATAAGTTCTTGTCCTTCGAAGTCTACATGCAAAACTTGCAACGGTCGTCACAACTCACTGTTGCATTTTAATTCTGGGAATCATCAAGTTAATGGTAACTCGTCTAAACAGTCTCAACAGGGGGCTATCAGCACATGCTCAAATTCAGAGTCTAACCAGGCTCACAATGCTCAAGCTCGTGATAACTCGTCAAGTTATTGCACTATGAAACTCAAACCACAAACTCACTTTCTACAGCATTAGTCAAGGTAAAGGATTGTTAAAACATGTTAGGTTGGCAAGGGTTATAACCAAATATTTTTCTGTTATGTTGGTACTTATTATGTATGTTATTTTGTTTTCAAGAAAAATAAAAGAGTAGTACACTGCTCTGCCTTGCATGTGAAAATGGTGTGTGAATCATTGAGCGTAGTGAAACCTAAAATATTATAAATTAGAGAAAGCAGACTGAATCAGTTTACTAAAATATCAAAACCAGAACAGGTCATGGGCCCAGATGCGCCAAATGCAATGGGTAAACTGTGAAACAAGATAAATAATCAAGAACTGTGCAGCGTGTTAAAGGAAAACAAAAGACTACGACAACGGCATCAGAAGATAGTGATCTACACAGCATACAAAAACTCAGCAGCCCTGACACATTTCAACTGTGGGATTTTGAAATTCAAATTCTATTTAAAGCCAAGCAAGTATGGGATGTTGTTAATGGACAAGAACCTCTCACTGAAATACCACAAGATGCAGCTCAAAGGAGAAAGGCATGGTTGGCCAAAGATGCTAAAGCTCAGTATTATATTCTGAGAACAATTGACAAGGTGGTGAAAAATCATATTCTGACATGTACTACTTCCAAAGAAATGTATGAAGCACTCAGAGGTGTATTCTCAAGAGATACCAGTCAACAAAAACAACAGCTGCTCATGGACTTCCATGGTTTTAAGTTTGATAAAACTAAAGGAATGATGATGAATATCAGCCATCTAAGAAATGTTGTCTTCAAATTACAACAATTCAAACAAGAAATATCTGAAGAGATGGTTATGACAAAAATCCTTTTTTCATTGCCTGAGCAATATCACTATTTCTCAAGTGCATGGGAATCTACACCTACTTCAGATAGATCCATTGAAAATCTTGTGGCTAGACTTTGTGTTGAAGAAGACTACAAGTTGTCAAGTAGGCCTAAGTCAGAAGAAACAAGTGTTGTTTTTGGTGCACAAAATAAATACAAGGGGTCAAAAGGGTCTCAAGTGAAGTGTTATAAATGTGGAGGAGAAGGGCATATTAAAACAAGATGTCCAAAGAAGAAATATTGCAAGATCTGTAAACGTGACACTCACAATGAAGAAGAATGCTTCTAGAAAAGAAACAATGTGCTTGACAGTAAAAAATGCATTTACTGTAAGAAATCTAATCATGTGCCTGACAACTGCTGGTTCAAAGAAGAACATGAAAAGAAGAAAGACAAAGTATCCTTCTTTGCAGAATCTGAACAGTATGGTGAAGTGTTATTCTGTGAAAAACTAAATGAAAATATGTTTGTGGTAGACAGTGGTTCTACATCACATCTGACAAATAAGCGTGACATTTATCAAATACTGAATCATCAGAAGCTAAAATATACAGTGCAAAGAGAGGTGAAACAATGAACGCTGTGTTGTCAGGAGACATTGAAACTGACAACGTGTTGTTTAAAGATGTGTCTTATGTGCCACAACTTACCAGAAACTTACTCTCTGTCAATGCCATCACTGAAAACAATGGAGAGGTAAGATTCAAAAATAAAGTAGTTTTGTTTTTGAAGGATGATAAAGTTGTGCTTACAGGAAAGAAAACTCCAGGAGGATTGTTTGTTGTGGACTTAATCGCTCAACATCAAGAAGAATCACTCCTAACCCAAACTGAAGAAGAAGAAGAACACATGGTATGGCACAAGAAATCAGGCCATATTAGATTTGGAAATCTACAGAAACTTCCTAACCTATGTCAGGGAGTGCCAATTTCTCTAAGTAAATCCAAAGTTAACCCTAGATGTGAAATATGTGCTATAGCAAAACTCAACAGAAATCCTTTTAACACAGTGCGACAAAGAGCAGAGAGACCTTTGGAAATTATACATACAGACTTGTGTGGTAAAATTGAGCCACCAACTTTTGACAACAAGAACTATTTTATGTTATGTATAGATGATTTCACCAATTTTGTACAAGTGTATTTGCTAGAAACCAAAGACAAAGCTGAAGGTTTTTTAAAGGACTATATTGCCGAGGCAGAAAACCATCATAACCTAAAAGTGTCTAAAATAAGAGTTGATAATGGTGCTGAATATCGGTCAAATGACTTCAAGAACTGGTGTAAGGGTAAAGGTATCAAATTAGACTATACCATATCTCATACACCTCACTTGAATGGCACTGCTGAAAGGATGAATCTGACTCTAAGAAACAAAATGAGAGCGCTACTGTATGATGCAAATTTTCCCAATGAAATGTGGGGAACTGCAGTGGAAACTGCTGCCTATCTTCAAAACAGGAGTCCAACGGTAACAGTTGACACCACTCCTGCCGAAAAATGGTACCACAGAAAACCAGATCTCTCTCACCTTCAACAGTATGGTTCTGTGGTCTACACCAAGAGTCTCGGGCATCTGAAGAAACTAGATCCTAGAGGTAAGAAAGGTTATTGTGTCGGCTACTCCAATAGTGGATACAGAATCTGGGACAAGGAAGATCTATGTATCCAGATATGTGAAGTTCTTTGACACAGAAAATGACAAGAAGCCTGCATTAAAAAACCAAAGTATCACCATTGAAAATTTACTTGAAGATGAAGACAACCAGGAAAATGAAATAAACCATGAAAGTTAAGATGAAACAGATAGTGAGGTAGCAAAAGATGAAGATACTGGATCGGATTATGAACCCTCAAGTGATGAAGATGATGCACCAATAAATCCCAACCAAACCAAAGACCAAAAAGAGACATAAAAATGCCAAAGAAATATGAAGATTATGCATTGCTTACAGATGACTCACCTCTTACATATGAAGACTGCATGCAGAGTCAAGATAGAGAAAAATGGAAGAAGGCCATACAAGAGGAAAAGGACTGCCTCAAGAAAAACGAAACTTGGGATTTAGTCAACGAAGAATGTGCCAAAGGTAAAAAAAAATCGTTACTAGTCGCTGGTTGTTCAAGATTAAAGAAGACGGTCGCTATAGGGCAAGATTGGTTGCTAGAAGCTTCCAACAGAAAAAGGGCTTAAACTATGAGGACATTTTCAGCTCAGTAGTACAATCAAACACTCTGAGAATGTTATTGGCTATTGCAGCTTCAGAAGGTTTTAAGACATCAACCTTTGACATCAAATCTGCTTTCTTGTACGGTGACTTACAAACT
The DNA here is from genome assembly GCA_946902985.2 of Meconema thalassinum. Classification (NCBI taxonomy): domain Eukaryota; kingdom Metazoa; phylum Arthropoda; class Insecta; order Orthoptera; family Tettigoniidae; genus Meconema; species Meconema thalassinum. The sequence goes on along the minus strand of OX336388.2, from coordinate 602,477,662 downwards.
GAGATATACATGCGCCTTCCAGAAGATTTTAATGTCTCAGGAAAAATATGTAAACTAAGAAAAGCACTATATGGTCTCAAACAGGCACCCCAACAATGGTTCAAACGTCTGACGGACTATCTCAAAAGCGAAGGTTTGAAACAGACTCAAACAGACCAATGTGTGTTCAAGTCCACTTCAGCAAAGAAATTATTTGTTGCTATCCATGTGGATGATGGGATGGTGATAGGAGAAGATGAGCAACAAATTATAGAACTAATGACGAAAATGAAGAAGCAATTCGAGACTTCCATAAATCTCGAACCCAAGACCTACCTGGGAATGCAAATTTCTCAAAACAAAGATGGAGTATTCATCAGTCAAGAAAGATATGCTCAACATGTCATTGAAAAATACAACATGGAAACTTCAAAACCAACAAGTACTCCAATCTCACATCAAGATAATTCTCATGATGATGCCAAAACTTCCCAAACCAGCTTTCCATATCAAGAAGCAGTGGGAAGCCTGCTGTACCTATCCTGCAAGACAAGACCAGATATCAGCTATGCTGTCAACTATGCCAGCAGATACACAAGAAGTCCTACGAAGCAAGACGTTGTCAACGTCAAAAGGACACTAAGACCCCTAAAAGGATCCATTGAACAAGGTATTCACTACTCAAACAATGTCAAGAATGTACATACTCTAGAAGTATTCTGCGACTCTGATCATGCAGGGGACAGAAAGGGATGTAAGAGTACATCAGGTTACATAATGTACTACGCTAATGGTCCAATTGCTTGGTGCTCTCGTAAACAGTCTATTGTAGCTCAATCATCAACTGAAGCTGAGTACATTTCAGCCGCCCAATGCTGCAAGGAAATGAAATATGTGAAATCTGTACTTGAGGAGCTACTGGAAGACACTATCAACGTAAACTTGCATGTGGACAATACCAGTTGCATAAAAATGATTCATGCAAACCAGTTGACCAGAAAGTATATCTATATTGATGTTAAATATCATCTGGTTAAAGATGAATACAGGAAAGGATGGTTCAAGATCCTGTATTGTTCTAGTGATCAAAATGTTGCAGACATTTTAACTAACCCTCTTTTTCCTGGTAAATTTGCAAATCTTAAAAACCGTGTTATGTTTAAAGTGTGATTTATTAGAGTTTATTTTATCAGTGACATTTCCATTATGTAAGTGGAAAACAAAAACAAAAGAAAAATGACCAAAAAAACAACAACAACTATTTGATTACACCCTTGAGGGAGTGTGTTAAAACATTTTAGGTTGGCAAGGGTTATAACCAAATATTTTCTGTTATGTTGGTACTTATTATGTATGTTATTTTGTTTTCAAGAAAAATAAAAGAGTAGTACACTGCTCTGCCTTGCAAGTGAAAATGGTGTGTGAATCATTGAGTGTAGTGAAACCTAAAATATTATAAATTAGAGAAAGCAGACTGAATCAGTTTACTAAAATATCAAAACCAGAACAAGGATAGTGCTGGTAGGCTTCACTTATCTCGTTGCTTATTAGACAGTGGCAGTCAAAGCAATTTTGTAACAGAAAATTTGGTTCAAATTTTGGGCTTAAGGAAGACCAAAATCTCACACCCATCGAAGGTATTTGTCAGTTCATATCTGAAGCAAAGTATAGTGTGAGCATTGAAGTTCAATCTTCCATAAGCAACATACATCACAATGTTGAATGTCTGGTCCTATCCAAGATTACAAGCGATATGCCCAGTCAGCAGGTACCATATGAAGAGTGGGAGCTCCCTAGTGACATTCAATTAGCAGATCCGAAGTTTTATGCTTCAGCCAAGATAGACATACTTCTTGGTGCTGACGTATACTTCAGAATTCTTCAGAAGGGACACAGGACGAGACCAGGGAAGTTTCCAGTCCTACAAAACACAGATTTTGGTTGGATTGTTTCAGGTTCATATGAATCTACATCAAGAAAGAGAAACAATACTGCAGGAACGTTTCCTTCGTAATGATGTTCTCCTTCATAACCAAGTGCAACGTTTTTGGGAGATCGAAGAAGTTCACGAGCCAGTTATGTCACAAGAAGAGATGGAATGTGAACAACATTTTTCTGATCATGTATCAAGAGATGGATCTGGATACATAGTCAGACTACCATTTAAGCAGGATCCAAGCATATTATGCAATTCTTTACAAACAGCAATTAGTAGATTCCAATACCTTCAGCGTAGGCTTAACAATGATGCGCAATTGAAGGTAGACTATGACTGGTTTCTCACTGAATACAAGGAACTAGGTCACATGGATATTGTTAATTATAGTATGGCGACATCAGTAGCATACTACATGCCGCACCATCCGGTCTTTAAGAAATCCAGCACTACGACAAAAACTAGAGTTGTCTTCGACGCTTCTTGCAAATCGAAGTCAAGAAAGTCACTTAATGACATTTTGATGACGGGTCCTACTATCCAACAAGACTTATGTTCGATTGTTGCTTGATTTAGAACTCACGCCATAGGCTTTACAGCTGATATCGAAAAGATGTACAGACAAGTTAAGGTTGGTTCCAGAGACAGCAGCCTTCAACGCGTCGTTTGGAGAGCTTCTCCTAATGAGCCTATCAAGCAGTACCAACTTCAGACGGTCACATATGGCACATCATCAGCTCCGTTTTTAGGTAAAAGATGTTTAAGGCAATTGGCATATGATGAAGGGCAACAGTATCCACAAGCAGAATCTGTCCTTCTTCGTGATTTTTATGTAGATGACTGCATTTCAGGAGCAAGCACAGTCGACAATGCATTAATCCTACAACGAGAAGTAATCCAATTGTTATCCAAGGGAGGCTTCAACCTCCGTAAGTGGTGTTCTAACCACCCAGCATTGTTAGAGGCGGTTCTAAAGGACTGCAGAGAGACGCAGCTTCCTTTTCAGATTGATTCGGGTGAAAATATTAAGATTTTAGGTCTACTTTGGCATCCAGCAACAGACAGATTACAGGTCTCCACTGGTGTTCATAAAGAACAAGGAATAGGATCTCCAGTTGCCAAATGCAAGGTGTTATCAATTGTATCGTCAATTTATGATCCTATTGGATTAATCAGTCCTATTGTTATCGCATTCAAGATGTTTCTGCAGCAATTATGACAAGAGAATATAGGATGGGATGATGAACTTCCAACAGAATTTCTTACAAGATGGTATACTCTGCACTCTCAAATACCCTTGATTGACAATATATATATTAACAGATTTGTGCTTCAAGAAAATTGTATTCAGGTGCAGCTGCATGGCTTTGCTGATGCATCCTTAAAGGGCTACGGTGCATGTTTGATCCTACGCTCATCAACAGATCAAGGTCACGTAACCACGCATTTCCTGTGCTCCAAGTCCAGAGTAGCTCCAATCAAACAAATTACGCTACCCAGATTAGAGCTATGTGCAGCAGTATTATTATCACAATTGGTTAGAAAGATGTGTCAGGTTCTCAATATCGAATTCCAAAGTATTCATCTGTGGACAGATTCAAAGATCGTTCTTGCATGGTTAGCAGGATCGCCTTCGAAATGGAAAACTTTTGTTGCGCACCGTGTGGCCGAAGTGCAAGGCAATACTTCTGTCCAGGGACCCGGAAGAGAACGTAACGCGGAACGGAACTCTTGTCTATGTGGAACGGAGAAATTCCGTTATCTCCAAGGTTATTTCCAAGTTGTAACGTTACCGCTGTGTGTTCCAAGCGTAACGTTACCGTGCTGGAACGGAACTGATTCTGAAACCGTAACCGGTATCTGGAACAGTGGAACGTTAGCCGAGCCTGTACCGGTACAGCGTATTGGAGACGGGTGGAACGTTACGTTGTCCCGTACCGAAATGAACAGAGGAATATCCGATACGTCACAGTTCGGAACGTTCTACTTATAATAACGGAACAAACAGACGGAACGGAACGTTACACATTTAACGGGATTGTATTGTTACAAGGCTGCATTATGACGTCTCAAGGTCAAGCAGAAGGCGTGCGATATAGCTGTTATTTTTATTGGAACGACGTGCATGCATTTACTCACTCAATCCCATTTTCCCGCTCACCTCACAGCACGCCAGCCTTCTGTTTCAGCTAATGTAGAGATCCTGTACCCCGAAAGAGGCTGCGCGACTCCGTCCCCTCGCTGTGATCGGTTGATCAAAATATCTTTGGGATACCGTACACGATTTGTGAGCTAGGGCAATGTGCAAAGCACAGTGCTATCAAGCGGTTCCGTGGAACCTTTTCCGTATATAACTAAGTATATCTAATTAGCGGGAACACCGTAGTGTTTGTTTGTACTTCAACGTTGATTATCACCGAGACATGAGGTTTGAGACCACATATAAAATTTATACATTTCAAGCTGCCTGGAGTTGGAGAGGCGAGTACAGACGATTCTCTAGTTTATTCAAATTTTGATTGGCTTACATATCATTGACAATTATTTCATATCTCTGCTTTCAGAATAAGGCTATATTATGACTACCTACATCGTCAATCCAAGAGGACAGCGAAATACTTATTATTAGACTATTGTTATTATGATTATCATTAGACAGTTATGTTATTATTATTATTTTCATAATTATTAGTCAATAATGATTATTATTAGTATACTATTATTATTATATATTTTTTATTCTAGACAATTGAGTTTGTACAAAAATTCGCTATTCAGCAACAGAGAAACTACCCTATACTATCGGGGCGCAGTTAGCCTATTATTAGGGACCGGATTCTTAGGTTCTTATCTATTTTTCCCATACTTCTAAATACTTTTACGAATCACACTGAAATTCCATACTACCTAAAAAACTAAATGATACGCGAGTACCTAAAAATAACTAATTGCAGTTTTGTACCATTTATTGTAGTATATTTCAAATTTTGTCCATAATTCTTGAAATTAAATGTGAAGATAGTGTTTATTCCTAGCTCCAGTTGATTGAAAGCAATCCTACCTACAGGAAAAATGAAATATTTTCAGCACTTTCCAGCTTATATATTATTGTTTGGTTATTTACCGAGAGGAAAGAGCGAATAAATCTCTTATTATTCCCAAGAATCCAATATTGTAAAGAAACAAAATTATTTGAACGAGATAGAGTGTGAAAATCATCTCTGACATCCTTGGCTTTATTGCAATCCCTAAAAGTGTAAAGTTATCGGTGATAATTTGATTACGCATCATTATGTAAAATATTTACTCTCTCGTTGCAATCAGATTGTCTACTAACAATGAGGTATTAATTGTAAGCCTTATGTAATGTATGTCAACTTTCGCTACCCTTTAAACATAAGAACCTATTGTAAAAACCTATTCTACCTAATAAAAACCTAAAAAGAACAATTTTATGTTTTTGAAAACCTAAAATGACAATTTTTTTTGAAAACCTAAAATGACAATTTTTTTTGAAAACCTAAAATGACAATTTTAAAAACCACCAAAATCCGGCCCCTATTTATTATATTTTGATGGTTGGGTGGTAGAGCAGCGGACTCTGTACAGGGATAAACGCCAGGCAAGAAGATGGTTGGGTGGTTTCGTAAGTAGGAAAACAGAAACATGGAAACAGAAGAGTGGAATAAGGCAAACTTCAAGCTGCGATACGTTTCACGAGGACCTCAGCCCATGGGTTTGATCACAGATTCTGCGCAGAGAGATGATTCCACACCTGCACCATATGTGGACACAGTATCATATACTGTACTCACCTGCCAAGCTAGGACAAACTCACTAACTTTCTATTATCAGAATGAAAACTTGTAACATTCACCCTATTGTTAACATCTGAACGCATTGTGTTTGAGAAATATCGTTATAACTCAGCAAAAAAATTGTATTAATTGTCCGCTTTGAAACGATTTTACCACATTTTCCAAAATGAGGGAATGGAATGAAACCAGGCAAATTTATTCGCGGAAACGCACCCATACAATTTGGCAAATTTTTAAGATATTCTACCCTTATTAAATTACGTCATAATTGACCCCCTCTAAACGTAGGAAAAATGAAATGTTGTGGTAAATGCGATAGTACTGCGGAGTTTCGGCTAAGGAGTGTTGGAACTTCACGGACTTGCTATTATATAGATAGATAGATAGATAGATAGATAGATAGATAGATTTATTTACCATCAACAGGATAGGCACCCAATTACAGATGATATAATAAAACATAATAAACATTAAATTTACTTAAAAGCAACTATTTAACTAACCTAGAAACAAACATTGATTCAAGCTTATAAACTAAGTTACACTTAAATTAAAAAAACAATTATTACACACAATATATACAACAAACACCTACGATCTTGAGTTCAACAATGATCTACGAATTTCCGTAGGCTTCGAGTAAAATATATCTATAGCGCTCTCAAGATGGTTTAGAGAGCGCAACGCTATCAATAACCAGGAATTGGCATGGGCTACAGTTCTACACTTCTGGATCCGGAAAGTGAGTCTTTGCCTTGTATTGCGGCCTGGAACATGAAGCGGAATCAAACACAAGAGGGGCGCACAGTCGATTCTATTGGTCAGACACTTATATAGAAACATGGCGTTGGCACACATGCGGCGAGACCTCAAAGACCGCATACCCATGGTTCCACAGAAGGTCTCATAATCCAATGTAGAGAGTCGAATGCCCATATACCTACAGCTGATCCACTTCATGAATCTCACCTGCACTCTCTCTAAGCGCTGAATAGCATATTGCTGAGAAGGCAGCAATACCTCACACCAGTATTCAACAGTCGACCTTACATATGATAAAAATAAAATTTTGAGCCACCTCCGAACGGAGGCACCCGTGTTCACCTTAGGACCTCCGTGTAGATCTAACCGAATTTCCTGACGCGGGACTTGCTACGGAGGCACCTCGCTAGTTGTCCGGATCATTCAGGGCCCACAGCCACTCCTATTTCAGTACACGAGCTATCGATTCTAATACCAACCGGCCGAGTGGTTCGAGGCTGGTTGGCGTACCTCTGGTCGTATTGGGTACTGACGAGCCCTCTATAGTTCGGATATTGCAGCATTTGACGCACATTGGTAGTATATGCTAAAAGCATAATTTGGCGTCGATAATTTAGAGGTGGAACACCCGATTCGGCAAGTCGGCTGGGTATCTGGCTGGTCCGGAAGGCACCAGTAGCCAGCCTAACGCCACTATGGTGGATACTGTCCAGCATTTTCAAGGCTGCCGGCCTTTCTGAACCGTAAGCCGCAGAACCATAGTCTAGCCAGGACACGACGAGGGCTTGGTAGAACCGTAGCAGCACCGCTCCGTCAGCCCCACACGTAGTGCTACTAAGAAACTTGAGCATGTTCAGTTTCCTGAGACACGTCGTTCTTAGTTGCCGTATATGGTGCTGCCACGTTAATGTGCTGTCAAAATGGAGCCCCAGGAACCGATAAGTGTCAACCAACGGCAACGCAGCATACCTGAGATGTAGTTCAGGGTGTAAGTGTAGCCTTCGGAGCCAACAAAAATGGGCGACGGAGGATTTCGCTGATGAAAACCGGTCGTGAGCCCACCTGTCGACCCGGTTAATAGCTATCTGCAATTGCCGTTCCACGATTGACATACTTCCAGAGCTGTAAAGCAGAGCTAAATCGGCTACACACAGCGATGGAACTATCGTGGGCCCTGTGGCGGTAACAATGACGTTTATGGCAACCTCGAACAAGGTGACAGAACAGAACCCTGAGGAACTTCGTTTTCTTGGGTATAATATTGCGATATGTTCTACCGACTCTTACACGGAAGAGTCGGACTACATGAAATTCGCAATGAAAGTCGGTAGATTACCACGGGGTCCCTACTCATGAAGGGTGGAAAGGATCTCGTAGCGCCATACGGTGTCGTAGGCAATTCTGAGAAATGCCTCCTGTATGGCGCTCTCAAGTCGCACCAGATGGGCGGTGGTGGACATATGGGAGCGAAATCTAGACTTGTACCCTGACAGTAAGTCTCTCTCTTCCAGGAACCACACCAGTCGACGGTTCACCATCTTCTCCCGCAGCTTACATAGGGCATTTGACAGGCAAATGGGCCTATAGCTGCTGACAAGTTTGGGTTCCTTTCCAGCCTTGGGAACCGGTATCACGATCCACTCTCGCCATTGAGATGGAAACTGCCCATCAACCCATATACGATTGAAGAGGACCAACAATTCCTTTATACTGGATTCGCACAGATGTTTTAACATTTGATTCTGTATGTTATCCGGTCCGGGAGCCGTATCCCTATACAGTGAAAGCGCACTGCGCAGTTCCCAATCAGAGACTGGTACATTGTAGGACTCCAAAGCAGCAGTGGCAAAGGACAAAGGGTGAGCCTCCGCCTCCCGCTTCAGAGTCAGAAACGTAGGATCGTAACTCCCAGAACAGGATACATCATTGAAGTGCGATCCAATACTGTTGGCAATGGCGAGTTGGTCCGTGATGATGTCTCCGATGATGGAGACTCCGTGTGCCATCAATGATATCGGGAGTCCGGAGATCCGACGAAGCTTAGTCCACACTTGAGATGAAGGAGTATGTGTCGTCATAAACAACTCATACTTTTCCCACGTCGTTTTATTACTCTCCCGAATCAGATATCGGGCTCTATCACGCATCCCTTTGAAGGTGATAAGGTTGGCCATAGTGTTTTGCCTCCGATAGCATTTGAAAGCACGTCGACGATCTTTAAAGGCTGCTGCAATCTCGGCTGTCCACCAAGGGACAAGTTTCCGGTGGGAGTTGCCGGATGAGGAAGATATTGCTTCCTCAGCAGCAACCAAAATACCATGCGTTATGTGAATAGTATGATCATAGACACTCTCAAAGGTATCTTCGGCAAAATACGCACGTGCTGTGAAAGTTGTCCAATCAGCCCGACGGAGAAGCCATCGACTTTGTAATTCGATGGCTCTCTGGTTCGGAAGAGCAACGATAATCGGGAAATGGTCACTAATAGAAAGGTCGCCGTGTACACCCCACTGTAGCAGGGGAACCAGCGCACGACAGCACAAGGTGATATCGACACTTGAATAAGTGCCGTGTGCAATAGAGAAGTGCGTAGGTTCCCCTGTGTTCAACAAATACAGCTTCAGCCGCCTGATCAGTCTCTCAAAATCTCTCCTTCCATCACTAGTGGTAGCGGAGCCCTAGATGGTGTTGTGGGCATTAACATATTCCAGAAGGAGAAAAGGAGGGAGGGGGGAGCTGAGAGACTAGATCCACCAGCTGGTTTCAATCCAGTTGAGAATCAGGTGGAATGTACACGTTACATACTGTTGCCATTACTGGCAACGAAGTACGAACTGCAACTGCTTCTAGCTGAGTACGCAACGGCACCTCTTCACTAAAGAGGCTAGAGTGGACGAGAATGCAGACGCTACCGGCGGCCACAGCTCCATCCACCGGGTCTTCAGAGAAGAGTTTGAAGTAACGCATTATTGTCTCATGTCCAGGACGAAACCTGGATTCCTGAAGACAGATAATGGTTGCCGAAAGCGAAGATATTAATTGACGTAACTCATTGAGATGAACAGAATAGCTATTACAGTTCCAGTGTAAGTAGAAGTGGGTCTACTTACGCTTGACCGTTTGCCACCATTCCCCATCTCTAGTTGGAGAAGATGGGGCAGGAGAGCGCACCTCAATCTCCACATCTCCGTCCGAAGAGGAAGGAAATGGAGCGGGCAGTCCCCTGGATGGCGCGCGGTCCTCGTCGGAAGAGCGAGAGCGGTGTCGAGGGACTTTCTCCCGGTTCGAAGACTGGGTGTCTGTCCCCGACACGTCCCGAAGAGATTTCTTTCTTGATTGGCGCTGACGTCTATTTGGGGAAGTAGATGGTCGCTTCCTCACAGACGCCAGTTCCTTACAAAACATGGCCGCTCCTGCTGACACCGCTCCACTGGTTGTGGTGGGAGTGGAATGGCCAGCAGATACCTGAGCAGCCCTGTCTCTAGGAGAGGAAGAGAAACGGCTCTGAACCGTTCCTCTCTCCTCCGCCGATGTATTTTCCTATTTGTAGGGGAGTTCCTCCATATGGACGAGTTTGGCTTCAGCCAGCTTCGCTCCCTTTATGGTCGTGGGAAAGGGAAGGCCAGCAGAGTCAGTAGCTATTCCGTCAGGAGGAGGGCGAGAGAGACGGCAACGAACCTTCTCTCTCATCTCCACTACTACTTTTGTCATATCGGGTGGACTGGAAGAAGGACCAGCCCTGGTCGGCAAACTCTTCTTTCCCCTGTTAACTGGGGAAGACGTGTTAGCCGACCGGTTCGAAGAAGAAGAGGACTTCTCCGATTTCGCCGGTTTAGATGGTATAACTGTCGCCTTCTTTTCCTTGCTCGAAGAAGGTTGTGGGGCCTCCTTCGGGCAGACAATTTTCGCTGGTACAGCGAGGGGTGATTTCAAATCTGCTGAATTACCGGACTTCGAGGGTACTACACTGGGAACTGTGACAGCAGGGGTGAATGAGGGCGTCGCTGCGGCCACAAACGTCACCCGAAATTCGGGGGCATCCATATCACGGTATCTCTTGCGAGCATCGTGATATGAAAGCCGATGCAATGTTCTGATTTCTTGGATTGTGGCTTCTTTACAGAACTCAGAGCACTGCTTCGATCGTAGATAATGACTTCCTTGGCAGTTAGGACAAATCGGGGGAGGCGTACACCGCTCGCCCTCATGTATCCCCTTGTCACACTCTCTACACACGGCCTTGGCAGTGCACCTGGCAGAAACATGCCCGAATTTCTGGCATTGATAACATCACATAGGTGGAGGGATGTACGGTCGAACATCGCAGTGGTTCGATGTGACCTACATCTGCTTAGGTAAAACATCATCCTCAAAATGGAGAATAAAAGCGCCGGTATCGACGCTGTTCTCTCCAATCTTTCGGGTGATGCGCTTAATCTTGGTGACGCATTCCAGCAACGTTTCGGTTTGCTGTCGACTAATTGTATGCAGTAGGAGCTGTCCGTTCCGGTGCTTGGAAATCCCGTTTAGATCTCCAAATTTCCCCTCGAATTCCTCGGAAAAGATTATTGATTTCACCACTTTGAAATAATCCCCGTCTGTCCTGGTAGCTACCAGGTAGCGAGGTGACTTGTCAACAGGGAAACGTGCATTGAAAGTTTTATCCCTGATAGGACACTCAAGAGACGGCTATTTAAGGGGGCCACACTCTGATGATTTATTGGGCCGCTTTCGCGTCATCCCGAAATCATCCTCCCCGAATACAACCTACTCCGAACGAGGGTCATCACTGTGGGCGCCACCCAGCCAAGGCAATACCTACCTGGCATAGCAGGTATTGCCCGGGGTCCCGGTGCCTTGAATAGGCACTTCCACCTCGGCAGTGATATGTTTGGCGCAATTATTCAGCCGTGCAGGGACCTCCGTTGTGAGGCAGATACCACTGCAAGGGTACATGGCGCACCCACCTGACGGGATGGGGAATACCGTCCAGGCTTTCTGGCCAGATGGCCAAGTTGGTGGCCCTTCCCCAGGCAGCATGGCGTTTATTTCTAAGGGTCAAACCAAAAATGGGACCGGATGTCGAAAAAGACTTTTACGACAGGCAGAGGATACCGTAGATGAATTTTCTCTTCCCATCCACAGGGAGTCTTCAAAATCAAAGTCAGTCATGTCAGTCTGTCTTGTCGGTCCTATTAGTGGCCTCCTACGACAAGCAGAGCATACCGTGTGTGTATTCTAACCCGCAACCCACACGGGGGTGTACCTAAAAGGATGTCTGTCGCACCCAATGGGGATTATCCCCACTCCAGTAATGCATATTATGGCGATAACGGTTCCATTATTGTGGAATCGTGCTTCGTCCGTAAATAAGATGGTCGCTAGAAAAGCCGGATCAGTTTCCACAGAACGCCACTCGGGCTTCGAAATCATGACCATGTAAATCCAGGTGTAAGTGCAGATGGTACGGGTGAAACCAGTGGGTGTGCATTTTCCGCATAACAGACGCTCGGCTGATGTTCGTCTCCAGTGCAATGGCCCGTGTGGTAGTATGAGGGTGACGCCGGATAGCGTCAAACACAACCTCTTCATTGTGAGCAGACGTCACGCGATGATCTCAAACAGGCCGTGTTTTCTCCAGGGATCCAGTATCTCCCAGGCGTCTTTCCACACTCCGAAATACCATGCCTGTCGGTCGTTGTCTATCCGGATAGAGTTCTTGGTACAGGCGATGCACCTGGTATGCATTCTGTCGAGCTCCTCCATAAATAGAACATATTCATATACTCATCATTGGAATACATCTCGAGGCAGTGAATACGCTTCGTGTTGTGAATTACTTCGAAGGAGCGAGTTCGCGCAGCTACATACTGACTTGCCATCGCATGTTGTTATCGTTCCAATGGGGCACACTTTGCCCTAACTGTGGTCTACGAAGCTTGGAACATGTACGACGTAGCTAACTGGTTGCCTGTGCCCTAGCCAGAGACAATCACCTCCTCATCCTCGTCCAATCCAGCACCATAGCTTATGCAACGATACACACGGTCTTCTTTTCTTTTTCTTTTTATTTAATCGCTTACCCTCCAAGCTCGGCTTTACCCTCGGACTTTGCGAGGGATCAGTCCTCTACCGTTGAATTCCAGGACAGTGTCTCGGAGCTTAACACACCTTGACAGCAGATACAACTGGGGATGGTGACAAGCCAATCTCCTAGGTGACCACGAACTTGGGTCTAACGAAGGAAAGGGCAGCGAAGGGAGTGGGAAGAAAGATGCCGTGGTCCTGTCGAAAGGAACCATCCCATCAATCGCCTGGCGGAGAAGTGGCAAACCACGGAAACCACTTCTAGGATGGCTGAGGCAGGAAACAAAGCTGTCTCTACTAAGTTTGTGTGCCCCACGAGGTTGGGTGAACCCCATATTAGGCCTCAGACCAGGAACAAAATTTCGTGGCAGAGCCGATATTTGAACCCGGGCCTCCGCAGTGACCTGGTCTTTTACAGAGCCAAATAAACATATCGTGTCGCCTCTGTGGTGTAGTGGTCAGCGTGCATAGATGCCACCCCGGAGGTCTGAGGTTCGATACCCGGCTCTAACAAGAAATTTGACAAGTGGTATGAGGGCTGAAATGAGGCCTACTCAGCCTCGGGGAGAAGAGTAGAGTGGGTTCGATTCCCACCTCAGCCATCTTCGAGTGGTTTTCCGTGGTTTCCCACTTCGTCTTCGGGCTAATGCTGGAATGGTACAGTACCTAACCAAAGGCCACGACCGCCTCCTTCCCTCTTCCTTGCTTATCCCTCTCACTCTTCCCATCCCCTCATCAGGACCCTGTTCACTTCGCAGGTGAGGCCGCCTGGGCAAATTGCTAGTCACACTCCCCAGTTGTATCCCGCAGTTCAGAGCCTCAAGCTGCAGGACACTGTCCTTCGCTTAGTCCGTGGGAAAAGCCAACCCAGGAGGGTAAAACGATAACGAAAGAAAAAAGAAATAACAAATCAGTCTGTGAAAACTATTAAAAATACAACCTTGCCACTTGCCAGGCAACTCCAATCGCGCGCTTGCCATGTGAGCTACTGCGACATTTGACCTGCAGCGTGCACCTCCCGGTCTATATAATACATGCTCTCGGTGTGTGCGTGCACCTCTTGTTTTCAAGTGTGTGTTCTGCGTATCTGTGCTCGTTTAACGGGTTCATTCGAGGTACCCATACTGAATTAATAATGGCGCTGACGATTCCTGCTGTCTTCTAGCCCTTAAACACACATCTCGTTATATTACCCCGGTTTAGGGAGAGGGACCTCTGTCTTTCAGAATTGTAGTACATATGACAGAATGCATAAAACTGGATCGCAAGGGGCTAGTGGACCATTCGGTATGTAGGCCATAGAGTTATGTATACTACTATTACCTGAAAATTCCGGTTGAGTTAACCGTGCTCGTTACGGCGTGACTGCAGGCAGTTGCTCACATCCGGTAGGCGAGGAGGCTCGAATCCCTTCACCGGCAACTTTGAAGATGGTCTTCTGTAGTTTCCTATCTTCCCTCCAGGCAAATGCCGGGGTTAGTCCCCAACTATAGGCCACAGCCGCTACCTTCCAATTCCTCGTCCTTACATTCACACTTTCCTCGCCAGACAACCACCACACGTGACTGTACTTGTAGCTCACCCCATGGGTGTCCGCATAGAAGTAGCTGCAAACTTGAGCAAGCCGAACATGTACTCGGACATTCCGGGCACTAAAAGCCATACGCTTAAAAAATATAATATAAAAACATGAAGATTATTGCGTAAATGTATTATTCAAACTTCAATCGCATAATTAGGACACAAGAAATAACAAGTATTTCCGTGAAGAAATGTATAGCCCATTTTCATTTATCCTGCTTATGTTAATTGCCTCTATCAACATACAAAATTTCAGTTTGATTACTGTAATAGAATCGTATATATTGAGAACCGTCTAAATATATCGGATAGTCGACATGTTGGATTGTTATATATGTAGGCCTTAGAGTTATGTACTATTCATGAAGATTATTGTATAAGTGTATTATTCAAACTTCAATTGCATGATTAGGACACAAGAAATAGTAAAACCGAGATTTTAAAATTTTGCACAGCCTCCATCTTCTGGTTCTGAAAAAAAAAAAAAAAAAATTAGACGCCTGTGGATTAAAATTTGTATAAGCATATACCATACCAAGTCTCACTGTGCTTGTCCTTTTAAATATCCGCATTTCGCGTCGCCGGCAGGTTGGATTTGTGATCACCAGGTTATGAAAGTTCCATAGGTGAACTTATGTTTATAGCCTCTATCAACATACAAAATGTCAGTTTGACTGCTGTCAGATTATCAGATTTTGTGATCCATCTAAATATTTTGGATGCTCGCCATGTTGGATTGTAACATATGTAGGCCATAGAGTTATGTACTATTAGATGACTATTATTGCCTAGGTTCATTATTCAAACGTTGACTTCGATCTCATGATTGCGACACAAAAAATTAAAACTTAATTTTAAAAATTTGCACAGCTGCCATCTTGAGGTTATGTAAACAATTTGACAAAAATATATGTCAGTGCATTGCAAAGTGTACAAACAATTGCTGTACCAAGTTTCACTGCGTTCGGATTTTTAAATCGCCAGAAAAGTCTATTTAAATGTTTCAAATTCGCATGGCCGCCATGTTCGTTTTGTAGTTAACAGGTTTCTGAAAGTCCCTTGAACGATTTTGTAGTAGTGCCTTTTATCACCGTACAAAATTTTAGGTTGATATGAGTAATAGATTCGGAGATATAGAATGCCAGTGAAATATTTCGCACAGCATTGGATTGTTGAAACGTAATAAGATTTGTAGGGCACGGTCGGGGTCGGCCAGAATAGTACTATGACCTTTCCGAATTTAATTGAAATATATCCAGCCACTTAGATTTTATTAGTGGGGGGGGGGGGGCACACACACGGACAAAAGGTGATCCCATAAGCCTATTTTTTTCATAATTAGAAATAGGCTAAAAGCGAGATTTTAAAATTTGACACTGGCGCCATCTCGTGGTTAAAAAAAACCAATTAAGTTTGATTGCTGGCACAGATTAGTTGACAATGAGAATCGTCTAAATATTTCGGATGGTCACCATATTGGATTTTTATATACTTTGTAGGCCATAGAGCTATGTACTATTAGATGATGATAATTGCGTAGGTTCATTGTTCAAACGTTGGTTTCGATCGCATGATTAGGACACAAGAAATTAAACCTTAATTTTAAAATTTCGCACAGCCGCCATATTGAAGTTATGTAAACAATTGAGCTGAATAGGATGTCAGTGCATTACAAGGTGTATACCATTTGCTGTACCATGTGTGACGGCGCTCGGATGGTTTAAATGCGAGAAAAGTCTATTTAAATACAACAACTTCGCTTGGCCACCATGTTCGTTTTGTAAAGAGATTTTTGAGAGTCCCATCGTTACACTTCTATTACTGCTTTTACCCACCATACAAAACGTCAGGGTGATATCTGTAATAGTTTCGGAGATATGGAATGCCGGTGAAATATTTCGCACAGTTGCCATGTTGGATTGGTGAGATGTAATAAAATTTGAAGAGCACAGTCGGGTCGGACAAAATAGTACTATGACCATACCGAGTTTCGTTGAAATCGCTCCAGCAGTTTAGATTTTATTAGGGAGGGGAGTGAAGCGACGGACACATGCAAACACACACATACGTACACACACATGGACTATATGTGATGACATAGGCCTAACTTTCATAAATGTAGATAATAAAGGAAGCTTTTCTGTCGGTCAACACGACTGAATAGCTTTCATTATTAGAATTAAGTATCACTGAAAAATGGCTTCTATCACTACTAAATGAAAATAGGTTAACAAGTCAACGAAAAGCAAGAACGGGAGGTTTAATTTAGAAAAAGAAATACTATTATTGGTCACAAAGGAGCTAAAATTCCGCTAACACGTACCTTGATGCTCGGTACAATTGGGAGTCGAGTTCCGACTGTAACGTTCCGGGGCTGTAACGTTCCACATGCTCGTACCGAGTTCCAAGTTACAGTTCCGGAACGATACCGCAAGCCAGCTCGGGGCCGCGGTATGGCGTACATTACGTAACGTGAAACACAGCGGTACGTAACGCATTTCAGTTCTGTTCCGGGTCCCTGATGATTAGTTTAGTCGTTTATTAATGTTAAGTTTCGACCAATTGAGTAGCTACAATTGAGATTTGGTAAAGATGGCGGCAAAATAAACATGACACTGAGGTGCCCTTCTCTAGTGCTACTTCTGTACAAAATGTCGTTTTTCAATTGATAGGGGGGAGCAGACATATACACACACATACACACAATGTTTCTTAAAAAAGTCCCTTAATACTAGCCACGTTCTTACACTGGCAGTGATCTGTAAGAAAATCAGACATTTTTAGTCTACTTTTCACATTTAGCAAAAATGAGGAAAAAGTAGACGTATGAGATCGATCCGGGAAAATGTGTGTCTATCTGTCTGTCTGTCTGGCTGTGTGTCCCCCCTCCCCCCCCCCCCCCTCCTCCCTATCGACTCATAAATGGCTGTAGCAATCGAAACCAATTTTTAGTATGAGTAAAGATGTATACCGGAATATCTCAAGCCCATATTTGAAAATGATGTCAGTGCTACCAACTGCTGAAAAAACGCACTAGAAATTTGAGCTCCATGTTGGATATCTTGCAAGGTATGCATGGGAGCTATTCCAAAATTGGCACACATGTAGATAACGCTATTTCTGTTTAATTTCCAGGAGGCCATACGTGACAGTGTTGCCAAAATAATTTTAAGCTTTCTGATAGGTCAAGTTTTTAAATGCTTATAACTTCTGCACTATCAATTGGATTTCAACCAAATTTTGTATGTAATATGTGGACATAAACAGATATGACTGAGCGTATTCTTAAGTACCACCAGGGCTGCCAACTCTTAATAATTGCTCTCTCTATTTTTTATCCAAATACCAATATATCAGAAAGTATGGAAGCCGACAGCTTTACACTATGCACACGTATAGTACCTTAAATTTTAGATTAGTTTGGAGTAACTTATATAGTCAGTTCTACCAACATGATTCTAAGCCTGCTGATAGCACAATTTTTAAATATATGTAACTCCTATACTATCAGTTGGATTTCAAACAAATTTCGTATGTGCTATGTGTACCATAACAGATATGACTATGCTTATTCTTAAGCGCAATCAAGGCTGCCAACTGTTAATAAATGGTGTCTATATTTTTTTCCCCTAATATCAATAAATCAGAAAATATGCAAGCCATCAGCTTCATACTTTGCACACGTATAGCACCTGGCATTCTAGATAAATTTGGAGTATTCAATATAAGTCAGTGCTGCCAACATGATTCTATGCCTGCAGATAGGTCCAATTAAAAAAAAAACATGTAACTTCTATACTAAAAAATGGATTTCGTCCATAATTGGCACAACAAGATATCATAATATTTCAGATCATTTCTGACCAGCACACGCATGACAATGTTGCCAAACATGCTTTTACGCGTGCTGATAAATCCAGAGTCTAACTGCATGTCAAGTTCATTGGACTTCAACCAAATTATGTATTCTGTACTTTAAGAGATGGAACGAAGACGTATATATTAAGTCGCCAGGGCTGCCAACAGTACTGCTCTATTAGGCGACATTATACCAGGTATATTTCGAACCAATTAGACATTTCGATATTACCAACTTAATTTCGTCATTATTCTAGATAGGTTCATACACTGTAGATTAATCATTGGCATGAATCTTAATTTTAGGAAAAGTAGGCTCTTTAGTTCGTCACGGAACTTCTTGTTAGAGTTTTAATATGTGATTAAAATTTGTTCCAAATTATTATTTTATCATATTTTCATACATCATGTTACAGTATGTTGATTTAGGCGTTCAAGTTTCCATCCTTCTTTATGGTGCACCATATAAGGTTTAATACCAAGGGACTTTTTAGTGTTACGCTATAAATTTATCTTGTGACTTTGATATTTATCAATTCATACATATCGGCTGATATTGTTGTTTGAGTCTTCAGTCTTTTGACTGGTTTTATCCCGCTCTCCATGCCTCCCTGTCTTGAGCTAAGCGTTTCATCTCTACATAGCTACCACACCCTACATTCGAGGCAAACTGTTTAACATATTCTAATCTCGGTCTACCCCTACAGTTCTTGTCCTCGACCCTTCCTTCCATAACTAAGTTTGCTATTCCAGGGTGTCTTAGTATGTGTCCTACCAACCTATCTCTTCTCTTCATTAGCAGCCGCCAGAAACATCTCTCCTCTCCCCGTCGTCTTAATACCTCTTAGTTTGTAACCCTCTCTTCCCAACTGATCTTCATCATTCTCCTGTAACACCACATTTCAAACGCTTCAAATCTCCTCTTTTCTGCTGCACCAATAGTCCAATTTTCACTTCCATAGAGTTCCACGCTCGATGTCAACAGATTCATTTTCTGTAGAAATGCCTTCCTTGCCTGAGCCAACCTACTTTTTATATCCTCTTTCCTCCAACCATCACTGGTTACTTTGCTTCCTAAGTAACAGAAGTCTTCTGAGATTCGGAGATATAGAATGCCAGTGAAATATATCGCACAGCCGCTATGTTGGATTATTGAAACGTAATAAAATTTGTAGAGCACGGTCGGGGTCGGCCTGAATAGTACTATGACCTTACAGAATTTAATTGAAATCTATCCAGCCACTTAGATTTTATTAGTGGGGGGTGGGGGCACACACACGGACACACACGGACAAAAGATGATCTCATAAGCCTATTTTTGCATAAATAGAAATAGGCTAAAGACGAGATTTTAAAATTTGACACTGGCGCCATCTCGTGGTTAAGAAAACAATTAAATTTGATTGCTGTCACAGATTAGTTGACTTTGAGAATCGTCTAAATATTTCGGATGGTCACCATATTGGATTTTAGGTAGATTTCATTAGAAAGCTAACTATTGCAATGGGTACCATGTTTCGACTTCCGGAAAATTTCGACATATCTTCACGTTTCACATCCCCTAGACCCCAAAAACACTGTCAGTTAAAAAGTTTATATATAATTTATGTATATATATATGTATATACCGGGTGATTCACCTAAAACTTGCACTGTAAATATTTCTGAAATGGAAGGTGATATTGATATGCGGTTTTAACCTAATGAAATTGTAACCAAGGGCGCGTATTTGTAGCTGATACACTGATTTTTATAATTTTTAGAAAGTGGTTTTATTTACAACAATTACAATTTTTTAAATGGAACAATACTCATTGACATTAAAAAAATAAAAGTAGAACACATTAGAATACCAATGGTGTCTTTTGCACGATTCTAGTGCAAGTAGTTTACGAGATATTGTTATTTGTACACAATGGGACAATGCCTAGGACAAACTAAAGAAAAACAAATGTGAATGAAGTAATTCTGTGGTTTCTGACAAGTAGAGTGTACCCTCAAAACTTGTGTTCAAAATGACGACCACCAGCCTCAATACAAGCTTCCAGTCTGCTATGTAAAGATTGCTGCACACGTTCTAGCATTTCAGAGGAAATTTCAGCGCAGGCAGCAGTAATACGCCGTTTCATATCATCTGGTGTAGTTGGTATGTCCTTGTAGACAGTGTCTTTTAGCTTCCCCCACAGAAAAAAGTCTAAAGGAGACAAATCTGGTGAACGGGCCGGCCAAAGTACAGGTCCCCTTCGTCCAATCCAACGATTTGGAAACAATCCGTGAAGATAATCTGTAGTAATTCGTGCACTATGGGCCGGACAGCCATCATGTTGATACCACAGGTTCCTCCTAGTCTGAAGCGGAACGTCTTCTAACATCTGTGGAAGATGGTCTGTTAGGAGGTTGAGGTACTTGCACGAATTCAGTGTTCCTTCTACGAAAAAGGGACCTATGATGTGATGGTTCACTATTCCACACCAGACGTTTACACTCCATGGACGCTGTCGTTCTACTTGACGCAGCCAACGGGGATTTTCAACAGACCAATAGTGCATGTGTCTAAGATTGACTTGGCCATGATTAGAAAATGTTGCTTCATCAGTAAACAAGATACATGACGAATCTGGAGTATCACGTCTTAATGCCCATGTACAAAAGTTAACACGATTCTCAAAATCATTACCATGCAGCACTTGATGGAGAGAGATGTGATACGGATGGAACTTATGACGATGGAGAATGCGTAGTACACTTGCCTGACTCATGCCGCTTCCATGTGCAATTGCACGGGAACTAATTTGTGGATCTACTGCAACAGCAGCCAGAACCTTAATTTCTCCCTCTTCTCCAGTCACTTGTTTGTCTCTGTTACGTTTTCTAGGCGTTATACTACCACTTTCACGTAATTGATTGAAAAGGTTCACAAATAATTGCCGAGATGGTTGACGTCTAATGGGATATGTTTCCGCGTACACGGTACAAGAACGAACGGCATTCTTCCTACATTCGCCATAAACCATGAGCATGTCGGCTTTTTCTGCAATGGTAAATCTCATCCTGCAAGCACGTCCTACTACTTGAAGTATCACACAATAACTGACTGGAAAGTCGCAGTGCACTCAGTGTACACAAACCACAACCTCAACAAACATAACAACATCGTAACCTCGCCACTAAGCACTTGGTTGTTAGTGCGTACAATTTTCGAATAACAATCAATATCTCGTAAACTACTTGCACTAGAATCGTGCACAAAACACCATTGGTATTCTAATTTGTTCTACTTTTATTTTTTAAATGTCAATGGGTATTGTTCCATTTAAAAAAAATTAATTGTTGTAAATAAAACCACTTTCTAAAAATTATAAATATCAGTGTATCAGCTACAAATACGAGCCCTTGGTTACAATTTCATTAGGTTAAAACCGCATATCAATATCACCTTCCATTTCAGAAATATTTACAGTGCAAGTTTTAGGTGAATCACCCTGTATATACATATATACATATATCACTTTCTTGTGGACACGATAACTACCGCAATTTTCCACCAATCAATTTGAATTTTTTACATAATATGTATCCCTATAAAATCTCGATCGAGTTCGTTAATGGGCACAATCGGTCAACGGGGGTGAAAATGGGAGTCTTTTTTTTTCTCCAAAAAGTGAAATATCACTATAACTCTCTTAATATTTGAAATATCGAATCCATTCAAAGTTCATACTATGTGTTGAATAAGGCCCAAAAATTTATGTTTGAAGAGTTTTTTGATAGCACCAACCATTGACCAAAGGGGTGGGAAAAAGTGGGTTTTTCTGGAAACATTAATCTTATCTATCTTAATAGGCACAATATCAAAACCGTACAAAATGGACAATATTCCCACAATAATTACCTACAACTTTTGTCTGAACGCATTTTTGATATGACCCACCACTACGCCAAGGGATGAGAAAAATGATTTCGAAATTATAAGAAAATGCCAAGAGCTATCAGAGCTTGCCATGACAACACTACTAAATTGATGAGGGATGAGCCATCAGACGTTGCCATGACAACGCACTTGCACGCGATCACATTCAGTTTTCCATCTGACTAAGTGAGAAGCGGCCTCGGTGACGTAACTGGTAGTATGCAGAACTTCTATGCCCAAGTTCGCGGGTTCAGAGCCGGCCGAAGTCGTCGGATTTTCGAAGAGCGCTAAAAATCCCTCAGTATGCTTTCGTTTGGAGGGGAAGATCCAACGTTCGTTGCGAGTTGCTGGTTGCATCTCGTAGCCAAGTTCAGAGCTAGGTGTCGTTGACGGTAGTATCTGGTAGCAACATTAGGAACTACTGCTTGAAATTGACCGTCTGCAGTCCTCACCTGAATTACAGACTAATACAGCCTTCACAATTCACACTGTTTATCAGAGAGATTCTACACTCACCCAAAGTACACGGGGTTACATGACCACGTTGTCGCAGTCCATAAACTGAGGAACCAACCAAAATCTCTGCGGGAGATATAATTTTGCGTGAAGAAGTAACAGACCGTTACATAGTTACACATCAGTGTCGAAACCTTGCATAAGGACAGTGTGGCCACAAGTATAAAAATGTACCCCAAATGACAAGAAGGTTACCGTCCCTATAAGACAGTAAAATGTTAAAAATATGCATAAAATGACGAAAAACAAAGTTAATTAAGCTCCAATTATAAAATAATTTCTCGCATTAAATGAAGTCTGATCCTTCTACGAAAACGTGCATATTCTGCCTATTTTCGCCTATCCCCAATTTAGCCCGATGAAATCTACCTCCGCTTTCCGGCGTGCCGAGAGGACTTTTTATATACATTGTAGGCCATAGAGCTATGTACTATTAGATGATGATTATTGCGTAGGTGCATTGTTCAAACGTTGGTTTCGATCGCATGATTAGGACACAAGAAATTAAACCTTAATTTTAAAATTTCGCACAGCCGCCATCTTGAAGTTATGTGAACAATTGAGCTGAATAGGATGTCAGTGCATTACATGGTGTATACCATTTGCTGTACCATGTGTGACGGCGCTCGGATGGTTTAAATGCGAGAAAAGTCTATTTAAATACAACAACTTCGCTTGGCCACCATGTTCGTTTTGTAAAGAGATTTTTGAGAGTCCCATCGTTACACTTCTATTACTGCTTTTTTTCCACCATACAAAACGTCTGGGTGATATCTGTAATAGTTTCGGAGATATGGAATGCCGGTAAAATATTTCGCACAGTTGCCATGTTGGATTGGTGAGATGTAATAAAATTTGAAGAGCACAGTCGGGTCGGAAAAAATGGTACTATGACCTTACCGAGTTTCGTTGAAATCCCTCCAGCAGTTTAGATTTTATTAGGGAGGGGAGCGAGGCGACGGACACATGCAAACACACACATACGTACACACACATGGACTATATGTGATGTCATAGGCATATTTTTCATAAATGTAGATAATAGAGGAAGCTTTTCTGTCGGTCAACTCGACTGAATAGCTTTCATTATTAGAATTAAGCATCACTGAAGAATGGCTTCTATCACTACTAAATGAAAATAGGCTAACAAGTCAACGAAAAGCAAGAACGGGAGGTTTAATTTAGAAAAGAAATACTATTATTGGTCACAAAGGAGCTAAAGTTCCGCTAACACGTACCTTGATGCTCGGTACAGTTGGGAGTCGAGTTCCGACTGTAACGTTCCAGGGCTGTAACGTTCCACATGCTCGTACCGAGTTCCAAGTTACAGTTCCGGAACGATACCGCAAGCCAGCTCGGGGCCGCGGTATGGCGTACGTTACGTAACGGGGAACACAGCGGTACGTAACGCATTTCAGTTCTGTTCCGGGTCCCTGATGATTAGTTTAGTCGTTTATTAATGTTAAGTTTTGACCAATTGAGTAGCTACAATTGAGATTTGGTAAAGATGGCGGCAAAATAAAGATGACACTGAGGTGCCCTTTTCTAGTGCTACTTCTGTACAAAATGTCATGTTTCAATTGATAGGGGGGAGCAGACATATACACACACAAACACACAATGTTTCTTGAAAAAAGTCCCTTAATACTTGCCACGTTCTTCCACTGGCAGTGATCTGTAAGAAAATCAGGCATTTTTAGTCTACTCTTCACATTTTGCAAAATTTCGTGTTTCAATTGAAAGGGGGGAGCAGACATATACACACACAGACACACAATGTTTCTTGAAAAAAGTCCCTTAATACTAGCCACGTTCTTCCACTGGCAGTGATCTGTATGAAAATCAGGCATTTTTAGAGTTTTAATATGTGTTTGATATTTGTTGCAAATTATTATTTTATCATATTTTCTTACATCATGTTACGGTATGTTGATTTGGGCGTTCAATTTTCCATCCTTCTTTATGGTGCACCATATAAGGTTTAATACCAAGGGACTTTTTAGTGTTACTCTATACATTTATCTTGTGTCTTTGATATTTGTCAATTCATTCATATCGGCTGATGTTGTTGTTTGAGTCTTCATTCTTTTGACTGGTTTTATCCCGCTCTCCATGCCTCCCTGTCCTGAGCTAAGCGTTTCATCTCTACATAGCTACCACACCCTACATTCGAGGCAAACTGTTTAACATATTCTAATCTCGGTCTACCCCTACAGTTCTTGTCCTCGACCCTTATTTCCATAACTAAGTTTGCTATTCCTGGGTGTCTTAGTATGTGTCCTACCATCCTATCCCTTCTCTTCATTAGCAGTCACCAGAAACATCTCTCCGCTCCCACTCGTCTTAATACCTCTTCGTTTGTAACCCTATCTACCCATCTGATCTTCATCATTCTCCTGTAACACCACATTTCAAACGATTCAATTCTCCTCTTTTCTGCTGCACCAATAGTCCAATTTTCGCTTCCATAGAGCGCCACGCTCGATGCCAACAGATTTCTTTTCTGTAGAAATGCTTTCCTTGCCTGATCCAACCTACTTTTTATATCCTCTTTCCTCCGTCCATCACTGGTTATTTTGCTTCCTAAGTAACAGAAGTCTTCTGAGATTCGGAGATATAGAATGCCAGTGAAATATTTCGCACAGCCGCCATGTTGGATTGTTGAAACATAATAAAATCTGTAAATTCGGTAAGGTCATATCACTCATGACCTTACCGAATTTAATTGAAATCTATCCAGCCACTTAGATTTTATTAGTGGGAGGTGGGGGCACACACTCGGGCGCACACACGCGACAAAAGATGATCTCATAAGCCTATTTTTTTTCATAAATAGAAATAGGCTAAAGACGAGATTTTAAAATTTGACACTGGCGCCATCTCGTGGTTAAGAAAACAATTAAATTTGATTGCTGTCACAGATTAGTTGACATTGAGAATCGTCTTAATATTTCGGATGGCCACCATATTGGATTTTTATATACATTGTAGGCCATAGAGCTATGCACAATTAGAGGACGATTATTGCGTAGGTTCATTATTCAAACGTTGGTTTCGATCGTATGATTAGGACACAAGAAATTAAACCTTAATTTTAAAATTTCGCACAGCCGCCATCTTGAAGTTATGTAAACAATTGAGCTGATTAGGATGGCAGTGCATTACAAGGTGTATACAATTTGCTGTACCATGTGTGATGGCGCTCGGTTGGTTTAAATGCGAGAAAAGTCTATTTAAATACAACAACTTCGCTTGGCCGCCATGTTCGTTTTGTAAAGAGATTTTTGAGAGACCCATCGTTACACTTCTATTAGTGCTTTTTTCCATCATACAAAACGTCAGGGTGATAACTGTAATAGTTCGGAGAAAGGGAATGCCGGTGAAATATTTCGCGCAGTTGCCATGTGGGATTGGTGAGATGTAATAAAATTTGAAGAGCACAGTCGGGGTTGGACAAAATAGTACTCTGACCTTACCGAGTTTCGTTGATATCTCTCCAGCAGTTTAGATTTTATTAGGGAGGGGAGCGAGGCGACGGACACATGCAACCACACACATACGTACACACACACGGACTATATGTAATGTCATAGGCCTATCTTTCATATGTGTAAATAATAAAGGAAGCTTTTCAGTCGGTCAACACGACTGAATAGCTTTCATTATTAGAATTAAGCATCACTGAAAAGTGGCTTCTATCACTACTAAATGAAAATAGGCTAAAAAGTAAACCAAAAGCAAGAACGGGAGGTTTAATTTAGAAAAGAAATACTATTATATTTTCACAAAGGAGCTAAAGTTTGGTGTGTAGGTTACACTCTGCCTTATATGGCAACACTGCGAGAAGGTGAATTGGACTCCCATCTTGGCCATCTTAGAGTGGTTTTCCGTGGTTTCCCACTTATACTCCAGGAAAATGCGTGGATAGTTCCTAAATCAAGACCTCGGCCTACTCCTTTCCAAGCCATGCCATCATTACAAATACACACGTTACTACAGACATCACAATAACAAAGTTTAGGCCTATCAGACAAATTCCATAAAAACCTCAAATACATGGACCGATGAACAATAGCCTATGTTCCAAATCTCTATATGGAGCAACAATAAATATTTCGAATCAATGGGATCCATCTTATTGTTTTTAGGAAGCATATTTCTAACGTAGGCTACAGTATGACCGCGATCGAAACGAGCAAGGTGCCATGCCCTGTCTGATGCGGCACGCACTCAGACTGAAATCAGTATTTTTATTTTTATTTTTATTGATATTTCAAGAAGTAATTATCCTATGTTTGAATAAATAATTTGCCTGGAATTGCATATGGCATCGTTCAAACCGAGATAGTTGTTGACGCAGAAAAAAAGGATCTTTTTATCAGGGTTCTAGGTAGGACAGTAGATACTGAAAAACATCCTTAGGCTAGATATAGTATTTCGATATCATGAAAGAAATGCCCCTAGATAAGATAATAGGTATGTAATTGATGTAGTTGTTGTGTAATTAGGCTATTATGTGACAGTTTGTAACAACCAGCGTAACAGTGTAATAAACGCAGTGTTACAATTGCCGTGGTAACTAAATAGACTGTGTAATAGCCGTAATAGTCTACGTAAAAATTCGGTGTAATTGCCATAATGGTTTTAATAGCTAGTGTACAATAGTACCGGTAACAGTCCTGTAATAGTCTGTAGGCCTACATACATTTTGGGAAATGCTGCTGTACTGTTACAGGCTCTGTACCGTTCCACTTTCCGTTGGAACATGAGAACCTGGAACGTTACGCATAGATACCGGGTGGCTGGTTGGTATAACCTGGAACGGTACACAGTGTAACCGGGTACTGGTGGAAACGTTACTCTATTTCGGTAACCAAGAACGGTACGCAGAGTAATTTTCCTACTGGTAACGCTGAGGAATCGTTCCAGTCATGTACCGTTCCATACGTAACGTTCCGCTAACACGTACCTTGATGCTCGGTACAGTTGGGAGTCGAGTTCCGACTGTACCGTTCCAGGGCTGTAACGTTCCACATGCTCGTACCGAGTTCCAAGTTACAGTTCCGGAATGATACCGCAAGCCAGCTCGGGGCCGCGGTATGGCATACGTAACGTAACGTGGAACACAGCGGTACGTAACGCATTTCAGTTCTGTTCCGGGTCCCTGCTTCTGTCAAAGATTGGAAGCACATTGCATCTGCAGATAATCCTGCTGATCTAATTTCTCTTGGAACTGATCCTACAAACCTTGTAAATAATCATCTTTGGTGGATTGGTCCTGGGTGGTTACAGTGTTCAGAACAGAACTGGCCCACTTCCAGTGAACAATATGTATCGGAGATTCCTGAGCAACGCAAGATAGTGCTTAGTTGTTCAATTCACTCCAATCCTTCAGAATTATTCACCAGATTCTCGTCACACCTCAAGCTACAAAGGGCGTTGGCATACTGTTTAAGATTTCTACACAACATTAAATGCAAAAATTCAGAACGGAAACATGGTCCATTAACAATAGAAGAGTAGCAGCAAACTAACATGACATGTGTTAGACTAGTCCAGTTAATAGCATTCCACGAGGAAATAGCAGATCTTTTGAAACACAATTCAGTGTCAAGACGTAGCAACTTCAAAGTTTAGTACCATTTTTAGACAAGGATCAAATCCTGAGAGTTGGAGGAAGACTAGAGAACTCCAACCAAGACTACGATTTCAAACATCAGATGATTTTGCCCGCTAAACATCAGTTTACTGATTTAATAATCAAGAGGGAACACGAATGACTCCTACATTCAGGTAATCAGTTGACTTTGGCATCCATCAGACAGTGCTACTGGATCATCAATGGAAAGTCGGTGGTTCGAAGAGTTATTAATACATGTGCAAAATGCTGCAGGTTCAAAGCCAAAACCACACAGCAATTAATGGGGCAGTTGCCTTCAGTTCGTGTGTCTCAAGCAAGACCATTCCGCAACACCGGCACAGACTTCACGGGCCCTTTCTACTTGAAGATTGGCAATCCACGTAGCAAGACCATTGTCAAGGGTTAGATATGCATTTTCATATGTGCACCAAGGCCATTCATTTAGAAATAGTTTCCGACCTAACCACTCAAGCTTTCCTCGCAGCACTCAGGAGATTCATCGCAAGAAGAGGATTATGCAGTAACATGTACTCCGACAATGGTACACATTTCCAAGGTGCTAGTAGAGAGCTCAAGGAGCTCAAGAAATTGTTCACTCAGGAACGGTCTAGAGAGGAGATCAGTAACTTCACCAGTAGTTGTGGAGTTAAGTGGCATTTTATACCTCCTCATGCCCCTAATTTTGGAGGGCTTTGGAAAGCCGGAGTAAAATCCCTCAAACATCATCTAAGAAGAGTTCTCGGAACGCTTCATTTCATATATGAAGAATTGGCTACATTAATTGCACACATTGAGGCTTGTTTAAACTCACGTCCCCTTCTAACCCTGTCAAACGATCCTTCTGATGCATCTACCTTGACCCCAGGGCACTTCCTTATTGGCGAACCCCTCACGACTATTCCCGAACCTGATTTCACATTATGTAAACTGCCTTTGTTAACTAGATATAAGGTTCTTCAACAAAGACTCCAATCCTTTTGGAAGAGATGGTCAGCAGATTACCTCACTCATCTGCAGCAGCGCAGCAAATGGACGACCTCCTCCTTTAACGTATCACCAGTCACGGTAGTACTGATACGGGAAGACAATGTTCCCCCACTCCAGTGGCCCCTTGGTGTCATCACTGAAGTGCATGGTGGTAAAGACAATGTGGTAAGAGTGGTTTCAGTGAAGTGCAACAGTGGTATTTTTAAACGACCAGTTTCCAAGGTAGCTCCGCTACCAATTGAGCAGACATATAATTTTGACTGTTAACATGTATATTCTTTGTTTACTCGCTTAGGTTATGTTTATTCTTTGTTTAGTTTCTATGTGTATTCTTTGTAATCTCTATGTGTAATCTTTGTATGCTCCAAGATTCATTCATCCTTGGATTGTCAGCAATTGCCTTCATTGACATTATTATTGTGTTATCTAGTCAACATGGCTGAACATTCAAATAATCGGAGCATTAGCTCAATTACATTATATGGTAATTACAATAATTATTAGAGTGTACATAAGGAAATACAGTCCACTATATCATTCAGTCGTATAATTTCTCCTCTGATGCTTCATCTGTGGGCACAATGATGCGCAAGAGCATACACATAGCTTTCAGTGAGGAGAAAACAGCGTCAAAACTCGCACAACTAGAAGAAGCATGTAACGCCAACACCGAAGGGTTAAGGTCGGAACAAAAATTATTACAGGCTAAGATTAAAGGAGTAGATGATGAGGTCAAATCAACGCAAAAACAAATACATACATTAGGGGATGAAATCCCAGGAATCATCACAGGAATGGAGAAAGCAACCTTGACTTCAACTAAAAAATGGAGCGTAATTGAGGGAGAGCAAGAAGCAATTAGGGAAAATATACGAGAATGCAATGTAATGATTGGAGATAGATTGGATAAATTAGAAGCTCATAGAGATGACGGACAGAGAAGAGAGAAAGAGAGATACGACAAAGTACGGGAAGAACTTAATAAAACATGCAGGCAAATTGGGATCGAAGGGATAGAAGACAGAAAGAAGCTAACTGAACAAATGGAAGAGAACCATAAGAGGATAATGGAGGTCGAACAACATTTGTTAAGGATGATTGCAGGCCATGAGCGAAAGATTTTGAAGACGGAATTAATAACACTAGAACAAGCGGATATTCTCCTTGTATTGACAACTGGCAATAACAAGGAAGATAACGGGACTGGTTGTAATAGTAGCACGTGCCAAACTCAGACGGAAGGAACAGCCGCACGCACCCACGAGCAGGTAGCGAGGAGTGAAAGTAACGAGGGTTTTCCTACGTTCAGAGGACATGCCTCCACACCGGACGGAAACCTGCTTACTAATAATAATAACAACCCAGCTACCAAATCGTTAGAATGCACGATGAGCGGCCAAGGAAGTTTAATAATGATGGATCTCAAACTCCGAAATCCTATCTAAAAGAACTGGACAATTATATTACAGATACTAACGTACCGGAAGCTAGCAAATTAAGAATAACAGAGAAACTGCTAGGTGATAATGTGTTAACGTGGTTTAAAAGTTTCCGTTACACGTTTGATGATATAGAGAGCTTCAAACAAGCCTTCTTACGAAGATACTGGAGGCAATCGATCCAACATAATTTAAGGATGGAACTCTACAGCCGGAAGTACCATGCTTCACAACCAACCCGTTATTCTGAATATTTCGCAGCACAGCTACTACGACTGAAAGATTTGGATATTTTGCCACCAGAGTCGGAATTAATAATGACCATCGGGAAACAGCTACCATTACAGGTCCAGCAATTCTTAATAGCGGCAAACGTCACTAGCGCCGTGCACGCAAAGGAGGTCTTACGTCAACTTGATGACACAACAATGATACCTCATACAAGGAACGTGAGAGCGATAGAGAGTACCGCACATGTCCATCAGGCAGAGCTTATAAGTACACGTGACCAAAGCACAAATACTAACGTAAAGCACGGGAATCAGGAAGGAAGGTCAGATGCACCAAGGAACGATCAGAGACGTTGGCAGCCACGAAATAACAGAAATTAGCAACCACAACAACGCAGAAACGATTGGCGAGGACGTGGACGAGAAGGACCATATCATCAGCGCAGATATGACAGGCGAGATAATAGGCCATGGAAAGGGCGAGACTCGAACCAAGGCTACTCGAAGGAAAGTCAGAGAGAATGGCAAAGCAGACATGAAGCTTCACAGCAGTACCTGGAGAAGCTACATCGAGCGCAGGAAACAGATAAAGACCGATGGAAAAACAATGGTGAATCGAGAAAATCCAGATTTGGAAGAAACAGGAGCAGAAAGTGACCTTGCACGACAGTAACGAGAGAGCCAAAGCTATCCGAGAAGGACGGGCGCAACAAGTAAAAAAAAAGTCAATAGCGCATGAGCAAGATAGCCTGGATTTCACAGCAAATGGAAACCATTGGTTAGTGGCCAACATCGAGGAATGGATCGCGACTCCCGAGGACTTCACGCAAGAAATTAACCAGCCAACGCAACAATGCCTGAGACAATTACCAGTAATCATCGCCAGAGTGGGAGGATTGAGAGTTAGGAGCCTTATAGATACAGGTTCACAACTATGCCTAGTATCTGAAGCATTACTTAAAGCTATCAGTGAGCAGCAGAAAGTACCAACCATCCCTGTTCCACAAGTGAAAATAAGGAGTGATTCCAGAAAAGACTGCTATATGCAGATACCAGGTGCAGCTAGACTTAGATATCATGGGACACACCTTCTCTCAAGTATTCATGGTCATGAATAAGATGAATGTGAATCTTATCCTAGGAACGGACTTCATCTTTGATTATAAGGCGGTCATAGATCTGCACAACAACGTTATAAAATTTCAGAATACAGAAGGACTGTCGGCGGTGAATTTGAACATGCACAAGGCAAACTTGGAAAGAGAGGCCAACATTTGGATGCTGGAAACCATTCCGGAAGAACAAGAGGAAAATTTATTGGAGGGAGATCCGAACCCGGGATTCCTGGAAACCAAAGAAGAAAAGGAAAATGAAATGTGGACCATGGCAGTGGAAGAAGATGGCAACAAGGATGACTTCGAGATGCTTGTAAGGGAGAAATTAAACGAAGCAAAACTTGATTCCGCAGGACGAGAATGCCTAACTAAAATTTTAAGAGAGCACGCAGCCGCATTCAACACCTTACCAGGCTAAATTCTAAATTATAAATATGCCATGCAAGTAGGCGACTGGACGCTATTCAAAAGCCGGCTCTACCCAATATCGGAAAAGCATCATGCTGCTGTAAAGAGGATTATCGATGAAATGCTTCAGGGGGACATAATAAGGAAGACCCCAACCCCTTATCTGAACGCTATATTGGCGGTAGCGAAGCCAAATGGATCAGTGAGACTATGTCTCGATGCACGTACCCTTAATTCACGACTGGTTTCAGAAATAGACCGTGCACCTTTAACTAAAGAAGTTCTTAAGAAATTTCATCGGAAGAAAATGTATTCGTCAGTGGACCTTGCAATCAGCTATTGACATATTGAATTAGAGGAAAAATCACAACTATTAACAGGGTTTCTGTTTGATTACCACAGTTATGTCTGGCGTAGGCTTCCCTTTGGTGTGAAGACAGCCGGTTCAGCCATGATCAGAGCGTTGGACCGAAACTTGACAGAAGAAGTCAAAACATGACTCAGATATGTGGATGACATTCTTTTGGCCTCAGAAACCATTGAAAAGCATATGGAGAATCTAGAAAAATTGTTAGAGAACCTGCAAAGGGCGAACTTTAAAATAAACTTGAAAAGTCACATTTCTTCCAACACGAAATATTGTATCTGGGACACCTTGTCGACGGAGAGGGGGTAAGGCCTAACCCTGTCAAGATAGAAGCCATCAGAAATTTCCCACACCCAACCAGAGTCAAACATATAAGGATGTTTTTGGTAGCAACAAACTTCTTTCGTGAGAACTGCCCGAACTACACCGAAGTGGTAGCACCGTTGCAAGACATGTTACAGAAGAACATCCGATGGTTTTGGGATGAAAACTGCGAGAGAGCATTCGTAGCCACAAAGGAACTATTGGCCCACAGCATAAAATTAGGATACCCTGATTTTTCGAGAAGATTCATAGTCCAAGCAGACGCATCCATGGTAGGCATTGGTGCCATGTTATTTCAAGAGAACTCAGAAAAACCACAGGAACGCTCATATTTAGTCTTTATTATTCGGAAGTTGAGAAAGCATGAGAAGAATTACACTGTATCAGAGCTTGAACTCATGGCTATTATTCATGCATTACCACGATGGCGTAAAATTATTTATGGGTTTCCCATAACGATCCGCACTGATCATAAAGCCTTAACATTTCTA
Source organism: Meconema thalassinum (assembly GCA_946902985.2). NCBI lineage: Eukaryota > Metazoa > Arthropoda > Insecta > Orthoptera > Tettigoniidae > Meconema > Meconema thalassinum. The sequence goes on along the minus strand of OX336388.2, from coordinate 602,444,213 downwards.
TTTAAAACCACTATGGTCAGCGAACGCATAAACAGATGGGCCATCTATGCACAACAATTTGATATCCAAATAGAGCATGTATCCGGGAAATCAAATGTAATGCCCGACATCTTAAGTCAAAATCCAGAAGAAGAGACATCGAAGGATGAAATGCTGTTGCACCATATCGAACTCACAAGCGAGGATCGTGACTTCCTACAGGAATTGAAGAGAATGCCGCAGGAGCAAGAGGACGAGCCCTGGATGAAGCTGATGATTAGATTCTTGAAAGGAGAACTGCAACCCGGAACCCTTGCATACCGCGAAGCAGAAGCGCAAGTTACAAATTACCACTACATAAATAACATGCTGCATAAATTCGTGGACGATGATCACGTCAAATTAAGAATCCTCTTGCCCGCTTCTTTACAGAGAAAGCTTGTCTGGCATGTACATTATACCCTAGGTCACGTGGGTTTAGGCAAAACGGAAGCCGCTATAGGCGAAGCTTTTACATGGCCACGAATGAGGACCACAATACGTGATGTCTTAAAGACATGTGACAGCTGCCAGCGAGCGAAACCAAACAAGTTCCTTATGAAACAATATCCTAAGCCGTTGTTACCGCAGAAAACACTTGAATTAGTTGCTATGGATTGCCTGGGCCTGCTTCCGAAAGGACGAAGAGGAGTGCGACATGTTCTGGTGTGTGTCGACGTATTTTCGAAATGTGTGCAATCCAAAAGACCACATCCAAACAAATCTTGAGTAGGAACAAGAACCGTGTCATACCTACTATGGGCAAGCCATAATTCATGCTTTCCGACTATGGGAGTTATTTTACATCAGCAGTATTTAAACAAGGATTGAATGAACTGGGTATTAAGCGTGTCCTATCAAGCATCCGAAACCCACAAGGAAATCCAAGCGAACGTGTTTTAAGGGAAATTTCAAAACACATTCGGATGTTTATACCCACTGAACATTATCGTTGGGCCAATACCCTTAAAAATATCGAGATCTGCATCAACATGACTCGACATGAATCGGCGGGACAGGTACCGTACACGTTACATCTGAACCAGCAACCGCCGAGATCTTGGACATCCGTTCTAAACTGCCCGGTGGATCCGCAACCAGCACCCCAGTTAAGAATTCAGAACACAGTAAGATACACGAGGGAACAAGCCAATAGGACCGAGAAGAGTGAGGGGGAAACGTTTTTACAGAGAGTTGAGACGCAACGAGTTAGTACTGGTGAAACGGCCGCCCATATCAGACCCAGCAAATAAAGTATTCAGCAAATGGTGTTTCCCTTATATTGGACCGTTTCGAATCGCAAGGAATCTTGGAAACAACGCGTATAAGTTACAGGAAATCAGCAGCGGGAACAGTTCAGTCATGAATATTTCTAATCTGAAGGTGTACTATGAAAGAGAGCCGTTCGATCAACCAAGGAACACAGCTGGTGTACACATAACTGAAATGCAATAGCAAGGAATATTTGAACGAACCAATTAGAATTGTGGGCGGATGGACGCTACAAAAGACCGCAAGTGCACGGGGATCGAAGTGGAAATCAATAGTAAACACAGCCCAAGGATGTTTACGTCCGTTCACAATGAAGCAGCTGGAAGCTTTAACCCAGAGCACTGAGGGAGCAGAACAATGACTACTTGAGACGGGCCGAACGAGCGCGCCCTAATCCCTAAAGATTGCGGACCGACCGAAGGATACTTCGTGACACGCGACCAGCAGGAGCGAACAAGCAGGTTGAAACGATGGGTGACGATGGAGCTTCACCGTGTCCGTGAGGCAGACTGAGAAAAAAATATTGAAAAAATCATAAGTGCCATATAGATTTTTTCTTGGCAAAGGGCGAATGTAACCTTTATGCATATGATACAGCATAAATGTTCCAAATTAAATTTATCAAATGTGCTCATATTTGAGAAGGAAGCAGGTGCGGCCAAAGACGAACAAGGGAATGCAAGGGGGCGCACGGAACGTGACATACCGCAACTTTCCCTGAGAGTGGACAATGAAGCGAAGCTCACAGCCGAAACAGATGGATACCAGATGTGACTGGACAAGGAACCGAGGTCGCTCAACCCTAGGTGGGGGTGGTAACTGATTACTCGCCAAACTGAAAAATAAGCACCTCCTATTTAAGAGAAATTAGAGAAATAATTAACGTACAAAATTATGAGTTGCAGCATTGGAAAGAGAGCGATTTTTGCCTCAAGAATGTCATTTCAGATGTCACGAAAACAGCAGTATTTGAATTAATTTCGCCTAAAAAAATGGAAGAAAGAAAATTTGAACGAACCAATTAGAATTGTGGGCGGATGGACGCTACAAAAGACAGCGAAATTCTTGGACAATGAAAATTAGTACGTAGCTAATTAGCGGCCGAACGTAGATCCGATTTCGAAATAAAACCATGCTCTGGGACATTGGAAGCAAGAGCAAACGAATGAACCTAGTTTCATCGTCATACGAGTGTTGCTCTAGATTTAATTTTGGAGAACCTCCCTCTCCTGATGATTTCATAGCCAGACCTTTAAATAGCCTGCCCAGTGTCCGTAAAGTCAGTCGATTTTCCGTCGCCCGAACGGCGAGAGCTTGCGCCAGTCTGAGACCCGAATTGCCGAATATTTTACAAGTATAAAGTCAGTCGATTTTCCATCGCCGGAGCGGCGAGAGCCTTTGCCCGGGAGAGACCCGAAATACCGAAAATTTCATAAGTATAAAGTGTGCAATCAGTCGATTCTTGATCGCCTGGTAGGCGATAGTTCACGTTGGTCAGTACCGCAAAAAGTGAACAATTGATAGGTAATAAATAGTGACATGTATTCGGATAACAGTAGCGACATGCAAATTGTTCGGGACAAACCAGTGCGAGTGAAGTCCGTACTTTAGAATATAGCCATCCATGCTATATGCAAATTCAGTGGCGTAGGAGCTAGAGTGACTATTGGCCGAATTGAGTAGGTCATGCCTAGCTGTAGATTATAGGAGGCGCTCCGTTAGAACAAAACAGTGCATAGAGTGTGTGAAAAGTTTCATGGTGATCCTCCACTTTTGCATGAAACTGTAAATTGTGTTGAAAAAGTGTCCTCCGCAGCAAGTGAACATGTATCATCAGGAGCCAGCAGAAGGAATGTCATTCGGATGGATTAGCTGAGACGTCATCATGAGCTAAGTGGCCTAAATTTTGGGTTGTGCATGGCATGATGTTGGTTACAACAGGTGTCGGATAGGTTATACAATTATAAGCCATTATAATTAGCAGAGGTTACCGGAACGACAGGTCGGAGAATGTGCAACTTGTATATATTTTATTTGTTAGAGCTTAGTGGGTGTTTTATTCATTTTGCTGCGTGATCATCGTTTGGTGATTGATATAACGTAACGGTTAGTTTGTTTGACCGTGGGATGCACTATAATGGGTTGCAAGTGCATTAAATAAACGTAAAATATGAGTTTGGAGGGAACCATTCAGGGATATAACAGGCCAATTCTAATAATGATATTTTGAGCCTGAGCTCAAAGAGATATGGGCTGATGACCGTTGTCGAGTTAAGAGACAACCCAAGATTGGTAAGTGAGACTGCAGCCGCATTTGGTAAATGAGTAAGGGTAGGAGGTAATGCGAACTGTGCTGAGAATGCCAAGTAGAAGGTAAGAAACACAGGTACATGCCGGTGGTCTTATAATGGTAAGTGGCAAGCGAATGGAGCGTCCACGCGTTGCTTCAATGGAAGATTTGGTAACGGAGGTACATGCCCGTGGTCTTCAAATGGTGAGTCGTAGGCGGAGGGATAATGCCCGCAAATTAATTGATGAGATGATAATGGGAAGTAATGATACTCCTTGTGATTGTGGGGGAGGTGCTGGAAGGACCCCTTCACCGGACGGAGAAGGTATTGCATTCAGCTGGGTTCTTTTCAAGGGAGTCTCGAGAGGACACCAGGTAGGCCTTGTCCCGCTATGCGGGTTGTCAGTCTATTGTTCGAGTGATGTCATCGACCAATGCAGGTCCTGAGAGTTTGTTTATGTTGAAAAACGGAATGGCTTGTTATATCGTGGTGATCAGCCACAGGCGCCGACCATTTGTATTCATGTGGGGATTTTGATTGTATTTTGATTCACTCGCTTCAGGAAGCGTTCGTGCATCCATGTAAATAATTGTTTGAAGTCATTATGGGGGCACAGGTCACCATTTTTGTTAGAGGTGATCCACGCACATATTTTCTATTCTTGTTTTTGCGTTATTGGTTCAGTTAAGCTTGGAAGGGCTTGGACCCTAGCTTTAGCCATTGAGTCATGTAAGATAATGTTGTTGTAATTTATGCACACACGACCTGTAACCGGAAATCGCTCTGCGACGATCATAACTGGATTCTTGGCGTGAAGGAAATGATCGAGAAAGATAACCTGTCCAACACACCTGTAAACCACAATTACAAATGAGTGTGCGCTATGCAAATTAATTATTCATGACATTACTTGATGTCAATTATATTGGAACCATTGCAGTTTTGTTGTTCCTTTGGAACAGTCATGTCACATTTGTGTCGGCCCATTTTGAGGAGGCCAGTGTTTACCTTTGTGTGTTTAGTTTTTGTTTAAATTTTTCAGTAACGTAAGGTGGTGTGATTGTTTTTAAGAGGGGAAGTAACTTAAATAGGATGCTTCATGAATAAATATTGTTGTTTTAAGATACCTCTGGCATATTATTCTACTGTAAGACTCCCGTGATCCTTAATATAAAATCCCAGGATGTTGAGTGTGAGTTTATAGCCACGCGGGCAGAGCACCCCTGAGCATCCTGGAGGATCCGAAGGGTACAGTATGGCTGCAACCTCCAGGAAAACAAAAGTATCTAATTCAAAATACGTTTGATTACCACGTGACAAAGATGTTGCAAGCTCATGGGTCAGGGAGGACAAGTTTCATTTAAAGCATGGTAAGTTATGATTTCTATAACTATCGCCGTCTGCAATTCTCAAGCTGTGTCATAAGGTTTAGCAACACCGCCCATCTGTCATCTGGGAGGCCTAGCGCAAGCACATGGTAATTGACAACACTGTGTAAACACATGGATTTTGACGCCAAATGTTTCCGAAAAACAACAGAACATAACTTCCGCTAAATCAACACACAAATATCACAAATAAAAGACACATATTATCATGCTATGTACTGTCGATTCCCGATAAGATAATAATAAAAGGCTGTACTGAACCTTGATTATGTGGAGAACAGCCCGAGTTCTTCCTCATAATGGGAGAAAGCATCGGGCAAAATGCCTGCACAAAATGACTAATTTGAAATGAGCGGTTAGACTGAATACTTGGGCTAATAAAATGCGGCCTGGTTCTTTAACATCACACATGAACATTTGAGAGTTAACACAATATAAATTTTATTAAATTATTTAAACATGCTGACTATACATAAATTTAAAAAAACACTTTGAATTGAAAATGGTAATTACGTTGTCAAAAAATGGTGCTATTGAAAGAGTTCATAATTCTTCAATATAACCTGGTTTTGTAGACATTTGCACTTTGAAATAAAATATCAATATTGATATTAATATCGCTTAAAATGAGGGGAGGGATGATTAAAATGATATTTAAAATAAAACCACTTAACTTCTGCGGCGATGTAAATTGACTAGAAAGTCTTTGGTGTGGCGGGTCGGCCGTGGCCGGATCTTGCTGACTGGACGGCGGAAACTTCTAGTTTGGAAGTGACTAGAAGTGGCGTTAGGATGTCCAGCATCCAGAAATGATGGCTCTGCTTAGAGCAAGCGTTTTCTTTGGTAATTCAGTAGTATAATTTGTAGAATGTCACTGAAGAATAACGAACAAGTTCCCATCTCGTACAGCGGAACAAAATATTATTTAAGTAGACCACAACTCAACTTGTTTTGATAATATGCAAGGATGACGAGCAGTGTGTCATTCCGTAACAACGTGGTATTATGCTGTCGCCAGCGCAGCGAAGTGAAGTGTTGCTTGAGCTGTCATACAGCAGAAGTACACCGTAGAAGTCAAGCGAGGTATTGCACTGTGGAATGTGCCGAAGGAATGAATGAACATCTTTGTGAAGAAAGCCGCCGTTTAAATAGTGATACCAGCGAATGATCTGGAACTCCCACATGCTGGCAGGCGATGATTGGCTGTAGCGTACACGGCCAACGAGAAAGACAGGCCATGGCCCGTAAACCTAATCCTTTTGTGACGTAGGCAATGTAGCGCTTGATGGTGCTTGTGCGTTTAAGTCGAGAGCAATTCATGAGCAGCAGAAATGCGATATTTTATACCATTCTTCTTGAAATCGACCCAGTTTAGATGTCCCGTGTGTTTTCAAGCACGATAAATCATACTGTATAGGTTTACAAATTACACCAGCTATAGATAGCCTATTTACATGTTGAAGTTACTCGTAACAAGAATCCACGCGAACTAGGATTCAAGGGTTTATTGTGTCTTTGATTGCTGCAACGAGTACAGTAAGTTCAGTTGTAGAGCCTGTGACCTTCGTTGTGAGTAACTTATGTGGACATGAGCAGTGGCATGAGTATAATTAGATCAAAGAAACTAAGAATGAAAGTATTACTTAGTTATTGTTGTTTTAAGGGGCGGAATAGAATGTAATACGTTTATAGAAGAGATCTGCGGAATACACTCGCCACCGACTAACGACTCATATCAATACCTTCTATGAAGACAAGTGGTAAATGAATACTAGCATTTATACAGATTCAATGATGAAGACAAGATGACTACCACACCGGCAGTAAGACGAAGACCATAGAATATTATGTTCGTGAATATCTTTCTATTACAAAAACGTTTGATATATTTATGCATATCGTTCAACTATAAGAAAGCATGCATACATTGTCCAGCACTATTCATAGCTCCTCATAACCTTCCTGAACCCTTTGTAACCGTCAAGTAATTCCACATAATTAACAAGCAACCGCCAGGGAACGATAACTTACTCCTGAAAAGTATTACCTTGAGATCAACTACAACGATTAAAGATAAGTGATCTACTGGTTCTACTTAGAGTAATGCACTACAAAATCTGTAAAAGAGATACCTACCATGATCCAAGTGACCTGTGCCAGTGTAAACTCTGTGGTGACCATTGTGATAGATATCATGTGATAAAATGCAAAAGCAGGAAAATCTCGTTGACAAAATTTTGTAATAGTTAAGTGCTATATGAACTATAGAACCTTATGCAAAATTTTATTTCTACAGCTACACAAATAGGCACATTTTACATAAATCTGCCAGTTCAATACAATCTTGAAATAAAACATCTGTATTAAATTAACTACCCTATAACAAATAGAATATTTCGTCCATACTAGTGTTATGTGGAATAGTCCCCATGGCTGCGTTTCCCTTTTGAATCGCTATGCCGATTCTCTGCATCAAATAGGTCTTGGAACGAGGATCACCAGAGACTCCACCTATTACTCTTCCTAGCTTGTGTACTAGATTTATTGCGTCCTCACTCCAACGACCCATTGTCTCCACAGCAAAGGCCACGAAAATATAGTCCTCCATGATCTTCCTATATTTATTTTTCTTCCGAGTGACGGCGATCTCAGCTACAGATCCTGCTTCCTTTGACGATGATGAAATATAGGAAGGAGCCAACGTATCTGAGCACGTTGCATCCCAGACTAAGCATTTGCCATTCGACCACGGAATTATGGTCATCCCATCAGGGCGGCGACCGTCGTCTCTGCAAATTCCAGATGGTTCAAGAATTGACGGGAATTTTGCAGTAGCGAAAGCCCTCCGAAGCGTTTCATTTATAGAGAAATGACGAGAATGTCGACCAGCACTCCTTTTACAAGAGAGACCGTGTGTACCACGTGCGGAAACGACCTCACCACATACACAAGTATGAGGTTTACAAAGAGTTGATCCAAGGCGGAGAGACATCGAAATCCTAAAACTATTGTTGTCCAGTAATGTCCCTATTGTTCTCGATGGGATGGCATTTAACCATGAATTCGATTCTTTCTTCAAACTAGCCAAATGAATAGCCTTTTCCTCATCTGAGTGAAATTCCAGGTTGTCCATTACTTATTTTGCAAACGAGACCGTCCCAATTACGTTGGAACGCACGAGCTGAAGGGATAGATGGATCGTTAAACTGGTAGTTCCATAATTCCAAGGCCTCAGCATAAAAAGTGATTTCCTCAATGTCCGAAATAACTGAAAACATTGACTAGACGAGAGAGAAAACACTATTCACCGATGACATGAAAGCTGGAAGCATTAATAAATCTTCAATTTTCCTTATTCCGATTCCATCGTAACGAACAGGGAGTGAGGCTATCGTCCAAGATCTATCATTTAAATTTGTATTAAGAGTTGACTGTAGTGTGCATTTCACAAAATCATCCATTCTCTGTATCGACGGTCTAATCTTCCATAGAGGAGTACTTCTAAGCAATTATATGAGCTTAGGAACAAGGAAACAGTTTTTTAGGAGAAAGTAAGCAATGTGAAACTTCAAATCCTTCAGACGCCCAAGCAGAAGAGTTAACTCGTCAAATTTTCTGGATAAGGAGGGTTCAATGGCGCCTTCAGTGACTGGAGCCTTCAGCAAAGTTAGAGACGGAACCACTTCAATGCCTGGAGATAACTCGTGAAACGAGAAAGAATCTCATCTTTATTTTCACCGCAGAAGAACAACTCACATTTGCTGGGGTTGATGTCAAGACCAAGTGATTTACATTCCGCAATAATCGAGGAAAAATCATCTAGAACGACAGTCGGATCCCCTAGCAGCGAGCCATCATCCAAATACCAAATGTTCAGTTCAGATGAAAGCTTCTCCAAAATTGGCTGAATGACCAGGCAAAAGCCTAAGGGCCCTCCAGGGTCACCTTGTTGGAGACCAGATTGAGAAAGGATAATCTTGTCTCCAAAAACTAGATAAGATGGTTCTCGATAGCATTGCCAGAAGAAGTTGTAAAGTGAAGGGGCTTTATCTTTGAAACGTGTCAGCAGAACATCTCGATCAACACTATTAAACGCATTTCTGAAGTCAATCTTAAGTACAATCTTGTCTGTTCCGACATTTTTGTTCACAAAAGCTCGAGCAGAATGGATTGCAGCTTCACAGGAACCCTTCGTGCCAAAGCCAAGTTGGATAGGGTTGAAGTATTCTGCCAATTCTTCACGAACATAATTACATGCTAGACTTGCTGTTAACCTTCTTAGAGTGCAACCAATTGCAATAGGGCGGAGCCCGCCACCCTCCTTGTTCAGCCCACACAGACTCGCCCCATATAGGATTGGAAGGATATTCGAATTCACCTGACCCGATAGCATAAAATTGCAGAGGGAAGTTAAAGAAGTTAGTAATTATTTTCCGGCCACACCATTACCCTTTGCAGTTAGGTCTTTGAGGTGCTGTGGGCGTAAACCATCAATACCACCGGCAGACCCATTTCGGAATTTGCCGAGAATTACCACCACATCTTCTTCTGATACTGTGAACTTGTTTTCTTCATTAGGAGATCGGGAAAAATAAGTGCTCTACTTGGTTCAGGATGTTTATCCTTTAGATGTAAAAACGTATCCTCGTTTTCAGGTGCAAGCTTATCTGAGGATGAAAGGAGTTTCACGGCTCCACGTATGTCTCCTTCTGCCATTTTAGATTCCACTCTCCGTGATAAAGAAGTTTGAGGCTTTTGAGTTTTTCTTTGAGGACCACGCTGAGAAAAGTCGATCGGAGGATGAGAAATATTTTTCTTGATAAATTGGACTAGATTCTTTGATTTCTTTTCAGGGACTTGTAAAGCTACGTACCAAAATGTCAGTAGATCCTTCCAAGAATCAAATGAATTCTTCCTTTGGCATTCGTCCATAAGGTGGGAAAGACGGAATGCTACCACCATACGAGCTGCGTTTGGAATGCGTTTCAAAACCCTGATGTCCCTTTTCATCCTTGCTAATTGCTGCGAAAATTCCTTCATATTATCGACAGCTGTTGTTGGGGGATGAACGTCGGAGATATATTCTTTATGCTTTCAAGAGTAATGAATTTTAAGCCCACTAATGCCTTTGTATAGTTTTTCGGGGTTCTGATTGGTACATATCGGGCAGGAAATCCAATTAGTCGATGATCGAGTGTTGGGCTGATTTTGTTGCGTTGACCCTTGAAGGATGCAGTCACAGCAATGCCAAGAGTCATTATTTGAGCCTAAGATTTCGATTTGCAGACTGGAGAGGTGGACACAAGAGGAATGAAACCATTTTTGACAACCATCACATTGAATCATGGGGTCCTCATTTGAGCCCAATTTTCCACAAAAGCAATATCTGAAGTTATCCATGATGCATACCATAAATTATGAAATCTTTATGACTCCAGGAATGGAACTGAACCAGAAGCCCATAAACAATAGAAATATAACAACTGCCCAGGCAAGAGAGGCCTACTCACCATCTGTCCTTTTAATAACCATATTTACTCCAGTATTATTACTTGGTGAAAACGAAGCGCTTGCAACAATGAAATTAGTAGAATGTTCATAAAATACTTATAAAATCAAGTCTGCAGCCGTGAAATGGAATGGTAATTGATTATGAATGATACGATTTCCTCCCACGCGTGCTATTACAGTATATCTGAGAACTTCTAGTTATAATTTTTCTCGTAGGATATTCCAACCGTAATGAAACGATAATATAATCTTCAATCATCAATTTTCCGTTCCCTGCGTATATTTATACAGAAAAAGGCAAAGTCCATATGGATCAAATATCGGTAAATAGCACCTTAATCAGCATTCAATAGCCTATACATTGACCACTATATCTATATTTATATTATTATTGTATGGCCATTGGCTGCATTCAATATTTAATTAATTAATAAATAAATAAGTATATTGTGGCGCCGTATTGGACTTCATAAGATTGATCAGTGTAAGTCTTGCGTTGTAATTACCATGTATGTTTTGCCAGAAGCCATGGTTGTATTGGGTCAATGCTTTTTACAGCATGTTTCCTGATATGATATGGGTTAAGTATTCTGTGATTTCAGCATCTTGTAGACAATACGGTTTATGTTCCCGTCAGACATAACCCTACCGGAAGTGGCCGTGGTAGCGGTAGATATGACGGCAGTCCATCACGTAAGCGGCCGGCGAGGAACTACACGCCAGTAGTCACGGCCGACTGAATACGAGCGCATTCAGTCGGCCGTGCAGTAGTGAACTCGCCGCTCGACAAGTAAACACCTTAAACAGGCTCAGGTAAGAGTCTTAGACTGTTGTTGTGAAGGATATAATCACCAGCAATTAACAATATAATACAAACATTAATGCAATTAAATAAATATTACTCGTTCGGTGGTCTCGGAAACTAAAAGCATTTGACCAACAAATGCGACAGCTAACTAGCAGAAAAATAAACACGTTAAACATCACGAAAATGATCAAACCTCAATGTCCAATGTCTGAAGTTTCCTTTTATTGCCGCTATGCTCACTGCTGCCATTGACGCGCTCAGAAAAATATTTAAGACTGTTCTTACGAACTTGGATACTGCCTTTGATAATAAATTCTTCACTTTGTGTCCACACATGCACTCATCATATTCACAATAGGCCTCCAAGCTTAATGCTGACAGTCTAGCAATAATGCTCCACTGGTCACTTAATTTAAAAATAGGTAGCTTTCTAATGAAATCTACTGAGCCTTCGTGGCTTAGGCGGCAGCGCGCCGGCCTCTCACCGCTGGGTCCGTGGTTCAAATCCCGGTCACTCCATGTGAGATCTGTGCTGGACAAAACGGAAGCAGACAGGTTTTTCTCCGGGAACTCCGGTTTTCCCTGTCACAATTTCATTCCAGCAACACTCTCCACTATCATTTCATTTCATCTGTCATTCATTTAATCATTGCCCCAGAGGAGTGCGACAGGCTTCGGCAGCCGGCACACTTCATATCCTCGCCGCTAGATGGAGGCTTCATTCATTCCATTCCTGACCCAGTCGGAGACTGGAAGCAGGCTGTGGATTTTCTTTTTCTAATGAAATCTACCTAAAGGAACTTGCCAACTGAGTACAGTTCATAATGTACTGGAATATAGAGGCCACATGAAGATATATAGCCATGGAGGCCCTGGGTGTAGTGGAAGGTAGAGGCTTCCACTCTTTGCGACATCGGCACTAGATGGGATGGAGTTGACAGCTCCATGCCCCGCCGTCTTTGCTCCCAGGAATTACCTGTTGAAGTAATCTTTTCTTTTATATTTTTAGATAACTTCTATTAGATTCTATTAGATTGTATTGTTCCATTGAATAAAACGAACATGCACTTATTTTTCACGTAACGACTTCACCGCAGTGTAGATTTCTTTTAAACAAAAGAGCAGCGGGTTGCCAACTTCCATAGATATCAAAATGACATTTTTAGCCAACCTCAACATACCCCCTGTAAAAAGGAGATTTTGATAAACATACAATTTGGCACAAAATAATGGTAAATAAAGTAAATGAAGTAATATACAAAGTAGCACTCTTGATGTTTCTTGCTTTACATGACAAGCTGATCTCAGAATTGTTGATATTTCACCCTGTTGAGGGCCTTGGTAAAGATATCTGCTTGTTGATTTTCTGTGTAGACATGCTTTATCTTGAACGATCCTTTGCCCAACTCATCACTGACAAAATGATATTTTATGTCAATGTGATTGCTGTTTAGAGTGAGCTGCCCAGACTTGATCATATTTATGGCACTCATATTGTCCATGAACAGAGTCATGGTTGGCTTTCTGTTGAGCAGTTCATGAACAAATGTGGTGATGTGCTTCAGCTGTGCTACACATTTTGCTGCAGCCACATACTCAGCTTCAGCCGATGATAGTGCCACTGTAGTCTGTTTCTTGGAGCACCAGGCAATAGGTCCATTTGCATATTTTATTACAAATCCTGTTGTGCTCATCTATCTTGATTTCCTCCCAGGTCAGAGTCGGAGAATGCTTCAATTTTCAGTAGATCTGCTTCTTTTGCAACATTCTTAATCCCTTTTGTGGCAGTGCCTTTTAAGTATCTTATTGTTCTTTTTACATTTATGACATCTTCTTGAGAAGGATCAGTGGTATGTCTACTTGCATGATTGACAGCAAAACTGATGTCAGGTCTAGTCTTGGTAGACAGATACAGTAAGCTGCCAACGGCCTCTCTATAAGCAAACTCTTCTTTTAAAGCAGATGTCTTTTTCTTCACTATTGGTGTTGACTTGGGTTTGGATTTTCCTAGCTTGAAGCGTTCTATTATCTGTTCAGAGTAGTTCTTCTGAGACAGTGAGATTCCATCTTGCTGAATCCCTATGTTCATGCCTAAATATTGTTTTGGACGGTCACACACCACAGTTTCGAAAGTTTCCTTCAGTCTTTTCAGCAGTTTATCCACCTCTTCTTCTGTTTGGCCCATAATCAATCCGTCGTCCACATGAAGGGCAATGAATAGGGTCTTCTTCTTGTTAGTAAAGACACATCTATCAGATTTTGTTTGTTCCAGATGTTCAGTCTTTAGGAAATCACTTAGTTTTCTGTACCACTGACGGGGCGCTTGTCTCAGCCCATAAAGTGCTTTGTTGAGTGCACACACCATGCCCGGATGATTGAACCCCTGTGGTGGTCTCATGAATATTTCTTCTTTGAGATCTCCTTACAGGAAAGCTGACTTTATGTCAAATGTCTTGATCAGGGCCGTGGAGAGCGGCGACGGGCCCTGGGGCTGGAGTCTCCCGGCCCCCCCTCTAAAACCAAATTCTGTAAAATCCTTGCAAATTTGGACAAAGTGATTTTGCACATATTTTATTTGCACTACCTGTAAATGCTCATCACGAATGAATTACAAGAACACAAAGAGCCAGCAAGCAAGCAATAGTAGTAGTAGTAATAATAACACTAATGCTAATAATAATAATTATAATAAATGTAGCATGCGGAACTGCAATACCCAAGATCGCGGGTTTAAACCCGGCCGAAGTCGTCGGATTTTTCAGAGCGTTAACATCCTTCAATATGCCTTTATTCGGAGGGGAAGTAAAGCCGGCGGGCCCATGTTACAGATTTATGGCATGTAGAAGAACCTACCACTACAATTGGTAGTGTGTAGCCAAAATTTGTTGGTTATTTGGTTAGAAACGCTCTATCAAGTTCCAACGTTCCCCGATGGGTGACAGTGGCAGTGGCGTATGGTAGCCAAAGTTGTAACTACTTAAAATTGAACTTGTTGGGGAGCCTACGGGCGTTCAAATGAAATGTCCTGCTATGGCCATTGGCTGCAATTCATATATAATAATATTTCAATGATATATTCCACTAAATCCAGGCTATATTTATTATCATAAGCAGAGCGTGAATTACTATCAATATAAATAAGTTAATGCTGGTATGTTAAATTTACAACATTGAAAGTGGAGGAATGCATCCAAAATTATTTGCAAATTCAATATTTATCCCTGGCAAGCACGTACTAATGCATTATTTTAAATTAACAAAAATTAATATCAGATTAAAGCCATCGAAAACTAGATACCGTAATAATTTTCATTAAATTCACTATACTGTTTTGGCGTTTGACAAATGTAAATTTGTCTCGATGAGGTAACACTGTAAGAATGCAGTGTTCAGATTTAAAGTTCTGCAGATCCTCTTTGATATCAACAATTTTAGAACTTCAGTGATACTCATAAAATCAGTATGCTCGTTTGTCGTACACAAATTTGAAGAAAGTTGCATTCACCGGACCAGTAATTGCATCGCTTTTACAGTATTTCACTTTGGAAAAATACTCACATTGTGAAAAGCTGTTGTCCATGAACTCGGAATCAGGTGGGTTAGAATTCCACCGTCGGTGATTCTATGCTTATTTCCCATGATTCATCGTTTTAACCCGTACATTCATTTCCTCCCCAATTCTATCCCTACGTCATAAGACCCAACAATTAATCAACAGGGAGTTCATCTTACTTCACATCTTCAAGTAAGACCCCGCGGTGTAGCTCACCAATGACCGTGATGGGGCCCTACAGCAAGTCTACTGATCGGAGGTTCGAATCCGGGTGCTGATAGCGGCTATCCTGAGTGTGGGTTTTCACACTCCCTCCAGACCAATGCCGGGGCAGTACCTTATTTCAAGTCCAGGGACACCTACCCTACTCTTAACCCTAATAATTACAGTAAAAGTCAAAGGAAGGAAGGAAGATTGTAGTTTTGCGTGACCGTGAATCTTGTGATTATAAGCCACGGGACCTCCTTTTTACGTGGATTCCGAACCACAGGACATGGCATTTCACTTCGAAAATCTCACATGCATTGACCGGGAATCGAACCCGGACCGCCTTGGTGAGAGGCATACAGCTAGACCGCTGAGCCACCACGCCCCCCAGTAAAAGTCACAACGGCCAACACATTCCCAGTTGGCAACTAAGAATACGACATGCGATTTATCATGTCACAGAGGCCATAGCACAGCACAGTCAGGGCCGGATTTACCCAAAGTTACGCTATAGGCACCTCTCCATTGAGCGCCCTTCCTCACTTGAGCACCCCCCCCCCCCGATTTTTATGATAAGGCATAGCCACTTGCATGAAGTAAGGTTCGGAAAAAAGGAATAAACAGATTATGGCTGACAGCATAAGTTTATGCTTGAATTTTTACGTGGGGAAAACATAGTCAATTCAATTTAAAAAAAACAGCTTGGAGTAAAACTACATGAAACAGTTCAACTTTTATGCAACCAAAACATTTTATGAATACCCTTTCCAAAAATAATGTCTAGCCTTAATTCATACAACAAAAATGAAGAGTAGCTTCAAAAATAAAACATAATTTTCTGCTGTAACTGAATGAACTGCGGTAGCACGAACTATATTAAAACAAGTAGTTCCGTGAAGAACTATACAGCCTATTTTCATATATCCTACTTATGTTAACTGCCACAATCAACATACAAAATTTCAGTTTAATTGCTGTAACAGATTCGTAGATATTGAGAACCGTCTAAATATTTCAGATGGTCGCCAGGTTGGATTTTTATTTTTGTACTATTACATTAAGATTATTGTGTACGTGTGGTATTCAAACTTCAATCGCATGATTAGACAACAAGAAGTAAAAACGAGATTTTAAAATTACGCACAGCAGCCATCTTGTGATAATGCAAACCATTGAAATAAATTAGATGCCAGTGGATCAACATTTGTATAAGCATTTAACGTGAAACGTTTCACGGCACTCGGATAGTTAATTCGCGAGAAACGTCCATTTAAATATTTATACTTCGCGTCGCCGCCATGTTGGATTTGTGCTCACCAGGTTCGTGAAAGTCCTATAGGTGAACATATGTTCATAGTCTCTATGAACATAAAAAAATTCAGTTTGGTTGCTGTAAAAGATTCATAGATATTGAGAACCGTCTAAATATTTCGGGAGCTCACCATTTAGGAGTGTTATGTGTATAGGCCATAGAGTTATGTACCATTCAAAGACAATTATTGCCTAGGTTCATTATTCAAACTATCACTTCGATCGCATGATTACGACACAAGAAATTAAAACTTAATTTTAAAATTTCGCACAGCCGCCATCTTGAGGTTATGTAAGCAATTGAATTAAATTAGATGGCAGTGCATTACAATCTGCAAAATCAATTACTGTACCACATTTCACTGCGCTCAGAGAGTTAAATCACGAGAAAAGTCTATTAAAATATTTTAAATTCGCTTGGTCGCCATGTTCGTTTCGTACTTTACAGGTTTATGAAATATACATAGGTATACCTGTATCAGTACCCTTTATCACCGTACAAAATTGCAGGGTGATATCTGTAATAGTTTCGGAGATATAGAATGTCAGTGAAATATTTCGCACAGCCGCCATTTTGAGGTTATGTAAACAATTGAACTAAATTAGACTCCAGTGCATTACAATGTGTATAAACATTTGCTGTACCAAGTTTCATTACATTTAGATAGTTAAATCGCGAGAAAAGTCTATTTAAATGTCTCAACTTCGCTTGGCCGCCATGTTGGTTTTGTAGTCACCAGGTTTTTGAAA
The DNA here is from genome assembly GCA_946902985.2 of Meconema thalassinum. Taxonomy (NCBI): domain Eukaryota; kingdom Metazoa; phylum Arthropoda; class Insecta; order Orthoptera; family Tettigoniidae; genus Meconema; species Meconema thalassinum. The sequence continues at coordinate 602,427,104 of OX336388.2, read as the reverse complement.
GTCTCATAGGTGAACGTATAGTAGTGCCCTTTATCACCGTACACAATTTCAGGGCGATATCGTTAATAGTTTCGGAGATATTGAATGCTAGTGAAATATTTCGCACAGCCGCCATGTTGGATTGGAGAGACGTAACAAAATTTGAAGGGCACGGTCGAGGTCGCCGGGAATAGTGCTATGAACTTCCCGAGTTTCATTGAAATCGCTCCAGCCGTTTCGATTTTATTAGGGAGGGACACACACACGAATCACACACACACACACGCACACACACACGGACAAAAGGTGATCTCATAAGCCTATTTTTTCAAAATTGAAAATAGGCTAAAAATAGTAGAACACACACTATTTTTAAAACGCATGAAGAGCAGTGGTACGAACGACATTTTAAATTGAACAAAGCGCCTCTAAAATACAAATAAGGCCAACTGCTTATCTTCCTGCAATATCTTTTAGAGAAATTAAAGTGCAGATTAAAAACATGAATGAAGACATAACGGGGCCTGCCTCAAGCACAACGAGAACTACTTCAAAAGTTTCCTTCTTGCCTTCTTTTCGGCAAATTCATTAATTATGGCACCGCAGTTCAAGTTTATCGTCATATCTTTTTCAATCGCTAGGAGTGCAATAGAGTTTAATCTTTCTTCTTTAGTGACTGACCGCAAATAGTTTTTGACGCGATTCAGTACCGAAAATGATCTTTCTCCAGAACAATTGGTCACTGGAATGGTGAGAAATATCCGTAAAGCAATGTTTACGTTCGGGTACATATCGTGTAAATCTTTTTCATGAAGGAAAGTGCTGAGCTCAGAGGCTGACTCACCTTTAAAATCTGCAATTTTTAAATGTTCCTTTAAATGCAAGCACTCGTCAGTCAGTGCACTTTCTATGTCATCCACATACTTTTCTGAGAGATCGTCAGCGATTTTTTTAAATCATTGGTCCATCTAGGTCTAAGAGGTTTTCTAGAAAATAAAATCTCTTATGGAGAACTTTGTAATCCTCACTTCGCCTCTTAAGCTCAGCACTTAGTACATCCAGAATTACATAAAATACATTGACGCGAAAATTGTCTGAGCCCTCTGACGGTACATATTCTCCTTGCTTTGTCTCATCATTCCTAGTCTTTCGTTCCGGTCTTCTCTTTAGGTCGTAGGAATATTGAGCAATACCGCTTAATTCTTTGGCTTCTTTCTCATAGACATCGAGATCGAAATTATCTCTTAAACTTTGCACAAATTCCGCTAACGAAGCGTAACATTCTACCACAGTGCTCAAATTAGTGCTAACATTTTGGAGCTTCTGGCTGACAATATTAAATATTTTTAGAATGGTACTCCAAAATACAACTAGGAAAGCAAATTATAATTGAAGGATATTGCTTAAGATGCCTTTGGTTTCACTTCGAGTGTTTGCCTTTTGATTTCTGTCTTCGTGAATACTCTCAAGAGCTGCCACGACGCCACACCAGCCTTCCCTGAGAGCTTGACAAGCGTCATATCATGCCGACCACCGAGTCACTGACGGGCTTTTTAGTACGCGCGCAATAAAGTTCTTTAAAATTTCCATCGGTAGGTCGAAGCAGTAAAAAAGTTGTGCAGTTCTAGAGCTGTTAAAAAAAACTTACAGATTCTGAACCAGATTCAGCGGCATGAGTTCCAACCAAATTTAGTGAATGGGGTGAGCATGGTGCATAGAGAGCTAAGGGATTCAAGGCCGCTATTCGAGCTTGCAACCCGGAATATTCGCCGGACATATTACTTGCGTTATCGTAAGATTGGCCTCGAATATCCTCCACTTTCAAATCCAGATCTTCCAACTTAGCCTTTGCTGCATGAAAAAGCTGCTCTGACTTGTGCCCGATGCTCGCCATAAAACCTAGAAACCTTTCTTTTGGTTCACCATTGGCCGTAACATTTTGTTTGTCCGCTGAGGCATATTTAAATTTTTGTTGCTTTCTCCCCCTAAGGTGTCATTCGAATTACATGTAGGCCTAGAATTGTCATTCTCTTTTTCATCAATTTTGGCTTGTTGGAGCTGAAAAGGAAAATCCCGTATTAATTAGAGCACTTCAGACATAGTAAATTTTAAAAGAACAACTTTTAATATACTCTGCAGGCACGGTACGGTTTCGAGGCCAGTCTGAGTGTTTACGTATGTCACATTGTGCAACAGTGTATCAAGCAATCGCCTATTGGGAAAGGCCTACTTTGCGTAAAGTAATTCGTGTACGGTAGCTTACCTCAAGTTGCTGAACCCCATCGCAGTCAATGTCGTGAACCGCAGAGCAAGAATTGTTATTGTTATCCGAATTTGTCGTTGGAGGTGTAGGATTCACACGTGCACTAAACATCTCATTTATTTTCCGACATTTTGATAGTGTAACCACAGCTTTGGTACCCAGACAACTTTTTGCTGCCCATAGTTTAAAACATTTACTTGCAGATCACAACACAACAAAACAACACAACGCAAGCTCGAACTCACACACAGCACAGGCAAGGGGGGTGGGGCGCGGGGCACTTCGATGCTACTACAATGCAAGCAAACCCAGCTACCGCAACAACATCGCGCGTAGCACAGCTCTGCTCGCCCGCCACCACGCCCCTCTCACACTTGTCGGGACGAAAGGGCGTCGAGCGGCATAACGAAGAGCGAAGTGGAAGGGCATGGGCGGGCATGCGACAAAGACACGATATTATTTCTAAATGTCTCTGCTCATTTCTCAATATTTATTTTAGCATATATACTGCTATAATCCTAACTTAGCACATTTAAAGCCGTAGCAAAGAGGGCGCCTGACGGCGGTGCCCTTCGGGGCGCCTCCAGTACAGATCATTGCCAGTTGTCTAACCGAAGGGGCGCCGCAAGGCGGACAGCGGCGCCCCTAGGCACGTGCCTATTTTGCCTTACGGTAAATCCGGCCCTGAGCACAGTGCATACCCCGCTTTTCGTCCAGCAATAGATGGTTTTAAGAGGGTCTAAGTTTTTACTCTCCCAGACAAATAGTTACAACAATGTTGCCAATACACCTCACTTATTATACAACAACCACTAGCCTCTCCTTCAGTCTACACAATCCGCACATTTTTTTGTTTTCTATTTTGTTCGCTTCATTAATATTTGTGAAAACAATTGTTTTACAGTCAACTTCATTCAATAACGTAGAGGCATTCAGAAACAAACTGTAAAACTAACGCGTCAGTAAATACTGAATTATATCTACAGTGCTATTTGATGCAAACCATCCCCAACCGAGCGCCAAAGGTTCATTGCCCGCCAGTGATACTAGACCTACTAGCTACCAAGTACACGGGTTAAATGTTGCAAGCCCCTAAATGAAATAACGTCTGTAACGACAGTCCTTTTTATTAATTGTTGAGTAAGACTACGAATAACACCGCAGTCAGAAAGCCAAATCCTGCATTCCTGCCGCGGCTTCGTCAGGGCCCGGAGCCATTTCTAAGTCGTAGATAAAGAGAGCAATTAATTCTTTGTTTGACGGTACTGAGACGTTAGAGCGTATCACGAAAGGGCTTGATTCGCAAGGGAAAATATCTCTTCGCGTCCTGAAAAATAATTGCTTTGCAAATCCTCCTAGGACGCCGGGCCCCCCTGAGAGGGTCGGGCCCCGGGGCACCAGCCCTGCCTGTCCCCCCCTCTCGTCGGGCCTGGTCTTGATCACATATTTTCTTATAGCTGCTTTGCCGAGGGACTGAATTCTCACAACTGATGAATATGTGTCACTAAAGTCTAGAGAATTCTTTCTTTGCTGACATCCCTTAGCTACAACTCTAGCACGATATCTTCCATCTTCTTTTAGTTTAAATACCCATCGGCTAGTTATTATTTTGTTGCCTTTGGCATATTTTTCTGGAACCATTGTCCAGGTATTATTCTTTTTAAGACATTCTTTCTCTTCTTGGATGGCTTTTTCCCACTGTTTCTTTTCAGCGCTTTCCATGCAGTCTTTATACGTTAGTAGAGCTTCATTTTCTTCATCTTCAGAGCCCATACAATAATCCTTGTGCCAGGCAGGCTTTTTTCTCTCTCTTCTTGGTCTTCCTTGTTCTTCATCCACTCTTTGGTTTTCGTGACGTACATTTTCTCTTTGGTTTTGTTCATTTTCTTGGCGTGGTTGTTGATCCTCTTGTTCATCTTCCCCATCATCTTCTTCTTCTTCTACTTCACTACTAGAATCTTCACTTTCTTCTGATTCGTTGTCTTCTTGTTCTTGATTATTTATTTCATCTTCCTTTTCATCCTCATCAAAATCTTCCACAGTGACAACTGATGCTGGGGCTATTCTCTTCTCAGGCTCATAGACAGGTATTATGTCATGGGAAGTGTAGATTTTCTCGGTTGTTTTGTTGAATATCTTGTAACCATTTGTTGTGTATCCCACAAATATTCCTTTGTTGCTTCTACTGTTGAGTTTCATGTTCGTTCGTACTACTTTTGAGTACACTTCTTGCCCGAAGAAGAACATTCTTGACAAGACTGGTTTCTTGCCATACCATAGTTCTGCTGGTGTCTTCACACAGGTGGAGAATGGACTCCTGTTGAGGAGATATGCTGCTGATTTAACGGCATGCCCCCACATGTCATTTTCTAGTTGGGCATCAAGTAGCATAGCTCTGAGTTTATTAAGCAGGGTCCTGTTCATGCGCTCCGCTTTCCCATTCAGTTCTGGAGTATGAGGAACAGTGTTATCCACCACTGTTCCATTTTTCTTGCACCAATGTTTGAAGAAATCACTGTTGTACTCGCCACCATTGTCAATCCTCAGTTTGTGCACTTTCATGTTGAATTTAGCTTGAGCTGTAGTGATGTATTCCTGCAGATATTCTTCAGCTTCGTCCTTTGTCTCTAGAAGGTACACTTCCAGAAAATGGGTGTAGTCATCTAGCACTTTCATAAAATAATGTTTGCCATTGTATGTTGGTGGATCAAGCTTTCCACATACATCACTATGTATTATCTCCAATGGGCGTGTAGCTCTAGCTCTCACAGTATTGAAAGGAACTCTTACTTGTTTAGCTTCTGTGCACACATCACACTTGATTTCTTCACATTTTGACAGGCTGCTTGGTAGTCCTTGGCTGAGTTCTGGCAGTTTCTTCAGATATCTTGTACTGATATGGCCCATCTTCCGATGCCACATCATGGCGGTGTTTGTTTCTTCTTTCTTTGTCGCTTGAGCTTCCAAGTTGTTTTTCATGTATATCACGAACAGACCTACTTCATTTTTACTGCCTGTCATTAAGACATTTTCATTCTTGTCAAATATTTTAACTTGGTTGCCTTTAAACAGAACTGTTCCACCTCCATTTGTGACACAGTTCACTGACAGTAGATTTCTACTCAGCTCAGGCACATATGAGACATTCTGAAATATGATATCCTTGGTTTCAATGTCTCCTTCAAGTTCAGTGACCATAGTCCCACCTTTCTTTGCAACTTTTATATTTTGAGGCTCAGTTGTTCTCCTGTTGGTGAGCAGCGCATCTTGTTTGGTCATATGGCTCGTGCATCCACTATCCACAACAAACTCTTCAAGAAACTCTTCTCCAGATTTTTCTTCTGTTGTATGGCATTGTTTTTCAACCACGTATAGCTCCTGTTCTTTATTTTGAACCCTTTTTCTACTCAGCTTCTCTCTGTGGCAATTCCAATCTGGATGATTGTCTAACCCACACTATTTGCATGGTTCAAAAGTATTACCTGCATAGCAGTCAGAGGTTTCATGTCCACCTTTATTACAATTTTTACACTGAAGATCACTTTTTCCAGAAGCTTGCTGCTGGTGCTTCTGTTTTGGTCTTCCCTGGTCTTGCCTGTTAGGAGGGCAGTTGTTAGCTTTATGTCCAATCTTGTTGCACTTGTAGCATTTCACTTGACTTGGCTTGTTGGATTTCTTTTCAGTCTTGAAAGCTTTAAATTACACACTTGAGTAATATTACAAAGGGATTTTGCAATTTATATGCGCGTAGCCTACATTCCATTCGTGTGTATTGTGTTCACTATGAACGGCCGCCTAGACTGTGTCTGTGTGCTTACAGTATTATTTATTAATTTTGTGTGCATCGTCTATGAATGGATTTGTATTTCATTTATAGGTAAGTCATGCAATCTTTTCTTATTATACAGGGTGTCTTTTATGTACCTTTGGAGAATGATAGGTCATGTAGGGGCCGGGTATAGAAGTAATTTGAGATAGGGAACTTGGGGTCGGAGCGGCCTCCTTAACTCCTAAAATAAGGGTTGATTCAGGCCCTCCACCCAAGCCTCTATTACCTTTCTCAATTCTTTAACGCTTGGCAAGATTCATTTCACCATGTGGCGCTGGCGTAATGGGTAGCGATGCGGTGCGAAAGACCGGTAGTCCCGGGTTCGATTCTGGGCTTAGGCATTATTTTTTGAATGTTATTGATACCTGCGGTATATTAAACCGATCTTTGTGCACTTCCTAGCATTAAATTGTTTAAGTCCGTTATTACGTTTAAATCACATTGATTTGCAAGAGAAAGTAAGGTTTAGATAGGCTAGGCATGCTTAGCTTAATATTTGCCGTAGGGTAATCATTAGAAGGCACGATCTTAAAACTACCGCAGTTTTGTAATTAGTCACAAAGTTCCTTTAATAGGTAATACACAGTATTTTAATTAGTCACAAAGTTCCTTTAATAGGTAGTACAATTACAAAACAGCAACCTAGCACCATACTGTATCTTGTGACTACAATGCGACAAATAACATACGCCTTTCCGCGTTTGTTATTCGTGTCGAAAAATGCTGTACATTTTTATTTTAAAGGTGTGCAATAGTACGGTGGCTCATTTCTTGAGAACAAAGCAATTATTGCTACGAATGAACAGCAATCTAACATTGCAGTTGTAGATTCTTAACCTGCATTGTTACATTTTCTACAATGGAAGCAATTTATAATACAGTAGTTAAATTATCCTGCAATGTTTGTTCCATAATCAAAGTGACTAACATTCGCACTCTTAATCGAATATAGACAAAATGGTGAATTCGATAGTGATAGACTTCGTACCCTCTTGCAAGGCAGGCAATTTTGGATGCGTAACATGAAAATGAAAATCCACAGCCTGCTTCCAGTCTCCGACCGGGTCAGGAATGGAATGAATGAAGCCCCCATCTAGCGGCGAGGATATGAACTGTGCCGGCTGCCGAGGCCTGACGCACCCCTCTGGGGCAATGATTAAATGAATGACAGATGAAATGGAATGATCGTGGAGAGTGTTGCTGGAATGAAATGTTGACAGGGAAACCGGAGTACCCGGAGAAAAACCTGTCTGCCTCCGTTTTGTCCAGCACAGATCTCACATGGAGTGACCGGGATTTGAACCACGGATCCAGCGGTGAGAGGCCGGCGTGCTGCCGCCTAAGCCACGGAGGCTTAGATGCGTAACATATGAGACATAAATACATAAATTTTAAAAAAACTAAAAATTATTTGATTTAGATTGGTTAGACAGTATATTATTCACAGAATAAAGATTAAGCTCGACTTGATGCTTAATCGTAACAACCAGCAATTTGAAATGGGTACGGTACTTCAACAAATTCAAAAAGATATCTGGTCATCAGTAAACATAAAGATCAATACTTTCATATTTAGGCCTAATATGTGCCTTAATTAGCCTGACAATTCTGGGAAATAGTGTAAAAAAAACTTATAAATGAAGGGTGTAAAAATGTACGTTCCAAGTTAAACGGCTGCGTGAGTAGTGCTTTTCTTTTCCAGGCTACTAACAAAAATCTGGAAGACATGAACGCCATAGATCTGCTATTTTGCCAAAATGTCACCAATTCGACGTAAATCCATACGTGGCATGCATTGTAAGAAAGGACAGAATGTAGTAATTTGATCTTTAAGCCCATCTGTGTAGTTGAGTACCTCAATTTAAGCTCCACGATGACGACTGGTTACCTAAATATTCGAAATTTGATTGCCGACGCTGACAGCAGCCATCCCTAGTAGGCCTACGATATTTTTAACACTACCTTCAGGGAAATACCACGTATGTATCATGTTTCATGTTCCGGGGCACTCATCTCAAAACTACGGTATCGGTACTCTGAAATAACATTACTTATACACACTTTGCATACATAAGAAAGCAAAAAATTAACCAACAATTATACGACATTCAATTGCAACTAAGTAATTTCTGGCACGCAGCCCAATGGGACAGCTTCACCGAGCACCTACATGACACCATCAAAATCAGAGCAACGAGGAAGCATGAAACGCTAGAAAATAAATTAAGAAAACTAGGAGAAACACAGAACCATCAATCTAACGAACAACACACGAATAACAATGAATTCAATTTCCACAGCAGAGTAAACAACAGAACGAACGTAACCTTTTCTCAAGGTGAAATGAATATGTTAGACAAAGGTTTGAAATACAACTGCACAGACGCACACACGAACCACAATATAAAACAGTTAATCACAGATATTGAGATAGCCAGTCACAAGCTCCCAGCAGAAGACAGGGAATTACCGTAACCAAAAATCTCGCCACCAACGAAGCCAAAAAAATTCTCAAACGAGAGGGCGATAGCAATAACATTCAAAACAACAAACAACTCAAAGAAATAAAGTCGTTGAAACAAAAAATAAAAGAACATGACTTAATCATCACAAAAGCAGATAAGGGAAACACTACAGTAATTTTGAACAAAACAGAATACATTGAAAAAACAGTCGAATTCCTAAACAACAACGAAATCAAGGAATTAACAAAAGACCCCACCAACAAATTCCAAAAACAAATAAAAAGTGCGCTAAAAGAAACAGAATACATACGGACCAAAGCCGAAAAATCAAAACTAATAAACATGAACCCGAAAATACCGTCATTGAGGAGACAACCAAAAACACTCAAAAAGGAATGCCCAATGAGACCAATAGTCAATTGTAGGAATGCCCCTAATTACAAAATCAGCAAAGAGTTACTAAAAATCTTAAAATGCCGTCTTTCCAACGACAAAAACAACTCTGTAAAGAACACAACGGAACTAGTAACAGCATTGAACACCCTAAAAATGAAACCTAGCTTCAGGCTAGTATCCTCCGACGTAACTAACATGTACACCAATATTCCGATTATTGAAGCAATCAACACTATCGAAAACAACTTAAAATCCAACAATTCGGTAAAAGAAATTGAAGAGATTGTGAGATTACTGAGGGTCGTTCTCACCCAAAACGTGTTTCAATTCGACAATAAAATATACACACAGAGAGAAGGCCTAGCTAGCAATGGAATCGCCACTAAGTGGGTTAATCGCTGACATCTTCATCAATGCACTAGAAAATGCGTTCTTAGAAAAGACTTCAACAAAGGGAATAGTAATATGGAAAAGATTCGTAGATGATGTAATTTGCATCTACGATACTGAACTAACAAGCGAAGGAACAATTCTCCAATCCATTAATAGCCTTCACCACTCTATCAAATTCACTAAGGAATCCGAAATAGACCGGAAAATAAATTATCTCGATATAACTATTGAACGTAAAGACAACGACCTTTCATATTCCATATTCCGGAAAGCAACACAAACCTCGCATGCAATCGACAACCAGTCTAATCACCCCAGTACGCACAAACTAGCGGGTTTCAATTCAATGGTGCACAGGGCTTTAAACATACCCATGTCAAAAGACAACTATAATAAGGAAATAAGAACTATTATGCAAATAGCAAAGGAAAACAACTTCTCGCCAAGCAAAATAAATCAAATTATAGCCAAACATAAAAATAAAGATAAAACGATTCCCAAACCGGACAGTAATGAGAAAAAATTAGCGCGTTTCAACTATGTGAATGCGAATACAGATAAAATCACTAACCTATTTAAAAAACAAGGCATAAAGATAGCTTTCACGACGAAAAACACAACCGCTAGGCACCTCCTAAATAGTAATCTAAATAAACGTGACCCGTATTCAAGGTCAGGGGTATATTCTATAACGTGCCAAGACACCGATTGTCAAGCTAATTACATCGGGCAGAGTGGAAGGCGAGTAGACACACGTTATAATGAACATAGGAATGCGATAAGATACGGAACACATTCAGCCGTGTGCGAACATATGTGTGACGCAGGGCACAGCTTTACCAACATAGAGTCGGACCTTAAAATAATCCATCACGAATTGAAAGGCAGAGCTCTTGACATAAAGGAAGCAATCGAGATACACCTAGCCAAACGAAACAATCCCAACAATCTAAATAAACACACGTTCATGGAGAGCTCACCCCTCTTCACGCTACTAAAAAACACACCCTGTCTGAAACAAAACACAATTTAGCGACACAGCCAAGCTAGATAAAAAAGTGGGGAAATTAGGGGTTTTTTAATAGGTAAATGTTATCTGGATCAGGTGTACGATGTACTTTTCTTCTGCAATAAACCAAGGCCCATATTCGCGGCAGTATTAAAGGTGCCGGGACGTCCTCATAAGACCGTCAACGCTTAGTTCGAATGGGTTATGCCCCACGCGTGGCGAGGGCTAATCCACGGTCTTTAATAGTTGTAGACCCACCTCATTCAATAACATACATCTTATCTAGGTTGGCAACACCTCACATAAACACATCGCTATCACTCCCCACAGCACGTAGGGACAGGGGGGAGAAGGCAGGGAAAAACCAGTCGTTAAGATAACCACCACAGTCGACCGCACAGTGAGTTCCAGTGAGCACGAAAACTGCGAGTAGCTGTAGTACGGAAGACAATCAGATAAGTAGTTAGCCTAAAAATTTTATAGTTTAACCATAGTTTACAACCATATAATCTCTCTAAAGTAAAATCTCCGGATAGCTATCACCATTTAGCATTTCACCTAACATATATACTGCATTTAGCATACACTGACAGTTGCAGTACCAATACTGCAACTAAATAATTGTACATATTGTAAATATTTTCACCTGTATTTCAAACATAGATTTTGTAGCCTAAGTGTAATGGATCTGATGATGATCGCTTGACGATCGAAACTGGTCATCCTAGTGTTTTATTAATCTCATGTAATTTATTTCAGGATTAGGGCATAACCCATCTCTTTTGGGTACATTCGTGTTGACCGACTGAAAAGCACTAAACTCTTGTCATAGATAAAGGTAGCAACTCATTTTATGTTTAACGGTACTGAGACGTTAAAGCGTATCATGAAAAGGCTTGATTCGGAAGGGAAAATATCTCTTCGCGTCCTGAAAAATAAGTGCTTTGCAGATCGATGATGCTCTTTGGACTAAACGGCGTAAAAATGTCCAATAATAATAACAGTCACTGCACCAGCTCAAAACGAAATTGTATTTATATTAATATTCGACAATACTTCATCTTAAGTTTCTTCTAAATTAAGCAGAGTTCAATATTTGGTCTTAGAAAAGTCTGCGCGGTTGCCTGCATGCAATATATTAATTTCTCCATCCCCATGCACACCACTGACGTTACATATTGTTGTTTTAAGGGGCGGAACAGCTAGGCCATCTGCCTCTACCATTGACGTTACTTATTGTTGTTTTATGAGGCGGAACAGCTACGGTAGGTCATCTGTCCTTACCACTGACGTCCCATGAGAGGATTGGAAAACAAAGTTGAGTGGTTCAGTGTCCTAGATTAATTGTCACTTTTCTCCTGGTTAATTAAACACTCAGTCCAGAAAAATACTGGAATATTACCATAGTTTCAGTCTTTGGATACATTTCCCAACTCTAGTACCAATAGTAATATAGGTTGTCAAAAATCCCTTAATCAGAAATGATTTGCGCACGAACCCAAGTACCTCTAGGATTGTCGATCGTATTGAATGAACCAGTTATAATAATAATAATAATAATAATAATAATAATAATAATAATAATAATAATAATAATTATTATTATTATTATTATACTGCACCTAAGCATAGAGATTATTCAAATGTTAGCATTGTTTTCTCAATTCAGCATACGAGAAGATGAACAATTTTGCATGCACATCTTCTATCTACGTTTGACAACAGAATCATCCCACCCTTCGCAAGATATTTAGCAAGCAATGATAATTTTTCACATAGTGTGAAAGTGAATTACTAGGGAACGATGACCTCGCTGTTCTGTCCCTTAAATCAACTATAAAGTGAATTACTGGTTGGACGCTACTTTGAAATGTATTTTACTTACCTGCCTGCACGGCATACGATACGTCTAGTTAGACAATATATTCATTTCAGACACTATCATCTCTAAATATCTAAGCTCGACGTGACGCACCAAACTTGAAACTCTTGAGCTTGCTGACCAAATACACCAGGGCAGCCCAGACTCTCGTGGCCTTGGCGAAATAAGTGAAGGGATGAGAAAGTTATGTGAACGATTGGTGCATAAGGCGAATAAGTGGAATTTAGAATAACGGAATGCTCTCTCTGTCTTCGGGTATATTCTGAGAACAATACATAGCGAAGCCCCGTCGCTAAGTTGACACCTTTGAGACAGTTGTTCTTCCCACAAGCGCTTTGTAGAGGAAAATATTGTCCACTTGACATCATAAATTTCTCAATCCTTGTTACATTGTTCACAGACAGTTCATTGCATTCACTAAATGATTGCCAGTAGCAAATTCAAGTCACATAAAGGCAATAATAAAGCAATGCCCGATCGGGCCCATCCTCCGAGGACGCCGGGCCCCCTGGGAGGGTCGGACCCCGGGGCACCAACCCTGCCTGACCCCCCTCTCGTCGGGCCTGGATGTTTTAAGTGGACTTTTATATTTACTTTATACTCGTACCCTCGAAACCGTCATATTACCGCACGCTCGCATTCTTCAATATGCGGATGATATTTTAATATATTACTCAAGAAAAGATTTGCCCGCATGTCGTAGGGACATTTACAAGGCCGTATCTAATGCTCATGACTGGTTTCATCAATAGGGATTTGAAACTTCTGCAGGAAAGAACGCTGCGATGATCTTTACTCACAAACGAATTTACGACAGTTCTCCTATATTATATCGTCAAGGTCAAATTCCGGTGGTGACGAGTGTAAAATACGTAGGAATTTATATTGACAGGAAAATGCAGAGGGAGAGACATACGCAATACCTTAAGAGTCTTCTTGCCAGCAAAATTAATATTCTAAAATCACTCACTCGGCGTAAAAGGGGAGCAGACCCGGAATTATTATTAATAGTATATCGTATCATCATTCGGTCTGTGCTGGATTGCAATTCCCTTTTTTTTGATTTAATGTCAAGTATTAGGCTCCTACGTTTTGATCGAATACACTTTACTGCCTTGCGTATCATAATAGGTGCCCTTACATCCACCCCCCACAGGAGCCCTTTTAGTTGAAACCGGAGAAATGTCGTTATATTATCGGTGCAGATATCTTGCGTGTATGTACCTGCTGCGTAAAATGATGATAACAGTATCACCTATCGTTCCTAAATTACAATTATTGGAGGAATATCATACTCGTCGATTATTACCTACAGCTTCTGTTCCGGCTTCAATGGCCGCATATTTCACTCTTAAACCGTACCGCCATAATATATTAAAAGTTACTCGTTTGCCTATATATAATATTCCATATTCCGCCGCTCATTTTCAAACAAATATTCTCATGCATTCTTTACCCCAATTATATCAGTCTTTTCAACATAACCCAGTAGTCATTTCTCGTATTTTTCAAGAGATAACGAGCCAATTGATATCTTGCATTATTTTTTATACCGATGGTTCGAAAATGGTTAACCCATCCCGTGTGGGAGCCGCTTTCTTCTCACCGGATTTACATATCTAATGTCAGTATACCTTACCCTCAGACGTCACGATATTTACAGCCGAAATTTTTGCAATCCGTCAGACATGTTTTTATATTAAACAACATGATATTCGTCCTTCTTTAATTTGTACCGACTCAATGAGTGTCGTACAAGCAATTCAAAATGTTCTTGATGCTGATAATTGGTTTTTATGTCAATTAGTGCATCAATTGTACACTTTACAAAACGAGGGTTTCGACGTCAGTATCATGTGGGTACCCGGCCATTCACATATTGAGGGTAATGAAATCGCTGATAAACTCGCCAAAGATGCTGCTAATGGTAACGGCAAGGCTTACAATATAGCTATCTATTTCTGATTTGCGTTCTCTAATTCGGTCGACGATCCAGCAGGACTGGAAAGTCACGTGGACTACTTATGCTAAAATTAAGGCCAAACATTATTTTGGGATACATCCAACTATTTTACGCAAGACATGGTTCCAAGTTGATAAATATACACGACGACACATCATTACAATCATTCGTCTACGCTTTAATCATGCATTAACGCCGGTGTATTTATTCCGCATAAAACGACGTCAGGATGCCTTGTGTTCGTGTTTGCAGATGGAGGGTACTTTAAATCATATTCTCTTTCAATGTCCACAATATGATTTTCAGCGTGCCATAATGTTGCGCAATTCATATTCATTAGGGTATTCACTGCCTTTAAATGTTGCCACATTAGTTCATACTCCTACACTCCTCTGGTTACTAGCATAGTATCATTTTTCGACAACATTGATTTAAGGCTTTGATGAATGTGTATTCCTTTCACCTGGTCCATAAATGTGACCCGGTCATGTGTGTCTATGTGCCGTAAGTCTTCGGTGTGAAGAGTCAAATACCATTTGTGTCCCTGTCTAGTCCATATGTGTTCCTCCTAACTATTATGTCTCCTCGTTACGTCACACTTTTTGTTTGGAATCACCCAGGAATCACCTGTTCTTCACCGGTAGTCGATGTTTACCTCATGATATGGCTGCCACAGTTAGTAGCAATTGGGTAAAGTGTTTACTGTGCCTACTACCATAACGAGAAGAAGAAGATCTTAGGGAACGGTTCCGAACGTATTTATTGTCATTTCTTCACAGTCTCACGACAGCTGTTCTCACAGCAACACCTCTAAAGCTTGCAGCTTGCCTTTTGTGTGTGATCTGTGGGAGTGTTCTTTTCAGTTAGTGTTTCGTTAGTGGTTGTTCTGGTGTGCAGTGCCATTCTATCATAGTCTGGTCATAAGTATTATATAATAGTTGGGTGCGGTCGAGATGGCGGCCCAGAGTGATGGGACGTTGATGGGACTACCCCCAGACAATACCGGCAATGTTATAGTGGATGGTATAGTCCCTATGGAGGGAATATCACTCGTTAATGATCAACCGACTACTTCCACTCAGGAAACAACGACCCCGATAACGGGATCCTCTCAGGAACAAGCACGAACCCCGGCCACGGAATATCGGTATCCCCACCTTCATACTGGACCATATATCGTATTTGTTCAGGGAGAGGGGACTCAGGCCGTTGGAAATTTACATCCAATGGCCTTGGGTCGGCTATTCTATGACCGCAAAATACCAGGTATACGTGAAATTCAGAAGAAGGGTCGCAATAGAATCCAAATACAATTCGCAACCTATCGTGAAGCTAAAGTTTTTTTGGAAAATAAGATCCTCCGGGAGAGGAATTTGACTGCTTTTATACCATCTTCCAATGTTCAACGGGTTGGACTGGTGCGCGGGGTCGACACCTCACTTACCAATGAGGAATTAATTAAGTATCTCGAGGCTCCTGTTCCCATTTTACGGGTACAGCGCTTCTTTCGTAATAGAACGATAGATGGACAGACGGAGCGGATAGCTACTGGGACGGTGAAAATATTTTTTGAGACACAGAACCTTCCGCCATATGTCAGTATATTTAATGTAATGCTGGAAGTTCAATTGTATATTTTCTCGCCCCTACGTTGCACTAAGTGTCAACGCTACGGGCACGTACAGTTACATTGTCGGGCGCGAGCCCCACGCTGTGGCAATTGTGCAGCGGAGCACTTTACTAGGGAATGCAAGGAAGTATTAGCCAAATGTGCCAATTGTGCAGAGAATCACCCAGCGGGTGCCATTCGCTGCGAAATCCATCAACAGCAAGTTGAGATAAAAAGAAGAATGTGTGTGGAAAATAAATCGTATAATGAAATCATGAAAGGTCAAAGGGGGCCCGCATTTAATCCATTAACTGTACCCCAACAATTTCCTTCTTTAAGTCCAGTTCCAAGTGTCAGACAGCATGAGCCTGCACGTAAGCGCAAGTTTACAGAAATAGTTCACGCGGCCCCTAAAGTGGTCCAGCCGTTGGGTTATGATAGGAACGCTTATTGTCAGATTTTTCAACAACCGCGATTGGAAAAGTCTCCTCCGGTCTTCGAAGCTAAGACGATGGAGACAAGTTCTCTATACAATACAGGGGCAGGTTCAGGGTTGCCTGAATCGGAGCCTACCAAAACTATTTTGGCAGAATTCACGAAACTAATGGAATTGTTAGGGCATAATGCGCAATGGGCGCATTGTGTCAAAAATTTATTAGATAGGGTATTACCCTTGTTACCCCCGTTAGAAAAATCAGTACGGAAAGACAACATGACCTTGGGTCATTAATTTCACTGGGTTTCCATTCCGTTTCTTTTTTAAGGAGCAGTGTGGATACTACAATGGAATTGCAGGAGTATTGTCAACAAGAGACATGAATTACTCAAATTAATTGCTGACTATAACCCAGATGTTATTTTTTTACAAGAAACTTGGTTATCACAACCCTATAGATTTACGATACCACTATATACAATTGTGAGAGAAGATGGGCCTGGTTATGGCGGCATAAGTACCCTCATTCGAAATGATATTCCCTTTACCGAGATCCCGATTTCTTATCTATTACCAAGAAGTTTTCATCAGTGTTTTCAAATCGGTAATACTATTTTTAGTAATTTATATTGCCCTCCCCAAGTTCAGGGATCAAAACGTCAATGGTCAATGTATTTCAACTATTTTGTACAATATCCGAAACATATAGTTCTTGGGGATTTCAATGCCCATCATGGTCTTTGGGGCAGTGAGCGAGTCAATCCAAAAGGTAGACACATTGTACAAGCAATTCAAACCTATGCTTTGAATATTCTCAAAGATGGGTCGCCTACTCGTATAACTCCACCGGGGCGTCCAAGGAGTGCGGTAGATTTGACCATTACCACAGCAGATATTGCTCATCGTTTGGAATGGCGCACATTGGGGGACACACATCAAAGTGATCATTTTCCAATTCTAATATACTATGCGAAATCTGGCGAGAATCTTGAGAGACCATGTCATTTTACCGTAAAGCGGAATGTAAGGCATCTCGATTATGAACTTTTTCAACATTTTATAAATGATGGTTTGGGGACTTCTCGAACATCGACGTATCACCAGTATAATTCCTTATTACAGATAATACAAAGCTTTCTTGATCGATATCACCCCCAGCGCATGTTAACATTGTCTACGTCACAGCATCCGGGCACGGTCCATTGGTGGGATGCAGAGTGTGCTTTGCTCGTGCGTAGGAGGAAGGCACTTTTAAAACGATATCGAATACATGGGACGGTTTATAATTATCTAAGTTACAAACGTCTCACTGCGCAACTGCAGAAGACATTTAATGAAAAACGACGGTTGGCGTGGCAAAAACATATCAGTACATTTAATTCCCATACTTCTTTAACCACCTTATGGTCATTGGTCAAACAATTATCCAATACGCGTAGCTCTCGTCCACGTACGGGTCTCACGACTACAGGTTTTCAAATTTTTTATCATTCCCTAGCGCCCGATTCAGTTTCTGGTCATGTATCGGTACCATCGTTTTTGACTTCGAATAAGTTTCAGTGTTTACAATACCCAATCACACGTCATGATATCGTGACGGTGTTGCGTCATACTACATCCACGAGCCCGGGTCTTGATTACATAACGTATGGGATGCTTGCCCATCTCCCGGACCGGGCACTGACGGTCTTGCTTGATTTATACAATAAGGTACTGACAAATGGGACATATCCTGCGGAATGGAATAACTTTGAAATTCTACCGATATTAAAACCTTTGAAAGATGCCAGAGACCCCCTCAGCTATCGTGGAATTAATCTCGGTTCGTGTTTAAGAAAATTATTTCAAAAGATTTTATTACGTAGATTGCAATGGTGTATGGAGTATTATAATTTGTTTTCAAGATCACAATTTGCATTTCGTAAACGGTTAGGAACAATCGACGCTCTTACGATTTTCTTGACGGATATATTATTAGCGAAAGCTCGCAAACAACACACGATTGCTGTATGTTTGGATATTCAGGGGGCCTATGATACAGTTGATCCGGTCATATTACAACATCGTCTAGGGGAACTACTTTTCCCATTACCTTTCATATGTTTAATAAGGAATTTTTTACATCATCGTCGGCTAGTTTTACACACCCCCTCTGGTGTATTGGATAACCGTCAGACGTCTCGTGGATTGCCTCAAGGAGATATTTTAAGCGGTATTCTTTTTTCTCTGTATACTCAGACTTTGGAATCAGTTGTTATTCCACATGCACGAATTATACAATATCCAGATGATTTTCTTATCTATTGTTCTCGTGATAATATTCAGCGCTGTCGTCAGGATATATATGATGCATTAACTGCAGCCCATATTTGGTTCCATAATCACGGATTTGTAACGTCGGCGAGTAAGAATGCTGCTATCATTATCACCCATCAAAGGCAAGTCGATCGCTCTCCAATTTTATTTGAACAAGGCGCCATTGAGGTAGTTCGTAGCATCAAATATTTGGGATTACATGTTGATGACCAATTACTGTGGTCGCGCCAGGTTCAGATCCTCGCGGTGAAAATTGAAAAACGACTCCAAGTTCTTCGAGCGCTAGCACGGCGAAGGTGGGGGCGGATCCTCATTTATTACTTACGGTATACAAGAATATTATTCGTTCCCAGATGGATTATGGTTGCTTTTTCTATGACATAATGGCGAATAGTAGGTTGGTCACTTTTGACAGGTTACAGTATCGGGCTTTACGTATTATTTTAGGGGCGCTATCGTCCAGCCCAACATGTGCATTATTAGTTGAATCTGGTGAGTTCCCTTTGAACCTACGACGGAGATTTTTAGCAAGTAAGTACCTGACAGCTAAAATGTCCTTGTCTGCGTCACCCATTCTCAATAAAGTACAGCTGCTTGTGGAGTATTATGAGCAAAATCGTTTTACACGTCTGAAGAAGCCGGCTTTGGTACAGGCGTATGAAGGCTTGAAAGATTTTCGGACAGATATACTGCAGACACTTAAACCCTTACCATACACGATTTCATATAAGGTCATACAATCCAAGCCAAACATATTGTACACTTCCTTACCGGCGCTATTCCGGAGCTATCAGCGTTTGCCGCAAGTACTTTTACGACGCTTTCGGGAAATTGTCCATGAATATTCCCAGTATACCTTTTTTTATACAGACGGCTCAAGAATGTTGTCACCAGCTGGTGTGGGGGCGGCTTTTTATGCTCCTGATCGACAGATTATACGAACATATAGTTTGCCGAAATATCTAACGATTTTTACAGCGGAGGTATTTGCCATTCGTCAAACTTGTCAGTATATACGTCAAAACAGTATTTCACCAGCAATGATTTGCACGGATTCCATGAGTGTCCTTCAGGCAATATCGCATCCGAGTAGCTCCGACAATTGGTATGTGTATCAAGTCGCTCAAATGTTGTATGAATTTCAGATTAGGGAGCAGAAAGTTATGCTTACTTGGATCCCGGGGCATTCGGCGATACCAGGAAACGAGGATGTCGATCGCATGGCAAAGTGGGCAGCACAGGGGTTTGGGGTAGTTTATAATGTCGCAGTACCTTATACAGACTTTCAGCCCATTATCCATGCACAGCTAATTCATGAATGGCAAATGATTTGGGATAGTATCGGTCCCGTCAAGGCGCGTCATTATTTTCCGATACAACCTACGATTCGAACAATACCTTGGTTTCGGGTTGGCAAATATACTAGACGGCACATTATTACCATAATACGTTTACGTTTTCAGCATGCCATGACACCTGCTCAAATGGCACGCATGGGTCTGCGCGAGAATGCGAGTTGTGTGTGTGAAAAGACGCGTGGCACACTGAATCATCTGATGTTCCAGTGTGATGCTTTCAATGAACCGAGGATGGTGATGCTACACAAGTTAAGATCCTTAGGATATTTCTTACCATTAAATATGTCCAATTTGATGCATAGTCCTGTAGTTCCATTGATCGAGGCCATAATGGAATATTTAGATCATCTACCTTTTATGCTCTAAGTTAAGTTTTCCCCGCCCTTTTTTTTCCCGCAATGTTTTATGATATGTCATGAAGTATGTATGTACTGATTTTTCTGACCCCTTTCCAAAGTTACGTGCGTATCGGTGTGCTCTGGAAGTATCTACATCATTATTTTCTAAGGTGAATGATTAGGTTAGTTATATTTTGTCGGTGTTTCAAAACATGGCGTGTGAATGTGATGTGCAACGTTGGTGAATTCTATTGGCAACTCCAGCTATCTGATATGACATCTAGCGGTAAAAATGAGAAACTTACCAAGTAGGGTACATTTGTCACGTGGTGACTGTTTGTATACGGTTTCTTGTATTGGTGAGCAGATCGTGGTAAATTCTTCGTGTTTATACATAAGTTATAAGTTTTACTCGTTGATAAGAGTACAAAATGAGTAAATGGAAAGTATATTGCTCAGTTTGCGGCTGTAAGTCGATGTATAAGAGGGCTGCGGATATACGTTTTCATCACATTCCAAAAGATGCAAATAGCAATAGCCGAAAGGTGACTATACCAAATAAATACGGGCAACAAGAACGGGTTGGACCACTCACCACTACACTCACTGACGACAGGAGGGGTTGTTCACTTACGCCTAGCCAAGCCGCACCTAGACAGCCTAACACAGTCTCGCCGAGCCAAGCCGTACCAAGACAGCCAAGCCTACGCCAGCCGAGGGAAGAGAGCCAAGCTTCATCAGTCAGGTATCCTCCGCTCCCTAGTTCATTTCCAATAACCCTACCAACCACCATCACCTCGCTCTGAGATATCCGAGCCATTTCACTACGAGTCATATAGGCCTAATTTTGACTTCGAAGGGTTATTACCTACCATCCAAATCAAGCAATTCCTGTCTACCCCGAATTTTAATACAAGTTAAACTCATCCCTTCGCCCTACCAAGCAACAAATAATTTCTAGAATCCATGGTACAGTGAGCAAACTCAAATATAGCTTTTAAACGTAACAGCGCCATGACCCGAACTGCACAAAAACAAATACCAGCAGACAACCGATACTTGTTAATATGCAATTGACACATAAAATCCAGTGGAACACACAAATTAGATCACGTGTATCGCACATTTATACATATATACAATTGAAAATAACACTGTCATTATTTTAGGGACAACATTTACTGATTATAACCGAAAAATAAAAAGTGTTCCATATCAAACGCATGTTATTGAGTATTTTTACCCTACTTATCCAGACCGACCGCAGCGCCCCAAGTGTTAGTTTGAGTTGCCAATACAGAAGATATTGGGCGAAGCGTTCTACTGTGTCCACCAACCTTACCACAACAACAACAAAATTGTTATTTCTTTGCATAATTTGAAAAAACAGCGCCAAAACATCTTTATTTACCGTAATGTAGAATTTGACTTCTCATTACCATTACTCTCTACCTCTCTTTTATAATTTTCGGCGTGGGCTTAATTTTTTAAAGTGCTATTGTGTTTGGATTTTAACCAGTGTGATAGCATTCTTCCATAATAATGGATATTGCAATATTGAAGACTACATCTATGATGAAAGTTGTGCAGCCTATTGCTGAGCAGGTTTGTACATCGCTAATTCGTGGTTTTATCTGTTCGCTCTTCCGCCCCTTAAAACAATAACTAACTAGGCTAACTAAGTACTGTGAAGTTATCCTAAGTCGATTTTCAAACATGCCCTCCACAATGTAGAATGGCACTTAAAAATCACATTTCGGGAAAAGATATCCGTACCACCTAAACTCCATAAGTGAGTTATTTTTTAATGTTCACTGCTTTGCTTATTATTATTATTCGTAGTTGCTGTGTTGGTTGTCACACAGAAGATGTCTCTGATTGGGTGCACTACCTTCGGTGCCTAACCACGAGCGTGTCCCTGTGCAAACAGTAGACCTTTCCCCTTACGGAATGTTGTTATTATTATTATTATAGTAAGTTGTCCTGGGAGTGGGGTGGTCATACTTCCTCTCAATCCACCTCCTTTGATAATCATGCTATTAATGCACACAATGTGCTTGGTTAAAACATATTTCAGATTATAGTTCAAACTTCTGTTCAGAAAATGTTTTGAGATTCTGTTCTAAATGTGTACTGTAGCTTGGTACAATAGGCTTCAGAATTTCCTTGTTTCACAGATTTCACCTTGACAGGCTGGTTTTGTCAAAGATAAAGGGATTGGAGAACATCTGACAGTTGATTGAGAAAAAGAAACTTCCCCCAGGGAATTTCGACTCCTACTAATGATGTGTCTTGTTGACTAGGAATAAGGCCTTTAACTGCATAGTGTCAGAGAAACTATGGCAACTGCTTTTGGAAGTGGGTGTTCCCAAATACATACTGTCTGACTGATAACCTGTATAAAGCAAACATAGCTGCTATTAGCATCAACGGTAAGATTTCTATAGATTTTAAAACCTAGTAATTTGTGAATGTCAAGGATGTTTGTTACCAGAAATGTGAAAACATTTAAGTTACGTTATTTTTTGTCGTATGGCTGTTAGTGCCGGGAGTGTCAGAGGACATGTTAGGCTCGCCTGAGTCTGTAGCTGCTTCCAGTGGACACCCTTATTAGGGTGAGCTACAAGTTCCGTTCAATTTCAAGTAGTTCCAACTTTCGCCACCAGATATCAATGATACCTAGTGGTGAACGTTGGAACTTTGATAGAGCGTTCCGACAAAATCTAACCTAACTTGCTTTAACTTACACAAGTTTAGTCTGTGAAAGGATCTTTTACATGCCATAAACCGCCGGCTTTACATTTACGGTCATTTCACAATAAGACCTGCATTGGATGGATGCAGTGGCGGATTTACCGAGAAGCAAAGGAAGCACTTGCTTGGGGCACCACTTTGACAAGGGTCGCCAAAAGTTTTTTTTTTTGGCTTTTTATGCTCACATCGAAAAGGACCCTGCACAATCTTGTGAAAAGGTGCTTTCGGTAAAATTGGTTTAAATTTGAGTATTTTATAGATGTTCAATAGTATTTTATTGTTTCAAAATTCCTGAGCAGATAAGAAATTCCCAGAATTCCAGATTATCATTTTCAATGGTATGCTCTATTGTTTAAGGATTGAGGGTCTTTAACTGAAACTCGTTAAGTCCAAATCAGGTATCAACCTTTTTTAATTATGTTTCCCCCACTAGCTCAATTATTAACTAGATACTGTAAGTCGTGATGTAAAAGGGAATGGTGGTTGGGTTATAGATGGTAGAGAAGAAAACATTTATTAGACCTACTACATCTATGACTACTGAATATAAGTCGAGCACACAAAAAGGAGACGAAGAGCAACGCAATGAAAACACCCATGGCCAGGTTGACATCAGCACACTGCCTCTGAACCTCTCTCACCACATCTTCCGCGAGGCTGTCTTTGTGTTTTTTCCAGAGCATGATGGGATCACTCACTTGACGAAACACCAGTAAGATGGCAAACAGCTCGCGTATCTTGAGGGGAGAGTCGGTGTTGGGCGCTTCCTCTAGTGTGCGGTCCCAGTGCGCATCATCCTCTAGGAAGCCAAGTGCTTTACATGCCGCTTGAAATGTTGGTTGAACCACCCCTGCCACGGTTTTGAGGTCAGTAAAAGACTGAGGGCCAGGGATTTTATGTAAAGGAGGCGGATGTAGTAGCACTCGGCATTACCAGGGTGAACGGTGTAAACTCTGCCAAGGGTCTGATCTTTTTTCACACCAGGATGGCCTGGGACTGGCTTTCCTTCTTTGCTTCTACAGAACTTCTTACCTTTCCAAACGAAATAGGATGGAACTTCACAATATAAAAGTGTTGAAGAAAATTTATCGGATCGGCATAGTTCGAAGAAAGCAAGAAGAGTTGTGTTTGGAGGGCTGTTAAACTGGTCACGAACGTCGTCTTCATTAACGTAAACCCGCTGGCGGTTCTCGAGGTGGACGGCAAGTTGCATGATCAAAGGATAGCGTTCATGTATGAGGAAGCAGAATATGCGCCACGCCGCCTCTGAGCGGCTGATGTAACTTCCTGATTCATATCTCGCAACTTCGTCAAACTCTCCGATGCTAAAAGTAGCTTGGTCGGAACCTTTGTTAACATACATGCAAATGTATTTTATTGACTTTACAGAGTTGCAGTACTCAACATTGATATAAGCTGAGAAGGTGTGAGATAGGACGGGTTTATAGGGTACCACCCAGCTATTGTCAATTTCCACTCCCTTTTTAATAATGGAAACCCCATCCTCCGAAGTGGGCAGCCTGCGATATTTGGGATACCCATCTTCCCCGGTTTGGGTTTCCTTGATGAGTGGTCTGGGGTACTTCTTGTTGCATATTCCTTCCACCATGCAAGACGAACTCCTGTTGAGAACTCCACATGGACCGTGGATCATGGTTGCCTTGACAATCTCATGGAGACCAGGGTCAAGATTTGGGTCAGGAATCTCTGCACTGATCACCTTGTCGATGTCTTCAGGCTTTAGCTTTTCTTCCAGCCACAGAAGTATTGAACGTGAGGTAATCCTTGCTTTTGCCATTCAATGGAATACGTGTGGCACCTTGAAGGACCAAAGATACAACCCTTATTAAGAAGTCTTAGCATGTGCTTGACTTTGAAATGGAATACCCGCGCTACCAAATCATGCCTATCTTGAGGTTGTTGACCTTGTTTCTGGTGCTCGACTACTTCGGACCATTTTGGATTGCAGGTGAATGTTATAAAAAAAAACCAGGACGTCCAAAATGGTGCATGCGTTCATGCATATAGCGCGGGCCTCCAGTGAAAGTCGATGGCAAGACGACCATTTTACCAATATCTGACAAACGGCTGACAGCTTTACTCATTGCGTCCTTCAGGTGCACATATTCCTAACTTCTCAACTTTTTCTGATTGATGCGAATCCAAAGTAGTCTCTCTGTTTCAATCTTTGCATACATATCTACCTAAAACTGATTGAGAAGATTGCGAAATAAGTAAAGATAAAAATTATCACCCTCAAGCTCAAATATTCTGAAGCTGTAAAAGTTAGCGGCAGACACGGTCTTCTTCAAAGGTGCTTGAGTGCTGTTGTGACGTTGAGGGATATTCTCCTAACGTAATAAAACAAATCTCTACTTAATAATACCTGATAAATGGAATAGACCTAGCTTAACTTAACAAAATTAACGTTGGTAGAGGTAATTTTCTTTTACAAAAGTCTACTTTTCATTATAACAATGTCTTCTTCATTTCACTTTTTCCAGATGACACTGGGTGGAGGCAAATATGGTTCCTCTCCACTTTGTTCTGTCGTTCCACCATTCCTCTTCCGACACAGTGTTCCAATCCAGGTTCTGTTTTCTAATGCTATTCTCCACCGAGTCCATCCAACGCATTCTTGGTTTTCCTCGTCCTCTCTTCCCTGTCATCCGTCGTTCCAGTGCTCGTCTTGGTAGCCTTACTTCATTCATCCGTTTGACATGCTCCAGTTCGTCATTTAGTTTCTGTACTTCCAGTTCTTTCCGTATATCTTCATTTCTCACTCTGTCTCTCCTCGTTTTCTGGACCATACTTCTCAGGAATCTCATCTCAGCTGCCTGATGAAAAACGCCGTACCTAATCCAACAAAGAAAGGAACTCAATTACGTCAACTAAAGGCTAATATATAATGCAATTTGATGATTATAAAGTGATGGTGAAAGTATAAAGTACAAAGAGAAATTACATAGAAGTACTGTTTGAACAGAGAGAGTGGGCAAATGTCGGGAGCACAGACAGAGTTGGGCAAAATACTCCCAAAATGTATTTTCGATACAAAATACAAAATACTCATAAAAAAGTATTTTAGATACAAAATACACTTATAACATTCCTGAAAATACAAAATAGTATTTTAAAATACAATTCATAATACAAAATACTTTTAATAAAATATGCTTCTCTTCCATTCAAACTTTAAAAATAACATTATTATTATTATTATTATTATTATTATTCAGATGCCCGGCATTAGCCTGGAGTATTAGTGGGAAACCATGGAAAACCACTTCCAGGATAGCTGAGAAGGGATTCGAAACCGCCTCTTCTCAGTTTTGCCTCAGGAGGCTGAGTGTATCCCGTTCCAGCCCTCAAACCAGAATTAAATTTTTGGCAGAGTCGGAAATCGAACCTGGGCCTCCGTGGTGACGGCCAAGAGCCACTACGCAACGAGGCGGACTTATATATAGAGTGTATATGTGTACTGTTTACACTGGATGAAACTCTTGAGAGAACGCTATCTTTCGAAGATTATCTAACAAAGACTGCTGACAACCACAAGACCTGGAATGCCATTTTGTGGAAGTTTTGTGGTTTCACTTAGGGTTCAACACCAATACTCTCTGTTGTTCAGCTATTGACTTCGTATAATTTGTACTGAATACTCTGCACCAGTGTGTATAAAGAGTTAGTTGTCGTTGCAATATTGTGTTCATGTAGCCCCGTGTACTTGGGCGTGTGTGGAATTTGTCTGATGAATTGTGTTATTGTGACTATTGTGACTAAATTAGTGTGTGTAGCCTATTTGTATTTCAGATGAGGATGATAAGGAGGCGGCCATGCCCGTAATTTAGGTACCATCCTGGCATTTGCCTGAAGTAGAAGTAGGAAACCACTTGCAGGATAATTGAGTTGCCTCAGACCAGAATTATATGTCTTGACAGATTCGGGAATCGAAACTGGACCTCAGGAGTGACAGCCAAGAATACTAGCCATTGCACCACGAGGTAGTCGGATAAATAGCTCTCGTGCCAAGATAATACGATAGATGTACAGCTTAATAACTAAGGCTCGGAAGACCATGCAAAATCATATTTTTGTTTTTGCATATTTATGCTTATTTTGGTTATTTTGGCACAATGCATCATATTTTTCTCCTTTGCCTGTTTAAGTGCATATCACTGCTTGAGAATGGCGCATATTCTAATTTCCTATTGTTTTGAAGCGCTGTTTGCTACTTCAGGTTCGAACGTATATTTCTATTCGGACTCCGAGAGTCTCGTGGCTGGTTAGTCAAAACCTGAACATTTCCCTGTTAATGATAAAATTGCTTTCACCTCCCTTAAATCACCCCGGGTATTTGTATCATCTGCTAATTAGTAGTTTGCACTGCCTGTAAGAAAGAACCGGATTCTCCAACAACTGAAATGCCTTCGTTCCTTTCACTTAACTACCAGTTCACAATAGAGGTTCAGATTATGAATGACCAGGAATTTCCAGAAATATTACGTGGACTTATTATCTCAAATTCCTTAGTTCCAACCTTCAGTGAACTGCCAAGCTGTTTGCCATCAACCACAGCAACACGGAGTTATGACTCCAATGAAAGCTAACGACGTTGTTAAGTTGCAAAATTTTGTGAAAACATTTGGAAGTGATTTTTTTCTACCGACGATAGTATCTTTTATTGTAAAATTTGTGATACAAATGTAGGGAGTTTCTAGGAAGTTTTCAGTGACTCAACATTTACAAACCGCCAAACATAGGCCAAATGTCGTAAAAAAAAAGAGAAAAAAAAACAAACACATCAATTCAGCCCTTGTCAGCAAGAAGAAATTTCAGGAGACTATCACAGGATAATACTGAAATTATTTTAATACCTAGTACGTTTCAGTCCCTTTTGCAAGTTAATATATATTTTTTTTCAGCATTCACTATGTAAATATTGTAAAAATATTTTCATTTTAAAACAATGCAATGTCTATTAAAATTGTATATCAGTGATACTTAAAAATTATCATAATTAATAATTACTGATGGTCAACACCGCTTGAAGTTCCATAAAATATTATTTCCTACTATTTAGAACTGTTTCTTAGTTGAGATATTTTAAAAAAGGTGTAGTTATATGTAGAGCCCTGCGCGTATAAACCAAACGTTATCCGCCCCGCATCTGCACGGCTGTTGTCCGCTCCGCATCCGCACGACTGTTATCCGCATCTGCACGACTTTTATCCACACGTTTGTTATCCGAATCTACTGGCATTACAATAATATTTTCAATGTGTTGCTTTAATACTTTATATTTTAGACATTCGAGCAGAAAGTCGTTCCCTTAGGCTATGTGTGTCATGCACTATGTTTAAAAAGATTGTTACATAGCATGAATTGCAACCCTTTTCAGTTCGGAGTGTTAATTATGCTTAATGACATAATCTGAATGGGTTTAGCTTAAATCATCATCTTACATTTGAAGTGAAAAGCATAACAGAAAAATATATGATATCAAAATAGTGAGTAAAAAAGTTTCTCCCAATCAATACCTTTCACAGTATAAATTTAATGTTTCTTTCTCATACTAGGGACATGTTTCGAACAATATTTGTTCTTCTTCAGCCTTATACATTTATCAACATTGTAACTTATCTAAGACATTTGCATAATTAAAACACATGCACAATAGACAATTCATTATAGAGCATACAACTAAAAACGTAATGTTAAAAAACTTGGATAACACATTAAAACATTTGGAACTACTTATTCCCATTTGTACTATATTCAGTTCTGAATGGCCTTGCTATGAAGGCTTAATTTAATGGTGATAAGCAGTAGGTCAGTAAGAAGCTTACTGCTTATCACCGTTAAATTGCATTGCTTCATATAATCGTGGTTTTCGCTGTTTGACTATGATCCCGAGTGAATTTTTTGAAAAACTTTCTTAGCGAGCACCCACGGCCCCTGAGGAAGCTGCATACCAAATTTCATTCCAATCCGTTCGGTGTTTTCTGAGATTTCGTGATGAATGAGTGAGTGAGTGGTATTTGACAAATATATAGTACTAGCTGTTACCCACGGCTTCGCCCGCAATAACATTTGGAATCCCGTTATAACATTTGTTAGATAGATAAGCATGTTCGAAACCAAAAATGCATGGGACGAAAAAACCATCAAAATATCATGTTGGTTTCGGACCCTAAAAGACGTGAAAAATATAATAAAAGTATTAAAAAAAAACAACTATTTTTTGAAATTTCATTCGAATCAATTTTTATGTCATTCCTGGGACTTAGAAAGTTCCGGCCAAAAAGTACAAAATCATTAATAACTCCCTAAGTATTCGTAGTATGATGAAATAGCAAGAGACAAAAAAGATGTAATGTGTTATTGTCTACAACATAGGCCATGTATAATTTTCCACTCAGACATATTACCTGTTCCCCCCCCCCCCCCAGAAATTCACCCCTCCCCATGGGCCCCTTAAATTGGATTTATGAAAAAAAAAAAAAGTCAAACATCTATTTACTTATTTTTTATGCTGAGTTTCAAACTCCTCGCCTATGTCGTTTAAGAGATACACGCTCTGTTAGGATCCTTCAACCCCCACTTTTTACCCCTTTCACCTCATAATATACACCACATCGAAAAACCCTCAGACACGACATGTCTTCTTATTTTTAATGATGCGTTTATATGCCGAGTATCACATCCCCCAATGAAACCCATCGGGAAATGCAGGTCTACCCCCGTAACACCCCTTTAGAACCTGAATATCCAAAAATCCTCTCTTAGTGGGCGTTTGCAGCCCTTGAGGAAGCTGCATACCAAATTTCATTCCAATCCATTCGGTGGTTTCTGAGATTTCGTGATGAATGAATGGTATTTGAGCTTTATATAATAGATATGAAATTTATGAAAAAACGGCCGAACACCGATTTACTAATTTTTCTAAGCTGGCCATTTTGAGCGTCGGGTTTGGGGGGGAGGGGGGCAGAAGTTGGTAAATTAGTAGTTTTTATCAGTTTTTCTAAAATATTTCCTCAGATATGCGGTTTAGCGCAAACAGTGTCATCTACAAAAATAATCTATATTAAATTGCGAACAAAAATGGTCCTGTGCATAATCTTGCTAAAGTGAACGGTTCCAGAGTTACGGAGGGTGTAAAAGTGGAATTTTTTAGTATTTTTTGTTTTTTTGGAAACAATATGACATTATCTTAAGGAAACTAATTTTATTTATACAGGGTTGTGTTCTGTAAAAGCTAATACCGATTTTATTGACCGGTGGTATACAAAACAAGTGATTGGTGCTTTTCAGTCGGTCAACATGAATGTACCCAAAAGAGTTGGGTAATACCCTAATCCTAAAAAAAATTACATGAGATTAATAAATACCTACCATCTCATGTAATTTTTTTCAGGATTAGGATATTACCCAATTCTTTTGGGTACATTCGTGTTGACCGACTGAAAAGCACCACGCTTTTGTTTACTAAGGCAACACTGAAAAATTGTGATTGGTGGGGTGGAAGTGAGGCATGACTTAATGGTAGCGTTGTGTTCTGCGCACCGCCTTCCCGGCTGGCTCGTGCTCTAGTAAGTCCGTGTCGTCACCAATTACACAAACGTCAACTCCTTTCTTAGCTTCATCAATCGCTGTTAAAACTATTAATAAGTCAGCGTCATCAGATGCTTGATGAACTGTGCAACCACTTCTTTACAAGTGCACTGTCAGGAGAGAAATAAGGCCCATTTTGTTTTTAGCGTTAGCTAGAAATTCACTTTGATTGATATTTACATGGATTGATTCTTCTACTTTCACTTCAATGTTAGTGGTAGAACGTGATCTGCGTAAGTGTTCTTCATCTTTTGTGTTTCCTTGCTCATATCCATCAAAAACAACAGTTGTTGGCCCATAATGAGTAATTATGTAATCTGAGTATTTCTCGCAAATCTGTCTCAAGGTAGCTGGGCGTCGCCACACAACACGATGAAGGAGGTGACCACCATCAATGATGTAGGACACTTTCTCTGAATCTGGGGTGATTAATGGTTCATTTGAATCTGGAACCAAAACAGTCACCATTGAAGATTTGCTTCCCTTCTTCATCAAGCCAGATTCGTCGAAGAACGAAGGAGAATAAGCACATAACTCAAATTGAAATATTTCTTCAAGTCTCTCATCACTCCTTACTGTGCACACCATCCGATGTAATAGAGTGTTAGGGTGCACACATACAGCGTTGTTGTTAATTGTCATAAACTTGGTTATAGAGGCTAGAGGCTTAACAGCTAACTTTCTTTTCAAGTGTATCTCATTGAATGTTTTGTTCCCAATCTCTTTCAAGGCTAGTGTTCCAACTTCAAACGCTTTATCACAATTCACGTTTTCATCTGCTACAACCCCTGTTGATAAGGAAGAGAGTTCAGGTGCTTTAGAAAACGGATTATGTTCCTCGAGACAAGATATAAAAGTTTGCAAGTCCTTGCAATTTATTTGCTGCTCTGAAGAGACGCCACGCACACCTGGCGGCCGTGCTTGTACTAAACCAGTTGTTTGTTCCCAGTATTTTTACGCTTCTAACCCTTTGTGGTGCCTCAGCCTCTTTTGGACTACAATACGATTGTACAATGAATGAAAATCCACAGCCTGCTTCCAGTCTCCGACCGGGTCAGGAATGGAATGAATGAAGCCCCCATCTAGCGGCGAGGATATGAATTGTGCCGGCTGCCGAGGCCTGACGCACTCCTCTGGGGCAATGATTAAATGAATGACAGATGAAATGAAATGATAGTGGAGAGTGTTGCTGGAATGAAATTTTGACAGGGAAAACCGGAGTACCCGGAGAAAAACCTGTCTGCCTCCGTTTTGTCCAGCACAGATCTCACATGGAGTGACCAGGATTTGAACCACGGACCCAGCGGTGAGAGGCCGGCGTGCTGCCGCCTAAGCCACGGAGGCGGCACGATTGTACAATATTACTTTTTAATAAAATTGTTTAGTTATTTCTGTTTACATAGTAGTTATAATTTCATTTTTCTAAAAAATCTAACAAAATACGAAAAATTGCTACATTCGCACCCTCCCTAACTTTGGAACCGTTCACTTTAGCAAGATTATGCATGGGACCTTTTTTGTTGGCAATTGAATGTAGATAATTGTTGTATATGACACATTTTACGCTAAACTGCATATTTTTCGAAATATTTAAGAAAAACTGATAAAAACTACAAATTTACCAACTTCTGCCCCCCTCCCCCCCAAACCCGACGCTCAAAATGGTGAGACTTTTTACCGAACAACATGTGGACTGTATAGAACAATTTGGGCTTGGAGGGAAACTTTTACTTTGGATGGAGTGACCAGGATTTGAACCACGGACCCAGCGGAGAGAGGCCGGCCATTTTCAGGACTAATTGCACCGTACTATATTGGCAGTTAGCTCTGTGGGCTCCTCTGCTTCTGTATCTCTTGCCTTAAAATTGTTAAATATTGAATCTAACCATTGTTTCCTAAGTCTGCCTCTGCTTCTCTTACCTACTATAGCAGAGTTCATTAATCCCCTAGGTAATCTCTTTTCTCCCATTCTCATTACATGACCCCACCATCTGAGTCAACTCATACGAGCAGCTTCATCTATTGTATTAATTTCTAACTTAGCCCTTATCTCTTCACAAGTAGTTTGGTACCCGGCTTCAACCAATCAATCATGAAGTCTACTAAGTTCCATGATCTGATAACACTCTTACGTGATGAATGATATTTACAAGCCGGACGTGAGTTTTAGGTGATTGACCTTGAAGCTTGCGGGTGAGCCTGTAGCCTACACAGTATCTCTCTCGCCCTGTCGCTTCACAGTTGTCACCACCAGTCTGATGTAATGGAATTCCAGATGTGAGCACGTGACGACACCACCGTCCAGAACTGTAGCCTACAGTCCACGCCGAAGTATTGTGTGACACGGAAGTACACGTTACATAGTTACGAACACAACGCCATTCTATTTGCCAATGACTGTACTTCAACAATAGCGTGAGATAGTTATGTCCATCATCGGACCGCATGGGGCAGCTGACAACAACACAGGTACTGTAGTAAGTCGCCTCCAGGCTTCCAATATGATTTTTCACTCTTCGAAAACAAATGTCCGGCCTGTAACTTATTTATTCATTATCAAACTCAGTGAGATGTCATACTAAAATTCCTCATAGCAAATTGAAGGTGACAGTAAAATATTAACAACACAGAGAATCATTAAGGAAATTAACCAATTCAACTGCTACATGTGATAAAGAGATCACAGGGAAGTCTGTTCAAAGCGAAATGTCACACTATAAGCATGTGACATGAAAGAGCATTTTGCTCTCTCCAATGGCTCTTTCACCACCAAATAAGTTTCCAACAGAAGAGAAGTGATAAATGGACAGAAAATGACGGAAAGGCTTGTGCTCCAAGCAGACCCAACCTGCTCTTGATGATGATGATAATTCAATTTGTATTGAAAAGGCGGACAATCAAACTGTTTCCTTTGATATCAGTCATGACGCCACTACCCTTTTGCCCAATGTACTGTATACCATGGCGATTATCTTCATAACCAATGATTAGATTTGCCACGTCACATAAGTTATTTCTTTTCTCCTTCAAGAAAGCTCTGCACTGGCAACAGAAAAATTCAGATAATTTTGCATGTAATATGGTACTATCATTTAGTTGCACTACACTCACATGCTTCAATGACGTAGACATGCGACAGACCGGGTGAGAATACAGTATATGGTCACCTGGTAAATTCGAAGAAGAGTCCATTCCAGGTTCCGTGTTGACGTTTTGTAATTAAGTATAAGTATGATTAGGCGGAAACTTTAAATTTGTTATACTTAATTAGTCACCTGGTAATGTGGGCAAGCACTGCAGCAACCCGATCGGAGAGTCCTGGTATCATAAGAGTCATCATCATCGGCTTTAACTCGAATCCGAGTATAAATCTTCTTCCTTCAGTCCAGTTTGTGGATGTGTTTACGGTGACTAAAGAGTCCAATCCTGGCATGGAACAAGCGACCACACAAGTCACATAGTATTGCTGGAGGAGGATGTGGTTGGGCTGCTCGAAGTTTCCTAGCTTGACGCTTGGCCTCTTCATGTGTGCGTCGATCCCTTTCAAACGTCTTTACAGTATCCGAGATGGTACGGCGCCAAGTTGAGCGGTCTTCAGCCAGCATGTCCCAGGTTTGTGAATCAAGACCTGTCAATTTCAGGGTCTGCTTAAATTGGTCCTTGTAGCGCCTCTTAGCACCACCATGAGGTCTGGTACCATAGCATAGCTCACCATATAGCATTTGGCGAAGTAATCTCACATCATTCATCCGATGGACTTGACCAATCCATCTAAATTGGTGACCTATTATGGATGATTCTATGCTGTTGATTTGAGCCTTTTCCAGAACAGCAATATTGGTAATGCGGTCTTCCCATTTAATCCTCAGGATTGATCGAAGTTTTTGTAGGTGGAAACGCTCAAGCTTCCTGAGATCACGTCGGTAAAGGGTCCACGTTTCACAGCCATACAACAGTGTAGAAATGACTACTGCTTTGTACACCATAAGCTTTGTACTCATAGACAGATCTTTATTCATGAAGACCCGGTGCGCTAATCGTCCATATGCTGCATGGGCTGCACCAATTCTCTTATCCACATCCTGCTCACTGGTACAGCTCACAGAAATGGTACTGCCCAGGTACGAGAAGTGGTCTACCTGTTCTAATGGCAAATTTGAGATGGAGAAATTGAACTGAGGAAGAGGTGTGCCTGGTGAAGGTTGTGCCAAGACTTTAGTCTTATTGACATTTATGGTAAGACCAAAGCGATCACATGCACTTTTGTAACAATTAACTGACTCTTGCAGCTCTTCTGGTGTGAGAGTTGGCGATGCAGCATCATCTGCATACAACATGTTAGTAACCTTAGTAACCTGAGTTTTCCTCAAGGAGCGGAGACGAGTTAGGTTGAAAAGCCCTCCATCAAAACGATACTTGACCTCCACACCTGGAATGTTTGTGGGTGAATCATAAAGCATTGCAGCTAAGTACAGCGCGAAAAGCGTTGGAGCCAGTACACATCCTTGTTTCAATCCATGGGTAATAGGAAATTCATCGGACATCTTATTCTGATGGCAAACCTGACCTGTCATGCCATCATGGAGAGCCTTGATTAGATCTACAAATCGCTGAGGGCAACCAAACCGTTTCAGCACCGCCCACATGGCTGGTCTTGGAACTGAATCAAATGCCTTTTCCACGTCATAAAAGACTAAGAAGAGTGGATTCTGTTGTTCTCTACATTTTTCTTGTAGCTGTCTCACACAGAAAATCAAGTCAATTGTGCTTCTGGAAGCTCTAAATCCACATTGTGACTCTGGGAGGATCTTCTCAGAGATAACCTTGAGGCGGTTAAGTAGAATTCTTGCAAGAATCTTCCCCACAATTGATAGCAGTGATATACCACAGTAGTTGCCACAAACACTGCGATCACCCTTTTTAAAGATAGTGACGATAGTGGCATTCTTTAGGTCTCCAGGTACCTTTCTTGATTCCCATATTCTGAGGATAAGGGTGAAAATCCTTGTTTTGAGGGAACGACCTCCGGCTTGAATTAGTTCCAGAGGGATGTTATCTGGGCCAGGTGCTTTTCTGGGTTTCAATTGGGTGAGAGCTGCACTGAAATCATGATAAGTAGGAGGTACTGCCAACCACAGTTGTTCAGGTTGTTGCGGCACATCACAAAGGAAGTCTTCAGCAGCTGTTGATGGACGATTTAGGAGATTGGAGAAGTGCTCCTTCCAGCGTTCCAAGATTTCTTGACTATCAGTAAAGGTAGTAGAATTATCAGCGCTTTTCAGAGTACCTGATGATGAGCGAGATGGTCCATATATTTCCTTGAGTACTGCATCATAAGAGTAGTCTTGTCTACAAGACACTTATCGAGACTAAAGAGGAGCTCTTGACTTGAATACCCATTGTTTGCAAACATTGCCAAGGATGTTTTTACTGGATCTGACTGAATGTATGCTGTCATGCCTGTATCAAGGCTTGGGGTGCCAGTGAGAACAGTTGTTGTAAGCATCTGCACAGCATGTAGTGCTGGTAAATTCATGTATTAATCAGAACCCAAAAATTCATAAGGTGTTGTACCCAATTCCCTGTATGTTTTTTAAATGTATAACTTGGCTTACTTGTTTTTCAACTAGTGGATTAATGCCTGCCAGGCTTGTACTCCAAGCAGACCCAACCTGCGGTTGGAAACTGCTCTAGTTGATGATGATGAAGTCCCTGGTATCATTTTCATGTGCAGAATCAAGGACAATTTTACTGTCACAATGAAATCCATCCAATGATCGCCTCATGTCTTCAATGACTCAGCTTTGGAATGTTTATTGGAGCAATAAGTTTTTTAACACTGGTCCCTCAGTTTATCTCATGACCCACATTTGACTGAATCATATATAAGAGCGGTCTAGTAAGAACATGTTCTCAATTTATTCAGCTCCTAGGACTCAAACAGATCACGCACATTGCCATGGACGTTGTTAGAGGTTGATGGGGTCTGGACAACTCCAGATTTGTAGGAATGTGTTTGGCTGACAATGGATATAATCAGTGGGCTTTCTAAAAGCTCTTCCTTTTTCATACTTTTGTTTAAAAGACAAAGAAATACATTCATCCACCAGCTTCTGTTGTTTGTTGGTTACAAGTTCAGCTGGTATGGAGGTGATTGGATGCATTGTAAGATTTAGAGGTATTTTTCCTCAGAGAAACTTAAAACTCAACAAATAGATGACCTTGGAAAATTGAAGAATAATTCTAAGTTAGTATACGGTATTGTTTTAAAAACATACATCACCATTTTTGTAATCGAATGCTTCAAACATTCTTTCGTGTGAATTCTACTACAATTCTGTGTTATTTTGTGATTTAAGATTATCAAATAATGCAATTTTAGGATGAATCCTGCATATTTTTGCAACTTGACCTTTTATTTTATATTTTTCAGTGTTATCAATTTCTCCCCCCAGGGGCTCACATCTAGTGGGTTGTGGGTTAGCGACCACGGGGCCCCAGCTGAGTCCGGCATTGCTTCCACTTACTTGTGCCGGGCTCCTCTCTTTCTTCTTTCCTGTCGACCTCCTTTGGTCAACTCTTGTTCTCTTCCGACCCCGACGGTGTTAGGTTATCTGAGGCCTAGGGAGTCTCTTCCTTTCCCGCCTTAATTGGCCCTTGTCTCATCTTTTCTGATTCCCTCCTTCTGCGAGGGGTCAGCCTTCTTTTTCTTTTCATGTTATCTCCTGCCTTCTGCTTAAGGCCCTCAAGGAGGCCGGGTGTATGTAGCCCCACCACTTTTGGTGCACCCTAGATAATGCTACACCCTCAGGGGCTCACGGCTGGTGAGTTCGGGAGTTGGCGACCCCGAGGGATTCCTGAGCTGGGTCCGTTTTCCCCTTTTGTCCCTTACCTTTTGGGCGGACCCTCTCCTCTTTCACTTTCCTATCTGCCTTTCATGACTCTCCTTCCTTCCAAGACCCTCAATCCACCTTCTTCGAGGGTTGAGGGCATTTATTTTCCTCCTGTCCTTTATTTGCCTTATTCTCCTTTAGTTTTCCATTTCTTCTTCTAGTATGTAGGTTAGTAGTTCATTTTAGTTTTAAGTTCGCTTTTCATTTTCATCTTCACGATCACCCAAACCATCAGGGGCCGATAACCTAGATGTTAGGCCCCTTAAAACAACAATTATCATCAATTTTGTTCTGGTTTCCATTTCATTATCATTTTCACTATCTCCCAGATCATTAGGGGCCGATAACCTCGATGTTAGGCCCCTTAAAACAACAATTATCATCATCATTTTTCCATTTCTAGTAAGTTAGCCTATATTTGTGTTCCATGAAGTATTGTAAAATTTTACTGTTTGTGTTTCTTTTTATAAGGTTCTCAAATACTCAACATCAAGTAAAGACTGCTCTAATGAGTTACCATCAAATGATGTGCTGTTTAATATTAAGGAAGTGTGCACTTTCTTATTGCAAGGTGTCAGCCATGATGTCCAGTGTAATACCAAGCTTAGAACTGCCTTAGAAGAATACTCTTCAGCTGTGGACGATTGGCAGGTAATATTGATACAGTACTTACCACTTGCATTGTTACCACTTTTTTCGTCCCTCATTTCCTCATTGGTCATACTTTTGTTTCAGAGTGGAAAGCAGTTAAATTGGAATAGTATGCAAGTTTTCAAAAACCTTTTGCTAGCTGTTCATGACGTCACGATGAGGAAAGATTCAATGGAGATTGAGCAAATCAGTATAGCAATTGAGGAATGTCAAGATTCTCTTGCTAAACTTATCAAAGCTACAACTAATGAAGAGAAAATGATGATTTTAAAGGTTTGTATAATACTCCTGTGTTGTGAATTCTTTGTAGCTTTTAGTCGGTCATCACAAAAATCATTCCATTAATTACTGGAATATGTGAAATATCGTCATCAGCTTCTAAAGGCTAAAAGCCTTGTTGTTGCAGCCATTTCTTATGTTCTTCAGCAGTTCTCTTCATATGGGCATATGAGTTACATTCCATTTCCTTCACAATGTTCTTTAGATACAATTATCTTGGTCGTCCCCTTGGTTTTTCCCCCAAAATTTTTCCTTCAAAGATTACCTGGAGGAGAGTGTCATGTCTGAGTATGTGTCCCATGAATTTGGCTTTCCTTTTCTTGATGTTGTTCAACAGGCATCGATTCTCCTGAATTTGGTTCAGAACAAGCTCATTTGTCTTCCTTTTCATCCAGCTTGTTCGGGTCATTTGTTTCCAAACCCAAATTTCTGTTGCCTCAAGTTTTATTTCTTCTCTTTTCCCAAGTGTCCATGTTTCACAACCATAGGTCATCATACTCCAAACAAATGTCTTAAGAAATCTTCCTTATCTTCAAGTTGAGGTGCTCATTGAGCAGCAAATTCTTCTTATTTTGAAACTCTTTCTTCGCCAACACTATTCCTTTCTTAATTTCTGAGGTGCATCAGTAGTCATAACTGATCACACTTCCCAAATTACAAAGTTCCGTTACTTGTTCAATGGCATTATCATTTAACGTTATCTTAGCTAAAATTGCCTGTTTCTTTTTATAATAAAGAGTTATTGCAGCCAAGTGGCCATACTTTTTTTTTTAATACATTTGATTGTTTGAGATGCATCTATGTCTTTACTCTTCAGAACTAAGTTCCATTAGTGATCTTGTATTGTTCTTGCATAAGAGGATGTGGTAGTTGTTGCACTGTATGCACACGCATTTCTCAGAGATGCTGTGGTATAATGTTATGCGGCATATCTTGTGATGGAAGCCATGGACCGCCAGCCTGTTGACTGCGCTTCTCATCTGCTGGTTAGCTTTTGCCCAGCTTCAGTCGATCATGCCGTAGAATTCTTCTTCCACTTTTTCCTTCTTTTGCTGCCTTTCTGTTAGGAGATTGCTGTATGCTTTCGTGGTTGGTAGTAGTAGTGTGTATTTTAGTTCCTCTATCAGGAAAGATTCTCTTGCCAGTAAATATGTATACCTGGAGGGTGTATATTTTGAGATGCCTAGTGTTTTCTTTAGGTACAGTGCTTTGATATTCTCTATTGTTCTTAGATCTCTTGTTTTCAAGTAGTCCCATATTATTTGAAGTCCATATGTCAGGATTGGTACTATTTTGACTCTGAAAATCTTCATTGCGGTGACTAATGATAGTGATTGAATTTTTCTAACGTCCCTCATTGCAGCGATGGCGGTTATTGTCTTCTGTTTTTCGTACGTAATTTATTTCAGGTTATTTTTCACATATTCCAGTAATTGGAATGAGTTTTGTGTTGACAAACTGAAAGCTAGAATGTTAATAAGGCAACACTGAAAAATGGCTTCAAAGCTATCATAAATTCTTTAATGTACACAACTTATATGCAACAGCTCTACTGGGCTAGCGCTCTTACTGACAGCTCCAGCTACGCTCACTAAGGTGCAGTGCTATGCCATGACACCAAGCTACTTGTGGGCTCGGTAGACGGGTGGGTTGGAATTCTACCATCAGCCATTCTTGAAGTTTCCATTTTCAGTTCCAGGCAAATTCCATGACTAAGTTACCTTCTAATAGGCCATGGCCGTTTCCTTCAAATTCCTTGCTCAGTTTCATTCATATTCATTCGTTTATTTTCTCATGAACTTTTCTCATGAGGTTGGCATCAAGAAGGGTATCCAGCCGTAAAACCCACCTGCCATATAGAAATTCAATCGACAGAATTGCTCTTCAGTCGGTCAACACAAGTGTGTCCAAATAGAAGTAACAATTATTTTATCATCCTATTATCTGAAAGAAATGTTACATGAATTATTTTTGTACTCATTAGGCCTAACACACTTCTCTAACCAGGTCAGGACTTGTTGCAACTCAACTCATGTGGTAACTTTAAGCATTGTACTGTCAGCATAGTTCAGGGCCAATGTACTTCGTATTGCAGATCTTACTTGAATGATGAAAAGTGTATTTCAGGTAGCCCAGGCTAGAGGTTTAGAGAGGAAAATCATGACAAACTACCTTGCTCATGTTGCTAAGTATGCCTCATTATAATGCTGTTTTTTTTTTAACTTTCCACCCTCATTGTATGGTTCTTTTCGAGGACCTGACTAGCCTCTGGGCTAACTACCTACAGGGAGACTACCAGGATGTTATTTTTAATTATTCTTTACATTTCTATTTCCCTACAGGAATTTGGGATGCTGACAAGCTCCTGCATGACGAAGATCGGGTCACGAGCCAATGACTTGGTGAGCAAGAAACAGCAACAGATAATTTTGCTGTGTGCCAGCCAGATTGCAAAGTGTTTGTATTTGTTGCGAATAGCTCTCGTCAGTAAACCAGATGATGTTAAGGTACTTGAGAATATTATGTTCTTCTTATGAATGGAAGGCTATTTTGAAATATGATTTTTCTTATGAATTGTATTGTATTGCCAACAGTTTCCAGACACTCCTCTTATGTATATATGGTGCCTTGGGTACAGTTGAGAGAGAGGTACTGTAAGTAGTCTTGATACTGCCATGCTGTGATCACTAGGTCTCGGATTTTTAGGTGCTAAAAATACTCAAAAAAGTAAAAAAAT
Organism: Meconema thalassinum; assembly: GCA_946902985.2. Lineage (NCBI taxonomy): Eukaryota > Metazoa > Arthropoda > Insecta > Orthoptera > Tettigoniidae > Meconema > Meconema thalassinum. Next base: position 602,385,940 of record OX336388.2, on the reverse strand, counting down.
ATTTATCTGTTATGGTTTGTTTATGTTAATACTGTAAACAATATGCAGTACTCACCAATGTAATTTGTTATGCCCTGCTGATTGCTAAAGAATTACTGTACACAATGAGACATCCTCAATTGTCCATCACAAATGACCAGCGATTATCGCGAAACACTGACTTATACTGGGAACATATGCGTTCCACGTCACAAGATGTCAGCCTAGCAAATTTATAGCAGTGTATGTCACTCACATCAATATCCTCTTCTTGATGACCATGTAACATATTTGAAATTTTACACATGACACATTGAAACCCACTATTATTTTCAAACGCACACCTGTAGATCCAGTAAGATTGTCGAGCTTTCTTTCTAAGTCATGAACATGCTGAACTGTTTCTAGCAGAAGGATCTCTCCCTTTTCAAGTTTGTCAATCGTGTTGCAGAGGAAACACTAGTTACCGACAAAAAAAAAAAAAATCAGGGACGCTCTGCGTGTTGTGTAAAAGACAATTGGATCGGCGGAGAAAATGAGGTTACTTTGTTACGTGCTGGCGCACGATTCAAATTGACGGGCTCGCCGTATTTGCTGAGCCTGAGTGCAAGCCGCTGGTCACTGCTGCGCTTCAGGCAAGGGATGGGATTATAGATGGAGACAGAGATATGCTGGTGCAACTGATGCACTCGCTACTCGGCCCCAGTGGGCAGTGTACAGTTTGTTCTACACACATTGGCTACTACTTTTACGGAATAAAATGGTGAGAATGGTTCCGTTTCGGTACACTAACGAAGAACTGGCTGATATGCACCTAGCTTATGGCGCAGCAAATGACAACGGGGGAGAAGCCGCACAGATTTATAGCGTCCGGCACCCTAATCGCCGCCAACCTTATCATTTAACCTTTGTGTCAATTGACAGCCAACTGCGTGAAGGAGGGAGCTTCGTGCCTCAGATGCACGACTCTGGCAGGACGTCCTCAGTATGGACCCCAGAGTTTGAAGAGGCTGCATTAGAAGAAATACATAATAATCCTTCAACCAGTACGAGGTCTGTCACGAGGAATGTTGGCGCTTCTCAAAGGGCGGTGTGGAGGGTTTGGAAGGACCGGCAATTGTACCCTTATCACAATCAATCAGTGCAAGAACTAACACCTCTGGATTATCCACAATGCCTAACATTTGCAAGGTGGACCTTAAACAGCTATGGAAATATTCCACACTTCTTGTCAATGCTCTTTTTCACGGGTGAAGCTACATTTACGAGAGAAGGCGTGGCAAACTCCAGAAATCGGCATTTTTGGACGGATGAAAACTCCCATGGGACAGTGGTTCGCTCATTCCAGCATAGGTTTAGTGTTAATATTTGGGCTGGCATTGTTGGTGACTATTTAATTGGGCCGTATGTCCTTCTTCCTCGTCTGAATGGTGAGGAATATTACTGTTCCTTGGCAGAATCACTGCCTGATTTATTGGAAGATGTTCCTCTGGGTATTCGGCAGCGAATATGGCTGTGTCATGATGGTGCTCCACCGCATTTTGCTCGCCGTGTCACACGACACTTAAATGCTCTTTATCGAGGAAGATGGGTAGGCCGTGGTGGGCCAGTTAAATGGCCTCAGCGCTTGGCCAATTTAACTCCCATGAACTTTTTCTTATGGGGTTGTGTATGCGAACCCCATAGAAAGGCAAGATGAACTTATAAGAAGAATCCGGGCAGCTTTCCACATCATTCGTAACACACCACACATCCTGAACAGAGTCCAAATGTCACTAATACACTGCTGAGAACTGTGCATCGAAGTTGGAGAGGGACATATTGAACATTTACTGTAATCAAACCATTGGGTGTATTGTTTCCTTCATTCAGTATTTCATTTCATTTGCAACGTTCTGAATAAATGAATGCATGATCGTACAATGGCATCTGTGCGTACAGTATGTCAAATAATAAAGAAAGTTATTGAGACGAACAGACTAGAAGAGAACTTATCGGGTACATTTCATGACTGACAAGTGTGTCTTTATTACTGTGTGTCCTTGTACTGTGTGTGCGATTACGGCTGCTTAGTAAACAAATTTGGATATTAATTGCCTGAAAGGTACAAGGACAATTCTGCACGAGGCGAACGTGGAAACTTGCGCATTCCCGCCAGCATATCTCTGTCTCCTTCTATCACACTCCCTTCCCTTGTCTGAAGCACAGCAGTGGACAGAGGCTTGTGCTCTGGCTCAGCAAATACGTCGAGTTCGTTGATTTGAATCGCTCGCCCGGAAGTAACAGAGAAACCTCATTTTCTTGAAGGGATGTTTTCTCCGCCAATCCGATTGCGGCATCGTCTTTTACTTAAAAAACAGAGCATCTCTGATTTTTTTGTCGGTATAATTAAGATACACCCTGTATATGCCAAATCATTTTTCAACACTATACTATTTAGCATTTGCTGAAGGATTCCAATTGAAGTTGCATCATGCATCATCTTTATCCAGTTCATTAACTACTGATGCAAAACCTTCCATGTTTCTACATAGTGGTGTTTGAAGCCATTTTTCAGTGTTGCCTTAGTAAACAAAAGTTCGATGCTTTTCAGTCGGTCAACACGATTGTACCCAAATGAGATGGGTTGTTCCCTAATCCTGAAATACATCACATGAGATTAATAAATTATCATTGTTATTATTATTATTAATAAATTATTATTATTTATTTCAAAGTCTCAGTTGGATACAATCGTGTTGACTGACTGAAAAGCATCAACTTTTGTTTCTACATAGTATTAGACTGCAGAAAGCCAAGTTACCCACTGTGTTATTATGGGGGTGGGAGAGAGTGGTACCAAAGCATATGGAAGAGGAAGTGTAGGCTCTGCACCAGTTATCGTGGACCGCCGCACAGATAGCACTGGTAAGGCCTGTGCCGCAAGCTCGTGTCACCGAGGCATGTACAGTACTACTGGTTCTGGCTACGTAAGAATCCGAAGCATACAACTCACGTTGAAAGATGATTTCAGCAACTGGACACTTTGGAATATTTTCTAGATGATTTTGCTGACTTGGACGTTGCCAGCTCTCTTCATATCTCCTTAGTGCGGAAGTGGAAAAGACATTTCAAGTAGTGGAATACAAGTTAGTTTAGATAATATAAACAACCCATCATCTCACGACTTCACTTCAATAGATTCTAAACTATCTAAACACTCAAAAAATACATCTCCCATAAACTAGCTATTACCACACGATAGACTTTCCTGTTCAACTCTTTACTCTCGAAACAACAACTGATAAACACTTTCTAATGCTTACCGTATGTTAGATATATGTTGTTGATTCATGTAGAGGCTTTGTGACATCGTGATCAGGTAGCCCCGTATACTTGGGTGTGTATGGAATTTGTCTGATAACTTGTGTTATTGTGACCGACAGTGGTAGCCATGCTCGCTAGAGCCCAGCGCTAGGCCATGGGACCAAGCTCTCTGCGGACTTGGTAGACGTGGGTTCGAGCCCCACCGTCGGCCGTCCTTGAAATGGGTTTCCGTGGATTCGACTCCAGGCAAATGCAGGGATGGTACCTTCTGACAGGCCACGGCCTGGTTTCATTCACCTTCATTAATTTCATCTCTCATTAACTCCTCTCATGAGGTTGGCATCAGGAAAGGCATCCGGCCGTAAATACCATTCGCCACATTCATCTCATCTCATCCCCTACCCCGGGAATAATAAGGGGTAGACATATATACAACCTGTGTTATTGTGATGGCTGTATTAGTGTGTATAGATCTAGTGGTAATTCAGATGGGGATTGGTAAGTAGGCAGCCGTGGCCTTATTTAGGAACCATCCCGGCATTTTCCTGGAGTGGAAGTGGGAAACCACGGAAAACCACTTTTTGGATGGCTGAGTTGAGAATTGAACCCGCCTCTTCTTATTTTTGCCTCACGAGGCGGAGTGTACCCCGTTCCAGCCCTCAGATTAGAATTAAATTTTTTGGCAGAGCCGGAAATCGAACCTGGCCCTTTGCGGTTAGATACTCAGATGCTGGAGGCCAAGTGCAAGGGTAAGAGAGCAAGGGGAAGACCTAGAACAAGGTGGATCGATTCAGTGAAGAACAGCGTGAGAAAAAGAAATCTGGACTGGGACAAGATCGTGGAAGAAGAATTGTGGAAGGAAAGAGGAAAGTGGAGAAGTGCCATAAATACCCCGACCCGGCAGGAGCTGGATAAGGGGAAATGATGATGATGATGATGATGACTCATATGTGCCGCTTTGAGTAGAACCGTAATCTTTAAGACGTTTTAGCACAGCAGCTACATTATCAGTTGGTTTTCCATGGGGGAAAAGTGGGTATAATTAATACTGCGTCACTTTTGAAATATTTTGCATGATGTATCCAGCTAAATGATACACTAAGCATTCTTTGCCTACCTGAAGACGATTGATATCCAGCCGGGTACTAAATACGTGGGCATATTGCGTGCGCTGAAACATGCTGTCTCAAGGCACAATAGGTATGTAACAATGTAGACGGTAAGATATAACCAGATGGCAAGTTCTATTTGTTTTTTCCGTAAGTTCTTCAAATCCGCTTTTGATTTGTTGCCTGTAGATGTTCTTCATAATCCGATAACCTCAGTACTAAATATGATCAATCATTTCAGATACCGTGTGACAGAAGAGTTTTCAATTTATCAAAGACAGGTTGCCAAACGCCACATTTGTAACAAAGAATTTGATCAAAATGTTCAGCAATCGCCGTCCAACCCCGTCTTCAGCCACATCAGTTGAAGTGTTTTAGGAATTATAATACAAGACATGCCACGAAAGGTGTCCAACAATATAAAAAATATAGACATTGATTTTGTCAACAAATACGTCTGTCGTTATAAGTGTCAAATGACGTTCTGCATAATAACTTAGAACAGAACAAGTGCAAAATGTGTACCTGAAATTTGTGAACCATGCATGCTATTTCTTAGATTTTAGACATTGTTTTAGTGTTTTTAACCATTTATTGTGTAATGTGTATTTCCATGCCATCGTAAAGATTTTCGATGTTCTTTGTTTTAGATGTTTTCTAGTTATAAGATTGTGGGCTGAGGAAGGGTCCAAAAGCAGGACTCGAAACATGTACCTGAATTGTGACAAAATTAAAGTATTGAATAGGCGGAAAGATTGAAAATTCTTATTCTTCATAATTACTGTCAATACGGAACCTGAAATGAATAATATTTCTAATAAGATATAACACACCTCACACTACTCACTCATGAACACTTCAATATAAACTGCCGAACAGTGACAATGGAGGGCAATAAAAATTCCGATAACTTGACACAAATGTAACGCGCACTAATAACAAGTATCGTCTGTTGCCATCTCAATCGATGGTGCTGCTGCTGGTGGGAAGACAAGCACTCTCTTCAGTTGGCTTATGGGTGTAAAGAGAAGAGCGCACACTTCCTCTTCCATACGCTATGGTGGTACGTTAGGATCTTTATTCTTGAATTCCTTAATTCTTCTCTGTGACTTAATAAACACTATTTTGCCATTAGAAATCAGTTATCCACATTAGGATACACAGCTCTAATTTCTTCACATAGTCTGTGTAAACCATGTGCAATGCACATGACATGAACTATTTTAGGATTACTAATATTAATAATAATAATGCTATTGGTATTGTGCCCCTTTTAACTACTGCGGCTTTTAGAGACGCTGCAGTGCCGGAATTACACCTTGACGGAGATCTTGAACATGCCAGTAAATCTTCTGACATGGTTCCCTCGCATTTGTGCACTCTCAATTGCCAGCGGACTGCGCCTCAATCCCGCAACCTTGGGAACAGCAGGGGAGAACTTTACCACTGAGCCACGCAGCCAGTCAAACTAACAATAGAAACTGTCACTGCCTTCTTCATGTATGCTGCAGCATCTGTCAATAATAGTGAAATATTGTACTGCACAGCCCCTGGCCACAAAATTTACATTGTATCATTAAATAATCATGGCATGTTAGCAGAAAACATTTTTTAGTAAACCAACAATGACATTCCTTACTTTCCTGCCAGTAGCTGAAGTCTCATCTAAAGTAATCCAGATCTTCTCATTTTCACAAAATGAATGATTCTGTTGCAGATATTTTGGTAGCACTATGGAAGATAATTTTTTCTCAAACTTGACTCATCAGCAGTGTCTATATTTGCATATTTGGATAGAAACTGGCTTAACACAAGATTATTTACGTTAGACAGATGTATGCTGGCTGACACGAATGCCGTACATAAATCTTCACAATAAACTAAAAATGTTTGCGACAAATCAAATTCATGGGCCACTTAAAAAGAATGTACCCAAACAGACTAACTTATAAAATTCACACATACCTGAAGAACAAAACAACTAGATTAAATTGGTACAAACAGACTGAGAGAGACCTGAAAGAGTTAGGATCGCCAAATTTACTGAACTGGACTGGAATCAAGAAACTTGCACTCACATGGGGTCTTGAGGATAAAGAGATAAGGTCTAACCGCCATATATGGTTCATTCAATGAAAACTAACTCATTCAGTGCATGTGAGGGAATACTGAGCTAAAAAAACCTCCAACCAATGTCGATTCCGCCTGGTCATAAGAGACCCATTTGTGACTAAGAGGAAGAGGAAGATGATAATGATGAAGAACCGCCACCGGGATCTGTATGTATCCCTGTATGTAGGGATGTATCCATCTGAACTATATATATTCTTAAATTCTGCTATACACTACCGCAAACGATTTGTTGGTGTTGCTTTTACTTTTGGCATAGTGGTATTTACTCATGCTACAGTCTTACATTAAGATATTTAACCCTTATAGTGCCAGGGGGCCGATCCATCGGCCCAGGGAGCCTCTGCCAAAAGTACCACGGGCCGATCTATCGGCCCTGTTTTTCTAAACATTTTAGCGATGATTCCAGTAACGTAGAGAATTTGCTGTTGTAACCAATACAACGCGGGAATCATTCTCACTCTGTATATATCGATGTGTTTAAGTTCCGTGAACAATTGAATTAATATTAAGCACTCTTTAAGCAAGCTGTAGTTAGCTGGCTTGTCGCGTGTTTTATCTTTCAAAGTCTTGATTGTTTATGTTCTTGTTTGGAGCTAAATAAGTTACTTGGTGATAAATATGGCTAGCTCTATGAACGAAGAGGAAATAACTAATGATTTAACGCTGAGTGAAGTGTGCGAGTGTGAATTTTTGACTGATGACGACGATATTTATTCTAATGACGGTGACAATTGTATTCCGCCGAGTCCGCAAACTGCACGAGAGCAACGCCAAGGCCGAGACACAGGAATACCTCCGCCACAGGAAGGATTTACGCCTAATGATATCGACAGTGATTCACAAGGTACATATTCCGATGATAAATCAAGTGACATTTCAACCAGTGATTGGGAAGAGGTTACATGTGACACTGACAATCCACCTAATGCCACATTTTCTTATCAAGAACTTGTAGAAACTGATCGTACTCGAAAACTATTTGATAGAACTATTTCAAATTTGTAACATTTATGTAGCATTCCATGAAGCCTCCTTGGCTTAGGCGGCAGCACGCTGGCCTCTCACCGCTGGGTCCGTGGTTCAAATCCCGGTCACTCCATGTGAGATCTGTGCTGGACAAAACGGAGGCAGACAGGTTTTTCTCCGGGTACTCCGGTTTTCCCTGTCACAATTTCATTCCAGCAACACTCTCCACTATCATTTCATTTCATCTGTCATTCATTTAATCATTGCCCCAGAGGTGTGCGTCACCTCGGCAGCCGGCACAGTTCATATCCTCGCCGCTAGATGGGGGCTTCATTCATTCCATTCCTGACCCGGTCGGAGACTGGAAGCAGGCTGTGGATTTTCATTTTCATGTAGCATTCCATGAGTAATAACATGTATATATCAAAAGATAGTATTTAGATTGTGGAGACTGTCAACATTTTATTAAAATTTCAAAATTAATTAATTTTTTAAAAGTATTTTTAATGAACAAAATTAAGTGAAACGTCAATTTATTAGAATCCATTACGTTACAAATATGTTTACCTGCTACAGAAAAATATTTCAACGTTCTATCTTGGTAATTAGTGGTAGGAGATAACTTTTATCAAACCCTTGTAATTTCACATAACTTGGTTTGGCATTCTTAGCATATCCACCCATCAATAGAGTGGCATCAAAAGGGTTAAACCACATAAAACACCAGAAAGTATGTGAGTGATTTGGTCTCGTGTACAGGCGGATGAAGTGCAGATATGTGGTACAATATTGCCGTATGGACAAGGGAATCTTTGGCTTCTATGATGGGTGCAATGCGATAAACACACAGCTGCAAACTGATGAGCAGAAATAGAATACTGTGATATGCCTAGGTACACTCTGGGTTACAGGGCAGCCAATGTGTTTTATATTTAGATAGTTTTTGAGGCAGAGGTTTAGAATCTTCGTTTTAAGTAACACAACACAAAAATTGCTGTTTACTAAAATATCTATTGCAATGCTAAATATAATAAATAAGTGCTAATAACTGAAAAATCAGAATTAATGTGATAATTATTGAAAAACCTGGTTGAAATGTGCATTTACATGAAAAATATTTTTTTTGCTTAAAATCAAAAAAAATATATTTACATAAAAAGAAAGCAATTAAACCCGAGCCCCAGGCATCACAGTTGAGTTTTAGCCAGAGAATGGGATCGATAGTAGGGCTCAGTGCCTCAGTGACATTCAGTGTGGCATGGTTAAAGGCTGCCTGCCACCTGTGTAGTAAATCAGTTAAAGAAATTTCAAATTTGTGGAAACTTGTCCAATTAACTGTAAATGATGTCCTTGACAAATAGAAGATACACAGAGCAACGACAGCACAACCAGGAACCACCAGACCTCACAAAATGATCAACAGGGACATTGAGTACTGAAGAACATGAAAACAAAAGAACATGCTGATCAGTTGGAGGAGTGCACACTGAATTGTCTGATAACACTATCAGGACCAGAACTGGTCGTCGAGAGCTTGTACTATAATACCCTAAAAGGATATCTAGGCCTTAGTTACAGAAAAATAAGTCTGGACAATACCTGATGTTTCATAATACATGATAGTAAGTTTAGTGAGCTTCCTAGAATGTTTTAGTTATGGGTTGAGGTCCGCATTAAACATTTAAACAGGTCAATAAATCTAAAGAATTCAAATATGTTAAATGAAGAAACTTGCAAGATTTGGAGAGAGTTTCATAACACAATTTCATTTTATGTGAAAATTAGTGATAAAGGAACTGTATCATATGTTATCTTACTTTCTATGTGACTGTGAAAAAAATGTAAATAAAGTAGTCAAAATATTTATTTTGGAGAGATGATCAAAAAGGAAGAAAAGAGGAGAATAGAAGCATTTCAATGGTGGTGTTAAAAATATAATTAAAACACAGGTTTACATATTCTATCTGACTCCAATCTATTTATTTTCCTTTTTTACTGTAACAAAGTCTGTTCATGACGACAACAAAACGCCAAGTCAAAGCTTAGTTCCTGTAGAGATATGTCACTTCAAGTCAGTAACTTAAAGTCCAAAGAGGTAACCTGGAAGATAATACACTATAATTTATATTTTCTAACATCCTCCCACCTTGGAATTGTGGGAACAATTTCAAAAGTATACTTTTCTATGTGGTCTTCCAACCTATTCCAGCTCAGTCAGAGTACTTGCTGTTAGGTATTACTTCACGACCACTTTTTGTCACAAACTAACTCTGCCTTGATGTTTGCAAGTCTGATTTTCTATCGAAAATTGTTTGTTCACTGTCTACCTCCAGAGGGTAAAGTCTTCCAATTGGGCGAATCAGAACCCCAGCTTTCGTTTTCACTTTAGCTACACGCACTGCACCATCGCGACCAGGGAAGAGCGTTAAAACTCTCGCCTAAGGCCATTCCACCCTTTTCAGTTTCTCAGAACCAAGTAATACCATGTTTCTGTTCTGAGTGAAGATACGAGTTCTAAATGAACAGCCCTGTAAATTGCGCACGCATACAATGTAATCCACACCTTCGAACTATTCTTTAAAATCAATGGTCCAGCTAGATCAATTCCAGTAACTTCAAATATTGCAGCTGATTCGATCTTGTGGTAGTGGAGTAGTCTATGATTCTGCGTGCTGAGCTCTGTGTCGTTTGCACTGCATGCACTTGGAAATCACATTTCTAATGGCTCTTCTACTCTGAATGATCCAAAACCTTTTTCTCAGCTGTACAAGAAGAAATTGTATGCCAGCATGACAGTGAACTTTATGTTGTTCCGTGATCAAGGCATCAACTACATCATGATTCCTGGGCAATAACAAGGGAAATCGGAAATTGAAAAGGTCATTCCTCATTCCTTTGTCTTCACACGGACTAGTCCTTTTCTGTCTTGAATTACCTTCAATCCGCAGATTGTGTCACCATTTCGAGGAAATGACTCCCCCTTGTACACACTTTATAATAAGTAATTCTGCTTCCCTTAATTCTAAAGAAGTTAGTGGACCATTTTGCCTCTCTCTACTACTTCGAGCGTTGTTGTAGAATCTTAATACCCATCACATAATTCTTACTCTTTGAGAATAGGTGAGATCTCTTTTCAGATCAATGCCCATCATTGTTACAGGCTCGTCCGTGTTTTTCGTTTTTTCTGAAACAATGAGATCCTCGTCATATGTGCCTTCATTGGTGTAATAAACTGGCCACTCCTCTTCAGGACCTCTCAACCAGCGTGGTCCCTCACACCAGTTGGAATTGGCCAATTCCGATGGACAGCACCCTCTTGATAGTAAGTCGGCAGGATTATAAACTCCAGGTACATGGCTCCAGTGTTGTGGGTCAGTCAGCTGTCTTGTTTCCATGACTCGGTTGCCAACAAAGGAATGCCATGGTTCATTTCTTCTAATCCATGCAAGCGCAGTCGTGGAATCTCTCCAAAAAATAACTTTTCACATTTTCTAACGAAAGGGATGATTTGACTAATGAAGCAAGACGACCTCCTATAAGGCAACCTAACAATTCTAGTCGAGGAATAGTGACCCTTTTGGGAGGTGCTATTCAAGCTTTAGCTAGTACTAACTGAACTGATACACGCTTCTCATCCTCGGTTCTGAGATACACTACTGCTCCGTAGGCATGTTGACTGGCATCAACAAAAGTATGCAATGACCAAGACTGTCTGTTTTTCCTCCAGTTACCAGTCTTTGAACCTCTATCTCTTCTAAGTGGCCAATTTCCTGGTAATGCTGTTTGAACTCCTTCGAAATTACGTCAGGCAGAGGGGAGTCCCAATTTGATTTAAACCTTTTTTTACTCGAGTTCTCTGTAGCTTTTATTTTCCACGATTCCTGTAGCAATAATTTGAATGGGAGAATTGCAGGGGCTAGAAATCCAACGATGTCATAAATTTTCATGATTACTGAAAGTAGATACCTCTTGGTAAGTATATATTGGGAGAATGGAAATTGAGCAACAATACAGACCCCCATTGTATTCAGTCTCTTGTTCCACCTCATGACTAATACCTTTGTGACACATCCATTGCTTTCAATATCTTCATTGTTGCTTTTGATCTTCGAAAGTTCACAATTTCTTATTGTAGATTCCCAGCATCTCAGCTCCATCTTGGCTTCAGCTAGAATCCGTGTGCTTTCAGAACGAAACATATTGTATTCTTCTACAGAATCAACTGAAGTTACACAATTATCTACGTACATAGATTTGATCAGTTTCCGTGCTATCAGTTCATCCTTATTACTAACAGTCGAAAGATGATGATCCAATACAGCACCCAATATAAATGGACTACATGTGGCTCCACAAGGAACTCTTGAATGTCTATAAATCTTCAATTTCATAGTTCTGAAATTCTCCCACCATAAAAATCGGAGATAATCACGATCTTCAACTCGTACCTCAATCATTTGGAATGCTTTCCTTATGTCTGCAGTTACACCCAGCTCTTTCTCTTGAAAGCTTAAAAGAATTTCAGGGATAATTTGAATGTAATTAGGACCTTTTATTAAACAATTGTTCAGTGAAAGCCCTTTGTCTGTTCACCAAATGTTAAAAATATAATTAAAACACAGGTTTACATATTCTATCTGATTCCAGTCTATTTTTTTTCCTTTTTTACTGTAACAAAAGTCTGTTCATGACGACAACAAAACGCCAAGTCAAAACTTAGCTCCTGTAGAGATATGTCACTTCAAGCCAGTAACTTAAAGTCCAAAGAGGTAACCTGAAATATAATACACTATAATTTATATTTTCTAACAGGTGGTTGTACAGGAGTGTTACAAAGATCAGATGGGTAGCTAGAGTAAGAAATGAAGAGGTATTAAGATGAGTGGGAGAGGAGAGATGTTTCTGGTGACTGCTAATGAAGAGAAGAGATAGGTTGGTTTGGCACATACTAAGACATCCGGTAATAGCAAACTTAGTTATGGAAGGAAGGGCCAAGGCCAAGAACTACATAAGGGTCGACCAGGGTTAGAATATATTAAACAGCTTGCCCTGGATGTGGTAGCTATGTAGAGATGAAACGATTAGCTCAGGCAAGGAGAGCTTGGTGCGCTGCATCAAACTAGTCTAAAATCTGAAGACTGCCACTGTAATTCGAAAAGTAGCTTGCCCTTCTCTGAATATTATTTCTAAAATCCATACTGGTATATAAGAAAATTAGTCTGCTACTGTGCACTCATTTCACATGTTGATTTTATAATATGTTAATTGTGTAAGGGTTTTTCAGAAAGTATAAGGTGCATTCAAAAAGTAACGAGCCGGAGGCATAATTACAGAAACCAGTACCTGTATGTTAGAAGTATTGGCCCTGGCTGTTGAGACACTTGTCCCACTGTGACACGAGGCGGTGAATGGCTGTTGCATGACATTCCCCGGGCTGCGATGTAAACCAGTTCCGCACGTACAGCTGGACGTCGGCAACCGAGGTGAATCGTTGGCCCCACAGAGCCCTTTTCAGGGGACCATACATGGCGTAATCACAGGGAGAGAGGTCTGGACTGTATGGAGGGTAGCCGAGAACCTCCCGTTTGAATTTCTGCAGGAGTGCCGCAACTGTGTTGGCCATATGAGGTCGTGCATTGTCGTGGAGCGACCACGGCGGTTATGGCGTTCACTGTCACTGGGCGGTCCTGGGTAATGAGTGCATCAACCAGCTGGACTAGGTCATCGGTAACACAGGGGGGTGCCCCAGACCGGGCATCATCGGCTAACGACACCCGTCCTTCCCTGAAGCGCTTGTGCCACGCCATGACCCTTGCAAGGGACATGCAGTGTTCGCCGTACACTGGTGACATTCGGCGATCAATGTCTGTTCCCCCTACTCCTTCCGCTGTCAGAAACCGAACAACACCTCTTTGCTCTTCGGTTGACGCCTCCATGTCACTGTTTGCAATGCGACTGGCAGCGTTGGACGATTGATGCATGCTGCTGTTCGCTTTGTATCGTCACATGACGTGCACGTGTGCCCTCTAGCGACGGGCTGTGACCTTCCACGCTCTGGTCGGAACCACACCTCGTTACACACGCCACGATTAGCTGATGTAGTCACCGGTTTGCGCATCCCAGCCTCCGGCTTGTTACTTTTTGAACGCACCTTATATTTTATTGGACGGTAGTATTTACCTCTTGAATTCTAGTGTATTAAACAATTTATCTATTTATTTTTTGGTTTCCATGAATAAAGCTGCTGAAACGCTACATATTTAGCTGCATTAACTGGTGCTTTTCTGAACTGAAAAATGTTATGCATGCACCCAGACCGAGTGAAAGAGAAGAGAGTGAAGGTTGTGGAGGACAGTTTGTGCACAAGATGGACTTGGCTCTTGAGCTCTTAACAACATGTTCCGGAAAGCTTCCTGAAGTGGAACTGAAGTCTGTTATAGATGATGTTCTGTGTCATGCCATGTCAATTGCACAAGTGGCTGTAGCATCCGATTGTGAGATTATTACTGCAAGTTGTCAAAAGGTAATATTTCCTAATTAAGGTAATATTTTGTTTCTGTGAATAGTTACTGGTAACTTCTTACAGTGTCTGTTTACTTTCCCGAAAATGTGGAATGAACCTTGTCAGAAAAACAGAACATATCAAGGAATGCCTTATTTGCATCAATTGTTGCCAGAACTGTTTTTGCAAATGCCTTCCATCGCGACTTGTAGTCAGGTTTCAGTTTCTGACGAAGCTGTTACGTATGGTAAAACAGTTTGAGTTTCTCTACTTGTAGAAACTAACCACCAAAATTATCTCTGTTACTTTTCAAGATATTAATTTTGTTTTATTATACATCCAAGCCAGACACTTGTACTAAAGTAAACAATTGTGGAATGTACACACTTCAGAACCTCTACCAGAAGTTCAACGACCTCCAATGGCTAATGTTATGGCTATTGGGTGAGGGAGGAATATGTAACTCATAAATATTTTTTATTTATCGCCAACCTCAGCTGTTTGTTCAAAGCTTGTTTTGATCCTAAAATGAAACTACACTGACCGGCACGAAAAACGCAACACTTCAATTTCTTACAAAAACTGAAATTTATTTCAAATTTATGACACTTTTATAACACTAATCTACTATATGATGATGTAATATTGTAGTACGGTTCCATGTAGGTGTCTAACAATGGAAAATAAAAGATGATTGAAAGAGTGGGAAATTTTGAGTAAGGTCCTAAAGGTCCTCACTTCTGTTTTTATTTTATACACTTCACACATTACTTCACAGACCTCGGGAGATGATCTCGGAGACCTCTGTTCGCATCTTTAAAAGCGTGTTTTGCCACCTCTTGTACCAATGACGGCATTCAACCTTTCAGGGATGCTCCTGATTAATGCTGTAATGTCCTGTTGAGGAATCATCTCCCATTCTTCCTGGAGGACATTCCGTAGGTCCTGTAGGGTCTCTGGATAGCACTGACGGGCTCTTCTCCCCTGCCGGTCCCTAACGTGCTCAAGAGGATTCAAATCAGGGCTTCGAGCAGGCCAAGCCATAGCATGAATCCCTGCTTCACCCAAGAACTTTCTTAACATGTGGGCATGCATTGTCTTGCATTAGTGTGAAATCGTCACCAATAAATGGAGCGAAAGGCACAACATGCTCCAGAAGGATTTCCTCCACATACCGATGTGCAGTGAGGCTCCCATTCTCCACGAAGACCAAATCCGTCCTTGCAGCCATACTGATTCCTGCTCACACCATCACACAACCACCCTGAAATGGCATCCTGGATGAGAATGTGCAAGGGGAATACCTTTCCTCTGGCCTTCTACAGACCCTCTCTCTTCCGTCAAGTGATCGGAGGCCAAACCGCGACTCATCGGCGAACAACACTTGTTCCCATTGTTGTACTGTCCAGCCATGATGTTCCCTTGCAAAACCTAGTCGAGCTGTGCGATGTTCTCTGGTAGGTTCTGGGTCTGTAACTGGTCTTCTGGATTGAAGATTGGCTTCTTTCAATCTTCTTCGGACGGTTCTCTCACTAGCATCGACCCCTCGAACTTGGTGGAGTCGATTTCGTTCTTCAATGGAGGTGGAGTGACAGTCGTGAAGAACTTGAAGTTGTAAGAAGCGGACATCTCTCTTCGATTTTGTTCTTCTCAGGCCTGATCCTGGTCTCCTTGCAAAGCCTCCAGTTTCCCTGTACCTTCGTACGGTTCTGGAAATCGTGGAAGCTGTAATCCTCAACACTTCTGCAATGTAATGTATGCTGCGACCATCTTCCACCAAAGCAACAACTTTTGCAGCTTGTTCAGGGCTTAATTAATTTTAATTATAAACTAATTTTAAGTACCTACACTTTTAAGAAATTTTATAAAGTGAATCATGTTTGCTCCAGAAAGCAAATTACGACAATCACTGAAAGATCCCACAAACACATGTGATTGAAAAGGGAACAATTGAAAGTACAACACTAAGCGCTATAAGAGCGGGAACTCATTGGGTTACATCCAGTGATGTGTTTTCCAGGTTGTGCGGGAAAAATCAATTGAGGCTAGTGCAATCAACAATCAACACTTCATTGTTTGCTTGCAAAGCAACACCAATAACATACCCCGTCTAAAAGAAATAAGGTTCAAGTGCTTCACTTTGATTAAATAGATAAATTACACAATAATTTCACATCATTTATTGGGTATTGCGTTTTTCATGCCGGTCAGTGTATAAACAGTGCCTTTGGCTTGAAGCTTAACTTAAAATACTTGCTTTCTAAAAGTGATTTAAAATGTGTAGGTAATCTAATTTTTTCCAAATCTAAAAATATTTGATATTTCAAACAGAGAAGTTACCTTTAATTCATTGAAATGAATTGAGCGTCTTTATATTCACAGGTATTGCGAGCCCTAGAAGTTTTGAAGAAGGAATATCGAACCTCTCATGGCAATCCCTCGGTACAAAATCTGTATATAAATGCCCTTGCTGATTGCTTAGAGGGTTTGGAGCAACGAGTTAATACAGCTCTACTTAGATTGGTTCTTGAGGCAAGTACATTTAAATTTATACAATAGAGCAAGTCTCCCAGATAAAAGATAGAAGGATAGCAACAAGGAAAAATGGCATTATTTTGGTTTTGCAAATGATGACTACTTAGAATGAAATAATTTGAAATATTTTCCATGTGTTCCTTACATCACACAGATTTTTGATCTTGAGGATCATGATTTATTACGGTCTGAGGCTATGTATAGTACAGTATGTGTAGATAATATATATATATTTTTTTTGACATGTCATACAATACAAAAGATAGCCCTATAATGTGTGTGTAGCATGCTGGCCTCTTGGCTAGGAGACCCTGGGTTTGATTTCTGACTTTTCCAGAAATTTGAAGTCTGACGTGAGGGTTGGAATGGGTTACAGTCAGCCTTGAGGACAATAGGGTAGCTGCTTGATTTGAGAAGTAGCCCCATAACCTAAAACCAACGTAATGCAATTGTGGGTGTTGTGCTTTCACACGTCCCCCTTAATACATGGGTTATGGGCTGGATGACGGTTGTCCTCTGGGACCAATGAGTTCCTTTCTTTATGACTAGCAGAGTTGTAACACGTAACACACCTTGGCTCAATTAAGTGGCTGGCGCTACTACTGTATGGGAAGTGAGACTAAATTTAACATGGCCTACATGTTCATTTTCTAGGGTGTCAGGGGAACAGTCTAAGCTATATAAAGCCATGGGCTATTGTTTAATGAATAGGAAGCTCAGCCTTCTGACACTATAAAATACGCAACATTCCTTAATGCTTGTTCTCCACTTTGATGCCTTCTTTTAACATTCTGCGACTAAACAAAATCAGTGCAGATTGAGAACTGCCTTATGGTACCTTCCGGCATGGAGTAGCACCTCAGCTCAACAGTAAATTTCTTGGCATTGTGATTAATCATGCCTAGTCTTCACTTTCTTTGTATTGTTTTGCTGCAAATGTTTATTCATCTTCATCGATGACTTGACTTGCATTGTAGCATTTAAAACTTATCAGTACCAAGACTGTCTGTACTTTCAACATAGAATGGAAAGCACTGACTCATTTGAGGACAATTGGGTAACTACTTGTTACGAAAAGTAGTGCCCCATGGCCTAAAACCTGGGGAATGCAGCTGAGGGGTTCATCGTGCCTGCCACATGCATCTCCCTTAATCCCGTATGCTAATTCCAAAATACTTATTCTCATTACATTTCCTGTCCAGAATTTTTAGAATTACTGTGGGCAAACAAACTAGGTTTAACCATTAAGGAATGTCTCAATGATTAGAAGATTTGAAATGAATGAATTAGTTAAAAGTATTGAAATATTATAAGGTGCGTTCAATAAGTAATGAGCCGGAGGCTGGAATGCGCAAACCGGTGACGACATCGGCTAATCGTGGCGTGTGTAACGAGGTGTGGTTCCGACTAGAGCATGGAAGGTCACAGCCCGTTGCTAGAGGGCACGCGTGCACGTCACGTGACAATACGATGCGAGCAACAGTATGCATCAATCGTCCAACGCTGCCAGTCGCATTGCAAACAGTGACATGGAGGTGTCAAACGAAGAGCAAAGAGGTGTTGTTCGGTTTCTGACAGCGGAAGGAGTAGGGGGAACGAACATTCATCGCTGAATGTCACAAGTGTACGGCGAACACTGCATGTCCCTTGCAAGGGTCAAGGTGTGGCATAAAGCGCTTCAGGGAAGGACGGGTGTCATTAGCTGATGATGTCAGGTCTGGGGCACCCCCCTGCATTACCGATGACGACGTCCAGCTGGTTGATGCACTTAATACCCCCTAGGACCGCCGAGTGACAGTGAATGCCATAGCCGCCGTGGTCGGATTGAGTGTCGGAAGTGTGCACAACATCATGAAGAAACGACTGCACTTGCGCAAAGTGTGTGTGACCACAGTCTTGAACCACACCAGGAAGCATGTCGAATGGCCCACTGTCTTGAGTCATCTTCAGCGCTATGCGAGGGAAGGGAATGGGTTCCTGGCACGAGTGGTGGCTGGAGATGAGTCATGGTGTCATCACTTCGAACCAGAATCCAAACGACAAAGCCTCCAGTGGAAGCATCCAGGGTCACCACCACCCAAAGAAGGCAAGGCCGTCCACACGATGTAACGTGTTTTTCGAGGGGTTTTATGCCACTGGCATAAGTCAGTAGGAAGCCATTCTATAATTATTTACGCGGCAAATTGTTCAGCCAAGAGAATTTTTCATGTTAATTTATTATTATAATTATTATTAAGATATTTTCGGAGCATTTTATAAAAATTATAAGCATACAGATAGGTTTTCTATGTCTTAGAAAACGCTATCAAGCAAATTATTACGAACGACAATATCATAGAAAATTATGTGATTACGGAATTTTACGGAGTTTCGTCAGTTAGGGTATTTGAGAGAGATGAGTCACGGGGAATTCAAATACAGGCTTAATCTTGTCGGAAAGCATGACGCAATCCTGGGTCGCAGCGTCAAGGAAAGGCGGATATATGGAACGGAAAACGACTTCTCCCTCTCGCGCGCCGTGTGTAATGAGCCAGAGGAGGGGAAGTAGCGGGGTGCTCAGCCAATCAGTGGAGGCCACGTAAGCTAGAAGTCGGATGAAGAGTGGGGATGCGACGTGTGGATATATCGTTCAGCGCGCCGTGGAACGAAGACAATCAGTGTAGAACTTGCCGAGTATGGTTATACGCGGGAGTCGCTTCGATGTTCCGTGGAACGAGGACTATCTGTATAGAACTTAACGAGTACGGTTGTACGCGGGAGTCGCTCCGATGTTCCGTGGAGTGGAGGACTAACTTTTGTAAAACTTAACCAGTGTGGTTGTACGAGTGTTTGGGTCCGATGTACGGACCATTGAATTATCTAATCTACCAGAATCTCATCAAATATCGACAAAGATGTCGACGTCCAGGAGACTGTGGGAAGCTCACAGCATCATCCAGTACGAGGGAAAGGCTTCGGCCATTTCCAGTGGTAAGCGCGAATGACGCAGAAATACGCAATCTCTCATTTCTCGTTGTTTTATATTTCATATTTCAGTAACTTCATAGCTTGGGAATAAGAGTAAAATCAATAATTTATCAGACTCCGTTTTCACGTAATTTTCTATCGGTAATATTAAAATCGCAACGCTCCAATTTAAATTTTAAACTTATTATTATTATTAATTTTGCTATACTTGTTTTATATAATAAATACAATTCTTTTACAATGCAATCTTTGCTTTCAGTAGGTAGCATTAGATATAGACCAATTCCTTCTCCTGATACAATTGTTTGTTGGGTTAATGATCAAATTATACCACGATCTGAGTGAATAGATTCTTGAAGGTGTTCTACCAGAGCTAGACGTTGTTAAATACAAATTTAGATTTCAGCATTGCATTGAGGTCTTGGCGCCCATTAAAACAACATAGCTTAGGCAAAGGTAAACAGTTACATTTATCACCCAACAGTTAGGGGCAGCCAAAACGTTACATTTGTCCCTACCAACATGGGGCATTAATTAACATTACACTTGTACGCTCAACGTGGAGCAAAGTGAAAACGTTACAATTGTCGCTCAATGTGTGGGCTAGCAAGACTGCTACAATTGTCATCCCAACGTGGAGAAAACTGCTACGAGTGCAGGAAAGGTAATGCTGACGTTCTTCTTCGACCAAGATGGCCCCCTTCTGATACACTTCATGCCGCATGGGACAGCAGTGATGCCCAGCGTTACTCGCAAACCTTGACCACCCTTCGCCAAGCGATCAAAACAATACGACCAGGCAATCTCACCCGTGGGGTCATTCTGCTCCACAACAATGCACGACCTCATACGCCCAACACAGTCGCGGCACTCCTGCAGAAATTCAAATGGGAGGTTCTCGGCCACCCTCCGTACAGTCCAGACCTCCGTCCCTGTGATTATGCCATGTTTGGTCCCCTGGAGAGGGCTCTGCGGGGCCAACGATTCACCCCGGACGTCGGCGTCCAGCTGTCCGTGCGGAACTGGTTCACATCGCAGCCCAGGGAATTTTATGAGACAGCCATTCACCGCCTCGTGTCACAGTGGGACAAGTGCCTCAACAGCTAGGGCCAATACTTCTAACATACAGGTACTGGTTTCTGTAATTATGCCTCCGGCTCGTTACTTTTTGAACGCACCTTATAGAAGCCAAGCCTAAGTAATAATTTGGTACAAAATTTTCATCGTTCAGTACGAGTGTGCCCAATTGTATAAATAGTTAATGTAATTTATTTCAGGCACTAGGAAATTAATTGAAACTGCCCTCCCAAACTAATTGGGCACACTTATGTTGACCGACTGAAAATCTTCTACAGTAAATAGATTAGCTAAAAGTTACCCATATTTTTAATGATTAATTTTAATGATAATTTTTTATTGTTAATCGCATGTCTGCTCCAATGGCCAAAGGTTTACTGACTAGTTAGCTTCACTGCCCTGATTAAGTGAAGGAAATAACATATGATTTGCTTCTAAACCTCCAGGTTTAACACAAATAAATGGCTTCCACACTTTACTAACTGAATTTTACTCTATTCACCAAGCAAACCATTTTATACTGCCAACTTTCCAGAATTTATTTCCTTAAAAGAATTTGGTGAAAGATTTCTGAATTGGCTTTCGTTTATTCAGTGCTTTTTTTTTTTACATAAAAAAGGTTTCATTACTCACTATAATTTTAACTATTGTACTTGCATTGCCGAATTTACTGTTAATTTACAAGGAAGGAAGCTTGTAGTTTAACGTGACCGTTAATCTTGAGATCATGAGCCACGGGACCTCCTTTTTACGTGGAATCCGAACCACAGGACATGGCATTTCACTTCGTAAATCTCACATGCATTGACCGGGAATCGAACCCGGACCGCCTTGGTGAGAGGCTTACAGCTAGACCGCTGAGCCACCACGCCCCCTGTTAATTTACACAACTAATCTTTTAGAGCTTCAGGAAATAAAAGGTGCCTATACTGCATATTGCTTCGTACCCCTAGAAAGAAAAGCACTGCTCTCATTCATTATTTATTTGTACCCCTTTTCTCTTAAGTTCCATTAGTATTACACTCTCAAGTGCCATTGCTCTTCTGTATTATATGTTGTTTTGAAATGCTACAGGTATTCTGTGACTTCAATCGACCTCTGAATACTTTACTCAGTGCTACAAGTGATAATACTATCCCTGAAAGCAACCGTCAGTCGCAAGACCTTTCAGAAATGGTGGCAGTGTTTGATCTTCAGATGGATCGCATAATGCAGATTGGGCTGTTTGCAATGGCATGCTCAGAAGATGTCAAAAGTTTGTATTTTATTATAACCTAGCTGTGTTTTACCCATTGTTAGATACCATAGTGTAGAAAAAACATTGAGCTAATATAGGTATACAGAAGTGGGTCTCTGTGACCTCAACAGCGACAGTAAATAGAATACTCTTAACTTCCACTCTCGGATAATCAGAGACTGCGATACATGTGATTATTAACCCTCATTATATGTAATGTATGCCGCATAAAAATAAATAAAAAAAACCAACAAAAAACCAAACATATATTACTTCAGGGTGTAAAATAATGATAACAATAACAATATAACAGCTTGTAATAATAATACCGTATTGGTCTGAAAATAAGCCACACGTTTTATCCAAACTTCGGTCTTGAAAATTGAGATGTGGGTTATATGCACAACCTTGCAAAAATGTCCTTGACCATAACTCACCGCAACATTATACAGTATAATTACTGCTACATTGTCGCAAGTATCAGCAAGCGAGAAGTGGAAAGAAATGTAAGGATGCAATGTTTGAACTCTGCATTATTATGATTGTTGTTAATCTTGTGAGCAGTACTTTGATTTCCTGTGGTATTCTACAATGAGGTCCTTCTCTATAGAACAGAATCTTGCAGGTGCCGTGTGGCGGGCGGGGCACTGTGTGTAGCAGTGTGCCGAGCAAGGCACTGCTGCTGGTCACACATTTTACACTTGTTAATGTACAGTATTTAATAATCATCATCACTTACATGAATTTCAGAGTGGTTGCTTGAAATGCTGTCCTTCATTTCCTAAACACATGTTGCACCAACGTAGGAAGTTTTAGTACCCTTGCTGTAATTCATCCTTACTGATATTTCGTATCGGTGCAGTTGCTTTGTTCTCGAGAGCCTACAGAGTATACATATTATTTCTGTATACCTTTTGTTTTAGGTTCCCCCACAAGTAAAAATCTTACTGCGCTGAAATTTATGAACACATTTACTGTAAGACTTCTTCTTGAGAAGATAAGTTTCCACTAGGAAAATTAGTTGTTTTGTTCTATACCTAACCATTTTCACATCATACGACGTAGGCTACAGTATAGAACAAAACAACGAATTTTCACGGAATACGAGATACTGCCCGTCCACCAGGGGAATGAAGGGGAGTGGAGAGACATTCCAGCTGCGTTGATTGAGTGGACGAGCCGCTGCAGGTATTGCCAACTTAGCACCGATGTTATGCACGCTATGTTTAATCACTGCTACTAGGGTTTAGTTTCAATTGTGAAATCGTACGGGTCAGTAGTGTTATGTCGGAATTGAAGAAGGAAAGAGTGATACATTCTGAGGGTAGCGAAATAATTATGAAATTGAATGAGGGATGTGATGAAGCTAGGAACAAGTGTATAAAACTTCCACCGAGTCAGGCAACTGCAAGAGCTGCCGATTCTGAAACAACAATCAAAAGAATTCGCAAACAGGTGCAAGATTTAAATGTAAGCGGTGAAAAGTGTATTCTAACGACCCCAGGGAAACATTGGAAAACAAGACCTGCACACACTGTAGTGAATGTGGATGATTTTGATAGGTGTGTGATTCGGAGAATTATGCACGACTTTTACGTCTTTGAGAAGTGTGTGCCTGCTGTAAATAAATTGCTGCCTGTTCGGGAAAAGGTACATTTTCCATGGGGACGAAGTTCGCTTTGAAAATTAATGTCAGAAGAAAAGACAGGTACTTATAGAACGCCCTCACATCGTGGCTTGGAGGCACGATTATCTGGTTAAAATAAGGCATTTGCAAGAAAGTGGGAAAACTATTTTCTATATTGATGAGAGGTGGGTGTATAGTAATGTAACATTCGGCAAGTGCTGGCAAAGTGAGGAGGAATTTGGCATTCATACAAACACTAATGCAGGGAATAGGCTGATAATACTGTAGTTCATGCAGGTAGTGTAAACGGATTCCTGGAAAATTCTCTTCTCCTATACAAGGCCAGGACAGCTGTAGGCGACTATCATGCACAAATGCACCATGTAAATTTTGAAAAATGGATTCGAGAAAAGCTGGCCCCTAATTTGCCCCGTTGTTCTGTTGTAGTGTTAGACAATGCTCATTATCACAGTATACAGGTGGATAAACCCCCGCCTAAGAGTGCTGTAAAATCTGCTATGATATTGTGGTTGGGGAACAAAGGGGTTCATTGTGACAGTTCTATGCGCAAAACCGATCTTTACAGGCTGATAGAAGCAAAGAAACCAAAAGAGAAGGTTTTTAAAGTTGATGAGTTTCTTGTTTCATTGGGCCACACAGTCGTTCGCTTGCCCCCATACATGTATGAACTGAAACCAATAGAACTAGCTTGGGCCAAGGTGAAACGAATAGTTAGAGAAAGAAACGTAGCAGGTGACTTATCTTTACAGAAATTGCGCGATATAACGCTTGAGAGTGTATCACTTGTGACCGAAACAGACTGGCAGGGGTTTTGCAAACATGTAGAAAAGGTAGAAAACAATTACTGGGAGAAAGACGGTGTAGTTGAAAACATCATTGACAGTATTGTCATTTCGCTGGGAGATGGCAGCAGCGATACATCTTCTTCCTCCTCCTGCAGAGGAAATGAGTCTGGCTCCGAAGAAGAACTGGCTACTCCACTTGTTTGAGGTGAGTGAGTGTGTCATCGTTATAACTAGAGCGCTGCGTGGATAAACAAAACTTGATCCGCATCCGCTCACCTGTTATCCGCATGACTTTTATCCGAATCCACACGTTTGTTATCCGAATCTACTGGCATTACAATAATATTTTCAATTACTGTAGATAAAATATTAAAGCAACACATTTAGTCTTGAGGAGAAAGTAGTTTCCTTAGGCTATGTATGTCAAGTTCCATGTTTAAAATGAATGTTATACTGTACAGCCAGAATTGGAACTCTTTTCAGTTTGGAGTGTTAATTGAGCTTATTGACATAATTTGAATGAGATTTGTGTAAATCATCATCTCACATTCGTCATGAAAACAAAAAAAACAAAAACAAAAAAAACATAACGGAAAAATATATGTCATAAACATCCGGGTCTTAGTTCTACAAGTTCGGATTGAATTCTAACTATCTGCAAATTTACTCCAAACATTATCCACAGCTTATCCGCTATACGCACAGCCATGCAAACTATATCCACATGGCGAAAAATCTTGCGGATATCCGCATCCACATGGGGCTTTAGTTATGACCTAAACTGCATGAACTGAATAACGTTTAAGTTACACTATTTTCAGCGAACTCTTTGCTTTAATCTTTAATCTAAGCATGAATACACATCATAAACTTGTACGATAATATTACTTAGAAATTCTCACTGTGCTGTGTCCATACCATCCACACACAAATGAAAAGCCTGTGTTTGTCATACAGCCTGTGCGGAGTGGAGCACATCTGAGGTTGGCACTATTGTCGTTCGCGCTGGGGCCAGCTGACTCCAGCTGACTTATAGCATTCCTTCCACGGACCTTGATCTGGTGGTCGGACAGTAAGAATGGTAAGGCTGCCGGCTTAGATGAAATATGTGTTGAGCCAGTAAAGCAATTTGGACCTGTTGCTAAACAATGGTTATTAGAATTGTACAATAACTGCATAAGCACCTGCAAGTTACCACGTGTGTGGAGGAAAGCTAGAGTAATTGCAATTCTCAAACCAGGAAAAGATCCTAATGATCCAAAAAATTACAGACCTATCTCACTGTTGTGTCATCTATACAAGATCCTACAACGGATGACCCTTGAAAGACTCACAGCAATCATAGAACCTCTCCTCATTCCAGAGCAAGCTGGATTTCGTAAAGGGAAATGTTGTACCTCACAGGTCCTCCATCTGACACAATATATTGTAGATGGGTTTGAAAATCATAAAATCACAGGGGAGGCTTTTATCGATTTATCTGCTGCATATGATACAGTTAATCATCATCGTATACTGTTGTGCAAATTATATAACATGACAAAGGACTACAAGATGACTCAAGTCATTAGCAATCTTCTTCAAAACCTTAGGTTCTTTGGCGAATTTCAAGATCAGAGTAGTCGATGGAGGAAACAAAAGAATGGCTTGCCACAAGGCAGTGTTCTTGCCCCAATGCTCTTCAATATTTATACGAATGACCAACCTCGTCCAGTTGATACCAAAAGCTTCATATACGTGGATGATCGAGCTATTGCTGCTCAAGCAAACAGCTTTGAGACTATAGAAGGTAAGCTATCAGAGGCTCTTTCTGAACTCTCCTACTACTACAGAGGAAACCAATTGAAGCCTAATCCATCTAAAACTCAGGTATGTGCCTTCCATCTAAAGAACAGACAGGCGTCAAGGAAATTACAGGTAGCATGGGAAGACACTCAACTAGATCACTGCCCAACACCTAAATATTTAGGTGTAACATTGGATCGTGCTCTCACCTATAAACAGCATTACATAAACATCAAGCAGAAAGTGTCAGCCAGAAACAACATCCTTCGCAAACTGTCTGGAACCAATTGGGATACACAGCCAAAGACGATGCGAACTCCAGCCCTGGCTCTGTGTTACTCCGCTGCAGAGTACGCTTGTCCTGTTTGGTACAGTTCCAGTCATGCTAAACAAGTTGACACTTCTCTTAATGAAACATGCCGACTTATCACTGGCTGTTTCAGACCAACATCACGAGATAGAATCTACTGTTTGGCTGGAATCGCCCCACCAAGATATTAGAAGAGAAGTTGCAACCAGGACTGAGAAAACCATAGCAATTACCTCATGCGCACACCCCTTGTACAGATATGAACCTGCCCATCGACGACTGAGGTCTAGGAGGATTTTCCTGAGTACAACAGAAGATCTACATGAATCTGCTAAGTCCACAAGGTTAAGATTATGGAGATCTAGAAATACTCAACTTGATGGCTGGATGCTACCAATTGAACATCTCCCTCCAGGACATGAGGAACACTGGTCTATGTGAAAGTCATTGATTATAAAGATGGCTGCCGCGTATGTAGACAAAGTATACCGCTCTCTTAAAGATATCGAAAATGTAGACGAGGACAGTTCCGTAATTAACGCCAGTGATAAAATATCGTGTAGGATGACACCTAGTATGTGTGACATTGATAGTAAACCATCAGAGGTACATTTAGGTGTAAATACGAGTGATATACTGTGCACGCTGTGTGGCAAGGCATCGAGTGAGAGTGTGAAATCTCTACAGTTAATCATTGACATTTTGAATAGGGACCTTAAGCACACCCAAGAAGAACTATCTAAATTAAAAGCCGAAAACAGTGTACTCAGACATAACGTAAACGACCGCAACAATCCCCCGTCATCGCCGGACTCGTGGAATGTGGTGGTGGCAAATCGCGGACGCCAATGTAGGCCTAAACCACGTGTGCGGGAAACAGTTAGCCAAGCTGTTCCCACAAAAAATATGTACGATGTTCTTGCTGAAACTGAATCCATCTCAGAAGAAACACCACATACAAGGGCATCAACAAACTGTAAGCCGGAAAAAGTGCGGAAGTTAGCCACGTACATAACCTCAAAAAGGAAAGTACTCCTCCTCAGTGACAGTCATGGGAATGGATGTTCAGAAGAGCTCAATTTAAAAGTATCAAGGGACTTTGCGGTAAGTAGCGTCACCAAACCAGGTGCTAGAGTTAAAAATGTTCTGGAAAATTGTGTTGAAATGTGCAGAAACCTTACTCATGAAGATTATGTTGTTTTGTGGGGGGGGGGGGGGGGGGGGTACGAATGATGTAGCGAAAAACGAAGCGAATGGTGCAATACAAACCTACAAAGATAAGCTCCCACTACTTTCTGGTACAAACGTTATACTCTTAGGCATCCCACTCAGACATGATCTAATGGAAGAATCGTGTGTCAACAAGGAGGTAAAGAGGACGAACAAAAAGCTTAGAGCACTATCCAGACTATATCAGCATGTTCACTTTCTTGATATTGATGTACCAAGAGAACTGTTTACCCGACATGGTCTTCACTTAAACACCAAAGGAAAGCAACAGATCTGTTCACAAGTAGCGGAGGAAATCAACAAAAAGTTCCACTCCCACGGACCAGTCATCCCACTACCGCATACTGCAAGTCCGACTACTGTAGAATCAGTGAATTCACTTGGTGGCGAGAGTTTTTTAGAACAGAGGTAAGTGCTCCTGCAAGAACTATAATCCCCAAGCTTAACAACAGTACAAATGCACAGAGTTCCTCAATCAGAATATTTCACCAAAATGTACAGTCACTTAATAATAAACTAGTTCATATCGATATGCTTCTACAAACATCACTCAAAGATATCCACATCCTGTGCTTGTCTGAACACTGGATGAAACCTGAACAAATCATGCTGTCATACCAGGGTTTACTTTAGCTAGCTACTACTGTAGATCAACATCAGAGCATGGAGGTGTATGTATCTATATCAAAGGAAAAATAGAATTTAAGCCTATACCAATTCCCGATGACTTATGCATAGATAAAAATTTTGAGGCAACAGTTCTATCCCAAAGGAAAATTTAATTCTCATCTGTATATATCGTTCACCAGGAAATAGTGCAAAGTTATTTCTGAATAAACTAGAAGTGATAATAAATAAAATAAATAAATTTAATAAAAAAATTGTTCTTTGTGGAGATTTCAATATTAACTTTTTAGAGGAAAGTACGGAGAGAAGGGAATTGCTAAATTTGTTAAGCTCCCATCATCTAATTCACACAGTAACAGTACCCACAAGAATAACAAAAACTAGTGCAACCACACTTGACCAGATAATAATTAATGACAATGTGAATTGTAACTCTCTCGAAGTAATCAACACAGGTTTCAGTGACCACCGAGCTCAAATAATAACTCTAAATATTTCAAACCCAGTTTACAATGCTCAGTTTGATAAATGTCGAAGCTTGAGTCAGCACAATATAAACTATTTCAACAACTTGTTAAAAGGAGAAACTTGGGAAGGTGTGTACAAGTCAATAGATACAAACAAAAAATTCCAGGAATTCATTAATATTTTCCTGTATTATTTTGATATTGCATTTCCTTTGAAGAGGAAGCCTCTGTCGCTTAGGCGGCAGCACGCCGGCCTCTCACCACTGGGTCCGTGGTTCAAATCCCGGTCACTCCATGTGAGATCTGTGCTGGACAAAACGGAGGCAGACAGGTTTTTCTCCGGGTACTCCGGTTTTCCCTGTCAAAATTTCATTCCAGCAACACTCTCCACTATCATTTCATTTCATCTGTCATTCATTTAATCATTGCCCCAGAGGAGTGCGTCAGGCCTCGGCAGCCGGCACAGTTCATATCCTCGCCGCTAGATGGGGGCTTCATTCATTCCATTCCTGACCCGGTCGGAGACTGGAAGCAGGCTGTGGATTTTCATTTCATTTCCTTTGAAGAGTATCAGACTGAAAGTTTCTTCTCCATCAAAACAATGGCTTACTCTTGGAATAATTACTTCATGCAAAAGAAAGCGTTTCCTCCACGATTTTCAAAGTACGCACGAAACCTCCAATGAATTTAACATGTATTTCAAGACCTATAAGACCATACTTAACAAAGTTATAAAATTAGCAAAGAGAATGTCAAGTGATAATTATATCCTGGAATCTAAAAATAAAACTAAGGCTATGTGGAATATCATAAAAAATGAAACCAGGCAAACAAAACCGGCAGTAAATAACATAACGTTATCAGAAGACTCCAAAAAGATCAATGACCCACAAAATGTCTCAAGAATTTTTAATGAGCATTTTGCTACCATAGCTGAAAAACTACTAAATGTAAACAATATACAAGCAATAAAATCAACACTCGCGAATATAACATTTAATGGAAAATCAATGTGTGTTGAAAATGTTACAGAAGCAGAAATCCTCAATATTGTAAAGAACCTACAGAATAAACATTGCTCAGGAGTTGATAACATTCCTGATATACTAATTAAAAAATGTATCCAAAATATAATTACCCCCTTAACACACCTCTGTAACCAATCTCTCATGTCAGGAATATTTCCAGATATCTTTAAAATTGCAAAAGTAATTCCATTATTTAAAGGGGGAGATAGAGAAAACGTAACCAATTATAGACCTATTTCTTTATTGTTGATATTTTCAAAAATTTTAGAGAAGATAATGTACAACCGTCTAATTAGCTTCATAAACAAATATAAATTGTTAACTGACTCTCAACATGGCTTTAGAGAAGGAAAATCAACAATGTCAGCAATTTATGAATTTTTAAATCCTGCTTTTGAGTCACTTGATGAAAGGAAGAGAGTATGTGGCCTGTTTTTGGACCTGTCTAAAGCTTTTGATGTGATAAATCATCAGATACTAATTGATAAACTCCATCAATATGGTATCAGGGGTATCGCCAGTAAGTGGTTTCAGTCATATTTAAATAATCGCCAACAGATCGTCGAACAAAGAAGTTTAGAAAATACCACAAACATATTTAAATATTACCACTCAGATCCTATGTTTTTGAAGTATGGCATTCCGCAGGGGTCCGTTCTAGGGCCACTACTTTTTCTCCTTTACGTAAATGACTTGCCATCTCAGATACCTGCATTTAAAACTGTACTATTCGCAGATGATACAAGTGTTTTGATGAGGGGTGAAAATGACACTGAACTTCAAAAATCAGTAGAGGAAGTAACAGGTCAGCTGTCCTTATGGTTCAACAATAATGGATTCCTTATCAACACTAGTAAAACAGTGGCTCTTAACTTTCACACAGCTCAGAATAAAAGTATTAATTCTCCCTCCATAATCTTAAATGACCTTAAAATTGGTAATGCCTCTTCTACTAAATTCTTAGGCCTTTGGTTGCAGGATGACCTAAAATGGAACTCTCATACCACTAAACTTGCCAAGAAACTAAGCTCAAGTTGTTATGCATTAAGAGTATTAAGACAATCGACTAGCTGGAGAACTGTTCTTAGTACTTATTTTGCTTATTGCTATTCGCTTATGAAATATGGAATCATATTTTGGGGAAATTCACCTGCTGCTCACCAAATCTTTATTATCCAGAAAAGAATAATTAGAACAATGAAAGGAACTACTAGATTGCATACATGTAAGCCTCTGTTTAAACAACTGAAAATTTTACCTTTGCCATGTATTTACATCTTTGAACTTCTATTATTTGTCAAACAAAGCTTAGGAAATGAGGATATCTTTGAGATGAATTCAAATATACATAACTACCAGACCAGACAAAAGAACAATCTTCTTGTACATGCTGCAAATACAACACTATGTAAAAATCGTGTATTCCATGCAGCTATAACGCTGTATAATCATTTGCCAAATAATATTAAAAGTACAGCAAATTACATAAAGTTCAAAATAAAAACTAAAGAGTTCTTGCTGGAGCACTGCTTCTACTCGGTTAAAGAATTTTTAGAATATCAATAGTTATGTATTCATAGGACTAAATGATGTAAGGTTATCCTTGTGTAGACCTATATTATTATTGTGATTGTAAATTAGTATTAGTATAATTTGTGAATTGACGTGTCCTATATCATTGTACAATGTACATTATATGATTGAATGGATGAATAAAAAATACAATACAATACAGGCTTCGCACTGGTGTTGGTAGATCAAGAACCAATAAGTGGGGTTTTCCTGGCACATCCAGGCTATGTGATTGTGGTGAAGTCCAAACCATAGTCCATTTCTTGAACTGCATTAAGTGTCCTTTAAGTTGCACAATGGAGGACTTGATGGCTGCGACACCTAATGCCCGTGACTTGGCAAAATTTTGGACAGAAACGATTTGATATGTGCATTGTTAAGTACCATATTTTAAATGTAAAATGTATACTTCTGATACGAATAAATTAATTATTGTATTTACTCATTGCAAACAAGCCTGCGTGGCTTAGGCGGCAGCACGCCGGCCTCTCACCGCTGGGTCCGTGGTTCAAATCCTGGTCACTTCATGTGAGATTTGTGCTGGACAAAGCGGAGGCAGACAGGTTTTTCTCCGGGTACTCCGGTTTACCCTGTCACAAATTTCATTCCAGCAACACACTCCACTGTCATTTCATTTCATCTGTCATTCATTTAGTCATTGCCCCAGGGGAGTGCGACAGGCTTCGGCTGCCGGCACAGTTCATATCCTCGCCGCTAGATGGGGGCTTCATTCATTCCATTCCCTACCTGGTCGGTCGGCTGGAAGCAGGCTGTGGATTTTCATTTTCACTCATTGTGAACACCACGTGTGTGATATCAAGCACAGGTCTCTGTTGTGATGTTTCCATGGAAGTGGCTGATGCTAGACTGACGCGGCATGTCCCTCGCATAAGCTTCCGCCTATAACAGTCGGGCCTGTTTTTACATTGGTGAACTGGGGCTAGCAGCGCTTTGTGTGGTGGCTTATTGAAGCTTGCCATTCCGAGACCAACTTGCGGTAGCAACTGGTTCACACAGGTTTCACTCCCCTGGACTGGCGCTGAGTGCGACTGCTGTCTAGCGGGCCCTGAGCTGGCTGCATCATAGTCTGCAGGCACAGAGATGAGACTTCTTTCTTCTGACAAGGTCATGCCAAGTTATAAGCTTGCGGCAGCATGTGAAACAGACTGGGGCACAAATACGAATGTGCTATGCGATGATTATGCGATTAAATTTTATAAACCAAGTTTTTGTATTTGAAAAGTAGGATGCAACGATTATGCGATGGTGAGAAATACGCAAGGAAATATGTTACACCCAAAAAAAAAAGGGTTGATGATGAAGATGTCCCAAGCTCTTAAATGGGTTAGCAATAGGCACAGCAATTCCTTGATACAGCATTTTATAAGATATGATATCTGCTTTTAAGTTCTTTTTTCTTCTTGTTTCATTAGGAGTTCTTGGGATTCGTAGCTGCCTTGCTAGTTTGGAGTCACTGGAGCCTGAACTTATCCCTGCAGTGACAACGTACTATTTGGAGCCAAATAACTTAGCCTCTGTTATCTATCTGAGAACATTGTGGCTCCACTGGAAGAATGAAGTGGGTAAATTAGCCAAGCTAATTGATGGCATCGTAGATCCAGCAGCTTTCTGCCAGGTGAGATAGAATGTAATATTATCAAAGAATGGATTGGTTAATACCAATATTTTTCTTAATTCTGATATCAAACACACTTCAATACTTGAATCATCTCAAAGGAGTATGCTCATTCTAAAAAGAAATCTAGGTTTAAACAAATAAAAATTGTGAACTTCATTCTCCTGACAGAACTTTCCAATCATCTGTTTAACTTGACCTTTTTAAATCAAGTTTCAACAAATTAAACTGAATTCTTTAGTAAAGTAATGTTTGTCTTATGTGTTCAATTGGTCAGTATATCAAGATGTAATCTGACTTACCGTATTTACTTACACATCAACCATACTTATGTCCATTTCGTGGTTCCAAAATAGGGCTGTAGCTAATGAATGGGGAAAAAATTAAGGGTATTAATATTTCTCAGAAGTATTGCAGCTTCGTGAGTTCGGCCTATAAGGATCAAGCATGATACCAAGCAATTCCAGTATTATGTGCCAACAAATTGCTCATGGTAAATATCGCGGGGAAAATATGGTTAAAATGGGCTATGCTTTCATTATAACCTCATTAAACACATTTTTCTCTTTTTCTTGCTCAAGTATTTTTCTTTCTGTAGTGTGGCAAATCTGATTCAAAACATCAGTCTGTGAGCTGGGAGCCTACTACAGCCACAAGAATCTTAAGATGTGACTACACCTGGTTGGTTCATAAGTTTAGGGGCAGCGACAACGCGGTCATGTAGCCCCGTGTACTTTGGGTGTGTGTAGAATCTGTCTGATAACCGGTGTTAATTGTGATAACGGTATTAGTGTGTGTTATATGTTTTTAAATTTCAGTACAGACTTCAACTTAGAATTTTTCTAATAGTTCCTACTTTTGCCGCCAAGCGCCACCGTCAACGACTACTAGGCCAAGTTCAGAACTTAGCTACTAGACGCCACCACAGTCGGCTCTTGGCAACGAACGTAGAAACCTAAGAGCGTTGTTTACATTCTTAACCTATCCAATTTAGCTTCACACAGGTGTAATTAGTGGAAGGTTCTTTAACATGCCATAAATCTATGACATGGGACCGCCGGCTTTACTTCCCCTCCGAAGGAAGGCATACTGAGGGATTTTTAACGCTCTTAAAAAATCCGACAGCTTCGGCCAGGTTTGAACCCGCTATCTTGGGTATAGAAGCTCAGCATGCTACCGACTACGCCATCGAAGCCGCTTTACTACACCTAGGGAGGAAAAAAAGTATAAGAAACAGCACAT
The DNA here is from genome assembly GCA_946902985.2 of Meconema thalassinum. Lineage (NCBI taxonomy): Eukaryota > Metazoa > Arthropoda > Insecta > Orthoptera > Tettigoniidae > Meconema > Meconema thalassinum. Next base: position 602,351,799 of record OX336388.2, on the reverse strand, counting down.
TTACGCCCAACTCAATGAAGATTATTAGGTAATTTGTGGCATTGCTAGCTTTTTCTACCCAACGTTCCTCGGGTGGGATCTTAACGTGTTGTAGAATGATATGTGTCAAGTATTTATTTTATTTTCCTGCTAAATATGAGAGGTTAAGAGTTTATATGTGGCATTAGTGAGGGTTGAATTAATCATTTCTTAAGTTTCTATCTTATTTTCACTCGTGACATAATTTTACTTGCCTCTTAATCCTGATTAAGAAAATAAAGAATGTTAGACTTACCATTTATATAATTTTTGTAAATATAGTTTTAAAGATGGCTGTGTGCTATTGATCTTCTTTTTGACTGGTTGTTGGAATTAACCTCTTGAATGTCTGGTTTGGAGTCCACAAGGGAGACTACTTTTTCAAATGACTTCTGCCTATATACTTATTGTTCTAGAGTCGGAAAGAGAATTTATTTTGACATTCAAAGTTACGTTTATTTAAACCAACAGAGGTGTCGCACTAATACAGTCATCACAATTAACACCGGTTATCAGACAGATTCTACATACACACAAAGTACACGGGGCTACATGACCGCGTTGTCGCAGCTCACAAACTGAGGAACCAACCAACAGAGGTGTACTGTTAGATGAACTTGCAGTGTACTCCTTCATCTACTTGAGATCCTTCAGTGTAGACTCTTGACCAATCTTTCTCAGGATTCTGATGATCTATCATTTTTAATGCAGTTAATTTTAATGCATTCCGGTTTCAATGCAGTCATTGCATGATTTTATGACTGTTATATTTGTGTTAGTACTGTTAAAATATGCCTTAAAAAGAACTCTGAAAAGTATGTAGTGTTGATGAAAATATTCATTGTAGAATATTGCATAACATCTCAGAATGTCTGCCTCTCTGTTTTTCTTTAGGTTACTTTGGATGATATTCAGGTTTTAGTTGCAAAGATTAAAGCTAATGGCAAAAAAAGAGAGCTTTCTTACTCAAAAAGGATGGCAACTGCTGTGTGTGACAGGGCAAAGAAGCTTCTCGAGCACCTAAAGATAAGTATTGCTGATGTGGATCGACACAACATTCCAAATGATTTGCCCTCGACTATGGACAATTTTCAGTTAGGTTAGTAATTACAATAATTGTACATGCTGTTGACTGTAAATTTTAATCTCAATAGAACATGTGGCTATTACACCCACCTGGAGACAGGGAGGGCTCAGGCTTGAACCATGACGGTGTCCATCATTTTTAGCCCATAACTGTTGAGAATGATTAAATGAATGATTCTCATTTAATCATTCTCAACAGTTATCATTGCCCTAGGGGAGTGCGACAGGCTTCGGCAGCCGGCACAGTTCATATCCTCGCCGCTAGATGGGGGATTCATTCATTCCATTCCCTGACCCGGTCGGTCAACTGGAAGCGCAGGTTCGAAACCTGGCGCAGTCAGCTGGCATTTGAGGGTGCGCAAATGCAAGGGAGCCGTGTCAGTACATTTACTGGCACGTTAAAAATCCCCTTCGGGGCAAAATTCCGGCACCCCGGCGTCTCTAAAAGCCAGTGTAGTTAAAAGGGACGTAAAACCAATAACATTATCATTATTATCAACTGGAAGCAGGCTGTGGATTTTCATTTTTCATTTTCAACTGTTGAGAAATGTGTGTTTCACCAAATTATAACCTCCAGAGCTATTTCTACCATTCTAAAATATTTACCTGGGGGAGGGGGTCTGACATTTGCTGACAGTTGGAAATCAAGGGACTTGGTCAATATCATAATTAGTCAGTGAAAGTTCAAAAATAAGAATCAAAATAACAAAGTCGAACACAAAAGGAAATACCGTACATATTAGACCATTCTGTATCCATTTCAGTCTCTTATGCTTGCGAATGACTAGTAAATTAGAAAATTATTGTTTAAATCTACCCATGAATTTTACTGTATGGTCACAAATACCTGCCAATCTTACAGTATTGCTCAATAGACAATTAATTTTAAGATAATGCACCATTCCTTTTGAGGGGTTATGATGTAGATTATGCTTGTAGGGAAATTCAAATACCACTGTCTGTGCCAAATACTAGAGGTTTTCTCACTTGTTTTTATTTCTTTTATTTTAAAATTGTCATTTGTTTTAAAAACTGCAAAACTACAGATACCAGCCTCTCTCCCCTTGAGGTGATTTACCTGTAATTTGATTTTTTTTACCTCCATTTGTGATTTAGTTATTTCCAGTTTGCAGAGAATGTGATGCTGTGAGACGTGTACTATTGGTAGGGACAGAAGACATGAATTCAGTGGTGTATTACAAGGCACTAAAGCGTTTTGAGCTCCTGGTATCTGTTCTAAAGAAGTTGCAGCCACTTCTGGTGCAAGCCATGAGCTGTTCAGTGAAGGAGTATGGAAATACATCTTTCAAGAATGAAGATATGACCAATAAAACAGGTGATTTATCTACTCTTCATTATTCCAGTTTCTACAGCAATAAGGCAAGATAAGTTTCTATGAGGCAGATTGCTTTCATGGTCAGATGCCCTATCTATCCGACACCAACTTCATCAGAGTATTGCAGGTATGAAGATTCATACGAGAAACAGGTTGGGAGGAATATAGTAGACTTACGTAGGTACGTTCCACTGTAGAACTATACACTCACACACACTCTCTCTCTCTCTCTCTCTCTCTTGGAAAAATCACATGACGTATTTACATTTTCTGCAGTTCAAGCTTCTTTAATCAGTGCAAGGAGATGACAGCTGCTATTTATTGTTACTAGTACCTGTCAGATCTAGCAAGGGAAGCTTATAAGATACAGAAGAAATAAGCAAACAAGATTGTCGCAGAGGAGAGGAAGAAGTGGATGGTAAAGTGGACAGAGATGATGGAGGAAGACAGCAGAGGAAATAAGAAAGTACTTTATGGGATGGCCAAAAGTAAGAGAAGAGGTCTGCGAGAGGATGTGGTAATGGTGGACAAAAACGAAAATGAGGTACACAACAAAGAGACGCTCAAGACGGTGTGGAAAGAGTACTTTGAGGATTTGCTGAATTCAAATGGTCATAGTGAGGAAGACAACGTATTGGAAGATGGAGAAGACAACACAGGAATGGAAAAGGACGTGACTTTGAGAGAACTGGAAATGGCTATAGACAAGATGGAAGGGGAAGGGCACCAGGTGTGGACGGAGTGAGTGTTGAAATGGTGAAGGCAGCAGGGGAGGTTGGGAAACAGTGGTTGTACCGTGTGATGAGGGTGGTATGGAAGGAGAAGAAGACCCCAGAAGATTGGAAGAAAGGATTAATTGTCCCAATATTTAAGAAAGGAAGCAGAAAGGAGTGCAGAAATTACAGAGGAGTCACACTCATACCACACTGTGCCAAGATATATTAGTACGAGATCTGGTATAAGAAATTTATACCCTCATCTGTTATTTATTAGTGATAAGAAATAAATGATATATAATATACTCATTGACATATTTCGAATAGGTTGCCTAGTTAAATTGCGTACGGATAATATTAAATAATTAAATTTATTAAATCTACTTCCCTCATTAGTTATTTAAAAAAGTCGTACACAAGTGAAGGGAACATACCCAAAAGAATTGAAAAAGTCAAGGTTGCCTTCTTCCCCCTCTGCCCAACTGTGGGGTTGCCAGGTATAAGCAGGTGAGTAAATGTTAATGTTATACTCTCATCAGTTATTTAATCGTATATAATATCAAAGGAAAGCTTATTTTTTTTCTGAATCTAACTGTATTAGGTTGCCTTAGGAAAAGTTGGTCCAATCCATGGTTGCCTAGATTTTAGATGTAAATTTTAAACGCAAGCGGTGAGAGTGACAGAGATGCGCAAACAACTCCATGCGACAGACAATGATGAAGCGAGTTGTTATTAATGAAGATTTTTCCCATAGTGTAAGCGCGTTCTATAGATACAATACTGAATTCAATGCAGATTAAATATTAACAACAATATCAAATTATTTTCACACACATTTATTTATTAGAAAATTACATAATTATATAAGAATGTTTTTATTCATACAAAACTTTATCAATAAAATAGATCAGTAAAATATTATTTCGATTCTGACTCATTAGAAGTGGCTACTTCAAAATCTAATTCTTCATAGTTTTCTTTTTCTTCTGATACTCTGAGTACAATCATACATCCTCTACTTGTAAAGGTGTGGGTTCTCTACGAACCATCTATGCTTCAAATAGCCATCCAAAAACCAGCCACAATCTTCTGGATTTAGTTTAACGCAGCTTGCATCTATTGCATGAAGCCACATTGAATTTACATAGATTGTTCATAAAATTTTCTGTTGAAGAGGCTTCCGGCATGGTGGAATCAGATTGGAGTCCATACCTTTAATCTTCTTTATAAAATGCTCTTTACCTTTGTATGTTGCATATGTTTTCTGGAACAGCTGATATCTAGCATCATTAATGTTGAAACAATTTTTGATCCCATACAGAAGGGCAGTAAACTCCTGAACACGATCAATTATTTCATTGACGAATAGATCTATTGGGTCCGTTAACGACGCGAATATTTCTTGGAAATCCTTTTGTTTGGAAAATATTTTAAAAGACTTGATTTTTCCTTTGTTATAAAATGCAGCTGTATAATCACTGCCCGTAAATGCGTGGAAACCCAAGCATAAAGTGGGACCCAATTTCATTGCAAGCTCAGTACAGTTAATTCAATCAAGATCTTTCCTTTTACTTTTCTTAGATGAAGAACCCGCCGACCAAATTTGAGTTTCCGGAATTTTGTGGATAGTGGCCAGTAAAATTACTAAGACAACGGTGTCATTCACTTTGACCAATATTTTCGAATTAGGTGGCGCTTTTGATATATAGAACATCATCCGCGTATCTGCCTCTTCATGTTGGCATAAATAATCTTCTTCTTCATGTTTTACAACGTGATTTTCGACTGTATGATAAATAAACATTGTTCTCTTACTGTAATAAACATTTCTTTAGATTGGATTATTGACATGAGATTCTCATTTTCCCAGTAATTAGCCAAGAATTGCACCAGGGCTTCTTTGAAACAGAATTTTTTTAGACTTCCAAGAAAATCGCTAGGCCTTGGTTGAAGAGGTCCTTGGATGACGTACTGTCTATCAAACTCCAGCCGACTTTGACGTTCACAGTCTTTGATGGAAGGTGTTACTTGACTTAAGTCCTGTTCGCATCGCTGGAACATAGGGCTTCAACGAAGCATCACCATCGGACTCGGTTGCGTGCCATTGCCTTCACTTCTCCCCACGTTCTCCCCGCTTCTGCAGCTTCCCTCTCCACTGTCCTCCTCCAAGTTTCCCTCGGTCTTCCTCTTCTGCGATGTCCCTGAGGTTTCCAACTCAGGGCTTGCCTCTCTATTGCCATCTGCATACCTGCCAACTCTCCCGATTTAGGCGGGAGACTCCCGATTTCAGACCATTTCTCCCGCCCTCCCGCTTAACGTATTAAATCTCCCGATTTTTCAAAAATCCCACGCATAATTTCGGATTGAATGTGCGAGATGACACTCCAGTCGTCTATCGAACGGATAGACTTTACGTGTTTTGAAGTTATATCTCGATACCGCAGTATCGCTCTGTATCGATACCGGTAATCGACAACTGCGTACAAACTCCCGCGTCCCGCGTTGCGTCGTGCTGTTATAAAAAGTTCTTTGAAGTTGGCTTCGAATACGTCCTTGTTTGAAATCGTCGATGGTTAATTCAGGGCTTGGTCCTAGATGTTTGGCATAATCACATGTGGGTGAGAGTTATTGTACGCTACGGAATATTGTATCTGTTTCACACGTGAAATTATATGATTTGCGTATAACTTTGTTAGATGTTGTTGGCGTTAATATGCCTGTAGGCTATTGTGGTTTTTCGATCTGAGTGATTGCATCGGTTCCTCGGTAATATGGCGAAGAAATATGATGTGACATTTAAAAGTTTATATAAAGATGACTTTCCGCATATAACTGAGTCAAGAAGAGGCGCAACATTTGCATTTTGTAGTGTCTGTATGTGTGATTTCAGCATCTCGCATGGTGGAAAGGGGGACTTTTCAAAACATGTGCTCTCAAAGAAACATAAAGACAATGTACAGTGTGTTGGGAAAAACCAGAAACTTGATTATTTCAAGTGTAAGGAGGAAGACACTGACAGTATAACACGTGCAGAAGTATTGTTCACATCGTTTATTTTTGAACATAACCTCCCTGTCAATTGTTCCGATCACGCTGGTCCTTTATTTAGGAAGATGTTCCCAGACTCAAAAATTGCCGGGAGATATGGCTCAGCCAGAACTAAAACGTCGGCCATCCTTGCAGAAATGTGCATTCCCAATTCTGTAACTTCCAACTTAAAGATGTGACATCTCTTGAGGAAGAAGAGAGAATTGATGTGAAGTGGGCACTGGTAGGCCAAATGAAATATAGTGGTGGGGTACTCAAGTATGACAAATTGTCTAAAGTTATGCTTTCTATTCTGACCATTCCGCATAGATATGCAGAGTGTGAGAGAATGTTCAGTCTTGTCAGAAAAACAAGAACTCCGTTCAGGTCGTCTCTCTCCGACAAGACTTTGGACAAACTTATAACTCTGAAGTCGATTCAGAAAGGGAAGTGTTTCGAGCAAGAATATAGCAAGACCTTTTTGAAGAGGGCAAAATCAGCCACAATCACCTGCAACAACGACCAATTATATGATCTTCGATTCGTCACTACTTTTGTATGCCTGAGTGTGGTCGAAAGAAAGGTATGCTTGTTTGATAGACTACTTACAATTTAAAATTACTTAAGTACATTTGTAAACTGGGATGTCATATCAAATTAGTCATGTACAGGTTAATAGTGTAACTTATATATTTGCTGTAATGTCTTAGCCTGTGTATGTATGTATTATGTTGCGTTGCACCCCCCCCCCCCCCCCCCCCCCCCCATCGCCACTTCGTCGATCTCCCGATTTTTCATTTTGAGAGGTTGGCAGGTATGCATCTGGTTTTTGCGCAGTGTATGTCCAACCCACTTCCACTTTCTTGCCTTCAACTGTAAGTCCACAGGCTTCTCGTTTGTACGATTCCATAGTTCTTCATTGGATATTACATTTGGCCAAAACACCCTCAAGATTCTTCGTAAGCATCTGTTTATAAAAGTCTGGATTTTCTTTATGATAGATTTTGTTACTTTCCAAGTCTCACATCCATATAGCAATACTGATTTTACATTGCTATTGAATATTCGGAGTTTAGTACGTGTGGAAATCACATTGCTTTTCCAGATAGGATGCAACTGGATAAAGGCTGCATTTGCTTTCTTGATCCTGCTGCTCACATCCTCTTCTGCTCCTCCAGTTTTAGAAACGATGCTACCAAGATACGTAAATTCTTTAACATCCTCTACGTTTCTTCCGTTTATTTGAAACTTCCTATCGCTTGTTACGTTTAATCTTAGCGATTTGGTCTTCCCTGAATTTACAGTTAACCCTAGCCTTCTTGCCTGTTCCTGTAGATCTTTCAGTTTGGCATTCATGTGCCGAAAGCTTTGTGAGAGGAGACACACATCATCAGTAAAATCTATATCTTCTAGTTGATCTGTTAAATTCCAACTTACTCCTCTTCTTTTACCTTCATTTGTTTTCCTCATCACTTCATCTATCACAATTAGGAAGATTGATGGAGAGAGAACACACCCCTGTTTTACACCTGTTCTTACTTCAATGGATGGTGTCAATTTCCCTTGGTGCATTACTTTGCACGAGTATCCGTTATACATTTCTTGCATAACTCTGATAACCTTTCCCGGAATACCATAATTTGCAATTATTTTCCACATGCTTCTTCTGTTTACTGATTCGAAAGCCTTTTCAAAGTCTATAAACACTAGATATAGACTGGCCAAAAATTCCATGCTCTGTTCAAGGATAATGCGGAGTGTATTAATCTGATCGACACACGATCGGTTTCTGCGAAACCCTGCTTGTTCTCTTCTTAGGTGGATTTCAAGGTAGTCCTTCATTCTGTTGAAGATGATTCGTGACAACACTTTGCTAGGAATAGATAACAGCATTATTCCCCTCCAATTATTGCAATTTGTCAAGTCGCCCTTCTTCGGAAGTTTAACTAAAGTGCCGGTCTTCCATTCTTCTGGTATTTCTTCCCGGTTCCAGATTTTTTTCAAACAGAGGGTACAGTAAATCTACTGTTGTTGCTAGATCTTCTTTCAAGAGCTCTGGCGGGATGTTATCTGTTCCCGGCGCTTTGCCACTTTTCGTTTGCTTTAGAGCAGCTCTGATCTCTTCTCTACTAGGTGCTCTACTCTTGATTCTACCAAGAACGTCACATTCATTTCGATTTCCATCTTCCTCTGCATTTTCATCTACACCTCCCTGTTCTTCTCCGTCCTGTTGCTCTTCTTCCTCTGTTCGTACCTCTCTATTCAGCACTTCTGCAAAATATTCACGCCATCTTTCCAATTGCTCATCTTCAGTAGTCAGCAACGCTCCAGTTTTACTTCTCACAGGACGATCTATAGGTCCCTTCCTCTTTCCTAGCAGTCTTGTGGTCTGGTAAAGTTCCTTCATGTTTCCTTCTCTGGCAGCCCTCTCCGCCCTTGATGCGAGATCACTTGCCCACTTCCTTCGGTCTGATCTTGCACTCCTTTTCACCTCCCGGTCTACTCTCGTGTACTCTGCATGAAGATCCATCTTTTGTCTCCTAGTTTTTGTGGTATTCATCTTTGCTTTCAGTTTCTTCCTCTCTCCCACCTTTTCCCAGGTGTCCTGGCTCATCCAATCCTTCCTTTTGTTGTCTCTGAATCCCACTACTTTCTCTGCAGTTTCTAGGATTGCTCCTTTAATTTTCTGCCATTCTTCTTCTACTCCATCTTCTCTTGTATTTAGTATTTCGTATCTGTTACGCAGTTCTAATCTAAATTCTTGTTTGACGTTGGGGTCCTTCAGCTTTTGAACATCAAACCGCTTTTTTGGAACATCAAATTTCTTCTTTGCAGCTATGATTTTAATGCGCACCTTGGCTAACATCAAATGGTGATCACTACCTATGTCGGCTCCCCTTTTGTTTCTGACATCTAACAATGATCTTTTCCATTTCCCACTTATGGCAAAGTGGTCAATCTGATTCTGCATCCTGTGATCATGTGATACCCATTAGATCTTATGACATTTTCTATGTGGGAACACCGTTCCTCCGATGGTCAACTCATTGCTCGCACAGAACTCCTTAAATAGTCCTCCGTTTTCATTCTCCTCTCCAACTCCATGTCTCCCCATTATATTTTCTATCCCAAGGTTTTCGGAGCCCACTTTCGCATTTAGGTCTCCTATCACAATGACAATATCTCGTTTCATCCCATTCAATGTTGCCTGCAGCTCTGTATAGAAGTAGTTTTTGGTATCCATGTCTGCTTGTTCAGTTGGGGCTCCATTCCAGCAGACTCTTCTTTGCCGTTTTATTTAGAGTTAGGCCTACACCATTCACATGGTCGTCCTCGGCATTGGGTTTGCCTGAATACAGAAAGGTCATCCCCTCTGGTAGTCTATTTTCTCCAAATTCATTCCAGCGTACTTCGCTCATTCCCATTATGTCTAGTTTATAGTTGATAAATTCTGCTACAGCTTGATGTAACTTTTCCACTCTCGTAAAGTGTCCGTACATTCCAAAATCCGATCCTCGTGGTCCATTTTATTCCAAAGGTTGTCAACTTGTTGTCCGTCCGGCTTTTGCTTCTTGAAGTTTCTTTAACAATAAATTTTAAGAGATGCAGGTTGTTAGCCTACAGTCCCCGAGTGCTTTAGTGGGGCTGCCACCTTATGGCCTAAGCACATGCCATTATAGCTAGATGGTCTGCTATGTCTCTCACAAATTCTTTACAGTGAGAGTTGAGACTGGTCTCCCTAACCCTCCTCCTTTCTTCGGGCTTGGGACCGGCAACGACACCCATGGAGCTACTCAATCCACCCCATGGTTGCCGCAGGCGGAGTTATGGAAGGTGTTAGGTGCCTATAAAAAGATGTGTATTTCAGAGGCGTTAGTTGAGCACAGTTTTATTAAGATAGATTCAGCAATCTTTATCAAATTTCTGCGGCATAGAAGATCCAATGAAATATAAGTAATATAAACCGTCTATTATTTCAATATCAATACCGGTAGGCTCAACAGTTTTGACACTGGACTTCAATACTTGGGCTAGCTTAGATTTATCCGTTTTTAATAAGTCACCAGTACAGGAGAAAAGAGCAGGTGGCACAGGCGTTAACGGAAACGTTAAGCTGTGCTCTATGTTGATGTTTTTTTTCAATACTAATCGCAAGTAATCGTCCAAAGAGATCTCGTTCCATCTTAAAAACAGCCCGTTTACTTTTATCTTTACTGGTTTGTGCTTTTACGGCAGACTGTGAAGCGAAATTCAGGATTTTGTTACGCTTTATCGGTTTTCGAACCTTCCGGGAGTAGAATTAGATTCTGAAATAAACGTCTATTTTTATTGATTTCCAACGGACTTACGTTGATTAGAAAATCACAAACTTCAGGAGATGCTGCCTTACCAGTTGAGATATTAAACAGAACATTTCTATCAATACTTCCAATGAAGGGATTCAGTGTATTTTTTACAGGCTCAATGATCATCTGAAGACTTTCGTTATCCTTCTTCATCCGACTCTTCTGCATGGCATGACAAGTATCATATTTTTGCGATAGACCGACATGCTCTTTTACCTCGGATACAATTTTGGTTCTTATGCTGTGACTAAGTGCCCATCTTTGTCTTGCTGATCTAGACTCTGCGGAAGCTGTTGGCCTCTCACCAAGGCGGACAGGGTTCGATTCCCAATCAATGCATGTGAGATTTTCGAAGTGAAATACCATACCATGTCCTGTGGTTCAGATTCCACGTAAAAAGGAGGTCCCGTGGCTCATGATCTAGAGATTAACGGTCACGTTAAACTACAAGCTTCCTTCCTTAGACTCTGCGGCAAGATTATGTGTCAATTGATTTGAGGCATCAGCATTTATGGTCGGTTCTAAGGTTAAATCAACAGGTGATCGGGAGAAACTAGATTTGGTACGTCCGATACCAAGTGCTCCTCGTCGAAATTCAGATACCACACGTGAATTGCTGTTCTGTGCCTTTATAAGATTGTTCAGGTACATAATGGATCACCTGGCATACTTTGGCTGGTTCAATGAATAGAACAAATCGGACATGTTGTAAATGGAGTCCTATATACAACTCAGTCACTGCACCGGATGCTTCTTGAAAATCGCAGAAATAAATTATTGAACTCACAATACTGGAGATAGTATTGAGTGGTCTTGCCATGCTCAACAAGCAAAGTTTCTTCGCGATAATCTTTGTAGCCATCAATGATTTTTCTCAGGATTTCAGGTAAGACGGATTTGGTTCCCAACAAAAATAACATTTTACATTCTGTAAAAGATCATCCAGTATCTCAGGATTTCATTCATGCTCAGACAAATACTGCTCGAAATGAAGGATCTGTAGTGCAGCAGAAGTTAATGGACGGAGTCTTTTGCAGCGATTCAAATGTTAAAATGACGCATGGAGTTGTGCGTGCATCTCTGTCACTCTCACCGCTTGCGTTTAAAATTTACATCTAAAACCTAGGCAACCATGGATTGGACCAACATTTTTCATAAGGCAACCTAATACAGTTAGATTCAGAAAAAAAAAAAAGCTTTCATTTGATATAATATACGATTAAATAACTGATGAGAGAGTGTAACATTAACATTTACCCACCTGCTTATACCTGGCAACCCCACAGTTGGGCAGAGGGGGAAGAAGGCAACCTTGACTTTTTCAATTCTGTTGGGTATGTTCTCTTCACTAGTGTACGATATTTTTAAATAACTAATGAGGGAAGTAGATTTAATAAATTTAATTAAACATTTAATTATTTAATATTATCCGTACGCAATTTAACTAGGCAACCTATTCGCAATATGTCAATGAGTATATTATCTATCATTTATTTCTTATCTTATATATAAAAGTGAAAGTCTGTATGTATGTATGTATGTGGGTCTGTTCCGTATACAAATCTACACCGTTCCACCAATCTCAACCAAATTTTGCATACACATAGTTTAGGACCCAGAAGGAACCGCTGGCTACATGAATTTTCTTTAGTCTTTCTCATTCTTCTGATTTCGGCCCTTTTGCACTCATGCTCAGGCTAATCAAATCATAAAATATACTCATGAAGGATGGTTGGTTGGTTCCTTAGTTTAGGGGCTGCGACAACGCGGTCATGTAGCCCCGTGTACTTTGGGTGTGTGTAGAATCTGTCTGATAACCGGTGTTAATTGTGATGACTGTATTAGTGTGTGTATCTGTTTTTTTAATTCAAGTAGGGACTGCAACTTTGAATTTTCAACTAGTTCCTACTTTTGCCGCCAAACGCCACCGTCAACGACTACTAGGCCTAGTTCAGAACTAGCTACTAGACGCCACCGCAGTCGGCTCTTGGCAACGAACGTAGCAACCTAAGAGCGTTGTTTACATTCTTAACCTATCCAATTTAGTTTCACACAGGTGTAATTAGTGGAAAGATCTTTAACATGCCATAAATCTATGACATGGGACCGCCGGCTTTACTTCCCCTCCGAAGGAAGGCATACTGAGGGATTTTTAACGCTCTTAAAAAATCCGACGGCTTCGGCCGGGTTTGAACCCGCTATCTTGGGCATAGAAGCTCAGCATGCTACCAACTACGCCACCGAAGCCGCACTCATGAAGGAATGGCAAGGCAAATAGTTTCCATGGCAACATACTGTAGCTCAAGTCGAGACACGGCCGACTGGATGCCAGTTGCGCTCTGCACTACCGGTATAGAAAATGAAATCCTGTTAGTTACTCAACTGCTCACACAGCACTGTCAACCGAGTTTAGCATAACAAATACTTGACACTACTATTTGTCAAATACCACTCACTCACTCATTCATTCATCACGAAATCTCAGAAACCACCGAACGGATTGGAATGAAATTTGGTATGCAGCTTCCTCAAGGGCCGCAAATGCCCACTAACAGAGGATTTTTGGATATTCAGGTTCTAAAGGGGTGTTAAGGGGGTAGACCTGCATTTCATTGAATAGCAATATCTCCCGATTGGTTTCATTGGGGGATGTGATACTCGGCATATCAACTCATCATTAAAAATAAGAAGACACGTGTATGAGGGTTTTTCGATAGGGTGTATATTATGAGGTGAAAGGGTGAAAAGTGGGGATTGAATGATTCCTAATGGAGCGTGTATCTCTTAAACGTCATAGGCGAGGAGTTTGAAACTCAGCGGAAAAAAATCAGCATAAAAAAATAAGTAAACATGTGTTTGACCGTTTTTTCATAAATCCAATTTAAGGGGCCCATGGGGTGAAATTTGGGGGGGGGGGGGAAACTGGAAAGAAAGTGCCCTAACTGATTGACTGACTCACTCACTCATCAAACTCAGGGGGGAAAAAACTGCTTTAAAGTAAGTAAATAGCTTTTCGACAGTTTTTTTTTTTGAAAAATCAAATTGAAGGGGTTCATCGGGAGGGGTGAAATTCTGAAGAAAAAAAATTGAAAGAAAATGTCCTGACTCATTCACTCACTCATCATCGCCCAGCCAAAAATATTGAAGTTGGAAACGTGGCATTTCGGGGATATGTTCGTTGTATGTCAAAACCGCACACTAAGGGAGGATTTTTGGATATTCAGGTTCTAAAGGGATCTTAAGGGGGTTAAACCTGCATTTCATTGAATAACAATATCTCACGAGTGGTTTCATTTGTGGGTGTGATACTCGGCATATAAACTAATCATTAAAAATAAGCAGACATGTGTCTAAGGGTTTTTCGATGTGGTGTATTATTATGAGGTGAAAGGGGTGAAAAGTGGGGGTTGAAGGATTCCTAAAGGAGCGTGTAGGCCTATCTCTTACGACATAGGCGAGAAATTTGAAACTCAGCGGAAAAAAAAATCAGCTTAAAAAGTAAGTAAATCGGTGTTCGACCGTTTTTTCATAAATTAATTTAAGGGGCCAATGGTGTGGGGTGAAATTCTGGGAGAAAAAAGGAGAGAAAGTATCCTAACTGACTGACTAACTCACTCATCAAACTCAGGGGAAAAAGACAGCTTAAAAAATAAGTTAATAGGTGTTCAAGCGTTTTTTCATCAATCCAATTTAAGGGGCCCATGGGGAGGGGTGAAATTCTGGTAAAAATAATTGAAAGAAAATGTCCTGCCTGACTCACTCACTCATCACGCCCAGCGAAAACTATTAAAGTTGGTAACATGAAATTTTGGGAATATGTTCGCTGTATGTCAAAAACGTCAACTAAGGAATGATTTTTGTTTATTCGGGTTTTAGAGAGGTGTTAAGGGGGGTAAACGTGCATTTCATTGAATAACGATATCTCATGAGTTGTTTCTTTGGGGATGAGATATTCGGTATATAAACTAATCATTAAAAATAATGAGACATATGTCTAAGGGTTTATCGATGTGGTGTATATTATGAGGTGAAAGGGGTGTAAATTGGGGGTTGAGGGATTCTTAACGGAGCGTGTATCTCTGAAACGACATAGGCGAGAAGTTTGAAATTCGGCGGGAAAAAACAGCTTAAAATACAAGTAAATAGGTGTTTGACCGTTTTTTTTTCATAAATCCAATTTAAGGGTTCATGGGGAGGGGTGAAATTATCAAAAATAAATGAAAGAAAATGTCCTGACTGACTCACTCACTCATCATCGCCCAGCCAAAATTATTGAAGTTAGAAACATGAAATTTTGGGGATATGTTCATTGTATGTCGAAAACGTCCATTAAGGAAAGTGTTTTGGATATTCAGGTTCTAAAGAGGTGTTAAGGGGGTAAACGTGCATTTCATTGAATAACAATATCTCACGAGTGGTTTCATTTGGGGATGTGATACTTGGCATATATACTAATCATTAAAAATAAGCTGACACATGTCTAATGGTTTTTCGATGTAGTGATTATTATGAGGTGAAAGGGATGAAAAGTGGGGGTTGAAAGATTCCTAACGGAGCGTGTATCTCTTAAACAACATAGGCGAGGAGTTTGAAACTCGGAGGAAATCAATCAGCTTAAAAATAAATAAATAAAATAAATAGGTGTTCGACCGTTTTTTCATAAATGCAATTTAAGGGGCCTATGGGGAGGGGTGAAATTCTGGAAGAAAAACGTCCACTAAGGAAGGATTTTTGGATGTTCACTCTCATCGACCAACCAAAACTATTAAAGTTAGAAGAATGACATTTTGGGGATATGTTTGTTGTGTGTCGAAAACGTCTACCAAGGAGGGATTTTTGGATATTCAGGTTCTAAAGGGGTGTTAACGGGGTTAAACCTGCATTTCATTGAATAACAATATGACACGACTATGACGCGAGCGAAGCGAGGCCAAAAATGAGATGGTGTGTGTCTGTGTATTACTCTATCACGCAAGTACCACTGGTCCGATTTACATGAATTTTACATGGAAGTAGCTGATTTACTTGGTTAACATATAGGTTACTTTTGATTTTAAAGATGGCGACCATTTTAGTGACGTCACTACACCCTTTGGTTTCAAACGTTCATATTTCCATTTCAAATAAAAAGAGAACGCTAAGAAATAGCAAACTTTTGATGGCATATACGAGGTTTAAAATTGCATTTTCTATCCGAAAGGTATCTCCTACGGTTAGCGAGTAAAACCTAAATTTGTGCTATAAAACACGGTCAATGCCGAGCGGTGTAGTTGGACAAAATGTTCCATCCTTAATCTCCCTCTGCGCAGCACCTCGCCTTTCCCCTGTTTTAACTGTCACCTTCACATTTTAATTTATTTATGACGCGTAGCGAAGCACGGGTACTTCAGCTAGTCACTAATAAATAACAGATGAGGGTATAAATTTCTTATATCGGATCTTAGACTATATGAAAAGATATTAGAAAGTAGAATATGAGCCAAAGTGGAGAGAGGATTGAGAGAGGAGCAGTATGGATTCAGACCTGGGAGATCAGCAGTGGATCTCATGTATTCAGTGAGACAGCTCCAGGAACACCACTACGAATTTGGAGAGGATCTGTTGATGGCCTTCCTGGACATCGAAAAGACCTATGATAGTGTGTGTAGGGAGAAGGTTTGGAAAGCAATGGAAAACATGGGAGTGGAAAAACGGGCTGTAAACAGAGTGAAGGAGATGTATTGTGGAAGTGTGAGTTGTGTGAAAGTTGGAGGGGAAAGAACAGACTGGTTCAGACAAATGAGTGGCCTGTAACAGGGTAGTGCACTGTCACCCCTTCTCTTTATTGTGGTTATGGACGAGGTAATGACACGGGTAGCAGGAAAGATAGGAGAAGATAAGATGAAAGCAATGGTGTTTGCAGATGATCTCATGGTCTGGGGAAACAAGGAGGAGGAAATCCAGGAGCAACTGAAGGCTTGGGAAGAAACAGTGGGAGAGTACGGATGGAAGTTCAACATCAGTAAATGTGAGGGACAGACCAATGAGTGGGATAACACTTGGAGGTGGACAGCTGAAGAAGGTGGAGAGTCTCAAGTACTTGGGAAGTATAATGGAGGAAAATGGGAGAAAAGACAAAGAGATTACGGAACGTGACAGACAGGCAGAAGCATTTCTAAGAAGCATTAGGGGCTTAGTGTGGAATAAAGATGTCCCACAAAAAAGCAAGGAAGTGTTATACAGAAGCTACGATATCCCGATACTGACCTATGCATCTGAAGCGTGGATAATGAAGAAAAGAGACATAAGCAGAATACAGGCAAGTGAAATGAAGTTCCTACGAAGTAGGATCGGAGTAACAAGGAGAGACAGGGTGAGGAATGAAAAGGTCAAGGAAATAGTGAAAGAGGAGCCCTTGCAGAGTAGGATTGAGACATCAAGACTGAGGTGGTATGGACACTTAAAGAGAATGGAAGAGAAGAAGATTCCCAAGAGGATACATGAGATGCAGAAGAAACGACCAAGGGGAAGACCGAGAGATTGATGGCTGAAAGGAGTGGAGGAATGTGTCAAGAAAAGAGGCGAGGACTGGACTAGAGTGACAGCGGAGAGGTGGTGGGAAGAAAGGACTAAGTGGCGAGGCTTATGTTCCAAACAGACCCAGCCTGGGGCTGGAAACTGTACAAGATGATGATGATGTTGATGAGTACCTGTCAGATTTAATGGCTGCTGCTTCCAGTGTTGTACCGGTTCCCACCCACGTGCAAACATTGCCTGGGTTAAAGTGACAAGTTTCAGACATCCTATACGACTGGAGGATGCCGCTGTGCTTAAAATTATTGCAAATACTGGTATATTGCACTGTTGTCCACCAAGCAGCACTGTATGTGACAGAATGCTGGGCTGTGACTAGGGGGCATGAACTGATACTTCATGTAATGGGGATTAGAATGCCAAGATGGTCCCTGGGAGGCATGAACCTGGATCATGTGAGGAACGAAGCCTTCCATCACACCCTTCAAAGTGATCCCAATACCCCAATCTTGAAGACTGGACGACACCAAGGAAGAAGTTCCCAGCGTTTTGCACTCAAACTCAGTATGTATGTATGTATGTAAGTCTGCTGCACTCCTTAACCAAGGGAGTACAATTTCGCCTAAAAATACCTTATAGGCACCGTTTTTATATCTTCTAACACAGTCTTGGCATTTTAACACCTTTCAAGGTAAACATTCTTGGACGCTGTACGCCACCTCTTTAAATTAAAAACAAGATTCACGCAAACTGAGGCATTAATATTAATATTACATTATTATTATTTATCATTTTTATCAAACACTAACCTACTATAGGTCTATAAAACTTTCCACATTATAAAAACAAAACAACTATTGTTCTTTCTACCTTCATTTTAAGATAAATTATCAAAACTTAACATATATTACTATCATTTCATATCTGCTGCTGAAACTACAACTATTATAACACCCTGTCCCTCGGTAAATAGATGGTCAACCTGACTCGTATGTCTAGGAGCCAAGGGACAGAGCCATGGCGAAAAATGCATGTCCACTATTAAATATATTTAAACAATCAAAAATCAAACTCGATCAAACATTGTACCCACTGCTGACATACTTATCAGTATGGTACAACAAAATAATATAAAAAAAACACAACTATACTACAAATTACTTCAAAAACGAAAAATTTACACATAAAAGGGACAAAAGGAGCACATTTAGAGCACCAGGTTCCCGCTTTTTTCAAAAGGCATATTTATTATGTCTCCAAGCCTGATTATCTCGATCCTGTTTCTCATATTATTTTAATTATACTCTCTTATGTACTGTACCCGATTTGGAGTCTGACCACTAAGCTACGGCGCAACGTGAACCGCTTGGAGCCGCAGATATTACGTCACGGTGGTTTTGTCTTATGAGGGTGACCGGCGGAGGTTAGTGCATCTGAGTGATGATGTCACGGCGTGTAGTACAGCAGGCCGGTTGATAGGTAGTCGCTCGATGAGCATTCTCATTCTTATCTTGATTCTGTTCATGTCTAGAACGTGGTTTTAGTGTGTGCCGGTATCGTCGTGAGTGATGTATTTCTATGACCGCAAGCGTAACGCGGGCCGAGCTATTAGATGTAAGTTCGCCACTCACAAATCTATAAAAAAGGTTACGGTTTAAACAGCAGTGTGAAAGTGGTGGTTCATATTCGTAAGTATTGAGACCTGCACTGAGATACTCAAGAAGTTGGAAGTTGAAAAATCATATAAACATTATTAGCATAAAGCAGCAGTGAAACACAGTTTGAGTGCTGGATCTTTCTCATCCTGTGCTACAAGAACATTACCTAGCCTACACATTATTCAATGAAAATCAGTTGGGACATTTTTACGAAAGAACATTGCACATTTAATCAAAGCCTTGATGGCAAGTGAACATGGCTTTAGGCACCATTGGAACTCTATAATAGTTCGCATAGTTCATTCAACATTGCTTCACGCCAGACTTCTGGAACAATCTTTGCCAATTTACGCTGAACACAATCTCTCTTCTGAACACTAGATTGAATTGGAACAGCGGTGCCGTGTTACCATAATATAATGGGGCCACATATTAATGAAGTAAATGTCTTCGTGAGGAAGGAGTGACATACAGTTTCGAATATGCCTAATTACACCATGGCACATTAAAACACGCAGGAGACATGATAGGGGGATGGAACTTTGATCCAGGAGGCTTAGCGACGATCCTCGCAAGCAGACGCCAGCTGCCAACATGACACCAGGAAACATTTGTCAGGTATCTTTACACTCTATTAAACTTGCAGAAAAGGTTTGTTTCTGCATAACGAAGATGCCTAGAGGTAAAAATGTATCGCCAGCCTACATGAGTTGAATCTTCCCATAACGAGTTGCAGTCTAGAGCACATGATCATATTTACACGTTGCATAGTTCCACGGCATGGCAAGAGCATTATCTAATTGTACACATTGGAGTCTAATGAATTTTGTTGGGATTAATGATGATGATAATTGTTTTTTTTTAACGATTATTATTATTTTCTCTTGCATAATTGCGATGGCAATTTTTTTTTTTTTTTTCTGCAATTCATTCATGCTTTATTCTTTTTCGATTTATGGGTTTATCCAAGGATTTCAAGATTTTGTGCATCAGATGCACAGGTATTAATTTTTGGTCCACGTTTTCTTTGGGGATTTGATGTTGAAGTTCTAGGATGACTTTGCAGTCTGCACAATGATTTTTTTTAAAATTCCAGGCCTTTTACTAGGACGATCTTGAGATCGATATTTGGGATTTCATGTGAAGAGGATTTTGGGAGTTTTGCCTTGAGCCATTCACATTTCGATTGGATTATTCATATTATTGTGTCTGCATATCTGTTCAGATTTGACTGTTCGATTTATGCATTTTGGTTGCCCCATTTTTGAGTGTGAAGATAGCCAATATTAAATATTAATTGCCACTTGGATATTGTATTTGTGATGAAGAATTATTGAAGTTATATACGGAAATGCTCAGATGATGATCTGCTTTCTGGTTTTGAATGATGGTTTGGTGGGCCATGATCTATTGTGACATGCTGCTCGAGTTATTAAGAGATCTATTGCCGTAGTGCAACGATTTATTGGCAAATGATCCAATCCAATCTTGATGTTTAAATATTTTTGATCTAGTTACGCATTCTCTCTTTGAGAGTTTCATGGCTCATTATTTTTGAGTTAAGCTCATTGCTTTTGTGAGGCAAAAATTATTTTTTTCTTTTTTCTCTGTCCTCTTTATTAATTATTTTGATCAGCACTTGTCTGTGGAATTTAACAAAATCATCGAGTATGGTTGGCACTGATACTTCTATGATCATTTGATGGAGTTTGATTCTGGATTATTTTTGAATCTAGTTGTGGATTTGAGGCCACGATACCATGAAATGATTATAATAATAATTATGGGCGTTAGGGATGATTATTGAATTGACGAAAAGATTTTTGAATAAAATGTAAGATTATTGAATTATTCCCCAAACAGGGAAGGTAGATGAATGTCTAGAAGAGTTTCTAGAAGAGCTGGAAAAGTGTATAGAAGACAAAGAAGTGATAATAATGGGAGACATGAATGCACATGTGGGAACAGATAGACAGGGAAAAGAAGAGATTATTGGCCCGTTTAGCTATGGAAATCAGGATGAAGAAGGAGACCTGTTAGTAGATTTCTGTAGGAGGAATGGATTAACTGTTGGAAATACGTGGTTTAGGAAAAAGAACTCGCAAAAAATAACTAGGTATGAATGGGGAGACAGGAAGACAAAGACAATGATTGACCTTATTCTGGTGGAAAAGGATAAACAAAGACAGTTAGTAGATGTGACAGCTATGCCCAGAGGAGATTTTGAAGGAGACCACAAAGTGGTGATAGCCAAAGTAAGGCTTGGTAAAATCACAAAACTAGTAGAAAAAAGGGAAAGAAAAATAAAGGTATGGAAACTAAAAGAGAAGGAGGTAATGGAAAAGTTTCAAGAGGAACTAAAACAGGAAATTCCCAAAGATGAAGCAAAAAGCATAGAAATGGAATGGACATGTTTTAAGAATGGATTTGTGAAGTGTGCAGTAAACACTTGTGGAAGATTATCAGGGAGGAAAAAGGAGAGGGAGACTCCTTGGTGGAACAACAGGGTAAAGGAAGCAGTTAAAGAAAAACAAATGGCATGGAGAAAGTGGATATGCAGCAAAGATGCAGAGAAATGGCAAAAATATAGAGAAGCCAAGAAGGCATGTCAAAAGATTGTACAAGAAGAAAAAAGGAAAAGCTGGGAAAGTTTCACTGAAACTCTAGAGGAGGATATCAAAGGAAGTAAAAAGGTTCTATATGGGCTAGTAAAAAACAGTGTGAAAGGTAGGGAAAACACAAAATTTGTAAAAACTGAAGCGGGACAGATATTGTATGAAAGAGATGGTATATTGAAAAGATGGGAAGAATACTTTTCAAAGCTACTGAATGTTAAACACATTGAACTGGATGAAGAAAGGGAACAAGAAGGAACAATGGAGGAAGAAGAAGAACAAGAAAAGGAGATATCTATGCTAGAAATAGAGGAAGCCATAAAGAAGATGAAGAGTGGCAAAGCACCTGGAGTGGATGAGGTGACCACAGAAATGATAAAAGCAGCAGGACCAGTAGGGTTGCAGTGGCTGTATAGATTATTTAGAATAATTTGGAAGAAGAAAGAGATCCCAGAAGAATGGGGAAAGGGTTTAATTATCCCACTTTTTAAGAAAGGTGACAAAAAGGAATGTAACAATTACAGAGGGATCACCCTTATTGCCCATGTAGCCAAGATCTTTGAGAGAGTATTGGAAGGTAGACTGAGGAGGCAGACAGATGGAGAGATGGAAGAAGAACAGTATGGTTTTAGGAGAGACAGATCAACTTTTGATCTAATCTTTACACTAAGGCATATGATGGAGAAAAGATGGGAGTTTGGAAAAGACATGGTGATGACTTTTATTGATATTGAGAAAGCTTATGACAGTGTGCCTAGACAGGTGGTGTGGGATGTATTAAGAAAAAGGCAAGTTAACAGTGCAGAAGTGCAAATGGTGAAAGCTATGTACAAATATTGTGTCAGTAGCGTAAAGACCACTATAGGAGAAACAGAATGGTTCAAGGTGGAAACGGGTCTCCGTCAAGGAAGTGTATTGTCCCCCTTACTATTCATCATAGTCATGGATGAAATCCACAAGAATGTTAAACAGAGATTGGGACAAGAGGCAATAAAGGCCATGCTGTTTGCAGATGATATAGTGATATGGGGTGAGGATGAAAAGGAAGTACAAAAACAAGTAGATGTATGGAACCAAGAGATTGAGAAGTTTGGGATGAAAGTTAGCACAGAGAAGAGCAAGACAATGGTAATGTCAAGGGGAAGTAAGGAGGGAAGAGGAAAGATAGAAGTGAACGGAAAAATTCTAGAAGTGGTGAATAGTTTCAAGTACTTGGGAAGTGTGATCACAGAAGATGGAAAGATTACTGAGGAAATTGGAAAGAGAATACAACAAGCGAACAGCTTCTACCAGAGTGTTAGGGGTATTCTGTGGAACCAAGATGTCCCAAAGAAATGTAAGCAGGTATTATATTCAACCTATTATGGACCCGTACTAACATATGCAGCTGGAGCATGGACCACTACAAAAAGAGAGGAGAGTAGAATACAAGCAGCGGAGATGAAATTCCTAAGAGGTATAGAAGGGAAGACCAGAAGAGATAAAATCAGAAACGAGGAGATAAGAAGGAGGACAGGAATCTTGAAGCTGCAGGACAGGATAGAAACAACCAAGTTAAAGTGGTATGGACATATGATGAGAATGGGAGAGGAGAGAGTGCCAAAGAAAGCTTTTCTGGAAAAGGTTTCGGGGAAGAGACCGCGCGGAAGGCCCCGAAAGAGATGGGCAGATACAGTGTGGGAGTGCGTGGAGAAGAAGGGAGGAAAACCTGAAGATGTACTTAAAGGGGGAGAGGAGTGGTGGAGAGACAGGCAACGTTGGAGGTCCTTGATTCACAACCCGACCCAGGAAGCTGGAAACGGGAAATGAAGAAGAAGAAGAAGAAGAGGGATGATTATTGAATTGACGAAAAGATTTTTGAATAAAATGTAAGATTATTGAATTTTGAACAAGATTATTGGATTTTGAATTGAATATAAGATTTTGGATTGAGCATGAGATATTGAATTAATTAAGGATTTTGATTTGATTAAAATACATTTTTTTGAACTGATCCTGATAATCAGTGGACTGATTTGATCAATTTTTGATTTTTGGAACTGAGATAGATAAGTTCACATTATATTACCGGTATTGTCAGTCATAAATGTAAATACGTTTGGATAAGGTAAGGGCACTTAAGATTGCGCACTTAATGTATTTATGTCCATAGATAAACTACTTTTGTGACCAAGTTAACACAATATTTATTAACAAGACTTCAAATAATTGCGAACACAATGCGTATACAAAGAACACGAAAAATAATATAAATTAAATGTAAATTAATTGCAAATGCGCAATCTTGCAGGCACTGTCCGTTAAGAATGCGCATGGTGTCCTGTAAGAATACGCATTAGCATAATTCACATTTAAAGAGTCCTATGCCTTCATAGTTCGAACACCCTTCATGCCACCACCGTTTGCACCTACCCAGTCTTCAATAATTTGATCCTCATACTCTTCGTCACAGCAAGGACACAAGATTTTCTCTTCTTCGTCATTTGTGACACGAAGTTGACGCTAATGAACTTCCATCGTAGCGAAGAGTTTTCCTGCCCTGTTTTTTTGCTCGGTCATTCCTCGTTGCAAGGCCATTCTTATAAGGAGAGGAAGATAGAACTTCAGACCTTTTGCAAGTTCTCTTGCGTTTGGTTGCTTGAGCTGCGTTTGGTAGGGGAGATACTATAGCAGGTGACACTTGTGGCTCGTCAATTTTTGCATTTTGAATTTGCTCGTCTACAGCAGGTTCATTCTCCTGCACAGATGGGCGGAATATTACGTCCAAGGGAGCAAAGTCGTCGTCCGAAAATACATTCCGGTTAAACGGATGAATTTCAGTTTTGATGAAAGCTTGAACGGCTATCTCCATCTTTGCTGCTCTCTCGTAGGCTAATTTGAAGATCCTGGCCACGTTGGCATGTGTAATTGCATTGCCATGATGATTCACCAACCACGTATCAGCTTCTTGAGAATAGGCTTTCTTCAGAGGCCCAAAAAAAAGAGCCAACATCGAAAGGCTGAAGCCTGTGGCTTGCATGGGGTGGTAGAGAAAGCAAGGTGATGTGTTCCCTGCAGTAAAGAACAGCATCAATGCTGCAGTGGGAAATGTGGTTATCCAGTAGACTATAAGGAGAATTACCATAAACAATTATTAATCAGCTATGGTAATTCATTTCTTACTTGCCAGTTTTAGGCTAATCTCTTTCTCAAAGTGGATTCCTTAGTACCCAATGAAGTAACCAATTTTCTTTGACTTCCTCTAAGATTTCTGACGTAAATATAAGTTTCCTGTCTGATTTTCTTGAGTATGTTGAGCTCATACTGCCGTTAAATAGTCGTCTTCAAGGAAGAATATCCTAGATACAAACGATTTCTACAGAACAAGAATGTGCCTGTAAGATGGCGCACAATGCCTCCAAGATTATGCAGAGTTCAATACTTACGCTAATAGATGGCAGAAGCAGTTACGTATACACACACCGAACCGTTCACAGCCTTTGTTAGGAGTTCCCATTGTGAGAGGAGTACTTGTTTCAACTAAATCGTAATTTAATTGAGCTCTAAGGCTTATTTTCTTAAGAATACAAATTATATCAAATATGATGATTAGTTATTCTTACTTATTAATTCTTTACACAAGTAGAATCAGCAAAATCTTTCACACTTTCGAAAAGCACTTTGCAAGCCACGTTTCTCAACAGAATGGTTTGGATCACCAGTGCTGCCAACTGTAAAATAATGCCACTGTGCAATCTTAAAGGCTGTGCAATCTTAAAGGCCTTTACCTTAATTGAATGGACTATTTTGTGTGCAATTTTGGTAGTACAATGCCGGTAACAATTTATTAGCAAGCAGTTTCGCATCACAGGGCACATTAGCTTGATAATTTGATGGTGTAATTTTTTTCTTTCATATAATTGAAGTTAGGTCGCTCAGGGATGAGTGTTAATTTTTCGTGTCGTGTGCGCCGAAAAATCCATGCAGCGACAGAAGAGACTTTTACTTGACTTTCGTTTTAGTCTTGTGATTAGTCTTGTGTAGTTCGCGAACGAACTAGTTCGGAAGAGCGGGTCCCACAGACGAACTACCGAACTAGTTCCCAGATCCCTCGCTTGTTAGTTGGTTCGCTCTTTTTCCGCTGACCGACTTGTAACAGTGCGAGAACGCGGGTCCACCGTAGCTCGTCAGCTCGTCACGTCATCACTCATTGCACAATCACATGTGCTTTCTTTCGTTCAGTCAGTTCAGTTGATTGAGTGTATTTATTGTTAGTGGCAAGATTGTCAAGTTTTGGCGCGGTGAATGTTCAATGTTGGTTTATAATAATAACAGTATAACACACTAATAGGTAATAACTACATTATATTTGTAATGTAATACAGTGGCAATTCATAAATTGAAGTTACTGATAGTTAACTGATTTAGATGTGGGGATAATTCCACAGTTTTATTTAACTTAGTCATTTTGGATTATTTGAAAATATGCCCAATTATTTAGAAAATCGGCGAACTGGATTAACATTACAATTTTAATGAACTGGTTGATAAAAGTTTGGTGCTCTTATTGATCTTATGTAATTTATTTCAGGATTCAGGCATAACCCAGCTCTGTTTGGGTACATTCGTGTTGACCGACTGAAAAGCACCAAACTTTTGTTTACTTAGGCAACACTGAAAAATGGCTTCAAACCTCACAATGAACTGGTTGATATTTATTTTTCTCGATACATGGTGATACAACTACTTTTACCTGTTTTTAAGAAATGAACATTATTACGATGATTCACAAAGAAAAGCGAACTTCTATGGACAAACACTCTGAACTAAAAAACCTATTCCTCCCATTCATGCCATAAAGATAATGTACTCAACGGTTTCAGAGCAGGCAAATAATGAATATCACGAAGCAAGTAAGAAATGAAAGGAAAATTGCGGGGGGAGGGGTACGTCTTATCATCACTTAGTGACAAGTAGGAAATGGAATCGGATGTTGACGCGCCGATATACGCGAAAAATGATGATGATAATTGTAGTTTTAAGGGGCCTAACATCTAGGTTATCGGCCCCACGCGAGAAAGAAAATAAAGAGAATAATAAGTGTATGCCTCTACGAACAGATCGTCCATACTGTTATTCCTTTAGGTACGGTATCGGTATTTCACTAATGATTTAAAAAAATGACGACTTTTGTCTTTATAAACAATAGAAAGAGAAATTGTCTCAGAAAGAAAGACATGGACCCTAATTTAAAGGATGGCCAACAATAGAGTGAGATGGGAGAAGTTTGTAGCTACCCTATGTTCCTACAAGGAATAAAAGGAAATAAGGAAGGAATAAGGAATTTCACTAATGTTTCAATACTCATATTTTTGTATTTTTTTATCTTTGAATATCAAAATGTAAAACACATTACTACACACGCAACATGCCAATATCTAATACAGGAACTGCACATGAAGTGACCATAGTAATTGTTACAGTAGCCCACAGTATTGCTTGAAACGAGAGCCATGTGAATGAGCAATTACTGGTGACGAGTAATGATGGTGACAGACTGCTATAACAAACAAGGAGCGCGTACAGTGGCAGTAGCAAGGCGAGCGAACGATCTGTCTTCGAGATGGGAACTAACGAACTAAAAGAGCGAACTAGTTCGCTAAGGAGCTGCGAACTAAACTGATCGCTCCCAGCCGCGAACTATTATGCGCAAGACTACTTGTGATGTATTTTTTTTTTTTATTGATCCAATTTGGCAAGATTTAGAAAGACACTACACCATAACTTAGGGATTCTCTCACCGTCGAGATCATAGGAATTATTAATGCAAGCTGAATCCATGAATAAAGGATCATTTTTCTTTTATTTTCTCTTAAATTTCTTTTATCTGTGTCATTTCTATTTTCCTTCTTTTAATGCTGGCTTCACCAGGAATATGTCTTTGCGAACTCTAGTTTGATGGCACCCTCTTTCCCATCCCGTAACGACCTGGAGATACTCTGTCTCGTGCCACCTGAGCCGTTTTCTTCATATTTTCTCAAGCTAGAATTCAGGCACATTCGCTTTTCCTGCTATATATATATTTTTTCTTCACTCCCCTATTCTTTCTCGGAAATTGTGTGGTGTAATTATTGGCCGGGTCATCGCACATATTTCCCAAGACGGGCACACCTTAACTTCTTAAACTTTGAAAATTCATTCTCTTCAGTCTTGAAAAATTTAAATACAAATATCCACAAGACTTGTATATTTGAAAATTTTGATTTTAAAAATTCTGCATCGGTGCTTTTGAAGATATTATGTAGTAGTTAGTATTGGATATCATATATATTATTTCAGTAGTATAGAGATCTCCTGTGGCGCTCACAAACGACCGATTGTGACAAATGTCTAAATGAGGAATCAAATGAAAGAGAATAGACATTATTTATCGTATGTGATACAGAGTTAAAATAAAAGTTCATACACTACATATAAAGTTATATATACAGTTATATACATAGTCATAAACACAAGTTCTTGGTTTAAACTTCTAAATCCTGGAAATCAATCCACTGAAGTGCCTCAGAAGATGCATGATGAATGTCACCTACTGATCCTTGGAACGCTCGTTGCGGACATTCACCAACAATATGTCCGATGGTTTGCAGGGTAGCTCCACAATTGCAGTTAGCAGAAGTAACCCAACCCCATTTGTGAAGCAGGAATCCACATTTGCCTTGTCCTGTACGGATCCAATTAATGATTCTCCATTGGTGTCTGGGGAGTTTGAAACCTTCTATCCTGTTGGAAGGGTTTTCAATCAGATGTGCTTGAATACTGATGATTCTTCCCACATAGTTTCCCATGCTTCTGAGATGTTAAATGAAGAGTCTTCAAGAAGTACTGCAGAGCGCCAAGGTGGTTTTCTTGACTTCAACCTGTAGCAGTTTTGCTTGCCCTTTGTTGGTAGCGACAAATGTAACGGTTTGGCTGCCCCAAACTGTTGGGTGATAAATGTAACTGTTTACCTTTGCCTAAGCTATGTTGTTTTAATGGGCGCCAAGACCTCAATGCAATGCTGAAATCTAAATTTGTATTTAACAACGTCTAGCTCCGGTAGAACACCTTCAAGAATCTATTCACTCAGATCGTGGTATGATTTGATCATTAACCCAACAAACAATTGTATCAGGAGAAGGAATTGGTCTATATCTAATGCTACCTACTGAAAGCAAAGATTGCATTGTAAAAGAAATGAATTTATTATATAAAACAAGAATAGCAAAATTAATAATAATAATAAGTATAAAATTTAAATTGGAGCGTTGTGATTTGAATATTACCGGTAGAAAATTACGTGAAAACGGAGTCTGATAAATTATTGATTTTACTCTTATTCCCAAGCTATGAAGGTACTGAAATATGAAATATAAAACAAAGAGAAATGAGAGATTGCATATTTCTGCGTCATTCGCGCTTACCACTGGAAATTGCCGAAAACATTTCCCTCGTACTGGATGATGCCGTGAGCTTCCCACAGTCTCCTGGACGTCTCCATCTCCGTCGATATTTGATGATATTCTGGTAGATTAGATACATCTATGGTCCGTACATCGGACCCAAACACTCGTACAACCACACTGGTTAAGTTTTACAAAAGTTAGTCCTCCACTCCACGGAACATCGGAGCGACTCCCGCGTACAACCGTACTCGTTAAGTTCTATACAGATAGTCCCCCACTCCACGGAACATCGGAGCGACTCCCGCGTGAACCATACTCGGCAAGTTTTACACTGATTGTCCTCCACTTCACGGAACATCGGAGCGACTCCCGCGTACAACCGTAATCGTTAAGTTCTATACAGTTAGTCCCCCACTCCACGGAACATCGGAGCGACTCCCGCGTGAATCATACTCGGCAAGTTTTACACTGATTGTCCTCGTTCCACGGAACACTGAACGATATATGCACCCGTCGCATCCCCACTCTTCACCCGACTTCTAGCTTGCGTGGTCTCCACTGATTGGCTGCTCCCTACGCGCTAGATCCCCACTCTGGCTGATTACACTCGGCGGGAGGGAGAAGTCGTTTTCCGTTCCATACATTCGCCTTTCCTTGACGCTGCGACCCAGGATTGCGTCATGCTTTCCGACAAGATAAAGCGTGTACTTGAATTCCCAGTGAGTCACGTCTCTCGATATACCCTAACTGACGAAAACTCCGTAAAATTCCGCAATCACATAATTTTCTATGATATTGTCGTTCGTAATAATTTGCTTGATAGCGTTTTCTAAGACATCTGAATGCTAATAATTTTTATAAAATGCTCCGAAAATACCTTAATAATAATTATAATAAATTAATAATAATAATAAATTAACATGAAAAATTCTCTTGGCTGAACAATTTGCCACGTAAATAAATATAGAATGGCTTCCTACTGACTTATGCCAGTTGCATAAAAACCCCTCGAAAAACACGTTACATATTCGCCTCGGATCATCGGATGATTTACCGTGACGACGGTCCATTATCCGATTATCCCAGACACGTTAATAATCCCCATCCAAAATACATATTACAAAAATGAGATCACCCTAAATTACAGATATATACACTCATAATTTTTCTTCACGCACTTTGCGTCAAAGTTTGTTGTCACTATGGATTGCACTTTGCAACCAGTCCAATGTTTTACATATAGAATGGTGTTCCACGGATATTTCCGCCTCTCAAATTTCTCTATGTTGGAGAAATAGACATAATTAATGTGTGAGCACTATGTATTTATGATGTCATATCACACGCACTGAAGGTGTTCTGATATATTTTTATCTCCATAGAACTTCCTAATTTCACTGGAGGTCCCTTCCTTATGGTGAAATTTAATCTCACTTATCACTGAGCACACGATCACACTATTGTGGCAGCGCCTCGTGACCATAATACTTAATCTCTCTTTAAAGTAGATGAAATTAATATTGACTTCTGAAAAAAAACAGTAAATGCGCATTACATATAACACCAAATATTTCTGTGCCGTAATCGCCCTGTCTTGTTAAGTTCCCGTAGACCATATTCTACTTAATACTAGTTCTCAACACAGACCAGTTCTCCTCACACAAATAATACCTTTTTACAAATTACCTTAAATTACACACTTACAAATCTTACATGGCGAGGCCGTAAACAAAAATCACTTGTGCTGATATGTATGAGTTTCATGAAGGACTGTCTCGCCTTCTGATGGCCCATCTTTTGCCTCGTGGACGCCTTAAGCAAAAATACCCTGTTCAAGCGCTCACCCATCTCTTGGAGGTAAATGGGAATTCACCAGCGCTACCAAATTCTGGCCTTGGTGTATCGAGACATTTTAGTGCTCAAGAGCATCCGACAATCCCTTCATATTTCCCTGTACCTTAAAAACTCTCATTTACTTACATACTACCCCCCTGTGTGACTTCTGATACGCCTGCCTGGAAGACCATCTCCTCCCACGCACCAAATACCACACTTACTCATTTGATAGGCTGGCTCGCCAGCTAAACACACTAGCTTTATGACACATATTTTCGTAGACTATGTATATTATACGTCCCGTATAATCTGTCTCCCTCACTATTCTCCAGCACATATGCTGTTTTTCCAATACCTTTGGAAACTATAAATGGGCCCTCGTCGAGATAAAAGAACTTGGACATGACTTTCTCTAGCTTATTTGACTGTTTCGGCACTCTAAGTAAGACTCTGTCTCCCGGCTCGAATAGGTCAAATTTAGTTTCTTTTTGTTGGCGAATTCTCTTTTGTGCTGACTTAGTTAAATTCTGTTTCGCCAACTGGACAATGTAATCCATCCCCGGTT
This sequence comes from Meconema thalassinum, assembly GCA_946902985.2. Lineage (NCBI taxonomy): Eukaryota > Metazoa > Arthropoda > Insecta > Orthoptera > Tettigoniidae > Meconema > Meconema thalassinum. The sequence continues at coordinate 602,320,659 of OX336388.2, read as the reverse complement.
GCTTACCCTCATTTAATCCCAACACCCTCGCTAGTTCATTTTGTGGTCTTTTTCCGAAGTGAACTTCGTATGGCGTCAATTTCGTGCTCTCATGCTGGACAGAATTCAGCCAAGTCTCGACCTTGGGAAGATGTCCAACCCAGGCCGCTTGCTTGTCATGCACTAGAGTCCGAAAAAGACGAGCCACTTCCCTTAATGGACGCTCTGCAGAATTACCCTGAGGGTACCTTACAGAGGAATGAAAGTGTGTTATACCAGCTTCCTGCATACTGGTTCTCCATTTCTTTGCAGTAAACTGTGGTCCACTGTCAGATAGTATCCTGAGAGGAATGCCAAACTCAGGTACATACTTATTAATGATCAGACGGCTACACGCTAGTCCCGTGGCTTTCCTTAGCGGATACAGCTTGACATACTTACTAAAAGCGTCAATAACTATAAAAATGTACTCGTAGCCGTACTGTCCTTTAACGATCGGGCCAAATAAATCCACACACAGTAGTTCGCCGGGACTACTGGTGAGAACTGCAGATCTCTCCCCCACTAAATATTTAACTCAATATTTACTCCTTTGACAGGTGTCACACTTAGCTAAAATCCTCCTAACATCCCTTCCCATTTTACTCCAAATGAAGTCACGACCAATTTCATAGAAGACCTTGGCAGCACCAAAGTGTCCTAATTCCCTATGAATGAACCAAATTAGCTCCTCCCGCAAAGTGGCAGGAACACATATTGCCCACCGATTATTCCTACATTTCCTTGCAAGAAGCCCATCCTGCATCTTGTACGTGAACCGTCCTACTTTCACATACTCTTCTTCACCTATTTCCAACCTAGCTAGTGGCTCCCTTAACTTAACGTCATCACGTTGCTCCACTAGCATATTTCTCAGTGTCTGTAACGATGCCCTGTTGCTACTGTCCACACATGCACATATTAAAATACCGTCCTCTGCTTTAACCACAGGATAATCCCTACATAAATTAGTGTCCCTCGATAGCATGTCTGCAAGAATGTTATCTTTACCTTTAATATATTTTACTGTGAATTCGTATTCCTGCAGAGCAAGAATCCACCTACTAACTCTGTTAGAACTGAGTTTACAAGTTCTCATATACAGTAATGCATGGTGATCTGTGTGGATCTCAAATTTCCCCCCTACTAAATACATTCTAAATTTCCCTAAACTGAAAACAATACCTAAAAGCTCTAACTCAGTAATCGTGTATCTTTTCTCTGCTGCTGTCAGTCCTCGCGAGGCTAAAGATACAATGCACAGATTACCCTCATCATCTTTCTGACATAATACTCCAGCAATGCCTATATGTGAAGCATCTGTCATAACCACATATTCCTTATCTTTTAACGGATATTTCAGCACTACAGCTTTCTCAAAACCTTCCTTCAGCGCTCTAAAAGCCTGATCATGCTTGGACTCCCATCTCCACCGAGTCCCACTTTTAAGCAATTCCCTGAATGGTTCTACCAACCCTGAGTATTTAAGAACGAACCTCCTGAAAAAGGTTGCAAATTCCCAGGTAAGTTTTTAACTGTTTAACATTCTGTGGCACCTCTGCGTTAAGTATCTTATTAACCCTACTTTCTTCTGGTGTTACACCTCTACTCGACACTCTATGACCTAAAAATGTCACTTCTGACTGACAGAATGACGACTTAGACAGCTTCAAAGTGAACCCTGCCTGATCTAACTTCTGAAAAACTATATCTAAATGACGTAGATGCTCCTCAAAACTGCGTGAACTAATTACCATATCATCTATGTAAATGGTTACAAACTCTCCTGTGTCATCCCCTAATGCGATGTTTAACGCCCTAATTAAAGCTGCTGAACTACTCTTTAACCCATAAGGTGTTCTACAAAATTGATAAAGGTTATATTTATGGCTAAAAGCTGTAAATGGTCTATCTTCGTACATAAGTGGCACTTGCCAAAAACTGGAACTCAAATCTACACAAGTGAAATACTTCTTCCCCTCAAATGTTTGCATTAATTCCTCTATTGACATAGATTTCAGCTGATCTGAACTAATTCTACTGTTAACCAAACGAGCGTCTAAACAAATACGAACCGTGCCGTCGGTTTTGGGTACCGTGATCAAAGAATTAACATACGGACTGTTAGAGTGCTCAATAATCCCATCTTCAAGCATCTGGTTAATTTGTGCCTCAACTGCACTCTGATAAGCGAAAGGTACAGGATATCTATGTCCTGTGAATACTGACCTATCAATAACGTTCAATGAATGGGTATAGCAATTGGCCATACCAATGCGATCCTCAAAAACTCTCCTATTACACAATAACACATCATAGAGCCGAACACATTGTTCCACCTCTATATTACCCTGAAATGCAGCATCACGTAACGAGTCCTCTAGACTTCCGTTCGTAATCACACTGCTCACAAAACATGGAGAACCCCGCTCTACGGCTGGCGATATCTCATTTAAAGTACAAATCACACCTACAATACTACTCGTCTGAATATGGTCATTGAACGCTAGTTCTACTTCAGAATCTCCCCATTTAAATTTCAAACTCCCTACATCCTAACATAAGTTACCAGACACTCTACTTAGCCACTCTGAACCCAAGATAACACTGAATACTAAATTTGAAATTACAAGGCAAATCTGCTTCTCTACATGATTATTAATTTTAATGTCTACTAAAACTTGCTTAGAAATTACTTTAGACCTCTTCCCGACAGCTGTGATAACAAAAGTGCTTTTAATTGGCATCTCCTCAAAATTTACTCCAGTTCCTTTCATTTTATCATAAAATGCACTACTTATGCAACTCTTCATACAACCACTATCAATTAAAACATCTGTGTACGCCTCGGACACGTTAAATTTAACTATGGGGCTCTTACTAACCACTTCCTGAATAATACCTTCATCATTTAGTTCATGTAATAATTCATTTCTTACATTTAGGTCATAGGGTTCCTGTATAATTGTATGGACAGGGCATGCTACAGACTGAGATTCTGACCTTACTTCACAGCCTGGTTCGCGTTTAAAGAACCGCTACAGCTGGCCGTAGTACTACTAACTACTGAACTGGTCTGGTTGTTCTGGGCTGTGTTGTCATTGTTTGGCTGTATATTACTACCACTAAGCTGTCCTCTTCCTTGACCCCTATTCTGGTTGTAATTATTGTCATTATAATTTCTCCCTTGATTTCCCCTGAAATCATTGTTTCTCCCTTGATTTCCCCTGTAATCATTGTTCCTCCCTTGATTTCCCCTGAAATCATTGTTCCTCCCTTGATACTGATTACCATAGCCATTTCCTCTGTTCTGATTTAGCTGATTATTGTTATTTCTATTTTGAGCGTTGGCCCCTTCGCCACCGTTCCCTTGAACTTCTTGATGCCTGGCTTCATTAGGTCTATTATTATTATTACCCTGGTTCCGATTGAAATTGTCCTCATAACCCCCTCTCCCTAGTGCATCAAATGTGCTTAACAAATTTTCTACTTGTGATATAGTCTTTACATTCTGGATACAAGCAGCCTCCTTGATCCTATAGGGAAAGTGCCTAAGTAGCAACCTCACCACATCACTTTCCTCCTTCAAGCCATCCAGATATTTACACACTAATACCTGCCCTAAAAAGTATTCGGTCATGGTGGAGCTTCCTTTAGGGTTATATTTACCACACACTACTCCCTCACGATGCTGCGACTGAATAACCTCATTCCAGAACTTTTCACAGAATTTCATTTTAAAATCATTAATATCAGTAAACTTGTCTCTGTAGACAGCAAACCAATTCCTTGTTTCCCCCACAAACACTTGTTCTAAAATTTCAACTACCTGGCACCACTCAATACTACCATTTTCCAACCTCTCCCCGAATTTATTTTCTATAGTGTTCATGAACTCCATTGGGCACCCCTGTCGATTGCTGAACTTACCCAGTTCTACCTCCCTGTGTGTGCTATTCACAAAAACTGGCCTATTCTGACTATTTTCTTGCCTGATCCTAGCTTTTAATTTTAACTCTAATTCTGCGATTTTCTCCTCAGCCTTCCTCTCAATACTGTTTACTGTTAATTTAATGTTTCCTTCTGATTCTTCTTCTTTATCATATAGCTTTGCTTGTTTCTCCTCAATCTTGCTAATGCTCTCTCTATTACTCTCTCTTAAATCATTTACTTCTGCAACTACACACATCAAAAAAAGTTTTGCATCACCTCGGTTCCAAGAGTTCCGGAACCGTTAAATACAAAGGGAATAGAGATCAACACAAACAACATTTCAGCTCGTTTTATTGCTCATGAGACCCACACATTGCATGTTGTACCATCATACAGCTAGACTTTCAGCATTTGTGGTCCAGATTGCAGTACACACCACTACCTCTAATACCCAGTAGCACGTCCTCTTGCATTGATGCATGCCTGTATTCGCCGTGGCATAATATCCACAAGTTCATCAAGACACTGTTGGTCCAAATTGTCCCACTCCTCAACGACAATTCGGCGTAAATCTCTCAGAGTGGTTGGTGGGTCAAGACGTCCATAAACAGCCCTTTTCAACATATCCCAGGCATGTTCGATAGGGTTCATGTCTGGCGAACATGCTGGCCACTGTAGTCGAGCGATGTCGTTATCTTGACGGAACGCATTCACAAGATGTGCACGATGAGGTCGAGAATTGTCGTCCATGAAGACAAATGCCTCTCCAATATTCTGCCGATATGGTTGCACTATGGGTCGGAGGATGTCATTCAGGTATCGTAAAGCCGTTTCGGAGCCTTCCATGACCACCAGTGGCGTACGTCGGCCCCACATAATGCCACCCCAAAACATCAGGGAACCACCACCTTGCTGCACTCGCTGGACAGTGTGTCTAAGACGTTCAGCCTGACCAGGGTGCCTCCAAACACGTCTCCGACGATTGTCTGGTTGAAGTCATATGCGACACTCATCGGTGAAGAGAACGTGATGCCAATTCCGTGGGGTCCATTCAGCATGTTGTTGGGCCCATCTGTACCGCGCTGCATGGTGTCGGGGTTGCAAAGCTGGACCTCGCCATGGACGTCGGGAGTGAAGTTGCGCATCATGCAGCCTATTGCGCACAGTTTGAGTTGAAACACGACGTCCTGTGGCTGAACGAAACGCATTATTCAACATGGTGGCATTGCTGTCAGGGTTCCTCCGAGCGGCAATCCGTAAGTAGCGGTCATCCACTACAGTAGTAGCCCTTGGGCGGCCTGAGCGAGGCCTGTCATCGACAGTTCCTGTATCTCTGTACCTCCTCCATGTCCGAACAACATCGCTTTGGTTCACTCTGAGACGCCTGGAAACTTCCCTTGTTGAGAGCCCTTCTTGACACAAAGTAACAATGCGGACGCGATCGAACTGCGGTATTGACCTTCTAGGCATGGTAGAACTACAGACAACATGAGCAGCGTACCTTCGTCCTGGTGGAATGACTGGAACTGATCGGCTGTCGTACCCCCTCCGTCTAATAGGCCCTGCTCATGCATGGTTGTTTACATCTTTGAGCAGTTTTAGTGACATCTATGAACAGTCAAAGGGACTGTATCTTGGATACAATATACACAGACAACGTCTATATGCCGGAGATCTGGGAACCGAGGTGATGCAAAACTTTTTTTGATGTGTGTATTTGTGAGTGGACTTTCTCAATTCTACCCCCCAGCTGTTCCTTAACCTCTTTAGTAGCTACCTGAATTTTGTCAATTTCTCCCCCCAATTGCTTTTTGACCTGCTGTGTTTCCAGTTGCACTAGTTCTTTTAAATTTTCAGCCTGTGTACTGATTCTAATTTCCAACTCCTCCTGTACTTTTCCTAATTTTCTGTCTACATCTGCAATAATCTCTTTAGCCTTTTCTTCCATCACCCCCCTGATCTCACCTCTAATCAGTTCGAATTTGTCACTCATTTCCCTACTGTTTTGTTCTAATTTAGCATTTAAAGTTTCAGTACTCTCTATTTTCCTTACTGTTTTGTTCTAATCTGGCGTTTAAAGTTTCATTACTCTCTCTATTTTCCTTACTGTTTTGTTCTAATTTAGCATTTAAGGCATCTGTACTTTCTTTATTTTCCCTACTGTTTTGTTCTAATCTGGCGTTTAAGGCATCTGTACTTTCTTTATTTTTCCTACTGTTTTCTTCTAATCTTGCATTATTCTGTTCTAACTTTGCATTTAAGGCATCACTACTAACTTTGTTCTGATACATAAACTCGAGAAGTAAAGTTTTTAATTCTGGTTGGCCGCCTACACTCCCTGTTTCAGTATCGGGATTTACCTCCGCTACCCCGGTACTACCATCACTCGACATACTGCTCGTATCATCACTCTCCCGTTGATGACCACTACGTAACCTCATCTGTCTTTCTTTCTCATCCCCCATAATGATATACACTGATACAGACAAATAACCCCCAAAATACAAGCACAGAAATATATACCCTTCTCCTTCCACAAATGTTATTAGGTTTTCAGCCCCAAGTTGTCGGCGACAATTGTAGCAGTTTTCCTTAGGCTGGGATGACAAGTGAAACGGTATTTACTTTGCTCCACATTGAGCGTACAAATGTAGCAGTTTTGCTTGCCCTATGTTGGTAGCGACAAATGTAACGGTTTGGCTGCCCCAAACTGTTGGGTGATAATGTAACTGTTTACCTTTGCCTAAGCTATGTTGTTTTAATGGGCGCCAAGACCTCAATGCAATGTTGAAATCTAAATTTGTATTTAACAACGTCTAGCTCTGGTAAAACACCTTCAAGAATCTATTCACTCAGATCGTGGTATGATTTGATCATTAACCCAACAAACAATTGTATCAGGAGAAGGAATTGGTCTATATCTAATGCTACCTACTGAAAGCAAAGATTGCATTGTAAAAGAAATGAATTTATTATATAAAACAAGAATAGCAAAATTAATAATAATAATAAGTATAAAATTTAAATTGGAGCGTTGCGATTTGAATATTACCGGTAGAAAATTACGTGAAAACGGAGTCTGATAAATTATTGATTTTACTCTTATTCCCAAGCTATGAAGTTACTGAAATATGAAATATAAAACAAAGAGAAATGAGAGATTGCGTATTTCTGCGTCATTCGCGCTTACCACTGGAAATTGCCGAAACATTTCCCTCGTACTGGATGATGCCGTGAGCTTCCCACAGTCTCCTGGACGTCTCCATCTCCGTCGATATTTGATGATATTCTGGTAGATTAGATACATCTATGGTCCGTACATCAGACCCAAACACTCGTACAACCACACTGGTTAAGTTTTACAAAAGTTAGTCCTCCACGGAACATCGGAGCGACTCCCGCGTACAACCGTACTCGTTAAGTTCTATACAGATAGTCCCCCACTCCACGGAACATCGGAGCGACTCCCGCGTGAACCATACTCGGCAAGTTTTACACTGATTGTCCTCCACTTCACGGAACATCGGAGCGACTCCCGCTTACAACCGTACTCGTTAAGTTCTATACAGTTAGTCCCCCACTCCACGGAACATCGGAGCGACTCCCGCGTGAACCATACTCGGCATGTTTTACACTGATTGTCCTCGTTCCACGGAACACTGAACGATATATGCACCCGTCGCATCCCCACTCTTCATCCGACTTCTAGCTTGCGTGGTCTCCACTGATTGGCTGCTCCCTACGCGCTAGATCCCCACTCTGGCTGATTACACTCGGCGGGAGGGAGAAGTCGTTTTCCGTTCCATACATTCGCCTTTCCTTGACGCTGCGACCCAGGATTGCGTCATGCTTTCCGACAAGATTAAGCGTGTACTTGAATTCCCAGTGAGTCACGTCTCTCGATATACCCTAACTGACGAAAACTCCGTAAAATTCCGCAATCACATAATTTTCTATGATATTGTCGTTCGTAATAATTTGCTTGATAGCGTTTTCTAAGACATCTGAATGCTAATAATTTTTATAAAATGCTCCGAAAATACCTTAATAATAATTATAATAAATTAATAATAATAATAAATTAACATGAAAAATTCTCTTGGCTGAACAATTTGCCGCGTAAATAAATATAGAATGGCTTCCTACTGACTTATGCCAGTTGCATAAAAACCCCTCGAAAAACACGTTACAAACCGTTGATTACCTGCTTTTGCTACATCAGTATGTATGGGTAGCTGGGGGTTCTTCTGAATGGTTTTCCAGATCTTCAGGAGAGCCTCTGATCTTCGAAGAGCTGGAGGTTGGATGTTACTTAGAACAGGTAACCATATAGTGGGTGTGCTACGTATGCAGCCCGTAATCAGTCACATTGTCTGGTTAAGTTGCACATCTATCTTCTTGGAGTGGACACTGTTTAGCCAAGATGGGCAGCAGTATTCAGCAACGGAGTATGACAGTGCCAGAGCAGTTGATCGTAAAGTTTGAGCGCTGGAACCCCAGGAGATACCAACAAGTTTCTGAATGATGCTATTACGGGTCTTCATCTTTGCGGCCACGTTCGTGAGATGTTGTTTGAAGGTCAAGGACCTATCAAGTGTTATCCCTAGGTACTTAGGCATGCTGCAGAACTGCAAAGTTTGTCCTCTGAATTTAACTTCTGGTTTGTAATTAGAGAACCTATTGCGTAAGTGAAATGCGGATACAACCGTTTTCTGATAATTTAGGAGTAGGCACCATTTCTTGAAATATGTGTCCAAGACTTCCAAGTCGGCAGTTAGTGTATTTTCAGCATCGGTGAAGTTGGAGTTCTGGGTTACCAAACAGATGTCATCAGCGTATATGAATTTCCTTGAAGAAGTTTCTTGCAGGTTGTATGTGTACAAGCTGAAAAGGAGAGGAGCTAGTACAGATCCTTGGGGTAATCCATCATTTAATTTGAAGAACTTGCTTCTATCATTGCCAGAGTAAACCTGGAAAAGTCTATTGCACAGCATGTTGTTAATTAGGTTTGTGAGTTTGAGACACGGAATGATGCTCACAAATTTCAGAAGGAGGCCTTCTCGCCATACTGTATCATAAGCGGCAGATAGATCCAAGAAAGCAGCTAGGCTTACAGATTTCGTCTCGTACCCATTTTCAATATGAGTTGTTAATGCAAACACTTGATCATTACAGCTTCTGCCAGGCCTGAATCCAGCTTGTTCTATGGGGATGTGGTTGTTAATAGTATCAAAAATTCTGTTGTAGATGAGTTGCTCAAGTAGTTTGTAAGTGACACTTAGTAGAGCTATGGGGCGATAACTTTTGACTTTTGTCAGATCTTTGTTCGGTTTGAGGATCGCTAATATTTTTGTTTTCTTGAATAATACAGGGAGATTTCCAGTATTAAGGATATCTGAAAAGAAGTTAGTAAGCCATTTAATTGTAGCTGGTCCACAGTGAGCGAGGAATTCTGGATAGATTCCGTCGAATCCAGCTGCTTTCCCAAGTTTCATGTTTGTGATGGCGACTCTGACTTCCTCTACAGTGAATAGAGTGGAAAGTTTTGAAGAATTCTGGGCTGCTCTTTTCTTGATTTTCAGCTGAGATTTGATTTCCCTTCTTGTCTGCTTTTCTTTTGGGCTCATGGAATTTGAGATTAGATGATTGGCAAAGTCATTTAGCTTAATGGCAGTTTTCGATCTAATTGGTGTTGAATTTGTTGGGTCTAGTTTTCTGATAACAGACCAAGCTTTCCGACTCGAGTGTGTGTGGTCGAATGATTGCACGGTTTCATGCCAGATCTTTTTTCTATTCTCATCTAGTGAATGTAGGAGGCCAGTAGCATTATCAGCAGGTGGATTTGCTTCATATTTTTCCAGTAAGCTTTCACTATCCTCACTCCAACCGGGTGTGTATTCTTTACGATAATCTCTAGGAATACATCGTCTAGCTGCTCCTTTAATTATGCCGATAAATCGTGTGTAATTACTACATGTTGGCTTGATCCATCTGATGTTGGAGTCTGTTTGCTTTGCAAATTCAGACCAGTTTGCCTTCTTAAAGTTCCAGCTTGGTTGTGGATGGGACTGTACAATTGGTACACATATCCCAGTCTCTAAAATAATAGGTCTGTGCTGACTGTGGGGGATATCATTAAGTACCGAACGGCGTATCTGGCTATTGGAGTTTTGAAGCTGAGTTGTGAAACACAGATCAGGAGTATATCCTCTGTTCCAGCGACCTGAATGAAAAGTGGGTAAACTTTTACCATCAAAAATTAATTTTAGGTTTTCAGTTTCCATCCAATCACAGAGAGCTTCGCCATTACTGCCACTCTCGCAGTATCCCCAGAGATTATGATGGCTATTGAAATCACCCAGGAATAGAGTTGGGTGTTGCTGAGATGGAAAAGGAGGGGTTGGCCAGTTTACTTCAGGAGGCTTGTATACATTTACTATTGTTACACTATCAATTTTTGTTATAATTGTAAATATATTATTTTCACTGCTCACTGAAAGTACCTGACTATTTTTTATGTTATGCTCGACATAAGTCGCTAGGCCGTACTTTTCATGGTTGTTCGAGGCTATTAATGTATATCCAGGTATTTTCCCTCTACTTCGTAACTGTTGATCATCTGCTGCATGCGTTTCTTGGAGTGCAATGACATCGATAGCATGTTTCTTTGATAGTCTGGATAGATAGTCACATTTAGCTCTACTTATTCCTTCAATGTTCAGTTAACATATGCGGAGAGATGGTCCAACCCTACGAACTTGTGTGTCTTGAGAAGGACTTATTGACTGTTTACTCTGTATTTGTTGACTGGGAGGCCTTTTCAGGCAGTTCGGTCTCATCTCTATTTTGTTGCTTACTTAGCACCACCCGGGGGACAGGTGTAGGGTAGCAATGGGTAAAACCTACGGACGTGAGCAACGTTTGACCCCCAATAGACATTAGCAGTGACGAATTAAATTCTAATTTCATAAATATCAATAATTTCTTTAAAAAATGACTTTTATAAAAATGTACAAAGTGTGTGATTTGCAAATACTGTTGCTGAAGGAAATTACGCTTCATAATTGCTGTGCACTTAACATTTTGGCCGCTGTGACACCTGTTTCATGTCATTTTAACATTCTGAGGTCTTTCCTTTATCATTTTGTATGGATTTCAGAAACACTAAATCATAGGAATGAGTACTCAACTCGTATAATTTCATAAATATTGAATAACCTGCGAGTGTTACATCAACCTTTCTACTTAAGTCTCTCATTAGAAACCTATTGGGGAAAGTGTGGTTTATGAACATGCGAGATTTCACGCACTGGTCCGCTTGTATAACTTAAATGCAGTACTACTTACAGCTTCCATCCTTCAAATTTTGCCTCAGTTCTGAACTGCCAACCATGCCATGCATTGTATATCCTTGTTAAACATGGTGCATTGGTTGTCCTTATCACAGAACTTGCATATACAGTAAGTGTGTGTGCTGGAGTGGAGTCTGCCTGATAGCCTGCATTATTCAGGTGGCTATACTAGTTGTGTACCATAATTGGGACTAGGTCTGCAAGGCGAGCTCTGCTGCCTTGGGTATAATCCCAGTATTTGCCTCATGTAGAAGTGAAAAGTTCTCCAGGGGCTCACAACTTGTGAGACATGGGTCGGCGACCACGGGCCCTCGCTGAGTCCGGCATTGCTTCCACTTACTTGTGCCAAGCTCCTTTCAGTTATCTTTCCTGTCGGCCTCCTGTGGTCAACACTTTTTCTCTTCCGATCCCGACGGTAGTAGGGTATCCGAGGCCTAGGGAGTCTTTTAATTTCCCGCCTTAATTGGCCCTTGTCTACCTTTGGGTGTGGCGAACCCATCGTACAAATAACCTAAACATGATAGTGTGTGAGTCGAGGCCTCGGATGGAGGTCCTTGATTCACGTCCCGACCCAGATCACTGGAACCGGGAACTGAAAAGTCATAGGAAACTACTTCGAGGATGGCCAGGAAAGAAGTAGTGGGTTCAATTCCCACCTCAGCCATCCTGGAAGTGGTTTTCTGTGGTTTTCCAATACTACACCAGACAAATGCGGGGATGGTTCCTAACTTAAGGTCATGGTCACTTCCTCCCCAATCCTTGCCCACTATAGACATCCCAATAACACAGGTTATCAGACATTTATTTAGTTTCTAATCATCATCATCATCATCTTCTTCAGTTTCCAAACCCTGGCTGGCTCTGCTCATTTATTTTTTAATATTTTTTAATAATTTTTTTTTTTTTTTTTTAACTAAATATAACTTACATACATACTACCGTGTATATATATATATACACACACACCCACCCACCCTCCAGTACGCAGGACTAAATGACCATGATGTCCAAGCTCCTCAAATGAAACGACAATAACATATACAGCTAGCGAATTTCAATAATTTTTTTCAGCTAACCATGGAGAATATCTGTATAATACACAGTGCTTTTTTTTCATGGGGAACGCGCAGGGGTATGCATGCACTTTAAACATTTGAAAACTGTTTAAGAAAGAAATATTGGTGCATTTGTATCTAGTCCGACAAATATAACTTCCGACTTGAAAGTTCATCGATCAGCTGGCATCAACGCGCTGTTTTAGATCCCTTATTTGGGGGTGGATCTAAAAGGGAGAGTTGCTGTACTAATTTATGAGTTTGTGCCTAAAGAAGGGTAGCTCCCCTTGACAGGGCAAGCTGACCAGTGTAGTGTGTTGTGATGTGCTAGGAACTAGGGGGCGCTCCTATAAAGACTGTAAATGTGGTTTAAGGGATGTAGCCTTAGCACGCGGGTCGGTGTACTAGTCGCCCAGCCGGCTACTTATTATATAATCACCTTGCTAGTGTCAGCGGTTCGGCACGCGCTTCCTTTGAGCACGCGAGCCGCTGTGAGGAATACAAGGACGTCTGAGTTGGCGTTATTACTACGGTGTGTCACGTCTGACCGTGACGGGAGTAAGGAAGGACGTGGGGACGTGAAGAAGAGTGTAGATCAGTAATGCAAGTGTAAGAGACTGACCAAGTGTTTATTGGTCAGCAATGAGTAACTGTTAGTCCCTTTTAAGGGATCTTGTGATGTTATAATGTGAGTACAAACTGTGGGTGTTAGGTTACAAAAATAGGATTCTGAACACTGACTGACTGACTCACCTCGGTTGACACTGTCGTTAGCCTCCGGCTGTCTCGTCGAAGCACTGATGATGGAGAGATTCTCGTGACCCACTTAAGGCACCTTTTATACCTTTAGCCTCTGTTCTGTCAGCGCGTTGTGGCATAGTTGAACCAGTTTGTAGTATGTCGCTGTGTGTCATAATTACGCAAGGGTTGAGCTGCTTTATGGAGTAGCCAGCTGCCCTTATAGTATTGATGGATATTGGGTAGGCTTTTAAAGGGTTGCCTTTTATGAGATTTAGACAGATGATGGGGGGGATGATCTCTAAGGGGTGCATACCCCTTGGGTATTGTACAAGCCTCTTCCTCCATTTGGTCGCGTCCTCGCGACCGGGAAGGGCACTTGGGGTTGGGATGTTGTCGTAGTAGTTTTTGAATCCCCCTCGTCTCTTCTGGTGGTGGCGTCGTAAGCGTCGTCGTATGGAACGGGTGTCGTCGTGCAGAAGTGTAGGTGTGCGGTCAGCCCGTGTTCAGAGGGGAGGGTTATGGGGTGTACATAGATATATATGTATATAAATTTTACATTGCATGGTGAAATGTGCATTAACATTGTTGAATAAAGAAAATAATTGCTATTGAGGCACAATCGCCATTGCCGTTGTCGGCATAAAAAAGAAAAAAAACATGGTTATACATGGTTACATAGTTGTGCAGGGAGGAAAAACCCAGGGCCGAACGGATGATTGCGTCGTCCGCCCTATCTTGGGGAAAAAGTGCTCCCCGCAATAAAGAAGATAGGAGAGAATAGAAAAAAATGGGTGTTCCAGGGTATAATTTAAAGGAAATATTTAAAATGTATTTATTGGTGTGGGATAAAACGGAACACCCTGACAAATGGGGAAGTTAGAAGAGAGAAAAATGAAAGAAAACAATTCACAGACATTGGTTACGTGTTACCTTAGCAAACGAAACAAAACAAAACAAAAATATAGACATCGTGTACACGTGAACTTGATAAACAGACAAAAATATTATGTTGCGATGCTGACATTTAGGAATTTCCATTGGAATAATTGCCCGTGGGCGCATGAATATGTATGTAGTTTACTCTTTAAAATTATGAACTACAATGACCTTATGTCTACTTAAGCGCGCTAAACCCTTATAATTCTAGTTTTTATTTGGATCCTCGCGTGCACGCTACCTGTTTGTACGTACGCTTGCCGTATCACGGCTGATCCTATACGGCCACCTCTTGGCACGGTTGAGTGGTCGTACCGCTTGCAGTGTATTCTTAATACCTAGTCTGTGAAGCATCCTCTGTGGGTGAATGCTTGCACACTTGGCCATGAGGGTCGCCGCCACATGCCGGTTGCGCCCTCATCGCCGTAAGCTGCGTCGCATTTTGACGCTTCAAGTGTTTTTGTTTTATGTAGATCTGCCAGCAAGCTTGATGCCCCACAGGCATCATTCCCGCTGTGCAGATTATTGACGTGTAGCTGTAAAAAAAAATGTAGTGAGTGTGTAAGTGAGAATGAATGTTAAATGGAGGTTAGTATGCACAGGTATAATACTACAATAAGGGGGCATTAAATAGCATGTTGCTGCTATCTGGCAGCAAAATCATAATTACACGTGTCATATTCTAGGTGACAATGCCTGCAAAAAAAAATGGAGAGGTTAACAAAACATTGAAATTCCCTATTCCATATGCCGCTTCCTGTGGCAGCGTTGCCACAGTCTGAAGCCCCTTTTTACCTGTGAAAAGAATGGCATGGTTATTATTACTCGATATATGGCCGGGCTTACCCTATATGGTGCCGTGACGTCATTTCCTAATGTGTTGTAGTATTGGGCTTACCCTGGCAACGAATTTGGGCCGCCAGGCGCCGAAATTTTACCTCAATATATGTATTAAAAAAAATTGTCTTAAATGTAAGACTATGCTACATTATAATAACTTATCATGAATTATCGGACTTACCCTGATGACGGATTTGTGGGTCATCAGGCGCCGAACGGCGTTCTCTTATACCACTTATTCTACTTATGGTATATATATAAAAAAAAACTACATCTAAGCCGAGAGGGTTGCCTTAATCTATGGCCGAAAGATGCTGTGCTGAATTGCAACAGTGTTCATTAAATTTGCTTAATCCTAGGTTGCGTGTCAAATGCAACCGTCTATAACTAAATTTGGCCTAGGACGATCGCCTGGGGCAATTAAATCCCCAGATCACCACCCGCACGAGCCCCAGAAACACCGGTTGTCTCTAGGGTCGCTAGATTCCGTCCCCTTAAGTCTAGTGTCGACGTCTATTACTAGGATTAATCTATCCGCGGGCGGCTTACGGTGCCACTAAGCTAACCGTTCCGCCCGCTGTAACTTTCGTGTTCATAACCGGGTGCTGTTCCTATTCGACGTAGGTGAGCCGCCCACTTGGCTCCTGTGAGGGGCGCGCAATGCCCCATCTCTTAATGCCCTCTGACTGCCCGATGCGTCGTCATTTATGTGGGCATTGGACAGTGTGGTCCAATGGCATAATATTGTCTTCGCCTTAATCGGCCGTCGCAACCTGCTTTCGCAGTGATACTTGCCTCTATGGGCCGCCGTAGTATGCATTTTCGCATTGATATATAAAGTTGCCTCTATGGGCCGCCGTAGTATGCATTTTCGCATTGATATATAAAGTTGCCTCTATGGGCCGCCGTAGTATGCATTTTCGCATTGATATATAAAGTTGCCTCTATGGGCCGCCGTAGTATGCATTTTCGCATTGATATATAAAGTTGCCTCTATGGGCCGCCGTAGTATGCTCCAACGCACAGGAGTTTTGCTTCCCGCTATGGAAGCCGTGCCTACTTAAATTTAAACTTAACTAGCAGTCTAGTCATAATGGGGTCGTCTCTAGGGATAGTTCCCGAGGCCGGCGCGGAGTGAGCTATTTCTCCCGCCATTCTCAGAAAGTCTCCCTGCAGGTCTTGGCTTCGACGACCGTGGCTCAAAGGGGGTTTAGCATCCCTTCCTC
Source organism: Meconema thalassinum (assembly GCA_946902985.2). Lineage (NCBI taxonomy): Eukaryota > Metazoa > Arthropoda > Insecta > Orthoptera > Tettigoniidae > Meconema > Meconema thalassinum. The sequence goes on along the minus strand of OX336388.2, from coordinate 602,304,558 downwards.
CCAGGGGCGGTTTATGCGCACCTAGGATTCCAGAGCTTGCCCGACCAGGCCGCGAATGCTTTGACCTTACGTGGTTCGTCTATTTGGTCTAGTCGTCAGTAATTTGATGAGCCGACTGGGGTAAGGGTCCACATCGCCTTCCCCAGCTCTGCTCCTAGTGTTGTGCTTTTGACCTTTGGCTAACGCCGGTATCATCAGCCAGGGTGTTTCAGATTCCCTTTTTTTTTTTAAATATAGGTGTAACCTGTGTAAAAAGTGTCAAATGTAAAATACTTCCAGTGTGGTGGGCTGGTAAAACCTCTACATACGTAGACTACTTTAGGCTACCTGTGCTATATCAGCTTCTCCAGCGATAATGCTCTTTTTTAACCTTGATGGAGGTGTTAGTAGGGTCTGTGGCGTCAGGTACCCTGTTATTGTGATCTGGGGGTAGTTATCTGTAGAGTGGGTTAAAGCAGGGTAGGAGGAGGTTGCGCACTTCCGAATTCCGCGTTAGTGGCGGCCTGGAACCGGTTTTTGTGCTGGGATGCTCCTACAGTGAGTGGAACGGGGCAGGTAATTCCCGGGGTTGCAAAAAATAAAATAAAAATCCATGCCGGTCTGATATCAATATCCCCTGGTGAATGGATGGGATGTACATGCATGCGTCTGGATATGAGGCGTTTGCACTCATGTATGGATAGGTGTAGGTTGAGGCATAATACTAATATATTTCCCTCTCATGCGGGATGATTTAAATTTAAAAAAAAAATGGTTAGTATTTATTACTTATGGCCTCATCTCTCAGATGGAGATGTGCATTACGCTTAGTTGTTGTTGGCCGATGCACCCCTCTCATTCAGGTGATAGCGGTGGGGCTCAGGGCGTAGCATGCCCTTTCTGTAAACACATGAAGTTTACCAACCCTTATGTATACTTTGTAGTGTAGTGTAGCTGTTTATGGTCGTGTAGATGTGTTTGCGTTGTTTATGTCTGGACGTGAAAAGGTTATGGGAAGGGAGTAGAGTGGGACGCTGTTAGCATGTTCTCTTGTCATCCTCCCTTGGTCCATGTTGGTTTTCTATCCGCGCTTTGGGATAGCGAAGCTTCACGACCTACTCTGGTCCGTTATAGGGCTAAGTCCTAGTCGCCTGGAATGATTTGTTTCGGGACTAGGGTCGCAAAAAGAAGTTGTTAAGGGGAGGTCCCGTTTCCTCAAAGTCCCTATGTTCGCCCCTGATTGGTGAGCGCGTTTGTGTGTGTGTGTGTGACTACGCTCCGCTACACCACGCGGACGCCTGGTCTGCTGTAGAGCTAAGTCCTACTGTGTATATTGTGTATGGGTAGGAAGCGCCCGTGGCCTGCCAACGTCTTTACGAACGTGCTACTCTGGGCCTGCGACAAGTTTTGGTCTGTGACGTCTGCTTGTTGATAAATGCTTTCGCAGTGTTGAAAAATGTATAGTGTTATGATTGTTCTGCATTTGTTTATTCATGGTCACTGCCACTACACAATCGCGTTTTGTCATCGACAGTGTTGCAAAGTGGCTAAGTCTGCAAGTCATCAGTTTGTGTGTGTAACTTCAGGCCGGGATTTTATGTAGGTTAACCACTGTTGCGTGTTTTTCTGCACGTATGCCAGTGTGGTCATTGTGTTAAATTCCTGGCGGCCCGATGTGGTAATCCGCCCTGCTACTATTGCCGTTGTGTGGCCATTATTCCGTAAGACCGTTGTCTTACGAAATTTATATGTCTCTGTCTGGAAAGTCCATTTTCCCTGTCAAGTGTATTTCTGGAATTTTATGCCTGTCATTTGGCCGCAGGAATGTAGTATTATCTGTCTAAGCCGTTATATGGGCCAATTTTGGTGTGATTGGAAGGCCGTCTGCTTGTTTTTCCCTGGCGTGCAATTTTCTCTGGGGTTCGAACCCGTGTTCTATGTAATTCTCTGTGTTATATGTCTGCGTTGTTCATGTTCTGCGGGCATTCTGCCTGTATTTTGTTTGTGTTTCTCGTACCGAAAATACCGTTGTTTAGTTAGTTTTCGGTACGAGGTTTTTGTGTGTGGACATGGGTTCGAAGCCGGTTGTCTGTAAAGATTTGGTGGCCATTTCTGTGCCGCCTACACTATGGCAAATGGGCTGTGTGTTTTTCTGTGCGCAACCCCTAGTATACCTTCCTGCGAGGAGTTTGCTTATTTTTGCCCTCTCCTCGTAGTGTAAATTTTGAAGATATAGGGTTCTTAGGTTGGCTATGAATGATTCCGTGCAGTGTGCTTTGGGAACTGTCGTTTGTAAGGCTCGCAGTTTATCACGGAGGTCTGCTTTACTGCTGAGTATGAGGGTGTCGGGTTGCAATGTCTTGCGCGCTCGCTTGTTTATTTGTTCCGATAACGCTGTGTATCCGAACATGTGTTCTTAATCAGCCTGCTTTTCTGTTAGTGCTCTTCGCATTATAAAAAGGCAAGAGGGGAATTTTGTGGTTTAACGTGACCATTTCTAGAGATCGTGTGCCACGGGATTTCCGTTTTACTTGGAATCCAAACCACAGGCCATGGCATTTCACTTCGGAAATCTCATATGCATTGTACGCGAGTGTGTCTGGTCCGCTAGTCGCGTATTTGGTGACCAGATGCCAGTGTCGATTGTATTGTTTTTCGTTTATGACCCGCTGTTAGTGGGACTGTCCCAATTAGTCTTAGCGTTCTCATTATCCTTATTCTACGACTGGATATTTACTCAACCTTATATTCCTGGTATTCAGAGGGTTGCGGGTCTGGAGACCGCCTTTTACCCAGAGTAATTGTTTCCGGCGCCATGAAGGTTGTGTCTCCGGGACAGTTCTGGTGAGTGTTAGGATGGTATCCCGGTTCGGTCAGTGGGCTATTTCTTGGCTTTCTTCCCACGTGTTCCAACGGGACCGTTTCCTTTTCTTTTAGCAGTGTGCCCGCCTTTACATGTAGGTGTGTGTGCTTTACGTGTGTGATATGCCTTCATCCGGCGGGCGTGAATAGTGTCCTTTATGAGTTTCCTCCCATGGCGCACGTTCACTATATAATTTAGGTCAGATACCTTCCTGCAGACTTTGAAGGGACCTGCCCATCGTGGTAGGAGGAATTCGGACACGTTTTTCTTACGGGCATGATTGGAGATCATGACCAATTGCCCGGGTGTGTATTCCACGGTCTTTCTATTCTGATCGTACCGCTCTTTTTGTTTTTTCTGGGCCTCGGCTATGTTTTTTCTAGCGTCCATGCGGGCTATCTGCAAATGCTCTAGCCGAGCCGCATTGTCTGTGTGGGCGTCCTGTGGGATACATATATTGTCTATGGGACTTCTGGGTGTGTATCCGTGCAGTAGGAAGTGTGGAGAGTGTTTCGTAGCCGTAGATACAGAGGTATTATAACTAAAAGTAATGCTTTGCAGATATTCATCCCAGTCTGTTCCTGCGTCCTCTGTAAATTTAGCCAGCGCTATTCCAAGTATTTTGTTCATACTTTCCGTGAGTCCGTTGGTTTGCGGTGAAAAACTCGTGGTAGTGTATGCCTTAATCCTGAGTATCTCCAGAAACTGTTGGAGCACTCTCGAGGTGAAAATAGTACCTCTGTCGGATAATAAGGTTTGGAATAGGCCATATCGTGTAATTATGTCAAATAAAAATTCGGCTATGCTGTTCGTGTCTGCTTTGGGAACAGCCTTTGTAATCATGTATCGTGTGAGATACTCGGTGGCCACCAGGATATATTTATTGCCTTTCTGACTTGTTGTAATGGGGCCTTTCACGTCTATTCCGACTCTGTGAAATAACTCTCCCACGGGAATTGGGTTGAGTAGTCCATGAGGCTTGCCAGGTCTTGTTTTGAATCGTTGGCAGGTGTGACATGTCTTGACAAAGGTATCTATGTCGGCCTTCATGTTTACCCAATAGTACTTGTCACGGATTCTAAGGTAAGTTTTATGCGTACCTAAGTGTGCCCCTGCTATTGGGCTATTATGGTGTCCGATCATGATATTTTCTCTCAATGATTCCGGAACCGCTATAGGTGCGCTATCGTGCATGGCTGTGGGCTTAAATTTCAGTACCCCGTCTTTGTCTAGGAAAAATCGCCTAGACAGCCGTGCTGTCTTGGAGTCCACTTTATCCAAGTCTTCTAGTGCCAATAGAATCTGTTTCAAGTGCGGATCACTTTCTTGCTCCTGTTTGATGTCAACCACCGTCAGGGCAAAGGTGGGCATATCGTCCCAGTCGTGGTCCTTACTGTCATCCGGGGGATCGGCTACTGGCAGCCTAGACAACCCATCTGCGTCTAGGTGTGTAGCGCCTTTCTTGTGTTTGACCACGAAATCATATTCATACAGGCGGAATATAAACCTGTTGAGGCGCGAATTTGGGTTTTTAAATTTGTCCCAAAAAAGCAAGCTCGCGTGGTCAGTCACTACCGTGAACTTGATACCATAGAGGTATACTCTAAAATAGTTCACTCCCCACGAAAATGCCAGCATTTCCCGCTCTGTGGCAGAGTATCTAGTCTCAACGGCCGTTAGCTTCCTGCTAGCGTAGGCGACGGGCCGTTTGCGCCCTTCGGCGTCTTCCTGCAATAGGGCTGCTCCCAACCCATACAGGCTGGCATCCACGTGTAAAAATGTGGGCCTATCACTATGGAAGTGTTGCAGCAATGGAGGTGAGGTCAATAGTTGCTTCAGTGTGTTGAAGGCATCTATGTGTTCCTGCGTGATGCTGAAGGGCGTTTTTTCACGTGTGAGTTCAGTTAGGGGATGGGCGATGTGTGCAAACCTATAGATATACTTGCGATAGTACGAAGCCAAGCCAATAAAACTGCGCAATTGTTTCAAATTTGTGGGCATTGGGATGCCCGTTATTGCGTCAGTCTTGGCTGGGTCGGGAATAATGCCCTCCCGGTTGACAATATGGCCCAATATGTTAATTTGCTGTCTGGCAAATTGACATTTCGCAGGTTTAAGCCTTAGTTTAGCTTCTCTGATCCTTGCGAAAGCCTCCTCCAAATGTACGATGTGTTCGTCAAAAGTGTTGGAGAAGACCGTTATGTCATCCACGTACACCAATACGGAACGCCATTTAAGCCCTGAAAATGTCTTATCCACTAGCTTTTGGAAGGTTTGGCTGGCGTTACGGAGACCCATTGGTAAACGGGTGTAGGTAAATAGTCCGTTCTCTGTAACGAACGCCAGCTTGTGCCTATCTGGTTCATAGACGGGGATTGAATAGAATCCGCTATAGCAATCCATCGAACTGAACCAGCTAGCTCCACCAAGGGCGTCCAAATAGGTGTCTGCCCTTGGTAGTGGATAACTATCATTTTCGACCAACTTATTGAGCCTCCTGTAGTCAGTACAAAAGCGGTGCGATCCGTCCCTCTTTTTGGTCAGCAGAACTGGAGAGGAATAGTTAGAAAGAACTGGAACAATGACCCCTGCCTCGAGCATCTCTGAGATTTGGGCATCGATGGCATGTCTCTCCTTCTGGCTCACTCTGAAGGGAGGCTGGTGTACTGGTCGGTCACTAGTGAGTGTGACGTGGTGTTCAATGAGGTCTGTCACAGCGAGATCCTTCATTGAGTGGGCAAAAATATCTCTGTTGGACTCCAGGAGCTCCGTGAGCCTTTTATTTTGCTCCGGAGTCAGGTCCTGCGTGTGGTTCTGGTTGGCCGCCTTATCAGTGTGTGTGTTTGTGTATTGGCTGATAGTGTGCAGTGTAGGGGCCTGATGCTCGTGGTTTTCTCGCTCCGCTCGAATCCCATCTCTGTTCCTGGTGTATACCATGGGATGTGTGGTGAGCCTCTGGTCGTGCTTTAAAAGCATCTGACCACTAGCGAAATTTATGCTAGCCTCATATCTAGCGAGAAAATCCATGCCTATTATGGCTGACGCAGAAAGGTGTTCGATAACGAACATGGGGTGCATTGTGGCAAAATGGTCTATCCTAATATGGATGTTTGCCACTCCCCTGTTTTCTAACGTCTGAGCATTGGCCGCTACCAGCCGGATGTCCCCCGTGACACCTTGTATTTGCGCCTCGGCAATGTGTCGGCTATTAACACAACTTACGGCAGCCCCAGTATCGATTAGGGCCTGCACTCTGTGGCCATTTATGGTGGCGTGTATCGTGAGGGCCGATACCTGAAATCCACTGCCCTGCACCGATGTGTTGTGTAAGATGTACGTTGTTGTTGTTGTTGTTGCCGGCGTGACATTTGTGCTGGGAGGGCATGGATCTGTCCGTTTATCGTACCTAGCACGCTTCGCCTCTCGGCTTACTTCCTGTCCTGAGTACTTTGCCCAGGTCAGCAAAGTGCGTTTGCCAGGTACATTGCCAGCTCCTTTAACCGGTCTTGCTGTGAAACTAGGAGTCTGCTGGCTAACGTTTAGTGTATTAATTGTTCCCAGCCTTTGTGTAGTTGTGTTGTTGTTGGTTTCTTCCTCTCGGGAAGGTGTGTCTGCAAATGTGACCCTGAGCTTGCCTTTGTTAACCCGACTTTTGTTCCAGGCGGTCGCGAGTTCGACTCCTGTTGCTGGCTTCCCCATGCCGAGCGAGCTCGCGTCACGCGCCTGTGTATGGTCAATTCCCCCCCTGTGGTGTGGTGAAGGGGGTGGGGTTTTCTGTTTGGAGGGTGTGGGCGTGTTCTCGGGCTGTTGGCTTCTAATTGTGAGGGGTGTGTAATGTCCCGCCTTAGGGTTTCCTGTGAAAAGTATGTGTAGGTCCCTATTGAATCCCGCAGTTGAGAATAGCGGAGGCGAGTGCACATCCGTATATACATGGATATTGGCTTTGAGCACTTTGCCGAGAGCGGTTACCTCTACGGCACTGCCATAGGTGCCGTCCTTGCCCATGTATTTTTGGTAATCCGCCCCGGTCTGGAATGGGTTTTCCCGCTCGTCCGACACAAAGTCCCGGTACTCTTTCCAGTTGGCCAGGATATGTTTGACCGTCTTCTGTCTGTAGTCCCCATGATAATCCTCGGTATTCCGGATTAGAAAGCTCATGGCCCTAAACAGACAGTTGCCGTCTCCTTGCACGGGGTGTGTTTGGAAACGGTCCGGGGGCGGATCGTCAGCCTTAGTTTTAGCTGGCTGCTTCTTCCCCTTATTCTTACGAGTTTTCTTGGGGGAAGGGCCTTTCTTGTGTTGTGTTGGGGGAGGAACCTCAGCTGCTTCATCAGCTAGCCGAACCTCCCCGTCTAGGCGTTTTTTGAAAATGTGGGTGTACGCCTGCCTGTAATGTATGTGCGCCCCCCCTCGGGGTGGCTGCGCCAACTCCCTGCTTGCGGTGTGTGTTTAGGCGTAGGGAGTATTGCCCCCCTGTCTGTCCTGTGGGGTGTTTCATCCCTGAACTCCCTCGGGTATTCGTCTGGGAGGGGGTAGTGTTCTGGGCCCTTCGTGTGTTTGTCCATGTTGTCCCTTCCTCTAGTGGGTTTTCTTCCTTGTCGGTTATTGCCCTGTTGTCCGTTATTCTGTCTCCGCCAGGGTGGGGTGTATGTCTGCTGCTGCTGGGGCGGGTGTTCCCGTCGGTTCCCCTTTTCCCTATATTGGTCAGCTGCATACCCCTGTCTGGTCGAGGGTGGGTTTTCTCGCTGTTCCCAATTTCCCTTGTACTGCGGGGCTGCATAACCTTGGCTGCGTGGGGGCGGGTTCTCCCGATATTCCCCATTTCCCCTGTACTGCGGGGCAGCATAGCCTTGGCTGCGTGGGGGCGGGTTCTCCCGATATTCCCCATTTCCCCTGTACTGCGGGGCAGCATAGCCTTGGCTGCGTGGGGGCGGGTTTTCCCGATATTCCCCATTTCCCCTGTACTGTGGGGCAGCGTAGGACTGTCTATGTGGTGACGGGCTGTTTCGTCGGGGGATATCGTGGTCGTACTCCTCAGGGTAGTACTCCCGTGTGTACGGAGATGGTGACCGCCTCGAGGGGTATGTCGGCTCTGTGTCCGTGTATGCTATCGGTGAGTACCGAGGAGGGTAGTGTGGCCTATCCTGTGGGGGAGGTGTTGTTGGCCGCTGTGGAGGGTAGTAACTTTCTTCCCTCCCGTAGCGTCTCCTCTCTGTGTACCCCCTGTCCCTCTCAGTATGATAGTGTTCTCGTGTGTCTGCTTGCTCATCCCTTGGCGGTCTCCCGCCCGCTTGGATGGCAGCTATGGTCAGTTTCTCCATCCTGTCCCCTAATTCGTCTATTTTGTCATTAGTGTCGTCTTTCCGGGTTTTGAAGTGCAGATCCACGGCTTTTTCCGTAGCCTTTTCCGTGATCTTTCTCCCCTCCTCTATGGTCTTTATGTTATTCAACATATGTTGGACCGTGAGGTTGTTCATGATGCATAGCTTTTCTACTATGGCTGGTCTGAGGCCCTGCATCAACAGCTTGACTTTCTGTTTATTTGTCATTGCTGCATTGTACTTTTCGCACATTATCAATTTAACATTGATGTATGCCTGGGCGCTCTCTTTGGGTCCCTGTGACCTCTGTCTAATCTGGTCATAGAGATCGTCATCGTCTGGTATAAGCTGGAACTCATCCTTCAACATTACCGCGGTTTCCTCCCATGTGGCAGCCTCTAGTGCGTCCTCATGGAGCTCATACCACGTCATGGCCGCCTTTGTGAGGTAGGCAGGAAGGAGCCGTTTTCTAACTTCCTCGCTCCAACCATTGATCCGGGCCGTTCTATTGAAGGCCTTGAGGTATTCCTCGGGATCCTGGCCTTCCCCCGTGAACTTTGTGGGGTGGATCATGGGGTACTCAGTGTGTCTATTCATGTCGTTCTCGGCTGTGTCCCGTTGACTGTGTGTCGAGGTGTTTGGGCTGTTTGGAGGGGAATTAGCCTCGCTTCCCGTGTAGGACACCTGTGTTACGTTACCAGGTGGCTCGTCACCTGATATGCTTGTGCTGACGGCCGGTGTGTTGTCGTACTGTGTGGATTCGACTATGTGTACGGTTCTGTCTAAATCCTGTTTTACTGTCTCCAAAATAGTGTGGATGTCCAGAACCGCTTCTGTCGTGTGACTATTGGCTTTAATAGTGTCTGTTTCTAATAGCTCTGAAATGCGCTCGAGCAGGTCACTGGCTTTCTGCTCTGTGATCTGCAATTGCTGCAACAATAGGGGATGGAGTGTTGGCAGGCAATCTACCTCACTATCGCTGGATACCGGCGACTCGTGTGTGTATTCACTGGCCTGGGACCGTGTAAAATGTATAATCTGTGCTGCAGCGGCAGGGTGTTGAGCACGGATCTGTGCTGTGTGGAATTCAAGGTCCCTGAGAAGTTGTACTGCAGTCTGGTCAGTTATTAAGTCACTGTTCTTAATCTTTAGCTTCGGCAGGAGTGGAGTTGTACTAGCCGACAAATGGTGTGCAAAGTCTCTTAATGTAGTTCTAAATGTGGACATTTAATAATTAAAAAAAAATGTGTGACGCAATATGAGGTTAAAAATAAAAAAAAAATCTCTATTTGCTTGGCTTTTTGTGGTACGGAAGGGGTCGCTTTTCCTACGAGGGCTCGTTGATTGAGTCCCGTTCTACTGTGCGTAGGATGGCGCCTCCACCAGTGTTTTAGATCCCTTATTTGGGGGTGGATCTAAAAGGGAGAGTTGCTGTACTAATTTATGAGTTTGTGCCTAAAGAAGGGTAGCTCCCCTTGACAGGGCAAGCTGACCAGTGTAGTGTGTTGTGATGTGCTAGGAACTAGGGGGCGCTCCTATAAAGACTGTAAATGTGGTTTAAGGGATGTAGCCTTAGCACGCGGGTCGGTGTACTAGTCGCCCAGCCGGCTACTTATTATATAATCACCTTGCTAGTGTCAGCGGTTCGGCACGCGCTTCCTTTGAGCACGCGAGCCGCTGTGAGGAATACAAGGACGTCTGAGTTGGCGTTATTACTACGGTGTGTCACGTCTGACCGTGACGGGAGTAAGGAAGGACGTGGGGACGTGAAGAAGAGTGTAGATCAGTAATGCAAGTGTAAGAGACTGACCAAGTGTTTATTGGTCAGCAATGAGTAACTGTTAGTCCCTTTTAAGGGATCTTGTGATGTTATAATGTGAGTACAAACTGTGGGTGTTAGGTTACAAAAATAGGATTCTGAACACTGACTGACTGACTCACCTCGGTTGACACTGTCGTTAGCCTCCGGCTGTCTCGTCGAAGCACTGATGATGGAGAGATTCTCGTGACCCACTTAAGGCACCTTTTATACCTTTAGCCTCTGTTCTGTCAGCGCGTTGTGGCATAGTTGAACCAGTTTGTAGTATGTCGCTGTGTGTCATAATTACGCAAGGGTTGAGCTGCTTTATGGAGTAGCCAGCTGCCCTTATAGTATTGATGGATATTGGGTAGGCTTTTAAAGGGTTGCCTTTTATGAGATTTAGACAGATGATGGGGGGGATGATCTCTAAGGGGTGCATACCCCTTGGGTATTGTACAGCGCTGATCACAACAGCTGGAGGAGATTTCGAGTAATCCGATCTATCGAATCAGTTTCCTTAGGACGGCAACTCCGTTCTTATAAGCACGCAGGCTAATGTTTGGAGGTGGGGTAAGTTGTTATTTTGGTGCGTGTGCTTTGTTTTGAAGGATGAAGAAAATAACGTACTATTTCACATCCACCCAGGCATCGAAAAAGCTGCAAGTTAACAATTCGAACATAATGAGAAACACCATCAGTGTCGTGTGGTGATCCAGAGGAAGATCACAACAAAGAGCTTTCAACTGTGTCTAACAGTGGGACGGAAGACATTCCCGAAGGCTGGGATTTGGAGAAAATGCAGGAATTTTGCAGTAAGTACGAATGGTTGGTGGTAAGAAATAAAAAACTTGGCTGCAAAATTTGTATAGAAGTTGGCGACTTGGGAACTGAAAGCACAACACGAGGGATGAACATTTCACAGCAGTGGGTTTCAGATTCTATTTGTGCAACTGGTGAAACTGAAAAGAAATCTCAGCAAATGCTTTCTCTGTGCAATAAAATATTGAAACATAAAGAGAGTTCAGCTCATCAGGCTGCAGTTAAAATACTAAAAACCTCAAAACTGAAAACTTTGGAAACTGCATGCTGTATGCAGTACTACTTACAGCTTCCATCCTTCAAATTTTGCCTCAGTTCTGAACTGCCAACCATGCCATGCATTGTATATCCTTGTTAAACATGGTGCATTGGTTGTGGAAGCAATGCCGGACTCAGCGGGGGCCCGTGGTCGCCGACCCATGTCTCACTAGTTGTGAGCCCCTGGGGAACTTTTCACTTCTACATGAGGCAGGGATGTCAAAGATACGGCCCGCGATCGCAATGTGTGACAGACAGAAGAATCATGACTTCACTTGATTCCTCTACGGAAGTTTTAAAATGCGCACACTACAACATTTATAAGTAATTTCAAGGGCAGCGCGTGCCTAGACAAGCGAGAGAGGTAGACAGTAACGCCATCTCTTAGCAACAAGCGGAAATACCACGAAGGCTAGAATCTTCCAAGCGCTTCGAGTCTAGACTAGAACCTTCCTTATTGATATAAAAGGAGTGCGTCGGCACGACGTTAGTCAGTTGTGTCGAGTAATCAAAGTGATACGGTCGGAGAAAGATTTTAGTTAATTTAAGAAGGAAGGAAGCTTGTAGTTTAACGTGACCGTTAATCTCGAGATCATGAGCCACGGGACCTCCTTTTTACGTGGAATCCGAACCACAGGACATGGCATTTCACATCGAAAATCTCACATGCATTGACCGGGAATCGAACCCGGACCGCCTTGGTGAGAGGCATTCAGCTAGACCGCTGAGCCACCACGCCCCCTTAGTTAATTTAGTTGTACTGCGACATAGTGATTGTGAAGTCCAGTGATTGTGAAGGTATTGTGCATTTGTTTGTGTCGTGCGCATGCGATATCCATAATTGTTGTGTCGAGTTCCATAATTGTTACGATTTTGGCATAATGTCACAAAAATGTAAAGTTGATAGTGAGTGCAGAGTTTTTCAGTCTAAATGGGAAATTGCATATTTTTTCATAGAATGGAAAGGTAAACCACTGTGTTTGATTTGCAATCAAACAGTTGCTGTTTGTAAGGAGTTTAACTTGAAGAGACACTATGATACGAATCATAAATCAAAATTCGATTGTTACACTGAAAATATAAGAATGGACACATTGTCATCTTTAAAATCTAAACTTCAAGGTCAACAATCGATGTTTACTAAAGCTAATACCGAGAGCGAAGATGCCCTGAAATCAAGTTGTATTATTGCATTAGAAATCGCGAAGAGATCAAAACCTTTCACTGATGGTGAGTTTATTAAAGACTGCATGTTGAAAGTGGCCGATGTTTCATTTCCATTTCAAAAGTCAATAATTAAAAATATTTCGCTGTCAAGAAACACTGTTGCTTCAAGAATAAATGATTTATCTCAAAATTTGGTTCTTCAACTGAAGGAGAAAATTAAGGAATTTACAAACTTTTCACTGGCTGTTGACGAGAGCACTGATACTGAGGATACAGCTCAACTTGCTGTTTTTATGCGAGGTGTTAACAGTAACTTTGAAATAACTGAAGAACTATTAAAGTGCGTTCCATTGACAGGTACTACAAGAGCAAATGATATTTATTCTGCAATTGAGCATTTGTTAGCAGAATATGAACTCTACTGGAATATACTTAGCAGCACAACTACGGATGGCGCTCCTGCCATGGCTGGCAAACATTCGGGCGTTGTAACTAAGTTAAAACAGAAATCATCAGGGAATATTGTGGGATTTCACTGTATAATTCATCAGGAATCATTGGCATCCAAACATTTAAAAATGGACCACGTCATGCAACCTATAATTAAAATAGTAAATAAGGAGCAGAGGACTAAATCACTGACAGTTCAGGCAGTTTTTACAAGATTTGGACGAAAAGTTTTCTGATGTCCCTTATTTCACCGAAGTTCGTTGGCTCAGTCGAGGAGTAGTTTTAGAAAGATTTTTTGCATTACGTGACCCTATTCAAGCTTTCATGTTAGATACAGGCAACCCAATTGATTATGACAATGACTGGTGGGTTGATTGTGCCTTTTTAGTAGATGTGAATAAACACTTGACTGATCTGAATGTTAAGTTACAGGGTAAAAATCTGATTGTCACTCAAATGTATTCATGTTCAAGCCTTTGAAACAAAGTTGAGCCTGTGGGAAAATCAGGTAAAAAATCAAACTTTGGATCATTTCCCTCATTTAAAATCATTTGGCACGGTGAACCAAAATAAATTGGATCAATATTCTCAACTTCTGCAAAATCTGATCACAGAATTCAACAATAGTTTTGAAGACTTCCACAAAATGAATGAAATGGAATTCCCAATTTTCAACAATCCATTCAATTTTGAAGCTTCACAGGCACCAGTTCATTTGCAAATGGAGTTGATAGATCTTCAATCAGACAGTATTTTGAAAGAAAAATTTAAAGAGGTTAACGCTCTTACATTTTATACACAATATTTCAAGAGTTTGGATAACTACCCGCAATTAAAAAAGCATGCAGCACGCATTCTGTGCATGTTTGGTAGCACCTATTTATGTGAGCAGATGTTTTCCGTCATGAAAATAAATAAGAACAAACATTCTTAAAATAATTACAACGAATATGATACCTGACATCAATGAGCTTGTCAAAAACAAGAGAAGTCAGGTATCTGGATCCTCGAGCTCAAAATAATTACCCTCTTTTATAACTTTGATATGATTTTTAACAACCGTATATTATATACTATATAATTAAGTAAATAAAATGTTATAATAATTCAGTAATTTTTTTATATTTGAATCTGGCCCGCCTACACATTCTTATATGGCCCTCTGCAAAATTGAGTTTGACACCCCTGCTCTAAGGCTTTCGAAAAAGAAAAGGAAGTAACGGCCAATGTATTTCGAACAGCATATAAAGTAGTTAAGAAAAATCAAGCCTTCGATGATTTCGAAGCTGAAATTGACACGCAGGAGTTGAATGGTGTTAATATGGGCCGCATTCTTCATCCAACAAACACATGCATAAATATTGTTTCTCATATCGTGCCATAAATGAGAAAAAAGGTAGCAAACATGATAGTGCATGGGAATAGTAAAATTGCCCTCCTTATGGATGAAAGTACCACACTCAGTCACTGATAGTTAGGGGTGGTGAATTTTCGCAAATGCGACAAAGCGCGAAATGCTCACAAACGCTCGTACTCTTGTACTTTCATTTTTCACGACCTGAAAACAACGTTTTCATGTGTTTTGAAAAGGCGACAAAATGCGAAATTGACTCAAAATGCGAAAAATCATACTAAAACCCTATATAAATGCAAAATCCACGATTTTTCAAATAAAACGTTTTTCTTTCCTGTCTAAGTTCCTACTGAGGAGTTTGTACACCCTTGAAGTGTTTACGACAGCTTGACCACTGTCCTGGAATGTGGGAAGTAATCCCTTCCTCAACTCGTTGCTCGACCGGCGGTTTTATAAGCTACACTTACACGGAAAGATTTCTGAGATCCGGCCTGCTGTTCGCCATTAAGTGTGGCGCCAAGCCTGTCGCGTTCGCGTTCTTTCCGTTGAGGTGCTGACAAAGATGTCTCGTCTGCACCACATGGCGCCTCAAACTAGTCTTGCTCTTCAACGAACAGTCCTGTAGCCGGTTGAAACGCGTCGTGAAAGGCAAGGCCTTGCACTATCCCTTTCCGTGTATGACTATTCTCTTCGTGTAGCACAAGTTAACAAGTAAGCTACTAAGATGGTGAGATCGAAAATATCTATAAAACAGCGGGCAGAAAATTATAAACAAGAACATTTTTAAATCAGTGATAGTGACATTTTAATGTGTAAATTGTGTAATCAGCACCTGGAATGGCAAAAGAAGGACGCTCTAGACAAGCACGTCAAAAGTCGGGGACATGCCAGTGCAAAATAATGTTTTAACAGTAAATCAGAGGAGGAGCAACGCGGAGTAAAGGGGCAAGCCACGATCCAAATGATGCAAGATAAATTGAAAAGTGCAAAATCTGAAAAAAGTGCTTTTGTTGAAGATACAGTGAAGATGGACGCCTCCGTGGCTTAGGCGGCAGCACGCCGGCCTCTCACCGCTGGGTCCGTGGTTCAAATCCCGGTCACTCCATGTGAGATCTGTGCTGGACAAAACGGAGGCAGACAGGTTTTTCTCCGGGTACTCCGGTTTTCCCTGTCAAAATTTAATTCCAGCAACACTCTCCACTATCATTTCATTTCATCTGTCATTCATTTAATCATTGCCCCAGAGGAGTGCGTCAGGCCTCGGCAGCCGGCACAGTTCATATCCTCGCCGCTAGATGGGGGCTTCATTCATTCCATTCCTGACCCGGTCGGAGACTGGAAACAGGCTGTGGATATTCATTTTCACAGTGAAGATGTTTTGGAGACGAACATCCCTCTTCACAAAGTGGACCATCCAGCTTTTCGGGAGTACTTGTCAAAGTAAGTAAGCCTACCTTATTTTAAGGTTGTATACCACGTATTTCATTTTGTCCGATTTTTAAAAACTAAGGGAGAGCCATGACTTTAACAAGGTCATTTCCGCGTTTACATTTCAGCGAAGACATAAAAACATAAAGATAAAATGTCTGAAGACTAAAAATATCTATATTTAGGGGTGTGTTACAAAACCATATTAAGTGCCCTATATTAGTTATTGTAGCATGGAAGAGATCTTCTGCTTAACTCGTTTTAGGTAATTTATTTCAATTCAGTGTTTAGGTACATGCCAGGATCGGGAGATCTACCAAAAGCAAGTACATTGCGACATGAATATGTACCTCGCTGTGGAGAAGCAATGAAAGCTGAGATTAAGGAGTGCCACAAGGAAAGCCAATTGTTATAGTTGCAGACGAGACTTCAGACAGGCTGGGAAGGTGTATTTTCGCGGTTTTATTTCGAACAATGTGTGACAAAGCAAACCAGGACGTATTTCTAGGCAGTTGTAGCTCTCTTGACAAAACAAATGGTACTACTTGTAGCAGGGCAATCATTGACGCTTTGAAAGAATATGAAATCTCATATGAAAATTTACTTGGTTTGGTGTCAGATTCAGCTCGGTACAAGGGGACATGCTTTAAAGCACTGGAGACAATAATTGGTGACCATCTTTTGCACTTTCAATGTTTTGCGCACAAGGTAAACTTGGTTGGAGATGTGATTTTAAAAGAAATGTCACAACTAAACCATTTTGTATCCAAAATGAAAATGGCTTTCTTACATTCAAGGAGAATGAAAAGTGCTTATGTCAGTTTTCTCAAGGAAAGGTACCCAGATCATCCAGCAGTAGTATTTCCTTTCCCCGGGATCACACGCTGGAATTCATGGTTTCAGTCTGTGGAATATGTTAACAAGTATTTAGATTTTTTTTCAATCTTTGGATGAAAATTTGTTAAACAGCAGTTCTTCAGCTCTCCTAAATATTTTTAATGACGGATGTCATTATTTTGAAGTACAGTGTCAGGCTAAATTTGTGACTCAGGTCTCAGTCAAAATTAGTAAATAAATTACCCAGTTGGAAGGCTCTTCCTACCCTTTTGCACATAAGTTGTGATGATGATGATAATTGTTGTTTTAAGGGGCCTAACATCTAGGTTATCGGCTCCTAATGATCTGGGTGATAGCGAAAATGAGAATGAAATGGAAACCAGAACGAAAATTATGTGAGTCGGAAAATACGTACAAAGACCCAGATGGAAACAACTCACAATATAGTCTTACAAAAGGGAATTTAGAACGAAAAGATTCACAAAAAGAATAGAAATAAAAAGGCCCACAAAACGTAGGCTGGATTCAAAATACGTACAAAATGCAATGTAGCATCGAAATACTTACAAAATGCAACTGAAAATCAAAATACTTACAAAATGCAAATGAGACCGAAAATACGTACAAAATGCAATTGAGGTTCAAAATACTTAAAAAATGCAATTGAAATTGAAAATACACAATGCAATTCAGATTGAAATAGCCCAGTTCCAATCCAAATTATTCACAAAGTGCAATTGAAATTCAAAATACTTACAAAATGCAATTGAAATTGAAAATGCTTACAAAATGTATGGTAGATTCAAACGACTCATGTGGATTGACAATACTTACAAAATGCAATTTAGATTGAAAATACTTGACAAAATGTAATTTAGATTCAAAAACCCACAAAATGCAATTGAGAATCAAAATATGTGCAAAATGCCCACCACCAAACAAAATGCAATTTAGATTCAGAATTCGTGAGAAATGCAGTTTTGGTTGATAATACTTACAAAATGCAATTAAAATTCAAAATACTCTCTAAAAGGCCCGGCCATCTGCATTGAAAGATTTACTAAAAAGCAATTTAGATTGTCATTCTTTACAAAATGCAATTGAGGTTGAAAACAATCGCGTGATGTAATTTAGATCACAAAAACTTACATAATGCAACGTAGATTAAAAATGCCTTAAAAATCGCTAAAAGGGAATTTAGATACACGGTGAACCAAGTAACAAAAGCAGTGCGGGAATCTTAAAGAGAAAAGAGGAGGGGAGAGAGGAGAGGGTCCGCCCCAAAGGTAAGGGACAAAAGGGGAAAACGGACCCAGCTCAGGAATCCCTCGGGGTCGCCAACTCCCGAACTCACCAGCCGTGAGCCCCTGAGGGTGTAGCATTATCTAGGGTGCACCAGAAGTAGTGGGGCTACATACACCCTGCCTCCTTAAGGGCCTTGAGCACAAGGCAGGAGGTAAAAGGAAAATAAAAAGACGGCTGACTCCTCACAGAAGGAGGGTATCAGGAAAGATGAGACGAGGGCCAATTAAGGCGGGAAAGTGAAAGACTCCCTAGGCCTCGGATAATCTAATACCGTCGGGGTCGGAAGAGAACAAGAGGTGACCAAGGGTGGTCGACAGGAAAGAAGACGGAGAGGAGCCCGGCACAAGTAAGTGGAAGTAATGCCGGACTCAGCTGGGGTCCCGTGGTCGCCAACCCACTTCCCACTAGATGTGAGCCCCTGGGGGAACATAAGTTGTGGGATGAGTTGTTAACTTTAAGCACTATGTTGAAAAGGTGTGCTGGAGGATGGTTACCCACAGATATGTTGCAATTCATGGACTCATTTTCAAATGGGAATGTAAAAAGTGAAATGAAAAACATACTTATGGAGTGTATGTTTAAATGCAACAAAAAGCTGAGCAGTCACATGGCAGAAAATGCGACAAATTGTTTTATCCAAGAGGTTGGCAAACTTTTTAATCCCGTCACTGCTGGCCGGGTATTGTCAATCGACTTGAAGGATTTAATTGAAAGTAGAAGGAAGATCCCATTTTTTGGGGATGTTAATATGGATAGTTTTGTTGAGGGATATGAATATTTTCATTCCCAACTGGTACAAATCATGCAGAATAATGAAGACGTAGATTGCCTGCAAATGCTGTTGGCAGTTAAGCTCAAATACCCAGAGTTTGCCAAAGCATCTCTGCGGTGCATTTGGGCTCCTACCAACAGCGTAGATGCTGAACGATACTTCAGCAAATACAATATAATTGTAAGTGGCAGGAGAACACGAATGACAGAACAAAATGTTGAGGTATGTTCAATGATTTCATTCAACAGTGTTACTGATTCAAGAACCTGCAAGAGTTCAGTTAATTCTGTGTATTCTGTCTTTATTATTGTGGTTTTGCACCGGTATAATTTATCTCCTTTTCTGTGTTATGCTTTAGGCTGTATCAATAATGAAGTTTTTTTCTCTGTTTACTTTAACCTATATTAATTTACAATAAATGTACGATTTACTTCATGCACTTTTATCTCAATCCTTGTCGATGATCCCCTCCAAGATCTTTTCGAAGTGTTTTGGGTCCTCCATATATACTTGGTCGTTGAGATCTCCATTTAAATATGCCGTGGTGACGTCATACTGTAGCACCTTCATCTTGAACCGGGCGGCGAGAGACATCATCAGATGAATTGACCCAGGACAAGCGACTGGAGCGAAGGTTTGTGTTAAGTGGATCCCAGGCTGTTGACGAATCCTTGTGCAACCAGCCTCGCCTTCCGCTTCTCGAGAGAGCCATCGGGATGGAATTTGTTACGGAGAACAATCCTACTGCCGATGATTTTGATGCCTTGTGGTCGATTGACGAGTACCCAGGTGTCGTTTTCCAAGATTGATCTCATCTCGTTGACGATGGCTTGGAACCATTCGTCGGCCTCTGGGCTTTTCATTGCTTGACCCATCGGGATTTCGGCAATGAATGTCTCCTCGACGATTGCGCTCTGCTCGGTGTCTCCAGTTTCTGTAGCTCTTCTGCTGCGAAGATTGTAGCCGCTGTTCTCGGCGACCTCCTTGGCGTCGTTAGTTGGCACCTCGACCATGGTGTCATTGCTGTCGTAGTTGTCTTCTGCGTTCTGTAAAGATTTGATCATTGATTCAAGAATTATGTCTTGATGCGGTTCTTCCTCTGGATCGAATCCTCGAAACTCTTGCACTTCTTCCTCCTCGTCCAGAGAAAGTTGTTGTCCAGCATGCATTGGAGCATCCCAATAAAACTCCGCGTGTTTCGGTTGGCTCCTCTGGCTCACATCTTTCTCTTGAATTTTCGGGGCGGTGACGATTTTTCGACGATTGCGCTCCTCCTTGGGTTGATCTTTGTCTTTGCGCTCCAAGAACTTTACGTCACGGCTCACTATCACCTTCCTCTTGTCAGGAACCCAGATCCAGTAACCTTTGGATTCTGTCTAGTATCCCACCAGAATACAGTCTCGTCCGCGTTGCTCGAACTTGTTTTTACCGGGTTCTCGGTCGAGATAAATCGCAGGGCTCCCTATGATTTTCAGGTGTGAAATGTCAGGAGGCTTACCCGTCCAAATCTCGTATGGGATTTTTCCTCCCAATTTTGCTGATGGTAACCGGTACCGCAGGTAATTTGAGGCGTGGATGAGCTCGGTCCAAAGTGAATCTGGTACGTCAGACTCCAACATTAGACATCTGCCGTCGTTTAACAGGGTGCGGTTTTTCCTCTCCGCGGCGCCGTTCTGCTCCGGATTGTAAGGTACGGTGAGCCGTCGAGTGATGCCCTTGCTCTTCATGAACTTTTCCATTACTCCACTGAAGTATTCGCGGCCGTTATCCGACTGGATTTGTTTGACTCGCCGACCGGTGAAGTTCTCAGCGAATGCGACGTACTCTACGGTTGCCTTGAATGCCTCAGCTTTTTATTTTAGGAATCGAACCTCGCACCATCTGGAGGCGTCATCAATAAACGTGATGAAATACCGAGATCCGCCCATGGATGTGATCGGATGTGGACCCCAAACATCGGTATGGATGATGTCAAGTGGTTCCTATTCTCTCTCGGAACACTTTGGGGAGGGCGTTCTTGTCATCTTCCCCTTGATGCAGGTATCGCACTCCAGCTGAGACACTTTGTCATCTAGTTTTATGCCAGTCACTAGCTTATCACGCACTGTGTTGGTAATATCATGCGTGTTCGCATGTCCAAAACGTCTATGTAATGTCTCAAGTGACACTGTCTTTTCATTTCGCGATGCAGCACATGCGTTCTCCTCGTGTTCGCGCACATAATATAAGTCCCCGACTCGATCCGCACACAACTCGATTTCGCCACTCGCATTCACGACCACTGCACCTTGTTTACAAAACACAACATCGGAACCGTGATCGGTGATTTTGCTCACCAACATGAGATTTGTGCGTAAGTCCGGCACGTGAGATGCATCAATAAGAGTCACATTCACTTCGGTTCCTGACACTTCGGTTTTGAATGAAACTGTCCCTTTTCCGGTGATCGGAGTTGAACTGTCCATTTGCAAGATTGAGTGTAGCGCGTTTGTTCACGTCGAGTTGACGAAAACTTTCCGGGTTGTGACACAGGTGTGTCGTGGTGCCACTGTCGAGGCACCAGTCACGACTCTGCATTATCGACACAGCACCATTACCGACGTGGTGGCAGACGTTTCCACATTCCGTTGCTTGATCCTCGTTGGATTTTTTGTTTTTCTTGCCGTACCAACAATCCGATGGTTTATGGCCGATTTTCTTGCAGATTTGACACTTTGGTTTGTTTTTTCTTTGGTTTCCGTCCTTGTCTTTGTGATGCAGCGAATTCTTCTTGGGCGGGAATTTTTGATTTTTCGCGAACATGACGGCGGATCCATCATTGGATGTTCCATTTTTTCGGGCCTCACTTTCCTCCGTGATTTTGGCTCTCAGGGCTTCAGGGGTTGGCAGCTCGTCACGTGACTCAATAGCGCAGCGGAAATTTTCGAAGGAAGATGGCGAGCTGTACAGCAACATTATCGCTAGTTGATCTGGGTGGATGTTTATCTCCATGTCGCCGAGTTTGTCAACAGTGTCGAAAAACTCGTTGAGGTGCTCGCGCATGTCCCCGCCGTCCGCCATTTTATGCAAGGTGAGCCGTTTCAGGAGCGTTGCCTTCCGCGCTGGTCCTTGCGACTGATAGATATCGCGCAATTTCGTCCACATGGCTGGTGAGGTTTCACAATTTTTTACCTGTTTGAGTTCGGAAGGTGAGATGGCCAAGATGATGTCGGATTTCGCTTTCCTGTCGTTTCTGTCCCATTCCAACATGGCAACAGCGTTGGCGTTGTCAGCTGCCGGTTCAGGTTTGACTTTTACACCGCTAACATACTCCCACATGTCGTTCTTCACCAGGATGGCTTCCATCTGGAGCTTCCAGGTATCGTAGTTTTGTTTGTCGAGAAGTACGATCCTCGCGCTGTGTGCAGCCATCTCGTGATACAAAACTTGACCTCGCTTTGCAGCCGAACGGGTGGTGAGGTTAGAAGAGTCCTATTTGTTCACACAGAATTGTTCGTGTTCCAGTTACGATACTGGGCCCCATAACCTATCAGCGGAACAGGCTCTGGGCAAAGTCAATTAAACAACAGTTTAAACAAACTAGTATTTATTTACTCTAAAATACATTGCACTGTTGACCCGACACGAAATGAAACTGAACTGTGTGTGAGGTTGAAAACAAAACACTGTGTGTGTATTGTGTGCGCATCGTAGATGGCAGCACTAGATTTGAAAAAACACCGATACTCGTGTTCAATTGTTTGTTATTGTTTTTGTTGGTTAAATGTATTCCAACAAAGTTACTAAGGATGAAACCTTACACCTTGTCTCCCTTCCACTACAAAAGTGATAATTTATTATAATTTTGTTGCTGTAGGATTGAATCAGGGTTGCATTCACTGTTGCCACTCCTGTTTCAAAGTCACCATGTTTGCAGACCATTTACGGACACTGAAACTGGCCCTTGTAATCTAACAAAGGTTGGCAGCATGAGTTTTCTAGTGTAACATCTTCCATGGTCGCCAATCTTCACTACTTTAGCCAAATAACTGTCTGTCTGTCTGTTAGGTAGTCAGCCCGAAGGCTGGTTGGATCCTCAAAAAGTACCACTGTTAGGTTATGTGGGTAGATACCCACAAAAACCCAAGGCAGCGCTATATTGAGGCGTACTAGGTAAGAAGAGGAGTGCGGTAGTTTGCCATTGCTTTCCTCACTGAGTCAGAACAGCAGTACTAACCCTATGAGTAGAACCTTTCACAGCATCCACAGGCACTTGACTGTGTCCTGACTGTCATTACTAAGCACCCCCCATACCTCAGTTGCTTCCATATAATCACAGCCACGAGTGAGACTGAGACATCGGTGAAAAGCCACATTTTACTCTAGCCTGTGCCAACCGACAAATGCAAATGTACTGCATTCATCAAGAGATGGCAAGCAGGCCAAGCCAAATAACAACTCTTAATATAAACTATAATGCAATTCCTAATTGAAGAACATTGATATATTTTACTTGATGTATATTGCATATACAGTAGTTTCCACTAGAGATATGATTGGCACAAGATTATGCCAGCAATAATTTGAACTACTCTCATGTTATTGGATCATGAATTTATGATGGCAGCATAAACATGGCTGACAAATTTTCTTTAAAGAACAAGTAACTTGTTATTTAGTGGCTAAAGTAATATGAATGATGATTATGATTGTTGTTTTAAGGGGTGGAGTAAGATTACTCAGACCGTAAGACAGTGATAGTGATCAAATAGTGCACACTACTAAATGGATAATTGGTTGTGTAAATATTTATAATTAAAGATGACCAAATTTGATATGAAACCTGTTTCTTTCTTTTTCTCTTTTTTTTCCAGTTGAAGAATCATTGAGATTTCCAGAGAGTGTAAATGATTTGCCAATTGATGAAGATTCATATTCAACACCACCAGGTATGTCTCTTCCATTTAGTTTCTGACTCTCTTAAAGGAAGGGGAAGGTTTTAGATTTGTGTGACCGTTAATCTTGACCTCCATTTTTACGTGGAATCTGAACCAGGATGTGATATTTACTTCAAAAATCTTGCATGCATTTCGACAAGCCTATGACTTGACACCACAGCATGAAGTTGGGAAATTTGTTTCCCAAAAGCAGCAGTTGTAAGGTCAGGTAACATTTACTTTTTTCTGAATCCCAAAAATTAAATGCAATGGGCCTGCTACTGTTTTTATTTGCACAATTTATGTGAGTTTGCATTCACAAATTCTCATAGTGTGTTTCTTTTGTTTTTGTATTTCTCATAGTGTTCTTCTTTTGTTTTTGTATACCGTACAAGTCAAATGTACATTTTTAATATAACCGTTTTTTTCCGGTTGTGACCAATGGATGTCGGTGTTTGTTTCTTCTCCCATCAATTTGGAGTTTAGGACTGTATTTAGTAAACCCTTTTTGCTAATTATTTTATGACAGGTTATGAGCCCAGTTAAACGCTTATTGCTGTTAATGTGTGGACTTTGTGATGGGAGAATGTCGGTCGTTAAAAGGTGTTGATATGTGCGGCGCACATGTGGACAGTTAAGTGTGCATCCAAGGTAGTTTTTGGTGAATTTTGTGGACGATTTTTCTATTGTGAGGACTATTTGTACGCTTTAAGTATACATACTAACATGGATTCAGCTACGGGAAGCAGCGAGCGAGTAGTTGCAATAGTGAGGTTACAGGACGACAATTGGGAAGCGTGGAGCACCCGAACAAAGGCATTGCTTCAAACAAGGCGTCTGTGGGA
The DNA here is from genome assembly GCA_946902985.2 of Meconema thalassinum. NCBI lineage: Eukaryota > Metazoa > Arthropoda > Insecta > Orthoptera > Tettigoniidae > Meconema > Meconema thalassinum. The sequence continues at coordinate 602,280,443 of OX336388.2, read as the reverse complement.
CGCGGTTCAAGGTTTCCCACGAAAGACCGATACAGGAGAGGTAGAAGATACACCCGTTGAAGAGTACTCCGAGGCCCAACTGGGCAAAGATCAAGACGCGAAAAACTTGCTCATAGGTTTGGTCACCGACCCTTTCCTAGGTGATATCAAAGAAGCGGAGACAGCTAAGGAAGCATGGCAGAATCTTCTGACTTCATGTTGCGATACCGGAGTCCTTCAAATTGTGACGATGTTAGAAGAATTGTGTCTTTTTAAGAAAACTAGTGACATTAGCATGCGTACATTTGTTGATAAAGTGCTTACTTGGTGTGCACGGTTGGACGATGTAGGTATAAAATTTACGGATAAGGCCAAAGCTGCTTTTATTCTCAGAGGACTGGAAAAGCGGGAGTACGAAAATTTGATACGTTCATTGGAAAGCAATGAAGAAAACTTAAGTGTAAAGGTAGTGCGAGCCAAACTATTGTTGGAGGAGAGAAAGAACAAGTTGGACAAACTAAAGATGGAGCGAGAACAGGAGACTTATGCGAGGCTGAAGAAGGAAGAATCTGAGGGTGAAAGCGTGAAGGCAATGGTGGCAGCCATGCGCTTAAATTCCAAGGGGGTCGTCAACAGCAGCAAAAGTGTCAACAAGCCAACAGGTAGTGGTGGATTCATGTGCTACAAGTGCCAAGAACAGGGGCATATTGCGAAGTTCTGTGATTTAGTTCATGAAGCAAGAAAGAAAGGTTCAGTTTTGTGTTTTAATTGTGCCAAGATAGGTCATACTTCCCGGAATTGTAGTAATGGACGCAAGGAAAATGTTAAGGTTAAGAATCGTGAGGTTATTGCTACGGTAAAGGACGATGAGGCGGCAAACGAATGTGTTCAGGTTAATGCTAGTAGTGTTAAGGTAAAGGCTTATGTGACAACTGAAAGCAAGGATGATGCATCTGATTGTGTATGCAGGTGGTATGTAGATTCAGGAGCCACTGAGCACCTGACACCTTATAAGGATATTCTGTATGATTACACCCCAAAGGTTTCTGGTAGTGTAGACACAGCTGATGGATCCGTAGTTAGTGTATGTGGTATGGGAAGTGTGCTTATGAAGCTATCTGACAAGTGTGGAGGTTCTTTTCTGAAACTGAAAAGAGTGTTGTATGTCCCAGGTCTTCAAGACAATTTAATATCTGTAGGTCAATTTGACAGGAAAGGTGCAGTCGTAACCATTAAAGATAGCAAAGTTGTATTGTCAGATCATGAGGGTATATTCCTTACGGGTGAGGCCGTTGGAAATATGTATGAGGTAAATTGTGATTATTTTATGGTAGAACAAGGGAAAGAATTTGCTTGTAATGACGAGGTGGAGGTTGTGTATGCTAAGAGCAACAAAGCTGTAACTAGCGGAATATGGCATCAGCGTTTTGGCCATGCTCTGAACATTCCAGATCGTGATTTTATACCCAAAGAAAAGAATCTTGATTGTGATACTTGTAAACAAGGTAAAATGAAAAGACTTAAATTTAATGAAAGAGATCATGTATCTCAGAAGCCATTAGATGTTGTGTTCTCTGATGTATGCCAGCTAGAGCACCCATCGATTGGAGGTAGCAAATATTTTATTACATTTACTGATGATTGTACCAGATTCTCATATGTAAGGTTTCTTAAGCATAAGAGTGATGCATTTAATGAGTTTCTCAAGGTTAAAGCCCTAATGGAGACAGCACAAGGGACCAAGTTGAAATCTTTCCATTCAGACAACGGTGGAGAGTATTAAGTACAGAGTTTTGTAACTATCTTGAAAAGGAAGGTATTGTTCGTAGGTTAACAATGGCTTACTCTCCCCAACAGAATGGCGTTGCTGTACGCCTCAACCAGCAACTTCTCACCACTAGTAGGTGCATGCTCATTCAGTCAGGCATGCCAGTTCAATTTTGGGGGGAAGCCATCAGCGCAGCCTGCTATATATAGAATAGGTGTGGGTCATCAACTGTAAAGAACATCCCATTTGAACTGTGGACGAGTAGAAAGTTGTCAGACCAGGAATTGCTTATGTTAAAATCATTTGGTTGTAAAGTTTGGATCCATAAACGTAATGTGGAAAAGTTAGTGCCAAGGGCAAATGTTGGTGCAATGCTAGGGTACCCCGATGACTCGAGGGGCTACCGTGTATGGGACATCGAAAAGAAATGTGTCATTAAATCCAGGAATGTAGAATTTGTTGAAGATGTATTTCCGTTTTCTGTAAAAGCCCAGGAAAAACCTGTAACTCAGATAGATTGTGAACCTAGAACAGTTGGAGAAGTGTTTGTCGAGCAGAAAGATTGTGGAGGTGACGTGTGAACACGAAGTAGCCGAATCAGGAAATGAAAATTCTGTAACAAGTGATAGTGATGCCTCTTTGTCAGATTCTGATGTCGTAATAGACTCTCCATTACAGCCTGAACACACAGTATTACGCAGGTCGAGTAGAGAGAGAAAACGTCCCAGTAAGTGTGTGTGTTGTAATGAAGTCAAGGTCAAATGTCGCATTGTCATGTTGAGGTCAGAATATAACGATCTGGTGTCTTTTCAAGAAGCCACCTCACGAGATGACAAAGATAAATGGTTTGAGGCAATGAACCAAGAGATTGCCCTCTTGGAAAAACATAATGTGTGGACACTTGCAGAAGATTCAGGTGGCAAGACTGTCATAGGCACCAAATGGGTGTATAAAACTAAACGAAACCAAGAAGGTGAAGTACTTAGGTATAGAGCACGTTTAGTAGCTCAAGGTTTCAGTCAGATAAAGGGTACAGATTTCCTTGAATCCTACAGTCCTGTGGTAAAAAGGAATACTATTAGGACCCTTATAGCCATAGGAGTAGAGCGTGAATGGGATAATTGTCATTTGGACATTGTATCGGCATACCTTAATAGCAAAATTAAGGAAACTGTATTTGTAAGTCAACCAGAAGGTTTTCGCAGTGTAGAATACCCAGACTATGTGCTAAAACTCAACAAGAGTATTTACGGTTTGTGTCAAGCTGGTAAAGATTGGCACAATTGTATCACTGCACAACTTGTCAAGCTTGGCTTAAATCAAAGCAAATGTGATCCATGTCTATATTTTAGCCCAGATCATGACCTGTATGTTGCCCTTTGCTACCATACAAGGAATGATACGCAAATGTTTGTTGTTAGTGTAAGGCTAGTTATGTATTTTTTTTTTTGGTTTTAAGTTTTTTTTGCAATTTGTGAATGGGGGGAAGTGTGAGTTTGCATTCACAAATTCTCAGAGTGTGTTTCTTTTGTTTTTGTATTTCTCATAGTGTTCTTCTTTTGTTTTTGTATACCGTACAAGTCAAATGTACATTTTTAATATAACCGTTTTTTCCGGTTGTGACCAATGGATGTCGGTGTTTGTTTCTTCTCCCATCAATTTGGAGTTTAGGACTGTATTTAGTAAACCCTTTTTGCTAATTATTTTATGACAATTTACAATAAATTAAGCTAATACAGTCCAACCTCTCTTATATCAGTTACGCATTCACGTATCGGAAGAAACTCTAGAATTTGTGAATGAACTTTTAAATGGACTTTTACTCCAATTTTTTAAAAAGTGGCAGAAGTGTTCTTTGGATTTATAAACAGTTGTAAATGAAAAAGTGTTTTACAGGAATTAAAAAAAAAAACTTTTTTGACTTGTAAATGTGCTTTTATTAACTTACATGAATAAAAATCTTTATGCAAAATTTTAAAGCTATTTGTATGATGACTTAATTCCTTAAACTCCTGTTGAGGAGCATAGGGCCAAAACAAGGGTTCACCATCTGGTTCTGTTGCGTGCTGAGCAATTTATCCTTCCCCACGAGTATCCAAGCTGCTTGCTCTCTTCCTCCACTGATCTCCATGTCATTCTAGGTCTTCCTTCTCAGTTTGTACCAAACCATTTCTCTTGACACTTCTTCAAGTTTCCCAGTCTGCCACATTGTCTGAATGTTCCAGAATCCAATTCGAGTGTCCCTTTTCATTGCCAATGTTGCACCTTTTGAATCAGTCTGGCTATTTCTAGTTTTGGTTTCTTTGATAGGATTTATTCGGGTTAGCATAGGTTATCAGCCCAAGCACCCTATCCTGGTGGGGGGCTGTCCCTTTCCGCTTCCAGGCTTGCGGCAGTTTTCTGTAGGGGTTGTCTCCCTTAGCCTTTGTAGATCCCTCTATTGATTGCAAGGCAGCAGTTGTCGGCTGGTGGTACTTCTGCCTTTTCCGCCATTGGGATGTTATATCCATCACCCTCATCCACCTTCCAAGTCATTCTCCACTCAGTCTCGTCACCAGAGCCCCGCTAGCTGTCGCTTTTCAGGGTTCCTGTAGGGCCGTCACAGCTACCATAACGGTCCTGGGACACACAAGGTTCCCACTGTACTTCGCCCCTACCGGCAATCTTCTACTTTGTGCCATTGCCCATCTTCCACGACGTGGACGAGGAGTTGGTTTTATGGGAGACTATTTGTATGACACTTTACTGAAATTATCATGGAAATTTCATGTTCTACCACTGGGGACTAAACCACATTACTGTACATCATTTAACTGCTTTTATGCTACACCAACATTTTCAGATCTATTTTCCTGTGATTAGTTTTATATTGAGCTCTATATGTTGCCCTCGTCAGCATGACTGAACAAATAATTCTATAATCTAACCATATAAGTCATGAACATTTCGATATACAGGACTACACATACCAGGTGATGCAACCAATCTGTCTTGTGAACAGGCTGTCCCAGGTTCTGTCAGGAGGAGGAGTATCCATCATGATTTTCAGGCTACAAGTACAGTATGAAAAAGAAAGGTAACTGTCTATTGCTTATCACAATTTGTTGGGTGCCATCATAGCCAACCTGGCTCATTTGGGTGTAAGCGGGTGTTTTAAGGTTGGATGCCTTTCCTGACGCCACATGATTTTTTAGGTGAAATTCCACCCTGCTGTCACCGGGATTCAAATTCTGACCTTCCAGGTGAAAGATGAGCACCAAAGCCACTGCGCCTTGCTCCCCACAGTATAAAAAGAGCAATTTTGACAAAGAAAAACTACATTCCTGTTGAATATTACAGCTAATATTTTGCATGTCAACTTCAATTGGCAGCTAGCTATGCGGCTCAGCGGTAACATTCTTACTTTCTGGGCCCAAGGTTGCAGGTTCGTATCCTGGCGCAATCAGCTGGCATTTGAGGGTGCGCAAATGCAAGGGAGCTGTGTTGGTAAATTTACTGGCATGTTAAAGATCCCCTTCTTGGCAAAATTCCGGCACCCTGGCGTCTTAAGCCTGAGTAGTTAAAAGGGATGTAAAACCAATAACATTATTAATAATCAATTGACAGATACTGTGTGTGGAAACAAATAAGATGGTGTTGTGCATTTTTTTGAGGGCTATGGAGTTGTTTAACTTTGACAGCAGGCTTGAAGACCCTTGTAGTAAAAGAAATTAGACATTTTGGGATACCTCTTTAGAAAATAAACTGACAGGGCTTTAAGTCGATCACTAATCGAGTGGTCACAATTGGAAAAACTGTTCAGAACTGGCATATTCATGACTATGTTATCACGTGAATGTGAACCCTGTCTGGGAAAACACAGATTCTTGATTTAATAGCAGCTTGCTTTAATAACCGAGAATTAACGAAGTATGACTGGCTGTTATACAACAGTGAGAGCTCGTTACCTTAAATTTTTGTAAGATCTATTGTGTTTTGTTCTTGGTATACCATATTCCATACAGTATTTTTCCTTGTTTGCAGGGCTGTCTGAGGCTCTAGAAACTTGCTTTACAGTAGTTATCCTAAGATCCTTTCTTTCTTTTTAAGTCAAGCAGGGTATTTTTGTACTAAAAGTGGGCTAGATTCAACTAAATTCTCGACTACGAATTCTTCATTCTGCGAGTCCTGACCTCGGTACTTTTTATCCTGTGTTCCTGTCTTATGATTGTTGGAATTATCTATCTGTGGTGTTTTCCAACAGATTTATTAAGTCTTAATGGTTTTCTCCTTCTGTGTCTGTCCTGTATACTTACAGTACATTGCTCCCTTTATTCATATAACTACTTTCCTTGTCTACATTCCTTCCTATGCTATTTGCTTCAAGACAGATCTTCTAGAATACTCCCTCTATCAATGGCCGATTAAAGGAGCAGCTCATAAAAATGTACAACAAAAGTGTTTGATTTGATGAAGGCTGAACCTGATTCTGCTGATGTGGTCATTATGCACATTGCGGGCTTCATTGTCTAATTTGTGATCCTTGTACCAGTGTAGTAAAAGAAAGGCAACAGGAAAGTAGTCTAGAACTGTAGGGGAATCACGTTGATGTGCCATGCTGCGAAGATATTTAAGAAGATCCTGGAAAGGAGAGTGCGGAGAGTAGTAGAAGAAGGGTTGAGGGAGGAACAGTATGGATTTAGGCCGGGAAGATCAACGGTGGACCTGATTTTCAGCGTAAGACAGCTCCAAGAAAAACACTATGAATATGGAAAGGATTTGGTAATGGTGTTTCTGGACATAGAGAAGGTATACTATAGCTTGGATAGAAGAAAGGCATGGGAAACCCGACAGAAAAAGGGAGTTAAAAATGAAACTGTGGCTGGAATAAAGGAGATGTACCAACCAAGGAATTGTGAGCTGTGTGAAAGTTGCGGGAGAGAGGTCTGACTGGTTAAAGCAGAAGAGTGGGTTGAAGCAAGGGAGTGCACTATCTCCACTGCTTTTCATCTCTGTGATGGATGAGGTAATGGTGGAAGTGGCAGCACAAATAGGAGAACATATGAGAGCAATGGCGTTTGCAGACGATCTAATGATATGGGGCAACGTAGAGGCAGAGCTACAAGAATGGTTGAATGTATGGGTTGAGACAGTAAAACAGTATGTTTTGAAATTTAATTCAAAGAAGTGTGAAACGATGGTGACAACGAGAAATAGGGGAGGAGTAACAACATATATAATGATAGGAGTAGTACTAAAGAAGGTGGATAGTTTCAACTATCTAAGGAGAGTAATAGAAGTAAGTGGTAAAAATGACAAGGAGATCAGAGAGATGAAGGCAAACCCATGGATTCCTGCAGAGCCTGAGAGGTCTGGTATAGAGCAGGGACGTATCCCAGAAGAGCAAATAAGTATCGTATCGAACGTATTATGTCCCAATACTTCCCTGAGTATCAGAAATGTGGGTTATGAAGAAGAGACAGGTGAGCAGGATCCAGGCTTGCGAAATGAAATTTCAAAGAAGCAGATTAGGAATAACGAGAAGGGTTAGAGTAAGAAATGAGAGAGTGAGAGCGATTGAGGAAGAGAAACCCTTACACGAGATCATAGAGAAGTCAAGAATGAGTTGGTACGGACATGTTAGGAGAATGCAGGAGGGCAGGATACCAAAGAGGATGTATGAGATGGAAATGGAGGGCGAGAGACCAAGAGGAAGGCCAATGATAGGTGGATTGTGGGTTTGAAGGAAGGAGTGCAGAAAAGAGGAGAGGAGTGGGACAGAGTGAAGGGTGACAGGTGGTGGGAGGATAGAAAACGATGGAGATCCAACTGTAGAAGATGATGATGTATAGTAAAAGTTTCAGTTGTGATTTATATGAAACAATCAACATCATCCATATTTTCTATATATCTCTCTTTGGTATGTATGGAATAAGCTAATCCATGTAGGCCGTGTTGGTTGCATAGACCTATGTAGAGCGCTGGTCAAACTCAAAAAATCTCTATCATAGGATCTGGATGACTGCAAACAAAATTTATATGACTTTCAACATTCAGCAATTGGTATCAAATTTGTCCAATTCTTCATCAAATCAAAGGCCAAATGTATGAGTAACAATTGTCAGTTGTTTAACATAGGCTATGAAAGACCTTAAACTGTTCTTTTTTACAGCTACAATATCTTTTGAACTTTGATTAATAATAATAATAGTGTTATGTAAATCACAATAACGATAATATTAATGATCATATTCATCATAATCTTATCTTCATCTTCATCATCTGGGTGAGTAGACTTTAATCAGTCTCCTATATCCACAAGGGCTCCTTCCTTTCCCCAAAGCTATGACCTTGAGCTGATTCTGCCTCTAAGCTTGGAGAAACAGATTGTTGCTAACCCTCCTGATGATATCTTAGTTTCTTCCTCTAGCCTCTTCAGCTTGTTGTGTAAGTCTTTTCTTCATGTTTATCTTTCTTTTCCTGTGACAGATATTCAAATGTATCTGTATGCTGCATATCATGAGTCTTATTATTTTCAGACCAGAACGTCACTGATCAGTTTGCTCCTGGAGAAATGATGAATGAGCTCCTCAAGAGAGGAAAACTCTTGACTAAGGAGAGGAGTATTTTGTACTTTACTCCCAAGAGTAAAGAACATCTCAGTTCCAATTTAAGACGAGCCTCTATCCGCAGGACTCACTGCAGACCAATGAATCCCAGAAGCAGTTCTGTGGAAGTGCAGACAGATTCAGTTATAGATCAGACTTTATGTCTTGAAATAACAAGTGAGTTTCAGTTTATTTATTTATTTATTTATTTTATTAGTGTGTTCATTCATTTCTATTTTTTTCACCTATTATTAATTAATGTATGGAAAATTAATTTGCATTTTCAAAATGAAAGATAGTACAAAAGTGTGTTACACCTTGAGTTGAAAGGATCCTTGGAAGTTGTCAATCGAGAATGAAATCATTATGGCCGTGAAGGTTATCCAGGCATTGTTTGACTTACAGTCATTACAATGTGGCCCAATCTCTTTTCTCATTTGTTATATAGTTTTAGCGCCTCATGGGGGCACAAACAACAAATTTTCCAACTCGTGTGGGTGTTTTCCTTTGTTTAATATTGAAAATGTTTCGTTCTCACTAAATGGGGGTGTCACTTTCTCTAATTTCCTTGGTCTCCCTCCTCCTCATTTGGGGCCAACAATCAGTCAGTTTGTTCTCTTGAAACACCATTATCATAAACTAATTTCTTCACATTTCATCGTTCCACTCATTGAGGGTGTATTGTTAACCCTAGAAATAAAATATAATATGCTGTAATAGTAATAATAATGTAAATAGCTGCTATCTCTCTGACAATATTTAAAGCCATTCTATGTGCTACTTGGACAGTTAAGACTCCTGATCAAGAACACCTCCATAACTGGGTACTGTTATTAATTAATTAATACAGCCAACGATTATCTTAATCAACAGAAGAACCCTACCCAAGTGGAACCCATTTGTCCCAAGAACCTCTCCTATTGAATATCAATCATTCCATACCAATCTTTCATTCGTATTTGAAATAAAGAAGCATTATACTCCTATAGTATTAAAACAACTAGCAATGACAACCATCAACGAAGATATCCTCCAGATGAGTATCAGAGAATTTACACTGATGGATCAAATTCAGATGGAAAAGCAGGAGTAGGAATATTCTCACATTAATTTTGGGGATAAATTTATTATTCTAGATAGCCTAGGCCTTTATAGATCACTCATTGGTATGAATCTAAAATTTAAAAAAAGTAGGCTCGTTAGTTTGTCACGGAACTACTTGTTTTGATGCTTCCTTGTATAAAAATAATTTAAACATTTTGGTATTTCTCAGTTTTGTTTGTGCAATTTTGTATTAGATAACATTTCTCGCTGACTTTGAATGTTGTTCATTTACTGGATGATCTTTCCTTCTTTGGTTGCAGGGATACTTGACAAGTTGACCTTCCTCTCAGACACTTTGTCTGAAACAACAGATGGAGATGAAAATGTCAAGGCAGAGATATGTGTGAGCAACGCCGAAATAGATCCATCCTATAGCTCCTGTTCATTTACTGGAGTGGCCCCTGACGATCTTACCTTCAATATCCCTGCTGCACCAGAAACACCCAACTCTGTTTATTCTGATGAGAGCTGCTGCAAAAAAATGTTATCATCAGCATATAGTGCAGCTAGTTTAACAAGCCATGAAGTCAACACTCCACAGAGAATGCGTGACTTACAAGATATACAAGATAAAATTGAATTACTCCTCAGAGAACATCCAGTTTCCAGCAACTCCCCGAGTTCTTGAGCTATCAGTGTATACCATGCTATACTGTCATTGGGATCATCAGTGAGTGAGAGAGTGAGAGAGAGAGAGAGAGAGAGAGAGAGAGAGAGATAAACTTGTTACCTTTTATGAATTAGAATTGTAAACATTCTTTACTATTTTTATGAGTCTTGTTATATTATTTAAGGATCAATACTCAACTGATAGAGAAAATGCCTGTCTCTTTTTTGCATATTATTTTCATATAAAATATAGGCTTAAGAGATTGACTTTTGTTCGTGTATGTTTTTATGTGTTCTCCCTCCCCCAAATGACTTTAAATCGACTGGAAAGATGTTAATACTGTAATACAATTTGGTAGTAAGTGAGCTCCATCTTCATACACCTAGGCAGTGCCTTTCAAATGTTCATTACCCTCACCAATCCAATTTGATGGCCACATGAAATACTGTTGCAGCAATCAAATTGAAATTTTTGTATGGAGATAGACGAAGGGAGCTTGTAGTTTTACGTGACCGTTAATATTGTGATCATTTTCGTTAATATTGTGATAATTTTTACATGGAATCTGAACCACGGGATGTGATATTTTACTTTGAAAATCTCACATGCATTGACCATGAATCGAATCCGGTCTGCCTTGGTGAGAGGCAAGCAACTTGACCATTGCACCATCATGCCCCCTGAAGATAGACGACCATAGTGTATTTTTCTAACTCATGACAGTATGATCCAATCTCTGTGTAACTTGTCAACAGTAGACCACTGTTGTCCAAACCTAAATGTAAAACTAAACCCCGTTGTGCTACAGTCCATGAAGGGCTTAGACCTACCAAGTATCCGCTGCCCAGCCAATTTGGCCTGCAGATTGTGGGGTGACGTGTGGTCAGCGTGTCGAGTACCCTCGGCCGTTAATCTTGGTCTCCATGACCTGGGCGCTGCCTCACTGTTACACAGGTACTCAATTGTCCTCATGAGGCTGAGTGCACCCCATTCCAACCCTCACCTGTGAGGCAGGTGCGCTACCTACTTTCCATAAATCATGTCGATTTCTCAAACATGAATGCACCAACAGTAGTTCCTCATTGAACGATCAGATCGCTGTGAAAGAGGCATAGTGGACTCCTATGATTTAAACCTTCAGGTACATAAATCTATTATTTTCTTTTCGCATACCATGCGGTAGATATTCTTGAGATATGAATTTCCTAACTCATGAGCTGGTGCTCAAAATCCATTCCCTGCCCTAAATTCATCCCCCTTTTTAATTTTCATAGATGTGCTGTAATCTTGGAAGAGCAGTGAAAACTCTTCAGAACCATTCAGTTGATTACTGGCAGTGACACAAGCTCTTTTTTCTGTTCATGATTTTTGTTGTTGTTGTTGTTGCTGTTGCTGTTGCTGTTGCTGTGAAAGCTTGCTACAGTGTGAAATCAACTTTAAACAGTTATATTGATGCTTCATGTTAAGATTTTCATCATTTAGTGAGTGATAATTATAGATTACCACGTGAATTTTGTGCTCTAGTTGTCAAAGTCGTATAACTGTGATCGTTTGGTCAGGAGCAGTCTCCATTTTTGTTACAACTCTAGTCCTAAATCTGTTTGCTTTTAGATTCTCAAATCTCCCCCAGGAATGGATTTAGGATCCACATAATGTATTTTTTGTGTGAAACATTTTATGCTTTCCTGACCACTTAGTTTTGATTAATGTATGATCACTTGTCAACCTTTTAATAATGGTTTTTCCATGCTTTATTCTTGAAAACAAAATGAATGCTAACGATTATAAAGTATCCATAAAAGTTACTTTTCAGCAGCTTCGGTGGCGTATTTGGTAGCATGCTGAGCTTCTATGCCTAAGATCGCGGGTTCAAACCCGACTGAAGTCGTTGGATTTTTTAAGAGCGTTAAAAATCCCTCGGTATGCTTTCCTTCGGAGGGGAAGTAAAGTCGGCGGGTCCATGTCATAGATTTATGGCATGTAAAAGAACCTTCCACTATCTAAAATTATATGAAGCTAAATTTGTAGGTTAGATTTGATTAATGCTCTGTAAGTTCCAATGTTCGCCGCCAGTTGCAGGTTGCGGTGGCATCTAGTAGCCAAGTTCGAGGCTAGGTGTCGTTGATGGTAGCATATGGTAGCAAAAGTTGGAACTACTTGAAATTGATCGTCTGCAGTCCTTACCTGAAGTACAGATAACACACACTAATACTGCCATCACAATTAACTCCGGTTATCAGACAGATTCTACACACACCCAAAGTACATGGGGCTACATGACCATCTTGTCGCAGCCCCTAAAACTGAGGAACCAACCAAAGGAAATAATATGAAAGAAATAATAAATAAAAACTATTGAAGGTAAAAACAATAACCTACACTCATGAAAATGAAAATTGTAACACTTAAAGGAGTGGTGCTGTATTGCTGCAATTGAGCATGCAGGAAGAGTGTTATTCTGTGATACACTTCCACATCCTTCTAGCCTCAAATGTGGACAAAATGCAATACAGAATGTGCCCACTACGAGCTGCTATACAGTGCTGAATTCTTTAAGGTGTGGAGTCAAAACGACCGTGGATCACTTCCTGAGGAATTGTGATCCATGCTTGCTGCACTGCTGCAATTGAACATGCAGGAAGAGTGTTTGAATGTGGTACGATAACACTTAGGGCCTCCTGACCTCAAATGTGGACAAAAATTATTCCAGGATGTGCTTAGAGTGTGCTGTTATACAGTGCTGAATTCTTTGAGGTGTGGAGTAAAAAATAGCCTGGATCATGCTTGGTGCACGGGTCTGTTGTCCCAAGTTTGTGACAGGCTGAGGCACGTTGGCCAGTTAACCTGTCCTACATATGCTCAATAAGTTTGAGGTCCAGGAATCTCGTGGGCCATTGTATGCTTGTGATGTCCTAGTGAGCTTCCCTGGAGATGCATGCAGTGTGAACACAGGCATTGTTCTGCTGAAACATCCTATTGCAATGTTTGCCATCATAGGGGCCCTCAACAATCACAAATTGTGTTTTTACATTGAAGCCAATAGCTCCCCAAATCATAATGCCTAGTGTTGGCCCAGTTTGCCTCTTCACAATAATGTTTTAGATCCCTTATTTGGGGTGGTTGGATCTAAAAGACAGAGTTATTGTATTAATTTATAGAGCTGTGCCTAAACGTGGGTAGCTTCCCTTGGCAGGGTAAGCTGACCAGTGTAGAGTGTTGTTGTTGCTAGGAGCTAGGGGGCGCTCCTATAAATAATGTAGTAGTGTTTTAGGGGATGGGACCCAATACAAGGGTCACTGTGCTGGTCGCTCAGCTGACTGGCTTATTATATAACTGAACGTGCTTGTATCAGCTAAGTAGCACGCGCTGCTCTCTAGCAGCCGGGCCGCCGCGAGGAACACAATGATATCTGAGCTAGCACTATCAGACTACCATATATCACGTCTAACCGTGACGGGAATAAGGAAGGGCGTTGGGATGTAAAGAGGCGTATAAACAGTAAGGCGAGTGTAGAGTGTTGACCAAGTGTTTATTGGTCTGTGATGTTATAGTATGAGTCCCTTGTAGGGAATGTAACAATGTAACAATGTTCAAGTACAAGCTGTGGATTAAGGTTACAAAAGTAGGAAATCTGAACACGACTGACTCACCTCTGATGACACCAACGTAGCCTCCGGCGTACCACTGAGAGACTGATAATGGAGAGATCCCTTGACCTGATTACGACGCCTTCTTATACCCTTCGGCGCTATGCTGTCAGCAATGTGTTGGCATAGCTGCCCCAGTTTATAATATGTCACTGTGTGTAACAATTGTGCAAGGACTGAGCTGTTTTCTAGAGTGGCAAGCTGTCCTTGTGGTATTAATGGATGTTGGTCTGGCTTTCCAAGGGTTGCCAGTTAGGAGATTTAGCCAGATGATGGGGGGATGGTCTCCAAGGGGTGCATACCCCTGGGAGGCTGTACAATAAGGTCTGGGTATATCCGGGTATGTTGCACACGATTGCGGTGATCACTAATGATTGGTCAACCCATGCTGATCTTTCATGACATCTCTCCAGCCTTCCACGATGATGTTGGGTCAATAGAACATCTCCAGGAACATGAGCTCATAAGCCTCCTGTATGTAGGCGATTCCCAACTGTTTGTTGTGTAATGTGGGTTGCCGCTGTTGCTCGAATTTCCGCTGCTGTTGCACGGGGATGTATCTGGGCTATCGGAATGATGCGGTATCCCTCTCTCATGTCCGTTGAGTTGGAACTGTACTGGTTCTACAAATGTGCATACCTTCAGTTGACTGCTGCTACTGCTATATACATTGTACCGTAGATCCTTGGCAGCCAACACGTGCAGCTACAGTTCATAGTGATAACCTACTCTCAATCAGACTGATCATCTGAGCACTTTCAAACTGAGACACTCATTGATAATATGCTCTTCTTTGTCATCGAGGCATGTTTGATGGCATGTACAGATTGCAAGTCAACTATGCTACAGTATGGTCTGTATACTGGAGGTGGTTCCTTTGTAATCAATCACATGGAGGGACCTTTATAATAGTACATTATGCAACGAGCCTATAATGACAATAATTAAGACACGAGTATGTTTATAAAACGAGCGTAGTGAGTTTTATAATTTCCATACGAGTGTCTTAATTACCATTATAGGAGAGTTGCATATGACTGTTTATGTTCGACAATAATTATAACTATTTTATGTTGGAACACAAGTATTCATAAATATCTCTCGAGATAAGCGGCTTCGGTGGCGTAGTTGGTAGCATGCTGAGCTTCTATGCCCAAGATAGCGGGTTCAAACCCGGCCGAAGCCATCGGATTTTTTAAGAGCGTTAAAAATCCCTCAGTATGCCTTCTTTCGGAGGGGAAGTAAAGCCGGCGGTCCCATGTCATAGATTTATGGCATGTTAAAGAATCTTCCACTAATTACACCTGTGTGAAGCTAAATTGTATAGGTTAGGAATGTAAACAATGCTCTTAGGTTCCTACGTTCGTTGCCAAGAGCCGACTGCAGTGGCGTCTAGTAGCTAAGTTCTGAACTAGACCTAGTAGTCGTTGACGGTGGCGTTTGGCAGCAAACGTAGAAACTGTTTGAAAAATTCAAAGTTGCAGTTCTTACTTGAATTAAAAAACAGATACACACGCTAATACAGCCATCACAATTAACACCGGTTATCAGACAGATTCTACACACACCCAAAGTACACGGGGCTACATAACCACGTTGTCGCAGCCCCTAAACTGAGGAACCAACCAACCTATCTGTCGAGATTTCGCCAGTTTTATGTACTGAACAGAGCGCATGGAACGCAGAGAATACCATGGCCTCCTCGAATACCCCACTATGACACGAGCCACAGGAGGCCGTGGAAGTCAGTGCAGGTGCGATGCTATCCTTACCTAATTGGTCACACAACTGTTTCTTGAGCTCTGATTGGTGGGAGAAACTGTATCATAATGAATCATTAAAGTACAGTTTTCTGGCATATAATATTTACATTTCGCCATGGTCGAACATATACAATTCAATGGACCTGTAAATGGCATCATTTACATACGAGTGTCTTAATTACCATTATAGGCGACTTGCATACGACTGTTTATGTTCGACGATAATTATAACTATTTTATGTTGGAACATAAATATTCATAAATATCTGTCGAAATTTCGCCAGTTTTATGTACTGAACAGAGCGCATGGGACACAGAGAATACCATGGCCTCCTCGAATACCCCACTATGACACGAGCCACAGGAGGCCGTGGAAGTCAGCGCAGGTGCGATGCTATCCTTACCTAATTGGTCACACAACTGTTTTTTGAGCTCTGATTGGTGGAAGAAACTGTATCATAATGAAAACTTGTACTATAATGAGCCTCATTAAAGTACAGTTTACTGACATAATATTTACATTTTGCCATGGTCAAACATAAACAATTCAATGGACCTGTAAATGGTATCATTTACATACCTCCATGGTATGTTGAAAATCAACAAAGTTTCAATTTTCATTAATGTAGTTAATGATGGTAAAGGTTAGCAAATAAATAGTAAAAAATCAGGTGTAGCCCTGTTGAGTACTGTTTGGATATGGAGCAGCATTACTATGGACTGACTATTTCTCACCTGAGATAATTGGCTTACCAGTTGGCTATTTAAAACCAAGTCCCTAAGTTTGTATAGCCCTACATTGTTTCAGATGCCACCCCATACAAAAAACGACATATGGAAACCTGATGCCATGGTGAAAGCTTATTGTGATCTGAGGTTTACTTTGAAAGACTATGTCAGATCTGACTGGAGCATGATGGTGCAGTGGTCAAGTTGCTTGCTTATCACCAAGGTGGACTAGGTTCAATTCCCGATCAATGCATGTGAGATTCTCGACGTGAAATATCATGTCCTGTGGCTCGGATTCCATGTAAAAATGGATGTCCCGTGGCTCATGATTGCAAGATTAACGATCACGTAAAACTACAAGCTTCCTTTCCAAATCTGACCTTACTTCTGAGAAATGTGTGAGCTCAAAATTTGAAAGGAAACCAGTTTTTTCCACTGAGCTCAAGAAAAGTCTTGTTGAGTACTGTTTGGATATGGAGCAGCATTACTATGGACTGACTATTTCTCACCTGAGATAATTGGCTTACCAGTTGGCTATTTAAAACCAAGTCCCTAATTCTTTCTTAAGTGAAATGAAGGCTGCTGGTAAAATGTGTGTTATATTATTTTTTTAAGCCATGCAGAACTTTCTCTTAGACAACCACAGAACCTGTCAATGGCCAGGCCAGCCAGGCTGGCCGCGTGGCTCAGCGGTAACGTTCTCGCCTACTGAATCCTAGATAGTGGGATCAAATACTGGCGCAGTCAGTTGGTATTTGAGTGTGCTCAGATTTAGATTTACTGGCACGTTAAAGATCCCCTTCAGGCAAAATTCCAGTACCGTGGCGACTCTAAAAGCCGCAGTAGTTAAATGGGACGTAAAACCAATTACATTATTAATTATTATTATTGTGTCAATGGCCAGAGTTAAATCATTCACGAAAGAAAATTTTGAAAAGTATTTTTCTATTCTGAAGACTGAACATGGAGATTAAAAAAAAAGAGAGAGAAAAAGAAAACATATTCAATATAGATGAAACAGGGATAACTGTGGCACAGCACCAGGCTCCTGGAGTAGTTACCTTCAAGGGAAGAAAAGCAAGTTAACAAACTTTGATCTGATGAATGTGGGGGCAGTGCCAGTTGCACTCTAGTTTATTCCCTCTCGACTAATTTTCCACGGAAAAGGTGGCAGACTAAAGCTACTCCTGCCGTTTACCCACATTATCGATGAGAAGGCTATACTTCACTATTAGCAATTTAGAGCACGGGACTCTCCTTAATTTGTTTCTCCAGTGACTAGATATGATCAAGGAGTTGTCCTCATATACTGCCATTTTTCAAAAGTCCCGTGGTGTAGCTGTGTTAATTAAATTGTGCACAACGACAACACTGCCAGCTGCAAGAAGTCCAGAGATTGTAGGTTCGAATCCCGGCGCTGACAGCAGCTATCCTGAGTGTGGATTTTTCACACTTCCTCCAGGCAAATGCCGGGATAGAACCTTACATCAAGTCCCGGGGCACCTACCTCATCCCTGTCCCTAATACATCTACACACACTGTTACTACAGTCACCACATAAATACAGGTTATCAGACACATTCAATATACACCTAACCGCAAGGGGCTGATGATCAATATGTTCCAAGCCCTTAAATTGAATTAACAGCAACCTTTATTCAAAGAATTCTGCAATATAATATAACTACGGAAATAGAGATTTTTAGGTGTTAAAATATAGAAGGAGATCAAGGTAGAAGGAGATGTGGGGGCAGTGCCAGTTGCACTCTAGTTTATTCCCTCTCGACTAATTTTCCACGGAAAAGGTGGCAGACTAAAGCTACTCCTGCCGTTTACCCACATTATCGATGAGAAGGCTATACTTCACTATTAGCAATTTAGAGCACGGGACTCTCCTTAATTTGGAAGTTGCTTTACGTGATTTCCTAACTTTTCCTGGCAAATGCCGGTATAGTTCCTCACTTAAGTGGTCCGAAGAGAGAAGAAAGAAACACAGTGAACTGATGAAGGAATATTGGAAATCAAGAAAGAGAAAAGAATGAATGATGATTATGATAATTGTTGTTTTAAGGGGCCTGACATCTAGGTTATCGGTCCCTAGAAAACAATGGGTGATGAATTGAAATTGGTTTGTGGTTCCTAACATGCCTTAATGGAAATAATAACAATGGTAATTCAGATCAGTGTATATGAGCGACCATCTCGTGGTGTTGCGGCTAACATTCTTGGCTGTCGCCCTGGAGGTCGGGGTTTGATTCGCGGCTCGAAGAAATTTATTTTTGGTCTGAGGGCTGGAACAGGGTACACTCAGCCTCGTCATCCTGGAAGTTGCTTTACGTGATTTCCTAACTTTTCCTGGCAAATGCCGGTATAGTTCCTCACTTTAGGCCCTGGGTTACCTCATTTGAATGACTAATATAGCCATCACAATAACACAGGTTATCAATTCCACATAAACACCCAAGCTCATGGGGCTGAATGACCACGATGTCTAAGCCCCTCAAATGAAACATCAGGTGTATACGAGCATACTGGAGGTAATTTGACCATTGATTCCTCCCTCTCAGTTGGCAGATGACCTCGATGTTTCACCCCTCAAAACAAAAGTCTTAGACTGGATTTAATACTGCAACACACAAAGGCTAAAAACAGCAGTCATAGACTGGATTTAATACTGCAACGCACAAAGACTCATTCAAAAGCTAGGGTGACTTCCATGGCCTTCTTGTATGACCTCAACACAGGGAGGAGTCAAACTGGACTGTGTCCTTAGCATTTTAAATCCGGGTCTATTTGAGCTCCAAATCACTGATGGAATCAGTGGGATAGGGCACTTGTAAGAGAGGGAGAGCAAAATTGGTAAAGGGCCTGGGTAGTTTATTGGCTAAGGAATAACCCACCCACCAAGGGAAGATGATTAGGAAAAGGAGGTAGATTTTGGACTGGAGAAAAAGGATAGGAAAATAGGAGGAGAGTCCCACACAAGTAATAAATTTAAACTTAAATGCACTTAGAGGCGGTTTCCGCTGAAAATCCGTTCTCTGATACCTAAAGTGGGTAAGAGCTTGGTCTAAGCTGACGGGAAATACAGCTAGGACTTGGGCGGTTTGCAAGAGAGTGGCTTTAGTGTAATCCCTCTCAAGCATGTATCTGCCTACTATGGGGAAGAGTGATGGTCTGGCAAGACTGAGAGTAACAGATTTATTGCATGTCTGTTCCAAGAAATTTGTTTTTGCAAAGTAATTCGAAGAATGCCAATAATTTGAATCAGGTTTGGTAATTCCAGGTTTCGAAATTATGGAGTTTCTGAAAAGGCGACCAAGTGCTTCCAAGAAGGATAATGATAAAAAATTATACCTTGGGGAGTAATTTTGGTAAATGAACCAATGGTTGCATTTGGAAATGGCTAAGCTTTTACTCAGCGAGGAGCCGGCTAAAAGTTTAGACAAAGAGAAACACTTATCTTTTAGAAAACTGACCATAAGTTTTCGGAGAGGATCTCCACAAGCAGGTAGCTGGCGTAGCGAGCTTTACTTGCCTTACTGGCCAGTTAGAATTAGCTATTAAAGCTAAAAGAAACTTTAATGAGATTACCACTAAGAGTTCTTGCTCAAATGCAACGAGTGGTGAAAGCCCTATTGATGTATTTAATGGCATTTAGTAGGGAGAGCCAAGGAAGAAAGGATTTTGCCTAACCGTTGTATTTGCGAAATTATAAATCCAAAAACAAATATTTAATTTATTTAACAATTCAAAGAAGTTTATAACTTTAACAAATATATATTTTTCTGACAAATATGGATCATTTAAATTTTTTAACAATGGGGTCGCAGACCTCCTAACATTTAGAGATTGCTCCAGGCAAATAACAATTTATGAGGTTTCAAACCTTATATATGTTCTAAAATCTTTATAAGATTTAAAAAAAGGACAAATGAAGTAATTAAAGTTTAAACATTAAATTGAGTACAAAGAGTGTACTTTAAGAAATTCTTGAGAGAATGTTCTAGAGAGAATGACAACTTCGAAATTAACAATAAGAAAAACATGAAAAATAAGATAGAAGTTCCTACAACTTCTTATATTTAAGCAGAATTACTTTATAACAATTATACAAAAGAGAGCAGGCCACTTACGGTGAAACCTGAAGAAAAAGGTCAAGAGGAAGGTTCTAGACTTCCAATGTTTAAGTAGGAATCACGAGCCAAATGGGGCAGTTTCCATTTCGTGAGACCCAGAAATAACTCACTCAAGAGTTGAAAGTATTGTTTTCCCTGATTACGGGGAAGAAACAATGTAAGTTTGAACCGTGTATAAAACACGTAGTTATACAGTAATTAATTAATGATAAACAAGCAAAATGGAAGGGCACTTCGTAGAGTGACACCTTACAGAAAAGTTACAATTTTATTAATAAGGTTTGTTAGTAGAAGGTTGAGGAAAGATCATTGGGATTTAGGATCAATGTTCATGGCCTTATTTAAAGTAAGCGGACGATCGCGACGCGGTAGAAAAGTAGAACAAGCACTAGTTTTCACTATAGTCAGTAAAATGGATGCAAAGTTCACTGTAAAAAACACGAAAGTTTATGGGAAAGAAAGTTATTGCAATAATGAAGAGAACTGGTTTCACTAGGTAGGAGAGAATCTATTTCTTGAGAAGATTGTGAATTACAATTAAATACGCCATAGAACATTCCAACGGTGGACGAAAGTTTGCTATTGCAGTAATTTATAAGGAAGATTCCTCATTTTAAAAAGTATTTTCACAAGTGAGTGAAAAATACCTGACGGCAAGACTCGCAGATAGAGTACAAGATCTGGAAGGTTCCAGAACGATCTTAATAGAAAAATGGGGCCAAAGTTAATCCAGCGGAGGAACTTGCTTTGTAATTTATAGACAGCGGGTATTAGATAATATCCCACGTGGTGAGAAGATTTCTCATTTAGCAAGCATAAGTAATGCTGCTTTTCACCAAGATTGGCTTGATTAGACAAAAGCCCAACATGGAAAATCCCGCGAAGGATGATTTTTGCCCCAAAATAAATAATTTCACACTGCCTATAAAAGATCGTTAAAGCATGTAGTCGATAAAATCATGAAGATGAGGTTAAAACTTGAAGCAGGTACGTATCTTTGTTGCATGGCGAAGGTGAAGTTCCCTTAACCGATACTTAATGTGCCAACATGGCGTAGAACGTAGAGAGTGTCTCTTGGTTTGAGGAGACTGGCTCTGGTTGAGCCTTAACTGCCGACTTAGAAGTGAGACCTGCTCAGCGAAGCACAGAGGGTCCAAGGAAGGGAAAAGAGTGGGGGTAAGAGACAAAAGGAGAACATATAAACATAGCCAACATTACAACAAAAAATTGATCTTCTCTTGCTGAGCCGGTCTTCAAAGAGTTGATAACAGATGATACTAGCGCAGCATGGTGAGTAAAAAAGTAGAAGTAGTTCTCTTGCTCATGGAGAAAATAGCTGGCGATGGTAACAAGATCTGGTGACCAGATGGATAAGTAAATCCTCTTGCACCAGGAAGAATTGAGGAGCTTCAGAGATTCGCTGCGAGATGACGCTAGGTGGGTCATAGAAGATATATATCTAGAACAGACTCATAAAAGATATAAGCGAAGTGATCACCACAGAGAAAATAGAAGATCACTGTTGGTGTTTGACTAAGAGGAAGGAATGAACAAGCAAAAGCAATAAGAATTATATTCTCCTGTACCGTGTATTCCAAGAATACACCAGGGCCCCTGTGATGTGAAAATAGGGGAAAATCAGTGATAAATTGTGGATAACTGGAGAACTATTTTCCCCCAACGAATTGATAACTTCTGTTTTTTGTTGGAGTACATGTTGAAGTAGGGAAGAACTGAAGAAAATGCGGAAAGAATATTTTGAAGAACTTCTGAACCCAAATGGAAACCACGGCGAGGAGGAAGAAATCGGGGAAGAGGAAGATGAACTGCAAACAGAAAAGGACTTAACATGGAAAGAAGTGGAAGATGCAGTGAGGAAGATGAAAGGAGGGAAGGCACCGGGTGTGGATGAGTTGAGTGTGGAGATGGTGAGAGCAGCAGGAGATTTGGGGATACAATGGTTGTACAGAGTGATGAGGACAGCATGGAAGGAAAGGAAGACCCCAGAGGACTGGAAAAAAGGAATAATTGTCCCGATCTTCAAGAAAGGTAGTAGAACAGAATGCAGAAACTACCGGGGAATAACACTGATGAGTCATTGTGCAAAGATCTTCGAGAAAGTTTTGGAAAGGAGGATTAGGACAAGGATAGAAGGAGGGATGAGGGAAGAGCAACATGGCTTCAGAGCAGGAAGGTCCACAGTGGATTTGATTTTTGTTGTAAGGCAGTTACAAGAACAGCACTATGAGTATGGAACAGATCTACTGATGGCATTCCTGGACATTGAGAAAGCATATGACAGTGTATGCAGAAACAAAGTATGGAAGTCCCTGGAGGATAGAGGAGTAGAGAAATGGACTATAAAGAGGATAAAGGAGATGTACAAGGGAAGTGTGAGCTGTGTGAAAGTGGGAGGAGAGAGATCGGACTGGTTGGAACAGAGAAACGGCCTGAAACAAGGAAGTGCACTGTCACCGTTACTTTTCATTGTGGTGATGGATGACATAATGACCCGAGTAGCACAAGTAATTGGGGAGGGAAAGATGAAAGCAATGGTGTTTGCAGATGATTTGATGATTTGGGGAAACAAGGAGGAGGAGGTACAGGAACAGTTGGACGTGTGGGAAGGAATAATACAAGGATATGGGATGAAATTTAGCATAAATAAGAGTAAGATGGTGATCACAACAAGGAAGAAGGAAAGAACCACAACGGGAATAACAATTGGTGGGGAACAGCTGAAGAAAGTGGAGAGTTTCAAGTATCTGGGAAGCCTGATACAAGATAATGGAAGAAACGATAGAGAAATAAATGAGCGGGGGAGACAGGCAGAAGCATTCCGGAGGAGTGTGAGAAGCATGTTATGGAGCAAGGATGTCCCTCAGAACAGCAAAAAGATCATATATCGGACGTACTATGTCCCTATCCTGACGTATGCCTCGGAGACCTGTGTTATGAAAGGAAGGGAGAAGAGCAAAATACAGGCCAGTGAGATGAGGTTCTTGAGAAGCAGTATTGGAGCTACAAAGATGGACAGAATAAGAAATGAGAGGACCAGAGAATTAATGAAGGAGGAACCATTACAGGATGATATAGAGAAATCTAGACTTAGATGGTATGGACATGTAAAACGAATGGAGGAGAAGAGGATACCCAGGAGGGTACACGAGACGAAGTGGGAAGGAAAGAGACTGAGAGGAAGACCGTGAGACAGGTGGCTGAAGGGGGTGGAAGAAAGCGTGAAGAAGAGAGGAGAAGACTGGACAAGGGTGGAGGCTGAGAGATGGAGGGAAGACAGAAGACGTTGGAGAGGCTTGTGTTCCAGACAGACCCGGCCAGTGGCTGGAAACTGTGCAAGATGATGATGATGATGACATGTTGAAATCATTCATGGATTACTTCATCACTATGATTTTGGTTCAGAAATTACTAGTTTTCTACCCTATGAGTTTATTCGTTAAAATGGACATCAAAAAATGTTTCTGCTTACGCAGGCTGTTCACATAGCCTCCTCCAATCTCCTCTTTTCTCCCACAATCTATCGTTCAACATTGCCTCCCACTGTATTCCTCTTCGGGTTACATCATCCTTCACCTGGTCTGTCCACCTTGTTTGTGGTCTTCCAATTGGTCTTCTTCCAGAGCTCTGCTTGGTAATCTCTCCTTCCCATTATTTTATGTGGCCAAGCCATTTCAGCCTAATTTTTTCCATAGCTTCTTTTAAGGTTTGACCTGAAGCGTGTATCGTATTGTCTCATTTCTTATCCGGTCTCTTCTCGTTTTACCCAGGATCCCTCGTTGGAAACGCATCTCGGTAGCTTGTTATCTACATAGGTCTTTCTTTGTCCATGTTGAACTGATCTGTAGGTCAAAAGTGGTAAATAATTATCTTTGATTTTGTAGGTATTTCCAAATTTCTAATTATATCCGACTCACAATAATACAATTTTGAGCAATGTTTTATCTTCTCTGAAATTTCTTCTTTTTTGTCTCTTTTTCTCGTAAGCTTTTTTCCGAGATATCAAGACGATTAGGAGAGGAGAGATGTTTGTGGTGACTGCTAATGAAGCGAAGAGATAGGTTGGTAGGACACATACTAAGACACCCAAGAGTAGCAAACTTAGTTATGGAAAGAAGGGTTGAGAATAAGAACTGTAGGGGTAGACCAAGGCTAGAATATGTTTAACAGATTGCCTCTTATATAGGATGTGGTAGCTATTGAGAAATGAAACGATTAGCTCAGGACAGGGAAGCATGGAGGTCTGCATCAAACCAGTCAATAACAATAACAAATCTAAATGAGAAAGCATCAATTCAAATAAGAACGAACAAGTTATCTAACCCACAAAAATTAACATGGGAAACTTACAGTACAAAAAGAAATGTTTATCCATAAATGCAAAACTTATGCGTTACAATACAGTCATAAAACCAGAAACCACATATGCAGCAGAAACATTATTCTATCTAAATGAAGAATCCAAAACTGACAGATTACAGAAAATCGAAAGACGAATTGGAAGAACGTGTATTAATAAAGGATATAAAAAAAACCAAAATTATGAGCCTTACAGTAGTCGCATATGATTTGTAACATCTGACATAGAAGAAACCTCACGTGAAATTGTTGATACAACGGATTTTATACTATTATTGGCACAAATATTAATCTATTGTAAAAGGGAGTGTTTTACAGATATTGTAGTTTATAATACGGAACCATTTTATTAGATGATTTGTAGCTTCCACCAGCACTAGCCTAAATAAAGAATACGATATGGATCAACTAGATTAATAGACGCGACACCGCTCATAACCTTAAATTCCTTATAAACAGGTCCTCTTGATTCACAGACCAACACGTAATTTCATATGGATTCTGTTAAAATGAGTCATATTGATATGATAAATATCGTTTAAAATGATAATCTGGTAGCAAACCTATCTACCCCGTCCGGGATTCGAACCCGAGATCTCTAGATTCACAGTCATAGGCGCTAACCCCACGGCTATTTAGACTACACAAATATTGTGCACAAGATGGTGACTTATTTCCACGTTCCAATAATACTGCATTACGGAATTAAGTTTCATTTATATTTTGCTTGTTTCGATAATGTTCCTGCGTGAAATTGAGTTTAAAATGCCTTATGAATAGGCCCTCTTGTGAGTAAAGAGAATGTATTTAGCAATAGTTGATGAAGGCTTGCTCAATTCTCGTATACCCACAACGATTATATTATATCGATGACTGCATTACCGTTATGTGGTTTAACATTTGAATAGCCATTGTGCAGTAACATAATACCGGCAATGCCAACTACTTACAATGTTTGATATTAAGGCATTTTACCATTTAAATACTGATACGAAGACTTCGAACATGTACCATGTGCTTTGTTTCAATCAGTTGACACCAGAGTTCGCATGAGCGTTTACCGTTCAGTATGTCATATACATTCCACATGGCCGAGAGTACCTTGGACCAGCTGACCCGGCTAGTAGTACCATGTAAGGGTCCCTTGCCAGGGTTACGGTGAAGACCTCAATGGCATCTACAGTGTAGTTAGCAGATGGGGCACCCAGTGCTCGGGTTCTAAGAGCAAATGGTATATGGTTGCCATATATCATTTGAGGCAATGCTCCGGAGAGAAAACTCCGTTATAAAACCCAGTCAAGGAGTTTCTTCGACATCATCGGAGTAGGAGTCCTTGGTTGTGATGAGCTTTTGGATCTGAGAGCTCATTAGAGATGGTGGCGGAAGAACCAATATGGTCAACGGCGGCTCTCGGGTCTTCCAAGAAGATCAAGACCTTGGTGTCAGGTGGCAACCGACCATAAAATTGAAAGCCAAACTTTATATTAATCATGAGGCAAAACGGAAATGGAAAGAGATTCACGGCTAGGGCGTCCCCCTCTAGCGACGGAAATGCTAGGGCGTCCCCCTCTAGCGACGGAAATGCTAGGGCATCCCCCTCAAGCGACGGAAATGCTAGGGCGTCCCCCTCAAGCGACGGAAATGCTAGGGCGTTCCCCGTAAGCGACGAAACATATAAGCGGGAGGACACTAAGCCAGTGTTTGAACTGCGCATAGGTACTTGGAACATTGGTACAATGACTGAACGAAGTGCCGAGCTCAGCGCAGTTCTAGACCGACGCCGCATAAACATTTGTTTTGTGCAGGAAACAAAGTGGAAAAGTGCCAAATCACGTCAAGTTGGGAAAGGATTTAAGCTCATTTACAATGGGAAGGAGAACACCAGAAATGGCATTGGAATAATATTAGATCATCACCTTAGTAACAATGTTGCCGAGATAAGTAGAATCAATGATCGCATCGTGTGGGTAAAACTCGCCTTAGATAAACAACCATGTCTTAATATTGTATCGGTCTACGCGCCACAATTGAATTGCCCAGAAATAGAAAAATAAGAATTTTGGGAGGAATTGAGGACTCATCTTGCAATTATACCCCAAACGGAACAAAAAATTATATGTGGGGACCTAAATGGTCATGTAGGAGTGGCGAGGGGCGGCTTTGAAGGTTACCATGGTGGCTTTGGATTTGGAGAACAAAATAAAAGGGGAGACGATTCTTGAATTTGCAGCCTCCCATAACCTTGCAGTAGTGAACATGTTCTTTCAAAAGAAGGATGAACACCTTATAACTTATAAGAGTGGTGATTTCAAAACGCAGATAGACTATATCCTGATAGACAAAAGAGATTTGGGACAAATTAAGGACTGTAAGGTTATTCCTGCAGAACCACCTACTTCCCAACATAGGCTTCTACTATCAGCCCTAAAACTGAAAACAACATATCGTCGTTGATTTTATGAAACGTCCTATGTGACAAAATTGGCTATTTTGAGGTTATGGTGTCATTGAAATCAGCTGTCCAAGCTCTACAGTTTAGAAAACCTCCTATGTGGATAAACACACATTATATTCCATTAAAGCATTTGAAAACGATATAACCTATGTGGTTTCAGAAAAAGTTGCTGCTAAATATCTCCTATGTGCTCACATAGGAGGTATTGACAGCGCTGTTTGTTGATTTATCATTGTTTAGTTTTGTGGCTTATGCACATGGGAGAGAAGTTACTGTTTGTATTTTACTTGAATATCGTGGCACGAATTGTGGTAAGTGTTTAATAACTGTTAAAAGCCCACTATTTATGTTTGTTAGAGAGCATAAAGCTATTTAGTGAGATGGAATATTGTTTACTTGAATATGTTAGGAAGATACTGTAAGCTAACCACAAAATAGAGTATGTCAGTCAGCTAGCTCACAATTTCAGTTAATTGATTGCTTCATTATACATTTTTGCAGGCACTATGGCATCTCGTGGAAGGAAAATGGTAGATATGGTAATGGAGAATGCCAGCAGAGATAAAGTTGCTACTGCAGTTAACGATATTATGAATAGCTGGTGATAAGTGAAAACGTCGACATGCTCAAGGAAGGTTTAAATGAGGTTATTTTGAATCCCGGTGATGAGCTATACACAATGATTAATTTGGCATTGGAAAACAGAGATGTGTTAACAATACCAGTATCAGTTGTTGATGTAGAAAAGAAGAACGAGACCGTGAGTGTAGAAGAAACTATTAAAGTCACAGAAAGGAGTGAAGAGATAACTCAGGATGGAATTACCCCAATGATACAAGCAGAAAATACCTCAAAAGAGGAAGAAATTGGTTTACAGGATACAGCTGAAACTGTGCAGATTCATCCACAGAACGCAATACCTAGCTTAGGGGAGCAGACTCTTGAAGCGTTACAGGAAGAGGCAAAGGGGGAAAACTTTCTACAGGACAGGACTGTGAAACGCAATCGAGTTTTAGGTCTGCCTTACATAGGCTTCAAAAGAAGAGGAAGGAATGTAATTCAGAATGTTCCAAAAGCAGGCAGAAGAGTTCAGTTACGTTGTAACCATTTAGTAGCTATTGATAAGAAAAGTGACCCAACTTTCTTATGTGCTCGAGTTACAGAGACGGACAGAGAAAGACTATTGAAGGAGTTTTGGAAATTGCCAACATGGCAAGAGAAAAAGGCTTATGTGAAAGGATTGGTGAACACAAGAATTGTTCGAAAAAGAAGAAAGGACACTGGAGAATATAAAAAGAAAGGGGAAGGACATGATATATTTCTACAAGTAGAAAAGGAAGAAAGAGTGAGGGTGTGCCGTAAACTTTTTCTAGCGACTCTTGATCATGGTGAGGACACATATAAAAGATGGGTGAAACGGGACATACCCCCAGATGAGGAAACACAGGACCTTCAGAGATCCAAACACCAACACTGTGAGCCTACCAGAAAGAAACAAAGACTGGACAGAGCTCTGACTAAGAATAGAAGGAAACCTGAAATGGTTGAGAGAGTAAAATGTTGGTTAGGATTGCTTCCTAAAGTTTCTAGCCACTACTGCAGAGCTTCATCAAGCTATACCTGGAGTCATCATTTAGATCCGAGCTTCACTTGTTCAGTGTCTACAAGGAGTGGTGTGCAGTGAAAAACTTCCCATCTGCATCAAGAAGTTTATTCCATGAAGTTTTGGAATCTGAGAAAATTGCCATTCATATGCCTCACAAAGACCAGTGTGATGTACGCTGTAGTTTTAAAGTGGGTGCAATTAGTAAAGAGACATATGAGGCACACCTTAAAAAGAAAGGTGATACCAGAACAGCCAAGAATGCTGCTAAAATCTCTGCAAGTAAGGAACACTTGGTCCATACAATGGATTTACAAAGTGTGCTATTATGCCCTAAATTACTAGCCTCTCAGTTGTACTATAAACAAAAATTACAATTGCACAACTTCACTCTGTATGAACTTAACAATGGAGACGTCACACTGTATGTTTGGCATGAAGCAAACGGAAATGTCACTGCCAATGAATTCACAAGTTGTGTTATTGATTTCATTATAAAATTACCAAATTCCTTAAAAAAAGTCACTCATATTTCTGATGGTTGTGGCTACCAGAATAGGAATAAAGTTCTTGCCAGTGCTCTGAGTGACGTTGCACAGAAGAAATCAATTGTGATTGAACAACTTTTTCTTGAGAAAGGGCACACTATGATGGAGGCAGATAGTGTCCATGCCACATTAGAGAAATATTTCAAACCTCCAATAAATTCTCCATCTGACTATGTGGCTCTTATGCGACTTGCCATACCATCACATCCGTACAAAGTTAACGTATGTGATTACATATTCTTCAAGAATTACGAAGAAGTTTCTTCAAATCTGGTATCACTTCGACCTGGAAAATAAAGCTGGAGATCCGGTTGTATTTGATATAAGGGCTCTACAGTATCTCCCAAATGGTGAAATTCTTTTCAAGAACGATCATACTGCTCTCTATGAACCATTGCCACAAAAGAGAAGAAGGTTTACCGGTGTTCCCTGTTATGCGTGAGCGTTATACAATGGACCATTGCCTATCAGTGAATCCAAATTCAGACATTTACAAGAAATGAAAGAAGTCATAGAAAAGGATCATCTTGCTTTCTATGACAGCCTCCCCTTCAAGCCAGATAAGAAAAAGAAGTAGAAACTTGAATTAACAGATCTGGGAGTTAATATTACCCTGTAAGTTTCGTCAATGTACTGAATTTTTTAGATCGACTGTACCGGTATGTTACTTGAAGGATTTAGGAAAGGCAGATTCGAATTTGGGCATTATGAAGGCTGCTACTGAAAGCGTGTTGATTCTCTTCTTCGACACCTATTGTAATTAGGAAGGAAAATTTATATAATGATGAACGATATTATTAAAACCTAGATTCTTAAAGGTTCTTATGATTTAAATCATATCGAAGGATTAGAGCTATTCTCAAAATAAGTTGTGCCTAATAAAATTGAATAAAAGTTACCGTAAGCTTCGAAAATATTATTTGTACTGTACTATTAAGTTTAATGAAGGAAATAATTAAACACTTAAAACTTCAGTTGAAATCGTATCCTAACATAAAATGATGTGGAGTAGCATTGGACATTGAACAAAAAATTAAAAAAAAAACCACACAGACATGTTTTGGAGGAAATATTTCGAATTTATTAAATGCACCCATCAAGGGTATACATAATTATGATAAAATGTAAAATTTGACATTGAAACAATAACAGATGTCAATAGGTTTACAGGAACCAGTGTTATTAGCCATTTAACGAAAGCTCCTATGTATTTCAAATCAGCCGTTTGATATATCCTATGTGACAGTTCTAGTATAAAATCAAATGTATTGCGTAATACCAATTATATGTTTAATGCATTTTAATTGACAGTGGGTATTTTTGCATAACACAATGCTTTTGATCAATAAATTCAACAATATCATGGTTCATTCGCACCGAGTTCGTTTTTTCTTCCCCCTGAAAAATTATGATTTTCTCACATAGGAGGTTTCAGAAAAACAACAACAATATTAAGATTAAAAAACCAAAAATTGAAAAGATTAAGTGGTATGAATTGAATAGTGAAAAAGGTAGTGTTGTGAAAAATTGTATAGTGGATTATTTATGCAAAACCCCGTCTCAGGAAAACAGCCCAACAGTACTATGGCCAGGCTTTGAAACATTTTGTGTCGCTCGCTACAGCGAAACGAGAGTTGGGTATTAGCAAAGGTGCCCTTCATAATGCAAATGATTCCATATGGTGGAACAACCACGCCAAGAACAGCGTAGCTGAAAAGAAACGCTTGTTTAGAATTTGCCAGAATACTGGTGCTGACGAAGATAAAGAGAATTACAAACAGGCATAGAAAGCTGCAAGGAAAACCGTTGCAATTGAAAGAGAAAAAGCTGATTTTGATTTCTACCAGCGTTTAGAATTAGCCAATAACAACGATATATATAAGGTAGCTAAGCGCAAACATAATGATTGCAAGGACTTTAAAGCTCCAAAATACATTATAAATAAAGAAGGCAATTTATTAACAAACGACAAGGACATTTGTGAAAGATGGCATGAGTATTATTACGATTTATTAAATGAAGAATTTCCTAGGCGACAAGAAGTGGAACTACCTATGACATAAGGACCTATTAATGAAATCACAGAAGCGGAAGTTAGGAAAGCCATCTCTAAAATGAAGAATCATAAAGCAACGGGCCCAGATGAGATACCTGCTGAACTCTGGAAATGTCTTGAAGCGGATGGAGCTGATTGGCTTTCAAGGTTATTTAATGACATCTTAGTTCACGAACTGATGCCAGATGCCTGGAGAAAGAGTACGTTGGTCCCGTTCTAAAAAAACAAAGGAGATGTTCGATCTTGTGGAAATTTCCGTGTTATAAAACTTACATCACACACACTCAAGGTCTGGGAGCGAGTCCTTTGTGAGCGCCTTCAAAATTTGATAAAGTTAACAGATAATCAGTTTGGCTTCACTGCTGGGAAAGGAACCATTGACGCAATCCATGCAATAAGGCTGGTAATTGTAAAAGCTCGTGAAAACAAGCAGAGTTTATGTATGGTTTTTATAGATCTTGAGAAAGCCTTCGATCGTGTGCCAAGACCGTTAATATGGCAAGCATTAAGGTCGCAAAACGTTCCTGAACTATACATAAAACTCATAATGAATATGTATAACAATATAAAGACATGTGTCAGAAGTCCAGCTGGTTTGTCCGAAAGCTTTGATATCAAAGTGGGGGTTCATCAGGGAAGTGCTTAAGTCCACTGTTATTCAATATTACTATAAACTACCTAACAAAACAATTTCAGAAACCCTTACCGTGGAATCTTTTGTACGCTGACGATGTGGCACTAATATCTGACAGTATTTATGACCTACAGGAGACTTTAGACCAATGGAGGAGAGCTCTAGAGTCTAATGGACTGCACATTAGTAGAACCAAAACTGAATATATGGTATGCGACTTCCACAACAATAAACCCAGTATGACAAATATTGAACTTAAACTTGACGGTGAAACCTTACCAAGGGTAACAAAATTCAAATATCTAGGTTCTGTCATTGCTGAAGATGGCACGATAACCGCAGATATAATCCATAGGGCCACGTCTGGGTGGAACAAATGGCGCGAACTAAAGGAGTTTTATGTGATCAGTTTATAAAACTGCCGTAAGACCTATCCTACTCTATGGCAGTGAAACATGGGCTACTACAAAGGCACATGAGCAAAAGCTACATACCACTGAAATGCGTATGTTACGTTGGGCAGGTGGAGTTACTCTCAAAGATAAAATCCGTAATGAACATGTGCAGGGCAGTTTCAAAGTAGCGCCTGTAACAGAGAAACTTACAGTCTAGGCTAAGGTGTTATGGACATGTTATGCAAAGACCGGAGAATCATGTAGTGAAGAAGTGCCTTTCCATAACTACGCAAAAGAGAGGGAGTGGCAGATCTCAAACAACATGGATGACGAATGTCCAGAGGGACATGAGAGTATTGGGCCTATCGGCTGATGATGCTTTCCAAAGAAATGAGTGGCGCCTCAGGATTAAGAAAGCCGACCCCGCGTAAAACGGGAAAAGGTGAGGAGGAAGAAGAAGATGGCCGAGAGTACGTCATGGTATCAATTTCCGACACCGCGCGCTCATTGTTTCTCTTACCACTGCCAGCTCGATCGATCGATCGAGTTGGCAGTGCGTCTTACACTTCCGTTCGATTCACCACTGCCAGCTGGTGCCACCTCGATCGTTCCGATCCACTTCCATCCCTTTTTCAAAATCACTCCCACAAAAATATCCAGCAACTGAGTGGAAAGATGTTACACATCAAAAATGGACAATGGCAAATAATACCTAACAATGTTGTATATAAGAAGCTAGAACCCATTACTGATATCATACGTAAGAAAAGACTAAGGTTCATTGGACACAGAGTCTTATGGTTTCAAAAGGGATCTTCTCCAAATTTATGAATTGTGAGTTAGAGATACCAGTGCCATCATCTTGAAAGTCTACATGAAACTCGGTATAAAGTATGTTCTAAGAGGCACATATTCCAACGTAATTTCAGAATAAAAATCTGAGTTAGTTCCAAAACGTCCCTTATCTGACATCCTGTTTGTTCCATAAGGTTCCTTATCCAGTTTGTTCCAAAATGGTTCCTATCCCTCATCAATATGGTAGCTGTTATTAAATTGTGTTCCATATTAAACCTTCTTTATATTTCAATTTGTTCCCCGTGTGGGTGCGGGATAGAATTCAACCATGCCCTGCCTGTCGTTGGAGGCGACTAATATGGCCGACATGGCTGAATAACTTTCCAGTTTTTGATTTGTTAAGATCCCCTGTGGATGGGGAGGGCAGAATTTATCCATGGTATCCCCTGCCTGTCGTAAAAGGTGACTAAGTTGGGGCCTCATAAAGGTCGATTTCGGATTTCTGGTCCCAGTTCTGGTTTGACCCATAGAAATAAATAGGCATGCTGTTAGGTAGGAGTGTCATGTACCCTTGCAGTAATATCTGCCTTACAACGAAGGTCCCTGCATGGCCGAATACTGAGGAGCTGTACAAATCACTGTGCATGCCAAGGGGTATGTGACTGTTCAAAGCACTGGGACCCCGGGCAATACCTGCTATGCCAGGTAGGTATTGCCTTGGCTGGGTGGCGCCCACAGTGATGGCCCCCCGTTCAGAGTGGGCAGTATTCGGGGAGGATTTTTTCCGGGATGCCGAAGCGCTCACAGAATACTCTACAGGGTGGCACCCTTAAAGAGCCATCTCTTGAAGTTGGAAATCTTCCCGAGGTATGTACACCTTGGGATGAAGCATTTTTGAAAAGGTTCCTGGTTGACAATGCTCCTCGTTATCTGGTAGCTACCAGAACTGACGGGGGTACATTTCACCTGGTGAAATCTATCGTGTTCTCTGAGAAAATCGAAGATAAATTCGGTGACCTTGACGGGATCGAAGAGCTACGCAACGGCAGCTTTTATTGAAGACCACTGGTGGTGATCAAACCGAAAAGTTGCTGAAATGCGACCATTTCGGTGCGATCCCAGTGAAGATCGAAAAGCATTCAACGCTGAACGAGATCCGTGGAGTTATCTTTCATCGTGATCTCGTTCTGAATTCCGATGATGACTGTTGCGTAATTTGAAGAAATGTGGGGTCACCAAGATCCGACGTATCACGAGGAAGATCGGTGAAGACAAGGTAGGCACGGGCGCCTTTATAGTCCATTTCGAGGTGTCCGTTCTACCTAAGCAGGTTAAAGTGACATCCTATCGCTGCGATGTCAGAGCTTACATTCCACCACCGATGCGATGCCAGTGTCAGAAGTTCGGGCACGTGTTCTCCCGCTGCACATCAAATGCTGTGTGCAAGGATTGCGGGAAGGCTGTTCACGAAGGTGAAAAGTGCACACCTCCACCTGTGTGCACTACCTGCTCGAGCTTCCACGCTCCTAAATCGAAGGATTGTCCAGAATTCATCAAGGAATACCAGTGGCGTAGAGTGGTCGGAAGATATGGGCTACCACTGAGCTTAATATTGCACAAAACATGCTTTTGAATTGCCGTGTGAAAAGAGTTCATATTTGAAAACCCTTCATTTGACCATACATTAACTTCACGACTAAATAATAACAAACACGTCTAGCAATACAATTTAGACAGTTTAGAACTTCCAGATAACCTATTCCACCTAGCATATGTACAGTAGATGATGTGAAATAACTTGTATACATTGGCACACAATTGCAGTTCAGGTGTAGGCCTTGTCATATGTATAATATGAACTTTCTCACTATATGGACGATGGCTGAATGCAGTGCCGGATTAAGACTTACAGTGGCCCTAGGCAATTGTTAATTTGAGACCCCTTTTTCCCTTTTTTTCAGCCCCCACCCTTCATTAAAAAGTCAATCATAACTTTGGAAGAGATTTTATTTACAAATTTAAAATGAATAATGAATACAATTTAGATCATATGTACATTTTCAGAAAAACTTTTTTCTGCATTTTGTTTCGCAGAAAGTTTCAATAACATAATTGCAGTTGATTTTCCTTAAAATATCTGATTCTATGCAGATAAGACTTAACATGTCCAGTCGTTCTTGTCGCATAGTAGCTCTTCAAGGCGCTTTAATTCGTTTCAACTGAGAAAAAGAACGTTCCACAGTACAGTTCGTTATCATTAGAGACGGGAATTTGCCTATTTGCCTATTTTATTCCTGTGTTTAGAAACGTAGGCTTTCGAGATATAAATCCGTTTTAGGCTCTTTTACGCTAGATTTCGTGGGTTTTATTGTGCCTATAAATGCCTATTTCAAGGGTTTGTGCCTATTTGGAGTATAATTGCCTATTTGATGCCTATTGACTGTATTTTAAATTGCATTATATTGCACCTGGTGTGCTCGACAGAATTATATTCTCATTTCTCAATATGTGTTTACCCCACGAACAAGAATGGGAATTCTCGGAAGTCACCAGAAATAGCACTTGGGAAATTTCCATCAGAAGAAACAAGGAACAATTTGACCTCGAAGCCTTCAACCCCTCCAACCTCGCAAGACACATGCGAGGACCACTCAACGTCGAATTATGTTGCACAACCCGTATCCCCTACCTCCCCCTCGATGCAAACTGTGTAAGCGTACGCTTTATCTTCACTTCAGATTCAGAACTTAGTGTGATTTATTGTGAAGAAGAAGTGTGTCCGTGGCAATCCCGAAATATAAATTATCGAAGTCTTACTGGCTGAAGCAGTGGATCACAGGGGATACCAATTTCACTACCGATGGAAGAGTAATCTTCTGCCAAGCTTGCTGTAAACAGTTAATTCGTTTGTTTCTTTTATGTTTTTGTGATTGAGAAGTACGATCGCATTTCATTGTAGCATTTATAGGCCTATTAATTTATGTATTGTGGCAAGTTGTTTTGTTGCAATGCTGTATTAGACATGAACTCTCAATAATTTATATATACAATGTAAATAATTATTTAATTACTGAACGCTGGTGGTCTCTTGTCCCAGAGTGGATGAAAATTAAAAATCGGTATTTTGAACTCTGACTCATTTCCTGTGAAAATAGAGATTTACAACTTAAATGCAATTTTTTTGAAAAAGTCGCGAGTAAGTTTCACCAGCGCTATGTGTGGCTCTAGTTTGGGGGAGCGTTAAGCTCCCAGGTTAGAAGGCCACGAAGCTGCCAACAAGCCTCTGGCATCCCCTCTAGAGTCTTGCTAAATTGTGGCGAAAGTAAGGTTATGGGCGAATGCCACAATTTCAAAACTACGCGTTTTTCTAATTTTCAACGAGGATTGCATGCTTGTGGGTACACATCATGCAAAATGTATTGCAGGCAACAGAAAATAGAGAAAAGTGGAATACCCCTGGTGGAGTCGTGTAGGATTGTTGAAGTAGTCGGGGGAAGGTTGGGAGGAACCTCTTGGAAGATAGCCGCTGTCAGGGAAAAGTTTGATAGGGTCCTGCAGAGGAATCCAGGATGGGAAGCAGTGGTAAAGGTAGCCAGTGTGCTACGAGGTGAGATAAATGAAGCAATTGACCTAAAACCAGATGCAGTGGCTTCGTTAAAGTTTTGCCCAATCACTTCATGTGATGTTGAGAGATCTTTCTCCAAATATAAAAACATTCTTCATGACAGGAGAACAAACATATTACCAGAAAACATTGAAAAGTTGCTTGTTGTTAATTCTTATTATAGTAATTAAATATGTTATTAAATTATAAGAATTTTTTCATGCCTATTTTACACGTTAGTGCCTATTTACATGCCTATTTTGGCTATTTTAAGAGCCTATATGTCTGCCTATTTTAACTGTTTTAGTGCCTATAATTCTCGTCTCTAGTTATCATTCAAGTTTAAAAAATTCGGAGAGCTATTTCTATATTCGGAAATACATTTGCCAATTGGTCTTTCATTAAAATCTCATACAACTGACTGATTTTTCGGCAGCGGTGTATCTGTTGTTTATATAAGAATGGAAATTTTTCAGTTCAGCTGAAAATTCTTCCAAATCTTTATCATAAAAGCCAACCAAATTGTTTACCATTTCACAGAGTTCTTCATCGCTCATTGAAAAATTATTCAAAAATGCAAATTTATTGGAAACGTCCATATAAACGTTTGCCTATTTTTTATTTCGATGTTGAATTTATCGATGATTTCGAGAAAACCTGTTATTCTGAAATTCTCACGAGGCCTCCGTCGGATGTTTTTTTTCTTCTACGCGACGAATTTATAGAATACGATTCATCAGGTAACAATTTCTTAGCTTTTTCCTCGAACTTATCACGAAACTTGCCTAACTTTTCGTCTAAAGTTTTATACAAGGCAGCATACCTACGTTTGTAAGTCGATCTGTTCAGCTTGTAATGATTTACTAGTTGCCCGCATATAAGTCGAAATTGAATCCCACAAAATTAACATGAACCCGAATTCGAATTTTTGCATTCTGTTTGCGATGCACCCCGCTTCATGCAGAGTGTCATTATTTTCCGACTCGTCATCTTCAATGCTTTCTAAAGCCTCGACAATTTTATGAAACGAATCATAAACCCGCGTTCGTTGCATTAGCATGTGCTTCCCAGCGCGTATCTGACAATGATTTCAATGTTTTTGATATAATTTTTCAACACGTCCCAACTGTGAGGATTTTCAGAAAAGAAGTTATACCATGATTGCATTAGGCCTATCGAAAAAAAATCTATTGCGTAAAAACAGCATTTGACAGCAGATTGTCCAACTAAATCGAGGGAATGTGTACCGCAAGGAACATAAATCGCTTATTTATTCAGTTCTAATATTTTGGCTTGCAGACCCTGATACTCTCCAGATATGTTTGGTGCGTTGTCATAGGACTGTCCTCTACAATCTTGAATTTCCAAATCGCAATCTTCAGTGACGAAGTTCACAGTTTAAATTTTCAAACTTTCGTCAGTATGACCTTCAGTTTCAAGAAAAGATATAGCCTAAACCTTTCAACTGGTTTGTGATCTTTTGGTGAAACATACCGGAGCACAACTGACAATTGATTTATATGCGATACATCGGGAGTTGAATCAACGGAAAGGCTGTAATACAGAGCTAGAGGCACCTCTTCTAAAATATATGATCTAACTTTTTTTACCCATGATGTTTATTAACTCTTCGCAGATCGTTTTGGATAAATACGACGGAACACCTTTTCCAGCATTTCCGTATCGTACAATATGATCCCCCGCAAAAATGGATCAAACAGCCCAAGAAGTTCAAGTAAGTTATACCTAAGTAATTCCCATTATCCGGCTTTCCAAAGTGCTCGTTCTTACCTCGGAATGACAATCCTCGTTCTGCCAGAGTGATGATAACAGCAACTACTCGTTTTATAACATCGCACCAATAGTTTTTTTTCTTCAAGTAGTCTATTTCTGAATAGATCTGGCAAATTTTCATGTTTCCGTTTTTTCAAGTAAATTAGCACACTCTCCCGATTATTCAAATTCTTCTCCTGCTGCTGTAAATGAATCCCGGCGTTCTTCCAATCATCATACCCTTCACGCGCAAGTCTGTTCGATTTTGGCGGCAAAAATAACTTGCAAAAAAGCAATAGACTCGGCCTGAAAATAAAACAAAAAATATTATTATAATTCGAGAACAAAAATGAATTAAACGGTATTCAAGACATAAAACCCATAACTGAAATGTTACCCCTTTTAGTCTGGAGATTAAAAAGTAGCATCGTACCTCTCCAAAAACGATGTATGGTATTTTCGATCAATTATTGATCGTAACAATTTCGATCATTTATTGAATATCAATGCATTTAATGAATTACCTGAATTTTTTTATTTTTTGTATTTTTTTGCGTTGCGGTTTAAGCTTAATGAAAACGTTTATTAAATTTGTGATTCACTTTTGACTTTTTTGTAATTTTTTTGCACTTCAGTTTTTTTGTATGATCATATTTTTTAGGACTAAAGGAGCGATTTTGTAACAATTTATTTGTAATTTCAAGTTACACAACTTTGCAAAATTTGATTCATTTTGGTAAGATAGAAATATTCAAAATTGTTGTTGCAAGATTTGATTTGCCACAAGTGAAGTTAAATAAAAGCGTTTATAATTATTATAATAATTTAAAAAAATTGAAACTAATACGATTGACTAAAATTCCGAAACAATCAAACTGATCAACAACAAGTAGTTCCGTGAAGAACTATACAGCCTATTTTCATATATCCTACTTATGTTAATTGCCACTATCAACATACACAATTTCAGTTTGATTGCTGTAATAGATTCGTAGATATTGAGAACCGACTAAATATTTCGGATGGTCGCCGTGTTGGATATTATATATGTAGGTCCTAGTGTTATGTACTGTTACATGCAGATTATTGTGAACGTGTAGTATTCAAACTTCAATCGCATAATTAGGACACAAGAAAAAACAAGGAGATTTAAAAATTTTCACTGCTGCCATCTTGAGGTTATGGAAACAATTGAAATAAATTAGATGCCAGTGGATTAACATTCGGATAAAGATTTACTGTACCAAGTTTCACTGCACGCGGATGTTTAAATTGCGAGAAACGTCCATGTGAATATTTATAATTTGCGTCACCGCCATGTTGGATTTGTGATCACCAGGTTATTTAAAGTCCTATAGGTGAACTTAAGTTCATAGCCCCTATGAACAATAAAAAAATGCAGCTTGATTGCTGAAATAGATTCGTAGATATTCAGTATCGTCTAAATATTTTGGATGGTCGCCATGTTGGATTGTTAAATGTATAGGCCATAGAGTCATGTACCATTAAAGGAAAATTATTGCGTAGGTTCATTATTCAAACTTTCACTTCTATCGCATGACTACATCAGAAGAAATAAAAACTTAATTTTAAAATTCGCACTGCCGCCATCTTGAGGTTATGTAAACAATTGAACTAAATTAGATACCAGTGGATTACAATGTGTATAAATATTTCCTGTACCAGGTTTCAGTGCGCTTGGAACATTAAATCGCGAGAAAGGTCTATTTAAAATTTTCAAATTCGCTTGGCCGCCATGTTCGTTTTGTAGTTAACCGGTTTTTGAAAATCTTATAGATGGACTTCCAGTAATGCCCTTTATCTCCGTACAAAATTTTAGGGAGATACCGCTAATAGTTTCAGAGATATATAATGCCGGTGAAATATTTCGCACATCCGCCATCTTGTGATTATGTAAAAAATTGAACAAAGTTAGATGTCGGTGCATTACAATGTATATAAACATATACTGTACCAAGTTTCATTGCGTTTGGTTGGTCAAATCGCGAGAAACGTCTATTTAAAGTCGCAAATTCGCTTGGCCGCCATGTTGGTTTTTTAGTTACCAGGTTTTCAAAAGTCACATAAGTGAACTTATAGTAGTTTCCTCTATCACCATAGAAAATGTCAGGGTAATATCGGTAATAGTTTCAGAGATATTGAATGCTGGTGAAATATTTCGCACAGCCGCCATGTTGGATTGGTGAGTCGTAACAAAATTTGAAGGGCACGGTCGAGGTCGCCGGGAATAGTGCTATGAACTTTCCAAGTTTCATTGAAATCGCTCCTGCCGTTTAGATTTTATTAGGGGGGGGGGGACACACACACGAATCACACACACACACACGCACACACACACGGACAAAAGGTGATCTCATAAGCCTATTTTTTCAAAATTGAAAATAGGCTAAAAATGATCTAAAAATTTGATCTTATTCTTGTCAAAAATTCTAAAGTTTTGGTTGCGTTTTAATATACTTGACGTGATACGCTCGTTGCTGATTTGGACCAAGCTACCAGAAGTGCATATGGTGCTCAAACAAGTAGTTCCGTGAATAACTATACAGCCTATTTTCATATATCCTACTTATGTTAACTGCTACTATCAACGTACACAAATTCAGTTTGACTGCTATAATAGATTCGTAGATATTGAGAACCGACTAAATATTTCGGATGGTCGCCATGTTGGATTTTATATATGTAGGTCCTAGAGTTATGTACTGTTACATGAAAATTATTGAGTACGTGTAGCATTCAAAATTCAATCGCATGATTAGGACACAAGAAGTAACAAGGAGATTTTAAAATTTCGCACAGCTGCCATCTTGTGGTTATGGAAACAATTGAAATAAATTAGATGCCAGTGGATTGACATTGGTATAAGGATTTACTGTACCAAGTGTCACTGCACTCGGATGGTTAAATTACGAGAAACGACCATGTGAATATATATACACTTCGCGTCGCCGCCATGTTGGATTTGTGATCACCAGGTTATTTAATGACCTATAGGTGAACTGAAGTCCATGGCCCCTATGAACATAAAAAAATTCAGTTTGATTCCTGCAATAGATTCGTAGATATTCAGAGCCGTCAAAATATTTCGGATGGTGGCCATGTTGGATTGTTAAATGTATAGGGCATAGAGTCATGTACCATTAAAGGAAAATTATTGCTTAGGTTCATTATTCAAACTTTCACTTCGATCGCATGATTACGACACAAGAAATAAAAACTTAATTTTAAAATTCGCACAGCCGCCATATTGAGGTTATGTGAACAATTGAACTAAATTAGATACCAGTGCATTACAATGTGCATAAACATTTCCTGTACCCGATTTCATTGCGTTTGGAACATTAAATCGCGAGAAAGGTCTATTTAAAATTTTCAAATTCGCTTGGCCGCCATGTTCGTTTTGTAGTTAACCAGTTTTTGAAAGTCTTATAGATGAACTTCCAGTAGTGCCCTTTATCTCCGAACAAAATTTCAGGGTGATATCGCTAATAGTTTCAGAGATATAGAATGCCGGTGAAATATTTCGCACATCCGCTATTTTGAGGTTATATAAACAATTCAACGAAGCTAGATGTCGGTGCATTACAATGTGTATAAACATATACTGTACCAAGTTTTATTGCGTTTGGTTGGTTAAATCGCGAGAAACGTCTATTTAAAAGTCGCAAATTCGCGTGGCCGCCATGTTGGTTTTGTAGTTACCAGTTTTTCAAAAGTCACATAGGTGAACTTCTAGTAGTTCCCTTTATCACCGTAAAAATTCCAGGGTGATATCGAAAATAGTTTCGGAGATATTGAATGCTGGTGAAATATTTCGCACAGCCGCCATGTAAGATTGGTGAGACGTAACAAAATTTGAAGGGCACGGTCGGGGTCGTCCGGAATAGTGCTATGAACTTACCGAGTTTCATTGAAATCGCTCCATCCGTTTAAAAGTTATTAGGGGGACACACACCTCACACACACACACACACACACACGGACAAAAGGTGATCTCATGAGCCTATTTTTTCAAAATTGAAAATAGGCTAAAAATACAGCGTTGTTACTCATTAGGGAGAACTTATTGAAGTCTGGAAACGAATAAAATTGAACTGGAATTCCAAAAACAGGAAAATAAAAAAAGCATATTTTACAGTCTTTGTTTATAAAAATAGCAAAACATTTCAAAAATTGTCAATGTATCATAAATACTTGAAGGGCTCAATTGTTAATCAAAGCTTACCTTTCGCAGGTGAATAAATGAGCCAATCTCGTTTTGTATTCTCTCCATTCGTTTTCTTTCCAAAGAATAAATGTTAGGAGTAATATCTTGACGCTGATTCCTTATCATATCGACGCTTGGACGATTCAAACGGTCCAGTCAAATTTTGACAATTTGACGGACCATGTGTAACCCAAAACTGCATGTCTTCACTGGTTAATTTTCCCCAATGTCCTGGATCAGTAAAACGGTTCAAATTTTCGGCACCTGGTTGTCCAGCTTCATTTTCACCCTCGGAAGAAGAACTGGATGTTTGAGACATTGAAATGACCGGATCATTATCCGGGTCTTCTGCGTGACCAGTGTTCGTTTTTTTTTTTTTGCTCCTTTGATCCATCGCTAGTGGCAGATCCTTGATTTTCCGATGAATTTGAAGAGGTTTTATTGCGAAGGAAAAATTTAGTTAGTTTGGAACTTTCTCTAACACCACACTTTCTCGGTAACTTTTGTCTTTAGCAAGTTTTCTTTTTTTTGTGCACCACTCAAATATGTACGTGAAGACATTTTTGAGTTGGGGTTTTAATTCAACCCGATACACAGGTAAAACTGTTCATCGAACACTAACGAATTAAAATTGTCGATCACAAAACCGTTGATTTGAAGTCTGAACTCAAGCGGGAGCACGTTACTTGTTTACGAAATTACTCTACAGACCAGAATGCCCGAATTTGGAAAAACTCTTTCTGAGCTTATCTATGGCTAATCAAGTGGAGGGTATGGTGGTGGGGGCTTACCAGTTAATTCGAATAGTCATGGCATTTTGGGAATTTTGGGACCCGACCGTGGGAGTATCAGTTAATTGCTTCCAATCCTTACACAATAGAGCGAACAGAAAGTTGAAATTTTGATTGACTTGGAATGTGTCAAACAATAGTTAAGTTATTTATGAATTGGAAGTATAATAAGAAGATAAAGTTTATGGGAAAAACCCGGGCAGAGAGAATTTACGAACAGCACTTATGAAGTATAAACCAAGAAATTAAACTGTAAAATTAGAACTATAATTCTAAGTTTCATTTTTTTTTCGGTACCTAATTTATTTGACTTTTTTCCATTATTTTTTCA
Source organism: Meconema thalassinum (assembly GCA_946902985.2). NCBI lineage: Eukaryota > Metazoa > Arthropoda > Insecta > Orthoptera > Tettigoniidae > Meconema > Meconema thalassinum. Next base: position 602,236,527 of record OX336388.2, on the reverse strand, counting down.
AAAAATGTTGTTTCCATTTTTTGGTGGGATTTTTCCCCATTTTTTGGGGGCCCTTTTGAGCCGGGGGCCCCAGGCAATTGCCTATTGTGCCTTATGGTTAATCCAGCACTGGCTGAATGGAACTTCTAACAAACTCTCTATTATACAGTCATTGGCATTTAAACCCCGCAGGTGTTTGTTCCATCATCTTCTTACAAAATCACAACTGGTACAGTTAAAACAAAACGCTACATAAAGGTTCTTCAGCACACACACACTTAAATAAATCACACATCGAAAATACTACAACTTCTAAAACATATTCACATCTATGCGCGCGATAATGTATATTTATTGTAGGCTATTTGTTGCTTTAAACGCTTTTAACTTCAAAGAAGCCGCTGGCTGTAGCGGCAACTCGCTCGCTATGAGCGCTGTGCCTGCACGGAACAAGGGTGGGTGCGGAGAGAAGGGGGGAGCGGCGTAAGGCTGCCGCTTTCTTGGTCGGTTTCTACTGCGTTGCCGCGTTGACTACCCACTAACCATTATTTCTTTCGATAAAGAAGACTGTGCATGAAAGTCACGATTGTTTGAATGCTTTGTTGAAACTAATAAAGTGTCATTTATTTTCAATGTAATTTTCTTGGGCTACCGCCGGTAGCCCTAAGAATACGCCCCTGAGGAATCCAAGATACAGGAGCTGAAGACACTAGAAGTACTTTCATATCACGATGCTAGGAAGAAGTTTCGTGAACTGAATGCTCCTCAATTTTCAGCCTCATATGCATCTATCTCCACTCCAGCGATAAAACCTGCAGTCAACGCACCTCAAGTGATACCCCCTCAGAGTAACACCAAATGTCAGTTCGGTAGCACCAGATGAACCAACTGCGAGGAAACCTAGCCCGAAGGAGGACCCCGGACCTTCTTCGGCCCCCAATTCTAATGCGCTGGTTAAACCATCTAAACAGGCGCCATCGTAGAAGGAAACTTCTCCGAAAAGGTCAGGGAAGAAACCTTCTCCGACTCGCTTGGAGAAGAAACCTTCGCAGACCAGGGCTGGAGCATCTACCAGGAATCCAAGATTCGGGAGCTGAAGACACTAGAAGTACTTTCATATCACGATGCTAGGAAGAAGTTTCGTGAACTGAAATGACAGAAAAGTCGGCGGAGAGGAGAGACAAGGTTTAACGCCGTCTCTCCTGCCCTCCAGCAAACAAGGTGGCACTGCGACATGCTCGCCTTCCCGCTTCCAACACCATCAGTGGAGCGGTGCTAGCAAGTGATGCATTGTTTTGCAAGGAAGAGACGTCAGGGGGTAAGGGACTACCTACTTCTCCAAACAGACGTCAAACCGGTCCAAAAAGAAAAATAGTTGGGACGTGCCGGGGACGGACTCCCTGTCTTCGGACCGGGAGAAGATCCCTCGTCACCGCTCTCGCTCTTCCCCAAGAGCGAGAATAGTTAAGTCCGACGAGAACCGCGTGCCAACCCAGAGAGCGGCCCCTCCATTTTCTTCGTCCTCCGACGGAGATATGGAGATTGAGGTGTGCTCTCCTCTCCTATCACTTCATCCTAAGGATAGGGATGGTTGGCAAACGGTCAAGCATAAGTAGACGACTATCCTCTACTTAAATCCACACACTGGCACTATTACAATGGAACTGTAATAGCTATTCTGGTCATCTCTCTGAGTTACGTCGATTAATATCTTAGTTTTCGGCAACCATTTTCTGTCTTCAGGAATCCAGGTTTCGTCCTGGACATGAGGTAACAATGCGTCACTTCAAACTCTTGTTTAATGACCGGGTGGACGGAGCTGTGGCCGCCGGTGGCGTCTGCTCTCTCGTCCACTCTAGCCTCTTTGGCGAAGAAGTGCCGCTGCGTACTCAGCTAGAAGCAGTCGCAGTTCGTACTTCGTTGCCAGTACACTTGTACATCCCGTCTGATTCTCAACAGAATTACAACCAGCTGGTGTATCTAGTCTCTCAGCTTCCCCCTCCTTTTCTCCTTCTGGGAGATGTTAATGCCCACAACACCATCTGGGGCTCCGCTACCACTAGCGGTAGAGAGAGAGAGATTTTGAGAGATTGATCAGGCGGCTGGACCTGTGTTTGTTGAACACAGGGGAACCGACGCACTTGTCTATTACACACGGCACTTATTCAAGTGTCGATATCACCTTGGGTCGTGCGCTGGTTCCCCTGCTACAGTGTGGTGTACACGAGGACCTTTGTAATAGTGACCATTTTCCAATTATCGTCGGGCTGATTGGCCAACCTTCACAGCACGTGTGGTTTTTGCCGAAGATACCTTTGAGAGTGTCGATGATCATACCATTCACATAACGAATGGTATTTTGGCTGCGGCAGAGGAAACAATTCCATCCTCCTCCAGCAACTCCCGCCGGAAGCTTGTCTCTTGGTGGACAGCCGTGATTGCAGCAGCCATTAACGATCGTCGACGTGTTTTCAAATGCTATCGGAGGCAAAACAACATGGCCAACCTTATCACCTTTAAAAGGATGCGTGCTAGAGCCCGATATCTGATTCGGGAGAGTAAGAGTCGTCTATGACGGCACATACACTCCATCTCAAGTGTGGACTAAGCTTCGTCGTATCTCCGGACTCCCGACATCATTGACGATATCCGGAGTCTCCATCAACGGAGACATCATCACGGACCATCTCGCCATTGCCAACATTATTGGATCGCACTTCAGTGATGTATCCTGCTCTCGGAGTTATGATCCTACATTTCTGACTCTGAAGCCGGAGGCAGAGGCTCACCCCTTATCCTTCGCCACTGCTGCTTCGGACTCCTACAATGTACCATTCTCTGAATGGGAACTGCGCAGTGCGCTTGCACTGTGCAGGATTACGGCTCCTGGACCGTATAACGTCCATAATCAATTGCTGAAACATTTGTGCGATTCCAGCTTGAAACAACTGTTGCTCCTCTTCAATCGTATATGGATTGAAGGGGAGTTTCCATCTCAAAGGAGAGAGGGGATCGTGATACCGATTCTCAAGGCTGGAAAGGATCCCAAGCTTGTCAGCAGCTATAGGCCCATTTGTCTGACAAATGGCCTATGTAAGCTGCTGGAGAAGATGGTAAACCGTCGACTGGTGTGGTTCTTCGAGGAGAGAAGTCTCCTGTCAGAGTACCAGTGTGGACTTCGCTCTCATAGGTCCACCACCGACCATCTGGTATGACTTGAGAGCTCCATACAGGAGGAATTTCTCCGAAAGTAGCATCTAGTCACGATTTTCTTTGACCTCGAGAAAGCCTACATCACATGGCGCTACGGGATCCTTTCCACCCTTCTCGAGTGGTGACTCCGTGGTAATCTACCGACTTTCATTGCGAATTTCATGTCCGTCCAACTCTTCCGGGTAAAGGTCGGTAGGACATTATCGCAATATTATATCCAAGAAAATGGTATTCCTCAGGTATCTGTGCTGTCACCTTGTTCGCGGTTGCCATAAACGGCATCGTTGTCGCCGCCGGGCCCAAGGTAGTTCCATCACTGTATGTAGCCGATTTAGCGCTGCATTACAGCTCTGGAAGTATGGCAATCGCATAACGGCAATTGCAGCTAGCTATTAACCGGGTCGACAGGTGGGCTAACGACCGGGTTTTCGTTTTTCAGCAGCGAAAACCTCCGTCGTCCATATTTGTCGGCTCCGGAGGCTACATTTACATTCTGAACTACATTTCATGGATGCTGCGTTGCCGTTGGTTGACACTTATCGCTTCCTGGGGCTCCATTTTGTCAACAAATTAACGTGGCAGCACCATATACGGCAACTAAAAACGGCGTGTCTCAGGAAACTGAACATGCTCAAGTTTCTTAGTGGCACTAAGTGGGGAAGGGGGGTGGCCGTGCGGTGCTGCTACGGTTCTAGCAAGCCCTCGTCCTGTCCCGGCTAGACTATGGTTCTGCGGCTTACGGTTCAACAAGGCCGGCAACCTTGAAAATGCTGGACAGTATCCACCATAGTGGCGTTAGGTTAGACAGATAGATTTATTTTGTCTGGCAAGATTAGGGCCATTGGGCCCTCTCTTCCATCTAACCAGATTATACAAATGATAAGTAAAGAGCAATACAAATACAACTTAAATCTAACAATATTACAATGTTGATATAATATAAAATACATATGAAATGGATTAGCTTGATAATGAACAATACAAATACAACTTAAATCTAACAATTTTACAATATTTATACAATACAAGCTGTACCCGGCATGCGTTGCAATGCCAATCAAAGAAAGTGTTGGCATTGTAATTTGGTTTCTTGAAGTGCTTTTGGATACACAATTTTTTCTTCAATTTCCGTTAACTGCCTCTAAGCTATCGTAAAATGGATTTACTAATTTTAAAACATTTGTGGGAGAGTGCGCAACAACTCACCAAAGTTTAATCGCAATTGGATGAATGGTATATGAACGCAGATGGAACTTTGCTGAAACACTTCACGCGTCGTCACTCATTTGTTGCATCAACTCGTGCGCTACCTATTGTAAAATGGATTTAGTAAATCGAAAACCTTCCCTGGCGTATACACAACAAATCATCAAAGATTCATCACAATCGAATGAATGGCATATGAACGCTTACGGGATTTTGTTTAAACGATTCGCGCGCCGTCACTCATTTGTTGAATCAACTCGCGCGCTACCAATTGTACAATGGATTTACTGAGTCAGAAACCTTCCCTGCAGTGTGCACAACAACTCACCCTAGTTTCATCACAATCGGATGAATGGTATATGAACGCAGATGGAACTTTGTTGAAACGGTTTGTGCGCCGTCACTCATTTGTTGAAACTACTCGTGCGCAACCCATTATACAATGGACTTACTAAATCAGAAACGTTCCCTGCAGTGTGCACAACAACTCACCCAAGTTTCATCGCAATTGGATGAATAGTAGGCCTATATGAACGCGTACGGCACTTTGTTGAAACGCTTCGTGCGTCGTCGCTCATTTGTTGAATCTACTCGTGTGCTACCTATTGTAAAGTATATTTGCTAAGCCAGAATCCTTCCTTAGAGTGTACTCAATATCTCACCCATCGCTATCGGACGAATGGTATATGAACGCATACGTGACTTTGTTGAAACGCCTCGCGCGTCGTAGCTCATTTGTTGAATCTACACGTGCGCTGCCCATTGTAAAGTGGATTTACTCAGCCATATACCTTCCCAAAAGTGTACACAACATCTAACCCAAGTTTCATAGCTATCGGATGAATGGTATATGAATGTATACGGGACTTTCTTGAAACGTTTTGCGTGTCGTCACTCATTTGTTGAATCTACTCGTGCGCTTTCTACTGTGAAATGTATTTACTCACCCAAGTTTCATTGCTATCGGACGAATGGTGTATGAACACATACGGGACTTTGTTGAAACGGTGTGCGCGTCGTCGCTCATTTGTTGAATCTACTCGTGCGCTACCTATTGTAAAGTGAATATACTAAGCCAGAATCCTTCCTTAGAGTGTACTCAATATCTCACCCAAGTTTCATTGCTATCGTACGAATGGTATATGAACACATACGGGACCTTGTTGAAACGCTTCGCGCGTCGTCGCACATTTGTTGCATCTACTCGTGCGCTACCAATTGTAAAGTGGATATACTAAGCCAGAATCCTTCCTTAGAATGTACTCAATATCTCACCCAAGTTTCATCGCTATCGGCCGAATGGTATATGAACGCATTCGGGACTTTGTTGAAACGCTTCGCGCGTCGACGCTCATTTGTTGAATCTACTCGTGCGCTATCAATTGTTAAATGGATTTACTAAGCCAGAAACCTTCCCTGGAGTGTACACAACATCTCACCAAAGTTTCATCGCTATCGGACGAATGGTATATGAACGCATACGGGACTTTGTTGAAACGCTTCGCGCGTCGTAGCTCATTTGTTGAATCTAATTATTGTGCGCTGCCTATTGTAAAGTAGATTTACTAAGCCAGACACCTTCCCTCGAGTGTACACAACATCTCACCCAAGTTTAATCGCAATCGGACGAATGGTATATGAACGCATACGGGACTTGGTTGAAACGCTTCGCGCGTCGTAGCTCATTTGTTGAATATAACCGTGCGCTGCCTATTGTAAAGTAGATTTACTAAGCCAGACACCTTTCCTGGAGTGTACACAACATCTCACCCAAGTTTCATCCCTATCGGACTAATGGTATATGAACGCATACGTGACTTTGTTGAAACGCTTCGTGCGTCGTATCTCATTTGTTGAATCTACTCGCGCGCTGCCTATTGTAAAGTGGATTTACTAAGCCAGAAACCTTCCCTGAAGTGACGACATCTAACCCAAGTTTCATAGCTATCGGACGAATGGTATATGAATGCATACGGGACTTTGTTGAAACGCTTTGCGTGTCGTCACTCATTTGTTGAATCTACTCGTGCGCTATCTACTGTGAAATGTATTTACTAAGTTAGAAACCTTCCCTGGAGTGGAAACTACTTCTCACCCAAGTTTCATCGCAATCGGATGAAAGGTTTACGAACAAATACGGGACTGTGTCGAAATGCTTCGCGCGTCGTCGCTCATTTGTTGAATCTACTCGTGCGCTGCCTATTGTAAAATGGATTTACTAAGCCAGAAACCTTCCTTGGAGAGTAATCAACATCTCACCCAAGTTTCAGCGCAATCGGATGGGTGGTGTATGAACGCATAGGAGACACACATCCACACACCCACATACATACTATCTCGTACATTGATTTTTATATATATAGATAAAGTACATATACACTGGATTAGCTTGGTGGTGTAGGCTGTAAATTGTTGCATTGTTAGGGTGAATAACTAAGATACTTAGAAGTAAGTAAGAAGTAAGGCTGGGTACCGGTGCCTTCCGGACCAGCCCGATACCCAGGCTACTTACCGAATCGGATGTTCCACCTCTAAATTATAGACGTCTGCCAATGTGCGTCAAATGTCGCAACATCCGAGCTATCGAGGTGTCTTCAGTACCCAATACCACCAGAGGTACGCCAACCAGTCTCGCGCCACTTGGCCGGTTGGTATTAGACACGATAGCTCGTGTACTGAAGTAGGATTGGCTGTAGGTCCCCGTATGATCCGGACCCCTAGCGAGGTGCCTCCGTGGCAAGTCCCGCGTCCGGAAATTCGGTTAGATCTACACCGAGGTCCTAAGGCAGCAGTTCCCAAACTTTTTTGGTCACGGAACCCTTTAGAAGACATGTTTTTTCCTCGGAATCCAAACTCTATCCCTGATTTTTACTGAGCATTGTGAACCCACAACGTTCTTCCTGCTTTCATCTATTCTTATTGCCTGGGTGTTTTGTATAGCCTAACGCCAATATAGTAGGTTTGGAAACAAAGAGAAAACATTTTAAATATACATACAAGCCTTTATTTTGGTACAATAATATAAACAATTATTTTAGAACAATCGCCGGCCTCTCACCGCTGGGGTTCGTGGTTCAAATCCCGGTCACTCCATGCGAGATTTGTGCTGGACAAAGCGGAGGCAGACAGGTTTTTCTCTGGGTACTCCGGTTTTCCCTGACAATATTTAATTCCAGAAACACTCTCCACTTTCATTTCAATTCATCTGTCATTCATTTAATCATTGCCCCAGAGGAGTGCGACAGGCTTCGGCAGCCGGAACAGTTCGTAACCTCGCCGATAGATGGGGGCTTCATTCATTCCATACCTGACCCGGTCGGTCGACTGGAAACAGGCTGTGGATTTTCATTTTTCATTTTAGAACAATACAAATTGGATTTCCATCTAATTTCTAATATGATGAATGAAATTGTTTCATTTTCGTTCTTAAAATAGTTTTGAAATCGGGCTTTATGTCCGACAGCTGAATACGTAAATCCGGGGCAGCATTCAACTTACTCCTAAATTTGTTTCTGGTGTAAGCATAAGCAGAAAAGCCTGCTTCGCATCGATAGGTGGACACGAAGGGGAGCAGAGCTCGGATAGCCTTTTCGGCTAGTGACGGGTATACGTCTATCAGTCCTATCCAATAGTCATTCAGTGGCACTAATTCGAATTTCGTTTTAAAAGCGGAGGTACATTGAATTTCAATAAGATCTTCAAAGTCAGGCACGGACATATGAGGTTTATTTCGGTTGGCAAATCGATTTTGCACCCACTCTATGTCCTTTATTGAAGCCTCCGTGGCTTAGGCGGCAGCACGCTGGCCTCTCACCGCTGGGTCCGTGGTTCAAATCCCGGTCACTCCATGTGAGATCTGTGCTGGACAAAACGGAGGCAGACAGGTTTTTCTCCGGGTACTCCGGTTTTCCCTGTCAACATTTCATTCCAGCAACACTCTCCACTATCATTTCATTTCATCCGTCATTCATTTAATCATTGCCCCAGAGGAGTGCGTCAGGCCTCGGCAGCCGGCACAGTTCATATCCTCGCCGCTAGATGGGGGCTTCATTCATTCCATTCCTGACCCGGTCGGAGACTGGAAGCAGGCTGTGGATTTTTTTCTATGTCCTTTATTATGCTGGTATCTGGGAAGTACTGCGTCATAGATTTCGAAAGATTAATAAAATGCTCACAAATGTTTTTTTGCACATCAGCTTCGATTTCCATCTAATTTTTACTTAAAAATTGTGCCAGGAGAGAAAAATATTCAAATATTTTCTCATTTACACATTCGATCCAAAAGTTGAGTTTGGTTTTGAATGATGTTATTGTGTCTCTTAATGTGAACGTGTTTATATATTTACGCTGCAAAAATGTAGTAACTTCATTCAGTTTCCCGACGAGGTAAGCACATCGCATGAGCCACTTCTCGTTGCGTAAAAATTCAGCATGTTTGCTAGGCACGGAAAGGTCTTCTTCCCCTATGAAGGAAACCAGAAGCTCGTTGCGCAGCTCAAAAAGCCTGGCCAGGACTTTGCCTCTTGAAAGCCATCTAATTTCTGTGTACATTAAAAGCGATTGATGTTGACTTCCCATTTCTTCACCAGCCTTTGCAAAACGTCTACACTGGAGTGGGCGAGACTTTACATAATTGACACGTTTTACAGCCTCATTAAGAACGTGCCTTAAGTCTGGTGGAATGTTCTTCGTCACAAGGGCATGTCGATGCAAGATGCAATGGCTACTGGTACAATTTGGCGCTATATTTTTATTTTATTCTTGTTACCATCCCTTTCACTTTCCCCACCATCGCTGCATACGTTAACACACTTTTCCCAATCAATATCATGTTTACGCATGTAACAATCTATGATTTTAAAATTGTCTTCCCCATTTGCATTGGTCTCCAAAGGTGTGCATAGAAACGAATCTTCTTCCATACATTCTTTGAATGGTTACCTCACGAAAACAAGCAATATCGCAAGTCCGGCGACATCTGTATTCTCGTCCAGTTGCATTGAATACGCTTTACAATTTTTCAGTCTCTGAATTAATTCGTCTTCAATATAGTCTGCGATTTTATGTATACGGTCGGACACAGTGTTGTTAGAACATTGGATCTCTGAAATTTTTTTCGCCATTTCCATTCCAAGCGCACAGCCGACTATTTCTTAACACATGGTTTGATGAGATCCTCTGCAATTGTATGTGGTTTCCCAGTACGGGCAATCCTGTAACTTAAGAGAAACGATGCTTCAGTTGCGTTTTCATTATCAGTCTTTGCATATTTCTCTAAGCAAGCCACAGCGCCATCGTGGACTTTCTTGTGGGTTTTGAAAGAAAAAAAAACGACGTCCTTTCCCTTTATGTGCGGGTGGTTTGTTTCTAGGTGTCGTTTAAGCTTAGCGGGTGCCAACGAACCGTTAAGTAGAATTTGGTTGCATATGATGCATTGCCCGTCCGGATGCTCTGCATTTCCAATAGGAATAAATCCAAAAGATAGACAAGATTCATCGTATTTCCTTTTTTTCCCGAAGATTTTAAACCTCCTCGTTCGATCCTGTCACTAGTCGGAGTGTTCGCTTTTTGACCATCAGTGGGATGTTCCATCGCAGTTGTGCCCTAAAATGAATTAAAAAAAAGAAAGGTCAAAACTACAGGCTGACTCAATTCGTGAACAGAAAAAGAATTGATTCTAATATCCTTGAATTGTTACTCACCAAACTGCAATGAAGAGCATAGTCTTGATCTTGAATCTCTTCAGGTCCAGATGACAGTGTCTCAGTACTATTTTTGGCACCTTAAAGCGGACCCGTCTTCAGTCAGTTATCCATGGCGTTAGTAGCTTCTTGAAATAGTCGGTAAACAATTGTTAGTACATACATACTGTAGTACATTATATATATCTGATTAATAAAGTGATTATATCGTCATAATTATCCCAAATACTATTTACCTCAAGAAATTTAGGGTAAATTGGGTTAACTGGATCAGCATATTAAGTAGACCTTTCAAAATAACGTTCTTGGTTGTTTGACAACACTAATAGAATGTTGAAAAGATTACCAATGGTTTTCTCTACAAGAATGAATTCAACCGAAGTGTGTAGCCTACATCTTTTCACAGTGATAGCTCAAAGTCAAATTTGTCCAGTTAACCCTACAAGAAAGAAAAATAAATGTGGAATCAATGTGTAAAATCGACTAAATATGAATCACTCTTGTTCAGGTTGAAAACAATAACATACTGAAATGTGTAGCCAGTAAACATACCTGTTAGCAATAGTTGTAGCACAGAATAGCTACTACGGAGGCCTCGCCGGTCGTCTGTATAGCGTCAGAACAGACAGCTACCGTAACTGTAAGTTACACGCACCACTTATCCACACGCATGAATTACGAACGATAAGTATGGAAGCGAACGTAAGATTTCCCTGAACTGAACTGAATAAAGCGAGTAGTGGTATGCTAATGCTAGTAATTATAAGACAAAAGAATCTTCTGGATGCTGCTAGGAATGCCAAGAGAGAGCGCGCCTTCTAGCGTCCCTCCCTGACCCTCGCAATCGAAGTCGGCGGGGAGCCGATTTCTGTGCGAACTATGACCTGCCAGCCCCAAAGGGGCCTTAGGAGCCATATCAGAAAAATACGACCAACAACATTTGATTGAGGGGGTTTGGGTGATTACCGTGCGCGCTAGGAACTAATTTCATTTCGCGCTTCATGAGCATTCCATGGAGAGGACGCACGAATCGGAGACGCAGGGTTGTGATAAAAGTCATAAAACGAAGTCCTAACATTGGCGAATAGGTGTTTGGATATAACACGAACTCCACCTACCTTCGCCTTAGAGATAATCTGATAGTTAGCCTCGTGTGGTTTTATTTTAAAATCATTTTAAAATCAGTTTTGAGATTTATCGCGGAACCCAGTTTGGGAACCGTTGCCCTAAGGTGAACACGGATGCCTCCGTTTATCGGAGGCAGTTCCACAGCATTGTTCACCAATTTCCGGATGCTGGTATTCTATACACGGATAGTTCGAAGGTGGACGAGAAAGTGAGTTGTGCTTACGTTGTTGATGGAGCAAATACCAAGATTGGCGGCTTTGGTGGCGTAGTTGGTAGCATGCTGAGCTTCTATGCCCAAGGTCGCGGTTTAAAAACCCGGCCGAAGTCTGATTCTTAAGAGCATTAAAATCCCTCAGTATGCCTTCCTTCGGAGGGGAAGAAAAGCCGGCGGTCCCATATCATAGATTAAATGGCATGATAAAGAACCTTCCACTAATTACACTTGTGTGATGCTAAATTATAGGTTAGATTTGACTAACGCTCTTAGGTTCCAACGTTAGTCGCCAGAAGCCGACTGCGGTTGCATCTAGTAACCAAGTTCAGAACTAGTTGGTCGTTGACGTTGGCGTTTGTTAGCAAAAGTTAGAACTACTTGAAAATTAAATGTCTGCAGTCCTTACGTGAATTAAAAACAGATGACACACACTAATACAGTCATCACAGTTAACACCGGTTATCAGACAGATTCTACACACACCCAAAGTACACGGGGCTACATGACCGCGTTGTCGCAGCCCTTAATCTCAGGAACCAACCAACCAAATACCAAGATCTCTTTCCTGAGGGCTGTAGTGTGTTTACTGCGGAGCTCGTTGCCATCTACGAAGCTCTGCAGTTTGCACTACAGGATGCACGAATCCACTTTCTCGTGTGTACCGACTCTTTGAGTTCGTTGCAGTCAATTGCTACATGTTTCCCGCAACACCCCCCCTAGTGCAGCGAATCCACGACCTACTAGAAGGGTTGTGTCGCGCTGACACTCGAATTGCCATTCTATGGCTTCCAAGCCACACGGGAATTGCGGGAAATGAGTTAGCAGATCAAGCTGCAAAAGAGGCAGTATCACTACCACCTTGACCAATTGAGGTACTCGCTAGAGATATTCGCCCTCAGTTACGTCGACAAGTACTGGCATTTTGGGAGAGTCAGTGGCTAGCTGACCCAATGCCCAGTAAACTGAGAGCGATCAAGGGAACTACTCGCGTGTGGCGGAGCTCTTTCCGGTCACGGAGGGAGTCCGTCATTTTGTGTAGGCTAACATGATAGGTCATACAACATCCACCCACTCGTACCTAATGAGAAGGCAAGGACCCCCCCCCCCACGCTTTGTACCTGTGGAGCCGTTTTAACCGAGTGCATGGATCTTGCTGACTTACGAAGAAACCTCGGTTTGCAGATGACACTCAAACTTATATTAGCCGATGACCCGGTGGCTGCTGATCGCGTTATCCGCTTTATAAGTGAGAGTGGGTTAGGGCCAGCAATCTAAATTTTCCAGTGAACATTGACTCAAAGACTTGTTCTTTCTTAAATTCTCATTTTGTTGTTTTTCCGTAATTTTTGTTTATTTTTATATTTAGTATTTTTATTTATTTTTTGTTTTGTTTTATTAATTTTCGGTCTTTTCTAATTTAGGGCCCACCTCTAAATTTTAAATTCCATTCCAAATTTATATAATTTAATCTTTGTTAAGAGGGGCAGATGACCTCGTAGTTCCGCCCCTTAAAACAACAATAACTAACTATTTCAATTTGTGATGCCCAGCTGAGTGTTACTTCAATATTATGTGCCCCTAGGTTGGTAGAAGCAACTACAGCAGCATTTTAGATAGTTGAAGTGAACAATGAAGTGCCTTTGTAGTAATGACAGCAAGTCAGAATTCTATGAGAGTACCTCAACATTTATCGACATGGATGGAAGTAGTAATGTAGTGAACCAGCAAAAGGAAAGAAAAAGAACAGAGATCCAAGTAGACTGTTGTTTGAGTCATCATTCTTTTGACTGGTTTGATGCTGCGCTCCATGTCTCCCTGTCTTGAGCTAATCGTTTCATCTCTACATAGCTACCACACCCTACATCCAAAGCAATCTGTTTAACATATTCTAACCTTGGTCTACCCCTACAGTTCTTGTCCTCAACCCTTCCTTCCAAAACTAAGCTTGCTCTTCCTGGGTGTCTTAGTATGTGTCCTACTAACCTATCTCTTCTCTTCATTATCAGTCGCCAAAAACATCTCTCCTCTCCCACTCGTCTTAATACCTCTTCGTTTGTCACCCTATCTACCCATCTGATCTTCATCATTCTCCTGTAACACCACATTTCAAATGCTTCAATTCTCCTCTTTTCTGCTGCACCAATAGTCCAAGTTTGACTTCCATAGAGTGCCACGCTCCAGACAAAGGTTTTCAAAAATGACTTCCTAATACCTAAATCTATATTCGATGTCAACAGATTCCTTTTCAGTAGAAATGTTTTCCTTTCCTGAGCCAACCTACTTTTTATATCCTCTTTGCTTCGCCCATCACTGGTTATTTTGCTTCCTAAGTAAGAGAAGTCTCCTACTTCCTTCAGCTTTTCACCTGCCAATTTGATGTCCATAGAGGTTTCTGATTTATTTCGGCTGCATTCCAGTATTTTTGTTTTATATTTATTAATTTTCATCATGTATTCATTGCGCAAGACGGAGTCCATACCATTCAAAAACTCATTCAAATCCTCAGGCGTGTCGGCCAAGATGACGATGTCATCAGCAAATCTCAGAGTTGGAATTATTTATCCTTGAATCTTCACTCCTACTTTAAATTTTTCTCCAATTTCCTTCATTGCTTGCTCAATGTAAAGACTGAAAAGTATGGGTGATAAGTTGCAGCCTTGCCTTACACCTTTCTAAATACCAGCTTCTCTCTCATGTCCTTCAGCTCGAACGACTGTTGTCTGGTTTCTGTATAGATTGTATATCACCCTCTTATCCCTGTAGTTTATTCCAAACGATTTCAAAATGTCAAATAATTTAGTCCAATCAACGTTATCAAAAGCCTTTTCTAAGTCTACAAATGCCATGAACGTTCTCTTATTTTTCCTTATTCTACCTTCCAAAATCAGCCTAAGACTTAGTACAGCTTCCCTTGTTCCTACATTTCTCCTGAAACCAAACTGGTCTTCACCCAACTCCGTTTCTATCTGGCTCTCAATCCTCTTGTAAATTATTCTAGACAGGATCTTAAGCATGAGTAATCAAGCTGATTGTACTGCTACCGACTACGCCACCGAAGCCGCTACAAAATATCGATAACATATTTACATGTCCATTACTTAACTTCTATATGACACACACACACACACACACACACAGAGAAGAAAAATACTATGCGAGTAAGAGCTCCGGTAGCATTCATGTGTAACAAAATATCATTATTTATTTATTTATTTATTTATTTATTTAGCACTAGCAACCCGTCCCGGCTTCGCCCGCATTACGTGTTAGGCGCTTTTTTCGATGTCAATGAACTACGACCTATATCCGTTTTACGTCTCGGCATGATGGGTTAAAATCACTGACTGGACTATCAATTATATTATCATGGAGATGCGTGCAACGAATTCTTGTCAGACGTAATTTACGAATGGCGAGGTGCATGAAACACAAATCCCCCTTCCGTCCAATCTTAACTTGACCGTGTATTTGGTGGAACGAAAAGTTACAGGCGAAATGAAGAAAAGCCGAGTTGCACTTACAGGGAAACTCCGAACACAACCACTCTTCTCTGAAGTCTTAACTCAACACGACTCAACAGTTTGCTGCTGGCTGTATCTGGGGGTAATAGGCTCTCCCGCTAGCTAGGCTGTTGATAGCCCCTAGATAGCTCGTAAACTGTCACCTCAGTAATTGAATGGAGATTGTTGGAAGAAATGAAAACGTAAAAACACTTATATTGGGCGATGTATTGAAGATAGATATATGCGCTCGCGGACGTTTTGGTAGAACTTTTCATACTGAACAATTCCCACACTCATAGTATATTTATATTTTTAACTGTTTGCCCAGCGTAAGCTTAACAAGCACACGGACGCCAGTTATTTTTCGACCTTTTCACTGAAATCGTTACTGCTTGGCTTCCTTTGATCATAAATAAATAATTTTCTACAGAAACCTTCCTCGAGATATCCTTTACAGAATGGTGACAACCGCATCAAAATCCATCCCGTGGTTCTCGAGATTACCCGTGACATCCAAGAATCGGGGATTTAGTTTTATACTAAGTAGAGATATGGCTTTTAGTGCCGGGAGTGTCCGAGGACATGTTCGGCTCGCCAGAGGCTGTAGCTTCTCCAAAGTAGACACCCTTGGGGTAAGCTACACGTTCCGTTCAATTTCAAGTAGTTCCAACTTTCGCTACCAGATGTCACTGACACCTAGTGGTGAACGTTAGACAGTACAATCTTGCTTCAAGAAACACAACAACTGGATGTAGATGGATAAAATAAATTAGAGAAGACTTGCAAGCAATTTGCGTAACACCAAAAGACACTATAAATAAGAAAAAAATAACCACAATACTTAAAAATATGACTTTTCGTTTTGCACTTACAAAAAAGAAACTTCCGACAAGATAGAGTGTTTCAACGAAATCTAACCTACAATTTAGCTTCAAAGGTTTAATTAGCGGAAGGTTATTTTACATGCCATAAATCTATGACATGGGACCGCCGGCTTTACTACCCCTCCGAAGGAAGGCACACTGAAGGATTCCTACGCTCTTAAAACGTCCGACGCCTTCGGCCGGGTTTGAACCCGCGATCTTGGGCATAGAAGCTCAGCATGCTACCGACTACGCCACCGAAGCCGCTACAAAATATCTATAACATATTTACATGTCCATTACTTAACTTCTATATGACACAGGAGTGTTCCAATAGAGACCGTATCCATTTTTAAAATCAATATTGTATAAAATGTACTCAAAATCAATTATTTATATTATGTTCTTAATTTTTGAAAGAGAATAACGTGTTCAAATATATTATTTTTTCTATGAGTTAATGATATTCAAACTTAGAAACAGTTTCTCTCAAATATCCAAAAAGTCCATAGTATGAAGAAGACCCCTTTTGGAACTATATAACTCACATCATGAGAATGCCAGATTCACGACTTCTGAAACAGCTAGTACAGTACAATCTTGCTTCAAAAAACAAAACAACTGGATGTAGATGGATAAAAGAAATTAGAGAAGACTTGCAAGAAATTCGCCTAACAAGAGAAAACACTCTGAATAAGAAAAAAATAACCGCAATACTTAAAACTATGGCTTTTCATTTTGCACTTTTAAAAAGGAAACTCCCAACAAGAATATTTTCTGCACAAGAAAGGGTAAGAAGATCAGCACACATAAAGAAGTACTGGGAGGACCGTAAGTTTCGCACAGTTCCTATCAAGAGGTCGACAAACTAATGGGTTGACTAAAGAGATCCTATGTGGTCTCAAAGGAAGAAGAAGAAGAAGAAGAGGGCCTAATGTTATTGACTTGACGTCCTTTCCAACTCCATTAGAGATTTCGCCTCCCGAAAGGGGATCTACTGACACGGCTCCCTCGCATTTGCCCACCCTCAAATACCAACTGACTGCGTCGGGATTCGATCCTGCAACCTTGGGACAGCAGCAAGTTAATTTGTTATCTGAATGCATCCCTAACATCTATCAATATAGGTTTGTGGAAATAGGCTATATAGTATATAGGTTACATTCCACTTTTTTAATACGGAAACCAGTTATACACCAGCCGAAGATCATTTTCGTATGTTCATCTCTTTGGCAAATTGCTTGTGTCGCCTCGGAGGTCCGGGTACGGTTCCCGGCACGATCAATACATTTATTTCTGGTCTGTGGGCTGGGACGGAGTACACTCAGCCTCGTGAGGCAAAACTGAGAAGAGGTGGGTTGGATTCTTACCTCAGACATCCTAGAAGTGATTTTCCGTGGTTTCCTCACATACTCCAGGCAAATGCCGGAATGGTTCCTAATTTAAGGCCACGGTCATCTCCTTCCCAATCCTCACCTGAATTACAAATACACACTAATACAGCCATCACAATAATACAGGTTATCATACCAAATTCAACACACACACACAATTACATGGGACTGAATGACCACAATGTCCAAGCCTCATATGAAACAAGAACGCATTTCATGGCATTCCTTTCGACAAGTACGATCCAATAACATAGATGTTTGGTTTCTTAAAGCAACAATCAGTCGCCTCCGTAGCGTAGCGGTCAGCATAATTAGCTGCCGTCCCGGAGGTCCTGGGTTCGATTCCCGGCTCTGCCACGAAATTTGAAAAGTGGTATGAGGACTGGAACGGGGTCTACTCAGCCTCGGGTGGCCCAAATGAGTAGAGGGGGTTCGATTCCTACCTCAGCCATCCTCGAAGTGGTTTTCCGTGGTTTCCCACTTCGTCTTCGGGAAAATGCTGGGATGGTACCTACTGTCAGGCCACGGCCGCCACCTTCCCTCTCCCTAGCCTATCCATCCCATTCTTCCATCCCTTCCCATCCCTCATGAGGCCCCTGTTCGCTTTGCAGGTGTGGCCGCCTGGGCGGAGTGCTGATCACACCTCCCCAGTTGTATCCATCCCGACCAGATGTTCCAAGCTCCAGGACACTGCCCATAGAGGCGGTAGAGGTGAGTTCCCTCGCTGAGTCCGTGGGAACCACCAACCTAGAGGGTAAATTGACTAAATAAAATAAAATAAATAAAAAAAAGCAACAATCATCGTATACAAAAATCTACAACATATTTTCGCTATCATTTAGAGTTCATTGAATTTTTTTAAATTTGCTGTAAGCTAAGTTATTGTTAAGTGACCCTTGTGGAACGATGATAACTTTAAATGAAAGACCTACACTATGTTAAAGTTGTTGGCCCGCTGGTCTGGAAGCTCCCCCAGACAATTCTTTGTCCCGTGGAACTATTTTTCTGATCTTATCCGAGCTATTCTCCTGAGGTGTAACAACTTATTGATGAGTTTTGAAGCATAGTATCGTTATATCTAAAATACGTCGTTTAGCTAATGAGTTCGAAGCCGTGTTTCTGTGAAGCTGAACATATATAGTGGACATAATGTGACAACTCGCAGAAACTTCCTCTCTGTCCAAGATGAACAAGACGTGTTATATTTTAGGTAAGTACCATGTAAACAAACCATTGCTATAGATCGAGAGTTGGTAGCTCCTAGTATACAGAGGTACCTAATAAGTCTCCTTAAATAACTTCCTATCCGTTTCCGTGATCCACATTCCATTTTCACTTTTATGAATACACGAATAAACTAGCAATCGTGCCTGGATGATGAATACCTCCTCTCCCCCACTTTCACGGTCTGGCCCATGGAAATGTCTGGTTCTTTCATTTGAGGGGTTGGACGTCGTGGTCATTTAGCCCCGTTTACTTGGGCGAGTGTGGAATTTTGTCTGATGACCTGTGTCATTGTAATGGCTGTATTATTATGTGTATATGTAATGAAGGTGAGGATTTGGAAGGAAGCGGCCGTGGCGTTAAGTTAGGAAACATCCCGGCATTTGTCTGGAGTAGAAGTGGGAAACCACTTCCAGGATGGCTGAGGTGGGGTTTGAACCCACCTCTTCTTAGTTTTGCCTCACGAGACTGAGTGTACCCGGACTCCGCTCCAGCCCTCAGACCTGAATTAAATTTCTTTGTAGAGCTGGGAGTAGAATCCGGAGCTCCGGGGCGACAGCGAAGAATGCTAGCCGCTACACCAGGAGGTAGAAATGGAAATGCCTCTTCGTTACACAATGTCTTTAGTAACTAAATGTTTGAAAATAGAATTTTACAGAGACAAATTGCAAGTAAGAAGTACCGTAACCTCTCAAGTATGATTTATCATGGCTACAGCCCAGCAAACACATTTGTTGATTGGTGTGAATATGTCTGTAAGGACCGCATTATTAAACGAAGAAAAAATCCTAGCAACAGGTAATCACTTAGAGGTACTTTTGGTACCGTAAAAAACTGGGAATTTGGCATGACGGACGGTAATGATTCCGGCGAAGATGACCTCTATATTCTGCCCTTAAAACAATCAACATAACTCAGGTTGACCAGAAAAAGAATGAAATTCGAAAATCTCTTTTAAAAAAAGTACAGGTAGGTGGAATAACCCATATTTCATAACATATTTGCCAGATGACCTCACTGCTCCGCCCCCTTGAAACAACTTAAAAGTCACTTACGTGATATTTCTTTTCAAAAATTTAGAGCTATTATTTCTCGTTAAAAGGGGGAATAACCCATTTTTCGTAAAATATTTAATGACCTAAATAAAGTTTTCTGGTATTTCTTTCAAACATTTTTAACTACTGGGTTTTCCCCGTTATTTATTTTGTAAAAGGTATCTTTTCACAACATTTCAAATTTTGTGCTTAATGCAAATAACTCAAATAACGTTCTTTTGTTTTTTCAAATTCTCTCTAATGACTAGGTTTCCACAGCGAGAGTTTCATACTTTAGGATTCTTCTCGTCAACCTTGATTCATTACCGATCATTGTGCCAAATTTCCATCTGTTCCACAACTATACTAAGTTAACCTAGTGATTACAGAGAAGTTAAACAAATTCCTCTCGGCACGCCGGAAGGCGGAGGTAGATTTCACCGGGCAAACTTGGGGATAGGTGAAAATAGGCAGAATATGCAGGTTTTCGTAGAAGGATTAGATCTCATTTATTACGAGAAAGTATTTTATAATTGGAGCTTAATTTACTTTGTTTTTCGTCTTTTTATGCATATTTTAAACATTTTATTGCCTTATGGGGACGGTAACCTTCTCGTCATTTGGGGTCCATTTTTAGCCTATTTTCAATTTTGAAAAAAATAGGCTTATGAGATCACCTTTTGTCCGTGTGTGTGTGCGTGTGTGTGTGTGTGATTCGTGTGTGTGTCCCCCCCTAATAAAATCTAAACGGCAGGAGCGATTCAATGAAACTCGGAAATTTCATAGCACTATTCCGGGCGACCTCGACCGTGCCCTTCAAATTTTGTTTCGACTCACCAATCCAACATGGCGGCTGTGTGAAATATTTCACCAGCATTCAATATCTCCGAAACTATTACCGATATTACCCTGACATTTTCTATGGTGATAGAGGAAACTACTATAAGTTCACTTATGTGACTTTTGAAAACCTGGTGACTACAAAACCAACATGGCGGCCAAGCGAATTTGCGACATTTAAATAGACGTTTCTCGCGATTTGACCAACCGAACGCAATGAAACTTGGTACAGTATATGTTTATATACATTGTAATGCACCGACATCTAGCTTCGTTGAATTGTTTACATAATCACAAGATGGCGGATGTGCGAAATATTTCACCGGCATTCTATATCTCCGAAACTATTACCGATATTACCCTGACATTTTCTATGGTGATAGAGGAAACTACTATAAGTTCACTTATGTGACTTTTGAAAACCTGGTGACTACAAAACCAACATGGCGGCCAAGCGAATTTGCGACATTTAAATAGACGTTTCTCGCGATTTGACCAACCAAACGCAACGAAACTTGGTACAGTATATGTTTATATACATTGTAATGCACCGACATCTAGCTTCGTTGAATTGTTTACATAACCTCAAGATGGCGGCAGTGCGAATTTTAAAATTAAGTTTTTATTTCTTGTGATGTAGTCATGCGATCGAAGTGAAAGTTTGAATAATGAACCTACACAATAATTTTCCTTTAATGGTACATGACTCTATGGCCTATACATTTAACAATCCAACATGGCGACCATCCGAAATACTTAGACGATACTGAATATCTACGAATCTATTTTAGCAATCAAACTGCATTTTTTAATGTTCATAGGGGCTATGAACTTAAGTTCACCTATAGGACTTTAAATAACCTGGTGATCACAAATCCAACATGGCGGCGACGCGAATTATAAATATTCACATGGACGTTTCTCGCAATTTAACCATCCGCGTGCAGTGAAACTTGGTACAGTAAATCCTTATACGAATGTTAATCCACTGGCATCTAATTTATTTCAATTGTTTCCATAACCTCAAGATGGCAGCTGTGAAACATTTTAAAATCTCCTTGTTTTTTCTTGTGTCCTAATTATGCGATTGAAGTTTGAATACTACACGTTCACAATAATCTGCATGTAACAGTACATAACTCTAGGACATTCATATATAAAATCCAACATGGCGACCATCCGAAATATTTAGTCGGTTCTCAATATCTACGAATCTATTACAGCAATCAAACTGAAATTGTGTTTGTTGATAGTGGCAATTAGCATAAGTAGGATATATGAAAATAGGCTGTATAGTTCTTCACGGAACTACTTGTTATACTTGTGGTCACACTGTCCTTATGCACGGTTTCGACACTGATGTGTAACTATCTAAAGGTCTGTTACTGTGTGTAGAATCTGTCTGATAAACGGTGTTAATTGTGATGGCTGTATTAGTCTGTAATTCAGGTAAGGACTGCAGACGGTCAATTTCAAGTAGTAGTTCCTAATTTTGCTACCAAATACTACCGTCAACAACACCTAGCTGTGAACTTGGCTACTAGATGCGACCGCAACCAGCTACTCGCAACGAACGTTGGAACTTCCCCTCCGAAGGAAAGTATACTGAGGGATTTTTAGCGCCCTTAGAAAATCCGACGACTTCGGCCGGCTTTGAACCCGCGACCTTGGACATAGAAGAGAATATGTCAGAAACGTGGTTTTAGAGCCTTAAGACGTAGTAGCGTCCGAGCCACCGAGGGGCTGAAAATGAGCTTTTTCTTGTCCTTGTACGCCATAATATAATAATAATCATAATAATAATTTAATAATATAGTGGTAGGGATATAATAGACCTTCAGTACCACACCCGCACGAATAAATCGCGTGAAAAAATTCTAGAGTACCCCTTGACACATTTAAGCGCATTATATACGTATTGATGAATTTTACAGCTTAATATGGTTCCGTGATATCCTTATAGCCGTTTGCAAACTTTCACAATAATGTAATAAATGGAATTATTGCATTGCGTCTTACAGAAATAGATGGACTTCTGAGATTGTGTTGCCATGGTTACCGGCTTGCATTCTTTCATTAGTTTATTAAATGAAATTAGTTTTCTGGGAATATCTCAAAAACTGGTGGTTTTAGGATCTTAAAATATGGTTTCGGGGCCGGTAGAGCCTCCGAGTTTTTTTTCTCACATTGAGACGCTGAAAATGAGCTTTGTCTCGTCTTTCTACGCCCATATTAGCATGTATTTTAAGGGGGTAGACCCCCTTTTATGAGAGGTACGGAGAAGAGTTACATCAATGATTACTTCGTGCCTCTGATGGACGTCTGTACCAAATCTTACGTTGATCTACTCAGCCGTTCTCGAGTGATGCGCGTGCAAAGTTGTACACAGACAGACAACACTTTTGTTTTTCCGCGCACCCGTCATAAACCAGTCTGAAACGCTTTAATAACTCAAATTTCCGTGGAAATTCAGGAAAAACAGACAAACTTTCATTTTTATATACAGTGTGGTCCACCAGCCCCTTATTTTTTTGGAGGAAGGCAACCCAACTAACGCGTATATCACAGTCATCCTAAAAACATTAGTACCTGCTCCTTTACGTCCATTGTACAACTTTACCGTTGAGTACATCCTCGCGAATATAGTATAAATCAATAGTGGCACTGTTCTTTCAATGACCTCAAATATAATGCATGATTGAAACGACCAGAGCTCCGAATAACACCTTCTTACATTTGGACAGGAAGTGTCTACGAATAGATTCAATAAGTGCCAGCTTCACACCACGGTTCTCGGTAGCTATGGTGGTTAAATCAATATTTGCTAGAGTAGCGTCAACGAAGTCGCAATCTACTAGGTTCGAACCTTGAACTAGTACACTTTTTTTTGCTTAATGTCGTTTATTGTGGATGTATTATGGGCGAATTTCTATCTGTTCCAACGAGTGTTTTTTTATTTGGTCCTCAAAAGCACCGTACTTATCCGATGGTACGCAGCCAGATTGGACGACGACATAATGATCTGTAGAACGAAAGCAAGGTATCTTGTATATTCAACGTAGCAAGTGTTCGAAATTTTGACCACCTTTGTTTAAAGGAAAACTTTGACTCACTCAGACCACCCACATAACAAATACATTTTTGTTATGTGGGTAGGCTCACGAATAAATACATCAGACCGAAACTATAATTTCTTTCAACGGCGTCTGTGCGAAAAGCGCTTGCTACACACTTAGAATAATAGTTAGTTAGTGAGGTTTTAAGGGGCGGAACTACGAGGACATCTGCTCCAAACATACAGTAAAAAGAGATAATTATAACATTATTGGTTTTACGTCCCTTTTAACTGCTCTGGCTTTTAGTTACGCCGGGGTGCCGGAATTTTGCTCCGAAGGGGATCTTCAACGTGCCAGTAAATCTACTGACACGGCTCCCTCGCATTTGCGCACCCTCAAATGCCAGCTGACTGCGCCAGGATACGAACCTGCTACCTTGGGCACAGCAAGCGAGAACGTTACCGCTGAGCTTCGCAGCAAGGCAGTAATTACAGAACGTGTCATATTATTATAAATATTGAACTATTAAAATTCTAATTATCACGAATAGAGTCGCCTCCGTTGCGTAGTGGTCAGCGTGATTAGCTGCCAACCCGGACTTCCTGGGTTCGATTCCAGTCTCTGCCACGAAATTTGAAAAGTGGTATGAGGACTGGGGCGGGGTCTACTCAGCTTCGGGTGGTCCAAATGAGTAGAGGGGGTTCGATTCCCACCTCAGCCATCCTCAAAGTGGTTTTCCGTTATTTCCCACTTCGCCTTTGGGAAAATGCCGGGATGATACCTAGCGTACGGCCACGGCCGCCTCCATCCATCTTCCTTGCCAATCCCTCCGGATCTGCCCCTCACTTCCCATCCCTCAAGAGGACCCTGTTCGCTTTGCAGGTGAGGCCCCCTGTTTTTGTGCTGATCCCACCTCCCCAGTTGTATCCCCCAGTAGAGATGTTTCAAGCTCCAGGACACTGCCCGTAGAGGCAGTAATGATGGGATCCCTAGCTGAGTCCGTGGGAAAACCTAACCTGGAGGGTAAAATCGACAAAAAAATAATAATAATTATAACGAATAGTATCCATCCATGGTTTTGAACAGTATTTAGGGAAAATAGCCATTTAAATGAGACAAGAAAATAACTTTCCCTATCGTCTTCGTAGATAATGTGAACAAAACCAAGTTGAAATCTTGCTGTACGAGGTAGGGAGGGTATAATAAAATAGTTAAAATGAATTTAAAAAATCTGCCGTTGGATAGTTTTGAACCCGGGATCTTCGAAAGAGCGAGCGGACGCAATAACACATGCACACATTTCCAACACACTTTGGAGGTTTTTATTGCGCTTCTTATTAACGCGTATGGTAAAATAATCAATTATTACAGTTATATCTTAAATATTGATTTGAATGCATTCATTCAGTACCTGGCATGTTTTCTAAATTGCTTAAAGCAAGTTTCGCGTCAATAAGGCGACATAACTGAAAATAATGCCCTCAGACGACAGCCCTTCGGTTTTATTTCATACAACTTAGCGTACAAAATGCTAGCGTGTGATACACTTCGGTCATACAAGCAGGTGTACTGACGAAGAGAACAGAATCATACAGGGTTTTATACCAGCGATCACAGCAGCTTCCTTGCCAGCGAGTGTCGTGTGATATGGGCCTAAAGATATGCTATGACTTTTTGTTAAAATTTAATAACAAAACAAGATGTTCGGAAAAGAACGTATAGCCTACTTTCTCATAAATGCATGGGTATTGTTATAACTCTTTGTCCTTTTCAAGAAGTATAATTGAATGTTGGTTCCTGACACACAACGTGCTATACGGATATTATACATGAATATGATGTGCCCTTTGCTAGTGCTACCTCGGTAAAAAATTTCATTCAAATCGGTTTCACCGTGCTTGAATTGATATGGGGAATCGATTTGCACACATACATGGCCGCTATCTGCAAACTATTGGGCTGATGACCTTGTAGTTCTGCCAAAGAATGCTTCCCACAAAAAGGTATGTTGTTGAAAAATTTGGTAGAGATCAAATGATTAGGTTGTTCGTAATTTGATTTAAGCTTTTAACATTAGGGTGGCCGCCATTCCGTTTCCTTCAAGATGGCGG
Organism: Meconema thalassinum; assembly: GCA_946902985.2. Classification (NCBI taxonomy): domain Eukaryota; kingdom Metazoa; phylum Arthropoda; class Insecta; order Orthoptera; family Tettigoniidae; genus Meconema; species Meconema thalassinum. Next base: position 602,211,060 of record OX336388.2, on the reverse strand, counting down.
CGATATAAAACATGACACTAAGGTGGCCTTTGCTAGTGCTACCTCCAGGGGCGCACCCAGGGGGGGGGGGGCTTTGGGGGCTTAAGCCCCCCCCCCCAAAGCTTGGCAACACTTTAAAAACATTGATGATATCTTTCATGAAAATTGATTGCATAACTGGAATGATAGGGAATCTTCTTCAGGAGTTCTAATACTACTAAACTCCTTAAGTCAAGGTGAATTTATAATTGACTAGCAGAAGTACCCATTCTTCGAACGGTCTTCGGTAATAATAACCAGGCGTATTCAATTGAGCTACTGTTGCAATGGTTAGGGGCTTGTTATCTGTTTGTCGACAAAGAAAAATGATTAGTTGAAATATGCCCTGAAACTAAATTTACCTAACGTGTACTTCCTGACGTGAAAATAAAATTGGAAACCTCGTAGACGAAACGCAATACACGTCACATAAAAACTGATCCTCACTGTTGTGTCAAGTCCGCATCCAGAGGAAGACCCCTTTAATCCCTATATCCCTATATATATTATAATTGTGAAAATCTGTGTGTCCGTGTGTGTGTTAGTTTGTTACCTCTTGACACTAAAACGGCTGGACGTATTTGGATGAAATTTGAAATGGAGACAGCTTATACCCTAGGATAACATATAGGCTGCCTTTCATCCGGAAATAAATCATTGTTCCCGTGGAACGGGCAACATAACTGAAAAGTCACCAAAAATACTCAGCCGGGACAAAATATCGAAGTTGTCGCATATGGACCGGACAAAGCTCATTTTACGCCCCTCGATGCGAGAAACAATACTCGGTAGGTCCATACGGGACACCGAAAACCACATTTTAAGGCCCTAAAACCAACAGTTTCAAAGATATTCGCAGAAAACTATCTTCACCCTGGTAAACTGATGAACTAATGGCAAGTCCGTTTCCATGGCAACTGAACCTCAAGGTATGACATCCGATTTTCTATATATCCCTGTAGGAGGCAGTGCCAATCCATTTATTATCTTTTTCAAAAGATATATAAACACAAGAACAGGGTAGCGTGCCTGCCTCCCATCCGGAGGCCCCGGGTTCGATTCCCGGCCCCGTCAGAGGTTTTAGACACTGGCGTGAGGGCTGCAACGGAGTGCACTCAGCTTCGTGAGGACAATTGAGTAGCTGTCTGATAGAGAGGCAGCGCCCCGGTCACGAAGAACAAGATAAACGGCCAAGCGAACACGATGCACTGACCACGCGTCACCACAATATCTGCAGGCCAAATGGCTGGGAAGCGGTCGCATGATAGGCCTAGGCCCTTCGTGGTCTGTAGTGCCAGGGGTAAAATAATTAGGGATAGCGCCTTCTAATACCACTTTTAAATTTTAAACACTACACTAGCGGCTATTCAATAAAGTTAGCGATATACCTGCGTTCAATTTCATAAACATTGGGCTTACAAATCCCGTATAGTTAAGTACAAATATCAGTCTGGTCGTTATTTCAGTAGCAACGAAGCTCTGTGGCGGCTATTGCCGTTTCCGTAACACTTAAGGCATCTCGCCGTCACATACCCCAATGTGCACTTACAAAATTGTGAACCAGTCTATTTACTGAAAAGAATTTCTACATGCGAGTATCCACTCTGGCAAAAACCACACTCACCACCTTTTCCAAAATGTACACAAGACATGATTTTTAAAGCACTCTTCTGTATGTTGAGGTACAGAGATATACCACATGGAAAGATACAATAAAATGTTGGCAAATCTCAATTCAAGGAACTGCTGTCCAGAATAGGCTTTCGGTGCAGGTTATGCAGCCCATGTTCTTAACATGGAATGTTATCCTTTGACAATGCATCTACACCATGTGCGAGGACAACGCATTTCAAAGATCTCTAATACCACAATAATCAGGAAATTGGAGAAAAATTTAAAGTGGGAGCGAAGATTCAAGGATAAATAATTTCATCTTTGAGATTTGCTGATGACATCGTCGTCTTGGCCGATACGCCAGAGGATTTGAACGAGTTTTTGAATGGTATGGACTCCGTCTTGAGGAATGGATTCATGATGAAAATCAATAAATGTAAAACAAAATTATTGGAATGCAGCCGAAATAAATCAGAAACCTCTATGGACCTCAAATTGGCTGGTGAAACGCTACAGGAAGTAGGATACTTCTGTTACTTAGGAAGCAAAATATCCAGTGATGGACGAAGCAAAGAGGTTATAAAAAGCAGGTTGGCTCAGGCAAGGAAAGCATTTCTACAGAAAAGGAATCTGTTGACATCGAATATACATTTAGGTATTAGGAAGTCATTTTTGAAAGCTTTTGTCTGGAACGTGACATTATAAGGAAGTCAAACTTGGACTAATGGTGCAGCAGAAAAGAGGAGAATTGAAGCGTTTGAAATGTGGTGTTACAGGAGAATGATGAAGATCAGATGGGTAGATAGGGTAACAAATGAAGAGGTATTAAGACGAGTGGGAGAGGAGAGTTGTTTCTGGCGACTGCTAATGAAGGGAAGATATAGGTTGGTAGGACACATAAATAAGACACCCAGGAATAGCAAGCTTAGTTATGGAAGGGAGGGTCGAGGAAAAGAACTGTAGGCGTAGACCAGGGTTAAACAGATTGCCTCGGATGTAGGGTGTGGTTGCTGTGTAGAGATGAAACGATTAGCTCAGGAGAGGGGGTATGGTGCGCTGCATCAAACCAGTAAAAAAAAAACCTGAAGAATCAAGCAACAACAACAACAATGAGGAATTTTAATTATTTAGAGAGGCATGTGAGGCAAAAGGGTTATTGGAGAATTTCAATCCCTGGGACGTAACACTGGAAGAGACTGCATAATGTACGAGTACATCAGCGGCCAAGGTGAGATATATTTTACTATAGGTCTATTAATAGCGACATGTTGACGTTCAAATCATCAAAAGTGTGGCAAAATTACACCCAGAATAGCTTAAGGAAAAATACTTTTAATTCCCCATATTCCGATAGATTTGCCATTCCAGTGTGCAAGAGTGCAGTTCCCTCTTCAAACTATATTCGCAATTTCTATTAACAAAGCGCAATGACACACACTTAACAGCAGCAGGTGTACATTTAGACAAAACCTTTTTTTCCCATGGGCAACTGTATGTGGCGTGCTCGCGAGTATCCGGACAACAAAATCGTTATGTCTCAGCAGAAGATGGCAAAACCAAAAACGTAATTTTAAAATGTGTTCATATAATGTAACATTGTACCCTGCAGATTTTGACAACTCTAAAAAAATCCCACTTTTCGGCTCATATCAATATACTGTACTGTATGTATCAGAATTTTCAGAATTAGAATTGACCCATCTTTAGCCGCGATTGCTGTAATAGAATAGACCAATTAATGCATCGTCCCCATTGTCTTGATCGCGAGCGAAGCCGTGGGTACCTGCTAGTAAATTATAAAGGCTTGTGGTGCATGAAAATTGAGTTTTTTTTAGCTTCCAATGGCCCAAATTCCTAAAAGCAAAAAATAAAATAAAAAGGAAACTATTTCAATTCAGGAATTTTTGAAAATAATGTTGCTGTTTGAAGATATAATAGACCTTCTGTACGACATATCGCACGTTTAAGTCTTGTGAAAAAATCTAGGGTACCCCTTGACCCCCTTAAGCGCATTGATGAATTTTACAGATTTTGTTGGTTCCGTGATAACCTTATAGCCATTTGCAAACTTTCACAGAAATTAGTAAATGTAGTGGCATTATTTCTTGCAGAAATAGATGGAAAGTTGGATGTAACTTATTGAGACACTGTTGTCATGGTTACTAGCTTGCATTCCTATATTAGTTTATTAAATGAAATTAGTTTTCTGGGAATATCTCAGAAACTCTTGGTTTTAGAGCCTTAAAATGTAGTTTTCGGGGACCCTTTACGGCTGTTTAGGGGCCCTGAGTTTTGTTTCTGACACCAAGGGGCTGAAATAAGCTTTGTCTCGTCGTTGTAGGCCGTAATATAATAATAATAATAATAATAATAATAATATAAAATATAGGGATAGGGATATAATAGACCTTCCGTACCACACCAGCATGTGTAAATAGCGTGAAAAAATCTAGATTACCCCTTGACCCCGTTAAGCGCATTATATGTATTGATGAATTGTACATCTTAATTTGGTTCCGTTATAACCTCATAGCCGTTTGCAAACTACTGTATCTCAGTAATGTAATAAATGGAATTGTTTTGCGTCTTACAGCAATAGATGGACCTGTGAGATTCCGTTGCCATGGTTACCGGCTTGCATTCTTTCGTTATTGTATGAAATAAAATTAGTTTTCTGGAAATATCTCAAAAACTGTTGGTTTTAGGGCCTTATAATGTGGTTTTTGGGGTCCCTGTAGGGCCCCCGAGTTTCGTTTCTCACATTGAGGTGCTGAAAATGAGCTTTGTCTCGCCCTTCTACGCCTATTTCAGCAAGTATTTTAAGGGGTAGGCCCCCTTTTATGAGACGTACAGAGAAGAGTTACATCAATGATTAGTGTTGTGCCCCTGAAGGTTATCTGTACCAAATTTTACGTTGATCCACCCAGCCGTTCTCGAGTTATAAGGTAACAAACAACTTTGTCCACAGACAGACAAACAGACAGACAGACAGACAGACAGATTTTTTCGCGTGCATCCGTCATAAAACAGCCTGAAAAGCGTAAATAACGCAAATTTCCGTAGAAATTCAGAAAAAAACAGCCAAACTTTCATTTTTATATGATAGGGAATCTTCTTCAGGAGCTCTAATATTACTAAACTCCTTAAGTCAAGGTGAATTTACAATTGATCTCTTGGCATCAGAAAAACTGCTTGGTTACACAGTAAACCTAAGCAAAAAGCTTCAGCGAACTGATTTAGATTTATCGTCTGCAATTACACACGCTGGAACTGTGATTGAAAGCTTAAGAAAAAATGCAGATCAAGAATTTCACTCGTTGATTGAAGAAGCTACCAAAATTGCTAATAACTGAGGTTCAATAATTTCGAAGCCTCGAACAGTTGGAAGAAAACTGAACAGAAGCAACATACCAGCAGAAACTCCAGAATTATACTATATAAGATCTGTTTTCATCCCTTGGATTGACTCTTTCATTATTTCATCTCGATTCATCAAGCATAAAGACTTATTAAAGAGTTTTGAGTGCTTACTGCCATCAGCCAATGCATCACATACACATAAAGAAACCTTCCAAGAAAAGAATGCAACTTGATTTCTTACAGCTGTGTAATTTTTATAAGAATGACATAATTGAAAGTGGAGGAAACAACAAAGGCCTGTTTATGGCTGAGTTTGAACTGTGGTATAAGAGCTCGAAGACGCACGCTTTTGTGTACGGTACCATCCCTGTGACTACAAGCACTACTGAGAGGTCATTTTCTACACTACGTCGGCTGAAAACATACCTTAGGAATACCATGGGTGCAGACAGGCTGACTGGACTAGCAGCACTGAATATTCACCGGGAAATTGAAGTCACCAGTACAGAGGTAGTTTTCGTTTTGAAAAAATCTGCTAGGCGGCTGGATTTTGTTCTGTGAAATTTGAGTTTCCACTTTATTCAAACAACTTTAATGCTAATTCATTAATACATGATTTGTATTCAACTATTTGTTTAAACTTGCATTCAGCCTGTGTAATTAAGTTCAACTTGAACTTCTAGAAATGTTTAAGATTTTTTATTATAATGTTAGTTATTAAGGAAAATTAAAATAACTTATATAATTTCACTTACAGTACATAAAATATTTGTTACAATCCATAACACTATGGTATACAATTACATATCGTAATTTTTAAAATGTAATTTTTAGTTCCAATTAAATGTACATATTCAAAATCAAAATGTTATTATTAATTATGTCATTATTATTTCCTAAAACCTATACAAGTTCTTGGTATAAACAACTCAAAACTTAGTAAATGATTGCAGATAATTGATGTTATACATCAATCTGACGATCCTGGTTGCTGGATATATAGTTTTGATAATAGTGAGCAGAGCAATCCAGTCGTTATCACTCTGATCGTGATCAAAAGTTAATTCTTGATAAAAATCATGCAATTCCTTTTTATTACTTGCATAACGTTAGCTCAATGGTACTGTAACTAAAATTTGTATAAAACCAATGCACATTTTGTTTAAATAATCTCCAGTCCAATAGCATTTTTATTGGTTTTATCAGATCATTCTACAGTATGTTTGATCGTATAGAATATCCTTTTATGCATATGATCTCAAATATACATATTTACATACAAGTCTAATAATGGACACATTCTCCTTCCATAGCTGAAATCATGTTATTGAGGAAAGCCCCCTCCAAACCAAAAGTCAGGGTGCGCCTCTGGCTACCTCTGTACCATTCTTCGTTCCATTAGGTTTCACCGTGTTTGAAAAGATAGGGGGAATCGATTTTCACACATACATGGCCGCTATCCGCACATTATTGACCTGATGACCTTGTAGTGTGGTCAAAAGATTCTCTATACACAAAGGTATGTTGTTGCAAAATTTGGTAGAGATCAGATTATTAGGTTGGTCGTAATTTGATTCAAGCCTTTAACATTAGGATGGCCACCATTACGTTTTCGTCAAGATGGCGGCAATCTAAACATGACACTGGAGTGCCCTTTGCTAGTGCTACCTCTGTACCAAATTTCGTTCAATTCAGTTTCACGGTGTTTGAATTGATAAGGGGAATCGATTTGCACACATACATGGCCGTCATCTGAAAACTAATGAGCTGATGACCTTGTAGCTCAGTCAAACGACGCTCGCCATACAAGTATATGTTGTTGCAAAATTTGGAAGAGATCGGATGATTAAGTTAGTCGTAATTTGATTTAAGCTTTGAACATTTGGGTGGCCACCATTACGTTTCCGTCAAGATGGTGGTGATATAAAACATGACACTGAGGTGTTCTACGCTAGTGCTACCTTTGTACCAAATTTCGTTCAATTCGCGTTCACCGTGCTCGAATTGATAGGGGGGGGGGACAGACATTCAGAGTACACACACTCACACACACACACACACACACACACACACAGATACACAGTCACACACACACAGACAGACATACAATTTTTGGCCCTGTGTAGATCTCATAAGTCTACTTTCATTTTTTGCAAAAATTGAAAGTATGCTAATAATACCATGGGAATTTCTAAGGAATACGTATACTGTACTTCGATGCAAGCACTGGCGATCAGAATATCCTTCGATATGTTGTTGTTTTGTTTCATTTGAGGGGCTAGAACATCGCGGTCATTTAGCCCCGTTTACTTGGGTGTGTGTGTAGAATTTGTCTGATAACCTGAGTTATTGCGGGCTTGTAATAGTGTGTGTATTTGCAATTAAGGATTGGGAAGGAGGCGGCCGTGGCCTTAAGATAGAATCCGTCCCGGAATTTGGCCGGAGTAGAAGTGGGAAACCATGGAAAACCATTTCCAGGGTGGCTGAGGTGGGAATCGAACCCACTTCTTCTCATATTTGCTTCTCGAGGCTACGTGTACCCAATTTCAGCCCTCAGACAAGTATTACATTTCTTGGCAGAGCTGGGAATCGAACCCGGACCTCCGAGCAACACTTCGATATGTTATGTTAATATTCATGCCAGTTTTTTAATTTTCTGCCATTACAGGTCACGTGGCATAACGTACCAATTCGATCGTATTTTCTTTATAAATCATCATAATTCAACGTACTCTTCACAAAAATACGTTGTAAGGTAATAAATGTGGCAATGTAGTTACATCCCGACTAAAATGGAATGTGGGCTTTCGTTCAAAAAAGTACGCCTACTACTGGATTCGAAACAGCACTCTACCACTCACATCCACCACGTACAGTCAGGCTTTAACTCTCTCAGCCACCAACACATGCTAACTACCGCACGCTAAACGTGCTGTAGTGACTGTAGCCGTCCCACCTCAAACGTTTAAGTCCATCTCAAGGTCTTCAATCTCGGTTTATGGTGTTGATTTAACTTTCTACTATTACAGATCACGTAGCGTAAGCTACTAATTCGATCGTATTACGTGTATGTGTGTTACTTCAAGGAGCAGCAAGTCATATGTTAGTAGAATGGGCCATAGTATTTGGCGGGGAAAAGTTTAAGGTCGGTTTTTCTTTGCTAGACCCATGACCCAATTACATTGCTGTCACACAGTGAGGGCGCAGAGCAATATCGACCATCGGGAGAATTGAGATGTTAGTTGGGTTTCATAAAACTAAATAATAAGGGGCGGGTGGACCACACTGTATATACAGATACATAAATTATATATAAACTTTTGAACTGACGGTAGTTTTAGGATCTAGGGAATGTGAAACGCGAAGATATGTAGAAATTTTCCGGAAGTCGAAACATGGTATACCCATTGCAATAGTTAGCTTTCTAATGAAATCTACCCAAAAGAAAAACAAGTGAACGCTAGTAAATCAAGGTTGACGAGAAAAATCTAAAACTACGTAAATCTCCCTTACTGATTCCAATTAAAGGAGGAAATCCAATTTTTGTCTCTTAAATGCAGACTTCTGGTATTTCTTTTCAAAAATGTAGAACTACTACCGGTAGTCATACCACGCTATTTATTTTGTAAAATCTAATTCTTCAAAACGTTTCGATTATTTTTGGGTTTTTCGCTCACTTGTTCTTCCAATTTCTCTATAGGTTAGTGTTACTTCTAGTGTCTCTAGAAAGTTGAATTTTGACACAATAATCGATAAATAATGAATCAAGATTGACGAGAAACGTCCCTGACAGCGCTTTATACACTGATAAGAAGTGCAAAGGCCTTCGTAGGAATTTTCAATTTAGTACATTGATTAAAGTGGATAGCTAATCGCTAATCGGAGGAAATAACATGTATACGTTACCTGAACATCAATGCTAACCAAGTTAAGAATCAGCGGAACGGCCTCGGATGGTTAAGTCGCGAGAAGAGTCCATATGGCCGCCTTGTTTGTTTTTTTTGCTCATCAGGATATTGAAAACCACAAAAGTGAATTTTTTCCTGGAGTGTATTTATATATTTATATCTTGTACCCCGCCCATTCATTGGGCACAATCGTGTTGACCGACTGAAAAGCTACAAATAAATCAATTTGTATAGGAAACACTGAAAAATAATGGCTTCAAATCTCTACATGGACACACACGCACCCCCCTCCCCCTATATTTCATAAGATGAAGATGGAAAATAGCATTGGCATCTGAATCGCTAATAGTAGAGTAAATTACACTAACTCGGTGTTCCTTGAAGTGGACTTACAATCATTGGAAAATATATAGCAAGAAATCAATGTTAGCACATCCTTTGCCGAGGAAAAGCCAGTGAAACAGAAATGAATATAAAATAACTGTGAAAAAGAATCGATATTGCTCCTGGCCGGAGACAAGTAGCGTCTGCGTGAAGTGAATGATAGATGATACCTTGTGACTTCTTAAGTGCATGATTGAGAGACATACATATCAGAACGAAGCGCTTCTCGCATTGTCGTAGGAGTGTTCGATGATTTGCAGCCGTCTCGAACACGTTCCATGAATCATGTCTGAGGCTACCGCTTCATGTCAAGTGATGGGTATGAATTGCGTTTTGTTTTACTGTCGGTAATTGAGACTTCCTCTTAATCCCCTCACCCCTTTGTAAATAATTTGTGGCTTAATTTTCTTTGGTGGTGCCTCATACTTACAGTATGTACGAATTTTCGTGTCATTTGCTCCTTTCCAGTAGTATTGACGCAAACCGCATAACAAACAGACAAACATTCAACTGAGTATATTCGGTCATTGTACAGTCCATCTGGGATAAATATACAGTTTCAGCCGAAAATTCAAAATATTCAGACAGAAAGCTTACTTTATTTATCGAGTTGATGAAAATAGACTTAGAATAAGAACGTATTAAAAACTTTGGGTATTACAATTTTTAAATTCAAAGCATCATGCTGTAAAACTGATATTAAACACTGAACTGAAAATACCTGACTACATTGAGGCGTATTTAACAAACATAAAATAAAAGAATAAGCTGCTACAAATATTCTTAGTTCTAAGAACATTAATCATTATCTAGTCTAGACTGTTACATATCTATTTGATTCAGTAGCTTGCCACGGTGGGTGAGTGGTTAACGTGTCGGTCTATTAACCCCCCAAGCTTGCAGGTTCGCTCCTGGCCGTGGTAAGTGATTTTTGAAAGGCGACAAAAATACGACACGCATGTCATACGATGTTGGCATGTCAAAGAACCCATTTGAATTCAGTAGGCCGTGTTCATAATGGCAAAATTAATCTCGGGAGTTTCCGCCAACACAAAGTTCCTCATTTCTCTACTAGAAAGCGCTATAGTGTTCAAGGAGCTTAGATATCTAACCTCCTTGACTTTCGTAGTGCTTCAAGGAACAACGAAATTCAACATGCAAGCTACCTTCTGGGTGTCGAATAATAAACCTTGCACCCGGCACCCGAGGCCATATGATATTATTATTATTATTATAGTAGTAAAATCTGATAAAGATATTAAAATTTATGGTTATTGAAAAGACGATCGCTGTTCTTTTTATTTACAGACAATTTTCAGATTTAGGAATATACGTACAGATGCCAGAACAATTGCTAAATATACGGACATGTCCTGCTAAACACGGACATCTGGTAACCCTACCCAGGAGGGGATTGAGTGGACTGAGGTGAAGATTAAGAATAAGAAGAAGACGACTAGAAAAATAATTTTGGCTGCCTAAATCGGCCAAATTCCCCACTGACGAGTGAGTATCCTAAAGATGTGTGTAGCCCTCTGTCAAGATGAATAATGGAATGAGTAGCCGTTGCCAGCTAATAGAATGTAAGTCCAAGCACGCTGCGCTTGACAGTTGGCACCAATCATACTTCACACAAGGGAATACATAATAGAGTCTACTTAGTCAACCTCATTTGACTACTTGTGCCACTTGTATGCGCACCATGCTTCCTTGCAAAGAAAGTAATGTCATTGACACCGTCCTTCACAAGTAATCAAATTACATAGTACAATACTTTCTTCAAAATACAGTATGGAGCTTACAGAAGTGAAACGTTATTTTTGTTTGTTTATGTTAGGGACTCGGGACCTGCAAGTCATCAGTACTTGGATGTGTGTTGAGTTTGTCTGATAACTTGCAATTCTATGGTGGTTGTAATATCGAATGGACGACTAGTCATGTGGCAGAGTTTAGAGGTTTTGTAAACCTCTCACAGATATCGCGCACCGCACTGTAAGCTCTGCTGATAAATTACGAACGAAATGCATTTCAAGTAATTAATTTACTAATGTAACAAAGTATTCCGTGTGAAATGCCATGTCCTGTGGTTCGGATTCAACGTAAAAAGGAGGTCCCGTGGCTCATGATCGCGAGATTAACGGTCACGTAAAATTACAAGCTTCCTTCCTTTTTCAAGTATTCCGTACGGTTATGAGCATATTAATTCATACTATAAAGAATTGGATTACATTATTTTGAACTATGCTTTTGAGTGCCACAAAACATCGAATATATACATGCCGTAATAACGACAAATGCCAATCATGATTGTAAACCAATGATTCAAAAACTTCACTTCTTAAGGATCTCACCGGAACGAAATTCTTTAATTCAACGTGACATATTATGTGTAATTAAACCCTGTATTTTGAAAGAAATAATCGGAAGGATTTGGTGGGTGCGATGGGGAGGAAAGTATGAGTGCAAGGACGAGGAATTGGAAGGTAGCAGCTGTGGCCTATAGTTAGGGACAAACCCCAGCATTTGCCTGGTTTCAAGTTGGTCAGCGGGGAGATTCGAACCTCCTCGCCTCCCGGATGTGAGCGACTGCCTTCAGCCACGCTGTAACGACCACGGCTAACTTATCCTGTAAGGATCTGATGATGATCGCTTGACGATCGAAACTTGTCATCCAAGTGAATTTATTTATTAATCTCATGTATTTTTTTAGGTTTAGGGAATTGCCCATTACAATTGGGTAAACTTATGTTGACCGACTGAAAAACATTAATTTCGAATAAAGAAATAAAAAGTTGATTGTGACACAGTGTTGGATTTCAAAGATCATAAGATTTACTAGTGCAGAATTTCAGTTGTAATTACCATTTCTACTTTATTAGGATTATGTTGACTAAGTTAGTGAAGAGTCAACGCATATTAACAGAGTGTTTCATGCTACAACATGGGTTAAATACTATGTTTTAATTCAAATTGGCAGTATCTGGTAGGCAATATGGTTTATATCTTAAACATTTAATGCAGCCAATGGCCATAGTAATACACAGATATACAATGGAATCAATCCTCTCGAGATTACAAATCCTGGTCGCCACACAAGTCCTTCAGTGACAGCCCCCGCTCACATCTCAGTGCCCCCCACCCCCACAACCTGCAAATGCAATCGTCGGGAACATGGTAAGCCTTTGTTTCACACACTCGAAACTTCTAAAGTGAAAACCATGCACTGCAAAGTGTGTCCAGGTGTGGCGGAGTTCATAATCGGGGCCTTTCCACTCGGAGTTTGTCATAGTTTCTGTTGCATAAAACTCCTCCTAAATTATAGCCTCACGCTTATATAGGGTTTATATGAATAAGTGGTCTCGTATTTATGGATTTACTCGACTCAGAGTTAGTTTTTCGAGACTTGATATTCATGCATAATTTTACAGGAAGTAGTGCAACAACTCTGCTCTACACAGCTGACGTCACTGGCACCAGGGTCAGTTTTTCTCGTTGGCCGTGGGTAAGACCTAAATAATAAGAACTAAGTCAAAGCTGCCCATCCGTCGATTGTTTAGTGAACCAGATGTTTGAGTAGATTATAATAACGTGTATGATACCTTTGTTAGAAAGGAAAGATTTGTAATACGAACGTGATATCTGGACCATTAGGTACAATCAACGGAAGGACATCATTGCATAAAATACTGTACAAATACTATGGCATGTAACCCACGGTTGCAGATCTCTCCCACGAACTCCAGTTCAGGGGCGACAGGCAGAAAATGGGACCAGGCCCGACGACAGGGTGGGGCAAACAGAGCTGTAGCCCTGGGGGACCCGGGACGGTAGAAGAGCCCGAAGTAGACAATTTCTCTGAATTTACTTTTGATGTGCAACATCTTTCCACTCGGTTGCAGGATATTTTTGTGGGAGTGATTTTGAAAAATGGGACGGAAGTGGATCGGAACGATCGAGGTGGCACCAGCTGGCACACTTCCGTTCGATCGAACGGAAGTGTAAGACGCACTGCCAACTCGATCGATCGATCCAGCCGTGGGGTTAGCACCTATGACTTTTGAATCTAGAGATCTCGGGTTCGAATCCCGGACGGGGTAGATATTTTTGCTACCAGATCTTCATTTTAAACGATATTTATCATATCAATATGACTCATTTTAACAGAATTCATATGAAATTACGTGTTGGTCTGTGAATCCAGAGGTCCTGTTTATAAGGAACTAGCAGGTACCCGTGGCGTTGCTCGCGTCATAGTCATGTCATATTGTTATTGAATGAAATGCAGGTTTAACCCCGTTAACACCCCTTTAGAACCTGAATATTCAAAATTCCCTCCTTAGTAGACGTTTTCGACACACAACAAACATATCCCCAAAATATCATTCTTCTAACTTTAATAGACATGTTTCAGCTTATTTTTAATGATTAGTTTATATGCCAGTCATCACATCCCCAAATGAAACCACTCGTGACATATTGTTATTCAATGAAATGCACGTCTACCCCCTTAACACCCCTTTAGAACCTGAATATCATGAAATCTTTCCTTAGTGGACGTTTTCGACATACAACGAACAAATCCTAAAAAATTCCTGTTTCTAACTTCAATAATTTTGGCTGGGCGATGATGAGTGAGTGAGTCAGTCAGGACATTTTCTTTCATTTTTATTTGAGAATTTCACCCCTCCCCATGAACCGCGTAAATGGGATTTATGAAAAAAAAACGGTTAAACACCTATTTACTTATTTATTAAGCCGATTTTTTCCCGCTGAATTCCAAACTTCTCGCTAATATCGTTTAAGAGATACACCCTCCGTTAAGAATCCTTCAACCCCCAATTTTCACCCCTTTCACCTCATAATATACACCATATCGATAAACCCTTAAACATATGTTTGCTTATTTTTTAATTTAATTTATATGCCGAATATCACATCCCCAAATGAAACAACTCGCGAGATATTGTTAATCAATGAAATGCAAGTTTAACCCCCTTAACACCCCTTCAGAACATGAATATCCAAACATCCTTCATTAGTGGACTTTTTCGACATACAACGAACATATCCCCAAAATTTCAAGTTTCTAACTGCAATAGGTTTGCTGGGGGATGATGAGTGAATATCCAAAAATCCTTCCTTAGTGGACTTCTTTCCCCAGAATTTCATCCCTCCCCATGAGCCCCTTAAATTGGATTTATGAAAAAATGATCGAACACCTATTTACTACTTTTTCAATCTGATTTTTCTCCCTGAGATTCTTACTTTTTGCCTCTGTCTTTTAAGAGATACTTGCTCCGTTAAGAATCCTTAAACACTCTCTTTTCACACATACACCTCATAATATACACTACATTGAAAAACCCTCAGACATGTGTCTTCTTATTCTTAATGATGAGTTTATATGCCGAGTATCGCATCCCCCAAGAAAACCAATCGGGAGATATTGTTATTCAATTAAATGCAAGTCTACCCCCTTAACACTCCTTTAGAACCTGAATATCCAAAAATCCTTTCTTGGTGAACGTTTTCGACATACAACGAAAGTAACCCCAAAATTTCATGTTTCTAACTTCAATAATTTTGGCTGGGCGATGATGAGTGAGTGAGTGAGTGAGTAAGTCAGGACATTTTCTTTCATTTATTTATCAGAATTTCACCCCTCTCATGAACCCCTTAAATTGGATTTATGAAAAAAAAAGAGTCGAACACCTATTTACTTATATTTTAAGCTTTTTTCCCGCTGAATTTCAAACTTCTCGCCTATGTCATTTAAGAGATACACGCTCCGTTAAGAAACCTTCAACCCCCAATTTTCACCCCTTTCACCTCATAATATACACCACATCGATTAACCTTTAGTCATATGTCTGCTTATTTTTAATGATTAGTTTATATGCTGAATATCACATCCCCAAAGAAACAACTCATGAGATATCGTTATTCAATGAAATGCACGTTTACCCCCTTAACACCTCTTCAGAACCCGAATAAACAAAAATCCTTCCTTAGTTTACGTTTCCGACATACAGCGAACATATTCCCAAAATTTAATGTTTCCCACTTCAATAGTTTTTGCTGGGCGATGATGAGTGAGAGAGTCAGTCAGGTCATTTTCTTTCAATTATTTTTACCAGAATTTTACCCCTCCCCATAGGCCCCTTAAATTGGATTTATGAAGAAACGCTCGAACAACTATTAATTTATGTTTTAAGCTGTCTTTTTCTCCTGAGTTTGATGAGTAAGTGAGTTAGTCAGTAGTTAGGACACTTTCTCTCCTTTTTTCCACCGAATTTCACCCCACCCCATTGGCCCCTTAAATAGAATTTATGAAAAAACAGTCGAACACCGATTTACTTATTTTTTAAGCTGATTTTTTCCCGCTGAGTTTCAAACTTCTCGCCTATGTCTTTTAAGAGATACACGCTCCGATAGGAATCCTTCAACCCCCACTTTTCACCCCTTTCACCTTATAATATACACCACATCGAAAAACCCTTACACACATGTCTGCTTATTTTTAATGATTAGTTTATATGCCGAGTAACCGACAGTAGTGGCTACGCTGGCTAAAGCGCAGCATTAGGTCATGGGGCCAAGCTCTCTGCTGACTCGGTAGACGCGTGGGTTCGAGCCCCACCGTCGGCCGTCCTTGAAATGGTTTTCCGTGGTTTCCCCATTTTCAACACCAGGCAAATGCTGGGACGGTAGCCTACCTTCTGACAGGCCACGGCCGCTTCCTTCCACATCCTTGCCCAGTTTCATTCACCATCATTCATTTCATCTCTCATTAACTCCTCTCATGAGGTTGGCGTCAGGAAGGGCATCCGGCCGTAAAAACCATCGCCACAAAGACTTCCATCGCATCTCATCCCCGACCCCGTTGGAAAACGGGAATAATAAGGAAAGACATACAGTTTATATGCCGAGTATTATATCCACAAATGAAACCACTCGTGAGATATTGTTATTCAATAAAATGCAGTTTTAACCCCCTTAAGACCCCTTTAGAACCTGAATATCCGAAAATCCTCTCTTAGTGTACGGTTTTGACATACAACGAACAACGAACATACCCCCAAAATGTCATGTTTCTAACTTCAATAATTTTGGCTGGGCGATGATGAGAGAGTGAGTGAGTGAGTCAGGACTTTTTCTTTCATTTTTTTCCTTCAGAATTTCACCCCTCCCCAGGAACCCCTTAAATTTGATTTATGAAGAAAACCTGTCGAACTCTTATTTACTTATTTTTAAGCAGTTTTCTATCCCTGAGTTTGTAGAGTGAGTGAGCCAGTCAATCAGTTAGGACACTTTCTTTCCTGTTTTTTACCCCCCCAGAATTTCACCCTTTCCCACGGGCCCCTTAAATTGGATTTATGAAAAAACGATCGAACAACTATTTACTTATTTTCTAAGCTGTTTTTTTTTTCGCTGAGTTTCAAACTCCTCGCTTATGTCGCTTAAGAGATACACGCTCCGTTAGGAATCCTTCAACCCCCACTTTTCACCCCTTTCACCTCATAATATACACCATATCGAAAAACCCTCGTACACGTGTCTTCTTATTTTTAATGGTGAGTTTATATGCCGAGTATCACATCACTCAATGAAACCAAGCCGGAGATATTGTTATTCAATGAAATGCAGGTGTACCCCCTTAACACCCCTTTAGAACCTGAATATCCAAAAATCCTTCCTTAGTGGGCGTTTTCGATTTACAACGAACATATCCCCCAAATTTCATGTTTCTAACTTCAATAGTTTTGGCTGGGCGATGATGAGTCAGTCAGTCAGTCAGTCAGTCAGTCAGTCAGTCAGTCAGGACACTTGTTTTTATATAAGAGATAAGCATGGGTCCTAGTGGAAAATAATTCTATCACCTGAAACCAAAAATGCATGGGACGAAAAAAAAAAACATCAAAATATCATGTTGGTTTCGGACCCTAAAAGACGTGAAAAATATAATAAAAGTAAAAAAAAAAAACCTATTTTTTGAAATTTCATTCGAATCAATTTTTATGCCATTCCTGGGACTTAGAAAATTCCGGCCAAAAAGTACAAAATCATTAATAACTCCGTAAGTATTCGTCGTATGATGAAATAGCAAGAGACAAAAAAGATGTAATGTGTTATTGTCTACAACATAGGCCATGTATAATTTTACACTCAGACATATTACGTTCCCCCCCCCATTATTTCACCCCTCCCCATAGGCCCCTTAAATTGGATTTATGAAAAACCGGTCAAACACCTGTTTAGTTATTTTTTATGCTGATTTTTTTCGGCTGAGTTCCAAACTCCTGGCCTATGTCGTTTAAGAGATACACGCTCCGTTGGGAATCCTTCAACCCCCACTTTTCGCCCCTTTCACCTCATAATATACACCACATCGAAAAACCCTCAGACACGTGTCTTCTTATTTGTAATGATGAGTTTATATGCCGAGTATCACATCTCCCAATGAAACCAATCGGGAGATATTGCTATTCAATGAAATGCAGGTCTACCCCCTTAACACCCCTTTAGAACCTGAATATCCAAAAATCCTTTCTTAGTGGGCGTTTGCGGCCCTTGAGGAAGCTGCATACCAAATTTCATTCCAATCTGTTCGGTGGTTTCTGAGATTTCGTGATGAATGAATCAGTCGGTGAGCGAGTGAGTGGTATTTGAGCGTTATATAGCAGATAAGCATGGGTTCTAGTGGAAAATAATTCTATCACCTGAAACCAAAAATGCATGGGACGAAAAAAATAATTAAAATATCATGTTGGTTTCGGACCCTAAAAGACGTGAAAAATATAATAAAAGTATAAAAAAAACTATTTTTTGAAATTTCATTCGAATTAATTTTTATGTCATTCCTGGGACTTAGAAAATTCCGGCCAAAAAGTACAAAATCATTAATAACTCCATAAGTATTCGTCGTATGATGAAATAGCAAGAGACAAACAAGATGTAATGTTTTATTGTCTACAACATAGGCCATGTATAATTTTACACTCAGACATATTACGTTCCCCCCCCATAATTTCACCCCTCCCCATGGGCCCCTTAAATTGGATTTATGAAAAACCGGTCAAACACCTGTTTAGTTATTTTTTATGCTGATGTTTTTCGGCTGAGTTCCAAACTCCTGGCCTATGTCGTTTAAGAGATACACGCTCCGTTGGGAATCCTTCAACCCCCACTTTTCACCCCTTTCACCTCATAATATACACCACATCGAAAAACCCTCAGACACGTGTCTTATTATTATTTGTAATGATGAGTTTATATGCCGAGTATCACATCCCCCAATGAAACCAATCGGGAGATATTGCTATTCAATGAAATGCAGGTCTACCCCCTTAACACCCCTTTAGAACCTGAATATCCAAAAATCCTTTCTTAGTGGGCGTTTGCGGCCCTTGAGGAAGCTGCATACCAAATTTCATTCCAATCCGTTCGGTGGTTTCTGAGATTTCGTGATGAATGAATCAGTCAGTGAGTGAGTGAGTGAGTGGTATTTGAGCTTTATATAGTAGATTTAAGGTTATGAGCAGTGTCGCGTCTATTAATCTACTGTAGTTGATCCATATCGTATTCTTTATTTAGGCTAGTGCTGGTGGAAGCTACAAATCATCTAATAAAATGAGTTCCGTATTATAAACTACAATATCTGTAAAACACTCCCTTTTACAATCCCTATATATATATTATAATTGTGAAAATCTGTGTGTCCGTGTGTGTGTTAGTTTGTTACCTCTTGACACTAAAACGGCTGGACGTATTTGGATGAAATTTGAAATGGAGACAGCTTATACCCTAGGATAACATATAGGCTGCCTTTCATCCGGAAATAAATCATTGTTCCCGTGGAACGGGCAACATAACTGAAAAGTCACCAAAAATACTCAGCCGGGACAAAATATCGAAGTTGTCGCATATGGACCGGACAAAGCTCATTTTACGCCCCTCGATGCGAGAAACAATACTCGGTAGGTCCCTACGGGACACCGAAAACCACATTTTAAGGCCCTAAAACCAACAGTTTCAAAGATATTCGTAGAAAACTATCTTCACCCTGGTAAACTGATGAACTAATGGCAAGTCCGTTTCCATGGCAACTGAACCTCAAGGTATGACATCCGATTTTCTATATATCCCTGTAGGAGGCAGTGCCAATCCATTTATTATCTTTTTCAAAAGATATATAAACACAAGAACAGGGTAGCGTGCCTGCCTCCCATCCGGAGGCCCCGGGTTCGATTCCCGGCCCCGTCAGAGGTTTTAGACACTGGCGTGAGGGCTGCAACGGAGTGCACTCAGCTTCGTGAGGACAATTGAGTAGCTGTCTGATAGAGAGGCAGCGCCCCGGTCACGAAGAACAAGATAAACGGCCAAGCGAACACGATGCACTGACCACGCGTCACCACAATATCTGCAGGCCAAATGGCTGGGAAGCGGTCGCATGATAGGCCTAGGCCCTTCGTGGTCTGTAGTGCCAGGGGTAAAATAATTAGGGATAGCGCCTTCTAATACCACTTTTAAATTTTAAACACTACACTAGCGGCTATTCAATAAAGTTAGCGATATACCTGCGTTCAATTCCATAAACATTGGGCTTACAAATCCCGTATAGTTAAGTACAAATATCAGTCTGGTCGTTATTTCAGTAGCAACGAAGCTCTGTGGCGGCTATTGCCGTTTCCGTAACACTTAAGGCATCTCGCCGTCACATACCTCAATGTGCACTTACAAAATTGTGAACCAGTCTATTTACTGAAAAGAATTTCTACGTGCGAGTATCCACTCTGGCAAAAACCACACTCACCACCTTTTCCAAAATGTACACAAGACATGATTTTTAAAGCACTCTTCTGTATGTTGAGGTACAGAGATATACCACATGGAAAGATACAATAAAATGTTGGCAAATCTCAATTCAAGGAACTGCTGTCCAGAATAGGCTTTCGGTGCAGGTTATGCAGCCCATGTTCTTAACATGGAATGTTATCCTTTGACAATGCATCTACACCATGTGCGAGGACAACGCATTTCAAAGATCTCTAATACCACAATAATCAGGAAATTGGAGAAAAATTTAAAGTGGGAGCGAAGATTCAAGGATAAATAATTTCATCTTTGAGATTTGCTGATGACATCGTCGTCTTGGCCGATACGCCAGAGGATTTGAACGAGTTTTTGAATGGTATGGACTCCGTCTTGAGGAATGGATTCATGATGAAAATCAATAAATGTAAAACAAAATTATTGGAATGCAGCCGAAATAAATCAGAAACCTCTATGGACCTCAAATTGGCTGGTGAAACGCTACAGGAAGTAGGATACTTCTGTTACTTAGGAAGCAAAATATCCAGTGATGGACGAAGCAAAGAGGATATAAAAAGCAGGTTGGCGTAGGCAAGGAAAGCATTTCTACAGAAAAGGAATCTGTTGACATCGAATATACATTTAGGTATTAGGAAGTCATTTTTGAAAGCTTTTGTCTGGAACGTGACATTATAAGGAAGTCAAACTTGGACTAATGGTGCAGCAGAAAAGAGGAGAATTGAAGCGTTTGAAATGTGGTGTTACAGGAGAATGATGAAGATCAGATGGGTAGATAGGGTAACAAATGAAGAGGTATTAAGACGAGTGGGAGAGGAGAGTTGTTTCTGGCGACTGCTAATGAAGGGAAGATATAGGTTGGTAGGACACATAAATAAGACACCCAGGAATAGCAAGCTTAGTTATGGAAGGGAGGGTCGAGGAAAAGAACTGTAGGCGTAGACCAGGGTTAAACAGATTGCCTCGGATGTAGGGTGTGGTTGCTGTGTAGAGATGAAACGATTAGCTCAGGAGGGGGTATGGTGGGCTGCATCAAACCAGTAAAAAAAACCCTGAAGAATCAAGCAACAACAACAACAATGAGGAATTTTAATTATTTAGAGAGGCATGTGAGGCAAAAGGGTTATTGGAGAATAACAATCCCTGGGACGTAACACTGGAAGAGACTGCATAATGTACGAGTACATCAGCGGCCAAGGTGAGATATATTTTACTATATGTCTATTAATAGCGACATGTTGACGTTCAAATCATCAAAAGTGTGGCAAAATTACACCCAGAATAGCTTAAGGAAAAATACTTTTAATTCCCCATATTCCGATAGATTTGCCATTCCAGTGTGCAAGAGTGCAGTTCCCTCTTCAAACTATATTCGCAATTTCTATTAACAAAGCGCAATGACACACACTTAACAGCAGCAGGTGTACATTTAGACAAAACCTTTTTTTCCCATGGGCAACTGTATGTGGCGTGCTCGCGAGTATCCGGACAACAAAATCGTTATGTCTCAGCAGAAGATGGCAAAACCAAAAACGTAATTTTAAAATGTGTTCATATAATGTAACATTGTACCCTGCAGATTTTGACAACTCTAAAAAAATCCCACTTTTCGGCTCATATCAATATACTGTACTGTATGTATCAGAATTTTCAGAATTAGAATTGACCCATCTGTAGCCGCGATTGCTGTAATAGAATAGACCAATTAATGCATCGTCCCCATTGTCTTGATCGCGAGCGAAGCCGCGGGTACCTGCTAGTAGATTAATATTTGTGCCAATAATAGTATAAAATACCGGTGTATCAGCAATTTCACGTGAGGTTTCTTCTATGTCAGTTGTTACACATCATATGCGACTACTGTAAGGCTCGACATTTTTTAAAACATTTTTGAATTATTCTAACAAGGCTGTATTATTTAACTAGCAACTCGCCCCGGGTTCGCGCGTTATCTTTAACGGTTTACCTAGCGTAAGCTCAAAAGGCGTACTTTTTCGATTTCAATGAATTACGACCTATATCCGCTTTCCGTCTCGGCATGATGGGTTAAATCACTGACTGGACTATTAATTATATTATCGTGGAGATAGCATGTGCGACGAATTCTTGTCAGACGTAATTTAAGAATGACGAGGTGCATGAAATACAAATCCCCCTTCCGTCCAATCTAAACTTGACTGTGTATTCTGCGGAACGAAGGCTGAAACTGAGGTGATAGGCTCACTCGCTAGCTAGCTCGTAACTATCGCCGAAGCTAGTAATTGAATGGAGATTGTTGGAAGAAATGCAAACATAAAAACACTTGGGCTATTGTGGGCGATGTATTGAAGATATGCTGTAACGGACTTTTTTGTAGAACTTTTCAAGCTGAAAAATTTTTACACTCGTAGTATATAGCTATTTTTAACGGTTTGCCCAGCGTAAACTTAAAAGGCGAATGGACGGCAGGTTTTCTTTTCGACTCGATTAACTGAAATCGTTACTGCTTGGCTTCCTTTGGTCATAAATAAATTGTATTCTACAGAAATCTTCCTCGAGAAATCCATTACGGAATGGTGAAAACCTCATCAAAATCCATCCTGTGGTTCTCGAGATTACCTGTTACATCCAAGAATCAGGGACTTAGTTTTATACTATGTTGAGATGTAACAGCAACTAGTGAATAAGCTGCATAACGTCATAAAGAGAACATAAAATTATTTTTATGTTAACCATGAACTTTTAGTTTCCAGAGTTTTTAATTTAATGTATGATATATTGATATTAAAAAGTTGCTGTAGGGTGCAAATTCTAAATCAATATTTGAAAAAACGATTTACTTAGTATGGTTCTGAAAAGCGTGTTGCTTGTTCTTGTGGTGAGCATAAACAGTCATACAGTATAACAAAAATGACTAAAATCCACATTGGTCAAAATCAGGAAAATAGATCTCTGAATAACGGAAGAACAAGGAAACTCATATTTAATTAGATATGCTGTACTCAGTTACACGGACGAATCTTTTATTTGGGGGGTGGGGGAGGGGAAGGCGGTTGATACTTCCAGGATAATGCCACGGGACGATTAAAGAATAAGGGGCCCGGATGTTCTACTCCTGGGGCCCGCGGCCACTCTCTACGGCCCTGGACAGGACATAATGAGATCAGCTACTCATTCAAACCAAATGATCCGGCCAAAGTCGTCGGAATTCTTTAAGAGCGTTAAAATCCCTCAGTATGCCTTCCTTCGGAGGGGAGGTAAAGCCGGCGGGCCCATGTCATATATATATATTTATGGAATGTAAAAGAACCTTCCACTAATTACACTTGTGTGAAGCAAAAATATAGGTTAGATTTGACTAACGCTCTTAGATTCCAACGTTCGTTGTGAGGAGCCGGCTGCGGTGGCATCTAGTAACCAAGTTCAGGACTAGTTGTCGTTGACAGTGGCGTTTGGTAGCGAACGTAGGAGCTACTTGAAAATTGAATGCCTGCAGTCCTTACTTGAATTAAAAACAGATAACACACACTAATACAGCCATCACAATTAACACCGGTTATCTGACATTCTACACACACCCAAAGTACATGGGGCTACATGACCGCGTTGTCGCAGCCCCTAAACTGAGGAACCAATCAAACCAAATGATGTAATTGTGCTTCTACCATCAACATTTCTGGGAGTTTAATGAATTAACCTCATAGAATGGGGGAAACCCAGTCTCTCTTATCTGTTTTTGTTTTGTTTCCAGGAGTTGTGTTGCTGATTGCAGCGGCGCATGTGCAGGCTGACTGCGAAGAGCACTGTGAATGTGAAGAGGAGATACAACCTGTTTGCGCCAACGACTACCACACATATGAAAACGACTGCTTGCTAGAATGTGCTAAGTGTGATCATCCAAGTGAGTCACTTTATTCACTGGAATAATAATAATAATAATAATAATAATAATAATAATAATAATAATAATAATAATAAGATTCTGAAATCCAAGTTGAATGGGAGGAACATCTTCAAGGCCATCAATACATATGCCATTCCAGTACTTGCTTACACGTTTGGTATAGTAAAATGGACAGACAGATCTAGAAAATATTCTTATTAAGACGCGTACCACCTTAAAGAAACACAGATGTCCGCACCCGAAGTCAGCAGTTGAACGACTGACTTTGCCTCGCCAGAGAGGTGGACGCGCACTTACTGATATTATACACCTACATGCCAAGCAGGTGAAGAATCTTCAGGCCTACTTTTTGAGCAAGACGAACTCTCCCCTGCATCAGGCTGTTATTAAGGTGAATGACAAGTACACGTCATTGGACCTTCTACTTGCCAGGGATGTGCAGCTAGCTACGCAGAAGAGCACATAACCAACAAGCTTGAACAGTGGACTCAGAAAGCACTGCACGGCCGTCATACGTATGATCTCAGTCAAGAATATGTCGACAAACATGCGGATCTATTTCCTGAGACTGAGGGGTTCGTGATCGCGATACAAGATCAAGTAGTGCCAACAAAGAACTACCTAAAATACATAATTAAGGCAGACATGCCAGATGACAAATTTAGGAGATGCCATCGCGAATCGGAGACCATGCAGCATTTCACAGGGGGCTGTACAACAATTTCATCTACGTACTACTTGAAGAGGCATGACCAAGTAGCCAAGATAATCCACCTGAACTTGGCAAAGAATCATTCCTTAAGTAATAATGTTCTGCCTTACTATCAATATATTCGTGATGCTGTTCTGGAGAATGGTGCACACAAGCTACTCTGGGACAGGTCAGTGATCACAGTTAGACCTATATCAGCAAACAGGCCAGACATTATTCTTATTGGTAAAGTGCAGAAGAAAACTCTTCTAATAGATATCGCAATCCCTAACTCGCATAATATCCAGCACAGTTATGCTGAGAAAGTGACGAAATACATGCCTCTGGCTGAAGAGATCCGAATGATGTGGCGACAGGAATTAGTCACTGTATTGCCTATCATAATCTCTTCCACAGGGATCATACCGAAGTCGCTGAAGGCGAACCTCGATAAACTGGGGCTCCACCATAATCTGCATAGCGGTATGCAGATAGTAGTTATTTTAGAGACCTGCTCCATAGTTCGTTCGTTCCTCAACCTACCAATATAGAGAACTCCACTCCATCTTGCAGCAAATACCGATGAAATGGTGAATTGTACCCAACGATATGGTGAACATAATATGAGATAATAATAGTCTAGTAATAATAATAATGTTATTGGTTTTACGTCCCTTTTAACTTTGCATTTGCCTTTGTATTTTGCCCCGAAAGGGGATCTTCAACGTGCCAGTTAATCTACTGACACTACGTCCTCGCACTTGCGCATTCTCAAATGCCAACTGACTGCGCCAAATCAACATGATGGGGAGGGAGGGGGAAGTGTGAATTTATATTTTTAGCCTATTTTCAATTTTGAAAAAATAGGCTTATGAGATCACCTTTTGTCCGTGTGTGTGTGCGTGTGTGTGTGTGTGTGTGCGTGTGTGTGTGATTCGTGTGTGTGTCCCCCCCTAATAAAATCGAAACGGCTGGAGCGATTTCAATGAAACTCAGGAAGTTCATAGCACTATTCCCGGCGACCTCGACCGTGCCCTTCAAATTTTGTTACGTCTCTCCAATCCAACATGGCGGCTGTGCGAAATATTTCACTAGCATTCAATATCTCCGAAACTATTACCGATATCGCCCTGAAATTGTGTACGGTGATAAAGGGCACTACTAGAAGTTCACCTATGAGACTTTCAAAAACCTGGTGACTACAAAACCAACATGGCGGCCAAGCGAAGTTGAGACATTTAAATAGACTTTTCTCGCGATTTAACTATCTAAATGTAATGAAACTTGGTAAAGCAAATGTTTATACACATTTTAATGCACTGGAGTCTAATTTAGTTCAATTGTTTACATAACCTCAAAATGGCGGCTGTGCGAAATATTTCACTGACATTCTATATCTCCGAAACTATTACAGATATCACCCTGCAATTTTGTACGGTGATAAAGGGTACTGATACAGGTATTCCTATGTATATTTCATAAACCTGTAAAGTACGAAACGAACATGGCGACCAAGCGAATTTGAAATATTTTAATAGACTTTTCTCGTGATTTAACTCTCTGAGCGCAGTGAAATGTGGTACAGTAATTGATTTTGCAGATTGTAATGCACTGCCATCTAATTTAATTCAATTGCTTACATAACCTCAAGATGGCGGCTGTGCGAAATTTTAAAATTAAGTTTTAATTTCTTGTGTCGTAATCATGCGATCGAAGTGAAAGTTTGAATAATGAACCTAGGCAATAATTGTCCTTGAATGGTACATAACTCTATGGCCTATACACATAACACTCCTAAATGGTGAGCTCCCGAAATATTTAGACGGTTCTCAATATCTATGAATCTTTTACAGCAACCAAACTGTTTTTTTTAATGTTCATAGAGACTATGAACATATGTTCACCTATAGGACTTTCAGGAACCTGGTGAGCACAAATCCAACATGGCGGCGACGCGAAGTATAAATATTTAAATGGACGTTTCTCGTGAATTAACTATCCGAGTGCCGTGAAACGTTGCACGTTAAATGCTTATACAAATGTTGATCCACTGGCATCTAATTTATTTCAATGGTTTGCATTATCACAAGATGGCTGCTGTGCTTAATTTTAAAATCTCGTTTTTACTTCTTGTTGTCTAATCATGCGATTCAAGTTTGAATACCACACGTACACAATAATCTTAATGTAATAGTACAAAAATAAAAATCCAACGTGGCGACCATCTGAAATATTTAGACGGTTCTCAATATCTACGAATCTGTTACAGCAATTAAACTGAAATTTTGTATGTTGATTGTGGCAGTTAACATAAGTAGGATATATGAAAATAGGCTGTATAGTTCTTCACGGAACTACTTGTTTCAGTCAAGACACTTTTGCTCAATTAGATTCACTGCGAATAATACTTACACATGTAATTTCTTTTCAGGAAGTGTATTTTAATATACGGTATAACCCGCGTAATCTAATTGGGCAAAAGTGTGTTGGCCGACTGAAAAGTATAAATTGACAGTTTGTACAGGCAACACTGAAAAAATGGCTTCAAAACTTCACATAGGTTACAGAAATAAAGTGTCTTCTTGCGCGCTCTTGTTACCGCATTTAATGAAGCTCCTTTTCATAATTTCTTAATCTGTTCGGGGTTATCTCACTGGATATGATTGAAACGCTTTTGTTCCAGCTCTCCTGAAGTTGTTCGAGGGACGCTGCGAGGACGTGGTGTTTGTTGTGCCATCGGAACTCAGACACCTTACAAAATGAGAAAACAGTCACTTTCTTCATCCTGTAAGACTGAATAAAACCTGCTCACTGTAATCAATTGGATTTTGTTGATTAATTGAGCCGTTGTGTAACTCCTCTCGGAATCGCAGGAAGGTCTAACCCAAGGGGTCCATACAGAACGCCTGCTACACGCCGGCGTACTTCTGACACAGATGAACTTGCAGTGATAGTAGGGAAAGACTTCATGTTTGTCCATCTTGCTCGCTTTCCCGTCTCACTCCCTCCCGTACTGCCTTCGCTGTGTTGTGTTTGATCGGTCGAACGCCAAATGGCATTCAGTTTTTGAAAATATGAAATCAAATTGAAACAAAACGAAA
This sequence comes from Meconema thalassinum, assembly GCA_946902985.2. Lineage (NCBI taxonomy): Eukaryota > Metazoa > Arthropoda > Insecta > Orthoptera > Tettigoniidae > Meconema > Meconema thalassinum. The sequence continues at coordinate 602,183,271 of OX336388.2, read as the reverse complement.
ACAAGGGGTGAAAATGTGACCAAAATTTCATTGCCTTAAATGATTTTCATGATACCTTATGAGTATTGTTTTAATGTTAAGCATGTAATCTTCAAGTACCGGCACGTGGAGAAACGTGTGAAACACAATATAGATGTGTCGGACAAACAGTTAGGTTGTTTGTTAGTTGATTTGTTTACATCCGGTGCGCTAGCGATCCCTACTTGACTTGGTCTGACGTGGCGAAGAGCTGTCGCAGCACTTCAGTCAGGGCAGGCAGCAAAGCCAAGAGAGGCAAGAGCCACCCTGCCGGCGTGCAGCGCAGCATAGCTAGCAGGTCGAGCGTGCAAAGGCTGGACTCCTCTGGTCTAACCTTTATGGCAAGCAGGCTTAGCTCAGGGCCAGTGTGTGCATTTTTCGACCAAGAGGAGTTACACCACTTGGACTCCCAATGGCTGAGGACTTGCAGAAGTCCGGAGACCAGTGGCACTGACAGTGGCCATCCTGAGCATAGTTTTTCCACACTTCCTCCAGGCAAATGTCAGGATGGTACCTTATTCCAAGTCTTGGGTCTCCTATTCCTATTCCCAATCTCTTACCAACTAATTACAGTGGTTTTCATTTATTTAGCTGCAAGCAAGGCATAAAACCCAGGTGGCAATATCTACAGTGAATTTGCAATGTCCCCACGAGACATCTTACTTTAAAAGCACGAGGCGCTACGAATCGTAAACAACTTCAAATACCTTGGCTTAACCCTACAGAGTAAAGAAGCAGTGTAAAACAAGTACCAGGTGATAGATGGAACAATATAAGGATTCAGGTAAAGAAATGTCTTTGTGGGAGGGGGTTAAACCCTAAACCCTCCCCTGTCGGTACGTCACTGAGTACATCCTAGGCCAAACTCCCGCAAAAGACACAATAAAAACATAGAAGAATTGCTGAATTTTTATTACCTGGCTGTGCAAGTCAACATGCCACCCATAAAGTACTTTTTTTTGTTGTCGTGTGGCCTCCTCAGAGGCCGAGTGCAGGTCTTTCTATTCGACGCCCGTGGGCGACCTGCGCGTCGGAATGAGAGATGGAGTGGAGGAAGGTGAATGAATGAAACTGGGCAAGGATGTGGAAGGAATCGGCCGTGGCCTATCAGAAGGTACCGTCCCAGCATTTGCCTGGTGTTGAAAATGGGAAACCACGGAAAACCATTTCAAGGACGGCCGACGGTGGGGCTCGAACCCACGCGTCTACCGAGTCAGCAGAGAGCTTGGTCCCATGACCTAATGCTGCGCTTTAGCCAGCTGAGCCACTACTGTCGGTTAGATAAAGTATTTATTAACATTGGGAAAGCTAAAGGAAGAAGGAGACTACTGTTACTTAGGAAGCAAAATAAGCACTGATGGACGAAGCAAAGAAGCAAAGAGGCAATATAAAGTTGGATAGCACAGGAAGGAAAGCATTTCTACAGAAAAGGAATCTGTTGACATCGAATATAGATTTAGGTATTAGGAAGACATTTTCGAAAGCCTTTGTCTGGAGCGTGGCGCTCTATGGAAGTGAAACTTGAACTGTTGGAGCAGCAGAAAGGTGGAGAATTGAAGCATTTGAATTATGGTGTTACAGGAGAATGATGGTGATCAGATGGGTAGAGAGGGTTACGAATGAAGAGGTTTTAAGATGAGTGGGAGAGGAGAGATGTTTCTGGTGACTGCTAATGAAGAGAAGAGATAGGTTGGTAGGGCACATACTGACATCCAGGAATAGCAAACTTAGTTATGGAAGGAAGGGTTGAGGATAAGAACTGTAGGGGTAGACCAAGGTTAGAATATGTTAAACAGATTGCCTCGGATGTAGTGGTTATGTAGAGATGAAACGATTAGCTCAGGACAGGGAAACATGGAGGGCTGAATCAAACCAATCAAAGGACTGAAGACTCAAACAACAACAACAACAACAACATTGTGAACTATAGCATGAATCAATGTGAGCTCATCCTTTGTCGAAAACCAGTGGAGTTAGTAATAAACATAAAATAATAGACAAGGGAATTATACCGTTAGTCAATAACATTATTGATGTTTTCCAATGTTCCGGTTTCGGTCACATTTTGACCTTCATCAGAAAATGTTATTAATATTTATAAATAGAAACAAAACATGAAGTTGCAAGTTTGTGAGATAATGTAATAAAGGTAAGGCAATAATTTTCTAAGTGTTACTAATAAGTTTCAACAAGTAATAATTCTATCTACTGTATGTCTACCCCTTATTAATCCCGTATCCAACGACGACGGGGATGAGATGCGATGAAATTCCACGTGGCTGATGGTTTCTGCGGCCAGATGCCCTTCCTGACGCTAACCTCACGTGAGGAGTTAATGAGAGATGAAATGAATGAAAATGAATGAAATTACAATTTCAAGTAGTTCCAACTTTGGCTACCAGATGCCACTGTCACCGGCGGCGAACGTTGGAGCTTGATAGAGCGTTTCTAAACCAAATAACCTACACAATACCAATTGGAGTGGTAGGTTCTTCTTCATGCCATAAATCTATGACATGGGCCCACCGGCTTTACTTCCCTCCAGAAGGAAGGCATACTGAAGGATTTTGACGCTTTTATAAATCCGACGACTTCGGCTGGGTTTGAACCGTCGATCTTGGGCATAGCAGTTCAGCATGCTACCGACTACGCAACCGAAGCCAATTAAATAATTAAATTTATATATATAAAAAAAAAGGTTCAATACTATTTCTAAAATGTTAACTATTTAAACCAGGGGTCTCCAAACTACGGCCCGAGGGCCACATTCGGCCCGCGGACAGATTTTGTCCGGCCCGCGGAGAGCTAGCATACTTGAAAACTCCTTTTAGAGAACATATTTTTTTTGTAGCAAATTAAATTTAGTTTACTGAAGTATTCTAATTTTATGTTGAATAATTATTAATATGACATCTACATTGATATGGTCATGGGCTAACTATTCATAACATTGTTGTAGGCTTATTGTTATTGTTTTTGTGATAAGTTGGATAAAGAAACACAGAATTGTAATGAGTAAAGACATGTATAACATGCAGCCATATGAAATACTAATGAGATTTATGTAATTGAGATTTTCCACTGACAATAGTTTGTAGTTGTGGACTAATTTTACTTGTACCAATTATTAAAAGAGATTTAAGATGCTCATCAGTTAATTTAGATCTGTAAACATTTTTTGTGTACTTCATTTTGGAGAAGGTCTTCTCACACAAATAAGTAGTACCAAAGACAGAAAACAGCCCACGAGCAAATTTATGCAAATTATCAAATTGTGTCAGTGGAAGACTCTTATAACATTCCAACAAAGATGAGTTTTGATATTTGTTCTTAATTATATCACTGCACTGTAGTTCAATCATTTCCATTTGAAGTTCCGGGGCTAGGGTTTCAATGTCAGTATCAAAAGGATCATGAAAAATCTTAATTTGATTCGCAAAGGCATCGAAGTCCGAGAAACGAGTATCAAAATTTATTTTCAAAGCACTCAAAGTTTCGATTGCAAAATCGATAGGAAACTCAGTCTCAGTGGTGTGGCTGAATATTTCACATGTTTTAAAATGTGAAAAACATTTACTTCGTAGTTGTGATTGAAACAGTATCAATTTCTTCCGGAATGATTTGATAATAGTGTATAAATCAGGAAGATGCTGGTTTTCTCCTTGCAATCTCAAATTCAGTTCGTTCACATGTTTTGTCAAATCAACATAGAATGCTAACTTCCACAGCCATGCGTTGTTTTGTAATTCAGTAAGAGGGCGATGCTTTTCATTCAAAAAAATTTCGATCACTGCTCGAAGTTCAAAAAAGCGCTGAAGGACTTTCCCACAACTAAGCCAACGTACGGCAGTATGATAAGGTAAGTCATTTTCTCCAATCTCTTCAATAAATTGTCGGAATTGTCGGTGATTCGGCCCAAAAGATCTCATAAAATTAACAGTTGATATGACTGGTTTCAGAACTTCAGACATATCCAAACATTTTCCGTACAAAGACTGTTGATGAATGATACAATGTAAGACTAATGGTTTTGAACCACCGTCATTTTCTACAGCCTTTGACACAAGAGCGACCACTCCTTTATCTTTCCCACTCATGTTTTTGCCTCCATCAGTTGTAATACATTTCAAGTTTTTCCATCGAAGGTTCTTTTGATTAATGGCCATTTCAACTCCTTTAAAAATATCTGTACCAGTAGTTGTGCCATGAATACTATACATATCAAGAAGTTCTTCATGCACTTCATAGCTTTTATCTACTCCTCGAATATAAATCAACACCTGAGCAGTATCTGACACATCCGTTGACTCATCCAAGGCCAAAGAAAACCACTCAACATCTCCATTTTTGTCGAACAGTTGAGAGGATATATTTTCAGCGATGTTTTCTACCCTTCGAGCCACAGTGTTTGCTGACATACTGACAGTTTTTAATAAATTTACCTTTTCAGGGCACATTTCTTCGGCTGCTGCAATTATGCATTCTTTGATCATTTCTCCATCGGTGAATGGTTTTCCACGTTTTGCAATTTCAAGAGCCTCACGAAAGCTGGCACGAGTTGCAGCCTCTTGTTCGGTTTTGAGTTTTGTAAATGAAGATTGCTGCGATTTCAATCCGCGCTTCATAGCTTCGAATTTTTCTGTCCGCAAACTTCCTGTATATTTTGAGTAATTTTGAAAATGTTTTGTTTCATAATGACGTTTAATGTTATATTCCTTGAGAACGGCTATGCTTTCATTGCAAATCAAACATAGCGCCTTGTTACTGGACTGAATTACGAAATACTGAATGTTCCACTCATCTTTGAATTTTCTGCATTCACTATCAATTTTTCGCTTCTTTTCCATACTACTAAATCACACACAAAGGCAACAATTCAAATCAAAATACTGTTACAAAGATGTCTTAAACTTAAACACGCACAAACACGTTTTAAGGAGGTACGCACTATTTTATTTCACAACAGTGTCATAGGAACTGACTTGTGGTTGCGCAACTAGCCTTCTTATATATTCCAATTACTGCCATCTAGAAGTGAGTGGAAGACACCAGAACTCTCTCGAACCAACGAGATTACTCTGTACGTGCTATTAGCGCCATCTGTTAGCGATAGAAGGTACTACCTATTTCCGCTTGTGTCCACCAGATGTCGTGTCACGTTACTCCTCATGGCTCGTACTCTACGACTAATCTAGAAATTACAGATAATGACAGGAAAATTAATAATATGCAGTGTTGCCGTTTTGCGGACTTTAGTCCGATTTGCAGCCTTTTTTCAACGTTGCGTACTTTTTCGGACTTTTTTTTTCATCAGTGCACTATTTCACTTTTTACCACCGGCAACAATGATAATATGGTTTTGGCCCTCGGAACTTACTGGAGTAATCGGTATGGCCCTAAGGCTGGAAAGTTTGGAGACCCCTGATCTAAACTATTGAAAAATACTAAAAACTAATAAAACCAGATCTGTTACAAAATTTGAATTTATATGGAATAAAATTACGAGCCTTACAGTAGTCGCATATGATGTGTAACATCTGACATGTTATTTGAATAATTCCATATTCCTTACTCGTATTTATTTAAGAATGAACTCATAGTGCCACCTTGTGCCAGCAAACATGAAGGATTCCTTCGTTTATTAACATCGGCAAGTTCTCATTACTATCATTTCTGCAATAACTACTTGTAAAACTCCAGTGACAAATCCTTTCAGCAAATATGATATAATAGTGCTGTATTTTGGCCGACAGTACCTCGAGTGCTTACATTAAATAAGAATACATCAAAAGTAGTAAGATTTAATAAATCATATTGGTTTTCAGCAAATATGATATAATAAATATTTTCACACCAAAGAACGGCAGTTCTAAAACCGTATGCTATATACATTACACATAGTGTTGTATTTTGTCCGACAGTACCTCGAGTGCTTACAGTAAGTAAGAACACAGCAAAAGTAGTAAATTTTAATAAATCATAATTGTTCTCAGTAAATATTGTATAATGAATATTTTCACACCAAAGAACAACAGTTTGAAGATGATGTATTGGAATATCTGTAATGAGGCCTCCAAACCTTGAAGTAAACCGTATGCGATTTACATTCCACATAGCCACATGGCCGACAGTATGTCGTTGTACCAAACTTCGCCACCGCGTGCACTCATTGTTTCCGTTGCATTTCCGTCCCACTTCCATCCCTTTTTTACAAAATCACCCCTACACAAAAATATACAGCAACCGAGCGGAAAGATGTTACACATCAAAAATATTTCTTCAAAAGAAGATCATGGATTCCATAAATACAAAGTTTATGCAAGCAATTCAGAATGTTGAATTAGCGAGTCACGCTGGACAGCCCTGCGAGACAATGCCCACATATCTGCACGTTCCTCGGTGTTTGATATGACGTACTGCCGTAACACATCCACCAGGCATTTTGTGGGACGTGAGTGCTAGCTTTATCTTGGAGCCAGGAGTAACCTGATCGTAATCCCAATGTGATTTGTTGTTTGTTGTTGATTCATTTGAGCCCAGATTCGTGGCTAAGTGGATAGCACGCTTGTCTTTCAATCGAAAGGACCCGGGATTTGATTCTTGGTCGGCTCATAGGCTCGAATATTGAGTGTTTGAGAAGTCTTCATTCATTAGAGCACATTTTTATCGTCATCATCATCATCATCATCATCATCATCGATACGTAATGATATGAAAATAATCATATTAAGAAGGTTTCCTTATTGACGTTGGTTGGTTCCTTAGTTTAGGGGCTGCGACAACGCGGTCATGTAGCCTCGTGTACTTTGGGTGTATGTAGATGCAGTCGGCTTCTGGCGACGAACGTTGGAACCTGAGACCGTTTGTCAAATGTTTAACCTAACCTAATTTAGCTTCACACAGGTGTAATTAGTGGAAGGTTCTTTAACATGACATAAATCTATGACATGGGACCGCTGGCTTTACTTCCCCTCCGAAGGAAGGCATACTGAGGGATTTTAACGCTCTTAAAAAATCCGACGACTTCGGCCGGGTTTGACTTATTGACGTTATAATCATAAGTAAACTACCATGAGTATTTATTAAATTTATACACCTTAGTCAAGAAATAGTTTTGAAAATATAATAAAATTATACAATTTTCGGCCACATTATGGCCCTCTTCTGTAACTCTCTTATAAAATTAATTAAGACTAATTGAATTACGAGCAAAGTTGAATAATATTTACCTATGGTTTTCCCTTTCCTTGATAAGATTTTTCATAAAAAGTAGACTATAAAAAACAAAGAAAAAAAACCCAACAAATCTGTAACAATGCGTGCTTTAAAGTTGAGGATACAGTACTATAAAATTATTTTATGTTCGACCCTGGCGAAATGTAAATATTATACTGATATCGCGCCAGGAGACGGCAGTCGGGTTTGAACTGCAGAGGTCTTTCCGCTCACTGCGTATCGCGCATTCCAAAAACATTCAGTTTGTCACTACTTGCTTCACTCACTCAGCACATTCCTTCCTTCACTGGCTGCGTGTCGTCTGCTGCAATAATAACCATTGGCATGCGGGCAGCCGATATATTTAAGTTTGGAATAGGTGGACCGCGCATGCGTGTTCAACTGCCATCTCCTGCCGCGATGACAGTATGTCAGAAAACTGTACTATAATGAGGCTCATTATAGTGCAAGTTTTCATTACGATACAGTTTCTCCCACTAATCAGAGCTCAAGGAACAGTTGTGTGACTAACTAGGTAAGGATAGCATCGCACCTGCGCTGACTTCCACGGCCTCCTATTTTAAATTTCACTGCGTGGCTAGTGTCTTGGTGGGGTATTCGAGGAGGCCATGGTCGAATAAAAGATATTCTCTGCGTCCAATACGCTCTGTTCAGTACATACAATTGGCGAAAGCTCGACAGATATTTATGGATATTTATATTCGAACATAAAATAGTTATAATTATCATCGAGCATAAACAGTCGTATGCAACTCGCCTATAATGGTAATTAAGACACTCGTATGGAAATTATAAAACTCGCTTCACTCGTTTCTTCGTGTCTTAAAAATTGCCATTATAGGATTGTTGCATAATGTACTATTATGCAAAATATGTAGATCTAAATTATCCGGTGATGGTAAAAATTATTTTATAAATAGATTTAAAATTTTAAATTATTATTAAGAAAAGGGAAAACCCAACGTATGTATTAATCAACTTTGGTCGTAATTCAATTAGTTTTAATTAATTTTATAAGACAGTCACTGAAGAGAGCCACAATGTGGCCAAAACAGGTATAATATATAATATTTTCAAAACTATTTATTGACTAATATTGTGTTATGCAGCCCAACTAACGCGTGTTGTCAGGAAGGTCGATATTTCTCTGCTTGTATCCCGTATGGTACTAATCCACAGCAAGCATATCCCGCAAACGATACTGAACACTTTTTTTTTCCTGTAGTCATATCGAGCGAAACATAGTAGTGTTCAGTATCGTTTTCAGGAGATGCTTGCAGTTTTTCTTTTTGTTCTGTGGCCTCCTGAGAGGCCAAGTGTAGGTCTTTCTAGTCGACGCCCGTGGGTGACCTGCGCACCGGGATGAGAGATGGAATGAAGATCAATGAAACTGATCAAGGATGTGGAAAGAAGCGGCCGTGGCCTGTTAGAAGGTACCGTCCCAATATTTGCCTGGTGTTGAAAATGGGAAACCACGGGGAAACCATTCCAGGTACGGCCGACGTTGGGAATCGAACCCACGCGTCTACCGAGTCAGCAAAGAGCTTGGCCCCATGACCTAACGCTGCGCTTTAGCGAACGTAGCCACTGCTGTTTGCTTGCAGTGCATTAGTACCATACGGGACGCAAGCAGAGAAATATCGACCTTCTTGATAACAACGCTAGTTGGGCTGCATGAAACAGTCTTATTAGGGGTATCCTATTCACCTAGTATAAAATGCTAAGGCGTGTTTCATCAAGCTCAAGCTCTTAAACCAGAGGGAGTTAGAAGCTGCGGTTTGTACCAAAATCTTCCAAATCGTCTCAATAGTACAGGAAAAATCTTGCATTTCTTGAAAAGTCAACTGAAAGATGATAGCCCCTGACAGGACTGTGTCACGTCCAGCTCGCATAACACTAGAGCCGGGCTGGTGGCCTACACACATGGAGACAACTCAAGTAACCGATTGTGTACTCAAAGGAAACAGTTACCCGCAACCGTGACAAATTGCACTCTGATTACATAAATATCGATAATTTGTTTAAAACTTGCGTTTAAACAAATAAAGCAGAAGCCCGCATAACAGTAAAGCCAGGCGGGTGGTTTATGCACAGGTTCCCTAATTATTATTATTGATGTGTAACATCTTTCCGCTCGGTTGCTGCATATTTTTAATGTGTAACATCATTCCATTCAGTTGCTGTATATTTATGTGTGGGGGTGTTTTTGTAAAAAAAAAAGGGACGGAAGTGGGACGGAAATGCAATGGAAACAATGAGCGCGCGCGGTGACGGAGATTGGTACAACAACATATTGTCGGCCATGTGGCTATGTGGAATGTAAATCGCATACGGTTTACTTCAAGGTTTGGAGGACCCATTACAGATATTTATACCATAAATCATCTTCAAACTGTCGTTCTTTGGTATGAAAATATTCATTAAATCATATTTGCTGAAAACAATTATGATTTATTAAATCTTACTACTTTTGCTGTATTCTTATTTAATGTAAGCACTCGAGGTACTGTCGGACAAAATACAGCACTATTGTATCAAATTTGCTGATGTATAATGTGTAATGTATATAGCATACGGTTTAATTCAAGGTTTGGAGGCCTCATTAAAGAAATTCCTACAATAAATCATCTTCAAGTTTTCGTTCTTTGATGTGAAAATATTCATTATATCATATTTGATGAAAGGATTTGGCACATGAGTTTTACAAGTAGCGCGCGGTGGCAGAGATTGATACAACGACGTATTGTTGGCCACGTGGCTATGTGTGTAAATCACATATGGTTTACTTCGAGGTTTGGAGGTGGCATTACATATATTCCTACAATAAATCATCTTCAAACTGTCGTTCTTTGGTGTGGAAATATTCATTATATCATATTGCTGAAAACAGTTATGATTTATTAAAACTTACTACTTTTGCTGTTTTCTTATTTAATGCAAGCACTCGAGGTACTGTCGGCCAAAATACAGCATTATTATATTATATTTGCTGAAAGGATTTGTCACTCGAATTTTACAAGTAGTTATTGCAGAAATAATAGTAATGAGAACTTACCGATGGTAATAACAGGAAGGAATGCTTCGTGTTTTGGCACGAGGTGGCACTATGAGTTCATTCTAAGAAAATGCGAGTAAGTAATATGGAATTATTCAAATAACATGTCGGATGTTACACATCATATGCGACTACTGTAAGGCTCGTAATTGTTTATTATTATTATTATTCTGTATTGGATTCGCCGTCAGATTCGTGATCACAATAATGTAATATCAGTAGTATTTAATAAATAAATAAAATGAAATAAATTCTTCTTCTTATTATTATTAATTTAAGCCCACTAAGGAGCATTTATGACTAGTTCTTCTTCGATCCTCTCTTTTGTTCCCAATATCTCTTGACCGGCTGATAATTTTTCCTTTCTCTCCTGTGAGGGTAATTCCCGACACTTCAGCACTTAAGGTGGTAGGGACCAAGAGTTAACCATATCACAAAATTTGGAACATCTTGGACATTAAGGTCAGAAATCCCACGGAAATCCAAGTCTTTTTGGACTTCAATCTGCCACTAACTTCCAGTTTTATAGCTTTTAACCAAGAGCAGCATATACAATAGGTAAGCAGGACAAGTGGGCATATTGGATCTAAGAGAATAGCAGCAGAGACAATGGTATCGCGTCCGCTTCGTGTAGTGGCTAGCATTCTTGGCTGTCACCTCGTGAGATTCGGGTTCGAAGCCTGGCTTCGCTAAGCAATTTAATTCTGGTCTGAGCGCAGGAACGATGTAGAGTCAGCCTCGAGAGGCAAAACAGAGAAGACGTGGGTTCGATTCCCACCTCAACCATCTTGGAAGTGGGTTTCCATGGTTTTCCAGGCAAGTGCCGGGATGATCCCTAACTAAAGGCCATGGCTGTCTCCTTCCCAATCCTCACTTGAATTACAAATATACACGCTAATACAGACACCACATAACATAAGTGTTCAGGCAAATTCTTCACACGCCCAAATACGCGGGGCTAAATGACCACCATGTCCAAGTTTCCCAAATGAAACAACAACGACAATGTTATTGCTAATGGATAAGCAGCCATATCTCCCGTAGTTACTGCGCTGTGTTGATACAATCAGTGCTATGCCACTGCCGATAATGTCTACAATTATAATAACACCATATGAGTTGAAATAGTTTTTTCTCCACTTCCACAGAGGTTGTAGATGTTAATTCATTTGAGGAGTTTCGGATATCTTGGTTATCAGCCCCGTGTAGTTGGGTGTGTGTTGAACTGTCTGATAACCTATAGGGGTATGGAATATTTCCCCAGACCCCTCAGGTAATCCTTGCCACCCAATAAAATGCTGAATTTACGCTTATGAACACAATGTGCTAATATTTCACCGGAATGAACCGCGACCCTACGTAGCACCACCAGCCTTACCAGTGACCCGTAGAAACAATGATTCACCTAATTCCATTGTTAAGCAGGCTGTATGTATTGGAGACATGCCACACTCTTAGTCTAATAATTAGCGCCTCTTCAGCAGACATGAAGCATGTCCCCGATAAATAATTAGTGTCCCGAGGGTGGGGAAATGGGTCGCCTATGCCGGGCCAATCGCGGACCAAGATCAAGGCGAAGGACGATGTTGGCACCTGCCACCATCCACGTCTGTTTGATTGATATTCTATACTCGTAATCCATGTTAGTGTCCGATTTAACTGTGCTACTCTTCCGTCGTCACACCAGTTGTCATCCGCAGCCATAGCAATACCACACCGTCCAGCGGACAGACCATCTATTCTCAGGTGAGTGTTTTAGTGATACTAAGATGCAATCGAAGTAACTGGTGTACGCGCCATCGCCAGTAACTTCGTATGGCTCAGATTTATTTATGACTGGCTGCGTAGCTCAGCGGTAACGTTCTCGCTTCCTGTTCCCAAGGTTGCAGGATCGAATCCTGGCGCAGTCAACTGGCATTTGAGAGTGCACAAATGCGAAGGAGCCGTGTCAGTAGATTTACTGGCAAAATTCTGGCACCCCGACGTCTCTAAAAGCCACAGTAGTTAAAGGGACCTAAAACCAATAACATTAATAATAATTAGATTTATTTATCAGCATTACCTGATTATGGCCGGCACCGTGGTGTTGGGGTAGCGCTCCTGCCTCTCACCCGGAGGCCCGGATTCGATTCCCAGCTCCGTCAGGGATTTTAGAAACTGACGTGAGGGCTGGAACGGGGTGTACTCTGCCTCGTGAGGACAATTAGTAGCTGTCTGACAGTGAGGCGCCCCGATCACGAAAACCAAGATTAACGGCAGAAGGGACCCGATGCGCTGATCATGCGTCACCCCAATATCGGCAGGGCAAATGGCTGGGCAGCGGTCGCTTGGTAGGCCTAGGTCCTTCATGGGCTGTAGTGCCAGGGGTTATATTTATTATTTATTTATTATTAGGCCTATGTATTACCTGGTTATGGTTCACTAGCCGCTTTTACGACGATTTTATTTCGTTTGTGCCAGTGTTTCTTGAATTACCGACCACCTCGTGGTGTAGCGGCTAGCATTCTTGGCTGTCACCTCAGAGGTCAGGGTTCGATTCCCGACTATGCAAAAACATTTTTACTCTGATCTGAGGGCTGAAACAGGGCTACAGATACTGGCATTTAGTTGTGCACTTGACATTGAGAGCGGTGTGGGGGAGTGGGCCGAATATTTCTCTATCTGAGAACATCGACGCTCGTGACAGTAGGTTCTCACTATCAGACACTGAATGCTCAGCGCGGGAAAGGTTTTACGCTGCGGTAATATACAGGGAGAGTGAGATTTGGAAGTGCAGAGCTAACTGCCGGTATCTGTGCACATAGCCTCGTGAGGCAAAACTGAGAAGAGGAGGGTTCAATTCCTATCACTGCCATCCTGGAATAATGGTTTTCCCACTTCTACTCCAAGCAAATGGCGTGACGGTTCCTAACTTCGGGCCATGGTTGCCTTGTTCCCGATCCTCATCAGAATTACAAATACACACACTAATACAGCCATCAAAATAACACAGGTTATCAGACAAATTCCACACACACACACACCCACGTACACGGGACTGAATGATCATAATGTCACAAAGCCCCTTATTCAACAACATGCCACCTCGACCAATCGAAGTATAGTCGCAATGGCTAACGGATACTTATTCGGCGCCCTTTCATCCGCAAATCCTACCGCTCAGTCCCGTCCAACTAAATATGAGAGTGTGGTGCTGGCTTACTATTGTTGGTTGGTTCCATAGTTTAGGCAGGGGCTACGACAACACGGTCATGTAGCCCCGTGTACTTTGGGTGTGTGTGGAATCTGTCTGATAACCGGTGTTAATTGCGATGGCTGTATTAGTGTGTGTTATCTGTTTTTTAATTCAAGTAAGAACTGCAGACAATAATTTCAAGTAGTTCCTACTTTTGCTACCAAATGCTACCGTCCAAGACACCTAGGTTGCGCACTTGGCTACTAGATGGCATAGCAGTCAGCACCTGGCGGCGACCGTTGGAACTAATAGAGCGTTATCAATCCTAACCTACAAATTTTGCCTTCACACAAGTGTAGTTAGTGGAAGGTTCTCTTTCATGCCATAAATCTATGACATGGGACCACTTCCCTTCCGAAGGAAGGCATACTGAGGGATTTTTAACGCTCTTAAAAATCCGACGACTTCGACCGGGTTCGAACCCGCAACCTTGGGCATAGAAGCTCAGTTTGCTACCAACAACGTCACCGAAGCCGCCCTGGCCTTTTTCCCCTCGACACCAGATGCCCCTCCGTCGTTTAAAGGTACTATGGCTGTTTTTGCAAAAGCATAGTTGTTATTTCCTGCGACGGCTATTTAAACATGTTAGTATTAATTTTCACGGCGCAGTGGCTAGCATTCTTGGCTGTCACCCCTGGGGTCGGGTTCGATTCCCGGCTCTGCCAAGAAGTTTTCTGCTGGTCTGAGTGCTGCAACAGGGTAAACTCAGCCTCGTGAGGCAAAACTGAGAAGAGGCCATCCTGGAAGTGGCTTTCCGTGGTTTACCCCACCACTTCAACTCCAGGCAAATACTAGGATGGTACCTAACTTAAGGCCACGGCTGCTTCCTACCCAGATCTCACCTCAATTACAAATACACACTACTACTACTACTACGAGGATAATTATGGAACATTTTTTTAATAGTACTTTCAAAGATCATTTAAAACATCAAAAGGATACAAGATTTAAGAATTCACGTTTTGTAATTCCAAAAAAATATAATGAATTTGGCAAAAGATCGTTAGCTTACATGGTACCTTTTCTATTTAACAAGCTACCACATTCAATGCTGGTCTTTGAGAGTATGGCAAAAACAGAATAGATATAAAAAAATGGATACTAAATAAGTCCTTAGGTTAAGTGGACAAGTTACTGCTTTTATATGTATTAGACTATGAACATGATAGTAACATTTGCATTTTAAGTTTTAAGTTAAGTTTTTAAAATAGTAACGACATAACTGTTGTTTTAAGGTGGGTAAATATTATAATTTACTACAATTTCCTGATTATATTAATATTAACATATTATAATAATTTTAACCTGTATTAATTGTTATGAGCTTATTTTATTTATTTATTTATTTATCTATTTATCGTATGGCTTTTAGTGCCGGGAGTGTCCGAGGACATGTTCGGCTCGCCTGAGTCTGTAGCTGCTTCCAGCGGACACCCTAAAGGGTGAGCTACACATTCCGTTCAATTTCAAGTAGTTCCAACTTTCGCCACCAGATATCAATGATACCTAGTGGTGAACGTTGGAACTTTGATAGAGCGTTCTGACGAAATCTATCCTAACAAATTTTGCTTTACACAAGTTCAGTCTGTGAAAGGATCTTTTACATGCCATAAATCCATGAAATGGGACCGCCGGCTTTACTTCCCCTCCGAAGGAAGGCATACTGAAGGATTTTCAACGCTCTTAAAAAATCCGACGACTTCGGCCGGATTTGAACCCGCTATCTTGGGCATAGCAGTTCAGCATGCTACCGACTACGCCACCGAAGCCGCTGTGTTATGAGCTGATTGAATATTTTTGTGAATTATTATTATGGGCACTATATAAAATAATTGGAGGGTGAGAGATTGGACTGTATATTGTGTAAATTTAATTGTGTTTGTTAACATATATATTGTAACTATAATTGGCACCTACCGTAGAGCTTAAGCTTGGTAGGACCAAAACATGTAAAATTGGGCATACATAAACAAACTGTAAACTGTAAACTACTACAGACACCAGGTTATCAGACAAATTCTACACATACCTAAGTACATGGGGCTACATGAACACGACGTCGCAAAACCCCTGAAACTATTTTAATATATAAGATAATTCCCGTAATAAAAATAATTATTAATTGTTTATATAGGCTACATTATTTATACTTGTCTAACACATCAAGTTTACTCGCTCGTTATTATTAACATTAGCTACATATTAATGTTCCCTCTTCTACTTTCTTTAAGAATGCTATACCATTTAGTCTGTATTAGGTTTGAAGTCATTATCGGTCCAATATGACCAATCAATTGAGATAAATTCATATGATTATTACTCACCTCCAGTTTTAATAAAATTTTAATAATAGTTTAGTAAACAAAGATTAATTCCGTTTCCCAAATATACTTCCGCCTACTCCACTTCTATCTTTCCCTCTATTCCGTGAATCTACTTACACATCAGAGTTCTCATTAACTCTACTCAATATAAGAATGCTTTAATCTTCTTCATCATCATCATCAACAACAACAACAACATCAACAACAACAACAAAAATCAGTGCTCTATCTCACTCTTCAGAATAAGTTGTTTTATTATTATTATTGTTTATAATAATAATACTCATAATAAAACTGTTTCAGTTTGCAAATGAGATTATTGCGCGGTAGCCGTCTATTGTTTTCAAGTTTTATGTGAAGTGAGTGTCTTAATTCACATGTGTTCTTAAATTAAAAATTTGAAATCTATTTGATAGGGTGATAAAATATTAATCGTGCACGCTGGTTGTGTATGTACGTATTATTTCAAACGCGTATTAATCGCGATATCACTAATATATGTGAAGGTACGAATACTTCGCGTGTTGATAAGGTTATCAGTATGGTGTTTAAAAATAGGCTACTGTATAAGGTTCAGCAGTTATGGTACCGGTATCTACCAGAGAGAGTAATAATGCCAAACTGAGCTGTGGCTACGTGTCACGCGCATATCCAGTTTTGTTTATCGGAAGGGGCTGACAGCAGAACGGATAAATGTACAGAACTTAAAATGAACTTCTAATCCCTACTGTGTCTTTTACAGAATATTCCGCGCCAATATATTTGCCTTGCGTGTCGGTTACGATTGTTCCGTACCGTAAACCCTGCTCTTAGCGGCTTCGGTGGTGTAGTCGGTAGCATGCTGAACTGCTGTGCCCAAGATAGCGTGTTCAAACCCGGCCGAAGTCGTCGGATTTTGTAAGAGCATTAAACATCCTTCAGTATGCCTTCCTACGGAGGGGAAATAAAGCCGGCGCTCCCATGTCATAGATTTATGGCATGTAAAAGATCCTTCGACAGACTAAACTTGCGTGAAGATAAATTGTTAGGTTAGATTTCGTCAGAACGCTCTATCAAAGTTCCAACGTACACCACCAGGTATCATTGATATCTGGTAGCGAAAGTTGGAACTACTTGAAATTGAACGGAACTTGTAGCTCACCCTAAGGGTGTCCGCTGGAAGCAGCTACCGACTCAGGCGAGCCGAACATGTCCTCGAACACTCCCGGCACTAAAAGCCATACGATAAATAAATAAATCCAACTCTAGTGGGTCACATACGGAATATTCTGCATGCTATCATAAGGATACATTTAATTACGGTAGGTGGCAGGAAGGTATTAGACAACCTTAACGAGCTCACCTGTAACCGGAAAAGACTATCGTAATACTTTCATCTACATTTTTAAAGATTGATTAGATAAATAGCTGAGTTTAATAGTATCAGCTGATGTGCGATGTAAGCGGTGAAATTTGGGGGAGGGGGGGGGGGGGGGAGGGGGGGGGGGGACTCCTACGATAAATGAAGGGCTTGAAGGTCGACAGTTATGACCAGGGAACGGAATTTTATGTACTAATAACACTGGGGAACAAAGATACAATTTTTGTGTGGTGTCTGGAATTTAAACACAGATTCTGGCCAATATTGTGCTAATGGTTTCAAAACTGCTGTCCATTTTGTTCTATCAGCTCTAGTTTTTTTTAAAGATGTTGATAATTTTGTGATACTTTTTTTACAGTAATTTAGAAATTAGGTTCAGGGGAGAACAGTAATGTGGACGATCGGATACGCATATGATGGCGGACTATTGTTGGAGCCTCCATCGAGAAATATCACATCACAGAAATTCACAGAAACGTGGATTCAGCTATGAGCCAAATTGAAGGTGTCATACATGTGTTGATCTCTTTCTGCTAGGCATTACGTCATAGTGAACAAGAAATCGATAACGATTAACTACAAATTTTAAAACTTTGTACGAAAAATACCTGTTATCTTAATGAAGAACTGATGTTAATTTGTCAATGATTTAGGCTTAATTGAATAATCAAATATGCCATATCGTGAGAAGGAGAGCTTATATTCAAAAACTAAATCCATTTTCAGAATCTGCGACCCAAGAACATCCCCAAAAGGGACTAACATCTTAGTCACCAAAAATCGTGTTCCTCAGTGTAATGAATGAATTATGTCCATATATATTTAGTTATTTTTATTGAAATATGGAATTGTATTACAAAAAACTATAATTTCTATTTAATAACCAAATTCAAAGTAGGTTTACATGAAACATAACGTTGCACTTCCCATTTTGATATCAATATGACCTATGAAGAACACGCAATATTTTATTCTGTTACCAAAAACAATTGATTACAAAATGTTTAATTGCTGGAAAGTGTATCTTGTCTTTAAGGATTGATTTACAACCTCTGTCCGAAAAGTTCGGTGAATGGGTCTATATTACGAACGGATTGTTGGCTTACCTGAAACAGCAGTTATTGTCCTTCGAAGTAATCCTCGTGAATGGTTATGCACATCTGAGAACGTCTCTACAAGTCCTGGAAACTCCCGGCATAGTCATCTTTAGGGATAGCCTTCAGTTGGGTCGTTACATTACGTTGGATGCCCAAAATGTCCGAAAACCTCTGGCCCTTCAGGGCTTTTCGGCGACCCTGGGCCCCGCCACTCCATACTTTGACGCTTGCCTTCGGGGTCGTACCTCAGGCATCAGGTCTCGTTGCCCGTGACGATGGTTTTCAGGACCATTCCATTCCACGGAACATTCACCCTTCTCACTGCCGTCGAACAGTTGTGCATGATAGGTTGCATAAATTCACCCTTCTCACTGTCGCCCGTCTACAAGGTGTGCAAGGCAGGTTGCATAAATTCACCCTTCTCTCTCTCTCTTTCAATTCAGAGTTTTGACGACCCAACTGAAAGCTATCCCTAAAGAAGGCTATGCTATGAGTTTCCATGAATTGTACAGGCGTTCTCAGAAGTGCATAACCATCCACGGGGATTATTTCGAAGGACAGTAACTGCTGTTTCAGGTAAGCCAACAATCCGTTCGTAATATAGACCCATTCACCAAACTTTTCGGACAGAGGTTGTTCAACATCAGAAAAGGTAATGGGGGCATATTTGGACTACACATTGTCTGCTGGGGTTAAATCCAACATTAACTTTAGATTTTAATCTCCACACAAAATTGCAGCAATCTTTCCCATTCCTTCATATCCAGAGTTCTTTGAAAGAACAGTGTTCAACTTCATTTCTACCACATCTGCGACTTTACCTGTACCACCATTTAGTTGTTCCACAGTTTTGTTCACAATCTCGAAACTTTCAGAAAGTGAGAGATGCGAGTTTTGAATCCTTTTGAGTGTTTTTGGGATCTCACTCACCTCTTCCGTGCTCCCCTCTCTTTCCCCCACCCTATGTTGTCAACCCAAGCGTGGACAGAAATAATGATGAGCTTCACACCAGATAAATTATTAAATTTTTAAATATAGTTCTTTAATTTATTTCTTCATTATTGGCATGAACGCCAAATTATTAAATTTTTAAATATGTTTTTTTTATTTATTTCTTCATTATTGGCATGAATGCCAATTTAATAAAATTTAATATTTTTTAGCCGAAATATATTGATTATAATGACTAGGGCTCGGGTGTTTAAGACCTAAATATAGACCGAATATGCAGGCAAATATGGCATTAAAAATGACGAAATATGACCTGAAAATTACTGATTTAAATATGGCCGTTTTTTAAATTATAAATCCAAGCGACAATCCACGATTAAATTGTTAACAAAATTTTTTATTCCTATTTTCATATTAATTTTCTGAACGTACATGTTTAAGTGGTTATTTACAGTCTATTCTGTAAGCACTAGTTTCCGTTCGGTAAGTTGTGGATGATTGCACTCCTACAGCTGCCGTTAAACTACCGAAATATGACGTTCTTACCAAATCATGCTCAAAATATGACCTAATGGTAAAAAATGTTCGAAATATGCATTTATATGACAAACAAAAACACTGTTTTGTGACGTTAATCACTTGATTTGCTTCAGAAACCAATAGGGCATGAAATTAGAGGCAAAGAAAAAATATATGATATTTCCTAAGCATCCAAGCCCTAATAATATGGAACATTCAGTATATGCTAAACTCCAAAATATGAAAAAATAAATACTCCATTTTCAACTCCACAAGTCATGATTCGTAAAGATAATACAAGATACAGAGAGTTTAGTTTGTATGTAACGGGGACCCTCGCTTGCCCGCTCGCCTGCGTTGCGCGCCTGTCTCCCGCCAGGCACTTTGCCGTTATGCGGCGCTGGCGCGGCCCTGAGTCATTGAGTATAGGAATTTGTACTTAAATTTGTACTTCAATGTGATCCTTGACCAATTTTTTGACGAACTGACTTACGGAGAGCGATTGTCAAATTAATTTCAGCAAGATTTTGCCACTGCTCACACTGCCGAAGCATCCAAGACAGAATTGCGTCGCATTTTCGGTACGAGGATTATAAGTCGGAACGTGTGGCCCCCGCGAAGCCCAGACTTATCACCATGTGACTTTTATTTGTTGGGGACGCTTAAAAATAAAGTGTATGCCAGAAACCCTCACACTATAAATTACCTTAAAGACTATATTACAGCTGAAATGCAGTCAATCGGTGCTGAGGAACTTCAGAGAGTAAATGCCAGTTTCATAAAAAGGTGTCAGCGATGTGTAGCAGTGCATGGCGAACATTTTCAGTACCAGCTGTGAACTAGGTAAGTACAAATTCCTATACTCAATGACTCAGTGCCGCGCGGGCGCCGCATAACGGCAAAGCGCGTGGCGGGAGACAGGCTCGCGCCACGGGCGAGTGGGCAAGCGAGGGTCTCCGTTACATACAAACTAAACTCTCTGTATAATTAAACTTAGCTTCTAAACTATTATGTATTTACATATAAATCCTTTCCCTGGTGATTACAGTGGATTTGATGACAGTGTTGAAGAGAGTGAGGATTTATTAAGGGACAACGGAACGAATAGAGATGAAAGCAGTGGCGATGCACATACAAGTGTAGTATTTTAAGGTTTGCCTGCCTGGTTTTCCTGAACTGATTCATATGTTGTACTAATTTTTCTCTATTTAAATTTGTATAAAGAAAGTTTTTAAAATGTTCTTGATAAAGTAATAATTCAAAGAATATTACAACACATTTCAATGACACTGGTAGGGTTAAATCTCACAATAACCAAACCCCAAATGCTTTGCAGTCGGTCAACACGACTGCATCCAATTGCAATGAGTGTCTTTCCCTAATCCTGAAAACAATTAGGCCTACATGAGATTGATAAGTTCACTTGGATTACTGGTTTTGATCGTCAAGTGATCATCATCAGGCCCCTTACACGGAGGCTTTAAATCTATGTCTTCGATTACGTGGGTGAGGATATTTACAATATACAGTACAGTAAACCGTCGATTCAACGGACTTAGATTTCTTTTTTAAAGTTTCGCGCATCCACGTACGCACGTTTACAACAACACGTGTTATCTACTGCGCATGCGTTCCAAATTCTTCTTATTTATAAATTACTGTGACAGAAAAACCTCGTTAATTAGTGGTTGACACGATAATAATCAATATAAACATAACTTTATTGCTCTCACTCTAAAAGGAATAAATATAACCACGTAGAACAACCAAATGAAACTACGAAATAGTTTTCCCAAAAACATCGTTTTATCGGCCATAGTCGTCGATGCAAGAACAACCTACAGCCATTTTTGAAATAGAGCATATCTAACCGATCGTTCCGCGCGTAATACAATCGTTCGATAATTTACAAATATCGATTATTCATTTTATCGTTCGAGAGCTGCGCAATTGGGAACGCGAATTTTAAACCGAGGGGTGTTGAATTTTGGAAGATGAAATGCGTTTTTTTTTAAATATTTCTAATTAAAAGTTCTAATTTCTAAATTTGCGATTTAACGGATGAACCTCTGCCCCAATTATCCGCTAAATCGAGTATTTACTGTATAACAGAATCCCCCAAAATACTGTCAATACAGCTGTCTACAAAACGAAGCGCTAAGACGTCTTCAGTGACTTCGGAATGCACAAAATCTTTAAAATGTGCATATTAATCTACGAAATGTTACCTTTCTTTCTTTCTTTCTTTATATTTTCCCACAATCGTGCGTCCTATTAGTAAACCCGTAAAAGTACATTAAAAAAATTCTATTGGACGATGGATACAAAAACACTTTTAAAAACGAGGCTGCTTTAGAAGCAGGGGCAAGAAAAGGGACATAGATCAACAACAAATTGGGTGCCAGTGATTTAAATTTAAGAAGAGGAATCCTATGGTATCGGCATGTTAAAATCCGGAAAAATTCTTTGATAACAATTTCTCGCTTAAATATTTTACCAGATATAAAATTTACCGTTTTTCGGAGCTTTTCAACATATAAAGATGAAATGTTTAGATGTATTTGCTCCTTAAATGTGTGTTATATTTTAACACGTCCATTTATCAAAATTTACTATAGTTTAATTTTGCCAGCTGAAAGTGTTCATGAAAGTGCTATAAACAAATATGCAATTTTTAAAAGATTCATGCAAATTCAAAAATATATTGATTTTTATAAAGCTTTTGTCAAAGTATGGAGAGAGTCTTGAAAATAATAATTTAGCGGCTTCTGTAGCATAGTTGGTAGCAAGCTAGCTTCTATGCCCAAGATCGCGGGTTCAAACCCGGCCGAGGTCGTCGGATTTTTTAAGAGAGTTACAATCCCTCATTATGCCTCCTTCCTTCGCAGGGGAAGTTAAGATGGTGGTCCCATGTCATAGATTTATGGCATGGAAAAGAACCTTCCACTAACTACACTTGTGGAAGCTAAAATTTGTAGGTTACTTTGATAACGCTATATTAGTTCCAAAGTTCGCCACCAGGTGCTGACTGCGATGGCATTTAGTAGCCGCGTCCGCAGCTACGTGACGTGAGGGTAGCATTTGGTGGAAAAAGTAGAAACTACTTGAAAAAATTAATCGTCTGCAGTCCTTCTTCCTGAATCACAGATAGTTCACACTAATACGGTCATCACAATTAACACCGGTTATCAGACAAATTCTACACACACCCAAAGTACACGGGGCTACATGACCGTGTTGTCACATACCCTAAACTAAGGAACCAACCAACCAACCAACCAACCAACCAACCAACCAACCAACCAACCAACCAAAATTATTATAATAATCATTATTCTTTCTTTCTTTCTTTCTTTCTTATTTCTTCTTTCTTTCTTTCTTTCTTTCTTTCTTTTTTTGCCCAGTTAGGGAGCGCGTTTGAACTTGTTGACTCGGGTTGATGGTGTTTTCCTCTTCTTCTCCTCCCAAAATCTCCTCATGAAGTCGCTATGCCTCTTCTTACGTTCTTCAGTCCATTTTTTTCCAGTGGTCTTTTTAGCTTTTTCGGCGAAAGAGTGATTTGTAACTTGAGTTCCAAAAGCCTTGCGATTTATGATGACTTCTTCTGTGATGTTTATTTCTTTTAAGTCCTGTTTGATTTCTTCTAACCAACTGATTTTGACCTTCTTTGAATTTATTATATTAAGCAGTTGTTTTGCATATCTGGTGTTGTCCATTCTGCAGATGTGACGCACGGTATCAGTGAACTTATTGATTACTGGGTACAAGCCTGTGCTTTTCCTTTCAATCCACATACCATTAACATAAACGGGGCCATATGTTTTCCTGAGAATTTTACGTTCTCGGTTTTCGATTTCACCAATTTGAGAGTGGCCTCGTAGAGATATATCATTACATATCCGATTTAATGGTGCTCGGGTACTTGGTGTGGCTTCGGGGTGGTATTCACAGTCTTAAGAAGGTAGAGAAAGCCTGCTCTAAATGAACCAACAGCAACAACAACATAGAATTCACGTGGACTGGCCATGATTTGAACTGAGTATGCGTCGCTGAAAGACTGATGTCTATCCGTCTAAGCCACGGAAGAGGGCTAAGATACAATAAGCACATAACATGTCATTATTTCAAATCGTCCATCTTGAACGATTCGTCATCCATATCACACATGCATCGCAACAACATGGGCGTCTAGAAGGTTAGAATATAAGAGGGAACACTTCACTAATAGTGATCTTTCTGATAGTTGCTAGAAAAGTTGAAATTCTATCTATATATTAAAACAAATTGAAGGGGCTTCGGTGGTGTAGTCGGTAGCATGCTGAACTGCAAGATAGCAGGTTCAAACCCGGCCGAAGTCGACGGATTTTAAGAGGTTAAATTCCTTCATTATGCCATCCTTCGGTGGGCCCATATAATAGATTTATAGCATGTAAAAGAACCTACCGCTACAATTGGTAGTGCGTAGCCAAATTTTTAGGTTATTTGATTAGTACCACTCTATCAAGTTCCAAAGTTCGCCACTAGGTGTCTGCGACAGTGACATCTGGTAGCCAAAGTTGGAACTACTAGAAGTTTAAACTTGCTGGGAGCCTACGAGCGTTCAATTAAAAATACCCTGCTATGGCCATTGGCTAAAGTTAGGTAATACAAATTTCATAACACCTCCTTCCAGACAATATTAGTTTAATGTTTTTGAATTGAGTTGAATGTTGGTTTATAATTTTAAAAAATGAAAATGAAAGTCAGTCATTCCGGACCTTCTCCTTGGCCGATGTGCTCAATTATGTTTTCAAATCAAAGACATATAAGCTCGGAAATGTCATCGGGCATATAAAACCACTTACCTCTCACCGTCCTTGAGTTATATTAAAACACTTTTTCCCCTGATATTTTCCATTTATTTTTTTCATTCAATCACCCATACCTCATACGGTGATTGCTGTACACCATTGGCGTGTATCTTAAAACACTCCATGAATCAATGTGTTTCTTTTGCGTTGTTGATCACTCTGAGGAATGTTATGAGGTAACATTCAACTCAACTCAAAAACATTAAACTAATATTGTCTGGAAGTGTTATTGTCTTCTGTATCTTTAAGAGTATCAGTTCAATACGTGTAGATAACCATTATTATTTTCGTGGAAAACTCTAAACCAGAGTAGTGACTGAGTTAGGTTACGTATTACTCATAGTTAGTTATTGAGGTTTTAAGGGGCGGAACTACGAGGTCATCCGCTCCTCATTATTACTCATGATTAAATTGATATCTTCGAATCCCAATATCGACTGATACTGCCAAGCAACACTGGTTGTCTGGTTTTTATTAAAATGATTTGTTCATATTAATAAATTATTATCAAATGGAATAAGACTTTAAAAACATCTGTTCATTAATGCTTTCCCCATGCTGAAATAATTTACCCTTCTTAAGAAAGGAATAGTGTTGGTGTCCACAGTCAATGGATTGCAATACACATTCCCCTCACCTCTGGTTTGCTACATTGAAGTTCCACAATTTTGCCAAAAGCCTTTCAGTGAAAGTCAGATGGGCTAGAATTTGGAACACAGGCATAAATAGGGAAGGTCGCGGTGGTAGACAGGATGTTGCGTCAAGAGCCAAAGAGAACACGCGTGTGTAACGGGCATCGTGCGTGTAGGACTCCAAAACACGAGTGGGCGAGCCGCCGCACTGCCTTCTTAACAGGAGGATTTCCTACAAGATGAATAGCGAACCGCCATCGTAATATTTATTACTAGCAGTAGTGGCCGGCTTCGCCCGGTGGATTTATTTGTTTTATGGATGATGATGAATACTACTACATAACTGGCACATGATACTTAAACAACCAGAAAAGAAATATTTTTTAAATATACCGTAACTCTTTGTGGTGGTGGTGGTGGTGATTGTAGTGGGGGTGATAAGCAGTACAGTATAATGAACGTAACATTCAGGTCATTTTCCCGTAATGATAATAATGATAATAATGAATAGGGAAGCGGCTATTTACTAACTACAGCGCTGACACATGTAATTTACAAACAAATTTCTAAAAATGATTAGAAAGGGCCTGTATCTCATTGTCTGTTAGAAATGTAGAGACCAATAGTGTTGTCTTTTGTCGCATAGCGCCGTAGAATAATAATCAAAACACTTTGGAAAACGTCGGCAGTCCCGATCTCCTGAGGTAGCAATAGTATCATTTATCGCCACATAGCGCTCAACGATAAGTTTTGTAATAAATGAAAGTAAATTTGAAAGCACCAACGCTTATTGCAGCTGATAACCTCAATGTATTGCACCAACACCATTGCACTTATACAGAGGCATAATATGTTCATGATGATAACTGTTTTAAGGGGCCTAAGAAATATTTTTGCACTAATTACTCCCCGTGACTGCAATTTATAAGCAGCGCAAGATGTAACTATTTTCGCAATTCTGCACCAGAACACTGGTAGGGGTGACGTGGTGCAGCTCTCATTGCCAGCCAACAATAGACTTATTAAAATATTCTTACAGTTACACTACTACAGACATGAAAGAATCTAGGGCCTTAAAACGTGGTTATCAAGTTCCTTTTGTCTGTTATTCTAAATGTAGGAAATGGGGAGAGTTGTCCAAAATATCAAGTGGACAGTGTTACCAGCAGGGTTTCAAAATGTATGTAAAATTTGGTGCAATTAGGAGGAACGGTGTAGATTTGTGATAAAGGGCCTAAATGCAGGGAATGGAGTGGTCTGTCCGAAATTTAAGGTAGACAGTGTCACCCGCAGGGTTCTAAAGGGTAAGTGTACAAAATGTGGTTTAGATCGGTGAAACGATGTAGATTTGTGCCAAAGGACCTAAATGCAGGGAATGGAGTGGTCTGTCCGAAATTTCAAGCAGACAGTGTTACTCGTCGGGTGAAATTCGGTTCAGATAGGTGAAACGGTGTAGATTTGTGCCAAAGGGCCTAAATGCAGGGAATGGAGTGGTCTGTCCGAAATGTCATGCAGACATTGTTACTCACAGGGTTCCAAAGGATAAGTATACAAATTTTGGTTCAGATCGGTGACACGGTGTAGATTTGTGCCAAATGGCATAAATGCAGGGAATGGAGTGGTCCGTCCGAAATTTCATCAAAACAGTGTTACTCGTAGGGTTCCAAAGGGTAAGTATACACATTTTGGTTCAGATCGGTGCAACGGTGTAGATTTGTGTCAAAGGGCCTAAATGCAGGGAATGGAGTGGTCTGTCCGAAATTTTATGCAGACAGTGTTACTCGCAGGGTTCCAAAGTGTAAGTATACAAATTTTGGTTCAGATCGGTGAAACGGTGACAATTTGTGCCAAAGGGCATAAATGCAGGGAATGTAGCGGTCTGTCCGAAATTTCATGTAAACAGTGTTACTCGCAGGGTTCCAAAGGCTAAGTATACACATTTTGGTTCAGATCGGTGAAACGGTGTAGATTTGTGCCAACGGCCCTAAATGCAGGGAATGGACTGGTCTGTCATAAATTTCATGCAGACAGTGTTACTCGCAGGGTTCGAAAGGGTAAGTATACACATTTTAGTTCAGATCGGTGAAACAGTGTAGATTTGTGCCAAATGACCTAAATGCAGGGAATGGAGTGGTCTGTACGAAATTTAACATAGCCTAAACTATTCCTCTTGAATCTGCCTATCATATACACAAATAATTTTTCGAATCCGACTGGTAGTTCCAGCGATTAGCGCGTTTAAACACACAAACACACAAACTCTTCAGCTTTATTATATTAGTATAGATTTATTTATTGGTGCCTTTATTGTGGCGAAGTTAGGATTCTAGGCCCTTTCTTAACCACACACAGTGCAACTTACAAGAATACTCACATATGTTATTCTTAACCAACCAAACTTAAATACTAGGAAAACCTAAATACTAGAATTGAATTGACGACTGAATGGTATTAAAAAAGCTATACAAATGACATATAGTAATAACAATAGGCTACATGGAGTTTTAAGAAAATTTTACTATGGTCATTCACTCTTACATTCATACACAAATTGTTATAGTTGGCCTACGAATTCAAGAGTAAATCTTTACAGTGCATGCACGTTTGAAAGTTGTTATGGATGTACAATTTCTGACGTCACGAGGACAATTATTCCAAATTCTAGTTCCTGTCACGAGGAAAGAGTTACTGAAGGCAGATGATTGATGTAGAGGAATTGCAATTATAGATCCAGATCGCGTGTGACGATTAAGAAAGGAAGAAAGAAAACGGAAATTACAAGAGAGATAGTGAGGTGTACTTGCATTGAGTAGTCTATAGATGAGTGTACATATGTGCAGGTTTCTTTGTTGTTCCACTTTTAACCAGGAAAGTGGAGCATAAAAAGGAGAAAATAAGCCTAATGCAGGAATTTAAATCTCTCTGAAGTTTCTTGTTTTGTTCGCCAGTAGCATCTACTAATAGCGGCTTCGGTGGTGTAGTTGGTAGCATGCTGAACTGCTGTGCCCAAGATAGCGGGTTCACACCCGGCCGAAGTCGTCGGATTTGTTAAGAGCGTTAAAATCCTTCAGTATGCCTTCATTCGGAGGGGAAGTAAAGCCGGCGGCCCATGTCATAGATTTATGGCATGTAAAAGATCCTTTCACAGACTAAGCTTGTGTAAAGCTAAATTGTTAGGTTAGATTTCTTCGGAACGCTCTATCAAAGTTCCAACGTTCACCACTAGGTATCATTGATATCTGGTAGCGAAAGTTGGAACTACTAGAAATTGAACGGAACTTGTAGCTCACCTTAATAAGGGTTTCCGCTGGAAGCAGCTACAGACTCAGGCGAGCCAAGCATGTCCTCGGACACTCCCGGCACTAAAAGCCATACGATAAATAAATAAATAAATAAATAAATAAATAAATAAATAATCTACTAATAAAACATCGCAGTAGTTAAATATAGGGAGTATCAAGGTTTGGACGAGTTTTATTTTCAAGTTACGGGGTAGAACGGACTGTTGAATCTTAAGTGGATGAAGTGACGAGTAAACTTTCCTGCATGTATTAGTAACGTGATCATCCCGATTCAATGTTTCATTTTGTGTGACTCCAAGACGTTTTACCGTTTAGAGAAGGGGATAGCAACACCATTAAGTTGAATTAAGGAAAGTGGTCTACTGTGTAAATGGAAAGGCAATTTAGTCTATCCTATTACGATAGCTTGTGTTTTAATTGGGTTGATGGTAAGAGAATTTTCAGCTGCATAGCGGCTGATCCTCTTTAGATTTAGATTCATATTTTCAATTGCTGCACCTATGCCATTTACTTTTGTGTGGCAATATAGCTGAAGGTCGTCTGCATATAGATGGTAGTTGCAGTTTTCCAGTTTTGATGAGATGTCGTTCAGATATAAAATGAATATAAGGGGGCCGAGAATTGAACCATGAGGTAGTCCAATTATTTTGAACTTCCACTCAGTTCTGTTTTCATTAAGGAGTACACGTTGTCTTCGGTTATGCAGATAGGAGGCGAATAATTTGAGAGCAACGGGGCTAAGATGGAAGGATTGCAATTTAACCATGTCTGTATTAATGGTGTCAAATGCACTGCTGAATTCTAGAAGAATGAGTATAGTCACTTTACGCTCATCCATTTCTTGTCTTACGTCATCAGTGATCTTAATGAGTGCAGTAGATGTGCTATGTCCTTTCGTAAATCCAGATTCTAACGGATCAAGTAGTGAGTATTGCGTCAAAAACTGAAGAAGTTGTTCATGCATAAGTTATTCTAGTATTTTGAAATTGAGGAAAGTATGCATACAGGTCGATAGTCGGATGGAGAATTTACAAGTGAATAGCGAATCCCTATCATTATAGAGGGCTTTGCTAGAAGATGAATAGCGAACCGCCATCATAATAGAGGGCTTTGCTAGAAGATGAATAGCAAACCGCCATCATAATAGAGGGCTTTGCTAGAAGATGAATAGCGCAACCACCATCATAATAGGGGGCTTTGCTAGAAGATGAATAGCAAACCGCCATCATAATAGATGGCTTTGCTAGAAGATGAATAGCGAACCACCATCATAATAGAGGGCTTTGCTAGAAGATGAATAGTAAACCACCATCATAATAAAGGACTTTGCTAGAAGATGAATAGCAAACCACCATCATAATAGAGGGTTTTGCTAGAAGATGAATAGAGAACCGCCATCATAATAGAGGGCTTTGCTAGAAGATGAATAGTGAACCGCCATCATAATAGAGGGCTTTGCTAGAAGATGAATAGAGAACCGCCATCATAACAGAGGGCTTTGCTAGAAGATGAATAGTAAACCGCCATCATAATAGAGGGCTTTGCTAGAAGATGAATAGTAAACCACCATCATAATAGAGGGATTTGCTAGAAGATGAATAGCGAACCGCCATCATAATAGAGGGCTTTGCTAGAAGATGAATAGAGAACCGCCATCATAATAGAGGGCTTTGCTAGAAGATGAATAGCGAACCACCATCATAATAGAGGGCTTTGCTAGAAGATGAATAGAGAACCGCCATCATAATAGAGGGCTTTGCTAGAAGATGAATAGTAAACCACCATCATAATAGAGGGCTTTGCTAGAAGATGAATAGCGAACCGCCATCATAATAGAGGACTTTGCTAGAAGATGAATAGCGAACCGCCATCATAATAGAGGGCTTTGCTAGAAGATGAATAGTAAACCACCATCATAATAGAGGGCTTTGCTAGAAGATGAATAGTAAACCGCCATCATAATAGAGATCTTTGCTAAAATATGAATAGTAAACCACCATCATAATAGAGGGCTTTGCTAGAAGATGAATAGCAAACCACCATCATAATAGAGGGCTTTGCTAGAAGATGAATAGAGAACCGCCATCATAATAGAGGGCTTTGCTAAAAGATGAATAGAATAACCGCCAACAAAATAGAGGGCTTTGCTAAAATATTAATAGTGAACCACCATCATAATAGAGGGCTTTGCTAGAAGATGAATAGCGAACCGCAATCATAATAGAGGGCTTTGCTAGAAGATGAATAGAGAACCGCCATCATAATAGAGGGCTTTGCTAGAAGATGAATAGCAAACCGCCATCATAATAGAGGGTTTTGCTAGAAGATGAATAGAGAACCGCCATCATAATAGAGGGCTTTGCTAGAAGATGAATAGTGAACCGCCATCATAATAGAGGGCTTTGCTAGAAGTTGAATAGCGAACCGCCATCATAATAGAGGGCTTTGCTAGAAGATGAATAGTAAACCACCATCATAATAGAGGGCTTTGCTAGAAGATGAATAGCGAACCGCCATCATAATAGAGGGCTTTGCTAGAAGATGAACGGCCTTCTTCATAATAGCAGGCCCTATAGTGTTGAGGTAGCGTGGCTGCTTCTCACCCGAGGGCCCCGGGTTTTATTCCCGGCTCCGTCAGGGATTTTATAACTAGAACTGACGTGAGGGGCACTCAGCCTCGTCAGAACTATTGAGTAGCTGGCTGAAAGCGCCCCAGTTACGAAAACCAAGATTAACGGCCGAGAGGACCCGATCCATAATCTGCAGGCCAAATGGCTGGGCAGCAGTGGCTTGGTAGGCCCTAGTAAAAGAATACTATGCCACATTCATCATTTATATAGGGCTTTTTGCAGATATTCTGAATAGTGACCTGTGCTCGTTGTACAGCGAGACAGTGTTCTCACACACAGGGTGAGGCAAACGGAGCTGTAGCCCCCGGTGATCGGATTTGCTGAGTGGCTCGAGGCGGTAAGGACTTAAGAGTGGACAACGTTATTTAATTTAATGTCTAAACTATTATACAATTTTCTTACATTATTCTGTTCGATGAACGGCGTTCAAAACGTTACAAAGAGAACATAAAATTAATTTTATAAATAACCATTGTGTTTTTTGTTTCTTTTATTCCGGGGAAACGGTAAAGTTCCAGAGTTGTCCATTTAATTTTTCACGCGCCAATGTTCAAGAACTTTTTGTGAAAAAAAAATGGTTTCTAATGCAATCTCAGAGGAAAAAAAGACACGGATAGTCAGTCTGAAAGACTGAACTTTATATCATTTTAAATGCTACCGGCCGAGTACCAAGAAGGCAGTGCGAGAACAGAGTTTCAAGATTCTATTTTGTTTCTTCACTGCCTACTTGATTGTCCTCGCACTGCCTTCTTGAAACTCTGTTCTCGCCCTGCCTTCTTGGTACTCGGCTGCTACATCGTTCTATGACGTCACACACCTCAGTGCATTCTAGGTACATTTCGTCCCGTCACCGTAACGTAACGCCAGACCTCAGCGCAACGACAAAGTCGACAAGATCTTTTAAAATGATAAAATTACTCTTTAATTCTTAGATTCCTGAAAAGAATATGACTTATTCCTGTGGTCCCTGAACATATTCAGATACAACGCAAATGGAATATTTAATACACAGTGATCTACATCTTGAAATAAAAGAACAACTAATGAGTGAAAACAAACAGGAGAGTAGCTCAATAAAAAGAAAGTAAATTACTATTCACTTGGGCAAGCTAAATTCCAAGCAGCTATTTGTGTGTGTGTGTGTGTGTGGGCGGGGGTGGTTAACACTATTTGCAAGCTTACCATAATTACAAAATCATGTCCCAGGTTGAATAAAAATGGAGGGGGCCGGAAGACCTTGTCTTAGGGCCCGTGATCGTTCTCTACGGCTCTGCTCACTCATGACAACGGGCTAGTGACCCAAGAATAAGGAATGAACAACTCCACCTAGCAGGTTTTCTACTGACACGACGTACAGTAGCTTAATAATACATTTTGATTTCAGAGAACTCAGACATTGAAGGTCTAAGTAATGTGATAGTGTAGTCATCTCATTTTTTACGAGCGTTAAAAATCCCTCAATATGCCTTCCTTCGGAGAGGAAGTAAAGCTGTCGGGCCCATGTCATAGATTTATGGCACGTTAAAGAACCTTCCACTAACTACAATTGTGTGCAGCTAAATTTGTAGCTTAGATTTGATTAACGCTCTATTAAGTTCCAACGTTCGCCACCAGGTGCCGGTTGTGGTGGTATCTAGTAACCGAGTTCGCAGCTAGGTGTCGTTGACGTTAGCATTTGGTAGCAAAAGTAGGAACTATTTGAAATTGAACGTCTGCAGTCCTTATCTGAATTACAGAAAACACACATTAATTCAGCCCTCACAATTAACACCAGTTATCAGACAGATTTTACACACACCCAAATACACGCGTTTTCGCAGCCTCTAAACTGAGGATCCAACCAACCAAGGTTGAAGTAATGTAATGGTGTTTATTTCATTCCAGCACGATGATCCGACTGATGACGATACTGCTGATTGTAGCGGTACTGAGTGTTGCTGAAGACAGTCATCGTGAGGGGCGTGGTGACTCCTATTGGGACGCGTATGCAGACTCGCATGGAGGCGGTCCCACCGCCACAGGATCTGATCTCCACGGGCCCAGCGCTCCATCCTCGCTGTACGACAGTCCTCACGGCCCTTCACCGGGATACAACGAGCCACCCGGCCCTTATCCGGGGCCCAGGAAACCACCACACAGGAAGCCCCTGTACCAGGGCCCTAGAGGGCCTCCCAACCCACCATCTCCCGTATATGGTCCCGGCCCCATAGAGCCCCCTTATGAGCCTGCGTTTGGTGGTGCACCATTCTCCATTCCCGGGCATGGCCTTCTCGATTTAGACGTAGCCACGCTATGCAAGATTCTGCTGAAGGTGCTGCTCTTCAAGGCGATCGTCAAGTTCATCGCCGTCATCTGTCTGCTGCTGTTCCTGCCCAAGTTAAAGGAGCACAAACAATCAGGGAACAATGGCAACTGTAACTCCAACAACAACAGCAACAATGATGATGATGGTGGAGATAGGAGTCAAGGTCGGAGCAGTGAGTATTGACAGTTGTGGCCGGTGACTTGCAATCGTAACGGCATCGGAAACTTCCCAGTTGCATAAACATTCTCAAGAATTACAACTAGTTAAAGATAATTATATAGTGTTAGAAGCCATTTTTAGCCTATTTTCATTTATAAAAAAATAGCTTATGAGATCACCTTTTGTCCATGTGTGTTTGTATGTGTGTAGGCATATGTGTGTGTGTCCCCCGAATAAAATTTAAACGGCTTGAGTGATTTCAATGAAACTCGTTAAGGTCATAGTTCTATTTTGTCCGACCTCGGCCGTGCCCTTCAAATTTTATTATGTCTCACCAAACCAACATGGCGGCTGTGCGAAATATTTCACCGGCATTCTATATATCCGAAACTATTACTGACATTACTGAAATTTTGTACGGTGTCAAAGGACTTTTCTAGAAGTTCACCTATGTGGCTTTCAAAAACCTGTCAAGTACAAAACGAACATGGTGGCCAAGTGAAGTTGATACATTTAAATAGACTTTTCTCACGATTTAACCATCCGAGCGCAGTGAAACATAGTACAGCAAATGCTTATACAAATTTTCATCCACTGAAATTTAATTTATTTCAATTGTTTTCATAACCACAAGATGGCAGCTGTGCAAAATTTTAAAATCTCGTTTTTATTTCTTGTGTCCTAATCACGCAATTGAAGATTGAATAATACACCTACAGGTACGCATTAATCTTCATGTAATAGTACATAACTATATGGCCTACATATATAAAAATCCAACATGGTTACCCTCCGAAATATTTAGACGGTTCTCAATATCTACCAATCTATTACATCATTCAAACTGACATTTTGTATGTTGATGGAGGCAATTAGCATAACTAGGATATATAAAAATATGCCATTTTGTTCTTCACGGAACTACTTGTTCAGTGTTGCCTTAGTAATCGAAATGCAATGTTTTTTCAGACGGTCAACATGGTTATAGACTACCCAATTGTATTGTGTGTTTCCCTCTTCCCGAAAAAAGATTTTTACAAGAAATTTACATTTATTAATCTCATGTAATTTTTTTCAGGATTAGGGAAACGTCCAATACAATTGGGTATAATCATGTTTTGAACGAATGAAAAACATTAAATTTCGATAGCTTACGGTAAGTTGTCTTATGAGTTGAGGTGGTCATCGTTGTTTTGAGGGTTGGAAATTCGTGGTAATCTGTTGCTCTTTTCAGCAGGAGAATGTTGTTTTGGATCGGGGATTCCGACAAGTTCCAAATGCTTGAGGAATGTAGGGGGTTCGATTTTAGGCTCCCCCCATGCTGGCTGATTTCGCAATATACGATTCGAACCAGGATAGTCGTCCTTGTCCAGGGCGAGTGAGGGAATGGTTGGTGGTGGGATCACAGCCAATGAGAGGAGTATGGTGAATCAGGTGATGAGGCGCTGTGAGCACGACATGCTTGTCAGCGGATTTGCGTTGCACTGAGTAGTACAGTACAGCTGCACAGAAGAAATCCCATTTGTTCAAAAAACCGTGCTATGGTTGGCTTTTAGTAAATCGTTAGAAAAGCACAAGAAAAGCCTAACTCTAAATTTCAAAATAATTTGCACGATCATTTTGTCGGAAAACTCAAATTTTTTTGAAAAGCGTTTTTCTCTGAATCGACGTATTTTAAAGAAAAGTCTTTTAAACAAGAAATGTAGAGGACATTGTCACCTACAATTTGTCTCATTGAGGTCATGTCATACGTTTTGAAATGCAGAAGCTAGGTGGCGCCAAAGTTTTCAGAAAGGTGTTTTTTCACTTTTTGTCCTAGAAAAAATGTTTTGTTCACAAAAGGGCGAATCAGAAATTTCTTCCTCTCAAAATTGTCTACAACATTTATTCAAAAATTCTTCCTCCGACTTACCGTTATAGTTATAGTCTGCCAAAGTGTGAAAATTGTCCAACACCGGTCCCGGTCTAAACTATGCCCACCGCTCTCTCCGCAGTAACAATAGTAGCCTTGACTAAGCAGCGTTGCATTTGCTGCGCTATAACTTTGGAACGGTAAGTCGGAGGAAACAAACGTTTAAATAAATGTTGCAGACAATTTTGAGAGGAACACATTTCTGATTCACTCTTTTGCGAAAAAAATAAAATAAAAAAAATAAAAAAAATAATAATTCTAGGACCAAAAGTGAAAAAACACTTTTTTGGAAACTTTGGCGCCACCTAGCTTCTGCATTTCAAAATGTAGGCTATGACATGACCTCAATGAGATAAATTGTAGGTAACAATGTCCTCTACATTTTTTGTTTAAAAAACTTTGCTTTAAAATTCAGAGAAAAACGCTTTTCAATGTTTTTTTTGAGATTTCCGACAACATGATACTGCAAATTATTCCGAAATTTAGAGTTAAGCTTTTTTTTTGCGATTTTCTAACGATTTACAAAAAGCCAACCATTGCACGGTTTTTGGAACCAAACCATTCCTGCTGTACTGTACTAGAGCTAGCGAAGGAGGATTACAGGCAAGGCCGATGGGGTGAAGTGAGGTCCCTTTAACCCTTGAGAACCCGAGGACTGGCGCCGGGTCATTTTGACCCATAGTATGACACCCCCTTTTTTTCTAGTCGTACGGATTTTAATTAAATAATTTACACCGGGTGTCTTCCGATAAACCAATCCCAAATATAAAATGAGGTTTACCTGCATTGTTCGAAATTAATATGCAGAAATATAACAATACTTTTTGGAACAGTAAAATTGACCTGGAAATTGGCGACAAAGCAATTACTCTATTTTCAATTTTAGCCACCTGATGACCAAGGTATCCCTAACCCCTGAAAATGAACCACGAAGAACGTGAGCAGTGGTGTGCTATTGTGATGCACCAAAGTAGGTGGATTCCCCCCCCCCCCCCCTTATATTTACATATCGTCCCGATTAATGTCTGCCGAGAATTGTCACGCGAGGACTGGCGCCATGGGTAAATCTGACCCGATCGTAAATAATATAGAAATAACTTGAGTGTTCACAAAGTAATGGGCATGTTACTTTTGCAGGCTGAAGTTCAAGGCTAGGAAGGAAGGTAGTGTAAGCGAGAGGAAATAAGGGCTGAACTAAACAAAAATATAGAACATTTTTAATCCTCGGGTCTTAACTACCAATACCGGGTGAGTTAGCCGTGGTGGTTACGGCATGACTGATGGCAGTCGCTCACATCCGGGAGGCGAGGAGGTTCGAATCCCCCCGCCGGCAACCTTGAAGATGGTCTTCTGTGGTTTCCCATCTTCCTTCCAGGCAAATGCCGGGGTTGGTCCCTAACTATAGGCCACAGCCGCTACCTTCCAACTCCTCGTCCTTACATTCCAACTTCCCTCCTTCCCTCCCCAACGGTACTTGTAGCTCACCCATTGGGTGTCCGTCTCGAAGCAGCTACAAAACTGGCGAGCCGAACTTGTCCTCGGACACTCCCGGCCCTAAAAGCCATACGCTAAAAAAAAAAAAAAAAAAAAAAAAACTACCAATGCGCCCGTCCTCGCGGATTAAATCTGGATTGCGCTACTCCTGACCGGTGTGAATTCTGGTGCCAAGAGAGGACCATGAGGACAGGTAGCAGATGTAGAGGCGTTGTTGGCGAGACGTTAATGTTATTGGTTTTACGTCCCTTTCAACTACTTGACATGCAGCCTTAGGAGATGGGGAAGGGGAGGCAGGGTGCTGCCTTGCACTTTTCCTTGTTCGGTGGGTCGGGGTCCAGGCGCGGATTCAAGGGGCTCACGGGGGTCATGATCCCCCCCCCCCCAAACGGAGACCAAATTTTTTGCAAACTCAAAAAACGGAAACACAATAACCAGACAAATAAAACTTAACGATTTTTAACTGAAAAACAGTTTTTTTCATTTTATTCAATACTGAAAATATCGTTATTGCAATTATTATGTTCTGTCACAACTGTACATATTTACAACTTCATACCTGTTATATAAAAACGTTTATTTATATAACAAAATCAACTCGTCTATTTTGTTTAGCAAACCTTGTGATTACCGAATCGATGTCTATAGTGATGTCACGATGAATGTGCAGCAATGCACGGATAGGAATTTGGGGCTTTTTCGCACCAAAAAATTTTGCCGACGTCCAAACTGCAAGCTTGGTTGGCAATTTAAGCTGTGACTTTCTACCTTTGTCGGTACCAACTCGACTTGCCGAAACTGTAACGTACCTTGATACTTTTCTCGAAGCTCGATGTAAAAGTCGCAAAACACGCCGTTGCAATTTGTACGAATATTTTTGGTGCGCTAAACGCATCAAATTTCTATACATGTAGCTTGCAAAAAAAATGGTCTGGTTTTGTACGTTTGGTTATTTTGTGATTGCATTGTTAGTGATACCATGTTTCTTAACAATTTCGATTCTGTGACCCCCCCCCCCCCCCCAGCCAAACTCTAGATCCGCGCCTGTCGGGGTCGATGCACTCTCAAATACGTTTTGTGTCTTACTAACATCTATGTTTTCTGTATTGTAGGCTCCCACCTGGACGCCCTCACAGCTCTTGTGTGGGACAGTGTCGATAGGAACTCGACCAAGTATGCTGATATCGATGAGGAGAGTTGCCAACGAGACATTCGTTGCCGGATAAGAAGAGTGGCTGCTATTGTCGACGAGAAAACCACGTTCCCCAGGTGAGAACTGTTTGTCGGTGATCCATTTATAGGCTTCGACATACTTACATAAACAGGATAAAAAACGAATAAGGGAAATTACATTTTGTTATTGATTTAGGGACTTTGCGACATCATGGTCACTAAATAAAATAAAGAAGTAAACATTAAATATATATCTACCCCGTATCATTCCCCTTCTCCAACGGGGTCGGGGATGAGATGCGATGAAAACATGGTCTTTACGGCAGGATGCCCTTCCTAACGCCAACCTCATTAGAGGAGTTAATGAGAGATGAAATGAATTATGGTGAAAGAAACTGAGCAAGGATGTGGAAGAAAGCGGCTGTGGCCTCTCAGTAGGTACCATCCCAACATTTGCCTGGAGTTGAAAATGGGAAACTACGAAAAACCATTTCAATGACGGCCGACGGTAGGGCTCGAACCCACGTCTACTGAGTCCGGAGAGAGCTTGGTCCCATGGCCTAGCGCTGCGCGTTTGCGAGCGTAGCTATCGCTGTCGGTGAAATAAATATAAAAAACAATAAATAAAAAAATAAAAAAGAAAAATACGGTAAAAATAAAATTAAAATAAAAATTTAAAGAAAAATACAAAATAATAAAAGTCAAAGTTAAAATAAAAAGATAAATTAAAAAAAAATATAATTGAAATTAAAATGAGCATTTAAAATAAAATTAAAATAA
Organism: Meconema thalassinum; assembly: GCA_946902985.2. Lineage (NCBI taxonomy): Eukaryota > Metazoa > Arthropoda > Insecta > Orthoptera > Tettigoniidae > Meconema > Meconema thalassinum. The sequence continues at coordinate 602,144,239 of OX336388.2, read as the reverse complement.
ATAAAATTAAAACGAAAATAAATAAAATTAAAGGGGAAGTAAAAAAAAACAAACGAATAAAAACATTTACCCAAGCCCCGTGTATTTGGGCGTGTGTGGATTTTGTCTGATAACCTGAATTATTGTGATGGCTGTATTAGTGTGTGTATTTGTAATTCAGATGAGGATTGGGAAGGAAACGGTTGTGGCCTTAAGTTAGGAACCATCCCGGCATTTATCACGGAAAACCACTTCCAGGATGGCTGAGATGGGAATAGAACCTCATCTCCTCAGGTTTTCCTCATGAGGCTGAGTGTACTCCGTTCCAGCTCTCAGACCAGAATTAAAATGGGTAGAGCCTGGAATAGAACCTGGGCGTCCGGGGAGACAACCAAGAATGCTAGCCACTACACCAGGAGGTGGCTAAGGGAAATGTGTTTGAGTCTTCAGTGTTTTGACTGGTTTGATGCAGCCCTCCATGCTTCCCTATCCTGATCTAATCGTTTAATCTCTTCATAGCTACCACACCTTACATCCGATGCAATCTGTTTACCATATTCTAACCTTGGTCTACCTCTACAGTTCTTATCCTCGACCCTTCCTTCCATAACTAACTTCGCTATAGCCTACCTGGGTGTCTTAGTAAGTGACCTACCAACCTATCTCTTCTCTTCATTAGCAGTCGCCAGGAACTTCTTTCCTCTCCAAATCGTCTTAATACCTTCTGTTTTGTTACTCTACATACCCATCTGATCTTCATTATTCTCCTGTAACACCACATTTCAAACGCTTCAATTCTTCTCTTTTCTTCTGCTCCAGCAGTTCAAGTTTCACTTCCATAGATCGCCACGCTCCAGAAAAAGGCTTTCAAAAATGACTTCCTAGTTCCTAAATCTATATTTGACTACAGACTACAACGAGGGAAACATAATAGTGTATAGTATAGTTTGCAGGATATGCTTGCAGTTCATTAGTACTATATGGGATGCAAACAAATAAATATCGACCTTCCTGATAACAACACTAGTTGGGCTGCATAAAACAATAACTTATTATGATGGGCAGCTAATTCACGTGGTATTACACTTTCATCATACAAAATTAATTAAACGCACAACAACACCCGCAATTACAAAATATTCACGCACTCAGAAACACTTGGTGTGAGCGCGCAAAAACAGAACATCTCAGTGCTACCAAGTGCATTAAAATGATGCCTTGGCTTGTGGTCTTGGCTGTTGTTCCAACAGCACAATAGAAAAGTAGGGCACGCATGCGCAATAGTCAGGGTTCATGTTTGTTGGCAATAAACGTAGAAATCCTCACCGAGCTGCGATCTGCACAGCCAGTGCCGGACGTGGACTGAAACGCATGCCTTTATACCTTGTGAGGGGAGTTGAAATGATATCTATTCATTGGCTGACATCTTTTTTTAATGCGTTGAATTCGATTGTCGATAATATTATGAAAGTAATTAATTTTATTATAAAACAAGATGTTCAGTAAAGAACATATAGCCTACTTTCTCCTAAATGCATGGGTATTGTTATAACTCTTTGTCCTTTTCAAGGAGTATGATTGAATGTTGGTTGTAGTAGCTTGTTGAAATACAACGTGCTATAGGGATATTAAACATGAATATGAGGTGCCCTTTGCTAGTGCTACCTCTGTACCAAATTTCGTTCAATTCGGTTTCACCGTGTTTGAATTGATAGGGGGAATCGATTTGCACACATACTTGGCCACCATCTGCAAACTATTGGGCTGATGTTCTTGCAGTTTGGTCTGAATATGTTTCCCACATGAAGATATGGTGTTGCAAAATTTGGTAGAGACTAGATTATTAGGTTGGTCGTAATTACATTTTAGCTTTTAACATTTGGGCGGCCGCGATTACGTTTCCGTCAAGATAGCGGCGATATAAAACATGACACTGAGGTGCCCTTTGCTAGTGCTACCTCTGTACCAAATTTCGTTCCATTCGGTTTCACCGTGTTTGAATTGATAAGGGGAATCGATTTTCACACAAAGATGGCCGCCATCCGCAAAATATTAGGCTGATGACCTATTAGTTTGGTCGAAGGATGCTCCCTCCATAAAGGTATGTTGTTGCTAAATTTGCTAGAGATCGGATGATTAGGCTAATCGTAATTTGATTTAAGCTTTGAACATCTGTGTGGCCGCCATTACGTTTCCGTCAAGATGGCGGCGATATAAAACATGACACTGAGGTGCCCTTTGCTAGTGCTATCTCTGTACCAAATTTCGTTCCATTGGGTTTCACCGTGTTTGAATTAATAGGGGGAATCGATTTTGACACAAGGATGGCCGCCATCCGCAAACTATTAGGCGAATGACCTATTAGATTGGTCAAAGGACGCTCCCTCCATAAAGGTATGTAGTTGCAAAATTTGGTAGAGATCGGATGATTAGGTTATCGTAATTTGATTTAAGCTTTGAACATTCGTGTGGCCGCCATTACGTTTCAGTCAATATGGCGGCGATATAAAACATGACACTGAGGTGCCCTTTGCTAGTGCTACCTCTGTACCAAATTTCGTTCCATTCGGTTTCACCGTGTTTGAATTAATAGGGGGAATTGATTTTCACACAAAGATGGCCGCCATCCGCAAACTATTAGGCTAATGACCTAGTCATTTGGTCAAAGGATGCTTCCTCTATATAGGTATGTTGTTGCAAAATATGGTAGAGATCGGATGATTAGGTTATCGTAATTTGATTTAAGCTTTGAACATTCGTGTTGCCGCCATTACGTTTCCGTCAAGATGGCGGCGATATAAAACATGGCACTGAGGTGCCTTTTGTTAGTACTACCTCTGTACCAAATTTCGTTCCATTGGGTTTCACCGTGTTTGAATTAATAGGGGGAATCGATTTTGACACAAGGATGGCCGCCATCCGCAAACTATTAGGCGAATGACCTATTAGATTGGTCAAAGGATGCTCCCTCCATAAAGGTATGTAGTTGCAAAATTTGGTAGAGATCGGATGATTAGGTTATCGTAATTTGATTTAAGCTTTGAACATTCGTGTGGCCGCCATTACGTTTCAGTCAATATGGCGGTGATATAAAACATGACACTGAGGTGCCCTTTGCTAGTGCTACCTCTGTACCAAATTTCGTTCCATTCGGTTCCACCGTGTTCGAATTAATAGGGGGAATCAATTTTGGCATAAAGATGGCCGCCACCCGGAAACTATTAGGCTAATAACCTATTAGATTGGTCAAAGGATGCCCCCTCCATAATGGAATGTTTTTGCAAAGTTTGGTAGAGATCGGATGGTTATGTTAGTCGTAATTTAACTTAAGCTTTGAACATTTGTGTGGCCGCCATTACGTTTCTGTCAAGATGGCGGCGATATAAAACATGACACTGAGATGCCCTTTGCTAGTGCTACCTCTGTACCAAATTTTGTTCATTCGGCTCCACCGTGTTCGAATTAATAGGGGGAATCAATTTTGACATAAAGATGGCCGCCATCCGCAAACTATAAGGCTAATGACCTATTAGATTGGTCAAAGGATGCTCCCTCCATAAAGGAATGTTGTTGCAATGTTTGGTAGAGATCGGATGGTTATGTTAGTCGTAATTTAACTTAAGCTTTGAACATTTGTGTGGCCGCCATTACGTTTCTGTCAATATGGCGGCGATATAAAACATGACACTGAGATGCCCTTTGCTAGTGCTACCTCTGTACCAAATTTCGTTCCATTCGGTTTCACCGTGTTTGAATTAATAGGGGGAATTGATTTTCACACAAAGATGGCCGCCATCCGCAAACTATTAGGCTAATGACCTAGTCATTTGGTCAAAGGATGCTTCCTCTATATAGGTGTGTTGTTGCAAAATTTGGTAGAGATCGGATGATTAGGTTAATCGTAATTTGATTTAAACTTTGAACATTTGTGTGGCCGCAATTACGTTTCCGTGAAGATGGCGGCGATATAAAACATGACACTGAGGTGCCTTTTGTTAGTACTACCTCTGTACCAAATTTCGTTCCATTCGGTTGCACCGTGTTCGAATTAATAAGGGGAATCGATTTTCACACAAAGATGGCCGCCATCCGCAAACTATTACGCTGATGGCCTATTGGTTTGGTCAAAGGATGCTCCCCCCATAAAGGTATGTTGTTGCAAAATTTGGTAGAGATCGGATGATTAGGTTAGTCGTAATTTGATTTAAGCTTTGAACATTTGTGTGGCCGCCATTACGTTTCCGTCAAGATGGCGGCGATATAAAACATGACACTGAGGTGTCCTTTGCTAGTGCTACCTTTGTACCAAATTTCGTTCAATTCGCATTCACCGTGTTCGAATTGATATGGGGGGACAGACATTCAGAGTCCACACACTCACACACACACAGACACACAGACACACACACACAGACTCACACACACACATACACACACACACACCCACACACACAGAGACTCACACACACACACACACACACACACACACACACACAGACAGACAGACACACTTTTTTCGCCCTGTGTTGATCTCATAAGTCTACTTTCATTTTTTGCAAAAATCGAAAGTAGGCTAATAAAACAGTGTGCTGGAGCACTTCAACACACAAGGTGCAGCTGGCCTCTATGAGCCGTACTTGTTGCACCTAGACGAAACTCCGAAAAACCTAGAAGATTTGCTGTAATTTAAAGACTTGGCAGTGAAAGCCAATATGTCAAATATGAAGTATGTTATTTGGTTGGTCGGAATGAGCTAGCGCCAGTAATTGCAATTGTCAATATTATAAAACATTGATAAAACCACTAATTTTGATATTTGATGTGGAACTTTGTGTTTCTTTTTCAGATTGTTTAGTCTATTTCTTCACGAGAGGTTTAAAGACACCAAGTTATCCAATGAGATGGCGGAAGAGTCTCCAACGGAGAAGAAACCTCTATAACCTGATGCCTCTTACTTCAGTAGTATCATCTGTTTCTCAGCCTGAACTCATGCTGCCTCTGAGGCGTATAGAGCTTCCATCAGAGACAATCGTATACCGGAAAGACTGTGTATTTTAATTCACACCAAATGTTAATTTATTCTAATGTAATTAATTTATTTATAGTGATGACATCATTACTTCCGACTTGACATTATAGTCCTACGCTAGAGCTATCTAGCCGTCAGAAGGTGAAATCACTTTAACCAGTCAATCACAGGCAGCCATTAAATCGATAAATCACGACAGATCGAGTTTTGTTCGTGTTGTTGTCTGCTAAATCACGACATCGCGAACGAAACTCGATTTGTCATGATATATCGATTTGAATGGCTGCCTGTGAATGGCTGGCTAAAGTCATTTCACTTCTGACCGCTAGATAGCTCTAGGGGAGCACTGAAATGCCATGTCGGAAGTAACGATGGCATACTATACCTACTTATAAGCCCTCATGTATGATGTAGTTAATAATGAAAGAAAAGTTCAAACAATCAATTATTTTCATTTATTGTGATCATAGCCGTGAAACCTCAAAATAATCAGTAGTGCACTATTCTACGTTGCATAAAGAACTAGCTGCAAGCGGGAAAAATATTAGGCACTGCCATTCACAAATGACTTAATTTTATCTGTGTTAAAAAGGCTTTTATTACATACACATTTATTAAAATTGTGAATAGATAATTTACAAATAATAATAATAATAATAATAATAATAATAATAATAATAATAATAATAATAATAATAATAATAATAATAATAATAATAATAATAATAATAATAATAATACCCCATCGCCCAGTGGGAAACCACTGCAATCAGCCACCCGAGTATTGGCGGGAAAACCATAACTATTCGGGTTGGGAGGAAATGCCTGCCCGCCACCGGATAACATCTTAAGGCCCTCCAAGGCTAACAACCTTGTTTGCATTCTTAATGAGCAATTTGCTCCAAGCTAAACTAAAGATTCTTAAGCGTGATGGTGAAACAAAGACAGGAGATTAATACCCCAGGTGGCAACTTTTCGAAGAAATCCACCGTCGCCCACGAGCGACGCATGCATCCCATTTGGACTCGGGGAGGGGAGGAGGGGGAGGGGAGGAAGGGGGGGTGGTTGCAACGTCATGCTAAAGACGAGTCGGAACGTCTTGGGAATCCTGAACAGTCACGAAAGCTGAAACCCAAATCTAAGAGTTTTTTGGCAACGTTCAACATAAACTCTCTAATACGGACTGGTAAGATGAAACAGCTGACCAATGCCCTTCACGAAAATAAAATCGCAATAATGGCCTTGCAAGAAACTCGCTTCACTGACGAAGATACGTTGGAGTCTGATGGGTATCGGTTCTTCAAGAGCAAATCCTGTAAGAGGGTAATGAAGAACACCCCTATCTTCGGTACAGCCATTGCCGTCACCACCAGAATCCTTAGGTCAGTCTCGAATTTTGAAGCGGTTAACGATAGGCTATGCCTGTTATCTCTGCGCTGTGCAAACAAAACATACACGCTAGTCAATGTACATGCTCCAACTAATGAACAAAACAAAAAATTGTTGGAAGATACTGATAGATTTTGGAACCTCTTGGATGCTAGATTGGCAAAAATCCCGAAACACCATGTCAAGATCCTAATGGGTGATTTCAACGCACGGGTAGGACGTGAATGGAAATACAGGAATGTCGTTGGGCTCTATCCAGCGCACAATAGAACTAACAAGAATGGAGAACGCCTCATTGAACTATGTAATAACCATAACCTCCAGTTGATGTCAACACACTTTCGTCACCAACCTAGAAAATAGACTACATGGAGATGCCCGAACAAAACATTAGGAGAGTTCCAAATAGACCATGTTGCTATATCTCGAAGATCTAGTCCGGAAATCATGAACGTTACCGTAAAAAAGGGAATGAACATAGACTCAGATCACTATGTGTCGGTAATAAAGTTCCGGCCCATTCCACTCAACAAAAAGAAAACAAACTTACCATAATCTGCTTCGACACAAACATGCTCAGAGATAGGGAGAATGAATTCAAAGAACTTGCCCAACCAGTGGAAAAATACTTCAACAGCACGAGAAAGCGGATGATATAAGCTGCAAAAGAAGTAGCAGAAATAAAGAAGAGGAAGAAACACACATGGTGGAACAATAACTGCGAGAAGACCTTAGAGGATCGTCTAAATGCTTGGAAAAAGTGTTACACCTCCAAAGAGGAAGAAGATTGGAAAATCTATATAGACCAACGAGCACAAACAGCAAAAATAATTCGCAGCGTGAAACGCAAGTATGAAAAAGATCAAATGGACAAAATTGAACAACATTTTCACAGAAATGAGATCCGTCAATACTACAGGGATTTTAAAAAGAAGATACAAGGATACAAGGCACCTTCCCTTTGTTTTCTAAGAAAAGATTGAACTCTAGCAACATCCAACGAAGAAAACTGCGAAATTTTAGCCGGGTATTTTAACGACCTCCTAAATTGTGAGAAGCCACCCAACTCCATCAAAACAAACAAACAAACAAATGAACCACAATTTGCCAACTTCTCCACCAAATCGCGATGAAATCAAACGCCACATAGAGAGGTTGAAAAATAACAAGGCTCCTGGTGAAGACTCCATGATTGCAGAACTGTGGAAACATGCCCCAGAAGAAGCAATTGACATCCTACACCAAACCATTGTAGATATATGGGAGACAGAACAACTCCTAGAGGACTGGAAGTTAGCTTTGATCAATCCTTTACACAAGAAAGGAAATATAAGAGATGTGAACAACTACCGTGGTATTTCTCTTCTGTCAATAGCTTACAAGATCCTGTCACTTTCCATCCTTGAAAGACTGGAACAGCATGTTGAACTCAAACTCGGGGAATACCAAGTTTTTTTTAGGAACGGCCGATCGACTGCAGAACAAATCATTAACCTAAATACCATAATTAGGTACTATGTGTTGAGTGGTCGAACGTATGTATCGACATTTGTAGACTTAAAGAAAGCGTACGTCTGCATCGACCGTGATGTGTTGATTAACATACTTGCAGAAATGGGAGTCGATGAGAAACTGCTGGCGATAATAAGGGCAATCCTAATTAATACCACATCCAAAGTCAAATTCCAAGGATGTTTCTCTGAAACCTTTGAAATCAAGACAGGCGTTCGACAGGGAGGTAGCCTGTCAACTCTGTTGTTCAATTGCGTGCTTGAAAAGGTAATACAGAATTGGTGACAGAAGTTAAAAGAAGGAGGCCTTTACAAACCTTTAAGGATAGGGACAAAGAAAAACGGAGTGGAAATATATTGCTTAGCATTCGCTGATGATATAGCCCTGATGACAGAAGATTTCGAAAGTGCAACAGAACAGGTCAATTTATTGAAGGAAGTAGCAGAACAAACAGGATTACAAATTTCCTTTCAAAAGACAGAAGTAATGTCGAACATCAATGATGATACAGCACAACTAAACACCAAATATGGAACGATAAACCGTATTAATAAATTTAAATACCTTGGGGAATGGATCCGCAAAATGGTCTTGACAAGGAAGCCATAGAAGCAAGACTCAAGAAAATGGAAGTCGCTTTTCAAACCACCCGCAACATATATAACAAAAAGTGCTCTTCTATGAACACAAAATTCGTCACTACAACACTGTCCTCAAACCAGTACCGCTATATGCATCTGAATGCCTTATCCTATCCAAGAAATGTTTGCTCGTGAATTTAGAAAAGAACGAAAGATCCTACACATCATACTTGGCTTGGACTACAAAAATGGCATCCACATAAGTAATTCCAGGCAAGAAATATACTCGAAGATAGAGAAGATCACAGACACAATGCGAAAACGCAGAGTTTGCTTCTACGGTCATATACGACGGATCATCGACTCCCGATGGACGAAACGTATCTTCAGTATATTCGACTCAAAACTAAAAACGACAATGCCATGGTATATTAACGTCCAGAAAGATCTGAAAGAAATGGGGATACGAGCAGAAGATGCACAAGACCGAAATCTCTATAGAGCAGCCATCAAGTCGTTTGGGACTTTCCGGGACGAAAAACGGACAACCGGTGCGAAATGGACAGAAGAATGTCGTGCTAAACACAGTGAGCACATGAAGACAATGTGGATCAAGCTAAAAATGAACAAATGCCAGAATGTAAAATGAGGCTTATCGTGGACCCTAGTTGGCCGATTAGCGAAATTGAATGAATGAATAATAAAATAATAATAATCCATACAATATTCGGAAAATGCACAATTAGGGTACCGGTATTTAATTACTGTTCTAGCATTTCTATCCGGCATTGCTTGGGTTAGGAGTTTAAAATCTAGTCCGCCTCGTTGCGTAGTGGCTGGCATTCTTGGCTGTCACCGTGGAGGCCCGGGTTCGATTCCAGGCTCTGCCAAGAAATTTAATTCTGGCCTGAGGGCTGGTACGAGGTACACCCAGCCTCTTGAGACAAAACTAAGAAGAGGAGGGTTCGATTCCCACCTCAGCCGTCCATGAAGTGATTTTCTGTGGTTTCCCCACTTCTACACCAGGCAAATGCTGAGATGCTTCCTAACTTAAGGTCATGGCCGCCTCCTACTACAGTGAACACAATAACACTGGTTGTCACACAAATTCCACACAGATCTAAATAGACGGAGCTATATGACAAAGATGTCGCAGCTCCTAAAATAAGCAACATCAACAAAAGAGGGAAAGGAACAACACTGTCTTCGAATGAAGGAATAATGGACTAATTTTAAAGCTAAAAGGAAACAGTTGATATGTCGTGGCCGAAACTAAACAAGAAGAAGAAGAAGAAGAAGAAGAACACCAACAACTATTACTACTACTACTACTACTACTACTACTACTACTACTACTACTACTACTACTACTACTACAGCAATAACAAAAACAATTTTGGTATTTAATTTAATGATGTAATAATTTTAACAAATTTTGTAACATCATTTACTGAAAAAGTAGTAAGAGTAATGCGCCCGTTTGCTCAAAACATGGTTCTTTTATATTATCAAGACATACTGTAGCCTAAATTCTAGACTTGGGAAATTTTTATTGATATGAGTCTTCGAACTATCAATTATCTCTCCTGATAAATTAACATTATGTGGCTATCCTCTTTTTCCCCCCACGTACCCTTCATTTTACAGGAGTGACTGCAAAACGGGAAGAGGACTCAATATACGAAGTGTAATGGAAACCTGATAATGTATATTAGCCAAAAATGCAACTGCCTATTAAAATCCTCATTCGTAGGTAACTATGACACCTAGAAATGTCAATTTTTCACATTTTATCAATACGGTACAATTCACTGCTGCGTGTTAAGAAAGTATTATTGAAATGTATAATATAATGCAATAATTAAGAACATTTGAAAAACGTAAAATTAAACTGAACATTTTGAAAAGTTCTCCTAGTTAGGTACCTTTTCCTCTGCCGTAACTGTAGATAATGAAAGCAGTAATTTGTCATCTACTGAAAATGTTACAGCTTGTAAGGCAAACATATTTTTGATATGCATTTGGTTTATAATTTTCGAATATTTGAATTCGTCTACTTATTGAGCCATTATTTGGGACAATTATTTAAATTTAGGATGATTTTATTTCTACTCTGGTTACTTTTACTTTGCTTCACAGTTTGCAAGACATAAGCACTTATAAGTGTGCAAAATATCAACTTGATCGGGACCACAGGTCCCGAGAAAAAGGTATGTACATAACTTAGAAAATGGTAAGTTCTGAGAAACATTTTTAAAAAGGTCCATAATTATTGAAAAATACTTCACACGCAGTCGTGAATATTATTCATAAACTGTGAAGATGTACAGTTTCTAGGTGTCTTGGTTGCCTAAGAATGAAGCATTAATTAAGCAGTTGTATTGATGGGTAACCACACTACCAAGTTACCTTAACACCCATGACCTGCCATTCACAGCTTTGTTAGATCAAATGGAAAACAGGATTCACAAAGCAGTTTCACCATATGTTACACTTCTATTGGTGGTGGTGATTGTGTTGTTTTAACGTCGAGGTTACATGCCACTAATGATAAGCAATACAATGGAAGTGATTTCTACTACTATACTACTGTAAAACGGATGCTACTATCACTAATGACTACGGCTTGGATGTTGAAGACCTATAAAAAGACCTAAACATATTATCTTATAATTAACAAGTATTTCCGTGAAGAACTATATAACCTATTTTCATATATCCTACTTATATTAATTGCCTCTATCAACATACAAATTATCAGTTTGATTGCTGTAATCGATTCGTAGAAATTGAGAACCGTCTAAATATTTTGGATGGTCACCACGTTGGATTTTTATATATAAACCTTAAAGTTATGTAGGCCTACTATTACATGACGATTATTGTGTACGTTCATTATTCAAACGTTGATTTCGATCGCATGATTAGAACAAAGAAATAAAAACTTAATTTTGAAATTTCGCACAGCCGCCATATTGAGGTTATGAAAACAATTGAACTAAATTAGATGTCAATGCATTTCAATTTGTATAGTCATTTGCTGTACTAAGTTTCACTGCGTTCGGATAGTTAAATCGCGAGAAAAGTCTACCTAAATGTTTCAACATCGCTTGGCCTCCATGTTCGTTTTGTAGATAACAGGTTTTTGAAAGTGACATAGGTGAATGTATAGTAGCGCCTTTTATCACCGTACAGCATTTCAGGGTGATATGAGTAATAGTTTCGGAGATATAGAATGCTGGTCAAATATTTCGCACAGCCGCCGTTTTGAATTGGTGAGACGTAATAAAATTTGAAGAGCACGGTCGGAATCGTCCGAAATAGTACTATGACCTTACCGAGTTTCATTGAAATATCTCCAACTGTTTAGAAGTTATTAGAACACACACACACACACACACACACACACACACACACACACACACACACACACACACACACACACACACACACACACACACACACATACACACACACACGAACAAAAGGTGATCTCATAAGACTATTTTTTCATTATTGAAAATAGGCTAAAAACTGAGAAAAAGGACGCAAAAATGTGATTTAAATTAGAGTAAACCCTGGATTCAGTGGACTAATTCGGGCGGAGGTTCGTCCGTTAAATCGCGAATTTAGAAATAAGAATTTTCAATTCGAAATATTTTAAAAGATCTTGAAAAATAACGCGTTTCATTTACAGAATTCATCGGCCCGCGCTTATAGTTGCGCGTCTTCGATTGCGCAGCTCTCTAGCGATAAAAATATCGGACGCTCGTTGACCAAGGGGCACAGAACTGAGTTGGTACCTGAGACCGCCTTTACTGTCAAAGCTGAGGGAACAGGTGAGAACCAGTTCGTTCCATTTCAGTTTAGGATTCAACATAATCCATCTTAATCCTTGTATCCACGGTGGTAGATTCCTTTACCCCCTACTGAATAAACTAGGCGTTAGGCCTTCAATATCTTTAATTGGGTAGTCTTCTTCGTCTTTTTCTTTAGCGTTTGTCCCGCCTCGTGGCAGGGTCCGCTATAATTTTAATTGGGTAGTATTCCCGTAATCCTGGAATCACGTCCTACTTCCATTTCCTTGTATAGACTTTAATCCGCATTAGAAGCTACTGGCAAGGACACGAAAACGATCCTGCTATACTGTATAATCTTGCAGAACTCCTGATCGGCCTATGACTTAAGTCCGTACGATCAGGTGTGGATTCAACAATTAAGATGGATTCATGTCTCAAAAATACAAAATGCAACATATAGGCTAAAGCGAGAATGGTATATGAGTGAAATGCTTCTTTCCAGATATTTACTATTGTTTACTTTAACTTAGCCTATAGAAAAGTAAAAAATCAAGTTGACACTGCGCTTCTCCAACTAGACTTGGAACGTATAGAATGCTGGGTTATCCGAAATAACATGAGGGTAGGTGCAGAAAAAAGTTAATGCCTGTCTTTCACTAACAGCAGAAAAGGGACAATATTTGATTGTGAATTAGGAAACGAAATTATTCCACGAGTCGAGTCATACAGCTATCTCGGGATTTCCATAAAGGGTTACACTGGGGAGAGTACGTTGAGAACGTTGCTAATAAGGCGCAAAAGTCGTTATACTGTACTTTGCTATGAGAAACATGAATTGTAGCAGTATTCAGGCCAAAGAATTGACTTACAAATGTCTTGTGAGACAAATTTCGAAATACGCCACGAGTGTGTGGGAGCCCAACCAATCAACCCTAACAAACAAATTGGAGATCGTGCAAAGGAAAGCTGCAAGATTCGTACTTGGCAAATACTTCCAAACTGACAGTGTCTCTGACATGTTAAAGTTATTGGGAAGGGAATCCCTACACAGCAGAAGACATAAAAGAAGACTCCAGGTGATGTACATGTACAGGGGAGCCAGCCTGGAATGAATTGCGAAACAGAATGCATGAACCAGATTATATGGGTAGGAGAGATAACGAATACAAAATTAGGCCCAAAATAAAATAAAATAAATAATAATAATAATAATAAACAAAATTAGCTAAGTATTCTTTTATAAACAGAGGTATTCAAACATGGAATGAGTTACTTGAAGAAGTCTTTGAACCTTTTTCTAACAATTTAAAAGTTTCAAGAAGAAAATAAATGTTGCATTCAGGGAGCACAGATACATTATGGAGAGAAATTGAGATTTACAATATGTAGATATCTTGTTACCACAAGGTTTTGCCTAACTGGAACAGTACCTATTAATAAATAAATAAAACTAAGCAATTTTTCTAGGTTTATGCCGTGTCTTGTGTGGGGTTTAACTCCGCCAAGGACGGTCCCAAGCCCGGCTGAAAAAGGAGGAGGGTTGGTGTGGATATCTCGTCCCACTCTGGAAAACCAAACTAGAGAAGAGTTGAACATATAACTCCACATCTGTGAGCATGGGCACAGTGAGGAGGCAGCCCCTCCACCATGATAGGGTGCTGTGGGCCAATCACTCACACATCTGAACTTGTTCGTTTACTGAAACTGCAACAGAAAATAACCGGACTGATAAACAGTTGACGATTTTTGGCATGAAAATGATTACGAAAATTGGATGCTGAAATATAAGAACTTTACGCCAAACAGGCAGGCTAAAGCAGGTCTGCGCAGAAATGAGGAGAAGAGGAAGGCGACTGGCAAATCCTGGACAGAGGCTGGCTGGGAGAAGAAATCAGTGGAGGAATTTTGTTCCAGCCCTTTTCTCCGAGAGGGGACATAGGAATTAAGTTAAGTAAGTCAAGTGTGTGGGGGTTTCGCCTAGGAACACCAAGCTGGTTCATCAGCGGGCTCTAGGTGCTCCGCGCCCGGACCCCCACAGGAGTAGCGAACTGTGCACTATCTCCCTTCTTAAGAAGCGCACGTGCGCCTGTAACTGCGAGAACTAAAAGCTCAAGCAGCCTTTCACCTCCCTATAAAGGCTTCCAAAAAGGAGGGTATATTGGCTTTCACGGTCCGTAAATTAAAACTCAGCCCGCTAATGAGCCAGCTTGGTGTTCCTAGGTGAAATCCCACACAAGACACGGCATTAACCTAGAAAATTGCTGGGTTTTAATTCACGGCCCGTGAAAGCCAATATATGTACCAATAAATATTTTGAAGAATGAATTCCGTGTTAATTACTTTTTTTTGTTAAAAGAATTTAGAATGAGCTATTGTTTTGGCATTGCAGTGTATCACAACAATCATCTGAAGGCTCTTATGTGTAAAGGATAAAACACAAAAGGACCAACAAACCTAAAAACGACCAAAATTAAGCATACAAGGAGAAATAAAAACCAACCATATTCTGACAGTTTCAGGTATTCGACTGTGGTTTCGGGGTAGGCTACGTATTGAGATTCCAGATTTCGAGTTCGTCGGTTTGATTTCCGGCTCTGCTAAGAACTTTAATCCTGGTCTGTGGGTTGGAACGGACCTACACTCATCCTCTTGAGGCAAAACTGAGTAGATTTGATTCCAACCTCAGCTGCCCTAGAAGTATCTTTTTCTTGGTTTCCTACTTCCACTCCAGGCAAGTGGTTTCTAACTTAAGGCCACGGTCGGCTCATTCCCAAACCTAGTCTCTGTTACTTAAGTACATACACAACTACAGCCATCACAATGACAAAGATTACAGACAGATTTCACGCACACCCAAGTACACGGGCTAAACGACCACGATGTTCATTCCCCACAAATGAAACATCGACAATGTGGTTATATTGTACGCGAGTCTGTGATTGGGAAGGAGGCGGCCATGGCTTTAAGTTACGAACCATCCTGGCATTTGCCTGGAGTAGAAATGGGAAACCACGGAAAACCACTTCCAGGATGGCTGAGGTGGGATTATAACACACCTCTTCTCAGTTTTGCCTCTTGAGGCTGAGTGTACCCTGTGGCAGCCCTCAGACAAGAATTAAATATCTTCACAGAGCCGGGAATCAAAGCCGGAATTCCGGGTTGACTACCAAGAATGACCATCATGTCACAGAGCCATAAATGAATAAACAACAACAACTGTAGTTTTGCATGCAGGTACGGGTCAGGATGGGACCAAGTGCGTTAGTTGATGACCTCTATGGACGTTCTTTGCAAAAATATTACTATTATTATTACTATTATTATTATTATTATTATTATTATTATTATTATTGATTATTTGGATTATTGCAGCCATGATTGGCATCAGGTGTGCTGTGTGTGTTGCAGGTGTATTTAACGGAAAAGTCGTTAGATAGTGGGTGTGAGAATTGTTTTTCAGCTTGGAAATAGGTTAGTGTGCATCGTAGTTTATACTTAATCAACGGTGTTTACTAAATTTATTATATTTCCTGAAATCAACTTCCTCAAGTGTTGACTAGACTTCTTTCGAGATTTTGGGGTTAGGTTTTATTGTATACTATTGACACATGGGGCTTGAAGTTCCCTCTGTGACATGAAGTGATATCCAAAGCCATTAGAGCCCTGATCTCTTGGGTACGTATCAACCAGGTATCAACCATCATCCACTTGATAATAGATTCTCGAGTTTAGCAACCAAAAATTTAAAATTATGGATGAAATGATGAATTTAATCCCGATAGATGAAAGACATATTATATGTATGGCCATAACTCCTCTGTCAAGCGCCGATGGGAGCATGGAGATTGCGACACCCATTAACAATGTTGTGGAGCGCCTGGCCAGAGTACCCGTTATTGAGGAACTGCCAAAAGAAGAGAGCATTGGGAATTTTCTATCGAGTATGGAAGATGTATTGTAACGGTGTCGAAACATTCTCAGTAGGATGAAGCTTGCAGCTGACAGGCAGCGTAATATGTCCAAAGATGTAAAAAATGGCATAGTAGAACTAGAAGAGGCCATTGATACTATAGGCTATTGTAGACGTACTTCACATGCGGTATAAGACGAAGCTCACATGGTTGTAGTGAACGCCCTACCGAAGGACATGCCCCCTATTCCTAACAGCCGCAAAGAAGCAAATTCGGGCAATGCCCCTGCTCTGGAGGTGGACAAGAGGAATGAGAGAGAAATATGGACTCCTGTTACATCGAGAAGATACAGAAGAATGGCAAAACTTCAAGAAAAGGATGAGAAGATGCAGGATGATTTAGCTGATTAAGTTGGCATATCTCCCCATCAAGCAGCCCCAAACAGACAGAAGAGAATTAGTAGGCCACGACGAAGAGCCTTACTGATCAGACCAGCTGAAGGTAAATCATATGCTGATATTCTGAAGGAGATTCGCCAAAAAGCAAACCCTAATGATACAGGAACCGAAGTCCGGTCCATTCGACAAACTAAAGCGGGAGACGTCCTTGTCGAGATGGGAGCAAATTCCAGGGGCAAAGCAGATTTTAGTAATTCTCTACGAAATGTTTTGGGGACTAATGCTACAGTCCGTAGGCTTGAAGCGAAGGCAACTGTTGAACTCTGAGATCTTGATTCTTGATGCTCTAACTACTTCCGAAGTGGTCATGGAAGCGATCCAGAGAACTATCCCAGAGCTCTCTCCAGATACCAATGTGCTGGTGACGAGGACGAATACGAGGGAAGTGAAGATGGCTGTTGCCACTGTCCGGCTCTGTGGCTAAATGGTTAGCGCGCTAGGCTTTGGCCCACAGTGCCCCGGGTTCGATTCCCGGCTGAGCCATCAGGGATTTTAATCTCGGGGGGTTAATTCCCGTGGCTCGGGGACTGGGTGTATGTGCCGTCTTCGTCATCACTTCATCTCATTACGACGCGCAGGTCGCCCACGGGCGTCAACTGGAAAGACCTGCACTCGGCCTCTCCGGAGGTCACACGATCATTCATTCATTCACATTAACAACTAGTGATGCAGATGTACTCTTGTAGCAAGATCATATTCAAATAGGATGGGTCAATTGCAGGATTAAACGGAGGATCATATTATTTCGCTGTTACAGATGTCTGGAGTATGGACATGTCGCTAGCAAGTGCAAAGGCACTGATCGAAGTAATCTTTGCTACAATTGCGGAGGGACTGATCACAAAGCTAGAGGATGTACGGCCTCGAAGAAAGTGTTCTTTGTGAAGAACGAGGTTTTCATCATCATCATCATCATCCTTTTCCGTCTCCAGTTTCCCGGGTGCGGTAGACAAGCGCTCGCCACTGCTTTCTGTCATTGTACAACTTTCGTTCTAAAACTTCTTCCCACTACAGCCCTTTTTTCTCCACTTCTGATTTCACGGTCTCAATTCATCGTTTTCTGGGTCTTTCCCCCGGTTTTTTCCCCTTCAGTTTTCTATTGAAGTAGTCCCTTGCTGTTCTAGTGTTATTCATTCGCATCACATGTCCATACCACTGGAGTCTACGCTTCCCTATAACATTTGCAACAGTTTCCTGTTTTGACAAAGAATATTTAGCACATACTGTGGGATCTGGCCAGTGTGAGGTCTTCAGAGAAGCTTTAGACAAAGAGATGGCTCTGAGGTTCAAATGATTCGTGTACTTGAAGCAAATCTACATAGAAGTAGGCCTAAGCAAAGTGATCTCTTGTTAATCAATGAACAGTATAAAGAAAAAGATAGTTGAGGACAGTGTCCTAGCATAATATGGCCCTAGCCTGAAGTAATGTGTTAAACGGTTCCAGGCTAGGTTCCAGAAGTAACAGGAGGAGTTTTAGTCGGTAGTCTGCCACTCAGGAGCCCGACACTATGTGCGTAAATGCATTTCCTCCACTAAATATATATATAAATTAATAATAATAATAATAATAATAATAATAATAATAATAATAATAATAATAATAATAATCTTTACGCTCGTTAACAGAGCACGCTTGAACTTGTTAGTTGTCATGATGGTTTTCGCCTTCTTATCCTCCATAAATATCTTCATGCAGTTTGTTGCATCTTGCGTTCTGTGGACCACTTCCTACCAGTTTTCATTTTAGGTTTCTCCACGAATTTCTGCCTGCCTACTATTGTACTAAAGATTCCACAATTTTCTATAATGTCGGATGAAATATTTATTTCTTGAAGGTCCGCTTTAGTTTCTTATAGCCATTTATTCTGACCTCCTTTGAGTTGATTACTTTAAATGAGAGACAAAGTTAAGATACCTAAGGGAACTGGGAAGTGTGAAGCGACAGAAATGTGCAGCTTCCTATATTTGACAGTGTACAGTATATCAGAAAGTATTTCAGATATTTTCTTCACTTAGTTGAATTGTTTATCACACTTCTGCCATTATACGTAGGGGGTTTCAGTTTGTTATAGCTTGTGGTTGTCAAATAAACAGTTGTCATTTTTATAGAAACCCTTTAATATTTTTTTGAAATAAATCTTATTTTCAGGTACCATTTTCTCAAAACCTTTTAGGTCAATTTAAATTAAACTTGGTATGATGCTTTAAAGCTTTGTTTTGTATGCGTGATAGTAAAATCATTCAGATATCTTTATAGGACGTACAGAGACAAGCAACTAATATTTTTACTGAAAATGTAAGAATACAAATTTGATTCAAACAATATTGTTTCCTTCAGTTCTAAACATACCAGGGCAACAGTTTTAATACAGATCTTTAATATATGTTACAACAATGTGTGTGTAGAATCTCTTGAATATTTGTCTAGTAGTTTCTGAGAAAATGGTACATGAAGATAACAATAATTTAAAGAAATATTTAAGCCTTTCTATGAAAATTGCTACTGTTGTTTGACAACCATAAGCTATAGCAAACTTAAACCCTCTGCATACACCGGTAATTGAAAAAGTGTCATTTGCATTGCAGGGAAGTTTCAAGGAAATATCTCAAATACTACTTTGTAATATTCACAGTCAAATATAGGAAGCTGCACTTTCTGTCGCTCCTCACTTCCCGGTTCCCTTACGTCAATAATAATAACTAGATGAAACCCGTCAAAACATGACGGACAATGGAAATCAAATTTACTGAAGAAGCTTCTTATATAAGTTACATTCTTTGTACGATTACTTTTTAGCACTATTGCAACTTTAAGGGCGTAATAATAATAATAATATCGTATGGCCTCGGGTGCCTGGTGCAAGCTTTGTTAATTGACACCCAGAGGGTAGCTTGCATGTCGAATTTCGTCGTTCCTTTGAACGCTATGAAAGTCAAGGAGGTTAGATATCTAAACTCCTTGACACTACAGCGCTTTCAAGTAGAGAATGGAGGAACTTGGTGTTGGCGGAAAATCCCGAGATTAATTTTGCCATTGAACACGGCCTACTGAATTCAAATGGGTTCTTTAACATGCCAACAACGTATGACATGAGTATCGTGATTTCTGTCGCCTTCAAAAATCACTTACCATGGCTTGGGGTTGGTAGTCCGACACTATAACCACTCACCCACCGTGGCACTCTCAGCATTGCACCATATTGCTGGTCATGACTGAAAACGTGATGACGTCATCATCATCTTGCACAGTTTCCAGCCACTGGCCGGGTCTGTTTGGAACACAAGCCTCTCCAACGTCTTCTGTCTTCCCACCATCTCTCAGCCTCCACCCTTGTCCAGTCTTCTCCTCTCTTCTTCACGCTTTCTTCCACCCCCTTCAGCCACCTGTCTCTCGGTCTCCCTCTTGGTCTCTTTCCTTCCCACTTCGTCTCGTGTATCCTCCTGGGTATCCTCTTCTCCTCCATTCGTTTTACATGTCCATACCATGTAAGTCTAGATTTCTCTATACCATCCTGTAATGGTTCCTCCTTCATTAATTCTCTGGTCCTCTCATTTCTTATTCTGTCCCTCTTTGTAGCTCCAATACTGCTTCTCAAGAACCTCATCTCACTGGCCTGTATTTTGCTCTTCTCCCTTCCTTTCATAACCTAGGTCTCCGAGGCATACGTCAGGATAGGGACATAGTACGATATATGATCTACTTGCTGTTCTGAGGGACATCCCTGCTCCATAACATGCTTCTCACACTCCTCCGGAATGCTTCTGCCTGTCTCCCCCGCTCATTTATTTCTCTACCGTTTCTTCCATTCTCTTGTATCAGGCTTCCCAGATACTTGAAACTCTCCACTTTCTTCAGCTGTTCCCCACCAATTGTTATTCCCGTTGTGGTCCTTTCCTTCTTCCTTGTTGTGATCACCATCTCACTCTTATTTATGCTAAATTTCATCCCATATCCTTGTATTATTCCTTCCCACACGTCCAA
This sequence comes from Meconema thalassinum, assembly GCA_946902985.2. NCBI lineage: Eukaryota > Metazoa > Arthropoda > Insecta > Orthoptera > Tettigoniidae > Meconema > Meconema thalassinum. Next base: position 602,123,598 of record OX336388.2, on the reverse strand, counting down.
CTGTTCCTGTACCTCCTCCTCCTTGTTTCCACAAATCATCAAATCATCCGCAAACACCATTGCTTTCATCTTTCCTTCCCCAATTACTTGTGCCGCTCGGGTCATTATGTCATCCATCACCACAATGAAAAGTAACGGTGACAGTGCACTTCTTTGTTTCAGGCCGTTTCTCTGTTCCACCCAGTCCGATCTCTCTCCTCCCACTTTCACACAGCTCACGCTTCCCTTGTACATCTCCTTTATCCTCCTTATAGTCCATTTTTCTACTCCTCTATCCTCCAGGGACTTCCATACTTTGTTTCTGCATACACTGTCATATGCTTTCTCAATGTCCAGGAAGGCCATCAGTAGATCTGTTCCATACTCATAGTGCTGTTCTTGTAACTGACTTACAGCAAAAATCAAATCCACTGTGGACCTTCCTACTCTGAAGCCATGTTGTTCTTCCCTCATCCCTCCTTCTATCCTTGTCCTAATTCTCCTTTCCAAAACTTTCTCAAACATCTTTGCACAATGACTCATCAGTTTTATTCCCCGATAGTTTCTGCATTCTGTTCTACTACCTTTCTTGAAGATCGGGACAATTATTCCCTTTTTCCAGTTCTCTGGGGTCTTCCTTTCCTTCCATGCTGTCTTCATCACTCGGTACAACCATTGTATCCCAGCCTCTCCTGCTGCTCTCACCTTCTCCACACTCAACTCATCCACACCCGGTGCCTTCCCTCCTTACATCTTCCTCACTGCATCTTCCACTTCTTTCCATGTTAAGTCCTTTTCTGTTTGCAGTTCATCTACTGTACCTCTTCCCCGATTTCTTCTTCCTCGCCGTGGTTTCCATTTGGGTTCAGGAGTTCTTCAAAATATTCTTTCCACATTTTCTTCAGTTCTTCCCTATTTTCTATCCCTTGTCCCCTTTTGTTCACCATTCTAACATAATCCGTAGGATCCTTCCGCCTCTTATTCTTTACCATCCCATACAGGACCTTTTTTGTACCTTCACTATCCTGCTGGTCATGACTTAAAACGTGATGAGGTGAATAGCCCAATACGTTCAAGAGTTTCTCCTTGAGCTTGATTGATTGTGATAAAGTAGGCCGAGCGAATAGGACATTGTTGCCTATTAAAAGAAAATGTACTGTACCTGCAAGTGTTTTATCTGAATGTGTTAAATCAAATCGTAGGATTTGAGCTCTCTGCCTAATATTACTGCACCTATTATATCCGAATCCAAGCAATTTCTTACATATTTCTTACAATTAATATATTACCATATATGAGTCCTTGGGAAACGTTCAGATTTCTAAGGAGCATAACTATGGCTCAAACGTTCGGAGTATGTGGAGGCGAATCTCTCAATTCCAAGGAATTGAAATATTCAATAATAGGGAAATGAAGTAGCTGGCTTTCATCTTCAGTATCCAATCTGTTAACGCTGATGTATGTGTTTGAACTACTGGATATAAGTTCAATGACTTTTAAATTAATATCATTACATTGTTGCAGCTTGGCAAATATTTTATATTCCAGCAGATCAATTTTACCCTCACAACAGTAAAGACCAAAGTAACCACGCATAGATTTTACGCAAGAGAAATACAATGTAGAACAATGTTTACATTTGATCTTCAAAGACCTTACAGTACACTGTGCTGCATAATATCTGGAATTGTTTCTGAAATGGCCTATTTATATTGGATTTTAAATGTGGCTTCGTATTATTCGATAACACTATAGTGTCCTGCAATAACGGAGCCGCTAAATATTAAATGGCAAATAATACTTCCATTGCCGAAATCAACTGCGTAGTTAGACTCAGTACTCTAAACAAATAATCATTAAACAATTGTCTTATACAATGAAGTTCAACATGACCGTCCAGAGACTTTCATACTCAAGTTGGTTGGTGAGGAGAATGCGATGAGACTGATCGCTTAAAATAAATTCCTTATAATTGTTCCTGCCAGCGAAATTTTTTGCGATAGCTTGAAAACGCAGCTCAGAATGACGTTCTTCATTTTGTTATAAACAGTACGAAACTGCTCTAAATAAGCAATTTCCATCACATGTTATAGGTTATGACAGTACATTTTGCAGGGGAACATAGAATCACTTCGCCGACTACTGGAACGACCATAGGCCTATACTCAATACTCACTTCGGCAGTCACCCTAATGGAGGCAGTTTTTGAATTATATGTCCCGTGCATGTCAAAAATCGTATTAACACATGGAGGCCCACCTATTCTTGTCTATCGCCCCGGAGACCCGGGTTACATTTCCTGCTCTGCCAAGCAATTGAATTCTGGTCTGAGGGCAAAAACGGGGCACATTCAGTCTCTTGAGGTATAACTAAGAAGAGGAAGGTTTAATTCCCACCTCGACAATCTTGGATGTGGTTTTCCGTGGTTTCCCACTTCCACTTAAGGCAAATACCGGGATGGTTCCTAACTTAAGGCCTTGGCCGTCTCCTTGCCATTTACCACCTTAATTACAAATACACACAGTAATGCAGCCATGACAATAACACAGGTTATGAGAGAAAATTTCACACATACACACCCAAGTACACGGGGCTGAGTGACCACGATGTCGGAGCCCTTCAAACGAATTATGTTTGCCAAGTGTCTCTTATGGCGAAAGCAATTGTGGACACGCGCGAGTGCCTGGAAAACTACTTTTTTCTTTAATAATTTAAGAGTATATCGACGATGCATAATTATAACTTTTAGTCTAGGACGCTAATAACTTGACCACCGAAGCATTGGGAAGAAATTGCAATATTAAGGTACATAAACAACATAGCCTACACATTCAACTGTCGGTTAATGTTCCTCAAAATTTCCCTTCTTAAATATTCCCCTCCTTTATAATTCTCCATCACGTGAAAACGTGCCATGTCTTGGGTTTTAAATATATCGATGCAATGGTGCTGCCATCTGCTGTCAGTTACTGGAACTATATGGGCGATGTACTGCCATCTGTTGTCAGTTATATGAACTGATTGCAGATATTTAAACGGCGTACTGAGGACAACAGTTTGCTCTTTTCATCACATGCTGTAATGCAATGGTAAAACGGAAATAAAACGTATTGAGAGGGAATGTAGAAATATGTATCTTCTACAGACATAAAACCTTACTAATACTCCTTGATTAAACAATATTTCAGTGGTAAAAAAATATACATATCGGCGAGGGCTAGGATCGAACCGGTGAACCTTAGAACCACAGTCAGTCGCCTTAACCACATGGCTACTCGCGCACTCTTGTTTAACAGCAGACGCAGCCATTCATTATCTTCAAAAGCTGCTGTCTGAAGGAAATAATCCATTTCATTATCCAAATAAATCAATGTTGTACATTCGTTTACGTTCATACTGTTATTATATTTTATTGTCAGAACTTGGTTAATGTATGTTTTCAATTACATGGAAGCTTATTAAATAACTTACATTTTAATGGACTTCTCACCGCCATTTTGTCATGACCTCAGGCGGATTGTGCGCATGCGTGAGGGGCTAGAATTCTGCTATTTTCTATATTAATTGAAAAATATACCGAGAGGGAATGTAGAAATATGTATCTTTAACAGACATAAAACCTTACTAATACTCCTTGATTAAACAATATTTCAGTAGTAAAAAAAAAATATCGGAGAGGGCTGGGATCGAACCGGTGAACCTTGGAACCACAGTCAGTCGCCTTAACCACATAGCTACTCGCGCACTCTGGTTCAGCAACAGACGCAGCCGTTTATTATCATCAAAAGCCGCTGTCTGAAGGAAATAATACATTTCATTATCCAAATAAATCAATGTTGCGCATTCGTATATGTTCATACTGTTATTATATTTTATTGTCAGAACTTGGTTAATGTATGTTTTCAATTGCATGGAAGCTTATTAAATAACTTACATTTTAATGGACTTCTCACCGCCATTTTGTCATGACCACAGGCGGATTGTGCGCATGCGTGAGGGGAAAGAATTTTGCTATTTTCTATATTAATTCAAAAATATACCGTAATATATTTGTTTATTTTATAGACACTCTGCAAATCTAGAGGCCAAGAGCTTTCGTTAGAGTGCTCTACGAAGTAAATCGGTTCTGTCGTTCTCTCAATCTCGTGGTAACAAAAATCACCTTACTGTTTTAAATATATAGATAATTATTATTATTGTTCTAAAGAACTGGTTTCGGTCACATTATCACCTTTATCAGCAATGTACAATGAATATTGAAGTTGCAAGTCAATGAAATTACATGATAGAGAAAAAACAATAATTTTCTTAGCGCTGTTGAAAAAATGTTTTAAATAATATGTAGGTTATTCTGTCGCTGTCAATTCTATAAATATGGCCATAGCATTTCAGGCGTCTCTTGCGGACGGCATCAGTGAACCTGTCAGTTGGTCCGCTGCTCTCCTCTTAATCCATATTCCATAATTTTCTCTCGTGGGACCATACATTTTTCGAAGAATTGTCCATTCTTGCTTTCAATTTCTATCGTTTTAGAGTGACCACCAGGGAATATGGCTTCTGAGGCATACTAAGCTGTTGGCAATACAACTGTCTTGTAGTATCGTAATTTTGCATTACGCGATATGACTTTTGTTGTTGTCATTCCACGTTAGTCGCCTTATGGAGTTTGGTGGCTCTTTCTACGTTGGCCCTACTGTCTAGTCCCGATGCTAGTATATCACCAAAGTATTTGAAGGAGGACACCTGTGAAATTGTGCCGTTTTCCATCTCAGCGGAGTTTCTTTTCTTTCGCTATTTTGATGTAGATTTTCCAAGTACTGGGTTTTCTCGTATGATATCTGGAGGCCTGCCTTTGATTATTATGTAGTCTCTGTTCAGCGTATCCGGTTTCATCTCTGGTCTTAGTAATGATTGCTAAATCATCAGCAAAGGTTAAACATTTCACCTTGACTTTGCTTCCCTTATTTCCAATGTTCAATTTCAAAAGGCTCACAAATTTTACCAAGGAATTTCACTTTGGAAGTCATATTCGTGAGAGTCTGTCGGTTAAGTTCTCTGGTCTTCCTGTCCACTCTGAGTTCTTCAAGAGTATCTAAAACGGTCTGTCTCTTTTCAGAGTCATACGCCTCCTTCAAGTAGGCTACAGAAAAGTGATGTTCGTGCTGGTACTTCAGAGGATCCTTAATATCGTATTCAAGTTCCATATTTGTTTTGCACATGATCGACCATTCCTGAAACCTGCTTGATACTCACCGATCAAGTGGTATGTCTGATTTTCTAAACGGTTAAGAGAGCTTTAGAATGAATTATGCATGTTATCGGCAGTAGGGATATGCCTCTGTAGTTGTTTGGATCCGCCTTGTCGCCTTTCTTGTGCATGGGTGTTTTAGTGTGCACTTATAATCCTCCGGGATCGTTTTAGTTTCCCAGATTTCTACCAAGATTGCATGAATTCAGCTTACGAGGTCTTCTCCTGGTTTCCAAATCTCCGCGGTGATGCCGTCCTCTCCAGGGGCTTTATTATTTTAGAGCGATTGGATGATCTCTGCCGGTTCCTGTTGTCGGGGGGTTGTGAATCAGGGTTCGGCATGCGCTTTTTGAGGTTTAGTCATTTTTTTTGGAGGATAACAGTTGAGGAAGCCTCGGAAGTAGTCAACTAGAATTGTGCATTTCCCTTTGGTGTTCGTTTCTAATGTTCCATTTGCTCGACGGGAACATAAAGATGATGGTTGATAGCTGGATACATTCTCACGGAAGGTCGTGTAGAAATTCCTGGTGTTGTTTATGAGGAAATCTATAGAATCACCTGGAACAGATATCACAAAAATCAATATCGAAGAACGCAAAATTAAGACATTTCACCACAGTAATCAAACGAGAAGCAATAAATGCCATGGAAATCTTGGTCATTGGAGGCAGGTCTCTTATTAAAGAAACAAGAGAGGGGAACATTGAGGAAAATCTTTGGTCCAGTTTGCTCAGAAGGAATGTGGATGGAACAGATGTCTCAGGAATTTTATAAGTATACTGAAAAGATCACTAGCACCTACAGGAAAAGACGACTCGACTCCTACGGCCACATTCTCAGAAGGATCAGACAGGCTCTCCAAAATGATTCTCAACCTTGTTCTCTCAATGAATGCCAAGAACAACTGGCTTAGTGGAATAAAAAAAAGGCCTTCAATAAATTGACACTACAGAGGAAATTATACAAGATCGACTCCAGTACATAACATTAATCAACAACCATAATTTCTCTGAGGAAATGTTTACCGGGACCAGGAAATTATGGACTGAAGAACGGAGGAAGAGTTTTCAGTGCCAGATGAAGAGACTTTGGGAGGAGAAAAAAGAAACATCATTAGATAAAGTTTTATCGCGCTCCACAGATGGGCATTACAATAACAATAATAATGATGATGATAATAATAATAATAATAATAATAATAATAATAATAATAACAATAATAATAATAATAATATGGCGTAGGGACGAGGCGCACCCATCGCCCAGTGGGAAACCACTGCAGTCAGCCACCCGAGTACCGGCGGGAAACCCAAAGCGTGAGGCATGGAGGAAATGCCAGCCTAAACTGAGCACCAGGCTTTCTCTGAGGCTCACAACCTTGGTAGTAATATTGTCGGTGTGAAACATCACTGGCCCCAATTTACAGTTTTTCAGCTGCTTAAAAGCATGGAGGAATGTTCAGCAAATGCTACTACCCCAGGTGGTAATCAATCCACATTAACCTCGAGAGAGGTGCGCAGGTCTTCGGATTCTGGAGAGCCTGCACCAACATGTTTGGAGGTATCGGAGACGCCCACAATCAAGATCAGACACAAACACAGGAACTTCTTTGCAACCTTCAACGTTAACTCCCTACTGAAGGTTGGTAAGCTAAAACAACTGACATACACAATGTCACATCATGAAATCCAAATAGCTGTAATTCAGAAAACAAGGTTTACTGACGAACAAGCGTTTGAATCCCAAGTTTACAGGATCTTCAAGGGGAAAACTGACAAACGCGTGATAAAATCTGTTCCACAACTTGGGACGGGTTTTATTGTCAGCAGGAAGATACTGGAATCCATTATAGACTTCAGCTCTCCCAACAGCAGAGTATCAATGCTTAGCTTCCGATGCACAAACAAAGTCTACACGATCGTAAACGTGCATGCGCCAATAAATCAGGCAAACAAAATAGATCCAGAAGAAACTGATATATTCTGGGAAAACCTTGAAAATATCCTTTCAAAATTTCCCGAAAAACACACGATCATCCTGCTCGGGGACTTCAATGTTCAACTTGGCAAAGAAAGGAAATTCCAAAGAATTGTTGGTAATTACCCAGCTCACCGATGAACAAATCGGAATGGAGAAAGACTAATAGAGCTGTGTAAGGCATTTAACCTTGTCCTAAAATCAACAGCTTTTAAACATCTGTCAAGGAAGCAAAAGACTTGGGCATCCCCAAACCCTAATCTTGGAGAGTTTCAAATTGATCACGTTGCAATTGTTCGGAAAGCAACACGAGAAATTCAGAATGTAAAAGTCCTGAGAAGTGCAAACCTCGACTCAGATCACTAACTCTCAAAAATTAAAGTTACGTTTATCCCGAGAAACACCAGGAGGGTTATAGTGTCAAGGACTGGAAAATTTGACTCTGAAAAGCTTAAAACAACTCAAGAATTCACACAGAAGTTGGAATCCCTGGATCCAGAGAACTGGGAGCAACTTAGAGAAGCCATGGTTGAAGCTTCAACAGATACAGTTCCATTAGTAAAAACAAGAAAACATCCTTGGTGGAATCAGGATTGCGATGAAGTTATAAAACAAAGAAGATTTTATGGCAATGGTGGAACTCACAGAGGGATCAAAATAGCTACAATGACTTCTTGGCAGTGAGAAAACATGCAGCAAAATTCATCCGTGATGTAAAGAGGATTTTTGACAAAAACCAGCTTATGCAGATTGAGCAGGACTTCATAAAAAAAATACTCGGGATTTTTATAGAACTTTTAAGCGTAATCTGAGTAAATTTACACCTCCAAGCCTACACTTTAGAGATCATACAGGAAAACTAGCCTTCAATGACAAGGACAATTGCCACATCCCTGGAAATTACTTTGAATCTCTTCTTAATTGTGAAGCTCCACAATCCCAATTCACCTTTGATGAAACTACCCACCCTAACCCAGACTCTTCTCCACCAACAAAAGAGGAAATCAAGCAGATAATTCATACATTAAAGAACAACAAAGCACCAGGTGAGGATGGCATAATAGCTGTACTCTGGAAGTACGCAAGTGATAAGGCAATTAGTAAACTCACTGAAATTATCCAGGAGATTTGGGAAACCGAGGAACTCCCTAGCGGCTGGACATCGGTTTTGATTCACCCTCTTCATAAGAAAGGTGACAAAACAGACGTTAACAACTATCGTGACATTTCACTCCTCATAACAACTTACAAAATTCTCTCCAAAGCCCTTCAGATCCAGGCAGAAGAACAACTTGACTTTCAGCTGGGAGAATATCAAGGTGGGTTCAGGAAAGGTCGTTCATATGCAGAGCAGATCATGAGTCTTAAATTTGTTCTTTCATATTTGAAGCTTAGAAACAGGAAGTTCGTAGTTGTCTTCGTCGACTTCAAGGAAGCCTATGACTATATTGATCGAACCACACTCTTCCAAATCTTAAAAGAAATGGGTTTGGACGACAAAACACGAGCAATTATCCAGCCGACCTTGGCTACCACAAACTCCAGAGTGAAATTTAGAGGAGAAATTACGGACGCTTTCAAAATCAGGACGGGTGTGAGGCAGGAAGATGGACTGTCACCGTTACTTTTCAACTGTGTTCTGGAGAAAGTAATTCGTGAAGGGCGCAAGGAGATGGGGAAAGAAGTGTTAGAAAATGGTGTCAGAATGGGCTGCAGGAGCTTGGACCTGACAATTGACTGCCTAGCTTTCGCAGATGATCTAGCAATCTTTTCTGATTCCCTAGACACAACCGCAAAACAAGTCAACCAACTAAGAATATGATCACTTTTCGTGATACTTTCATTGTTTAGCTTGGCCCATTTGTCGGTCAAATTTGTTTCTTGTTACCGAGATACCCGAATGGTAATTATTTCTTTGTAAATGTATTAATTGCTTAAACTACATGCATAACCTTGTTATTAATCACCTAATTCATAGATATTATAGTTACTCACCTAGTGTTTAAGGCTTCCGCAACACATCACTACAACGACTACACTGAGCCTGTCTGCTGCTTGCCTGCTGTCGCCACGAGCTCGTGACGTCATTTCCTTGGCCAACCAATAGCAGCGGTGTTTTTGGTCAGCTGCCTTCCTCGGCGGGTTTCCGCCGCTATAAAACCTCGAGTCATCTTCTGGGTGATGTGCCACTCTTCATCCATTCTTCGGCCACGACACTACGGGCCACTCTGGTGCCACTCTTCATCCATTCTTCGGCCACGACTCTACGGGCCACTCTGGGCCGCTATTCTTCAGACTTACTCTACGGCCAACATTCTACTGTCAACATGTGACAATCTGCTTTTTGGTCACCACTCTGAGACCAATAAACTTCAAATATTCTCGCCAAGACTTTTCAAGTACCGCAGTGAGAGTCATCATCTACGACTAATAATAATAATCTTCATGGTGCACTATCTCGCAGTGAGGAAAGGCACAAGGAAGGAATGCCAATAGTAGTTGCTACGCGCCGTGGTCAGCCAGGACCAATCAAGTTTGTAAACATACTCCAATCTCTCCAGTGCACAACAACAGCAGTGATACCTCTCAAATGTGTGGAGTGGGTTGCCTACTGGGACTGACAAATGTTCATACGTGACTGTGTTTGTATACATTTCTTCGCTTGAGGGATGATTCACTCCGGACATACCCTACACTAAAGTGTCGCCCAAGATAAGATAAGTTTCTTAGCACTCATTTATAGAACATTCTTATTGCCTCTTCTATTTTAAGAAGACAAAGTTGATCTTTGCCATGAACTTTTTAATAAGAAGCTCAAGTATTTCTTCAGTGGTTATTAATTGATGTTTTGTTTACTTAAACAGTATAATAATAAATTGAATATTTGTTACCTATTATGTTTAATTGTGAAATCCTTCAGCCCCTTACATTAACGCATAATTCAGTCTTATTGCTTCACCCTAATGATATTGAATCCAAGCTAATGCTTGTTGCTGTTCTCTCTCTATGAGTTGGAGTTTTCTGGGGAAAACTCCACCATATTTATGGTGCCTCACCCCCGGGAAGCATATCTGTTGCACCCTGGGAATGTTACAAGTTTCATATCTTGGATATCACATTAAACATTAACAATTTTTGTTTATTGTGTTTCAACACTAATTCAAATTGTAAGTTTCAGCCTGAGGCGCATGTTAAGCAGAGGAGGAGAGAAACGTAAGCAAAGCCGGTTTCTTCCGCATCAGACTAAATCTTACTACCTAGCAAGCTGTCATCCTCTGGCTTCCAGTACTCGAAGTCACAATATTGACGTGAGTAACAAACAACTTTTAACATGCCTAACCTTGATGAAAAACTTAGCAACGCCAGAGCCTCTTGTAAGGGCAAGCTCACACGGTTTCGTACTTTTTTAACGGAGCTTGAACCCCAAGAGCGTAATCTTGACATACTTTCGCAGAGGCTTAAGAATTATGAACAAGCCTTTGAGAAATATGATGAGATACAATGCAGTATAGAAACTAAGCTCCCGGACCAGCAAAGTGATAGGTTGGAAGTTGAAAAATTATACTATCAGGGATTTGCTGAAGCTAAACAGCTTATTAGGGCTTTAATTTTAAAAGAAAAACAAGAAGATCAAACTTCTGCAGCATCTTCTACATCTTCCTCACGCAATATATTACCCAAATTAGAAATACCCAAAATTCACTGGTAAGGACATAGAATGGGCGCCATTTTTTGAATTATTTAATTCTTTAGTACATGAGAATACTTCTATCCCGGTAATTCAAAAATTTCACTACTTGCGTCTGGCAGTTCAAGGCAACGCACTTAACCTGATTCAAGCACTTTCTTTGACCAGTGATAATTATGAAGTTGATCTGAATCTTCTTAAGGATAGATATGGGAACATTCATTTATCTATTCAACGCCATATACAAAGCTTATTCGAGTTACCTAACGTGCAAGCAGACAACAGCTTATCACTTCGTAAGTTGATTGACACTGCAGAACTACACGTCAGAGCATTGCCCAATTTAAACCAACCTGTAAATCACTGGGATTTATTTCTAGTTCACCTCATTTCTGCAAGATTGGATGCAAGTACATTAAAAGCCTGGGAAACAGAACTTTCCCAGCATTTGCAATGCACTTATGAGGCAATTATTAACTTTTTGAAAGCTAGAAGCCAAGTCTTTTTCGCCATAGCTAATCAAAAATCTAGTATTTCAGATTCAAAAGCCTTCTCAAAAGACAAGGTTAACAATTCTAATCAAAGAATTTTAAGATCACATGCTCTTCCTGTAGATGCTCGGTTACCTAACCAAATGCAAACGTGCGGTCTGTGTCAGCAATCGCATAATTTATACAATTGTGATGAATTTAAATCTTTATCAGTAGATGAAAGACGAAAGTTAATTACGAATGAAAAACATTGTTTTAACTGTTTGACATGAACGCATATGTTAAACAATTGCCGTTCACAACGTTTATGCTTTCATTGTAAGGCTAGACACCATTCCCTTTTGCACAGACATGAAAGATCACGGTTATCAGGACCAAGCAGTCCCAATACCAAGTCTAATTCTGAGACTTATCAAAATAGTGCGCAGTCGTATGCTCAAAGTTCTACCTCGCTTGGCAAAGTCCAGGTTTTATTATCTACCGTGCAGGTTCTATTGAAAAATGCTTACGGGAAATGGGTATCTGTCAGGGGATTATTAGACAATGCCGCTAATAACAATTTTATTAGTGAATATTTGGTACAAAATTTAGGCCTCCCAAAACATCCTACCTCAATAGAGGTTACAGGAATAACCTGCTCTAAATCTCAATCCTTAAGCTTTGCTTAAGTGGATCTGAAGGACTCTAATAATCTTGGTACGCAGTTGCAATTAGATTGTTTGATTATCAAGTCTATAGGCAACAATATTCCCGGCACTTCTTATCCTATTCAAAGTTGGAATATCCCGAATTTTGTCCAGCTAGCTGACCCTCATTTCAACAGAGCTTCGCCCGTAGAGCTTCTTTTCAGCTCAAGCGTATTTTGGCAATGTCTTCATTCCAATAAAGTAAAAATTGCTCCTAATGTTTTCTTCCGCTAAACTGATTTTGGTTGGATCGCTACTGGTCAAATATACCGTAATCCTATTCAAACTGTATCGAATTGTTATTTTGTTGGTGCCGATTTGAGTCAAGAGCTGACCAAGTTCTGGGATCTTGAGAATGTTAAGGCTACTTCTTCTTCTTCTAACGAAATTTGTGAAAAGTTATACAAGGAAACCACTGTTCGTACTGCTGAAGGCAGATTTATAGTAACTCTTCCACGTATTCCTAATCCTCCCGCCATTACGGGCTCGCATTCCAGAGCACTCAGGGCACTATTTGCTATTGAAAATCGGTTCAAACGAGATGCTTCTGTTAAAACTCAGTATGCTTCCTTTATGGAGGAATACGAATCATCCAATCACATGGAGGTAATTTCTAAATCAGAAGAAATTGGCCATCCTTTTAAGGAAATAGTTTATCTAAATCATCACCCGGTATGGAAAAATTCTTTAACACAAGACAATATAAGAGTAGTTTTTAATGGCTCATCACCAGATTCCAATGGAGTCTCTTTAAATGATACCTTGCAATGTGGTCCCGCTATTCAAACAGATCTCACCTCTGTCTTGCTTAATTTTCGACGGTTTCCTATTGCTGTAATCTCAGATATTAAGCAGATGTACCGGCAGATTCTCGTAAATTCTGAGCAGCAAGATCTGCAAAGAATATTGTGGCGCGATGAGAGTTCCAAACCCATAAAGATATTTAGATTGAAGACTGTGAAATATGGCCTGAAGCCTTCAGCCTTTCTTGCGATTCGGTCTCTCCACATGTTAGCCGAGCAAGATGGTCATCTGTATCATCCTTTGGCCTCTGAAGCATTAAAAATGGCATTTTATGTTGACGATTTCTTGTATTCTTTCCCTAATATTTCTGAAGCACTCCTTGTGTGCGAAGATTTGAAATCCCTGCTCCTAGGAGGTGGTTTTCCGCTCCATAAATGGACTTCAAATTCTACTGAATTTATATCAAAATTTTCATCAGAGGTCCCAGTTGATGAATTTGTTGCTATTCCTACTGACGAAGCAGCCGTAAAAGCATTGGGTGTTTTTTGGTGTCCTTCTGATACCTTCTCTTATCAGGTACATTTGTCAGAATCTCCCCCTGTAACTAAGAGACAAGTTCTGTCAGAAATCGCAAAGATCTTTGACCCTTTGCAATATATTGCTCCTATAGTTATTGTTGCAAAAATTTTCCTGCAAAAGCTTTGGTCATTAAAACCTGACTGGGATGAAAATCTCCCCTTTCCTCTTTTAGAAGAATGGTTAGAGTATCGCAGTAGTTTGCAGGATCTCTCCAAGGTTTCTATACCCCGCCTTTTAATTTCTAATCCCTTGTGCCAACAGTATGACCTGCATGTATTTTCTGATAGTTCAGAACGGGCTTATGGCTGTTGTGCATACATAGTAGTACGTTCCTCAGCCACTTTCCCTGGATTTTCTAATTTAGTGTGCGCTAAATCAAAAGTTGCTCCACTTAAAACGGTATCATTGCCGAGTTTAGAATTAAGCTCTGCTTTAATGGCAACAGAATTAGCTACTAAACTAAATGTCAGTTTAAAGTTAAAATTTTCCCGCACATTTTTTTGGAGCGACTCTTCTATTGTACTAGCTTGGATTTCCAAGCCTTCTTCTCATTGGAATACCTTTGTGGCAAATCGCGTTTCTAAGATTCATGAAGTTTCTCATTCTGAACAATGGAGATATGTTCCTAGCCGTGAAAACCCCGCGGATATAATATCACGTGGTTGCACGCCTAAAAAATTGATTTCTTCAGACCTGTACTGGAATGGTCCTCCTTGGCTAAGTCAGGAATCATCTTGCTGGCCTCGCTTAGCTAATCAATTTGCAGAAGAAGTACCTGATGCCCGCACTGACCCTGTAACGTCGCATCTTACTTCTACTTCTACTGGCCTTTTTCAGAGATACTCTTCATTTAATAAATTGATTCGTGTAGTGTCTTATATATTCTGGTGGAAATATTTAGTAATTGATCAACCATTGAAGCCTCAACCCTTTCTCACCAGAGTAGAGTTAGAAATTGCTACTCGAAAAATGTTGTTGCTTGTTCAGCAGGAAGTATTTGCTCCTGAAAAGCAAGCTCTTATAAGTGGTAAAGATTTACCCAAGTCTAGCAGGCTTTCACCACTCACTCCTTTTCTAGACCAGGACGGCATAATACGTGTGGGTGGAAGATTAGCTATGTCTAGTTGTGAGGATGGGAAAAAATATCCCATCATCCTTCCTTCAAAGCATCCTATCACTACACTTATAATAACAAAGTTTCATTATAAACACCTTCATGCTGGCACTCGCACCTTGCTCTGTCTAATTCGTGAACTCTACTGGATCATTAATGGCGTTCATGAGGTTTCTTCTGTTGTCAAAAAGTGTATACCTTGCTTCAAGGTTAAACCACGCCCCGCCACGCAGATTATGGGTAATTTACCTCCATTTCGTTCAGAACCTAGTAAGCCCTTCGCTCTTACTGGGATCGATTACGCCGGTCCTCATGTATATCAGACCAATCCCTCTTCATCTAAGCGCAAAATCTTAGGCAAACTTTACATCTCGTTATTTGTATGTATGGTGACGGGAGCCATCCACCTCGAGTTGGTTACGAACGCTTCTGAATCTTATTTTTTGGCCGCCTTTTCTAGATTTGCTGCTAGAAGGGGTGTTCCATCTGAAGTCTTTTCAGATAATGCAAAAATTTTTGTAAGTGCTTCTGATCTCTGGAAAAAAGTGTTAAGCTTCCCTTCTGCTAAAGAAAAAATTTCCAACTTTTCCTATTCTAAAGGGTTCAAATGGCATTTCACCCCGCCTTATGCTCCCCATCATGGGGGCCGATGGGAGTCCTGCATCAAACTTACTAAAAGACAGCTTAAGAAAACTCTTGGTCATATCATACTTTCTTATGAGGAATTCAACTCTTTAATTATTCAAGTCGAAGGTATCGTAAATTCCAGACCTCTGACTCCTCTTTCAAACGATCCTAAGGATCTTTTACCTTTGACACCTAGTCACTTCCTGATTGGCTGTTCGCTTGCTGCTACTCCGCCTTTTCTGGTTCGACGCTGTGATCCTAGCCTACCTATCTTTTGGAGAAAAGTAGAATCTTTGCGCTGTTCATTTTGGCGCCGATGGAAGTTAGAATATCTCAGCTTGCTAAATAGGCGTGAGAAGTGGCGGCTTCCTCAACCAGATGTACGAGTGGGGGACATGGTTTTTCTTCGAGACCCATCTCCGCCTCTCGTGTGGAACCTAGGCAGAGTTATTCACTGCCACGTTGGCCGTGATAAACGCGTCAGAGTGGTTGATGTTTTAATTAATAAAGGTCTTTACACTAGACCTATCTCTGCTATCTCTGTTCTGCCTTTCGAGTCTTAGTTTACTCCTCGTCTGTTATCCATGTTTGTTTTGACTGATTCTTTAGTTTGTTTTCATTCGGAGTTCTTGGAGCATGATCACTTTTCGTGATACTTTCAATGTTTAGCTTGCCCCATTTGTCGGTCAAATTTGTTTCTTGTTACCGAGATCCCCGAATGGTAATTATTTCTTTGTAAATGTATTAATTGCTTAAACTATATGCATAACCTTGTTATTAATCACCTAATTCATAGATATTATAGTTACTCACCTAGTGTTTAAGGCTTCCGCAACACATCACTACAACGACTACACTGAGCCTGTCTGCTGCTGGCGTCATTTCCTTGGCCAACCAATAGCAGCGGTGTTTTTGGTCAGCTGCCTTCCTCGGCGGGTTTTCGCCGCTATAAAACCTCGAGTCATCTTCTGGGTGATGTGCCACTCTTCATCCATTCTTCGGCCACGACACTACGGGCCACTCTGGTGCCACTCTTCATCCATTCTTCGGCCACGACTCTACGGGCCACTCTGGGCCGCTATTCTTCGGACTTACTCTACGGCCGACATTCTACTGTCAACATGTGACAATCCGTTTTTTGGTCACCACTCTGAGACCAATAAACTTCAAATCTTCTCGTCAAGACTTTTCAAGTACTGAGTGAGAGTCATCATCTACGACTAATAATAATAATCTTCATGGTGCACTATCTCGCAGTGAGGAAAGGCACAAGGAAGGAATGTCAATAGTAGTTGCTACGCGCCGTGGTCAGCCAGGACCAACCAAGTTTGTGAACATACTCCATTCTCTCCAGTGCACAACAACAGCAGTGATACCTCTCAAATGTGTGGAGTGGGTTGCCTACTGGGACTGACAAATGTTCATACGTGACTGTGTGTATATACATTTCTTCGCTTGAGGGTTGTTTCACTCCGGACATACCCTACACTTAAGTGTCGCCCAAGATAAGATAAGTTTCTTAGCACTCATTTATAGAACATTCTTATTGCCTCTTCTATTTTAAGAAGACAAAGTTGATCTTTGCCGTGAACTTTTTAGTAAGAAGCTCAAGTATTTCTTCAGTGGTTATTAATTGATGTTTTGTTTACTTAAACAGTATAATAATACATTGAATATTTGTTACCTGAAAAAAAATCCACAGCCTGCTTCCAGGCTCCGACCGGGTCAGGAATGGAATGAATGAAGCCCCCATCTAGTGGCGAGGATATGAACTGTGCCGGCTGCCGAGGCCTGACGCACTCCTCTGGGGCAATGATTAAATGAATGACAGATGAAATGAAATGATGAGGAAGCCTTCACGCCAAGAATGAACAAGATGGAAGTGGCCTACCAGCTAACGAAAGGAGTGTACAACAAGCGAACAGTGTCCCGCAATGCCAAACTAAGACACTATCGTACAGTTATCCGACCTGAGGCGCTGTACGCAGCAGAAAGCCTGGCAATGAATAGGACGTGTCTGGTTGAGAAATTGGAAGCCTAGGAAAGGAAGATCCTGAGGAAGATCTTAGGGCCGTTGAAAGACGAAGGTGAATAGAGGAGACGGCATAACAATGAGCTGTACCGTCATGTAGAAAGGATATCTCAAGTAATTAGTAAGAGAAGAATATCTTTCTATGGACACTTAATCCGTATAAAACCCGAGAGAATCACCAATCGGATATTTACCTATTTTCTAAAAGAAAAAAAAGAGATGTTCAGTAAAGAACATATAGCCTACTTTCTCCTAAATGCATGGGTATTGTTATAACTCTTTGTCCTTTTCAAGGAGTATAATTGAAAGTTGGTTGTAGTAGCTTATTGAGATACAACGTGCTATAGGGATATTAAACAAGAATATGAGGTCCCCTTTGCTAGTGATACCTCTGTAAAACATTTCATTCAATTCAGTTTCACCGTGTTTGAATTGATATGGGGAATGGATTTTCACACATACATGGCCGCTATTTGCAAACTATTGGGCTGATGACCCTGTAGTCAGTCATAAGATGCTTTCCACAAAAAGGCATGTTGTTGCAAAATCTGGTAGAGATCAAATTATTAGGATGGTCGTAATTTGATTTAAGCTTTTAACATTTGTGTGGCCGCCATTCCGTTTCCGTCAAGATGGCGGTGATATAAAACTTGACACTGAGGTGCCCTTTGCTAGTGCTACCTCTGTACCAAATGTCGTTCAATTCGGTTTCACCGTGTTTGAATTGATAGGGGGAATCGATTTTCACACAAAGATGGCCGCCATCCGCAAAATATTAGGCTAATGACCTATTAGATTGGTCAAAGGATGCTCCCTCTATAAAGATATGTTGTTGCAAAATTTGGTAGAGGTTGGATGATTAGGTTAGTCGTAATTTGATTTAAGCTTTGAACATTTGTGTGGCCGCCATTACTTTTCCTTCAAGATGGCGGCGATATAAATCATGACACTGAGGTGCCCTTTGCTAGTGCTACCTCTGTACCAAATTTTGTTCCATTCGGTTTCACCGTGTTCGAATTCATAGGGGGAATCAATTTTCACACAAAGATGGCCACCATCCGCAAAATATTAGGCTAATGACCTATTAGTTTGGTCAAAGGATGCTCCCTCTATAAAGGTATGTTGTTGCAAAATTTGGTAGAGATCGGATGATTAGGTTAGTCGTAATTTGATTTAAGCTTTGAACATTTGTGTGGCCGCCATTACTTTTCCGTCAAGATGGCGGCGATATAAAACATGACACTGAGGTGCCCTTTGCTAGTACTACCTCTGTACCAAATTTCGTTCCATTCGGTTTTACCGTGTTCGAATTAATAGGGGGAATCAAGTTTCACACAAAGGTGGCCGCCATCCGCAAACTATTAGGCTGATGACCTATTAGTTTCGTTAAAGGATGCTCCCCCCATAAAGGTATGTTGTTGCAAAATTTGGTAGAGATCGGATGATTAGGTTAGTCGTAATTTTATTTAAGCTTTGAACATTTGTGTGGCCGCCATTACGTTTCCGTCAAGATGGCGGCGATATAAAACATGACACTGAGGTGTCCTTTGCTAGTGCTACCTTTGTACCAAATTTCGTTCAATTCGCGTTCACCGTGTTCGAATTGATAGGGGGACAGACATTCTGAGTACACACACACACACAAACACACACAGACTCACACACATACACACACACACAGACACACTTTTTTTTTCGCCCTGTCTTGATCTCATAAGTCTACTTTCATTTTTTGCAAAAATCGAAAGTAGGCTAACAAGGGCCCCTGGTTTTGTGAGGTAGACAAGGATTTACACGAAGTAGGGATCACCCACGCAGACATTACGGAACGTGACCTTTTGAAGGAAAAGCTTGGAGCACACCACCAATTCCAAGAAAAAGCGAAATTAAAAACCGTCAAGAAGTGGTCTGAAGAAAGAAAGGATTCTCACAGGCAGCGAATGCGTGAACACTGGGCTAAGATCAAGGCCCAAAGACGTAAGCAGTTGAAATGACGTTGTCCATAGCTGGCCTAAACGAAGAAAGAATAATAATAATAATCGCTTGACGCGTGCTTTTAGATCAAACACGTGTCATTCTGTTGGCCCTTACAATAGAGCTACGTTCGTTGAGACGTGGCTCTCACAGCTGAAGCAGGGCGTCTGCTTTACGACTGTGATAACGGACTTAACAATGGTGTTTATTCGCATTCATTACTGAGCCGAAATACCCTTTTATCGGTAACATGACATATTTCAATAATAGCATTGTTAATGAAGCCGACGCCTCACACTTCACTGGAGGGACACATTGAGAATGACGGGACTTTTCACGCTCGGTGAGTCTGCTGATGGTGTAGTTTAACTTTAATAGCACCACCACAATGGCTTATAATAGGCGATTTCATTCTTGGCTATGCGTTTTAAGTCGATAACCATAACTGATGTCGTCATACTACCGTACTGAAATTGGCAAGCCACTTAACTCAAAGATAATAAATAATGGCTTACATGGACTAATTATTATACAAATTTTGTATTTTCTTTATTGAAGGATACTAGGATTGAGTTTGCGTCAAATATAGGCCTGTTAGAAAAGTCTCCGACCTTTGGCCGGGGAAAAGAACTGGCATACCTGGAGCGTTAGAAACCTAATCACCCTCAAAGTAGTCTCCTTGGGATTCTACACACTTCTCTCAGCGGTGCTACCATTGTTGGAAGCATTCCGAGAAAGCCTGTTTCGGAATGGAGTTTAGTTGGGCATAGTCCTCTATTGTCTGAAATCGCGTTCCTTCCAATAGCCTCTTGAGTTTGGGGAACAGCCAGAAGTCGCAGGGGGCCATATCAGGAGAGTAAGGAGCTTGTTGAACCACAGGAGTCTGTTTTTTCGCCAAAAAAGTCTGAATCAAGTGCGAGGAATGTGCTGGAGCATTGTCGTGATGGAGGCGCCAATTTCCTGTTGACCACAACTCCGGACTCTAGCGCCACACGGCATCGCGTAGGTGACGGAGGACATCCCTGTAGTATAACTGCCTCAGAACTCAGGGCGCCCGAGAATGTTCTCCGCAGTGGTTAAGTGCAGCTGTGAGTTGTTGTCTCATCGGTTTAGTTGGTAGCACGGTGTCTTTGACAGGGTGAATCCCACACGTGTGGGCTGTAGCCTGTCGAAATCGTCAGCGTGTATTGCAATTAGCGAGCGTATGTGTCAACAGCACTTCCAGCATCTGTTATGAATGGCTGTGGTGAGTACAAAGTATACTGTTTGCTTGTTATTAGGGAACACAACTATGACAGAATGCATTCTGCACATAAGTCAAGCAGCATTGCGCGTCATAGGAACTCATGTCACCATGGACAGTTAAACGATGACAGAGGCTACTTGAGCTGAGTCATATCCTACTCGCACAACTGTACTTGTCAACGAAGCAGGTTGACGTGTGACACAAGTAGACAAAGAATAGTTCCCATCTCGACCGCCGGCAATCATTTCGTGAAATGCTAATATGATGCAAGCGGCAGCCGTGCTGCCAACGTAACTTCTGTAGCTAGCTCTCGCAGACGCATGTAGGCGCTGTGGAGAACATTCCCGGACTCACTGTAGTTGACCCTTGTGAAAATCTAGTAGGAAGCTGAAGAGAGTAGGCCCATATCTGCTTTTCTCAGGCTGCTGGGTGATGTCCGCTGCGTCACCCGTCTGTCGTCAGAAGTACACTCTGTTCCCGCAGGAACTGTCACTCACTCACTCACACGTTAACAACTTGTTACAATCTGTATTAGAGGTGATTAGAATAATTAAATGACACTAATACGTGTAATGGAATAATATAGCACTGATAATAACAAGCACTGAGTTGCGTTCCGAATTAGGGATACACTTCTATTTTAACCAAAGAATATAATATTTACTGTTCATGTCTTTGTGATAGTCCTCACTTCCTTTATGTGACTGGTAAATAAGTAGCACGTTGGGAACAACTGGCTGACTCTACCTCTCTGTTATAAATCTGTCACAAGAAGCAGCCCTACTTCCTTCGCCCCCTCTCGCTCCTTCACAACCCACTTCCACATTGCAAGCTGTCATTGAACTTGAGTTAGGCCCGGTGGCCAGCTTCACTTTCTCACTCACGGACCAATTTGTTCCGAGGGACTTATACTCTTCGGTGATTGTGGCTCGTGCTCGTGGTGTACCACATCGCGGGAGTCAAAGAAAGCACTTTGACGTTGCTGCGCACTTGGTGACGAGGAATGCTTCCTATATGACGACTGGGATTTGGTTTCCGGGTCATAGCCCTACACCCAGGACTCGTCACCACTGATTATTGTCGAGTCCAGCATGTCCTGTGAGACTTCAACACGAAGTTGCCTTTGCCCCGCCGTCGGCAGCTCCGGCGTGAATTTCGCCGCCACTTACTCCATGGCCAAAACTTCGGTCACAATGGAATGTGCCGGAAAAGTGCTGATGCCCACCTCTGCCGCAAATTCTCGGATAGTCACTCTAAGGTTCTAGGTCGGCTCATGCAAGCGCGCTTGATCAGGGCTGGATTTAGCAATAGACATAGGCCCCTGCCTAGGGGCGCACCATGCTGAGGGGAGCAAAATTAAAAGTTCTTTTTACAGTTCAAATATAGACTTAACAGACTTTTACTATTTACCATTTTTTTAAAACCAAATTCGTATAATTTTATGATTTAAATCAAATTTTCCTAAATTTTGACACTTATTCTATTTATATTGTGGCCATTATTTTCCAACAGATGTTTTGCAACAGCAGATTTTTCGACAGGAATGTTTTAAGATTTATTAGGAGAATATTTAAGTCTTGAATATTAATATAAGTTTAATTTGAATAGTTAATTATGCATAGTTGTAGGTTGTATAATGTATATTTGGATATCTAAGTGTATAATGACTCTTAAATGGTTTAAACTTATGTTAATATCTCGTTGGCCTATTTATAGTTTATATATACAAATTTAGAAACAGTTGATTCTCTCATTATTTTGATTTATTTAATTGATTTTACTGCCCGATATATTAGAATAAAATAAAAATTACCTTCACAAAGACCTTTCTGAGGTCTAAATTCTGCCCCCTTCACGATGGTATGCAGAGGGGACGGCAAAACCCCACGGGCCTAGGAGCGCATACAATCTAAATCCGGTCCTGCGCTTGATTGTACCCAAATGAGATGGGTTATTCCTGAAAAAGTTACGTGAGATTAATAAATCCACTAACTTGGATGACCAGTTTCGATCGTCAAGCCATTGTCATCCGATCCATTGCACTTAGGCTATAAAATTTATGTCTGAAATTATGGGTGAAAAATGTACAATATGTACAGTTATTTAGTTGCAGTATTAGTTATAATAATGCCACTCGTCAATATTTTAGTTGTAGTCTATGTGATGTTTTGTTAAGATACTGGAAGTGGTGACTGACCTCCGGAATTTGCTTGTTTGGAGTGAATATGTGGTTGTTGTAAATGGTCAATTCAGATTGTATTGTACAGGCTACTTATCTGGTTGAGTCTTGCGCGGTCCTGGTGAGAGCAGTTAACTTGGTCACTGTATTGGTCCGAAAATAAATCCCACTTTTTGGTAACTTATATAGATTTTTTGTATTTTTATTGAATTGAAATGATACAATTTAGGCTACATTGGTGTTTATGTGTAAAGGATTTTCATAATGAATTGATTGATGGCTATGGTAGTGGTTTCAGACAATAAAGAAACCCTTGTGTGCAGTGAATGAGCCTCCGTGGCTTAGGCGGCAGCACGTCAGCCTCTCACCGCTGGGTCCGTGGTTCAAATCCCGGTCACTCCATGTGAGATCTGTGCTGGACAAAACGGAGGCAGACAGGTTTTTCTCCGGGTACTCCGGTTTTCCCTGTCAAACTTTCATTCCAGCAACACTCTCCACTATCATTTCATTTCATCTGTCATTCATTTAATCATTGCCCCAGAGGAGTGCGTCAGGCCTCGGCAGCCGGCACAGTTCATATCCTCGCCGCTAGATGGGGGCTTCATTCATTCCATTCCTGACCCGGTCGGAGACTGGAAGCAGGCTGTGGATTTTCATTTCATTTTCATTGTGTGCAGTGAATGCATGCGTTATGTCTCGAGATACAAGGTATAAATGGGTCAATGATCGAAATGGTCCGTTCCTTTTAATTAGGCCGCTACAATAATTACATGCATAGCGAGCCTTCATACGTTTGTGACCAGTTGAAATGGAGTGCGCAATATCTCTTTGTGCCACGCATGCGCATATTGACACCGGTCTCAGTGTTCTAAAGGGTGCCAGGAAATGTTCTCCGCAGTGACTACGAGCTACTGCGAGAACTAGCAACAGTAGTTACGTTGGCAGCACGACTGTCGCTTGTATCAAAACAAACAGTAAACTTTGTACTCACCACAACCATCCATAACAGATGCTGGAAGTGATGATGACACACACGCTCGCTTATTGCAATACACACTGACGATTTCGACAGCCTACAGCCCACACGTGTGGGATTCACCCTGTCAAGGACACCGTGCTGCCAACTAAACTGCTGATGCTAGCTCCGGCAGAAGCCCTTAGTCACTGAGGAGAACATTTCCTAGCGCCCTGTCCTTAAAAGCTGTCACCGTGCGAACGAGGCAGATAACAATAGGACCATTCAAATGTCAAATAAATATATTAAATAATATTATTTTCTATGCTAAATTTAAGGGATACTGTAAACCATACTGGCCGAGAACAAGGGAACTAGCTGGAATTATTTCGAAATTTCTGTCGCCTGGCAGGCGAGCGCTATTAAGTCTCTTACACTAGAGTCTGGCCAGTTGCACGACATCTGCATCCGCTGGACGAAGCAAAACGGGGAATATCATACGAACACCTTTAGGCTATAAGCAAACCCCCTTCCTACTCGCCAGGTAAGACCCGAGACAAGCTTAAGGAGGGCTGCCGTTCTGAGTGAGAAAGAAACACTGTACCGCCAGCTTCTGACGTCATATTTGATGATTTTGTGATCCCGATTACCCAGACAATTGGGGAAGCAATTAAAATATAGAAGATACATTATAGGGGGCGACAGTACGACAAATGGTAATACATGTGTTAAATCAAGTAAATCACACACAGTATCCATCCGCCTGCAGAGTGAATCACGAGTGTAGGTCTGGTCACATGATCGTGGGAAGTCCTGTGCCCGCGAACGCACTATGCATATGCGCAGCCCATAAATAATGATCCTACGATCTGGTTTGGGAATGTAGCACACCACTGAACTATCTGAGTGTGCAGCTTTCATATTTATGAGCTAAAATGAATGAAAATCAGCAAAGGTACGCATCAGCAGGTGTACAGATAGAGCGAGGGAGAAAAAATACACTCGCCGAGACAAAACAGATTCAGTTTCCAAGTCAGCCGGGAGATGAGCATCACGTAGGGCTGCTCCCAGAATTTAGTAGCGCGAGTAACAAAGTGTTCGAGTGTTAGGGCCTACACAGTTTGAAGCCAGCCTGAGGGCTGTTACAACGCCGGGCTAGGTCTCTATTTTAGTTGAATAACACACACTGTTTACAGATTAGCCGGGGACTGTTACCACACCGATATTCTTACGAGTGACAAGTATCAGAGCATACTGTAATCTACATAGAGTTTCAAGTCACCCCAAAGGGTTTTACTACGCCGGGCTAGGTCCCGATTTTATTCAAGTATTAAGGTACTTTATAGATAGTCACAAGTAACAAGAGCTGAAATACAGATAACGCCACATTATCTGCTATCAGAGCCGAACCAGTTGAACGGAACACGATCACGGTTGAGGAAGTAGAGAGAGTAGTAAATACACTACAATGTCACAATGGAGTATATGATTATTAAAAGTTTCCCTCATTGTGCCAAACAACCAGAACCCCGATTTAGTACAGTTACAACACCCACATTCAACCATTGGTAGGATACAGGGTGCCTCCTAAAGAGGTGTGCAGGATGTCAGAGCAGAATACAGTACAAGATGCCAGATAAGAATATAGGGTGACTCATAAAGAGATATACAAGATGCCAATTAAGAATACAAGGTGACTCTTAAAGAGGTGTACAAGATGGCAGAGAAGAATACAGGATGACCCCTAAAGAGGTGCACAAGATGTCAGACAAGATTACAGGGTGACTCCTAAAGAGGTGTACAAGATGTCACACAAGAATACAGGTGACTCCTAAAGAGATGTACAAGATGCCAGATAAGAATACAAGGTGACTCTTAAAGAGGTGTACAAGATGGCAGAGAAGAATACAGGGTGACTCCTAAAGAGGTGCACAAGATGTCAGACAAGAATACAGGGTGACTCCTAAAGAGGTGTACAAGATGTCACACAAGAATACAGGGTGACTTCTAAAGAGATATACAAGATGCCAGATAAGAATATAGGGCGCCTCCTAAAGAGGTGTGCAGGATGTCAGAGCAAATTACAGGATGACACTTGACTCTTAAATATGTCAGACTCAAATACAGGGTGACCCTTAAAGAGGTGCCCGCGCGGGAAGCATAAGTTAATGGGTAAAATAGTCTGTTGAAAGAGCCCTCCTGAGCCTTTCTAACATGTGTAGCATTTGTAGTATGCGTCATTTGAAATGATATAACGTCTAGTCTTTCAGACTGACTGTAATTTTTAATCATTAAAAGTTGATGCTCCTACGCTTCTCACCACACGTATTTACTCCGGCTAGTACAACAATATGGCAGACGCTTTGTATCTCGGGAGAGACAAGAGATGGCGCTCGCATCGGCCCGCCCCACCCCGACTCGTGCAACCCACCTATATTGTAACCGTTTGTCTGTAATGTAGAGCATTAAATAAAAATAATACTAAAATATATGTAAAATTAAAGCAGTTGGTTGCTCGGGGTTGTTGCTGTCTAGTGCTGTCTAGAAAACTAGCTGTACTGATTTATTTATACATATTTTTTATTTTTAATCGAGTTTACCCTCCAGGTTGGTGGAACCCACGGACTCAGCGAGGGAACTCACCACTACCGCCTCTACGGGCAGTGTCCTAGAGCTGGGAACATCTGGTCGGAGTGGATACAACTGAGGAGGTGTCATCAGCACCTCGCCCAGGTGGCCTCGCTGCAAAGCGAACAGGGGCCTGATGAGGGCTGGGAAGGGAGGTGAAGATTGGGATGGATAGGCAAGGAAGCGGGAAGGAGGCGGCCGTGGCCTTACAGTAGGTACTGTGCCCTTATTTACCAGTGATGTGACAGCCAGAATCCCAGGATGACGATGGATCGACGCAATCGGCAGTACCCCGGCTAAAAATACTTACCAAAACGACTAGCACATCACACACTGAAAATGAGGATTATATAAGGGTGAATCTATCAACTAATAAACACTATGGTCCATCCTCAACAGGATCAAAAGCAAATACAACAAGTAGAGCTCAAAAACTCTCTAATCCCGGGTAACATAGGAAATATGAAATGGGTCAAATAGGCATTTAGTTTCAGTATCTTGACCGTAGTATTTATTCTAACCTCCCACTAAAATAAATCATAACGGAAAGTTATATCAAAACGTAACAAGCATACGTAAACACGTGACTGCAATTTATTAAAAAATGGCATCAATGTCTGTCTACGCAGACTCGTTATTACAACACAAATGTTAACAAATACTTCATGTTAATTATAATGTGTCGTTAGACACTGATAATGTCTCGTTCGAAAATAAAACTGTAATAAATCAGCATCAACCTGCTGTGCCTCAGGTCTTCAGGATCATCGATCATAAAAAGTTGTTAATATAATAAATCGACGAAATGACTCTAATAACGATGGCCTGTCGCTATCACAATCGCAATGCTTTACTCTATAAACGCACTGATCCTGAAACCTCCTACTATTATTTACTAAACTAATAAAACGAAATATCAACAAAATAAAAATACAATGCATACTATGTACAGTCTTAAACATCATCTACAATTAATGTTTATCTCTTGTTGTCATATATCGCTGTTATGTTATGACAAATATAATTATTAAGAATTTTCCACCAACATTTTTGTTCATCTCTTGGCTAATTGTCACAATAAAAATCAATAGTCCACTCAATAAAGCTCAGACTAACGTATAAGAACATCCTACTAGTCAATCTTGCATTAATAACAATAATAATAACCAATACAACCTTAACTATACCTGGAACATATAATTGTGTCACACACTGTACCTGCCACATTCCCTATCATCTGATAGCGCTCACTTGCTAACAATGGCGTGCTCACATTGACTTACTTGCCAACAACTCTCCACAATTATACCTGCATACGCAACGCTAACCTCTGGTTTCTAAACAAAACGGAAAGTTCCACTAGTATCAGCTCACTCGAGCCTCCTCAACACATACGCTGCGTTGCCACATCACACTGGCACCAAACACTCCGTTCCAATACTGGTGTAATCCATTATAATAAATCCTTCCATAATACAGTCTACATTAGGCAAGGTGACACAGAACATCACATTGCTGACAATGTCCACCTTCATGATCCGACAATAGTCGTGAGTCATGCACACCCAATGACCTACATCGATACTCCATCAAAATATATCAGCTGGCTTCATAAATAATCATACGTTGCTCCCATGTTCCATACAATTCACTGGCAGTTTCTAATAATCGTTGAATAATTCATAGCATCTCCTCTAAAGCATCTCAGCTTTCTCTTAATCCGCACATTATCTGTTGCATTCTTATAATTCTTCTCTTTTAAAAACATCAATCCTTGTAGCATCAAATATTTTACCAGACTAGGAATAATTCCTTATGTTCAGTCTCCATATCATCATGAAATCGTATTAATAACTGCCTCTTAAGTTCCATAAAACTTCCAACAATATCAAGCTCTCTTCAAATAAAATCGACGGCTGATTTAATAAAATAGTTGATAATTCAACAATCTACATCCAAATATCTGAAATCCAAAATTCGATGAAAATATTTTAAATATCGGAGAATATCAAATCCGATTAAAAATAAAAAAATAAAATGCAAAAATCCTAATCCCAAAACCTAGGATCCAAAATCCTTAATCCTTAAAATAGGATTTCTCAAAATCCCTAATAATTCAAAAGAAAATAATTTCGATCTTCAGTTAAACTTCAATCTTAAAATATCAAAACTCCTTAATATAAAAATCATTAATGAAAATCCTTCGTGAAAATATTCCTTAACACTTGGATTCAAATCCTTCGTTGCATAAAATCTTCCTTGAAGATCCTTAATCCTCGTCGTGAAACATCTATCTTATGAAAATCTTCGATGTGAAAATCGTTGTGAAAATCTATGTCGTTGTTGTGAAAATCTTTCATGAAAATCGTAATCGTGAAAATAAATCATCATCATCGTCAAATAAAATTTCTAGATCCAAAATCCAGAATGAGAACTCGAATAGTTCTACTATAAGATCACTTAACATTCTATAAGATAAAAGTGTAGATCTCAATCACAATAAGCATTAACTACAATTTCCAAGTCGGCGTTCTAAATAGACTGTGAAATCTCACAAAATAAATTGGTCATTACAGGCATGCTTCAAACATTTAGATAACTACAGAACTGAAAATATATACTGGACTTTTCGTCTTACTTTGTGTAGGCTACAAGTTGGTCCAACGATGAACTTTGCGTATTACACTAGGCCTACGCTTAGAAGATTGGTCTGGAAGCCCCTTCCTGTGTTAGAATCTGCTGTTCTCGAGCTCCTCTCGTCCCAGGTTTGCTCTCTCCGTCCGGCCCGATGAATCGCCTTGCCACTGGTCCATGTTGATACGCCCGGCCGCAACGCTCGCTCCTCGTAGGATCTCGCTCGCGTCCCCGGATCCACCAGTTCGAGCCCCGGCTTCTGCTTGGCTCTTGAGCTTCTTCTCGTTCAACTCTTCTGTTCTTGGCATCTGGGAGTTCTCGTCGTTCCCATCCATATTTGTGGATGTTATAATGTTCAGTTCTCGTTATTCATGTAGCCTTTCTTCTTTCTAAATTTCCATGACAGTCTCATGTCTCTGCTTCAGTAAATCGAAATATGTCTCCGATAAGTACTCTTGCAGTATAATTTAGACTACATTTCCCGCTGCATGTTTAGCACGAATCCATCTCAACTGTACTTAAGTTATATGTCCTTCTTAACCATTTTTCTACTAAGTTTTTCATATTTATATTAAATGCTCAGTATGGATAATTCTTTATTTTCACACGGTCTTTCACGTAAATGTTTCAATGTTTAATACAACACTGTCTTTGTCTCTTTGTATAACGCATTCGCATCAGTTTAACACTTTCCAATATATATTCAACCGCACTCCACGACCCACAATGGATTTCTTTGTCATGCACTCGACAATCTGTTCTGCACAATATCTCTCGAAATACACTCTGAAGCTTTCGCAAACTTCTTGTTCGTAATTCACTTTACTTACATGTGAACTTACTTATATTTAAGACGTTTCTATTCATTTCTTAGCACTTTTCATGGATGCACAATATGTCTCTGTTCGCCGCGGAGCACACGTCCGATACGTCTTCTCCCGTGGAAGGTCGCGATATTAGTCCTCTCACAATGGCCGCTCTAGCCTCCTTGTTCCCTCTGAATTTGGCATAGCAATCACCCTTTCGCGCGCTACAATGGCACGGATTTCCTTATATTGAATTTCCATGATACTAGGGCAAATCTCCTCATACTTCTCAACGTAGTAATTCATCATATAATTAATTCTAATTTTCCCAGGCCTTAAAAGCATTATACAGGGTGTTCGAGAAGTCCCCATACCCTAGTTTCATATTATTATTTTGTTATATTAAGACATGGACAATTGCGTTTGTATAATTGGGGAACTAAATAGTTGTTTTGTTGGTATCCCTGCTTGGATGCTCTCAAAAGCGTTGATGTCAGACTCATTTTTGTAGTGAATATGGCTGTCGTGAGCGGACACAGCTACACTGTTCAGGAGCGATTAGTAGCGTGTGTGTGGATGGACGAACGAGCACTTACGGTATTGTTTTGATGGGTACTGAACCCGAAATTAACTGCCAACAGCTTGCTGAAATCCCACGAAGATCACTGGATCGTAGAACCTGAAAAGGCCCGGCTGAAACCCCCCAGATACTACCAGCAAGAGATGGGGAAAATAGGGCACAGGGAAACCTAACCAGGCAACGTTAAGGAAAACCATGGCCAAACGCTGAAAAGCAATAGCTCAAAGAACACGAGGTCCACACAGGGGTGTGATCTCAGGCGTAGAAACACCTAGAAATACCCAGCAATGGCTTTCTTAACGTGACCTCCCCTCACTTCTATAAATCACCACGATGTCGAATTAAAAGGAATTGAAAATCTTTTATTCACAAAAATGACATAGCAAAGTGCTATGTCCTCAGAATGAAAATCTGATGAACATTAATCAACTCGACATTGGTCGAGAATAAATCACACTAAAACAAGGATAAATCCATCACACAAGAATGGGCTGCAAAATCCCATTAAAAGAAATATTGATCCAAACAAACTAATATTAAATCAAATATCAGAACGGTCTCGTTCCAGTGGGTAATTTCCCTACTGTACATGTTGATAATAACCCTGAAAAAGAATATACATATATACAAGTGGTTTTAACACCTCTCAGAGTGTTATAGCAAAATACGAAGATTGTACACCCTCCATAAGTGTAACTTGTATAAGTCATTAGTGGTTTCGTGGTAGTAAGATCATCAATGATTGGTGTCCGTTGGACTCAATAATGTCTTGTGAGAATAAGCAAGAATAAATCAAATTCATTCGACATTAATCCGAGAATTCATCAAAGGGATGATTATGTAGCTACTAGCATTGTAAATAAATTCAGAACTTGGATGATAAAGATCATTACATAAATTATACGTGCTCGTGTCTAGGAGTACACGTTTCCTGATAGTACACTACTGCAATAAAGTTCGATAACTGTAAATCTATGATTGTTTCAAGTCACACCTGACTTATTCACCTTCCATTCAGCAATGGATTTCATCATAATTACTTCAAACATTAATTATTATTATTCAACGGTGCCAGAACATGGCCTTACCCACACGATAAATCTACTCCACTGAGTATTGATTCTTTCAAAATTGCCTTTTATACATTTGTAATCATGAGTCACCCTCACTGGTGATATGAATGCTTTCATCAATAATATACTTCAATAATTACAGTTTGCTTGATATTTGCGTTTCTAGAGTTATACAGGATGTTATAATTCATATAGAGTGTCTAAAAATGTTATCTCTCATTTTTCCAACTGATTATTAGACTTATAGTTAATGCTTTTACAATAGTTTATTACAATCACATGTCTATTAAAGAACATGCCTCCACATTCGATTATCTGAGATTCACGTCGAAGAAAAGATGGAAAATGCTGTTCAGAATGTTTTTACTAGACTATAATCCGCATTGAAAAGACTGAAAAATACCATATATGAAATGGATTTCTATCAGCTCAAAATTAACATGACAATCGTGTGTCATAACAATAAATTCAGTAGGATCAAGATTTTCAAGCATCAACGAGGGTGATCGAAACAATAAACACCGAAGCGTCGATTAGAAAACCCTACTGTCTCCACAATGCACCAAAACTGGAAATCTCTCTTAGCAAAAACAAAAATAAAATCCTATCAGGCCAAGAGTGAGCTCAAAAATGTCTCAACTCTCTAACACGACGTAGAAAAATGTTCAAACGAACATTGACAACTCTTCAACTAACAATCAGAATGATCTCTATAAAGTAGATCCGTTGATAAACGCGAATACGAATAAACGTGGCAAAAAGAAAATATAAACCACGATGGAGATTCAAAATCACTATAATATAAACTTCCTTAAGTCGACTCTCTTCACTACGACAAAAATGTTCCCATATAAATTACCATGTGTTATCATGACTTGTGTAAAACACACTACACAATGGATGCATTCTTTTAAAAAGAATCAAAATCTAGCCGAGAATAGGACCAGCCAAGAGTAAAACGTCAAGTCTAGGTCCTACCCATCGACTATACTAAGAAAAAGAAAATATGACAGTTACTAAAACATTATAATATTCATGCATTACCACTACTGACGGATGTAAATTTGCTGTACCTTATCGCCAGACGATGATAGAATCGAAAGCAATGATATGCCTCCCATATCCAGTCTTCCTTTATACGTAGAAATGCCCTGGGTCCTCCTGGAATGTCGATGGAATCGAACCCTGGATTGCCAATCCCAGACGCTCGGATTCCAGACAGTCACACGAACATCACCGGTTGTTACCGCACTCCACGTACTGACGATATTATCGTTCCAAGTGAGAGTCTCATCACAGAGTAGTAGCATACGCCCGAAGCGATAATTGCATCTTACTGTCATCATGTCATAATGGATTGACATGGTGGAAGAAAATTTAACACTAGCGATGACGCTTTCAAAAAGTCAGTGTCCATTCCGTAGAATGCATAGTGCGTTGCCTACATCACAGTATGCATGTACAAATGTTGACTCAGCCATAGCTATCTATACCTCCCGATACCTTGTCGGTTATCATGCCAGAAACATGAGAGGAATGAGTGAAATAGTTCATCTAGTGCTCAAGTGTAACAACACTTGTATCCGTGGAAGTGGCACGATTCTGAAGTGAAGAGTCTACTGCGAGAATCACTGTACACTCGCCAAAATTAACGTATTTCGTTGTAAAACGCTTGCCTTAATGTGAATGTAGCATGCATAAACGTGCAGGTTACACGGCACATATTCAGCGTGAAAATATCACTCATTACTGATATGCCAATGTTAGAGTTTTTCGTCACACAACTCCAACATCCTAACGATGGCCTCACACATGTTTCAAGTGAGCCTTGCACTTCGCGATATGTCTTAATATTCGCGTTCGTAGATCGTACTGCTCTGGGCAGAGATATATCAAAATCTGGCTTGCTCGAACAACCCGCATACTGACGAGGGTAATCATCCCCTCCCTTGCGGTGCGTATATCGATAAATCAAAGCGTTGGCGCATGGTCAACATAGCTGTCATATTTCACGATGTCTTGCCAAAGAAATCAACTCTTCAAAGCCAGTAGAATGTCAATACATCTTGGGTAAAATGCTGAAAATGGCAAATAAACTTCTCTTCCTCGTTATTATAGATGAGGTGATCTTTCAATATTTAATCAACAAGTTGGATCAGCGCTGCGCACTAGTTCCGAATATTACTATTGCGTCAGCCAGTTCGGAAAACTTCGGCTCTGCTCGGCTCGGGCCAGCCTCACGGAATCCGTCAGCTATCACGCCACAAGCTCGCCGGTTATTCGCTGTATTTTAATTCAAAGCAATCCTACAGCTCAGTGCTGCAACAAACGCTTGAGAGAAATGGTACATTTTACCTCTCGACATCTTACGTAAAAGAAGAAACTGCTTTTATGTACACGTTCTAATGCATTTTATGCTATGTAGCATTATCCTCAAAGCGTTACGGTGTAATCTTCTTATAATATCTCCGGATGTTCTTATCATTGTATCTACCGATGATCTCTGTACCATTCAAGTTAGTTACTATCTTTTTCTATAGCATCTTGCTATATCTCTCTTTCTTCATCGGTGATCTTAAAAAAATCATTAATCCTTATCAATTTTTTCCTATCTATTTCTTCTTTTGCTATCTCTTCTATAGCATCTTCCTGAAACGTGATTAATCTCTGATCCATATCAATCACGGCTCTTGCCTTTATAATGAAATCTATACCGATAATCAAGTCAAAGTTTATGTCCTTTACTACAACGAATATGTTCTCATATTTTCTATTGTTTATTTCGAACTTCATCAAGGCCTGGACTTTGCATTTCATGGATCTTTCCTTAAAGATGCCTTTGACCTTCATTGGAGATGCGGGAAGAATTATGAATGGATCCTCGTTCTTAAGCCTTTCAAAGCATTCTTCACTGATAATTGAAATCATCGCGCCAATATAAACTAAAGCTCTGCATGTCTGATTCCCCACTCGAATCGGTATAACAGGCAGTATAATGGATCTTCCTAACTCTCTACCTTCTTCTTCATACAACAAGTCATCATCGGTTATGTTGAAAGTTTCATTAATGGTAATCACACATGGGGGTGTAAAATCTTCCGTCCTCTCTACTTTTTGGAAATTGTTTTTTTTCCCTTCGCCAGGGCCCTGTCTCTCAGTGTTTCCCTGACGACTGGTACTAGGAGTGGCTTCTGCAATTTCTTGCTCCTTTTTTTTCTCTCTTTTGAATTTCTTCGCCTAGCGTACTCATTAGGCTTACCTTGCTCGCCTCTGAGCCTATCTCGCTGTTGGTTACGCTGGAACTCCTCTGCTCTATTGTTCTTATAGCGACTGTAACCTTGATTAGATATGGCGTTTCACGATAACGATTCCTGTTGTTGCCATAATCGCGCCAGTAAAAGTTCCTCTCCTCGTACTTTCGCTGCCAAGGTTGTTCTGTATAATCCACATAACGATTATCTTGGCGATTATATCTTTGGTTGTTACCATTACGTGTATTGTACCTATTGTTGTATCTATTATCTGGTTGAGGTTGATCCGTTTGCTGCGTGCGATCCATTACGATCGTATGCACATCTCTCGGTTCATTTCGCGAGTTCTTCACGATCGTGGGAGCTGTGAGCGCACTTACGTGATCTAAACGTCGTAGTAGATCATCCATGGTCGTAAGATCGCTTACACCTGATGAAATAACTTGTTTACGCACTTCCAAAGGAAGCTGTCGAGATATAGATTCCATCAGTTGGGCCTGTGTCAACGGAGGTTGAAGAAAACGAAGTTTCGCTAACTGGAAAGCAAAGTATTCAGAATAACTCGTTGGCCCTGTATTCGCATACTTCCTAGAGTACATTTCTGACCACAGATTATTCTGAATTTCCACACTCCAGAATCTACTGATGAAGG
The DNA here is from genome assembly GCA_946902985.2 of Meconema thalassinum. Classification (NCBI taxonomy): domain Eukaryota; kingdom Metazoa; phylum Arthropoda; class Insecta; order Orthoptera; family Tettigoniidae; genus Meconema; species Meconema thalassinum. Next base: position 602,088,455 of record OX336388.2, on the reverse strand, counting down.
CTTCCGCGAACTCTTCGAAATCAGTGAAAATGTATCGGAAAGCTCAATACCACTGAAGAGGGGCATCCGCCAGAAAGCGTTCCACCACTCTCAACTCTCTTTCACGTGGTACGTGCGATTCCGCGAAGTAATCACGTACACTTCTAATAAATTCGATTGGGGTGGTCCCATCGAGGTTGTTAAAACGTCGAGGTTTATCTTCGAAGTTACGAATAATGGAAATATGACCTGCCCCATCTGACGTTCGGGTCGCGTAAGGACCTATACTCACGTTAGCTGTCGGAGGATTATATGTCGGAGAACGTTGCTGTGCTATGTTTCCATATTGCGTTGGATCGAATCTGGGTGTTTCATGGCTTATGCGGTTTTGTTGGCGATTCCCATCTTCCCCATCCTGACCGGTACTATCAACACCGTCAAGACTAGAAATGAAATCCACGTTCCAAATCGGCCTAAGTTGATCTCGCAACGCATCTACATTTATCGGACCTCCCAATGTTAAATTGTCGAGTTGTTTTCTAATTTCCCCTAGTTCATAAGTCTTTTTCTCCCTAACTTCTATCAACTCTAACTTAGGTTGATCCACCTTGTTCTCTATGGAATTAATCCTAGTCTCGAGATCGCCATGATTTTTCGATTGAACATTCTGAATTACATTTAATCTTTTAATCACGTCCTCTCTTACATCAGTTATTTCCTTACTCGATCTAGCCTCTGCTTCTACAATTTTGTTGCTGATTTCTGTTTTAAAATCTTTATAATAGTCCTCATTGACTTAAAGTATTTCTTGTTTACGAATGGCAATGCTGTCATTAATGACACCCTTAATATCTACATCGAATTCGTCTTTGATCATTTTATTGTGATCCTTCACTTGAGATTGAAGAAGACTTATTTCAGCCCTTAACTGTGGTAAAGTGGCTTGTGTCTGACCATAGTCACGAGATACTTGCTATTGGAAACTCTCTAAATTACTTTTGGCTTCTTTTCTATTGTTAGATAATTCTAACATCATTTCAAGCTGAAAATCTTTATTTGACTGTTCAGACGCGTTTAATTGAACTTGCATCAGCTTTTGGTTAGCGTCAACTAAGTCAATTTTGGTCTGAATATTAGATTGAATAGTCTGCATTTGATTTTGAGTAGCCTACATATGACTCTGGGTTGATTGTAAAGCCACAAAAATTATTTTTGTCTGCATTTTATCCTGACTAGTCTCCATTTTACTAATGTCAGATTGCATTTTATCCTGACTAGTCTCCATTTTACTAATGTCAGATTGCACTTTATCCTGACTTGTCTCTATTTTAACAATGTTGAGTTGAACTTCATCAATGGTTGATTGAATCTTGCCAACACAAGAATCTAACCTTAATTGGCCGGTTTGAGCAGAACCCAAATCTTTTTGCACTAAACCAATATCCTTTTGGACTGCTCCAATATTTGATTGGACTGATCCAATATCTGATTGAACTTCATCTACAGAGGTTTATAATTTATTAACCTTTGGTTCAACCCTTTTAGAACTAGAGTTGAGGTCTTTTAAGGAAGCTTGGATTAACCCTATTTCTGTTTTAAGACTGTCAGCTACCACCTCCTGAATAACTGATTGACTACGTGTGGTCCAAGTTTCATGTATGCTGTCTGTTTTAGTCTGCAGCATTGCATACAAAGTCTTGAGATCAGCGATATCACCGCCATCCTTACTAGCCATATTATACTATGGATAATATCAATAACACAAATAACATGAATACTGCTAATGCAAGGCAAGACACAAATATTCTAATGGAATTTCACTGTCATAATGGGAACATTTTTATCGTATAGCGTTAATTTTACTGCTAACTTTCAACTAAAACGGGATAATACCAACTATGAATCCGAAATATTCTGATACTGATTGTGTGGTGATTTATATCGGTGGTTTATTAAATATCCAAATTTAATAAAAGTTAAGTGAACAAAAATATTCTAGAATTAATGATGAGTTCAGAAATCCTCATCAGCCGGATACCAAAACCAGGCAACTTGAATGTAACTCAAACATGAGCTGCATCAACCCGCCCTATTCGACTGAACGTGATAGCAAAGCTTCCGGAGAGTATCTTTCCCTAATCATGTTCATGTCGTAAACTAATCGCAAATTAAATGCAGCACCACTTTAAAAAAAGAAACAAAGTCTAATAACGGTTGAGATTCTACACAAATATCATGTAGATTGAATAACTTCATAATCGCTTTATTCACGAGTGAATTATGATCTTTTGTGCAAAAAAGTATGAGTACACCGTTATTTTTCCAACAGACATTCAGAGAATTCACAATGATCCCTGTAATGGCGTCGGAATTGACTAGCTCATGACACCATCCACGTGTTTGACAGCAAAGTTCGAAACTACGATAAAATGGAGTCATTCGACCAGTCTATTGGATCGACATGGAGTGCGACATCTCTGTCTAAATCTCCATAGTCATAGATCGTCAAATAACTGTTTCTCTGTCTGGTATTCCAGTTTCAAGAGCTCCAATAGTTTGAACGCCAATCCAATATATCGGCGTAACTCAAAAAAGGACACGATATCTCTAGTCGAGCCCAAACGTTTAAGGGAGCCAATTCACTGTACCCGAAATTACCTACCATCAGCTTGCTGAAATCCCACGAAGATCACTGGATCGTAGAACCTGAAAAGCCCCGGCTGAAACCTCCCAGATACTACCAGCAAGAGATCGGGATAATAGGGCACAGGGAAACCTAACCAGGCAACCTTAAGGAAAACCATGGCCAAACGCTGAAAAGCAACAGCTCAAAGAACACGAGGTCTACACAGGAGTGTGATCTCAGGCGTAGAAACACCTAGAAATACCCAGCAATGGCTTTCTTAACGTGACCTCCACTCACTTCTATAAATCACCACGATGTCGAAATTAAAGGAATTAAAAATCTTTTATTCACAAATATGACATAGCAAAGTGCTATGTCCTCAGAATGAAAATCTGATGAACATTAATCAACTCGACATTGGTCGAGAATAAATCACACAAAAACAAGGATAAATCCATCACACAAGAATGGGCTGCAAAATCCCATAAAAAACATTGATCCAAACAAACTAATATTAAATCAAATATCAGAACGGTATCGTTCCAGTGGGTAATTTCCCTACTATACATGTTGATAATAACCCTGAAAAAGAATATACATATATACAAGTGGTTTTAACACCTCTCAGAGTGTTATAGCAAAAGACGAAGATTGTACACCCTCCATAAGTGTAACTTGTATAAGTCATTAGTGGTTTCGTGGTAGTAAGATCATCAATGATTGGTGTCCGTTGGACTCAATAATGTCTTGTGAGAATAAGCAAGAATAAATCAAATTCATTCGACATTAATCCGAGAATTCATCAAAGGGATGATTATGTAGCTACTAGGATTGTAAATAAATTCAGAACTTGGATGATAAAGATCATTACATAAATTATACGTGCTCGTGTCTAGGAGTACACGTTTCCTGATAGTACACTACTGCAATAAAGTTCGATAACTGTAAATCTATGATTGTTTCAAGTCACACCTGACTTATTCACCTTCCATTCAGCAATGGATTTCATCATAATTACTTCAAACATTAATTATTATTATTCAACGGTGCCAGAACATGGCCTTACCCACACGATAAATCTACTCCACTGAGTATTGATTGTTTCAAAATTGCCTTTTATACATTTGTAATCATGAGTCACCCTCACTGGTGATATGAATGCTTTCATCAATAATATACTTCAATAATTACAGTTTGCTTGATATTTGCGTTTCTAGAGTTATACAGGATGTTATAATTCATATAGAGTGTCTAAAAATGTTATATCTCATTTTTCCAACTGATTATTAGACTTATAGTTAATGCTTTTACAATAGTTTATTACAATCACATGTCTATTAAAGAACATGCCTCCACATTCGATTATCTGAGATTCACGTCGAAGAAAAGATGGTAAATGCTGTTCAGAATGTTTTTACTAGACTATAATCCGCATTGAAAAGACTGAAAAATACCATATATGAAATGGATTTCTATCAGCTCAAAATTAACATGACAATCGTGTGTCATAACAATAAATTCAGTAGGATCAAGATTTTCAAGCATCAACGAGGGTGATCGAAACAATAAACACCGAAGCGTCGATTAGAAAACCCTACTGTCTCCACAATGCACCAAAACTGGAAATCTCTCTTAGCAAAAACAAAAATAAAATCCTATCAGGCCAAGAGTGAGCTCAAAAATGTCTCAACTCTCTAACACGACGTAGAAAAATGTTCAAACGAACATTGACAACTCTTCAACTAACAATCAGAATGATCTCTATAAAGTAGATCCGTTGATAAACGCGAATACGAATAAACGTGGCAAAAAGAAAATATAAACCACGATGGAGATTCAAAATCACTATAATATAAACTTCCTTAAGTCGACTCTCTTCACTACGACAAAAATGTTCCCATATAAATTACCATGTGTTATCATGACTTGTGTAAAACACACTACACAATGGATGCATTCTTTTAAAAAGAATCAAAATCTAGCCGAGAATAGGACCAGCCAAGAGTAAAACGTCAAGTCTAGGTCCTACCCATCGACTATACTAAGAAAAAGAAAATATGACAGTTACTAAAACATTATAATATTCATGCATTACCACTACTGACGGATGTAAATTTGCTGTACCTTATCGCCAGACGATGATAGAATCGAAAGCAATGATATGCCTCCCATATCCAGTCTTCCTTTATACGTAGAAATGCCCTGGGTCCTCCTGGAATGTCGATGGAATCGAACCCTGGATTGCCAATCCCAGACGCTCGGATTCCAGACAGTCACACGAACATCACCGGTTGTTACCGCACTCCACGTACTGACGATATTATCGTTCCGAGTGAGAGTCTCATCACAGAGTAGTAGCATACGCCCGAAGCGATAATTGCATCTTACTGTCATCATGTCATAATGGATTGACATGGTGGAAGAAAATTTAACACTAGCGATGACGCTTTCAAAAAGTCAGTGTCCATTCCGTAGAATGCATAGTGCGTTGCCTACATCACAGTATGCATGTACAAATGTTGACTCAGCCATAGCTATCTATACCTCCCGATACCTTGTCGGTTATCATGCCAGAAACATGAGAGGAATGAGTGAAATAGTTCATCTAGTGCTCAAGTGTAACAACACTTGTATCCGTGGAAGTGGCACGATTCTGAAGTGAAGAGTCTACTGCGAGAATCACTGTACACTCGCCAAAATTAACGTATTTCGTTGTAAAACGCTTGCCTTAATGTGAATGTAGCATGCATAAACGTGCAGGTTACACGGCACATATTCAGCGTGAAAATATCACTCATTACTGATATGCCAATGTTAGAGTTTTTCGTCACACAACTCCAACATCCTAACGATGGCCTCACACATGTTTCAAGTGAGCCTTGCACTTCGCGATATGTCTTAATATTCGCGTTCGTAGATCGTACTGCTCTGGGCAGAGATATATCAAAATCTGGCTTGCTCGAACAACCCGCATACTGACGAGGGTAATCATCCCCTCCCTTGCGGTGCGTATATCGATAAATCAAAGCGTTGGCGCATGGTCAACATAGCTGTCATATTTCACGATGTCTTGCCAAAGAAATCAACTCTTCAAAGCCAGTAGAATGTCAATACATCTTGGGTAAAATGCTGAAAATGGCAAATAAACTTCTCTTCCTCGTTATTATAGATGAGGTGATCTTTCAATATTTAATCAACAAGTTGGATCTGCGCTGCGCACTAGTTCCGAATATTACTATTGCGTCAGCCAGTTCGGAAAACTTCGGCTCTGCTCGGCTCGGGCCAGCCTCACGGAATCCGTCAGCTATCACGCCACAAGCTCGCCGGTTATTCGCTGTATTTTAATTCAAAGCAATCCTACAGCTCAGTGCTGCAACAAACGCTTGAGAGAAATGGTACATTTTACCTCTCGACATCTTACGTAAAAGAAGAAACTGCTTTTATGTACACGTTCTAATGCATTTTATGCTATGTAGCATTATCCTCAAAGCGTTACGGTGTAATCTTCTTATAATATCTCCGGATGTTCTTATCATTGTATCTACCGATGATCTCTGTACCATTCAAGTTAGTTACTATCTTTTTCTATAGCATCTTGCTATATCTCTCTTTCTTCATCGGTGATCTTAAAAAAAACATTAATCCTTATCAATTTTTTCCTATCTATTTCTTCTTTTGCTATCTCTTCTATAGCATCTTCCTGAAACGTGATTAATCTCTGATCCATATCAATCACGGCTCTTGCCTTTATAATGAAATCTATACCGATAATCAAGTCAAAGTTTATGTCCTTTACTACAACGAATATGTTCTCATATTTTCTATTGTTTATTTCGAACTTCATCAAGGCCTGGACTTTGCATTTCATGGATCTTTCCTTAAAGATGCCTTTGACCTTCATTGGAGATGCGGGAAGAATTATGAATGGATCCTCGTTCTTAAGCCTTTCAAAGCATTCTTCACTGATAATTGAAATCATCGCGCCAATATAAACTAAAGCTCTGCATGTCTGATTCCCCACTCGAATCGGTATAACAGGCAGTATAATGGATCTTCCTAACTCTCTACCTTCTTCTTCATACAACAAGTCATCATCGGTTATGTTGAAAGTTTCATTAATGGTAATCACACATGGGGGTGTAAAATCTTCCGTCCTCTCTACTTTTTGGAAATTGTTTTTTTTCCCTTCGCCAGGGCCCTGTCTCTCAGTGTTTCCCTGACGACTGGAACTAGGAGTGGCTTCTGCAATTTCTTGCTCCTTTTTTTTCTCTCTTTTGAATTTCTTCGCCTAGCGTACTCATTAGGCTTATCTTGCTCGCCTCTGAGCCTATCTCGCTGTTGGTTACGCTGGGACTCCTCTGCTCTATTGTTCTTATAGCGACTGTAACCTTGATTAGATCTGTTGTTTGACTGGTATGGCGTTTCACGATAACGATTCCTGTTGTTGCCATAATCGCGCCAGTAAAGGTCCCTTTCCTCGTACTTTCGCTGCCAAGGTTGTTCTGTATAATCCACATAACGATTATCTTGGCGATTATATCTTTGGTTGTTACCATTACGTGTATTGTACCTATTGTTGTATCTATTATCTGGTTGAGGTTGATCCGTTTGCTGCGTGCGTTCCATTACGATCGTATGCACACCTCTCGGTTCATTTCGCGAGTTCTTCACGATCGTGGGAGCTGTGAGCGCACTTACGTGATCTAAACGTCGTAGTAGATCATCCATGGTCGTAAGATCGCTTACACCTGATGAAATAATTTGTTTACGCACTTCCAAAGGAAGCTGACGAGATATAGATTCCATCAGTTGGGCCTGTGTCAACGGAGGTTGATGAAAACGAAGTTTCGCTAACTGGAAAGCAAAGTATTCAGAATAACTCGTTGGCCCTGTATTCGCATACTTCCTAGAGTACATTTCTGACCACAGATTATTCTGAATTTCCACACTCCAGAATCTACTGATGAAGGCTTCCGCGAACTCTTCGAAATCAGTGAAAATATATCGGAAAGCTCAATACCACTGAAGAGGGGCATCCGCCAGAAAGCGTTCCACCACTCTCAACTCTCTTTCACGTGGTACGTGCGATTCCGCGAAGTAATCACGTACACTTCTAATAAATTCGATTGGGGTGGTCCCATCGAGGTTGTTAAAACGTCGAGGTTTATCTTCGAAGTTACGAATAATGGAAATATGACCTGCCCCATCTGACGTTCGAGTCGCGTAAGGACCTATACTCACGTTAGCTGTCGGAGGATTATATGTCGGAGAACGTTGCTGTGCTATGTTTCCATATTGCGTTGGATCGAATCTGGGTGTTTCATGGCTTATGCGGTTTTGTTGGCGATTCCCATCTTCCCCATCCTGACCGGTACTATCAACACCGTCAAGACTAGAAATGAAATCCACGTTCCAAATCGGCCTAAGTTGATCTCGCAACGCATCTACATTTATCGGACCTCCCAATGTTAAATTGTCGAGTTGTTTTCGAATTTCCCCTAGTTCATAAGTCTTTTTCTCCCTAACTTCTATCAACTCTAACTTAGGTTGATCCACCTTGTTCTCTATGGAATTAATCCTAGTCTCGAGATCGCCATGATTTTTCGATTGAACATTCTGAATTACATTTAATCTTTTAATCACGTCCTCTCTTACATCAGTTATTTCCTTACTCGATCTAGCCTCTGCTTCTACAATTTTGTTGCTGATTTCTGTTTTAAAATCTTTATAATAGTCCTCATTGACTTAAAGTATTTCTTGTTTACGAATGACAATGCTGTCATTAATGATACCCTTAATATCTACATCGAATTCGTCTTTGATCATTTTATTGTGATCCTTCACTTGAGATTGAAGAAGACTTATTTCAGCCCTTAACTGTTGCAAAGTGTCTTGTGTCTGACCATAGTCACGAGATACTTGCAATTGGAAACTGTCTAAATTACTTTTGGCTTCTTTTCTATTGTTAGATAATTCTAACATCATTTCAAGCTGAAAATCTTTATTTGACTGTTCAGACGCGTTTAATTGAACTTGCATCAGCTTTTGGTTAGCTTCAACTAAGTCAATTTTGGTCTGAATATTAGATTGAATAGTCTGCATTTGATTTTGAGTAGCATACATATGACTCTGGGTTGATTGTAAAGCCACAAACATTATTTTTGTCTGCATTTTATCCTGACTAGTCTCCATTTTACTAATGTCAGATTGCATTTTATCCTGACTAGTCTCCATTTTACTAATGTCAGATTGCACTTTATCCTGACTTGTCTCTATTTTAACAATGTTGAGTTGAACTTCATCAATGGTTGATTGAATCTTGCCAACACAAGAATCTAACCTTAATTGGCCGGTTTGAGCAGAACCCAAATCTTTTTGCACTAAACCAATATCCTTTTGGACTGCTCCAATATTTGATTGGACTGATCCAATATCTGATTGAACTTCATCTACAGAGGTTTATAATTTATTTACCTTTGGTTCAACCCTTTTAGAACTAGAGTTGAGGTCTTTTAAGGAAGCTTGGATTAACCCTATTTCTGTTTTAAGACTGTCAGCTACCACCTCCTGAATAACTGATTGACTACGTGTGGTCCAAGTTTCATGTATGCTGTCTGTTTTAGTCTGCAGCATTGCATACAAAGTCTTGAGATCAGCGATATCACCGCCATCCTTACTAGCCATATTATACTATGGATAATATCAATAACACAAATAACATGAATACTGCTAATGCAAGGCAAGACACAAACATTCTAATGGAATTTCACTGTCATAATGGGAACATTTTTATCGTATAGCGTTAATTTTACAACTAACTTTCAACTAAAACGGGATAATACCAACTATGAATCCGAAATATTCTGATACTGATTGTGTGGTGATTTATATCGGTGGTTTATTAAATATCCAAATTTAATAAAAGTTAAGTGAACAAAAATATTCTAGAATTAATGATGAGTTCAGAAATCCTCATCAGCCGGATACCAAAACCAGGCAACTTGAATGTAACTCAAACATGAGCTGCATCAACCCGCCCTATTCGACTGAACGTGATAGCAAAGCTTCCGGAGAGTATCTTTCCCTAATCATGTTCATGTCGTAAACTAATCGCAAATTAAATGCAGCACCACTTTAAAAAAAGAAACAAAGTCTAATAACGGTTGAGATTCTACACAAATATCATGTAGATTGAATAACTTCATAATCGCTTTATTCACGAGTGAATTATGATCTTTTGTGCAAAAAAGTATGAGTACACCGTTATTTTTCCAACAGACATTCAGAGAATTCACAATGATCCCTGTAATGGCGTCGGAATTGACTAGCTCATGACACCATCCACGTGTTTGACAGCAAAGTTCGAAGCTACGATAAAATGGAGTCATTCGACCAGTCTATTGGATCGACATGGAGTGCGACATCTCTGTCTAAATCTCCATAGTCATAGATCGTCAAATAACTGTTTCTCTGTCTGGTATTCCAGTTTCAAGAGCTCCAATAGTTTGAACGCCAATCCAATATATCGGCGTAACTCAAAAAAGGACACGATATCTCTAGTCGAACCCAAACGTTTAAGGGAGCCAATTCACTGTACCCGAAATTACCTACCATCAGCTTGCTGAAATCCCACGTAGATCACTGGATCGTAGAACCTGAAAAGCCCCGGCTGAAACCTCCCAGATACTACCAGCAAGAGATCGGGATAATAGGGCACAGGGAAACCTAACCAGGCAACCTTAAGGAAAACCATGGCCAAACGCTGAAAAGCAACGGCTCAAAGAACACGAGGTCTACACAGGAGTGTGATCTCAGGCGTAGAAACACCTAGAAATACCCAGCAATGGCTTTCTTAACGTGACCTCCACTCACTTCTATAAATCACCACGATGTCGAAATTAAAGGAATTGAAAATCTTTTATTCACAAAAATGACATAGCAAAGTGCTATGTCCTCAGAATGAAAATCTGATGAACATTAATCAACTCGACATTGGTCGAGAATAAATCACACAAAAACAAGGATAAATCCATCACACAAGAATGGTCTGCAAAATCCCATAAAAAACATTGATCCAAACAAACTAATATTAAATCAAATATCAGAACGGTATCGTTCCAGTGGGTAATTTCCCTACTATACATGTTGATAATAACCCTGAAAAAGAATATACATATATACAAGTGGTTTTAACACCTCTCAGAGTGTTATAGCAAAAGACGAAGATTGTACACCCTCCATAAGTGTAACTTGTATAAGTCATTAGTGGTTTCGTGGTAGTAAGATCAACAATGATTGGTGTTCCTTGGACCCAATAATGTCTTGTGAGAATAAGCAAGAAAAAATCAAATTCATTCGACTTTAATCTGAGAATTCATCAAAGGGATGATTATGTAGCTATTAGCATTGTAAATAAATTCAGAATATGGATTATAAAGATCATTACATAAATTATACGTGCTCGTGTCTAGGAGTACACGTTTCCTGATAGTACACTACTGCAATAAAGTTCGATAACTGTAAATCTATGATTGTTTCAAGTCACACCTGACTTATTCACCTTCCATTCAGCAATGGATTTCATCATAATTATTTCAAACATTAATTATTATTATTCAACGGTGTCAGAACATGGTCTTACCCACACGATAAATCTACTCCACTGAGTATTGATTGTTTCAAAATTGCCTTTTATACATTTGTAATCATAAGTTACCCTCACTGGTGATATGAATGCTTTCATCAATAATATACTTCAATAATTACAGTTTGCTTGATATTTGCGTTTCTAGAGTTATACAGGATGTTATAATTCATATAGAGTGTCTAAAAATGTTATCTCTCATTTTCCCAACTGATTATTAGACATATAGTTAATGCTTTTACAATAGTTTATTACAATCACATGTCTATTAAAGAACATGCCTCCACATTCGATTATCTGAGATTCACGTCGAAGAAAAGATGGTAAATGCTGTTCAGAATGTTTTTACTAGACTATAATCCGCATTGAAAAGACTGAAAAATACCATATATGAAATGGATTTCTATCAGCTCAAAATTAACATGACAATCGTGTGTCATAACAATAAATTCAGTAGGATCAAGATTTTCAAGCATAAAAAGAAATATTCCTGCTCGAGTGGACTATGAATAAAGGCCACCACACACAGAAAGCTAGGCTAAGCTAAGCTAAGCTACGCGGTGTTATGAAAAATATAGCTCTCAATGCATTTAAGTACAGTGACACACACAGGCCGCTATGCTAAGCTATATTATGCGAAGCGATGCTGAGCTAAGCTATACAGATCGCTAGGCAGGCGATTTTCTTGGCTGTAGCTGGCCTGGCGCATGCGCTTTTCATTCCGGAACAGTTGATCTGGCGGGCTGTCGCAGACCTCTGAGTTGTGTGCGTAGCCGTGTCGTTCGAGTGTAGTGTAGTGATTCAAGGTAGTATCGTACTTCGCTTTATTTATACAATGGGTGACAGGCCAAAAGAAGAACGAATAATTGAAGAGGTGAAAAGATATCCCTGCCTTTATGATACGTCCATTTGTACATTTTTTCTTAATATCACCCTCAATAATAGAGAAAAGTTCGTGAAATTGATTCTGACTTAGACGAAAGTAACTTTTAAATTTTTCATCATTTCCATTTAGTTCTTGAATCAAATGATGGAACTCACCGTGTATTTTTCTTCTTCTCCCAATTTCAAGTATCCAGAATCGTCTTCTCTTCCTGTTTCATTCCTATTCTTCATCTTCGATGACAGCAGCCAATAAAAGAGCCTTCTCTTCAATGCGAGTCTTCCTTAAACTGCTGCCTAGCTTAGTTTAGCTTAGCTTTTTGTTCGTGTCATAACACACCATAGCTTGGCATTGCATAGCATAGCGTAGCGTAGCTTAGCTTAGCTTTATGTGTGTGCTAACCTTTATATAGTGTTCCTACACCATCAACGAGGGTGATCGAAACGATAAACACCAAACCGTCGATTAGAAAACCCTACTGTCTCCACAATGCACCAAAAACTGGAAATCTCTCCTAGCAAAAACAAAAATAAAATCCTATCAGTCCAAGAGTGAGCTCAAAAAGACTCAACTCTCTAACACGACGAAGAAAAATGTTCAAATGAACATTGACAACTCTTCAACTAACAATCAGAATGATCTCTATAAAGTAGATCCGTTGATAAACGCGAATACGAATAAACGTGGCAAAAAGAAAATATAAACCACGATGGAGATTCAAAATCACTATAATATAAACTTCCCTAAGTCGACTCTCTTCACTACGACAAAAATGTTCCCATATAAATTACCATGTGTTATCATGACTTGTGTAAAATACACTACACAATGGATGCATTCTTTTAAAAATAATCAAAATCCAGCCGAGAATGGGACCAGCCAAGAGTAAAACGTCAAGTCTAAGTCCTACCCATCGACTATACTAAGAAAAAGAAAACATGACAGTTACTAAAACATTATAATATTCATGCATTACCACTACTGACGGATGTAAATTTGCTGTAACTTATCGCCAGACGATGACGGAATCGAAAGCAATGATATGCCTCCCATATCCAGTCTTCCTTTATACGTAGAAATGCCCTGGGTCCTCCTGGAATGTCGATGGAATCGAACCCTGGATTGCCAATCCCAGACGCTCGGATTCCAGACAGTCACACGAACATCACCGGTTGTTACCGCACTCCACGTACTGACGATATTATCGTTCCGAGTGAGAGTCTCATAACAGAGTAGTAGCATACGCCCGAAGCGATAATTGCATCTTACTGTCATCATGTCATAATGGATTGACATGGTGGAAGAAAATTTAGCACTAGCGATGACGCTTTTAAAAAGTCAGTGTCCATTCCGTAGAATGCATAGTGCGTTGCCTACATCGCAGTATTCATGTACAAATGTTTACTCAGCCATAGCTATAATGTATACGTGCATTATATTCCTTCCTCCCGACACCTTGTCGGTTATCATGCCAGAAACATGAGAGGAATGAGTGAAATAGTTCATCTAGTGCTCAAGTGTAATAACACTTGTAACCGTAGAAGTAGCACGATTCTGATGTGAAGAGTCTACTGCGAGAATCACTGTACACTCGTCAAAGTTAACGTTGCTCGTTGTAAAGCGCTTGCCTTAATGTGAATGTAGCATGAATAAATTTGCACGTTACACGGCACATATTCAGCGTGAAAATATCACTCATTACTGATATGCCTATGTTAGAGTTTTTCGTCACACAACTCCAACATCCTAACGATGGCCTCACACATGTTTCAAGTGAGCCTTGCACTTCGCGATATGTCTTAATATTCGCGCTCGTAGGTCGTACTGCTCTGGGCAGAGATATATCAAAATCAGGCTTGCTCGAACAGCCCGCATACTGACGAGGGTAATCATCCCCTCCCTTGCGGTGCGTATATCGATAAATCAAAGCGTTGGCGCATGGTCAACATAGCTGTCATATTTCATGAAGTCTTGCCAAAGAAATCAACTCTTCAAAGCCAGTACAATGTTAATACACCTTGGGTAAAATGCTGAAAATGATAAATACACTTCTCTTCCTCGTTATTATAGATGAGGTGATCTTTCAATATGTAATCAATAAGTTGGATCTGCACGGCGCATTAGTTCCGAATGTTACTATTGCGTCAGCCAGTTCGGAAAATTTTGGCTCTGCTCGGCTCGGGCCAGCCTCATGGAATCCGTCAGCTATTAAGCCACAAGCTCGCCGGTTATGCGCTGTATTTTAATACAAAGCCAATCCTACAGCTCAGTGCTGCAACAAACGCTTGAGAGAAATGGTACAGTACGTGAATGGAAAATCTTATTTGCATATGTTACAATCTTGGTTAATATCTCAGCTTCAAGACAAGGGAATCATGGATCATATTGTGTGGTTACAATACGTTGGGGCTCCAGCACATTTTGCTATTCATGTGCGCGAGTTCCTTGATTAACAATTTCAAGGGCGCTGGATTGGTCGTTGCTCACCAACATCTCCAGCCCCATTGAAATGGCCACCACGAAGCCCGGCACTTACCACGCCAGACAACTCTTGATGGAGAATAATCAAGTCCCATGTGGCTCAACGTCGGCACGCCACTAATAAAGAATTGCGCCAAAGTGTGGTGGAAGCCTTTCGTACCATAACTCTTGAAATGCTCCGCAAGATGTCAATGAGAACTTGGAGACGGTTATAACTCTGTGTAAGGTATGATGGTGCACACACAGATCACCTGGATACATAGTTTTTATATGCAAGTACTCCACTATACAGTATAATGTTTTGACGAAGGGGTACGGGGACTTCTCGGACACCCTGTATATGTCCAAAATAGCGCAATTTCTAAAATTATTTATTTCTTTATAAAGTTTTCTATTGGTTCCTGTAATCACGTGACCTCGGCATAGCAACAAGTCTTCACACATGGACACCAATATATGTATAGCAGGTAGTCTATTCTATTAATCCTTTCTTCTGGTCGACTTACACCCAGCCATCTATTTTCTCATTGGCCAACACCTTTTCTCCACTGTTCCTCGTCGCTAAACTGGATTCATGACCACTTTTCAGGCTTCACTAACTTTCAAAACTCTATGGTTAAATATTCATATGAGTCTCACATCGCTCATATCACGAATTCGGGTAGAGTACCATCCCGCCACTTGCCCGAAGACGAAGTGGGAAACTACGGAAACCACTTCGAGGATGGCTAGGATGGGAATCGAACCCCCTCTACTCATTTTGGCCACCCGAGGCTGAGTAGACCCCGTTCCAGTCCTCAGACCACTTTTCAAATTTCGTGGCAGAGCCGGGAATCGAACCCAGGACCTCCGGGACGGCAGCTAACCATGCTGACCGCTACGCTACGGATGTGACTATTTATTCATATACTGTTTATTAATAATCATCAAATCATGGTTAATCATACAATGTTTCTATTCTTTCTTTCTTTCTTTCTTTCTTTCTTTCTTTCTTTCTTTCTTTCTTTCTTTCTTCTTTCTTTCTTTCTTTCTTTCTTTCTTTCTTTCTTTCTTTCTTGACAAAGGGCTTTTATGCCTCCTCTTCTCTTTCCACTGCCTGCTAAATATTGCCACAGGGTCATAGCCCAGTTGTTAAATTAGAATAACAATAGCACATATCCAGGTCTACATTTGGATTCTTTGAATGACTGTACTAATGATGGACACATACTCTCGGGTGAATTGAAAATAAATTTAATTAACTAAGTACAGTAAATACAATGCTAAAAAAATCGAAGACGGCATCTGACATAGCCTGTTGATGCCGGACAAGTGGTAATTATTCATTTCAACAACTGTGTTTATGACCTGCTAATCAAACTAAGAATCAGCATGAAGCAATATCGATGACATAGGTCAAATAGTTGAACGTAAAGCTCTGCTTAACAATGGGCTATTAACACTGTCTTGCATTAAATCAGTATGCAAATCTATAGTCAACCATCGACGGCTCAAATATAACTTGGGCTAGATAGTCTAATCCCGACAATGGAATATCCGCCTAAACACCAATCTAATATATAAAAGTGAAAGTCTGTATGTATGTATGTATGTGGGTTGGTTCCGTATACAAATCTACACCGTTCCACCAATCTTAACCATATTTTGCATACACATAGTTCCCAGAAGGAACCGCTGGCTACATGAATTTTCGATAGTCTTTCTCATTCTTCTGATTTCGGCCCTTTTGCACTCAAGCACAGGCTAATCAAATCATAAAATATACTCATGAAGGAATGGCAAGGCAGATAGTTTCCATGGCAACATAGCTCAAGTCGAGACACGGCCGACTAGATGCCAATTGTGCTCTGCACTACCGGTATAGAAATTGAGGATCTTTACTTGAAATCCCGTTAGTTACTCAACTGCTCACACAGCACTGTCAACCGAGTTTAGCATAACAAAGACTTGACACTATCTTCTTTCTACTATATTTGTCAAATCCAACTCACTCACTCATTCATTCATTTATTCATCACGAAATAAAAGAAACCACCGAACGGATTGGAATGAAATCTGGTATGCAGCTTCCTTAAGGGCCGCAAATGCCCACTAAGAGAGGATTTTTGGATATTCAGGTTCTAAAGGGGTGTTAAGGGGGTTGACCTGCATTTCATTGAATAGCAATATCTACCGATTGGTTTCATTGGGGGATGTGATACTCGGCATATAAACTCATCTTTAAAAATAAGAAGACACATGTCTGAGGGTTTTTCGATGTGGTGTATATTATGAGGTGAAAGGGGTGAAAAGTGGGGATTGAAAGATTCCGAACGGAGCGTGTATCTCTTAAATGTCATAGGCGAGGAGTTTGGAACTCAGCGGAAAAAAATCAACATAAAAAAGAAGTAAATATGTGTTTGACTGATTTTCATAAATCCAATTTAAGGGGCCCGTGGGGAGCGGTAAAATTCTAAGGAGGGGGGGGGGAACAGGAAAGAAAGTGTCCTAACTGATTGACTGACTGACTCACTCATCAAACTCATGGGGAAAAAAACTGCTTTAACGTAAGTAAATAGCTGTTCGACAGTTTTTTTTTCATAAATCGAATTTAAGGGGTTCATGGGGAGGGGTGAAATTCTGAAAAAAAGAAAATTGAAAGAAAATGTCCTGACTCACTCACTCACTCACTCATCTTCACCCAGCCAAAATTATTGAAGTTAGAAACATGACAGTTTGGGGATACGTTAATTGTATGTCAATACCGTCTGCTAAGGGAGGATTTTCGGATATTCAGGTTCTAAAGGGGTCTTAAGGGGATTAAACCTGCATTTCATTGAATAACAATATCTTGAATAACAATATCTCCCGAATGGTTTCATTGCGGGATGTGATACACGGCATATAAACTCATCATTAAAAAGTAACAAGACACGTGTCTGAGGGTTTTTAGATGTGTTTATGAGATGAAAGGGGGTGAAAAGTGGGGATTGAAAGATTCCTAACGGAGCGTGTATCTATTAAACGACATAGGCGAGGAGTTTGAAACTCAGCGGAAAAACATCAGCATAAAAAATAAGTAAATATGTGTTTGACCGTTTTTTCATAAATCCAATTTAAGGGGCCCATAGGGAGGGGTGAAATTCTGGGGGGGGGGGGGACAGGAAATAAAGTGTCCTGACTGACTCACTCACTCATCACACTCAGGGGAAAAAGACAGCTTAAAAATAAGTTAATAGGTGTTCAAGCGTTTTTTCATCAATCCAATTTAAGGGGCCCATGGGGAGGGGTGAAATTCTGGTAAAAATAATTGAAAGTAAATGTCCTGTCTGACTCACTCACTCATCATGCCCAGCGAAAACTATTAAAGTTGGAAACATGAAATTTTGGGAATATGTACGCTGTATGTCGAAAACGTCAACTAAGGAATGATTTTTGTTTATTCGGGTTTTAAAGAGATGTTAAGGGGGTAAACGTGCATTTCATTGTATAACGATATCTCATGAGTTGTTTCTTTGGGGATGTGATATTCTGCATATAAACTAATCATTAAAAATAATCAGACATATGTCTAAGGGTTTATCGATGTGGTGTATATTATGAGGTGAAAGGGGTGAAAATTTGGGATTGAGGGATTCTTAACGGAGCGTGTATCTTTGAAACGACATAGGCGAGAAGTTTGAAATTCGGCGGGAAAAAACAGCTTAAAATACAAGTAAATAGGTGTTCGACCGTTTTTTCATAAACCCAATTTAAGGGGTCCTTGGAGAGGGGTGAAATTCTGGGGAAAAAAATAAAAACAGGAAAGAAAGTGTCCTAACTGATTGACTCACTTACTCACTCATCAAACTCAGGGGGAAAACAGCTTTAAATAAGTAAATAGGTGTTTGACCGTTTGTTTCATAAATCCAATTTAAGGGGTTCATGGGGGGGGGGGGGGTGAAATTATCAAAAATAAATGAAAGAAAATGTACTGACTGACTCACTCACTCATCATCGCCCAGCCAAAATTATTGAAGTTAGAAACATGAAATTTTGGGGATATGTTCGTTGTATGTCGAAAACGTCCACTAAGGAAAGAGTTTTGTATATTCAGGTTCTAAAGAGGTGTTAAGGGGGGGGGATAAACGTGCATTTCATTGAATAACAATATCATTTGGGGACGTGCTACTTGGCACATATACTAATCATTAAAAATAAGCTAACACATGTCTAATGGTTTTTCGATGTAATGTATATTATGAGGTGAAAGGGATGAAAAGTGGGGGTTGAAATATTCCTAACGGAGCGTGTATCTCTTAAACGACATAGGCGAGGAGTTTGAAACTCGGAGGAAATCAATCAGCTTAAAAATAAATAAATAAATAAATAAATAAAATAGGTGTTCGACCGTTTTTTTTCTTAAAAGCAATTTAAGGGGCCTATGCGGAGGGGTGAAATTCTGGAAGAAAAACGTCCACTAAGGAAGGATTTTTGGATGTTCACTCTCATCGACCAACCAAAACTATTAAAGTTAGAAGAATGATATTTTGGGGATATGTTTGTTGTGTGTCGAAAACGTCTACTAAGGAGGGATTTTTGGGTATTCTGGTTCTAAAGGGGTGTTAACGGGGTTAAACCTGCATTTCATTGAATAACAATATGACACGACTATGACGCGAGCGAAGCGAGGCTAAACATGAGATTGTGTTTGTCTGTGTATTACTCAATCACGCAAGTACCACTGATCCGATTTACATGAATTTTACATGGAAGTAGCTGATTTACCTGGTTAACATATAGGTTACTTTTGATTTCAATACTTTGCACTATTTAAAGATGGCGACCATTTTAGTGACGTCACTACACCCTTTGGTTTCATACTTTCATATTTCCATTTCAAATAAAAAGAGAACGCTAAGAAATAGCAAACTTTTGATGGCATATACGAGGTTTAAAATTAAATTTTCTATCCGAAAGGTATCTCCAACGGTTAGCGAGTAAAACCTAACGTTGTGCTATAAAACACGGTCAACGCCGAGCGGTGTAGTTGGACAAAATGTTCCATCCTTAATCTCCCTCTGCGCAGCACCTCGCCTATCCCCTGTTTTAACTGTCACCTTCACATTTTAATTTATTTATAACGCGTAGCGAAGCACGGGTACTTCAGCTAGTATACTTATATTATCAACTAAACTTGTCCGTGCACATCAACTTGCAACAATAATAATAAGTTGCGCAACACTTATTATAAACCATGAGGTTAATTTAAAACACACATAATGCATTTGTGGAACAGATACACTAATATAACCTTTGAAACAAGGATGAAACAATATCCTCATTACAAAATTCGCAATTCGGGACATTATCCTTCTACACACAATATTTAATTTGTATTAATATCGTGATTGAAGTGACAGAATCGATTTTTCAGTGTACCTAGTTCTTTTAAAATAAGCTTTCCAGTCGGTCAACACAAATTGTGCCCAAGTACATTAGGCGGGAAAACAAGTATTTATACACCCTAACCTGAAAGACATATTACATATTATGATATTTATTTCAAACTAACACGCTCTTATGTACAAAATCGATAATTGGATGACATATTTCGATCGTCAAGCGATTATCATCAGAACCTGCTCACTCACTTAGGCTTAGTTAATGTACGATGTTTTACGAATTACACGTATGCACATATATATAAAATGTATTACATTAGTTTGTAAAAACTTGTGTAACGTGTCAATTTTATTTACGTATATTATTGTGCACTTATCACTGGCGGCAGCAATTTCACTGTTCAAACTGAAAATTGCCCTAGTAGCATCATACGCCATCGAAGTAATATGGCCACACCTGAACTACAAGAATGTCAAAGCCCTGGATAAAGTCAAAGCCAGATACTTAAAGAAGACGCTTGGTGTATCGAACAATCGAAGTACGCTCCAACCCGACTAGTATATCAACTGGCGGGAACAACGACATTTATAGAAGACATGATGTTAACATACAGCTTGACCTCAACCGAAGCATGCGATAAGTTCTTGGAAGAACGAGTACAGCAAGCAGCAGAAATCGACCCGGCATTCTACCGAACCCCAGCCATGAAAGAGGAAGAATGGAAAACAGCCGGTTACGAACTCCGCCACCTTTACACAAGAGGGGCAATACATGGATTTCACCATCGAATCTGCAGCAGGAAAGGTTTCCACAACGCCGACAATGAATGTGTCTGCGAACTCGGCCACCAAGCCTGCCCACAGTATCATCTGTTCGAATGTGTCCAAAGAACTCTGCCAATCTCACATTACGGAAAGGACTGATGTAAATGACGTTTTCTATAGAATAACTATGTACACATTGTGTTTTGTTCAATAAATATATATTATTGTGCACTTCTATGCTTGTTGTGTTATTATTAATGTAGTTTCAGTACGTTACGTTGTGATCTATTGAATTGTTGTGACTAACTTCAGGAATGATGTTGTCTACGCTTTTTTGTTATTTATGTTCTAAATCAATCGTTCCTATTTTAAACTGGTGGCCTATTGTAATGTGGTTATATTCAGAGCCCTGAGCGGATAAACAAAACGTTATCCGCATCCGCCCAGCGTCCGTACGTTTGTTATCCTAATCTTCTGGCATTACAACAATATTTTTAATTAGATAAAGCATAAAAATTAAAGCAACGCATTTAGACAATGGAGGGGAGTCAGACACTTAGGCTATGTATGCTCTGTGCTATGTTTAAAATGAATGTTATACAGCCAGAACTGCAACCCTTTTCAGCTTTGACATTTCCTTAATGACATAATTTGAATGAGATTAGCGTAAATCATCATGTGTCATGAAATAGAAAATTAACGGAAAAATATGTGTCATAACTTCCGGGTCCTAATAATGATATTCAACAAGTTCGGATTGTAATCCAAAAATTATCCGCAAATTTACTCCAAATTTATCCACAGTTTATCCGCTATCCGCTATCCACACAGCTATGTAGACTATATCCGCGGGGCGTGGTGGCGCAGCGGTTAAGCTGTATGCCTCTCACCAAGGTGGACCGGGTTCGATTCCCGGTCAATGCATGTGAGATTTTCGAAGTGAAATGCTATGTCCTGTGGTTCGGATTCCACGTAAAAAGGAGGTCCCATGGCTCATGATCTCGCGATTATCGGTCACGTTAAACTACAAGCTTGCTTGCTTGCTTGCTTATATCCGCATGGCGAAACATATTGGGGATATCCGCGCAGGTCTTTAGTTATAATGTCAATGTGACGAAGACACAAATGATGCACTGCGCTAGAATGGAATAAGATTATGTAAACGTAGCTGGTATTTGAAACCTGAGTCCTATGGCGTGCGTTCTCTTTCAGTGCTGTTCTAGTTGAGCAGTCACATGACCCCCACCATCTGAGATGGTTCATACGAACAGGGTCTTCCACTCGGCCGGCGCACCACTGAAGGTAGCACGTGGAACTAAAGGTCAGACGAGCAGATAGCAACGCGGAGCTGAGGCAGCAAATGTCTAAAGGAAGGAAGTGTTGTAGGATTGATGAAATTAATGCTGCAGAGCAGCGCGGGACTTCGCGATGCTGAGACTGTTGCAACCCAGTATTTGACGAGTAAGGTTGGCTGACTTTGTTATTTCGTCTATAACTTATTTTTAAGTTATGAGTGTTATAAGTTTATAACGTGAGTAGTCCATACGTGTTAGTGGTTATTGTTTAATTGTTAATGTGTTTCAACATTTTATAACGTGTTATTGCTAAGTGTTTAAGCCTATTGTTTCAATAATGCCTCAATCTGCGTACACATTAGCACAGAATATCAGGAGAGAAATTGAGGCTATCTCGGTAGATGAAATAACGCGTGTGAATGAAAATTCCTTAGACGATGCCAGACATGTGTAGATGAAGGTTGGGACATCTTCACTATCTTTTGTGACAAGATAAGTAATTATTTTACTTAGGTTATGTGTTATTTTGGGTGCTTGTTATTTACATGCGATTCGTACGGGCGCTGTCTCGACCCCAAGCTCAGCGAGTTGCCATGTGCTCGTCTGACACTCCACGTGCGCGCCGCGCTGCCGGCCCCACTTTGAGTGAAATACCCTGTAGCTTAGATAACTTATTTGTCTTTATTTCCTGCCATTGCTCCTGTCTATTTGTCCAAGCAATCATTTGTGCTACCCTCATATCAGTTGCTTCTAGCTTATGTATCACATGTTCTGCTGATTTTCATACCATATTCAGTACGTTTCTGTTCAAGTTCTTACATGTTCGCTTGTAAAGCTGTCGACGGAGTCTGTCATTACAAGCAGGTCATCAGCATAGGCCAGACTGTTTACACAGAATCACACAGAATAGTTGTAATTAATAACACCCGAGAGATGGTAAATTGGCTTTCACGGCCACTGAATTAAAACTCAGCAATTTTTCTAGGTTTGTGCCGTGTCTTGCAATCTTGCTGAGTTTGAATTCATGGCCGTGAAAGCCAATATACCATCTCTTTGGAAGCCTTCATAGGGAGGTCATGGCTGCTTGAGCTTTTAGTTCTCGCAGTTAGGCGCAGGTGCACTTCATAAAAGGGAGGTAGCGCGCAGTTCGCTACTCCTGTGGGGGTCCGTGTGGGGACATCAAGAGCCCGCTAATGAGCCAGCTTGGTGTCCTAGGCGAAACCCCACACAAGACACGGCACAAACCTAGGAAAATTGCTGAGTTTTAATAACACCTGAGCTTGTTGACTATAGTTTCAGTGCTGATGGTAGTAATAGTGGTGGACGGGGTCAGTAGTTCTTCACGGAAACGCGAGATTGTCCAGCATGCGGACACCTTCAAGAACGACTCCTGCCAGAAGTTGTGTTCTCGCAAATACCAACCTGTGTGCGCTTCAGACGGAATGGTGTACACCACGTTCCTCAATAGCTGTGAGCTGGAAGTCGCCATGTGCCAACAGCCAGGTGAGTATAGCGCAACAGACTGCCGTTTGGTGTAGTGGATAGCGTCATTATCTTCCATCCTGGAAGTCTGGGGTTCGATTCTCAGCTCTGCCAAGAACTGGTTCGAGGGCTGGAACGGGATTTACTCAGTCTCTAGAGAACAACTGAGAACTTGATTTCGTCCATAGCCAGCTTAAATGAAGGGGCAAGTTGTCAAGCAGCTACCTCTCACCAAGGCGGACCAAGTTCGATTCTCAGTCAATGCATGTGAGATTCCCGAAGTGAAATAATACATCCTGTGGTACGGATTCGACGTAAAATGGACGTCCCATGGCATATGATCGCCAGATTGACGTTCAAGTCGAACTGCAAACTTCATTCCTTTCCATTCTAAATAAACAATCTCATAGTGGAGTGACTAGCATAGACTACACGGCTGTCACTCCTGAGATCCGGGTTCGATTCCCACCTCAGCGTAACCAAACCTCACCCCACCTCAGCCCACCTCACCTCTCCTAACCTCACCTCACCTCACAGAACGTAACCTAACCTAACCTCACATCACCTCATCTCACCTTACCTAACCTTACCTAACCTAACCTCACCTAACCTAACCTAACCTATCCTAACTTAACCTAACCTAACCTCACATCACCTCATCTCACCCTCCGTCACACCACCTCACCTCACCTAACCTCATCTAACCTAACCTCACCTAAACTAACCTAACCTAACCTCAACTCACCTCACTTCACCTAACCTCACCTAACCTAACCTCACCTAAACTAACCTAACCTAACCTAACCTCACCTCATCTCACCTAATCTAATCTAACCTCACATAACCTAATCTAATCTCACCTCACCTAACCTAAACTAATCTCACCTCACCTAACCTAATCTAACCTCACCTCAATTAACCTTACCTATCCTAACCTAACCTAACCTCACCTAACCTAACCTAACCTCATCTCACCTAATCTAACTTAACCTAGGGTGGACGGTAATCCGCAGAGGAATGTTTTGATTGTGGGCCGAACTCAAAATCAACTCCTCTTCTATGCCTCAGATTATATCAATTGTAATTTGTATGATTTCAGATTTGGAAAAAGTGTACAGCGGCAGATGCAGAACTATGTAGATGGTGACTCCTGACCTCGAATCCTGGACCGAAGTTTCCAGCAAGCCAACTCAAGGAACATGGTCACCGCAATGTATAACAGGAACAATAAATCTCGAGAAAACATGCTTTTTCATTGCACTGCATTGTTATCCCCAATCTTTGGCAACGGTAAGACACACAAGGCTCTATGGAGAGTGTTCACAAGCATAGGCGTAAATTCAATATTTTATTGGGGTGGCAAGGATTACCCAGGCTAATGAGAGGTCCGGAAATTGTTTACATTTTAGTATTACAACGGTAGATTTTAACGGCCTCCGGAATGTCCTATATTTATTTATATTTGAATTTCGGCCAATGGCCATAGCAGGGCGTTTCAATTGAACACCCGTAGGCTCCCCAACAAGTTGAATTTCAAGTAGTTCGAACTTTGGCTACCAGACGCCACTGTCACTGACACCCAGCGGCGAACGTTGGAATTTGATAGAACGTTTCTAACCTAATAACCTACAAAGTTAGCTACACACTACCAATTGTAGTGGTAGGTTCCTTTACATGCCATAAATCTATGACATGGGCCGGCCGGCTTCACTTCCTCTCCGAAGGAAGGCGTACTGAAGTATTTTAACGCTCTTAAAACTCCGTAAACGTCGGCCCGGGTTTAAACCCGCTATCTTGGGCATAGCAGTTCAGCATGCTACCGACTTCACCACCGAAGCCGTGTAATGTCCTATATTGCCCATGTTAATTTCCATCTTTTTAATTTTAATTTTTTGTCAATTTTATCCTCCAGGTTGATGGTCCCCACGGACTCAGAGAGGGAACTCAGCACTACCGCCTTTTCAGGTAGTGTCCTAGAGCTGGGAACACTTGGTCGGATTGGATACAACTGGGGAGGTGTGATCAGCACTTCGCCCGGGCGGCCTCACCTGCAAAGGGAACAGAGGCCTCATGAGGGATGGGAAGGGAGGGGAAGATGGGATGGATAGGGAAGGAAGCGGGAAGGAGACGGCCTTACAGTAGGCACCATCCCGGCATTTGCCCGAAGTCGAAGTGGGAAACAACGGAAAACCACTTCGAGGATGGCTGAGGTGGGAATCGAACCCCCTCTACTCATTTGAACCACCTGAGGCTGAGTAGACCCCGTTCCAGTCCTCATACCACTTTTCAAATTTCGTGGCAGAGCCGGGAATCGATCCCAGGACCTCCGGGGCGGCAGCGACTCAACGTGTTATTTACCGTACGTTTTTCTCAGAAACTACAGTCGAACTTCCATATCTCGAAGTGTTTTCGGAGATATAAATTACTTCGACTTATTGAAAATTCTAGCTGTAGAAATACAGTACATGAAAAGAATAGGTTCTATTATCATAAATACATAAATAGTCAACGGTTGCTACTGTTGTTTTGCTCACTTTCTCTCACTGTCACTCGGCTTCAGTGGCGTAAGTTAGTCGGTAGCAGCTGAACTGCTATGCTGGAGTAGAGGTGTGAGTTGGGGGGTGTTACGACGATGACTACGGAAAGACACTTCCAGGATGCTGAGAAGGGAAATATCAGGTAAGACAGATCGAAACCTATCTTGAAACTTTGTGGACGAAATCGTTGTACCATAAGAGAACAACGTGCGGAAAATCAGCTGCGAGATTGAACTGCAAGGCTCCGAAATCGTACCTGAAATCCTGGTACGCAGGCATGACGGCTGGAAGAGCTGGAGATCCCTGTAGCACTCGGAGTAGTAGCGAAGCGGGGCGTATCATATACTGGAGCGTGCAGCTCCTTTCCACCGGCCTTGAGTGCTTAGGTGGTCAGGGTTGTCCATTCCAACATGTACGGTACTCGCTACCTCCCATTGATTTATATGAGAGATTCGCCACTTGATTTTGCAGCCTTGCAGTTCAATCTGGCAGCTGATTTTCCTCACGTTGTCCTCTTACAGTACAACGATTGCGTTCACAAAGTTTCAAGATAGGTTTCGACCTGTCTTACCTGATACTTCCCTTGTGAGGTGGGACTGTACCAGCCCTCACTCCAATGATTAAAATTTCTTGGCAGGAGCCGGGAATCAACCCGGTCCTCCGGGGCGCCTGCCGCTACACCACGGTGTGTTCTTATAAAAGGCATACTGTAATAAAGACTAGATACCCGCCGCGGCTTAGCACGGGAGCAGATTACGGAATAAACGCTTTTTTTAAGAGTCCGATATGCTACGACCTATATTTGATTCCCTTCTGGGCATGATGGGTTATAACAATAAAAATTACGAGCCTTACAGTAGTCGCATATGATGTGTAACATCTGTCATAGAAGAAACCTCAAGTGAAATTGTTGTTACACCGGTATTTTTATATTATTATTGGCATAAATATTAATCTATTGTAAAAGGGAGTGTTTTACAGATATTGTAGTTTATAATACGGAACTCATTTTATTAGATGATTTGTAGCTTCCACCAGCACTAGCCTAAATAAAGAATACGATATGGATCAACTAGATTAATAGACGCGACACCGCTCATAACCTTAAATTCCTTATAAACAGGTCCTCTTCATTCACAGACCAACACGTAATTTCATATGGATTCTGTTAAAATGAGTCATTTTGATATGATAAATATCGTCTAAAATGATCATCTGGTAGCAAATATATCTACCTCGTCCGGGATTCGAACCCAAGATCTCTAGATTCACAGTCATAAGCACTAACCCCACGGCCATTTCGACTACGCAAATTGTGTGCACAAGATGGTGACTTATTTCCACGTTCCAATAATACTGCATTACGGAATTAAGATTCAATTATATTTTGCTTGTTTCGATGATGTTCCTGCGTGAAATTGAGTTTCAAATGCCTTATGAATAGGCCCTCTTGTGAGTAAAGAGAATGTATTCAGTAATAGTTCATGAAGGCTTGCTCAATTCTCGTATAGCTTAACCACAACGATTATATTGATAACTGCATTACCGTTATGTGGGTTAATATTTGAATAGCCATTGGCAGAAACATAATACCGGCAATGCCGACTACTTACAATGTTTGATATTAAGGCATTATACCATTTAAATACTGATACGAAGACTTCGAACATGTACTATGCCATTTGTTTCAATCACTTGACACCAGAGTTCGAATGAGCGTTTTCCGTTCAGTATGTCATAATTATACATTCCACATGGCCGAGGGTACGTCATGGTATCAATTTCCGACACCGCGCGGTCATTGTTTCTCGTACCACTGCCAGCTGGGTCTTACCAATGCCCGCTGGATCGATCGATCGAGCGGGCAGTGCATACTTCCGTTTTCCACCACTGCCAGCTAGTACACTTCCGTTCGATCGATCGAGCGGGCATTGCATACTTCCGTTTTCCACCACGGCCAGCTAGTACACTTCCGTTCGATTGATCGAGTGGGCAGGGCATACTTCCGTTTTCCACCACTGCCAGCTAGTACACTTCCGTTTGTTCGATCGAGCGGGCAGTGCATACTTCCGTTCGATCAACCACTGCCAGTTCAATCGTTCTGATCCACTTCCGTCCCCAATTTTTAAAATCACTCCCACAAAACTATCCAGCAACCGAGCGGAAAGATATTACACATAAAAACTGGGCTATATGAACGCAATGTCACAGCCCCTAAACTAAGCAACAACAACAACAACAACAACAACAATGTCTTTCATAAACTTAACTGGAACCAAAATCAATGCAGTCGAGCGACTCTTAAGACGGGGTTCACTGGTTGAGTCAGTAGAGATGCTGTGGATTTAACTGAAAGCGAATGGATTCGTTTTTTCCCCCAGGTAATTGATATTGGATACAAAAGCACTACTTCAAGAAATGCAAATGGCCGAAAGTTCCCTAAGCCTACGACATAAATGCATACCAGGGCTGCCATAAAAGAAGGTCCTTGCTATTTGAGACTACGGTGTAAACATCTGAAAAAAAAAACCACAACAACAAAAACACGATGTTCAGTAAAGAATATATAGCCTACTTTCTTCTAAAAGCATGGGTATTGTTATAACTCTTCGTCCTTTCCAAGGAGTATAATTGAATGTTGGTTGTAGTAGCTTCTTGAAATACAACGTGCTATACGGATATTAAACATGAAGATGAGGTGCCCTTTGCTACTGCCACCTCTGTAAAACATTTCATTCAATTCGGTTTCACTGTGTTTGAATTGATATGGGGAATCGATTTGCACACATACATGGCCGCTATCTGCAAACTATTGGGCTGAAGACCTTGTAGTTCAGTCAAAAGATGCTTCCCACAATAAGGTATGTTGTTGCAAAATTTAGTAGAGATCAAATGATTAGGTTGGTCGTAATTTGATTTAAGCTTTTAATATTTGGGTGGCCACCATTACGTTTCCGTCAAAATGGCGGCGATATAAAACATGACACTGAGGTGCCCTTTGCTAGTGCTACCTCTGTACCAAATTTCGTTCAATTCGGTTTTACCGTGTTTGAATTGATAGGGGGAATCAATTTGTACACATATATGGCCGCCATATGCAAACTATTGGACTGATGACCTTGTAGCTTGGTCAAAGAACGCTTCTCACTTAAAGGTATGATGTTGCAAAATGTGGTAGAGATCAGATGATTAGGTTGGTCGTAATTGGATTTTAGCTTTTTACATTTGGGTGGCCACCATTACGTTTCCGTCAAGATGGCGGCGATATAAAACATGACACTGAGGTGCCCTTTACAAGTGCTACCTATTTGCCAAATTTTGTTCAATTCGGTTTCACCGTGTTTGAAAAGATAGGGTAAATCGATTTGCACACATACATGGCCGCCATCCACACATGATTGGGCGGATGACCTTGTAGTTTGGTCAATTTTTTTATACATAAAGGTATAATGTTGCAAAATTTGATAGAGATCAGATGATTAGATTTGTCGTAATTTGATTCAAGACTTTAACATTTGGGTGGCTGCCATTGCGTTTTTGTCAAGATGGCGGCGATATAAAACATGGCACTGGAGTGCCCGTTGCTAGTGCTACCTCTGTACCAAATTTTGTTGAATTCGGGTTCACCGTATTTGTTTTGATAAGGGTAATCGATTTGCACACATACATGGCCGCTTACTGAAAACTATTGGGCTGATGACCTTGTAGTTTGGTCAAAAGACGCTTGCCTTATGACTATATGTAGTTACGTTTCCGTCAAGATGGCGGCAATATAAAACATGACACTGAGGCGCCCTTTGCTAGTGCTACCTCTGTACCAAGTTTTGTTCAATTCGGTTTCACCGTGTTTGAATAGATAGGGGGAATCGATTTGCACACATACATGGCCGCCATCCACAATGTATAGGGCTGATGATCTTGCAGTTTAGTCAAAATATTATTCATACATAAAGATATAATGTTGCAAAATTTGGTAGATATCAGATGATAAGGTTGGTCGTAATTTGAATTTAGCTTTTAACATTTGGGTGACCGCCATTAGGTTTTCGTCAAGATGGCAGCGATATAAAATATGTCCCTGAGGTGCCCTTTGCTAGTGCTACCTCTGCACCAAAGTTCGTTCAATTCGGTTTCACCGTGTTTGAATTGATAAGGGTAATCGATCTGCACACATACAAGGCCACCATCTGAAAACTATTGGACTGATGACCTTTTAGTTTGGTCAAAAGACGCTCGCCATATGACGTTATGTAGTTGAAAAATTTGGTAGATATCGGATGATTAGGTTAGTCGTAATTTGATCTAAGCTTTGAACATTTGGGTGGCCGCCATTACGTTTCCGTCAAGATGGTGGCGATGTAAGACATGACACTGAGGTGCCCTTTGCTTGTTCTACCTCTGTACCAAATTTCGTTCAATTCAGTTTCACCGTGTTCGAATTGATAGGGGGGGGGGGGACAGACATTCAGAGTACATACACACACACACACAGACAGACACACATTTTTTGGCCCTGTAGTGATCTCATAAGTCTACTTCCATTTTTTGCAAAAATCGAAAGTAGGCTAAAAAAAAAAAAGATACGAGCCTTACAGTAGTCGCATATGATGTGTAACATCTGACATGTTATCCTACTATGAAATTGATATGTAATGTATGTTAAGTCATCTGACATGTTATCCTATTCGTATACTACGCAGCTTGGACATTCTTAAAATGTTAATTTACGCTCCGTTTTCATACTGGTACTATGATGAATGTATAGATTGAATTGGAGATATGCTACTGTCACACTTGTTTGAACAAACATCACATATTATATTGTAAATTAAGAGGAGGATTGAAACAATAGTCTCTAGCCCAGTGGTTCCCAATAAAAATTTTCCAAGGACCCCCTCTTCCAGTAGCTATAATGAGAAGGACCCCCACTAATTCCTAAGCCTATACTATATAGTCTTTAATGCTAATGAGCTAATTCATTGTAATACAAATGGTCTATATTTGGACCTTGCTATTTCATATCACTTAAAAAGAGCCTAATTAAGAGTGTTATTATTTTAATTGTTTTGGAAATTAAGGTTGACATTTTGAGAAAAAAGATTAAGCTTAACATCTTTTGTTCAGTCTTGCCTTTATTGTTATTGTTTAATTCTCGGTTTTTGCTCAAGTTTTTTTTTCAAATGAAGGTTTTTGCTGACAAAATCCTTAAAACAATTTGGAGTTTGAATTGAAAATTTAAGAAGAAAATAAAACCTCGGAGTTTATTGCTCTTTTAAGAATATTGCAATTAAAATTGCATGAATTTAGAAAAAATATGGAGAAAATAAGTAAAAACTAATTTTATACAAAATTATGATTTATTTGTGGAAATACATATTATGTCCATCGGTCCACAGTTTTAATTTTCAGTTCTTAATGAGATGAGTTGAATCTAATCTTTGAGTCCATTATTTCTGAAATGTTTGGTTCCAAATTAGATATTTTCACTCTGAAATCCTACTGCATGTCGAGCCGATTCCTGTTTTTGTTTTTCATGTAACACATTGAGGAAAATGCTTTTTCACAACTATAGGTAGTTGCAAATGGAAGGATCGTTTTCATTGCCTTATCTCCAAGTTCTTTGTAGTCTTTGTGTACTGTTGCCCAGAAGTCTGCAATTCTTTCAACATTAAAACTGTTTTTCATTGTACCACAGCTCGACATATCCACAAGTTGATCTTGTTCTACTTCTGTGAGGCCTTGGATTTTTTCTATTACTTGACAGCTGAAGGGATTTCGAATCCAACTATCGTCAGGGTCAGGTTCAGGGAAATATTCCCTAAAAGTACTGGCTAGGCTGCGTAGATGCTCGGCTATGTCGCTGTTTATATGGTCAGGCAAACTCTCCTCTGAAGACTCCAAGAATTGTTTCTAAGTAGGAAAGTTAGTAAATGACTCTTTTTCAATCCGTGCCGCCCAGATCTAACACTTTTTTTTACCATAGCACTAATTTTATCTTCTACTTTGAACATATCTACATTGTTCCCTTGCAAACTTAAGTTTAACACATTCAAGTGTTCAAAGACATCAGCTAAGTAGGCAGTTGAGCAAAGCCAAGAAAAGTCAGTGAGAAAATCTGCGTACTTGGTGTCAAGAAGGAAGATACGAACCTCATCTCTAAGTTCAAAGAATCTTGTCAAGATCCTACCTCGAGAGAGCCATCTTACTTCCGTATGAATAAGAAGCTGTTCATGCTCAGTGCCAATTTCTTTGCATAACAATGAAAATGAACTAGGCCTAGTAGTCGTTGACGGTGGCATTTGGCGGCAAAAGTAGAAACTATTTGAAAATTCAAAGTTGCAGTCCCTACTTGAATTAAAAAAAAAACCAGATACACACACTAATACAGTCATCACAATTAACACCGGTTATCAGACAGATTCTACACACACCCAAAGTACACGGGGCTACATGACCGCGTTGTCGCAGCCCCTAAACTTATGAACCAACCAGGTGTAGTCACATCTTAAGATTCTTGTGGCTGTAGTAGGCTCCCAGCTCACAGACTGATGTTTTGAATCAGATTTGCCACACTACAGAAAGAAAAATACTTGAGCAAGAAAAAGAGAAAAATGTGTTTAATGAGGTTATAATGAAAGCATAGCCCATTTTAACCATATTTTCCCCACGATATTTACCATGAGCAATTTGTTGGCACATAATACTGGAATTGCTTGGTATCGTAATGTTCATATAGATTCTGTTAAAATGACGCAAAATGTTATGACATATATCGTTTAAATCGATAATCCGGTAGCAAATATATTTGCCGGGACTGGGGTTCGAACCTGAGACCTCATGATTTAGAGACCAAGATGTTATCCACGCAGCCATTAACACAACTTACGTCTGAAGTAAAAGACAGGTACTCATTTTCACGTGCCGGTAATAATGTGGACGTATTTTTTATGCTCCATTAATATTTTGCTTTTTTTCGATAATGTTCCTGCGTAGAATTGAGTTTTAAATTAGTTACGAATACGCCTACTTGACAGTAAAGGGAATTCCTATAGTGGTATATGAAAGGCTAGCCTAGTTCCCGTATAAAATCATCGATATATATTACATTGATCACTGCATTACCGCAATGTGGGTTAATATCTGAATAGCCATTGTGCAGAAACATAATACCGGCTTTGCCGACTACTGTCGACCAAAATATTATGTGCACTCGAGTTTGAAGGTTGTTTGTTAAGTAACCAATAGGCCTACATAAAATCCAATAACATCATCATTTTCATCGTTCTATTTTACGTTACTTCATGTAGGTGTGAAATTTTTAATTTATATTTTAATATTTTTTATCGCCGTTGGAACACAGAAAGTGCCCGTTTTTAAGCGTGTTTCAACCATGCGTCACATTTAAGAATTATTATCTCAAAAACCAGTCATCTGATCGAATCCAAATTTTAACACAATATACATAACTGGTTTATTAATTTCATAATTGTGTGTGTCCAAGAAACAAAGTTGTTATCATTTTTGTAAGGCAACTTTTTATCGGCTCGGGTTGGTTGGAAAATGTAGTTCTTGGTCACGTTGTAATCCTCATACATCAAAAGATTATGCTGTATGACTGTGAAATGCGTAAATTAATTCACTTATTTTATATAGGTTTGTATTTGTACGGGAAAATAATGCATGGTTCAGCAGCGAGCCGATACGATGAAAGCTCCACAGCGTTGCCGAGATGGAGTCCATCACTTTCGAGCGAGGCGCGCCATGACGGGTGTTGGGCTCCATCTCGGCAACGCCGTACAGCTTTCACCGTATCGGCTAGCTGCTGAACCATGTCTTATTTTTCCGTATAAATACAAACCGATATAAAATAAGTGAATGAACTTACGTATTTCACAGTCATACCTTTTAATGTATGAGGATTACAACGCGACCAAGAACCATATTTTCCAACCACCCCGAGCCGAGAAAAAGTTGCTTTAAAAATGATAACTTTGTTTCTTGGACACAAACAATTTTGAAATTAATAATAATAATATCGTATGGCCTCGGGTGCCTGGTGCAAGCTTTGTTAATTGACACCCAGAGGGTAGCTTGCATGTCGAATTTCGTCGTTCCTTTGAACGTTATGAAAGTCAAGGAGGTTAGATATCTAAACTCCTTGACACTACAGCGCTTTCAAGTAGAGAATGGAGGAACTTTGTGTTGGCGGAAAATCCCGAGATTAATTTTGCCATTGAACACGGCCTACTGAATTCAAATGGGTTCTTTAACATGCCAACAACGTATGACATGAGTGTCGTGATTTTTGTCGCCTTCAAAAATCACTTACCATGGCCAGGGGCGAACCTGCAATCTTGGGGTTGGTAGTCCGACACTATAACCACTCACCCACCGTGGCAAGCAACCAAGAACTACATTTTCCAACCACCCCGAGCCGAGAAAAAGTTACCTTAAAAAAATGATAACAACTTTGTTTCTTGGACACACAAAATTTTGAAATTAATAAACCAGTAATAGAACATTCCAATGCCTATTGTGTTAAAATTTGGATTCAATCTTTTGACGGGCTTTTAAGATAATAATGCTTTAATGTGACGCATGGTTGAAACACGCTTAAAAACGGGCACTTTTTGTGTTCGAACTGCGATAAAAAGTATTAAAATATAAATTTAAAATTTCAAACCTACATGAACTAACGTAAAATAGAATGACGAAAATTATGATATTATTGGATTTTATGTAGGCATATTTTGGTCGACAGTAGTTACAATGTTTCATATAAAAGCATATAATCATTTAAATACTGATGCGAAGACATGTGGTTTGTGTTTCAATGAGTTGACACCAGAGTTCGTATGAGCGTTTACCGTTCAGTATGAAAGTGTTGAGGAAAGTTACTCGGCAAGTGGATGCCCATCACTTTTATCCAGAGATTGAAACACAGACTCTTAATAAATCATATTTTTTTCAGCAAATATGATTT
The DNA here is from genome assembly GCA_946902985.2 of Meconema thalassinum. NCBI lineage: Eukaryota > Metazoa > Arthropoda > Insecta > Orthoptera > Tettigoniidae > Meconema > Meconema thalassinum. The sequence continues at coordinate 602,053,417 of OX336388.2, read as the reverse complement.
AATGAATAATTTTACACCAAAGAACAACAACTTGATGATGATTTATTGTAGAATTATCTGTAATGACGCCTCCGAATCTTGAAGTAATCCGTATGTTATATACATTCCACATGGTACCACTGCCAGCTGGATTGGATCGTATCTAGCTGGCAGTGCGTCTTACACACTTCCATCCGATCCACTTCCGTCCAATTGTTCAAAATCACTCCCACAAAAATATCCAGCAGCCGATTGGAATGATGTTACACATCAAAAAGAAAAGAAAAAAGAGGAAGAGATGCAATGCGTTGGTCGCTTTGGCACGATACCTAGAAGTACGAAAAGTAAAGTGTTAGCACCGAGTGTGGTCAGTCCACGTGAGGTGTGCTCTGACTGTGACAACTTGCAAAACCTGCGAAGGGCCATCAATAACAGACTGCGAGGCAAGTGTCACGAGGTGTATTCATGACCCATGATAACGCGTCCCACAAGACATACTGCATCGTTTTCCCTGGGGTCAAATTGATCATCCGCCCTATAAACCAAACCTCTCTCCTAGCGACTATCACGTGTTTGGTCCACTGAAGAAGTTTCTGAAGGGTAAATGTTTCACCACTGATGAAGTATTTTATAATGTCGTGTAAGAGTGGTTTCACCAGCAACTTGCATCCTCTTCCACGGATGGTGGAGGGAAACTTGTTCAGCCTTGATACAGGTGCTTGCACAGTGCAGGTAAATATCTGTTGACTCTCTCGAACTGTTATCTGTATGCTTTCGTTGAGATGTGTTTTGACCAGTACATAGATACCTGTCTACGCTCTATTAGACAAACCCTATACATTTTCAGTTGGGCTCTACATTATTCTGAAAGAAAGACGTTAGTAGGCCTATAGCTTAGTATTTAAAGACGGACTGCACTGTATGGAAGTGAGAGTGTTGTGTTTCTTATTCTCCGAGCGGGGATGAATGATCAAGCCATTGTCAATATGTATGACGTCCTTTTATTTATCAAAAATTAAACAGCAAGTATCATCAAAAGGCGCCTTTTGACTCTACAGCATAACACATGTTTATGAGTTATCAAAAACTTCCCTACATTCAATATAGATACAATTTTGATGGCTGATGGCTTTAGATTTCACAGACAATATCTTACACATACATTCCGCCATTAGCTGTACATCTTCTTCTGGTTTAAAACAATTGCCAACTTATAAAAGTAAAATACATTTTTGATCACATTGTTGCCAACTTAGATTTACAGTAGAGGTTATAGTTAGTTGTAAACATAATTAAATTTCAACACTACCCCTTAATTATTTTACAACGAAGCGATTCAAACAATTCTCTATTGAGGGGTTTGGTCAGGATATCAGCAAGTGTCTTGGAGCTCTCGACATGTTTGAGAGCAACAGTTTTGCCCACGTGTTCCTGGATGAATTTGCGTGGAATCTCTATATGTTTCTTTCCTTTTGTAGTCTTCCCCTCGTGTGCATTGTGCAGCATGTGGACTGCTGACTGGTTGTCAACAAACAGCGTGACTGGTTTGTCTGACTTCAAAATTTCGAGTTCCAGTCCAATTCTCTTGATCCAGCTGATGTCATCTATCGACGAGACAGCTGCTCGGTATTCTGCTTCTACTGTTGACGTAGCAACGAGTCGCTGCTTCTGTGTGTACCAAATGATTGGTCCTCCTCTCAACAGTAGAACACCACTTGTTGAGCGCCCTGTTACGGTGTCCCCACCGTAGTCTGAATCTGTATATGCCACAAGTTTGTCGTCTCCATTGAAGGAAATTCCATAGTCTGGAGTTCCCTTCAAATACTGAAATACCTTCTTCGCCATTTTCCAGTTGCTCTGCATGGCTTTGCCGTTGAAGCGGCTCAAGTAGTTCACTGCGTAGCAGATATCCGGTCGGGATATTGTAGCCAGGTAGAGTAGACTTCCCACTGCTTCTCGATATGGAGTTGTAGGTGGAGCTGGTCTGTCGTTGATTCGATCTTCTTCGTTTGTCACCATTCCTTTCTCCATGGGTGTTGAACTTGGGTTGCAAGTGTCGAACCGAAAACGATTGATGATCTTTCTGGTGTATCCAGGCTGGTTCACAAAAATTCCTTCATTCTCTATTCTGACTTCCATGCCTAGGTACGTGAATTGCTTCTGAACTGATCGTTGGTAAGTGATTTCAAATTCCCGATTTATGACATCCAAGACTTCAAAGATTTCTTTTTCATTATATCCAGCGATGAGCCCGTCGTCGACGAAAAGAGCCATCATCAAAGTTCTCTTCTCGTTATAGTAAATGCAGGGGTCATCGTCGGTGTTCACTAGTCCAAGTTTCTTCTCAAAGACATTTTCTCATTCCACTTTCTTGGTGCTTGCTTTAGTCCATATATGCTTTTCATTAGTTTGCAGACTCTGCCAGTACCATCTTCAAATCCTTCAGGTTGATACATGTACAAGTTCTCCTCCAAGTCTCCGTGCAAGAAGGCTGTCTTCACATCAAAGGGATCAAGTTTCAACTTCTCAGTAGCGGCATGACTGAGAATCAGTCTAATTGAAGCATGGTTTGCTACTGGACTAAATGTTTCCGAATAGTCAACTCCTTCTTCCTGCTCAAAGCCACGTGCTACCAGTCGTGCTTTCATTCTCTCATCAGGCTTCTCTCGTAACACCCAGCGGCAGGTCAGGGGTCGAACTGCTTCGGGACATTTCACTAATTTCCAAGTTTAAATCTTCTGTAAGGATTCAAATTCTTCTGTCATGGCCTTCAGCCACTTGGCATCTTTCAACGCTTTGGAAATAGAGATATCCTGGATTTCTCCTATCATGGCTAAGTAGGCACTCTTTCCTCCCCGCAGGTAGCCCATGACATAGTCTGATAGTTTGGCAGGTAGCTGAATATTTTGACGATTGCGTAGTCCTGGTCTTCTTGGTTGTTCTTCTTCTTCTCTGGCTTCATCTCTTTCTTCGTTTCTGTCTTGTCTCAGGTCTATGCTGTCTTCATACTCACCTTCTTCAATCAACTCGTTCTCGTTCATGGCCATTTCAACATCTGTCAGGTTTCGCTCATATTTTTCTCCTTCATTAAACACGACGTTGTCTGAACTTACAACATCACGTTCTTCAGGCAGATAGACTCTGTAGGATGGAGCGTCAATGTCGTATCCAACAAATATACCTTTCCTAGACTTCTTGTCAAGCTTGCTTCTCTTGTGGTTTGGAGTCAAAACGTAGCAGTCGCATCCGAAGGTTTTCAGTTTGTTCATGTTGACCTGTCGTCCAAACCATAGGTTGGCTGGACTCTTTCCTTTCACTGAACTTGTGCCAGTCTGGTTGATCGTGAACACAGAATAGTTCACTGCTTCTGCCCACAAATTGTCCTTCAGGTTTCGTGCATGAATTGCTGTCCTTGCTGACTCTACAATTGTTCTCATTTCACGTTCTACTCTTCCGTTCTGTTCTGGGGTATAAGCTGTTGAAAAAGTGTAAAAGACACCTAGCTCCTCCAGCAGCTTACGTGTGTTGGCATTCTTGATCTCGGTTCCATTATCTGATCTTAGAATTTTCACCTTTCTTCCGAATTGGTTTTCCACCAGCTTCATGAAAACACCCAGTTTGGCTGCGGCTTCGTCCTTCGTCTTCAAGAAGTATACTGTTCGGAAATGTGAAAAATCATCCTTGAAAAGCAAGAAATATTTTGCTCCTCCTAGAGATGGTGTCGCCATCTCTCCAATATCTACATGGACCAGATCCAACGGTTGGGTAGCAACCTTCTCGTTAAGTGGGTGAGATACCCGATGTTGTTTACCGTAGGTGCATCCATCGCAGACTCTCTCGTTCCAATCATCAACATATGGGATGCCATTCCTGTCCAAAGCATCCTTCACATACTTCAGGTTTTGGTGTGCGAGCCTCTCGTGCCAGGTTACGATCGAGGTGGCTACCATACAGGCTTCCGACTTCTCCTGGCGTAGCATCATTCTGTACAGGTCACCTTCTCTGACTGCCATGGCCTCAATTTCACGATGATCAGACGTTTCAAATATTGACTTATCTTTGTTTGCAGTTTGGACATAACCTCTGTCGAGTATCTGACTGACAGATATCAAATTGTAGTTGAGCTTAGGCACATAAAGCACATCCTCCAGGATGACCTTGTACCATTCTGTTCCGTTGAACGCCTCAAGTTGAACGTTGCCGATGCCAACACCCTCTAGTACAGTCGCATCTCCGATGACAATAGGAGATGGAGTTTCCAATTCAATCAATTTGACGAACCAGTTCCTGTGTGATGTCATATATTGTGTAGCTCCACAGTCCTGGTACCAGTGATTTCGTGTGTTACATTTCGAATTTAGACTGTTCAGCTCTGCAGTTGACAGTCCCACTGACGCTAGTGCGCGGTATGGGCGATTCGTGCTCTTCTGTTCACTCCGTTCTGACCTTTCATTTCCATTTTTGTTGTCATCCTTCTTAGTACAGTCTCTTTCGAAGTGACCTTTCTGTCCACACACATGGCAAGGGTAGTTTTCTTTACAATAGGCAAGATATTTGGCACAGGGTTTGTTTCTGCAGTGTTTCTTCACATGTCCTTTCTGTCCTCACTTAAAGCAGCTGACTGGCGCGCTTCCACCTTGTCTGTTGCTATTGTTGTGAGTAGACTGATTTCCAGTTTTCTTCTCCTTTGCGATGAGTGCGTTGACTGCAGTTGCTCCACTTTCCTTTTTACCTTCATTGAGTCGATCCTCTTCCAGCCTCAATCTTTCGATGAGTGTTTCAATAGTTTTGTCGGCTCCTGTCACATTGTCCCAGGCTGTTCTGAAATGGTGCAGCTTAGGTGGTAGCATACTCAGCATTCGTGTCATGATCCAACTGTCTTTCACCCTGTCGTCATCTGATGACAGGTCTTCGGCTATCTGTTGAATTTCCAAGCAATTCTCAACAGCTGATTTTTGGCTGTCAAAAACATAACCAAAAAATTTCCTTTGCAAACCCTTAACAGTAATATCAGACTTTTTACCATAAACATTTTCTAGCTTATCTAACATTTGTTTTGCAGTTTGGCATTTGACTAGCTTTTTCGCTATATTACTACTGACATTTAAACATATAAGCGCTTGAGCTTCTACATCTTTCTTTATCCAATTACGTACAGGATCGGAGTTTGTACCTGATGGGTTGACAGTCAAACCAGTTGCAATATCAAAACATTCTTTTGTTCTCATAGCTGAATTAATTTTGAAACGCCAAGAATCATAATTGACATTTCCATGCAAATCTTCTGTCAAAGTTTCTAAATGAACCTTTACTGTATCCATGACTTGACTTAAAAAGCAAAATTAAGTTTCAAAAGTATGACAAATTTACAAACGTTTGATTTCACAAGATTTTACTAGGCCTATCTATTTTCAAATAGTTTTATCAATTTACTCTGACTCATGTATAGGCTACTTGACTGACATTTTGAGGTTAGATTGACTTAGCTGACGTTTCTTGGGCTGACGATGTGGTTGACGTCCTCTTCGACAGGGCTGACTTTGTCTGCGATGACTGACGTGGACTTTCTCGGCTGACTGGACTGGCCTGACGACTTCTGACTTGGACGACGACGACTGACTCGGCTGACTTTTTCTCGACGTCCAAATTGTATCCCGTAATGCTCGGCGTGTCTGACGTATGAGCGGTATCTGGGCCGATAACCTGTTGTATTTCTTATGCTCCGAGCAGGGATGAATGACCAAGCCATTGTCAATATGTATGACGTCCTTTTATTTATCAAAAATTAAACAGCAAGTATCATCAAAAGGCGCCTTTTGACTCTACAGCATAACACATGTTTATGAGTTATCAAAAACTTCCCTACATTCAACATAGATACAATTTTGATGGCTGATGGCTTCAGATTTCACAGACAATATCTTACACATACATTCCGCCATTAGCTGTGCATCTTCTTCTGGTTTAAAACAATTGCCAACTTATAAAAGTAAAATACATTTTTGATCACATTGTTGCCAACTTAGATTTACAGTAGAGGTTATAGTCAGTTGTAAACATAATTACATTTCAACAGAGAGCTGCGTAGATTCTGGATATCTAATACCTATACATAACTTAGAGGTAACTGGTATGAGGGTAACACGAGTGATTGCTGGGACAAATAGATGGGAGCAATGCCAGGAAAGTACTCCCAATGAAGAGATAAAGGGTAAGTTAGGCATTATCACGCTAGATGGAGCTGTTCGTATGAGCCGACTCAGATGGTGGGGGTCATGTGATGAGTATGGAGGAGGAGCGATTACCTAAGAGGTTAATGAGTTAGGCTACAGAGGGTGAGAGAAGCAGAGGTAGGCTTAGGAGGCGATGTTGAGATTCAGTGTTGAACGACTTCAAAGTGAGAGGTGTAGAAGCAGAGGAGGCCGCAGTGCTAACTGTTAATAGGGGATCATAGAGGTGACTTGTTCGCCAACAGAGGCTTGCAGACTAGACTGGACGCTGAAAGGCAACACAACCTCAAATGAAAATGTATGTACGGGGTCCGGACCCCACAACTACCAGGCTGTGGATTTGGCCAATGGCCTTCTCACGACAGGTTTCTCGGTTGGTGCACAAAAACAACCTTGCTCTTATCGCCATCATTTTACTTATCGTAGCCTGTTGACCTGCTTAGAACTCCGTGTGTTGCGCAAATTGCGTTCTTTAAAACTATCGGGGCGCAGTGGCTAGCATTGTTGGCTGTTACCCCCGAGGTCCCAGGTTCGATCCCCGCTCTGCCAAGAATTTTATGTCTGGTACGGGGTCTCCCAGCCTCGTTATGCAAAATGGGAACCTGCCAGTTGCTATGGCAGGAGGAGGAGTGGAAAGAAACTGGCCACCTACTACACACAAACTCCGGCACGGGATGCCTGGTTAGTGGAGCTCTAATTCAGGTCGCCTACGTCCCTGGCAGGGATATGGCACTCTAACAATAACACTATAGGGCAATACAATGCATGTGTTAGATACAGGGGTGCCCAAACTTTTTAAACTAAGGGCCACATTGTAAATAATTGCCTTGCGGGCCAATAACACTCCGGGGAATTTGGAGGGTATGGAATTAAAAAAAAAAGTATAATATGGTGAGTTTTGTAGCAATCTGAGCTTAGTTTTCTTAGTATTGTTGCCGTTTTATATATTTATTTATAGTGGACACAAAAATAAAACTCTAAAAATGAATTTGCATATTAAGGCTTTCACGGCCCGGATTATTATATAAATATTTTTAATAAATCCCTTCAAAATAGATGTACGATGATTTTTAATACACTCATACAGCATGAATGACAAAGAGTGAGTATTTATGTTCATTTGACACAATTATTAATAAAATTATGAAATAAAGTTCATAAAAATGTAGTATAGAGCGATGAATGGAGCTGCTTTGTACCGGTACTTAAAATTTCTCCCCATTTTGGCTCGAACTTAGGTGTACCAATCATTAATAAGGATTTTAAGTGTTCATCAGTGAGAGAAGCTCGAAATTATGATTTTATGTATTTTGGAAAATGCTTGTTCACAAACGAAAGTTGAGTCAAACACTGAAAACATGGTACGAGCAAACGTATTCAAGTTTTTGAAATCTTCATTGTTCAAGGAGCTGTAGAACGGCAACAGGTCACCATTTTTATAGCTCTCCTGGAAATGTTCCTTTGTTGTTAAGTCATGATTTCAAGTTAAGGCTTGTTGGCTCAGAATCAATTTCACATTTGAAAGGATTGTGAAATAGGTTGATTTTGTCACATTCTTGGTCAAAATCATCAAATCTGTCATTAAACTGCTGGCTCAATTGCTTGACGACATCAGGAGCAAAGTCAGAAGGGATGGGCGCACCAGCTTCAGATAAAAAATCTTTACATGTCTCAAAGTGACCCAAATCATTCTTGGTAAGCTGCTTCTCAAACAGTGCAAGTATTTTCCTAAAAGCCTTAACATAATGGTAGGCACAAAAACAAGTGAATTAACTCCCTGGAGTTTCAAGTTTAAAAAGTGTATGTGCATTGTAATGTCAACTAAAAATGCTAACTTCCACAGCCACAACGGATCAGAAAGCTCAGGCACTCGACGGCCTTGTTCAAACATAAACATATCTATTGCTGCACAAAGTTCAAAAAACCTTTGTAACACTTTACCTCTGCTGAGCCATCGGACCTCACAATGATAGGGAAGGTTCGGATAAACACTGTCCATTTCGGCCAAAAATAACTTAAACTGGCGGTGTTTTAGGGAGTTTGAGCGTATGTAATTTACTGTTTTAACAAAAACAGTCATAACTTCAGATATTTTCAAACTGTTGCCGCACGAAGCCTGCTGATGTATGATACATTGCAGTACGATTGGTTTTTCTCCTCCGGTGTCTTTCACTGCTTTGCATACATTTCCAAGAAAACCAGCTTTTTCACCACACAAGTTTCGACCTCCGTCTGTAGTCACTCCAACTAAGTTCTTTAAGTCGAGTCCAAGTGCAAAAATAGTTTCCTTAACCTTAAAAAATATTTCTTCACCAGTTACTGAAGTTTCCATTGAGTGAACTCCAGCCAGTTCTTCGGTAATTTGAAATACACTCTTCACTCCTCAAATAAACAATAGAACCTGAGCTGAATCAGAGGTAACAGTGGACTCATCTAAAGCAATAGAAAAACACTCAAATTTTTCACAAGCTAACATTAATTGACGATTGACGTCTTGCCAAGATCTTCGGTTCGACGAGTCATAGTGTTACGAGACAGACTAATAGAATTTACCAACGGAAGTTTGTCAGAGCAAAGCTCCTCAACAATTTTTGAAATGCAATTTTTTTCTATTTCCCCATCAGTGAAAGGTTTGCCTGCCTTAGCTAAAATATGAGCAATTTTGTAGCTTGCGCGTACTACAGACTCATTTTCATCAGTACGTTTAGTAAATATCTTTCTTTGTAAGGTCAAGGATGCCTTCATAGTGGCTAATGTTTCTATTTTAAGTTTACCTGAGAGCTGAGCATATTTGCTTTGACCATGTTTGGTTTCAAAGTGTCTTCGGACATTGTACTCTTTTAGGATCTCTATGGTTTCACTACAAATGAGACACAATGTTTTGTTGCTGTTTTCTACCACAAAGTACTTTTCACCCCACTTTTCTTGAAAAACTCGACACTCACTGTCAATCTTCCTCTTTTTGGAGCAAGACATTGTGTTTTAAAAACAAAGAATACCATCTTAAAAACTGTTTAGTTTTCATTGGCAGTAAAGATGTTTATGAACTATTTTGTAATACCGTAATATAGAAAACAATGAAACATATAAACAGATACAATGAGATAATAAAACAATCTCTGGCCTTCTATGTTCTTTGACGTGCGTATTCTTTCTTCATTGGAAGTGCTGCCACAGTACTCCGCTTCCAGTGGTAACGTTTCCAAATACTTCTTTGGAATATGTACTCGCCGGTCAGATCTTGTTGTTTGTGACTGTACTTGCGATGAGTTGTTTACATTTTTATTAACTAGTAAATAGGCCGGCTAAAGCCGATCAATGCTTATTGTTGTTGGGCTTTCCTTTAATTTTGAGGACATAACTTTTTTCTTTTCGTTTAAGTATATGATAAGGACCATCATACGGCGTTTGCAATGGGGCTCTAATGCCGTCGTGACGTAACACCAATAATATTATTATTTATTTAGTTTTTTCAAAGTTTTGGCGGCACGGCGTGGGCGCGGAGCGTCGGGCCGGACAAAATAGTCTCGCGGGCCGTATCCGGCAGTCATGTGTTAGAAGGTACGTAAGCCAGGCGTTGTATGGGAGAAAGCGTCAGAGGCAACTCACATCATTTGGTCGTGGATGTGCTTATTGTTGTGTTAGAGAGAGGAACATTGAGGTCATCTACACCTAAGATGTGGACGAAGATGACAATAACTACTACTATTCTAACCGGAATACTTACGTTGTTGTAGTTTTCATTTGAAGGGTTGGACCATCGTGGCCATGTAGCCACGGTACTCTTGAGTGTGTATATATGTGGAGACAGATAGAATTTGCCTGACAGTCAGTGCTATTGTGGTTCATTTGTTCATTTCGTATGGCTAAATGAGGATAGATAGCGGCAAAGAATATTGAAAGCAAAGGGATAACAAAAGGGTTAAATTATTATACAGTATGTACACAAAGTAGATTGTAGGTACCGTAATAGCTTAGGCACCAGATGACAGTAGCACTATGTAGGTCTTGGATGGTTCCTTCAAATCTCCTCCATGGACACTCGAGTGCAACGTGCTGAATGGTCTGAGGTACACTGACACAGTCACAGAATGAGCTTTGAGTCCCCCCCCTTGTGCAGCCAGAAATTGCATCATCCATGACTTGTGTAGACCCTGTTCAATGTATATGTATATTAACATATTACCATGGAGAAATAAAGAAATGAATGAATGAATGAATGAATGAAAGCTCATACTAATGTAGAAAGAACATGGCGGCGATGGTTGCCCTACCAATAGCTAAGATCATGTCATCGGGGTTGTAACACTTCGTGTAAATATTATTATTTTTACTCACCTAAGAGCATAAAAGATATCACAAGACGAAACTAGGTTCCGAAGAAATATGCATCAATAATTTACACTTACCTGAATTAATTTATCTATATAGTTCTGGCCTCGAATTAAAGGTTTCTTCGTCTTCACCCAAGGGGCAGCTACAATAATCTCACTGTTTCTGTGGTTGAATAAGAAGCTTTTTGGCGAGTTATCACGATTTGTATTTAAGTTCAGTAATTATAGATTAATATTATTAGCATAAAATCAAACAGATTCTGAAGTAGGAGAGAAGTAAGTACCCAGTTACTGAAGTGCTGTCCCAGCACATGCAGAGTATTTGTGTACACAATCGGAATGAGAATAGTTGCCTGAAATAATGTAACCAACGCTGTAGAGATACAATTCAATTAAGACCTCTCTTAGAACTGTCTAAAATCTCGGCTAAAACATCACACCGAATTAGTTGATTGAAATATGCAAAGAAGTCGTCGTGTGGATATCTGAACATAATTATGGTGATTACCACACACAAAGGACACGATAATATGTTACCATCTAATCTATTAAACATTCGCTGTTACCGTATGGAATAGTTGTTCGCTGGAAATAGTAGATTTAGTAAAGAAATGAAGGTAGAAAAGCACCATCTCCCTCTTACGGAATTATCGCGGCACACCATGTCGAAATATAAGTACATCATTGGCAAGTTGCTCACAACACTTTATTACACACATCATAATAAAAAATAACTTGCAAGCTGTAAGAATCACAAAAGTATGAATAATGACGGAACACAATGAGTTCACTGTTTGGCACAGGGGAAACATCTTCCTTAACCAATATAACAGAAGTTCACTGTAATATTTGGCGTGTATACAAGGCAGTGTAGAACATCTGCTAGACTGGTAAGGATTTACGGAGGCACCAGAAGCTGAGCGTTCAAGATAACGTCAACGGTTTGGTCTTGCCGTAGATGCTCATTGCGTTTTCCCTTTAAGTACTTAAGATCGACACTACCGGTACTGAAGTGCACTAAGCTATTATTATATTGTCACTAACTAGCAAATCATTGCGGTGTATATTCTTGAGACACTTCTATGAATGCTTTAGTCTTAGGTACTTCAACATCTGCAGTAAATGACACAATGCTATCTGTCGACTGAAAAATCATCACACAATCGAACCAGTCCATAATAAGCGTATTATCACATATTTACACACGATTGCAGTACATTGACGTGAACTGGACTTAACAGACATACTGAAGACACTAAAAATTACATATGAGCAATAGTTTATCCCAACTTTCAACAAACGAAGCTAATCAAAGCTAATATTGTATCCCAGCAACGAATGTAAACAAACAATATCTCGGGCTTCCGCATACGCCATTTTCACTCTTTCGATACCTGCATTAAGGTCTGAGTATTGTACTTGGTCTTGCTCATACATATCTCGGTAAATTGAAATCAGGTGGTTCTCTGCATGGATCAGTTATTAAACACAGCCCATTCTTCATGCCAGGTTTTGCCAGCAGCGAAATGCGATGAAATGATCTTCTTCCACAGCTTCCATGGAGGATTTCTGGATTTCAATCTCACCTTTTTCGGAGAATTACAGTCTAGGCAAATGGGGATTTCTGCCACATTTCAGTCATACTATTAGCAGAGCTGTTATTCTTCGTACAAGAGATGGATGTTATTGTGGTAATGTGTGTATTTGTAATTTATGGGAAGGAAGGAGGATTGTAGTTTTTCGTACCGTTAATCTCGCGATTACGAGCCACAGGACCTCCATTGTTGCATGGAATCCGAACCACATGACGTGATATTTCACTTCGAAAATCTCACATTTATTTCGGGAATCGATCTATGTCCGTCTTGGTGAGAGGCAAGCACCTTGACCACTGCACCATCACGCCTCCCTCTTAAGCTTATTTGCCTGAAGTAAAAGTGGGAACCCACGGATAACTGCTTCCAGGATGGCTGAGCTAGGAATCGAACCCACCTCTTCTCAGTTTTCACTTACGAGGCTGAGTGTACCCCGTCCCAGCGCTCAAACCAAAACTAAATTTATTGGGACAGCCGGGAATCGAAAGAACATTCAGAACTGATCAGGAAGCAATGGCACATGGTACAAGTCAGGACAGTTCCTATAATCATCTCCAGCACTGGCGTGATTCCGAACAACTTAAGGGGGCTGATACACTTGGAATGCATGCATTTTGTAAATTACTCTATATCGATGGAACCATAACGGGGATTTGAATCAAACTTAGTACAATTATAGTGCATATACTGAGCTTTCATTTGATGTATAAAGTTTTAAAATTTAGTATGTACAAGTGTAATAAAATTAGCATATTAAAATATTAAAAAAATATTTTTTTAATGTTACAAAAAATATAATTTCTTGAATACTATCAATGTGATTGGCATAAACAATTTTTTTCCTTAAAGACAACACTAAATTACCCACGATAGACCTCTATGAACTTAGTGGAAGAATAAGTTACCCTTTGAAAGGGATTTCATTTGAATATTGAAATAAATTAAGAATTTCACATGGTGTTTTAGATGCATTGAGCATATTTCTCAAAGGAATTCAATAATTGAGGTTCATACTCTATAACGTAGTTCCAACTAGGGGAATTCCAAATTTCAAGCATTTTGGACCATTAGTTCTTGAGTTATTGTGTTTTTGTGTGAAAAATTAAACTTTTGGGAAAATGGCTCTAAACATTGTATATACATTTCCGCTTACACATAACACACAGCTGACAGTTCAGTACATGCATGGATTTAAATCGTAATATCTCGGTGAAAATTGGAAATTTGGCTATAAAACTTCAGATTTAGATAAATAAATGGTTATTCTTTCATTCGAGATCAAAAACAAAAATGAAGAAAAATTCTTATTTCCAGGTGTATCAGCCCCCTTAAAGGAATCTCTCACAGAGTTGCAATTAGACCTAGGCCTTTTTAAGCTTATGCAGAAGACAGTCATACTTTCGACGTGTCGCATAGAATGTTCTTGAGAAATCAAGTCTGAAGGAGTGAAGGAAAAGTGTAACTCTACTACGGAACGTAGTCACCGAGAGATTGAAGCATTTCCTCCTTATGATGTATATCTGGGATTGTGAATGTTTTCTTTCCAGCAAATATACTGAGAATGTGTAAGTGCATGCGCAAAATAAACAAATAAATAAATACATAAATAATAATGTTGCTCATAACAACAAAGACAACTGCAAAGTATTAGTAGTATATTTCGAAAATCTTCTTAACTGTAAGGAACCCATAGAAATGATGGACATTCATATATCACCATCAACCAATCCTGACTCAGAACCTCCAACCATTGAAGAACTCCATTCAATAATATCGAATCTTTAGAATTATAAGGCTTCGGGAAAAAATCAAATCACGGCTGAACTATGGAAGAATGTCAACGAAGATGCTATAGGCCTACAGTCTCTCAAAAATATCTTTGAAGAAATTTGGATACATGAAAGAATCCCAGATGACTGGAAAACAGCCCTTATACATCCACTTCATAAGAAAGGATCCAAAACAGACCCTAACAACTACAGAGGGATATCTCTCCTTGACGTAACATACAAAATATTCTCCACAGTCCTACTACACAGGACAGAACCTCAACTAGACCATCAACTTGGGGAATACCAGGCGGGTTTTAGGAAAGGGAGATCCTGTCCGGAACAAATTATCAACCTCAAACACATCATGAACTACCAAAAATCACGGGCTAAATCGTATGTTATCACTTTCATTGACTTCCAAAAGGCATACGACTCTATAGATAGGGAATCCTTATCCTCGGTCCTGAAAGAACTAGACCTCGATAACAAAACTACAAACTTAATCAGAGAAACACTAACTAATACATTCTCCAAAGTTAAATTCATGGGGGAACTCTCCACCCCTTTTGAGATTAAAACAGGTGTAAGGCAAGGGGATGGAATTTTTCCACTGCTATTTAACCGTGCCTTAGAAAAAGTAGTCAGAGAGTGGAATGTGAAGACCCACAGTGGAATCAGAATAGGAACTAAAAACTAAGGCATTAAGGTCAATTGTTTAGATTTGGCTCATGGCATGGCCTTATTAGCTGAGACATGGGAAGAAGCCAAGGAACAGATCCTCGAACTCCAGAGGCAAGTGTTAAAAATGGGTCTCAAAATCTCAGTTGAAAAGACCAAAATAATGACGAACATAAAAAACCCACCAAAAAAGCTTCAAGTGGGCAAACAATACATAGACATCGTCAAATAATTTAAATATATTGGGGAATGGATCGGCTGGAATGCGCTAGAGAAAAAGGCAATGGAATGTAGGAGAAATAGAGTTGAATTGGCCTTCCAATTTACGAAGGACACTTATAACAAGAAGTCTCTCTCCTGGAATACCAAGATAAGACATTATAACACGGTAATTAAACCAGAAGCCTTATATGCAGCCGATACATTGTCTCTCACCACCCAGGGACCGCTTGAAAGGCTGGAGGTCAAGGAAAGAAAGATAATACGCAAACTCTTAGGCCCCAAATTTTATTACAACAAATTAATCCATGTCAGGAACGAAACTCTTTACCAAAAGACTGAAAAACTCTCGGACACAATAAGAAAACGGAGAATTGATTTATATGGGCACATCCTCCGAATGAATTCAAATAGACAAACCAAAATGATCATCGGCCACTTTCGTAATAAAAAAATAAAACCTCTTTGGTTTAAGGAAACAGAGAAAGACCTCGTGGATCTCCAAATTACAGACACCATGCTCATGGACAAAACAGCCAAAACCGTCACCAAGTATAAGAAACAACGATTCCAAGTGAAACTCAAACAAAAGCGTACGATCCACATCTCTGCCGAAGAAAAGGAAGCAAGATCTCAAAGGATGAGGCAATACTGGGCCAAAAGGAAAGCTCAAAACAATAAAAAGTGATTGATTTCATGTACCCCAAAGTTGGGTGAAACAAATAAAGGATAATAATAATAATAATAGTAAGAAAAATGGCTTACCATTTAACCAAATACATTTACAAAAAACTATATATGTCCTTCAAGGCCAAACTTAGGCACTACGATACCGTTATTCGCCCGAAGGCGATATATGCATCAGAATACCTGGCGATGAATAAGAATGACCTGGCAGAACAACTGGGAGCCAAAGAGAGGAAGATTTTGAGAAAGATCTTGGGCCCGTTCATGGAACAAGGAGGGTATAGAAGACGACACAACGCTGGACTTTATCTACAAGTGAAGAAAATAACGGACACCATTCGCAAAAGAAGACTCTCCTTTTATGACCATTAAACACAGTGAGCTCCAGAAGATTGTCCAATAGAATCTGAGCCTACTTTGTGGGAAAGAAAACCAAAGGGATATGGTTTACAGAGGTGGAAAAGGACCTACAAGAACTGGGAATATCACATGAGGACATCTTGGAACGTGCTTCTTTGAAGAAGAAACTTGGGGAAACACAGAGTTTTCAGCCAAAACCCACATTAAACCGGCAAGAAGTGGACTGAAGAACGAAAAGAAGCTCACCGAAGAAGAATGTGTGAACACTTGGCCAATGTGAAAGAACGAGGGAGAAGGCAGTTGAAATATCGTGGTCCATGGAAGACCGAAACGATTATAAACAAGTAGTTCCGTGAAGAACTATACAGCCTATTTTCATATATCCTACTAATGTTAATTGCCCCTATCAACATACAAAATTTCAGTTTGATTGCTGTAATAGATTCGTAGATATCGAGAACCGACTAAATATTGCGGATGGTCGCCATGTTGGATTTTTATATATGTAGGTCTTAGAGTTATGTACTGTTACATGAAGATTATTGAGTACGTGTAGTATTCAAACTTCAATCGCATGATTAGGACACAAGTTGTAAAAACGAGATTTTAATATTTTGCACAGCTGCCATCTTGTGGTTATGGAAACAATTGAAAAAATTAGATGACAGTGGATTAGCATTCGTATAAGGATTTACTGTACCAAGTGTAACTGCACTCGGATGGTTAAATTGCGAGAAACGACCATGTGGAGATTTATACTTTGCGTCGCCGCCATGTTGGATTTGTGATCACCAGGTTATTGAAAGTCCTATAGGTGAACTTATGTTCATAGCCCCTATGAACATAAAATAATCAGTTTGATTGCTGTAATAGGTTCGTAGATATTGAGATCCATCTAAATATTTCGGATGGTCGCGATGTTGGATTATTATATATATAGTCCATAGAGTCATGTACAATAAAAGGAAAATTATTGCGTAGGTTCATTATTCAAACTTTCCCTTCGATCGCATGATTACAACACAAGAAATAAAAACTTATTTTTAAAATTCGCACAGCCGCCATCTTGAGGTTATGAAAACAATTGAACTAAATTAGATACCAGTACATTACAATGTGTATGATCATTTGCTGTACCAAGTTTCAATGCGTTTGGATCATTAAATCGCGAGAAAGATCTATTTAAAATTTTCAAATTCGATTGGCCGCCATATTCGTTTTGTAGTTAACCGGTTTTGGAAGTCTTATAGATGAACTTGCAGTAGTGCCCTTTATCTCCGTACAATATTTCAGGGTGATACCGCTAATAGTTTCAGTGATATAGAATGCCGGTGAAATATTTCGCACAGCCGCCATCTTGAGGTTATGTAAACAGTTGAACGAAGTTAGATGTCGGTGTATTACAATGTGTATAAACATATACTGTACCAAGTTTTATTGCGTTTGGTTGGTTAAATCGCGAGAAACGTCTATTTAAAAGTCGCAACTTCACTTGGCCACCATGTTGGTTTTGTAGTTACCAGGTTTTCAAACGTCACATAGGTGAACTTCTAGTAGTTCCCTTTATCACCGTAAAATATTCCAGGGTGATATAGTAATAGTTTCGGAGATATTGAATGCTGGTGAAATATTTCGCACAGCCGCCATGTTGGATTGGTGAGACGTAACAAAATTCGAAGGGCACGGTCGGGGTCTTCCAGAATAGTGCTATGAACTTACCGAGTTTCATTGAAATAGCTCCAGATGTTTAGAAGTTATTAGGGGGGAACACACACCATCACACACGCACACACAGACAGACACACACGGGCAAAATGTGATCTCATAAGCCTATTTTTTATAAATGAAAATAGGCTAAAAAGTAAAAAAAAATAAAAATAAAAATAAAAGAATATTAATATCAAGCTATCGAACTACCAATGTCTTATCTGGACATGATTTTACTGCTCTGTATTAGTTTTCCACCTGTGCACACCGATTTTAAGAAAGTAAATATACTGGCGTATGGCGACTCCATAACAATGGTACAAAACTAGACACAAACCGGGTTTTACTTCAATATCACCAGCGAAGTAATACTTAGGGGGTGATTTTAACAAGACATTTGGCATACTGAGCCCGTATTCGCTCATGCTGGTGGTGGTGATGATTTTTATGTGAGCTATGGAATTTTTACATCTGAGAGACATACAGGGTGTTTATATTTGCTTGGCAAGGACATTCTCGCTCACGCGCTCCGCCAGTTGCAGCTCAGTTCCCGGCGACCGCGTGCGCGTTTGTACGACAGAATGCCGCTCTTTAAATCAGTATCATGCATTTTTACTCACCATGCTTACAGTAGATGCTGAAAATGTTCCCCATCCGCTATCAAACTTAATCGGCATCTCCTTATGAAGTTTCCGGTTTTTCCTGTTAATTTAGCTTCAGTAAGGAAATAACGACATTTTTGTCTATTTTTATTGTTTACTGAACCTGTACGTTTGAATCTCTTAGCCAGTTGATTTATAGGAATGGGTCTCCCTGGAAATATCATTCGAAACTTTTGTCTTGTTCTAGCGCACGTTATGAACGGCACGTAGGCATATTATGCAGACCTTCGCTCGACCTTGGTCGCCGCTCCCCGGCGCGTGGTCTCCAGCGGTATTGCCTGGTTATTCACTCGCTCTTCTGTAGACGTGAACTCCGAGCTAATTGGGTGTTTCAGTCTTTCAGTGTTTTATAAAGCTACTGTGTACCGGTACTGTATATCTTATTGTGTAGTGTTTTATTGTGATTGTGTATAGTGCTGTAATGCCTTATGTGAAATATTCGTTACGTGAACGAGTATATTTGCACGATACGTATATAAGGGGCAGGAAATCGTGCGCTAGAACAAGACAAAAGTTTCGAATGACATTTCTAGGGAGACCCATTCCTATAAATCGGACAATAAATCAACTGGCTAAGAGATTCAAATGTACAGGTTCAGTAAACAATAAAAATAGACGAAAATGTCGTTATTTCCTTACTGAAGCTAAGTTAACCGGAGTAACCGGAAACATCATAAGGAGATGCCAGTTATGTTTGGCAGCGGATGGGGAACATTTACAGCATCTACTGTAAGCATGGTGAGTTGGTTTAGATTGTTAGTGACGTTGCATGTTACCTGTTTACTTTGTTGTGAGTACCGTTCAGGTCGCTCATCAGTTAGAAGCCTTGTGTCATAAGGTCATTCGTCATAAATAATGAACTCTTAATCCGACGATTGTAATAATCACACTCTAAATCATTAAAATTCATTTATACAAATCTACAACGTTAAAATACACGTTAAATAATAACCGCTTGATTTTCTTAACTACAGCTGACCGACGCATAGCGCTTGTGAGGTCATTCCTGAAGGAATTTTTTGGAAGTTAGTTTTTACTTTTCGACTGCCAGAGATCACCGGCTAACCAGTAGTTTGTAACTCGGGGGCCGCAGTGACCTCATGGTGAGACACTTTTTACAGGGCATTTAGTTGTCTAATTCGTACACTTTAGATGACGAATGCTATCAAACAGTTATCATTCTGTTGTAGGTAGGATAATAATAATCTTTGTGGGTTGTATTTTTATTATGTGTGTAAACCCATTGTACCCTACTGTAATTTCTTATAGCTTTTATTGTACAGCTATTGTTAATTTACTGATTGTAATCAGATGACTGTTATCCTAGCTTTGCTTAGTTTTGCGTATACTGACGCTTATCGCCGTAGCTTATTATCAGCCAGGATTAGCTAGAATAGGTAACGTAAACTGTAAATACGGGAGTGGTACCAGTATAATTTGCTTTGTTGTCATGATTTGACATTATTTTGAGATGATTTCTTCCTAGAACTATCTTTATTTTTGCTTGTATCTTTAATCAGGGTAGTTTTTCGTAGCACGTCCTAAGCTTTGGTTTGCTCTTTCTTATGTAATTAGGACCTGTCGAGAGGGATAGTGAGTCTTGTGCCGGCTAGCCCCTCAAGGAGTCCATCCGATCCTCTTCGGCAATGTGTTTGAAGGATGGGGTTATCTGGGAGGCCACGTACGGTTGGTGGTGACCAGATAACCTCCTCCAACGGACACAATATATCATTAAATATGCAGAGGTTCGGAAGTAAGTAATGAAATGTGGCATTGTTCTCAGGCTCTCTAGTAAAGAATGTGCTTCTTAGAATTGACTACAAAACACGCCTGAAATATAGCTCCTACTTGAGCTATTTGTCACGTTTTATACCGAGAATAGTTCATAAACCCTGATTGAGGGTCCGGCCTAATCTCTCGCAGACATTCATACAAGCCGGGTGTTTTTTATTCTCAGGCCTCCAAGTAAATGGCCTACACAGAAACACGTCAGAATTATATCGTCTCAAAGAGCATTGAGGATGTTTATGGCACCAATGTGGGAAATAAATGGGCGCAGGTTCCCGAACACCACAAAGTGGTTATACGAATGCAACTAAAACATTCCACACATGCAACGCGTAAACTGGGCTGATGACCGCAATGTTCCGAGCTTTTAAACAACAAATCTACCCTGAAGCGCAGCCGTGCGCGTTAAATGGATAACAACGACCACTTATGGGAGCTACAGTAAGTCGAGAGATCTGAGTTTCGAATGCCAGCTTTGGCAACAGCTATCCTGAGTTTGTATTTTCATCAAGGTTTTCTGTACTCACATCAGGCAAATGCCGGGATAGTACCGTATATATAGTCATATAAGAAGGGAGGAAGCGTGCAGTTTGCTACTCCTGTGGGGGTCCGGGCACGGACATCAAGAGCCCGCTGATGGACCAGCTTGGTGTTCCTAGGTGGAACCCCACACAAGACACGGCATAAACCTAGAAAAATTGCTAAGTACCAATAATACTGTAGTTACACACACTAGTACAATCCATACAGCCACACAGGTTATCAGATAAATTGACCATACACCCAAATACACGGGGCTGATGTACAAGGTGTATCAAGCCCCTGAAAAGAAGCAACAACAACAAAACTGTACTTAAAAAAAATTGACATTAATGTCTTTAGACCACATGGGTAATGCAGCCAGCGTAATATAAATATGGTCTGTCGCCTCGGAGGTCCGGGTTCAATTCCCGGATCTACCAAGAAATTTAATACTGGTCCAGATATGACAAGAAATGTAAGTCTGGTCTGAGGGCTGGAATGGGATTCACTCAGTGTCATGAGGCAAAACTGAGTAGTGTCGGGTTCGATTCCCACATCAGCCACCCTGAAGTGCTTTCCGTGGTTTCCCACTTCTTCTCCAGGCAAATGCCGGGTTGGTTCCTAACTTAGGGCCACGACCGTCTCCCTCCCAATCCTCATCCGAATTACAAAGGAAGGAAGGAAGCTTTTAGTTTTACGTGACCGTTAATCATGCGATCATGAGCCACGGGACCTCCTTTTTACGCGGAATCCGAACCACAGGACATGGCATTTCGCTTCGAAAATCTCACATGCATTGACCGGGAATCAAACCCAGTCCACCTTGGTGAGAGGCATACAGCTTGACCGCTGCGCCACTACGCCCCCCGTCCGAATTTCAAATACACACACTACTATATACAGGGGCAGATGACCTCGAAGTTTCGCCCCTTAAAACAACAATAACTAAAAACATAACTACTATAGACACCACAAGGTCTTAGAGTTATGTAGACTACTATTACATGAAGATTAATGCGTAGGTGTATTATTCAAACTTCAATCGCACGATTAGGACACAAGGAATAAAAACGAGATTTTAAAATTTCACACTGCCGCCATCTTGTGGTTATGAAAACAATTGAAATTAATTAGATCCCAGTGGATCCCGGCTTCAACCACAGATTACCTACTACTACAGATAGCCGACAGCCATGCTAATTCTTGGCACCTAAGACTTCAGCGCTGTCTGGTGTTTGGCCGTGGTACTAGTTGACGTGTAGCACGGCCGTGCGGGTAGCCTACCCCACCCCTTCCCCTCGTTCCACTAAATATTCTCGTCCTAAATTCTCTATCCACTTCAATGTTCCGAAAATCACAATCTTCCCAATACTTATAGCACGTTTTTAAGTGAGGAGATAATCATATGATCAACAAGAAATAAATCACAATCAAAATACCAATAACATTTTTTTTTAATAATACCTAAGTGGGAAATTGTGAATTCCTGAACTCTGAAATGAACAATCACAGCATTTAGGACATGTTAGTTAGTTTTTGTTGTTTAAGGGGCGGAACTACGACGTCATCTGCCCCTATTTTAGGACATGACCTCATCAATAATTTACATGTTTACATTTCTTTCAGTTGCAATTGGAGCATATTGCATTGGTGACAAGAATTAGGCTACTAAAAGTCCTGCAGCATATTACTACTCACCTTAAAAATAGGGTCCCTTCCAATTAACCACATTAGGCCTAATTAGGCCTATAACCAATCAGTTATTAGAATAAACTGCAAAGGAAAAGTACTGGGAAGGGAGAATATTCATATCTTAAAATGCTTGATGCTGTTAACAATAACAGTAAAATGTTAAGAGAGAATGCTAAGTAAACAGGTGGTGTAACCAGATCACACTAAAATTGTTAGTGCACTTGGTGCCAAATTCATTGGGAGACTGAAATTTCAGAAAAATAATTGGATATTACAAAATGTCTATACAGTAGTTCATTTCATATTCCCTTTTAAAATATATCCAGTTCACCAATTTTTACAGGGTGAAATACAGTAAGTACATCAAAAAAAATCATCGCACACTAATACAGTAAATTCTATGACATCCTGTGAAAGGGAAAGGAGAAATAGGACTTTCAATGAAAAACAAGAAAAACCTCAATACTGCTAGAAATCATCGTTTTATTTAAAAAGTTGTCAACGAAGAAAAATAACAGCGAGAGCCAAGATCACACTTAGCAAAAATACAGAAATCAGATCTGGTCCTCCTAAAAGTACGTGTTGAGGCATGTTCCTTTCTTCTTTCTTGCCAAGGCATAACAGTAGGCTATAGCACAGGATAATGAACCTCTTCCCTCCTTTATGCCATGGCTAACACTGATGAACAGCAAATTCCTACAACACATGCAAGTTTGTATGTTGAAGCAGTAAACTTAAGAAAATATGTAATGCTTCAAATGGAGAACTTGAATTTGCTGATATGTGTATAGTTGCACCTACTATAACTACATTTTAAAAGAATCACTTATTGTAGAATCATTGTGTTGTTGATATTAATTCATTTAGCCCCATGTATTTGGAAGTATGTAGGATTTGTATGATAATCTGTGTTATTGTAGTACCTGTAGTAGTGTGTACTGCTCGGGTCTAAGCTGCGTGAACCTGAGAGAAATGTGCATCGCAGTGGTGTTGACGAGTGATGAGGTTCCTTGGTCCGTGCATAGTACAGAACCAAATACATTGGTCGGTGGCTCACTCACTCATTCGTAACACCACAGTGTTTTGAGCAACAGCCCTAAGTTAGCATTATTGGAATAGAAAGGAATACCAGATATCACGGCGGGCAGTTGACAGGCCCTTCTCTTCTCGCCTGACCCTCCCCTGTTCTTTCTCCTCATCCCGCAAGTTCACAGAACATGGAAAATGAACCCGAGCAGTATAGCCTACTTTTTGTAATTCAGGTGACGAGTGGAAAGGAGGCAGCCATTGCCTTAAGTTAGGATCAATCCCAGCGTTAGCCTGGAGTGGAAGTGGGGAAACCACGGAAAACCACTTCTTGGATGGCCGAGGTGAGAATCGAACCTACCTCTTCTCAGTTCTGGCTCACGAAGCTGATTGTGAGTCGTTCCAACCCTCAGACCAGAATTAAATTACTTGGAAACTAGCCCAGGACCTTAGGAGTGGCAGCTACCACACCACAAGGTGGTATTATGGTAGCACTGAATGAAAGTAGCACGAGTGATAACATTCTCCATAAGGGGCAGATGACCTCGTAGTTCCGCCCCTTGAAAGAACAATAACTCACTACCTATAGGTGTATTTTCCAGAGTTGGAATCTGACAATTCAGCACCACTGGGCAAAAACAGCTGACGACTAGATCGCCCGCATGGCTTGTTGCCATGGAAACTATACAGCGCTGCCAATTTGAATGATGCTATTTCACCACTTGCTTGTCGCCGATCAGTCGCTTGTTTGGTTGCCTCCAGTGCACACTCACCTTGCTGCGTTTCATAATCTGTTGTTTTAATGAGTTATAATTGTTTGAGTTATACTTATTTATACTTTATACTTATATTTATACTTATGATTCATTAGAGACCGTTATTTATGTATGTAGCAGTGTTAGTGTCAGTTCTGAGCATCAGGCGAACCATTAATTCCAGTCGCGCGCAGGAACGTAGGCTACCGCCTCTGCTCTTGTAATTAGTAAGACTACTGTGATTAGCTTCTGTCTTCTAAAGGGTGACTTAATAGTCTACACAATGAGCCTATATTTTGTAATACAATTGTGTGTTACTTGTGACTTGAAACTTATTCTACAGGAAATATAAATAACTAAAAATCACGGAAACAATCACGTGTTGTCGTTTCGCTTTGATCATTTTTGCTTTATGATAGTATTCGTAATATTGTTATTGCTATTCATTACAATAATTTAGGTCTCTCCTCAATTTGACGGGCTAATATTTTGTTTTACAGTTTGCACCGAACAGATTTAAGCATTGGTTTGTTTAAGATTTTGAAAACCATCTGAATAAAAAAGTAATAAATGTAATAACGGTGCTAATGATATTATGAGCATGAGGAAAAGAGCGGGAGGATGGAAGTATGCGCGTGGTGGACAGCAGCATTCGTGGCACCGCTGCCTTTAGTTCAACAGTTCTCCGCCGAACTGTCAGATCCCAACTCTGGATAATACACCTATAACATTCTCTGTAGTACATAAATTAGCCAAAATACCTTATGAAACGACGAGAAATAAATCAGGGAATGAAGTTTAAATAGATGTTTCCTCCTCCGCTCTCTGTGACCCACCCAACCATCCCAAAAAGAATCACGACTTATATAGGCAAAATTACAGCTGTGGCTGCCATTGTTCACATCAACTATCATCAAAACAGTACTACCAACCTCGCCAACACCTGACCATTCTAACCTTCGTTTCGTCCATTCCAATGGTTTTTGAGAATGGTTACAGCCTAACGCGTCCAGATCAATGATTATTTTATCAACAGTGATTTTGTATGCCACTTTTTATTATCAACAGTGATTTTGTATCCCACATGTTGGCAACAATTTGTGCGCCTCATTGTGTGCCGCTAGAGTGGACTTTGTTGACAGTTGAATGAGATGCAAGTGCTGTCGGAACATGGCAGCCGTTTTTAAAAGAGCAAAATATAGAAACACATATTTACATACTGGGCGCCAGGGAATATTGTCCGCAGTGCCTACAAGCTGCTGCGAGAGATTAAGTCACCAGTTACGTTGGTAGCACGGCTGTCGCTTGTATCATAACAAACAGTAAACTTTATACTCACCCAGCCATTCATAACATACTGTTGCACTCTTCCAATAATCTAACTATACGCACTGACGATTTCGACAGCTCACAGCCCACACACGTGGCCTTCGCCCTATCAGGGACACCGTGCTGCGAACTAAACTGATGACGCAACCTCTCGCATCTGCAGAGAACATTTCCTGGCGCCCCGTACTTTAGCACATATATGATGTGCAGTAGTGACCAGGGTTCCTAATTTCAATAGGCCTACGTAATATCGCCCAGAAGATGAAACAAGGAGACAAGGTATGTAAAAGTCACATTCATGTCTGATGCAAGTGTATAAGCTGCGTTCTACTTTCATTCAGAATTAATACCTAGGTAAAGTAACATGTGGGAATAAATATACTAGCTAGCCTATATCAACCATTACTTTGGCATACAATACACCAATTATATTTGTCTTGTATCCATCTCGCTGTTACAGAAAATCATCGACACTAATTACCAAGAATATAATCGGCCCCTTATAGAGAATGTTATCGCTCGTTCTACTTTCATTCAGTGCTACCTTAATTCTGAATGTAAGTGGAATGCGGATTATACTTGCAGCAGACATGAATGTAACTTTTACATACCTTGTGTCCTTGTTTCATCTTCTGGGCGATATTACATATTAAAATTAGGAACCCTGATCACTATCAAACCTCATGATGTGCTAAAGTACGTAAATATGTTTTTCTATTTATTGATATTTTAAAAACGGCTGCCATGTTTCGACAGCGCTTGCATCTCGTTCAACTGTCATCATCGCTCACTCTAGCAGCACGCACCAAGGCGCACACATTGCTGCCAACATGCGAGATACCAAATCACTGTTGATAAAAAGAACTGGGATACAAAATCACTGTTGATCAAAAAAAGAAGTTCATCGGGATGCGTTAGGCTGTAACCATTATCAAAACCAATGTTGTACGAAAAACTTAATACATATTTATTACAGCGGAGCGATATACTGCATAATAATTACAGAGCATATAACAAAAATAACTCATTTCAGCCATGGGGGAAAAAAATCATTACAGAGAAGTGAAAATATTGCACACACTAGCCTAATTAAGAGCAGTGAACCAAGTGCTGCGCACTAGAGACTAAACTGGGCACTTCTTTGTTTGGCAGTACTGTTATGGTACTGTTTTGAAGATGATTGATTTGAACAATGGCACCCACAGCTGTAATTTTCGCTAGCCTATAGCCTATATGCGTGATCCTATTTGGGATGGCTGGGTGGGTCACTGACGGCAGAGGAGGAAACATCTATTAAAACATCGCTCCTTGATTTATTTCTCATCGTTTCATAAGGTATTTTGGCTAATTCATCTATTATAGAGAATGTTATCGCTCGTTCTATGTTCATTTAGCGCTACCTTTATTTTAGTAAAACACAGAAGCTATTTATTAATGTAATGGACATCTATGATTGATCCAACCCATAGGACTGCCACTCTCACCTTTCAATAAATAACTAAAATTTTAAGCCTATGATTAATGTAACTAATCCACATGTGAGTCCACATGGGTCACTAATACCCAAAATTCCTCCAGCTTGATATTTGGGGAGTGGGTGTAGGTGGGAGGTATACCTCACCCCACACAAAAAACAAAATTGAACCACATGTCTTATGCCTCTTCCGATTTACTCTTTCTCGTTTGGTTTATGAACTCTCAAGTGAGCTTCCCTTTGTTGAAGAACTGAGACTGCAGATGCTTTTGCCAACAACACATGGTTTTGAGACACTAGTTCAGGAAATGAAGTCTAAGAAAGATAGCATCTGGCAAGAATTTTACGCGACTGATGCGATGACATCACGGGACTGGACAGAGAGCTCCTACGAGCTGAGGCACCTGGTAACGAGATTCTCGGTACATGGTTTCCACTTCAAAGTGTGTAATACCGTAACAGAAGATTTCATCAGCCAGACTTAAATTGTGTATGTGCCCTATGTGGTAGAAGATGTGATCGATACCACGTGATGTGGTGTGGGCAGAGGAGGTTATCTCTGTCTCAGTTCTGTTCAAACTAGTTGTAATTTCATACTGCATATTTTGTGCTTTAATAAATTTATTATTATAAAAATAACTAGCTTCATTAAGTCAGGTTTTGGATCAAGAGATCTTACTAAAAAAAAAAAAAACTTAAAACATGGCAGTTTTCAGATTGGGCGAGTGAGTAGACCTAATTCGACAGTAATTACAAGTTTTGAACACTTCAAGTCGCTTACAAATTGATTAGGTTATGTTAGTCGCATCGTAGTCATTGTAGGCCTACATGTTACAGCCCACATGCTGTACGATTAATTCAAGTGTACAAAATTAATGAATGAATTAATAAAAGAGTGCATTCTACTCCGGGCGGTGAAGGTCACACTTCACCCATCTAGGGCTGAGATGTAGAACTACAGTAGTTACAAGTACTGCCAGTGACAGCGAGACAGAGGTTATCGAGAGGGCGGGCAAGGTAGTCCCAAAGACTATTTTACAAAACAATTAATTTTCTTTTTAAACAGTTACAGCTGAGAGCTGACTGTAGGATGATCACAGCATTGCTGACTGTTTCTGAACACACAACAGCGGTATAGTGCTCAGAGCGAGGGGCAGAACAAGATGCGTCACATTTTCAAGCTTTAGCACGCTTCCTTTTCAAGATCGTATTGTTTGTGGAGTTTTCATGTGGACACTGCCGTGAGTATAGAAATGTGGGAACTCTAAACCAAGATATAAACTGGGAGCATAGCGCCCCCAATGGGGCGCTGCAGCAACTCTGGAGGTTGGAGATTTGATTCCCCGCACTGACAGAAGCTGTCCTGAGCGTTGTTATTCCATACTCCCTCCCAGTGGCGATTACTCCATGTAGGACGTGAGGATCATCACTTTAAATTTAATTTAAAAAGTGCCATCAAAGGAATCTGACTAAATAATTACAGAATAGCCTAATTATTGATACATACCTTGAGTCATCGACTGAGAAGCGATGAAAGGAGCGTATCTCCAACCTCTACTTTTGCAGCCAAGAACACAAGATTCTGAGTGATGTTTTCCCATAACCTACATACAAAATATACAGAATGAGGTACAGAAAACATGAAATACAAAATCTAACAAAAAAATAATTACATTAGGCTAAAGTCATTAAATCTAGCTTTCTACGACTACGGAAGTCCACAAATAATAATGCATGGCTCTCATAAGAATCCTATCGATAATATCAGCACTCTCTTAAGAAATCAATTTAATAATACATAATGCATTATCGGTACTTACAACAGAAATGGAAATACCGGTACTGGTTTACAGGTTACATCCAATTGAAAACGCCAAGATTACGGCACTTCTTTTTCACAGAACATCAAGAAACACATGTATTTAAGGTGATTGATATTGATAATTGTTGCTGTAAGGGGCCTAACATCTACGTTATCAGCCCCTATTTAAGGCGAAATCAATCGAAAACTCTGGGGAAGAAATATTGCTGTAATGTACAGGAAATGTAAATACACCGCCATGTTTGAACAGAACAGAAGTAGTGTGCGGAAAGGCAATGCCGCCAACCGACAAAAATAATGTTTATTTAATGATAAGTGCCGTAATTATCGTCTGTGAGCAAGATAATTGCAAGGAAATGTCAATTAGGAATTATGTGTATATTTATTGACTAAATATAGTGATATGTTTGCAATTTAATTACAACGTTGTATCATGCATATGTTGGCAACACGATATACACGATATACAGCGCTCCATACGACTGGCACGTGCTACTACACCGATGGTGCCAAATGATCCCTATCTGGTTGAAACCCCCTGGCTTCAACTTCGGCCGGGTAACGTTAGTAACGCCATCTCGTGACCAGGAACGGTAACATGGCATCCGCCATCTTAGAGTGCAGGGCTTTTTTTTTACATAGAGGAGCCTGAGCACAGTTCTAGCGTAATTGTCTCCGAAACTTGAGAACATGGTTATTTGTTCGATCGTTAATTGTGTTTCCCATTCAAATCGTGATCATGTACTGGGTGTAAGATTTTTCTGTATTATTCTCATCGTGAAGAGCAGCTGGAAAGCCTAAGAGGAAGTAGCGAGAGGCTTTTGTTTAACTCCAGAAAGTAACCGATATAAATTTCCTTTCAGGTCTACAAAAGCCCCAGGGGCTCAAAGCTAGTGGCATGTGGGTAGGCAACCACAGGACCCCAGCTGAGTCCGATATTGTGCCAGGCTCCTCTTCATCATCATCATCATCATCATTATCATCACTTTCCTCACGACCTCCCTCGGTCAACTCTTGTTCTCTTTCGACCCTGACAGTAATAGGGTATCCAAGCCCTAGGGTGTCTTTTATTTTCCGCCTTTATTGGTCACAATACCCTCATTTTTAAAGGGATCAGACCTCTTCTTTTAAGGGCCAAGGTGGTGCAGCGGTCAAGCTGTTGGCCTCTCACCAAGGTGGACCGGATTCTATTCCCGGCCATTGCATGTGATATTTTCGAAGTGAAATGCCATGTCATGTGGTTCGGATTCCACGTAAAAAGGAGGTCCCGTGGCTCATGATCGCATGGTTAACGGTCTCGTAAAACTAAAAGCTTCTTTCCTTTTCCTTCCTCTTCGTTTACTCTTTCCATGGTATCTCCTGCCCACGGTTGTTGATTCATTTGCGGAGACATCGTTGACATGTGATCTTGGGTGTGTATGGAATTCGTCTAATAACCTTTGTTATTGTGGTAGCTGTATTAGTGTTTGCATTTGTAATTGAGACGAGGATTGAGGAAGGAGGTGACCTTGACACCAACTCTACATTTACCTCGATTCGCACAGCCGCCATCTTGAGGTTATGAAAACAATTGAACTAAATTAGATACCAGTACATTACAATGTGTATGATCATTTGCTGTACCAAGTTTCAATGCGATTGGATCATTAAATCGCGAGAAAGATCTATTTAAAATTTTCAAATTCGATTGGCCGCCATATTCGTTTTGTAGTTAACCGGTTTTTGAAAGTCTTATAGATGAACTTGCAGTAGTGCCCTTTATCTCCGTACAATATTTCAGGGTGATACCGCTAATAGTTTCAGTGATATAGAATGCCGGTGAAATATTTCGCACAGCCGCCATCTTGAGGTTATGTAAACAGTTGATCGAAGTTAGATGTCGGTGTATTACAATGTGTATAAACATATACTGTACCAAGTTTTATTGCGTTTGGTTGGTTAAATCGCGAGAAACGTCTATTTAAAAGTCGCAACTTCACTTGGCCACCATGTTGGTTTTGTAGTTACCAGGTTTTCAAACGTCACATAGGTGAACTTCTAGTAGTTCCCTTTATCACCGTAAAATATTCCAGGGTGATATAGTAATAGTTTCGGAGATATTGAATGCTGGTGAAATATTTCGCACAGCCGCCATGTTGGATTGGTGAGACGTAACAAAATTCGAAGGGCTTGGTCGGGGTCTTCCAGAATAGTGCTATGAACTTACCGAGTTTCATTGAAATAGCTCCAGACGTTTAGAAGTTATTAGGGGGGAACACACACCACCACACACGCACACACAGACAGACACACACACGGGCAAAATGTGATCTCATAAGCCTATTTTTTATAAATGAAAATAGGCTAAAAAGTAAAAAAAATAAAAATAAAAAATAAAAGAATATTAATATCAAGCTATCGAACTACCAATGTCTTATCTGGACATGATTTTACTGCTCTGTATTAGTTTTCAACCTGTGCACACCGATTTTAAGAAAGTAAATATACTGGCGTATGGCGACTCCATAACAATGGTACAAAACTAGACACAAACCGGGTTTTACTTCAATATCACCAGAGAAGTAATACTTAGGGGGTGATTTTAACAAGTCATTTGGCATACTGAGCCCGTATTCGCTCATGCTGGTGGTGGTGATGATTTTTATGTGAGCTATGGAATTTTTACATCTGAGAGACATACAGGGTGTTTATATTTGCTTGGCAAGGACATTCTCGCTCACGCGCTCCGCCAGTTGCAGCTCAGTTCCCGGCGACCGCGTGCGCGTTTGTACGACAGAATGCCGCTCTTTAAATCAGTATCATGCATTTTTACTCACCATGCTTACAGTAGATGCTGAAAATGTTCCCCATCCGCTATCAAACTTAATCGGCATCTCCTTATGAAGTTTCCGGTTTTTCCTGTTAATTAAGCTTCAGTAAGGAAATAACGACATTTTTGTCTATTTTTATTGTTTACTGAACCTGTACGTTTGAATCTCTTAGCCAGTTGATTTATAGGAATGGGTCTCCCAGGAAATATCATTCGAAACTTTTGTCTTGTTCTAGCGCACGTTATGAACGGCACGTAGGCATATTATGCAGACCTTCGCTCGACCTTGGTCGCCGCTCCCCGGCGCGTGGTCTCCAGCGGTATTGCCTGGTTATTCTCTCGCTCTTCTGTAGACGTGAGCTCCGAGCTAATTGGGTGTTTCAGTCTTTCAGTGTTTTAAAAAGCTACTATGTACCGGTACTGTATATCTTATTGTGTAGTGTTTTATTGTGATTGTGTATAGTGCTGTAATGCCTTATGTGAAATATTCGTTACGTGAACGAGTATATTTGCACGATACGTATATAAAGGGCAGGAAATCGTGCGCTAGAACAAGACAAAAGTTTCGAATGACATTTCTAGGGAGACCCATTCCTATAAATCGGACAATAAATCAACTGGCTAAGAGATTCAAATGTACAGGTTCAGTAAACAATAAAAATAGACGAAAATGTCGTTATTTCCTTACTGAAGCTAAATTAACCGGAGTAACCGGAAACATCATAAGGAGATGCCGGTTATGTTTGGCAGCGGATGGGGAACATTTACAGCATCTACTGTAAGCATGGTGAGTTGCTTTAGATTGTTAGTGACGTTGCATGTTACCTGTTTACTTTGTTGTGAGTAACGTTCAGGTAGCTCATCAGTTAGAAGCCTTGTGTCATAAGGTCATTCGTCATAAATAATGAACTCTTAATCCGACGATTGTAATAATCACACTCTAAATCAATAAAATTCATTTATATAAATCTACGACGTTAAAATACACGTTAAATAATATCCGCTTGATTTTCTTAACTACAGCTGACCGACGCATAGCGCTTGTGAGGTCATTCCTGAAGGAATTGTTTGGAAGTTAGTTTTTACTTTTCGACTGCCAGAGATCACCGGCTAACCAGTAGTTTGTAACTCGGGGGCCGCAGTGACCTCATGGTGAGACACTTTTTACAGGGCATTTAGTTATCTCATTCGTACACTTTAGATGACGAATGCTAACAAACAGTTATCATTCTGTTGTAGGTAGGATAATAATAATCTTTGTGGGTTGTATTTTTATTATGTGTGTAAACCCATTGTACCCTACTGTAATTTCTTATAGCTTTTATTGTACAGCTATTGTTAATTTACTGATTGTAATCAGATGACTGTTATCCTAGCTTTGCTTAGTTTTGCGTATACTGACGCTTATCGCCGTAGCTTATTATCAACCAGGATTAGCTAGAATAGGTAACGTAAACTGTAAATACGGGAGTGGTACCAGTATAATTTGCTTTGTTGTCATGATTTGACATTCTTTTGAGATGATGTTTTCTTCCTAGAACTATCTTTATTTTTGCTTGTATCTTTAATCAGGGTAGTTTTTCGTAGCACGTCCTAAGCTTTGGTTTGCTCTTTCTTATGTAATTAGGACCTGTCGAGAGGGATAGTGAGTCTTGTGCCGGCTAGCCCCTCAAGGAGTGCATCCGATCCTCTTCGGCAATGTGTTTGAAGGATGGGGTTATCTGGGAGGCCACGTACGGTTGGTGGTGACCAGATAACCTCCTCCAACGGACACAATATATCATTAAATATGCAGAGGTTCGGAAGTAAGTAATGAAATGTGGCATTGTTCTCAGGCTCTCTAGTAAAGAATGTGCTTCTTAGAATTGACTACAAAACACGCCTGAAATATAGCTCTTACTTGAGCTATTTGTCACGTTTTATACCGAGAATAGTTCATAAACCCTGATTGAGGGTCCGGCCTAATCTCTCGCAGACCTTCATACAAGCCGGGTGTTTTTTATTCTCAGGCATCCAAGTAAATGGCCTACACAGAAACATGTCAGAATTATACCGACTCAAAGAGCATTGAGGATGTTTATGGCACCAATGTGGGAAATAAATGGGCGCAGGTTCCCGAACACCACAAAGTGGTTATACGAATGCAACTAAAACATTCCACACATGCAACGCGTAAACTGGGCTGATGACCGCAATGTTCCGAGCTTTTAAACAACAAATCTACCCTGAAGCGCAGCCGTGCGCGTTAAATGGATAACAACGACCACTTATGGGAGCTACAGTAAGTCGAGAGATCTGAGTTTCGAATGCCAGCTTTGGCAACAGCTATCCTGAGTTTGTATTTTCATCAAGGTTTTCTGTACTCACATCAGGCAAATGCCGGGATAGTACCGTATATATAGTCATATAAGAAGGGAGGAAGCGTGCAGTTTGCTACTCCTGTGGGGGACCGGGCACGGACATCAAGAGCCCGCTGATGGACCAGCTTGGTGTTCCTAGGTGGAACCCCACACAAGACACGGCATAAACCTAGAAAAATTGCTAAGTACCAATAATACTGTAGTTACACACACTAGTACAATCCACACAGCCACACAGGTTATCAGATAAATTGACCATACACCCAAATACACGGGGCTGATGTTCAAGGTGTATCAAGCCCCTGAAAAGAAGCAACAACAACAAAACTGTACTTTAAAAAATTGACATTAATGTCTTTAGACCACATGGGTAATGCAGCCAGCGTAATATAAATATGGTCTGTCGCCCCGGAGGTCCGGGTTCAATTCCCGGATCTACCAAGAAATTTAATACTGGTCCAGATATGACAAGAAATGTAAGTCTGGTCTGAGGGCTGGAATGGGATTCACTCAGTGTCATGAGGCAAAACTGAGTAGTGTCGGGTTCGATTCCCACATCAGCCACCCTGAAGTGCTTTCCGTGGTTTCCCACTTCTTCTCCAGGCAAATGCCGGGTTGGTTCCTAACTTAGGGCCACGACCGTCTCCCTCCCAATCCTCATCCGAATTACAAAGGAAGGAAGGAAGCTTTTAGTTTTACGTGACCGTTAATCATGCGATCATGAGCCACGGGACCTCCTTTTTACGCGGAATGCGAACCACAGGACATGGCATTTCGCTTCGAAAATCTCACATGCATTGACCGGGAATCAAACCCAGTCCACCTTGGTGAGAGGCATACAGCTTGACCGCTGCGCCACTACGTCCCCCGTCCGAATTTCAAATACACACACTACTATATACAGGGGCAGATGACCTTGAAGTTTCGCCCCTTAAAACAACAATAACTAAAAACATAACTACTATAGACACCACAAGGTCTTTAGAGTTATGTAGACTACTATTACATGAAGATTAATGCGTAGGTGTATTATTCAAACTTCAATCGCATGATTAGGACACAAGGAATAAAAACGAGATTTTAAAATTTCACACAGCCGCCATCTTGTGGTTATGAAAACAATTGAAATTAATTAGATCCCAGTGGATCCCGGCTTCAACTTCAGCCGGGCCAAGCTGCGCGCTAGTAACGCCATCTCGTGGCCAGGAACGGTAACATGGCATCCGCCATCTTAGAGTGCAGGGCTTTTTTTTTTACATTGAGGAGCCTGAGCACAGTCCTAGCGTAATTGTCTCCGAAACTTGAGAACATGGTTATTTGTTCGATCGTTAATTGTGTTTCCCATTCAAATCGTGATCATGTACTGGGTGTAAGATTTTTCTGTATTATTCTCATCGTGAAGAGCAGCTGGAAAGCCTAAGAGGAAGTAGCGAGAGGCTTTTGTTTAACTCCAGAAAGTAACCGGTATAAATTTCCTTTCAGGTCTACAAAAGCCCCAGGGGCTCAAAGCTAGTGGCATGTGGGTAGGCAACCACAGGACTCCAGCTGAGTCCGATATTGTGCCAGGCTCCTCTTCATCATCATCATTATCATCACTTTCCTCACGACCTCCCTCGGTCAACTCTTGTTCTCTTTCGACCCTGACAGTAATAGGGTATCCAAGCCCTAGGGTGTCTTTTATTTTCCGCCTTTATTGGTCACAATACCCTCATTTTTAAAGGGATCAGACCTCTTCTTTTAAGGGCCAAGGTGGTGCAGCGGTCAAGCTGTTGGCCTCTCACCAAGGTGGACCGGATTCTATTCCCGGCCATTGCATGTGATATTTTCGAAGTGAAATGCCATGTCATGTGGTTCGGATTCCACGTAAAAAGGAGGTCCCGTGGCTCATGATCGCATGGTTAACGGTCTCGTAAAACTAAAAGCTTCTTTCCTATTCCTTCCTCTTCGTTTACTCTTTCCATGGTATCTCCTGCCCACGGTTGTTGGTTAATTTGCGGAGACATCGTTGACATGTGATCTTGGGTGTGTATGGAATTCGTCTAATAACCTTTGTTATTGTGGTAGCTGTATTAGTGTTTGCATTTGTAATTGAGACGAGGATTGAGGAAGGAGGTGTCCTTAACACCAACTCTACATTTACCTGGATTCGAAGAGGAAAACCACGGAAAACCACGACCACGATGTGGAGCTGCAGGTAGCCGGAGAAAGGAGGTTCGAATCTCAACGCTGACAGCGACTATCGTAAGTGTGACTTTTAAGCTGTTTCTTTTTTACTCACCTACCTGGAAAATACCGGAATAATTCCTTATTTTAAATCCCTAGGCACCCATCCCACTCCTGCCCACAATACAGCTACACACACTTCTACGGTCATCACAGGAACACAAGTTATCTGACAAGCTCAACATTCACACAAATACATGGAGCTGATGACCTAAAATGAATTAAAATCTCTGCCACAACATTGGGGGTGGGTTAGTCTCCATGCATATCAAGCAGACAGACAGAACTCCTTAGACATCACGGAATATTGATGAAGCCAGAAGTTTCCTGCTGCGAGCTCATAAAGGCAGCACCAACAGAGCGTATTCAGAATGCGCCTATCTTCTTTTTTTTTCAGTCCAAGCGAACTTTTCTAACGAAGTGGAACTAGCCGGCGAGAAACGTCTAGAATGTAAATTTAACTATGTCATGAAGGAAAATAGATTTCATTATACCCCGCCAGTTGTGAAGAAAAGCATAGTCATACGTTTAAAATATCACCCGTGAGACTACAATGAGATGTGAGTAAATGCCGAGAAGAGAGAATTTAAATCAAACAAAACAATGGAAGTTAACAATTCGGGTTATGCAAGTTATTCGGAGAGTTTGCATGTAAATGTAGAAACTGTGTCTTATATGGGTCACAGCCGCTTCCTTCAGACTATTAGCCAAATTTCATTCATTTTCATTCATCTCATCTCTGATGAGATGAGGTTAGCGTCATGAAAGGGAACCGGCAATAAAACCATTCGTCACTAAGAAAACTCATCTCCCCCCATCTCGACCCCGTAGAAAATGGAGTAATAATTAGGTCGAACGGATCCACACCACACAATTTAACTTTCTCCTTATACCTTTCCAAATCGAAATCACTCAATTTGGATCGGCATTTAGGAACGAAAGCCATAATAAAAGTCTAAAAAAGCACGCACAGCGAGAACACAACCACACACGACACCGGTAAACACACGAAGAATGTACTCAAAGATGGCGGACGCTATGCTGACGGTCTCGGACGAGAGATGGCACCACTACTGCGACTGCGTTATCGGCCCCGAATATCCTCAAGTCGAAGCCGAGAATAAATATTTACCGTACCAAGTTTCACTGCGCTAAGATGGTTATATCGTGAGAAATGTCCATTTAAATAATTACATTTCGCGTCAACGCCATATTGGATTTGTGCTCACCAGCTTATTGAAAGTCCTATAGGGGAACGTATGTACATAACCTCTATCAACATAAAACATTTCAGTTTAGATTAATAGATATTGGGAACCGTCTAAATATTTCAGATGGTCGCCATGTTGGATTTTTATGTAGGCCGTAGAGTTATGTAATAATGCCAATTATTACGTAGGTTCATTATTCAAACGTTGACTTCGATCGCATGATTAGGACACAAGAAATAGAAACTTAATTCTAAAATTTCGCACAGGCGCCATGTTGAGGTTATGTAAACAAGTGAAATAAATTAGATGTCAGTGCATTAAAATGTGTATAAACATTCGCTGTGCCAAGTTTCACTGTGCTTGGATGGTTAAATCGCGAGAAAATTCTATTTAAATGTTTCAACTTCGCTTGGCCGCCGTGTTCGTTTGGTACTTTGCAGGTTTTTGAAAATTACATAGATGAACTTGTAGTAGTACCTGTTATCACCGTACCAAATTTTAAGACGATATCAATAATAGTTTCGGAGATATAGAATACCGGTGAAATATTTCGCACAGCCGCCGTGTTGGATTGGTAAGACGTAATACAATTTGAAGGATACGGTCGGGGTCGGCCAAAATAGTGCTATGACCGCACCGAGTTTCATTGAAATCACTCCAGCCATTCAGATTTTATTAGGGGACACATACACACACATACGCACACACACACACACACACACACACACACACACACACACACACACATACGATCAAAAGGTGATCTCATAAGCCTATTGTTTCATAAATGAAAAAAAAAAAAAACCTAAAAACGACGGAAAGGTTCTGATTGCTTTAATTGAGAATCGTTGTTCAGAAGCACTTGTGGCTTAGAGCGTTATAATTAATTAATTAAATACATAAATATATAATAAATTAAACCCGCCAATCTGGGCCCAATGTTTGGGAAGCCAGGCTCTGCCTGTCACAAGCCAGGACAAAGTGGTGAGTGATAGAGGAGTAACACCTCTTAAAAAAACCAAGGTCCAGCTGGTCCGGCTGGTAGCACATTGTCAGGGTCCCTTGCCAGGGTTACGGTGAAGTCCTCAACGGCATTGATAGTGGAATAGATGATCTATAAAACAGTATGAATTGCGGACGGGGCGGCTCTGTATCCGAGATTAATAGGATAAAAGGCATCTACCCTATGATTTAGTTAGATGTCAGCTTTACATTAATCCATTTAGCGTCTGTCTTGTAACAAGTGGTTAGATGGTCAGTGTCTGTTCACCAAAAGTGCGGCTGAAAACATATCCTCGGAGCTAACAACTTCAAGTAGAAATTTTAGGGGACTTGTTCCCTTAACCTAGCAAACAATCAACACTGGATATGCACATTGTAAGAGATTTTACCCCAGGGAGTAACCAATCTCCATTTTCCAAGGAAACGAAAAGTAGGCACTCGGATTCTGGGGGCCTACATCATTGTGCAAAGGATGAAAAGGATGAGTCGGAGCATCTTGAAAACAGCATTTAGCAAATCACCAGTAAAATTAAGCACAAGAACGTAAACGTTTTGGCTACCTTTAATGTCAATTCACTCTTACAAACAGGAAAAATTAAAACTCTAATACATTTCATCAAAGAGAAAAGGATTATGATAACAACTCTTCAAGAAACTAGATATACTGATGAACATCCATTTGATTCAGAAGGTTATAGAATATTAAAGGGAAAACCTGGAAAGAGAGTTATGAAAAATATACCTCAATTTGGAACTGGGTTCATTGTAAATCAGAACATATTAAATTCAATAATAGAGTTTAAATCCATTAATGAAAGATTATCCCTGCTATCCTTTAAATCAATAAACAAAGTTTATACCAATGTTAATACACATGTACCAACTAATGAGAAACATAGGACTCAGAAAGAACAAACGGATTTTTTTTTGGCAAGAACTATCAAACACCCTAGATCAAATTCTATCAAAATATATAATACTTCTACTTGGAGACTTAAACGCTCAAATCGGCAAAGAACGTCAACATCGGTCCATAGTAGGCAATTACCCCGCACATAAAAGAACCAACACAAATGGACAAAGACTCATTGGTTTATGCAGAGAGAATAACATAGTCCTGAAATCTACATTCTTCAAAAACCTTCCAAGGAAACAAACTAATTGGGTTTCCCCTAATCCAGTTTGTGGTGAGAAACAACTTGACCATGTTGCTATTAGCAGACAGTCTACAATGGAGATTGTGAGTTTCGATGTCTTTGGTATTTGACATTCAGATGTTTTCTTTGTGTAACTTACCTTGTTCTTTGTGAATTAAGGATGTCCTCCTTTCAAATAGCTCTTTTTTAATTTAACTTGTGATCAAGTTGGAGACCAGCAAAAACATTTGGCGTCCAACCGTGTTTTTTTAAATGTCTCTTGAGAGTGTTACTTCAGTTTATCAGTTATGGATAAGATTAAAAAGTCAAGAGCAGTTCTAAGACGCGTGTTCACTACGCAGTACGTAACATAGGGGAAGCTTTTCAATGCCGAACACGTGTATAGCCAGCAAGTTCGTAGTCAATTCGGGGTCTTTGAAGACAGTATGCTTACCATAAACCAAAAGGACGAATACATTTTCGAAAGTCTGCTAGAGAGTGACGCGACGGAAGGCGAGTTAGAGACCCATTTGAATGAGGTGAGCCAGTACAAATTAAAACTATAAAGGTCAAGGTCAGTGACCTCGAAACTCGGTTACTAAAAATGGATACCAGTAACCCAAGTGAAATCTCGCATACTAATTTTAGGAAATTCAAACTCCCGGTCATCGAGTCTCGGAAGTATGGTGGCGATGTGCGGAAATGGATTCCTTACAGGAGCCAGTTTAGAAAAGTGCATTAAGCCTCAAATATATCACCAGAGAACACGTTTTTGTATCTCATGCAGGCAATGATTCCCGGTTCACGTGCGAATGGCATTGTAAGTAGCTATCCACCTTCTGCAGATAACTATAATTTAGCTATAGAAGCTTTAAAGAATAGGTTTGGCCGAGAGGATATCCTGATAGAAGTGTACATTAGAGAGTTACGTGGCCTAGTATTACAGAATTATAAGAGCAATAGGCTACCTCTTGGAAAATTATATGACAAATTGGAGAGCCATATTATGTCTTTGGAAGCATTATGAATAACGATTGGAAAATGTGCATCTATTTTGTGCCCCCTGATAGAATCTGTATGCCCGAGAATTTTTAAGGGCATGGCAGAGAAGTCAGGCATGTAGTGAGGTGACTCAGGCAGAATGTAGGCTATAAAATTTGATGGCATTTATGAAGCTTGAAGTGCAAAATGATGAGCGTATTTCACTTGCTTGATCAGGATTTGAGGTTAAGCCTGCACATGTCAGGGCGTACGACAAGAAGGAGCCAAGGAATTCTGTGATAGAAAAACCTCCATACACTGCTGTAGGACTCTTCACGAAGTCAGAGAGTAAGACTACACATTTCACTTGTATATTTTGCGAGTCAAATAGTCATGTTAGCGTGGATTGCTACAGGGCCAGGGATATGTCAATAGATGACAAAATGAGCATAATAATAGATAAGAAGTGCTGTTTTGCGTGACTAAAACCGAATCACATTTCAATCAAATGCAAATCAAGACCTAAATGTGCAGTCTGTGACAGGAAATATGTGATTCTGTTATGCCCTGATTTGCCACGTAATGTAAATGCCAAGTCTGCTTCAGCATCGGATAAGTCAAGTCCTGCCCAGACGGATCAAGTACTTGCTAGTTTATCATGTGATTTAGGCATTGTGCTACCAACACTCAAGGTCCACCTTCGTGGAGAAATCCACCAGCGTGAAGTGAGAGCAATTGTGGACACGGGATCGCAGAGATCTTATGTTATGAAAAGCACTGCCAAAGAGATGAAATACAAACCTGTTGGTGAGGAGCAAATCGTTCATTCACTCTTTGGAGGTCAAAGAAGTGATAACTGTTTACAGACCAGGTACAGAATATATTTAAGTAGTCTTGATGGTCAATACAAGTGCAATCTTGAAGTTTTAGATCAGGTCAACATCTGCGACAATTTGCCTTGCCTCAATGGTGAAACCTTGGAGAAATCGAAAGACACAGGTATCAAATTTCTGATAGGGCTACTAGTAGGCATCCAGGTCCAATTGAGCTGTTGCTAGGGGCTGGTGTAGCAGGCAAGCTGTTCACAGGAAAAGTTAAAGATCTTACCCCTACACACGCGTCTTGGATGGACGGTATTGGGTAAGGTATCTGAAAGACCTGAAAGAACTGATTCCGCTCTAATGGTGATATCTATGCTAGTCAACGAAGTATCTATTGCAGACATGTGCAAGTTAGATCTCATCGGAATTACAGTTCCAGCAGAGGAAAGGACTAAACTAAACTAGAGCTACAATCTGAAGCTGAGCGACACTTTTTGGAGACTGTTGCGACGGATGATACAGGTAGATAGCAAGTTCGCTTGCCATGGTTGGATGGGCACCCCGCTCTCCCAAGTAACCTGAATTTAGCTTTTAATAGACTTGACAATACTGTGAAAAGACTAAAAGGTGACCAGTGTTATGATGAGTACCAGCAGGTTTTCGAGGAATGGTTATATGAGGGAGTGATTGAGAAGGTTCCAATGTCTGATCTTGAGCAGGGAGGTCATTATCTTCCTCACAGGCATGTCATGAAGGAGAACAGCACAACCAGGGTAAGGCCTGTATTTGACGCTTCTGCTCATGAAAAACACGATCCTTCTCTAAATGATTGTTTAGAAAAGGGACCAAATTTGATTGAGAAAATTCCTTCGCTGTTGTTAAATTGTCGCATGCAAAAACTTGGAGTGGTTGCTGACATTAAAAAGGCATTCTTGCAAATAAGTCTGAATCCTTCTGATCGTGATTTTCTTAAATTTTTGTGGTGAGACAAAGATGGCAATCTTGTAATATTTAGACACAAAAGGATTTTGTTTGGAGTAGCGCCAAGTCCCTTTCTACTTGGGGCGGTAATACGCAATCACTTGTTAACGGAACTTACAAGGTGTGAACAGGGAGGATCACAATACTCACAAACTGCAATTCAGACATTACTTGATGGCTTTTATGTGGACAGCCTTCCTAGTTCAGTGGCTGATGAGATGGAACTAAAAAGACTTGTCAATGAGGCTATGTCCCTAACGAGTGAGTGTAAATTTGATCTTAGGGGATGGGAATTTTCTAATCCTTTCTGTGCTCCAGAAACAAAACATTCTAATGTCCTTGGTCCCATATGGGACAGAAGAAATGAATCCTTGAGTATTAGCCCTGGTAGCTTAGATATTTGTGTTACTAAGGTGACTAAGCGGATTATCCTGTCGTTCGCACACAAGGTCTTTGATCCAATTGGCTTTACCTGTCCAGCTACATTGTTTCCGAAAATTTTACTGAGAACAGTGTGGGAACTTAAAATGAGCTGGGATGAAGAGGTACCTAGCCAAATCC
Organism: Meconema thalassinum; assembly: GCA_946902985.2. Taxonomy (NCBI): domain Eukaryota; kingdom Metazoa; phylum Arthropoda; class Insecta; order Orthoptera; family Tettigoniidae; genus Meconema; species Meconema thalassinum. Next base: position 602,010,701 of record OX336388.2, on the reverse strand, counting down.
AAACAAAGTTCTTACGATGGCTGGAAGAATCGCCTAGTATTTTGCAAATCAAGATTCCTAGGTGGTTACCAGGATCAAGCAATGTACACAAATGGTCTTTGCACACAGAGATGCAAGTGAGGTAGCATATGCTGCTGTTGTATTTCTTCGAGTAGAGACGGAATTCGGTGTGAACGTCCAGTTGATCCAGTCAAAAGTTCGATTGGCTCCTACAAAACGGATGACTATATCAAGATTAGAGTTACTAGTGGCTAATATTGGTGCTAGAATTCACCACTCTGTGAAGGAAAGCTTTCCTGAGGATTGTCAATCTGTTTTCTGGAGTGACTCGTCGACAACCTTAGCCTGGATACGAAGAGAAGACCTGTGGGCTACTTTTGTTTGGAATCGCACCATGGAAGTAAGAAAACTGACAAAAGTCGAAGAATGGCGTTTTGTACCTGGCACCTTAAACCCAGCAGACTTACCTTCAAGAGGGCGTTCAGGGAACAAACTCTTACAGTCTTCTGGGTGGGAGGGTCCGAAATGGTTTCGCGGATCACCTGATCGTTGGTTGTTGTCCCTGGATGTAAATTATGATGAAGAAATTATTTCTGAGGAAAGAAGAAAAACTGTGGTTTTCCATGTCTAATGTCTCTGAGAATCTTAGTTCAGACTGGTATTTTAAGTACTTTTCACAATTCAAAAAATTGGTTCGAATGAACGCATGGATGTATAGGTTCATTCACAATTGCAAAGCTTTTCAGTCTCAACATTTTTTCAGGAAACAAGGTTCCCCATCTGTGGATGAAATAATGCAAGCTGAAGTCAGAATTTGGAAATATGTTCAACGCGAGTGTTTCTCAAGTGTTGCGGATAAGTGCATCTCGGCTTTACAACCTTTTGAGGATCTAAGTGGGCTTTTACGCTTGAAGACTAAAGTATCCTATCGCCTTGATTCAATGGACTTCCGTTTTCCTGTGATCTTGCCTAAAGTCATCCTGTTGAACAACGTCTCATTCGACAGATTTATGAGAAACAATGTCACGTGGGAGTCCAAGGTCTTCTTGAAATTCTCAAAGAGAAATATTGGGTAATGGGAGGGAGAAAGACGATTCGTTCCGTTGTGTCTAAGTGCATCGTTTGTAGGAGGCAAAACTCCAAAAGGCTGGATGCACCGGCACCCCCTTTACCTGTTGACAGAGAACGAGAAGCAGCATCTTTTAAAATTACAGGCGTAGATATGGCAGGACCTATTTATCTCAATAACAATCAAAAAGCGTGGGAATGTCTCTTTACTTGTGGTGTAGTAAGGGCAGTCCATTTGGAACTCGGGTTGTCCTTATCAACTGACAGTTTTCTGCAATCTTTAAGACGATTTGTTGCCCGCAGATGTCGACCTGTTAGAATTTTAGTGACACTGGGACTAATTTCACAGGTGCCAAAAATGCATTTTGGAAAATTAATTGGGACAAAGTGTTGGAGTATTGTTCAGTGGAAAAATTAGACTGGAAATTTAATCATCCCACATCTCCCTGGTGGGGTGGTTGGTGGGAGAGAATAATTGGCTTAACTAAACAGTTGCTGAGGAAGGTGCTCCGTCGATCATCCCTGTCTTATCCAGAGATGGAAACTGTGTTGTCTGATTGTGTGTGTGTCCTGAACTCTCGTCCACTCACCTACCAATTGGATTCAGATGGCCTACAACCCACACCCATTACTCCAGCTATGTTCATTCAAGACATCAGGCAAGCAGGAATGCCAGAGTGAGATGTGATTGAGTCGACTAATCTGGAACAACGACTGAAGTATCGTGCCAAAATTAAGGAAGATTTGCGGAGACGTTTCCGTAATGAGTACCTTGGTCAGCTCGTACAGAGAAGCAAAGGTAAAGAGTTTCCTACTGTTAATATTGGTGACGTGGTTCTTGTTGGGAATGACAGTGATAAACGGTTAGACTGGCCTCTGGCTACTGTGAGTGACTTGTTACCAGATAAAGAGGACACAGTTCGACTTGTAAAATTGAAAACAGACTCTGGAGAGCTACTTCGACCCATTCAGAGGATCTACCCCATACTTGAGGCTAAAAGTGAAAGTACCACGCCTATTGAGGAACTGCTACAATTGAAAGTGAAGACACCACCAACTTCCAAAAATGATGGTGCCAATATAACTGTGACACGAAGTGGAAGAACAGTTGTGTTACCTGAAAGATACTTGGACTGAGATCTTGAAGTTTGTGTTTGTTTTACTGCAGTGTGTACAGTTGTTATTTGATTCTTGTTTAAACTGTCTTAATTTCCATGTGTTTCTAGTTGCTGGGGTAAGTTCCTTGTTTCTATTTATGTGCATGTTGTAGGCTAACTTCATACCATTTAAGTTAGCTTAGGTGGGAGAATGTGAGTTTTGATGTCTTTGATCTTTGACATTCAGATGTTTTCTTTGTGTACATTGTTCTTTGTGAATTAAAGATGTCCTTATTTCAAATAGCTCTTTTTTAATTTAACTTGTGATAAAGTTGGAGACCAGCAAGAACAGAGATACTCAATGTGAAAGTTGCTAAGAGTGCAAGTTTAAATTCAGACCACTATCTGTCTCTCATTAAATTCAAATTTAGACCAATAAATAAAAAGAAAAATCATTATCAATCCAAAAAGTTTGATACACAAAAATTAGCTACACAAATAATTTCAAAACACTTTTGGAAAGTAAAGCACCTAAACATGGGAACAACTTCAAAGAGACTTAGTACAGACAGCAGAAGAAACCATTATCCTTAAAAGAAAACGAAAACATGCCTGGTGGACTGCTGAGTGTGATGAACTAATCTTTAAAAGACAACGAGCCTGGAACATCTGGAATGCAAATAAAAATGAGAATACCAGGAACAGCTTTATAGAAGCCCGAAAACATACCTCTAAGGGACTCAAAAGGATTAAAGTGCAACATATGAAAGACCAATTAACATTAATAGAATCGGACTTCAGACAGGACAATACAAAAACTCCTACAAAACTTTCAGAAGTAGTTTAAGGAAGTATACTCCACCAAGCTTACTTTTCACAGATCCAAAGACACAGAAAACTGCACATAATAACGCTGAAAATTTCAGAATACTTGCTGAATATTTTTAAGAACTCCTCAACTGCGATCCACCATAGGAGACATTTAATTTTGATAATATACTCCCCATTCCTCCAGACTCGAAACCACCAACAACAAACGAAATTAAAGAAATTATAAACGAAGTTAAAAATAACAAAGCATCAGGACAAGATAGTATAGTTGCTGAATTATGGAAATACTCGAGTGACAACATGATCCTATGTTTAACGGAAATCATAAATTACATATGGAAAACACACAGTTTACCATCCGAATGGACATCTGCCTTGATACATCCACTACATAAGAAAGGGAAGAAAACAGATCCTAACAATTACTGGGGCATCTCCCTCCTGCTAGTGACCTATAAGATCTTATCCAAAGCACTTTTGAAATAGCAGAAAAAATACTCGACCCACAATTGGGAGAGTATCAGGCAGGATTTAGGAAGGGACGATCGTGTATGGAGCAAATACTAAATTTAAAGAACATATTAGACATGAGGAAAATCAGGAACTTGAAATATGTAGTAACTTTTGTGGATTTAAAAAAAGCCCATGACTCCATGACAGTAAGGCACTTATTAACATTCTGAAGGAATTTGAACTTGATAACAAGACAACTGAAATAATTCAAGCAACACTAACGAACACAACTTCCAAAGTTAAATTTAGAGGGGAACTTTCAAAATCTTTCAAAATAAAGTCAGGTGTGAGACAAGGAGATGGTCTGTCAGCTCTGCTTTCCAATTGTGCATTGGAAAAGGTAATTCGAGAGTGGAGGAAAGCCATCGATACTAAAGGCGTTTAACTAGGACGACATCACTGTAGATTGTTTAGCTTTTGCGGATGACACTGCATTACTTTCTGACTCACTGGATACTGCCCAAGAACAAATTAGAGAGTTGCAAAAACAGGCAGCCAAAGTCGGACTACAAATATAATTTGGAAACACTATGTTCTTGACAAACATCACCGATGCCCCGAAAAGTATCACAATTCATGACAGTTCAGTTTGTAAAACAAATTCCTTTAAATACCTAGGAGAGTGGATAATGAACGACTCACAGGAAAAGACAGCAATAGAAACGCGTATGCATAAATTACAAAGGTGTTTTCATATGACAAAAGATATATACAGTGTGGTCCACCAGCCCGTTATTTTTTTGGAGGAAGGCAACCCAACTAACGCGTATATCACAGTCATCCTAAAAACATTAGTACCTGCTCCTTTACGTCCATTGTACAACTTAACCGTTGAGTACATCCTCGCGAATATAGTAGAACTCAATAGTGGCAGTGTTCTTTCAATGACCTCAAATATAATGCATGATTCAAACGATCAGAGCTCCGAATAACACCTTCTTACGTTTGGCCAGGAAGTGTCTACGAATAGTTTCAATAAGTGCCAGCAATACGCCATGGTTCTCGGTAGCTATGGTGGCTAAATCAAGAATTGCTAGAGTAGCGTCAACGAAGTCGCATTGTAGTAGTTTCGAACCTTGAACTAGTACATTTTTTTTGCTTAATGTCGTTTATAGTGGATGTTTTATGGACGCATATCTATCTGTTCCAACGAGTGGATTTTTATTTGGTCCTCAAAAGAACCGTACTTATCCGATGGTACGCAGCCAGATTGGACGACGACATAATGATCTGTAGAACGAAAGCAAGGTATCTTGTATATTCAACGTAGCAAGTGTTCGAAATTTTGACCACCTTTGTTTAAAGGAAAACTCCGACTCACTCAGACGACCCACATAACAAATAGATTTGTTATGTGGGTAGGCTCACGAATAAATACATCAGACCGAAACTATAATTTCTTTCAACGGCGTCTGTGCGAAAAGAGCTTGGTATACACATACAGTAATAGTTAGTTAGTGAGGTTTTAAGGGGCGGAACTACGAGGTCATCTGCCCCAATCATGCAGTAAATACAGATAATTATAACATTATTGGTATTACGTCCCTTTTAACTGCTCTGGCTTTTAGATATGCCGGGGGGCCGGAATTTTGCTCCGAAGAGGATCATCAACGTGCCAGTAAAGCTACTGACACGGCTCCCTCGCATTTGCGCACCCTCAAATGCCGGCTGACGGCGCCAGGATACGAACCTGCAACCTTGGGCACAGCAAGCGAGAACGTTACCGCTGAGCCTCGCAGCAAGGCAGTAATTACAGAACGTGTCATATTATTATAAATATTGAACTATTAAAATTCTAATATCACGAATAGAGTCGCCTCCGTTGCGTAGTGGTCAGCGTGATTAGCTGCCGCCCCGGAGGTCCTGGGTTCGATTCCCGGCTCTGCCACGAAATTTGAAAAGTGGTATGAGAACTGCGATGGGGTCTACTGAGCCTCGGGTGGTACAAATGAGAAGAGGGGTTCGATTCCCACCTCAGCCATCCTCGAAGTGGTTTTCCGTGATTTCCCACTTCGTCTTCGGGCAAATGCCGGGATGGTACTGAGACCGTATTTTGTAATGAGTTGGATATATGTTGGACAGGTGTGTACTCAGGTGCATTCCTGCGGCGCTATTTGCACGGCACACAGCGCATGGATACTCTGTGGCGAGGTTAGGAGCAACTAGGCAGCCCGCTCTACTTCCTTGAGCACGTGCTTAGTTTAAGTACAAGAGAGGTCTACAAAATGGAGACGGCAGTAACGTCAATCTGATGCAACACGATATACTTTGATATAGTAGCCATGAAACGGAATAGTAATTGACAAATGCATTATGTTTAGAGAAGATGAAACTTGAGTGTATTTCACACATATATAAATGCAGATAACAAAATATCAGATTATTATCGAACATGATCCAGTGTCGATATCGATAGTCAATATCGTTCCTCTACTAACAGCACTATGGGTTTCGCAGAGCAGTAAGCAAAGATCTGTCCAGGCAGAGACATGAGATTGCAATATACTTCGCTGGAAGTACGACACTCATGTCGGGCGCAAGCAACGCGGACGTGTATTTACTTAAAGTTAGACAGTTCGTACCGCAAATTTTTATGTCTCAGCTTATTATAGCTGAAGACTGTGTTAAACTTCATCATCAGGAGCAGTGAACTTTGTATTCACCAGGACTTGTGTGATATTTTCTATGCCAGTACAAGACTTTATTCTACAACAGTACAGTTTACAGTATACAAGCATATTATCATTATGACTTCAGAAAAGAAGTTGATTGAACGGATACTTCACCAAGACATGACTATGTCACTTATGGGCCAAAATGGAAAGCAGGAATGCAATGCAATAGTGGAATTGACTACTTAGGATGATCACCAGCACCAAACATGGATTGTTATAAAAGCAGAAAACTCTTTAAGAAGAGGTGGAAGACGTCTCGGAGATGTTTATTGTACATTCATACTGTAACTGCATGAAATATAATGGCATACTACGAATAAGCTCCAGCTATATCTTGGGAACGTGTGAGAGCGATGAACTTGTTTCGCGAACAGCTGTTTTTCCTTTTCAAACGTTCGGACTCGGGTTCGGTTCTCTACAAGATCCAGTCGTATCGAGGACTACGCGACCTGATGAACGAGGGTTCAGTTCCAGAACGAGGACAGTGTGTTTCTCGCATACTCCTATTTCAACCCGATGGCAACGTACAAGGTAGCTGACCACCCATCTTCATAGTAGACAGTATGAATTAGACATACTCTAGAGTGTTCCTTTTCACCAATTTTTCTTAGTAGTTAGAAAATGCATTCCAGGGCTAGACCCGATTCTCTATCGCTTCTGTCTTGTAGTGTATTTTATTTTTGTAGTTAACATTAATGTTTTATAATGCTATTTTTATGCATTAATTCACTTCTTTTTCTTTCTAAATTTGAGCATTTAATGGAATTATATAACTTGTTGAGAAGATTAATATGAAGAGTAGGGAGAAGACTACGATAAATTTATATAAGAATAGTGGTTAGCAAGCAGATGACCAATACGCTACGTATTCTTGAAGATTATTGGAATAGACATTTACGAATTTTGAATTTTAATTTGTACAGTTATGCATTTCATGCGAGTTTCTTTAATAGACGTGCGAGTCTATTTTTCATCAAGTGCAGTATAAATATGGAAACATAATGATTTATAGAGCAGATATTTGCGATTTATGGGTTAATTTTGGCAATCTACAACTTTTGAGATTTTTCTTTTTGGAGTTGTCTTAGACACTATTAGATCGTTCAGTTTCTATTTTGTTCATGATTCGTTTGTTGAACTCCATCTTAGTTAAGCGTTGGATTCTAATAGTTTTCGTGTACCTTCTTAAGACAGGCTCATTACTATGGTGTAGGATCTTTCGTGTTTCTTTGGGTGAGGATCTCCAGTCGAGTTTTTGTCCAGTGGAGCTGAATCGTTCTTTTTACAGTGATCTATCCACAATTTCTTGAAAGATATAGTTATGAACATGAGATTATAATGAGAAATAAATTACTATCGTAAAATGATTGTATAAAATATTTTCGTTACAAAGCGAAATTATAATGTCGAAAATTCTCAAGCACTGTTATTTAAACAGCTGATTATATTATATTTGCCTTAGTTCTGATAAAAATTGTCCATGATACTTTTACTTATGTTAATTTGATGCACGATAATTCATGACTTTTAAGTAAAAGCTTATTTGAAGTTAATGATGTTTGGAAAAATGTTTACAAGCTATGGAGAGCTTATCTATGAATGAAGCAACGTGTATTTGCGAATTTGATTGTTATAATGAGATATTTGACATCTATGGATGATCTATGTCATTTTTCTGCCCAGTATAAATTAGCTATTGAGCTATGTCTGAATACAATTGTGTGTATATTTTGAACGTGCAGTATAGTCACGAATATTAATACTAGAAGGCTAATAAGAGGTTAATACATCCAACATTTAAGTAAAACAGCATTGTGATAACTGTTCTAGAATGGGTTGTTCAAATTAATAACATTTGTTTTTGGAGAAAGGTTAATTGGAAAGATGAGTAATAATATTGATATAATCCTGTAATAATAACCACTAAAAGCTTTAGAGATAATAATAATAACATAAATAACTATGTGATTTAAAATGTTGTTAAAATTTTTATGCTATGATAATGCGTTCGATAAACTTAACCGTTCGTCGAACATGCCATGATTTGACTTTAACTAATACTATAGAATGCTTATTGATGGAATCGAATTTATTACTGATGAAGAATTTGAACGTGTACAATAATGTATAAATGTAAAAAATATGATAAAATTTGAGGATCATTTAAATATGTAACGAGTGTATATAATAATGTTTAAATATTTTTGAAACTGTCTTTACATGCGATTAGGATGCTGTATTTTGATAGCATTTTTGATTATGTTTCGATGCTAATGTCATTATGAGATTTCTACGCTTCAGTACAGGCGAATTATTTCGTTTAGTGGAGAGATAGTCCACAATGCAACAGTCTTTAGATTAATAAACTGTTGGTCAATTTTAAATACTTCGGATGTCTTGGTCATTTATACTAGAAATAGGATGCGCTACGAGGAACAGTGGGTCAGTTTTTAGGATGCCTAGCGCCACGCTCGAGATTAATTTAGTCATTTTTAGAGTCTCGTTAGCTCACTTTGAGTTATTTTTCGTTTTCATTTCATCGACCACTGGCATCTTCCTATCGCATTCTTTATAAGAGAGGTATCCTTATCCCTGGTTGATCCTAGTTGGTAGAATTTTAGGGGCATTTCAGCCGGGCGCTTCCAGATTCTACGATCCAGCAGTTCCATCGGATTTCAACAGGTAATACCACGTGGATACGGGTACAGTACCTACTGTAAGGCCACGGCTGTCTCCTTCCCTCTTCCTCGCCTATCCATCCCAATCTTCCATCCCTTCCCATCCCTCATGAGGCCCCTGTTCGCTTTGCAGTGTGAGGCCGCCTGGGCGAAGTGCTGATCACACCTCCCCAGTTGTATCCATCCCGACCAGATGTTCCAGGCTCCAGGACACTGCCCATAGAGGCGGTAGTGGTGAGTTCCTTCGCTGAGTCCGTGGGAACCACCAACCTAGAGGATAAATTGACTAAATAAAAATAAAAAAACTTACTAACGCGTATGGTAAAATAATCAATTATTACATTTAGAACTTAAATATTGATTGGAATGCATTCATTCAGTACCTGGCATGTTTTCTAATTTACTTAAAGCAAGTTTCGCGACCGCTTTACGTTAATAAGCCGACAGAACTGCAAATAATGCCCTCAAACGACAGCCCTTCGGTTTTATTTCATACAACTTAGCGTCCAAAATGCTAGCGTGTGATACACTTCGGTCATACAAGCAGGTGTACTGACGAAGAGAACAGAATCATACAGGATTTTGTACCAGCGATCACAGCAGCTTCCTTGCCAGCGAGTGTCGTGTGATACGGGCTTAAAGATATGCTATGACTTTTTGTTAAAATTTAATAACAAAACAAGATGTTCGGTAAAGAACGTATTGCCTACTTTCTCCTAAATGCATGGGTATTTTTATAACTCTTTGTCCTTTTCTAGGAGTATAATTGAATGTTGGTTGTAGTAGCTTCTTGAAATACAACGTGCTATGCGGATATTATACATGCATATGATGTGCCCTTTGCTAGTGCTACCTCTGTAAAAAAATTCATTCAATTCGGTTTCACCGTGTTTGAATTGCTGTGGGGAATCGATTTGCACACATACATGGCCGCTATCTGCAAACTATTGGGCTGATGACCTTGTAGTTCAGTCAAAAGATGCTTCCCACAAAAAGGTATGTTGTTGAAAAATTTGGTAGAGATCAGATGATTAGGTTGTTCGTAATTTGATTTAAGCTTTTAACATTTGTGTGGCCGCCATTCCGTTTCCGTCAAGATGGCGGCGATATAATGCATGACATTTAGGTGGCCTTTACTAGTGCTACCTCTGTACCAAACTTCGTTCCATTCGGTTTCACTGTGTTTGAAAAGATAGGGGGAATCGATTTGCACACATACATGGCCGCTATCCGCACATTATTGGCCTGATGACCTTGTAGTGTGGTCAAAAGATTCTCTATACATACAGATATGTTGTTGCAAAATTTGGTAGAGATCAGATTATTAGGTTGGTTGTAATTTGATTCAAGCTTTTAACATTAGGATGGCCGCCATTACGTTTTCGTCAAGATGGCGGCGATATAAAACATGACACTGGAGTGCCCTTTGCTAGTGCTACCTCTGTACCAAATTTCGTTCAATTCAGTTTCACAGTGTTTGAATTGATAGGGGGAATCGATTTGCACACATACATGGCCTTCATCTGCAAACTAATGGGCTGATGACCTTGTAGTTCAGTCAAACGACGCTCGCCATACAAGTATATGTTGTAGCTAAATTTGGTAGAGATCGGATGATTAAATAAGTCGTAATTTGATTTAAGCTTTGAACATTTGGGTGACCACCATTACGTTTCCGTCAAGATGGTGGCGATATAAACCATGACACTGAGGTGTTCTACTCTAGTGCTACCTCTGTACCAAATTTCGTTCAACTCGGTTTCACCGTGTTCGAATTGATAGAAGGGGCAGACATTCAGAGTACACACACTCACACACACAGAGAGACACAGTCACACACACACAGACAGACACACAATTTTTGGCCCTGTGTAGATCTCATAAGTCTACTTTCATTTTTTGCAAAAAATCAAAAGTATGCTAATAATACCATGGGAATTTCTAAGGAATACGTATACTTCGATGTAAGCATTGGCGATCAGAATATCCTTCGATATGTTGTTGTTTTGTTTCATTTGAGGGGCTAGAACATCGCGGTCACATAGCCCCGTTTACTTGGGTGTGTGTGTAGAATTTGTCTGATAACCTGAGTTATTGCGGGCTTGTAATGATGTGTGTATTTGCAACTAAGGATTGGGAAGGAGGCGGCCGTGGCCTTAAGATAGAATCCATCCCGGAATTTGGCCGGAGTAGAAGTGGGAAACCACGGAAAACCATTTCCAGGGTGGCTGAGTTGGGAATCAAACCCACTTCTTCTCATATTTGCTTCAAGGGTCTACGTGTACCCAATTTCAGCCCTCAGACAAGTATTACATTTCTTGGCAGAGCTGGGAATCGAACCCGGACCTCCGGAGCAACACTGCGATATGTTACGTTAATATTCATGCCAGTTTTTTAATTTTCTGCCATTACAGGTCACGTGGCATATCGTACCAATTCGATCGTACTTTCTTTATAAATCATCAAAATTCAAGGTTTTTTTTTAAATTTAGTCAATTTACCCTCTAGGTTGGTGGTTCCCTCGGACTCAGCGAGGGAACTCACCACTTCCGCCTCTATGGGCAGTGTCCTGGAGCCTGAACATCTGGTCTGGAGTGATACAACTGGGGAGGTGTGATCAGCACTTCGCCCAGGCGGCCTCACCTGCAAAGCGAACATGGTCCTCATGAGGGATGGGAAGGGATGGAAGGGCGAGGAAGTGGGAAGGAGGCGGCCGTGGCCTTACAGTAGTTAACATCCCGGCATTTGCCCGAAGACGAAGTGGGAAACCACGGAAAACCACTTCGAGGATGGCTGAGGTGGGAATCGAACCCCCTCTACTCATTTGGACCACCTGAGGCTGAATAGACCCCGTTCCAGTCCTCATACCACTTTTCAAATTTCGTGGCAGAGCCGGGAATCGAACCCAGGACCTCCGGGGCGGCAGCTAACCATGCTGACCGCTACGCTACGGAGGCGACAGAAAATTCAACGTACTCTTCACAAAAATGAGTTGTAAGGCTATAAATGTGGCAATGTAGTTACATCCCGACTAAAATGGAATGTGGGCTTTCGTTCAAAGAAGTTTGTCTACTACTGGATTCGAAGCAGCATTCTACCCGCTCGCGTCCACCACGTACGGTCATGCTTTAAACCTCTCAGCCACCAACACATGGCAGATATCGCACGCTATACGTGCTGTAGTTACTGCAGCCGTCCCACCTCAAACGTTTAAGTCCATCTCAAAGTCTTCAATCACGGTTTATGGTGTTGATTTAACCTTTTACTATTACAGATCACGTGGCGTAAGCTATTAATTCGATCGTATTACGTGTATGTGTGTTATTTCAAGGAGCAGTAAGTCATATGTTAGTAGAATGGGTCATAGTATTTGGCAGGGAAAAGTTTAAGGTCGGTTTTTCTTTGCTAGACCCATGACCCAACTACATTGCTGTCACACAGTCAGAGCGCAGAGCAATGTCGACCATCGGGAGAATTGAGATGTTAGTTGGGTTTCATAAAACTAAATAATAAGGGGCGGGTGGACCACACTGTATAATAAAATAAACTTTTCCTGGAACACTAAATTAAGGCATTATCAAACAGTGGTCAGACCTGAAACTCTTTATGCGGCAGAAATACTTAAATTAACAAGATTTGGTGATTTAGACAAATTAGAGGAGACCGAAAGACGAATTCTGAGAAAAAATACTGGGAGCTAAACGAAATAATAACGCAGAATATAGGTTACGACCAAATAGGGAGTTATACGGTATTTGAAATGTTCAAAATTAACTGATGTAATGAGAAAGAGAAGATTGCAGTTTTTTGGGGCACATTTATAGAACGGAAAATAGTAGACTAACTAAACAGATCTTCAACTTACTGACTGGTTACAAATCCAAACCCACATGGTTCATTGAAATTGACAGAAATTTTACAAGCGCCGCAATTCAGATAGACACAATAGCAAACAGATCACTCTTCCGAGAAGCTATTCAAAAGGCAAAATTTCAAGGAAGGAAGAAACAAACAACTCGCAGAAAGTGGACTCAAGAGGAGAAAGATCGTCACTCTAGAAGGATGAAGGAAATTTGGAAACAAAGGAAATTGAATACAATGGACAATAGCCAACGTTGATTCATCGTACCCTCCAAATGGGTTATTCGAAAGAAGAAGAAGACATAATAAATTAATGGAAACTGCTAAAAAACAAATCAACCAACTCAAACCCCAAGCAGCAAAAGCAGACCTCCAGATCTCCTTTGAGAAATCGGAGTTCATAACTATCACCAAGCTGGCCCCCAGAGAGTTAATTGTAGAGCTGGGAATGGTCAGGCGGACAGAAGTTTAAGTACTTATGCGAGTGGATAACACCAAACAATTCTGAGAAAGAAGCATTCACATCAAGGATCAACAAGCTGGAAGTGTCATTCCAACTAACTAGGAATGTTTATAAGAAAGGATTAGTGTCCTTCAATGCCAAGCTTAGGCATTATTGTTCAGTTATTCGTCCAGAAGTCCTGTACGCAGCAGAATGCCTTGCATTGAACAGGAAAGGTTAGATGGAAATGGTAGAGGCTAAAGAAAGAAAAATCCTTAGAAAGATACTGGGACCAATCAGGCAAGATGGAGAATTCAGGAGACGGCACAACAACGAACCCTACCTGACAAGTAAGTGTGGAAAGGATAACAGACATCATAAGAAAAGGTGGATTAGTTTCTATGGCTACATAACACGCATGAACTCTTAGAGACTGACCAACCGCATCTTTTCGTACTTCGTAAACAAGAAAACGAAGGGATCTTGGTTCACCGAGATTGAAAGAGATCTTCTAGAAGTAGGGATCACGTTTGAAGACATCCAGGAACGTGCTGCTCTTCAGAGAAAACTTGAAACACACCAGCGATTCTCGGAAAAGCCAAAGATGAAAACAGGAAAAAAAGTGGACTGATGAAAGAAAGGAGGCTCACAGGAAATTCATGCGGAAATACTGGGTTAGAACTAAAGCTCAGGGACGGAAGTAACGTGGTCCATAGTTGGCCGAGTCGAATAATGATAATAATAATAATAATAAGGTGGAGACTCCCGTTGGGGTAGCTTCACTCAGGGAATGGCGCTCCTGCCCATGCAGCCCCAGGTCCCTCTGGCCCGGAGGGTAGTATCTGAGAAGGGTGGGGTAGGCAGGACTCCTGAGTCGTAGTGTAGGCAACCTGTCTAGGAGAGGGAAAACTCCAAAATTAAACCTACAATGATAGCGTCTGACTCGGAACGGGCGGCAGCCAACAGCGTCTGTATCCCATGTTAGGGAAGGCTGAAAACAAAAACCTGGCTGTAGGTATAGAAAGCAAACCCATCTAATGCATGATGGAGAAATTAACGAGTAATGCCTCGGATAAAATGCCGTTACCTGGGGAGCGTCAGGGCACGTCTGAAGCCGGTGCTGGACGTGACAGTATGCAAGCCGCCGGTGGTAGAGGGCTGAACAGGCGGGCCCCTACCGGTCAAGGTCCCGAAAACACTACAGCCGACAAGCGTTTGCAAGATGAACCTGAGCAACTTGTGAATCATTACCTAGTACTTCACCTGCTGAAGGTGCTGCACAGGTAACTCAACCTGTGCTCACCCAGGCAGGTCTGCCACGATAGCGTATTACATGGACAAATGTCATGAACGAAACCATACTACGCACTTATTTTAGGGTTACTGACTTCGGGCAGAATTCAGTTGGTTATAGGCAACGCTTACATTCAGAATTTCGGTTGCATTTCCCTGAACTAACTGTGGCCGAAGAGAGAGTATCTGATCAATACAGGGCTATTCCCAGGAATAATCTTATCCCTGAAGCCAGAATGAACACCATTAAAGAATAGGTACGGCGTGAGAAGGAAGGTGTGAATGGACATACTCAGAACAGTTTCCCTGAAGGACTGGAGTCGGCAAAAGCTGATAATCAGAACCTTCAAGAAGTAGATCCAGTTTCCATGCAAATTATCGATCATCACCAAATTGGAAAGTTGAATAACGAAATGATAATTACAGTCATAGAGTTTTATGGAACTGATGCAAATTGCAGGCCAAAAATACCGAAAGTCAAAGGTTCAAGAAAGCTGACAAAGATACTGAGTATCATGAATCAGGATGTTTTGCCGGAACATGTTGAAACATCTGCAAATCTGGAATCCCTTCATACTATTATTTACTGTGGTGCAGTGACTGTTGTGATAGCTATGAGTATTGCACAATATGAACGAAAAAAGCAAATGCCATCGATGCCAAACTGGGAAAGAAGACTTGTTGGAAGGATTGAACAGCTCAGGGCAGATATTGTAAGAAGGACACAATATGTTCGTGGTACATGAACAAGAAAAGTACTGAGGAAAGTTGAGCATATAATGAGACATAACACAGACCACACCCAGCGAGATGTACAGAATCCAACACCTGAAACAAAGGCTGTCTGTTTTATCCGCCAGACTTGCAAAGTATAGGGAGAGTATGAGGAAGAAGAAAGATAACTTCCTTTTCGCCAACTCAGAGAGAAGATTATATCAGACTCTGGGTAAGATAAAGGTTTCTGCGGACAAAACATATCCGACTAAAGAAGAAATTCAAGAATTTCGGGACAATCAACTGTCTACACCAGTGGTCGTCAAACCGTAGCTCGCGAGCTACTAGTAGCTCGCAGGGAAATGTTTGGTAGCTCGCGGGGAAATTTCAGACGCAGCGCTTCAGCTGGCTAATCTGCACTACTCATTCCCCTCATTCCCACTACGCCTCCCACGGGTCTGTCAGTCAGTCTCTGGTGTGTGATCGTCAGTGCAGGTTATTTTATTTTTCTTGCATTTTATGCATACTGCGGACTACAGACTGTTCTAATTATGGCGAGTTCCAGCAAAAAACAAAAAAATTTTCATTTTCATGTTGAATAGGTAACTTATTACTTTTTATCCAGGTAAAGGACAAATGAGTCTGCTTACTTTGTAATGCAAGTGTAGCAGTTGGGAAGAAAGCAAACGTGAACGTTATTACAATACCGTTCACTCCAGTATTGAAAAGGATTTCCCTCAGAATTCTTCCGTAAGGAAAGGGAAGGTAATAGGCTACAACTGAAATCTCAATTAAATGCTCAACAGTTTACTTTTTTCAAGAAATTATACAGCAACAAAGCAGCAACTGAGGCATCTTTTCATTTTTCCAAAAGTATTACTCAAAATAAAAATAAAACCTTACGAATATGATGAATTAATCAAAGAGCATTTTTAGAAGCTGCTGATACATTAACAATTTTAAAAACAAAGGTGAGATAATCTCTGCTATTTAATCTATTCAACTGCCATTAAATACAGTTATGAGAAGAGTTGAATCAATGAGTTCTGATGTAGTTTCACAACTTAAAACTGACTTACACCGCTGCAGTCATTTATCCCTGCTACTTGACGAATCAACCGATATAGTTGATACAGCTCAGTTGGCAATTTTTTAAGAATGGTTTTTGATGATTTCCAAGTAAAAGAAGACCTGGTAAAAGTTTTACCACTTACGGGACAGGACACATATTCAGCTTTCAAAAACCTTCTCGCCTCTGAAAATGAGTCGTCTGGTAACACTATTTTTAGGATTTTGAGATTACGCCCTCTTTACATGTGCCCTCTTTCAAAACAGGACACATCATGCTGTTTTTAAATGCTGAAGGTTTCAAAATAAGACAATTAGATGAATGAGAACAAGACACATCTTGGCAGGTCTATTGCGCATCGTTCAGCGCATCAGCTGGAAGGACGCTCTCTATGTGCTGCAATTCTTTCGTGTTCTGTTAGTGCCGATGTGTTTACATTTGTATTGTTAAATCGAATTTATACTTGTGAAGTGTGATTATTTTATATTCAAAATAAGATACATCCGAATACTGAGTTGCAAAACAAGATACATCAGCATGTTTTAAAACAAAATAAGACACATCAAATATTAAAACGCGTATAAAATATAAAATAAGCCAGCATGAGTTATGAAACTTTTGGGATATATTTGTCTATATCACTTTCAATTTCAAAAAAGAGGCATATTTATTTCTCAGTAAACAAAGGACTTATTTAGTTTTATATGTCTCCTGAAATATTTTATTGAAGTGATGTGTGTTGTTTTGATACCAGACGCCTCAAATATTCCTGTACACAAGTTGATGGGCTTGGCAACCGATGGAACTCCTGCGATGGTAGGTAGCGACAAGGGATTCATTGCCTTGTGTCGTAGAGACAACAGGTTTTCAAAAATTCTGTCTTACCAGTAATTTAAGTGATAGCTCACGCACTTCAAAGACATTTGTTCAGAACACTGACTGAAGAGTTAGAATGCCAGTATGGTGATTTATTGCTTCATACAGAAGTTCGTTGGCTTTGTAGAGGCTGGATTTTGCAACGTTTCAAAGAGTTACTTCCTGATTTGGTGGAATTTTCGAAAGAAAGAGGTGAATCATTACCTGAGGTAGACGATCCGGTTTGGCTGCGAGAATTTGCATTTCTTGTAGACATAGCCGAAAAGCTAATTACCCTTAACTTGCAGCTTCAAGGCAAAGATAAAGAATTTGGTGGAACCATTTCAGATGTGGTCTCGTTCACAAGAGAGCTGGAGCTGTGGGGGGAAAATTCTTAACCAGGGTGAACACAAGCACTTTGCCTGTTTGAAGCAGACCCTTGACCAGCAAGGCCCTTCACAGCCCCCTTACAACAACGAAGAACATGGTGTTGCAGCTCTTTCCGACTTGAAAAGGTGCAGATGACCTCGTAGTTCCGCCCCTTAAAACAACAATAACTAACAATATATAGACTTGAAAATGCAATTTAATCAACGCTTTCAAGACTTCAGAAACATTTCCACTGTAGCACAGTTCGTCACATCCCCTTTTGTAGAGATTGATGCTGAAGAATTCTCTACGTGTCATGCAATATTTTGAAGAAGACAACGCTGTGGTGGAGATGGAACTGATTGATTTTCAAATTACTCCATTCAAGCAAAAATATCCAATTTTGGTTCACGTTGGTTTGCGAGTGAAGGCAATGTTCAGCTCAACATATCTGTGTGCGATTTCATTTTGCAGTATGGAATTTATTAAAAACAAGTACAGACAGGTTGACTGATGAACATTTGGACAACTGCATTCGAATGGCTGCTACGACATATGAGCCTGACATTAAAAGAATGTTGATGACAGAAGAGTGTGCCACCCCTCACATTAAACTATGTTTCTCTAATGCAAATATTTGGTTATTTATATTCTTATGCTATTAATTGCAATGTTAAAAATTGCATTTAATTAAATTTTTAATATAAACTAGAAATGTATATTTTTATAGGTAATAAACAACTGTGTGGTTTAAACAAAAGCATGTATTATTTTCATACTTTGTTGGGTACCTCACGGTAAGGTTTATGAGCTGTAAGGTAGCTCAGTCACTTAAAAGTTTGGCGACACTGGTCTACACCATCTCATCATCGGACTGGCTGCGTGGCTCAGCGGTAACGTTCTCGCTTGCTGGGCCCCAGGTTGCAGGTTCATAACCTGGCGCAGTCAGCTGGCATTTGAGGGTGCGCAAATGTGAGGGAGCCGTGTCAGTAGATTTACTGGCACGTTAAAGATCCCCTTCGGGGCAAAATTCCGGCTCCTCAGCGTCTCTAAAAGCCACAATAGTTAAAAGGGACGTAAAACCAATAACATCTCATCATGACACTCAATCAAGTTGGGTAAGAGAAGAACAGCAAGCTTCCCAAAGATTTGAGCAAATGCAGCACGAGAAATTCACCACAAATGATATTAAGGCAGTTATCATCAACTTAGCGAATTGGAAAGCCCCTGGCCCTGACCTGATTCAGAATTTTTGGTATAAGAAGGTCTGGAGCATCCACGATCGACTAGGTGAGTTCATTAATGATGCCATCCTTCATCCTGATAGCTTGCCCGAATTCCGCACCCGGGGCATGACGTATTTGCTTCCAAAATATCTTCAGAATACAGTACATGGGATCTTACAAAATAACGTCCCATCACATTTCTTCCCATGTTGTATAAGATCATTACATCAAGCCTGGCTAACAGGATATATGCACACTGTGAAAGAAACAACATAATTGCCGTGCAACAGAAAAGTTCTAAAAAGGGCTCAGAAGGGTGCAAAGAACAACTAATATAATTGATTCAGTTGTGTGTGGCCAAGCACACTTAAATCACAGAAACCTTCATATGGCGTACATCAATAATAAGAAGGCCTTTGACTCTGTGACCCATGACTGGCTAGTAGCAGTGCTGCGATTTTATAGAATCAATGAGGTATGTCAGCATGGCAAACTAGACTGTGTCTCAGTACAGCACGCGGAGACATAAGAACAGATGAGATATCGATTCGGAGAGGCATCTTTCAAGGAGACTCCCTTAGGCCCTTATGGTTTGTCCTGGCAATGAATCCTTTATCTACCCAGCTTAACTCTATTCACTACGGCTTTTCTATCAAGATTGGAAAGAGAGTTGGTACTCGGCTAAATCATCTGCCATATATGGACGACCTTAAACTCTATGTTTCGGCATCTGGAAAACGTGCTGAGAATAGTTGAAGCATTCCCACGAGACATACAAATGGGATTTGGTTTGGACAAGTGTCGGACACTAAAGGTGGTGAGAGGAAAAGTATAGAAGTCTGGGTATGAGCTGGAAGTTGGACAGCATATTAAGGTAATGTTGGCAGAAGACATCTAAAAATACTGAGGAGTAAACCAAGCTAGGCATATTGACCATGTGTCAATAAAGAGAGATCTGTCCTGTGAATTTGTCAAAAGATTAAAACAAATCATAAAAACGCACTTGAACAGCAAAAACCTAGTGAAAGCTGTTAACACGTAGGCTGTACCTGTGCTGAGCTACTCCTTTGGCATAATCAAAAGGTGTAAAACGGACATCGAAGGTCTTGAGCGAAAAATGAGAACGAAGCTCACAAAAGGAAGGAAACACCACCCACGATCTTCAGTAGAGCAAATAACTCTACCCAGAAGCCTAGGTGGACGTGGGTTCGTTGACATTGATAACCAGATGAAACGACAGATAGACAGCCTTAGGGAGTACTTCTAAGCAGAAGCGAGGTCACCTGTCCTTCACAGAGCCATCAGCGAGGCGGACAGATCAACGCCACTGGTCTTGTCTCAACAAGAGATTCAACACCACCTGCATACTGACGTTCAGAAGATGGAAGCATGGAAAGCAAAACCTTTGCACGGAAGACATCCAAATGAGGTGAGTCAAACAGAAACGTTGATATAACTGCGTCAAACTACTGGCTCATTTCAGGACAGATCTTTCCAGAAACTGAAGGTCGGTATCACACAAGAGGCCGGATCTTGTGGTTGTCAGCAAGAAAATCAAGCAAACTACCTTGATTGATGTTGCGATTCCTAACAACAAGAATCTGCAGTCAAAACACATTGAAAAGATCAGCAAATACAGTGAGTTGGTTGACCCTATCAAAAGACAATGGCATGTAGAACGAGTAAAGACCATACCTATCATTGTCCCAAGTACGGGCGTGATCCCAAGTACCTTATTCCAAGGCCTTAAAGAACTGGATCTGGATACGCAACTGTACAAACTAATGCCGAAGGCAGTAGTTCTATCAACAACCCGAATCGTCCGGAAGTTCATGGGTAGCGACATTCCAGCTTAGAAGTTGGTGTTTCAGTAACTATAGCATACTTTGGTTCCCTGAAGACCGTGTAGTTATGTTGTAATGCACCATCAATGTGTTAAATGTACTGTATAAAAATAATAAAATAATAATAATAATAATAATAATAATAATAATAATAATAATAATAAATAAATTTATGTATGCACACCTCTTATTATTCCCGTTTCCAACGGGGTCAGGAATAAGAGGCAAATAAAGGCTACGTGGCGGGTGCTTATTTTAATGGCCGGATGACCTTCTTGACACCAACCCCTTATGAGAGAATTTAATGAGAGATGAAATGAATGATGATGAATGAAACTCGGCAAGGATGTGGAAGTAAACAGCCGTGGCCTATCGGATTGTAGGCTATCGTCCCAGCATTTGCCAGGAGTTGAGATTGGGAAACCACGGAAAACCATTTCAAGGACGGCCGACCCTAAGGTGGGGTTCGAACCCACGTCTACCGAGTCCACAGGTAGCTTGACCCTATGACCTAGCGTTGCGCGTTAGCGTGCGTAGCTACCACTGTCGGTAAATAAATAAATAAATAAATAAATAGATAAATAAATAAATACATAAATAAATAAAACCCCGCACACACGCATACGAGTACACATTCAAATGCTGATGTCGAACGTTGTCAAGAACTAAGCAAGGGCAATGTATAAGCGTCTGTTTGGGTTCTGAAGGAGGTAATGTATGTTGGTTGGTAAGGGGAGATATAAGTCTTGGAGATTTTTGTACATAGTGTCAATTGTCGGTTGGTATTTACTGCAGGCGAACAGAATATGGTTAAGGTCGGCGATGTACTCAGAGGAAGGATTGTCCTTGCTGATTAGGCCGTTTCCATGAGCTAGTTCACACAGCACGCTCCAAGGACGACACTGAAGGTTTACTTTGCATATTCACGATAAGGCTCTTAGGGTTATCACAGCGAGTAACATATAAATGAAGAAATTCCACTGCTAAGAACATTTGAAAACTTCTCGACACGGAACGTAATGAAGCTGCTAGCGATCTTCCTAGTTGCAGGTATGTTACATTATTTCAGTTGATGTTGATTCATTTAGGGGCTTTGTGGCATTGTGGTCATGTATCCCCGTGTACTTGAGTGTGTATTGAATCTCTCTGATAACCTGTGTAATTGTGATGACTGTCTTAGTGTGTGTATTTGTCAGTACGGCGGCTTCGGTGGCTTAGTCGATAGTATACTGAGCATCTATGCCCAAGATCACGGGTTCAAACCCGGCCGAAGTCGTCGGATTTTTTAAGAGCATTAAAATCCTACAGTATGCCTTACTTCGAAGGGGGAAGTAAAGCCGGCGGTCCCATGTCATAGATTTATGGCATGTAAAAGGACCTTCCACTAATTAAACGTGTGTGAAGCTAAATTTTTAGGTTAGATTTCGTTGAAACGCTCTATTGAAGTACCAACGTTCACCACTAGGTGACAGTGACATCTGGTAGCAAAACTTGGAACTACCGTACTTGAAATTGAACGGAACCTGTAGCTCACCCCATGGGTGTCCGCAATGAAGCAGCTACAGCCTCTAGCGAGCCGAACATGTCCTCGGACACTCCCGGATTTAAAAGCCATACGCTAAATAAAGAATAAAGTAGTGCTGAGATATGGGTAGGAGCGGCCCTGGCCGTTAGGGACTCCGGAATGTCGAATATCTCAAATATTTGTAAAACTTGTTATTTGCGCCTTATAAATCTACCGACCTTAAGCTTTCTAACGGTAGTTTTTTTTTTCATAGCTCATTCCTGAAGCTCCTTTCTTGATACTTTCCACAAACGTGCATTTATATTAAGAAATGCATTAAAGAAAGAAATTGTAATCAAGCTTTTTCCGGTTTTTAGAACATTTTAGAACAATTTTAAGACACCCAGGAATAGCAAACCTAGTTATGGGAGTAAGGGTCGAGGACAGTAACTCAGGCTTCAGCGGTGACAACCAAGAATGCATACCACTACGCTAGGAGGCAGACGTTACATACTTTAGTTGTGATTGAAGTTTATTTAGGGCCGTTTTCACCAACTGTTTATTAACGATTAGTTAGTTAATTCATATTTAACTCAAATAGGACTTAATGCACGGTTAACGTTGATGCATTTCACGAGAACATTCGGGTTCGTAATTAGGAATTAGGAAGACGGCTGGTGAAGGGAAATGTGCGAGTGAGAAAGCTGAACCGTGGGAGTGAGAACGCTGACTTCTCCTTCTCGCTCGGTGTTGTGGCGACGTACAGTCGACCCGAAATTTTTGTAATAGCGGACGTGTAACTCCGCAGATTTTCAGTTAGTGGAATTCCCTTCCAGCTGTAAATTACAGACATACTTAGCCGAAATGTATTTATTTAGAAGCGTTACAGATGGTAGATAGATTAAGGAGTTAGAACATAATTTAACCATTTATTCTAGTAACTGTCAAAATGCCTCCCTTTCCATAAAATCCATTGCTTCACGAGTCTGACTCTTTAGCACCTTACGATGCAGGTTAGTTTTAACGCCTCCCATACTGTCACAGACAGGCCTAACGTGCATCACAAACCACAGTTACACCACGGGAAATTAGAAAGGCAGCGCGCACGTCAAAACAGCTGAGTATAAACTTATGCACTGAAGTGTCCTTGCAACACGAGCTCTGGAAGGCGGGACTACGCTGGGCTGGATCGTCGTAAGTGCGCATGCGCGGCCCAACTCCTTCCTAGCTGATCGGATCTCTACTTAAATACGCTTTAAGGCTCTCGCGCATGCGTGGACTCGGTTTTATCCTGGAGAAACATGACGGACAGATCAAGAAGCGTCTAGTACTTATTGTTGTTTGCTATGCGTCCTTGAGATTATCTGGAACATTTTTATAAAGGAAGGGAATACAGAAAACATTATTCATGGCAAAAGCTTAAAATGATAAGGACAAAGTATTTACTGTTCCTTTATAATTTCACTGTCTAAAACTTATGTGTTTATTTTTATTTTTTAGCGTATGGCTTTTAGTGCCGGGAGTGTCCGAGGACATATTCGGCTCGCCAGAATTTTGTAACTGCTTCTATACAGACACAAGTACCGTCGCGCGTGTGGAGTGTTGTCTGGGGAGGAAAGTGTTAATTTAAGGACGAGGAATTGGAAGGTTGCGGCTGTGGCCTATAGTTAGGGACCAACCCCGGCATTTTCCTGGAAGGAAGATGAGAAACGACATAAAACCATCTTCAAGGTTGCCGGCGGGGGGATTTGAACCTCCTCGCCTCCCGGATGTGAGCGACTGCCTGCAGCCACGACGTAACGACTACGGCTAACTCACCCGGTTAACATAATATGTTATATTCATATGAATGAAAGTTCGTGTGGAACTCGGAACCTCCTTTAAGGCAAAATTCCGTTCCCCGCTGTCTCTAAAGGCCGCTGTAGTTAAAAGGGACGTAAAACGAATAACATTATTGTTGATCCAATAGTTGGTGACGTTTGGAGCCAGCAGTAGCTAGACCGTCATTTCACAGAGGAGTTGTTGGCGTGTTGATGTTTGAAATGTAGCAGCAAGTTAAAATACTTCTGGCGGGTGTTGTTGGTTTATAAGTTTGCTATGTAGAGATTTGAAGCCATTCTTTTTCAGTGTTGCCTATACAAAATTGCCATTTGTAGCTCTTCAGTCGGTCAACACGGTTGTGCCCAATGAATGGGCGGAGTACAACCACACTCCTGTAAAAAATACATGTATTAATTAGATGATCACAACTAATGGGGCAATAATGTATGTAAATTGTTGCAGGGGTACTAGCCTGCCTGGTGAGCTCTGCACAATCCTTCTGCACATGTACCCTGGAGTACAACCCTGTGTGTGGTGTGAACGATGACGGATGTCAACAGACGTACGGCAATCAGTGTGCACTCGACTGTGCAATAGGCAGCAGTAATTCGAGTAAGTGACTAAATAAGACCCTTGTCCTCTTCGTAGGTCGTCAACCCTGACGTCGGATTGCAGCGGTTCTCCGACTATATTGGTCTTCAGCTCCACATACTATTGGCCAGTGGCGTGAGCAGGATTTCCTTCTGTGGGGGGGGGGGGGGGGGGGGGGTCATTCATAGTAATAATAATAATAATATCGTATGGCCTCGGGTGCCTGGTGCAAGCTTTGTTAATTGACACCCAGAGGGTAGCTTGCATGTCGAATTTCGTCGTTCCTTTGAACGCTATGAAAGTCAAGGAGGTTAGATATCTAAACTCCTTGACACTACAGCGCTTTCAAGTAGAGAATGGAGGAACTTTGTGTTGGCGGAAAATCCCGAGATTAATTTTGCCATTGAACACGGCCTACTGAATTCAAATGGGTTCTTTAACATGCCAACAACGTATGACATGAGTTTCGTGATTTTTGTCGCCTTAAAAAATCACTTACCATGGTCAGGGGCGAACCTGCAATCTTGGGGTTGGTAGTCCGACACTATAACCACTCACCCACCGTGGCAAGCTTCATTCATAGTAATGTCCTATAATAAAAATGATAATTCGAATATAATTCATAAAAAGCAACAAATCAGTTAAATAAACACTACCGGACCCAAGCGAGAAATCTCGCATGTTCATAAACCACCCTTCCCCGATAGGTTTATAACGAGAGAATTAATTGCAGCATGTTAGAGCTCCAGTATTTGCAAATCGCACACTTCTAACAAAAATTGATATTTATGAAATTAGAATGGAATTCGTCACTCCTAATGTCATTTGTGTGCTGAGTCCATTGATTTATCTTAGCTGTAACACTCACCAGTTATTCGATATTTTTGAAATTATACGATTTGAGTACTCATTCCTTTGACTTACTGTTTCTGAAATCCATGCAAAATGATAAAGGAAATACCTCATAATGTTAAAATGACACGAAACAGGCGTCACAGCGTCCAAAATGTGAAGTGGACAGCAATTACGGAGCACATTTTCCTACAGCAACAGTAACGACAAATCTCACACTTCGTACATTTTTTTAAAAGTATTTTTTAAAGAAATTATTGATATTTATGAAATTAGAGTGCAATTCGTCACTGCTAATGTCTATTCTCTTTCATTTGAATGCTCATTTGGCATGATCGGTCGCTTGTGAGCGCCACAGGAGGGATCTATACTAATGAAAGAATATATATATATGATGATTCTCTTTGCATGAAAACTATTTTAACTATATTTTTCAGCACTTTAAACAATATTACAAACACAATTGAAAACATAAAAATTAATAAAAAAATACGGAAAAGAGTTTAGCCCAATATAGATATTGCACTAGATACAAAAGGACAAAAATAAATGTCTAAATTGTCAATCGGGCTAAACCAAAGAATCTGATTAAGTAGATATTTGCCCTGGAATTTGTTGAAGGACTTAGACAAGTCTACTTCAATCGTATATCAAGCCTTCTAGGTTTGACAGACAAGTCATTCAGTACTTCCTCAATTGAAACATCAACAGTATCATGAATGAACATCAAAGCTAATCCATTAAGGCGTTCTTCACTAGTTGAATTCCTTAAATAGTTCTCCAAGAATTTTAAGGACGAAAACGATCTTTCACACGAGCAGGTTGTGACAGGTAAGGTAGCCATGATGACAAGCAGGTTATACACAACTGGAAACATGTTCTTATTGCATATTGACAAAGCATCTATAGCACTCTTGGGCTTCTTTTCAATAGATTTCAGAGTTTGTTTCCAGAGAAGTAGCTCGTCTCTAATATTAAGGGGAAGTCCATAAAATTCAGCTACATTTTCTACTTCAGCTATGCTTTGGTTGGATAGTTCGTCTTCAGTTGTGGTAACTAGCGTTTGCAATGGCTGAAGAGTTTCTTTATGGGAGACAAATTTATCATCAAGTGATGAAATAGTTTCTTCAAGAAATGGGATGAAAATAACCCGCCTATAATATTCTCCCGGATCGTTGTTCCTCATCGTTTGTCGAACAACAGTTCGAGGCTGAACTACAGGCACTCCAAATTCTTTGCAGAACTCTAAAACCGAATTATATGCACACAAAAACCTTGCGTCTGCATCTGCCCTCATTTCTTCAAGAGACCTCTTAACATTCATGGAGGCGTTGATTGCTTGA
Organism: Meconema thalassinum; assembly: GCA_946902985.2. Classification (NCBI taxonomy): domain Eukaryota; kingdom Metazoa; phylum Arthropoda; class Insecta; order Orthoptera; family Tettigoniidae; genus Meconema; species Meconema thalassinum. Next base: position 601,984,055 of record OX336388.2, on the reverse strand, counting down.
CTGAGATCCAAATTTTCAGTTTGAAGGTATTTGCTGAGAGGAAGTGTGATTTGAAATGCTTCATGAAAGACAAATACACTTATCAAGAACTCAAATTTGCTGATAGCGCACAGAAGAAGTTGCGCATCTGTAGCTGCCTTCTTATCAACCCATGCTGCTATTTTTTCTAATGCCAACAATAACGGTTTCAGAAGTTCAATGAATGAACGAACAGACTCGTGCTTTTCAATCCATCTCGTTGCACATAACTTCTTGAGTTTACACACTCGGGGTTTCTCTTCCATACTTTCAACTTCATTTGTTAACACAGCCTGCCTCTTTGGTGAAGTACTAAAAAAGGCATAAGCTCTTTCAATTGTACCCATACAGTTCCTAATCTCTGCAACACTACACCCCTCAGAAATGGCCAGGTTTAAACAGTGAGCACTACAGTGAACATACTGGGCTTTGGGAAACTGTTTTCGTACAATGGCCTGAGCACCTCTGTAGGATCCACTCATGGCACTAGCTCCATCATAACCTTGGCCTACGAGATATTCTGCATCCAGTCCCACACTTTTCAAACCAGACAATATGCTATTCGCAAGGCCTAACCCAGAAGCATCATTACTGGAATAAATTGCAGAAACTCCTCATGTACGGAATTATCTTGAACGAAACGGACACATAGTGGCATTTGCTGCACACCGCTGATGTCTGTGGTCTCGTCAGCAAGAACAGAAAAGTATTTAGCTTTTTTCACCTGATCGACTAACCTTTTCAATATAATGTCATTCAAAGATGAAATAATTTCATTCTGAATCCGTGGGCTTACGTATGTATGCTGTCATCAAATGTTCCTTTAGTATTGTATCACCAGCTTCTGCTCGAAACTTGAGAAGAGACCTGAAATTTCCCTCCCCTTTCTTGAGAGGCTCATCTAAATTTACAGGTCCCGAATCCCTGTGACCACGGAAAGCAATGCCCATTCGAGCAAGGAAAATCACAGATTTAATTATTGGTATGAGTTTCTCCCTGTTGCATAATATGTTGGATTGAACAGCCCTATCCAAGCTTACGTCAACAGCAGGGTTTGTACCTTTGTATATAGCGAGAAAGTTCGCAGCCTTTTCCGTACATGCCATATGATACTTGGTTTCTTGGTGTTTTTTGAAATCCTCCTTCGCATTTTTCCAGTTCATGTAAGGAAATTTTACTAGTTTACCTGGCGATGAAGATTGTTTCCCAACAACGGTGCAAAACAACGAACAATATTTACAAAAGGCTCCGTTCTTTGAAGGAGGATAAACTAGCCATTTCCACTCTGATAACCAGTTCAACTGAAATTTCACATTTCTTGGACCCGATAAAGGGAAATTAAAATAGCTTCCAGGTGTCCAGGCATTTTCCAACAGTTAATTTTTCTGATAATCATCAATCTAAAGAAAAAAGTAAATCACAACATTGAAATAATTAACATGTACCGACACATACGTAGGCCAAGGCCATACAAATACCGGTATAACATAATAGGTAAAGCATCGAAATGCAAATCAGTTACAGAAATAGCGATTAGCATGAATCATATTGTAAACACACCTGTTGGCAAGCATAACCTCCTAAGTCTGTTCGATGTATTTGGTCGGTAGCCGGCTTGGTAGTAGCCGATAATTCTTCAAGTTCATTTTCAATTCTTAAAGATGAACTACTTGCAATGGCAGTGTTGCATGTAACATCTACTCTTGTTTTTTAAAATAATAAATCGATCCATCACGCATTACAAATAAACTCGGAAAAAAAGTGCGACTCACGATCTGGCAGTTCACAGATATGCACGTTTAAGGCAGCACGAAGCTGCGTTACGATAGTTACCAATCGCACACTTTAACAGTAAAACGACAATTTTGATATTTCGCCTAGTGTAGTTAGTTATTATTGCTTTAAGTGGAAGAACAGCGAGGTCATCTGCCCCTCTTGCTCCGTTTAACATGTAGTTTAAGGGTGTTTACCCCAGGCCATAACCAGTAGCTAGCGCCAAAGCTGGAGAAGTCTCGTTGCGAGTTGAGTGGAGGTCATTTACCACGTGAAGAACGTGTTCACATTAAAAATATATTACAAAGGAGTAGCCTAAAGAAGCCTCACTGGCAGCAATTAAAAACATTTTCCAGGTGATAGATGGGACAATATAAGGAGTCATGTAAACTAATGTCTCGGGGGGGGGGGGGGTTAAACCCTAACCCCCCCCCCCCCCGTCGGTACGCCACTGCGATTGGCAACCTATTTCATCCACAACTTGTCTCAGTCTGAGTCTGCTCATACAATATCTCCTCTCCACAACACAGGATAACAAAACAGTGGCCAGCTAACATTCATTCGTAATAATAATGTATCCAATCCAAATGTGTTTTCACGTTCATTATCATGCATTGTGTCTATCTAATTCATCTCAAAGCTTCTTCATGAATTTTATTAATGCAGCCAATGACCATGTACTTTTCTTTTTAGGACGGGTCAGGGAAGGGATATTGGAAGGAAATCGGTCGTGGACCTATTGAAAGGAACCATCCCGGCATTTGCCTGGTGGCGAAAATGGGAAACCACGAAAACCATTTTCTTCTCCATAGCTTCTTCATTGCTATCTTTTAATGTTCCATTTGAGGGGCTTGATCATCATGGACATTAAACCCCATGTACTTGGATGTGTGTGTGGTGCGGGCTGTATTAGTGTGTGTATTTGTAATTCATGGAAGGATTAAGAAGGATGTGGCCGTGGCCTTAAGTTATGAACCATCCCGGCATTCTCCTGAAGGTAGAAGTGGGAAACCACGGAAAACCACTTCCAGGTTGGCTGAAGGGGGGAGTCGAACTCACCTCTTCTCAGTTTTACCTCACGAGGCTGAGGGTTCCCCGTTCCATCCTTCAAACCAGAATTACATTTCTTAGCAGAGCCGTGAATCAAACTCGGACCTCCAGGTGATAGTTGCTACACCATGTGGTGTAGCTGATGTTCTAGCTGGCCAGTTTTAATTATTATTCTATCGATTGAATCCTTTTGACATCTTGACAATCACTTGACAGATTTTGTAAGGAACACACACCAATTAAAGCTTTAGCAACCATCATCCATGTTTATTGATGTGTAACATCTTTCCGCTCGGTTGCTGGATTTATTTATTTAGCGTATGGCTTTTAGTGCCGGGAGTGGATATTTTTGTGGGAGTGATTTTGGAAAAAGGGACGGAAGTGGGATTGACGTAAAAGTGTAACAGGAAACAATGGGCGCGTGTGGTGGCGGAGATTGGTACCACTACGTACTATGCCATACGGTTTACTCCAATATTTGGAGGCCCCATTACAGCTACTGTATTCCTATAATAAATCATCTTCAAGTTGTCGTTCTTTGGTGTGAAAATATTCATTATATCATATTTGCTGAAAACAGTTATGATTTATTAAGGGTCTGTTTTTCAATCTCTGGATAAAAGTGATGGGCATCCACTCCCCGAGTAACGTGTTTTTCAATGCAAAGTTATGCGAACTCTGGTGTCAACTGATTGAAACACAAACCACATGGTCAAAGTCTTCGTATCAGTATTTAAATGATGATATGCTTTAATATGAAACAAGGTAACTAGTCGGCAATGCCGGTATTATGTTTCTGCACAATGGCTATTCAGATATTAACCCACATTGCGGTAATGCAGTTATCAATATAATATATATCGATGTGTTTATACGGGAACTGAGATTGCTTTTCATGGCGGTAGCTGAATATAAGTAACCGTCTTGTACTCTTAATATCTGTGGTTGTAATAGCTGCGACGGTGTATTTCTGTCTGAATAGGCCCGTCAGACAAATGGTGTCCTTCAGGGCGATCCTATGAGTCCCCTACTTTTTAACATCTTGACAGCTGACATTATGAACACCGTCCAAGACTACCCTACAGTGAAACTTATCATGTCCGCCGATGACATGGCACTAGGATCCCATTGCATAAGTGACCTGCGTGCCGCTCTTCAGAAACTTGAATTATGGCCTGATGAAAACAGTCTAGTGATCAACAAAGAAAGAACAGTGCACTTGACTTTTAGAAAAGAAGGCAAACTGGCGTTAGATGATCTTCTAACTCTGCAACAGTAGTGAATAATTTCCGGTATTTAGGAGTATATCTACAAAATACTGTACATTGTCTTCCTATAGGATACACACTCAGGAAAGGGCTTCAGCAGCTACGAAAGCCATTCATCGAATTAAAAATATCCTAAAACTTCCTTTGCCCACTGCAAAGCATTAATAACTCCAATGGCCTCATATGGAATAGAATTAATATGGGAGAAGCTTTCGTGTAGCGATTTCAAACGATTAGAAAGTGTTAAAGCAGAATATCTGAAGAGTGCTTTGGGAGTGGGGATTTTTGCACCATCAAGGATTGTATACGAATTAGCAAGGGAAAGCTTCTTATTAGAAGACCTGAGACTGCAATTCATGCTGCCATCTACCGGCTCATACCAAGCGCATATCGAACTGCGGCGGAGGAAGAGAAATGACATCGACCCTGATATTTATAGCACTAGTGCAATGATGGATCGACAATGGACTGAGGCAGGACAGGATCTAAGACATGTGGTAACGAGACTTGCAACTCATGGCACCATAAGATTTGCTTAACTCAAGGTTTTCACCAGCCAGGTGATGATTGTGTGTGTTCGTTGTGTAACAAGAGGTGTGACCGCTATCACTAAACTGTGGGTGTAAAAGGAACTACATCCATCAGAGACTACAGTGAAAACTAAATAGCATTGTATGATCAAACTGTATTTAGAATTATATTTCCGTGTATTATGTAGGCTAAGTAATGCTCTTTCGAGCACATTTTATTAAATTATTAATAGCTGCGATGATAGCGTCTTCGTCTGCGAATCATGAGGTCTTAGGTTCGAACCCCAGTCCCGCCATTTATTTTTGCTACCAGATTATCGATTTAAACTATATTTATTATAATATTATGCGTCATATTAACAGAATCTACATGCAATTGCGATTTATCTAATTTTTATTACAATATTTTGCACCAAGCAGGAGTTGGGAAATTTGATTGTATTGAATATTATTTCTAGTAGTATATAGATAGGCTAGAGACTGTGGTTTCATTTCTCCTCATAATTTACTGTATAATATGTGATGTTTGTTGAAACAAGTGTGACAGTAGCATATCTCCAATTCAATCTATACATTAATCAAAGTACCAATATGAAAACGGAGCGTAAATTAACATTTTAAGAATGTCCAAGCTGTGTAGTATACAAGTAAGATAACATGTCAGATGACTACACATATATTGAATCTCAATTTAATAATAGGATAACATATCAGATGTTACACATCATATGCGACTACTGTAAGGCTCGTATCTTTTTTCTCTCTCTCTTTTTTTTTACAAACTTCGGTGCCAAAATACACAATACTCTTCCGCGAATAGATTCATTAGAGATAACCTGTGTTATTGTGATGGCTGTGTTCGTTTTGTATTTGTAATTCAGGTGAAGATTGTCAAGAAGGTGCACGTCGCTTAACCGAGGAACAATCTCGGCATTCGCCTGGAATAGAAGTGGGAAACCTTGGAAAACCTCTTTTAAGATAGCAGAGCCAGGAATCGAACCCCGACCTCCATGGTGACAGCCAGTACGCAACAAAGCGGACTGTTGGAAACACTGGAACTGTTACAGATTTATGTACCGAGGGTGAGGGCGATGGATCTAGTATACACGCACGCCACGGCCACTTCATACCCAAATCTTGCCACAATTACAAATACACACACCAGTACAGACACCACAGTGACACAGGTTATCAGACGAATTCTACACACACCCAAGTACACGGGGCCTTATGACCACGATGTCGCAAAGCCCCTAAAAATCATCAACAAAAATAAGCAGTTCAATCATTCTTGTATTTTGGTAAATGTGTGTTGTTGTTAAATCATTTAGGAGCTAGGGATACCTTGACCATCAACCCCGTGTACTCGGGTGTGTGTTGAATTTGTTTGATGACCTGTGTTTGAGTGATGACTGGAATGTAAATGTGATTGGGATAGGAGGCTTACGACGTGAAATATTGAACCATCCCTACATCTTGCTAGGAGGATTACTAACCAAACGCTTGCAGGTTCGCTCCTGGCCGTGGTAAGTGATTTTTGAAAGGCGGTAAAAATCACGACACGCATGTCATACGATGTTGGCATGTTAAAGAACCCATTTGAATTCAGTAGGCCGTGTTCATAATGGAAAAATTAATCTCAAGATTTTCCACCAACACAAAGTTCCTCATTTCTCTACTAGAAGCGCGCTATAGTGTCAAGGAGCTTAGATATCTAACCTCCTTGACTTTCATAGTGCTTCAAAGAACAACATAATTCGACATGCTCTCTGGATGTCAAATAACAAAGCTTGCACCCGGCACCCGAGGCCATACGATATTATTATTAAGAATGTTCACCTCACATATGTTGATTTGCATATCTATTTCTGGTTTCTAGGTCTCAGGAAGCTGGGTGATGGCGCATGCGCTAATCCGCAACAAACTTGCACATGAGCTGTGGATACTTGGACTGACGACAGACCTTCAACATTTCCAGTCTGTGTACTCACCTAGCAGCAGAAATAAACTGCCGGAATGAATTACGTGATTGATTGTTTATTTTTCCTTATCCATGCCTAACCAAATATACCGGATTTACAATGATCGTAGGTTCGAAAGAAGGAACATGACAGATGTGGGGACAGCGTTTCTAATGTTTATCAGCTATTTTGAATATGAGTGATGCTAAGAAACACAACGCGGGCTCCAAATACCAACGAGACTATTAGACGTCAACGGTTATTTAGTGCAATATAGATAATTATTTGAATGTATAAATAAATAAATAAATAAATAAATAAATAAATAAATAAATAAATAAATAAATAAATAAATAAATAAATAGTTATTGTTGTTTTAAGGGGCTGAACTACGAGGTCATCTGCCCCTAAATAAATAAATTAATAAATATCTTACTCGGTTCAAAAACTCCCAGGAATATACGTTTTTCGCCAAAATTAATATCGCTATGTAAGATATTTTTATTTGAGGTATTGGTAGCATTCATAACGATACTTCCGTAAGAATTTCATCGTCATGATCATTGTTGTTATTGGTTATTGATTGGTAACTTGGCTATCGTCGTTTGTCTTCCTGTCGCATTTCGGAATGTGGGTTACTCAACAATACGGAAATATATCATTTTATGTTTTACTGCTCAAATCCCCGTCGATTTAGATAGCTTCAAGAGGATTATGGTGAGGCAGCGCAGGTTTTTCTTCCTGGCATAAACCATTTTATGAAGGTCTTTCGTATGCTTATCAAGGACGAGCAGCGTTCCGGCCGACTTACGATTTCAATTAATGAAGGAAATTTTCAGTGTGAGCGAGATATCATTAGAGAGGAGCAAAGAAAGACTATTAATTAACTGCCAGCTGGGGTTGGAATTTCCGTTGGAAGTTAATAAAATTCCTCACAAACATTTGAACATGCATCACATTGGTCAGAAGTTGGTCCCGAAAATGTTGGCTCCTGAGCACAATAAAGATAGCATTGGCGCCATTTTCAGTGTTGTCTTATAAACAGTTAAAATTTTAGCTTTCAGTCGGTGAACACAAAATAATTCCAATTACAGGAATATGTGAAGAAAACCTGCAATAAATTACAAGTGATCAAGATTTATATATATTGCCTATTGAAGCAGATGAAAACTAAGGGATGATTACGTTTCTCTCATCATGCGAGCATCATTAGATCCGAATATGCAAGAAAATTAGCTCTACAAAACACTACCAAACCTCCCGTGACTCCCGCAGACAGTCCCTGCCCTCCAAAAATAAAATACAAGAAACCCCGTTAGAAAACCTACAGTAGTAAGTGGGATAATTAATACTACTGTAGTAAATATTAAAGCAATAAGCAGTCGAAAAAATAACGATTTATTTCAATGTTGCAAAACTTAGAAATGTCGGAGGCTTTGGTAGGCAAGTAGTGGGTGGGCATAGACCAGGAGCTGCGACAATTCGTTCTTTGCGTCTCAGCAAGGTGGACCGGCTTCGATTCCCGATCAATGCATGTGAGATTTTGGAAGTGAAATGCCATGCCCTGTGGTTCAGATTCCACGTAAAAAGGAGGTCCTGAGGTAACAGAAGAAAGAGCATAGTGGACTAATCTAATCTGTCCCATACGATCGTAATGTTTGTGTGGTAATTTTCAAACTTATTGTCGTATCTTATTAATATAATACGCTAAGGTGTATGTTTCACAAGCTCCTAAACCAGAGGGAGTTAGAAGATGTGGTTTGTACCAAAATCTTCCAAATCGTCTCAATAGTACAGGAAAAATCTTGCATTTCTTGAAAAGGCAACAGAAATATATTTATTTGTTTATAAAGCGCTTTTAAACAAATAAACAAGACGACAGCCCCTGGCGGAACTCTGTCACATAGAGCCCGCATAGCACTAGGGCCGGGCGGGTAGTCTGTACACATGGGGCGCACACAACCCATTACGCGAGAGTTCTCGCACGGGTTCGCTAGTTACTTTATAACCATAGTGGCCATCTGACTGCGATAAACTCTTAGTATTATAATTACAATTATACAGATCCATCAAAATAAAACATGCTTTCAGACTAATTCCGCACACACCCAAGTACACGGGGCTAAATTACCTCGATATCCAAGCACCTAAAATGAAACAACAACAACACAATTTTAATGAATGGCACTTGGCAATAATGAAACTTGTGTCAGCTCGCAATTTTTAGACTACTTTCGATATTTGCAAAAAATGAAAGTAGACTTATGAGAGCTAACACATGGCCAACAAGTAGTTCGGTGGAGAACTATACAGCCTATTGTCATATATTCTACTCATGTTAATTGCCTGTATCAACATACAACATTTCAGTTTGAAGGTTGTGATAGACTCGTAGATATTGAAAACCCTCTAAATATATCAGATGGTTCGCAGGTTGGATTTTAAAGAGAACAATTGTTGAGCTCCAAGTGCACTAAACTTTTACCCAACTGACACCCTAAATTAGGCAAAACTACAATCCGAAATGTAAATTGGCATGACCAGGTAATAATTACCTTGGGTAGGAAGTTTGCTGAGCGAACGTACCCGTATTTAACAATTGAAAGAAATTACAAAACCAAACCTTAATGCAAAGCATCAAAAGAAGTTTTGCCTTTAACACAACAAATGATTGGGAAATTTTGTACAATTAGCATGAATTATTTGCAATTGTTTCGATAAGAGCAGAAAGCAATATGAAACAAGAAGTTCCGTTAAGAACTATACAGCCTACTTTTCATGGCAATGATTATTCTACAGAATATGAACCTATCTAGAATAATGACGAAATTAAGTTGCTAATATCGAAATTTCCAATTAGTTCGAAATACTGTATACCTGGCATAATGTATCCTAATAGAGCACTACAGTTGGCATCCCTGATGACTGAATATATTCTTAGTTCCGTCTCTTACGGTACTAAATACAAAATTTGGTTGAAGTCCACTGGATAGCATGGACGTTACATGCAGTTAAACATTGGATCTAACTGCGCGCGTAAAATCATGTTGGCAACAATGTCATGCATGTATTGGTCAGAAATAATCTGAAATAATATGATCTGTTGTTGTGCCAATTTTGAATGAAATCCATTAGTTAGTATAGAAGTTACATGCATTTTAAAATTGGACCTATCAGCAGGCTTAGAATCATGTTGGCAGCACTGACGTATATTAGTTACTCCAAATTCGTCTAGAATGCCAGGTACTATACGTGTGAAAAGTTTAGAGCTATTGGCTTGCATACTTTCTGATATATTGATATTAGGGTAACAAAAATAGGGACAGCACATATTGACAGTTGGCAGCCCTGGTTGCTCCTTAGAATACGCATAGTCATATCTGTTATGGTGCACATAGCACATACGCAATTTGGTTGAAATCCAAATGATAGTATGGAAGTTACATGTATTTAAAGTTGGACCTGTCAGCAGGCTTAGAATCATGTTGGTAGCACTGACGTATGTAAGTTACTCCAAATTAATATAGAATGTCAGGTACTATACGTGTGCATAGTTTAAAGCTGTCGGCTTGCATACTTTCTGATATATTGGTATTTGGATAAAATAAATTAGGAGCATTTATTAACAGTTGGCAGCCCTGGTAGGTCTTAAGAATACGCTCAGTCATATCTGGTTATGTACACATACAACATACGAAATTTGGTTGAATTCCGCTTGATAGTGTAGAAGTTATATGCATTTAAAAATTGGACCTATCAGGAGGCTTATAATCATTTTGGCAACACTGCCATGTTTGGCCTCCTGGAAATTAAACTGAAATATTATGATCTGTACGAGTGCCAATTTTGAAATAGCTCCCATTCATACTTTCCAAGATATCCAACATGGAGCTCAAATTTCAATTGCGATTTTTTAGCAGTTGGTAGCACTGACATCATTTTCAAATATGGCCGTGAGATATTCAGGTATAGATCTTTACTCCTACCAAATTTTGTTTCGATTGCTGCAGCCGTTTAGGAGTTGATAGGGGGGGACACACACACAGCCAGACAGACAGACAGAAGGACAGACAGACAGACAGACAGACAGACGGACAGACAGACAGACAGACAGACAGACAGACAGACACACATTTGCCCGATCTCATAAGTCTACTTTTTCCTCATTTTTGCAAAATGTGAAAAGTAGGCTAAAAATGGGGAAGGAAATGCCAAACATAGGACGCTCTTCGAGCAATGCTACGTCAGCAACAAGTAATGCGTTCAGGAGGCGGCCGTGGCCTAAAGCATAAAAGTTGAGTCCAGCTCAAAATGAGCAATGTTATTAAAGATTGAAGGTCTAAGACCTATTAAAAAACTAGCAGGAAACCCCTAAAATATTTAATTTTTTTCTTTGCACAATGAATTTAGTAAGTTAACAACTTCCTAATGAGAGTGCCTTTATAATAAAATGTGGCAAGGGATTTAGGCAAATATAGAGTTATAAATCCTGAATTCCTGGAAACAGCAGAAAAATAAGTATGAAGAAATAACTAAGGTTAAAAGGTGGGTTTATAGCCACCTAGAATATTGATACAGAAGTTATTTGTGTGTTACATACAAAAATGGGAGGGAGTCTATCAATAGACTAAGCCTCATAGGGAGAAATAAGTACAAGAAAAAAGTAAATTGATTTAACCAAAGTGTTAGTAGCAGGAAAATGGGGATAGAGGAAATAGGAGATAGTCTGGCCAATTTTATTCATTGACACGAAACACGACCCGGAAAGACAGTTAAACGAACACTGTTTGTAGCACTAAAAGTTTTAATTGACGTGTAATCTGTTGATGATCACTGTATAGAGAGTTGATAGTTCATGGGAGAGAATTTTACGATGATGGTTGAAACAACTTGCAGTTTTAATAATGTTTACTATAATCAGAGGTGTCCAGTTAGACAGTTACTTATGACTTCAAAAATTCAAACAGTAGGGGATGATACTAGATCCTTATGTATGGAGTTTTTCAAGTCTATTGTAGCTCAGTTCATACTTCACATTAGCAGGCTATTCAATTACAGTGGACACAAGTTAGATTCCCTCGAAGCCCAATTTGATGTGGTTAATAAAGCATATGGTGTAATTCTATGAAGTTGACTGGGTTTGCAGTTTTTAAAAGATTACATGAGATTCCCACGATGGCCAAAACATAGTTATAGCATTTGACAGTAAAATTCCCTCGGCGGAAAAGATATCAATGAATACTTCTTCGAATAAAGATATCAAGATAAGTACGGCATTATCAGTTAAATGTGCTTCTTTTCAAATTGGTAATTTGCCTGATGAGTAAAATACGATGAGGTTTAAAATAGCATCAAGCTAATAGAGAGATGTCAATTACTTATCTTTCATGTTGAGTTGTAGCAGCTGAGTGCATAAAGCACCGTTTGACCATGATGTCTGATGAAATCGCATGCCTCCAAGAGACAGAGGTCTTAAAGGGCGTGTTGGCTCTGTAAAAACTGGCAGACGACTGAGGACGAACCTACGGAGAGCGCGGTTGGTAAGGCAATGTAGGAGAGGGGGAGTGAAAGGGGGGAACATGACGTATGAAAATACCAACATAAGAGAAAAAATACGGAATGTACATAGTTCGATTCTTAGGAAGAGCCCAAGAAATAGGTGTAGTTTTCATGGTAGAAGTAGAGTGCGAGACTGATGCCCTCTGCTTTAGATGTGTTGAACAAAATCTTGAGGTTAGAAGACTCCAATAGCTTCAGCAACCTGCCACAAGGAGCACTGCAGAAGGATGTTATTACCGGAAAAATAATATATTTGATCCGCCTATTCAATACACTTTGAATAGGCGGTTCAAATAAATTATTTTTCCTGTAATTTGTGTCAATACGAGCCAATATGAGCAACATAACCAGAGTGTCTACCGGTAACGAAAAGTAACTAAAAAGTAGTAATGGGTAACGAAAGTAACAAAAAGTAGCTGATTTTGATGTCTGGATAGTTTGAGGTAACGAAAATTTGCTGAGGTCGGTTTAAATCATTTAAAGCTAGGCTCACAGATTGCGATAAAGCGAGTTTCACGCAAGCGGCGCCGATTGCGTAAGCTATATTTCCCCGTGCATGACCCCAAGGAAATGCATACTGAGGATACCTTCAGTGGTACTGTATACGTCGGTTCAACTTATATTTTCGGCATCAAGAAGAGAGTTTAGTTTTGCGTGAAAAATTTTTCGGTATTATTCGGAAACCTGACTTTTTGCGAGTCGTTTATTCGTGATAACTTCCGAAACTCAACAGAAACCTCTCATTTCCTATATTGACCTCTAAATTTGGATATCTCAGATTGAAATCTGGAAATAACTCGAATTAATTTATTGTCGCAATCCTGCGAAATGATACCGTTTCGAAAATGAATCGCAAAAATGCTTCGAAATACATTGACTATATTTTAAAAATCTATCCGTCTCGTAAATTTGCGACATCCAGTGTGGTTAATTCCAAACTCCGTTATGCCTATTTTTCGTTCGTGCTTTGGTTCCATTGGATATAATATATTGTTACGTGCCACCCCCCTAGTGGCACTTTTGTTAACTGGATTACGGTGGGTTGAAGCACAACACAGATTGTTCTTTTAAAGAAATAATTAACTTTATTGCGGCCAGAAAGATACATCACTCAACAGCAAATACAAGCAATTAGAACCTTACTCCAGTTTCCTCAAGTCTCTTCCTTATGGAGCGCTCTTGCCCCTTTCACTTAGTCATGCAGCTAATCCTCCACTAATGAGAGGAAGGTGCAGTGCCAGTGGATAAACCGGATTCCTTCCCTTGCTCCATATGCAGCAAGATATTCACCAATCGGGGAACTAGAACGAAGCACATGTATGTTCATTCAGGAATTAATAAATATTCTTGTGATGTGTGCGGAAAGGTATTCACAGCTGCTGGATTTTTAAAGAATCATATGGACAGGCACTTAGCTGGGACACATTCTTGTAGCACGTGTGGGAAGCTTTTCTCAGGACCTGCAGTTCTAAAAAGACATATGGTAGTGCATACCGGTGAACGAGAGTACTTATGTCCACTCTGTGGAAAGGCTTTCACTCAGAAAGGCACGCTGAATACTCACATGCTTTGTCACACCGGAGAACGGCCTTACTCATGTAACACATGCGGAAAATCGTTTGGTTCGCACGGGATTCTAGCGGTTCACAAGCACAGCGTCAACGCTGGAAACTTGTTCAGATCTGCCTTGACCTTTCCGGCGTGGGATTCAAAAGTGGCTCACTTTTACTACCGTGAGCATTATAATGCCACTCACCAAACTTTTCGGACAAATGTTGTAGATAGATAATAATTCCTAAATTTTAGGTATCATAAACTGGGGTTAGGTTGGCTCAGTGCATGTTCCTTTGACAAAAGGGATCAGTCGGGTAAATATTTTAGTAGTTAGCTAAGGGCTCTACCAGTCTCAACTTTACGAAAACTTTCCTGTATGAATTTTACTATGACCAGAATAAATATTCTGATAACGCCAAGTTGTTCTATACAGACTCTGATTCTTTCATTTACGACATCAAAACTGGTGAATTTTATATCAATATAGACTTCATACAAGCAACTTCTCCATGAATAATAAATAATAATAAACAGAATTTGCCAGATCATTGGTATAAATTAATACAGTGACAGTAGATTAGTATCCTAGACAGATGACACGCAAGGTAACACGGTCTAATATACGTTGTAATGGTTGAACTTCAGAGAAATTTTTATCTCACTTCGCAGTTGTTATTTAATAAATACTAATATGTAGGTATGTAACTAACATGGAAATTAATGGAGTGCGTTAGGATAAACGAGATTCCTTGTTTTTCCCTCTGGTGTATAAATGAATAAATGTTTAGGTGTGCCCCCTCTTGAGCAAGCTACGTATAACTGGCCATGAGAAAAGCACGGACTTTCCAGATTAAGGCCTGCTACCTTGAGTAGCTTAAATACATGTTTTTCTTGATATTCTGTGGAAAAGAAGTGCCACTCGTATAAAACACTGTTACAAACGTCAAAAACCAATTCCCGACTACACAATCCTCCTTATTTACCTTAATACAGCCGAAATGAAACCATTTCTCACTTAGTGCAATTTTGCATACGTCCCCCTTAAATTGCATTTTGTGACAATTTTGAATCTAAATTACATTTTGTAAGTATTTTCTATCTAAATTGCATTTTGTAAATATTGTCAATTCAAATAAAAGTACAGTAAGTATGTAGTTAGTTTTAGTTGTAAGTAGGTAGTTAGTTTGCCTATTAGATATATGTCATTGTTCTATTAGACTGTGGTATGTGAGTGTGTCTGGTAGCAGTTGCATTGTTTATTAGTTATAGTTCATTGTTTCAGTAGACTGTGATGTGTGAGGGTGCATGTGAGTGTGCCTGTTGACAGACCGTTTTAGTGGTAGTATTTGTTGTTGGTGGAACTTAAGTTTTTGTTAGTATAGTTTTGGTATTTAATTGTTAGTACGGTAGAAGGTTAGTATTTTTGTTAGTAGAATTGCTCTTTACTTATTCTGAAAGGGATTAGCAGCCTTTCAGAATAAATCAATTCTTTACTAGTCTTATAGACGGTTAAGATATCTAATATATAAAAGTGAAAGTCTGTATGTATGTATGTATGTATGTATATATGTTGGTTCCGTATACAAATCTACACCGTTCCACCAATCTCAACCATATTTTGCATACACATAGTTTAGGACCCAGAAGGAACCGCTGGCTACATGCATTTTCGATAGTCTTTCTCATTCTTCTGATTTCGGCCCTTTTTCACTCAAAAACAGGCTAATCAAATCATAAAATATACTCATGAAGGAATGGCAAGGCAGATAATTTCCATGGCAACGTAGCTCAAGTCCAGACACGGCCGACTTGATGCCAATTGCGCTCAGCACTATCGGTATAGAAAATGAGGATCTTTACTTGAAATCCCGTTAGTTACTCAACTGCTCACACAGCACTGTCAACCGAGTTTAGCATAACAAAGACTTGACACTATCTTCTTTCTACTATATATTTTTCAAATACCACTCACTCACTCACTCACTCACTCATTCATTTATTCATCACGAAATCTCAGAAACCACCGAACGGATTGGAATGAAATCTGGTATGCAGCTTCCTCAAGGGCCGCAAATGCCCACTAAGAGAGACATTTTGGCTATTCAGGTTCCAAAGGGGTGTTAAGGGGGTAGACCTGCATTTAATTGAATAGCAATATCTCCCGATTGGTTTCATGGGGGGATGTGATACTCGGCATATAAACTCATCATTAAAAATAAGAAGACATGTGTCTGAGGGTTTTTCGATGTGGTGTATATAATGAGGTGAAAGGGGTGAAAAGTGGGGATTAAAAGATTCTTAACGGAGCGTGTGTCTCTTAAACGACATAGACGAGGAGTTTGAAACACAGCGAAAAAAAATCAACATAAAAAAGAAGTAAATATGTGTTTGACAGTTTTTTCATAAATCCAATTTAAGGGGCCCATGGGGAGAGATGAAATTCTGGCGGGGGGGGGGGGGAACAGGAAAGAAAGTGTCCTAACTGATTGACTGACTGGCTCACTCATCAAACTCAGGGGGAAAAACTGCTTTAAAGTAAGTAAATAGCTGTTCGACATTTTTTTTTCATAAATCAAATTTAAGGGGTTCATGGGGAGGGGTGATATTCTGAAAAAAGAAAATTGAAAGAAAATGTCCAGACTCACTCACTTACTCACTCACTAATCATCGCCTAGCCAAAATTATTGAAGTTAGAAACATGACAGTTTGGGGATATGTTCATTGTACTTCAAAACCGTCTACTAAGGGAGGATTTTCGGATATTCAGGTTCTAAAGGGGTCTTAAGGGGATTAAACCTGCATTTCATTGAATAACAATATCTCCCGATTAGTTTCATTGGGGGATGTGATACACGGCATATAAACTTATCATTAAAAAGTAACAAGACACGTGTCTGAGGGTTTTTCGATGTGTTTATGAGGTTAAAGGGGTGAAAAGTGGGGATTGAAAGATTCCTAACGGAGCGTGTATCTCTTAAACGACATAGGCGAGGAGTTTGAAACTCAGCGGGAAAAAAATCAGCATAAAAATAAGTAAATATGTGTTTGACCGCTTTTCCATAAATCCAATTTAAGGGGCCCATGGGGAGGGGTGAAATTCGGGGGGGGGGGACAGGAAAGAAAGTGTCCTAACTGATTGACTGACTGACTCACTCATCAAACTCAGGGGAAAAAAACTGCTTTGAAGTAAGTAAATAGCTTTTCGACGGTTTGTTTTTCAATCAAATTGAAGGGGTTCATCGGGAGGGGTGAAATTCTGAAGAAAAAAAAAAATTAAAGGAAATGTCCTGACTCATTCACTCACTCATCATCGCCCAGCCAAAAATATTGAAGTTGGAAACATGACATTTCGGGGATATGTTCGTTGTATGTCAAAAACGTACACTAAGGGAGGTTTTTTGGATATTCGGGTTCTAAAGGGGTCTTAAGGGGGTTAAACCTGCATTTCATTGAATATCAATATCTCACGAGTGGTTTCATTTGTGGATGTGATACTCGGCATATAAACTATTCATTTAAAATACGCAGACATGTGTCTATGCGTTTTTCGATGTGGTGTATTATTATGAGGTGAAAGGGCTGAAAAGTGGGGGTTGAAGGATTCCTAATGGAGCGTGTAGGCCTATCTCTTAAACGACATAGGCGAGAAATTTGAAACTCAGCGAAAAAAAATCAGCTTAAAAAGTAAGTAAATCGGTTTTCGACTGTTTTTTTCATAAATTAATTTAAGGGGACAATGGGGTGGGGTGAAATTCTGGGGAAAAAAATGAGAGATAGTGTCCTAACCGACTGACTCAGGGGAAAAAGACAGCTTAAGAAATAAGTTAATAGGTGTTCAAGCGTTTTTTAATCAATCCAATTTAAGGGGCCCATGGGGAGGGGTGAAATTCTGGTAAATAAATGAAAGAAAATGACCTGTCTGACTCACTCATCACGCCCAGCGAAAACTATTAAAGTTGGAAACATGAAATTTTGGGAATATGTTCGCTGTATGTCGAAAACGTTAACTAAGGAATGATTTTTGTTTATTCGGGTTTTAGAGACGTGTCAAGGGGGTAAACGTGCATTTCATTGAATAACGATATCTCATGAGTTGTTTGTTTGGGGATGTGATATTCGGTATATAAACTAATCATTAAAAATAATCAGACACATGTCTAAGGGTTTATCGATGTGGTGTATATTATGAGGTGAAAGGGGTGAAAATTGGGGGTTGAGGGATTCTTGACGGAGCGTGTATCTCTGAAACGACATAGGCGTGAAGTTTGAAATTCGGTGGGAAAAAACAGCTTAAAATACAAGTAAATAGGTGTTCGAACCTTTTTTTTCATAAATCCAATTTAAGGGGCCCTTGGAGAGGGGTTAATTTATGGGAAAAAAAACAGGAAAGAAAGTGTCCTAACTGATTGACTCACTTACTCACTCATCAAACTCAGGGAGAAAACAGCTTTAAATAAGTAAATAGGTGTTTGACAGTTTGTTTCATAAATCCAATTTAAGGGGTTCATGGGGACGGGTGAAATTATCAAAAATAAATGAAAGAAAATATCCTGACTGACTCACTCACTCATCATCGCCCAGCCAAAATTATTGAAGTTAGAAACATGAAATTTTGGGGATATGTTCGTTGTATGTCGAAAACGTCCACTAAGAAAAGAGTTTTGGATATTCAGGTTCTAAAGAGGTGTTAAGGGGGTAAACGTGCCTTCCATTGAATAACAATATCTCACGAGTGGTTTCATTTGGGGATGTGATACTTGGCACATATACTAATCATTAAAAATAAGCTGACACATGTCTAATGGTTTTTCGATGTAGTGTATATTATGAGGTGAAAGGGATGAAAAGTGGGGGTTGAAAGATTCCTAACTGAGCGTGTATCTCTTAAACGACATAGGGAGGAGTCTGAAACTCGGAGGAAATCTATCAGCTTAAAAATAAATAAATAAATGAATAAATAAATAAAATAAATAGGTGTTCGACCGTGTTTTCATAAATGCAATTTAAGGGGCATATGGGGAGGGGTGAACTTCTGGAAGAAAACGTCCACTAAGGAAGGATTTTTGTATGTTTGCTCTCATCGACCAACCAAAACTATTAAAGTTAGAAGAATGATATTTTGGGGATATGTTTGCTTGTTGTGTGTCGAAAACGTCTACTAAGGAGGGATTTTTGGGTATTCAGGTTCTAAAGGGGTGTTAACGGGGTTAAACCTGCATTTCATTGAAAAACAATATGATACGACTATGACGCGAGCGAAGCGAGGCTAAAATTGAGATGGTGTGTGTCTGTGTATTACTCAATCTCGCAAGTACCACTGGTCCGATTTACGTGAATTTTACATGGAAGTAGCTGATTTACCTGGTTAACATATAGGTTACCTTTGATTTCAATACTTTGCACTATTTAAAATGGCGACCATTTTAGTGACGTCACTACACCCTTTGGTTTCAAACTTTCATATTTCCATTTCAAATAAAATGAGAACGCTAAGAAATAGCAAACTTTTGATGGCATATGCGAGGTTTAAAATTACATTTTCTATCCGAAAGGTATCTGCAACTGTTAGCGAGTAATACCTAAATTTGTGCTATAAAACACGGTCAACGCCGAGCGGTGTAGTTGGACAAAATGTTCCATCCTTAATCTCCCTCTGCGCAGCACCTCGCCTATCCCCTGTTTTAACTGTCACCTTCACATTTTAATTTATTTATGACGCGTAGCGAAGCACGGGTACTTCAGCTAGTTGACAATATAAGCCAATAATGGCTACACTGCGTCCTGCTTCACGGCTGAAAGCAACGGGAAACTACAGCCGTATACTATTCCCGAGGATATGCACCTCTCTATGCATAATTACATGTGATGATGGCCTCCTCCCTTGTAAAATTTCAATCCGGAGGTAAACTAGTCCCCCGTTCGGATCTCCGGGTGGGGACTACTCGAGAGGGGGTTAACATCACAGAAGTGACAAAGAGGAAATCTGACATTCTACGGATCGGAGCGTGGAATGTTAGAAGTCTGCTAGGAAGTGGAAGGTTAGAAAACTTAGAAAGGGAAATGGATAGGTTGAGGTTGGATTTGGTTGGGATTAGTGAAATGCGCTGGCAGGAAGAACAGGACTTTTGGTCAGGAGACTATAGGGTCATTAGCACTAAATCAAACAATGGACAAGCAGGGGTTGGCCTCATATTTAGTAGGAAACTTGGACAGCGGGTGGAATATTATGAGCAATATAGTGAACGGATTATTGTAGCAAAAATCAATACAAAACCTACCTGCACTACAGTGGTACAAGTCTATATGCCTACCAGTCAAGCTGATGATGAGGATGTTGAAAAGGTCTATGAAGAAATAGACGAAATTCTGAGGTATATCAAGGGTGATGAAAATGTTATAGTAATGGGAGATTGGAATGCTGTGGTAGGAAAAGGGAGAGAAGGGAAGATAGTAGGAGATTTCGGATTAGGTGAAAGGAATGATCGAGGAAGCAGGCTGGTAGAATTCTGCACCGAGCATGAATTGGTCATAGCTAACACCTTATTCAATAACCACAATAGAAGAATATACACATGGCTGAGACCAGGAGATACAGGGCGTTATCAAATCGACTTCATTATGGTCAAGCAGAGGTTTCGAAACCAGATTTTGGATTGTAAAACATATTCTCTGATCACAATCTGGTTGTAATGAAGTGCAGATTAAAGTTGAAGAAACTGAAGAAAAGTCAAAAGCCAAAAAGGTGGGCAATAGACAGACTGAAAGAGAAGGATGTAAACGAAAGATTCAAGAAGAGTATAAAGGAAGGACTAATGAAAAACCCTAAACAAACTTCAATTGCAGACGAATGGGCACTTTTGAAGAATGAAATAACAAAATCCGCAGAAGAAAACATTGGTAGGAAAGAAAGAATAGGTAGAAAACCGTGGATCACTCAGGATATACTAGAATTGATGGATGAAAGGCGGAAACACAAGAATCTAAGAGATGAAAAGGGGAAAGCAGAATACAGACGTCTGAGAAATGAGGTTAACAAGAAGTGCAAGGAAGCGAAAGAAGAATGGTTGAAAGAGAAATGTGCAGGTATAGAAAATTGTCTGAAATTAGGAAAAGTAGACACAGCTTATCGAAGGATTAAGAATACTTTTGGGGAAAAGAAGACTAAGTGCTGTAATATTAAGGACACAAATGGAAAGCCTCTAACAGATAGGGAAGAAAAGGTTGAGAGATGGAAAGCTTACATAGAGAGTTTGTATAAGGGAAAGGAGATTGAGAATCATGTAATGGAAAGGGGGGAGGAAATTGATGAGGATGCGAAAGGAGATTTAATATTGAGATCAGAATTTGATAGAGGTTTGGAAGACTTAAGCAGGAACAAAGCACCAGGCATAGATGATATACCGATTGAGTTGCTACGCTGCATAGGAGATGAAGGTCTGATCAGGTTATTTCACTTGGTGTGTAGGATTTATGAGACAGGTGAGGTACCCCCTGATTTCAAGAAGAATGTAATCATCCCTATACCAAAGAAAATGGGAGCTGACAGATGTGAAGATTACCGCACAATCAGCTTGATTACTCATGCTTCAAAGATCCTGTCTAGAATAATTTACAAGAGGATTGAAAGCCAGATAGAAACGGAGTTGGGTGAAGACCAGTTTGGTTTCAGGAGAAATGTAGGAACAAGGGAAGCTGTACTAAGTCTTAGGCTGATTTTAGAAGGTAGAATAAGGAAAGATAAGAGAACGTTCATGGCTTTTGTAGACTTAGAAAAGGCTTTTGATAACGTTGATAGGACTAAATTGTTTGACATTTTGAAATCAATTGGAATACAGTACAGGGATAGGAGGGTGATATACAATCTGTATAGAAACCAGACAGCAGTCATTCGAGTTGAAGGACATGAGAGAGAAGCTGGTATTCAGAAAGGTGTAAGGCAAGGCTGCAACTTATCACCCATACTTTTCAATCTTTACATTGAACAAGCAATGAAGGAAATTAGAGAAAAATTTAAAGTGGGAGTGAAGATTCAAGGAGAAATAATTTCAACTCTGAGATTTGCTGATGACATCGTCATCTTGGCCGACAAGCCTGAGGATTTAAATGAGTTTTTGAATGGTATGGACTCCGTCTTACGGAAAGAATTCATGATGAAAATTAATAAATGTAAAACAAAAATACTGGAATGCAGCCGAAATAAATCAGAAACCTCTATGGAGATCAAATTGGCAGGTGAAAAGCTGAAGGAAGTAGGAGACTTATGTTACTTAGGAAGCAGAATAACCAGTGATGGACGAAGCAAAGAGGATATTAAAAGTAGGTTGGCTCAGGCAAAGAAAGCATTTCTACAAAAAAGGAATCTGCTGACATCGAATATAGATTTAGGTATTAGGAAGTCATTTTTGAAAGCCTTTGTCTGGAGCGTGGCGCTCTATGGAAGTGAAACTTGGACTATTGGTGCAGCAGAAAAGAGGAGAATTGAAGCATTTGAAATGTGGTGTTACAGGAGAATGATGAAGATCAGATGGGTAGATAGGGTTACAAACAAAGAGGTATTAAGACGAGTGGGAGAGGAGAGATGTTTCTGGCGACTGCTAATGAAGAGAAGAGATAGGTTGGTAGGACACATACTAAGACACCCAGGAATAGCAAGCTTAGTTATGGAAGGAAGGGTCGAGGACAAAAACTGTAGGGGTAGACCAAGGTTAGAATATGTTAAACAGATTGCCTCCGATGTAGGGTGTCGGAGCTATGTAGAGATGAAACGATTAGCTCAGGACAGGGAGGCATGGAGAGCTGCATCAAACCAGTCAAAAGACTGAAGACTCAAACAACAACTATTACATGAAGATTATTGTGTATGTGTGATATTCAAACTTCAATCGCATGATTAGAACACAATAAGTAAAAACGAGATTTTAAAATTTCGCACAGGTGCCATCTTGTGGTTATGAAAACAATTGAAATAAATAAGATGCCAGTGGATTAATATTTGTATAAGCATCTAACGTGCAAAGCTTCACTGCACTCGGATGGTTAAATCGCGAGAAACGTCCATTTAAATATGTATACTTCGCGTCGCCGCCAGGTTGAATTTGTGCTCACCAGGATACTGAAAGTCCTATAGCCTCTATGAACATAAACATTCAGTATAATTGCTGTAAAATATTCGTAGATATTGAAAACCGTCTAAATATTTCGGTTGCTCGCTATTTTGGATTTTTTAAATGTATAGGCCATAGAGTTATGTACCATTAAAGGAAAATTATTGTGTAGGTTCATTATTCAGACTTTTACTTCGATCGCATGATTACGACACGAGATATAAAAACTTACTTTTAAAATTTTTCACAGCCGCCATTTTGAGGTTATGTAAGCAATTGGACTAAATTAGATGCCAGTGCATTACAATGTGTAAAAACATTTGCTGTGCCAAGTTTCATTACGTTTGGATGGTTAAATCGCGAGAAAAGTCTATTTAAAAGTCTCAAATTCGCTTGGCCGCCATGTTGGTTTTGTAGTTACCAGTTTTTTGAAAGTCTCATAGGTGAACTTCTAGTAGTGCTCTTTATCACCGTACACAATTTCAGAGTGATAACGGTAAGAGTTTCGGAGATACTGAATGCTGGTGAAATTTTTCGCACAGCCGCCATGTTGGATTGGTGAGAGACAATAAAATTTGAAGTGCACGGTCGGGGTCGTCCAGAATGTTTCTATGACCTTACCGAGTTTCATTGAAATCGCTCCAGCCGTTTAGAAGTTATTAGTGGGGACGCACACACACCATCACACACACACGCACACACAGACATACCCACAAAAGGTGATCTCATAAGCCTTTTTTTTTCCATAAAATGAAAATAGGCTAAAAATTGTGTGTCTGTCTGTGTGTGATAGTGTGTATGTGTGTGTGTGTGCGACTTGTTATTTCTGTCCACCCCCCCCCCCCCTATCAATTCAAACACGGTGAAACCGAATTGAACCACATTTGGTACAGAGGTAGCAGTAGCAAAGGGTACCTCAGTGTCATGTTTTATATCGCCGCCATCTCGACGGAAACGTAATGGCGGCCACCCAAATATCCAAAGCTTAAATGAAATTACGACTAACCTAAACATCTTATCTCTACCAAAATTTTGCAACAACATACCTTCCTCTGGGGAGCGTCGTTTGACCAAACAACAAGGTCATCAGCCCAACAGTTTGCAGATGGCGGCCGTGTATGTGAGAAAATCGATCCCCCTATCAATTCAAACACAACGAAACCAAATTGAACCACCTTCTATACAGAAGTAGCACTAGCAAGGGACAACTCAATGTCATGTAGTATATCGCCGCCCTCATAACAAAAAAGAAATGGCGCCCACCCAAATGTTCTGAGCTTAAATCAAATTACGACTAACCTAATCATCGGATCTCTACCAAATCTTGAACAATATACGTTAATGTGAGAAGCGTCTTTTGTCCAAACTACAAGGTCATCAGCCAAATAGTTTCAAGATGGCGGATGTATGAATCATGAAATTATTACAGCCAAACCATAACTTACGATTCAACAAAGCCTGGCTTTACCAAATACGATCATCGTACATATGGAGGTTTAAACTGTCCTCAAGGGGGTGATCGGTAGGATATTAGTAATTTAAAGTAGAATATGTAACCGCAGTAGTGACTCACAGTTCAGGCTGACCGTGCCATATCGTGCTTGTCCGTATCGTCCCGTTGGGTTAAATGGTCGCTATTGTTAGCTCGTAAATCCATATATTTCCGTAACATCGTAAGTGTATATCCTTTTAGGTATGTACTGTAGAGAATAATACATATTTAGTGCCAAATGGTTTATAGAAACAGTAGAAAACGCTAATGAAATACTTTATTGCAAAACAAAATATTGTGGAGTTATACTAAACCAGTTGTTAACCATGCATTAGTATACGGTATGTGTGGTGTACTAGTAGCGATCTGGACTCTTCGTTTGGAGGTTCGAGAGTCAAATACTTTTACTTTGTTCTTTTTGTATTCATTGATTTATAACTACTCACACGTTATAATTTTAAGGATATATAGTGTGTATTTCCCATCAAAAATAATATATATTTAGCCTACTTACAACGCCACATACTTCAACACTCGACTACAGTGATTAAACTTCGTTGTCCTTGATCTGCGGTAGAGTTTATTGTTGTTTTTTTGTTGATTCTTTAGGGGTTCTGCGACATAATGGTCTTGTAGCCCCCGTGTACTTGGGTTGTGTAAATGTTGTCTGATATCCTGTGTCACTGTGATGTCTATAGGCTTACTAGCGTGCGTACTTTTATACGACGAAGGATTTGGGTAGGAACCTGTTGTTGTTTCATTTGAGATGCATGGACATAATGGTCATTTAGCCCCGTGTACTTGGGTGAGTGTAGAAATTTGTCTGATAACCTGTGTTAATTTGATGATTGTATTAGTGAGTGTATATATATATATTTCAGGTGAGGTTTCAATCAATCAAAGTATAATATCCATATAGCACGTTGTATTTCAACAAGCTACTACAACCAAAATGCAATTATACTCCTTGAAAAGGACAAAGAGTTATAACTACACCCATGCATTTAGAAAAAAGTAGGCTATGTAGGCTGTATGTTCTTTACTGAACATCTTGTATTATCATTAATCCCCATGAAAGTTATTTAGTGTGTGGTGATAGGTTAGTGAATATCAATAATCGTTAATCGTTAATGATTAATGACATGATTAATGAGACCACCCCGTGGTGTAGTGTCCAGCGCTCTTGGCTGTCACCTCAGGGTACCGGGTTTGATTCCCGAGTTTGATAAGAAATTGTAATTCTGGTGTGAGGGCTGGAACGGTGTACACTCAGCCTCGTGAGGAAAAACTGGGAAGAGATGGGTTCGATTTCCTCCTCAACCATCCTGGAAGGGGTTTCACACTTCTACTCCAGGCAATTGCCGGGATGGTTCACAGCTTATGGCCGCGGCAACTTCCATCCCAATCATTATCTAAATTTAAAAAAATACAATCACTATTACAGACACCTCAATAATACAGGTTATCAGACACACCCAAGTACACGGGGCTGAATGACCACGATGTAATATAATGATAACCCCCGGCGCTACAGCCCTTTGAAGGACTCAGGCCTAACAAGCGACCACTGCCCAACAATTTAACCTGCAGATATTTGGGTGACGCGTGGTCAGCGCATCAGGTCCCCCCGGTCGTTAATCTTGGTTTTCGTGACTGGGGCACTGCCTCACTGTCAGACAGCTACTCAATTGTCTTCACGAGGCTGAGTGCACCCCGATACAGCCCTTATGTCAGGTTCTAAAATCCCTGACGGAGCCGGGAATCGAATCCGGAGCCTCCGGGTGAGAGGCAGGCACGCTATCCCAACACCACGATGTGTAAGCCCCTAACGTGATACAACAACATTAAAAAAAAAGAAATAACCCCTGGCACTACAGCCCTTGAAATGCCTAGGCCTACCAAGTGAACGCTGCCCAGCCATTTGGCCTGCAGATATTGGGGTGACGCGTGATCAGCGCATCGGGTCCCCTCGGCCGTTAATCTTGGTTTTTGTAATCGGGGCGCTGCCTCACAGACAGCTACTCAATTGTCCTCACGAGGCTGAGTGCCTCTCGTTCCAGCCCTCACGTCAGTTTCTAAAATCCCAGACGGAGCCGGGAATCAAACCCGGGGCCTCCGGGTGTGAGGTAGGCTTGCTACCCCAACACCACGGGGCCGGCACGATACAACAACAATACAGTTCAAAAGACAAAATGGGTACTGGTTGATCACATTCCTGAAATGTGCGCTCGGGGTTTCTATTCCAACCCCATCAAGACTGGTGAATGAACGAGCTGGGAAATGAGCCATTTCGAATTGAAGACCTTCCATCCACAGGACCAAAGGAAACTCCTCTCAGGGAAAGGACAGAGAAGAGGAAGGAAGGGCTTTTATGGCACTGTAAAGTATTAAAACCATTCTTTCAGTGTTGCCTGTACAAACAGTCAGTTGAAACTCTTCAGTCGGTCAACATAAATTTGCCCAATGACTGGGCGGGACACAATGTACAGTATATAATATACTAGCAGGTACCCGCGGCTTCGCCCGCGATCAAGACAATGGGGACGATGCATTATTGCTGATAATTGGTCTATTCTATTACAGCAATCGCGGCTATAGGTGTGTCCATTCTATTCTGAATATTCTGATACATACAGTATATTGATATGATCAGCAAAGTGGGAATTTTATCGAGTTGTGAACGTCTGCAGGGTTCGTTGTTACATTATGTTAACACAGTTTAAAATTACGTTTATGGTTTTGCCATCTTCTGCTGAGACATAACGATTTTGTTGTCCGGATGCTCGCGAGCACGCCACATACAGTTGGCCATGGGAAAAAATTGTTTTGTCTAAATGTACACGTGCTACTGTTAAGTGTGTGTCATTGCGCTTTGTTAAAGAAATTGCGAATATTGTTTGAAGAGGGAACTGCACTCTTGCACACTGGAATGGCAAATCTATCGGAATATGGGGAATTAAATGTATTCGTACTTAAGCTATTCTGGATGTAATTTGGCCATACTAATTGATGATTTGAACGTAAACATATCCCTATTAATAGACCTATAGTTAAATATCGCTCACCTTGGCCGCTGATGTACATTATGCAGTCTCTTCCAGTGTTACATCCCAGGGATTGAAATTCTCCAACGACCCTTTTGCCCCACATGTCTCTCTAAGTAATTAAAATTCCTGATTGTTGTTGTTTGAGTCTTCAGTTTTTTTAACTGGTTTGATGCAGCCTTCCATGTATCCCTCTCCTGAGCTAATCGTTTCATTTCTACATAGCTACCACACCCTACATCCGAGGCAATCTGTTTAACCCTGGTTTACCCCTACAGTTCTAGTCTGCGACCCTCCCATCCATAACTACTGTCGACCAAACTATTATGTGTACTCGAGTTTGAAGTTTGTTTGTGAAGTAACCGATAGACCTATATAAAATCCAATAACATCATCATTTTCGTCGTTCTATTTTACGTTAGATCATGTAGGTTTGGAATTTTTAATTTATATTTTAATATTTTTTATCACAGTTGGAATACAGGAAGTGCCTGTTTTTAAGCGTTTTTCAACCATGCGTCACATTTAAGAATTATTATCTCACAAACCCGTCATCAGATCGAATCCAAATTTTAACACAACATACACTGGAATGTTGTTTAACAGGTTTATTAATTTTAATTTTTTTTGTGTCCAAGAAACAAAGTTGTTATTATTATTTTTGTAAGGTAACTTTTCCTCGGCTCGGGATGTTTTGAAAATGTAGTTCTTGGTCGCGTTGTAATCCTTATACATCAAAACGGTATGCTGCATGATTGTGAAATACGTAAATTAATTCACTTATTGTATATCGGTTTGTATTTGTACGGAGAATCATGGTTCACCAGTTAGCCGCTCCGGTGAAAGCAGTACATCATTGCCAAGATGGGCTACATCACGCGTCATGGCACGTCTCGCTCGGAAGTGATGGGCTCCATATCAGCAACGCTGTATAGCATTTCCCGGAGTGGCTAGCTGGTGAACCATGTCTTAATTCTCCGTACAAATACAAACCGATATGAAATAAGTGAATTAATTTACCTATTTCACAGTCATACAGCATAACTTTTTGATGTATAAGGATTACAACGCAACCAAGAACTATACTTTCCAACGACCCCAAACCTTACAAAAATAATAACAACATTCGTTCTTGAACACACAAAATTTTGAAATTAATAAACCAGTTATACAACATTCCAATGTATATTGTGTTAAAATTAGGATTCGATCTGATTACGGGTTTGTGAGATAATAATTCTTAAATATGACGCATGGTTGAAACACGCTTAAAAAGGGGCACTTTTTGTGTTTCAACTGCGATAAAAAATATTAAAATATAAATTAAAAATTCCAAACCTACATGAACTAACGTAAAATCGAACGTCGAAAATGATGATGTCATTGGATTTTATGAAGGTCTATTTGCTACTTCACAAACAACCTTCAAACTCGAGTGCACATAATATTTTGGTCGACAGTAAGCTTGCTATTCCTGGGTGTCATAATATGTGTCCTACCCTCCTATCTCTTCTCTTCATTAGCAGTCGCCAGAAACATCTCTCCTCTCCCACTCGTCTTAATACCTCTTCATTTGTTACCCTAACTACCCATCTGATCATCATTCTCCCTTATCACAACATTTCAAAAGCTTCAATTCTCCTCTTTTCTGCCACACCATTAGTCCATTAGTACAAATCATCAACTTTTCTAGGTTTAAGCCGTGCCTTGTGCGGGGATTCAATGGCCGTGAAAGACAAAACAACAACTTTATTGAAATAAGTTTGCCAAATTCCTCAGTAAGAGTAATTAAGAAAAAATAATAATTAACGTGACAGCCGGCAGAATACGACACATTCGACTGTGAATCAACGTTGCAGATCATGGCTAAAAACGAAAAAGAGCAGAACAAAATTGGCAAACAAAAATATTCAGTTAAGAAAAAACAAATGTATAAAGAAAATGAAAGCATACCGTGCAAATTAGATAGTACCTTAACATTGTAAATTAGAGTAAAGATCTGAAAGCTCGCTTACAACAACCAGCAGAAAGAGTATAAAATTAGAATCAAAATCACGATCGTATCCGAGCCCCAAAAGCAACCTCTATATATAAAATATATCTCATTTTACGCGTATCAATGCGAGGAGCAACGTTCGTGGTTAGAGGTGGGAACCGAACCCAGCGTTTTAAGGCCCTAAAACGAACGGTTTTCGAGATATTGCCAGAAAACTATCCCCGGTCTGCGAAATTTCAGCGGTTGCCATAGTAACGTTGATCTGTTTCTCAGAGGGATCACAGTTATTTGGGAATATCTCCGAAACCGTTCATTTTAGGAACTTAAAAAGTGTGTTTCGGGTTCCCTACAGGACCTCCAAGTATTGTTTCTCGTATGTGGCGGCTTAAAATGAGCTAAATCCGAACATTTTACCGACTGTACTTGCTCAGTGCCAAAGGGCCGAAAAAAGTCACTTACAAATTGAATTTTCAAAAACCGTTTCTTATTGGGCCTCTACATACTCGGATCAACCAACATGCAAAATTTCAGCTTTCTAGGTCTAGTGGTTTGAGCCCTGCGTCGATGAGTCAATTTTGGATTGTCAATGCCAAAGAGCCGAAAAACGTCACTTACAAATTGAATTTTCAAAAACCGTTTCTTAGTGAGCCTCTACATACTCGGATCAACCAACATGCAAAATTTCAGCTTCCTAGGTCTAGTGGTTTGAGCCCTGCTGTGATGAGTCAGTTTTGGATTATATATAAGTGATGAGACTTTCCGAGTCGATTTGATCGTAGAAATATGGATTATAGCCCTTTTTTGCGCGTATCAATGTGAGGAGCAATGTTCGTGGTTTCCACTTCGAAGATGTGGGAACCGAACCCAGCGTTTTAAGGCCCTAAAACGAACGGTGTTCGAGATATTGCCAGAAAACTATCCCCGGTCTGCGAAATTTCAGCGGTTGCCATAGTAACGTTGACCTTTTTCTCAGAGGGAACACAGTTATTTGGGAATATCTCGGAAACCGTTCATTTTAGGAACTTAAAAAGTGTGTTTCGGGGTCCCTACAGGACCTCCGAGTATTGTTTCTCGTATGTGGCGGCTTAAAATGAGCTAAATCCGAACATTTTACCGACTGTCCTTGCTCAGTGCCAAAGGGCCGAAAAAAGTCACTTACAAATTGAATTTTCAAAAACCGTTTCTTATTGGGCCTCTACATACTCGGATCAACCAACATGCAAAATTTCAGCTTTCTAGGTCTAGTGGTTTGAGCCCTGCGTCGATGAGTCAATTTTGGATTGTCAAAGCCAAAGGGCCGAAAAAGTCACTTACAAATTGAATTTTCAAAAACCGATTCTTATTGGGCCTCTACATACTCGGATCAACCAACATGCAAAATTTCAGCTTCCTAGGTCTAGTGGTTTGAGCCCTGCGGTAATGAGTCAGTTTTGGATTATATATAAGAGATGAGACTTTCCGAGTCGATTTGATCGTAGAAATATGGATTATAGCCCTTTTATGCGCGTATCAATGTCAGGAGCAATGTTCGTGGTTTCCACTTCGAAGATGTGGGAACAGAACCCAGCGTTTTAAGGCCCTAAAACGAACGGTGTTCGAGATATTGCCAGAAAACTATCCCCTGTCTGCGAAATTTCAGCGGTTGCCATAGTAACGTTGATCTTTTTCTCAGAGGGAACACAGTTATTTGGGAATATCTCCGAAACCGTTCATTTTAGGAACTTAAAAAGTGTGTTTCGGTGTCCCTACAGGACCTCCGAGTATTGTTTCTCGTATGTGGCGGCTTAAAATGAGCTAAATCCGAACATTTTACCGACTGTCCTTGCTCAGTGCCAAAGGGCCGAAAAAAGTCACTTACAAATTGAATTTTCAAAAACCGTTTCTTATTGGGCCTCTACATACTCGGATCAACCAACATGCAAAATTTCAGCTTTCTAGGTCTAATGGTTTGAGCCCTGTGTCGATGAGTCAATTTTGGATTGTCAATGCCAAAGGGCCGAGAAAAGTCACTTACAAATTGAATTTTCAAAAACTGTTTCTTAGTGAGCCTCTACATACTCGGATCAACCAACATGCAAAATTTCAGCTTCCTAGGTCTAGTGGTTTGAGCCCTGCTGTGATGAGTCAGTTTTGGATTATATATAAGAGATGAGACTTTCCGAGTCGATTTGATCGTAGAAATATGGATTATAGCTCTTTTTGCGCGTATCAATGTGAGGAGCAATGTTCGTCGTTTCCACTTCGAAGATCTGGGAACCGAACCCAGCGTTTTAAGGCCCTAAAACGAACGGTTTTCGAGATATTGCCAGAAAACTATCCCCGATCTGCGAAATTTCAGCGGTTGCCATAGTACCGTTGATCTGCTTCTCAGAGGGAACACAGTTATTTGGGAATATCTCCGAAAACGTTCATTTTAGGAACTTAAAAAGTGTGTTTCGGGGTCCCTACAGGACCTCCGAGTATTTTTTCTCGTATGTGGCGGCTTAAAATGAGCTAAATCCGAACATTTTACCGACTGTCCTTGCTCAGTGCCAAAGGGCCGAAAAAAGTCACCGACAAATTGAATTTTCAAATACCGTTTCTTATTGGGCCTCTACATACTCGGAACAACCAACATGCAAAATTTCAGCTTTCTAGGTCTAGTGGTTTGAGCCCTGTGTCGATGAGTCAATTTTGGATTGTCAATGCCAAAGGGCCGAGAAAAGTCACTTACAAATTGAATTTTCAAAAACCGTTTCTTATTGGGCCTCTACATACTCGGATCAACCAACATGCAAATTTCAGCTTTCTAGGTCTAGTGGTTTGAGCCCTGTGTCGATGAGTCAATTTTGGATTGTCAATGCCAAAGGGCCGAGAAAAGTCACTTACAAATTGAATTTTCAAAAACTGTTTCTTAGTGAGCCTCTACATACTCGGATCAACCAACATGCAAAATTTCAGCTTCCTAGGTCTAGTGGTTTGAGCCCTGCTGTGATGAGTCAGTTTTGGATTATATATAAGAGATGAGACTTTCCGAGTCGATTTGATCGTAGAAATATGGATTATAACTCTTTTTGCGCGTATCAATGTGAGGAGCAATGTTCGAGGTTTCCACTTCTAAGAAGTGGGAACCGAACCCAGCGTTTTAAGGCCCTAAAACGAACGGTGTTCGAGATATTGCCAGAAAATTATCCCCGGTCTGCGAAATTTCAGCGGTTGCCATAGTAACGTTGATTTTTTCTCAGAGGGAACACAGTTATTTGGGAATATCTCCGAAACCGTTCATTTTAGGGACTTAAAAAGTGTGTTTCGGGGTCCCTACAGGACCTCCGAGTATTGTTTCTCGTATGTGGCGGCTTAAAATTAGCTAAATCCGAACATTTTACCGACTGTCCTTGCTCAGTGCCAAAGGGCCGAAAAAAGTCAATGACAAATTGAATTTTCAAAAACCGTTTCTTATTGGGCCTCTACATACTCGGATCAACCAACATGCAAAATTTCAGCTTTCTAGGTCTAGTGGTTTGAGCCCTGCGTCGATGAGTCAATTTTGGATTGTCAATGCCAAAGGGCCGAAAAAAGTCACTTACAAATTGAATTTTCAAAAACCGTTTCATAGTGAGCCTCTACATACTCGGATCAACCATCATGCAAAATTTCAGCTTCCTAGGTCTAGTGGTTTGAGCCCTGCGGTGATGAGTCAGTTTTGGATTATATATAAGAGATGAGACTTTCCGAGTCAATTTGATCGTAGAAATATGGATTATAGCCCTTTTTTGCGCGTATCAATGTGAGGAGCAATGTTCGTGGTTTCCACTTCGAAGATGTGGGAACCGAACCGATCGTTTTAAGGCCCTAAAACGAACGGTTTTCGAGATATTGCCAGAAAACTATCCCCGATCTGCAAAATTTCAGCGGTTGCCATAGTAACGTTGATCTGTTTCTCAGAGGGAACACAGTTATTTGGGAATATCTCCGAAACCGTTCATTTTAGGAACTTAAAAAGTGTGTTTCGGGGTCCCTACAGAACATCCGAGTATTGTTTCTCGTATGTGGCGGCTTAAAATGAGCAAAATCCGAACATTTTACCGACTGTCCTTGCTCAGTGCCAAAGGGCTGAAAAAAGTCACTTACAAATTGAATTTTCAAAAACCGTTTCTTATTGGGCCTCTACATACTCGGATCAACCAACATGCAAAATTTCAGCTTTCTAGGTCTAGTGGTTTGAGCCCTGTGTCGATGAGTCAATTTTGGATTGTCAATGCCAAAGAGCCGAGAAAAGTCACTTACAAATTGAATTTTCAAAAACCGTTTCTTATTGGGCCTCTACATACTCGGATCAACCAACATGCAAATTTCAGCTTTCTAGGTCTAGTGGTTTGAGCCCTGTGTCGATGAGTCAATTTTGGATTGTCAATGCCCAAGGGCCGAGAAAAGTCACTTACAAATTGAATTTTCAAAAACTGTTTCTTAGAGAGCCTCTACATACTCGGATCAACCAACATGCAAAATTTCAGCTTCCTAGGTCTAGTGGTTTGAGCCCTGCTGTGATGAGTCAATTTTGGATTATATATAAGAGATGAGACTTTCCGAGTCGATTTGATCGTAGAATTATGGATTATAGCTCTTTTTGCGCGTATCAATGTGAGGAGCAATGTTCGTGGTTTCCACTTCGAAGAAGTGGGAACCGAACCCAGCGTTTTAAGGCCCTAAAACGAACGGTGTTCGAGATATTGCCAGAAAACTATCCCCGGTCTGCGAAATTTCAGCGGTTGCCATAGTAACGTTGATCTTTTTCTCAGGGGGAACACAGTTATTTGGGAATATCTCCAAAACCGTTCACTTTTTAAATTAAAAAGTGTGTTTCGGGGTCCCTACAGGACCTCCGAGTATTGTTTCTCGTATGTGGCGGCTTAAAATGAGCTAAATCCGAACATTTTACCAACTGTCCGTGCTCAGTGCCAAAGGGCCGAAAAAAGTCACTGACAAATTGAATTTTCAAAAACCGTTTCTTATTGGGCCTCTACATACTCGGATCAACCAACATGCAAAATTTCAGCTTTCTAGGTCTAATGGTTTGAGCCCTGCGTCGATGAGTCAATTTTGGATTGTCAATGCCAAAGGGCCGAAAAAAGTCACTTACGAATTGAATTTTCAAAAACCGTTTCATAGTGAGCCTCTACATACTCGGATCAACCAACATGCAAAATTTCAGCTTCCTAGGTCTAGTGGTTTGAGCCCTGCGGTGATGAGTCAGTTTGGGATTATATATAAGAGATGAGACTTTCCGAGTCGATTTGATCGTAGAAATATGGATTATAGCCCTTTTTTGCGCGTATCAATGTGAGGAGCAATGTTCGTGGTTTCCACTTCGAAGATGTGGGAACCGAACCCAGCGTTTTAAGGCCCTAAAACGAACGGTTTTCGAGATATTGCCAGAAAACTATCCCCGATCTGCGAAATTTCAGCGGTTGCCATAGTAACGTTGATCTGTTTCTCAGAGGGAACACAGTTATTTGGGAATATCTCCGAAACCGTTCATTTTAGGAACTTAAAAAGTGTGTTTCGGGGTCCCTACAGGACCTCCGAGTATTGTTTCTCGTATGTGGCGGCTTAAAATGAGCTAAATCCGAACATTTTACCGACTGTCCTTGCTCAGTGCCAAAGGGCCGAAAAAAGTCACTTACAAATTGAATTTTCAAAAACCGTTTCTTATTGGGCCTCTACATACTTGGATCAACCAACATGCAAAATTTCAGCTTTCTAGGTCTAATGGTTTGAGCCCTGTGTCGATGAGTCAATTTTGGATTGTCAATGCCAATGGGCCGAGAAAAGTCACTTACAAATTGAATTTTAAAAAACTGTTTCTTAGTGAGCCTCTACAAACTCGGATCAACCAACATGCAACATTTCAGCTTCCTAGGTCTAGTGGTTTGAGCCCTGCTGTGATGAGTCAGTTTTGGATTATATATAAGAGATGAGACTTTCCGAGTCGATTTGATCGTAGAAATATTGATTATAGCTCTTTTTGCGCGTATCAATGTGAGGAGCAATGTTCGTGGTTTCCACTTCGAAGATGTGGGAAACGAACCCAGCGTTTTAAGGCCCTAAAACGAACGGTTTTCGAGATATTGCCAGAAAACTATCCCCGATCTGCGAAATTTCAGCGGTTGCCATAGTAACGTTGATCTGCTTCTCAGAGGGAACACAGTTATTTGGGAATATCTCCGAAACCGTTCATTTTAGGAACTTAAAACGTGTGTTTCGGGGTCCCTACAGGACCTCCGAGTATTTTTTCTCGTATGTGGCGGCTTAAAATGAGCTAAATCCGAACATTTTACCGACTGTCCTTGCTCAGTGCCAAAGGGCCGAAAAAAGTCACTGACAAATTGAATTTTCAAATCCGTTTCTTATTGGGCCTCTACATACTCGGATCAACCAACATGCAAAATTTCAGCTTTCTAGGTCTAGTGGTTTGAGCCCTTCGTCGATGAGTCAATTTTGGATTGTCAATGCCAAAGGGCCGAGAAAAGTCACTTACAAATTGAATTTTCAAAAACCGTTTCTTATTGGGCCTCTACATACTCGGATCAACCAACATGCAAATTTCAGCTTTCTAGGTCTAGTGGTTTGAGCCCTGTGTCGATGAGTCAATTTTGGATTGTCAATGCCAAAGGGCCGAGAAAAGTCACTTACAAATTGAATTTTCAAAAACTGTTTCTTGGTGAGCCTCTACATACTCGGATCAACCAACATGTAAAATTTCAGCTTCCTAGGTCTAGTGGTTTGAGCCCCGCTGTGATGAGTCAGTTTTGGATTATATATAAGAGATGAGACTTTCCGAGTCGATTTGATCGTAGAAATATGGATTATAGCTCTTTTTGCGCGTATCAATGTGAGGAGCAATGTTCGTGGTTTCCACTTCGAAGAAGTGGGAACCGAACCCAGCGTTTTAAGGCCCTAAAACGAACGGTGTTCGAGATATTGCCAGAAAACTATCCCCGGTCTGCGAAATTTCAGCGGTTGCCATAGTAACGTTGATCTTTTTCTCAGAGGGAACACAGTTATTTGGGAATATCTCCGAAACCGTTCATTTTAGGAACTTAAAAAGTGTGTTTCGGGGTCCCTACAGGACCTCCGAGTATTGTTTCTCGTATGTGGCGGCTTAAAATGGGCTAAATCCGAACATTTTACCGACTGTCCTTGCTCAGTGCCAAAGGGCCGAAAAAAGTCACTGACAAATTGAATTTTCAAAAACCGTTTCTTATTGGGCCTCTACATACTCGGATTAACCAACATGCAAAATTTCAGCTTTCTAGGTCTAGTGGTTTGAGCCCTGCGTCGATGAGTCAATTTTGGATTGTCAATGCCAAAGGGCCGAAAAAAGTCACTTACAAATTGAATTTTCAAAAACCGTTTCATAGTGAGCCTCTACATACTCGGATCAACCAACATGCAACATTTCAGCTTGCTAGGTCTAGTGGTTTGAGCCCTGCGGTGATGAGTCTGTTTTGGATTATATATAAGAGATGAGACTTTCCGAATCGATTTGATCGTAGAAATATGGATTATAGCCCTTTTTTGCGCGTATCAATGTGAGGAGCAATGTTCGTGGTTTCCACTTCGAAGATGTGGGAACCGAACCCAGCGTTTTAAGGCCCTAAAACGAACGGTTTTCGAGATATTGCCAGAAAACTATCCCCGATCTGCGAAATTTCAGCGGTTGCCATAGTAACGTTGATCTGTTTCTCAGAAGGAACACAGTTATTTGGGAATATCTCCGAAACCGTTCATTTTAGGAACTTAAAAAGTGTGTTTCGGGGTCCCTACAGAATCTCCGAGTATTGTTTCTCGTATGTGGCGGCTTAATATGAGCAAAATCCGAACATTTTACCGACTGTCCTTGCTCAGTGCCAAAGGGCCGAAAAAAGTCACTTACAAATTGAATTTTCAAAAACCGTTTCTTATTAGGCCTCTACATACTCGGATCAACCAACATGCAAAATTTCAGCTTTCTAGGTCTAGTGGTTTGAGCCCTGTGTCGATGAGTCAATTTTGGATTGTCAATGACAAAGAGCCGAGAAAAGTCACTTATAAATTGAAATTTCAAAAACCGTTTCTTATTGGGCCTCTACATACTCGGATCAACCAACATGCAAAATTTCAGCTTTCTAGGTCTAGTGGTTTGAGCCCTGTGTCGATGAGTCAATTTTGGATTGTCAATGCCAAAGGGCCGAGAAAAGTCACTTACAAATTGAATTTTCAAAAACTGTTTCTTAGTGAGCCTCTACATACTCGGATCAACCAACATGCAAAATTTCAGCTTCCTAGGTCTAGTGGTTTGAGCCCTGCTGTGATGAGTCAGTTTTGGATTATATATAAGAGATGAGACTTTCCGAGTCGATTTGATCGTAGAAATATGGGTTATAGCTCTTTTTGCGCGTATCAATGTGAGGAGCAGTGTTCGTGGTTTCCACTTCTAAGAAGTGGGAACCGAACCCAGCGTTTTAAGGCCCTAAAACGAACGGTGTTCGAGATATTGCCAGAAAACTATCCCCGGTCAGCGAAATTTCTGCGGTTGCCATAGTAACGTTGATCTTTTTCTTAGAGGGAACACAGTTATTTGGGAATATCTCCAAAAACATTCATTTTAGGAACTTAAAAAGTGTGTTTCGGGGTCCCTACAGGACCTCCGAGTATTGTTTCTCGTATGTGGCGGCTTAAAATGAGCTAAATCCGAACATTTTACCGACTGTCCTTCCTCAGTGCCAAAGGACCGAAAAAAGTCACTTACAAATTGAATTTTCAAAAACCATTTCATAGTGAGCCTCTACACACTCGGATCAACCAACATGAAAACTTTCAGCTTCCTAGGTCTAGTGGTTTGAGCCCTGCGGTGATGAGTCAATGTTGGATTATATATAAGAGATGAGACTTTCCGAGTCGAATTGATCGTAGAAATATGGATTATAGCTCTTTTTGCGCGTATCAATGTGAGGAGCAATGTTCGTGGTTTCCACTTCCAAGAAGTGGGAACCGAACCCAGCGTTTTAAGGCCCTAAAACGAACGGATTTCGAGATATTGCCAGAAAACTATCCCTGGTCTGCGAAAATTCAGCGGTTGCCATAGTAACGTTGATCTGTTTCTCATAGGGAACACAGTTATTTGGGAATATCTCAGAAACCGTTCATTTTAGGAACTTAAAAGGTGTGTTTCGGGGTCCCTACAGGACCTCCGAGTATTGTTTCTCGTATGTAGCGGCTTAAAATTCGCTAAATCCGAACATTTTACCGACTGTCCTTGCTCAGTGCCAAAGGACCGAAAAAAGTCACTTACAAATTGAATTTTCAAAAACCGTTTCTTAGTGAGCCTCTACATACTCGGATCAACCAACATGCAAAATGTCAGCTTCCTAGGTCTAGTGGTTTGAGCCCGGCGGTGATGAGTCAGTTTTGGATTATATATAAGTGATGAGACTTTCCGAGTCGATGTGATCGTAGAAATATGGATTATAGCCCTTTTTTGCGCGTATCAATGTGAGGAGCAATGTTCGTGGTTTCCACTTCGAAGGTGTGGGAACCGAACCCAGCGTTTTAAGGCCCTAAAACGAACGGGTTTCGAGATATTGCCAGAAAACTATCCCCGGTCTGCGAAATTTCAGCGGTTGCCATAGTAACGTTGATCTGTTTCTCAGAGGGAACACAGTTATTTGGGAATATCTCCGAAACCGTTCATTTTAGGAACTTAAAAAGTGTGTTTCGGGGTCCCTACAGGACCTCCGAGTATTGTTTCTCGTATGTGGCGGCTTAAAATGAGCTAAATCCGAACATTTTACCGACTGTCCTTGCTCAGTGCCAAAGGGCCGAAAAAAGTCACTGACAAATTGAATTTTCAAAAACCGTTTCTTATTGGGCCTCTACATACTCGGATCAACCAACATGCAAAATGTCAGCTTTCTAGGTCTAGTGGTTTGAGCCCTGCGTCGATGAGTCAATTTTGGATTGTCAATGCCAAAGGGCCGAAAAAAGTCACTTACAAATTGAATTTTCAAAAACCGTTTCATAGTGAGCCTCTACATACTCGGATCAACCAACCTGCAAAATGTCAGCTTCCTAGGTCTAGTGGTTTGAGCCCTGCGGTGATGAGTCAGTTTTGGATTATATATAAGAGATGAGACTTTCCGAGTCGATTTGATCGTAGAAATATGGATTATAGCCCTTTTTTACGCGTATCAATGTGAGGAGCAATGTTCGTGGTTTCCACTTCGAAGATGTGGGAACTGAACCCAGCGTTTTAAGGCCCTAAAACGAACGGTTTTCGAGATATTGCCAGAAAACTATCCCCGATCGGCAAAATTTCAGCGGTTGCCATAGTAACGTTGATCTGTTTCTCAGAGGGAACACAGTTATTTGGGAATATCTCCGAAACCGTTCATTTTAGGAACTTAAAAAGTGTGTTTCGGGGTCCCTACAGGATCTCCGAGTATTGTTTCTCGTATGTGGCGGCTTAAAATGAGCTAAATCCGAACATTTCACCGACTGTCCTTGCTCAGTGCCAAAGGGCCGTAAAAAGTCACTTAAAATTGAATTTTCAAAAACCGTTTCTTTTTGGGCCTCTACATACTCGGATCAACCAACATGCAAAATTTCAGCTTTCTAGGTCTAGTGGTTTGAGCCCTGTGTCGATGAGTCAATTTTGGATTGTCATGCCAAAGGGCCGAGAAAAGTCACTTACAAATTGAATTTTCAAAAACTGTTTCTTAGTGAGCCTCTACATACTCGGATCAACCAACATGCAAAATGTCAGCTTCCTAGGTCTAGTGGTTTGAGCCCTGCTGTGATGAGTCAGTTTTGGATTATATATAAGAGATGAGACTTTCCGAGTCGATTTGATCGTAGAAATATGGGTTATAGCTCTTTTTGCGCGTATCAATGTGAGGAGCAATATTCGAGGTTTCCACTTCGAAGAAGTGGGAACCGAACCCAGCGTTTTAAGGCCCTAAATCGAACGGTGTTCGAGATATTGCCAGAAAACTATCCCCGGTCTGCGAAATTTCAGCGGTTGCCATGGTAACGTTGATCTTTTTCTCAGAGGGAACACAGTTATTTGGGAATATCTCCAAAACCGTACATTTTAGGAACTTATAAAGTGTGTTTCGGGGTCCCTACAGGACCTCCGAGTATTGTTTCTCGTATGTGGCGGCTTAAAATGAGCTAAATCCGTACATTTTACCGACTGTCCTTCCTCAGTGCCAAAGGGCCGAAAAAAGTCACTTACAAATGGAATTTTCAAAAACCGTTTCTTATTGGGCCTCTACATACTTGGATCAACCAACATGCAAAATTTCAGCTTTCTAGGTCTAGTGGTTTGAGCCCTGCGTCGATGAGTCAATTTTGGATTGTCAATGCCAAAGGGCCGAAAAAAGTCACTTACAAATTTAATTTTCAAAAACCATTTCATAGTGAGCCTCTACACACTCGGATCAACCAACATGCAAACTTTCAGCTTCCTAGGTCTAGTGGTTTGAGCCCTGCGGTGATGAGTCAATGTTGGATTATA
This sequence comes from Meconema thalassinum, assembly GCA_946902985.2. Lineage (NCBI taxonomy): Eukaryota > Metazoa > Arthropoda > Insecta > Orthoptera > Tettigoniidae > Meconema > Meconema thalassinum. The sequence goes on along the minus strand of OX336388.2, from coordinate 601,943,170 downwards.
TATAAGAGATGAGACTTTCCGAGACGTTTTGATCGTAGAAATATGGATTATAGCTCTTTTTGCGCGTATCAATGTGAGGAGCAATGTTCGTGGTTTCCACTTCCGAGAAGTGGGAACCGAACCCAGCGTTTTAAGGCCCTAAAACGAACGGTTTTCGAGATATTGCCAGAAAACTATCCCTGGTATGCGAAAATTCAGCGGTTGCCATAGTAACGTTGATCTGTTTCTCAGAGGGAACACAGTTATTTGGGAATATCTCCGAAACCGTTCATTTTAGGAACTTAAAAAGTGTGTTTCGGGGTCCCTACAGGACCTCCGAGTATTGTTTCTCGTATGTAGCGGCTTAAAATTAGCTAAATCCGAACATTTTACAGACTGTCCTTGCTCAGTGCCAAAGGGCCGAAAAAAATCACTTACAAATTGAATTTTCAAAAACAGTTTCTTAGTGAGCCTCTACATACTCGGATCAACCAACATGCAAAATGTCAGCTTCCTAGGTCTAGTGGTTTGAGCCCTGCGGTGATGAGTCAGTTTTGGATTATATATAAGTGATGAGACTTTCCGAGTCGGTTTGATCGTAGAAATATGGATTATAGCTCTTTTTGCGCGTATCAATGTGAGGAGCAATGTTCGTGGTTTCCACTTCCAAGAAGTGGGAACCGAACCCAGCGTTTTAAGGCCCTAAAACGAACGGTTTTCGAGATATTGCCAGAAAACGATCCCTGGTCTGCGAAAATTCAGCGGTTGCCATAGTAACGTTGATCTGTTTCTCAGAGGGAACACAGTTATTTGGGAATATCTCCGAAACCGTTCATTTTAGGAACTTAAAAAGTGTGTTTCGGGGTCCCTACAGGACCTCCGAGTATTGTTTCTCGTATGTAGCGGCTTAAAATTAGCTAAATCCGAACATTTTACAGACTGTCCTTGCTCAGTGCCAAAGGGCCGAAAAAAGTCACTTACAAATTGAATTTTCAAAAACAGTTTCTTAGTGAGCCTCTACATACTCGGATCAACCAACATGCAAAATGTCAGCTTCCTAGGTCTAGTGGTTTGAGCCCTGCGGTGATGAGTCAGTTTTGGATTATATATAAGTGATGAGACTTTCCGAGTCGATTTGATCGCAGAAATATGGATTATAGCCCTTTTTTGCGCGTATCAATGTGAGGAGCAATGTTCGTGGTTTCCACTTCGAAGGTGTGGGAACCGAACCCAGCGTTTTAAGGCCCTAAAACGAACGGTTTTCGAGATATTGCCAGAAAACTATCCCCGGTCTGCGAAATTTCAGCGGTTGCCATAGTAACGTTGATCTGTTTCTCAGAGGGAACACAGTTATTTGGGAATATCTCCGAAACCGTTCATTTTAGGAACTTAAAAAGTGTGTTTCGGGGTCCCTACAGGACCTCCGAGTATTGTTTCTCGTATGTGGCGGCATAAAATGAGCTAAATCCGAACATTTTACCGACTGTCCTTGCTCAGTGCCAAAGGGCCGTAAAAAGTCACTTAAAATTGAATTTTCAAAAACCGTTTCTTATTGGGCCTCTACATTCTCGGATCAACCAACATGCAAAATTTCAGCTTTCTAGTTCTAGTGGTTTGAGCCCTGTGTCGATGAGTCAATTTGGGATTGTCAATGCCAAAGGGCCGAGAAAAGTCACTTACAAATTGAATTTTCAAAAACTGTTTCTTAGTGAGCCTCTACATACTCGGATCAACCAACATGCAAAATTTCAGCTTCCTAGGTCTAGTGGTTTGAGCCCTGCTGTGATGAGTCAGTTTTGGATTATATATAAGAGAAGAGACTTTCCGAGTCGATTTGATCGTAGAAATATGGGTTATAGCTCTTTTTGCGCGTATCAATGTGAGGAGCAATGTTCGTGGTTTCCACTTCGAAGAAGTGGGAACCGAACCCAGCGTTTTAAGGCCCTAAAACGAACGGTGTTCGAGATATTGCCAGAAAACTATCCCCGGTCTGCGAAATTTCAGCGGTTGCCATGGTAACGTTGATCTTTTTCTCAGAGGGAACACAGTTATTTGGGAATATCTCCAAAACCGTTCATTTTAGGAACTTAAAAAGTGTGTTTCGGGGTCCCTACAGGACCTCCGAGTATTGTTTCTCGTATGTGGCGGCTTAAAATGAGCTAAATCCGAACATTTTACCGACTGTCCTTCCTCAGTGCCAAAGGGCCGAAAAAAGTCACTTACAAATGGAATTTTCAAAAGCCGTTTCTTATTGGGCCTCTACATACTCGGATCAACCAACATGCAAAATTTCAGCTTTCTAGGTCTAGTGGTTTGAGCCCTGCGTCGATGAGTCAATTTTGGATTGTCAATGCCAAAGGGCCGAAAAAAGTCACTTACAAATTGAATTTTCAAAAACCATTTCATAGTGAGCCACTACACACTCGGATAAACCAACATGCAAAATTTCAGCTTCCTAGGTCTAGTGGTTTGAGCCCTGCGGTGATGAGTCAATGTTGGATTATATATAAGAGATGAGACTTTCCGAGTCGATTTGATCGTAGAAATATGGATTATAGCTCTTTTTGCGCGTATCAATGTGAGGAGCAATGTTCGTGGTTTCGACTTCTAAGAAGTGGGAACCGAACCCAGCGTTTTAAGGCCCTAAAACGAACGGTTTTCGAGATATTGCCAGAAAACTATCCCTGGTCTGCGAAAATTCAGCGGTTGCCATAGTAACGTTGATCTGTTTCTCAGAGGGAACACAGTTATTTGGGAATATCTCCGAAACCGTTCATTTTAGGAACTTAAAAAGTGTGTTTCGGGGTCCCTACAGGACCTCCGAGTATTGTTTCTCGTATGTAGCGGCTTAAAATTAGCTAAATCCGAACATTTTACCGACTGTCCTTGCTCAGTGCCAAAGGGCCGAAAAAAGTAACTTACAAATCGAATTTTCAAAAACCGTTTCTTAGTGAGCCTCTACATACTCGGATCAACCAACATGGAAAATGTCAGATTCCTAGGTCTAGTGGTTTGAGCCCTGCGGTGATGAGTCAATTTTTGGATTATATATAAGTGATGAGACTTTCCGAGTCGATTTGATCGTAGAAATATGGATTATAGCCCTTTTTTGCGCGTATCAATGTGAGGAGCAATGTTCGTGGTTTCCACCTCGAAGGTGTGGGAACCGAACCCAGCGTTTTAAGGCCCTAAAACGAACGGTTTTCGAGATATTGCCAGAAAACTATACCCGGTCTGCGAAATTTCAGCGTTTGCCATAGTAACGTTGATCTGTTTCTCAGAGGGAACACAGTTATTTGGGAATATCTCCGAAACCGTTCATTTTAGGAACTTAAAAAGTGTGTTTCGGGGTCCCTACAGGACCTCCGAGTATTGTTTCTCGTATGTGGCGGCTTAAAATGAGCTAAATCCGAACATTTTACCGACTGTCCTTGCTCAGTGCCAAAGGGCCGTAAAAAGTCACTTAAAATTTAATTTTCAAAAACCGTTTCTTATTGGGCCTCTACATACTCGGATCAACCAACATGCAAAATTTCAGCTTTCTAGGTCTAGTGGTTTGAGCCCTGCGGTGATGAGTCTGTTTTGGATTATATATAAGAGATTTCTCATTTTCCACGCAAGAAAATGTTATTTCACCGGATGAGGTAAAGCCTGATTCACTCATGATTTTCGATGATGTATCCACTGAACGTCAAGGCATTATTAAAAGCTATTTCAGCATGTGTCGACACAAACATATCGATTGCTTTTATCTTGGACAAACGTATTCTAAAATGTCCAAACAGTTGATTCGTGACAATGCCAATGTCATTGTTTTATTTCGCCAGGACGAGAGGAACAGTCGTCACATTTATAATGAACATGTGAATCCGGATATGACCTTTCAAATGTTTACTGAATTGTGTGGCAAGTGCTGGAACACTCAACGTAATGCCTGTTTAGTGATTGACAAACAAAGTGAACTCAACCAAGGACGATATCGCTTAGGGTTTGATCATTTTATTGCTATTTAAGGCCCTGTCTCATTCCCTCTCAAGTCATTTGTCAAGACACCATGGCGTTAGCAGAGAGTCAATAGAAAAAGCATATTATTAGAGCAAAAATACTATTCGCTAGAAGTTTCGTCAATTGAAACGATCACGTGCAGCTCATGCTTTGTTTATTCAACATCATTTAGCACCTCCGCTAAAAGCCATGTTGAAACCCTCATTCAAGCCATCTGAAACGCTACCCACCGTTTCAAAAGCCACTCAGACGCTGCACGTGGACCCTGAGGAAGAGGAAGAGGAACAGGAACAGGAAGATTTGACTAGTGTTAGCGAAGTTGAGGATGACGAGGAACAAGTGTTTACGCCTCAAAAAAAGGCCGCACCCCTTGCAGAGTTTTTGAGAAAAGAGAAATCCTTGGTCAAGGTCGAAACACCTTGCCCTTCCAGATCGTCTCCGTTTTCACAAGTCTTGGCCACCCTTCAAAATAAGGCTCAACTGAAAACCATTTTAATAAAATATTATGGATCAACACTAGAACCCTATCTCATTGATCTATTTATTGGAAACACAGATACCACGTATGGTGTTCGCTATGAGAATGATAGTTTTAAAATTGGGGATTCATCCATTAAATTTGCTCGTACTAAAGCTGTCATTAAGAACATCAACTATAAATTGACGCCAGGACTGTTAAAGCTGCTCTTCTCTCGAACACCCTCATTCTATGATTATACGTCAGAGGACCTTGGCAAATATAAATCCATTTTATTGGATACCCATGCCCACAAAAGACAGTATGATCCAGCTCAACAAGTGAATGCCAATATATCTCAAAAATATAAAACCATCATTGCAAAAATGTTTCCCACCTCTCAAAAAGTACTCGTCGTAAAGTGTCCACTTCGGGAGTGACATTTAAACCATTAAAACCCCTTGTGGATGTTACCTACTGGCACAATCCCAATAAGCTCATCCAGCGGCTACAGTTGTTGCATGCTTCACGGCAAGCCGGCCATACCGGTCACGATTGGGAAATTCAAGAAATTGAACAAGAACTTCGAAATGCCAAAATTATTGTTTAAGCCCTCACCCATTAAAATGGGTATTGCTCACGAGTTGCATCGCCCGGCAAGGCGTCACTATCCGCGACTCAAGGTGATTTCACGAGGTGTGGATGAACTTTGGCAGGCTGACTTGGTTGAAATGATACCCTATGCTGGCGTTAACGACGGTGTACACTATATGTTGACCGTCATTGATGTCTATTCCAAAATGACCTTTGTTGAACCCGTGCGTCGCAATTCTGGTCCACTACTCACCAAGGCCTTTCAACATATTGTTCAACACCCCAAACGCCAACCTCAGTTGCTACAAACCGATCAGAGAAAATAATTTTTCAACAAGGATTTCTCCAGTTTTCTCAATCTAAGGATATTCACCATTACACCACGTACAGCAATCTCAAAGCCAGCGTGGTCGAGCGGTTTAACCGAACATTGAAAACCCATATGTGGAAAGCGTTTACCACTCAGGGCACTTATCGCTGGTTGGACATGTTACCTAAGCTAGTGTCACGTTACAATGGCACCAAACATAGAACCATTGGGACCAAGCCACGCCTCGTGACCAAAAATATTCAGCGACTGGATAAACTGTTTAACCCCATAAAAACAGCAGATCCTAAACGTCACCGACTGAAAATTGGGTAATTTTTTCGTGTGAGAAAATTTAAGTCTGCCTTCAATAAGGGCTACACGCCTCAGTGGGGGACTGAACTATTTCGAATTCGTCAAGTCAACTTGGACAGTCCAGTCACCTATTTACTCCAAGACCTCAGCCATCAACCCATAAAAGGTAGATTTTATCTCCATGAACTTCAAAAAACAGCATTTCCTAAACATTATCGTGTGGAAAAAGTGTTGAAACAAAAAGGAAATAAACTATATGTCAAATGGTTAGGATTTAACTCTATGTTTAATTCTTGGATCAATAAATTACATGTCGTGTAAACCTGTGCACTTTTTATTTAATTTTATTGAATCGTGTGTACGAGAACTCTGTATACGGCACTCCACGCGTCGTGCATGTCCATATATGTTTCTCTTTCTCTCTCCACACCCGCCTCTCACTCCTTCACTCCATGTTGACATACAACTCGTTCAGCTATTGGCTGTCATGTGTTATTCACTTCTCCCCTCACCTCTCCCCCGGCTCTCTGGCCCCGCCCCCTCACCACTCCGCAGTGGCCACGTGATTTCCTGTTGTGTAGAGATTTCCCTCCTTTCCCCTCACCCACTCTGCGGGGGCCCTGCCCATCGCTGTCTGCTAATCTGGCTGGTCGTTATCTTTTTTTACAGAGTTGTCAGTTGGTTGCAACCTGTTATCATCTTACAGCAATGTTGTCAGCTCTCACCCACATTCCATTCTCTTAGCTGGCTAGCCAGGCACCAAGCGGGTCTCTCGAGCATATATTCTGTTTTTTTTTCATTATGGCTGTCAGCTAGACATAGAAAAACAAGTTCTGTTGTTAACAACTATAAAAAGCCTTGCTTTTTATTCGTCTCATAGCATTATGAATTTTTTCTGGTTACTGGTCAGTGTTTACCAACATGTTTTAACGATCGTCATGAGGGATTTTCGAAAATATTCGCCTTCATTCATCTGTCATAGGGAAAAAATATATCGAAAAGCGACCCCTCGTTTTGCCATACATCGCCCCGTCGAAATAGCCATTTCCCGTATCCACCATGGCCAATCATAGCCTCGTTGTAATATACGTCAAGCGCTACCGGCTCTCTGTCTACAAACACGCTTTATTTTTTTTTAATGAACAAAAATTTAAATGCCTAGTTTTTTGTCATAGAGACTTGACATTTATTTTCATGGTAGAGGGGGTAGGGACCTTTTTATTTATGTCAAGCAATTTTTTTGTCAACGTGTTAGTTTCCAAAATAGTAAACATTCTAAATTTAAGGGTTTTCAAAAAATCTCAAAATATAAAAAAGTTTTATTATAAAAAAATAAAGGTCATAGAGACCATTGGCTTGAACTATTGAACAACGTTCCATCATGTTTGGTTTTCAAACTATCGAATACTTGAAAAAAAAAATCAAACATTTTTGAAAAATATAACGAGTGGTCTATAGGAAAGAGGACGTCAGCTCGAGTCCAAATACACCTCATTTGTTAAAATCCGACCATCCGTTCGCCAATGATCACCAATGTTCGCGAGAAAGTAGGCTATCTTTTTTGCCCTCCTACACCCTTGAAACTTGCTGCCCTCCTAGAGGGCATACCCACCTTTCATTAAAGTCAAACAAACTTTTTTCCAAAATTCACCGTTTCTAAAATAGCGCCAATCCAAAAAACAAAAAATTTCATTTTTTTTTAAAATACCAATACACATGCTTAGCCTATAGAACGTCACCCCGTTCCTAAACAACACATCGTTCTAGCCTTACAAGTTCATTAAATATCACCAAAATGTCGAAAACGCAGGTTTACCTCCAATTGCGTTTCCAAATTCCACCCATTGTAAAAAATAACCTCACCATCAAATAGAGCGGAAAAAATACCATCTAAACGACCCCTCACTCGACCCTAGTCCTCCCCCACCACCAACTTTTTCCAACATAGCCATACGTAATCAAGTACACACGCGATTATAGGTAGAACCCCGATTCTAGCACAACTACCAAAGTTTTAGTCCTAGAGGCTTGAAGTTTATTTCGCGGGTAGAGGGGGTCAGGGCCATTCATTTATGTCAAACATTGTTTTTGTAAACTTCCTAGTTTCCAAAATATAGGAATTTCAAAATTGGACTGTTTTCAAAAAAACATAAAAAATATAAAAGATTTATTATAAAGAATAAAGGACATAAAGACCGTTCGTTTGAGCCATGGCACAACATTCTATCAAGTTTGGTTTTCAAACTATCACCTACTTTCGAAAACAAAATTTTTCAAAATATCATACTGGGTCCATAGCAAAGAGGACGTCAGCTAGAGTCGAACGACACCTCATTTGTTAAAATCCGACCATGGGTTGGCCAGCTATTACTTATTTAATATGAACGCCGCCCGAGCAACGCCGGGTAGCTTAGAACCCCTCGCTCTCCCCTACTCCCATGCATTGGGTGTGTGTGTGTATAGAAGCTGTCTGATAACCTGTGTCAATGTGATGTCTGTACTAATGTAGGATTTGAGTAGGAAGCGGCCGTGGCCTTAAGTTAGACACCATCCTGGCACTTGCTTGGAGTACAAGTGGGAAACAACGGAAAGCCACTTCCAAGATGGCTGAGGTAGGAATCGAACCCGCCTCTTCTCAGTTTTGCCGCACGAAGTTATCAAACATAAATTTAATAAATGATCCTGACGACTGACGTTTTGACTGACGAGGGAAGTGTTACGAAGGTTTTCAGTTCTCAAGTCAAGTGCGAGGAATTTATTAATGCACAGTATACAGGTATTTTGTATTATTTAATACTGCCATCCAGTATGAGACCTACCGCTCAGACTTAGAAGCTGATGAGAGGAAAGTTGTTTATTTTGCCGACAATAACACCGATAATACAGCTCCCACAGTTTTTCTCCTCCCAATGGAAGTTTAAGGAAAATAGATATATTGGCTTTCACGCCCATTTGGTGCACCTAGGTAAAACCCAACAGACACAGTATACAACTAAAATATTTGCTGTGGCAATCAAAGCTAATATGTCTAGCAATATTTCATAATTGTGACTTTATAAATGGTATCCAATCGATAGAAAGGTCTATAATTAGTTTAGTGTGCTATTCAATTCCAAGGTGTTTATTACCGGTGACAGTACAAGAGAAAAAGAGGGCAATATTGTACTTGTATGATTCCGTACCTGAGACTTGGAACGGCCCTGCTGACTATGCACGGATGAGTTCTAATATCTGCTGTGCATGTGTGGATGGCAGCGCATGCCATAGAAGAAACTCAGGTTGTGCCTAATCCAGAATTTGTCAAACCTCCACAGGAGGAACAAAGAGACGTGGTTCTGGCAGTTGTTCAAGGCCTGATATCTCCTGTGCAGGTGTGGATGGAAGCGCATACCATAGAAGAAACTCAGGTTGAGCCTAATCCAGAATTTGTCAAACCTCCACAGGAGGAACAAAGAGACGTGGTTCTGGCAGTTCTTCAAGTCCTGATATATGCTGTGCAGGTGTAGATGGCAACGCATGCCATAGAAGAAACTCAGGTTAGGCCTAATCCAGAATTTGTCAAACCTCCACAGAAGTAACAAAGAGACATGGTTCTGGTGTTGTTCAAGTCCTGATATCACCTGTGCAGGTGTGGATGGCAACGCATGCCATAGAAGAAACGCAGGTTGAGCCTAATCCAGAATTTGTCAAACCTCCACAGGAGGAACAAAGATACATTTTTCTGGCAGTTGTTCAAGTCCTGAGATCGTCTGTGCAAGAGTGGATGGCAGCGCATGCCATAGAAGAATCCAGAATTTGTCAAACCTCCACACGAGGTACAATGGGACATGGTTCTGGTGATTGTTCAAGTCCTGATATCATCTGTGCAGGAGCGGATGGCAACGCATGCCATAGAAGAAAGTCAGTTATAACCTTATCCAGAAAGGAAGCACATACCTTCGGGGTAGTGGCGTAACTACGAAAGAAGAACGCAGACAGGTGTTATCAACTCGTAAGGTGAGGTGTGTAGAGGTGGTGGATGGGGTAACGATCTCCATGGTAAAGACGAGCCATGTTGCAATATACTCCCGGGATTCGGTGAGCATATGGCTTGACGCAGTTTCCTTGCGTGGTGCCTCGTCACTCACTGGCATTATTATCCCGTGTATCTATTGACGTGTATTTGCTTATTCTTTCACAGCATAGAAGATCTTTTGGCAAAAGTGAAAACTGTATAAAAATAGGTTCAGAGGTTCTCGTACTACGCGTGCATATGGCAACAGAAGTAGAGAAAACCTGTCAAAGTGGCAACGCCACATTTCCCCCCGTGCTGGATTTGACAGGTGACAGAGTTCTTCTTTCATAATACTGTACCCTTGCGTCATTATATGGAGCATGTGTTCGTATCCCAGCTGGCTCTCGGTCTTTCGAGGTATGGGGCGTTCAACCCACCGTACGATCACATGTTCAGGATTTGAGTCTATCAGGTAACTACTCTACTTGAGACAAACAACAGATTCTTAATACTGAGTTTAATGATATTAAATCATGGCAAAACACAACAAAAACAAAAATTACAATTACATTTACACTCTCACAACTCAAATAAAATATCTGGAGTGCGCAGATGATGATTCCAAACATTAAGTCAAACCTTAACCTGTTCCATCTGCACTCCGCAGCTCTGTTTCACCAATACAAGGATCAGATTCACTCAAATGCACTGAGCTCCTCAGGCATTCTGCAACATATCTTGTGAGTCTTTATTATGATTGGCGCTCTTCTGCACCCAAAATCTACCCTACAATTCCTAAAACATATATTTTTGACATTGACGAATGTTCATAGTGTCTTTCACATCACTTAATTAATCTTAATTAGCATATCACAGCACAAAAATTTAATAAAAACACAAGTTACCACTGAATACTCATTATACGTAATCATTCTAGATCCAAATATTTGTCCGTTCTGAATCGGAACATTTATCTTTATATATGTTTCAATAATATTAATTTCATTACATTTTCTTTGCTTAACATTGCGTTGTTTTTGTGAACAATCGTTTTTCTTCCCCATAGATTTCAAACGCTTTTATGAGTAACCTCTCCCTCCAAAATACACATAATTACTGATTTAACTTCACCATACAACAATCTTTTGGGTCTTATCATGTCATTACTACCGTTACAACTGTGCCATTCCGTGCAATATCGCTACCTGTCTGAGTTAATTAGCATAAACTGGGTAATTACTCTTTTATAAATGCATCTCATTATTTGGTGCAGTTAAAATGTCATCAGACACTAACTTGGCCAAATACGAGGCACTTCCAGAAAGTAAGTTCCGTTTGGTAATAAAATTAAATTGTTTACAGATACAGAAAAATTATTTATTGCACAACATTCTACACCTCTTAAACTACTTTTCCACATAACTGCCGAACTTTTGCATGCATTTGTCATAGCGTGGCACAAGTTTTTGGATACCATCTTCATAGAAGTTTGTCGCCTGTGTCTTCAACCAGTTGGAAACAACTTCTTTCAGCTCGTCGTTATTGTTGAAGTGTTGACCGCCAAGGAAAGACTTGAGATGTGTGAACAGATGAAAGTCGCTAGGAGCGAGGTCAGGGCTGTACGGAGGGTGGTCAAACACGTCCCAGCCAAATCCCTGTAGGAGGTTTTTCGTCACATTTGCAGTGTATGGTCGTGCGTTGTCGTAAAGAAAAACAACACCTTCTGACAGCAACTCTCGGCGCTTATTCTGTATTGCGCGGCTCAATTTCCTAAGTGTCTCGCAGTAAGCATCTGCGTTGATTGTTTGACCACGCGGTAAGAAATCAATGAGTAAGATGCCTTTCCAGTCCCAGAACACTGTGCACATCATTTTCCGAGGTGTCAAGATTTGTTTCGGCTTAACCTTTGCTGGGGATGAAGTGTGCCTCCATTCCATTGATTGCCGCTTACTTTCAGGGGTGTCGTAAGAAACCCAAGTTTCATTTCCTGGGACTATCTGTGTCAGAAATTCTTCGCCGCCTTCATTGTAACGGGTCAAAAACTGAAGTGCACTACCCATCCGTTTTGTTTTGTGTTGCTTCGTAAGAATATTTGGTACCCAACATCGGCCAAGTTTACGAAAGTTCAGTTTTTCGGTAACAATTTCATGAATTAGTGATCGTGAGATTTGGGGAAATTCCGTAGCGAGAGCACTAATTGTAAATCTGCGGTTTTCCCGGTTCTTGTCATCAATCGCGTGAACCAGTTCTTCTGTAACCAAAGATGGACGTCCACTTCGTTCTTCATCGTGAACTTCACTACGTCCTTCATTGAACTGTCGGACCCATCTTCTCACCAATGAATCACTCATCGCATTTTGTCCATACACTTCGCAAATTTGCCGATACATTTCAGTTGGTTTCACTTTCCTAGCATTCAGAAAACGAATCAAGATCTGATTTCACAAGCGTCGGGATTTTCAATCAACACCAACATTGTACGAGTAAACATGCACAACAACGCGTACGTGGCTGACAGTGCTCTCCAAATGGCGCACGTTTCTTCTCCTTGATACAGAGTGTCTACCGCGCATATGCGGAACTGCGCTGCAGCGGAACGTACAACTAGTTGAAGACACAGGCGGCACACGTCTATGAAGAAGGTATACAAAAACTCGTGCCACGCTACGACAAATACCTGCAATATTTCGGCAGTTATGTGGAAAAGTAGTTTAAGTGTTGTATAATTTTGTGCTATAAATACATTTCTGTATCTGTACTCAATTTAATCTTATTACCAAACGGAACTTACTTTCTGGACGTACTTCATATTATCCGATTTTTATGATCCAACAACATATCCGCATAGATATGATGCATGTAATTCGTTTAATACAATAATATCAAGCATTTTTCCATTATTTTCCAGAGATGAGATTAGAGATTTCAGTGTTCCAGTACTTACTTTAAAAGGGACAGCGGTCATTTAGCTCCCCCAGCTGCACGTACAATAGGTTTGCTAAGCCCCGCCCTTTTCAACATGGCTATTCCTGCCTTCGCCCTACGTCTGGTCTTCCTGAACGAGTTTAAACTTGTAAAGAAAGCTTGACATTTGCCTTTCTCTTAATCTGCAGCTCTACAGCGGGCAATGATTTGGATGTGTCATTATGAACGGAATCGATCTAAATATTTAATACTAACATTTAGGGTATTTAATTGGCTCAATCCGACTCTCAATTAATATTCTTAGCAAAGGATGGGTCTCCATTAGCCTCACTGTCTTAAGGATGCAATCTGTGGCTCTAGATGAGTGCCAGTCGAGTTCCAAATGTTATCTCGCTGCACGGGTGGGTAGATTATTAGCTTGGGAAGAACTTAACCCCCAAGGGAAGATGATGAAGAAAAAGAAGTGGGTTTCGGACTGCAGAAAAAGGATGGAGAAATAGGACGAGAGTCCAAAAGAAGTTATAATTTTAACTTTAAGTATACTCAAAGGCAGCTGCCACTGCAAATCCGCTTTCCGATACCTAAAGTGGGTAGGGACCTGGGCGAAGCTAACAGGAAACGCAGCTGGAACTTGGGCTATTCGCAAGAAAATTGCTATAGCGTATTCCCTCTCAAGCATAAATATACCTACTATGGGGAAGGGTGGTGGTCTGGCAAGACAAAGAGTAACAGATTTATTGTGTATCTGTTCAAAGGAGTTGTTTCTAAACAAGTATTTTGAAGAGTACAAACAATTTGAATCAGCCTTGATATTTTAGTTCTCGAAATTGTAGAATTTCTAAAGAGCGACCGAATGCTTCCAAGAGGGATAGGGATAAAGCAATTATACCCTTGGGAATAATTTTGGTAAGAATACCAATAGTTGCATTTAGAAATGACTAAGCTTTTACCCAGCAAGGCGCCGACTAAAAGTTTAGACAGTGAGAAACTCTTACATTTTGAAAAAGCAACCATAAGTGGTAGAGAAAATCTCCACAAGCAGGAAGCTGGCATAGCGAGCTATGCTTGCCTTACTGGCCAGTTAGAATTAGCTATTAAAGCTAAGAGAGACTTTACTAAGTTAATAACTAAGAGTTCTTGCTCAAATGCAACAAGTGGTAAAAACCTTATCAATGGATTTATTTTTATTATAGAGGGCATAAACCTAGGAAGAGTCAAGGAAGACAGGGTCTTGCCTAACCGTTATGTTTGAGAAATGATAAATCAAAAGAACAAATCTTAATTTATTTAACAATGTAAAAAGAAGTAGCTTATGTAACAAATATATAATTTTGATTTTGTAAACAATTGGGGTCGCAGACCTCCGAAAACATCTAAAGCTTGCGCCAGGCAATTGACAATTCTTTTGGTTTTAAACCCTTTATATGCTTTAAAATCTTCGTAAGATTTTGAAATATTGTTCATATTAACAAATGGGAAATTTAAAGATAATTGACGTAATTAAGGTTAAACAATAAATCAAGTACAAGATATGTACTTTAAGGATTTCAAGATAGGTATCTTAGAAATATGAACAAATAACAACTTCGAAAGTAACAACAACAACAAAAAAAAATAGGAAGAAATGAAATAGAAGTTTCTATAACTTCTTGTATTAATACAGAGCTACATTTGTCGATTATACAAATAAGGCAGGTCACTTATTGTGAAACCCGAAGAGAAAAATTGAAAGGAAGTTTCTAGAACTCCTATGTGGGTAGGGATCACGAGAAAAATAGGGCAAATTTCCCTTTCGTGAAATCTAGAGATAACTCACTTTTGAGTAAAAAGAATTGGATTCCCTCATTAGAAGGGAGAAACAATATAATTTAAGGCGTGTACTAGACACGAAGTTTTACAGACATAAATTCGTTGTACGTGGAGCAAGTAAGGGAGGGCACTGATGGAGAGTGACACCTCATTGAAAAAAGACCTAAAGTAACAATTTTATTATTCTAGTTTGTTAGGAAAGGGTTTGGGAAAGATCAAATGGGATTGTGGAAGAGTGTTCATGGCCGTATTTATTGTACTCGGACGAGCGCGACGCGGATGAAAAGTTGAACAGGCACTGTTATCACTATAGTCTGTTGATATAGTTGAAAAGTTCACTTTAGTAGCACAAAAAGTGGATGGCAAAGAAAGTTATTGCAATGGTGGAAAATAACTAGTTACACTAGATTTGGGAGAGTCTATTGCTTGAAAAACTTGTAGGTTATAGTTGAATGCACCAGAAAAATCCCAACGGAGGAAGAAAAATTAGATATTGATTAGCAGTTCATAAGGAAGATTTCTTAGTTTGAAAAATTATTCCCATGAGTGGAAAGTACTAGAAGGATTAACTCGTAGATAAATTTTTCGGCATGGAAAATACCAGAACAATCATGACTGAAGAATAGGGCAAACGTTAGTCCAGCGGTGGAACGAGCTAAGTATTTTATAGACAGTGGGTAATTTAATGGTGTCCCACGTTGTGAGAAAACCTCTCATTTAATAAGCATAAGAAATGCTGCTTCATGTTAAGATTGGCTTAGATAGACAAAAGCCCAACATAGAAAATCCCGCGAAGGATGATTACTGCCCCACATAAGAAATCTCACACTGCCTATAAAGTGATCATTAAAAAGCATGTAGCTATTTAAAATCAATTAAAATAAGTTGAAGAACGTTGAAGTAGTACTTAGCTCATTTATGATGAACGGCGAATCCTTAGGTGACCGTTAGTCAGGAATTCACAACATGGCGAAGATTTGAATGTTTGTCTCTCGAGGTGAGGAGACGAGCTTTAGTAAAGCTCCGACTGACTAGTTTGACTTCAGACGCACAAGTGAGGCCAGCTCAACGGAGCGCGATGAGGCCAGGGAAGGGAAAAAGGTGGGGGTAGGAGACAAAAGGAATACATATAAGAATAGCCAACATAACAGAAGTAAATTTTCTTGATGAAATGGTCTTCAAAGAGTTGATAGAAGGCGTCACTAGCGCAGCCTGGTGGGTGAAAAAGTAGACGAAGTTCTCTTGATCACGGAGATGATAGCTGGCGATAGCGACGAGATCTGGTGGCTAGATTGGTAAGGAAGTCCTCTTGTACAGGGAAGAATTGAGGAACTTCAGAGATTCGCTGCTGATGACGCTAGGTGGGTCATGGATGATATATATCTAGAACAGACTTACAGTTAGTGTAAGAAACATATACCATCAAAGAGAAATCAGGAGATCACTGTTGGTGTTTGCGAAAAAAGGAAAGGATGAACTAAAGCAAAGAGAAGCAAAAGCTTACTCTGTCTTACCGTGTATTCCAAAGAATACACCAAGCTGGGAGGGACAAACACCAACAGAGAACAAAGACATGAAATTAAAAGCTTAAAGGTAAAGGAGCAATTAAAGACAATGGTCTTATGATATGCCCATTAGTCGTCAAGATCATGGCTACCCCAACTCTCCCATCCCTTCCAGGATAACACTCGGCCACTCTACCAGAAATCCAGACCAAGGGAGGAGAAACATTCCTAACCAGGACCAAGTCCCCCACTTTAATATCGGGATTTGAAAGAAACCACTTCTGTCTCCGTTGCAAGGAAGTTAAGTATTCCAAATTCCACCTCTTCCAGAAAGAATTACGGAGGGCTTCAAGTTTACGCCAAACAATAGGAAAATTAGAATCTCTGTAAGAGTTGGGAAGGGGAGGCGGGGCAGAAAGAGAAGTGCCTATAAGGAAGTGACCAGGTGTGAGTGGAAGCCGGTCATCAGGGTCATTGGAAAGCGGAGTTAAAGGGCGAAAATTGACAACACCTTCAATCAGAACAGACAGCGAATTTAATTCTTCATAAGTCAGAATGCGATTACCTAAAACTTTTCTTAAGTGACGTTTAGTGAGCTTTACGCAGGATTCCCACCTACCACCGTGATGAGGGGCGTAGGGAGGTATAAAACGCCATTTGAAACCCTTTGAGTAGGAAAAATTAGAAATCTGTTCCATGGCAGGAGAAGATGTGAGAGCTTTCTTCCACAAGGAAGCTGCGCCTTGAAAAGTGGAAGCGTTATCAGAGAACATCTCCGAAGGAACACCACGCCTAGCAGCGAAGCGAGAGACAGCTGATAAAAAGTAAGAAGTAGAGGCATTCGTTACTAGTTCCAAATGGATCGCGCCAGTAACCATGCAAACAAAGAGAGAAACATAGAGCTTACCAAACAATTTGCGTTTAGCTTCAGGGGAATTGCGTTGATATTGGAACGGACCCATATAGTCCACACCAGTTAGAGCAAATGAACGTATTGGAGAAGAGCGAAAGGAGGGCAGGTCGCTCATTAATTGAGTATTGACTATAGGTTTCGCTTTGAAGTAAGGAATGTATTTGTGAATTACAGAGGAAACTTCATGAATTCCATTTATAATCCAGTACTTTTCCCTTAAGAGACAAAGCAGTGTGCGTGTACCAACATGCAGATTACGATAATGAAAGTCACGTATGATTAAAGAAGTTACGTGATGTTTAGAAGGCAAAATAACAGGATGCTTTTTGTCCTCAGAAAGCAAAGATTGCGAGAGCCTACCACCTACCCTGAGTAACCTATTGTCATCAAGGAACGGGGCTAAGGCACGAAGACGACTGGATTTGGGAAGATCCTTTTTAGAAGAAAGAAAATACAATTCAGAAGAAAAGGCTTCTTGCTGTGTTAGTTGCAAAACCTTAATGGTAGCGAGATTCAATTCATGATTGGTAAGGTGTGGTTTGGGGAGAAGAGGTTGGTCAACCACAAGATATTTCCATCTGAGAAGATAGACAACATTTCGAATTAATTTGTGAAAGGAAGAATAGCGGGACAACAAGGGATGAGAAACGTTGGAAACAAGACACGAAGCAGTAGATTTAGATACTTTAGCGTCAGGCAAGTTGGAGTTTGTAGCTGGAGGTTTAGAAGGCCAACAAGAAGAGTTTTCGATTAACCACGAGGACCCATGCCAGTACAACTGAGAAGCTGCCAATTGAGAGGGTAAACATCCACGAGAAATGATGTCGGCGGGGTTGTCAGCGCTGGGCACATGCCGTCATTGACATCCCGAAGAAAGAGTTTGAATTTTGGAAACCCTGTTTGCAACAAAAGTTTGCCAATGAGCGGGGTTTTTGACAATCCAAGAAAGGGTGATCATGGAATCGCTCCAGAGATAGATATGCGAAAATTCGACCTGACTTCCCGTAATTTCTTAACAAGTTCAGCGGCCATGAGTGCAGCACACAATTCAAGCCTAGGCAAAGTGATAGTTTTAAGAGGAGCCACCTTCGATTTGGCATAAATAAGGTTGGAAACTGAAGATCCATTTATCGAACCGCTATAAACCAAATATCCACAGCAACCGTAAGCTTTTTCGGAACTGTCCGCAAACACATGAAGGAAAAAAGATGCATTAGGATGAGCGTTAATTAAATTCCTGGGAATTTCAATAAGGGAGAGATCAAGCAAATTGCTGCGAAAAGAGAGCCATCTCTTAATAAAAGAAAGGGGAACAGTGTCGTCCCATTCACATTTGAGCGACCATAGCTCTTGCATGAAAAGTTTGGCTATAACAATAACTGGGGCAAGGAATTGAAGCGCATCAAAAATTTTTGCAATTTCAGAGAGAATTTGTCTTTTTGTGTTAGGGAGCTCTTCTGCAAGCGAAACTTTATAGATAAGAGTGTCAATGTTAGTGCACGAATGAACTCCAAGAATTTTTATGGACTCTCGAGTCTCCACAAATTTCGACGTAGGAGGGGTCTACATCTTCAATAAGAAACTGGGCGAGAAACTCATGGGAGTTGGAATTCCACTTATGAAGTGGGAATCCTCCATTCTTTGACAATGCTTGAAGTTTTAGTGACACGAAAGAAGCTTCCTCCAGCGTGGGGAAGGACTGTAAGTAATCGTCAACATAGAATGATGTAGTTAGTGCTTCGGAAGTTTTAGAATCAAATAAATGACCATCTTGAGAGGCTAACAACTGTAGGGATCGGATAGCAAGGAAAGCGGAAGGGTTTAAACCATAAGTAACCGTCTTTAAGCGAAATACCTTAATGGGCTTGCTGATTTCGTCGCGCCACAAGATTCTTTGGAGATCTCGTTTTTCAGGCTGAATTAAAACCTGACGGTACATCTGTTTTATATCCGCTATAACAGCTATGGGAAATAATCGAAAGTTTAAGAGTATAGCAGATAAATCTGACTGAATAGCAGGACCAGAGTAAAGAGTATCGTTAAGACTGTTGCCATTAACGTCAGGTGATGAACCATTGAAAACGACTCGGATTTCATCCTTTACAAGAGGGTTTTTCCACACGGGATGATGATTTAAGAAAACCGTTTCAATTGGGGGTGCAATTCGTCATCAGATTTGCTAACAACTTCCATACGATCTAAGCTTTCATACTCATCCATGAAATCAGTATACTGCTGTTTAACGAGAGGTTCTTTCTTGAATTTGCTCTCGATAGCAAAGAGAGCTTTTCGAGCTTTGGGTTGAGAATTAATAAGTTTAGGGGGATTGTGTAATCTTGACATCTGAACAATGAACCGGCCATCAGGAGAACGAGTGGTGGTGTTCAGAAAAAGTTGCTCACAGAATTCGTTTTCTGAAGAGGTCGCGTTAGGAGAATAAACCCTTTCGAGCCTCCAGAACTGTTCCAAGTCAGTATTAGCGAAATAACATTGCGATGCGGGTTGGGGAAAATAATGAGGAAGTTGACCGGTGACGATCCATCCAAAATTAGTGTCTCTGGCAACCACGTTTGAGGATAACTTGCGAACCTGTTTACGAAGGCAATTCCAGAAAACATTGGCACTAAAGAGTATGTTAATGGGGTTTTGTACATTGAACAGAGGATCGGCTAGCCTTAAATGCGAGGGAATGCTTAAATCTGAAATATCAACAGAGTGACTTGGAGTATCTTCTCCTATGCTATTGAGAATGAGACAATTCAGTTTGAGAAAGTTATTTCTGTGACAAATGTCTCTTATGGTTAGCTTTGAAAACAGTAAAGCTTGCGATCTTGAGCTGTTAATGCCCGATACATTAATAGAAGTGGGGTTTACAGGTAGGCCTAGTTTTTTGATTAATGAATTAGAAACGAAATCGTGGGTTGCCGCCGAATCAAGAAGACCGCGTGCACGGACCCAGTTGCCAATGTTATCCTGAACTTCGATTTGGACAGTGGACAATAGTACTTGGGCACTACGTATGGACTTGGCATTTTGAATGTAAGATGAAGCATTGGAACTGTTAGCATTGTCACTATTCTGAGAAGTAGATGCGGTCGATGACCTTGCTTGATCATGACGATGTAGTAAAGTGTGATGAGCTTTTTCACAATGGAAGCAAAGTCTGGTGGACTTGCAATTTGAAGCAGAATGCGTGGGTGCTAGGCAGTTGAAGCAATGTTTATTCTGGGAAACTAATTTTCTTCTGTCGTCGACTGACAGTTCTTAGAAAGAGTTACATAGATATAAGGCGTGGGAATATTTACAAAGTATGCACTTTAATGGTTCATTTAAACTCTTACGGGGTTCGCTTTGAGTGTTTAAAACGAGAGAACTAGCAATACGGCGTTCACTAGACCTAGTTGGGTAACCAGTGGCTTTTGACATGAGTTTAGATGAGCTGGACCCAGGTTTTTGGGTACTAGACGCTAAGCGTTCGTTTTTAGGTTTAAGAGACATTGATTCAAATTTAGAACTAGGGGTTGAGGGTTCACTTTGATTAGCTAAAGCAGTTAAGAGTTGGCATCTAGCATTTATGAAAGTGACTAAATGCTCGTAAGAGTAATCGTCTTCTCTGGAAAGTTCAATCTCCCAAGCTTTGAGGGTAGCGACATCGACTTTAGAAACAGCTAAATGTATTAGGAAAGTGTCCCAGTGATCAGTGGGTTGATCTAATTGGGATAGAGCTTTAACGTGAAGTTGTGTTGTATGAATGAGAGTACGCAAACTAGCGACGTCATTGTGCTGTGACGCAGGTAAGTTAAATAGAGCCTTCATATGGCGTTGAATACGTAACCGTGAATTACCGTATATTTCTTTCAACAAGTTAAAGGGAATGGGGTAGTTTTCGGCACTTAATGGGAGTGTTTCAACTAACTGCAGAGCTTGACCTAGGAGGATAGATCTCAAATAATGAAACTTGTAGATGACTTGAATGTCTTCATCGTCATGAACAAGAGAACAAAATAGTTCATAGAAAGAATCCCAAGTAGATTCGTCTCCAGAGAAGTGGGGTAAATCAATCTTAGGTAGGATTGTTTTGGGCTTGTGAGTGCCCTCGCGAAAAGAGGTTTGTTGTTCGTGAAGGGAACCAAGAACAGAACCGTCTTTTTCCTGTCCTTCTTCGAGTTGGCGTATTATTTTAAAAGCAGAACCTATACCTTCGTAATATTGATTTTCCACTTCGACTCGATCATCAGTTTGATTGAGCATACAAAATCGATTTCAGTTTGGATGTTACAATAATTTTCATATGAACGTTCAAAATCCTTTACGCGATGTTTTAACAAATCTAATTGAGCTTCTGAGGGATCTAGCTCTTTGATGTATTTTCTAAATCGGGTAATTTGCCCTTTATAGGATGCTCGTTTAGAAGTAAGTTTTTCATCCTCATCCTTTTCTGTAGGAGCCATGACAAAATAGGTAAATTAAAGTATAACTTACGAAACTGTGGAACCTTGGAAATGCCGTCAGACTGGCAGCAGCAAATAAGTTGAAAGAAAAGGACACACCAAAGGAGACAGGAGTGGATTCTTTCTCCTTCACAGGCTTTGCACGGTGAAGCTATAGCTGAAAAATTCAAAGAAGATATTCATGATTTGCAAAATATTGTCAAATAACCCTTGACAAATAAAGTCTGATAAGTAAAGTGTCCTAAATGGACTCTCCTGGGTTTCTGGGACCAAATTTTGGGTAGATTATTAGCTTGGGAAAATCTAACTCCCAAGGGAAGATGATGAAGAAAAAGAAGTGGGTTTCGGACTGCAGAAAAAGGATGGAGAAATAGGACGAGAGTCCAAAAGAAGTTATAATTTTAACTTTAAGTATACTCAAAGGCAGCTGCCACTGCAAATCCGCTTTCCGATACCTAAAGTGGGTAGGGACCTGGGCGAAGCTAACAGGAAACGCAGAAAACTTGGCTATTCGCAAGAAAGTTGCTATAGCGTATTCCCTCTCAAGCATAAATATACCTACTATGGTGAAGGGTGGTGGTCTGGCAAGACAAAGAGTAACAGATTTATTGTGTATCTGTACAAAGGAGTTTGTTTCTAAACAAGTATTTTGAAGAGTACAAATAATTTGAATCCGCCTTGATATTTTAGTTCTCGAAATTGTAGAATTTCTAAAGAGCGACCGAATGCTTCCAAGAAGAATAGGGATAAAGCAATTATACCCTTGGGAATAATTTTGGTAAGAATACCAATAGTTGCATTTAGAAATGACTAAGCTTTTACCCAGCAAGGCGCCGACCAAAAGTTTAGACAATGAGATACTCTTACATTTTGAAAAAGCAACCATAAGTGGTAGAGAAAATCTCCACAAGCAGGAAGCTGGCGTAGCGAGCTATGCTTGCCTTACTGGCCAGTTAGAATTAGCTATTAAAGCTAAGAGAGACTTTACTAAGTTAATAACTAAGAGTTCTTGCTCAAATGCAACAAGTGGTGAAAACCTTATCAATGGATTTATTTTTATTATAGAGGGCATAAACCTAGGAAGAGTCAAGGAAGACAGGGTCTTGCCTAACCGTTATGTTTGAGAAATGATAAATCAAAAGAACAAATCTTAATTTATTTAACAATGTAAAAAGAAGTAGCTTATGTAACAAATATATAATTTTGATTTTGTAAACAATTGGGGTCGCAGACCTCCGAAAACATCTAAAGCTTGCGCCAGGCAATTGACAATTCTTTTGGTTTTAAACCCTTTATATGCTTTAAGATCTTCGTAGGATTTTGAAATGTTGTTAAGATTAACAAATGGGAAATTTAAAGATAATTGACGTAATTAAGGTTAAACAATAAATCAAGTACAAGATGTGTACTTTAAGGATTTCTAGATAGGTATCTTAGAAATATGAACAAATAACATCTTCGAAAGTAACAACAAAAAAACAGGAAGAAATGAAATAGAAGTTTCTATAACTTCTTGCATTAATACAGAGCTACATTTGGCGATTATACAAATAGGGCAGGTCACTTATTGTGAAACCCGAAGAGAAAAATTGAAAGGAAGTTTCTAGAACTCCTATGTGGGTAGGGATCACGAGAAAAATAGGGCAAATTTCCCTTTCGTGAAATCTAGAGATAACTCACTTTTGAGTAAAAAGAATTGGATTCCCTCATTAGAAGGGAGAAACAATATAATTTAAGGCGTGTACTAGACACGAAGTTTTACAGACATTAATTCGTTGTACGTGGAGCAAGTAAGGGAGGGCACTTATGGAGTGTGACACCTCATTGAAAAAAGACCTAAAGTAACAATTTTATTATTCTAATTTGTTAGTAATGGGTTTGGGAAAGATCAAATGGGATTGTGGAAGAGTGTTCATGGCCGTATTTATTGTACTCGGACGAGCGCGATGCGGATGAAAAGTTGAACAGGCACTGTTATAACTATAGTCTGTTGATATAGTTGAAAAGTTCACTGTAGTAGCACAAAAAGTGGATGGCAAAGAAAGTTATTGCAATGGTGAAAAATAACTAGTTACACTAGATTTGGGAGAGTCTATTGCTTGAAAAACTTGTTGGTTATAGTTGAAGGCACCAGGAAAATCCCAACGGAGGAAGAAAAATTAGATATCGATTAGCAGTTCATAAGGAAGATTCCTTAGTTTGAAAAAGTATTCCCATATGTGAGTGGAAAGAACTAGAAGGTTTCACTCGTAGATAAATTTTTCGGCATGGAAAATTCCAGAACAATCTTGACTGAAGAACAGGGCAAAAGTTAGTCCAGCGGTGGAACGAGCTAAGTATTTTATAGACAGTGAGTAATTTAATGGTGTCCCACGTTGTGAGAAGATCCCTCATTTAATAAGCATAAGAAATGCTGCTTCATGTTAATATTGGCTTAGATATACAAAAGCCCAACATAGATAATCCCGCGAAGGATGATTATTGCCCCAAGAAATCTCACACTGCCTATAAAGTGATCATTAAAAAGCATGTAGCTATTTAAAATCAATTAAAATAAGTTGAAGAACGTTGAAGTAGTACTTAGCTCATTTCTGATGAACGGCGAATCCTTAGGTGACCGTTAGTCAGGAATTCACAACATGGCGAAGATTTGAAAGTTTGTCTCTCGAGGTGAGGAGACGAGTTTTAGTAAAGCTCCGACTGACTAGTTTGACTTCAGACGCACAAGTGAGGCCAGCTCAACGGAGCGCGAAGAGACCAGGGAAGGGAAAAAGGTGGGGGTAGGAGACAAAAGGAATGCATATGAGAATAGCCAACATAACAGAAGTACATTTTCTTGATGAAATGGTCTTCAAAGAGTTGATAGAAGGCGTCACTAGCGCAGCCTGGTGGGTGAAAAAGTAGACGAAGTTCTCTTGATCACGGAGATGATAGCTGGCGATAGCGACGAGATCTGGTGGCTAGATTGGTAAGGAAGTCCTCTTGTACAGGGATGATTTGAGGAACTTCAGAGATTCGCTGCTAGATGACGCTAGGTGGATCATGGAAGATATATATCTAGAACAGACTTACATGTAGTGTAAGGAACATATACCAACAAAGAGAAATCAGGAGATCACTGTTGGTGTTTGCGATAAAAAGGAAAGGATGAACTAAAGCAAAGAGAAGCAAAAGCTTACTCTGTCTTACCGTGTATTCCAAAGAATACACCAACGGGTACGAATATGTTAGGAAATCGTCATGATTCCTCCCCTAAGAATTGTCTTACCTCCACGGGCAGATCAATTATTAACTTAGCTTACACAGGGTTCACAGTTATCCCTGGTAGCCATGAATATGCTAAATGTGGGTTACAGATGCATGCCATATCTGGCCCAACTCTGTTGCTATAATAGGTACGCTCTCAGGCTATACACATACATTGTCGATTCGTAGATTGGCCCACTAGACTCTCCAACGCGCGAGCTACTTGGATGATCCCTGCAATTATTTACGTAAATCTCTGGATTCTACGTTAGACGGGTACGCTTATTGCGGCTAAAATAACATTTCTGTTAGATGACTTGATTCATAATGCACTCATATCCTCCCTGAATTCAATTATTATACCAAGGCTCTACATTAGCTCTATAAATGGTATCATTTAACTGGCAATTACATTATCTGCCTTATTGGCTTTCCAGCTTAGCAATGTAGCAATTATCATTATTTAACATCTCAATTACACTGAAAACTCTCTTTATCTCTCTAATATCTTATTCTTTTATCGGACATGACACAATTTGCACGTTTCTAAGGCATCATCATGCCGATTTTACATTTATTTTAGACTTTGACCTCTGATGATTATTATTATTATTATTATTATTATCAATTAACATTAGTTAATTTGACCAACATCTTATGCATTAATTGTCGTAAGTTTATCATTCTCAAATCAATATTTTTACTGAAATACGAGGAATGTGAACTCGTATACTAATTACTGCAAATCCTTTTAGTATTTCATGGAATGATATGTTGTATGGAGAGCTCTAAAATCATAGCAACATTTTTGGATGGTACTCACATTTTCTTGCGGGCTGGATTTATCCAATAGTACAACACGTTACCCACCGTCATGATGCCTTCTAGCACATCTTAACACTTTTCATAAATAAGACTTGATGAGGTTTGAACATGTTGATTACAGCTCGTAATACACACATTTCACATTTTAATATATAACACATTTTCTTGATCACACAAATTTAAAACACTTTATATTATCACCTTTTTACACCA
This sequence comes from Meconema thalassinum, assembly GCA_946902985.2. Classification (NCBI taxonomy): domain Eukaryota; kingdom Metazoa; phylum Arthropoda; class Insecta; order Orthoptera; family Tettigoniidae; genus Meconema; species Meconema thalassinum. The sequence goes on along the minus strand of OX336388.2, from coordinate 601,917,632 downwards.
CATTATACATTCGATTTGTACACACGAAGCCTTATTGGGTTTTCCGCAACTGCGTGATTTCAGATCTGCGATGCTGCACTATCCTGATATCCGCTTGTCTCCTCCGAAAGTCTATATCGTGTAGGTGTGTTCATCTCCCGTCTCCTACTGTGTTCCTATCTTCTCCCTTCTAGTGTGTGCTCCATAATCATTTATTACAAATACCTGTGATTCCTTTCTGGTTCCCATGATCTGTAGTATACTTTACTATTTTACTGTATGATACTCTAAAGATCATTATTATCCCTGTGGATAAGTTCATTGTCTTTCACAATCATAATGCAATTTTCCTACGCTGTACTGAATGACGTTCGCGTATAATACCTGATTATATGTCTGCTGTAGACTGATCATAATGTTAATGCAGAAATACTTTTAATAGGCTGCATAATGCATCTGTCATTTTCTGTCTGAATGACACTGACTATAATGAACTTGCGTATTGCGCGCACTTATCTCATGACAACGGACAGCATGTCGTCTCACGAGTTGAGTCAAAGAAGAACTGACTGTACCCGTCTCCACCGTCCATATGAAGGATTCTGACAAAATGTAGTCCTCGTTCATATCAGGAGCGTCTCTTTTCTGATACATCGCGTTTACCGACAAGGTAACGCGTGATTCCTGATCGTATTTTCACGGAGGTTTCAGATCTACTTGCGTGCCGGTGATTCCTTCGCTCAATTAATTAATGTTAATTGCTTTCCTCCATGGCTTCCTGACGCTAACTTCAGTGAATCCCCTCCTGCTACTTGACCAACCTATGCTCCTCCGCGTTCAGCATGTGAATTTCCCTTCAATCTAATATAAGCCTATTTTCGGGGGTTTTTGACATCCCTAAATTAGCTCTCTTCGAATATAAGCATCTTGGTGTAAGTCTCCTCCCATTAGAATGCTTCGTTTGCCAGCAATTAATTAATTTCTCTCAATGACCACCCCCTCCTATCTTCTCTCCCTTGTCCACCGGGGATTTTTACGGTCATTATTCACTGTCTTGCTACCCCAGTGACGCTAAGGAATAGTCCACTGGAGTCAGTCTGCGCCTCCCACTTTCAAACTCCATCACCTGTCAAGTTGCCTCGCTTTTCTGGATGTTTGCTAGATTTTTAGTATACTGGCTTGCAGTTCATACAATATTCCGTCTTAGCATTGCTTATAATTCCTGTTCCAGATGTGGAATTGAGCTTTTATTATCACATGATATTACCATATCATTGTCCCTCGGGTTCACTGTGGTTGTTCCCCCTCATAGATCAATGGTTCGGTTCTCGGGAAAATCATAGACATGATTCTTCCTCCTAAAGAGACCCAGGTTCGATGCCAGTCAGCCTCGTCCCATTGGGTACAACACAAACTATAAAGAGCTATGAAGAACAGAAGATGGATACAAGTTGAAATCTCGTAGAGCAACTGAGAAATTATCTTGCGGCAGACATCAGAAAACGAAGATTGAAATTTTATGGACATGTTCAAAGACTTCCACCGACTAGGCTAACACATAAACACCTACGCAGAAAAACTGAAGAATATACCGTGGATTCAGCAAGTCAAACAGGACTCGGAGAAGACCTAAGTAAGAACAGCGGAAGTCTTTGACAGGAATCTATTCCAATGTAGGGTAAATGGATGGAGTGTAACACCAGAGAATGACGCTCCAAAGAGACCAGGAATAAAGTGGACTGAGGAAAGGAAGATGGCCCACGGAGAGAGAATGAAAGCTATATGGAAGATCAGAAAGGCGAATCATAAAAGTACTGCGTGATCCATACGGGTCCATTCGCACATAATAATAATAATAATAATAATAATAATAATAATAATAATAGAAATAAGCTATGAAGAGCGTTTTACGGTTTCGATTTAGGTTTTATGTCTCCTTTTTTTTTGTTATTTTGTTTTGGGGTTTGATTTTCTTTGGGTTTATTTTTTCTTTTCCTTTGCATTTTAGCCTACTTTCGATTTTTGCAAAAAATGAAAGTAGACTTATGAGATCAACACAGGGCGAAAAAAGTGTGTCTGTCTGTGTGTGTGTATGTGTGTGTGTGAGTCTGTGTGTGTGTGTGTGTGTATGTGTGTGTGTGAGTCTGTGTGTGTGTGTGTGTCTGTGTGTGTGTGAGTGTGTGTACTCTGAATGTCTGTCCCCCCTATCAATTCGAACACGGTGAAACCGAATTGAACGAAATTTGGTACAGAGGTAGCACTAGTAAAGGACACCTCAGTGTCATACTTTATATCGCCGCCATCTTTACCAAAACAGAATGGCGGCCACTCAAATGTTCAAAACGTAAAATCAAATTACGGCTAAACTAATCATCCGATCTCTACCAAATTTGGTGACAACATACCTTTATATAGGACGCGTCTTTCACCCAAAATTCAAGGTCATCGGCCATGCTATTTCAGGATGGCGGCCGTGTGAATTATGCAACCATTTTAATAAATAGCTTAAGACCCACCAATTCCGATTATCGAGCCTAGGGGGGTTTAAGCTATCCTGAAGGTCGTGATCCGTTATTTATTATAATTTAATATTATAATATTATACAGTATGAGTGGCTTAAAAGAGCTGAGCTGTTTGTGTCACACGACAAGATGGCAGCTGTCCTCATGTGCCTGTCTTATATTTCAGTAGTTTTAGTATGTTGTATGTGATATACCGTACTGATACAATAATATAAACTTTGTATGAAATGATCTTTAATGAAGATGTACTGCAGTGAAGAAATCGTTTATTTAAAGTCATTATTTGCCAACAGTTTGTATCTAATATGTCAGTTAAGAACACCTGACGTCATGGATACGGTTAGCTCTGGGCTAGCATGTTAGTCTGACACGCAGTTGACTGGGGATCGAATACTGCTACAGTTAGTTTTTTTTTTTCTTGAATTCTTTTACAAATGATGTGCACGAGCTTTTCCCACAGATACTGAATAAAATGTCATTTAGCTCAAAGGAGAGGATAAAGTATACACTCGTATATTAATAAAATCACAGTCCCAGCATCGCACATAAACAGAAGACATTAGAAAAAGGAGAATAGAAGAACTAGATACACGTTGTCATTAACCACAGCCTTCTTAATGCCTCTGTACGGTGCTGTCCTCTTGTGGGTTATGTGGGTAATATTGTTCCAAACATAACGCTGTGTAAATGCCTGAGCTGGCCTCCTGAAGTATGGCAATTTTGTAATACTGGTAGTTCAACTATTAGCCACGATCGCGCTCCGAATACCTTTAAACACTGCCAGCTGGATCGCCTCCCTCTTGGCTACTTTAAACTGCCTACTCATTCAACACCCATAGAACACTGCCATCGTAGTACATTACGATGGCAGTGCATAGGCGTACAAGATAAAGATTAATTCACTGATAGGTCACAGCACCACCTACTGTGATTGGGGCGGAAGATGATTGGGGCGGAAGATTCTTAATTTTGCAGGCTGGCTTAATATAGAGATTAACGGACGTGAATGCATTACAATAAGTTAGTAGTTTTGTTATTCAATCATCATAAAGTATATAATATTGATCTTGACACTTACTGGCTTATTATCAATATAAAAGAAAACAAACAATACATTGTGGTTGGGGTGATTGTTTTAGGGATGAGGACAAAGAGTCATAAAGATACCCATACATTTAGGAGAAAGTAGGCTATATGTTCTTTGCTGAACATCTTGTTTTGGTTTTGTGTTTGTTGTTTTCTCCTTTGTTTTTAGTTTTGCTTTGTGTTTTTTGGGTTTTGTGTTTGTTGTTTTCTGCTTTTGCTTTTGAATTTTGCTTTTTGCTTCGTGTTTTCTGGTCATTTGTTTGTATTTTCATTTTGCTATGTGCGGGGGGGGGGGGGGGGCAAAATAAGACAAAACCAATGAAATGAAAACCTACACGTTTTCATGTTTGATCTCGATAGCATTTGCTAAGTCTTATTTGCACCTCTCAATGTGCAAAAGCAAGAAATTGAACAGTTTTGTTAGGCGTTAAACTAAATATTTTACAAGAGTATAGAGAAATGTTCTCAAATTATAAACGTACATAATCCAATAGTCTTTTAATAAACCGAAAATTGGCTTTATTCAAAATAAAACTTTCATCTAATTTCGTTTCTTTAAATTATCTGCCTCTGGGGGGACTCATCCCTCTAATCACCATCCTAATTACGCCAATGCATCAGGGCACACGTTTTTAAGAAGTTTTCCGTAACTGATGTGCTAGTATAGAAATATCAATAGCATTCGTATAATATGTGATTTTCGTCCTTAGATGAGAAATCTTGGAGAGAATATTAGCGTGTTCTATTAAATAGTTTCTCTACTTTAGAAACAAACCACCAATCTTTACTAACTTGTAATATGATAAGTATATTGGCTTTCACGGCCAAAACACAGAAATTTTTCTAGATTTATGCCGTTTCTTGTGTGGGGTTTCGCCTAGGAACACCAAGATAGGCTCGTCAGTGGGCTCTTGGTGTCCGTGACCGGACCCCCACAGGAGTAGCGAACTGCGCGCTACCTCCCTTCTTATGCAGCGCACCTGCGGTCCAGGGACGGACACCAAGAACTGAATTCCTTGGTCGTGAAAGCCAATATACAGTAGGCTTACTACCTTTTTGGAAGCCTTTTTAGGGAGGTCTAAGGCTGCTTGAGCTTTTAGCTCTCGTAGTAAAGAAGCGAGGTCATCTGCCCCTAGGCACTAGGCATTATGACACTATTGATGAGGGGAGAATTTATTGGCTACCAGCCAGTCAGTACCAGCTGTGTTCATACTTCACAAAGAGATTATTTTCAAGTGCGAATTTAATACCTTCGGAGTGCTTGCAGAAATCTACATTACATTTTAATCTTTAAGAAATGTTATAAAGACCTCGCGCTGAAACGTAGCACGATATCTCGTGGCATTGTCAATAACTTTAAATACACACACTGATTATATTTCCCAGTACGATAGTTCCTTAGTAAACAAACCATCAGTGAATATATTTCGAAAATCCGACGACCTGCTCACAATCTTACCTATTTAGGCGTAATTGCAAATATACCGTGCTTCTTTAATGACCTTTCAGCTGATACGCTATTTAACCAGACATGTTTGTTCCTGGAAAGATTCAATTTTATAATCTGCTCTATCATCGAAAACACTAGTAGGCTGATTTCAAAATAATTGCACTAATAAATTGTTTATTTGTATCTAATTTTCTGGTGGCAGAAATTTATTAGTAGAGTTCTAATTTAAAAAATCAAAATTGCAACGTTATCTCAATGATAAGTATTACCATGGTACGTCTTTGTATAGTACAATGCAGTTTCTTTGAATGAGAAATAAAGACTCCTACGATTATGCTAAGACGAACAAACGAAAACAAGATAAGGAATGAAACGAATAGAATGGAAGCAGGTTTAAAATTCAGTGTATTGGAGAAATTACAGCGAAGTAGGCTAAGTTGGTATGGTCATGTACAGTGGATGGACGGAACGAGAATTGCTAAAAAAAGCACACCGAAATGGTTGTGATTGGGAAAAACCTGTTGGAAGACCAACGAGGAGATGGATCGATGAGGTTATGAAGGACGTCTCCTTAAGTGGTCTTCAATGGGATACAATCCAAGAGGAGAAGCTGTATAAGGATAGAGGAAGATGGAAGAGGATCGTCACCAGCACCCGGGAAATTGGAGCTGTTACTTGATGATGAAGATCATGATGGTTATGCCATTTTTATTTGATTGAATATCTGTAATAATTATGGGTTTTGTTGTCATATGAGCCCCTTATCACCATTCATACAAGTGATAATAAACATGTAGACATTTGAGAGGGCATCTAATGTGACCAACGCTATATAGGCTAATCATAGACTCTTTTAAACTATTTATTTGCTATTTAAGTCACGATAGATTGAACCCCTAAACTAAGGAACCAACCAACCTGCCTTAAACAACGTGGTACTTTTTGCTAACACATCAATGAACCTTAGTGATAGAGTGACTGCCTTATGATACCAAGATCTCGGGTTCGATTTCCGGCAGAGAAAGTCAGATTTTTGGAGGGTGGCAGACATCCACGGCACTCCGAGTAGTAAAAGATCTATCATATTACATTTGGTGATTATAAGACAACTTTACAGTAATCTCAGCCTCAGGTCGCCCAGTAGAGTTCATGTTTTCACTGACAGATGGCAGAAGTAAACAGAACGTCGAAATTGAAGAGTAGATCGCCTCAGTGGCTGCAACTGGAAGAATACGCCAAGGTAGCTGAGACCATTACATATCAGATCGGAAGAAATTTAGACGACTAATTAAGGAGTACCAGTGGCGGCCGGTGGCATAATAAGCTGGGTGTGGCACCAAAATTTCCGATCTCGCATTTTGTATGGGAAATTTATACAAGTAACAAAAATGTATTAACGTTAGATAGTCTAAGAAACTACATTTCCCCGAAGGTTAAGCCTCTCAATCTTCGGAATAATAAACATTCTCAGCATAAGAACATGACAACCAAAAAGTATGCACAGCAACGAAAATTGTTACAACTAACAAAGACGTGCAGCATATTCATAAATTAGTTCAATTTTTCGAACATTCCTTTACTTACGAGCAAATGAAAGACGAGCCTAATTATACATGTTGCGTATTCGAACTCACAGAAATATAAGTTCCAAACAAATTTCACCCTCAACAGTTGGTAACACATAGACACTACGAGAGACTCGGTTATCGATTACTCGATCTCACGAGAGCCTTACATACAGTACATTGTTGCGCACTGATCTGTACATTGTTTGGTTTTCTGATAATACATTGTCATGTGGTTGATCGATTCGTGGAATTGTCAGTCTTAGAAAATACGAAACTTAGAAAACACAAAAATACAGAACTATTATGGTTACTTAAACTTACACAAAAATACAGAACTATTATGGTTACTTAAACTTATCTCACTTGAATTGGAAATTTGCCCTCCTGTTTCTCATCGATGTAAACTTGTTAGTCACTCGTTGGTTGAAGTCTGGAATCTCCATCACAAGATCTCTTTCAATAGAAATCATCGCCAATGCCGATAATCTTTCCTGGGTCATGGAGTTCCTTAAGAATGTCTTTATTCTTTTTAAGGTGGAAAAGAACCTTTCTGCTTCAACAGACGTCATAGGAATAGTCAGTATTAACTTCAACAGTTTCAAACTCTCGGTGAACGTTTTCCCTAGGTTGTTGGTTATTATAAACTCCGCTAGACTAACAGCGCCCGACAATGATCTAAATTCTTGTGCTAAATAGATGCAAGATAGTTCATGGCATAGTTTCACTTTGTCCAAAAATGTATACACTAAACATACTGCCTTTAAGATATCTTCTGGAAACTTGGAAGAACACAAGGGGAACTTCTCTGGGAAAAACAGTGATGAAGCTACAAGATGACCTGAGAAGCTAAAACGATCTTTAGCCTGGGAATTTATCACATCGCACACTTCTATTGATTCTCTTTTCCACTCAGTCTTGTCCACTTTCCTCTTCTTCGATGAGCAATCAATAGGTTCATTAGCACTAGTTAGATCAATGTCTTCTCGGATCTTGGTGATATTTATTTCAAATGCTTTAATAGCCTTATGCGCAGAATACACATCAATGTCTCCGTGTTGTAGCTGACTGAAGAGAATTTCGACTAGTGGCATAACTTTATGGAAGAAATCCAGCCAATAATTGAAACTAGCACTGGAAAGTACCTTTTTATGACCAAGAGCTAGGCAAATTGTAGTTTCACTCATTACAGTGTCGCCTTCCAATATCTCGTTCATACACTCGATGATTTCTTTCTTGCGCTCATAAATGGTGTTAACGCATCTTGATTGAAAATTCCACCTAGTAGGACAAGCTCGTGGTAAACGCTTCTTCACTATATCATCGAGTATCGTGGTCCGCTGTGGGCTGTTGGAAAAGAATGCACATATTCCTTGCAAACTTGAAAAAAAATATTTTCACATTGCGGTTGATTGATGCCGCCTTGCTCATTACAAGATTAACTTGATGGGCATAGCAGTGCACATATTCTGCATAAGGATAGGATTTTTTCACTATAGCTTGAACCCCACCAGAGGAACCAGACATCACGTGCACTCCGTCATACGTCTGTGCAATCAACTTTTGCGGAGTTTAATTCAATTTCTGCTTTTCTAATTCTTCCAATAAACACTCTGCTAATGTATGTGCATCATGTTTTGAGGGAGAAAGGAAACTCCAAAACCGTTCTACTGGTTTGCCTCTTACTACGTAACGGTACACAACAGCCATCTGAAATATGTTTGAAATATCACTAGTTTCATCTGCTATAATGGCTAAAAATTCAGATTCCTTTATTTGCTTTGATATTTCTTCCTGGCAAACCTCCAAAATAATCTGTAAAAGTTCATTTTGGATTGTTTTGGACGTTCCTTCGAATATAGTTGCCCTTTCCAAATGACCTTTCAACACAGCATCCAACTCAGCGCTAAAATTAATTAGTCCTCTGAACACAACCTGGATTTGTTGATGTTTCACTTTCATCATGACCACGCAAGGCCAGCTCGAAAGAGCCACAGAAACGAATACAGTTTATTATAATATTTAACACATACCTATTGTGCCTAACGTCTTCGTTATATTCCGCAATTTTCCTTCTGTAGGCACTGTCTAATTGTGCAGCTACGTTAACAGTTCCAAAAAGAGTCAAATTCAAACAGTTTTGTATGTGAACAGCTGAAGATTCATGTTTCTTTATTTTAGTACTTATGTGATTAATGTCCGTAACTCCTATTTTGGTCCACGCGGATTCTCCACCAAACAATAGACATGGGAAACAAAATACAGCGTTTTTAATATCGCATCCGCATAACCAATCATTATTGTCATAAATATCTCTTTTAAATACCCTCTTATACTGCCGATTTCCAGTTTTGATATTTTGGACAATACTTAAATCCGGCAATGGTCTACCGAGTGTTTTTACTGTAAGTTTATCCTCATCAGTAAGCAGAGAAAACTGTCTCACTAGTAAATTACTTACACTATTAATTTTCATTCACATTCCACAGTACATTTTAGTCCTTGAAAAATTAATGTTTGAAACTAAACATTTATCTACAATAATATACGACGCACAGGTCACCCACGGGCGTCAGCTAGAAAGACCTGCACTCGGCCCCTCCGGAGGTCACACGATCATCATCATACAATAATATACTAACTTACGGTACACAGATGATAAATGTGTGTTGTATATCGGGAAGTGGCGCGAACCCATAGGCAAACTAAACAAAACGCCGAATTCCGCTAGGCTAGAAATTTGGTAGTGAACACAAAGGCCTACTCACAGTCAAGAGTCAACCAAATAATAATGCACAGTAGAGTATCTGCCAGGAACCAAAACACTCAATCAACTAAATACAAAACTATAATCGCAACTCAAAACATGCAAGAACAAGAGTGGTAAAATTAAACCGCTACAGTAATACCAACAATACGTCGCAAAATAGTTCAGCCACTTATCTACTTATAGCAATGGTGGCGTCCTTAGACTCGCTTTACAGTACAATTGACAAAAATATTAAATGAACTTATGATGCGAAAACATCTAAAATAATTGAGAGTGACCCAAACCAATGTTTGCCTTTGAAATTCCGATATTGGTACTGTTGTGGGTGGTCCATGGAGGAAAGAAAGGAAGGAGATGCCTTCGCTGTGCTGCCTAGCGCAAGCTCCTGAAGCCAAGCGGCTCGCCCACTTTGGTTGCAAGAAAATGGCTGTCCCTATGCTTAAAGCCGTAAACCACTCCAACTAGTAGCCTAATGGATTTTAGTGACATAAAACTGCAATGACAGGTCAAGATTTTTTCTTGGATTGGCAGAATACACTCTGTACATCACGGTACTTGGCACAAATAAGCTGCGTTATCGTTTTAAAAGCCAATTTAAATATAAATATGAGAGCACCTTTGCGAGGCTAGTTTTGTAAGGAAGACGCAGCAAAACGTAATAATACGCTGAAACACTGATTAAATTGAATACAGGTGTCTGAAGATGCGAGTTATACCTAAGAAGGAACATCTTGGGAATTAATGATGCCGAACTAATTACGGTAGGCTATTTACACCAAATTGAGTTTTATGTTCTTTTGGTGTTGAGGCATTCATCAGTTTTTAGGCCTAATTTCGAGCACAGCCACTTTCACTCATTGGTCGTACACATTTTGATATTCAAGTATACGAACTTCAAAATTAATAAACAGAACAATTAAAAAAGGACGCATATTTGCACAAAAATACGGTATAGCCTATACGTTTCGGTACCGTACGGTATTTTCTCAGTGGGGGGTAGAAAGTTGACGATTAGCCTCGAATTGATTAATCACGTAGGCCTACCGTAATTATTGACCGACAGCCGTGTGATAATTTGGGATTTCCAGAGGAATGATTTTTATTTTTTTTTGGTATATAGGGTAGGCCTACACATGCTGAGATTAGAATTGAAGATTTTTTTTAAAACAACTTATCGCTACTGTTATTACGTTTCCAAAGTTGCATAACCGGAGCGCGATAAAAACCAGGGCCAAAATAAGGTTTAGCCATGCACAATGTCTCATGCAAGTCACAGAACACCGAATACGTGTTAAGGTTACGCCCACTTTGGTTGCAGCGCTTGGCTTCACTCGTACGAGCTCAGGGCATCTCCTCTTATTCTTTCCTCCATGGGGTGGTCTGAGTGGTGTAGCATACCCTAGTGGTGTGGAAAAGAGACTACCGTCACAGGATAAGAGAAAGGTGGGTGGGATGTTTCCATTTGCGCACAGTGGTGCAATCTAACGGGCCATTTGGAATTGAGTATTGTCAGGAGGCTGGCAGCTACTTCGCAACTCCCTGCGACCCATCCTGGCCGGCATGCTATGTACAGGCTTGGCCTCGTCCAGCCTCGCCCTGTACGCCGCGCTGTCTGCTTGGGAGTCGCCACAAGAGAGCTAACCCCCTGGAGTTTGATTTGAAGGCGGGAGCTTGCCGGTAGCTTTAAAAGGTGCAGTGTGAAGCATTAGGATAAATAATAACAAAAGATCGTTTAATTTGACACATTTCTGAATACGTTAGATATAATAAACTAAAACATTAAGGGTAAAAAATGACGGAATTAGGTGTAATATTAGTGGGAGTTGTGCAACACTGCAACAATGTCAGGAGCCGCCACTGAGGAGTACAGATGTTTCCAGGAGACGGGGCAGGAACCAGTGACAAAGAAAAGAACCCACACAGAAGAACAGACGAGGGAAGTACGAGAAAGGATGGGAAGATACTGGCAGAGAAGGCAAAATATAATGTAAAGATAGTCAAGCGTGGTCCATAGAAGGTCAAGACGAAAATAAATAATAATAATAATAATTATCATTATTTCTTTAATTTCTCATAATTATGGTACAACTCAGTCTACAAGATACGGATTTGACAATCAAGTGACATGTAAACCTTACTGAGATAAAAATAGCCTAACAATATGACACGTATCCAGCAGCCCTGCCTTCTGTACTGTATTCTTTCAATTAGGTGTTTCATTTGCAGTTCCTCCAAAGCCATTACCAACGTATTTGGTACAACTCTCGTGGAAGAGATCACCGTGCAATGCTCTCATGTTATTTATGGACGTACAGTATATCAGGAATAAACCACATGATTATGCTGATTTTGACTAGGAACTTCATGCTCTGTATTGCAGTAAAAATAAATGTCGGGAAGTAGCTGGAAGCACCGTATATTAAATAGCAAAGCAAACACTGTACAGGCCCTTGGAATAGTGGAAGGCATAGGTTTCCACCTTTCGTGATATCGGCATCACATGGGATGGAGTTGCCCGGTCGCCTTTTCTCCCAGGAATTATCCTGGTACCCATTTCTGTTGTAGGCTGATTGAATCCTAGGACCATTTGCGTTTTTGAAAGTCGTACGGTAGTTCTGTTTCTAAAACCCATTACCTGGGTGGAAAACGAACCCACTCCCCTTCACTTAGAAGCTTAACGCCTGTACCGACGGGGCTAAACAGCCCCCTACTGTATACTATACTTGAGTTTATTAAAACTGATCTAAGGGAAATGATGAATAAATGACATTTATTTCAAGACAATTGAATATTGGCTTTCACGGGTCATTAAATTCTAGAATGTGCAAGTTTTTGATGTGTAACATCTTTCCGCTCGGTTGCTGGATAGTTTTGTGGGAGTGATTTTGAAAATTGGGGACTGAAGTGGATCGGAACGATCGAGCTGGCAGTGGTGGATCAAACGGAAGTATGCACTGCCCGCTCGATCGATCAAACGGAAGTGTACTAGCTGGCAGTTGTGGACAACGGAAGTATGCACTGCCCGCTCGATCGATCAAACGGAAGTGTACTAGCTGGCAGTGGTGGGCAACGGAAGTATGCACTGCCCGCTCGATCGATCGAATGGAAGTGTGCCCTAGCTGGCAGTGGTGGATCGAACGGAAGTATAAGACGCACTGCCAACTCGATCGATCGATCCAGCTGGCACTGGTAAGAGAAACAATCAGCGCGCGGTGTCGAAAATTGATACCATGACGCACTCTCGGCCATGTGGAATGTATATGACATACTGAACGGAAAACGCTCATGCGAACTCTGGTGTCAAGTGATTTAAACAAATGACATGGTACATGTTCGAAGTCTTCGTATCAGTATTTAAATGGTAAGTCGCCTCCGTAGCGTAGCGGTCAGCATGGTTAGTTGCCGCCCCGGAGGTCCTGGGTTCGATTCCCGGCTCTGCCACGAAATTTGAAAAGTGGTATGAGGACTGGAACGGGGTCTACTCAGCCTCAGGTGGTCCAAATGAGTAGAGGGGGTTCGAGTCCCACCTCAGCCATCCTCGAAGTGGTTTTCCGTGGTTTCCCACTTCGTCTTCGGGCAAATGCCGGGATGGTACCTACTGTAAGGCCATTGCCGCCTCCTTCCCTCTTCCTCGCCTATCCATCCCAATCTTCCATCCCTTCCCGTCCCTTAAGATGCCCCTGTTCGCTTTGCAGGTGAGGCCGCCTGGGCGAAGTGTTGATCACACCTCACCAGTTGTATCCACTCCGATTTGTCCCCAGATCTATGACACTGCCCGTAGAGGTGGTAGTGGTGAGTTCCCTCGCTGAGTCCGTGGGTTCCACCAACCTGGAGGGTAAACGACTAAGAAAGAAAGAAATAAAGAATATCAAACATTGTAAGTAGTCGGCATTGCATTGGCATAAGGCATTTTAAACTCAATGTCACTCAGGAACATTATCGAAACAAGCAAAATATAAATGAAACTTAATTCCGTAATGCAGTAATTTTGGAACGTGGAAATAAGTCACCATCTTGTGCACAATATTTGCGGAGTCGAAATAGCCGTGGGGTTATTGCGTATGACTGTGAACCTAGAGATCTTGGGTTCGAATCATGGTCGGGTAGATATTTTTGCTACCAGATCATCATTTTAAACGATATTTATCATATCAATATGACTCATTTTATCAGAATCCATATGAAATTACGTGTTGGTCTGTGAATGAAGAGGACATGTTTATAAGGAATTTAAAAGGTTATGAGCGGTGTCACGTCTATTAATCTAGTTGATCCATATCGTGTTATTTATTTAGACTTGTGCTGGTGGAAGCTACAAATCATCTAATAAAATGAGTTCCGTATTATAAACTACAATATCTGTAAAACACTCCCTTTTACAATATATTAATATTTGTGCCAATAATACTATAAAATACCGGTGTATCAACAATTTCACGTGAGGTTTCTTCTATGTCAGATGTCACACATCTTATGCGACTACTGTAAGGCTCGTATTTTTTAGCCTACTTTCGATTTTTGCAAAAAATGAAAGTAGACTTATGAGATCAACACAGGGCGAAAAAAGTGTGTCTGTCTGTGTGTGTGTATGTGTGTGTGTGAGTCTCTCTGTGTGTGTGTATGTGTGTGTGTGAGTCTGTGTGTGTGTGTGTCTGTGTGTGAGTGTGTGTACTCTGAATGTCTGTCCCCCCCTATCAATTCGAACACGGTGAATGCGAATTGAACGAAATTTGGTACAAAAGTAGCACTAGCAAAGGACACCTCAGTGTCATGTTTTATATCGCCGCCATCTTGACGGAAACGTAATGGCGGCCACATAAATGTTCAAAGCTTAAATCAAATTACGACTAACCTAATCATCCGATCACTACCAAATTTTGCAACAACATACCCTTGTGGGGGGAGCATCCTTTGACCAAACCAATAGGTCACCAGCGTAATAGTTTGCGGGTGGCGGCCATCTTTGTGTGAATATTGATTCCCCCTATTAATTCGAACACGGTGCAACCGAATGGAACGAAATTTGGTACAGAGGTAGTACTAACAAAAGGCACCTCAGTGTCATGTTTTATATCGCCGCCATCGTGACGGAAACGTAATGGCGGCCACACAAATGTTCAAAGCTTAAATCAAATTACGACTAACCTAATCATCCGATCTCTACCAAATTTTGCAACAACATACCTTTATGGGGGGAGCATCCTTTGACCAAACTAATAGGTCATCAACATAATAGTTTGCGGATGGCGGCCATCTTTATGTCAAAATTGATTCCCCCGATTAATTCGAACACGGTGGAACCGAATGGAACGAAATTTGGTACAGAGGTAGCACTAGCAAAGGGCACCTCAGTGTCATGTTTTATATCGCCGCCATCTTGAGTGAAACGTAATCGCGGCCACACGAATGTTCAAAGCTTAAATCAAATTACGATTAACCTAATCATCCGATCTCTACCAAATTTTGCAACTACATACCTTTATGGAGGGAGCATCCTTTGACCAATCTAATAGGTCATTCACCTAATAGTTTGCGGATGGCAGCCATCTTTATGTCAAAATTGATTCCCCCTAATAATTCGAACACGGTGAAACCGAATGGAACGAAATTTGGTACAGAGGTAGCACTAGCAAAGGGCACCTCAGTGTCATGTTTTATATCGCCGCCATCTTGAGTGAAACGTAATGGCGGCCACACGAATGTTCAAAGCTTAAATCAAATTACGATTAACCTAATCATCCGATCTCTACCAAATTTTGCAACTACATACCTTTATGGAGGGAGCATCCTTTGAGCAATCTAATAGGTCATTCGCCTAATAGTTTGCGGATGGCGGCCATTTTTGTGTCAGAATCGATTCCCCCTATTAATTCAAACACGGTGAAACCGAATGGAACGAAATTTTGTACAGAGATAGCACTAGCAAAGGGCACCTCAGTGTCATGTTTTATATCGCCGCCATCTTGAGTGAAACGTAATGGCGGCCACACGAATGTTCAAAGCTTAAATCAAATTACGATTAACCTAATCATCCGATCTCTACCAAATTTTGCAACTACATACCTTTATGGAGGGAGCATCCTTTGAGCAATCTAATAGGTCATTCGCCTAATAGTTTGCGGATGGCGGCCATTTTTGTGTCAGAATCGATTCCCCCTATTAATTCAAACACGGTGAAACCGAATGGAACGAAATTTTGTACAGAGATAGCACTAGCAATGGGCATCTCAGTGTCATGATTAATATCGCCGCCATATTGACAGAAACGTAATGGCGGCCACACAAATGTCTAAAGCTTAAATCAAATTACGACTAACATAACCATCCGATCTCTACCAAATTTTGCAACTACATACCTTTATGGAGGGAGCATCCTTTGACCAATCTAATAGGTCATTCGCCTAATAGTTTGCGGATGGCGGCCATCTTTGTGTCAGAATCGATTCCCCCTATTAATTCAAACACGGTGAAACCGAATGGAACGAAATTTGGTACAGAGGTAGCACTAGCAATGGGCACCTCAGTGTCATGTTTTATATCACCGCTATCATGACGGAAACGTAATCGCGGCCACCCAAATGTTAAAAGCTAAAATGTAATTACGACCAACCTAATAATATAGTCTCTACCAAATTTTACAACACCATATCTTGATGTGGGAAACATATTCTGACCAAACTGCAAGAACATCAGCCCAATAGTTTGCGGATGGCGGCCATATTTATTTCAAAATTGATTCCTCCTATTAATTCGAACACGGTAAAACCGAATTGAACGAAATTTGGTACAGAGGTAGCACTAGCAAAGGGCACCTCATATTCATGTTTGATATCCCTATAGCACGTTGTATTTCAACAAGCTACTACAACCAACATTCAATCATACTCCTTGAAAAGGACAAAGAGTTATAACAATACCCATGCATTTAGGAGAAAGTAGGCTATATGTTCTTTACTGAACATCTTGTTTTTATTGTGTATGTTGTGTGTCTAAAACGTGTTGCACAGCAAGTAAGTGTTTCGAAGCCCTTAGTCCATACAGCTACTAAAATTTTAAAACTGAAACCATACAGAGTAACTGTAGTCCAAGAATTCCGACCCCTTGACAATGAAATATGCATCACTTACTGTAATTAGATTTTACACAACATTGTTAACGCCTTGACGGCATTGCTTATCCGCAGTTAATAATTTTCTCTGATGAGGTGATGTTTCATTTAAATGGTCACGTCGCTTCACAGAACAATAGATACTGCAGCACTGAAAACTCCCATCTGATTCTCTAATGTTAGCATGGGAATCGCCCGGTCGCAGTGGGAAGTGAACGCACTGTACATCAAAGATCTTCTTTGTAAGTCTATTGTTGTTCATTCTCTGTTAGTCTGCGTTTTCTAATCATGTCTATGAATCTATCTGTGTGCTCGTATAACTCTTTGGTTGGTCTCTTAATTCATAGGCCATCTCTGTATATTGCGCCAAATATTTTCCTGATAATTTTACGTTCTAGTCTACATTTTCTGCTGCTATGTTCCCTGATGCTCCGATTTTGGTCGTTTCTGACGCATACAATGCTTCTGGTAGTACGACTGTTTTGTAGTGTCTATGTTTGGACTGTCGTGATATGCATTTCTTGTTATAATGTGACCATGTGAGTTTGTATGCTTTCTGGAGTTTTTCGTTCGGTCTACGTTAGATGCCTTATTTGAACCTTCTATTTTGTTATATTCCCCTCAATATTTACATTTTTCGACTACGGTAGTGATTTGGATCCATTGTTAGTCTGTCCCGTGTAGTGAGTCTTCTCGTAGGGTATCTGGAGACCTGTTTTTGCAGCTACTGCGTGCAAGCGTATGTACTGTATATTTATATTTATACTAGCAATCCGCCCCGGCTTCGCCCGGAAACTGAAGCATCATTTATATAATTTATGGAGGAATCATAATTCATAGCATAATTCTCTTTATCGGACCACAAACCAAGAACATTTCTTCCCTGTGTCATAAGAACTTTGGGGATGGCTCCGTTTGTCTTTGTGAATTCTTTCTTTATCTCCCTTGTGACAATCGAGAAATTATTTGTTGCTTAGTTTCATTGTTACGTGATAAGCGTATTTTTTCGATTTCGATGAACTACGACCTATATCCTTTTTCCTTCTCGGCATGATGGGTTAAAATCACTGAATACATTATCAAGGAGATGCATGTGCAATGAATTCTTGTCAGACGTAATTTAAGAATGGCGAGGTGCATGAAACACAAATCCCCCTTTCGTCCAATCTAAACTTGACTGTGCCGAGTTGCACTTCAAAACACATCCACTCTTCTCTGAAGTCTTAACTCGACACGACGCTACAGTGTATGGGGTGATAGACTCGCTTGCTAGCCAGCTAGCTCGTTAACTGTCTCGAAGCTAGTAATTGAATGCAGATTGTTGGAAGAAATGAAAACGTATAAACACTTATAGTGGACGATGTATTGAAGATAGAGATATTAAGCTGACACGGACTTTTTTGTAGAACTTTTCAGGCTGAACAATTCTTACACTCATAGACGTAGGCCCGGATGTTGATGCCGTAACAAGTTTGAAAAGACTGTAATAAATGACCTAAAAATTCGAAAAATGCACTTAAAAAAGATCTTATAATAAACAACTCACCAATATATCAAAAATTCGAAAAATTCACTATAAAATGGAGAAAATGATCTTATAATAATAAACTCGCCAATAATTCATAAATGAAATCTTAAGCTCAAACTGAAAAGTCAATAAAAATACATTTCTAGCACTTAAGAAAAGGTTTATGTTCACTTTAATCTGAGTTGCACTGCACTACGAATGTCATTCTGATGTTGTCAAATGTAAATGATCTGCGGTTATCAGCCAACAAGTTTTTATATCTGGAAAAGCTGCGTTTTTCTTTACTGATGTGATCGGAGCTTACTTGAAGTGAGGAAGGTCGTTTGCTGCTAAATCCTCCTCAATCCTATCCATGCAGTAGTTTTCACCAGAAAGAATGTCAGATGTTTTGCAGAATGTTTTATACCGGTGTTTTTGCCCAGCACTCGTTTCAGTTTTGATGTAATACCCGCAGAAATTTAGCCACGATTGTTGCTAAGACTAGTTTCCACCCGGTTGATTAAGGAAATGGAATCAATATTTCAATAATTTTAATTATCTTGTATGAGCTTCTTCTTAACTCTGAGGCACGTAACTTCCTCCTATAAAGCTGTGACATGAATAAATAGGAAACAATTACCTCAAAAGGCCGATTTCTCTAAAATAAGACCAAAAAATCTACCAAACTTAAAAAAATGTTCTTAAAATGAAAAGAAAAAAAGCTAGAAAGATGCAAAATAAAAATGACATATTTGAAGACGAGGTGGCCCGTCCGGAGTTTTTATGTACTTCAGCATTGTTTAGACAGCTCAGTAAAAAGATGACGTGTCATCAACAACCGGGCCCTATAAGATATGTTTAACGGTTTGCCCAGCGTAAGCTTAAGAAGCACACAGACACCAGTTTTTTTTCGACTTTTTCACTTAAATCGTCACTGCTTGGCTTCCTTTGATCATAAATTATTTTCTACAGAAACCTTCCTCGAGAAATCCTTTACAGAATGGTGAAAACCGCTTCAAAAGTCCATCCAGTTGTTCTCTAGATTACAAGTTACATCCAAGAATCGGTGACTTTGTTTTATTCTAAGTAGAGATATACAGTTCCTTTGCTTCAAGTGGTGGCCGGCCAGCAAACTTGGTCACCTGGCGGCGAGCAATACTGCTTCTAACCAGTTCGGTCCGCACACGTTCGCGTACTCCATGTGTTTAATGGACTGTCGAAGGGACATGTTGCATTGTGAGACAACGTCATCGTGTTATAGGGCCGTTATAATGCCGAACAGTGAGTTTACTTTAGGTCCGTAAATATTCCACTCAGCCGGCAAGCAGCACGCTGTAAGCCGGCCGGCCACCACTTGAAACAAGGGCATTCTATTTTTAATCACGTGTAATTTTTTCGCATGTCCCAGTGATTGTGTTGACCGACTGAAAAGTATAAATATTACTTGCCCATGAAAGCCAATATTCCATCTTTTGTTACCTCTATAGGGAGCTCTTCGTTCCCCAGCAAAGAAGTGCGATGCGCTTCAGTCTGCTTATGGCTAGAGCCCTGCGTGGATAAAGAAAATGTTATCCGCATCCGCCCCACATCCGCACGGCTGTTATCCGCATCCGCCCCGCCTTCCGCACGACTGTTATCCGCATCCGCCCCGCCATCCGCACGGCTGTTATCCGCATCTGCCTCTCATCCGCACGACAGTTATCCGCATCCGCCCCGCCATCCGCACGACTGCTATCCGCTTCCGCCCCACATCCGCACGGCTGTTATCCGCTTCCGCCCCACATCCGCACGGCTGTTATCCGCATCCCCACCGCATCTGCACGACTGTTATCCGCATCCGCCCCGCATCTGCACGATTTCTATCCGCATCCGCACGTTTGCTATCCGGATCTACTGGTATTACAATAAAATTTTCAATTTGATAAAATATTAAAGCAACACCTTTAATTTTGAGGAGAAAGTCGTATCCTTAGGCTATGTATGTCAAGTGCTATGTTTAAAATGAATGTTACACAGCCAGAATTGCAACCCGTTTCAGTTCGGAGTGTTAATTGTGCTTAATGACATAATTTGAATTAGATTAGCGTAAATCGTCTTAAATTTGTCACGAAAAAAACATAACAGAAAAATAGGGTAAGTGTCATAACATCCGGGTCTTAGTAATGATATTCAACAAGTTGGGATTGTATTCTAAAAACTATCCGCAAATTTACTCCAAACATCATCCGCAGCTTACACGCTATCCGCACAGCCATGCATACTATATCCGCATGGCGAAACATTTAGCGGATATCCGCGGGCTTATCCGCACTCGCCTTTACTTATGGGGCTAACTTGGTGTGCCTAAGTGAACACCCGCAACTGATGCGGAAAAAACTTAGCATATTTGCTGGAATTTGGTTATAATTTAAATGTAAGGTATTCATTGCAGTCCATAGCTATACATCTCAATGTAGCCTATATCCAGAGTAAAACAATATTCACAGTAGAAACAATACTTACACAAGAAAACTACACATAGCCTACACTACAAGAGATTATCAAGTCTTGGCCGGTCCTAAGCCTCACTGGTTCACGGAGGGTGATCCTCTTTTTCCTGAATATTCAGCATTACCATGTGGAGGGAATTTTAAAAATAATTTAATCAAAGTTCCTTCGCTACACTGATCATTATCGATTTTTCAGATTTAGATGATGAATACCTTGTTAACCATATAGGAGGCCTAGATGACCTTATTCTTCATATTTACTGTAGATGATGAATACTTGTTGCCTTGGTATCTATGGCCTTACACTTCAGATTTAGATGATGAATATATGTTGCCTTGGTAACCATATGGGAGGTGTAGATGACTGTCGACTGGCTGCGTGGCTCAGCGGTAACGTTCTCGCTTGCTGGGCCCAAGGTTGCAGGTTCGTATCCTGGCGCAGTCAGCTGGCATTTGAGGGTGTGCAAATGCGAGGGAGCCGTGTCAGCAGATTTACTGGCACGTTAAAGATCCCCTTCGGAGCAAATTTCCGGCACCGCGGCGTCTCTAAAAGCCGGAGTAGTTAAAAAGGACGTAAAACCAATAACATTATTAGATGTCTGTCACACTTTTAGGTCTTATTACGCAAATTTTTTATTGACTCCCAGCCCAAAACATATCAACAGTGCACTGATTCACTCTAGTCGAAGATACCCAGCATCGCTCTCACTTCTATAGCATATGGATCCCACTGAGCGAGGTAGTAGTTGGCCCCCACGGCTGGTTCCTTCAGCATGTACTTCTCAACAAACTCTTGTGTTTTGAAAATCGCTCGTCCAGCCCCCGAGGATGCGTTCAGGCGAGGCTGGTCTTCAAATGATAGAATCTCTGGTTGTTCAAACAGCATGAAGACATAGCGATGCGGTCCAGATCCGATCCCAGCACCGGAACCGACGTACTCAGTCTCTCCTCTTAGTAGATCTGCCCCGGGGATGTTGCCCACCATCCAATGGAGGAACTCTCCCAGAGTCTGGTTCTGCCTGCTGGGCGCGTCTGGATCCACCATAAGCAAAGTGTAGTGGCTATCCTTCTGGGCCCTCCATAGTACCCGCGGCTTAGTGCTCGTCTGAAGAGGCGCTATTTCGATGCCAGGTGACAAAGCTACTCCATTACAGCTTGTGTACAGGACTCCCAAAATAGTCTCTGGTTCCTTCTTAATGATCTCGGGAACAATGTCGAAAAACGGCGGGAGAAAACTCGCCAACACACACGAAACACTCAGAGACACCAAGAAAGCACAAACCGTCGTGGAAGACATGGTATGACTGTCTACTGACCGCTCTTCAGCTGTGATAGTTATTAAGGCCGGAAGACGGAGGATATATATAATTTTTTTACTACCCTCGCATGATCCAGGGCCATGGAAGCTACCATCTGGAACCACGAGAGCCCTGTTTACACCTGTATCTCCTTCATAATCTGCTTCAAGGTCGTGTAATAACGGGTAATTGAGACCATTAACCACACTTGGCCTCCACTGAAAGAAACATGCCTTTCTTCAACGTCAACGTGATTAAGTTCTTATTCACTTAGGTCCGTCATAACTATATTTAAACTCTGGCCAACATAACCTTAATTATTGCATTCAACGTACCGGTAAGTTGCATAATTGGAAACAAAAACTATTCTCTCTCTCTTCGGCATTATTCTGTCATAACTGTGTTGAAATGAGTCACCATGACTTCTATCTAGGTTTAACGGGATGCTATTTTCATTTATGAAAAAATAGGATTATGAGATCACCTTTTGTCCGTGTGTCTGTGTGTGTGCGTATATGTGTGATTCGTTTGTGTGTGTGTGTGCCCCCCCCCCCTAATAAAATTTAAACTGCTGGAGAGATTTCAATGAAACTCGGTAAGTTTATAGCACTATTCCGGACAACCCCGACCGTGCCCTTCAAATTTTGTTACATCTCACCAGTCCAACATGACGGCTGTGCGAAATATTTCACCAGCATTCAATATCTCCAAAACTATTACCGATATCACCCTGGAATTTTGTACGGTGTTAAAGGAAACTACTAGAAGTTCACCAATGCAACATTTGAAAACCTGGTAACTACAAAACCAACATGGCGGCCAAGTGAATTTGAAAGTTTTAAATAGACTTTTCTCGCGATTTAATGATCCAAACGCAATGAAACTTGGTACAGAAAATGTTTATACACATTGTAATACACTGGTATCCAATTTAGTTCAATTGTTTACATAACCTCAAGATGACGGCTGTGCGATTTTAAAATTAAGTTATTATTTCTTGTGTCGTAATCTTGCGATCGAAGTGAATGTTTGAATAATGAACCTAAGCAATAATTTTCCTTTAATGGTACATGACTCTATGGCCTATACATACTGTATAACAAACCAACATGGCGACCATCCAAAATATTTAGACGGTTCTCAATATCTACGAATCTATTACAGCAATCAAACTGTTTTTTTTAATGTTCATAGGGGCTATGAACATAAGTTCATCTATAGCACTTTCAATAATCTGATAATCACAAATCCAACATGGCGGCGACGCAAAGTATAAATATTCACATGGACGCTTCTCGCAATTTAACCATCTGAGTGCAGTGGTACTTGGTACAGTAAACCCTGATACAAATGTTAATCCTCTGGCATCTAATTTATTTCAATTGTCTCCATAACCACAAGATGGCAGCTGTGCGAAATTTTAAAATCTCGTTTTTACTTCTTGTGTCCTAGTCATGCGATTGAAGTTTGAATACTACACGCACACAATAATCTTCATGTAACTGAATATAACTCTAAAATCTACATATATAAAAATCCAACATGGCAACCATCCGCAATATTTAGTCGGTTCTTAATATCTACGAATCTATTACAGCAATCAAACTGAAATTTTGTATGTTGATAGTGGCACTTAACTTAAGTAGGGTATATGAAAATAGGCTTTAGGTCTTCACGGAACTACTTGTTTTTCTGGTGAGGAACCCACCTCGCAATGGCTTATAGCCAGAACAAGCTTGGACCTATGGCAGCTCAATTCCTGAGGTGGCGCTTTCCGTTAGTATAATAAATAAATAAATAAATAAATAAATAAACAAATAAATAAATAAATCAAATAAAATAAATTATAATAATAAGAAGGCAATAAAATCATCAATAAAAATAATAAATAAACTAGTAAATAAATAAATGGAATGGCTGACAGGGGTCCAGAGGTTAGTTAGTTAGTTAGTTAGTTATTGTTGTTTGAAGTGGCGGAACTACGAGGTCATCTGCTCCTGAGGTCCAGAGGGACCTCCAACAAATCAACATAGAAAATCTCGAGGACTGCACCGAGTGCCGGAATAAAACCACTAATGTTTAGTTGGAGCAAAGTACATCACGACAACCAACAAAAACATTGACAGCTGAGCGGAAGAAGAAGCATTCCGAGAGGATGAAGAGGTTTTGGGAAGAAGAGAGGGAAAACGCCCGGAGATGAAATCGTGAATTCAAGTACAGTCGCTCTCCTAAAGGGGAACAATCGCTAAAATAAATAAATAAATAAATAAATAAATAAATAAGTAAATAAATAAATAAATACGAACCTTACAGTAGTCGCCTATGATGTGTAACATCTGACATGTTATTCGAATAATTCCATATTACTTACTCGCACTTTTTAAAGAATGAACTCATAGTGCTACCTTGTGCCAGCAAACATGAAAGGATTCTCCAATGCATCTGCAGTGGTGACATATACCTGCAACTGTATGCGGGAGCAATCCACTGCCTACTTGATGCGAGCTGCGTTTTATACCGGCCAGTTAGTGAACCCATGCCAGCGATGTTATTGAAAATGGCCTCTTATTGCCGATATAGCGCACTGCCAAGTATAGGCGCGATTAAAAATTAGGTGTGCAGTAGGTATATTAAATGCGTTTCTCCCAGTGATACGTTTAGACCAAAGACCAACGAAGTTTCAATTATTGTTAGTAGTCGGTGGTGTTAATATACTGAATTCCTACGTTGTTTGTGTTAAGAAATAATTATGTTGGTAACAACAAAATCTTTATTGATACGCAATTCACATGTTGGCATTACTGCATATTGTAATTTGTTCAACAATAAATTCTTTACTCATTGCAAATGGCGTACCAACTGATTGTCCCATATCACCTGAACTATAAAAACATAAAACTTTAACAGGTTATGAGCCCAGGTGACTCTAAAATAAAAGTAAACGTGAAAACAGGTGACACTAAAAACAATTAAAAAGTAAAGTAAGTGAAGTGAAGTACGGTAAGTGAAGTCCAAAAAATGGCCACAAGACCCGAAGACGTAGCACATGTCGAGAAACTCAAGGGAGTCGACACATATCCTATGTGGGTGTTTGAGTTAAAAATTCTTCTTGCCGCAAAAGAACTGATCAAGATTGTCGACGGGACAGACGTGTTGGTGACCAATCCACCCAGAAATCAAGCTTCAACAGACCAGTGGAAGACTCGAGATGCAAGAGCCCAATACTATATTGTCACATCCATTGACAAACAAGTTAGGCCACATATCCTAACATGTACAACTTCTAAACAATGTTTGATACTCTTCGAAACATATATCAGAGAGACTCGAGCCAACAAAAATGTTTGCTGCTACGAGACTTTTACAACTTCCAATTTGATGCGAAGAAGGACATGATGAGCAACATTAGTGATCTCCAAAACATCTCCTTCAAACTGAACAAACTCGACCAGAAAGTTGACGAGATTATGCTAATTACCAAGATCCTGTCCGTGCTGCCTGAAGAATATACCCATTTTAGCACAGCATGGGACTCTACTCCAGAGGCGTCCAGGACCATAGAGAACCTGTGTTCGAGGTTACAGATGGAAGAAAACAAGTTGAGGCGCACTTCAGCAGAAGAGCAAAATGTATCCTTTAAAGCAGAGTTAAAAAACAAACAAGGTAGATCTAAATCTAAAAACAAATGTATGAGCAGTAAAAAGTGTAATATATGTAAAAAGACAAACCATGAAACCAAAAATTGTTTTCTCAAAGACAAGCATCAATGTTCAATATGTAAAAAGTTCAATCATGAAGAGAAAGACTGCTATTTTAGGGATAAAAATAATTCTAAGGTGGAAAATAAAGTGTCATTTCTTGCAGCTGATTGCAAGGGCTCACATAACGCTATACTAAAAGGAACCAGGCGTCTAGTAGTAGACAGTGGATGTTCAACTCACATGGTAAGTGATGAAAATTTTCTAACAGGTGTTGTGAGCTGTAATGAACACATATTAGTGGCTAAGAAAAATCAGGCTATGTCTGTAGTAGGTAAGGGAACCTTCACCTCTGAGCAGTGTGTTCTCAATGATGTTCACTGTGTGCCTGATTTGTCTAAGAACTTGATGTCAGTAAGTAAGATAACAGAAAATAATGGCATTGTTGTGTTCACAAAAGATGATGTTAATATATACCAAGACAACAAAGTGGTACTAAAAGGTAAGAAAAATGCAGTAGGACTGTATACTGTTGACCTTGATGTTAATATGCAAAATGAGGCGCTGTGTGCACAAGGTAATGATGTAGGTAAAGAGTGGCACAGAAAACTGGGTCATTTAAGTTACAGCTACCTTAATAAACTGCCTAATATTTGTGATGGTGTGTCCCCCATTGTCGCACATACTAAAATAGATGAAGTGTGTGAGAAATGTGTAAAAGCAAAACAGATCAGGTTACCATTTAATACAGAAAGGACTAGGGCAACAAGACTGTTAGAAATAATACACACAGATGTTTGTGGACCTCTAGATCCACCCACCCATGACGGCTACAGGTACATTCTGTGCTGTATAGATGATTACTCACATTTTAGTGTTATCTATCTGTTGTTAAATAAAAGTCAAGTTCCTATGTACTTAAAACAGTATGTGACAATGGCCGAAACCAAATTTGATCTGAGAGTAACCAAAGTAAGGTGTGATAATGGAGGAGAGTATTCCTCACATGATCTGAAAGTTTGGTGTAAAAACAAAGGTATTATGCTGGACTATACAATTTCATATACACCCCAATTAAATGGAACAGCAGAACGGTTCAATCGTACTCTTATGGAAAGAACAAGAGCTATGCTTTGTGATTCTAACCTAGATAAAGAGATGTGGGGGGAAGCAGCACAAACAGCTACATACCTGATTAATAGAAGCCCCACTAGTACTGTTGACACAACCCCAGCTGAAAAATGGACATACAAGAAACCAAATCTGTCTAACCTACAAATTTTTGGTTGTGTTGCCTATGCCAAAAATTTGGGTTATCTCAAGAAGCTTGACAGCCGAAGCAAGAAGTGCATTTTTGTAGGCTATGCACCAAACGGATACCGATATGGGATGAAGAAAACAGGAATATATTCGTCTCTAAAGATGTGGTATTTGAGAGAAATATAAGAAAATTAGATCAACATAACCCTAAAACTGAAATCTACCAGGCAAATGTTGAAGAAACAGATCATGAACCACAAGAAGAAGAAGAAGATGTTGACTTCGTAAATTCAGATCACGAACAGAGAGAAGAAAGATGTCATGAACTTGGTTTACGACCAAGAAGAACATTAAAGAGACATAATAAATATGATGACTATCAACTAGATAGCGGAGAAGATGAAGAAGCAATGATGGCATACAGGGAGTCGCACACAAATGAAGACAAAGAAAAATGGAAAATAGCTATTGAAAATGAAAATCCACAGCCTGCTTCCAGTCTCCGACCGGGTCAGGAATGGAATGAATGAAGCCCCCATCTAGCGGCGAGGATATGAACTGTGCCGGCTGCCGAGGCCTGACGCACTCCTCTGGGGCAATGATTAAATGAATGACAGATGAAATGACATGATAGTGGAGAGTGTTGCTGGAATGAAATTTTGACAGGGAAAACCGGAGTACCCGGAGAAAAACCTGTCTGCCTCCGTTTTGTCCAGCACAGATCTCACATGGAGTGACCGGGATTTGAACCACGGACCCAGCGGTGAGAGGCCGGCGTGCTGCCGCCTAAGCCACGGAGGCTCCCGGAAAATAGCTATTAAAGAAGAAAAAGACTGAAGAAAAATAATACTTGGAAAATAGTAAGCCCTGAGGCAGCAAGAGGAAAAGAAGTTTTGTCAAGCCGGTGGGTGTTCAAAGTTAAGGAAGACGGTATATATAAAGCTAGACTTGTAGTACGAGGATGTGAACAAAGGAGTGGAAATATAAATTATGAAGAAATCGTCAGTCCAGTTGTAGACACAACTTCACTAAGAATCCTTTTTGCTATCGCAGCACACTATAACCTGCACATTAAAACATTTGATGTCAAGACGGCCTTTTTGTATGGAACCCTAGATGAGGACATCTACATGAAAATACCAGAAGGTTACACAGACGAAGGGAAAATATGCAAACTGCAGAAAGCCTTATACGGACTGAAGCAAGCACCCTGTAGGTGGAACAAAACTCTCACAGAGTTCCTGAAACAAGAAGGCATGACACAAACTAAGTCAGACCCCTGCATCTTCAAGAATTCTGAGAACAGTTTGTTTCTAGCAATTCATGTAGACGATGGCATTATCATGGGCAAAGACATTCAGAAAATGACACTGCTACTCTCTAAACTTGAGAGAAATTTTGAAATGAAGACAACTCATGAACCCAAAACCTATTTGGGGATAGATATTAACAGAACAGAAGATGGTATCTTCATTTCTCAAGAGAAATACGCTCATAATGTGCTGCAGCGTTACAACATGCAAGAATGCAAAGAAGTTAAAACCCCAATCATCCAAAATGAAGAAACAGGTGCAGCAGAGGACAGCGTGAAGACAGATTACCCCTATAGACAAGCAGTTGGGAGTCTGTTATATTTGTCTTGTAAAACCAGACCAGACCTGGCTTATAGTGTGAATTATGAAAGCAGGTCTATGGAGAAACCAACAGATCAAGATATACAGAATGTTAAACGAACACTTCGATATCTGAAAGGAAGCACAAAAATGGGAATACACTATGCATCAAAAATGAAAGATGATCTGAAAATAATTGCATACAGTGATTCAGATTTTGCTGGTGATCATAAGAAAAGAAAGAGTACTACAGGCTATGTCATAATGCTGGCAGATGGACCGGTGGCATGGCGGTCACGCAAGCAGAAAATTGTGGCACTGTCATCCACAGCAGCCGAATACATTGCTGCAGCAGACTGCTGCAAGGAGTTAGAGTATCTGAAATACTTGATACAAGAACTAAATGGAAAGTCTGTTCCCATTGTTCTTAACATAGACAATCAAAGTACATTAAAGTTGGTGAAATCAGATCAAATGAGAGGAGAGTCAAAGCACATTCAAGTGAGGTATCACTATCTGCAGGAGAACTATAAAAAAGAATTGTTTTCTCTTCAATTCTGTCCGACCCATGACCAGGTAGCTGACATTTTCACAAAGCCTTTATTGTCTACTAAATTTGAAAAATTTAAAGATGTTCTGTTGAGGAGTGGAGTAGAATAGGTCCAAAGAAAGTATTTGATTTTAAATATGTTAATAACAATTAAGACTATTTTAAATTGTAACATTTCATGTTTTATTGTTGAAATATCAACGAGTATGTTATCCAATGTATAGTCATATTGTAGTTTAAGTCAAATATTGTTTGTACAACTTCTCATAGTTTGTATTATGACAAAGATTTTGTTCTTACGGGGGGATGTTAAGAAATAATTATGTTGGTAACAACAAAATTTTGATTGATACGCAATTCACATGTTGGCATTACTGCTTATTGTAATTTGTTCAACAATAAATTCTTTACTCATTGCAAATGGCGTACCAGCTGATTGTCCCATATCACCTGAACTATAAAAACATAAAACATTAACAGTTTGGAGTGTTGGTTGATGCGGTATAGCACTCGAGGTATCGAGTGCTTACATTAAATAAGAATAGAGCAAAAGTATAAAGATTTAATAAATCGTAATTGTTTTCAGCAAATATGATATAATGAATATTTTCACACCAAAGAACGACAACTTGAAGATGATTTATTGTAAGAATTTCTTTAATGGGGCCTCCAAACCTTGAGGTAAACCGTATGCGATTTTCATTCCACATAGTCACGTGGCTTACTGTACGTCGTTGTACCGATCTCCACCACCGCGCGCGCTCATTGTTTCCGTCCCATGCACTTCCGTCCCATCCACTTCCGTCTCTTTTCCAAAATCACTCCCACAAAAATGTCCAACTACCGAGTGCCACAAAAATATCCAGATTCCGAGTGGAAATATGTTACACAACAATAAATAAATACATTAATTAATACACAAATAAATAGGAATACCGTGCTCTTCCATGACGTTTAGAGTTGACCGATAAAACACACAATATCTCAGAATGTCTGCTGATGCAGAAAGTATTTTTTAGATATATCTCAACAAATTTGTTCTGGACCTGTTTTTTCGGACCTTCTTCTCTTTTCCTTCTCTACCACCTTTCATGGCTAATCTTCCCACCATTCACGTAGACTGTATCAATAACATCTCTATGTGAGAACGAAACAAGAAAACTGTCCACCAGAAACTACCAGAATCAATGCACGTTTGGTGTTAATTCGAGAACATTCCAATAGCCTACATAATTCTCTGGCAAGCGTCAGCACAAACCATTTAGAACACTGGTTCTTAACCGGTGCCTCGGGAGTGGTCCGTGGAAGAAAAGGGTCCACCAGCACATATAAAAAGTGGCCAAAAAATGGGGATTTCGAAAACGATGTGCGTTGAACGAGAAACGTCCGAATGTATTCGCGGCGATGACTATCAGATCTTGAATTGAAATATCTTTGAAATAAGTGTTATTGAGGAAGGGTTACAACTGAACAAGTGTATTGGGGGAGGGGTCCGTACATGATTCAATTTCAGGCTGAGAGGTCCGCAGACTTCTACGGGTTTAGAACCACTGATTTAGAACAAATCTTTGAAGATGCCAGCCGCACTTGCTGGGGGAACGTTTCATAGCTTATCAAGAAACGTTTAACATACCTTAACAAACTGCAAAGCCATTCTGAAGAAGGCTGTAGCATTCGTTTTGATTCTCATCCTTACCGTTAGTGGCCATTAACCTAGTAGGTATGCCCCTAAAAAGAACAGACTTCCACGTGTTGAACACAATATCCCCAGCTTCTAAATAAAACAGCATAAATTGTAGCCTATAAAAGTTTACTTAGATTTGATTCAATTTTGGAAAGTTTCTAAACATCGAGAGACACGTGAAAGAAATCTAATATGATACACTTCGATAGTTAAACCATAAAGATAGCCTGCAGACCTAGTCATCTTTTGATGAATGCAGTATTTTTTTTTGCATTTGTCAGTTGTCTGGTACACCCTAGATCAAAACATGGCTCGATGTTTCAGACTAAGTTATTACGATTATTATATGCATGACTAGCAACCCACCCCGGCTTCGCCCGGTATCTTTAACCTCAGACGCAATTCAGAAAAGCCGAGGTGTACAGCGTAACTCCAAACACATATACTCTTCTCTGAAGTCTTAACTCGACACGACTCGACAGTTTTGATGCTGGCTGAAGCTGTGGTGATAGGCTCTCTCGGTAGCTCGTAAACTCGCCTCGAAGCTAGTAATTTAAATTTCCACTGAATGGAGATTGTTGGAAGAAATGAGAACGTAAAACCACTTATGGTGGGCGGTGTATTGAAGATAGAGATGTGCAGCTGTGGACGTTTTTGTAGAACTTTTAATGCTGAACAAGTCTTACACTCATAGTATACAAATATTTTTAACGGTTTACCCAGAAAAAGCTTAGAAGTAGCACGGACGACAGGGTTTTCTTCGACTTGAATCACTTAAATCGTTACTGCTCGGCTTCCTTTGGTCATAAATGAATGTTTTTCTACAGAAATCTTCCTCGAGACGTCTTTTACAGATTGATGAAAACCGCATCAAAATCCATCCAGTGCTTCTCGTGATTACCCGTTACTTCAAAGAATCGGGAATTTTGTTTTATACTATATACTATATCGGTACTTCAGTATGGGAGATGCTGAATAATGGCATTCAGGGCTTCGCTACGCTGGTGTCTGTGCATGCCGTTAAGGGTGCTCATGCATTGGTTCAGTGAGGAAAGCAATTGCAAACTACCTCAATGTTTACTTCATAACAAGCGGCTTCGGTAGGATGCTGAGCTTCTGTGCCGAAGATCGCGGATTTAAACCCGGCCGAAGTTGTCGGATTTTTTAAGACCGTTAAAATCCTTCAGTATGCCTTCTTTCTGACGGGAAGTAAATTCGGCGGTCCCATGAGCATAGATTTATGGCATGTAAAAGAAACTTCCAGTAATTAAAATTGTGTGAGCCTAATTTTCTAGGTTAGATTTCGTTGAAACGCTTTATCAAAGTTCCGACGTTTACCACTAGGTGTCAGTGACATCTGGTAGCGAAAGTTGGAACTACTTGAAATTGAACGGAACTTGTAGCTCACCCCATGGGTGTCCGCACTGAAGCAGTTACAGCTTCTGGAGAGCCGAACATGTCATCGGACACTCCCGGAACTAAAAGCCATACGCAAAATAAATGAATACACTTCATAACAGCGCTGTCTTGAGTTTTTCGGATTTCATGGCTTTCTGGTGATCCAACCTGCATTATGCAGCCGGTAGAACGTAGTCCTTGCATTGAAGTTGGTGGTGGAAGTTTTGAAAATTAACGTTGAACGTTCTTATTTGCCTTGGCTTTACATTTGTTTGAGTTAAATACTACCAGGTTTATCTCTGTACACAATACAAATGGGACAAATGTTATATGGTTTTTTATTGCAATTCATCTATACTACCACCTCCTGAAATATTTACTATTCCTCCTGATACACCCTTTATATGGCCTTACTCAGTTCATAGAAGATGGTTTTGAAAGGAAAAAGATCACAGGTGTAGCTTTTGTTGATCTCTCTGCTGCATATGACACCGTAAACCACAGAATACTGTTACATAAACTCTATAACCTAACGAACAACTATGGATTCACTAACATGATAGCTACACTTCTTCAGGATCACCGGTTCTTCGTTGACTTCCAAGGACATCGCAGCCGTTGGAGAACTCAGAAGAATGGATTGCCCCAGGGAAGTGTATTGTCTCCTATTTTATTTAATGTGTACACCAATGATCAACCACATCCTCAAGGGTGTAAAAGCTTCATTTACGCTGATGATCTTGCTCTTTCTGCACAATCAGAACAGTTTGAAGTTGTAGAGCATACACTCACTCGTGCTCTCAAACAGCTGGGTACTTACTATGAAAGGAACCAACTCAAGCCCAATCCTAATAAGACTCAAGTATGTGCTTTCCACCTGAAACATAAACAATCTAGTCGGAAACTTGAAGTACTCTGGAATGGTATGTTATTGGATCATTGTTTCCATCCCAAATATCTAGGTGTCACCTTGGACCGTACACTCACATTCAAGTAGCAGTGCATTAAGCTAAAACAGAAGATCTCTTCGAGGAACAGCCTCCTCCGTAGACTGGCAGGGACTAACTGGGGCACCCATCCCCAAACGTTAAGGACAACAGCAATGGCCTTATGCTATTCAGCAGGAGAATATGCCAGTCCTGTGTGGTACAAGTCAGCCCATGCAAAGCAGGTGGATGTAGCCTTAAATGAGAGCTGCAGGATTATTACAGGTTGCTTGAGGCCAACTCTCATCAGTAAAGTGCACTATCTTGCAGGGATTGCTCCACCTGACATCAGAAGTGAAGTGGCTGCAAACAACGAAAGAAGTAAATCATCTGTTATGACCTCACACCCACTCTTCGGATATCAACCTTCTGAGAGGAGATTAAAATCGAGAAAGAGCTTCCTAACAACTACTCAACCATTACAAGGAACAGCAGCAACAGCTCGTGTGGCCGTGTGGAAGGAGAGGACCAGCAATCTGTCTGAATGGATGGAACCAAAGGAATCTCTACCTCCTGGTCACACAAAGAACTGGCTAATCTGGAAGTCCCTGAACAGACTGAGGGTGGAAGTTGCAAGATCCAGGGACAACTTATATAAGTGGCATTTTCCGACCAAGACAGTGCTGTGTGATTGTGGCGCAACCCAGACAACACAACACCTCTTCTCCTGTCCATTGTGCCCGTACAGCTGCACAATGAATGACTTGACTGAAGGTAATTCAAGTGCTATCGAAGTGGCTAAGTTCTGGGCAGAAACTGTTTGAAGTCGTCTGTTTAACACATACTTTGTACTTCTGACACGAATAAATAAATAAATAAATGGCTTTAAAATTACAAAAAACTATAATTTCTATTTAATAACCAAGTTCAAAGAAGCTAAACAAAGTACATCTACTTGAAACATAATGTTGCACTTCCCATTTTAACAACAATATGTTCTTTGAAGAACATGCAATATTTCATTCTCTATTACCAAAACAATGGATCACAAATGTTTTCTTAAGTGCTGGAAAGTGAATCTTCTCCTATCGTCTCTAAGGATGGTTTTAATTGACTGAAACTGCGTTCGACATCACAAGGGGTAACGGGGGGCATATTTGGACTTCATAATGTTTGCTGGGGTAAAATCCGACGTTTACTTTACACTTAAATCTCCACAAAAATTGCAGCAACCTTTCCCATTCCCTCATATCCAGGGTTCTTTAAAGGTACAAGGTCCAACTTCCTTTTTGCTACATCTGTAACTTTACCTGTACCACGATTTAGTTGTTCCAAAGTTTTGTTAACAATCTCGAAACTTTCAAAATGTGGGTAATGCGAGTTTTGAAGCCTTTTGGGTGTTTTGTGATCTCACTCACCTCTTCCATGCTTAATCCTCTCACTTTCTCCCACCCTATGTTATCAACCCAAGCGTGGACAGACACCATGATGAGCTGCACACCAGATAAATTATTACAGTTTTGAATATAGATTTGTTTCTCCATTATTGACAGGACTGCTAATTTAATAGAATGTAATACTTCTTAGCCGAAATATGAACTATAATGATTATAATGACTAAGAATATGGAACATTATATGCTAAACTCCAAAATATGGAAAAAAATGGAAAATAAATACTCCATTTTTCAACTCCACACGTCATGATTTGTAAAGATAATACAACATATTGTTGCATCCCCATCCCCTTCTATCTACGACACATACATCTATCCTCAAACAAACGCCTTCGGAATGCATTACTAAATTCTAACATACATCCAAGCCTAATACATAGCAACAACCTTCAATAACCCCGGCCAACTCCTCACATCCTGTGAAATGTGCAATTCCGCACACTCGACACTCAAAAGGCTATAAAACTGGAGAGGTGAGGTAACTCGAGGTCAGTCATTCAGTCAGCCAGTCAGTCAGTTTTCCTCAGTGCAACTTTGTGCAAGACTGCTGCCGAACGCCGCTCCTACGACCGCCAAAGGGTAAGTGTCTAAGCGATCTACACTTCCTCATACAGACATTCACACTCTCACCCCTTAGTGCTTAGATTGTGATAAGCATCTGGTTTAATAACTGTTCTGCAAATTCTAGGAGTACTTCAAGTCTGAAGTACTCATTAAAGTCATACATCTCATAAATATCTGGTCATTTAGTTTTTTGCTTAATTGTTAAGATCCTACCCTTCATCCCTCGTCCCGGTAGGATCCAGCTAACACTTAGTTAATTGTTTCGTGACGCCCGTAGCCAGCTATTCGCATACGTCAGACTGCTTGCCTCGCTTATTAGCGCGAGCCGTCCGCTGCCCACGTTAGCAGTATTCCAGACAGCGGCCCAGCTGTTCAGACCTTCCAGCACCAAACCGCCCTTAATCCCGATATCGCATCCCCGAACTACCCGATCAAACAGTACATTCGGGAGTTCTCCTCTCGAGTGCTCACACGCCCTCGAACCGGTCCATAACCAACACCTCTTACACTAGAGCTCCAAGTAACCCCCAGCTACTTAAATTTCATCCCCCCAGCTATTACATTGTAGAGGGCACCCTCTCAGGTCCCCTACAATTGGTGGACGCGATAGGTACCGTGACGTTGTTTTAGAACAACGCCCTAGGGTTACAAACAACGTAGTTCTGCGGTAAATATACCAAAAATTACCTTTTACTAGCCAAGCTTACGCCACTCAAAATTGAGAAAATTTTTCAGGGTACGGGTCAGGTAGTATTTAATACCCACCCAAGCCCGCCCCAGCAGATATAACATTTC
Organism: Meconema thalassinum; assembly: GCA_946902985.2. Lineage (NCBI taxonomy): Eukaryota > Metazoa > Arthropoda > Insecta > Orthoptera > Tettigoniidae > Meconema > Meconema thalassinum. The sequence goes on along the minus strand of OX336388.2, from coordinate 601,881,913 downwards.
CGAAGCCACCCTTATAAGAAAACAAGCAATTTCCCACCCCATAGGAAGTTACGCCCACCCCACACGATAAAAAGGGGCAGCGTTATTATTTCACTATTCCAGATCCCCAGTTCCATAGGAAGAATAGCACAGATAGCACTCCATGCTAAGGTTCCAGAAGATCAGTTAGGTCAGGCGTGCAGTTCGGGACACAGCCCACACCCTCGCCGCTAGTACCAAGCCACTACGCCTTAAAATCACAGTCACAAACGCAGACCTCATAAACGAAACTAACGCGGGTCGAATAATAGCTGACTTAGAAGCTGGAACCCTAGACCTTCGGATACGATACCCAAACACAATAATCCACGTACCCCCCCCCCCCCTTACAAGGGCGCAAGCACACAGCGAAAATCATAGGAGTTCATCGCCAGACGATAACGCTAGTGACTACGGCAACCCCACACTTCCCCATAACGTTTTACAGCATATCATTGACACACAACAAACATACAACGGCTTGCACGTGCTCATCCAACAATTAAACGACATTGAGAACAGCACAATAAACGGAGGGCTAATTAACGATATTAGCGCCATATCTCAAACATTAGAACGGAATATCCAACAGACACTGGAAGCCGTGAAAAAGGCACAAATCAATCATAATCTGTCCCTCGACGATATTACGGGAACAGGGGCATTGAACATACATACACCACTCCAGATCACACAGTCCGAACCTGAATATCTGCAGGCCAGGCAGACTCACCGTACGCAAGCACATTCCACCCCTAACCAGCCGGGTACTTCTCGAGCTGAGAACATATACATCACACCGATCGCAATTAACAATCGGTCCCACGGCTCCGAGAACTCACACCGCTCATTGATAGACGATAGGGCAGAACACCCAGCCGTACAAACCCCAGTCAGCAACCCCGAGATATCCTGCGGAGACAATATGGCTATGCCAGCCAAGTATCCCATGATACAGCCTGCTAAGTACTCAGGAGACAAGCAGGATCCCGAGGAATACCTTAAAGCGTTCAATAGAACGGCTAAAATCAACAGCTGGTCAGCTGAGGACAAGAAACGCCTCCTACCGGCCTATTTTACTAAATCCGCCCTAACGTGGTACGAGCTTAATGAAACCGTTTTAGCCGACGCCAGTTGGGAACAATTTTCGGCATCCCTTATCCGCGCATTTCAACTCACCGCTGATGAGGACGATTTGTACGATCAAATCAGGGCGCGCACCCAGGGTCCCACAGAAAACACACAGGCGTATATTAATGCCAAACTATTAAAGTGTGACAAATACAATAGGGCAATGCCGGACAGACAGAAGGTCCGTCTCCTTATGCAGGGAATGAGGCCATCTTTGGTCGATAAACTCTGCGCCCTACACAGTCATACAGTGCTAGACCTCCAGGAGAATATCAAATTTATCGAGGAGGGTAACAAAATTACACAGAAAGCGGTGGATCAACACATCCGCACGGATAACAGTGACCTGCATCAAAAAATACGCGATTTAACGCAACAGATGCAGGAAATGAAAATAACTGCTATCCACGCTAGCACTAAGGCCCGACCACGTAGGAATGATCCACAAGATAAATGGCGAGCGCCACAGGGCGGCGACCTGGATCATTATAAAACCATCCATCCCGGTTGGCGTAATTCACCCCCGGTGAGGCAAGCGAACTACTATTCGCAGTACCGGGAGGATGTGCCACACGGAAATCCGCCCCCAGATCACCCAACAAACCATCCTCCACAATATAGGGACGATCCACTATGGCATCGCGAGCAATATACGGAATATGCACGCCCAGCATATACCCCTCCACACCGTAGGCCGAATAATCCCCCGCAATATGCGAGGAACGGTCCGCATTATGAAATACTTCCCCCAGCGTACACTCAATACGCCCCTGTCCAACGCGAACGGGGACCAGAGGACTATCCACTGCCCGATCATCCTCCGCGGGGATCAGGAAGGTATGCTCCCCAACAGGACAGACGGATATTATTATCCACCCCCGCATATGAGTCCCAGCTAGACAACTGGCGAGGCAATGCGCCCAGGGGACAGCCTCGATATCTGGAAAACCGAGGTTATACGCGGCCAACAAACTACTAGGGCGGGGAGGGACAATACCCGCTCAATCGGAAAAACCACCCCTCGAAAGTCCCTAAACACGGTTATAAACCCCATAGCGGGATCCCCATCCATCAGACATCGGGAAACACCCGACGGGATAATCAGCCCCCGCACAGCAAATGCCCTATACAACCCAGTAGCAAAGAAACGCAAGCGATAAGCTATCACACTTACTGCCACACAGAGGACACAGGTCCACCTCACCCTTTTCATATCTTATATATTAAAATAGTTTTCAAAAAATTTCACCCTTTACTAAAACCGAAATATATCGGGAAGTATTTGCGCTACGACGACGTTTGTTGTCAAGCACCGTCGATTGATACTCACCTTACTTGATTATATCATTCGGGTATTAAAATAATTGCGAATATTAATTCCTTCAAGGTCTCACGAAAATGGAATATCGAATGACTTGACGGACATATTGTCGCTAGGCGACAACGACTAACACTGTATCATGATAATCAACGCGACCCCAATAATAAATCTAACTTGATATTAACAGAGAGTTCCCTAATTACGTCATGATATCGTTAACTTCTACCTGCTCCACTCGGGCGCTAATGTCGCATGTATCCATGCATGATATCGTTAACTTCTACCTGTTCCACTCGGGCGCTAATGTCGCATGTATCCATACAATGAGTAGAAGGGGATTCTGTGCACATAATTTTATTAAAACTTCTCAAAGAATGGATTACTTTGAGACTGAAATGATCATGCACAATCAGCAGTCGTTTTGCTAATGACACTGTCATGTCAACATCTCTTTGAATGACAACAAATACTGTATCCGAAAGACAACTAATTTCACGAAGACGCCGCTACAGTCGAATGTTGGAACCGCCGTTTTGTATTGTGTATCCGATCTTTCTGTTACATAGTCTTTGGTCTCACCTTCTTTTCGTTTCATCATTCGTCCAATCAATACATTGAATCATATTATGATGAATGAGAGGCGACACTCAATTACAAATGTTATAAAGACTAATGGTGACGGTAATTGTCTGTTCAGGTCATTGGCATATTGTGAGTACAGCAATCAGAGTTTATTTACACAGGTTAGAAAGCGAATTGTAAAACATGTCACAGACAAGTGGAATAATTATTCTTCCTTTATTGTTGGCAACAGCGATAAGTACGAAACTGCTATCAATACGAGCGATGATTACAAAATGTATATGTCTATGAATGGTGTTCATGGAGGTCATGTTGAGTTAGTTGTCGCTGCTCAAGTTTGCAAAATGGATATTTATTCGTGGATTACTACTGTCGTATGGAAGGTGACCGGTTAAAATATATACGTCATCAACAAACGAAGTTACGAGTTGATACATATGCCGGTTTAGCAGACGCCTTTCATGTACGAGCAGAAAATGACAATCTCAGAGTCGGTCGTATTGTAGTTTTGCCATCTTCTTTTACAGGTAGCCCAAGGAGAATATTGCAAAATTATCAGGATACGATAGCGATAGTGAGGAAGTTTGGAAAGCCAGATTTATTCATTACGTTCACCTATAATGCGGCCTGGCCAGAAATACTTAACAGCATTCATCTCTGGGAAACGGCTAATAATAGGCCTGTTATTAAAGTGAGAGTTTTCCATTGCAAAGTAAAGGAATTGCTACGATTGATTAATGTTAAGGAAATTTTCGGTAAAAGTATATCTATATACAGTGGAATTTCAAAAACGAGGTTTCCCGCACATCCATTTACTCTTAACATTAACGGAAGATTGTAAGTTTCGAGAAATTGCTGACATTGAAAGTGTGGTGTCAGCCGAAATACCAGATCTCGAGGATGAAGCGCTATACGAGTTGGTAAGGCGTCATATGGTACATGGTCCTCGCGGATCTTTGAATCCTGCTTCAGTCTGTATGAAAGATGGCGTATGTAAGAAAGATTTCCCTAAACAGTTTCAGGAAGAGACCAAAGATAATGCCAATGGTTATCCTTCGTATAGGAGAAGAAATAATAGACGGATTATTATAAAAACAATTCGAGGCATTGACATTGAAGTCGATAGTCAATTCATTGTTCCCTACAATCCATTTCTTTTACTGTATGTGCAAGCTCATATTAATGTTGAAATATGCTCAAGTGTTCGGAGTGTTAAATACATCCACAAATATCTTATATATTAAAATCCACAAGTATATGTATAACGGTTGCTGCATTGTTAAAATATGTCCTGAAGGCGAAACGGTGAACTACGATGAAATTACTTCTTTCCTAAATGCTAGATATGTTGGTCCAACAGAAGCTGCATTCAGGATAATTTCATTTCATATGCCTGAACAGTCACATTCTGTCGTGCGATTACCAGTTCACTTGCCAAACTTGCAAAATATCTATTTTAAAAATGATAACGCTCGTGATATTTTACTTCAAGCACAGTTGCGCAACACGGAATTACAAGCGTGGTTCAAGTTAAATCAAGATTCGCAAGACAGAAGTCCGTATATATATATATCCTGAAACACCAGTACATTACGTCTGGAATAAGAGGAACTGCCAGTGACAAAAAAGAAAAAATGTTTCAAAAACTATTGGAAGAATGTATAATGTTTCGCCTACAGAAACAGAAAGGTATTATTTACGCCTGTTATTGCTTCACGTCATAGGTGCTACCAGCTTCTAGAATCTACGAACATACAAAGCAGTTGTTTATTCTATTTTTAAAGAAACAGGTAAGGAGCGAGGTTTGCTGATTGACGATTCTGAATGGCAGCGTTGTTTGGCAGAAGCGTCAAAATTTCAGATGCCTTCTCAGTTACGACAACTGTTTTCTTACATATGTATCTTTCAGACCCCTTCAAATGTAAGATAGTTATGGGACATTTTCAAGAATTCATTATCAGAAGATTATCTGCAGTTTCACGAACCTAACATTGCATATCAGTTCACTCTTATACATATTTCTAATACAGTAAAGCTCCATGGTCTTCCCATTACTTCTCCCGAATTGCCAGCTATTATTGATAATTTCCCTCAGACAAATTTACCAATGAATTATCCAAAACTTAATGAGGATCAATTAAGTAAGATGATAAACCAAGCAAATGGAAACCAAACGGCTATAATTACAGACATTTTGGGGTTAGTACAAAACAGCAATGAAAGGATGAGTAATGCATATTTCATTGACGGTCCAGGGGGCACCGGGAAAACATTTCTTTACCAATGCTTGATTCACAGTTGCACAAATTTGGGGTTAAATGTAGTTTCTGTTGCATGGACTGGTATTGCAACAATGTTACTACTGTACCCAGCCAGTTCAAGTTACCTCTACATTTACATGAAAGTTCTGTATCAGGAATAAAAATTAACAGCAAAGAAGCTTTTTATATTCGTACAGCAAAACTTATCATCTGGGATGAAGCCTCTATGGCTAATAAGTACGCGTTGATGTGTGTAAATCGGTTGCTCAAGGACATCATGAATAACGACGTGCCTTTCGGAGGAAAAATTATCATATTAGGTGGAGATTTTAGGCAGGTATTGCCTGTTGTGCCTCACGCATCTAAAGCAGCATCGGTCCAAATGTCAGTAAGGTTCTCTCCTTTGTGGCCATTATTCAAAATTTTTAAACTCAACAAAAATATGCGACCGGATACAGATCAACGTGACTTTGCAGACTTCATCATACAAATTGGTAACGGTGAATACCCTCACATCGATGGAGAAAATTAAGAATTAGTCCCACGCTGAAAAATATTTCACGCTTTTCAAAAATAGCGATTTTAGCACCTAAAAATGAACATTGTAAAGAAATCAATCACAAAGTTTTAGACCTAATCCCAGGATCATAGAGAACTTACATCAGTGTGAATAATTTGATTACTGAAGATGAGAGTGAACTTCTACAATTTCCAATAGAATTTTTAGACAGCATAGGCATAAGTGGATTGCCACCTCATATCCTTCGACTAAAAGAAGGCTCAATTGTGATTTTGTTGAGAAATATTAATGTTACCCAAGGTCTGTTGCACGGTACTAGACTGTAGGTTTGGAAGATGCATGACAATTGCTTACACCTGGAAATTATTACTGGCGTAAATGTTGGAAACAATGTCCTACTCCCTCGCCTTGACCTTACGCCATCAGATACTGCTATGCCTTTTTCCTTCAAAAGGAGGCAGTTTCCAGTACGTTTGGCTTTTTGTATAACTATCAATAAAGCTCAAGGTCAAACACAAGATCAAGTAGGCATTTATTTACCTCAACCGGTGTTTAGCCACGGACAACTTTACTGTATGCCACACTATCGCGAGCAAACTCCTTTCATGACGTCAAAGTTCAAATAGAACCAACAGGCAAGCGAACAGCAAATGTCGAATGGAAGGAAGTACTATTAGAATTTTGAAACGAATGTTGCGGAGGAGCATAGACCTCAGCAAACGGGGCACAGATTAAATAACAATTATGCAAGGACGTCCGCATCCCTAATACGATAACTGTTCTGTGGTGAAAATGAAAATCCACAGCCTGTTTCCAGTCTCCGACCGGGTCAGGAATGGAATGAATGAAGCCCCCATCTAGCGGCGAGGATTTGAACTGTGCCGGCTGCCGAGGCCTGACGCACTCCTCTGGGGCAAGGATTAAATGAATGACAGATGAAATGAAATGATAGTGGAGAGTGTTGCTGGAATGAAATTGTGACAGGGAAAACCGGAGTACCCGGAGAAAAACCTGTCTGCCTCCGTTTTGTCCAGCACAGATCTCACATGGAGTGACCGGGATTTGAACCACGGACCCAGCGGTGAGAGGCCGGCGTGCTGCCGCCTAAGCCACGGAGGCTTCAACTGTTCTGTGGTAATGGTAAAAAAAAATTACTATTGTCCTACTTCGGTGATTACTATCCTGCATACTGTTATTTCATTCCCCCAGTTCTATAACAAAGATATACTCAATCAAATTTACAGAATAATAAATATTAATTCCTTCTGTGTGAGTTATCTTTTCATTTCTCATCAATCACCTTTACTTACTATTCTATCTGTAGGGGTGGAGGCGATAGCTTTCTTTACAGAGATGAGCAAATTATTAGATTCGATGTCAGTTTTCCAAAATTGCATTTTTACTTTTCACGGTTTAATGCACTATGTATGTTTACAAGGCGATGAAATTACTTCAAATGTTTTACCAAGACTCCTAATTATATTTTAATTTAAGAAACTCAAATTAAAATGATTTTTTAGAATTTCCACTAACAGAGGAGCCTTGCAAATGCAAAATGACACACGTTGCGTTTTTATTACTTCACTCTACTTTACGTATGAATTTAGAGCGGAGGGATTTGGGGTCTTTTAACTGATGAACGCTATTGAACTATTCAAAGATTCATGAAATATGCATTGAAATCACCTGACTTGAATTCTAAAGTCAATGAAAAATTGAAAATGGACCCAGCTCAGATATCCCTCGGAATCCAATAATCTGAAAGTTTCCAGACGCAATTCCTTATGGGAAAAGGTGTAATTCCACGGGAGAGGAAACACTACTAAGTAGGACAACAAAAGAAGTTGGTCAATAAAATGATTTTGAATAAAAGTAATTACGACTAATTAAAATTATTTATTTAATTCTATTAATTTGCACACTTCTATATGTTAACCAAGTGTTACATCTCTAAATTCAAATATAAGAGACCCATCTTTTATTTTAAATTTATACCATTGTTCATAAGTAGACAAAACACCAAATTGTATCGCTGTAGCTTTAAATTGTGTGGATATCTCTATCTACTTAGTATAAAACAAAGTTACCAATTCTTGGATGTAACGGGCAATCTCGAGAGCAACTTGATGGATTTTGATGCGGTTTTCACCATTCTGTAAAGGATTTCTCGATGGAGGATTAGGTAGAAAACATTTATTTACGACCAAAAGAAGCCGAGCATTTACGATTTCAGTGAATTGAATTGAAGAAAAACCTAACGTCCATGTGTCTTTTAAAAAAATTGATATTCTCTGAGAATTGTTCAGCATGAAAAGTTCTACAAGAAAGTCCGCGACAGCTCCCACATCGACCACTGTATGTTCTTTTACGTTTTCATTTCATCCAGCAATCTCCATTCAGTGGAAATTTAAATTACTAGCTTCAGAGTGAGTTAACGAGCTTGCGAGCGACCTATCACTCTAGCTTCAGCCAGCATCAAACTGCCGAGTCGTGTCGAGTTAATTCTTCAGAGAAGAGTATAGCTTATGTGTTTGGAGTTAGCTGTTCACCTCGGCCTGACGTCCGTGCGCCTTTTAAGCTTACGCAGGGTAAATAGTGGGACACACACACAGAGGACAGGCAGACACCCACACATTTGATCTCATGAGTCTACTTCATCATTTACCCAAAAGCGACGGTACCGTAAATGTCTGTTCAGGTCACTAGCATGAAAACATGCAAATGTCATGTGGACAGAAGTGCTGTAGGATCGTTGAAGTGAATGCTGCGGAGCAGTACGGGTCTTCTAGTAGAGGTAAATGGAGGGCAAGGCACATAAGGGTACGCTGCACATATAGCAGCCACACGTGTCCCATCATCCCCATAAGTCCCCAGGGACATAGTATCCTAGGACAGCATGAGCAAAAGCACCAAACTCACTATGTCATCTGGTAGCCATATTCACGACTACGTGTCGGTACCAATCCCATACAATGTCCAGACATTACCTAATTGTATGTTGCATGCTTAAATGATTAACAGTGTGTTGCATATTGTATTATTTCCATTGTGTAGCCTACTTGTATTATACTGGGTGCAAATAGCAATTGCCAGAGGAAGGCTTATATGTCCTGAGAAACACCTGTTTTCACATAAACAGCCAGCACAGGTCATTCCCACCCAACCGGATGCTATCATCCGACACATCACATTGACTCAGCAACTGCCACGCTCGTATAGCTACAGCCGTACAATGCCAGTCTCATGCCCAGACACACGCATACACAGCCATGCGTACTACAGTACATTCACCCGGAGTACAAGCGTAAAATCACAGCAAGGTTCACATGTAGTAGACTCCCACACATACAGTAGAGCTCACACATTAGTATGACAGGACACATCCGCGGCACGCCTTCACACTAAAAACCACACCCAGGCATAGGTCCATTAGTTGACCGACGAAAGACTCAATTACCTTAAAACAGGGTCCGTAGGACATACATGCATTCACAGAATACCTGTATAAACATTCTCTACTAATAACGATATACCTACGGCATAATCGTATACACAGGTCCATTAGTTGACCAACAGAAGATGAAAATACCGTAGTATATCAATTAGTTGCACCACATAACATAGCAACAGCCATTTTATACAAACACATCCATACTAGAATTACCGCGAAAGATGATGATACGCGTAGCCAAACTTCCCACATAAGCACTAGGTGCACGGTTTACGGAAGCGACCTCACACTGAGGCGAGGTTATAACCTCCTTCCACTTAATTATCACCGAGTCAGATAATACTTTAGCAGGATTCCTTCCATATAACGTGTCCACGATTACAAACGTAGATTACGGTTAACCTCATGGATACCATAATAACACAAGTTAGCGGCCTTCAGTACAGGTCCTGATCCCCATTACAATAACACAGGTTAGCATCCTTCAATATAGGCAAAGACTCCTTACCAAACCAACATCAGTTCGATGCATCCACAATGCCAATTACAGGCTATCACAACAACACAGTTTAGCGGCCTTCCGCACAGGCCCTGTAACCCTACAATTGGACACAACAGGCCATCAGGACCACACACTTGTGGGACAATTAGATAAGAACATACTTACAGAGGTCACATTGTATCACACACACTTTAAATTCATGTTCCATTCTCTCATACATATCCCTCAGTCCCCACACACGGGAATGCACACGCATTCTAAGCAGTGACTCGTGGTCCATCCACGATACCGGAAATAGTAATGCTACAACAGCATCTCAGCCTGTGCATAGCAGGGCATCCAACACATAAAGGCCATATATGGCGCTGTAACTAGCCACACAGTCCCTTTTATATACATTTTTTCCCTAACATGGGATCTTTCAGTTTTCTTTTTGTTCAACGGTGGCATTGATCACACAATAACGTCATAAGGACATGCACAACAAACAGTTCTCCAACGAGGCATCATCATCCTTAGCCGACGATTGGGGACATGCACTCAAAATTTAATTATGTCATCCATTTTTTAGTCTACGACAGGATCGGACTCACAGTTAAGCTGTGGGATTGGGGCGATTCCTCTAACGGTCCAACTAGGGTACCATTCTATCATCCCTCTGCCGAATTATGAACTGTTCGTCATAGTATGCCATATGCCGACATAACATTAAATAATAAATTAACGACATACCTTAACAAGAGCCACAAGGCTACCACAGGACCCAAAAGTCCTTACTTCGATCCCATTATATCTATATACACATTAGTTACACACTTGTATCCACATTCATTCGTTGGCCAAAATAAACATCTGTATTTTCACTTAGGCGCTGACTTATACCAATATACATACCACCATATGTATGAACGCGTAGCATTAACGCTATGGCTCATAAATATCCTACGTTCAGTGGTAGAGTATTGTGGTAAGCCACATCAAAGAGTCCCTTCCCAAAAATAATATAGGAGAAATATCCAGCCATTAGTGTATATATATATACAGGCAGCCACTACGTCCATGGTCCATAAATATCCTACGTTCAGTGGAGGAGTATTGTGGTTAGCCACATCAAAGAGTGCCTTCCCCAAAACAATATAGGGTAAATATCAGCCATGGGCATAGAAATGACAAGTTTTGTAGAAAATAGGGAACGAAGGCCCAATGATTTGCTTCCTTAGATACAATAAATATGCACTTGTGCACACAAACATTTTATACACGATAAGAGAACATACTCTCCCTATTAACACATTGCATTACAGTGCTACAACATACAGTTGTCACTTCCATACAGCAGGTTGTCCGGTAGACAAAGCCCATTACGATACCACACGGACAGTCGGACATTTGCGAAATACAGTAGAAATAACACTGACGACACATAAATATGCCTAGTTTATACACCCCGAGAGAACTATTACTGATCCCCATAGCATTTCTGCTTTTTCTCGGAGTAAGCGGGACTAGACCACGGAAAGAATTTTTCTACGGCAAGACACACAGGACCTTACACGCGAACAGGGTCGCAACAGGCCTACATACATTACCAGTACTCTATATACAGCAGACATAGAAGCCCCAGTTTTTTTGTTTTTCTAACTTTTGCCCCATTTTTTCACGCTTTTAAGATGACGAATGCCCACCAACGTTCCCCACCGTAGAGAGGCATACTTCGCTTTCCTATTGCCTATACAATGACACACTGCAAGCACACCCACACTCTATCATATACAGGCTATCTCGCATGCCAACTTTGCGTAGCCGTCACATACTCGTGTCACCAGACAACACGTGCGTTTGACAGTCAGCTCGCGCAATGTCCACACACACCGCCATTTTCTTTCAGTAGATCACAAAGCTCCTGTCCAATCAGCATAGCGCGCAAGTAGACGATACTCTCAAAGAGCGCCGTAGCCAATTAGCACAGCGTATTCCACCCAGCGATAACCGCTATCTGACACTACATATATAGATCTCTTATCTCGGTTCTGACGTCAGTCAGCCTCCACTAAACCTGACCCAGAGCAGCCATTATTTTCGCACAGCGACTCGTCACACACGAGCGCGCCGTTCAAATGCCATTGCGCCCGGGACAGTTACTTCCCGAAGTATATACTGCCTCGTAGGGTAGACCCACATTGTTGATAGCATTCATCCCCTCACACACCCCCTAACTAACACAGAGAGAGCGTATTTCACGGCCAAATGTCCGTATTAACAGTGTTACACAATGAGCGCATAGTTACATACTCACCGTTTATCTTTGGCCCTTTTTCACAAAACACTTGCCCTTAATACACCCTCGTAAGGACACTGCCCTCCGATATAGGCAGGTACGGGCATTCCCCACAAATACAGGTAGACAAATACCCACGATATTTAGATTTTTTTCCAGGCATAACGAATTTTAATGATAACACTGTATTCCAGTTAGGGACGAGCAAAATCGTTCACAACGGTGGCCCATAGTACAGTGTTACTATAATACCAGGATATTTCTATTAACCTGACCAGTATTAGTCTATAAGATATCTAGAAAATAAGTCCATATTTTGTATTGTACATTGCAGGCAGCAGTGTGCTACGTTACACGGCCGCAGATGCCATAAATCACAGCACGTTGATCCAAGCTTAACAATATTCCCCCTCCCATGACACAGCATTTACACTCTACATCTTACACATTATCCCCCCAGTCCCATATTAATGCGAGGCACTTGGCAGTCATGCAACTGCCAAGGTGCACAATATGATTTTTCGCTCTTGGCTACATGTTATTTAACATTTCGGAACTATGAATCTAACAGCTTAGCATTAAATAATCACCCGCTAACATGATTGTATCAGTTATTATATTTTTTTATCCCGCATGCCATTTTTACCCTGATAGGGAGCTTTAACGTTGCATGCGAATCTATAGATCATACGTACCCATACCTACTTCAGTACGGACTATAACAACCACACTGTAAACCCAGTTCCTGGCCGATTACAATCCTAACCCTCACCAGTAAAGCGTTCCTTACCTTTAACGCTTGTCCCACATCCACTTAGGACCACAATTCCCTAGTCCTAATTAACCATCCCATACCCCAACTACTAAAATCTGTAACATGTATACATTATCCCACTAACAGGAGAACACCATCCCTCATCCTCAGCTTTCCGACTAACATGTGAAAGAATAAACGCAACTGAAATTAGCTAACCATCTGAAAGCCAGGCGCAATGAGGTGCACTGTGCCAAAACAGTCCCCCCCTCCCCGGAATGGATACCACCCCCACACAAACATAAAACTCGCTTGACACTTTTAATTATATGGTTTGTGCACAGAGGTGCACTTTGGATGATGTGGCACTATTTTCCGCTGGAAAATAGAAACTTGGTAACTGTTGACCTGGACTTAGGGCCATCACAGCCCATGACGTGGACTCTGACGAATGACGGAAGGTCGACGCGGCGATGACGTAGTGCGGGAAAGCGCCGAAGCTGACGGGTGTACCTAGCCTGTCCCCCGACGCAACGGAGAGCTACACCCATTATGCACTACTGTCAGCAAAGCCAGACATGCGGGTGGACTCTTGATGGTTCGATGGGAGAAATAGCCCACTCAGCGTCGGACGGGATAGCACATCCACCCAGGGACGACTAAATTTACTGGACTTTTAGTTAATTTATATGTTAAGTAGTGCCTCTACGGCGGGAGACAAGTCTTCCGTTCGAAGGGAGTGAAATAACACAGTCCGCATCCGGACGTGCGGTGAAGAGGACACCCACACACTGCGTGACGCACACCCATGTTGAATCCCACGCCCGCTGAACTTGAATTAAATAAGGAATGTAGGGCTGTGCATTCGACGCCGCCCACTTACTTGTTGGCCAGCGGACCTCGAGTTTTTTCCTGTCGACATTTCGGGTCGTGAGGGCTTGGGCAACCATTACACACGCCACGCAGATAAAATCATGGCGAAATAATCACGATTCACCCCCCTGGCCGAGGCAACGTTCACCGATGGTATCTTTGATCCTACACCAGGGGGGGGGGGGCATATTTGTATTGTCTTGCGGATGCGTCCTAGGGATCCTATGGTCCCTAGCCTATTTCAGGCGTTCTTTTGAGATGATATATGATATGCGACATGATATGCGATATGCCATAGTGCTACTATGGTTCCGAGCTGATTTCACAGTGTTTTCACGAGCGTGGTATCGTTACTAATGCGCAGTGCAGTCACTCGGTACGGGGTAACTCCTCCAAGGCCACCAGGTAATACCGGATAGGTGGACGCAGTTTTCCCACACCACGGCCGAAGGTCCCTAGGATTACTGATAGTTCGAACCTTAGGATGTTGGGGAAGTCCTTGACAGGCTCCTGAGTTCTGATACCGCCCTGCGTATTGGACAAAGCATGACAGACACGTATGTTTCTCCATGCACCTACACATGGATTGTGCGATTGACGAGATGCGAAATATGACATGCGACATGCGATAGGCGAATCGCGATGATATGCGATTGACGAGATACGATATGCGATTTACAAGATGCGAGTGACGAGATGCGAGATACGAGATGAGAGATACGATATGCGATATATGATGTGCGATAATCAGCGATATGCGATATCACGGCACTTTGGACATACACTTATAGAAAGAGACACATACACGGGAACGATCGAGTTAAAATCGATCGGCATCGGCTTTGACCTTATGTCAGCCGTGTAAGACCGATAATACGCTACGATATCACCGAATACGACATGCGATACTTCACCGTCGTGATATGCGATGCGGCGATAGTGCGATTTGCACCGTTCCAACCTGCGATTCTACACTGGAGCGATCGACTGATCATCGATCGGCGTCCACCTTTTGACTGCATGTCAGCCACACCAGTTCGATAATATTTCCACATGATTCCTTTTTACAGGTCAGCTCCAGCGGAAGCCATATCGTACCTAGAGGTGCTTTCACTACATGTGGCGTTCAGACGCGCCATTCGTATATTATAATTCACAGATGTCCACTTGTGTTTATTTACATTTTATTCTCCATGTTTATCTGTTTTACTTGTATTTTTCCACCCCCACAGATGAGAACACAGCTGCAGGCGAAGAGGACATTATACACCATGGTTTCCATTTCTTTCTCTCCCCACAGGTGGCGTTCTGTATATAGTCCCATGTATATATCTTGCCCACGCTCTCACACGCGCCAGTCGCACCCTTTACCATACACACAGAGCCAACACACCCCCCGCTCTCACACTTTTTTCCCCCACAGCTTTCTACCAGTACTCAACTGATATCCGTCCCACGGTTAGGGATAACTGTGGGATATCCACTTCCGCTGGACGGATCCCAAAAAGGCACCTATAATGAGAGGTGTTATACAGTAGCGAGGATCGTGCCCATGGAATGTAAGGGACAATCTTCCCTACTAAGATGGAGCGTCCACCCACAGGGGACGATCCATAGAGGTTTAGTTTATCTGCAGTGGCCATAGGTTAATTATTGCCCAAGTTAATTTTACCTACTAGCGAGCTTAAGCTACAGGACACAGGTTTCTATTTGTACAGGTATTCCCGAGGGATAATTTTGTTCATGCGATAATTATAAAGGTATATATTAGTGCTCAGGCACAAAGGATTTGTATGCGATTACGGCCGATATGGCAAGGCCAACACCGTTCAAATGATTTCTGTCTACACACTGTTTACATGTCACACGCACCACAATTGTTACTATTAGACATTATTTTCTTTTTCCTTTCCTTTCTTCGAAAATATAACTTGTAAAAATGCCTCCTTTCTACCCCCACACAATAAACTCATTTATATATATATTCCCCTAACTTTACACACCGAGGCATTTATTTCACTATCTCTATTCTATTCCCTATTGCACATTGTTAGTTAGGTATGTACATTGTCTACCTGAGGGCAGTTTTTCATCCCGTCCTTCATAACACGGACGGAGGGTAGATCCCACCCATTTAGATTTTTTTCCCCTCAGGGTAGCCACCCCTTGTGTTGATTTCTTGACTTGATTATGATTTATTGTACGATGGTACTTACAAATGTTTTTGTTGAATTGTATTCTTATATGACGAGTTCCATGTTCCATGTTATACATTGTTATGTGCCCAGGGCACCCATGTTGTAAATATGATATGATTGTACCCAGAAATATTGTCCCTCCCCCACACCAAAAACACCTACACATGATCGCTAGACACGAACCGGAGGCAGACTTCTTCTACAAGGCACGGTGCACTGACTCACCCCACATTTCCGTTTACGATACTACACACCTTTCCATCCACGAGCTTTACACTTCTGCACCTCACCCCACACGGGGATAACCACCCCCCCCCCCCCCACCGACACCACCACCTTCTTTCTGAAGGGACAGAATACAAGAACAGAAGAACCCAAGAGAAGAAAAGAAGAGACAAGATATTACAAGAAAGAAGATGACCATTCACAAACACACACAAGACAAACTACCCCTACGGCCTAGTCTTCGTCCCGTGATCGAGGACGATGACTAGCTCCGTCCAAGGAGTTGTTGCATCCGGGGGATGCACCCCATCCCCTTCTATCTACGACACATACATCTATCTTCAAACAAACGCCTTCGGAATACATTACTAAATTCTAACATACATCCAAGCCTAATACAGAGCAACAACCTCCAATAACCCCGGTCAACTCCTCACATCCTGTGAAATGTGCAATTCCGCACACTCGACACTCAAAAGGCTATAAAACTGGAGAGGTGAGGTAACTCGAGGTCAGTCATTCAGTCAGCCAGTCAGTCAGTCTTCCTCAGTGCCACTTTGTGCAAGACCGCTGCCGAACGCCGCTCCTACGACCGCCAAAGGATAAGTGTCTAAGCGATCTACACTTCCTCACACAGACATTCACACTCTCACCCCTTAGTGCTTGGATTGTGATACGCATCTGGTTTAATAACTGTTCTGCAAATTCTAGGAGTACTTCAAGTCTGAAGTACTCATTAAAGTCATACATCTCATAAGTATCTGGTCATTTAGTTTATTTACTTAATTGTTAAGATCCTACCCTTCATCCCTCGTCCCGGTAGAATCCAGCTAACACTTAGTTAATTGTTTCGTGACGCCCGTAGCCAGCTATTCGCTTACGTCAGACTGCTTGCCTCGCTTATTAGCGCGAACCGTCCGCTGCCCACGTTAGCAGTATTCCAGACAGCGGCCCAGCTGTTGAGAGCTTCCAGCACCAAACCGCCCTTAATCCCAATATCGCATCCCCGAACTACCCGATCAAACAGTACATTCGGGAGTTCTCCTCTCGAGTGCTCACACGCCCACGAACCGGTCCATAACCAACACCTCTTACACTCGAGCTCCAAGCAAACCCCAGCTACTTATATTTCATCCCCCAAGCTATTACATTGTAAAGGGCACCCCCTCAGGTCCCCTACAATATAATTAAGTTTAGTTTCCAAAATAGATATGTATTTACATATAAATCCTTTCCGAGGTTATTTGGTACTGATAAAACCATATCAGCAAACCGGCCAGATATCGTTCTTGAGGACAGTGCGGGAGAGATCCTTTCTCATTGATATCGCAGTGCCCATTTCCCATAATCTGCAATAAACCTGCTATGACAAAATCACCACGTATCTTCCATTGGTCGAGGACATTAGGTAAATGTGGAGACAGAAAAGTGATGCCCTTAGTCATCTCTTCTACTGGCACCATCCCTATAAGTGATTCTGCTTTACATACATTTCTTTAGGCCTTTATTGACTCGTTTGTTCTTACGTAATGCACCATACATTATAAGAAATGAGTTCCAGGAACTCCATCTGCTTTTAATGATACCTTGCCATAACACAGTGCCTGACTAAATTAGTATCTACCTTCGTGCGACCACATAGGGGTTAAGTTAGTGATTTGGGGAATTAATAACACGCAACTAAAGTTGTTGGTTCTTAATGACTTTTCGAGCCAGAGCCGCCACTGAGATCATCTTGTTTTATCTTTCTTGACTCGTTGTTGATGGTTTCGTATGGAAATATACCTTAAATATTTAAGTTTATTCCATTGACTTTAACACAGCCTTTCTCATATTAATATGAACAAGAAGTGGAATTATATTAACCTACTCTATATTTCCTGTACTGCTGTTCGATTTGTGTTTCTAACGTTTCTATGTTACTATGTTTAATAAGTCCCGATTATCCGAACTTGATGGGACCGTGGGTCATTCGGTTAAACGAAAATTCGCATAATGCATAAACATTCTATTCTCGCAATAAAACGAGCATACGGCATCTGCGCGCATCTTAAATTCGATAGTGCGCTCATTTACCGCCTATAAATCAATCTAAACATAAAGATTATCAGGAAAATTCTACACACAGCCAAGTACACGGGGCTAAATGATCACGGTATCCAAGCACCTCAAACGAAATAACAACAAAAATACCTTCTTTTTTTATTGCTAGCCTATTTTAATTTACGAACAAATAGGCTTATGAGATCACCTATTATCCATGTGTGTGTATATGTGTGCCTGTATATGTGTGCGTGTATATGTGTGTGTCTCTAAAATCTAAACGGCTGGAGTGACTTCAATAATAAAGGAACTGCGTACAAATGAGCATTACATTTTGGAGTAATCCAACAAGGAAAGTGTTCTCTTGGAGCATTCAATAAAATGGTATCGACCACACCATTTAGCACATGTTAGGTTCGGTCCAATTTCTATTAGACATGGCATCAGTCCCATAGAATTCCAGGTCGATTTCCGCTACCTTTCTTTGTCTCATCTTTAGGAATTCCTGTTCTTGTCTTGCCGAAGGCAATTGTAATCTAATTCTCAAACTTGCAATAAGAAACGTTTCTCCTGCTAGTTCATTTGATAGCCTGGAGGGTGACATTTTTGAGATTCCCAAAGTTCTTTTCAAGAATCTCGCCATGTCATTTTCTACAACTTTGAGGTCGGATAGTGTTAGGTAATCCCATATTAGTTCCAACCCATAAGTTCGGGCTGGGAGAACCTTTACATATAATAGCGTCATTGCTGTTCTTAGAGAAAATTTAGTGGGATCGGTGACATCATATATGTTTCTGATAGCTGCCAAGTACCTTTTCCTCACATGGCTCTGAAGGAATTAGCAGATGGTTGAAAAGTGATCCCTAAATATTTAAAAGAATTGACAATTTCCAAGACTGTTTCATTGCTTTGTATCCTGTCATTTGCCGCTATTCTTCCTCCTTTCCGGAAAACCATTTGAACTTTCTTCTTTCCATTGATTATAATCAAAATTATGAGACTGTTTCTGTCAGCATATTCCTCAAGTCTATCCATTACCACTTGGATATCTTCTCTATTGCTTGAGCCTAATGCAATATCATCCGCATACTGGTACAACGCGACCGGTGTATTAAGGGTAATACTTGTGATATCTGCTGAGGCTATGTTGAATAATAGCAGGCTAAGGTGGTCTCCTAGAAAGACCCTGTTATTCTGAAGATTGGGTATTGAGGAAGTTTTGCTGTCTTGTAACGAGACCTTGTTGTAAGCAGTATGTTATTTATTGCTATAGTCAGTGGATTGCCTATTCCAATCATGTCCGCTAGTTTCCGAAGGAGCATTTCTCTATTTAAGAAGTCAAAAGCTTTCTTGAAATCCACAAAGATGACATAGAATTTCACCTTTAGTCGCCTAATCGTGTCGCGTATGTTGTCTAAGAGGTTCTTGACTGCGTGTAGTGGAGCGATTTCAATGAAACTCGGTATGGCCATAGTACTATTTTTTCCGACCGCGACCATGCCCTTCAAATTTTAATACGTCTCACCAATCCAACATGGCGGCTGTGTGAAATATTTCACCGGCTTTCTATATCTCTGAAACTATTACTGACATCACCCTGAAATTTTTTACGGTGATAGAGAATACTCATCTAAGTTCAGCTATGTGATGTTTAAAAACATGGTGAGTACAATACCAAAATGGTGGCCAAGCGAAGTTAAAATATTTAAATGGTACTTTCTCAAAATTTAATCAACCATGCGCGGAGAAACTTGGTAGGATAAATCTTAATACGAGATTTAATCTACTGGCATCTGATTCAATTCAATTTTCTCATTACAACAAGATGGCAGCTGTGCGAAATTTTAAAATTATTTTTAAATTTATGTTTCCTAATCATGCGACTGAAGTGAACGTTTGAATAATGAACCTATTTAATATTCTTCATATAATGACACATAACTCTATGGCCTACATATAAAGCAATCTAACTTAATATGACTTCCTTCCGAAATATTTCGATGGTTCTCAATATCTCCGAACATATTATAGCAATCAAACTGAAATTGTGTATGTTGATGGAGGCTATTAACACAAGTTCTCCTATGGGCTTTTCAATAACCTAATGAACTCTAATCCAACATGGCGGCGATGCGAAATTTAATATTTAAATAGACGTTCCTTGGAAAATATTTGTTATAGGCAGGATAATTTTAATGGAGAAGACCAGTGGGGTGTATGAAAATAGGCTATTTAGTTCTTCACGGAACTACTTGTTTTGATTCGGTTAATCGGGAGCTTAAAGTACAGAGTAATACGAATTAAAATTGAGGCTGTTTGGTAATTAAAGTAGTTTTCTGTTCTGATAACATTAATATGCACAAGGATGTACTTCCGCGATTGGTGGGATTCAGTTGACCCTTGTTCAGCAATCACCCACATACATTCTCAGTTCCTACCCTTAATCTAGTTTTGTTAGAGAAATGGTGCCAATTACAAGTATTTTGAGTACAGAGATAGCCTGGCCCCATGGCCTTGCACGTTAATCTGCGTAATAACCTCAAAGGAGGAAAGGAAGGAAGCTAGTAGATTTACGTGACCGTTAATCTTGCGATCATGAGCCACGTGTCCTCCTTTTTACGTGGAATATCCCAATCATAGGACAAATCTCACAGGCATTGAGCGCAAATCGTCCTTAGTGAAAGGCAGACAGCCAACGCCAACCTGCCAGCTTGACCGTTGCGCCAATACAGATGGTGTTAGTATCTTACTGCCCGAATTTGGGTCTTTCTGTTAACCCCTCATCCTTTTTTTTTTTTTGCAAGAGCAATTTGTCGCCAATTTTTATTTTAGTGGAGTCATCTACTGAAACACGGATTAACATGCCTTTCACTTCAGAAGTTTTGACACCAATCCATAGCAACAGACAATAAGTAAACTGGAGGTATATTTGATTATTACCAGGGTTAGTGCGATAGGCTTCGGCAGCCGTCACAGTTCATATCCTCGCCGCTAGATGGGGGTTCATTCATTCCATTCCCTGACCCGGTCGGTCGACTGGAAGCAGGCTGTGGATTTTCATTTCATTTCACCAGGGTTAGGATTTATATGTAGTTACATATTTCTTTATTACAGCTCCGGTGGTGTAGTGGGTATTGCTGAACTGGTTCAAACCAGGTCGAAGTGGTCGGATTTTTAAGAGCGTTAAAATCCTTCAGTAAGCCTTCCTTCGGAAGTGAAGCCGGCCGGCCCATGTCATAGATTTATGGCATGTACAGTAAAATAACCAACCACTACAATTGGTAGTGTATAGCCAAAATTTGTAGGATTTTTGGTTAGAAACGTTCTATCAAGTTCCAACGTTCGCTGCTGGGTGTCATTGTCAGTGGCGTCTGGTAGCCAAAGTTGGAACTACTTGAAATTGAACTGTTTGGGGGAGCCTACGGGCGTTCAATTGAAACGCCGTGCTATGGCCGCTGGCTGCATTTCAAATATAAAATTAATGAATGCAGTATTCTTATTGTATGTATGTTCGACGATATCGAAAATAAATATTATGTCAGAAAACTGTACTATAATGGCACTACTTTTCATTATGATACCGTTTCTCCAACCAATCAGAGCTGAAGATTTTCATTCATTGACCAATTAGGTAAAGATAGCTTCGCACATGCGCTCAAAATACAACATGTCGGACATGAATTACATGATTTGAAAGTTGACAATGTAAATGATATCGGATCAACCATTGTAGTTACAATCCCAAACACAGACAAAATCAGCACGAACCTTTACGGTAACAAGAAAATACTATGAAATATGCAAGCAATTTAGGACTCTACCCTAGCCTATATAAATTACCGACCTGGAAAGTTGCACCGTTTGCATAAACAGACTGTGGAATATTGCAAAAATTAATAGCACTGCACCTTAATATCTGCAACTCCAATTTCTACACAGGGCATTGCATTCGTATGATTTCGCTGACAATTTTAGTGAATGCTGCTTTTGATATAAACACATTAAAACGTCATGAACGCAGCAAGCATATGACATTTGATCCATGGAAATTATAACTCTGCTCTCTGTTCAGTAAAGGAATTTCTTATGCGAAACTTTTCCGCCAGATGTCATGACCGATCTATTTGTGACTCCATTGATTTGCCCTCCGTTGTCATTCTCTACGCATCGAATTTGAAGTATAACTAGTTGATAAAACGATACATTTTAATTTTAAAGCATTTGTAACAGTCTATTTTGTGTTATTTGACAAAAATAACAAAATGATCCCACATAGTACCTGTGCGCTATCTATCTTGACAGATAATGGTAATTAAGACACTCGTAATATAAAACTCGCTTCGCTCGTTTTATAAACATACGGTACTCGTGTCTTAATTATTGCCATTATATGCATGTTGCATGATGTATTATTCTGTATTCTCTAAAAGTAACAAAATGTAGTGTTTAGTGGATACATTTATTTTATTGTTCATATTTTGTAAAATATATTTACACACACACATATATTACTAGCAGGTACCCACGGCTTCGCCCGCGATCAAGACAATGGGGACGATGCATTATTGCTGATAATTGGTATATTCTATTACAGCAATCGCGGCTAGAGGTGGGTCCATTTTAATTCTGAATATTCTGATACATACAGTATATTGATATGAGCAGCAAAGTGGGAATTTTATAGAGTTGTGAAAGTCTGCAGGGTTCGATGTTAAATTATGCTAACACATTTTAAAATTACGTCTTCTGCTGATACATAACGATTTTGTTGTCTGGATGCTCGCGAACACGCCACTTACAGTTGCCCATGGGAAAAAATGGTTTTGTCTAAATGTACACGTGCTAATGTTAAGTGTGTGTCATTGTGCTTTGTTAAAGAAACTGCGAATATTGTTTGAAGACGGAACTGTACTCATGCACTCTGGAATGGCAAATCTATCGGAATATGGTGAATTAAAAGTAATCTTCCTTAAGCTAATCTGGATGTAATTTTGCCATATTTATTGATGATTTGAACGTCAACATATCGCTATTAATATACTTATAGTTAAATATCTCTCACCTTGGCCGCTGATGTACAGTACATTATGCAGTCTCTTCCACTATTACATCCCAGGGATTGAAATTCTCCAAAAACGCTTTTGCCTCACATTTCTCTCTAAGTAATTAAAATTGCCAATTGTTGTTGTTTGAGTCTTCAATTTTTTAACAGGTTTGATGCAGCCCTCCATGCCTCCCTCTCCTGAGCTAATCGTTTCATCTCTACATAGCATCCACACCCTACATCCGAGGCAATCTGTTTAACACTGATTTACCCCTACAGTTCTTGTCCTTGACCCTCCCATCCATAACTAAGCTTGCTATTCCTGGGTGTCTTAATATGTGTCCTACCCTCCAATCTCTTCTCTTCATTAGCAGTCGCCAGAAACATCTCTCCTCTCCCACTCGTCTTAATACCTCTTCATTTGTTATCCTATCTACCCATCTGATCATCATTCTCCTGTATCACCGCATTTCAAACGCTTCAATTCTCCTCTTTTCTGCTGCACAATTAGTCCATTCCAACTCAGCAACTTTTCTAGGTTTAAGCCGTGCCTAGTGCGGGGATTCAATGGCCGTGAAAGACAAAATACCAACCTCATTGAAATAAGTTTGCCACATTCCTCAGTAAGAATAATTAAGAAAAAATAAAAAAATATGTGACAGCCGGTAGAATACGACACATCCGTCTGTGATTATGGGTTGCTGATCATGGTAAAAAACGAAAAAGAGCAGATCAATATTGGCAAACAGAAATATACAGTTAACAAAAAACAAATTTATAAAGAAAATGAAAGCATACCGTGCAAAATAGGAATCATCTTGACATTGTAAATAGGGTAAAGATACGAAAGCTCGCTTACAATAACCAGCTCAAAGAGTATAAAATTAGACTCAAAATCACGCTTGTATCCGACCCCAAAAACCGCCTATAAATAAAATATATCTCATTTTACGCGTATCAATGCGAGGAGCAAAGTTCGTGAACCGAACCCCGCGTTTTAAGGCCCTAAAACGAAGAGTTTTCGAGATATTGCCAGAAAACTATCCCCGGTCTGCGAAATTTCAGCGGTTGCCATAGTAACGTTGATCTGTTTCTTCGAGGGAACACAGTTATTTGGGAACATCTCCGAAACCGTTCATTTTAGGAACTTAAAAAGTGTGTTTTGGGGTCCCTACAGGACCTCCGAGTATCGTTTCTCGTATCTGGCGGCTTAAAATGAGCTAAATCCGATATTTGTACCGACTGTCCTTGCTCAGTGCCAAAGGGCCGAAAAAGGTCACCAAATTGAATTTTCAAAAACTGTTTCTTAGTGAGCCCCTACATACTCGGATCAACCAACGTGCAAAATGTCAGCTTTCTAGGTCTAGTGGTTTGAGCCCTGCGTTGATGATTCAATTTTGGATGCTCAGTGCCAAAGGGCCGAAAACAGTCACTTACAAATTGAATTTTCAAAAACCGTTTCTTAGTGAGCCTCTACATACTCGGATCAACCAACATGCAAAATCTCAGCTTTTTAGGTCTAGTGGTTTGAGCCCTGCGTTGATGAGTCAATTTTGGATTATATATAATAGATGAGACTTTCGAAGTCGATTTGCTCGTAGAAATATGGAATATAGCGTATTCTGCGCGTATCAATGCGAGGATCAAAGTTCGTAGGGGAACCCAACCCCGCGTTTTAAGGCCCTAAAACGAACGGTTTTCGAGATATTGCCAGAAAACTATCCCCGGTCTGCGAAATTTCAGCGGTTGCCATAGTAACGTTGATCTGTTTCTTCGAGGGAACACAGTTATTTGGGAATATCTCCGAAACCGATCATTTTAGGAACTAAAAATGTTTGTTTTGGGGTCCCTACAGGACCTCCGAGTATTGTTTCTCGTATGTGGCGGCTTAAAATGAGCTAAATCCGATATTTGTACCGACTGTCCTTGCTCAGTGCCAAAGGGCTGAAAAAGGTCACTTACAAATTGAATTTTCAAAAACCGTTTCTTAGTGAGCCCATACATACTCGGATCAACCAACGTGCAAAATTTCTGCTTTCTAGGTCTAGTGGTTTGAGCCCTGCGTTGATAATTCAATTTTGGATGCTCAGTGCCAAAGGGCCGAAAAAAGTAACTTACAAATTGAATTTTCAAAAACCGTTTCTTAGTGAGCCTCTACATACTCGGATCAACCAACATGCAAAATTTCAGCTTTCTAGGTCTAGTGGTTTGGGCCCTGCGTTGATGAGTCAATTTTGGATTATATATAATAGATATAGAAACCAGTTTGAAAGAGTACAATATGTACTTATTTTGACACTTTTTAGTACATATAAATCCTATCCCTGGTGATTACACACCTCATCCTTGATAAATGCACAGTTTTAGCCAAAAGATCCGAATGTTCATACATAAAACATCTTTTATTTATAGAGGTTGCAGCTACAGTTCGATGACTAGGAAGAATGAATACACAGTACAGTAGCTGGTTTCTCCATAACAATCTATGAGTACAGTTTATGAGTCTCCTTGATCCAGTCCCTAAAGAGGGTGACGTCAGTGTAGACACCCGGCAAGCTCCGAATACCACAACCAATGCCCCAAGACACGATCCCCATCTGGAAGTAGTAGCCTTCATGACTGCAAACCAGGGGACCTCCACCATTTCCCTGGAAACAAAAATCACAAATATTCAGAGGAGCGGATAATAATGATAATAATAATAATAATAATAATAATAATAATAATAATAATAACAAAGACGACCTGGCGATATTCTCTGATTTCCTAGACACTGTTGAAAAACAAATTAATCAACTTTGAACTCATGCAACAAAAGATGGCCTTCACATCTCCTATCAAAGAAACAGAGTTTATATCTAATATTAAGCCGGCTCCCAGAGAGCTCATTGTGGAACAAAATCAAACAGGCAGAAAAGTTTAAGCACTTAGGCGAGTGGATAGTAGCTAACAATTCTGAGAAAGAAGCAATCATAGCTAGGATCAACAAGATAGAAGTGGCATACCAGCTAACTAGAGGTGTCTGTAACAAAAGATCAGTGTCCATCAAGCTTAAGCTTTATTGCTCAGTCATTCTCGCAGAAGCCATGTACGCAGCAGAATGCCTGGCAATGAATAGAAAAGGTCCGATTGAAAAGTTAGAAGCCAAAGAAAGCAAAATCCTGAGGAAGATCCTTGGACCAATCAGAGAAGATGATGAGTACAGGAGACGGCATAACAACGAACTCTACCTGCACATTGAGAGGGTAACAGACACCATTCGGTAAAGGAGGATTCAATTTAATGGCCACATGACACGCATGTGCATTATGATGGGGTTTTCCGTGGTTTCTTACTTCTACTCCAGGTGAATGCATTACAAATACAGCCATCTCAATAATACAGGTTATCAGACAAATTCCACACACACACACACACACACACACACACGTATGTGCTTGCAGAGTCAGACCAACAAGATCTTGTCCTACTTTATTAGGGGGATACACATACACAAACACACATATGCACGCACACACACACACACACACACGGATAAAAGGTGATCTCATAAGCCTGTTTCATTCATAAATGAAAATAGGCTAAAAATATATATAGTCACTCCGTTTGCTATGATGGAAGGCTTCGTCAGTTACGACGTCGTCCGCCTCGTTGCATATTGGCTAGCACCGGCGAGGCCCGGGTTCAATTCCTGGCTCTGCCAAGAAATTTAATTCTGGTCTGAGGGCTAGAACGGAGTACACTCAACCTCGTGAGGAAGACTTAGAACAGGTGGCCTCGATTCCCACCTCAGTCATCTTGGAAGTGGTTTTCCGTGGTTTCTTAATTCTACTCCAGGTGAATGAATTACAAATACAGCCATCTCAATAATACAGGTTATCAGACAAATTCCACTCATACACCCAAGTACACGGACCTACATGACCACGATGTCGGATAGCCCCTAAAATTAATCAACAACAACAACAACTTACAACGTCAATCAGCTCATACCCGTCGAGAAGCTATGGTGACCCATCAAAGAAACGCCTATTGAAGAACACTGATACACATGTCATCGAGAATTAATGCCTAGATTTTAAATAATGGCTATAAAATAACTATTACAGGTAATGTAATGGTAATGTAAATGTTTTAGCCTTAAAATGCGTGGAATAGATAACATCTTTTTTCATACCTCAGTAAGTTTCAATGTGAGCTCCGTTTGTTGGTCTGCAGACATCTAATGTATGTTAATGTGTGGTGCGGGTTACTTCATGACCAAGTTATTGGATCTTTCTTTTCCGTTGAACAACAAATACAAACCTAATTTACCTCGACATGCTTGAACAGTATTCGTGTTCACTCAAATAGAAAATATCGGACAACAGAGTGGACAGCGTGCCATTTGTATGCAAGGTGGGCTCCGCCTCACAACCTTCACGCGGTATGTGATACACTCGACGCACGTCTGCAGAGCAACACACGGAGCTCACATTGGTTGCGTTCACGGTAGCAAACAGTTCATCAACTGTTGAAGAAAGTACGCTGTGAGCGCGGTGTGATGGAGCGCTCCCTAAACTTGTTCCATGGAGCGGACGCCATTTTATGGAGCGTAGAAAAACTTCGCTCCATCCACGGAACATGTTTAAATCCAACATGGCGTAGCATGAAGTAGATTTAAAAACAAATGTAAACATTGTGGAAATCGCTCAAAATAGTTCCTAAACTGATGAATACTGAAATAATAATGAAGAACACAACATCACGGTCCCTCTATAGCCTATAAAATGACCTGCATTGTGTTAAATTCGTGATAAATCTTTATTCCGATTTACGGACTGCAGTTGCGACAAATTTTAACCTATGTGTGAAACAACATAACCTGATATATCGGATGTTACATTCTTTCTTTTGTTACAAGTATTAACAATTATATGAATTCAGGTGTGTGGTTTCATTTTTAGTGGCAATGTGCATTTTTAAAGTTTTTAAATCGTTGTTTCAGCGTTTTTTCATCACTTGTCTGGGGTAATTTGGTCTGAAAATACGATTTTAACCTATGCTTTGGGCTGAATACTGTATCTCGATGAATATATTGTTGTGTAGGCAGTATAGAGAGAATCAAACTTCTAGGCTACCGGAACTGTATAAAAATACCTTTCATTTGGAGCAAGCATAGGCTACCAGTACTGTATAAAAATACCTGCATTGTACTGGGCCTACCCCAAATTCTGATAGGCTAAGACCTATTGTCAAGAGTCTTGATTCAAAAATAAATTATTTCAATACCTTTGGCTACCGGTACTTGTTGGGTTAAGGATTTGTATGCAATAGAATATAAGAATTACCGTAGATCTGTTTGTGCCTGCATTATTAGGTGATTCTTCCAATAGAAAACTAAGTGTTTGGCTGATCAGAATGTAATGACTGGGAAATACTAGTAGCCTATCAGTATTTTTCTTTTCATGGTATTATCAGACTTATCTGAACAGTTCTCTTGCTTCTTGGATGCTGTTTAGGTCTAGATTAGCCTACACATCCACATTCCTTTCAAGAATGTTGAAAAACCTATTCACTTGGCCAATATTTTTTCTTGAAACAATCGTAAATGTTTCACTAAATTGCACGGTATTTTAAATTCACACAGCTCATTATCAGACCGCAAGACCTCCCCCCCTCCCGGCTTTCAGCTTGGACTGAATGAAGTCAGTTTGGTCTTGTACAGGCCCTAGCCTATAAATATGTTTCTATGTTTGAAAGAAACCAGCTTCCCTTGGTAAGCATTTCAAGTACCGGTAACCATTACTTTTCTTTTCATGGCATTAGCAGTCTTATCTTAACAGTTATCTTGCTTCTCGGTTGCTATTCAGGTCTAGATTAAACATCCACATTCCTTTCAATGTAATGAATATTACCTACCGTACTGGTACCGTACCATTGGCTATAATTGGGCAAGCTCAATAGCCAATGTTCACTGCAGTAGGCTACCAGTACGGTACATCAAGAAGCTGGGAATGATTATGCACTGAAACTCAAGATATAATACATATATACTGTATATAAATTTCTTTTTACACAAGGAGAGAAAATTAAGCACTCTTCAACATAGCACTTTGTCCTTTGTTCTTTGTTTTCTTCACTTACGGTATCTCAACATGCCTGAGTATTAACATTTTGTGACAATTATTGTATGCACATACTGTATTTTGTCCATGCTTCAACTAATCCAACACCAAAATTTCCATCCTTGACTTCCTTTTGTCAAACGAGCGATGATTTTCTCTCTGATGACAGGTTAGGACTTTGTACTCAAATAGGAACTGACTATTAAGTAAAATGCATTATGAGAATGGATTTAGAAATTGTGACATAAGGCTAATTTATTTTACTCACTCTCTTGTGTGTATGCTACATATTGATCTATATTTTAACTGTAGCCTAGGCTACAGGATACATTTCAAAATGCTGTGGTGTCAGTAGTTGTGCATGTATTTTTAACTGAGGCTATGATTGGGAAGGAGGCTTCAAGTTACAAGCTTAGTAACCTGTAAAGGAAATTGTTAGTAAAATGAAAACTTTAAGGGAGTGAGGAGTCATGAATATTACCTACTGGTACTGTACAGTAGGCTATAGGCTACAATTGGTCAAGCTTGCTAGCCTAGGTTCACTGCAGTAGGCGACCAGTACATAAAGAAGCTGGTAATGGTTATGTACTGAACCCTTATTAATCTGCGATGAATAAGTATTCATGATTTATTATTATTATTACTGAGGCCCAGGCAGTACATGTGGAAATTGACAAAGGGGAAGTCAAGTTAGCGTGTTGCAATGATTACCACAGAGGCAGGCTTGGTAGTTATTCTTGAAGACGACCGGGTAAGCCGAGTTCAAAGACAAATTGTGTAACAACGCGCACCAAAATTGGAGTAATTAGGGGATGGTCACGAGTGAGTTTCAACCGACCTAGGATTGAATCACCCAATCAGATGAGACCACGCCAAACCACGCGATGGGTGGCGTACCCTCTAAAAAAAAGGCGCGGGAACGCATATCTAAAGAACCGCCGATCCGAAATAACTCCGCGTAAGCGCACTGAGACGTTTGAATAAAATGATGAAGATTGATACTAGTCCCATGTTTGTGAGATGAAAACTCTAGAATATTTTTCTTAATTCTCCCCACTTCACCTCAGTCTGTCAGTTTCCAATAAATTGATCAAGGAGAAGCTGTTTCGAAGACTACTGTTTTGAGCTCTGGTGAGCTAAGGTCACGCCAGTTTGCGTCGCGACTTACCGCTCTTTATAATCATACGAAGACAACTGTTTTGAGCTCTGGTGAGCTAAGGTCACGCCAGTCTGCGTCACGATTTACCGCTCTTAATAATCATACTTGTGACAACTGTTTGTGCTCATAGCGAGCAAAGGTTCACGGAGAGCAGTGAGATATCTAGCGAGATAAGGACTGCGAGACAGTCAGGTTTAAGACTTGTTTTTCAAGCCAGTGACGATGTTTTTGAAGTGTATAATTTATGTAAATTTTGTATTGTATATTTTTTTCAAGTGATAATTGTGCGTGTGTATGCGAATGCTAAGCTAGGGAAAGTCTTCGATCATTAATCGCATAGGAAATATCGTGAGTGAAAGTAGTAACTCACAGCGATTATAGCCAGGCAAATTTATATTAACATTGAACATTTCTGTCCAAGAGACTACGCCAAGATGTCCGACGTTTGGCCAGGAGACGGATTGATGAACATCGCTTCTACGACGTCTACGATGGAGGGCTAATTTCCCGTAGGGAAATGAGCCGGGGCGGAGGTTATATGTTCTGCAAGCTGATACGGTGATGTACAAAAATTGATTTACTCAATATGTAGTTAGATAAGGTGAACTTTGTAAATAGTTCATTTATTTCTTTTCATGTTTAGATTTTTTTTGTTTGCACCGACATTAGTGTTTTAAATGTACGCTGGCACGTGGCCAAAGTTGTTTGTTGTATATTTTTCTTTGGAGTCATATTTAGTGTACACGGCGCGTGTATTTGATTTTATCCTTGCGGATGCGAAACTCGTTACATTCGATAAGTGGTGCTTTATTAAAATTCATATTTTGGTAGGAAAGGGAGGTAATTTATGTAAGATGTTTGATGAACAGGTTATTAATCATACTAGGGTTACCGAGCGCAACAAATTAAGATGTAATTGTAGAACACCTTAGTTCTAATTTTTTTAGATTTTTTTTGAGTCCTTTTCAGGTTCGTTAGTCACAGACTAGAACGGAAGCGCGAGCTGGTGGAAAAATATTTCTGTCATTTTATTTCAGGTTTCTGTCAAACCCATGCGTGTGATTCTGTGTGTGTTCTTGTGTCAGGTGTGTGTTTTGATTCTTCGTGAAGAGGGGTAGATGGTGCTACCACCCTCATATTGTTGTTGCTGTATTTTTGATGGAAAGGCAGGGCACTCCGAGGAGGCTACTGTACCTTGTCCAATGCCGATTCTTGGATTTCCTAGGGGAAATGCTGAGATATATTTTGTTCTGACACACACACACGTATATATTGTGCTTTGGGGCACGCTTCTTCGAGACTCGATCCCGTGCCTTGGGAGGTCGAGGTTATTGACACGTGGGTTGACAGATGTGCAGATTTCCACTTAGCGCCCGTCTAGCCTTGGTGACTTATTTTGTTAGGCAGTCCTATTGTCCGACTGGCCCTTATTAAGCTATCATTAGCAAACCTGTTCTTTTGTGATGGTTATTTGGACAATAATTAATTGGGGAGTTCGCCACGTTTGTTACGAATTATTGCATTTCGTATGGATGAAATATTGTGTTAATGATGTAAATGTTGGCCTTGAGCCTAGTGATTTCTATGACTCAGTTCATGATTGTGTGTGTGACACCTGTGTGGTGTAGTTGTATTTTACTTGTAAAAATGACAGGCGGTCATATGTGTATTTCTTTTGTTGGTCACGTGTTAACTTACTTGTGTTGATTTTTGAGAAGTCCTAATTTTAGGCAGTAATGTTTTGCTACGGCAGTTCTTGATTCCAATTTCAAGCGGAAATTATTTGTTGTTTATTTAGTATAGGAAGTGTCGGTTTAGTTTTAAGTTGTGTATAGTTGTTCCCCGCGTCTGTCTAGCTCTAAGCAATGCGGATTCGTCTTCTGAAAGTTTATCCGGATGATGACGAATCATGCATTCAATTGTACTCATCGTTAGGCATGTAGAACAGCACACACGTCACATATTGTTATTGCAGATTTTTGGGACATTTGGTCCGATTAAGAATCTCTCCTGAGATTAGGCCTAGTTTTTGGCAAATTAATTTATTCAGTGGGAGTCATTTTGGGAGTTTTGTTTGTTATTTCGTTTTGTAAATAGCTGATCTGTCATTAAATTCATTTGTTTTTAACCCTGGCTTTACTTTTTCCTGCATGTTATTTTGTTATATGTTACCCTGCATGTTATGGAAGCGCTTTTAACAACAACTTACGAAATGGACTGTTACACCCCCCGAAACTGAGACTCATAAGCTTCTTTGCAAGGGTTCATAAAACAAAAATGGCTGCCCAAGTGGGGATTGTTGT
The DNA here is from genome assembly GCA_946902985.2 of Meconema thalassinum. Lineage (NCBI taxonomy): Eukaryota > Metazoa > Arthropoda > Insecta > Orthoptera > Tettigoniidae > Meconema > Meconema thalassinum. The sequence continues at coordinate 601,849,143 of OX336388.2, read as the reverse complement.
TGTTGTTGCTTTGCTGATCTCATATTTATTTCGTTGAGAAATGATGCCAGGTCAAGCGGGCAAAAGTAAATTCAGTAATTGAGGCGATGATGTACCGCCATGTGCACTAGTAAAATCACTGAGTTCTTAAGGTTAGAAATATTGAACAAGGTTAGAAGTTGATATTGTATTTGTTATTAACTTGTTCTGGCGCCCGGCATTAAAATTAGAAAATTTGCATATTATTGAACTCTGTCAAAGCAGGAAGGTGTTGCCTTATATTATACATTTAATTAACTTCGGTTAATTGGTGTCGTTCGTAAATTCTGTTGGTTAGGAATTTAAAAGCAGATCACAAGGGAGTTATTTTGTTGTTTGGAAATAGTCTTTATTCAGTAAATTTTGATTACTGAAAATTTTATTAAATTAGAATCAGTAGTATTTAAATATCAAGACATGTGTACGTGTGTATGACTGAATCCCCGGTGCATGACCCTGTTTTCCTCTGGTTATATTTGTGTATTGTGCGATGGCTAGTGTCGAAGAGATCAAGGTATTGTTAGAGCAGATGTCTATGCAGATGTTCGCGAAAACGGAAGAACAGTTAGAGCAAATGTCCGCGAAAACGGAAGAACAGTTAGAGCAGATGTCCGCGAAAACGGAAGAACAGTTAAAGAACATGAAGGAGGAAATAAGTGAAGACAATGATAAACAATTAAATAAACAGTTAGAAATTCAGCGTGAGCACAGTGAAATACAGTTACAAGACATGAGCGGTAACATAACTACGCAATTGCAGGTCCAGAAATTGGATACCGATAAACAATTAAACGAATTAAACCATAAACTAGCAGAACAGGCAATAACACAAACAGTACAAACAGAGCACTTAGAAAAGATCACCCATGACTTAAACCAAAGTACTAGGGAAGTAGAGAAACTGGCAGATGAGGTAGCGGAAAATAACGCAAAACAATTAGGAGAAATTAAGAAATTGGAAGCCAAATTCGACAATAAACTCATACAATTCGATGAAATGGTAGCCGATAAATTAAAACAAATCGAGGCAGCATGCGTAAACAACACGGCAGGAATGAAAAGTACGCAGGATAAATTACAGGAACAGATTAATTCAGTCGATAGTAACGTACTAGAATTAATGAAGGAAATCGATAAGCTCGAAATAAAAACAGAGACAGAACGTATGCACTTGCGTGATAACTTGGAAGACCAATTAATTAAAACCCAGCAGGTAATACGAGAAGATGTAGGAAAATAGCTAAATAAAAATCAGGAAAACTTGGAAGACCAATTAATTAAAACCCAGCAGGTAATACGAGAAGAAATACGAGAGGAGCTAGAGAAGAATCAGGAAAGGAGCGAAGAAAAAATTAGCAGTTTGAAGAACAGGATCCGGAAAGATTGGGAGCAGCAGGTAAACGAAACTAAAGAAGACAGGCTGACGATTTTAAAGCGGCTAGGTGAATACAATTCTAGGATGCAGGCTTTGGAGGAAAACGCGAAGTCCAAACTCCAAGAACACACGGATCTCATAATTAAGAATGAGATAAGGTCATTAGAAAACGCAACTTTATTCTCGGCAGAAAACACTGTAGGCAAACAGGGAAGCATTGGAAGTCCGATGGGCTTGAAGTTGGCTGAGGATACGGGCCGAGGTCAAAGTCCTAAGATAACGAGCGACACTTTCCAACATTACAGAGGGGAGACGTCAACACCATAACCCGGCTTGGCACCTGCCCAAGTGATACAGGTAATTAGGGGGAATGATTTCAAACCCGATAAATTCAGGGAGAACTCAGGATCCACTCCCAAAGCATTTTTACGTCAGCTGGATGACTACTTTAACGATCAACACGTCAGTCCCGCAAAACAGTTGCGACTTGTGGAGAAGTTTTTGGAGGGCCCAAGCTTAATCTGGTTCCTGAGTTTTAAATGCACATTTCCCGACATGGGACAGTTTAGAGAGGCGTTCTTGAGAAAGTTCTGGAGTCCTTCTTTGCAGCAGGGGTTGAGAATGGATTTATACACTAGGAAATATCACAGCACACATCCTACCAGATTTTCCGAATTCTTTAGCCAACAGCTGGTTAAATTCCGCGATTTTGATGACCCCCCTACTGAGGAAAACATGGTTTTAACCATTGGTAAGCAGTTTCCAATGAATATTCAGCAGTTGTTAGTGGCCGGTAATATCAAGACCGCAGTTCAGGCTGAAGAGTTACTCCGCCATCTAGATGAGACGAGTATGGTTAGTCCGCAGACAGGGAGAAGGAACATGGAGTGTGTAAACACAGCTGAAGTGGTTCAGGGACACCAAACTAGTCACAACCAGAGAAACCAAACAAAAACACAATCTACCGGAACGCAATTTACACCAAGACGGCAAGAGTATGATGGCCGAAACCAATTCAATCAAAATAATAGGAACTTTCAGAATCGCCGAGATAATTATAATCATAACAATCAGAACCAGCACAATCAATGGACATACCCGCGAGAGTATACCAACTGGAGGGAAACCCAAGGCAGGGTAGACCTTACCAAAGGAACGGAGATGGCAGGTGGAACAATACGAGGAACTATCGCCAAGATAATCAGGGAGACTATCGCAATGATTGGAATGAGCGGTACGTCGAATCACAGAAGTATTTGGATGAGTTAAATGCCGAAGAGATGGAGAAAGAGAAGTGGGGGCGTGCGATGGCAAATAGGCAGAGCCCGGATAATCACCAAGGAGCGGGGGCGGAAAGCTTATTACGACAGCAGGAGAGGCACGATGACAACCGGCGGAACTCAACGAATGGGTCCCAGGATTTAAAAAAAAACCTCGAATGAACCAAAACCAGATAGCCTGAAAACGAAGGACGCCAGGGAGCGGGAAGAGTTGATTGTTGCAAACATAGAAGAGTGGGTAGCATTCCCGGACGATTGCCTGGAGGAAGTGGTGAAGAACCGAGAAAATGTCACCAGACAATTACCGATTATTTATGCACGTATTGGAGGTATTAGAGTGAGATGCTTAATTGACACAGGTAGCCAGATGAGCTTAGTCACGGAAGTATTGTTGAAGGCAATCGGAAGTAAACAAACCGTTCCAATTATGCCTGTACCATTAATGAAAGTCAGAGGGGTCATTCCTGACAAGACCATAGTTTGCAAGCACCAAGCATATTTATACCTGGAGATATTAAACCACACATTTTCGCAAACATTCATCGTGATACCGAAGATGAATTTTAACGTCATTTTGGGAGCCAACTTTATCTGTGATTTTCATGCAATAATTGACTTACATAATAACACTGTGAGTTTCAAACAAGTTGAGGGGTTGAGTCATGTGGGTTTGAACATGGAAGAAAGTCCACTAGAGAGAGAGGCGAACACTTGGGTTATTGAAGAATGCACTAATGAGGCGATCGGAGATAAGAACTTGACGGAGGAACGAGTAAGCCAGACAGCAGTGGTTGAAATTGACAGTCGAGATATTTCGCAGGAACTTTGGGTACATTTGGCGGAAGAAGAAATTAGCGGATCCAAATTTGAAATTTTACTTCAGGAGCGGCTTAAGGAGACAATAGTAGGGGAACCTGATAGAAGAAAATCGGAAGAAATTTTGAGACATCATAAAGGAGCTTTCGACACCATCCCTGGAAAAGTTTTAAATTTCCAATATGCCATGCAAGTTACCGACTGGACCCCATTTAAGAGTAACTTATACCCGATCCCAGAGAATCATTTTGCTCAGGTGAAGGACATCATTAGTAATTTATTAGATTCCGGCAAGATAAGAAAAGCAGCAACCCCATACTTAAACGCAATATTGGCTGTGGCCAAGTCAAATGGATCAATTAGATTATGCCTAGACGCGCGAGTTTTGAACAGTAAACTGCTAGTTGAGCATGACCAAGCACCAAGGATCAAGGATGTATTGAAGGGCTTCCGTGGGAAGAAGATTTATTCTAGCGTCGACTTAACAAATAGTTTCCACCATCTTGAACTTGAACAAAAATCCCAACTATTGACGGGGTTTTTATTCGATAACCAAAGTTATACCTGGTCTCGCATGCCCTTTGGTGTAAAAACAGCTGGATGTGCGTTGATAAGAGCACTAGACAGGAATCTGACTGAGGAGGTCAAGAGCTTCACTACGAGATATGTTGACGACATACTTATTGCATCAGAAACAATGGAGAAACACTTGGTAAACCTAAACAAACTTCTGGATAACTTGAGAACCATGAATTTCAAAATTAATTTAAAGAAATCGCACTTTTGCCAGAGCGAGATTCTGTATTTGGGTCACATAATTGATGTTGAAGGCGTGAGGCCTAATCCGGCGAAAATTGATGCAATCAAGAAATTCCCCACACCAACTAAAGTAAAACATGTGAGAGCGTTTTTGGGAGTGACAGGTTTCTTAGAGGAGAATTGTCCCGGATACACGGAAACAGTAGCACTAATGCAAGAGATGCTAAAGAAGTCAAATCGATGGTCGTGGAATGAGGAGTGCGACAGGTCCTTTAGAGCTACGAAAGACTTACTGGAGAATTGTGTGAAGCTAGGGTATCCAGACTTCGAGAAGAGATTTATAATTCAAGCAGACGCTTCATTGATTGGGATCGGTGCCATGCTGTACCAAGAGGACGCTGATGAACCCAAGAAAAGATCATATTTGGCATTTACGAGTCGTAAATTGAGGAAGCACGAGATGAACTACACTGTGACGGAGCTTGAGTTGCTAGCGATCTTGTATTCACTTCAACGATGGCGTAAGATGATTTTCGGTTATTCCATTGTTGTCAGAACTGACCACCATGCACTGACATTCCTATTCAAGACGACGATGGCAAGTGAGAGAGTTACGCGTTGGTCCATTTACATACAGCAGTTCGACATAACAATAGAGCATTGCCCTGGAAGGATGAACATCATACCAGATGCTTTGAGCAGGAATCCTGAAGATGAGAACGAGATAACAGCGGAAGTTCACCATATAGCACTAACACCTAAGGCTCGTGAGTTTTTGGACAAACTAAAGGAAATTCAGAAGGAACAAGAAGAAGACCCATGGATGATGATGATGATCAAGTTTTACAGGAAGGAACTACAACCAGATTCACCTGAATATCGAGAAGCCCGTGCCAAGGAAGTGAAATTTCACTACTTGAATAATCTTTTGCATAAGTACGTGGATGAGGATCTCACCAAACTGCGAATTCTAGTTCCAGCATCATTACAGAGAGGATTGACGTGGCATGTCCACGAGAGCCTAGCACATATCGGCACGGACAAAACAGAAGCGACAATAGGGGAAACTTTTACTTGGCCTAAGATGCGATATACCATTGTGGAAGTAATAAGAACTTGTGACGCGTGTCAGCGCACTAAACCAAACAACTTCATTTTGAAACAACCTCCAAAACCATTATTACCTCAAAAACCATGCGAGCTGGTCGCTATCGACTGTTTTCGCCCTCTGGTTAGGGGAAAACGAGGATGCCGACACATTCTTGGGTGTGTCGATGTGTTTTCCAAGATGGTAGTATTATGTCCAATCCAGAAGACGACATCAAAGCAAGCCCTCAGCAGAATTCAGAACAAAGTCATTCCGATGCTTGGGAAGCCGGAATTTATCTTATCGGACCATGGTACTTATTTTACGAGCAATGTTTTTAGGCAAGGTCTAGAGAGCCTAGGGATAAAACATGTTTTGTCGAGCATTCGCCATCCTTGAGGGAATCCGAGCGAGAGAACGATTCGCTGTGTTGCCAAGTATTACCGAGTAATGATTCCTAATGATCATAATAAGTGGGTTGACAAAGTAGGAGATATTGAGATGTGCATGAACACTACTAAGCACGAGTCGACGGGTCAAGTCCCACTAGTTGTACACCACAACAGGTTGCCAGAGAGATCTTGGGACAAGATTATTCCATGCCCAAGGGATCCATTATTAGCACATGAGTTGCGAATTCAGCGAACAAGAGAGCACATGAGGAACCAAGCGGACCGAAGACTGAGAAGGTACAGGGGAAATAAATTTCACCGTGAATTACAGGAACAGGAACTAGTGCTTGTTAGAAGACCACCGATATCTGACCCCAAAAACAAAGTATTTGCAAAGTTCTGTCCAAAATTTATTGGCCCGTTCCGCATCATTAAGAATTTGGGTAACAATGCTTACAGACTTGAACCATTTGACGAATAATCAGGACTATGTGTGCAGAATCATTATTGCAGAATTTTATTTGAGAACCAACACTCAAATGTACGTGGCCGTGTAGCGCCTGGGGAGAGCGTGCTTTGTTTGTAAACAAGACAGCTGATCCGGCAGGAGTGGTAATCATGTGAGAAGGAGGGGAGGTCTGACGAGACGTATGAATGACATTCCGGCATGGAGTGCGCACACTAATTGGGTCAGTGGAATGTACACTCAAGCAGTCGAGTGAGGTACATAAGAGATGTTATCTTTACTACTGTGGATATTGTTTTTAAAATCCAAATCAATCACTTGCTTCGAATTTCAAAACCTTGCTGAGGATAAATGAACCCTTATTAATCTGCGATGAATAAGTATTCATGATTTATTATTATTATTACTGAGGCCCAGGCAGTACATGTGGAAATTGACAAAGGGGAAGCCAAGTTAGCGTGTTGCAATGATTACCACAGAGGCAGGCTTGGTAGTTATTCTTGAAGACGACCGGGTAAGCCGAGTTCAAGGACAAATTGTGTAACAACGCGCACCAAAATTGGAGTCATTAGGGAATGGTCACGAGTGAGTTTCAACCGACCTAGGATTGAATCACCCAATCAGATGAGACCACGCCAAAACCACGCGATGGGTGGCGTACCCTCTAAAAAAAGGCGCGGGAACGCATATCTAAAGAACCGCCGATCCGAAATAACTCCGCGTAAGCGCACTGAGACGTTTGAATAAAATGATGAAGATTGATACTAGTCCCATGTTTGTGAGATGAAAACTCTAGAATATTTTTCTTAATTCTCCCCACTCCACCTCAGTCTGTCAGTTTCCAATAAATTGATCGAGGAGAAGCTGTTTCGAAGACTACTGTTTTGAGCTCTGGTGAGCTAAGGTCACGCCAGTTTGCGTCGCGACTTACCGCTCTTTATAATCATACGAAGACAACTGTTTTGAGCTCTGGTGAGCTAAGGTCACGCCAGTCTGCGTCACGATTTACCGCTCTTAATAATCATACTAGTGACAACTGTTTGTGCTCATAGCGAGCAAAGGTTCACGGAGAGCAGTGAGATATCTAGCGAGATAAGGACTGCGAGACAGTCAGGTTTAAGACTTGTTTTTCAAGCCAGTGACGATGTTTTTGAAGTGTATAATTTATGTAAATTTTGTATTGTATATTTTTTTTCAAGTGATAATTGTGCGTGTGTATGCGAATGCTAAGCTAGGGAAAGTCTTCGATCATTAATCGCATAGGAAATATCGTGAGTGAAAGTAGTAACTCACAGCGATTATAGCCAGGCAAATTTATATTAACATTGAACATTTCTGTCCAAGAGACTACGCCAAGATGTCCGACGTTTGGCCAGGAGACGGATTGATGAACATCGCTTCTACGACGTCTACGATGGAGGGCTAATTTCCCGTAGGGAAATGAGCCGGGGCGGAGGTTATATGTTCTGCAAGCTGATACGGTGATGTACAAAAATTGATTTACTCAATATGTAGTTAGATAAGGCGAACTTTGTAAATAGTTCATTTATTTCTTTTCTTGCTTAGATTTTTTTGTTTGCACCGACATTAGTGTTTTAAATGTACGTTGGCGCGTGGCCAAAGTTGTTTGTTGTATATTTTTCTTTGGAGTCATATTTAGTGTACACGGCGCGTGTATTTGATTTTATCCATGCGGATGCGAAACTCGTTACATTCGATAAGTGGTGCTTTATTAAAGTTCATATTTTTGATAGGAAAGGGAGGTAATTTATGTAAGATGTTTGATGAACAGGTTATTAATCATACTAGGGTTGCCGAGCGCAACAAATTAAGATGTAATTGTAGAACACCTTAGTTCTAATTTTTTTAGATTTTTTTGAGTCCTTTTCAGGTTCGTTAGTCACAGACTAGAACGGAAGCGCGTGCTGGTGGAAAAATATTTCTGTCATTTTATTTCAGGTTTCTGTCAAACCCATGCGTGTGATTCTGTGTGTGTTCTTGTGTCAGTTGTGTGTTTTGATTCTTCGTGAAGAGGGGTAGATGGTGCTACCGCCCTCATATTGTTGTTGCTGTAGTTTTGATGGAAAGGCAGGGCACTCCGAGGAGGCTACTGTACCTTGTCCAATGCCGATTCTTGGATTTCCTAGGGGAAATGCTGAGATATATTTTGTTCTGACACACACACACGTATATATTGTGCTTTGGGGCACGCTTCTTCGAGACTCGATCCCGTGCATTGGGAGGTCGAGGTTATTGACACGTGGGTTGACAGATGTGCAGATTTCCACTTAGCGCCCGTCTAGCCTTGGTGACTTATTTTGTTAGGCAGTCCTATTGTCCGACTGGCCCTTATTAAGCTATCATTAGCAAACCTGTTCTTTTGTGATGGTTATTTGGACAATAATTAATTGGGGAGTTCGCCACGTTTGTTACGAATTATTGCATGTCGTATGGATGAAATATTGTGTTAATTATGTAAATGTTGGCCTTGAGCCTAGTGATTTCTATGACTCAGTTCATGATTGTGTGTGTGACACCTGTGTGGTGTAGTTGTATTTTACTTGTAAAAATGACAGGCGGTCATATGTGTATTTCTTTTGTTGGTCACGTGTTAACTTACTTGTGTTGATTTTTGAGAAGTCCTAATTTTAGGCAGTAATGTTTTGCTACGGCAGTTCTTGATTCCAATTTCAAGCGGAAATTATTTGTTGTTTATTTAGTATAGGAAGTGTCGGTTTAGTTTTAAGTTGTGTATAGTTGTTCCCCGCGTCTGTCTAGCTCTAAGCAATGCGGATTCGTCTTCTGAAAGTTTATCCGGATGATGACGAATCATGCATTCAATTGTACTCATCGTTAGGCATGTAGAACAGCACACACGTCACATATTGTTATTGCAGATTTTTGGGACATTTGGTCCGATTAAGAATCTCTCCTGAGATTAGGCCTAGTTTTTGGCAAATTAATTTATTCAGTGGGAGTCATTTTGGGAGTTTTGTTTGTTATTTCGTTTTGTAAATAGCTGATCTGTCATTAAATTCATTTGTTTTTAACCCTGGCTTTACTTTTTCCTGCATGTTATTTTGTTATATGTTACCCTGCATGTTATGGAAGCGCTTTTAACAACAACTTACGAAATGGACTGTTACACCCCCCGAAACTGAGACTCATAAGCTTCTTTGCAAGGGTTCATAAAACAAAAATGGCTGCCCAAGTGGGGATTGTTGTTGTTGTTGCTTTGCTGATCTCATATTTATTTCGTTGAGAAATGATGCCAGGTCAAGCGGGCAAAAGTAAATTCAGTAATTGAGGCGATGATGTACCGCCATGTGCACTAGTAAAATCACTGAGTTCTTAAGGTTAGAAATATTGAACAAGGTTAGAAGTTGATATTGTATTTGTTATTAACTTGTTCTGGCGCCCGGCATTAAAATTAGAAAATTTGCATATTATTGAACTCTGTCAAAGCAGGAAGGTGTTGCCTTATATTATACATTTAATTAACTTCGGTTAATTGGTGTCGTTCGTAAATTCTGTTGGTTAGGAATTTAAAAGCAGATCACAAGGGAGTTATTTTGTTGTTTGGAAATAGTCTTTATTCAGTAAATTTTGATTACTGAAAATTTTATTAAATTAGAATCAGTAGTATTTAAATATCAAGACATGTGTACGTGTGTATGACTGAATCCCCGGTGCATGACCCTGTTTTCCTCTGGTTATATTTGTGTATTGTGCGATGGCTAGTGTCGAAGAGATCAAGGTATTGTTAGAGCAGATGTCTATGCAGATGTTCGCGAAAACGGAAGAACAGTTAGAGCAAATGTCCGCGAAAACGGAAGAACAGTTAGAGCAGATGTCCGCGAAAACGGAAGAACAGTTAAAGAACATGAAGGAGGAAATAAGTGAAGACAATGATAAACAATTAAATAAACAGTTAGAAATTCAGCGTGAGCACAGTGAAATACAGTTACAAGACATGAGCGGTAACATAACTACGCAATTGCAGGTCCAGAAATTGGATACCGATAAACAATTAAACGAATTAAACCATAAACTAGCAGAACAGGCAATAACACAAACAGTACAAACAGAGCACTTAGAAAAGATCACCCATGACTTAAACCAAAGTACTAGGGAAGTAGAGAAACTGGCAGATGAGGTAGCGGAAAATAACGCAAAACAATTAGGAGAAATTAAGAAATTGGAAGCCAAATTCGACAATAAACTCATACAATTCGATGAAATGGTAGCCGATAAATTAAAACAAATCGAGGCAGCATGCGTAAACAACACGGCAGGAATGAAAAGTACGCAGGATAAATTACAGGAACAGATTAATTCAGTCGATAGTAACGTACTAGAATTAATGAAGGAAATCGATAAGCTCGAAATAAAAACAGAGACAGAACGTATGCACTTGCGTGATAACTTGGAAGACCAATTAATTAAAACCCAGCAGGTAATACGAGAAGATGTAGGAAAATAGCTAAATAAAAATCAGGAAAACTTGGAAGACCAATTAATTAAAACCCAGCAGGTAATACGAGAAGAAATACGAGAGGAGCTAGAGAAGAATCAGGAAAGGAGCGAAGAAAAAATTAGCAGTTTGAAGAACAGGATCCGGAAAGATTGGGAGCAGCAGGTAAACGAAACTAAAGAAGACAGGCTGACGATTTTAAAGCGGCTAGGTGAATACAATTCTAGGATGCAGGCTTTGGAGGAAAACGCGAAGTCCAAACTCCAAGAACACACGGATCTCATAATTAAGAATGAGATAAGGTCATTAGAAAACGCAACTTTATTCTCGGCAGAAAACACTGTAGGCAAACAGGGAAGCATTGGAAGTCCGATGGGCTTGAAGTTGGCTGAGGATACGGGCCGAGGTCAAAGTCCTAAGATAACGAGCGACACTTTCCAACATTACAGAGGGGAGACGTCAACACCATAACCCGGCTTGGCACCTGCCCAAGTGATACAGGTAATTAGGGGGAATGATTTCAAACCCGATAAATTCAGGGAGAACTCAGGATCCACTCCCAAAGCATTTTTACGTCAGCTGGATGACTACTTTAACGATCAACACGTCAGTCCCGCAAAACAGTTGCGACTTGTGGAGAAGTTTTTGGAGGGCCCAAGCTTAATCTGGTTCCTGAGTTTTAAATGCACATTTCCCGACATGGGACAGTTTAGAGAGGCGTTCTTGAGAAAGTTCTGGAGTCCTTCTTTGCAGCAGGGGTTGAGAATGGATTTATACACTAGGAAATATCACAGCACACATCCTACCAGATTTTCCGAATTCTTTAGCCAACAGCTGGTTAAATTCCGCGATTTTGATGACCCCCCTACTGAGGAAAACATGGTTTTAACCATTGGTAAGCAGTTTCCAATGAATATTCAGCAGTTGTTAGTGGCCGGTAATATCAAGACCGCAGTTCAGGCTGAAGAGTTACTCCGCCATCTAGATGAGACGAGTATGGTTAGTCCGCAGACAGGGAGAAGGAACATGGAGTGTGTAAACACAGCTGAAGTGGTTCAGGGACACCAAACTAGTCACAACCAGAGAAACCAAACAAAAACACAATCTACCGGAACGCAATTTACACCAAGACGGCAAGAGTATGATGGCCGAAACCAATTCAATCAAAATAATAGGAACTTTCAGAATCGCCGAGATAATTATAATCATAACAATCAGAACCAGCACAATCAATGGACATACCCGCGAGAGTATACCAACTGGAGGGAAACCCAAGGCAGGGTAGACCTTACCAAAGGAACGGAGATGGCAGGTGGAACAATACGAGGAACTATCGCCAAGATAATCAGGGAGACTATCGCAATGATTGGAATGAGCGGTACGTCGAATCACAGAAGTATTTGGATGAGTTAAATGCCGAAGAGATGGAGAAAGAGAAGTGGGGGCGTGCGATGGCAAATAGGCAGAGCCCGGATAATCACCAAGGAGCGGGGGCGGAAAGCTTATTACGACAGCAGGAGAGGCACGATGACAACCGGCGGAACTCAACGAATGGGTCCCAGGATTAAAAAAAAAACCTCGAATGAACCAAAACCAGATAGCCTGAAAACGAAGGACGCCAGGGAGCGGGAAGAGTTGATTGTTGCAAACATAGAAGAGTGGGTAGCATTCCCGGACGATTGCCTGGAGGAAGTGGTGAAGAACCGAGAAAATGTCACCAGACAATTACCGATTATTTATGCACGTATTGGAGGTATTAGAGTGAGATGCTTAATTGACACAGGTAGCCAGATGAGCTTAGTCACGGAAGTATTGTTGAAGGCAATCGGAAGTAAACAAACCGTTCCAATTATGCCTGTACCATTAATGAAAGTCAGAGGGGTCATTCCTGACAAGACCATAGTTTGCAAGCACCAAGCATATTTATACCTGGAGATATTAAACCACACATTTTCGCAAACATTCATCGTGATACCGAAGATGAATTTTAACGTCATTTTGGGAGCCAACTTTATCTGTGATTTTCATGCAATAATTGACTTACATAATAACACTGTGAGTTTCAAACAAGTTGAGGGGTTGAGTCATGTGGGTTTGAACATGGAAGAAAGTCCACTAGAGAGAGAGGCGAACACTTGGGTTATTGAAGAATGCACTAATGAGGCGATCGGAGATAAGAACTTGACGGAGGAACGAGTAAGCCAGACAGCAGTGGTTGAAATTGACAGTCGAGATATTTCGCAGGAACTTTGGGTACATTTGGCGGAAGAAGAAATTAGCGGATCCAAATTTGAAATTTTACTTCAGGAGCGGCTTAAGGAGACAATAGTAGGGGAACCTGATAGAAGAAAATCGGAAGAAATTTTGAGACATCATAAAGGAGCTTTCGACACCATCCCTGGAAAAGTTTTAAATTTCCAATATGCCATGCAAGTTACCGACTGGACCCCATTTAAGAGTAACTTATACCCGATCCCAGAGAATCATTTTGCTCAGGTGAAGGACATCATTAGTAATTTATTAGATTCCGGCAAGATAAGAAAAGCAGCAACCCCATACTTAAACGCAATATTGGCTGTGGCCAAGTCAAATGGATCAATTAGATTATGCCTAGACGCGCGAGTTTTGAACAGTAAACTGCTAGTTGAGCATGACCAAGCACCAAGGATCAAGGATGTATTGAAGGGCTTCCGTGGGAAGAAGATTTATTCTAGCGTCGACTTAACAAATAGTTTCCACCATCTTGAACTTGAACAAAAATCCCAACTATTGACGGGGTTTTTATTCGATAACCAAAGTTATACCTGGTCTCGCATGCCCTTTGGTGTAAAAACAGCTGGATGTGCGTTGATAAGAGCACTAGACAGGAATCTGACTGAGGAGGTCAAGAGCTTCACTACGAGATATGTTGACGACATACTTATTGCATCAGAAACAATGGAGAAACACTTGGTAAACCTAAACAAACTTCTGGATAACTTGAGAACCATGAATTTCAAAATTAATTTAAAGAAATCGCACTTTTGCCAGAGCGAGATTCTGTATTTGGGTCACATAATTGATGTTGAAGGCGTGAGGCCTAATCCGGCGAAAATTGATGCAATCAAGAAATTCCCCACACCAACTAAAGTAAAACATGTGAGAGCGTTTTTGGGAGTGACAGGTTTCTTAGAGGAGAATTGTCCCGGATACACGGAAACAGTAGCACTAATGCAAGAGATGCTAAAGAAGTCAAATCGATGGTCGTGGAATGAGGAGTGCGACAGGTCCTTTAGAGCTACGAAAGACTTACTGGAGAATTGTGTGAAGCTAGGGTATCCAGACTTCGAGAAGAGATTTATAATTCAAGCAGACGCTTCATTGATTGGGATCGGTGCCATGCTGTACCAAGAGGACGCTGATGAACCCAAGAAAAGATCATATTTGGCATTTACGAGTCGTAAATTGAGGAAGCACGAGATGAACTACACTGTGACGGAGCTTGAGTTGCTAGCGATCTTGTATTCACTTCAACGATGGCGTAAGATGATTTTCGGTTATTCCATTGTTGTCAGAACTGACCACCATGCACTGACATTCCTATTCAAGACGACGATGGCAAGTGAGAGAGTTACGCGTTGGTCCATTTACATACAGCAGTTCGACATAACAATAGAGCATTGCCCTGGAAGGATGAACATCATACCAGATGCTTTGAGCAGGAATCCTGAAGATGAGAACGAGATAACAGCGGAAGTTCACCATATAGCACTAACACCTAAGGCTCGTGAGTTTTTGGACAAACTAAAGGAAATTCAGAAGGAACAAGAAGAAGACCCATGGATGATGATGATGATCAAGTTTTACAGGAAGGAACTACAACCAGATTCACCTGAATATCGAGAAGCCCGTGCCAAGGAAGTGAAATTTCACTACTTGAATAATCTTTTGCATAAGTACGTGGATGAGGATCTCACCAAACTGCGAATTCTAGTTCCAGCATCATTACAGAGAGGATTGACGTGGCATGTCCACGAGAGCCTAGCACATATCGGCACGGACAAAACAGAAGCGACAATAGGGGAAACTTTTACTTGGCCTAAGATGCGATATACCATTGTGGAAGTAATAAGAACTTGTGACGCGTGTCAGCGCACTAAACCAAACAACTTCATTTTGAAACAACCTCCAAAACCATTATTACCTCAAAAACCATGCGAGCTGGTCGCTATCGACTGTTTTCGCCCTCTGGTTAGGGGAAAACGAGGATGCCGACACATTCTTGGGTGTGTCGATGTGTTTTCCAAGATGGTAGTATTATGTCCAATCCAGAAGACGACATCAAAGCAAGCCCTCAGCAGAATTCAGAACAAAGTCATTCCGATGCTTGGGAAGCCGGAATTTATCTTATCGGACCATGGTACTTATTTTACGAGCAATGTTTTTAGGCAAGGTCTAGAGAGCCTAGGGATAAAACATGTTTTGTCGAGCATTCGCCATCCTTGAGGGAATCCGAGCGAGAGAACGATTCGCTGTGTTGCCAAGTATTACCGAGTAATGATTCCTAATGATCATAATAAGTGGGTTGACAAAGTAGGAGATATTGAGATGTGCATGAACACTACTAAGCACGAGTCGACGGGTCAAGTCCCACTAGTTGTACACCACAACAGGTTGCCAGAGAGATCTTGGGACAAGATTATTCCATGCCCAAGGGATCCATTATTAGCACATGAGTTGCGAATTCAGCGAACAAGAGAGCACATGAGGAACCAAGCGGACCGAAGACTGAGAAGGTACAGGGGAAATAAATTTCACCGTGAATTACAGGAACAGGAACTAGTGCTTGTTAGAAGACCACCGATATCTGACCCCAAAAACAAAGTATTTGCAAAGTTCTGTCCAAAATTTATTGGCCCGTTCCGCATCATTAAGAATTTGGGTAACAATGCTTACAGACTTGAACCATTTGACGAATAATCAGGACTATGTGTGCAGAATCATTATTGCAGAATTTTATTTGAGAACCAACACTCAAATGTACGTGGCCGTGTAGCGCCTGGGGAGAGCGTGCTTTGTTTGTAAACAAGACAGCTGATCCGGCAGGAGTGGTAATCATGTGAGAAGGAGGGGAGGTCTGACGAGATGTATGAATGACATTCCGGCATGGAGTGCGCACACTAATTGGGTCAGTGGAATGTACACTCAAGCAGTCGAGAGAGGTACATAAGAGATGTTATCTTTACTACTGTGGATATTGTTTTTAAAATCCAAATCAATCACTTGCTTCGAATTTCAAAACCTTGCTGAGGATAAATGAACCCTTATTAATCTGCGATGAATAAGTATTCATGATTTATTATTATTATTACTGAGGCCCAGGCAGTACATGTGGAAATTGACAAAGGGGAAGCCAAGTTAGCGTGTTGCAATGATTACCACAGAGGCAGGCTTGGTAGTTATTCTTGAAGACGACCGGGTAAGCCGAGTTCAAGGACAAATTGTGTAACAACGCGCACCAAAATTGGAGTCATTAGGGAATGGTCACGAGTGAGTTTCAACCGACCTAGGATTGAATCACCCAATCAGATGAGACCACGCCAAAACCACGCGATGGGTGGCGTACCCTCTAAAAAAAGGCGCGGGAACGCATATCTAAAGAACCGCCGATCCGAAATAACTCCGCGTAAGCGCACTGAGACGTTTGAATAAAATGATGAAGATTGATACTAGTCCCATGTTTGTGAGATGAAAACTCTAGAATATTTTTCTTAATTCTCCCCACTCCACCTCAGTCTGTCAGTTTCCAATAAATTGATCGAGGAGAAGCTGTTTCGAAGACTACTGTTTTGAGCTCTGGTGAGCTAAGGTCACGCCAGTTTGCGTCGCGACTTACCGCTCTTTATAATCATACGAAGACAACTGTTTTGAGCTCTGGTGAGCTAAGGTCACGCCAGTCTGCGTCACGATTTACCGCTCTTAATAATCATACTAGTGACAACTGTTTGTGCTCATAGCGAGCAAAGGTTCACGGAGAGCAGTGAGATATCTAGCGAGATAAGGACTGCGAGACAGTCAGGTTTAAGACTTGTTTTTCAAGCCAGTGACGATGTTTTTGAAGTGTATAATTTATGTAAATTTTGTATTGTATATTTTTTTTCAAGTGATAATTGTGCGTGTGTATGCGAATGCTAAGCTAGGGAAAGTCTTCGATCATTAATCGCATAGGAAATATCGTGAGTGAAAGTAGTAACTCACAGCGATTATAGCCAGGCAAATTTATATTAACATTGAACATTTCTGTCCAAGAGACTACGCCAAGATGTCCGACGTTTGGCCAGGAGACGGATTGATGAACATCGCTTCTACGACGTCTACGATGGAGGGCTAATTTCCCGTAGGGAAATGAGCCGGGGCGGAGGTTATATGTTCTGCAAGCTGATACGGTGATGTACAAAAATTGATTTACTCAATATGTAGTTAGATAAGGCGAACTTTGTAAATAGTTCATTTATTTCTTTTCTTGCTTAGATTTTTTTGTTTGCACCGACATTAGTGTTTTAAATGTACGTTGGCGCGTGGCCAAAGTTGTTTGTTGTATATTTTTCTTTGGAGTCATATTTAGTGTACACGGCGCGTGTATTTGATTTTGGTTGGTTGGTTGGTTCCTTAGTTTAGGGGCTGCGACAACGCGGTCATGTAGCCCCGTGTACTTTGGGTGTGTGTAGAATCTGTCTGATAACCGGTGTTAATTGTGATGACTGTATTAGTGTGTGTATCTGTTTTTTAATTCAAGTAGAGACTGCAACTTTGAATTTTCAAATAGTTCCTACTTTTGCCGCCAAACGCCACCGTCAACGACTACTAGGCCTAGTTCAGAACTAGCTACTATACGCCACCGCAGTCGGCTCTTGGCAACGAACGTAGCAACCTAAGAGCGTTGTTTACATTCTTAACCTATCCAATTTAGTTTCACACAGGTGTAATTAGTGGAAAGATCTTTAACATGCCATAAATCTATGACATGGGACCGCCGGCTTTACTTCCCCTCCGAAGGAAGGCATACTGAGGGATTTTTAACGCTCTTAAAAAATCCGACGGCTTCGGCCGGGTTTGAACCCGCTATCTTGGGCATAGAAGCTCAGCATGCTACCAACTACGCCACCGAAGCCGCCGTATTTGATTTTATCCATGCGGATGCGAAACTCGTTACATTCGATAAGTGGTGCTTTATTAAAGTTCATATTTTTGATAGGAAAGGGAGGTAATTTATGTAAGATGTTTGATGAACAGGTTATTAATCATACTAGGGTTGCCGAGCGCAACAAATTAAGATGTAATTGTAGAACACCTTAGTTCTAATTTTTTTAGATTTTTTTGAGTCCTTTTCAGGTTCGTTAGTCACAGACTAGAACGGAAGCGCGTGCTGGTGGAAAAATATTTCTGTCATTTTATTTCAGGTTTCTGTCAAACCCATGCGTGTGATTCTGTGTGTGTTCTTGTGTCAGTTGTGTGTTTTGATTCTTCGTGAAGAGGGGTAGATGGTGCTACCGCCCTCATATTGTTGTTGCTGTAGTTTTGATGGAAAGGCAGGGCACTCCGAGGAGGCTACTGTACCTTGTCCAATGCCGATTCTTGGATTTCCTAGGGGAAATGCTGAGATATATTTTGTTCTGACACACACACACGTATATATTGTGCTTTGGGGCACGCTTCTTCGAGACTCGATCCCGTGCATTGGGAGGTCGAGGTTATTGACACGTGGGTTGACAGATGTGCAGATTTCCACTTAGCGCCCGTCTAGCCTTGGTGACTTATTTTGTTAGGCAGTCCTATTGTCCGACTGGCCCTTATTAAGCTATCATTAGCAAACCTGTTCTTTTGTGATGGTTATTTGGACAATAATTAATTGGGGAGTTCGCCACGTTTGTTACGAATTATTGCATGTCGTATGGATGAAATATTGTGTTAATTATGTAAATGTTGGCCTTGAGCCTAGTGATTTCTATGACTCAGTTCATGATTGTGTGTGTGACACCTGTGTGGTGTAGTTGTATTTTACTTGTAAAAATGACAGGCGGTCATATGTGTATTTCTTTTGTTGGTCACGTGTTAACTTACTTGTGTTGATTTTTGAAAAGTCCTAATTTTAGGCAGTAATGTTTTGCTACGGCAGTTCTTGATTCCAATTTCAAGCGGAAATTATTTGTTGTTTATTTAGTATAGGAAGTGTCGGTTTAGTTTTAAGTTGTGTATAGTTGTTCCCCGCGTCTGTCTAGCTCTAAGCAATGCGGATTCGTCTTCTGAAAGTTTATCCGGATGATGACGAATCATGCATTCAATTGTACTCATCGTTAGGCATGTAGAACAGCACACACGTCACATATTGTTATTGCAGATTTTTGGGACATTTGGTCCGATTAAGAATCTCTCCTGAGATTAGGCCTAGTTTTTGGCAAATTAATTTATTCAGTGGGAGTCATTTTGGGAGTTTTGTTTGTTATTTCTTTTTGTAAATAGCTGATCTGTCATTAAATTCATTTGTTTTTAACCCTGGCTTTACTTTTTCCTGCATGTTATTTTGTTATATGCTACCCTGCATGTTATGGAAGCGCTTTTAACAACAACTTACGAAATGGACTGTTACACCCCCCGAAACTGAGTCTCATAAGCTTCTTTGTAAGGGTTCAGTACTGACACTCAAGATATATAATATATTTTTCTTCATACACTAGCAGAGAAATTTGAGTACTGTTCAACACAGCACTTACCCAGTTTGTCCAATATTTCCTTACCATATCTCAACCTGCCTGAGTATTAACATTTTGTAACAGTTATTGTTTGCACATACTGTATTCTGTCCATGCTTCAATTAATCCAACACCATAATTTAAATCCATGACTTCATTTTGTCAAACGAGCGATGATTTTCTCTCAGGGAACAGGTTCGGTCTCTGTACTCAAATATGAGCTGACTAATAAGTAAAATGAATTATGGGAATGGATTTAGAAATTGTGACATAAGGCTAAATTATTTTACTCACTCCCTTGTCTGTGCAGTATGTTATGGTACATATTCATCTCTATTTTAACAGTACAGGATACCTTTCAAAATGCTGTGGTGTCGGTAGTAGTGCATGCATTTTTAACTGAGGCTAGGATTGGGAAGGAGGCTTTAAGTTACAAGCTAAGGAAATTGTTAGTAAAATGATAACTTAAAGGGAGTGAGGAGTCATAAATATTACCTACTAGTACTGTACAGTATAGGCTACAATTAGGCAAGCTCACTAGCCTAGGTTCACTGCAGTAGGCTACCAAGGAGCTGGTAATGGTTAGGCCTATGTACTGAAACTCATGAAATATAATATATTTCTCTTCTTACACAAGCAGAGAAGATTGAGCACTGTTCAACACAGCACTTACCCAGTTTGTCCAATATTTTCTTACCTTATCGCAGCTTGCCTGAGTTTTAACAGCTCATTACAGTGATGCTTCACTTTATAATCTGCATATTCATTCACACAGCATTATTTGCTGCTGACCACAGAAGACCTGATGTTCTTGTACGGTGACTGAATGAACTATGTTTGTTACAAAACTACACCTACGGTATAGTTCTTTTGTACTGTAGTTTCATTTGTATTCAATCTGGTACGGTAATGAGCCTAGGTGGAAGATATTACTTCTTTTAACATTTAGTTTGCTGATTCGTACCAACCATCTATCTACCAGGCACATATTGAGCAACAAAGGGAATTGTTAGTAACCAAGTATCAATATCTTTAAGAGAGTGATGAGTCATGAATGTTACCTTCGGTAATGGTATGCAATTGTGCGAGCCCACTAACCAAGCCCCATTGAAGTACCAGTATCGTACATCAAGCAGCTGGTAATGCTTATGTACTGAAATTCAAGATAAAATGTAGTCATCGCTGCTTTTCGGGTACAAAATTATAAATATATAAACACTCTCCTGGAAAAAATTACATGTATTAGTTAGTTATCACTCCGTGGCTTAGACGGCAGCACGCCGGCCTCTCACCGCTGGGTCCGTGGTTCAAATCCCGGTCACTCCATGTGAGATCTGTGCTGGACAAAACGGAGGCAGACAGGTTTTTCTCCGGGTACTCCGGTTTTCCCTGTCAAAATTCATTCCAGCAACACTCTCCACTATCATTTCATTTCATCTGTCAGTCATTTAATCATTGCCCCAGAGGAGTGCGTCAGGCCTCGGCAGCCGGCACAGTTCATATCCTCGCCGCTAGATGGGGGCTTCATTCATTCCGTTCCTGACCCGGTCGGGGACTGGAAGCAGGCTGTGGATTTTCATTTTTTTCAGTTAGTTATCACACCTAAAAGGGCAATGGGCAACTAATACATGTAATTGTTTCCAGGAGTGTGTTTACATATTTATAATTTTGTACCCCATGTTGACCGACTGAGAAGCAGCAAAGACAATTTGTATAGGCAACGCTGAAAAAAAATAATGGCTTCAAATTATCACAGAAAAATGTATTCTTTAGCACTGCTTCATTTATATTTGTTCCTAGGAGTCATTCATCCTGGTACTTTCCTGCTTTTTACATCTTATTTTTTTCAGTTTATATTTTTGCAGTCTAGTTTCCTCTACCTCATTCTATACTGTCCAGACTTGGGTTGCAATAATTTTAAAATGCCCTACTTTCCTTAATTCTTCTATGTTACTGGACCATTTGTTGACATGATCTATTGAAAAATCATTTGTGAAAGCATCTTTTAGACAACTGTTTTCAACCAAAAATCTGTAGCCTAACATTTTTCATTTTTATTTTCATTAGATGAACAGTAGCCTATAGGGATTATGGTATGGAGACCAGTTGTGTATTGATAGGAGGAGAATGGACTGCCAAGTAAGAGACTAATATTTAAGGTAATCCATCAACAGTTCATGTTGTGCCTTTCTCTTTAAGTACTAATATTGGGGTGTAAACAAGAAAGGTACCGGTATAACAAGGATAATACAGGCTCGTACCATGATTTCCTTTGCTTTAGATGAGGGACCCAGAAATTTTATTTCTAGATGCTGGTTATAATTTTAAAGGGTGGAACCTTGAGGTCATCTGACCTTATTGGATAGGGGAAGGTTAATGATCCAGATAAATACCCCTAGTTGACAGGTAGGGACAATGTGTTTTATATTCTTGTAGTGTTTCAAATTAATTTTGCAATCTAACCTGATTTTTAGCCTACTTTCGATTTTTGCAAAAAATGAAAGTAGACTTATAAGATCAACACTGGGCGAAAAAAGTGTGTCTGTCTGTGTGTGTGTATGTGTGTGTGTGAGGCTGTGTGTGTGTGTGTATGTGTGTGTGTGAGTCTGTGTGTGTGTGTGTGTGTGTGTGTGTCTGTGTGTGTGTGAGTGTGTGTACTCTGAATGTCTGTCCCCCCCTATCAATTCGAACACGGTGAATGCGAATTGAACGAAATTTGGTACAAAGGTAGCACTAGCAAAGGACACCTCAGTGTCATGTTTTATATCGCCGCCATCTTGACGGAAACGTAATGGCGGCCACTCAAATGTTCAAAGCTTAAATCAAATTACGACTAACCTAATCATCCGATCTCTACCAAATTTTGCAACAACATACCTTTATGTGGGGAGCATCCTTTGACCAAACTAATAGGTCATCAGCGTAACAGTTTGCGGATGGCGGCCATCTTTGTGTGAAAATCGATTCCCCCTATTAATTCGAACACGGTGCAACCGAATGGAACGAAATTTGGTACAGAGGTAGTACTAACAAAATGCACCTCAGTGTCATGTTTTATATCGCCGCCATCTTGACGGAAACGTAATGGTGGCCACACAAATGTTCAAAGCTTAAATCAAATTACGATTGACCTAATCATCCGATCTCGACCAAATTTTGAAACAACATACCTTTATAGAGGAAGCATTTCTTGACCAAGTGACTTGGTCATTAGCCTAATAGTTTGCGGATGGCGGCCATCTTTGTGTGAAAATCAATTCCCCCTATTAATTCAAACACGGTGAAACCGAATGGAACGAAATTTGGTACAGAGGTAGTACTAACAAAAGGCACCTCAGTGTCATGTTTTATATCGCCGCCATCTTGACGGAAACGGAATGGCGGCCACACAAATGTTCAAAGCTTAAATCAAATTACGATTAACCTAATCATCCGATCTCTACCAAATTTTGCAACAACATACCTTTATAGAGGAAGCATCCTCTGACCAAATGACTAGGTCATTAGCCTAATAGTTTGCGGATGGCGGCCATCTTTGTGTGAAAATAAATTCCCCCTATTAATTCAAACACGGTGAAACCGAATGGAACGAAATTTGGTACAGAGGTAGCACTAGCAAAGGGCATCTCAGTGTCATGTTTCATATCACCGCCATATTGACAGAAACGTAATGGCGGCCACACAAATGTTCAAAGCTTAAGTTAAATTACGACTAACATAACCATCCGATCTCTACCAAACTTTGCAACAACATTCCTTTACGGAGGGAGCATCCTTTGACCAATCTAATAGGTTATTAGCCTAATAGTTTGCGGGTGGCGGCCATCTTTATGTCAAAATTGATTCCCCCTATTAATTCGAACACGGTGGAACCGAATGGAACGAAATTTATGTACAGAGGTAGCACTAGCAAAGGGCACCTTAGTGTCATGTTTTATATCGCCGCCATCTTGACTGAAACGTAATGGCGGCCACACGAATGTTCAAACCTAATCATCCGATCTCTACCAAATTTTGCAACTGCATACCTTTATGGAGGGAGCATCCTTTGACCAATCTAATGGGTCATTCGCCTAATAGTTTGCGGATGGCGGCCATCTTTGTGTCAAAATCGATTGCCCCTATTAATTCATACACGGTGAAACCGAATGGAACGAAATTTGATACAGAGATAGCACTAGCAAAGGGCATCTCAGTGTCATGATTTATATCACCGCCATATTGACAGAAACGTAATGGCGGCCACACAAATGTTTAAAGCTTAAATCAAATTACGACTAACATAACCATCCGATCTCTACCAAACTTTGCAACAACATACATTTATGGAGGGAGCAAGCATGTGGTTTAACGTGACTGTTAATCTCGCGATCATGAGCCACGGGACCTCCTTTTTACGTGGAATCCGAACCACAGGATATGGCATTTCACGTGGAAAATCTCACATGCATTGACCGGGAATCGAACCCGGTCAGCCTTGGAAGGGAGCATCCTTTGACCAATCTAATAGGCCATTAGCCTAATAGTTTGAGGATGGCGGCCATCTTTATGTCAAAATTGATTCCCCCTATTAATTCGAACACGGTGGAACCGAATGAACGAAATTTGGTACAGAGGTAGCACTAGCAAAGGGCACCTCAGTGTCATGTTTTATATCGCCGCCATCTTGACGGAAACGTAATGGCGGCCACACAAATGTTCAAAGCTTAAATCAAATTACGATTAGCCTAATCATCCGATCTCTAGCAAATTTAGCAACAACATACCTTTATGGAGGGAGCATCCTTTGACCAAACTAATAGGTCATCAGCCTAATATTTTGCGGATGGCGGCCATCTTTGTGTGAAAATCGATTCCCCTTATCAATTCGAACACGGTGAAACCGAATGGAACGAAATTTGGTACAGAGGTAGCACTAGCAAAGGGCACCTCATATTCATGTTTAATATCCCTATAGCACGTTGTATTTCAACAAGCTACTACAACCAACATTCAATCATACTCCTTGAAAAGGACAAAGAGTTATAACAATACCCATGCATTTAGGAGAAAGTAGGCTATATGTTCTTTACTGAACATCTTGTTTAGCCTACTTTCGATTTTTGCAAAAAATGAAAGTAGACTTATGAGATCAACACAGGGCGAAAAAAGTGTGTCTGTCTGTGTGTGTGTATGTGTGTGTGTGAGTCTGTGTGTGTGTCTGTGTGTGTGTGTGTGTGTGTCTGTGTGTGTGTGAGTGTGTGTACTCTGAATGTCTGTCCCCCCCTATCAATTCGAACACGGTGAATGCGAATTGAACGAAATTTGGTACAAAGGTAGCACTAGCAAAGGACACCTCAGTGTCATGTTTTATATCGCCGCCCTCTTGACGGAAACGTAATGGCGGCCTGACAAATGTTCAAATCTTAAATCAAATTACGACTAACCTAATCATCCGATCTCTACCAAATTTTGCAACAACATACCTTTATGGGGGGAGCATCCTTTGACCAAACCAATAGGTCATCAGCGTAATAGTTTACGGATGGCGGCCATCTTTGAGTGAAAATCGATTACCCCTATTAATTCGAACACGGTGCAACCGAATGGAACGAAATTTGGTACGGAAGTAGTACTAACGAAAGGCACCTCAGTGTCATGTTTTATATCGCCGCCATCTTGACGGAAACGTAATGGCGGCCACACAAATGTTCAAAGCTTAAATCAAATTACGATTAACCTAATCATCCGATCTCTACCAAATTTTGCAACAACATACCCTTATAGAGGAAGCATCCTTTGACCAAATGAATAGGTCATTAGCCTAATAGTTTGCGAATGGCGGCCATCTTTGTGTGAAAATCAATTCCCCCTATTAATTCAAACACGGTGAAACCGAATGGAACGAAATTTGGTACAGAGGTAGCACTAGCAAAGGGCATCTCAGTGTCATGTTTTATATCGCCGCCATATTGACAGAAACGTAATGGCGGCCACACAAATGTTCAAAGCTTAAGTTAAATTACGACTAACATAACCATCCGATCTCTACCAAACTTTGCAACAACATACCTTTTTGGAGGGAGCATCCTTTGACCAATCTAATAGGTTATTAGCCTAATAGTTTGCGGATGGCGGCCATCTTTATGTCATAATTGATTCCCCCTATTAATTCGAACACGGAGGAACCTAATGGAACGAAATTTGGCACAGAGGTAGCACTAGCAAAGGGCACCTCAGTGTCATGTTTTATATCGCCGCCGTCTTGACTGAAACGTAATGGCGGCCACACGAATGTTCAAAGCTTAAATCAAATTACGATTAACCTAATCATCCGATCTCAACCAAATTTTGCAACTACATACCTTTATGGAGGGAGCATCCTTTGACCAATCTAATAGGTCATTCGCCTAATAGTTTGCGGATGGCGGCCATCTTTGTGTCAGAATCGATTCCCCCTATTAATTCAAACACGGTGAAACAGAATGGAACGAAATTTGGTACAGAGATAGCACTAGCAAAGGGCATCTCAGTGTCATGATTAATATCGCCGCCATATTGACAGAAACGTAATAGCGGCCACACAAATGTTTAAAGCTTAAATCAAATTACGACTAACATAACCATTCGATCTCTACCAAACTTTGCAACAACATACCTTTATGGAGGGAGCATCCTTTGACCAATCTAATAGGTCATTAGCCTAATAGTTTGCGGATGGCGGCCATCTTTATGTCAAAATTGATTCCCCCTATTAATTCGAACACGGTGGAACCGAATGAACGAAATTTGGTACAGAGGTAGCACTAGCAAGAGGCACCTCAGTGTCATGTTTTATATCACCGCTATCTTGACGGAAACGTAATCGCGGCCACCCAAATGTTAAAAGCTAAAATGTAATTACGACCAACCTAATAATCTAGTCTCTACCAAATTTTGCAACACCATATCTTTATGTGGGAAACATATTCTGACCAAACTGCAAGAACATCAGCCCAATAGTTTGCAGATGGTGGCCAAGTATGTGTGCAAATCGATTCCCCCTATCAATTCAAACACGGCGAAACCGAATTGAACGAAATTTGGTACAGAGGTAGCACTAGCAAAGGGCACCTCATATTCAAGTTTAATATCCCTATAGCACGTTGTATTTCAACAAGCTACTACAACCAACATTCAATCATACTCCTTGAAAAGGACAAAGAGTTATAACAATACCCATGCATTTAGGAGAAAGTAGGCTATATGTTCTTTACTGAACATCTTGTTTGTAAATACAATTAATTTGTATAGTACAGTAACTAAAAACTGTACAGCACAGTTAAGCTGATGAATAAATCCAAAAGCTTCAAATATAAGAAGCAGGAACAAATTAGATAGATGAAGCAGTGCTAACAAATAATGAAGTCATCATGTGTGGATGACTGGTAAGAGGTTTACTGCTAGACTTACAGACTCTTGACCCTTCTCATTTGATATAACCCTACATTAATAAAATCAAAGCTACGTATATTGATATTCTTGAATAAATATTCGTCTATTGAGACGTAGGCCTAACCTACCGTGTTCAATTAGAAGGGATTAAAATGACTTCAATTATCATAAATCTTGAGATATACCACCTTAATATACCGTAGCCTACCATACGTTAAACTGTCAAGTATTCTTTACCGTTGCCGAACTAGCATAACACAATAAATGCCGTATCAGAAAGACAAGAAATTTACGTACGTAGGCCTAATATTATCGGGAGCAAGGTATGGTTTGATACATGTTCACAGCCTTCGGTACATAGTTTCAGAGCAATTTCGTTCCGAGTTGCAAAACTAAAGGTAAATTAGATACTGATCAAATATCAGCATTCACTCTCATAAGATTATCTGATCATTTCAACATCGCCCTTGTCCACTTTCGAACAACGCGCGCTGCTACAGATCAGATGGAGCAAACCGTTCACAGGTACACGTAAAACCTGATCCCGCTCCCGATGCATCAGCTTTGGAGCTGTTGATCAACTATTTGCTACCGTGAACGCAACCATTGTAACTTGCTAACCTATGCTATCTTTTCCACGCATTTTAAGGCTAAAAACCATTACATTGCCTCTTCTTCTTCTTCTTCTTCTTCTTTCTCTTTACATCATTCCCACTCCTATGTGGGGTCGATGTTTCTAGCAATTGTTTAAAATTCAGGTATTAATTTTCGATGAGGTAGTTCCGATTCATATAGACTGCATTATCTATTTGGTTATGTTATTTACGTTTAATGCCATCATGGGCTATTTCAGTCAATTCAATACAAAGGAATTGTGTTTACTCCATCAGCTCAGCACTACTTCATTCTGTCGGATCGAAGTCTTCTTTTTAGCCTGTTTTCAGTTATGAAATAAGATGTTCAGGAAAGAACATATAGCCTACTTTCTCGTAAATGTATGGGTATAGTTATAACTCTTAGTTCTTATCGCTAAAGCCCTGCGTGGATATTTTCGCCATGCGGATATAGTTTGCATGGCTGTGAGGATAGGGGATAAGCTGCGGACAATGTTCGGAGCAAATCTGTGGATAGCTTTCAGAATACAATCCGATCTTATTGAATATCATTACTAGGACCCGGATGCTTCTTATGCTCTTTTTTCATGACAAATGTAAGATGATTTACGCTTATCTCATTCAAATTATGTCATTAAGCATAGTTAACACTCCGAACTGTAAAGAGTTGCAATTCTGTCTGTATAACATTCATTTTAAACTTAGCATAGCCTATGACATACATAGCCAAAGGGACTACTTTCTCCTTAAATGTCTAAATGTGTTGTTTAATACTTTAGCCTATCTAATTAAAATATTATTGTAATGCCAGTAGATTCGGATTACCAACGTGCGGGTGCGGATACCGTTTTGTTTATCCGTGCAGGGCTCTACTTATCACCTCCTATTTTCTTTCTATTCAAAGTGCAAAATGGCACACTGGATTTGTGCAGCGACGTTCAAACCATAATTTACCCCAGTATTTTACAATTTCGTCAGCAAACACTCCAATAACTTAGGAATTCAGTATATTAACACCGACTACTTACAATAATTGAAACTGAAACAAAACTTCGTTGGTCTAAACGCATCACAGGGAGAAACACATTTAATAAACCTATGCTCAGCTAACTTTAATCACGCCTATCCTTGGGGGTGAGTGTGCTCTATTGGCATCGAGAGGACATTCTTCAATTACACCGTATGCATGGGTTCACTAACAGGGAATGTCATGGCCGGTGTAGAGCGCAGCTCACATCTAGTAGGTCGTGGTTAGCACACGCATAGTTCAACTGGTTGCTAGTAGATGTCACTTGTGCAGATCCGGTGATGAACTTTGTTTTAATTAAATATATATTTTCCATTGCAAGATGTAAAACGCTCAATTTATAACGTCTGAGAACTTAATAAACAATAAAAATATAAAAAATAAGCAAAAATATACAACTCTGATAGGATATGTACCCCAGCCGACCGGGTGAAAGACCAAAGCTTTACCACAGAGCCAAACGTGTCCACGGAAGTTAAACGTTATGAATCTATTTACATACAACGTCTTAGCAAATAATGACTTGAACTAAACGATTTCTTCACTTGAGTATATTTATTTATTTATTTATTTATTTATTTATTTAGCGTATGGCTTTTAGTGCCGGGAGTGTCCGAGGGCATGTTCGGCTCGCCAGAGGCTGTAGCTGCTTCAAGCGGACACCCATGGGATGCGCTACTAGTTGCGTTCAATTTCAAGTAGTTCCAACTTTCGCTACCAGATGTCACTGACATCTAGTGGTGAACCTTGGAACTTTGATAGAGCGTTTCAACGGAATCTAACCTAGAAATTTGGCTTGACTCAAGATTAGTTAGTGGAAGGATCTTTTACTTGCCATAAATCTATGACATGGGATCGCCGGCTTTACTTCCCCTCCAAAGGAAGGCATACTGAAGGATTTTAACGCTCTTAAAACATCCGACAACTTCGGCCGGATTTGAACCCGCGATCTTGGACACAGCAGTTCAGCATGCTACCAACTATGCCACCGAAGCCATTACTGGAGTATATATTTATAATAATCCATTTCATTCAAAGTTTATATTATTTCTATCAGTAGGTTATATTGCATGTAACATACTCATATTAGTGAAATATGGGTTAGAACGAGAGATCAGCGGCCATCTTGTCTTGTAACCAAGACGGCTCAGCTTTTTAAAGTCACTTCTGAAAGTAATATATTATAATATATAAACTTCTGATTTCGAACGGGCCACGTCCTTTAGAACAGTTTAAACCATTTTCGGTTCGATAATCGGAACTGGTGGGTCCTAAGTTATGCATCATAACGCTTGCAAAATTCACACGGCCACCATCCTGAAATGGTACGGTTGATGACATGTTGTTAAGGCGCAATGCACGTCCCATATTAAGGTATGTTTTCACTAAATTTTGTAAAGACCCGATGATTAGTTTGGTCGTGATTTAATTTTAAGTTTTGACCATTTGAGTAGCCGCCATTAAGTTTTGGTAAAGATGGCGGCAATATAAAACATTGACACTGAGGTGCTCTTTGCTAGTGCTACCTCTGTACCAAATTTCGTTCAATTCGGTTTCAGATATACACACTCTCATAAATCTGCTTTCATTTTTTGCCAAAATAGAAATTAGACTGAAAGCCTTATGAGATCACCTTTTGTCCGTGTGTGTGTCCCTAATAAAATCTAAACGGCTGAAGCGATTCAATGAAACTCGGTAATGTCATAGTACTATTTCGTCTGACCCCAACCATGTCCTTCAAATTTTATTATGACTCACCAATCCAACATGGCGTCTGTGCGAAATATTTAACTGGCATTCTATATCTCCGAAAGTGCTATTGATTCATCCTGAAATTTTTTATGGTGATAAAGGACACTACTAAAAGTTCACCTATGTAACTTTCAAAAACCTGTCAAATACAAAACGAACATGGCGGCCTCGCAATTCAACCACCCGAGAGCAGTGAAACATGGTACAGAAAATATCTATACACATTGTAACGCATTGACATCTAATTTTGTGGAATTATTTATATAACCTCAAGACGACAGCTTTGGGAAATTTTAAAAATAAGTTTCTCTTTCTTGTGTCCTAATCATGCGATCGAAGTCAACGTTTGAATAATGAGCCTACGCAATAATCGTCATCTAATAGTACGTAACTCTATGGCCTACATACAGTATATAAAAATACAACATGGCGACCATCCGAAATATTTAGACAGTTCTCAATATCTACTAATTTATGACAGCAATCAAACTGATTCTTTGTATGTTGATAGATGCAATTAATTTAAGTATGATATATGAAAATAGGCTGTTTAGTTCTTCACGGAACTACTTGTTTTATCTGAAATCACACTTCTTATTGATAGTTTGTTGATGTTAGTTGGTAGTGTGCTTTGTTTTTCTTTGGAGTTTCTTAATTTTGCCTATTTTGTTATTTGAAATACACCTGTCTGGCGTTAGCGTCCTCCCCTAAAGCTCACGTGAAACTGTGGTGGAGTTTTGTGGTTTGATGGCTATGAGAACCTGGATATTATAAGCCAAACTCACCTGGCATGCGTCAAGACCTTCTCCACCAGCACACGTGAAACTTCTGTGGAGACGGAAGAATCTGCCTAAGAAAGTTCTTCGCAGTCTTCTTTGACACACTTCTCGTGAAACTATGGGAACCTCATACTTCTGCAGTTCAGTGTCTATCGTGCTGCTTGAACCTTAAACAGGTATCATGAAAACTATTACATCTGTTGGCAGAGAAAATCACTTGAGTCATATATTTTTGAAAAAGATAGCGGAAACTATTGTGCTAGATACGTTCTAGGTAAAAAAAAGAAGAAATAGGATAGGAAATATTTAGAAGACCGTGGAACATATTTGGGTGGAAACAAATACAAATGAGAAGCAATCAATTGTTGTGATAGAACTACAATCGTTACTCGTCCCGGATTCACATGAGAGTAGCTAGAATTTGAGTCGATAGGCTACTTTTAACCAAGGACTTCGATGATTTAATTGTAGGTTGACACTACCTCACTCTTTAAGGGTCCGATGTACAACAACTTATATTCGCTTTTGGAGTTGACATGATAGGTTGTCATTAAAGTGTATGGTTTTCAGCATTTGCGACAGATGCGATATTTGTCCAAAACTCATCAAGTCATGTATGCATCTTCATAACTTATGGCCTATAAGAGTGTATTTTAGTTGTATTTAATTAGTGATAATATGCGGAATTTGTTCAAAATGCGAAATTACTCGCTTTCTACGAATTACAGTAAATGCGATTATTAAACTCTAGCCAAAATCCTACAAGATTTGTTGTAGTATAATTAATGGACGTGAAAGTCAATTTGTCATCTGAATAAGTTGTCATTAAAGTGTGTGGTTTTCAGCATTTGCGACAGATGCGATATTTGTCCAAAACTCATCAAGTCATGTATGCATCTTCATAACTTATGGCCTATAAGAGTGTATTTTAGTTGTTTTTAATTAGTGATAATATGCGGAATTTGTTCAAAATGTGAAATTACTCGCTTTCTACGAAGTACAGTAAATGCGATATTAAACTCTAGCCAAAATTCTACAAGATTTGTTGGAGTATAATTAATGGCCGTGAAAGTCAATTTGTCGTCTGAATAAGATGTATTCCCCGTCATTTCAACTGGGCACATTGATATGTTGACCGACTGAAAGGCAAGTCTTTTATTACATTACAAAGTCATTATTGTGTTGGAAGCCATTTTTCAGTGTTGCCCTAGTAAAGGAAATGTATGGTTTTCAGTCGGTCAATACGATTGTAGGCTACCCAATTGTAATGAGTATTGTGCCCTAACTCTGAGGGAAGAAAAGTACATGAGATTAATAAATTTCCTTGCATGACCAGTTAAGGATGTCCAGTGATCATCATCACATCCCTTACACCCAGGCAATTAAGGGGGACCAACACATTTAAGTTCCAAAAAAATGACATTTTTCAAAAATATCATATTCGAATAGAACAACAATTTCTCTTTCATTCAGTGAAAGAATTGGTTTAATATCTCGAATAGAACGGAAGTTACAGTAAAAGTACGATATGACTGACATCTCCCAGTGAAAATTAATTTCCTGCCAACGCCCATTTAATGAGCAATCTCCATTCCTCAAAATTGACCCTTTTAGAATATTCACTTTATCTATCGAATTATGTTGATAGCACTGGCATTATCAAATTTGCACAAAATATAGTTGGAATATTTTGGTCTAATAGTTGTTGTTGTTTGAGTCTTCAGTCTTTTGACTGGTTTGATGCAGCCCTCTATGCTTCCCTGTCCTGAGCAAATTGTTTCATCTGTACATAGCTGCCACATCCTACATCCGAGGCAATCTGTTTAACATAAACTGGTTTACCCCTACAGTTCTTATCCTCGACCCTTTCTTCCATAACGAACTTTGCTATTCCTGGGTGTCCTATCAACCTATCTCTTTTCTTCGTTAGCATTAGCAAAGAAAACTAGTTTTAAAAGAAATAAGAGACTATGACTGGAGGAAAACACTGCGAAATCCAGTGAGGAAGGACCAGTTTATGCGGCAGGGGAATTTTAGAAAATCCCAACCATGTGAAACTTTCGTCGCTCAGTTCCCTTAAGTTCATATTTTTCATTCCGTTTCCCTAATAACTCATGAACTTACAAAGATATTTCAGTGAAGTTTTGTGGTCACATTTCTACAATAGTTATCAACAAAATGTACTAGAATGGTTGCCCTAAACATTATAGTTTATTATTATATTTACATATTTTACGCCCACATTGGAGCACTTAAATCAATAAATTTGATTAGATTTCTTCTTTTTCTCCTCCCAGAACTTTCTCATCCTCTCCGACCTGGAAGCCCTTTGTGTGTCCGATATAGTATATTGTTCCCGTTCAACTGTGTTTAGTTTGAGACTTATGCTTTTGTTCTTCAAAATCCTCTTCTCTTCTCTGTCTTTGATTAAAGTTTATTAATAATACATTATTTACTATGAATATTTTATAGATTTTTAGACCCATTATTTAAAAAGTCTCAAAATAATATTTCTTCTTGTAATATTTCAATTATTGTAGTACATTTTGTTGCCATGACATCTAGGACCACATTAAAAAACAATACAGTAGAGCGTCGTTTATCCGGACTAATTGGGACCGAAAGTTTTCCGGATAACGATTTTTCCGGATAATCAAACATGCGTTTATTTCATAGGAACAAACATGCACAGTACATTATGGTAACAACCACCAAGCTTCTCATTTAACTGCAACGCTTCCCTCGCATAACAAAGGTCCAGAAATGGGTCTCCCTTTCTTCTTGTCTGAATAAACCATAAGTACACCGTTTCTTCCAATTTTTATCCCTAGCTGATCTCATGGTTCTACTCTTTTTAGACCCTTCTTCCCTATCTAACTTCGATGCATAATTCGGAATTTCACATTTCCTTTCTTCAAATCATAATTGTGGATTTTTCAATACTAAGTTTTCATTAGACACTGCACACTCTCACCTTTATCCAGTTTATTAATGATCCCCACCTTCTTCTCAATGGATAAAAAATAGCGATTTCGTTTTTCGTTTTTGTCACTCTTAGGAGCCATTTTCACAACGTAATACAGTACTGTACAGTACAGTACACACCCTCACATACCGTAACACATTGAAACATTATAGAGTAAACTAACGGTAGGGGACGGCAGAGACAACAATTGAAAACTAGAACAGGCTCATTACGTCTTTTTTTTTGCTCGTCTGGATCCGACTCACTACTGTAGTGAGCGCGCGCTGTTCTGTCTTTTTTTTTGCTCGTGCGGATAATTGGCGTTCCGGTTGTTTGACGTCCGGATAAACGACGTTATACTGTAATTAAAATGTAACAATACTTCCGAGAGTTACTAAGAAAACCCCATTATTGTGTATAATATACAGCCGCCATTTTGTGTGCACATATATGCACGAATATGCAATTTTCTAAATATTTAATAGTTGGTCTGTGTTAAAATTGTATTGTATGTAGACTGTGTTAAGTGACAACTCCAAACAGTTTATCAGTGCAAAGAAAATAAATGTTAAAAATTCACTATTTTGTTCCTGTCGAAGGTGTAGGTCCCCTCTTAAATCTATGTCCACATATATGCGGATTAAGGTATCTACAATATGTACACTTATGTAGGATAGTTACAAAGGTTTATTGTAACTTGCGCAAATGATCACAAGTGGACAATGTTAGTGATAGCAGCCGTGCAAGAACGGATACCGCATCGCTCTAATAACCAGCTAAATTCTTTAATCCATTTCAAGTTACAAATACCAACCTGCCCATTTACTAACCATTGCAGATTATCACACTGAACAAACAAATCTGCAGGTCAATAGTCACCAACAACATCATAACAAAAATCACACAAAACGAACAATCTTGACAAGTTGCATGTGCCGAGTACAAAACAGCGGGTCGGGAAGCCCTGGATGCTGTCATAGCATTTATTACATACGCAGCTGGCAAGATACCTTCATCATCATTATCCTGAACCAACTCCAGTTGCCCGGGTGTGGTATACGAGCCCCCTCCATTTCATCCTGTCCTTGTACCACTCCTCCTCCTCCAACTTGTCCCAATCATGACCTCTCTGCAGTAGGCCTACATCGTTCTTGACTGTATCTGTCCACTTCTTTCGTGGCCTTCCCACGGGTCGTCTTCCTTCTACTTTTCTCTCAAATTCCTTCCGTGCAGTTCTGTTTGGTGGCATCCTCTTCATGTGACCAAACCACTTCAGTCTTGAAATCTGGATCTTATTGAGGAGAGAATCATATGTTCCTACTTATACCTTAGTTATGATAATTAAAACTTACTGTGAAGTACTTTATCCTATCTCGTATCACGTGAACATGGTTAGGTATAGAACAAAACAGCGCATTTTCCTAGTGGAAACTTATCTTCTCAAGATGAAGTTTGCAATAAATTTGTTCGCAGGTTTCAGCGCCATGCGATTTTTACTTGTGGGGGAATCTCTAACAAAAGGTAACTTATACAGGAACAATTCGCATACTCTGGAGGCTCTCGAGAACGAAATAACTGCACGGATACGAAATATCAGTGAGGATGAATTACGGCGAGTGTACCAGAACTTCCTACGTCGGTGCAATGTGTGTTTGGAAAATGAAGGACAGCATTTCCAGCAACTACTCTGAAATTCTTGTAAGTAAATATGATGATTAAATACGTTAACAAGTGTAAATGTGTCGAACTGGTTGGGCGCTACGCTGCTGCTAGCTCTAGTGCCTTGCTCGACACGCGGCTAGCCACAGTGCCCGCCGTGAGTCTCCGTTCTATATGGAGGGCCCTCATCGTATAGGCCTCTGTGAACATAGATTCAATAGCCTGACTGTAAAGGATCTGATGATGATCGTTTGACGATCAAAACTAGTTATCTAAGAGAATTTATTCATCTCTTATAACTTTTTTCAGGATTTGGGCATAGTGTTGACCGACTGAAATGCATTCATTTATTTTAGATTACAAAGGAAATATTGAAGAAATGGCTCCTAGAACGTATATGAAGGCGTATTGTACATGCAGGGCTTTTCAGTAAGCATGCTGTAAAGCTGAAGGTTGTTATTGACGATCGAACAGTCGCAGAAGAAAATGAACAAGTTTCAGTTCTTCTGAATTTAATATTTATATTTTCAATATTATTATTTATTATTTATTTAGCGTGTTGCTTTTAGTGCCAGGAGTGTTCGAGGACATGTTCGACTCGCCAAAGGCTGTAGCTGCTTCAAGCGGATACCCATGAGGTGAGCTACAAATTCCGTTCAATTTCAAGTAGTTCCAACTTTCACTACCAGATCTCACTGACACCTAGTGGTGAACGTTGGAGCTTTGATAGAGCTTCTCGCTATTGTAGATAGTGGAAGGATCTTTTACATGCCATAAATCTATATTATAGGCCCGCAGGCTTTTCTTCCCCTCCGATGGAAGGCATACTGAAGGATTTTTAACGCTCTTAAAAACCCGATGACTTCGGCCAGGTTTGAACCCGCGCTCTTGGGAACAGCAGTTCAGCACGCTACCAACTACGCCACCGAAGCCACTTTCAATATTGAAATTCCTTTAAGTGAATTTTTCTCGATTTTCCGATATTCAGCTTGAAAATAGGGTGGTGTAATTTAAACTTACTGTTTCTATTTTTCTCCCAGCCAGTAGCTAAACATCTTGTTCCTGGTGGGAATGTCAGCTCCTGAGGTGGTATGCAAACTGTATTTACACTCATACTGGGTCGGAAACTTTTCTGAGTGACGATCAGAGCTATGTCGTTGCGGGCGGGATCTCTAGAATATTCTGGATGTAGAATAACTTTCGCAATTTTTGCCTCCTGGAACTCCTTGTCCTTCAGATCCCAGATGTCTGCATGGACTCTCAGAGCTAGTACGTTATCTTTATATCTGAAAAGAAAAAAGCAATCATTTTTATAAATAAATGAATAAATATGAACTTGGCTATAGAGGGTAAGCAAAGCAGAGGCATTAGCTAGATTCAGTGTGAGGGACATAGAGGCAGAGGAGGCCACAGAGCTAACTGATACTAGGGGACCATCCAGGCGACTCGCTCGCAAGCAGAGCCTTATTTGCAGATTATACTGGAAGTTGAAAGGCAGATCAGAATAAACAGTATAAATAAATAAATAAATATATAAATAAATATATAAATAACTACATAATTAATTAATTTATAAAAACAAACCAACAGACAAAAAAAAGGTTGTTTCTAACTGATTACTACAATATGGTATGATTCCCTCACAATCACTCTCCCCCTTACCTTCATGGACTTATGCCAAGATATATTTACACATCACCTGGTTCAGAAATGTAAACTTTAAAAGGAGGCATTTTTCAGTAACGTCACTCGACGTAAATCTGAATGTTCGTTTGTTTGTATATACGGACCCATCACTAAACCGGTACTATCTTGGAATTTTCCTGGAGGGTATGTGGAAAAACCACATTCGAAATGGCCGTTATCAGTGCCGGTATTCAAACCTTCAATCTCTGGATTTGCTGCAGCAGTCGTGGTACGTGTTTATGCTAGTTAATTTCTACTGAAACTACTGAGGAGGAACTTACTCGTCCACACAGTGCGCAGCAGTGAGTCCAACGTTCTTGCTGATGATTGATGCTCCACAGCGGTACTGCCACTCCCCGTCTTCTTGGCTCAGGATGGCCAACATCCAGGGGAACTCCCCAGGCTCGGTGTCTGTCTCCCCTCGCAGCATCCTGGTGGTGGGTCCTTGCACTCCACACATGACGTGCCGGCGAGTTCTCCTGATCTTAGCCTTCTTCTGTGACGCTACATCACCACAACATACCTCTCCTTCAGAACATCCAGTCGAGTTAAGCCTGATGAAAAGAAATTGTGTGTTTTAGAACAGGAATCTTGAACCAACAGTTCTCCCAATTGTTCCCAAGGGCGATGTTCCAAACCTCCGCTTTATAGACCTGGTGATATTAATTGCAAATTCAGTTGATCGACATGAGTACAAACACAATTAAATTGGGAAATGTGATACCACCTAACCTAAAGTAGATTTACGTATATGTGATTATAAATTATTTGCACAAAATACAAGAGAGAGCGAAACATGTTTTGCTCGTCAGTCAAGCATCGTCATATCCACGAAATGGGACTAAATCTGCAAGATAAAATAGCTCTACGAAACATTACAATATCAATCCCTTCAGTTCAACTAATTGCATAAAATATTTTATGTTCGACCATGTCGAAATGTAAATATTATATGTCAGAAAACTGTATCATAATGAGGGTCATTATAACACTATTTTTCATTATGAAACAGTTTCTCCCACCAACCAGAGCTCAAAAAACAGTTGTGTG
Organism: Meconema thalassinum; assembly: GCA_946902985.2. NCBI lineage: Eukaryota > Metazoa > Arthropoda > Insecta > Orthoptera > Tettigoniidae > Meconema > Meconema thalassinum. The sequence continues at coordinate 601,810,802 of OX336388.2, read as the reverse complement.
ACCAATTAGATAAGGATACCTTCGCGCATGCGCTCAAAATCCAACATGTCTATATAAATTACCGAAAATGCACCGTCCATATGTTTGCGTAAATAAACTGGCAAATATGAGACAAGAAATAGCACTGTACCTTAATATCCCCAAATACAATTTCTACACAGCACATTGCTTTTAAACGACTTCGGTGACGGTTTTACTGAATACTGGTGCACAATCTGCACATATGGCATTGAAGCATACGGAGCGCATGCGTCGGTCGGTCAGAGAGCTTGGAATACAGAGATATCCTGCCGTGCGCTGCACTCCTATCACAAAATTCGAGTGACTGAATCTCAACAGATATTTGTGAATATTTATGTTAAAACATATAATAAAGTTATAATTATCGTCAAACATAAACAGTCGTATGCACCTCGCCTATAATGGCCATTAAGACACTCGTATGGAAATTATAAAACTCTCTTCGCTCGTTTCATAAACATACTCATGTCTTAATTATTGCCATTATAGTATTGTTGCATAATGTACTAATTTAGCTCATACTACAGAAATTCCACTCCAATCATTGACTAAAATATAATTTATGAAAACACCGACTACTATCTTAATTAGGGATACAAATTGTTAATGAACTGGGAAGTTTTATTTCTGGCTAACAACAGCTGGAAGTACTGAAGGAAAATATAATAATAATAATAATAAAATCGTATGGCCTCGGGTGCTGGGTGCAAGCTTTGTTATTGAGATATGGGAAATGAAACCCAGTGTAGAGGAAAGTAAGACATTGGTAATGACAAGGGGAAAGAAGGAAGGAAAAGGGATGGTTAAAATTTGAGATGTAGTAGAGCACTTCAAATATTTATGAAGTGAATTGATTGAAAATGCAAGATCGGATATGGATATCAACAAGAGAATACAATGTGGGAGTGTTTGCTATCGTCAGGTTCGGAGTTTAATTTGAGATAGAGACAAACCACTGAAGGCTAACGAAGTGTTGTACAAGACCTATTACTTACCAATAATGACGTATAGAGCAGAAACTTGGCCAATGACGAGGAGAGATGAAAGTAGAATACAGGCAGCCGAAATGTAATTCCTGAGGAACATGGTACAGAAGACGAGGAGAGAGAGAGTGAGAAATGAAGACATTCGAAAGGAAGTGAATGTACAGATGCTGAATGATAAGCTGGGGCAGAAGTGATTGACATGGTATGGACATGTGATAAGGATGAATGATGAAAGAATGCCGAAACAAGTGATGGAGAGACGGATGACTGGAAAGAGAGGGCGAGGAAGACCTAAAGTACGGTGGATGGATTTGGTGAGAGAACGGAACCTGGAGTGGAGTTCGGTGGTTGAGGAGGGATGGTGGACAGACAGAGTCAAGTGGAAGGGTGTCATACTTGCTCCGATTCGGCTTAGGCTGGAAAACGGAAATTGATGATGATGAATATGGCCACATCTGTGTAACAAGAGGGGAGATGACCTCGCTGTCCCGCCCCTTAAAACCTCAATAATTAACTAGCTAACAGTGTAACAAGAGCTATAACAACTCCAAATTTCCTCCTGTAAACCTACATATTTGTAGGATTTCCTGCATTCACTAGGTGCATTGTCTTAGGAGGGTCAAACAGGCTTCAATCCATTAATTCCGAGAGTTGAAACATGAAGAATGTCCCCGAAATACGGAAGAAGCTACCGGAACTCAAAGCAGGATGTGACGTCATCTTATTTTTTAATTATTATGTGTACAATTACCGTGCGATGGGATATGCAAGAAGAGAACGGTAATGGATCATAATGATAGCTTCCAATGGCCTTCAAAGAGTAACATAGTAGTAGGTAATAAATACAGTACTGTAGACTGTCAGAGTTTGTGTTGGGAAAGTTGGGCTGATATATCTGTACGTTCTAGAACAAGCTGTATTTAACAAGCGGAGTTGGAGACACTGTTGTGGAAGTAGGGCTTGCCCTTTCTCCATCTAATCCCAAAAACCAAACCCCGTGCCGCTACAACCCTTGAAGGGCCTAGGCCTACAAATCGACCACTGCCTAGCCATTTGGCCTGCAGCTTACGGGATGACGAGGCAGGCGCGCTACCCCAACACCATGGGGAGGGATGCCATTTGTCGTCCATTGATGTCGATACAATTTTTTGAAAAAGAAAAAAAAACAATAATCTTAATTCAGAGAACTAGTTGACAATCATCAATTTTCAGACCGCCCAAGCATTGCATCCAAAAGATCCTGGACGCATAGCGAGAAGTTGAAGAGATTTTGGGAAGACAAGAAAGCAAGATCAACTGGAGAGGTTCAATCGCGCTCCTTAGATGGACATAACGATGTAAATGGTAATAATAATAGTAATATAAAGCTCGCGTCGAACTTGTGGTTGATTTCTGGGCGGATGTTTCCTGAGACAGAAGGCTTTATGTTGGCTATTCATGACCAGGTTGTCCCCGCGAGGAACTACTTTAAGTTCATCATCAAGGATGCATCTGTGCCAGATGGTCAATGCAGATACGGCTGCTCAACTTCGGAGACTGTTCAGCATATTATTTCAGGTTGTCGCCATTTCGCAGGGACAGAATATAGGAAGAGACATGATTTTGTTGCAAAGATAGTACATCAAGAACTGGCTATACACCTTCAACTGCTGAGCCAAGTGAAAGTGCCGTACTATAAATATGCTCCTGAAAGCGTACTGGAAAATGACAGTTGTACCTTGTACTGGGACCGTACTGTACAGATGTATTTAATGTATTTAATAATCATAATTTCTTACAAGGATTTCAGAGTAACTTAGTTGTTGGAAATGCCGTCCTTCATTTTCTAAACACTCGTTGCACCGACGAAGGAAGTTTTGGTACACTCGCTGTAATTCCCCCTCCCCGATATTTCGTATCGGTGCAGTTAATTCATTCTCGAGAACCTCCAGAGTACGTGGATTGTTTCTGTATACCTTTTGTTTGGGGGTTCCTCACAAGTAAGAATCGCACGGCGCTGAAACTTACGAACAAATTTACTGCAAACTTCATCTATATCTAACCATGTTCACAGGAAGTGAGGAAGACTATAGTATTTCACAGCAAGGCTTAGTTATCACAATCAAGTTTCGTATATAATAAATACTATGACAACATCCAGGGCTTCACGACCCACTGTTGTAATCGGCACAGGCTATAAATGTGACGGTGAGTCATTGCGACATGTCCGTGGCACGGCCTTTGGAAAGCTCCGGTCTATAGGGAGAGCCCGCACTGTATTTGTGTGCATATTTTAAAATGTAGTTTTATTGTAATTTTGCCACCTGAAACTCTGTCTCCATTTACAAATGAATCCATAAATTATCTAACAATACTGGACGCTCACTGCATTTGGCGTGCAGTGACGCGCAATAGCGAATGTGTCTAATTGTGTGTATAAAATTCTCGCATGATAACGTGTGATATTGTGGTGTCTATTGACCGACAGTAGTGGCTACGCTGGCTAAAGTACAGCATTAGGTCATGGGACAAAGCTCTCTGCTGACTCGGTAGACGCGTGGGTTCGAGCCCCACCGTCGGCCGTCCTTGAAATGGTTTTCCGTGGTTTCCCATTTTCAACACCAGGCAAATGCTGGGACGGTACCTTCTGACAGGCCACGGCCGCTTCCTTCCACATCCTTGCCCAGTTTCATTCACCATCATTCATTTCATCTCTCATTAACTCCTCTCATGAGGTTGGCGTCAGGAAGGGCATCCGGCCGTAAAAACCATCGCCACAAGGACTTCCATCGCATCTCATCCCCGACCCCGTTGGAAAAACGGGAATAATAAGGGGTAGACATACAATTGTGGTGTCTATTGTGATGGATGTGTATTTCTTTTGGGTAAGGATTGGGAAGGAAACGGTCGTGACTTGAAGTTAGGAACAATCCCGGCATTTGCTTTGAGTAGTAGCGAGGAAACAACGGAAAACCTCTTTGAAGAAGGCTGAGGTGGGATATGAACCCACCTCTACTCAGTTTTACCTCACGAGGCTGAGTGTACCTCGTTCCAGCCCTCAGACCAGAATGAAATATCCTGGCAGAGCCGAGATTCAAACCCGGGCCTCTGAGGTGACAGCCAAGAATGCTAGGCATTACACGTTGATTTTGTTGCTGACTGCTAAGCGATGTTGTTGTTGATTATTTAGGGGTTTGCGACATCGTGGTCATGTTGCTCCGTGTACTTGAGTGTGTGTAGAAATTGTCTGATAACCTGTGTCACTGTGATGTCTGTACTAGTACGTGCATTTTGTGATTTTTCTAGGATTTGGGTAGAAAGCGGCCGTGGCCGGCGTTTGCCTGGAGTAGAAATGGAAAAACCACGGGAAACCACTTCCAGGATGGCTGAGGTAGGAATAGAACCGGCCTCTTCTCAGATATGCCTCAAGAGGATGAGTGTACGGCGTTCCAGCCCTCAGACCATTTTTTTTGGCAGAGCCAGGAATCGAACCCGGGTCTCTGCGGTGACAGCCAAGGTGGGCATTACTGCTAAGAGAAGTAATATTGCATTTACAAGGCAATTATTCATATTTGTGCTTATATTGTGATAAAAAAAATAATCTAGACCAGCCTAAAATATAGGCGAGCATGAATAAAGTCAGGAAATGATTTACGCAATAAACCATGATGTTGATCAAGGGAAAACGAGTGAAATACCTGTAGCTAGAATGAGGGTGAGTCCTTACGTCGATGGTCGTATCAGCACGACATAGGTTGTTCTTGACACAATAACAAATGGCACTGGTCTGGCACACGCACGTCCTGTGGTCCTGCTGTTCAGACCCTGCCGCCAGCACAGCGAGGAAGAACAAGACGACGAACTCGATTCTCATGGTAAACTGGGTGAGACAAGATCGGCAGAGCCTTATATTCAAACTGCGTCATTAACTCGAGCGGATATACATGACGTAGCCTATCGTATACGGATTGGAACCCGAAGGTGGACCACTCACCCAGCGTTCTTTCCTGCAGACTCCCACGTCTTTATACTCGGAATTGCTGCCCTCCCTATCACAAGAAAGCATCTCCTCATCCGGAAATGACAAAGCATGTATTCTTATTTTAATTCATTTCATTATGCGATTTAGATTTCCGTAAATCGATACGCACTTCAAAGCCACAAAATAATAATATCAGTATATTTCAACGTTCAATAAATTAGAATTACCACATAATAAACACAAAGCAAATTAAGAGCAAAGATAATAATAATAATAATAATAATAATAATAATAATAATAATAATAATAATAATAATATTATTATTTTTTTACGAGGGACTGTGGAAAATCTTCAAAAGACACATGTGAAGGGCCCGCACTCCACAGTAGTGTGGGATTCTTACCCACTAAAATCCACCTCCCTTTTCCCACGATGTGTTCATCACCCCGGAACCGCTCTCGCATTACTTCAGGGTGATGTCGTGCTTACTTAGTCATTCAGACTTCTTCTTTCTTCATTTTTTCTTAAGGATGTTCGAACGCATCCATTTCCCTCTTCTTCTGGCGAAGGACACCTTCTATGTAAATAGCTTTCTGATTCCATGTTTGATCATTTCGGAGCATCATCTGTAGGATGTTGTCCGGCGTGATTACCCCTATAGAAGCTTGCAGATCTCTTCTATTTGTTGACCAGCGTTCACACACAAAGAATGTGTGGAGCGCATCATCCTCTTCATTACAATAATGACACGCCTATGTGATGCAGGAATCTCCGAAAATAGCCATGGCCTGTTAGGAACTGTGTCATATAATAATTGACCTCTCCGTGGTTTCGATCAACCCAGTCAGCCAGGCGCGGAATAAGTTTCTTTGTCCATCGACCTCGTGTCTCATCATCCCACTTCTGTTGCCATCGTTCCATACAATGGTTGTGTGCAGACGTCTTTGCCTGGTGTATGCCCAGTTCTTCTTTGATGCGCCAAACTTCCTGACGCTCTAAGGCAAGTAAATCAATTGGTGCTACTCCCGCTACCGCTAGAACAGCAGGCTCTGAAACAGTGCGGTATGCACATGAGATCTTCAGTGCTCCTCTCCGTTGTACTGCTGCTATCCTTTTACGATACTTCTCGAACCGTAAGGACTCAGCCGAGAGTAATAGAGTAATATGGACTGGACTGTTGTCATCAGGAGACGTCGTTTACTAGGCTTCGGACCTTTAATATTACCCATTAATCGGCTCAAAGCGGTCAAGATATTTGCTGCTTTATCCGTCACTCTTTGAATATGGGCCCAGAATGTGAGCTTCGTATCTAGCGTCACACCCAAGTACTTCGTACTCCTTGATGAATTAATCATCGTCTCTCCCTCTTGCATTGGTACAAGAGTGTTGATTCTCCTTCTCGTCAGCACAACAATCTCCGTTTTACGGTCTGCTAATGACAGCTTATGTTCCGTCATCCAATCTGTGACACGTCGCATTACCTGATTGAGTTTCAGTTGCGCCAGCTCTATATCACGAGCCACAATCAGAGCAGCAACATCATCAGCATATTCTACCAATATTGCATCTTCGGGCATCTTCAGCCGAAGCAGGCCATCGTATGCAATATTCCAGAGATCTGGCCTATGTCCTTCCTCGGTATCGTACTGCAAAATACGGTCCTTTAGATAATCCCTCAATATCCGCATGAGGTATCTCGGTAGTCTAAATTTATCTTGAAGTGCCGCCAAAATGTCACTCCACTGGGCAGAGTTAAAGACATTCTTCACATCTAGAGTCACAAGTAGCGTAACTTTACGTGAATAATGGTTACCCATCTGAGCTCTGTTTGCAGTCTCTGCAACTACCCACACAGCATCAATAGTCGAGTGCCCTTTCCGAAAGCCGTATTGATGGGCAGATAGATCTCCAGCTGATAATAATAATAATAATAATAATAATAATGTTATTGGTTTTACGTCCCTTTTAACTACGCCGGGGTGCCAGAATTTTCCCCCGAAGGGGATCTTTAACGTGCCAGTACATCTACTGACACGGCTCCCTCGCATTTACGCTCCCTCAAATGCCTACAACCAAGAATAAAGAAGATGCATTATAATACATTATTTCATTAATTAAGGACAACATTATCAGAAGCCACCAACATACAACATGGAATTTAGATGACAACAAGACGAGATACATTTTGAACCGTAATACGGGCCACGAACAATATAGACAATAGCACGTGATAATAATCAACAACTTCAATTTGAAATAATAGAACTTATAAAATAACGGATTCGATTGACAATAAAACCAAGACTATTTCACGACCAAAAATACTAGTTGGCACAACATGGAAATCCCTATATCCCTATATCATACTAATATATAAAAATGAGATGGTGTGTGTCTGTCTGTCTGTGTGTTACCTAATAACGCAAGAACCACTGGTCCGATTTAAATGAAATTTTGCATGGATATAGCTGCAATACCAGGTTTACATATAGGATAATTTTAATTTCGATATTTTGCACTATTAAGAATTTGCGACCTTTTTAGTGACGTCACTACACCCTTTGATTTAAAAATTTCATATTTCCATATCAAATAAAAAGAGAACGCTAAGAAATAGCAAACTTTTGATGGGACATACGAGCTAGGAAATTTAATTTCCTATCCGAAGGGTCCTTATCACTTTTCGTGTATCTCCAACGGTTATCGAGTAAAACCTACTTTTGTGACGTCACTACACACTTTGGTTTCAAAATTTCATATTTCCATTTCAAATAAAAAGAGAACGCTAAGAAATATCAAACTTTTGATGGTATACACGAGGTTTAGCATTTAATTTTCTATCCAAAAGGTCCTTATCACTTTTCGTGAACCTCCAACGGTTAGCGAGTAAAACCTAAATTTGTGCAATAAAACACGGTCAACACCGAGCGGTGCAGTATATCTCTACATAATATAAAAAATAAAATTTGTCTGGTTTTTTTTTCTGAATTTCTACGTAAATTTGAGTTATTCACACGTTTCAGACTGTTTTATGATAGATGCGCGCGAAAATAATGTTTTGGTCTGTCTGTCTGTTTGCTTGATTGTCTGTGGACAACTTTGTTCCCTTATAACTCGAGAACGGCTGGGTGTATCAACGTAAAATTTGGTACAGATATCCATCAGAGGCACGACACTAATCATTGATGTAACCCTTCTCCGTACCTCTCATAAAAGAGGGTCTACCCCCTTAAAATACATGCGGAAATAGGAGTAGAAGGACGAGACAAAGATCATTTTCAGCCCCTCAATGTGAGAGACAAAACTCGGGGGCCCTAAAGGGTCCCCGAAATACACATTTTAAGGCCTTAAAACCAACCATTTTTGAGATATTCCCAGAAAACTAATTTCATTTAATAAACTAATGAACGAATACAAGCCGGTAACCATGGCAACAGATTCTCAGAGGTCCATCTATTGCTGTAAGGCGCAATGCAATTCCATTAATAACATTGGTGTGAAAGTTTGCAAACGGTTAGAAGGTTATCACGGAACCAAATTAAGCTGTAAAATTCATCAATACGTATAATGCGCTTAAGGGGGTCAAGGGGCACACTATATTTTTTTCACGCGATTTACACCTGCGGGTGTGGTGCGGCAGGTCTATTATATTCCTATCCCTAATTATATTATTAGTATTATATTATGGCGTACAACGAGGAGACAAAGCCCCTCGGTGCCAGAAACAAAACTCGGGGGCCTCGAAAACTACATTATAAGGCTCTAAAACCAATAGTATCTGAAATATTCCCAGAAAACTAATTTAATTTAATTTAACAAACTAATGAAGGAATGGAAATCGGTAACCATGACAACATTATCTCAAGGGGTGGCATCCAACTTTCCATCTATTTCTGTAAGAAGCAATACCACTCCATTTATACCTTGCCACGGTGGGTGAGTGGATAGCGTGTCGGTCAACTAACCCCAAGATTGCAGGTTCACTCCTGGCCGTGGTACAGGCCGGACGTTTGTTTTAGACGAGTGAAAAATCGTAATGGAAGGCTGCAGGCGAGTTACTACAGTACCTGTGTTGTTATCAGCTGCCCCAAGCGCTCCGATGATTGATAAAGCTGTTTCACACTATTGCTGAAGTATAGTCACTGACAAATATAATGACGTTCTGTTCGTAACTACGTAACGTGTACTTCCGTGTCACACAATACTTCGACGTGGACTGTACTGTCTGCTCAAGTCTGGAATTCCATTACATCAGATCGGTGGTGACAAATGTGAAGTGATAGGGTAAGAGAGTGACTGTGTACAGGCTCACCCGCAGGCTTCAAGGTCAAGGACAATCGTCTAAAACAAACGTCCGGCCTGTATGTGATTTTTGAAAGGCGGCAAAAATACGACTCGCATGTCATACGATGTTGGCATGTCAAAGAACTCATTTGAATTCAGTAGGCCGTGTTCATAATGGCAAAATTAACTTCAGGAGTTTCCACCAACACAAAGTTCCTCATTTCTCTACTAGAAAGCGCTATAGTGTTCAAGGAGCTTAGATATCTACCCTCCTTGACTTTCATAGTGATTCAAGGAACAACGAAATTTCGACATGCAAGCTACCCTCTGGGTGTCAAATTACGAAGCTTGCACCCGGCACCCGAGGCCATACGATATTATTATTATTAGGCTACTCCATTTATTACATTTCTGTGAAAGTTTGCAAGTGGCTATAAGGTTATCACGGAACCAATGTAGACTGTATAGTTCGTCAATGCAATTAAGGGGGTCAAGGGGTAACGTAGAATTTTTTCATGCAATTTCACGTGCGACATATAGTACAGAAAGTCCATTATATCTACAAACAGAAACATTATTTTCAAAAATTCCTGAATTGAATCAGCATTTTCTGCGGCTTTTAGGAATTTGGACCATTAGAGGCTAAAGAATCTGAATTTTCATGCACCACAAGCCTTTATAATTTATGAAAGAGTTCTTCCTGTGTATGGGGACCTAACACAACGTAGAGGGACATGTTTTATGTGAGGTGTATTGCGTTTCGTCTACAAGGCTTTCAAATCTATTTCACGTCAGGAAGTACACGTTAGGTGAATTTAGTTTGAGAGCAGATTTTAACTAACCGTCTTTTTTGTCGACATACGGGTTCATCGTAAGGATGATTTTTTTTGATACGTATGGTAGATATACCCATATTTGGATATCTGGGTGATATGTAGTAGACATAGAATTGTCTGTCTGTCTTTCTGTGTATCTTTATGTACGCCTATAAATCGTCTTCGGATGCTTGGTGCATCGTAAAATTAGGTACCGGTATGGTAAATATGAGTCAATACACCAATCATTTATAAAACTCCTCACCGTACTTTTCATACAGTAGAAGGGTGGATATAGGGAAAAACTTCTCAAAATACATGCTAAAATAGGCAAAATATAAAAATTATCCTAGAAGGACGATCAAAGCATATGTTGCGCTTCTCATTGTGAGACACAAAATTCGCGAGTCTATAAGTGGTCTCCGAAAATCACATTTTAAGTCCCTTAAATTAACAGTGTGTGTGATATTCCCAGAAAACTAACTTCGTTCTGATAAACTTATGAAGGAATGACAAGCCGCTAACCATTGCAACAATAGCTCAATTGATAATGTCTGGTGTTAATATATAACACCGTTCGAAGAACGGGTACTTCTGCTAGTATATTATAATTGTGAAAATCTGTGTGTCCGTGTGTGTGTGTGTTAGTTTGTTACCTCTTGACACTAAAACGGCTGGACGGATTTGGATGAAATTTGAAATGGAGACAGCTTATACCATGGGATAACATATAGGCTGCCTTTCGTCCGGAAATAAATCATTGTTCCCGTGGAACGGGCAACATAACTGAAAAGTCACCAAAAATACTCAACCAGGACAAAATATCGAAGTTGTCGAATAAAGACCGGACAAAGCTCATTTTACTCCCCTCGATGCAAGAAACAATACTAGGTGTGTCCCTACGGGACACCGAAAACTACATTTTAAGGCCCTAAAACCAACAGTTTCAAAGATATTCGCAGAAAACTATCTTCGCACTGATTGATGAACTAATCGCAAGTCGGTTTCCATGGCAACACTACCTCAAGTTATGACATCCGATTTTCTATATATCCCTGTAGGAGGCAATGCCAATCCATTTATTACCTTTTTCAAGATATGTATCTAAACACAATAAGAACAGTGTAGCGCGCCTGCCTCTCGTCCGGAGGCCCCGGGTTCGATTCCCGGCTCCGTCAGAGATTTTAGACACTGACGTGAGGGCTGCAACGGGCTGCACACAGATTCGTGAGGACAATTGAGTAGCTGTGAGTCAGCGCCCTGGTCACGAAGAACAAGATTGACGGCTGAGGGGACACGATGCACTGACCACGCGTCACCACAATATCTGCAGGCCAATTGGCTGGGAAGCGGTCGCATGATAGGCCTAAGCCATTCATGAGCTGTAGTGCCAGGGATAAAAAAATAGGGAAAGCGCTTCTAATACCACCTTTAATTTTTAAACAATACAGTAGCGGCTACTAAATAACGGTAGAGATATTGCTACGTTCAATTTCATAAACACTGGGCTCACAAATCCTGTATAGGTAAGTACAAATAAGTTATCAGTCTGGTCATTATTTCAGTAGCAACGAAGCTCTGAGGCGGCTATTGCCGTTTCCTTAACACTTAAGGCATCCCGCCGCCATATACCTCAATGTGCACTTACCAAATTGTGAACCAGTCTATTTTACCGAAAAGAATTTCTACTAGCGAGTATCCACTCCGGCAAAAACCACACTCACTACCTTTTCCAAAATTTACACAAGACGTGATTTTTAAAGCACTCTTCTGTATGTTGAGGTACAGAGACATACCACATGGAAAGATACAATAAAATGTTGGCAAATCTGAGTTCAAGGAACTGCTGTCCAGAATAGGCTTTCGGTACAGGTTATGCGGCCCATGTTCGTAACATGGAATGTTTTCCTTTGCCAATGCATCTGCACCATGTGCGAGGGCAACGCATTTCAAAGATCTCTAAAAACACAATAATCAGGAAATTGGAGAACAATTTAAAGTCGGAGTGAAGATTCAAGGATAAATAATTTCATCTCTGAGATTTGCTGATGACATCGTCATCTTTGCCAATACGCCAGAAGATTTGAACGAGTTTTTGAATGGTATGGACTCCGTCTTGACGAATGAATTCATGATGAAAATCAATAAATGTAAAACAAAATTATTGGAATGCATCCGAAATAAATCAGAAACCTCTATGGACATCAAATTGGCAGGTGAAACGCTACGGGATGTAGGAGACTTCTGTTACCGGTACTTAGGAAGCAAAATAACCAGTAATGGACGAAGCAAAGAGGATATAAAAAGCAGGCTGGCTCAGGCAAGGAAAGCATTTCTACAGAAAAGGAATCTGTTGACATCGAATATATATTTAAGTATTAGGATGTCATTTTTGAAAGCGTTTGTCTGGAGCGTGACACTATAAGGAAGTAAAACTTGGACTAATGGTGCTGCAGAAAGGAGGAGAATTGAAGCGTTTGAAATGTGGTGTTACGGGAGAATGATGAAGATCAGATGGGTAGATAGGGTAACAAATGAAGAGCTATTAAGACGAGTGGGAGATGAGAGATGTTTCTGGCGACTGCTAATGAAGAGAAGAGATAGGTTGGTACGACACATATTAAGACACCCAGGAATAGCAAGCTTAGTTATGGATGGGAGGGTCAAGGACAAGAACTGTAGGAGTAGACCAGGGTTATACAGATTGCCTCAGATGTAGGGTGCGGTAGCTATGTAGGGGTGAAACGATTAGCTCAGGAGAGTGAGGCATGGAGGGCTGCATCAAACCAGTCAAAAAACTGAAGACTCAAACAACAACAATCGGGAATTTTAATTACTTAGACAGGCATGTAAGGCAAAAGGGTTGTTGGAGAATTTCAATCCCTGGGATGTAACACGGGAAGAGACTGCATAATGTATATCAGCGGCCAAGGTGAGAGATATTTTACTATAGGTCCATTAATAGCGACATGTTGACGTTCAAATCATCAATAAGTGTGGCAAAATTATACCCAGAATAGTTTAAGGAAAAATACTTTTAATTCCCCATATTCCGATAGATTTGCCATTCCAGGTGTACTGTACGTTTTGACAAAACCATTTTTTCCCCACGCGCAACTGTATGTGGCGTGCTCGCGATTATCCGGACAACAAAATCGTTATGTCTCAGCAGAAGATGGCAAAACCAAAACCAAAATTTTCAAATGTGTCCACATAATGTAACATCATACCCTGCAGTCTTTCACAACTCTATAAAATTCCCACTTTTGCTGCTCATATCAATATACTGTATGTATCAGAATTTTCATAATTAGAATAGACCCACCTGTAGCCGCGATTGCTATAATAGAATAAACCAATTATCAGCAATAATGCATCGTCCCCATTGTCTTGATCGCGAGCGAAGCCGCGGGTACCTGCTAGTGTCAAGATATAATAATTAAATATTACATTTTCAGTTCAGCATATTTGATAAAAGTTTCATATAAATAACCTTCATTCGAGCAAAAATACATGTTTAACTACTAATACTTTCGTAAGGACGTCCATTTCTATTACACATGTATATTCAAAATTGGACTCTTAGAGTTAAGTTTTATTTATTATTATTATTATTATTATTATTAATAATAATAATAATAATAATACTAATAATAATTTCGTTAATTCCCCTTGAGGAGAGCGTTAAAACACAATTTCCATGGTTTGTTTTTCTGTCCCTTTCTGCCCCAAAACCTCTCATATATTCACTGTGTTTCCTCTTTCTCTCTTTTGTCCGCTTCTTTCCTCTTGGCGCGTTAGCTCAAATTTCTGTTTTCTGATTTTATCTCTGTATATTTTTATAACGGCCTCCGTGGCTTAGGCGGAAGCACGCCGGCCTCTCTCCGCTGGGTCCGTTGTTCAAATTCCGGTCACTCCATGTGAGATCTGTGCTGGACACAATGGAGGCAGACAGGTTTTTCTCCGGGTACTCCGGTTTTCCCTGTCAAAATTTCATTCCAGCAACACTCTCCACTATCATTTCATTTCATCTGTCATTCATTTAATCATTGCCCCAGAGGAGTGCGTCAGGCCTCGGCAGCCGGCACAGTCCATATCCTCGCCGCTAGATGGGGGCTTCATTCATTCCATTCCTGACCCGGTCGGAGACTGGAAGCAGGCTGTGGATTTTCATCTCTGTATATTTTCCTGTCTGCTGGGTCGGTTTTGGTCAGGGTTAAACACTACCCCCAAGGGAAGATGAAGAGAAAAGGAAAGGGAAGTGGGTTTCGGACTGAGGAACAAGAGTGGGTAAATAGGACGAGAGTCCAACACCAAACAAAATTAATTTGAGCAAGTATTCAGTGACGAGTGTCACCGCCAAGCCCGTGAAGCACCTAAAGTGGGTATGGACCTGGACGCAGCTAACGTGAGATGTGGCTGGAGCTTGGGCTATTTGCAAGCAAGCAACGATAGTGCTTTCCCTTCCAAGCCTATATTTGACTACTATGGGGAAGGGTGGTAGTCTGCAAGACAAAGAAAACAAGTAGTTCCGTGAAGAACTAAATAGCCTATTTTCATATGTCCTACCCGTGTTTATTTCCTCTAACAACATACAATATTTCAGTTTGAAGGTTGTGATAGATTCGTAGATATTGAGAACCGCCTATATATGTCAGATGGTTCGCAGGTTGGATTTTTATTTATGTGCTATTACATGAAGATTATTGTGTACGTGTGGTATTCAAAGTTCAATCGCATAATTAGAACACAATAAGTAAAAACGAGATTTTAAAAGTTCGCACAGCTGCCATCTTGTGGTTATGAAAACAATTGAAATAAATTAGAAGCCAGTGGATTAACATATGTATAAGTATTTAACGTGCAATGTTTTACTGCACTCGGATGGTTAAATCGCGAGAAACGGTCATTTAAATATGTATAGTTCGCGTCGCTGCCATGTTGGATTTCTGCTCACCAGGTTACTGAAAGTCCTATATGTGAACTTATGTTCGTAGCCTCTATGAACATAACAAATTTCAGTTTGATTGCTGTAAAAGATTCATAGATATTGAGAACCGTATAAATATCTCGGATGCTCGCCATTTTGGATTGTTATATATATAGGCCATAGAGTTATGCACCATTAAAGGAAAATTATTGCGTAGGTTCATTATTCAATCTTTCACTTCGATCGCATCATTACGACACAAGAAATAAAAACTTAATTTTAAAGTTTCGCACAGCCGCCATCATGAGGTTATGTAAACAATTTAACTGAATTAGATGCCAGTGCATTACAATATATATAATCATTTACTGTACCACATTTCACTGCGCTCAGAGAGTTAAATCACGAGAAAAGTCTATTAAAATGTTTCAACTTCGCTTGGCCGCCATGTTCGTTTTGTACTTTACAGGTTTATGAAAGAAACATAGATAAACTTATAGCAGTGCCCTTTATCACCGTACTAAATTTCAGGGTGATATCTGTAATAGTTTAGGAGATATAGAATGCCGGTGAAATATTTCTCACAGCCGCCATTTTGAGGTTATGTAAACAATTGAACTAAATTAGATGCCAGTGCATTACAATGTGTATAAACATTTGCTGTACCAAGTTTCATTACGTTTGGATGGTTAAATCGCGAGAAAAGTCTATTTAAAAGTCTCAATTTCGCTTGGCCGCCATGTTGGCTTTGTAGTTACCAGGTTTTTGAAAGTCTCATAGGTGAACTTCTAGTAGTACTCTTTATCACCGTACACAATTTCAGGGTGATATCGGTAATAGTTTCGGAGATACTGAATGCTAGTGAAATATTTCGCACAGCCGCCATATTGGATTGGTGAGACACAATAAAAATTGAAGGGCACGGTCGGGGTCGGCCAGAATGGTGCTATGATCTTACCGAGTTTCACAGAAATCGCTCCAGCCGTTCAAAAGTTATTAGGGGGGGGGGGGGACATACACACACCTCACACACACGGACAAAAGGTGATCTCATAAGCCTATTTTTTCAAAATTGAAAATGGGCTAAAAAGGAGTCAGGTTTAATCGAAGGTTTTGAAAGGCGCAAATAATTTGAATTGGCCGTGATAACTTAAATTTTGGGTACTGTTGGATCTCCGTTAGACCAACCAAATACTCCCAGAAAGGGAAGCGATGAAGCAATATGAATGCTTTTAGTAAGGATTTTATTTCGTCTTGATGAGTTGGAAGAATGCCAATTGTTGCACGTAAGATAAGTTGAGCTTGAAACCAGCGGAGTGCCGATTAAAAGTTCAAACCAGAGGAAAACTATGAATTTGGAAAACAAACAATGAGTTATAGAGAAAATCTCGACGAGCAGGTAGCTTGCTGAGCTAGCTATGCTCGCCTCGATGGCTTATTAGAATTAGTTATGAAAACTAAAAAGAGCTTTAAGTTAAACAAGATTTTTGAAGTTTCAAGTTAAATGCAACAAGTAGCGAAACATTAATTACTTTTTTAAGTAATTTTCTTAAAGAAAGCATAAGCCAAGGAAGAGTTAGGGAAGACAATGACCTGCCTAACCGTTATTCTCTAGGAATTTATAAAACGAAAAAATGGAATTTAATTTATTTAACGATACTTAGAGTTGACGTAACGAACCATATAAAGCTGATTAAGATTCCAATTAATAACAATGAACAATTTTAACATACAAAAGTCTGAGACTTAATGCTAACAAATTGTAATTTTTTTAACGATGATGAAGGGGATGCAAGTTTAAAACTTGCTTCGAGCACAAATCTGAATAAGAATTTAAAAGTTATGCTAAAAATAGCAAACTTTAAAGTTTATAACGAGGATTATAAATAATTAAAGCTATGACAGAGAATCAGGTACAATATATGCACTTTGAGAATTCCTATGTGGAAATCTTAAAGTATGAAAAAATATTAAATTTGAAATTATAACAAGAAAAGAGAGAATTAAGAAGAAGTTTCTATAACTTCTTGTATTGAAGCAGGGATCACGAGAAAAATGGGGCCAGTTACCCTTTCGTGAAACCTGGAAAAAGAAAAGTTAGAAAACTCACTTGTGAGTAGAAATAATTGAATTCCCTAATAAAAGAGGGAGAAAAATATGATTTAAGGTGTTTACTAGACACAGATTATATAGAAATTACGATGGAAAACAGTACAAAGATGGGAGGGCACTTCTATAGAGTGTCACCTCATTGAAAAGAACCTAAATTTTACAATTATTATAATATGTTAGTGAGGAGTTTGAGAAGAGGAAATAGGAGGATTAGGAGAAAGTCTTGGCCATATTTATTGCTTTCGTTTGAACGCGACACAAATGGTGGTTGAACTGGTACTGTTATGGACTGTAGTCTGTCGACAAGTTCACTATTGCAACACGGAAAGTTTATGAGACGAAAAGTTATTGCAGTTGTGGAGATCACTAGTTGAATCTTAGATTGGGAAAGTTTATTGCGTTTTGACGTTTATAGATTGTAGTTGAATGCAGCGGATAATTTCCAACGAAGGAAGACAAATTATATGCTGATTAGAAGTATTTTCAACATAAATTCCTCAGTGAGGAACAAGCATTCCCATATTTAGGTGGAAAGTACTTGACGGTTTTACTTGTAGAAAGATAAATTGATGTAGAAAGTTCTAGAGTTGTGATAACAGTAGAATTGGGCAGAACATCCCGCGGAGGAAAAGAGCTAAGTTTTTATAGACAGTAAGTTAAATAAATCTCCCACGGTGTGAGAAATCATTCCCAATTAATTTGTGTATGAAGCACAAATTTTCCAAGTTGGAAAGTCAGCTTAGATGGATGGAGCATGACTAGAAAAGTCCCTCGAAGGCGGTTATTATGTTGTTGGTAGCAATACCGCTCACTGTCTATAAAATCTTATTTAAAACCATTAAAACCATGTAAAATATTTTAAGATTAGTAGTTAGCTCATTTCTGAAGAGTAGGCGATCCAGGCGACCGTTAGCTTAAATCCACATCATGGCGTAGATATTTAAAACATGTCTCACATGAACAGGCTCCGACTGTGAGCTTTGAAGACTAACACACAAGTATGGTCCGCACAACAAAGCACAGAGGTACCAAGGAGGGAAGGGGGTGGGGGAAAAGACAAAGGAACATACATATGAAATACCAACTTTAGAAATAAAACTAAAAGTAATCTTCAAGAAGTTGATAGTAGGCGTCAATAGCGAAGCCTGGTGGAAGGGAAAGTTGTAGAAGTCCTCTTGAGCATGGAGATGTTAGCTGAAGATAGCGGCGACATCTTGTGGCTGAATTGGGAAGGAAATCCTCTTGAGCATTGAGGTGTTGAGGAACTTCAGGAGTTAGTTGCTAGATGCCGCTAGGTTGATCATGGAAGATATATCTACAACAAACTTTTAAACAGAGTGAACAAGGTGCGCAAATAAAAGAAAAGGTAAGAAATCACTGTTGGGGTTTGAGAAAAAAGGGAAGAAGTAACTTTAAGCAAAGAGCAGCGAAGGCTAACTCTGTCTTACCGTGTATTCCAAAGAATACACCATCTGCCATGACATCTGAAGAGATGTTTGGTTTCTTGAGATCTTCCACGGTTAATTTTAGCCAATTGGGTTTCAGTGTACTAGTCATAACTATATTCAAAATCTTCTTGGTCATTCTGTCTTCGTTCATCCTATGTACAAGTATGTGTCCATAAAATTTTGCCCTTCTTTTTCTGATGTTCTTTATAATCGTCTCTGTCTGTTTGTACAGTTCCATTGTCGGTTTCTTTATCCATATACCTTCTTTCTGAACTGGCTCCTAGATCTTTCTCAATATTTTTCTCACTTATTTTTTTAGTTCCTTGATTTTCGTTCTTTCCTTGATTGCTGTCATTTCTGAAGCGTAAAAGCACTGCCATCGTAATGGTAGTGGTATACGACTTCTGGTAAGATTACTGAGTTATAGTGTCGTAGTTTGACATTGATGGAGATACTTTCTTTTGTTGTAGTGGTTAAGTTTTATTTATTGTATTCTAGCAACCTGCCCCGGATTCGCCCGGTATCTTTAACACTTTACCCAGCGTAAGCTTAAAAGGCGCACGGACGGCAGGTCCCAGACGCAATTCAGATAATCTGAGGTGAACAGCGAAACTCCAAAAACATACTTAAGTCGATACTACTCGACAATTTGATGCTGGCTGAAGCTCGTAAACTTGCTCCGAAGCTAGTAATTTAAATTTCCACTGAATGGAGTTTGTTGGAAGAAATGAAAACGTAAATACACTTATAGTGGCCGATGTATTAAAGTTAGAGATATACTATCCTGGAGTTTTTTGTAGAACTTTTCATGCTGAACAACTCTTACACTCATAATATATACATATTTTTAACGGTTTACCCAGCGTAAGCTTAAAAAGGTGCATGGACAGCAGGTTTTTCTTCGACTCGATTCACAGGAATCGCTACTGCTCGGCTTCGTTTGTTCATAAATGATTGTTCTTCTACAGAAACCTTCATTGAGAAATCCTTTACAGAATGGTGAAAACAGTATGAAAATCCATCCAGTGGTTACCTGTTACATCCAAGAATCGGAAACTTTGTTTTATACTATATAAAGTTTGTTTATCGGAAAAAATGGCCTATTTAGTTTATAAGTATGCCATAGCAATGCGGCCCAAGCTGATAATGATCCTCAGGAAGGGTTGAAAACATGTCTCAATAAGCATTATATTAACAGGCGTTTCTCAATTTTGTCTATTTGTCTGTGTGTTTTGGGGTTGACGTCAGAACTACTGGAGCGATTGACATGACATTTAGCATGCCACTTCCATACCTGCCAGCCATACAAAACTAAATACCAGGATATTTTGATATGAGAATCAGGACAATTCCGGAGATGTAGGCTAAATAGTGCATATCAGCTCAATTACTTGGCAAACTGTGCTTCAAAATGTTTGGTGTAAATAAGCATTCGGCATTTATTATTCCATCACTTTCACTTTTAACACAAAATCTCTTTTTATATATATATATTTTTTTTGGTGCTACAATTGACATTTTCTTGGTGCGTCTTTGTTGCGACGTGTTTAGAAATATCACTTCTTCAACCATGTGCTATAATAGTACGTTATGCAACAAACCTATAATGGCAATAATTAATACACTCTGTCTTAATTACCATAATAGGTGAGTTGTATACGACTGTTTATGTTCGACGATAATTAGAACTGTTTTATGTTCGAACATACAGTAAATATTCATAAATGTCGAGATTTCGCCAGTTTGATGTACTGAACAGAGCGCATGGGACGCAGAGAATACCTTGTATTCGATCATGGCCTCGTCGAATAACCCACTATAACACTATCCACGCAGTGAAATTTAAAATAGGAGGCCGTGGAAGTCAGCGCAGGTGCGATACTATCCTTACCTAATTGGTCACACAACTGTTTCTTGAGCTCTGATTGGTGGGAGAAACTGTATCGTAATGAAAACTTGTACTATAATTAGCCTCATTATAATACAGTTTTCTGACATATAATATTTACATTTCGTCATGGTCGAACATTGAAAAAAACATTACATTGACAAACAGTAAAAAATTAATTTTAAAAAATTGACCTTTGCTGGATTCAATCATGCCCGGAAAATGTTCCAAAGACGGTTTAAAAAAAACTGAATTGTATTTTCTGGTTATAGTGAAGTGTCAAACACCGAGCAAAAACACTAGAATGTGACGAAAATGTTACAGCAAGGTCAATAAACAACCGAATACACTGAAACAAAACCCATTTACGATTTCAGGTACTTAAATAACATTCATTACCAGCCCACTATAAACACTTCCAAAACACACTGGAAAATGTTTGTTGCTCACCAATAATTTACAAAAATCGGGATGATAACTTGGGTATTCGTGAGTTGGGAGAAACTATCGAAAATCGAGAATCTCCCTCCTAAATCGGGTAGGTTGGCAGGTATGCAAGTGGAAGGCATCCCTAAAATTAAACTAGGCTACAAATTATTTGTGTAACACCAACAGGAAGCCTCAAATCCTGCAATCTCTATTATTCTCTTGACATCGCAGAGCCAAATGCGGGAATGTCCTGACATGGATGTCACATCACAGTTCTGTTTTGGTTCCTTTGGTTAAATTAAGGGGGCTGTGGGAAAACGGGGGTGTCACCCCGAGTCCTAGGACACCTCATACAAGTCCCTAGCATTAATGGTTCGCGAGATATTAAAAAGCCGTTGACTGTTTAGTTTTGGGTCCTTTGGTTAAATTAAGGGGGCTATAGGAAAACAGGGGGCGTCACCCCGAGTCCTAGGACACCTCATACAAGTCCCTAGCATTATTGGTTCGCGAGATGTTAAAAAGCCGATGACCTATTGGTTTTGCCGGGAGAGAAAATCCCTTGTTAACAGTGAACTCTGTTGGTCATTGAAACAACTACTTGTAAAACTCCAGTGCCAAATCCTGACCGGTGCACATGCGCGAGGTACGTCGTAGTACCAATGATTTACTGTAGGAATATCTTGGATGGGGTCTCCAAACCTTGCAGTAAACCGTATGCTATATACATTCCACAGCAAAAGTATGAAGGTTTAATTAATAAATCATAATTGTTTTCAGCAAATATGATATAATGAATTTTTTCTCACCAAAGAACGACAACTTGAAGATGATTTAATGTAGGAATATCTTAAATGGGGCCTCCAAACCTTGAAGTAAACCGTATGCGATGTTTCCTCTTACACATTTCCGTTCCATTTCCGTGGCCGACAGTACCTCGAATGCTTACATTAAATAAGAATACAGCAAAAGTACGAAGATTTAATAAATCATAATTGTATTCAGCAAATATGATATAATGAATATGTTCACACCAAAGAACGACAACTTGAAGATGATTTATTGTAGGAATATCTTTAATGGGACCTCCTAACCTTGAAGTAAACCGTATGCGATGTTTTCTCTTACACATTTCCGTCCCTCTTCCAAAATCACTCCCACAAAAAATATCCAGCAACCGAATGGAAACATGTTACACATCAAAAACACAAAACTCCGAACAGCTGCCATCTTGAGGTTATGAAAACAATTGAAATAAATTAGAGGTCAGTGCATTAAAATTTGTATAAGCATTTACCGTACCACGTTTCACTGCGCTTGAATGGTTAAATTGCGTGAAACGTCGCCGCCATGTTGGATTTGTGCTCACCAGGTTATTGAAAGTCCCATAAATGTGAACTTAAGTTACTAGCCTTTATCAACATACAAAATTTCAGTTTGAATGGTGTCATAGATTAGTAGATATTGAGAACCGTCTAAATATTTCGGATGGTAGCCATGTTGAATTTTTTATTTGTACAGTAGACAACAGAGTTATGTAGGCTACTATTAGATGACGATTATTGTCAGGTTCATTATTCAAACGTTGACTTCGAACGCATGATTCGGACACAAGAAATAAAACCTTATTTTAAAATTTCGCACAGCCGCCATCTTGAGGTTATGGAAACAATTTAACTAAATTAGATGTAAGTGCATTTCAATGTGTATAAACACTTGCTGTACCATGATTCACTGCGCTAGGATGGTTAAATAGCGAGAAAAGTCTATTTGTTTTAACTTCGCTTGGCTGCCGTGTTCGTTTTGCACTTAACAAGTTTTTTAAAGCCACATAGGTGTACTGCTAGTAGTGCCCTTTATCGCCGTGCGGAATTTCAGGGTGATATCTGTATTAGTATCGGAGATATAGAATGCCAGTTAAATATTTCGCAACGTGCTGAAATCTGAAGGGCACGGTACTTGTGTGAGTGTTTACGTTGTTTGATAACCTGCTTTCTGAGGGAACATTAATATATTGTAAGTAACTTAAGTTTTATAGTCAGGATTGCGGTAGGTGCCTCGGGTCTTGATTGAAATCGCTCCAGCCGTTTAGATTTTATTAGGGACACACACATATACACACACACGAACAAAAGATGATCTCATAAGTCTATTTTTTTTTCATAAATGAAATTAGGCTAAAAATGTGAAAATTAGCAAGATAGTAGATTCGAATAAGAGACTTGGTAAACAAAAGATTCGTGAATACATATGATATCACGTTTCCCAGTGTAATTGTGGTATTTGGAGCAGAACATTTACCATCCTATTTGAGCTGAATCTTACAGAACAAATGTGAACAGAAGTTTGAAATAAAATAAAATGACGATATTCAAAGAAAGTAGGCTATGTGTTCCATGGGGAACATCTATTTATTGTCGCGATGATTACAGTAATAGGGCACGACTGTGTGTGTCGTGACAAGGTCTGTCCCTAAGGAAGCGGAAGAATGAGCCTACCTTGGAGCAAGCCAGCTAATTACCGACCGGACAGTACAAGGTCCATGCCTCCTTCCTCCCAACCTTCACCGGTCATAATGTTTACACACCGCTGCATTATCCATCAGGCCCCAGTGTACTTGGGTGAGTGTTAACGTTGTTTGATAATCTGCTTTCTGAGGTAACTTTAAAACTTAAGTTTTACAGTCTGGGATTTCGGTAGGTGCCTCAGGTCTTGTTTAGTAGGAATGAGGAAAAACCGAAAGCAGAACAGGCTCAGGATGGTCATTGTCAGTGCCGGAATTCAAACCTACTATCTCCGAATTTCCAGCTCCTCCTTTCAGTCGAGGTGTGCGCCTTAACGAGCATGACTATGCTGCCTGGTCATGTGTGAGCTTCGGGGTGTTAGGACTGAATTGAGTTGTTGTTGCATATGAGGTGCTTGGGCATCGTGGTTATTTAGCCCCGTGTACTTGGAAGTGTGTGTGTGTGTGTTTGTCTGATAACATGTGTTATTGAGGTGTTTGTAATAGCGTGTGTATTTGTAATTGGTTGGTTTCTCAGTTTAGGGGCTGCGACAACGCAGTGCACTTTGGGTGTGTGTAGAATCTGTCTGATAA
This sequence comes from Meconema thalassinum, assembly GCA_946902985.2. Lineage (NCBI taxonomy): Eukaryota > Metazoa > Arthropoda > Insecta > Orthoptera > Tettigoniidae > Meconema > Meconema thalassinum. Next base: position 601,786,833 of record OX336388.2, on the reverse strand, counting down.
CCGGTGTAATTGTGATGGCTGTATTAGTGTGTGCTATCTGTTTTTAATTCAAGTAAGGACTGCAGACATTCAATTTTCAAGTAGTTACTAACCTACTTTTGCTACCAAACGCCACCGTCAACGACAACTAGTTCTGAACTTGGTGACTAGATGCCACCACAGTCGGCTTCTGGCGCCGAAAGTTGGAACCAAAGAGCGTTAGTCAAATCTAACCTATAATTTTAGCTTCACACAAATGTAATTAGTGGAAGGTTCTTTTACATGCCATTAATCTATGACATGGGACCGCCAGCTTTACTTCCCCTCCAAAGGAAGGCATACTGAGGGATTTTACGCTCTTAAAAATCCGACGACTTCGGCCGGGTTTGACCCCGCGACCTTGGGCATAGGAACTAAGCATGCTACCAACTACGCCACCGAAGCCGCTGTATTTGTAATTCATGTCAGTATTAGGAAAGAGGCGACCGTGGCCTTAAGTTAGAAAAAACTCCCGGATTTGCCTGGAGTAGAAGTGACCCACTTCTTTTCAGTTTTGATTCACGAGGCTGAGTTTACTCCGTCCAGCACTCAGACCAGAATTAAAATGTCTTGGCAGAGCCGGGAATCGAACCCAGACCTTCAGGGTGACAGCCAAGAACTCTTGCCTTTACGCCATGAGGTGGTCTATTTATGTCTTAAATATGCGCTTACACAATATTAAGTTAAATGTCCTACTGTATATACCATAGGGATAATATAGTGAGTGAAATCCCCCAGACGAGCAGAAATAATGTTACGGTATAAATTGAGTTGAGCGTTAGCAGGACTCTTTGTTATTATTGTTGTTGCTTCACTTGAGGGGCTCAGTCGTGATCATTCTGCTCCGTGTACTTGGGTGTGTGTAGAATTTGCCTGACAATCTTTCGTTATTGTGATGTCAGTAGTAGCGTGTGTATTTGTAATTCAGATGATAATTGGGAAGAAGGCGGCTGTGGCCTTTAGTTAGGAACCATCCCGGCATTTGCCTATAACAGAAGTGGGAAACTACGGAATACCACTTCCAGGATGGCTGAGGTGGGAATTGAACCCACTTCATCTCAGCTTTGCCTCACAAGGGTGAGTGTACCCCGTGCCAGCCCTCAGACCAGAATTCAATTTCTTGTCATAGGCGGGAATCGAACCCGGACCTCTGAGGCGACACCTAAGAATGAGATGGACTACGCGAATCTCTTTAGTTGCAATATTGTTCGCATCAGTAGTGTTATAATTTTTCATGCGTAAACTGGTGATGAAACTGTGGTTAAATTTTGTATAACAATACCGTAGTGTTGGTGATTTAGAAGGTCCATATCGATAAAGCTTTTGATTAGTAAACTTGTTGAGGAACCGGACTCTGCGCTATGTAACGTTAATAAAGCTGCTTATGATGAGCTGAACTTTAGTGGAATCGGCTTTTTACTCTCGTAATCCAAGTATTTTGCTCAATTAATCCTGGTAATAATACTCGGGGAGTATTTCCCATCACCCAGGGACGTGAGTAGGCACCACGGGACTCCAGCTGAGTCTGGCATTGTTTCCACTCACTTGTGCAGGGCTCCTCTCTGTTCTCTTACCCGGAGTCATCTTTTGTTCTCCTTCGACCACTGAAGGTTTTAGGGCATAGGTGGGCAATTAGAGAGCGCAACTCCTGGAGCCAACAGCACGAGCGCGAGCGGAGCCAAGGAGCCGGGACCAGCTGACTGCTCACTTATACTATGTGACAGAACGACTAGATGGCAATATGCGCAGTCAAGGCACAAGCATAGGTACAGCATTGTACGGGGCTGAGTAGGCCTGTATTATGTGTACGGCTGTACGCTAAATATGAATCACGAACAAGCTTAGCACATTTTTTATGAACAGTTTTCGCAAACAGATTTCCCAAACATGCACAAAATGACTGCCAAACTTCTATCAATGTTTGGTTCAATATATCTGTGTGAGAAACTGTTCTCTCTAATGAAGATAAATAAATATCCACGAAGAGCCACTCTAACTGACGCACATCTCACTGCCGTTCTTCGAATTGCAAGTGCAAGATCGATCGCTCCAAATGTAACCCGTCTGCTTAACCCTTAATTCACTACCTGAGTCCCCGGGACTCACAGTCATTTTTTCAATCTTTGTGCATCTCGTGATTTTGCGCCGATTTTTTGCCGCCACTGTATACCTTCCTTCAGTTGAGTGTTGAATGTGTAGCGGAAGAGACGTGTGCAAGCGGTGACTGGGAAGTGGGCAAAAGTGCTCGAATGAGTCCCGGGACTGTCATACAATACACGTGACATTTGTTTTGGTGTTGATTACAACAGTAATTGTCGTTTAAAAATGATGCTGATGATATTTGTGAATTATATAGTTTCTGATATTTTTTTACCATTTTGAAAAAATGTGATTGTTTGATGTTTATTGAGATCACTGTGAGAATTTCTCATTATTTGTAAATATTTCTAAATTACTGCATTAGTAATTAAGTGTATTAACATGAAATGCCCATATCAAGTCAAGTGCATTTTAATTTTTTTCTTAATTTTAATATTTAAAAAGGTGAGTCCGTGGGACTCAGGGTAGGAATATACGTGACATGTTTCCTGGTAGTGAATTGAGGGTTAAGCGAAAGGATACGCACACCTCCTTATCATCTGAAGAATGACATTTCAGATGTATAAGAACACATAGGCCTATGGTTTGTTAATGGTGAATGATATTTATTCATGTATTTATTTCTGTACTCCTAGAGCGAGTTTTCGTTCCTTGTGTTCTAAATAAGTTGTTGGGTTGGTGTATTGTAGTTTCAGGACTATCGGTAGTGGACAACGGAGAGTGTACTTATCAGCTGTCAAAGTAAAAGTAATTATTTATGTTTCCTACACAGAACCTAGTAAAAGGAATATAATTAAACGTAGGCCTATGTACATACCACCATAATCTAAACATCTAATGCACAACAAACAGGGCACAAGTAGGCCTATAAAGCTGTTGTGATACGCCGCTTGTAACTGGAAGCTGTGCAAGCAGCTACAAGGCCAACTTCGGTGAGAGTGCATACTCGGCTCTTTCTCCTGCCGGAGCGGGAGCGCTGCTCAATTAGCCGAATTGTACCCATCCCTGTTTTAGGGTATCCGTGGCCTAGGGTAACTTTCATTTCCCCACGTTAATTTGTCATTATTGATGCTTAGTATTATTATAGCTGTTTTAAGGGACGTAACAGCGAGGCCATCTGCCCCTTGTCTCATCTTTCCTGATACCCTCATACTTCAAGAGGTCAGACCTAGTATTTTCTTTTCATGGTATCTCTTGCCTTCTGCACAAGGCCTTATAGGAAGCAGGGTGTATGTATGCCCACCACCTAAGATTCACCCTAGATAGTGTTAAACCATCAAGGGCTCACGACTATTGAGTTCGGGAGTAGGTGAATCCGAGGGATTTTTGCATTTTTGGATTTTTATCCCATGTTAAAATGTGCTCTTTTAGGAATGAAATGATGTATAAATCAGTTTAAAATTCTCATGGGAAGTGTGTTATTTCTATTTTTTAAGTATTGTCTGATCGAAAATATTGAGCATATTGCATGTGCTACTTCTAGTTGAAATAAATTCGGTAATTTTTCTTATGGATTGTTTTAATAGAAAGGAGAATTTATGTCGTGCCTGTTGGTAGCATTGCAGAAACCAATATGGCTGTTGTTCCAACTGTAAACATATGAACATGAACAATCACATTTTCGCTCATTTATTAGTGATCTCAAACTTTAAATGCTGTTTCTGAACAATCTAATTTCGAGTTATATTCTTCCCATTATCTCAGGAACCAAGAAGACTAGATTATTAAAATTCTCACTGACTCCAGTCCAATAAATTTACTTCAGTAAAGTAAGAACATATTCTATAATGTCCGGTTTCTGAAATAACGGGAAGCGAATTAACAGAATTTAACATTTTCGATACAGGGCTTTCCAACTACCCTTCTTTGAGGCGTACTCTCTCCTCTTTCTCTTTCATATCTGCCTTCCAAGAATCTACTTCTTTCCGAGTCCCTCAGTTACCCTTATTGCAATGAGCAAGTATACTTGCACGACAGTAGGTCGGTAATGTCTTTGAGGTTGAGCCAAAGGTACTCCAGAAGCCTGTGGTAACTGGATGGGGAGGGCCCACGGTGAATAAACGGTGGATGGTACGCGTGGATGTTGACGGGGTGGAAGGAGTACCTTTGGTTGTCGGGCTGTTTTGTCGTATGTTATGTGTTAAAAAAAAACAAGGCATTACTGGTATGTGTGTTTGAATGAGTGCACAATTGAATGGACGTTGATGGTTTGCCGTAAAACTTACTCTGCCCCTACATACAGTAAAGGGTTAAAATAATATACTTCTAAGCGTAGTATCCTCATGATTTATATGTCATTTAAAATAGCAAACTCCACAGTTTAATATTATTCAAAAAAGAAAAATAGTTTTTTTTCTTCCAAAAATCACTTTCCGTATACCCTTAGAGGAAACAGGGTGTATGTATGCCCACTACCTAAGGTTCACCCAGGATAGTGTTAAACCATCAAGGGCTCACGACAATTGAGTTCTTTCTCCTCTCTCCTCTTTCTCTTTCATATCTGCCTTCCAAGATCTACTTCTTTCTGAGTCCCTCAGTTACCCTTATTCCTTTTTATTTATTGCCCTTTTCTTTTTCTAGCCGGTAAGTTAGTAGTTTATTTTAGTCCTAGTTTTTCCTTTTATCATCTTTCATTTTCACCTAAACCATTAGGGTTTGGTATAATAGATAATCCCCATAACCCATTAAAACAACAATAATAATAATCATCATCATCAGGAATTCCCAGCTCATCATCTGTCATCAAGTGGCACGGCTTAGTTCTTGGGACTATGGTATAGACCCCGTATTGAGGAAAGAATTCATGATGACAATCAATAAATGAACTATAAAACAAAACAAAATGGAATGCACACGAAATAAATCAGAAAGTAGAAACCTTCCGCTACTTAGAAAGCAAAATAAGCAGTGATGGACGAAGCAAAGAGGATATAAATAGTAGGTATGCACAGGCAAGGAAAGCGTTTCTACAGGAAAGAAATATGTTGACGTCAAATATAGGTTTAGGTATTAGAAAGTCATTTTTAAAATCCTTTGTAGTCTGGCACTCTAGTGTAATAGTGTAGGCTTAATAGTCCTGTTGGCACAGAAGAAAAGAGGACATTATAAGCATTTGAAATGTGGTGTTACAGGAGAATGACAAAATCAAAATGATAGATACAGTACGAAATGAAGAGACATTAAGACGACTGGGAGAGGCTAGATGATTTTGGCAACTGCTAATGAAGAGAAGAGGTAGGTTGGTAGGACACATACTAAGGCACCCAGCAATAGCAAATTTCGTTATGGAAAGAAAGTCGACAAGAACTGTAGGGGTAGCACAAGGTAAGAATATGTCAAACAAATTGCCCCGGATGTAAGGTGTGGTAGCTATGTAGAGATGAGACGATTAGCTCAGGACAGGGAGACATGGATAGCTGCATCAAAGCAGTCAAAAGACTGATGACTCAATGAACATGGGATATCCCTTCGTAGGTAGTTAACGACCTAGGTGGTACGAGATGTCTAGGAAAATCAACTGTTGCGGAATGTTCGGTCTTCTCCGAGAACATAATTCTCCGAGAACTTAGCTGCCAACATTAGGCACGTAGGGAATGCCACGAGATGAGCCATAATTCTGCAGTTCACATTAATATTTTCTCCAGAACACTGGTGTCACTGGGGGACACTCCTCTTCACGCTAAAAGTACCGTCAGAGCAGTTTCTCCAACATGAACACAGAATACTGTAATCAGGTAGAAACTGGTTTATGAATCAACATGACTACATTGACCTTGAATCATTATTAGATCATGCCAGGGTCAGTTATTTTATGTAAATACGTATTCCAGGCTTATGAATCGTTTAATATATTTCTTTCCGGAGGAGAAATGCGTTTACGCATGGTATGCCGGACTCCGGAGTTGCAGACTACCGACTATAACTCCCCCCGTTACTTCTGAACACTACAGTAGCCTGGAACCGTTTATCACATTACTTCAAGCTAGAGCCATTTTATCTTTATCCCGAGGCGGCTTCGGTGGCGTAGTCGGTAGCATGCTGAGCGTCTATGCCCAAGATCGAGAGTTCAAACCCGGCCGAAGTCGTCGGATTTTTAAGAGCGTTAAAATCCCTCAGTATGCCTTCCTTCGGAGGGAAAGTAAAGCCCGCGGTCCCAAGTCATGTATTTTTGGCATGTTAAAAACCTTCCACTAATTACACCTCCGTGAAGCTAAATTATAGGTTAAACATTTGACAAACCCTCTTAGGTTCCAACGTTTGTCGTCAAGAGCCGACTGCGGTTTCATCTGCTAACCTACTGTAGTACTGAACTAGTAGTCGTTGACGGTGGCGTTTGGCGGCAAAAATAGGAACTACTTGAAAATTTCAATGTCTGCAGTCCTTACTTGAATTGAATACAGATAACACACACTAATACAGCCATCATAAATAACACGGTTATCAGACAGATTCTACACACACCCTAAGTACACGGGGCTACATGACCGCGTTGTCGCAGTTTAAAACTAAGGAACCAACCAACCGTCTTTATCCCATAGGGCACATTTCCGTAGTGAATTATCTTCAGAGGCGATCGAGAGCTGCCATCTTGTTCGGAGGATATTTCCAACAAAACATACTATCAGCTTCTAATTTTCTTCATTCTGTATCATCAGCGAAACAATGTTTCCGGGAGATATCCTGCCCCAATGTGCTCTTGAAGAGACTGTCTATTTTGGACTCACTGTCCACAACAGAAAGTGGGATTAGCACTATCTAGTTCATTAATACAGTAGAGATAATCTGGTGGACCCACCTTCTGAAGACAGGAACAGAAGTACCCATGCCCAGCCAAGAACTGAGATAATAATAATAATAAAACTTTTTTCTTTTTTGGTATGGCTTTTATTGCCGGGAGAGTTCGAGGACATGTTCGGCTCGCCAGAGTTTGTAGCTGCTTCTACGAGGACCATCTTCAAGGTTGCAGGCGGTGGGAATCGAACCTCCTCGCCTCCCAGATGTAAGCAACTGCCTGCAGCCACGCCGTAACGACCACGGCTAACTCACCCGGTTATCCTAATAATAATTTGAATTGACATTAAGTTCATCATATCGAGGCCCATGTCATAGATTTATGGCATGTAAAAGAACCTTCCACTAACTAAAATTGCATGAAGTTAAATTTCCAGGTTAGATTTAATTAACGCTCTATTAAGTTCCAACGTTCGACGCCAGGTGCCGGTTGCGGTGGCATATAGTAGCCAAGTTCACAGCTAGGTGTCGTTGACAGTAGCACAATTGGTAGCAAAAGTAGGAACTACTTAAAATTGATCTCTGCAGTCCTTACCTGAATTACAGATAACCCACACTAATACAGCCATCACAATTAACACCGGTTATCAGATAGATTCTACACACACCCAAAGTACACGGGGCCACATGACCACGTTGTCGCAGCCCCTAAACTGAGGAACCACCCAACCTTACGTTATATACCTCAATTTCAATTGACCTCATGTTATCTAAGAATGTTCTTCAACATTTATAATAATAATGATAATAATAATAATAATAATTTTTTCTTTTCTTCTTTTTCTTAGTCGTTTACCCTCCAGGTTGGTGGAACCCACGGACTCAGCGAGGGAACTCACCACTACCGCCTCTACGGGCAGTGTCCTAGAGCTGGGAACATCTAATCGGAGTGGATACAACTGGTGGGGTGTGATTGGCACCTCGCCCAGGCGGCCTCACCTGCAAAGCGAACAGGGGCCTCATGAGGGAAGGTAATGGATGGTCAGGATGGATAGGCAAGGAAGAGGAAAGGAGGTGGCCGTGGCCTTGAAGAAGGTACCATCCCGGCATTTGCCCGAAGACGAAGTGGGAAACCACGGAAAAGCACTTCGAGGATGGCTGAGGTGGGAATCGAACCCCCTCTACTCATTTGGACCACCCGAGGCAGAGTAGACCCCGTTCCAGTCCTCATACCACTTTTCAAATTTCGAGGCAGAGCCGGGAATCGAACCCAGGACCTCCGGGGCGGCAGCTAACCATGCTGACCGCTACGCTACGGAGGCGACATAATAATAATAATAATAATAATAATGTTATGGGTTTTATGTCCCTTTTAACTACTGCGGCTTTTAGAGACGCCCACGCCGGGGTGCCGGAATTTTTCCCCGAAGGGGATTTTTAACGTGCCAGTAAATCTACTGACACGGCTCCCTCTCTTTTATGCATCCTCAAATGCCAGATGACTGCGCTGGTATTCGATCCTGCGTATCAGGCGAGAACGTTATCGCTGAGTCACGCAGCCAGCCTCAATATTTATAACATGATGAGAAAGCAATATAACAACGTTATCAAAACATTTGTTGATTCAATGCCTCCTACTCTAAATGTATTTCGTGCAAGTTAGGCGAACATTTATATCTTTAATATTATCTACTTGGAGAATCCTCCGTCTTGTTGCGTAATGGCTGTCACCGCGGAGGCCCGGGTTCAAATTCCTGACTCTGGCAAAAAAAAAAAAAAAAAAAAAAAAAATGGCCTGAGGGCTGGAACGGGGTACATTCAGCATTGTGAGGCAAAACTGAGAATAGGCGGGTTCGCTTCCTACCTCAGCCATCCTGGAAGTGGCTTTTCATGGTTTCCCACTTCTACTCCAGGCAAATGTCGGGATGGTTCCTAACTTAAGGCCACGGCCGCTTCTTACCACAATTATAAATACACACGCTAGTACTGACAGCACTGTGAAACAGGTTATCAGAAAAAATCTCCTCACACGGGGCCATGATGTTGCAAAGCCTCTAAATAATCAACAACAACTAGGAGAATCGAATTGATATTTCTTTGCAAACTTTAACTATTTTGAAAATCCTTTTCTTTTTAAAATTGATAGAATACTAACATATTTTAGAACATATTTTATAGAAGAAATGTTTAAAACTCTTAATATACCTTAAAGTGATAACATCATTATTTCTCACACATCATCAGAAAATTATAATTAGCTAAAATTATTGCATATCTGATTTCCTTTGAATATTTAATATATTTTTAAGAACATTTCAAATATCAATACATGATGAATCAATAACTTTAATCATATTTCTTATTCAGTGGCGTACGCAGTGTTGCTTTCTGGAGAGGGGGTTTCATTTACAGCTGTGAACATTATTAAAACTATTATTTTGATTATTATTATTCATAAACAGCAATAATTAATAAACATTTTCTTTGAATGAAAACTATTTTAATTATATTTTCCAGCACAATAAACAATATTGCAAATACTATTGAAAAAATTCAAAATTAATTTCAAATAATATGGAAAACAGTAACTAAATAAACTGAAAAGATGCATTGGTATCAACGTGAGTGCTTACTGTATAATATTGATATTATGTAACTAACTAAATAAATATACACGGCAAACGAAGTGGGCTTCTTCTGAGTAAAGAGGCATTACTGGCGTTAGTGTAAAATATTTAACAGGTGGGACAATAATAAGGATTCCGATAAATAAATGTCTGGAGGGTGGGTTAAACCCTAAAATCTCTACTGTCAGTACGCCAATAGTCTTATTATAGGCTATATGAGTTTCTTTAGTTTTATATTATTAAGGTTACTTCAAAAACGACATACTGTATGATTGGTTTAGCCTACGCTACCAGATAGCGATACCCCTTCTACCTAAATCATTAGACTACTGTACATACTCGCAATTTATTATCTTAGATTGGTTGGTTGGTTCATCAGTTTAGGGGCAGCGACAACGCGGTCATGTAGCCCCGTGTACTTTGGGTGTGTGTAGAATCTGTCTAATAACCGGTGTTAATTGTGATGGCTGTATTACTGTAGTGTGTGTTTTCTGTAATTCAGGTAAGGACTGCAGGCGATCAATTTCCAGTAGTTCCTACTTTTGCTACCAAATACTACCGTCAGCGACACCTAGCTGGTTACTACATGCCACCGCAGCCCATGTGCAAACCAAGGTTTCTTCGTAAGTCAGCAAGATCCACACACTCCGTTAAAAGATTTCTTTGACTGTTAATTATTTTAAATAATAATGAAGTTGCAGCAGTTGAAAGGGACGTTATAAAATTTTAATTCTTTCTTTTCTACTTTCGTTCTGTCTGCGGTTAAACGTTGGAGCTGTATATATTGGCTGGGGATTCTTTCTTCTATGCTTGGCCAATGCAAGATCAATGTTGACTAACTCGAAGAAAGCCTATTTTATGAAGGTCGTTTTCTCGTTACCCGTTATTACATGCCCTTGAGGACTTATTATCATAGGGTTGAGGTGTAAATGTGCGGGAAGGACTCTTCTGGTTCCTGACCGTAACTCTCATGGCCCTGAAATATGGGAGGGTTTTAACAATACTTTTTCGTTCTTTGGCCTTATAACTACCACAGCTGAAGAGCGGCCAGTGACCAGTAATACCACATCATGCCTTCCGCGACGGTCCATGCTTTGTTGGTGTCAGTGAGCGTTTCGTGTGTGTTGGGAAGTGTTCTCCCACCGTTCTTCGACATCGTGCCTGAGGTTATTCGGCAGTATCCGGAGACTGTGTTGGGTGTCGTGTACAGGACCTGCAATGGATTGTCTTTATCCCCCGGCATGGAGCTGACACCACTGCAAGTGAGGGATAAACCACAGGTGATGTGGAGGGCCCGAAGAGATGGCTATTACACCTTGCTTATGGTAGAACCAGACGCGCCCACTCGGCAAGACAAGTCACAGGGCGAGTTCCTACATTGGATGGTGGGTAACATTCCCGGACCAGATCTACCACGAGGGGATATTGTCGCTGAATACATCGGCTCAGGTCCTGGGATCGGATCTGGACTACATCGCTATATCTTCCTGCTCTTTGAACAACCTGAGGTGCTGTCCTTTGAAGAGGAGCCTCGACTGAATGCTTCCTCAACAGCCGGTCGGCCGCAGTTCAAAGCGCAAGAGTTTGTCGAGAAGTACAAGTTAAAGGAGCCAGCAGTGGGAGCCAATTATTATTTGGCTCAATGGGATCCATATTCAATGGAAGTGCAGGCTATATTGGGCATGTTGGACAAGTGAATCAGTAATTGTGTGCAGGTACCGAGTGTTCTCATTCCTTGAATGAGTGACTGTATATATATTTCTCACTCATCTCTATAAATAAAGTAAGCTATCAGTCTGAACATTTTGAATTTTTGGTTCAAACTTCCTATTTATCGCAGATAAGGTCGTTGGTTGGTTCCTTAGTTTAAGGGCTGCGACAAAGCGGTCATGTAGCCCCGTGTACTTTGGGTGTATGAAGAATCTGTCTGATAACCGGTGTTAATTGTGAGGCTGTATTAGTGTGTTATCTGTTGTTTTTTCAAATTCAAGTAAGGACTGCAGATAGTAATTTCAAGTAGTTCCTACTTTAGCTACCAAATGCTACCGTCCACGACACCTACATTGCGGAATTGGCTACTAGATGGCATCGCAGTGAGCACCTGGCGGCAAACGTTGGAACAAATATAGCGTTATCAATTCTAACCTACAAATTTTGGCTTCACACAAGTGTAGTTAGAGGAAGGTTCTTTTTCATGCCATAAATCTATTACATGGGACCGCCGGCTTTACTTCCCCTCCGAAGGAAGCATACTGAGGGATTTTAACGCTCTTAAAAAATTCAACGACTTCGGCCGGGTTGAACCCGCGACCTTGGGCATAGAAGCTCAACAAGCAACACCGAAGCCGTCGCAGATAAGGTGTGCAATGTTCAAATATGCGTCCAGTTTGATTTTTAGCCTACTTTTCACATTTTGCAAAAATGAGGAAAAAGTAGACTAATGAGATCGATACGGGAAAATGTGTGTCTGTCTGTCTGTCTGTGTGTGTGTCCCCCCCTATCAACTCCTAAACGGCTGCAGCAATCAAAACCAAATTTATTATGAGTAAAGATGTGCACCGGAATATCTCACGTCCATATTTGAAAATGATGTCAGTGCTACCAACTGCTGAAAAAACGCACTAGAAATTTGAGCTCCATGTTGGATATCTTGCAAGGTATGCATGGGAGCTATTCCAAAATTGGCACACATGCAGATAATACTATTTCAGTTTAATTTCCAGTAGGCCAACAATAACAGTGTTGCCAAAATAATTTTAAGCCTTCTAATTGGTCCAATGTTTAAATGCATATAACTTCTACACTATCAATTGGATTTCAACCAAATTTTGTATGTAATATCTGTACATAAACAGATATGACTGAGCGTATTCTTAAGAGCCAACAGGGCTGTCAACTGTTAATAACTGCTCTCTCTATTATTTATCCAAATACCAATATATCAGAAAGTATGCAAGCCAACAGCTTTAAACTATGCCCACGTATATTCTGACATTTTAGATTAATTTGGAGTAACTTATATACGTCAGTTCTACCAACATGATTATAAGCCTGCTGATAGTACCAATTTTTAAATACATGTAACTTCTATACTATCAGTTGGATTTCAAACAAATTTCGTATGTGCTATGTGTACCATAACAGATATGACTATAAGTATTGTTAAGAGCAATCAGGGCTGCCAACTGTTAATAAATGCTGTCTATATTGTTTTACCCTAATATCAATATACCAGAAAGTATGCAAGCCAACAACCTTAAGAGATGGAACTAAGAATATATTCAGTCACCAGGGCTGCCAACTGTAGTGCTTTATTAGGCTACATTATACCAGGTATATTTTGAACTAATTAGATATTTCGATATTACCAACTTAATTTTGTCATTATTCTAGATAGGTTCATATACTGTAGAAAAATCATTGGCATGAAAAGTAGGCTGTATAGTTCTTCACGGAACTTCTTGTTGTCTGTTTGACATGGCCTGGCGTCAAAACCACTGGAGTGAATGGTTCAAAAATCCATATTTAAATGGGAAGAACCCCTAAAAATAAACTAGGGTACAACTTATTTATGTGATAAAAATAAGTTAGGGGGTTTGTAGGGAGCCTCAAATCCTGGAAGTAAGGGGTCAGGGGTTGAGGAAGCCTCAAAATCCGGGAGTAAGGGGCCAGAGGTTAAGAGGAAGCATCAAAACCCGGAAGTACCGTAAGGGGTTACGGGTTAAGAGGAAGCCTCAAACCCCGGGAGTAAGGGGCCAGGGGTTATGAGGAAGCATCAAATCCTGGAAGTAAGGTGTCATGGGTGAAGAGCCGGGAGTAAGAGGAAGCCTCACATTTCGGGAGTAAGGGGCCAGGGGTTAAGAGGAAGCCTCAAATCCTGGAAGTAAGGGGTCATGGGCGAAGAGCCGGGAGTAAGAGGAAGCCTCGAATCTCGGGAGTAAGGGGCCAGGGGTTAAGAGGTAGCCTCAAATCTCGGGAGTAAGGGGCCAGGGGTTAAGAGGTAGCCTCAAATCTCGGGAGTAAGAGGCCAGGGGTTAAGTGGTAGCCTCAAATCTCGGGAATAAGGGGCCAGGGGTCAAGAGGTAGTCTCAAATCTCGAGAGTAAGGGGCCAGGGGTTAAGAGGTAGCCTCAAATCTCGAGAGTAAGGGGCCTGGGGTTAAGAGGTAGCCCCAAATCACGGGAGTAAGGGGCCAGGGGTTAAGAGGAAGCCTCAAATCTCGGGAGTAAGAGGCCAGGGGTTAAGAAGTAGCCTCAAATCTCGGGAGTAAGGGGCCAGGGGTTAAGAGGAAGCCTCAAATCTCGGGAGTAAGGGGCCAGGGGTTAAGAGGAAGCCTCAAATCCTGGAAGTAAGGGGTCATGGGCGAAGAGCCGGGAGTAAGAGGAAGCCTCGAATCTCGGGAGTAAGGGGCCAGGGGTTAAGAGGTAGCCTCAAATCTCGGGAGTAAGGGGCCAGGGGTTAAGAGGTAGCCTCAAATCCCGGGAGTAAGGGGCCAGGGGTTAAGAGGAAGCCTCAAATCCTGGAAGTAAGGGGTCATGGGCGAAGAGCCGGGAGTAAGAGGAAGCCTCACATTTCGGGAGTAAGGGGCCAGGGGTTAAGAGGTAGCCTCAAATCCAGGAAGTAAGGGGTCATGGGCGAAGAGCCGGGAGTAGGAGGAAGCCTCGAATCTCGGGAGCAAGGGGCCAGGGGTTAAGAGGTAGCCTCAAATCTCGGGAATAAGGGGCCAGGGGTTAAGAGGTAGCCTCAAATCTCGGGAGCAAGAGGCCAGGGGTTAAGAGGTAGCCTCAAATCTCGGGAATAAGGGGCCAGGGGTTAAGAGGTAGTCTCAAATCTCGAGAGTAAGGGGCCAAGAGTTAAGAGGTAGCCTCAAATCTCGAGAGTAAGGGGCCTGGGGTTAAGAGGTAGCCTCAAATCACGGGAGTAAGGGGCCAGGGGTTGAGGAAGCCTCAAATCTCGGGAGTAAGAGGCCAGGGGTTAAGAAGTAGCCTCAAATCTCGGGAGTAAGGGACCAGGGTTTAAGAGGAAGCCTCAAATCTCGGGAGTAAGGGGCCAGGGGTTAAGAGGTAGTCTCAAATCTCGAGAGTAAGGGGCCTGGGGTTAAGAGGTAGCCTCAAATCTCGAGAGTAAGGGACCTGGTGTTAAGAGGTAGCCTCAAATCACGGGAGTAAGGGGCCAGGGGTTAAGAGGTAGCCTCAAATCTCGGGAATAAGGGGCCAGGGGTTATGAGGAAGCCTCAAATCTCGGGAATAAGGGGCCAGGGGTTAAGAGGTAGCCTCAAATCTCGAGAATAAGGGGCCAGGGGTTAAGAGGAAGCCTCAAATCTCGGGAGTAAGGGGCCAGGGGTTAAGAGGTAGCCTCAAATCTCGGGAGTAAGGGGCCAGGGGTTAAGAGGAAGCCTCAAATCTCGGGAATAAGGGGCCAGGGGTTAAGAGGTAGCCTCAAATCTCGGGAATAAGGGGCCAGGGGTTAAGAGGTAGTCTCAAATCTCGAGAGTAAGGGACCTGGGGTTAAGAGGTAGCCTCAAATCACGGGAGTAAGGGGCCAGGGGTTAAGAGGAAGCCTCAAATCTCGGGGGTAAGAGGCCAGGGGTTAAGAAGTAGCCTCAAATCTCGGGAGTAAGGGGCCAGGGGTTAAGAGGAAGTCTCAAATCTCGGGAGTAAGGAGCCAGGGGTTAAGAGGAAGCCTCAAATCTCGGGAGTAAGAGGCCAGGGGTTAAGAGGTAGCCTCAAATCTCGGGAGTAAGGGGCCAGGGGTTAAGAGGAAGCCTCAAATCTCGGGAGTAAGGGGCCAGGGGTTAAGAGGAAGCCTCAAATCTCGGGAGTAAGGGGCCAGGGGTTAAGAGGTAGCCTCAAATCTCGGGAGTAAGGGGCCAGGGGTTAAGAGGTAGCCTCAAATCTCGGGAGTTAGGGGCCAGGGGTTAAGAGGTAGCCTCAAATCTCGGGAGTAAGAGGAAGTATCAAGTATATTTGAGCCAACCCTCTCTCCACTTCTCCCTCAAAATCGTAGGAATTTAGATTTTTATTTTTGTTCGTTTTAATTACTTTCAAAGTTAATTTTAAATGTTGTTTTCGCTGTCTTTGATGAGATTAATCAGAAGGTCATGTCAAACGCTTTTCACAGAAGTAAAAACCAGATTTTCGAACGTTATCTAGAAATTTTCCGCCCTAAATAGGTTTGAGAACTTTGGAAATTTTGCTTACTTTTCTTTTTTGAAATGAATATAATGGTTATTTAAAAAAATCGAGTGATGTTCTTTATGTTCGACCATGCTGAAATTTACATATTATATGCCAGAAAACTGCATCTTAAAGAGGCTCATTATAGTTCATGTTTCATTATGAGGCAGGTTCTCCACCAATCAGAGTTCAAGATATTCATTACGATACAGCTGTTTGACCAATTCGGTAATAATAATAATAATAATAATATCGTATGACCTCGGAAGCTGGGTGTAAGCTTTGTTATTTGACGCCCAAATGGCCACTTGCGTGTCGAATTTTGTCGTTCCTTGGAGCGCTAGGAAATTCAAGGTTAGATATCTAAGCTCCTTGACACGATAGCGTTTTCTAGAAGAGAATGGAGGAACTTTTGTGTTGGCGGAAAATCCCGAGGTTAATTTTGTCATTATGAACACGGCCTACTTAATTCAAATGGGTTCTTTAACATGCTTTTTTTTAGCGTATGGCTTTTAGTGCCGGGAGTGTCCGAGGACTTGTTTGGCTCGCCAGTTTTGTAGCTGCTTCGAGACGGACACCCAATGGGTGAGCTACAAGTACCGTTGGGGGAGGGAAGGAGGGAAGTTGGAATGTAAGGACGAGGAGTTGGAAGGTAGCGGCTGTGGCCTATAGTTAGGGACCAACCCCGGCATTTGCCTGGAAGGAAGATGGGAAACCACAGAAGACCATCTTCAAGGTTGCCGGCGGGGGATTCGAACCTCCTCGCCTCCCGGATGTGAGCGACTGCCATCAGTCATGCCGTAACCACCACGGCTAACTCACCCGGTTTTAACATGCTAACAACGTATGACAGGCGTGTCGTGATTTTTGTCGCCTTTCAAAAATCACTTACCACATCCAGGAACGAACTTACAACCGACAGTATAACCACTCACCCAATTCAGTACGGATAGCATCGCACCTGCGCTGACTTCCACGGCCTTCTATTTAAATGTTCTCTAGTGTCATAGTGGGGTATTCAAGGAGGCCGTGGTCGAATACAAGGTTATTATCTTCGTCTCATGCCCTCTGTTCAGTAAAAAAAAAAAACTGGCGGAATGTTGACAGATATTTAAGAATATTTATGTTCGAACATAAAATAAACTTATAATTATCGTCGAACATAAACAGTCGTATGCAACTCGCCTATAATTATTGTGGCTCGGTGGGTGAGTGGTTATAGTGTCGGACTACCAACCCCAAGATTGCTGGTTCTCCCCTGGCCATGGTAAGTGATTTTTGAAGGCGACGAAAATCACGATACTCATGTCCTACGTTGTTGGCATGTTAAAGAACCCATTTGAATTCAGTAGGCCGTGTTCAATGGCAAAATTAATCTCGGGATTTTTCGCAAACACAAAGTTCCTCCATTCTCTACTTGAAAGCCCTGTAGTGTCAAGGAGTTTAGATATCTAACCTCCTTGACTTTCATAGCGTTCAAAGGAACGACGAAATTCGACATGCAAGCTACCCTCTGGGTGTCAATTAACAAAGCTTGCACCAGGCGCCCGAGGCCATACGATACTATTATTATTGTCATTATAGGGTTGTTGCATAATTTACTATTATAACGTTTTGTAACATTAACGTATCAGGAGCAGCATATTATTACAATAGAATCAAATAGTAATGAAGATCCATTAAGGGCCCCTTGAGAGGAGGCCACTTAGCAGTTCATAAATACTGTAGATAAATAAGAGCGTTCACACACAGCCACCGCCACAGAACAGTGGAGCAGCAGACGCTCTGTGTAGCTGATTTCACTGCTGTTGGCGGCCACAAACAGTAGCGCTTCTCTTCGCGAAACCAGGAACTATATTGTTGGATTCAGACGAGGCTGCAGCCACTAATCTAGTGGCGCATACGTAGCGTGACGGTAGCGCTACTATCGGCTCGCCACATGGTCGTGTATTTTGCTATTCCCTGGTTCCTATTATTTCATTTTTGCTGCGGGCTCGGGCCTGTATTTCTTGCCTTGTTTTCTGTACTCTTCCCGAATATTGTTGCTGATACCATCTAAAAGCTCTTGAAATGAATTTTTGGACATGCGAAAGCACGCAAAGAACTTTTCGTCATCCTGTTGCAGATTATCGAATATGGTATAGAACAGTCCTCGATTCTGTTTTTCCAAAACCAATGGATGAATCCAGAATCTTCTTGTTTTCCGTTGAAGTTTCTTTCTCCTCCGTATGAGGAATATGGCAAGAATTATATCACCGTCTACGTCCATGTTTACTGGAAAACTGACGAGTTCTCCACCCGGGTATCCAACACTAGCAGGGCCACCAACGCTTGATAGAAACGCCACCAGGATTTCACCTCTCTGCAGCTTGGCACGGTGGGTGAGTGGTTAACGTGTCGGATTACTAACCCCCAAGATTGCAGGTTCGCCCCTGGCCGTGGTAAGTGATTTTTGAAAGGCGACAAAAATCACGACATGGATGTCATAGGCTACGTTGTTGGCATGTTAAAGAACCCATTTGAATTCAGTAGGCCGTGTTTAATGGCAAAATTAATCTCGGGATACTCCACCAACACAAAGTTCCTCCATTCTCTACTAGAAAGCGCTGTAGAGTCAAGGAGTTTAGATATCTAACCTCCTTGGCTTTCATAGCGTTCAAGGGAACGACGAAATTCGACATGCAAGCTGCCCTCTGGGTGTCAATTAACAAAGCTTACACCTGACACCCGAGGCCATACGATATTATTATTATTATTACCTCTCTGCAATCACAGGGGGTCGACCCACAAGATGCTCCCCACTTCATAATGACGGTCTGGGATCTACCAACCCTAGACAGTAACCTATTGAGTCTCATGTAGTCCAAGTGTCTTCATGGCCTGCTGGAAGATTTTCACCACCCAGCAATTTCAGAGCTTCTATATCTCCAAATAGTCGGTAGCATGCTGAACTGCTATGCCCAAGATAGCAGGTTCAAACCCGGCCAAAGTCGTCGGATTCTTTAAGAGCGTTAAATACCTCAGTATGCCTCCTTTCGGAGGTGAATTAAAGCCGGCGGGCCATGTCATAGATTTATGGCATTGAAAAGAACCTACCACTACAATTGGTAGTGTGTGGCTAAATTTGTAGGTTATTTGGATAGAAACGCTCTATCAAGTTCCAACGTCCGCCGCTGGGTGTCATGGATATCTAGTAGCCAAAGTTGGAACTACTTGAAATTGAACTTGCCCAGTTTCATTCATTTCATCTCACTTACATGCGACGGTACTTGTAGCTCACCCCATTGGTGTCCGCATAGAAGCAGCTACAAACTCTGGCGAGCCGAACATGTCCTCGGACACTCCCGGCACTAAAAGCCATGCGCTAAATAAATAATAAATCTCCAAGTTGTTACCAGTGATGATTGAGGGGTAGTTTAAGGCATTCAGTTGTACGCAGGAAACTTCTCTTACACTTCAATAGCTGATGAACAAGTTGATAATCGTGCAACGGATGAGCTTCAGATAGATCTGCTTTCGATCTTTCATAACTGGCTGCCGGCTGCCACTTCATGTCTGACATTTGGGGGTACATTGCCTGTATAGCGATAAAACGTATCACATGGCGAAGGGCTCAGACAACCAGTTATAAGCCTACATGATCCGTTTAAGGAAGGTAATGTCTACCTGTTTGGCATGGCAATAGCTACGCCATTTCTGGCAGGAGTTAACAATCATTCTGCTTGAAGTCGAAGTGGGGAAACCTTGGAAAACCCCTTCCAGGATATGTGACGTTGGAATCAAACCCCTCTCTTCTCAGTTTTGCCTCGTGAGCCTGAGTGTACCCGGTTCCAAATCTTCAGACTAGAATTACATTTCTTGACATAGCCGGGAATCAAACCGAAGACCTTTGGATCCGGAGTCTCAATACATACCACGAGACTCATTACTGCGTGGGTAAATGTGTTTGGTCATTCAACTTGCTATACAGCCTAGGCAAGACCAACTACAATACTCAGACCTTAATGCAGGTATCGAAAGTGTGAAAATGGCGTATGCGGAAGCCCGAGATATTGTTTGTTTACATTCGTTGCTGGGATACAATGTTAGCTTTGATTAGCTTCGTTTGATGAAAGTTGGGATAAACTATTGTTCCTCTGTAATTTTTAGTGTCTTCAGCGTGGCCTACGTTATACTCAAGGCCTGGAAATAGAGCTGAGACTTGGTACGCCAAACTGGTAGTTCCACTTTACGCCACTAAGATCGCGGTTCGGCGCCCTAGTTGTCTGCTTTTGACTATGCGTTACATGCAACTCAAGTACATTTAATACATGTTTTTTAGCACTTCTTACCTGTTTTCCTCCAGTTTCCCTCAAATGATGAATACGGCTCACTCTTGACTGTATTTCACTTCACTTCAAGAATTTTTCTTTCAAGTGGCTTACTTCTTAAATTCAGAAACGTTGCACTACTGCCCGCGTGGTTCACACCAATATTCTTTAAAAGTGGCCTTAAAAACATTTGCAGAAGAACCGCGGAGAGAGAATTGTCAATACACACTACACATTTTGTGTGCTCGGAAAACGTGTCAGTTAAAATATTTGTAAAATTTGACACTAAATATTTTCGAGACATGAATTTACGGCTGTTGTGACAAAGTGAGAAATTGTTTCCAACAGATAAATAAAAGAAGCTTTGGGATATCTGAATCCCCCTCTGTCTAGAAAATGTATTAAACTAAATGGCAGGCTTGAATTTGCTGGAGCTGATATTTTCTCTAAGCAACCTTCACAGTCTGTTCTCTCTTCTGCCACTCTTACAAGAAATCCCGCTACCATTGCAATTGAAATGGAAGATAGAGACGCTGGCTTTTCTGAAAACAAAAATTGATATTAGTGCTAAAATGTCAATCATAAAGTTTTATTTCAATGAACTTAATATAGGCTATATTCCCCATATTCTTATCTTGAACAGGGCTTTCAAGAATCTCCAAGACATGTGCCGGAAGCTGGGGTGTTTCTTTAGCATTGGCTGGGTTTTGCACCTTCGGCGATTTTTTAGACTTCAGAAACTTGGTCAAGGAGCCTGTTACGACTGCATCTTCCCTCAGCTCCACATTCCCATTTCTAGAAGATGCGATAATTCCTGTGCTACGTATTGACTCGATGGCATGCAGGCATGATCTCACGTCCATCATGTCATTGCTACCTCCCTTAGTTCTCAGGTGACTGAAGAGCAGTTCTACATCGTCACTTGAGAGATTCCGCGTAAGCACATAATGGAAGCCTATGCTGATTAGAAATCGTATGCAGGACACGGTTGATGAAGTTGTTAGCACCAAAGCTTGATAAATTTCCTTTGTAAGTCTCATCTTTTTATCGGGATAACTTTGAATCTGTGACAGGTAGGGTAGAAATTAATTGGTCAGCCATGAAAGTCTCTCATCATTAACTTCACTGAAAATAAGCTTGTCCGTGTTTCAGGAATGAAGTCCGTGTGTGGTGTTGCAGATATCATGTATATCAAACCATTTTCTATACATTTCCAAGAATTTTGTTGTTTCGTGTAGGCTGCCCTTATCTTCAACTTTCTCTGGGCACACGACTTCCATGCTCTCAAGCCCAGCTATTGTTTCTGGAGTAAACACCAATTTGGCTCTTGCCACATTCATTTTTTCTAAATTGCTTTGATATACAACCTTCCTGCTTAATTTTCTAACTGGCTTTACTACTAGCTTTTTCTGTAAGTGGTACAGAATCTTGAGATGATCACTAGCTATTAAATCGTAATCTTCATAGAAGTTCCTACTCAGATATTGAATTGTGATCGTACATTCTTAATGACGTGACTCGGATCGAAACTAAGAAAAAGTGGCCTCTGCTCGTCTTTCGGGTGACGAATTTCATGAGTGACACATCCGCCACACAGCGCCTCAAACATTGACACATTCATCTGACAGTTGTCAGTCACTATTCACCTTAAAACCACATTCCTCAACCGCAGTCAGTGCGTCCAGTGTTATCCTAGATAACTGTTGTCCTGTGAGTCCACATGTAAAGTAGAACGAAACAGGTATCCTGTAGAAGGATGACAGGCCCTTGAACAGTATGCATAATAATTTATTAGCCAATTTATGTTCGATTCCAATTGCATCTTTCTCAATATCACTAATGCCGAGAAACATGTCTAAATTCTTGTCATACAATAGTCTTGACTTTATGGCCATTCCATTAATGATTAATGAACCAACCTTCTCATTATCGTGAGTCAGTGACTTTTCTTCAGCTGTCAACCTAGCTTTTGCAAGTGACGTGACACCTGTCTCTCCGTTCGTATACCCAATGTACGTTTTCAGTGTTCGTGGATGAGGAATTTGTAAAATATTTATATCCCTCAGTAAGCGGTAAGCCGACGGTGATTTATTAGAGAGCAATACACATATTTTTATTGTTGTTTCTTTGTATTTACACTTTCGTTTCGTCAAAGCTCGAATTTGTTCAAGTAAGAAATTAGCCTTCAAGTCTCCACGATCCACTTCACTCTTGAGCTTCGATACTTGAACATCGAGTTTGTCTTGACGTTTCACTGAATGTAATTTTTGATTCAATGAAATTATCTTCTGATTCAATTACTTAATTGCAGTTCTGTATACTGTATTTTTTCCAATTTTGTTGACTTGCAATGCGTTTGCTTGATTGTAGAACATTGCGTTCCTACACTAACATGTGGTTGATCATGGGTTTCTTCAATTCGTTCATCACAATAGTCTTCCGTAAAATTTAAGTTACCTGAACATTTCCTTTTATTGTTGATATGTATGTCTCTATCGACACGTGCTCTTTTGCGCGTATTTCTATTTATTTGTGCTTGTTTATTTTCGGGGTAGTCCCCAAAAACCGTCGGAAATGCGTTCGGTAAGAGCGTTCTCTTTGTAGTACTTATACTAAAGTCAGAATGCTTCAAATTCTTGCTACAAATAATTGTAGAAGACAGTTTTGGTGTCCACAAACCCTGGCTTTACCCCCTCGCGTGAAACAGCTAGAACCCATTGTTTCAGTATGTCATTGTTCAATGGAAATTTATGAAACGAAAGTCCATTGCCTTTAACTTGACGAGATTTACAATACGGCACGCTACAGTACACCATTTTTGACGAACACAATAATAACACTAATATTTACACATACGTTACTCTATTAAAATCATTCAGTGATTTATATCTAAAGTATTTATCACACATACATGTCACATTTACGCTAGTACACTGTATTAAAACTTGCTTTTCACTACGTCTTGTACATAAAGACCACTTAGCACCCATCTCAATAACAGTCGAACAGCAGTCTACTGCTCTTAACGAAATCACCACTATAACACTTCACGCTTCGCCAGTCAATTTTAAACTCACCTTAGCTTTCTCACTCATTAGGACAAGTTATTTACCGCCAAATACAGACACACTAATCAAATTGTACGTAATGAAAATGGTACGATTAAGGGCGCCAGACAGCGAACCTAGCGGCAAAATGCGGATCAAGTTCGAACCATCGCTCGCAATGTTGTCTGGCGCCTCATTTCCAGGCCTTGTATATAACGTAGGCCACGGTCTTCAGTATGTCTGTTAAGTCCAGTTCGCGTTAATGTACTGCAATCGTGTGTACATTTGTGATAATACGCTTATTATGGACTGGTTCGATTGTGTGATGATTGTTCAGTCGACCGATGGCATTGTGTCATTTACTGCAGATGTTGAAGTACCTAAGACTTAAGCATTAATAGAAGTGTCTCAAGAATATACACCGCAATGATTTGCTAGTTAGTGACAATATAATAATAGCTTAGTGCACTTCAGTACCGGTAGTGTCGATCTTAAGTACTTAAAGGGAAAACGCAATGAGCATCTACGGCAAGACCAAACCGTTGAAGTTATCTTGATCGCTCAGCTTCATGTGCCTCCGTGCTTGCCACGGTGGGTGAGTGGTTATAGTGTCGGACTACCCACCCCAAGATTGCAGGTTCGGCCATGGTAAGTGATTTTTGAAGGCGATAAAAATCACGACACTCATGTCATACGTTGTTGGCATGTTAAAGAACCAATTTGAATTCAGTAGGCCGTGTTCAATGGCAAAATTAATCTCGGGATTTTTCGCCAACACAAAGTTCCTCCATTCTCTACTTGAAAGCGCTGTAGTGTCAAGGAGTTTAGATATCTAACCTCCTTGACTTTCATAGCGTTCAAAGGAACGACGAAATTCGACATGCAAGCTACCCTCTGGGTGTCAATTAACAAAGCTTGCACCAGGCACCCGAGGCCATACGATATTATTATTATTATATATTATGTGCCTCCGTAAATCCTTACTAGTCTAGTAGATGTTCTACATTGCCTTGTATACACGCCAAATATTACAGTGGAGTTCTGTTTTATTGGGTAAGGAAGATGTTTCCCCTGTGCCAAACAGTGAACTCATTGTGTTCCGTCATTATTCATACTTTTGTGATTCTTACAGCTTGTAAGTTATTTTTAGCCTACTTTTCACATTTTGCAAAAATGAGGAAAAAGTAGTCTTATGAGATCGGGCAAATGTGTGTCTGTCTGTCTCTCTGTCTGTCTGTCTGTCTGGCTGTGTGTGTGTGTCCCCCCCCCCCTATCAACTCCTAAACGGCTGCAGCAATCGAAACAAAATTTGGTAGGAGTAAAGATCTATACCTGAATATCTCACGGCCATATTTGAAAATGATGTCAGTGCTACCAACATCTGAAAAATCGCAATTGAAATTTGAGCTCCATGTTGGATATCTTGGAAAGTATGAATGGGAGCTATTTTAAAATTGGCACACGTATAGATAATAATATTGCAGTTTAATTTTCAGGAGGCCATAAATGGCAGTGCTGCCAAAATGATTATAAGCCTGCTGATAGGTCCAAATTTTAAATGTATATAACATCTACACTATCAATTGGATTTCAACCAAATTTTGTATGTACTATGTGTACATAAACAAATATGACTGAGCGAATTCTTAAGTGCCACCAGGGCTGCCAACTGTTATTAAATGCTCTCAATTTGTTTTATCCAAATACCCATATATCAGAAAGTATGCAAGCCGATAGCTTTAAACTATGCACACGTCTAGTACCTGACATTCTATATTAATTTAGAGTAACTAATATACGTCAGTGCTACCAACATGATTCTAAGCTTGCTGAGAGGTCCAACTTTAAATACATGTAACTTCTATACTATTATTTGGATTTCAACAAAATTTCGTGTGTGCTATGTGTACCATAACAGATATGACTGTGCTGATTCTTAAGAGTAACCAGGGCTGCCAACTGTTAATAAATACTGTCTCTATTTTTGTTACCCTAATATCAATATATCAGAAAGTATGCAAGCCAATAGCTCTAAACTTTGCACACGTATAGTACCTGGCATTCTAGATTAATTTGGAGTAACTAATATAGGCCTACGCCAGTGCTGCCAACATGATTCTAAGCCTGCTGATAGGTCCAATTTTAAAATGCATGTAACTTCTATACTAACTAATGGATTTCATTCAAAATTGACACAACAATAGATCATATTATTTCAGATTATTTCTGACCAATACATGTATGTCATTGTTGCCAACATGATTTTACGCGCGCTGTTAGATCCAATGTTTAACTTCATGTAACGTCCATGCTATCCATGGACTTAAACCAAATTTTGTATTCTGGACCTTAAGAGATGGAACTAAGAATATATTCAGTCACCAGGGCTGCCAACTGTAGTTCTCTATTAGGCTACATTATGCCATGTATACAGTATTTCGAACTAATTAGAAATTTCGATATTACCAACTTAATTTCGTCATTATTCTAGATAGATCCATATAGATTAATCATTGGCATGAATCTTAAATTTTAAGAAAAGTAGGCTCTTTAGTTCGTCACGGAACTTCTTGTTTTATTGTGATATGTGTAATAAAGTGTTGTGAATAACTTCCCAATTATGTACTTATATTGCGAGATGGTGTACGGCGATAATTCCGTAAGAGGGAGACGGTGCTTTCCTACCTACATTACTTTACTAAATCTACTATTTCCATCGTACAACTATTCCAAAAGGTAACAGCGAATGATTAATAGGTTAGATGGTAACATATTATCGTGTCCTTTGTGTGTGGTAATCTCCATAATTATGTTCAGACATCCACACGACGACTTCTTTTCATATTTCAATCAACTAATTCGGTGTGATGTTTTAGCCGAGATTTTAGACAATTCTACGAGAGGTCTTAATTGAATTGTATCTCTATAGCGTTTATTCGATTATTTCAGGTAACTATTCTCATTCCGATTGTGTACACAAATACTCTGCATGTGCTGGGACAGCGCTTCAGTAACCGGGTACTTTCTTCTCTCCTACTTCAGAACCTGTTTGATTTTATGCTAATAATATTAATCTATAATTACTGAACTTAAATACAAATCGTGATAACTCGCCAAAAAGCTTCTTATTCAACCACAGAAACAGTGAGACTATTGTAGCTGCCCCCTGGGTGAAGAAGAAACCTATAATTCGAGGCCAGCACTATATACATACATTAATTCAGGTAAGTCCAAATTATTGATGCATATTTCTTCGGAACCTAGTCTCGTCTTGTGATATCTTTTATGCTCTTAGGTGAGTAAAAATAATAATTTACTCGAACTGTGACAACCCCGATGACATGATCTTAGCTATTGGTAGGGCAACCATCGCCGCCATTTTTTTTCTACATTAAGGGCTGAGGATTGTAGTTGGTCTTGGCCTAGGCCAGGCGTTCTCAATTACATTTTCCGCAGGGCCACGCACATTAATTTTACGATTTTTTAATGTAGTTGGGAGGGGACGGTGTGTGGGGGAAGTGAAAAGAAAAGAATGCAGAATTTAGGTCATAAGTTTAGGTCAAACATATAACCGAAGCCGTATTAGCCAAGTATTCCGTCTTTAAATTATACATAAATTGAAGTCAATGAGCGGCCTCGGTGGTGTAGTTGGCAGCATGCTGATCTTCTATGCCCAAGATCGCGGATTCAAACCCGGCCGAAGTCGTCGGATTTTTTAAGAACGTTAAAAATCCCTCAGTATGCCTTCCTTCAGAGGGGAAGTAAAGCCGGCGGTCCCATGTCATAGATTTATGCCATGTTAAAGAACCTTCCATTAATTACACCTGTGTGAAGAGAAATTAATATAGGTTAAACATTTGACTTAAGTTCTTAGGTTCCTACGTTCGTCGTCAAGAGCCGACTGCGGTGGCATCTGGTAACTAATTTCTGAACTAGTTGGTCGTCAACGGTGGCGTTTGGCGGCAAAAGTAGGAACTACTTGAAAAAATTCAACGCCTGCAGTCCTCACTTGAATTAAAACAGATAACACACACTTATACAGTCATCACAATTAACACCGGCTATCAGACGGATTCTACACACACGCAAAGTACACGGGGCTACATGACCGCGTTGTCGCAGCCCCTAAACTGAGGAACCAACCAACCGAAGTCAATGGGCATAGCGAGGTATTTTAATTGAACGCCCGTAGGCTCCCCTACAAGTTCAATTTCAAGTAGTTACAACTTTGGCTAACCGAGATGCCACTGTCACTGTCACCTAACGGCGGACGTTGGAACTTGATAGAGAGTTTCTAACTAAATAACCTACAAATTTAGCTACACACTACCAATTGTAGTGGTAGGTTCTTTTACATGCCATTCATCTATGCCATGGGGCTTTACTTTCCCTCCGGAGGAAGGCATACTGAAGGATTTTAACGCTCTTAAAAATCCGACCTCGGCCGGGTTTGCAGACGCGATCTTGGGCATAGCAGTTCAGCATGCTACCGACAACGCCATCGAATCATTTTATTCCGTCTTTAGGAAAGCGGCAAATTTGAAAACAAGAAGGAATCCAACTTGTAAGAGTAACATTTAGAATCATTACTTTTCTATGTATAACTTATTATTCAAATTTAATTTTTCTCGCTTTTCATTGCGGACCAGCAGAAATATCTCGGCGGGCCGCCTTTTAAGAAGGTCTGTCCTAGGCCTATACTATTTATTTCAGCGGTAAGTACAGAATTATTTATAAGCTACTGTAGAATAGCTGTTAAGAGATGTAGAGGGCTACAACGGCCTCTACTCAGCCTTGTGAGCCCATCCTGGAAGTGGTTTCTCACTTCTACTCCAGGCAAATATCGGGATAGATCCTAACTTAAGGCCACGGCCGCCTCCTTCCCAATCCTCACCTGAATTTCAAATTCACACATTACTGCATACACCACATTAACACAGGTTAGCAGACACATTCTGTATCCACAAGTACACAGGGCTGAATGCCCACGATGTCCAAGCCCCTTAAATGAAAACCACAACATATATATATTTTTTTAGCGTATGGCTCTCAGTGCCGGGAGTGTCCGAGGACATGTTCGGCTCGCCAGTTTTTGTAGCTGCTTCGAGACGGACACCCAAGGGGTGAGCTACAAGTACCGTTGGGGAGGAAAGATGGATGTAAGGACGAGGAGTTGGAAGGTAGCGGCTGTGGCCTATAGTTAGGGACCAACCCGGGCATTTGCCTGGAAGGAAGATGGGAAACCATAGAAGACCATCTTCAAGGTTGCTGGCGGGGGGATTCGAACCTCCTCGCCTCCCGGATGTGAGCGACTGCCAGCAGTCATGCCGTAACGACCACGGCTAACTCACCCGGTAACAAAACAATGAACATAAACGTATGCATGTGCAATATATTAGAGTTCTGTGTGTTACTTTGTATGTGGATGGTTTTAAAAAGAAGCACCAGTACTTGGCTCGAAATATCTCGTAGAATCAAGGTTTCGTTTTCTTGTTTAAAACACATGGACATTTAAACTTACCTGCATATTTCGTACGCAGCTTAGGAGTGACCATCTGTCAAGCCCATAGCAGTAGATAGCCCATTGAAGTGTGATAACTAACTAATACATGACTGTAATGTTTTCCATGAGTGTGTTTACTTATTTATAATTGTGTACCCCGCCCAATTCATTGGGCACAATCGTGTTGACCGACTGAAAAGCAGCAAAGACAAATTGTATTGGCAACACTGAAAAAGAATGGCTTCAAATTTCCACAGCCATAGTATGTATGTATGTCTAGCGTCTACCCCTCATTATTCCCGTTTTTGATCGGTGTCGGGGATGAGATGCGATGAAAGGCGGGTTGTGGTGGGTGGTTTTTAAGGCCGGATGCCCTTCATGACCTCATGAGAGGAGATAATGAGATATATTTATCGCCTTCTGGAAGACCTAAACAATGGGCTATTGAGAATACACGAAGAAATTTGGAAGAAAAATGGCAAAGAAGTACTTGGTGCATCAAAAGATACCATACATCGCCAGATTAAGAAACTTGGAAAATCAAACAGAAGCTGTAGATCGGTACCTGGTGAATTGACCCCTGAACTGGTTCATTGTACAGGGGTATCTGTCGTCGGTATATCGGTAACCCCATGCGATTTATTATTAGGAGAATTGTCACATGTGATGAAAAATGGGTTTATTACTGCAAAGCTGGCGCCGCAAAACAGTGGCTCAGTCGCCGTCGACCTGGTTGGTTGGTTGGTTCCTTAGTTTAGGGGCTGCGAAAGCGCGGTCATGTAGCCCCGTGTACTTTGGGGGTGTGTAGAATCTGTCTGATAACCGGTGTTAAATGTGATGACTGTATTAGTGTGTGTTATCTGTTTTCAATTCAGGTGAGGACTGCAGACTTTTAATTTCAAGTAGTTCCTACTTTTGCCGCCAAACGCCACCGTCAACGACTACTAGGCCTAGTTCAGAACTTAGCTACTAGACACCACCGCAGTCGGCTCTTGGCAACGGACGTAGCAACCTAAGAGCGTTGTTTACATTCTTAACCTATACATCCCCTCCGAAGGAAGGCATACTGAGGGATTTTTAACGCTCTTAAAATTCCGATGGCTTCGGCCCGTCAACCTGCCAAAGACAGACTTAAAAAGGATCGGTTCGGTACCAAAGGGGTGTAGTGTGTCTGGTGGAATTTCGAAGGAGTGATTCACTGGGAATTTGTTCCAAACGGCCGTGCAGTCAATGCGGATCTTAATTCTCAACAACTGGAACGAGTTCATGAAATTTTGAGATAGAGATACCCAGCATTAGTTAGCCGAAATAGAGTAATCTTGCAGCAGGACAATGCGAGACCTCATACTGCAAGAACAGCCATGGCAAAAATTCAGGAATTGGGTGGAGTCGAACTGCTACTGGGTTCCGTTGCGGGATAAGAAACCTCGCTGAAAGAAGGCTCAAGACCATCGAATCTGATGGTCTCTACTTTGAAGAATAGTTTAATTCATGTCAGAAAACTTTCCAAACAACATTTCCTTTAAAAAACATTACTTATGAGACATCCCCCGTAGAATGCAGCTTGAAGGGTGGTAGATAGTTTCGTGCCATCTTTGGTGGTGAAGAGAGTTATAACAGTAGTAGTGATGATAGTAATGATGATGTTAGTGGAGTGGTAGTGCTGGTAGTGAAAAAAGGAAGGAAGCTTGTAGTTTAACGTGACCGTTAATCTTGAGATCATGGGCCACGGGACCTCCTTTTTACGTGGAATCCGAACCACAGGACATGGCATTTCACTTCGAAAATCTCACATGCATTGACCGGAAATCGAACCCGGACCGCCTTGGTGAGAGGCATACAGCTAGACCGCTGAGGGTAGTGCTGGTAGTGGTAGGGATTGTGGTTGTAACAGTGATGATTATGCTTGTTGTTGTTGTTTTATTGGGCGGAACTACGAGGTCATCTGCCCCTCTTATCACAGATTAAATAATACAACCTGGAGAGCGGTAATACTTAAAAATGGAATTTAGAACGAAAATAATCACAAAAGGAATAGATTGAAAAATAAGCACAAAATGTAGGTTAGGTTCAAAATACGTACAAAATGCAATATAGAGGCGAAATACATACAAAATGCAATTGATATTCAAAATACTTACAAAATGCAAATGGGATTGTAAATACGTACAAAATGCAATTAAGGTTCAAAATAATTACAAAATGTAATTTAGATTGAAAATACTTACAAAATGTAATTTAGATTCAAGATACCCACAAAATGCAATTGAGAATCAAAATACTTGCAACATGCCCACCATACAAAATGCAATTTAGATTGAAAATACTAGCAAAAAGCGGTTTAGGTTGAAAATACTTACAAATTGCAATTGAAATTCAAAATGCTTACTAAATGCAATTGAATTTGAAAATGCTTACAAAATGTACGGTGGATTCAAACTGCTCATTTGGATGGACAATACTTAAAAAATGCAATTTAGAATGAAAATTCTTACAAAATGTAATTTAGATTAACGATACCCACAAAATGCAATTGAGAATCAAAATACTTGCAAAATGCCCACCATACAAGATGCAATTTAGAATGAAAATACTAGCAAAAAGCGGTTTAGGTTGAAAATACTTACAAATTGCAATTGAAATTCAAAACAGTCACAATCGGATCTCTGGACTCCCGACATTATTGAAAGAATTAGTAAAACGCAATTTAGATTGTCAATCCTTACAAAATGCAATTGAGGTTGAAAACACTCGCAAAATGCAACTTAGATCGAACAAACTTACAAAATGCAACGTTGATTGAAAATACCTACAAAATGGAGTGTAGATGCCAAAAACAATCCCTAAAGGGAATTTATATACACAAGGAGCCAATTAACACCAAAAAAAACAAAAACAGTGCGGGAATCTTAAAGAGAAAAGGAAATATAATGAAAATAAAAAGAAGGCTAACCCCTCTAAAAAAAATGAGGGTATTAGGAAAGATGAGACAAGGGCCAACTAAGGCAGGAAAGTGAAAGACTCCCTTGGCCTCGGATACCCTAATACCGTCGGGGTAGGAAAGGAACAAGAGTTGACCAAGGGAGGTCGACAGGAAAGACGACGGAGCCCGGCACAAGTAAGTGGAAGCAATGCCGGACTCAGCTGGGTTCCCGTGGTCGCCAACCCACGTCCCACTAGATGTGAGCGCCTGGGGGGGGATGGGGGAGAGATTATGGTGGCTGTTGTAGTAGTAGTGAGGATGGTGGTGAAGGTAATGGTTGCTATTCCAAAGTGAAATAATAACATACTTTTCTCTTTCCTAGTATCATATATTGTTGGTTCCAAACATAATTTATTACATTTTTTGGTAGTTCAAGGCACCGAATATTTACAAGAGTATACATTTTTGTTTAGTTTATTCTACCAGGTATCCATCACACCATATAAGTACATTATTTTCAGAAAAAAAAATTGTTTTTATCGTTGTCAGTTATTACTCATTAAGATCTTATTTTTGTGAGGTATAATATGTTCTTCAGATTAAGTAGAAAGGTGTCCGATGCTCTTGAGCTTAAATTCGTTAGTGAACGAAGCCAGATACATTTGAGATTAAGTTTACTAATGCAGGTGTCGAATATTTATACCACCATTATATTTGTCGAAAGGGCCAGGTATCGTTACGATAGGAATGTTGTGGCTCCAAGTGCGAACGAAGTCCTTGTTCTTTGAGGAGAGTAATGTGCACTGCACACAGAAACTTGACAATCTTCAGCAATATTAATTTGTTAAAAGCTTTTTCTACGGAAGGAAGTCTTTCGCATTATATACTCGCAGATGGAGGTTTCACCTTTCATTTTCCCGTTGTAGTAGATGTAGCTGCTCGCCACGGAAGCTGGAAAATAGGATGAAAAATACCTCACGTTCAGAACGACCAGTATCATGATCCACTGCCTCAGGTGGTGAATGATGGTCTTGCCGGTGCAGCTGTCGTCATTCTCTCCACCATTTACAGGACAGACACTGGCGTCGTTTGAGGTCCAGGTTATCAATACAACTGGTACACATCAAATGACTTTATCCACTACTTATGTCAATATGTCTTACAGCTAGCAAGTCTATTCTCCATCCCCTTTGTTTGTGACATTCAAAATATTTTCCAATGTCACCCCACTTTAGTCTCTCTCACAAACTCGTCTGTAATAGGCATATCGCAAGCAGAATTTTACAATTGTCACTCAATATTACGACAAAGGAGAGATTATGCTGCACAGTGCTGATACTGATCGAGATTGATTCAGGTTTTGGGCTTCTGAAATCAGAATCTGCTTTCGGAGTCCATTTGGATACCTATCAGTAGAGAGGTGCTAAGTGCCATTTTTATGAACATTGAGTATTATAGTAAAAAGTGTTTAGTCAGTTTATTTGTGAGTATTTATTCTTCTAATTTGAATAACATAGAGATATAGTATTCCTTGCTATCCAGTGGCAGATACAGGTTCATAATATGAAAACTGTGGAATTCTGTTTGAGTGAAATGTTAGAAGTTGTGAAAGGTGCAAAGTCCACTAGTCTTTACGAATGTGCTACGTGCTAATTACAAAAAGATGACGGCTTTCCGTCACGCAAACACGTGACATACAGTTGTCCATGCATGAAATACGGAAACTCCAAGTAAATTTCACAAATTTCCAACGACTGACCTTGCGATTTGTTGATTGTCATTGGGAAGGCCAGAAGCATGGGAAATTGCAACCGCTTAAATCGAATGGCACGTCCGCAGGAATCATTGGGATGTGCGGAATCAAAACAACTTCTCCATCGATGACGTTGTTCATTTGCTTTTCCACAGCCAGTCGTGTTCCATTGCATAGTCGAAGTTGATTGATGTTACGCAGCACGATGATGAGCCTACTTTCAATTGCAAATTGTGAGGTGGTAATCCAGGCAATTCCAGCGAATTCAAAAATTCTGCGAGATGGCTGACTACCTCATCCAGGTTGATAACTGAGTCAATCGATTTGAAGGAAAACAACTGTCCCGGAATGAAATTTTGAATAGACTTGTTGGGATCTTTACATTTCTCTGCCAATATGGCTCGTTCGCTCAGCCAATTATGGTTTTTGAAGTTCTGCGAGACGTTCGGAAAAACACGCCGAATGAGCTCCTTCTTTGATTCGGTCAACTGACGTTCCAGGTTCATAGAAGCATTGCGTCGGCGCAATCGGTCATGCCCATTGTGTCGTGCTCACTGGTGTTGTGTTTGATATTCACGAACGCATTGCATTGTGAATCTATTCGCTGTTCGTTCATTTTCAGTCGCTCTCGAACGTAAGTCAGACATGCCCATACGACTATTTTCATTATCCGTCGCTCTTTGGTCATCAGTGTGGTTTGCACGTCAAGTAGCTCGCCGCGCATTTAACTGGCTTCGACGACCTCTGTCAGCTCTTCCTCTCCTTGGCATTGCAATGGAAACTGTAAAACGACACGGAATTTGAGTAATGTAATGGACACTGTAAAACGACACGGAATTGTTTTGATAGTAGCTCAAATCTATCGAACTTTCCTTGAGAACTTGACAATATTGACATCCTTTCCGTTAGTAGTACGTTCTCACATTATATATGTTGGTCGAAACACATTAACGTGAAATGCAATTTTATTATAACATACTTTAATATGCTGTAATTGGATTATACAGTATGATTCTGTTACGTTAAGTATTATTTTATTGCACGTATTGATCAAAGGGTATGGTATGGGATGTTATCTTTGCTCACAGAAGATTTTGAAGTGGATGCACTGTGTCACCATCTGTCCGTCAAGTTATTAGATTCAATATTGGCGTGGCTTTTTAATGTAAATTAATTTAAAAATACTGCCAATTCGATTTAGTTGAAACCACTTTCTAAACACTGTCTACAATAATGAGAACAAATTGTAAAATTTTCACTGAAATCGGAGCAGTAGTTTTCGAGATTTTGCGAGACTAATGCACGGCAAAGTCGCGTGTCCAACAGGAAACAAACTGTTCTATCTGTACACAGGTTCCCACCAGTACGAACTGCTAATAATTGAGTATTCTAAGTTCTTTGAACAATTCTGTCAACGATGCACATATTGGAGGGAAATGATAGCAAATGATTGGCACATTGCACCTTTCTTCTGAAAGAGCTGCAGGACTTACCACTAGTGCCATCTTGTGATGCTCTTGGAAGGTCCTTCGAAATCACTGAGGAGTTAGCCCTTTTGATATGTAATGCTACATCGCACATAGCACCATTTTAGCAAAAAAAAAAAAAAAACGGCTTTTTTTTCTTCAAAAAATGGCACTTAGCACCTTTCTACTGATAAGTATCCATTGTGTAACATATCTTAGCATCTTTGTCGCACCAGCGGAAACATTTGACAATTGCCGCACAATAATAGGATAATAGAGAGGCTATGCTGTTGGACTTGGTCCAGTTCTGTAACGTATGTTAGCATCTTTGTCACACCAGCGGAAACATTTGACAATTGCCGCACAATAATAGGATAATATACAGGCAATGCTGCACAGTGCTGGACTTGATCCAGTTGGATTTATCAACTCAGCACCCGTACGCTAAAAGGAGTCCAGTTGTGTAACGTAAGTTAGCATCTTTGTCACACCAGCGTAATATTGCTGCTCAATCAAGGGATAATACAGAGGCTATGCTGCACAGTGTTGGGCTTGATCCAGTTGTGTAACGTGTGTTAGCATCTTTGTCGCACCAGCGTAATATTGCTGCTCAATAATAGGATAATACCGAGGCTATGCTGCACAGTGTTGGACTTGATCCAGTTGTGTAACGTGTGTTAGCATCTTTGTCGCACCAGCGTAATATTGCTGCTCAATAATAGGATAATACAGAGGCTATGCTGCACAGTGTTGGACTTGATCCAGTTGTGTAACGTGTGTTAGCATCTTTGTCGCACCAGCGTAATATTGCTGCTCAATAATAGGATAATACAGAGGCTATGCTGCACAGTGCTGGACTTGATCCAGTTGTGTAACGTGTGTTAGCATCTTTGTCGCACCAGCGTAATATTGCTGCTCAATAATAGGATAATACCGAGGCTATGCTGCACAGTGTTGGACTTGATCCAGTTGTGTAACGTGTGTTAGCATCTTTGTCGCACCAGCGTAATATTGCTGCTCAATAATAGGATAATACAGAGGCTATGCTGCACAGTGTTGGACTTGATCCAGTTGTGTAACGTGTTAGCATCTTTGTCGCACCAGCGTAATATTGCTGCTCAATAATAGGATAATACAGAGGCTATGCTGCACAGTGTTGGACTTGATCCAGTTGTGTAACGTGTGTTAGCATCTTTGTCGCACCAGCGTAATATTGCTGCTCAATAATAGGATAATGCCGAGGCTATGCTGCACAGTGTTGGACTTGATCCAGTTGTGTAACGTGTGTTAGCATCTTTGTCGCACCAGCGTAATATTGCTGCTCAATAATAGGATAATACAGAGGCTATGCTGCACAGTGTTGGACTTGATCCAGTTGTGTAACGTGTTAGCATCTTTGTCGCACCAGCGTAATATTGCTGCTCAATAATAGGATAATACAGAGGCTATGCAGCACAGTGATGGTCTTGATCCAGTTGGATATATAAACTCAGCACCTGTAAGTTACGATAAAAGGAGTCCAGTTGTGTATCGTGTATTAGCATCTTAGTCGCACCAGTGGAAACATTTTACAATTGCCGCACAATAATAGGATAATAGACAGGCTATGCTGCACAGTGATGGACTTGATCCAGATTGATGAAGCTTTTAGGGTTATCGACTCAGCATCTTCTGTCTACAAGAGTCCAGTTGTGTAAGGTGTGTTAGGATCTTTGTCGCACCAGTGGAAACATTTTACTATTGGCGCACAATAAAAGGAAAAGAGAAAGGCTTCACTGCACAGTTCCCTTTTACTCAGCTCTTGGAGTTGTATGCCACGGGTGTCCAGTTGTGGAATGATTGTCATCAACTTGGAGTAGTCATCTAGAAGTAGCATTTCCTCCTGGCATCACTATAGCTGCAGCGCGAACCTTAAACATGTGAAACAACAGATGTGAATATAGTAAAAGTGTCTTTGAAGATCAATATATCTTAATACTACCATATTTCAAGTGTGATGGAACAAGGCCGCACTTCGCATATGTGCGTCGGTGGCGTAGTCGGTAGCATGCTGAACTGTTATGCCCAAGATGGCGGCTTCAAACCCGGCCAGAGTCGTTGGATTTTTTTAAGAGCGTTAAAAACCTTCATTATGCCGTCCTTCGGAGGGGAAGTATCTCGCCGGACCCATGTCATAGATTTATGGCATGTTAAAGAACCTTCCACTAATTACACCTGTGTGAAGCTAAATTGTAAGACTGTAAACAACGCTTTTAGGTTCCTACGTTTGTTGCCAAGAGCCGACTGCGGCGGCGTCTAGTAGCTAAGTTCTGATCTAGGCCTAGTAGTCATTGACGGTGGCGTTTGGCGGCAAAAGTAGGAACTATTTGAAAAATTCAAAGTTGCAGTCCTTACTTGAACTAAAAAACAGATACACACACTAATACAGTCATCACAATTAACACCGGTTATCAGACAGATTCTACACACACCCAAGGTACACGGGGCGTTGTCGCAGCCCCTAAACTGAGGAACCAACCAACCAACTGAGTCCGTGGGAGCCACCACCCTGGAAGGTAAACTCGATTTAAAAAACAAACTAAAAAAACAAACAAACAAACAAACTGCAATTGGTGGTGTTAGCAAAATTTGTAGGTTATACTTGGCTAGTAAACGCTCTATCAAGTTCCAACGTTCGTCGCATCTGGTAGCCACAGTTGGAAAAAAAATGCCAAGCTTATGGCCATTGACTGCGATTCATATATCAATTCGTATATGTCACGCACCTGCTGGAATACAGGGGAAATTCCGAGTTGAGCAATGCATCACCTAGGTCCAGTCTGGCTTCTGACATGAGCGTTTGCGTTGAATTTTCATTTTTTTTTATGATTATGAAATTTATGTAATTTATATAATTTTACCACTTATCATTCTTGCTTATTTCTAAGCTGATACCATGGGACCAGGCTATGTCCAGACTTGGAAGACGAGTGGGTTCCAACCACATCGCCGGACGTCCATGAAATTCTTTTCTATGTTTTCCCATTTTCAACTCCAGGCAAATGTTGGAAAGTTACCTTCTAATGGCCCACGGAAGGTTTCTTCCTCCTCCTGGCACAGTTTCATTTCATCTTCATTCATGTCAACCCCCACTAACTCCTCTGATGAGGTTGTTGCTTTAAAGGGCGGAACTACGAGGTCATCTGCCCCTCTTAAGACAGATTCAAGTATACACATTTGGAATGGGATTTAAAATTTAGAGGTGGACACTTAAATTAGAAAAGACCTAAAATAAATAAAACAAAAAATTAAATAAAAATAATAATTATAAACATAAAAAAATAAAAAAACGGAAAAACAAAAAATTATCATTCAAAAACGAACAAGTCGTTGAGTCAATGTACACTGGAAAATTTATATTGCTGGACCTAACCCACTCTCACATATAAAGCGGATAACGCGATCAGCAGCCATCACGTCATCGGCTAAAATAAGTTTGAGTGCCATCTGCAAACCAAGGTGTCTTCGTAAGTCAGCAAGATCCACACTCGGTTAAAATGTGGGCCACGGTGAAACCGGCTCCACGGGAACAAAGTGTTTTTTCCCCTTCTCATTAGGTACGAGTGGGTGGATATTGTATGACCTATCCTTAGCCTACACAAAATGACGTACTCCCTCCGTGACCGGAAAGAGCTCCGTCACACGCGAGTAGTTCCCTTGATCGCTCTCAGTTTACTGGGCTTTGAGTCAGCTAGCCACATACTCTCCTAAAATGCCAATACTTGTCAGCGTAACTGAGAGCCAATATCTCTAGCGGGTACCTACATTGGTCGAGGTGGTAGTGATACGCCTCTTTTGCAGCTTGATCCGCTAACTTATTTCCCGCAATTCCCATGTGGCCTCGAAGCCACAGAAAGGTAATTTGAATGTTAGTGCGGGACCACCTGGCTAGTGGGACGTGGACTTGCTGCACTAGGGGGGGGGGGGGGGTGTTGCGGGAAGCATGTAGGCCTGCCAATTGACTGCAACGAACTCAAAGAGTCGGTACACACGAGAAAATGGATTCGTGCATCCTGTAGTGCAAACTGCAGAGCTTCATAGATGGCAACGAGCTCCACAGTAAACACACTACAGGCCTCACGCAATGGGATTTTAGTATTTTCACCTTCAATAAAGATAGCTCAACCCACTGTCTCGTCCACCTTCGAACCATCCGTGTGTAGAATACCAGCGTCCGGAAATTGTTGAACTATGCTGTGGAACTGCCTCCGATAAACGGAGGCATCCGTGTTCACCTTAGGACCTCGGTGTAGATCTAAATGAATTTCCGGACGCGGGACTTGCCACGGGGGCACTTTGCTAGGTGTCCGGATTATGCAGGGACTTACAGCCACTTTTAATTCAGCTATCGAGTCTAATACCAACCGACCGAGTGGCATGAGGCTGGTTGGCCCACCTCTGGGTACTCAAGAGATCTCGATAGCTCGGATGTTGCGGCATTTGACGCACATTAGCAGCATATGCTAAAGGTATATGTTGGCGTCTAGAATTTAGAGGTGGAACACCCGGTTCGGCGAGTAGGCTGAGTTTCGGGCTGGTCCGGAAGGCACCGGTAGCCAGCCTAACGCCACTATGGTGGATACTGTCCAGCATTCCCAAGGTTCCCGGCCTTGCTGAAACGTATGCCGCAGAACCATAGTCGAGCCGGGACAGGACAAGGGCATGGTAGAACCGTAGCAGCACCGCACGGTCGGCCCCGCACAAAGTGTCACTAAGAAACTTGAGCCTGTTCAGTTTGGTTGGTTCTTAAGTTTAGGGGCAGCGACAACGTGGTCATGTAGCCCCGTGTACTTTGGGTTCTGACACACGTCGTTTTTAGTTGCCGTAATTGGTGCTGACACGTTAATTTGCTGTCAAAATGGAGCCCCAGGAAGCGATAAGTGTCAACCACCGGCAATTCAGCATCCCTGAGATGTAGTTCAGGGTGTAAATGTATCTCCGGAGCGGACAAAAATGGACGACGGAGGTTTTCTCTGCTGAAAAACGAAAACCTTGGTCGTGAGCCCACCTGTCGACCCGGTTGATAGCTAGCTGCAATTGCCGTTCATCGATTGCCACGGGCGGCGGCGACAATGCCGTTTATGACAACCGCGAAGAAGGTGACAGTCTGAACAGAACCCTGAGGAACTCCATTTTATTGAGTGCAATATTGCGATGATGTCCTACTGACTCTTAGACGTAAAGTTCTCAATAAAGATTGGAAAATTACCATGGAGTCCCCACTTGTGAAGGGTGGAAAGGATCCCGTAGCGCCATGAGGTATCGTAGGATTTCTCGAGGTAAAAAAAAACCGTGACTAGGTGTTCTTTCCGGAGGAAAGCCTCCTGTATGGTGCTCACAAGTCGCACCAGATTTTCGGTGGCGGACCTATGAGAGCGAAATCCACACTGGAACTCAGACAGAAGGCCTCTCCCATCCAATAACCACGCCAGTCGACGCTTTACCATCTTCTCCAACAGCTTACATAGACAATTTGTCAGACAAATGGGTCTATAGCTGCTGCCAAATTGGGATCCTTTCCAGCCTTGGGAATCGGTATCACGATCCCCTCTCGCCATTGAGATGGAACAGTTCATTTATACTGGATTTGTACACATGTTTTAACATTTGATTATGTACGGTATGTTAGCCGGTCCAAGAGCCATATCCCTGCACAGTGCAAGGGCAATGCGTAGTTCCCATTCAGAGAATGGTGCATTGTAGAACTCCGATTTGCAGTGGCAAAGGACAAGGGGTGAGCCACTGCCTCCAGCTTCAGAGTCACAAATGTAGGATTATAACTCCCAGAGCAAGATACATCGGAGAAGTGCGATCCAATACTGTTGGCAATGGCGAGATGATCCGTGATGATGTAATCGTTGATGGAGACTCCGGTTATCGTCGATGATGTCAGGAGTCCGGAGATCCGACGAACCTTAGTCAACACTTGAGAAGAAGGAGTATGTGCCGTCATGGACGACACCTACTTTTCCCACGTCGCTTTCTTACTCTCCGAATCAAGTATCGAGCTCCAAAACGCATCCTATTAAAGGTGATAAGGTTGGCCATGATGTTTTGCCTCCGATGACATTTGAAAGCACTTCGACGATCTTTAACGACTGCTGCAATCTTAGCTGTCCACCAAGGGACACGCTTCCGGCGGGAGTTGCCGGAGGGGGAAGGTATTGTTTCCTCTGCCGCAGCCAAAGTACCATTCGTTATGTGAATGGTATGATAATCGACACTCTCAAAGGTATCTTCGGCAAAAACCGCACGTGCTGTGTAAGTTGGCCAATCAGCCCGACGGAGATGCCATCGACTTGGTAACTCGATGGTCTCTGTTTCGGAAGTGTAAGGATAATCGAGAATTGGTCACTATTACAAAGGTCATCGAATACTCTCCACTGTAGCAAGGGAACCAGCGAACGACTGCACAAGGTGATATCGACACTTTAATAAGTGCCGTGTGCAATAAAGAAGTGCGTAGGTTCCCCTGTGTTCCACAAACACAGGTCCAGGCCCCGATCAGTCTCTCAAAATCTCTCCCTCTAACACCATGGTAGCGGAGCCCCAGATTGTGTTGTGGGCATTAACAACTCCCAGAAAGAGGAAAGGAGGGGGGATGCTGAGAGACTAGATCCACCAGCTGGTTGTAAACCAGTTGATAATCCGGTGGGATGTACACGATACATACTGTTGCCATTACTGGCAACGAAGTAGTTAGTTAGTTATTGCTGTTTTAAGGGGCGGAACTACGAAGTCATTGAGAGCGGTAATACTTACAAAAGGGAATTTAGAACGAAAATAGGCCTACTCACAAAAGGAATAGATTGAAAAAATACGCACAAAATGTAGGTTAGGTTCAGAATACGTACAAAATGCAATGTAGAGTCGAAATCCTTACAAAATGCAATTGATATTCAAAAATGAAAATGAGATAGGAAATACGTACAAAAAGCAATTGAGGTTCAAAATACTTAAAAATTGCAATTGAAATTGAAAATACACAATGCAATTCAGATTGAAAAAGCTCCCTTTTTAGATCCAAAATACTCTCAAAGTGCAATTGAAATTCAAAATGCTTACAAAATGCAATTGAGATTGAAAATTCTTACAAAATGTACGGTAGATTCAAACTACTCATTTGGTTGGACAATACTTACAAAATGCAATTTAGAGTGAAAATACAGTACTTGCAATAGCGGTTTAGGTTGAAAATATTTACAAATTGCAATTGAAATTCAAAATAGCCACAATCGGATCTCAGGACTCCCGACATTATTGAAAGAATTAGTAAAACGCAATTTAGATTGTCAATCCTTACAAAATGCAATTGAGGTTGAAAACACTCGCAAAATGCAACTTAGATCGAAAAAACTTACAAAATGCAACGTAGATTGAAAATACCTACAAAATGGAGTGTAGATGAATAAAAATCCCTAAAGGGAATTTAGATACACGAGGAGCCAATTAAAAAAACAGTACCTGAATCTTAAAGAGAAAAGGAAATATAATGAAAAGAAAGAGAAGGCTGACCCCTCGAAAAATGAGGGTATCAGGAAAGATGAGACAAGGGCGGAAAAGAACAAGAGTTGACCAAGGGAGGTCGACAGGAAAGAAGACAAGCCCGACACAAGTAAGTGGAAGCAATGCCGGACTCAGCTGTGGTCCCGTGGTCGCGGCAACGAAGTACGAACTGCAACTGCTTCTAGCTGAGTACGCAACGAGACCTCAGTAGGGGATTGAGGGGGGTTCTGCCCCCTCCCACTAATAACTTCTCTGACGTCACAATCTCAGATATGTAATATTCGATATTTCGCGTACCCATGGTCCAATTTTGGCATGCGACATGTCGTTGGACTTGGGATGACACTCCCTTTCCAATGGACAACATATTTCCACCCCAAAATTAAACCTACCCCTACTAGGGGGTGAAATTGTATTTTTTTTAGTGAAAGTCATTTTACAAATGCAACAGACATGAGGGGCGATATCACTATGAACTTAAATGTTGTTGCTCATATAGCGCATGCGTTTTGCTGGATGCCGCTAAGGATTAACATTTTTGTTTTTGTTTTGTACGCATGCGCAATTAGGATTTTTGTAAGAGGGCGAGCTCTTTGAAAAAAAAAATAGATTTATAAGAAGGGGTTTTGGTGGTGAGGAGAGAACCAGATAGTCGCCTACTTTCCTATGAAGTTTGCCGATATCTCTCGAACGCAAGGTCGGATTTGGACGTGTGACGTGTCAAATCGCTTGTCTCGAAGCCCTATATATGTTATTGATAGGTTAAAGTTTTGAGAATGAGGGAAACAGGCTTTTTTGGGGTAAAACCATGATTTTAGACTTTTTCTGATATCTCACGAATGCATGGTCGGATTTGGTCCTATGACATGTCAAATGGCTTGTCTCGAAACCCTCTTTACTTTGGTAATAGGTTAAAGTTTTTGAGACTGAGGGAAACAGAATTTTTTGGTGTAAAACTGTGATTTTAGACTTTCTGTTATATCTCACAAACCAATAACGCCAGAGACGTATACGAGGGGTCGTAGGACTCGGGGTAACCCCTCCCCTTTCGAATATAGTA
Source organism: Meconema thalassinum (assembly GCA_946902985.2). NCBI lineage: Eukaryota > Metazoa > Arthropoda > Insecta > Orthoptera > Tettigoniidae > Meconema > Meconema thalassinum. Next base: position 601,743,575 of record OX336388.2, on the reverse strand, counting down.
TTTATGTTTTTAAAAAACTGCGGAAGGGTCTAACGACACTTTTGTTGAAAACATTTTAGTTTTTAAAACTTTTTTTTAAATCTGTCTAAAATGTTCATGAACAGTGGTTGTAGATAGAAAGAGACGATACCACTGGGCACGTGTTTCAACGAGGCTATTACTGGCCACGGTGGTGATATACCAATACAGTATTCGCTATTTCAATGAGACGGCGGGTCGAGGGTTCGTTTTCCGATTTTTCCTATGATGGAATTCCTAATTCCTAAACCCCCTGAAGGGGGTCTTAACATGTAAACGATTATGAGTGACACGACAAATGATAATTCCTTGATCAGATGAAGTTGGCTTTAGATAGAACAAACAGAACTTGGTTATGTGTTGCTTGAAGTGAGTATAGAAAACAAACTTGCTGGGGCAGACTGACAGGATGTGGATGTTATTTGAGCTTATTGGAATGCATTGACTTGACTTGACAACAGGGCAATGAAAAAAGCACAGAGATGCTGAGGACACTTGAAGGTAAAACGATATGGCAACCATGGTGGGAGGGGGAAGCGAGGATGATGTTGCCGATCATGTTCAATGTTCAATGGATGAATTTATATTTTGCGAAGCATTGTTCGGAGAGGGTCATGTGACGACTTGTTTTAAGGGTATTTATTTTTCTGATCTTTCCTATGGTGGACTCATTGATTGAAATAATCCAAAACTGCTAGGACATGGCCTTGAGATTTTATAAACTGATAATGGGATTTTGACATACAAGGTCCCCCCTGAACTTGACATGATGTCATTCTTTTTACGGCTTATGAATTTCCCCAAAAAAGACCTAAAACAACAAGATCATGGACTTTTGCTTTTCTTAATATATTGCAAACCCATAATGTAAGATGTTTACTGTGAGTGACGAAACCTAGCTAGGTAAAGAAAGAATTATTGTAGGCTACATGTATGGTGACTGACACGTCTTTGACCATTGGAACTTGTTTTCAGATCTGGCTGTAGTACATAGGGAGTATAGATTGTAGGCATGGCTTGACAAACGGTGTACACAAAATTCAATTTATCGATTCAAGAATTAAGAGTAGACTATCATTAATTAATTGGTTAAAGAGTGTAGCTAAAAATAAAAAAATGGTGACTACATTAAACTAAACTGAACCAAGTCGAATCAAACCCAACTGAACCAAACCAAGCCTAAAGCAAACCAAACCTAATCAAGAACAAGCCAAGGGCTTAAGTGTAAAACTTGTGGGGGAGTGCAGTCATTGGCAATGTCCAAAGAAAGGGATAACGCTCTACCTCTAGAGGGTAAGGTAAAGCTAGCGCATGGTGCTAATGCATATTCCCAAGTACATGAACCACACACACACACACACAACTATCCAATGCTGTTTTTATGAGTTGACTGTTAAAACTTACTCAGTGGTTACTGAGAAAGATGGTCGCTACACACAACAAGCTTTAAATACTTGAGGCTAATAATCTATACACACACACATACACTCGCTTGTTCTAAACTAAACTGTCGTACTGGCAGTGCTCACACAGTAGGTAAATGACAGAAATGCTTGGCTAACAGAAATACAATCATTTTCGGTTGTCTAATGTTACCAGCTAACCATTACATGCTATAGTGGTGAGCCCATGTGCTTCTTGCACTGGAGATCGTAACTCGATTTCTAGCTCTAAGGCCTAGAACGAATCAAACTAAGAAAGAAGGGTATGGTGACGCAGTGGTTAAAATGTTAGGCTTTCACTAAGGTAGACTAGGGTTTGATTTTGGTTAATATACATGTCATAAACAAACAAACATAAAAGCAGAGATAATGTTTAAAACTGATTACACTTGTCTCTTTTCAAATTATTACTTAGATTACAAATACAAAGGTGGACTGGGTTTGATATACAGTTAATGCTGCCTATCGCTTACTAGCCTGTAAGAAAGCCAAACAAGCAAAAGACGTAGGTAGATCAGTGGTAAAATCGCTATGTGTAGAGAACTACCTAACGGTTTTATGAACTGGCAATGATATGTCGCATAAACAGTGCAGGATACAATCCAGCAACCATAATTTTTATCTTGTGGAACAGAGAAAACAGATATAGAGAGAGATATATAGAAAGCTTGCGTATGTAAGGGTAGCATCGATTGTTTGACCAGAGAAAATACGATGAGGTAGGGTGGGGAGAGGGAGAATTAACACTTATATATGAATGAATGGTAAATAGTTTTTTTTTTCAATAGTTTTGTTTTTCAAATACAGTGGTAGATAGCCGTTATTTTGTAAAACATTCTTACTTGCAATAGTAATAAGCCTCTACGGTTCCGCTAACACACATAGACAGACTGTACTAGTGCCATGGTCAAGCACTCACATTAAGATCATTTACAAAAACATATAAGGAAAAATAAAAAATCTTGTTTTAGAAATATCGTTTTTCAACATACACAAAATAAATAAAAAATGTGTAAACAGCAAAATGGATAATCCATGTTTCCATATAGACAAAATTTAAAAACCGTAAACGAACATTTTAAAAAAGTATATATAAATGGGAAATTGACAAATATATAAATATGAAAAAGGAAAATCCATGTTTCCATATCATGAAATTGAATAAAACATCAAACTGTCATTTTAAAAAATACAAATGGAATTGACTAATTGCAATGTGTGAAATGTGAAATTGAACAAATGGCTATCATTATTTAAAAAAAACACAGTGCCTTGTGGTTGAGGTGTGAATCAAACCCTCTCTACTTATTTTGGACCACCCGAGACTGAGTATACTTGTTTTAATCCTCATACCACTTTTAAAATTTTGTGTTAAAGCTAGGAATTGAACCCAAGAGCTTGTAGGGGGAGACCAAGGTTAGAATATGTTAAACAGATAGTCTTAATTGTAGGGTGTGGTAGCTTTATAGAGATGAAACGATTAGCTCGGGACAGGGGCATTGAGATCTGCAGCAAACCAGTCAAACGACTAAAGACTCAAACAACAACATGTAAGCTCACCAAAATAATGTTGTGTAACGGTAAATGTTAGTCAACGAACAGTAATGCATTACTAAAACCCATGACACGATACCTAAGAGCTTTTCTAAAGTTATTTTAAAATGCCTTTAACCCTATATTAAACACCCAGTTGACAATATCCATAACTGCAATGTTATGGTAAAACAAAACAAAATCTATATTTCAAAACAAGCAAGTGGTTTAGTCAATGTATACTGGGAAAGTTTTATAAACACTCAAGTCCACAAGACTAATTAAATTAGTAACTGTCAGGTTGGCCGAGTGGTTAAGGTGTTTGACTTAAGATCAAATTTCCTGTACAAGGAAGCAAGGGTTCGAATCCCTTACCTGACATAACTATTGCCTTAACATGGCTTGTCCACACTGAATTATTATGATACTTGCTACACAAACCATAGACAGAGTGTATTGTTTAAGGCACTCTCTTTATGAACATAGTCAGAGACTGTTAATGGTTAACAATTGCATTAATAGTGGGACATGGGGATAGCAATTAAGAAAAACAGCCAATACCCATATAATATTTTTATTCATTTAGTTTTTTTTACAATAGTTACACACTGAATACAACTTTTTATCTTTTTATCATTGTTTGATATAGATTTTAAACACAACGCTTGTTGTAGATCCTTTTATAGCATTCTCCAGGTACTCTTGTTCTTAAAAACTGGGGAAGCCGCAATGGTTTTATAGACATTAAACCCTCATCCTTTTTCATTATCATTATAAATATTATCATCACAATTATTATAGTCATTGTCACCAAAATCATCATCATCCTCAACATCACTAGAACTATCCAATTTCTTTTTTTCCTTTTCAAAAGGGACCTCTTGAAGAGTCTGTTTTGCTTTTGATAGTGTTAAGGTTTTTTTGAACGTTGACAACAGCTGTCATAACATGACTTTTTGAGGAGATGATAATTGCTTTTCAACAAACAATGCACTATCTTGAGCAGCAATATCATTTTCTTGAACTTGCTTTTTAGCATTTTCATGATATTTTGTTGACAGCAACAGTGCTTTATCTGGTACACTACATTGATGATTACCCACACTAAGACCTTACCACTCTTACTTTTTAGATGATTTAAACATTTTGTTGTCCTTTGTTTTGAGCACTGCCAAAATATGATTCCATTCACATTTTGCCGCTTATAGTTATAGGAGTAGCCATGATACAGTGCACTTGGTTTGGCTTTATTGGTTATAGTATATTCCATAGTAGTAACTGACTTGTAAAGTTGATCTACCTACTACAAAGGTCAGAACAATTCTGGTGAAAGTGTGATTTTGTGTTGACGTTTTATATAGGATGATGTTGGTGGCTTATGTTGGTGGCTTTTGTTGATGGCTTATGTTGGCGGCTTTTGTTGGTGGCTTATGTTGGTGGCTTATATTGGTGGCTGATGTTGATGACTTATATTGATGGCTTATGTTGATGGCTTATATTGGCGGCTTATGTAGGTGGCTTATGCTGGTGGCTTATGTTGATGGCTTATATTGGCGGCTTATGTTGGTGGCTTATGCTGGTGGCTTATGTTGATGGCTTATATTGGTGGCTTATGTTGATGGCTTATGTTGGTGGTTTATGTTGGTGGCTTATGTTGGCGGCTTATGTTGGTGGCTTATGTTGGTGGCTTATGTTGGTGGCTTATGTTGGTGGCTTATGTTGATAGCTTATGTTGGTGGCTTATATTGGTGGCTTATGTTGATGGCTTATGTTGGCGGCTTATATTGGTGGCTTATGTTGATGGCTTATGTTGGTGGCTTATATTGGTGGCTTATGTTGATGGATTATGTTGGTGGCTTATGTTGGTGGCATATGTTGATGGCTTATGTTGGCGGCTTAGGATGGTGGCTTATATTGGTGTCTTATGTTGATGGCTTATGTTGTTGGCTTATGTTAGTGGCTTATGTTAATGCCTTATGTTGGTAGCTTATTCTGATGTCAGTTTTTGTTATATAATGTATTTGTTCCATTCATTTATGACGTCATAGCCAGTCTTAAAGCAAGTCTAAACTGGTCCGACATGTTGGATTTTTTGTTCATGTGTGAAACTATCAAGTACCAATGATCAAGTGAGCTTTTTTCTCTCTAATCCGCAGTTTTGCCCCATATCATTGAGAATATTTAATAGTAGCCTATAAAGAAACAAAAAAAGTCATGTCTAATACAGTTTAGCTATAAGTGACCAGAACCACTATATATAACATTTTATTCTAAGAGCTTTCCATAATGATAAGAAAAAGGAGCTTACCATAATGATGGATTGTGTAAGTAAACGTCTTTTGCTGCTTGATGCCACTACTAAAGTGATACTCATACAACAGACAAGTGAGTTCATGTTTTGTTGCCGTAATCGTATGTTCCCCGCACGCTTCGCGAAAGGCGTGTGCGTGCGGGGAACATACGATTACGTCAGCAAAACATGAACTCACTTGTCTGTTGTATGAGTATCACTTTAGTAGTGGCATCAAGCAGCAAAAGACGTTTACTTACACAATCCATCATTATGGTAAGCTCTTTTTTCTTATCATTATGGAAAGCTCTTAGAATAAAATGTTATATATAGTGGTTCTGGTCACTTATAGCTAAACTGTATTAGACATGATTTTTTGTTTCTTTATAGGCTACTACAATAAATGTTCTCAATGATATGGGGCAGAACTGCGGATTAGAGAGAAAAAAGCTCACTTGATCATAGGTACTTGATAGTTTCACACATGAACAAAAAATCAAACATGGACAAGTTTAGACTTGCTTTAAGACTGGCTATGACGTCACAAATGAATGGAAAAAATACATTATATAACAAAAACTGACATCAAAATAAGCTACCAACATAAGGCATTAACATAAGCCACCATTATAAGCCATCAACATAAGCCACCAACATAAGCCATCAACATAAGCCACCAACATAAGCCGCCAACATAAGCCATCAACATAAGCCAACAAAATCAGCCACCAATATAAGCCACCAACATAAGCCACCACCATAAGCCATCAAAATAAGCCACCAATATAAGCCACCAACATAAGCCATCAACATTAGCCACCAATATAAGCCACCAACATAAGCCACCAACATAAGCCGCCAACATAAGCCATCAACATAAGCCACCAACATAAGCCACCAACATAAGCCGCCAACATAAGCCGCCAACATAAGCCATCAACATAAGACACCAACATAAGCCATCAACATAAGCCACCAATATAAGCCACCAACATAAGCCAGCAACATAAGCCGCCAATATAAGCCACCAACATAAGCCACCAACATAAGCCGCCAACATAAGCCATCAACATAAGACACCAACATATGCCACCAGCATAAGCCACCAACATCATCTATATATATTGAACCCTTATTGATCTTCGATAAATAAGTATTCATATTTATTATTATTATTACTACGGCCCAGGCAGCACATAAGGAAGTCGACTTGGATATTAGGGAGGCCAGCATTTCGTAATGGTTGCAACAGAAGCTGAGTTGGTAGCTATTCCTGGGGACGGCCAGAATTAGTCGAGTTCAAGGCCAAATTGTGCAACTACTGTACCAAAATTGGAGACATAAAGGGAGAATCACGAGGTCCTCTCAACGAACATACGATTGAATCAGCCAATCGCAAGAGACCAAGCCGTGACCACGAGGTGGACGGCGTCAGTAGTAAAAAGCGCGCGGAAGTGTGTATCTAAGGAACCGCCGAACGGATTAATCTCCGCTCGAGTAATTTGAGACGTTGGATTTATTTGGAGAAGAATGACACTAGCCCCATCTTTGTGAGACAAAAACTCTGGAAGTTTTTATCCGACTCCGCCCCACTCCTCCGCCCTTGTCAGTTTCTCATAAATAGTCTGGCCTGACGCCAATCTAAGTAATTATCTTGTGGAGCCTTCAGAGGCATACTCCACGCCAGTTTGAAGTGTGATTTTACGCTCTAAAATCAGTGAAGCTAATTTTATTTTCTGAGCTCTGGGGAGCTAAAGTCGCAGCGTAGGCAGTACCGAATTTTATAAGCTATAATACAGTTTGTTCTAAAATCAGCTAAGTTGTGTGATCTAAATATTTCACGCCAGCGCGTGATAAACTGTAACATTCTTTTCAAGACGACGAGTTCAACTTTAAGGGGGAAGTATCGTATCACCCTCATTAGCGCTTACCAGAACCGAAGTCCATAAGACGGGACGGAAATACCGGACGAGATAGCGACTGCGAGTGCAGCCAGGATTTTGAACTTGTTAACGAGCCAGTGGCGCGGACTCGAGATGTATATTTTATGTATAAATTGTGTGTATTGTATGTGTTTTTATAGTGCGTATGTGCGATATAATTAGGGCCAGTCTTCGCTATTAATCGCAGTAGGACAATTGTGGGTGAACTGAGTAGCCTGCAAGCGATTATAGATAGGCAAATATTTAACATTGAACTTTTCTGCCAAGGAGTCGAGACCAAGATGATCAGCACGTGGTTTGAAGTTGGGATGAGCTTCAAGAAATCAACGCAGACGACTACTATGGAGTGCTAAATTGTCCATAGGGCAATGGGTTGAGAAGGATGTCCTTAGTCCTACATGCAGAAGCGGTGATGTACTAAAATTGGATTATTTCAATTACGTAGTTAGATTTGGCCGGGGAACTTTGTAAATAGTCATGTTTTTCTTTCTTGTTTTTAGCTGTTTTTCTTGTACCGACACTATATGTTTAAATGTCCGTTGGCGCGTGGCCAAAGTGTTTGTTGATATTTTGATTTTTTCTTGAGTCATATGTAATGTACGCGGCGTGCGTGCGTGATTTTTATCCTTGCAATTGCGGAACCCGTTACATTCGATAAATGGTGCTTTATTAACGTTAATATTTTGAAATAGGAATGGGAGGAAATGATTGTAAAACATTTTGCTGAACAGGTTATTATTCATGTTAGGGTAGCCGAGTGCACCAACTTAAAAGTAATTGTAGAACACCTTCGTTCTAATTTTGATAGATTTTTCTTGAGTCCTTTTCAGGTGACTAGTCACGGCATAGAACGATGGCGCCAGCATGTGGATATTATTTGTGTCGTTTATTTCAGGGTCTGTCACAACCCATACGTGTGATTCAGTGTGTGTTGATGTGTCTAGTGTGTGTTGAGTCTACGTGAGGAGGGGGTAGTTGTCCTACCGCCCTTATATATTTTTGCTGCTGTTGTATTTTAGATGGAAAGACAGAGTGCTCTTGGGAGACTGCTGATTCTTGTCCATATGTTTTTCTGACACACACGTATTATTGTGCTTTGGGGCACATTTCTTCGAGGTTCGACCCCATGTTCTGGGAGGTCGAGGTTATTGACACGTGGGTTGACAGACATGCTGAGTTCCACAAACCACCCGTTTTGCCTGTGACTTATTGTGATAGGCAGTCCTATTTGTCCGACTGAACCCTGTAAGCTTTCATGTAGCAAACCTGTTCATTGTGATGGCTAATTTTTAAGCCATAATTAATTGGGGGAGTTCGCCATGTGTGTAACGGATTGTTGTACCTTGTATGGATAAGAATATTGTGATTAACGTAAATGTCGGCTGTTTGCCTATTGCTTTGTTGATGACTCGATTTCATGTAATTTTGTTTGTCACACCCGTGTGGTGTAGTGGTAGAGTATTTGTAAATTTTGACAGCGGTCATTTGAGTATTTTTCGATTGGTCACGTGTTAATGTACTTGTGTTGATTTGTGAGAAGTCCTAAGTTTTTAGGCAGTAAATGTTGCTACGGCAATTTAAGTCCAATTTCACACGGAAATTTTGTGTTTGTTTATAGTAGATTTAGGAAGTGTCGATTTAACTTAAGTATTGTAGTTGTGTTCCCTTGTGTCGGTCTAGCTCTAGGAAATGCGGATTCGTTGTTTGAAGGGTCATTCTGGATGATAACGAATCACGCATTCAAAGTACACATCGTGGTGCATGTAGAATGGCGTACGCACTTATATGGTCACTTTTGCATCTTTTATTTAAGGACGCTTGGTCCAGGTAATTAATCTCTCCAGAGATATCGCCTAAGTTTTTGGCATTTTTATTAAGCGGGAGTCAATTGGGAGTTTTTGTTGTTAATTGTTTATGTGTAAATATGGTGATTTGTTATTAAATTCAGTTGTTTTTAACCCTGGCTTCACTCTTTCCTGCATGTTATTTTGTTATATGTTACCCTGCAAGTTAATGAAGCGCCCTGACAGCAACTTACGAATATGACCTGTTACGCCCCGAATCTGAGTCTCATATGCTTCTTTGCAAGGGTTCATAAAACAAAAATGGCTGCCCAAGTGGGGATTGTTGTTGTTGTTGCTTCGCTGATCTCATATTTATTTCGTTGAGAAATGATGCCAGGTCAAGCGGACATGTAAATTCAGTAAATGGAGGCGATGTTGTACCGCCATGTGCATTAGTAAAATCACTGAGTTCCTAAAGTTAGAAATATTGAACAAGGTTAGAATTTGATTTGGTATTTGTTATAAACTTGTTCTGGCGCCCACATTAAAATTAGAAATTTGCATTATTGATGAACTCAGTCAAAGCAGGAAGATGTTGCCTTATATTTGACATTTAATTGACTTCGGTTAATTGGTGTTTCGTAAATTCTGTTGGTTAGGAATTTAAAAGCAGATCACTAGGGGTTATTTTGTTGTTTGGGAATAAATGTCATTGTATTCAGTAAATTTTGTTACTGAAATTTTCATTAAATTAGAGCCAGTAATATTTAAATGTGTGACATGTATGTGCGTATAGGGCTGAAACCTTAGCCCATAACCCTGTTTTTCTCTGAATATATTTTGTGTGTGATATGGCGAGTGTTGATGAGATAAAGGCATTGTTAGAACAGATGTCGATCCAAATGTCCGCGAAAACGGAAGAACAATTAGTGCAGATGTCCGTAAAGACGGAAGAACAATTAAAAGAACAATTAGAAGCTCAGCGTGAGCATAGTAAAAAACAATTAGAACAAATGTCCGCGAAAACGGAAGAACAATTAGATAAACAATTAAAGAACTGCGAAAAACAATTACTTGATATGAGCGGTAACATTTCGGTCCAGTTAGAAGTCCAGAAATTAGACACTGACAAACAATTCAATGAACTAAACCACAAATTGTCACAACAGGCGGTAACACAAACCGAACAGTTAGGAAAAATCACAAATGATATTAATCAGAGCGTTCAAAAAGTAGAGAAACTGGCAGGCGAGGTTGCGGAAAACAACATCAGACAGTTAGGCGAAATGAAGAAATTGGAGGCGAAATTTGATAACAAATTAGTACAATTTGACGAGATGGTGGCAGATAAACTCAAGCAGATAGAGGCAGCATGTGTCAGTAACACCGCGGGAGTGAAGAAAACCCAAGAGAAACTACAGCAGCAAATTAATTCGGTAGATAACAACGTGCTGGAATTAATAAAGGAAATAGATAAAGTCGAAGTTAAGGCTGAAACCGAGCGGATACACTTGCGGGAAAATTTAGAGGAGCAATTAGGCAGAACACAAGAGATCATAAGAAAAGAGATGGAAGGCCAGCTAATAAACACACAAGAGGTCATAAGACAAGAAGTAGGGGAGCAGCTCGTCAAAACTCAGGATAATTTGGAAGAACAACTAGTGAAAACGCAGGAACGGATACGTGAAGAGCTAGAGAAAAATCAGGAGAGGAACGAGGAGAAAATAAATAGCTTAAAAAGTAGGATCCGGCGAGATTGGGACCAGCAGGCTCATGCGAATAAGGAAGACAGGCTGGCAGTTTTAAAGCGAATGCAGGCACTGGAGGAAAATATGAAGTCGAAATTACAGGAACATTCAGAATTAATCATAAAGAACGAGATTAGATCGTTAGAGAATGCGACATTATTTTCAAACGAAAATATTCCGGAAAAGCAAACAAGTATTGGAAGTCCGGCAGGTTCGAAGTTGGCTGAGGACACGAGTCGGGGTCAAAGTCCCAGACTAACGACTAATGCATTCCAGCAGTACAGGGGGAGACTTCAACTCCGCAACCGAACTTGGCACCAGCCCAAGTCATCCAAGTCATTCGGGGTAATGATTTTAAGCCCGATAAGTTTAAAGAACATTCAGGAACTACTCCCAAAGCATTTCTACGGCAATTAACTGACTACTTTAATGACCAACACATCGGCCCGGAGAAACAATTAAGACTGGTGGAGAAATTTTTAGAAGGACCTAGCCTGACCTGGTTTTCAAGTTTCAAGTAAACGTTTACAGACATGGCTCAATTCCGCGAGGCGTTTTTGAAGAAGTTTTGGAGTCCTTCGTTACAGCAGGGGTTAAGAATGGACCTGTACACGCGCAAATACCACAGTACACATCCAACCCGTTTTTCAGAATTCTTCAGTCAGCAATTGGTAAAATTCAGGGATTTTGATGACCCGCCTAGCGAGCCGAATATGGTTCTAACCATCGGAAAACAACTCCCAATGCATATCCAACAATTATTAGTCGCAGGAAATATTCAGACCGCAGTCCAAGCCGAAGAATTACTCAGACACTTAGATGAGACGAGTATGGTAAGCCCACAGACAGGAAGAAGGAATTTGGAATGTGTCAACACGGCAGAGGTAGTTCAGGGACTCCAAAATAACCACGGCCAGGGGAACCAAAGTAAGACACAGTCCACAGGGACACAGTTCACGCCAAGAAGACAAGATTTTGACGGCCGAAACCAGTTCCATAACAACAATCAGAATTATCAGAATAACCGCGGGAGATATTATCAGAATAACCAAAATCAAAATAATCAGTGGACGTACCAGCGGGAATACACGAATTGGAGGGGAAACCAGAGACAAGGTAGACCTTACCAAAGAAATGGAGATGGTAGATGGAGTAACGGCAGGGACTATCGCCAAGAAAACAGAGGGGATTATAGGAATAACTGGGACGGACGATATATTGAATCCCGTAAATACTTGGATCAATTAAGTAATGAAGAAGCGGAGAAGGAGAAGTGGGGGCGTGCCATGGCGAACAGACAGAGCCCAGACAACCATCAAGGAGAGGGGGCAGAGAGTTTACTGAGGCAACAGGAGCGACAGAATGATAACCGGCGAAACACATCTAATGGGGCCCGGGATAAAAAAAAAACCAAATGAACTGAAAGGAGACAGGCTAAAAACGGAGATCGCCAGGGAGCAAGAAGAGATGATAGTGGCCAATATAGAAGAGTGGGTAGCATTCCCAGACGACTGCCTGGAGGAAGTGGTGAAGAACCGTGAAAATGTTATCAGACAGCTACCAATTATTTACGCGCATATTGGAGGTATGAGGGTGAGATGTTTGATTGATACAGGTAGCCAGGTGAGCTTAGTCACTGAAATTTTGATAAAAGAAATAGCAAGAAAACAGACGGTTCCTATTATGCCGGTACCGCTAATGAAAGTCAGAGGTGTCATTCCTGACAAAACTATGAATTGTAAACAGCAAGCATTTCTAGATCTGGAAATATTGAACCATACTTTTTCACAAACATTCATTGTTATTCCAAAGATGAACTACAATATAATTTTAGGAGCCAACTTCATCTGCGATTTTCATGCTGTAATTGATTTACATAACAACACTGTAAGCTTCAAACAAGTAGAAGGATTGGATCATGTGGGTTTAAATATGGAAGAGAATCCGCTGGAAAGAGAGGCCAATACTTGGGTTATTGAGGAATGCACTAATGAGGCCGGAGATAAGATCTTGAGGGGAGAGCAAGTTAACCAGACAGCAGTGCTAGAGATGGATAGCTGAGATATTTCGCAGGAACTTTGGGTGCATTTGGCGGAAGAAGAAATGGGCGGAACCAAATTCGAAATTCTACTTCAGGAGCGACTTAAGGAAGCCATCGTAGGGGAATCTGATAGAAGAAGATTGGAAGAAATTTTAAGATTACATAAAGGAGCGTTTGACACCGTACCTGGGAAAGTTTTAAATTTTCAATATGCGATGCAGGTAACAGATTGGACCCCATTTAAAAGTAAATTGTACCCGATCCCAGAGAAGCATTTTTCTCAGGTGAAGGACATTATTACTAACTTATTAGATTCTGGCATGATAAGGAAAGCTGCAACTCCTTATCTGAACGCAATATTGGCTGTGACCAAGCCAAACGGATCAATTAGGCTATGCCTAGACGCGCGAGTTTTAAATAGCAAACTGCTAGTTGAGCACGACCAAGCACCGAGGATCAAAGATGTTTTGAAAGGCTTCCGTGGGAAGAAGATATACTCAAGTGTTGATTTGACGAATAGTTTCCACCATCTTGAACTTGAAGAAAAATCCCAACTGTTGACGGGATTTTTATTCGATAATCAAAGTTATATCTGGTGTCGAATGCCTTTTGGCGTGAAAACTGCGGGATGTGCACTCATTAGAGCACTCGATAGAAATCTGACTGAGGAGGTCAAGAACTTCACCACGAGATATGTTGATGACATATTAATCGCTTCTGAGACAATGGAAGAACACTTGATAAATTTAAATAAACTGCTGGACAACCTGAGGACCATGAACTTCAAGATCAACTTAAAAAAGTCACATTTTTGCCAGAGCGAAATTTTATATTTGGGACATATAATTGATGTCGAGGGCGTGCGGCCTAATCCAGCCAAGATTGATGCTATTAAGAAATTTCCCACACCTACCAAAGTCAAACATGTTAGAGCATTTTTGGGAGTGACAGGTTTCTTCAAAGAAAATTGCCCTGGTTACACAGAAACAGTAGCGCCTATGCAGGAGATGTTGAAGAAAGCGAATCGATGGTCGTGGAACGAGGAGTGCGACAGGTCTTTTAAAGCAACGAAGGATTTATTGGAAAACTGTGTGAAACTTGGATATCCGGATTTTGAGAAACAATTTATCATTCAAGCAGATGCTTCGTTAATTGGGATTGGTGCTATGCTGTACCAAGAGGACGCTGAAGAACCCAAGAAGAAATCCTATTTGGCATTCACGAGTCGTAAATTACGGAAACATGAGAGGAACTACACAGTTACGGAACTGGAGCTACTAGCAATTCTATATTCTCTCCAACAGTGGCGCAAGATGATCTATGGTTATTCCATCATTGTTAGAACCGACCACCATGCACTGACATTTTTATTTAAGACAACAATAACAAGTGAGAGAGTTACGCGCTGGTCCATCTACATACAGCAGTTTGACATTACAATAGAGCATTGTCCTGGGAAATTGAACGTCATACCAGATGCCTTGAGTAGAAACCCTGAGGACGGAAACGAAGTAACAGCGGAAGTTCACAATATTACCTTGACACCTAAGGCTCGTGAGTTTTTGGCAAGATTGAAGGATATTCGGAAGGAGCAAGAAGCTGACCCATGGATGATGATGATGATAAAATTCTATAGGAAGGAGTTACAACCAAATTCACCGGAGTACCGGGAAGCCAGTGCTAAACAAGCGAGATTTCACTACTTGAATAACTTGTTACATAAGTACGTGGATGAGCATCATACTAAACTGCGGATCTTAGTTCCAGCATCACTACAGAGGGGATTAACTTGGCATGTTCACGAGAGCCTAGCACATATCGGCACGGATAAGACTGAAGCTACGATAGGGGAGACCTTTACTTGGCCCAAGATGAGATTCACCATTGTTGAAGTAATTAGAACGTGTGACGCTTGTCAGCGCACAAAGCCGAACAACTTTATTCTGAAACAACCTCCAAGACCACTCTTACCGCAGAAACCATGCGAGATGCTCGCGATTGATTGCTTTGGTCCTTTAGTAAAAGGAAAGCGTGGATGCCGACACCTCTTGGTATGTGTCGATGTATTTTCGAAGATGGTCGTGCTATGTCCTATTCAGAAGACGACATCAAGACAAGTCCTTAGTCGAATTAAGAACAAAGTCATTCCGATGCTTGGGAAGCCGGAATCCATTCTATCAGATCACGGTACCTATTTCACAAGCAATGTTTTTAGGCAAGGTTTGGAGAGCCTAGGAATCAAACACATATTTTCAAGTATTCGTCATCCTTGTGAAAATCCGAGCGAAAGAACAATTCGCTGTGTCGCTAAATACTACAGAGTAATGATTCCTAACGAACACAATAAATGGGTAGACAAAGTAGGGGAAATTGAGATGTGCATGAACACTACTAAGCACGAGTCGACGGGTCAAGTCCCACTGATTGTACACCACAACAGATTGCCGGAAAGAACTTGGGACAAGATCATTCCTTGCCCAAGGGATCCATTATTAGCGCATGATTTGCGAATCCAGCGAACGAGGGAGCACATGAGGAACCAAGCGGACCGAAGGCTGAGACGGTACCGAGGAAAGAAGTTACACCGAGAGTTACAAGAACAAGAATTAGTGCTGGTTCGTAGACCACCGATCTCCGACCCTAAGAACAAAGTCTTCGCCAAGTTCTGTCCGAAATTCATTGGCCCGTTCCGGGTAATTAAGAATCTGGGTAACAATGCCTACAGATTAGAAGAAGTGAGCACTGGTGCAAAATCTGTTTTTAATAGCGCCAATTTGAAACCGTACTACAGAAGGGAACCATTTGATGATTAGGAAAGATGATTATGCAGAATCTGTATTGCCAGAATTTTTTTTTTTTGAAAGCAAACACTCAAATCCACGGGGAGCGCGTGAGTACGCACTTTGTAAACAACGAGCAGCTGAGACGACGGGAGTGGCAACTACGTGAGGAGAAGGGGGAGACCTAATGAAAATATGAATGACATTCCAGCGAGAAGGGAGCACACTAAGTGAGTCAGAGGGGCATACACTCGAGCAGCTGAGTGAGATTTAAAGAGATGTGTTGTTACTACAGTGGATTTTGTTTTTGAAATCCAAACCAATAAATTGTTTCGAATTTCAAAACCTTGCTGAGGATAAATGAACCCTTATTGATCTTCGATAAATAAGTATTCATATTTATTATTATTATTACTACGGCCCAGGCAGCACATAAGGAAGTCGACTTGGATATTAGGGAGGCCAGCATTTCGTAATGGTTGCAACAGAAGCTGAGTTGGTAGCTATTCCTGGGGACGGCCAGAATTAGTCGAGTTCAAGGCCAAATTGTGCAACTACTGTACCAAAATTGGAGACATAAAGGGAGAATCACGAGGTCCTCTCAACGAACATACGATTGAATCAGCCAATCGCAAGAGACCAAGCCGTGACCACGAGGTGGACGGCGTCAGTAGTAAAAAGCGCGCGGAAGTGTGTATCTAAGGAACCGCCGAACGGATTAATCTCCGCTCGAGTAATTTGAGACGTTGGATTTATTTGGAGAAGAATGACACTAGCCCCATCTTTGTGAGACAAAAACTCTGGAAGTTTTTATCCGACTCCGCCCCACTCCTCCGCCCTTGTCAGTTTCTCATAAATAGTCTGGCCTGACGCCAATCTAAGTAATTATCTTGTGGAGCCTTCAGAGGCATACTCCACGCCAGTTTGAAGTGTGATTTTACGCTCTAAAATCAGTGAAGCTAATTTTATTTTCTGAGCTCTGGGGAGCTAAAGTCGCAGCGTAGGCAGTACCGAATTTTATAAGCTATAATACAGTTTGTTCTAAAATCAGCTAAGTTGTGTGATCTAAATATTTCACGCCAGCGCGTGATAAACTGTAACATTCTTTTCAAGACGACGAGTTCAACTTTAAGGGGGAAGTATCGTATCACCCTCATTAGCGCTTACCAGAACCGAAGTCCATAAGACGGGACGGAAATACCGGACGAGATAGCGACTGCGAGTGCAGCCAGGATTTTGAACTTGTTAACGAGCCAGTGGCGCGGACTCGAGATGTATATTTTATGTATAAATTGTGTGTATTGTATGTGTTTTTATAGTGCGTATGTGCGATATAATTAGGGCCAGTCTTCGCTATTAATCGCAGTAGGACAATTGTGGGTGAACTGAGTAGCCTGCAAGCGATTATAGATAGGCAAATATTTAACATTGAACTTTTCTGCCAAGGAGTCGAGACCAAGATGATCAGCACGTGGTTTGAAGTTGGGATGAGCTTCAAGAAATCAACGCAGACGACTACTATGGAGTGCTAAATTGTCCATAGGGCAATGGGTTGAGAAGGATGTCCTTAGTCCTACATGCAGAAGCGGTGATGTACTAAAATTGGATTATTTCAATTACGTAGTTAGATTTGGCCGGGGAACTTTGTAAATAGTCATGTTTTTCTTTCTTGTTTTTAGCTGTTTTTCTTGTACCGACACTATATGTTTAAATGTCCGTTGGCGCGTGGCCAAAGTGTTTGTTGATATTTTGATTTTTTCTTGAGTCATATGTAATGTACGCGGCGTGCGTGCGTGATTTTTATCCTTGCAATTGCGGAACCCGTTACATTCGATAAATGGTGCTTTATTAACGTTAATATTTTGAAATAGGAATGGGAGGAAATGATTGTAAAACATTTTGCTGAACAGGTTATTATTCATGTTAGGGTAGCCGAGTGCACCAACTTAAAAGTAATTGTAGAACACCTTCGTTCTAATTTTGATAGATTTTTCTTGAGTCCTTTTCAGGTGACTAGTCACGGCATAGAACGATGGCGCCAGCATGTGGATATTATTTGTGTCGTTTATTTCAGGGTCTGTCACAACCCATACGTGTGATTCAGTGTGTGTTGATGTGTCTAGTGTGTGTTGAGTCTACGTGAGGAGGGGGTAGTTGTCCTACCGCCCTTATATATTTTTGCTGCTGTTGTATTTTAGATGGAAAGACAGAGTGCTCTTGGGAGACTGCTGATTCTTGTCCATATGTTTTTCTGACACACACGTATTATTGTGCTTTGGGGCACATTTCTTCGAGGTTCGACCCCATGTTCTGGGAGGTCGAGGTTATTGACACGTGGGTTGACAGACATGCTGAGTTCCACAAACCGCCCGTTTTGCCTGTGACTTATTGTGATAGGCAGTCCTATTTGTCCGACTGAACCCTGTAAGCTTTCATGTAGCAAACCTGTTCATTGTGATGGCTAATTTTTAAGCCATAATTAATTGGGGAGTTCGCCATGTGTGTAACGGATTGTTGTACCTTGTATGGATAAGAATATTGTGATTAACGTAAATGTCGGCTGTTTGCCTATTGCTTTGTTGATGACTCGATTTCATGTAATTTTGTTTGTCACACCCGTGTGGTGTAGTGGTAGAGTATTTGTAAATTTTGACAGCGGTCATTTGAGTATTTTTCGATTGGTCACGTGTTAATGTACTTGTGTTGATTTGTGAGAAGTCCTAAGTTTTTAGGCAGTAAATGTTGCTACGGCAATTTAAGTCCAATTTCACACGGAAATTTTGTGTTTGTTTATAGTAGATTTAGGAAGTGTCGATTTAACTTAAGTATTGTAGTTGTGTTCCCTTGTGTCGGTCTAGCTCTAGGAAATGCGGATTCGTTGTTTGAAGGGTCATTCTGGATGATAACGAATCACGCATTCAAAGTACACATCGTGGTGCATGTAGAATGGCGTACGCACTTATATGGTCACTTTTGCATCTTTTATTTAAGGACGCTTGGTCCAGGTAATTAATCTCTCCAGAGATATCGCCTAAGTTTTTGGCATTTTTATTAAGCGGGAGTCAATTGGGAGTTTTTGTTGTTAATTGTTTATGTGTAAATATGGTGATTTGTTATTAAATTCAGTTGTTTTTAACCCTGGCTTCACTCTTTCCTGCATGTTATTTTGTTATATGTTACCCTGCAAGTTAATGAAGCGCCCTGACAGCAACTTACGAATATGACCTGTTACGCCCCGAATCTGAGTCTCATATGCTTCTTTGCAAGGGTTCAATATAAAAATCAATCTTACGTGATAGTTTGTCTGTGGGTGTGTATGTCTCCTATGCATTCATATACCACTCAACCGATTGCGATGAAACTTGGGTGAGATGTTGAGTACACTCTAAGGAAGGTTTCTGACTTAGTAAATCCATTTTACAATAGGTAGCGCACGCGTAGATTCAACAAATGAGTGACGATGCGCGAAGCGTTTCAAACAAGTCCCGTATGTGTTCATATACCATTCGTCCGATTGCGATGAAACTTGGGTGAGATGTTGAGTACACTCCAAGGATGGTTTCTGACTTAGTAAATCCATTTTACAATAGGTAGCGCACGCGTAGATTCAACAAATGAGCGACGATGCGCGAAGCATTTCAACAAAGTCCCGTATGTGTTCATATACCATTCGTCCGATAGCGATGAAACTTGGGTGAGATGTTGAGTACACTCCAAGGAAGGTTTTTGACTTAGTAAATCCATTTTACAATAGGTAGCGCACGCGTAGATTCAACAAATGAGCGACGATGCGCGAAGCATTTCAACAAAGTCCCGTATGTGTTCATATACCATTGGTCCGATAGCGATGAAACTTGGGTGAGATGTTGAGTACACTCCAAGGAAGGTTTCTGACTTAGTAAATCCATTTTACAATAGGTAGCGCACGCGTAGATTCAACAAATGAGCGACGATGCGCGAAGCATTTCAACAAAGTCCCGTATGTGTTCATATACCATTCGTCCGATTGCGATGAAACTTGGGTGGGATGTTGAGTACACTCCAAGGAAGGTTTCTGACTTAGTAAATCCATTTTACAATAGGTAGCGCACGCGTAGATTCAACAAATGAGCGACGATGCGCGAAGCATTTCAACAAAGTCCCGTATGCATTCATATACCATTCGTCCGATAGCGATGAAACTTGGGTGAGATGTTGAGTACACTCCAAGGAAGGTTTCTGACTTAGTAAATCCATTTCACAATAGGTAGCGCACGCGTAGATTCAACAAATGAGCGACGATGCGCGAAGCATTTCAACAAAGTCCCGAATGCATTCATATACCATTCGTCCGATAGCTATGAAACTTGCGTAAAATGTTGTGTACACTGCAGGGAAATTTTCTGGCTTAGTACATCCACTTTACAATAGGCAGCGCACGATTAGATTCAACAAATGAGCTACGACGCGCGAAGCATTTCAACAAAGTCACGTTTGCGTTCATATACCATTCGTCCGATAGCGATGAAACTAGGCTGAGATTTTGTGTGCACTCCAGGGAAGGTTTCTAGCTTAGTAAATCCCTTTAAAAATAGGTAGAGCACGAGTAGAATCAACAAATGAGCAACGGCGCGCGAAGCGTTTCAACAAAGTCCCATTTAATTTCATATACCATTCATCCGATAGCGATGAAACTTGGGTGAGATGCTGTGTACACTCCAGGGAAGGTTTCTGGCTTAGTACATACATTTTACAATAGGTAGCGCACCAGTAGATTCAACAAATGAGCGATGACACGCGAAGCGTTTCAACAAAGTCCCGTATAATATCATATACCATTCGTCTGATTGTGATAAATGTTTGGTGAATTGTTGTGTACACTCCAGGAAAGGTTTCTGGCTAAGTAAATCCATTTTACAATACGAAGCGCCCGCTTATATTCAACAAATGAGTGACTACGCGCGAAGCGTTTCGACAACGTCCCGTATACATTCACATACCATTCATCCGATTGCGATGAAACTTGGGTGAGATGTTGTGTGCACTCCAGGGAAGGTTTCTGGCTGAGTACATCCATATTACAATATGTAGCGCAAGAGTAGAATCAACAAATGAGCGACGACACGCGAAAGTTTCAACCAAGTCCCGTATGCATTCATGTACCATTCGTCCGTAGCTATGAAACTTGGGTGAGATGTTGTGTACACGTCATGGAAAATTTCTGGCTTAGTAAATCCACTATACCATATGCAGCGCACAAGTTGATTCAACAAATGAGGGACGACGCGCGAAGCGTTTCAACAAAGTCCCGTATAAGGTCATATACCATTCTGCCGTTAGCGGTGAAACTCGGGTGAAATATGGTGGACACTCCAAGGAAGGTTTCTGGCTTAGTAAATACATTTCACAGTAGGTAGCACACGAGTAGATTCGACAAATGAACGACGACACGCGGAGCGTTTCAATACAGTCCCCTATGTCTTCATATCCCATTAGTCCAATAGCGATGAAACTTGGGTGAGATGTTGTGGACACTTACGTGACGGTTTCTAACTTAGTAAATACATTTTGCAGTAGGTAGCGCACGAGTAGATTCAACAAATGAGTGACGGAGCGCGAATCGTTTAAACAAAATCAGGTATGCGTTCATATACTATTCATCCGATTGCGATGAAACATTGATCAGTTATTGTGTACCCGCCAGGGAAGGGGACTTAGTAAATCCATTTCACAATAAGTAGCGCAAGAGTAGATGCAACAAATGGGTGACGACGTGCGAAGCGTTTCAACAAAATCCCCTATTGCGTTCATATAACATTCTTCGATTGCGATGAAACCTTGATGAGTTATTGTGTACACGCCAGGGAAGGGCTTCGACATTTCTCAATAGGTAGCGCACGAGTAGATTCAACAAATGGGTGACAACGCACGAATCGTTTAAACAAATCCCGTATACGTGCATATACCATTCATCCGATTGCGATGAATCATAGATGAGTTATTGTCTACACGCCAGGGAAGGGTTTCGACTTAGTAAATCCATTTCACAACAGGTAGCGTACGAGTAGATTCAACAAATGAGTGACAGCGATGAAACTTTTGAAAGTTGTTGTGCACGCTTCCACGAATGGTTCTAAATTAGAAAATCCATTTTACGATAGCTTAGAGGCAGTTAACATGTTGTGTATCCAAAAACACTTCAAGAAACAGAATGTCAACGCCAACACTTTCTTTGGTTGGCATTGCAACGCATGCCGGGTACAGCTTGTCCTATATAAAACGTCAACACAAAATCACACTTTCACCAGAATTGTTCTGACCTTTGTAGTAGGTAGATCAACTTTACAAGTCAGTTACTACTATGGAATATACTATAACCAATAAAGGCAAACCAAGTGCACTGTATCATGGCTACTCCTATAACTATAAGCGGCAAATTGTGAATGGAATCATATTTTGGCAGTGCTCAAAACAAAGGACAACGAAATGTTTAGGTCATCTAAAAAGTAAGAATGGTAAGGTCTTAAGTGTGGGTAATCATCAATGTAGTGTACCAGATAAAACACTGTTGCTGTCAACAAAATATCATGAAAATGCTAAAAAGCAAGTTCAAGAAAATGATATTGCTGCTCAAGATAGTGCATTGTTTGTTGAAAAGCAATTATCATCTCCTCAAAAGTCATGTTAGGACAGTTGTCACCGTTCAAAAAACCCTTAACACTATCAAAAGCAACACAGACTCCTTCAAGAGGTCCCTTTTGAAAAGGAAAAAAAAAAAAGGAATTGGATAGTTCTAGTGATGTTGAGGTTGATGATGATGTTGGTGACAATGACTATAATAATTATGATGATAATATTTATAATGATAATGATGATAATGAAAAAGAAGAGGATGAGGGTTTAATGTCTATAAAACCATTGCGGCTTCCCCAGTTTTTAAGAACAAGAGTACCTGGAGAATGTTATAAAAGGATCTACAACAAGCGTTGTGTTTAAAATATATATCAAACAATGATAAAAAGATAAAAAGTTGTATTCAGTGTGTAACTATTGTAAAAAAAAACAACTAAATGAATAAAACTATTGTATGGGTATTGGCTGATTTTCTTAATTGCTATCCCCATGTCCCACTATTAATGCAATTGTTAACCATTAACAGACTCTGACTATGTTCATAAAGAGAGTGCCTTAAACAATACACTCTGTCTATGGTTTGTGTAGCAAGTATCATAATAATTCAGTGTGGACAAGCCATGTTAAGGCAATAGTTATGTCAGGTAAGGGATTCGAACCCTTGCTTCCTTGTACAGGAAATTTGATCTTAAGTCAAACACCTTAACCACTCGGCCAACCTGACAGTTACTAATTTAATTAGTCTTGTGGACTTGAGTGTTTATAAAACTTTCCCAGTATACATTGACTAAACCACTTGCTTGTTTTGAAATATAGATTTTGTTTTGTTTTACCATAACATTGCAGTTATGGATATTGTCAACTGGGTGTTTAATATAGGGTTAAAGGCATTTTAAAATAACTTTAGAAAAGCTCTTAGGTATCGTGTCATGGGTTTTAGTAATGCATTACTGTTCGTTGACTAACATTTACCGTTACACAACATTATTTTGGTGAGCTTACATGTTGTTGTTTGAGTCTTTAGTCGTTTGACTGGTTTGCTGCAGATCTCAATGCCCCATGTCCCGAGCTAATCGTTTCATCTCTATAAAGCTACCACACCCTACAATTAAGACTATCTGTTTAACATATTCTAACCTTGGTCTCCCCCTACAAGCTCTTGGGTTCAATTCCTAGCTTTAACACAAAATTTTAAAAGTGGTATGAGGATTAAAACAAGTATACTCAGTCTCGGGTGGTCCAAAATAAGTAGAGAGGGTTTGATTCACACCTCAACCACAAGGCACTGTGTTTTTTTTTAAAATAATGATAGCCATTTGTTCAATTTCACATTTCACACATTGCAATTAGTCAATTCCATTTGTATTTTTTAAAATGACAGTTTGATGTTTTATTCAATTTCATGATATGGAAACATGGATTTTCCTTTTTCATATTTATATATTTGTCAATTTCCCATTTATATATATATTTTTTAAATGTTCGTTTACGGTTTTTAAATTTTGTCTATATGGAAACATGGATTTTCCATTTTGCTGTTTACACATTTTTTATTTATTTTGTGTATGTTGAAAAACGATATTTCTAAAACAAGATTTTTTATTTTTCCTTATATGTTTTTGTAAATGATCTTAATGTGAGTGCTTGACCATGGCACTAGTACAGTCTGTCTATGTGTGTTAGCGGAACCGTAGAGGCTTATTACTACTGCAAGTAAGAATGTTTTACAAAATAACGGCTATCTACCACTGTATTTGAAAAACAAAACTATTGAAAAAAAAAACTATTTACCATTCATTCATATATAAGTGTTAATTCTCCGTCTCCCCACCCTACCTCATCGTAGGCTTACTTCACTTTTTACTTTCATTCTTCAGACCAACAACCTACCAAAGCAGTTTAAACGGTCAAAGGTGATCGCCCTTCTTAAACCTGGCAAGTCGGAGCAGAGACCTGAAAACTACCGTCCAATAGCACTTCTTAGCTGCATTTATAAACTTTTAGAACGAGTCCTTCTTGCCAGGATAGCACCACTCATTTAAGCTGTAACCCCACCAGAACAAGCTGGATTCAGGAAAAACTGAAGCTGTACTGATCAAGTCTTGGCCCTCACCACTCACATTGAAGCAGGGTTTCAAAAGAAGCTAAAATCAACAGCTGTCTTTATCGACCTGACTAGCGCATATGATACTGTCTGGCGACATGGACTGATCCTCAAAGTGCTGGAAGCTATCCCCTGTTTGGAAATTGCAAATCTTATCTCTAACATGCTTTGTGAAAGAGAGTTCGTAGTATTTCTAGAGGATGCTAAAAGTCGCAAAAGGAAACTAAATAATGGTCTACCCCAAGGATCAGTGTTGGCCCCAGTTCTATTCAATCTGTACATTCAAAACTTGCCACCAACAACAGCTACTAAGTTTATTTACGCAGATGACATTGCACTGGTAGCTCCAAGCAGAACTTTTGAAGATGCAGAAGGCACTCTTACAACCGATCTGGAGAAAATGTCAACGTTCTTCAAGTCCTGGCGACTGATCCCAAGTATGTCTAAGACAGAGGTTTCATGCTTCCATCTTGCCAACCGACTAGCAAACTACAAGCCAAATGTTGTATTTCGTGGTGAAAAACTGAAATACAACCCATTCCCGAAATACCTAGGTGTCACGCTGGACCGAACTCTGAGCTACAAAGAACACCTCACCAAGCTCTCTCACAAAATTTCCACCAGAAATAACATCCTGCACAAGCTTTGCGGTAGTTCATGGGAAGCCACGGCGGACTGCTTAAGATTAACGGGTATCAGTCTAGTCTATTCTGCAGCGGAATACTGTGCTCCAGTATGGTTGGAAAGTGCACATGTGCATAAAGTGGATACCAAGCTGAATGACACTATGCGTTGCATAACCGGCACCATAAAATCAACCCCTCGCCACTGGCTACCAGTACTCAGCCACATTCCACCACCTTACCTGAGGAGGAAGGAAGCTCTGATCAGAGAAGCAAAGAAGATCTATGCTTCTCCCTCATTACCAATACACCAGTAATTCTGCCACCCACCACCGAAGCGACTTCATTCGAGGAGACCAACCAGTTTATTGGCCGACCAACTTCTGGCAAATCGATTCAACCTAAACCAATGCTGGCAGGACGAATGGTCAAACTCAACGTCTGGAACTAGTGCCCAGGAGATCAACCCAACAGTGAAAATACAAGGATTTGACCTTCCTAGAAAATTATGGTGTCGCCTCAATAGACTGAGAACCAGGCACGTCCGTTGCAATTACCTATGCCATAAGTGGGGTTGGATAGAATCCCCATTGTGTCAATGCAATGAGGAGGAACAGACCATGGACCATATCATCCAGCGCTGCCCTCTACACGCCTACTCCGGGAGCCCTAGTGATCTGTTTAATCTTCGAGAATGTACTGTGGAATGGCTCCAAAAATTGAACTTGGATTTGTGATTTGTTTTTATGTAATTCACCATACGATTAAATAAATAAACCTCATCGTATTTTCTCTGGTCAAACAATCAATGCTACCCATACATACACAAGCTTTCTATATCTCTCTCTATATATCTGTTTTCTCTGTTCCACAAGATAAAAATTATGGTTGCTGGATTGTATCCTGCACTGTTTATGCGACATACCATTGCCAGTTCATAAAACCGTTAGGTAGTTCTCTACACATAGCGATTTTACCACTGCTCTACCTACGTCTTTTGCTTGTTTGGCTTTCTTACAGGCTAGTATGCGATAGGCAGCATTAACTGTATATCAAACCCAGTCCACCTTTGTATTTGTAATCTAAGTAATAATTTGAAAAGAGACAAGTGTAATCAGTTTTAAACATTATCTCTGCTTTTTTGTTTGTTTGTTTGTTTGTTTGTTTGTTTATGACATGTATATTAACCTAAAATAAA
This sequence comes from Meconema thalassinum, assembly GCA_946902985.2. Taxonomy (NCBI): domain Eukaryota; kingdom Metazoa; phylum Arthropoda; class Insecta; order Orthoptera; family Tettigoniidae; genus Meconema; species Meconema thalassinum. Next base: position 601,717,459 of record OX336388.2, on the reverse strand, counting down.
ACCCTAGTCTACCTTAGTGAAAGGCTAACATTTTAACCACTGCGTCACCATACCCTTCTTTCTTAGTTTGATTCGTTCTAGGCCTTAGAGCTAGAAATCGAGTTACGATCTCCAGTGCAAGAGGCACATGTGCTCACCTCTATAGCATGTAATGGTTAGCTGGTAACATTAGACAACCGAAAATGATTGTATTTCTGTTAGCCAAGCATTTCTGTCATTTGCCTACTGTGTGAGCACTGCCAGCAAGACAGTTTAGTTTAGAACAAGCAAGTGTGTGTGTGTATAGATTCTTAGCCTCAAGTATTTAAAGCTTGTTGTGTGTAGCGACCATCTTGCTCAGTAACCACTGAGTAAGTTTTAACAGTCAACTAATAAAAACAGCATTGGATAGTTGTGTGTGTGTGTGGTTCACGTACTTGGGAATATGCTTTAGCATCATGCGCTAGCTTTACCTTACCCTCTAGAGGTAGAGCGTTATCCCTTTCTTTGGACATTGCCAATGACTGCATTCCCCCACAAGTTTCTTGATTAGGTTTGGTTTGCTTTAGGCTTGGTTTGGTTCAGTTGGGTTTGATTCGACTTGGTTCAGTTTAGTTTAATGTAGTCACCATTTTCTATTTTTACCTACACTCTTTAACCAATTAATTAATGATAGTCTACTCTTAATTCTTGAATCGATAAATTGAATTTTGTGTACACCGTTTGTCAAGCCATGCCTGCAACCTATACTCCCTATGTACTACAGTCAGATCTGAAAACAAGTTCCAATGGTCAAAGACGTGTCAGTCACCATACATGTAGTCTACAATAATTCTTTCTTTACCTAGCTAGGTTTCGTCACTCACAGTAAACATCTTACATTATGGGTTTGCAATATATTAAGAAAAGCAAAAGTCCATGATCTTGTTGTTTTGGGTCTTTTTTGGGGAAATTCATAAGCCGTAAAAAGAATGACATCATGTCAAGTTCTGGGGGGACCTTCTATGTCAAAATCCCATTATCAGTTTATAAAAACTCAAGGCCATGCCCTGGCAGTTTTGGATTATTTCAATCAATGAGTCCACCATAGGAAAGATCAGAAAAATAAATACCCTTAAAACAAGTCGTCACATGACCCTCTCCGAACAATGCTTCGCAAAATATAAATTCATCCATTGAACATTGAACATGATCGGCAACATCATCCTCGCTTCCCCCTCCCACCATGGTTGCCATATCGTTTGACCTTCAAGTGTCCTCAGCATCTCTGTGCATTTTTCATTGCCCTGTTGTCAAGTCAAGTCAATGCATTCCAATAAGCTCAAATAACATCCACATCCTGTCAGTCTGCCCCAGCAAGTTTGTTTTCTATACTCACTTCAAGCAACATATAACCAAGTTCTGTTTGTTCTATCTAAAGCCAACTTCATCTGATCAAGGAATTATCATTTGTCATGTCACTCATAATCGTTTACATGTTAAAGACCCCCTTCAGGGGGTTTAGGAATTAGGAATTCCATCATAGGAAAAATCGGAAAACGAACACTCGACCCGCCGTCTCATCGAAATAGCGAATACTGTATTGGTATATCACCACCGTGGCCAGTAATAGCCTCGTTGAAACACGTGCCCAGTGGTATCGTCTCTTTCTATCTACAACCATTCTTCATGAACATTTTAGACAGATTAAAAAAAAGTTTTAAAAACTAAAATGTTTTCAACAAAAGTGTCGTTAGACCCTTTCGCATTTTTTTAAATACATAAATACTATATTCGAAATGGGAGGGGTCACCCCGAGTCCTACGTCCCCTCGTATACGTCTCTGGCGTTATTGGTTTGTGAGATATAACAGAAAGTCTAAAATCACAGTTTTACACCAGAAAATTCTGTTTCCCTCAGTCTCAAAAACTTTAACCTATTACCAAAGTAAAGAGGGTTTCGAGACAAGCCTTTTGACATGTCATAGGACCAAATCCGACCATGCATTCGTGAGATATCAGAAAAAGTCTAAAATCATGGTTTTACCCCAAAAAAGCCTGTTTCCCTCATTCTCAAAACTTTAACCTATTAATAACATATATAGAGCTTCGAGACAAGCGATTTGACACGTCACACGTCCAAATCCGACCTTGCGTTCGAGAGATATCGGCAAACTTCATAGGAAGGTAGGCGACTATCTGGTTCTCTCCTCACCACCAAAACCCCTTCTTATAAATCTTTTTTTTTTTCAAAGAGCTCGCCCTCTTACAAAAATCCCAAGTGCGCATGCGTACAAAACAAAAAAAAAAATGTTAATCCATAGCGGCATCCAGCAAAACGCATGCACTATATGAGCAACAACGTTTAAGTTCATAGTGGTATCGCCCCTCATGTCTGTTGCATTTGTAAAATGACTTTCACTAAAAAAAAAATACAATTTCACCCCCTAGTAGGGGTAGGTTTAATTTTGGGGTGGAAATATGTTGTCCATTGGAAAGGGAGTGTCATCCCAAGTCCAACGACATGTCGCATGCCAAAATCGGACCATGGGTACGCGAAATATCGAATATTACATATCTGAGATTGTGACGTCAGAGAAGTTATTAGTGGGAGGGGACAGAACCCCCCTCACTGCCCTACTCACCTCTTCACTAAAGAGACTAGAGTGGGCCAGAGTGCAGACGCCGACCGCTCCATGCTCCATCCACCCGGTCTTTAGAGAAGAGTTTGAAGTGACGCATTGCCTCAAATCCGGGATGAATACTGGATTCCTGAAGACAGACAATGGTTGCCGTAAACTGAGAAAATAATTGGCGTAACTCAGCGAGATGTCGAGAATAGCTATTGTAATAGTGCAATAGTGGGGACTTAAGTAGAGGATTGACGTCTAGTTATGCTTGACCGTTTGCTAACCATTTCTATCCTTAGGTGGAGGTGATAGGGGAAGAGAGCATACCTCAATCTCCACATCTCCGTCGGAGGACGAAGAAAATGGAGGGGGCGCTCTTTTGGCTGGCGCGTGGTTCTCGTCGGACTTGACTGTCTCGCTCTTGGGGAGGAGCGAGTGCGGTGAAGAGGGACCTTCTCCCGAACCGAGGACTGGGAGTCCGTCCCCGGCACGTCCCGACTATTGTTATTGTCGTTTTAAGGGGCGGAACTACGAGGTCATCTGCCCCTCAACACAGATTAAAGTATACAAATTAGGAATGGAATTTAGAATTTAGATGTGAACCAGACCAACATTTAATAAAACAAAAAATTAAATAAAACTAATAATATTTTAGTCTATACTATTTTAAACAAAACTTATGGAAAAACAACAATTCAGCATTCAAAAACGAACAAGTTAGTCTTTGAGTATAAAGGCGCCCGTGCCTACCTTGTCTTCGCCGATCTTCCTCGTGATACCGGTACGCCGGATCTTGGTGACCCCACGTTTCTTCAAATGATGTTAGTGTAGTGGTAGAATTGTGGTAGCAACAGTGATGGGTATGGTGGCTGTTGTAGTAGTAATAATGATGATGATGGTAGTGTGGGTAATGATTGCTGTTCCAAAGTGAAATAAGAACTTCCTTTGCTGTTTCCAAGTACCGTATATTGTTGGTTCGAAACATAATATATTACTTATTTCTGTGGTTCAAGGCACCAAATATTTATCAGAACATCCATTTTTGTTTAGTTCATGCTACCAGGTATCCCTTTACCATATTGGTAAATTGTAGAAACAAGATATTTTTGTTCTTTAACGTTGTCAGTCATTACATTACTTTACTTTTTGTGAGGTGCAAGATATTCTTCAGATTAAGTAGAAAGGTGTCCGATGTTCTTCAGCTAAAGTTAACTAGTGAAAGGTGCCAGATACATTTGAGATGGATTGGAATCCGGGCTAGCCATAGGAAACAACAACACATTTGAGATTAAGTTTGCTCATGTAGGGTGTCAAATATTTATGCGACTATTAAATTTGTCCAAGGGGCCAGGTAACCTTACGACATGAGTGATCGTTTGGCATCAGATATTTTTAGGTCATAAAAGTCAGTGGTACGATGTGTTAACGAATTCCCTGTTCTTTGAGGAGAGTAACGTGCACTGCACACATAAACTTCACATAATCTACCGCAATATTTTGTTTAAAGCTCTTTTTTATATTGGTCTTAAACTATCGCATACAAGTTTATTCCAAAGTGCAAACCAGAGTATTGCTTTATCAATTCCTTATCTTTCGACGTGAGTTTGTTATTGTTGTTTTAAGGGGCGGAACTACGAGTTTAGAATCCATCTGTCCACATTAGATTTCTATCGTAGATTATTACATTATCGCATTTGTCAGTGGTGCGCCTTTTTATTCCACTTGAAAGTGCTTGCCTCCTCTGCGTCTTGACGGTCTATAGGATGCTGTTGGTGAGATGGGCGGATTTTCCTGTATTCTCTATATACACCCCCCCCCCCCCCAGTGCCTCATGATACAGAACCCACACCTTGTAACTGGGCTAGGGAGAGGATTCCAGACAGAGTTAGGTACACCAAGAGATGCATCATTACCGTGAGAGCCTTATGAAGATACAAGGCGAAAAGATGACTGTCACGAGAGGAAGAGGTGCCGTCACAGAGTCCCTTTCTTGTCGGTGACGGTCCGTCACACCAGCAGCGACTTCAGCACAGTGGCTATTGCTTGCCGTATGGGGAATACAATGGACTCAGTCCTCAACAGAAGCGAAATAGAGAAGGCAGTGGGATCTCCTCCTATCCATGGCGTGGGCTCCGTCTCCCTGCTACCATGTATGTAGTTGTTAGTCCCTTAAGCTTGGAACAAAGATAAAAGTAGTTTTAGGTCCAGAACGACCAACTTTAATATTATCTCTTGTTCTGGAGGTTGGAAGAGAGCTACGGAAGAAAGTATTTCACATATCTACTCGAATATAATTTCCCATTTAGCTAGAAAAAGAATGAACATTATGTCATGTTCAGAATGACCAGGAACATGATCCACTGCGTCAGGTGGTGGGAGATGGTCTTGCTGGTTCAGTTGTCGTCATTCTCTCCATATTCACAGAAGGATTGACACTGGCTTCGTTTGAGTTTCGGGGTTCTCAATCCAACCGGTACACATCAAATGATTTTAGATAGTAGGACTTATCCTAATTCTATATTCAGTTGGCAGATACAGACAGAAGGTCCCAGACTTATAGTAGTAGTTTGGTCCTGAAAAGGACCTTTGGATGATGTAACCATGTTCCATCCAGCATATCGTCACCAAGTGTCCAAAGAAAGTACAGAGGCAGCGTCACTGATTTCGCTCATGGATCACCAGAGACAATTACCTATATAAATAATCTAGATGTAAATATATAGTTTGTAAACTGTGTACATATTGTATCTCTAAAGCCATACGCTAAATAATAAATACATAAATATCCTAATTCTTGTGTGTCGTACAGCTGACAAGTCTGTTGACTATCTCCTTTGTTTGAGACATTCAAAATATTAAAACGCTCGAATAATAACCATATAGGGCTAAATAATATATCCGTATTGATTGAATTATCAATTGAAATAGTAATAAGAAATCTTTCAAATCAATACTTCTTATTGAAGGGGCGTGGTGGCGAAGCGGTCAAGCTGTATGCCTCTCACCAAGGCGGACCGGGTTCGATTCCCGGTCAGTGCATGTGAGATTTTCGATGTGAAATGCCATGTCCTGTGGTTCGGATTCCACGTAAAACGGAGGTCCCGTGGCTTATGATCGCGAGATTGACGGTCACGTTAAACTACAAGCTTCCTTCCTTCCTTCAATACTTCTTATTGAAAGCCTAATAAGTTCATAAATATGTTTCGAACTAAACAATGAGATATTCTTCAGCTCAGCTAAATTAAAATTAAATATAATCGTATATCTAACCTGGTATAATATTCCTAGTTTATATCCTTAAAACATTTTTATTTTACTTAAAATATTTGCTTATTAGTAATTGGTGTATCTAAAACTGCGTCAGCGTAGCTGCGATGGAATGTGTCGAAAACTTTCTAACATCGAGAAAGGGAATTGAGATCTTTAAGTTCATTATCTGCTAATGCCAAAACCATTGTAGTTGTGCAAACTGCCTCTAAGCATATCATATATTCCACAAAGGATTTAATATATTTATATTTGTTATGGTTTTTAGGAATGTAAGCTTAGATCGTAGTATTACTATCCTCTCATATGTCCAGCAGATTTTTTCAGCGTTTGTGTTGAAATATAAAAATTGCTTCAACGTTAATTATATCTTGTAAACACATACTATTGACGGCAATACAAAGCAATGCGGATGTGAGAGCAATACGTACAGTAGGCCTACGTGTACTTATGTTGGTCGTGGCATTAAGGGCATTCGATAAGTAATGGCAACACTGTTGACAATCAGCGATCCTAGTGGTGACCGTTGTAATCTTGTAGTATATTGTTGAACAGTCCTTGTTGTATACATCTGTAATATTAAAAGTCTCAAAATAGCTAATATTTGTGAATAAAACTGTTTTTCACATTCAGTAAATAGGCCACTGTAATACCGCCCTAAAAGCCTCCGTGGCTTATGCGGCAGCACGCTGGCCTCTCACCGCTGGGTCCGTGGTTCAAATCCCGGTCACTCCATGTGAGATCTGCGCTGGACAAAACGGAGGCAGACAGGTTTTCCTCCGGGTACTCCGGTTCTCCCTGTCAAAATTTCATTCCAGCAACACTCTCCACTATCATTTCATTTCATCTGTCATTCATTAATCATTGCCCCAGAGGAGTGCGTCAGGCCTCGGCAGCCGGCACAGTTCATATCCTCGCCGCTAGATGGGGGCTTTATTCATTCCATTCCTGACCCGGTCGGAGATTGGAAGCAGGCTGTGGATTTTCATTTCAATACCGCCCTAATAAGATATTCAGTTGATATGAACAAAGGTGCTTCATAACAAATTCAATTTGCAACAGGAAAAAGTGCAAATCAGTGCTTTAGAGCATTGCAAGAAGCGTGCGGAAGAGAATTCCTACCTTTTCGAACTATTCCAAGATGGGTGGAAGCTTTCCGTCGAGGAAGAGAGGAATGCAAACCCAGAGTAGGCCACGTGCTGGTAGACCCGTTGCTGCAATTGGCGATTCCCATATTCAGGCTGTAAGGGCATTGTTGGAAAATGACAGGCGCTGGACATGTGTGAAGATTTCCAAGGAATTTGGTATTGCAGCATCGTCTGTCCATCACATTAAGAAAAAGCTGCAGTTGCGAAAAGTTTGTGCCCACTGGGTTTCGCACACTTTAACCGAAATTGGAAAGTGGTAGCGAATGGAGATGGTAAGAATGCATTTGGAGCGATATGGACATGAGGATGAGGGCTTTCTTCGTCGCATTATCACAATGGATGAGACATAGGTACGTTCGTATACACCTGAGCTAAAACGACAATCAAGCAAATGACGACATACAGTATCAACACGCCCAAAAGGATGTCGAGCATTGCAGGATCCTTTGAAACTGATAATTATTGTGTGTTTTAATTATGAAGGCATAATCTTGGTACGTAACTGTACCTCATGGCATTAAAGTAAATGCAGACTACTACTTGCGTTGCCTGGAACTTCATTTGCGCCCAGCATGGCGTCGTAAACGACCTCAGGCCATTCGGAGTCCTATTATGTTCCATGACAATGCTTGTTGCCATTTAGCCGCAACAGTGAGGAATTTGCTTACTGGGAAGTATTCGAACAACCACCAAAATTCACCTGACATAAGCCCTTGTGATTGCGACTTATTCGCAAAGATCAAAGAACTCTACGAGGTGTTCGATTTCAATCAAGAGTTGACATCCAGAGAGATCTAGATCTAGATCGATCAGTGAGAGAGATGTCCTGAAATGGTGCTGCAGATGGAGTGCGTCGTCTTCCAAGGAATTGGCAACGAATTGTTGACATGGCAGGAGACTAAAGTTCGTGATATCAAAATTAACCAAATATTCTTTGTGATGTTATAGCAGTGTTGTCAGTACTTAAGGAATGTCCAAGTAGATATAAGATCAAATTTAATTTTAATTTAGCTGAACTGAAGAAGACCTCATTGTGTAGGTCGAAACATGTCCTTTAACTTATTAAACTTTCAATAAGTTTATTAAAAGTTTTGTATTGATTTGACGGATTTATTATGATTACTATTTCAACTCAAAATATTTTCCAATATCTCCTCACTTTACAGTAGTTTCCCTCAAAAGCTCTTCTGTAATAGGCACATCGTTAACAACAATAATACACCGTGCTGATACTCATCCAGGTTGCTTCAGGTCTTCGGCTTATGAACTCAGAACCCGCATTCTTAAGGAGTCCAGTTGTGCAACGTGTGTTAGCATCTTTGTCGCACCAGTGGTAACATTTTACAATTGCCGCATATTAATAGGACAATAGAGGGGCCATTTGGGATAGCTGACATCGCTGTTCCACTCCTTAAAACCTAAATAACTAATTAGAGAGTCTATGCTGCACAATGCTGATACTGATCAAGTTGGATATACCAACTCAGCACCTGTACGCTACAAGGAGTCCAGTTGTGTAACGTTTGTTAGCATCCTTGTCGTATCGGCGGAAGTATTTTAGAATTGCCGGACAAAGGAGAGACTATGCTGCACAGTGCTGGTACTGATCCAAGATGATTCAGTTCTTGGGCTTATCGACTCAGAATCTTCGTTCTTACGGAGTCCAGTTGTGTAACGTTTGTTAGCATGATTGTCGCACCAGTGGAAACATTTTACTATTGACGCTCAATAATAGAGCTGCACAGTTTTGATACTGATATAGTTCTCAGGCATATCGAAAGCAGACTCTTCCGCATCTTAAAACAACAATAGCTAACTATCATCTCGAAAGCAACATTTTACAATTGCCACTCAATAATATGACAATATAGATTCTATGCTTCACAGCGCTGATACTGATCCAGTTTTATTCAGTTCTTGGGCTTATCGACTTAGGCATACGGAAAGCAGATGACCTGGCTGTTCCGCCCCTTCAAAACAAAACTAACACATCGAAAGCAACATTTTACAATTACCGCTCAATAATAGGACAAAAATAATTTGCTGCACTATGCTGATACTGATCCAGTTTTATTCACGTCTTGGGCTTATCGACTTAGTCATATCGAAAGCAGATAACCTGACTGTTCCGCACCTTAAAACACTATCTAACCATCGAAAGCAACATTTTACAATTACCGCTCAATAATACGACAAAAAGAATTTGTTGCACTATGCTGATACTGATCCAGTTTGATTTAACAACTCAGCACCTGTACGGAAAAAGGAGTTAGTATCTTTGTCGCACCAGTGGAATCATTTCAAAATTGACGCTCAATAATAGGCTAAAGGAGAGAATATGCTGCCAGTGCTGTTACTGATCCAGGTTGATTCAGTTTTTGGGCTTATGAACGCAGCATCTACAGTATAAAGAAGTTCAGTTGTGTAACGTGTGTTAGTATCTTTGTCGCACCAGTGGAATCATTTCAACATTGACGCTCAATAACAGGGTAAAGGAGAATATGCTTCACAGTGCTGTTACTGATCCAGGTTGATTCAGTTCTTGGGCTTATGAACTCAGAATCTACAGTATAGAGAAGTTCAGTTGTGTAATGTGTGTTAGAATCGTTGTCATCTTAGTGGATACATTTTACCAATGCCCCCGTAATAAAGGGAAAATAGAAAGGCTAGTCTGTACAGTGATAATCTATTGGTTTGTATGCCAATGGTGTCCAGTTGTGTATTGTATGTTATCTTCTTGGAGAAGTCTTCTAGAAGTAGCATTTCCTCTTGGTATCACTATTGACGTCAGAAAAGTTGGATGGCGCAGCCACGCGGCAGAATGTTGAAGCTGTAACATTGTGACTGGTGAGATTTATTTAGATGGTGAAGCATTGACGTCGTGATGTAAACAGAAAGAAATTTGTCAAATTCGAGGAGGTACTGCTCTGTATACGGTTGCAAATCGTATAAAACGGCTACGAAATATCTTCACTACTTTCCTGTACAAAAAGTTCAGAGAGAAAGATGGGCTTCGTCGCTGTCAATTGGAAAACGTGTTACATGTTACATGACAGTGTGCAGCCTGCATTTTTGGGAAGACGACTTCTTTCCACCGGTACTGTTGATTATTGATAGTTATTGTCTCTAATTTGTATTCACATGGATTTAGCTACATCAAAAATACTGATAAACTTATAGCCTATTACTTCTGTGCCGTACAAAGAATGTAATCCGCTCTTCGTAAACTTATTTTAGGGGTTCTTCCGATTGACAATAGCCGAATGGTTAGAAAACTTAAGAAAAATGCTGTTCCTAGCCTTAATTTGCCAGAGAATTTATATTCTTGCCTTTGAACAGCAAGTATGTAGGTCATTGAAGTATGATTTGGCTTAAATTGTGTTTTTCGCTATGATCTCCCTACTGTTGAATTTGTTAATTACAATGTAAAATCTTAGTTTTAAGTATCGGTTTGGTGACCCATCATCCCAGGCAGGCCGGCAACACCTATACTACTCAGGCAGATAGGTCACTTAGCAGTAATTTTGAAGTTATAGTAATGTTAAGTATACATATGCGGTAATGTAGCAGGAGACGGGATCGACCTAGGCTATTCTAACTTTAATTAGTTCTCATTTCAGGGTTTTACAGTTTTGAGTGCGAATAGTTGGTTTGAAAGTTGTACAACAGTAAGGAGAGTATGTTTTGTATAGGTTTTAATTGGTATTATGGTTTATATCGAGCTGAGGAGTGAATTTGGTTTGGCTTTTAGTGTAGTTTTTGATCTGTTCCGTTTGCTTATGACAAGTTCAAATGGAGACTCCAGCTTTGTTAAATATATGTATTTTAAATATTTAATTAAATATATTGATAAAGAGGATGTCTCCATTTTAACTTGCCTGTGGCAAGAGATTAATAAATTAACATTCTTGCCTTTGAACAGCAAGTATGTAGGTCAATATTTGCAATATTGAAGTATGATTTGAGCATCCCAAGTACCGTACGCTTCTTTGAACCCAAAACATTCATGCAAATTCAGAGTTGCTTGATTCAATTTATTATCAGGGAGTCATCCTTTGTGTTATGTGAGATATATATATATATTGTGAAATTAATAAAAACATCGATACCGCTAGGCTCCCAAGTACGGGCTTCATATAAGTAACAGCAGACAGTAAATTAACTATCTACATGTGGGTAATATTTTTAACTGGTAGTAATTAGGCACTGCATTTAAATTGATTATAAAAATATTTCTATCAATGAAAGGAAATATGTATTATTTTTCCATCATAAATTAGAAGCCATAACAAACGCACACCCAATTACTTCACGTCACTATATCGCCGCCATATTGCAAACAGCTGACCGTAAGCTCCTCCCCCGTTTCGGACGTCAATAGGTGAAGCGCGAACCTTAAACACGTAAAACACCCGATGTTAATATAGTAAAACAGTAATTGGAGATTAATATACAGCATCTTAAAGCTACCATATTTCAAGCCTGTTGGAACAAGTAATACATGGGAATTTCCGGTAGGCGTAGATCAGGACCATCGCACGAGCCCCTGGAACTGAAGAATGCATCACCTAGCTAGAGTCCGGCCTCTGACATGGCCGTTTGTATTATATTTCTAATTTTTAACAATTACGAAAGTTATGTATGTAAATCTAGCCCCTTATTATTCTCGTTTATTTCTACGCTGAGTCCATGGGACCAGCCTGGTTCCAGACTCGGAAGACGAGTGGGTTCCAACCACATCGCCGGAAGTCCATGAAATTATTTTCCGTGTTTTCCCCGTATCCAACTCCAGGAAAATGCTCGAACGTTACTTCCTAATGGGTCACGGACGGTTCCTCGGGTGGTTGATAAGATTGGCATCAGCAAGGTTATCCAATCGCAAAAACCACCCGCAAAACACCTCACACCAGACCACACAAAAATTGGAAGAATAAGGGATATAAAATATATAGTTAGTTATTGTAGATTTAAGGGGCGGAACAGCGAGGTCATCTACCCCTCTAAACAGGGATTAAATTATACAAATTTCGAATAAATTGAAATTTAGAGGCAGAACACTCAATATGAAATGGTCTAAAATTAATAAAACAAAAAGCGGCTTCGGTGGCGTAGTTCGTAGCAAGCTGAGCTTCTATGCCTAAGGTCGCGGGTTCAAACCCGGACAAAGTCGTCGGATTTTTTAAGAGCGTTAAAAATCCCTCAGTATGCCTTCCGTCGGAGGGGAAGTAAAGCCGGCGGTCTCATGTCATAGATTTATGGCATGTTAAAGAACCTTCCACTAATTACACCTGTGTGAAGCTAAATTGAATAGGTTAAGAATGTAAACAACGCTCTTAGGTTCCTACGTTCGTTGCCAAGAGTCGACTGCGGTGGCGTCTTGTAGCTAAGTTCTGAACTAGTAGTCGTTGACGTGGCGTTTGGCGGCACAAGTAGGAACTATTTGAAAAATTCAAAGTTGCAGTCCTTACTTGAATTAAAGAACAGATACACACATTAATACAGCCATCACAATTAACACCGGTTATCAGACAGATTCTACATACACCTAAAGTACACGGGGCTACATGACCGCGTTGTCGTGGCCCCTAAACTTAAGAACCAACCAACCAAAGCCGGCGGTCCCATGTCATAGATTTATGGAATGTAAAAGAACCTTCCACTAATTACACTTGGTTGAAGCTAAATTATAGGTTAGATTTGACTAACGCTCTTAGGTTCCAGCAATCGTCACCAGGAGCCGACTGTGGTGGCATCTAGTAACCAAGTTCAGGACTAGTTGTCGTTGACGGTGGCTTTTAGTTAGTTGGTTAGTTATTGTTGTTTTAAAGGGCGGAACTACGAGGTCATCTGCCCCTCTTAACACAGATTAAAGAATACAAATTTGGAATTGAATTTAAAATTTTGAGGTGGACACCTAAACTTGAAAAGACCTAAAACTAATAAAACAAAAAAATAAATAAAAACGAACTAAAAGAGTTCCACGAGAAAGTGGATCCGTGCATCCTGTAATGCAAACTGCAGAGCTTCATAGATGGCAACGAGCTCCGCAGTAAACACACTACAGGCCTCAGGCAAAGAGATTCATAACAAAAAAAAAAAAACGAGATATAAAACCTAAATCGAAACCATAAAACGCTCTTCATAGCTTATTATTATTATTATTATTATTATTAATAATATATGCGAATCTACCCGGATGGATCACGTAGTACTTTTATGATTCGCTTTTCTGATCTTCCATATGGCTCTCATTCTCTCTCCGTGGGCCATCTTCTTTTCTGTTCGAAGTCTACTTGCTAGCTCAGATCTCAGATAAGAATAGTCAGACAATTAGTGGCCGAGAAGTGTGCTCATAAGATAAGAATCATCTCTGGAGCATGTATAATTGGAAGTGAATGAGATTATCAAATTCCTCAGTCCACTTTATTCCTGGTCTCTTTGGAGCGTCATTCTGTGGTGTTACATTCCATCCATTTACCCTACATCGTGGAGCGACCGAATGTAGCCCGCACCAGACTAATAAAATAATTAATTCACATCCAACCACAAATTATTACACAAAATAAAAATAATAATTTAATTATTCTCAATATTATTTAATATCCCAGGCTGAGGAGCGCACAGTCGCACCGCGTACCTGGTACCCTAGCGACGCTGACCTGCTCGTTTCGCTCGCAGTCAGCGGCTTTAATCAGATTAGACGTCGTTTTTAGTTGCCATGTTAATTTACTGTCAAAATGGAGCCCCATGAAGCGATAAGTGTCAACCAACGGCAACGCAGCCTCCCAGAGTTGTAGTTCAGGGTGTAAATGTAGCCTCCGGAGCCGACAAAAATGGACGATGGAGGTTTTCGCTGCTGAGAAACGAAAACCCCGGTCGTGAGTCCACCTGTCAACCCGGTGAATAGCTAGCTGCAATTGTCGTTCCACGACTGGCATACTTCCAGAGCTGTAATGCAGAGCTAAATCGTCTACATACAGCGATGGAACTACCGCGGACCCGGCGGCGGCAACAATACCATTTATGGCAATCGCGAACAAGGTGACTCTCAGCACAGAACCCTGAGGAACTCCATTTTCTTGAGTATAGTATTGCGATAATGTCCTACCGACCCTTACACGGAAGAGTTAGTTAGTTAGTTAGTTAGTTATTGTTGTTTTAAGGGGCGGAACTACGAGGTCATCTGCCCCTCTTAACACAGATGAAAGAATACAAATTTGGAATTGAATTTAAAATTTTGAGGTGGACGCCTAAATTTAAAAAGACCAAAAATTAATAAAACAAAAACAAAAACATTAAATAAAAAATAAAAAATTATAAAAATAAACAAAAAATACGGAAAAACAAAACATTATCATTCAAAAACGAACAAGTCGTTGAGTCAATTTATACTGGAAAATTTAGATTGCTGGCCCTAACCCACTCTCACTTATAAAGCGGATAACACGATCAGCAGTCACCGCGTCATCGGCTAATATAAGTTTGAGTGTCATCTGCAAACCAAGGTTTCTTCGTAAGTCAGCAAGATCCACACACTCGGTGAAAATGTGGGCCACGGTGAAAACGGCTCCACAGGTACAAAGTGGGGGGTCTTCCCTTCTCATCAGATACGAGTGGGTGGATCTTGTATGACCGATCCTTAGCCTACACAAAATGACGGACTCTCTCCGTGACCGGAAAGAGCTCCGTCACACGCGAGTAGTTCCCTTGATCGCTCTCAGTTTACTGGGCAGTGGGTCAGCTAGCCACTGACTCTCTCAAAAAGCCGGAACTTGTAGGCGTAATTGAGAGCGAATATCTCTAGCAGGTACCTCCATTGGTCGAGGTGGAAGTGATACCGCCTCTTTTGCAGCTTGATCAGCTAACTCATTTCCCGCAATTCCCATGTGGCTTGGAAGCCACAGAAAGGTGATTCGAGTGTCAGCGTGGCACAGCCCGGCTAGTAGGTCGTGGATTCGCTGCACTAGGGGGTGTTGCGGGAAACATGTAGCAATTGACTGCAACGAACTCAAAGAGTCGGTACACACGAGAAAGTGGATTCGTGCATCCTGTAGTGCAAACTGCAGAGCTTCATAGATGGCAATGAGCTCCGCAGTAAACACACTACAGCCCTCAGGAAAGAGATCTTGGTATTTGCACCATTAATAACGTAAGCACAACCCACTTTCTCGTCCACCTTCGAACCATCCGTGTAGAGAATGCCAGCATCCGGAAATTGGTGAACTATGCTGTGGAATTTCCTCCAGTAAATGGAGGCATCCGTGTTCACCTTAGGATCTCGGTGAAGATCTAACCGAATTTCCGGACGCGGGACTTGCCACGGAGGCACCTTGCTAGATGTCCGGATCATACAGGGACCTACAGCCACTCCTATTTCAGTACACGAGCTATCAAGTCTAATACCAACCGGCCGAGTGGCACGAGGCCGGCTGGCGTACCCCTGGTGGTTTTGGGTACCGAAGAGAGCTTGATAGGTCGGGTGTTGCGGCATTTGACGCACATTGGCAGCATATGCTAAAAGCATAATATGTTGGCGTCTATAATTTAAAGGTGGAACACCCGATTCGGCGAGTCCAGAGTTCGGGCTGGTCCGGAAGGCACCGGTAGCCAGTTTAACGCCACTATGGTGGATACTGTCCAGCATTTTCAAGGTTGCCGGCTTTGCTGAACCGCATGCCGCAGAACCATAGTCTAGCCGGGAGAGGACGAGGGCTTGGTAGAACCGTAGCAGCACCGCACGGTCAGCCCCCCACGTATTGCCACTAAGAAACTTGAGCATGTTCAGTTTCCTGAGACACGTCATTTTTAATTGCCGTATATGGGGCTGCCACGTTCATTTGCTATCAAAATGGAGCCCCAGGAAGCGATAGTGTCAACCAACGGCAAGGCAGCATCCCTGAGATGTAGTTCTGGGTGTAAATGTAGCCTCCGGAGCCGACAAAAATGGACGACTGAGGTTTTCTCTGCTGAAAAACAAAAACCCCGGTCGTGAGCCCACCTGTCGACCCGGTTGATAGCTAGCTGCAATTGCCGTTCCACGACTGCCATACTTCCAGAGCTGTAATGCAGAGCTAAATCGTCTACATACAGCGATGGAACTACCGCGGACCCGGCGGCGGCAACAATGCCATTTATGGCAATCGCGAACAAGGTGACATTCAGCACTGAACCCTGAGGAACTCCATTATCTTGAGTATAGTATTGCGATAATGTCCTACCGACCCTTACACGGAAGAGTCGGACGGACATGAAATTCGCAATGAAAGTTGGTAGATTACCACGGAGTCCCCACTTGTGAAGGGTGGAAAGGATCCCGTAGCGCCATGTGGTGTCGTAGGCTTTCTTGAGGTCAAAGAAAACCGTGACTAGGTGCTGCTTTCGGAAGAATGCCTCCTGTATGGCGCTCTCAAGTCGCACCTGAAGGTCAGTGGTGGACCTATGAGAGCAAAATTCACATTGGTACTCAGACAGGAGACCTTTCTCCTCCAAGAACCACACCAGTCGACGGTTCACCATCTTTTCGAGCAGCTTACATAGGCCATTTGTCAAACAAATGGGCCTATAGCTGCTTAAAAACTCGGGATCCTTTCCAGCCTTAAGAATCGGTATCACGATCCCCTCTCGCCATTGAGATGGAAACTCCCTTCAATCCATATACGATTGATGAGGATCAACAGTTTTTTTAAATTTTATACTGGATTCGCACAGATGTTTTACCATTTGATTATGTATAGTATCCGATCCAGGAGCCGTATCCCTGCACAGTGTAAGCGCACTGCACAGTTCCCATTCAGATAATGGTATATTATAGGACTCCGAAGCAGCAGTGGCAAAGGACAAGGGGTGAGACTCTGCCCCCCGCTTCAGAGTCAGAAATGTAGGATCGTAACTCCCGGATATATCGGAGAAGTGCGAGCCAATACTGTTGGCAATGGCGAGATGGTCCGTGATGATGGACACTCCGGGTATCGACAGTGATGTCGGGAGTCCGGAGATCCGACAAAGCTTAGTCAACACTTGAGATGAAGGAGTATGCGCCGTCATAGACGACACATACTTTTCCCACGTCGTTTTCTTACTCTCCCGAATCAGATATCGGGCCCTAGCACGCATCCTTCTGAAGGTGATAAGGTTGGCCATAGTGTTTTGCCTCCGATGGGATTTGAAAGCACGTCGACGATCTTTAATGGCTGCTGCAATCTCGGCTGTCCACCAAGAGACAAGCTTCCGGAGTGAGTTGCCCGATGAGGAAGGTATTGTTTCCTCAGCAGCAGCCAAAATACCATTCGTTATGTGAATGGTATGACCGTCGACACTCTCAAAGGTATCTTCGGCAAACATCGCACGTGCCGTGAAAGTTGGCCAATCAGCCCTACGGAGAAGCCATCGACTTGGTAACTCGATGGCTCTCTGGTTCTGAAGAGTAACGATAATTGAAAAATGGTCACTATTACAAAGGTTATCGTGTACACCCCACTGTAGCAGGGGAACCAGCGCACGACTGCACAAGGTAATATCGATACTTGAATAAGTACCGTGTGCAATAGAGAAGTGCGTAGGTTCCCCTGTGTTCAACAAACACAGATCCAGCCGCCTGATCAGCCTCTCAAAATCTCTCCCTTTACCGCTAGTGGTAGCGGAGCCCCAGATGGTGTTGTGGGCATTAACATCTCCCAGAAGGAGAAAAGGAGGGGGGAGCTGAGAGACTAGATTCACCAGCTGTTTGTAATTCGGTTGAGAATCAGGCGGGATGTACACGTTACATACTGTTGCCATTACTGGCAACGAAGTACGAACTGCAACTGCCTCTAGCTGAGTACGCAACGGCACCTCTTCACTAAAGAGGCTAGAGTGGACGAGAGTGCAGACGCCACCAGCGGCCACAGCTCCGTCCACCCGGTCTTTAGAGAAGAGTTTGAAGTGACGCATTGTTGTCTCATATCCAGGACGAAACCTGGATTCCTGAAGACAGACAATGGTTGCCGAAAACGAAGATATTAATTGACGTAACTCAGCGAGATGAACAGAATAGCTATTACAGTTCCATTGTAATAGTGCCATGGTGTGGACTTAAGTAGAAGTGGGTCTTCTACTTATGCTTGACCGCTTGCCACCCTTCCCCATCTGTAGTTGGAGATGATGCGGCAGGAGAGCACACCTCAATCTCCACATCTCCGTCCGAAGACTAAGAAAATGGAGCGGGCGCTCTCTTGGGTTGCGCGCGGTCGTCGTCGGACCTCATGGGTCTCGTTCTTGGGGAAGAGCGAGAGCGATGTCGAGGGACTTTCTCCCGGTCCGAAGACTGGGTGTCTGTCCCCGACACGACCCGAAGAGATTTCTTTCTGGATCGGCGCCGACGTGTGTTTGGGGAAGTAGATGGTCCCTTCCCCACAGACGCCGGGTTCTTATAAAATAAGGTCGCTCCTGCTGGCACCGCTCCACTGGTAGTGGTGGGAGCGGGATGGCCAACAGATACGTGAGCAGCCCTGCCTTTAGGAGAGAAAGAGAAACGGCGCTGAACCGTTCCTCTCTCCTCCGCCGATCTTTTTTCTTTTCTATAGGGGAGTTCCTCCATACGGACGGGCTTGGCTTCAGCAGGCTTCGCTCCCTTGGTGGTCGTAGGAGCGGAAAGGCCAGCAGAGACAGTAGCCACCCCGTCAGCAGGAGGGCGAGAGAGACGGCGACGAACCGTCTCCCTCTTCTCCCCTATATTTTTCGTATTAGGTGGTCTGGAAGAAGGACCAGCCCTGGTCGGCAAAGTCTTCTTTCCCCCTTTAGCTGGGGAAGACTTATTCGCCGACCGTTTCGGAGAAGAAGATGGTATAACCGGCGCCTTCTTTTGTGGGTCCGAAGAAGGTTGTTGTACCTCCTGCGGGCTGACATTTTCGCTGGTACGGCAAGGGGTGATTTTAACACTGCTGAAAATACGGGCGTCGAGGGTACTACACTCGGTAAAGATGCGGGAGGGGTGAATGAGGGCGTCGTTGCAGCTGCAAACGACACCCGAAATTCGGGTACATTTATATCACGGTACCTCTTGCGAGCGTCGTGATATGAAAGCCTATCAAGAGTCGGCCGAACCTGAAATTCGCAATGAATGTCGGTAGATTTACACGGAGTCCCCACTTGTGAAGTGTGGGAAGGATCCCGTAGCGCCATGTGGTATCGTAGGCTTTCTCGAGGTCAAAGAAAACCGTGACTAGGTGCTGCTTTCGAAGAAATGCCTCCTGTATGGCGCTCTCAAGTCGCACCAGATGATCGGTGGTGGACCTATGAGAGCGAAATCCACACTGGTACTCAGACAGGAGACCTCTCTCCTCCAAGAACCACACCAGTCGACGGTTCGCCATCTTCTCCAGCAGCTTGCATAGGTCATTTGTCAGACAAAAGGGCCTATAGCTGCTGACAACCTTGGGTTCCTATCCAGCCTTGGGAATCGGTATCACGATCCCCTCTCGCCATTGAGAGGGAAACTCCCCTTCAATCCATATACGATTGAAGAGGACCAACAATTGTTTTATACTGGATTCGCACAGATGTTTTAGCATTTGATTATGGATATTGTCCGGTACAGGAGCCGTATGCCTGCACAATGCAAGCGCACTGCGCAGTTCCCATTCAGAGAATGGTACATTGTAGGACTCCGAAGCAGCAGTGGTAAAGGACAAGGGACGAGCCTCTGCCTCCCGCTTCAGTGTCAGAAATGTAGGATCATAACTCCTAGAGCAGGATACATCACTGAAGTGCGATCCAATACGATTGGCAATGATGAGATGGTCCATGATGATTTCTCCATTGACGGATACTCCGGGTATCGTCAACGATGTCGGGAGTCCGGAGATCCGACGAAGCTTAGTCCTCACTTCAGATGAAGGAGTATGCGCCGTCATAGACGGCACATACTTTTCCCACGTTGTTTTCTTACTCTCCCGAATCAGATATCGGGCTCTAGCACGCATCCTTTTGAAGGTGATACGATTGGCCTTAGTGTTTTGCCTCCGATAGCATTTGAAAGTACGTCGACGATCTTTAATGGCTGCTGCAATCTCGGTTGTCCACCAAGGGACAAGCTTCCGGCGTGAGTTGCCGGATGAGGACGTTATTGTTTCCTCAGCAGCAGCCAAAATACCATTTGTTATGTGAATGGTATGATCGTCGACACTCTCAAAGGTATCTTCGGCAAACACAGCACTTGCCGTGCAAGTTGGACAATCAGCCCGGCGGAGAAGCCATCGACTTGGTAACTCGATGGCTCTGTGGTTCGGAAGAGTAATCGGGAAATGTTCACTATTACAAAGGTCGTCGTGTACACCCCACTGTAGCAGGGGAACCAGCGAACGACTGCACAAGGTGATATCGACACTTGAATAAGTGTCATGTGCAATAGAGAAGTGCGTAGGTTCCGCCTGATCAGCCTCTCAATATCTCTCCCCCTGCCGCTAGTGGTAGCGGAGCCCCATTTGGTGTTGTGGGCATTAACATCTCCCAAAAGGAGAAAAGGAGGGGGGAGCTGAGAGACAAGATCTACCAGCTGGTTGTAATCCAGTTGAGAATCAGGCGGGATGTACACGTTACATACTGTTGCCATTACTGGCAACGAAGTACGAACTGCAACTGCTTCTAGCTGAGTACGCAGAGGCACCTCTTCACTAAATAGCTAGAGTGGACAAGTATGCAGACGCCACCGGCGGCCACAGCTCTTTCCACTCGGTCTTTAGAGAAGAGTTTGAAGTGACGCATTGTTGTCTCATGTCCAGGACGAAACCTGGATGGTTGCCGTAAACTGAGAAATTAATTGGCGTACTTCAGCGAGATGTCGAAAATGGCTATTACAGTTCCATTTTAATAGTGCCATAGTGTGGACTTAAGTGGAGGAGAGTCGTCTTACTGCTATCTGCTACTCACACACATATAATTACACTATACAATACACTACCAGCCGTGATAAGGTCCCCAAGGTACAAATTAGCAACATCATCCAACAACTAAACCATGAGAGTACCATCTAGATTGCCTACGAACACCAGTTGGTACCGTTTTTCTGCTCTGGAGAAAAGCCTTCAATTAGCAATTAAATACATACACCCTCAGAAACTTATATACAGTACTCTTCAATTAGCACCTTCAAGACACCTAAAACAAGTCAAAAAATCAATAGTCACATTTAAGCAATTACTTTTCAATTACTAAGTCCAAAATGTGCATTTTAAACTCATTACAAGCAGCCAGGCACCGCCGAGCTCTGATTGGCAGCTCCAAGTCTCGAGCAGCCAATCAGCGAGGAGCACTTAAAAATTCAAACTCCCCGCTTCCGAACTTGACCTTTTCATTAATAATACAAACATAATTATATCTCAGTGCATTACTTTAATCATCCTGCGACACTGCGAGGTACCTGCCTGTGGGGTGGGCCACGGCCGGCTCACTCGGAGTGGTGCCCTGTGAGCAGCGAGTTCGGCTAAATATAAGTCATCCAATACATACCGCCCATATTACAAAGCTGAGACTGCCGCTGTAAACGACTATCAAACCCATCCACATCATGGCGAGTGGGAATGATAAGTAGCCTTGCTCCATATAGCAAACTAAGCAAACATCATCCCAAACTGCAGTAAACTAAGGAGCGACATTCGACGGTCAATAACTAAATCAAATCCCGAAATAAATAAATCCCTATAAGTCAACTGCGAACATTAATTTAAAATCCATCATTGCCAAACCCCGAAAATCAAGTCAAATATAATACTAACCTCAAATTCAAATATTAAACACTTCACAAAAATTATTTACAAATCCAACCTTCTTTTTTTAGCTCAAATTAGACTCACATCCAGGCAGAGGAGCACTTGACGCACCGGTACCTGGCTCATAACACAGCAGCGGTCGCTCGCTTTGCGAGCCGACCGCGACTGTGTCATTTCAGACTAAAAAAAAGTCCTCTCGGCACGCCGGAAGGCGGAGGTAGATTTCACCGGACAAAATTGGGGATAGGCGAAAATAGGCAGAATATGCAGGTTTTCGTAGAAGGATCAGACCTCATTTATTGCCAGAAAGTATTTTATAATTGGAGCTTAATTAACTTTGTTTTTCGTCATTTTATGCATATTTTAAACATTTCATTGTCTTATGGAGACGGTAACCTTCTTGTAATTTGGGGTCCATTTTTATACTTGTGGTCACACTGTCCTTATGCAAGGTTTCGACACTGATGTGTAACTATGTAACGGTCTGTTGCTCCTTCACGCAAAATTATATCTCCCGCAGATATTTTGATTGATTCCTCAGTTTAGGGGCTGCGACAACGCGGTCATGTAACCCCGTGTACTTTGGTGAGTGTAGAATCTGTCTGATAGACGGTGTGAATTGTGATGGCCGTATTAGTCTGTAATTCAGGTAAGGACTGCAGACGGTCAATTTCAAGCAGTAGTTCCTAATGTTGCTACCAGATACAACCGTCAACGACACCTAGCTGTGAACTTGGCTACTAGATGCCACCGCAACCAGCAACGAACGTTGGAATTTCCCCTCCAAAGGAAAGCATACTGAGGGATTTTAGCGCTCTTAGAAAATTCGACGACTTCGGCCGCCTTTGAACCCGCGACCTTGGGCATAGAAGTTCAGCATGCTACCAGTTACGTCACCGAAGCCGCTTCACACTTAGTCGGATGGAAATCTGAATCTGATCTCGCGCAAGTGCGTTGTCATGGCAACGTCTGATGGCTCATCCCTCATCAATTTAGTGGTGTTGCCATGGCAACCTCTGATAGCTCTTGGCATTTTGTTATAATTCCGAATTAATTTTTCTCATCCCTTGGCGTAATGGTGGGTCATATCAAAAATTCTTTCAGACAAAAGTTTTAGGTAATTATTAGGGGAATATTGTCCATTTTGTACGGTTTTGATATTGTGCTTATTAAGAGAGATATGAATAATGTTTCCCAAAAAACCCACTTTTTCCCACCCCTTTGGTCAATGGTTGGTGCTATAAAAAACTCTTCAAACATAAATTTGTGGGCTTTATCCGGCACATAGTATGAACATTGAACGGATTCGATATTTCACATATTAAGAGAGTTATAGCAATATTTCACTTTTTCGAAAAAAAAGCCCCCCATTTTCACCCTCTTCGACCGATTTAGCCCAGTAACGAACTCGACCGAGATTTTATAGGTATACATATTCGGTAAAATATTCAAAGTGATTTGTGCAAAATTACTGCACTCACTGAAGATGGTAATTAAAATACGGAATTCTTTAGTGCTGGCTTCAGTGGCGTAGTCGGTAGCATGCTGAACTTTTGAACTGACGGTGGTTTTGGGGTCTGGGGGATTTGAAACGCGAAGATATGTCGAAATTTTCCGGAAGTCGAAACATGGTACCCATTGCAATAGTTAGCTTTCTAATGAAATCTACGTAAAAATTTATGCTTAACCGTTTGCCAACCATCCCTTTCCTTAGGAGGAGGTGATTGGGTAGGAGAGCACTCCTCAATCTCCACATCTCCGTCGGAGGACGAAGAGAATTGAGCGGGTACTCTCTGGATTGGCGCGCGGATCTCGTCGGACTTAGACTGTCTCGCCCTTGGGGAAGAGCGAGAGCGGTGACGAGAGACTTTCTCCCGGTCTGAAGACTGGGAGTCCGTCCCCGGTGCTTCCCGACTATTTTTCTTCTTTAACCGGCGTTGACGTCTGTTTTGAGAAGTAGGTGGTCCCTTCCCCCTTGACGTCTCCTCCTTGCAAAACAATGCAGCACTTGCTGGCACCGCTCCACTGATGGCGTTGGAAGCGGGGAGTCCAGTATGTGACTGTGCCACCTTGTTTGCAGGAGGGCAGGAGAGACGGCGTATAACCTTGTCTCTCCTCTCCGCCGACTTTGCTTTCGTTTTAGACGGGCTGGTAGATGCTCCAGCCCTGGTCAGCGAAAGTTTCTTCTCCATGCGAGTCGGAGAAGTTTCTTCACTGACCTTTTCGGAGAAGTTTCCTTCTCCTGTGGTGTCTGTTTGGACGGTTTAACAGGCGCATTACAATTGAGGGTCGAAGAAGGTCCCGGGAAGGTGTATAGACCTTGGGATGGTTTCCAACTTCAAGAGACGGCTTTTTGAGGGGGCCACCCTGTACAGCTTTCCGAGAGCGCTTAGATATCCCTGAAGAAATCCTCCCCGAATACTGCCCACTCCGAACGGGGGCCATCACTGTGGGCACCACCCAGCCAAGGCAATACCTACCTGGCATCGCAGGTATTGCCTGGGGTCCCAGTGCCTCGAATAGGCACTTCCTCCTCGGCATGCATAGCGATTTTTACAGCTCTTAGTAATCGGCCATGCAGGGACCTTCGTGATATGGCGGAGACTATTGAATGGGTACATGGAGCCTGACGGGATGGGGCATACCGTCTAGGCTTTCTGGCCAGTTGGCTATGTTGGTGGCCCTTCCCCTAACAGCATGCATGTTTATTTCTATAGGTCTAACCAGAACTGGGACCATAAATCCAAAATCGACCTTTATACGCCCCCTCTAAGTCGTCTTTTACGACAGGCAGGGGATTCCGTGGATAAATTCTGCCCTCCCCATCCACAGGGGGTCTGAACAAATCAAAAACTGGCAAGTTATTCGGCCATGTCGGCCCTATTAGTCGCCTCCTACGACAGATAGGGCGTACCGTGGGTGTATTCTATACCGCACCCACACGGGGATATGCTGACATAGACGACACACTTTTCCCAAGTCGTTTTCTTACTCTCACGAACCAGATATTGTGCTCTAGCACGCATCCTTTCGAAGGTGATAAGGCTGGCCATAGTGTTTTGCCACCGATAGCATTTGAAAGCACGTCGCCGATCTTAAATGGAAGCTTTACTCTCGTCTGTTCAACAAAGGATAAGCTTCCGGTGGGAGTTGCTGGATGAGGAAGGTATTGTTTCATCTGCCGCAGCCAAAATACCATTCGTTATATGAATGGTATGATCATCGACATTCTCTTCATAAAGAGGCTAGAGTGGACAAGAGTGCAGATGCCACCAGCGGCTACAGCTCCATCCGTTCGGCCTTTAGTTTGAAGTGACGCATTATTGTCTCATGTCCAGGATGAAGGAGGTAGAGATACGTACTCAGTTAGAAGCCGTTGCAGTTCGCAGTTCGTAGCTAGTAATAGCAATAGTATGCAACGTGTACATCTCACCAAATTCTCAACTGAATTACAACCAGCTGGTGGATTTAGTCTCTCAGCTTTCCCCTCCTTTTCTACTTCTGGGAGATGTTAATGCCTACAACACCATCTGGGATTCTGCTAACACTAGCGGTAAAGGGAGGGATTTTGAGAGATTGATCAAGCGGCTGGACCTGTGTTTGTAGAACACAGGGGAACCTACGCATCTGTTCCCCTGTTACATTGGGGTGTACGACGACCTTTGTAACAGTTACGATTTCCCGATTACCCTTACTCTTCCGCACTTGTCATGGTGGTGAAACCGTCTAGACTTTCTGGTCAGAAGGCCAAGTCAGTGGCCCTTCCCCAAACAGCATGCATTCTCATTTCAAACGGGTCAAACCACGAATGGGACTTCAAAATTGAAATATACCTTTGAAAGTCCCCCCCCCCCCCATTTACTACAGGCAGGGGTTACCTTGGATGAATTCTGCCTTCCTCATCCACAGGGGGCCTTCAAAAATCTAAACCTGGCAAGTTATTCGGCCAGGTCGGCCCTATTAGTCACCTCCTACGATAGGCAGAGCATACTGTGGATATATGCCCCCACAGGGGGCTACGTCGAACGAGGGCCATCACTGTGGGTGGCACCCAGTCAAGGCAATACCTACCTGGCAATAGTAAGTATTTCCCGGGGTCCTAGTGCCTTGAACAGGCACATACCCCTTGGCATTCACAGTGATCTTTTCGGCTCCAGTATTCGGCCATACAGGGACCTTCGTTGTAAGGCGTATACTACCGAGAGGGTACATGGCGCACCCACCTGATGGGATGGAGCATACCGTCTAGGCTTTCTGGCCAGATGGCCTAGTTGGTGGCCCTTCCCTCGACCGCATGCATGTGTTATTCTAAGGGTCAAACCAAAATTGGGTCCGGAAGATCAAAATCGACATTTAGAAAGGCCCGCTTTTAGTCGTCTTTTACAAGCAAGTAAGCTTGTAGTTTAACGTGACCGTTAATCACGAGATCATAAGCCACAGGAACTCCTTTTTACGTGGAATCCGAACCACAGGGCATGGCATTTCACTTGTAAAATCTCACATGCATCGACCGGGAATCGAACCCGGTCCACCTTGGTGAGAGGCATACAGCTTTACCGCTGCGCCACCACGTCCCAGTCGTCTTTTACGACGGGCAGGGCATACCGGGGGTGTATTCTTCCCACCCCTTCCACAGGTGGTCTCACAAATTAAAGTAAGCCATGTCAGTCTGTCTTGCCAGCCCTTTTAGTCGCCTTCTACGACAGGCAGGGCATACCGGGGGTGTATTCTGCTCCCCACCCACAGGGATTTGTGGGTGTCATTGTGGGTTTGGTAGTGTTTTGTCATTTGGATCAGATCATGCTCGATTGTGAGCGAAACATGTCATCCCTTGGTTTTCTCCCTCTTCTGTAGTCTATAAGAAATATGTACACTGACTGAGCAAATATCATGGGATAGTGGAGCACTGATGCGCAGGGGTGCTGTCTGCGCCCCACACGCCCCGTACCAGCGGCAGTTGTATAGGAGACCTTGTGAGAAGTGGTTGTGCACGTTACAGTTGTAACATGCAACGTCGTCGTGAGCTGACACCGTTTGAACGGAGTATGGTGGTCGGTGCCCGACGGATGGGAAGTGCAATTTCGGCAGTGGTGCGGGCATTCGGCTTCACACGATCAACCATGTCCAGGGTGTATCGTGAATGGTTAAATGCGGGTGTCACCGTCCACAACAGACGAACGACCGACCGTCCAGCCACCTTCAATGACCGTGACCGGCGACATCTGTTACGGATTGCCAATACTGACAGAACGGCAACAGTGCAACAAATCTCGGCTCAATTCAACACAGGCCGTGCTAGACACGTCTCTTAGTGGACAATCCATAGAAACATGGGTTCCATGGGGGCATGGGAGCTATTAGGTGACTATCCCATGACATTTGCTAAGTCAATGTATACAGGGTGTATCTTAATTATACCGACAAAAAAATCAGGGAGGTCTGCGTGTTATATAAAAGACGATACCGCAATCGGATTGACGGAGAAAATTTTTCCCTTCGAGAAAATGAGGTTAGTTTGTTACTTCTGGGCGCGCGATTCAAATCTACGAACTCACCGTATTTGCTGACCCAGGGTTGCAAGCCGCTGGCCACTGCTGTGCTTCAAGCAAGTTGAAGGGAGTGTGATAGAAGGAGACAGAGATATGCTGGCGGGCATGCAGCAAGACGAGGCGATCGAGGAAACTTGCGCATGCCCGCCAGCATATCTCTGTCTCCTTCTATCACACTCCCTTCACTTGAATGAAGCACAGCAGTGGCCAGCGGCTTGCTCTCTGGGTCAGCAAATACGGCGAGTTCGTAGATTTGAATCGCGCGCCCGGAAGTAACAAACTAACCTCATTTTCTCGAAGGGAAACATTTTCTCCGCCAATGCGATTGCGGCATCGTCTTTTACATAACACGCAGAGCGTCCCTGAATTTGTTGTCGGTATAATTAAGATACACCCTGTATACAGCAGTGCCTTTTTTCTAAAAACAATTTAAGGGGTAGGCTACTCTCAGATGTAGTCGACAAAACATTACGATCTTGCACTTTTCGGCAATTTTCCGAGTTCGGTTATTACTTTTCGGGCTGACATGTCAAATGAAATGTTGCATGGATAATTTATTTGTGGTCAACATGTCAAGGTGGTAACTGCACTCAGTATTTCCAATAATTTTACATGTACAAGTTAAGTGAAATGAATATACAGTAAGCACTGTGGTAGTGTCTCATTTTGCTGTCCTGCTTACAGGAAATTCCACACTGGTAAAAAAAAAAGGCTGATCACTGCCATCTTCACGCTTCCTCTACTTGCTTTCCGTGTTGGTCACCAAATCTCTAACCACACGCACAAAATAACAACCTATCTCGCCTCCAAACACTAGCCTGCGTGCTTATAAGAACAGAGTGCCGAGTTGACAACCCAAGACCGACTACAATAATATTATCTTATATATTGTAGTCGGTCTTGGCCGACCAAAAGGAAATGATTCGACAGATCGATTTTAATCGAGGATTACTCGAAATCTCTTCCAGCTGTTATGAACAGCGCGTTGACGCCAGCTGATCGATGATCTTTCAAGTCGGAAGTTATATTTTCCGGACTAGATACAAATATACCAATATTTTTTCTTAAACCGTTTTCAAATGTATAAGGGGCACCGATTATACACAGGGTGATTCAGCTAAGATATCATCATTCTGTTTTCCAATTCTTAAATCGTATTAAGGGGCTCATATAACATGGTCCATTTCGCCCCCAGCACATACGTATTTACTGAGAAACCGGCAGCAACTTTGGCTTTTTGAATAGAACTATACTAATTTCACCGCCTGGAAACTCTAAGAATAAAGTGACAAGTTCAGTGATGTGCTTATTTTGCCTACTTTTTGAGATATGAAAGGTTTCCATATGTGTCGGCATTAGACAGAAAGCGATGCGCCAGCTGCTGGAATGTGGAGTGCATGATTCTCTTGCATGACTCACTCCTTGTTGACAAACTCACAGACCGAATTTATTCCATTCATAGCAAACTGTAATGTGTACATAATAAAAATCCAGTCTCTTATGTACAGGCCGGACGTTTGTTTTAGACGAGTGAATAATCTTAATGGAAGCCTGGAGGCGAGTTACTACAGTACCTGTGTTGTTATCAGCTGCCCCAAGCAGTCCGATGATTGACAAAGCTGTTTCACACTACTGATGAAGTACAGTCATTGGCAAATATAATGACGTTCTGTTCGTAACTACGTAACGTGTACTTCCGCGTCACATAATACTTCGACGTGGACTGTACTGTCTGCTCAAGTCTGGAATTCCATTACATCAGATCGGTGGTGACAAGTGTGAAGCGATAGGGTGAGAGAGTGAGTGTGTGTAGGCTCACTCGTAAGCTTCAAGGTCAAGGGCAAACCTAAAACAAACGTCCGGCCTGTACGTGTTGCCTTCTCCCTCTCCACTTTGTTCTGAATCCTTGCGGAAATATCTGAAAACACCTCACTGAAGATGATAATTAAAATACGGAATTCTTTAGTGCTGGTGGACCTGCGACACTGACGTAATGAACATATTAAGATCAGAAATGTAACAAAATTCGTCCATTTAGTTCATTGCGAACGTCCCGTCTAATGTTAATTCTTACGAGTCCGATTGATTATTAAACATTTTGAGAATGTACAGTACACATTACAGTTTGCTATGATTGGAATACATTCGGTATGTGAGTTTGTCAATAAGGAGTGGGTCACGCAAGAGAATCATGCACTCCACATCCACATTCCGGCACCTAGCGCATCGCTTTCTGTCTAATGCCGAAACGTATGGAAACCTTTAGTATCTCAAGAAGTACTCGTCGGATTTGCGAAATAAGCACATCACTGAACTTGTCACTTGATTCTTAGCTGTTCCAGGGGGTGAAATTAGTATAGCCTCATTAAAAATAAAAATAATGTTGCTACCTGTTTCTCGGTAAATACGTTTGTGCTGGGGGCGAAATGGACCGTGTTGTATGAGCCCCGTAATACGATTTAAGAATTTGATACCAGAATGACGACATCTTAAAAGGTTCCGTAGATATTTGAGATGGCCTTCTTAGCTGAATCACCCTGTATATACAAGATTTTAATCACATTTAATTTTTAAGGTTATTTTTTCGTTTGTCCCAGTAATTGGGATCATATTGTGTTGACCGACTGAATAATAGCAATCACAGTTTAAATTACCAACAACCCCCACAATAACACAGGTCATCAAACATACATACACAGGGGCAGATGACTTCACTGTTCCACCCTTTAAAACTCCAATAACTATTATTTAGCATATGGCTTTTAGTGCCGGGAGTGTCCGAGGATATGTTCGGCTCACCAGAGGCTGTAGCCATTTCAAGCGGACACCCATGGGGTGAGCTACAAGTTACGTTCAATTTCAACTTTCGCTACCAGATGTCACTGACACCTAGTGGTGAACGTTGGAACTTTGATAGAGTGTTTCAACGAAATCTAATCTAGAAATTTAGCTTCACACAAGTTTAGTTAGTGGAAGGGATCTTTGATATGGGACCGCCGGCTTTACTTTGTTCCTTACATTATCACGTACTGTGGATCGGATTCACGTAAAATGGAGGTCCCGTGGCTCAAGACCGCGAGATTAACGGTCACGTTAAACTACAAAATTCCTTCCTTTTATACTTCTACAGGAGTTAGTCAATTCGTCATGACACTTCCAATGCTGAAATGCTTTCCTCCTTACATTATCACAATAATACTGTGAAAGCGAATGCCATGGTTATCAATCGCAAGTCTAGTTTTAGTCATTGTTTTAAGGGGAGGAACAACGAGGTCATCTGAACCTTATCGCAAGTCTCTCAAGCTAGGTGATGGATGATGAGTATCGGTTTAGACTAGGAATAGTGCTGAACCTTCAACAAAACTACTTAAATTAGCCAAAATACCTTTTGTAATCATGCATAATAATTGTTGAAATGCCGTGGTAATAGAAGTTTTCTCCTCCGCTGTCTATTTAGTTTAGGGGCAGCGACAACGCGGTCATGTAGCCCCGTGTTCTTTGGGTGTGTGTAGAATCTGTCTGATAACCGGTGTTAATTGTGATGGCTGTGTTAGTGCGTGGTATCGGTTTTAATTCAAGTAAGAAATGCAGACGATATTTTCAAGTAGTTCCTACTTTCGTTACCAAATGCTACCGTCCACGACACCTATCTGTGAACTTGGCTACTACTAGATTCCGTCGTAACCAGCGCCTGGTGACGAACGTTGGAACTTAAGAGCATTAATCAAACCTAACCTACAAATTTTGCTTCACACAAGTTTAGTTATTGGAAGCTTCTTTTACATGCCATAAATCTATGACATGGGCCCGCCGGCTTTACTTCCCCTCCGAAGGAAGGCATACTGAGGGATTTTTAACGCTCTTAAAAATCCGACGACTTCAGCCGGGTTTGAACCCGCGACGTTGGGCATAGAAGCTCAGTATGCTACCAACTACGCCACCAAAGCCGCCTAATAGCAAAGAGAAACAGACACGATACACTCCACATTGAAGTTCTGTGCTAACTTGCGCATTGAAAGAGGCAGGTCCGGATTTTGGCCAATACTGTATCAGCCAATAATTGTGGAGGTTCCACGCTGAACATAACTTGTATTTCTACCATATGAAAGAAGAAAACTCACACCCGAGGCCCTTCGGTTCCACTGGTACACTTTATCTACGAAATTGAGAGGTTATTGTCGAAATATTTCAATTACGTTAGATCTTAAATACCGATTGGAATGCATTCATTCTGTGCCTGGTATATTTTCAACTTTACCTAAAGCAAGTTTCAGAATCATTTTGCGTTAATAATGCGAACCATTAGCAAAAGTTAACCTCAATCAACAACCTTCCTCCATGTTTGATTCCTCGGGATTCAAATATGTTACAGAACTTGGATGTCTCTTGTCTGTTGCTCTTTGCTCCTCTAGGAATCCCGAGCGATTCCGAAACATTCCGACTGTGCATGAAAATTGCACAGGAGTTTGTGCTCGCGAGGCGCAAGTGTGCAGCCTTAGCTAATGTGCAGTATATACCCATGGTTTTTATCACGCACAGTGAGTTAACGCATCAATAACCTTTATCCAGACGAATAGTTTAGACAATTATTGCTTTTCCACATACTTATCAGGTGTAGTTAGTATCCCACATGTTGGTAAAAGTAATGTGATGTAAATATGTGCGCATCGGCAACAATTGAAGATACTTGATGCACCTGTCGAACATGGCAATTGTTGTTGACCAAGCAAGAAACAAAAACTCATGTTAACGTAATTGAAGTATCTTGGCTCTACAATAACTGCTGAAGGTCGTCTCGCCGAGGAGGTCAACGTAAGAATTAATGCTGCGTGAATGAAGTGGCGAACAACGACAGGTGTCATGTGCGATCGCCAGATGAAAGACCACCTAAAATCGAAGAATTACCGCACTGACATTAGTCCCGTGGCGCTTTATAGTACTGAATGTTGGCCGATCACCAAGTAATGACTCACAGAATTGAAAATAAGGTGTGAAAATCATAATATATTATCCAAGTGCAAATTTAGAATCCAGGATCAGCAGTCGTAGACAATTACGAAAATCTTTGGCTCAAGTGTGCACATGAATTGAGACACGTTGTAACGCGCTTTGCTATGCATAGTTGATAGTTTTCACTATACAATTTTCCTTTACCAGGTCCAGATTGCATTATGTGAGCGGTGTGATCAATGTTGTCTACGATACACTGCAATGTACTGTGAATAAATCTTTGACTTCATTCTGTAGTCAAACTTACTGGGGATTTTTTAGTGTAGCCTATCTTATTATCGATTATTAATAGTTCTGTATGGCTAATAGCTGCAATAAATTCATCATATGGATGGAAAGGAGGTCTCATGAGATGAGTTATACCAAATTTCTTAGAAAATATTACACAGTTAGAAAAATAGGTTCGAAATTTATGGACGTATTGAAGGAATGGACAATGAAATAGGTAATTTTTCAGGAGTGATGAACCAAGTTCTTACACTTTCACTTAGTTAATATAGGTAGGCCTACATTATTTTCATACCTTAAAGTAAATTTATGTTCATCTGTTAAATAGGCCGAATCGCACTCTTTAGTTGGGCATAACGACGAGAAAATAATAATGATTTGATGATAAAATATCCTTCCACATACCTTTTTTATCAAGTCCACGATAGAGAGAATAGTTCCTTTCCTGAATTATACTTCAATCGCCAAAACGGTCTGGTTAGCTTTTGTATTAACGAAAGTATACCAAACGGAACGCCAAAACGCGCCTATTGTCTTCAGTCGATCACCAACAGTAATATGGCCACAGGACAACAATATCATTATGATCACAAGAGACAAAACACAATCTAATATTAAATCAGAGCACTGATCGATTCTGTTGAGGCAATGCCTTCTAGATTACACAAAACCTTGGAAAGCACTGAGGATAAAAGGAAGTTCCTGTTAGATAACACTGCTTACCTCAAATTTCTCTCTGGGTGCATGATTACAATCATTAAGGTCTTGAATATAATAATTAGTAACGTCGGCTAATGTGTTAGTGTGTTAGTGAAGTTAATAATAGTGATATCAGAAAACCTATCTCACTAGTTAAACCAGTGCCCAATACAAAGTGGAATAGTTCTACATATAAGTCAAGATCACAGGAACCATCCAAAGACATTACGTAGACAGTCATTTTATATACGAAGATCCCACCGCTTTTGGATATCATTCCCGAAGCCATGCCAGACACTTCTGTCTCGGGACAGTCGGATGAGGAGTCGCAAAAATGCGCGCGCAACCGGCAGCGAGGAGCATTTGAATAGCGCCGACTTGAAATGCTCCTCGCTGTCTCATTGTGTGATTGTTACCTACAAGAATTATCCCACCTGCGTACTTGTCTTTCAATCCTGTATGATTCTGTTCATCCTCGTCGAACACCAGCTTTTATGGCTGAAGTGTATCACACGCTAGCATTTCGTGCGCCAAGTTTTTTTTAGTCGTTTACCCTCCAGGTTGGTGGAACCCACGGACTCAGCGAGGGAACTCACCACTACCGCCTCTACGGGCAGTGTCCTAGAGCTGGGAACATCGAATCGGAAGGAATACAACTGGTGAGGTGGGATTGGCTCCTCGCCCAGGCGGCCGCACCTGCAAAGCGAACAGGGGCCTCAAGAGGGAAGGTAAGGGATGGTGAGGATGGATAGGCAAGGAAGAGGGAAGGAGGCGGCCGTGGCCTTGAAGAAGGTACCATCCCGGCATTTGCCCGAAGACGAAGTGGGAAACCACGGAAAACCACTTCGAGGATGGCTGAGGGGGAATCGAACCCCCTCTACTCATTTGGGCCACCCGAGGCTGAGTAGACCCCGTTCCAGTCCTCGTACCACTTTTCAAATTTCGTGGCAGAGCCGGGAATCGAACCCAGGACCTCCGGGGCGGCAGCTAACCATGCTGACCGCTACGCTACGGAGGCGACTGCGCCAAGTTGTAAGAAATAAAACATGGAGGACGGTTGTCGTTTCGGGGTAACATTTACAGTCGATATGCATTATTAACGCAAAGCGGTCGTGAAACTTGCTTTAAGTACATTTCAAAATATGCCTGGTACAGAATGAATGCATTCCAATCAATATTTAAGATCTAACTGTAATAATTGGATATTTAACCATATGCACTATTACGGAGTGCAATAACACCTGTTGCAAAATTGTGCAATAGGTATCGCGCTCGCTTGTTGTTTTGAAGATTCCGGGTTCAAGGCTATCCAAGGGCGAAAATTTTTACTTCTTTTTAATTATTTTATTATATCCTCCTCACGTCGTACAACAATATTGCAACTTAGTTTTGTCTACATGATCTACGAGGACGATAGTAAACATGTTTTCTCTCATTTAAAATTCTATTTTCCCTAAATACTATTTAAAACCATTGACGGATACTATTTAAATAGTTCAAAATTTATCCCAGAATAATAATATTAGCCTATGACACGTTCTGTATTTGGTTGGTTGGTTCCTCAGTTTAGGGGCTGCGACAACGCGGTCATGTAGCCCCGTGTACTTTGGGTGTGTGTAGAATCTGTCTGATAACCGGTGTTAATTGTGATGGCTGTATTAATGTGTGTATCTGTTTTTTAACTCAAGTAAGGACTGCAACTTTGAATTTTTCAAATAGATCCTACTTTTGCCGCCAAACGCCACCGTCAACGACTACTAGGCCTAGTTCAGAACTTAGCTACTAGAAGCCACTGCAGTCGGCTCTTGGCATCGAACGTAGAAACCTAAGAGCGTTGTTTACATTCCTAACCTATACAATTTAGCTTCACACATGTGTAATTAGTGGAAGGTTCTTTAAGGTAACACTATAGGCTACCCAAAATTTTTTTTTTGCTCCCAGTGATCCAAACTGCACCAAATTTTATTTCCATACGACCAACGTCTTTCATAACGCATAAAGTGAAAAAAATTCCTTTCAGTTGATCAGTATGGGCAGAAATTACTAAAAGATAGTCTTTTCCTAAAAAAAATTATACCAACTAAGTTATTTACCACTAAAAATTACTGAAACTTTACAATCTTTTTACACTATGTACTCATTGCACAGACTAATAATTCTGTGCATGGGTTTGAAAAAATATGAAATAGTTCCTGAAATAAAAAATTGTTTCACAAAATTAATTTTTATTTCCAAAAATTAAAGTTAAAAATTATTTAAAAATAAACGATAACTATTTTAACTTATATGGATGCACAGAATTATGGGAGATAGATATCTTCACATGATACAAAAATATTATTGAGATTGGTTAATATTTGCTACTGAATAGTTGGTGTAAAGTCCAAAAAAATGAATTGTGCAGCAAAACAATTTTAAAACATTAGAAAGTTTTTCTTCTTCACTCACTGTCTAAAAGTCCCCAGAACCACATGTTTCCCTTCCTTTTCTCTTATGGAGTCTTCTTCACCCAATTTCATCTCCTTGGACTGTTTTCTCATGAATTTCATTTGCTCCAGGCTGCGTCTAACACTCGGCTGAATTCGTCGTTGATCCCGTCCTCTGCAGACATGTTGCTATGTGGATATATTACAAGGAATGGGAATCTTAAAACTTAGCAATTTTTCTAGATTTATGCGGTGTCTTGTTCGGGGTTTTGCCTAGGAACACCAAGCTGGCTCATCCGTGCATGGACCCCGACCGAGTTATCTACTCAATAAGTGGCGTGGAAATGATAACGACAAATGTATCAATTTTTTATCACTAAATAGTTTGTTGAGCTTTTTTTATGTGTTCACTTTTTTCACTGTCGTTGATTTGTTGTTTGTGTTGTTGTAGGTAACAATCACACAATGAGACAGCAAGGAGCATTTCAAGTCGGCGCTATTCAAATGCTCCTCGCTGCCGGGTGCGCGCGCATCTTTGCGGCTCCTCATCCGACTGTCCCGAGACAGAAGTATGCCAGACCACATCTGCCGGATCATATGCGCGATGAGAAACTCGATTTCTGCCCCATCTGTGAGAAAAGTGTAGAAGCTGAGGCAGCCATCGAACGTGACGGCCTGTGTCAGAGATGGCAACATTTGGCATGTACAGAGCTACAACAGGGGAAGTTCAATGCCCTGAAGGCTACCAAGAAATAGAATCAAAGCTACTGTGGCTATGCTGCTCCTTTGAGCAGGATTTTCGCCTCTTCAAGGTAGAAAAACCCATGCAGAAAGAGTTGGACTCAATAAGATCAGATTTTAACACGAATCTGGATGCGATGACAGATCCTAAATAAAATGACAGTAGAACAAAAGTCCCTAAATGAAAAAGGTACTGTCATAAAAAGAATCTCCCAAAAGGAGAAATTCAAAAAGGCAGCACCGAAATCTCCATTCAACGAAGAGAAGGACCAACATCATCAGGCTGGGGAATCTTTAGCGTCACCAGCAGAAGATCCAACAGACCTTATACGACCCTATGAAGCCATCGGTGAACAAGGGTCAGACGAAGGGTTCAAAGCAGTGACATACAGAAGACCCCATGCATCACGTACAATAATTGGAGCCGGTAGCACAGATGACGACTCACTTCAGGCAGAAGAGAGAAAGCATGGCTGTACGCCTGTCACAGAACACGACAGGAGAGTAAATAAGGAATTTCCCGATCAAGAAAGGCATAACGCGTGAAAGTATCGTGTGTGAGGAATTGAAAACTATGGGAGTAAATAATGCTTCCTAGTTGGGAATCCCAATATACATGTTGGAAAACACCGAGGACCCTAAATACTGGCCTCAAGATGTTCTCGTTAGGCCTTTTCGTCTCTCCCACGCGAGAACAAACAGGCACGACCGGAAGAGAAGGGTTTTCAGCATAATAATAAAATCCACAGCCTGGACATAGTGGTGTGGAATATAGAAGGCCTGAATACCATCCTGAACCTAGGCCCATCAGTCTTATTTAAGGTGGACATCATTGTACTAACCGAAACTTTCTTGACAGCATTCATTAATATTGGTGGTTATTACAATAACCACACTTTTGCAACTCAGGGAGAACGCGGACGTCCAAGTGGAGGCATAACTGTTCTATCAAACCTAGGCTCTCACCACATAGTATAACTTACAGGACTTCTAACCTACTAACTGTAAAGGCAAAAGGACTGAATATTGTTGCGGCTTTCCGGTACTTTAACCCAAACATCTCAGCCCAGGAAATTATCGGGGACGTAGCAGACACTTATTCCCCGCAAGGAAGCTACTATATTAGCCGGCGACTTCAACTGTCGCATGGATATAGAAGTCTTAAAAAGCATATCAGTTCTGGAATTCCTTGAAACTGAGGGTCTCACAGTTGTAAGCAATCCACAAACTCCAACTTATATATGCCACAATGGTACAAGCACGATTGACCTGATCTTTATCAACTCCAACGTAAAAGCCATCGACATCAAGACGCGTATAAACTTAGACGTGGCTCCATTAAGAAAGCACAGGGAAAGATAGACGTCGTAGCGAAGAAGCTAGAAAACTATATAAAGGAGATGCAAACAAGGAAAACAAAATGTAAGCGGAAGTCAAAACCATGGTTCGATGCGGCCTGTCGTGGCAAAAGACAAGTGCTTGACCTTTTACACCTAGCCAGAACCACCAAATTCGAACGAGACCTGCAGACATACTGCATTCAGAGACGCATTTACAAATGCTGGCTCAAGGAAACAAGAGCCACCTGGGTAGAAGAAGGGAAGAGAATAGTGGAAAAGGCATCAGAAAACCACTTTGAGGCTTTAAAACCCAGGACACCAAAATTTGTACAGACCATCACAATGGACACATGCGAATCGTATTTCCAACAGATCTTCAACAGGCAAACTACACAATGAACTGTACCGATACATGTAATTAAACCACTTGATTTCCCGCGAGTCACAGAAGAGGAGGTCGAGAAGACGGCAAACGAACTGAAAGACCACAAAGCTGCTGGACAAGATGAAATGTTTAACGAGCATCTGAAAGAGGTCCTGCCGCAAATGAGAGAATTAACTTATGAACTGTCCTTTTCAACAAGTGCCAGGAAACCGGCAAAATACCGAACTACTTGAGGACCACGACCCTCAAAATTTTGTACAAAGGTAAAAGCAGCCCAGACTCTCCGGGTTCATACCGAGGAATCGCCTTAGAAAACACAATATTCAAGGTATTCACCAAAATTCTATGGGCCAGTCTGACCATGGAAACAACGGACAAATTACCAGAGCAGCAATATGGTTTTAGGAGAGGTCGATCGACGCTTCAGGCAATAAATAACCTAATGGAAGGTAAAAAGGAAGCCCTCAGGCATCACAGAGGGAAGTTTCACGTTGTATTCGTTGAGTGTCGGAAGGCCTTCGACCTAATGGACCGTCAAAAAATACTTGTCGATAAGCTGTGGCCTATGGTTGGAACAGACAACTATCTAGCGATTATCTTACAGAGCATTCTGCAGAAAAATGAACTCATTATCAGAGTTAATATCTACACTTCAACTACGATACCACAGATCAATAGGGTCTTACAAGGAGACACAGTAAGACCTTTGCTGTTCAATATTGCAACAGCGGACATTATTGAAAGCTTCGGTAGCCTGAAAGAACAGGTCATATTCTACGCGTATGTCGACGATATGGCGCTAGGCTCCACAAATCTAGAAGTACTGCAGGAATGCTTACATCGTCTGGCACAATGGGTTGAGATAATAATAATGTTATTGGATTTACGTCCCTTTTAACTACCCTGGCTTTTAGTGACGCCAATATGGGTAGAGAAGAACAAGTTGTAGATAAACGAGAAAAAAAAACGGTCCACATGATATTTAGGAAGAGAGGAAAGGCAACGAGTAAAGATCAGTTGCACCTCTCACCAGCCCAGGGTCCTATCGAAATAGCACGGGACATAAACTACCTGGGTGTGACGCTTCAGACAACTGGAACCACTTACACCAAGCACGTCAAAAACAGAGAATTGGCAGCGACATTGGTCATCAACGATATTCTGCTCCTTCGTAGACTACCCTTATCGACTGAAATGAAGATATTCACCACCAAGATCATGTCTATATAACCTATGGACCTAGTGTGGCTGCATCGGACTAAATCAAACCTGAAAGAAATCGAGAAAATCAAAGCGACATATCTGAAACTACTCCCATGTGTCCCCAAATGCACCCCCTCCAGACTAGCTTATGAGTTCACCAGGGAGCCCTTCTTCATAGAGCAACATAGATTGCAGATGCTTCTGCTATCTACTGTACAATGACATATAAGAAACTGTTCGCCGAACTACAGCAGAAGAAAAGGGAGATATGGGGAGATTTCTATTCGACCCAGGCAATAATGTTCTCCGAATGGGGAGGTGCCAATTGTGATCTGCGCCACACGCTGACGCGCTTTGCGGTTTATGGGTTTCTCTATCGCGTGTGAAGGAGGAAGTCTTTTCATGTCCCGAAGGAACCTCGTGCGATTGTGAATTGCGGGAGCCGGGAGGCTTTGTGAACAGTACCATGCTCTCTGGTGCCGAAAGAGACTTGTGACTCTGACACAGCTTTGTACTGATTAGTGTACTGATATGTATGCGCATTGTGCGCTTTCCCCTTATTTAGATACTGTATTAGTAGATGTAAGCAGTGGCATAGGTTGCTCAGTGACAGAAATATCCGATAGAGGAGCTGTTACGTGTATATACAGTAATTTCGATTGGACCGATCCATGTTTCAAATCTCACTTGTCAAGGTCTTGTGTGATTTAGTAGTCTATTTAGTATATTAACCAGGACACTAATACAATTATTCATGCTTTTGGGATATTACCGTGTGAAAATACAATTTAAAACTCAATACGTTTCGAGAGGAGCCTTGCCTCGTTTTTCAATAGAATTAGAAAACAATGTGGCCAAAGAAAGTGTGTCAATGAGCTCACAAAAACTAGAGAAATTCCTCTGTTCGTCACCAGAGAGCAGCAAGAAACTACAGAATGGACCTTGGTTGAAAAACCCGCCATATTAATTAGAACACCGGACAGAGTAGTGAGGAAGGAGAAAGAAAAGGGTGCGGGTGAAAAATTGAGACTCCTCGAAGAATGAGGATGTCCAAATAAGGAGAAAGGGCGGAGGGGTAGGAGATGGATGGATGGATATAAGGAAACAGAAACAAAAGGGAAGTGTATTTGTACGGTACCCAAGGTCATACAGGCCTCGCCGAAAAAAACAGATGGAAACTCCTCCAGTGACGAACAAAGGATATCAAATCATGGCCCTGTAGCCATAGAGGAAACCATACAATTTGAAATAGGTGAAGAAATCGAGAAACTGAGAGGAACTATCTTCCCAGATCTTTAATAACTGGTAGCTAAGTGTCACTTAGCTGATATCCAGTGCCTCTGTTAAAGTTATTGGGGTTTTTACGAATTTCAACTGCCTCCCTTATAATACTAGACCAGTTGTGCTTAACAAGGGCAAACAAACGTAAACAAAACAAAATGGTGACATCCCTGGTAGGGTAGCAAGTAGGGGAGCAAGGACAGTTTGAACGAGTGTCATGGCCACCGCGTGAGTCCAAGCCGTTATTTCTCGAACGCTTGGTCGGATTTTAACGAATGAGCTGTCGTAGGACTCGGTCTGAGGCCCCCTTTCCTATGGACCACTCCTTATATTTTTCAAAAATGTTTTGAAAATTTTTGTTTTTGAAAGTAGGCGATAGTTTGAAAACCAAACATGATAGAACGTTGTGCCAAGATTCAAACGAATGGTCTTTATGACCTTTATTTTTTATAATAAAACTTTTGAATTTTTTGAGATTTTTGAAAACACTTAAATTTTTTTATTTTTATATTTTGGAAACTAGGAAGTTTACAAAAGAGTTTGTTTGACATAAATGAAAGGTCCCTAGCCCCTCTACCCCCAAAATAAATTTCAAGTCTCTAGGGTAAAAATGCAAAACTAGTAGTGGGGTAGTGTATGTTCTCCTGCATCCCCTACTTTCATATAAACTTTGCCGATATCTCCCGAACGCATGATCGGATTTTAACGAACGAGGTATTGTTGGCGTTGGGGTGACGGGCGCTTTGCTCTGGACCACGAATTATATATTTTTTTGGCTAAGAATGTGTGGTGGTATTTAAAAAAAAATAATTGAAAATTCTTGTTTTTGGATTGGCACTATTTTGGAAACGGTGAATTTTGGAAAAAAGTTTGTTTGACGTTCATGAAAGGTGGGTATGCCCTCTAGAGGGACAGCAAGTTTCAAGAGTTTGGGAGTTAAAAAAATGATAGCCTACTTACCGGCTGACATTGGCGATAATTGGCGAATGGATGGTCGGATTTTAACGAATGAGGTATTGCTGGCGTTGGGATGACGGGCGCTTTGCTCTGGACCACGAATTATATATTTTTTTGAAAATGTTTGTTTTTAAAAGTAGACTATAATTTGAAAACCAAACTTGATAGAACGTTGTTTAATAGTTCAAACAAATGGTCTCTATGATCTTTAGTTTATTTATATTAAAACTTTTATATTTTTTGAGATTTTTTGAAAAGACTTAAATTTTGATTTTTTATATTTTGGAAACTAACAAGTTTACAAATAAGTTTATTTGACATAAATGAAAGGTCTCTACCCCCTCTACCATGAAAATAAATGTCAAGTCACTAGGACAAGAACTATGCATTTCATTTTTTTAATTTTTTTTAAATAAAACAGTGTTTGTAGACAGAGAGCCGGTAGCGCTTGACGTATGTTACAACGAGGCTATGACTGGCCATGGTGAATACAGGAAAAAGCTATTTCGACGGGGCGACAATGCGAGGGAGCGCTTTTTGATATTTTCCTATATGACGGACGAATGAAGGTGAATATTTTGAAAATCCCTTATGGCGATCTCGGTGACCGTGCCCGGAAGAAATGAATCGATATTTTGGCAGGACGGCTGGGGCTGCTTATTACGGTTGGTTTTGTGACATTTCCTATGACGGATGGAGGCGAATATTTGAAAATATTTTAAGTGTGCTAGGATTTTTTTACCCTAAACGGTGAACGGTAATAAGCGAGACTGCTGTCTGGCACAGTAAATGGCTTTAGAATATGGAAACCTATAACATTTTTCTCGACCAAGTCATGTGCATGTAAGCAAAGAGCCAAAACAGTAAGGTCAATGGCCTGAAATGTTATAAACAAAATATTGAACTGGGTAAAGTCATGTGTTTTAGGG
The DNA here is from genome assembly GCA_946902985.2 of Meconema thalassinum. Classification (NCBI taxonomy): domain Eukaryota; kingdom Metazoa; phylum Arthropoda; class Insecta; order Orthoptera; family Tettigoniidae; genus Meconema; species Meconema thalassinum. Next base: position 601,674,965 of record OX336388.2, on the reverse strand, counting down.
TGAAAGTATGTGGTTAACATGATCATGTATTGAGGATGGCCGCTTGCTGGTAATTATTATTACATTAAAATGTTTAATAATAATAATAATAATAATAATAATAATAATAAGACACACACTTTTTGAATGCTACAGAACTGTGTTGCTTGCTCGCACTCAATACACGAACTGGCTAGGCCTTGTCAGAGCGACTGCTGATAACACAAGAATGTCTACGTAGGCAGGAAGTAAAGGGTCAGCTTACTTGCCTCGTGGTGGCTAGCAGGTGTGCTGTTTAAGCAGAGACCGCCATTTTTGTTCCTAGACAGCCGTACTACCGATGTATAAGAGGCAGCCATTTTGGTTCCTTATTAAAAACATGAAACTAGTATAAGGTACACGAATCTTATTCAGATTGAGGAATGTGAAGAGGCGTGGGAACACGTGTGAGAGAGACAACATTTCAAGGTCAAAACGCTGAGAAACTGGAATTCTCTCTGTTGCAAGGCTAACTGGTAACGATTGCGTTTGTGTATGCACTTGCCAGTTTAGCAAACGGACGTATACAGTAGAGCTCTGAACTGAACTTTGGAAGAAAAAAATCCTTTTATTTTTTGGTAAGTACCTATGAATGATTATTTTAATAATGTAATGCTAATAAACCTTAAATTTGTAGTTATTGATAAGGTAATTAATGAATTTATTTATTTGTTTGCAGATAACCGGTATACCTTACATGCCTGAAATACAAGAAACCATTGCACTTTTGACCCCACTAGAAGGAAACAGCAACAAGCCAGTGCAAGTTAAGGTGAGATTTTTTTTTAAAATTAACTTGTTTCATTTTTGTTTGATATTATTTTATTTTATTTTATGAAATGCATGTATTAATCTGAATTTAGGTATTTATAGCGGTTTATTTTATTTATTTTTAGAAACTTGGAAAGAAAAGCCTTACCGCCGTAACAGTTTCTGAAAACCCGAGACGCTCTAGCATTGCCAAAGGGTGAACTATTTAAAACTCAGGTATGCCTAACATAAAATGCTATTTCATTTTACCGCTACTGAAAACTCTTACACAAAAAAAGAATTACCTGTACATGACTGGGACAATGATTGCTTTCTTGATTAATGGCTATGTATTAGCAAAAGGTACAAGATAATATTGGTTGTTGACCGGAAAAAGTACAAGGCCATGTTGGATTTTCTAAAAACAAAAATTTAAATTTAATTTATGGGCGGTTCCCTATGAACTCAACGAATATCCACAGGTTTGAACATGATAATCTGAACAAACTGACATGCCATTCATTTTTAGCCTATTTTCAATTTTGAAAAACTAGGATTATGAGATCACCTTTTGTCCGTGTGTCTGTGTGTGCGTGTGTGTTTGTGTGAGGTGTGTGTGTGTGTGTGTCCCTAATAACTTCTATACGGCTGGAGCGATTTCAATCAAACTCGGTAAGTTCATAGCACTTCTCCGGGCGACCCCACCGTGCCCTTCAAATTTTGTTACGTCTCACCAATCCAACATGGCGGCTGTGCGAAATATTTCACTGGCATTCAATATCTCCGAAACTATTCCCGATATCACCCTGGAATTTTTTACGGTGATAAAGGGAACTACTAGAAGTTCACCTATGGGACTTTTGAAAATTTTAAATAGACCTTTCTCCCGATGTAATGTTCCAACCGCAATGAAATCTGATACAGGAAATGTTTATTCTCATTGTAATACACTGGTATCTAATTTAGTTCAATTGTTTACATAACCTCAAGATGGCGGCTTTGTGAATTTTAAAATTAAGTTTTTATTTCTTGTGTCGTAATCATGCGATCTATGTGAAAGTTTGAATAATGAACCTACGCAATAATTTTCCTTAAATGGTACTTGACTCTATGGCCTATACATTTAACAATCCAACATGCCGACCATCCGAAATATTTAGACGGCTCTGAATATCTACGAATCTATTATATGAATCAAACTCATTTTTTATGCTCATAGGGGCTATGCACTTGAGTTCACCAATAGGACTTTAAATAACCTGGTGATCACAAATCCAACATGGCGGCGACGCGAAGTATAAATATTCACATGGACGTTTCTCGCAATTTAACCATCCGAGGGCAGTGAAACTTGGTACAGTAAATCCTCATACGAATGTTAATCCACTGGCATCTAATTTATTTCAATTGTTTCCATAACCACAAGATGGCAGCTGTGCGAAATTTTAAAATCCCCTTGTTACTTCTTGTGTCCTAATCATGCGATTGAAGTTTGAATGCTACACGTACTCAATAATCTTCATGTAACAGTACATAACTCTGGCACCTACATATAAAATCCAACATGACAACCTTCCGAAATATTTAGTCGGTTCTCAATATCTACGAATCTATTACATCAATCAAACTGAAATTTTGTATGTAGATAGAGGCATTTTACATAAGTAGGATATATGAAAATAGGCTGTATAGTTCTTCACGGAACTACTTGTTGTTTATATATTGGTTAAAGGGGGATGTAAACGACTGTAGCTTTATAAAAAGAAAATAAGTACATGGGTTACTTACTGTTAGTGCCGACATACAGTTTATTATAATTTTTATGGTGTTTTTCATTTAATGTCAATTAACGTTAATGTTTTATTTACAAGTATTGATTGATTGATTGATGGGTTATTTTGTTTGTTTTCTTAGGTGTGGTCATGCGCCATTAACATAGTGAACAGACAGTGAAAAACCCATTAATTGTGCTTTAATGTACTCTGTGCAACGTTAATAACTTGCAATAAGAAAAAGTTTTATTATAACACATGGCGTCAGTACCAAATACAACAAGTGAGCAAGTTGGTTTACCACGTGGGTTAAATTTAAAATCAGAACATGATCGTTGGTTAACATTTGAATCCTGGCCTGTAGGCTTTTTGTCAACACATAAACTTGCAAAAGCCGTTTTGTTTTACTTGAACCGAGAAGATGTGGTGCGCTGTGTGTGTTGTCGTATTGAACTTTCACACTGGGAAGAATGGGATGATCCCTTTAGAGACCATTTGCGATAATCTCCTTGTTGTCCTTACATGCTTGGAAAACAAGTGGGTAACATACCCGTGTATCCATTTTACTGAACCACAAGGCCATTGCCTACTACTTACGTCGCTGAATCACGAATAAATAATAATAATAATAATATATTACCAGCCAACGGTAGTGTCGATATATGTGGTCCATATGCCATAGACAGTGTTGAATTGGCGTGTGCTTTTGAAAAATTGGGAGTTTGCAAGACTAAAGCACTAGCACACCCAGAGTACAGCTCTGTTGAAAAACGTTTAGAATCTTATAAACTGTTTGGCCATTAATATTAAAACACCTTACCCAAACAGGTAAGTGAAGCTGGATTTTTTTATACTGGTGAAGGGGATAAAACAATATGTTTTTATTGTGGATTTGCTTTAAAGGACTGGCAAATGAATGATGACCCTTTTGTGCAACACGCTCGTTGGATACCTAACTCTAAATACATGGTGTTGCTTAAAGGTCAGGAATTTGTGAACACTATTCGTAAAGAAAACGTGATTGCAGCACAAGACATAAAAGGGCCTTTAGAGTTAGAACACGCGGAACAAATACATGAGGATGAAAATAAAGAAGACTTGTCTCACGAATAGATACAAATGTGTGACCATCAATTATGTAAAATTTGTTATCAAGATGAACTAGGTGTTGTATTTTTGCCTTGTGGACACATGATAGCATGTGTCAAGTGTGCATTAGAACTTAACACTTGTGCTATACGCAGAAAAGTAGTATCTGTTACAGTTAGGGCATTTCTTGCATAAATAGTATAATTTATTAGCAATGCATAGTGCAAAATACCTATATGCACGATATTATTACAAGCTGTTGTAGAGTGTAATAGATATGCTTTTGTTTTGTTTATAGACTACTACAATTAGTGTATTGAATGCTGTGGGACAAGCTTGTGGCTTAGAGACAAAGAAGCTCAGCGAATTGCCAACGCATATTCCATTCCAGATTATTAAGATTCGGAAATTGAAAACAGCATATGGTGATCGTGTGCTTTGTGTATGCAAAAATGTTGAGACATTTCTGCCTACACGGTTTAATGATATGTCGGAGTGTGTTTTTGATGAAGTGATAATGCTGTACAACCTGTACACTTAATTTATGAAGTTTTCAAAAAACAATAGGTGCATGGTTCGTTTTAATTAAATAAATAAAAACAAATGTCAAATAATAATGGAAGATATAAGTCATGACAATGGACTGAAAAAAGAAAGAAAATATGTGTATAGAATAATAGTTTTAGTGTTTAGTGTTATCTTTAAAAATAGTGTGATGAAACAAAAAAAAGAAATGTATATAAAGTTTGTAAATAAATGAAAAATGATGTTACAATGCTGTTTTATTTTATACAAAGTTAGAATATTTAACATTGCAGAGTATACATGAATATGACAATAGATGCACACTGAATACAACTTTTTCTCTCTTTACAATAGTCTGTTATAGTTTTTAAACACAAGGCTTGTTATAGATTTTTAGCCTACTTTCGATTTTTGCAAAATATGAATGTAGTCTTATGAGATCAACACAGGGCGAAAAAGTGTGTCTGGCTGTGTGTGTCTGTGTGTGTGTGAGTGTGTGTACTCTGAATGTCTGGTCCCCTCTATCAATTCGAACATGGTGAAAGCGAATTGAACGAAATTTGGTACAAAGGTAGCACTAGTAAAGGACACCTCAGTGCCATGTTTTATATCACCGCCATCTTGATGGAAACGTATGGCGGCCACACAAATGTTCAAAGCTTAAATCAAATTACGACTAACCTAATCATCCGATCCCTACCAAATTTTGCAACAACATACATTTATGGGGGAGCATCCTTTGACCTAACTAATAGGTCATCAGCCTAATAATTTGCGGATGGCGGCCATCTTTGTGTGAAAATAGATTCCCCCTATTAATTCGAACACGGTGAAACCGAATGGAACGAAATTTGGTACAGAGGTAGTACTAGCAATGGGCACCTCAGTGTCATGTTTTATATCACCGCCATCTTGACGGAAACGTAATGGCGGCCACACAAATGTTCAAAGCTAAAATCAAATTACGACTAACCAAATCATCCGATCTCTACCAAATTTTGCAACAAAGTACCTTTATGGAGGAAGCATCCTTTGACCAAATTAATGGGTCAATAGCCTAATAGTTTGCGGATGGCGGCCATCTTTGTGTCAAAATCGATTCCCCCTATCAATTCGAACATTGTGAAACCGAATGGAACGAAATTTGGTACAGAGGTAGCACTAGAAAGGGCACCTCAGTGTCATGTTTTATATCGCGGCCATCTTGACGCAAACGTAATGGCGGCCACCCAAATGTTCAAAGCTTAAATCAAATTACGATTAACCTAATCATCCGATCTCTACCAAATGTTGCAACAACATACCTTTGTGGAGGGAGCATCCTTTGACCAAACTAATAGGTCATTAGCCTAATATTTTTTGGATGGCGGCCATCTTTGTGTGAAAATCGATTCCCCCTATCAATTCGAACACGGTTAAACCGAATGGAACGAAATTTGGTACAGAGGTAGAACTTGCAAAAGGCACCTCAGTGTTATGTTTTATATTGCCGCCATCTTGACGGTAACGGAATGACGGCCACCCAAATATTAAAAGCTTAAATCAAATTACGACCATCCTAATAAATTGATCTCTACCAGATTTTGCAACAACATGCCTTTTTGTGGAAACATCTTATGACTGACTACAAGGTCATCTGCCCAATAGTTAGCAAATAGCGGCCATGTATGTGTGTCAAATCCATTCCCGATATCAATTCAAACACGGTGAAAGCGAATTGAATGAAATTTTTTACAGAGGTAGCACTAGCAAAGGGCACATCATATTCATGTTTAATATCCGTATAGCACGTTGTATTTGAACAAGCTACTACAACCAACATTCAATTATACTCCTTGAAAAGGACAAAGAGTTAAAACAATACCCATGCATTTAGGAGAAAGTAGGCTTAATGTTCTTAACTGAATATCTTGTTTATAGCAATTTTCATTCACTGTTGTTTTCGAAAACTGGGGATGCCGCAATGGTTTTATAGGCATAAAAACCTTATTGTTATTACCATTTAGTCATTTTGATCCTCTTGCAAAACTACCTTTTTTGCATATGAAGAGCAGATGACCTAGTTGTTCCACTCCTTAAAACGACAGCATTAACACTACCTCTTGAATAGTTTGTGATGTTGATGGCTCTTGCGACGTGGTAGATGGATTAAAAATAACTTTTAGAAGAGGGGTTAAACGTTGCTCATTATCCAATCCACTATTTTGAGTAGCAATATGGTTTTCCTGATGTTTTGTCGACGGCAACTGTGTTTCATGCAGTACACTACATTGTTGATCACTGACACTTAAAACCTCACTATTTTTACTTTTGAAGTCACCACGACAATGTTTGGATCGTTGTTTTGAACAACGCCAAATAACAGTTCTATTTTTATTGGTTCGTTTCACAATATATGAATATCCTTTATAGTATGCATAAGGCTTACCATACCTAGTCACTGATACTTCCATGTCAACTGTCAAGCAAAAACTAAGCTCTTGTAAAGTCAACTTGGCAATAAGAATAATAGTTTAATGTGAGAGCAAATATGGATGCAAAGAGTTCAGGTAAAAGTGAAAGCAAATAAGAATATATAAGAACCAAAAGTGGGGGTAAAAGTGGTCGCAAAGTGGTAGACCCGTTACACAATAATTTCAGCACGACGAAGCTCTTGTTCAATTTATTTGATTTCCCAATCGTGACCGGTACGTCCAGCTTGTTGTAAAGTATGCAACAACTGAAGCCGCTGGACGAGCTTATCGGAATTGTGCCAGTATACAAATTTAACAAATTAATTTTTAGGTGTAAACAAAGCATTACCATTATCATCATCATCATCATCATGATCATCATTATTATCATGACCATCATCACTATTACTATATAGTCCTTTTTGATCCTCTTGCAATACCACTTCATTTACAGTCTGCGTTGATTTTGATAGTGTTAAAGGTTTCTTGGACGTTGACAACTGTCTTAACATGACTTTTGGAGGACATGATAAGTCCTTTTGAACAAACACTGCACTATTTTTAGCCGCAATATCGTTTTATTGAACTTGTTTTTAGCATTTTGATAATTGTTTGTAAACAGCAACCGTGGTTCGTTTGGAGCACTACATTGATGAACACTCACACTTGAAACATATCATTAAACCGTGTAGGCAGAAAAGTCTCAAAATTTTCGCATACACAAAGCACACGATCACCACATGCTGTTTTCAATTTCCGAATCTTGATAATCCGGAATGGAATTTGCGTTGGCAATTCGCTGAGCTTCTTTGTCTCTAAGCCACAAGCTTGTCCCACGGCATTCAAAACATTAATTGTAGTAGTCTATAAACAAAACAAAAGCATATCTATTACACTATACAACACCTTGTAATAATATCGTACATATAGGTATTTTGCACTATGCATTGCTAATAAATTATACTATTTATGCAAGAAATGCCCTAACTGTAGCAGATACTACTTTTCTGCATATAGCACAAGTGTTAAGTTCTAATGCGCACTTGACACATGCTACCATGTGTCCACAAGGCAAAAATACAACACCTAGTTCATCTTGATAACAAATTTTACATAATTGATGGTCACACTTTTGTATCTGTTCGTGAGACAAGTCTTCTTTTTTTTCAGCCTCATGTATTTGCTCCGCGTGTTCTAACTCTAAAGGCACTTTTATGTCTTGTGCTGCAATCACGTTTTCTTTACGAATAGTGTTCACAAATTCCTGACCTTAAAGCAACACCGTGTATTTACAGTTAGGTAACCAACGAGCGTGTTGCACAAAAGGGTCATCATTCATTTGCCAATCCTTTAAAGCAAATCCACAATAAAAACCTATTGTTTTATCCCCTTCACCAGTATAAAAAATCCAGCTTCACTTAGCTGTTTGGGTAAGGTGTTTTAATATTAATGGTCAAACATTTTTATAAGATTCTAAACGTTTTTCAACAGAGCTGCACTCTGGGTGTGCTGGTGCTTTAGTCTTGCAAACTCCCAATTTTTCAAAAGCACACGCCAATTCAACACTGTCTATGGCATATGGACCACATATATCGACACTACCGTTGGCTGGTAATATATCATTATTATTATTATTTATTCGTGATTCAGCAACGTAAGCAGTAGCCAATGGCCTTGTGGTTCGGTAAAATGGATACACGGGTATGTTACCCACTTGTTTTCCAAGCATGTAAGGACAACAAGGAGATTATCGCAAATGGTCTCTAAAGGGATCATCCCCTTCTTCCCAGTGTGGAAGTTCAATACGACAACACACACAGCGCACCACATCTTCTCGGTTCAAGTAAAACAAAACGGCTTTTGCAAGTTTATGTGTTGACAAAAATCCTACAGGCCAGGATTCAAATGTTAACCAACGATCATGTTCTGATTTTAAATTTAACCCACGTGGTAAACCAACTTGCTCACTTGTTGCATTTGGTACTGACGCCATGTGTTATAATAAAACTTTTTCTTATTGTAAGTTATTAACGTTGCACAGAATACTTTAAAGCACAATGAATGGTTTTTTCACTGTCTGTTCACTATGTTAAAGGCGCATGACCACACCAAAAAAAACATCACTCAATCAATCAATCAATACTTGTAAATACAACTTTAAAGTTAATGACATTAAATGAAAACACCATAAAAATTATAATAAACTGTATGTCGGCACTAACAGTAATCCATGTACTTATTTTCTTTTTATAAAGCTACAATCGTTTACATCCCCATTTAACCAATATATAAACAAAAATGAATGTCATGTCAGTTTGTTCAGATTATCATGTTCAAACCTGTGGATATTCGTTGAGTCCATAGGGAACCGCCCATAAATTAAATTTAAATTTTTATTTTTAGAAAATCCAACATGGCCTTGTACTTTTTCCGGTCAACAACCAATATGATCTTGTACCTTTTGCCAATACATAGTCATTAATCAAGGAAGCAATCATTGTCCCAGTCATGTACAGGTAATTCTTTTTTTGTGTATGAGTTTTCAGTAGCGGTAAAATGAAATAGCATTTTATGTTAGGCATACCTGAGTTTTAAATAGTTCACCCTTTGGCAATACTTTCGCTCTAGTGCGTCTCGGGTTTTCAGCAACTGTTACGGCGGTAAGGCTTTACTTTCCAAGTTTCTAAAAATAAATAAAATAAACCGCTATAAATACCTAAATTCAGATTAATACATGCATTTCATAAAATAAAATAAAATAATATCAAACAAAAATGAAACAAGTTAATTTTAAAAAAAAATCTCACCTTAACTTGCACTGGCTTGTTGCTGTTTCCTTCTAGTGGGGTCAAAAGTGCAATGGTTTCTTGTATTTCAGGCATGTAAGGTATACCGGTTATCTGCAAACAGATAAATAAAATCATTAATTACCTGATCAATAACTACAAATTTAAGGTTTATTAGCATTACATTATTAAAATAATCATTCATAGGTTCTTACCAAAAAATAAAAGGATTTTGATCTTCCAAAGTTCAGTTCGGAGCTCTACTGTATACGTCAGTTTGCTAAACTGGCAAGTGCATCACTAACGCAATCGTTATCAGTTAGCCTAACAACAGGGAGAGTTCCAGTTTTTCAGCGTTTAGACCTTGAAATGTTGTCTCTCTCACACGTGTTCCCACGCCTCTTCACATTCCTCAATCTGAATAAGATTCGTGTACCTTATACTAGTTTCATGTTTTAATAAGGAACCAAAATGGCTGCCTCTTATACATCGGTAGTACGGCTGTCTAGGAACAAAAATGGCGGTCTCTGCTTAAACAGCACACCTGCTAGCCACCACGAGGCAAGTAAGCTGACCCTTTACTTCCTGCCCACGTAGACATTCTTGTGTTATCAGCAGTCGCTCTGACAAGGCCTAGCCAGGTCGTGTATTGAGTGCGAACAAGCAACACAGTTCTGTAGCATTCAAAACGTGTGTGTCATTATTATTATTATTATTATTATTATTATTAAACATTTTAATGTAATAATAATTACTAGCAAGCGGCCATCCTCAATACATGATCATGTTAACCACATACTTTCACCCCAAACACATGCCTTTACCCAGCTCAACTTTTAGTTTATAACATTTCGGGCCAATGACCTTACCGTTTTGGCTCTTTGCTTACATGTACATGACTTGGTCGAGCAAAATGTTATAGGTTTCCATATTCTAAAACCATTTACTGTTGCAGACAGCAGTCTCGCTTATTACCGTTTACTAGCTTGTTAATGATCCCCTTTAGGGTAAAAAAAAATCTAGTACACTTAACAAATTTTCAAATATTCGCCTCCGTCCTTCATAGGAAATGTCACAAAACCAACCGTAATAAGCAGCCCCAGCCGTCCTGCCAAAATAGCGATTCATTTCTTCCGGGCACGGTCACCGAGATCGTCATGAAGGATTTTCAAAATATTCACCTTCATTCGTCCGTCATATAGGAAAATATCAAAAAGCGCTCCCTCACTTTGTCGGCCCGTCGAAATAGCCATTTCCTGTATTCACCATGGCCAGTCATAGCCTTGTTGTAACATACATCAAGCGCTACCGGCTCTCTGTCTGCAAACACTCTTTTATAAAAATAAAAATAAAATAAAATTAAAATGCATAGTTCTTGTCCTAGTGACTTGACATTTATTTTAATGGTAGAGGGGGTAGAGACCTTTCATTTATGTCAAACAAACTTATTTTTAAACTTGTTAGTTTCCAAATATATAAAAATTCAAAATTTAATTGTTTACCAAAAATGTCAAAAAGTAAAAACGTTTTATTAAAAAAAATAAAGGTCATAGAAACCATTTGTTTGAACTATTAAACACCGTTCTATCAAGTATGGTTTTCAAAGTATAGTCCAGTTTTAAAAACAAATATTTTCAGAAAAAAACAACAACTCACTCCTCTTCTTGCCTAGTACGCCTCAATGTAGCGCTTCCTTGGGTTTTTGTGGGTATCTGCCCACATAACCTAACGGTGGTACTATTTGAGGATCCAACCAGCCTTCGGGCTGACTACCTAACAGACAGACAATATAATACGTGGTCCAGTTCAAAGCGCCCTTCACCCCAACGCCAACAATACATCATTCGTTAAAATCCGACCATCCATTCGCCAATTATCGCCAAATTTTGCCAGAAAGTGGGCTATCACTTTCCCCTCCTACACCCTTTAAACTTGCTGTCCACCTAGAAGGCATACCCACCTTTCATTAACTTCAAACAAACTTTTTTTCCAAAATTCACCGTTTCCAAAATAGCGCCAATCCAAAAAACAAGACTTTCCAATTTTTTTAAAAAATCCACCACACATTCTTAGCCAAGAGGGCGTCACCCCAGCGCCAACAATACCTCGTTCGTTAAAATCCGATCATGAGTTCGGGTGATATCGGCAAAGTTTATATGAAAGTACTCTTTTTGCAGTTTTACCCTAGAGACTTGAAATTTATTTTGGGAGTAGAGGGAGTACGGAACTTTCATTTATGTCAAACAAACTCTTTTGTATGCTTCCTAGTTTCCAATATAACAAAATATCAAAATTTAAGTGTTTTCAAAAAAATCTCAAAAAATACAAAAGTTTTATTCTAAAAAATAAAGGTCATAAAGACCATTCGTTTGGACCTTGGCACAACGTTCTTTCGTGTTTGGTTTTAAACTATCGCCTACTTTTAAAAACAAAAATTTTCAAAACATTTTTGAAAAATATAATGAGTGGTCCTTAGGAAAGGGGGCCTCAGACAGTGGCGGCTCCATTGGGTAGGCCGGGTAGGCCCGGGCCTACCCAGATTTTCCAAACAAACAAAAAAATCCGGGTATTAATTGTAAAAAATTTATTCAATAGCCTACTACATAATAATTACTTTGGTTTATTTCAAATTTAATATAAAACAAGTAAACAGTAGTTAGATACTGTAAACTACAAGTTAAAGATATAAATCAATAAATTGTACCTACCCTTAAAGGATATAGTGTATTTACTTAGGAATATTTGTTATAGTTTGTAGTTGCAAGTGATTGTGCGCGGAGTACAGTGGCGACACTGCCTGTTGTACGGACAGGCAGCTGTACGCTAGCGCTAGAGGCTTGGCGGGAGTTTTTCTTTGTTTACGTTTATGCGGATCGAACTGGCAGTGGCAGACGATAGTCCTCATTTCAGTGTTACGCTAACGCCATTACGCCACTTGGTTTAGTTCTTTTTGTTTGGTGGTTTTTAGTGTTGCTATGGAAAAGTTTTTGGTGAAGTTGAAGCAGACTTTGAAGAAACCTAATGAACCTTCAAAAAATGTGTTGACGGTGAGTCTTCTAGTAGAAGTTCCGATGAAGAAGAAGTTCAAGCAGTTAAAAAACTAAAAACTGACGATCCTTCTACGAATGTTCAGCCGAAACGACCACTTGATCTTAGCGCAAGTGCCAGTGATGGGCCGAAGCAACCGCAGCTAAATTTTCCTAGACGGAATATTGGAGGAAAACAGCGGTCCTTCCATACCAACTGGTATAGTAAGTATTCTTGGTTAGAATACTCAGTAGGAAATGACGCTGTATTTTGTTTCTTTTGCCGACACTTCTCTGTCACAGGCTTACTACTTCGGGATATAATGACTGGAAAAAATTCAGTAAAATGTCAGACAAACACGAGAAATCTAGCTGTCACAAACTTTGCCTAACAAAGTACAAAGGATTGCTGGATACACAAAAAACTGGTGCCGTTACTATCAAAATTAACGAGCATATGGCGCAAACAATAGAAAAGATTAGAGATACATTAAAGACCCTCGTGAGAAGTGTGATATTTTGTGCACGCCAAGACACAGGGAGGGTGAAAACGGAAATTGCAGTGACAGTAATGATCCAGATGCAGCAAAGGAGGGAGCTGAGAAGTTTTCGGATGTAAATCGTGGGAACTTTCAAGAATTAATAAACGTATTGTGTTTAGAAAATGACCGGCTTAATTTGAATCTAAAAACCATGGCTGGAAACGCAAAGTATACATCTAAAGATGTACAAAATGACATTTTAGACACCGCTGCGAATTTGATTACTCGCAGTATAGTTGAGGAAATAAAATCTAGTAACGTTTACAGCATTATAGTGGATGAAGCTCGTGATGAAGGACACACAGAACAAATGAGTATCTGCTGTCGTTACGTTCATCAATGTAAGATAAAAGAAAGATTTTTGGGTTTTGTTCAATTGAAAGAGCTAACCGCTGAATCTTTAGCTAGCAAAATAAAACAGTTTTTGGAATCAATTGGACTTGAAATAAGGAACTGTGTACGTCAGTCATATGACGGTGCTTCCGTTATGTCGGGAAGGTTTAACGGGCTGCAGTCCCTTATTAGACAGATGACTGAAAATCCTTACCCTTACGTACATTGCCATGCACATCGGTTGAATTTAGTCTTGGTTGACGTCGCTAAAAATGTACAAATAGTTAGGGAAACTATGGCCCTTTTGGAAGCAATATATGCTTTTCAATCGTATTCTACGCTTCGCCATGAAATGTTCATATTTACTCAAGAGACTAAAACTGGGAGGAAAGTCATCACAGTGCCTCAACATAGTGACACTAGATGGGTGGCAAAGTCTAAGGGGGTAAATTTCTTTAAGAACCAGTTTAGCACTGTAATAAATGCTTTGCAGAAGTGCACTGAAAGTTCAAAACCAAGAGAAGCAGCTGAGGCAAAAGGTCTTTTGATGCAATTTAGATCTTTTGAGAATGTCTTCATTTTAGTTAGTCTTGAGGGTATTTTACAAGTTGTAAATATCCTATCAAAGCAACTACAGTCTCCAACCCTGGATATAGGAAAATGTCTTAAGCTCGTAAAAGCAACAATGGATAGCTTAGGCCAGTTTCGATCAGAGGAAAAGTTTGAAGAATTTTTTGAAGAAACAAAACAGATTTGGGAAAACAATGACATTTATTGTTCAACCGACACTGGGCGAGGCCGCCGTAAACAAAAGACAACAAGTCTTGATGACTATTTTGTTCTAGAAACCTCTGGAAAGGGAAGGTCAAAGTGTGTAGAGAGTGATGAAAGTGAGCATAAGGCAAAACTAAGAGGGGTGTATTTTGATGTACTTGACAATAAACTATGTGAAATGAAAAAAAGGTTTATTGACAATGATGTTCAAATGGCTTGTATCTTGGCATGTGATCCAAAATCAGAAGAGTTTTTGAATCCTGAAGTTTTGTGTAATTTTGCAGAACTTCACGGCAAGGATAGTGACTTTACCTCTACCCTAAAAGTACAGTGTGGTGTAGGTAAATTAATGTTTGGCAACTCCAATAGTAGCATTGATGTGTTGAAGGACTTAACCGATTTCCCATCGTTTGAAGAATTACAACACATTATGACCATTATATTGACGATGCCCGTCTCCACAGCGTCTGCTGAAAGGGCTTATTCTACAATGAGAATAATCAAATCAAATTTGCGGGCCACAATGACTGGGAAGAGACTCAACAGTTTGGGAATATTATCCATCGAAAGAGAAGCAAGCTGCGAACTTCTAAACCATCCTCATCCCGTCGTTGATGAATTTGCTTCTCAGAAGGGTAGAAGATTGCAGTTTTCCATTAAATGAACTGTGCATTTGAGATGTGTTTGTGTGCATATTATTGGATTGGTTTGAGTTGTATTTTGAGTTTTCTACTTAAAGTTAAAATTAGCTTTGTGAAATTTATAGGTAATAAAGTGTATTTTGTTGAAATTCAAAAAGTGTTATGTTATTTTGAAGGTTAATCCATTATTTAGAATAATATCCCCCTTAGATAGTTAGAATAAGTCATCTTGTGTTTTGAATCAATAAAAGCTAATAGGCATAGTAGGCTCTTGCAAATAAACTATTATTACAAGTAGACCATATCTTATGCAACAACTTACTGTAATTGTGATTACAACTTACTGTAATCGGAGCAACTTACTGGAATTGTGATTAGTGATTCTAGTCAACATTTTCTTTCCTGACAATTAGAGAGTGTGTACAGTCAATTTCAAAAAACGTCAGTTAATATATTATTTTATCACAATCTGGAAAACAATTAAAGGTCTAAATTCTAAGCAAATGACGAAATATTTTAGGCTTAATTCCATGACTAAAAACATCTAGGCTCTGCATGCTCTAAAACCTTATTTGAGACACCGAAACTACTTTTATTTGGCTATACCACATGTATAGCCCAATAAAAGCAAGAGTAAAATGTACCATCAAAAAGCCTTAAAAATCACCAATTTGCATCCAATTCGGCTGGGGGTATTCCATACCCCCTAGGCCCCCCGGTAACCACAAACTCTGCCTACCCAAAAATATAATCCTGGAGCCGCCCCTGGCCTCAGACCGAGTCCTACGACCCCTCATTCGTTAAAATACGACCAAGCGTTCGTGAAATATCGGCTTGGACTCACGCGGCGGCCATGACACTCGTTTAAACTCTCCTTGCTCCCCTACTGTAGATGCCAGCATCATAATCAGGCTCCTAATCCCTGTGGGCTTATCCTGCCTATTTTGTCATTTGGAGCGTAGCATAATCTGACTGTTATTGAGTTGGAGTTGATTTTGGTGATGTAATGAATTTGTTGCCCTCTTTAATGAATATGACTTTTATTTATTGTTTATTACCTTGTATGGTCTTGTATCTTCTCAATGCTATGGTTGCTTTATTACAATAATTGACTGCCGACAGCGCAGCGCTATGGCCTATCTAAAACCACGGCCCACTGGATGCTGCTCTCCAAGGAGCTTACAAAAGTAGTCCATACATAGAGGGCGCTTTTAGCAGCATATTAGTAGCTAACATTTCTGGCTCTCCTTGAAAGATGCGATTTCAACAAGAAAACCATGTACTATACGTACGGTAGGTTAAACACCATACGTAAACAACATTTGAACATAAATGTCAAAAACTACATCTAAGGAGAACATAATTATAACCTAACATAAACTCTAATCAAGCTGAGAATTCTTCGTTGAAGTTCTCCATCGGAAGGGGGCACAGCTTCTTGACACTTCTCGTCAAGTTCCCTTCCGCTGTTTTCACAGTGACAACTCTAATCTCGCCATCTGGTCCCGGATGAACATGAATTACTCGACCTCGTGGCCACCTTAGAGGTGGTATCCCTTCTTCAATGAGCAGAACTAGTGTGTTCAACTCGATGCGCTGATAATTCATATAAGTAGATATTATATTCATTGCTTTGTTCGATTTCGATTTGTTTTGAGTTGTGTAGCTTTCGCTGGTATGAGATGTGATGTCACAGAAGCGACAGTTTAGATTGAGAACAAGTCTCATGCTTATCCCAAGGCACCGGACTCCCCATTTCTTGCGCTGTACTTTGTTTAAGGTATTATTGACAAATCTATGACAATAAGCAATGACTCGACGTAACTTCGAAAATGACGAAAATTTGTGCAATATTTTGGAAGTACTTGCGATGGTCAACATAACCTTTGAACTCTTCATCTCTGGCAGACTGATGTCAGGTTGCAATGTAGAAGGAGGTAGTGAATTTTCCTTGACTAACCAATTAGGCCCAAACCACCAAAGATGATGGTTAATAATATCTATGGTTGGAATCCCACGCGATATGAGGTCAGCAGGGTTTTCCTGGGAGGGTACGTGACCCCACTTTGCATTCTCAGCTGCATCTTGTATTTTTGTGACTCTGTTAGCCACAAATGTTTTCAGCAATCGCGATTCTGTGTTTATCCATCCTAAAACAATGGTGCTGTCACTCCAAAGATAAACATTTCTTATCTTGTCTGCTGCAGCAGCCTTCGTTTCTCGCACTAAACTTGTGAGTAAAAGTGCTGCTTCTAACTCTAGTCTTGGCATGGATATGGTTTTTAGAGGAGCCACTTTAGATTTTGCGCTGATTAGATGAGATGTGAACATTCCATCTTGATTTCTGTTTACTGCGTATATACAGGCTCCATATGCTTTTTCGGAGGCGTCACTGAATCCGAAAAGATCAAATTTTGAATTGTAATTTTCAGGATTGACGTTCCTTATGATTCTGAGCTGGTTTAGCTGTGGCAATGAAGAATAATATTGGTTCCAAATGGACAGCTTATCTGTGGTAACAGGTTGGTCCCAGTCGAACCCGTCCGTCCATAGTTGTTGCATTATGATTTTTCCTCTTATTAAAACAGGACTTACTAGCCCAAGAGGATCAAAGACTTGCGAGATTTTTGATAAAATCTCACGCTTTGTATACACTACTTCAGATGAGAGGTTAACCTGATACTGCAATGTATCTTTTGTCGAATCCCAGACAATTCCTAACGTCTTACTGGCTTCTTCTTTGTCTAGGACCATCAAGTCTCGTGCATTCGATTGGATATTCAAGTGTTTTATGATTTCCTTATGGTTGGACCTCCACTTGCGCAACAACATTTGCCCCTTTTGCAATAGATCCATAAGCTGACGATGAATTTGTATTACTGCATCTACAGTATCGCCACCGGTGATACAATCATCCATGTAAAAGTCTTGTCTCATAATTTTGGCTGCTACTGGATATTGAGGGTCATAGATATTAGCAAGTTCGCGAAGACATCTCATCGCGTGGTAAGGTGCTGACGCTGTTCCGTAAGTGACAGTGTTTAGCTGATATGTTTTTATTGGTAACAGTGTATCCCTTCTCCATAAAATTTGTTGCAATGGTCGATCTTCATAGTGTATCATTATCTGCCTAAACATTTTCTCAATGTCAGCCGTTATTACATACTGGTGCATGCGAAATCTGAGAATGATGTGAAATAAATCTGCTTGTAAATTGGGACCTTGAAACAATTTGTCATTTAGTGATGTTCCTCGTGTAGTTTTGGCGGAAGCATCAAACACCACTCTCAATTTCGTGCTTGAGCTCTCTGGACGTAAAACCGCATGATGTGGTATAAAATAACATTTGTCTGATTCGTCCTCAGCTGTTTCTTCAATGTGTGACATATGTCCAAGTGCTTCGTACTCGTCCATAAAGTCACAATATGCCTGCTTCAAATTTTGTTGTTTGTTGAATTTTCTTTCCAAAGCGGCAAGTCTTCTCTTCGCTTGTTCTTTGGACTCGCCGAGAGTAACTCCTGGCCGTATGGGCAATCTAACCACAAATCTTCCAGATGAGTCCCGCGTGGTTGTTTCAGCGAATAGTTCTTCGCAAAATTGCTCTTCTTTTGTATAGTGCTGCGTTTCTGGGATTTTTTCTTGTAGCCAAAACCTTTCGAGCTGTTGTGATAATGTATCATTAGTCATTGTGAGACACGTAGACATTCCTTCAGCTTTATTTTCTTGTATTTCTCCACCGAGAATCCAGCCCAATTTTGTATCCTGCAAAGCAGGTTGACCAGCTATGTTGTTTTTTGGTCTTCCAACGACGATTTTCCAGTAAATGCTTGCTCCAAGCAGCAGGTCAACATCTCCTGGCTCGTTGAATGAAGGGTCTGCAAGTTGAATATTTTTTGGCATGACTATCTCATTGATGTTAACCTTATATTGGGGTAGTCGTCCTGTGATGGAAGGAACAACGTAGCATTCCAAATCAATGCTGTATTGACTATCCATGGAATAAAGTTGTATACGATTGATTCCCTTTGCTTCAACCTGGGCACCACTAACACCGCTGAATTGTTGATTCTGGCGAAACCACTGTAAATTAAGCCTTTTGCTAAAAGTCGTTGTTACCAAATTTAACTGTGCACCAGGGTCTAATAATGCTCGGCAGGTGATTCTCTTTCCTTTATTGTCCACTACATTCACAAGCGCAGTTGACAGAAGAACTTGTGATGTTCGAACTCTTGTTAAATTGACGCTTGGCCCTTGGCCTAATGTAGATTCTTGCAACTGAATTAAGCGATTTGCTTCTGAAGTTGTGGCCTTTTCTTGGCTTTCTGAACTGGCACTGTCTTTGTGCAGTAATGTGTTATGCAGTGAGTTGCATTTCTTGCATCTTGTTCCACGGCAATCTCTTGCTAGATGTCCAAATTTTAGGCAATTTAGACAATGTTTCTTTTTAATTAATAACTGTCTTCTCTCATCAGGCGTTTGCTTCAGCAACGTTTCACACTGAAAAATGAAGTGGTTTCCTTCACATATGTTGCATTTGAATGAAGGTGTGTTGATCATTAAAACCTTCTTATCCTGTTTATTTTCCTTCTGTGTATACTTGTTTCCCGGACTCTGTTTGTTTAATGTCTTTGATTTGAGGGTTTGTTTCAACAACATCAGTGATTGACATCGTTCGGCTAAAAACTTTGTGAATTCTTGTAGAGTTGGCATATTTTCTGGTGTGCGATTCTTGATTCTTTCTTGCCAGTCACGCTGTTCAAGATAATCTAGTTTCTGCTTAACTAAATGGATTATTAAGGTATCCCAATGATCTACAGGCTGATTAAGTGATTTTAACGCTGATATATTCGTTTGGATGTGCCAATTCAATTTTCGCATCGAGTCGGCTTTGTTTTCCTTCTCGATTTCTGGAAATTTGAAAAGTTCATCCAGGTGGGTCTGTATTATCATCATTTGGTTGTCGTATGTAGCGTTTAATAGATCCCAAGCGTTGGTATAGGTCTCTTCGCCTATGGTGAATCCTTCGATGACACTTTGAGCCTCTCCCTTCAGTACTCCGACAAGATACTGGTGCCTCTGTACATTTGATAGGTTTGAATTGTTGTGAATTGTGGATTCAAAGCTATTTTTGAAAAACCGCCACTTTTTGTAATCACCGTCGAATTCTGGGAGTTTTATTTCTGGCAATTTTGACACATTAGAATGAGTTGTTTGAGGAAGTTCTTGTACTTGAAGGTTCTGCGTATTTGGGGATATTTGTTGTTGTGATGTCTCGACGATAGCGTGTAGTTGACTGACTGTGTTGAAATATTGTGTTTCAAATACAGCGCGTTCACCCTCACATTCTGCCAGAAATACGTCCGCTTCAGTTTCATCTTCCGGTATATGGTCTTCGATAGCCTGTTGAATGTCGTCAAACTCTTTCCAAATGCCCTCTATTTTTTCTAATTTTACCGTTGCTTCAATTGGTGTGGTGTGTTCTGAGATCGAGTTGGCTGTTCTAGTCACGAATCCTTTTACTCGTGCGCGACTTTGTTTTAGCTTTGTGAATTGCGACATCCTGAATTGCGATTAAATATAAAGTTGCGTAGGTCTGTGCAGTGACCAATGCAATGAAGAAATGCCTATTGTATTCAATGAATTATATGAATTTGCACAATGGGATTTGAAGTACGGTAGACCTAGCTCAATGTTTTATTTGTTTTGGTAGTATGACTCTTGAATTATATATGACACTGCTTTGGCTATTGCGTTTACGTTTCAGCTGTCGATTGCGACGTATATTTGTAACCTATGAATGTCTCTCCAATTATGATTTATTTGATACTCACAGGAGTCGAGAGTTCCGCTGTTGGGCGCCAATGTTATTGAGTTGGAGTTGATTTTGGTGATGTAATGAATTTGTTGCCCTCTTTAATGAATATGACTTTTATTTATTGTTTATTACCTTGTATGGTCTTGTATCTTCTCAATGCTATGGTTGCTTTATTACAATAATTGACTGCCGACAGCGCAGCGCTATGGCCTATCTAAAACCACGGCCCACTGGATGCTGCTCTCCAAGGAGCTTACAAAAGTAGTCCATACATAGAGGGCGCTTTTAGCAGCATATTAGTAGCTAACACTGACTTAGTGATATGTAAGCTGTCAAGTTTGGTTAAATGTAGTGTGGTATTCTGTCCAGGAACGTCTGTTTTAGAGCATTTTTTTTATTGTTCCACGTCACCACAGCATCCGACACACTTATACTGAATTATTTTTAAGTATGGCAACTCTGATTCATGTTTTGGCACGAGGATAACCTTTGTTGAGAAATTAATATCAACTTGTGCACCGACAGTTTAGCCAATCTATGAAGCACAAATCAGCTCATTGCCAGTGCAGAGTCTTACCCTTCGTACACAAAGTGAGTGATGACTGTTCTCAATGTAAACTATCTTATGAATAAACAAGCAGAGAATTGTAAGAACAGCACTGATGAGAAATGAGCTGATGCCCGCAGCACGTTGGAGTTGCTGCAGGCACTGAGTGTAATCCTATTGATTGACGGTGGCACCCAGTAAGCTGACCAGCAGCGGGCATAAGGCAGTCATGAAGTAAGCAGGGATACTCGATCGTCAGCTTATGGGCGAGCTCCAGTGCCAAATTGTTCTGAGGCAGTAATAACATAACACTTGATTACAATGCACCGCACCACATTATCACAATTTACACTGCTATTCGTTAGGATAAATGAAGTTAGAGTGAACAAAAATAAAGGTGTAGTTGTAGAAATCCACAGTCTTATTCTCTGGCATGTATCACAAGCAACCTCTACTCATAAAAAATGGGGTATGACAATGATAATCGCCCTCCCCCCCCCCCCAACGAATATCAAGAGAAGGTGTATTTAAGGCAAATAAAAAAACAACAGCTTTCAAATAAATAGCCTATATGACTACAGTATAATAACTATTTAATAATGAAACACTTCTTCCAGTAAATGTGTTCGTACGTTTCAGTGCCATGTGATTTTTACTTGTGGGTACAGCTCAAACGAAAGGTGTATTGAAACAAGAAGTATGACCCAAATTTAACAAAACAAATAACTTTCATATACCGATAAAATAGACAAAATAATAACACAAATCTCCCTTGTGACACCCTTATTAAACCACAAAAACAATCAAAACAGACAGATAAATATCATGAATAAACCAACAGCTGCAAAGTGCTGTCAAATAAATAAATTACACGGAACTCGTCCCTACTTTACTTATTCTTGTGTGTTTGCGTATGACGAATATGATAAGACATAGTCTAGAATGAGTACACTTTTCACGAGATATGCTTCCCTAGATCCAGGTCGCAGGACGCATATTCATGATCGCTTTCACCAGACTCTGGCACCGGGATCCACACTTACAATGGTTAAAAAGAAATGAATTACCAACCGACTACACTACCCTTTACTATAATACAAAAATACTTCCGCGTGAAGTCTTACACAGGTGCGAACGCACACAAAATCAAACTGCATAAAACATAGGTCTTACAGACACACATAATGAAAACTCAATCGTGGTCATCAGCAACTAACACTTGGGTAAATCGACAGTTTCCCGAACACAACAAAGTTACAATTAGCACACAAAAATATGCATAAAAATGTCTACAATAATCATGAGACAGTAACTAACATGAAAATGAAAACACAAACCAACATATTCCTGAACTGCATTTCTGACTTGAAGAACTCCCAAAATTTTATCATCTAATTCACTTCAAATTATACAGGCTTTTAAACTGATCGTTATCTTACGAGCACACTCCTCGGCCAGTAATTGCCTCACTATCCTTATCTGAGATCTGAGCTAGCAATATGGACTTAACAGCCCTCGCCATTGTGTCACAAACCAGGCAGGTCTTAATTGTCTAGGGCCCCTAGATTTTGAGAACCGTAGAATTCAGCATATCACATTCTGAAATCAAAACACTTGTCATATCGTATATTCGTCCCCAGAAATTGCACCTGGCAAAATTGGACCGTAGAATAATTAACAGTGACCTCTCCGTTGAGAGTCCTGTTTCGACGCCTTACAGCCGACAGGTAAATGACCCAGTGTCATACCCCGCGCAGGATAATATATAAGAGACCCATGCCTTGGTTCAAGACTTCTCATCCATAAAAACGGTTCAGATCGCAGACAAACCTCACAGAAATGTGTTCCAAACAACGCAATAATTAACTAAGTGCTCAATTTACTTTATAATGTTTACCACAGAAGCATACGGCTTCCTGCTGCGAAATATGCAATATCGCATGGATTACAGCCTGTGTAATCCGAAGTTCTCAAAACAAATCACATATTCCCCCCCCCCCCAACACTGCAGTTACGTTATCAATAATATGCTCCATTTATCATCAGCTATCCAGTTCATTCCTGTGCTGTTTCTGTCAAAATACACACTCTGTACACGCTAGTACAATTTAATTTACTGTCTCGCACAAATCTTACACAAAATACAAAATGAATAACCCCTATGACCTTCACAAATTAATTAGTAGTCAGTTAGAACAAAAACAAAGCCACAAAAACAAGAAGAAAAATACTACAAACACAAAAATATATATACAAGAATTCCCGAAGACCTAAGCTAGTTACATAATGAATTAAATCATTGGGTACTCATCCTGACTGCCTTCTCCATAATTGATGTTTCTGGGCATGACCCCAACATATGCACTTAGCAAGCAGCCATCATCTCAGTAGTCGTTTCCAGTCGTGTCATCCTTCCATCACCAGCGGATACCACAGTCTCCATCGTTGACTTGCTGCTTCAATGAAAATGTCAGTTAGCTTCAAAATAATTCCTCACACATTTATCCCATTCTAGATTTCTCGAGTAGATTCCATCATCCATCTACAGTCCTATGAACATTACTGTACGTCGACTTGCCCTAAATTATAGCAGGGTGCTATCTCACATAAATTCGCACGCAAACACTTAACTTATAATACCCCCGAGATGTAATAAAATTCATCTCCAAACAGTAATGTTTTACTTTCAACGTTTAAGTCTTTTGCTCTCAATAACTCGAAAATTTGCCAAGTCCACAGACTTGTATAGCGAAAGACATGGTATCGTCTTCAGTATAATAACGTAGAATGAGCAACACAGATGTACCTTGTAGAAAGAATAGAATGAGCGCGCAGAATGAACCTCGAGTGAACACCTCACTCAGTATTTATACATTTTTTTGCCAAAAAGTAGGGGTGGGACTGGATGAAATATCTATTTTATTAAGCAGTGGACGTACAGACAACCAACTTATATCAGCGAACTCGTCTTGATGCGAAGCGTACGTCTCTGGCGTGCGAGAATCATTTTGATCGTGGAATTAATCAGAATCGAGTTCCCTCCTTAATTTCTGCTGATAGCGTGCCTTCAAAAGAGCGCGAAATCTTCAGCGTCCTCTTCTCTCATTCGTTGGTGTGGTTTTCAAACTCGCGGTATTTTGCAGACTCCTCCCACGTAGTCGTTGATGAAAAGTATTTTCATCTCTATATTTCTTCTGCTCTGTCCGTCTTCTGTCTCCCTTACAAAGTACACATTCTCATCGTGACTCACTTTGCCTTCGCGCCAACCTGGGTTCTTGAACTCCGTCTAACGGTGTCCTGGCCATTTCTTCTGACCGAGCTGCATTCCAAGTTCTACCCTGTCCTATTGTTCTTACAGGATGTCATGCGCCCCTTCCTTGCTACAGGTAGACTCTCATTTCAACATATTGGCAGGTGTGCCTTCAAATATTCATCGGTCTTCTCCACACAGAACAGAAAATATGAAGCGTTAGTATAGTGACTATTATATTAAGGGTTCATTCGTCCTTATCTTAGGAAAAATCAAAGCGAGACATTGATTCGATTTTTTATGTGCCGTCATAATGCCCAGTACTCACATTCCAAAATTTTATTCTGGCTGTGTGGTGTGCCCGTCTCTCCACTAATGACTTGCCTCAGTGCTGACTCATTACGACACCATATGCTGGCCGCTGGTAACTTGTCTTGGCTCAGTCATCTCCTCTCTCTCTCTCTAAACAGGTCTGACATCTTATGCCTGCTATTTGTTTGTAAATAAACCATTACTAGCTCCTTCCTCCAGCTGCTTGCTCCACTCTCCCCGTGTCTTATGGTGTAGTTTACTGGAAATATACCACATTTGCATCTGCGATGTCTTCTCTGATCTCACATGGTTCCGTACTGTGATACACTTTTAGATTTTCAATATTGAAGATAGACATGGTTCCCGTGCTGACTTCTTGAATCCGGTATGCATTGTTCCCGAGGTTCCTAACAATGCAGAACGGCCAATAAATCTCTCACTGAACTTGGCCAGTACTTTGTTTGCCGGGTCGGATATTGGTGTTTTTTTACAAGTACCATCTCCTCAATTTTTAATTCCCTTTGGAACTTCTTTCCCCTAATTCTTCTCAGACGTCTCTTTGCTTGGTTCTTCATATAATCCACAGTGTTCCTGACTCTTATATCGGGAGCTACCATCGGATCTCTAGGGGAGTTGACAACATTGTCCCACGAACTCACTGGAAATCGGTTGTGGTGTAGCAGCATTGGTATCTGACCAGTTGACTCATGTTTGGTAGAGTTCATGCATGTTTCACGCACTCTATCTACCCATTTGTGATGTGCGTTCGGAATGAAAATACGGTAGAATTTGATAATATCTTTTATTTCTCTCTCAGCGGGATTTGCCCTTGGGTGCCTTATCGATGATAGTATGTGCTTGATTCCGAGATCAGCGACTCCCTTCTTAAATTCAGCGCTGGTGAAGTAGCTGCTGTGATCTGAGAGTAAGAATTCAGGTTTACCTAGCACTGGTATCACCTTATTCCTTATTCTGCTCAGCACCTGTTTGAAGTTGTTTTCTGGATTGGACATAGAACAATAACCTTCGAAAACACATCGGTACATACTAGTAGGTCTTTACATCCTCGTCTCCCCACTGGAATCGGCCCAAACGTGTCCACAGACACTAGCTCACATGGTTTTTGAGGTAATAGAGGCTTAGGAATTTGCCTCATCAGGTAATTGTTTGGCTTAGTTCGTTGGCATGCGTTGCAGATTTTAATGACGTCAGAGATCGTCGTTCTCATCCTTGGCCAAGTGAAAGTTTCACCAATCGTCACCTCAACCTTGTCGATCCTGACATGGCCCAAACTATTGTGCACGTGCCAAGTCAGTCCTCTTTGCAGTGTAGCAGGTACTAAGATCCTATACTTGGTGTGGTCTTCGTCTACGAATTTATGCAGCATCCCATTGAAAAGGTTATACTTGGCTTCCTTTGACTTCGCTTCTTGATAAGCCGGAGTTGCAGGCTGTAGTTCTCTTCTGAAGTACTTCATCATCATCATCATCATCCACGGGTTCATTTCCTGTACCAGAGCTATATTCTTAAGTTCGTCTAGGAATTCCCTGTCCTTGGTGGTCAACTCAATATGTTGGACATCTACTGTTATCTCGTCCTCAGGATCCGGGTTTCTGCTTAAGGCATCAGGTATCACATTCATTCGTCCAGGGCAGTGCTCTATTTTTATGTTGAATTGTTGTATGTATAATGACCAACGAGTGACTCTCTCACTCATCATTGCAGTTTTAAATATAAACGTCAATGCTTTGTGGTCTGTCCTCACCACAATAGGACATCCAAACACAATCTTCCGCCATTGTTGCAATGCGTGAAGTATCGCTACCAGTTCCAATTCAGTCACGGTATAATTCTTCTCATGTTTGCGCAATTTGCGGCTTACGAATGCTCAATATGAGCGGTCCTGGGTATTACTTGAGTTTTCTTGGTAAAGCATTGCTCCTATGCCAATAAAGGAAGCATCTGCTTGAATAATAAATTTCTTCTCAACATCTGGGTAACCCAATTTTATGCAGTTGGGCAAAAGTTCCTCGGTCGCTTTAAATGACTTCTCACAGGTGTAGTCCCATTTCCATCTGTTAACTTTCTTTAACATCTCCTGCATTGTAGCCACGGTCTCCGTGTATCCAGGACAGATTTCCTTAAAGAACCCAGTTACTACAAGAAAGGCTCTCACGTGTTTCACCCGAGTGGGAGTTGGAAACTTCTTTATCGCCTCGATCTTTGCTGTATTAGGCCTCACGCCTTCTCGATCTATAATGTGCCCCAGGTATAAAATTTTGTTCTTGAAGAAGTGAGATTTCTTCAAATTTGTCTTAAAATTCATTGTCCTTAAATTCTACAAAAGTTTGTCCAGATTATACATGTGCTCGTCAATTCATTCCGATGCAAGTAGAATATCATTGATATATCTTACTGTCATGCTCTTTACCTCTTCCGTTAAGTTCCTTTCCAGAGCTCTGATAAGTTCAGATCCAGCTGTTTTTAGACCAAATGGTAGTCCATTCCAGATAAATGTTTGGTTATCGAAGAGAAAGCCTGTCAATAGCTTTGTAACCGTGCATTCCGGGGTCATGGTTGATTATACTCAATGAGGGATACTTAAAAACATCTTTCTCCATTTATTCTTTTCATTTAACACTGAGCATCAATCTCTAACACTTCACTTCTCGGGATCTTATCACACAAAACCAAATCATTCCTGCTAATAAGAATCAGTCCAAGTCAACAGATACTTCTCTTTTCCACAAAAACATTATCTGAGTCAAAGACCGAACACAATAATCTCCATGGATACTCTCAAAGGTACTCATTAATAACTAAATCTTGCAGTATGGACTCCTAACAAGAAGTCAAAGATGTATATATAAACAAAATAGCATACAAAAGAACATCGAAAAGAAACTTCATTGGCAAGGCCACCTGCCATGCCACACAGAGATGCAAACAGCACTTTCAGAAAGCACTTTTTTCTTAACCTAAAATAGCTGAACTTTGTCATCAGATTGGTTACAATCGCCCCTTTATGTGAGGATCACATACATTAAAAATACATACATAAAACGTAATATACATCAAGCATACACTAAAAACACACAGAGTACAACAAATTATAGATTATCAACATCACATAACGTTGTATCACTCTCAGATGAAGTAACCAAAACTATATCATCTAGTTCGTAAAACACTCCTCCTCCATCAGAAAATCTGACAGCATCATAATCAGAAGGAACGGCAGAATCGTTATCATCTTCGTTCTCCCCTTTCTCCTCCTACTTCCACGCCTGCTTTGTCGTCTTCTACGATGCCTCCTGCCTCCCCGTCTCCTGTATTCCAAACCTCTATTTTTCTTCTTCCTTTGGTCCGTCTCCTCTGATTCGGAATCATCATATTTTCCTTTCTTTTTCTTCCCTTGGTCTGTCTCCTCTGATTTAATATCATATTTTCCTTTCTTCTTCTTCTTCTTCCTTTGGTCTGATCCTTCACTCTCTTATCTTCCTTTACCTGACATCTCATCTTCTTCCTACTCCTTCTCTTTGCTTTCCAACTCATTCTTTTATCTATTCTCCTGGTCCTCTATGTCTTCAATCTCAACCAATTCTCTCTTCTTCCTTTCCACATTTTCCACCTCTTCCTCGTCTGTCTTGACATACTCAACAGTTCCTTTCTCTTCTTCAACTTTGTTTTCCACTGTTTCTTCTTCACCTTATCTTCTTCTATTATGTTGTCTTCTCCATGGCTCACTCTTGCACTTTCATCCTCATCTTTAGCCTCTTTTTCTTAATTGCTACTGTCTTCATTACCAACCTCATCTGATTCTCCTTTCTGTTCTGCCATTTCACCTTCCCCGTTATCCGCTTCTCCTTTCTCTTGTACCTTTTCCTTTCTTTCACCTGTCTCCTCTCCTTCAGTTTCTTCCATATCATCTGCTTTCTCACGGCCCCCACATCTAGGATAATTTTCTTGCTTTCCTGTAATTACTTCACTGATTGAGTCAAGCTTCTCCTCTATATGTTCTTTCGTAGATTTTACCTGCTCACATATCCGTTCACTCCCCTTATGAATGATGTCACTCAACTGGTCTAATTTCTCACACAACTGTTCATTCAACTCGTCGAATTTGTTCATAATTATTCGCACCAAAACAGATTCCTTACTATTTATACTTTTGTACTTGATGAGGCCGGACTCCACTGCTCTTAAAATTTGCTTTACTTCACCTTTACCGATCACTGTACTCACTTTAGTAAAGTTTGCTTTTCTTCCTTCTTTTCCTTATTCGTGTCCGTATCCCTCTTTCGAGCCTCACGTTGTGGCGTCATATTTGTAACCGTACATTCCGGGGTCATGGATGATTATACTCAATGAGGGATACTTAAAAACATATTTCTCCATTTATTCTTTTCATTTAACACTGAGCATCAATCTCTAACACCTCACTTCTCGGGATCTTATCACACAAAACCAAAACATTCCTGCTAATAAGAATCAGACCAAGTCAACAGATACTTTTCGTTTCCATTAAAACCTTATCTGAGTCAAAGACCGAACACAATAATCTCCATGGATACTCTCAAAGAAACTCACTAATAACTAAATCTTGCAGTATGGACTCCTAACAAGAAGTCAAAGATATATATATATATATATATATAAAACAAAACAGCATAAAAAAGAACATCGAAAATAAACTTCATTGGCAAGGCCACCTGCCATGCCACACAGAGATGCAAACAGCACTCTCAGAAAGCACTATTTTCTTAACCTAAAAGAGCTGAGCTTTGTAATCAGAATGTTTACAGCTTAGACTTCTCCACTAGTTCAATATGGTGGAAAGAACTTATGAGATCCACAGAACTGTATATGTGCTTTCCTTTGAATCCCTTCAACACGTCACGGATTAATGGCGCTTTATCGTATTCAGGTATGACCTTGAAGTTCAAATTTCGTGCGTCGAGACATAGCCTTATTGATCCATTCGGCTTGGCAACAGCCAATATTGCATTGAGATATGGTGTCGGTGATTTCTTTATCATGCCAGAAGCTAACATTCCTTTTATGATATCCTTTACCTGAGAGTAGTGCTTCTCTGGTATTGGATATAATTTACTCTTAAATGGGGCCCAATTATCCACCTGAATTACATAAGTGAAGCTTAGAATCTTCCCTGGGACAGTATCGAAAACTTCTTTATGCTTGCGCAACACAATTTCAAATTTCTTCTTGTCTGCATCCCCTAAATTCACCTCTCGAATTTGCTCCTGCACTAGACATTCAAATTCGGATCCGCCCTTTTATTCTTCCGCTAATAAGGTCCATATTTCTGGCGAGTAGTCCTGATCTCCAAGTTCCACGACTGCGATGTTACAAGCGTCTTCTTCCTCTTTACGTAATTCCTCAATGGTCTCCTCGTTGATTGTTTCCAGCATCCAGGTGTTTACTTCCTGTCCGTTAGGTCCGTCGTCCATGTGTAAGTCAACATCCTTCAATCCTTCAATCTGTCTGAAGCTCACAGTATTGTTTTGCAGGTCGATGATTGCTTGGTAATCACAAATAAAGTTGGCACCCAATATGACGTTTTAATTCATTCTTGCCATAACAATGCAAGCCTGTGCGAAGGTGTGGTCTAGAATATCCAGTTCTATGTATGCCTGATGCTTGCATACGGTAGATCACTCGGGAATTACGCCCCTGACTTTCATCTGCGGTACAGGAAGCAATGGTACATGTTGATTACGTGCCAGTTCCTTCATTAATGCTTCTGATATCAGACTAACTTGCGCCCCAGTATCCAAAAGGCATTTTATTCACATTCCACCAATCCGTGCATAAATTACTGGTAATTTCTTAATATTATTGTTCTGTGGTTTAGTAACCCCCTCCAGACAGACTTCCGGCCATGCAACCCACTCAGCTATATGTGCAACGATTCTTCCATCCTGGTCATCAGCCCCGTGCAGTTCTTTCAGGCTGTCTCCTCTTACAACATTTGTTTTTTTTCTGTCCCGAGAGCCTCTCGGTATCGCCCCCTTCTCGCGTCTTTCCAAGCTTTCAGCTTCTTGGTCCCCGTATGTGTCCAGATTTTTGTGATGATTCGTGGCACTTTTCCATCTCTCTTGCTCATTACTTTCAGTAAGCGGCTTCGGTGGCGTAGTTGGTAGCATGCTGAATTGCTGTGCCCAAGATAGCAGGTTCAAACCCGGCCGAAGTCGTCGGATTTTTTAAGAGCGTTAAAATCCTTCAGTATGCCTTCCTTCGGAGGGGAAGTAAAGCCGGCGGTCCCATGTCATAGATTTATGGCATGTAAAAGATCCTTTCACAGACTAAACTTGTGTAAAGCAAAAATTTGTTAGGTTAGATTTCGTCAGAACGCTCTATCAAAGTTCCAACGTTCACCACTAGGTATCATTGATATCTGGTGGCGAAAGTTGGAACTACTTGAAATTGAACGGAACTTGTAGTTCACCCTTTAGGGTGTCCGCAGGAAGCAGCTACAGACTCAGGCGAGCCGAACATGTCCTCGGACACTCCCGGCACTAAAAGCCATACGATAAATAAATAAATAAATAAATAAATAAATAAAATAAATTACTTTCAGTAGCATGTAACTCTTGTAAGTACCTCTGTGATTCACTATATCTGTCGTTCCATTCATTACGTAGCTCTCTCGGGTTCCCCCTCATTTGGTTTCTATCGTTACACCACTGTCAGTCATTCCGCGTGGCACCATTCCTTCGATACGGGAATTCCTGCCTTCTATTACTCCCACCGTCTTGATAACTTCTCTGGTACGGCCTGTAATTGTCCCGGTAATTTCTATAATTGCCTCTGTTTTCATATCTTCCGTACTGCATGTTATTGTTATCTTGCCGCCGCGCAGTCATTCCGGTATTTGTAGCCTGCGACCTCGTGCCAATGTTATTGTTCTCATTCATGACTTCCGCAGTGTTCACCTGCTCGCTTTGTCTACTCCCTCGAGGTGGTATTTGTAAATTTGTCTCGTCCAAATGCCTCAGAATCTCTTCTGCTCCTACTGCGGTCGTTACGTTAGCTGTTACTAGGAACTGCTGTACGTTCATAGGAAGATGTTTGCCTATAGTCATAACTAAATCTTTTTCTGACGGCGGTTCGTCTAAATCGTTTAAGGGACACTAGGACTGAAATTTTCAAATTCTATATAAACTGAGGTACAGCTTTGAAATTATATATGGTTATGAATAGTCTTATTATAAACCACTGTGGGAAACGTGAGCATTGTAAGTTGATTAGTTCTCCATATATTAATTATTTTGTACATTTATTGTGCTAATTATTCAAGTTTTATAAAGGTCAGCCGCGTAAAAAATACAAGATAGTGTAACTTTTAGGTAATATTCTATTGCACTATAACAATTGGAAGAAACCTACGGATCCGATTTTGAATTGCATTAATGAGTGTCAAGATTTTTTTTCACATCTAATTTTTTTTTTACAAAAAATCGTATTTTTTCCAGTTTTTTTTGCAGCCATACTAAAAGTGAAATCTAAAAAACGATCCGCAGGTTTATAGTCATTGCAATGAAGATAATAAATTCCCATTTTGAAAGCAATATCGTAAGATTTATGACGCGAGTAACATTTTGAATTCATGAAAAAGTGAATCCGAGAAAACAGCAATTTTCTAAAATGATGCACAATATACAAGGTTTCAGCTTACCAATGACATTGGGATTGTCCTACAGCATATGTGACAACCTGCTTCTTCTGTTTTGCAGCCTCCTCGTTCATTTCTGTCAGTTTCACCTTCAGTCGACATGCCTTTCGCTTCTCCAATTATGACCGCGGACATACATACTTCCTGCGACTGTCACATCTTTCAAGTGTTTGTGCTGTGATATGAGATACTGATGTTAGTCTTATTCCTGATTTCAACTCTGTTGTTGCACTACACCCCATGTTGAATTCTGCTACAGAATTACTAACAGCAATTTCAAGTATTTTCCGTGAAATAAAAATCTTTTTTGGGCACTTCCTCCAGATAACAGAATGCAGAGACTCATTCTGATTTTCAGTAGCACCACGGATGCATCTGGATAGTAGCTCATCTGATGCCAGCCTTTGATAAACAGGCATAATCTTGACAACTAAGGGTTCTTAAAGTTCTACAGCCATATTGTCATGACTCTGTGGTGTTTTACCAGCTGCGATACTTCGATTGTAGGAACACCATGACTCTGAACCTTCAGGACACTTACTGTGCCGGGGCGTTTAAAGGACACACCGTGCATTTTAAAGCTATGCCAGGGCTTTAAAAATGGCGGAATTCGGATAAAAACACTGCTATATGATCCGCAGGGGGATAGGGGTGTATTACTATGAAAAAAAAAAAAAACGAAAATCGACATTTTCCACAAAATTCACTAAAATTTCAGTCCCAGTGTCCCTTTATTTCAATATTTGTTGGGTGAAAAAATCTGCGAATATAGTTGGTTGTGTCGAATGGTACTTGCGAGCGTACAAGTACATCCTAAAACTTTGCTGCAAGGACTGGCTCCAATATTTCTTAAGGAATGCTTCCTTGAAATCTTGCATTGTCCCGAAAGTATATTTAAAACTTTGATACCAGATAAGGCAGCTCCCATTAAAAAACTTCTCCACCATCCTGAGTCTCTTATTTTCCGGTATCCCTTGATCCGAAAAGAAATCCTCCAGTTCACGCAAGAATTGTTTAGGTGTGGTCCCTGTACCGTCTGTATATCGATTTGGTTTATAGTCATTTCCCCTGATAACCTGTATAATTTGTGTAGGTAGTGCAGCTTGTCCTGGTGTAGACGTCTGACCTCTAAATTTCTCAAATGTTCTTGTGTTGCATCCGGTCACTGGACTCTGCTCTTTACTCAGGCCTCCTCCTGTTCCGTTACTTGCCCCCAAGCTATTTACGTTTTCCAGCCCCTCTCTGTCCTTCACAGATATAAACAATGTGTCTAACACTCGCGACTTTAGCTCTCCTTTTGCCAACTTGTCGTCCTGTTCCTGCAGTTTAGTTTGAACATTCTTCTCTAGTATTTGCAATCTATCGAGATTATCTCCTAGCTTCTTTATAATGGATAAGCGTTCTTCTTTACTATTTTCCCTCATCTGGCTCCAATCTGTGCTTATTTTAAGCCTTAATCCTTCGAATTTTGTCTCAAATTTCTCCGCATTATCCTCCTGATTTAGCTCCATCCTGTCTAACCGTATCTCAATTTGGCTATTATTTTCTTCAATGAACGCCTTTAATTATCCCTGTTCTTTTTCTATCCCTTTCAAAAGCTCCGTCGCTTTCATTTCGGCACGCTCCATCTCTTTAACTATGCCTAGCAAATTACTGTCTACTGCTTCAATTTGTTGTTGCATACTTTGAGTGTTCGCTTCTACTTTATCAAACCGTTCTTTCAGTTTCTCGTGCGCCTCCTTCACTTCCTCCGAATTATAACTACACGGCTGTTCGATTTGTTTCAATTTTGCATTAACGGTCTCGTCGAGTTCACCGAGTATTCTGTCGAAACGTTCCTCCATTTCTTTCATGCGACCTAGTTGTTTATCATTATTTATGCTTACTTCACTGGCTAATTGTTCCATCTGCTCATTAGTATTCTCATTAATCTCATCAGAAAGCTGACTACCTTGTTCCTGGTTTCTTTCGCATTGAATAACCGATCGTTCTGCGATAAGTTTATTTATGTTCTCAGTCTGTTCCCTACTTAACTCTTTTTGTTGTTCCATGCGATTGTTGATATCCGCGGACTGTCGTGAAACGCGATTGTTGATTTCCTCAACTTGTTCCCTACTTTGTTCTTTCATTTCCGCTCTCAGTTTTTCTACATTCTCAATGTTCCTCGCTGTTGCGAGCTCGACAGTTTGTCTTATCTTTTCCACCATTGCCATGACAACAAACATAAATTCACATGAGAAGAGAGGGGTCATGCACATAGATAACATCAATTTACGCCACGCATACACACAATAATACATTTCAATGTTTTAGTCATACTCAATTCGTTTACTTTATTTGAATCTCCCGCAATGCCATCATCCTTGAGTATCTCTTTACTTTAATTTACTAAGTGTCATCCCTTAAGATCGGTTATTAAGATTTCAATAATTTAATTGACTTTACGTTACCACACAGAACTAATTATCAAGTACAATTAATCTTTCCAGGGTTATCACCCTCCTACTATATATCTGAGTTTGTCATCACTACACAATTCTAATTTTAATTCAAAGTTGGACGCCCGCATTTTCACATTATCTCAAAATCAGCAATATCAAATAATATAATGTGTCCCGTATTTAATATTTATTGACAAACTCCAAGATTCTACTTTATTTCATCACATGTGGCGGTAAAACTTCGCCTGAATTACTGAATTTTAAACCTGAAACAGTTGCTGAACTTGTATCCCAAATTTCTAACACCACGTTTCTCACAGATGCCAACCACCCTAACACGAAATAGCCCCATCGTTGGCCTGCGCCATTCTTCACCTATGTCCCCTTGAGAGAAGCGTACACGAGACTAATTTCGGGGGTGTTCCTTTCATCGTCGTGAGGTTGGATATGTTGTACTTTGCTACGATAATGTCAAGGTAACATAGGGAGAATATAACTAACAAGAAGGATGACCCAAATTTAACAAAACAAATAACTTTAATATACCGATAAAATAGACACAATAATAACACAAATCTCCCTTATGACACCCTTAATAAACCACAAAAGCAATCAAAACACACAGTTAAGTATCATGAATAAAACTACAGCTGCAAAGTGCTGTCAAATAAACAAATCACACGGATCTCGTCCGTACTTTACTTATTCATGTGTGTTTGCGTATGATGAATATGATTAGACTTAGTCTAGAATGAGTACACTTGTCACGAGATATGCTTCCCTAGATCCAGGTCGCAGGACGCATATTCATGATTGCTTTTACCAGACTCTGGCACCAGGATCCACACATACAATGGTTAACAAGAAATGAATTACCAACCGACTACACTACCCTTTACTATAATACAAAAATACTTCCGCGTGATGTCTTACACAGGTGCGAACGCACACAAAATCAAACTCCCTAAAACATAAGTCTTACAGACACACATAATGAATACTCAATCGTGCTCATCAGCAACTAACACTTGGGTAAACCGACAGTTTCCCGAACACAACAAAGTTACAATTAACACACAAAAATATGCATAAAAATGTCTTCAACACTTATGAGACAGTAACTAACATGAAAATGAAAACAGAAACCAACATATTCCTGAACTGCATTTCTGACATGAAGAACTCCCAAAATTTTATCATCTAATTCTCTTCAAATTATACAGGCATTAAAACTGATCGTTATCTTAAGAGCACACTCCTCGGCCACTAATTGCCTCACTATCCTTATCTGAGATCTGAGCTAGCAATATGGACTTTAACAGCCCTCGTCATTGTGTCACAAACCAGTCAGTTCTTAATTGTCTCAAGCTCCTAGCTTTTGAGAACCGTAGAATTCAGCATATCACATTCTGAAATTAAAACATTTATCATATCGTATATTCGTCCCCAGAAATTGCACCTGGCAAAATTGGACCGAAGAATAATTAACAGTGACCTCTCCCTTGTGAGTCCTGTTTCGACGCCTTGTAGCCGACAGGTAAATGACCCAGTATCATACCCCGCGCAGGATAATATATAAGAGACCCATGCCTTGGTTCAAGACTTCTCATCCATCAAAACGGTTCAGATCGCAGACAAACCTCGCAGAAATGTGTTCCAAACAACACAATAATTAACTAAGTGCTCAATTTACATTATAATGTTTACCACAGAAGAATACGGCTTACTGCTGCGAAATATGCAATATCGCATGGATTACAGCCTGTGTAATCCGAAGTTCTCAAAACAAATCACATATTTTCCCCCAACACTGCAGTTACGTTATCTATAAATGCTCCTTTTATCATCAGCTATCCAGTTGATTCCTGTGCTGTATCTGTCAAAATACACACTCTGTACACGCTAGTACAATTTAATTTACTGTCTCGCACAAATCTTACACAAAATACAAAATGAATAACCCCTATGACCTTCACAAATTAATTAGTAGTCGGTTAGAACAAAAACAAAGCCACAAAAACAAGAAGAAAAATACTACAAACACAAAAATATATATACAAGAATTCCCGAAGACCTAAGCTAGTTACACAATGAATTAAATCATTGGGTACTCATCCTGACTGCCTCCTCCATAATTGATGTTTCTGGGCATGACCCCAACATATGCACTTAGCAAGCAGCCATCATCTCAGTAGTCGTTTCCAGTCGTGTCATCCTTCCATCACCAGCGGATACCACGGTCTCCATCGTTGACTTGCTGTTTCAATTAAATGTCAGTTAGCATCAAAATAAGTCCTCACACAGTTATCCCTTTCTAGATTGCTCGAGTAGATTGCTACATCCATCTATCCAAAAAGTAATATGCTAAAAGAATTAAGTGTGTTTAGTTTGAGAAAGTAGCAGAATGAATGGGACAATACATCCAAGGGCGAAATTACAAAATCATTTTTCCCCAGTGTACAGGACAGATTAAAATTAAAAATTAACATAACGCTCAATTTTACAGTTATGACAACAGGACACGGCAATATTATATCATACTTATACAGATTTAAAATTATAGATAGTCCAACATGTATATGCAATAACGGTCACCAGACTGTAGATCACTTACTATATGAGTGTAAGTTATTAGGAAAAGAAAGAGATATATTAATAGCACATGCTTTAAGATCAGGCAACTGGCCTATAAAGAAAGATGAACATGTTAGAAACTACTTTAAGGAATTCTTTACTTTTGCAAACTCTATCTCATTTGATACAATAAATAGATAATTTTTGTTTATATTTTCTTAACTGATAATCATTTTAGTGACAATTTTAGTCCACAGACTGGTATAGCGAAAGACATAGTAACGTCTTCAGTATAATTACGTAGAATGAGCAAAACAGATGTACCTTGTAGAAAGAACAGAATGAGCGCACAGAATGAACCTCGAGTGAACACCTCACTCAGTATTTATACTTTTTTTAGCCAAAAAGTAGGGATGGGACTGGATAAAATATCTATTTTATTAAGCAGTGGACGTACAGACAAACAACTTATATCAGCGAACTCGTCTTGATGCAAAGCGTACGTCTCTGGCGTGGAATTAAACAGAATCGAGTTCCCTCCTTAATTTCTGCTGATAGCGTGCCTTCAAAAGAGCGCGAAATCTTCAGCGTCCTCTTCTCTCATTCGTTGGTGCGGTTTTCAAACTCGCGGTATTTTGCAGACTCCTCCCATGTAGGCGTTGACGAAAAGTATTTTCATCTCTATATTTCTTCTTCTCTCTCCGTCTTCTGTATCCCTTACAAAGAACATATTCTCATGGTCACTCAATTTTCCTTCGCGCCAACCTGGGTTCTTGAACTCGGTCTAACGGTGTCCTGGCTATTTCTTCTGACCGAGCTGCATTCCAAGCTCTACCCTGTCCTAATGTTCTTGCAGGATGTCATGTGCCCCTTCCTTGCTACAGGTGGACTCGCATTTCAACATATTGGCAGGTGTGCCTTCAAATAATAATCTTTCTTCTCCACACAGAACAGAAAATATGAAGCGTTAATATAGTGACTTTTATATTAAGGGTTCAGTTTGTCGAAATATACCCCATCGAGACTGGCGTATGAACTAGCAGGGGAACTTTTGTTTATAGAAGAACTCCGACTGGTTCACCAACTACCATCCACAAGGCAATACAACTACTTGCAAAAAAGAAGGAGATCCCAATTGGTTTCTACTCCACAACGGCCATGACGCCAACAGAATGGAAGGGCACTGCCTATGAGTTGAGACCATTGAGACACACAGTGACCCGATTCGCAGTGATCGGTTTTCACCACAGGATTTGTGAGGCTGAGGTGTTCCATGCGCCCACACCGGAGTGCATTTGTAAATTGTGTCAAAATTCATGCGATACTTACCACGCTCTCGTGTGTACTAAAAGGTTGTCATCGCTTACAGAATTTTGTAAATAATTAATGTAATGCACATTGTGCGCACTTATCCTTAATAATAATTTGAAGGCTCCCTTGAGGCTTCCTTAGGGAGACCTCAAGCCTTCCTTAAGGAGACCTCAAAGCTCACTTGAGCAGAAATACTATTCAGAGTTCTTTCTTGAGGAAGCCTTGGGCTCAAGGACTCCTTCGCGACTGTGCACGACTGGTCGTGTGCTAAAGGCGTATTCCTGGCGGACGACGACTTTCTTGATTATACTGAAGCAATATTTGAAGACGAGGACGTGCCAAGACGATATATAAGAGATTCCTAGAATCCATAGAACATATTTTCGGAGCTGCCGTTTTTCAAAAGATGTTGTGGCAAACGTGATTTTGCCTTTAGTTCAGTTTGAAAGACGGCGAAGCAGAAGATGACTTCCACTCTTTCCAATGTTACAGATTTTAATTATTAGTCTAAGGTTTTATGCCACGATAAACTTTCAGGTATTAGGAACATTCGAAATAAAACCAAATAGCGGTACGAAAAGTACCTAATTAAAGTACGGTAAAAGCCCCCATTGTTTTGTTGGTTAGGTAGGGTACTACAGTGTAGGTTGATTTTTTGTAAGTGTATTATTTGTTTATTTAAAGATATTTTCACTGTATTGCATTAATATTCATCACCCACAATAATTTCGCTCCCGTCCGTTTGTTGATAGACTGAAAACTGTATTTTCCACAGGAAAAGAGCCGTAATTTATATCATAGGCCTACCGGTAGGTCGACTGCTTATATATCGGTACCGTATCAGATTGATATGTGGGCCTACGTGTTTATTATTAATTAGGTTATACATAAGTTATACAATGAACCTGTTAGCCTATAGCCTGTAGAGAAAACCATTTTGCTTCTGACTGCATTAATTGGGTACACAGCCCAGACATTAAATGGAAAGAGTATTGGATGAAATATGTAGATTTTCGCCACTTTTGTTAGACCGTAGAAATGGAGTTAATGAATTCGAATAAATTATATTTCTTGGGTAGGCCTATATGTTGGCTTCAGCATAGTCCCTCATGGCATCTTTGAATTTCCTGTGAAAAATTAAAGACTTTAATATTCTAGCCTAGGTGAAAGTCATGAAACAGGCTGTTGCTGTTTCATTCAGGGTTTGGACATCATGGTCATCAACCCCATGTACTTACCGGCATGTGGATAATCTGTCTGATATCGAATGGGTTATTGTGTGTTTGTGTATTTGTAATTGATGCTCGAGTTAAGGAGAAGCTGGCTATGGTCTTATATGAACCAACCCAGTATTTTCCTGGAATTGAATTGGAGAATCACAGAAAACCATTTCTAAGATGGCTTACATGGGGATCGAACCCATCTCTTGTTTTTCCAACACGCAGGTGAGAATTAGAAAGCCTTAGGAACCAGGTCTGACCCAATACATACCCCAAGATGTTCCAATTCATATACACATTAAAATATAACAGAAGTAGTAGGCTAATGCGAAGGCCAAGTTTCATATACCGTAGGTCAATGGATCAATAACCTATATGTTTAAGCATGTACTGCTCGGGTCCAAGCTCTGTGAACTTGCGGGGTGAGGGGAAAGAGCAGGGAAGAGTCAGGCGAGAAGAGAAGGGACTGTCAACAGCCAGCCATCATATCTGAAATTCCTTTCTATTCCAATACTGCTAACATAGGGCCGTTGCTCCAACCACTGTGGTATTACGAATGAGTGAGTGAGTCACCGACCAATGTATTAGGTTCTGTACTATGCACGGACCGAGAAACCTCATCACTAGTCAACGCCACTTCTCATAGTCCGCGATGCACATTCCTCTCAGGTTCACGCAGCTTAGACCCGAACAGTACTTCAATGGGATATCTTTCTGGGGCAGATGACTTCAGTGTTCCACCAAAAAAGCTAGCCTATGTTACAGACTAGTTACATAAAACTTCCAGTTGATAACATGCATTATCTGAGAAAATGAATATAGGCTTACTTTCCTTACCACAAAAATATAATAACTTTCTGATTGATGACACAATAAAATTTTATTGACCATGTGTAGGCTATGCCTCACCAAAATGGAACCGTGTAATCAAACTCTGAATCGTACAAAAACAATACTGTAACCAGGCTCTCATCCTTTTTCTTTTCAGACTTTATGTGGTGACCTTCGGGGAGTAAGCCAATCTAGCGCACGAAAGGCTGTCTTATATCCGAGCATTTGGCACAGCAACTTCGAACGTACGGTATGGAAGAATTCTGGTTCGGGAAGAATATGATAGGAGGCAGAGGAGTTCTACCAAATGGGTCATTTCACAAATCAGAGGGTGCATCGACTGTACCCACATACTTATCAATGGTGGACCAATGGCAGAAGTCTATAGAAACCATAAAGGTTCCTTTTCTCTAAACATTGAGTGGCCTGCATCTGCTCACGATTCGAGAATATTCAAAACAGCTTCATCAAGTTAAGATTCAATGAACGTGCACGTAGGTCTTTGGATCCTGGGGAGCATACACCTATTAGATACTTAGGGGAACTGAAACCTATTAGAAATTCTATGACTAAACGTACAAAACTCAGGACGAAGCAAAAATAATACTTTGGGATGCTAAACGTTAACTCACTACTCAAGTTTGGTAAACATAAAGAACTGACGACGATGATGCATGAACATAACATATCAATACTGGCATGGCATTGCAAGAAGCGCGATACCAGGACAACGATGTAATGGACACAAAAGAACATAATGGAGTTAGTGAAGATAGGTAAAAATATGCCGGTGTTTAGCATGGCGTTTGCTGTAAATAAGAATGTTATCAGCTCAGTAGTTAACTTCTGTAGTCCTTCAGAGATTATCTCTTCTAACCGCAGCAGAAACGAAGGGCATACTCTTATCAACCCACATGCACCCAGCAATGAAGACAACAGGCTCAATCCCGGAAAGTGTCTTTGTGTTGGCAGAATTGCCAGAATGCAACATAACCTGAGGTGGCCTCGTCTCTAGGCAAGTTTTTATACAAGAATGACCGACTGAACTAATAATTTAAGCTTAATGGAATCGTTCCAGTTTACATGGGCAGATGTGCTACACTACAAATCTGTCCGAAGGTGACTCTAAAACTTTCATTCAATCACCTTGTTGATGAAAATGTGTACCTCAATTTCCCATTTTTTGAAACAAAATTTGCAAATTGCCTATCTGATTTTCAGTTTTAATGTTGCAAATTTTAACAACATTTGCTCTTTGCGAATCAGATTTGCAGCTACAATGTTGCAATTTTTATACACATTCTATATAATATGAATCCATAAGATCAGTGTTTAGTTTTGCTGTAGTATTCTTAGTTTTGCCAGTAAATATTTTTAATTTTTTTAAATAATAGGAAATTAATGGGATAACAAAAATTGTAAATTATGTTAATTTATATCTCGACAAATATTCATTTGAACTTAAAAAATCAACCACAAGATTTGCTTCTATACTAACAATCTACGAGGAAAAGTCATGAAAATGAGATACCTCTATTAGTTTAACGCAAGGATCATTTTCAAAATTTGCATAAATTGGATACGAGGGAGACGAGACATTAACCATGAGACATGACCTGCTTAACATGATCATGGCTAGTGAGTATGGGAATTGGCAACTCTGAGGAGTTACTAAGTTCGATCTGTTTCCCAGAAGCTTTGGGATGGATTTTCTGCATATTCCCTTTCCTTCCAAAGTCCATCCGTCATCGTTCTTGAAGAGTTGAGGGCACTTATTTCTCTATTTTCCCCTTTTCATTATTATTCTCAATTTTTTCTTGTAGTATGTAAATTATTTGTAAGTACAGGTTGATTCATATAAAACACATGGTTTTCATTTCTTGTTTATTTTGTATGGTTGGTTCCTTTGTTTAGGGGATGCGACAACGCGGTTATGTAGCCCCCGTGTACTTTGGATGTGTGGAATCTGTCTGATAACCGGTGTTAATTGTGATGACTGTATTAGTGTGTGTTATCTGTGATTCAGGTAGAAGGACTGCAGACGATTAATTTTTTCAAGTAGTGCTACCAAATGCTACCATCCACGACACCGTGGCTACTAAATGCCATCGCAGTCCCCACCTGGCGGCGAACGTTGGAACTAATAAAGCGTTATCAACCTAACCTACAAATTTTATCTTCCACAAGTGTAGTTAGTAATACCAACGCAAAGCCAACTCCGTGCAAGCCATGGGAGCCCTGGGAGTAATGGAAGGTAGAGGCTTCCACCCTTTGTGATATTGGCACTAGATGGGATGGAGTTGCCGGCTCCATGCCCGGCCGTCTTGCTCCCAGAAATTACCCTGGTACTTATTTCTGGTGTAGGCTGAGTGAACCCCAGGGCTATTTGCGTTTCCGAAAGTGGTAGTTTTGTTTCTAAAATCCACTATCTGGGTGGGGATCGAACCCACTCCCTTTCAGTTAGAAGCTCAGCGTCTCTACCGACTGCGTCACACAGCCCCCTCAAGTGTAATTAGTTGAAGGTTCTTTTTCATGCAATAAATCTATGACATGGGACCACAGGCTTTACTTCCCCTCCGAAGGAAGGCATACTGAGGAATCATGTTTATTTTGACATGAAGGATGCTAGTAACGTGCTATAACCTCTTAAATGTCCGGAATATCTGGTAGATGACTGTGCCGTTGAAGGTTGTCAGTACCGTGGATAGGTAAATGAAACATTTCGGTGTATTCCTATGCAAATAAAATCGTTTTACATGAATCACCCTGTAGTTGGTAGTGGTAAGGGAAGTTACCATCCTTAACATTAGGGGCTGATGAGGTGAAATGTGGTGGCTTGGATTCCACATAACAAGGACGTCACGTGGCTTATGATCACAAAATTAGCGGACTCTTAAAACAACAAGCTTCCTTTCTTCCTGATAGGCCACGGCCACTCCCTGTCCAGTAAAATCGATTTGAGTTCTACCTGGTAATTAAGTAATTATAATTTTACCTTTCATGGCTAATTCCACTCAAAGTGTCTGTGTTGTTCAAGTTGTGCATTATAATATCTGATTTGTATTTTAGAGCACTGAGAAATTTCAAAAAATTCTACTAAATGAACCTCTTGAAAGTATTCTTATAAATTGTACTTGCCAGAAACCTAAATAGAGTGCAACCTTTGAATTAATTTTGTAAATGGCGGTGAAGAGGTCAACATCTTTCAACAGTAAGGACTCTCATCACACCACATTCCTATGAAGATTTCACCACATATCCATGAAATTAATTATATTTATATCACAGTAAAAAGTTTTCTTTATAACAAAACCCATTTAATATAATCTATAGTTTACATGATCTATCAATGGAATTCCAGACCTTGTTCATAATATGAGTTACATGTAGGTTTTATGTGTTTCAAAGCCATTTCCAATGAAGAAAAGTTGAGAGCCTCATGCAGTGGCTCTGAAGAAAAAACTAGCATACAAGAAAGGTGTCTTCGAATACAAACCATGATGTTCAAGGCCCTGAATGAAACAGCAACAGCCTGTTTCATGACTTTTACCTAGGCTAAAGTATTAAGTCTTTCATTTTTCACAGGAAATTCAAAGATGCCATGAGGGACTATGCTGAAGACAACATATAGGCCTACCCAAGAAATACAATGAATTCATTAACTCCATTTCTAAGGTCAAACAAAAGTGGCGAAAATCTACATTTTTCATCCAATACTCTTTCCATTTAATGTCTGGGCTGTGTACCCAATTAATGCAGTCAGAAGCAAAATGGTTTTTCCTACAGAGATCACTATTTTGCGTGTAGTTGTTAATTCAATTTTGGGTCTTGGTAATCAGCCTCGTGC
Organism: Meconema thalassinum; assembly: GCA_946902985.2. NCBI lineage: Eukaryota > Metazoa > Arthropoda > Insecta > Orthoptera > Tettigoniidae > Meconema > Meconema thalassinum. The sequence goes on along the minus strand of OX336388.2, from coordinate 601,630,412 downwards.
AGTAGATTGCGTATTATAGACCTATCAGTAGTGTGCATGTTTGTATCTAACCACTTTTAACCCAATAATGAGGCCAGGAAACAGGATTATTATGAGAAGTCATCTAATGCGTGTTTCTTGCGTACGTAATCCTAAGGTACGGTACGGTAGGCTATGGGCTAATAGGCTACTTAACATTACCGGTACCGGTATTGTAGGTTATATAGGGCCGTGTATCAGTACTGGAAGTATCAAAATAGGCTAACAGGTTAATCGTGTAACTTATGTATAACCTAATTAATAATAAACACGTAGGCCCACATATCAATCTGATACGGTACCGATATATAAGCAGACGACCTACCGGTAGGCCTATGATAAAAGTTAGGCCTACGGCTCTTTTCCTGTAGAAAATACAGTTTTCAGTCTATCAACAACCGGACGGGAGCCAAATTATCGCGGGTGATGAATATTAATGCAATACAGAGAAAATATCTTTAAATAAACAAATAATACACTTACAAAAATTAACCTACACTGTAGTACCCTACCTAACCAACAAAAGAATGGGGACTTTTACCGTACTTTAATTAGGTACTTTTCGTACGGCTATTTGGTTTTATTTCGAATGTTCCTAATACCTGAAAGTTTATCGTGGCATAAAACCGTCGATTAATAATTAAAATCTGTAACATTGGAGAGAGTGGAAGTCATCTTCAGCTTCGCCGTCTTTCAAACTGAACTAAAGGCAAAATCACGTTTGCCACAACATCTTTTGAAAAACGACAGTTCCGAAAATATGTTCTATGGATTCTAGAAATCTCTTATATATCGACTTGGCACGTCCTCGTCTTCAAATAATGCTTCAGTATATTAAAGAAAGTCGTCGTCCGCCATGAATACGCCATTTTTCTTGTGATAAGGATTCCTTAAGTTAGCTTGTCCCCTACCTTAACACACGACCAGTCGTGCGTAGTCGCAAAGGAGTCCTTGAGCCTAAGGCTTCCTCAAGAAGGAACTCTGAATGGTACTTCTGCTCAAGGAAGCCTTGGGGTCTCCTTAAGGAAGGCTTGAGGTCTCCTTAATGAAGCCTCAAGGGAGCCTTCAAATGGCTTCCTTGAGGAAGCCTCAAAGAAGCTCTCTGAATGCAAATAGCTTCCTTAAGGCTTTCTCAAGCCCTTAGTAGGTCTCCTCAAGGTGTCCTCAAGAAATGTCGCTGAATTCCACCCTAAGGAACCAACCAACCAACATTGCCTAGGTAAGCTAGATGAAGAACATTTGTTGAGGATGAGAACATTGAAGGGGGCTGATTACCATATTGCCCATAGTCAGCCATTTATAAAGAACTATGCTTGTTTAATTAATAACGATAGACAGTTAGCCTACTTGCCAGTAATTATTTGAGTATAAAGATAGTGGAGAGTGTAAAATCTCCACAGTGGTGTAGCATCTAGCGTTCTTTGCTGTTTTCCGAAGGTTCGGTTTTTGACTCCTGGCTAAGAAATATTCTACTCGGTTCCAAACTCTGTTAACTTTCGGAGTGAGGTGACGTGGGAGGCAGGAAAATAAGGGCCTCTCAACAGCCCACTGTGTAATCTGGAATGCCTGTCTATTCCAATACTGCCCGTTGATTGAACCACTGTGGTGTTGCGAATGAGTGAGTGAGTCACCGACCAATGTATTTGGATCTGTTACTACACACGGACCGGGCACCCCACATATCACTCCTCATCGTCCACGATCCACATTTCTCTCAGGTTCATGGAGCTTGGAATCGAGCAGTACATGCCACCACGCTGTACACTTAGCCTTGTGAGTTAAAACTGAGAAGAGGTGGGTTCTATTCCCATATCAGCAATACTGGAAGTGGCTTTCCATGGTTTCCCACTTCTATTCCAGGAAAGGGCATCTAACGTAAGGCCATGGCCACCTCCTTCCCAATCCTATCCCAATTTACAAATACACACTCTAGCACAGCCATCTCAATAACACAGGTTAACACACAAATGCTACACACATACAAATGCACGGGGCTATATGACCACAATGTCGCCGCCGCTAAAATAAGCAACAGCACTCAAATGAGAGATGGTCATCCTGGAGTGTGGCCAGCAGCAGAGGATATCCGTCGTGTCTTGTGGTGTGGACTAAGAGACCACGTCCTCCAACCTTCGCTGCCTTTGTGAGCTTTGTTTATGGTTCATTTAGGAGCTATATTTATTGTGGTGTTTGAAGCCATATTTTCAGTGTTGCCTTAGTAAACAAGAGTTTAGTGCTTTTCAGTCGGTCAACACGAATGTACCCAAAAGAGATGGGTTATGCCCTAATCCTGAAATAAATTACATGAGATTAATAAAACACTAGGAGTGTTTTATTAATCTCATGTAATTTATTTCAGGAGTGTTTTATTAATCTCATGTAATTTATTTCAGGATTAGGGCATAACCCATCTCTTTTGGGTACATTCGTGTTGACCGACTGAAAAGCACTAAACTCTTGTGTAGCTATATTTATATACTAGCGGACCCGTGCGACAACTCTCGCATAATGGGTTGTGTGCGCCCCATGTGTACAGACTACCCGCCTGGCTCTAGTGCTATGCGGGCTGTACGCGACACTTCTGCCTGGGGCTATCGTCTTGTTTATTTGTTTAAAAGCACTTTATAAACAAATATACAGTGTCTTTATTTTTGCTTAGCAAGGACATTACGCTCGACCTTGGCCGGCGGTCCCCGGCCAATAACCGGCTGTTACAGGTTGGCACTCGCTAACTCCAGCCGTATTCCCACGCTCTTGCTGCGGTAGACGTGTGAGCTCCCAGCTAATTGGGTGTTTTATAAAGCTACTGTGTACTGTATATCGTATTGTATAGTGTTTTACTGTGATTGTGTAAAGTGCTGTAATGCCTTATGTGAAATATTCGTTACGTGAACGTGTATATCTGCACAATACGTACATAAAGTGGAGGAAATCGTGCGCTAGAACAAGACTGAAGTTTCAAGTGAAATTTCCAGGGAGACCCATTCCCATAAATCAGACAATATAACAACGGACTAAGAGATTCAAACGAGCAGGTTCCGTAAACAATACAAATAGACGTAAAGATTGTTATTTCCCTACAAAAGCTAAATTAATCGGAAAAACCGGAAAGCTGATAAAGAGATACCGGTTATGTTTGGCAGCGGATGGGGAACATTTTCAGCATCTACTGTTAACATGGTGAGTAAAATTGCATGGTACTGATTTTGAGCACCGTATTCTGCCTTACATATGCGCTCGCGGCAGCCGGCAACTGAGCCGTCACTAGTGGAGCGCGTGAGCTTGAATGTCCTTGCCAAGCAAATATGAAGACCCTGTATTTCCGTTGACTTTTTCAAAAAATTCAAGATTTTTCCTGTTCAATTGAGACGATTTGGAAGATTTTGGTACAAACCACACCTTCTAATTCCTTCTGGTTTAGGAGCTTGAGTTTTGTGAAATATGCAGCTCAGCGTATTATATATAAGAAGCTTATACAATAAGATACTTCCAGAAGGACATTCGCCCGGCATTCCGGGAGACCATAGAGATCCTTGGCTCTATAGTACTTAATATTCGATACACCATATAAATGGTTATGCAGCATGTGGATTGAAGCTCTCAATATACCCAAGCTGGCCTTCCCAAGATCATCCTCGACGATGCCAAGCCCTTTCTGGATGTTCACGACGAACTCGAAGGATGTTCCCCGAGCTCCGAATAGGAGGCCATTCACTTTCCATGCGTTTTTAGGTAGGTCATATCTCTCACTCAGGTGAGGTATACATGGTCGGTAAATAGCCTCTTCCTCCTCGTTGACTCGTACGGCTTGCGGAATGTCCACTTCTATTCGCACCGTGGGATCCAGGATCAAACCTCTTCCGTTCTTCCTGCCAATGGCAACGATATCTGCTGCTGCTGTTGTTGTTTCATTTAGGGGTTCTGCGATATCGTGGTCGCATGCATCCCCGTCTGTAGAATTTGTTTTATTGTGCTGTCTGTAGTACAAAGTATTCTGTCAATTTGGTGATCTCGTCATATGAGCCAAAAGTGCTCGCGAACAGAAGCTCCCCTGAGTTCCATTCTTCAATTCAAATTCTGTTGCACAAACCAGAATAATAGTGTTTTCATTACAAGTTTTGACAGTTGTTTATCATTTTGTGAAATAGTATTTTTTATCTACTGTAATAATAATTGGTCTTCCCTGTTTTATGAGCAACACAAAAGATGCTCAATCAATTCGACTGTACTCATTTAAATGCATCTTATATGCATGAGTCATGCAAGCGGTTGCAGCATGCCTGGTGAGCGGTGAATCACTCCAGAAGGAGAGAGAGAGAGAGAGAGAGAGACAGGGAATGCAAAGTGAGACGCATGTTTGTTGTATTATTATTATTATTATTATTATTATTATTATACATCGAGTTGAGCCTCTATGGACTGCGTGGTACAACCAACGTCACTTTAGTGTCTAGGTCTTGTTCTTATTCCGGCTTTGACTTCCCGCTAGTATCTTCTACCCCAGCGACGAGTGCCTGTTTATGTTCTTCGGACAAAGGTCCTCTCCGTCTTCCGGAAGTTGATACCATTCTAAAACTTTGGTAGTTATTCACCAATCTTCAAAACGTGTTCCTGTCAGGAATTTCTCGGTCTGGAATATCAATTTGCCAGAGATCATTTTCGCATTCCTTGAACCATCTCGGCCTTGTTGCCTTAGACTTAATGAAACTCCATATTCTTTTGGTTAATCGATGATCAGTTATCCTCAAGAGGTGACCGTAAAATAGTAATGGTCTCTTCTTAATTGATGCTGTGATAGGGTCTATGTTGTTGTACAAGTCCTCATTTGCTCTCATTCGCCACTGTCCATCAACCCATCTAATACTTAGGATTTTTCTTAATATCCTTCGCTCTCCTTTTTTCCAGTTGGTCAGCTTGACCTTTAATATTCATGGTCAAAGTTTCGGATGCATATAATCCCTCAGGTTTTACAACTGTGGTATAGTGTCGGAACTTGGCGCCTGTACTCATACACTTTTTTGTTATAGATATTCTTTGTCATTTGGTATGCCTGGTCTAACTTCCTCTTCCTGACATTAATTGCTTCCTCTATGGACCACATAATTTCAACTGTCTCATGCTTCGGGCTTTGATGTTTGCCTAGTGCGCCCGCATTCGTTCCCCGAGGATTTCCTTCCTTTCCTTGGTCCAAATCTTTCCCGTTATCAGCCTCGGCTTTTCTTGTAAACTCTGGCATGCTTGAAGTTTGCTTTTTAGAGGGATGCACTCATGAATGTAATTTGATATTATTATTATTATAATTACATTCGAAACCAAACAAAGAATTGTTTCAGAAAACTGAAGGTGTGGTTGAACTGATGAAGATGAGGAGATTACAGTTCAGTTCTATGGACACCTCCTGAGAATGGATGGCAACAGACTGACAAAAATAATTTTCGAATGCTTGCCACGGTGGGTGAGTGGCTACGGTGTCGGACTACCAATCCCAAGCTTGCAGGTTCTCTCCTGGCCATGGTAAGTGATTTTTGAAAGGCGACAAAAATTTCGAAATGCATGTCATGTTAAAGAACTCATTTGAATTCAGTAGGCCGTGTCCATAATGGCAAAATTAAACTCGGGATTTTCCGCCAACACAAAGTTCCTCCAATCTCTACTAGAAAGCACTATGTGTCAATGAGCTTTGATATCTAACCTCCTTGACTTTTATAGCGTTCCAAGGAACGACAAAATCGATATTCAAGCTGCCCTCTGGGCCTCAAATAACAAAGCTTGCACCCGGCATCCGAGGTCATACGTTGTTGGGATGTTAAAGAACCCATTTGAATTCAGTAGGCCGTGTTCATAATAGCATAATCTCGGGATTTTCCGCTAGCACAAAAGTTCCTCCTTTCTCTACTAGAAAGCGTTGTTGGTAGCATGCTGAGGTTGTATGCCAAATATCGCTGGTTCAAATCCGGCTGAAGTCGTCGTTTTTTAAGAGCGTTAAAAATCCCTCAGTATTCCTTCCTTCGGAGGGGAAGTAAAGCCGTAGGTCCCATGTGGCATGTTAAAGAACCTTCCACTAATTCCACCTGTGTGAAGGTAAATTGTATAGGTTAAGAATGTAAACAACACTCTTAGGTTCCTACGTTCGTTGCCAAGAGCCGACTGCGGTGGCGTCTGGTAGCTAAGTTCTGAACCATTAATCGTTGACGGTGGCTTTTGGCAGCAAAAGTAGGAACTATTTGAAAAATTCAAAATTTTGCAGTCCTTACTTGAATTTAAAAACAGATAACACACACGAATACAGTCACCACATTTAACACCGGTTATCAGACGGATTCTACACACACACAAAGTGCACGGGGCTACATGACCGCGTTGTCGCAGCCCCTAAACTTAGGAACCAACCAACCAACCTAGAAAGCACATGATACTTAAACTAACAGAAAAATAATACTTTATTTTGTGATGGTGGTGGAAATGGGGATGATAACTGGTTCAGTATAATGGACGTAACATTCAGGTAATGATAATAATGAATAGCAAAGCAAAGCCAACTCCGTACAGGCCATGGAGGCCCTGGGAGTAGTGGAAGGTAGAGGCTTCCACTCTTTGTGACATCGGCACTAGATGGGATGGAGTTGTCAGCTCCACGCCCGTCCGTCTTTGCTCCCAGGAATTACCCTGGTGCTCATTTCTGGTGTAGGCTGAGTGAAACCCAGGGCTATTTGCGTATCCGAAAGTGGTAGTTTTGTCTCTAAAATTCACTACCTGGGTGGGGATCGAACCCACTCCATTTCAATTAGAAGCTCAGCGCCTCTACCGACTGCGCCACGCAGCCCCCAATAATGAATAGAGAAATGGCTATTTACTAACTACAGTACTGACACATGTAATTTACAAACGAATTGAAAAATATGATTAGAAAGAAGAGTAAGTGTAATAAAAGACACTGCCTAGGGCCTATATCTCATTGGCTTTGGGGCAGATGACCTTGCTGTTCCGCCCCCTTAAAACAATAACAATAACAACAATCTCATTGGCTGTTAGAAAAGGAGAGACCAATAGTGTCGTCTTTTGTCGCATAGGAAAATAATCAGGGTACTTTGGAAAACTTCGGCTGTCCCGAGCTCCTGAGGCAGCAATAGTGTTATTTATCACCACATAGCGCTCAATGATAAGAATTGGAATAAATGAAAGTATATTTGAAAGCACCAACGCTTATTGCAGCTGATAACCTCAGTGTACTGCACTAACACCATCGCACTTACACAGAGGCATAATATTTTTCATGATTATAACTGTTTTAAGGGGCCTAAGAAATCTTTTTGCACTAATTGCTCCCCGTGACTGCAAATTGGCGACGTGATGCAGCCCGCATTGTCAGCTAACAATAGACTTATAAAATATTTTTACAGTTACACTACTACGGACATGAATGGTTCTAGGGCCTTAAAACGTAGTTTTCAAGTTCCTTTTGTCTATTATTCTAAATGTAAACAGTAATAAAGACACACTTGTCAGTCATGAGATCTACCCGATAGTTTCCCTTCTCGTCTGTTCGTCTCAATAACTTTCTTTATTATTTGACATAATCAAAGATGCCGTTGTAGGATCGTGCATTCATTTACACACAACATTGTAAATGGAATGAAATACTGAACGAAAGAAACAATACACCCCATGGTTTGATTACAGTAAATGTTTAATATGCCCCCTCCAACTCCGATGCACAGTTTGCAGCGGTGAGTTACTGACATTTGGACTCTATTCAGAATGTGTGGTGTGTTACGAATGGCCTGGAAAGCTGCCTGGATTCTTGTTATAAGTTCATCTTGTCTTTCTACGGGGTTCACATACACTAAAGTCTTCACGTAACCCCACAAGAAAACGTCCATGAGAGTTAAATCGCACGAGCGCGGAAGCCATTTAACTGGCCCACCACGGCCTACCCATCTTCCTGGATAATGAGCCACGTCTTCTCTCGTAAACGTAGCCTCATCCGTGAAAAGGAGCGATGACAAGAAGTGTGGAATATTTCCATAGCTGTTTAACCCTGGAATGGCACACTGGGATCTCAGCGACCCTGCGGTAAACAAATTATCGAATAAATCTCTTATATGAAACTGCAGGCTACCGAGTCATGTTTGTAAATTGCGTAAGCACCTTGACACACTCAAATAGTGTCATTCATATCTGTCAGCGGAAGCAAAGTAAATATAGCTCAGGGTCACGGAAACCCCAGTGTGCGTTTACGGTTGCCCTTTCCTGGTGTGTGCCTTCCTGCTGCACTTCTTGCTATGTGATTAAGAAGCTGACACGTGTTTCCTTAGTGCTACAGGTGGTGTATGGAATGGCCAATTCCAAGGAAGGACTATCAGATTGTTACATTAGGGTGTGCTAATCCATTATGCCAGAGCCACCGTGCCATGGTATGTGTAGATTGCGAACGTCTCCTGTGAAGCATTTTGTAACCTCTCGCTAAGGCCGAACTATCAGTGATATTAATTTGTAGCGGCTGTTTTATAACTGTTTAATAACAGTACTGTAAAAATGTTCCAAAACTTGACGATAGTTGTCCATTCTGCCAGCGAGAAATACATATTTATGTATCTCTGTAATTTTCAGGCTATAACTGCTCTTATTGTAATTATAATTAATTAATTAATTAAAATAGATAAGCACTAGAGATTATAATAGTCATTTACCGGTGTCCTCTAACTGTACAGTAGACAGCAAGAATAAGAACAAGTGGTGACATTCAAAGGATATGATATTAATGACTACAATTTGATGGGGTCGAGCAGACCCCACTGTGCTATTTACGTATGTGCTTTGTGAGTGTGCCATTCCAGGGTTAAGACCCACCTTGCAAATGTTAGGCGTTGTGGGTAACCCAGAGGTGTTAGTTCTTGCACCAATTGATAGCGGTAAGGGTACAATTGCTGGTCCTTCCAAACCCTCCACACCGTCATATGAGAAGTGCCAACATTCCTCCTCGTGACAGACTTCGTACTGGTTGAAGGATTATCATTTATTTCTTCTAATGCAGCCTCTTCAAACTCTGCGGTTTGTACCGACGTCCTGCCATTGTCGTGCATCTGAGGCGCGAAGCCTGTCAATTGAAACGAAGGTTGAATGATGATATTAAGCGGCGATTAGGGTGCCGGACGCTATAAATCCGTGTGGCTTCTCTCCCGTTGCCATTTGCTGCGCCATAAGCTAGGTGCATATCAGCCATTTCTTCGTTAGTGTACCGAAACGGAGCCATTCTCACCAATTTATGCCGCAAAAGTAGTAGCCAATGTGTGTAGAACAAACTGTACACTGACCACTGGGACCGAGTAGCGAGTGCGTCAGTCGCACCAGCATATCTCTGTCTATCATCCCTTCTGAAGCACAGCAGTGGCCAGCGGCTTGCACTCTGGCTCAGCAAATACGGCGAGCTCGTCAATTTGAATAGCGCGCCCGGAAGTAACAAAGTAACCTCATTTTCTCGAAGGGAAAAATTTTCTCCGCCAATCCGAGTGCGCATCGTCTTTTACATAACACGCCGAGTGTCCGTGATTTTTTTTTGTTGGTATAATAAAGATACACCCGGTATATGTATCTAACTTGTTGCCATACGCTAAATAATATTGGAATAATATTTGGGAGAAATTTTCAGGTATTACATTCTTATTCAACTAATGGCTTGCGTCTCGCCGGTGTGTTAGGGTCTTCAGTGAGATCGGTTTGATGCAGCGAATCATAGCTCCTTGCTATCCTCTCCTTGGCTGTTATAGGATAATAAATCCATATAAGCTGGAGATTATCACTCACAGTATTTTATGGTGTAACGCAATGGTACACCGTAAGACATATTTGTCTCTGAAGGTCCAACATTGGTTGTGAGCAAATAAAAGTCAATTAGTCGATGATGATATTTAAACACTGGATCCGTATTATCTAAAGGAATAAATAGGTCCTGTTGTCCATTAATTCGCTACCTAATGAGCGAGACCAAACAATTTTCAATTCTCATTTCTTTAGATCATTAAAAACAATAATGTTGATTATGTCACCATTGTGTGCTCGCAAACAACTTAAGGCTAATTACAAATAGTTTTCTAAATATTGGGTTGCTAGCAAACCCATGTGTATAAACCACTATTTAAACAAATTGTCGATATTTATAAAACCAGAGTGCAATTCGTCACTGCGGGAAAATTCTCTTTTCTTTTCAATGCTCATTTGTTACGATCGATTAAGTTGCGTATACACTTGAGCATTCACCCCGAATTAACATGCGTTTGCCCTATTTTGCTCAGTTGTGTACAGGGCGAACCGAATGGATCTGCATGCCTCAGCCCGATCCGACTATTGTTGGTACATCAAATTGAGCACGTGCTCAGTGTGGATGGGTGATGACGAGTGGGGAAGGACCCACCAGTGTGAGCCGTCTGCCTCTGCTCTCGATGCATATGTGACCTCGCACGTGAAAGAGAAGAAAGTGAAAGATAATTTCAAGTTAAAATAGAATTCTCCCAGGATTCCCTTACCCTCCTGTGGCAACAAATGCAGCTGCAAAAAGCATGACTTCGATGCTCCATTGTATGTCTTCATCGTGTATTGGAATCCTGCGATAATGCAACTAAGGTTGAACTCAACATGAAAGAAGACGAGCTAGACGATCTACTGCCTATTGGTCGAAGTAATGAATTATATGCATCAACCAAATCTAAGCCTAAACAACAAAAGCTGATGAATGTTTACCTTATTTTTTATATATCATTGAAATAAAATTTAAGATCTACTTTCAAATTGTATTTCGTCGTAATGTAAGTATTTGTAAATTTGTTGAAAATGTGTGTTTTTCTAAAAAAAAAAAAGAAAAAAAACCGTTATTCCCCAGACGTTACACGAATCCCATGAACTAACGTACAGAATGGTACATAATGACTAAAGATGATATTACTTTCAGGAATACTGATTTTAACTGAGGTAGTAGTGTAGTTTCAGTAAATATAATCAGTTTATGTTTTCAGTTTCCAGTCCACTTACCTGTACAAGATTGGTCATTATGCATTTTGCACTAAACTGCACTGAAATAAAGCTATTAAAAGGAAACTACTGACATATCTAATTCTTTGCGTTTTTTTGACGCTTTTGCAAATGATCACGTCCCTATATCTCAGTACCTGTTCCAGAGCTTGCCACGGTGGGTGAGTGGTTATAGTGTCGGGCTACCAACCCCAAGATTGCAGGTTCGCCCCTGGCCATGGTAAGTGATTTTTGAAGGCGACAAAAATCACGACACTCATGTCATACGTCGTTGGCATGCTAAAGAACCCATTTGAATTCAGTAAGCCGTGTTCAATGGCAAAATTAATCTCGGGATTTTCCGCCAACACCAAGTTCCTCCATTGTCTACTTGAAAGCGCTGTAGGGTCAAGGAGTTTAGATATCTAACCTCCTTGACTTTCATAGCGTTCAATGGAACGACGAAATTCGACACGCAAGCTACCCTCTGGGTGTCAATTAACAAAGCTTGCACCAGGCACCCGAGGCCATACGATATTATTATCATTAGTACCTGTTCCGAAATTTCCAACATGTTCCATACGAAACTTGCAGAAAATTTAGCGTTCTTTTTGGAAATGAAAATACTTTGCCCAAAATGCACTGGAAGTGAGTTACGGAGGAAAAACTAAAAAAAAAAAAGCCTCTTCTTGGATCTATTTCCAAGATGGCGGACAACGCACAAGGAGGGGTAGGTCGAAAACATGGATTTTTCACGAGAGGGGCAATACATAAAACTGACCTGAAAACAAATTACTCTACCTTTTGCAAGCCAAAATACTATCTCTACTGGGCTAAAAAGGGACAAAAACCAATTGCATTATTATGGGTTACTTGTGAGCGCCCCATGTCTGCATATCACCCACCTGACATTACTGCTATGCGGGATGGACGCGATACAGCTCTGACAGGGGCTATCGTCTTGTTTTCTGTATTTGTTTAAATGCACTTTATAAACAAATATATTTCTGTTGACTTTTCATAAGTAGTGGCTAGCATTCTTGGCTGTCCCCGTGGAGGCCCGGGATTGATTAACGGTTCTGCCAAGAAATTTAATTCTGATCTGAGGGTTGGAACGGGGTACATTAGGCCTCATAAGGCAAAACTGAGAAAAGATCCTGGAAATAGTTTTCCGTGGTTTCCCACTTCTACTCCAGGCAAATACCGGAATTTAAGGCCACGACTCCCTCCAACCCAAATCCTATCTCAATTACAAATACACACACTAGTACATACATCCAAGTGTAACAGATTATCAGACATATTCTACACACACCCAAGTACATGGGGATGCATGACCACGATGTCGCAAATCCCCTAAACGCATCAACAAAAACTTTTCAAGATTTCTCCTGTACAAATCAAACGGTTCGAAAGATTTTTGGCTCAAACCGCACCTTCTAACTCCGTCTGGAACATGCATTTCAAAGAGCCGAAACAATAACGAATTTAATATTATAACTGTGCCTTACATAAATCTTCTACAACAATAATTAATATGTCCAAGGAAACACACACATCTTGTTATTAAAACAAAGTTTTAAATTATCAAAATTCAATTCGTAACTAATTGTATCCATTCTTAGCCTATTATCATTTATGAGAAAATAGGCCTATGAGATCACCTTTTGTCCGTGTATGTGTATGTGTATGTGTATGTGTATGTGTATATATCCCCTAATAAAATCTAAACGGCTGAAGCGATTTCAAAGAAACTCAGTAAGGTCATAGCACTATTTTGTCCGACCCCGACTGTGCCCCTCAAATTTTATTATGTCTCACCAATCCAACATGGCAGCTGTGCGAAATAATTCACCAGCATTCTATGACTCCGAAACTATTACAGCTATCACCCTGACATTTTGTACAGTGATAAAGGGCACTACTAAACGTTCACCTATGCAACGTTCATAAACCTGCTAAGTACAAAACGAACATGGCGGCCAATTGATTTTGAAACATTAAAATAGACTTTTCGCACGATTAAACCACCCGAGCGAATTGAAACATGCTACAGCAAATGTCTATACACATTGCAATGCGCTGGCATCTTATTTAGTTCAATTGTTTACATAACCGCAAGATGGAGTCTATGCGAAATTTTAAAATTAAGTTTGTATTTCTTCTGTCCTAATCAAGTGATCGAAGTGAACGTTTGAATAATGAACGTATGCAACAATCGTCATCTAATAGTACATAACTATATGGCCTACATATATACAAAAATCCAACATGGCGACCATCCGAAATAGTTAGACGGTTCTCAATATCTACGAATCTATTACAGCAATCAAACTGACATTTTGTACGTTGATAAAGGCTATTAACATAAGTTCACATATGAGACTTTCAATAACCTGGTGAGCACAAATTCAACACGTCGGCGCGTAATTTGAATATTTAAATGGGCGTTTCTCGCGATTTAATCATACGAGCGCAGAGAAACTCGGTGCGGTATATGCTGATACAAATCAACTGGCATCTAATTTATTTCAATTGTTTTCATAACCACAAGATGGCGGCTGTATGAAATTTTAAAATTTCGTTTTTATTATTTCGTTTGTCCTAATCATGCGATTGAAGTTTGAATAATTCACCTACACAATAATCATCATGTAATAGAACATACCTCTATGGCCTACATATACTGTATATATAAAATCCAACATGGCGACCATCCGAAATATTTAGATGGTTCTCAATATCTACGAATCTATTACAGCAATCAAACTGAAATTTTGTATGTTGATACAAGCAATGAATATAAATAGCATGTAGGAAAATAGGCTGAATAGTTCTTCATGGAACTACTTGTTCAAAATTTGGTTCTTACTTAGTGCAGATCTTCATCATTTCACTCATATCTCCCATGTTTATTGGACGTTTTGGACTTTTATTTAAGTGGGTGATACACCTTCAGCTACAAAATGAATCTCCCTCATTTCCATATTATTAATTAATTGAGCGTTATATTTTCATTGCTATTTTGAGCAAACTCAAACAATATTTTTAACGTTTTTTAGAAAGACTAATTAAATCCAGAGATGTTTGAGTGTGATTCGTTTTGTCCAACAATTCCTAAAATTACTATAAACGGCGAAGATTAGCACAAAGCCAGGCCCAAATTTTGAATAGCCTAATGAATAAGAATAGTTACAATTTGAATTTTTATACTTTAAAACTTTGGTTGGTTGGTTCCTCAGTTTAGGGGCTGTGACAACGCGCTCATGTAGCTTCGTGTACTTTGGGTGTGTTTAGAATCTGTCTAATAACCGGTGTTAATTGTGATGAATGTATTAGTGTGTTTTGTCTGTTTTTAATTCAAGTAAGGACTGCAGACGATAATTTCTAGTAGTTCCTACTTTCGCTACTAAATGGTACCATCCAGGACACCTAGCTGTGAACATGGCTACTGCCATCGCAACTAACGCCTGGTGACGAACGTTGGAACTTATGAGCATTAGTGAAGCCTAACCTACAAATTTTGGCTTCACACAAGTGTAGTTAGTGGGTTCTTTTTCATGCCATAAATCTATGACATGAATCCGCCGACTTAACTTCCCCTCCGAAGGAGGGCTTTTTAACGCTCTTAAAAAGTCGATGATTTCGGCCGGGTTTGAACCCGCGATCTTGGGCATAGAAGCTCAGCATGCTACCAACTACGCCACCGAAGCCGCTCATTTAAAACTTTACTTCTAATAGCAAGAAGTGTGTGTTTTCTTGGTTACGTATATAATTTTTGTGTAAGAGTTAACTTAAAAAAAAATATCAAATTTACCCTCCAGGTTGGTGGAACCCACGGACTCGGCGAGGGAACTCATCACTACCGCCTCTACGGGCAGTGTCCTAGAGCTGGGAACATCTGGTCGGAGTGGATACAACTGAGGAGGTGTCATCAGCACCTCGCCCAGGCGGCCTCGCCTGCAAAGCGAACAGGGGCCTCATGAGGGATCGGAAGGGAGGGGAAGATGGGGACGGATAGGCAAGGAAGCGGGAAGGAGGCGGCCGTGGCCTTAAAGTTGGTATCATCCTGGCATTTGCCCGAAGACGAAGTGAGATACCACGGAAAACCACTTAGAGGATGACTGAGGTGGAAATCGAACCCCCTCTACTCATTTGGGCCACCCGAGGCTGAGTAGACCCCGTTCCAGTCATCATACTACTTTTCAAATTTCGTGGCAGAGCCGGAAATCGAACCCAGGACCTCCGGGGTGGCAGCTAACCATGCTGACCGCTACGCTACGGAGGCGACCAGAGTTATACTTTTAAAATCGTTATTGTTTTAGCTCCTGCAGTTGTATGTTCCCCCTTAAGAGGTTGAGTTTTGTGAATGCTACACATTAGCGTTTGCTATTTTGAGTAATGTTAGGAATTTGATGGCCATGAATTACTAGTAACCTCCAGATAGCAGGTGCAGTGGTATCTGAGCTAGTGTTGTTTTCCTTGACATTAACATATCACCAAGATGTGGCAAGCAAGGGCTCAATTATATTATCTTTATTGTTTCACGGAGACTGGACTGGAAGTTGATAACCATACTGGTCGATTCTTATAAAGCAGTAATTTTACCCGAGATGGTTACTCGTTAACAACCAAAATGGGCCCCAACAACATTGTCTTGATCCAGATTGCAATATCCCTTGCTGCGGTAAGTAACTATTTATAAATTACTAGCAACCAGCCCTGGCTACGCCCGGTATCTTGAACAGTTAACCCAGCGTAAGCTTAAAAGACGCACGGACGGCAGGTCCCAGACGGAATTCAGAAAAGACGAGGTGAACGGGGAAACTACAAACACATATACTCTTCTCTGAAGTCTTAACTCGACACGACTCGACAGTTTGATGCCCACCGAAGCTGGGGTGATAGGGTCGCTAACTTGTAAACTCGCTCGGAAGCTAGTAATTTAAAATTCCACTGAATGGAGATTGTTGGAAGAAATGAAAACGTAAAAACACTTACAGTGGGCGATGTAGTAAAGATAATGATATGCTGTCCCGGAATATTTTGTAGAACTTTTCATGCTGAACAATTCTTACACTCGTAGTATACCTATGGATATCTTTAACGTTCACCCAGCGTAGGCTTAAAAGGTGCACGGACGACTCTATTCACTGAAATCGTTACAGCTCAGCTTCCTTTGTCATAAATGAATGTTTTTGTACAGAAACCTTCCTCGAGAAATGCTTTACGGAATGGTGAAAACCACATCAAAATCCATCCAGTGGTTCTCAAGATTACCCGTTACATCCAAGAATCGGGGGCTTTGTTTTGTACTATGTAGAGATAATGCAATTACGAGAGATCACTTCGTGGTGTAGTGGTTAGCGCTCTTGTCTGTCGATTCCCGACTCTGCCAAGAAATTTAATTCTGGTCTGCGTGCTGGAACGGTGTTCATTCAATCTCGTGAGGCAAAACTGAGGATGTAAATAATTTGCCTGCTGGCCTGTGTTATTGTGGTGGTTGTATTAGTGTGTATGGATGTAATTGGGGCTATGTTTGGGAAGGGGGCAGCCGTGGCCTTAATTAGGTATCATCCCGGCATTTGCCTGGAGTAAAAGTGGAAAAGCACGGAAAACCCCTTCCAGGATGGCTGAGCTGGGAATCGAACACGGACCTCCGGGGCGGCAGCCAAGAATGCTAGCCGTCCCCAAGAGTGAGTCCATCTCTATTTACATCTTTTATCCGTAATTACGTCAGGCTGTTTAACAGCCTTCTTTTGGCGCTATCTCAGTTCTTAAGAGTCATTGACCTATCGTAGGCGATATGGTGAATATAAATACAGTAATAGATTGATGAAGACGAAAAGCACACATTTCAGTCATGAACGTCAGACACATCGTAGCTGTCGTCTTCCCGATATGCCTGGTCTTTGTAAGTAATGCACTATACAGTACAGATCGATTCTAATTAATAGATTCAAGCACTAGTTTTTACTAAATCTTTCTTCATCCAGGAGCAGTACAACATTTTCACAATCGAAGTATTAGAAGACATTTTTCAGTGTTGGCTAGTAAACTTTCTTCTTCCTATCAAGTGGCCTGTTACGGTCTCGTTCCATTTCTTCGAAGGTCGATATACGTATATTCTGCCTCTAGGTTGGTACTGTATTTGAGGACTCGTCTGGTGATCCGGCCGGTCTTCATACGTAGTGCATGGTCCTTCCAAGCTGAACTGTCATTCTGCACTGTGTTGATAATTGGTTTTACTAAGGATATCATCAGATCTTTTCTTATCCCATAGTGTGTATCCAGCTCTTCTCCTCATGAACCGCATCTCGGCACTCGTTAGTCTCTGTTCGTCCACTTTGTGAAGGGTCCAAGCTTCGCTGCCATATAGAAGGGTAGGTTTGGCTAGGATGTTGTATAGTTCGAGTCCTGTGTGCCTCTGGACTAAAGATGGCCTGACGATGTTATTTATTAGTCCCGTGACCTTAGTGAAGTTGATGATTTTGTGCTGAATATCGGTTTCTTGGATGTGACTGAGGTTATAGCCGAGATATTTGAATGCTGATACCTGCTCAAGGGTTGTATTTTCTATTGCGATTTTTGTTCTCTAATGGTTTTTCCCGATGAAGGCCATAACATTAGTTTTGGTAAGGGAAATCTCCATGTTGTAGTTTCTTGCTGTTGTGTGAAGATTATATACTGATCTCTGTAAATCATCTTCAGATTCTGCAAAACGTACCAAGTCGTCTGCAAACAGTAGAGAGTCTATATCAGGTGGTCTATCTAACTTAATGTGTAAATAATTCATGTTTTTTGGGCTAATGCCTTGTATATTTAGATTAGAACCATACATTTCGGAGAAACGGCATTAGCCCAAAAGACATGAATTATTTATATAATCCGGGCCGTGAAAGCCTTAATATACATATCTTAATGTGGTCATGGGATTTTTGTCTCCATTCACTGATGATTTTATTTATGTATATGTTGAACTTAATTGGTGAGAGAAAACAGCCTTGTCTAACTCTCTGATCAATGGGTTTCTATTCCGTCTGCTGTAGTCCAATTCTGACAGCAATCACATTTTGACTGTAGATATTTTGAATTGCTTTTATTATATGTGATGGTGTATTGCTTTCTGCTAAACTATTCCAAATGTTCCTTCTGTCTATTTTATCGAAAGCCTTCACAAAATCAATAAAGACTAAATGTGTTTCCAGATTAAATTCTTTCCTTTTCTCAATGAGTATCTTCAGTGTGAAATATCCATCGGCGCATGATCTGCCTTTCCGGAATCCATTCTGTTCTTCTCCCAGGAGTGGTTCATAGAAGGTTTGTAGTCTTAGTCGTATAATGCACACGATAGTGCCCAATTATATTAGATGGGAGGACAAATATTTAAACCGACTAACCTGAAAGAAATAATAAAAATAATATCGTACGACCTCGGGTGCCGGGTGCAAGCTTTGTAATTTGACACCCAGAGGGTAGCTTGCTTGTCGAATTTCGTTGTTCCTTGAATCACTATGAAAGTCAAGGAGGTTAGATACCTAAGCTCCTTGAACATTATAGCGCTTTCTAGTAGAGAAATGAGGAACTTTGTGTTGGCGGAAACTCCCGAGATTAATTTTGCCATTATGAACACGGCGTACTGAACTCAAATGGGCTCTTTGACATGCCAACATCATACGACATGCGTGTCGTATTTTTGCCGCCTTTCAAAGATCACTTACCACGGCCAGGAGCGAACCTGCAATCTTGGGGTTAGTAGACCGACACGCTATACACTCACCCACCGTGGCAAGCTAAAGAAATAATACATGAATATTATTGATTACGGTACTCGAGTCGCTGATTTTTTTGTTTTAACGATATCCGCGAAATATTTCAGCAAACATATAGGTATAATGCTATCAGGATATATTTACCCCAAAATATGCCATTAATTCTATATAAAAATCGCAAATTATCGCGAAATAAAGTTGTTGTGCGTAATGTGTTATTTTCACCCTAAAATGGCAGATTACAGCAAAATGTTGGTAATAAGATATTTTTTAAAAATTCTTCAAAATTAATTGAAATAGTTCCACAGAAATGAAGAAATCTTAAATACGAATGTTTCATTAGATACGGGATAACGAAGTCTCTTCTTTAGCTTGATTAGTTGAAGTCCTGAAATCGTGGAAACAATGCTCTGCTTATACTTTGGGGACAACAAAGTTTCACGAGTTAGTGACTATGGTAGTCATGGATAATAGCCTATATGTTGAAGTAAATGTTAGGTTACGTATTACCCAAACACAGAAAATATAATTCATTTGAGTTTTACTTCTTTTGAAAAAATAAATAATAAAACACTAGAATAAACTGTTTGTTACTCCTCCGAAAGTTTCTCTAGTGTTCATTATTTAACCAATCCGTGCTCCTTACACATAGTTATTACACACACTCATACCTCAGTTTTTTTTATTTCACCGCATCGAAGCCTTTTATATTACCATAAATCAGGGCCCCTATTTATCACTTAACACACTTATGTACAAATGATTTAATTGGATGACATATTTCACAATCGTTTCAAAAACGCACTTTTTATACGAACACCTAATAATTAGGACTCGAACGTTTAAGACATAAAAATAGCCCGAATATGCAAGCAAATATGATCTTAAAAATGACGAAATAAGACTCAAAATATATAAAATATGACCTAAAAGTGACTGATTTAAATAAGGCTGTTTTTAGCCTATTTTCATTTTATGAAAAAAAAAAAAAAATAGGCCTATGAGATCACCTTTTGTCCGTGTGTGATTCGTGTGTGTGTGTCCCTAATAACTTCTAAACGGCTGAAGAGATTTCAACGAAACTCGGTAAGATCATAGCACCATTCTGGCCGACCCCGACCGTGCCCTTCAAATTTTATTGTGTCTCATCACTCCAAAATGGCGGCTATGCGAAATATTTAACCAGCATTCAGTATCTCCGAAACTATTACCGATATCACTCTGAAATTTTGTACGGTGATGAAGGGCACTACTAGAAGTTCACTTATGAGCCTTTTAAAAACCTGTTAATTACAAAAGCAACATGGCGGCCAAGCGAAGTTGAGACGTTTAAATAGACGTTTCTCGCGATTTAACCATCCAAACGTAATGCAACTTGGTACAGCAAATGTTTATACACATTGTAATGCACTGGCGTCCAATTTAGTTCAATTGTTTACATAACGTCAAAATGGTGGCTGTGCGAAATATTTCACTGGCATTCAATATCTCCGAAACTATTACAGATATCACCCTGACATTTTGTACGGTGATAAAGGGCACTGCTACAAGTTTATCTGTGTAACTTTCAAGAACCTGTAATGTACAAATCTAACATGGCGGCCAAGCGAAGTTGAAATATTTTAATAGACTCTTCTCGTGATTTAACCGTCTGAGCGCAGTGAAACGTGGTACAATAAATGATTATACATATTGTAATGCATTGGCATCTAATTTAGTTCAATTGTTAACATAACCTCAAGATGGCGGCTGTGCGAAATTTTAAACTTAAGTTTTTATTTCTTGTGTCGTAATCATGCGATCAAAGTGAAAGTTTGAATAATGAAGCTACGCAATAAATTTCCTTTAATGGTACATAAGTCTATGGCCTATACATATACCAATCCAAAATGGCGACCATCCGAAATATTTTGACGGTTCTCAATATCTACGAATCTTTTACAGCTATCACACTGAACATTTTTATGTTCATAGATGCTATGAACATAATTCACCTATAGGACTTTCAGTAACCTGGTGAGCACAAATCCAACATGGCGGCGACGCGAATTATAAATATTTAAATGGACGTTTCTCGCGATTTAAACGTCCGACTGCAGTGAAACTTTGCACGTTATATGCTTATACAAATGTTAATCCACTGGCATCTAATTTATTTAAATTGTTTTCATAACCACAAGATGGCAGCTGTGCGAAATTTTAAAATCTCGTTTTTTCCTCCTGTGTCCTAATCATGCGATTGAAGTTTGAATACCACACGTACACAATAATCTTCATGTAATAGTGCATAAATAAAAATCCAGTCTGGCGACCATCTGAAATATTTAGACTGTTCTCAATAACTACGAATCTATCACAATAATCAAACTGAAATTTTGTGTATGTTGATAGAGGCAATTCACATGAGTAGAATATATGAAAGTAGGCTGTATAGCTCTTCACGGAACTACTTGTTAAATTATAAATCCAAGCGACAATCCCTTCAAGATAAAATGTTTAACTAAATTCTTTATTCCTATTTTGATATTAATTTTCTGAATATCCAGTACAAGTTTAAGTGGTTACAGTCTATTTCTGTAAGCACTAGTTTCCGTTCGGTAAGTTGTGGATGATTGCACACCTACAGCTGCCGTTAAACTACCGAAATATGACGTTCTTACCAAATCATGCTCAAAATATGACCTAATGGTAAAGAATGTTCGAAATATGCATTTATATGACAAATAAAAACCACTGTATTGTGCCGATAATCACTTGATTTGCATCAGAAAGCAATCGGGCATGAAAATAGAGGCAAAGAAAAATATATGACTTTTCCTAATAATAATACTTGAGATACATTTTCTTTATGATTTTTGTTTCTTTTGTACAAATACAATTGATAGAAAAATATTATGCGCTTGACAAATGAAAGATACTTTATTTTTTTAAATTATTATTATGAACACCTGTGTAATTCAAATTTTCCCAGAAAGATCGAGCACGACCCTCACTTTTAGTTATAGTCGGCTATAGAAGGCTCCCGGAACCTTATTTTTGATTTGGTGCTTGGCCCAGTATACGTATCTTTCTACCATTCAAATTCGTATTTTAAAATGGTGAGAATTTGTGAATTGAGTCTAATAATTTGAACATTCCATAAAGGCCTTATACTTATCATTCCTTGTATTTGTTATGTTTTTTTTGAATGGGTCCATACAGTCTTGATCGCAGCAATTCTCTGTTCTCATGTAACTAGCAGAATTGTTCCGATGTCAATTATATATTGGAAATCATCTACTGCGTGTAATATAACAATGCATAATGTGGTTATGACGAGAACATTATCAATGACTGTGTTATATTGTGTACCTACAAGTGCATATATTGGTACCGGTAGTAGCATGAAGATATTTAATTATTTTAAGGTTGGATATCGTGGTCATATAGCTCCGTGTATTTGGGTGTGTACGGAATTTGTGTGATAACCTGAGTTATTGTGATGGGTGTACTAGTGTGCGTATTTGTACATTGGAGATAGGATCGGGAAAGAGTCGGCCGTGGCCTTAAGTTAGGAACCACCCCCAGTATTTACCAGGAGTAGAAGTGGGGAAACCACAGAAAATTACTTCCAGGATGGCTGAGGTGTTAAAATAAGATAAAGCTGGTGAATGCCTCTTATCAGTTCAGACTCACGAGGCTAAATGCACCCATTTCCAACCCTCACACCAGAATTAAAATTTCTTGGCAGAGCCGGGAATCAAACTGATGGCAACAAAAAAACATTCGTAAAAGCGTGTTACGGCGACAAATCTCCGATCCCTAGTTACCATGGCAACAAGTCCAGGAGGAACTAGATTCCACTCGTTGAGCGTGTTGAGGCGACAAATCTCCAACCTTTAGTTACCATGGCGACAAGTCCAGGACGAGCTAGATTCCACTCGTTGAGCGTGTTGAGGCGACGAATCCCCAACCTCTAGTTACCATGGCGACAAGTCCAGGGGGAACTAGATTCCACTCGTTGAGTGTGTTGAGGCGACGAATCCCCAACCTCTAGTTACCATGGCGACAAGTCCAGGACGAGCTAGATTCCACTCGTTGAGCGTGTTGAGGCGACGAATCCCCAACCTCTAGTTACCATGGCAACAAGTCCAGGGGGAACTAGATTCCACTCGTTGAGTGTGTTGAGGCGACAAATCCCCAACCTTTAGTTACCATGGCAACACGTCCAGGAAGAGCTAGATTCCACTCGTTGAGCGTGTTGAGGCGACGAATCCCCAACCTCTAGTTACCATGGCAACAAGTCCAGGAGGAACTAGATTCCACTCGTTGAGTGTGTTGAGGCGACGAATCCCCAACCTCTAGTTACCATGGCAACAAGTCCAGGACGAGCTAGATTCCACTCGTTGAGCGTGTTGAGGCGACGAATCCCCAACCTTTAGTTACCATGGCAACAAGTCCAGGACGAGCTAGATTCCACTCGTTGAGCGTGTTGAGGCGACGAATCCCCAACCTCTAGTTACCATGGCGACAAGTCCAGGACGAGCTAGATTCCACTCGTTGAGCGTGTTGAGGCGACGAATCCCCAACCTCTAGTTACCATGGCAACAAGTCCAGGGGGAACTAGATTCCACTCGTTGAGTGTGTTGAGGCGACAAATCCCCAACCTTTAGTTACCATGGCAACACGTCCAGGAAGAGCTAGATTCCACTCGTTGAGCGTGTTGAGGCGACGAATCCCCAACCTCTAGTTACCATGGCCACAAGTCCAGGGGGAACTAGATTCCACTCGTTGAGTGTGTTGAGGCGACAAATCCCCAACCTCTAGTTACCATGGCAACAAGTCCAGGAGGAACTAGATTCCACTCGTTTGGTGTGTTGAGGCGACAAATCCCCAACTTCTAGTTACCATGGCAACAAGTCCAGGAGGAACTAGATTCCACTCGTTGAGCGTGTTGAGGCGACAAATCTCCGACCCCTAGTTACCATGGCAACAAATCCAGGAGGAACTAGATTCCACTCGTTGAGTGTGTTGAGGCGACAAATCCCCAACCTCTAGTTACCATGGCAACAAGTCCAGGAGGAACTAGATTCCACTCGTTGAGTGTGTTGAGGCGACAAATCCCCAACCTCTAGTTACCATGGCAACAAGTACAGGACGAGCTAGATTCCACTCGTTGAGCGTGTTGAGGCGACGAATCCCCAACCTCTAGTTACCATGGCAACAAGTCCAGGGGGAACTAGATTCCACTCGTTGAGCGTGTTGAGGCGACGAATCCCCAACCTCTAGTTACCATGGCAACAAGTCCAGGAGGAACTAGATTCCACTCGTTGAGTGTGTTGAGGCGACAAATCCCCAACCTTTAGTTACCATGGCAACAAGTCCAGGACGAGCTAGATTCCACTCGTTGAGCGTGTTGAGGCGACGAATCCCCAACCTCTAGTTACCATGGCAACAAGTCCAGGGGGAACTAGATGCCACTCGTTGAGTGTGTTGAGGCGACAAATCCCCAACCTCTAGTTACCATGGCAACAAGTCCAGGAGGAACTAGATTCCACTCGTTGAGTGTGTTGAGGCGACAAATCCCCAACTTCTAGTTACCATGGCAACAAGTCCAGGAGGCACTAGATTGCACTCGTTGAGCGTGTTGAGGCGACAAATCTCCGACCCCTAGTTACCATGGCAACAAATCCAGGAGGAACTAGATTCCACTCGTTGAGTGTGTTGAGGCGAAAAATCCCCAACCTCTAGTTACCATGGCAACAAGTCCAGGAGGAACTAGATTCCACTCGTTGAGTGTGTTGAGGCGACAAATCCCCAACCTCTAGTTACCATGGCAACACGTCCAGGGGGAACTAGATTCCACTCGTTGAGTGTGTTGAGGCGACAAATCTCCGACCACTAGTTGCCGTGGCAACAAATCCAGGAGGAACTAGATTCCACTCGTTGAGCGTGTTGAGGTGACGGATCCCCAACCTCTAGTTACCATGGCAACAAGTCCAGGGGGAACTAGATTCGACTCGTTGAGTGTGTTGAGGCGACAAATCCCCAACTTCTAGTTACCATGGCAACAAGTCCAGGAGGAACTAGATTCCACTCGTTGAGTGTGTTGAGGTGACAAATCCCCAACTTCTAGTTACCATGGCAACAAATCCAGGAGGAACTAGATTCCACTCGTTGAGTGTGTTGAGGCGACAAATCCCCAACCTCTAGTTACCATGGCAACAAGTCCAGGAGGAACTAGATTCCACTCGTTGAGTGTGTTGAGGCGACAAATCCCCAACTTCTAGTTACCATGGCAACAAATCCAGGAGGAACTAGATTCCACTCGTTGAGTGTGTTGAGGCGACAAATCCCCAACTTCTAGTTACCATGGCAACAAATCCAGGAGGAACTAGATTCCACTCGTTGAGTGTGTTGAGGCGACAAATCCCCAACCTCTAGTTACCATGACAACAAGTCCAGGAGAAACTAGATTCCACTCGTTGAGTGTGTTGAGGCGACAAATCCCCAACCTCTAGTTACCATGGCAACAAGTCCAGGGGGAACTAGATTCCACTCGTTGAGTGTGTTGAGGCGACAAATCTCCGACCCCTAGTTACCATGGCAACAAATCCAGGAGGAACTAGATTCCACTCGTTGAGTGTGTTGAGGCGACAAATCTCCGACCCCTAGTTACCATGGCAACAAATCCAGGAGGAACTAGATTCCACTCGTTGAGTGTGTTGAGGCGACAAATCCCCAACTTCTACTTACCATGGCAACAAGTCCAGGAGGAACTAGATTCCACTCTTTGAGCGTTTTGAGGCGACAAATCTCCGACCCCTAGTTACCATGGCAACACATCCAGGAGGAACTAGATTCCACTCGTTGAGCGTGTTGAGGCGACAAATCCCCAACCTCTAGTTACCATGGCAACAAGTCCAGGAGGAACTAGATTCCACTCGTTGAGTGTGTTGAGGCGACGAATCCCCAACCTCTAGTTACCATGGCAACAAGTCCAGGGGGTACTAGATTCCACTCGTTGAGTGTGTAGAGGCGACAAATCTCCAACCTCTAGTTACCATGGCAACAAGTCCAGGGGAAACTAGATTCCACTCGTTGAGTGTGTTGAGGCGACAAATCCCCAACTTCTAGTTACCATTGCAACAAGTCCAGGGGGAACTAGATTCCACTCGTTGAGCGTGTCGAGGTGACAAATCCCCAACCTTTAGTTACCATGGCGACAAGTCCAGGAGGAACTAGATTCCACTCGTTGAGCGTGTTGAGGCGACAAATCCCCAACCTCTAGTTACCATGGCAACAAGTCCATGAGGAACTAGATTCCACTCGTTGAGTGTGTTGAGGTGACAAATCTCCGACCCCTAGTTACCATGGCAACAAATCCAGGAGGAACTAGATTCCACTCGTTGAGCGTGTTGAGGCGACAAATCTCCGACCCCTAGTTACCATGGCAACAAGTCCAGGAGAAACTAGATTCCACTCGTTGAAGACAGAGCATAAACCTACAAGATTTGCTGAGTTTTAAAGATACGGTGTTTCAGACCAAACCATGGATCAACAAGGATATGATTTATTCGTCTCTTCGTATTATAAGTATCACGTGTGCTTCTATACTGCGATAACTGAGAGTTCTTCCGGCTTTTCTCCTTCCTAGGAATGTTTCCAAACAGTTGACATATTGGCATTCTTTTTTTATTGGTGACTGGGTTGCATACGATTCGCTCAATCTGTGATAGGCTAGATTTTCAACACCTTTACATGCGTGCTGTTGTTCTGAGTGGGTCACAGTTTCCTTGACATGCCCTTGAGGACTCCGAGCCCGTAATGTAAACGCTCTGTATAAGCTTTTCAAGATACGACTGCCACTGATCTTGACTGCACCGGCATCTGTTGTTAACCCTTTATAGGGCAAAACTACTTTTTTACTTTTATGTGTTTTTACTTTTTTGGCCTAATTATTATAATTCTTAATAAATGTTATTTTTCTCTATTTTTTATGTTTATATTTTTATTTGTAATTTTCAATTTTTGTTCTTATAGAATTAATTTTTATACTTTTTATTGAATTAATTAATTAACTAATTACGAAATGTTTTAACAATTATTTTCGTTATTTCTATTTTTTATAATTCTTTTATCATTGTAATTTCATTTTTATTTTTATAGTTATATTTAATTTTTACACTTTAATTGTTGATGTTTTTAGTTAAAATTTTTATCCAACACGTTACGTCAAGTAGATACGAATATACTTCAGTTTTAGAAATACTAGCACTTCGGCATGAAAATTCTCCGAAATTTTGCTTAAAGATTCAACTATCAGTATCTTTGAAAGCACAAACTGTCCTTATGACAGGTGGGTAATATAAGGACCACTATCCCATAAAGGGTTAATAGCAGCTGGAGCCTTGCGTGGCGATGAGGGGGAAACAGTGATGACAGAGTACAGTCTGCACATAAGCCATGCAGCATTGTGCGTGCTGGAGTACGGATGGTATGTGGTGAGGCTTCAATGTCAAGCTGACCGCTCAGGGCAGACAGATTTCCAGTCACGCTTCAGTGGTGGGGGAACAGCGACAGCAGTCACTCGTCATCCGCCGTGCTGTCGACATGGCGTGTTAATGTTTATAAACCGTCCATGCAATCGTCTTGAGCTCAGCTCAGTTACATGAGGGGTGTCTCATCGAGCACTCCGGCTCCCCACCACTCATACTGTACCGCGACCTTGAAGCCTCGCCACATACCGTCTACTAGTGTTAGACAGAAGTTACTTGTGAGTTGTGTACGTAAATAATAATAATAATAATAATAATAATAACAATACAAATTGGCGAATTAAGAATGGTGCGTTTCAACAGTTCAACCTCCCTATAAAGGTTTCTAAAAAGATGGTAAATTGTCTTTCACGGCCAAGGAATTAAAACTCAGCAATTTTTCTAGGTTTATGTCGTGTCTTGTGTGGGGTTTCGCCGAAGTCGTCGGAATTTTTTAAGATCGTTAAAAATCGCTCAGTGTGCCTTCCTTCGGAGGGGAAGTAAAGCCGGTGGGTCCATGTCATAGATTTATGGCATGTAAGAGAACCTTCCACTAACTAAACTTATGTGAAGGAAACTTTGTAGGTTTGATTTGATTAATGCTCTTAAGTTCCAGCGTTCGTCACCAGGCACTGGTTGCTATGGCATCTAGTAGTAGCCAGCGAAAGTAGGAACTACTTGAAATTATCGTCTGCAGTCCTTACTTGAATTGAAAACAGATAACACGCACTAATACAGCGATCACAATTAACACCGGTTATCAGACAGATTCTTCACACACACCCAAAGTACACGGGGCTACATGACCGCGTTGTCGCAGCCCCTAAACTAAGGAACCAACCAACCAACCAACCAACCGTGGTTTCGCCTCTGAACACCGAGATAGGCTCATCAGCGGGCTCTTGATTCTGTGCCCGGACCCTCACAGGAGTAGGGAACTAACCCGCATCCACTGGGGAAAATATTCATAACTATGGATTTTGAGAACCGTCCTATTTTGTGGTTTCATGTCTACTTCGGCTTGGCTAATGGCATTCGTAATTATAATAGTTAGTGTTATAGTAGTGTAGGGGAGTTAGCCCGAATGTATAAATTATTATCAGTTTCGAATTAAAATTTTGTTTATTTAAAGATCGTTTTTTAAATGTTAAAATGTTATGATGAAGAGCCCGCTGATGAGCACAAGACACGGCATAAACCTAGAGAAGATTGCTGAGTTCTAATACAGAGTGTTTATAAGATTAGCCTACGGGCACGGAGTCCTCAAGGGTAACTGAAGCAAGCTGTGACCCAATCGGAACAGCAGCACGTATGTAAAGCAGGGGTTCTCAAACTTTTTCTGTCACGCCCCCCTTCTGAAACATGAAATATCTAGCCCCCCCCCCCCTATTTTCATTTCCTTTCTTAGCACTTCTCATAGGCTACTTCCAACAACAACAAAAATAAATAAATAATAAGATCACACAAGATCTACTGGTATGCTACTGCCTAATTAGGATTTCAACTACCAGTTATATCAATAATAATAATAATAATAATAATAATAATAATAATAATAATATTAATAATAATAATAATAATAGAGTACATCAAAATACAACAACGTTTTGTAAAAAAAAGTCATGCATATGTATTACTTTTGCTTATAAAAATAAAAACAACTGCTGCACGTGCAGTTATTGGAATTGAGCAAATTTTGTTTGTTTCAGTAATTAGCTCTTCAGCTGTGACACCTGTGTTCAGTAATGATTTTCATATTTGGAAGCTCGTGACTTATAAATGACAATAGAAATAATATATACAATTTTCAACATTTCGCTGTGAATTTGAAAAATGTTATGTTAAAACTCTTCACCCATGAAAAAGTAAAACAGGAGAATAAAAGTGTACATGGATCAGAATTCGGTAATTCTCAGACACTTACGGAGTTAGTGTGATGTGTGAGCTTGAATTTGAGATGAATGTAAATTCAGTTTGAAACAGCAACCCGCAGAACTCCTTCCAGCTGCAGCCGAGACTTATGCTTCGTCTTGACGGATGCCATTGCGGAAAGTGTTGGCTCACACACGTAAGTTGAAGCGAAGGGTAATAACAGGCCCACTGCTTTTCTTGATAAAATGGGATATTCATTCCGAATCTGCACCCAAAGATTTTCAAGAGACTTCGACTTAAATTCATTTCGAAGTATTCTGTCACTTGAGAGTTCTATTAGTTCCTCCTGTTCTGCCGTTGACAGGTGGGCTGTTACGTTCCTTTCAAACGGACTGCGAATCCAGTCATTCTCAGTTGAAGGTTGTGGAAATCTACCCTCGAATTTTTCACGAAGGTTTTGGAGGTGTTCTACGACAATTCCACTAATTTGACAAATTGACTCATTTTCTTCCAGGAATTCATTCAGACAATGAAACATCTCACAGTTACCTTTGTCCAGCTGGGCTTTCCAAAGTTCAAGTTTTGTCTTAAAAGCAAGCACTTTGTCGCTTAGAATGAAAATATTACTATTTCGTCCTTGAAGTGACACGTTAAGTTCATTCAGTGTTTCAAATACGTCAGCCAAGTAGCACTGTATTAGAAGCCATTTCTCATCCAGAAACAGGGTTGCGAGTGTAGGACTGCTGTCCAATAGGAAAATACGAAGTTCATTCTTCAACTCCACAACGCGACGAAGGACTCGACCACGAGACAACCAACGTCTCCGTGTGCAATAGAAACGAATCATGTGTAGATCCCATCTCCTCGCAAAGAATGGAAAATAGCCGACTGTTTAAAGCTCTTGCTTTCACAAAATTTACAATACTAATTTCATGGTTCAGCACTTTATTGACTTCCGGCTGTATCATGCAATGTGTGAATTTTACAGAATTAGTAACAGCACTCACTCTTGCTCTGAAACCCTTTTTAGTTTCAATAAATGCCGACGCCCCATCAGTACATATACCAACACAAATTCCCCATGAGAGATTGTTGTCAATAAGAAAGGAATTCACAAGAGAAAAAATATCTTCGTCTTTAGTCCGCCCTTCCAGAGCTTTACAAAATAGAAAATCCTCGTGTATTTCATTTTCATGACAGTAGCGTACAAAAACAAGATCTGGGCACTGTTTACGATATCAGTACTGTCATCAAGTTGCAGGGCAAATTTTTGGCTATCATGAAGACGTGTTAGCAATTGATTTTTTATGTCAGAGGATATTACATCAATACGACGAGTTACTGTATCATTTGAGATCGGTATCGACTTCAAACACTCACCGAACTTTTTTCCATGCATGATCGCGCACATTTACACGGCTGCAAGAAGAAGATTAGGATTTTGCAATTAAATAGGATACCTCCAAGGATGCTCTTAGCGCTTTCTTAGGAACAGTTGCGTGCTTTTCTATGAATCTAACAATTCCTTTTAGTTGTTCCTCGTGGCGCTTAAAAATGCTAAAGGTTTACTTACAGTCTGGATGTTTAGTCTGCAAGTGTCTCTTAAGTTTCACAGGCTTCAAACTGTCGTTTGCTAAAATCTCCAAACAAAGAATGCTTTGAGGTTGTTCCTGATTATTATTCGAAAGAATGCTGGTAAAGCCTAATGTCAGATAATCGTCTTGATATTTACGCACTTTCACTTTGAGGGTAGAATTAATCATCCTGATGGGAGCAGAAGTAGTCGCGAAAGAACAATGGACTTTGTTTAAATTCGAACCTTGTTATTTTTCCGAAGCACTATCACTTTCATGGGGGTCTCTTTTTACCATTTCTAAAAAGCCACTTATCCATGGGTAATGGCATCACTCGTATCAGTTTATTGTAAAGTTGGCTAAGCACGCACTAGACTTCACC
Source organism: Meconema thalassinum (assembly GCA_946902985.2). Lineage (NCBI taxonomy): Eukaryota > Metazoa > Arthropoda > Insecta > Orthoptera > Tettigoniidae > Meconema > Meconema thalassinum. The sequence goes on along the minus strand of OX336388.2, from coordinate 601,599,274 downwards.
TGTTTACTCATTTTCTTTGAACTGACTGGAAAGGCCTAGCTGAATTCGAATCGGCAATGGCAGAAATAGAAGAATCCATTCTTGGAATCCATTCTTGAAAGGAAGTGGCAGTCACATTGTCAAGCGGCTTACTGTCATCAAGTGTTTGTAAGGAGATGTCACTGTGGGTGGCGAGTGAAAGGGAGCTGTGTGGGAAATGTTACTCGTCACCTTTTCTCAGAATTCCTGCTGGTAGGATTTACTGGTCAGTTCCTGTCAGATATGACAGCAAAGGTACGAGTTTATTATTCTTGAATGGTCTTGGGAGCTACCTGCCTATGATAGGTTCATGAATATGAGGATAGTAATATTTTTTACAGAATATGAAATATCAATATTTCAATCAAAGCTGGCGCCCCCCGCTTTGAGAACCCCTGAGTAAAGGTATTTCTAGCCTGTCACCAAATGAAACCGTGAATTCCAACTGTCTCGAACAATGAGCGTGAGCTCTAATTGTCAAATTGAGGGGACGTGGTGTCGCTATGGCCAAGCTGTTGACCCCATGTCACGGTGGACCCGGTTTGATTCTCGTTCAATGCATGTGATATTTTCAATGCGAAATGCCATATCCTGTGGTTCGGATTCCACGTGAAAGGGAGGTCCTATGGTTGACGATCGCACGATTAACGGTCACGTTACACTGCAAGCTTCCTTTTTAATTGTCATATTGATGTCTTTTGCAGGTATGCGGACAACATACACCAGAATACGAGAAGCATTTCAGACCACTTGCTGAGCGATGTGCCAACACTACATCAACTAGCGAAGGTGAGTTTCACATTGGTAATACGCGGGCGGAAGGTAAAGTCTTTGCCCCTATTTTTTTAGTCCCCCCCCCCCCTCCCCCTCCCCACTCAAATAGAATAATGAATGTTATTGGTTTTACGTCCCTTTTAACAACTGCGGCTTTTAGAGACGCCGGGGTGCCGGAATTTTGCCCCTAAGGGGATCTTTAACGTGCCAGTAAATCTACGGACACGGCTCCCTCGCATTTGCGCACCCTCAAATGCCAGCTGACTGCGCCAGGATACGAACTTGCAACCTCGGGCCCAGCAAGCGAGAACGTTACCCCTGAGCCACGCAGCCAGCTCCACCCACTCAAATTGAAAAAAATGCATACAGGTAATTACAAATATACGTACTGTTCTACGTACCTTACATTATTTTTCCACAATTGTACAGACATTTGTCCCATTGCAGCACTAAATTTGAGATGCCTCTGTGGTAGAATTTAGCCTGCCGGGTGACTGTGGAACCATCATCGGATTGCTGTCTTGGCGTCATCGTTGCACGTGAATCGCTCTCCTGCCAGGGACATCTTCAGTGGACCATGACAATGCGAGACCACATGTGGCAACCAGAGCCGCCAACAAGCTCAGATCATTTCACTGGGAGAGTCTGGACCACCCACCATTCAGTCTGGATCTCGCCCCTAGTGATTTCCATGTTCTTGGTCCGCTGAAGAAGTTCCTAGCAGGGCAGTGATTCACGTGCAACGATGATGCCAAGACAGCAGTCCAACGATGGTTCCACAGTCAGCCAGCTGAATTGTGCCTTAGAGGCATCTCAAATTTAGTCATGGCAAAAGCTTAAAATGATATGGTAAAAGAATTTAGGAAAACTGTCGGTTGTGTGTATACATTGCTTTCTTAGTTAAATATAGCCTATCGACTGCGGTGGCTACGCTCGCAAAATCGCAGCGTTAGTCTATGGGGCCAAGCTCTCTGCTGACTCGGTAGTCGTGGGTTCGAGCCCCACCGTCAACCGTCCTTGAAATGGTTTTCCGTGGTTTCCCCATTTTCTTCTCCAGGCAAATGCTGGTACGGTACCTTCTGACAGGCCACGGCCGATTCCTTCTACATCCTCGCCCTCTTTTATCCATTCATCTCATCTCTTATACCGACGCGCAGCTCACCCAAGGGCGTCGATTTGCAAGACCTGCACTCGACCTCTCAGGAGGCCACATGAAAAAAAAAAACTTAGTTAAATAAGATACGGGCCTTTGTAACGTAAGTGGTTGTGTTGAATCAGGGTTCATTACGCAGAGCTGGAAGCAGTTCGAATCCCGCTTGGGATGTGGTATTAGTGATATGCGTGATCTTTTATAATTTCATTGTCATAAATACATTTTATATTCATATGGATGAAAGTTCGTGAGAAAATCGGAAACAAAACCAAATTTTCCGCCATTGGGAGCTAGAGTTGTGCTGTTTCCCTCTAACTTAACGATGCTTTAAAAAGTTGAGAGAGTTGAATGGTCAGATTAGAACATTTAAAGTAATTGCTTGTTAGTGGTAAGTTAACGAGCGTTTATGTTTGGTGAAATGCTCGTGCTAAGTGGAAATAATCTTAATGATGAATTAAGAGATCATTGACGTTGGTGAAAACGGCCCTAAGTGCATATATTTAATGAACTTTATAGGGGTTGCTAACACCAGCCAAGCTCTTGCTAATGTACTGTAATAGGACTATGCAGGCTACTGTTCAGTGATATTCTGCATTCGCATTGCAAACCACACTACTTCCTTTTAGGCCCCGTAACGTAGCCGTGCTCGTTAAATCGTGCATCATGACCTCGAGGGCAGTTGCGTCAAGTGCAGAGATCGAAGGTTCGAATCCCGGCGCTGAGAGCGGCTATCCTGAATGTTCTTTCAAAAACCACCTTAGGTATTATTTACGACCAGGAGAGAACCCTTTCTTCACGCACAAGAACTAAAATGACAAACAAGATGTTCAGTAAAGAACATATAGCCTACTTTCTCCTAAATACATGGGTATAGTTATAACTCTTTGACCTTTTCCAGGAATATAATTGAATGTTGTTGTAGTAGCTTGTTGAAATACAACGTGCTATACGGAAATTATACGTTGATTGGTTGAATCCTCACCTGAATTATATATATCTACTAGCAGAAGTACCCGCTCTTCGAACGGTCTTCGGTATTAATAACCAGACGTTATCAATTGAGATACTGTTCCAATGGTTAGGGGCTTGTCATTCCTTCATAAGTTTATCAGAACGAAGTTAGTTTTCTGGGTATATCGCAGACACTGTTAATTTAAGGGCCGTAAAATATGGATTTCGGAGACCCTTTATAGACTCCCTAGTTTTTTATCACACATTGAGAAGCGCAACATATGCTTTTGTCGTCCTTCTAGAAGAATTTTTATTTTTCGCCTATATTAGCATGTACTGTATTTTGAAAAGTTGTTCCTTATTCCCACCCTTCTATGAGAAGTACGTTGAAGAGTTTTCAAAATGATTGGTGTATTGACTCATGGTTACAATACCTAATTTTACAATGCTCAAAGCAACCGAACATGAATTATAGGCGTACAAAAACATAAATATATATCAACCACAGAGTATCAAAGAAAATTATCTTTACGATGAACCCGTTTGTCGACAAAAATATGATTACTTAAAATGTGCTCTCAAACTAAATTCACCTAACGTGTACATCCTGACGTGAAAATAATATTGAAAACCTCGTAGACGAAACGCAATATATGTCAAATTAAAACTGGCCCTCACCGTTGTGGAAAGTCCCCATCCCCAGGAAGACCCCTTTAATAAATTATAAAGGCTCGAGGTGCATCAAATTCGGGATTTTTAGCCTCCAATGGCCCAAATTCCCAAAAGCTGCAAAAAACACTATTCCAATTCAGGATTTTTTTTTTAAAATAATGTTGCTGTTTGGAGATATAATAGACCTTCTGTGCAACATATCGCATATCGCACGTGTAAGTCACGTGTAAAAATTCTAGGGTACCCCTGACCCCCTTAATCACATTGTTGAATTTTACAGTCTATGTTTGATTGGACGATAACCTTATAGCCATTTGCAAACTTTAACAGAAATTTAATAAATTGAGTGACATTGCTTCTTACAGAAATAGATGGAAAGTTGGATGTCACCTCTTGTGATACTGTTGTCATGGTTACTGGCTTGCATTACTTCATTAGTTTCTTCTTGTTCTTCTTCTTTCGGATGGGCCAGATAAGGACCACGACGTTCAACTTTTCAGCTTGGCAAGGGACTTGATGTTTGCCCAATATTCGCGCATTCTCCTCTCCTTTATCCAGATGATGCCGGTTTTCTTACAGGGTGGTCTGTCCTGAAAACTCTTCTGTTTATGTATCTTTCTGAGATGCGATCGGCTTCTAATATCACTTTTCACTACCTTCAGTTCTTGGATATCCTTGTTAACGACTGTTAGCGACGGTGTCACACTCTTTCTCTTCCCCCAGTAGTTGAGAAGACGGATTGTTAGTCTTGTTGGGTTCCTCCATGAGACATGTTCATAGAAAGCCAGACGTCCCTTCCTGGCCACATCTGTGATTTTCTCAGTATATCTATATAGCTCCTGATTTGGTCTTCTTCTGTACTCGTCATCTATTTATTAGTTTATAAAATAAAAGAGTGCCATATCCCCTCCAGGGACGTAGGCGACCTGAATAAGAGCCCTTGACTAAGTCAAGGGATTACTAACCAGGTATCCCGAGCCGGAGTTTGCGTGTGGTAGTCTGGCCAGTTCCTTTCAACTCCTCCTCCAACCATAGCATCCGGCAAGTTCCCATTTTGCATCACGAGGCTGGGAAACCCCGTACCAGGCCATACCAAGACTTTTAAATTCTTGGCAAAGCTGGGGATCGAACCCGGTACTTCGGGGGTGACAGCCAACAATGCTAGGCACTGCGCCACGAGGACTTCTGAGATCGTGTTGCCATGGTTACCGGCCTGCATTCTTTTAATAGCTTAATAAATGAAATTAGTTTTCTAGGTATATCTCAAAAACTATTAGTTTATTAAATGAAATTAGTTTTCCGGGAATATCTCAGAAACGTGGTTTTAGAGCCTTAAAACTTAGTAGCCTCCAAGCCACTGAGGGGCTGAAAATGAGTTTTGCTCGTCCTTGTACGCCATAATACAATAATAATAATAATTATAATTTAATAATATGGGGATAGGGATATAATAGTTCTTTAGTACCCCTTGACCCCCTTAAGCGCATTATATACGTATTGCAGAATTTTACAGCTTAAGTTGGTTCCGTGATAACCGTATAGCCGTTTGCGAACGTTCACAGTAATGTAATAATACAGAAATAGATGGACTTCTGAGATCGTGTTGCCATGGTTACCGGCCTGCATTCTTTTAATAGCTTAATAAATGAAATTAGTTTTCTGGGTATATCTCAAAAACTATTGGTTTTAGGACCTTAACATGTGGTTTTCGGGGCCCGTAGGGCTCCCGAGTTTTGTTTCTCGCATTGAGACGCTGAAAATGAGCTTTGTCACGTTTTTCTACGCCCATTTCAGCATGCATTTTAAGGGGGTTAGGCCCTCTTTTATGAGAGGTACGGAGAAGAGTTACATCAATGATTACTTTCGTGCCTCTGATGGACTTCTGTACCAAATTCTAAGTTGATCCACTCAGCCGTTCTCGAGTGATGCGCGTGCAAAATTGTACACAGACAAATAGACAAACAGACAGACAAAAATTTTGTTTTTGCGCGCAACCGTCTGAAACGCGTTAATAACTCAAAATTCCGTGGAAATTCCGAAAAAATAGACAAACTTTCATAATTATGTATATATATAGATAGATAGAGAGAGATAAATATATATATATACACACACACACACTCTAATACAGCCACCACAATAACACAGGTTATCAGACAAAATTCAACACTCACCCAAGTACATGGGGCTAAATGCCCATGATGTCCATGCATCTCAAATGAAACAACAACAACAACAGCTTCCTACCAAAATTCTTCCTCGTTTAAAAGTACACGCACTAGTAAGCCTAGAGACATCACTGTGACACAAGTTATCAGACAACTTTTACACACACCCAAGTACACGAGGCTACAAGACCATGATGCTGCAAAGCCTCTAAAGAATCAGCAACAAAAACAACAACAATAGACTCTACAGCGGATCAAGGAGAACGAATTTCAATCACTGTAGTCCAGTGTTGAAGTATGCAATATTTTCGATTGCAAATACACACTATATATGTTTAAGATTATAACGCTTGAGTAGTTATAAATCAATAAGTACATAAAATTAAGTAAAAAAAATGAACCTGTTTGGATTTGGTCCACGAACCTCTAGGCTATGAGCCTAGGACGCTACCACTACGCTACACATTCCCAGTACTAACAATAGGTTAATAACTGGTTTAGTACGATTTAATTACCGTTTTCTGTTGTTTTTATAAACCATTCGATACTAAATATGTATTATTTTGTTCAGTGCATTCCTAAACGGATATAAACTTACGACGTTACTGAAATATGTACTAGCGAGCAAACAATAGCCTCCACTTGGCCCAACGGGAAGGCACGGCCCATCACGACATAGCATGGCAGCCCAAACTGTTAGTCACTGCTACGGTTACATATTGTACTGTATTTTAAAATGCTAATATCCTACTGGTCACCTCCTTGAGGACAGTTTAAACCTCCCTATGTGCGATAAGCGGATTTGGTGGAGCCAGGTCTGGTTGAATCGTAAGTTACGGTTAGGCTATAATACTTGCATGATTCATACATCCACCATATTGAAACTATTTGGCTGATGACCTTGTAGTTTGGTCAAAAGACGCTTCCCAACTGAAGGTATGTTGTTGTTAATTATGTAGAGGTCAGATGATTAGGATAGTCGTAATTTGATTTAAGTCTTGAACATTTGGATGGCCGCCATTACGTTCCCGTCAAGATGGCAACGATATAAATCATGACACTGAGGTGTCCTTTGCTAGTGCTATCTCTGTACCAAATTTTGTTCAATTAGGCTTCGTCGAGTTTGTATTGATAGGACGGGACAGACAGACTGACAACTTTTGGATATTTGATCGTGGTGAGGGCATCTTGGAATATGGCTCAGTGGTTTGGGAACCATGGTACAAAGGAAGGCTGCTAGGTTTGTGGTCAACGATTTAAATCCAAAAGTAGTGTAGGCTAACTCGCATGATAGAAAACCTAGGATGGGAATCTCTGGAAGATAGAAGGACGAAATCCAGATTATACGCTATCTTTAACACTTACACTGATCGGCCAGCATGGAGAGAACTAAGCAAACATCTGGGAAATCCCACCTACCTGAGCAGGGAAGATCATCCGCATAAAGTTAAGGGACGACCACAGCGTACAAATTATGGGAAATATTCTTTCATTAATCGTTGTATTGATAATTGGAACTCATTACCTGCCACCGCCTTAGTCTTTCCCAAAACATTTTGATGCGTTTAAGAAAAGGCTGAAATTTTGTGTAAATACTACGATGTAATTACTGTACTTCCTAAATCGCAGCTTGTGTACATTAAGTATGTTTGTTATTTTTGTTGGTAATTTTCTGTAATTGTACAATTTGCCACCGGGGAATAATCCCCATTTGGAAATGAATGAAAATTGACTTTCATTAAATTTGTATTTTCAGAGGATGTATGGACCATCTCGAAGTTCAAGGAAATAACAACTTGCACCCAAGCGGTGAGTAAAATAATATAGGCTTCTGTAAAAAATATCTTGATAGGATAAGCCGCTTATAACATTAGACTATGTCGAAGAAGGCCGCCTCACGGCCATTACCAAAATTTCCTTTGCCGGAGCTAGTTTTTCGATTTGAACTAAACTACTAGTGGCTAGGATTCTTGGCTGTCACATGGAGGTCCATGTTCGATCCCCAGCTCGGGCAAGAAATTTAATTCTAGTTTGAGGGCTGGAACGGGTAAACAAATAAGTGCCGCAAGGACTGGGCCAATATATCGTATAATTACCTCTCCCAATCCAACGCCCTGGAAAGTAACGGTCCAAGACCCAAGGCACAATGCCATGGCGCAGCACCTTGTTGGAAGATCACACGAGAGAGTTGTGACAAATTGTACAACTCCAACATGTCTAGGTACCTGTGTTAATTAAAGGTACACTCCGTAATAATATATATATATAAGAATGGTCCTATGATCTTTTCCTTCGACAATTCACTTTCGGAGAGTCGCGTTCGTACTCTACCACGGTGGGCGTAGAGGTTTTCCGTTCCCCATATGCCTCAGACGGGATGGTCGTACTGCGCTAATTGGGTTAAGCTCACGCTCATGGGTTTGGGAAGTGTGTGGGTGTAGGTAACATCTCCAGAAATGTTCCTTAAGCCATGAGTTGACTGACAGATACGTACACATGGACCCCTTGAGTCGAGCCCGGATACCAATAATGCTGGGCGGGTGGTTTATACATATGCGTGAGTTCTCACACATGTCCTCCAGTTACAATGCTTTAACCACGGCTCTGTATACCGGGGGTTAGATCACAATAAAGCAGAGCCTAATATCTCTGTCCTTTGCAGTGCTTGTTGCGGTGTGTTCTTGTGAGCTTGGGTCTTCAGAATGGGACTGAGTTCGACTACCAGGAGAACTTGGATATGTATAAACGAGCTTACAGTCAGGAAGAAACTCTGCTCGCCCGAGCAGAAGAAACCACCAGGGTGTGTGTGGACCAAGGTTAGTATGATTCCTTAGAGTTGACACGAGTTACTAATTAATGCCTTCCTGGCACGTTTAATGTGGGCAGGTTGGTTGGTTGGTTCCTCAGTTTAGGGGCTGCAACAACGCGGTAATGTGGCCCCGAGTACTTTCGGTGTGTGTACAATCTGTCTGATAACTGGTGTTATTTGTGATGGCTGTATTAGTGTGTGTTATCTGTTTTTAATTCAATAAGGACTGCAGACATTGAATTTTCAAGTAGTTCCTACTTTTGCCTCCAAACACCACCGTCAACGACTATTAGTTCAGAATTTGGTTACTGGATACCACCGCAGTTGACTCCTGGTGACGAACGTTGGAACCTAAGAGCGTTAGTCAAATTTAACCTATAATTTAGCTTCAAACAAGTGTAATTAGTGGAAGGTTCTTTAACATGGCATAAATCTGTGACATGGGACCGCCGGCGTTACTTCCCCTCCGAAGGATTGCATACTGAGGGATTTTTAGCGCTCTTAAAAATCCGACCACTTCGGCCGGGTCTGAACCCGCGATATTGGGTATAGAAACTCAGCTTGCTATTACTGTGGGCAGAACCAGAGTAATAGAAGTTATCTACGCACAGTATGCGCAGTATAGTATAATCTGTCAGCGTACAGGTTGGGCAGTCGGCATAGGCGTAAATTGTGGGTAGCACGGGTTGACAGCTGCTACCCCAATATTTATAAAGTCAAAAAACTGAGGAACTAAATAGCCTATTTTTATACATTCTACTCGTCCTTTCCATTAAAACTCCCCCGGCTATTAGTAGGATTTTCCATGTGATGTATACTAAATAGCTTTTGATACACGGCCTTTGTCTTCACCAACTCCATTACAATGAGAAGTTATGTGTAAAGTCCTGCGCGGATAAACACTTGGATATCCGGAAAATATTTTCGCGACGCGGATATAGTTTGCATGGCAGCGCGGAGAGCGGATACACTGCAGATAATGTTTGGAATAAATTTGCGGATACTTTTTTGATTACAATACGAACTTGTTGGTTATCATTACTAGAACCCGGATGTTATGACGTATGACACATATATTTCCGTTATGCTTTTTCATGACAAATGTAAGATTATGATTTAGGCTAATATCATTCAAATTAAGTCATTACGCATATTTAACACTCCGAACTGGAATGGTTTGCAATTCTGGCTGTATAACATTAATTTTAAACAAAGTACATGACATTTAATGGGAACGGCTTTCTCCCCAAATGTCTAAATGTGTTTGCTTTATGCTTTATATAATTAAAATATTATTGTAATGCCAGAAAATTCAGATAACAACGTGTGGCTGCAGATAAAAGACGTGCGGATGCGGGGCGGATGCGGATAATGGTTTGTTTATCTGCGCAGAGCTTTAGTTATGTGCTAGAATATATAACTTTCAGTATCGGTGATTAAAACTCCTCCCGCGAGATGGCATCTTTCAGTAACGAGTCACGGGAGTTTAATTTAAGAAGGGGCTTCTATGATTTAAGAAATGTAAGCTACGATTACTATAACAGCCTAATATAAATCTTGTCTTCTATCGCTTGAATAAGGCATGAGAAAAAAACGGTTTTAAAATTTCGAATAAACCTATCTTGAATTTTTGAAAACAGTTGATCATGAGATGTCTCTATACTAACAATGGAAATATCAGGTAAGACAGGTCGAAACCTATCATCAATCTTTTTGGACCCAATCGTTGTACTATAAGAGGACAATGTGCGGAAGACCAGCTGCCAGATTGAACTGCAAGGTTCAAGGGTCATATACTAGTACAGACATCACAGTGACATAGGTTATCAGATAAATTCTACACACACCTAAGTTCACCGGGCTACATGACCACGATGTCGCAAAGCCCCTAAAGAATATGCACCAACAAAAACAAACAAACAACAACAAACAACTCTTTCCATTGTCTATCATATGCCCAACATATAGGATGTTGTTGTTGTTTGAGTCTTCAGTATTTTGACTGGTTTGATGCAGCTCTCCATGCCTCCCTGTCCTGAGCTAATCGTTTCATCTCTACATAGCTACCACACCCTACATCCGAGGCAATCTGTTTAACATATTCTAACCTTGGTCTACCCCTACGGTTCTTGTGTCGACCCTTCCTTCCATAACTAAGTTTGCTATTCCTGGACGTCTTAGTATGTGTCCTACTAACCTATCTCTTCTCTTCATTAGCAGTCACCAGAAACATCTCTCCTCTCCCACTCGTATTAATACCTCCTCGTTTGTAACCCTATCTACCCATCTGATCTTCATCATTCTCCTGTAACACCACATTTCAAATGCTTCAATTCTCCTCTTTTCTGCTGCACCAATAGTCCAAGTTTCACTTCCACAGAGCGCCACGCTCCAGACAAAGGCTTTCAAAAATGACTTCCTAATACCTAAATCTATATTCGATGTCAACAGTTTCCTTTTTTGTAGAAATGCTTTCCTTGCCTGAGCCAACCTACTTTTTATATCCTCTTTGCTTCGTCCATCACCGGTTATTCTGCTTCCTAAGTAACAGAAGTCTCCTACTTCCTTCAGCTTTTCAACTGCCAATTTGATCTCCATAGAGGTTTCTGATTTATTTCGGCTGCATTCCAGTAGTTTGTTTTACATTTATTAATTTTCATAATGAATACTTTTCGTAAGACGGAGTCCATACCATTCAAAAACTCATTCAAATCCTGAGGCTTGTCGGCCAAGATGACGATGTCATCAGTAAATCTCAGAGTTAAAATTATTTCTCCTTGGATCTTCACTCCCACTTTAAATTTGTCTCCAATTTCCTTCATGGCTTGTTCAATGTAAAGATTGAAAGGTATGGGTGATAGGTTGCAGCCTTGCCTTACACCTTCTGAATACCAGCTTCTCTTTCATGTCCTTCAGCTCGAATGACTGCTGTCTGGTTTCTTTATAGATTGTATATCACCCTCCTATCCCTGTACTTTATTCCAATAGATTTCAAAATGTCAAACAATTTAGTCCAATCAACGTTATCAAAAGCCTTTTCTAAGTCTACAAATGCCATGAACGTTCTCTTATCCATCCGTATTCTACCTTCCAAAATCAGCCTAAGACTTAGTACAGCTTCCCTTGTTCCTACATTTCTCCTGAAACCAAACTGGTCTTCACCCAACTCCGTTTCTATCTGGCTTTCAATCCTCTGGTAAATTATTCTAGACAGGATCTTTGAAGCATGAGTAATCAAGCTGATTGTACAGTAATCTTCACATCTGTCAGCTCCCACTTTCTTTGGTATAGGGATGATTACATTCTTCTTGAAATCAGGGGGTACCCCACCTGTCTCATAAATCCTACACACCAAGTGAAATAACCTGATCAGACCTTCATCTCCTAACAACTCAATCGGTATATCATCTATGCCTGGTGCTTTGTTCCTGCGTAAGTCCTCTAATGCTCTGTCAAATTCTGATCTCAATATTAAATCTCCTTTTGCATCCTCATCAATTTCCTCCCTATCGTTACTGGTTAACATATTTATAGCTACTGAAGAGAGAAATGTAATGGTGGAAATATTGGAAATTAGTTTAGCCTATACGCATTTTAGTATAAAATAATCCGATGTCTCTTTTTAATTATTTGTGCATTATCTTCTTATTCTCTCACTTATTTCGGAATAATGCCGCTTGTATTCCTTCAACAGGCAATCAAGTAAAGGACCAGAAAGATCCGTGCCACTCAGCAAAGGTCATCTATGAATGCATGAGAACTCACAGCTCTTCAGGTAAGATAACTTTTATCGAATTATGAGGTATCACTGCCGTGACTTATGCTATGAACGTACCCTTCCCCAACAAGCTACAGAGGTGTGCAAATGATTAGATTCGACGTCAGTTTTCCAAATTTGCATTTTTATTACTTTTCACGGCTTAATGCACTAAATATGTTTACAAGGCGCTGAAATTACTTCAAATGTTTAACCAAGAGTCTTAATTATATTTGGAATGCAAAATGCCACACTTTTGTTTTGATTACTTCGCTCTACTTTTCGTGTTAATTTAGAGCAGAGGGCTTTGGAGTCCTTTTTTTTTCTTACTGATGATCCGCTTTTAAACTATTGAATAATGCATGAACCATGGATTGAAATCACCTGACTTAGAGGGTACATTCCAAAGTCAATGAAAAAATAGAAAACGGACCCAGTTCAGGTATCCCTCTGAATCCCCAATTCTGAAAGTTTCCAGACGCAATTCCTTATGGGAAAAGGTGTAAGTCCACGGGGGAGGAAACATCACTAAGTAGGGTAATCATAGATACCATCAGTTGGTCAATAAAATGATTTTGAATAGAAAGTTGTGACTGATTTAAATGATTTTATGTTCGAACCTGACTATTATATGTCAGAACAAGATGTTCAGTAAAGAACATATAGCCTACTTTCTCCTAAATGCATGGGTATTGTTATAACTCTTTGTCCTTTTCAAGGAGTATGATTGAATGTTGGTTGTAGTAGCTTGTTGAAATACAACGTGCTATAGGGATATTAAACATGAATATGAGGTGCCCTTTGCTAGTGCTACCTCTGTACCAAATTTCGTTCAATTCGGTTTCGCCGTGTTTGAATTGATAGGGGGAATCGATTTGCACACATACTTGGCCACCATCTGCAAACTATTGGGCTGATGTTCTTGCAGTTTGGTCAGAATATGTTTCCCACATAAAGATATGGTGTTGCAAAATTTGGTAGAGACTAGATTATTAGGTTGGTCGTAATTACATTTTAGCTTTTAACATTTGGGTGGCCGCATTTACGATTCCGTCAAGATAGCGGTGATATAAAACATGACACTGAGGTGCCTCTTGCTAGTGCTACCTCTGTACCAAATTTCGTTCATTCGGTTCCACCGTGTTCGAATTAATAGGGGGAATCAATTTTGACATAAAGATGGCCGCCATCCGCAAACTATTAGGCTAATGACCTATTAGATTGGTCAAAGGATGCTCCCTCCATAAAGGTGTCTTGTTGCAAAGTTTGGTAGAGATCGAATGGTTATGTTAGTCGTAATTTGATTTAAGCTTTAAACATTTGTGTGGCCGCTATTACGTTTCTGTCAATATGGCGGCGATATTAATCATGACACTGAGATGCCCTTTGCTAGTGCTATCTCTGTACCAAATTTCGTTCCATTCTGTTTCACCGTGTTTGAATTAATAGGGGGAATCGATTCTGACACAAAGATGGCCGCCATCCGCAAACTATTAGGCGAATGACTTATTAGATTGGTCAAAGGATGCTCCCTCCATAAAGGTATGTAGTTGCAAAATTTGGTTGAGATCGGATGATTAGGTTAATCGTAATTTGATTTAAGCTTTGAACATTCGTGTGGCCGCCATTACGTTTCAGTCAAGACGGCGGCGATATAAAACATGACACTGAGGTGCCCTTTGCTAGTGCTACTTCTGTACCAAATTTAGTTCCATTAGGTTCCTCCGTGTTCGAATTAATAGGGGGAATCAATTTTGACATAAAGATGGCCGCCATCCGCAAACTATTAGGCTAATAACCTATTAGATTGGTCAAAGGATGCTCCCTCCATAAATGTATGTTGTTGCAAGGTTTGGTAGAGATCGGATGGTTATGTTAGTCGTAATTTAACTTAAGCTTTGAACATTTGTGTGGCCGCCATTACGTTTCTGCCAAAATGGCGGTGATATAAAACATGACACTGAGATGCCCTTTGCTAGTGCTACCCTCTGTACCAAATTTCGTTCCATTCGGTTTCACCGTGTTTGAATTAATATGGGGAATTGATTTTCACACAAAGATGGCTGCCATCCGCAAACTATTAGGCTAATGACCTATTAATTTGGTCAAAGGATGCTTCCTCTAAAAGGGTATGTTGTTGCAAAATTTGGTAGAGATCGGATGATTAGGTTAATCGTAATTTGATTTAAGCTTTGAACATTTGTGTGGCCGCCATTACGTTTCCGTCAAGATGGCGGCGATATAAAACATGACACTGAGGTGCCTTTTGTTAGTACTACCTCTGTACCAAATTTCGTTCCATTCGGTTGCACCGTGTTCGAATTAATAGGGGGAATCGATTTTCACACAAAGATGGCCGCCATCCGCAAACTATTAGTCTGATGACCTATTAGTTTGGTCAAAGGATGCTCCCCCCATAAAGGTATGTTGTTGCAAAATTTGGTAGATATCGGATGATTAGGTTAGTCGTAATTTGATTTAAGCTTTGAACATTTGTGTGGCCGCCATTACGTTTCCGTCAAGATGGCGGCGATGTAAAACATGACACTGAGGTGTCTTTTGTTAGTACTACCTCTGTACCAAATTTCGTTCCATTCGGTTGCACCGTGTTCGAATTAATAGGGGAATCGATTTTCACACAAAGATGGCCGCCATCCACAAACTATTACTCTGATGACCTATTAGTTTGGTCAAAGGATGCTCCCCCCATAAAGGTATGTTGTTGCAAAATTTGGTAGAGATCGGATGATTAGGTTAGTCGTAATTTGATTTAAGCTTTGAACATTTGTTTGGCCGCCATTACGTTTCCGTCAAGATGGCGGCGATGTAAAACATGACACTGAGGTGTCCTTTGCTAGTGCAACCTTTGTACCAAATTTCGTTCAATTCGCATTCACCGTGTTCGAATTGATAGGGGGGGACAGACATTCAGAGTACACACACTCACACACACACAGACACACAGACACACACACAAACACACACACAGACTCACACACACACATACACACACACAGACAGACACACTTTTTTCGCCCTGTGTTGATCTCATAAGTCTACTTTCATTTTTTGCAAAAATCGAAAGTAGGCTAAAAATGTACTATAATGAGGCTCATTATAACACTATTTTTAGCCTACTTTCGATTTTTGCAAAAAATGAAAGTAGACTTATGAGATCAACACAGGGCGAAAAAAGTGTGTCTGTCTGTGTGTGTGTATGTGTGTGTGTGAGTCTGTGTGTGTGTGTGTGTCTGTGTGTGTGTGTGTGAGTGTGTGTACTCTGAATGTCTGTCCCCCCCTATCAATTCGAACACGGTGAATGCGAATTGAACGAAATTTGGTACAAAGGTAGCACTAGCAAAGGACACCTCAGTGTCATGTTTTATATCGCCGCCATCTTGACGGAAACGTAATGGCGGCCACACAAATGTTCAAAGCTTAAATCAAATTACGACTAACCTAATCATCCGATCTCTACCAAATTTTGCAACGACATACCTTTATGGGGGGGGGGGGGGAGCATCCTTTGACCAAACCAATAGGTCATCAGCGTAATAGTTTGCGGATGGCGGTCATCTTTGTGTGAAAATCGATTCCCCCTATTAATTCGAACACGGTGCAACCGAATGGAACGAAATTTGGTACAGAGGTAGTACTAACAAAAGGCACCTTAGTGTCATGTTTTATATCGCCGCCATCTTGACGGAAACGTAATGGCGGCCACACATATGTTCAAAGCTTAAATCAAATTACGATTAACCTAATCATCCGATCTCTACCAAATTTTGCAACTACATACCTTTACGGAGGGAGCATCCTTTGACCAATCTAATAGGTCATTAGCCAAATAGTTTGCGGATGGCGGCCATCTTTATGTCAAAATTGATTCCCCCTATTATTTCGAACACGGTGGAACCGAATGGAACGAAATTTGGTACCGAGGTAGTACTAGCAAAGGGCACCTCAGTGTCATGTTTTATATCGCCACCATCTTGACTGAAACGTAATGGCGGCCACACGAATGTTCAAAGCTTAAATCAAATTACGATTAACCTAATCATCCGATCTCTACCAAATTTTGCAACTACATACCTTTATGGAGGGAGCATCCTTTGACCAATCTAATAGGTCATTCGCCTAATAGTTTGCGGATGGCGGCCATCTTTGTGTCAGAATCGATTCCCCCTATTAATTCAAACACGCTGAAACCGAATGGAACGAAATTAGGTACAGAGATAGCACTAGCAAAGGGCATCTCAGTGTCATGATTAATATCGCCACCATATTGACAGAAACGTAATGGCGGCCACACGAATGTTTCAAGCTTAAATCAAATTACGACTAACATAACCATCCGAACTCTACCAAACTTTGCAACAATATACCTTTATGGAGGGAGCATCCTTTGACCAATCTAATAGGTCATTAGCCAAATAGTTTGCGGATGGCGGCCATCTTTATGTAAAAATTGATTCCCCCTATTATTTCGAACACGGTGGAACCGAATGGAACAAAATTTGGTACAGAGGTAGTACTAGCAAAGGGCACCTCAGTGTCATGTTTTATATCGCCACCATCGTGACTGAAACGTAATGGCGGCCACACGAATGTTCAAAGCTTAAATCAAATTACGATTAACCTAATCATCCGATCTCTACCAAATTTTGCAACTACATACCTTTATAGAGGGAGCATCCTTTGACCAATCTAATAGGTCATTCGCCTAATAGTTTGCGGATGGCGGCCATCTTTGTGTCAGAATCGATTCCCCCTATTAATTCAAACACGCTGAAACCGAATGGAACGAAATTAGGTACAGAGATAGCACTAGCAAAGGGCATCTCAGTGTCATGATTAATATCGCCACCATATTGACAGAAACGTAATGGCGGTCACACGAATGTTTAAAGCTTAAATCAAATTACGACTAACATAACCATCCGAACTCTACCAAACTTTGCAACAACATACCTTTATGGAGGGAGCATCCTTTGACCAATCTAATAGGTCATTAGCCAAATAGTTTGCGGATGGCGGCCATCTTTATGTCAAAATTGATTCCCCCTATTATTTCGAACACGGTGGAACCGAATGAACGAAATTTGGTACAGAGATAGCACTAGCAAAGGGCACCTCAGTGTCATGTTTTATATCACCGCTATCTTGATGGAAACGTAATCGCGGCCACCCAAATGTTAAAAGCTAAAATGTAATTACGACCAACCTAATAATCTAGTGTCTACCTAATTTTGCAACACCATATCTTTATGTGGGAAACATATTCTGACCAAACTGCAAGAACATCAGCCCAATAGTTTGCAGATGGTGGCCAAGTATGTGTGCAAATCGATTCCCCCTATCAATTCAAACACGGTGAAACCGAATTGAACGAAATTTGGTACAGAGGTAGCACTAGCAAAGGGCACCTCATATTCATGTTTAATATCCCTATAGCACGTTGTATTTCAACAAGCTCCTACAACCAACATTCAATCATACTCCTTGAAAAGGACAAAGAGTTATAACAATACCCATGCATTTAGGAGAAAGTAGGCTATATGTTCTTTACTGAACATCTTGTTCATTATGAAACAGTTTCTCCCGCCAATCAGAGCACAAGAAACAGTTGTTTGACCAATTAGATAATTAGATGCGCTGAGTTCCACGGCCTTCTAATTAAAATTTCACTGCCTGGCCTAGTGTCATAGTAGGGTAATCGAGGAGGCCATGGTCAAATACAAGGCATTCTCTGCGTCTCATGCGCTCTGTTCTGTACATAAAACTGTCGAAATCTCGACAGATATTTATGAATATTTATGTTCGAACATAAAATAGTTATAATAATTACCGTCGAACATAAACAGTCGTATGCAACTCGCCTATAATGGTAATTAAGACACTCGTGTCTTAATTATTGCCATTATAGGCTCGTTGCATAATGTACTATTATTTGATTCTAATAATAGACGCACCTATTTATACTCAAAAATTGTGCGACGTGGTTTTGCAATCATAGAGCATCAACTGAGCTTCTATTTACTTCTCAACCTCCGTCGGCCATCACTTGTGATCGTCTGACCCCGATGTCATCAAGTATGGAGGTCTTGGTTATCCTTAATTTTTCCGCCTTTTATGGTATTTCGCCTTTGCTTTCTCGATACCTCATTTATCCAACTCTTCGTATTTTCCTTCACCGGTATGATAATACTAGTTACAGTCGCGATGGCCAATGCATCTATAGTCAAATTCCTTTCTTCCCCAAAATCCTTCCCGCTCAAGTGTCGCCTTCCTTCCTCTCGACACCAAATGACTTGACTGCTCCCTCATCGTTTACAGGTACTGTGGCTACTGCCAATAACATAGTTGTCAGTAGTGAGGCACTAGTGGTCTAAACCCAAAAGGTGTGGTCAAAAAGTTCCAAGATGTAGTAGATATCTCTCGAACGCGTCCTGCGACGGCTTAAACGAAAGGTTGTAACGTACCGTACCTTATTTACCTTTGTTTTTAAAAATTCTGTAGATTTACCTGAATTCCGCTCCGTATGATTACCAGACCAACGCAACGCTGTGCACATCCAATATTTCTTAGTAGATATCTAGCGAACGAGTAATATTGAAAAAAGTCGTGATTGGACTCAAACGACAGGATGTAACGCCCCCTTTCCCTATGGCAAGTTAATTTTTAATTGAATCGGTGAGTTGAAAAAGGCACACCGGTTTGTCGAAAAATTGATAAATTGGTTTGTCGACTAATCGCTCATTTTACTACGCTCTCACAGAAGTAAAACAGATTTTAATTCATTAAAATATATCGTCTCCGTGGCTTAGGCGGCAGCACGCCGGCCTCTCACCGCTGGGTCCGTGGTTCAAATCCCGGTCACTCCATGTGAGATCTGTGCTGGACAAAACGGAGGCAGACAGGTTTTTCTCCGCGTACTCCGGTTTTCCCTGTCAAAATTTCATTCCCGCAACACTCTCCACTATCATTTCATTTCATCTGTCATTCATTTAATCATTGCCCCAGAGGAGTGCGTCAGGCCTCGGGGCAGCCGGCACAGTTCATATCCTCGCCACTAGATGGGGGCTTCTTCATTCCATTCCTGACCCGGTCGGAGACTGGAAGCAGGCTGTGGATTTTTTTCAAAGTATATCGTATCATACATTTTTAAATAATGTTCCATTTTTATGAAAACTAGGCTGAAACAAAGAAAAACAAAAATGTTCCTATCCTAAATTGCAAACATTGAACAAGAATTCAAAATCTTTCATGAAAACTTTTCGTTTTCTTTTTTCCAAATACATACTTACGTACTTCCCAATTTGATTGATATTTTTCCTTCCACTGCCACTAACTCTTATTTGGTTGTTGTTAACATAAACAATGAAGCACACTAAAGCGAAATGTAACTTTTGTAGATTTCTATACATCATTCCGAAAATAAGCGTGCCTCAACTTAAGGGATGGCCTCTCATTTTAAATGATCTAGTCGACTTCGTCGTTACGTTACGGCGACGTCACGAAATGTACCGAGAATGCACTCAGGTGTGTGACGTCATAGTACCGTTTGGTGCATGTGTACTGAGTTCAATGGTGAGCTCTAGCGTTACGAGACGGCAACGACACGGCGAGCGTGACGTCATCCAGCCAGCTCCCTTCTTTCACCGCGCGCTCCAGCTCCCTCATGACTTGTAACTTTCTAGCGTTCTGATTGTTTCTTGATCATCTAACATGTCAAGAGTCTTTGGCTTCGAGCGAATCGAGAAGCCTCCACCCTTTGTAGCATTTTTCAGCATTTGTAGAATTTAAAATGATATAAAGTCTGGTCTTTCAGACTGACTGTCTCTTTTTTTTGTTGTCTCGTGTCTACTAACCAATTTATCGATTCTTCGGTTTGCCGATAATCGATTCTTTGGTTAGTAGATTATTCAATTTAATGGTCAGTCGATTAACCAAACATCGCTTATTACCAGCTCTAGAACAATCTTGTTGACCGACTGAAAATCATACATTTCGTACTAAGGCAACACTGAAAAATGGCTTCCAACATGATAATGAGTATTTATATGATGTTTGGTTGATGTTATGGGCTGGGGATATCTTAAGCATCAGCCCAAAGTGGCTTCGGTGGCGTAGTCGGCAGTTTGCTAAACTGCTATGCCCAAGATCGTCCGATTTTTAAGAGAGTTAAAATCCTTCAGTGTGTCTTCCTTCGGAGGGGAAGTAAAGCTGGTGGGCCCACGTCATATATTAATACTGTTACGTGCCACCCCCTAGTGGCACTTTTGCTAACTGGATTACGATGGGTAGAAAGCACAACACAGGATGTTCCTTCAAAGAAATAATTAATTTTATTGCGGCCAGAAAGATACACTACTCATCAGCAAATACCAGCAATTGGAACCTTACTCCAGTTTCCTCAAGTCTCTTGCTTATGAAGAGCTCTTTCCCCCTTTTCACTTGTCAACAAACCACAGAAGTTAATCCGTGCTAATGAGTCTGGTGGCCTTGACAGAACTACATGCAACTCTTCCTTTTGTACACAAATTACAGTTACTTACGATAACCTTCTACACGCTGCTTCGCTGTTCACGAGCTGGGATTCAATGTCACTGGATTTCGTAACTCGCACGGCACTTCACCACAATATCTCTGACGCTCAGTGAAATCACACTCACTCAAAACACAGGCAGTCCCCTGTATGCTTCTCACTTCCTCGCTGTGAAGAGAAACGGCTTCACTAGGGGTTTCGCAAGTCACCACACTTCTGTCGCTCAGGATAAACGCTCGCACTAGCTCGCAAAACACAACAACAACAACTGCTTGACAGGTCGCTCTTATATAGCAGGCCGGTGACTCAATAAATGCTTCTAGACCCATCCAGGGTTCACGGCTTCTCGAGGTTTCCTTCACTGGCTCAGTCACGAATATTCTGGACCATCCCTTTGTCCTAGTAGTCCTGTTGCATAAGGCGCACGCAATACACTGAGGCAGAGCAGCCCAGCCCTGGGGCAGTTGTGACTCATGCGGCGAGCGATGAAACAAACTCACAGCCGTAACAATACCATGTAGGCTAAATGAATCTACCACTACAATTGGTAGTGGGTAGCCAAATTTGCTGGTCATATTTGGTTGATGAGAAACGCTTTATCAAGTTCCAACGTTCACCAATAGCTGTCAGTGAGATTGGCATCTGGTAGCCAAAGTTGGAACTAATTCAAATTGAACTTGCTGGGAGACCACGGGAGTTCAATTAAAATACCCTGCAATGGCCATTGGCTGCAATTCATATATAATTAATAATTTGATCATCAGCCCCGTGTACTTGGTTGTGTTTTTCTGTATTTATTAGGGTCAGAGGTAGGTCAGGTGTTCCGGGACATGATACGTGGTGATATCCCGATATTTGCCTGAAAAAGATTGTGGAAAATCTCGTGAAAAGCCCGCACACTCAGGACAGCCTCTGTCAGCACTGGGATTCGAACCTCCGATCACTGGACTTAATGCAGCTCCCCATTTTGGTCGTGCTCAGCGATTTGTATGATTTCTAATCATTGTACAGTACACGGCCTAAGTCTCCGTGTTCTTTTTTCTAATACGAGTGCCATCTCTATTTCAGGATCAGCTGGAGATGTCTGAAAAAGTCGAAGAAGAGGAAGAAGAAGAAGAAGTCGTTAAATGATTGTGTGAGAAAGGAAGAAAAGGAAATATTGTTCCAGTAAAAGTTAAATTTCAGGAGAAATAAACAAAATACAAACCCTTAATACTTCACTATCTTGTAGAACAGCCTTTTTTCCCTCCTGTAGCCCTTTATACATATTTGTCTAAAATAGAACCCCCTAAAAAGTAAACTTTTAAAACGTTTAATATTTTACGGGCAATATGTGCATACCTTAATGAAAACAGTTATATAAAAAATTAGTTACACATTTGTTCAACTTTTTTTAAATATAGTATAACTAATAGTTTTAATTTATTATTTGTTTGCTGTTAGTATTATTTAAATATTTAGGTGAATGGATTACTGCAAATTGCAATGAAAAAAATCCATTGAATCCAGAATCCAAAACAATGGAGACTGCTTTTCAGTTAACAAAACATACTTAAATTAATAAATCTCTCACGGAACTGCAAAATCCGACACTACCTAATAATAGTAATCATATAAACAAACAAAATTCCTTTACGCTTCATAAACTCTTACTCTTCAACACAAAACAGTAAAAGGACCATTGCAAGTGATGGAACGTGACATAATGAGAACAATCTTAGGGCCGAAAATCAAAAATAAAGTTCGTTTTCCAAAGCCAAATGCAGAAATATATAGGTATATTAAAAAAGATTCCCGAAACTCACAGACACAATACGTATGCGAAGAATCCAATTCATGGGGCACTTGGAAAGAATGGACCCAAACAGACTAACTCATAACATTCACACGTACTTGAAGAACAAAATAACTACGAGTAGATCTAATTGATACAAACAGACAAAGACCTGAAGAACTAGAATCGCGAAATCTACTGGACCGGATTGAAATCAGGAAACTTGCACTCACGCGGGGTTTTGAGGATGATGAAAGAAATACTAACCACCATACAGTCCATGGTCCATGGTCCACACTGGCCGCGGTGGCTGAAAGCGCTAACGCGCTACCTCGTGCCTCGCTGGCATCGGGAGAGCGTGGGTTCGAATCCCACCTCAGCCGTCCTGAAAATGGTTTTCGTGGTTTCCCATATTCACCACCAAGCAAATGCCGAGACGGTTCCGTTCAAGAGGTCCACGACCGATTTCCTTCCCTGACCCGTCCTGAAAAGAAAAGTACATGGGCATTGGCTGCATTAATAATAATAAAAAAGTATATGATCCATGCAAACCTGAAAATAAAAGTACACGGCCATTGGCTGCATTAATAAAAAAATAAAATAAAAAAGTATATGATCCATGCAAACCCATTCATTGCATATGAAGGAATACTGGGTCAAAAAAAGACCAACAAAAGTGACCCATTCGCTACGAAGGAGAAGGAGAAGAAGAAGGGGAGGAGGAGGATTTGTTGATAATTCTTTAGGGGCTTTGCAACATCGTGGTCATGTGTACTTAGGTGTGTGTAGAATTTTTCTGATAACCTGTGTCACTTTGATGTCTGTACTAGTGTGTGTATTTGTATTTGAAGTAGGATTTGGGTAGGAAGTGGCCGTGGCCCTACGTTAGGTACTGTCCCCGTATATTCTAGAGGCGGTCTGTTGGATATCCGAAGCAACGGCTGGATTCGTAGACCCCGACTGCTCCGGCGCAAAATACAAGTCAAGGATCTACCTCCAACTAGACCGTCTCGAATATACGTAGAAGAAATTACAATACAACTGTGAATTACATGAAAAATACACTTAGCTCGCGGTAAAACACCTACCTTAATCTCGGGAATCTCGTGGTCAGCTTCTCTGGACCTAAAATGGGTTTCACAGTTGCATCTCCTTATATCTAAAATAATTCACGACAACACGGCTTCTAATAAAACTAAACAATTTAATAACAAATGTAAACTAAAGCTAAACATTCACACTACAAAATAAAATACACACTCCCATTCGTTCATCTCCACTCTCACGCCACTGACAGAACCGCGTTCTATCAACATAATGACAAAATTTGGTGTACCTTGGGCCCATACAACAAGCTGTACAACAATGACACACCTCGGTGTATTAACATTCTTCTGGCACGCTCCCAAACACATATGGGCGCTCGGCGCACGCGATCAATGCCACGTGTCCGATGACATAACATTCACCGCTTCATTCCCAGTCTGACTGGTCTAAAAAAAAAGGAAAAGAGTGAGCCGGGCAGGTCGCCACATCTCTCTCCATTTGCTTGGCCTGGCCGTGCTATGGCCTTGGTTGGAAACGAGTTCTTCATAACAATGGCAGATTCACGTCAGACAAATACGTGATCTACACTCAAATCCTACATGCTACTGGCATAAAACCTCTATACACACTAACATTCACACTCTCGCATTGTGACGTCCCAATGGAGTTCATTTCATTCGCACTGAACAAGAAACAAACCACATTCAATCACATACTCATTCACACTCTAATCTCTACGTTAAACAAACGAAAACTTCCTATTCTTAACACGTTATACACTCGATTGATAAATAATAAAGATTAACACTAAAAGAATTTATAATGACGCTTATAGCACCAGCTATAGTCCTTCCAAAGTAATAGCGTCTAAATACAGTCGAGCCTGCACTCTGATCTAGCAGTTATGTCAAATAGAGTGAACTGTGATATTTAATATCTTCTACATCACCAGAAATAACCACCACTAGTCTCTCCTATCTGACCTGGTGTCAAAATAAGTTTAATACATTCGACCACTGAAGGTGGAACATATTGTTTTATCCCTCTGTTGGGGGTGGAATGAAAGGGTAGTGTAGATGTATTAATTTAAGGGATGTTTCCGAAAAAGGGTAGTTTCCCGTAATTGGAGAAGACTACTAGTGTAATGTGTTGGTGTGAGGATGTGATCTGTTAGGGGTGTTCATACAGGGTGCGTCTACCTGTTAGGGGATGAACGTATAAGAGTGAGCTATTAACTTAGGCTGCCAATTAAGTAGAGCGAGCGTTTAGCGAGCTCACGTGCAGAGTCGACAACTTGACACGCTGCAGTCTAGCTGCTTGCTCGAATACAATGGGATTACTGACGGTGCAGTTCCCGGCCTTCACGGTCAGGGGCCTGACTAAGGTCAGGTTGGGTGTAAGGATTTAAAACTGGGTGCAATGAGTAATAGATATATGTGTTTAATGAATAAGTATTTATTGGTCAGTGGCGGGGATGTACTGTCCATTTAGGTGGTTATTTATTTATTTATTTATTTATCGTATGGCTTTTAGTGCCGGGAGTGTCCGAGGACATGTTCGGCTCGCCTGAGTCTGTAGCTGCTTCCAGCGGATACCCTAAAGGGTGAGCTACAAGTTCCGTTGAATTTCAAGTAGTTCCAACTTTCGCCACCAGATATCAATGATACCTAGTGGTGAACGTTGGAACTTTGATAGAGCGTTCTGACGAAATCTAACCTAACAAATTTTGCTTTACACAAGTTTAGTCTGTGAAAGGATTTTTTACATGCCATAAATCTATGACATGGGACCGCCGGCTTTACTTCCCCTCCGAAGGAAGGCATACCGAAGGATTTTTAACGGTCATAAAAAAATCCGACGACTTCGGCCGGGTTTGAACCCGCTATCTTGGGCATAGCAGTTCAGCATGCTACCGACTACGCCACCGAAGCCGCATTTAGGTGGTGGACAGGTATGAAACAAAGGACAGAGTGTGTGAAATACAAAGTGTTCTGGGTAGGTGTTACAATAATTAGGAATCTGAGCACACGGCTAGTTCTCACCTGGTGAAGAGCTGGAACGGACCTTGGAGGAGCAGAGCCGCTGGCCACGAATAGATAATGGGGCTCCTCTGGGTCTAGCTTTTAAGGCTTTCCCCCACTGCTTGGTCAGCGTTTCCTCACCGTCGCTGCTCCAGATAGTGTGTTTATGTATGTATTATGTAAGCGTGGCTGTCAGCAATATTGCTGGGCCTGCTTGTGTTGAGGAAGTATGTGAGGCTTATGGTATGCCTATGAGGGTGGTTTTGGTGAAAAGATGAAGGGGTGGGTCTTAGGGGTACTGCCCCTGGGCTGTACAAGGCCTCCTCGGCCTTTGTTCACGGCCTCGCGAACGGGAAATAGAGTAGGCGTGTCGGCGTAGTGATTCTTCTTCATCTTCTTGTCCCTCTTCTTCTTCTTCTTCTTCTTCTTCTTCTTCTTCGGTGTCCTGTGGATGTGTAGATGTCGTGTGGTCCTTCTGGTGATGTGAGTTTAGCGTGTGCTCAGAGAGGGTGGGTTTTGGGTGTGTACATATACATGGTTGATTTTTATCATCATTGTTATCTTGATGTTGATACTGTTAAAAAATGGATAAAAGAGAAAAAAACCAGAGGTATATGCATATTGGTGCCATGCAGGCAGGGAAAAAACCATGGTTGGACGGGTGGTTGTGTCGTCCGCCACTGTGTGGGAAAAAAAATTGCTCCCTGCATGTACCTTGTGTCTATAAATATAGGCAAAGTATTGCATAAAAGGTGGAAGAAAAATAGAAAAACAGGTGCCCCAGGGTGTAAGTTAAAGGTATATATCAGAATGATTTATTGTTGTTGGGATGAAACAGGACACCTTCACAAAATTTAGCGTTAGTAGGAAGAAAATGAAAGAAAAACAGTATATTTCATGTTAAATGGTGTGCCATGTAAGTATGTATACACTTGTGCGTTGATATTGTGTATATGGCCTGAATTCACAATGTTTGTACAATTATCTTGTAATATAAAATACTAATCTATATACTTATTACTATTGTGTCTCGCTCATGAGCCTGGTACTGCCCCCGTAAATTGAATTATATTGAGACCACGGTGGCTGTATTGGAAAATATGAGTAAAGTTATGGATGTCATAGTTGTGACGTGGATACTCATGACGTAGGCACGGATGACGCAGACTTTATGCAAGTAGGCTGGTTGAGCTGAGATTCTTGGTGACGTCATGATTTTGTTCGAGAAAGATCTAAGATTTACGACGCAGTCGCAGGAAACAAGGTATTGTGCTAAGGAAGAAGTTACGCTATTGGAGGAAAGGCTCGAACCAATGAACGATAGTTTGGAAAGAAGACGGAGATTACTGAAACTATCATATTTAATTACTTTTGGCATGCAGAATTGTGGAAAACTATTTTCAGTTATGGCATTGATTTGGAATTTTGAAGAAATTAATTTTGAGTTTTTGAAATTTGAAAATCCGTCAAGTATAGCCAAAGTTAGAACTTTCAGCGATGACGGAGCAACAGGCTATGGAAGGGATGGATACGCCCCTTAAGAAGTTAATAAAAGGTCGTGCACAGGATAGAGGAGATCTCATATCTCTCATACGCTCAGATCTCATATGTCAGATCGCATATATATTTCTGGTGATTTATAGTCGTTTTCAAGTGATTCAGTGAAGTAAGTCGTCTTTAGCGTGCATGGTAAAAGCCCGGCGCATCGAACGAACACGGAGCAGTTCCATTTTACGCTGCTCGAAACTAGGTGAAGTTGAAACGCTCACATTAACGTTTCCACCTGATAAGATATAAAGAGTTAACTTCAGCCTTTATTATAATTCAATTGGGCAGTACAACATTAAGGTGTGTAGAAGACTTGAACAATTTCACAGTTATACTTCGAAAGATATTGGCACTTTAAGGCTGCCAACAAAAGTGATTTTCTCGCCACATGAGAAACACTTTTAAAATTTCCACATTATACACTACGGCTGACACGTGGATTACAACAGTGATATTGGAGAATACGTTTGGTAATACAACGATACATTCCACTATGGAACATTATAATCTTGCAGTGCTTTCAATGATTATAACAGAAGTTGAGATGGAAGGCTAAGGCTTTAATGCAATTGGGACATATATCGATGGAGTGAAATAGCAGCATGGAACTTCGTTAATCGTCTTTCTACAAAAGCGAGCATGTAGTGAACATCCAACTACAATCATGCATCGTGAATCCATCGCTGAATTATATCAAATGACAGTGGAAATATTTTCATACTCCACGATTATGAATATTTCTGCGGAAATAACTGCAATAAACTTCATGGCGAATTACGACCGGAACTTCAGGGAATTTTCAGGAGAGGCCAGGGTGGACCCGGCTCACAAAGAAGAATTTTGCCAGAAGGATGTCTTTCGTATACATGGAGCAGTGCAATTTCCGGAGAAGGAAGCAGTTCGATTCTCCGAGGACGCTGATTCCAGGTTCGAGGTCGGAGCACATCTTTACGCTGGTGAAATGGAACCAACAGCAGTTTTCTTTGAAAACTTTCCTCTAGAACTTCAATCAACAGATAAGGTAGTCGTGAACGTTTCTTGTATTATTTGAGTCTTGTAGCGATATCTGAGCAACCATTTTTCCCATATTTTTGTGTCCTATCTTTTGCCCCATTTTCTTGATTAATATTTCTGTACTCAGTACACTTCGATGATTGATGCCTTTTTCGACGATTTATTAAGACATGGTTATGTCATTGGCATACTTAAGTAATTTTGGATCAGTTGAGACTGATATATTAGATTCTTTCAGTAATTTGCATATTTTTGAAGTCACGATTTGACTGTAAAGTTAATGATTTTCTATGGAAGATTTGAATTCAGACAGCGTGTCACTTTATTAAAGTAATTCTATTCAGTAAATTACTTTGACCAATTTTCTGTCATCCTCAAGAAAGAAGAATAATTAAAAGATTTTAGAGCGTTAAAACCATTATCATTGTCGACGATCTTGGAAATACTAGTCGTTTTATGAACATGATTGCAACATAGACATTTATCGTCAGTTCTAATTACCGTTGCATTACAGACAATTTTATGAAATAGGAACTTTGACTACGAATTATTGAATACACTATAGTAATGAACATTTGATAGGAGTTTTTCTCAATTATAGATTGGAACAATAATGTTTGCATTCCACAGTCTAATTGTATTCTATTCGACTATTTATGCAGTTTAGATGAACTTTGATTGAAGATAGTATTTTTATACTGCCTTACTTTGAAGATATTAATCTCAATTTTGATAGACCAGGGAGGCGTGTCTAATCGTATTTGCTATTACATTTATTTGTGAGTGGCAAATTTTTACTTCATATCGATTCATGAATGATACCCACGAAGGTTAAATAATAACAGTCATTATTACAATTGATGAATATAAGAATTTTTAAAGAGGAACAATGGATGTATAATCGTTAGTTCAGTGGACATGTGAAAGTCGCTGATGAATAATGCCTTTGAATAAGTGAAGCAGATTCCCACAGTAATTATTGATGTTGAAGAAGTTGTAAGTGGAGGATTTTTGTATGTACTGTGGAAGATTTTTATGCCATATATGTTGAAATATATGAGGAATTCTGGGCCTATTTTATGCAATTTTGTGCATTTTGAAGCGAAGTATTTTTCCGCTGAATGTATTGTCCTGGTTCTTTGAAAGTTATTCATATGAAGATACTGTTAAAATTAACAAGAGTGTTAAATAATTTGAGATAACGATTTTGAATGGAGGTTACCATCACTAATAATAATAATTATTAAAACCTTATTAAACCTGAATATGAACTTTTAAATGTAACTAACCTTCATTGGTCGATTATATTACCACGATTTAAGTAATTATCAACCGGATAAACGTGTGGTTTAATGTATTTCTTGTATAAATAATATAAACAATATTTAATATTGTAAATAATTTTGTAAATATCTTTGATAATAATTTGAAATGAAAGGGATTGAGAGAGGCGAATATATATTTTTCAATTGTCATTTGACATTGTTATAAACAACTTATAATTGTTATAAATAATTAATGAACTTTTGTTATAATCATTTGGAGTTTTGTTTTTATACTCTAAACAACGCTAATTAAGCAAGTGGCTTGAACAATTAAACATGATTTGGGATCAGTGGAGTATTCCACTGGTGTTTGAATGGAGCATTTAAAACATTTGCGTGATAATATTTCAGTTGAGATGTGGACATTTACTTGTTTTGAAAGGAAGAGCTAAGCTCTGATGTAAGAAGCATATGCTAACGCGGACCAGACAGGAGAGTCCACTTTGACGATGCAGGTGCATTGCAGCTGGCCCGGACAACTGTATGACAGAGGCCAAGGACGTTTCCATAATAGCCTTGTGGCTATAAATAAAATGTGAAGTGTATAAACACGCAAAACAATTGCTATATGTGTCTCGTCCCAAATCCCGTTTCCATTCCAAGTGCATTATTATTTTTACGTTATTTTGAGCTTGAGAAAGCTGAAACATTTTATGTAGAGTATACAGGTCCTACAGGAGGACATGGTTATTTAGACGATGGCTTCTGATTGCCACGTGGATTTTGTTGTTTTATTTTGTAAAATTCATTCTTTTTGTGAAATAAATTATTGTGCAGTTGAAAGTTTCTCGTCTTCGTTATGGTTCATTTTAAATATCATGGTGGAGGTTATTGTGTGGGCATACTTTAAGTGATCCAGTTGACAACCCAGTAGGATTGGCACCGCAATTCGGTGGGGCTCGACTGGCTCGATTGGCACGTTCGACTGAATAACATTGGATTACCAAGTTATTGCAGTAGAATTGGCACCGCAATTTTGTGGAGTGTTCAAATAACATTGGATTACCAGGTTATCGATGTCAAAGGGATTGTGAAGACTCAAATAAAGAGGTTGATTCTTTGTTAGATGCCTTGGCCAATTGTAGAACTTGAGAGTGTGATTATATAGGAATTAAATGTTGTGTTGCAGTAGGAAAATTACACTCAGAAAAGATCAGATCTTATACAACTTGAGAGAGGTTAAATAGGCTGGAAACTTAGAAAAATCGCCTATGATCTGGAATCTTATTTTATTTGACCGG
Source organism: Meconema thalassinum (assembly GCA_946902985.2). Taxonomy (NCBI): domain Eukaryota; kingdom Metazoa; phylum Arthropoda; class Insecta; order Orthoptera; family Tettigoniidae; genus Meconema; species Meconema thalassinum. The sequence goes on along the minus strand of OX336388.2, from coordinate 601,568,454 downwards.
CTTATGACGTGTTTAGTCATATTAAAGATAAAATTAACTATTTGGATTATAAATGTAAATTATTTGTGTTAGGATATTTTAAAATGAACCAAAGAAACTTGAACATGTGCTTGAGTTTATTTCAACATGAAGTGTCTACGAAGGTTAATTATAAGGTATTTATAAGTTAGATTTAAGACAGAAAATTGCTCAAATTTATATATGGTGAAAAATGTTGCTCAGATGTTGTTATTTTGCTCTGTTTGATGTATGTCCCTAAAGCAGTTTATTATTGAATAGTATTGAAATGGCAGATGAGAGTATGAGAATGATGTTAGAGGAGTTGAAAGCTAGCATGAATGAAAGTGCTAGGGAGATGAAAGCTAGCATGAATGAAAGCATGAGGGAGATGGAAGCTAGGAATACTAGTCGAATGCAGGAGATGATGAAGGAGAATGCTAGTAATTTGTCTGCTAATTTGTCTACGAGGATGGATGAAAATTTGAAAGTTATTCAGACCAGTTCTGCAAACTTAGAAAATGATATGTCGCGTTTACAGATCAGTACCCAGGGAATCGAGAATGCTGTAAGTGACATTCGTAAAGATGTTTCTGATGTTAAAACTGATGTTTCTAAGGTACAGAAAGATCTTACTATGTTGAATCTTGATGTTGCTAATGTCCGGGGTGATATTTCATGTGCTAGAGCAGAGGTAATTGTTGTTAGGAATGATGTTGCTACTGTACAGGATAAAGTAGAAGAGGTTCAAAGAGAAATTAAAAATGTTGGAACCGATGTATCAAACGTTCAGGTAGACATTAACAACATTCATACAGATGTAAATGAGATGCAAAGCGACATCAATAAAATACAAGTAGAAGTAAATACAGTTTTTGTAGACATTGCTAAAGTTCAGACTGATGTTAACAAAGTTAGGGAGGAAATTGAAACTTCAAAAACACTTTGTACTCGTAACATTAGTGCTTTGACAACTCGATTAGTTGACGAGTCTGTTAGGACAACAGCTTCTTTAGCAGGTCTAAAATATGATGTAGAGGTCATGAGAACCCAGGTTCTAGATCATAATCGGTTACTTAAGGAAGACATCGAAGTAGATATTGCGGAAATGTTAACTGCAAATGTAACGGTATGGAAAGATGAATGGAACAGGTCAAGTGGGGAACATGTAAATCAAATTCAGGAGCGAATTGAACGAAAACTTGCCAGTACACAAGTAGACATTAACAATGAAGTAGTTCAGATTAGGAAGGATTTGAGTATCAGGATGGATTCGCTATCCGAAAAGCAGGTAGAGGATAGAACACAAATAGGTCAGGACGTGCAAACATTAAAGGAACAAATTCATAAGGTTGTCTCTGATGTTAACGAAACTACGAGCAAACTGCAGAATTTGAAACTAGGAGAAGCTAGCCTGATGGAAACCTACAAAGAAGAGTTGATCAGGAAAGTTATAACGGAAATCACTGATAAGGATCCAGAAGGATCGACTTGCGAAGACAGGAATTACGTCAGAAGATGTAACCTCACTGCAGAAGAGAGAGATATTAGTCCTGAGGAACGTATATCCAGACTCCGGGAAGAAGATGAGGATAGGAATATTGAACCGGAATGGAAATATCGTGATAGTGGGAAAAATTACATGGATTCATATCCGAGAAATGTGACAGTCATCCGGAACTTCGAGGACAAACCTCAAAAATTTAGCAATACTGATAGTCTGACACCGATAGAATATATCAGGAAACTTAAAGATTATTTTATCGAAGCTCACATTCCCAGAGAAAGAGAGATGAGGATAGTAGAGAGATTTTTAGCTGGAGGACCCCTTGAATGGTTCAGAGCATTTCGCTACACCTTCAGTAATTTTGACGAATTCGCAGAGGCACTGATCAAACGATTCTGGTCCATAGAAGCTCAGAATTCATTAAGAGTTGAGGTATACTCAAGGAAGTATTCAGGTACTCTTCCAACACGGTACGCTGATTTCTTCACGAGCCAACTATCACGCTTGAGATTTTTGCAACCCCCATTGTCAACAGAGCAGTTGATTGATGCTATTTCGCGTATGCTGCCTGTGGAAGTAAGAAGACTGATTATATCGTCAAATATCAGAGATTTGACCAGCATGGACGAATTGTTGAGAAGGCTTGACTACACGGGTCCAATGCCAAATGTGGTTCAGAAAGGTCAGAGGCATGAATTCAAAGACATCAATACGGTCTATCTGGATCAAGTCCAGCAAACTGATAAGCCCGCTGACGAAGGAAAAACTGAAAATGTAGGTCCTCATAGGAATAATTATTTTCGCAACAGATCGCAAGGTTACCGTCCATATCAGCAAAGACGAGGCTGGCACAATAGAGGCAATTATAATAATGGAAGAGGTAGATACTACAATAACCAGGGCTACAATAGGAACTATAATAGAAATTACCAGAATCGAAATCAGAATTCTCAAGGTCAGGTTATGACACCCGACAAATATCAGGAAAGAGAGAAAGAAAGTCAGCAGTATCTAAAGGAATTGCGAGAGAAGGAAGCTGAAAACCAAAAGAAAAGACAGGATGTAGTGATCGATCCTGGTCCTTCTACAAGCCAGCAGAACTTTGAGATTGGTAACACAAAAAAAAACGCCGATTTCTCAACGACAGTGAGAAACTATAAATACATTAGCCACACACAAAACCAGAGTAGAAGAGATTTATGATTAAGGAGCATAGAGGAAATATCATACAAGAATAAGCCAATAATTCAATTTCGTGTTCAAGTGAATTCTGATACTTATAACACAGAGTTTAAAAACAATTTGCAACTGTTTTTAAAACGTGGTGAAGGGAGAATGCCCCCGTAAATTGAATTATATTGAGACCACGGTGGCTGTATTGGAAAATATGAGTAAAGTTATGGATGTCATAGTTGTGACGTGGATACTCATGACGTAGGCACGGATGACGCAGACTTTATGCAAGTAGGCTGGTTGAGCTGAGATTCTTGGTGACGTCATGATTTTGTTCGAGAAAGATCTGAGATTTACGACGCAGTCGCAGGAAACAAGGTATTGTGCTAAGGAAGAAGTTACGCTATTGGAGGAAAGGCTCGAACCAATGAACGATAGTTTGGAAAGAAGACGGAGATTACTGAAACTATCATATTTAATTACTTTTGGCATGCAGAATTGTGGAAAACTATTTTCAGTTATGGCATTGATTTGGAATTTTGAAGAAATTAATTTTGAGTTTTTGAAATTTGAAAATCCGTCAAGTATAGCCAAAGTTAGAACTTTCAGCGATGACGGAGCAACAGGCTATGGAAGGGATGGATACGCCCCTTAAGAAGTTAATAAAAGGTCGTGCACAGGATAGAGGAGATCTCATATCTCTCATACGCTCAGATCTCATATGTCAGATCGCATATATATTTCTGGTGATTTATAGTCGTTTTCAAGTGATTCAGTGAAGTAAGTCGTCTTTAGCGTGCATGGTAAAAGCCCGGCGCATCGAACGAACACGGAACAGTTCCATTTTACGCTGCTCGAAACTAGGTGAAGTTGAAACGCTCACATTAACGTTTCCACCTGATAAGATATAAAGAGTTAACTTCAGCCTTTATTATAATTCAATTGGGCAGTACAACATTAAGGTGTGTAGAAGACTTGAACAATTTCACAGTTATACTTCGAAAGATATTGGCACTTTAAGGCTGCCAACAAAAGTGATTTTCTCGCCACATGAGAAACACTTTTATAATTTCCACATTATACACTACGGCTGACACGTGGATTACAACAGTGATATTGGAGAATACGTTTGGTAATACAACGATACATTCCACTATGGAACATTATAATCTTGCAGTGCTTTCAATGATTATAACAGAAGTTGAGATGGAAGGCTAAGGCTTTAATGCAATTGGGACATATATCGAAGGAGTGAAATAGCAGCATGGAACTTCGTTAATCGTCTTTCTACAAAAGCGAGCATGTAGTGAACATCCAACTACAATCATGCATCGTGAATCCATCGCTGAATTATATCAAATGACAGTGGAAATATTTTCATACTCCACGATAATGAATATTTCTGCGGAAATAACTGCAATAAACTTCATGGCGAATTACGACCGGAACTTCAGGGAATTTTCAAGAGAGGCCAGGGTGGACCCGGCTCACAAAGAAGAATTTTGCCAGAAGGATGTCTTTCGTATACATGGAGCAGTGCAATTTCCGGAGAAGGAAGCAGTTCGATTCTCCGAGGACGCTGATTCCAGGTTCGAGGTCGGAGCACATCTTTACGCTGGTGAAATGGAACCAACAGCAGTTTTCTTTGAAAACTTTCCTCTAGAACTTCAATCAACAGATAAGGTAGTCGTGAACGTTTCTTGTATTATTTGAGTCTTGTAGCGATATCTGAGCAACCATTTTTCCCATATTTTTGTGTCCTATCTTTTGCCCCATTTTCTTGATTAATATTTCTGTACTCAGTACACTTCGATGATTGATGCCTTTTTCGACGATTTATTAAAACATGGTTATGTCATTGGCATACTTAAGTAATTTTGGATCAGTTGAGACTGATATATTAGATTCTTTCAGTAATTTGCATATTTTTGAAGTCACGATTTGACTGTAAACTTAATGATTTTCTATGGAAGATTTGAATTCAGACAGCGTGTCACTTTATTAAAGTAATTCTATTCAGTAAATTACTTTGACCAATTTTCTGTCATCCTCAAGAAAGAAGAATAATTAAAAGATTTTAGAGCGTTAAAATCTTTATCATTGTCGACGATCTTGGAAATACTAGTCGTTTTATGAACATGATTGCAACATAGACATTTATCGTCAGTTCTAATTACCGTTGCATTACAGACAATTTTAAGAAATAGGAACTTTGACTACGAATTATTGAATACACTATAGTAATGAACATTTGATAGGAGTTTTTCTCAATTATAGATTGGAACAATAATGTTTGCATTCCACAGTCTAATTGTATTCTATTCGACTATTTATGCAGTTTAGATGAACTTTGATTGAAGATAGTATTTTTATACTGCCTTACTTTGAAGATATTAATCTCAATTTTGATAGACCAGGGAGGCGTGTCTAATCGTATTTGCTATTAAATTTATTTGTGAGTGGCAAATTTTTACTTCATATCGATTCATGAATGAAACCCACGAAGGTTAAATAATAACAGTCATTATTACAATTGATGAATATAAGAATTTTTAAAGAGGAACAATGGATGTATAATCGTTAGTTCAGTGGACATGTGAAAGTCGCTGATGAATAATGTCTTTGAATAAGTGAAGCAGATTCCCACAGTAATTATTGATGTTGAAGAAGTTGTATGTGGAGGATTTTTGTATGTACTGTGGAAGATTTTTATGCCATATATGTTGAAATGTATGAGGAATTCTGGGCCTATTTTATGCAATTTTGTGCATTTTGAAGCGAAGTATTTTTCCGCTGAATGTATTGTCCTGGTTCTTTGAAAGTTATTCATATGAAGATACTGTTAAAATTAACAAGAGTGTTAAATAATTTGAGATAACGATTTTGAATGGAGGTTACCATCACTAATAATAATAATTATTAAAACCTTATTAAACCTGAATATGAACTTTAAAATGTAACTAACCTTCATTGGTCGATTATATTACCCCGATTTAAGTAATTATCAACCGGATAAACGTGTGGTTTAATGTATTTCTTGTATAAATAATATAAACAATATTTAATATTGTAAATAATTTTGTAAATATCTTTGATAATAATTTGAAATGAAAGGGATTGAGAGAGGCGAATATATATTTTTCAATTGTCATTTGACATTGTTATAAACAACTTATAATTGTTATAAATAATTAATGAACTTTTGTTATAAACATTTGGAGTTTTGTTGTTATACTCTAAACAACGCTAATTAAGCAAGTGGCTTGAACAATTAAACATGATTTGGGATCAGTGGAGTATTCCACTGGTGTTTGAATGGAGCATTTAAAACATTTGCGTGATAATATTTCAGTTGAGATGTGGACATTTACGTGTTTTGAAAGGAAGAGCTAAGCTCTGATGTAAGAAGCATATGCTAACGCGGACCAGACAGGAGAGTCCACTTTGACGATGCAGGTGCATTGCAGCTGGCCCGGACAACTGTATGACAGAGGCCAAGGACGTTTCCATAATAGCCTTGTGGCTATAAATAAAATGTGAAGTGTATAAACACGCAAAACAATTGCTATATGTGTCTCGTCCCAAATCCCGTTTCCATTCCAAGTGCATTATTATTTTTACGTTATTTTGAGCTTGAGAAAGCTGAAACATTGTATGTAGAGTATACAGGTCCTACAGGAGGACATGGTTATTTAGACGATGGCTTCTGATTGCCACGTGGATTTTGTTGTTTTATTTTGTTAAATTCATTCTTTTTGTGAAATAAATTATTGTGCAGTTTAAAGTTTCTCGTCTTCGTTATGGTTCATTTTAAATATCATGGTGGAGGTTATTGTGTGGGCATACTTTAAGTGATCCAGTTGACAACCCAGTCCCCGAGATAAATTTAAAAGGTAAGTAAAGGTAAGTATGAACCCCCGTATCTTTTGGTGTGTTCCACAATAATTTCTTGTTAACTATTGTGCTCTAATCTCGATAGTATCTGTCAGTGCCATTTTTTCATTGATGTAGCTATGCCGGCGCGTTTGATTATTGGCAATCCGATTGAGGGGGCGGATATCTGACAGCCTACTATCCGGGTTATCGGGGACAGTACCTTATCTCACTCACTTTCACCTGGCCGTTCTCTTACCTCGCCTCGTACGTACCTTCTCCATTCATTCCTGGCCATTTTCTATTCGGCGCTCTGCTGTGATTCAGTGGCTGTGCCGCTAATTCCTAGTTATCGTGAATTTTCTCCCGTGGGTGAGAAAATTGCACCTTGGAAGCGAGGGAGAGCGCTTATAAACTCTGCTCTGGCCCTGGACACCATAGGTCGCTCATTATTTAAGCGTTTTCTAATTTTGTTTGCGCCAGTAGCGTTCAGTGTCCCACGAACACTACGCGTTACTGATGCGTCGCCGTCACCTTATCGGCGCCACTGAAATCGCTGAAAAGTGTATATGTTTGTGTGACATTTAATTTATGTGTTGATTTTTGTTTTTGTTTTGTTTGGGGGATTATATACAAGGGGTGTGCACATATATGTCTTCTTTTCTCTGTAAAGTAAATACATTAGTGCACTTTCATGTGGCATTGTGCCACCGATGTCGCCTCCTTGTTAATCTGGAAAAAATATATAGTGGATTATCGTGATCACATATCAACTACCAAAATACCCTTCATGTCTGCTATGTTGCATGTACATTTCTATATGGCTCCGTCTAAATCTAACTTATTCTATGCCGGCTAACACTTAGTTTACTTTACTCTATAATTTATGCTGGTGTGTACTTGTCCGTCTTCTCAGTGTATCTCAGTGTATAAGTGTAAGTGTTCGTGACGTCACCTTTACCTTAGCATGATCATTCTTGTGCTTTTCTTCTGCGGTTGACTGTATCGTTGGAGCTCTTGCTGAAATACAATACATGATTAATAACAATGCCCTTGGCCAAATATTCACCAATACGCGCCTATGTCGCGCAGCGCTGTTTTAAGGGTCGGCTTGGATGGTGCCACCGCCCTTGAGACCTCTTCGGACGTCTCGTGTGTTACTGCGGTTGGTCAGCCTCGGTTGCTGTACCGTTCATTGTTGGCATGTTATCGGGCTTACCCTATACGGTGCCGAACGCCCTGTATTGCGTTCGCGTAGTAACATCAATTAAAATCTATATGGTGTCGGTCTTACCCTATATGGTGCCGAACGCCCTGTATTGCGTTCGCATAGTAACATCAATTAAAACCTATATGGTGTCTGTCTTACCCTATATGGTGCCGAACGCCCTGTATTAAGTAAAGTGTGCTTAACCTAGATTATATTAATTAATGCTATAAAAATATATTTGTATATACATGCCGAAATAGTCCTTAACCTAGTGCCGAAATATGTTGTAGCTACTGTTTTACAACAGTGCTTGTTAAATTTGCTTAAATCTAAGTTGCCTTCTAAATGCAACTGTATCTGATATACTAAAATTTTGACGTGAGGATCCCCCCGGTAGGTCTCCCTTCCGAGGTGCCCTTGCGACATCCTGCTGGGACCGGAACCCAACGGGAGCCCGTAGTCCCCTCCTATAAACTAACTGTCGACTTCCCCCCTTAATAACTAATATAGGCCTGTGTGACTGCGTTGCTAGGGAGCTAACGCTTCGCGCGGATATCCTTTTCATTTGTATTTATATATGCTTATATTGGCATTATTCGCCATTTTATATTTATTAATCGGTTGCCCAGGCCGCTGTGAGGGCTCGCCGCATTCCTCATGTACATCACTGGCCGCTCGCTGCGTTACCATTTAAGCTCTGGGGGCTCGCTGCCCTCCATGTACTTGGGCACGGGAAATCGTTCGGGAAAAATCATCAGATAAAATAATATCATCCGGGAATTTAGCGTCCGGGAATCCTCTTCGCCCCATGTCCGAATGAGGTCTTGCGAGGCCAGGGGTTGTCCCGCTGAACCCTTGGCGCACTATCTTCACTTCACACGAATGGAAGGCTCGTTCTCCGCCTTAGGAACGCTACTTATGTTACAAACTAACTAACTGTCTAGTCCAAGTTGGTCGTCTCTAGGTTCGTCTCCTGAGTCTAATACTGAGCTGGCTAATTCTCCTACTAGATGTCAAAAGTCTCCCCTGCAGGTCTGGATTTGACGACCGTAGTGCATAATGGGTATAACCTTCTCCGACACGGGGGCAGGCTAGGCACACTCGAGATCTTGACGTTGTCCCGCACTAAGTCATCGTCGCTTCGACCTTTCGTCCATCTGTCATTAAACTGTGTCAGGATTCATCGCCGCCTTCACCAGCTCTGTCTTCGTGTGGCGATTCTGCTCCCTTCCGTTTACCTTTTCGTCACCACCTAGTTTGACCTCAGATTCCTTTGAAAATAAGTGTGATACTGTATACTGTGTAATTATGTAAAATTCCTAGTGTTCTGGGGCTGTAGAATCTTCGAAATGCAGTGACTACTTTAGGCCTGTCATTGCCGTATCGGAATTCCAGCGCTGATGCCTTGGTACTTTTCTGGAGGTATTAGTGGGTTTGTAAGGTGTTTGGTCCCTTATTATTAGGATCCGAGGGTGTTATTTGCTGAGTGGGGTTAAAGCGTGGTGGGAGAGGGTTGTGCATCGTTTGACTCCATGTTTATGGTGGCCGGGAGCCGATGATGCTGTTAGGAGGTATTTACTGTGAGTGGATGGGGTGGGTTTTTCCCAGGTGTGCAAAATTGAAAATATCATGCGGGTGTGCTAGTAATACAACCCCTGGGGTGTGGGAGGGATATCTCATGCAGTGAGATGGATATGAGGCGTATCTGCTCTCATTTGAGGATAAGGCGTGTGCTAGGATACAATAAGTTTATGTCCCTTGCATACGGGATTATTTAATAAAATATTTGTTAGTATCAGTATGGCCTCATCTCTCTATATAGAGATGTGCATCGCCGCTTAATATTTGTTTCCGAATCACCTCTAATACTCAGGTGTAGGCGTTCGGGTCCAAGGTGAGCAAACCTTAATTTGTGAGAAGCATGAAGTCTATCAACCCCGATGTATAATTTGCAATGTAGTGTAGGTGTTTTTTATGTATCTGTATGTCTGTGCTGGATAGTGTTGTAGGTGATGGCGTATGTAGGAGGAAGGGTATGGGGATGGTAGCCCGTAGCTTGTACTATGGCCAACCTGATGGCATTATCCACCACTACTCCTATTGTAGTGTGTCATCCTCTCTTGGTCGTTATGTGTTTTCTTCCCGCTCTTGGGGATTTACGCTGGCTGAGTTGAGATGCCATATGGCACCTAGTGTTTCCCAAAATACTAATCTGTGGAGTGCCCGTGGGTCTGTCATTCCCACGTCGTGTAAAATGTTAATGTCTGTGGGCCCCGCCCTCTGGCTGCCCCTATGATGTCTAAGTGTGGTGACGCTGTGTCGTTCACGGCCCTATCTGGTCCCCTGTTCATAATGTGGGATGGGGTAGCATGTGGCTACGATTATAAATCGGCATAGCATAATAGCCTGTAATGGATTTTAGAGGAAAAAAAAAACAAGAAAATAAATTATTAGGGGGGGGGTTGTTCCTCCATGGAATCTGTCTGTATCCGCCCTTAATTAGTTTGTATGTTCGCGTGTAATTGCCTGTCAACCCCTAAGTGCTGGGCGCGTGTGGAAGGGAAGCGGCCGTGGCTGTAATTTATGCGCGCTTGTGTGTATGGAACCGCCTACCGCTGACTCCTGCCGGCGCGTGTGCTGTTATCGGAGAGGGCTTATCTCGTATCGCGTGGCTACTTGTCACGCGCCGTGTACTGTTTGTTATCCCCTTTGTATACATGTTCCTAGTCCTGTCACTGGTAGGCGTAAAATAATCTGTCTTCCCAGATCAATCTGGTCTGCAATATTTGTGTAATATATGATGCGAAGCCTAATGTAATGCCGCTCTCACTTCCTGTATCAACATCCGTGTTGTCACTGTATACCATTACTGCTATTGTTTTATGTTAGTGTCATCATGTCTGTATGTCGTTATCGCGGAGGCCGTGACGAAGATTATCAAGCTTTTATATGATCGCGTAAAGAAGATTCAAGATGTGCGTTTTATCGTAACTGCTTTATAATATTGTAGTGAATTTAGTTGAATGTTATAGTGCTGCATCGCCATAAGTGAAGGCAAGTACTGGAACGTATAAAAATCTCTAATTTAGATATGTAATAGTTCTGGTTGGAAAGCATAAATTTTCCGCCATTACACTTTTGCATAGATATTCATCAGTGAGTACAATACTAGAAAGCAGTGAGGAAAAAAATCTCAAAAGAGTAGTTTGAGAAAGTCTCACTAGGTGGACAGTGAATTACAAAGAATAAAGAATAACACGCTGCTCCTACCGATAACCCAGCGTAACGAAACAGTCAAGTGCGCCTATATCATATCGTCTCATCTCATAGTGGTTTTCGTTTCTATACACGGAAATCACCGGGAATAACCATGCAACACGTAAGAAAAATACTTTGAAATGCTCCTTCCACAGGAACGCAACACGACCCTCAGCAGCAGAAATACACACTTTTGTAGCAGACACCCTGAAGATCACCGTTGATCAAATAGCAGCTTTACAATTGGACGCACCTTCCAACTCTGTTTACATTAAGGTAATCTCTCCAACTATTATGGAACGACTTTTAAATAAATTTGCTGGCATTAACAGACTCACCCTGTTTAATGGCGACACGGTCCCAGTAGAAATTACTGCAGCAGGCGTGGAAGCTACGAGAGTCCGCTTATTTAACATCCCCCCGGAAGTAGCCGCTGATAAAATACGCCTCAATTTCTCCAAATATGGCATAGTTAAAAATATCACTAATGAATGCTGGTCGCAATATTACAAGTTACTCGTAGCAAATGGCATCAGGCAAATTCACATAGAACTATAGCAGCAAATCCCCTCCTTCATAACCATTGATGGACACCGTGGTCAAGTCGGCTACGACGGCCAAGATAGAACATGTGCCATTTGTCATGCAACTGATCATCTCCGCTCTGACTTCCCCCGCCGCTACAACGTGATGTCACGCCTCGACCAGGTCACCACGCCATCTGTCTTTGCTACTCCAGCCACCCCTAGTACTAGCCATATTATCGAAGAGACACCGGGTCCCAACCTGAGCGACTCGCGCCAACAATATGACGAGAGCTATCCCCCACTTGAAAACTCTACGGAAAGGGCTACGCCCAGCCAGCTGTCCGTCAACAAGTCTTTGCCAGACAACACACCAACGCCTGCGGTCACTCAACCGGAAATAAATCGACACCATTCCTCGGCCATTGACCTCCCACCCCTACAAACTTCCCACGTCACACCTAGTCTATTACAACCCGACAGTCCCACACATGATAATCCTGGATTATGCAAGAAAACAAAATGGTCGGAAGATAGTCCGGACGACATGGTAGTCAGCCGTACCTCTGATGAATCACATACCACTACAGCTGCCGAAATAATGCCACCACGTAAGCCTAAGCAAAAGGTTAAAAAACAGAAGAAAATAAAGGCACATACCAGTGAAAAAAGAGACCCCCGTTTACGTGTACAAGACAACCACAGCCCCAGCCTTCCAGTTTCCAACATCACCCCCGCCGCTGTCCCTTCAACAACCGACGCTCATGAAGTTCACCGGATGATGGCAGACCTGTGCCAAATGACGACGATTCCTAGCCCGGGGCAAATCATTTCCATTCTGCAAGTGTGTTCGCAAACTGGACAGCATGAACAAGTCTCAGACTTTATCAACACGATGCGAGCAAAGTTCCGTGCTCACTCCACGGAGTCGCTGCAAGCATTCGACATACAGTTAGCACCGGTCTTAGCGGAACTAAACTCTTGCCAATAGTACCACCGTGACTTCCACGGAAAGATTCGACTCTCCTCGCGTGATGCTGTCCTGGTTCTTTTTCTTACTTGGCGATTTTATATACACGGTTGCAACGGCGAATATTACAGCCATAGCTGGTCGCGCCATGTTAGCAACTTTCTACGTCACCTCACCGTACTCCTCATGATTCTACGTACCATCGCCACAGCAAATATCAACGGTATCACTAACGTCGGAAAATTAAAGCTAATAAAACAGTTCATCGCCGACAATGATGTCGACATTCTATTGCTCCAAGAGGTTTGCACAGCCAATTTAGATGTCCTGTCCCCATTTGAATACTTCGTCAACCTAGAGGAAGAGTCCAGAGGAACTGCTATAGTCTATAGAGCTGGGTTAAATCTTACGGCTTTCTTAGCCCATCCCTCTGGACGAGTGTTATCGGCTACATATGAAGACCTGGTCCTGGTTAACACTTATAGCCCATCCGGTACCCATCGTAGAATGGAGAGAGAAGCTTTCTTTTTAAACGCTTTACCGCCACATTTAGCTCGAGGCACAAACATTATCTTGGCAGGTGACTTCAACTGTGTCCTACATTCAAAAGACCAGCTAGCGCCAACGTCCAATAAGTCCGAAGCCTTGAGGGAAATGATCCGTAACTTACACATACAGGATGCATGGGAAGTTATACACAATGATAAAGTTGAATTTACTTTTTACCGAGGCACATCGGCCTCCAGACTCGACAGAGTTTACATTTCTATCCCCCTCGTCGACTCCCTGCATAATATCACAGTGCACCCTGTGCCGTTTAGTGACCATCACACGATAGTTTTTACTTTACAAGCTGGTACACCTGTCCCCTTTTTGGGAAGAGGTTATTGGAAAATAAATAATGCTATCCTTCAGATCCCCGAGGCCAGAGACAGGTTCTCTATATTTTGGAGCCAACTAGTACGACGAAAACCACAGTACCCCACTGCTCTACAATGGTGGCTTAAAGCGGCAAAACCCGCCTTACAGCGATTTTTTCGTAACGTATCAATGCAGAGCGCAACGGAACGCCGCCGCACGAGAGTTTTTTATGAACAGGCTCTCTATGATTACACAAAACTACAACAGCAGGGACACACGGTTCACCATAAGCTGAATGAAATCAAACATGTTCTCTGTTCTTTACAACAAAGTACACTACAAGGTGTCCTGCATAGGATCCGCATCCTATATCTGGAAGAGGAAAAACGGACTGCCACTTATCATATTGCAAAAGAGACACATCAGCAGAAGAAAAAATACATCACCGTACTGGAGAAAGGAAATCAACGTATTACCGGACTGCCAAATATACTGAAAGAAACCACGGATCATTTTACCGCCATCTTTTCCCATGACCCGAGTGATACTACCCCACCATTAGTGCCTTCTCTCGGACCCTTGCAACGTCACATTAGCATCGAAGATGCAGCTACACTCGACGGCGATTTCCTGGAACACGAGCTGGAGAACGCCATTAAATCCGCAAATAAAAATAAGTCACCAGGACTCGATGGGTTATCTTTCGAGTTCTATAAACACTTCTGGCCATACATCAAACACGATTTATTGTCTGTTTTTCGGGAATTACTCTCTCACCCAGAGCAAGGCACAGCTTTCGCACAAGGAGTCATTGTTTTAGTCCCGAAAACCAGGGCACCTAGAACCCTGGCGGATTATCGCCCCATTACGGTCTTGAACACGGACTATAAGTTATATTCGAGTCTTCTCGCCACGCGTATTAAGCTTTTTCTCCCAAACATCCTCAGTCAGGAGCAATAGAGTGTTTTAAAACAGTCCAACATCATTGATTGTTTGTCGAACTTACGAAGCTTTCTCTTGCATATGTCCTACACGACTGCTACGGAGGCCGCCCTAGTGAGTTTAGATTTTCAAAATGCTTTTGACCGAGTACGTCATTCTTACCTATGGGCCGTGTTGCAACGATTCAACTTTCCACCCAGACTTATGGCCTCCCTGCGCACGCTATATAGTCATGCAACCTCAAAAATCCAAGTGAATGGTTTCCTCACAAAGGACATTGTCATCCAGAAATACATAAGACAGGGTTGTCCTCTATCTGCAATACTTTTTGCTTTGAGTATGGAACCCTTCATCAGACACGTGACGACCCAGCTCCCTGGAGTCTCCCTGGGAACCACATCGATCAACCTACAAGTATATGCGGATGATGTAACCCTCATATTAAGTAGTCACCGAAACATAACTACTCTACAAGATCTCATTCATAAATATGAAGTACACTCAGGAGCCACCATCAACGTAAACAAATCAGCACTCCTACCCTTTGGAACGCGGCCTACTCTCGACACATGGATACCAGTAGTTCAAGAACATAAATTACTGGGCATCACGTTCTCTTCCAACTTTGGTGATATGATTACTCGCAACTGGAATCGCATACTAAACACAACCCGTGCGATCATCTTAGAACAAGCCACCCGTAATCTCACTATTCTTCAAAAAGTATGGACCCTCAATACTTTTATCCTCAGTAAAGTTTGGTACACAGCACAAATCCTCCCACCTACCCAAATTGTGCTTAAGAAGATTGACCTTGCAATTGGTTATTACCTATAGCGAGGGAAACCATATCGAGTTGCCAGACTTCAATTGTACCAACCATTGACCCCTGGTGGCCTGGGATTAACATCTGTAGATTGGAAATGCACTGCGCTTCTAGCCCGAAATATTATCAAAGTGCAGCACTCGGATCGCCAGACGTATGCCAAAGCGGTTCTTCATGACTTAACACGTCCACCGACGACCCAGCCACGTAATGCTACCCCACTGCACTCTCTCAAACGCACCCTGCGCTTCATAGATCAACTTCCTCGAGCGTTACGACATGCAGGCCGAGCCATTACCACACGTCAGCTCTACTCCGTGGCCAAGGAGTCTACCAGCTCCATTTCCCACATTCAAACCAAATACCCGCACCGGCTCTGGCCGCAAATATGGACGAACGTGCACGATAAATGGATTCCTTTACAGTGGCGGGAAACACTCTACTACTACGTGAATGAAGTTATACCCACCAAAGAAAAAATGTTTCGTCACAACCGAACTCTGACCCCCTCATGTGACATTTGTAATTCTATAGATACGCTTGAACAACGTATCGCTGCTTGTACTGGACCATCCAGTCTGTGGGAATGGACATGCCAGACTATCACGCGAATCTCCGGACTGCCCCTCACCAGTGCCAATAAGAAAACCCTTCTATCAATGGAATACACCTGTCGTACCAGGCCTCTGCACGCCGCGGTCATATGGCTTTTGGCAGCACTGATCCACTACGTATTAGAGAAACGTTCTACCCCTCAGCACCTGAACCTGCCAGCCTACATCCAGTTCCTACGGCGAGAACGTTGGAAGTACATCTCTAACAAGACTCTTGAATCTGCTTTCTCTAAGTGTCTATATACTTTTTAAACTCCCACAGTGATTTTTCTTTTCGGTGTTTATTGTCTTTTACTTCCTGTTCTTGTGCATGTGCCATAGGCACCTCAGTCCAGTGTCATTTATTTTTGTGTTGGTAATTTTAAGCCTATGTGAATAAAAAAAGGAAAGATAAAAAAAAGCCTAATGTAATGCTGCTCTCACTTCCTGTATCAACATCCGTGTTGTCACTGTATACCATTAGTGCTATTGTTTTATGTTAGTGTCATCATGTCTGTATGTCATCGTCACGTTCCGCTGCTATAAAAATTTCTTCCGCAAACAGCGAATGGCGACACGTTGGAATTCGCTTATTTGCAGCGCGGCGCTTCCTGTATGTGTGTTTAGTGTCCTTATGTACTTAAAAGTCTTCAATGATATGCAGGAAGGATAACAAAACGTGACTTCTACCACTGTCCGTGTGTCGACATGTGTTTGCATTCTAGAAAGGCCAACGTTTTAACTTGTCATGTTCTCGCTCTTAAGCTTGTTTGGGAGTTTGTTTCCGTGATTACTTCCCCTTTGTGTCTTGCTCTATTATTTTATGTCCGAGGTAATCTACATGCCCCTTGTATAGGATTGCCATGATTTTTGGCCGTAGAGATGTGGTGTTACCTACTTTGGGTTAGCGTTTGTCTGTGCCCGTGGCGTCCCCCGTATTCAGATTTCGGGCGCTATGGTCCACAAGAGTAATTTGTGGTCTCCATAGAGGCCTGGTGTTCCCGGTACGTCCCCTATTGGTAGTCCCGGGGTCGCTAATGCCCTAAGTAGGTTGCTATAGCGAATACCTTGGAACGGGCCTACGCCCCTGTAAGTATGCCCCGTGTATGTCATCTGTGTGAATTTTGGTTAGCCCTGGTCTTAATTTGTGGGCGTAGTGTGGTTTTGAATCCCTAGTGAATGATACTCTGTCGGCCGTAATACTGTTATGTCTGTGAGTGCCACCAGCCGACTAGTGCGTCACGTATTCGCGCTGAGCGTGCAAAGTATTGGGTTACCTCAGGTGATAACGCCGCTGTTGGGACTGTGTTTCCTGTCCGGCAGTTAACATTTGAAATGCACAGCATTTATGTTATGACCTTGCCACAAATGTTTTGAGCGTTTTTAAAATATGTTGTGTACGAGGCCCTACGTTTCTTCATAATTACCGTGCCTTATCTTTTGGCCCTACTATCGTGATGACGCTATCTGTGTCAGACTTGTGTAGTTTATGTGTTTGTATATGTATTCCCTGTATGTAAAAGAACCTTCCCGTGTTCATGCTTGAGTGGCTCAATCGTTCTTGTGCTTGTGTGTCCTGGCCCTTAGTTGCCATGTCGCGCCCTTGAGGCTGACTTTGGGCAGTAAGCTATTGCTGTATACTCCCGTGTCCATGTACCTACCTTGTAAAGGAACCTCCCCGTGTTTATGTCTGTGCTGTGAGTGGCATTAGTGCAATTCATATGCCATCCCTGGTGTATATTTAAGATGTGTACACAATGATAATATGCCATTCACATACATATAATATAACCCTTCTTATACATACATTAATTCTTAGCTATACTCTATGGGACACAGTGTCTATATGGGATCCTATGGCTTTTCTATGGGATTGTGTATTCATGCTGTCTGTGCGATGCCGTCCGTGTGATTGTCTGTCCCCGTGTCCATATTCCTGGCTTTAATTTTAATGTGCCTCGAATTGCCTTAGTTCTGGCCAGTTTTTGTATAGTTGGGAATGGATTTTCCCCCGTAAATGTGTTTATCCTCGCCCGAGCGTTGTTGCCCGACGGGGTGAATACCTTCGCCCTATCATGAGGGTGTAGGCCTCCACCTCCCATTGAGGTGCTTCTTTACCATTTTTCTGGGGTGTTTTAAGTAAAGTAAGCCTATGCCTACGTTTACCGTAGTGCCTATTAATAGGCGTAGGTGTGCTGGCGCCTGAAGGGCTGCGTTGGCTCCGTGCTACCCTATCAGTGTCTGCGGTGATGTATGCCCTCCTGTCTGCCTGGACTCGTGGGGTGGGCGGTAAAACTTCCCTTATACCCCGTGTACTTTGTTTTGGAGGCAGGATAGTGCGTGCAGGCGTGTGTGTTACACCCTGGTAAATTGTAAGCAACCCCCCTGTATTTCTTTGCACTGGTGGTGCATTTGTCCGTGTTTGCCTCCATTCTGGCGAAATCGCCCTTTGAACTGGCGGTAGGGGTCGTGTAGTTGTCTGTGAGCGCCCCTCGAATGTATTGGAGGGCAGTCTCGCCGTTTTCTGGGCTATGGCCACGGCAGACTCCTTCCTTTGTGTCTGTCTATTTGTGTGGGTCTGTATGGGCTTATTATGCTGTGGCACGTTCTCTACGTTCTCAGCCCATGATATAGTCTCCTCCAGGTTCCTCTTTGTGTTATCGTGTGTGTTTGAGAGCCCTGGCGCCAACTCCCTCTCGTTCATTTGTTCTGAGGGGGTTGGCGTAGGTTTCGCCCCTCGGTGTGGCAAAATTGCCTCCCGGACCGGAGCTGCGGGACGTGTGTCTATGTGAGTTTGGCCCTGTAGTGTATTGGAGGCTAGCCTGACCGTTTCCTGGCCTATGGCCACTGCAGACTCCTTCCTTTGTGTGGCGGTACGTGTCGAGAGGGACAACTTCGCGAATTGCTGTGTTAGCGTATCTACGCCTATGTCCTCTCTTGGTTTCGTTGGTGGCCCTGCCGTGAACTCAAAGATGGCATTGTTGGCTTGGAGTTCCCGATATCCTTCCCAAATTTGGGCGTACTGCCGATTAAGGCATATGGCCTGTTCGGCAACTTTGGTACCGCTAGTTCCTATTTGTTTATGTTGTATACAGTTCTGTGGCCTCCAACTGGAGGAGCGCCTGTTCGCGAATGAGCTCCCTGTATTGGGCATATAACATTGTGTAGTGCACCCTTATTCTCTCTATGGCTGACAACCCCTGTTGCTTCTGCATGTGGTGCCATTCTACATAGCGTAATCTTAATGCAATGCTGTTTTAAGTGTAGTGTGTCCCGCATCAGAACGAATGTATTTTTAACAGTGTTGGTTATAAAGAAACCAAACAAAGAACTGCCGCCCTAGTGGGGGTGGGTGGCTGGGCTAAAATTTCCCTTATATTCCCAGAGAGGGGAAAGAATAATGCTTTCTCTCAGAAAAAAAATCAAATTTCGCTTGGCTGCTTTCAGTATGGACCGCTCTTCCACGAGGGCTCGTTGTTTGAGTCCCTTACTCTTATTTTGCGTGGTGCCCGGCCTCCACCAATCTGTTTTATCCCTCTGTTGGGGGTGGGATAAACAGGGTAGTGTAGATGTATTATTTAAAGGGATGTTTCCGAAAAAGGGTAGTTTCCCGTAATTGGAGAAGACTACTAGTGTAATGTGTTGGTGTGAGGATGTGATCTATTGGGGGTGTTCATACAGGGTGCGTCTACCTGTTAGGGGATGAACGTATAAGAGTGAGCTATTAACTTAGGCTGCCAATTAAGTAGAGCGAGCGTTTAGCGAGCTCAAGTGCAGAGTCGACAACTTGACACGCTGCAGTCTGGCTGCTTGCTCGAATACAATGGGATTCCTGACGGTGCAGTTCCTGACCTTCACGGTCAGGGGCAATTAGGACTAAGGTCAGGTTGGGTGTAGGGATGTAAAACTGGGTGCAATGAGTAATAGATGTATGTGTTTACTGACCAAGTATTTATTGGTCTGTGGCGGTGATGTACTGTCCCGTTAGGTGGTGGACAGGTATAAAACAAAGTACAGAGTGTGTGAAATACAAAGTGTTCTGGGTAGGGGTTACAATAATTAGGAATCTGAGCACACGGCTAGTTCTCACCTGGTGAAGAGCTGGAACGGACCTGGAAGGAGCAGAGCCGCTGGCCACGAATAGATAATGGGGCTCCTCTGGGTCTAGCTTTTAAGGCTTTCCCCCACTGCTTGGTCAGTGTTTCCTCACCGTCGCTGCTCCAGATAGTGTGTTTATGTATGTATTATGTAAGCGCGGCTGTCAGCAATATTGCTGGACCTGCTTGTGTTCAGGAAGTATGTGAGGCTTATGGTATGCCTATGAGGGTGGTTTTGGTGAAAAGAAGAAGGGATGGGTCTTAGGAGTAATGCCCCAGGGCTGTACAATATGCTGTTACAAGTCTGGTTTAATAATCTCGATAAAAGTATAGCTTAACAGCTGTCATCATCAATTTCCTGTTCCAATTTCAACCGTGAACCTTCCTGTCCTATCTAAATGCCATGTCGTGTATAACAAAATAAGGAGTACTCTCTACTCACAGTCTAAATGCCTTTGCCAACACTAGTCATGCCCATGCAATGACTGTACTATAAATGCGGAACACACCTTCGCAATAACCTCGTATGCCAACTGCATACGGAAATACACAAAAAAACACTATCAAAGGGTTATCAACTCCACTTACATCAACCTGGCATTCCTTCAAAAGGGCATAATTTCACAGCGCTGTCACCACAATCGCTGGTCTGATGACCAATAACAACAATTGTTAAATTAATAATTTATACATCTTAACGACCTCTGGAATTCACGGTATTGAACCTCCTCACTTAATACTCTTGAAACGATACTCTGATAAGTATAATTTGTCGTGCATACATTTAATAAAAATACTACATCTCATCTTCACACATCTGGGTTCGACATTAATCGAAGAAGGAATATTATGTCTACAACGTGACATGATATTACTCCTCGTAAGTAATTAATCACATCATATTTATGTGTTTGTGTCCAACAAGAATCTATCACGACGAGGATATCAAACGATAACTACCCTAACGTCGGATGATAAATAATCTTCCAAGAAGATTCTAGCTTCAAATAAATTAAATGACTGAAAGTTCAAAGCTTTCTTCAATAAAACATACAGTTAGTCATATTCGTATTCTCTTCATTCAGAACGAATGTCTATGAGTTCTGACGATAATAATCGTGTCCACGTTAAATGTTTCCTTTCCACAATGTGACATGATATTTCACAATATATCACTACCAAGATCTTCTTTCTTGACGTTTCTTCTCGACGGATAAAATGTCCAAATTAAACTAATAAAAATTAAGTTAATGGGTAACATAGACGAAAATATCTATCACCTGAATTCAAAATGAATACAAAAACGTCGAAAATGAATTACTGTTCCTTAAAGGAAATGACAAAATCTTGTTCCTCGAACAAGTATGTAATCTCAGTTCAGAAACTGGATTCCTGACAAACGAAGATAATAGCATCGCTAGACGATCACTATAATAAATTTCGAAGAATAAAAATGCTTTACATGGAGTACATAAATACTGTATCGAAAAATGGATAAAGGATTTGCTCAGTAAATGTCACTACAAGCTCTAACTACAAGGTTAGTGAACACTGCTACCAGGTCTCGAAGTCTAGAAGATCAAGATAGAGTATAACAAAATACTCTGATGTTACATCTCCCAAAGATCTGGGTTGGATCCTAGTTCGTCTCCACGAACTCGTGACCTCAGGAAAGGAACGAATTCCCCCACTGGAAACAGCAAGCTCCGACCGGAATCGAACTGCAGGCCTCCAATCATCATCTTCATTTTGACCGGGATAACCCTGTACCTCTTGAAAATCTTGATGCTTCTTCTATCTCCGTCACAGCACAGTCTCATTATAACAGTGAGTAGCGTCGAAAGTTCTGCTTTACACTTCAAAATGCATTTGAAGAGAAAGTCTTGGACCTCACTCGTATAACGAACATTCATGTAGATGGAATCTGAACATCGTTCTGTAGTCTCTGATGTTAATATTGAGCTCATGTTTGACGAGAATGCACTAGAATGGAGTTATGCATCGAGTCTCATGATTGCTCACTAAGTAGACATTCACGAACAGTCTCCTCTAACGAAGCTCCATCGCTGCCTATATTGCTTCTATCTGCCTATACTCCTGGCGCACATAATAATCTAGTCCATAATAATCTTCATAATGCTAGACTGAATATTGTTCTTCACTATGGAATACATCTCCATCCTAAGTGTTGTAATACAGTTCCACACAAGCAATAGTAATACACACTCGTACTCACGGGTGGCTGTTGCCTGAGCTGCAGTCGCTCGGACAAAGTGTCGTATCGCGCAGGAGAAAAACACTTTTCTCGCGCTTCACAAAACTGCTTATAATGGCTGAAATAATTCTTCCAAACTTCTGTAAGTTTGCAATATACAGTATCTGCTAGTCAGCTACAATACGTAGTTGAAATGAATTCTCTGAAGTCGATCAGACCGAAGTCAATACGGTAAATGTAAACCTCGCAACTTCACCTAGATTCAAGTCGCGGTCGTCTCCTGATTCCTCTCTCGCTCAAGCCTTGACTCCACAGGTCACCTTCTACTAGACCGGTGAAACACTCGGAACCCCTTTCTACTCCAATTTCACACGTCTTACCTCTTCGACGTTCAGATACACAAGAGCCTCGGTGCTTGGCGTCTCCCCTCCAAGTCTACCGATTTTAGCCGCCTTTTCGATTTCCCTCTCGAATTCGCGCGGGCTCTAGGAAATCGCTTATATCTTCCAATAGAGTAGTGGGGTAGTGGTGCTTCTGACTCACAGTCTGTTCCAAATGTTAGTACACACTTTTTGCTTATTCATATCTCGTGAACCAATGGTTGGATGTTAACAAATAAGGTGTCGTTGGACTCAAGCTGACGTCCTCTTTCCAATGAACCACTCATTTCAACCCCTAAATAAAACCTACCCCTACTAGGGGGTGAAATTGTAACTTTTTATTGAAAGTCTCTTTTCAAATGCGACATGTATAAGGTGCGCTGCTAAAATGAACTTAAACGTTATTGCTCATATAGCGCATGCGTTTTGTTGGATGCCGCTGTGGATCAACATTTTTGTTTTTGTTTTTTTACGCATGCGCACTTGGGATTTTTGAAAAAAAATGATTGATAAGAAGGGGTTTCGGTGGTGAGGAGAGAACCAGACAGTCGCCTACTTTCCTACGAAGTTTGCCGATATCTCTCGAACGCAAGGTCGGATTTGGACGTGTGACGTGTCAAATCGCTTGTCTCGAAACCCTATATATATAATTAATAGGTTAATGTTTTGAAAATGAGGAAAACAGGCTTTTTGGGGGTAAAACCATGATTTTAGACTTTTTCCGATTTCTCAAGAATGCATGGTCAGATTTGGTCCTATGACGTGTCAAATGGCTTGTCTTGAAACCCTCTTTATTTTGGTAATAGGTTAAAGTTTTTGAGAATGAGGGAAACAGAATGTTTTGGGGGTAAAACCGTGATTTTAAACTTTTTGCTATATCTCGCGAACCAATCATGCGTGAGGCGTGTACGAGGGGTCCAAGGACTCGGGCTGACGTCCTCTTTGCTATGGACCACTCGTTATATTTTATTTAAATTTGGAAACTCGATTTTGGGGTAAACAAGTGTTTTTTGTGATTTATGCTGATAACTCACGAACCAATAAGCCTAGAGACAAGTGCGAGGTGTCATTTTTTTCATTGCGTTGCCCTCTTGCCGAGGATGTTCGTGTTCAGCAGGAATGAAAAACCATGTTGAGGTAAAACCATGATTTTAGACTTTTTGCTTTATCTCGCAAACCCATAACGCTAGAGACGTGTACGAGGTGTCCTAGGACTCGGGATCACGCCCCCTTTTAGAAACTATGTTTGACATTTTGACAAAGGGTCTAACGCCATACATGTTGAAAAAATTCTTTACCGATACCTGATTATAATGTTCATGAAGAGTGGTGGTTGAGAGAGATGATACTGCTGGGTGTGTGTGTTTCAACGAACCTGTCGCTGACCACGGTGGCTGTGCTCAATAGATCAATCGCTATTTCGACAGGTTGGTTTATGACAGAGCGAGGGTGCGTTTTTTCTGATACTTTACCCCGAAGATGATCTTTAACGTGTAAACGGTGTTGAGAACTTGGTTCTATGTTGGTCGAAGCGAGTACAGAAAACAAACTTGCAGAGGAGCAGGATGTGAATGTAATTTGAGCTTATTGGAATGCGCTGATCTGACTTGAAAACAGGTGCAATGGAAAATGACAAAGACACAGAGGACACTTGAAGGTAAATAATCTGACCATCGTGGTGGCAGGGAAGAGCGAAATGCATGCATACACGTGTGAGATGACATGTACGCTAAACAAGTTACATCCTGTTTGCTTCGTACGTGACAAAATGCAAGTTCATGTGAAATTTGATCCGGCACAGGTGTTCATTTTGGGCGTTAGCTGTCCACGTGACGATAACAGGATGTTCAAAGCGTGGGGAAAAAATGATTATACATGCAATGTAACATACATAAAGACATGTCGTTATCATTTCCACTCTCACATTGCGTTGCGTGAAACCCCTGGCCTTGTTTAACAGTTTTGGTGTTGGAGGAAAATACTTAACCTTGTTGTGGGGTAGGTATTTATTTATATATTTATTCATTTATACATTTATTGATTTATATTTATATTTACAAGCAATTTTTTATTGTTTAGGTAATTAATGATTTTATTTATTTATTTGTTTGCAGATAACCGGTATAGCTTACATGTCTGAGAGAGAAGAAACCATTGCACTTTTGAGCCCACTAGAAGGATACAGCAACATGCCACTGCAAGTAAAGATGAGATGATTTTTTTAAACTAACTTGTTTCATTTTTTTGTTTTATGTTTTATTTTATGAAATGCATGTTTTAACCTGAATATAGGTAATTATAGTGGTTTATTTTATTTATTTTTAGAAACTTGGAAAGAAAAGCCTTACCGCCGTAGCAGTTGCTGAAAAAACCCGAAACGCACTAAAGCGAAACCACTGCCAAAGAGTGAACTGTTTAAAACTCAAGTAAGTCTAACTTAAAAGGCTATCCCATTTAACCACTACTGAAAACTCGTAGACAAAAAAAAATCATTACCTGTACATGACTGGGACAATGATTGCTTTCTTGATTAATGGCTATGGCGTTGTTGTTGCCTGGGAAAAGTACAAGGCCAGGTTGGATTTTCTAAAAATAAAAAAATAAATTTAATTTATGGGTGGTTCCCTATGGACTCAACGAATATTCACAGGTTTGAACATGATAATGTGAACAAAATGACATGACATTCATTTTTATTTATATATTGTTTAAAGGGGGGATGTAAATGACTTAAGCTTTATAAAAAGAAAATAAGTACATGGGTTACTGTTAGTGCCAACATACAGTTTATTTTTAATGGTGTTTTGATATATTAATGCCAATTAATGTTAACGTTTTATTTACAAGTATTGATTGATTGATTGATTGGTTGATTGATTGATTGATAGATGGGTTATTTTGATTGCTTTTAGGTGTCGTCATGTGCCATTGACGTAATGAACAGACAGTGAACATGCATTATGCTTTAAAGTACTCTGTACTCTTGTGCAACGTTAATAACTTACAATAAGAAAAAGTTTTATTATAACACATGGCGTTAGTACCAAATACAACAAGTGAGCAAGTTGGTTTACCACGTGGGTTAAATTTAAAATTAGAACATGATCGATGGTTAACATTTGAATCCTGGCCTGTAGGCTTTTTGTCGACACATAAACTTGCAAAAGCCGGGTTTTATTACTTGAACCGTGAAGATGTGGTGCACTGTGTGTTTTGTCGTATTGAACTTTCACACTGGGAAGAAGGGGATGATCCCTTTAGAGACCATTTGCGATGGTCTCCTCATTGTCCTTACATGCTTGGAAAGCAAGTGTATAACCTACCCTTGCATTCATTTTACCGAACCACAGGGCCTTTGGCCGCTACTTACGTTGCTGAAACACAAATTAATAATAATAATGATGTATTACCAGCCAACGGTAATGTCGATATATGTGGTCCATATGCCATAGACAGTGTTGAATTGGCGTGTGCTTTTGAAAAATTGGGAGTTTGCAAGACTAAAGCACTAGCACACTCAGAGTACAGCTCTGTTGGATAACGTTTAGAATCTTATAAAAATGTTTGGGAAGGGCATAAAACAATATGTTTTTATTGTGGATTTGCTTTAAAGGATTGGAAAATGACTGATGACTCTTTGGTGCAACACGTTGTTGTTGTTTTCTGCCAACAGTTGCTTACTGCGTATGACAAAGCTGTACACTCGTGGGTTAGACAGCCTTTCTTGCTAAGGGTCTCCTATATACCCTACACATGGCTATACATGTTAGTTCTGAACATTTAGTGGTTAATTGTACATTGAGTTTAAATAGAGAACTTATACAAGCACGTCTTGCATGCGGTTAAACTTCACAAGTGTCACATGCAACACGCAAAGTATGTTTCCGCTACCTAGCGGTAAATATGAGCACTACCTGTACTACTAGCATGCTACCTAGCGGAGGATATGAACACTTACTAGTAATATCCAAAGTGAGCTGAGGTTAGGTTAGGTTAGGTAAAGTTAGGTTAGCCATCAAAATAAGTTACCAAAATAGGCCATCAAAAATAATTGTTTTTTTTACCCCTGAGGTCTTGGGTTCCAACTCGACTATGCACAGAATTTAATTAACATCTGAGAGTTAAAAGGTTAGGTTAGGCTAGGCTAGGTGAAGTTAGGTTAGGTGAAGTTAGGTTAGGTTAGGTTAGGTTAGGTTAGTGAGCTGAGGTTAAGTATTTAAATATTCTCTCTCTTTCAACTACTTTCCAACACCAAGAAAAAAAATCCACTAAATACATTGACACAAATAACTTGTAAAATAAGCCAATACAAAAGCCAATACTAAAGCCAACACAAAAAGCCAACACAAAAAGCCAACACAAAAGCCTACGCAAAAAGCCAACACAAAAGCCAACACAAAAGCCAACACGAAAAGCCAACACAAAGAGCCAACACAAAGGCCAACACAAAAAGCCAACACATAAGCCAATATATAAGCTTATGGTAGGTCACTCCATCAGCAAAACAGTTGTAACCTTTGTAGTGTGAACATCGTATTGACAGGTCAGTTACAACTATGGAACTTATTACAACCAACAAAGGTAGGCTACGTGCACTCTATCAAGGCTACTCTTATAACTATAATCTCCAGAATGTGAATGGAATAATATTCTAGCGATGCTCAAAAAAAGTTCAACAAAATGTCGAGGCAATCTGAAAAGTAAAAATGGAAAGGTTTTAAGTGTGAGTGTTCATCAATGTAGTGCTCTAAACGAACCACGCTTGCTGTTTACAAACAATTATCAAAATGCTAAAAAGCAAAATTCAAGAAAACGATATTGCGGCTAAAGATAGTGCAGTGTTTGTTCAAAAGGACTTATCATGTCATCAAAACGTTATGTTAGGACAGTTGTCAAAGTCCAAGAAACCTTCAACACTATCAAAATCAACTCAGACTATAAATGAAGTGGTATTGCAAGAGAATCAAAAAGGACTATATAGTATCAGTGATGATGTTCATGATGATAATGGTGATCATGATGATGATAATGATGATGATGATAATGATCATGATAATGGTAATGCTTTGTTTACACCTAAAAATCCATTTGTTAAATTTGTATATTGGAACAGACCCAGTAAGCTAATTCAACGGCTTCGACAATTGCATGCTTTACAACAAGCTGGGCATACCGGTCACGATTGGGAAATAAAAGAAATTGAATAAGAGCATCGTCGTGCTGAAATTATTGTGTAATGGGTCTACCACTTTGCGACCACTTTTACCCCCACTCTTGTTTCTAATATTTGCTTATTTGCTTCCACTTTTACCTGAACTCTTTGGATCCATATTTGCTCTCACATTAAACTATTATTCTTATTACCAAGTTGACTTTACTAGAGCTTAGTCTATGCTTGACAGTTGATATGGAAGTATCAGTGACTAGGTATGGTAAGCCTTACGCATACTATAAAGGATATTCATATATTGTGAAACGAACCAATAAAAATGGAACTGTTATTTGGCGTTGTTCAAAGCAACGTTCCAAACATTGTCGTGGTGACCTAAAAAGTAAAAATAGTGAGGTTTTAAGTGTCAGTGATCATCAATGTAGTGTACTGCATGAAACACAGTTGCCGTCGACAAAAAATCAAGAAAACCATATTGTTACTCAAAATAGTGCATTGTTTAATGAGCAACGTTTAACCCCTGTTCTAAAAGTTACTTTTAATCCATCTTCCACGTCGCAAGAGCCATCAACATCACAAACTATGCAAGAGGTAGTGTTGTTGTTGTTGTCGTCGTCGTCGTCGTCGTTTTAAAGAGTGGAACAACTAGGTCATCTGCTCTTGATATGCAAGGGGATCAAAGTGACTAAATAGTAATAACAATAAGGTTTTATGCCTATACAACCATTGCGGCTTCCCCACTTTTCGAAAACAACATTGAATGGACATTGCTATAAAATGATCTACAACAAGCCTTGAGTTTAAAACTATAACAGACTATTGTAAAGTGAGAAAGGTTTGTATTCAGTGTGCATTTATTGTCATAATCATGTATACTCTGCAATGTTAAATATACTAACTTTGTATAAAATAAAACAACATTGTAACATCATTTTGCATTTATTTACAAACTTTATATACATTTCTTGTTTTTTTGGTTTCATCATAATATTTTTAAAGACAATACTAAACACTAAAACATTACTATTCTATATACATATTTTTCTCTTTTTCAGTATATTGTCATTACTTATATTTTCCATTGTTATTTCACATCTTTAAATTTATTTAATTAAAACGAACCATAAACCTATTGTTTTTAAAACCTTCATAAATTAAGTGTACAGGTTGCACAGCAATATTGACTTCATCAAAAACACTCTCCAACATATCATTAAACCGTGTAGGCAGAAATGTCTCTATGTTTTCACATACACAAAGTACACGATCACCATATGCTGTTTTCAATTTCCGAATCTTGATAATGCGGAATGGAATATGCGTTGGCAATTCGCTGAGCTTCTTTGTCTCTAAGCCACATGATTGTCCCACAGCATTCAAAACATTCATTGTAGTAGTCTATAAACAAAACGAGAGCATATCTATTAACCTCTAAAACAGCTTTAATAATATTGTGCAATTAGGGATTTTGCACAATGCATGACGAATAAATACTACTAGTTATGCAAGAAATGACCTAACTGTAGCAGATACCACTTTTATGCGTATAGCACAATTGTTAAGTTCTAATGTACACTTGACACATGTTATCATGTGTCCACAAGGCAAAAATACAACACCTAGTTCATCTTGATAACAATTTTTACATAATTGTTGGTCACACTTTTGTATCTGTTCGTAAGACAAGTCTTTTCTTTTAGCCTTATGTATTTGCTCCGCGTGTTCTAACTCTAAAGGCACTTTTATGTCTTGTGCTGCAATCACGTTTTCTTTACGAATAGTGTTCACAAATTCGTGACCTTTAAGCAACACCATGTATTTACAGTTTGGTAACCAACGAGCGTGTTGCACTAAAGGGTCATCAGTCATTTGCCAATCCTTTAAAGCAAATCCACAATAAAAACATATTGTTTTATCCCCTTCACCAGTATAAAAAAATCCAGCTTCACTTAGCTGCTTGGTAAGGTGTTTTGATATTAATGGCCAAACATTTTTATAAGATTCTAAACGTTTTTCAACAGAGCTGTACTCTGGGTGGGCTAGTGCTTTAGTCTTGCAAACTCCCAATTTTTCAAAAGCACACGCCAATTCAACACTGTCTGTGGCATATGGACCACATATATCGACACTACCGTTGGCTGGTAATACATCATTATTATTATTTATTTGTGATTCAGCAACGTAAGTAGCGGCCGAAGGCCTTGTGTTTCGGTAAAATGAATGCACGGGTAGGTTACCCACTTGCTTTCCAAGCATGTAAGGACAATGAGAGGACCATCGCAAATGGTCTCTAAAGGGATCATCCCCTTCTTCCCAGTGTGAAAGTTCAATACGACAAAACACACAGCGCACCACACCTTCTCGGTTCAAGTAAAAAAAAAACGGCTTTTGCAAGTTTATGTGTCGACAAAAAGCCTACAGGCCAGGATTCAAATGTTAACCATCGATCATGTTCTGATTTTAAATATAACCCACGTGGTAAACCAACTTGCTCACTTGTTGTATTTGGTACTAACGCCATGTGTTATGATAAAACTTTTTCTTATTTTAAGTTATTAACGTTGCACAAGAGCACAGAGTACTTTAAAGCATAATGCATGCTTGTTCACTGTCTGTTCATTACGTTAATGGCACATGACGACACCTAAAAGCAAACAAAATAACCAATCAATCAATCAATCAATCAATCAATCAATCAATCAATCAATACTTGTAAATAAAACGTTAACGTAATTGGCATTAATATATCAAAACACCATTAAAAATAAATCGTATGTTGGCACTAACAGTAACCCATGTACTTATTTTCTTTTTATAAAGCTACAGTCATTTACATCCCCCCTTTAACCAATATACAAACAAAAATGAATGTTATGTCATTTTGTTCACATTATCATGTTCAAACCTGTGGATATTCGTTGAGTCCATAGGGAACAACCCATAAATTAAATTTTATTTTTATTTTTTGAAAATCCAACATGGCCTTGTACTTTTCCCAGTCAACAACAACAACATAGCCATTAATCAAGAAAGCAATCATTGTCCCAGTCATGTTCAGGTAATGATTTTTTTTGTCTACGAGTTTTCAGTAGTGGTAAAATGGAATAGCATTTTTAAGTTAGACTTACCTGAGTTTTAAAAAGTTCACTCTTTGGCATTGGTTTCGCTTTAGTGCGTTTCGGTTTTTTTTCAGCAACTGCTACGGCGGTAAGGCTTTTCTTTCCAAGTTTCTAAAAATAAATAAAATAAACCGCTATAAATACCTAAATTCAGGTTAATACTTGCATTTCATAAAATAAAACATAAAACAAAAAAATGAAACAAGTTAGTTTAAAAAAAATCATCTCACCTTTACTTGCAGTGGCTTGTTGCTGTTTCCTTCTAGTGGGCTCAAAAGTGCAATGGTTTCTTCTCTCTCAGACATGTAAGGTATACCGGTTATCTGCAAACAAATAAATAAATAAAATCATTAATTATCTAATCAATAAATAATTGCTTGTAAATATATATATATATATAAATCAATAAATGTATAAATGAATAAATATATAAATAAATACCTACCCCACAACAAGGTTAAGTATTTTCCACCAACACCAAAACTGTTAAACAAGACCAGGGGTTTCACGCAACGCAATGTGTTCAAAGGTAGTCACCTAAGTGAGAGTGGAATTGATAACGACATGTCTTTATATATGTTACATTGCATGTATAATCATTTTTTTCCCACGCTTTGAACATCCTGTTATCGGTCACGTGGACAGCTAACGCCCAAAATGAACACCTGTGCCGGATCAAATTTCACATGAACTTGCATTTTGTCACGTACGAAGCAAACAGGATGTAACTAGTTTAGCGTACATGTCATCTCACACGTGTATGCATGCATTTCGCTCTTCCCTGCCACCACGATGGTCAGATTATTTCACCTTCAAGTGTCCTCTGCGTCTTTGTCATTTACCATTGCACCTGTTGTCAAGTCAGATCAGCGCATTCCAATAAGCTCAAATTACATTCACATCCTGCTCCTCTGCAAGTTTGTTTTCTGTACTCGCTTCGACCAACATAGAACCAAGTTCTCATCACCGTTTACACGTTAAAGATCATCTTCGGGGTAAAGTTTCAGAAAAAACGCACCCTCGCTCTGTCATAAACCGACCTGTCGAAATAGCGATTGATCTATTGAGCACAGCCACCGTGGTCAGCGACAGGTTCGTTGAAACACACACACCCAGCAGTATCGTCTCTCTCAACCACCAAGCTTCATGAATATTATAATCAGGTATCGGTAAAGAATTTTTTCAACATGTATGGCGTTAGGCCCTTTGTCAAAATGTCAAACATAGTTTCTAAAAGGGGGCGTAATCCCGAGTCCTAGGACACCTCGTACACGTCTCTAGCGTTATGGGTTTGCGAGATAAAGCAAAAAGTCTAAAATCATGGTTTTACCTCAACATGGTTTTTCATTCCTGCTGAACACGAACATCCTCGGCAAGAGGGCAACGCAATGAAAAAATGACACCTCGCACTTGTCTCTAGGCTTATTGGTTCATGAGTTATCAGCATAAATCACAAAAAACACTTGTTTACCCCAAAATCGAGTTTCCAAATTTTAAAAAAAATATAACGAGTGGTCCATAGCAAAGAGGACGTCAGCCCGAGTCCTTGGACCCCTCGTACACGCCTCAAGCATGATTGGTTCGCGAGATATAGCAAAAAGTTTAAAATCACGATTTTACCCCCAAAACATTCTGTTTCCCTCATTCTCAAAAACTTTAACCTATTACCAAAATAAAGAGGGTTTCGAGACAAGCCATTTGACACGTCATAGGACCAAATCCGACCATGCATTCGTGAGATATCGGAAAAAGTCTAAAATCATGGTTTTACCCCCAAAAAGCCTGTTTCCCTCATTCTCAAAACGTTAACCTATTAATAACATATATAGGGCTTCGAGGCAAGCGATTTGACACGTCACACGTCCAAATCCGACCTTGCGTTCGAGAGATATCGGCAAACTTCGTAGGTAATTGGGCGACTATCTGGTTCTTTCCTCACCACCAAAACCCCTTCTTATCAATCATTTTTTTCAAAGAGCTCGCCCTCTTACAAAAATCCCAAGTGTGCATGCGTAAAAAACAAAAACAAAAATGTTGATCCACAGCGGCATCCAACAAAACGCATGCGCTATATGAGCAACAACCTATAAGTTCATTTAAGCAGCGCACCTTATACATGTCGCATTTGAAAAGAGACTTTCACTAAAAAATTACAATTTCACCCCCTAGTAGGGGTAGGTTTTATTTAGGGGTTGAAATGAGTGGTTCATTGGAAAGAGGGCGTCAGCTTGAGTCCAACGACACCTAATTTGTTAACATCCGACCATTGGTTCACGAGATATGAATAAGCAAAAAGTGTGTACTAACTTTTGGAACAGACTGAGTGTCAGAAGCACCACTAACCCCCTACTCAATAGCGACCTGCTATTGACTTCTCTTTTCCAATATGTAAATTCATTCTTTAAGGGCTTAAATGAATTAAATATCCATAAAAATTTAGTTGCTGGAACTCCAGTCTTCTCTAAAACGTCTTCCTATTGGCTGTAAGCTCATATCCAATGGGATAATTTATAACAATATCTAAACAAATCCTGGGAATATTCACTGTTGCTAGGTCGATTCCAAGCTTCTCGAAACTTCCATTGCGCAATACTATCACGTGACGGAATTTCCCTCCTAGCTCGACGTCGCCTCACGACTGGTTTCTGCCAAGTTCCAGCCATCATATTCCTTGGTTAAATTTTATCATGGGCTTCGAAAAAGAAAATGTATTATTCCCATTTTCATACCTTATAATTCATTTTACGGGGGCAGTACCATCTCGGCATTGCCCGGAGTAGAAGTGGGAAACCACGGAATACGACTTTCAGGATGGCTGAGGTAGGAATCGAACCCGCCTCTTCTCAGTTTTGCCTCACGAGGCTGAGTGTACCCCGTTCCCTCCCTCAGATCTGAATTAAATTCTTGGCAGAGCCGGGTCTCCGCGGTGACAGCCAAGCTTGCTAGCCACTACGCAACGAGGCGGACAGAAGAGAGGAAGAAGAAGATGGCAAACACTGTTAAGGTTACCATGGTGTCGGAAAATTGATGAGGCTATTTACCAACAAACCCCCAGCCCAAAAGCATACCCACCGGTGACTTCAGAGCAGTAGTTGGTAGCATGCTTAGCCTCTATGCCCAAGATTGCGGGTTCAAACCCGGCCGAAGTCGTCGGTATTTTAGAGCGTTAAAAATCCCTCAGTATGCCTTCCTTTGCAGGGTAAATAAAGCCGTTGGGCCATGTCATAGATTTATGGAATGTAAAAGAACCTTCCACTAACTACACTTGTGTGAAGCTAACTTTGTAGGTTAAATTTGATTAACGCTCTATTAGTTCCAACGTTCGTCGCCAGGTGCTGGTTGCAGTGCCATCTAGTAGCCAAGTTCACAGCTTGGTGTCGTTGACGGTAGCATTTGGTAGCGAATGTAGGAACTACTTGAAATTGATCATCTACAGTCCTTACCTGAATTACAGATAACACACACTAAAGGTGCCTGTACACTGGAGAGTTATTTATTTATTTAGCGTATGATGCTTACAAGACAGTACTGTAATTAATAAATATAAATTTTCAAATAAACAATTTACAGCATTAAGACCCTTCATATATGGCCTGCCATGTCTTGAATCCATTCAAGAGCTTGTGGAGTGGCTGCATGGAGCTCTTCTAAGGTCCCAGAGTACATATATAGAGGGCATTCCTGCACGACATGCTTGATGATTAGCACTTCATATCCACAATCACAAAGAGGCGAGTCTATCCAACCCTACTGATGTAAGGCTGCTCTAGTTCGAGCAGTGCCACATCGAATTCTGTTCAGACGGGACCAGACAGCTCGAGGGAGATGGAATCCAGGTAGTTTGATGGTAGGATCATGTACTTCAATTAGGCCACGAGGTGGAGAGGTAGACCATTCAACTTTCCATGAATTTCGGGGGTTGAATGGAGCTAAAATAAGTTCCATAGCCGTCTTGTAGGCTGGTTTCCGTGATTTCAACCTGGATATGGAAGGTTGATTGACATCTTGGTGGATCGGGAGAGTGATTTTCATAGAGCAAGTCTAGCTGAACGCTCTAGCTAAACTGAATGCGTGTACACTGTAGAGTAATTTTCCCTAGGTAGAGCAGTCGTAGAGTAGAGATAGACAAATCTACCTAGAGCACTCTCTGTACCTGTGTACACTGTCAAACGTAAATGCACTAGGTAGAGCAGCGCTAAAACATTCTGAGAGCAGTGTGAGTCTAGGTTTATTGCGCGGTGTTGTGAAGTTAAAATGTCTTCAAGAGAGCTTTTAGTATCTGTGGTGGTTGTGTGTGCTTTGTTAAAAAGAAAACTATGAAGAGGAAAAGGAGGTTGTGGATGAGGAATTGGATATCAAAAAGAGAATACGAGGGAATGCACGCTAAATTATTGCAAGAGTTATATTCAGAAAATTCTGAAGCGTACAAGAACTTTTTAAGAATGAGCAAAAATGACTGATTATATTTTGGCCAAAATTACCCCCAGGATCAGCAAAAGGGATCACCGAAAACGACGGTGCCTTCAAATTTCTGCCTCTGTATTCTTTCGGAGTAAAATTCCAAGTTTCTGGATGGGCTTCAATATTTTCAATTAGTGTTATTGTTTTTTCGCGACTCCACACAAATTCAGCCATATTCAAACACTATAATTAACAACAAACAAATAACCCCAACACTTCACCACTGACTCTACATAGAGCACTTTCCAATATTCAGCCGAACAAATAGAGCTAGACTGGTCTAGCTAGGGCACCCAAATACTGTTTACACCGTAGAGTCAGCCGGCCCTAGCTAGAGTTTAGAGCGGTCTCCGCTAGGGTTCTCTACCACCTGTGTACACTCGAGAGGAGCTTAGAGTGCCCTAGCTAGTGCTACTCTACGCTCTATCTAGGGCAAAAGCTCTCCAGTGTACAGGCACCTTTATACAGCCATCAAAATTAACACCGGTTATCAGACAGATTCTACGCTCATCCAAAGTACACGGGGCTACATGACCGCGTTGTCACAGCCCCTAAACTGAGGAACCAACCAACCAACCGAAAATATACCCCTATTAATATTGATTTAGAACCTCCATACGGGCTACCTTAATCTAACCCTGCGTCCGTTTCCGTTAGAAATAACCGATTGCAGTGCAGGAACTTGAGTTGAGACATGCTTGTGGTCACAGTATCTCCAACATTCGCCATGCGACTATCGAGTGTGGTGCTGCTGTTCGTGCTAACGTTGGTCGGCACTCAGGAAGAGGATTACGTGGATGAGGAAACCGACTTGGGAGATTTCGGCGATAAATCTTCCTATGACAATTGTCCATGTGAGGGGCGAGCCCAGTGCTACTGCGTCCAGAACCTCCAGTGTCTGCCCAACAATACCATCAACTACGAGGCTGCTGGAAACATCATAACATTCAGGTAATCTTGGTTTAAATAGGTTTGATCGATTGCGAGGTTTTCAGGTGAAGAAGTTAAGTGGGATAGGGGGTGGGAGGTTCTTTAACCTTTTATAGGGCAGACAATTTATTCTATTTTCTTTTTAAATTTAAATGTTCATTTCAGCTCTAATTAGCCTACTTTTCACATTTTACAACAAGATGTTCAGTAAAGAACATATAGCCTACTTTCTCCTGAATGTATGAGTATAGTTATAACTCGTTGTTATTATCAAAGAGTATAATAGAACTATTCTTTGTTGAAGACCATAGAAACGATTTACCTCTACCAAACGCCACAACCTAGATAAAAACTGCTACCATCATTGAAGAAAGAAAGATAAGAAGTATCTAAAGAATGTTATGGATCTGGAGACATAATCGACCGGACTGGCGGCGTGGCTCAGCGGTAACGTTCTCGCTTGCTGGACCGTATGTTTCAGATTAGTATCCTGGCGCAGTCAGCTGGCATTTGAGGGTGCACAAATGCGAGGGAGCAGTGTTAGTAGATTTACTGGCACGTTAAAGATCCCCTTCGGGACAAAATTCTGGCACCCCGGCGTCTCTAAAAGCAACAGTAGTTAAAAGGGGCGTAAAACCAATAACATTATTATTATTATTATTATTATTATTACATAATCGGCCTGACGCGGGCAACATCCAACTTTGAGTTGAGGCATGTCTTTACACGTCTGGCTGCGTATGACTTTCACAACCCTAATTGAATTAACAAATCTTTCCATGACCCTACAGAGACGTGTGTATACCAACTATGTGGATATTTTCGATTGCTATTTGGCTGAAATAAAAGTATTAATTAATATCCTGAACTAGCACCAACGGTAGAGTTCAGATACTATGTGAAATCGTTTTGTTCTTTACTTCAATTAACATTTTCAAATAACGCACTATAGGCTGTTACAAACCCTTTAAAATAAAAAGTAAAAATGTATCGTAGTATCATCTTGTCATTCTTCAAATTCGATGCGCATAGAATGCCAATGGTATAGTAATCAATGGAGCCCCACGTAGACTGGTCGTGACATATCGTGGTGAAATAACGAACAATATAATCCTAACAGAGCGAGTGCATTCTAGCGGCCATAAGAAGAAACTTTTCAATAAAATCTGGAAGTTAATAAGTTACCTTTTTGGCAGCTAGATGTCTCGAGTAAATCTGCTGGCGAATTATGTTTTAATTAAATATATATATTACATCATAATATGCACAATATAACGCTTAATTTTAAAACATCTGAGTCATTACAAAACAATAAACATATAACATTTCAAGCAAAAAACCTAGCTCTGATCGGGTTTGAACCATAGGTTTTTGAGCGTTAGGCTAACGATCTACCACTGAGCTAATTGTGTCAACGAATATCTTTCTATATAAAATGACTTACATAGAACTTGTTAGCAAATAATGATTTATACTAAACGATTTCATCAGTGGAGTATATTATTTATATATAAAGCATTTCATACAACGTTTATTTATTTTGTATCAGTACGCTATATTGCATGCAATACTCAAATTAGTGAAATATAAGTCAGGCACAAGATATCCGCTGCCATCTTGTCTTATTACTGAATCAGCTCAGCTTTTTAAAATCACGTCTGCACTATAGTATTACAAAATAAACTTTTAATTTCGAACGTGCCTCTTCCTTTAGAACAGTTAAAACGATTCTCGGCTCGATAATCGGAACTGGTGGGTCCCATGATATGGATTATAAAGTTTGCATAATTCGCACGGCCGCCATCCTGAAATGGTATGGCGGACGACCTTGTAGTTTAGCCACAAGACGCATCCTATACGAAGGTATGTTGTTACCCAATTTGGTAGAGATCGGATGATTTGGTTAGTCGTTATTTGATTTTACGTTTTGAACGTTTGAGTGGCCGCCATTCAGTTTTAGTAAAGATGGCGGCGATATAAAACATGACACTGAGGTGTCCTTTGCTAGTGCTACCTTTGTACCAAATTTCGTTCAATTCGCATTCACCGTGTTCGAATTGATAGGGGGGACAGACATTCAGAGTACACACACTCACACACTCACAGACACACACACACACACACAGACTCACACACACACATACACACACACATACACACACACAGACAGACACACTTTTTTCGCCCTGTGTTGATCTCATAAGTCTACTTTCATTTTTTGCAAAATTGAAAGCAGGCTGAAAATGAGGAAAAAGTAGACTTATGAGATCGATCCGGGAAAATATGTGTGTGTCTGTCTGTCGTTCTGTCCGTCTGTCTGTCTGTCTGTCCTTCTGTCTGTCCTTCTGTCTGTCTGTCTGTGTGTGTGTGTGTGCCCCCCCTATCAACTCCTAAACGGCTGCAGCAATCGAAACCAAATTTGGCATGACTAAAGATATATATCGCAATATCTCAAGCCCATATTTGAAAATGATGTCACTGCTACTAACTGCTGAAAAACCACACTTGAAATTTGAGCTCCATGTTGGATATCTTGGAAGGTATGCATGGGAGCTATTCCAAAATTAGCACACATATAGATAATAATACTTCGGTTTAATTTCTAAGAAGCCATACATGGCAGTGTTGCCAAAATGATTCTAAGCCTGCTGATAGGTCCAATTTGTAAATGCATATAATTTCTACACTATCAATTGAATTTAAACCAAATTTCGTATGTACTATGTGTACATAAACAGATATGACTGAGCGTATTCTTAAGAGCCAACAGGGCTGCCAACTGTCAATAAATATTCTCTCTATTCTTTTATCCAAATACCAATATATCAGAAAGTATGCAAGCCGACAGCTTTAAACTATGCACACGTATAGTACCTGACATTCTAGATTAATTTGCACTAACATACGTCAGTGCTACCAAAATGATTCTAAGCCTGCTGATAGGACCAATTTTTTAAAATACATGTAACTTCGTTGGTTGGTTGGTTCTTAAGTTTAGGGGCTGCGACAACGCGGTCATGTAGCCCCGTGTACTTTGGGTGTGTGTTGAATCTGTCTGATAACCGGTGTTAATTGTGATGATTGTATTAGTGTGTGTTATCTGTTTTTTTTATTTTTTTTAGCTTGCCACGGTGGGTGAGTGGTTATAGTGTCGGACTACCAACCCCAAGATTGCAGGTTCGCCCCTGGCCATGGTAAGTGATTTTTGAAGGCGACAAAAATCACGATACTCATGTCATACGTTGTTGGCATGCTAAAGAACCCATTTGAATTCAGTAGGCCGTGTTCAATGACAAAATTAATCTCGGGATTTTCCGCCAACACAAAGTTCCTCCATTCTCTACTTGAAAGCGCTGTAGTGTCAAGGAGTTTAGATATCTAACCTCCTTGACTTTCATAGCGTTCAAAGAACGACGAAATTCGACATGCAAGCTACCCTCTGGGTGTCAATTAACAAAGCTTGCACCAGGCACCCGAGGCCATACGATATTATATATATATATATACACCGCGGACAGGCCAACAAGGACCACGCAAATATCACTTCTTTATAGGTCTAGTTTCCTTCTTTCTCTTCCAGAAGTCTTTCATCCTGGTCGACTGTGCAGCTCTTCTTTCAGCAGTCCATTCTCCTCTGTTGAGATTTTTCTTCTCCCCGACAAGAATTTTGAGACCAAAATTTTTTTTTCTGTACTCTATTCGATTTAGACAATCTTCTTCAGTAATTTTGAATTTTTGAAGTTCTTCTTTCATTTGTTTTACATAGCCTCCTTGTCCTTTATAGTTCCAGATTTTATCAAAAATTTGTTTGTTTAACCTTGAGCAATCCATGCGGACCATATGTCCGTAGAACTGAAGTCGCCGTTTTCTGATCATCACTTCAAGGTTGTCGATTTTACTATAAATTTCTGCATTCGATCTCAGTCTATAACCTTCCTGTGTTTTCCTAGGACCATAAATCCTTCTTAAAATTCTTCTTTCTATCTTGAGCAAATTCTCCATTCCGGTTATATTTGTAGTTTCCATGCCGTACAAGATGACTGGTCTAACAACAGTATTAAAATGTCGTAATTTTGCATTGATAGACAGGTTCTTTTTATTGTATATATTTTTTGTACAAAAATTTAATCTTTCCAATTTCCCTTTTTTGTTCTCGATTGCCAATTTATCCGTCCCATTGCTACTAATTATTTCTCCAAGATATTTAAATCGGTCAGTGACCCTGGTGCTCCCATAATTTGTTTTTATCATTTTCTTAGTGTATTTCTGATCACTTGTCATCATCTCTGTTTTTACCAACGAAATCTGTAAGCCCGCTTTTTCCGCCGTTTCTTTTAACTGATCAATTTGGTTAATAGCTTCTTGTTCTGATTCAGCAAACAACGCTACGTCGTCAGCAAATGCTAAACCTTTGACTCTGAGGTTCTTATTCTTTGTACCAATTTTAGCACTTGAATCGTTCTTCTCCCAAAACGTCCTCATGACTTTATCCAAGACCAAATTGAAAAGCAGTGGTGATAGACTGTCCCCTTGTCTTAGCCCAGTTTTTACCTCGAAGGGCTCGCTAACTTCATTTAAAAATTTGACTCTGGAAATCGTATTAGTTAATGTAAGTTTTATTAAATTTATGGTTTTTTGATCAACTTGGTATTCCTTCAATGTGTCAAAAACAGTATCCCTATCCACTGAATCATACGCTTTCTGAAAATCAACGAATGAGATAAAGATATTCTTTGGCCTGTTGTTGTAATATTTTAATATCAATTTTAAACTAAGAATTTGTTCTGCACACGATCTATTCCTTCTGAAACCTCCTTGGAACTCGCCAAGCTGTGGTTCGATCTGTGGTTCAAGTCTGTTTAAAAGTAGTTTGGCAAATATTTTATATGTGACAGACAACAATGAGATCCCCCTATAACTATTGACATCAATTTTTGAGCCTTTTTTATGTAGTGGATGAATTAAGGCGATTAACCAGTCTTCTGGAATTGCTTCCTCAATCCAAATTTTCTGGAATAGATTTGTCGTCGCTATTAAAAATTCATCATCTACAAGCTTCCACATTTCTGCAATTATTCCATCTTTGCCTGAGGCTTTATTGTTTTTAAGTGAGTTGATAATACATTTAACTTCATTTACATCTGGGGGCGTAGAGTCAAAATTTTGTGTTGTAAATTTGAAACTCAACTTGTCTGTCGGTTTTGGACAATTTAACAACTTCTCAAAATACGCAGCCAAGATATCACAATTTTCCTTGTTGTTTAATGCTAGCGTACCATCTTCCCTTTTGAAATTTAAACTCGGCGCTGAATATCCAGTGATTTCATTCTTAAATGCTCTATAAAACAATCGGGTGTCATTTTTCTTAAAATTGTCGTCCATTTCCATTATTTGGTCCTTCATATATTTTCTTCGAATCGTTCTTAAAGTCTGGTGGGCCATTTTCCTTAATCTTTGTACTTCCTCTAAATTTTCTGGAGTCTTGTTCCCGTTCCACTTGTGCCAAGCACAATGTCTTTCTTTGATCACTCTTTCACATTGTTCATTCCACCAAGCATGTTTCCTATAAAAGTTCAACGGTGCAATTTCCTGAGCTGGTTCAAGAAGGTTATTAGTAACATCATTCCAATTGGTTGGTATTTTAAGTTTTCCTTGAAATTCTATCCTTTTTTCATTTGTAAGAACCTCTCTATTAATTTTCGGAATTTTAATTCTAGTTGTATTTTGTTTGCGTGTAAAAGGTATGAAATTCATCTTGATTTGAGAAAGGTAATGATCTGAAGTTACATTAATGGATTTTCTGACCTTGACATTTTGAATTTCTTTGAAACAATTTCGAGAGATAGCTACATGATCTAGTTGAAACTCACCCAGCAACGCATTTGGGGAGACCCATGTTTTCTTTTTACTTGGTTTTGCTTTAAAATGTGTGGACATAATCTTTAAGTTTAGATGTTCACAGAGTTTAACCAATCTCTCACCATTCCTGTTGGTTCTATTGTGAGCGGGATATTTACCTATTATATCAGAAAATTTTCTCTCAGATCCAAGCTGAGCATTGAAATCTCCAAGTAAAATTTTTACATGATTAGAAGGAATTTTGAGAATTTCGGCTTCTAACTCGTCCCAAAATTCATCAACTTTCTCTGGATTCGTTTTATTATCCTTATTTATAGGAGCATGGGCGTTGATTAGCGTGTATCTCTTATTGAGAGATTTTATAGTTAGAAAAGATAGTCTGGCATTCACACTTCTAAAAGCGATAACTGCGTCCAAAAATTTCTTGTTGACCATAAAAGCTGTTCCAAGATGTGGCATGTTCTTCATCACTCTCTTCCCAACTTTTCCTTTGAAAATTCGGAAGTTGTCAGATTCAAAGGTGTCCTCATCCAAGAACCTGGTCTCTTGAAGGGCTAATATTGTAATGTGATGTCTATGAAGTTCTGTTGTTAGTTGTTTTAATTTTCCAACCTGAATTAAGGAATTCACATTGTATGTTCCAAAAAAATATTTTCTCATTTTCTTGAATCTTGAACTGTTCTTGTGGTGCTCCGATTCACCATAATGTAATCCTAAACTGCTAGGCACCCTGGAATCCGATTTACGCCTAGCATTGTCTTCAGGGTAATCATGACCAATAGAAGCTAAATCCATGATATTAAAGTAAATGTGGGTTGGACAAAGTCCAACGTTATACAACTAAGATTGTGAGTCCTAGAGGTTGCCTCAAGATGTGTTCTGGCTCTTATTTTACGGCTTAAGCCAACCCTCCTCCTTTCTCCGGGCTTGGGACCGGCAACAGAAACTACTGAGCTACTCAATCCACCCAGTAGATCCTGCAGGCGGAGTTCCATACGATATTATTATTATCTGTTTTTTAATTTAAGTACTGCGACTTAGAATTTTTCCTAGTTCCTACTTTTGCCGCCAAGCGCCACCATCAACGACTACTAGGTCGAGTTCAGAACTTAGCTACCAGACGCCACCACAGTCGGCTCTTGGCAACGAACGTAGAAACGTAAGAGCGTTGTTTA
Source organism: Meconema thalassinum (assembly GCA_946902985.2). Lineage (NCBI taxonomy): Eukaryota > Metazoa > Arthropoda > Insecta > Orthoptera > Tettigoniidae > Meconema > Meconema thalassinum. The sequence goes on along the minus strand of OX336388.2, from coordinate 601,525,314 downwards.
CATTCTTAACCTATCCAGTTTAGCTTCACACAGGTGCAATTAGTGGAAGGTTCCTTAACATGCCATAAATTTATGACATGGGACCGCCGGTTTTACTTCCCCTCCGAAGGAAGGCATATTGAGGGATTTTTTAACGCTCTTAACTTCTATAGTATCAATTGGATTTCAACCAAATTTTGTATATGCTATATGTAGCATAACAGTTATGACTATGCGTATTCTTAAGAGCAACCAGGGCTGCCAACTTAAAATAAATGCTGTCTCATTTTTTACAGTAATATCAATATATTACAAAGGATGCAAGCCAACAGCTCTAAACTTTGCACACGTATAGCACCTGACATTCTACATCAAGAGTAACTAATATACTTCAGTGCAGCCAACATGATTATAAGCCTGCTGAATGGTCCAATTTTAAAATACATGTAACTTCTATACTAACTAATGGATTTCATCGAAATTTGGCACAAAAATAGATCATAATATTTCAGATTATGTTTGACCAACAAATGCATGGCATTGTTGCCAACATGATTTTACTCATGTTTTTCTTTTGATTTTTAATATTCAATATTTTTTAAAATATATTTTAAAATTGTCCATATATTTATTATTTTTAATTGTTAAATTTTAACTTTTAAATTTTATAATCTTAATTTTATTTTAATTTTTAGTGTCCTTACGTTCTATTTTAATTTTTAGTGGGTTTTATTTTCATTCGTACGTTTATGTTTTATTTTATAGTTTAATTTTAATATTTTTGATGATATTTAATAGTTGAAATTTTATCCAGCTCCATGAAACTAGATAGATTTAATATTTGCTGATCAGAAATATTACATCTACAAAACATTTTGTTGTAATTAGGCTGAAAGTTTCAATTATTAGCACCTTTGTTAAAGCCCTTCAGGCTAGGAACTTAATGTTGAAAACATCACTTGGAAATTAAGATTTTAGGATAATAAGAAAGAAATGAGATAATAAACTTAACATCAATTTAGTGAACTAAATACGATAAAGGATGTGGTCTAACTGTTGGTGTTCAAGACTTGTCAGTGAAATCGGAAGTTTCAATTTTGATTTGACCATGTATGGGTCAACACTAGTGCTCGTAGTGACAGATTTAGTGAACTACATACGAGAAAGGATGTTTTCTAACGCTTGGTGTCCATGTTTTATTTGAACGAAATCATACGAGGATCGTCTGTGTTCGTCTTCTGTTGGCGCGGTTTGCGTTTCTTTGAAGTAATTTCATTTGTAGTTATTGATCGTTCAATGATAACAGTGTCTTCATCCTGTTGCGACTCGTTCCAGGTTCGTCGCTGAATCTTACTACTTTCTGCCTTTTAACTTTCTTATTCCACTTTTGAATATTTTGTGTTTTAACCAAACGCCTCTTGTGTGTTGGTGACGCACACTAAACTGACGTTTTTACTAGTCTAAGTGCTCTTAGTGTCATTTAGAATAGTTTTCAACATTAATAATAAATACTAACATTAAACAAAAAATTGATTATCCTCCCAGCTCGACTTCAAACACGGACTCTGAGGAAGGGTCAGGGAAAGGATTTTGAAAGGAAGTAGTCCGTAGACCTGTTGAAAGGAACCGTCCCGGCACATGCCTGTTGATAAAAATGGTAAACCGTGAAAATCAGGTGGTTTTTGAAAGATCATTCTGGATAGCCGCTGTCAGCGCCGGGATTTGATCCTTCGATCTCCGTGATTGCTACAACAGCCCTCGCGGCCATGGTGCACGGCTGAGTTACGCTACCTAATGGAAGTAGTGTGGTTTGCAATGCGATTGCAGAACATCACTGAACAGTAGTCTACAGAACACTAGCAAGAGGGAGAAGCTTGGCTGGTGTTAGCAACCCTTATGTAGCTAAGGATACTGTGAACTCTTGAGCATTTGGATTGTGTACTTTATCAAGCATCATTATACTAAGCATTATCTCGTTATGTGTTAAGGCCATGGCTAAGATTCTTGTAACATTCATCTGAACTGGGTGACAACCATAAATTTTAGGTTAGAAAATCTGGAAAATGAGGAGCAGATGACCTCGTAGTTCCGCCCCTTAAAACAACAATAAATATAACTAACTAAATCTGAAAAATGAATACAAATTACTACAAACGAAAATTCAGAAAACTTACCTTAGTTGTTTTTCAACCAAATACTCTTTTCGAACCCACGCTCTACCAATGCCTGCTAGGCACGAGTTAGTGCGCTAGCGCTCTCGGCCACCGTGCCCGGCCAAAAATGTAACAGTTTTCATTTTATGACTGCACCTGTCATAACAATTATACACATTTCCAAGGAATAACTGCCATATCTCCTATTGTTGTTGTTGTTTTAGACTTGGGGTCTACTTGTGATTAGCATGATAAGAAACCGACAGGGATAACCAGTGGTTAGCGTGGCAACAATTTTCGTCATCTCTATATATGTACAAATTAAAGTTTGTCTGTTTCTTCTTAATTTCCACGGAAATTTGAGTTATTAACGCGTTTCTGACTGGTTTCTGACGGTTGCGCGCAAAATTTTTTTTTTGTCTGTCTGTCTGTCTGTGTACAACTTTGCACGCGCATCACTCGCGAATGGCTGAATGGATCGATGTAAAATTTGGTATAGATGTTCATCAGAGGCACGAAAGTAAACATTGATGTAACTCTTCTCCGTACCTCTCATAAAAGGGCGCCTATCCCCTTAAAATACATGCTGAAATGGGCGTAGAAAGATGAGACAAAGCTCATTTTCAGTGTCTCAATGTGAGAAAAAAAAACTCGGAGGCTCTACTGGCCCCTGAAAACCACATTTTAAGGTCCTAAAACCAACAGTTTTTGAGATATTCCCAGAAAACTAATTTCATTTAATTAACTAATGAAAGAATGCAAGCCGGTAACCATGGCACAATCTCAGAAGTCCATCTATTACTGTAAGACGCAATGCAATTCCATTTATTACATTACTGTGAAAGTTTGCAAACGGCTATAAGGTTATGACGGAACCAACTTAAGCTGTAAAATTCATCAATACGTATATAATGCGCTTAAGGGTGTCAAGGGGTACTCAAGATTTTTTTCACGCAATTTACACATGCGGGTGTGGTACTGAGGGTCTATTATATCCCTATCCCTATATTATTAAATTATTATTATGATTATTATTATATTATGGCCTACAAGGACAAGATAAAGTTCATTTTCAGCCCCTCGGTGGCTACTACGTCTTAATGCTCTAAAACCACGTTTGTAAGATATTCTCAGAAAATTAATTTCATTTAATAAACTAATAAATAGATGACGAGTACAGAAGAAGACCAAATCAGGAGCTATATAGATATACTGAAAAAATCACAGATGTGGCCAGGAAGAGACGTCTGGCTTTCTACGGACATGTCTCATGGATGAAGCCAACAAGATAACCAACCGGCTTCTGAACTATTGGGGGAATAGAAAGAGCGTGACACCGCGGCTAACAGAAGTTAACAAGGACATCCAAAAACTGAATATAATGAAAAGTGATATTAGAAGCCGATCACATCTCAGAAAGATACTTAAACAGAAGAGTTTTCAGGACAGACCACCCTGTAAGAAAACCGGCATCATCTGGACAAAAGAGAGAATGGAGAAACATAGCCAGAGAATGTGCGAATATTGGGCAAACATCAAGTCCCTCGCCAAGCTGAAAATTTGAACGTCGTGGTCCTTAGCTGGCCACTCCGAAAGAAGAAGAATAAGAAGAAACTAATGAAGTAATGCAAGCCGGTAACTATGACAACAGTATCACAAGAGGTGACATTCAACTTTCCATTTATTTCTGTAAGAAGCAATGCCACTCAATTTATTAACTTTCTGCGAAAGTTTGCAAATGGCTATACGGTTATCGTAAAATCAATCATAGACTGTAAAATTCAACCATGCGATTTAGGGGGTCAAGGGCTACCCTAGAATTTTTAGCCTACTGTTCACATTTTGCAAAAATGAGGAAAAAGTAGACTTATGAGATCGATCCGGGCAAATTTCTGTCTGTCTGTCCTTCTGTCTGTCTGTCTGTCTGTCTGTGTGTCCCCCCCTATCAACTCCTAAACGGCTGCAGCAATCGAATCCAAATTTGGTATGAGTACGGATCTATACCTGAATATCTCAAGCCCATATCTGAAAATTATGTAATTGCTACCAACTGCTGAAAAACCGCAATTGAAATTGGCACACGTATAGATAATAATATTTCAGTTTAATTTCCAGGAGGCCATGCATGCCAGTGTTGCAAAAATGATTCTAAGCCTGCTGATAGGTCCAATTTTTAAATGCATATAGCTTCTATACTATCAATTGGATATCACCCAAATTTTGTATGTAATATGTGTACATAAACATATATGACTGAGCGTATTCTTAAGAGCCACCAGGGCTGCCAATTTCAATAAATATTCTCTCTAGTATTTTATCCAAATACCAATATATCAGAAAGTATGCAAGCCGACTGCTTTAAACTATGCTCAAGTATAGTACCTGACATTCTAGAATAATTGGGAGTAACTTATGTACGTCAGTGCTACCAACATGATTCTAAGCCTGCTGATACGACCAATTTTTAAATACATGTAACTTCTATACTATCAATTGGATTTTAACCAAATTTCGAATGTTAAAGAGATAAGGTGACAGTGGACAGCCTTGCCTTACTCCTTTTCTGATTCTAGCTTCTACTGCAACACTATTAATATTTACATAAATATTGAAGTGGAAATTATACGGGTTTCGTTACTAGACTCCTATCAGTTTATTCACACAACCACTGGAACTGTCTTGTTTCTTGTCCCGGTAAACTATGTTTACTACGGAGAATGCAATGACCAGTACTATTTACCTGAGTTATCACTGAAACATATTTTTATAGAAACCTTACTTTGAGGGTAAATATCATTACAAAGCGTCAAGATTTACGCACACCAAATAAATGAGGTTCACAGGAAGAACACCAACATTATCACCGGGTGCATAATCACTCCTAGTTGAAACTATCTGGTGGTAGAACCACACACAGCCAAGTGGAACATACTTCGAAGTTATATAAAATATTTAACATCCATTGCCTTATTTGTATTGACTTGAGCCACTGTGATGTAGAAGACTTGATGCGGCTGGTAAGGATACAATACAAAACAAGAAGTTCCGTGACGAACTAAAGAGCCTACTTTTCTCGAAATGTAAGATTCATTCCCATGATTAATCTATATGGACCAAATTAGAATAATGACGAAATTGAGTTGGTAATAACGAAATTTCTTATTAGTTCGAAATATAACTATCATAATGTAGCCTAATAGAGCACTACAGTTGGCAGCCCTGGTGACTGAATATATTCTTAGTTCCATCTCTTAAGGCATACAGAATACAAAATTTGGCTGAAGCCCAATGGATAGCATGGACGTTACATGCAGTTAAACATTGGATTTAACAGCGCGCGTAAAATCATGTTGGCAACAATGTCCTGCATGTATTGGTCAGAAATAATCTGAACTATTGTGATCTATTGTTGTGCCAATTTTGGATGAAATACATTTATTTGTATAGAAGTTACATGTATTTTAAAATTGGACCAATCAGCAGGCTTAGAATCATGTTGGAAGCACTGACGTATATTAATTACTCCAAATTAATCTAGAATGTAAGGTACTATACATGTGCAAAGTTTAGTGCTGTTGGCTTGAATACTTCCTGATATACTGATATTAGGGTAAAAAAAATAGAGACAGCATTTATTAACAGTTGGCAGCCCTGGTTGTTCTTAAGATTACGAATAGTCATATCTGTTATAGTACACATAGCACATTCGAAATTTTGTTGAAATCCAATTGATAGTATAGAAGTTACATGTATTTACAATTGGTCTTATCAGCAGGCTTAGAATCATGTTGGTAGTACGGAGGTCCATTAGTTACTCCAAATTAATCTAGATTGTCGGGTACTAAACGTGTGCACAGTTTAAAGCTGTCGGCTTGCATACTTTCTGATATATGGGTATTTGCATGAAGTAAATTGAGAGCATTTATTAACAGTTGGCAGCCCTGGTGGCTCTTAAGAATACGCTTAGTCATATCTGTTTATGTACACATGGCACATACGAAATTTGGTTGAAATCCAATTGATAGTGTAGAAGTTATGTGCATTTAAAATTTGGACCTATCAGCAGGCTTGTAATCATTTTGGCAACACTGCCGTGTATGGCCTCCTGGAAATTAAACTGCAATATTATTATCTATATGTGTGCCAATTTTGAAATAGCTCCCATTCATACCTTCCAAGATATCGAACATGGAGCTCAAATTTCAATTGCGATTTTTTCAGCAGTTGGTAGCACTGACATCTCTTTCAAATATGGCCGTGAGATATTCAGATATAGATCTTTACTCCTACCAAAATTTGTCTCGATTGCTGCAGCCGTTTAGGAGTTGATAGGGGGACACACACACACACACACACAGACAGACAGACAGACAGACAGAAGGACAGACAGACAGACAGACAGATGGACAGACAGACAGACACACAATAGCCCGATCTCATAAGTCTACTTTTTCCTCATTTTTGCAAAATGTGAAAAGTAGGCTAAAAATCTCTTACCTTGGTAGGCCTACTCGCATTGACACTGCACGACAGTCCATTGCTGTTGTATTCAACGTATCGACGAGTATATTTTGACTCTGTCAACGTTGCACCTTTACGAGTACTGCCCTTTGCTTGGAAGAAGTGAGTTGTGTTGTCCAAAAACATTGTTCGTGTTACTTCATGAACAATGCACTTAAGACTCGCATTCTGTACCAGGGCACGATAATATTGTGGAAAATACACTGACCAGCAAAAAAAAAAAAAAAAAACGATCACTTGAAAAATTCAATATTACTTTCATTCAAGTCATAAATATGAACGGTATAGGCCTCGTACAGTACATACTGTAGTTATAGAATGGAAGTAAGGTTAAATTGGTTTCCTGGATGCATTACCATTATTCATGTCATTGTTTCACTTAACCTTCATGCGTTCGCGCCAACCTGAGTCACACCGGCGTTCGCGCGGGCTGTCATTTGACCGCCCACGTTTCTTCACGATTATCATAATGTTTCTTGTACTTTTCATGAATGATTGAATGCAATGAAAACAATGGATTTCTGATACGACTCGGCAAACACATATATGATCAAAATTCTTTATTTAAACAATATATATTTAGACATCATACCAATATAGATTTTAGCTATAAAAAAATTTCGTCAACCATGATCTCTCAAAAGTATTACTTTTCCAATTAAACTAGAAATTACATAAGTAGAATTGGCACTTGAAGAGGTAACTCTGACACTTGAAGAAGTAAATTTGTAGCATGAGCTTCATAAAAGCCCGTATCATAGTCCGGGTCATTATCAACGTCAGCATCGATGAGTGCTTCTTCCGCTTCCTCTTCATCTCCGTCATCTCTCTCGATTTCCGGCAGCACCTGAGCTATCTGATCAACTGTTATATATAGACGGTCCCTACACAAATAAATGAATAACGATAAAAAAAATATGTTGACACAGCTGAGAAGGAAGAACAACAAAACTGATAAAATGAAGCCGTAAACTTCACGCATACACAATATCTGGAGGACTGGACAAGATATAAACTCGAGCAATCGTGCAGAAAAAAATTAATGTTACTTAAATTATGCATTGATGTGGTGAAAAATCTTCTTCTGTTTTCGCAAGGCTGTAGCCTGACAACCAGTGTGACGAAATAAATTCCCCTCGGCGTTCGCGGGACTGTCACCAGACCGCCCGACACTGCGTCTCTGAGTTTTTAACTGTATTGAGTAACATGAGGGGGGTGAGTCAATCAAACCTGTGCCGGAACAGGCGGTCAAGAGTGTAACTAAGGAATACATGCCTGTCTCACCTCACCCAAAGCTCACTAGGGGTTGCATTATTCAAAATTCCAAAAAGGCGGTCACTTGACCGCCAGCGCGAACGCTTGAAGGTTAACAATAGCGATTCTTTGATATGATGCTGTTTCCCGCGGAAAGATGTGCGCGCCATCGCTACCGTCAACAATGCAATGATTTATTCTTTTTTCTTTTGCCACTTGTTGGCATAGGGAAAGATCAATACAGCCATATCCTCAGTTGTCCTTGTGCAATTCAGAAACGAATATGCGCTTGAGGCCTGAAGTGGCTCTGATTGAAAATGGTGGTGCGCACATCATGTCAATGAATCGCTGTTGTTAAGTGAGTAGTGGAGTGAGGCGGTTTCTAACTCACCCGGCGTTGCTCGGGCGGCATCCATGTTAAATCATTAATATTTGGCCAACCCATGGTCCGATTTTAACAAATGAGGTGTCGTTGGACTCGGGCTGACGCCCTCTTTCCAATGGACCACTCATTTCAACCCCTAAATAAAACCTACCCCTACTAGGGGGTGAAATTGTAATTATTTAGTGAAAGTCTCTTTTCAAATGCAACATGTATAAGGTGCGCTGCTAAAATGAACTTAAACGTTGTTGCTCATATAGCGCATGCGTTTTGCTGGATGCCGCTATGGACCAACATTTTTGTTTTTGTTTTGTACGCATGCGCACTTGGGATTTTTGTAAGAGGGCGAGCTCTTTGAAAAAAATGAATGATAAGAAGGGGTTTTGGTGGTGAGGAGAGAGCCAGATAGTCGCCTACTTTCCTACGAAGTTTGCCGATATCTCTCGAACGCAAGGTCGGATTTGGACGTGTGACGTGTCAAATCGCTTGTCTCGAAGCCCTATATATGTTATTAATAGGTTAAAGTTTTGAGAATGAGGGAAACAGGCTTTTTGGGGGTAAAACCATGATTTTAGACTTTTTCCGATATCTCACGAATGCATGGTCGGATTTGGTCCTATGACGTGTCAAATGGCTTGTCTCGAAACCCTCTTTATTTTGGTAATAGGTCAAAGTTTTTGAGAATGAGGGAAACAGAATGTTATGGGGTAAAACCGTGATTTTAAACTTTTTGCTATATCTCGCGAACCAATCATGCTAGAGGCGTGTACGACGGGTCCAAGGACTCGGGGTGGCGTCCTCTTTGCTATGGACCACTCGTTATATTATTTTTAAATATTTGGAAACTCGATTTTGGGGTAAACACGTGTTTTTTTGATTTTTGCCGATATCTCACGAACCAATAACGCTAGAGACGTGTACGAGGTGTCCTAGGACTCGGGATCGTGCCCCCTTTCGAATATGGTAGATATTTTTTCCAAAACATAATTCACAAAGGGCACAACGACATACATGTTGAAAAAATATTTTTTTCATTACCTGTTTATAATGTTCATAAAGCGTGGTGGTTGAGAGAGACGATACTGCTGGGTGTGTGTGTTTCAACGAACCTGTCGCTAACCACAATGACCATGCTTAATAGAACAATCGCTATTTCGGCGGGTCAGTTTATGACAGAGCGAGGGTGCGTTTTTCTGATCTTTCCTATGGCAGATGGATGGAGGCTAATATTTGAAAATGTGTGAAGCATGCTAAGATTTTTTACCCCCGAAGGGGATCTTTAACATGTAAACGATGATGAGAACTTGGTTCTATGTTGGTCGAAGCGAGTACAGAAAGCAAACTTGCAGAGGAGCAGACGAGCAGGAGGCGAATGTCATTTGAGCTTATTGGAATGCGCTGATCTGACTTGAAAACAGGTGCAATGGAAAATGACAAAGACGCGGATGACGCTTCAAGGTTAAATAATCTGACCATCGTGGTGGCAGGGAAGAGCAAAATGCATGTGAACACATGTGAAACCACATGAGGGCTAAACAAGTTACATCCTGTTTGCTTCGTATATCGTACGTGACAAAATGCAAGTTCATGTGAAATTTGATCTGGCACAGGTGTTCACCTTGGGTGTTAGCTGTCCACGTGACCGATAAGAGAATGTTCAAAGCGTGGGAAAAATGATTATACATGCAACGTAACATATATAAAGGCATGTCGTTATCATTTCCACTCTCACTCAGGTGACTACCTTTGAATATATTGCGTTCGTGAAACCCCTGGTCTTGTTTAACAGTTTTGGTGTTGGTGGAAAATACTTATCCTTGTTGTGAGGTAGGTATATATTTATTCATTTATACATTTATTGATTTATATATATTTACAAGCAATTATTTTTTGATTAGGTAATTATTGATTTTTTAATTTATTTGTTTGCAGATAACTGGTATACCTTACATGTCTGAGAGAGAAGAAACCATTGCACTTTTTAGCCCACTAGAAGGAAACAGCAATAAGCCACTGCAAGTGAAGGTGGGATTATTTTTTTAAACTAACTTGTTTCATTTTTTGTTTCATATTTTATTTCATGAAATGCATGTACTAACCTGAAGTTAGGTATTTATAACGGTTTATTTTATTTATTTATTTTTAGAAACTTGGAAAGAAAGCCTTACCGCCGTAGCAATCGCTGAAAACCCGAGACGCAGTAAAGTGCAACCATTGTTTCCAGGCAGTGAACTATTTAAAACTCAGGTAAGCCTAACATAAAATGCTATTCCATTTTACCACTACTGAAAACTCGTAGACAAAAAAATTCATTACCTGTACATGACTAGGACGATGATTGCTTTCTTGATTAATGACTATGTATTGGCAACCGGTACAAGACCATATTGGTTGTTTACCGGGAAAGTACAAGGCCATATTGAATTTTGTAAAGAACAAAAATTGTAATTTAACTGACAGATCGTTCCCTATAATAATAATAATACAATATTAATAATAATATTAATATCGTATGGCCTCGGGTGCTGGGTGCAAGCTTTGTTATTTGACATACATAGGGTAGCTTGCATGTCGAATTTAGTTGTTCCTTGACTATGAAAGTCAAGGAGGTTAGATGTTAGATATCTAATTTCTTTAAACTCTATAGCGCTTTCTAGTAGAAAAATGAGGAACTTTGTACCCTATGAACTCAACGAATATTCACAGGTTTGAACATGATAATCTGAACAAAATGACATGACATTATTATTTTTTGTTTATGTATTGGTTAAAGGGGAATGTAAATGACTGCAGCTTTATAAAAAGAAAATAAGTACATGGGTTACTGTTAGTGCCGACATACAGTTTATTATAATTTTTATGGTGTTTTGATATATTAATGCCAATTAACGTTAAAGTTTTATTTACATGTATTGATTTATTGATTGAGTGATTGGTTATTTTGTTTGCTTTTAGGTGTCATCATGCGCCATTAACCTAATGAACAGACAGTGAACAAGCATACATTGTGCTTAAAAGTACTCTGTGCAACGTTAATAACTTACAATAAGAAAAAGTTTTATCATAACACATGGCGTTAGTACCAAATACAACAAGTGAGCAAGTTGGTTTACCCCGTGGGTTAAATTTAAAATCAGAACATGACCGTTGGTTAACATTTGAATCCTGGCCTGTAGGCTTTTTCTCGACACATGAACTTGCAAAAGCCGGTTATTTTACTTGAACCGAGAAGATGTGGTGCGCTGTGTGTTTTGTCGTGTTGAACTTTCACACTGGGAAGAAGGGGATGATCCATTTAGAGACCATTTGCGATGGTCTCCTTGTTGTCCTTACATGCTTGGAAAACAAGAGGGTAACATACCCGTGTATTCATTTTACTGAACCACAAGACCATTGGCCGCTACTTACGTTGCTGAATCACAAATAAATAATAATAACGATGTATTACCAGTCAACAACGGTAGTGTCGATATATGTGGTCCATATGCCATAGACAGTGTTGAATTGGCGTATGCTTTTGGAAAATTGGGAGTTTGCAAGACTAAAGCACTAGCACACCCAGAGCACAGCTCTGTTGAAAAACGTTTAGAATCTTATAAAAATGTTTGGCCATTAGTATTAAAACACCTTACCAAACAGCTAAGTGAAGCTGGATTTTTTTTATACTGGTGAAGGGGATAAAACAATATGTTTTTATTGTGGATTTGCTTTAAAGGATTGGCAAATGACTGATGACCCTTTTGTGCAACACGCTCGTTGGTTACCAAACTGTAAATACATGGTGTTGCTTAAAGGTCAGGAATTTGTGAACACTATTCGTAAAGAATACGTGATTGCAGCAAAAGACATAAAAGTGCCTTTAGAGTTAGAACACGCGGAGCAAATACATAAGGCTGAAAGAATAGACTTGTCTTACGAACAGATACAAAAGTGTGACCAACAATTATGTAAAATTTGTTATCAAGATGAACTAGGTGTTGTATTTTTGCCTTGTGGACACATGATAGCATGTGTCAAGTGTGCATTAGAACTGAACAATTGTGCTATATGCAGAAAAGTAGTATCTGCTACAGTTAGGGCATTTCTTGCATAACTAGTATAATTTATTAGCCATGCATAGTGCAAAATCCCTAATTGCACAATATTATTAAAGCTGTTTTAGAGTGTAATAGATATGCTTTTCTTTTGTTTATAGACTACTACAATGAATGTTTTGAATGCTGTGGGTAAAGCATGTGGCTTAGAGACAAAGAAGCTCAGCGAATTGCCAACGCATATTCCATTCCGCATTATCAAGATTCGGAAATTGAAAACAGCATATGGTGACCGTGAAAAAGCCTCCGTGGCTTAGGCGGCAGCACGCCGGCCTCTCACCGCTGGATCCGTGGTTCAAATCCCGGTCACTCCATGTGAGATCTGTGCTGGACAAAACGGAGGCAGACAGGTTTTTCTCCGGGTACTCCAGTTTTCCCTGTCAAAATTTAATCCCAGCAACACTCTCCACTATAATTTCATTTCGTTTCATCTGTCATTCATTTAATCACTGCCCCAGAGGAGTGCGTCAGGCCTCGGCAGCCGGTACAGTTCATATCCTCGCCGCTAGATGGGGGCTTCATTCATTCCATTCCTGACCCGGTCGGAGACTGGAAGCAGGCTGTGGATTTTCATATGGTGATCGTGTGCTTTGTGTATGTGAAAACTTTGAGACATTTCTGCCTATACGGTTTAATGATATGTCGGAGAGTGTTTTTGATGAAGTCAATAATGCTGTGCAAACTGTACACTTAAATTATGAAGGTTTTAAAAACAATCGGTGCATGGTTCATTTTAATTAAATAAAAAAGTGTGGAATAATAATGGAAAATATAAGTGATGACAATATACTGAAAAAGAAAGAAAATATGTGTATAGAATAGTAATGTTTTAGTGTTTAGTGTTGTCTTTAAAAATATTATGATGAAACCAAAAAAACAATAAATGTATATAAAGTTTGTAAATAAATGCAAAATGATGTTACAATGCTGTTTTATTTTATACAAAGTTAGTATATTTAACATTGTAGAGTATACACGATTATGACAATAAATGCACACTGAATACAAGCCTTTCTCACTTTACAATAGTCTATTATAGTTTTAAACACAAGGCTTGTTGTAGATCATTTTATAGCAATGTCCATTCACTGTTGTTTTCGAAAAGTGGTGAAGCCGCAATGGTTGTATAGGCATAAAAACCTTATTGTTATTACTATTTAGTCACTTTGATCCTCTTGCATATCAAGAGCAGATGACCTAGTTGTTCCACTCTTCAAAACGAAAACAACAACAACACTACCTCTTGCATAGTTTGTGATGTTGATGGTTCTTGCGACATGGAAGATGGATTAAAAATAACTTTTAGAACAAGGGTTATACGTTGCTCATTAAACAATGCACTATTTTGAGTAGCAATATGGTTTTCTTGATTTTTTGTCGACGACAACTGTGTTTCATGCAGTACACTACATTGATGATCACTGACACTTAAAACCTCACTATTTTTACTTTTTAGGTCACCACGACAATGTTTGGAACGTTGCTTTGAACAACGCCAAATAACAGTTCCATTTTTATTGGTTCGTATCACAATATATGAATATCCTTTATAGTATGCGTAAGGCTTACCATGCCTAGTCACTGATACTTCCATGTCAACTGTCAAGCATAGACTAAGCTCTAGAAAAGTCAACTTGGTAATAAGAATAATAGTTTAATGTGAGAGCAAATATGGATCCAAAGAGTTCAGGTAAAAGTGGAAGCAAATAAGCAAATATAAGAAACAAGAGTGGGGGTAAAAGTGGTCGAAAAGTGGTAGACCCATTACACAATAATTTCAGCATGACGAAGCTCTTGTTCAATTTCTTTGATTTCCCAATCGTGACCGGAATGCCCAGCTTGTTGTAAAGCATGCAATTGTCGAAGCCGTTGAATTAGCTTAGTGGGTTTGTTCCAGTATACAAATTTAACAAATGGATTTTTAGGTGTAAGCAAAGCATTACCATTATCATGACCATTATCATCATCATCATTATCATCATCATTATGATCATCATTATCGTCATGACCATCATCACTATTACTATATAGTCCTTTTTGATCCTCTTGCAATACCACTTCATTTATAGTCTGAGTTGATTTTGATAGTGTTGAAGGTTTCTTGGACGTTGACAACTGCCTTAACATGACGTTTTGAGGACATGATAAGTCATTTTGAACAAACACTGTACTATCTTTAGCCGCAATATCGTTTTCTTGAACTTGCTTTTTAGCATTTTGATAATTGTTTGTAAACAGCAAGCGTGGTTCGTTTAGAGCACTACATTGATGAACATTCACACTTAAAACCTTTCCATTTTTATTTTTCAGAATGCCTCGACATTTTGTTGACCTCTCTTTTGAGCATCGCCAGAATATTATTCCATTCACATTCTGGCGATTATAGTTATAGGAGTAGCCTTGATAGAGTGCACGTAGCCTAACTTTGTTGGTTGTAATAAGTTCCATAGTAGTAACTGACCTGTAAGTACGATGTTCACACTACAAAGGTTACAACTCTTTTGCTGATATGCTTATATATTGGCTTACGTGTTGGCTTTTTGTGTTGGCTTTTGTGTTGGCTTTTTGTGTTGGCTTTTTGTGTTTGCTTTTGTGTTGGCTTTTTGTGTTTGCTTTTGTGTTGGCTTTTCGTGTTGGCTTTTCGTGTTGGCTTTTTGTGTTGGCTTTATGTGTTGGCTTTTTGTGTTGGCTTTTTGTGTTGACTTTAGTATTGGCTTATTCGACAAGTTATTTGTGTCAATGTATTTAGTGGATTTTTTTCTTGGTGTTGGAAAGTAGTTGAAAGAGAGGAATATTTAAGGACTTAACCTCAGCTCACTAACCTAACCTAACCTAACCTAACTTCACCTAACCTAACCTAACCTTTCAACTCTCAGATGTTAATTAAATTCTGTGCATAGTCGAGTTGGAACCCAAGACCTCAGGGGTAAAAAAAACAATTATTTTTGATGGCTTATTTTGGTAACTTATTTTAATGGCTAACCTAACATTACCTACCCTAACCTAACCTCAGCTCACTTTGGATATTACTAGTAAGTGTTCATATCCTCTGCTAGGTAGCATGCTAGTTGTACAGGTAGTGCTCATATTTACCGCTAGGTAGCGGAAACATACTTTGCATGTTGCATGTGACTCTTGTGATGTTTAACCACGTGCAAGACGTGCTTGTATAAGTTCTCTATTTAAACTCAATATACAATTAACCACTAAATGTTCAGAACTAACATGTATAGCCATGTTTAGGGTATATAGGAGACCCTTAGCAACAAAGGCTGTCTAACCCACGAGTGTACAGCCTTGTCATACGCAGTAAGCACCTGTTGGCAGAAAACAACAACAACAACAATTTGATAAAGCCAACAATAAACTGTTTCCTTTAAATACATTAATGGATATGTTGTTGGCTTTCTCAAATTGTTGTTGTTGTTGTTGTTTTCTGCCAACAGGTGCTTACTGCGTATGACAAGGCTGTACACTCGTGGGTTAGACAGCCTTTCTTGCTAAGGGTCTCCTATATACCCTAAGCATGGCTATATATGTTAGTTCTGAACATTTAGTGGTTAATTGTATATTGAGTTTAAATAGAGAACTTATACAAGCACGTCTTGCATGTGGTTAAACTTCACAAATGTCACATACAACATGCAAAGTATGTTTCCGCTACCTAGCGGTAAATATGAGCACTACCTGTACAACTAGCATACTACCTAGCAGAAGATATGAACACTTAATAGTAATATCCAAAGTGACCTGAGGTTAGGTTAGGTTAGGTAAAGTTAGGTTAGCCATTAAAATAAGTTACCAAAATAAGCCATCAAAAATAATTGTTTCTTTTTACCCCTGAGGTCTTAGGTTCCAACTCGACTATGCACAGAATTTAATTAACATCTGAGAGTTGAAATGTTACGTTAGGTTAGGTGAAGTTAGGTTAGGTTAGGTTAGGTTAGGTTAGTGAGCTGAGGCTAAGTCTTTAAATATTCCCTCTCTTTCAACTACTTTCCAACACCAAGAAAACTATCCACTAAATACATTGACACAAATAACTTGTCAAATAAGTCAATACAAAAGCCAATACTAAAGCCAACACAAAAAGCCAACACAAAAAGCCAACACGAAAAGCCAACACAAAAAGCCAACACAAAAAGCCAACACGAAAAGCCAACACGAAAAGCCAACACAAAAAGCCAACACAAAAGCAAACACAAAAAGCCAACACGAAAAGCCAACACAAAAGCCAACACAAAAAGCAAACATGAAAAGCCAATACAAAAAGCCAACACAAAAGCCAACACAAAAAGCCAACACATAAGCCAATATATAAGCTTATGGTAGGTCACTCCATCAGCAAAACAGTTGTAACCTTTGTAGTGTGAGCATCGTACTGACAGGTCAGTTACTACTATGGAACTTATTACAACAAACAAAGGTAGGCTACGTGCACTCTATCAAGGCTACTCCTATAACTATAATCGCCAGAATGTGAATGGAATAATATTCTGGCGATGCTCAAAAGAGAGGTCAACAAAATGTCGAGGCAATCTGAAAAGTTAAAATGGAAAGGTTTTAAGTGTGAGTGTTCATCAATGTAGTGCTCTAAACGAACCACGCTTGCTGTTTACAAACAATTATCAAAATGCTAAAAAGCAAGTTCAAGAAAACGATATTGCGGCTAAAGATAGTACAGTATTTGTTCAAAATAACTTATCATGTCCTCAAAACGTCATGTTAAGACAGTTGTCAACGTCCATGAAACCTTCAACACTATCAAAATCAACTCAGACTATAAATGAAGTGGTATTGCAAGAGGATCAAAAAGGACTATGTAGTAATAGTGATGATGGTCATGATGATAATGATGATCATGATGATCATGATAATGATGATCATGATAATGATCATGATAATGGTAATGCTTTGTTTACACCTAAAAATCCATTTGTTAAATTTGTATACTGGAACAAACCCACTAAGCTAATTCAACGGCTTCGACAATTGCATGCTTTACAACAAGCTGGGCATTCCGGTCACGATTGGGAAATCAAAGAAATTGAACAAGAGCTTCGTCATGCTGAAATTATTGTGTAATGGGTCTACCACTTTGCGACCTCTTTTACCCCCACTCTTGTTTCTTATATTTGCTTATTTGCTTCCACTTTTACCTGAACTTTTTGGATCCATATTTGCTCTCACATTAAACTATTATTATTATTTCCAAGTTGACTTTACTAGACCTTAGTCTATGCTTGACAGTTGACATGGAAGTATCAGGGACTAGGTATGGTAAGCCTTACGCATACTAAAAAGGATATTCATATATTGTGAAACGAACCAATAAAAATGGAACTGTTACTTGGCGTTGTTCAAAGCAACGTTCCAAACATTGTCGTGGTGACCTAAAAAGTAAAAATAGTGAGGTTTTAAGTGTCAGTGATCATCAATGTAGTGTACTGCATGAAACACAGTTGTCGTCGACAAAAAATCAAGAAAACCTTATTGCTACTCAAAATAGTGCATTGTTTAATGAGCAACGTATAACCCCTGTTCTAAAAGTTATTTTTAATCCATCTTCCACGTCGCAAGAGCCATCAACATCACAAACTATGCAAGAGGTAGTGTTGCTGTTTTCGTTTTAAAGAGTGGAACAACTAGGTCATCTGCTCTTGATATGCAAGAGGATCAAAGTGACTAAATAGTAATAACAATAAGGTTTTATGCCTATACAACCATTGCGGCTTCCCCACTTTTCGAAAACAACAGTGAATGGACATTGCTATAAAATGATCTACAACAAGCCTTGTGCTTAAAACTATAATAGACTATTGTAAAGTGAGAAAGGCTTGTATTCAGTGTGCATTTATTGTCATAATAATGTATACTCTGCAATGTTAAATATACTAACTTTGTACAAAATAAAACAGCATTGTAACATCATTTTGCATTTATTTACAAACTTTATATACATTTATTGTTTTTTTTGTTTCATCATAATATTTTTAAAGACAACACTAAACATTAAAACATTACTATTCTATACACATATTTTCTTTCTTTTTCAGTATATTGTCCTCACTTATATTTTCCATTATTATTTCACATTTTTTATTTAATTAAAACGAACCATGCACCGATTGTTTTTAAAACCTTCATAAATTAAGTGTACAGGTTGCACAGCATTATTGACTTCATCAAAAATACTCTCCGATATATCATTAAACCATATAGGCAGAAATGTCTCAAAGTTTTCACATACACAAAGTACACGATCACCATATGCTGTTTTCAATTTCCGAATCTTGATAATGCGAAATGGAATATGCGTTGGCAATTCGCTGAGCTTCTTTGTCTCTAAGCCACATGCTTGACCCACAGCATTCAAAACATTCATTGTAGTAGTCTATAAACAAAAGAGAAGCATATCTATTACACTCTAAAACAGCTTTAATAATATTGTGCAATTAGGGATTTTGCACTATGCATGGCTAATAAATTATACTAGTTATGCAAGAAATGCCCTAACTGTAGCAGATACTACTTTTCTGCATATAGCACAATTGTTCAGTTCTAATGCACACTTGACACATGCTATCATGTGTCCACAAGGCAAAAATACAACACCTAGTTCATCTTGATAACAAATTTTACATAATTGTTGGTCACACTTTTGTATCTGTTCGTAAGACAAATCTTTTCTTTCAGCCTTATGTATTTGCTCCGCGTGTTCTAACTCTAAAGGCACTTTTATGTCTTGTGCTGCAATCACGTATTCTTTACGAACAGTGTTCACAAATTCCTGACCTTTAAGCAACACCATATATTTACAGTTTGGTAACCAACGAGCGTGTTGCACAAAAGGGTCATCAGTCATTTTCCAATCCTTTAAAGCAAATCCACAATAGAAACATATTCTTTTATCCCCTTCACCAGTATTTAAAAAATCCAGCTTCACCTAGCTGTTTGGTAAGGTGTTTTAATATTAATGGCCAAACCTTTTTATAAGATTCTAAACGTTTTTCAACAGAGCTGTACTCTGGGTGTGCTAGTGCTTTAGTCTTGCAAGCTCCCAATTTTTCAAAAGTATACGCCCATTCAACACTGTCTATGGCATATGGACCACATATATCGACACTACCGTTGTTCACTGGTAATACATCGTTATTATTATTTATTTGTGATTCAGCAACGTAAGTAGCGGCCAATGGTCTTGTGGTTCGGTAAAATGAATACACGGGTATGTTACCCTCTTGTTTTCCAAGCATGTAAGGACAACAAGGAGACCATCGCAAATGGTCTCTAAAGGGATCATCCCCTTCTTCCCAGTGTGAAAGTTCAATACGACAAAACACACAGCGCACCACATCTTCTCGGTTCAAGTAAAAAAAACGGCTTTTGCAAGTTCATGTGTCGACAAAAAGCCTACAGGCCAGGATTCAAATGTTAACCAACGGTCATGTTCTGATTTTAAATTTAACCCACGTGGTAAACCAACTTGCTCACTTGTATTTGGTACTAACGCCATGTGTTATAATAAAACTTTTTCTTATTGTAAGTTATTAACGTTGCACAGAGTACTTCAAAGCACAATGTATGCTTGTTCACTGTCTGTTCATTACGTTAATGGCGCATGACGACACCTAAAAGCAAACAAAATAACCAATCACCCAATCAATAAATTAATACTTGTAAATAAAACTTAACGTTAATTGGCATTAATTTATCAAAACACCATAAAAATTATAATAAACTGTATGTCGGCACTAACAGTAACCCATGTACTTATTTTCTTTTTATAAAGCTGCAGTCATTTACATTCCCCTTTAACCAATACATAAACAAAAATAATAATGTCATGTCATTTTGTTCAGATTATCATGTTCAAACCTGTGAATATTCGTTGAGTTCATAGGGTACAAAGTTCCTCATTTTTCTACTAGAAAGCGCTATAGAGTTTAAAGAAATTAGATATCTAACATCTAACCTCCTTGACTTTCATAGTCAAGGAACAACTAAATTCGACATGCAAGCTACCCTCTGTATGTCAAATAACATAGCTTGCACCCGGCACCCGAGGCCATACGATATTAATATTATTATTATTAATATTGTATTATTATTATTATAGGGAACGATCTGTCAGTTAAATTACAATTTTTGTTCTTTACAAAATTCAATATGGCCTTGTACTTTCCCGGTAAACAACCAATATGGTCTTGTACCGGTTGCCAATACATAGTCATTAATCAAGAAAGCAATCATCGTCCTAGTCATGTACAGGTAATGAATTTTTTTGTCTACGAGTTTTCAGTAGTGGTAAAATGGAATAGCATTTTATGTTAGGCTTACCTGAGTTTTAAATAGTTCACTGCCTGGAAATAATGGTTGCACTTTACTGCGTCTCGGGTTTTCAGCGATTGCTACGGCGGTAAGGCTTTCTTTCCAAGTTTCTAAAAATAAATAAATAAATAAATAAAATAAACCGTTATAAATACCTAAATTCAGGTTAGTACATGCATTTCATAAAGTAAAATATGAAACAAAAAATGAAACAAGTTAGTTTAAAAAAATAATCCCACCTTCACTTGCAGTGGCTTATTGCTGTTTCCTTCTAGTGGGCTCAAAAGTGCAATGGTTTCTTCTCTCTCAGACATGTAAGGTATACCAGTTATCTGCAAACAAATAAATTAAAAAATCAATAATTACCTAATCAAAAAATAATTGCTTGTAAATATATATAAATCAATAAATGTATAAATGAATAAATATATACCTACCTCACAACAAGGATAAGTATTTTCCACCATCACCAAAACTGTTAAACAAGACCAGGGGTTTCACGAACGCAATATATTCAAAGGTAGTCACCTGAGTGAGAGTGGAAATGATAACGACATGTCTTTATATATGTTACGTTGCATGTATAATCATTTTTTCCCACGCTTTTAACATTCTGTTATCGGTCACGGGGACAGCTAACACCCAAGTTGGACACCTGTGCCAGGTCAAATTTCACATGAAGTTGCATTTTGTCACGTACGATGTACGAAGCAAACAGGATGTAACTTGTTTAGCCCCCATGTGGTTTCACATGTGTTCACATACATTTTGCTCTTCCCTGCCACCACGATGGTCAGATTATTTAACCTTGAAGCGTCATCCGCGTCTTTGTCATTTTCCATTGCACCTGTTTTCAATTCAGATCAGCGCATTCCAATAAGCTCAAATGACATTCGCCTCCTGCTCGTCTGCTCCTCTGCAAGTTTGCTTTCTGTACTCGCTTCGACCAACATAGAACCAAGTTCTCATCATCGTTTACATGTTAAAGATCCCCTTCGGGGGTAAAAAATCTTAGCATGCTTCACACATTTTCAAATATTAGCCTCCATCCATCTGCCATAGGAAAGATCAGAAAAACGCACCCTCGCTCTGTCATAAACTGACCCGCCGAAATAGCGATTGTTCTATTAAGCATGGTCATTGTGGTTAGCGACAGGTTCGTTGAAACACACACACCCAGCAGTATCGTCTCTCTCAACCACCACGCTTTATGAACATTATAAACAGGTAATGAAAAAAATATTTTTTCAACATGTATGTCGTTGTGCCCTTTGTGAATTATGTTTTGGAAAAAATATCTACCACATTCGAAAGGGGGCACGATCCCGAGTCCTAGGACACCTCGTACACGTCTCTAGCGTTATTGGTTCGTGAGATATCGGCAAAAATCAAAAAAACACGTGTTTACCCCAAAATCGAGTTTCCAAATATTTAAAAATAATATAACGAGTGGTCCATAGCAAAGAGGACGCCACCCCGAGTCCTTGGACCCGTCGTACACGCCTCTAGCATGATTGGTTCGCGAGATATAGCAAAAAGTTTAAAATCACGGTTTTACCCCAAAACATTCTGTTTCCCTCATTCTCAAAAACTTTGACCTATTACCAAAATAAAGAGGGTTTCGAGACAAGCCATTTGACACGTCATAGGACCAAATCCGACCATGCATTCGTGAGATATCGGAAAAAGTCTAAAATCATGGTTTTACCCCCAAAAAGCCTGTTTCCCTCATTCTCAAAACTTTAACCTATTAATAACATATATAGGGCTTCGAGACAAGCGATTTGACACGTCACACGTCCAAATCCGACCTTGCGTTCGAGAGATATCGGCAAACTTCGTAGGAAAGTAGGCGACTATCTGGCTCTCTCCTCACCACCAAAACCCCTTCTTATCAATCATTTTTTTCAAAGAGCTCGCCCTCTTACAAAAATCCCAAGTGCGCATGCGTACAAAACAAAAACAAAAATGTTGGTCCATAGCGGCATCCAGCAAAACGCATGCGCTATATGAGCAACAACGTTTAAGTTCATTTTAGCAGCGCACCTTATACATGTTGCATTTGAAAAGAGACTTTCACTAAATAATTACAATTTCACCCCCTAGTAGGGGTAGGTTTTATTTAGGGGTTGAAATGAGTGGTCCATTGGAAAGAGGGCGTCAGCCCGAGTCCAACGACACCTCATTTGTTAAAATCGGACCATGGGTTGGCCAAATATTAATGATTTAACATGGATGCCGCCCGAGCAACGCCGGGTGAGTTAGAAACCGCCTCACTCCACTACTTAAGTGAAACAATGACATAAAGAATGATAATACATCCAAGAAATCTTACTTCCATGCTATAAAGAGTAACTTATGTACTAGGCCTAAAACGTTCATATTTATGATTTAAATGAAAGTAATGTTGAGTTTTTCAAGTGATCGTTTTGGATGTTGTTGCCGGTCAGTGTATATTATCTCTTGCCGAACATTGAACTACAGCCGCTGCAAGATCCAGTCTGTTCCAGGAGCTGTGTGGGTTCATGCGTTGGCAGAAACAGTTGAAACAACCGTGACAGCTCCTTTTACACTCCCACTACGCACCAAGTCAGTGGAGCAGTACAATTATTGCACCGACAAATAGAGTTTATTCTCATGATAGCTTACAGCAAAAAATGAAATTGACCAAAGAGTGGAGCTGTCTGATTCTTGCGTTGGGATCTTCAATTGTCGAAAAGGGTTTCATAATTACATTCATTATACTGGTTTTCTTTTAAGTCTCGGGGAAAAGTATCATGTTTTATACATATGGGAACAAGAATATGAAAATGTACGATTTATGAAGGAATTCTGTCGCCTAGGTTTGGATTTGAAATTTTACAGCTTCACGCTTCCGCTATAGTTGGGATGTGAGAATGGCGGTTTGTTGCGGCATTGTTGGGTTCTCATCTAATGACTTGCTAATCAGAACCGGTACTTCCTAGAGCATCAAGAAGTTTGGTTGCAGTAAAGATGAGTGCAAGGAACTATTGTACCCAATCGTCATCATATGGAACATGTGTTCGTATCCCAGCTAACTCACGGTCTTTCGAGGTATGGGGCATTCATGCCCACCATACGACCACATGTTCAGGATTTGAGTCTGTCAGGTAACTACTCTACTTGAAAGAAACAACATATTCCTAAATATAACATTTAATGATAGAAAATCATGGCTATACAACAAAACACAAACAAAGGATACTTTAAATTTACTTCCCACAACACAAATCAAAGTTATCTGTGAGTCTCTTATTAATTAGTGCTCCACTGCACTCAAGTCTATTCCTAGCACCTATCATTGATACTCTCTGACATCAGCGAGTGTCCATAGTGTTCTTCACGTGGCACAATTTAACACAAACTGGAATATCACAACACAATAATCACAATTTATCTTTAAATGATATTAAATCTGCAATTATTAAACATTTATCCGTTTTCACGGGGCATTTACTTTCATTAACATAAATTCATTATCTTATGCCTTAATTAACAAGTGTTGTGTCGTGTGAATCGTATTCCCTTTTCCCATCAATTTGAAACGCTGAAGTGGAACGTTCTCCCTTCCAAAATACACATGGATATAAATGTTTATAGCTTCACCGTACAACGGTTTTCTGGGTCTGGTCAAAACATTATCGTTACAAACGTGTCATGTCATTGAAATCACTCTACCCGTCTGCATAAATTAGTGTGAACTGGGCAAACACTTTACATAGATGCCTATTTTTATTCGGTGCTGCATTCCTCCTCAGAGAATAACTGGGCCAAATATTATCCGATCACAGCGATCCAACATGGTATGTGTGTGGAAATACATAATTTAATTCAATTGGCATCATCACATCAATCATAACTTAATTACTTTTCGAAATATCGAGATTCTTCAGTGTCCCACTACGCTTTTAAAATAAAAGGGCTCAGGTCAATAGACCTCCTTTCCAAGCGGGCAATAAATTCGTTCCGGCTGAGTGAGAAAGATGGCCGCCTGCCTCGTGGCCTTCCTGCCACCCCTATGGCTCCTTGCAAGGTCAAGTTTGTTTACATGTGCAGAACAATGGAGGTACCCTGAGTGTAGTCCCTAGTAATTGAGTCATTCTAATCATTTAACACCTACATTTAGTATAATGGGCTCAATTCGGCTCCTAATTAATATTCATGGCAGGGGATGGATCGAGTAATAGCCTTGCCGTTCTGTAGCGATATTAGTGGCTTCTGGCGCGCATCTCGAATGAGTATCCAAGTTTTCTCACCGGGCAGCTGCCTATAATAAGGAAATCGGCGTTTCCTATACGACGAACATGAGTCTTACCTCTAAGGGCAGATCAATTAATACATGGGCTCACACAGGGTCTCGAACAGTTATTCCTGCGGGCAACAATTCCTGCAGGCGGTGGATACAGACAGTCTCCGTCTCACTCGCTGCGAATAATACAAGTGTGCTCCAAGGCGATACTATCTCGTAGATTAGCCGACTTTTTCGCCTAACGTGCAAGCTATGTTTTGATGATCCCCGCAACTTATTGACGTAAATCTCTTGATTCTACGTTACATGCTCGCTGTATGTGGCTCAAACAATACTTCTCATAGATGACTCAATTATTAAAGCACTCGCGTCCTCTCTGCAATTACTCTTAAACCAAAGCTTTATGTAGCTCCTAAAATAAGCATCAATTTACTGGCTTACATTACCTTAATGGTTCTCAAATACAACCCTGTCGACTTTACCATATTAAAAATACATTCAACAATTCAATGACACTGAAAAACTCTCATATCTCGATATATTTTACGTAATTTTCTTACTGTTTACAAATTACAGTATTTTTACGTTAGACATGACACACTTTGCACGTACTCTAGGCCTGACATGCCTATTATTTTACTTATTACTGTTACCGACCCCAGATTATTATTATTAATATTTAACGTTACCGTTACTTTCATCACTATCTTAGGCCTAAATGGCCGTAAACAAATCACCCTCCAAGCCATATGTTACCAAAATACGAGGGGTGTAAGCTCGTACATAAATGACTGTTAAATCTTAGTCTTAAAGTGATGCTTCGTTGTATGGTGAACTATTTAATTATATCAACACTTGAAATTTGTACTCACTTTTCATTTTTGCTGGGTTAGTCCAGCACGCCAGCCACGAACCTACCATGATGCTTGGTTTAAGCCATCATGCTATATATCACACGACACGTGGTACACACTTCACACATGATAATCATATTTTTATCACTGGCTTTTCTCACTTTAACACAATACATAATATTTTACCACACACATAAACACTTTTAAAATTCACTGTAATTTAACTTATATACAATTCCCGCACTATTTCACATGTGGATCCTTAATTGGACTCCTACTAACGCCTGACCTCAGAGATGCGATGCAGCTAACTTCTGACAACCGCTGGTCTCCATGAAAGTCTATCTTGCGTGTGCGTGCGTTCGATTCCCGTCACCTACAATTCATATGATCTCTACTGCAATTCTGTTTAGTCCTCTGTCACGACTATTTGTGATGCCTGCCAGGCTCCCATAATTGTAGTGATACTGACAATAATGTGTCATTTTTAGCCTATTTTCAATTTTGAAAAAATAGGCTTATGAGATCACCTTTTGTCCGTGTGTGTGTGCGTGTGTGTGTGTGTGTGTGTGATTCGTGTGTGTGTGTGTCCCTAATAAAATCTAAACGGCAGGAGCGATTTCAATGAAACTCGGAAAGTTCATAGCACTAATCCCGGCGACCTCGACCGTGCCCTTCAAATGTTGTTACGACTCACCAATCCAACATGGCGGCTGTGCGAAATATTTCACCAGCATTCAATATCTCCGAAACTATTACCGATATTACCCTGACATTTTCTATGGTGATAGAGGGAACTGCTATAAGTTCACTTATGTGACTTGTGAAAACCTGGTAACTACAAAACCAACATGGAGGCCAAGCGAATTTGCGACTTTTAAATAGACGTTTCTCGTGATTTGACCAACCAAACGCAATGAAACTTGGTACAGTATATGTTTATATACATTGTAATGCACCGACATCTAACTTCGTTCAATTGTTTACATAATCACAAGATGGCGGATGTGCGAAATATTTCACCGGCATTCTATATCTCTGAAACTATTAGCGGTATCTCCCTAAAATGTTGTACGGAGATAAAGGGTACTACTGGAAGTCCATCTATACGACTTTCAAAAACCGGTTAACTACAAAACGAACATGGCGGCCAAGCGAATTTGAAAATTTTAAATAGACCTTTCTCGCGATTTAATGTTCCAAGCGCACTGAAACCTGGTACAGGAAATATTTATTCACATTGTAATCCACTGGTATCTAATTTAGTTCAATTGTTTACATAACCTCAAGATGGCGGCAGTGCGAATTTTAAAATTAAGTTTTTATTTCTTGTGATGTAGTCATGCGATCGAAGTGAAAGTTTGAATAATGAACCTACGCAATAATTTTCCTTTAATGGTACATGACTCTATGGCCTATACATTTAACAATCCAACATGGCGACCATCCGAAATATTTAGACGATACTGAATATCTACGAATCTATTTTAGCAATCAAACTGCATTTTTAATGTTCATAGGGGCTATGAACTTAAGTTCACCTATAGGACTTTAAATAACCTGGTGATCACAAATCCAACATGGCGGTGACGCGAATTATAAATATTCACATGGACGTTTCTCGCAATTTAACCATCCGAGTGCAGTGAAACTTGGTACAGTAAATCCTTATACACATTGTAATCCACTGGTATCTAATTTACTTCAATTGTTTACATAACCTCAAGATGGCGCAGTGCGAATTTTAAAATTAAGTTTTTATTTCTTGTGATGTAGTCATGCGATCGAAGTGAAAGTTTGAATAATGAACCTACGCAATAATTTTCCTTTAATGATACATGACTCTATGGCCTATACATTTAACAATCCAACATGGCGA
This sequence comes from Meconema thalassinum, assembly GCA_946902985.2. Classification (NCBI taxonomy): domain Eukaryota; kingdom Metazoa; phylum Arthropoda; class Insecta; order Orthoptera; family Tettigoniidae; genus Meconema; species Meconema thalassinum. The sequence continues at coordinate 601,497,597 of OX336388.2, read as the reverse complement.
CCATCCGAAATATTTAGACGATACTGAATATCTACGAATCTATTTTAGCAATCAAACTGCATTTTTTAATGTTCATAGGGGCTATGAACTTAAGTTCACCTATAGGACTTTAAATAACCTGGTGATCACAAATCCAACATGGCGGTGACGCGAATTATAAATATTCACATGGACGTTTCTCGCAATTTAACCATCCGAGTGCAGTTAATCTTGGTACAGTAAATCCTTATACGAATGTTAATCCACTGGCATCTAATTTATTTCAATTGTTTCCATAACCTCAAGATGGCAGCTGTGAAAAAATTTAAAATCTCCTTGTTTTTTCTTGTGTCCTAATTTTGCGATTGAAGTTTGAATACTACACGTTCACAATAATCTGCATGTAACAGTACATAACTCTAGGACCTACATATATAAAATCCAACATGGCGACCATCCGAAATATTTAGTCGGTTCTTAATATCTACGAATCTATTACAGCAATCAAACAGAAATTGTGTATGTTGATAGTGGCAATTAACATAAGTAGGATATATGAAAATAGGCTGTATAGTTCTTCACGGAACTACTTGTTAACTATGACAACACCTCCTGGTATGTTCACTGTCCAAAAACATCCTAAATTATCCCTACGTTGTACTGAATTTATACTTGCGTATGATTATTGGTTAAATATCTGCTGTAGATTAAATCTTACGCGATTCATAATTACTATTAAGAGCTGCATGATGCGCTTCCATTGTTCTCCAAATATACTTGAGCGTCGATACTTTATCAATTCGCGCACTTTCTTGCGTGATCTGGCAGCGTGTTAGTTTACGTGTTGAGTCAAGACGAACTGGAGAAGAACTAACTTCCCTGCGAAGCTCCCCCTATATAAAGGTTTCTTGTAAAACGTAGTCCACCGGACATTCAGGACCAACTCCTTTCTTGAAATAATGCATTTCCAGACAAAGTGACGTCGTTTGTCTAGGTGTGGATGTCCCAAAATCACTCGCGTGCAAGCGATCGCTTCGGCCAATTAATTACAATTAATTGCCTTCTTCCATGGCGTCATGACGCTACCCTGGTACTTCCCCTTCCGCGGGTCTCCAAAACATTCCTCCCGCGCGTAAGCAGTGTGTTCAGAGGCTCGTTTATAGATGTAGGCTTTAATTTAGGCGTGAAACCACTCCTAAATTATCTTTCCTAGAATATATTCACCTGGGTGTAAGTTTTATTTCATTTCAATGCTCCAATTGGCTGTAATCAATTAATTTCCATGGGCGACTACCCCCTCTCCGGTCTCAGGCCTTGTGAACTGGTGAACTCCAGAGTCATTGATCTTGAGCTGTCCCTGTGTTCCAGACGAAAATGAGTTCCTCGGCGTCACCCAAATACGCCCCTCTGCTAGCTCCGATTTGTCAAATGCCAAGCTGGTTTGCTTTCATGCGTCCGGGCTTCCAAAACGTACATATGCCTGCATTTCCTTACAATTATCGGCCTTAAAAAGCTATGATATTCCCATTCTAGCCGTGAAATCATGCTATTGTGATTATCTGCCATTATAACTCATTGCTCTTCGGGTTCCCTGTAGCTGTTCCCCCTCAGAGATCAATGGTTCGATTCTGGGCAGAATCATGGGCCTGGTCTTCTTTGATAAGACCCGAGTTCGATGCCAGTCTGCCGTGTCCCATTGGGCACATCTTTCCCTCGCTAAGTTCGGAAAATTCATTTTACAAGTGAATTCTTTCGGGCCTCCAGATGGCATTGACTCCATACAGTGTTTACTCTAAGCGGTCAGTGCTCTCGGGCAGTGGGCTGTCTTGTTCCCCCACTCCACTATGTCTGCCGTCGTATATCCTCGTTCTGCTCCCTTAGTTGTTCATTCATTTCTTGGAGCTCGGCTGCTGCCTCACACAACTGGTCGTAAAATACTTTCAACTGGCAGCTGCATTCAATCCTCGTTTCCCCTGGGTCTGCGAGCTGGCTGTCTCTCTTTTTCTCTCCCTGGTGCGGGCTTTTCTCAGGACTCTCTACGTGCATATATAATGACTCCCTGTCCATTTGGGTGTGAATGGCTTGCTCTTCTCTTGTTTCATAATCCTCTGGCGGACTATATAATTTTAAATTAGCTGCGTTTACAACAACTTCTCTGCCTGTTTCTTCATCTTTGATTCCGTAGGCATTATTTTGCAAGTCCCTTATAATCAGGTAGGGTCCGTGATAATTATGTTGGAACTTTTTGTATTTCCTGCTCTCTGGATCTGAATTAGCTGGTTTCTTCAATAAGACGTATTCTCCTACGAGTAGTGGTCTGTGTTAGCGTTTCCTTCTATTTCTTCGCTGCCGTCTGTCCGCTTGTTTCTTGAGATACTCGAATGTTCTCTGGATCCTCATCTCGCGTCCAGGCTGTGCATCTACAGGTGTCCGAATGACGTTGTTCCATGGCCTCTCCGGTCTTCTATCAAGATGTAGGCTCACGGGCACTTCTCCTGTTGCTTCATGCACTGTATTGTTAATACAATACTCAATAATCTCTAGTACATCTATCCACTTCCAGTTTTCTGTAGAGCAGTATATTTTCATGTATTTCTGCAGTTCCCTCATCACTCTTTCAGCGGAGTTCGACTCCGGGTGTCGATCTGTGGACAAAATCTGTCTTATTCCCAGATTTTCCAACTCCCTGCGAAATTCTACGCTGGTAAAACAGCTCCCATGATCAGGCAATATGTTCTCCGGCTGCCCTAGTGTAGGAATGATTCTTTCGTTCGGCCTCTTAAGTACCTGTTTCGTACTGGTTTTCTGAATTGGACATAGGACTACCATTTTGGAAAACACGTCTAGTACAACTAGGATGTGTCTATTTCCTCTTCTAGCTCTAGGAAGCGCCCCGAAATTATCCAGTGCCAGAAGCTAACATGGCTTCTCTGGCAGGAGTGGTATCGGTTTTTGCCTCATTAAATACGAGTTAGGCTTTACTCGTTGGCAAATATCGCATGTCCTGATTGTATTCCTGACTGTATCTCTAAGTTTTGGCCAAATAAATGCTTCTTTCAGCAGGGAAACAGATTTGTCTACGCCGGGGTGGCCAAAAGCTCTGTGTGCCAACCGTACTAGCCTTCTCTGCAATGCTGGTGGTATAACAATCCTGGGTCGAGTGTGGTCTACATCGCTCCATTTGTGTAGCATCTGGTTAAACCATAGATACTCCGTTGATAGTGGCTCGGCTTCTATATACATCGGGGTTCCCCTGACAAGCTTTCCCTCGAAGTAATTAATCATTAACCGTATCCAGGGATCTTCACGTTAAAAAACGGTGATGTTCCTTAGATCATCTAAGGTCTTTTGGTCTCTATCTTCTATGTCGATAGCTAGAGCTTCCTCTTCATCAGCTGTCGGGTATCTGCTTAGCAAGTCAGGTATGATATTGTCCTTCCCCGGGCAATACTCGATTTCCACTTGAAATTGCTGTATATACAAGGTCCACCTCGTCAATCTTTGACTTGACAAGTCAGTTTTCAACAGGAATGTTAGGGCTTTATGGTCCGTTCTCAATACAATTCTGAACCCATAAATCATTTTTCGCCAATTCTGTAAGGCATACATTATTGCGAGTAATTCAATCTCCGTGACCATATAGTTCTTTTCATTAGGTTTCAACCTTCTGCTTATGAATGCAATATAAGTTTTCTCCTCTGGCCTGTCCACATTTTCCTGGTAGAGCATCGCCCCAATGCCTATAAGTGATGCGTCAGTCTGGATAATACATTTCTGGGTGTAGTCTGGATATCCTAATTTAACATAATCTAAAAGCATCTGTTTAGATTTCACGAAGGCTTCCTCGCATTTTTCCGTCCATCGCCACCTTCCCCCTTTCTTCAGTAAATCTTGGAGTGGTGCTACGGTCTCGGTATACTTCGGGCAATTGCTCGAAAAGAATCCAATAACGCATAGATATTGCCTGACGTTCTTCACCTTCGTTGGTCTCGGGAAATGATTAATGAACTCCAATTTTCCCGGATTTGGCCTAACTCCTTGCGCATCTATTACATGGCCTAGGAATTTAACTTCTCTCTGACCAAAGTTAGATTTCTTTAGATTGACCTTAAAGTTAGCCTGACTTAGGTCATCCAACAGCTTGCGTAGATCTCTGATGTGTTCTTCGACTGTTTCAGATGTCAGCAGTATATCATCTACATAGCTTATGGTTGTTGCTTTTACTTCTTCAGACAGGTTTCGATCAAGCGCTCGTATTAACGCTGAACCCGCTGTTTTAGGCCAAATGGGAGACGCACGAATGAGTATGTATGCTGATCGAATAAAAACCCAGTTAATAAGGTTGTTTTCTCCTCCAGTGCAAGATAGTGAAAACTTGCAGTCAGGTCAAGATTTGAGAATACAGTCTTTTTTTGAACCTCCTGAGGACCTCCTTTATGGGCGGCACTTGGTCAAATTCTGGTATGACCTTGGAATTCAAATTCCGCAGGTCCAGGCATATCCATACACTTCCGTCCTGTTTAGGTACAACTACCAGTGGGCTGACATAAGGTGTGGCCGTCTTTACAATGACGCCCGCCTCTAGCATCTCCTGTATTGCTTCCTTGACCTTTAAATAATGTTTCTCGGCAACAGGATAAGGCTTTTGTCTGAATTGTGTCCAGTTACTAACTTGGAACGCATATTGGAAATTCTTGATCCGGCCAGGTCTCGAATCGAAGACTCCTTTGTATTCAAATAGCAGTTCCCTTAACATTTGCTTATGCTCTGGACCAATTTTAGCTTCCTCTATCTTTTCTCCCAGGCATTCTTCAAATTGTGGTTCGAGGTCCTTTTCAATGTCTGCGGCCAGTGTTGCCAACTCTCCCTCGATGTCTTCTGTTGTCAATACTGCCTCCCCAGTCATATCTCCGTATGTATGCCATACGTAGTCTTCTGGTCTCGTTTCATTGTGTTTTAATGAGAGCTCTAAATTTTCCTTTCCCTCACTTGCACGAAACATAACAATGTCTTGCGAGAGATCTATTATGACCTTGTATTCTCTTATGAAATCCATGCCAACAATAATGTTAAAAGGCAGCTTATTCACAAGTAGGAAGCTCTGTGAGAATGTAGAGTTCCCTATCTGTACATCTAAAAATACTTGGTATCTGCATATCATTACTTTATCTGGTATCACGCCTTTTATCTTCACGCTTGAAATAGGTATTTTCAATACGTGGATTTTACTTTGGATTTCATTATATAACGCCTGGGTAATCAGACATACCGTTGAGCCTGTGTCTAGAAGACTTCTTATCTTCATACCTGCGATGTTTACAATTATAATGGGTAGTTCCCTTCTCACATTGACCGGCCCTTCATCTTGGTCTTCAATGAGTTCCTCAGGTTTAGCAATCCAGTTAACCACATTCACTGTATTCCATCCTGCATTTATCTCTCCTATTTGGTCATTTAATTTTGGTGTTTTTTTTTCATTGCTCCATTCTTTGTGGAGTTCCTCTATCTGTCTTCGTACTGCTGAAGTTCCAGACTCTTGGCTCCGTCATCATTCTTATAGATGTCGGGTGACCTATTCTTAATCGCTTCATCCCAATGTACTTGCGATTTTCTATTGTCGTCTCCTCGCTCCTCCTTATATCTTAGTGATGCGTGATAACGTTCTTCTGTTTCTTCGTCGAAACCGCGACTCTGTTCTTGGGATCTCCATTCTCGGTTATTCCCATTTCGGCCGTAATTTCTCCTGTTATCAGGCTGTTGGTCTCTCGTATCGCGCTGATTCCAGGTTTTTCTTCCTCGGTATCCGCGGTTCGATCTTCCTCTGTATGCTGGCCTCCAATTCTGGTTTTCCCTTTCTTCTCGTTGCCAGTCTGACTTCTCCATTTCTGTGCTGGTAGACTTACTTTTAGTCTGCACCCTAGTCGATTCAGTTGGTGTAGTAGTCATGTGGACTTGTTCCGTGTTCCGACTTTGCCTTGTGTGCTGCGCTGTAGTGAGATCGAGTTGCCTCAGCACTTCCACCATGTCAGTCGCTGTCTTGGCGTTTGCCGGGATTAATAGTCGTTGTACTTCATCTGGTAACTGCTTGGCTATCGCTATACACAGATCTGACTCTCTAGGACCTTCATCAAATTCCCGGAAACGGCACAATTGAGCTATGAAGAACTCAGCGTACTTCGTTGGATTATTTGTACTATAGCGTCTGGAGTACAAGTCCAATCTGAGATTCTGTTGTATATTTGCATTCCAGTACCTGCTTAAAAATGCCTGGCGAAATTCATCGACGGTGTCAAACGTGTACCGAAAACTCCTGAACCATAAGGCGCACTCGCCCTCAGTCAGTTTTTCGATAGCTCTTAATCTTCGCTCTGGCGGTACCTTCGCGTCATTCAAGTACTCGGAAACTTCTTTGAGCCAGTATTTGGGTGTCATATTAGAATTACTCCCAGAATATATCTTCGGTTTCTCGTCACTAGCCCTCACAACAGTGACTATTTGATTTTGTACAGCATTCTCATGCGGTGAGGACATAGCAATAGGTATACCAGGCGTGGTATACGGGCTGTCACTTGGCATGGCTGTATTCTTTGGAGTGGGCTGTATCTCTGTATCTGCCCATCTATTTCTCCTATTTTCATCTACGCTTCCTTCATTGGATCTAGGATTTCGCAATATGGACTCCTCCAGTGCGATCATTCTAGTTTCTATTTGGCTGTGCCTGTTTTCCGCTCTTTCTAAACGAGCTAATACCTCTCGTTCTATTTTTTCCAAGCGATCCCGGTTTTTCTCTGCCATAGAAATTACTTTCTCCTTGTCATCTTTAAGGCTTTCTTTCATATGGGAAAATTACCCCGCTAGACTTTGCCTTACCTCGGCAAGCGTTTTATCGCTGGCTTCAGTTTTCAAGCCCTCTCGAAGTTCCAATTCTTCTCGTAAGCCTGTAACCTCTTTCTGGATGTGACCATGCATACTGGAGATTTCGGTCCTTATTTTTGTAATTTCTCCCTGGTCCTCATTCTGCCTTTTATGAATGACTGCTAGATCGTTTTGAGTTTGTTCTAACTCTTTTTGAACCTTTCCAACCTGCCTTTTCATGTTTGAGATTATTCCTTTATTCTCTTGAGCGGAAGATTTTATTTCACTGATCCCCTTGCATTGGTCAAGGATATTCGGATCCTGCTTCCTTAATGCTTCGTCTACAGCTTTTGCGTAGCCTGCCATACGATCATTCCATTTTCCGTCGCTGTCTTCGAGCCTTTGATCCACGGTCTGAGTGAACGTATTAAATTGCTCTTGCTGACGCTTAGTTTTCGCTTCGTTCTGATTTTGAATATCTTTAAGCTCTACGGACATATTGGTTAAGCTATCATTAATCTCGCGCTGTGATTTTCTGCACGCTTGCAGATTATTCTCGAGTTTTAGCTCTATTGACTCAAAGCGTTTGTCGTTATTTGCTTGCATCTCTGAAACCACGCTAACAATATTCTTAGTTACCTCTTGCTTAAAAGATTCTTTAACATCATCAATTTTTTTTGACCTCTACTAGGTTTGAATCTAACTGCGTGTTTACTGTAGCCATTATCTGGCTTACCTCGGTTGGATTGGTTTCTAACTGTGTATTTACTGTAGCCAACATCTGGCTTACCTCAGTTTGATTAGCCTCTAAACTAGTGTTCATTTCAGTTTGATTAGTCTCTAACTGAGTATTTACTGTAGCCAACATCTGGCTCATTTCAGTTTGATTGGTCTCTAACTGAGTATTTACTGTAACCAGTCTACCCGCTATTTCATCTTGAAATGCTTTAGCCTCTTCCCTACTCTTAGCATGAGTAGTATCAAAATTTTCTTTTAACTCCGCGATACACTTGAGTACCCCCTCAGTTCCAGCCATTCTATATTTCTTATTTTGAGATTTAGGCAGGCCGTAGCTGAGCATGCTGGCGCGTTATATTGGGAAAAAGAATTCCGATATCGCGACAACAACAACATTCATATTACACAGTGCTGTAACCACCTATGGAATGGGTTTAGACCCTCGTACCCGTCTGACAACAATGTCTAATGTTTGAGTATCACCTAAAAAGACTCACAATCGCTCAAACACAGTTTGGGGAAAAAATTACTATTATGGTTTATCCATGGAAACCATGCTATTATTATGGGGTTTTATGAATCCCATAAGCCACCACGTCTCTGGGCGCCATGATAAATTAAAGCAATGGTGTTCCATTGTATGACATCGGCCATATACTGATTTATTAGTAAAACTGTCCAGGGAGTGGTTTTTATTGCCGAATGCCCCACGCTGGGCCATGCCATGATAAATAAGAGGGTATGCTTGCTTTATGGTGTTTTGCCCCACACTCGGGCGACATGATAATTAGAAGGGATATATGCATGCTTTACCGTGTTTTGCTAAGGTGACCGGTATTTTAAACTGGCCCCACTATCAGCGTCATGATAATGTAAAGGAATCGTCATACCATGCTTCTATGGTGAATAAAAGTAGGTGGGTGCTCATCGCTAACAAGTTACATTTAAGCATGTCTTATGGAGGATTATCAACATTTATTTTGACGTGAAGGCTTATAACAAATGGGACGCGGCCTTTTCCTAATATATCCTAATTTTGCTGCTATACCTGCCTCTACCATTTATATCTTGGCAGACTTTTAGTAGTACCTGTGACTCAATCCTAGTACAATAACATCTCCTCCATGTACCAATCATCATCATATGGAACATGTGTTCGTATCCCAGCTAACTCACGGTCTTTCGAGGTATGGGACATTCATGCCCCCCATACGACCACATGTTCAGGATTTGAGTCTGTCAGGTAACTACTCTACTTGAAAGAAACAACATATTCCTAAATATAACATTTAATGATAGAAAATCATGGCTATACAACAAAACACAAACAAAGGATATTTTACATTTACTTCCCACAACACAAATCAAAGTTATCTGTGAGTCTCTTATTAATTAGTGCTCCACTGCACTCAAGTCTATTCCTAGCACCCTATCATTGATATTCTCTGACATCTGCGAGTGTCCATAGTGTTCTTCACGTGGCACAATTTAACACAAACTGGAATATCACAACACAATAATCACAATTTATCTTTAAATGACATTAAATCTGCAATTATTAAACATTTATCCGTTTTCACGGGGCATTTACTTTCATTAACATAAATTCATTATCTTATGCCTTAATTAACAAGTGTTGTGTCGTGTGAATCGCATTCCCTTTTCCCATCAATTTGAAACGCTGAAGTGGTACGTTCTCCCTTCCAAAATACACATGGATATAAATGTTTATAGCTTCACCGTACAACGGTTTTCTGGGTCTGGTCAAAACATTATCGTTACAAACGTGTCATGTCATTGAAATCACTCTACCCGTCTGCATAAATTAGTGTGAACTGGGCAAACACTTTACAAAGATGCCTATTTTTATTTGGTGCAGCATTCCTCCTCAGAGAATAACTGGGCCAAATATTATCCGATCACAGCGATCCAACATGGTATGTGTGTGAAAATACATAATTTAATTCAATTGGCATCATCACATCAATCATAACTTAATTACTTTTCAAAATATCGAGATTCTTCAGTGTCCCACTACGCTTTTAAAATAAAAGGGCTCAGGTCAATAGACCTCCTTTCCAAGCGGGCAATAAATTCGTTCCGGCTGAGTGAGAAAGATGGCTGCCTGTCTCGTGGCCTTCCTGCCACCCCATATGGCTCCTTGCAAGGTCAAGTTTGTTTACATGTACAGAACAATGGAGGTACCCTGAGTGTTGTCCGTAGTAATTGAGTCATTCTTATTATTTAACACCTACATTTAGTATAATGGGCTCAATTCGGCTCCTAATTAATATTCATGGCAGGGGATGGATCGAGTAATAGCCTTGCCGTTCTGTAGCGATATTAGTGGCTTCTGGCGCGCATCTCGAATGAGTATCCAAGTTTTCTCACCGGGAAGCTGCCTATAATAAGGAAATCGGCGTTTCCTATACGACGAACATGAGTCTTACCTCTAAGGGCAGATCAATTAATACATGGGCTCACACAGGGTCTCGAACAGTTATCCCGGCGGGCAACAATTCCTGCAAGCGGTGGATACAGGCAGGCTCCGTCTCACTCGCTGCGAATAATACAAGTATGCTCCAAGGCGATACTATCTCGTAGATTAGCCGACTTTTTCGCCTAACGTGCAAGCTATGTTTTGATGATCCCCGCAACTTATTGACGTACATCTCTTGATTCTACGTTACTTGCTCGCTGTATGCGGCTCAAACAATACTTCTCATAGATGACTCAATTATTAAAGCACTCGCATCCTCTCTGCAATTACTCTTAAGCCAAAGCTTTATGTAGCTCCTAAAACAAGCATCAATTTACTGGCTTACATTACCTTAATGGTTCTCAAATATAACCCTGTCGACTTTACCATATTAAATATACATTCAACAATTCAATGACACTGAAAAATTCTCATATCTCGATATATTTTACGTTACTTTCTTACTGTTTACAAATTACAGTATTTTTACGTTAGACATGACACACTTTGCACGTACTCTAGGCCTGACATGCCTATTATTTTACTTATTACTGTTACCGACTCCAGATTATTATTATTAATATTTAACGTTACCGTTACTTTCATCACTATCTTAGGCCTAAATGGCCGTAAACAAATCACCCTCCAAGCCATATGTTACCAAAATACGAGGGGTGTAAGCTCGTACATAAATTACTGTTAAATCTTAGTCTTAAAGTGATGCCTCGTTGTATGGTGAACTATTTATTTATATCAACACTTTAAATTTGTACCCACTTTTCATTTTTGCTGGGTTAGTCCAGCACGCCAGCCACGAACCTACCATGATGCTTGGTTTAAGCGATCATGCTATATATCACACGACACGTGGTACACACTTCACACATGATAATCATATTTTATCACTGGCTTTTCTCACTTTAACACAATATTTATTATTTTACCATACACATAAACACTTTTAAAAATCACTGTAATTTAACTGATATACAATTCCCGCACTATTTCACATGTGGATCCTTAATTGGACTCCTACTAACGCCTGACCTCAGAGATGCGATGCAGCTAACTTCTGACAACCGCTGGTCTCCATGAAAGTCTATCTTGCGTGTGCGTGCGTTCGATTCCCGTCACCTACAATTCATATGATCTCTACTGCAATTCTGTTTAGTCCTCTGTCACGACTATTTGTGATGCCTTCCAGGCTCCCATAATTGTAGTGATCCTGACAATAATGTGTCATTTTTAACTATGACAACACCTCCTGGTATGTTCACTGTCCAAAAACATCCTAAATTATCCCTACGCTGTACTGAATTTATACTTGCGTATGATTATTGGTGAAATATCTGCTGTAGATTAAATCTTACGCGATTCATAATTACTATTAAGAGCTGCATGAAGCGCTTCCATTGTTCTCCACACATACTTGAGCGTCGATACTTTATCAATTCGCGCACTTTCTTGCGTGATCTGGCAGCGTGTTAGTTTACGTGTTGAGTCAAGACGAACTGGAGAAGAACTAACTTCCCTGCGAAGCTCCCCCTATATAAAGGTTTCTTGTAAAACGTAGTCCACCGGACATTCCGGACCGACTCCTTTCTTGAAATAATGCATTTCCAGATAAAGTGAAGTATAATCATCGTTTGTCTAAGTATGGATGACCCAAAATCACTCGCTTGCAAGCGATCGCTTCGGCCAATTAATTACAATTAATTGCCTTCTTCCATGGCGTCATGACGCTACCCTGGTACTTCCCCTTCTGCGGGTCTCCAAAACATTCCTCCCGCGCGTAAGCAGTGTGTTCAGAGACTCGTTTATAGATGTAGGCTTTAATTTAGGCGTGAAACCACTCCTAAATTATCTTTCCTAGAATATATTCACCTGGGTGTAAGTTTTATTTCATTTCAATGCTCCAATTGGCTGTAATCAATTAATTTCCATGGGCGACTACCCCCTCTCCGGTCTCAGGCCTTGTGAACTGGTGAACCCCAGAGTCATTAATCTTGAGCTGTCCCTGTGGTCCAGACGAAAATGAGTTCCTCGGCGTCACCCAAATACGCCCCTCTGCTAGCTCCGATTTGTCAAATGCCAAGCTGGTTTGCTTTCATGCGTCCGGGCTTCCAAAACGTACATATGCCTGCATTTTCTTGCAATTATCGGCCTTAAATAGCTATGATATTCCCATTCTAGCCGTGAATTCATGCTATTGTGATTATCTGCCATTATAACTCATTGCTCTTCGGGTTCCCTGCAGCTGTTCCCCCTCAGAGATCAATGGTTCGATTCTGGGCAGAATCATGGGCCTGGTCTTCTTTGATAAGACCCGAGTTCGATGCCAGTCTGCCGTGTCCCATTGGGCACACTATTGTGACGTTTTAGAGGCAGTGATTTTAATTTAAGCATAAAATATTGAAAATAAAGTAGTGATTTCTATTCATGAAAACTTGCAAAAAATAAAATATTTTTATTGATTCTCATCTGAGAGTAAACTTTAAAGTGATAATTGATCTTTTCCTTGAAATGAAGATGCCGTTTTTCTTCCTTGCATTTAAGTTTCAAAATAATGAAAGTAAAAATAATTTCGCGTTCATTGTTACGCTGTCTTTTTGGCCAGCAGTGCATATCCCTATATATATATAAATGAAAGTTTGTCCGTTGTTTATGAATTTTTACGGAAATTTGCGTTATTAACGCGTTTCAGACTGTTTTATGACGGATGCGCGCGATTTTTTTTGTCTGTCTGTTTATCTGTGGACATTTTTTGTTCCCTTATAACTCGACAACGGCTGGGTACAGACATCCATCAGAGGCACGACACTGTTCATTGATGTAACTCTTCTCCGTACCTTTCATAAAAGGGGGCCAACCCCCTTAAAATACATGCTGAAATAGGCGTAGAAGGGTGAGACAGAGCTCATCTTCAGCCCCTCAATGTGAGAAACGAAACTTGGGGCCCCAAAGGGCTCCCAAAAACCACATTTTAAGGCCCTAAAAGCAACAGTGTTTTAGATATTCCCAGAAAATTAATTCCATTTAATAAACCTAATGAAAGAATGAAAGCCCGTAACCATGTCAACAGAATCTCAGAGGTCCATTTATTTCTGTAAACGCATTGCAGTTCAATTACATTACTGTGAAAGTTTGCAAGTGGCTATAAGGTTATCACGGAACCAAATTAAGCTGTTAAATTCATCAATATATATATCTCGCTTAAGAGGGTCAAGGGGTACCCTAATATTTTTTCATGCCATTCACACGTGCGATATGCCGTACAGAAGGTCTATTATATCTCCAAACAGCAACATTATTTTCAAAAATTCCTGAATTGAAATAGTATTTTTATGGCTTTTAGGAATTTGGGCCATTGGAGGCTAAAAACCTGAATTTTCATGCACCACAAGCCTTTATAATTTATTAACGAGGTCTTCCTGTGGATTTGATATAACGGTGAGGGTCAGTTTTTATGTGACGTGTATTGCGTTTCGTCTACGAGGTTTTCAATTTTATTTTCACGCCAGGAAGTACACGTAAGGTAAATTTAGTTTGAGAGCACCTTTTAACTAATCATTTTTCTTTGTCGATAAACAGGTTCCAAGCCCCTAACAATTGCAGCAGTGGCTCTGGTTATTAATACTGAAGACCGTTCGAAGAATGGCACTCCTGCTAGTGTACCTATAAAATGGATGTTCGTAATGATGGCAGCTTTATTACATTATTTAACTAAGTTGCATATTTAAGTAAGCCCCGTAGCATAGGCGGCAGCACGCCGGCCTCTCACCGCTGGGTCCGTGGTTCAAATCCCGGTCACGCCATGTGAGATCTGCGCTGGACACAACGGAGGCAGACAGGTTTTTCTCCGGGTACTCCGGTTTTCCCTGTCAAAATTTCATTCCAGCAACACTCTCCACTATCATTTCATTTCATCTGTCATTCATTTAATCATTGCCCCAGAGGAGTGCGTCAGGCCTCGGCAGCCGGCACAGTCCATATCCTCGCCGCTAGATGGGGGCTTCATTCATTCCATTCCTGACCTGGTCGGAGACTGGAAGCAGGCTGTGGATTTTTCATTTCATATTTAAGTATAGAAGTTGCATATGGTTAACTCAACTGCAGTAATCAGTAGAAAATTCGAATTAGAACCTTTGAATGAGACAATATCCACTGCAAACACACGGATATTATTAAAGTTTTGAGATATCGAAAAATTCCAGTTATGAAAATCTGTCTTAAGTGAAAGAGAAATAAATGCATGTAAATTATAGGAAGTTTGTTTGGGACATACTAATAATTACTACGAGTTATCGAAATTTCAAGTAATGGACGTTCGATATATCGATATATTTATTACAGAAATATAAAGGACTTATTATTCTCGACCCTAATAATTACAGTTACACTCTCTACTACAGTCACTATAGGAACACAGCTTATCAGACAAATTGAATACGTGCCCAAGTATCCGGGGTGGATGGCCAAGACGTCCCAAGTGTAATCATTGTTCCTTGCTATGATTCATTAGCGTATAGACTATTAAATAAATATAATAATTTTTATATTAAATTCAGTCATTCATTTTTGCATATTAATTATAAATCCCACGCTTCATTTTCATTCACATAGCAATATTGTATATTATAATTAACTTTTATAGGCATTTCGAATTAATTGCATATTTTATGAATACCGTAGTAGTACCGGTAGAGTTTGCTTTTAGAGTCTGTAGTTAAAATCCACGGCATTGCAAGTCGTGTTGCTTGTATCATTAAGTAACAACAGGATGTTGGTCTATATCGGACATGCCTTTGTGAAAGGACACTACCTTGTATCATGGAACTTTGGGAAATTAGAGTATGTCTGTCTCTGTCAGAGGTAGTGACCGTTACCTCTCAAATATTCATAATTTGTGTACCCACATGGTACAAAATGCATCGTTCTGCGTTGCTGCGATCCAAGGGCGGGAAATGTGTTGCACATCAAGTGTGACTATTTAACGAGCCACGCTGGGATACTATTCTGAATCAGATTCCATACTGAATCGTTCTGAAGCAAGTCGATAGTTCAGTTTGCTGTTACTCTGTCAGACGAGTCAGAGATTTTTTCAGTAGAACTGCGGGAACTCTGAATTTTGTTGGCACTATATGCTCCGACTTTAATATTCTGCGGATGAGACTTAGGGTCCATAATAATAAGTTGATTAAATAATTATTTCGGCGGTACTGGAACCAAGAGGTTACCATTCATATTAGATCACATCCCGTCATTCATAAACTTGGTGAATTCAGCGCCAGAGTATTTATTTAAATGACTGAACAGCGTGCGAGTAATATCACAGAGTGCGGCGAGATAACTGCCTGTTCCACACGACAACGGGATTTCCTGCGGAGGCAATACGAGAAGGATGACTGAACAACGACCTTGAAACTAATAAGGTACGATACTGTGTAATTTACGTCACGAACTAGTGCACTGTGTCAGGCGTAACAAGAGGTCACGCAACGAACATAGTGAATGATTTGCAATAGGAAAATTCACATGTTAATGGCATATTTCAAAGTTAGGGTTATTTGTTATTGCTTCAAAATTTTTATTTGGCCTATTTTCATTTATGAAACAAGATGTTCAGTAAAGAACATATAGCCTACTTTCTCCTAAATGCATGGGTATTGTTATAACTCTTTGTATTTTCCAAGCAGTATAATTGAATGTTGGTTGTAGTAGCTTCTTGAAATACAACGTGCTATAGAGATATTAAACATGAATATGAGGTGCCCTTTGCTAGTGCTACCTCTGTAAAAAAATGTCATTCAATTCAGTTTCACCGTGATTGAATTGATATGGGGAATGGATTTGTACACATACATGGCCGCTATTTGCAAACTATTGGGCTGATGACCTTGTAGTCAGTCATAAGATGCTTTCCTCAAAAAGGCATGTTGTTGCAAAATCTGGTAGAGATCAAATTATTAGGATGGTCGTAATTTGATTTAAGCTTTTAACATTTGGGTGGCCGTCATTACGTTTCCGTCAAGATGGCGGCGATATAAAACATGACACTGAGGTGCCCTTTGCTAGTGCTACCTCTGTACCAAATTTCGTTCAATTCGGTTTCACCGTGTTTGAATTGATAGGGGGAATCGATTTGCACACACACTTGGCCACCATCTGCAAACTATTGGGCTGATGATCTTGCAGTTTGGTCAGAATATGCTTCCCATATAAAGATATGTTCTTGCGAAATTTGGTAGAGACTAGATTATTAGGTTGGTCGTAATTACATTTTAGCTTTTAACATTTGGGTGGCCGCGATTACGTTTCCGTCAAGATGGCGGTGACATAAAACATGACACTGAGGTGCCCTTTGCTAGTGCTACCCCTGTACCAAATTTCGTTCCATTGGGTTTCACCGTGTTCGAATTGATAGGGGGAATCGATTTTGACACAAAGATGGCCACCATCCGCAAACTATTAGGCTAATGACCTACTAATTTGGTCAAAGGATGCTTCCTCCATAAAGGTATGTTGTTGAAAAATTTGGTAGAGATCGGATGATTAGGTTAGTCGTAATTTGATTTAAGCTTTGAAAATTTGTGAGGCCGCCATTACGTTTCCGTCAAGATGGCGGCGATATAAAACATGACACTGAGGTGCCCTTTGCTAGTACTACCTCTGTACCAAATTTCGTTCCATTCGGTTACAATGTGTTCGAATTAATGGGGGAGTAGATTTTCACACAAAGATGGCCGCCATCCGCAAACTATTAGGCTGATGACCTATTAGTTTGGTCAAAGGATGCTCCCCCCATAAGGGTATGATGTTGCAAAATTTGGTAGAGATCGGATGATTAGGTTAGTTGTAATTTGATTTAAGCTTTGAACATTTGTGTGGCCGTCATCACGTTTCCGTCAAGATGGCGGCGATATAAAACATGACACTGAGGTGTTCTCTGCTAGTGATATCTTTGTACACACAGACTCACACACACACACACACACACATACAGACAGACACACTTTTTCCCCCTGTGTTGATCTCATAAGTCTACTTACATTTTTTTTTTTTGCAAAAATCGAAAGTAGGCTAAAAATAGGCTTATGAGATCACCTTTTGTCCGTGTGTCTGTGTGTGCATGTGTGATTCGTGCGTGTGTCACCCCCTAATAAAATCTAAACAGATGGAGCGATTTCAATGAAACTCGGTAAGTTCATAGCAATATTTCGGACGACTCCGACCGTGCCCTTCAAACTTTGTTACGTCACACCAATCCAACATGGTGAAATATTTCACCAGCATTCAATATCTCCGAAACTATTACCGATATCACCCTGGAATTTTGTACGGTGATAAAGAGAACTACTAGAAGTTCATCTATAAGGCTTTCAAAAATCTGGTAACTACAAATCGAACATGGCGGCTAAGCGAAGTTGGAAGTTTAAATAGACTTTTCTCACGATTTAATGATCCAAACGCAATGAAACAGCAAATGTTTATACACATTGTAATGCACTGGTATCTAATTTAGTTCAATTATTTACATAAGCTCAAGATGGCAGCTCTGCGAAATTTAAAATTAAGTTTTTATTTCTTGTGTCGTAATCATGCGATCGAAGTGAAAGTTGGAATAATGAACCTACGTAATAATTTTCCTCTAATGGTACATGATTCTATGGCCTATACATATAACAATCCAACATGGCGGTCATCCGAAATATTTAGACGGTTCTCAATATCTACGTATCTATTACAGCAATCAAACTGAATGTTTGTATGCTCATAGTGGTTATGAACATAAGTTCACCTATAGGACTTTCAATAACCTGGTGATCACAAATCCAACATGGCGGTGACGCGAAGTATAAATATTCATATGGACGTTTCTCGCAATTTAACCATTCGAGTGTTGTGAATCTTGGTACAGTGAATCCTTTTACAAATGTTAATCCACTGACATCTAATTTATTTCAATACTTTCCATAACCACAAAATGACAGCTGTGCGAAATTTTTCGAATCTCATTTTTACTTCTTGTGTCCTAATCATGCGATAGAAGTTTGAATATTACACGTACACAATAATGTTCATGTAACAATTCATAACTCTAAGACCTACATATATAAAAATCCAACAGGGTGTCCATCCGAAATATTTAGTCGGTTCTCAATATCTACGAATTTATTACAGCAATCAAACTGATTTTTTTATGTTGATAGTGGCAATTAACATAAGAATGATATGTGAAAATAGGCTTTAGTTCTTCACGGAACTACTTGTTTGTATTTTTGATTTCATATTAGTAGTTCGATGCTTACTTCCTGTTACTGTATTTATGCCATACAGTGGTACCATCGCAAGCTTATTGCCCTCCGAGTCTGGTAGGGAAAGAATCTCAGCTCTATTCTTTTCTTTTTTCATAATCTTATATCTGAGTGGCGCCCTGGGTAGATATTCTGGTATCAAATTATGCTATGTTATTTATCAATATTTCAGTGTCATTATATTTACATATTCAAGGTATTACAAAGCAATATCAATTAAGTCATTTGAAAATTAACAGAAAAGTTACAAGTTTAACCCAACTGTGGGGATGTCTTAGGTGTTGTGTAGTAGAAAGGTTGCAAGTTTTTGCCCAACGGGGGTCCGAGGTTATGTTGGTCGTTGAAATGTTACACAAGTCCCTAAATCGAATTAAAAATTGCAATACCTTATAAACATAACTTAAAGAGTCAGATTGTCATGGAGCGAACAGTATTGTGCTTTAGCTACCATTGCTCTGGCTACATCGGCTATTATGTGCATTGTTCGTGTATCCTTTTGCCGCAAAAACTTAGGGCAGTTGTAATATTTTTTACTGATGGATGTGTGTTGATAAGAGGTATATAGAGGTATTACCCGACCAAGGCGAGTGGATCCCCGGAAAGAATGCAAGTTAGCACGGTGACGTGAGCACACCGCACGGATACACAAAATGTATCAAGTATGCTGTTTTCCTAGTTTTAACATTAGTGAGCATTTCTCGACCTCTATTTATCTGTTTCAGGACTTCTTCATTGGATACTATTGCTGCCCATGGTATCTTAAGAAACCCGAGGTACGTCACATTTCATCTTGTTTGTTGTTGCCATTATTAGTTTCCACTCCTCAACACCATATCCATACACTACAGTAGTAAAGATCAGATATAATGACTCATCGAACTCATGTTAATATTCAGACCCCGATTACTACTGAGTTCCTTTTCTACACCAAGAATTTCTTGTAGATCGTGCTCAATATTAGCAATCAATACCGTGTTATTATCATAGCGAATATTGTTTATCCAAACTCCATTAACCTTTATGCCTTTTTCTAAATCCTCAAGTGCTTCCTACAAGATACTCCCGGAGTACAAGTTAAACAAGAGAGGTTAAGGGGTTAAGTCTGATGGATAATGAGACTAATACTTCACTGAAGTTAGATCCGAAGGATACTAAGATTATTGGTTCACCGAGGTTAAGTCTGCTGGATAATGAGACTAATACTTCACTGAAGTTAGATCTGAAGGATACTAAGATTATTGGTTCACCGAGGTTAAGTCTGATGGATAATGAGACTAATACTTCACTGAAGTTAGATCTGAAGGATACTAAGATTACTGGTTCACCGAGGTTAAGTCTGCTGGATAATGAGACTAATACTTCACTGAAGTTAGATCTGAAGGATACTAACATTATTGGTTCATTGAGGTTATGTCTGATGGCTAATGAGACTACGTCACTGAAGTTAGATCTGAAGGATACTAAGATTATTGGTTCATTGGGGTTAAGTCTGCTGGATAATGAGACTAATACTTCACTGAAGTTAGATCTGAAGGATACTAAGATTATTGGTTCACCGAGGTTAAGTCTGCTGAATAATGATACTAATACTTCACTGAAGTTAGATCTGAATGATACTAAGATTATTGGTTCATTGGGGTTAAGTCTGCTGGATAATGAGACTAATACTTCACTGAAGTTAGATCTGAAGGATACTAAGATTACTGGTTCACCGAGGTTAAGTCTGCTGGATAATGAGACTAATACTTCACTGAAGTTAGATCTGAAGGATACTAATATTATTGGTTCATTGAGGTTATGTCTGATGAATAATTAGACTAATACTTCACTGAAGTTAGATCTAAAGGATACTAAGATTATTGGTTCACCGAGGTTAAGTCTGCTGGATAATGAGACTAATACTTCACTGAAGTTAGATCTGAAGGATACTAAGATTATTGGTTCATTGGGGCTAAGTCTGCTGGATAATGAGACAAATACTTCACTGAAGTTAGATCTGAATGATACTAAGATTATTGGTTCATTGGGGTTAAGTCTGCTGGATAATGAGACTAATACTTCACTGAAGTTAGATCTGAAGGATACTAAGATTATTGGTTCACCGAGGTTAAGTCTGCTGGATAATGAGACTAATACTTCACTGAAGTTAGATCTGAAGGATACTAAGATTATTCGTTCACCGAGGTTAAGTCTGCTGGATAATGGGACTAATACTTCACTGAAGTTAGATCTGAAGGATACTAAGATTATTGGTTCACCGAGGTTAAGTCTGCTGGATAATGAGACTAATACCTCACTGAAGTTAGATCTGAAGGATACTAAGATTATTGGTTCATTGTGGTTAAGTCTGCTGGATAATAAGACTAATACTTCACTGAAGTTAGATCTGAAGGATACTAAGATTATTGGTTCATTGGGGTTAAGTCTGCTGGATAATGAGACTAATACTTCACTGAAGTTAGATCTGAAGGATACTAAGATTATTGGTTCATTGGGGTTAAGTCTGCTGGATAATGAGACTAATACTTCACTGAAGTTAGATCTGTAGGATACTAAGATTACTGGTTCATTGGGGTTAAGTCTAGTGGATAATGAGACTAATACTTCACAGAAGATAGATCTGAAGGTTACTAAGATTATTGGTTCATTCGGGTTACGTCTGCTGGATAATGAGACTAATACTTCACTGAAGTTAGATCTGATGGATATTAACATTATTGGTTCACCGGGGTTAAGTGTAGTGGATAATAAGACGTATGCTTCATCGAGGTAAGGTTAGATGGTTCTCCAGGTATAGGTCCAGTTGATTCTATGACCATTGGTCTAACGAAGATGCACCATAATTGTTTCTCTAGAAACGTCTCTGGTAAAATACTAGCTAATGTGTGAGGTTGGTAAAGCTTCAGTTTAGCCATGATTCACGGCAACAATGGCTGATCTTACTGTGCGCGTTGGCCATACTGGACGGAGCGAGCCTAAATGCTCGTCAACCGGTTTATTGAGTGAGAATCATTTAATTTAATAAATATCTTGATCTTGAAGTTCAAAATGTGAACTGACTTGAAAGATTTTCGTAAGTTCCGTCTCAATTAAAGCAATTTTTCTTACATTGTTATTCATAAATATTTTTCATTTTAAAAGGGATATCCGATCACATATTACGAGGTAACATGTCTAAATTTCAGGCAGCGAAGGAGTTAAGCGTGCGTAATACGTCACGAACTTGAGATAAGGAGACCGGGCGGCCATTGTTATTAATTTACTACTCTCTTATCATGCTACTTTATTCTGAAGGCTATTCATGTGACACTTCAGTGCCACTCAGCAAAAAGCCAGGCATTGATGGTAAGTTATTAATGTATGTTTTAGGACGATGCGTTTTGAGTTGTTGGCTAATACTTTGTAGGACAAGACTTTTTTTTGCAAATAATTATTTTGTATTTATTAAATTTAATTTTAACTATCATTAATGTAACTTTAATTTTAAATATTGTATTTTTAAAATGTTTTATACATATTTACATATTAATTTATAAATATAGTTTTTTTATGAAACATAAATGAAGACCCCCACGGTAAGAATGGGGTAAGTTTATGGCGCATTCTGGTGGCCAGCCATCGTCACTACAGATCAGTTGAAATTAATTTCAAATAAAGTGGAATGTCACCGAGCAGAGGTTTTTATTTTCAGTGGAAACTGAAAGAACGTCCCATATTCTCTCACTTTTTTCAAATTAAACAATAGTTGTTAATTGTTTTACATGTACAGTACTTTCTTTAAAAGAAATGAATTTGGCAAAAAAAAAAACTATATTGCTTACCCTCAATTGCGGTGTTTTAAGTATTTCATTTTAGTGCTGAAAGTTTAAATTCACTCTCCTGAAAACTTTACAGAATGTGACTTGGCCCGTTTTTCCCGTGGAGTCTTCAAATACTTTTCAGCCTGTCAACACGATTGTACCCAAATTGTATGCGTGTTGTACCTTAAACCTGAAATTATTAATGAAAGCTTTCCGGTCGGTCACACGAATTGTGCCATATTACAATAGGCGGGAAAAGAAGTATATAGCCTATATGCCGTAACATGAGAAATATTACAAATAACACGCTTTTATGTACAACAATGGGGGTACTTAATGTGATAACATGTTTCGATAGTAAAGCGATCATCTTCAGATACTGCTCACTTAGGCTTAATCAATTCCCCATTTTTGTACTTAAAAGCGTGTTTTTTTGTGATGAATATCTTATGTAATATTTCTCGTGTTAGGGCCCATAACTAGGCTACTTGTTTTCCCGCCTGATGGAATTGGGCACAATTTGTGTTGACCGACTGAAGAGATTTCTTTAATAGAACTTGGAACACTGAAAAATATTTTCTATCACTTCAATTTTAAACCTGAAAGCAATTACATGTGATTTATTATTACATCAATCGTGTTGGTCGACTTAAATGCATTTTAATTTAATTAAATAAGGCAACACTGAACAGTTAGTTAGTTAGTTAGTTGTGTACAGAACTATCCCACTGGTCTATTGTATTAAAAACTCGCCCGTCTATTAAAAGGGGTTTCCATTTGGTGTACAAAATAGCTTTAGGTACACGACCTAATGTGAGAGCGCCAATTTCATACGCAAAACACAATATCCATAAATAGTAGTCATTTCAGACCAGAAACATAAAAACAAGATGTTCAGTAAAGGACATATAGCCTACTTTCTCCTAAAAGCATGGGTATTGTTATAACTCTTTGACCTTTTCAAGGAGTATAATTGAATGTTGGTTGTAGTAGCTTGTTGAAATACAACGTGCTATACGGATATTAAACATGAATATGAGGTGCCCTTTGCTAGTGCTACCTCTGTAAAAAAATTCATTCAATTCGATTTCACCGTGTTTGAATTGATATGGTGAATCGTTTTCTCACATACATGGCAGCTATCTGCAAACTATTGGGCTGAAGACCTTGTAGTTCAGTCAAAAGATGCTTCCCACAAAAATGTATGTTGTTGCAAAATTTAGTAGAGATCAAATGATTAGGTTAGTCGTAATTTGATCTAAGCTTTTAATATTAGGGTGACCACCATTACGTTTCCGTCAAAATGGCGGCGATATAAAACATGACACTGAGGTGCCCTTTGCTAGTGCTACCTCTGTACCAAATTTCGTTCAATTCGGTTTTACCGTGTTTGAATTGATAGGGGGAATCGATTTGTACACATACATGGCCGCCATATGCAAACTACTGGACTGATGACCTTGTAGTTTAGTCAAATAACGCTTCTCACTTAAAGGTATGATGTTGCAAAATGTGGTAGAGATCAGATGATTAGGTTGGTCGTAATTGGATTTTAGCTTTTTACATTTGGGTTGCCACCATTACGTTTCCGTCAAGATGGTGGCGATATAAAACATGACAGTGAGGTGCCCTTTACAAGTGCTACCTATGTACCAAATTTCGTACAATTCGGTTTCCCGTGTTTGAAAAGATAGGGTAAATCTATTTGCACACATACATGGCCGCCATCAACACATAATTGGGCTGATGACCTTGTAATATGGTCAAAACATTTTTGCATACATAGAAGTATAATGTTGCAAAATTTGGTAGAGATCAGATGATTAGATTGGTCGTAATTTGATTCATGACTTTAACATTTGGGTGGCTGCCATTGCGTTTTTGTCAAGATGGCGGCGACATAAAACATGGGACTGGAGTGCTCATTGCTAGTGCTACCTCTGTACCAAATTTCGTTGAATTCGATTTCACCGTGTTTGAATTGATAAGGGTAATCCATTTGCACACATACATGGCCACCAAATGAAAACTATTGGGCTGATGACCTCGTAGTTTGGTCAAAAGACGCTCTCCATATGACTATATGTAGTTGCAAAATTTGGTAGATATCGGATGATTAGCTTAGTCGTAATTTGATTTAAGATTTGAACATTTGGGTGGCCGCCATTACGTTTCCGTCAAGATGGCGGCAATATTAAACAAGACACTGAGGTGCCCTTTGCTAGTGTTACCTCTGTACCAAATTTTGTTCAATTCGGTTTCACCGTGTTTCAATAGATAGGGGGAATCAATTTGCACACATACATGGCCGCCATCCGCAATGTATAGGGCTGATGACCTAGCAGTTTAGTCAAAAGATTTTTCATACATAAAGGTATAATGTTGCAAAATTTGGTGGAGATCAGATGATAAGGTTGGTCGTAATTTGATTTAAGCTTTTAACATTTGGGTGGCCGCCATTACGTTTTCGTCAAGATGGCGGCGATATAAAACATGTCCCGGAGGTGCCCTTTGCTAGTGCTACCTCTGCACCAAAGTTCGTTCAAATCGGTTTCACCGTGTTTGAATTGATAAGGGTAATTGATTTGCACACATACATGGCCGCCATCTGAAAACTATTGGACTGATGACCTTTTAGTTTGGTCAAAAGACGCTCGCCATACGACTATATGTAGTTGCAAAATTTGGTAGATATCGGATGATTAGGTTAGTCGTAATATGATTTAAGCTTTGAATATTTGGGTGGCCGCCATTACGTTTCCGTCAAGATAGTGGCAATATTAAACATGACACTGAGGTGCCCTTTGCTTGTTCTACCTCTGTACCAAATTTCGTTCAATTCGGTTTCACCGTGTTCGAATTGATAGGGGGGACAGACATTCAGAGTACACACACTCTCACACGCACAGACTCACACACACACAGACAGACACACATTTTTTGGCCCTGTAGTGATCTCATAAGTCTACTTTCATTTTTTGCAAAAATCGAAAGTAGGCTAATAAAATATATATTAAGAATGCAAAATAGTCTTACTAAGGTACAAATGCATGCCCTGTCTTAAATCAATGCTTTCAATATTCCTCATGATAACACACGTCAACACACCTCCAGCATTGGGAAATATTTTAAACGATGAGGCTTATCTACAATACAAGAATACAGCACTAAGGAATTGCGTACTGGTTATTAACTTACAGAGAGCCAGGTTCAATAGAACAAGGTAAAATTTGTTCATTTCAGATGAAAACATGCATATAATCCCTAATGTATGATGCCTGTATTACAAACTTGGTGTTTTCCTCTTAAAACAAACTCCACCAACACCACTTCAATGAAAAATTATGAGCTAGAATATATATAACTTTCTGTATCGGTGATTAAGTCTCCTCTCGTGAGATGGCATTTTCAGTAACGAGTCACGGAAGTTTATTTAAAACCAAGTAGTTCCGTGAAGAACTAAAGCCTATTTTCATATATCCTACTTATGTTAATTGCCTCTATCAACACACACAATTTCACTTTGATTGTGGTAGATTCGTAGATATTGAGTACCGTCTAATATTTCGGATGGTCGCCATGTTGGATTTTTATATATCTAGGTCTTAGAGTTATGTACTATTACACGAAGATTATTGTGTAGGTGTAGTATTCAAACTTCAATCGCATGATTAGTACACAAGTAGTAAAAACGAGATTTTTAAATTTCGCACACCTGCTATCTTCCGGTTATGAAAATAATTGAAATAAATTATATGCCAGTGTATTAATATTTGTATAGCCTAAGCATTTACCATACCGAGTTTCACTGCACATGGATGGTTAAATCGCGAGAAATGTCCATTTAAATTATTAAACTTCACGTCGCCGCCATGTTAGATCAGTACTCATCAGGTTATTGAAAGTCCTATAGGTGAACTTATGTTCATAGCCTTTATGAACATAAAGAAATTCAGTTTGATTGCTGTAAAAGATTCGTAGATATTGGGAACCGTCTAAATATTTCAGATGGTCGCCATGTTGGATTGTTATATGTATAGGCCATAGAGTTATGTACTGCCCCCGTAAATTGAATTATTTAGGGACTAAATGAGAGTATTTACCGTCCCCATGATAAAATTTAACTAGCAAATATAATTTCTGGAAGTGTGACACGAGAGTGTAGTGTTACAAGCTCGAGACTGTGGGAGAGCCCGATCACGTGATATGTTGCACAATGGACGCTTTTAGAAGGCTATATTTAGCATAGCAACAGCGAGTTTGGAAATTAATATTATAAATATTGTTATAAATTATGCTATTGGATCCCAGCCCAGAGCCAATGAGAACAGGTCTTATTGAAGACGGGATCAACTTTAATTACACAATATGATGAAATTATGCATTTAGGCCCTTAGAAGAAGATTTTCTTATTTGGTAATGCAGAGAATATTAAGAGAAATTATGTCGGATACTATAAAAACCGCAGATCGGTTAATCTACGCAGTAATAAGCATTAGTAATCTACGCGCTAAAATTATGGTGGGAGATTGATATGGCCGCTAAAAATATGACTTGGAGAGGGAGATCCAAGGATCGAAGTTCTTATTCCAGCGGATTTTGAAGAGTGAGGAAGTGTTTTTACTGGGTTAATGGAGATCCCAAGGCTTAGTCCGAGTGCGACGACTGTCGACTTGTGGAGACGCGAGGATAGCTAGGTGGAACGTTAGAGATCACCGCACTTCCATTCTACGTGAAGTTGCGAGGAACATTCTATTGATTATATCTCATATATAATTGAGATGTGAAGTTAAATAAGCGAATATATTGTAACCTATATTTTAGGAGTCCCCCATGACAGTTTTAATGTAGGCTCGTAGGTTTGTTATTTCTTTATATCATGTTATCGTGTTGGCAACGTGTTCAATTGCATTGGACACGTCTGCAGTAGACGCAGTGTCATTATTATTATTATTATTATTACTATTATCATGTACGTATACTTTTTATTATTAATTATTCAATGTATTTTAGGTCACTTTTGACGAGATTCTGAAGCTAGCTCTTATCCTATGTTGTATAAGTATGTTTATTAATGTTGTTCAGACCACTAAACCAGGAGTCAGGTTCATGTTCTGGTCACACGTGCAGAAGGCAGCACTTCATGGACACTATTGTCTCAAGCAGGTATGCTCGCTCATCCCGGGGGGTGACGAGGAAGCGGTCGAGAAAATGCTATGAGGGGCTTGGGGAGACGAAGATATGACAACGAGCGCTTCTGAGAAAGACTTCCTGGTAGGAGCTGTGGCATTGAGACTGAGTGCACTGCTGCAAGAGGATTGTCGAGCTAGACATTGAGATTACTGGTTGGATAGTGTGTCTCTCTTGAGCGTAGTGCTTCGTGTTTCGACGGAGGGTGATAGGGTTCTGGCTGTTATGCCACAATCGCAGTAGGGCTGATGCCATGCAAATAATTGTGCAACGTTGAAGTGGACCGTGAAATGTGAAGGCATGGCTGACCAGCTTCAAAGTGGTGAAGAGGTGAAATGGACATATGGGGAAGACGACGGCATTACCGGTAATGTGAAAACAAAAATGAAATCTTTACAGGCTAATATATTATTATTATTATATTATTTTATTATATATTTTTAATTGCACAGCCTCCGTGGCTTAGGCGGCAGCTCGCCGGCCTCTCACCGCTGGGTCCGTGGTTCAAATCCCGGTCACTCCATGTGAGATCTGTGCTGGACAAAACGGAGGCAGACAGGTTTTTCTCCGGGTACTCCGGTTTTCCCTGTCAAAATTTCATTCCAGCAACACTCTCCACTATCATTTCATTTCATCTGTCATTCATTTAATCATTGCCCCAGAGGAGTGCGTCAGGCCTCGGCAGCCGGCACAGTTCATATCCTCGCCGCTAGATGGGGGCTTCATTCATTCCATTCCTGACCCGGTCGGAGACTGGAAGCAGGCTGTGGATTTTCATTTCATTTTTAATTGCATTTCTTGTGTGTCACTCTTTTTTATTATATTTATCCATTTCTTGATGCAGCTTCAGAATATAAAGTAAATTTAAATTGGATAGTTTCTTTTTAGTTAGATGCATGTAAACCTTCCTTCGTCTTTATTAATTTATAGGAGGTTTGGTAAGGCCTATGTACGAGCCAGTCCTTTCAGAATATCTGCACACGCCCGGAGATAAGAAGAGTTTCAAAAAGGTGGATTTGTTCAATTACAGTACTAATTATGTCATTTGCTTAAATTTTAAAGAAAGGCCATTTATGAGGCAGAATATTCATTTTTATTTATTTTTTGTATCTTCAAAGTTACAAATGGCTTCTGTGGGTGAAGCCATCTTGTGGCTAGAATTGAAAGATTTCAATATATTAAGAACAAGTCGCCTACTATATCTTGTGAAAAGTCGAGCGTTTTAATATTCACCGTTTCGGCAATGTAAGCCTGTCAAGTTAGATTTCCAAATGTGTTGGAAATAAAGCTGAATATCATTATAATTTGCAACGTGAAGTTGACGAATGCAGATCAAGTGAACAGTGGCGGAGAACTTTTAATATTGGGGCAACACATAAACATTACCAGAATGACTATTATTATTCTTCAAGCATTATCATTCAGCATAATTAATATTGTTGATATGATGAACTAAACAGTCATGCGCCAGAGACATATTCAATAACAGGAGTTAAGATACAACGATGGAGCTTCGCTGGCAACGTATTCTTAAATACAGACGTAGTGTACGGTCCATCTTGTGCATTTTCGTAAGTCTACGAACACTAATATAACATCTATTAGCAATGGAAACATTTCATTCACTATTTATATGAATATTTCCATAATTATATTCCAATGAAGAAGCCGATACATATTTACGACGGAGAATGAAGACATTACAGAAGAGATTTGTCAAGATGCTAGGGAAAGGTAGCCCAACAACACAGAAGAATTTGCCAGAAGGATGTCGTTCGAGCCCAGGCGAATGTTGGTGAATTCCAGAGAGAGACCTTTCTTATCTCTGAGGTCGTAGATCCGAGGTTCGAATGCAGATCCATCTCAGTGTCTTGTACTGAGGAAACATCTAAAGTATTGTGGCAATACTTACATTGATCTTCAAGTTTTCGTCCAAATAAGGTATTAGTGTATCTCAATTGTTATATAGAGCTTGATTAGTGACATTCTGAGCCAGCGACCTTATTCCATATTTTCAGCGATCTTATTCCATATTTTCGGCGATCTTATTCCATATTTCTATATTTTCACATTTCATGTATTTCAGTGCTTTTCTGTATTTTACACTTCAGTTGTGTGTTGAGATTTGTATACTTCACGATTATTTAGAAGATGATTGCATTTCATCTATTTTTCAATTTTATTCTACGGATCAGTTGTGGAACTGACATTAAAAATTTTGTTTGAGGAATGATATTGCCTCATAGGAGACTAGTCGATTCGACTCTCGAATTTTAATAATTTCATTTAAACCAAGTATTCTGACACTGTGTCATAGCTTCAAATTAAATTCTTATTAAATTTATTTTGAGCACTTTAATGAAACAACATATTACTTCAAGAAAAGAAGAAACATCGATTGATATTGTTATATCATTATTGTACATAAACTATCGACGATCTAAGAAATACTAGTCGTTTGATAAGACCGAAGTCTTAATCCATATGAACATTCTTTGTGTAGAGTGGAAAAACATTACGACATTGACAAACCTTTCTTATTATTTGTAAAGCTAAGAGCTTTGTTCATTTAATATGTTAGAGGAAATACCGTTTGATAGAAGATTAATCAAATCTATGGCTAGGAATTCAAAGCTAGTTTATCCCGGTCAAGATTGAATTCTATCTGACGTTATAAATAACAAGTGTGTTATTTTATCCTATTTGTGTAACATCACGTCATTTGTGGACATGATATTGCAACGATAAACAATTTAAAGCTTGACAAGTGAGATGAAACAGAAGTATTATTTTTATTACATGTATTTGCGACAGACGAGTTGTGGAGTAAACTTTAGGAGGTTAATCACGACTGTCTAATATCGTTCATTACTATTGGAAGTTTCGTTTGAAGAACTTACGCATGTATAATTGTAGTCCAGTAGTCATGTGCAATGATACTGAGGGTCATGCCATTATTTGAGAGAAGTTCCTACATAAGATATGTTAATAACAATTAATCCCTTTTGGTTATTGTTTAACATAGTAGATGATAATTGTTTATGCCATATATACTGTTATATGAGGTTTTGTAGAGCTATGGACTGCTCGTGCGAGGGAATTCCGCATTTTTAAGGAAGTCAAAGTATTGTTGTTCTTTGATAAAAAGGCATGTATCATTATAAGAGCCGTTGTATACAAATAGTCCAGTTTTTGTGAATTAACGATTTAGCTGTGTTAACAGGAGGGTTTCAGTGGAAATGCAACTTGAGAAAGATTTTCTACTCACGTCTATAATACTATTATTAAATGTTATTAAACCCGAATTTATGTAATTACATACAGTTAGCGTCAGGAAGGGCATCCGGCTGTAAAACTAACTGCCAAAACCGTACAAATATGACAAGTTCTGTAAATTTAACCTCGGAAACTGCTAGGGCGTTCCCCGGAAGCGACGCGCAAGGGCCCCGCCTTCCCCTTGTGAGAAATGGGCAAGGGCTACCGAGTCATGGGCGGGCTCGGCTTAAGAAGCAAGTCCAGATTAGAATTGGAACCCTGAATGTTGGATCGATGACTGGGAAAGGAAGAGAGGTTGTGGACCTAATGATGTGAAGAAAAATTGGAATTCTGTGTGTCCAAGAAACTAGGTGGAAGGGTAATAAAGCAAGAGAGCTTGGAAGTTGCTTTAAATTGTTGTACAGTGGAGCAAACAGAGCGGGAAGAAATGGTGTTGGAATTATCCTGGCTAACGATTTGATCCCCTCTCTAGTCAGTGTAAACAGAAGAAGTGATCGCTTGATGTGTGTGAAGCTGTGCCTTGGGGAAGGGTTTACCATTGTAAGTGCCTATGCTCCTCAAGTTGGCTGTGAGGAGGAAGAAAAAGATGGTTTTTGGAGGGACCTGGAGCAGGAACTTTCTAGTATATCAGCAGATGAAAGGGTATTTCTGGGTGGAGATCTAAATGGACATGTTGGCACCAGTGTGGAAGGGGAAGTAGTGAGGAGAGTGCATGGAGGCTAGGGATTTGGTACGAAATATGAGGAGGGTGAGAGAGTGCTAAGTTTTGCCTTGGCATTAGATCTAGCAATATGTAACACCTTCTTCAAGAAAAACGAAAGGCAATTGGTGACCTACAAAAGTGGAGGAAGGGAGAGCCAATTAGATTCCCTTTTGTGTAGAAGAATGCATTTGAAGGAGGTTAAGAATTGTAAAGTTATTGTGGGGGAACATGTTACACCACAACACAGAGTGCTAGTTATTGATTATGAATTCACGGGCATTAAGAAAAGAACAGCAAGGAAAATTACTCCAAGAATTAAATGGTGGAAATTGAAAGATCCTATTTTGAGAAGTGAATTCAAGGAAAAGGTGTTGCAAGGAACACGGCCAGTGGAAGGAGTTCAGAGAAGGTGGACAGTAAATGCAGAATCAATCAGGAAAGCAGGTGTAGAAGTTTTGGAGAAGACGTCTGGGAAAGGTGCTCCCTTGGGTAAAGAAACATGGTGGTGGAATGATGTGGTTCAGGATGCCATCAAGGCAAAACGACAAGCAAAAAAGAAATGGGATGAGTCTGGAAATGACGAAGACAGAGAACACTACAGAAAGGCAAATAAAGTTGTGAAAAGTGCTGTAGGGAAAGCAAATACAGCTGCATGGATGGAGGTCAATGAAGAACTAGAGACCACAGAAGGGGAGGCCAAGCTTTTCAGAATCGCTAAGGCACGAAACAGGGCTTCAAAAGATCTCACACACATCAGGCAGATGAAAAGTGAACAAGGAATTGTAATTCAAGATGAAGAGCATATTAAGAAGAGATGGGAGGAATATTTTGAAAAGTTACTAAATGAGGAAAATGTCGGGCTTGTGTTTGAGGATGGTATCCCAAAACACAACGTAACAACTGGCATATGCAGGGAAGAGGTTGTAACTGCTATTAGGAAAATGAAATGTGGAAAAGCAACCGGCCCCGATGAAATTCCAGTGGAGGCTTGGAAATGTCTGGATGAAGAGGGCATGGATATGTTGTGGAATCTATTCCAACAGGTACTTCAAGAGGAAGTAATGCCCAAGGAATGGCGGGAGAGTACCATAATTCCCATTTATAAGGAGAAAGGTGACATTCAGGATTGTGCAAATTACAGAGGAATAAAACTCATGTCGCACACAATGAAGATCTGGGAGAAAGTTATTGAAAGTAGGCTTCGGGTGGAGCCGACAATAGGAGATGAACAGTTTGGATTTATGCCGGGAAAGGGAACAACAGATGCTATTTTTGCAATTAGGCAGGTCATGGAAAAGCACAGGGAGAAGAGAAAAGAACTACATATGGTGTTCATAGACCTAGAGAAAGCGTATGATCCAGTGCCCCGTCAGGAGGTATGGAGATGCATGAGATGCAAGGGAGTACCGGAGAAGTATGTGAGCATTGTTCAGGATTGTACCGTGGAGCAAGGACACGAATTAGAAGCAGTGTAGGATTGTCATATACTATACCGGTTCAAGTAGGTCTTCACCAAGGATCTGCACTAAGCCCCTATATTTTTGATCTAATAATGGATGTCTTCTCTGAAAACTTAAGAGAACCAGCTCCTTGGTGTATGCTATTTGCAGATGATATTGTCTTATGTAGCACACACAGGGAAGAGCTTGAATATAAACTGGAATGCTGGAGAAGAGCCATAGAGGACAGAGGCCTTAAAATCAGTAGGAATAAGACCGAATACCTGTGCCTTGGAGGAACTGGAAATGAAACTTTCAGATGGATGGTAGCCAGCTACAGGCAAGGGACAGTTTCAAGTATCTGGGATCCACTGTATCTAACGATGGCAATCTAGACCTGGAAATTACCCACCGAATTCAGGCTGCCTGGTTAAACTGGAAAAGGTTATCTGGTGTTCTGTGTGACAGGAGACTGAATATCCAAGTAAAGGGTAAAGCCTATAAATGTGCAGTGAGACTTGCAATGCTATACGGAGCAGAAACTTGGCCAACAGTGCAGTCACAGTGCAAGCGACTGGAAGTAGCTGAAATGAAGATGCTAAGATGGATGTGTGGTGTTACAAGGAACGATCACATCAAAAACACCTTCATACGAGGAAGCGTAAATGTGACTGAAATATCAAAAAAGGTGCAAGAAAGACGCTTGCTCTGGTATGGCCACATGAAGCGCAGGGATGAGAGTTATGTAGGAAGGCGAGTGCTTGGTCTGGAGGTGGAAGGCAAGAGGGAAAGAGGCAGGCCTAGAAGAAGATGGATGGACTGCGTGCATGATGATCTCCGGGAGAAGCAGTTAACAGAAAACACTATTTGGGATCGAGGAAAATGGAAACGACTTGTCAGGAACGTCGACCCCGCATGGACGGGAAAAGACGAAGAATAAGAAGAAGACGTACAGTTTACCTTAATTAGTCGACTGTATTATACCGATAATGTAATGAAACCTATATAAGACGATGTGTATGCAGTATATTAAAACTACAGAACGTTAGAGAAGGATGGTTATGTGAAAAACCAGTGTATATATTTAGTTAAGAATTATATTGTAACCGAGAAGTTAGACTCTCCAAAGTGTCGCGTTAGCAACACTAGATAATGGATATTCCAACAGGATCCATTCTGGATTTTCGGGGACAGTAGGATTGGCGCCTATGAACTTTGGGGCTACGAAATTAGCTTCGTAGTGTCTCTAAAGAAAGTTGGTTTGAACATTTCTAGTGAAAGAAATAATTACCAGACTTGTGGGATGTCTTATCCATTTCGGATGGATGTGAGTGTAATTATATAGGCTTAATTTAAATTAATATTAGGAATGTTACACTCAGATAGAGATCAGATCTTAGAAACCTGAGAGAGATGTAGTAGGTAGACAGTTTCGGAAAACGACCTACGATCTGATATCTATTTCATTTTACCGGTACATGACGATTGCTAAGGTCATGTGTAAAACTAAAGCTAACTTGTTTTGATGATGGTAATGCTAGATTTTCTTTGTGGTAGGGTATTTAAAGTGAATCACAGGAGGACAAACATTTTGAGTGAGTTTATTCAACAAAGGGTGTACTTTAAGTTAATGCTAAGGTAATTTAAGTTACTTTTAGACATTAAGGTGCTCAAAAATGGAATAGGACGTTGCTCCGATGTTGTTATTTTGCTCTGTTGTTGTTTATGTTTCTACAGCATTATATAAAGGGTTATTGCAATGGCAAGTGAGGATGTAAAGAGAATGTTAGAGGAGATGCAGATGAAGCTGCAAGAAAGTATGAAGCAGAACTTGAAGGAGCAACTGCTGAGCAGTTTAAATGTTGTCAAAGGTGAGATAAAGGAGAATTTATCTGCGAATATGGTAGATATGGAAGGTAAATTTCAGGAGGCGAAGCAGGACCTTGAACAACTGAAGCGGGAACGAAAGGAGGACCTTAACACAGTGATTGTTAAAGTTGTTGATTCTCTTACAGATAAAGTTGCAGAAAGTGTCAAAGAGAGTTTCAAAACTGAAATTCAGGAAGTTCAGACTTCTTTAGAGGGTTTACATACTAGTGCATCTAAAATGGTTGCAAATGTCACGCGATTACAGGCCAGCTCAAAGCAGATACAGGATGACGTAAGTGGTGTACGGACAGATGTCGGAGATGTCCGAACTGATGTTAGTAATGTTAGGTCAGATGTATCCACTGTCCGATCCAAACTAGACTCAGTACAAGCGGATGTGTCTAATGTACAGTCCGATATTGGTAATGTTAGGTTAGAGGTATCCAATGTCCAATCTAAAGTAGAAACAGTCCAAGCTGATGTCACCAATGTCCAGGTAGACATAAATAATATGCAGTCAGATGTCACTGATGTGCAGTCTGACATAGGTAAAATACAGACAGAAGTCAATACGGTATTTGTAGATGTAACAAAAGTCCAGGTGGACATCAATAAGATTAGACAAGAGGTAGAGGCGTCTAAAGAAGTGTGTACACAGAATATAAATGCTTTGACGACAAGTTTTGTTAACGATGCGTTGAAAACTACAGCTTCTCTGGTCGAATTAAAAGGTAACGTAGAAACTTTACAAACACAGGTTATTGACCATAACAAAATTCTTAAGGCAGATATTGAGGAGGACATAGCTGCAATGTTAAAAGCTAATGTAGTTGTATGGAAAGACGAGTGGAACAAATCTAGTGGGGAACATGTAAGCGAATCCAAGATAACATAGAAAAGAAATTAGCCAGTACCCAAGTAGAAATTAATAGAGAGGTTATTGAAGTAAGAACAGATCTAGGTAAAAGGATTGATACGCTCACTGAAAAGCAAGTAGAAGATAGAACTCAATCTAGTCAGGATGTGCAAGCTTTGAAAGAATCGTTAGAGAGTAAAACTAAAACGATAGAGGAACGATTAAACAAGGTTGTCACTAACGTTAATGCCATGAGTGAGGAGAAACCTAATGAACTAGAAGAATACGTATACAAAAAGTAACAAAATCTTAATCTAGGAGATGTTGCCAAGCTTGAGACGTATAAGGAAGATTTAAAGACCAAAGTAGGCCAACAGCTGAAGAAGATTATCGCTGAGATAGAAGAAAAGGAAAGGGAGAAGATAGATTTTGAAGATTCGAGGAATCAGACTAGAAGAAATAGCCTAGAAGTGGAAGAAAGGGAAATTAGGCCGAAGAAAGATTATTCAGGTTTACAGAAGGTTTAGAGGAGAGGAGTAAAGAGCCAGAAAGTTACAATAGAGATTTTCAACAAAACCTTCAGGATTCATATCCGAGAAACGTGACGGTCATAAGGAACTTTGAAGACAAGTCGCGCAAGTTCAGCAACCTAGATAGTTTCACACCAATAGAGTACATCAGAAATCTCAAAGATTACTTTATCGAAGCGCATATTCCAAGAGAGAGGGAAATGAAGATCGTAGAACGCTATCTGTCAGATGGGCCCCTTGAATGGTTTAGGGCCTTCAGATATACCTTCATGAACTTCGATGAATTCGCAGAAGTACTAATAAAGCGTTTTTGGTCTATTGAAGCACAAAACTCCCTACGCGCAGAAGTATACTCACGGAAATATTCAGGTACTCTTCCTACACGCTACGCAGACTTCTTCACGAGTCAGTTAGCCAGACTCAGATTTCTTCAACCCCCGTTATATTCAGCTCAGTTGATAGACGCGATAGCCAGGATGCTCCCTGTTGAAGTCAGACGTCTAATTATCTCGTCAGGGATCAACGATCTAGCAAGCATGGAGGAATTGCTCAGAAAACTCGATTGCACGAGCCCTATGCCAAATGTTGTTGCAAAGAACCAAAGGCAAGGGTACAAAGATATTAACACAGTATATCTTGACCAAACACAACAGACAGACAATCCGAAAGAACCAGAAAAGGGAAATATTGGTCCTGAAAGGAATAATTATTTCCGAGATCGTAGACAAGAACTCAGATACAGGAGATTCCTTGGAGGTCGTCCATACCAGCAACAGCAAGGACGTAATAACGATAATAGCAATGACAATCGTAGAAGTGGTTATTATCACATTAATAATAACTACCGATACAATAATAATGGTTATAACAGGAATAACCAGAACTATAATCGTAACAGAAACTCCCAAGATGAAATAATGACGAAGGAGAGGTATGATGAACGTCATAAGGAAGGACAAGAATATCTTAAAGATTTAAGAGACAAGGAAAATGGGAATGGTGATAAAAAGGATATGAGTATCAATTCCAAACCAGGCACCAGTAAAGGAGAAGGTAATGGAAATGGTTCTCATAGAGGATATGGAGGGGCCATTTACGTTGACCAAAATAAGTAGAAGAGAGAAGAGGATATACTGCAGCACAGAACCAAGAAAAGGAGAAGAAGAAGACGTTGAAAAAGAGAAGAATAAAAGAAGAGGAAAGGGTCAGATGAAGATAACTGCAGTAAAACCAAGAAGAAAGAGCGATCCGCATAACTAATCCTTATGGGAATAACTGTTATGAGTAGTTTGATGATGAAAATAACGTTATTTTAGGAAAATTCAACGCTAAAAATTTAAAGAAGTATCATAAGAAAATAGGCTAAAATAATTCAATATACGAGTTCAAGTGACATATCAAAAGTCTTGAATTAGTATGATTAAAAACAATTTGCAACTGTTTTTAACTTGAGATGACGGAGGAATGCCCCCGTAAATTGTATTATTTAGGGACAAAATGAGAGTATTTTCCGTCCCCATTATAAAATTTAACTAGCAAATATAATTTCTGGAAGTGTGACACGAGAGTGTAGTGTTACAAGCTCGAGACTGCGGGAGAGCCCGATCACGTGATATGTTGCACAATGGACGCTTCTAGCAGGCTATATTTAACATAGCAACAGCGAGTTTGGAAATTAATATTATAAATATTGTTATAAATTATGCTATTGGATCCTAGCCCAGAGCCAATGAGAACAGGTCTTATTGAAGACGGGATCAACTTTAATTACACAATATGATGAAATTATGCATTTAGGCCCTTAGAAGAAGATTTTCTTATTTGGTAATGAAGAGAATATTAAGGGAAATTATGTCGGATACTTTAAAAACCGCAGATCAGTTAATCTACGCAGTAATAAGCATCAGTAATCTACGCGCTAAAATTATGGTGGGAGAGTGATATGGCCGCCAAAAGTACGACTTGGAGAGGAAGATCCAAGGATCGAAGTTCTTATTCCAGCAGACTTTGAAGAGTGAGGAAGTGTTTTTACTGGGTTAACGGAGATCCCAAGGCTTAGTCCGAGTGCGACGACTGTCGACTTGTGGAGACGCGAGGATAGCTAGATGGAACGTTAGAGATCACTGCACTTCCATTCTACGTGAAGTTGCGAGGAACATTGTATTGATTATATCTCATATATAATTGAGATCTGAAGTTAAATAAGAGAATATATATTAAGAACAGGTCGCCTACTATATCTTGTGAAAAGTCGAGCGTTTTAACAATCACCATTTCGACAATATAAGCCTGACAAGTTAGATTTCCAAATGTGTTGGAAATAAAGCTGAATATCATTATAAATTGCAACGTGAAGTTGACGAACGCATATCAAGTGAACAGTGGCGGAGAACTTTTAATATTGGCTCAACACATAAACATTAACAGAATTACTATTATTATTATTCATACATTATCATTCAGCATAGTTAATATTGTTGATATGATGAACTAAACAGTCATGCGCCAGAGACATATTCAATAACAGGAGTTAAGATACAACGATGGAGCTTCGTTAGACAACGTATTCTTGAATACAGACGTAGTGTGGTCCATCTTGTGCATTTTCGACAGTCTACGAACACTAATATAACATCTATTAGCAATGGAAACATTTCATTCACTATTTATATGAATATTTCCATAATTATATTCCAATGATGAAGCCGATACATATTTACGACGGAGAATGAAGACTTTACAGACGAGATTTGTCAAGATGCTAGGGAAAGGTAGCCCAGCAACACAGAAGAATTTGCCAGAAGGATGCCGTTCGAGCCCAGGCGAATGTTGGTGAATTCCAGAGAGTGACCTTTCTTATCTCTGAGGTCGTAGATCCGAGGTTCGAATGCAGATTCATCTCAGTGTCTTGTACTGAGGAAACATCTAAAGTATTGTGGCAATACTTATATTGATCTTCAAGTTTTCGTCCAAATAAGGTATTAGTGTATCTCAATTGTTATATAGAGCTTGATTAGTGACATTCTGAGCCAGCGACCTTATTCCATATTTTCAGAGATCTTATTCCATATTTTCGGCGATCTCATTCCATATTTCTATATTTTCACATTTCATGTATTTCAGTGCTTTTATGTATTTTACACTTCAGTTGTGTGTTGAGATTTTTATACTTCAAGATTATTTAGAAGATGATTGCATTTCATCTATTTTTCAATTTTATTCTACGGATCAGTTTTGGAACTGACATTAAAAATTTTGTTTGAGGAATGATATTGCCTCATAGGAGACTAGTCGTTTCGACTCTCGAATTTTAATAATTTCATTTAAACCAAGTATTCTGACATTGTGTCATAGCTTAAAATTAAATTCTTATTAAATTTAATTTGAGCACTCTAATGTAACAACATATTACTTCAAGAAAAGAAGAAACATCGAATGATATTGTTATATCATTATTGTACATAAACCATCGACGATCTAAGAAATACTAGTCGTTTGATAAGACCGAAGTCTTAATCCATATGAACATTGTTTGTGTAGAGTGGAAAAACATTACGACATTGACAAACCTTTCTTATTATTTGTAAAGCTAAGAGCTTTGTTCATTTAATATGTTAGAGGAAATACCGTTTGATAGAAGATTTTTCATATCTTTGGCTAGGAATTCAAAGCTAGTTTATCCCGGTCAAGATTATTTGTAAAGCTAAGAGCTTTGTTCATTTAATATGTTAGAGGAAATAACGTTTGATAGAAGATTTTTCAAATCTTTGGCTAGGAATTCAAAGCTAGTTTATCCCGGTCAAGATTGAATTCTATCTGACATTATAAATAACATGTGTGTTATTTTATCCTATTTGTGTAACATCACGTCATTTGTGGACATGATTTTACAACGATAAACAATTTAAAGCTTGACAAGTGAGATGAAACAGGAGTATTATTTTCATTACATGTATTTGCGACAGACGAGTTAACAGTTAATTATCTTGTTGTGGAGTAAACTTTAGGAGGTTAATCACGACTGTCTAATATCGTTCATTACTATTGGAAGTTTCGTTTGAAGAACTTACGCATGTATAATTGTAGTCCAGTATGTGCAATGATACTGTGGGTCGTGCCATTATTTGAGAGAAGTTCCTACATAAGATATGTTAATAACAATTAATCCCTTTTGGTTATTGTTTAACATAGTATATGATGATTGTTTATGCCATATATGCTGTTATATGAGGTTTTGTAGAGCTATGGAGTGCTCGTGCGAGGGAATTCCGCATTTTTAAGGAAGTCAATGTATTGTTGTTCTTTGATAAAAAGACATGTATCATGATAAGAGCCGTTGTATACAAGTAGTCCAGTTTTTGTGAATTAACGATTTAGCTGTGTTAACAGGAAGGTTTCAGCGAAAATGTAACTTGAGAAAGATTGTCTACTCACGTCTATAATACTATTATTAAATTTTATTAAACCCGAATTTATGTAATTACGTACAGTTTACCTTAATTAGTCGACTGTATTATACCGATAATGTAATGAAACCTATATAAGACGATGTGTATGCAGTATATTAAAACTACAGAACGTTAGATAAGGATGGTTATGTGAAAAACCAGTGTATATATTTAGTTAAGAATTATATTGTAACCGAGAAGTTAGAATCTCGAAAGTGTCACGTTAGCAACACTAGATAATGGATATTCCAACAGGATCCTTTTCGGATTATCGGGTACAGTACCATTAAAGGAAAATTATTGTGTAGGTTCATTATTCAAACTTTCACTTCCATCGCATGACTACGACACAACAAATAAAAACTGAATTTTAAAACTTCGCACAACCGCCATCTTGAGGTTATGTAAACAAATGAACTAAATTACATACAAGTGCATTACAATATGTATAAACATTTAATGTACCACATTTCACTCCGCTCAGATGGTTAAATCGCGAGAAATGTCTATTAAAATGTTTAAACTTCACTTGGCCGCCATGTTCGTTTTGTACTCTACAGGTTTTTGAAACTGAAAAATATAACCTTGTAGTAGTGCCCTTTATCACCGAAAAAAGTTCAGGTAGATATCAGAAGTAGTTTCGGAGATATAGAATGCCGGTAAAATAATTCGCACAGCCGCCATTTTGAGGTTATGTAAACAATTGAACAATGTGTATACACTTTTGCTGTACCAAGTTTCATTGCGTTTGGATGGTTAAATCGCGAGAAAAGTCTATTTAAATGTCTGAATTTCGCCTGGCCGCCATGCTGGTTTTGTAGTTACCAGGTTTTTGAAAGTTTCATAGGTGAACTTGTAGTAGTGCCCTTTGACAACGTACAACATTTCAGGGTGATATCACTAATAGTTTCGGAGATATTGAATGCTGGTGAAATACTTCGCGCAGCTGCCATGTAGGATTGGTGAGACGTTACAACATTTGAAGGCAACGGTCGGGGTCGACCAAAATGGTGCTATAATCTTACCGAGTTTCATTGAAATCGCCCCAGCCATTTTAAAGTTATTAGGGGGACACACACACACAGTACACATACAGACACACACACATACACACACACACACACACACACAAACACACACACACACACACACGGACAAAAGGTGATCTCATAAGTCTATTTTTTCATAAAATGAAAATATGAAAATAGGCTTAAAATCAAATGCATGGTTTCTATGATTTAAGCTCCGGAATGAATTATCATCAGGTAACGATTATTATAATAGCCCATCATAAGGATCTATTCTTCAATCGATCGAATAGGATACAAGAAATAATAATTCCAGGATATTAAAATTTCGAGCTGATGTCATCTTGAATTTTTGAAAACATTTAACCATCCTTGGAGGTCTCTACAATAAACCCTAAACAAAGATTCTCTGTGCTAAATTTTATTGCTCTCCGATGATTAGATTGCCAGAAAAGTCATTTGAAATATTTGAAAAATACTTGCCCGCCATGTTGTTTTTGTGTTTCCCAGGATTTCAAAAGTCACATATGTTTATTAACTTAATAGTCCTCTATCACCATACAAAATTTCAGTTTAATTGCTTAAACAGTTTTGAAAATATTGTGAACCGGTGAAATATTTCGCATGCCCATGTTGTTTTATACGAATACTAGCTGAAGTACCCGTGCTTCGCTACGCGTCATAAATAAATTAAAATGTGAAAGTGACAGTAAAAACAGGGGATAGGCGAGGTGCTGCACAGAGGGAGATTAAGGATGGAACATTTTGTCCAACTACACCGTTCGGCGTTGACCGTGTTTTATAGCACAAATTTAGGTTTTACTCGCTAACCGTTGGAGATACCTTTCGGATAGAAAATGTAATTTTAAACCACGTATATGCCATCAAAAGTTTGGTATTTATTAGCGTTCACTTTTTATTTGAAATGGAAATATGAAAAATTGAAACCAAAGGGTATAGTGACGTCACTAAAATGGTCGCCATCTTAAAATAGTGCAAAGTATTGAAATCAAAAGTAGTCTATATGTTAACCAGGTAAATCAACTACTTCCATGTAAAATTCATGTAAGTCGGACCAGTGGTTCTTGCGGGATTGAGTAATACACAGACACACACCATCTCATTTTTAGCCTCGCTTCGCTCGCGTCATAGTCGTGTCATATTGTTATTCAATGACATGCAGGTTTAACTCCCTTAACACCCCTTTAGAACCAGAATATCCAAAAATCCCTCCTTAGTAGACTTTTTCGACACACAACAAACATATCCCCTTCTTCTAACTTTCATAGTTTTGATTGGTCGAAGAGAGTGAACATCCAAAAATCCTTCCTTAGTGGACGTTTTCCTTCCAGAATTTCACCCCTCCCCATTGGATTTATGAAAAAAAAAACGGTCGAACACCTACTTATTTTAATTAATATTCATTTATTTATTTTTAAGCTGAT
Source organism: Meconema thalassinum (assembly GCA_946902985.2). Lineage (NCBI taxonomy): Eukaryota > Metazoa > Arthropoda > Insecta > Orthoptera > Tettigoniidae > Meconema > Meconema thalassinum. The sequence continues at coordinate 601,454,647 of OX336388.2, read as the reverse complement.
TGAAACTCGTAGGAAATCAAACTCCTCGCCTATGTCGTTTAAGAGATACACACTCCGTTAGGACTCTTTCAACCCCCACTTTTCATCCCTTTCACCACATAATATACACCACATCGAAAAACCATTAGACATATGTCAACTTATTTTTAATGATTAGTATATATGCCAAGTATCACATCCCCAAATGAAACCACTCGTGAGATATTGTTATTCAATGAAATGCATGTTTACCCCCTTAACACCTCTTTAGAACTTGAATATCCAAAACTCTTTCCTTAGTGGACGTTTTCCTCATACAAAGAACTTATCCCCAAAATTTCATGTTTCTAACTTCAATAATTTTGGCTGGGCGATGATCAGTGAGTGAGTCAGTCAGGATATTTTCTTTAATTTATTTTTGAGAATTTCACCCCTCCCCATGAACCCCTTAAATTGGATTTATGAAAAAAAAAACGGTCGAACACCTATTTACTTATTTAAAGTTGTTTCCCCCCTGAGTTTGATGAGTGAGTAAGTGATTCAATCAGTTAGGACACTTTCTTTCCTGTTTCCCCCCCCCCCCCCCGAATTTCACTCCTCCCCATGGGCCCCTTAAATTGGATTTATGAAGAAATGGTCGAACACCTATTTACTTATTTTTAAGCTGCGTTTTCCGCTGAATTTCAAACTTATCGCCTATGTTGAATAAGAGATACAGTACACGCTCCGTTAAGAATCCTTCAACCCCCAATTTTCTCCCCTTTCACCTCATAATATACACCATATCGATAAACCCTTTGACATATGTCTGCTTATTTTGAATGCTTAGTTTATATGCCGAATATCACATCCCCAAATGAAACAACTCGTGAGATATTGTTATTCAATGAAATGCAAGTTTAACCCCCTTAACACCCCTTCAGAACATGAATATCCAAAAATCCATCCTTAGAGGACTTTTTCGACATACAACGAACATATCCCCAAAATTTCAAGTTTCTAACTGCAATAGGTTTGCTGGGGGATGATGAGTGAATATCCAAAAATCCTTCCTTAGTGGACTTGTTTCCCCAGAATTTCATTTCTCTCCATGAGGCCCTTAAATTGGATTTATGAAAAAACGATCGAACACCTATTTACTACTTTTTCAATCTGATTTTTCTCCCTGAGATTCTTACTTTTTGCCTCTGTCTTTTAAGAGATACTTGCTCCGTTAAGAATCCTTCAACACTCACTTTTCACACATACACCTCATAATATACACCACACCGAAAAACCCTCAGACATGTGTGTTCTTATTCTTAATGATGAGTTTATATGCCTTGTATCCCATCCCAAAGGAAACCAATCGGTAGATATTGTTATTCAATTAAATGCAAGTCTACCCCCTTAACACCCCTTTAGAACCTGAATATCCAAAATTCCTTCCTTAGTGGACGTTTTCGACATACAACGAACATAGCCCCTTAATGTCATGTTTCTAACTTCAATAATTTTGTCTGGGGGATGATGAGTGAGTGAGTAAGTCAGGACATTTTCTTTCAATTATTTTTCAGAATTTCACCCCTCTCATGAACACCTTAAATTGGATTTATGAAAAAAAAACCGGTCGAACACCTATTTACTTATTTTTGAGCTGTTCTTCCCCCCTGAGTTTGATGAGTGAGTGAGTTAGGACACTTTCTTTCCTGTTTATTCCCCCAGAATTTCACCCCTCTCCAAGGGCCCCTTAAATTAGATTGATGAAAAAACGGTCGAACACCTATTTACTTATATTCTAAGCTGTCTTTTCCCGACGAATTTCAAACTTCTCGCCTATGTCGTTTAAGAGATACACGCTCTGTTAAGAATCCCTCAACCCCCAATTTTCACCCCTTTCACCTCATAATATACACCACATCGATAAACCTTTAGACATTTGTCTGATTATTTTAATGATTAGTTATATACCGAATATCACATCCCCAAAGAAACAACTCATGAGATATCGTTATTCAATGAAATGCACGTTTACCCCCTTAACACCTCTTTAAAACACGAATAACAAAAATCATTCATTAGTTGACGTTTTCGACATACAGCGAACATATTCCCAAAATTTCATGTTTCTAACTTTAATAGCTTTCGCTGGGCGTGATGAGTGAGTGAGTCAGACAGGACATTTTCTTTCAATTATTTTTACCAGAATCACACCCATCCCCATGGGCCCCTTAAATTGGATTGATGAAAAAACGCTTGAACACCTATTAACTTATTTTTAAGCTGTCTTTTCCCCCTGAGTTTGATGAGTGAGTGAGTTAGTCAGTCAGTTAGGACACTTTCTCTCCTTTCCCTCCCCCAGAATTTCACCCCGCCCCATTGGCTCCTTAAATTAATTTATGAAAAAACGGTGGAACACCGATTTACTTATTTTTTAAGCTGATTTTTTTTCGCTGAGTTTCAAATTTCTCTCCTATGTCGTTTAGGAGATAGGCCTACACGCTTCGTTAGGAATCCATCAACCCCCAATTTTCACCCCTTTCACCTCATAGTAATGCACCACATCGAAAAAACCCTTAGACACATGTCTCCTTATTTTAAATGTTTAGTTTATATGCCGAGTATCACATCCACACATGAAACCTCTCGTGAGATATTGTTATTCAATGAAATGCAGGTTTAACCCCCTTCAGACCCCTTTAGAACCTGAATATTCAAAAATCCTCCCTTAGTGTATGGTTTTGACATACAACGAACATAACCCGAAAATGATAGGTTTCCAACTTCAATTTTTTTGGCTGGACGATGATGGGTGAGTGAGTCAGGACATTTTCTTTCATTTTTTTTCTTCAGAATTTCACCCCTCCCGATGAACCCCTTAAATTTGATTTATCAAAAAACTGTCGAACTCACATATTGTATACTTATTTTTAAGCAGTTTTTCCCCCTGAGTATGAAGAGCGAGTGAGTCAATCGGTTAGGACACTTTCTTTCCTGTTTTTTTACCCAGAATTTCACCCCTCCCCATGGGCCCCTTAAATTGGATTTATGAAAAAACGGCCAAACACCTATTTACTTATTTTTTGCTGATTTTTTTCCCGCTGAGTTTCAAACTCCTCGCCTATGTCGTTTAAGAGATACAGGTTCCGTTAGGAATCTTTCAACCCCCACTTTTCTCCCCTTACATCTCATAATATACACCACATCGAAAAACACTCAGACCCGTGTCTTCTTATTTTTAATGATGAGTTTATATGCCGAGTATCACATCCCCCAATGAAACCAATCGGGAGATATTGCTATTCAATGAAATGCAGGTCTACCCCCTTAACACCCCTCTAGAACCTGAATACCCAAAAATCCTTTCTTAGTGGGCGTTTGCGGTCCTTGAGGAAGCTGCATACCAAATTTCATTCCAATCCGTTGGGTTGTTTCTGAGATTTCGTGATGAATGTGTGAGTGAGTGTGTGAGTGGTATTTGACAAATATCTAGTAGATAGTGTCAAGTCTTTGTTATGCTATACTCGGTTGACAGTGCTTTGTGAGCAGTTGAGTAACTAACGGGATTTCAAGTAAAGATCCTCATTTTCTACACCGGTAGTGCAGAGCACAAATGGCATCCAGTCGGCCGTGTCTCGACTTGAGCTATGTTGCCATGGAAACTATCTGCCTTGCCATTCCTTCATGAGTATATTTTATGATTTGATTAGCCTGTGCCTAAGTGCAAAAGTGCCGAAATCAGAATAATGAGAAAGTCTATCGAAAATTCATGTAGCCAGCGGTTCCTTCTGGGTCCTAAACTATGTGTATGCAAAATTTGGTTGAGATTGGTGAAACGGTGTAGATTTGTATACGGAACCAACCTAACCATCCACCCACCCACCCACCCACCCACCCACATACATACGTACAGACTTTCACTTTTATATATAAGACTAGCTGAAGTACCCGTGCTTCGCCACGCGTCATAAATAAATTAAAATGTGAAGGTGACAGTTAAAACAGGGGATAGGCAAGGTGTTGCGCAGAGGGAGATTAAGGATGGAACATTTTGTCCAACTACACCGCTCGGCGTTGACCGTGTTAATATCACAAATTTAGGTTTTACTCGCTAACGGTTGGAGATACTTTTCGGATAGAAAATGTAATTTTATACCTCGTATATGCCATCAAAGGTTTGCTATTTCTTAGCGTTCTATTTTTATTTGAAATGGAAATATGAAAGTTTTAAACCAAAGGGTGTAGTGACGTCACTAAAATGGTCGCCATCTTTAAATAATGCAAAGTATTGAAATCAAAAGTAACCAATATGTTAACCAGGTAAATCAGCTACTTCCATGTAAAATTCATGTAAATCGGACCAGTGGTACTTGCGTGATTGAGTAATACACAGACACACACCATCTCATTTTTAGCCTCTCTTCGCTCGCGTCATAGTCGTGTCATATTATTATTCAATGAAATGCAGGTTTAACCCCGTTAACACCCCTTTAGAACCTGAATATCCAAAAATCCCTCCTTAGCAGACGTTTTCGACACACAACAAACATATCCCCAAAATATCATTCTGCTAACATGTAATAGTTTGGGTTGGTCGATGAGAGTGAACATCCAAAAATGCTTCCTTAGTGGACGTTTTCTTCCAGAATTTCACCCCTCCCCATAGGGCCCTTAAATTGGATTTATGAAAAAACGGTCGAACACCTATTTATTTTGTTTATTTATTTATTTATTTTTAAGCTGGTTGATTTCCTCCGAGTTTCAAACTCCTCGCCTATGTCGTTTAAGAGATACACGCTCCGTTAAGAATCTTTCAACCCCCACTTTTCATCCCTTTCACCTCATAATATACACTACATCGAAAAACCATTAGACATGTGTCCGCTTATTTTTAATGATTAGTATATATGCCATGTATCACATCCCCAAAAGTAACCACTCGTGAGATATTGTTATTCAATGAAATGCACGTTTACCCCCCCCCTTAACACCTATTTAGAACCTGAATATTCAAAACTCTTTCCTTAGTGGACGTTTTCGACATACAACGAACATATCCCCAAAATTTCATGTTTCTAACTTCAATAACTTTGGCTTGGCAATGATGGGTGAGTGGTGGAGTCAGGACATTTCCTTTCATTTATTTTTGATAATTTCACCCCTCCCCATGAACCCCTTAAATTGGATTTATGAAACAAACGGTCGAACACCCATTTACTTATTTAAAGCTGTTTTCGCCCTGAGTTTGATGAGTGAGTAAGTGAGTCAGTTAGGACACTTCCTTTCCTGTTTTTTTCCGCCACAATTTCACCCCTCTCTAAGGGCCCCTTGAATTGGATTTATGAAAAAAAAAAACGGTCGAACACCTATTTACTTGTATTTTAAGCTGTTTTTTTCCCGCCGAATTTCAAACTTCTCGCCTATGTCGTTTAAGAGATACACGCTCCGTTAAGAATCCCTCAACCTCCAATTTTCACCCATTTCACCTCATAATATACACCACATCGATAAACCCTTACATATATGTCTGATTATTTTTAATGATTAGTTTATATACCGAATATCACATCCCAAAAGAAACAACTCATGAGATATCGTTATTCAGTGAAATGCACGTTTACCCCCTTAACCTCTCTTTAAAACCCGAATAAACAAAAATCATTCCTTAGTTGACGTTATCGACATACAGAGAACATATTCCCAAAATTTAATTTTTCCAACTTTAATAGTTTTCGGTGGGCGTGATGAGTGAGTGAGTCAGACAGGACATTTTCTTTCAATTATTTTTACCAGAATTTCACCCCTCTCCAAGGGCCCCTTAAATTGGATTGATGAAAAAACTCTTGAACACCTATTACCTTATTTTTAAGCTGTCTTTTTCCTCCGAGTTTGATGAGTGAGTTGGTCAGTCAGTTAGGACACTTTCTCTCCTTTCCCCCCCCCCCCCCAGAATTTCACCCCACACCATTGGCCCCTTAAATTAATTTATGAAAAAAAAAAACGTCGAACACCGATTTACTTATTTATTTAGCTGATATTTTTCGCTGAGTTTCAAATTTCTCGCCTATGTCGTTTAAGAGGAAGGCCTACACGCTCCGTTAGGAATCCTTCAACCCCCACTATTGACCCCTTTCACCTCATAATAATACACCACATCGAAAAACGCTTAGACACATGTCTGCTTATTTTTAATGATTAGTTTATATGCCGAGTATCACATCCACAAATAAAACCACTCGTGAGATATTGTTATTCAATGAAATGCAGGTTTAACCCCCATAAGACCCCTTTAGAGCCTGAATATCCAAAAATCCTCCCTAAGTGCACGGTTTTGACATACAACGAACATATCCCCAAAATGCCATGTTTCCAACTTCAATATTTTTGGCTGGGCGATGATGAGTGAGTGAATGAGTCGGGACATATTCTTCCATTTGTTTTTCTTCAGAATTTCATCCCTCCCGATGAACCCCTTCAATTTGATTGATCCAAAAAAACTGTCGAATAGCTATTTACTTACTTTAAAGCAGTTTTTCCCCCTGAGTTTGATGAGTGAGTCAGTCAGTCAATCAGTTAGGACACTTTCTTTCCTGTTCTCCCCCCCCCCCCCCCCAGAATTTCACCCCTCCCCATGGGCCCCTTATATTGGATTGATGAAAAAACGGTCGAACATATATTTACTTATTTTCTATGCTGATTTTTTTCCGCTGAGTTTCAAATTCCTCGCCTGTGTTGTTTAAGAGATACACGCTCCATTAGGAATCTTTCAATCCTTACTTTTCACCCCTATCACCTCATAATAAACACCACATCGAAAAACCCTCAAAAACGTGTCTTCTTACTTTTTAATGATGAGTTTATATGCCGTGTATTACATCCGCCAATGAAACCAATCGGGAGATATTGTTATTCAATGAAATGCAGGTTTAACCCCCTTAAGACCCCTTTAGAACCTGAATATCCGAAAATCCTCCCTAAGTAGACGGTTTTGACATACAATGAACATATCCCCAAACTGTCATGTTTCTAACTTCAATACTTTTGGCTGGGCGATGATGAGTGAGTGAGTGAGTTAGTCAGGACATTTTCTTTCAATTTTCTTTTTTCAGAATTTCACCCCTCCCCATGAACCCCTTAAATTTGATTTATGAAAAAAAAAACTGTCGAACAGCTATTTACTTACCTTAAAGCAGTTTTTTCCCCCTGAGTTTGATGAGTGAATCAGTCAGTCAATCAGTTAGGACACTTTCTTTCCTGTCCCCCCCCCCCAGAATTTCACCCCTCCCCATGGGCCCCTTAAAATGGATTTATGAGAAAAAAGGTCAAACACATATTTACTTACTTTTATGCTGATTTTTTACGCTGAGTTTCAAACTCCCCGCCTATGTCGTTTAAGAGATACACGCTCCGTTAGGAATCTTTCAATCCCCACTTTTCACCCCCTTTCACCTCATAATATACACCACATCGAAAAACCCTCAGACTCGTGTCTTCTTATGATGAGTTTATGTGCCGAGTATCACATCCCCCAATGAAACCAATCGGGAGATATTGCTATTCAATGAAATGCAGGTCTACCCCCTTAACACCCCTTTAGAACCTGAATATACAAAAATCCTCTCTTAGTGGGCATTTGTGGCCCTTGTAGAAGCAGCATACCAAATTTCATTCCAATCCGTTCGGTGGTTTCTGAGGTTTCGTGATGAATGAATGAGTGAGTGAGTGAGTGAGTGAGTGGTATTTGACAAATATATAGTAGAAGATAGTGTCAAGTCTTTGTTATGCTAAACTCGGTTGACAGTGCTGTGTGAGTAGGTGAGTAACTAACGGGATTTCAAGTAAAGATGGTCATTTTCTATACCGGTAGTGCAGAGCGCAACTGGCATCCAGACGGCCGTGTCTCGACTTGAGCTATGTTGCCATGGAAACTATCTATCTTGCCATTCCTTCATGAGTATATTTTATGATTTGATTAGCCTGTGCTTGAGTGCAAAAGAGCCGAAATCAGAAGAATGAGAAAGACTATCGAAAATTCATGTAGCCAGCGGTTCCTTCTGGGTCCTAAACTATGTGTATGCAAAATTTGGTTGAGATTGGTGGAACGGTGTAGATTTGTATACGGAACCAACCCACCCACATACATACATACATACAGACTTTCACTTTTATATATAAGATAGGTTTAAGAATGAAATGCCAGCAGATGAATATTGTAATGGTGGTTCATTATACCAAGTTACATTTCCATCGCTTGTTTAAAACATGAGAAATAAATCCGTGATTTTTAAAGTTTTGCACAGCCGCCTTTTTTACGTTCTAATAAACTGGAATTAAAAACAAGTTGTTAAATTATGACCTAACGACCCTTCTTTTCTTAATATTTAAGATTCATACCAATGATTGATCTTTGCAGACCTATCTACAACAATGATAACTTTAAATTGGCATTGATGATTTGTTCGAAATATTGTAGCATAATGAACAGTGCGTGTGCAAACTGTGTAATGAAGAATGCCCAAAATACCTTAACCTATCATGCAAAAGAAACACCAAATAAATCATGGAACTAAGCATAGAAGACTAAATCAAACCATTCATTTGTGACATTTCCACTTTATTATTTCAGAAAAGTGCAATATTTCATAGTTTGATTAATTGATGTATGGTCATTATTAATATTGTTGCATAATTGAGCACTACAGTTTGATTGAAATAGTTTCCTTCCATGGATTGGTTGGTTGGTTCCTAAGTTTAGGGACTGCGACAACGCGCTCATGTAGCCCCGTGCACTTTGGGTGTGTGTAGAATCTGTCTGATAACCGGTGTTAATTGTGATGACTGTATTAGTGTGTGTTATCTGTTTTTTAAATTTAAGTACAGAAAATTAGAATTTTTCAAATAGTTCCTACTTTTGCCACCAAGCGCCACCGTCAACGACTACTAGGCCAAGTTCAGAACTTAGCTACTAGACGCCACCTCAGTCGACTCTTGGCAATGAACGGAGAAACCTAAGAGCGTTGTTTACATTCTTAACCTATCCAATTTAGCTTCACACAGGCGCAATTAGTGAAAGGTTCTTTAACATGCCATAAATCTATGACATGGGACCGCCGGCTTTATTCCCCTCCGAAGGAAAGCATACTGAGGGATTTTAACGCTCTTAAAAATCCGACGGCTTCGGCCGGGTTTGAACCCGCTTTCTTGGGCATAGAAGCTCAGCATGCTACCGACTACGCAACCGAAGCCGCTCTTCCATGGATTCTGAGACACTGAGAGTCTAGGGCTCAAATGCTTAGAGAGTTATTAGGTAGCTGGTAGGTCTGCTGCCTCTGGAAATGAGCACAAATATATCCATTGCGGCATACACACAATATATAACATTTGTTAAATGCTATAGAAGCAAAATGGAGTTAAACATTGAACAGCACGCGTAGAACTACGTTGGCAACACAGCCACGTATAGGCTGTTCGAAATGAATGTATAAAATTACACAGGTCTGAAAAAAAAGTGAAGATTTTTTTAGTTTTGTTAACTGAGTTTTATGTAGTTTTTGGCGTTGATTTCCGAAATGATATTGGTTTTCTTCTATCGTGTAAGGTTTGTCTACAAAATGAGGTAAAAACTTTTAGGAAAAATCATAAAAAGGCCATTTTTATATCAGTATTATTTATGTACAATGTTATTATATCACATTAAACGTAGGTTAATCTTAAACATAGAGTAAGAAAAGTTGATAAGGCTTTATTATATATATATATAAGTCTTTGTAGTAATGTTTTCTTTTTCTTTCAAAACTTATTTTTGTACTTTCCCTGCTGTGGAGGTGAGGATTTTCTCTTTTTAACATGCAACAGTAGTCAGTCATCATGTTAACGTCTCAGTGTCGTTCATGCCTTCGTTATAATTTGGACGTTAGTCAGCCATTATGTTAACGTCCCAGCGTCCTTGATATCTTCGTTATAATTTGTACGCATGTTCAAAAACAACCTTGAAATTAAAAAAAATTCATTGTGTGATTTGAGGGTAGACAAAGGGTGATGGAATAGTTTCCCTATTTTTTTCTGTATTTAGCACCAAAAAACAAACAAACATAGGAATCGCTATAAATATTTGAAACAATTTTTTCAACGCAGATCTGTGTTATCGAATGGCCCAACAATATTGTGCAAAAGGTAAGAATGATGTGGCATATGCTTTTTCGTGAGAGAGACCTTGCTTAAAGGGTCAAGAAAGTAACAAGAATAGATTTATGACTTTACCTGCCATGGATATTGTACAAGGAAATATATCAGTAGGGGGGTGATGACAGTTCCAAGCCACTCTAGAACCCTCCTCTTACCACTACTAAGCCTCAGCCATGTTAAATATTTCTCGAACGCGTGGTCCGATTTTGACAAATGAGGTGTCTTTGGACTCGGGCTGACGTCCTCTTTGCTATGGACTACTTGTTATATTTTTGAATTTTTTTTTGAAAATTTTTGTTTTCGAAAGTTGGTGATAGTTTGAAAACCAAACATGGTAGAACGTTGTTCCATGGCTTAAACGAATGGTCTTTATGACCTTTATTTTTTGTAATAAAACCTTTTTATTTTTTATATTTTTTTGAAAACACTCGAATTTTGAAAATCCTATATTTTGGAAACTAGGAACTCTACAAAAAAAATTGTTTAACGTAAATCAATGGTCCCTACCCCCTCTACCCCCCAAAAAAATTTTAAGTCTCTAGAATGAAAACCTGTAGTAGTGTGGTAAGGGGGGATCTGCACCACTTCTTATCGAACCCTCCTCGTATTTGCCCCGAAGCTGATATCTCGCTAACCAATGGTCGGATTTGAACATACAGGGTGTCCTAGCACTCGTAGTGATGCCCCCTACTTTCCTATAGGCTCTTTATTTGATTAAAAGACCAAAACTAAAAGGTCATGTGCTTTTAATATCTCGCGAACCAATCATGCTAGAGGCATGTTCGACAGGTCCAAGGACTCGGGGTGACGTCCTCTCTGCTATGGACCACTCGTTATAATTTTTAATAAAATTGGAAACTCGATTTTGGGGTAAACACGTGTTTTTGTGATTTTGCCGATATCTCGCGAACCAATCATGCTAGAGGCATGAACGAGGGGTCCAAAGACTCGGGCTGACGTCCTCTTTGCTATGGACCACACGTTATATTTAAAAAAAAAATTGGAAACGCGATTTTGGGGTAAACACGTGTTTTTTGTGATTTTTTGCCGATATCTCACGAACCAATAACGCTAGAGACGTGTACGAGGTGTCCTAGGACTCGGGCTAACGCCCCCTTTCAAATGTGGTAGATATTGTTTTCCACAAAATAATTCACAAAGGGCCTAACGCCATACATATTGAAAAAACGTTTTCTTTTTCTTTACCTGTTTATAATTTTCATGGAGCGTGGTGGTTGAGAGAGACGATACTGCTGGATGTGTGTGTTTCAACAAACCTGTCGCTGACCAAGGTGGCTGTGTTCAATAGATCAATCGCTATTTCGGCGGGTCGATGTATGACAGAGCGAGGGTACGTTTTTTCACACTTTTTACCTTTAACGTGTAAACGGTGATGAGAACTTGATTCTATGTTGGTCGAAGCGAGTATCGAAAACAAACGAGCAGGAGGTGAAGGTCATTTGAGCTTATTGGAAGGCTCCGATCTGACTTGACAACAGGTGCAATGGAAAAAATTACCAAGACGCTTGAAGGTGAAATAATCTGACCATTGTGCTGGCAGGGAAGTGCGAAAGGCGTGCACACATGTGTGAAACCACAGGCACGCTAAACCAGTGACATTCTGTCTTGCTTCGTACGTGACAAAATGCAAGTCCATGTGAAATTTGATCTACCGCAGGTGTTCACCTTGGACGTTATCTGTCCACGTGCATGATAACTGTTAACAAGTCACATCCTGTTTTGCTTCGTACGTGACAAAATGCAAGTTCAGGTGAAATTTGATCCGGTACAGGTGTTCGCCTGGGACGTTAGCTGTCCACGTGCACGATAAGAGAATGTTCAAAGCGTGGGAAAAAAAAGATTATACATGCAATGTGATATATAAAGACACGTCGCTGACATTTCCACTCGCACTTATGTGACTACTTTTGAACACGCTACAGCGTTGTGTGAAACACTTGGCCTTGTTTAACAGTTTTGGTGTTGGTGGAAAATACTTATTCTTGTTGTGAGGTAGGTATATATTTATTCATTTATACATTTATTGATTAATATATATATATATTTACAAGCAATTATTTATTGATTAAGTAATTAATGATTTTATTTATTTGTTTGCAGATAACCGGCATACCTTACATGTCTGAGGGAGAAGAAACCATTGCACTTTTGAGCCCACTAGAAGGGAAGAGTAACAAGTCACTGCAAGTAAAGGTGAGATGATTTTTTTAAACTAACTTGTTTCATTTTTTGTTTTATGTTTTATTTTATGAAATGTATGTATTAACTTGAATTTAGGTATTTATAGCGGTTTATTTTATTTATTTTTAGAAACTTGGAAAGAATAGCCTTACCGCCGTAGCAGTCGCTGAAAAAAAACAGAAACGCACTAAAGCGAAACCACTGCCAAAGAGTGAACTGTTTAAAACTCAGGTAAGTCCAACTTAAAAATGCTATTCCATTTTACCACTACTGAAAACTCGTAGACAAAAAAAAAATTCATTACCTGTACATGACTGGGACAATGATTGCTTTCTTGATTAATGGCTATGTTGTTGTTGTTGACTGGGAAAATTACAAGGCCATGTTGGATTTTCTAAAAATAAAAATAATAAATTTAATTTATGGGTGGTTCCCTATGGACTCAACGAATATCCACAGGTTTGAACATGATAATGTGAACAAAATGACATGACATTCATTTTTTGTTTATATATTGGTTAAAGGGAGGGTGGGGGAATGTAAATGACTGTAGCTTTATAAAAAAGAAAATAAGTACATGGGTTACTGTTAGTGCCAACATACAGTTTATTTTTAATGGTGTTTTGATATATTAATGCCAATTAACGTTAACGTTTTATTTACAAGTATTGATTGATTGATTGATTGATTGATTGAGTGAGTGATGGGTTATTTTGTTTGCTTTTAGGTGTCATTATGTGCCATTAACGTAATGTACAGACAGTGAACAAGCATGCATTATGCTTTAAAGTACTCTGTGCAATGTTAATAACTTACAATAAGAAAAAGTTTTATTATAACACATGGCGTTAGTACCAAATACAATAAGTGAGCAAGTTGGTTTACCACGTGGGTTGAATTTAAAATCAGAACATGATCGATGGTTAACATTTGAATCCTGGCCTGTAGGCTTTTTGTCGACGCATGAAGTTGCAAAAGCCGTTTTTTTTACTTGAACCGAGAAGATGTGGTGCGCTGTGTGTTTTGTCGTATTGAACTTTCACACTGGGAAGAAGGGGATGATCCCTTTAGAGACCATTTGCGATGGTCTCCTCACTGTCCTTACATGCTTGGAAAGCAAGTGGGTAACCTACCCGTGCATTCATTTTACCGAACCACAAGGCCTTTGGCCGCTACTTACGTTGCTGAATCACAAATAAATAATAATAATGATGTATTACCAGCCAACGGTAGTGTCGATATATGTGGTCCATATGCCATAGACAGTGTTGAATTGGCGTGTGCTTTTGAAAAATTGGGAGTTTACAAGACTAAAGCACTAGCACACTCAGAGTACAGCTCTGTTGAAAAACGTTTCGAATCTTATAAAAATGTTTGGTCATTAATATTAAAACACCTTACCAAACAGCTAAGTGAAGCTGGATTTTTTTATACTGGTGAAGGGGATAAAACAATATGTTTTTATTGTGGATTTGCTTTAAAGGATTGGCAAATGACTGATGACCCTTTTGTGCAACACGCTCGTTGGTTACCAAACTGTAAATACATGGTGTTGCTTAAAGGTCAGGAATTTGTGAACACTATTCGTAAAGAAAAAGTGATTGCACCACAAGACATAAAAGTGCCTTTAGAGTTAGAGCACGCGGAGCAAATACATCAGGCTGAAAGAAAAGACTTGTCTCACGAACAGATACAAAAGTGTGACCAACAATTATGTAAAATTTGTTATCAAGATGAACTAGGTGTTGTATTTTTTACCCTGTGGACACATGATAGCCTGTGTCAAGTGTGCATTAGAACTTAACACTTGTGCTATATGCAGAAAAGTAGTATCTGCTACAGTTAGGGCATTTCTTGCATAACTAGTATAATTTATTCGCCATGCATAGTGCAAAATCCCTAATTGCACAATATTATTAAAGCTGTTTTAGAGTGTAATAGATATGCTTTTGTTTTGTTTATAGACTACTACAATGAATGTTTTGAATGCTGTGGGACAATCATGTGGCTTAGAGACGAAGAAGCTCAGCGAATTGCCAACGCATATTCCATTCCGCATTATCAAGATTCGGAAATTGAAAACAGCATATGGTGATCGTGTACTTTGTGTATGTGAAAACTTTGAGACATTTCTGCCTATACGGTTTAATGATATGTCGGAAAGTGTTTTTGATGAAGTCAATAATGCTGTGCAACCTGTACACTTAATTTATGAAGGTTTTAAAAACAATAGGTGCATGGTTCGTTTTAATTAAATAAATTTAAAAAATGTGAAATAATAATGGAAAATATAAGTAATGACAATATACTGAAAAAGAAAGAAAATATGTGTATAGAATAGTAATGTTTCAGTGTTTAGTGTTGTCTTTAAAAATATTATGATGAAACCAAAAAAAACAAGAAATGTATATAAAGTTTGTAAATAAATGCAAAATCATGTTACAATGTTGTTTTATTTTATACAAAGTTAGTATATTTAACATTGCAGAGTATACATGATTATGACAATAAATGCACACTGAATACAAGCCTTTCTCACTTTACAATAGTCTGTTATAGTTTTAAACACAAGGCTTGTTGTAGATTATTTTATAGCAATGTCCATTCAACGTTGTTTTCGAAAAGTGGGAAGCCGCAATGGTTGTATAGGCATAAAAGCTTTATTGTTATTACTATTTAGTCACTTTGATCCCCTTGCATATCAAGAGCAGATGACCTAGTTGTTCCACTCTTTAAAACGACAACAACAACACTACCTCTTGCATAGTTTGTGATGTTGATGGCTCTTGCGACGTGAAAGATGGATTAAAAATAACTTTTAGAACTGGGGTTAAACGTTGCTCATTAAACAATGCACTATTTTGAGTAGCAATATGGTTTTCTTGGTTTTGTCGACGGCAACTGTGTTTCATGCAGCACACTACATTGATGATCACTGACACTTAAAACCTCACTATTTTTACTTTTTAGGTCACCACGACAATGTTTGGAACGTTGCTTTGAACAACGCCAAATAACAGTTCCATTTTTATTGGTTCGTTTCACAATATATGAATATCCTTTATAGTATGCGTAAGGCTTACCATACCTAGTCACTGATACTTCCATATCAACTGTCAAGCATAGACTAAGCTCTAGTAAAGTCAACTTGGTAATAAGAATACTAGTTTAGTGTGAGAGCAAATATGGATCCAAAGAGTTCAGGTAAAAGTGAAAGCAAATAAGCAAATATAAGAAACAAGAGTGGGGGGTAAAAGTGGTCGCAAAGTGGTAGACTCATTACACAATAATTTCAGCATGACGAAGCTCTTGTTCAATTTCTTTGATTTCCCAATCGTGACCGATATGCCCAGCTTGTCGTAAAGCATGCAATTGTCGAAGCCGTTGAATTAGCTTACTGGGTTTGTTCCAGTATACAAATTTAACAAATGATTTTTTAGGTGTAAACAAAGCATTACCATTATCATGATCATTATCATCATCATCATCATCATTATCATCATCATGATCACCATTATCATCATGACCATCATCACTGTTACTATATAGTCCTTTTTGATCCTCTTGCAATACCACTTTATTTATAGTCTGAGTTGATTTTGATAGTGTTGAAGGTTCCTTGGACGTTGACAACTGTCCTAACATGACGTTTTGAGGACATGATAAGTCCTTTTGAACAAACACTGCACTATCTTTAGCCGCAATATCGTTTTCTTGAACTTGCTTTTCAGCATTTTGATAATTGTTTATAAACAGTAAGCGTGGTTCGTTTCGAGCACTACATTGATGAACACTCACACTTAAAACCTTTCCATTTTTACTTTTCAGATTGCCTCTACATTTTGTTGACCTCTCTTTTGAGCATCGCCAGAATATTATTCCATTCACATTCTGGCGATTATAGTTATAGGAGTAGCCTTGATAGAGTGCACGTAGCCTACCTTTGTTGGTTGTAATAAGTTCCATAGTAGTAACTGACCTGTCAGTACGATGTTCACACTACAAAAGTTACAACTGTTTTGCTGATGGAGTGACCTACCATAAGCTTATATATTGGTTTATGTGTTGGCTTTTTGTGTTGGCTTTTTGTGTTGGCTTTTTTGTTGGCTTATGTGTTGGCTTTTTGTGTTGGCTTTTTGTGTTGGCTTTTCGTGTTGGCTTTTCGTGTTGGCTTTTCGTGTTGGTTTTTTGTGTTGGCTTTTCGTGTTGGCATTTCGTGTTGGCTTTTGTGTTGGCTTTTCGTGTTGGCTTTTTGTGTTGGCTTTCCGTGTTGGCATTTCGTGTTGGCTTTTCGTGTTGGCTTTTTTGTATTGGCCTTTCGTGTTGGCTTTTTGTATTGGCTTTTCGTGTTGGCTTTTTGTGTTGGCTTTAGTATTGGCTTTTGTATTGGCTTATTTGACAAGTTATTTGTGTCAATGTATTTAGTGGATTTTTTTCTTGGTGTTGGAAAGTAGTTGAAAGAGAGGGAATATTTAAAGACTTAACCTCAGCTCACTAACCTAACCTAACCTAACCTAACCTAACCTTTCAACTCTCAGATGTTAATTAAATTCTGTGCATAGTCAAGTTGGAACCCAAGACCTCAGGGGTAAAAAAACAATTATTTTTGACGACTTATTTTGGTAACTTACTTTAATGGCTAACCTAACTTTACCTAACCTAACCTAACCTCAGCTCACTATGGATATTACTAGTAAGTGTTCATATCCTCTGCTAGGTAGCATGCTAGTAGTACAGGTAGTGCTCATATTTACCGCTAGGTAGCGGAAACATACTTTGCATGTTGCATGTGACACTTGTGAAGTTTAACCACATGCAAGACGTGCTTGTATAAGTTCTCTATTTAAACTCAATATACAATTCACCACTAAATGTTCAGAACTAACATGTATAGCCATGTTTAGGGTATATAGGAGACCCTTAGCAAGAAAGGCTGTCAAACCCACGAGTGTACAGCCTTGTCATACGCAGTAAGCACCTGTTGGCAGAAAACAACAACAACAACAATTTGAGAAAGCCAACAAAAAACTGTTTCCTTTAAATACATTAATGGATATGTTGTTGGCTTTCTCAAATTGTTGTTGTTGTTGTTTTCTGCCAACAGGTGCTTACTGCGTATGACAAGGCTGTACACTCGTGGGTTAGACAGCCTTTCTTGCTAAGGGTCTCCTATATACCCTAAACATGGCTATACATGTTAGTTCTGAACATTTAGTGGTGAATTGAATATTGAGTTTAAATAGAGAACTTATACAAGCACGTCTTGCATGTGGTTAAACTTCACAAGTGTCACATGCAACATGCAAAGTATGCTTCCGCTACCTAGCGGTAAATATGAGCACTACCTGTACTACTAGCATGCTACCTAGCAG
Source organism: Meconema thalassinum (assembly GCA_946902985.2). Lineage (NCBI taxonomy): Eukaryota > Metazoa > Arthropoda > Insecta > Orthoptera > Tettigoniidae > Meconema > Meconema thalassinum. Next base: position 601,436,930 of record OX336388.2, on the reverse strand, counting down.
AGGATATGAACACTTACTAGTAATATCCATAGTGAGCTGAGGTTAGGTTAGGTTAGGTAAAGTTAGGTTAGCCATTAAAGTAAGTTACCAAAATAAGTCGTCAAAAATAATTGTTTTTTTACCCCTGAGGTCTTGGGTTCCAACTTGACTATGCACAGAATTTAATTAACATCTGAGAGTTGAAAGGTTAGGTTAGGTTAGGTTAGGTTAGGTTAGTGAGCTGAGGTTAAGTCTTTAAATATTCCCTCTCTTTCAACTACTTTCCAACACCAAGAAAAAAATCCACTAAATACATTGACACAAATAACTTGTCAAATAAGCCAATACAAAAGCCAATACTAAAGCCAACACAAAAAGCCAACACGAAAAGCCAATACAAAAAGCCAACACGAAAGGCCAATACAAAAAAGCCAACACGAAAAGCCAACACAAAAGCCAACACGAAATGCCAACACGAAAAGCCAACACAAAAAGCCAACACGAAAAGCCAACACGAAAAGCCAACACGAAAAGCCAACACGAAAAGCCAACACAAAAGCCAACACGAAATGCCAACACGAAAAGCCAACACAAAAAGCCAACACGAAAAGCCAACACGAAAAGCCAACACGAAAAGCCAACACAAAAAGCCAACACAAAAAGCCAACACATAAGCCAACACAAAAAGCCAACACAAAAAGCCAACACAAAAAGCCAACACATAAACCAATATATAAGCTTATGGTAGGTCACTCCATCAGCAAAACAGTTGTAACTTTTGTAGTGTGAACATCGTACTGACAGGTCAGTTACTACTATGGAACTTATTACAACCAACAAAGGTAGGCTACGTGCACTCTATCAAGGCTACTCCTATAACTATAATCGCCAGAATGTGAATGGAATAATATTCTGGCGATGCTCAAAAGAGAGGTCAACAAAATGTCGAGGCAATCTGAAAAGTAAAAATGGAAAGGTTTTAAGTGTGAGTGTTCATCAATGTAGTGCTCGAAACGAACCACGCTTACTGTTTATAAACAATTATCAAAATGCTGAAAAGCAAGTTCAAGAAAACGATATTGCGGCTAAAGATAGTGCAGTGTTTGTTCAAAAGGACTTATCATGTCCTCAAAACGTCATGTTAGGACAGTTGTCAACGTCCAAGAAACCTTCAACACTATCAAAATCAACTCAGACTATAAATAAAGTGGTATTGCAAGAGGATCAAAAAGGACTATATAGTAACAGTGATGATGGTCATGATGATAATGGTGATCATGATGATGATAATGATGATGATGATGATAATGATCATGATAATGGTAATGCTTTGTTTACACCTAAAAAATCATTTGTTAAATTTGTATACTGGAACAAACCCAGTAAGCTAATTCAACGGCTTCGACAATTGCATGCTTTACGGTAAGCTGGGCATATCGGTCACGATTGGGAAATCAAAGAAATTGAACAAGAGCTTCGTCATGCTGAAATTATTGTGTAATGAGTCTACCACTTTGCGACCACTTTTACCCCCCACTCTTGTTTCTTATATTTGCTTATTTGCTTTCACTTTTACCTGAACTCTTTGGATCCATATCTGCTCTCACACTAAACTAGTATTCTTATTACCAAGTTGACTTTACTAGAGCTTAGTCTATGCTTGACAGTTGATATGGAAGTATCAGTGACTAGGTATGGTAAGCCTTACGCATACTATAAAGGATATTCATATATTGTGAAACGAACCAATAAAAATGGAACTGTTATTTGGCGTTGTTCAAAGCAACGTTCCAAACATTGTCGTGGTGACCTAAAAAGTAAAAATAGTGAGGTTTTAAGTGTCAGTGATCATCAATGTAGTGTGCTGCATGAAACACAGTTGCCGTCGACAAAAAATCAAGAAAACCATATTGCTACTCAAAATAGTGCATTGTTTAATGAGCAACGTTTAACCCCAGTTCTAAAAGTTATTTTTAATCCATCTTTCACGTCGCAAGAGCCATCAACATCACAAACTATGCAAGAGGTAGTGTTGTTGTTGTCGTTTTAAAGAGTGGAACAACTAGGTCATCTGCTCTTGATATGCAAGGGGATCAAAGTGACTAAATAGTAATAACAATAAAGCTTTTATGCCTATACAACCATTGCGGCTTCCCACTTTTCGAAAACAACGTTGAATGGACATTGCTATAAAATAATCTACAACAAGCCTTGTGTTTAAAACTATAACAGACTATTGTAAAGTGAGAAAGGCTTGTATTCAGTGTGCATTTATTGTCATAATCATGTATACTCTGCAATGTTAAATATACTAACTTTGTATAAAATAAAACAACATTGTAACATGATTTTGCATTTATTTACAAACTTTATATACATTTCTTGTTTTTTTTGGTTTCATCATAATATTTTTAAAGACAACACTAAACACTGAAACATTACTATTCTATACACATATTTTCTTTCTTTTTCAGTATATTGTCATTACTTATATTTTCCATTATTATTTCACATTTTTTAAATTTATTTAATTAAAACGAACCATGCACCTATTGTTTTTAAAACCTTCATAAATTAAGTGTACAGGTTGCACAGCATTATTGACTTCATCAAAAACACTTTCCGACATATCATTAAACCGTATAGGCAGAAATGTCTCAAAGTTTTCACATACACAAAGTACACGATCACCATATGCTGTTTTCAATTTCCGAATCTTGATAATGCGGAATGGAATATGCGTTGGCAATTCGCTGAGCTTCTTTGTCTCTAAGCCACATGATTGTCCCACAGCATTCAAAACATTCATTGTAGTAGTCTATAAACAAAACAAAAGCATATCTATTACACTCTAAAACAGCTTTAATAATATTGTGCAATTAGGGATTTTGCACTATGCATGGCGAATAAATTATACTAGTTATGCAAGAAATGCCCTAACTGTAGCAGATACTACTTTTCTGCATATAGCACAAGTGTTAAGTTCTAATGCACACTTGACACAGGCTATCATGTGTCCACAGGGTAAAAAATACAACACCTAGTTCATCTTGATAACAAATTTTACATAATTGTTGGTCACACTTTTGTATCTGTTCGTGAGACAAGTCTTTTCTTTCAGCCTGATGTATTTGCTCCGCGTGCTCTAACTCTAAAGGCACTTTTATGTCTTGTGGTGCAATCACTTTTTCTTTACGAATAGTGTTCACAAATTCCTGACCTTTAAGCAACACCATGTATTTACAGTTTGGTAACCAACGAGCGTGTTGCACAAAAGGGTCATCAGTCATTTGCCAATCCTTTAAAGCAAATCCACAATAAAAACATATTGTTTTATCCCCTTCGACAGTATAAAAAAAATTCAGCTTCACTTAGCTGTTTGGTAAGGTGTTTTAATATTAATGACCAAACATTTTTATAAGATTCGAAACGTTTTTCAACAGAGCTGTACTCTGAGTGTGCTAGTGCTTTAGTCTTGTAAGCTCCCAATTTTTCAAAAGCACACGCCAATTCAACACTGTCTATGGCATATGGACCACATATATCGACACTACCGTTGGCTGGTAATACATCATTATTATTATTTATTTGTGATTCAGCAACGTAAGTAGCGGCCAAAGGCCTTGTGGTTCGGTAAAATGAATGCACGGGTAGGTTACCCACTTGCTTTCCAAGCATGTAAGGACAGTGAGGAGACCATCGCAAATGGTCTCTAAAGGGATCATCCCCTTCTTCCCAGTGTGAAAGTTCAATACGACAAAACACACAGCGCACCACATCTTCTCGGTTCAAGTAAAAAAAAACGGCTTTTGCAACTTCATGCGTCGACAAAAAGCCTACAGGCCAGGATTCAAATGTTAACCATTGATCATGTTCTGATTTTAAATTCAACCCACGTGGTAAACCAACTTGCTCACTTATTGTATTTGGTACTAACGCCATGTGTTATAATAAAACTTTTTCTTATTGTAAGTTATTAACATTGCACAGAGTACTTTAAAGCATAATGCATGCTTGTTCACTGTCTGTTCATTACGTTAATGGCACATAATGACACCTAAAAGCAAACAAAATAACCCATCACTCACTCAATCAATCAATCAATCAATCAATCAATCAATCAATACTTGTAAATAAAACGTTAACGTTAATTGGCATTAATATATCAAAACACCATTAAAAATAAACTGTATGTTGGCACTAACAGTAACCCATGTACTTATTTTCTTTTTTATAAAGCTACAGTCATTAACATTCCCCCACCCTCCCTTTAACCAATATATAAACAAAAAATGAATGTCATGTCATTTTGTTCACATTATCATGTTCAAACCTGTGGATATTCGTTGAGTCCATAGGGAACCACCCATAAATTAAATTTATTATTTTTATTTTTAGAAAATCCAACATGGCCTTGTAATTTTCCCAGTCAACAACAACAACATAGCCATTAATCAAGAAAGCAATCATTGTCCCAGTCATGTACAGGTAATGAATTTTTTTTTGTCTACGAGTTTTCAGTAGTGGTAAAATGGAATAGCATTTTTAAGTTGGACTTACCTGAGTTTTAAACAGTTCACTCTTTGGCAGTGGTTTCGCTTTAGTGCGTTTCTGTTTTTTTTCAGCGACTGCTACGGCGGTAAGGCTATTCTTTCCAAGTTTCTAAAAATAAATAAAATAAACCGCTATAAATACCTAAATTCAAGTTAATACATACATTTCATAAAATAAAACATAAAACAAAAAATGAAACAAGTTAGTTTAAAAAAATCATCTCACCTTTACTTGCAGTGACTTGTTACTCTTCCCTTCTAGTGGGCTCAAAAGTGCAATGGTTTCTTCTCCCTCAGACATGTAAGGTATGCCGGTTATCTGCAAACAAATAAATAAAATCATTAATTACTTAATCAATAAATAATTGCTTGTAAATATATATATATATATTAATCAATAAATGTATAAATGAATAAATATATACCTACCTCACAACAAGAATAAGTATTTTCCACCAACACCAAAACTGTTAAACAAGGCCAAGTGTTTCACACAACGCTGTAGCGTGTTCAAAAGTAGTCACATAAGTGCGAGTGGAAATGTCAGCGACGTGTCTTTATATATCACATTGCATGTATAATCTTTTTTTTCCCACGCTTTGAACATTCTCTTATCGTGCACGTGGACAGCTAACGTCCCAGGCGAACACCTGTACCGGATCAAATTTCACCTGAACTTGCATTTTGTCACGTACGAAGCAAAACAGGATGTGACTTGTTAACAGTTATCATGCACGTGGACAGATAACGTCCAAGGTGAACACCTGCGGTAGATCAAATTTCACATGGACTTGCATTTTGTCACGTACGAAGCAAGACAGAATGTCACTGGTTTAGCGTGCCTGTGGTTTCACACATGTGTGCACGCCTTTCGCACTTCCCTGCCAGCACAATGGTCAGATTATTTCACCTTCAAGCGTCTTGGTAATTTTTTCCATTGCACCTGTTGTCAAGTCAGATCGGAGCCTTCCAATAAGCTCAAATGACCTTCACCTCCTGCTCGTTTGTTTTCGATACTCGCTTCGACCAACATAGAATCAAGTTCTCATCACCGTTTACACGTTAAAGGTAAAAAGTGTGAAAAAACGTACCCTCGCTCTGTCATACATCGACCCGCCGAAATAGCGATTGATCTATTGAACACAGCCACCTTGGTCAGCGACAGGTTTGTTGAAACACACACATCCAGCAGTATCGTCTCTCTCAACCACCACGCTCCATGAAAATTATAAACAGGTAAAGAAAAAGAAAACGTTTTTTCAATATGTATGGCGTTAGGCCCTTTGTGAATTATTTTGTGGAAAACAATATCTACCACATTTGAAAGGGGGCGTTAGCCCGAGTCCTAGGACACCTCGTACACGTCTCTAGCGTTATTGGTTCGTGAGATATCGGCAAAAAATCACAAAAAACACGTGTTTACCCCAAAATCGCGTTTCCAATTTTTTTTTAAATATAACGTGTGGTCCATAGCAAAGAGGACGTCAGCCCGAGTCTTTGGACCCCTCGTTCATGCCTCTAGCATGATTGGTTCGCGAGATATCGGCAAAATCACAAAAACACGTGTTTACCCCAAAATCGAGTTTCCAATTTTATTAAAAATTATAACGAGTGGTCCATAGCAGAGAGGACGTCACCCCGAGTCCTTGGACCTGTCGAACATGCCTCTAGCATGATTGGTTCGCGAGATATTAAAAGCACATGACCTTTTAGTTTTGGTCTTTTAATCAAATAAAGAGCCTATAGGAAAGTAGGGGGCATCACTACGAGTGCTAGGACACCCTGTATGTTCAAATCCGACCATTGGTTAGCGAGATATCAGCTTCGGGGCAAATACGAGGAGGGTTCGATAAGAAGTGGTGCAGATCCCCCCTTACCACACTACTACAGGTTTTCATTCTAGAGACTTGAAATTTTTTGGGGGGTAGAGGGGGTAGGGACCATTGATTTACGTTAAACAATTTTTTTTGTAGAGTTCCTAGTTTCCAAAATATAGGATTTTCAAAATTCGAGTGTTTTCAAAAAAATATAAAAAATAAAAAGGTTTTATTACAAAAAATAAAGGTCATAAAGACCATTCGTTTAAGCCATGGAACAACGTTCTACCATGTTTGGTTTTCAAACTATCACCAACTTTCGAAAACAAAAATTTTCAAAAAAAAATTCAAAAATATAACAAGTAGTCCATAGCAAAGAGGACGTCAGCCCGAGTCCAAAGACACCTCATTTGTCAAAATCGGACCACGCGTTCGAGAAATATTTAACATGGCTGAGGCTTAGTAGTGGTAAGAGGAGGGTTCTAGAGTGGCTTGGAACTGTCATCACCCCCCTACTTATATCAACTATAAACAACTTCTGTTCTAATCATAGCTATTCTCACCCAATTCTTAGAATTTTTACTCGCTTTGAGCTGTCCTTCCCCCATTGCCTTTCGTCTTTATAGGACTTTTTTTCTTCTTAACGAGCATGTGAAACCTTTATAAGACTCAACTATTTTTTTCAAGCTTTGTTATGTTCTGTTTTGTGTTCAGTTTTTTTTCTTGTATTTAAATTTTGTGTACATTTTTTGTGTTATTTTAGTCTTATGTTAATGTGCTGGTTTTCTTTTTACAAACCGAAGAATGACTGCGTTTGTACTCCCTGTGATCAAAGGTTTAGCCTATACCATATCACTGTGTGTTCGGAAACAGATACGTCAATCAGTGAGTATAGTAGGGAACAGTCACAAGTTAGAAACTGAGACCAAAATATTAAACAGAGATTGTAAAATTCCCTAGGTTAAGCAATGCTCCTTCGAGCGCACCTTTAAAAATTATATGTGTTGTTTTTGGTTTTATTAATTTATTTTGCTTTTGTTTTTGTTTATGAGATTGTTTTTGCATTTGTGATTTGTTTTGTCTTGGCCTATGATTTTGTTTTTGCATTTCTGTTTCTTTTTATTTGATGTTTTTGATTTTAATTTTAATTTTTCCATTTTTTATTTTTATTTTGTGTTTCTGCCTATAAAATGTCCTTTTGTAAAGAAAGGAACCTATGTTTTTTCTAATTACCGTGAATGAAAACGAAGTCATAATGCTTAATTAACAGATGAGTAAATGACAGAGGTTCATTTTTTTTGGTTTTGCTTGTTTCTGCTTTTGTCTGATTTTAAGTGTTTGTTTTGTCCGGTAGATCAAGGAGACCCAGAAAAATATTTATTTTTCAGAAATTAGTACACTTTCAGAAGCAAAATCCAACATAATAAGACTGAAGAAATTCAACCATCAACTCCTTTGATGATATACTCGCACATTGTAGTTGTGATACTGTTTGTATCTTACGAAGGGTTAACCCTCCAGGTACAAATTGAACCTCGGTCATTTACTCATCTATTAATTAAGCATTATGACTTCGTTTTCATTCACGACAATTAAAAAAATCATAGGTTCCTTTCTTTTATAGGCAGACTAATGGTCTGTATGAGGTTCAGCTTGTAGCTGAAGCTTATTAAAGCACTTCAAAAAAAGAAAAGTTTAAACAAGAAGTTTAGCAAAGAACATACAATACAGCGTTTTTTCTCTTAAATGTATGGATATACTGTAGTTATAATTCTTTGCCCATATCAACGAATATCAAGGAATGTTCCTGTGATGAACGCTAAGAGTTGTACCTTATTTAAGACTCCCCGTTTACTAACGTTTGTTGCAAACTCCACTTTTGCATCCAAAGGAATTGATTGGAACATTAGAAAAGTACGCCCTTCCACCATCTTGAATGTATGGAATCTTTTATTTTGCGCTTTCTGCAGAGAAATAATTTTTGTGAGACTACATATTTGCACGTTTCGTCATTGCAACTTAAAATGTAGTGGAATGTCGATATTAATGTCTTATATATTCATTTGGCGGCTGCGTGCTATATTCAGTGTGATAGTCTTGTGACTAATGCAATCTGATTTGTTTCTCCCCTCTTACTAATTGTGCAGTTGGATCTTGAGTTATTGATTTTGAAGTTTTAATAGTATGCACGACAACCATCTTGAATATTTATGGAAGGGGTGTTTTTTTGATTTTCACATTCACGGTTCACATTAATGCTAATTTGAGATATTGCATCTCTCAAATATATAGAGTAATATTTTGGTATATTTTATAATTGCAAGATGGCCGCTGCGCGCTATATTCAATGTGATATTTTTAAAAGTAATGCTTGCGAATTATTTTATGTGATACTCTTCTCAAATCAAATTTCACGTCAATTGTGCTATTATATCATGAGTTATCCAAGTTTTAAGAATACTTCCAGCCACCACGGTGAATGTATAAAATCTCTGTTCTTCTGACTTAGTCATCGGAAGCCACTTACAAGGTTATACACTAGTCTACTACTTGAAGCACGCCACCGAGCTACGCTGTTTGGGACATTTATCAAAATGTACAGGAAAAAAGAAAACCTTTCTTCATCGCATACACATTAATTTCCGAGTTTAAAACAATTCAATATAATTATTGGTGAATAACAAACCATGTTTATCCGGAAAATTCCATAATGCCACTCAAATGCCTGTACAATACCTGCTTGATATCTCAATATGGTGGAATAACGTTGTATGCGACTGTTCTTACAGCGTTGTTCCATAGCAGACGTGAACAAAATGCCAGAACTAATTTTCTAATCTATTCCATTACACAGAGATTTGTTGTTAATATATTTTAGGATCTTGGGTCATCTTGGTCATCAGCCTCGTGTAGTTGGGTGTGTTTTTTACTTGTATGATAACCTGTATTTATGTGGTGACTGTAGTAGTGTGTGTAGCTGTATTATAGACAAGGATGAGGTAGGAACCCCGGGACTAGATGTAATGTTAATTCTGCTATTATATCATGAGTTGTCCAAGTTTTAAGAATACGTCCAGCCACCATGATGAATGTATAGAGTCTTTGTTCCTTTGACTTAGTTATCGGAAGCCACTTACAAGGTTCTACACCACTACTAATTGAAGCACGCCACCGAGCAACGCTGTATGGGAGCATTTGCCTGGAGGGAGTGTGGAAAACCCAACTCAGGATAGCCCCTGTCAGCGCCGGGATACAAAGCTGCGATCTCCGGAATTGTTGCAGCTGCCCTCGCGGCTGAGGTGCACGATTTAACGAGCTCGGCTACGCAGCGGGACATTATACAGAGAATACATTTATTCCATTTACTTAACATATATCTCTCTCTATATAGCCTATATAAATGAAAGTTTGTCTGTTTTTTCTGAATTTCCACGGAAATTTGCGATATTTGCGCGTTTCAGGCTGTTTTATGACGGATGCGCGCAAAAATATTTTTTTTGTCTGTCTGTCTGTCTAATTGTCTGTGTGTCTGTGGACAACTTCTTCGAGTCCTTATAACTTGAGAACGGCTGCGTGGATCAACGTAAAATTTAATACAGATATCCATCAGAGGCACCACACTTATCATTGATGTAACTCTTCTCCGTACCTCTCATAAAAGGGGCCCTACCCCCTTAAAATACATGCTGAAATAGGCGTAGAAGGGTGAAACAAAGCTCATTTTCAGCCCATCAATGTGAGAAGCGAAAACCACATTTTAAGACCCTAAAACCAACAGTTTTTGAGATATTCCCAGAAAACTAATTTCACTTAATAAATTAATGAATGAATGAATGCATGCCGGTAACCATGGCAACTGAATCTCAGAGGTCCATCTATTTCTGTAAGACGCAATGCAATTCCATTTATTGCATTACTGTGAAGGTTTGCAAACGGCTATAAGATTATAACGGATCCAAATTAAGCTGAAATATTCATTAATACATACAATGCGCTTAAGGGGTCAAGGGGTACTCTAGAATTTTTTCACGCGATTTACACGTGCGGGTGTGGTACGGACGGTCTATTATATCCCTTCTCTATTATATAAAATGAATAATTGTCTGATTTTTCTGCATTTCTACGGAAATTTGACATATTTGCCCGTTTCAGACTGTTTTGTGACGGATGCACGCAAAAATATATTTTTGTCTGTTTGTTTGTCTGTGGACAATTTTTGTGTCCTTATAACTCGAGAACGGCTGGGTGGATTAACGTAAAATTTGATACAGATATCCATCAGAGGCACGACACTAATCATCGATGTAACTCTTCTCCGTACCTCTCATAACAGGAGGCCTACCCCCTTAAAATACATGCTGAAATAAGCGTGAGACAAAGCTCATTTTCAGCCCCTCAATGTGAGAAACGAAACTCGGGGGCCCTAAAAGGACCCCGAAAACCACATTTTAAGGCCCTAAAACCAACAATTTTTGAGATATTCCCAAAAAACTAATTTCACTTAATAAATTAATGAAGGAATGCATGCCGGTAACAATGGCAACAGAATCTCAGAGGTCCATCTATTTCTGTAAGACGCAATGCAATTCCATTTATTACATTACTTTGAAGGTTTGCAAACGGCAATAAGGTTATAACGGATCCAAATTAAGCTGAAATATTCATTAATACATATAATGCGCTTAAGGGGTCAAGGGGTAATCTAGAATTCTTAACGCGATTTACACGTGCGGGTATGGTCCGGAAGGTCTATTATATCCCTATCCCTATATTGTTATATTATTATTATTATTCTTTTAATTATTATCATTATTATGGCGTACAACGAAGAGACAAAGCTCATTTTCAAACCCTTGGTGTCAGAAACAAAACTCGGGGCCCCTCAAGAGCCGTAAAGGGTCCCCGAAAACTATATTTTAAGGCTCCAAACCCAACAGTTTCTTAGATATTCCCAGAAAACTAATTTCATTTAATAAACTAAAGATGGAATGCAAGCCACTAAACATGACAACAGTATCTCAAGAGGTGGCATCCAACTTTCCATCTATTTCTGGAATAAGTAATGCCACTCCATTTATTACATTTCTGTGAAAGGTTGCAAATGGCTATAAGGTTATCACGGAACCAACTAAAACTGTAAAATGCATCAATGCGCTTAAGGGGTTCAAGGAGTACCCTAGATTTTTTTCACACGACTTACAAGTGCGATATGTCGTACAGAAGGTCTATTATATCTCCAAACAGCAACATTATTTTCAAAAGTTCCTGATTTGAAATAGTAGACTGTTTTTGCTGATTTTAGGAATTTGGGCCATTGGAGGCTAAAAAAACCTGAATTTTCATGCACCACAAGCCTTTATAATTTATCAAAGGGGTCTTCCTGTAGTTGGGCACTTGACACAACGATTAGGGTCAGTTCGTATGTGACGTGTATTGCGATTCGTCTACGAGGTTTTCAATTTTATTTTCACGCCAGGAAGAACACGTTAGGTAAATTTAGTTTGAGAGCACATTTTAACTAATAATTTTTCTTTACCAACAAACAGGTTCCAAGCCCCTAAACATTGCAACAGTAGCTCAATTGATAACATCTGGTTATTAATACCGAAGACCGTTCGAAGAATGGGTACTTCTGCTAGTCGAACTATAATTTTATTTATTATTGTTATCTAGTAGGGAACCTCCGTGGCTTAGGCGGCATCACGCCGGCCTCTCACCGCTGGGTCCGAGGTTCAAATCCCGGTCACTCCATGTGAGATCTGTGCTGGAAAATCCGGAGGCAGACAGGTTTTTCTCCGGGTACTCCGGTTTTCCCTGTCAAAATTTCATTCCAGCAACACTCTCCACTATCATTTAATTTAATCCGTCATTCATTTAATCATTGCTCCAGGGGAGTGCGACAGGCTTCGGCAGCCGGCACAGTTCATATCCTCGCCGCTAGATGGGGGCTTCATTCATTCCATTTCCTGACCCGGTCGGTCGACTGGAAGCAGACTGTGGATTTTCATTGTTATCTAGTACAAATATGGACCCTACGAAAAGCCAAGAAATTTAATTCTGGTCTGAGGACTGGAACGGGATACACTCAACATCATGAGGCAAAACTGAGGTGGGTTCGATTCCCGGCTCAGCCATCCTGAAAGTGGTTTTCCATGCTTTCCCACTTCTACTCCGGGCGAAAAAAAATCCCTCAGAATGCCTTCCTTCGGAGGGGAGTAAAGCCGGCGGGCCCAAGTAATAGATTTATGGCATCTAAAAGAACATTCCACTAATTACATTTGTGTGTAGTTAAATTATAGTTTAGATTTGACTAATTCTCTTAAGTTCCAACGTTCGTCACCAGGAGACGACTGCGGTGGCATCTAGTAACCAAGTTCACAACGGGTAGTTGTCGTTGACCATAGCATTTGCTAGCAAAAGTAGGAACTACTTGAAAATTGATCGTCTGCAGTCCTTACCTGAATTACAGATAACACACACTGATACGGTAATCACAATTAACACCGGTTATCAGACAGATTCTACACACACCCAAAGTACACGGGCCTACATGACCGTGTTGTCGCAGCCACTAAACTGAGGAACCAACCAACACTTAAATTATCATACAATACGTGTCGCTGATGGCTCCACACCTCAAGAAAGACGACTACGCAAATTAGTGAACTTTACTCTCGACCTGTTCTATGAGCCTCATCTCCGCTAGGCTCACTGCTCAAGTGCTTCATTTTATTGTTCAGTAGGCCTACGTGGGCTACCCACACTCATCACATAGTGCCTGTCCCGCCTCAAACATTTCGCGTGAATATAATTGTGTGTATCTATTACTGAACTACATAAACCACAATGTGGTTACTTAACCAATGCAAGTGCAATCTATGCTTTTCGTATTTTTGTTTTACAGGCCAAAGACTTTCCACTTTGATTCTCTACAGTTGTATTGGACAATCAATGAATTTTGTTAATAATGTTATTGGTTTTACGTCCCTTTTAACTACTCTGGCTTTTAGGGACGCCGGGGTGCCGGAATTTTGCCCCGAAGGGGATCTTTAACGTGCCAGTAAATCTACTGACACGGCTCCCTCGCATTTGCGCACCCTCAAATGCCAGCTGACTGCGCCAGGATACGAACCTTCAACCTTGGGCTCAGCAAGCGAGAACGTTACCGCTGAGCCACGCAGCCAGCCAATGTATTTTGTATTTATATGAAATACCTAACACAAAAAGTGATACAAATATCCAGCATAACTCAACACATTGCTATCGTTTCGCCCCAGCGTGCCAATTGGGCTCTTCATTTTGATTCTCTTTCGAGATCATTTGATTATATTCAATGCCAAAGCAAGGTTTATTGTTTTTGGAGTGGAGTTTTTGACTCCCGTGGTGCACTGGCATGATCTTGACGTGGCCACGTATGTGGCAAGGCGTCTTGCATGGCCTTCTCAGTGTGTACCTGCTACGCGTCTTGGTAGGTGTGCCTTTACCAACTGAAGAGTCCAGTTGGCACGCAGGGGCGAAACGCTAGCAATGTGTTGAGTTATGCAGGACATTTGTATCACTTTTTGTGTTAATTATAATGGCTCAACGGACAATACTCATTTTGATTCTCTTTCGAGAACATTTGATTATATTCAATGCCAAAGCAAGGTTTATTGTTTTTGGAGTGGAGTTTTTGACTCCCGCAGTGCACTGGCATGCTCGTAACGTGGCCACGTATGTGGCGAGGCGTCTTGCATGGCCTTCTCAGTGTGTACCTGCTACGCGTCTTGGTAGGTGTTCCTTTACCAACTGAAGAGCCCAATTGGCACGCTGGGGCGAAACGCTAGCAATGTGTTCATTTATGCTGGACATTTGTATCACTTTTTGTGTTAATTATAATGGCTCAACGGACAATACTCATTTTGTTTCTCTTTCGAGAACATTTGATTATATGAAATACCTAGGTATAAATGGGTCTTTGCATTGTGAAGTCCCGGCGGGTGCGGTGCGCTGTCCTTGCCCGCCTTGTTAGCGGAATTAACTCCCTGCACCAGGTCTCTCTATTTTAATCTCATACGTATGCCTCTAGCATACTTTCTCACTTCAATCTTTCACTAAATTCTCTTCTAGTCTCATGGTACAAGAGCTCCCTTGTTGAGTTGAGTGCCTACCTTACCACCTCGGTGATGGCGAATGATATAACTAATTTTCGTATTTGTAAAATGAGAAGCAAGTTCAACAAGTAGTCCGTAACGAACTAAAGAGCCTACTTTTCTTAAAAATTTAGAATCATGCCATTCAATATAGACCTATCTAGAATAATGACGAAATCAATTTGGTAATACTATCTTTTCAAAGTATTTCAGTTTGAAATATACCTGAAATACTGTAGCCTAATAGAGTAACTTACTACAGTTGGCAGTCCTGGTGACCCAGAATATATTATTAGTTCCATCTCTTAAGGTATAGAATGCACGTACAAAATTTGGTTGAAGTCTAATGGTTAGTATGGACGTTACATGCTGTTTGATATTGGATTTATCAGTGCGAGAAAAATCATGTTGGGAACAATGTCATGCATGTGATGCTCAGAAATAGTCTGAAATATTACGATCTATTATAGTACCAATTTTGGATAAAGTCCATTTGTCAGTAGAGATGTTACATGTAATTAACAATTGAAATTATCAGAAAGCTTCGAATCATGTTGGCAGCACTGAGGTACATTAGTTACTCCAAATTAATCTTGAATGTCAGGTACTATACGTGTGCAAAGTTTAGAGCTGATGGTTTGCATACTTTCTGATATATTGATATTAGGATTAAACAAATAGAGAGAGCATTTATTAACAGTTGGCAGCCCTGCTGGTTCTTACGAATACGCTTAGTCACAACTGTTGCGGTACACAAAGCACATAGGACATTTGGTCGAAATCCATTTGTTAGTATAGAAGTTATATGCATTTAAAAACTGGACATATCAGCAGGCTTAGAATCGTATTGGCAGCACTGATGTATATAAGATACACCAAACTACGGTAGAATGTCAGGTAGTAAACGTGTGCAAAGTTTAGAGATGTTGGATTACATACTTTCCGATATATTGATATTAGGGTTAAAACATAGAGAGAGAGTATTATTTATTAACAGTTGGCAGCCGTGGTGGCTGTTAAAAATACGCACAGTCATATCTGTTGTAGTACACTTAGTAAATACGAAATTTGGTTGAAATCCAATGGACAGTATAGAAGTTACATGCATGTAGAAATGGGACTTATCGGCAGGCCTAGAAACATTTTGGCAACACTGGCAGGTATTGTACCCGATCGGGCATCTCTAGGCCTACAAATTAAATAAGAATAATAATAATAATAATAATAATAATAATAATAATAATAATAATCTCGGGTGCGGTACGTTCGTTAAATGATCACTAATGGCCTAGGTCAACAGGAAACAGGTTCGCTAAACTACTGAAATGGCGTACACTAGTTAACAGATAAAATCTAATTTATTAGCCTATTTTCAATTTTGAAAAAATAGGCTTATGAGATCACCTTTTGTCCGTGTGTGTGTGCGTGTGTGTGTGTGTGTGATTCGTGTGTGTGTCCCCCCCTAATAAAATCTAAACGGCTGGAGCGATTTCAATGAAACTCGGTAAGTTCATAGCACTATTCCCTGCGACCCCGACCGTGCCCTTCAAATTTTGTTACGACTCACTAATCCAACATGGCAGCTGTGCGAAATATTTCGCCAGCATTCAATATCTGCGAAACTATTACCGATATTACCCTGACATTTTGTATGGTGATAAAAGGAACAACTATAAGTTCACTTATGTGACCTTTGAAAATCTGGTAACAACAAAACGAACATGGCGGCCAAGCGAAGTTGCGACTTTTAAATAGACGTTCCTCGCGATTTAACCAACCAAACGCAATGAAACTTGGTACAGTATATGTTTATATACATTGTAATGCACCGACATCTAACTTCGTTCAATTGTTTACATAACCACAAGATGGCGCATGTGCGAAATTTTTCACCGGCATTCCATATCTGTGAAACTATTAGCGGTATCTCCCTGAAATCTTTTACGGAGATAAAGGGCACTACGGAAGTCCATCTATAAGACTTTCAGAAACCGGTTAACTACAAAACGAACATGGCAGCCAAGCGAATTTGAAAATTTTAAATAGACCTTTCTCGCGATTTAATGTTCCAAACGCACTGAAATCTGGTACAGGAAATATTTATACACATTGTAATGCACTGGTATTTAATTTAGTTCAATTGTTTACATAACCTCAAGATGGCGGATGTGCGAATTTTAAAATTAAGTTTTTATTTCTTGTGATGTAGTCATGCGATCGAATTGAAAGTTTGAATATTGAACCTACGCAATAATTTTCCTTTAATGTTACATGACTCTATGGCCTATACATTTAACAATTCAACATGGCGACCATCCAAAATATTTAGTCGGCTCTGAATATCTACGAATCTATTATAGCAATCAAACTGAATGTCTTAATGTTCATAGGGGCTATGAACTTAAGTTCACCTATAGGACTTTAAATAACTTGGTGTTCACAAATCCAACATGGAGGCGACGCGAAATATAAAAATTCACATGGACGTTTCTCGCAGTTTAACCATCCGAGTGTAGTGAAACTTGGAACAGTAAATCCTTATACGAATGGTAATCCACTGGCATCTAATTTATTTCAATTGTTTCGATAACCTCAAGATGGCAGCTGTGCGAAATTTTAAAATCTCCTTGTTACTTCTCGTGTCCTAATTATGCGATTGTAGTTTGAATACTACACGTACATAATAATCTGCATGTAACAGTACATAACTCTAGGACCTACATATATAAAATCCAACATGGCGACCATCCGAAATTTTTAGTCGGATCTCAATATCTACGAATCTATTACAGCAATCAAACTGAAATTGTGTATGTTGCTAGAGGCAATTAACATAAGTAGGATATATGAAAATAGGCTGTATAGTTCTTCACGGAACTACTTGTTGAACTCTAAAATCCGGTTTGAAAAATTACATTAACTCAAAAGAACAAAAAAATAAATGCAACAGCAAAACAAGTTACAATAACGTTACAAAATTAAACCCAAATAAGAAGAGAAAAACAAAATAGGTTTAAAATAACAAAATCAAAATAGTAAAAGAAAAACACAGCTCTCCCAGAGCTCATCATCGGCCTCAAATACAGCTTAAAAGAAACGAAAAATAAAATACATTAATTGGATCCAGCTGTGAGCAAGCAAAGATTACATCACTACGTTAACAGCTGACTGCCAGGGGTGGCCGAGTTATTACGGTGAATGTCAACTGCTACGACAAATTCAGGGTCTCAAACAAAATGCAGTTGCCCTTAAAATACTAAAATAGAATATTCTGATCCAGCTGTGAGCAAACAAAGATTACATCACTACGTTAACAGCTGACTGCCAGGGGTGGCAAAGTTACTACGGTGAATGTCAACTGCTACGACAAATTCAGGGTCTCAAACAAAATGCAGTTGCCCTTAAAATACTAAAATAGAATATTCGGATTCAGCTGTGTGCAAACAAAGATTACATCACTACGTTAACAGCTGACTGCCAGGGGTGGCAAAGTTATTACTGTGAATGTCAACTGCTACGACAAATTCAGGGTCTCAAACAAAATGCAGTTGCCCTTAAAATACTAAAATAAAATATTCTGATCCAGCTGTGAGCAAACAAAGATTACATCACTACGTTAACAGCTGACTGCCAGGGGTGGCAAAGTTATTACGGTGAATGTCAACTGCTACGACAAATTCAGGGTCTCAAACAAAATGCAGTTGCCCTTAAAATACTAAAATAGAATATTCTGATTCAGCTGTGTGCAAACAAAGATTACATCACTACGTTAACAGCTGACTGCCAGGGGTGGCAAAGTTACTACGGTGAATGTCAACTGCTACGACAAATTCAGGGTCTCAAACAAAATGCAGTTGCCCTTAAAATACTAAAATAAAATATTCTGATTCAGCTGTGTGCAAACAAAGATTACATCACTACGTTAACAGCTGACTGCCAGGGGTGGCAAAGTTATTACGGTGAATGTCAACTGCTACGACAAATTCAGGGTCTCAAACAAAATGCAGTTGCCCTTAAAATACTAAAATAGAATATTCTGATCCAGCTGTGAGCAAACAAAGATTACATCACTACGTTAACAGCTGACTGCCAGGGGTGGCAAAGTTACTACGGTGAATGTCAACTGCTACGACAAATTCAGGGTCTCAAACAAAATGCAGTTGCCCTTAAAATACTAAAATAGAATATTCTGATTCAGCTGTGTGCAAACAAAGATTACATCACTACGTTAACAGCTGACTGCCAGGGGTGGCAAAGTTATCACTGTGAATGTCAACTGCTACGACAAATTCAGGGTCTCAAACAAAATGCAGTTGCCCTTAAAATACTAAAATAAAATATTCTGATCCAGCTGTGAGCAAACAAAGATTACATCACTACGTTAACAGCTGACTGCCAGGGGTGGCAAAGTTACTACGGTGAATGTCAACTGCTACGACAAATTCAGGGTCTCAAACAAAATGCAGTTGCCCTTAAAATACTAAAATAAAATATTCTGATTCAGCTGTGTGCAAACAAAGATTACATCACTACGTTAACAGCTGACTGCCAGGGGTGGCAAAGTTATTACGGTGAATGTCAACTGCTACGACAAATTCAGGGTCTCAAACAAAATGCAGTTGCCCTTAAAATACTAAAATAGAATATTCTGATTCAGCTGTGTGCAAACAAAGATTACATCACTACGTTAACAGCTGACTGCCAGGGGTGGCAACGTTATTACGGTGAATGTCAACTGCTACGACAAATTCAGGGTCTCAAACAAAATGCAGTTGCCCTTAAATTACTAAAATAGAATATTCTGATTCCTCTTACTGGCACACACATCTGTAAATACACTTGGACGTAGTGTGAGAGTATTCTTTCTGATAGGCATCTGACATTTGGTCGTTCAGCCTATCGGGTGGACAATAATATAGAAAATATCGGGGCAAACGAGATAACGCAAATTGACAGGGGCGTAACTACACCAAATGCAACACAAAACATTCTGGGTTCGAACCAGAAACTACATAAAGAAAATAGCCCAACAATGGCTCACTTAAACAGAGAAAGTGCCAGCATGCCTAACTACTAATAAACAAACCCCCTCTCCTATCTAAAATCTAACTTCAATCTTCCGTGTGTTGATAAAATTAATCGACCTTGACCAACCAGCCGGGGTGACACTCCCCATGGGTAGCGAGCCCGCTTCCACGAGCTGGACAGATTGACTTCACATTCTAAAATGTGGTCTCTTACTAAAACCGCCTTAGTGGCTATGCTACGATTTGTGACATTTACAGGGTTTTAAATAAATTTTACATCAGACCAGGGCTGCGCAACAACAACCAGAGACGTCAGCACTCCTCCAACCTGTGAAAAAAAAAAACACATCGCGTGTGTGTGTACACAAAACAAACATGATGAACCAAAACGTACTTTGTGTGCATACTAATTACTTCGGACTACGCTGTCCGGAAACACTTACCTCGGAATACCATCCGGAAACACTTACATCGGAAATACAATCCGGAAAAACACTTACCTCGGAAATACAATCCGGAAACACTTATGGGCTCTAAATTCGGCCGGTATGCACACAAATACAACCTCACGGCTCCTTGCCGGAAAAAAATTAAAGCACACACACATAAAAAAATCTGTGACAGACATCGTCCTGCTTGCCGTTCCTGGGAATTCACTGGTCAATTCGCAACCGGTCTGGGAAAAAGAAAAGTGGGTCCTGGGTTGCTAACCATCTGACCTATTTTCCTAAAGTGGCAAAACTAGTCTAACCTAGCTGGGCGTTACTAAATGTCACAAAAAAAACAAATTCTTACCCTATCTACTTGTCAGGTCGTGCACTTAACTTACAGCTAGTCTTACATGAAATATATAGCCAAAACAAATCCATCCTAAAACACACGGCAATTTAACTTATGATGCCTTTGGCAAATAAAAATTACAGACACCTCCGTCATCCACCAACAAACATGCATTATTTTTAAGGACTGACGGACAAACAAAATAAAAAGGACTGGCATGCTGACTAAAAAAAACTAATAGCCCCTGTCTAAAACGAAAATATTGACATCAAAGGTCAAAACAAAACTAATACTACTGTACAAATATCTCGTCCCCTTTTCTACATTACGTCCCCAAATATAGAAAGTTTAATACTCATCACTTGTCCCTGGAGTAGACAGGCCCATGACGGCTACTGGTCACCACTTCGACACCCGGACGTAAGGCCCTTAGCCCCTCATCAATCCGGTGTCGTTCCACTGGGTCATCTTACAAGGCGATGACATACACATAAATACACTGTTAACACTAATCGATGCACTTATTTTGCACACCCTATCACCTAAGACACTTTCTACACTTATATCCACGGGCTTCATTCGCTGCGAAAACGTTATGATATGTGGCTGGCGGTACTGTTACTGCGAATCGGGCTTGCAGGTCCTCAGTAGGCCGACATACCCCTATCCCGTTCAGTCCTAGATTGGTATTTCCTACGATTTCCTAGACCGTTGAAACATATGAGTCCAAGCCTATAGGTTCAGCGATCTCGCTTGCAACTCGTTAGCTCCACAAAGTTCCCTGCTCGGGTCTCGAATGGGCTGCTGGTCAGCGCTCCGCGCTCTCGGCTCCACACGGCGTGGCGTTAAGTTTTTAATGGACGTGGGTGGCAAACTCCATCTGGATAGATTTGTATAAATAGTGTTCGCCTTCGATAACTACCATGACCACTGTGGGTCTTTAGCCGCAAGTTTGAATGATTGGCGGTAAAAGTTTATCACTTAGAAAATGTTTTCTCACTCGGCTACGCGGTATCAAAGTCGCGAGCAGCGTGGACTATGCCCGGTGTGGCTGCAAAACTGACTGACTAGTGTGTGCGCTCAGTGCCTAAACCACCCTCTACATTGGGACAATGGACTTGTCACCTCTGTCAAGTCCGCTCCCATGGCAATCGTCACACCGCAATAATTTTTGGTTCAACTTGTAGGTCAAGATGAGGACGGCAATATTCATAGGATTTAATTCGAAATCGATCGGCAGGAACCTCTTCAAATCAAATTGCATCATGACGCTACAGGGTAGATCCTCGTTTGGCGCCATGTCTTGAGTGTCGTGGAGGGGGGGAATATTCATCCGCGGCTGACTCAGTAATATCCCCGTAACTCTGGTAGTTTTTGGGCTTGGGCCGTGATTAAAATTCCGAAATGCATTTCTCAGCTTCTTCTCTGATTGGGCCATTTTATTACAATTATTCCATAGGCGGATCTTAAATTAGCATCTCGGCGCCACTTTACATTGTCTAATTCCGCGGGCTCTAGTGCTGGAGGATTACCAAGGCTAGGGTGTCGTAAATCCAGCACTTCAGCTGCACAATAAGTGTGTTAGCTATACAAAAGGAGCTCTTGTCCCCAAGATTCTTGGAAATGCGGGCCTCACCCAGTAAGGCTACGGTGTTGTCCTGCTCGTATTCCAAACCTCCGTGTTTTCTCTTAGTGCTATGGGCAGTAGAGTAATTATTGTTCTTAACATCATATTGGACTGGCAACTCAGATGTCGTATTCATTTCGGTTCAAACGCTATCGTGTTCCTTGTATATGGCTCCCCAACAATTTCGGCACTGAGAACACCGCAAATTATGCGTGCTCGGTATGCGATCGATCCTGAGGTCTCCGATAACTCGGCATGCTATCGATCCCTAGCCCCCTGATCGGTTTCAATTTCCCCCTGCTCAGTTTGAAAAATGTGTACGATCGGAATCAGTACCATTTTTCAATCCTAATACCATGGTCATTTGGTATTATAATGCCGAGTTCAACGCTCTCTCTTCCTCCTCAGTGGGGTTCTCTTTATCTAGTTCTCGGAGTTGTAATAGTTCGCGCTGTTCTTTTCGCAAATCCACGTTGGACTTCAAGGCTGCACTGAGTAGCCTTCCCAGTTCGTCCCTCAGCGTAACTAGCTCACATCTGTGGGGTCGCTCTTCGGTGTTGCTTCCTTCGTCCGTAATGGCATTCACTTGGGCAGGCGGCGGTTCGTCTAATACATTGCTGGGGTGGTATACTTTCAAATTTTGCGCGTTGTGGGTGACCTCGTTCTGTCCTCCTAATTCTCGAATTTTGTAAGCGTTGTTTCCCAAACATTGAATAATTTCGTAAGGTCCCTCGTAAATGGCGGCAAATTTTGCGTAGAATCGCGCTGAAGGGTTTGATACGGCAGGTTTCTTCACTAGAACGTACTCTCCCAATCTCAGGGGTCGGTGGTATCTTCTCCCTCTCACCCGCTTCAGTCTCTTCTCGGCTTGTTCGCGCAGGCTTGCTTTAGTTTGCTCAATTTTTAGCGGTAGCGCAGGCCTCACGTCTACTGGGCAACTTATGATCCTGTTCCATGGTCTCTCGGGATACTGATCGAAGTGGACTACCGTTGGCACCTCCGATGTAGATTCGTGCACTGTGGTGTTTATGCACGTCTCTATGGTCTCCAGGACATCTATCCAACGATAATGCGCGTCCGGGCAATATATCCGGCAAAACTTTGCAATCTCCCGCATCAGGCGTTCTGAAGGATTGCTCTCAGGATGGCGTATAGAACTAAGAATATGCTGAATTCCCATTCCTTCTAGCTCTCTCTTGAAAAGTCCGCTTGTGAAACATGACCCATGGTCGGATAATATGAATTCTGGTTTCCCCAGTTCCGGTACAATTTTGTTTCTGATTTTATTTACCACCTGTTTTGAGGTTGTCTTTTGTACCGCACACAGTTTCTCAATTTTTGAAAACACATCTAGGCATACTAGTATGTGCCTCATGCCTCGTCTGGCGGCTGGGAGAGGCCCATAAAAATCAATGGCGTAAATTTCTCTCGGCTTCGATGGTAAGATCGGTCGAGGTAGCTGCTTCATCAAAAATGTATTGTGCTTTATGCGTTGGCAAGTATCGCATGTCCTCAATACCTCTCGGATCGTAATTCGGAGACGTGGCCATGTGAATGCCTCCCGAATCACAGCGAATGTCTTATCACAGCCCGCATGTCCATAGACACGGTGAACATGCCAGACTAGTCGGCGCTGGAATATCGGTGGAACTAAAATGCGAAGCTTTGTGTGCTCCTCATCGATAAACTGATGTAGAAATCCATTCATGAAATTGTATTTTGGCGCGAGTTTCTCCATCTCGGCCTTGGCTGGTGAATCTTCCGGAAGTAATCCTCTGAGATGATCTCTCATCAGCTTAGCCCAAGGGTCAGCCTCTTGTTCCATCCCTAGTCGCGGTAAGTCTGCGAGAAAATCATGGTCTTCCTGCTGAAGCGTGGCGTGATGTATTTCCCCTTCTTCATCTTCCTCCGGGTTCCGGGATAAAATGTCTGGGATAACATTCTGTTTACCAGGGCAATGTTCGATCTGCATGTCAAACTGTTGTGCATAGAGAGCCCAACGATTTACTCTCTCGCTAGCTAAGCTGGTTTTCAACATGAAGGTGAGTGCCTTGTGGTCTGTTCTCAAAAGAATCGGGAAACCATATATAATCTTTCGCCAGTGCTGCAATGCGTGGAGTACAGAGAGCATTTCAATTTCAGTGACAGTATAATTCATTTCGTGATTCCTCAATTTTCGGCTCAAAAATCCTAAATATATTCTCTTCTCTGGGTTTTCGGGGTCTTCTTGGTACAACATTGCTCCAATCCCTACTTTCGATGCATCCGATTGTAGCACGAATTTCCAATTGAAATTTGGATATCCCAGTTTCACGCTCTCTAACAGAAGGTCTTTGGTTCGCTGGAACGCTTCCTCGGCCTCCTTACTCCATAACCATCGGTTATTCTTCTTTAAAAGTTCTTGCAGTGGCGCGACCGTCTCCGTATAGTTAGGACAATGTTCTGAGAAAAAACCAGTCATGCCCAGAAACATGTGGATGTGTTTAATCCGTCTAGGCGTGGGAAAATTTCGAATAGCGGCAATTTTAGTGGGATTAGGCCGAATTCCTTCCCCGTCGACAAAGTGTCCAAGATATAAAATTTCCTTTTGACAGAAGTGGGACTTGTTAAAGTTAATTTTGAAGTTGGCCGACTGAAGATTCGAAAGAAGTTTTTCTAAATTTTCAACATGCTCTCGTAGCGTCTCTGAAGCAAGTAAGATGTCGTCTACATAGCGGACTGTGCATTCCTTAACTTCTTCCGTCAAGTTGCGATCCAGGGCTCGGATAAGTGCGCAACTTGCGGTTCGAATCCCGAACGGTAAGCGATTATGGGTGTACGTCTGCTGGTCGAAAATGAATCCTGTGAGAAGTTGGGATTTCTCCTCTAGTTCCACATGGTGAAAACTACTCGTTAAATCGATGCTCGAGAAATAGTTCGTGTTTCTGAACTTCTTCAGCACTTCCCTAATCGGCGGAGCCTGGTCGAATTCGGGCAGTAACCTGGAGTTGATTTCGCGTGCATCGAGACACAATCTCACGCTTCCGTCCGCCTTTTCTACAATGACAATGAGATTCACGAATGGGGTAGATTTCTTCGTAATAATTCCGGCCTCTTCTATGGCTTTAATAGTTTTCTTTACCTCCTCGTGATGCCTCTCTGCTATGGGGTACACCTTTTTCTTGTATGGACTCCAGTCATTTATTTGGAATGCGTAGCTAAAATTTCTAATCTTCCCCGGTTTATTATCGAAAGCTTCCTGGTGTTTTGTTAAAATTGTCCGCAGCTCCTCTCTTTCATGGGGTTTGATTTTCGCCTCAGCCACCTTCTCTTCAAGTATAGCGCCGAACTCTGTAGTGACATTTAGGACCTCTTCCTCAATGAACTCCTCCCCTAATGTATGTAATAATACCGTAGTTTTCCTCGTGACGTCATCTTGTATGTCAATGCTCCAAATTTGACCTTGATCCCTTGGTTCCGCTTCATTCAACCGTAGGTCAATCTCCCTTTTATCATGCGTGCGAAATTTAATCTCGTTTGCGCGCATGTCTATGATGGCTCCATTGGTTCTCATAAAATCCGCTCCGAGGATCAAATTGAAGCTGATTTTATTCATAATTAAGAATGGGTGCGATATAGTATAATTGCCAATTTCAAAATCCAAATATGCTTGGTATTTGCATTCCGCTGTACGGTCGGGGATTATGCCTTTCACTCTGACATTTGCTACTGGAATTACGGGTACTTTAAATTTCCTCTCCAGTTCTTTCATTAGCGCACCACTCGCTACCGAAATGCTGGCTCCCGTGTCGACCAGACTTCGGACCATAAGTCCTCCCACGCGTACATAAATTACGGGTAACTCCTTAATGGTAGGGCTTTCTTCCTTGTACATGTCCTCAATGAGGTCCTCTGGTTGCGCTACCCATTTCTCGATTTTCGCTACCACCCATTCTTGGTGCCCGCCATCTTGGTCAAATCTGGGGCTGTCTTCCCTATCTAGAACTGCGATTTTTTTTTGTTGCTCGCCCCATTATCCCGGGGCGGTGCCTCCTCTCTCTCCCGCTGGAGTTCTAAGCTCTGGACTCCCTGATAGTGCCTGTCTGGGTCCTCGCGATGTTGGATAGCCTCTCTCCATTTGTCGGCTTCGGTCCTTGCCTGTCCATCTCCGTTCATATTACGGAGTTCCTTTAGGTATTGTTGAGACTCCACGTATCTTTGTTCGAGGTCCGTCCGCGCCTGTTCGTTGGAAATCCTGTCTCCCTGTTGGGTCGGCCGTGGCCTGTAGCTTCCATGCCTTCCCTCTTGCGGTTGGTACGGCGCTGAGTCGTGGCGTCCTTGGTCCCAACGTCCGCGGGATCTTCTAGGATGGTACTGCCTGTTCCATCCTCGCTCTCCCCTTGCCTGGTACCTTAGTTCATAACCCCTCGGCGGTCGGTTCTCATATCTCCTCCAGTTGTTATCGTGGGGCGCGCTCGCTGTAGTGGTCCCCTGCTCCCGTGTGGCTGGCCTTCTTTGGACTTCCGTCGCATGAATTTGTTCAGTGGGCCTCATGCGCTGTAAATGCGCGCTAGTGTGGTCCAGCTGTCTCAAAATTCCCTCCGTTTGTATTGCCGTCTGGGCGTTTGCGGCGATAAGCGTCTCTTGGACTTTAACAGGTAGCTGTTTACCTATTGCGGCTACCAGAGAGCGCTCGGAAGGGGGATCATCGAGTTCTCTCATCTTGGCGAATTGTGCAATGAAATACTCCGCGTATTTTGTCGGGCTTTGCGTTGAGAACTTACGGGAATATAACTCCAGTCTCAAATTTTGTTGCCGCTCGAGACTCCAGTAAGTTTTTAGAAAAGCCTCTTTGAACTCTGCCAGTGACTGAAAAGTATAGCGGAAACTCTGAAACCATTGTAAGGGGGCATCTTCCAAAAGTTTCTCCACCGTGCGCAAGTGCCTTTCCTCCGGTATGCGGTTGTCCAAGATGTAAGCGTCCAGTTCGCGAATGAATTGTTTAGGGGTCATGACGCTATTTTCGTTGTATCGTTTTGGGCGGTCATCTCCGGTCCTGATCACATGTACAAGCTGCGTCGGCGTCGCGGCGTAGTTCGGCGTCGAAGTTCTGGCTTTCGGCGTCCCGAGTGTAATGCTTGTTGGAAATCCGAGTAATCCATTTAACGGCGGCTCTGGCGTCGTCTGTGTCTGACATCCTGTCTTCCGGGGGTTATTATTATTATTAGTATTGCTCCGGGCGTCGTCCATCGTCCGTGCAGCTTCTCTTTGCAGTTCGAGGATTGCCTCGTCCTGAATCTGCCCTCTCAGGTCTGTTTTAATTAATTTTGCCTCCTGGCGTTCAATTCTCGATATCATTTCCATTTCCAACTTCCGGACTCTTTCTAGGTTGGCCTCCATTTCTTTTTCCATTCCCTTCTTATTCTCGTGGGCGTCTTCCTCATTTCGCTCTGTTAATCCATCGATTTCCTCTTTCAATTCCTTTATCCCAATTTGCATCATCTTAATGTGTCGGGTGACATTTTGTTCTCGGCCTTCCATAGCAATGACGCGTTCAGCTCCGGCGCTAATCTGCCCCTGGACTTCCTCTAGCTGTTTCGTTACTCTAATGTCCATGGATTCCATATTGCTCGTTATTTCTTCCAAATTCTTATCCATAGCTTTGACGGTATTATCCACCTTACTTACTTCTGTGAGCAATTCTTGATAATTCTTGTCCGCTTTGCGCTCTATTTCCCTCGTTTTGTGTGTTAGTTTATCGATCTGCTCTGTAGTGGACCGTGTAAGTTGCTCCACTGCGGCCCTCAACTCCTTGCCCTGCGCTATGCAAGTTTGCCCTAGCTGCTCGGTCTTTAAGTTAATTTCTGCCTTAACCGCCTCTAAACTATCTTTGAGTTCCTTATCCGCGGCTTCCGATCTTTGCTCCCATTTTCTATCGCTAGCCTCTAAAGTGTCTTTAAGCTTTTTGTCGGTGGCTTCTGACCTTTCCTCTGCCTTTCTGTCACTAACTTCTAAAGTGTCTTTAAGCTTCTTGTCGCTAGCTTCTAACGTGTCTCTGAGCTCCTCAATGTTCGCTGCCACGCTTTCCTCAATTTTTTTTACAAAGTACATTAAACATAACTTGCAACTCCTCTGAAGTAGCCATTGCAACACACACAACAATAATATAATCACTGAGAATACGGGTGTCTAGGTTCCCCATTCACCATCATGCACCTGTCTTGTGCAGTAGTAGGAATCAGAATAATTTTTGGACCTGTTACAATATTTACGTTAACAACAACAACAACAACCACAACCTGCCTGAATGGCCTCCTAGTATCCAGGTCTCCAAATACAATAACATATAACAATTTTAAACTCCTCTGGGATGCCTTAATAAAATGCCTAACCCGTTCGCAAAAATCAACAACACAGTTCATTAATTGAGGATTATTGAATCCGCGGTTAGCTCTCAGAAGTGTGGGCTACCTAACCAAATCTTCCCCTTTCTGGGCTGCTATCTTTCAAAACACATTTATTTCAAAATTTAATCTTTTCTGGGTTTACCCGTGAATTTAACAACGCTGTCTACGCGTGATTTTAATTATTAACCCAGAAACAAACACATTTTTGTCCAGTATAGGCAATCTCGTTTATTGGTTCACTCCTCCTACCTTGGCTTGGATAATTACATGATTATTCATCCTAGATCATAGATCTTCGCCTTTTTCAATAGATCCGCCTTCCACAATGGATCTAGCCTCCACGTTGGGTGCCATTTCATGCATACTATAATGTGGGGTGGTCCTGTGGTGCAATGAAATGCTACGGGTCTCTAAATCATCCCGGTAGGACATCCAGTCACCTCTGTGAGCTGTCTTCATTACTTCCAGCGTCACTGGTGGGTACCAGGAGAAATAGATCACCGCATCGGTAGATCTAGGTATCAGGTAGTGCAAACATGTGGGGGAAAAGTAGACTACTTTAAACGGAGCGATTGCCAACTCCTCTCCCACGAACAAAACCTTGTGTACGCCATTGTTCCTGATTTGAAATAGGAAATGGGTCCTAAATATTTGCTATGTACCCGATCGGGCATCTCTAGGCCTAAAAATTAAATAATAATAATAATAATAATAATAATCTCGGGTGCGGTACGTTCGTTAAATGATCACTAATGGCCTAGGTCAACAGGAAACAGGTTCGCTAAACTACTGAAATGGCGTACACTAGTTAACAGGTAAAATCTAATTTATTGAGCTCTAAAATCCGGTTTGAAAAATTACATTAACTCAAAAGAACAAAAAAATAAATGCAACAGCAAAACAAGTTACAATAACGTTACAAAATTAAACCCAAATAAGAAGAGAAAAACAAAATAGGTTTAAAATAACAAAATCAAAATAGTAAAAGAAAAACACGGCTCTCCCAGACCTCATCATCGGCCTCAAATACAGCTTAAAAGAAACGAAAAATAAAATACATTATTTGGATCCAGCTGTGAGCAAGCAAAGATTACATCACTACGTTAACAGCTGACTGCCAGGGGTGGCAAAGTTATTACGGTGAATGTCAACTGCTACGACAAATTCAGGGTCTCAAACAAAATGCTGTTGCCCTTAAAATACTAAAATAGAATATTCTGATCCAGCTGTGAGCAAACAAAGATTACATCACTACGTTAACAGCTGACTGCCAGGGGTGGCAAAGTTACTACGGTGAATGTCAACTGCTACGACAAATTCAGGGTCTCAAACAAAATGCAGTTGCCCTTAAAATACTAAAATAGAATATTCTGATTCAGCTGTGTGCAAACAAAGATTACATCACTACGTTAACAGCTGACTGCCAGGGGTGGCAAAGTTATTACGGTGAATGTCAACTGCTACGACAAATTCAGGGTCTCAAACAAAATGCAGTTGCCCTTAAAATACTAAAATAAAATATTCTGATCCAGCTGTGAGCAAACAAAGATTACATCACTACGTTAACAGCTGACTGCCAGGGGTGGCAAAGTTACTACGGTGAATGTCAACTGCTACGACAAATTCAGGGTCTCAAACAAAATGCAGTTGTCCTTAAAATACTAAAATAAAATATTCTGATCCAGCTGTGAGCAAACAAAGATTACATCACTACGTTAACAGCTGACTGCCAGGGGTGGCAAAGTTACTACGGTGAATGTCAACTGCTACGACAAATTCAGGGTCTCAAACAAAATGCAGTTGCCCTTAAAATACTAAAATAGAATATTCTGATTCAGCTGTGTGCAAACAAAGATTACATCACTACGTTAACAGCTGACTGCCAGGGGTGGCAAAGTTACTACGGTGAATGTCAACTGCTACGAAAAATTCAGGGTCTCAAACAAAATGCAGTTGCCCTTAAAATACTAAAATAAAATATTCTGATTCAGCTGTGTGCAAACAAAGATTACATCACTACGTTAACAGCTGACTGCCAGGGGTGGCAAAGTTATTACGGTGAATGTCAACTGCTACGACAAATTCAGGGTCTCAAACAAAATGCAGTTGCCCTTAAAATACTAAAATAGAATATTCTGATCCAGCTGTGAGCAAACAAAGATTACATCACTACGTTAACAGCTGACTGCCAGGGGTGGCAAAGTTACTACGGTGAATGTCAACTGCTACGACAAATTCAGGGTCTCAAACAAAATGCAGTTGCCCTTAAAATACTAAAATAGAATATTCTGATTCAGCTGTGAGCAAACAAAGATTACATCACTACGTTAACAGCTGACTGCCAGGGGTGGCAAAGTTACTACGGTGAATGTCAACTGCTACGACAAATTCAGGGTCTCAAACAAAATGCAGTTGCCCTTAAAATACTAAAATAAAATATTCTGATTCAGCTGTGTGCAAACAAAGATTACATCACTACGTTAACAGCTGACTGCCAGGGGTGGCAAAGTTATTACGGTGAATGTCAACTGCTACGACAAATTCAGGGTCTCAAACAAAATGCAGTTGCCCTTAAAATACTAAAATAGAATATTCTGATTCAGCTGTGTGCAAACAAAGATTACATCACTACGTTAACAGCTGACTGCCAGGGGTGGCAAAGTTATTACGGTGAATGTCAACTGCTACGACAAATTCAGGGTCTCAAACAAAATGCAGTTGCCCTTAAAATACTAAAATAGAATATTCTGATTCCTCTTACTGGCACACACATCTGTAAATACACTTGGACGTAGTGTGAGAGTATTCTTTCTGATAGGCATCTGACATTTGGTCGTTCAGCCTATCGGGTGGACAATAATATAGAAAATATCGGGGCAAACGAGATAACGCAAATTGACAGGGGCGTAACTACACCAAATGCAACACAAAACATTCTGGGTTCGAACCAGAAACTACATAAAGAAAATAGCCCAACAATGGCTCACTTAAACAGAGAAAGTGCCAGCATGCCTAACTACTAATAAACAAACCCCCTCTCCTATCTAAAATCTAACTTCAATCTTCCGTGTGTTGATAAAATTAATCGACCTTGACCAACCAGCCGGGGTGACACTCCCCATGGGTAGCGAGCCCGCTTCCACGAGCTGGACAGATTGACTTCACATTCTAAAATGTGGTCTCTTACTAAAACCGCCTTAGTGGCTATGCTACGATTTGTGACATTTACAGGGTTTTAAATAAATTTTACATCAGACCAGGGCTGCGCAACAAAAACCAGAGACGTCAGCACTCCTCCAACCTGTGGAAAAAAAAACACATCGCGTGTGTGTGTACACAAAACAAACATGATGAACCAAAACGTACTTTGTGTGCATACTAATTACTTCGGACTACGCTGTCCGGAAACACTTACCTCGGAATACCATCCGGAAACACTTACATCGGAAATACAATCCGGAAAAACACTTACCTCGGAAATACAATCCGGAAACACTTATGGGCTCAAAATTCGGCCGGTATGCACACAAATACAACCTCACGGCTCCTTGCCGGAAAAAAATTAAAGCACACACACATAAAAAAATCTGTGACAGACATCGTCCTGCTTGCCGTTCCTGGGAATTCACTGGTCAATTCGCAACCGGTCTGGGAAAAAGAAAAGTGGGTCCT
Organism: Meconema thalassinum; assembly: GCA_946902985.2. NCBI lineage: Eukaryota > Metazoa > Arthropoda > Insecta > Orthoptera > Tettigoniidae > Meconema > Meconema thalassinum. The sequence goes on along the minus strand of OX336388.2, from coordinate 601,404,957 downwards.
GGGTCGCTAACCATCTGACCTATTTTCCTAAAGTGGCAAAACTAGTCTAACCTAGCTGGGCGTTACTAAATGTCACAAAAAAAACAAATTCTTACCCTATCTACTTGTCAGGTCGTGCATTTAACTTACAGCTAGTCTTACATGAAATATATAGCCAAAACAAATCCATCCTAAAACACACGGCAATTTAACTTATGATGCCTTTGGCAAATAAAAATTACAGACACCTCCGTCATCCACCAACAAACATGCATTATTTTTAAGGACTGACGGACAAACAAAATAAAAAGGACTGGCAGGCTGACTAAAAAAAACTAATAGCCCCTGTCTAAAACGAAAATATTGACATCAAAGGTCAAAACAAAACTAATACTACTGTACAAATATCTCGTCCCCTTTTCTACATTACGTCCCCAAATATAGAAAGTTTAATACTCATCACTTGTCCCTGGAGTAGACAGGCCCATGACGGCTACTGGTCACCACTTCGACACCCGGACGTAAGGCCCTTAGCCCCTCATCAATCCGGTGTCGTTCCACTGGGTCATCTTACAAGGCGATGACATACACATAAATACACTGTTAACACTAATCGATGCACTTATTTTGCACACCCTATCACCTAAGACACTTTCTACACTTATATCCACGGGCTTCATTCGCTGCGAAAACGTTATGATATGTGGCTGGCGGTACTGTTACTGCGAATCGGGCTTGCAGGTCCTCAGTAGGCCGACATACCCCTATCCCGTTCAGTCCTAGATTGGTATTTCCTACGATTTCCTAGACCGTTGAAACATATGAGTCCAAGCCTATAGGTTCAGCGATCTCGCTTGCAACTCGTTAGCTCCACAAAGTTCCCTGCTCGGGTCTCGAATGGGCTGCTGGTCAGCGCTCCGCGCTCTCGGCTCCACACGGCGTGGCGTTAAGTTTTTAATGGACGTGGGTGGCAAACTCCATCTGGATAGATTTGTATAAATAGTGTTCGCCTTCGATAACTATCATGACCACTGTGGGTCTTTAGCCGCAAGTTTGAATGATTGGCGGTAAAAGTTTATCACTTAGAAAATGTTTTCTCACTCGGCTACGCGGTATCAAAGTCGCGAGCAGCGTGGACTATGCCCGGTGTGGCTGCAAAACTGACTGACTAGTGTGTGCGCTCAGTGCCTAAACCACCCTCAACATTGGGACAATGGACTTGTCACCTCTGTCAAGTCCGCTCCCATGGCAATCGTCACAGCGCAATAATTTTTGGTTCAACTTGTAGGTCAAGATGAGGACAGCAATATTCATAGGATTTAATTCGAAATCGATCGGCAGGAACCTCTTCAAATCAAATTGCATCATGACGCTACAGGGTAGATCCTCGTTTGGCGCCATGTCTTGAGTGTCGTGGAGGGGGGGAATATTCATCCGCGGCTGACTCAGTAATATCCCCGTAACTCTGGTAGTTTTTGGGCTTGGGCCGTGATTAAAATTCCGAAATGCATTTCTCAGCTTCTTCTCTGATTGGGCCATTTTATTACAATTATTCCATAGGCGGATCTTAAATTAGCATCTCGGCGCCACTTTACATTGTCTAATTCCGCGGGCTCTAGTGCTGGAGGATTACCAAGGCTAGGGTGTCGTAAATCCAGCACTTCAGCTGCACAATAAGTGTGTTGGCTATACAAAAGGAGCTCTTGTCCCCAAGATTCTTGGAAATGCGGGCCTCACCCAGTAAGGCTACGGTGTTGTCCTGCTCGTATTCCAAACCTCCGTGTTTTCTCTTAGTGCTATGGGCAGTAGAGTAATTATTGTTCTTAACATCATATTGGACTGGCAACTCAGATGTCGTATTCATTTCGGTTCAAACGCTATCGTGTTCTTTGTATATGGCTCCCCCACAATTTCGGCACTGAGAACACCGCAAATTATGCGTGCTCGGTATGCGATCGATCCTGAGGTCTCCGATAACTCGGCATGCTATCGATCCCTAGCCCCCTGATCGGTTTCAGTATGGACTTCTGAAAATTAATCTGTAATGCTATTATCTACATGTGTGCCAATTTTGAAATAGTTCACTTGCATAACTTCTGTGATATCCAAATTAGAGCTTGAATTACAATTGCGATTTCAAATATGGCGTTGAGATATTCCGGTATTGATCCTTACTCATACCAAATTTGGTTTCGATAGCAGCAGCCGTTTAGGAGTTGATAGGGGGGGGGGGGACGCACACACACAGACAGACAGAAGGACAGACAGACAGTCAGACAGACACACATTTTCCCGGATTGGTCTCATAAGTCTACTTTTTCCTAATTTTTTCAAAATGTAAAAAGTAGGCTGAAAATCTCATTAAATTAATATTAGCCTATAGGTCTCAAAACTGTAAGACTAGTTTAAAAAGTATTTCCATTCAATATGTTTTCTTTAATAATACTGTTTACTTATATACTAGACGACCCATGCTGCTCCGCAGCATTCGTTTTAACAATCCTACAATCCCTTCTTTCCATGTGACATTTGCTGTTCAAATGTCTTCATGCTAGTGACTTGAACAGACATTTACGGTACCGTTGCTTTTGGGTAAATGATGAAGTAGACTTACGAGATCAAATGTGTGGGTGTCTGCCTGTCCTCTGTGTGTGTGTCCTACCTTATCTTTAACTGTTTAACCAACGTAAGCTTGAAAGGCACACGGACGGCAGGTCCCAGACGCAAATCTGAAAACCCATGGTGAATAGCGAAACTCCAAATAATTCTCTGAAGTATTAACTCGACATGTGTCGACAGTTTGATGCTGGCCGAAGCTGGGGTGATATGGTCGCTCGCAAGCTGCAAAATGGTGCTCCGCAGCATTCACTTCAACAATCCTACAGCACTTCTGTCCATATGATATTTGCATGTCTTCATGCTAGTGACCTGAACAGACATTTACGGTAGGCTACGGTCGGTTTTGGGTAAATGATTAAGTAGACTTATGCGATGAGGCTCATTATAGTTCAAGTTTCATTATGCTACAGGTTCTTCACCAATCATAGCTCAAGATTTCCATTACAATACAGCTGTTTGACCGATTAAGTAGGGATAGCATCGCGTATCGCCTCCACCACAACAGATAGAATAGTAAATAAAGGCGATTGATGAGAAATGAAAAGATAACTCACACAGAAGGAATTAATATTTATTAAGCTGTAAATTTTATTGAGTATATCTTAGTTATAGAACTGAGGGAATGAAAGAACAGGATGTAGGAGAGTAATCACCAATGTAGGACAATAGCACTTTTTTTTACCATTACCACAGGACAGTTACCGTGTTAAGGATGCGGACGTCCTTGTACAATTGTTATTTAATCTGTGCCGTGTTCGTTTCAACATTCTAATAGTACTTCCTTCCATACGACATTTGCTGTTTGTTTGCCTTTTGGTTCTATTTGAACTTTGACGTCATGAAATGATTTTGCTCGCGATAGTGCGACATACAGCTGTCCGTGGCTAAACACCGGTTGAGGTAAATAAATGCCTATTTGATCTTGTGTTTGACCTTGAGCTTTATTGATGGTTATACAGAAAGCCAAACGTACTGGAAACTGCCTCCTTTTGGAGGAAAATGGCATAGAAGTATCTGATGGTGTAAGGTCAAGGCGAGGATGTTGGACATTGTTTCCAACATTTACGCCAATAATAATTTCCTGGTATAAGCAATTGTCATGTATCTTCCGAACCAACAGTCAAGTACCGTTCAACAGACCATGGGTGACATTAATATTTCTCAACAAAATCACAATTGAGCCTTCTTTCAGTTGAAGGTTATGAGGTGGCAATCCACTTATGTCTATGCTGTCTAAAAATTCTGTTGGGAATTTTAAAAGTTCACTCTCATCTTCAGTAATCAAATTATTCACAATGATGTAAGTTCTCGATGTTCATGGGATTAGCTTTAAAACTTTGTCATTGATTTCTTTACAGTGTTCATTTTTAGGAGCTAAAATAGCTATTTTTGAAAAGCGTGAAATATCTTTCAGCGTGGAAACTTCGTTTCCATATATTTCAGCGATGATATCAGTTTTAGCAATGATGGAGGGTGGTTAGTCGACTAATTCTGAATTTTCTCCATCGACGTGAGGTTATTCACCGTTACCAATTTGTATCAAGAAGTTTGCATAGCATTCTCATACTATCGCTGATGCCAATAATAAAAGGAGAATAATTATTCCAGTTGTCTGTAACATGTTTAAAAATTCAAAAACTCGGATTGTTGTACACACAATATGCCAATGACCTGAACAGACAATTGCCGTTACCTTTAATTTTTATAACATTTGTAATTGAGGGTCGCCTCTCTCTCATCATATGAATCATCTTTTTGATTGAATACGAATGGCGGTTCCAAAATTTGACTGTAGTGGCATCTGCTACTGACCCGAACGTGTAGAAGTTAATTTGGTAAACAAAATAATCGCGTATAGCGTAAAGCACCAATGCCCCCCCCCCCCCCCCTAACTTTTCATCGGTTCCTATCCACTCTTACATGAGTTTAATATATAGGCTACACTTGGATGACCAGTTTCAATCGTCGATCATAGTGTATTTATTAATCTAATGCATTTTTTTCAGGATTATGGAACTTCCCATTGCAATTGGGTATAATCGTGTTGGCCGACTGAAAAACATTAAATTTCGATTATTAAGGCAACACTGAACAAGAAGTCCCGTGACGAACTAAAGAGCCTACTTTTCTTAAATTTAAGATTCATGCCAATGACTAATCTATATGGACCTATCTATAATAATGACGAAATTAAGTTGGTAATATCGAAATTTCCAATTAGTTCGAAATATACCTGGCATAATGTAGCCTAATAGAGCATTACAGTTGGCAGCCCTGCTGACAGAATATATTCTTAGTTCCATCTCTTAAGGTACAGATTACAAAATTTGGTTGAAGTCCAATGGATAGCATGGACGTTACATGCAGTTAGACATTGGATCTATAAGCGCGCGTTAAATCATGCTGGCAGCAATGTCATGCATGTGTTGGTCAGAAATAATCTGAAATATTATGATCTATTGTTGTGCCAATTTTGGATGAAATCCATTTGTTAGTATAGAAGTTACTGGTATTTTAAAATTGGACTTATCAGCAGGCTAGAATCATGTTGGTAGCACTGACGTATATTAGTTACTCCAAATTAATCTAGAATGTCAGGTACTATACGTGCGCAAAGTTTAGAGCTGTTGGCTTGCATACTTTCTGATATATTAATATTAGGGTAAAAAATATAAACAACATTTCTTAACAGTTGGCAGCCCTGATTGCTCTTAAGAATACGCATAGTCATATCTGTTATGGTACACATAGCACATACGAAATTTGGTTGAAATCCAATTGATAGAATAGAAGTTACATGTATTTAAAAATTGGTCCTATCAGCAGGCTTGAAATCATGTTGGTAGCACTGACATACATTAGGTGCTACAAATTAATGTAGAATGTCAGGCACTATACGTGTGCAAGGTTTAAAGCTGTTGGCTCGCATAATTTCTGATATATTGGTATTTGGATAAAAAATAGAGAAAGCATTTATTGACAGTTGGCAGCCCTAGTGGCTCTTAATAATATGCTCAGTCATAAATGTTTATGTACACATAGTACATACGAAATTTGGTTGAAATCCATATGATAGGGTAGAAGTTATATGAATTTAAAAATGGGACCTATCAGTAGGCTTAGAATCATTTTGGCAACACTGTCATGTATGGCCTCCTGAAAATTAAACTGAAGTATTATTATCTCTATGTGTGCCAATTTTGGAATAGTTCCCATGTATATATTCCAATATATCCAACATGGAGCTCAAATGTCAATTGCGAGATTTTTCAGCAGTTGGTAGCACTGACATAATTTTCAAGTGTGACATTGAGATGTCCCGCTATAGATCTTTACTCATACCAAATTTGGTTTCGATTGCTGCAGCCGTTTAGGAGTTGATAGGGGACAGACAGACAGACAGACAGACAGACAGAAGGACAGACAGACAGACAGACATTTTCCCGGATCGATCTCATAAGTCTACTTTTTCCTCATTTTTGCAAAATGTGAAAAGTAGGCTAAAAATGGCTTCAAATACCATATCCTATCTCCAATTTACACATGCTAGTGCAACAATCATAATAACGCAGGTTATCACAAAATTTCTACACCCCCCCCCAATGTACACGGGGCAACATGACCACGATGTCTAAGCCCCGCAAATGAAATAACAACTGTCTACACATGAAAACTGCAAAATGGTGATAGGAGAATGTTTGCCACCACTTTTCTCTCACAGGATGGCATTACATTACATTTTGCTAATATGCTGATTTACTGTGCATACGATAGCATAGAGCAGTGGTTCCCAACAGGTGGTCCGCGGACCCCTGGGGATCCGCAAGCCATGCCGAAGGGGTCCGCAGATATTAGAGTAAAATATATTTGGTTCAGTAACAGATTTTCAGTATTGCAGCTTTCTGAGTACCTTAAAAATACTAACTTTTGCGTAAAAAAGTGCCGGAATTGCTGGAGCTGCTCCAACAATTGAGCAGTTCCGGCTTGATGTCTTGGAGCATCTCATCAAACAGAAGTGGTTCAGAACAGTGTCAAGAGTCGGAGTCACTGGCGCTGCCATCGGGTGCCTAGTGCTGGGCCGGTAGCCCGTGGGGTTGACAGTTGAATGAGTGAAGATCGGTGGAGGTTCGCGATCCAGCAACGCGCAGCGCTACTGAAGTACGAAGTTTACCGCTCGTGCCAAGGGGGCGCGCCACTGTTTGCAGCCGACAAGTGAGTCACTTACACAGCCAACTAGCATTTCAGACGACAGTCGGCCATTGTTAGTTTATTGCTAGTGCTGTCACAGAACTTGTTGTTTACAAGAGTGTTTTCGTAAAATAGTTAGTGTTTGTAAAGCTATGTTTTTGCGGAAAGTTAGAGTAAGCGTACAGTGATTAAAAATGGATCGTTGGTTGAAAAGTGGATCGTTAAAACGAGATAGGCCTACGGATGAAGACGAATTTGACGTTGAAGTTAATAAGTCAGTGACTCTCGAACCGAACTTGTTAGTGTCTCTTGAACCCAACTCTCCACCGTCACTTGAACCTAACTCATCTACGGTCAGTGTTAAGTCTACTGCAAAAATTAGAAAGTACAACTCTGATTACTTGGAAATTGGCTTCACTTTCACTGGACCTGAGCATCAGCCTAAACCTCAATGTGTTATTTGCTACGAAAGCCTTTCGAATGAGTGTATGAAGCCAGCAAAACTCCGTCGACATCTTGAAACAAAACATCAAGAGCACAAGAATAAGTCATTAGATTTTTTCAAAAAGAAATTAGGAGAATTTAAAAGATCTCGTGAAAACATTACTAAACACTCTGGTGTAAATGTAAATGAAAATGCAACCCTTGCATCTTATGAGATATCTCAACTTGTCGCAAAATGTGGAAAAAACCATACAATTGCTGAAGAACTTATACTGCCATCAGCAATAATTTTATGCAAGAGAATGTTAGGTGATGCAGCTGCTAAGCTAATAGGTACTGTTCCGCTCTCTAACAATACTGTCCAACGACGAATTACTGATATGGCCAATAATATTGAAGAAACGTTGCTGGTAAGACTTTGCATGAGTGATATGTATGCTCTACAATTGGATGAAAGCACAGACATATCAAAAAAATCAATAATGTTGGTTTTCACACGATTTTTGTGGGAGGACCAGATATTCGAAAATTTTCTTTTTTCGGGCGAACTACTTCACACACCATCAGGAGATATTTTTACTGCACTGAATGATTTTTCAGTAAACATGACATCTCCTGGACAAAGTGTGTGGGCCTGTCTACGGATGGAGCAAAATCAATGGCTGGCAACAAAACGGGACTTCAAGCTCGTATCAAAGCAGTAGCTCCTGAGGTGAAATGGACACACTGTTGTATTCATCGTGAAGCCTTAGTAGCCAAAAGATTGCCAGAACTTTTGCAGAAGATACTTAACGAAGTGGTTCAAATCATTAACTACATTAAAACTCGTCCTCTGCAATCCAGATTATTTTCTTTGTTATGCAAAGAAATTGGCATTGAGCATGAACAGCTTCTTATTCATACGGAAGTAAGATGGCTCTCTCGAGGTAGGATCTTGACAAGATTCTTTGAAATTAGAGATGAGGTTCGTATCTTCCTTCTTGACACCAAGTACGCAGATTTTCTCACTGACGTTTCTTGGCATTGCTCAACTGCCTACTTAGCTGATGTCTTTGAACACTTGAATGTGTTAAACTTAAGTTTGCAAGGGAACAATGTAGATATGTTCAAAGTAGAAGATAAAATTAGTGCTATGGTAAAAAAGTGTCAGATCTGGGCGGCACAGATTGAAAAAGAGTCATCTACTAACTTCCCTACTTTGAAACAATTCTTGAAGTCTTCAGAGGAGAATTTGCCTGACCATATAAAGAGCAACATAGCCGAGCATCTACGCAGCCTAGCCACTACGTTTAGGGAATATTTCCCTGAACCAGACCCTGACGATAGTTGGATTCGAAATCCCTTCAGCTGTCAAGTAATAGAAAAAATCCAAGGCCTCACAGAAGTAGAACAAGATCAACTTGTGGATATGTCGAGCTGTGGTACAATGAAAAACAGTTTTAATGTTGAAAGAATTGCAGACTTCTGGGCAACAGTACGCAAAGACTACAAAGAACTTGGAGATAAGGCAATGAAAAAGATCCTTCCATTTGCAACTACCTATCGTTGTGAAAAAGCATTTTCCTCAATGTGTTACATGAAAAACAAATACAGGAATCGGCTCGACATGCAGTTGGATTTCAGAGTGAAAATATCAAATTTGGAACCAAACATTTCAGAAATAATGGACTCAAAGATTAGATTCAACTCATCTCATTAAGAACTGAAAATTAAAACTGTGTACCGATGGACATAATATGTATTTCCACAAATAAATCATAATTTTGTATAAAATTAGTTTTTACTTATTTTCTCCATATTTTTCTAAATTAATGCAATTTTAATTGCAATATTCTTAAAAGAGCAATACACTCCGAGGTTTTATTTCTTTCTTTCTTAAATTTTCAATTCAAACTCCAAATTGTTTTAAGGATTTTGTCAGCAAAAACCTACATTTGAAAAAAAAACTTGAGCAAAAATCGAGAATTAAACAATAACAATAAAGGCAAGACTGAACAAAAAATGTTAAGCTTAATCTCTTTTCTCAAAATGTCAACCTTAATTTCCAAAACAATTAAAATAATAACACTCTTAATCAGGCTCTTTTAAGTGATATGAAATAGCAAGGTCCAAATATAGACCATTTGTATTACATTAAATTAGCTCATTAGCATTAAAGACTATATAGTATAGGTTTAGGAATTAGTGGGGGTCCTTCTCATTATAGCTACTGGAAGAGGGGGTCCTTGGAAATTTTTTGTTGGGAACCACTGGCATAGAGAATACTACAGTCCAATAAATCCTTGAACAACACTGAGAAATGGCTTCAAATATCATATTCTATCTCCAATTTACACATGCTACTGCGGGGGGTGGTGGCTCAGCGGTCTAGCTGTATGCCTCTCACCAAGGCGGTCCGGGTTCGATTCCCGGTCAATGCATGTGAGATTTTCGAAGTGAAATGCCACGTCCTGTGGTTCGGATTCCACGTAAAAAGGAGGTCCCGTGGCTCATGATCTCTAGATTAACGGTCACGTTAAACTACAAGCTTCCTTCCTTCCTTCACATGCTACTGCAACAATCACAATAACGCAGGTTATCACAAAAATTCTACACACACACCTATAGTTTGTCCATTGGTAGAAGGTGCCCGTAGAACTTCGCATGCTGGTATTGGCCGTTTCCAACCTTTGATACGGTTTAGAGTTTGCTTTCAGTCGGTAGGTTCCATCTGGGAGCAATCTCGGTCCATGCATTTTTCTGAGGTTACGTCTTTCGACCGTCTCCAGATCATCCATGGTGCCTTTCCCGATCATCAAGAGGGTCTCTGCAGCGTACAAAAACCTGTGGCCTGACAATAGTTTTGTAATGACAGATCTTGGCACTTCTTGTTGTAACGGTCATATAATACCATAGTTTATATTCAAAATAGTTACGGTATTATTATAAATTTAGTTATATGACCCTTCAAACTTTTTAAAACCAATATGCTGGTCCAAGCTCAAAATAGGTTGGCCAACACCTGATATATTTACAGTACATACGAGTATCTAAAAGAACGTGTTGCCATTCCAATTTTGGAGTTGGAAACACTGACTGAAAGCCTTGTACTCACATTTGACATGGATTAGATCCTGAGGTGATTTCGCTCGGAAACATTCAGTTGTAATCGGCAGTGCTGCACGTCCAGCAAGTCTGTTAGTTATTGTTGTTTTAAGGGGCGGAACAGCGAGGTCATCTGCCCTTACAAAGTCAGTTGGTAGTATTAGTTGTTATTGTTGGTGTTTTAGAGGGTTGGTATATCTTGGTCATCAGCCCCGGATATTTGAGTGCGTGTTCAATATGTTAACCTGTGTTACTTGAAATAAGGCATTTTACTGGAGGGAGTGTAGAAAAACTGGGAAGAGGATAAACCACAATCAGGGAAGCCGCTGTCAATGCTGAGATTCTAAACTCGGATCTCCGTTCAGCAGTTCCCCATCACGGTCGTGATGAGCGATATTTATCATGCCTTGCAATGTGAAGTTAAAGGGAATGGGTGCTGTTCATTAATGATTCAGGCGCTTTGCGACACCGTGGTCATGAAGCCTCGTGTACTTGGGTGTGTGTTTGTGGAAGCATTCTGATAACCTGTGTCAATGTGATGTCTGTACTATTATTATGACATTCATCTCACCATATAAAAGTGGGACAAATCAACATATCGTCGGCTTGTTTGCAAGACGGTATGACAACCTCTCTTAGGGTGGTCCATTGAGAAACAAACGAACTATTCAACAGATCTCCAAGATGACGGCCTTCTGCATAATGATATGTAGACCAGGATGTATTCCCAATATTTCTCGATTGCGAGCCATTGATTTAGAGATCATGCCGGTAGAAGAAATCATTACTAAACCTCTTCTAAGAGATTGACCTGCATTGCTGCATTTGCCATATTTTCAGAAAGTATGGCAAAATCATCTGCAATTGCTAGGCAGTTTATTTCAGTAACTCTGTTCTTTCTTCCCATTGATATTGGTGATTGTTAATGTTCTTCCAGATTTTTATTCCAAATTCTTACTAATTTCTCCAGGACGCAATTGAAGAGGAGTGGAATTACACTGAAGAAAATGGAAATTGCAACACCCAGAAGGAGTGGTGCTACATTGCTGCAATTGAACATGCAGGACGAGTGTTCGGTTGTGATTCAATGATTACACTTTCAGATCCCTCTGACCGCAAGTTTGGACAATAATCAATACAGGATGTGCCCACCACGAGCTGCAATACATTGATGAATTCAGCGAGGCATGGAGTCAATAAGGCCCTGGATCGCTTCCTGAGGAATTGTGACCCATGCTCGCTGCACTGCACGGGTCAGTTGTTCCAGAGTCGTGGGTGGCTGAGGACGATTGGGCAGTTTACGACCCATCATGTACCACACATGCTCAATAGGACTGAGGTCTGGGGATCTGGCGGGCCATTCTAAGGCTGTGATGTCGTGGAGTGCTTCTCTGGAGATGCGTGCAGTGTGAACCCGGGCATTGTCCTGCTGAAACATCCCATTAGCAATGTTCGCCATCATAGGGACAACCACTGGATTGAACACCCTATCAATGTACTGTCGAGCAGTCATAGTGCCCTCAGCAAGCACTAATTGTGATTTCACATTAAAGCCAATAGCTCCCCAGACCATAATGCTTGGTGTTGGCCCTGTGTGCCTCTCGACAATAAGGTCTGGGTGGCCCCTCTCCCCGGTACGTCGGCGCACACGATTCTGGCGATCACAGCGGGCAAGACGGAAGCGCGATTCATCACTAAAGACGACCCTATGCCATTCGTCGACCCACGTCGATCGTTCTCGACACCAGGCCAGCCTTACACGTCGCTGTTGTGGGGTCAATGGAACACCTTCTGCAGGGATACGGGATCGTAAGCCAGCTGCACGCAGGCGATTACCAACTGTTTGTTGTGTAACGTGGGGTGCCACACCTGCTCGAATTTGCGCTGCTGTTGCATGGGGTTCCATCCGGGCCATCCGAATGATGCGGCGATCCTCTCTCACAGTTGTCTGTCGGGCTGGGCCTGTGCCAGGTCTACGAGTGTGGGTACCTTCATTTGACCACTGCTGCCATACACGTTGTACCGTAGATGCCTGTCGGCCAACACGTGCAGCGACAGTCCTTAGCGATAATCCAGCCTCACACAGCCCAATTATCCGAGCCCTCTCAAACGGCGACAGTTGTTGATAGCGTGCTCTTCTCTGTCGTTGAGACATGTTTGACGGGGAACACTTCGTGTGAAATGAATACAAATTTGGACAGATACATTTTCAAAAAAATGTTGTATAAGTTGCTTCAGGTACACATTTCTCAGTTGGTTTTCAATTAAGTACTCTCAAATTTTGTTTACATACTTGGAATGGATCATGGCAGATGGGTAACTACTTTGTTTCATTATTATTGGGACAGAATGCAATAAAAATCCTAACTCTTTCTTTTTAAATGTATTCAAAAATATGCATCAATTTTGCTCTTCCCAATCCATGCCTACTATGTTTTGGAAGTGAAAATAGGTTAACATTCAAGTACTCCATTAGGCAAGTTAATGTAAAAAAAATTAGCCCTCTATCTTAAATGTTTTCCTAGTTATTGGTACCTAAACATGAAAAATGAGTATTAACGGAAAACAGCTGGAGAAGTTAAAAGTGTATTATTCAGAGCATGGGACGCTAATTTTAAAAAACAAATTTAAGGTAGTTGTAGACATCAAAACCTCAATAAACTATATATATTTTGATTCAGAAAAGAATGAAGAATTTTATGGCGCCAAAATCAAAAAAAAATCGATTTTTTCATCATGCAAGAGTACGTGGTGTCCTTAACCCTTTGGATGCCGACCCCGAATAGGTCATCATAAGCATAGAATGCCAGGCATGTTTCAATGGATTGTGCATCACTGCATAAAAAATTAATAAAAGCCTCAGTTTAAAAGATATGGAAACACAATTTGGTATGTTAGCTTGATGTACTCCAAGGACTATAAACATGAGACTTACATTTGACAAAAAATATTTCATGGAAATCTGTGCACAAAATTATAATATCTTTTTTTTATAAAGAATAAAAATGTTATGATTTGAAATGAATTAGCACATTGTACACTAAATCAAAAGTGTATACGTGAGGATAATTAATGTTAACTCATATTTAGGATCATATATACCAATTTATTCTGTTATAGTAGGCCTACTTTGCAATTTATAAATTAATTTCCAAAAACATGGAACATGTGGAGTGAAACACACCAACAGTGTAACTGTCAACGACTGGATATGTTATCAAATTAGGAGAGGAATGGTGAGAGAACTGTGCCTAGTAGCAGAAATTCATCACTTTCACTAAAATTAGAGTCGCTTATATCTTCAAAGCGATCTGAAAGTTCCTCAATTACTTCACCCGAAATTGGCCTACGTGATGGCATGCCTTCTTGCGACAAATGTACTATTTACAACTTAACTAAGTCCTAGGTAAATTGCTACTGAAATATTACTACAGTAGAAATAATAATAGACTTAATATATCACGATAAATAACTCAAATATGTCAGTTAGGGCGTAAAATGATCAAAAATAAATCACAACACGCGGACATAAACAAACAAGGTGGCTGCCATATTGGATCATAGACGTCAAGCGCGCGCAGACTATACACTCATAATATACGAGTAAACAAGCAAGAAATAAGCTATGTCAGTGCCATCTGATGACATACGAAGGAATTACAAACATTCTAACTTCTTACTACGTGATTTGTAGAGCAATCTAGCACCACAACGCATAACTACAACACATATAATAGCGTGCCGATCGAATCGGCATCTTGGCATTTTTCGTACGGAGCTTAAGTGCCGATGCATCGGCATCTTGGCACTGTAAGGGTTAAACTTAAACGTACCGAAGTGTGTTGTTATGACCTTTACACGTAAGAAGAACCCAATCACATTTGTTTATGGAATTGGACCTAAGTCATTGAAAACAGTAAGCGAGAAGAAAGATCTAGGGATTCTGTTTGACCGAGAGCTGGCTTTCACTTGTCATGTGCAAAAGACGGTCGGGGATGCTTACCGCATGTTAGGGTTTATAATAAGAAACACTAAGCCATTCATTAGGGCCAGTACCTGCATAAACCTTTATACTGCCATGGTGAGATCCAAGCTCGAGTACGCCAGCCAAGTATGGAGTCCCTGGCAGAAAACATGCATTAAATCCAATGAGCAAGTTCAAAAGAAATTCCTCAGATATTTACACCTCAAAATAACGGGCAATTACCCACACATGGTACCATACGGTGAACTTTTGTTGAATTTCGGCATGACTAGTTTAGAGTCTCGAAGGCAAGTGAATGATATGAAGTTCCTTTATAAAGTCATTAACGGTCAAATTGATAACTCATTTTTCCTATCGCTCCTAAATTTCAACATCCCTCGCTTAACTACAAGATCAACCATAACATTCAAAAATGATATAACCAATTCACCTGTATGGAGGCTTTGCAGTATTTACAACGATGCGGTTCGTGTAAACTGGAAACTAGATTTCTGTCTCTCAATCAGACCGTTCTTGGAAATTATAATCCAGTCACTCTAATTCATACTTGAAATAAAATTATCACACAAAACAGAATCAACAATGTATATATGTGGATAGGCCGGTTCCCTAGTTATTAATGTTACCTTTTAGTTTATTATGTAATCATTTCAAAACCTGTTGTTATATTTGACATTAGATCAAATTTAGAATTAGTTTTTATATTATCTTTAGATTAAGCTTTTTACTACTATGCATTTTGATCTGTGTGAACTTCCTAGTTTTAAGAATTACATTAAGATATTAATACTTAATGCAGACATATCAGAAAATGTATTTTACTGTGTAGGTGCAGTTTTATTCGGGCGCACACTGAGCCCTGTAGTGTACCATCAACAAATAAATAAATAAACTATACAGCCTATTTTCATATATCCTACTCATGTAAATTGCCTCTATCAACATACAAAATTTCAGTTTGATTGTTGTGGTAGATTCGTGGATATTGAGAAACATCTAAATATTTCAGATGGTCGCCAGGTTGGATTTTTATTTATGTACTATTACATGAAGATTATTGTGTACGTGTGGTACAATCGCATGATTAGGACACAAGAAGTAAAAACGATATTTTAAAATTTCGCACAGCTGCCATCTTGTGTTTATAAAAACAATTGAAATAAATTAGATGCCAGTGGATTAACATTTGTATAAGCATTTAACGTGCAAAGTTACACTGCACTTGGATGGTTAAAGCGCGAGAAACGTCCATTTAAATATGTATATATTGCGTCGCCGCCATGTTGGATTTGTGCTCACCAGGTTACTGAAAGTCATATAGGTAAACTTATGTTCATAGCCTCTATGAACATAACAAATTTCAGTTTGATTGCTGTAAAAGATTCGTAGTTACAGTATTGAGAACCATCAAAATATTTCGGATGCTCGCCATTTTGGATTGTTATATGTATAGGCCATAGAGTTATGTACCATTAAAGGAAAATTATTGCGTAGCTTCATTGTTCAAACTTTCACTTCGATCGCATGATTACGACACAAGAAATATAAACTTAATTTTAAAAATTCGCAGAGCCGCCATCTTTAGGTTATGTAAACAATTGAACTAAATTAGATGCCAGTGCATTACAATAAGTATAATCATTTACTGTACCTCATTTCAATGCGCTCAGATGGTCAAATCACGAGAAAAGTCTATTAAAATGTTTCAACTTTGCTTGGCCGCCATATTCGTTTTGTACTCTGTAGGTTTTTAATGTTACATAGATAATTTTGTAGCAGTCCCCTTTATCACCGCACAAAATTTCAGGGTGATAAAAATACACACATCAAAAAAAGTTTTGCATCACCTCGGTTCCAAGAGTTCCGGAACCGTTAAATACAAAGGGAATAGAGATCAACACAAACAACATTTCAGCTCGTTTTATTGCTCATGAGACCCACACATTGCATGTTGTACCATCATACAGCTAGACTTTCAGCATTTGTGGTCCAGATTGCAGTACACACCACTACCTCTAATACCCAGTAGCACGTCCTCTTGCATTGATGCATGCCTGTATTCGTCGTGGCATACTATCCACAAGTTCATCAAGACACTGTTGGTCCAAATTGTCCCACTCCTCAACGACAATTCGGCGTAAATCTCTCAGAGTGGTTGGTGGGTCAAGACGTCCATAAACAGCCCTTTTCAACATATCCCAGGCATGTTCGATAGGGTTCATGTCTGGCGAACATGCTGGCCACTGTAGTCGAGCGATGTCGTTATCTTGAAGGAACGCATTCACAAGATGTGCACGATGAGGTCGAGAATTGTCGTCCATGAAGACAAATGCCTCTCCAATATTCTGCCGATATGGGTGCACTATGGGTCGGAGGATGTCATTCAGGTATCGTAAAGCCGTTTCGGAGCCTTCCATGACCACCAGTGGCGTACGTCGGCCCCACATAATGCCACCCCAAAACATCAGGGAACCACCACCTTGCTGCACTCGCTGGACAGTGTGTCTAAGACGTTCAGCCTGACCAGGGTGCCTCCAAACACGTCTCCGACGATTGTCTGGTTGAAGGCATATGCGACACTCATCGGTGAAGAGAACGTGATGCCAATTCTGTGGGGTCCATTCAGCATGTTGTTGGGCCCATCTGTACCGCGCTGCATGGTGTCGGGGTTGCAAAGCTGGACCTCGCCATGGACGTCGGGAGTGAAGTTGCGCATCATGCAGCCTATTGCGCACAGTTTGAGTTGAAACACGACGTCCTGTGGCTGAACGAAACGCATTATTCAACATGGTGGCATTGCTGTCAGGGTTCCTCCGAGCGGCAATCCGTAAGTAGCGGTCATCCACTACAGTAGTAGCCCTTGGGCGGCCTGAGCGAGGCCTGTCATCGACAGTTCCTGTATCTCTGTACCTCCTCCATGTCCGAACAACATCGCTTTGGTTCACTCTGAGACGCCTGGAAACTTCCCTTGTTGAGAGCCCTTCTTGACACAAAGTAACAATGCGGACGCGATCGAACTGCGGTATTGACCTTCTAGGCATGGTAGAACTACAGACAACATGAGCAGCGTACCTTCGTCCTGGTGGAATGACTGGAACTGATCGGCTGTCGTACCCCCTCCGTCTAATAGGCCCTGCTCATGCATGGTTGTTTACATCTTTGAGCAGTTTTAGTGACATCTATGAACAGTCAAAGGGACTGTATCTTTGATACAATATACACAGTCAACGTCTATATGCCGGAGATCTGGGAACCGAGGTGATGCAAAACTTTTTTTGATGTGTGTAGTTTCGGAGATATTGAATGCAGTGAAATATTCCGCACAGCCGCCTTTTCGATGTTATCTAAACAATTAAACTAAATTAGACGCCAGTGCATTACAATGTGTATACTGTAGACATTTGCTGTACCTTGTTTCATTACGTTTGGATGGTTAAATCGCGAGAAAAGTCTATTTAAAGCCTCAACTTCGCTTGGCCGCCATGTTGGTTATGTAGTTACTAGGTTTTTGAAAGTCTCATAGGGGAACTGCTATTAGTTCCCTTTATCACCATAAAAAATTTCAGGGTTATATCGGTAATAGTTTCGGAGATATTGAATGCTGGTGAAATATTTCGCACAGCCGCCATGTTGGATTGGTGAGATACAATAAAATTTGAAGGGCACGGTCGGGGTCGGCCTGAATGGTGCAATGATCTTACCGAGTTTCATTGAAATCGCTCCAGCCATTTAGAATTTATTAGGGGGACACACGCACACCATCACACACACACACGCACACACAGACACACGGACAAAAGGTGATCTCATAAGCCTAATTTTACATCAAATGAAAACAGGCAAAAATACTGTCATTTCACTCACGAATGTTGACAAGCGCACTGTTTGAAAAATTAGACCGCATAAATCGCTCCAGTGAGTGCGCAACTCTTGCACGGCAAGGTTCCCCCTCCCCACAAGATGGCTCAATCGATATTTATCGAAATCATTCGCATACAACCGGGTGAGTTAGCCGTGGTGGTTACGGCATGACTGATGGCAGTCGCTCACATCCGGGAGGCGAGGAGGTTCGAATCCCCCCGCCGGCAACCTTGAAGATGGTCTTCTGTGGTTTCCCATCTTCCTTCCAGGCAAATGCCGGGGTTGGTCCCTAACTATAGGCCACAGCCGCTACCTTCCAACTCCTCGCCCTTACATTCCAACTTCCCTCCTTCCCTCCCCAACGGTACTTGTAGCTTACCCATTGGGTGTCCGCCTCGAAGCAGCTACAAAACTGGCGAGCCGAACATGTCCTCGGACACTCCCGGCACTAAAAGCCATACGCTAAAAAAAAAAAAAAAAAAAAAAAATTCGCATACAATAGCGATAAATGCATTTTAATGACTTTTGTGGCTTAGTAACTTATTCAAAACATCTTCATAATACGTCTTATACAACAACAACTCCTGGCACTATACAGCCCATGAAGGGCTAAGCCGACCAGCGACCACCGCCCAGCCATTTGGCCTGCAGATATTGGGCTGACATGTGATCAGCGCATCGGTTCCCCTCGGCCGTTAATCTTGGTTTTCGTGATCGGGGCGCTGCCTCACTGTCAGGCAGCTACTCAATTGTCCTCACGAGGCTGAGTGCACCCCGTTCCAGCCCTCACGTCAGTTTCTAAAATCCCTGACTGAGCCGGGAATCGAACCCGGGGCCTCCGGGTGAGAGACAAGCGCGCTATCCCAACACCACGGGGCCGGGCCGGTTTAATGCGTCTTATAAGTATGAGGTTCGAATCCCCCCGCCGGCAACCTTGAAGATAGTCTTCTGTGGTTTCCCATCTTCCTTCCAGGCAAATGCCGGGGTTGGTCCCTAACTATAGGCAACAGCCGCTACCTTCCATCTCCTCGTCCTTACATCCAAACTTTCCTCCCCAACGTACTTGTAGCTCACCCATTGGGTGTCCGTCTCGAAGCAGCTACAAAACTGGCGAGCCGAACATGTCCTCGGACACTCCCGGCACTTAAAGCCATACGTTAAAAAAAAGTATTAATAACAAATGCGGATAGTTGCTCCCCTCTCTAATCTCTGTAATTTGTTATTATGTGTATTTCATACGTCCATTGCGAGAGATTGCTACCACCCCCTGTTCAAGAGTTGTCCATGACAAACTTGTGGGGTGATGTTAATGTACTGGCTTGTGGCGAGATACGTCAGATGTAAGGCGGAGTAGTATCAGAATTACTCCTAAGCGAGCTCTCTGCCGAGCGTTTGAAGTGCCGTAGCCTCATATATGAAAATATTTCCGACAAAATTATACTAATAGGCAGAGAGAAATACTGGGACAGTACCTACTGTAAGGCCACGGCCTTCTCCTTCCTGCTTCCTTGCCTATCCATCCCAATCTTCCCCTCCCTTCCCATCCCTCATGAGGCCCCTGTTCGCTTTACAGGTGAGGCCGCCTGGGCGAGGTGCTGATCAAATCTCCTCAGTTGTATCCACTCCGACCAGATGCTCTCAGTTCTAGGACACTGCCCGTAGAGGCGGTAGTGGTGTGTTCCCTCGTTGAGTCCGTGGGAACCACCAACCTGGAGGGTAAAATCGATTAAAAATGTTCCGTGACGAACTAAAGAGCATACTTTTATTAAAATTTAAGATCCATGCCAATGATTTCATCTAGAATAATGGCAAAAGAATGTAGGTAATACTGACATTTCTATTTATTATGAAATATACCTGAAATAGTTTAGCCTAATAGAGCAGCCCTTGTGACTCTGAATATATTCTTAGATTCATCTCTTAAGGTACAGAGTGAACATACAAAATTTGGTTGAAGTTCAATTTATAATATGGACGTTACATGCAGTTAGACTTTAGATCTATCAGCGTGCGAAAAATTAAGTAGGCAACAATGTCATGTATGTTTTTCTTAGAATTAATCTGAAATATTATGATCTTATTGTGCCAATTTTTGATGAAATCCATTTCTTAGTAAAGAAGTTACATGCATTTAAAAATGGATCTATCAGCTGGCTTAAATCATGTTGGCAGCACTGAAGTATATTAGTTACTCCAAATTACTTTAGAAGGCCATGTATTATACGTGTGCAAAGTTTCGAACTGTTGGCTCGCATACTTTCTGGTATATTGGTTTTGGGATAAAAAAAATAAAGAGAAAATTTTCTAACAGTTGGCAGCCCTGGTTGCTCTTACGGATGCGCATAGTCATATCTGTTATGTTACACATAGTACATGCGATATTGTTTGAAATCAAATTGACAGTATGGAAGTTACATGCATATAATGATATGACTTATTAGCAGCCGTATAATCATGTTGGCAACATTGTCAAGTATGACCTCCTGTAAATTAAGCTGAAATATTATTGTATATATATGTGTCAATTTTGGAATAGCTCCCATGCATATGTTCCGAGATATACAACTTGGAGCTCAAATACCAATTGCGATTTTCAGCAGTTGGTAGCACTGTCGCCATTTTCAAATATGGCCGTGAATTATTCGGGTTTAGATCTTTACTCATACGAAATTTGGTTACCATATCTGCAGCCGAAATGGAGTTGATATAGTGTGTGTGTGTGAGAAGGGGGGGGGGGGGAAGCACACACTGACAGACACACATTTTCCCGGATCGATCTCATGTCTCCTTCTTCCTCATTTTTTACCCTCATTTTTACATAATGTGAAAAGTAGGCTAAAAATAGGTTTAAGAGATCACCTTGTGTCCGTGTGTGTGTGAGTGTGCGTCCGTGTGTGTGTGCATCTGTGTGTGTGTCCCTTAATAACTTCTAAACGGCTGGAGGGATTCAATGAAACTCGGTAAGGTCGTAACAATATTTCGTCCGACACCGGCCGTGGCCATCAAATTTTATTACGTATCACCAATCCAACATGGTGGCTGTGCCAAATATGTCACCGGCATTCTATAACTCCTAAACAATTACTGATATCACCCTGAAATTTTGTACGGTGATAAAGGGCACTACTAAAAGTTCACCTATGTAATCTTCAAAAACCTGTTATCTCTACAACGAACATGGCAGCCAAGCGAAGTTGAAACATTTAAATAGACTTTTCTCGCGACTTAATCTTCCGAACGCAGTGAAACTTGGTAAAGCAAATGCGTATACAAATTAAAATGCAATGCCATTTAATTTAGGTCACTTGTTTACATAACCTCAAGATGTTGGCTGTGCAAATTTTTAAAATTAAGTTTTCATTTCTTGTGTCCTAATCATGCGATCGAAGTCAAAGTTTGAATAATGAACCTACGCAATAATCGTCATCAAATCATACCTTCATGGCCTACATATATTAATATCCAACATGGCAATCATCCGAAATATTAGGACGGTTCTCAATATCTATTAATCTATGACAGCAATTAAACTGAAAATTTGTGTGTTGATAGAGGCTATAAACATAAGTTCACCTACTGGACTTTCAATAACCTGGTGTGCACAATTCCCACATGACGGCGACACGAAATTTAAATCTTCAAATGGTCTTTTTTTGGTGCGATTTTACCATCCGTGCGCAGTAAATCGCGGTACGGTATATGCTTATATACCTTTTAATCCAGTGGCTTCTAATTCATTTCAATTGTTTTCAGAACCACAATTGGCGGCTGTGCGAAATTTCAAAATCTCGTTTTTATTTCTTGTGTCCTAATCATGCGATTGAAGTTTGAATTACACACCTACACAAAAATCTTCATGTAATAGTACACAACTCTAAGGCATATACATACAAAATCCAACATGGTGACCATCCGAAATATTTGGACGGTTCTCAATATCTACGAATCTATTACAGCTATCAAAATGAAAAATTGTATGTTTATAGAGGAAATTATTATAAGTAGGATACATGGAAATAGGCTATAAGTATATAGTTCTTGACGGAACTACTTGTTAATTTGTACGTTACTTACAGTGCAAATGAACCGAAATAATGCTTAATATATTGCATCTATTATATTTGCATGTCTTGAAGCGGAAAGGCAAAGGAAAATTTGGGAAGCCAACTAAATTTCCAGAAAGTGATTCCAATTAAGGCGTACCCGAGAGCGCCGTATATAACTTCGGGTTGGAGAGGAGCGAGGTGCAGCGCTGCCGATTACAACTGAAAGTTTCCGAGCGGAGAAACACAACGTTATGATATAGAGAGAAGTGATTGGCTCTCCCAGTCGCCATGCGACTCTTGTGTGTGCTACTGCTAGGCGTGCTAGCGCAGTTCAGTACTCGGGAAGAAATAGAGGCAGCTGAGGCCTCAAATGAGGATTACATGGACGCATCTTCCTATGCCATGTGTGAATGTAAAGGAAAATACCCGTGCTACTGCGTTCAAAAGTTACAATGCATGAAGAATGGCACCATCAACTACCTGGGTGTAGGAAATATACCATACAAGTGAGTTACTACTCATATTAATTCTGGTCCATCTCATAGCATAATACCTGTAATGCTTGAGATCTTGACTTCCACTCATGATTCTGACAAGAAATGGTATCTGGTCGTAGATATGGAAACGGGTTCCACTCACAAGACGACCGGTGCGGTGCCATAAATTTCTACGAAATTAGTGTAGGTGCTACTCGTCAACACTAATTTCGTAGAAATTTATGGCACTACTGTATATGCAGGGTTTGACCAGAAATTAGAGTGTGAAAAGTGGAAGCTCCAGGTGGCCAAGCGTTAAGTAAACATTGTATTTTTGGCGTGGGTCGGGCGAGGGATGAGCCACGTAATATTAGCATACTTTCCAGGCTGCGGTTGGTGCGGCTGAGAGAGCACAGAACGGTAATCCGAGCCTCTATGCGGAAGCTATTTTGTCCCGTTTTCATTTTTAACCTATTTTCATTTTATGAAAAATACGCTTATGAGATCATCTTTAGTCCGTGTGTGTGTGTATGTGTGTCTGTCTGTGTGATGTGGGTCCCCACCTAATAACTTCTAAAGGGCTGAAGCGATTTCAATGAAACTCGGTAAGTTCATAGCACCATTCCGAACGACCCCGACCGTGCCCTTCCAATTTTGGTACGTCTCACCAGTCAAACATGGCGGCTGTGCGAAATATTTCACCAGCATTCAATATCTGCGAAACTATTACCGATATCACCCTGGAATATTTTACAATGATAAAGGGAACTACTAGAAGTTCACCTATGTGACGTTTGAAAACCTGGTAACTACAAAACCAACATGGCGGCTAAGCAAATTTGCGACTTTTAAATAGACTTTTCTCGCGATTTAACCATCCAAACGGAATGAAACCTGGCACAGAAATGTTTATACACATTGTAATGCACTGGCATTTAATTTAGTTCAATTGTTTACATAACCTCATGATGACGGCTGTGCGAAATATTTCACTGGCATTCTATATCTCCGAAACTATTACTGATATCAGCCTGAAAATTCGCACGATGATAAAGGGCACTACTGCACGTTTAGCAACGTAACTTTCAAAAACCTGAAAAGTACAAAACGAACATGGCGGCCAAGCGAAGTTGAAACGTTTTAATTGTTTTTTTTCTCGCGATTTAACCATCTGAGCGTAGTGAAATATGCTACATTATATGATTATACATATTGTAATGCACTGGCATCTAATTTAGTTCAATTGTTTACATAAACTCAAAAAGGCGGTTGTACGAAGTTTTAAAATTAAGTTTTTATATCTTGTGTCGTAGTCCTGCGATCGAAGTAAAAGTTTGCATAATGAAGCTACGCAATAATTATCCTTTAATGGTACATAACTTTATGGCCTATATAACAATCCAAAATGGCGACCCTCCGAAATATTTAGATGGTTCTCAATATCTACGAATCTATTAAAGCAATCAAACTGATTTTTTTAATGTTCATAGAGGCTATGAACACACGTTCACCTATAGGACTTTCAATAACCCGGTGGGCACACATCCAACAGGGTGGTGACGCGAAATATATATTTAAATGGACGTTTCTCGCGATTTAACCATCCGAGTACAGTGAAACTTGGTACGGTAAATGCTTACTCAAATATTAATCCACTGTCATCTAATTTTTTCAATTGTTTTCATAACCACAAGATGGCAGCTGTGCAAAATTTAAAAATCCCGTTTTTACGTCATGTGTCCTAATCATGCGATTGAAGTTTGAATACTGCACGTACACCATAATTTTCATGTAATAACATATAACTCTAAGACCTACATATATAGAAATCCAACATGGCGACCATTCGTAATATTAGTCGTTTCTCAATATCTAAGAATCTATTACAGGAATCAAACTAAAATTTTGTACGTTGATAGAGGCAATTAACATAAGTAAGATATATGAAAATAGGCTTTAGTTCTTCACGGAACTACTTGTTAATTTTTAAGTTACTTACACTGCAAATAAACCGAAATAACGCTCAAAATATTGTGTCTATTATATTTGAATAAAGGTCTTGAAATGGAAAGGCAAAGGAAAATGTGGGAAGCCAAATACATTTCCAGAAATTGATTCCAATTAAGGGGTACACGAGAGCGTCGTATATAGACCCAACATTAGATACATTTATGATTTTGCACTTGGTGATTCACACGTGCTCGGGTGTTATTCATCGTAAAAGCAGGGGAAGCAGTAATGTTCTCGGCAACTTTGACATTAAAAAAATGAGAAAAAAGTAGACTTATGAGATCGATCCGGGAAAATATGTGTGTGTCTGTCTGCCCTGTCTGTCTGTGTGTGTGTCCCCCCTATTAACTCCTAAACGGCTGCAGCTATCGAAACCAATGGTAAAAGTAAAGATCTATACCTGAATATCTCATGGCCATATTTGAAATTGACGTCAGTGCTACCAACTGATGAAAATACGGAATTGAAATTTGAGCTCTATGTTGGATATCTCAGAAGTTATGCATGCGAACTATTCCAAAATTGACATTCCAGATTAATTTTCAGAATTCCATTTATGCCAGTGTTGCTAACATGATTCTAAGCCCGCCAATAGGTCCAATTTCTAAATGCATGTAACTTCTATACTATCGACTGGATGTCAACCAAATTTCGTATGTGCTATGTGTACTTCAACAGATATGACTGTGCGTATTATAAAGAGCCACGAGGGCTGCCAACTGTTAATATATGCTCCCTCTATATCTTAACCCTAATACCAATATATCAGAAAGTATGCCAGCCAACAGCTCTAATCTTTGCACACGTATTGTAACTGACATTTTACCTTAGTTTGGTGTAGCTTATATACACCAGTGCTGCCAACACGATTCTAAGCCTGCTGATAGGTCCAGTTTTAAATGCATATAACTTATATATCAGCAAATGGGTTTCAACCAAATTTCGTATGTGTTTTGTGTACCACAACAGATGTGACTATGCGTTTTCGTAAAATCCAGCAGGTCTGCCAACTGTTAATAAATGCTCTCTCTCTATTTGTTTAATCCTTATATTAATATATCAGGAAGTATACAAGCCATCAGCTCTAAACTTTGCACACGTATAGTACCTGACATTCTAGATTAATTTGGAGTGCTGCCAACATGATTCTAAGCTTTCTGATAGTTTCAATTTTTAATTACATGTAACTTCTATACTAACAAATGGATTTTCTCCAAAATTGTCACGACAATAAATCGTAATATTTTAAATTAATTCTTAGCATCATATACACACATCAAAAAAAGTTTTGCATCACCTCGGTTCCAAGAGTTCCGGAACCTTTAAATACAAAGGGAATAGAGATCAACACAAACAACATTTCAGCTCGTTTTATTGCTCATGAGACCCACACATTGCATGTTGTACCATCATACAGCTAGACTTTCAGCATTTGTGGTCCAGATTGCAGTACACACCACTACCTCTAATACCCAGTAGCACGTCCTCTTGCATTGATGCATGCCTGTATTCGTCGTGGCATACTATCCACAAGTTCATCAAGACACTGTTGGTCCAAATTGTCCCACTCCTCAACGACAATTCGGCGTAAATCTCTCAGAGTGGTTGGTGGGTCAAGACGTCCATAAACAGCCCTTTTCAACATATCCCAGGCATGTTCGATAGGGTTCATGTCTGGCGAACATGCTGGCCACTGTAGTCGAGCGATGTCGTTATCTTGAAGGAACGCATTCACAAGATGTGCACGATGAGGTCGAGAATTGTCGTCCATGAAGACAAATGCCACTCCAATATTCTGCCGATATAGGTGCACTATGGGTCGGAGGATGTCATTCAGGTATCGTAAAGCCGTTTCGGAGCCTTCCATGACCACCAGTGGCGTACGTCGGCCCCACATAATGCCACCCCAAAACATCAGGGAACCACCACCTTGCTGCACTCGCTGGACAGTGTGTCTAAGACGTTCCGCCTGACCAGGGTGCCTCCAAACACGTCTCCGACGATTGTCTGGTTGAAGGCATATGCGACACTCATCGGTGAAGAGAACGTGATGCCAATTCTGTGGGGTCCATTCAGCATGTTGTTGGGCCCATCTGTACCGCGCTGCATGGTGTCGGGGTTGCAAAGCTGGACCTCGCCATGGACGTCGGGAGTGAAGTTGCGCATCATGCAGCCTATTGCGCACAGTTTGAGTTGAAACACGACGTCCTGTGGCTGAACGAAACGCATTATTCAACATGGTGGCATTGCTGTCAGGGTTCCTCCGAGCGGCAATCCGTAAGTAGCGGTCATCCACTACAGTAGTAGCCCTTGGGCGGCCTGAGCGAGGCCTGTCATCGACAGTTCCTGTATCTCTGTACCTCCTCCATGTCCGAACAACATCGCTTTGGTTCACTCTGAGACGCCTGGAAACTTCCCTTGTTGAGAGCCCTTCTTGACACAAAGTAACAATGCGGACGCGATCGAACTGCGGTATTGACCTTCTAGGCATGGTAGAACTACAGACAACATGAGCAGCGTACCTTCGTCCTGGTGGAATGACTGGAACTGATCGGCTGTCGTACCCCCTCCGTCTAATAGGCCCTGCTCATGCATGGTTGTTTACATCTTTGAGCAGTTTTAGTGACATCTATGACCAGTCAAAGGACTGTATCTTTGATACAATATACACAGTCAACGTCTATATGCCGGAGATCTGGGAACCGAGGTGATGCAAAACTTTTTTTTGATGTGTGTACATGACATTGTTCCCAACATGATTTTACGCGCACTGATAAATCCAATATCAAACAGCATGTAACGTGCATACTATCCATTAGACTTCTACCAAATTTTGTATGTGCATTCTATACCTTAAGAGATAAACCATACTCAGGATGGTCACTGTCAGTACTAAGATTCGAGCCACCTATTTCGGGCTTCCTGCACCTCCCCCCATAAACCGTGGGGTCTTTAGGTGATGGGCTTGCTGCATACGTCAGCTAAAAGATGATCGTGGGTCCACGGTTGCAGGATCAAATTCTGGGACAGTCAGTTGGCAATTGAGGGTGCTTAAAAGCGATTAACCTGAGTTTGTAGATTCATTGACACATAAAAAATTCCCTTTGGGCAAATTTCCGGTGGCCGGCATTTGCAAAGTCGCAAAAGCTAGAAGGGGCGTAAAACCCATTAGGACATTGCTTAGTTATATAATGCTAGTTAGTGAGTTAGTTATTGTTGTTGTTTTTAAGGGGTGGAACTACGAGGTCATCTGCCCCTGTAGATAATGCTGTTGTTGTTGATTCATTGAGGGGCTTTGCGACATCATGGTAATGTGTGTGTGTAAGGGTGGGTGGAATTTGTCTGATAACCTGTGTAATTGTAATGGCTCTATTAGTGTGTACCCATTATTTGGCCATTCCTTTTCCAAACGGGGTCGGGGATTAGATGCGATGAAATTCTATGCGGGGATGATTTTTACGGCCGGATGCCCTTCTTGACGCCAACCTCATTGAGGATTTAATGAAAGATGAAATGAATGAATATGAATGAAACTGGCCAAGGATGTGGAAGGATGCGGCCGTGGTCTGTCAGAAGGTACCGTCGAGTTGCCTCGAGTTCAAAATAGGCAACTAAGGAAAACCATTTCAAGGATGGCCAACGGTGGGGCTCGAACCCATGTCTACCGAGTCCGCAGATAGTTTGGCACCATGCCCTAGCGCTGCGCTTTAGCGAGCGTAGCTACCGCTGTCGTTATTAGTGTATTAGTGTGTGCAGTTGTAATTCAGATGAGGATTGGGAAGGAGGTAGTCGTGGTCTTAATTTATGAAACTTTCCGGCTTTCACCTAGAGTGGAAGTGGGAAACCACTGAAAACCACTTCCAGGATGGCTGAGGACTTTTCTCAGTTTTGCCTCACGAGGCTGAGTGTACCCAGTTTCCAGCCCTCAGACCAGATTTAAATTTCTTGGCAGAGCCGAAAATCAAGCCCGGGCTTCCGTAGTGATAGCCAATTTACAATTTAATATTAAATGTAAATAAAATAAAATATAATGTTGGACTTCAGGGGAGCGTGATGGTGGAGTGGCCTAGCTTTCACCCGGACGGCCGTGGTTCGAATCCCAATGACAGCGGGGTGGAATTTTCAACTGAAAAATCACGTGGTGTCAAGAAGGGCATCCGGCCTTAAATCCCCGGCCAAAACCAAAATGAGCCTGGTTGGCACCGGCGACCCCAATTAATTGGGAAAAGCCAAAGAAAGTTTTCCTGTCATTCATTTAATCATTGCCCCAGAGGAGTGCGTCAGGCCTCAGCAGCCGGCACAGTCCATATCCTCGCCGCTAGATGGGAGTTTCATTCATTCCATTCCTGACCGGGTCGGAGACTGGAAGCAGGCTTTGGATTTTCATTTCATAATGTTGGACTTCACATTAAAATTTCTTCAAAATACAGATAGAAAAACAAGAAATAAGGATATCCATTTTTAGCCTACTTTTCACATTTTGCAAAAATGAGGAAAAAGTAGACTTATGAGATCGATCCGGGAAAATGTCTGTCTGTCTATCTGTGTGTGTGTACCCCCCTATCAACTCCTAAACGGCTGCAGCTATCGAAACCAAATTTGGTATGAGTAAAGATCTATACCGGGACATCTCAATGTCATACTTGAAAATGCTGTCAGTGCTACCAATTGCTAAAAAATCGCAATTGAACTTTCAGCTCCATGTTGGATATCTTGGAATGTATACATGGGAACTATTCCAAATTTGGTACACTTATAGATAATAACACTTCAGTGTAATTTTCAGGAGGCCATACATGACAGTGTTGCCAAAATGATTCTAAGCCTACTGATAGGTCCAAATTTTAAATGCATATAACTCCTACACTATGAATTGGATTTCAACCAAATTTCGTATGTATTATGTGTACATAAACAGATATGGCTGAGCTTATTCTAAAGAGCCACCAGGGCTGCCAACTGTCAATAAATGCTCTCTCTATTTAAAAAAAATCCAAATACCAATATATCAGAAAGTATTTGAGCCCACAGCTTTAAACTTTGCACACGTATAGTGCCCGACATTCTAGATTAAATTGGAGCAACTAATGTATGTCAGTGCTACCAACATGATTCTAAGCCTGCTGAAAGGACCAATTTTTAATTACATGTATCTTCTATACTATCAATTGGATTTCAGCCAAATTTCGTATGTGCTATGTGGACCATAACAGATATATGTCTGTGCATATTCTTTTGAGCAATCAGGGCTGCCAACTGTTAATAAATGGGGTTCATATATTTTACCTAATATCAATATATCAGAAAGTATGCAAGCCAACAGCTCCTAAACTTTGCGCACGTATAGTTCCCGACATTCTAGATTAATTTGGAGCAACTAATGTATGTCAGTGCTACCAACATGATTCTAAGCCTGCTGATAGGTCCAATTTTAAAATTCCAGTAACTTCTATGCTAACAAATGGATTTCATCCAAAATTGGCACAACAATACATCATAATATTTCAAATTATTTCTGACCAACACATGCATGACATTGTTGCCAACATGATTTTACATGCGCTGATAGGTCCAATGTCTAACTGCATGTAATGTCCATTGGACTTCAACCACATTTTGTATTCTGTACCTTAAGAGATGGAACTAAGAATATATTCAGTCACCAGGGCTGCCAACTGTAGTGCTCTATCAGGCTACATCATTCTATTTCGAACTAAATAGAAATTTCGACATTACCAAATTCATTTCGTCATTATTCTAGATAGGTCCGTAAAGATTAATCATTGGCATGAATCTTAAATTTTAAGAAAAGTAGGCTCTTTAGTTCTGTCTGTCCTTCTGTCTGTCTGGCTGTGTGTGTGTCCCCCGCTATCAACTCCTAAACGGCTGGAGCAATCGAAACAAAATGTGGTAGGAGTAAAGATCTATACCTGAATATCTCACGGCCATATTTGAAAATGATGTCAGCGCTACCAACTGCTGAAAAATCGCAATTGAAATTTGAGCTCCATGTTGGATATCTTGGGAGGTATGAATGGGAGCTATTTCAAGATCAGCACACGTATAGATAATAATATTGCAGTTTAATTTCCAGGAGGCCATACATGGCAGTGTTGCCAAAATGATTATAAACCTCCTGATAGGTCCATTTTTTAAATGCATATAACTTCTACAATATCAATTGGAATTCAACCAAATTTCGTTTGTGCTATGTTTACATGAATAGATATGACTGAGCGTATTCTTAAGATCCTTCAGGGCTGCCAACTGTTAATAAATGCTCTCAATTTCTTTTATCCAAATACTAATATATCAGAAAGTATGCAAGCCGACAGCTTTAAACTATGTACACGTATAGTACCTGACATTCTATATTAATTTGGAGTAACTCATATGCGTCAGTGCTACCAATATGTTTCTAAGCCTGCTGAGAGGTCCAACTTTAAATATACCTAACTTCTATACTATCATTTGGATTTCAACCAAATTTCGTGTGTGCTTTGTGTACCATAACAGATAAGACTATGCCGATTCTTAAGAGTAACCAGGGCTGCCAACTGTTAGTAAATGCTGTCTCTATTTTTTTACCCTAATAGCAATATATTTATTTATTTATTTATTTATTTGCGCACAACAGGAATTTCATCCCAATTACAGTGGCATTAAGATTACACAGTATGTTATTTTAAAACTTATACTAACTTAAACTAAACAGTAATAATAATAAAACACTAATTAAAATTACACAATGTGTTATCTTAAGATATATACTAACTTAAACTAACAGTGACTAAATAAAACTAATTAAAATAACTAGGTGTACAATTAAAGCAGTATATTACAAATAAAACATGTGTAATACAAGCTTGGCTATGTAAATTGACTCAGTGGTAAGAATTCATGATTTACAATTTGCAAGGTTTGTGACATTATTTCAGGAGAGTGGTTAGTAGGTTAGTAGGCAATCCAATAGCTCTAAACGTTGCACACGTATAGTACCTGGCATTCTAGATTAATTTGGAGTAACTAATATACGTCAGTGCTGCCAACATGATTCTAAGCCTGCTGATAGGTTCAATTTTAAAATACATGTAACTTCTATACTAACTAATGGATCTCATTCAAAATTGACACAACAATAGATCATATTATTTCAGATTATTTCTGACCAATTCATGTATGCCATTGTTGCCAACATGATTTTACGCGCACTGTTAGATCCAATGTTTAACTGCATGTGACGTCCATGCTATTCATTGGACTTCAACCAAATTTTGTATTCTGTACCTTAAAAGATGGAACTAAGAATATATTCAGTCACCAGGGCTGCCAACTGTAGTTCTCTATTAGGCTACATTATGCCAGGTATACAGTATTTCGAACTAATTAGAAATTTCGATATTACCAACTTAATTTCGTCATTATTCTAGATAGATCCATAATATAGATTAATAATTGGCATGCATCTTAAATTTTAAGAAAAGTAGGCTCTTTAGTTCGTCACGGAACTTCTTGTTTTCTTCGTGTTTTTAATTACAATTTTTCACATATATTTTTTTACATATCAAACAAACCTTAGACTTACAGTAAGTACATCTCTCGTATTTGATTTTATTCTTAATTGAGCTGAAGAGGACCTCAATGTCAGGTCGAGACATGTACAATATATAATAGATAATTTTGATGGCTGTATTAGTGTGTACCCATTATTAGGCTACTCCTTTTTCCAACGGGGTAGGGTATTAGATGCGATGAAATTATATGTGGCGGCTGATTTTTACGGCCGGATGCCCTTCCAGACGCCAACCACATGAGAGGAGTTAAAGGCGCATATTTTAAACTTTGAATTTATTTATAAATCCGGATATCAACAAATATTGTGCTATCAATGACAAATGTATTTGCTTTCTATAATAGTATTGACAGGTGTCATCGGCAAATTTAATTTATCATCACAATTCTAATATGTTGATGTGTTATCGATTTTAATGATTTTTATTTTCTAGATAACGGCTGTCTCATGACTCCTCTCATACCAAGTTTCGTGTTAATTGCACAATTACATCCTGAGCTCATTGATTTTAATAATACTCCCAACCACTTGAAAGTATGAAGTCACTGATTTCCTACCTGAACCGGTCCGAACCTTAGCAACGGCTCTATGCTTTTCTGCGGCAGAGAATTCCTGTCCTGTTTGGTATAATTCAACACATGCCAAACAGGTGGATGTAGCTCTCAACGACACCTGCAGAATAGTAACAGGTTGCTTGAAATCTACTCCAGTTGAATGTCTTTACCACCTTCTCCTGTTCGAGGAGAAATAGCTACGCACAAGGAAGGAAATACTGTGGAGCAGGAGAGAACCTATCCTCTGTATGGGCATGAACTGCACCCTTAACGACTGAATCAAGGAAGAGTTTCCTTAGAACATCGAGGGAACTTAGAACCATTTGTGAAAAAGCTAGGTTGCAAATGTGGAGGGCAACGACCTACCTTCCTCCTGGTTGGAAAAGAGTCTCTGAATCCTTACTTCCTGGATATGATGTGGAATGGACGACTTGGAAGTCCCTGAATAGACTGAGATCTGGAGTTGGCAGATCAAAAATTAATTTTGCAAGATGAGGCTACACTGATCAAGCTAATAATATTCAATGAGATTGTGGAGAAAACCAGATTGTTCAATAGAATGCTTCAATGTTGACTTTGTCCAGCAACCTGTACAGAACACGATCTTCGTCAAGGAACAGGAAAAGCAAGTGGCCAAGTTTTGGGCAAAGATAATATAACGAAGTATAATATGCATGTTTCTGATACGTGAATTATAACTGATATCCTGTCTTGAGTACAGAAATGCGCTTTTGTGAGCCTACCTTATTACTACGTTTCGTCATGATAGCTCTCATATAATGGTGGGCTATCAATTTTAATAACATATTTCATGATCGCTGCGTGCCATATGCTGTGTGATAATCGTATGATAAGCCAGCAAGGTTTCTTACATAATACTCCTCTTATATCCAGTTACGTCTTAACTGCGAAACAGCATTTTAATACTTTAGTAGTACACACATTAAAGCCTCCGTGGCTTAGGCGGCAGCACACCGGCCTCTCACCGCTGGGTCCGTGGTTCAAATCCCCGTCACTCCATGTGAGATCTGTGCTGGACAAAACGGAGGCAGACAGGTTTTTCTCCGGGTACTCCGGTTTTCCCTGTCAAAATTTCATTCCAGCAACACTCTCCACTATCATTTCATTTTATCTGTCATTCATTTAATCATTGCCCCAGAGGAGTGCGTCAGGCCTCAGCAGCCGGCACAGTTCATATCCTCGCCCCTAGATGGGGGCTTCATTCATTCCATTCCTGACCCGGTCGGAGACTGGAAGCAGGCTGTGGATTTTCAGTAGTACACACATTCACCATTCTGAATGTATGGAGTTCCAGATTTATTTTCCCTTGGGCATACAAAATAACTAGCACGTTTCTACCTTACTCCTAAGTTTCGTTATTATAGCTCTAAATCGTTGGGAGTTATCTATTTTCTGTCAGTCTGTTAGGTAGTCATCCCAGAGGCTGGTTGGATCCTCAAAAACTACCGCCAATGGTAAGGTCAGTAGATACCCACAACATCCTAATGCAGTACTATAATGAGGCGTACTAGGCAAGGTGAAGAGTGAGGTAGTTTGCCATTGCTTTCCTCACTAAGTCAGAACAATAGCACTGACCCTATGAGTAGAATCTTAGTACACACAGGCACTAGCCGTGTCCTGAATGCCATTACTCAGCACCACCCAAACCTCAAAGCTTCCATATAATCACAGCCATGAGTGAGACTGAGACATCGGTGAAAAGCCACATGTTACTCTAGTCCGTGCCAATAGATAAACGCAAATGTACTGCATTCATCAAGAAATGGTAAAGTGGTAATATAATATTTTTACAGTCTACAATTCCGAGATGGTGGCTGCACGTAATGTTATATCTGATAAAGTTATCTGTAGGTCAGGATAGGGATTCTTTGTACATAACTACTTCTATATTAACTATTGTGAGCAATGTTTCGCACAGTCACCATCTTTGAACTGTACAGCTGATAATAATCTTTGATTTGGACAAAACTTGGCAGGCGAGGTGTAAGAGGTATCAGTAGCTTTAGTGATGTCTCCAACACTCCACCCTTATCAATTCCTAAACGGCTGTAACTATCAAAACCAAACTAAGTATGAGTGATGATCTCAAAGCCATATTTGAAAATAACGTCAGTGCAACCAACTGCTGAAAAACCATATTTGAGGCGTTTATTGAATATCTCACCAGGTATGCATTGGAAACTGTCCCGAAATTGGCCGAAATTAAAATTCCAGAATAATTTTCAGGAGCCCATATATGACAGTGTTGCCAACATGATTCTAAGCCTGCCGATAGATCCGATATTTAAATGCATGTAACTTCCATATTATTAATTTTATTTGAACCAAATTTTGTATGTTCTTTGTGTTGTTGTTTGAATCTTTGGTCTTTTGACAGTTTTGATGCAGCTCTCCATGGCTCCCTACACACCAAGAGGTACATATTCTCGGGATGAGCATTACGGCTGTAGTAACCCGTTGTTTCCAGCCGTGTGTACCCTAACAAATATGACTATGCCTAGAGTCACCAGAGCTGACAACTGTTGATAAATACTATCTATAATTTTCGTTCTAATTTCAATACAGGGTGAACAAAAAATGCCGCACTTGGAGGTCGGCATGCGGTTCCTCGTCGAAATTCACGACAAAAGTTTATCTTGCAAAACCTAGTCCCGCCAATAGGTTTAACAGAAATACGTGTTAAGATACGAGGCTCTGGCAACACTGTAACTGCATGTAGCGTGGCCAAAAACAGGTCATAGGAACTCGGTACTCTGCCGGAGCTGTCACATTAGCTCAGTGAGACGAGGTAATGCCATAAATGCCGGTTGTGCGGACACGCCGATGTTCATGTCGCGTTCGTGTCAATATTCTTTTCAGTTGAGGTATCAAATTGCATCCAATGTACACCTCCACTATGCAATACACTATGTCTTACCGTTACAGTTACCTGTATTTAAACATTGAAACGTAACATGAACTTCTTACAGCGTAAACGACCCCTTTGTTTCGTCCATGGCACAAATAAAGCCAATAGAACATAATAGTGGATACAGTAACATCGTACAAAGAAGCACAATACTGTAGGTAGCCTACACTAGATAGCCCATTATGCTGCGCACCATAATTCCATAATGTACGTTTGACGTCCAGTCTTATCTTCACAGAGCCCGTGGCTCATGATCTCGAGATTAACGGTCACGTTAAACTACAAGCTTCCTTCCTTTTTTCTTCACAGAGCCGGTACGTACACTTACGGGCAACGCGTTCACTTCACAGCAGATGTTCAAAGCGACCTCCTTTCATTTGCAAACACTTCGCCACTCGATGGAGCATACTTTGCTGGACCCTATGGAAGTTATATATCAGCACGCGGAGAATATTTTGGCAGCACTGTTATGCATAGGCTCCTAAAATTAATATGAACTAGGAGTTCATACTATCAAATTTAAGAGTCACCGTGACCACGCGCGACCTCTCCCAAGCTAATTAAAGGGAGAGTTTTGAGAAGCAAAGGACCAGTGGAATATATGAAAATAGAGCATGTTAGTTCTTCACAGGACTACTTGTTAAATTTCCCTTCATGTCTGATATTTAGATGAAGTCTAATTAGAATAAAGTTACGAGAACCAATAATATTAGATCGCGTGATCACTAACATTTACAGCAAACAAATGCACCGCACCAGCACCACGAGTACAGTCGTTAAATTAAGTCTAATTAGATATGACTATCTTCAATAAGAAATAATAAATTATGAGAATCAATTATTAATATTATAGCATGCAAAAACTATCGCGATCCGTCTCATGGCGTAATGCCTAACATTCTTGGCTGTCACCCGTAAGCTAAGGTCCGGGTTCTATTCCTGACTCTGCTGAGAAATGTATTTCTGGTCTGAAGGTTGGAACGGGGAACACTCAGCCTCGTGAGGCAGAGCAGAGAACAATTGTGTTTGATACCCAGCTCAGTTATTCTGGAATTAGTTTTTTCTTTGGTTTCCCACTTCTACACCTGGCAAATGCCGGCATGGTTCCTAACGTAGATCCACAGCCGCACCCTCCCCTATCCACTCCTGAATTATAAATACACACACTAATTCAGCCATCACAATAACACAGGTTATTAGACAAAATGACACACGCGCTCCCAAGTCCACGAGGATAAATGACCACATTGTCCAAGCCCCAAAATAAAACAATAACAATAACAACAACAATAACAACATCAACGAAAACAGTGGTACACTCAGCCTCATGAAGCAAAATTGAGATTCCCATCTCAGCCAACTTGGAAGTGGTTATCCGCGGTTTCCCACTTCTGCTTCTGGAAAATGCCAGGATGTTTCCTAACTTAAGTCCACGGCCGCCTCCTTCCTAAAGCTATCCCCAATTTATAATTAAAAACACTAGTAGAGCCATGACAATAACACAGGTTATCAAAGATAAAGCCTATGTCTGAAGAGTGGCACTCTATGGAAGTGAAACATGCACTATTGGTGCTACAGAAAAGAAGATAAATGAAGTGTTTGAAATGTGGTGTTACAGGATAATGATTAAGATCAGATGTCTAGATAGAGTAACAAATGAAGAGGCATTAAAACGAATGGGCGAGGAGATATATTTCTGGCGACTGCTAATGAAGAGAGGAGATAGTTTGGTAGGAACATGTTATCTCTCTGGTATCGTGCACGGCACGGCGTGTTCCTTGAAACGAGTAATTTGGTAGCGGTTCGAATCAGAGCCAGAGCAAGTTTTTTCTTATCATAATTTTTCCATTTCTTGCCGTGCACGATACCACTGAGCTAGTTCGCCAGACGGGAAGTGGCAGCATTCCTATGCGGCTGGTATGTACCGGAAACATTAGAAAAAGTCGCACTTTCTCGACCCGGTGTTGCGGATTTGCCTCGTTAAAAGTTTAACGTCGCATAGTTTTTTAACGCTTGGTTTCCGGCCACAAGTGTCCCATCTCAAGTTGCTTCAGATAAGGGCCGGAATCTCTGGTTTCTGCTTGTCGACGTAATTTTGCGACACTCTGTATATCATATAAAACAAAATCCCCGAATCTTGGATGTCACGGGTAATCTCGAGGACCACTGAATGGATTTTGATGCGGGTTTCACCATTCTGTAAAGGATATCTCGAGGAAAGTTTCTGTAGAAAATAATTTATTTATGATTAAAGGAAGCCAAGCAGTAACGATTTCATTGAACAAGTCGATAAAATAACCTGGTGTCCGTGCGCTCTTTAAGCGAACGCTGGGCAAACCGTTAAAAAAATATATATAGGCTATATACTATGTGGGTAAGAATTGTTCAGCATGAAAAGTTCTACAAAAATGTTCGCGAGAGCATATCTCTCTCTTCAGTACATCGACCACTATAAGTGTTTTTACGTTTTCATTTCTTCCAACAATCTCCATTCAATTACTGAGGCGACAGTTTACGAGCTAGCTAGGGGCGAGCCTATGACCCCAGTTACAGCTTAGCTAGCGGGCGAGCCTATTACCCCAGATACAGCCAGCAGAAAACTGTGGAGTCGTGTTGAATTAGGACTTCAGAGAAGAGTGGTTGTGTTTGGAGTTTCCCTGCAAATGCAACTGGGCTTTTCTTAATTTCGCATGTGGACTTTTCTTTCCGCAAAATACGGAAGGGGGATTTGTGTTTCATGCACCTCGCCGTTTCATGCTGGACAATTCTCTGTCCCGCCCTTAGCGCCCGAAAGCGCCCGTTTCTTCACTTAATCTTCCGGTCCTTAGCGCCCGAAAGCGCCCGGTCACATTATCTGCACACGCCTGCCATCCATGCGTCCTGTTTGTAGTTTTCTCAGCTGTAAAGTGTTTATATATTTGGGGCAGATGACCTCGTAGTTCCGCCCTTTAAAACAACATCAACTAAAAGTGTTTATACAGCATTTACGAACATGCAGTACAATCCACAAGGCAGTGATAAAAAAATAATAACGTAAATCTATCTTGAACCTCCGTGTGCACCGATCAGGTGTTTCGTTCGTAAACATGGCGGGATTGAGTAAAGCAGATATTGAAACTGAGCCCAATATAGGCAAATAAAATGTCGCAGAATCGTTTAGTAGTGGTGAAAGTGAGTTTTTAGTCAGTGAAGAACATATTAACGATCATAATTTCAATGATAGTAGTGATGTAAGTGAAAACGGAGGCCAAGAAATCGGCCCTGATGGCGATGCTCTGGTATTTCAGGCAACACAAACATTTCGTTTCGTTACTCCGAATGAATTTGTTGGTGATGTTGGACCTGTCCATTATTTGGAAAGTGGATCGCGAGAAATAGAGTATTTCTGCGGCTTCGGTGGCGTAGTTGGTAGCATGCTGAGCTTCTATGCCCAAGATAGCGGGTTCAAACCCGGCCGAAGCCGTCGGATTTTTTAAGAGCGTTAAAAATCCCTCAGTATGCCTTCCTTCGGAGGGGAAGTAAAGCCGGCGGTCCCATGTCATAGATTTATGGCATGTTAAAGATCCTTCCACTAATTGCACCTGTGTGAAGCTAAATTGGATAGGTTAAGAATGTAAACAACGCTCTTAGGTTTCTACGTTCGTTGCCAAGCGCTGACTGCGGTGGCGTCTAGTAGCTAAGTTCTGAATTAGACCTAGTAGTCGTTGACGGTGGCGCTTGGCGGCAAAAGTAGGAACTATTTGAAAAATTATAAGTTGCAGTACTTAAAATTAAAAAACAGATACACACACTAATACAGTCATCACAATTAACACCGGTTATCAGACAGATTCTACACACACCCAAAGTACACGGGGCTACATGACCGCGTTGTCGCAGCCCCTAAACTTAAGAACCAACCAACCAACCAGAGTATTTCTTGCATATGCTAAGAGGGGACACACAATTCAATGTCATTACCAAGTACTCAAATAACAATGCAGCATTCAAGCAGGCACATTCTGGCAAAATAGATACTGAATGGGAAGACTCTTGCTTACAGGAAATAAAAGCTTCCATCGGAGTTCTTATATAGCCTACTGTACATGGAAATCTTTCCACTTCACGTCCTGTGTTAAAAACTGTATGACGTTTAGGAGATACAAGATTCTCACAAAACATTTTCATATTGTGGACGTCAGACAGCTAAAAGATAGAGATGATCCCTCCTATGACATGCTTCAAAGGGTTCTCCCACTCTTGCAAATACTGGACAGCTTCCAGGATAAATACAACACAGGCAGAGAATTAGCTATTGATGAAGCAGTGATCCCATTCAAAGGACGCAATGTCATGAAACAGTACATAAAAGACAAACCGGTGAAGTGGGGTTTCAAATCATGGATTCTTGCTACTGCAAAATGCTATGTTTTGAAAAGTAATATCTATCGTGGTAAAAAGGAACCCCGAAACAAGGACATGCTGTTGGGAAATCAGGTTGTCATGAATTTGTTAGAAGATAGATTAGGGTCAAACCATCATGTTTACTTTTACACTTTCTTCTCATCCGTAGGGCTCATTCAACACTTACTGTATGACAATGCAATGCCATGCTCAACTGCGAGACCCAATCGTAAGGACTGGCCAGCTGAACTAAAAAATCCTACATCTCTGAAACTAAAAAGGAGAGAAAGTAAAATTTTTCAAGTAGGTGATGTGACAGCTTTGGTTTGGCTTGATATGTGCTGCTTCCTCAAACTGTGATCCAAATGCCACAGTTAAAGTAAAAAGAAAAACAGGGAAAGGAAATGAACAAATTACTGTGCCATGCCCTTTGACAATTGACAGATACACTACTGGCGGAGGGGATAGGTCAGATAAGAAAAGATCTTACTATACTTAGGGAAGGAAGACAGTGAAATGGTGGAGATACATATGTGGATTTTCTATGAACACTGCAATAGTGAATAGTTTTATATCTTACAATGACACTAATCAACCAGCTCCTTCCAGATATAGTCACGCACGAAGAAACTTTTGACTTGCACTCTACAGATAGATGCTACATTTTTCATCAAGGAATCGTCTTAATCGCAAATGATCATTACCGAACGTTGCCAACGCTTTCTCCAAAAAATCTTCACTAAATTACGGAGATAACTGGAAGAAAGAAAGTGTGTGCATATTGTGCATCTGTTGGAACAAAAGCACCATCAGGAAGAGGGATTCAAACAACATGAGAATGTGACAAATGCAGCCTACCTCTGTGTCGAGTAGGATGCTTCCTCCAGTGTCACAAAGATAGTGGGGGTGGAGGTTTGAACCAACAACCTTAAGACTCCATGAAGGGAGATATGGATGTGATGGTATGTTTTCTAAGATTGTTGAAAATTTGAATACTTTATGGTCAGTAGTTTTCATTATTTTACACTTTTTTTCTGAAACAAAATACTTAGGTTCATTTCTTTCTAAATAATAGGGTAAACCCTGGGGATAGGCAGCTTAAAAATGTGGGCAGGAAAAGGTTAAATGATGTCTGACAAGAATCGCTGCACATGCAACTCCATGATAATATAATTAATAGTCCAGTTAGTGATTTTAACTCCTCATGCCGAGATGTAAAACGGATATGGGACGTAGTTCATTGACATCTAAAGAAAAGCACTTATCACGTAATGCATTCATAACTGCTCCCGGGCGAAGCCGGGGTGGGTTGCTAGTTAATTATATTATCATGGAGATAGCATGTGCAACGAATTCTTGTCAGACGTAATCTAAGAGTGGCGAGGTGCATGTAACACAAATCTCCCTTCCGTCCAATCTAAAACTTGACTGTGAATTTTGCGGATCGAAGGCTGATGCTGGGGTAATAGGCTCGCTAGCTAGGAAGCTAGTATGTGAATGGAGATTGTTGGAAGAAATGAAAACGTAAAAACACTTATAGTGGGCGATATATTGAAGATAGAGGTAAGCTGTCGGGACCCTTTTGTAGAACTTTTCATTCTTAACACTTCTTGCACTCATAGTGTTGAACCCTTAATATAAAAGTCGTTATATTAATGTTTCATGAATTTTATTCTGTGTGGAGAAGAGAGGTTGAATATTGGAAGTTACACCTGCAAAATGTTGAAACAAAGATCTACCTGTTGGCAATGAGGGGGACTTCCTGCGTGAACAATAGGCAAGGGTGAAGTTGGAATGTAGTGAAGAAACAAAAGGCTGGTAGAGAACCGCTAGCTTGAGTTCAACAAACTAGGCTTGGCGCGCGAGGGATGTGATTCACCCTGGAAAAATGTTCTTTGTGCAGAAGAGATGTGACAGAGAAAACAGTGGAAATCAATTGAAGGAGATACTTTCGTCGACGCCCACAAGGTCGTGGTCTGCAAAAATACCGCACTCTTGGAAATCACACTGACGAATGGGAAGAAGGGGCGCCGTTTATTCGCGCTCTTATGAAGACAAGCTATCAGCAGATAATTAAGGACAGAACTCGATTCTGATTAATTCTGCGATCAGATTGAATCCCGCACGCCGAAAACGTACGCTTCGCGTCGAGCTGAGTTCTTTGATATAAATTGTTTGCTTAGTTAAATAATTATTTTATCTAGTCCCCACTGCTACTATTTTGGTAAATCTGTATAAATACCGAGTGATGTGTTCACTCAACCCTCATTATTCTGAAGTATTCTGCATACTGAAGACGTTACCATGTCTGTCTCTACGCAAGTCTGAGGACTTAGAAGAATTTCTATTCTGCCTGAGAGCAGGGAAAACTTATACATTTTGGAGAAAAACTTTGCATTTGGAGACGATTATTATTACATCTCTAGTTAAGATAATTGAAGTGTTTTGCGTGTGAAATTATGTAGTATAGCACACTGATATAATTTAGGCCAAGTCATCGATCAGTATTGTTCCATAAGGACTGTGGATGAATTTAGAAATCTGCCGGAGCAATCTAGAAAGGGTTAACAGTATTAGAAAATATTTTGAATCTAACTGACATTTTAATTGAAGCAGCGCATCAACATGAAGCCCATGGTATCGGCTGACGAAGGAAGGTTGTCTCGAATTTCTACAAGCACCTAGATGATGACCATTTGCTAATTGCAGTGCTGGGATCATGTCCGGGGACATCTATTTGAAAAAGACGGCCGAGGATGAGTACCAAATTAATAAATTTTTATTATGTAGCTAGCTTTGGTAATCGGGAACTCTTGTATATATTTTTGTGTTTGTTGTATTTTCTTGTAGTTTTGTTGTGTGTTTTGTTTTAACCGACTACTTATTTAGTATGTGGAGCTCGTCGTGGTTATTAATTTTTTGTATTTGTGTAATTTTTGTGCGGGACAGTATGTTAAATTGTACTAACGAGTACAAAGAGTGTGTATTTTGATAAAATACAACACAGGAATGAACTATGTAACTGTCGATAAATGGAGCATTTTATATGTAACGTCATTGTAGTGCTGGGGGGGGGGGGGGGATGGAAGTTTGTTTAGAGAACTTCGAATTACACAGGCTATAATCTATGCGATATTGGATATTTATTAGCAAGGAGATATAAGCTTCTTTGGTAATCATTGTAACGTAATTGGACCACATAGTTAAATTATTGTATTTTTGGAACACATTTTTGTGAGGTATTTCTTTGATCTGAAGCGATAATGGTTGAGTACACGTGTCAAACCAAGGTATGAGGTCTCATGTATATATGTTTATTCTGCGCG
The DNA here is from genome assembly GCA_946902985.2 of Meconema thalassinum. NCBI lineage: Eukaryota > Metazoa > Arthropoda > Insecta > Orthoptera > Tettigoniidae > Meconema > Meconema thalassinum. The sequence continues at coordinate 601,361,500 of OX336388.2, read as the reverse complement.
GGGTGTGACATTTGGTCATTAACCTGACTGCTGCAAGGCGACGAACAGTACTCTCAAAATGAGGTGGCTGTAATATTTTTCGGTCCTGAATTGCAAGGTGCAATTTCTGGGGACAAATCTGCGATATAATGATATATATTTTATTTCAGGAGGTGGTATGTTGTTTCTGCGATTCTCAAAAGCTAGGGAGCTTTGAGATATTTGGTAAGACCTACCTGGTTTGTGACACAGTTGATGAGAGCCGTTCGAAGTCCACTTGCTCGCTCAGATCTCAGATAAGAAATGTCAGGCAATTAGTGGCCGAGATGTGTGCTCATAAGATAAGAATCATCTTTGGAGCCTGTATAATTGGGAGTGAATTAGATTATTTAATTTTGGGAGTTCTCCATCGCAGATACGTAATTCAGGATTATGTTGATATTTTGTGTTTTTATTTCATGTTAGTTACTGTACTGTCTGAAATAAATGTAGATATTTTGATGCATCTTTTTGTGTGCTAATTGTGTAATTCTGTAAGTGTTCGGGAAGCAATCGGTTTGCCCAGGTGTTGTTTGCGAGTGACCACGATTGAGTGTTTTTTGCTTGTGTCTGTAAGACCTAAGATTTTTAGGTAGTTTGATTTTGTGCGTTCGCACTTGAATAAGACTTCATGCGGAAGTGATCTTGTATTATAGTAAATGGTAGCGTTGTCGGTTGGTAATTTATTTCATGTTAGCCCTTGTAAATGTGGTTCCCGGTGCCAAAGTCTGGTGAAGAAAATCATGGATACGTGTCCTGCGACTTGGATCAATGGAATCGTATCTCATGATAATGTACTCATTCTAGGTTAAGTCTTGTCTTATCGTCGCGCGCATATGCACAACAATTAGGAACTTACGGACGAGATCCGTGCATATTTTGTTGGTTTAACAGCATTTTTGACGCTGTATTTTATTAACGTAATTATTTGATTTTGATATTTGTTTTCTTTGGATCATAAAAGGGGTATCATAAGGGAGATTTTTGTTATTATTGTGTCTGTTTTATCGGTTTATTAAAGTTGTTTTTATGTTAATCTTGGGTCACCTGCTTGCTAGTTATATTTTTATCTATGTCACCTTGATATTTATGGAAGCAAAGTACAAAATACCCAACCTCTCGACGATCAACTGAACACCCCCGAAATTAGTCTCCTGTACGCATCTTTCAAGGGGACAGTATATATATATATATATATATATATATATATATATACATATATATATTTTTTACGACTTACCCTGCGATAGCTTAAAAGGCCCACGGACGGTTGGGTTCTTTTCGACTCGATTCACTGAAATCATTACTGCTTGGCTTCCTTTGGTCATAAATAAAATTATTTTCTACAGAAACCTTCCTCGAGAAATTCTATACAGAGTGGTGAAAACTGCATCAAAATCCATCCTGCAGTTCTCGAGATTACCCGTTACATCCAAGAATCGGAGACCTTGTTTTATACTAAGAAGAGATTTGATTACTTATCTCAGCGGAGAATTCAAGTGAATGCTCTAATTTAATTTAAAGATTGGTTGATTTGTACTTTAAAAGAGGGCCGGTAGAGCATATTAATTTAAGTTAAAAAACAAAAATGCCACCACAATTGTAATAGAACACAGTAAAAACACGGACAGAATAAAGCTATAACTGTAGGAGGAATTACATAATATTTGCGTGTAGTGGGGTGTAGGGTATACTGACCAATTTGCTATGTCATCTACCCCGAAATGGCTGAAAACAGCCGATATCTCCCGAACGAGTAGGCTACTCGTAGAAGGATGGGTGATAGCTCAAACGAGAGGGAGCCACGACCCCTTTCCAGAGGAGTGGTCATACCATCCTTAAAGCCAAACATACCACTAACACGGAGTGAAAATAGGGTTCTTAGGGGCCGTGATGACGTCATCATGATAGCCCCGGTCTTTTCAAACGTCATGTGGGATGTGGTGTGACACATGGATGTCCGGTCAGGGGTGCCTACTGATGAATGTAAAATTCCCCCAGTATTCACCCAAATTCCACCAGAATTTTCCAAAATTCCCCAGATTTCTTGAAATGCACTCAGAATTCCACAAATTTCTCCCAAATCTTCACAAAATTCCTTAAAAGTTCCCAAAATTCCCCACAAATCCCCAGATTTCCTAACTTTAGCTGATTGGGATAAAGGCTCCCACGCGGGGTTCCCCAAGGTCACGTGGCTTCATGAAAGGCTGCATCGAGGTCATTGGACGTCAGTCGGGAATGGCTCCACCCAAAATCCACCAAATTGGGGTAAAGGATCCTGGGACGTTACCTATGGATTTCCCAAGGTCACGTGACTTCATGAGAGGATGCATCAAGGTCATGGGATGTGGTAGACGAGCGGTGAGTGTGAGGTAGCCGTGAATTCTCCCATACGGCTGCTCGTGCTTGCATGAGGTAACTAAAACGGGTTGTCATGGTGAATTAATGAATGGATATTGTAACCCCCCAACAAGAAGTCGAGGATAAATAACTAATTAGAATGACTGGGCCTTTAAAAACATAACCCTGCTACCAGGATTCAGTTTGAGCCGCCGAGCATAAACATAGAAATGAAAACACACTTGTACTTCTGTACACACATTCACATCTATTAACAATCATTTGAGTACATGCACATAAATAAAACAGAATACAATAAAACCAATATAAATAAGAAGTGGAAACACGTACCTAATTCCTGCCAAGTCATAGGTATCCTTTATGGAACAACGTTAAAAGAATTGACTGTTACCAAAATCAGAGCATGCAACCTAGGCCATTACATAGAGGAATAGCCTACTAAAATAAATTTCCCAATTTCTTTCCCTTTTGCAGTATAATCAATCTCTTCTCTTAATACTCTCGACGATGTGAAGTCACAAAAATGCATACGTAGCGTACATGTCAAATAATAGTACTTTCAAAATATGTAGTCCAACAGCCTACGAATGTCGTAAGAGCATAATTTCATATTTAATTTCATTCACGTCGTCTTCAAAAATACATAACTGACTTTCTCAGTACAATTTTCATAAGGTCGACATCATCCATGATCCTTTTAAAACATCAAAGTTAATATCATCAAATTATTAACCATAAAGGTCACTGAGATGATTTTAATACGACCATCCATTCCAACATGTCTTCGCACGATTCTCTCTTGTCGAGGTCTCAGCTGACTATCGGGTACCATCAACAGTCACCAACAGAAGATAATTTAAAGCAAGATAACATCAGAAAGCTAACCGGAACGTTGCACTAAGACTTAAGACAAGACACGATAAATAAAATAAATAAATATTCCAATAATGTTTTGACATTTTGCTAGTTACATCAGAGTAAATCTAGGTTAAGTAGCGACCAAGGATACTCCGAATTCAGTTCCTTCACAACCTTCTAGTACTATGACCATTTCTTTCACTCTCATAGGCGAAGTCAAAAATCCAATCTTTTTTCATAATGACATCAGTTCGACTTAAGGCATTGCCAGATCCGAGGATCGAACCGACTTGCGCACCAAAATGATGCAAGAATTGGAAATTAGAAATGAAACAATATTTTATTCACATAATTATTTTATGAGGTGAATGGAAAATATTAGTGTTTTTGGAAAAATTTGGAGCATTTTGGGAGAATTATATTTGGAAATATTTCAGTGAATATTATTTTAACCAAGGGAGAGTCCAATCTTCAGACACTGGAATTTGACCAAGGCTTCAAGTTAGCAAGCCTAGGACCGGTTTTTGTTGGCCGAGTCGACAATAACAAAATTGTGCACACGAAACTCTGATAAGAGGCTAGAACAATGAGTTTTCTTGATAACTCAGGAGCCAATCAGTATGAACCACAAAAATTTGAGGGAATCACTATTATATTAAATTTCATTATATAAAGCAATATAAGAACTTCTACAGATAGCGAAGAAAAATGAAATTTTCTTATCAAAACAAAATTATATAATTATGTATAGAAGAGAAGATATGAGCGAATTACAGTAATTAGGGACTGTGTTTCAAGCTAGACCGCCATTTCAGACTGCCACAAGCGTGGCTATGAAGAGCGCAGAATTCATTCCTTCACTGCGACAAGTAGAGAGCAGACCTATGTCACTGAACGTCTGAGAAGAGCTAGAATGTATAAGCGAAGTACGGCAAGGAGATCAAGACTTGAGCGGATGGAGACGCCACACCAGCCGGGGAATAATAGGAGATGCCGGCAATAAATGGAAAGCAATAACTTGAAACTAGAATCGACAGTTTTATAATTCATCGCACAGAAGAAGAAGCTTTCATTATTAAAACAATACAACTACTACAGCATTACAAGTAGCTCACTATACATCGACTGCTACTAAGAAAAAGTTATTATCAAGCATATTTATCCAGATATACGATGATGAAGACTACAAGTCAGGGGGTAAGTTCCCAATTCGACATTAATAAGAAGATTGTAATGCAGCATTAAAAACCACGGAAGGAAGCTAATCTACACTTACGGAGTGGAAATTCAGAGTGGACCAGACAGCATTGAGTTCATGATTCTACGACTGCACTTCCATCAAGCAGTAATCTGAATTTTCCAACAATGATACTACACAGATTGCCATTACCAACTTGGGAGATTGCAAAAATGAACATTCGATCCAAAATGGAGAAGAGATACTACCAGAGGCCAACAGGGAGAAGATTTCGTTCGTCCCGGTTACAAGTTTCCAGATTTTATATCGAGAAGACTGAAGACCCGTTAGCGAGGTGCGAGTCCGCAGAGCCAGGTGTTCACGGAGGTGTGAGGGCCGCACAGAGCACGACGGACGCGTGCCAGACCAGGAGAGGAACATCTTACATATCAGGCCAGGTATCGCATCAGCTGATCAACACGAAAGGTAGACGAATGATTGTTCTAATATTCCAGTAGTTTGTGGTATCTTTGGAGGGTATTTCAGATGTGACCAACTTATATGAAGATTTTTCTTTACTGATAACCCATGTTATTATGTTGTCATTTTTATAAATTTAACTGTAAATTTTATGCCACGCCAGTGTGTGTCGTTTTTGACGTATTTTTATGATCGTTTGGATTTTAGATATTTTATATTCGAATTTTACTGATAAGTTTTTATTATTTTATTATACTCACTTTAAAACGAAACTGTTTTATAATTGGAATGCTACGATAATAAAAGCGTAATTCACTACAATATGCGTCAATATTGCTAAATCGCATCGTGTTATAGAGAAAGCATAAATTAAATATGCTAATGTATTTAATATGTCATGAAATATGTGTAATATTCTTAAAAAACTTTTTGAAGTATAACAATTCCAAAGCGGCATATTGTTGATATATAACATTGTTATAGTCATTGGTGACTAACATAACGCAGAAATAAAGGAAAATAGGATCATAACGTTGACAGATAGAGTCAAGATGATGCCTAAAGTTGTAAACAATTGTATTAAAGTAACTGAAGATTACGAAACTTGAGACCCGGTGATTTGTAGATCAACCTGAGGTATATTTGGAAATGAAACAGATTTGTAATTGAATATTTGATTCATTAAGGAACAATAGAATGGGAGGAAATGTTTTATTTTTATTAACTACGAAGATGAGCTGACTATAATCTATTAATGTTGAGATTATTATTGTAACGTGGAGAATATTATGTTATGAAGGTTCTTAACGGAATTTTGTTAATTAAAGTTTAGTGGAATGTATTGCAAGACTGTAACAAAGTCGTCAGAAACATTGTTGAAGTTTAAAGAAGCACGAAGATAATTAGTGTGTGGAGAAGAGCTGGTAGAGTGCACCATGAAATGTATTTCACAGGTTAGTGATTATCTAGTAGGGCCACTGATTCATATACATGTTCGGAATGTATTAAGATGGGTTTTTATAAAAGAATGCCGTGCAAAATTATCGTCGAAAGGAAAGTAATATGTGGAGAAATGTTTGCGTGTAGTTAACGCACTATTGTAAAGTTGTTCACCATATAGGAAGGTTTATAAGTGTATTGCCTATGAGAGCAAAGTGTTTGATACAGTACGTCGAAGAAGTTAACTGACATTTGAGTTGTTATTTGTGTTGTATAGGTCAGTAAAGTGTAATTCCGAGATCCACGCAATTTATTAAGGTAACAGATTAGTCCCGCATCATTCTTCAAGTATCGCAATTATTTATTGATGTTGACATTTCAGAACCGTAATTAGCTTAACTGTTTGTTACGAAGGTTCTATTGATATTGACAGAAACCATTAGAGAAAAGTAAAAACATTGTTTGTGAACAGTATTAAAACAAAATATATTTGTAGACGGAAGAGCAGTAAGATTGTTAGATCACGCTAGATCTTGTATATAGTTTGTTAGAATATCGTGCTGGACATGATAATTCAACCGTTGTAAATATTTAAATAATTAATAATTCTTATTTATATAATGTTAAAGTTTCTACAGACGATAGATGTATAATATATAGTGTTATTTTTTGTAAATTACGATTGATAACAGCTGATTATATCAGGCTGTTGATTGAAACCGAGTCACAGGGTGACTGTTAAAAAAATATTTAGTAATTATTATTTGCGAATAATATTTATTCAACGAATACATTCACTTGGAAAGTAATTTCTAGATAGAAGGACTAACTACTTATGTTATTTTTTATTTTATATTGATCTTAAATATCTTTATTGATGTTACGAAATTTTAATAGCATGAAAATTATTTTATTAATAAACTTACAGGCACTGGTTAGTTTGACTGTCCTTTTTATAGAAACTGATCATCTATTCATTTCGCAATCGACATGCGGTAATACTGCTGGTTAGTTACTAGAACTCACCTAGTCTCAACTTCACCGTTCACGCTCGAGATCCGAGATTCTCGTCCTACCATCATGTTTTAGATGTTTGTTTGCTAGTAAATGTGTAACTAATTAGTAGTGCTATTGCATGACCGATATGTGCCGAGAGTTTCCTAGTTATCTCCCGAGTAGGGATGTGTTGATTTATCTGGCTGGGTATCAACGTCTTTTACAACCCTTTCCATCTCAGCGGATATAGGTGGTGGCTATGCGAAATTCGGGCACATATAGAGGTAGTTGATTTGGCGCCCAATGTGTTCGGCATAGATTGGGTTGGGACACTATCGTGTTCAACAGCAACTTTGCGGAGATATTTGTGGAAAGTAGAAATTATGAAAAATGCCTATCCCAAATATTGGAAAGTTGTTTAATTGAATAAACACTGACGAATTTGAGGAGTACAGTATGGTTAAGAGGCATATTTGTTAAACCAGCCGATGATATTTTGGTCATGTAACAGTAAAGAGATAGTTAAATTCATGATGAGGTAAATTAATTTAAGTAGGGATTGTCGAATGAGAGGGGATCAGTTTATTAGATTACGGTTAAGAAGGATCATAGACTTCAGTCTATTATAAAGAATGATTATCGGGGTATTCCATTAATATAAAATGTATGAGTTGGTCTCTCTGAAATTTCCACAAAATAGTGTAGATGATGCTTCCCATTTTTCTCAAGTGTATTAATTATGTCGTCGAGAGATTTGACTCAGATGAAATCCATATTGGAGTTGATGCAGGAGAACCAGAAGTAATTGACAGGGGATATGGATGCCCTACACAAACTCACACACGATAACACTTGTAACATGTTTTTCGTAGGGGTTTACGCCACTGACATAAGTCAGATGGGAATCATTTATGTTTGTGTGAACGCGGCAATTATTTGGCCTAGTTAATCTAATTCATTTAATTCAATTTCATTTATTATTATTATTATTAGTAGTAGTAGTAGTATTAATGTCGTATTTTATTTCGGAGCTTTTCTAAAATTTTATTACGAATAAAGATAGGTTTTCTAATTTTAGAAAACACTATCAATCGGATTATTCCGATATCCATTACACGGCAAATTATTTGATTGCGGTGAGTTAGAACTTCTTATTATTCAGTTTAGGGCATATGAGAGCGTTGCGTCATCGGCAATTACGGCTACAGGAATAGTCTTGTGAACAATAAGTGATGTCAAAATCGGCGAGGGAACACTTCAAACTAGGAAAACGTGGTATGAACTACGAGTTTGAAGAAAACGGAAATCTGCACGGAGAGTCAGGTCGAGTGCAATGAACTTTGTTGGTGGGAACGAGCGTTTTGGACAACCAGCCAATCAAGAGAAGAACAGGCCATAGCCGGCTGAATTCAACTCTCTGAAGAAGCACGCGGATTGGTCAAGCAGACCAGGCTGGAGTCTGGAAGTAGTACGCTGGAGGGGGTAGCTTGGCTCGGAGATATAGCCAGAGCGCGCCGAGAAGAGGGATACTATTCTTGTTACAATTTTGTACCGAACGGACATACAATTTTACTTACGTTCCATGGTGAACATTTAAGAACTGATACACTCCACTGACTTTATCGTCATGGGGATTGCACGCGCTGTTATGTCTTGGCATGCAGTGTATTGTGGCTCACGGAATTAGTTCCACCACAAAACAATATTTTCAACTTGAATTAAGTATCAACGCAGCAGAAACGAAGACGATGGCGACGATCAGCATTGTGCATCATTCTCGACGGGAACATCTAGCACGTGGGAGAAAGTTCCTCCAATGTTGAGCGGAAAGATCATAAACGCACTCTCTCTATTTAACTTGTTTGTCATCGTAAATTCTATAGATTCAAGCTTGGAAATAAACGTAAATTCGATCAATTCATCCGACCACCATTTTAAATACATTTTGTCGTGGTAATGATCAATTCTTTAAGCTCCATAATTTTTACTATTATTAATATTGCCACTATCTTCTTTTTGAGTATTACATTTATTTTTTACTAAATGCAATCTTTGGTTTCAGTAGGTAGCATTAGATATAAAACAACTTCCTTCTCCCAATGCAAATGTTATCTGGATTAATGATTCCATCATACCACGCTCCGAGTGTGAAGAGTTTTACATGTGATCTACGCAAGCTAGGTGTTGATAAAATATAAATTTAGGTTTCAACTTGATGTTGGCACCTTGGCGCCCATTCAATCAATCTTAGACATAGTAGTGAAAGGTATGCACCCGTCAGGGAAACCATTACACATGGCTGCTCAACTGTGGTGCTTCTTATATAGGTATTTTGAAGTGGAAAGCTGGGGCTACCAAAAACGTTACACTTGTCACCCAAAAGTGGGGTCACTAGTGGAAACCGTTACACACTAAAAAGATAGAAAGAGAGATTAAGCAGTCAACTGCCACAGTTTAATCCGAGATGAAGGCAGAACTTGCAGTAGCTCAATCCGTAACTAAACCTAGTATCACGTTAGTGCAGGACGAATGTAAGCGAGTGCAGGAAGAAAATAGAAAAGCACAATATGAGGCTAGAAAAGCCCAAAAAGAGGCAAGGAAAGCACAGGAGAAAGCACGAGAGGAGGATAGGTTAGTCTGAGAAGAGGCTAAGAAAGCACAAGAAGAGGCTAGGAAAGTGGAAGAAGAAATCAGAAAAGCACAAGAAGAGGCCAAGGAAACACAAGAAAAAGCACAGGAAGATATTAAGAAAGCCTTGGAGAAAGCCCAAGAAGAGGGAAGGCTAGCCCAAGAACAGAGTAAGTTAGCACAGGCGGAAAGTAGGTTTTCAGTAGAAGAAAGTAGGAAAGCCCTGGAAGAGACCAAATCAGCTTTCTATCAAGTGAGAGAGGATGTGGCCTCAACCAAAACAGAAATGGGCACCCTTAGAACTGAAGTCACTAGAAAGGTTGTAGAAGCTAAGATACAGTGTAGTGAAAATATTTTAGACCTAGAGGAAAAGATCCAGAAAAGTATTAGTACTGCTAATACAGAACAGAGAGAACACAATTAACACGTTACAGGTTCCCAGAAGAGACTCACCGAACAGCTCAACAATTTAAATTGTATTGTCGGTGATTTACAAGGTAAGTTGGAAGACCAAAAAGAAAACTTATAAGTGAGGGTATAAATGTTGATATTGCATCATGTACATCTAAATCTGTAAAAGAGTTGAAAGAAGAGGTAGTTAATTCTAATAGGGATTACTAGCAGACCCGTGCGAGAAATCTCGCATGTTCATAAACCACACTTTCCCCAATAGGTTTATAATGAGAAACTTAAGGAGAAAGGTTATGTTTTTATTTCAACCAAATGATTATTGAACACTATTTACATTTCAGGATAAAAGAAAGACCTCAGAATGTTAATATGGCACGAAACAGGCGTGACAGCGGCCCGTGGACAGCAATTATGGAGCGTATTTTCCTACATCAACGGTGTTTGCAAATCGCACACTTCGTACAATTTTTTTAAAGTAATTTTTTAAAGAAATTATAGATACTTATGAAATTATAGTGCAATAAGTCACTGCTAATGTCTATTCTCTTTCATTTGAGTGCTCATTTGTCACGATCGGTCGCTTGTGAGCGCCGCAGGAGGGATGCATACTACTGAAATAATATATATGATGATATGCGTGAATTACATGATAAGATATTAAAAGATGTTAAAGAAATTGAAACGAATGCTATTGTAAATAGAGATATTCTTAAGCAGGAGTTAAATAAACGTATTGACGAAATAAAAGAATCGAGCATTACCGAAATAAAATAACTTGTAAGTAAAGCTCATTCGGAAAAAAGTGAGGAATTAAACGGTATCAGAACTACCGTAAATGACATTAACCAAGAGCTCGCGAAAATTAAATCTAGTCAGGAAAAGGAACTACTGGATATTAGTAACAAGCTGAAATCCCTTTCTATTGGAGAACCATGTGATCACGAAGTTTTGAAGGAAGACGTGCGACTAGGAGTGAGGAGAGACTTGGCGGAGTTTTTCCAAAATAGAGATGAAAAGCTAAGAGAAGATCTAGGGAAATATGAAGTCAAAGAAGATAGAGTGGAAGAGGACAGAGAAAGCATCTATGGCTGCATACATGACAGACAGAACGTAACACAATACACTGAACGCATTCACAGGGAATATGGAGGCCTAGGAGGAATGTATGATCAGGGAGGTCAAAGAAGCAGCCAAAATGTAATCATAATCAAGAACTTTGATGACAAGCCGTCACGTTTCAGTGGAGTCGAAAACATAACAGCAGTAGAATTTCTACCCGACATGCGATGTTACCTAGATGATAATCGGATACCTAGGGACAGAGAGATGAGAGTTGTGGAGAAATTTCTTGAATCGGAAGCACTCGTTTGGCATCGAGCTTTCAGATATACTTACACCAATTTCGAGGAATTTGCAGATGCGTTGCAAAAGATATTTTGGAGTAAAAAACTGCAACAGGATATAAGGGCAGAAATATACTCAAAGAAGTATGCACACTCAACCCCTACACGTTATGCAACCTTCTTTACTTCACAGCTCGCGCGCCGTCAATTTTTACAACCCCCATAAGCAGAGACAGAATTGATACATGCTATTTCACGGCAGCTTCCTAATGAGGTGAGAAGACACCTTATTTCAGCAGAAGTAAGAACGTTAGAAGGAATGGCTGAAATTCTTCGTAGACTGGACCATACAAGTTCTACACCTAACGTAGTTCAGAGCAACAACACGAGGCAGAGATAAGAAAATCGAGATGTCCATACAGTCTTGGTTGATCAGACGCAACAGACGGAAGACAACCGCAGTAGGACAGGCCCAACCAGAACAAACGATTATGGCAGAAACCGATATGAACCTGCTTATCGACGTTTCAGGCAAGGAAGACCATATCAATTAAGATATTGGAACAATGGTCAACGTAGAACAGGCTATCGTAGAAATAATGAAATAAGAAGGAACGATTACTACGATAGAGATAATAGGACCAATGGAGGAGGTTATCGCGCTTATAAGAATTGGAACGACGATAATTTCGCTCGAAGACAGCAGCAATAACAACAACAACAATAGCAGCAACCACGACAGCAACAACAACAGCAACAACAGAATAGAGGATGGAGAAATAATGACAATGTCAGGAGATACTATCAGGAGAGGGAAAGAGAAAGTCAAGAATACTTGAATAATGTAAGGGGAAATGAAGAGAGGAACACTCAGAGGAATGAAGAGATAGATCCTCAACCCTCAACTAGTAGGCAAGGTCAAGAAAACAACCTAAATGGGGGACAAAAAAAACTTCATTTGGAAAACGGAAGTAGGAGAGAAAATACCGTTCACAGACAGGCATGAGGTCGCCGTAAATGAATTTTACCAAGTATCGGATGAAGACTTACTTTATGAAAGGGAGGAGCTAGATAGAGGAAAAAATAGATAGGTTTCCTATTTTACAAATTATGACAGAAGGAGAGAGTTTAAGAACACTTCTAGACACGGGTGCAAATGCATCAATCTTGTCAGAGAGTTGCTACAGTAAATTGAAGGATGGAGAATCGATAATATCAATACCAGTTTCGTCTATAAAAGTAAGAGGAGTATTCAACGGCAAAACTATGAAATGTAGGATACACGCATTGATGAAGTTTACAATAAATGGTCATGTTTATGAACATATATTCATTGTTCCAAACAAGATTAGTTTCGATGCTATACTGGGTATAGACTTCATTACTAAAAGAGGAGCTGTGATAGACCTATGAAATGGAATAATTAAATTTAATGAAATGAGTAATGAAACTGAAGGACAGGAGCATGAATACCTAATAGACAATGAAATTACGGAGGAGAATTTGGAGAGAATTATTACAGAAGTGGAATTGGAAAAGCTAGGACAATATGGGTTGAAAATTGAGAATTTTGAAGTTAATCAAGAAAAATTAGAGAGATTACTCCTAGATTATGCTGATGTTTTCGATGACAAACCAGGATTAATAAAAGGCTTTAAATACCAAATCAAACTTAAAGACGATTCACCATTTCAAAGGAAGTTATATCCCATTCCTAGGAAATATCAAGCAGAGGTCGCTGAACTGATAAAAGGCATGGAAAAGGATGGGATAATCCGTAAACAAACTACTCCTTATTTGAACCCAATAACAGCTGTAAAGAAAGAAGACGGGAGTCTGCGGGTTTGCCTAGATGCCAGGGGTCTCAATATTTTATTTCTGAAAGAGTATGACCGACCGCCAAAGATCAGAGAGCTACTTACGAAGTTTAAGGGGAAGTCTTGCTTCTCAGTCATTGACCTAACTTCATCATTTTACCAAATTCAACTGGCTGATGGATGTATTTCGTAGATTTCTAGCCTGCTTTATGCAAGAAATACTGTAATTCTAGTCAACTCCTACATAACTCACTTACAAAATGTAAAACGTTAATAATACTCCTTGATAAAACAATATTTCAGTGGTTAAATAAAGCTGCTGAGAGTTGGGATCGAACCAGGGCTCCTTCGATGCACAGTCAGTCACCATAACCATATAGCTATTCACGCACGCTTGCTTAGTACCTGGCGCAACGATTCACTATCTTCATAACCCGCTGTCTGGAGAAAATAGTGTATTTCAGTAACAAAAAATCACTGTAGCACATGCGTATACGTTCATACTGTTATTATATTTTATTGTCAGGACATGGTTAATGTTGTATGTTTTCAATTACATGGAAGCTTTATACATGGGCGTGTAGAGTTATTAAATAAATTTTATTTTAATGGACTTCTCGCCGCCATTTCTGTCATGAACCCAGGCGGATTGTGTGCATGCGTGAGGGGCAAGAATTCTGCAATTTTCTATATTAATTTAAAAATATACTGTAACATATTTGTTTATTTTAAAGATACTCTGCAAATCTACAGGCCAAGATCTTTCGTTAGAGTGCTCTACGAAGTAAATCGGTTATGTCGTTCTCTCAATCTCGCGTTAACAATATCACCTTAGTGTTTTAAATATATAGATAATAATAATAATAATAATAATAATAATAATAATAATAATAATAATAATAATAATAATAATAATAATAATAATAATCTGCATTATGATGATACCACTTCCAACATTTACTCTTTAACTTGACAATCTAGCTAAATCCTAATTGAGTTCCTATTATTAAGAAATCGTGAAAACTTTAATCTTTCCTAAACTGTACAAATTCTACACAGTATTAACAAGTATTACTGTACGATCGCCTATCCTCATCTACGATATCATAATATCGACTATCCTTGTCTATCATGTGACCTCATCATTAATTATTGTTATCACATTCAAATTCATTATCTATCACTTCTCGTCATGTCACAGAAAATAATCGTCTCACATGCAGTTAGTATCATAATTTAATTACCAATATAATTTCAGTAATCTTATTTATGAAATTCTTAATAAACTGGTTCACTTAATTTAATCTTCAAATTTCTTATTTAATCGAGATGTTCATTCTTATTTAAGTCCATTTGTATATAGATCCTACAATTACGCTTTATTTATGCAGTTCTTTTGATCGTTTGCTCCCTAAGTTTTTTTTAGTCGTTTACCCTCCAGGTTGGTGGAACCCACGGACTCAGCGAGGGAACTCACCACTACTGCCTCTACGGGCAGTGTACTAGAGCTGGGAACATCGAATCGGAAGGGATACAACTGGTGAGGTGGGATTGGCACCTCGCCCAGGCGGCCTCACCTGCAAAGCGAACAGGGGCCTCATTAGGGAAGGTAAGGGATGGTTAGGATGGATAGACAAGGAAGAGGGAAGGTGGCGGCCGTGGCCTTGAAGAAGGAACCATCCCGGCATTTGCCCGAAGACGAAGTGGGGAACCACGGAAAAACACTTCGAGGATGGCTGAGGGGGAATCGAACCCCCTCTACTCATTTGGGCCACCCGAGGCTGAGTAGACCCCGTTCCAGTCCTCGTACCACTTTTCAAATTTCGTGGCAGAGCCGGGAATCGAACCCAGGACCTCCGGGGCGGCAGCTAACCATGCTGACCGCTACGCTACGAAGGGGACTGCTCCCTAAGATAACTACCGTAATTTAATTCCTTGGCTTTTAAATTCTACCTTAATTCTTTCTTAATTTCCATGATCCCTCAAATATCACCATATTGCACACAACTCAGTTTTCCGTGTCTATGAATACCTTGTTCACAACACATAATATTAACTTCCTACGTATAACATTTGCTTTCACAGTGCAAATGACATTCAGGAAAGGAGGAAAACCAATGTGTAAAGAAACACTGACCTTGCACAACGAACCACTAAATGAAGTTGACAAGTTCAAATGCCTGGTCATAACCCTGCAGACTACTGCAACCTCCTTCATCCATCATAATTATACAAGACAGGAAAGCAACAGCCATCAGAGCCATATACAAGAGCGAATCAAAAAGTAAGTTACATTTCCCAGGAATTTATTGAACCATATACACAAGGGAAACACGGCTACGACGAAATGTAATGTAAGTTCACTTTTCCACATAGTCCCCAAGAGACTGAACACATTTCTCGGAACGGGCAACCAGTTCAACGTTTGATAATACGAGGCAGAGTTGATTGCCGTGCCTTGCATAGATCCCATGTGCATCACACCCTCCATGCCAAAGAACACAGTCAACATTACCTTTCCTGGTGAAGGTTGGACCTTGGTCTTCTTTCGTTGTGGTGATGTGAATGACTATGCTCTTTGTTTCGGGGGTGAAATGGTGGGCGATGAGGAGGTGAAAGCAGGTGCATCCAGGTGCTTACATAGTGCTGGAGGTGATTTCTACGCATCCGGAATCGAAAAGTTGGTTGCCCGTTCCGAGAAATGTTTACAGTCTCTTGGAGACTATGTGGAAAAGTGAACTTACATTGTATGTTGTCATAGCCGTGTTGCCTATGTGTAGCCTATGTGGTTTAATAAACGGCCATAACTGGGAAGTGTAACTCAATTTTGATTCGCCATCGTACAAGATCCGGAATCTAACAGCCCTATCTTTAGCTACAGCCTTGACGCTATTCCATACCACCATCTCACCCATTGTAACACATGGTCTAGAAATAGTATGGGATCACCTGACAATAACCGATCTCGACAGATTAGAGAGTGTCAAGTCGCGATTCTTAAAATATGCGCTGAGTTGGAAAGATGGCCCCTAGTGAAGGAAACCTTCTACATAGAGGAACTCCGGCTGAATATAGCCTATAATTGCCAGCTACAGGGCCATCTACAGACCTATTAGAGTGTAGAAAAAGCAAAGAGAAGAGAGATCGCCCCAGATGTACCTTGCGCTTATTCGCCCCGTGATTTTGTATGGCTGTGAGTCCTTGTCTTACATTGCTCCGACGCACATAAAAAAATTGCAAACCTTTCAAAATAAGATGTTACTTTACTACTTCCACATACGTAGACGTACTAAAACAAACATTCAAATCAGGCAAGAATATAAAATCCCAACTATCAAATCCCAAATTAATAAAATCTGTAAGATGACCAAGCTTTGAATTCTCCAGCTCATCCAATCAGAATGTAAGGGTCTCAATATTCTTAACCCAATAATAAATACCTCTAAATCAAAAACCAAATATAAATACAGAGGCCCCTGGTTAATATATTCTAAATTTTAATACCATCTTTCGGCCCGAAATGTACAGCTACCTAACCGTTCGTGTAAAAAGGCATGATAGCTTTGATGCATACGGTTCATTCGCCCCCCCCCCCCCCTCAAAAAATCGACCCAGACTTCTATACCACTGACACCATGATGGACAGAACGTGGACTAAGGAGAATCAAGAACCATTCATGGCTTTCATCATAAGATTTGCTTAACCAGATCTTACCATAACCCGAGTGACAAATGTGTATGTGTACTGTGTGACGAAAAGTGTACCTAGTACCATATAACGACATGCCTCAAAAGAACAAAATCACTTAGTGAATACACTAAACATTAATGCCCATTCGGGCGATCCTTCTCCCTTTATATTGTGTTTAACTTAGTTGTTTCAATAAAGGATATCTTTCAATACCATTTGCTTTCAATTCAACTCATCAATTCAATTCAATTATAGCAATCACGACAGCAATCCCATGATTATTTCATAACTCATTTATGTGCACTCAAAGTTAACTATCAATTATAACAATCATGACATTCTTTCATTAATAGGTTTCTTAAGCATAATTTCAACTCTTACGTCGCTCAAACTAAGCATGGTTATGTAGTAAATTGTATAATATTTACCTCTTGTTTACAAAGTATCTTTAATAATATTCCATCTCTTAAGTTGGACCAGATATAATAACCTTGAATAACTGACCTACCGGTACATCCCATTTCCTCTCCTCTCACTCTGGGCTTCTAAAAGGCCGCAAATGAAAGACGAAAGTCGTCCTGCCTCTCTCCTCTCTCATTCAGTCTGCACGTGTTATTTGCTTTTCCTCTACTTTTTATGAGCGTAGCTCGCCCCTTGTCGGCAAGAATACATGACATTCGCAGTAAACAACACATCTGCTGTCAGTCAAAACTGATATTTTATAAATCTTAAACATCTGAGCTCACACTTCCTCGTATACTGTAGTTTTGGTATACAATTTCCACTGGTCATAAATGTCACACGGAAAACTAACTAATACCGTATTCCTGCCCAACATTAAATGTGTACAGTTAAAATTATTAAATGTAAAACAAAAATATTGGAATGCAGCCGCAATAAATCAGAACCATGTATGGATATCAAATTGGCAGGAGAAAAACTAAAGGAAGTAGGAGACTTCTGTTACTTAGGGAGCAAAATAATCAGTGGATATAAAAAGTAGGTTGGGTTAGGCAAGGAAAGCATTTCTATAGAAAAAGAATCTGTTGACATCGAATATAGATTAAGGTATTAGGAAGTCATTTTTGAAAGCCTTTGTCTGGATTGTGGCACTCTATGGAAGTGAAACTTGGCCTATTGGTGCAGCAGAAAAGAGGATAATTGAAGCGTTTGAAATTTGGTTTTACAGGAGAATGACGAAGATCAGATGGGTAGAGAGGGTTACAAACGAAGAGGTATTAAGACTAGTGGGAGAGGAGAGATGTTTCTGGTGACTGCTAATGAAGATAAGAGATAGGTTGGTAGGACACATACTAAGTAAGACACCCAGGAATAGCAAGCTTAGTTATGGAAGGAAGGGTCGAGGACAAGAACTGTAGGGGTAGACCAAGGTTAGAATATGTTAAACAGATTACCTCGGATGTAGGGGGGTGTAGCTATGTAGAGATGAAACGGTTAGCTCAGGACAGGGAGACGTGGAGAGCTGCATCAAACCAGTCAAAAGATTGAAGACTCAAACAACAACAAAAATATAGTACTGTATATTATCTTTTACGCCCAGTGAATTAAAACTCAGCAATGTTTCTAGGTTTATGCCGTGTCTTGGGTGGGGTTTCGCCTATGAACACCAAGCTGGCTCATCAGCGGGCTCTTGGTGTCCGTACCTGGAAGTAGCGCAGTTCGCTACTCCTGTGGGGGTCCGGGCACGGACACCAAGAGCCCGCTGATGAGCCAGCATGCTGTTTCTAGGCAAAACCCCACCCAAGACACGGCATAAACCTAGAAACATTACTGAATTATGCACAGTTAAAGATAATTCAGCCTACAATCATAATAAGCAATTCAACACCAATTACAGTACTACAATGGATAGTGTGTGGTTGGCTCTACCAACAGAAAGAACGGGGTAAGTCCATTATTTTTTCGGAAATGAGTTTATGGCGAGCCACCATCACTACAGATCAGTTGAAATTAATTTCAAATAAAGCGGAATGTCACCGAGGTACAAAGGTTTTTATTTTTAGTGGAAACAGAAAGAACGTCCCATATCCTCTCATTTTTAGCCTACTTTTCACATTTTGCAAATGATTATGATCGATCCGGGAAAATGTGTGTCTGTCTGTCTGTCCTTCTGTCTGTCGGTCTGTCTGGCTGTGTGTGTCCCCCCATATCAACTCCTAAACGGCTGCAGCAATCAAAACCAAATTTAGTATGAGTAAAGATGTGCACCGGAATATCTCACATCCATATTTGAAAATGATGTCAGTGCTACCAACTGCTTAAAAAACGCACTAGAAATTTGAACTCCATGTTGGATATCTTGCAAGATATGCATGGGAGCTATTCCAAAATTGGCACACATGTAGATAATACTATTTCAATTTAATTTCCAGGAGGCCAACCATGACAGTGTTGCCAAAATAATTTTAAGCCTTCTGATAAGTCCAATGTTTAAATGCATATAACTTCTACACTATCAATTGGATTTCAACCAAATCTTGTATGTAATATCTGTACATAAACAGCTATGACTGAGCGTATTCTTAAGAGCCACCAGGGCTGCCAACTGTTAATAATTGCTCTCTTTATTTTTTATCCAAATACCAATATATCAGAAAGTATGCAAGCCAACAGCTTTAAACTATGCACACGTATATTCTGACATTTTAGATTAATTACGAGTAAATTATATACGTCAGTTCTACCAACATGATTATAAGCCTGCTGATATGACCAATTTTTAAATACATGTAACTTCTATACTATCAGTTGGATTTCAACCAAATTTCGTATGTGCTATGTGTACCATAACAGATATGACTGTAAGTATTGTTAAGAGCAATAGAATTGCCTGGAAGGAAGATGGGAAACCACAGAAGACCATCTTCATGGTTGCCGGCGGGGGATTCGAACCTCCTCCCCTCCCGGATGTGAGCGACTGTCTGCAGCCACGCCGTAATGACCACGACTAACTCACCCGGTTAGGCGGCTTCGGTGGCGTAGCTGGTAGCATGCTGAGCTTCTATGCCCAAGATCGCGGGTTTAAATCCGGCCGAAGTCGTCGGATTTTTAAGAGCTTTAAAATCCCTCAGTATGCCTTCCTTCGGAGGTGAAGTAAAGCCGGCGGTCCCATGTCAGAGATTTATGGCATGTTAAAGAACCTTCCACTAATTACACTTGTGTGAAGCTATATTGTATAGGTTAAGAATGTAAACAACGCTCTTAGGTTCCTAAGTTCGTTGCCAAGAGCCGACTGAGGTGGCGTCTGGTAGCTAAGTTCTGAACTAGTAGTCGTTGACGGTGGTGTTTGGTGGCAAAAGTAGGAACTATTTGAAAAATCAAAAGTCTGCAGTTCGTACTTGAATTAAAAAACAGATAACACACACCAATACAGTCATCACAATTAACACCGGTTATCAGACAGATTCTACACACACCCAAAGTACACGGGGCTACATGACCGCGTTGTCGCAGCCCCTAAACTTAGGAACCAACCAACCATCACCCGGTTGCCAACTGCTAATAATTGCTGTCTCTATTATTTACCCTAATATTTATATATGAATATGTATGTTAAAGAGATTGCCTCGGATGTAGGGTGTGGTAGCTATGTAGAGATGAAACGATTAGCTCAGGACAGGGAGGCATGGAGCGCTGCATCAAACCAGTCAAAAGACTGAAGACTCAAACAACAATATTTATATATCAGATAGTATGCAAGACAACAGCTTTAAAATTTGCACACGTATAGTACCTGACATTCTAGATTAATTTGGAGAAACTAATATACGTCAGTGCTGCCAACATGCCTCTAAGCCAGCTGATAAGTCCAACACTGGATTCACACGACTTCATACTTATGCTGGTTACATTTTGGGTGGTCTCTGCCATTTACAGATCGTTAAAATAATTAGCGACAAAGTTATGGAGAGTCTGACATTCCTGTAAAATATTTCACATAGTAAGTCGTGTCGAGAACTACACCTGACTGCCGTCTCGTTTTATTGACTCAGTTCATTCAGAACTCCCTTCGCTACAATGCACACCTGCACGCTGCTTATATAATCGAGCCTGGGATTCAACAAGCTGTTTACGCGTTTAAACGTGTTCTCCAACTTCCCGTTTCATTTTTATAACACGGCGAGACTGTAACATTGCCGGATCACAATCAGATCCCAATCTCTTTCATTTATACATGACAAAATCCTTTATAAATCTGTAGTTTCTCTATCAATCACTTTCATTCAATACCATTCTAATTATTTACAAGACTAGCGTCATTTGCAACTGACGAAGTTCATTTACTCATGTACTTCAATAAACACACACTCTAATCCTAAAAACATCTACTCCTAACTTTTCTAAACATATTAAACACGCAAAATACATCATTATTATTAAAAATAGTAAAGCCCTTAATTAAATAGTAATAAATAGTTTATATACATTGTTTATCATCGTCTATCACATCAAGTTTTCTTGTGTACTATTGTAGACTTGATGTTATTAACTTTAGCTATAGTTTAAAGTTCCCTTCTCTAGTTTCTTTCAAACGTTGACATGCTATACCATTTAAGTCTGTATTAGGTTTATTGTCATGTCATGACCCATATGACCAATCATCTATGATAAGTTCATATTATTATTAGATAGTTCCAGGTTTAATAAAGTTTAAATAAAAGTTTAATGAACAAAGATTAATATCGTTTCCCAAACTTCGTTCCACATACTCCGCTTCTATCTTCCCCTCTATATCGTGGATCTATACACACATAGGAGTTCTCACTAACTCTACTAACACAACAATGCTTTAATCTCCACACAACAGTACTACAATGCAATAATACGGCAAACACCTTCGAATTCCAACAAATATTTCCTCGCAGACTCTACTACTTCTATATACGGGATGAACCCTCCTCGTATATTCAAAACCAACTCTTATAACATCAATTCAATTCTTTCCAACAATTCTCCGGTAGTATTTGCATTAACTTCAACTAGCATTTCTTTTAGCATTGTTCCAACCAATTGTCCACAGCAATATCTGTTCGTATGACTTAACTTTCGTTCTCAAAACGATCATAGAAGTTGCTTGTGAAAGATCTCCGTAGGTTTACTAAACATTGTTATTTTGTTATCAATTCCTTGTTTCTATACATGTAATAAAATACATAAATTCGTTTCACCGTACTGATCTTGACTTCAAAGTTACACGGTTGCAATATTACGTTCACAAAATAACGTAACATTACATTTGTGTCTAAATGACGACAAGAGTTATTTCAGTGTTCAATAAATATCAATCACGACTGGAATAGATTCTAAATTCCCTGCTGTCGGATAAATTATCTTCTAAGGAGATATGACTCAAATAATGTTACATTTAATGAAAGTGAAAAGCTTTCCTTCAAGTAAATGGGTATGTCAACTCCTGAATGTATCTCCATTATATATTAAGAATGTCCATGAGTACATGATTTTATATCATAATCGTGACGAATATTACTTGCCAGATCGACCAAATGTACATAGTAAGTGATATTTCACAATATATCATACGTAGATTGCTTCCCCTGCACTAATATTCTTCTTACAATAAGATGCCCAATTCATTTTACTCAAAATGAATTTACTGGACATCTAAGACAAAACTGTCTGAAATCCTAACTCAAAATAGAAAAACGTCGAATATTAACTTCTTAAATTTCAAAGGGTCGATTACCTAGATGTTAGGCCCCTTAAAACAACAATTATCATCATCATGATCATTAAATTTTAAAATTGGAATATAAATTCCCAAACAATCAGACTTCAGTTCAGAAACTGAATCGTCGAATTTTCATGTATGGATGACTAGAGATAATTATCCTACATGATCTTGTAGAATAACCTCGTTAAACATCGAAGTGAAAATACATAAATGAAATATGGAGAAATGTTGCTCAAAATGCCATCACGATACTCTAACTACATAAAAATGCTGGTTACTTCTACCTTGTCTGAAGACTCTTGAAGCTCGTATCAGATATTAGGAAAATACCTAGATGTTTCATCTTCCCACGAATGCAATGTTGAAACCAAATCCGTCCACACCAGCGAAAGAACAGTGACCTCGGGTAAGGAAGGATTTCCTCTCCGAAAAACACCCATCTCCGCCGGACATCGAACTGCGTCTCTCGTACATGGATTCCAAGTTTCAAGCAATAGTCGGGCCCAGTCCCTGACATATTCTGTCTTCCTGATGATGACTCTTCTTTCGCCGACTCCATTCGAATTTCCCACATTATTTTCGAGCAATATTGTCGAAATAGTTTCATAGTTACAAATAAAATTTGTAAGTTGTAGATCGAATCACAACATGGATTAGACAACAAGGAGCAATGTTAATTAACTGCAGAATTATGTACAACATCTAGAATGTCTACAAAGCCAAGTATACATAAAACATTAGGTACATTACCATCTAGTACTATTAATGTATCATCATGTACATGCACTTTTTGACTACGAGCAATTATTATCATTCATCGACCAACTACATGAACATGACCACCCTCTGTCTGAAAAGTATGGTGAATGAGCTATATTACGAACGGATTGTTGGCTTGCTTGAAACACCCGTTACGGTCCTTCGAAGTAATCCCCGTGGATGGTTATGCACTTCTGAGAACGACTGAACAAGTCCTGGAAACTCCTGGCATAGTCTTCTTTAGGAATAGCCTTCAGTTTGGGTCGTCAAAACTCTAAATTGAAAGCAAGAGTGAAGCGTGAATTTATGCAACCTGCCTTGCACACCTGATAGACGGGCGGCAATGAGAAGGGTGAATTTATGCAATCTGACGTGCACACCTGTGAATGTGAATGTTCCGTGCAATGTAATGGTCCTGAATACCATTGTCACGGGTGACGAGACTTGGTGCCTGAGGTACGACCTCGAAGGCAAGCGTCAAAGTATGGAGTATGGGGGGTCCAGGGTCCATGAAGGGCCAGAGGTTTTCGGACATTTCGGACATCCAACGTAATGTGACGACCCAACTGAAGGCCATCTCTCAGGAAGACTATGCCAGGACTTGTACTTCCTTTCGAAGAAGTGCATAACCATTACTTCGAAGGATTGTAATGGCTGTTTCAGATAAGCCAACAATCCGTTCGTAATATAGCCCATTTTCCGAATCTATCAGACAGAGGGTGTATTTAGGTACACTTTGTAGACAAAAGAACCACTGGAATATCTTTAAAAGAAACCATTATATGTTGAACATCGACATGCATATTTAATACATTAGCAGTCATGAGGTCTGAGATATAAATTATACAATATGTGGTACATTTCTTGGCAAGAAGAACCGAATTTTCAGTGCTTGTCATTCAAGTATTTCACTTCTCCGCAACCGACTTTGATGGCGTAGTTGGGAGCAAGCTGAACTGCTGTGCCCAAGATAGTGGGTTCAATCCCAGCCGAAGTCGTCAGATTTTTTAAGAGCGTTAAAATATTTCAGTATGCTTTCCATCGGAGGGGAAGTAAAGCCGGCGGTCCCATGTCATAGATTTATTACATGTAGAATATCCTTCCACTGATATGGAGACCTTTCTGAATATTGTAGAATATCTACAAGCTGCTCTGGCAACCATTGTTCCGTGTGTGGAACCACTCGCAAATCCAGAAATGAAAGCGAATAATGACGAACTATGTGTAAATAACGAAACTAATCATATAGAGACAATGGGTAATAAGTGGCAGGTGTTGAATTATATCAAACAGGACAGGCATACTCTAATTGGAGCCATTGCAGAGGTTCGGATCGTTTCAGGTTGACTACCCCTCTGTGATCATGATGTTAATCAGTGTTCAACAAGGGCTGTTGTTTATGGTTGATTTGACATATTGGATACTTATGCTAGAACTTTTAGTACCGAGGAGAAAGGAAGTAAAGGTTATAAATCATTCTCGTAAATTCTCATTAGTGGAACTGAAGAAAAGCGATTAAACAATAATGACAGCACATTAAATGATGAATATGTATAATGATGAAATTTAATCTGCATGCAAGCGAAAATGTGATAATAAAATATAAAGAGAATATGATTTACATTGAAAATAAATGTGTTCACCCATGTTTGAATATTATTGTATTTGACGGCATTAACATGTTCAAAATAGCGAATCCTAATATTCCTTCCCGATTGGCCTACAGTATGTACTGTACTTGCATTGACAAGTGATGCACTCTAATTTATAAACTCCGGATTTATTGAAAATGTTCTGCTTGTTAACTTCATAGTAAACTAACTTACTGGTTGTGTTCTGTGTTCTGAAATATACTTTGTGCTGTTGTTGGTGTAAATATAGGCAACTCATTTTTAATCATCAGATTGCCTTTTGAGAGTGGTTTTGGATTTATTTTTAATTTGCCGTATTATATTATGAATATATTTCCTATTATATCCAGCTATTTTATGAATAGTGTTGTTTTCCCGTCGAAAACCCGCTTTTTTCAGAGGTGTGTTAAAGGCTCTGTGGATTAGACTAGTTGACTTTTTGAGAGTTCCGGGATGAGAAGAATATTTGCGAATAATGTGGGAAGCCATGATTGATTTTCTAAATATAGTTAAGGTGGATTGCTTCCGTTGTAATTGAAATATCTAAGTAATTTAAGGAACCATTAGCTTCGAATTCTAATGTAATCTATTATCCACAGAGCCTGATGACTGATAACCAGGGGTTGATGTCCAAGCTGTCCCAAGCCCATAAAATGAATGAATAACAACATGGCTAATTTAATCCCAAGTACGTAATTTCAACTTACTGCTTGCGATTCACCCTCAATATCCACAGTCTTTTCGAATCCATTTCGTGAGTTTGTGAAGGAAAACTATCTAGAACATCACATTATTCTGATTGTTAAAATATCCATTAATGCAACCAACAACATTACACAATGATTTCACAACTTTGCTGCATAAAATAATGAATACATTCTCACACGTTCTCAATCAATCACTCAGCTGATCTCGTCATCCCGCAACAGCTTCTTGGACGTTTGCTTACAGTCGCACAACAGCATACGGACGGAGCCTATCTGTTAGGGTACAGAAAGTACTTTACCTACCACATTAAGTTGATGACGAATTGATAGTTTGTACGTTACATGCAGTTACGTAGAATACGTAGAATTGTGTTGGCAACACTGTCAAAATGGGTTATTCAACATTACACAGAAATATTATAATCTATGTATGTGACAATTTTGGAAGACATTTATTAGTTAGTAAGGAAGTTCTATAGAGTTAAACATAGAAAACTGTCAAGGTGCATATAATTAATCTGTCATTTATAAGTTGCTCGAAATTAATCTGCAATTTTATGTTCTATACATGTGCAAAGCTTACAACATTTTGGCCCCTTATACTTTATCATTCATTGAGGCTGCTCAAATTCATACAGAGCATTTATCAACAGTTAGCAGCTCTGGTGACTCTAAGCAAATAGTTCTAGTCATATCTCCTAGGATACAGAATGCCCACACGAAACTTAGTTTAAGTCCAATTGATACTATGGACGTTAAATGTAGTTGTACTTTAAACCTATCAACATGCATAGTATCGTGCTGGCAACTACTGTATGCCATGTACAGTATGTGTTGCCTAAAATCAATATGTTATATTATGATCTATATATGTGCCAATTTTGAAGAAGAAAAAAGCAGTTGTTAGTATGGAACTTACATGGAATAAAACATTGAACTTATAAGTATACGTAGCATCATGTTGGCAGCACAATGTTGTGCATTCATTTGAAAAGTAATCTGAAATAGCTTAATATATATCTGTGCCAATTTTGGAACAGTTCTCATTTATACCCTGTAAGATATTCAACTTAGAATTCAAACTTCAATTCTGTATTTTCAGCAGTTGGTACTCTGATCCCATTTTCAAACATGGTCTTGAAAAAAAAAAAAAAAGCGATGAAGCCAGTTTTCAGTATTGTCTTTTTAACAATTTATATTGTAACTTTCAGTCGGCCAACACAACATAATTACAATTACTGGAATATGCGAAAGAATAACCAGGAACAAATTACATTTAATTAAGATGAAGATATATATATTATATCGTTATGGACTGTTCAAAAAGGAAACAACTAAGGGCTTACTTGTTTCACTCGCCAAGCGAGCATCATCAAGTCCAAATCTACAATACGAATAGTTCTACAAAACACTAACAAATCTACAGTGACACCTACAGATGATCTCTGCTCTAAAAAAAACGTCAGAAAACCGTCAGATTAATCACTTTGTGTCATTGGGAAATATGCAACACTGTGGAGGTAGAGCAGGATGGAGCTCATTGCAGGATATACCAGAAGGAAAGAAGGGGCACTTCATAATGTCTTATATTATCGTGGTAGAAGCCACTTTTCATTGTTGCCTTGTTAAACGAAATTTGAAATGCTTTTCAATCGGTCATCACGATTATACCTAATTGTAATATGTGTTATTCCCTATTGTTGTTGTTGTTGTTTGAGTCTTCAGTATTTTGACAGGTTTGATGCAGCGCTCCATGCCTCCCTGTTCTGAGCTAATCGTTTCATCTCTACATAGCTACCACACCCTACATCCGAGGCAATCTGTTTAGCATATTCTAACCTTGTTCTACCCCTACAGTTTTTTTCCCCGGCTTTTCCTTCCATAACTAAGCTAGCTATTCCTGGATGTCTTAGTATGTGTCCTACCATCATATCTCTTCTCTTCATTAGCAGTCGCCAGAAACATCTCTCCTCTCCTACTCGTCTTAAACCTCTTCATGTGCCACCCTATATACCCATCTGATCTTTATCATTCTCCTGTAACACCACATTTCAAACGCTGCAATTCTCCTCTTTTCTGGTGTACCAATAGTCCAAGTTTCACTTCCATAGAGTGCCACGCTCCAGACAAAGGCTTTCAAAATTGACTTCAGAATACCTGAATCGATATTCGATGTCAACAGATTCCTTTTCTTTAGAAATGCTTTCGTTCCCTGAGCCAACCCACCTTTTATATCCTCTTTGCTTCGTCCATCACTGGTTATTTTGCTTCCTAAGTAACAGAAGTCTCCTACTTCCTTTAGCTTTTCACCTGCCAATTTGATATCCATAAGGGTTTCTGATTTATTTCGGCTACATTACAATATTTTTGTTTTACATTTATTAATTTTCATCATGAATTCTTTCCTCAAGACGGAGACCATACCATTCAAAAACTCATTGAAATCCTCAGGCGTGTCGACCAAGATGACGATGCCATCAGCAAATCTCAGAGTTGAAATTATTTCTCCTTGAATCTTCACTGCCACTTTTCTTTTTTCTCCAATTTCCTTCATTAATTTTTGAATGTAAGGATTGAAAAGCATGGGATATAAGTTGCAGCCTTGCCTTACA
The DNA here is from genome assembly GCA_946902985.2 of Meconema thalassinum. NCBI lineage: Eukaryota > Metazoa > Arthropoda > Insecta > Orthoptera > Tettigoniidae > Meconema > Meconema thalassinum. Next base: position 601,333,359 of record OX336388.2, on the reverse strand, counting down.
CCTTTCTGAATACCAGCTTCTCTCTTAATTCCTTCAGCTCAAAAGACTGCTGTCTGGTTTCTGTATCGATTGTAGATCACCCTCCTATCCCCGTACCTGAAAAATATCACATGAGATTAATAAATTAATATTAAACAAATTGCTGCTTGACTCAAGATATAGACGTTGCCTTTTATATAATGAGGAAATTAATTGAGGAATATCAAACGTGGGGACTAAATATCAATTACAACAAAACGGAATACCTTACACTAGAGAATAATGGTGGTGAGAAACTACAGATCGGAAATGCAGAAATTCAAATAGTCACTAAATTTAAATACTGTATTAGGGTTCAACAATCGAAGCTGGGGAACAAATTCATCTGCAATTGAGAAAAGGGTAAGTGAGGCTTAGAGGGAACAATTACAGCATTGAATTCCGTTTTATGGAACAGAAATATCTTAAACAAAACTAAGAAACTTATTTACAGTTCATTGGTACAAAATATTTTGTTAAATGGAGCAGAACCTTGACCGTTTAACAGACAGCAAGCAAACAAATTATTAGTAACAGAAGTGGATAATTGGAGGAGGCCGGCAAGAAAATCAAGATTGGATAAAATTAGAAATACGAGAATCAGAGAAATTATGCAGGTAAAATAAAATGTACTAGAAGTGCTTGAAGAAAGAATATTACAATGGTTTGGAAATGTGAAAGGGGTGCAGAATAGTAGAATTCCAAATTTAATGTACATTGGCAAGTTGAAGTCAAACGGTAACGGTGTAAACCAGGGGAACAATGGATGAATGGTGTAAAGAGAAGCTTGGCGTAACCGAGGAAGATTCTGAAGAGTGGAGGAGTAGAATATTTTTGGGTTGAAGGAAAACTACTGTATTGTAGGATATTCCTCATTAAGAAGAAAAAATAAATAAATTCGATAACTTAATAAATAAATTCACTATAAACACTCGGATTGGTCTACTACTTTCGATCGTCAAGCGCTCATCATCAGTTCCCTTGCACTCAGGATTTTAAATAAGTTTCTACAAGTAAAATATATACACATTTACAATTTTAATGACAGAAGTTTATTGTAAACTTGGCAACTTGTCAGGATTTGTTAGTTTTATGTGATTTGTGTTATGGTATTATTGGTGGTAATTTACCTTCAAGATTACTTGATTAGTGTCATAATCTGTAACGGTTAGTAGATATTCAGATTGATGCTATTGTAATTTGTAATTGGTTTAATAAACTTAGCTGGTTGTTTTTTTTATGCGATATTCATTAATTAATATTATTCAAATAACAGACGGTTACAATAGAAATAATTCACATAAAGTACTCAGAGAAATAAACAAGTAGTTCCGTGAAGAACTAAATAGCCTATTTTCATATATTCTACTGGTCTTACTTAGAGCACGAGAAATGAAAACGAGATTTGAAAATATTGCAAAGACGCCATTTTCTAAGTTCTCATACAGTTCCATTAAATTAGACGTCAGTATATTAAGGTTTGTTTGAAGATATACCGTGCTAAGTTTCACAGCGCTCGGATGAAAAGTCGCGAAAAAATCCATTTTAATATTTAAATTTCGCGTCGCCGCTATGCTGTAATTTTACTCCTCAGGTTATTGAAAGTTCCATAGGTGAACTAATATTAATAACTCTTATCAACATACAAAATGTAATAATATAATCATGTAAAAGGACGTCTCTTGCCATTTAACCATCTGAGCGCAGTGAAACTTGGTAAGGTAAATGCTTACACACATTTTAATCCACTGACATTTAATTTATTTCAACCTTTTTCATAACCTCAAGATGGTGGCTGTGCAAAATTTTAAAACCTTGTTTTTATCTCTTGTGCCCTAATCAAGCGATAAAAGTTTGAATTATAAAACTACGCAATAATTTTCATCTAATAGTACATTACTCCATAGCCTACACATACAAAAATCTAACATGGTGACCATCCGAAATATTTAGATGGTTTTCAATATCTTTGAATCTATTACAGCAATCAAACTGAAATGTGTTTATTGATAGAGGCGATGAACATAAATAGGATATATGTGAATTAGCTATTAAGTTATTCACGGAACTACTTGTATTTTGGGAAAATCGAATCAGATTGTTAGGCTGTTGCCTCTAGAGATGGGAATTTTGACAAGGGGAAGGGGAACGGCGAGCTATTAGCCTCTCTGCACGGTGCTGTACACGCTGCAACATGTTCATGTTTTCCGCTCTGGGTTTACGACGTCTCAGGTTTCTGGACAATAAACCCAGAACTTTGGGTGCCTTATACAGGGTGGGTGGAGTCAGATCCGTTATCCGAAATCATACGATTCCCCAGGTCAGGAAGCACCGAAAGTCAAGAAAAAGGTGCAGTAAAATGGGCGTGGTTTAGGAGAAAACAGAAGCAAAATTACGTCACTCTTGGCAACAATACTTGCTACTGTGTAAAAGACCGGATCGAGGAAGTGCCACTGGTCTGACAGAACAGCCGGTAATCACCGGGGTAGGTCTCGCAGACAACTGATAAGTGAAGATCAGTTCCACGGACTTAGAGTTCCGAATATGCTTCCCTCCCCCTCTAAGATAAGAAATGTACACGATGTTGCCGGCCTGGGCATGGCAAATAGCCTTCCCGAAAGTGATTTTCGTAACATGGAATTGTTTGAGAACTACTCGCCATATGCAGATTCCCGCCCAGACATTATTTCTTTGGATTGTTATGCTTTACATCATAGTGCAATCCCAAAGTCATAGGACCAACTATTCGCCTACTAGACATGCTGAAAAAATGTCACTAAACCTTTATTTTTCCCGCTAAACCATGCACATTTCATTATACGTCTTTACGTCTTTCGGCGCGTCCTGACGTATGGAATAATATGTTACCGGATGTCCAGTTAAACTCCACCCACCTCTTCATTGACCTTGTAATGGACTCTGTAAATCAGGTAATTTCAATCCATGGTCCACGAGCCTTTGAATAGCTGAATCTTTGAATCCTTTTGTTCTAAATGCACACGAAAAATATAATGTTACTAAAACAAAACGTGTGACATTCTGCTTTAGCAAAACTCAACCTTCAGTGGAAATTCTGAAAAAAATGCTGTCAATTTCTTTTAAAGAGAATGTCATTAAGACGATTCGTTAAATATTTCAAATTACTTCAGCACCTTCCAAAAAATTTTACTGCATTAAGTCATAAAAGTAAAAAATAAAATGTTGGTAAACTGACACCAAATGTAATAACTCCAGACAACAAATTTTAACTTCCTTGTTTTTTACAAAGGCCAAAATAGTTGATTTATATGGATTTGAGTGTGCTGAAGTTGAAAATGACGGTTAAAATCTAGATTAGCTCAGGTTTGGATGTTATTGAAAATTTTATGTTCTTCACATACAGTACGGTATCATAACATTTTTCAGTGCTTGTGACAATGATCGCTACCTTTGTTCAAAAATTGCATCTCCACATATACAGTATAACAAAAATTGTTGGGGTTATTAGCACACCAGTTTGATTCCACACAGTAACTCAGAAACTCACGTAAAAGTCACAATACAGAAAGGAGCAGTTTTTATTCCATACAGTAACTCACAAATTCGCGTCACAATCAATTGAACACTACGGAAGACAACAAATCTCAGACTGTGTTAGCTAGAAACAAAATATAACAAAACGGGGGCTGAGAAACGAAAATTATTGTCATTTTCGAATTCAGTGCTCCAATAGTTATAAAGATTGGGTATTTTTCTTTATATAAACATTTCATTGTTGAACAGTGTAATTTGTAAAACTCTGTAGGTGAAATTTCGAATTTGTCGTAAATGAGCCAGACAAAGGTCATTTTAAGCCTTACGACGTGAACATCAAAACTCGAAGGGACGCCGCAAACCACATTTTAAGGCCCTAGAACCAACCGTTTTCGAGATACGAGTATTTGCAGTTTATCATTCCCGCTCAGGGATAGCCTACAGTATCTCAAGATTTTACGGTCAGCCGTAGAAATTGTTAATGTTCATTTGAAAAGCTGGGACATCGTGGCCACTTAGCCCCGTGTTCTTGGGTGTGTGTAGAATTCGTTTGGGCTGCTTCGTTGCGTAGTAGCTAGCACTCTTGGCTGTCACGTCTGAGGCACGGGGTCGTTTCCTGGCTCTGCCAAGAAATTTAATTCTGGAACGAGGTACAACCAACCTCGTGGGGCAAAACTGAGATGGGTTCGATGCCTACCTCAGCCATCTTGGAAGTGGTATCCGTAGTTTCCCACTTCTATTCCAGGGGAATGCTGGAATGGTTCCTAAATTAAGACCATGTCCGTCTCCTTCCCAATACTCACCTGATTTACAACTACACACAATAAAACTGCAATCAGAATAACACACGTTATCTGACAAATATGACCACGTTGTCACAAAGCCCCTAAAAGAATCAACAACAACAGAATTTGTCTGATAACCTGTGTCTGTTGTAGTGTGTGTATTAATAATTCAGGTACGTATTGGGAAGTAGGCGGCCGAGGCCTTCAGTTAGGAACCATCCCAGCATTTGCCTGGAGTATAAGTGGGGAAACCACGGAAATCTACTTCTTAGATGGCTGAGACGGGAATCGAACTCACCTCTTCTCAGCTTTGTCTGACGAGATTTAGTGTACCTCAGGCCACATTTAATTTCTTGGCAGAGCCGGGATTTGAGCCTGGACCTCCGGGGAAACAGCCAATAATGCTAGCCGCTACCCGCGAGGTGGTCAGAATTAAATCAATCAGCAATATTGATGAGGTATCATGGGACTCATGTAAGACAATGCAATTTTGGTCACATTTTTGTTAGCCTATTTTCATTTATGAAAAAAAAAGGTTTATGAGATCACCTTTTGTCTGTGCGCGCGTGTGTGTTTGTCTGTAATAAAATCTAAACGCCTGGAGCTATTTCAATAAAACTCGGCTGTGAGAAATATTTCATCTTCATTCTATATATACTAAACTATTACTGATAATCACCCTGACATTTTGTTCGGTGATAGACGGCGCTACTGAAAGTTCACTTATATGACTTCAAAATCCTGTTAAGTCCAAAACGAACGCCGGCCAAGCGAAGTTGTAACATTTAAATAAGAATTTTCTCGCGATTTAAGCATCCGAGCGCAGTGGAACTTGGTACAGCAAATAGTTATACATATTGAAATGCACGGACATCTAATTTAGTTCAATTGTATACATAACCTTAAGATGATGATTGTGCGAGATTTTGAATTTAAGTTTTTATATCTTGTGTCCTAATCGTGCGATTGAAGTCAACGTTTGAATAATGAACCTACGCAACAAATGTCATCTAATAGTACACAACTCTATGGCCTACAGATATAAAAATCCAACCTGGCGACCGTCCGTAATAATTAAACGGTTCTCAATGTCTACTAATCTATGGCAGCAATCTAACTGAAGTTTTGTATGTTGATCAAGGCTATTAACATTAGTTCTTCTATGGGACTTTCAATAACCTGGTGAGCACAAATCCATCATGGCGGCGACGCGAAATTTAAATATTTAAATGGACGTTTCTCGCGATTTAACCATCCGAGCGCAGTGAAACTTGGTATGGTAAGTACGTATCCAAATTTTAATCTACTGGCATATCATTTATTCCATTTGTTTTCATAACTTCAAGATAGTGGCAATGTAAAATTTTAAAATATCTTTGTTATTTCTTGTGCCCTAATCATGCGATTGAAGTTTTAATGATAAACCTACACAATAATGTGCATGTAATAGTACATAACTCTATGGCCTTGTGTCCTAATCATGCGATTGAAATTTGAATAATAAACCAACACAATAAAGTTCATGTAATAGTACATAACTCTATGGCCTACATATATTTAAGGTAGTTCCGTGAAGAATTAAACAGCCTATTTTCATATATCCTACTTATGTTTATTGCCTCTATCAACATACAAAATTTCAGTTTGATTGCTGTAATGGATTCGTAGATATTGAGAACCGTCCAAATATATTGGATAGTAGCCATGTTGGATTTTTTAAATATATGTTGGCAAAAGGGATGTGTACTATTAGATGAAGATTATTCAAATTTCAATCCCATGATTAGGACACAAGAAATAAAGACCAGATTTTAAAATTGCACACAGCCGCCATCTTGTGGTTATGAAAATAATTGAACTGAATTTGATGTCAGTGCATTACAATGTGTACAAACATTTGCTGTACTATGTTTCACTGCACTCGAATGGTTAGATCGTGAGAAAAGTCTATTTAAATATTTCAACTTCGCTTGGCCGCCATGCTAGTTTTGTGCTTAAGAAGTCTTTGAAAGTCACATAGGTGAACTTAGAGTATTCCCCTTTATCACCGTACAAAAATTCAAGGTGATATCCGTAATAGTAATAATGGTCGCCTTGTTTGATCTTTTATATACGTAGGCCTACTATTATATGAAGATCAGTGCGTAGGTTTATTATTCAAACTTCAATCGTTTGATTATGACACAATAAATAAAAACCTGATTGTAAAATTTCACACAGCCGTCATCATGAGGTTATGAAAACAATTGAACTAAATTAGATGTCAGTGCATTACAATGTGTATAAACATTTGGTGCACAATATTTCACTGCGCTCGAATGATTAAATCGTGAGAAAAGTCTATTTAAATGTTTCAACTTCGCTTGGCCGCCATGTTCGTTGTGTACTTAAGAGGTCTTTGAAAGTCACATAAGTGAACTTGTAGTATTGCCTTTTATCACCGTACAAAAGTTCAGATTGATATCCGTAATAGTAATAATGGTCGCCATGTTGGATTTTTTAATATAAGTAGGCCATAGGAATATGTAGGCCTACTATTATATGAAGATTAGTGCGTAGGTTTATTATTCAAACTTCAATCGTATGATTAGGACACAAGCAATAAAAATCAGATTTTAAAATTTCACGCTGCCGACATCTTGAGGTTATGAAAAAAATTCAACTAAATTAGATGTCAGTGCATCACAATGTGTATAAACATTTGCTGTACTATATTTTACTGCGCTCAGATGGTTAAATCGCGAGAAAAGTCTATTTATATGTTTCAACTTCGCTTGACCACCATGTTAGTTTTGTACTTAGGAGATTCTTGAATGTCACATAGGTAACCTTGTAGTAGTGCCCTGTATCACCGTACAAAATATCAGGATGATATCGGTACTAGTTTCGGAGATATAGAATGCCGGTGAAATATTTCGCACAGCCACCATGTTGGACATAGATTGGTAAGACGCAATACAATTTGAAGGACACGGTTATGGTCGGACGAAATATTGCTATGTCCTTACCGAGTTCCATTGAAATTAGTCCAGCCATTTAGATTTTATTTGGGGAATGGGGGCACACACACACGGACAAAAGGTGATCTCATAAGCCTATTTTTTCATAAATGAAACTAGGCTAAAAATCCAACATGGCGACCATCCGAAATAATTACACGGCTCTCAATAGGCCTATCTACGAATCTATTAAAGCAATCAAACTGGAATTTTGTATGTTGATCGAGCCAGTTAACATTTGTAGTATATTTGAAAATAGGCCGTTTAGTTCTTCATGGAACTAATTGTTTTCCTAGTTTTCAATGTGTTTTTATATTTATAATATGCTGAATGTTCGGTACGATTGTTTGTGAGTCAGTCAACCGGAGGCTGTTTCGCACTTTATCGTCAGCTATGCGATGCCGTGATTTTGTTAGTTTCAATGCAGAGAAAAACAAAATTGTTCCCATTGTTTCTTAAAAGAAGTCGAACTTCCACTCCTCCTTTTTCTTTGGCGCTAGCCATAGTCAAACGTTAATTATCGCTCCGATCAAATAATGTCAAGCGACACTTCAGCTAGCATGGTAAGGGACACCGCACCGCGACAGTTTGACCTTCGACACAGCGAAGGTAGTACGGGAAGGAGTAAAACGGGAAAGCAGGAGGGAAAGAGAGACTTATTGTCTTCCCCACCATCACTGCAAGGCCGTCCGCGCCAGAAGCACGCCGGCGTAAAGCCAGGGTGCCAGCACGCCCGGCGTGCTGCATGGCCACCTCTGATCCAGAATATGACAAAAGATTCAAGCGACTGTGGTAGCTGCGCTCCCTAAAGCGAAGCACTAGATTCATGGTTCAAAGCTCTCTGCAGACTCACTAGACGTGGGTTTCGAGCCCCACCGTCGGCCGTCCTCAAAATGGTTATCCGTGGTTACCATTTTTTACCTTCAGGCAAATGCTCGAACGGTACCTTCTGACAGGCCACGGCCGCTTCCTTCCACATCCTTGCCCAGTTTCATTCATCTTCATTCATTTCATCTCTCATTAGCTCCTCCCATGAGGTTGGCGTCAGGAAGGGAAGCAAACCGTAAAAACACCCGCCACATAACCTTTCATCGCATCTCATCCCCGAACCCCCATTGGAACGGAAATACAATATGATAAGAGCTTCAAAGATCGTTAAAGCTGTGAGCTATGATCTTAGGTCAATTTTATTAGTTAAGTGAATACTCGTTGTTGTTTTTGTTGTTGTTGTTTTAGTCCTCAGTCTTTTGACTGGTTTGATGCCGCACTCCAAGTATCTCTGTCCTGAGCTAATCGTTTCATCTCTACATAGCTACCACACCCTGCTTCAGACACAATCTGTTCAACATATTCTAACCTTGGTCTACCCCTATAGTTCTTCTCCTCAACTCTTCCTTTCATAATTAGCTTTGCTATACCTGGGTGTCTTAGTATTTGTCCTACCAACGTATCTCTTCGATTCATTATCATTCGCCAGGAATATCTCTCCTCTCCCAATCGTCTTAATACCTCTTCATTTGTAACCCTATCTACTCATATGACCTTCATCATTCTCCTGTAACCCCACTTTTCAAATGCTTCAATTCTCTTCTTTTCTGTTGCTCCAACAGTCCAAGTTTCACTTCCATAGAGTGCCACGCTCCAGACAAAGGCTTTCAAAAATGACTTTCTAATACCTAAATCTATATTCGATGTCAACAGATTCCTTTTCTGTAGAAATGATTTCCTTGCCTGTGCTAAACTACTTTTTATATCCCCTTTGCTTCGTCCATCCTTGGTTATTTTGCTTCCCAAGTAACAGAAGTCTCTTACTTATCAACCGATAATGCTAAATACTCGCCTTTCTCTTAAATATTAAAACTGTGCCCATGCATCGCCCGCTAAGACAGCTAGTTATTAATAATTTTATAATTTACGACTTATAAGTAGATTAAAAAGAACACTAAAAAAATATTGATATTCACAAATGTCATCTGGAAGATTGCAATTTGAGTATGTTACACTGTCGTCAAATTTACATGCCTGATTTTCTGCAACGACATGCATTAAGTGAATTAGACTTATGTGATCATAATGGGAAATAATTGTTTATTTACCTGTTAATATTTCATTTATGTTGTAGAACTGATGAAGTCAAGAAGTGCATAGACTTGAATGAGGTGTGCTGTAAACATACCCGGTATAATGAATCAGAATACCATCGAGAAGACTGTGGGAAGAAAGGGAAAAAAGGGAAAAGAGGGGAGAACCATCCATCGGGTGATACCACTACTGCTCCAGGGGAGTACCCCTGGACGGTCGCCATCTTCGCCAGGAGAGGCAACACTTGGAACTTCCAGTGCGGAGGCTCGCTCGTGTGCAAGAAAATTGCAATGACGGCAGCGCATTGTGTGAACGAGTGAGTAATACATTGTTGTTGTTGTTGATTCATTCAGACCAGGGGCGTCCAGCCTTTGTACGCTCGGTGTGCCAGCTATGATGCGCCGTACGCCAGCTGGCTGGCTCTTGTCTCTCTTGGATCGGCAGACTGGCGGCGCTGCGAGAGCTCTACGCGGTGTCTGACCGAGTCAAGTTGGGATCACTAGTGCACCGAATATAATGTAAACAAACAAATTGTTCTTCAATGCTTTGGTTGTCCGACACATCTACTGTACATTGTGTTTCGCGCCTTTCTCCGCGTATCGCTACTTTCAGATAACGTGCTCAGCATTAAAACAGTCAGCAATAATGATACGTAGGGCTCGGACTTTTAGGTACTAAAGATCGGGATAATATTTATTTTTTATTTATTAAAATACCTGGAATATGTGACAAAAATAAAAATATTTTATTATAATTTAGTTTATTAATGTGAATATAAACAATTTGCAGTACTCAGGAATGCAATTTATGCTATGTCTCACTGACCGCTGAAGCATTACAATACACAACGAGATACATATTCAGGAGGTCCATCACAAATGGCCGACGATTATCGCGAAACAATTATTCTGAAGGCTCGAAACTGCGGCAATATGTTTCCTGCCCTTGAGGTGTTGTGTAACTTGAGATCGCTGTTCAGCCTTGATTGCTTTCCCACATGGATGGCAGAACAGAATGCCCCCATCAGAAGTAAAAGTATCTTTAAATTCTGCAACAGACGATAACTTGTAGTTGTTTTTACTTTAGGCTTCGTAGAACTGCCTTACACTTCACAGTGCCAGAAATGAACTGCATGTGAGTGACACTGGATCCAGGTAGCTGGGGTAGGGGGAGATCTAGCACGTGGTGCAATATGGTTATGGACAATGAAATCTCCGACTTCCACAGTGAGTGGCACGGGGCGACTATTTAAGAATAACACAGTTGCAAGCTGACATACGCTCTGCATGAAAATTACATAGCTCACAGGTTCTTCCCCGTTGAAGTAACACAGAACAAAAATCCAATTGAAAGATGTAATATACTGATTTAAAAAAATTAAATATTATGTCTTATTATGTGCTAATAAGTGAAAAGCAGGGATTTATGTATTTATAGAAAATATTCTTAAAATATGAATTTACATTTAAAAATATTTATTTACCTAAAAATCCGAGACCTACTGATAAGGTATCTTGAAACTCATTTAAGGCATTGCAATTTTGGTCACATTGTTGTTTGTTTGTTTGTTTGTGTGTTGGTTTGTTTGTTTGTTTTTTCCTTGTTTTCGTTTTGTTTCAATTTGTTTTCATATTTACTGAATACCGTTCGACCGATCAACCACAACACAGTGAAGGCAGTACTGGAAAGTGAGCGAGAGAGACAGACATGTAGTCCTCCCCCATCATCGCTGCAAGGCCGCCCGCACACTGGCGTGCTGTATATACACTTCTGATTTGCAACATCGTGGTCATTCAGCCCCGTATATTGGGTGACACTGTCCAGTCACATTAATGTGACCACCGCTTATGTTCGACGTGAACGTTCAATAACCCCGCTCAGACGGCGGGCGAGAGCACTAGAGCTCGGGTCAGCCGGGAAGGCGGCCGGCTCTCTTGGAATTGCGCATAGTGAGACAGAGATACATATGCACCGTTGCAACAGGTCCACCTGGTCCGAGTCCCCACACCGCAAGTTGCTGCTGTGAATTCCTGCGGTGTGGCAACACCACCGATTAGCCCATCGAGCAGTCTCTTTCACGCTGCTTTACACTTTTAAAGTATTCGTGCACTTTGTGAACTATTTCTCGGGCTTGCCTATGCACAACCTGTCGTTTACTTCCCTCTGCTTCCATAACACACAAAATGTACACAATCGCTTCCACTGGATATTTAAATATTACGATATAATCACTTCACAACACACTAGCTCAGATTCTGATGACAGACTGACTGTGATTGGTGGGATGGAAGTGGGGCATGACGTAATGGTAGCGTTGTGTTCTGAGCACCGTCTTGCCGGCTGACTCGAGCTGTAGCAGTGGAGGGTATATAAAACGTGTCGAGTGGAAGTGAAAACCAGTGCAGTCACTGTCGCAATGCGGACATGTGGCAATTTACCTCACGTCCAGAAGACGTCGTGGCTTTTGGATCAAGGTGGAATCATTTCCGAAACGACTACGTTGGTAAACTGTCCACGTACCGCAGTGGTTAAAGTGTACCGCGCATGGCAAAATGGCGCTATTCAAAACTGGTGCAGAGGTAACTGTAGTACACCACGAGCTATAGATGAGAGGAGTAAACGACGGCTGCGGAGATGTGTACGGGTGAATAGACATGCAACCTTAGAGCAACTGAACACCCAGATGAAACACAGGGCTACCAACCGTGTCTCCTCATCGACTGTTCAGTGAACGTTGCTGCGTATGGGACTCCGCATTAGGCGCCTGGTTCATGTACCCATGCTGACTGCTGTCCATCGGCAACGAAGGCTGGAATTTGCACGCCAATACCGCAACTGGACGTCCACTGGGTGGCAACAGGTGACCTTTACCGATGAATCACATTTTATGCTCCATCAGACAGGTGGCCGTTGGCGTATACGGCGTGAAACGTTCGAACGCTAACACCCTGCAACAATCGCCTGACGGTTCCAGGTCGGAGGAGGGAGCGTTATTGTGTGAGGAATGTTTTCGTGACATTCCCTGGGTGAGCTCGGCATTGTGGAAGGCACAATGGATCAACAGAAGGATTGAGTCATCGTTGGGGACCATGTCCACCCCTACATGCAGTATGGCATCTATCAGCAGGACAATACAACGTGCGTTGTTCGAATAGCACCACAATGAGTTTACAGTGCTCCCCTGGCCACCAAACTCCCCAGATTTAATCCTAATCGAGAATCTGTGTGAATCGGTTGTTCGCGCCATAGATCCACAACCGAGAAACCTAGTGCAGCTGGTCATGGCACTGGCGTCAGCATGGCTCCGCATTCCTGTCGGTACCTTCCAGAAGCTCATTGACTGTCTTCCTGCACGTCCCGTAGCGGTCTGCGCTGCAAAACGTGCTTATCTCGCATGTTGATAGGAATTTTTGGACTTTTGCTTTTTTTTAACTCTTTCCTCTCGAATTATTGTAAGTACTGATTTCTCCCAACTCGTATTTATTTGTCAGCATTCTTCTTATTTTAAAACCTAGTATTACGTACTGGTTGTAACAATATTTACTGGAAGGAGGTACAAAATGAATGAATGTATGATATTTATATGACACAAAATAATGTTTTTAACCTTCTTAACGGCATGTCTTGAGTGTGGGGAAGCGTTCAGAGCAAATACCTGGATGGAATCCTGATTGCTTCACATAATGTTATCGCCTCCTCCATGATTTCTTGCAACGCTGATATCAATATCGTCAATTGAATCAATCACGGATATATCACTTTCATCGCCAGATTCAAACATTTCATCACTTTTATGGTCACTATCATAAAAATCAGCCGAAATATACGCCAGAATCTGAGCTCCGGTCAGATTTTGCGTCGCCATGTTGCTTCACCGCGACTGCTTTCCATGTCAAGGAAGCGGAGCAGTTTTGTCGAGCAAAGAGAAACCAAGACACTTCTGTTTGGTTTCTTTTGGTTTCGGAAGGGACCAGCACTTACCAAATGAAGTACATAAACCCTGGCATGCCAGGTAACCTAGAAACGAGCGGTGACTCAGGATCGACACACGAGCTATAACGCTAAGTGAAGGCTGTCGACCTCATGTCGACACGAGTGGATGTTAAAACTTCAGTTACAAAATGGATCTCACATATTTAGGCATTATTAATTAATTGAGGGTTATTGTTTCCATTTTTATTCTGAGCAAACTCAACAAATAATTTTAACGTTTCATAGCAAGACTAATTAAATGCACAATGTCACTTAGTGAGATTCATTTTGTAGATGAAGGTTTAACACCCACATTAACAAAAGAAAACTCCCAACATTCCTATAAACATGGGAGATATGACGGAAACGGTGAAGATCAGCACTAAGTAAGAACCATATTTAGAACAAGTAGTTCCTTGAAGAACAAAATAGCCCATTTTCATATGCTACTTATATTAATTGCCTCTATCAACGTACACATTTTCAGTTTGATTGTTGTAATATATTCGTAGATATTGAGAACCGTCTAAATATTTCGGATGGTCACCATGTTGGATTTTTATATATAGGTCTTAGGGTTATGTACTATTAAATTACAATTATTGTGTAGGTGTTTTATTTAAACTTACGTCGCATGATTAGGACGCAAGAATAAAAACGAGATTTTAAGATTTCGCTCAGCTGCCATCTTGTGGTTATGAAAATAATTTAAATGAAATAGATATCAGTGGATTAAAATGTGTATAAGTATATTCCGTACCAAGTTTCACTGCGCTCGGATGGTTAAATCGCGCGAAACCTCCATTTGAATATTTACATTTCGCGTCGCTACCATGTTGCATATGTGCTCACCAGATTATTGAACATCGCATAGATAAAATTATGTTTATAGCCTCTATACACATACAAAACTTCAGTTTTATTGCTGTCATAGATTAATAGACATTGAGAACTGTCTAAATATTTCGGAAGGTCGCCATGTTAGGAGTATTTATATACAAAGTAAATATTTACGGAAGGTAGGCTACTCCTTTCAATAAAATTCTTAAACTACTGAAATTATGCAAATTATCTGAATGAATAGTTGGGAAAATATCTGGAGATGATGTGGTTAATGGATGTTTACTCCTCCGCTGTCTGAGACCTACCCGACCATCCCAAATATAAGCATTTCTTATAATGGCAAACGTCCAGCTGTTTCAGCCATTTTAGCATCATGTACCGTCATTCACCGTATTGCCAACCCCACGCATTCGGTACTATATCGCATCCAGCAGACCAATGGTATTAGCCTAGACCAATAATGGTTAGGTAGCGTGGCCCTACGGGCTAATATAGACTAAACACCGCTGGTTTTTGTCACGCACGGTGGGGGTAGTCACGCGTCAATATACTTTATCCAGGCCAATGGTTTTGCCTTTTATTTCATTATTCATGTGTCGTGTGGAGAATTTTGTATCGGACATGTTGGCAACGTGTGAGAACGGGTATGACGTACTGTTTGACGTCAATGTAACATGGGGCTGATCGTGAAATAAACACGAACAAAAATGCTTTATTTACATAATAAAAGAAATATTTCCGGTGCAGCAGTGACAATTCAAATTGAAATCAACTTCTAATGACTCCCAGAAAGGTATAAGAATCATAAATAATATATTTTCAATAATCTGCCTTGTGAAAGTTATGAAAAGAGAGGAGTACCTACCCTCAACAATTAATGAAGATTATTGCATAGGTTAATTATTCAAACATTGGCTTCAATTGCATGATTAGGATCCAAGAAATAGAAATCTAAATTTAAAATTTCGCACATCCGCCATCTTCAAGTTATGTAAACAATTGAACTAAATTAGGTGTCAGTCGACTTTGCTTCTAGTAAAGGGATGGTGGTAAGTAGTATGAACTTTCAGCATAAGAACATACATAAGGCGAGATGGTATTCATCTGATGGAGTGACTAAAAAACCGATCGATCATGTGCTTTTAGATACCAGACATGCATCGGACATTCAAGACGTACGGACCCTCAGAGGGGCAGATGTTGATTCCGATCACTTGCTAGTGAGGATAAGTTACCGACAAAGAATTTGTAAAGTCTTTAATGTAAAGGGCACTAAACAGAAACGTGTTGATATGGAAAAATGCGATAAAGAGAAAACTGATGATTATGCTGGGAGGCTAGAAATGTAGCTACAGAGCCCAACTATATCCATCGAGACAGATTGGAATAATATTAAGAATGTGGTCCAGGTGGCAGCTGAAGAAGTGGTAGCATATATAAAGACTGAAAGGATGCAAGGTGGTTGGTTTGCTGACGAATGTCGAGCAGCTTTGGAGCTTAGAAATAAAGCAAGTGGGCAAACGCTACTGAGACCAATGAGAAACAAAACTCAACGGTATGAAGATGCAAGAAGAGAGGCAAAGATGATATGGAGGAGTATGAAAAGAGAATGGGAAGGGAGTAAGATTGAAAAAATTGAGAAATGTGCTCTGGAAGGAGATGTTAGGGGTATGTTTGCTGGAATTAAAAATGAAAATTTCGGGTTCCAAACCCGAGTTAACATGTGTGAGGACAAAAATGGCAATCTGATAACAGATATAAATAACATCCTTGATGGGTGGGTGGAACATTTCATAAAGGTGCTAAATGATGTAAATGGACCAAATGGAGGTGATGGGATAGAATATCTGGAAGGACCTGATTTGGAGGTGAGAGATCCAACGAAAATTGAGGTCGAGGACGCGGTGAAGAAAATGAAGAACCACAAGGCACCAGGTGAAGATCTGATTACTGCCGAGCTGTTGAAGAAAGGTAGCAGCTTTCTCCACAGCAGATTACATCATTCGATCAATTACCTTCTCATTAAAATCGACTAATTTATGAGTCATCTCCTTTTCGATGGACAACATAGCGAGAGCAGACGTCTATCGTCATGCATTGTAATCCTCAGGAATGTCTTAATCCGCTTTAAAGTGGAAAAACATCTTTCTGCTTCAGAAGTAGTCAAGGGGACAGTAATAATTAATTTCAAAAGTTTCATCACTTCTCCGAAAGGGTCCTTGAGATTGTTCTCTATCAAAAAAGCAAGGAAGTCAGTTGCATCTTTCATTTCTTTAAAATCACTTCCTGAATAAATCACATGCAGGTCGGTTTTCAGTTTGTTTTTATCAAGAAAAGGATAGGATTCTATAACATACGTAAGTTTCTCCTCAGGAAAATTATTTTGGAAGGATGGGAAGAATTGGTGGTCAATGAAGGTGGAGGCCAGTAAGTGGTTGGAGAAGTTGAATCTCTCTTTGTTGTGATTTATAATCACGTCACACACCTCCTTCGCCGCAATGTTCCTCGGATAATAACTATTTTCGATCATATTTTCCCTCTGTTGTCTTCTACAAATTCCTCCACAACGATGCTGTCAACATTGTCCCTTTCAAAATTGCAATTTCGAAGGAGCTTACTGCACTTCGCACTTATACAGGGTTAGCACAACGCTTTTGTAATTGGTGAGGCATAACACTGTAAAAGAACTCTAACCAAAAAGTAAATGTTGGCTGTTGTATTTTCAGGCGCAGTCCATGTGCTTGGTAGCTGTTTGTCTGCTCGTGTCTTCGATTTTCTCCAAGCATTGCGGTATTGCATCCTTATGCTCATGCAATGTAAGAACGAATCTTGATTTAAAGTTCCATCTCGTAGCTAAGCCCTGCGGAACTCTTCTCCCCACAACCTCATCATGAATGCCCACTCTCTGAGGCGAATGAGAAAAAAATGCAGGAATCTCTCCAATGGTGGCAAAGAACAATCGCAATTCTTTGTTGTGGCTAACAGCCTGAGCCAGAATTAAATTCAATTGATGGGCGTAACAATGCAGAAAGTAAGCAAATGGGTAGTCTTGTCTTACAATTGTTTTTACTCCGGAGTGTCGGCCACTCATAACATTGGCACCATCGTAACTTTGGGAAACTACTTTTTCTTTGTTCTCTCCAACTACGTGAGTGAGGACCCCTTCTATACAATCGGCTAATGAGCAGGCGTCGTTTCCTGCTGGGTTTAAGAAAGTCCAGAACCTTTCAACAGGCTTCCCATTAGCTACAATGTACAATGACTAACTAACACTTTGAAGACACGTCAGATGTTTCATCTCCCATCAGGGAGACGAAGCCTGCTGTAGCTGCTTCAGCTAAAATATTCTCGCGACATACATGCAACATACATTCCAGAATGTCAATTTGAATGTCCTTCGACGTACCCTTGAAGACTGTAGCACTGTTGAAATGACCCCTAACGACGGTATCCAATGCCGAAATAAAATTAATGAGTCCTCTGAATACGCCTGGATGGTTTGAATCGAGTGTTTCGTCATAACCTCTCAAAGCAAGTTCAAATTCACCACAGAATTTCACGCAGTCAATGATCTTCGAGAGCACGTACCTATTTTTTCTGACACTATCATTATGCCTCTCAATATTCCTTCTGAAAGCGCTACTTAGCTGCTGCCAAATATCTGTTATCCCCAGAACTGAAAGATCTAAACATGCACTCTTATGTGTAATAGATGCTTCGTGCTTATTGATCTTTTGTGTTAAATGGCTGAGATCTGATACCTCTGTTTTTGTCTAATTCGTGTCCTTGCCCTTAGGAAAAAGCAAGCACGGGAAACAGAAAAGCCTATTAATGGTATCGCAACCACATAGTCAAGTATTCCTCTCGTAAATCTGTGGCTTAAATGTTCTACAAAAATCCTTGCCTCTACTACACACATCAAAAAAAGTTTTGCATCACCTCGGTTCCCAGATCTCCGGCATATAGACGTTGACTGTGTAAATTGTATCAAAGATACAGTCCCTTTGACTGTTCATAGATGTCACTAAAACTGCTCAAAGATGTAAACAACCATGCATGAGCAGGGCCTATTAGACGGAGGGGGTACGACAGCCGATCAGTTCCAGTCATTCCACCAGGACGAAGGTACGCTGCTCATGTTGTCTGTAGTTCTACCATGCCTAGAAGGTCAATACCGCAGTTCGATCGCGTCCGCATTGTTACTTTGTGTCAAGAAGGGCTCTCAACTAGGGAAGTTTCCAGGCGTCTCAGAGTGAACCAAAGCGATGTTGTTCGGACATGGAGGAGGTACAGAGATACAGGAACTGTCGATGACAGGCCTGGCTCAGGCCGCCCAAGGGCTACTACTGTAGTGGATGACCGCTACTTACGGATTGCCGCTCGGAGGAACCCTGACAGCAATGCCACCATGTTGAATAATGCGTTTCGTTCAGCCACAGGACGTCGTGTTTCAACTCAAACTGTGCGCAATAGACTGCATGATGCGCAACTTCACTCCCGACGTCCATGGCGAGGTCCAGCTTTGCAACCCCGACACCATGCAGCGCGGTACAGATGGGCCCAACAACACGCTGAATGGACCCCACAGAATTGGCATCACGTTCTCTTCACCGATGAGTGTCGCATATGCCTTCAACCAGACAATCGTCGGAGACGTGTTTGGAGGCACCCTGGTCAGGCTGAACGTCTTAGACACACTGTCCAGCGAGTGCAGCAAGGTGGTGGTTCCCTGATGTTTTGGGGTGGCATTATGTGGGGCCGACGTACGCCACTGGTGGTCATGGAAGGCTCCGAAACGGCTTTACGATACCTGAATGACATCCTCCGACCCATAGTGCACCCATATCGGCAGAATATTGGAGAGGCATTTGTCTTCATGGACGACAATTCTCGACCTCATCGTGCACATCTTGCGAATGCGTTCCTTCAAGATAACGACATCGCTCGACTACAG
Source organism: Meconema thalassinum (assembly GCA_946902985.2). Taxonomy (NCBI): domain Eukaryota; kingdom Metazoa; phylum Arthropoda; class Insecta; order Orthoptera; family Tettigoniidae; genus Meconema; species Meconema thalassinum. The sequence goes on along the minus strand of OX336388.2, from coordinate 601,314,193 downwards.
TGGCCAGCATGTTCGCCAGACATGAACCCTATCGAACATGCCTGGGATATGTTGAAAAGGGCTGTTTATGGACGTCTTGACCCACCAACCACTCTGAGAGATTTATGCCGAATTGTCGTTGAGGAGTGGGACAATTTGAACCAACAGTGTCTTGATGAACTTGTGGATAGTATGCCACGACGAATACAGGCATGCATCAATGCAAGAGGACGTGCTACTGGGTATTAGAGGTAGTGGTGTGTACTGCAATCTGGACCACAAATGCTGAAAGTCTAGCTGTATGATGGTACAACATGCAATGTGTGGGTCTCATGAGCAATAAAACGAGCTGAAATGTTGTTTGTGTTGATCTCTATTCCCTTTGTATTTAAAGGTTCCGGAACTCTTGGAACCGAGGTGATGCAAAACTTTTTTTGATGTGTGTAGTTTGCTTCTGAATAATGTTCATGGAGGGAAGAGGCCTGCCAAGCTGCTTTATTTTGCACTTTTCTTCTATATTAAGTGTTGGAAAGGTATTCTCTAGAAGAAATCGAACGGTATTCATTTTCACACTGATGAATTCACGACACACGCATCAAGACACTGCCACACACCGTGATACCGAACGTCAGATACAATAGAGCACTTCGATAAACACAGACTTGAAAAGATATTCGCTAAGGTACTGTTCCGGAGGTGGTTGAACTGACGGGTCAGAAATAAACACTGCTTCAAGAACGTGTTAGGCAGACTGTTATTTATGTTCTTATCTTGACGTATTTTGCCTTTATGAGCACTTCTAAATAATTAAAAGTTTACATTAATTACATAAACATAGGCTACGTACGCCTATTGATGTTATACAAATCGTAGTTACCAAAATATTCTGGTTCATTGCGGTTAATTATATCTAAAACGCAAAATCGTGAAATTAAAATCCCTTCAAAACGTACCATAACAGGCAAATTTTAAATCGCACGCTTAGAGACAATACATCGGCCAGGGCTGCATCGGCTAACTTCGGGGTGGTTCGAGGTAGATCGTGTCTAGCGCTGGCTTGAGCTGGTCCTTTCACTAGCGATAGTTTAGCTTTGTTCTCGGCTGACCCCCCTTGCCTCACACGACCCCGCACCCATCGCTCCCTCCTTACGACCCACCGCCGAGCACCAGCGATCCAGAAATCGAACCTTTTCGCTGGTTCCGGAGAGCAACCGTGTGTTGATGTCAAAATTATACCTCCGAGTGCAAATTTACGTATGTAATTAAAGAAATACGCACTTGATTAACCATTTTACTAAGAATTATATATATCTAGGGGGTTCACTGAACCACTGAACATATAGAACGCGCCACCACTGATACACAGCATATTGTCATACACACGTCCCACGAGACCTGGTGTGTGTTCAATAATGCGCGCTGCCGCAAGAACGCGTGCATCAATATCTTCTTCTGAACCGACAGGAGTCTCATAAACAAGATTCTTCATGTGGCCCCACAGGAAAATGTCGAGGGGTGTTAAATCTGGCAATCGTGGTGGCCACGAAATTGGACCACCTCAACCCATCCATCTTTCCCCGAATGTTTGGTCGAGATGTTCGCTGACTGCACGTGCCAAGTGCGCTGGTGCACCATCATGTTGGTGCCACATTTGCTGACGTAGTGACAATGGCAAATCTTCGACGAACTCAACCAGTACCTCTTGCAGGAAGAGGACCCGTTAGGCAGTACGGAAGAAGGTACGGCCCAATCCGATGGCCATCAAGGATACCGTAACTGCTCATACATTGATGCCAAACCGTTGATGAAATCCACGTGGCTGTGGGCATGTGGAGTTTCTTCAGCCCAAGTGTGACAGTTTCGACAGTTAAAAACAGCTTCCCTGGTGAATTGAGCTTCATCGGTGAAAAGAACGTGACGCGAAAAGTGGGGTCTGTTGATACACTGGTGTAGAAAGCAAGCACAGAAGTTGGCACGTGGCACGAAATCTGCCGGTCCCATTGCTTGAACTTTCTGTAGGTGGAAAAGGTGCAGTTGCTGGTCGCGCCAAACACTGCAGACGCTTGATTGAGACCCATTCACATCGGCATCACCATCGGCAATGTTTCGCGTACTCGTCGATGGGTCCTCTTCTACGTGATGAAGGACGCCCTTTTCAAAGTCGACAGTGCGACGCGTCTGTGGAACGATGCAGAAAACGTTCATGATACATGCGTTGTGCACCTCGACCATTAGGCCTACATCCAGCTTCACCGTACATTAGTAACATCTCGGTGTACTCATCAAAAGTGTATGCCGCCATCCTGTACCGCTGAATGACTGGATCACAACTGCTGTCAAAGCGAACTCACTGTCACTACCGTTTGTAACCGATAAGACGACACGTTATCATTGGACTGCGGTCTCGTCCTGTACTGCGCCCTGACTGGATCACAACTACTGTCAAATTGGACTCACTGTAACTACGGTTTGTAAACAAAAGACATACGTAGCCAACTGTATGACATCAGGGGGCTGCAGAGGTTGTCCTCAGCCAATGTTATTAGCGTTCCGTGAAGCGGGCGATTAAAAAGGAAAGTGATCTTCAAATCGATTTGGTATTGAAACGATAAATGTCCGGACAAGGGTTCTTATTCAAACTGTGGTCTACTTAGTCCCTTCTACAACCCCCAGAAGTTCGTAATAGGAATTATGAATCACCCTGTATAGAACGGGGTAGTGTGGTGTGGAGGTCTTGCCGGTTAACCGGTTTAGGTTTCACCAGTAGGTAGAGAGAGAAGGAAACACTCGGATGAGTAGATGGTGTGCCATGAAAGGCGCTTGTGGGCCTCGATGTAGGATTTGACTCGCCAAAGTGACTGTCTGTGGCGCTGTAGGAAATAGCGGTCACGGGTCCATAGATATGAAGTTTAGTAGGAGTGGGATAAAGTGAAGAGACGACGAGCCTTAGGAGGATAGGGAAGGGGGGGGGGCGGGGGAACGGAACGGAGTCGTTGGGATGAGGGGAATGGCTAGCTGGGAGGCTTGTTGTAGTGTAGTTTCTATGTGTGCAGTATATGCATCAACCGTCGTCTGGTCATGCACTGGGAGATGGTCCGTACGGAGGTGATCTTTGATATGGGCGCGGTTTCCTGCCAGTTTGCTGTGCAGAAATTCTCCACCATCCTGGGAGGTGGTAGTGGGGTATTGCAAGGGGGAAGAGGGAAGGTGAGTTAAACGGGAGCGTGATCACCTCCTATGAGGGACAGGACACACGTCACACAGATAGAGGAGGGATTTATGAGCAATGACTGCGTCGGAGGTGGTATTGGAGGAAGGACGGGTAGGTTTTGGAAGAGGGACTAGGTTGGCGTCGATGTGACATACAGTAGGCAGATGTCTAGCATACGAAGTTCTAGGACCGAACGGGAATGAAGGTTGAGGTCGGCCATTAGAATGAAATGGGGGAAGACTTCAGCCACGTGGGCAATGAAGCCTTTGGGAATGGGTTGGTAGGGACGAATGTAGATGGTGGCTAGGTGTAGGACGCGGGAGGGGAAATAGACGGAGCATATAAGGTTTTCGGGGAAGAAACGTGACAGATTTCATTTCAGACACGAAATGAAATGTTCCATGTAATTTAATTTCAGGTCGAGGAGGGACCAAATGCCGGGAACGAAAATTAAAAGTCTGTAATGAATTTTATTTCGCTCAGGAGCGAAATTAAAAGTCTGTAACGAATTTGATTCCGCACGAGGAGCAAAATTAAAAGCCTACAAATAATTTTATTTCGCGCTGGGAGCGAAATTAAAAGTCTAACGAATTATATTTCGCGTCAGGAGCGAAATTCAAAGTCTCTAACGAATGTTATTTCGTGCCAGGAGCGAAATTTAAAGTCTGTAATGAATTTTATTTCGCGCCAGGAGTGAAATTAAAAGTCTGTAACGAATTTTATTTCGCACCAGGAGCTAAATTAAAAGTCTGTAAAGAATTTCATTTCGTGCCAGGAGCTAAATTCAAAATCAGGAATGAATTTTATTTCGCGCCAGGAGCGAAATGTTATTCCATTGAACAATTTCATTTCGCGACGTTAAATTAAATTGATAATACATTTCGTTTCGCATGCTAGCCCTGTATTTGACCTGCGATTGAAGCTACTTAATACAATGCTGTTTGTCCTTGTTAACAATGGTGGTTTGTTGGTTCCTCAGTTTAGAGGCTGTGTATCTGTAGAATTCATTAATTTGTGGTAAATGTATCTCAATTCTGGATTGATTCTACCGAGTGATCAAGCTTAGTAAAATATCTGGTCAAAATCCATATTTAATAAAATATCATGATCTTATTAAATTGTAAAAGCTTTGTTATTAAGCTGTAGTAACATAATTTGATTATCCGCTCAACTTATCCAAACATTGGTCAGAATGAGTTAGTTTCAACACATAGGTCTGAAGGTCTTTGATCCTTACTGGGAACACAGCGCATGCGCTCTGTTCACTAAACTAAACTCAGGTGATTGAATCTTGACAGATATTTATGAATATTTCTGTTCGAATATTAAATAAAGTTATAATTATCATCGAACATAAACAGACGTATGCAACTCGCCTATAATGGTAATTTAATAAGATGGTAATTAAGACACTCGTATGGAAATTATAAAACTCGCTTCACTCGTTTTATACACATACTCGTGTATTAATTATTGCCATTATAGGCTCGTTGTATAATGTACTATACTAACAAGGACAGACAACATTGTGTTACACTGCATGAATTGCATGTCGAATAATCTTATTCGTGTTCTAACACTTCGTGCATACCTACCACTCACTTCAATTTTATGTAGGTCTATTGGTTACTTCACAAACAACCTTCAAACTCGAGTGCACATAATACTTTGGTCGACAGTAGTCAGTACAGAGCTGTGTCAGAGTTACAAGTCTCTTTCGGCACCAGAGAGCATGATACTGTTCACAAAGCCTCCCGGCTCCCGCAATTCACAATCGCGCGAGGTTCCGTCCGGGACATGAAAAGACTTCCTTCTGCACACGCGATGGAGAAACCCATAAACCGCAAAACGCGTCAGCGTGTGGCGCAGATCACAATTGGCATCTCTCCATTCGGAGAACATTATTGCCTGGGTCGAATAGAAATCTCCCCATATCTCCCTTTTCTTCTGCCGTAGTTCTGCGAACAGTTCTTTATATGCCATTGTAGATGGCAGAAGCATCTGCAATCTAAATTGCTCTCTGAAGAAGGGCTCTCTGGTGAACTCATAAGCTAGTCTAGAGAGGGTGCATTTGGGGACACATAAGAATAGATTCAGATATGTCGCTTTGATTGTCTCGATTTCTTTCAGGTTTGATTTAGTCAGATGCAGCCACACTAAGTCAATTCCATAAGTTATATAGGCATGATATTGGTAGTGAATATCTTCATTGCAGTCGATACGGGTAGTCTACGAAGGAGCAGAATATCGTTGATGGCCAATGTCGCTGCCAATTCTCTGTTTCTGACGTGCTTGGTGTAAGTGGTTCCAGTTGTCTGAAGCGTCACACCCAGGTGTTATTTCGAAAGGACCATGGGTTGGTGAGAGGTGCAACTGATCTTTGAAAGACGTTATCTTCAAATCTTAAAAGTTAAAATCTATTGTTTTTTCATGTTTTCCATTAATTGACATGTACACCTTGCTGTTATAAGTAATAAAAGAGTTTGTATCATTTAAAATGTTTGTGTTGTTGTGATTTAAAAACCGTCAGATCTTTTTGCCGCTCCCTGTACCTAAGTTAGGTTTTAAGTTTGTTGATTGTGTACATCATATGCGTAATTGGATTAAATTGTGCAATCTAAGTAACCTAAATTGCAGTGACAGTAATCTGAAGATATAACGGATGTATAACTTGACAAACGGATTTTTTTTGGGGGATACTGGGTTGTTTAAAGTGAAGTTAGTGAAATAAAATTTACCTGCGACTTTTCTGACTAACTGTGTCTACCATAGTAATATTAAGTTGAAGCGGTCTCTGAGACCTCACGTCTATATTGATGTCACAGAAACCATGGGTCCATAGTTGAGAGTTAAAATCTGTAATGACGTAACGACCAATACTTTGTGGAATTTAACAACCGATGAACGGGCTCAATAAAACAATGACTTTAGAACATTGCATTGTACAGGTACAAGGAGAAGACGTGGGCGCTGAGGGTTCGTGCTGGTGTCTGGGATCTGACCCTGGACTCGGAAGAAGAAGACGGTTTCCAGGAGCGCGATGTTGCTCGAATAGTTCTCCATGAGGAGTTCAATCGTAAGAAGGTGCATAATGACATAGCCCTGGTTATGACGCACGGCAACTTCAAAGGAGCCAACAACGTAGGTCTCGTCTGCCTGCCTCCACCTTCAGTGCCAGCGCATACAAAGTGCCTCGTCACCGGCTGGGGTCATCGCAGATACGGTATGAGACACTTTATTGTTATTATGTATTTATTCATTCATTCCCCAAAAGTAGAGCCCTGCGCGGATAATCAAAACGTTATCCGCATCCGCCCCGCATCCGCACGACTGTTATCCGCATCTGCCACGCAACCGCATGACTGTTACCCGCATACGCCCCACATCCGCACGACTGTTATCCGCTCCGCATCCGCACGACTGTTATCCGCATCCAGCCCACATCCGCATGACTGTTATCCGCCCCGCATTTGCACGTTTGTTATCCGAATCTACTGGTAGGACACATCTTAAGACACACAGGAATAGCAAGCTTAGTTATGGAAGGAAGGGTCGAGGAGAAGACGTGTAGGAGCAGACCAAGGTTAGAATATGTTAAACAAATTGCTTCGGACGTAGGGTGTGGTAGCTATGTAGAAATGATACGATTAGCTCAGGACAGGGAGGCATAGAGGGCTGCATCAGACCAGTCAAAAGACTGAAGACTCAACAACAACTAGCATTACAATTATATGTTTAATTAGAGAAAGCATACATTACTAAAGCAACATATTCAGACATTAATTGAGGAAAAAGGTCGTTCCCCTAGGCTATGTATGTCATGTGCTATGTTTAACATGAATGTTATACAGCCAGAATTGCAACCCTGTACAGTTCGGAGTGTTAATTGTGCTTAATGACATAATTTGAATGAGATTAACTTAAATCATCATTTTACATTTGTCATGAAAAAACATAACGGAAAAATATGATACCGGTTTGCCATAAACATCCGGGTCCTACTAATGATATTAAACAAGTTTGGATTGTATTCTACGAACTATCCGAAAATTTTCTCCAAACATTATCCGCAGCTTATCCGCTATCCGCACAGCCATGCAAACTATGGCGAAAATTTTTACGGATATCCGTATGGAGAGTGATACAACACAATCAATTTTAATGTTTTATTCTGGTCCTTTCTTCTTTTTTCCCCAAAACCTCTCTTATACCGGTATACACTATTACGCTCCCTCCTTCTCTCTTCTGTCCTCTTATTTCCTGGTTGTCCCTATTTGGGAGTTTGCTCAAATCCCTGTCGTCTAATTTCTCTGTATTTGCTCCTGTCTTCCATGTCTTCGGTAGAGATGTATAGTTTCTTGAGGTCTTCCACGGTTTCATTTATCCAATTGGCTTTTAGTGTACTATTCGTAAATATATTAAACATTCTCTTGGTCAGTCTGTCTTCGGTCATCCTATGTATATGTCCATAAATTTTGCCCTTCTTTTCCTTATGCATTGTTTGTAAACGTCTCTGTCTAATTGTACAGTTCTATTGTCGGTCTATTTATCCATATTCCCTATTTCTGAACTGGCCCGTAGTCCGTTCTCAGATTTTTTTCTCTTGTTTTTCTAATTCCTTGATTTTTGTTCGTCCCTCGATTGCTGTCATTTCTGAAGCGTATAAGCGTATAATAGTACTGTATTATATTGTCGTAATTTGACATTGATGGATATAGGCTACATTCCTTTCATCGTAGTTGTTCCATGTAAGTCGGTATGCTTTCTGCAATTTAGCGATCCTGTCTTCATTGGATGCCAAGTTCAGTCCTGATTTCTGTGAGACACTATTATCATTATTATTATTATTATAATTATATCATCGTTATTCTCAGATTATTGTTTGGTAAAACACAAAACATTCATGCAATTATTAGTATTGCACCACCCGGTTTTGTGGTTTCAGTTATATGGTATTACAAAAGGTGATGTTTCCTTTAATACTCATGCTAACAGTAAGCTAGTAAAGGACCAAAGTGGTAGTATATTAGGCTATCTCCTCTACGAGGAGTTCTTAAACCTCTTCTGTCGTACGACCTTCCTTATTCTTTTTTTCCTTGCTTAGCACTTCTCAGAGCCTGCTGCGCACAAAAAAATAATCGGATCACAAGATCTACAGTGTTTGCTTTTTTGTAATTACCGCAACTACCAGTTACAATAATAATAACCACTGCTAATAATAATAATATCGTATGGCCTCGGTTGCCGGGTGCAAGCTTTGTTATTTGACACCCAAAGGGTAGTTTGCATGTCGAATTTTTACGTTGTTCCTTGAAGCACTATGAAAGTTAAGGAGGTTAGATATCTAAGCTCCTTGAACATTATAGCGCTTTCTAGTAGAGAAATGAGGAACATTTTGTTGGCGGTAAATCCCGAGATTAATTTTGCCATTATAACACGGCCTACTGAATTCAAATGGGTTCCTTGACATGCCAACATCGTATGACATGGTGTCGTAATTTTTGCCATCTTTCAAAAATCACTTACCACGGCTAGGAACGAACCTGCAAGTTTGGGGTTAGTAGACCGACACGTTGACCACTCACCCACCGTGGCAAGCTAACACTGCTAATAAGCCATGGGTATCATTTTATTGTAAATCGGGCAAACCACATTCACTGAACGCGCACAAGAATTCACCTGTTCTCTCACTGTGTTTGAACTGACGGCAAAGGCCTGGCTGAATTCGAGTCGGGAATGGCAGAAATAGAAGAATCTATTGTTGTAAGGAAGTGGTGGTTACATTGTCAAGCATCTAATTGTCATTACTGCTTGTTAAGTGTTTGGTAAGAATATATCGCTGCGGGTGGCGGGTGAAAGGGTGCTGGGTGGGAAATGTTATCCTACACATTACCACAGAATTCCTGCTGGCAGGATATACTGGTCAGTTCTTGTTAAATAAAACAGCAAAAGTGCGAGTGTATTAGTTTTGAATGACCATGGGAGCTTCCTCTCTATGATAGGTTCATGGATATGAGGATAGCAATATTTATTAGAGAATATGAAATATAAATATTTCAATCAGAGCCGGCGCCCCCCTTTATCACACACTGTGCCGCCCTTAGGGGGGCGCCTCTCACTGTGCAGACCTCTGTCCTATACGATGGTAAAATCAAATAAAGAACCTAGCAGTACGAGTGCTCGATGGGAAGGAATTGCATGAATTGTAGATAAGACAAGAAATGACAACACCATATTTCTTACCCTGAAAGTGAATAATAAATATGTTAACATTTATTCAACAGCAACCCCTACACTACATTTAATAAAATACGACTATAGTCACATTGAACCCAATAATGAAATATTTCCTAATTCCTATAGAAATGTAAAAAATAATAGTAATAGAAACAACAACAACAACAACAACAATAATAATAATAATAATAATAATAAAATATTTTCAATTTAAATTTAAAGGTTACCGTTAAATAAAATCAAGATGCCCATGGTCTTTAAACTTTTAGCACAGTAAGGTGCCAATAGTCGATATTTCGCCTTCAGTTTTATGAAACTTTTGTGATTATGTACGTTCGAGTATATAATATTTGGCCATGGCTAGGGAATGGTCACTGTCTATCTCTGCACTACGATTGCTGACGAGTTTAGTTTTGATTGTGATATCTCCTCTTGCCAAGTAGCTTAGCTTATATGATTGTTTTGATGACGTGCAGTGTAACATGTTTTCCATGTATTGATGATTGCAGTACATTTGCATTTGTCTGTTGGCTAGAGTAAAATGTGGCTTTTCACCGATGTCTCAGTCTCACTCATGGCTGTGATTATATGGAAGCTACTGAGGTATGGGTGGTGCTTAGTAATGACATTCAGGGCACAGTCAGTGGCTGTGGATGCTGCGAAAGGTTCTACTCATAGGGTTAGCACAGCTGTATTGACTCAGTGAGGAAAGCAAAGGCAAACTATCTCACTCCTTATCTTGCCTAGTATGCCTCAATATAGCGCTCTCTGGGTTTTTGTGGGTATCTACTGAGCCCGCTGAACTCATGTCTTCGATATTTCTTCAAGAGCATGCTTACTCTTTGATGCATACTAGTGTACGACACACTCTGAAACATCCTCATGATATATTGCCGTTTTGACATTGGCGAGGATAGTTTATTTACTTCCTGAATATAATTTACTCACAATCTTGCTACAGTATATTTCAGGAACGTAACACATTTAATTCTGCAATATTTACCATCTTACCAGACCTTTGTAAGTGGTAAATTGTATTTTTGGTAAAGGTATTAGCACCGCAGACAAGCGGAGTTTATGTAAGTAAATGCTCAATGACTTACAATTTCTTTGGAACCAGGAAGCAGTTCCTGTGATCGACACAACATTTTGAGAGTCCGTCGAGACTGGACGTGTTTGTCCTATTTGTTCGTCATTAGACGAAGACCTCGTTATTCGTGCAAGTGCAAGGTATAAGTTGTGTGAACATTATCGACAGCCATCGAGCTGAGTGAACTTTAGTTAGCCACGAAAGGTATATTTTTCGGCCATACAAGGCCAGTGCTACGGTATTTCCAGAAGGAAATTTGTCAAAGTGCGAAATTACAATTTTTCCATGTTTCACCACGTGAAGAACTTGTAAAATTCGTGAGTGATCACGCCATGTGAGCTGGTTCACTGTAAGTTAAGAAATATTAAGGCTACATTGTATTACGACAGCCTATTCTACAACATTCTTAATATAATCACTAAACATGTCACGATTGTGCATATTTTATACGTGATGGACGTGATTTTGAGTGATTACCAGTGCTTTGTAAGTTATAAATTCTGTGTGTGAGATATCGCCCGAATATCTATAGAATCAGTGGCAGGAGTTGATAAAGGCCATTTTTTTGTTTAAACCTGCACCAGTGTAGTAGCAGTGTTTCCAATTTCGTACAGTTTACAACCACTAACGTCTGTGAAATCCATTAATTTACGACACAATGTCGTGTGTGATTGACCACGTTTTCGTCGATTCTTACTCTACGCACGTGAGGTCCGGTATGGAGTAGAAACCCTTATGTGAGGGTAACGCTGAGGGAACAACTACCATGAAGGAGGAATGTCCAGCAGAGATGTCGAGAACAAACCTTGTGATGAAGGACGTGATCTACAGACCATGGAGATGGAGGAACGAGATGGACAGGCCGAGCTCCAAGACCTTAACTATGGAGCCTAATAATCCCTCCACAGGATTGGAGTTAAATTACCCCTCTCATCCTAGACGTCGAGAGGTGATCAACCATGTTTGAGTAACCGTGAGTCCTGTAAATCCTCTACTGTACAAAGTTTGTCCAGGTAGACATTACTAGAAGTATTTCGTAGCCGAAACTTGATAGAGACCACCAGGCAGGACTATGTTTAGTTAGTACTTTCATTCTTGGTACTGGGATCAATCTTTGTGAGCCACCCTATTCCGCCAAATCTAAGTGCGGGGGTGCACCTGTAAAGCTTTTGTGTATTTCAGTGTATTATCAGCCATACCAATTCTGTATCTTATGTCAGAGAGCTGACACCTTCTAAGTGAAGACCAGTTCTTCATAATTTAGGGGACACCCTATACTTAGACCCTTCATTTTTGGTTTGAATTCATATTCCCGTATCAGTGGGTTAGGCGAGAGATCCTACCACATTTTGTATGATTTAGTTTATCCTTTGTGGTTACATTTACACCACACAGTTCCGAGTGGGAACCAACACATGAACAGTTAGTATGACTTAACCTGGATGTGAGCCCAGGAGTATCCAGACGTATCATTTAGAACCAACACAGCGGAGATAGGTGTTGTCTTGATTTATAACGTGTGCCAGGCTGACAACACATAACCCACAGTGTTTGAAATAAGCAGAGAGATGTATTAGAATATATCTGAGTCCAACGCATTCAGAACTGCTAGTGTACAGTCTTCGTTTTTGTGATGTTTGAAACTTTAATAATGTAATATTTGTGAACAGGGTAAAGCTTATGGAAGGACACTCGTAATGAATAAGAACAATTGACATGATAATCTACGGAACACTATAGGACTGTATTCAGTGTATTCCGTTAGATAGGAAACGCACAGTTTTAACACAAGTAATGTGATTTGAGCTGCGTGCTATGAATGACACAGTAAGCAGTGCAGCGCGCACAGTATTCCCTGTGAGACCTACTTTTTATTGTTTGATTTCTTTCGACTTTGACGTCACCTCTCATTTGCGGAATGTGGAGACTGTGAGACTAGGAGCATTATGTCACATGCTATTAGGACAGCCATTGACGGCCGAACATAATGTTCTGTACCGCTATGAGCAAGGACGGATTCCGTTACAGAGCGTCTTTATATTTTCGCTGGTGAATTAAAATCATCTAGAAAGTTGTTATAATAGGTTTATCTTCTAATGTAAATTGACCCAAGTCGTGTATAAAGGCTAGTAACCCATGTATTTGTAGTGCCTTAGAACACGGTTATGGTAAGGGAGGATGGAAATTAATATCCCCTTTGTTATTATTGGTATCCCGGCGAAACCATGAGCCTTAGAGCCAGGCCGTCCGATGATTGTAAGACGCGCAAGAGTCTGTAAGTCGCGCAACGTGAGCCATTCTCAGCTCAATGCATTAGGGTGACTAATTGTTAGTCTTATCATCGAGAAACTCTAAGGAAATTTCTTTAGCCTCCGACTGGTGTCTTAAAATGATCCATCTAAACATTTACATAAACCTGAACCTAAATAATTTTATTCACTCTATTAAATCTACGTGATAATTAATGCATAATTTCAGCATGATAATCTTGGAACATTTGCTTTTGTAACATTTGCTCCGACACCTGGATCTTCATCATTTCCTCATGGAGGTGAAACCTAAATGAGCTGACACTATTTTGCTATTCGACGACTAGAATCGCTGGAACCATTAGCTAGTAATTTGTGGTCCGCCTGATCCTATGGAATATAAATCGTAGTGATAATTACGGAATTGCCAACCTAAATGACTTTCTTGAGATGACTATTGGGAGCAAACAGCTTTCCCAATTCGCGAAGGCAGGCTTGTGTGTGTGTGTATTTTGTCTTATTCTGAGTGCATTATCGAACTTGTTACCCTGCTAGTTTATAAGAGTGTATTTTTCTATGCAATGTGTTTTAGATAGTAAGTGGTCTACTATCTACTACTACTATCTACTACAATGTCTACTACTAGCTTTTGCTTAATGTTTTGGTTATCGACGCATCACGTCATAACATTTTATTCACTCCAGGATTTAGCTAGAATTTAAATGTAATTGTAAATGTGGATGTGGTACCATCCTAACTTCAGGGATTGGTTTGCCATTATGTTATATGTAAATTTTACCGAGTCATTTGCTTGTAACTTGCTTTCGCGTAGATTATGTTCGTGCCACGAGCCTAGTATTGTTGTTGTTTGTTTTTCTGTGTAACTAAGACCTTCGCAAAGGTTAGGAATTTCAGCTAGGGATTTAGTCGACTCATTTCGTGTAACTAGGTAGCGGATTAGCCGATTTTGAAACCCTCTGAAGTAGGATAGGGGTTTCTTTGATGAATAAATCATTCACGAAATTTTGCTTAAGGCTGGATCTCTTTTATTTATAGTTTGTGTTTTGCGGGTGTATTTCTTTGGGCGTCTTTGACTTCTTACGACATATGACCCAGATCCCCTGGATCAAGCCCCTCGTGCTGTGTAAGCCATTTTAGAAATGCATCCGATCCTCTCAGGTGTGGGTTCAGAGGAAGGGGTCATTCGAAGTGCCATTCTTTCGGTGGATGGTACCAGGATAACCTCCTCTAACGGGCTCACTACCCACATAACCTAACGGTGGTGCTTTTTGAGGATCCAACCAGCCTTCGGGCTGACTACCTAACAGAGAGATAGACATGTTATTATAACCAGCCACTCGGTGCTATCGCTGTTGTAACCGAGAGTAAGTGGGAATCATTCTCTCCCCGAAAATATCGATGTGTTTAAGCTCCGTGAACAACTGAAATCTTGAGAGGTGTTCATTTACCATATTGTAATCAGCTGACTTTCACACGTTTTATGTTTTGAAGTCGTGTTTGTTTACGTTCTTGCCCGGCGATAAATATGGATAGTTCTTTGAACGAAGTGTAAATAAAAATCGTTTTAACACCGAGTGAATTGCGTGAGAGTGAGTTTTGACTGATGCCGACGACTATGGCACTGCTGATTAGGAATTAAAAATAAATAAACAAGTAGGCCTACTGTAGTTCCATGAAGAATTTAATAGCCTATTTTCATGTAACCTACTGGTCTCACTTAGGACACGAGAAATGAAATCAATATTTAAAAAAATGCACAGCCGCCATCTTGAGGCTATGAAAAAAAAATTGAACTAAATTAAATGTCAGTGGATGTACAATGTGTATGAACATGTGCTGTACGAAGTTTCACTACGCTGGGTTGGTTAAATCGCGAGAAAAGTCTATTTAATTGTTTCAAATTCGCTTGGCCAACATGTTCTTCCTCCACCTAACAGGTTTATGAATGTCACATAGATGAACTTCTAGTAGTATCTTTTATCACCGTGCAAAATTTCAGGGTGATATCTGTTAATGTTGCGGAGATATAGAATGCCAGTGAAATATTTCGCGCGGCCGCCATGTTAAATTGGAGAAACGCATTAAAATTTGAAAGGCACGGTTGGGGTCGGACAAGGTACTAGTATGCACTTAGAAAGTTTCTATGAAATCGCTGTGGCTCCTTAGATTTTATTAGGGGGACACACACGCACACGGACAAAAGGTGATCTCATAAGTAGGTAGTGTACCCATGTGAGTAATCTCCATGGAAAATATGCTTCCGCCTCCAGCTAGCGTCAGGTCTCAGGCGTGTACCGTTCCCCCATTGAGCAGTTGCATATTTTGGATTTGAGACTATCGACTCCACAATGATAAGGCACAACTCTATTCTGAAGATTTTAATTCAGTACTAAAATCATGGCTTCAAACATATAAAAACAATCCCAACAAACATAAAACAAAATCAAACAAAAATTACTTCCACAATCCACTAATATTAACATAATATTATCATAATAAACTCATATCATAACTCAAACCTTTACCCTTATATTGACTTCACACTTCACTCTAGTGCGCTGATGCACATACAACTTTCATAAACAAAACTGTACTTTTACTCTTCTGTCATCTAATGTGACTTCTTTAATTTCACAAAATTACTTGTTCCTTAAACCTTGTCTTACTTTGACAATTATGTGTACCGTGTGTGTTTGGTCTCTCTCTTCCCACCAAGTGCTTATCATGCATTAGCCTATTCAGGTGTTGCACATCAAATCTACGTGCAACTCCATAATTATGTAAAGCTACCCCTACACTTCTCTCTATTTATATAGTTCCACTGCATGCCGTTGTGATTTCATCTTCAAAACTTTCGTTATCGCTGTGTCGGATGGTATTATTAAGCTACCCTTGCGAGCGTAGCCTGTGGCGTCAAGTGCCCAACTTCTGAAATCCGTGTCAGTGACAGTAAAAATGCAACTTCCAACCATTCGTTAGATTGCTAAAATCTTAAACCATCAGGGTGATCTATAATTACCAATGTGTTCTTAAACCACATGACTTCATTACTCAATATAACAATGTTTCCTTTCATGTTACTAAAGGGGTCTTAAATCTGCCCTTTTCTTAAACCTTAACTTTCACGGTTCGCTTGACAGCTCAGCCCCCTTCCAAGCGGCTTGTATACAATGGAGTGGAGTGAGGTTACCGCAGTAAACCGTCCCCCGCCTTCCTGCCTCATGGCTTATATCTCCCCAAGACAATACCGTGGTCACAATGACGCACATATCCCAATGGATTTAAACTGAATGGTATGCAAATAGGTACTAGATGAGCTTAACTTTTATTCCTACCCTGAGGATATAATAATAACTGGCACCAATAGGTCCATTTCAACATGAAGGCACGAGATTCATAAAAACATTGGTCGATCTGGATAACCGGTATCTTAATAAATGATGCGGTCAGCCACATGCTGCCGTCAATAAGATTCGCTTCAAAAGAGCCGAATCACTCAATAATAAGTTCTCGGGCGATCAGATAGGGTGCAGAGGTGTCCATTGTTCTCCTCTCACCTATCACAGGATTCGAACCCGGACCATTCCATATCCATCATCAGAGTTAGGGTCCAATCACTAAATACACTCTGGCACAAAGTACATATCTCAGTATGCCCACGGCTATACGAGATTTCATACGTCGAATAGATTACCTGGCTCCCTGACCTGATATTATGATCTCGTTTCGATTATTAAGAGAAATCTATCAATTACTCTATAAGCTTTTACACAAGCTGCAAATTCAATTCACTAGAAAGCTCTTCCATTTCCTTGCATAATTATTTTCCCTTTAACACAATATATTCTGATATTAAACTCTTTTCTCATCCCTTAATGTAGTCTTACTGCTTAGATCGATAAGTCTTCCAATTAGCGCAAATATTTCTTGCTTACAACATTTTACCTGATGTATTCATTCATACCTTTTATTATTTATTATTATTATTATTATTATTACTGACATAAATTACCATAATCCGACACAACATAACCATCTTAAAAATCGAACATCCGTGTTCGTTACGTTAAGTTTACACAACTGATTTGCCATTTTATTAATAGTGGTAACGATTAATCCACTCACTGATGTATAACAACATCTCAACTCTACTAAAATCAACACAACAACAATTAAACCTGGAGGGTCTATCTCCTACTACTGATTCTTACTGGCATATTTTTATAATCCTGAAATCACATTACATGCAGTGGGCTATACTTCTATATAATCATAATTTGTGGGGTACTCACATTTCGGCTTATCCTGGTGGCTCCAACCACTCATATTCTCCAATGTCGCCTGCCATTTGCAGAGTTAGCGCGACATTTGCATACTGAATATACACATTTTATAATACATTTCCTTCACCAAGCACACGGCACTTTCCATTTCTATGATGAAGCTATTGCTTCCAAATAATCTCCATGGTTACTATTCATTCAATCAATCCTGTGGTTTTTTAGTGCCTCAACAATCATGCACCAATCGCATTAACTCTGTTGTTCTCAAACAACATAAATATTACTCATATTATAGGCCTATAATAAAATATCGCTTATACACGTAGATATACTATACTATCGCTGCAATGAACAAGGTCTTCCAATAAGCGTCTTACTTACAGCACATACGTCCATAACCATGACGTTTCCTTATAACCTTAACTTCTGCACGGAATTCTAATAATCTCTAAATAAAAATATCCCATTTCATCACATCGCCAACGATGCGTGAAAATCTGTAATCCTACTTGTTATCCAAATGCTATGGCATAACTTTCAAGTTACAGTAATAACACCACTATCCTTATACAACGTCTTCGTGATCTAAATATAACCTTCTTGTTCTATTGCCTTACAACGTTTCGTTCAAATACACCTCTGACCATATATTAACATATCATAGCGATTCAACTTGCGATAACTTATTCCTTTTCTGTTTACCTTCTCATTTAAACCACGTTACACATTTAAACCATTTACATTAAATAGTAATATCTGCAGTCGTCATCGTATTTAATAATAATACTGCATAACCTCACGTTTGTGTTTATAACTGCAATAAATGCTTGGCTACACTCCAATAAAATACCAGAGCATTTATTCCTTTTCGTATTTAAGTTACATGTTTATACTTTCAATATAAATTCTTTCAATTTACCATGAGCTTTGAATTGCTCTTCCTGAAACACAGCTGATTGATAGAGTACAATCGTGTTCTCTGCAATTTGTATGTGCTTACAATACCTTTCGTAACAATTCTGGTTTTACATCTCACCGCAGTAACGAATGTCTTGCTGGTAGAACTTATTAAAAACAAATTAAATTGCATATTTATCTCTTTGAAACATTCTATGAATAGATTTAGCGTTCCATAACTCCTCCAATAAAATATACAGTTTCATTTACAGCATCTATATGCAATACAAGATCTTTCAATAGCTTTGCACATATTATTAATACATCTGTAATGTTTTACTCTTTACCATTTTACTGATCTATGAAACGCGTCTATGCAAATCGGAAACTCGTTATTATTAAAGAAGCAGACGTAGAATCATCTAAATGAAATTTTAAAACACGTCAAAACGACACACGGTGACGTGGTAAATTTACTACTGAAATAAAAGTGTCAAAATGACATCTAAACATGACTAAACCAATGAATAAAATACTGAAGATTAACCTGATCTTAAGGTTGGCCATACAAGATACACACAGCAACTACTACATGAATCGTAAACTCTCAAGTACCGTACCTTACTGCCCGTATACATCTCTCGCCACTGCGATTGCAGCGAACAGCTTATAGCCAGATTCCTTGGTGCTGTGAGCTTGAAATGCCAGACCGCACTCTTGGCCGCCGACCTTGCCCTCGATCGAAACAGCTGGGGCCAGACACGCCAGCGCTCCTCCCAGCATGACCTGAGTTGAAAAAGTTTGGCTCTGCGATCTCGAATCTCGTACTAGGTCTGCCATCCCTCGTACGCTTCGGAATCCTTTGATTCTGATGAATTTCGCTTCATACGACTGCTCTCTCGATGATCCACGGCGATTGTACATGGTTTGACGATTATGCTGCGAAGATTCCATGATAGTTGTAGGATCTCGCTTAGTAGGGTTGCATTCTGCGACTTCTCTGAACTACGGTTGGAAATGGTGTAGTTCTTCTTCATATTTCGTTCCTGTCTGCTAAGTCACACCCGATATCCTCAACATCGGCAGTAGACTATTTCCCCATCATGTGTTTAGTGATTCATGACTTCTACTGTAGATTTCATATCAGTTTCTGCCTTCATTATAAATTTGGTCGACATCGTAAGCATATTTGAATATTTCTGAAGAATTGTCGATTATAATGTTTCTTTTGAGATCTTATGTATATCTCGAGAAATTATCGAGTAGTATTTATAAATAGTCTACTTCTGTAGTTGTATAAACTTTCGTAGAAATGTAATAATGTTTCTCTGCTTCAAATAGTGCGATGTTTCAATGCTTATATTCAGCTGGGCTTTCTTCTGCAGTTTGACCGAAGAAAGTCTCTTCCCTGCCGGTATCTCAATCTTCCTCGCCGACTCGAAATTTTCAATCAGTTGGAGCTTTAATTTTTGATGACTATTCAGTTCAATCGTTCGACTTGGAAATGCATCCAGTCTCGAAGCAAGACTTGCTTCCTTAGCATAAACAAGTAGTTCCGTGAAGAACTATACAGCCTATTTTCATATATCCTACTGATGTTAACTGCCACTATCAACATACAAAATTTCAGTTTGATTGCTGTAATAGATTCGTAGATATTGAGAACCGACTAAATATTTCGGATAGTCGCCATGTTGGATTTTATATATGTAGGTCCTAGAGTTATGTACTGTTACATGAAGATTATCGTGTACGAGTAGCATTCAAACTTCAATCGCATGATTAGGACACAAGAAGTAACAACGAGATTTTAAAATTTCGCACAGCTGCCATCTTGTGGTTATGGAAACAATTGAAATAAATTAGATGCCAGTGGATTAACATTCGTATAAGGATTTACTGTACCAAGTTTTACTGCACTCGGATGGTTAAATTGCGAAAAACGTCCATGTGAATATTTATACTTCGCGTCGCCGCCATTTTGGATTTGTGTTCACCAGGTTATTTAAAGTCCTATAGGTGAACTTAAGTTCATTGCCCCAATGAACATAAAAAAATTCAATTTGATTGCTATAATAGATTCGTAGACATTCAGAGCCGTCGAAATATTTCAGATGGTCGCCATGTTGGATTGTTAAATGTATAGGCCATAGAGTCATATACCATTAAAGGGAAAATATTGCGTAAGTTCATTATTCAAACTTTCACTTCGATCGCATGATTACGATACAAGAAATAAAAACTTAATTTTAAAATTCGCACAGTCGCCATCTTGAGAATATGTAAACAATTGAACTAAATTAGACACCAGTGCATTACAATGTGTATAAACATTTCCTGTACCATATTTTGTTGCACTTGGAACATTAAATCGCGAGAAAGTTACATTCAAAATTTTCAAATTCGCTTGGCTGCCATGTTCGTTTTGTAGTTAACCGGTTTTTGAAAGTCTTGTAGATAAACTTTCAGTAGTACCCTTTATCTTCGTACAAAATTTCAAGGCGATTCCGCTAATAGTTTCTGAGATATAGAAGGCCGGTGAAATATTTCGCACATCCGCCATCTTGTGGTTATGTAAACAATTGAACGTAGTTAGATGTCGGTGCATTACAATGTGTATAAACATATACTGTACCAAGTTTCATTGCGTTTGGTTGGTTAAATCGCGAGAAACGTCTATTTAAAAGTCGCAAATTCGCGTGGCCGCCATGTTGGTTTTGTAGTTACCAGTTTTTCAAAAATCACATAGGTGAACTTCTAGTAGTTCCCTTTATCACCGTAATAAATTCCAGGGTGATATCTGGAATAGTTTCCGAGATATTGAATGCTGGTGAAATATTTCGCACAGCCGGCATTTTGGATTGGTGAGACGTAACAAAATTTGAAGGGCACGGTCGTGGTCGCCCGGAATAGTGCTATGAACTTACTGAGTTTCATTGAAATCGCTCCAGCCGTTTAGAATTTATTAGGGACACACACACACACACACACACCTCACACACACACGGACAAAAGGTGATCTCATAAGCCTATTTTTTCAAAATTGAAAATAGGCTAAAAATGGCGTCTTAGCGCGCAAACTGCTTCTGTCGATTTCTTATCTAATTATCTCCTTATCAAAGCATAAACTCAAAATGGTTTTTAATCCAATGTCGTTTAATTCCAATTAGCTTGATTCTTCCATGCTCCAATTGTTTATAACAATTTCAATAAATGTTTATAATTATATCCGCGATAATGCTTGTAAATTATTAGATTGGTTGGGAAGCGATCACGTGACTCCTCTCTGTAAATTGGTGCGTGCCATGACGTGCTCCCGCCTCGCGATGTCGCTGGGTCGCATGTACGACTCGTCGCTGCTAGAAGACTCTGTTTATCTCTCTCACTCACGCGTCATAACCAGGTTCTAGCTCTCCGTATCCTGCCAAGGCTTCACCGATGTGACGCTTTCCAGCTCTTGCTAGCCATCATTTACTCAATGTTAAATATTATGCAAATTTAAAATCATAGCATTTCTCCCGTTCTTCTTGCTAAATCAAAGCTTATGATAATTCTACCTCTTCTCACCAGCATTAGTAACATATCTGTACTGAGTATTTTATTTCCAAGCATTTCCTGATATATTGGCGACTCTCTCGTTCCGCAGGTTCGATTCCTGACTGCATCATCTCTTGCGTCTCAAGAAATTCGGGCTCAGCACGAAACACTACAAATAAACTCTTACCCTTTTAAAACGAAGTGCTAATAACGGTCACCTTGTGGTTTACGTTTATTTACAGTAAATGGAATATTTCACTTGGGGGTGGTATTAAAATGTATACTGGAAGAATGATGAAGCAAATAAGAAAAGAATGATTCAGAACGAAGAAAATTCCGTGGGAAAGAGTTAGGAAGATCAGACGCATGAGGAATTCAAGGGAAGAAAGTATGGGTTTGAATGGAAGATTCTGGAAAGTCACCAGTTGACAGCAAAATCTCTGCATCCTCCGAGGCCCTTTGGGATAATTTTCAGAATTTCATAATTAAGTTATACAATATGAATACAAGATTCTTTTAATAAATAGTGGACCATACCTTTATAATACAGGATTTAATTATTAATTAAACCCTCTTAAAATGGCAACGAATAATAAAAATGGAACGATATGAATATCCTGCAACCTGAAACAGTCAACGCTACCGATAACATTACAAATATCGGTACCATTCTAGGGTTAACAAGATGTTCAGTGAAGAACATATAGCCTACTTTCTCCTAAATGCATGGGTATTGTTATAACTCTTTGTCCTTTTCAAGGAGTATAATTGAATGTTGGTTGTAGTAGCTTGTTGAAATATAACGTGTTAAACGGATATTAAGCATGAATATGAGGTGCCCTTTGCTAGTGCTACCTCTGTACAAAATTTCATTCAATTCGATTTCACCATGTTTGAATTGATATGGTGACTCGTTTTCTCACATATATGGCAGCTATCTGCAAACTATTGGGCTGATGACCTTGTAGTTCAGTCAAAAGATGCTTCCCACAAAAAGGTGTGTTGTTGCAAAATTGGGTAGAGATCAAATAATTATGTTGGTCGTAATTTTATTTAAGCTTTTAACATTTGGGTGGCCGCCATTCCGTTTTCGTCAAGACGGCGGTGATATAAAACATGACCCTGAGGTGCCCTTTCTAGTGCTACCTCTGTAGTAAATTTCATTCAATTCGGTTTTACCGTGTTTGAATTGATAGAGGGAATCAATTTGCACACATACATGGC
Organism: Meconema thalassinum; assembly: GCA_946902985.2. Classification (NCBI taxonomy): domain Eukaryota; kingdom Metazoa; phylum Arthropoda; class Insecta; order Orthoptera; family Tettigoniidae; genus Meconema; species Meconema thalassinum. The sequence continues at coordinate 601,291,465 of OX336388.2, read as the reverse complement.
CGCCATATGCAAACTATTTGGCTGATGACCTTGTAGCTTGGTCAAAGAACGCTTCTTAAATAAAGATATGTTGTTGCAAAATTTATTGATTTAAGCTTCTAACAATTGGGTGGCAGCCATTACGTTTCCGTCAAGATGGCGGCGATAATATCATGACACTGAGCTGCCTTTGCTAGTGTTACCTCTGTACAAAATTTCGTTCAATTCGGTTTCACCGTGTTTGAATAGATAGGGGGAATCGATTTGCACACATACATGGCCGCCATCCACAAATTATTCGGCTGATGTCCTTGTAGTTCGGTTAAGAGGTTCTTGGTACATAAGGGTATAATGTTGCAAAATTTGGTAGAGATCAGATGATTAGGTTGGTCGTAATTTGATTTAAGCTTTTAACATTTGGGTGGCGGCCATTACGTTTTGGTCAAGATAGCGGCGATATAAAATATGACACTGAGGTGCCCTTTCCAAGTGCTACCTCTGTACCAAATTTCGTTCAATTCGGTTTCACCCTATTTGAATAGTCAGGAGGAGTCAATTTGCACACATACGTGACCAACATCTGAAAATTATTGGGCTGATGACCTTCTAGTTTCGTCAAAAGATTCTTCATGCATAGAGGTATAATGTTGCAAAAATTGGTCGAGATCAAATTATAAGGTTGGTCGTAATTTGATTTATGTTTTTAACATTTGGGTGACCGCCATTACGTTTTCGTTAAGATGGCGGCGATATTAAACATGACACTGAGGTTCCGTTTGCTAGTACTACCTCTGTACCAAATTTCGTTCAATTCGGTTTCAACGTGTTTGAATTGATAGGGGGAATCTATTTGCTCACATACATGGCCGTCATCTGCAAACTATTGGGCTGATGACATTGTAGTTTAGTCAAAACACGCTCGTCATATAGATATATGCTGTTGCAAAATTTGGTAGAGATCGGATGATTACGCTTCTTAAATAAAGATATTTTGCTGCAAAATTTGGTAGAGATCAGATGATTAGGTTGGTCGTAATTCGATTTAAGCTTTGAACATTTGGGTTGCTGCCATTACGTTTCCGACAAGATGGCGGCGATATAAAACATGACACTGAGGTGCACTTTGCTAGTGCTACCTCTGTACCAAATTTCGTTCAATTCGGTTTCACCGTGTTCGAATTGATAGGAGGGACAGACATTCAGAGTACACACTCACACACAGACTCACACACAGACAGACACGCAATTTTTCACCCTGTATTGATCTCATACTGTTAGTACTGGGCGTGTCTAGCGTAATGGTAGCATCTTTAGCTGCTAACCTAGAGCTTCCTGGATCGAATCCAAGTGGATTTAAAATTCTTACTAGATTTTTTTTTAATGTGCAACATCTTTCCGCTCGGCTGCTGGAGAGTTTTGTGGGAGTGATTTTGAAAATTGGGGACGGGAATGGATCGGCACGATCGAGCTGCCAGTGGTGGATCGAACGGAAGTATGCACAGCCCGCTCGATCAATCGAACGGAAGTGTACTAGCTGGCAGTGGTGGAAAACGGAAGTATGCACTGCCCGCTCGATCAATCGAACGGAAGTGTACTAGCTGGCAGTGATGGAAAACGGTAGTATGCACTGCCCTCTCAATCGATCGCACGGAAGTGTACTGGCTGGCAGTGGTGGAACGAACGGAAGTATAAGATGCACTGCCAACTCGATCGATTGATCCAGTGGGCAGTGGTAAGACCCAGCTGGCAGTGGTACGAGAAACAATGAGCGCGCGGTGGCTGAAATTGATACCATGACGTACTCTTGACCATGAGGAATGTATATGACATTCTGAACGGAAAACGTTCATGCGAACTCTGGTGTCAAGTGATTGAAACAAATGACATGGTAGGCTACATGTTCGAAGTCTTCGTATCAGTATTTAAATGGTAAAATGCCTTAATATCAAACATTGTAGGTAGTTGGCATTGCCGGTATTATGTTTCTGCACAATGGCTATTCAAATATTAGCCCACATAACGGTAATGCAGTCATCAATATAATATAATCGTTGGGGTTATACGAGAATAGAGCAAGCCTTCATGAACTATTACTGAATAGATTCTCTTTACTCACAAGAGGGCCTATTCATAAGGCATTTTAAACTCAATGTCACGCAGGAACATTATCGAAACAAGCAAAATATAAATGAAACTTAATTCCGTAATGCAGTATTATTGGAACGTGGAAATAAGTCACCATCTTGTGCACCATATTTGCGTAGTCGAAATAGCCGTGGGGTTGATGCTTATGACTGTGAATCTAGAGATCATGGGTTCGAGTCCCGGATGGAGTAGGTATTTTTTTTTGCTACCAGATTATCATTTTAAACGATATTTATCATATCAATATGAGTCATTTTAACAGAATCCATATGGAATTACGTGTTGGTTTGTGAATCAAGAGGACCTGTTTATAAGGAATTTAAGGTTATGAGCGGTGTCGCGTCTATTAATCTAGTTGATCCATATCGTATTCCTTATTTAGGCTAGTGCTGGTGGAAGCTACAAATGATCTAATAAAATGAGTTCCGTATTATAAACTACAATATCTGTAAAACACTCCCTTTTACAATAGATTAATATTTGTGCCAATAACAGTATAAAATACCGGTGTATCAACAATTTCACGTGAGGTTTCTTCTATGTCAGATGTTACACATCATATGCGACTACTGTAAGGCTCGTAATTTTTTATATTTAATGATTTATAACTACTCACGCGTTATTATGTTATATATAGTGTGTATTTGCAATCGAAAATATCTTATATATAAAAGTGAACGTCTGTAAGTGTGTGTTTATGTATGTGGGTATGTAAGTGGATTTGTTCCGTATACAAATCAACACCGTCCACCAATCTCAACCAAATTTTGCATACACATAGTTCAGGACCCAGAAGGAACGGCTGGCAACATGAATTTTCGATAGTCTTTCTCATTCTTCTGATTGCGACCTTTTTGCACTCGAGCAAAGGCTAATTAAGTCAGAAAATAAACTGATAAAGTAATGGCAAGACCGGCCATCTCCATGACAGCAATAGCTCAAGATGGGACAAACAAGTTTCTATCTATCTCGGTAAGAGGCCATGCTACACCCACTGCCAGTTAGATTACATCCCTCCAAGCTGCTTTAAACTGCATATCCATTCAACACAAGATAGGTTGCAGCACCAACCGACTGTGATCGCCGCGGCATTTTCACTGCCCGCTGGTTCGTATCCGTCCTGGTTGCTTAAAACTGCCTGCCCATTCAACACTCAGGCGCATACCGGATATACTGTATATTAATTCACCGTTAGGCTGCAGCGCCAACCTACCGCGGCTTTTTGATGGGACGAAACCAGAAACGAAGGGTTTTTAACTTTGGGGGCTTAATATCGAGATTGAAAAAACGCGAAAACATGGCACTAAGTAGTTATTTTGTTATTCAATCAGCATAAAGAATAAGATATTAATTCAGACACACACTTACGGACAAAACTTCAATTTATAGGAAAGCGAAATATACATGGTGGTGGAGGTGACTGTTTTCAAGGAGCGAAATGTCTACCTCACTTGCCCGTAATTATACGGTACGGATGATAATTAAAATACAACTACTTCCAACTAATTTAAATCTAACTCACATACTAGACGAGATGAAAAGAAAAGAATAAGTTTATCTGTTCACAGTAGCGCTCCATTCGTATTTACGTCTTTTTTCCAAATCTGTTTACATCGAATATAGATTTACGCATTAGAAAGTCAATTTTGAAAGCCTTTGTCTGTAGCATTGCACTCTATGGAAGTGAAACGAGACTGTTGGTGCAGCAGAAAAGAGGAGAATAGAAGCATTTGAAATGTGGTGTTACAGGTGAATGATGAAGATCAGATGGGTTGATAGAGTAACAAATGAAGAGGTGTTAACACGAGTGGGAGAGGAGAGATATTTTTGGCGACTGCTAATGAAGAGAAGAGTTAGGTTGGTAGGACACATACTAAAACACCCAGGAATAGCAAACTTAATTATGGAAGGAGAACAAGATCTGTAGGGGTAGATCAAGGTTAGAATATGGTTCATGGGCGCCCGCAGGATATTTCGACGGGGGGAGGGAAGTAAATATTTTTCATTTCTTTACGTATCTGTTGCTAGGTGATAATGAGACGTACCCCCTCCGCATTTTCGTCCCATTTCTTACTCGCTTCGTGATATTCATTATTCGGCTGCTCTGTAACCGTTGGGTACATTATCTTTATGGCATGAATGGGAGGAATAGTTTTCCTTTAGTTCAGAGTTTTTGTCCATAGAAGTTCTCTTTTCTTTGTGAATCATGGTCATAATGTTCATTTCTTAAATACAGGTAAAAAGTAGTTGCATCACCATGTATGGACAAAAATACAAATCAAGCAGTTCATTAAAATGGTAATGTTAATTCAGTTCGCCAATTTTCTAAATAACTGGAGATATTTTCAAATAATTCCAAATTACTAAGTTAAATAAAACTGAGGAATTATCCCTACATGGCTCCTCCTTGCCTCCACCCCTCTGCGATTGCCCATGATATGGTTAACAGAATGCCTGGGATGGAGGTTGTGGTAGCTATGTATATATTAAACGATTAGCTCAGGACAGGGACTGCTGCAAAAAGAAAAGACTGAAGACTCAAATACTCACGATCATTTCTTTCTTTTTCAGCTACCGTATATAAACTATGTTAATGCAAAATTTCATCTTAATCGATTGTATAAATAGTTTTGGTTGAAAAGTAATGAATATCAGTAGATTATTATATGCTATTACTATGATGATACAGTATAATTGTTGTTTTAGAGTGCCTAACACCTAGAATATCGGCCCTTATGTGTTGGTATACTGCATACTGTCTTACCGCTGACGAAATGCTACAAATGTTTTTATTTATCATTGACAGGCTCTTCCCGTGGTTTCGGTCCGACTATGAAGCAGATAGGAATGCCACTGGTCTCGAGAAATGTGTGTCAGAAGAAACTGCGCAATAAACTGTGGAACGATTTTAAATTGCACGACAGCTTCATCTGCGCGGGCGGTGAGGCCAAGAAGGATGCTTGCACGGTGAGGCAATCTGTATTTTATATTTAAGGTAGACATATACTCTTGAGTGTTCTCGTTCACGAACATGCTTCATAATTTTCGTATATTCGTGGAGTTCCTACTATTGATGTTTGGAACTAGAGCTCCCTATTAATAGCCACGTTTCGTTAAACGTTTAATTAAATAAACGTTTTCTTCAGTAACGTTTTTAATAAACAACAGAAGGTTTTTAACAAATCGTTTGCTAATTAAACGTTTTCTGAAAACAGTTTTAATGATTTTCATGATAAATGGCTTTTTATACCAATTTTCGCTTAAACTTGTTTCTTTAGTATTTAATGTGTTCCATTTTTAGCCTACTTTCGATTTTTTCAAAAAATGAAAGTAGACTTATGAGATCACTACAGGGCGAAAAAAAGTGTGTCTGTCTGTGTGTGAGTCTGTGTGTGTGTGTGTGTGTGTGAGTGTGTGTACTCTGAATGTCTGTCCCCCCCTATCAATTCGAACACGGTGAGCGAAAATTGAACGAAATTTGGTACAAAGGTAGCACTAGCAAAGGACACCTCAGTGTCATGTTTTATATCGCCGCCATCTTGACGGAAACGTAATGGCGGCCACACAAATGTTCAAAGCTTAAATCAAATTACGACTAACCTAATCATCCTATCTCTACCAAATTTTGCAACAACATACCTTTATGGAGGAAGCATCCTTTGACAAATCTAATAGGTCATTAGCCTAATAGTTTGCGGATGGCGGCCATCTTTGTGTCAAAATCGATTACCCCTATTAATTCGAACACGGTGGAACCGAATGGAATGAAATTTGGTACAGAGGTAGCAATAGCAAAGGGCACCTCAGTGTCATGTTTTATATCACCGCCATCTTGGGGGAAACGTAATGGCGGCCACACAAATGTTCAAAGCTTAAATCAAATTACGACTAACCTAATCATCCGATCTCTACCAAATTTTGCAACAACATACCTTTATGGAGGAAGCATCCTTTGACAAATCTAATAGGTCATTAGCCTAATAGTTTGCGGATGGCGGCCATCTTTGTGTCAAAATCGATTACCCCTATTAATTCGAACACGGTGAAACCGAATGGAATGACATTTGGTACAGAGGTAGCACTAGCAAAGGGCACCTCAGTGTCATGTTTTATATCGCCGCCATCTTGACGGAAACGTAATGGCGGCCACACAAATATTCAAAGCTTAAATCAAATTACGATTAACCTAATCATCCGATCTCTACCAAAATTTGCATCAACATACCATTATGGAGGGAGCATCCTTTGACCAAACTAATAGGTCATTAGCCTAATATTTTGCGGATGGTGGCCATCTTTGTGTGAAAATCGATTCCCCCTATTAATTCGAACGCGGTTAAACCGAATGGAACGAAATTTGGTACAGAGGTAGCACTAGAAAAGGCCACCTCAGTGTCATGTTTTATATCACCGCCATCTTGACGGAAACGTAATCGCGGCCACCCAAATGTTAAAGGCTAAAATGTAATTACGACCAACTTAATAATCTAGTCTCTACCAAATTTTGCAACAACAAATCTTTATGTGGGAAGCATATGCTGACCAAACTGCTAGATCATCAGCCCAATAGTTTGCAGATGGTGGCCAAGTATGTGTGCAAATCGATTCCCCCTATCAATTCAAACACGGTGAAACCGAATTGAACGAAATTTGGTACAGAGGTAGCACTAGCAAAAAGCACCTCAGTGTCATATTTTATATCACCGCCATCTTGACGGAAACGGAATGACGGCCACCCAAATGTTAAAAGCTTAAATCAAATTTCGACCATCCTAATAATTTGATCTCTACCGGATTTTGCAACAACATGCCTTTCTGTGGAAAGCATCTTATGACTGACTACAAGGTCATCAGCCCATTAGTTTGCAAATAGCGGCCATGTATGTGTGCAAATCCATTCCCCGGATCAATTCAAACACGTTGAAACCGAATTGAATGATTTTTTTTACAGAGGTAGCACTAGCAAAGGGCACCTCATATTCATGTTTAATATCCCTATAGCACGTTGTATTTCAACATGCTACTACAACCAACATTCAATTATACTCCTTGAAAAGGACAAAGAGTTATAACAATACCCATGCATTTAGGAGAAAGTAGGCTATATGTTCTTTACTGAACATCTTGTTGTTTCCTTAATTTAATCAACTCACCGTAATGATATTGACGGATGTTATTGACGGTAACATAAACAACTTTTCTTTCGTCAGCTTTATAGCCTGAGTGGTATGTTTCATACCGGATGGCGGTATTAAATACTCCGAAATTCCAGTATACTGTGCATTCGAAGACTCCACGGAAAGAACGGGGTGAGTCTATTTTGTAAAAAAATGAGTTTATGGCACATTCTGGTGGCCAGCCATCGTTACTACAGATCTGTTGCAAGTAATTTCAAATAAAGCGGAATGTCACTGATATGTAGAGCTTTTTTTTAGAGGAAACAGAAAGAACTTCATACATCGTCTCACTTTTTAAGAATTCGTTGTAGGTGCCCGTAGAACTTCAGCCTCCTACGTCGCATACTGGCATTGGCTGATTCTAACTGTTGATATAGGTCAGAGTTATATTTCAATCGGTAGGTTCCATCTGGGAGCAATCTCGGGCATTGCATTTTCCTGAGGTGCCTTTCGGCTTTCTCCAGGTCATCCATGGTGCCTTTTCTGTTCATCAAAAGGGTCTCTGCGGCGTACAGAAACTGTGGTCTGACAGCAGTTCTGTAGTGACAGATCTTAGCTTTCCTCGAAATGCATTTCTTGTTGTACAAATTGTGGGATAGTTAGTATGCTGCGTTGAGTTTTTTTAAGCCTTGCTAAGATGGAGGTGCCATCTCTACGATTGGGGTGGACCCATTCACCAAGATAAAGAAAGTGATTGACTCTTTTAATCGTTCCAAGTATAATCGTCAAAGGAGTGTTTCCGGAGTGCCGATTACCAAAGTACTTGGTCTTATCGTAAGATATCTCTAATCCAGACTTCACCGCTATCTCGTGCAGGGCTTGGACAGCTATGACAGCATCCTTAGAGTTGTTGGCTAAGATTGCAATATCATCTGCGAAGGCAAGGCACCTGATTTCGATTCTTCGGGCCCCAACTCCAATGGCAACTGGTTTGGTTCCTAGATTTCTCAATGTGCATTCCCAGGTCTTGATGACTTTATCAAGCACCAGATTAAACAGAATGGGTGAGAGGCCATCACCCTGTCGTACTCCGGTTTTGATCATGAAACTCCGAGATAGTTCTTCTCTGAACTTAATCTTAGAGGTTATATCTGTGAGAGTCTGTTTGATGAGGGTGCGCGTGTTATAATCCACACCTCGTTTTTGGCGTATTGAGAAGAGTGTCTGGTGGTTGATGGAATCATAAGCTTTTGCGAAGTCCACGAAAACCACAGTGATGTTTGTACTCCTTACTTGTTTTAGTTGGAGAATGGTTTTCATATTGAAGATCTGCTCGGTACAGGACCTTCCACGCCAAATTCCTCCATGATATTCACCAATTGTTTGATTACATTGACTTTCTACATTGTCCAGTAAAATCCTGGAGAGCACTTTGTATGCTATTGACAGCAGAGATATCCCCCGGTAGTTGTTGACAAAACTGGGATCGCCTTTCTTATGTAAAGGGTGTATGATAGCTGACTTCCAGTCATCAGGGATCCTGCCAGTCTCCCATCATTCGATTAAGACCGGTACACTAATTAAAAGTACATTTCATTGACTTAAGGTATTTTTCTTATTCTTATTCTTATTCTTATTCTTATTCTCTTCTCCTCCCGCTTCAAATAGGGTCGATGTTTCTGGCCATTCTTTTCCATCTTTTCCTGTCCCACACATCATCTTTCTCTAAGTGTTCCTCCTTCAGTCCATTTTCTTCTGGGTCTGCCACTATTTCTCGTTCCATCTACAACCAGATCCATCACTCTCCTCCCTACATAGCTTCCGTTCCTTCGCATAATCTACCCATACCACAACAGTCTTTTCTCCTGGATTTTCTTTGATGCTTCTGTCAGTTCCTCTGATTTTCTCATTATTGATGCCGTCCTTCTCAGAGACACCACTGATCCATCTAAGCATCTTCATCTTCGTCTCATCCAGTTTATTACATTGTGACTTTGTAGTAGCCCACGTCTCTGCTCCGTATATCAAGGCTGACCTTACTGCTGTCTTGTAGGCTTTTCCTTAAGGTATTGATTTTCATAATATATGAAATCCTGAATTTGAAAATATATTGATTTCAGGTTTAAAACGGAGGTAAACAATATAATACAGTGAGCCTATGTCATAATTACTACGATTAGAATAAAGAAATTGCTAATGCATTAACGTTTTCCACTAGGCCTACTGTAAATTTTGAATTCACAAAAGTCACGGTTTTATTTTGGTTTAATCCCTTTCCCTTCCATCAGGCGCAAAAGAAGCGTCACCGTCGGAATTCCTTCAAGCTAAGGGAACTGACGTTAGTTTTGCATCTCTAGATGATCAAGCAGGACAATATGTTGCGTATTACACTTGCGGTATCAAGGAGGGCAACCTAACACTTTATATAATTTTATTAATACAGCCAATGGCCATGTATATTCTTTTCAGGACGGGTCAGGGAAGGAATTTTGGAAGGAAATCAGCCGTGGACCTATCGAAAGGAACCGTCCCAGCATTTTCCTGGTGGTGAAAATGGGAAACCATGAAAACCATTTTCAGGACGGCCGAGTTGGGGTTTGAACCCACGCTCTCCCGATACCAGCGAGGCACCAGGTAGCACGTTAGCGCTCTCGGCCAGCGCGGCCTAACACATTATCTGCATATGATATTTCATCAAACTAAGTTTCTCCTTTGGATTTTCCCGGTCCTTCGTAAGTACAGTACAACCCCGGAAACCCGTCACCTTTGGGACAAAGGGTATGGTCAGAACGCAAAGAGGTGGGATTATCAGAAAATACAGAAAAATACGGATAAAATAAGCAATCTCTGAACTCAAGATATCGGGGTTCCTTTCATTCTTTCTTGGTAAACCACATCCACAAGGCGTTGTCAAGCAGTTCAAGTTAGTTCAATGTTTTGCGATTCTTAGGAGCGTTTTCATACCTATCGTCACTGTACATGATATTTCCGATTTCTTCTCCAATTTTTTACTGTCGTAGCGCCTACATTGAGTTCATTGACAATCTTTTGGAGTGATTCCCCTTTGACCAGTCTTTGTATCACTGATAATTTTTTATTTAATGAAAGAGTAGCGTAATTACGTTTCACTTCTGACATGTTCAAAGGAAAACCACACAACTGTACAGTACACACAATCCACAGTGATCAAATCACAGTACTGTAACGAACAATGCCATAAAACCAACAAACAGTAAACACTAAAAACTTCACAGTGCAGTACTACCCTACCAGGGAATTGTTTTCCGCTAGCTGGGGATTGCAGCTGTAGTGTATACATTACGTCATCTCGCCTCGTTATGGTTGCAGCGAGCGGTTCCGGGGCAAGAGGGGTACGCATGTACAGTCATACAATGAGAACACACCGCACAGCGCACGAATCATGCACACAAATGACACGTGATGATGTTTCACTGGCGACAACTGCACGTCTATCGCAGGCGTGTGACCGGGTGGAGCGCATTAGTTCCGATTTCCGCCACCGGTGACAATTCGCTGGTAGGATAGTACGTACTGTACACAATAAACGTACGACAAAAACGATACGAGAGATAACGGGCACAAAAACAGAAAAGCGATAACAACCATGGCGCGACGGGTAGTGAGTCACCGCTACGAGTTGGGGCAAGTTTGACTCGAGCCCGTTCGGATCAACCGGAGCGGCGGACCAGCCGAGGGCGGACGGGAGGGGTTCTACTGTAATCCATTAACAGAGACAACCACTGGGATTACAGACATTTCTTTCAAGCCACTTGTGATTGAGTTCAGTGGCAAGTGGCTGGTATTTGCGCTATTTCTCTGCCATTGTGTTCCTGCAGATTTTCATCAAGTGGAACAGCAGCATCGACAATAGCTGCCTTGCATGCTTGTTTATCGAATATCACAAGGTGTGGTCTGTTGGATAATACCAAGTGATGAGTTATTAGAGTAGAATCCCATACGATCTTGGCTTTGTCACTATTCAGAATTTGATCTGGTCTGCATTTATAATATGGGACTTCATTTTCAACAAAATCCTATCTGTGTGGACTACATTCACTACGTTTCTATGTCGCTCGGAGTATTCTTTTGGAGCAAGCGTTTGTCATCCTCCTGTGATTTGGTGGATGGTTTCTGCAGATCTGTTGCACAGATGGCATTTGTAGGATGCATCGTTCCAGGCACTCGTAATTCTTAGTGAGTACAAGTTGATACTGGATCGCAAAAAGAAATCCTTATGTTTCTGCTAATACGATATTATTATTATTATGATTACTCTCTTGATCGTTATTGCTACTAAGGAGGAGGAGATGTGAACTGTTTGCTTTCTTGCGGGCCCACCAGGTTTTCATCCTTTCAGAGTGTGCTTTCTTCCATGCATCAAAATGAACATGCTTCGGTTGAGTCATGACTTCCTCTTGATGACACTGTTTAAGTTTGTGTTTGAGTGGTACTCAGATTTTAATATCTATTTCTGAAATTCCATACTTTGAAAGTTCCTTATTGATATCCATCAGCCAATGAGGATTCATTTTAAGATTTCTACAGTAGGATAGCAAACATTTTGAAATTCATTCAGCAATCTGAAGAAGTGAACGTAAAAGTTTAACCTTGTTTTTTGGTTTACGCTTGATATTTTTTCTGTGTGGGTGTATATTTTAAAGTTGCTCAGATATCTATAACCAAAATCTTTTAAGTTGGAACCTCAACTTTTTCTAATAATCCCCCTTTCCTTAATTGGCAGTTTTTCAAACAGGCTATGTGTTCGAAGTGATAAACATTTTCTTTTGATTGTTTGCACCCAACTAAGGAACCCGTTCGAACGCATTAGCACTTCTTCATCTTCCCTTCCCAATATCTCTTCACCTTTCGCTGTGTTTCCTTTTACGCTGCTCTGTCCATCCTGTATTTTGTCGGGTGGGCTTCTCAGAAAATTTGTGTTTGAGAATTCAAGTTCTGAATTTTGTTCTGTCTTGAATGGTTTCTGTATGACAGCCAATTTCATTTATGTCTTTACTGATTTCTCTAACCCAGTTGTTTTGATTTTTCATTGATAAGGCTGGGTAGAACATGTTCTTTGTGAGCCTGTTATTATCCATCCTATATGGGTATCCATAAAACTGTAACCGACGTTTCCTTATGGTATCTGGGATTTTTCTTTAACTTGATAAATTTCATGTGATTTCGTTTTCATCGAAATACCATTTTCACACTTTGGTCCTAAGATTTTCCTGGCGATTTTCCTTTGTTGTTTTTCGATCATTGTTATTCGAGATTGGCCACCAATTTTAATAGTTTCAGATGTATATAGAGCTTCTGTTTTAATCACTGTGTTATAATGTCTTAATTTTTCCCTTTTTGATATACAACATTTGTCCAAAAAATTTGGTGAATGAGTCTATATTACGAACAGATTGTTGGCTTACCTGGAACATTAGTTACTGTCTTTCGAAGAAATCCCCGTTGATGGTTATGCACTTCTGAGAATGGGTGTACAAATCCTGGAAACTCCTGGCATCGTCTTCTTTAGGTATAGCCGTCAGTTGGGTCGTCAAAACTCTGAATTGAAAGTGAAAATGCAGCACAATTTATGCAACCTGCCATGCACACCTTTCGACGGGCGGCAGTGAGAATGGTGGAGTTTTGCAACCTTCCATGCACACTTGTTTGACTGGCGGCAGTGAGAAGGGTGAATGTTCCGTGGAATGGAATGGTCCTGAAAACCATCGTCACGGGCGTTGAGACCTGATGCCTGAGGTACGACCCCGAAGACAAGCGTCAAAGTATGGAGTGGTGGAGTCCAGGGTCACCGAAAAGCCCTGAAGGGCCAGAGGTTTTCGTACGTTTTGGACGTCCAACGTAATGTGACGACCCAACTGAAGGCTATTCCTAAAGAAGACTATGCCAGAAGCTTCCAGGACTTGTGGAGCCGTACTCAGAAGTGCATAACCATACTCGGGGACTAATTCGAAGGACAGTAACTGCTGTTTCTGGTAAACCAACAATCCGTTCGTAATATAGACCCATTCACCGAACTTTTCAGACAGAGCTTGTAGTTCTTTTATTGTATCTTTCCAAGTAATGTTGAATGCTCTTTGTAGTTTTGTAGTTCTTTCTCTGCTAGCTTGCTCATTTAACCCAGGTGGTTCAATAACTTCACCTTTTGTTTTACTTGAGCGATATTCCCATAGTTGGTGATTAATGATTGATTGTTGAAACCTGGTTTGGTCTCTTCCATATACTTCGTCTTCATCTTATTATTACTATGCAATTTATTTTTTGCTGTTTTTATTATATGTTCAGCTGCTATTATTTTCTTCCAGGGTGATGGTGGTGGGCCCCTGGTCTGTGAAGTGGAGGGCCGCTACATCCAATATGGTATCGTCTCCTGGGGGTTGCACTGCGGTATAAATAACCTCCCAGGAGTCTATGTAGATGTGAACAAGTTCACAAGCTGGATAAGTAAGAATATACGAAGTTTACTGATGAACTCAACTTCCATGATTGGTATTTAGTAACGATTGTGCTTCTTCAGACCGTGTTAACCTGGCTTCTGTCATGTTTCAAAAATATGTGAAATAAAGAGACCAATACGCTCATACTTTCCTAATAGGATGTACTGCGCTGAGCAATGCTATCTGTACATGCATAAGAACTGTCCTTTTCTTGCACCCTCCATACTGTGAACTGTACAGAGGTGTGCAATTTATTCGAAAGAATCAGTTAGAATGTTTAAATTCAAAATCATGTTATTGAACAACGGTTGACATCCTTCTTCACCCTACTTGGTGATGTTTTCTTCCCTTTCTTCTTCTTCTTTCATTCATGGGGCTTCTTGTTTCTAAAGTTCCTGATTAGCGTCAACCTTCAAGATCTTTTGCTACCATGTGTTTCCTTCATTCCCACCTGGATATCCCTGCTCCCTTCATAAAGCTGCAGGTCAATCTTATTGGTTCTTATAGGATTTTATCTCTTCTTCACCCGGTAGTCCCAGTGTGGAGATTCTGATTCTTCCCATCGCCTCACATTCAAAAATTATGTGTTCGGCTGATTCTTCTGCTTCCTTGCTTTTCTTACATATATTGTCTCTTATTACTCCAATTCTATGTAGGTGATTTTAATATGGCAATGCCCTTTCAATAGTCCCACTACCAATCTTATGTTTCCCCTGCTAAGTTGTAGCAGGTCTTCAGCGTGCTTCATGTTTGGTCTTTTTATCAGTTCCTTTGCAAGTCTGCACCCTGGAGTCTTTTTCCAGTTTTCCATTTGCTTCTTTTGTACCCATTTACCTATTACATGTCTGATTGTCTGTAAGACAGGTCCTGGTCCTACAAAATGTGTCTCTGCCCCTGTTCTGGCCAGATCATCTGCCCTTTCATTACCTTCCATACCTGCATGCTCTGGTCGCCTTTAAACTTATAACTTTGCCATAAGGAATTACGACTGGAAATGTTCAGAATTGGATATTCCAAGGTATACCTGATCTGGGTCCGTTTTCTCTTGTTTCATTGACTTTGGAATGTGCCCTCTAAATCATGTGCTTCAATCTACTGTATGGTCTAAGAATCTTTGAATACTTCAGGAGCGGATGATCAGTATAAAATACTTTGAATTCCTCTGCTTTAAGTTCACACGAAAAGTAGTACATAGCAATGCAAACAAAACGTGTGGCATGTTGCATTAACGAGGCCCCTCTTTTAATGGAAATTTTATATAATCATTTTACTAAATATTTCTTAAAATGAAATGTACTTAAGACCAATGGTTAAATATTTAAAATAACTTCAGCACCTTGTAAGTATGTTTAGTGTATTAAGTCATGAAAAGTGTAAATGAAATTTTAGTAAATTGGCGTTGAGTCTAATAATTTGCACACCTCTGTACATGTGGCGCCGCACGGTGCACACTAAGTCCGGTATTAGCCGACCGAGTCCTGCACGCCACTAGTACAGAACATGACGACATGATAACAACTCAAACACTAATCACTCTAACTTTGAAAGAATAATAGATTTTCCGCCTTCAATACTGTTTATTTCTAACTACTTACAGGGACTAGTTTCGGGGGCTAATACTCCCCCTTCCTCAGCCTGTCCGACAAAACTTCACAAAGGAAAAACTTTCCATGTATAAGCTCATACAAAACACATGAAGAATAAAGAATAATGAAATAATAATTATTTACAATCCCGCTCGACGCTCCAAAGAAGATACTCTTATTGGGTCACTAAGGCCTAGGCGCATCAGAACTCCTGAATTGGGCCGGTGCTGCGGTCCGCTGTCCCCACTGCGTCATCGTGAGACCACTCTAATCCTCTTGTTGCTCTTGGCAAACGTCAAGGCGGAGAAAATTTGTGGCCGCGTCACGCGTCGCCAAGAACTGCAGTGCGCAGGGCGTGAACAAAAACACACTGGATGCGCCTTGCGAAGTCTCTTACAGCTGAGTGTTAGTGACGTGCGTTGGCGATTGGGGTTGTGGGAAATGGGAGGCTAAGGAAATGAGAATGAGTGAGGTTTGTTGACGCGCCGTGTATTGCTGTTATGGAGATTGATTAATACGTAGAATGAGAGGTGTCAATCTTTAGTATGTTATGAAAAATGATGGGTATGAATAGTGGAATATAGCGGGAATTTTATCTATTACTATATAATTCGTCTATTAATGTTCTGTATAAAATGCTGGTTTCAAATATTATTTCATTAAGATTGTGTGAAGGGTTGAATCTCTGTGCTTTTTCAATTTCTATTTGTTCCAAAATATTCATGGGCGTGCCTTTATTTTCTTGATGTAAAATGTCTAAGTCATTGTCTATGGTTGTGAATTTATGCCCAGTTTCTGCCATGTGGTTGCCCATCGCTGAAAATTTATTATGTTTGATGGCATTGACATGTTCCAAAAATCTGTTGTTGAACCCTCTCCCCGTTTGTTCCACGTAATCGGCATTACACTCGTTACATTTAATCCTGTAGACACCTGAATTGCTGTATTTGTTGGTTTTGTTGATAATATGTGAGTTGAAAAATTTATTATGATTAGTGTTATTGGTTCTGAACGCTGTTTTTATTTTATATTTTTTTAGTACACTAGTAACATTGTATGTGGATTGGTTCACAAAAGTGAACGTTGCGTATGTGGAAGGTTCTTTGTCTTCTTTTGCTAATCTGGAAACGGGTTTGTTTTTAATTTTGTTGATTATATTGTTAACATATTTACTATTGAATCCATTAGCTTCGGCAATTTGGTGAAATATTGAAACTTCTTTACGATAATCTACGTCAGATAGTGGGACGTTCAACGCTCTATTGACGAAACATGCGAGTGCTGCACTTTTATGGGAAGCTGGATGATTAGAATCTTGTCTAATTACAGTACTGGATTGAGTTGGTTTCCTGAATATTTGATAGCGCAGGTGATCTTTATCATGCATGACTAAAAGATCAAGATAATTTATGGAACCGTTTATTTCATTTTCTGACGTGAATTTAATGTTGCTGTTTATTTGGTTCAAATATTGCAAAAGTTGTTCTATTATCGTTTTAGAGTTGTCAAGGATTACGAAAACGTCATCAACATATCGTTCCCAAAAGAACAAACCATCCTTTTTGTTAATGATTGATTCGTATTCCAGTTTTAATGAGAAAACATGACTCGTCTTCTAACGAACCAAGAAAGAGATGCGAACTGGAAATATGAGGTCTGGCCTCCCATGTCTAAGGTGAATATAACGGGAGAGTCATCGAGTGATGGGGCAGTTGCGGAAGATACAATACTTCTCCTATCTCAACATCTTGACAAATTGAGGAGAACGGAAGAAGACGAATTGCAAAAATGCTATAATATCATCCAAAAGATGAAGCTTGCTGAGACGAAACAGAAAAACATGTCTAAGGATGTAAAAGATGGAATTATGGTGATGGAGGACGCCATTGACAGCATTGTCTTCTGTAGGAATGCTATGCACAAGGAGAAACAATAAGTTGACGCAACCACAATAACTGATCGAGCATCAAACTATCTTGATGACGATAGTGAAATGGAAGAAAATGAAAGAGGAGAAGTAGAGTCATGGACTAGGATTGTGTCCAGGAAGAAACCACAAGAGATAAGGACTGAAATGCAGATTGAATTGCAGCGGAAGATTCTCCAGGTAAGAGACAGAGTCAAATGCTCAAGAAGCAACCAACAAAGTCTCGACTGCCAGCAGTCTTAAGCCAGCAGAAGGCAAGTCGTATGCCGATGTGTTACGGGAGATTCGGCAGGAGACAAATCCTGCTGTCACAGGTACGGAAGGTAGGTCTATAACACAGACTAGAGCCGGTGAAGATCTTGTTACTCTCGGGGAAAGCAATCGAGATAATGCGGCATTTAGCGACTCAATGAAGAATGTCCTGGGACAAGATACGACAGTCCGTAGTCTTAAGCCGAAGGTAACAATTGAGATTAGAGATCTTGATGCTCTCACGACCAAATATGAAGTTTTAGAGTCAATTAAGGACAATATTAACGAAACCCCGGATGGTCTGAGGATTATGGTATCGCAGACTAACAGTCAGAAACAGAGAATGGCTGTTATAACTCTACCAGAAAAAGCTGCAAATGATCTTCTAAGGGAAGGCTTGGTTCAAGTAGGATGGGTCAGTTGTAGAGTGAGGCGGAGAATATCAGTCCTTCGATGCTACTGATGCTTTAGCTATGGTTATATTGCCACAATTTGTGAGGGCCCTGACAGAAGCAAGTCTCCCTTCTACTGTGGACAGAATGATCACAAAGCCAGGGATTGCATCAACCCAAAGAAGTGTGTCTTATGCGAGGAGAGTGGCGTTACGCAGCAGGATTTGTGCCATGTAGCTGGATCGGGTCAATGTAAGGTGTTCCGAAAGGCCCTGGAGAAAGGGACGAAACAGGAACGAAAATGATCCGAGTTCTACAAGCTGATATAAAGAGGAGTAGAACAGCTCATCATCTGTTGTATCAGCTAGCTGCCGAGAAACAAACTGATCTGCTGTAAATTAGTGAACAGTACCAAGATAAGGAGTCACCTCTCTGGCCCAGAGACCAATTAGGAACCTCTGCTATTTGGATCTTAGACCGTGGAAAAAATCCAATTAAAGACCTTGGGAGCGCGAACGGATTCGATTGGTTAAAGAGTAGATGATTCACCTATTTTAGTGTTTATCTTACTCCAAATGAATCAATGGGAGACTTTCGTCAGAATGTCAACTCTGTGGAAGATACCATTCTTAATACAACTGGAGCAATCATTGTAGCTGGGGATTTCAATGCCAGAGCAGTGGAATGGGGGTATGCTAAATACCAATTCCCGAGGTAAGTTCATTCTGGAAATGGCATCAAGGACGGGGATTCTGATCTTAAATGTAGGTGCAGTGTCAACCTTTCAGCGTCCGGGTTATACAGAGACCATTCGAGATATCTCCACGGCTTCTGGGACGTTAGTACCATACATCAAGGAATGGAAGTTTATTGAAGACTACACTGGAAGTGATCTTGAGTATATTAATTTTGATGTGTGCAGTAATATAAGGGGGAAGAACTTATCTACTCAGAAACAACGGAGGTGGAATTTGCATAAGATCCATCTTGATGCATTTAAGGAGGTGTTAGCCAGTGGTGTAGAACCAATTGAGGATATGGAGCCTGACAGAGAGGCTGATGTTTATACTCTTGTTTCCTCAACTATGAAACTATGGCTTGTGATACCTCAATGCCAAGTTTAATATCACGTCGTCGGAAGAGCTCTGCATATTGGTGGACACATGAAATTGCAGAAATGAGACGGAATTGCCTTAGACTCAGACGTGCCGCACAACGGACAAGAACTCTGGAAGATGCCAATGCCTTATCAGCTGAACATAGAGACGCAAAGAAGCTACTTCGGAAAACCATAAACCAAAGCAAAGCTGAGAGCTGAAGGAAGCTAGGTGAGGATATTGACACTGATCCATGGGGATTGGGTATTAAAGTTTTCCGAAAGCAACTTGGGTCACAAAGAACACCTTGTGTCGTGGATGAAAATAGTACTATTATTGCAAAAACTCTTTTGCCAACACATCCAACAATCCCTGAGCAGAATTTCGATGTAAATATTGAAATTACTTTTTCACTGAGGATGAGTTGAGCAGGGCCACTCAGGCTCTGCGAAGTAAAATAATGCCATGGTCCTGACAGCATCTCAAATGAGATTCTCAAATTAATAATCGAATTACATCCACAAATAATAATAAGAATGTTCAACGTGTGTCTAAAAGCAGGAGTGTTCAGCATCTACTGGAAGGTCTGTCGTCTGGCGCTTATTAATAAGAGAAAGGGTGACCCGGATTTACCATCAACATACCGCCCTGTGCGTATGCCCGATACAACAGGCAAGCTCTTTGAGAAGCTTCTGAGAGTCAGGTTGCGCCATGCGATCATGGATTTCGAACAGGAAGATCGACCCTGGATGCGATACAAGAAGTTGTTGCAGCCGTCCAAAGGGCGGAGAATTACAATCAATACTCTCGTCGTGTGGTTCTCTTTGTCACTCTCGACGTAATAAATGCATTCAACTCTGTCAAGTGGAGTGACATGCTAAATGCGTTGGAGAATACATTTCATGTGCCCAAATAACTCTTATGGATGATAAATTCCTACTTGAAAGATCGTTCGTTGCTTTATATCACGACAGAAGGACATCGCAGGGTACGGGTCTCAGCCGGAGCTGAACAGGGTTCGATTTTAGGACCAGATCTGTGGAATATAACATATGATAGCTTGCTGAGATCTGAAGTCTCCGATGAAACTATCCTAGTAGGTTATGCAGATGATGTTGCTGCTCTTGTAGCAGGAAGAAGTGTCGAGCAGGCACAGTTGCGACTCAATATGGTAATGCGTACAATCAATCGATGGATGGAGGAACATGGTCTGTGTTTAGCAGTTAGTAACGCAGAAATTGTAATCCTAACAAAGAAGAGAATTCAGACAGTACTTTCAATATAGGTAGGAGACATTCAAGTAGAGACGCAGCAGGCAGCAACATATCTGGGCATCATGATCGATAATAAAATTTATTTTGGAGATCAAATTTGACGGACTATACAGTAGATAAGGCGGATAGATGAGTCACGTCTCTCAGTCGGCTCATGGCCAATGTTGGTAGGCCAAAATCTAGTAAGGGGAGTTTACTGATGACAGCCATCCATTCAGTTCTGCTGTATGGAGCGGAAATATAGGCAGATGCCCTGGATAAGGAAATTTATAGGACGTCACTAGCGCAAGTTCAGATGCGGGGTGCTTTGCACGTGGCATCTGCTTATCGCACGGAATCGGAAGAAGCAGTTCAAGTTATTGCTGGGATAATTCCAATTCTTTTTCTAGCGAAAGAACGCAAGTACAATTACTGGAGGAAATCTGAGGTAGGTTTACAAAATGCAAGACGAACAGCACGAGTACAAACCTTCATAATTGGCAGATCAAATGGGAGCAAGGAGACCAGTGCACTAAGAGAATGATCCTCCAGGTGCAGGTTTGGATAGAGAGGAAGCATGGTGAGGTTGGTTATTATCTCACTCAGTTCTTGACCGGACATGGGTACTTCTGTTCTTATCTTAAGAAGATGGGGAAAATGGATTCACCAGATAGTATCTACTCTGTTAATGATCTAGATAATGCTAATCACACCTTCCTCTCTTGTGGACGGTGGGTCCAAAATAGGGTTACACCCCCTAAAATACACTATCTGCCCCATATCTCTACACACCTTCAGGCCCTATCTTCAATACCACAGAATTCACCACTAAACCCTGAAGTAATCAACAAGAACTCACCACACTTATTGCATTACCAGGACACAACACTGGCAGCAAACAGTAAGTGGGTCAGGAATTCACTGACATACCAATTCAGAGGAGCCAGGCCTATAAATTGCTTCACACACCAAGTATCGAGGTCTTGTGCCTGCTGAACCTTTGACGGACTACACCGAGACGGACGCCCATTCGCTGGTAAGTGTGCTCAAGAGGTTACACTCCTACACAAATCCTACATTTCACCCTCTAATACACTTTGTAATTGTCTTGTTATACTTTGAGAACAGAAGCCTCCGTGGCTTAGGCAGCAGCACTCCGGCCTCTCACCGCTGGGTCCGTGGTTCAAATCCCGGTCACTCCATGTGAGATCTGTGCTGGACAAAACGGAGGCAGACAGGTTTTTCTCCGGGTACTCCGGTTTTCCCTGTCAACATTTCATTCCAGCAACACTCTCCACTATCATTTCATTTCATCTGTCATTCAGTTAATCATTGCCCCAGAGGAGTGCGTCAGGCTTCGGCAGGCGGCAAAGTTCATAACCTCGCCGCTAGATGGGGGCTTCATTCATTCCATTCCTGACCCGGTCGGTGACTGGAAGCAGGCTGTGGATTTTCATTTTCAATTTGAGAACATACAGCACTTAGGCTGATTAGTGAAGTCTCAACACTTCACACATTACAGTAATTAAACTACTTTGTAGTAACATCATTGGTCTCACGGTTTATTTATTTGCACGATAAACCCCTACCCTCCAACCCTGACCTAGTAGGGTCCAGTATTATCTAATTATCTGTAAACATTAGGTAAGCAGTTCGCTTTCCGACCTGTAGCAAAGTACCGGTCAGCAGTTCTACTCTCTTCTGCATTCGCACGCACGTACACTGTCCGCACACCGGAGAGTCATAGTCGTACGCAGGCAGGCTAATCTGTTATCCCATCAACCCCTCGAAAACACCCCCAACCTTGAGCTCACCAGACACTCTGAACACCTGGAAGATCTCCTTCGAGTTACACGTGATTTACGTAACCGATCCTTCACACCCCTATAGAGGACATTTCCCTAAACTGCCCCCAGATACCACAACACGCTACACACCCCCTAACACACAGTTTAAGCCCCTAAAGGCTAAACAATAGACAGTCTCTTCAAGAGCACACTGAGGTGGAGATATCTCCTGACAATACTGTTGCGGTGATGCTACAAAATGAAGAAAATTGGAAGCTGGTAACAAGTTTTGTTGAACATATCCTCCGAACAAAGAAGACAGATCTGGATCACCATTGAAGATAATTCACTTTGGAAGAGTGCTCTACGGGCAAAGATAAACTTACTCTAGCCTGAAGTAATGTGATAAACGGTTCCTGGCTAGTGTTCAGAAGTAACGGGGAATTTAGTCGGTAGTCTGCCACTCAGAAGCCCGACACTATGTGCGTAAATGCATATCTTACCCCCTCCACCCCCACCCCTCAAAAACAAGGTGAAAATGAAAATGAAAATCCACAGCCTGCTTCCAGTCTCCGACCGGGTCAGGAATGGAATGAATGAAGCCCCCCATCTAGCGGCGAGGATATGAACTGTGCCGGCTGCCGAGGCCTGACGCACTCCTCTGGGGCAATGATTAAATGAATGACAGATGAAATGAAATGATAGTGGAGAGTGTTGCTGGAATGATATTTTGACAGGGAAAACCGGAGTACCCGGAGAAAAACCTGTCTGCCTCCGTTTTGTCCAGCACAGATCTCACATGAAGTGACCGGGATTTGAACCACGGACCCAGCGGTGAGAGGCCGGCGTGCTGCTGCCTAAGCCACGGAGGCTCTAAAAAAAAGGTATTAACATAAAAATACAAAACCATCTCCGTCGGACTCCTTGCGAGCCAAAGACACTGATGATAGCACTGGATCTCAAGATGTTCAGAGTCACTGAAGAGATAAAACCTTACGTAGTATACTTGCAGTACCAAGGAGGGCAGCCTTTCGTATTAACTGCATACGGTTTCTCTTCAAACCAAGGCTCTCCTTTGCATTTTCCCAGTCCTTTGTAATTAAACCATTCACAGAGACGACAACTGGGATGACGAAAACTACCTTTAAGCCGTATATGTTTTATTTATGGTATGCCTTTTAGTGCCGGGAGTGTCCGAGGACATGTTCGGCTCGCCTGAGTCTGTAGTTGCTTCCCACGGACAACTTTAGGTTGAGCTACAAGTTCCGTTCAATTTCAAGTAGTTACAACTTTCGCTACCGGATATCAATGATACCTAGTGGTGAACGTTGGAACTTGGATAGAGCGTTCTGACGAAATCTAACCTAACAATTTAGCTGCACACAAGTTTAGTCTGTGGAAGGATCTTTTACATGCCATAAATCTATGACATGGGACCACCTGCTTTACTTCCCTTCCGAAGGAATGCATACTGAAGGATTTTTAACGCTCTTAAAAAATCCGACACTTTCGGCCGGGTTTGAACCCGCTATCTTGGGCACAGCAGTTCAGCAAGCTGCTAACTACACCACCGAAGCCGCTGCCGTATATGTGACTGAGCTCAGTGTCAAGTGGCTGGTATTTGCGCCTTTTCTCAGCCACTGTGTTCTGCAGGTTTTCATCGAGTGGAACAGCAACATCGACGATGGTAACCTTGTGTGCTTCCTTACCGAATATCACAATATTATTATTATTATTAATATTATTATTTATAATCGTTTCGGTCGTCGATGGACCACGTTATTTCAACTGCCTTTTCCCTCGTTCTTTCACATTGGCCCAGTATTCGCGCATTCTGCTTCGGTGAGCTTCCTTTCGTTCTTCGGTCCACTTCTTGCCGGTTTTCAATGTAGGTTTTGGCTGACAACTCTGTATCTCCCCAAGTTTCTTCTTCAAATAGTCACGTTCCAAGATGTCCTCATGTGATATCCCCAGTTCTTGTAGGTCTTTTTCTACCTCTGTAAACCAGAGGTTTCTTTCCCACAAAATAGACATAGATTCGAATGGACAATCTTCCGGAGTTCATTCGTGTTAAATGGCCATAAAAGAGAGTCTTCTTTTGCGAATGGTGTCCGTTATTTTCTCCACATGTAAAGTTCATCGTTGTGTCGTCTTCTATACTCTCCTCGTTCCTTGACCGGGCCCAAGGTCTTTCTCAGAATCTTCATCTCTTGGGCTTCGAGTTGTTCTGCCAGGCCTTTCTTATTCATCGTCAGGCATTCTGATGCATATAACGCCTCCGGGCGAATAACGGTAACGTAGTGCCTCAGTTTGGCCTTGAAGGACATTGATCGAGTTTTGTAAATGACTTTGGTTATATGGTGGGCCATTTCCATTTTGTTAATCCGTGCCACGAAAGCTTTCTTTTCACGAATGTTGGGCTCAATCCATTCACCCAGGTATTTGAATTTCTTTACCTGTGTTATTTGTCCACCATTCACCATAAGTTCTCTGGGTTATGACTTGATGTTCGTCATAAACTGCGTTTTCTCAAACGAAATATGAAGACCTGCCTTTGCTGCTTGTACCTGTAATTGATTGATTTGCTGTGTGGCCGTGTCAAGAGAATTAGAGAAAATTGCAACATCATCTGCGAAAGCTAAACAGTCGATTGTCAGGTTTTTGTTCTTACAACCTAGTCGGACCCCATTCTCTACACCATCCTTAGACAATTTTTTACGCCATTCTCAAATAACTTTCTCCAGAACACAGTTGAATAACAGAGGCGAGAGCCCATCTCCCTGTCTCACCCCTGTCCGTATTGCGAAAGATTCAGAAATCTCTCCCCTGAATTTCACATTGGAAGCTGTATCCAATAGGGATTGGTGAATGATTGCTCTTGTCTTATTATCGAAGCCAAATTCTCTTGCAACCTGGATCAGGGTACTTCGATCCAGCGAGTCTTAAGCCTTCTTGAAATCAACAAAGGTCACAACAAATTTCTTACTTCTCAGATTCATGTACGATAGAATTGATTTTAGATTAATGATTTGCTCAACACAAGAGCGCCCCTTTCGAAATCCCCCTTGGTATTCGCCCAGTTTTTGATCGAGCTGTGCTTCTGCTCTCGTTTGAAGCGCTTTCGCGAGAATCTTGTATTCATTCATTCATTCATTTATTCATTCATTTATTTGCAATGGGGGGTGTGTCCCCCGGTGGCAATTTGGATATACATAACAAATACATAATTATACATAACAATACATAATTATACATAACAATTCAATAACAATTATACAACAATTAAACTGGAGTATTTACACAAATAGTCAGTCTTTTCTTAAACACACCTATATGTTTGGGAAAAGGCTCTAAGACTGCGGCAGGTAGAGAGTTCCAGTTATCAATGGCACGGTTTACAAAAGAATATTTACCATAATTTGTTCGCTGTGGTCGGCCCTTAACTTTGAAAGGATGATCGCTCCTACCCATGTAAGTGGGCTTTCCCAATCGTTTGCTAAGCTCACCCCATGCTGGTTGATTTGTATACGTGTTGTACATAGCGCAGAGTCTAGATTTCATCCTCCTAGCCTCCAGTGATTCCCACCCAAGTTTCTTTAACATACGGCTCACACTGCTCCTGGGATTAAAGTCACTGAGCACAAATCTAGCGGCCTTTCTTTGTACCATTTCCAACTCATTGATGAGCCCTACTTGATATGGATCCCAAACCGCCGAGGCATATTCCAGAATAGGTCTTACAAGTGACAAATAGCCTAATTCTTTAGCCGAGGTACTACTTCCATTTAATACCCTCATTACAAAGTGCAGGGATTTGTAAGCTTTTGAAACTACACATCCTACATGACTACTCCATTTCATATCATTCCTTACGTGAACGCCCAAATATTTGCAAGAATCTTCTTCTACAAGTATTTCCGAGCCAATGTTATATTGAAAATCCTGCCTTCGCACTTTCCCTATTTTTAAGAGACTACATTTTCTTGTGTTTATTTTCATTTTATTTACAATCGCCCACTTATAGACCAGGTTCAGGTCCTCTTGCAGCACTGCATTGTCTTGTGAGTCATGTATCTTTCGATATATTACACAATCATCCGCCAACAATCGACAGTCACTGCGAATTCCATTTGGTAAGTCATTTATAAACGCCAAAAACAACAAAGTTCCGATTACGCTGCCCTGAGGGATACCCGACGTTACGGTAATTTCATCCGAGAATATGCCTTCGACTTTCACTTTCTGGGAACGACCCGTCAAAAATTCTTGGATCCATAAAATTACTCTTCTATCAATCTTCGTCGAAGTTAATTTATGGAGTAGCATGTCATGCGGCACGACATCAAATGCCTTCGCAAAATCTATAACCACGGCGTCGACTGAAACTCCATGGTCTAACGATTCGCTAATGTCTTGAAAAAGGGATAGCATCTGACTCTCGCATGAGTAACCTTTCCGAAATCCATGCTGCCTATCATTAAACCATGATAATGTTTC
Source organism: Meconema thalassinum (assembly GCA_946902985.2). Taxonomy (NCBI): domain Eukaryota; kingdom Metazoa; phylum Arthropoda; class Insecta; order Orthoptera; family Tettigoniidae; genus Meconema; species Meconema thalassinum. The sequence continues at coordinate 601,264,960 of OX336388.2, read as the reverse complement.
CCACTGTTCCCTCAAGTAGTCGCAAATGAGATGCTCCATCTGCTTACAAACGATGGACGTAAGGCTAACCGGCCTGTAGTTGCCCAATTCAAGTCTGCTCCCTCCCTTAAATATTGGGACTACCGTAGCTCTTTTCCAGTCATCTGGGATTTGCGCATTGTTTATGGACACATTAAATATCACCTCCAAGTATCGTGCCACGGCCCTACCTCCTAATTTAAGTACTTCACTAACAATATTATCAGGACCCTTTGATACATTGAAACGCAGTTTTTGTATTAGCTTTACAATTGCTGACTGGTTTATTTGGAACAGGGGAGCCCCTGATTCGTCGTTAAGGTCCAACACACAGCTATTGGATTTGTTGAGCACACTACCGTAAAATACATTTAATTCATTAGCAATGGCCTGTTTCTCAGTAATTAATTTACCGTCACCGGACATTATCATCGACAAATTATTTGAATTTCCCTTTCTTCTCCTAACATAACTGTAAACATTTTTTTCCACCCATCACCTCCCGAACCAAGTAAACCTTGCATATAACTGTCATGAGCAGCCCTCTTTTTTAAGACGAGCTCTCTTGATAAGGACTTAAATTTCAACATATACTTGTCACTATGATGTCTTTTATTGTATAATTGTATAATAATTGTATAATAATGTCATCGAGAGGAGTGATATGCCACGCGATAGTTGTTTACGTCCCCTTTATCACCTTTCTTGTGTAGGGGGTGAATCAGGGCCGATGTCCAATCACTGGGCAGTTTCTCTGTTTCCCAAATCTCCCGGATGATATCCGTTAGCTTGTCGACTGGTTTTTCACCTGCGTATTTCCAGAGATCGGCAACTATTGAATCCTCATCTGGTGCTTTATTGTTCTTAAGTGAGTGGATGATCTGCTTGATTTCTTCCCTAGTTGGTGGACTTGAGTCTGGATTGACGAGCATATTTTTGTGAAAGGAAAATTTCGATGTTGGAGCCTCGCAATTGAGAAGGGACTCAAAATATTTCGCCAGGATTTGACAGTTGTCTTGGTCATTGTAAGCAACTTTCCCATCGAGATTTTTAAGTGGAGACTAGGTGGTGTGTATTTACTGAGATTTTGCTTGAAGGTTTTATAGCAATCAAGGGTGTTTTTTTTTGAAATCTTGGTCTATCTGTACCAACTGATTTTTGTGTAATGCTCGTTTTATCCCGCGTATGGTTTTATCAGTCTGCTTTCTCACGACCAGGAATATTTCTCTGTTTTCTTCATTCTTCTGTTTGTTCCATCGCAGCCAGGCAAGCCGCCTTTGATGAATGGCATCGTCACATTCATTATACCACCAAGGATGCCTCCTCGACTTTGTCAGTGGAATGGTTTCCTGTGCCGTTTCAAGTATTGCTTCTTTGAGTTGTTCCCAATTCTGTGGCTCAAGTGCTTCAAGTTTCTGACTGAATTCGCTTTGTGTTCTCAATTTTTCCACATCAAATCTGCTGATATTTCTCCCCTAAAATTTCTTGGTGGATCTTGGAAGACGTTTTAATTTTATCTTTGAAAGATAGTGATCAGAATCAAGATTCGCGCTTCTTAAGCATTTTACATTCTGGATTTCTGTATAAGATTTTCGAGAAATAGCAACGTGGTCAATTTGGAATTCGCCGGGATGGGGATTTGGGGATGTCCATGTTTTCTGTTTTGCAGGGAGTCGTTTGAAAGCGGTTGACTTCATCACTAGGTTGAACGCCTTGCACAACTCTACTAACCTTTCTCCATTGTGATTTGTTCTTCTGTGGGCCGGGTATTCTCCTATAATATTCTTGAATTTCTTTTCCTTACCGAGCTGTGCATTGAAGGACGAGGATTTGTTCCTTGGAAATCTTGGATAGAATATCTTCAAGCTCTTCCCAGAAGATTTCCGTCTCTTGTGGATCAATTCTGTTAGCTTGATTAATTGGGGCATGGACGTTCACCATGGTGTATATTTTATTTGTGCTTCGAAACGAAAGGATCGAGACTCGACTGTTGGGGGACGTGAAGTTGGTGATGGACTCCAAAATCTTCTTATTGACCACAAATCCTGTACCAAGTTGGGGGATGGATTTTACTACACGTTTTCCGACTTTACGTTTGAAGATTCTATACCCTTGGGAGTCAAAAGCTTCTGCATCAACAGACCTTGTTTTCTGAATTGCTGCGATCAGGATTTGATGATGTTGTAGGGTGTCAATCAGTTGTTTCAATTTACCGACCTTCATAAGGGAGTTCACGTCGAATGTTGCGAAGAAGTTGCGACGTTTGTGTCTGATCTTGTTTGTAGGAGTCTCCGATACCTCCAAGCATGTCGTTGCAGGCTCCCCAGAGTCCGAAGACCTGCTTGCGTCGTGCAAGACGACGGTGGATTTGTTACCACCTGGGGTAGTTGCTTCAGCAGACGTTTCCTCCATGCTTTTCACAGTTGAAAAAACTGTAGATAGGAAGCCAGTGATATTGCACACTGACCAATGTACTGCCAAGGTTGTGAGCCTTGGAGCCCCAAGAACTGATCGGCTCGCCGACCCAGCTTCCCGCTGGGATTGGTTACCCAACCTTCCACTGGGTTTCTCGGTTTAACAGGGGCACCTCTTGTAGGTTACGTGCTGGAGTTGGAGTGAAAGAGGCTAAGTTGGATTCTCTTGCTGAATCCAATATATTTAAGTCGCAGGTGACATGCAACAACGCATTTCACTGCCATTAGCCGTAAGGACTCCTCCCAGATTGATTCCTGGCACCCATTATTATTATTATTATTATTATTATTGTCATCTCTGTCCCTTCTTATCTTCAGCATTGTTCTCGAAAACGTTATCAGACCACTAAAGTTAGTTCCGGCTGGCATGCACCTCAGACAGTATCATTAAGTGCTTGCATACGCATATGTTATTGTACTCATAGGAAGAAATGAAATTGCGATAAGGAAATTGTTTGTTGAACTTGAGGAGATAGCTTCAAAATTGTGCCATAGAATTAATGACCAAAAATCTCAGTACATGGTGTAACGTGTTGAAAAGGGTGGTGTGGTTATTTTGGGGTCGTATATTGTGTTAGCACACAATGAAAACTTTATTTAACCTTTCTATCTTCAGAATCTCATAATACGTACTGTCAATATTCATAACTCTCATAATGGCATTTTTAAATATCATCCCAAGCAAAAATTTATACATTTCATATTATAAAATTCTCGTCTCTTCCTTTATTCACATTTTTTTCAACAAGCATATCTCTACATCATCTCAAAACATAACATCACCATTCACATCATACAAACGTCACATCACCATAGCAACAACTAAGAAAGATCAAATCCCCCTTTCACCCATTGCTGGGCCACCACAAAGAATCCAGTAAGCACTTGCACTAGACTCTTTGCAGTGCTCCAACACTGGGCGACCATGTTCCTAACCTAAAAGTACCCATAAGAGAATTGTTACAATCACCCCCCTATGTGATTCTTATGTGAGAAACACATAAAGTTCACATATAAAAATACATAAATAAAAAACATATCAAGCAAATACACTATCTAAAACTACCAATTAAAACTATGTTCACAAATCTCACAATAATTTGATGCACATCATCTCCAGTAACCTTAACTCGAATATTGTCCAGTAACCTTCACTCGAATATTGTCGTATTTGTCAAAATTTAGATCAGAACAAATACCGCCAGGCGACATAACGTTCTCATCTTCAGTTGGTTCTGGAAGAATATAAAGTTCTACACGAGGCTTCTCGGACTTGTCTTCATCTCCATCACGTCACCATCTCCATCGTCATCATCCTTCCTACCTCTCCAGGGCCTGTCTCCATCATTTCCTCTAAAGCGCGGAGTATCACCAGTACCATTTCCATCATTATCACGCCTTCGATATCCACCTTTCCCCTCCTTTCATTATTTCGTCTGTTTCTTTTCCTTTTTCAACTTTTTTCTTCTGTTCTTCTCTTAGTCTTCCTCCTCCTTCTCCTGCCTTCCATCTCGTCCTTTTCTTCATCCACCTTGTCTTCCTCGTTCTCCTCGTCCTCCTCCTCTATCGCTTCTTCACCTTGTCTTCTTCCTGTATGTTGTCTTCCTCCTCCTCTATCTTATCCTCCATCCTGTCCTCTCTCATCCTCCTCTTTGTCTTTACTCTTATTCTCCTCCTCCATTCGACGTTTTCCTCCTTCACCTTGTTCTCCCTCGTGTCCATCATTTTCATCTTCTTCATCTTCTAGAATACCAACTTCCTTACGCTCCCCACCCCTCTGATAATTTCCCTGCTTTCCTGCAAGCAAATCACTTATTGCGTCAAGCTTCTCATCTCTATGTACTTTCACAAATTCTACCTGATTACTTATAGATTCTATCTTCTGACCCTTAGAATCTCTAACCTCGCCTATCTCTTTACTCACAAAACCTATTTCCTGGCTTACTGACTCTATTCTCTGACCCATAGACTCTCCTTGCTTCTTCATAGACTCTTCCTGATGCTTCATAGACTCGTTCATAGACTCTCTTTGGTGTTTAATGATCCGTTACTATTTTATAGAAGGCTCACGAAGGTACGCACTATTGTAAAGACTGAAGTCTATCGTCAAAAACTTTAACCTAACATCATGTTTTGCGCTATTGAAACGCTCATCGCAAGGATAATCAGAACGGAACTTAAGGAACGCAGTATGTCCCAAGAATGGATCTTCTATTTATTACCAAGAAGAGTTGAATAAGTAACGAAGCCATTACGAGAGAAGCTGGAAAGTGATGTACTGTGCCCGTTTAGACCGGAGTCCGCACGACCACATATGCATTTTACCAATAATCAGTCAGCACGAGAGTCAAAATATCCCGGAGCGCCAGATGGGTTAAAGCAAATCGCAAAAACGACATCAAATAAAAAAATGCTTTACTGATTTTTGGCTCAATGCAACAATAAGGATAGAAGGAGATTCAATTGGGAGTAACATATCAAGTAAAATTATCTCAGTTTATTTTGAATTTAAAATTGACTGCAAAAATGCTCAAAATAGCATCACTCACGTGTTGCGACCCACACTCCTATTTACACAATATACAGAAATTTTCCAAACACATTTGACAATTATTTTTTGGAAACACAAGTCTGATTGTTAGTCCTGTAGACTGTGTTCCAAAATTATTTATGATTAAATCCAGTTCAAATTTAATTGTCTCTACTGGAAATATCGTAGTTCACTGTTTGAATTTTTACATAACATTAACACTCGTAGAATAAATGTTCATAGAATTTTTAACTTTCACCTATTTTTCCAGTTTAAAAAATATTGTCAAAAAATATTGTTATCATTGAAGCAACACAAATTATTTACACATATTAATAACATCTGAAAAGTATTTGACCTTGAGCATAGCATCGAAGAACTGTGCGAAGCACAACAAAATTTAATTGTTCTTCTGACATTAAATGTTTCGAGAAGTGACTCGATTATGAACTTCAAGTTCCTAACAAAATATATGATTTCTGAATCATCAACTTGATCAATAAATTGTTGAACCATTCAACTATTCAATTTTCCACTTGGAATCATCATTAAGAAAAATATGTATATTCATGGCCATTTTAGTAACTTTCACAACTTGCAATTCTTCGACAGAATGCGGAAATAAGAATTGTAGTTTCATAATAAATTCATTTAGTTCATGGCACTAGGATTGAAAATATCCTTCAAATTATTCGTGGTTAAAGAATTATTTTTAATTGGCAGTGGCCCATTCTATTATTTGTGTAAGAACACAATATTACAACAACAACGGCAAAGGTCTTCCTCTGAAGAAGAATAAACTACTATCATGACAAATCCGGGTTCTAGCAAAATCAAAGTCCTAAATGGAATTCGTAAACAAGGTTGAAATAAGAACTGATGGTTTCTAAGAAATAACCTTCGGGTCATTCATACGACGAAATGTGTAGTTCCAATACTCCTTCTATAAACCTGAGCCATCAAACCTGCTATTTGATTGATGCTCGAAAAAACCTCCTCATTCCTGCGACTTAAACATGCGCACCTGGGAATGGCATTTCAACTACTCCACACATAAATTTTCTTCCCAAAATTTATACAATAAATCAAGCCTCTGCTTGTTATCAACACTGGAAGATTAATAAACTTACAAGTTTATTTTATTTTACCATTCAGTTCAACCCGTGAATTTACCATACTTATGAAAATCTTTATTTCACTTTCGAGTGTATTTACGTCATGATTTTATATAAATACAAAAATATCCTATTCGATACAAATATCATTTGCTTCCCGTTTCATGCCTCTCCGTGTTATCTGAAAAATATACTTAGCTCATTGCAAATATTAAATGTTCAACCAGAACTGAAATGTTGGTTGAATGCGGGCTTGCGCTAACCACTCTCCTTCGGAAAATCTCCTGTTCCAGACTAGAAATGATTAAACTACTTCATAGGCTCTCTCTCAATACATATGATTATTATAAAATATAATATCCAAGAATTATTTAGAAAAATTATAAAAAATTATTATTATTATTATTAGTGGATTATTATTATTATTATTAGTTATATTATTTTAAATATGTTTAATTATCATCTCATTATGTGAGAATCCACATGTTCGAACCTTCGAATATGGAAAAAGTATCCATTCCTCAACAAAAATAATTATTAACTTTTACAGTTACATCGGCTGATTACCGTGATTTCCCCAAAATATGAAATATTCAAATAAATGCTCGATATGCTCAGTCATCGATCCTAAACTGTTCTGAGTGCTGAAAATACTCAGAATAACTCTAACAAGTCTTGCGTAAATCATTGCAAGATTTAAATACGAAGAAAAATAAATGTGTTGGTCATCTGCCGAAAAATAGTTTGTTCCAATTAGCTAGGCATAATATAATTCAAATGTGGCTTACATTTCTTGATGGTCTTGAAGCGTAGCGAACCTGGTCTGTACCAGATTTATCCATAGACATGCCCTATCGGACAAGCACGTATAATCCTTGTATCGGCCGCCATTATATACCCACAATCCGTCTAGTCAGACATAGTGGTAGTATCTCTTGACGTTTGAATTAACTGTTGTTCCATTTTAATATGGGCTTCTATCAAAGCCATAACAGTTTGTTTAAATGGGGTCAGATCTAAGTGATCTATTCTTAGATATGTCAGTTGTAACATAACTCACGGTAATCTTATCAATACAAGAAGACACTGACAGTCTAACCAATCAACGGCTGTTCTGAAGATCGTTCCCTGGGCATGGTTTATCACCATCTACCATGCGCTAAGCAACCTGTAGTTTCCCTAGCGTAGACTAATGAACACCACCGTGATAAACTGGTCTTCAATGTACTGATAGATCGAAGTGGTTAACAAGTCACCAATATGAAAACTGACTGAAATGGATCTAAATATCCAAGTATTAGGTTATTACTGGACTGTGACAAAGTACTAATTCTAGACAAAGTCTAGCATATGTCCATGTAGAAATAAAAATATTTCCACCAATGTCTGTAGAAAATAATCAATCACCTCAGTGATTCTCCTCGCCGGAAAATTACTAAGTTCCACTTCGTAGCGCAGCACTTTTGTGACTATCACAACTTTGAAAATAACTTCTGCGTAGATCCGGCAACCATGTGCCTTGGCTCAGCGTAGCAGCAGCTTGCTAAGCAAGTGCTTGTGTTGAAGTGAGCTATCGATGCCTCGGCCGGCCGGCTTTTATTCAAAACTGCCAGGGTCACGCGTCATCAGCTGATATCTGGAAATCCTCATATCTCTGGTATCCCTGGTCCGATTTACTTGATACTAATTGCATTCTCTTTCATTTGGCCGTGCCAGTAATCTGATCCAAGTCTCAAGTCTCTACTCCATGGTTAACTATTTAATCAATAAATAGCCTCGACCTCTGCTATTACTCGCTACGTCACTTGGCATGCAAGTATCGGTATATGCTTTCCAATTGCTTCGAGAAGCAATGTAGCGCGATATTCAAATATCTCAACTTTCAAAAGCGGCTACAGCCTTTCCCTTGATATCTAGGTGTCTGAATCTTGGAATACCCATTCCTAGAGTTGGGCACATCCACCCCACACCTAGCAAAAAATAAAAATTGAAAAATTTTTATTTTTCCTATCTACACATTAAATCATCTGGTTCTTGAATAGTAAATCTTCAAATTCGATGCATTATAAGTTCCCACGATGTTACCAGTTCGTGTATTGGCGACTTCATAGCTTCCATTGTTGTTTACTTCCACAATGCGATATTCAAAATCCTTAATTTCACCAGGTTTAATATCAAAAATATCGTGATACTCTTCCAAAATTTTCCCTAGCTCTGGGGACTCCTTCTCAGTGTAGACTTCTCTTCCTTCAGCTTCATGAAAAATCAGAGACCATTGAGCATCTCCCTCGATGTCTTCCTCTTCTTTTCCCTCGAAGTTAATCTCTTCGGTATTCTTGAATCTGATCGTCTCTGTCTTCATGTCTATCACTGCTTGATATTTCTGAATGAAATCTGCTCCCAATATCATTTCAAAAGCCATGTCCTTCATTACTACAAACACATGTCGGAAATCATGTCCTCCAATCGTAATACATAAGTATAATTGTGTTTTACACAGAGATATTTTATTGGGTATTATTCCTTGTATCTTAATTCCTGATACTGGAATCTCCTCTAAATTCTCTTTGAGTTTCCACAGAATATAAAGCTTCTCACTTACAAGACAAAGCATAGCCCCAGTATCAATCAAAGTATCGACAGGCATACCGAATACTTCGCATGATATGATTGGCATTCTAATTCTTGTACCCATTTCTTTCCGTTCGTCATTCTGTTGAATTAAGTCATCATCCTCTGCTTGCCATTTAATAATTCTGGAAGTGAAAGTGTTCAAAATTCTATCTTCTACTGTGAATTCGAAGTTTTTTTTTCGTTACCATTCCCCCGGGATTGTTGTGTTCCCGATGGACCTGGTTCATTGGGCCTCTGCTCCAAAAACTGCAAGTTATCTTGGTGTCTTGCTTCCAAGTTTTTCCTCGTCTCCTTGTTGAACTCTTCATTGGACTGACGAGTATCCACATTCCCTCTGTTATTGTAGTTGTTTCGACCATAGTATCTTCTTTCCTGGTACCTTCCTTGATTATCCCTGGGCCTTCTCCATCGAGTATTATATCGATTTCCACCATCCGGTCTCGCATAAGGCTTGTAACTGTATCTGGTACTGTACTGGTTCCATCCTCTCTTATTGGGATCTTCCCTCGGCGTTTTCTCTTCTCGCCCCTCTCGAATCTCTCGAGGTGTTTGAGAATAACTATCAGCCATAACAGCGTACACAGCGTTGTTATTCTTTCCTCCCTTCTGATGGAAGAATTGAGCATTCGTATGATCCAGCTTCTGTAATACCTCGTCAAATTGCTCCATATTATAGATGTCAGCAGCGATCAAAGTCCTTTGGACGTCTGCTGGAGACTGACGTATCAATGCAGTAATTAATTCGTTATCTGGCATCGGCGGATCTAAATGTTGAAGTTTAGAAAGATGTCCAGAAAAGTACGTAGAGTATCGAGTAGGTTGTGACGTCGAGAATCTCTTAGAATATAATTCTGCTCTGACTTGCTGTTGGGTTTCCGGGGACCAAAACTTTTTCAATAACCCACGGGAAAACTCCTCAAAAGTGGTTAGAGTGGATCTAAAAGCTCTAAACCAAAGAAGTGCAGGACCTTCCAAAAACTTCCCTATCACTCGGATCTGTCTTTCTTTAGGGATCTTGGAATCCTTCAGGTAATCACCTGCTTCTCTCAAAAATTCCACGGGTGTCACAGAATCTCGCCCTGAAAATTTAGAAGGCTTATCCTCTACATTTTTGAATACAGTTATGGGGTTGGATTGAAATACTGTCCTGACCTCATCCTGTTTTTGACTGTCCGTTTCTCTAGCTGCTCCTAGATTTATCTGTATCTGTTCCTTTCCCCTTACAATTGGCATTTTCAACAGATGGTCAGACTGTTTCTCGTCCTTGATTTGGGTTTTCATAGCCTCAAGTTCCTTCTGGTTTTCTTCTGCCATTTTCTTAATTGCTTCAGTCTCTTTACAATTCTCCTTAACATCAGTGGATATCTGGTTCATAACAGCCTCATGACTTTTCAATGACCCTGTCATATCTGATATATCCTTCTGAGTTGCTTGGATATCTTTGGAAATTACTTGAATATGGGATGTCAAAGATTCCCTAATCTCCTTGATTCCCTCTTGGTTCTCCAGCTTGAGTGTGTCTTTAATTTCATTGACAACTGTGGTTTTAATTTCAGTTTGCAACTCACTAATCACACCTTCTCTTATTTCTCCCATTACAAGTTCTTTGAATTGTTCTGTCAACCGTTGAACAACTAGAATTCCCATCTCGTTACTCTCCTTCTTCACTCTGACTTCTAGGTTGATCATGTCTTCACCAACTTTCCTTAGACCATATTCTATCCTATCAGCTAAGCTTTGAGATCTAAGATCGGCATCGCGAAATTTATCGTCCATTAAACTTGCGTTAGTGGCTAATGAAGTTTCGAGCTCATGTGTTTTTTCGCATATTTTAGACATTTTACTCTCAAGTGACATTTTCAAAATTTCAGAATTCTCTTTAAATTTATTCTCCATAGAATTAAATTTACTATTTAAATTTTCTTTCAAGTTACCTTTTAACCTGCTTTCTAAAGAATCAGAATTTTCTTTAAGTTTATTTTCCAAAGAATCAGAATTTTCTTTAAGTTTATTTTCTAAAGAATCAGAATTTTCTTTAAGTTTATCATTCAAATTTTCTTTAAGTTTATTTTCTAAAGAATCAGAATTTTCTTTAAGTTTATCGTTTAAACTTTCTTTAAGTTTATTTTCTAAAGAATCAGAATTTTCTTTAAGTTTCTTTTCCAAAGCCTCAGTATTTTCTTTCATAATGGCTGCTACACGCAGTCCAGCTTCTTTTGAACTCTCCTCCAAACTCCTCATCATCCTCATCATTTCTTCCATAATTTTCAATTATTATTCAAAACTTAGGGGTATACAATATTGGCAAACACAAGCTTATAACTAGAACAAGAAATATGAATAGCTAATTGGAACACTCTAATAAAATGAGATTTGTCCTAATGTCGACGTGATGGAAAAACAAAATTCTCTACTTTTTCGAATTACATTTACCACAATATCACAAGAAAAATATGCAAGTTCTCAAATATCCTCCACATGGATTCTAATAATGCGTATGTCCAGTCATCGAACGTTTACTACTAAATTTACTTGACGCCCTAATGGTTAAGCCATTATCGAAAATAATCAAACCCATTCTAATTATTAACCAAGTTAAATTTTTAGTTTTCCCCACTAATTGGGTTTCCTACTAATTTATTCATCCAAACCAGACATCTCTCAACTCCCAAAATATTTCTATAAAAATTATTACAATTTAAATCGGCATGCGATTGACCATGTATAAATCGAGCCCCACGTTCGAAGCCATTTCTCTCTCTATCTTATTTTATGTGCCCGTTTAGACCGGAGTCCGCATGACCACATATGCATTTTACCAATAATAAGTCAGCACGAGAGTCAAAATATCCCGGAGCCCCAGATGGGTTAAAGCAAATCGCAAAAACGACATCAAATAAAAAAATGCTTTACTGATTTTTGGCTCAATGCAACAATAAGGATAGAAGGAGATTCAATTGGGAGTAACACATCAAGTAAAATTATCTCAGTTTATTTTGAATTTAAAATTGACTGCAAAAATGCTCAAAATAGCATCACTCACGTGTGGCGACCCACACTCCTATTTACACAATATACAGAAATTTTCCAAACACATTTGACAATTATTTTTTGGAAACACAAGTCTGATTGTTAGTCCTGTAGACTGTGTTCCAAAATTATTTATGATTAAATCCAGTTTAAATTTAATTGTCTCTACTGGAAATATCGTAGTTCACTGTTTGAATTTTTACATAACATTAACACTCGTAGAATAAATGTTCATAGAATTTTTAACTTTCACCTATTTTTCCAGTTTAAAAAATATTGTCAAAAAATATTGTTATCATTGAAGCAACACAAATTATTTACACATATTAATAACATCTGAAAAGTATTTGACCTTGAGCATAGCATCGAAGAACTGTGCGAAGCACAACAAAATTTAATTGTTCTTCTGACATTAAATGTTTCGAGAAGTGACTCGATTATGAACTTCAAGTTCCTAACAAAATATATGATTTCTGAATCATCAACTTGATCAATAAATTGTTGAACCATTCAACTATTCAATTTTCCACTTGGAATCATCATTAAGAAAAATATTTATATTCATGGCCATTTTAGTAACTTTCACAACTTGCAATTCTTCGACAGAATGCGGAAATAAGAATTGTAGTTTCATAATAAATTCATTTAGTTCATGGCACTAGGATTGAAAATATCCTTCAAATTATTCGTGGTTAAAGAATTATTTTTAATTGGCAGTGGCCCATTCTATTATTTGTGTAAGAACACAATATTACAACAACAACGGCAAAGGTCTTCCTCTGAAGAAGAATAAACTACTATCATGACAAATCCGGGTTCTAGCAAAATCAAAGTCCTAAATGGAATTCATAAACAAGGTTGAAATAAGAACTGATGGTTTCTAAGAAATAACCTTCGGGTCATTCATACGACGAAATGTGTAGTTCCAATACTCCTTCTATAAACCTGAGCCATCGAACCTGCTATTTGATTGATGCTCGAAATAACCTCCTCATTCCTGCGACTTAAACATGCGCACCTGGGAATGGCATTTCAACTACTCCACACATAAATTTTCTTCCCAAAATTTATACAATAAATCAAGCCTCTGCTTGTTATCAACACTGGAAGATTAATAAACTTACAAGTTTATTTTATTTTACCATTCAGTTCAACCCGTGAATTTACCATACTTATGAAAATCTTTATTTCACTTTCGAGTGTATTTACGTCATGATTTTATATAAATACAAAAATATCCTATTTGATACAAATATCATTTGCTTCCCGTTTCATGCCTCTCCATGTTATCTGAAAAATATACTTAGCTCATTGCAAATATTAAATGTTCAACCAGAACTGAAATGTTGGTTGAATGCGGGCTTGCGCTAACCACTCTCCTTCGGAAAATCTCCTGTTCCAGACTAGAAATGAATAAACTACTTCATAGGCTCTCTCTCAATACATATGATTATTATAAAATATAATATCCAAGAATTATTTAGAAAAATTATAAAAAATTATTATTATTATTATTATTAGTGGATTATTATTATTATTATTAGTTATATTATTTTAAATATGTTTAATTATCATCTCATTATGTGAGAATCCACATGTTCGAACCTTCGAATATGGAAAAAGTATCCATTCCTCAACAAAAATAATTATTAACTTTTACAGTTACATCGGCTGATTACCGTGATTTCCCCAAAATATGAAATATTCAAATAAATGCTCGATATGCTCGGTCATCGATCCTAAACTGTTCTGAGTGCTGAAAATACTCAGAATAACTCTAACAAGTCTTGCGTAAATCATTGCAAGATTTAAATACGAAGAAAAATAAATGTGTTGGTCATCTGCCGAAAAATAGTTTGTTCCAATTAGCTAGGCATAATATAATTCAAATGTGGCTTACATTTCTTGATGGTCTTGAAGCGTAGCGAACCTGGTCTGTACCAGATTTATCCATAGACATGCCCTATCGGACAAGCACGTATAATCCTTGTATCGGCCGCCATTATATACCCACAATCCGTCTAGTCAGATATAGTGGTAGTATCTCTTGACGTTTGAATTAACTGTTGTTCCATTTTAATATGGGCTTCTATCAAAGCCATAACAGTTTGTTTAAATGGGGTCAGATCTAAGTGATCTATTCTTAGATATGTCAGTTGTAACATAACTCACGGTAATCTTATCAATACAAGAAGACACTGACAGTCTAACCAATCAACGGCTGTTCTGAAGATCGTTCCCTGGGCATGGTTTATCACCATCTACCATGCGCTAAGCAACCTGTAGTTTCCCTTGCGTAGACTAATGAACACCACCGTGATAGACTGGTCTTCAATGTACTGATAGATCGAAGTGGTTAACAAGTCACCAATATGAAAACTGACTGAAATGGATCTAAATATCCAAGTATTAGGTTATTACTGGACTGTGACAAAGTACTAATTCTAGACAAAGTCTAGCATATGTCCATGTAGAAATAAAAATATTTCCACCAATGTCTGTAGAAAATAATCAATCACCTCTGTGATTCTCCTCGCCGGAAAATTACTAAGTTCCACTTCGTAGCGCAGCACTTTTGTGACTATCACAACTTTGAAAATAACTTCTGCGTAGATCCGGCAACCATGTGCCTTGGCTCAGCGTAGCAGCAGCTTGCTAAGCAAGTGCTTGTGTTGAAGTGAGCTATCGATGCCTTGGCCGGCCGGCTTTTATTCAAAACTGCCAGGGTCACGCGTCATCAGCTGATATCTGGAAATCCTCATATCTCTGGTATCCCTGGTCCGATTTACTTGATACTAATTGCATTCTCTTTCATTTGGCCGTGCCAGTAATCTGATCCAAGTCTCAAGTCTCTACTCCATGGTTAACTATTTAATCAATAAATAGCCTCGACCTCTGCTATTACTCGCTACGTCACTTGGCATGCAAGTATCGGTATATTCTTTCCAATTGCTTCGAGAAGCAATGTAGCGCGATATTCAAATATCTCAACTTTCAAAAGCGGCTACAGCCTTTCCCTTGATATCTAGGTGTCTGAATCTTGGAATACCCATTCCTAGAGTTGGGCACAGTACTACATGTGTTTTGTAACGAGATTAAAATGCGTCTGGTTGTGTCCGAAGGATCTTGGTCGTGTCTTCTTGTTCCCGTTTATTTACTAAAGGCTTTAATCTTGGAAGTAAGCCACTATTTAAATGATGATGAAGTATTTGTAGCTGGCAGCTTGCGATCTTCAGGGAACGTCTCCAGGCAAAGCTAAGTGTACATTCTTTGAAAGTATGATCATTTTATGAATTGAAGAAGTAATTGGTTACTAAATGCATGTCCGCCAATTTTCTGTGTTAGCATGTCCAGAGTTCTCTTAGTATTAAAGCTAGATTGGAGATCGTAATTGTTTTAGGTTAGTTGTCTTGTTGGTTCATGTTCCTCCACCTTTTAACTTATATTGACGCACTATGATGAGGGATCACGTTGGGTTTTATTTGGGGCTAATGTTTAAGGGGTTCTCGTTGTTTTGTTATCCTTAATTGTATTTGGTATTATGCATTATTTACCCTGCGGATGTCATCGCGGTTTAGCTGAATAAGTAAATTGTTAGGGGGATGAGACGTTACTTTGGGCATTTGCTTATTTTTCTTTAATGAGATGAAGTATGACGATGAAGTATGTCGATGAAAGACGAATATGATGTTTATTTTGTGTTAGTGTTTATGTGTTAATTTGTGTTGGGTAAATGAGTTAGAGCATCGACATCCTCCTGGTTATTTATTTATACGCGTTCTTCATTATTTTGTGGGTGGGAAAATGTTATTGTTAATTGGGATTCTGAACTGGATATGGGATCGTTGTAATTGTTTTCTTTTTTCATCCAGTCAGAAACAACGTGCGATCTCACTAGTTATTAAATGAGGTATATCGATTATTATTTCGGGTGGTGATGTGTGTATTTGTTACATGTGCCCGGGACTGTGATAGATGCTCATTTTACTTCTAGTAAGATAATCGAATCTCATACTTCGTCCGAAAAGAAGTTTTATTCAAAAAGTATATGAAGTAAGTTGTTGTTTAGTTTGGGGGGTTTGTTCGTTTTTCTTCTAGTCGAGTTTTGGGTTGTTCCTGTCTTAAGGGCCGTGTATGTCTGACTAGTCTTTATTATTTTTGTTCATTGGTCGTGTTATGAAGTTGAATGAAGTTTTACGTAGTGGAATGATTTGACGTATGGTCGTTGTTTCTCTGAGGTTGTTTGTTTTAGTGAGACATACTTTGATTTATTTTAATGGGGGGTTTCATCAAGGGTTGTACGGCTTCATAAACTATTTAGAATATTTCTTCTGATTACTTTCAGTAATAAGCCTGTGGTGGGACGAATGTATTATTTTATTATTTTAATTAGCTTTTCCCCTCGATATGATTCTAGACAATTTCGATACGATCTCCAATCTAGCAAGTGTTAGGCTTCTCTCCTTCAAGATTCTTTTCTTTTTGATAGTTCTATATTGTGTGTGTTTTTATATTTTTATGGTTTTATCTTTGTTAACATGTATACCTTTATTACAGCCCCATCATCCCTAATTACTCCATTTCATGCACACCTCGTTTCCCCTTTGTAATGTCTTGTTTAAGGTTTTATTAAATTACAACCTTTACTCTAAAAGTTTAGTCATTCATAGTTAGTTGTCCATCTAGTTCGGAATGTGCGAGTAGACTCGATATCAGGATAACTCGGTCCGCGTCCCCTCCATCTGCACGCCGCCTCATTTAATATCTTTCACTTCTCGTAACAACTCACTCAGTAGCATTTGGAACAAACTCTTAGTGCTATTGTGCATGATGAGGCCGGAATTCACTGCTATTAAAAGTAAATGTATGTCTCTACACCCATAATGATGCAATATACGAACGCTGTGACATACAATATTATGATTCTATGAGATATTGCAGTTGTGTATATACCTTAATCGAGTCCGCCAAGTTTCCCTTATCGTTCCCCACGTTGGTGCGTCAATTGTAACGTGTCGAAAAGAGAGGTGTGGTTATTTCGGGGTCATATATTGTGTTAGCACACAAGGAAAACTTTATTTAACCCTTCAAACTTCATATTTTTTCAACAAGCATATCTCTACTAAGAGAGAGCAAAGCCCCCTGTCACCCATTGCTGGGCCACCACAATCAATCCAGTAAGCACATGTACTAGAATCTTTGCAGTGCCCCATCACTGGGCGACCATGTTCCTAACCTAAAAGTACCCATAAAATAATCGTTACAATCTCAGTACATGGTAAAGAAGAGGAATATTGGCGTGTTTGGGAATCGGTTACCTCTTCAATGGGAAGCATACTTTTGAGCGGAATTCTTTGGAGTCATGATTGATGAACAGAATCATAGAGAAGTGGAAATTAAAGTTAGAACACACAATGCTAAAAAAAAAGTGTATTAATCTCTGTAGTTTTTATTGGGATCCAATTTTTTGACGAGAAATACAAAACTGAAAATATACAATACCATCATTAGGCCAGTTCTAACTTATGGTGCAGAATTATGGAGTTTAACAAAACAGGAGGAACACCAATTGCAGGTTTTCGAAAATAATGTGTATAGGAACATTTTTGGACTGATGTTTGTCCCCGCATCTCAAAGCTGGAAAAGAGATCAAATAAAGACATACACTCACTATAACAGCAAGCACCAATACTCAACATCATTAACTCCAGAAGACTTCAATGGGCTGGTCATTTACTAAGGATGGGAGATGATAGGATGGTCTTGCAAATCCTTAAAGAAGAACCACGAGGAAGAAGACCAGCAGGAAGACCACGAAGTTCCTGGAGAAATGAAATCTCCAAACTTTTTAGACATGTAAATGTGGACAACAGATAAGAACTCACCCAAAACAGAGTTCAGTGGAGGCTTTTTGTGAGATCGGCGCGGGATCTTCGTGTCCCATAGAAGCCTTCTGAGTGAGTGAGTATGTGTGAGTATTGTCGTAATAATACCAGGTGAATCAGCTGCTCCTAATAATATTGTTTTATGCAGCCCAAATAGCGTTGTTATCAGCAAGGTCGGTATTTCTCTGCTTGTATCCTGTATGGTACTAATGCACTGCAAGCATATCCTGCAAACGATACTGAACACTATAATTTTTCCGCCGATGTGACTACAGACTAATATGAGGGAAGAACAAGATGTTCAGTAAAGAACATATAGCCTACTTTCTCCTAATTGCATGGTTATTGTTATAACTTTTTGTCCTTTTCAAGGAGTATAATTGAATGTTGATTGTAGTAGCTTGTTGAAATACAACACGCTATTCGGATATTAAAAATGAATATGAGGTGCCCTCTGCTTCTGTACAACATTTCATTCAATTCGGTTTCACCGTGTTTGAATTGATATGGTGAATCGGTTTGCAGACATACATGGTCGCTATCTGCAAACTATTGGGCTGATGACCTTGTAGATCAGTCAAAAGATGCTTCCCACAAAAAGGGATGTTGATGCAAAATTTGGTAGAGATCAAATAATTAGGTTGGTCGTAATTTGATTTAAGCATTTAACATTTGGGTGGCCACCATTCTGTTTCCGTCAAAATGGCGGCGATATAAACATGACACTGAGGTTCCCTTTGCTAGTGCTACCTCTGTACCAAATTTCGTTCAATTCGGGTTTACCGTGTTTGAATTGCTGGGGAATCGATATGCACACATACATGGCCGCCATATGCAAACTATTGGACTGATGACCTTGTAGCTGGGTCAAAGAACGCTTCTCTCATAAAGGTATGTTGTTGCAGAATTTAGTAGATATCAGATGATTATGTTAGTCGTAATTTGATTTAAGCTTTGAACATTTGGATGGTGGCCATTACGTTTCCATCAAGATGGCGGCGATATAAAACATGACACAGAGGTGCCCTTTGCTAGTGCTACCTCTGTACCAAATTTCGTTCAATCTGGTTTTACCGTGTTCGAATTGATAGGGGGGTGGGTGTCGACATTCAGAGTACACACACTCACACACATACACAGAGAGACATACACAGACACACACACAATTTTTGGCCCCGTGTAGATCTCATAAGTCTAGTTTCATTTTTTTTTTTTTTTTTTGCAAACATCGAAGGTAGGCTAATAATAGAGCTCACAATCAGTATCGTTTGCGGGGTTGGTTGAAATACAAACGTATCATACGGGATGCAAGCAGAGAAATATCGACCTTCCTGATAACACTCGTTAGTTGGGCTGCATAAAACATTATTATTAGAGGCGGCTGATTCACCTGGTAAACAGGGTGTAACTAAATATGTGGGAAAGCTCCGGCGATTGGATAGAGGACCTGACAACATGCAAAATATGTCCTGTAAACATATGGTGTGTGTATGTATGTTCGTAGCCGTGTTACAAGCATGGTATGTGGTGTGCATAACACAGACGGCGGCACTATGCTAGTTGGTCATTAAGTGGAGGGCACACAGGCCACTTGTACGTTTTGTTACTATTCAAGCCTGTTTGCATTCCCAAACGGCGTCAGAGACCGACACCGTCCTCCCGTTATCTACCCATTAGACTTCTACTTATGGGGTCATTTAAATGCCATTGTGTATGCCACACCTATTCATAACGTATAAATGCTGCGTCTACGATTTAAGCAAGGATGTCATCACATAGGACAGACGCCGGGAATCTGGGAGGGTGCGAGACAGTAAATGATACTGCGCATAGACGCCTACATTACAGAACGTGGTACCAATTTTGAGCACCTTCTGTAGAGAACTGTAAGTTGTACACATTATCAACACAAATGACCAACCATCATAGTGAAGCAGTCTGTGTTATGTACACAACAAACAATGATTGTAATACGGAAACGAAAGCAAATACACCATACCATGTTTACAGGACATGTTTTGCTTGATGTCAGGTTCTCTATCGAATCCCCGGAGCTTTCCCTTATAGGCCTATATAGTTACACCCTGTGTAGAACGCTATGGTGTACTATACTGTATGTTTCACGATACTCAAGCCCTTGAGGTGGCGCTAACTTAGGTTTTTGGTGGAAAAAATCAATTTCCTCCTTTTTATGTTTTGGGTTGTCAGCATATTGAAATATCATAGGAAGTTTGTTTGGAGCAAAAATGTTAATCTATTTGTCAACTTTGGCAAACATCTACCATATCTTTATTAATCTACTTGCAGACATTTCTTTGGCAGCCATTCTTTACAACTTTTAGTTTTATGCAAATAAAGTACCGTACATTTTCTCATAAATGACTGCATCGATTCACTTGAAAATTTCACAGTATCTTTATATGCAAATGTATAATAATCTGACTAAAATAACGGCTGTATATTTATGCATTGCTTCAAAAGCAAAGCTCTTTTTAAACTTATCAAAGAAAAATTCTCCATCCGTCTATCGACCTGTATGCATACTTTCCTCAATTTCAAAAATACTAGAAAAACTTTTGCATGAACAACTTCTCCAGTATTTGACGAAATACTCACTACTTGATCCATTACAATCTGAATTTAAGTAAGGACATAGCACATCTACTGCACTCATAAAGATTACTGATGACGTAAGACAAGCAATGGATGAGCGTAAAGTGACTATACTCATTCTTCTAGACTTCAGCAGTGCATTCGACGCCTTAAATATTGGCATACTTACGGATAAATTGCAATCCTTCCATCTTAGTCCCGTTGCTCTCAAATTATTCGCCTCCTAGTTTCATAACCGAATACAACGTGTACTCCTTAATAAAAACATAACTGAGCGGAAGTTGAAAATAAATGGAGTACCTCAGGGTTCAATTCTTGGTCCCCATAAATTCATTTTATATCTGAACGATATCTCATCGAAACTGCAAAACTTCAACTACCATCTATATGCAGACGACCTTCAGATATATTGCCACACAAAAGTAAATGACATAGATGTGGCAATTGAAAATATGAATCTAAATTTAAAGCGGATCAGCCGCTATGCAACTGAAAATTCTCTTGCCATCATCCCAATTAAAACACAAGCTATCGTGATAGGATGGAATAAATTGCTTTTCCATTTATACAGTAGAACACTTTCCTTAATTCAACTTAATGGTGTTGCTGTCCCGTTTTCTATATCAGTAAAAAGTCTTGGAGTCACACTGAATGAAACACTGAATTGGGATGATCACGTTACTAATACATGCAGGAAAGTTTACGCATTACTTCACCCACTTAAGATTCACCAGTCCGTTCTATCCGGAACTTGAAAATAAGACTCTTCTAAACCTTGATACTCCCTATATTTTACTACTGCGATGTGGTATTAGTAGATGCTACCCGAGAACAAAACAAGAAACTTCAGAGAGCTTTAAATTCCTGCATTAGGTTTATTTTCTCCTTAAAATTTTCCACACACGTTTCTCCATTTTATGCTCTACTTTCCTGGCTAAAAGTAGAACAACAAAGAAACCTGCACATATGTACACTCATCTATCGACTTCTCAATGAGTGTGCTCCTCACTATCTCTCTTGTAATTTTCGTTTTCTTTCTTCCTTTAATGAACATAACACGCGATCTGGATTTATAATTGCATTTCCTCTACTTCATTCATCTGCCTTCAGTAACTCTTTCCTCGTGTCGGGAACTAGAATCTGGAATAAATTGTCCTCGTGACGTTAGAAATTGTACATCCATAACAACTTTCAAACGTGCATGTAAATATTTCCTCTTGAATTCGTAGGTCAACTAGAACAATTTGTGTATGTATGTGTGAGTGAATGACCATATAAAACTCCATGTATACTACTCTATGTAATTTTTATAGCTTATAGCTTAGTTTTAAGATCACGCATTTGCCAATTTATATAATTCTAGTACATAATTTTTCCTAGTATTTAAGTCTGGTAAGTTAAGAATAACACATATGAGTATTGATGTAAGTTGCATTGTGTGTGGTTAAGTGTAAGAGAGGGCCTAGAGCCCTAACTTCGCCACAAGAAAGGCACCAATATTTCTTTTTCCTGTTAAAAATATCCTCTGAAGGTCTCTATCACAAAGCTTAAGACTTATCCTACTGATGCCCTAGATGCTGCTCCCCTGATTTCCAGAATGTTTGGCTACGTTCAGAAGGGCACAAATTGAATGTGGTTTGAGTTACAAATAAATCAAGAAGTCCGTTTGTTTTACAAATTCTTGGTAAGTTTTAGGCATGATGAAAAAACTATATTGAAAAAAAGTCACAGAATTCCTTATTTTCCTCCAGTAAAACTTTAAAAATTGACAAATTAAATGGAAACTGCTTTCACTACACAGTTTAAAAGGTCTAAATAGTCATTTAATTTTGGCTGAAAGCAACGGGAAACTAATGCCATAATACTCTTCCCGAGGATATACACTTTCCTATTCATAATTGCAAGTGAAGAGTGCTTCCTCTATTGTAATTTCAGTCCGGAGGTAAAGTAGTCCCCCGTTCGGATCTCCGGATGGGAATTACTCGAGAGGGGGTTGACTACGTGTGGTACCTATGTAGATACGAAACGATTAGCTCAGAACAGGGAGGCCTGGAGGCGACATCAAACCGGTCAAAAGACTGATTTCTCAAGCAACAATAACAATAACAATCGTTTAATTAATTAAGCATGCTACTTTCAACTAATAAAAAGGAAAAAACTTCTTATAATGCACTACACGACTGTTGTTAAGCAAGGGGCGACACAAAGTTTCACGTCCAACTACTGTAATTCTCATCTCATATCTTCAAGAAGATCGATATTTTTTCGTTAAAAGGTGATGTGGTCCTATATAACGGAAGCTTGTACAACTTCAGTCCCACTGGCATCCATGTCTTCAACACAAAGCTCGAACTTTACGTACAGTGATGGAAAGCATCATTTTCTATACTCTTGATCGTTTCTGTAAAATCTTCAAATAATTATGATAAATTAGATTGCTTTCCTTCGTTTCTTATCAAAAATCAATTAATATTTTAACATCGATAAGATTAATTCAATAGCGTAGCCACGATCGCTCAATGGGAGGGGTTATAATAACTGCGGTATAACCATAATTCGGGGAATTGCTGGATATCTGTAGTATGAAACAAGAATTTAACAACTATCTTCAAATTGGTAGGGACAGATGACCTCACTGTTCCACACCTTAAAACAACAACAATAACAACAACAACAACAACAATCTATAATACAAATTAGTGTTAATGACCCTATATAATTTTCTAGGTATTTATTAAAATATTGAAATGAAAATCCACAGCCTGCTTCCAGTCTCCGACCGGGTCAGGAATGGAATGAATGAAGCCCCTATCTAGCGGCGAGGATATGAACTGTGCCTGCTGCCGAGGCCTGACGCACTCCTCTGGGGCAATGATTAAATGAATGAGAGATGAAATGAAATGATAGTGGAGAGTGTTGCTGGAATGAAATTTTGACACGGAAAACCGGAGTACCCGGAGAAAAACCTGTCTGCCTCCGTTTTGTCCAGCACAGATCTCACATGGAGTGACCGGGATTTGAACCACGGACCCAGCGGTGAGAGGCCGGCGTGCTGCCGCCTAAGCCACGGAGGCTTCATTTATTAAAATAGTATATATTTAATTAAAACTATATTAATTTTAAATATTTCCCACCCGCTAAGGAAGAAAGAAAGAAAGAAAGAAAATTGTTCCGTCAGGCGTTATCAACATTATTTGGCGCTAGGCTCAGCTTGAAATAAGCTATATTTAGCGGGGTAGAAGCTAGATTGGCAACCCTGGGAGGACTGAGGTATACGTTGTCATGCAGACGTGTGTAGCCTCAAATGGAGAGCCAGACCGAAGGGCGACAACAGTACATAGTATACTCATCAGCAAGTATCGTATAATTATTTAATTTAAGAAATGCTTCTTTCTATCTTATTTTTAGCCTACTTTCGATTTTTGCAAAAAATGAAAGTAGACTTATGAGATCAACACAGGGCGAAAAAAGTGTGTCTGACTGTGTGTGTGTATGTGTGTGTGTGAGTCTGTGTGTGTGTGTGTATGTGTGTGTGTGAGTGTGTGTGTGTGTGTGTGTGAGTGTGTGTACTCTGAATGTCTGTACCCCCCTATCAATTCGAACACGGTGAATGCGAATTGAACGAAATTTGGTACAAAGGTAGCACTAGCAAAGGACACCTCAGTGTCATGTTTTATATCGCCGCCATCTTTACTAAAACTGAATGGCGGCCACTCTAACGTTCAAAACGTAAAATCAAATAACGACTAACCAAATCATCCGATCTCTACCAAATTTGGTAACAACATACCTTCGTATAGGATGCGTCTTGTGACCAAACTACAAGGTCGTCCGCCATACCATTTCAGGATGGCGGCCGTGCGAATTATGCAAACTTTATAATCCATATCATGGGACCCACCAGTTCCGAATATCGAGCCGAGAATCGTTTTAACTGTTCTAAAGGAAGAGGCACGTTCGAAATTAAAAGTTTATTTTGTAATACTATAGTGCAGACGTGATTTTAAAAAGCTGAGCCGATTCAGTAATAAGACATGATGGCAGCGGATATCTTGTGCCTGACTTATATTTCACTAATTTGAGTATTGCATGCAATATAGCGTACTGATACAAAATAAATAAACTTTGTATGAAATGCTTTATATATAAATAATATACTCCAGTGATGAAATCGTTTAGTATAAATCATTATTTGCTAACAAGTTCTATGTAAGTCATTTTATATAGAATGATATTCGTTGACACAATTAGCTCAGTGGTAGAGCGTTAGCCTATCGCTCAAATGCCTATGGTTCAAACCCGATCAGAGCTATTTTTTTGCTTGAAATGTTATATGTTTATTGTTTTGTAATGACTCAGATGTTTTAAAATTAAGCGTTATATTGTGCATATTATGGTGTAAAATATATATTTAATTAAAACATAATTCGCCAGCAGATTTACTCGAGACATCTAGCTGCCAAAAAGGTAACTGCACGCCGCTACTTATTAACTTCCAGATTTTATTGAAAAGTTTCATCTTCTGGCCGCTAGAATGCACTCGCTCTGTTAGGATTATATTGTTCGATATTTCACCACTAGATGTCACGACTAGTCTACGTGGGGCTCCATTGATTACTATACCATTGGCATTCTATGCGCATCGAATTTGAAGAATGACAAGATGATACTACGATACATTTTTACTTTTTATTTTAAAGGGTTTGTAACAGCCTATTGTGCGTTATTTGAAAATGTTAATTGAAGTAAAGAAAAAAACGATTTCACATAGTATCTGAACTCTACCGTTGGTGCTAGTTCAGGATATTAATTAATACTTTTATTTCAGCCAAATAGCAATCGAAAATATCCACATAGTTGGTATACACACGTCTCTGTAGGGTCATGGAAAGATTTGTTAATTCAATTAGGGTTGTGAAAGTCATACGCAGCCAGACGTGTAAATACATGCCTCAACTCAAAGTTGGATGTTGCCCGCGTCAGGCCGATTATGTAATAATAATAATAATAATATTAATAATAATAATAATGTTATTGGTTTTACGTCCCTTTTAACTACTGATGCTTTTAGAGACGCCGGGGTGCCAGAATTTTGTCCCGAAGAGGATCTTTATCGTGCCAGTAAATCTACTAACACGGCTCCCTCGCATTTGTGCACCCTCAAATGCCAGCTGACTGCGCCAGGATACGAACCTGAAACATACGGTCCAGCAAGCGAGAACGTTACCGCTGAGCCACGCCGCCAGTCCGGTCGATTATGTCTGCAGATCCATAACATTCTTTAGATACTTCTTATCTTTCTTTCTTTCTTTCTTTCTTTCTTTCTTTCGGGGCGTGGTGGCTCAGCGGTCTAGCTGTATGCCTCTCACCAAGGCGGTCCGGGTTCGATTCCCGGTCAATGCATGTGAGATTTTCGAAGTGAAATGCCATGTCCTGTGGTTCGGATTCCACGTAAAAAGGAGGTCCAGTGGCTCATAATCACAAGATTCACGGTCACGTAAAACTACAATCTTCCTTTCTTTCTTTCTTTCTTTCTTTCTTTCTTCAATGATGGTAGCAGTTTTTATCTAGATTGTGGCGTTTGGTAGAGGTAAATCGTTTCTAAGGTCTTCAACAAATAATAGTTCTATTATACTCTTTGATAATAACAACGAGTTATAACTATACTCATACATTTAGGAGAAAGTAGGCTATATGTTCTTTACTGAACATCTTGTTTGTTATCAGCTTCTGTTTAATTTTTTGTAAAAATTCCAAAGAAGGGGAGCGTTCTAAACTCCCAATGAAACCTCCCTAGCTACGCCACTGGTTTATTTAGGGCTGGGGGTGTACCTGTCATTAGTGTGAACAAAAACCGATACGGTGATTAGTTGATTACCATGGCAACAAGCGTTTTTCAGATTTTATTTTTTATTATTATTTTATTATTATTATTATTATTACTAGTGGACCCGTTCGAGAACTCGCGCATAATGGTTGTGTGCGCCCCATGTATCCAGACTACCCGCCCGGCGCTAGTGCTATGCGGGCTGTACGCCACACAGTTCTCCTAGGGGCTATCGTCTTGTTTATTTGTTTAAAATCACATTATAAACAAATAAATATATTTCCGTTGACTTAGCAAAAAATGCAAGATTTCTCCTGTACTATTGAGACAATTCGGAAGATTTTAGTACAAACCACACCTTCTAACTCCCTCTGGTTTAGGAGCTTGGGTTTTGTGAAACATACACCTTAGCGTATTATATAATAAGATTATTTTTATTATTATTATTATTATTTATTTCCAAAAATTGTGTCTACAACTTATGGACGGCAGTTAGAGAAAGGACAAGCCCCACATACACAGTAGTGTCTCCATCTCCGTTCGTTAAATCTATTCAAATCTGAATATGTTATATTTATACAATTTACCACTTTACATGGCTATAAACACACAATCAGCTGTACATGTCATGTATAATATACAATTCTTAAATAAAAGGGAAGATAACACACATACGCACACACACATATACACACTCATGCATGCACACATGCATGCCCACACACACAAAGGCACATTATACTATACATGAATTCAATTTACATAGGATTTTAGTCCCTTTAGAGCCTTCACTTTGCGGCAAAAATGTCGTGGAGGAAGGTCTTTTATTGAATGAGGCAGGTCATTCCAGAGTCGATCAGAGCGATTGTAGAACCCAGATTGATAATCTGTTGTCCTAACGAATGGAGGAACGAGGGTGACTCCATGTGCTCTACGGACAGAGCGGTATGATAGCTGACGGCGGTGAAATGGGGACAGTTTAACGGTGCCAGCTTCAGATTAACGAAGAAAGGTGAGATCTATTTGACCACATACAATATGTCTGTCATTTAGATATTTTAGTTCAGTAGAGACATCTATATTATAAATAATCTATAATAAACTTTGTATAAGAATATCTTACTGTTATTGAAAGTGGTCGCGAGTTAAGGCTAAATGTCCCGACACTTTGGTAAGAATATATTTCAACAGATGGCAGCACAAGAGAAACTGAATTTATTTATTTATTTATTTATTTATTTATTTTTGTATCGAAAGGGAGCTCCGATCTCCGATCTGAAAACTGCTATGTACTCTGTCTAGTAGCAGATTTGATATTAATTCATTGCTTACTTTTTAATTTCAAAACAGAAAAGTTGATGTTTGTTTTTCAAATATCTGATTAAAATTGGAAAGAAAACGGGTAATACGAAAGTTGAGTTTTACTCACTGATTCTAAAGCTGCATCGAAAACCTAAATCGGTTGAATAGAATCGACGGGATCACTTTGGGAAGTTTGTGAATAAAAGTGTTACTGTATTTGCAACAAGGCGCGGCAGTAGAACAAGGTCATGGAGAGCGGGTTGGCGGAGGGTTGAGGGGGGGGGGGGGGAGGTGAGGGAGCTAGAGTGATTTGAGAGAGCGACAACCTTGCCAGACGGTATGGAATTCCCGAGCATCTAGTCCAATGTTACGATTGACTGGGCTGGTTAGTTCTGAATAATTATTGTCAAGGTCTGGATATTTCTGAGTGATCCTTTGAAATGTTACCAGTTCCTAGTTACGACTTCTTGTTTTTAGTTAATCGATCTCATTAATTACTTCTTGTTTAATTTATTTTAGCTGCAACAGTATTATTTTTTAATGACCGTTAGGTGTTCTATTTTCGGCATTTGATTTTTTGGACAGTATTTGTGGTAGAATAGATACCTGTACATATAGGTAGGCTACGACTGGTGGAGAGCATTACGGTCATCACGTGGAGTAATATTTTCGTTTTTGTTGAAAAATGGAGCCACCACCAAAACCGACCAAGACTAATTCAAGGGCGTTCCACAAAATTCCAGGGGAGATAGTGACTAAGTACCAAGAAAAGGAAGCCAGGCCCTAAAAGAGAGAAAAACACCTCTACACAACCATAAGTTTTTTCCTAGTTTAAATTTGAAATTATATATTTCTTTACGCTTGCATTAGAGAATCAGTGATGCACTGAACAGTTATGATTTCACTTATATTTTACCTGTACAAGTTGGATGACTAAACGTCACCCAGCAATCTGCAGGCTACATGGCTGAGCAGCGCAGCGGTTGCTTGGTAGGCCTAGGCCCTTCATGGACTGTCACGCCACGGGTGTAGTTTGTTTTTTACTTCTAATACATAAGTGTAGTAGTACAAAATCACAACTATTCAGTGTCAGCTTTTTTCAGAGAAGCAAGTTCGACTTCAAATGAAAACAATGCGTTGTGTGGAAAAATAAAGGCGTAGCGATTGTGAAAATGGAAAATTGGTTTCCGGAATTACTGAGTTGGATTGGGATCCATAAAGACTGCAAACAGTACTTTTGCACCACCAGCGGGCAAGGTGAAGACAAACAGCTAACTGCAACCAAACTTATGCATTATTGCTTGCAGCCCCTAATTGCAAAAAGTTCCCAGCTAGTATCAAACACCACCAGCAATGCTGCCGAAAATTATATGTCCCTTGTTGCAAAATTCACGGGAGGTAAGCAGATCAATCGATGGAAACGAGGTTCCGGGCTGGTCTTTCAGTTTGGGCCATCCTGGCACTATTAAACAATGAAATCAGTTTAGAAAAAAAATGCCACAATAGTGAAGGACACTACACTCAGCAGAAAGAGAAGAAGAGCAGCTTTCCGAAAAAATTTATTTGCGTCGCGAGAAAGGAAAAGAATGTCCCGACAACAGTCTAATGGAATGAAACGTACTGTCTCACGAGAATATGGAAACCTATCAATGCAGTTGGATTTCGATGAGGTACTGTTCAGAAAGTTTAGTGATGAGAAAATCTAGCAACTAACGCTTAGTGAAGGCCATATACAAAAACTGGAAAAGGAAACAAGGGGACAAAGGGAAAATAAAAAGTGGCACACAGCTAGAAAGGACAGACTTACGGCATCCAATTTTGGATATGTATGCAAGAGGAAACCTACTTCGAAATGGGCTCCAGTAGCAAAAACATTCTGTACGGCGAATTTCACTCAAAAGCAATGCAGTATGACCGTGATAATGAGCGAATTGCAAAACGAACTTTAGAGGAGAAATCGGTAGAAAAGTCGAAGAATGTGGTGTTTTCGAACATAAAACTTATGAGTTTTTAGGTGCCTCCCCAGACGGATTAATAGGAGACGACGCTACAGTCGGTCAAGTGCCCTTATTCTGCACGGAATATGACCATACTGGAATACTGCAAAATGTTAAAGGGATTTTGTTTGGCAGAAAGTAAACGAAAAAGAAAGCCTAGAGAATGTCAAGAACAATGCCTTTCAGAAGAGAACAGATTGATAACTCCCTAACACTCAGATGATTTTTATTTCCAGAACCAGGGCCAGTTGGAAATAACATAGCGGAAAATATGTTATTTTGTGGTATGGACGCCTAAGGACATACACACAGAAACGATAAAGAGGGACGAAACGTTCTGGAGACAAAAAAATGCTTATGTAACTGACATTCTGCTGCGAGAAAATCTTGTTGCCTGAGATCATTGATCCCAGGGTGACCAGATCAATGGATATAAGAGAACCTGAGGTGAAGTAACATACTGAGTGTGTGTAAATCATGAAACGTTATCTTTGATATGGAAAAAATCGAAGCATTGATTTCAAGAACAGGAAATAATTAGGTATAATATTTTTGTTTGTTGATAGTACGCAGTACTAGTGACTGTGCTAACAATTGGCAGATGAGAATATCTTAGGAACTTTAATTCTATTATGTACATCATAATTTTGCTCATGGTATGCATTTTCATAATTTGTTTATTGTAATAAAAAGTCCTACATAAATTAACTTTTATTATTACTTCCATGGAAATTGAAGTAAGTTATAGTGATTGGCCTCTCGGAGTTGTTTCAGATCTCACGAAAAAACAAGATGTTCAGTAAAGAACATATAGCCTACTTTCTCCTAAATGCATGGGTATTGTTATAACTCTTTGTCCTTTTCAAGGAGTATGATTGAATGTTGGTTGTAGTAGCTTGTTGAAATACAACGTGCTATAGGGATATTAAACATGAATATGAGGTGCCCTTTGCTAGTGCTACCTCTGTACCAAATTTCGTTCAATTCGGTTTCACCGTGTTTGAATTGATAGGGGGAATCGATTTGCACACATACTTGGCCACCATCTGCAAACTATTGGGCTGATGTTCTTGCAGTTTGGTCTGAATATGCCCGTGGCTTATAATCACAAGATTCACGGTCACGTAAAACTACAATCTTCCTTCCTTCCTTGGTCTGAATATGTTTTCCACATAAAGATATGGTGTTGCAAAATTTGGTGGAGACTAGATTATTAGGTTGGTCGTAATTACATTTTAGCTTTTAACATTTGGGTGGCCGCGATTACGTTTCCGTCAAGATAGCGGTGATATAAAATATGACACTGAGGTGCCCTTTGCTAGTGCTACCTCTGTACCAAATTTCGTTCCATTCGGTTTCACCGTGTTCGAATTGATAAGGGAAATCGATTTTCACACAAAGATGGCCGCCATCCGCAAAATATTAGGCTGATGACCTATTAGTTTGGTCAAAGGATGCTCCCTCCATAAAGGTATGTTGTTGCTAAAATTGCTAGAGATCGGATGATTAGGCTAATCGTAATTTGATTTAAGCTTTGAACGTTTGTGTGGCCGCCATTACGTTTCCGTCAAGATGGCGGCGATATAAAACATGACACTGAGGTACCCTTTGCTAGTGCTACCTCTGTACCAAATTTCGTTCATTCGGGTCCACCGTGTTCGAATTAATAGGGGAATCAATTTTGACATAAAGATGGCCGCCATCCGCAAACTATTAGGCTAATGGCCTATTAGATTGGTAAAAGGATGCTCCCTCCATAAAGGTATGTTGTTGCAAAGTTCGGTAGAGATCGGATGGTTATGTTTGTCGTAATTTGATTTAAGCTTTAAACATTTGTGTGGCCGCCATTACGTTTCTGTCAATACGGCGTCGATATAAATCATGACACTGAGATGCCCTTTGCTAGTGCTATCTCTGTGCCAAATTTTGTTCCATTCGGTTTCACCGTGTTTGAATTAATAGGGGGAATCGATTTTGACACAAAGATGGCCGCCATCCGCAAACTATTAGGCGAATGACCCAATAGATTGGTCAAAGGATGCTCCCTCCATTAAGGTATGTAGTTGCAAAATTTGGCAGAGATCGGATGATTAGGTTAATCGTAATTTGATTTAAGCTTTGAACATTCGTGTGGCCGCCATTACGTTTCAGTCAAGATGGCGGCGATATAAACCATGGCACTGAGGTGCCCTTTGCTAGTGCTACCTCATTACCAAATTTCGTTCCATTCGGTTCCACCGTGTTCGAATTAATAGGGGGAATCAATTTTGACATAAAGATGGCCGCCACCCGCAAACTATTAGGCTAATAACCTATTAGATTAGTCAAAGGATGCTCCCTCCATAAAGGAATGTTGTTGCAAAGTTTGGTAGAGATCGGATGATTAGGTTAATCGTAATTTGATTTAAGCTTTGAACATTTGTGTGGCCGCCATTACGTTTCCGTCAAGATGGCTGCGATATAAAACATGACACTGAGGTGCCTTTTGTTAGTACTACCTCTGTACCAAATTTCGTTCCATTCGGTTGCACCGTGTTCGAATTAATAGGGGGAATCGATTTTCACACAAAGATGGCCGCCATCCGCAAACTATTACGCTGATGGCCTATTGGTATGGTCAAAGGATGCTCCCCCCATAAAGGTATGTTGTTGAAAAATTTGGTAGAGATCGGATGATTAGGTTAGTCGTAATTTGATTTAAGCTTTGAACATTTGTGTGGCCGCCATTACGTTTCCGTCAAGATGGCGGCGATATAAAACATGACATTGAGGTGTCCTTTGCTAGTGCTACCTTTGTACCAAATTTCGTTCAATTCGCATTCACCGTGTTCGAATTGATAGGGGGGGACAGACATTCAGAGTACACACACTCACACACACACAGACACACACACACACACACAGACTCACACACACACATACACACACACACAGACTCACACACACACATACACACACACAGACAGACACACTTTTTTCGCCCTGTGTTGATCTCATAAGTCTACTTTCATTTTTTGCAAAAATCGAAAGTAGGCTAAAAATGCTTATGTAACTGACATTCTGCTGCGAGAAAATCTTGTTGCCTGAGATCATTGATCCCAGGGTGACCAGATCAATGGATATAAGAGAACCTGAGGTGAAGTAACATACTGAGTGTGTGTAAATCATGAAACGTTATCTTTGATATGGAAAAAATCGAAGCATTGATTTCAAGAACAGGAAATAATTAGGTATAATATTTTTGTTTGTTGATAGTACGCAGTACTAGTGACTGTGCTAACAATTGGCAGATGAGAATATCTTAGGAACTTTAATTCTATTATGTACATCATAATTTTGCTCATGGTATGCATTTTCATAATTTGTTTATTGTAATAAAAAGTCCTACATAAATTAACTTTTATTATTACTTCCATGGAAATTGAAGTAAGTTATAGTGATTGGCCTCTCGGAGTTGTTTCAGATCTCACGAAAAAACAAGATGTTCAGTAAAGAACATATAGCCTACTTTCTCCTAAATGCATGGGTATTGTTATAACTCTTTGTCCTTTTCAAGGAGTATGATTGAATGTTGGTTGTAGTAGCTTGTTGAAATACAACGTGCTATAGGGATATTAAACATGAATATGAGGTGCCCTTTGCTAGTGCTACCTCTGTACCAAATTTCGTTCAATTCGGTTTCACCGTGTTTGAATTGATAGGGGGAATCGATTTGCACACATACTTGGCCACCATCTGCAAACTATTGGGCTGATGTTCTTGCAGTTTGGTCTGAATATGTTTCCCACATAAGGATATGGTGTTGCAAAATTTGGTAGAGACTAGATTATTAGGTTGGTCGTAATTACATTTTAGCTTTTAACATTTGGGTGGCCGCGATTACGTTTCCGTCAAGATAGCGGTGATATAAAACATGACACTGAGGTGCCCTTTGCTAGTGCTACCTCTGTACCAAATTTCGTTCCATTCGGTTTCACCGTGTTCGAATTGATAAGGGGAATCGATTTTCACACAAAGATGGCCGCCATCCGCAAAAATTAGGCTGATGACCTATTAGTTTGGTCAAAGGATGCTCCCTCCATAAAGGTATGTTGTTGCTAAATTTGCTAGAGATCGGATGATTAGGCTAATCGTAATTTGATTTAAGCTTTGAACATTTGTGTGGCCGCCATTACGTTTCTGTCAATATGGCGGTGATATAAATCATGACACTGAGATGCCCTTTGCTAGTGCTATCTCTGTACCAAATTTCGTTCCATTCGGTTTCACTGTGTTTGAATTAATAGGGAGAATCGATTTTGACACAAAGATGGCCGCCATCCGCAAACTATTAGGCGAATGACCTATTATATTGGTCAAATGATGCTCCCTCCATAAAGGTATGTAGTTGCAAAATTTGGTAGAGATCAGATGATTAGGTTAATCGTAATTTGATTTAAGCTTTGAACATTCGTGTGGCCGCCATTACGTTTCAGTCAAGATGGTGTCGATATAAAACATGACACTGAGGTGACCTTTGCTAGTGCTACCTCTGTACCAAATTTCGTTCCATTCGGTTCCACCGTGTTCGAATTAATAGGGGGAATCAATTTTGACATAAAGATGGCCGCCACCCGCAAACTATTAGGCTAATAACCTATTAGATTGGTCAAAGGATGCTCCCTCCATAAAGGTATGTAGTTGCAAAATTTGGTAGAGATCGGATGATTAGGTTAATCGTAATTTGATTTAAGCTTTGAACATTCGTGTGGCCGCCATTACGTTTCCGTCAAGATGGCGGCGATATAAAACATGACACTGAGGTGCCCTTTGCTAGTGCTACCTCTGTACCAAATTTCGTTCCATTTGGTTTCACCGTGTTTGAATTAATAGGGGGAATTGATTTTCACACAAAGATGGCCGCCATCCGCAAACTATTAGGCTAATGACCTAGTTATTTGGTCAAAGGATGCTTCCTCTATAAAGGTATGTTGTTGCAAAATTTGGTAGAGATCGGATGATTAGGTTAATCGTAATTTGATTTAAGCTTTGAACATTTGTGTGGCCGCCATTACGTTTCCGTCAAGATGGCGGCGATATAAAACATGACACTGAGGTGCCTTTTGTTAGTACTACCTCTGTACCAAATTTCGTTCCATTCGGTTGCACCGTGTTCGAATTAATAGGGGGAATCGATTTTCACACAAAGATGGCCGCCATCCGCAAACTATTACGCTGATGACTTATCAGTTTGGTCAAAGGATGCTCCCCCCATAAAGGTATGTTGTTGCAAAATTTGGTAGAGATCGGATGATTAGATTAGTCGTAATTTGATTTAAGCTTTGAACATTTGTGTGGCCGCCATTACGTTTCCGTCAAGATGGCGGCGATATAAAACATGACACTGAGGTGTCCTTTGCTAGTGCTACCTTTGTACCAAATTTCGTTCAATTCGCATTCACAGTGTTCGAATTGATAGGGGGGGACAGACATTCGGAGTACACACACTCACACACACACACACACAGACACACACACACAGACTCACACACACACATACACACACACAGACAGACACACTTTTTTGCCCTGTGTTGATCTCATAAGTCTACTTTCATTTTTTGCAAAAATCGAAAGTAGGCTAAAAAAGGGGAATTAGAATCAAAAGAACCAAAGACCCATACGAATCACCAAAATAAATGTATGTATGTATGTATGTAGGTCTATGTGCGTGCGCATTTGGCCTCTTATAAATCGATAATAGCTGGCTCCATTGATAAGAATTTTTCGCCGTTTGTGGTCTCGTTTGTTATGTCTAGAAGACGATACCTAGAGTTGGACGTCCGCATCGGATAGTTTTTAGAATAGATATTCCCAATAACTCTGAACACGAACGTATCTTGTCCATCTTTTTTGTAAAATATCAAGATCGTGCTAACTACAAACCAGTCATATATTTCTATACAGTACTCAATTTCGCATCGAGTGAAACCAGTTGCTGCACTGTGCGGTAAGAATTATGCCCTACAACGTATTAGTAATGTCAGAACAATATGTTTTTGTTCGGGAGTTTATCCTCAAATAACTCTAAAACAGTTATCTAGAAGGGAATCCAGTGCTGTCAGCATCTATCCTGAGTGTGTTTTCATCGGTTTTTCCACAATCCCTCCAGGTAAATGCCGAGGTAGTACCGTACGTGAAGTTTCAGGGCACCTGCCCCATCCCTGACTCTAATACAGTTATACACATAATCAACTACATGGGACTGATGATGATAGTCTAGTAATAATAATAATAATAATAATAGCGTTAATGGTTTTATGTCCCTTTTAACTACTGCAGCTTTTAGATACGCCGGGGTGCCGGAATTTTTCCCCGAAGGGAATTTTTAACGTGCCAGTAAATCTAATGACACGGCTCCCTCGCATTCGCGCACCCTCAAATGCCAACTGGCTGCTCCAGGATTCGATCCTGCAACTTTGAAAACCGCAAACGAGAACGTTACCGCTGAGCCACACAGACAGCCAAATTACTGATGACCAAGATGTCCCAAGCTCCTACAAAGTATTATTATCAACAAGAATGTTAAAGGAAGTAAGAAAGGCATTTGTACGAACACATTGTGTCAACGTTACATACTGTGACACGACTACAGTATAATTTTATTGCTCAGACATTGTTCCACGCCTAGGCACTTGTACACGTAACTTGTTGAACTATAATATTTGTGACAAGAGGAAGACAACTCCTTCCTGTCGTCAAATGGTCCCCTTCTCCCTCCATCCTGTTAGCGTGTTCAGCATTTTCCTTGCGCAAGAGATCTTGTGGAGCCGCGCCGCCTAACACACTTTTCAAAACAATTCCCAAACTAACGCTGTCGATTCCATTCACCCGATTTTAATTCTGAAAAATACATTGGAATCAGGAAATAAATCTCTATTTGCGTAATACAAGTTTTTTTTCATATTTTAAGCAGGGATATAAAAAACTGTTAGTTACTTTTTTGTTTTTCACATTTTGGAAAATGCATCGAATTAATATAAATTCAATTGCAGTCTAGTATACATAGTGGTTTTCAGATCGAAAATACGAGCTTTCGTTCGAGAGAAAACTGAAAAAAGAAATTGTCTCACTTTGGTGCTGCGTGGTGTCAGAATTACAAACTAAAAAACGGGACATTTAGCCTTAATACGAACTCGCAGTGTTGGACTTAAGGCCCTAAAGTTACTAAAAGTGGCTCAAAATTTCGATTTTCGTTTCTTCTAGGGTCTCCAAGTGTGAATTTAAAATTTAAAATTCAGTGTTACCAACATTAGATTCCAGTCTCAACTAAAAAACTAAAAATATACTAAATTCCTATAAACTGTCTCAACGACACAGCAGAGAAACACATTTTTTCGAGGAATGGACGCATTTAATTAACGCTATAATTATGCTACTAACAAGTACTAGCCTACATGTTGTTCAATGCTACCCAGGTGGCACGCTCTAACGACACAATGCAGCGCATTTAGTCAAAGCAGTTGGCAAAGAGACATTACATTATTTCATAACAGCGGATATTCATACACGCTACTACAGTGTGTTATAACAGTTCTCTGAACATTTTTAGCCTAATTTCATTTTATGAAAAAAAAAATAGGCTTATGAGATCACATTTTGTCCTTGTGTCTGTGTGTGCGTGTGTGTATGTCCCCCCCCCCCCCCCCCATATAAATTCTAAAAGGCTGGAGCGATTTCACTCGGTAAGTTCATAGCACCATTCTGGCCGACCCCGACCGTGCCCTTCAAATGTTATTCTATCTCACCAATCCAACATGGCGGATGTGCGAAATATTTCACCAGCATACAGTATCTCCGAAACTATTACCGATATCACCCTGAAATTTTGTACGGTGATAAAGGGAACTACTAGAAGTTCACCTATGAGATATTAAAAAACCTGGTAACTACAAAACCAACATGCTGGCCAAGCGAAGTTGAGACTTTTGCTGGAAGAAATGAAAAAATAAAAGCATTTATAGTGGGCGATGTTTTAAAGATAGAGATATGCTGTCGGGGAATTTTGTGTAGAACTTTTCGTGCTGAACAATTCTTACACTCGTAGTAGGCCTATATAGATATTTTAACGGTTTACGCAGCATAAGCTGAAAAGGCGCAAGGACAGTAAGTTTTCTTTCGACGCGATTCACTGAAGTCGTTACTGCTTGGCTTCTTTTGGTCAGAAATTCATTAACATATACCACGCGACCAAAGCAAACGCGAGATTTAAAACAAATCATTTACAGAATAGTGAAAACCACATCAAAATCCATCCAGTGGTTCTCGATATTACCCGTTACATCCAAGAATCGGGGACTTAGTTTTATACTATGTTGAGATGTCTTCTTAACCCTAACTGGTTATGTGGGGATTCTACGAGTATAATTCTACTGGTAACGTGGGATCATAGTGACACAACGTTATTTATGCTGCTAAAATTTGTTAGGTAAGTGGGACAGACACAATTGAGGACGTTGCGGGAAGAGGGGCATATAAGCCTATGTGCCATGTTGTTATTGTGCCTCCGTGAAAATTTCATTAAGTTCGGGTAATTTTTGTAGATGTGAGAGATATTTTTCTTAAGGCATCTCCAGTTGGCAGTAACTCATGGTGATGCAAAAACAAACAACATCGTATATTACTTGTAATATTTTATTTTCTAACCTGCAATATGTAGTATCATTATTTCATTCCTCAATAGAGTTTCTAAGTTTTAATGATAAAATTTGTTTCCCTTCGGGTTTTACTTTTATTCAATTAGCCTATATACTGTTAGACGGTTAAGCATTTCTGTAATTATATGCTAATTGTTAATTCGTAAAACCTACACTTTATTTCATCAATATCAACTTGTTTGCAAAATATTGTGAGCGTATATATCGATTGCCGTAAAAGGGCGTATAATGCACAATTTTGCTCTATTTTTCTGTCTAACAAAGTGAATTAACTATTACAAACTAATAGTTTTTTAACTTTCAAATGAACCCATTTTAAATACAAAAATATAAGAAGCTAATTAGCCTGCATTGAAAAAGGATATTGTATAACAAAACTTTCAACTCAGATTATCTCAAAACTCAATCTCTCGATTTACGCCCAATTTCCGGCAATGTCCTCAATAAATTACTGAACACACAATCATTATGGTATTATATTCATAATAACGTTTATTGCGAGAACAGTATACATATGAGTCCACCTCGTTGCATTCTTGGCTGTCACTGCGGAGGCCCGGGTTCGATTCTCGTCTCAGCCAAGGAATGTAATACTGGTCTGAGAGCTGGAACGGGGTGCACTCAGCCTCGTGAGGCAAAACCGAGAAGTCACGGGTTCTATTCCTACCTCAGCCATTCTAGAAGTGGTTATCTGTGGTTTCCCATTTCTACTGTAGGCAAATGTTGGGACTATTAACTAATTAATTTATTTATTCATAGAAATTTGATATTTTACAGTCGGTAAACACGATTGTGCCCAATTGTGATGCTGAAAATAATGTACATAAGATTAATGAATACACTTGGATGACCAGTTTCGATCGTCAAGCGATCATCATCAGATCCATTACACTTAGCCTATTATATCTACAGTATGTCTAAAAGTATGGGTGATAGTACTTACAATATGTACACTTATTTAGTTGCAGTAGTCGTTAAAATAATACAACTTGTCAATATTTGTAGTTTGATGTTTTTCAGTCGGTCAACACAATCGTTTACTACGTTTACTAAGGCCACACTGAAAAATGGCTTCCAACACCATATAGTCAATATTTGTTAGTTGTAGTCCATATGATGTTTTGTTAAGATATTGAAAGTGGTGATTGACCTCAGTTCAGTTCAGTGCAGACGGGGACGAGATCAACTGCTCTTATCCGGACCGCGTGTGACTCAACCTAATAAGTAGACAACAGAATCTGAACTGATATTTTAACAATCACATAATCACACTAAGCAAGCACATTTGGAGGTCAATCACCGCCCTCTTTTTGGGGAAAGGCTCTAAAACCGTTGCAGGTAATGAATTCCAATTAACAATACCACAATTAATGAAATATTATTTCCCATAATTTATTCGCTGTGGTCGACCTTTAACTTTATGCGGATGATCTTCCCTGCTCAGGTAGGTGGGATTTCCCAGACATTTGCTTAGTTCTCCCCATTCTGGACGATTACTGTATGTGTTAAACGTAAAGTGTTATCTGGGCTTCGTCCTTCCATCTACCAGAGATTCCCACCCTAGTTTTTCTGTCATTCGAGTTAAACTACTTCTAGGATCAAAACCGTTGAGTACAAACCTAGTAGCCTTCCTTTGTACCATCTCCAGCTAATTGATGAGCCCTACTTGATATGGGTCTCAAACCGCTGAGCCGTATTCCAAGATTGACCTCACCAGGGTCAAAATATCCTAATCCTTTTTCGGTCGGACTACTGATTTTTAATACCCTTATTACAAAATGTAGAGATTTGTACGCTTTGGAGACTACACAACCCACATGAGTGCTCCATTTCATTATAGATTATAATCAGTTAACACACTTTCTGTCTAGCCAATACTTTGTTGGTTTGTGTTTATTTACACTATAATGTACATGTTTCGAAGCATTGGAAAATCAACAAAGATTTCTGCCCCTTCATCAGCCTATGTATCTGCGAAGCCTATTAAATTAATAGACATTGAAACCAATAAATCATTCCTTTCATGGATGCCCAAGTATTTGCACTAGTCATCCTCTTCAAGTATTTCCGAGTCATTTTTCTAATAAAGGTTTCTTTCTTTAAATGTAGAGCTTTACTCTACTGCACGATATTATTTTGAACATTTTGGCTTCACCTTCTTCCTGTATTCACGAGACTACAATCATTTTCTCGTATTTATCTTCATTTTGTTGTCAACCACCAATTTATGGTTGAGGTCGGTTTGTAACTGATTGTGAGCGTTGGCTTGTGAGCTATGGATACTTCAGTATATTACACGATCATCTGCAAACAATCGGCAGTCACTTCGAATCCCATTCGGTAAGTCGTTAATAAGTGAATAACTTCGTCGTTGTAATTATAAAGAACAAATTAATGTAAATGACTTTGGGTATCAAGATTGCCCTTTAAAACGCCTTATAAAATGCAAAATTTCAGAAATATTAACACATACACAAGGCATATTCCAGTTTTGCTGAGGAGCTATAGATGCTTGTGCCTTTCCTTTCTTCTCACATATTTTAAAGGTAATTTGTAATTTTTAGCTTATTTTCATTTATGACAAGTAGTTCCGTGAAGAACTAAAGCCTATTTTCATATATACTACTTATGTTAATTGCCACTATCAACACACAAAATTTCATTTTGATTGCTGTAATAGATTCGTAGATATTGAGAACCGACTGAATATTTCGGATGGCGCCATGTTGTTTATTTATATATATATATATATATATATATATATATATATATATATATAGGTCTTAGAGTTATGTACTGTTACATGAAGATTATTGTGTCCGTGTAGTATTCAAATTTCAATCGCATGATTAGGAGACAATAAGTAAAAACGAGATTATAAAATTTCGTACAGCTGCCACCTTGTGGTTATGGAAACAATTGAAATAAATTAGATGCCAGTGGATTAACATTTGTATAAGGATTTACTGTACCAAGTTTCACTGCACTCGGATGGTTAAATTGCGAGAAACGTCCATGTGAATATTTATAGTTAACGTCGCCGCCATGTTGGATTTGTGATCACCAGGTTGTTGAAAGTCCTATAGGTGAACGTATGTTCGTAGCCCCTATGAACATTAAAAAAATCAGTTTGATTGCTGAAATAGATTCTTAGATATTGAGAGCCGTCTAAATATTTGGGATGGTCGCCATGCTGGATTGTTATATGTATAGGCCTTAGAGTCATGTACTTCCCCCGAAAAATGAATTATTTGGGACTTAAATGAGAATATTTCTCGTGCCCATGATACAGTTTAACATGGCAATATAAATCCTGGAACCTGACACAAATCAGTCGTGTTAGTAGCTCGAGAAGGCAGGGAGATTCCAATCACGTGATGTGTTGTGCAATAGAAGCTTCTAGAAGCTTGAATTCGACATAGCAACAGTGAATTTGCTATGGGATATTATAAATTTTGTTATAATTTATTTCACTGGACATAAGCACCCAGCCAATGAGAAGAGGTCTTATTGAAGACGGGAATACCTTCAACGATATTATATGGAGAATTTATACATTTAGGCCCCAAGAAGGATATTTTATTCATTGGTAATGAGAAGAAAATTAAAGGAAAATATTACAGATACTTTGAAAGTCGCCGAAAGGACGAATTACGCAATAATAAGCAATATTAAAATGCACACTAAATTTCTGGTGGGAAACAGAAATGGCCGCCGAATTTTCGACTTGGAGAGGGAAAGCCAAGCACCGAGGTTCTTTATCCTACAGACATTGAAGAGTGTAGATGTTTATACCAGGGTAACCGAGGTCCCGAAGGCTTTGTCCGAGTACGGTATTGAGACTACTCGTGGAGACAGCGCGATCGCAGGGTGGATAGTGGAGATCCCCGTGCTTATAAACTAGGCGAAGTTCGCAAGATACTCAATATTGCGTTTGCTCATTAATAGTTGAGAATAGACTTCAGCCAATTGAACAGTTATATAGTATAGAGTGAATACTATTATTCGTCGAAATTTAAGTGTGACAGATAGAATATTTTAGAAGATATTGACTTGTTAAAAGTGTATTAGAAAGGTGACGGACGCAGAAGCTGAAAAGCATTTTTAGTTGGAACGAGACAGCAGTGAACACAGTCCAAGTGAGTAACAGTGTTTAACTTTCACATTTGAGCAGCATACTAAACATTATTTCATTATGACTGCTAATGTTCATCGAGAATTGTTATTTGATATTTATCACATTGTTGCGATGATGAACTAAGAACTTTATGCGCCAGGGACATATTTGAGGCAGAGATGTAGATGCAACATGGAGCTTCGTTATCCAGAATACTTCTGAAAGTATACGTTATGTACACTTACATGTCGTGCATTAATGTCATTTCACGAACTTTAATAAAATATCTACGAGCTATAGAAATATTTCATTAACCATCTATTGAATATTTCTACATTATCAATCGACAATGACACTGAACTATATCTACGACGGAGAATGAAGATGCATCATAAGAAGATTTGTCAATATGCCAAGGAGGACCCGGCAACCCAGAAGAATTATGCCAGGGAGGATGCTGTTCGATTCCAGTCGGAGGTTGGTGATTACCGGAGAGGAATTTCCTTCCTTATCCGTGGTCGCTGGTTCGAGGAAACGGACATGGCCCACTCAGTATCTTGGATTGAGGAAACACCTAAGTATTTTCAAAATACTTAACCAGATCTTCTAAATATCGTCTGATAAGGTAGCAGTATTATTTACTTTTGTATTTAGAGCTTAATAGTGACATTCAGAGCCAACGTTTTACTCCATATTTTCTGTATTTCGATGTTTCGACATATATTTATACTTCATGTGTGTATCAAGCTTTTATTCTACAAGATCATTAGAGATGATTGTCTTTCATCATTTTCACATTTATATTCTACGAATCAGTTTCTGAACTGACATGTTTATTAGTTTAAGGAATCAGTATTCCTTATTTAAGACCTGTAATTTTAACTTTCGACGTTTTGAATTTTGAATTAAGGCTGCAGAAATGTAG
Organism: Meconema thalassinum; assembly: GCA_946902985.2. Taxonomy (NCBI): domain Eukaryota; kingdom Metazoa; phylum Arthropoda; class Insecta; order Orthoptera; family Tettigoniidae; genus Meconema; species Meconema thalassinum. The sequence goes on along the minus strand of OX336388.2, from coordinate 601,221,797 downwards.
TCGTGGATGCCAATTAAATTCCTTTTAAGTAATTTAGTTTGGGCATCTTACTGTAAGGAAAAGCTTCAAGAAGAGAAGAAACTACGAATGATATATTGTTATATTATCATAATTACTATGAACTTTACGTCGATCTGACAAGAAATATTCGTCATGATATCATAGATGTCATATACTCATAGACATTCTTTGTATAGAATGGAAACACATTTCGGAATTGACTATCCTTACTTTATTTGAGAAAGCTAAGAACTTTAGTCATTTAATTTTATTAGGAGATATATCTTTATAGAAGATAATTTTTATCTTACGACAGGGAATTCAAAGCTAGTTTACCCCCAGTCAAGATTGAATTCTATTGGATATAATAAATAACATGTGTGGTTATTTATACACTATATGTGGTGTCACGTCATATTGTGGACATGACATTACAAAGACGTGTAATTTAAAGCTAGATAAGAATGGTGGACGTAATAGTACTTTTATTAAATGTATATGTAACAGTTTGTGGACAATTAAGTAACATTTTATAAAGTAAACTTATGGAGGTCATACACGACTTGTCTAAGGTCGTCTTTTATTAATGGAAGTTTCTTTTAAGAACAGAAGGAAGTGTTCAGTATACCAGCGGTTGAGTGTTACAACGCTGATGATTGTGCCAGTCCTAGAGAAGAGATCTTGGTAACACTGAATTTGTGTTATGAAATTGTTCAACATAGTAGATGTGAGTTTTAATACCATATACAGGGTGTATATGAGGCTCCGTGAAGAAATGGTTGTGCTTATGCGAGGATGTTTCGCATTTGAGGGAAATTACAGAAGTATAGTTCTTTTTGTAAGAACATGGCATTAATAGCAATGGAGTCATTGTGTTGAGACCTCCGATATATGTTAATTTACGACTTAGCAGTGATGACATGAGAGTGAATAAGCGGAAAATAATTTGGGAAACAAGTTGTCTACTTATGTTAACTAATTCTCTTATTAAACATTTTATTAAAACGCGGGTATGAGTATCTACGTGCATTTGACCTTTGTTGGTTGAACGCATTTGTCTGATATTGACTATAAACCAAATTATGGCAAGGGTGTTGCAGTATATTAACATTGGTGAGTGATTAAGAAACTTAATGTGAAGATCACATATGCATATATTTTATACAATGGTATACTTTGAGAGAGAGCTAAGACTCTATTATATAACGTATGGATATCGCTATATAACGTTAAACATAACGAATACAGTTTTTGTAAATATTGTCACAATTATTTAATTAGGGATCTGATGTTTTTTGAAATGTAGTGTATTTTAGTATGAATGTTTTTGGAACGAATGTTTTCAAGTTGTTAAGTGTGATTGAACAACTCTATTGGTCATGAACAATACGAGAGAGTGCATGGATGATTGTATTAAAATTTGAGTGTGTTTGCTAGAGAATTTAAAGAGATATGACCAGTTTTGTAAAGAACAAATCTAACTTTTTGGCAAGGCTACTGTACGCACCAAGCAGCGTATTCGCAGTGCATGCAGAAGGGAGAAATGAATCCCATTTTAAAACTCAAGGCCACTATATTACAAAATAATGGAGAGAGTTATTGAAGGCCACGGCTTTGTGAATGAAACCAGCTTACGGGCTGATTGTATGTGTGTCATTATATGAATGGGTCTAGAAACCAGATGTGCATAGCAAGGCGCATGCCAGCTTTAATTGCGTCATAAGAATGCTAGGCTCACCGGAATTCTTGTTAAACGTTTTTTTGGTTCTAATAGATGTCACCCCCTGTCTCTTGCTATTACTCTCCCGCTCCCGTTCAGCTCGACAAACTTCCTAGAGGGCCTGCCAACCTGAGGGAAACTTACCAACGGCGACCCCGAGACATCCTTTACGGGACTTGATGGCTTTACCTCGGCGGCCGGTGTTGACAACCTACTCGGGTGACCCCCTCAGATGTACAAGAGAGGAAGTACGTCGTTTTATCCACAAGCTTGAAAAGTGGAAGACTTACCTGGTGAGGATCACTCCACCGCAGCTGTCTTGAGGGTGGGGATGGGACGTTTAAGGCCAAACAAAGTACTAATCAAAATATAAAAGGGCTCTGTATTATAAAAGTCTCAAATATAAAATAGGAACTACACTCTTAGGGACAGAGATTACAATAACAAACTGATTTTATCACATGAATTAATTGCCCTCGAAGGACGGTCACAAGGTCAGTAACGCTGTGGCACGGCAAACCACTTAACATGCTTTAAGACAACATCTGGATTTTGAAATGAACAGGTACACAGAAAGGTAATATCTTGCAATTAGTAATCAGGTACACAAGGGAAAGTTATCCCTAGTCAAATGGATTTGCACAAAGTTTGAACTTGGAAACACCAACACGCACAAACCCAGAACAAACATAACTTGAAAATGCCACCGCGAGGTTACTCAATGAAAGGACAAATTACAAAGTTACACACGAAATGAAAATTAGGAGCAACTAACACGCACGAACATACCAAGGATAAACGTAAAAGAAAATGAATAGAAAAACAGGTGAAATGACTACATTACTAATTACAGGCTCCAGAAAAACGCAGCTGACGGTATCACTCGACCGCCATAGGGCCCGACGCGAACTAGACTCTACTCTTAAAATGGCGGAAGCTAACGGTACACCAAGGTACGATTGCACCACAGGGCGCTACTCCCCAAATTTGGGATTTGAAACAATCCCAGAGGTGAAACAGAAATACAAGGTATGGGAAATGCAAAAAAATGAAACGCACTAGGGCGTAAAGGAGGAAAACCAAGGCAAGAGCGTCACGTAAACTACAACCACCACGTGGACGTAAGGTGATGCAATACCAGGAACAGGGACCCCTTAAAACTAAAATAATAAAAAAACTCTACATGGCTGTAATTGGGAAAATTCCAAGAAGCGTGATCACAGGAAAATAAATGAATAAATTTGGAACCCAAACTAAAGGACGCACAAGGTTGCGCAAAAAAGAAAAACCACGCCCAAAAACAAGAAAGATTTCCCACTATGAAAACTACTTCCGAAGAAAGAAAAATTGATGAACAATTCAGATATTAAGCAGTGGGGGACATCAACCCATTAATCGGCCGAAGTTCAACCTGTTGCGTCATTACCCACGAGGTATGTGTTTCCACGACGCAGTTACACAGAAAGAAAAAACAAGGCCCCAAAATAAGTAGATAAACAACAAATACAATATCACACTTCCTGGATCTTACCTGTGCCACTACATTTTAAGTAAAACTAAACACCAAAAATAATACCTCCCCACGAGGAGGCTGATACCTGTCCTATATGCCCGGGGTATCCGAATCCCAAGAAGATGTTTCTGTTTTGACAGTCAGGCACCAAGAGGGAGTTCGCACGCAAACTTTCAACATATATCAAATGGTAGGATAATTTCTAAAGAGCAGTAGTAGCACACACGCACACTAGAATCCCCTGGTTTCTTGAACGTAGTCCGTAAGACACTTCCGTGTTCACTTCTGTGAGAGTTGGCCACACTGGTCGGTCGCTATGCGCTCGTTACTTGTCATCTCCCGGCGGTCGATACATCTCGCGATGGTCGTGGCCGGAACAATCGATACAGGCGATGTTCTTTTCATAAATGCGTAATTCGGAAGTTTATTTTTGAGGTTAGGGAACACTAAATTCCAGAAACAGTGCACATCAGGTCCAGAGTTGTACCTCGCGTGTTTAGACTGCGAGTGCGATGTTATAGCCAGGAAGATTTCGTCGACAAGGTGTTCACAGTCCAAATTTGCAACTGTTGGCATAGGCCACAATGTTCTTCAGAGATTTTGGTAAGTGAAGGAATTTATGAGGCGTTCGCCTCAACTGGAAATACAGGGACGGGTAAATTTTGGTAGGAATGGAATTTCTTGGGTTAGGGTTTTATTTTTATGTCAGCTAAGTGGCGTGGAACACGTCACAATAGGCTTAGATCTTTCAAAATTTATTTCTGTATAACTGGCATTATAGTAACTTCAGTAGTGTGTGTGTTGTGTTAGCGGTGAGCGTATGAATGTATTAATTAATTTATTAATTAGGAATTGTTATTAATTCTTTAAATATTAGTTATAGTTTACACTTGTTAAATAAATTTACTTAGTTTTTTCTTTATCGTTTATCGAGTGATTTATTTTCGATATAATTAGACACAGTGGTATCGTGGATCCATTTTCAGGATGGAGCTAAGTCCCTTTATAGACCTCGAGAAATAAAGGTTGGTGTTCAACTGAGCCCCAGTGTATTTTGTTGTATATCCACGATATTATTGATCTATACTGTGTAAATTCCCGAATACCTTGTTGGAGCGATTTCTGATGGATTTTTAGCCGGAGCCTTTTTATAAATAAGCAATCCAGCTTTTCTATGGATTTCTGATAGGCAACTTTCCAAATTTACGGGTACAGTACCATCAAAGGAAAATTATTGCTTCGATCGCATGATTACGACGCAAGAAATAAAAACTTAATTTTAAAATTCGCACAGCCGCCATCTTGAGGTTATGAAAACAATTGAACTAAATTAGATACCAGTGCATTACAATGTGCTGTACATTTTCTGTACCAAGTTTAATTGTGTTTCGATCATTAAATCGCGAGAAAAGTCTATATAAGGGGAGAGTCTGGTGGAATTACCAAAATCTACACTTCATTAGGTACACACTTGAAACTTTGCACACTATTGAAGTTGGTTTAGCCTACTTACAACGCAAAATTTGAAACCAGTATCTTGAATAGTTTTTCAGATAATTAATTTTTCCTTTAAAATTTTTCACAAAAATGGTAATCTAGTGAAAAAGTTCCTTGCATTATAGTTTTCATTGTCGGTACTTGTTTTTTTTATTACAAGTTCATCTTGATATTTTCAAGGATTTCAAAGAGGCTTTTTTAAATTATGATGTTACATACAGTGATATTAATTATTTAATACAGGTTACTTAATTTTTTACAAAAAAAACAGTTTTATAATTTATGATTAATGAAAATTAGGTCTTGTTTTCCTTTGTTCTTGAAATCCCTCTTTGAATCTTTACATAACCTATCAAGGAATAACTGTGCAAGTTTACAAGACAATTGGTTAAGAACTGCTCTGCAAGGAGCAATTTAAACACGAAAAAATGTTGAAAAAAAGTTTTGGAGAAAAACCAGTTAAAAGTTCCAAGACACTTAGAAGCTGCCTAAAACTCTCCTGAACCATATGTAGACCCTTCCTTCTTCTTCAGGAACTCTTCTACCCTTATTTTCCTAAGTTCCAATTTCCTCCTTACTTTTTTGGACTGCTCAGAACACCTAGTTTTGGATAGGTAGATACGTTGCCTGTCTCGTTGTCCACTGATGTTCCTTGCAATGTCACTTATTTCTCCTCCTGAGACAACTTTCCGAACTTCCAAGCTAGTTTCGCACCCCATATTGAACTGGCTTACAGCTGATACAACAGCATATTCCAGTCGTTTCTTGGACACACTTTTTGTTTTAGGGTATTTTGACCACACAGTGCTGTGAAGACCCTCATTAGCATTCTGAGTCCCTCCACTAACACACCTGGTAAGAATTTCATCTGCTGCCAGCCTTTGGTAAACGGGCATAATTTTTACTACCACTGCAGGCTCTAACTCGGATTTCATGTATTTGTGACTTGCTGACTTTTCTTTCTTCGCAATTGTCCTATTGTAGAAGCATCATGTGCTAATCCCTGAGGGGCACTTGAAGTGATGAGGATTGTCAACAGTGTTCATGTAGTGGTATAATGTAGCATACACTGCAGATTTAATTTCCTGCACATTTGGAATGTTATTTTTCAGGGCATTCCTATAGTAGGCAGTCAATTTATTTATGGTAAGAGCAGTCAAACTCCCCAACAGTAATGGCCGTTTCCTCATAAGCTGCTGCCAAGCAACACAACAATAACATATCATAAACCAGAGGAACTATTGCATAAAACAACAATGGTACCATAGTATTGTTTCATAATATAAATACAACACCTGAGAAATATTATTGTCATGATATTGCATAAAGAAGGGCACTAATGAATAATTTGTCACAACGGAAGCTCCAATTCCACTTTGCAAGGTGATTTAAAACTTTCAAATTCGCTTGGTCGCCATGTTCGTTTTGTAGTTAACAGGTTTTTGAAAGTTTCATAGGTGAACCTCCAGTAGTGCCCTTCATCTGCGTACAAAACTTCAGGGTGATACCGGTAATAGTTCCAGTGACATAGAATGCTGGTGAAATAATTCGCACAGCTGCCATCTTGAGGTTATGTAAACAATTGAACGAAGTAGGATGTCGGTGCATTACACTGTGTATAAGCATATACTGTACCAAGTTTCATTGCGTTTGGTTGGTTAAATCGCGAGAAACGTCTATTTAAAAGTCGCAAATTCGCTTGGACGCCATGTTGGTTTTGTAGTTACCAGTTTTTAAAAAGTCACATAGGTGAACTTCTAGTGGCAACCTTTATCACCGTACATAATTCCAGGGTGATATCGGTGATAGTTTCGGAGATATTGAATGGTGGTGAAATATTTCGCACAGCCCCCATGTTGGATTGGTGAGACGTAACAAAATTTGAAGGGCACGGACGGGGTCGACCGGAACAGTGCTATGAACTTACTGAGTTTCAATGAAATAGCTCCAGCCATTTAGATTTTATTAGAGGTTGGGGGCACACACACACACACGAATCACACACGCACACCAGACACACGGACAAAAGGTGATCTCATAAGCCTATTTTTTTTCATAAATGTAAATAGGCTAAAAATAGGCTTATGATATCACCTGTTGTTCGTGTGTGTGTGCTTGTGTATGTGTGTGCGTATGTGTGTGTGTGTCCCCTTAATAACCTTTAAACGGCTGAAGCGATTTCAATGAAACTCGGTAAGGTCATCGTACAATTTTGGCCGACCTCGACCGTGCAGTTGAAATTTTATTATCTATCACCAATGCAACATGGTGGCTGTGCGAAATATTTCACCGGCATTCTATAACTCCAAAACTATTTCCGATATCACCCTGAAATTTTGTACGGTGATGGAGGTCACTACTAGAAGATCGCCTATGAGACTTTCAAAAACCTGTTGGCTACAAAACGAGCATGGTGGCCAAGCCAAGTTAAAACATTTAAATAGTATTTTCTCGCGATTTAACCATCCAAACGCAGTGAAACTTGTTACAGTAAATAATTATACACATTGTAATGCACTGGCAAGTAATTTAGTTAAATTGTTTACATAACTTAAAGATGGTGGATGTGCGCAATTTAAAAATTGATTTTATTTCTTGTGTATTAATCATGCGATCGAAGTGAACGTTTGAATAATGAACCTACACAAAAATCGTCATCTACTGTATTAGTACATAACTTGATGGCCAACATATATCAAAATCCAACATGGCGACCATCCGAAATATTTAGACGGCTCTCAATATCTACGAATCTGTTACAAGTTACAGCAATCAAACTGAAATGTTGTATGTTGATGGAGGCAATTAACATAAGTAAGATATATGTAAATAGGCCATAGAGTTCTTCACGGAACTTCTTGTTTTATAATTAGTCCAAAGGCGATGGTTTTATATCTTTAAATTGCATGTTCAGGGAAGGATTAAGGAGTAGAAAGTAAATAAAATTGTATTGCAGATTATTATTATTATTATTTATTATATCTTTATTTTCGTCAAGTGCTCATTTCTTGCGTACACGGACCTTCTTGGAGACAGGATCAAGACAAGCTACACATCCCTTTTGAGATGCAAGATAATAAAAGGCTTTTACAATGAATGCTTAGGCCAAAAACCATTCTAAGTAGTCTTGGATTTTAGGGGCAATTCAGAAAAAAGAACAAGAATTATTTATTTATCGTATGACTTTTGCATGCAAAAACAAGATTGAAAGATGAGAGAAAGTACTATATACAATATATACATAAATACACATGACAAGAAACAGCAAACATATCTATATTTTTAAGTCCAAACTATCCAGCAACAGTATCACAGAAGGTGTGGCCTGAATAAAGTCCAGTGGATCACCTTCATAGGCCCGCAGTCTGCACTCGAATGCAATGTGTTGTATAGACTGGGAAGGAGCACCGCAGTCACACTGGGGGGACGGAACTTTGCCCCATCTGATCAAGGACTCTGCGCAGATTCCGGTATTTGTGCGGATCCTATTTAGAGCAGTCAATGCCCTCCTTGGGAGGTGAAATCCTGGAACTGGACTGTTTTTGGAAAGTAGAGGCCAAAGCAGGTGGTCAGTATTGAGAAAGAACAAGAATATAAATAAATACACATTCCTTGAAATGAGCTGAGATCATGAAAAACTCCCAAATCGGGTGTTGTCAAAAGGGGATTCTATCTCTTGAGAGCTTTGCCGATATAGTAGACCAGTGCATTTATTGACGACAGTTGTAACGATGAATGGTATGACATTATATAGCATCAGCAGTATTTTGAAATTATGCTGAACCTCTTACTTACTTCTATACCAGCAATATAGTCCAGGAATTTTAGTGTCTGAGGTAGGAATGATTCATGTAAATTAATGTACATTAATGCAAATTTAATACGTTGTAAAGTACATCAAGTATGACATCTGTGAAAAAAAATTGCTTTGCAATTATCATTCCCACCATTAGCTGACGTTTGATGTAACTTCCTGGGCTAATATTGTTTCTTGTGTGTATTCTCGAGCGGAGTAGCACCAAAAATGATCAGAGGAAGAAGGCTGATCGATCAAGAAATTCAGGCTTAATTTGAAACTTAAGACGATGAAGTTGTGGAGGGGGGGGGGGGGAGGAGGAGGAGATACATCCTGAACAGTGATCGTAACTCTGACCACCGACAGTGATGGTTACGCTCGCTAAAGTGCAGCATTAAATCATGGGGACAATCTGCCTGCTGACTCGGTGGATGCGTTGGTTGAGCCCCACCGCCGGCTGTCTTTGAAATTATTTTCCGTGGTACCCTATTATCAATACCAGGCAAATACTAGGACGATACCTTTTGACAACCACGGCCGCTTCCTTCCACATCCTTGCCCAGTTTTATTGATCTTCAGACATTCTATCTCTCGTCTGGTCACGGACGTAGACTAGAGTGCCCTGCATTCGGCCACTCAGGAGGCCACACGACAAAAAAAAAAATCCAAATCCAACAAGGCGGCGACCGGAAATTTAAATATTGTAATGGACTCTCGCGATTTAACCATCCGAGAGCAGTTAAACTTGGTTCGGTAAATGCTTGTTCAAATTTAAATCCACTGACATCTAATTTATTTCAATTGTATTCATAACCACAAGATGTTGGCTGTGCAAAATCTCAAAATCTCGTTTTTTTATATATTGTGTCCTAATCATGCGATTGAAGTTTGAATAATACGCAATAACCTTCGTGTAATAGAACATAACTTTATGGCCTGTATATATACAAATCGTAGAAATGCGACCATCCAAAATATTCGGTTCTCTATATTTACGAATCATTACAGCAATCAAACTAAAAATTTGTATGTTGATAGAAGCTAGTAACATAAGTAGAATATATGAAAATAGGCTGTTTATTTCTTGATGGAACTACTTGTTTCATAAATGGAAATAGGCTAAGAAATGGGTTTAGCCACACTCCCTTAAAGCAAGTTCCGGGGCATCCCTGTCCCTACTGCTAGTACAGTTACACACGCGCACTATTGCAGTCGCTACAGAAATCGTGTACAGGTTTTCATACATCCAACAGCACGGGCCTGATGACCAACATGTCCCAAGATCCTCAACAACATGTATTGAGAAGATAGCAGGAAGAGGATGAAGAGACCACAGTGCTAATTGAGTGTGGGGGTTATCTGGAGCACAACAGGCTGTTTATCCGATTTGTAATCACATTTAATAAATAAATTAGCTGCAACCATATTATCATTCCTTGATGATTTCCGGGAAAAGCGCATATTCTTAGACCCTAAAATCAGTATCATATCCTTGTTATGTAACACTAGAATGTTTACTCATGACCAGAAATAATTGAGCGGCTTCGGTGGCGTAGTTGCTAGCATGCTGAACTTCTATGCCCAAGATACCTGGTTCAAACCTGGCTAAAGTCGTCGGATGATTTAAGAGCGTTAAAATGCCTCAGTGTGCCTTCCTTCGGAGGGGAAGTAAAGATGGTGGGCCAGTGTCATAGATTTATGGCATGTAAAAGAACCTTACACTAACTACAATTGTGTGAAGCTAAATTGTTAGATTAGATTTGATTAACGCTTTATTAAGGTCCAACCTTCACCTCCAGGTGCTGGTTACGGTGGCATCTAGTAGCCTCGTTCACAGCTAGGTGTTGTTGACGGTTGCATTTGGTAGGAAACGTAGGAACTACTTGAAATTGAACGTCTGCAGTCCTTACCTAAATTACAGATAACAAACACTAATACAGTCATCATAATTAACACCGGTTTTCGGACAGATTCTACACACTCCCAAAGTACACGGGGCTACATGACCGCGTTGTTGCAGCCCCTAAACTGAGGAACCAACCACCAACCAGAAGTAATTAAACCGTAATGTGAGCATGAATGTATGAACATGAAATTACCAACATATGTATGAACGAACGTTTGCAAAATTATGCACGTGATAACCATGATATTAATATTTGTTGGGTGGCATAAGACCTGAGAATTTTTACCACAATCGAGATTTTAACAAGAATCTACTGCTGTCCAACATCGGGGGAAGTGGAACGTCAGCAATTATCTTTTGCTGTTGACTGATTTAGGGGCTTCGCAACATCGTGGTAGCTCCGTGTATTTGGGTGTGTGTGTGGAATTAGTCTGATAACCTGTGTCTCTGTAATGTCTGTACTATTGTGTGTATTTGTAATTGAGGTAAGATTTGGGTAGGCAGAGGCTGTGGCCCTAAGTTCGGTACCATACCGGCATAGAAGTTGGAAAACTACTTCCAGGATTGCTGAGTTGGGAATCGAACCCACCACTTCTCAGTTTTCCATCAGTCGGCTGAGTGCACCCCACTCCAGCCCTCAGACATTTCTTGGCGGAACCGGGAATCGAACTCGAACTCGGGCCCACGCCGTGGTAACCAAGAGTGCTAGCCACTACGCAACGAGGCAGAGGGTCACACGACTGCCTGCCTATACGCCCTCCGAATGCCGCAGGAATATTCAGCTCCGCCAGCCGTCATCCATACGTACCAGGATGTCAAGTACTATTTTGGAGTCCTGACGTCCCAGGCACTCACGGCCGGTGGCAAGCAGCATGCATATATGCCCTGCCACGCGACAACTTCAATTGACACAGGGATGTCCAGCTCCACCAGACGTCATGCCTGAGTACCAGAATGTCAGGTACGATTTCTGAGATCTGCAGTTCAATCTGGTGGCTGATTTTCCTTACGTTGTCCTCTTATAGTACAACGATTGCGTCCTCAAAGTTTCAAGATAGGTTTCGACCTCTCTTACCTGATACTTTCCTTGTTAGTGAACCACGACACCTAGAAAGTTCAAACTTTCACAGTTTATCAACTACATCCATAGTTTCAAGTTATTCAAGTATTATAGAAATCTATGACGTATTTGAATTATGATGGACCTTTGAAGAAAGATTTCTTAAAAATTGGCATTTTCTATGTCATGTACCATTTCTCAGGAACGATATGCCCAATCAAGTTGATATTTTGCACATTAATAGAGTAGATACTTATGAGCAGTAAAATGAAGGTATTCAGAGTAAAAATGATACAATTGAAAATTACAGAGTATCTGAAATAATAATGGCATCAGCGAATTCAAATATTTATGCGATCTGAACCAATTGCATATAAAGAATGCAGTTTCATTTTTAAGCTTAACCTTCATTATTAGATGACCAATTATAGCTTACAGCCAATTACCTACAATAACCTCAAGGGAAGAGGTATCTAACTAGGAGAACTTTTCAAAACCATTCAGAATATTTCTACTTTCTTGAAATGTGGATAATTATATTATACATTTCCATAATACGAGGGCAGCTTTTTCTTTCCGTCCGATGAGCTATATAAAAATAGGAGATTGACATACCAAACTGATTCTATTACTAAATGTTTGCTTGATTTGTACTTATCCTTCAACATAATCGCCAAACCGATTGAAACATTTGTCGTATCGTTACACCAGCTTTCCGATGCCCCCTGGAAAGAATTCTGCCGCCACTGAGGTGGGTACGTCTGGAGAGTCTCCTGAAGTTTTTCCTTTCTGGTGAGGTTTAGCCGCCCAACCATACCTTCAATTCTCGAAAAAGTTGAAAATCATTCAGTGCTGGTTTGGACTAAACGGCAGATGGTCGAAAGCTTCCCACTTGGATTCTTTGAGAAAGTATATCGTAACGTTGGCACAGTTCGGTCGTGAATGACTTTTACCTTTTTCGAAAGAACAAGAACAAATGAACTTCGGTGCAGCAAAAGGCGAACGAAGTGTTTTTCACACAATCATTCTTCATTCTGGTAGTAGGCTGTACATATTCAAACATCGGATTATTCCAATTGTTCCAATAATTTCGAACACGAATATTTGATTCGAACATTCAAATAATTCGAATTACCGACCTACTCAAACATTCGAATTAAGAAATATTCGCATGAGTGCAATAATCCGACTATTTAGTCAGTAATCGAATGAATCGACTAACAAGTCGAATCATTCAAATGCTCGAATGATTATAAGAAACATATAAACAAAGAAAAGAGACAGCAAAAGGGAAGAAGAAGGAAAAAAAGAATGAACGAAAGGACGAAACAGATACCGAGTGATCCTTGTTTTGAATGTATTTCATCTTCCCTGTCACCATGAAGGCCCGGTTTTGATTACTGGCACTGCCAAGATATTTAATTATTTTCTGAGAGCTGGAACGGGATACACTCAGCCTCGTGAAGCAAAACTGAGAAGAGGCGGGTTCGGTTCCTATCACATCCATCCTGAAAGTAGTTTCTCACTTCTATTCCAGGTTAATGCTAGGATGGTACCTAACTTAAGGCCACGGCCACTTCCTACCCAAATCCTACCTCAATTATAAATACTCACACTGGTACAGACATCACAGCGACACAGGTTATCAGACAAATTCTACACACACCCATGTATCCTGGTATTTGCCTGGAGTAGATGTAGGAAACCACGGAAAACCACTTCCAGGATGGCGGAGGTGGGAATCGAACCCATCTATTCTCATTTTTGTCTCCCGAGACTGAGTGCACTCCCTTTCAGCCCTCAGACCAGAATTGCATTTCGTGGCAGAGCGGGAATTGATCCTGGGCCTCCGCGGGGACAGCCAAGTGTGCTAGCCTACTACGCCACGCGACGGACAGTTGCCATATTAATTATCAATAAGGCGACAATGACTTCAAAGCCGTTTTTTTTCAAGCTTTGTAATTATCCCGAATGGCGGGTGAGAGGGCGGAGGAGGAGGGGGGGGGGGGGGGAGGCGGGTAGGGAGGGGTAGGTGTATAAATGACTAATATCCTCAGTTTTTTTGTCTGTAATGGGGTTGGCGTCAAATTTGCTGGATCGAATGGTGACTACAATATAATGCCGGCTCGTCGGACAAATCACTTCCCACTGTGATAAATAGGGACTGGATTTATTAGGTTTCCAGAAACATATGATATGTTTTATTTAGGATTTTTAAATGTAGAATAGGTTTTTCTTCTTCTTTATTAGGAATATTCTCGAATAGAGTAGTTTTCCTTCAACCCAAAAATACTCAACTCCTCCACAAACTTTGGTATTCAGCATCTTCCTCGGTTAAGCCTCTGGTAGCCATGCCTCTCCTTACTCTATCCATCCATTGTTATCTTGGTTCACTCCGTTTCCGTTTGCCTTCAGCTTGCCAATGTAACATTAAATTTGGAATTCTACTATTCTGCATCCTTTTCACATGTCCAAAACCATTGTAATGTTCTTTCTTCAATCACTTCTAGTACATTTTTTTTAGCTGCATAATTTCTCTAATTGTCGTATTTCTAATTTTATCCAATCTTGATTTTCTTGCCGCCCTCCTCCAATAATCCATCTCTGTTACTAATAATTTGCTTGCTTAATGTCGGTTTAACGTCCAAGTTTCTGGTCCATATAACAAAATAATTTGTACCAATGAACTGTAAGTAAGTTAGGTAGTTTTTTTTTAAATATTTCTGCTCCAAAAACGGAAATTAATGCACCAATCGTTCTCCTAGCCTCACTTACTCTTTTCTCAATTTCAGATGAACTTGTTACCCCAAATTCTATTATTGAACCCAAATATTTAAATTTAGTGACGGTTTGAATTTCTGCATTTCCGATCTGTTTTTATGTTTGAAGTGTAGCAAATGTTGACATAAACTGCTCAAAGCTTAAAATTAATATATATTTGTTAGTTGAAAATCTGATTGCGACAAGAGTGTAAATATTTCACAAATTGATTCGTCTATTATCAAATTATCACCGAGAACTTCTCACTTTTAGGCAATATTTGCTCTCCTTAAATATGTTAATTATTCAAATTTAATAAAGCGAAGGCTGTCAACGGTGATGTTTACATTCCAGCCCGTATGTTTATTTAGAATGTAGGGAACTTGGACAAATTTTCCTGACAGTGAATAACAAAACAATAAGAAATAGCCTAAAGTGAAAAGTGCTGTAAATATTTGAATTTTATGGCAAGTAGGATTTCTGTCAATCATCTGGAGGTAGGAATAAACACTGTCTTGTGGTTTACTTTAAAAAATTATGGACTAAAAATTGATCCATTGGGCACGGCCACCATGGCCGGCGACATGCTCGTTTAAACACAACCGGTACTGTCTCTCTCTACTAAAAAAAATTAAAATAAATTAAAAAGTCAAAAAAATCAAAATTTTTAAAATGTGTCGTTAGGCCCTTTGTCAAAATTTGCAAAATAATAATAAAATCAAAAGGGGGACGTCACCCCGAGTCATTTAATACCTCGTATGCCGTCCTACGACCATTGGCTCGCGAGGTATTAAAAGCAGATGACATATTAGTTTGGGTTCTTTGGTTAATTAAAAAAATAACTAATCCATAAATAAGCGTTTAAAAATCCCGCCATCTTACAAAATGCGTAAGTGTACATGCATACAGAAAAATCACTATTTCAACCCCGGGTAGGGGTAGTTTTTATCTTGGGGTGGAAATAAGTTGTTTATAGGAATGGGGGCGTCACTCCGAGTAATTTGATACCTCATATGCCCAAATCGGACCATTGGTTCGCGAGATATATGAAATCTTACTTGGCTGAGGATGTACAGTCGGGTACAAACAAAATGTCTGCGTCAAAACTCTCACCTCTCACAAAACTACAATTAGGTATTTTTAGGTTCTCGCGTATCATTTAGATTATCTTAGGTACTACAGAATTCAGGAATATGGCTCTTTTGAGTGTGATTTGGAAGTATTTTTGTATTTAGAAGTCAAACCCTAAGATTCCGGTCCTTAGTAATAACACCTTCCACTTCCCTTCCTGACGGATCAACTGATCCCGGAGCTCACTGTCTCCTTGTAAGCTTCAGTGGGGGAACTATTTATGAGTTTACAACTCGCCCTCCTGCTTTTATCATGTCGGATATTTTTTTTATTTTCTCATTGACGATAACCTC
Source organism: Meconema thalassinum (assembly GCA_946902985.2). NCBI lineage: Eukaryota > Metazoa > Arthropoda > Insecta > Orthoptera > Tettigoniidae > Meconema > Meconema thalassinum. The sequence goes on along the minus strand of OX336388.2, from coordinate 601,206,121 downwards.
TGCCAGCTGATATAGTCAGTACATCAGTCTCGGCTGCCATGTCTGGAGCTCTGCTGTGGTGTTTGATCCTTGCCATTTCTTGTGCTTACACTCAGAAGGCAACCCATACACCTTGCCGCTGTCCTCCAAAGCTGGACGGTGACTGCGAGTGTGTCTTTTCTGACCAGTGCGACGAGAATGGTATCATAATCTCAGAGGACAAAACTTTAATATACAGGTATTTAGTTTTATTTATTTTATGCCTTTATTTGTGGAGAAGTTAGGGAGCCTCCATGGCCTAGGCGGCAGCACGCCGGCCTTTCACCGCTGGGTCCGTGGTTCAAATCCCTGCCACTCCATGTGAGATCTGTGCTGGACAAAACGGAGGCAGACAGGTTTTTCTCCGGGTACTCCGGTTTTCCCTGACAACATTTTATTCCAGCAACACTCTCCACTATCATTTCATTTCGTCATTCATTTAATTATTGCTCCAGAGGAGTGCGATAGGCTTCGGCAGCCGGCACAGTTCATATCTTCGCCGCTAGATGGGGGCTTCATTCATTCCTGACCCGGTCGGTCAACTGGAAGCAGGCTGTGGATTTTCATTTCTTCATTTGTGGAGAAGTTAGGGCTCATGGCCCTCTCTTACATTCACAAGGAGAGGATACGATGCATGGGTCACCAATTGGAACCATCTTTAGTACACGTGTAGGACATGACCAGGCGTATATCAGGTGCAAGTAGTAAGGTGCGCTTCTCAGCCGTTTCCGAGAAATTAATTAATTGAAATAAATGCAGTGCGGCGTCTACTGTATGCGCGTTGTGCGCTAGCACGAATTCAACGAACGCGTGGAGCAGGGGTAAGAGCCCTGTTTCGTAAGCGCAGGATCGCTGGATCGAATCCCACTGGTGATTTCTTGCGTTGTGTTTTTGTTTTGTAAACATTGGCAATTCGTAAAACTATTAATACTGTTGTTGTTGTTGAATACTGTTCATTTTGCAGTCAATTGTAATAACGTGTTATGTGAGCCGGAAAAGGGATTATGAAATCATACATAATGTATAGTATTGGCATTGCAAATACATTGGTATTATACACGGTATACGTATATGTATACATTGGTGCATCCAGGGGCGTGGTGGCGCAGCGGTCAAGCTGTATGCCTCTCACCAAGGCGGACCGGGTTCGATTCCCGGTCGATGCATGTGGGATTTTCGATGTGAAATGCCATGTCCTGTGGTTCGGATTCCACGCAAAACGGAGGTCCAGTGGCTTTTGATCGCGAGATTAACGGTCACGTTAAACTACAAGCTTCCTTTTACATTTGTACATTGAAGGCTAACAGGTGGGATTCGGTCCAGTGATCCCGCGTTTACGAAGCAGGGTTCTTACCTCTGCACCACGCGCTCGTTGGGTTCTTGCTAGCGTACAACGCACATGGACGCCGCACTGCAATTGCAATTAATTAATTTCTCGAAAACGGCTGAGAAGCGCACCTTACTACTTGCACCTGATATACGCCTGGCCATGTCCTACACGTGTACTCAAGATCATTCGAGTCGGTGACCCATCCATCGTATCCTCCCCTTGTTAGCCACAAAATGTGCACACGCATCATGGCGCGTCACGCTCGGAAGTTATGGGCTCCATCTCAGCAACGCTGTACAGCTTTTGCCGGAGCGGCTAGCTGGAGAATCATGTGTTATTTCCTCGTACAAATACAAACCGATATAAAATAAGTCAATTAATTTACGTATTTCACAGTCATACAGCATAACTTTTTGATGTATAACGATTACAATGCAACCAAGAACTACATTTTCCAACCACCCCGAGCCGAGAAAAAGTTACCTTACAACAATGATAACAACTTTGTTTCTTGGACCCACAAAATTGTGAAATTAATAAACCAGTTATACAACATTCCAATGTATATTGTGTTAAAATTTGGATTCGATCTGATGACGGGCTTTTGAGATAATAATTCTTAAATGTGACACATGGTTGAAACACGCTTAAAAACGTGCACTTTTTGTGTTCCAACTGCGATAAAAATTATTAAAATATAAATTAAAAAATCCAAACTTACACGAACTAACGTAGAATTGAACGACAAAAATGTTGATGGTATTGGATTTTATGTAGGTCTATTGGTTACTTAACAAACAACCTTCAAACTCGAGTACACATAATACTTTGGTCGACAGTAGTACGGGCATCACAATGTCACAGGCTCTCAGACAAATTGTACACTCACCGAAGTACACTGGACTTTCATGACCATGATATCGCAAAGCAGAAATAAACAACAACAAAATAATTAGTTGAACAATGAATATTAATACTAACAATGATAATTGACACCGGATGTGGCCAGGGTGGATGCCTTCTTACCTTTTTTCAGAGGTCCGCATCGCTAACTGCAAAATCACCGCCAGATGACATGTCCCAACAGAAGAACACCTAAAAGGCGAAGAAAGGTGGAGAAGAGGAAAACGCACAGGCTCGTCTACACACACACTCCGATAACCCACAGAACTGCCACCGACGAAATGATGCCACAACAGTTGTTTAAAATATTAAGAAAACATTTAATCACCAAAATGGGGCAAGAAAATATAATTTAATAACATAAGAATAAAAACTCTTATTGCCACACAAAAAAAAAACTCTCTGGTGATGCACATTGGCTTAAGGCCAAAACAAGTCAATTACCTATGGAAGCAAGAGCTCCCTCAAATAACATAAATTAAAGAAAAAATAACTGACTCAAATGTCAGTTAATAAATCAACATAAATGACACTGCAAACATTTGGGTAAATAGTCCAAAATAGTACGAAAATCAAGTCAGAAGAAGTATACTACAGTAGGCGGGGTGCTACTATTGTAACAATACTTATAACACCACATATTTCAACACTCGAATACAGCGATCAATATTCGTTGACCTTGATCCGCGGTAGAGACTATTGTTGTTTTTGTTGTTGATTCTTTAGGGGTTTTGCGGCATCATGTTCCTGTAGCCCCGTTTACTTGGGTGTGTGGAAGTTGTCTGATAACCTGTGTTACTGTGGTGTCTGTAGGCTTACTAGTGTGTGTACTTTTATACGAGGAAGGATTTGGGTAGGAAGCTGTTGTTGTTTCATTTCAGATGCATGGAGATAATGGCCATTAAGCCCCATGTACTTGAGTGAGTGTTGAATTTAATCTGATAATCTGTGTTATTGTGATGGCTGTATTAGTGTGTGTATATATATATAATTCAGGTGAGGATTCAATCAATCAACGTTTAATATCCGTATAGCACATTGTATGCCAACAAGGACTACACCTACCTTTCAATTATTATACTCCTTGAAAAGGACAGAGAGTTATAACTATACCCATGCATTTAGGAGAAAGTAGGCTATATGTTCTTTACTGAACATCTTGTTTTGTCGTGTGGCCTCCTGAGAGGCCGAGTGTAGGTCTTTCTAATCGACGCCCGTGGGTGACCTGCGCGCTGGGATGAGGGTTGGAATGATGAAGGTGAATGAAACTGGGCAAGGATGTGAAAGGAAGCGGCCGTGGCCTGTCAGAAGGTACCGTCCCAGCATTTGCCTGGTATTGAAATTGGAAAACCATGGAAAACCATTTCAAGGATGGCCGATGGTGGGGCTCGAACCCACGCGTCTACCGAGTCAGCAGATAGCTAAGCCCCATGACCTAGCGAGCGTAGCCACTTCTGTCGGTATAACAATATTAATAAGGCACAACCATTCTAAGGTTCCTGCAGTAAAGTATTTAGGAGAGTGGATTTCAACAAACGAAAGCGAGAACTTGGCAATAGATAGCAGGTGTGTCAAGTTGGAGAGAGTCTATCACTCATGCGTGAGCATTTACATCTCCAAGTACCTTTCCAAGAATCATAAGCTCAATTATAGCTTGCCACGGTGGCTGAGTGGTCAACTTGTCGGTCTACTAACCCCAAGCTTGCAGTTTCGCTGCTGGCCGTGGTAAGTGATTTTCGAAAGGCGGCAAAAATTACGACACCATGTCATACGATGTTGGTATGTCAAAGAATCCATTTGAATTCAGTACGCCGTGTTCATAATGGCAAAATTAATCTCGGGAGTTTGCGCCAACACAGAGTTCCTAACTTTTCTACTAGAAAGCGCTATAGTGTTCAAGGAGTTGAGATATCTAACCTCCTTGAATTTCATAGTGCTTCAAGGAACAACGAAATTCGACATGCAAGCTACCCTTTGGGTGTCAAATAACAAAGCTGGCACCCGAGGCACGATATTATTCTTCTTCCTCTTTAATCGTATCGGCCAACTAAGGACCACGTTATTTTAACTGGCTTCTCTGGGCTTTGATCTTTGCCCAGTGTTCCTTCATACGTTGCCGGTGTTGCTCTTTTCTTTCTTCCGTCCACATTTTTCCCGTCTTCAACTTCGGTTTTTCTTGAAAACCCTGGTGGTCGTGTAGTTTCTTCCTGAGTGGATTGCGTTCTTGAATAACCCCAGAGGTAATTTCCATCCGGTTCGTCAATCGTGTGGGTTTCATTCTAAGCAAGTGGCCATAACATGCAATCCTCCTTTTCCTCATTACATCAGAGATCTTCTGGACATGAATATACAGCTCATAGTTATTCCGTCGTCTATATTCACCGTTGTCTTTAATCGGGCCAAGAATTTTCCTCAAGATCTTTCTTTCCTTGATCTCCAATTTTTCTACCAGGCCTTTCTTGTTCATGGTGAGGCATTATTATTATTATTATTATTATTAAGCTCAAGTATTATAACTCAGTAGTATGGCCCTCCGTACTCTATGCCTCCGAATGTCTCTTGCTGAACAGGAAGGAGGTTTGAGCTAAAGAAACGGAACATCCTAAGGGGAATAATAGGGTCAATACGAGAAATGAAAGGCACCTATAGGATCAGACACAATAGTGAGCTGTACCATCTCCAAGAGAACATAATCTCATCGATGAGGAAAAGGCGACTAACCTTTTATAGTAATCTAACCCGCATGAACCCCTGAAGACTCACGAACAGGATCTTAAACACGACAGGTAGAGGCGAAGCTTCCAAGAACAAATGGAGTGAAATCAGACCTGGAGCAGCTTCAAATTTCTCTCGTCACCGCACATGATCGGACCAAATTCTGTCACTTTATTCTTCAAGGGGTATTCCCAGTATCCGTTACCAGCAGGAAGAGCACAGGAACCACCAGACCGAAGTGGACAGAGGGAAGGAAGTCTGCTCATAGCCGGAAAATGAAACACTTCAGTGCTAAGAAGAAACCGAAGACACATGTAAAGAGTCCTAACAAGGGAGGTATCAGGTAAGAATGGTCGAAATCTATCTTGAAACTTATGGACGCAATCGTTGTACTATACGAGGACAACGTGCGGAAAATCAGCCGCCAAATTGAACTACAGGGCTCCCAAACTAAGTGGCGAATCTCTCATATAAATCAATGGGAAATAGCGAGTACCGTACATGTTGGAATGGACAGCCCTGACCGCCCAAGCGCTCACGGCCGGTGGGAAGGAGCTGCGCGCTCCAGTCAGTCCCGCCTTGCTACAACTCCGAGTGCTACAGGGATGTCCTTCTCCGCCAACCGTCATGCCTGCGTACCAGGGTGTCAAGTACGATTTCGGAGCCTTGTAGTTCAATCTGGCAGCTGACTTTCCGCACGTTGCCCTGCCATAGTACAACGATTGCGTCCACAAAGTTTCAAGATAGGTTTCGACCTCTCTTACCTGATACTTTCCTTGTTAGACGGCCAAAACGACAATAATAATAATAATAATAATTATAATACACCCAATAATAATACTACAACCTGTGACAATAACGTTCGGTGAATAGTCCTATACTATCATCATAGATGAACAATGCACTACAGTGACCCTATTGTCCTTCCAAATAGTTCCCTCCCGTAACTATGCAATGCTGGTATCGGTGATACATGCCCTGGAAACTTTGCAAGAAGGCGTCCTTTCGGACGGTGTTCAAAACCTCGTCACGTTGCGTTCGGTGAATAAAGTCAGAACGGTCGACCTAGCAACATTGGTGACACACAACGCAACGTGTTCGACCTGTTTGACACAGTGCGTGTTTGGAAGGATGAATTTATGCAACCTACCATGCACACCTGTACGGCGGGTGGCAGTGACAAGGATGAACGTTCTGTGGAATGGAATGGCTCTGAAAACCATCATCACGGGCGATGAGACCTGGTGTCTCAGGTACGACCCCGAAGTCAAGCTTCAAATTATGGAGTCGCGGGGTCCAGGTCTAGGGTCACCGAAAAGTTCTGAAGGGCCAGAGGTTTTCAGACATTTCAGACATCCAACGTAATGTGATGACCCGACTGAAGGCTATCCCTAAAGAGTTTCCAGGACTTGTACAGACATTCTCAGAAGTGCATAACCATCGACGGGGATTAGCCTACTTCGAAGGACAGTAACTGCTGTTTCAGGTAAGGCAACAATCCGTTCGTAATATAGACCCATTCACCAAACTTTTCGTCCAGAGATTGTATGTTACACCCCTAGCGCAATCATACGTCCTACCATCAATCAACAGACACACAAGGTAGCCAGCATAGTAAACAGAAACATTCAGCATGATAGTCGAATATTTTAGATAAAATACCGTATTGACTTGTCTTGAATGTTTGTAACTACATAAAGAGTCGAGCTCATTTCGTTGTGGTTATCACCGCTCTCTTTCTTGCAGATAAAACAAAGAAATCCTTCTTCACTTCCCATATGTAAAATTATGATGAGTTTCCCGGCTCCAGACGGTGTCCACGCCATTCTAAGCAGCAGTGAGGAATTGCACTCTGATTTCATAACTATCGACAATTTGTTATTAAACAACACGATAGCCCGAGACAAAACCGTGTCGCTTCCAGCCCGCATAGCAATAAAGCCGGGCGGGTGGTTTACATTAATACACATGCGAGAGTGCTTGCATGGGTCCGCTACTTATTGACGTGAAACATCTTTCCGCTCGGTTGCTGGATAGTTTTGTGGGAGTGATTTTGAAAATTGGGGATGGAAGTGGATGGGAACGATCGAGCAGGCAGTGGTGGATCAAACGGAAGTATGCACTGCCCGCTCGATCGATCAAAAGGAAGTGTACTAGCTGGCAGTGGTGGACAACGGAAGTATGCACTGCCCGCTCGATCGATCAAACGGAAGTGTACTCGATCGATCGATCCAGCTGGCACTGGTAAGAGAAACAATTAGCGCGCGGTGTCGAAAATTTATACCATGACGCACTCTCGGCCATGTGGAATGTATATGAGATACTGAACAGAAAACGCTCATGCGAACTCTGGTGTCAAGTGATTGAAACAAATGACATGGTACATGTTCAAAGTCTTCGTATCAGTATTTTTAAATGGTAAAATGCCTTAATATCAAACATTGTAAGTAGTCGGCATTGCATTGGCATAAGGAATTTGAAACTCAGTGTTACTCAGGAACATTATCGAAACAAGCAAAATATAAATGAAACTTAATTCCGAATGCAGTATTATTGCAACGTGGAAATAAGTCACCATCTTGTGCACAATATTTGCGTATTCGAAATAGCCATGGGGTTATTGCATAGACTATGACTGTGAATCTAGAGATCTTGGGTTCGAATACTGGGCGGGGTAGATACTTTTGCTACCAGATTATCATTTTAAACGATATTTATCATATCAATATGACTCATTTTAACAGAATCCATATGAAATTACGTGTTTGTCTGTGAATCAAGACGACCTGTTTATAAGGAATTTAAGGTTATGAGCGGTGTCGCACCTATTAATCTAGTTGATCCATATCGTATTCTTTATTTAGGCTAGTGCTGGTGGAAGCTACAAATCATCTAATAAAATGAGTTCCGTATTATACACTACAATATCTGTAAAACACTCCCTTTTACAATAGATTAATATTTGTGCCAATAATACTATAAAATACCGGTGTATCAACAATTTCACGTGAGGTTTCTTCTATGTCAGATGTTACACATCATATGCGACTACTGTAAAGCTCTTATTTTTATTATTATTACGAATTATTATTGTACGTTATTAAACCGTTTCCATCCTTAACCTGTATTACTAAGATCTGAATGTTAAGGATCTAATGAAACGAGAAATATGCAGACAAATATGCCCTAAAATACTGAAATATGACCCAAAAATAGTACAATATGACAATACATTTACATGCTTTCTAAAAACAAGTGTTAATAATGTAGTGGAACCTTATTTTTATTATTAATTCTACATTCAAACCTAAAAAATAATTAAATTCCACGCTAATTTCATGAATGAACGTACGATAAAAATGTTTTCCTCAAATTTGTATCGCAGAATGTACCAGGAGACTCGCTGAAAGCAGCATATTCTTCACCATTTCTAGTGTTAAAAACTGCGACACAAATCACATTTTCTTTAAAGAGAAAGAAAAATCCTCTAAGTTAAAAATACTACCAAGTTTGGTCACAGTTAAATATTTTCTGATAGTCTGCAACAATTGGCAAGTTTTTAAATTTGTAGGGCCGCTAACGTACAGAAACCTTGCAGCGGCCAGTGGATACCATATTTTAAATCCACCACCTACCTCTAAAACATTACCAAAATTTGACCTTACAGCGTTAATATTTATGAAATATGACAATAACTATGAAAATGACCCAAATATGCATTTATATGCTCTATTATATCTACCTAAAAAGAACATTTAAGTCCTGATTAATTAAAGTTTTAATGAAAATATAGTATGGAAAAGAATATGCCATTTCTTAAACCTTACTTATTACTAAGGATGCGTCTGAGAGACTACGCATGTTGGCAACATTGTGATTTATGCCCTTTCCTCTTACGGAGGCAGGGGGCACTGTATTTTCAGTAGTTTCATCAAGTCTTACAACACCAGTATTGCATGAGTGTTTGTAGAATTCGGCGGGACTGTTTCTCTGAGGTACGAATGTTTAGTATTTACGTTATATTGAGAATGAGACGTCCTCCATTTCTCTCTGTCCTGAGCATCTACTTTATTTGCTTGTAACTTCTTCCTCTCTTCACATCTGTCAACATTCCAAACCTTCTTGTTCCTCTCCCGCTTTTTCCTTCTACGTTTCTTTGTAGTAGACAATACGAAAAAACGTAGTGTGTGACCCATCCAAGATTATTTCCTGTTCTGAGAAAGTAGAGATGCTAAGAAGAGTAGGAGAGGAGTTTCGTTCTATCGATCCATTTCACTTTCTCCATTCTTCTCCCTAACCACATTTCAAAACATTCTAAATAGTTTTGTTCTTTCTGTCTGACTGTCCGTGTTTCCGAACCATAAAACACCTCGCTCCACACAAAATATTTTAGAAACCTCCTCCTAAGTTTGATCGGTATGCTTCTGCCTGATAATAAACCTTCAACTCTCCAGAATGCTTCCTTCACCATGGAGAGTCTGCGTCTCACTTCCTCGGTACAACTTCCTAAATACTGGAATGATTGAATCTGTTCTAATACCATTCCATCTAATGTTATATTACATGTGTCTTCTACCTTCCACAAATTATGGACACAATGACACAGAACTACAGAAAAAGTGTGCTTTTTGTCCCTCAAAAAAGCGTTGTATGACTTGGTTCTTTTGTCGTCACTGTTTGCCGCCCATATGTGTCGAGCATCAGGCAATGGTTTGCCAGGAATTAGATAACGCATGAAAGTGCTAAAACTGGATGAAAATCTGTGAAAGAGACGCAATATTACTATGCATATAATAAGTTTATTGCTTGCCACGGTGGGTGAGTGGTTATCGTGTCGGTCTACCAACCCCAAGCTTGCAGGTTCACTCCTGGCCGTGGTAAGTGATTTATGAAAGGCGACAAATATCTCGGCACTCATGTCATACGTTGTTAAATAACCCATTTGAATGCATGGCATGAAAAGGAACCTACCAATACAATTGGTAGTGTGTAGCAAAATTTGTAGGTTAGAAACGCTCTTTGAAGTTCCAACGTTCGCCGCTTGGTGACAGTGACGTCTGGTAGCCAAAGTTGGAACTACTTGAAATTGAACTTCATTTATCTTCATTCATTTCATATCTCATTAACTCCTCTCGTGAGGTTGGCGCCTGGAATGGCATCCAGCCGTAGAAACCATCAATCACGTGGAATTTCATCGCGTCTCATCCCAGACCCCGTTGGAAACGGGATTAATAAGGGGTAGCTTTCAGTCGACCAACACAAAAATCATTCTAATTACTGGAATGTGTGAAAAATAACCTGAATACATAAGATTAAAATTTATATATATTGCTAAGGACTATTGATTGTTTGATTGATTGATTGATTGATTGATGAAGAGGAAGAAGGCGAAAAAAAGTAAGGGATGACATGTTTCGATCGCCAAGCGAGCATCATCAGTATCAAATATACAAGACATATAGGTCTACAAAACACTGCCAAATCTACAGTGACACCCACAGACAGTCTTTGAACTCTAAAAAATACAAGGAAATCCACCATAAGAGGCAGAAAGTGTAGTAATTTTTACTGAAAATTATTTCGGTATTAAGCACCAAGAAATGACTATTAAATTTAATGTTGCAAAACTTAGAAATGGCGATCCAAACAACAAAAATAGTTTTCCTCCCCCAAATTAATCTATGAAGGCGTAGCTACTATTGCTGTGTTACACTAAAGCAGTAAGCCCTAAATCTACATTAGAATTGTAAACTAACTATAATTACTATGCTGTGATGATTGAAAGCTGTAACTAGGTGTTGTGTATTCGAACCCTCAGAAATGTATGTTTTAAAGAAATTTCATTCTCAACAGTTGGTAACACATACTGAAACCGTCAAGGTTGGAGTTGTCAGGATAGCCAACAACCGCAATGACTTCCCTAACATCTCACCCGTTGAGCACATAATTTAATTGCCGTGAGGATCAGGTGAACTTCCAAATAGGCTAAAGCGGCACGAGAGTCCGTAGTCCACAGGGATCGTGGTGCATGGTGACGATGGTCATAGACTGCCTAAGGAAAGGTTCACCTTAAAAACTAGACTGAGAAAATAAACTTCCAGACTTATGTAAAACACCGTGAAAATTTATTGATAAAATTCACAAGCCCCTAGCCTAGTTCGGAGGGTTACAATCGGCTAATCCGCAAGCTAATAAATAAACAAAAATAAAGAGCAGGTCCCTACCTGAGAAGTTACGGAAAACCCTCGCGAAAGAACTAACTCACAATAATAAAGCAACAACAGCAACGCTAGGAAAATGGTACGACGCAAGTCCCTAGTTCAAGCTAATATCTGAATTTACATTTAACAGGATAGCAAAACAAATCTAAGTTAGGATGATACCTTTTCAACATTTACATTTAACGTTAGTTCATCTAGCTAAGTCCTATCAATTAACAAAATTTACGGCGATGACGTCCGTAAGAGAAAACAATTACATTCAAAAGCTAAGTGTACAGCCATGTAAAAAAAACATTTAATTGTGCTTAATAACTATGTGCTAACAGCACACAATAAGGTAACATGTAGGTTTTATACACTTGTACATCATAAATAAGTAATGAAATAGACACAGTAGTTTTATTTAAATGCCTGCCTGCACCTTGGTTTACTCTTTGTAAGCCATAGTCATCTAAAGTGTAGTTACGATGACGAATGCGTAGTTAAGACTACGTCTAACATCGCATGGCCTGCGCTCCACAAGCTACGAACTCAAGGTTCGTGCATGCTTCAGGTCGCTTCAATAGTGTCAGCTGTCCTTGTCATTTCCACAAAAGGAAATACCTTCATCTGCACGGCTATGTCAACAGCTCCAAATGCAAAAGAACAAAGTTAGATAGAAAGAATTCGTTAGTTAGCTTATGTTTTACCAAAATTATGCGTTTTATTATTAAGATGTCGGTTTAGGTTTATCGTTGGTTTATGGCGAATAATATTGACAATAGCCTGGGCACGGAGTGTCTCCACTGAGATCATTCTCCACCATAAAGCCTCGACTCAACAGTCGGAATATAATCAACGAGCAATAACAACTCGGACACACAATAACACAAGTTACCAGCGGCGCAAGGCTCGCGTTCAATAACTCTGGGACGGGCCTGCACACTACAGTTACCCTCCAATAACATCTATTCAACGGGAACAATCCCGGACAAGGCATACTCAAAATACCTTCATACAATAACGTCCTGCTATAACAGGGTAGCCTTCAACTTACTATAGAAAACCTGACATAACTGTACACGTCAACGACGGTACACGCAGCAGAGCGTTTAACTAACAAAAAACAATCTATAAAACATATGATCAGATACAAGAATGGACACTGAGTTCCATAAGCTAAGTTGCAATGAAAGGAAATGCGAATACAACTCGTATTCTGTCCTCTGTCAAAGTAGTTTTGTCTCACAATATAACAGGCGTGCTTTCAAGGGCACTGGGTCTCAAACCAGTTTTGTGTCGCTAGCAGGTTTCAACATTCCTGCGCTTCACTGACACAACACATTGACTATTCAAGGCCGGCGATTTAAACAAATTAAACTATACATCTGGCCTCTTCATAAAAAACTTTACAACAGGTTAAAAACCTCGAAGAAAACGTGTATAAAAACACGCTATAAATCTGAATACAATAATGCAATTCCGATTTCCAAACCGAAGACGTCTAAATGATAGTAATGTTACTATTACTGGAGCTCTTTGCTCTCAAAAGATATAATTCAGTAGTTGCGTGTACAACATCAAATAAAACATGTGTCTTCACATGACACTAACAAATTATAATTGTGGCGCAGATTTCTCACTCTGGATCTGCTTAATGATACGTTGGGAACTGGGTTCGATGCTTGACAACGAAACATTCCTTCTAATTATAAGGTTCACACTTGACCAAAAATAGCTTCTGAGCTTATTCAAAATGAAATATAATGCAGTTACAAAACTGGTAATTACAGTTGACTACCTAACTGATACGACCGTTCTAACGACAGTCAGGGGTGTAACAAAGAATGGCTGCAAAGAATGCTGTTAACTAATCATGGCATCTGATTGCCATACCGTAACTAAAGTCAGCAAAGACTTGAAAATTACCCCAAATAGGGTTGAACAAAATAGCCTCAATTGACTACGGTCACGTCCAGCAAATGATAGGCATTGACGTTCTACGACGTTCATCAGGCTGCACCAGGGCTGACCAAAATGTCTGACCCAAGGGTGTCTCACTCTAACTGAAATAAATGACATCTAATTAAACTAGTTACATTCCCTACCTATAAAAATGGCTGACACTGAGTGCGGTTGGTTCACAAACTACATTTAATATACTATACCACTAGAAACTAGAACAAGAAGGGGGTATCCAAAAACTCACGAAATGGAGAAGCTCTCACTCAGCCCTCTATTCAACAACAAGGGTTGTACAAAATCATCTCTGGCTCTCTGGAACGGTATCATCCTTATCAGGATTCCCATCTGGACTCCTCCAAAGACCAGGGTTCGATCTGTCCCTGTCGACAACTTCGTGGATGTGATGGATATGCCTGGAAATGGCATCCTTGATTCCTTCCTTCTCGTTCGCTGTCCTGGAAGTTCCTCCATCATGCTGGTTCCCGTAGAAACATCACCCTCATACCGTGATGGTATTAGACCATGATGACTGTCTCAAACATGGTGAAGAATAGTCCAATCACGTGGATAGTGAAATAAGTTGCGTAATAATTCATTCTTTCACTTTCAAAAATATAATGTTCGTCGTAAATGTTATAGGCTTCAATTGTAATATATGACACAGCCTTTATTTCGTCGATGTGAATTAACATGTGAGCTAACACTTTCTTATAATTCTGCACGTGCTAGTGACGCTACTTTTATATCACGTAGCATCCGTGAAATATGCGTCGGTTTTGAAACGAAATATTCACTTTGGCAATTTAAATATGTTATATAATCATAATCACACTTATTCATAATAGTTGTAACACTTTTACCTGTATATTTTCCACTAGGCACTTGGCCCTCCACAAACACGTGGGTACAAAATGTGGTGTTACGGCAATGTTATGCAATTCACTATACTTGCCAATTATTATTTCCCAAAATTCTTCTTTGGCTCACTGTGCTTGGATAAAAGTGAATAGTAATATTCGCGTGCTCGATGGCACCTGATAATCACTTTCAACGCTCAACAGCGGATATTCTCTACGTCTTGTAGGACAAATACAATTCCACGCCTACACAGGGTGGATTCTCCAGACGTAGTGCAAGGCACTGAGTGTCTCTAGAAAGTAGGTCGTCAAAACGAAGTCGTTGAGCGACTACTTACGTTCCTGTTTGCGTATCTGCAAGGGTATTACCTTACCTTAAGTAAAAATAACATTCTCCAAAATGTTTTAATAATGCAGCATGACGAAATGGAATATTCTGAGTCTTGTGGAAAGATAAAATTAATTAATAAGACTTCAGATAAATAATGAGCAGATTTCACCAAAGTCAAAAGTGCGATTCACCGCTACTTCAAAGAGTATCACGTGATCTCTCAGCTTCACGTGGCTTTCTGGGTGTGTTCAAAGGTACAACATCCCATCATAAATGTTCTGTTAAAAAAAAATATCACATGAACCATAGCTCAGCGGGTTCATCTGCCTCTCTGTCGTTTCAAATAAAATGTTGGGATGACATTTTTATTTGCCTTGAAATTCATTCATGAGTGATATTTTTTAGATTGGCTGCATTAAAAGTTCCAATACGCTCTCCTGTCCTAATGTCTTCTATAACATAACTTCCATTGTTCAAAGGCTGTCGGACAAAACTAGGGCCATAATATAAAGACAGAAATGTTCCATGTATGCGGTCTATAGGACTTGAAATTCCGGGTCTCCTTATAAGGATAAGGTCTCCTTCAACTAGTGGTTCTCTGAATCTCTGGCGTCTAGTTCTTCTCAAGCGCATGGCAGCTTGTCTGTCCATAGTTTCTCTTGCAGCTAAAAGTCTGCTGGCATGTGATGGTTGTAAACAAGGTGGATATACTATCACACGATCCCATATTCTCAACGGCATCTGGTTCAAATGCAAAACCGTAGGTATTTGACCAGTGCTCTCATGGACTGTTGAATTAATACATTTTGCCATAATAACTAGGACCTCAGTCCATCGCCAGTGTTCTTCTTGACAATATAATCGACAAAATTTTGCGATAATAGACATCACGCATTCTGCTGGGTTGTTCTCTGGATGGCGAATAGATGATAAAACATGACCTATTTCTAGCTCATTCATAGCATTGGCAAATTCTGCTGAGGTGTACTGTGATCCGTGATCAGTCAACAGGAATTGTGGCTTTCCTGCCTCCGGTATCACTTGTCGTCTAATCCTCTGAATAATCTGATGTGCAGTGGCTTTCTGAATCGGATGAAGCATCGTATATTTCGTGAATACATCAATAGTTACAACGATGTAGCGATTCCCACGACGAGCTTTAGGTATTGGGCCATACAGGTCCTGTGCATATAACTCTCTAGGTTGAGTTGGGAGTATCGGTCTAGGTTGTTCTTTCAATAAGTGTGACGTGTACTTGTTTCGCTGGCATGCGTCGCAAGCACGTAAACACTGTCTAACGGTGGCTCCTAATCCTTTCCAAGTAAAAGATTCCTTGATGGTTGCAATGGTCTTGTCTGTTCCACCATGTCCAATGGATAAATGTACCATGAGAATAACAGATTCTTGGTATCTCCTAGGAATAACTGCACGCAGTTGAGTGTGGTCCTCGTCTACAAACTTGTATAAGACACGATGATAAATCAAATAATCATTTGCAACAGCAGCAATTCTTGCATAATGAGCATCCTGTGGATCCATTCTTCGTTCTAGGAAACGGATAATATGCCTGAGTTCCTCTTCACGTCGTTGTCCTTCAGGTAGATGACGAAGTCGGCGAAGGTGTTCCTCGCATTATCCCTCGATGTCTATGGCATTAACAGTAGCTTCAGGATTCCGGCTGAGGATGTCGGCCAACATATTCTCTCTGCCTGGTCGATAAACTATTTCCAAATCAAACTGTTGGAGAAACAGCGTCCAACGTGTGATCCTGTCGCTTGCCAGTCTTGTTCGTAATATGAAGGTTAACGCATGGTGATCGGTCCTCACGATAATCCTCTGGCCTAACAAAAGTTTCTGCCAGTACTCAAGTGCGTAGACAATCGCTAGTGCTTCAATCTCAGTAGTGAAGTAATGAGATTCATGTGCTCTCAAACGTCGACTTAAGAAAGCGATGTAGTGACGTTTCTTCTCATCATCCTCCTGCAGTAATATGGCTCCTATTCCAATTGCAGATGCGTCAGTTTCTAGAATAAAATTCCGGGAATAATCTGGATATTCTAGCTGAATTGAGTCCACGAGCATCTGTTTAGCTCTCCTGAAAGCTATCTCGCATTCATCAATCCAGGTCCATCTACAGTTCTTCTTCAGTAAACCTTGCAGTGGTGCGACAGTCACGGAGTACTTTTCACAATGAGCAGCAAAGAATTGGAGAATTCCTAAGAATTGTCTCACGTGTTTCACACGGGTTGGCGTTGGAAATGCAGCAACAGTTCTGATCTTTGCCGGATTCGGTCTGTATCCTTCTCCATTGATTATGTGTCCCACAGATTTCACTTCTTTCTGGAAGAATCGACACTTGTCAAATTTCACCTTAAAGTTAGCCTGTCGAAGATTCTCAAAAACAAGGCGTAATGTCTTTAAATGCTCTTCCTCTGTTTCCGAAGCTATGATGATGTCATCCACGTAACATATCACCTTCTGCTTCACTTCAGGAGTCAGCTTGGCATCAAGTGCTCTGATTAATGCAGCTCCGGCATTTTTCAATCCAAAAGGCAATTTTCGAAAGACATAAGTGGTCTGATCAAACAGAAATCCAGTATATTTCTGAGTATGCTCAGATAATCTGATATGGTAATAAGACTCTACCAAGTCCAATGATGAAAATATTCTCTTTCCCTTGAACTTCCTGAGGATGTCCCTAATATTGGGCGGTCTGTCGTGCTCAGGAGCTAGGCGTTCATTTAAGGCTCTTGCATCGAGACAAAGTCTCAAGCTTCCATCTACCTTAACCACAGGTATTATAGGATTCAAGAAAGGAGTCGGTGACTTCTTGATAGTGCCTGCTGCTTCCATCTCATGGATCTTCTTAGCAGCCTCTTCGCGATGTTTCTCGGCAATAGGATAGATCTTCTTCTGGAATGGGGAATCATCCAGTAACACAAGATCATACTCGTAGTCCAATATCTCACCAGGTGTGGTGTCGAATATGTCCCTGTATTCGTTCAATATTGCATCAAGGTTCTCTCGTATGGGTGCTGATAATGATTCTGCCTCTTCGTCGGCATCTAGTGTCTCCTCAATTTCCTTGCCATTTAATTCTTCGACTACGTCGACTTCGGATAGGAATTCTGGTTCTTCTTCTATTAGGTTCATCTGAATGGGTTCGTTCGGCTTGAACTCTACTGTATTACGTCCCATGTCAATGATTCCATCATATTTTCTAATGAAGTCTGCACCTAATGTGGCATCATGATGCAAGCCCTTCATTACAAGAAATTCGTGCAAGTACACGTGGCTCGAAATCTTCAGAGTACATAGAATCTGGATTTTGCACGTTACAACGCGGTCAGGTATGACACCTCTGACTCTTACAGCAGAAACTGGCAGCTCTGTCACCTCAGAGTTTGCTTTCAGTCTGGCATGGCAATCGGCGGAAATAACACTAATCATCGCCCCAGTATCGATGAGTATGACTACGCTGCATCCATTCAAGGTGGCTACAAACTTGGGCAGACGCGTCAATTCATAATTGTGGTTCGTCGTTCGTCATTCGTCCAACAAGTCTTCTTGGATTGGTTCCCAGAGTAATATGGTGGCAGTTACTCGGTGCTCAACCGGACAAGAATCTATTGATTTTTCGGCGTTTTTTTTTCTGTCCTGGCGAGAAGTACTGGGCTGGTTCTGCTCCGTCTCCTGCGCCGAATTTCAATTTTCCCTCGAAGTCGGGTTCTGTTCTCCCTCTTCTCGGATTTGCAGTTCTCTGAGTTGTTGAAGGTATTCACGGCTCTCCCGTGCTCTTCCTTTCCAATCTCTGTCTGGCTGGTATCTAGGGTCTCGATTTCTGTCATATCCCCTACTATATCGATAGTCTCTACGGATACTTCCGTGCTGTGGATTTCTACCATTATTCCCTCGGCGGTTGTTTTCATGACGTCGGTTGTCGTTCATCCCTCGGTCAAATCGCCGGTTCCAATGACTTCGACGGTCATCTTGTTGATTTCGAGCATATGGAGTGTTGTTCCATTCTGTCCTGTTATAATTGTAGTTGTTATCACGTCGCCCAGAGTTCTCTTGGGTTTGCGTCTGTTGTGGCGTCTGGCTCACTTTATCGACAGTCGTCAGATTTATATGTCTCTTCTCGCGCCTATCAGCCTTCTGCTGACGGTGTGTCGGGAACTGTTCTGTGTTTGCATCCAACCTTCGCAGGATCTGGTCACACTGCTGGAAAGTGGATGCCCCTGCAGCGATCAACACACGTTGCACGTCTGCAGGGTACTGCCAAACAATGGTGTTCACTAAATCTTGTTCAGACAACGGGGGCTGAAGACAACGAAGCTTCGCAAGCTGTATCGCGAAGTAATTCGCATAACGTGTAGGAGTATTGGAGCTGTACCTGCGAGTGTACATCTCAGCTCGGATGCTCTGCTGGATGTCGCTCGACCAATATGTTCTTAATAAAGCCTCTTTAAAGTCCTGGTAGCCTGTAAACGAGTATCTGAATGCTCTAAACCAGGTACTGGCTTGTCCCTCTAGCAATCGCTCTATAACTCTGAGTTCCCTCTCCGGAGTTACCATAGTATCTCTCAAGTAGCTTTCGACGTTGGCTAGGAATTCGACTGGAGTAACACCACTTCCAGTTCCTGAGAAGCGAGCTGGTTGCTCCTCTCTCGAACGAATTATAGTTACATTTCCCTGCGTATGCGCGGGTCTAAATGTATTCTGCATGTAGCTATGCGTAGGTGTATTAGTATCATGACTAAGTCGATTGGGTGATGGTTAAAACGGATGGGCGTCAAAGTTCAAAGTCTGACTTTGCGCTGAACCAATGAATTGTGATGGTTGCGGTTCCATAGGTGCGCTGGGTTGGAAATGGGTAGGCATCATTCCTGCAGATTGAGATACTGGTGTTTTCTGAGATTCTCCCATCTGTGGGTGTAAGTGTCTCTCTCTAGGAAGCGTCTCGAGTCTGTCAAGACGTCCTTCTATGACTTCAAGTCCTGGAATGGTTCTGGCTGCGACTTTATTGCCTAAGTCGTTCAATTGTAGCTCGATCCTATCGACTTTTCCCTTGAGGTTCGTGTCTACTTCGCGTATGGCCGTCCTGAGGTTATAGCTGAGGTCTAACCTCTCGGTTACCGCGACTTCCTCAAATCGTTTTTGTAAAGAATCGATTTCTCCTTCAACTCTTGACACATTCTCTTGGATCTTTCCCACATCGTCTCTGACCTCGGCTACCTTAGCCTCCACTGTGGTCTTGTGTTCGTTGAGGTCACCCCTCAATAACATGAGATCGATTTTGTGTTCCTCACGATGAACATCAACTGTTTCACGTAGACTTGCTACGGTTTCTGTCAATTCAGTAATGTTTCTCCTGTTGGTGTTGAGTTCGTCTTTGACTTCCATCATGCCATCAACGATCGTCTTTACGTTGTTATTAACAGCATTGGCAGCACCTCTCATCAAGATTAATCCAATGTTCATGGTTGCCATGTCCTTTTTCACATTGTCCATAAATCCCTCGACGTGATTCAATCGAGTCCCAAATTCTTCCAGAGTGTGTTCCAGAACGGCTCTCATATCTATCTGGACTCTATTTATGGTCGTTTGAATTTCTAGCTTCGACTCTATATGCGTCCATGTCGGCCCTGACTTGAGTTAAATCAGTCCTAAAATTGTTAACTTCTAGCCTAACTTGATCTACATGACCACTAACATTGTTAATCAACTGAGTGTTGACTTCTAAGTCTTGTCTGACTTGGTCTACATGACCACTTACATTGTTGACTTCCTGTCTAACTTGGTCCACATGACCACTTACAGTATTGACAGCCAGAGTATTTTGACCTAAGTCAGCAGTAATCTGCTGAAGATTGGCATTCACACCTGCCATCATCTCTCCAAACACACGAAGAATTGTTTCCTCATCCATTGACAAGAAATATATATGAGAAAGTGAAGGATCAATCTCTACTGGAACTTACAGCTATGATTAGTTACTTGGTGGTATAAAGCTTGTTTCATTTATATAAATATCACGAGTACAGCTGGAGTATGCAAACTAAGTGCTTCTACATTTACAAAGACAACGGTGAGCAAAGCAAAGTATTACATTTACTCAGAATGAGGCATCATCAAAGAAAATCCTATCCTTCAATTATCTAACACTAAAGCCTCACCCCATGGACTTCTATCAAACATGAATGCCATGCGGTCAATTGATCTGCAGTACGACATTCTAAGTTCGTCCCAGTCCTGTCAATTTACAATTAATCATCATTAAGATCCTCCAAAATAACATGGAACTGAGGGTCACCACGTTAACGTCGGCAAATGAGTTGGGCGCCATTTTATGAACCCAAGTCCGGCCCCACAACGTTGTGCGCCATTTTATGAGACCGTCAAGGTTGGAGTGGTCAGGATAGCCAACAACCGCAAAAACTTCCCTAACATCTCACCCGTCGAGCACATAATTTAATTGCCGTGAGGATCAGGTGAACTTCCAAAGAGGCTAAAGCGGCACGAGAGTCCGTAGTCCACAGGGATCGTGGTACATGGTGACGATGGTCATAGACTGCCTAAGGAAAGGTTCACCTTAAAAACTAGACTGAGAAAATAAACTTCCAGACTTATGTAAAACACCGTGAAAATTTATTGATAAAATTCACAAGCCCCTAGCCTAGTTCGGAGGGTTACAATCGGCTAATCCGCAAGCTAATAAATAAACAAAAATAAAGAGCAGGTCCCTACCTGAGAAGTCACGGAAAACCCTCGCGAAAGATCTAACTCACAATAATAAAGCAACAACAGCAACGCTAGGAAAATGGTACGACGCAAGTCCCTAGTTCAAGTTACAAGATCAAGCTAATATCTGAATTTACATTTAACAGGGTAGCAAAACAAATCTAAGTTAGGATGATACCATTTCAACATTTACATTTAACGTTAGTTCATCTAGCTAAGTCCTATCAATTAACAAAATTTACGGCGATGACGTCCGTAAGAGAAAACAATCACATTCAAAAGCTAAGTGTACAGCCATGTAAAAAAACATTTAATTGTGCTTAATAAATATGTGCTAACAGCACACAATAAGGTAACATGTAGGGTTTATACACTTGTACATCATAAATAAGTAATGAAATAGACACAGTAGTTTTATTTAAATGCCTGCCTGCACCTTGGTTTACTCTTTGTAAGCCATAGTCATCTAAAGTGTAGTTACGATGACGAATGCGTAGTTAAGACTACGTCTAACATCGCATGGCCTGCGCTCCACAAGCCACGAACTCAAGGTTCGTGCATGCTTCAGGTCGCTTCAATAGTGTCAGCTGTCCTTGTCATTTCCACAAAAGTAAATACCTTCATCTGCACGGCTATGTCAACAGTTCCAAATGCAAAAGAACAAAGTTAGATAGAAAGAATTCGTTAGTTAGCTTTTGTTTTACCAAAATTATGCGTTTTATTATTAAGATGTCGGTTTAGGTTTATCGTTGTTTTATGGCGAATAATATTGACAATAGCCTAGGCACGGAGTGTCTCCACTGAGATCATTCTCCACCAAAAAGCCTCGACTCAACTGTCGGAATATAATCAACGAGCAATAACAAATTGGACACACAATAACACAAGTTACCAGCGGCACAAAGCTCATGTTCAATAACTCTGGGACGGGCCTGCACACTACAGTTACCCTCCAATAACATCTATTCAACGGGAACAATCCCGGACAAGGCATACTCAAAATACCTTCATACAATAACTTCCTGCTATAACAGGGTAGCCTTCAACTTACTATAGAAAACCTGACATAACTGTACACGTCAACGACGGTACACGCAGCAGAGCGTTTAACTAACAAAAAACAATCTATAAAACATATGATCAGATACAAGAATGGACACTGAGTTCCATAAGCTAAGTTGCAATGAAAGGAAATGCGAATACAACTCGTATTCTGTCCTCTGTCAAAGCAGTTTTGTCTCACAATATAACAGGCGTGCTTTCAAGGGCACTGGGTCTCAAACCAGTTTTGTGTCGCTAGCAGGTTTCAACATTCCTGCGCTTCACTGACACAACACATTGACTATTCAAGGCCGGCGATTTAAACAAATAAAACTATACATCTGGCCTCTTCATAAAAAACTTTACAACAGGTTAAAAACCTCGAAGAATACGTGTATAAAACACGCTATAAATCTGAATACAATAATGCAATTCCGTCTTCCAAACCGAAGACGTCTAAATGATAGTAATGTTACTATTACTGGAGCTCTTTGCTCTCAAAAGATATAATTCAGTAGTTGCTTGTACAACATCAAATAAAACATGTGTCTTCACATGACACTAACAAATTATAATTGTGGCGCAGATTTCTCACTCTGGATCTGCTTAATGATACGTTGGGAACTGGGTTCGATGCTTGACAACGAAACATTCCTTCTAATTATAAGGTTCACACTTGACCAAAAATAGCTTCTGAGCTTATTCAAAATGAAATATAATGCAGTTACAAAACTGGTAATTACAGTTGACTACCTAACTGATACGACCGTTCTAACGACAGTCAGGGGTGTAACAAAGAATGGCTGCAAAGAATGCTGTTAACTAATCATGGCATCTGATTGCCATAACTAAAGTCAGCATAGACTTGAAAATTACCCCAAATAGGGTTGAACAAAATAGCCTCAAATGACTACGGTCACGTCCAGCAAAAGATAGGCATTGACGTTCTACGACGTTCATCAGGCTGCACCAGGGCTGACCAAAATGTCTGACCCAAGGGTGTCTCACTCTAAGAAATAAATGACATCTAATTTAACTAGTTACATTCCCTACCTATAAAAATGGCTGACACTGAGTGCGGTTGGTTCACAAACTACATTTAATATACTATACCACTAGAAACTAGAACAAGAAAGGGGTATCCAAAAACTCACGAAATGGAGAAGCTCTCACTCAGCCCTCTATTCAACAACAAGGGTTGTACAAAATCATCTCTGGCTCTCTGGAACGGTATCATCCTTATCAGGATTCCCATCTGGACTCCTCCAAAGACCAGGGTTCGATCTGTCCCTGTCGACAACTTCGTGGATGTGATGGATATGCCTGGAAATGGCATCCTTGATTCCTTCCTTCTCGTTCGCTGTCCTGGAAGTTCCTCCATCATGCTGGTTCCCGTAGAAACATCACCCTCATACCGTGATGGTATTAGACCATGATGACTGTCTCAAACATGGTGAAGAATAGTCCAATCACGTGGATAGTGAAATAAGTTGCGTAATAATTCATTCTTTCACTTTCAAAAATATAATGTTCGTCGTAAATGTTATAGGCTTCAATTGTAATATATGACACAGCCTTTATTTCGTCGATGTGAATTAACATGTGAGCTAACACTTTCTTATAATTCTGCACGTGCTAGTGACGCTACTTTTATATCACGTAGCATCCGTGAAATATGCGTCGGTTTTGAAACGAAATATTCACTTTGGCAATTTAAATATGTTATATAATCATAATCACACTTATTCATAATAGTTGTAACACTTTTACCTGTATATTTTCCACTAGGCACTTGGCCCTCCACAAACACGTGGGTACAAAATGTGGTGTTACGGCAATGTTATGCAATTCACTATACTTGCCAATTATTATTTCCCAAAATTCTTCTTTGGCTCACTGTGCTTGGATAAAAGTGAATAGTAGTATTCGCGTGCTCGATGGCACCTGATAATCACTTTCAACGCTCAACAGCGGATATTCTCTACGTCTTGTAGGACAAATACAATTCCACGCCTACACAGGGTGGATTCTCCAGACGTAGTGCAAGGCACTGAGTGTCTCTAGAAAGTAGGTCGTCAAAACGAAGTCGTTGAGCGACTACTTACGTTCCTGTTTGCGTATCTGCAAGGGTATTACCTTACCTTAAGTAAAAATAACATTCTCCAAAATGTTTTAATAATGCAGCATGACGAAATGGAATATTCTGAGTCTTGTGGAAAGATAAAATTAATTAATAAGACTTCAGATAAATAATGAGCAGATTTCACCAAAGTCAAAAGTGCGATTCACCGCTACTTCAAAGAGTATCACGTGATCTCTCAGCTTCACGTGGCTTTCTGGGTGTGTTCAAAGGTACAACATCCCATCATAAATGTTCTGTTATAAAAAATATCACATGAACCATAGCTCAGCGGGTTCAATACACACCACCAGAGACTCAGTTATCGATTACTCGAGTGGACTGGAGCCGTTATTGCGGCGCACTGATCTGTATTGTTCTGTATATATTGTTTGGCTTCCTCATAATAAATGGTCAATTTTAGAAATCACAAAAGTGGTGTCCGAAGTAGGATTGATAAAGAACGTGTACGGTACCGAAGTTCAACTTCACGCCGTTAAACTTGTGCGAAACGTGCTACCGAACGAAATTCAACTCCACGCTGATTAGTGTATCAGTGAAACATCTCCCTTCATCATGGCAGAAGGAATATCCACAGAACTTCTTCAGACTATTTCTGGGATTATTGCTAGCGCTCTCAGGGAATCCACCACGCAAGGCGGCATCGGGAATGAGCCGATGTCACCGGGACGACCTAGACCACCACAATTCTCAATGTCAGCATACCACGCCGCCGATAGGACCACCATAGGGGACTATTTCACGCGGTTCACATGAGCGCTTGGTCTGAGTAAGATCCCGGAAAACGAACACGCGCAGTACGCACGTGTCTACATGGGCGCCGAACTTAACGAAGCTTTGAAGATTCTAGTAAGTCCCGTCGAACCGGAAACTCTCTCATACAGCGAAATCCAGTCAAGATTGTCGAACCATTTCGACGCCAGCCGTAACAAATATGCAGAGAGCATAACATTCCGGAACATCATGCAGAGAGCAGGGGAGACGATCGCCAGCTTCACTCTCAGATTAAGACAAGCAGCAACACACTGTGAGTACGGAGAATTTTTAGACCGCATGCTAATTGAGCAACTGCTCAAACGTTTGGAATCGAGGGACATGTGTGACGAAATTATTGTCAAAAAATCGGAGATCTTCACTGCTGCGAACGAGATAGCCTGCGCACTCCAAGCCACCCGGAACACTGCTGACGAGGTTAAGAATTCGAATATAACCTCAAAATCCGATTCAACCAATCGGATAGGCTTCGAAAAGCCACAGTCGTGGAGGGGTGGCAACAAATGGCAACGTGGTATATCGACCAATTGTCAACAGAAATCCGACCAATCAAGGCCTCAACAAGGATTGCATCCAGAAAATCAGGGAACATCAAGTAACCAATCGTTGTGCGCTGGGTGTGGTGGGGAACATCCACGCAGTCAGTGCAGGTTCCTCAACGCTGAATGCCGGACATGTGGCTAGAAAGGTCACATTGCTAAAGTTTGTAGGTCCAAACCAAAGCAGTGGAATACAAATCCTGTGACCGAAGGAGAACAAGGAGCTGACAGCGTTGATGTCATACATCATTTCAACAAAGTTGATGTCATCGGAATAATGCAGTCTCCAGGGAAGCAGTTGATAGATGTTATCATAGAGGGAACCACCGTCAAGATGGAACTCGACACCGGCGCCCCCTGTTCGATGATGAGTAAACTGAGGTTAGGTATGATCAAACCAAATTGTGTTTTACAGAAGGTTGATCGTATTTTTGCGAGCTACTCTGGCCACCTTATTAACTGCATCGGGAAGACACCAGTCACTGCCACCATTGGCACCATCTCCAGGTACCTCCACCTCTACATCGTGGATGATGAATTCAAGACACTCCTTGGTCGAGAGTGGATCTCTGAGTTTGTGCGAGAGGTCAATTTCGAGCAGCTTTTTGGAAAACCAGAACCGTTCCACCAACTCTCCGTCAAACAGTCCCTGTCCCTGGACCAGCAAAAGGAACTTGATGCCACCGTCAACCGCTGCCATGATGTCTTCAGTGATACCCCCGGGAAGCTGTCAGGCCCACTAGTAAAAATGCACCTGAAGGATGGTGCCACCCCAATCTTCTCCCGAGCACGTGACAATCCTGTAGCCCTGCGAGATGCCTATGCCAAAGAAATCGACGCAAAAATCGCATCTGGTTTCTATAAGAGGGTAGACTACTCAGAGTGGGCGTCAACAACTCATGTCGTTGTTAAGAAGAACGGCAAGTTGATAATCACGGGAAACTACAAACCTACTCTCAACCCGCGGATCATCATTGATGAACACCCGATTCCGAAAGTGAAATACTTGTTCAACCAATTGCGTGGTGCCACCCTCTTCTGTCACCTGGACGTCACAGACGCATACACTCATCTCGAGGTCGATGATGAATTTAGCCAAGCCCTCACGCTCAACACTCCAACCCATGGCCTGATCCGTCCAACTCGTGCTGTCTACGGAGCAGCCAACATCCCCGCTATCTGGCAACGGCGAATGGACACGGTATTGCATAAACTCCCAAATATTGTGAGTATCTTTGACGAAACCATTATTTTCGCCGATA
This sequence comes from Meconema thalassinum, assembly GCA_946902985.2. Taxonomy (NCBI): domain Eukaryota; kingdom Metazoa; phylum Arthropoda; class Insecta; order Orthoptera; family Tettigoniidae; genus Meconema; species Meconema thalassinum. The sequence continues at coordinate 601,179,305 of OX336388.2, read as the reverse complement.
GTTTTGGCAATCTGATGGAGGCCCTCACCGTGGTACTAGAGCGCTTTCGCCAACACGGTCTCAAGCTCAACAGAGCAAAATGCAGCTTTGCAGAACCTGTCCTGGAAGCTCTTGGCCACAAGATCGATGCTTCAGGCATTCACAAGTCTGATGCGCACATCCAAGCCGTACGGGACGCGCCGAAACCAACGACTCCAGAGGAACTCCAGCTGTTTTTGGGTAAAGCGAGATAATACAATGCCTTCATCCATAACCTGTCAACGAGAGATCGGCCACTCAGAGACATGCTGTTGAAGGATCCTCTCATATGGACACCAGACGGCGAAAGGGCCTACCACGACATCAAGGACGCTCTAACCTCACCGCAGGTCCGTATGCAGTACGATCCAACACTACCACTTTTCCTGGCAACGGACGCCAGCAGAACCGGTCTCGGCGCAGTGCTGTCTCACCGGCTCAGCAACGGACTAGAACGGCCTATCGCATATGCTAGTCGGACAATGTCATGTACGGAGCAAAGGTACTCCCAGATCGACAAGGAAGCACTCGCCATCGTTTGGGCAGTGCAAAAGTTTTTCAACTATCTGTACGCTCGACACTTTACGCTAATCACGGATCACAAGCCCCTGACGCAGATCCTACATCCAGAGAAGTCGCTACTAGTCCTGTGCATTAGTCGCATGGCCAATTATGCCGACTGCCTCGCACACTTTAACTACACTGTGATTTTTAATACATCGAAGCAAAACGCCAACGCTGACTACTGCTCTAGAGCATCGTTACCATCGACCGTCAACAAGATCCAAAACTCAATCTCGCAACAGAGGGAGGAAACGGAGGATTACGACGACTTTGATTTGTTTACTGTTCACCAGATGCAGCAGTTACCCGTCAAATCCGAAGCCATTGCACGAGAGACGAGGAAGGACCCTGATCTCGGTAGAATTGTCATACTTCTGGAAGGAGGCCAAGATCTCACCCGCCACGACTTCAAGGCATCCGAGGTAAATTACACGCTCGCCGCCAACTGCTTGATGTTCGAGCACAGAGTAGTGGTTCCACCTGCACTGAGAGATGCTATCCTCAACGACCTCCATGCAGCTCACCTGGGGATCGTCAAAATGAAGGGAATGGCACGTGTCTTTGTGTTTTGGCCAGGCATCGACTCCGACATCGAGAAGCTCGCAAAGTCCTGCATCACATGCGCAACCCATGCGCACGCTCCACCCAAGTTCCGCGAGCATCACTGGGAGTACCCGAAGGCACCATGGGAACGCATTCACATTGACTACGCGGGCCCAGTAGCTGACAGCATGCTTCTGATTGACGCCTACAGCAAGTGGCTCGAGGCCAGGATAACAACCACCACGACAGCTGCAGAAACACACGCCCTGATGGATGACTTGTTCACAGCGCACGGCACCCCAGTCACCGTCGTTTCAGACAATGGCTGGCAGTTCATCTCAGAAGAATTCAAAGCCTTCCTGCAGAACAGTGGTGTGAAGTACCACAAGCTTACAGCACCATACCATCCATCAACTAATGGCCAAGCAGAACGGTATGTCCAAACGGTGAAGGATGCCCTCTACGCGATGAAAACAACCAAAGGAACTCTGCAGACAAACCTGAACGAGTTCCTTCGCCAATTTAGAAGAGCGCCGCACTCTACCACCGGACAATCTCCATCTCAACTATTTCTGGGAAGAGAACTTCGGACACGCCTTAACCTGGCGAGACCCGAAGACGTTCGCACTAGAGTCTGCGGGAAACAGAAAGCAGAAATGGACTCTACATTCCGCACCTTCCAAGCGGGTCAGTCAGTCTACTTCCTCTCTGGCAACCCGAACCTGGACAAGTGTCTCCCCGGTACCATCGCAGCCCGCATCGGAAATCTTCACTATGGTATCAACTACCGGGAGAAACGAATAAAGCGTCACATCGACCAAATTAGGCCATTTCCAGGAATACGGCCAAACACAGAGAACCAGGAACCGACCAGCGATGAACCTACCGAAATTCCACCTAGGCCACGACGTGTTCGGTTCTTTCCAGCACCAGTTACCGCAGTACCAGCCGAGAGGATGCCACAAGTGATCCGTGGAAACCGAACACCAATACCAGCTACTCCAGTTATACCGCGCATGTCTACACGCAAACGCCGCCCACCATTAAGATTTTCACAATTGACGTAACAAGTTCAATTTAAAAGAGGGAGGAAATGTTGGGTATTCGAACCCTCAGAAATGTATGTTTTAATGAAATTTCATCCTCAACATTTGGTAACACATACACACCACCAGAGACTCAGTTGTCGATTACTCGACCGGACTGGAGCCGTTATTGAGGCGCACTGATCTGTATTGTTCTGTATATATGTTGTTTGGCTTCCTCATAATAAATGGTCAATCTTAGAAAAAACAAAACTAGGCTACATCATAAAGGCAGTATTGTTTATCTACTATTAAAGCAATCTTTGTCCCTTGTACGTCTAATTTTCCCTGATTGGTCCCAGGATCTTTCTCGTGATTTTTCCTTCTTTGGCTTCTAACTTTCCAATCAGAACTTTCCTATTCAATGCAAGACATTCTGCTGCGTACAGGGCCTCTGGATGAATGACTAATCTTGGCGCTGGTGGACAGTGATAGTTTTTAGTGAGCAACTCTAATTAGCTGGTATGCCACTTCCATCTCGTTGATATGAATGCTTCTTTCTTGGAGTAGTCAGGTCCTAAACTTATCCAAGCGCTTTAGTTTCCCTGTTCCATACTTCCACTGTTAACCATCCCTTAGTTATAAGCTGCGTTTACACAAAAGAAATGTGCCTACCTTTGCCGCTTGGATTTTAGTTAGTTGAATTTCTTTTACAGCAATGTCAAGGGAATCAGAGAATATCGCACGATCATCTGCAAAAGCTAAGCAGTCTCTTATTGTTATTATTATTATTATTGTTATGACATTCATTCCACCTACATAAGTGGGACAAATCAACATATCGTGGACTTGTTTGCGAAACAGTATGACAACTCCTTTTAGGGTGGCACAATGAGAAACGAGTGAACTATTGAAAAGGACTCCCTTGATTACGGCCTTTTGCATGGTGATATGCAGACCAGAATGTATTCCCAATATTTCTAGATTGCGAGCCAATGACTTAGGGATCATGCTGGTAGAAGAGATGACTATGGGCAGAACCACTACACTTTCCCGTCTCCACATTTGCAGTATTTCCTCAGCCAAGGGCAGATAATTGATGATCTACCAACAGATGGTTTGTTGCAGATTATGGGATTTGGGTACTGCGATATCAGAAAGGTTCTCTTCCGCACTTCGTCCACAAGAACGATATCTGGCCGGTTTGCTAGTATGGTTTTATCATTAATAACTGATCGGTCCCACATCAACTTGTGAGTAGGATTTTCCAGCATGGCGTCAGGAATATACTGATAGTAAGGCAAAGTATTTTCAGATAATAAGTGCTTTCGAGCAAGGTGTTGGTGAATTATTTTGGCTACTTGGTTGTGCCTTTTCATGTAATCTGGACAGGAGATTGCTTGGCCGCCTCCTGTGAAATGTTGAATTGTTTCTGGTTCTAGAAGGCATCTTCGGAAATTATCATCCTGAATATTTGCCTTAACTATATATTTAAGATAGTTTTTGGTAGCCACAACTTGATCTTGGATTGCAACCATGAATCCTTCGGTCACAGTGAATGGGTACGCATGAGTCAACTACTTTAGCTGTTCGTTGCAACAATATCGACATGTTTATGGTTCAGATCATACGGATAACGACCGAGCAGAGCTTTCTGCGTCCACTGCTGAAGCTTGATGGCTGTACATTCCTCATCAGTGGCTAACCGTATATCCCTTACGTGAAGATGATCCAGCGGTGTGCACTTGTCATCTGCCTTGACAGCGGCTTGATATATGGAAGAGTCATGTCTGCCCAAAAAATATCTCTGAAGATTCCTTACTTGCCTTGCATGTAACTGGATAATGTCCGTGAGCCCATTGTTATAATAATAATAATAATAATAATAATAATAATAATAATAATAATAATAATAATATATATATATATTTTTTTTACGGGAAGAAATGCATTTACGCACAGAGTGTCGGGCTCCTGCTACTGAGTAGCAGACTACCGACTAAAACTCCCCCTTTACTTCTGAACACTAGCCTGGAACCGTTTAGCACATTACTTCAGGCTAGAGTCATTTTATATTTGCCCGTACGGCACTCTTCTGTAATGAATTACCTTCAGTGGCGATCCAGATCCGTCTTCTTTGTTCGGAGGGTATCTTCAACAAAACTTGCTACAAGTTTCCAATGTTCTTCATTTTGTAGCATTACCGCAACAATATTGTCAGGAGATATCTCTACATCAATTTCATCTTGAAGAGACTGCCTACTTTGGACCCACCGTCCACAAGAGAAGAAGGTGTGATTAGCACTATCTACCTCATTAACACAGTAGATACAATCTGGTGAATCCACTTTCCCCATCTTCTTAAGATAAGAACTGAAGTACCCATGGCCAGTCAAAAACTGAGTGAGATAATAACCAACCTCACCATGTTTCCTCTCTGTCCAAACCTGCACCTGGGGTATCATTCTCCTAGTCCACTGGCTTCGGTGTCCTTGCTCCCATTTGATCTGCCAATTGTGAAAGGTTTGTGCTCTTGCTGTTCGTCTTGCATTTTGTAAACCTACTTCCGATTTCCTCCAGTAAATGTACTTGCGTTCTTTCGCTAGAAAAAAAAATTGGAATTATTCCAGCAATAACAAGAACTGCTTCTTCAGAGACCGTGCGATAAGCAGATGCCACGCGTAAAGCACCCCGCCTCTGCACTTGTGCTAGTGACTTTCTATAAATTTCCTTATCCAGGGCATCCGCCCATATTTCCGCTCCATACAGCAGAACTGAATGGATGGCTGTCATCAGTAATCTCCTCTTACTAGGTTTTGGCCCACCAACATTGGCCATTAGCCGACTGAGAGACGTTACTCCTCTTGCCGCCTTATCCGCAGTCCGTCTAATTTGTTCTCCAAAATTCAATTTATTGTCGATCATGAGGCCCAGATATTTTGCTGCTGGCCGCGTCTCTACTTGTATGTCTCCTACCTGTATTGGGAGTATTGTCTGAATTCTCTTCTTTGTCAGGACTACAATTTCTGTCTTACTAAGTGCTAGAGACAGACCATGTTCCTCCATCCAACTATTGATTGTACGCATTACCATATTGTGTCGCAACTGTGCCTGCTCGACACTTCTTCCTGCTACAAGAGCAGCAACATCATCTGCATAACCTACTAGGATAGTTTCACCAGGGACTTCAGATCTCAGCAATCTATCATATGTGATATTTCATAGATCTGGTCCTAAAATCGAACCCTGTGCTGCTCCGGCTGAGACCCGTACCCTGCGTTGTCCTTCTGTCGTGTTATAAATCAACGAACGATCTTTCAAGTAGGAATTTATCATCCGTAAGAGATAATTTGGAACATGAAATGTATTCTCCAACGCATTCAGCATGTCACTCCACTTGACAGAGTTGAATGCATTTCTTACGTCAAGAGTAACAAAGAGAACCACACGACGAGAGTGGTGATTGTAATTCTCCGCCCGCTGGACAGCTGCAACAATTTCTTGTATCGCATCCAGGGTCGATCTTCCTGTTCGAAATCCATATTGTCTTGGTGATAAGTCGCCCGCTGCCATGATCGCTTGGCGCAACCTGACCCTCAGAAGCTTCTCAAAGAGCTTCCCTGTTGTATCGAGCATACACAGAGGGCGGTATGATGATGGTAAATCCGGGTCTCCCTTACCCTTATTAATGAGCGCCAGACGACAGACCTTCCAGCAGATGCTGAACACTCCTGCTTTTAGACACTCGTTGAACATTCGTAATATTAATTGTGGATGTAACTCGATTATTAATTTGAGAATCTCATTTGAGATGCCGTCAGGACCAGGTGATTTTTTGCTTCGCAGAGACTGAGTAGCCCTACTCAACTCATCCTCAATAAAAAGAGGAATTTCAACATCTACATCGAAATTCTGCTCAGGGATTGTTGGATGTGTTGGGAAAAGAGTTTGGACAATAATGGCCATACTGTTTGCATCCATGACGCACGGTGTTCTTTGTGACCCAAGCTTCTTTCTGACAATTTTATAACCCAATCCCCATGGATCAGTGTCAATATCCTCACATAGCTTCCTCCAGCTCTCAGCTTTGCTTTGATTTATGGTTTTCCGAAGTAGCTTCTTTGCATCTCTATGTTCGGCTGATAAGGCATTGGCATCATCCAGATTTCTTGTCCGTTGTGCAGCACGTCGGAGTCTAAGGCAATTCCGCCTCAATTCTGCAATTTCATGTGTCCACCAATATGCAGGGCTCTTCCGATGGTGTGATCTTAAACTTGGCATTGAGGTATCACAAGCCAATGTAAAAAGATTCATAGTTGAGGAAACGAGATTCTCAACATCAGCCTCTCCGTCAGGCTCCATATCCTCAATTAGTTCTACACCACTGGCTAACGCCTCCTTAAATGCATCAAGATGGATCTTATTCAAATTCCATCTCCGTTGTTTCTGAGTAGATAAGTTCTTCCCACTTATATTACTGCACACATCAAAATTAATATACTGATGATCACTACCAGTGTAGTCTTCTATAACCTTCCATTCCTTGATGTGTGGAACTAACGTCTCAGAAGCCATGGAGATATCCGGAATGGTCTCTGTATAACCCGGACGCCGAAAGGTTGACACTGCGCCTATATTTAAGATCAAAAGCCCTGTCCTTGATGCCATTTCCAGAATGAACTTACCTCGGGAATTGGTATGTGGCATACCCCATTCCACTGCCCTGGCATTGAAATCCCCAGCTACAATGATTGCTCCAGTTGTATTAAGAATGGCATCTTCCAGAGATTTCTGACGAAATTTTCCCATTGTTTCATTTGGAGTAAGATAGACACTAAAATAGGTGACTCCTTTACTCTTTAACCAAACGAATCCCTTCCCGCTCCCATGTTCTGTAATTGGATTTTTTCCAGGGTCTAAGATCCAAATAGCAGAGGTGCCTAATTGATCTCTAAGCCAGAGAGGTGACTTCTTATCTTGGTACTGTTCACTAATTAACAGCAGATCAGCTTGTTTCTCGGCAGCTAGCTGGTACAACAGATGATGGGCTGTTCTACTCCTTTCTATATTAGCTTGTAGAACTCGGATCATTTTCGTTTCAGGTACGTCGCTTTCTCCAGGGCCTCTCGGAACACCTTACATTGGCCCGATCCGGCCACATGACACAAATCCTGCTGCGTAACGCCCCTCTCCTCGCATAAGACACACTTCTTTGGGTTGATGCAATCCTTGGCTTTGTGATCATTCTGTCCACAGTAGAAGCAAGACTTGCTTCTGTCAGGGCCCTCACAAATTTTGGCTATATGACCATAACTAAGGCATCGGTAGCATCGGAGAACTGATATTCTCCGCCTCACTCTACAACTGATCCATCCTACTTGAACCAAGCCTTCCCTTAGAAGATCATTTGCAGCTTTTTCTGGCAGAGTTATAACAGCCATTCTCTGTTTCCGACTGTTAGTCTGCGTTACCATAATCCTCAGACCATCCGGGGGTTCTTTAATAATATCCTTAATGGACTCTAAAACTTCATCTTTGGTCGTGAGAGCATCAAGATCTCTAATCTCAATTGTCACCCTCGGCTCAAGACTGCGGACTGTCGCATCTTGTCCCAGGATATTCTTCAATGAGTCGCTAAATGCCGCATTATCCCGATTGCTTTTCCCGAGAGTAACAAGAACTTCACCGGCTCTAGTCTGGGTTATAGACCTAACTTCCGTTCCTGTGTCAGCAGGATTTGCCTTTTGCCGAATCTCCCGTAACACATCGGCATACGACTTGCCTTCTGCTGGCTTAATTAACACAGCTGGCAGTCGAGACTTTGTTAGTTGCTTCTTGAGCATTTGACTCTGTCTCTTGCCTGGAGAATCTTCCCGCTGTAATTCAACCTGCATTTGATTCCTTTTCTCTCGTGTTTTCTTCCTGGACACAACCTTAGTCCATGACTCTACTTCTCCTCTTTCCGTTTCTTTCCTTTCTCTTTCGTCATCAAGAGAGTTTGATGCTTGTGCTCGATCAGTTATTGTGGTTTCGTCGACTTGTTGTTTCTCCTTGTACCTAGCATTCTTACAGAAGACAATGCTGTCAATGGCCTCCTCCATCTCCACAATACCATCCTTCACATCCTTGGATATGTTTTTCTGTTTCGCCGCAGCAAGCTTCATCTTTTTAATAATATTATAGCATTTCTGCAATGCCTCTTCTTCCGTTCTCCTCAGTTTGTCAAGATGTTGGGATGGGAGAAGTATTGTATCTTCCGCAACTGCCCCATCACTCGATGACTCTCCCGATATATTCACCTTAGACAATCGAGGCCATACCTCATTTTTCCAGTTGGCATCTCTTTCTTGGTTCGTTAGAAGACGATTCATATTCCGAAACTGGTAAAGCGCAGGTCAGGCCAGTGGTGTGGGAAGAAAAATAGCCCTGACTCCAAAGAGTCCAGACCCTCCCTCTATTATCAAGCTCGTACCCAAGGTAGCGGGGCTCTAATGGCCGCCGAAGTAGGCCAGACCGTCTTACTGCCCCCTGACGACGGAACCTATAGGCTCTGTTGACTATACTACTAATCTAAGCTCAGATGGCTTTGGATAATACGATTAGATTACGTCACTTCCTGTCACAGAGGAAACTTCATGCTCTATGGGCTAATAGTACACGATAAAACGTAACCCCAAAATCACGTAACAAATCCAGTCTACACTCGATGAAGTTGATTTGAGGAATACAATTTAGTGAGCACCGTATGTTAAACTATGAACTACGATACACACTGACCTGTTCCCAAGCTGGAATACAATTCTCACTTCCACAAATAACATTTCTTTCCGATAAATACACCAGTACCACACAAGCACACTGTATGTCAAACATGGCCACCACAACAATCAATAATAATAATATTAATAATAATAATAATAATAATAATAATAATAATAATAATAATAACAATAATAATAACAATTATAATTATTATTATTATTATTATTATATACATATAACACATTGCTGGTAGATTACAACATAATTATACGGGCTTCAGGGAACCAAAGTATAGTTACTGAAACAGCCACTTACTTCTAACCTGGAAAGTTGAAATCGCTAGGCCTACCCATGAACTTCCGGACGATTCGGCTTGTCGAGAGAAGTACTGCCGTCTGCATTAATTTGTACAGTTAAGTATCCCTATACAGTTCTTTAAGTCATTGGAGCAAGGTACTTAGGATCACGCCCGCACTCGGGACAATGATAGGTATGGTCTTTACCCGTTCTACATGCCATTGCCCTTTGGTAGGGCCGACCAACTCACTCTATTTGCTGATCTTTTATATGTGCTTTGGTTGAAGATTCTTGTTGTGTGGAATCGCAACATCAATCAAGGTAGTTTGATTTATTTTCTTGCTGACAACCATCAGATCCAATACAACTTGTATTCATTGCTTTCAAGAACACTGTCTTGGCTAATATTGGTGATTCGGAAATTTCTTTCCTCTTATTATTATTATTATTATTATTATTATTATTATTATTATTATTATTATTATTATTATTATTATTATTATTGTCATTTTGTTCTTTCAGGCCGTTCGCAGAGAATTGTACGCAAGATGAAAAGTGTTGTATGGTTCCCGATGATATTCCGGAATTCCAAGAGCAAGAGAGTCCAGCTACTACAGTGAAGTCAGTAACAAGAATTCCTACAACCAAGAAACAAGCTGCACCACCAACACCACCAACAACAACTACAACAACAACTACAACACCAACAACACAAACACCAACAACACCAACAACAACACCAACACCACCAACAACACCAACAACAACACCAACAACAACACCATCAACACCACCAACAACACGAACAACAACACAAACAACAACACCAGCAACATCAACAACAACACCAACAACAACACCAACACCAACAACATCACCAACACCAGCAACTCGAACATCAACACCAACAACATCACCAACACCAACAACAACACCACCACCAACACCAACAAAAACACCACCAACAACACCACCGACACCACCAACAACACGAACAACAACACCAACAACAACACCAACAACACGAACAACAACACCACCAACACCACCAACAACACGAACAACAACAACACCAACAACAACACCAGCAACACGAACAACAACACCAACAACAACAACAACAACACCAACACCAGCAACTCGAACATCAACACCAACAACATCACCAACACCGACAACAACACCAACAACAACACCAACAACACTAACAAAAACAACACCAACAACACCAACAACAACCACTAGCACTCCTTCTGATGAGGATCCCATTCCTCTTCCACCGCCGAACGCTGATGAAGGCTGTGGAGTTCGCAGGGTGCCTGACTCTGGCGGTCAGGTCTCATCTACTTCTTTTGGAGAATTCCCCTGGATGGTAGCAATATTGAACGTCACATCGCGAAGGCTTGCTTCTTATCAATGTGGAGGTACACTCATTAGTCACGAGGTTGTGCTGACGTCGGCTCACTGTGTCAACAGGTAAGATGAATGCTACGTCGGTCGGTCTATAATAATAATAATAATAATAACACCAAATGCCTTCTCGAAATGGGTCATGTATGGCGTTTTGTGTGTAATTGAGATGTTTCAAGCCCATTTATTACATACTTCATATAATTTGTGGAGGTAATCGGAGTGTTTTCGTGTTAATATTCAGAAAGGTGTGGTATACATCTGCTTAACCTACAAAATTAGGTTCCGCGTACTTGCTAGATAATTCTTGTACCTAAGTATTCCTTCTCTGATGGTCATTTGTACTTAAATGACGTCCTCTGTTGTAATATAAGCATTTTTTTGTCGTCTAGCCTCCTGACAGGCCGAGTGCAGGTCTTTCTAGTCGACGCCCGTGGGCGACCTGCGCATCGGGATGAGAGATGGAATGGATGAAGATGAATGAAACTGGGCAAGGATGTGGAAGGAAGCGGCCGTGGCCTGTCAGAAGGTACTGTCCCAGCATTTGCCTGGAGTTGAAAATGGGAAACCACGGAAAACCATTTCAAGGACAGCCGACGGTGGGGCTCGAACCCACGCGTCTACCGAGTCAGCAGAGAGCTTGGCCCCATGACCTAACGCTGCGCTTTAGCCCGCGTAGCCACTACTGTCGGTAATATAAGCAATATCCCTGCAAGATAATTATACCGTATATCTAATGTGAGTTGTGAGAAATCTGCAATAACAAGTTATGTGCTAACCAGAAATGACGAGATATACTAAATGGGGTAGGCAGGACTCCTGAGCTGTAGTGAAGGCAACCTGTCTAGGAGATGGAAAAATCCAAAATTAAACATACAATGGTAGCGTATGGCCCAGAACGTGCGGCTGCCAACAGCGTCTGTATCCCATGTTAGGGACGGCTGATAACAAAAACCTCGGTGTAGGTATAAAAGGCAAACCCATCTAATGCATGATGGAGAAATTAACGAGTAATGCCTCGGATAAAATGCCGCTGCCTGGGGAGCGCCAGGGCTCGTCTGGAGCCGGTGCTGGACGTGACAGTATGCGTGCCGCCGGTTTTAGAGGGCTGAACAGGCTGGCCCTACCGGGCAAGATCCCGAAAACACCACAGCCGACAAGCGTTTGCAAGTTGAGCCTGAGCAGCGAAGTGAATCATTATCTAGTACTTCACCTGCTGAAGGTGCTGCACAGGTAACTTAACCTGTGCTCACCCAGGCAGGACTGCCACGACAGCGTATTAAATGGACAAATGTCATGAATGAAACCATAATACGCACTTATTTTAGGGTTACTGACTTCGGGCAGAATTCAGTTGGTTATAAACAACGCTTACATTCTGAATTTTGGTTGCATTACCCTGAACTAACTGTGACCGAACAGAGAGTATCTGATCAATACAGGGCTATTCTCCGGAATAATCTTATCCCTTAAGCCAGAATGAACACCATTAAAGAATAGGTACGGCATGAGAAGGAAGGTGTGAATGGACATACTCAGAACAGTTTTCCTGATGAACTGGAGTCGTTACAAGCTGATTATCAGAACCTTCAAGAAGTTGATCCAGTTTCCATGCAAATTATCGATCATCACCAAATTAGAAAGTTGAAGAATGCAATTATGACTACAGTCATAGAGTTTTATGGAACTGATGCAATTGCAGGCCGAAAATGCCGAAAATCAATGGTTGACAAAGATACTGAGTATCATGAATTGGGATGTTTTGCCGGAACATGTTGAAGCATGTGCAAATCTGGAATCCCTTCATACTATTATTTACTGTGGTGCAGTGACTGTTGTGAGAGATATGAGTATTGGACAGCATGAACGGAAAAAGCAAACGCCATCGATGCCAAGCTGGGAAAGAAGACTTGTTTGAAGGATTAAACAGCTCAGGACAGATATTACAAGAATGACACAATATGCTCGTGGTACACAAACAAGAAAAGTACTGAGGAAAGCTGAGCGTATAATGAGACAAAACACAGACCACACACAGCGATATCTACGGAATTTAACACTTGAAGAGTGCTTAGATAACATGAAATAAAGGCTGTCTGTTTTATCCGTCAGACTTGCAAAGTATAGGAAGAGTATGAAGAGGAAGAGAGATAAATTCCTTTTCGCCAACTCAGAGAGACGATTCTATCAAACTCAGGGTAAGATAAAGGTTTCTGAGGACAAAAACTATCCGACTAAAGAAGAAATTCAAGAATTTTGGGGCAAACAACTGTGTACACCATCTCATTATGACACTCAATCAAGATGGGTAGGAGAAGAACAGCAAGCTTCCCAATGATTTGAGCAAATGCAGCACGAGAAATTCACCACAAATTATATTACGGAAGTTATCAACAACTTAGCGATTTGGAAAGCCCCTGGCCTGTGACCAGATTCAGAATTGTTGGTATAAGAAATTCTGGAGCATCCACGATCGACTAGGTGAGTTCATTAATTATGCCATCCTTGATCCTGATAGCTTGCCCGAATTCCTCATACGTGGCATCACATATTTACATCCAAAAGATCTTCAGAATACATGGGATCCTAAAAAATATCTTCCCATCACATGTCTGCCCACGTTGTATAATATCATTATATCATGCCTGTCTAACAGGATATTTGCACGCTGCGAAAGAAACAACATAATTGACGTGCAACAGAAAGGTTGTAAAAAGGGTTCAAAAGGGTGCAAAGAACGACTAATAATTGACTCAGTTGTGTGTGTCCAGGCACACTTAAATCACCGAAACATTCATATAGCGTACATCAATTATAAGAAGGCCTTTGATTCTGTGCCTCATGACTGGCTAAAACCAGTGATGCGATTGTATAGGATCAATGAAGCATTTGTCTGTTTCTTTGAAAGGGTTATGTCAGCATGGAAAACTAGACTGTGTCTCAGTACGCCACGCGGAGACATACGAACAGATGAGATATCGAATCGGAGAGGCATCTTTTTATTTACCCAGCTTAACTCTACTCACTACGGCTTTTCTATCAAGATTGGAAAGAGAGTTGGTACTCGGCTAAATCATCTGCTATATATGGACGATCTTAAACTCTATGCCGAAACAGAGCCGCATCTGGAAAACTTGCTGAGAATAGTTGAAGCATTCTCACGAGACATACAAATGGGATTTGGTAAGGACAAGTGTTGGATACTAATGGTGGTGAGAGGAAAAGTACAGAAGACCGGGTATGAGCTGGAAGATGGACGGCATATTAAGGCTATGTTGGCAGAAGACACCTACACATACTTAGGAGTAAACCAAGCTAGGCATATTGACCATGTGTCAATAAAGAAGGATCTGTTCTGTGAATTTTTCAAAAGATTAAAACAAATCATAAAAACGCACTTGAACAGAAAAGACCTATTGAAAGCTGTTAACACGTATGCTGTACCTGTGCTGAGCTACTCCTTTGGCATAATCAAATGGTGTAAAACGGACATCGATGGTCTTGAGAAAAAATGAGAACGATGCTCACAAAAGGTAGGAAACACCACCCACGATCTTCAATAGAGCGATTGACTCTACCCAGAAGCCTAGGTGGACGTGGGTTCGTTGACATTGATAACCAGATGAAACGACAGCCTTAGGAAGTACTTCTACGCAGAAGCGAGGTCATCTGTACCTCACAGAGCCATCAGTGAGGCGGACAGATCAACGCCACTGACCTTGTGTCAACAAGAGATTCAACACCACCTACATACTGACTTTCAGAAGATGGAAGCATGGAAAGCAAAACCTTTGCACGGAAGACTTCCAAATGAGGTGAGTCAAGCAATTGTTGGTATAACTGCGTCAAACTACAGGCTCACTTCAGGACAGATCTTTCCAGAAACTGCAGGTTTTATGCTTGCAATTCAAGACCAAGTCATCCCTACAAGGAATAACCTCAAGTTCATTGTAAGAGATCCCGCTGTACCAGATGATAAGTGCCGCTACGGCTGTCAACAGTCAGAATCAATACAGTATATTACATCTGCATCTAGGTATTTCCTGGCGACGGAGCACTAAAGAAGGCATGATGCAGTTGCTAAAATATTGAATCAGGAGCTGATAAGTTTCAGCTCCTAAAAGGAAAGAAAGTTCCATACCACCAATATCAGCAAGAGTGTGTTCTTGAAAACAATGAATACGAGCTGTATTGGGACCGAACTATTTTGACTGATCAATCGGTATCACACAACAGGCAGATCTGGTGGTTGTCAACAAGAAAATCAAGCAAAGTATCTTGATTGATGTTGTGATTCCTAACAAGAAGAATCTCCAGTCAAAACACATAGAAAAGGTCAGCAAAGACAGCGAGTTGGTCGACCCTATCAAAAGACAATGGCATGTAGAGCGGGTAAAGACCATACATATTGTTACGTGCAATGCCCGTCCCAACGTTATTAAAAATGTATCTCCCCTACATCTACATGTGTGTTCCCGACCTTTAAAACGCCCGCCTAGATGGCTTGGTTGGGCTTATGAACTCGAGTTGGCAGCATCTATTGGCTCCTCTAGCCGGAGTTGTATCTTCGACCGCTAGAGCGTGTGAGTGGTGTCTTCTGATCTCGTCTAATCGAAACATATTTGAAGGATATTGTATTCTACGTCATTGAACAAAAGACTATATATACATCATGCCGCCAAAATAATTATATAATCTGCACATTGTTACTTGATGTGTCAATCTGTGATTGGGCAATTACAATTAACATTAATGCACTGCGGCCTTTGACTTTGGAGTCTCCGCCATCTTGGCATCTTCACAGTCGGTCGTCAAGTAAGCAACTAGCTAGTTGGTCGTGAAAGGTGTCATCGCTGCTGGGGGCTTGGCCCCTAGCCTCTACGAAATATGAATATATTAAAAAAAAAAGGAAATGCCTGTGCTCCTAGGCTATAATTTCACAACTTGCCTTGAAGATGACGTGTGATCTGTTTATTTTACTGGCTACAAGAAGAAAAGCCTCGTGGGTGATCGAAGCGGGATGTGTGTGCTAACGCAGCCATATTGAGGCAGTTCATATCTTTTACATTATTTAAAATGTGTTAGTTTTTTGTTTCCTTGTGTCTCCATTCAGGAAGGATTTGAAGGTACGTTATTATTTAATATATATATATTGTTATGGGACCTCCATTATTGGCCATATATTTATGTTTTTATTCTGTATTTTATTTCGTGTTCCAGGCCTAATATTTCTGTTTGTTAATGTTACCTGATATGTAAATATTTCCTTTTTCTGTGCCTTCCGGAGACACGTACCTAGTTATCGTACCTGGTAAAAAAAATATTTAGTTTATTTTCTTTTGGTAATCTTAGGGATTGCTCTATTATTAATTTGATTTACGATCCGTTGCAGCCTAAATTGCCCCGTGTCAATAGTGTTAAGACGTAATTCTTTCCTCCCTTTCTGTTCTCTCTGGTGTCGTTTAAATTTAAAAGGTAATTGTTTGCCGTAATTCGACCGGACACGCGGTCGTCTATTTGGTGGCCATGTTTGTTTTTTGTTTTGCCCGAGTGCATTCTGGTCTGTGGAGTGTGTTTCTCTAGGCGTCGAGCGGGACACTCAAACGTGTTGTGCTGGTAGATCAGTATGTTTTTTGTTAATCTTATTGGTTTAACTTTGTGTTTTTGTGAGTGTTCCTGAGTTTTCTTTTGTCATGAAAGTTTTAGTTTTGTGAATTAATTTTATTTTATTAAATTTTGTTTACTTTTCGTTTTTCCTCGTGGCCTTGATGTCTGCATGTCGGGTCGGTATTGCGTACCTTAGTAAATTATCAAGCCCTTTCTCATTTGGTAATACCTGTATTCTGGTTTTCTATCTTTTGGGCTTTATTATTTTAATTTTAAATTAAATCTTTTCGTTTTTGCTTTGCAAGCAAGCATGTTAAGCCGTCTCTTGCCTACTTATGTAATTTAATTATGTTGGCCTTAAGCCATGTGCATCACCAGAGAGTGGTTGTTGTGGCAATAGAGTTTCTTTTTTATGATTTTGTTAAATTATATTTTTCTTGCCCCCTTTTGGTAATTAAATGTTCTTTTAAAATATTAAGCAACTGTTATGGCATCATTTCGTCGGTGGCAGTCCTGTCGGTTATCGGACTGTGTCTGTAGACGAGCCTGTGCGTTTCCCTCTTCTCCACCTTCTTCCATCTATAGGTGTTCTTCTGTTGGGGGATGTTTTCTGGCGGTGATTTTGCAGTTAGCGATGCGGACCTCTGAAAAAGGTAAGTAGGCCCATCCACCCAGGTGTCGCAGTGGTAGCAGAGCGTGGTTGTGTATCGCTTCTGCAGCTATTCCCTCCCCCATAACCGCAGGCTCATTTATGGACCCTTCTGATGCTGATAGAGCGGTTGCTGATGGGATGTGTCATGTCAGTGCACTTAATGTTATTTAATGCTAATCCTTGTCGTTTGTTCGGTTTCATGTTTGCATCTGAGTATCCATGTGGTGATATGTGAAGTATCCTGTTCCAAGCGAGGTTTCTGTGCTGAATTTTATCCTGTTTGTGATGCAACATTCCCGGTGAAAAAGAAGCTTGGTAAGTGACTGGTATGTGTTCTTGGCATGGGAAATGTGGGTTTCTTGATTTTCTGATAGCCTAAATGCTGCGAGTGAAGGCATCGAGGAGCCCTGTCTGAAGCTGTTTTCCCTGTGATTTGTAGCAATTTGTGTAATTTAGCTTCCTGTTCTCGAGCCAAGCAAGCGATGACGTCTGCAGTTCTGGGCAGCATTGTGCATGATTTTGGTATAGTATTGTGGCAGAGTTCGAGTGTCAACCTAATCTGAGGAGTTGGTAATTGGTAGTTTAGGGTATTGTTGTGAAATTGTAAACTGTCCTCGTAATTCCTAAAATTTGTTTCTTTCTGTATTATCTGCCTGCATTCTGTGTTTTTCAAAATGGCCGACAATAATAGTGCTTTTGATTTAATTGACTTAAGAGATAACCTTGTAAATTTGTAGCGTTCTCCTGGGGTTGAACGTGAGTCAGCTCTGTTTACTAGGTCTGATGTTTTGGGATCGATTACTGGTAGTGGTTTGCCTGCCCCTCTATTGCCTGGTTCTGGCTCGTCTGGACCACTTACCCCTGGATGCGGTCATTCTTCTCATGTTAGGTCACCTAATGATTTCCTGGGTCCTGCCGACCCATTGCATCCCAGTTTTTTCTCTGGCAATGTAAATTTTTTGTCTCCAGTAGAGGGTGTGCGAGAAAGCTACCCTGGTAATAATGTCTCTTTTCCGAATGCTACGTACTCGCCTACCTTTAATTATGGGTCGATTCCTCACCCTATTTCTGGTTTCTTAACTAAGTTGAAGAATTTCAACCTAGATGACGTTACCCAGGTGGTCCTATTTTTAAAGCAAGTAGTCGAATTGGGTAACCATGCCTCGATTTTTGGAATGTCGGAAAATCAGATTTTCCAACTGTTGTATCCTGTTGCATCCGTTATGCTGCGCGACAAGCTGATTGAAGCTATCCACCTCCGCATGTCCTTAGCCATGTTCATTAGGGAAGTGTTGTGTTTTTTTGTCCCTGCTAGTGCCCTTAGTACTCTCGAGCAAAAGTTCTTATATCGTGTCCAAAGGTTGGACGAGTCGCTTAGCGACTATGTCAGTGACATTAAGGTATATGCCCAGGTATTTGCGTCCCCTTTAACTGAACGACAGTTGGCGTCGTCTATTGTAAATGGGTGTTCGCCTCAATATAGGTCATACATGACTATGTGTACCAGGCCTTCGTCATTTGTCGAGCTGAAACAGGTCGTTATAGAAGCTATGGCTGTGAAACATGCAGATTCCCTTCGTGTAGCTAATGTTCCTCCTCCTTCCTTGATGTTTCGTCCCCCTCCTTCCTTGATGTCTCGTCCCCCTCCTAAGGTTATGTTTCATCCTAGACCCAATATTAAGTGCCACACGTGCGGTGGCGTGGGACATGTTAAGAAGGTGTGTCCGAATAACCAAGTTGTGTATCGCCAATGACGGGAGATTTTGGAGACCAATTCGGGTGTTACTTCTATGGATATTTCTGTGCATGAGAGTTTGGGAAAACCGTGTGAAGTTTCTGGTCGCCCTACTAATGAAAATCTTGGTAACCCTTTGAAAACTATATCATCACGTGCTAATTCTGCTTATGTATCTGACCTACCTAACCTGTCGGTGAGCAATGTCATGGCAAGTCAGCCTAATTCTAAACATAATGTGAAACCAGTGGTGCGGGTGTCCTCGTCATCTAATTGTAATCGTTTTAGAGTGAATAATGATTTTGGAATTTCTCCTGTGTCTAAAGGAATATCCCCGTTTATTGAAATTTGTGTTAATGACGAGCCGGTTTCTGCATAGCTTGATTCTGGTAGCGTTGCATCCTTTATAAGCGAGGTCTGGTTTTTATCTATGGAGAGTGTTTGCAATCTACCTGAGTTAGAGCCTAACAATGAATCTTTTATTTCGGCAAATTGTTCAAACTTAAATATTTTGGGTAGTATGACAGTCAAAATCCATATTCTAAATTTTTCTTGGAAGTTTAAATTTTTTGTTGCCAGAAATCTTTCTTGTTCTTTGGTCATTGGAGCTAATTTCATGTCCCACGTTGGTATGCTTCTTGATTTCGGTGCTCGCAACTTATGGTTTAAGTTTAGTCCGCAAATTAAATTATCGTTTAACCCGGTTTTATCTTCTCCTGCTTTCAATTCAGTTAGTGAACCTGTGACTATTGAGGATCTCGATCTGGAAAATTTAACGAGCCCTCAAACGGATGCCATTAAGAGGTTATGTCAGGAGTATAGTGATGTATTTACTGACAAGTTGGGTGTAACCCATTTAATGGAATACAAGATTGAGCTAACCGATTCTGTGCCGGTGCGTTCCAGCCCGTATCGCCTTGCCCCGCCCAAGATGGCCGAACTTCGGAAGATTATCGACAAGATGTTGGAAGAAGGTGTAATCCAACCTTCTATCTCTGCCTACTCATCCCCTGTATTCCTTGTGCCAAAACCTAACGGGGGTTTTCGGCCGGTGGTCGACTATAGGGCTCTTAATCAAAAAGTTGTTTTACAATCCATCCCTTTGCCGGACCTTCACACATGCTTTAGTTGGTTTCGCAACGCGAAGGTGTTCACGATCCTCGATTTGAATTCTTCTTACTTCCAAATTCCCCTCTCTCCGGAATCCAGGCATGTTACTGCTTTTTCCACTGACTGGAACTTCTTTGAGTATGCCCGTGTCCCGTTTGGCCTGTCCACCGGAGCCGCTGTGTTGAGCAGACTTCTGGACAAGGTGTTTTCAGAAATTAAATTCAAATTTGTGTACCACTATCTGGATGATGTGGTGATCTATTCTGAGTCCTTCGAGGAACACGCTGATCATCTGAAGGTTGTACTTGATCGGTTGCGTGATGCTGGCCTTACCGTCAAATTGTCCAAGGTTTCCTTTGCCAAGCCCAAAATTTCCTTCTTGGGACATATTGTTTCCGCATCTGATATCTCCGTGGACCAGTCTCGTACTCAGGCCATCAGAGATTTAAAACCGCCCAAGAACGCCAAAGGTGTTGCTCGTTATATTGGAATGGTGAACTTCTTTCGTAAGTTCATCAGTAACTTTGCCGACCGTGCAGCTCCTCTAAATCAATTACGCAAAAAGGCTGTGAAGTTTGAGTGGGGTCCCTCTCAGCAGGCAGCCTTCGAAGATCTAAAGCTTGTGCTCTCTAACGCCCCTGTATTAGCCATTCCGGATTTTGTGAGGCAGTTCATTGTGCAGACTGATGCGTCTGGTCGTGGTGTTGGTTGTGTCCTACTGCAAGAGTCTGATCTGGGTAGGCAACCCATTGCATACGCTTCTCGTACCTTAACGGACGCAGAGAGGAAGTATTCCATATACGAACTTGAGGGTTTGGCTGTGTTGTTCGCCCTGGAAAAATTCCGTATGTATCTTGAACACACTAAGTTTCTCCTCGAGACCGATAACCAGGCCTTGAGCTGGGTGTTAGGGAAACCCCGTAAAACTGGTAGGATTGCCAGATGGGCAACTAGGATCCTGTCATTCCAGTTCACGATCCACCATATTCGTGGGTCTGAAAATGCGGTAGCTGATTCATTAAGCCGCATGTATGAGGAAACATCCGAAGAGGATATTCAAGGATGTGAACCCGTAAACCTTGTATCACCTGTAAATTATGTCAATGTCGTTCTCAGCAATTCCCCTGTGCTTTTTGAAGATGTAAGGTGATTCCAGAAAGAAGATCCCTCCTTATCTAGCATAATTCACAGAATCAATTCTGGCGAAGTGATCAAGCCCTACTCTCTAAAGGATGGTGTATTGTGCTGTTCGTCTCGTCATGACCGTCTACCTAAAATTGTGCTCCCGTCGGTCCTCATTCCGGAAATCTTTCGTTACTCTCACGAATCTCCTATTGGTGGCCACCTAGGAGTATTCAAGACCCGAGCAAAGATCAGACAGTTCTTCATTTGGCAAAGTATGGATGGCGACATCAGGAGGCTCATTAGAAATTGTGCTTCATGTAATATTAGCAAACCTCCGGTTTCTACTAAGGTTGGCCTGTTGTCATCTGAACCGGCATCTAGACCCATGGAGAGGTTTTTTATCGACCATGTTGGCCCGTTCCCTCGTTCTGGTCGGGGAAACCAATTTGCGCTTGTTTGCACTGACGGTTTCACCCGGTTTAGTTGGATATTCCCCACCAGACAGGCTACGACCAGTTCCGTCATAAAGTGTCTTAATTCCATCTTTTCATCCTTTGGGCCATGTCAGTTCCTGGTGTCAGATAATTCCAAGTGCTTTGTATCACATCAGTTCCGTCAATTCTTATTTGATTATACTATTTCGCATGTAACCACCACTCCCTATTTTCCTAACCCGTCTCTCGCTGAGCGAGTCAATCGTAATCTGCGTTCTGCTCTGATTACTTTCCACCACGACGACCATTCCAAGTGGGATTCTAATTTGCATTGGCTCAATTTTGCTTTCAACACCGCCGTGCATGAGAGCACGCTGGCCACCCCTTTTTCGTTAATGTTTTCGTTTATGGCTAATTCTCCGTTGTCTAATCTGTGGAACCTGCACGATCTCCTTCCAGACAGTTTCACGCCCGAGGATATGAGGGCGAAATTCGACAAGGCTAGAGAGTGTATTAAGATATCACATGACCAACTTGCCAAGCGATACAGTGCCTGTCGCAAGCCAACTGATTTGGAAATTGGGGATGTTGTGTACGTCCGCAATTTCGAGCCCAAGGGTGTCAGTAATCTAGTTTCTAGCAAGTTGACCCCTCGCTTCAAGGGCCCCTGTTATGTAGAGGCATTCTTGACTCCCGTTACTCTTCTTATTCGAAACCCTAAGGCCAACAAAATATCCAGAGTGCATCTGTCGCACATAAAACGAGGTGGAGAGATTTGTAATGAAGAAATGCTACCATAAATTTGTAAACTGATTTTTGTATAATGTAGAGTATCCCTAACCTTCATTGAAGCCTTCAGGCATCTGTTCCTTCTGGAATTTTGAATTGGATTTGCAAACTCTACTGGGATACAACTTGTAACTGTTGGGTAATTCCCATTTAATGGTATAATGTTAACATCGTGTAATAGCCTACCCCTGTGAAATTGGAACTAATTTTGATGTTCTCGTAGAAGATGCTAGCATGTAAGTAGGACTCGGTGGGAGACCTAACTCATGGTGATCTGTATACCTGTTTCCTTGGGAATTTGAGTGGTCGTTCCTCTACCGTAGCTCCTTCGAAATGTATAGTCGTTCAACTCGTGAATTCTAGAAAGGTACTTCTAGTCTGTAAAATCTTAACCTTGGTAATGTAAATCTTGTTTGTTTAATGCAATATTGTAAGCACGGATCTAGGTCATGGTTAGGATTTTCTTCATGTAATTTCAACCTTGTTTCTCATTTGTAAAATGTATTATGAATTAGTAATTTCTGTTAACTTTTATATTTTGAAATAAGATTAACTTCTGTTTTGTTAATGGCTGCCCACTCGTCGCTTGATATCTGGCACATTGCTTCCAGCTACTTCGTCTAAAGCTAACAACATTGGACTTTTTGAAAATTTACCTAACGTGTCTCGGACTCTAAAAGTACTGCTGGTGCTGGTGTTCTGCGTTTCTGAGGACTTATGGACACAGTGAAGCTGTTAACTAAGTGGTTTGCGAGGTGATCAATTATCCCTTCACTGATAATCTGACCCTGCACTCTTCCTAACCAAAACGATGCGGTTTTTATCCATCAATTGGAGTTAACTGGTGAACATTATCTTCTGGAAACATGCTTGGTGAATCGACTAGTTATGGAGTACTGCCTATGCCTAGGCATATTCGTGAACGGTGTTCACGCTTAAGGGAGGGAGACTGTTACGTGCAATGCCCGTCCCAACGTTATTAAAAATGTATCTCCCCAACATCTACATGTGTGTTCCCGACCTTTAAAACGCCCGCCTAGATGGCTTGGTTGGGCTTATGAACTCGAGGTGGCAGCATCTATCGGCTCCTCTAGCCGGAGTTGTATCTTCGACCGCTAGAGTGTGTGAGTGGTGTCTTCTGATCTCGTCTAATCGAAACATATTTGAAGGATATTGTATTCTACGTCATTGAACAAAAGACTATATATACATCATGCCGCCAAAATAATTATATAATCTGCACATTGTTACTTGATGTGTCAATCTGTGATTGGACAATTACAATTAACATTAATGCACTGCGGCCTTTGACTTTGGAGTCTCCGCCATCTTGGCATCTTCACAGTCGGTCGTCAAGTAAGCAACTAGCTAGTTGGTCGTGAAAGGTGTCGTCGCTGCTGGGGGCTTGGCCCCTAGCCTCTACGAAATATGGATATATTTTAAAAAAAGGAAATGCCTGTGCTCCTAGGCTAGAATTTCATAACTTGCCTTGAAGATGACGTGTGATCTGTTTATTTTACTGGCTACAAGAAGAAAAGCCTCGTGGGTGATCGAAGCGGGATGTGTGTGCTAACGCAGCCATATTGAGGCAGTTCATATCTTTTACATTATTTAAAATGTGTTAGTTTTTTTGTTTCCTTGTGTCTCCATTGAGGAAGGATTTGAAGGTACGTTATTATTTAATATATATATTGTTATGGGAGCTCCGTTATTGGCCATATATTTATGTTTTTATTCAGTATGTTATTTCGTGTTCCAGGCCTAATATTTCTGTTTGTTAATATTACCTGATATGTAAATATTTCCTTTTTCTGTGCCTTCCGAAGACACGTACCTAGTTATCGTACCTGTTAAAAAAAATATTTAGTTTATTTTCTTTTGGTAATCTTAGGGATTGCTCTATTATTAATTTGATTTACGATCCGTTGCAGCCTAAATTGCCTCGTGTCAATAGTGTTAAGGCGTAATTCTTTCCTCCCTTTCTGTTCTCTCTGGTGTCGTTTAAATTTTAAAAGGTAATTGTTTGCCGTAATTCGACCGGACATGCGGTCGTCTATTTGGTGGCCATGTTTGTTTTTTGTTTTGCCCGAGTGCATTCTGGTCTGTGGAGTGTAGTTCTCTAGGCGTCGAGCGGGACACTCAAACGTGTTGTCCTGGTAGATCAGTATGTTTTTTGTTAATCTTATTGGTTTAACTTTGTGTTTTTGTGAGTGTTCCTGAGTTTTCTTTTGTCATGAAAGTTTTAGTTTTGTGAATTAATTTTATTTTATTAAATTTTGTTTACTTTTCGTTTTTCCTCGTGGCCTTGATGTCTGCATGTCGGGTCGGTATTGCGTACCTTAGTAAATTATCAAGCCCTTTCTCATTTGGTAATACCTGTATTCTGGTTTTCTATCTTTTGGGCTTTATTATTTTAATTTTAAATTAAATCTTTTCGTTTTTGCTTTGCAAGCAAGCATGTTAAGCCGTCTCTTGCCTACTTATGTAATTTAATTATGTTGGCCTTAAGCCATGTGCATCACCAGAGAGTGGTTGTTGTGGCAATAGAGTTTCTTTTTTATGATTTTGTTAAATTATATTTTTCTTGCCCCCTTTTGGTAATTAAATGTTCTTTTAAAATATTAAGCAACTGTTATGGCATCATTTCGTCGGTGGCTGTCCTGTCGGTTATCGGACTGTGTCTGTAGACGAGCCTGTGCGTTTCCCTCTTCTCCACCTTCTTCCATCTATAGGTGTTCTTCTGTTGGGGGATGTCTTCTGGCGGTGATTTTGCAGTTAGCGATGCGGACCTCTGAAAAAAGGTAAGTATCCACCCAGGTGTCGCACATATCATTGTCTAAAGTACGGGCGTGTTCCAAGTACCTTGCTCCAAGGCCTTAAAGAACTGGATCTGGATACTCAACTGTACAAACTAATGCAGAAGGCAGTAGTTCTATCATCAACCCGAATCATCCGGAAGTTCATAGGTAGCGACATTCCAGCTTAGAAGTTGCTGTTTCAGTAACTATACTTTGGTTCCCTGAATACCGTATAGTTATGTTGTAATGCACCAGCAGTTTGTTATATGTAGGCTACTGTATAAACCAATAATAATAATAATAATAATAATAATAATAATAATAATAATAATAATAAAGTAATATTTATAAGCATACAGTAATAATAATAATAATAATAATAATAATAATAATAATAATAATAATAATACTGTAATAATAATAGGTAACTTCCTCGGTGCTAACGCTTGGGGTGGACTTAAGCTTTCCTCACGACGCGCATCCATCCGTCTCTATGCTGTGCATTCTCTCACCACCTCCACAATGATCCTCAGGTCCTCCTCAAGATCCTGTAATCATCTCTTCCTTGGTCTTCTATGTCTTCTCCCTCCCTCCATACCTCCATGCAGTAGCTTCTTTGGTATTCGTTCCCCTTCCATCCGTTCCACATGTCCTAGTCAAGCTAGTCGACGGGACTTCTCAAGTCTCACTATGTCTTCGCCTTTTAGAATACCTTCTAATTCCCCGTTTATTGTTATTCTACAACCTCCAAACTCTCTCTTAGGTCCATAAATATTTCTCAAAAATTTCCGCTCAAAGACACGTAAAGTACTGTCCTTGCCTGCAGTCATAGCCCTCATTTCTGATCCATAGGTCACAACTGGTCAAATGATAGTCTTGTAAAGCATGATTTCAGATTTCTGGACAGGAGGATTGATTTCAATTGCATCATATTAGAAAAATAAGCCCTGTTTCCAGTAATTATCCTCTTATATATCTCCATTGTCACAGAGATCTCAAAATGAAGACAGTAATGTACTAATATTTTCAAAATTAGTATTGGCCAAGATTTAATTTCAGTCTGCCTTCTATAATCTCAGTTGCAAATACACACAATAACACAAGTAATAATAATAATATAATAATAATAATAATAATATTTTTTTTTTTTTTTTAGGAGGGTTGTGGAAAAATCTTGCATAAGACCTTGAGAAGGGTCCGCACTCCTCAAGAGTGTGGGATTCTTACTCAAAAAAAAACCACACCCTGTCCTCTTGACGAAACCCATCCCGGGACCACTTTCGTATTACTTCAGGATGGAGTCATTTTCTTTGCTTCACAAGCACCATCTTACTTCTCCATTCATAGCCCGCGGAACGCAGACTCAATCGACTAAATCGAGCAAGTCCCCATCCGACTTCTTCTGACGAAGGACCACCTTAACAAAGAAAGCGACCGTATCCCAGCTGAGCTCGTTTCTCAGCATAATGCCAACTATATTGTCCGGCGTTATTGGACCAGCCTCAGCTTCAAGTTGTTGTTTTTCCTCTGCCCAACGATCGCAGACGAAAAACGTATGATAAACGTCATCTCGTTCGTTCTCGCAGTAAATACAAACTGGACTCCTTACTTTGGCCATACGATGAAGGTAACACCGAAAGTAGCCATGACCTGTCAACATCTGTGTCAGAAAGTAATTTATTTCTCCGTGTTTCCTACTCGTCCACTCGACCAGACTCGGTATCAGCCGAGCTGTCCATTTTCCTCTGTGATAGTCATTCCACCTCTGCTGCCAAAGTTCCATCTTGCGTGCTACGGCTTCCTTCCGGGCTTGAGCCTCGCCCAGTTCTACTCGTCGGAAGTATACGTCTTTACGTTCTTGCGCGAGTAAGTTTATTGGCGCAACACCTGAGACAACCAGAACTGCAGGTTCTGAAACTGTACGGTAAGCACACGCCACCCTCAGAGCTCCTCTCCTCTGAATTGCAGCTAGGCGTTTCCTATACTTCTCTATCCTCAGCGAATCAGACCAAATCTCAGCTCCATACAGGAGAATAGACTGCGCTGTGGACAACAGTAGTCGACGTTTGCTTTCTCTAGGACCATGCACATTAGCCATGAGTCTACTAATGGCAGCTGTCACTACTTCCGCCTTGTCTGCTGCCTTCCGTATATGAGACCAGTATGTCAGTTTCGTGTCAAGAGTAAACCCTAAGTACTTCGCAGTGGCTCCAGTTCGAACGACCACCTCTCCAACTTTCATGGGAATTATAGTGTCCATTCTCCTCCTAGTTAACATGACTATTTCAGTTTTCGCCATAGCTAAATTCAGACCATGAGCGTTCATCCAACTACTCACCCGTCGCATTACCTGATTGAGTTTCCACTGAGCCAGAACCGCATCTCGAGCTACAATCACCGCTGCAATATCATCAGCGTACCCAACAAGGAATGTATCTTCGGGCATCTCCATGCGCAGCAAGCCGTCGTACAACATGTTCCACAAATCCGGGCCCAGGATAGATCCTTGCGCTGCTCCTGCCGTGACTTTTCTCCTCCTCTGGCCGTCTGCAGTGTCATATAACAGGGTACGGTCCTTCAAATAATCTTTCATTATACGCAGGAGATATGCAGGCAACTGGAAGGTGAATTGAAGAGCTTCAACCATATCTATCCACCTAGCTGAGTTGAAGGCGTTCTTCACATCCAAGGTTACCAGAAGTGTTATTTTCCTAGAATAGTGGTTACCTTCCTGAGCTTGATTCGCAGCTTCAACTACTAGGCGTACTGCATCTATTGTACATCGCCCACGGCGGAAGCCAAATTGCCGGTCAGACAGATTTCCCACGGCTTGAATAGACGACAGTATGCGAGGTTTTAATAGCTTCTCCAGCACTTTTCCCGCAATGTCTAAAATACATAGTGGTCTGCAGGACGATGGCGCGTTCCCGACTGCCTTTCCTTTATTAATCAACACTAGTCGAGCCATTTTCCAACCGGCACTAAAGACACCTGCTCTCAGACAACAGTTGTACATTTCAAGCAGTAGCTGCCGACAAACCTTGAGAGCTAGTTTCATAGCTTCCGCGGGTATCCCGTCAGGGCCTGGAGCCTTCTTATTCCGAAAGGAGCCTACTGCTTCCTTCAGCTCACCTATGGTAAATAGAGGAATGAATTCCGGCTCAAGTACATCGCCCACATCAATTCGCACAGAGTGAGTAGGGAATAGCTCGTTTACAATATCATCCATCGTCCGTGCATCCAACGTGGTATTGGACATGGAGCCGAGTTTGTTGGTGACAATTCGGTAGCCTAATCCCCAAGGATCTACGTATACTTCTTTAACTAACAACTGCCACATCAGAGTCTTACGTCTTCTGATGGCATTTCGAAGGGTTCTCTTAGCTGCAAGGTGCTCAGCGGATCTCAAATCAGCCTCTGGTCGATGTCTTGAACGTTGGGCTCTTTTTCTGAGTCGAAGACAAGTTCTTCGAAGATCGGCTATTTCGTCAGTCCACCAATAAGCTGGACGTCTATTGTTTTGAAGACGCTTCCGGGGCATTGACGCTTCGCAGGCTAGGTGCAAGAGACGCATAGTGACCCCCACCTGTTCCTCAACAGAAACTCTTAGATCTAATTCCTCAACAACGTTACTAGTGCCTGTCTGTACTGATTCGAGTACATTGGCAAATTTCTCCTCGTCGATGCGCGATACATTCCAACATGTTGTCTTCAATGTGTTGTGCCTCTGAGGCCGCTGATCTCGTAAAATCCGGAAGGTGATATATTGGTGATCACTAGCAGTATAATCCTCGATCACTTCCCATTCTACTACCAAGGCTGCCAGACGATCCGACACCAGCGTAATATCTGGTTTAGTCTCCGTATAACCAGGTCGTCTAAATGTCGTTGAGGTCCCTGTATTCACCACGACCAATCCTAATCTGGCTGCCATCTCTAAAATTTGTCGTCCCCTCGAATTTTGATGTGGCATACCCCATTCCAATGCCCTAGCGTTGAAGTTACCGGCAACTACCACAACACCTTCCATCTCACGAACAGTATCTTCCAAATTGTCCAGCTTCCTTTGAAAGTACTGAATATGTTCATTCGGAGTTAAATAGCAACTTACGTACGTAATCCCACCACTCTTAACCCAAACGAACCCTTCTCCGGATCCGTGATCCTCCACATGGATTTTGCTCAGATCCGGTATCCAGATAGCCGCCGTACCTAGGGGATCCGAAAACCAGCCCAGCATGTCCAAGTTTCGATATTGCTCACTGATCAGGAGAATATCTGTTTTCCTTTCAAATTTTAGCTGTATCAAAAGATCATTAGCGATTATGCTTCGTTTCAGGTTCCCTTGTAGGACATTCGTCATTGTGTTTTTTCTTTAATCTTCTCGAGTGCCTCTAGAAACACTGTACAAGAACCTGTTCCAGGGATGTGACTTATGTTTAAGCCCTCCCGATTACAGTCAGAGCACAGCACGCATTTCATGTCTGACGTACATCCTGCGTCTTTATGACCCAGTTGACCACATCTGTAGCAAAGGCCGCTTCTATCCGGGCCATTGCAATTCCTCCTTATATGGCCATAACCCAGACACCGAAAGCAGCGCGTTACCATCGCTCTTCTCCTCACCCTACAGTATATGAAACCGACCTTAATACGGCCAGTCTCCAATAATTTCTCAGCATTCTGATTATCCATTTCCACAATTGCCATTTTCTGCCCTCTACTGTTGGGTTTAGTGACGGATACTTTCAGCTCATCTATTAAACCCTCTATGTCTCGTTTCAGAGCCAATTCGACATCACTTACAGTAGTTACAATATCCATGTCTCGTACCTCCAAGACAGTTCTAGGAGTTAATGTCCTCACCAATCCTGCATGACCAACAGCTTCCCTCAAAGTGCTGCTGAACATTTCTCGACAGTCCTTGTCAGCCTTCATATCAAACTCCAGTAAAACGTCACCGGATCTAGTTTGACGGATCGATCGAATTTCCGGATGGCAGGCCTCTGGCTTCACCTTCTCCCTCAAATTCTTCACAATTTCTGCATAAGTCTTCCCAGCTGCTGGTTGGATCAGCACAGCCTTGGGTCGTGATCGTTTATGGGATTTCCGAGTCTTGCTGTCCAGAACTGGTGGTTTCGCCCTTTGTGACGACAGAGAAGCGCTTTCTGACCACGACACAGCGATACCGGAGGACCTCCTCCGTCGGACCGTCGTCCATTCTGACACATTTTCCTCCTGCTTATCGGAATCTACTAGAGGCGATTGAATGGGGTTATCAGGGCTATCCAATGCCACTATCACCTTCTCATGGCCTAAGGTATGCTCTTCCACTGCAGGCAGAACTCCTAGCTTCTCAAGCCAATTGTCCCTGCACGATATAATGATATCGATGGCTTCCTCTATCTCCGCTATTCCATTTTTCAATTTTTCAATTTGATATAACATTATTGTGATATGTATCACGGATTTGACGGCAAATCCAGTAAACACTGCCTGCGTGACTCAGCGGTAACGTTCTCGCTTGCTGGGCCCAATGTTGCAGGTTCTTATCCTGGCGCAGTCAGGTGGCATTTGAGGGTGCGCAAATGCGAGGGAGCCGTGTCAGTAGATTTACTGGCACGTTAAAGATCCCCTTCGGGGAAAATTTCCATCCCTGCGACTCTAAAAGCCAGAGTAGTTAATATGGACGTAAAACCAATAACATTATTATTATTATTATTATTATTATTATTATTATTAAATCCAGTAAAGATTATCTGTTAGACATATTAATTATTATTTACAACATATATACAGATTATGTTTCAATACAAGAGTGCTTATTTATATATGGATATTTTTAATTCTTCTTCTTCCTCTTTATTTGTTTCACCCAACTTTGGGGTACATGAAATCAATCACTTGTTATTGTTTTGAGCTTTCCTTTTGGCCCAGTATTGCCTCATCCTTTGAGATCTTGCTTCCTTTTCTTCGGCAGAGATGTGGATCGTACGCTTTTGTTTGATTTTAACTTGGAATCGTTGTTTCTTATCCTTGGTGACGGTTTTGGCTGTTTATTTTTAATTATTATTATTATATTTTTATTTATAATTTGATTTAACATATTTGGTTATAAAAAATGAAAATATTAATGTAAATAATTAAATACACAAATTGTTACACTATGGTAATTATAATAATAAGAAGTTTATGTTATAAATTAATGCTTATTTATGTAATAATTATTGTTGCGTCATATAGCTAGTTGTTGGCTGTTGATGTTGCACAATCCAGGTAGTTGTTCATTGAGTAGTGATGGTACAATATAATTTAGTCTCATGAAACCATACCTACAGTATTTACACATAAAGGTTTCACAAATTTAGTACTTGTTATGGCTCTTTTGACCTTATGCCTGAATCTTGCATCATGGTCGAAGAGATTCAGTACAGTAATTTGAAACAATTCTTTAATATTAAAATAAGGGATACCAGTGAAATATTTAAAGACTGTGTTGGCTATCTTGCAGACTATTAATTAAAGTTGTGTTTTGATTTCCCAAAAACTGATATGGCATATCTTAATTTGATTTCAATCAGAACACTACCGGTACAAATGGTTTTGTAAGTAGTTCTACATACATAGAATCAGAGATTGTAGAAGGTGTAAAGGTTTTCTCTTAGGTTTCTCGTGATGTTTACTGTGTGTGTGTTCATTTCAAAGTGTTCATCGAGGGTAATTCCTAGGTATTTTTGTGTCGAAGTACTATGAAAAAGGTGTTACATTTGCAACCTGCAAGGATATTTTGGTGTAAGCATGATATGCTGTGGTGTGTCAGTATATATTTTTCATGTGTGAAGTGATCAACTCTGATGTGCATTATTTTAGATTTGGTTGCATTTATATACAAATTATTGTTATGTGACCATTTTGTGATATTATTGAAGTATTCTTCAAGTCGATCAAAAGCTGTTTAAGGCTCTTAATGCATGATAAATATAGTGGTGTTTTCAGCATAAATAAATATTTTACTATGGCTCCATCCATCTCATTTACATACAGATTATATAGTGTAGGTGAGTTAATGCTGCCTTGAGGAATACCCTGTGTTCCTTCTGATGTGTCCCTGATAGTGTTATTGATCATAACTGACATTTCCCTGTTTATAAGATAGATTTCAAATAGTTTGTAAGTCGTACCTCTTATACCAATATCGTGTAATTTAGCAATTAGTTTATTGTGATTTATGGTGTGAAATTCTTTAGAAAAGTCAAGATTGTTCTTATTTAAAGCATTATCTATTACATTGGCAAATTCAGCCAGGAGTTATTCAGTACCTTTTCCCGTCCTAATACAATGTAGATGTCCTTTAAAATATCATATTTAGGAAATTGTTCAGTCTCTTATCCAAGCACTTTTCCATTATTTTTTTGTAGGATTGATAAAATGCATATTGGTTTATAGTTGCATTAAACAAATATGTAAGTCTAAAAATTGTATATTTCAGATAGTTTGGTATTAAGCCTGATTCGAATATCTTGTTTAAGAGATGTATTATGGAAAGTATAGTTTTTGAGATATTACCTTAATGCCCTTCACGGGTATACCGTCTGCACCGGGTGATTTGTCTGTTTTAATACCTTAATGATATTCTCTTTTTCATATTCATCAGTTTAAAGTAAGGTAAAAGAATTCATTAATGTGTTTTTATTCGAATGCCATGTGTTGATAGTACAGTCATGAGCTAGACTGCTTATTTTTCCACTAAAAGTACTGTTGAATATATTGACTATCACTTCATTAGTATAATGAATTCTCAAATGTTTGTTTATAACTTCATGGGGTTTTCCAACCTATCATATCCTTAATAACTTTCCACATTCCTTTATTATCATTCTTTCAATTATTTATCTTATTTTTGTATTATTGATGTTTTGTTTTGTGTTTATTAGCTTATTTAATTTTTTCTCAATGCTTTGTATAGTTATTGCAATATTATCCTAGTTTCTGAAAATTATTTTATAAAGTCGGTCTCTTTCCTTAAATTGTATTTTGAGGTCATCAGTGAACCATTGTTTGGGTTTTCTGTGTTTACGTGTGGTTATGCAAAATGGTGTTTGGTAAATGTCAGTGTTTTCCACTCTAAATTACATTTTGTCAGTGTTTTCCACTCTAAATTCCATTTTGTCAGTGTGTTCCACTCTAAATTCCATTTTGTCAGTGTTTTCTACACTAAATTACATTTTGTCAGGGTTTTCCACTCGAAATTACATTTTGTCAGTGTTTTCCGCTCTAAATTACATTTTGTCAGTGTTTTCCACTCTAAATTACATTTTGTCAGTGTTTTTCGCTCTTAATTCCATTTAGTCAGTGTTTTCCACTCTAAATTCCATTTTGTCAGTGTTTTCCACTCTAAATTCCATTTTGTCAGTGTTTTCTACTCTAAATTACATTTTGTCAGGGTTTTCCACTCTAAATTACATTTTGTCAGTGTTTTCCACTCTAAATTCCATTTTGTCAGTGTTTTCCACTCTAAATTCCATTCTGTCAGTGTTTTCCACTCTAAATTACATTTTGTCAGTGTTTTCCACTCTAAATTCCATTTTGTCAGTGTTTTCCACTCTAAATTCCATTCTGTCAGTGTTTTCCACTCTAAATTACATTTTGTCAGTGTTTTCCACTCTAAATTCCATTTTGTCAGTGTTTTCCACTCTAAATTCCATTCTGTCAGTGTTTTCCACTCTAAATTACATTTTGTCAGTGTTTTCCACTCTAATTCCATTTTGTTGGTGTTTTCTACTCTAAATTCCATTTTGTCAGTGTTTTCCACTCTAAATTGTATTTTGTCAGTGTTTTCTACTCTAAATTACATTTTGTCAGTGTTTTCCACTCTAAATTGCATTTTGTCAGTGTTTTCCACTCTAAATTACATTTTGTCTGTGTTTTCCTCTCTAAATTATATTTTGTCAGTGTTTTCCACTCTAAATTGCATTTTGTCAGTGTTTTCTACTTTAAATTACATTTTGTCAGTGTTTTCCACTCTAATTCCATTTTGTCAGTGTTTTCTACTCTAAATTACATTTTGTCAGTGTTTTCCACTCTAATTCCATTTTTTCAGTGTTTTCCACTCTAAATTACATTTTGTCAGTGTTTTCTACTCTAAATTACATTTTGTCAGTGTTTTCTACTCTAAATTACATTTTGTCAGTGTTTTCCACCCTAAATTACATTTTGTCAGTGTTTTACACTCTAAATTACATTTTGTCAGTGTTTTTCACACTAAATTACATTTTGTCAGTGTTTTCCACTATAAATTACATTTTGTCAGTGTTTTCCACACTAAATTACATTTTGTCAGTGTTTTCAATCCATTGTCAGTATTTTCAATCTCCGTTAGTTTTCATTATGGTTTCCGTCTCATTGTCATTTTCGCTATCACTCAGACCATTAGGGGTCGATAACCCAGATGTTAAGCCTTTTAAAACCACCATTATCATCATCATTTCCCCACCAGCCGACTGGCGCAGAATTTGGTGGTGCGCGCAGGTGACTGGGATTTCGCCAGCAACAAGGAGCCAATGAAGCCTCAAGACCGGGGGGTCAGCGTGGTTATCACCCACCCGCAGTTCAACGATCAAACTCTCGCTAATGACGTGGCGCTGCTGGTACTGGCCAAGCCACTAGAGGTGGCCCTACATTTGGACACCATCTGTCTTCCAGAGGCCGACACTGACTTCTCTGACCAGCACTGTCTCGTCACCTCGTGGGGCTCTCAGCGCACTGGTAAGAGACTTATTCCTGCTAAAATCCTCTATACTGTTTATTTAACCAATGCTATTCTGGATTCTTAAAAGTTATTCAACAACTTCCTGCAAATTAGGGCGGATAGAAAAGTCTTTGCTCCTATTATTTTTGCCAAAAAACAACAACTTAGACCTACAGGTAATTAACAAGTAGTTCCGTGAAGAACTATACAGCCTATTTTCATATATCCTACTTATGTTAACTGCCACTATCAACATACAAAATTACAGTTTGAATGCTGTAATTGATTCGTAGATATTGAGAACCGAACAAATATTTCGGATGGTCGCCATGTTGGATTTTATATATGTAGGTCCTAGAGTTATGTACAGTTATATAAAGATTATTGTGTATGTGCAGCATCCAAATTTCAATCGCATGATTAGGCCACAAGAAGTAACATGGAGATTTTAAAATTTCGCACAGCTGCCATCTTGTGGTTATGGAAACAATTGAAATAAATTAGATGCCAGTGGATTAATATTAGTATAAGGATTTACTGTACCAAGTTTCACTGCACTAGGATGGTCAAATTGCGAGAAACGTCCATGTAAATATTTATACTTCGCCTCGCCGCCATGTTGGATTTGTGATCACCAGGTTATTTAAAGTCCTATAGGTGAACTTATATTCATAGCCCCTATGGACATAAGGAAATTCAATTTGATGGCTATAATAGATTCGTAGATATTCGGAGCCGTCTAAATATTTCGGATGGTCGCCATGTAGGATTGTTAAATGTATAGGCCATTGAATCATGTACCATTAAAGGGAAATTATTGCCTAGGTCCATTATTCAAACATTCACTTCGATCGCATGATTACGACACAAGAAATAAGAACTTAATTTTAAAATTCGCACAGCCGCCATTTTGAGGTTATGTAAACAATTGAACTAAATTGGATACCAGTGCATTACAATGTGAATAAACATTTCCTGTGCCAAATTTCATTGCGTTTGGAACATTAAATCGCGAGAAAGGTCTATTAAAATTTTTAATTCGCTTGGCCGCCATGTTCGTTTTGTAGTTAACCGGTTTTTGAAAGTCTTATAGATGAACTTCCAGTAGTGCCCTTTATCTACGTACAAAATTTCAGGGTGATACCGCTAATAGTTTCAAAGATATAGGATGCCGGTGAAATATTTCGCACATCCGCCATCTTGTGGTTATGTAAACAATTGAACGAAGTTTATGTCGGTACATTTCAATGTGTATAAACATATACTGTACCAAGTTTTATTGCGTTTTTTTGATTAAATCGCGAGAAACGTCTATTTAAATGTCGCAAATTCGCGTGGCCACCATGTTGGTTTTGTAATTACCAGTTTTTCAATAGTCACATAGGTGAACTTCTAGTAGTTTCCTTTATCACCGTAAAACATTCCAGGGTGATATCAGGAATAGTTTCGGAGATATTGAATGCTGGTGAAATAATTCGCACAGCCGCCATGTTGGATTGGTGAGATCTAACAAAATTTGAAGGGCACGGTCGGGGTCGCCCAGAGTAGTGCTATGAACTTACCGAGTTTCATTGAAATCTCTCCAGCCGTATAGAAGTTATTAGGGGGACACACACACACACACACACCTCACACACACACACTCACACGCACACACAGACACACGGACAAAAGGTGGTCTCATAAGCCTATTTTTCAAAACTGAAAATAGGCTAAAAATATAAGAATATACGTACTTTTTTACGTACCTTACACAATTTTCTACACAGTCTCCACATTATTTGTTTAGATATTTGTCCCATCGCAGCACTAAATTTGGGACACCCCTGCGGTAGAATTCAGCCGGCTGAGTGTGGAACCATCGTCGGACTGCTGTCTTGGCGTCATCTTTGCACGTGAATCGCTGTCCTGCCAGGGACTTCTTCAGCGGGCCATGACAATGCGAGACCACATGTGGCAAGGAAGACATGATGAAAATTAATAAATGTAAAACAAAAATATTGGAATGCAGCCGAAATAAATCAGAAACTTCTATGGACATCAAATTGGCAGGTGAAA
The DNA here is from genome assembly GCA_946902985.2 of Meconema thalassinum. Taxonomy (NCBI): domain Eukaryota; kingdom Metazoa; phylum Arthropoda; class Insecta; order Orthoptera; family Tettigoniidae; genus Meconema; species Meconema thalassinum. The sequence goes on along the minus strand of OX336388.2, from coordinate 601,142,630 downwards.
AGCTAAAGGAAGTAGGAGACTTCTCTTACTTAGGAAGCAAAATATTAAGTGATTGACGAAGGAAAGATGATATAAAAAAAATTACGAGCCTTACAGTAGTCGCATATGATGTGTAACATCTGACATAGAAGAAACCTCACGTGAAATTGTTGATACACCGGTATTTTATACTATTATTGGCATAATATTGGGGGCTGCGTGGCGCAGTCGGTAGAGGCGCTGAGCTTCTAACTGAAAGAGAGTGGGTTCGATCCCCACCCAGGTAGTGGATTTTAGAAGCAAAACTACCACTTTCGGAAACGCAAATAGCCCTGGGGTTCACTCAGCCTACACCGGAAATGAGTACCAAGGTAATTCCTGGGAGCAAAGGCGGCCGGGCGTGGAGCTGACAACTCCATCCCATCTAGTGCCGATGTCACAAAAAGTGGAAGCCTCTACCTTCCACTACTCCCAGGGCCTCCATGGCCTGTACGGAATTGGCTTGGCTTGGCATAATATTAATCTGTTGTAAAAGGGAGTGTTTTACAGATATTGTAGTTTATAATACGGAAAGGCCTGTTTGCCATCCCTTGATGAATGCAGTACATTTGCATTTGTCTGTTGGCACAGGCTAGAGTAAAAGGTGGCTTTTCACCGATGTCTCAGTCTCACTCATGTCTGTGATTATATGGAAGCTACTGAGGTATGGGTGGTGCTTAGTAATGGCATTCGGGGCACAGTCAGTGCCTGTGAATGCTGTGAAAGGTTTTACTCATAGGGTTAGGACTACTGTTCTGACTCGGGAGGAAAGCAATGGCAAACTACCTCACTCCTCTTCTTGCCTAGAACACCTCAAAATAGCGCTGCCTTGGGTTTTTGTGGGTATCTACTCACATAACGTAACGGCGGTGCTTTTTGAGGATCCAACCAGCCTTCGGGCTGACTACCTAACAGACGATAATACGGAACTCATTTTATTAGATGATTTGTAGCTTCCACCAGCACTAGCCTAAATAAAGAATACGATATGGATCAACTAGATTAATAGACGCGACAACGCTCATAACCTTAAATTCCTTATAAACAGGTCCTCTTCATTCACAGACCAACACGTAATTTCATATGGATTCTGTTAAAATGAGTCATATTGATATGATAAATATCGTTTAAAACGATAATCTGGTAGCAAAAATATCTACCCCGTCCGGGATTTGAACCCAAGATCTCTACATTCACAGTGATAAGCACTAACCCCACGGCTATTTCGACTACGCAAATTTTGTCCACAAGATGTGACTTATTTCCACGTTCCAATAATACTGCATTACGGAATTAAGTTTCATTTATAATTTGCTTGTTTTGATAATGTTCCTGCGTGAAATTGAGTTTAAAATGCCTTACGAATAGGCCCTCTTGTGAGTAAAGAGAATGTTTTCAGTAATAGTTCATGAAGGCTTGCTCAATTCTCGTATAACCACAACGAGTATATTATATTGATGACTGCATTACCGTTATGTGGGTTAATATTTGAATAGCCATTGTGCAGAAACATAATACCGGCAATGCCGGCTACTTACAATGTTTGATATTAAGGCATTTTACCATTTAAATACTGATACGAAGACTTCGAACATGTACCATGCCATTTGTTTCAATCACTTGACACCAGAGTTCACATGAGCGTTTTCCGTTCAGTATGTCATATACATTCCACATGGCCGAGAGTGCGTCATGGTATCAATTTCCGACACCGCGCGCTCATTGTTTCTCGAACCACTGCCAGCTGGGTCTTACCACCGCCCGCTGGATCGATCGATCGAGTTGGCAGTGCATCTTATACTTCCGTTCATTCCACCACTGCCAGCTAGTACACTTCCGTTCGATCGATCGAGCGGGCAGTACATACTTCCGTATTCCACCACTGCCAGCTAGTACATTTCCGTTCGATCGATCGAGCGGGCAGTGCATACTTCGGTTCGATCCACCACTACCAGCTCGATCGTTCCGATCCACTTCCGTCCCCAATTTTCAAAATCACTCCCACAAAACTATCCAGCAACCGAGCGGAAAGATGTTACACATCAAAAGTAGGTTGGCTCAGGCAAGGAAAGCATTTCTACAGAAAAGGAATCTGTTGACATCGAATATAGATTTAGGTATTAGGAAGTCATTTTGAAAGCCTTTGTCTGGAGCGTGGCGCTCTATGGAAGTGAAACTTGGACTGTTGGAGCAGCAGAAAAGAGGAGAATTGAAGCGTTTGAAATGTGGTGTTACAGGAAATGATGAATATCAGAGGGGTAAATAGGGTTACAAATGAAGAGGTAGTAAGATGATTGGAAGAGGAGAGATGTTATGGCGACTCCTAATGAAGAGAAGGGATAGGTTGGTAGAACACATACAAAGACACCCAGGAATAGCAAGCTTAGTTATGGTAGGAAGGGTCGAGAACTGCAGGGGTAGACCAAGGTAAGATTAAGTTAAAGAGATTGCCTTGGATATAGGGTGTGGTTACTATGAAGAGTTCAAACGCTTAGCTCAGGACAAGGATGCTTGGAGGGTTGCATCAAACCAGTCAAAAGAATGAAGACTCAAACACACACACACCCACTTTAGGATTTATAAGGGAAATGGATTTGAAAAATACAGTCTGAGAAAATGAACATCTATGTTATCTGACTCCTTAAAAAGGCTGTGCATTGTCCAGCTTTTAGTATGGTAACTCCTAAACTAATACAGATATTTAAAAATATATTTCACCAAAATAAGCTACAAGAGTAGATTATATTTTAAAAACAAGCAGTTCCGTGACGAACTAAAGAGCCTACTTTTCTTAAAATTTAAGATTCATGCCAATGATTAATCTAAATGGATCTATCTAGAGTAATGACGAAATTAAGTTGGTTATATCGAAATTTCTAATTAGTTCGAAATACTGTATACCTGGTATAATGTAGCCTAATAGAGAACTACAGTTGGCAGCCCTGGTGACTGAATATATTCTTAGGTCAATCTCTTAACGTACAGAATACAAAATTTGTTTGTAGTCCAATGGATAGCATGGACGTTACATGCAGTTAAATATTGGATCTAACAGCGCGCGTAAAATCATGTTGGCAACAATGACATACATGTATTGGTCAGAAATAGTCTGAAATAATATGATCTATTGGTGTGTCAATTTTGAATGAAAAACCATTAGTTAGTAAAATTGGAACTATCAGCAGGCTTAGAATCATGTTGGCAGCACTGGCGTATATAAGTTACTCCAAATTAATATAGAATGTCAGGTACTATACGTGTGCAAAGTTTAGAGCTATTGGCTTGCATACTTTCTGATATATTGATATTAGGGTAACAAAAATAGAGACAGTATTTCTTAACAGTTGGCAGCCCTGGCTACTCTTAAGAATCGGCATAGTCATATCTGTTATGGTACACATAGCACACACGAAATTTGGTTGAAATCCAAATGATAGTATAGAAGTTACATGTATTTAAAGTTGGACTTCTCAGCAGGCTTAGAATCATGTTGGTAGCACTGACGTATATAAGTTACTCCAAATTAATATAGAATGCCAGGTACTTTACGTGTGCAGAGTTTTAAGCTGTCGGCTTGCATATTTCTGATATATGGATATTTGGATTTAAAATATTGAGAGCATTTATTAATAGTTGGCATCCCTGGTGGCTCTTAAGAATACGCTCAGTCATATCTGTTTATGTACACATAGCACATACGGTACGAAATTTGGTTGAAATCCGATTGATAGTGTAGAAGTTATATGCATTTAAAATTTGAACCTATCAACAGGCTTATAATCATTTTGGCAACACTGCCATGTATGGCCTCCTGGAAATTAACATGTCCCAATTTTGAAATAGCTCCCATTCATACCTTCCAAGATATCCAACATGGAGCTCAAATTTCAATTGCGATTTTTCAGCAGTTGGTAGCACTGACATCATTTTCAAATATGGCCGTGAGATATTCAGGTATAGATCTTTACTCCTACCAAATTTTGTTTCGATTGCTGCAGCCGTTTAGGAGTTGATAGGGGGACACACACACACAGCCAGACAGACAGACTGACCGGACAGACAGACAGACAGACAGAAGGACAGCCAGACGGACAGACAGACAGACACAAATTTGCCCGATCTTATAAGTCTACTTTTTCCTCATTTTTGCAAAATTTGAAAAGTAGGCTAATAATTTGAGAAACATAATTTTTCAAGTTGTAAAAATGTACTGACACCCATAGGCCTAGATGACGAACACTAGTTGCCATAGTAACCATCGGATATCCGTGACAGTGTTTCGTACACGGTAATCACAGATACTCCCCCAGCCCAGTATAACGCTAGTGATCAAATAATTACATCGGCTTCGGTGGCGTAGTTGGTAGCATGTTGAGCTTCTTTGTCCAAGATCACGGGTTCAAAACCAACCAAAGTCGTCGGATTTTTAAGAGCGTTAAAATCCTTCAGGATATCTTCCTTCGGAGGGGAAGTAAAGCCGGCGTTCACATGTCATAGATTTATAGCATGCAAAATATCCTTCCAATAATTAATATTGTGTGAAGCTAAATTTGCAGGTTAGGTTTCGTTGAAACGCACTATCAAAGATCCAACGTTCACCACTAGGTGTCAGTGATATATGGTAGCGAAAGTTGGTACTACTTGAAATTGTACGGAACTTGTAGATCACCCCATGAGTGTCCGCACTGAAGCATCTACAGCCTCTTGTGAGCCGAACATGTCCTCGGACACTCCCGGCACTAAAAGCCATACGCTAAATAAATAAATAAATAAATAAATAAATAAATACAAATATAAATATAGATCAGTGTAAGTAACTACCCTGTGTAGAGTACTGGTTCTCCTGGAAATGAAAAGGCAGACATCCTCGCAAAAGCAGCCTCCTCATCCAACATAGAAACTACATACAATAAACCACCACTAAGGTATGCCAAAGCCCAAAACAAAAAACATCTAATAAGACAGTGGAACAACCTCTGGGCATCCAGTACAAAAGGTGCTGTCACAAGAGAATTATTTTCCCCTTCATACATAGCCGACTCCAAAGCAAAACATTAGTGCCCGAATTCATCCTTACGCAGTTTCTCTCGGGTCATGGAAAGTTTAAGTGCTACTTCGAACGTTTTAAAATTAATATTGCAGGCGATTACTTGTGCTTGTGTGGCTATTCTCGAACAGTAGACCATTTACTGGTCGACTGTGCCATGTTTGGCAGGACAAGATTCGATCTTGAGTGTCACCTAAACAATTGTAATATGGAACTTTCGAAACCATTATTCCACCTGTTTAAGAAATCCTGCTGTTACAAACAGTTCCTTAAGTTCATTCACCACATCTACAATAATAATTAACTGATCAAAACTATAACCCTAATATACTCATGTACAATAGGGTTCATACTGTTTGGATGTTCAATAAATAAATAAATAAATAAATAAATAAATAACCAGAGTAGAATTAAATGTTACAAGCTAGGCTATAATTATATTTATGTTCGACGATGTCGAAATGTCAGAAACTGTCATATGTCAGAACAAATAGTTCCGTGAAGAACTATACAGCCTATTTTCATATATCCTACTTAAGTTAATTGCCACTATCAACATACTCAATTTCTGTTTGATTGCTGTAATAGATTCGTAGATATTAAGAACCGACTAAATATTTCGGATGGTCGCCATGTTGGATTTTATATATGTAGGTCCTAGAGTTATGTACTGTTACATGCAGATTATTGTGAACGTGTAGTATTCAAACTTCAATCGCATAATTAGGACACAAGAAAAAACAAGGAGATTTTAAAATTTTTCACAGCTGCCATCTTGAGGTTATGGAAACAATTGAAATAAATTAGATGCCAGTGGATTAACATTCGTATAAGGATTTACTGTACCAAGTTTCACTGCACTCGGATGGTTAAATGGCGAGAAACGTCCATGTAAATATTTATAATTCGCGTCACCGCCATGTTGGATTTGTGATCACCAGGTTATTTAAAGTCCTATAAGTGAACTTAAGTTCATAGCCCCTATGAACATAAATAAAATGCAGTTTGATTGCTAAAATAGATTGGTAGATATTCAGTATCGTCTAAATATTTCGGATGGTCGCCATGTTGGATTGTTAAATGTATAGGCCATAGAGTCATGTACCATTAAAGGAAAATTATTGCGTAGGTTCATTATTCAAACTTTCACTTCGATCGCATGACTACATCACAAGAAATAAAAACTTAATTTTAAAATTCGCACTGCCGCCATCTTGAAGTTATGTAAACAATTGAACTAAATTAGATACCAGTGGATTACAATGTGTATAAATATTTCCTGTACCAGGTTTCAGTGCGCTTGGAACATTAAATCGCGAGAAAGGTCTATTTAAAATTTTCAAATTCGCTTGACCGCCATGTTCGTTTTGTAGTTAACCGGTTTTTGAAAGTCTTATAGATGGACTTCCAGTAGTGCCCTTTATCTCCGTACAAAATTTTAGGGAGATACCGCTAATAGTTTCAGGGATATAGAATGCCGGTGAAATATTTCGCACATCCGCCATCTTGTGATTATGTAAACAATTGAACGAAGTTAGATGTCGGTGCATTACAATGTATATAAACATATACTGTACCAAGTTTCATTGCGTTTGGTTGGTCAAATCACGAGAAACGTCTATTTAAAAGTCACAAATTCGCTTGGCCTCCATGTTGGTTTTGTAGTTACCAGGTTTTCAAAAGTCACATAAGTGAACTTATAGTAGTTCCCTCTATCACCATATAAAATGTCAGGGTAATATCGGTAATAGTTTCGGAGATATTGAATGCTGGTGAAATATTTCGCACAGCCGCCATGTTGGATTGGTGAGTCGTAACAAAATTTGAAGGGCACGGTCGAGGTCGCCGGGAATAGTGCTATGAACTTTCCGAGTTTCATTGAAATCGCTCCTGCCGTTTAGATTTTATTAGGGGGACACACACACACGAATCACACACACACACACACACACACACACACACACACACACACGCACACACACACGGACAAAAGGTGATCTCATAAGCCTATTTTTTCAAAATTGAAAATAGGCTAAAAATGTATCATAATGAGGGTCATTATTGTATTACTTTCATCATTAAACAGTTCCTCCAACTAATCATAGCTCATTCATTGACCAATTAGGTAAGGATAGCTTCACACATGCGCTAAAAATCCAACTTGTCGGACACGAATTACATGATTTGTAAGTTCAAATTGGATATCGAATCAACCATTGTGATTACAATCCCAAACACAAAGACAAAATCAGCATGCACCTTTATGGTAAAAAGAAAATACTATGACATATGCAATACATTTATGAATCTACGTCCAGAAGATTGTAACACACCATGCTTCTATATAAATTACCGACATGGAAAGTGCACCGACCCGATGTTCGCGAAATAACCTGGCGAATATGAGACAAGAATTAGCACTGAACCTTAATATCCCCAACTCCAATTTCTACACGGGGCATTGCTTAGAAATGACTTCGGTGACAGTTTGAGTGAATGCTGGTGCAAATCGGCAGGCTGTAACCATATGACATTTCCAAGCAGACAGAGCACATGCGTGGGTCAGAGAACTTGTAAAGCACAGACAGCAATCCCAGCACTTGCACTCCGATCACTTAATTCAAGTGACTGAATCTCGACAGATATTTATGAATATTTCTGTTCGAACATGAAATAAAATAAAGTTATAATTATCGTCGAGCTTAAACAGCCGTATGCAACTAGCTTATAATGGTAATTAAGACACTCGTATAGAAATTATAAAACTCGCTTCGCTCGTTTTATAAACATACCGTATCGTAATTATTGCTATTGTAGGCTCGTTACATAATGTTCGACGATGTCGATTTGTAAATATTATGTCAGAAAACTGTATCATAATGGGTGTCATTCAAGTACTACTTTTCATTATAACACTGTTTTTCCGACCAATCAGAGCTCAATATTTTCATTCATTGACCAATTAGGTAAGGATGGCGTCTGACATGCACTGAAAATCCAACATGTCGGACATGTATTACATGATTTGAAAGTTGACAATGAAGCCTATATTGCATCAACCATTGTTTTTTTTAGCGTATGGCTTTTAGTGCCGGGAGTGTCCGAGGACATGTTCGGCTCGCCAGTTTTGTAGCTGCTTCGAGACGGACACCCAATGGGTGAGCTACAAGTACCGTTGGGGAGGAATGTTGGATGGGAGGGTCGAGGAGTTGGAAGGTAGCGGCTGTGGCCTATAGTTAGGGACCAACCCCGGCATTTGCCTGGAAAGAAGATGGGAAACCACAGAAGACCATCTTCAAGGTTGCCGGCGGGGGGATTCGAACCTCCTCGCCTCCCGGATGTGAGCGACTGCCAACAGTCATGCCGCAACGACCTCGGCTAACTCACCCGGTATAAACCATTGTAGTTACAATGCATAAACAAACTGGGCAATATTGCAAAAGAAATAGCACTGTACCTTAATATCCGCAACTCCAATTTCTACACATTCGTAAGATTTCACCGACAATTTTAGTGAATACAGTTGTTGACATAAACACACCAAAACGTCATGGAGTAAGCAGACGAATGACTAGTTCCACGGAAATTATAATCCAGCTCCCTGTTTAGTAAATGGATTTCTTATGCGAAACTATTCCGCCAGATACCGTTACTGTTCTATTTGGGACTAAATTGATTTGCCTTCCGTTGACATTCTATACGCATCGAATTTGAAGAATACCTAGTTGATAATGCGATACCTTTTTAATTTTAATGAGTTCGTAACAGCCTATTTTTTGTCTTTTGACCAAAATAACAAAATGATCATGCACAGTACCTGTGCGCTATCTGTTGGTGCAACTTCAGTATAAACAATGTTTCAAAGTTTTGGGATCCGTTATTGGGTGGATATCAAATACTGTGCCCACACAATTCACAAGGAAAAGAAGTCAACCGACAGAATATTGACAGATAATTATGAATATTTATGTTAGAACATATAATAAAGTTATAATTATCGTCGAACATAAACAGTCGTTTGCAACTCGCCTATAATGGCAATTAAGACACTCGTATGGAAATTATAAAACTCGCTTGGCTCGTTTTATAAACATACTCGTGTCTTAATTATTGCCATTGAAGGCTCGTTGCATAATGTACTATAGTTTCACAGAATATTTTACAGCGAGGATATACATTAATATTCCAATTACAAGCTTCGAGGGCTTGTAGTGGGGACCAACACGTGTCAGTTTAGCATAGGAACTTGTGTCCGAAAACGTACCGTCTTCCCACTACTCGCTAGAAACACCACCACAGTACACTTTCAAATCTCCCGCATTTCCGGCGTCACTGACTAGAGGTTTGTTGACATTCCAAACCTTCTTCCACGAAATGTCATGGGTGCCGCATACTTGGTATTTCTTGAAGACGATCTGCATGAGTTCTTAGGCGATGTGCCACTGCATGTGCGTCAAAACATGTGGTTTCATCACGATGGTGCACCACCTCATTTTTCACTTGTGGTCCAAGGTTAAGTGCGTCTCAGATTTGGGTAACAGTGGATAGGTCGTGCTGGCCCAATTGCTTGGCCTGCACGTTCACCCGACTTGACACCGCTAGACTACTACCTGTGGGGTCACATGAAAACCTTGATTTACGAGACCCCTGTGGAGTCCGAGGAAGACCTACTGGCGTGGGTTATGGCTGCGGCGGATGTTGGAGGACCAGGGATTGGTGATCGTGTGTACCAGAACATGGTACGGAGGTACCGTGTCTGTGTTGACGGTGGTTGTCACATCGAGCCCCACCTGTATTTGGACCCAGACGACAAGCAGCAGGAGTCGGACAGGGCACCGAAAATGCGAGAGTTGTGAACGTGTGTTGAGGTGACTTTTTGCGGGTAGCGGTAAGACTGCGCGTTTCCGGACACAAGTTCCTATGCTACCTCAGCAATTTTTCTATGTTTGTGCCGTTCCTTGTGTGGGGTTTCGCCTAGAATACCAAGCTGACTCATCAGAGGGGCCTTGGTGTCCCCACCAATACACCATCTTTTAGGATGCCATCAAAGGGAGGTTTAGGCTGCTTGATCTTTTAGTTCTCGCAGAGAAGAGGTTCAGTGGCACTATATATAAAGGGAGGTAGCGCGCAGTTCACTTCCTGTGGGGGTCTGGGTGGGGACAGCAAGAGCCCGCTGATGAGCCAGTTTGGTGTCATAGGCGAAACCGCACACAAGACACGGCATAAACCTACAAAAATTGCTGAGTTTTAATTCACTGTCCGTGAAAGCCCATATACCATCTTTTTGAAGCCTTCATAGGGAGGTCAAGGTTGCTTGAGTTTTAGTTCTTGCAGTAATGTGGTGCAGTTGCACTCTATATAAAGGGAGGTAGCGTGCAGCTCGCTACTCCTGTGGGGGTCCGGGCGGGGACACCAAGAGCCCGCCGATGAGCCAGCTTGTTGTCCTAGGCGAAACCCCATATAAGACACGGCACAAACCTAGAAGAATTGCTGAGTTTTAATTCACCGACCGTGGAAGCCAATATACCATCTTCCCATGCTAACTTAACCGTCTTGGTCCCCACTACAAACCCTCAAAGTTTGTAAGGGGAATTTAGAAACACCCTTATAAATCCCTACGCACACACACGGGAACAGTGCCCCTGCAGTGAGAACTGCAACCTGCAATACTTATTTATTATTTATTTTCTCGAATCAGAGGCAGATAAATAATATTGTACATACAAAATCAAAGGAGAAACATGGAATTATATATATATAATCAAACTGTCTTTGCCCAGAAACGAGCAACTGCTATAGCATTTTCTTGTGCCTTAAACAACTCCTCCTCACTACAAGAATCAGGGCAGCATAAGCACTGACACAGATGCTTTGTTGTCTGTACCTCGCCACATTCACAATGTGTTGATTCTTGTAGGTATCCGCATTTCATTAGGTTATCCTTAGTTTTGCCAACACCTGCTCGTAATCTGTTGTGATTTACAAGTGGTCCAGTCCAAGTCGTGTCCGGTTGGTAAGCATTCTGCTGGTGTTACCCCTGTTGGAAGATGATAGATTTTGGCTGCCCACAGTTCTTCTATGCCTTTGTTGGAGGATGTGGTAAGTGGAGATGTTGACTGTAAAAAGCTCTTCCTAGATTTCAATCTATGTCTTGGAGGAGTATATCCGTGCAGCGGGTGTAGCTCACTTTCTTCCTTTCGGCATTTGCGGCTACTTCCCGACGTATTTCAGGGGGAGCAATGCCTGCCATGTAGTACAGCTTGTCGACGGGAGTCGGTTTCAGGCATCCTGTAATAAGCCTTGCAGTTTCATTAAGAGCTACGTCAACTTGTTTTGCATGGGCTGATTTCTGCCATACAGGGCACGCATATTCACCGGCGGAGAAACAGAGTGGCATTTCAGAAGTACGGACCACCTGGGGTTGGGCACCCCAATTATTACCAATGAGCTTCCGAATGATGTTGTTTCGGGCTGCCACCTTCTGTTTAGTGTTAGGGCAGTGCCGCCGATAGGTTAACGATCTATCTAGGGCAAGTCCAAGGTATTTGGGGGTAAAACAATGCTCTAGTTCAGAGCCCTCCCAAATGACTTTCAGTTTCCTTCCTGCCTGCCGATTTCGAAGGTGAAAAGTGCAGACCTGACTTTTCAGTGGGTTCGGCTCCAAATGGTTCTTGTTGTAGTAATGAGAAAAAGTTCCTAGAGCTGTTGTAAGCAACTGTTCTGCATCTTCAAAATCATCTGTCTGTACAGTCAAGGCCAGGTCATCTGCATAAATATGAAACTTTAGTAGGGAAGAGGACTTGGCAGATCATTTGTGTAGATGTTGAAGGGTATCGGTGACACTACGCTCCCTTGAGGTAGGCCATTTCTTTGGTTTCTCCATCGACTTTGTCTTCCTTGGAATTCAACATAGAATCTTCGATTGTTTAGTAAGGTGGCAATTATTCTGGTGAAACCATAGTCCTTGGTCAATCCATAGATCTTGTGCACCATTATGCGGTGCTGGACTGTATCTTAAGCTGATGAAAGGTCGATAAATGCCACCGCTAATACTAATGCCAATGTTTCAGGCAGGCGTGATCGAGGCACAGTTCTCCATCAGGTCGAGTTGTCAGTGATCAGCCATAAGAAATGTCGCGCTGCACTCCGTAAGGTGAAACTCGGCAAATACTTCAGACTGGATAAGAGCTTCCTGTGTGCAGTGGGACAAGACAATGCAGCCTGCCAAGTAAGTGCACCCAATAATGTATGGACTGTGTGTCTACTCCGTATTATTCCCGTTTTCAACGGGGTCAGGGATGGGAAGCGATGACATTCTATCTGGCGGATGATTTTTACGGCCAGATGCCCGTCCTCACGCCTAACTTCATGAGAAGAGTTAATGAGAGATAATAATAATGAAGATGAATGAAGCAGGGCAATGATATGGAAAGAAGAGGCCCTGACCTGTCACGAGGCACCGTCCCTGCATTTGCCTGGTGTTGAAAATGGGGAAACCACGGAAAACCATTTCAAGGACGGTCGACGGTGGGGCTCGAACCCACGTCCTCCAAGTCTGCAGAGAGCTTGGCTTCATGTCCTACCGCTGCGTTGCGCTTTAGCAAGGTCGGTAATAATAATAATAATAATAATATAATAATAATAATAATAAATTCCAGCAAAGTTTCTAGGTTTTCGACGTGCCTGTTGCGAGGTTTCACCCAGGTATACCAAGTTAGGATCATCAGCGGGCTCTTGGTACACCCTGCCATGGTCCACTACCCCAGTATCGGTTTGGGTAGGATAAACCAAATACCCGCTGATGAGCCTGACTTGGTTTACCTGGGCGAAACCCCAGAACAAACATGGCAATAACCTGGACAATTTTCCGGAGTTTAATTACTTGGTCGCGAAAGCCAGGTTTCCTTAGCATAATACTAATACTACAACTACTACTACTACTACTAATAATAATAATAATAGTAGCTGCAATGCCATTGCTATTCAATTACATACTACAAACAGAGGAACTGCCACAACAACTTCATAAAAAAGGAAGCAGTGACGACCTGAACAACTACCAGCCCATCTGTTTAATATCAAATTTGTACAAGGTTTTCACTAAAATTCTTACTAAAAGGCTAACTACAGTAGATTATTTGTTGAAAATCAACCACCAGAACAAGCTGGTTTCCGCGCTAGCTACAGTACAATTGACCATCTCCAAGCAGTACACCAGATCCTAGAGACATGGTACGGAGGTACCGTCACATCGAGCCTCACCTGTAATATTGATCCCAGATTGATAAAGTTGCACATTGCTTTTGTGGACTACAGCAAGTCCTTTGATTCAGTGGAACATACGATCGTTTTGAATGCTCTGAAAGCTATAGGAGTAGAGAACAAGTATATAAGGCTCTGAGGGATTATTTACACTAACAGCACCGCCAAAATAAGAACAGAAATAGAGGGCACGCCATTCAATATAGAAAGAGGCGTAAAACAAGGTGACCCGATCTCGCCAAAATTGTTCACATGCCTGCTGGAACACGTTTTAAGAATATTGGATTGGGAAAAGAAAAGATATGGGATAAACATTAACGGGAAAAGACTCTCAAACTTACGTTTCGCAGCTGACATACTGTTGTTCCCTAAAACTGGGAAAGAGCTGGAAAACATGCTTAAAGATCTGTGTGGGAAAAAGTTAGGAAGTGGGACTAAACATGAACTCCGGAAAAACTAAGTTAATGTCACCTTCAAATGAAATAGCACTATCATTGAATGGATCACCAATTGAATATACTGACGAATATATCTACCTAGGTCAATCAATATAATTAAAAAAGACAGGAGAGACAGAAATTAGAAGAAGGGTAGCCATGGCATGGGGTATGTTTTGGAGTTTGAAGTTCATTTTCCAAAATGAATCTCTCCAGTTGAAGACAAAAATAGAAATACTAGAAAGCTGTGTCATACCAGTGCTAATCTATGGATGCCAAACATGGGCATGCACACAAAGGGAAACAGAAATACTACAAAGATGCCAACGTAAGATGGAGAGACGGATTCTCGACATCAAATGGAGTGATAGAGTGACAAGTGCAGAACTTAAAAATAAGACAAAACTCAGGATGTGGCGAGACAATCAAGGACACTAAAATGGAAGTGGGGAGGTGATGCATCCAGACTAAAACATGACAGATCGGCGTATGTCACCACAGTGTGGGATCCCCGAATTGGAGAGAGGAGCAGAGGATGTCCAAGGCGACTTCACGAGAACACTGGGTGCATGATGGACAAGAACGGCTAGGGAGAGAAACAAGTGGAGAGACATATATAAAAGACTCAGTCAGCCGAGATCAGTGATGAATGATTAATATCTATCTTGTTAGTTTACATGCCTAAGGTTAAAATATAAATTTTCACTCGCATGGACCGGCTCACCGTGCGAGCTAAATTGAGCTTGCCCTACGAATCGGTAGGAGGCCCTTGCCCTAAAGGGTTTATAATGGGCTTATTTATTTATTTATTATGTATTTAATAATAGTACAGAAGCTTACAGACATAATCCGTAAAATACGGGCACGATATTATGGCCACCTCAGACGAATGGACGGCAACTGGTTGACAAAGATCTTTCACTTGTTTTGATTCCAAGACAAATTCAATGCCCTTGCTTATAAACACAAAATAAGACCTCAAAATGCCCCGAATCAATCCCGACGACGCATTGGACAGGGATAGTGACGAACCGTCTTGCCCCCAAAATGAATACATGGTGCTCCTTGGAGAGAGTAACGCAAACAGCCTCATTCTCAAAGGATGAGGGAATTCTGGGCGCAAAAGAAAACCAAAACAAGACTTAACGTGGCCCTAGCGAATAATAATACAGGGGATGTCTCGTAAGTAATGTCGTCTTTTAAAGAAAATGTTATTTGGAAAGTCTACTGTCAAAAATTTAACTATTCTTCAAAGTGCATTTGAGACCATCAGATTATATGGTCTTGGCCCATCTTATAGAGAGGTTTCTTATCCCGCGACGGTATCAGTCTCTGGGGTTTTAGGCGAAGAATTCGGCGAGCACCACTTCTACAGCTTAAATGTTTTCGAAATTTCTTCCACGCAAGAAATGGACCATGGATCGAAAATGATGGAAATCTAAAGGGGAAAGATCAGGGCTGTGTGCCGGATCTGGCAGCAGTTCAAATCCTTCCAATTCCTGAATTTTTGCCATGGTTGTTCGTGCAGTATGAGGTCTCGCATCGTCCTGCTGCAAGATAACTCTATTTCGGTTAACTAATGCTGGGTATCTCCGTCTCAAGATTTCATGAACTCGTTCCAGTTGTTGAGAATAAAGATCCGCATTGACTGCACGCCCGTCTGGAACAAACTCCCAGTGAATCACTCCTTCAAAATTCCTCCAGACACACAACATCACTTTGGGGCCGAACCGATCCTCTTTAACGATGACATTGACAGATTGACGGGGACTGAGCCACTCTTTAGAGAAGTCAGCGTTGCGGTAATAAAGCCATTCTTCATCACATGAGACAATTCTCTACCATCCATGGGATTACCGATAAGCTGACGACAGATATCCACTCAACGTTGAGCCTGTACAGGGGTCAATTAATGAGGTGCAGATCTACAGCTTCTGTTTGATTTTCTAAGTTTCTTAATCTGGTGAATCACTCCTTCAAAATTCCTCCAGACACACAACATCACTTTGGGGCCGAACCGATCATTAAGATGGCGGACGGGATGGAAAGCCGTGTTGAATTCGCTCTTAAAAGTATTGAAAATATTACGGATTTAAGTAGATATCTCAAGAAGGAATCAAAGGACGACTTGTATAAAGCGGTAAGGATTATACGAGAATGCTTTGTTGAACTGAAATCTAAACTATGCAGATGTGAGGAACATGTTAAAGAGCTTACTTTATGTGAGGTTATGCAACTAGACAATGACATTGTAGTACAGGGAGACAATAGTTGGTCGCGACAAGTGGCGCAGTCTGGTGACCTAGAGAGGCAAAACGTGGTACCGGCTCCCGCGGCTCAGTCGAAAGAGATACAACAAATTAAAGAGGGAGCAGGAAACATGACGGTCAAATTACTAGTGCCACCTAGCGGTCACAGGGACAACTCGCTAGTGGCACCCAAAGATCCCATAGAAATAGATGAAGCCAACCATCACGGAGAAGGCGGTGGAGTAACGCTACAGCGATCAGAGTCGTATGACATTCATCATAGCGAGACTTTATCAAATTCAGAAATAGAGGCGAGAATCATGGGGAAAATTAACCTGCAGATACAGTCCATGATGGATAATATTCACATATTGGTTAGAAATGAACTGAAAGAGTCAACTCAACAGTCGTTTGAATTTCATAATACACAGCATGAAACCAGTTCCCTGATGAGAAATTCAACAAGAAAACCAGAATTGGACGTCGTAAACGCGGAGTATGCCACAGCAACAAGTCGACAGGTCAGACAGCAACCAGACAGGCATAACAGAAATGAATGTGATACCCAAAGTAGCAGATACCAGTTACGCCCTGCTCAGCAAGATCATCGCCCACTGCCCACAGCCAAAATAGGGAAGGGGAATAACAGTGGTGGACGACTCAAACCGGCACCAAGGCTATACTGGATGTACATCGGACACCTGGACGAAGAAACCACGGAAGAAGACATCACCTCATATGTGGCAGAAAAGGGCATTAATAGCGTCAAAGCATGCTTCACCATTCGAACAAGAGGAAGGAACAAAGCGTTCAAGATAGCATTCCTGGAGAAAGACAAAGAAGTGGTTGACGATGAAAATTTTTGGCCTAAAGAGGTTACTTTTCGCCCCTTCGAGTTTTAACACTGAAGGCCGGTTATCAACAAAATCTACCATCGCAAGAGGCCATCCGGAGTGCAGATCACACAGCAACAAAATCATCAACAACAATAACACTGAGTGCGTCAGATTAATGACTTGGAATGTAGAAGGGTTGAAGAGTGTATTGGCCTTGACCCCACGACTCACACTTGTAGAGAATGACATCCTGCTTTTTACAGAAACTTTCAGCATGGAAGAAATAGGCATTAACGGTTTCTACGGTATTCACTCTCTAGCCACGAAAGGCGACAGAGGCCGCCCCTCAGGCGGATTGAGCTGCTATATAAAGCCGCACTTACAACCTATCAGCCAAATTATGAGAACATTCAACACCCTAACAGTAAACATTAGTAAGATGAACATAATAGGAGCGTACTTCACGCCCAATACAGATCCTGAGGTTATAATAGACGAGCTAGGGAAGGCACTGGAGAACACAGAAAATGATAAACCAACCCTGTTACTTGGTGACCTGAATAGCCGCGTAGACAAATGGGATACAAAATCTCAAGCGGTCACAGACTTTCTTCTAGATTACCATCTAAGGCTACTAAACAGGAAGAGTGATTACACGTACATTGCTCCAAATGGAAGGAGCACAATCGATTTAATCTTCTCAAATGCAGGAGGACAGGCACAAGTGAAGACCGAAAAAATAGTAATCAGAAAACACCTCCCAGTAATAGCGGAAATCCAACTAAGTACTGGAACACAGCATCAGAAAGGAGAACCCCCTAAGCAGAGAGTCTCTAGACATATAGAGGAGGAAAGATGGCAAATGAACAGGGAGGAGATACCGACAATCATGCATATGATAGGGCAGGGGAACCTGGATGGAGCGACAGCAGCACTGAATGACACAATTATAAACGCCACCACTGTTATACCTACATATGATCGCATTGCAAAGCCATGGTTTGATGAGGAATGTTACGTCATGAGACAAACAACGATACATTTACTTCATTCCGCTAGGGTATTTGGTATGGACGCACTAACGAAATATGCTGAGGAGCGTCGGAAATATAAAAGTCTACTAAAAGAAAAGAAAACAGAGTACGATTTATACATAGAACAGAGGTTAATAGCCGAGGCGGAAGCGAAACCTTATAAAATCTTAAGGAACTCGAAGAAAAAGGCAGCAACTCCTCTCATAAACATGGCGCAATGGGAGGCACATTTTAGTCATCTTCTTGGAGAAACTAATATAAGGACAAACGGCTTCACACCGCAGCTGGCAAACGTCCAAGACACTCGCCCAATCACAACAGAGGAGGTCAGACAACTTATAAGCAATGGGAAAAATAACAAAGCTGCTGGGCCAGATGGGATTTTTACAGAGCATTTAAAGGACACACTCCATGACCTGTTAGACCCGTTAACATGTCTGTTTAACGAATGCCTAAAACGTAAGTCAATCCCAGAACAATGGAGGAAGACACTCATAATTGTGATCTACAAAGGGAAAGGGAAGAAGGAGGATCCAAACTCTTACAGGGGAATTGCCCTGGAAAATGTTATGTTCAAAACCTTCTCTAAACTTCTTCTAATACGGGTGGAACATGGACTACGTGCTAGCATACCATCAAATCAATATGGCTTTACCCCGGGTAGATCAACTCTACAGGCTGTACAGGAACTTGTGCAAGAAATAATAACGACCTTAGCCCAACCCGGTAGACCGCTGTATGCAATCTACATAGACTATTCCAAGGCATTTGACAGTATCAACAGAAGGATACTTATCCACAAACTGGAAAACATATTAGGCACCTCCAATAGTGAATTAGAAACATTGAAATCGATTTTAAACGTGAACTATGTTACAATCCATGATGGTATCACCACGTCGAGGAGTATCACTCAAACAAAGGGGGTTCTACAAGGGGATCCCATGAGTCCAGTCCTCTTCAACGTAATGACCTCAGACATTGGGCAAACATTAGACTCAAGAACAGTCAAATTACTCATGCACGCCGATGACATGGTCATCCTCTCAAGATACCGAGATGACCTACAAATAGCTATGGGGAACATTAGGGCATGGGCGGAAGAAAACTCTATGGAAATTAACAGCTCCAAAACAAAGGCTATGAAATTTAGAAGGGGAGGAAGGATAGCTAAAATGGACCAACTCAAGTGTGGAGAAGAACCTTTAGAATTCGTACCCAACTTCAAATACCTGGGTGTCGTGCTACAAACTATTGGAACTGCTTTCTCCCTGCATGTACAGGAGCGAGCTACGGCAGCAACGAAAGCCTCATACGACATTCCCAAACTCCAAAGCCTATCCCTGTCAACAGCGATAAAGTTATTCAAAATTAAAGTTATGCCGACCGCCACATATGGCATACAATTAATTTGGCCCTACTTGTCGGTGAATAACGTCAAAGCGAGATTTATTAAGAGAGCTCTATCCATATCAAAATTCTCAAGGAACAGCTACGCCTATAAAATAGCACAGGAATCCTTCTTTATAGAAGACGTAAAGCACTCTTTCGATCTACCGGAAACTCAAACGTATAAAACCATCATCGAGGAGAGACGAAAAAAAGCCGACGAAATACCACAAGAAATAATGGAGACTGAAGCAATGAAGACAGATATCTGGAAGGGGCCACATTTCAAACTTCGACATCTGTATACGCGATTCGCTGTCCATGGGTTCCATGGAAGGATATGTCAGAATGAGACATTTCATGAGCCCAAGGAGGACTGCGTCTGCAAGAATTGCAATAATCCATGCCCCAAATACCACTTAGTGGAATGTGTAAGCAGGTCTCCATATCTAATCGCAGAAATGTCAGAGTGGTAAAAACGTGATTGTACACATTGTGTTTAATAAAATCATATATTAATCTGGTGATGTATGGTATCTTTTGATGCACTGAGTTCTGCTGACAGCCTAATGGTACTCCTTTGCGGATTTCTTCCAAAACTCTGCGTGTATTCTGAATATCTCAAAGTTTAGGTTTTTCAGAACGCGGTAAACCTGTAGTGATTTCTTCTCCAGCGTTGAAACGTTGGTACTGTCGTTGTGCCATGCGTTCACTAACGACACCTTCCCTTTCCACTTCACATATTCTTCTTCTTGTTGTTCTTAGCGTCATCCCGTAGGAACGGGGTCCGCTTTTTGGATCAATGCACGCCATTTCTTACGATCCAATGCTTCCCGCGAGTTCAGGTTTCTTGATCGTAAATTTCCGTTAATTGTGTCCAGCCACCGCTATTTTGGTCCCCCACGCTTTCTCTGGCCGTCGACCGTTAGATGGTAGGCCGAGCCAATGACTGAACACTGTGGTGCACGGACAATGTGTCCATACCAACGAAGTCTCCATTCATGTATTTTCTCATTGATTGACTTCACATATTCTTGCGCTACCAATAAACGTTCTATTGTGTTTAGAAGTACGTTGGTGAGCTAGCGGCATTTTGAATTCCGTAAAGCTGTTGCTTCAGCCATGGATGTTCCTATACTACAAAGTCCGTCGTAAAGATATGATTATGGTCAGTAATGCCATTGTCAGTTGTCTACGTTCATATAGTTTAAGAGAGAGAGAGATAGTCTGGTGGCATCGCAGTGAATGACTCTGTCTCACTATGCGCAGAACGTTCTCTCTCGCCAGGCTTCGTATGCGTTCTTCACTCTAATAATATAATGATCATTAGAAACAAAAGAAATTCACATTAATTTCGGAAAAGAACCGCGATATGAATATTTAATTTCGCGTTTTATCGCGAAATAGTTCAAGGTTATCGCGATAATTTCGTGTAAATTTGAAAGGGGTATGTATCGAGTGGACGGTATTAGGCGTGCAAAATATGACAAATATATTTACTCTAAATATTAAAATTATAACTTACACAGTTTTACAATACTGAGAGGAAACAGTAATTCAAGATCTCAGATCTGTTTTTTTATTTATTGAATAAATATAGCAGAAGTCATTATATTAAATTCTTTCATTTTGCTTTTTCTTTAAGCCGCAAATGCTCTTTATTTTTCAAACAATGTTTAGACACTGTGCCTCGTTTATCGCAATCTACCCGCATATAAAAGCATAATAAAATTTTAGAATCGGATACGTGAAGACCTTAAGTAGAAAATTCTTTGGCTGTGGAATGAAGTGTAACTGTTCGACTTAACTACGACTGAATATTGGCAAAGGTACTAACTTATAGACTTGCAGACATTCTTGGTGGTCTTGGAGGTAACACCAGCACCCTTCCAGGAGATGGACAATAGCGCCAATAGGGTTTTACCCTCCGCCAAGTGTCAGTCGCCTTTGGAATGTGCGCTTTTCCCATTCCATATTTGGCTTGTACAAAGTGTGGCTGTCATGTTTACAAGTTCAAGAGGTGCATGAAATATTAAACAAAAAAGTAATGATTACAAAATGGCAATATATTTCGATTTTTTCGCCGAATTAGTTTATTTTGTTATTGAAGTTATTTATCAAGAACATTCGTGATAAAAATATTGCAATCATTGATACCGTTACCATCCTACTCTCAAAGAAATTGCATTTTTTATGAACAATTTATCTCTTTTATCGCGACTGCGAAAATATGTGATAACGTTTGACGTTTCTCCAGGCAGATGGTGGCAGCCCACTCATGTGTCGATCGAGCCGCAACCCACAGCGCTATTTCCAAGTAGGGATCCTGGCTGGAGGACTTGGTTGTGGAGTGAGGGAGGCCCCAGCTCTTTTCGCCAACACGACCCTCTTCAGCCACTGGGTCTTCAGAGAGTTGGTTAAGAGGAAGCTGGACAACGAGGCTGAACATCCTTGAGGACTTCGGTGTGGAGTGCGTTAGACAACAGCCCTCTAAAATCACTGGGTTGGAGACGAGGAGTAGGAAAACGAGGCAGAACATTCTTGTGGACTTCCGTGTGGAGTGCGTTGGACAACATCCCTCTAAAATCAATAGGTTGGAGAAGAGGAGAAGGCAGAACATTCTTGAGATGCTCAATGGTGACTAGCTTAAGGGGGTCGATGACCTTCAAAAGTAAACAATTTTTAGCATAGGCCTATAATTTACCGTTTTATATAGGGGAAGCTTTGAAAATTCTGCAGTGGTACCTCTGCGGAAGAGACGAGTACATCTTACCAGTTGTTTTGAGTTAACTAAATCCCCTAAGCTATGAATTTTGAAACGACAAATGTTTCCTCCTGGTGGTAAAATCGTGAAAACCTATGTTTATTTAGTTTCTGAACTATTTATAAATAATTCTTCATGTGTTTCGGTAATTTATTTATGCGGGAGTGGTAGCAATGAAGCATATTACTAGATTTACCACATTGCGGATTTGGACGAAGTCTCGCAGCTTTAACCCAAGCAAGTTACCACTTATTGTTATTTAGACAACCAATATCAGAAGAAATTTTATGAACTGAATTTATGTCGTAAATATGTAGTAGGCTAAGTTAATTTCTGTTAATTTTTTGAATCAATTTCCCTTAATTTATCATGTTTCCCATCAACCCCTTAATGTTGCGAATTTAACCGAGTCCTACATATAACAAAACTCAATATTCTCTACAGCATGGCAGAAAAGGGAAGTTGTGTGACCTCATGAATGCAGAGGTTTAATTGTAGAGGATGAACCATCCTTAGATTAACAGATATATTTATATGTTTGTCTACCCCTTATTATTCCCGTTTACAACGGGTCGGGGATCTGATGCGATGACATTCTATGTGGAGGATGGTTTTTATGGACGGATGCCCTTCCTGATACTAAGCTCTTGAGAAGAGTTAATGAGAGATGAAATTAATGAAGATGAATGAAACCGGTCAAGAATGTGGAAGGAAGTGGCCGTGGCCTGTCAGAAGGTACCGTCCCAGTATTTGCCTGGAGTTGAAAATGGGAAATCACTGAAAACCATATCAAGGACAGCCGACGGTGAGGATTGAGCCCACGTCTACTGAGTTTGCAGAGAACTTGGCCCCATGGACTATTACTGCGCTTTAGCGAGCGTGGCTATCACTGGCAGTAGATATATTTATATTCTTGTAACAAAAGAAAAACAGATTTCAATTTCTTGAAATATAGAAATTGTTGAGGTTTTAGTTGTTGTTGTTGTAACGTCTTCAATTAATAATTAATTGTGACAATTCACGTTCATCCTCAAGAATATATACTACTAAATGGTGCTTCTTAGCTCTGTGTGTGTCAGCTTCTAAATAAATAGATAAGCAAATAAATAAACAAATAAACGCCGTACGGAAACGACGCCTGAATTTCAGTGGTCATATCTACGGAATGAACAGCGTCAGAGTAACTGAGAGATTATTCAAAGTAAAGAACTCGAAGAAGGTCAACATTAAATGGCTAGAAGAAACAAAGGCGGACCTCCAAGAAATGAATATCACAGACGACATCATAGACAATCGTGGCGCTGTTAGGACAAAAGTAGCCAATCATATATTTAGGGAGAAACTCATAACGAAAACTGGTAGAAAGTGGTCGACAGAACGCATGATTCAACACAGTGCATTCATAAAGAGATTTTTGAATGAATGTATTCATAGATAACTGCCACTGAGGCTAAAGAGCCCCTTTATGTAGCGTATACAATGTTCTGGCTTGAAGTTATGTAATACAAAACTAAACCTAGCTTAACAACTAAGAAAACAAAATATAAAATATACCTATTACTAGCCAATTAGCAGACATTTCATACAAAATGAAAAAGACAAATTAGAATATAATAATTAAATAAATGACCTACCTAATCTATACTAATATAATAAAGCTGAAGAGTTTGTCTGTGTGTTTGTGTCTTTAAACGCGCTAATCTCTGGAACTGCCAGTCTGATTCGAAAAATTATTTTTGTATATGATAGCCAGATTCGGACAGACCACTCCATTCCCTGCATTTAGGCCCTTTTGCACAAATCTACACCGTTTCACCGATCTAATAACTTGACGGACATCTTGTCGCTAGGCGACAACGACTAACACTGTATCATGATAATTAACGCCGCACCATTGATGGACAGGTTGTCACTAGGCAACAATGATTTACTCTGTATCATGATAGTCCGGTAAAATTTGCTAAAGGCACTTGGGAAAACTTACCGATTGACAATCGAGGATTGTATTGGACTGTAGTATTCTCTATGCTATCGTATGCACAGTTAATCAGCATATTAGCAAAATGTAATGTAATGCTATCCTGTCAGAGAAACATAGTGGCAAACATTCATACATTCACCTATCACCATTTTGCAGTTTTCATGTGTAGACAGTTGTTATTTCATTTGTGGGGCTTAGACATCATGGTCATGTTGCCCCTTGTACATGGGTGTGTGTGTTATAATTTTTGTGATAACTTGTGTTATTGTGATTGTTACACTAGCATGTGTAAATACGGTATAAAGCTCAATGTTGGTTTGTCTGTCTGTTATTTATAAAAATCTCCATTTGTTTATTTTTCTTCTTCTTTTTTGCTTTGTTCTGCTTTTCGTCGTCCTCCTCCTTACTTTACTACTTCATATCCTCGTTCTACTTCCCCTCCTTGTTCTACTTCTCCATATCCTCGTTCTACTTTTCCTGGTTCTACTTCTCCATATCCTCGTTCTACTTTTCCTTGTTCTACTCCATATCCACGTTCTACTTCTCATTGTTCTACTTCTGCATATCCTCGCTGACTTCTTTTTCATTTTCTTGTCTTTCTAACCGCCTGTTGAACATCCGATCCTAAAGGTCCTGGGTTCAATTTCTTGTTTTGCCATGAATATTAGTTCTGGTCTAAGTGTTGGAATGGAGCTCACTCAGCCTCGTGAGACAGAACTGAGAAGAGGTGGGTTAGATTCTAAACTTAGTCAACGAACTTAAATCTGCTGTATTTCAAGTAAGACTTCATTAGGTGCCTGCCATCTTAGATTTATCAAATCATATATGCAAGCCAATGGAGAGGGTTATGGCGTAGCTGCTTGTCTTTCAATCAGACGGCGGAGTTTTAATCCGGGGTGGAATTATCACCTGAAAAATAACGTGGCGTCAGGAAGGTCATCCGCCCTTAAATCCCCAGTCAACACGAAAGTGATACTGATTGGTTCTGGCAACCCAAATTAATTGTGATAAGTCGAAGAAAGTTTCTTTTATATAGAAAAGCCTGGACCTGATGATGTTCGTTTACCGAAATAAACATGTCACTGTTGTAATACCCACACCCCGTGCGTTGTCGCAGCCCTAAACTGAGGAACCAACCTACCAACCAACCAACCAACCAACAAACCAACCAAGATATACTTTTAAGGAAATTAGCTCTCCGCCCAATCTAATTGGGTACACTCACGCTGACTGACTGAAAAGTTATTCTATCATTAGATAACTTAAGTAACACTAAATCAAGACTTTTAATATTACAATATTACCTATCAAACTCCCTTAATCAACTCTTCTTCTGCTTCGATCCCAACAGTATACCTTCTATCTTGGGTTGGCTCTTCTGTTTAGGAGCAGTCATGTAGCCCCGTGTACTTTGGGTGTGTGTAGAATCTGTCTGATAACCGGTGTTAATTGTGATGGCTGTATTAGTGTGCGTTATCTGTAATTCTGGTCACTGAAGACGATCAATTTCAAGTAGTTGCTACTTTTGCTAATGACACCTAGCTGTGAACTTAGCTACTAGATAGCACCGCAATCAGCACCTGGCGCTGAACGTTGGAAAGTAATAGAGCGTTAATCAGATCTAACCTACAAATTTAGCTTCACACATTTGTACTTAGTGCAAGGTTCTTTTACATGACATAAATCGATGACAATGGCCCGCCGGCTTTACTTGCCCTCCGTAGGAAGGCATAGTGAGTTTTTTTTTCGCTCTTGAAAAATCCGACGACATCGGTCGGGTTTGACCCGCGACCTTGGGCATAGAAGCTTAGCATGCTACCAACTACGCCTCCCAAGCAGCCCTTTTATCTTCTATTGATAACAAAACTTAATAGCATTTGAAATAACAAACCGAGCTTGTTCATGAATAACTTAGTACCTATATAATTTACGCTCCATCCCTAGTCATTTGTAGTTCTTCGGTCAGTCAAATTATTTAATTCACTACCGGTATTAAATGGGACAACTTAGGAGTGGCAGGCCAAACGACCAGATAAGACCACTGTACTGTGACACCCTACCGAGTTAAGTAAAACATTGCAAATAGTATTTTCTAGTGAATGTTAATTTGTGTCTAGTATATTGATTTAGTGGACCCTCCGTATTGTAAATTGTTCGGTTGGTCTCTATATCAACATAGGGCTTGAGACGTGACTAGCTTTGGAGGAAGGAATGACATCTCTCTTTTGATAAGAAAATCCTTGAACTTAAAGCACATTGTTACTGGTTGACACATACAAGGAATGAGTAAACAGGAAAGACTACGCTTGCGGTATACCAGCTACAGGGACCACTAGCCGCCACTGACGTAACCTGACCTAACCTCATCTAAACTGACTTAGCCTAACCTAACCTCATCTAAACTGACTTAGCCTAACCTAGCCTCATCTAAACTGACCTAGCCTAACCTAACCTCATCTAAACTAACTTAGCCTAACCTAACCTCGTCTAAACTAAGTTAATCTAACCCTATCTAACCTATCCTAATATCTTAACTAACTGAACCTAACCTAGCCTCACATACCCTTGCCTGACCTATCCTAACCTAACCTCACATAACGTAACTAACGTAACCTAACCTACCCTAACCTCATCTAAATTAACTTAGCCTAACCAAACCTCATGTAAACTAACTTATCCTAACCCAACCTTACATAACGCAACGTAACTTAGCCTAACCTAATCTAACCTCACCTAACCAATCTCATCTAAACTAACTTAACCTAACCTAGTCTCACGTAACCTTACCTGACCTATCCTTACCTAACCTAACATAACGTAATAAACTTAACCTAACATAACCTCATTTAAACTAACTTAGCCTAACCTAACCTCATCTAAACTAACTTAACCTAACCTAGTCTCACATAACCATGTCTGACCAATCCTAACCTCATATAACGTAACGCAACATAACCTAACATAACCTCACCAAAACTAACCAAGTGTCGACGTAATCCGCAGAGGAATGTTTAGACCGTGGCGTGGGCCTAACTCAAACGTGTCCGTGACTACTTGGGACTGTTCTATGAAACCAAATCGAACCTCTGTTGGAGGTGACCATGGAATAGTTCAACCGCCCATTTTATGGACATCATTGACCGTGTGAATAACCACTAGACTTCGGTTCCTGGAGCAGGACACGGCTATTCTGCAGTGCTGAATGTCCGGTTATACTACATTTCCTTGTGGTCATACACTGACTATAAAGCGAAAATGATTAGATATTATCAGACAGTGCTGAAAGATGCGCGCTGCGTTGTGTGTAGTCCTACTCCTAGGCACAGCAAAATTGCTGGCCGGCGTCAGGGTGCGCAGACAGGAAGATTATTCCGATGAGGAAAGTGAAGGAGATTATGGCGAGTATAAGGACACCAGTTCCTATGAGCGCTGTAAATGTGAAGGTTCCTTCACCTGCTACTGTGTACACAGAGACTTATGTGATTCTGAAAGAACAATCATCACTACTGGAAGAAAACTCTTCCCCTTCAGGTAAGATGTACTGTAGATAAACTAAAAACTTCTCACATTCAAGTTTGCTTGATATTCTGTAAATAAGTTACCTTAAAACTTGAAACTACCTTTCAAACCGTGGAAATTTGATCTTGAAATGTTACTTGTCACCGAATTATCCGTATTCTGATATGGGCGGGAATTGATAAATAATAGACATGTATACGTATGTATGTATGATAATAGACATGTATACGTGTATATGCATTTGTGTATGATAATAGACATTTGTACGGCTGTGTGATAATAGACATGAATTCGTATATATGCATTTATGTATGATAATAGACATGTAACGTATAATTCATTCATACAAGTTAATAATTCATTCAAACATTGAATATTCCATTCACACAAGCAACAATCCTCTCATTCAAAAATTAAATAATCCAACCAAATGTTCAACAAAACTTTGATTCAAACATTAAATAATCCATCCATATATTAAAGAATTCTTTGATTGAAACATTGAATAATCCATCCATATATTCAACAATCCTTTGATTCAAACATTAAATAATCCATCCATATATTCAACAATCCTTTGAGACAAACATTAAATAATCCATCCATATATTCAACAATCCTTTGATTCAAACATTAAATAATCCATCCAGATATTCAACAATCCTTTAATTTAAACACTAAGTAAATGTTCAACAAACATTTCATTCAAACATTAAATAATCCATCCACATGTTCAACAATCCTTTCATTGTAACATTAAATAATCCATCCATATATTCAACAATCCTTTGATTCAAACATTAAATAATCCATCCAGATATTCAATAATCCTTTCTTTCAAACATTAAGTAATCCATCCTCATGTTCATCAATCTTTTCATTCAAACATTAAATAATCCATCCATATATTCAACAATTCTTTGATTGAAATATTAAATAATCCATCCAAATGTTCAACAATCTTTCATTAAAACATTGAATAATCCATCCAGATAATCAACATTCCTTTGATTCAAACATTAAATTATCCATCCTGATATTCAACAATCCTTTCTTTCAAACATTAAGTAATCCATCCACATGTTCAACAATATTTTCATTCAAACATTAAAAAATCCATCCACATGTTCAACAATCCTTTCATTGTAACATTAAATAATCCATCCATATATTCAACAATCCTTTGATTCAAACATTAAATAATCCATCCATATATTCAACAATCCTTTGAGTCAAACATTAAATAATCCATCCATATATTCAACAATCCTTTGATTCAAACATTAAATAATCCATCCAGATATTCAACAATCCTTTAATTTAAACACTAAGTAAATGTTCAACAAACCTTTCATTCAAACATTAAATAATCCATCCACATGTTCAACAATCCTTTCATTGTAACATTAAATAATACATCCTTATATTCAACAATCCTTTGATTCAAACATTAAATAATCCATCCAGATATTCAATAATCCTTTCTTTCAAACATTAAGTAATCCATCCTCATGTTCATCAATCTTTTCATTCAAACATTAAATAATCCATCCATATATTCAACAATTCTTTGATTGAAACATTAAATAATCCATCCAAATGTTCAACAATCTTTCATTAAAACATTGAATAATTCATCCAGATAATCAACATTCCTTTGATTCAAACATTAAATTATCCATCCTGATATTCAACAATCCTTTCTTTCAAACATTAAGTAATCCATCCACATGTTCAACAATATTTTCATTCAAACATTAAATAATCCATCCATATATTCAACAATTCTTTGATTGAAACATTAAATAATCCATCCAAATGTTCAACAATCTTTCATTAAAACATTGAATAATCCATCCAGATAATCAACATTCCTTTGATTCAAACATTAAATTATCCATCCTGATATTCAACTATCCTTTGATTCAAACATTAAATAATCCATACACATGTTCAACAATCCTCTCATTGAGGCATTAAATATCGCATTCAGTTACTCAGACATTTAATAAATCATTCAAATATTGAACACATAATGATACAATAATTCACTCATTCTTTCATTCAATACTTCATGAACGCATTCACAGTTTCTTTGAGACAGTTAATCATTCACATTCAAATTCATACACACAATCATTTATTCATTAGTTCAAACAATAAGCGAATCGACCATTTAGTCAGTCATCAATGAATCACCCAATCACTCACTCATTCATACAAGAACTTAATATCCCTATTATAAATGTTTTAAACTTCAGAAGAGACAAGCTCTTTGCACCCTCTAGTCATTGTGTGCAATATTCTAGCTCATCGACCACAGAAACATTACTGCTAAGCACTGCTTCGAGCCAGGTGTCTTTAAGGGTGGATCATTGAGTTCATCCGTAGGTCCTCATGTGATATCACCAGTAACGTAATCTCAGAACTTGGCTTTCCTAGGGCACCATTCGATTACCCCTAATGTAATATCACCAGTGATCTAATCTCAGAACTTGGCAATCATAAATCACCATTTGAACACCCCTAATGTGATATCACCAGTGATATAATCTCAGAACTTGGATATCCTAGACCACTATTTGAACGCCCCTAATGTGATATCTCCAGTAATGTAATCTCAGAACGTGGATTTCCTAGGGCAACATTTGAACACCGGTAATGTAATCTCTAAACTTGGCTTCTCTAGGGCACCATTTGTACACCCCTAATGTGAAATCACCAGTAATGTAATCTCTAAACTTGGCTTTCCTAGGGAACCACTTGAACACCCCTAATGTGATATCAGCAGTAATGTAATCTCAGAACTTGGCTTTCCTATGACACCATTTGAACACCCCTAATGTGATATCACCAATAATGTAAGCTCTGAACTTGGTTTTCCTAGGGCACCATTTGAACATCCCTAATGTGTTATCACCAGTATTGTAATCAAAGAACGTGGCTTTCCTAGGGCACCATTTGAACACCCTAATCTGGTATCACCAGTAATGTATTCTCAGAACTGGGCTTTCCTAGGGCACCATTTGAACAACCCTAATGTGATGTCGCCAGTAATTTAATGTCTAAACTTGGCTTTCTTAGGGACCCATTGGAACACCCCTAATGTGATATCACCAATAATGTAATCTCTATACTTGGCTTTTCTAGGGCACCATTTGAACACCCCCAATGTGATATCACCAGTAATGTAATCACAGAACGTGGCTTTCCTAGGGCACCATTTGAACACCGCTAATCTGGTATCACCGTTCAAAGGAACGACGAAATTCGACATGCAAGCTACCCTCTGGGTGTCAATTAACAAAGCTCGCACCAGACACCCGAGGCCATACGATATTATTATTATTACCAGTAATGTATTCTCATAACTGAGCTTTCCTAGGGCACCATTAGAACACCCCTAATGTGATCTCACCAGCAATGTAATCTCTAAACTTGGCTTTCCTAGGGCACCATTTGAACACCCCTAATTATAAGGTGAAGCTTGTAATAACTGATGACCTAACTGTGAGATCGATTAAAGACCTTGGATATGGATGCAGTAAGGAAGGAAGTCGGTTTCCTGTGATAACCGCTGACCACAGACTACATTCCCTTGTTAGCTTTGGCAGCAGAAAGTGGTGATAGTGACTATGTGACAATGAGATCATCTGTCTATTTTAACACATGTTTACGCCTGTATTCGTCAAACAGCCCAGTACTAGCACGTGGCTACCAGGAGACGTGCATTCAATCCCATCTATACCTCATCCACGGAATCTGAGAAATAGGTTTGCCCATGACGTCATGCACAGGGAGTGAAATGAGAATGCGATGGGTGGGGCTCGGTAGCCCAGCCACTGCGAGAGTTGGTAGAAGTCAAGTTCGCACCACCCTCTGCGCTAATTATTCAGTGGCATCGCGCCTCATTGGCCATTCAGCCGAGTCACTACTGTGCGCGGACTACGTGTTTTCACACTGGCACTTTGCAGATGCTTGGACGGAGTTATACGCCAGCAGTTCAGGGGAAGGTATTTTGATCAAATTATTTCTTGTGGTAACTAACTAAATACAGTGCTGGCAAAATGTTTAATGACATCTACAGGCCTTAAACATTGTGCTAACATACATATTTTGGCATTGGAGCTGAAAGTACAGCAGAAATGCCACCCTTTAGTGAAAACCAGAGGTCTCTAGCTCTACCCATTCCCAATTTAAGGTAGGTTTTGTAAGTTGCTTAAAAATCCATTTATATATAACAAAATAAATAATAACTTGAAAACGGTTTGAGCCAGATTTCTGAATTTTGTTATACAAGTAGGTGTACCAGGTATACATCAACCAGTTATTGCTAAAAGTCATAAAAAATGTGTGTTAAAATTTCAGGGGTGTTTAATGTTTGCTGAATTTTATGAAAAAGATGTAAAATGTAGGAAGAAGAAAAATAATTTTGAATTTTCCTCCATAAGATGGCCATGTGTCCAAAGACTTTCTAGCACACTGCAGTGACCCAAGGAGAGATGTTAGCAAGATCTAGGCAGCACTGGATCTCTTTGGTATTGCGAAGAGTTGTTTATTCCTTTGGATGAATTGAGGTTAAGTCATTGTGGGAACGTTTTAGCGTGATAATGGGTCGTAAAAGTGTGTCAAACACCCCTAAAATTTTAACACACAACAACTGTTAGGAACCAGCTAGCTAGGTTGTGTATCGCGGCTCATCTACTATGCTGTATTTCGAACCGTGGAGTACACGCATGCGCATTGCACTCCTTTAGTATTTTACGGGGGTGAGGGATGAAAAGGGTATTAGTGTGAGTTAAATGTGTCTGAATTGGCTAGCAGGAGATGGGTGATGACACAAATGTTGAAGTACTACCAGCTACCTCTGCAAACACTAGCGCCACCATAAAATGCCGAACCAGGATTAGCAAGTATGCTACAATGTTGCCAACATTAACGCGCCTTTGCATCGTAATGTTTTAGTGACACTAATAATTAAGTATACACATTATAATAACTAATTCAATACCGTATAAACATATTTGGTCCAATATTTGAAGCGTAGGTGGGAACAAACGTCTATATTACATTTCTTACCTATTGAGAAAAACAGCAATAAAGGTGATTGTTGTCCGTGGGACAGGGCTACACGGTAAGACGTTGGTTGGTTGGTTCCTCAGTTTAGGGGCTGTGTCAAGGCGGTCATGTAGCCCCGTGTACTTTAGGTGTGTGTAAACTCAGTCTGATAAACGGTGTTAATTCTGATGGCTGTATTAGTGTGCGTTATCTGTTTTTCATCCAGGTGAGGACTGCAGACGATAATTTCAAGTAGTTCCTACTTTTGCTACCATATGCTACCGTCCACGACACCGAGCTGTAAACCTGGCTAGTAGATGCCACCGCAACCGCACCTGGAGGAAACGTTGGAACTTAAATGTTAGCTTCACACAATTGTAGTTAGTGGAAGGGTTTTTAACATGCCATAAACGTATGGCATGGGCCGCCCACTTTACTACCCCTCCGAAGGAAGGCGTACTAGCGCGTCTTGGGATGAGTGTTACAAAAATAATGTGAATCACAGTATCTCCGCATATCATCTAAGTTCAATATATAGTCCAGGACACCTTAAATAAGTTACTAGAAAACCAACATGGCCGCCACATTTGGTGTTGCCAACTTACATCATTTAACACCAAAAAGTCAGCACACACATCCATGTAACACGTAATCGCAAATGATCGAAACTAAGTAAAGGCTCTTTTACGAAAATACGTTTTACATGAAGTTGTGAAGCAGTCCTTGCTCAAGTTAGGGACATCTTGGTCATCAGTCCTCGACAGTAACTCTAAAGCAGTATTATGGTAGTGAAGTTAACTTAAATTATCTCTTCTAGATTGATTTTTAAAGCATCACATAAAAGGCATAAGAACAGAAACATTAATACTTACTCAATTATTTTCTCCAGGGAGCTAAAGATGAGCATGTTCATTTCTTCTTATAGGCTATATTTTTATAATTAGTCCAAAAATGCAGACCATTCTGTTTTAAAATGAGTGTTCAGAGAAGGATTTAGGAGTAGGAGAGAAATATAATAGTAGGGTACATATTAGCTTATTATTTCTTTATTTTTGATAAGCACCATACTCATTTCTTGCATGTATTGGCAACTCAAACTAACACTTGGGGCGCTGCGGTCGGTCCGGATAAGTAGGGTAAAAATACTCAATAACACGCGTTTGATATGGAACACTTTTTATTTTTCGGTTATAATCAGTAAATGTGGTCCCTAAAATAATGACAGTGTTATTTTCAATTGTATATATGTATAACTGTGCGATACATGTGTTCTAATTTGTGTGTTCCACTGGATTTTATGTGTTAATTGCATATTATCAAGCATCGGTTGTCTGCTGGTATCTGTTTTTGAGCAGTTCGAGTCATGGCACTGTTACTTTAAAAGCTATATTTGAGTTTGCTCACTGTACCATAGACTGTAGAAATTATTTGCTGCTTGGTAGGGCGAAGGGATGAGTTTAACTTGTATTAAAGCTCGGGGGACACAGGAATTGCTTGATTTAGATGATTAGCTGGTGGGTTTGGTGTAGAATATTGGACTGGTAGCAGGTTCTCGCAGAGTAGATATTTACCCTGCGAAGTCAAATTAGGCCTATATGACTCGTAGTGGAATGGCTCGGAT
The DNA here is from genome assembly GCA_946902985.2 of Meconema thalassinum. Taxonomy (NCBI): domain Eukaryota; kingdom Metazoa; phylum Arthropoda; class Insecta; order Orthoptera; family Tettigoniidae; genus Meconema; species Meconema thalassinum. The sequence goes on along the minus strand of OX336388.2, from coordinate 601,108,415 downwards.
ATCGCAGAGCGAGGTGATGGCGGTTGGTAGGGTAATTGGAAATGAACTAGGGAGGGGGAAGGATACCTGACTGATGAAGCTTGGCTGTAGTCGGCTGGTGTAGGCCTAGCTGTCTTGGTACGGCTTGGCTCGGCGTAAACAGTGAACAACCCGTCCTGTCGTCAGTGAGTGTAGTGGTGAGTGGTCCAACCCGCTCCTGTTGCCCGTATTTATTTGGTATCGTCACCTTTTGGCTATTGCTATTTACATCTTTTGGAAAGTGATGAAAACTTATATCTGCAGCCCTCTTTTATGCATCGACTTACAGCCGTAAACTGAGCAATATACGTTGCTTTTACTCATTTTACGAGTAAAACTTATTACTTATGTATAAAGACACGAAGAAATTACCTCGATCTGCTTACGAATACAAGAAACCATATACAAACAGTCACCACGTGACAAATGTACCCTACTTGGTACATATATGAAGGCAGAATTGAGACAAGCTGTTGAAAGCCTGTTGGCAAATCCCTATTGAGATGCAAGAAGATGGTTGATCCAATGCTTAGGCCTAAAACCATTCGAACTAGTCGTGGATTTTAGGGGCATTAGACTAATGGCAACTCGAAGATTTCGTCTTGGAATGGTAGAAAGCAGCAGTTGGTTGATTATGGGGCTTTGTGCATCATGATCATGTAGATCTGTGTACTTGGGCATGTGGAATTTGTCTGATAACCTGCGTTATTGTCATAGCTGGATTAGTGTGTGCATTTATTATTCAGATGAGGATTGGGAACGAGGTGGCCATGGCCTTAATTTAGGAACCATCCCGGCATTTGCCAGTAGTAGAAGCGTGGAAACCACTTCCAAGATGGCTAAGATAGGAATCGAACCCTCCTTTTCTTAGTTTTGCCTCATGAGGCTGAGTGTGCCTTGCTCCATCCCTCAGACCAAAATTAAAATTTCTTGGCAGAGCTGGAAATTTAACCTGGACCAACTGCCAAAAAATGCTAGCCGCACAACGCGAGATGGTTGGTAGAATAGTCTCCTGACCTCTCATCAACCGGCACATTAAAAGCCACTTGTAGAAAATTCAATGAATTCACTGAGAAATTGACGAGTTAAGTACAGGCGTTGAAAGGCAAGCTTTATCGACGGAGTAATATCTTGAAAATTATAATTATAAGATACCAACACAAAACAATTTTCTGTGGAGAGCTGAAATATTTAAATTGCGAGAGCGGAATATATGAGAGGGAATTGAACTGAGGCAGCGTTGTGGCGAATGGGTACGTCCTCTACACTTCCACTCATTTCCACATGATCATAATAATAGCATTATCATGACGAATACAATACATAGTGTTATCACTGACCGAGTTCAAGTGCGCCCCGCTGTTGTCCAGCGCTAGTGGTGCAGACTCCCAACGCTACAGTCAACCGCAGTCAGCTGTTCAAAAATGGGATACGTGCTGGCCTGCGTAAACCTCTTTACGAAGGCTGCGGTTACGCTGATTACATCAAATTTTCAGTGCATACTCTAAAATAAAATAATAGCCTGCCTTCAACCAAAAATGTTCAAGGCAAAACGACATACGTAATAGAGGTAACACTTCAGGAGTGATCAACCATACTTATATTAGCCTAAATACCTTGTGTAATGATGAATAATAATTATGGAAGTGATGTCCTAATAGATGTTTTCTCCTTCACTGTCTGTAACCCACCCGCTATGACCTTTTATAAAACGACATATACTGTAGTGAAATTTCAGATTAATTCTGTACCATGTATCACTCTTTTTTCTTTTCGCTTTCACTTTGATAATATATCATTTTCATACCTTATTTCATCTTTTGGCGGGAGGGGGACATTATCAATTGTAACTACTAACCTTGATCACTTCTGCACCGGATATATGTGCTAAATCACTTAAACATGTGTTTTTATTTATTGTATATTTAACAACCGCAGCCATGTTCGACAGCATATTTGGTATGTGAAACTGCCGCAGTGAGCGATCACATTGACGTCATTAGTTACCAACATATCCGATACTAAATAGGCCTACATTAGACGACACATGTAATGTTGTAATTATGTGAGAAAAAGAAATAAACGAGCTCTTCTTGGTTAGACGACTGACTGGACGAAACCATTGGTCGCTACTTGGTTAGACGACTGTCTGGACGAAAATTACCGATTGCACTACAAGCAAGGAGGTCTGGGCATAAGCCCCAGGTTAGGTTTGTTTTGTATGTAGAACAGTATTTACCACTGTAATGAACGCTGATCGCAAGAATTTCATGTTTCGAACTAATCGCCAAAACCAGCGCCTCACTGCCTAAAAGTTATTGGTCTAGGCACAAACCATGGGTATGGATGAAAATTATTGATGCGTGTCTACCCCCACTGTGCGTGACAAAATCCAGGGGTGTTTGTATGGCCTAATGAATTAACAATTATTGGTCTAGACAAAAACAGCTTGCACAATCCATTGCGAACTGGTTCTAACTTGGCGCTATTTTGTTTCATGGTACCGCGCTTATACAAAGTAGTCCCGTAAGTGTGGGATTGGCAATACTGTACTTGTGCATAATTAACAGCGAAAATGGCAGACTCAGCTGGAATTCCATCTATATAAGTCGTGATCCTATTTGGAACATCCTGAGATCTGAAAAATGCACACTTTGTCACGAACCTGGAAGTAAAATGGATAAGGAGCACCTGCCACATTGCAACAAACTTGATGTGACTGCTAGAACTTCAGGAAACCTCACACAACTCTATTGGAATGCAAGAAAGCTGATGGATTGGAATCTGGGCAAGCCATAAGAAACAACAACAATGCTTTAATATGAAAAATTGAGGTAACGCGGGCCGCGTTAGCTAATATATAACGCCCCCGGTTTTTGTTATGCACAGTGGAGGTAGTCAAGCATCAATATTCTTTATCCAGACCAATGGTTTTGCCTTTTATTTCATTATTCACGTGTCGTGAATTTTAAGAATGTCCAAGCTGTGTAGTATAGGCCTACGAGATCTATGAAATTTATAGTTTTCTATTACCGTATAATGTATAGCCTACAAATATCGTTACCTGTGTGCTACTAATTCAAGCGCAGCCATCACAGCATACAGTCACAATCATGTCCGATGCAGGTGTATAAGCCACTTTCTACTTTCATTCAGAATTAATAATGCAAGTAGGCTATAGCTGCGACCAATATTTATAACTTATTGCAACCAGTGGCTTCGCCAAAACCGTGTCATCTAACCAAGTAGCGAAAAATGACTTTGTCTTACCCAACATTAGTACATCAGTAATTTTCTCCAAGACATGCAGTGGCGCAGTAACTTATGTCGAGAACTAAAAGAGAGCTATGAGATATTTTTGGTATTCTACGAAAATTTGCATATGTGACTCCTGCGTACTGCATATACCATGCACATGTGAGTATATGGCTCTTCAGAATGATGATTGATTCATGTTGCACAACCTTTTAAGTTCGTTGAAGGGCATCACACTACTCTGTCGCAACCATGACTGAAACAAATAAAAATAGGCTTATTATAAATATTTTATCTGCCTACTACTAAGTAGGCTATAGGTCAGTAGCCAAGTACATAAGTTATAAGCTTCATAAAATATAATCACCAATACATTCACTACCACCAACCGAGTGTGAATCATAGACTTAAGCTTAAGAGTTACATGTGCAATGTATTATAATATTATGGCTGACGGCATTTGGAAGTCGAGAATAATATACATTACTATATTAGAAGGAGAATTGAACCTAAGAATACATTCCCGAGAGAGAACTTACATAGGCTATATTTTAGGTTATGTTTGAATTAGGCCTATACGGAAAATGCAGACGGAAGACTATTTCAAAATTTCCAAAGACCATTATGGTTTTTTATTACGTTATTTGTGCTCTGACTGAATATAAAAATAAATAAAACAACGATTAAATAACTCTGTACTTTAAATTGTGTAGGTCTAGGCTAGGCCTACTTACTTAAATTGTAGTGATCTTTGTAGAGTTACTCCAATCCATCTCCAATCTTGTTCTCGTATTTTTTAGGCGTCATGATGAAATCTAAATAAGAATTTATCCAAAAATTAATTAAATAACAGCTTCGAAACATCTCAGACAAGTGGATTTGACACACACATATCAAGAGTCTATAATAACTGTATAAACTGTTTTAATCGATGTATATTACTAGTACTTACCTTGTACAACTTGTTACAACTTCATTAGACTTGAATTTCCAAAGAAAACTGTGAAATTATTTAAATAATAAGTCATTAGTTACAGTCGTAATTATTATGTTGGCTGACTTTGTGAAAAATGCATTCTGGGAGTTATTGCCAGAAACATGTCGGCAACTGTGACGTTCGGAATTTTACTGGTATTATGGTCTTTGGAGATGGCGGGATTTTAAGCAGGGTTGGCGACAATGTGCTCGCACCTGAAAACAACTTACCTTCAAGAAATGCAACCATAAACCAACATTTACGTAGGCATAGGGGACGGCTGTTAATGTTGCCTACCCTGTCTTGATCTAGTAACTCATTTAAGCTGTCCCCGACTATACTAGCAGGTTCGTCCGTAGCCAGATTTGCGCATACGTAATAGATTTCCCGCGTATTTACTCGCCTCGATTTCTAGCCTACTTTTCACATTTTGCAAAAATGAGGAAAATGTAGATTTATGAGATCGATCCGGGCAAATGTGTGTCTGTCTGTCTGTCCTTCTGTCTGTCTGTGTGTCTGGCTGTGTGTGTGTCCCCTTCCCCCCCCCTATCAACTCCTAAACAGCTGCAGCAATCTAAACAAAATTTGGTAGGAATAAAGATCTTTACCTGGATGTCTCAATGCCGTATTTGAAAATGATGTAAGTCCTACCAACTGCTGAAAAATCGCAATTGAAATTTGAGCTCCATGTTGGATATCCTGGAAGGTATGAATGGAAGCTATTTCAAAATTGGCACACGTATAGATAATAATATTTCAGTTTAATTTCCAGGTGGCCATACAAGTCAGTGTTGCCAAAATGATTCTAAGCCTGCTGATTGGTCCAATTTTTAAATGCATATACATTCTATTAATTGGAATTCAACCAAATTTCGTATGTGCTGTGTGCACATAAACAGATATAACTGAGCGTATTCTTAAGAGCCACCAAGGCTGCCGACTGTTAACCACCATCGGTAGCGTTGTCCTCACTTACGCGAGAGGTAGCGTGTATAGGAGCTTCCTAACATCAGCTTGGTATACGATTTAGTACTTATACGGGCTCTTCTTGGCAATTAGAATCAATTATACCAGTCTTTGGTTATTTAGTATATATCTAGGTAAGTATATACTTACATATTTGCATATATTGCGCCCGTTGATGCATGTTTGCTCAGGCAACAGAGACGAAAACTTATGCTGAAATGTAACTGAACATACCCTGCGAGCGGCGGGAAGAAGCTGAAGAAATATCGCTTATGATTATATTTTTACTTATTTTTCACATTCCAAAAATCTACTATAATTAGAACTAAGTAATTCTGCATATTTGAAGTACAGCATACATCGTAAATCGAAGAAACTATCAATTTACGCGGCCAGCTCATGTACTGAGAGCACGCCATATTTGGTAACACCAGTTCCTTTTCGTCTGTGGAAGAGACAACATGTGCATGATGGAGCACAAGTGAAAGGAAACCATGTGGCAGGAAAAATCTACGAATAACTTTCATACGGATAGCCATCATGGAATTGTGTAATAATTGAACGATTGAAGACATTCACCACTACGAGAACTGTAAAATATTTTATTATTATCCGAGGTGAAATGAAGGTCTTGTGTGAAGAAAACTTTGCGACCGCATGGTCTCATTCTCATGCACACACACATGTTTCAGTGTTCTATAAACGGTGCATTTAACTAACTTTATAACTGTACAAAATCTACAAGTACAATTTTCATTTGCCGGATGGGCAGTATTTTGATTTTTTGTTGTTAATATTTTCTTGTGTAAATATCAGTGCAAGTCACGAGTGAGTGTCGCACAAGCGACAGAAACTAGAGCCAGTAGCGGAGTGAAATGGGCAATTTTTTACCGCGTATTAGCTGCAGTGCGCGACAGTTTTATTTAATTATGTGCTACATTTTTACCAACGCTAACAACGCAATAATGATAAACCAGCAGATTTTCAGATACAACTCCAACCGCACGATGGCATGTGATTGCTAAATCATGCGTGGGGAATTGGTGACGGAGGATGTGCAGACACAATGAAATGGTAACCTAAAGCCATACACGAGACCGCATACAACATCTCATGGCGGGACTCGAACCAAGTGACGCTGAATCTGTAAGTCAGATCAAATATTTATAGCGTATTGTAAGAGTGGAAAACAGTAGACTAGTTTAATTTGGTTTCATTTATTTAGTGCACAATGCAGGTTGCTAATTATAAGACGCGTGTGGAAATTAATAGTTTATTAAACATTTATAGAAGCCAGGATGGCTCGATTTTCAATGCTCATTCGTATCATTTAAAAACAGGTATTATCAACTTTTATTTTTGTCAGGCTGATGACAAATAAACTAGTTTGACAATGTTAAATCGAGGCCAAGGTTACGAGCCAAGTTCACTACACAGCACATTCGATTCTAGGCAGTGGATTAATATTTTGTTTTAGAAGGCTGTGAGATTCTTGACATTATTACGAGTGGAATGCAGAGTTCCGTTATTTACATTTATTGGCCAGAACAATACTTGAAAACAGGTTTATTTCTTTATGAGAAGCCACACAGGCAATGAATGCAATTGTATTTTGTAACCAAACGAAAGCAGGTTCGATTTATTCAGAGAAGAGGCAATTTTATAAACGCTCACACACAGTTAGCTTGTATCAGAAACCTTTATGTTTATTTAAAGCGTTGTCAGGATGTGTTTTCTGTACACATAATTTTATTGCCAGCAATTCAAACGTGTATCAATTAGGATTCCACACTTTTGTAAATTAAGAGTATTATATGAGTCGTGATGGTGGATGAATACCTTCGACATTGTTATTGTGAATATATCGGTGGTAATGAACTAACTAAAATCGTACCAAAACCGAAGGCGCCTGGTTCATTGAATCCGAAATAAGAGTAAAGTAATTGTTGAAGACATAGGATGTCTAATAAGTGTGATGAAATATAGGTGAAGACACAGGGTGCCTCGTAAGCTATTGAAATATTGAGTTATTTGCTTAAGTTGGATACAAACGTTACCTGAATACACTGAACGCTTTTAAAGGTCCATAAACTGAACAACAATACTGGCAGGAATAAATAATTGTGTGAAACTCTAAAAATAATCAAAAATAGGGTTTTGAAAACTAACAAATCTTATAATCTCCCCCTGAACATAAATAGAATTTATAAACATTAAAAATAAACTATTTTTCTGGACCAAACGTTAACACTTAGATACTTTGAAGCTATTGTAGATACATTTTGATACATATTCACATGATTAGTCGACCACTAATTGGTGATGTGATAACTGAAGCACACACATCAGATTAGTAGCAATATGAGTCGATGTAATTGTTAAATTACTATCGCATTTGCAGGCTTTCCTATATTTTCTATTTTCTTAACCCTTTGACACTATGACCGTTTGTTACAAACAGTAAAAAATCGAGTACGTAGGCAGTGCCAATTGCACAACCATAGGAGTGCTGAATTATTGTATGCATTTGTGTTGTATTAGCATAGTTTTTTTTAATTCAGCAACATTGTGCACATAGCTTGATTTTCTTAGTAATAAACGCATCTCGTTTATTAATTAATGATATTTAGGGCTAGCTAAAACTTAACTCTAAAGATAAATGTTAGAGATGGCACCATCATAGCATAGGACAATTTTTTTCCCTTGCTACTAAATGTAAATGTTCTAGTATTTGTAAACAAGTAAATGTCTGGCTTTGCTGTAAATTCTTTTGATGTTTGATCCACCCGTAAGTTATTTTGATGTAATTGCTTAGGGTCGAACTTACGTACCATTCTCTTAGCTTGTTTATTTTGTCGAATTTTGTATTAGGACCATGAGAGTCACTTAGATCTTGTTTAGGACTTTTTTATATTTCTTTCAGGGCAGAATAGTATCGGACTAGCCGTTTGCAACTCTCATGCTAGGCTAGGGATCTATTCTGAATAAAATTAATTCGTGATTTTAACCTAAGACTGACCTCTCTTTTCTTGTTTAGTTTTGTTATCGATGCATTCCTCTGAACTGGTTCAAGATCGAACCTCACTAATTCCCGACACCCCCGAGTCCAGACTTTTGTGCTACACCAGCCTATGAATGTATCGTCCCCCATACTTGTGTGTTAACTGGAAGAGGGTCTCGGAAGGGTCATTTGAAACCGGTGGCTCCCCGAAACCTTCGGCCAGCGGGCACATATAGTACGTTGGCGCCGAAAGTGGTAGCATCGAAACTTTTGTTCGATCTCCATGATTCGTTTGTTTGTGAGGATTTAATTTTGTTAGCTAATCCAACAGATTAGTAAAGAATCGAGATTTCGTACTAGTGTTTTGGAAGGCTACACGGCATTCTTATTCCAGAATTAAGACCATGAGGCTAGGTAACATTTATTAATGATAATAAGTTGAGGATTTGATTTGCAGTTATCCTAGTCTTGAGTAAATGTAAGTTTGTTGTTGTCTTGATGTCATTTAATTTTTACCAGAGGTTCAGCTGTTATCATCGAATAAATTTATGAAAGAATGGATTTTCTACTGTTTTCCAACTCAAATCATTGTTAAGGCATATGAAGTTGTTAGTTCCCCGTATTTCTCCGATTGAAGATATTTTGTCTGCGCAAGAGACAGCCGAGTTGTTGGCAAACTTGCCTGCCCTACTGCATAATCTGCAGGTGTCGATGGACCATTTGACACGTAACAATAACGATCTCAGAGCTGATATAAAATGTTAGGACAGATATGGCTCAAAATAGTGACAATTTAAGGGCAAATGTAAACACTGTTAGGGCGGATATGGCTCTAAATAACGAAAATGTGAGGGCTGATATAAACAATGTCAGGGCCGATGTGACACAAAACAGTGACAATTTAAGGGCTGAGATCATACAGAATAATGACAATTTAAGGGCTGATGTAAACACTGTTAGGGCAGACATGAATGAGAACAGTAACAATGCTACAGCTACTCTGTTACAAACTAGTAACAACATTACTACAAATATTAGAGCTGACATGGCACTGTTAAATAATAACATTAGGGCAGATACGGCACAGAATGTAGTTGAAGTGCGAGAGGACATTGCCAATGTTAAAGACGAAATTACTGTCACAATCAATAAGGTTAGTGATGATTTGCGTGCAGAAATGGAAACTTATCGCACGGAATATCACGCACACTTAGAGGGAATAAAACAGGAGATACGCACAAATAGATCTGAGATAAACCAAAAACTCAAAGACGTTCAGACGGAGATGAATGATAACATCGAATCAGTCAGGAGTGAAGTCGCTAATGCAAATGAAATCGTTAGTACTAGGGTTAACTCCGTGGAACAGCGTATGGAAGAAGTTAACACGTTCGTGGGTGTGTTAAAAGCTGATGTGGCTATAGTTAACTCTGGATTAAAATTAACTAGAGGCATAGCATTTGCCGTACACATGAATACCAAACGTGTAGCAAACAAAGTAGAGAAGGTGGAGGCTGAAGTCAGCAAAATAAAACAGGACTTAACTACAGACATTGAAGCGATTCGAAAGGAAACTCGTGAGAACAATCACAGATCCAACCAATACGTAGCAAAAACATTAGACGCTTACCTTGAGGAACAGGATGGGAAACAGAAATAATTCGATAATCGCATTGAAGGAAGATTTAAGCAGATAGAATCACAGGTGAATGCTATAATTAATAAGCAACCTGAAAAAGTGTTAGAATACGCCGAAATAGAAGAACGCATCAATCGTCTATTAAAACCTAATAGAGAGGGTGTAACATCTACAAACACTGCGACTAACATACTGAAACCGAATATTCCGATGGAAAACCAAGGTTATAATCCATTTAGGACAACATCACAATTTGTGACACCGAATGCTAACATAACGTCGAATTATGGTCTGACACCTAACTTTAATGTCACGCCGAAATATGGTCAAACCCAGTACTCGAATATTGTGTATTTGAAAAGCCATGAAGATCGACCGGCAAAATTCAATAATTCCAATTCCGTTACACCGGTAGATTTTCTGAGAAACTTGGAGTCATACATGAGAGAAACTATGGTAACACCAGACAGGGAGTTACGGACTGTCGAAAAATACCTAGAGAACAGCCCGTTAACCTCGTTCAAGGCATTCAGATATTCATTCCACAATTATCAGGAATTTAAAGAAGCTTTCCTTAAGACTTATTGGTCTTTGGAACGTCAGCAAAATATAAGGGCGGAAATGTACAATAAGAGGTACGCTAGTAATCAAACAACTAAGTACGCTACCTACTTCTCAAGTCAGCTTTCGAAATGGCAATGTTTGGAACCCCCTTTAAACGAATTAGAACTTGTCCAAACCATTAGAAGACAATACCCTATGGAAGTACAAAGGTTACCCATAGCGTCAGATGCAAATACATTTATGAAATATGACGAAGTTCTTAGAAAACTGGATAGCAGTCACGAACAATTTGCACCTACACCTAAACACAGGAGCACACATGATGTAAATGTAACTTCAGTGGACAGAACCAATCAGACTGTACAAACTACAGAAAATCGTCGAACGGACAATCGTCAAAATCACGAGGGACCAGATAGAAGGAGAGATTTACGTGATTATCGTAAAGATGCCAGGAATCGTCGATTTGACACAATTAACAATAATTACCAGAACAGATACCAAAATAGAGCCAACAATTACAACAACAATCGTCGTAATAACAACAATAACAATAACAACGCTAATTTCAACCGTGGTTATAGAGGACAGCCACGCGATCGTGAGGATCGAAATAACCGATACACTGATAATCCCAAAAGAGATTACAGATACAGTGGCGGTTACCGAAGAGAAAATGATTCTCATTTCCAATACGATATTGATTGGAAAGGTAAGGCTAGGTAATGAAAGTCGACAATACAATCAGGAACGGATAAGAAGAAATGCAGAAGACGAAGAACCAGACAGAAGAGGAGATGGAAATAACAAATGTCGTGAGAATAACAGGTAAGTTACGACAGCTGATGTTCACATCATCGAGATTGAACCAGCAGGTGAAGACAATCGCATGAGTGATGAAGAATATCACAGGATCACTGACAGAATGGATCGTGCACGAAGTCAAACCAAGGATTGGTAGATGGCTGAAATAAAAATTGACTTCCACAATTTTTATTTACTTGACGTGGAGATGTATGCGCCCGTTGACGCATGTTTGCTCAGGCAAGAAAGACGAAAACTTATGCTGAAATGTAACTGAACATACCCTGCGAACGGCGGGAAGAAGCTGAAGCAATATCGCTTATGATTATATTTTTACTTATTTTTCACATTCCAAAAATCTACTATAATTATAACTAAGTAATTCTGCATATTTGAATTACAGCATACTTCGTAAATCGAAGAAACTATCAATTTACGCGGCCAGCTCATGTACTGAGAGCACGCCATATTTGGTAACACCAGTTCCTTTTCGTCTGTGGAAGAGACAACATGTGCATGATGGAGCACAAGTGAAAGGAAACCATGTGGCAGGAAAAAACTACGAATAACTTTCATACGGATAGCCATCATGGAATTGTGTAATAATTGAACGATTGAAGACATTCACCACTACGAGAACTGTAAAATATTTTATCATTATCCGAGGTGAAATGAAGGACTTGTGTGAAGAAAACTTTGCGACCGCATGGTCTCATTCTCACGCACACACACATGTTTCAGTGTTCTATAAACGGTGCATTTAACTAACTTTATAACTGTACAAAATCTACAAGTACAATTTTCATTTGCCGGATGGGCAGTATTTTGATTTTTTGTTGTTAATATTTTCTTGTGTAAATATCAGTGCAAGTCACGAGTGAGTGTCGCACAAGCGACAGAAACTAGAGCTAGTGGCGGAGTGAAATGGGCAATTTTTTTTACCGTATGTTAGCTGCAGTGCGCGACAGTTTTATTTAATTATGTGCTACATTTTTACCAACGCTAACAACGCAATAATGATAAACCAGCAGATTTTCAGATACAACTCCAACCGCGCGATGGCATGTGATTGCTAAATCATGCGTGGGGAATTGGCGACGGAGGATATCCAGACACAATGAAATGGTAACCTAAAGCCATACACGAGACCGCATACAACATCTCATGGCGGGACTCGAACCAAGTGACGCTGAATCTTTAAGTCAGATCAAATATTTATAGCGTATTGTAAGAGTGGAAAACAGTAGACTAGTTTAATTTGGTTTCATTTATTTAGTGCACAATGCAGGTTGCTAATTATAAGACGCGTGTGGAAATTAATAGTTTATTAAACATTTATAGAAGCCAGGAAGGCTCGATTTTCAATGCTCATTCGTATCATTTAAAAACAGGTATTATCAACTTTTATTTTTGTCAGGCTGATGACAAATAAACTAGTTTGACAATGTTAAATCGAGGCCAAGGTTACGAGCCAAGTTCACTACACAGCACACTCGATTCTAGGCAGTGGATTAATATTTTGTTTTAGAAGGCTGTGAGATTCTTGACATTATTACAAGTGGAATGCAGAGTTCCGTTATTTATATTTATTGGCAAGAACAATACTTGAAAACAGGTTTATTTCTTTATGGGAAGCCACACAGGCAATGAATGCAATTGTATTTGGAACCAAACGAACGCAGGTTCGATTTATTCAGGGAAGAGGCAATTTTATAAACGCTCACACACAGTTAGCTTGTATCAGAAACCTTTATGTTTATTTAAAGCGTTGTCAGGATGTGTTTTCTGTACACATAATTTTATTACCAGCTATTCAAACGTGTATCAATTAGGATTTCACACTTTTGTAAATTAAGAGTATTATATGAGTCGTGATGGTGGATGAATACCTCCGACATTGTTATTGTGATTATATCGGTGGTAATGAACTAACTAAAGTCGTACCAAAACCGAAGGCGCCTGGATCATTGAATCCGAAATAAGAGTAAAGTAATCGTTGAAGACATAGGATGTCTAATAAGTGTGATGAAATATTGGTGAAGACACATGGTGTCTCGTAAGCTATTGAACTATTGAGTTATTTGCTTAAGTTGGATACAAACGTTACCTGAATACACTGAACGCTTTTAAAGGTCCATAAACTGAACAACAATACTGGCAGGAATAAATAATTGTGTGAAACTCTAAAAATAATCAAAAATAGGGTTTTGAAAACTAACAAATCTTATAAACTCCCCCTGAACCTAAATAAAATTTATAAACATTAAAAATAAACTATTTTTCTGGACCAAACGTTAACACTTAGATACTGTTAGGCTATTGTAGATACATTTTGATACATTTTCACATGATTAGTCGACCACTAATTGGTGAAGTGATAAATGAAGCACACACATCAGATTAGTAGCAATATGAGTCGATGTAATTGTTTAATAACTATCGCATTTGCAGGCTTTCCTATATTTTCTATTTTCTTAACACTTTGACACTATGTCCGTTTGTTACAAACAGTAACAAATCGTGTACGCAAGCAGTGACAATTGCACAACCATAGGGGTGCTGAATTATTGTATGCATTTGTGTTGTATTAGCATAGTTTTTTTTATTCAGCAACATTGTGCACATAGCTTGATTTTCTTAGTAATAAACGCATTTCGTTTATTAATTAATGATACTTAGGGCTAGCTAAAACTTAACTCTAAAGATAAATGTTAGAGATGGCACCATCATAGCATAGGACAAATTTTCCCCTTGCTACTAAATGTAAATGTTCTAGTATTTGTAAACAAGCAAATGTCTTGCTTTGCTGTAAATTCTTTTGATGTTTGATTCATCCGTAAGTTATTTCGATGTAATTGCTTAGAGCCGATCTTACGTGCCATTCTCTTAGCTCGTTCATTTTGCCGAATTTTGTATTAGGACCATGAGAGTTGGTTAAAGATCGAACCTCACTAATTCCCGACACCCCCGAGTGCAGACTTTTGTGCTACACCAGCCTATGAATGTATCGTCCCCCATACTTGTGTGTTAACTGGAAGAGGGTCTCGGAAGGGTCATTTGAAACCGGTGGCTCCCCGAAACCTTCGGTCAGCGGGCACAATATCCTCAATAGTTTATTGCCTAAAAATTAACTATGGTACTACAATTTTGGCTCCTACATTATTTTCGTTCTTTTAGAATGTAATTATAATTTTGTTTTATTAGACTCGTTTTATGTTACCCCTTCATATACACATAAATCTACATAAACATTATTAAATATTATAAAAAGGAACAAAACACATTGGCATTACATTGCTAAGCAACAAATTAGATCATGATTATTTTCTATCATTGTTCTGTTCACTCATTTCACTATTTGAATACCGGATGAGTTAGCCGTGGTTATTACGGCGTGGCTGCAGGCAGTCGCTCACATCCCGCAGGCGAGGAAGTTCGAATCACCCCACTGGCAACCTTGAAAATGGTTTTCTGTGGTTTTCCATATTCCTTCCAGGCAAATGCCGGGGTTGGTCCCTAACTATAGGCCACAGCCGATACCTTCCCAATTCCTAGTGCTTACATTCACACTTTCCTTCCCCAGACAACACTCCACAAGCGACGATACTTGTAGCTCACCCCATGGGTGTCCGCTAGAAGCAGCTACTAAATCTGGCGAGCCGAACACTCCCGGCACTAAAAGCCATATGCTAAAAAATACTATCTGAATCGTTGGATTGCTCAGTATCAGTTTGATGCATGGAATGTTCATTAGGAGCATCACTTGGACAGTCAGAAGCACAGCCTTGGTCAACATCTGTAATTACGTCGTCCTCTTCATCAATCCAGCTCAAAAGAACAGATTCACTAGGCCTATTAGCCTTCAGAACTTCACTTTGACACTTCCCACAAAAATATTACTCCAGCGTGGAACGCGCAAAAAATGTAACGCCAAAGGTATCGAGGCTAGAAGCCACCTAACACTGCATGTGACACTGAATTCCCACCTTCCCACACGTGACACGTGTGCGTGAATCATCGCATAACAAAACAAAACATGTGACTCATATACTCATTTCAGAACACCTGGAGTTTGAAAAGGTTGAGTCTTAAAACAAAAAAAACTTTTCTTAATAAGGAATGTTTTTGTTAGGAGCAACCTAACAACGATACCGATGGCGGGTTAATAAATGCTCCCAATTTATTTTATCCAAATACCAATATATCCGAAAGTATGCAAGCCGACAGCTTTAAACTATGCACACGTATAGTAACTGACATTCTATATTAATTTGGAGTAATTTATATACGACAGTGCTACCAACAAGATTCTAAGCCTGCTGAGAGGTCCAACCTTAAATACATGTGACTTCTATACTATCATTTGGATTTCAACACCATTTCGTATGTGCTATGTGTACCATAACAGATATAACTATGCGTATTCTTAAGAGCAACCAGGGCTGCCAACGGTTAATAAATGCTGTCTCTATTTCTGTTACCCTACTCTCAATATATCAGAAAGAATGCAAGCCAATAGCTCTAAACTTTGCACACGTATAGTACCTGGCATTCTAGATTACTTTGGAGTAACTAATATACGTCAGTGCTGCCAACATGATTCTAAGCCTGCTGATAGGTCCAATTTTAAAATGCATGTAACTTCTATACTAACTAATGGATTTCATTCAAAATTGGCACAACAATAGAACATATTATTTCAGATTATTTCTGACCAATACATGCATGACACTGTTGCCAACATGATTTTACGCGCTCTGTTAGATCCAATGTTTAACTGCATGTAACGTCCATGCTATCCATTTGTAATTTGTATTCTGTACCCTAAGAGATGGAACTAAGAATATATTCAGTCACCAGGGCTGCCAACTGTAGTGCTCTATTAGGCTACATTATGCCAAGTATACAGTATTTCGAACTAATTAGAAATTTCGATATTACCAACTTAATTTCGTCATTATTCTATATAGATTAATCATTGGCATGAATCTTAAATTTTAAGAAAAGTCTTTAGTTCGTCACGGAACTTCTTGTTGTCATAGGTTATCATATGGGGTCTCTGAGCAGAAAGACAATTTGTATGCGAGGTAATACGCATTTTCTGTTTATTACTAAGCCAGGGTAATTACTAGTGATTACGCTTTTGTAATAGACAACTCAACTAAATTTTACGTATCGTACTTACCCTTCAGAATCCTACAGGTGACACTGTGTACTTGAAGTTTGGACACCCATCTTCTTTCTCTAGATTTACACCCTTTGGTACAAGTCTAAACCGTTTCACCAAACTGAACCAAATTTTACGTACTTACTCGATATTTAGACAGCCCTCTCCATTCCCTAAATTTAGGTCGTTTGGCGCATGGACGAAATATAGAATGTCGTAGAAGGACTAATGTAGGCTCATATTAAGCCCCTCAAAGCCAGAAACAAAACACGGAACATAAAATCTTGTTCAGTTCGGTTAAACTGTAGATTTGATGGTTGGTTCCTTTGATTAGGGGCTGCGACAACGCGGTCATTTAGCCCCATGTACCTTGGGTGTGTGTACAATCTGTCTGATAACCGGTGTTAATTGTGATGACTGTATTAGTGTGCGTTATCTGTTTTTCATTCAAGTAAGGACTACAGACGATCATTTCAAGTAGTTCCTAATTTTCCTAACAAATGCTACCGTCCACGACACCGAGCTGTGAACTTGGCTACTAGATACCATCGCATCCAGACCCTGGCGACGAACGTTGGAACTGAAGAGCATTAATCAAATCAAACCTACAAATAACTATAGGCCCATCAATTAACTAAATATGGCATTAGGCCTCTGTATACGTGAAGCAAATTGAGGTTAAGAGCTGCAATAAGTGCTTTCAATTTTTTTTGACGTTATCACAATGCACAGTGCAATTAGGAATATTCACACAATAGGTTAGAGCTTATTATTTTGAGAGTGTACCTACGTATATATACTACTCGTATATTTGTACCAGTGATTTTGGAGTGGAAGTCAGATACGGTATTGAACTACGTTCACGCACGGTTAACAGGAATGCCAGCTTGCCACGGTGGGTGAGTGGATAGCGTGTCGGTCTACTAACCCCAAGATTGCAGGTTCGCTCCTGGCCGTGGCAAGTGATTTTTGAAAGGCGGCAAAAATACGAAACGCATGTCGTACGATGTTGGCATGTCAAAGAACCCTTTTGAATTCAGTAGGCCGTGTTCATAATGGCAAAATTAATCTCGGGAGTTCCCGCCAACACAAAGTTCCTCATTTCTCTACGAGAAAGCGCTATAGTGTTCAAGGAGCTTAGATATCTAACCTCCTTGACTTTCATAGTGATTCAAGGAACAACGAAATTCGACATGCAAGCTACCCTCTGGGTGTCAAATTACAAAGCTTGCACCAGGCACCCGAGGCCATACGATATTATTATTATTATTAATATTATTATTATTATTATTATTATTATTAACAGGAATGCTGAGTGAAAATTGGAATAGGTTAGACAGAGAGGAAAGTGATAATTGGCAGGGTAGAGCAGAAGCAGTGCGTAATAAGGAGTCGATGATTGAATTGGCAAGTGGTGAGAGTAGATTGGAGGATTCTACCACGAAAGAACAGGTCGTCGATCGCAGTGTAGCCGGGGGGAGGGGATTAGTCCAGACTGGCTCCAACAACTTCTGTCTAAGATAGAAGAGATGAAAGCTAGAAGAGAGCAGGGAACAGTAACATTAATGCTTAGATGGTGGAGGTCTGCGGTAAAACCAATGATAGGATGAATCAGGCGAATGAGAAGATAGAGCAAGGTGAATGCTAAGCTTGAGGAGATGAATAAAGTGATTACGGATGGTTGCTCTTTGTATTATATGGTCACATACATTGTTGGGACTGCATTTCATCTTCGTCTTTGAAAGTTGGGAGCCTCTACATTAAGTACTTCGACTACATCGAGTTTTGAAGTGGAACTGGAATTATCATGTGGAATGGTTAATTGCGCATGCATTGATAACCAGGTTCAATCATCATAAGGCAATCCTATTGCTTATGTAATAAATTCTAAAACTTAAGATTTTGCAAAGGTATTGTGACCTACATTCTACCATATAAACTCACGCACACGACTTTTTTTTAAATTGAATCTCTACTGTAACAACTCTCCCTCTGGATGACGTTGGTGTTTTCTTAAACTAGAATTCGTTTCTTACAGTATCCCACGGCTGTTTCTTTCTTTTATATATTGAAAATGAAAATCCACAGCCTGCTTCCAGTCTCCGACTGGGTCAGGAATGGAATGAATGAAGCCCCCATCTAGCGGCGATGATATGGAAGTGTGCCGGCTGCCGAAGCCTGTCGCACTCCTCTGGGGCAATGATTAAATGAATGACAGATGAAATGAAATGATAATGGAGAGTGTTGCTGGAATGAAATTGTGACAGGGAAAACCGGAGTTCCCGGAGAAAAACCTGTCTGCCTCCGTTTTGTCCAGCACAGATCTCACATGGAGTGACCGGGATTTGAACCACGGATCCAGCGGTGAGAGGCCGGCGTGCTGCCGCCTAAGCCACGGAGGCTCGCTTCTTTTATATATTAACAAATGAAATTCATATGTTTTACAATTGCAGATGTGTAGGTAAAATACTAAGAAATACGATATCAAATCAACGCAGTATTGCCCAACCACCACTTTAAAAAATAGTGCTCTAATACTTTTACTGATACATTTAAATATTAAGTACTGTACCCGTTAGACGAGGATTTCGGGTAGCCGCCGGTTTCAAATGGCCCTTCCAAGATCCTCCTCCAACCAACACGCACAGATGGGTGACGACACATTCTTGGACTGGTTCAGCACGTAGGTCTGCTCTCGGGGGTGTCGGGAATAGGTGAGGTTCTATTTTAACCAGCCCACAGGAATGCATCAGCATGAAAACTAAACAAGAAAGCGGCCAGACTTAAGTTAAACCCCAAATAAATGTATTTGATTAAGAACAGATCCCTAGCCCAGTTATGAGAGGTGTCAAACGGCTAGTCCGTACTAATCTGCCCTGAAAGAAAGATAAAAATAATTCCGGTCTGCTAAATCTAATTTAAGCCTCTCATAATCCTAAACACAAAAAGCGATAGCAAACTAACTATGAGCATGACACGTAAAATCAGCCCTAAGCAATACATCGAGAATGACTCCGGGAGGTTAACGACATCGGTGAATTTACAGCAAAGCAAGATATTTACTTGTTTACAAATACTAGTGTTCATTTACATTTACAAGCAAGGGACACATAGCTACGTTATGACGGTGTCATCTCCAACATTTACATTTATTTTTAATTATCTAGTCGAATCCTATGTGAAGTTAAATAAAATAAACGAAATGCGTTTATTGCAAAGTGAAAAACCAAAGCTATGCACAATCATCCTGACAACATTAACAATTAATCTAGTTACAACACAAATATGTACAATATGTAAACACTCCTATATTACGTGCAAATGGCACACGTGCCTCCACGATCTGTCACTGTGTGTGACAAACAGTCATAAGTGTGGGGTAAAGAAATAAGAAAGATAGCCTGCGACTGCTATGGCGAAATGCCACGACTCACGTTGCTACCAATATAATGCGTGTTCTCACGTTATCAGGTCACCGATAGGCTCACTGTACACTATCTTCACAGACACCCTGTGTCTTGAACAAATACACGGGTTCATCAGTCCAACAATCATCGGTCAACACGACATAACTAGTTCATTGTTGCCGGAAAATATCAGCTCCATAACTCAGAGCAATACCTCATAATAACGTCTGCTACAAGACAACACATAGCGAGGATCCCTAATTTATACATAATTGCAATGATCAAAATTAACCGGGTTCATGATATCAGCTTTCAGCAGTTTCAAAGGTAAATATAATCGTGTGTTAAACTATGCAATCAGTGCTTTCATGATAGCACGCCTCATACTTAATCAAAATGCTTGTGTATTAATCATCATTTCTGTAAGACCTCAATTATAAGCGATACTTCGCATGGCCCATGACCGAGTAAAGTGGAGACAGCGGATTCAAATAGCGGACCCTGCCACGAGGTGGGACAAACGCTAAAGCAAAAGAAGAAGAAGACTTCGCTTCCAAGTCCTTTACAGTACATGCGCTAGTAGTCCACTTAAAGTCTTAACAATAAACGAAAACTCTACACACTCGGTTCATTTGTTTCATGCTAGCGAACAACTGGCTCTGATCTGCTTATGATAAAACTAAGGAATGTCATGGCCTTCTAGATATGCTTACATAAGATTTGTATGGCAGTG
The DNA here is from genome assembly GCA_946902985.2 of Meconema thalassinum. Classification (NCBI taxonomy): domain Eukaryota; kingdom Metazoa; phylum Arthropoda; class Insecta; order Orthoptera; family Tettigoniidae; genus Meconema; species Meconema thalassinum. The sequence continues at coordinate 601,087,885 of OX336388.2, read as the reverse complement.
TGGCCTATCAATCCCCTGCAAGATTCCTGGCATTGACCTTGGCTAACATCTGGTAAATTGTTTCATTTCGATTGTATGTGCGCCATAAGGAACTCACTGCTTGCTCGCAGAAAATGAAACGTTGTGAAATGTGTCACCTACTTGGCGTGTATTAGACTTCGCAACACAAATAAATTCACACTTCTTCTAAGAGTAAACCCTGCCTAGATTGTGCATCATGTGAAACCAACTAAATTACTCTACAGTTCCAAACTTTTACAAAAACGTACTAAGACATGTGTTCATTTACTGAACGATGCATGACGTGGGTCGAGCCTCGCTTTAGGATGGAATAGCCAGCTCGGTCTTTGACTCATGCCATCTCATCATGGCTCATGCGTGTAGTTGCATCGTTAGCTCCTCTAATGCATTCTGGTTTACCACTATATTCATCCTTGGTCAGCATAATTTGGGATGGTGTAGCCTCCATGTTGCATGATAAAATGGTGGCACAGAGATTTTTCACAGACTCTAATGTTAAACTGTGCACAAATATTATCTCACTGAATTTAAGGTGCGGATCTCAAATTGCCCATATATATGATATGCTCACTCTGATACTAGCTTGCCACGGTGGGTGAGTGGTTATAGTGTCGGACTACCAACCCCAAGATTGCAGGTTCGATCCTGGCCATGGTAAGTGATTTTTGAAAGGCGGCAAAAATTACGACACTCATGTCATACGTTGTTGGCATGTTAAAGAACCCAATTGAATTCAGTAGGCCGTGTTCAATGACAAAATTAATCTCGGGATTTTCCGCCAACACAAAGTTCCTCCATTCTCTACTTGAAAGCGCTTTAGTGTCAAGGAGTTTAGATATCTAACCTCCTTGACTTTCATAGCGTTCAAAGGAACGACGAAATACGACATGCAACCCTCAGGGTGTCAATTAACAAAGCTTGCACCAGACACCCGAGGCCATACGATATTATTATTATTACTATTATTATTATTACTTGGATACTGGCACGTTGCAGTACGCTGAACACGTGATCAAAGTAATAGTGCAAATTACTGTTGCAACTGAATTTTCAAATTACGTGGATTTTCGTGGCACTCGTAATTATGTTTTTACAATTATTAATTTATCACCGTTCTCTTATTTTCACTCACAATAAGTAATTACTAATGCACGCGAATTTTCAACCATGTGGTCGACAAACCAATTCAGTCACGATTTTACTAATTTCACTGATCTTACGTAAATGAGCCCAATACGGCTTCAGATACACTTATAAATTCACTTCCAGCAATTTCCACTGCTACTGATACAGGGATGCTCATTAATTCAACGACTACAGTCGGATTTCACTATTGCTATGAGCAAAATTATCACTTATACAAAGACTGGGTCTCCTCGAGACGCACGACAAGAAGTGGGGTGTGAGCAATCGACGGAACTGACGTCGAGCCTCGTGTGCCTTACAAAATCCATATTTCGACATTCTGAGATATAATAAATGTTTCCAATGTTACCAAAAATTCTCAAATAATTCAAAATAATTTTCAAGAGGTTCAGAGCATGTATAAATTCTCCACAAATTGAATGTTGCATCATTATAAATTCCCACAGGTTCCAAAGAGTTTACATGCCAATAGATTACATTCAGTGCTGTCCAATGTTGCTCCGCTTTCTATCAATCATCTTGGTGTCCAATCGCCTAATCGAGCATGCACTATTGGGTTCAGTACATTAAAACGTTCACCGATCATTTTCCTACAGTGCTATGTGGCGAAAAATGACACTATTGCTCCCTCAGTAGCTCAGGATACCCGATTTTTTCCGAAGTGCTCTGCGTTGTTCTCCTACAGCGCTACGCGCCAAAAGACAACACTATTGCTCCCACTTTTAAAATAGTCAATGAGATATGGGCAGCGTCTATTATCCCTCCCTATATTATTCTGCTAAGGTCCCATTCCAGTTTTGTACCGAAAATTATGTCCCATTAACACCAACCTACACATATGGGTTCCTACAGGTTCAGCATAACCCAATGCGTAAGCGAAACGCACTCAATTACTCTTTAAATGCCTCACAATTAAATAAATACCTTAAAACATGTATATTTACAGTGAAATAATGAAAGAATGCAACACGGTAACCATGGTAACAGAATCTCACATGTCCATCTATTTCAGTAAGATGCAATGCAATTCCAATTATTACATTACTGTGAAAGTTTCCAGACGGCTATAAGGTTACAACTGAACCAAATTAAGCTGTAAAATTCATCAATACATACAGTATAATGCGCTTAAGGAGGTCAAGGGGCACTCTAGAATTTTTCCACGCAATTTTCAGGTGTGAGTATGGTACGAAAGGTCTTTTACACCCGACTATAAAAGGTCTCCGAAAACCACATTTAAAGGCCCTTAAATTAACAGTGTCTGTGATATTCCCAGAAAACTAACTTCGCTCTGATATACCTATGAAGGAATGATAAACCCCTGACCACTGCACCAGTAGCTGAATTGATAAAGTCTGATTATTCATACCAAGGATAAATCAGCCATAGCATTCATGATTGAGATTTTGCTAAGTGTACACTTTACAACTAGAATAATCGCGGGCGAAGCCGCGACGGGTAATGCTAGTATCACTTATTCATTTTCCTTATCATTCCTATTCGTTGGTAAATTGCATGTAGTCGTTTCCATTTTCATTTTTGTCAATATCATTAGGGGCCAATTATCTGGATGTTACGGTCATTATACTGCTGAATAAAATAATGATTCTTCATTTTGAGTGTTATCTGACCACTGAAACTTGGAGACTTCATGAACATTCCACCAGCAGGCAAATATCGGGACGGTTCTTTTCAACGTCCACGGCCGACTTCCCTGACCCTTCCTTAATTAGACTCAAGTTAGCCGTCACATGGGTGATCGGTCTGTCAGCATCCCCAGTTGTATCTGCTGGCTAAGTGTGTCCAGCTCCCAGACACCGTCCTTGAGACGGTAGAGGAATGACACCTCTCACAGCCCGGGGGTGAAGCCAAGCTGGGAGGATTAGCGATTAAAGTATATTATATTTTCAGAGCTGACTTCGAAGTTGACCGGTGTGTCAATGAAGAGATTTGCTGTATGAAAATCGACAACGATATTCCCGATTTGCTCCCGGAAAGAAGTTCGACGAGCAAACCGAAACCTGTCTGGCCAAAATGTGGTAAGAGAGGTAGCTGGCCAAGAGCGGACTTCGGCAGCAAGGACACCAAGTCAGGGGAGTTCTCTTGGATGGCAGCGATCATGAGCAACAACATGGAAGGGGACCTGGTACTCCAGTGTGCAGCTTCTATTGTAGCTCCATCCATCGTCCTAACTGCAGGCCACTGTGTGGACGAGTAAGTACTTCCAGTTTAAAGTCTCTATTGTTGAGCTGGTAATGATGTTCGGTTAATCGTTGTTGTTTGAGTCTTCAGTCTTGTAACTGCAGCACTCCATGCCTTCCTGTCCTGAGCTAATCGTTTCATCGCTACATAGATACCACACCCTGCATCAGACGCAATCTGTTTAACATACTCTAACCTTGGTCCACCCCTACAGTTCTTGTCCTCGACCCTTACTTCCGTAACTAAGCTTGCTATTCGTGGGTGTCTTAGTATGTGTCTTAGCAACCTATCTCTTCCCTTCATTAGCTTGCCACGGTGGGTCAATGGTTAACGTGTCGGTCTACTAACCCCAAGCTTGCAGGTTCGCTCCTGGCAGTGGTAAGTGATTTTAGAAAGGCGGCAAAAATTACGACTCTCATGTCATACGTTGTTGGCATGTTAAAGAACCCATTTGAATTCAGCAGGCCGTGTTCATAATGGCAAAATTAACCTCGAGAGTTTCCGCCAACACAAAGTTCCTCATTTCTCTACTAGAAAGCCCTATAGTTTTCAAGGAGCTTAGATATCTAACCTCCTTGACTTTCATAGTGCTTCAAGGAACAACGAAATTTGACATGCAAGCTACCCTCTGGGTGTCAAAAAACAAAGCTCGCACCCGGCACCGAGGCCATACGATATTATTATTTTTATTATTATTATTATTATTACTATTAGCAGTCACCAGAAATATCCCTCCTCTCCCACTCGTCTTAATACCTCTTCGTTTGTGACCCTATTTATCCATAAAATGCGTAAACATTAACCATTATGGCAATGAGATAATAGCTATTTATCCATCTTATCTTCTTCATTCTCCTGTAACACCACATTTCAAACGTTTCAATTCTCCTCTTTTCTGCTGCTCAAACAGTCCAAGTTACACTTCAATAGAGCGCCACGCTCCAGACAAAGGCTTTCAAAAATGACTACGTAATACCTAAATCTATATTCGATGTCAACAGATTCCTTTTTTGTAGAAATACTTTCCTTGCCTGAGCCAATCTACTTTTTATATCTTCTTTGCTTCGTCCATCACTGGTTGTTTTGCTTCCTAAGTACTATAAGTCCCCTACTTCCTTTAGCTCAATGTGAGTCTATATTATTGGTTAATTATTATCGTATTTGCAGGCTTTCTATTATTATTATTTTTCCTTTACACATGTGGACACTATGACCATTTGTTACAAAGAGTGACAAATTGGGCAGGCAGGCAGTGCTAATTGCACAGAAATGGGAGTGCTTATTTATTGTACAGATTTGTGTTGTACTAGTTAATTATTTTTTTATTCAGTAATATTGTACACATATTTAGTATCTCTTTTCTTGTAATAAACGCGTCTCGTTTATTAATTAATGTTAGGACTAGATAAACAATTAAATTTAAAGATAAATGTTGGAGATGGCACCATCATAGGTTAGAATAATTTTCCCCTTTGATATTATATGGAAATGATTTCTAGTATTTGTAAACAAGTAAATGTCTTGCTTTGCAGTAAATTCTTTTGATTTATGACCCTCCCGTAGTCATTTTCGATGTAATTGCTTAGGGAAGATCTTACGTGCCATACACTTCGCTTGTTTGTTATCGATTAACTTTTGTATTAGGACCATGAAAGAGTAACTTAGATTTTGTATAGGACATTTTTATATTCTTTCAGGGCAGATTTAGAATCGGACTAGCGGTTCTGCAACTCTCATGCTAGGCTAGGGATCTATTCTGTGTGTTAGATGGAGGAGGGTGATTTGAAACCGATGACCTCCCGAAACCTTCGGCCAGCGGGCACAATATAATTTATTGCCATTGTTTTCATAACCAGAAGATGGCAGCTGTGCGAAATTTAAAATCTCGTTTCTACTTCTTGGGTAATAATCATGCAATTGAATACTACACCTACACAATAATATTCATGTAATAGTACATAACACTAAGACCTACATCTATATATATAAAAGAAAGTCGTGTTAGTTACACTATTTATAACTCAAGAACGGCTGAACCGATTTGGCTGAAAATTGGTGTGGGGGTAGCTTAGAACTAGAAGACGGACATAGGATACTTTTTATCACGTGACGTGACATAAAACGTCAAAGAGAATACAAGTCACTATAATACGTAACGCAAATGACAGCTAAAATAAACTCATGAATGAATGGCAAGGCAAGTCGTTTCCAGGCAACAGTAGCTCTTGACGAGACACGGCCGACTGGATGCGATTAGCGCTCTCCACTACCGGTATAGAAAATGAGGCTCTTAACATAAAATCCCATTAGTTACTCAACGTAATTTGTATTCTCTTTGAATCATCACTAACAATGCCGCGACAATGACGATCGAATCTTTCCCGACAAAGCCATAATGCAAGAAGGATACGAAACATTGCGAATGAAAGGACCGAAGAAGAACAAGAAATTGTCCGTGAAGAGCGCCGCGTTAGTATGGCTCGACTTCGTGCTTCTCAATCACAAGAGCAAATTGAGGCAGCCCGTGAAACCGCTCGGTTGGCAATGCGAAATCGTCGAGCGAACAACAGAGATCAAGAAGTAGATAATTTTCGACGCACAAGAAGAGATTTATCAAGTGCTGATTTGAATCGAGCAGCGTTTCGATACGATTGCAGCACTGATTACTGCTTGCATCCTAGCGTTTGCATTGGGCCAATGGACGTTGTTTGCGAGTATTGTGGCGCATTGAAGTTTTCCGGAGAAATGCCCGGATTGTGCTGCCTTAGTGGGAAAGTGAAATTGCCATTGTTGACTCCGCCACCTAAGCCATTGCATTCATTCTTTGAGGCGAAACACCCGAATCACGTCATTTTCTTGCAAACACTCAAAAATGTAATGGTTGTTTCCAAATGAAATACTAAATCTATTGTTTTAATATCAGGTGAAGAAACTACAAAGAAAATTAGCTCGATGAATTATTACGCATATCGTTTGATGATTCGTCAAAATGCTGACAACTATTTGCTGCGAACATTGAAGGATCTACGCAATGAATCCAGATGCTTTGGAGGAGCAATGATTTTACTGTCTGGCGATTTCCGCCAAATACTGCCAGTAATTCCAAGATCAACGGCTGCCGACGAAATAAACGCTTGCCTAAAATCATCGAATCTATGGCGCTATGTGAAGAAACTTCAGCTGACAACAAACATGGGAGTTGCATTGCTTAATGATACATCTGCTGAAGATTTTTCTGAGCAATTGCTGATTATCGGTAATGGTCGAGTACCTGTCGACGAATCGAGTGGATCGATTTTATTTCCTCATAATTTCTGTAACTTTTTCTCATCGAAAGACGAACTTATCAACAAAGTATTCCCAAACATCATTACTAATTACAAAAATAATGAATGGTTGAGTGAGCGAGCACTTTTAGCGGCTAAGAATAAGGATGTAGATGACCTAAACTACATAATTCAGAATGAGATCATCGGAACAATGCATTCATTCAAATCTATTAACTGTGTAACAAATGAAGATGAAGCCACCAACTATCCAATTGAATTTTTAAACTCCTTGGAGGTGCCTGGCTTACCACCGCACAATTAACGCCTAAAGATTGGCTCCGTAGTAATCATGCTTCGAAACATAAACCAACCAAAAATGTGCAACGGTACGCGTTTGGTGGTAAGTAAATTGATGAACGATGTGATTTACGCGACGATACTCAAAGGAAAATTCGAAGGTGAGGAAGTTCTCATTCCGAGGATCCCGATGATCCCAACCGATATGCCGTTTGAGTTTAAAAGACTTCAATTTCCGATCCGTCTTACTTTCGCCATGACCATTAGAAAATCACAAGCCCAATTCTTGGAAGTTTGTGGTTTGAATCTGGAATATCCATGTATTTCCCATGGTCAATTATATGTGGCTTGTTCACGGGTCGGAAGACCATCTGCGTTGTTTGTTCTTGCGCCTGATAATAAAACAAAAAATGTCGTGTATCACAAGGTACTAAACTGTAAAGTAACCGACTGCAGTGACTACGCTGGCTAAAGCGCAGCGGTAGGTCATGGGGCCAAGCTCTCTGCTGACTCGGTAGACGCGTGGATTCCAGCCGCACCGTCGGCCGTCCTTAAAATGGTTTTCCAAGGTTTCCCCATTTTCAACAACAGGCAAATGCTTCTGACAGGCCACGGCCGCTTCCTTCCACATCCTCCTCCAATTTCATTCACCTTCATGACTTCCATCTCTCATGGGTCGCCCACGGGCGTCGAATAGAAAGACCTACACTCGGTCTCTGAGAAGACCACACGAAAAAAAAAAATTGAAGAGTGCAACCTATGCCCCAAAATACATGAACAATAAAGAATCATTAAAATATTTAGTTTTTTATTTGTATTTCCTAATAAAAATTGAACTTAATAAAATCGAAAATCTGCTTATTTATTGCCTCTAAGGCGGAACAAAGTTCGCCGGGTCACCTAGTCACCTAGTATCTACACACATCAAAAAAAGTTTTGCATCACCTCGGTTCCCAGATCTCCGGCATATAGACGTTGACTGTGTATATTGTATCAAAGATACAGTCCCTTTGACTGTTCATAGATGTCACTAAAACTGCTCAAAGATGTAAACAACCATGCATGAGCAGGGCCTATTAGACGGAGGGGGTACGACAGCCGATCAGTTCCAGTCATTCCACCAGGACGAAGGTACGCTGCTCATGTTGTCTGTAGTTCTACCATGCCTAGAAGGTCAATACCGCAGTTCGATCGCGTCCGCATTGTTACTTTGTGTCAAGAAGGGCTCTCAACAAGGGAAGTTTCCAGGCGTCTCAGAGTGAACCAAAGCGATGTTGTTCGGACATGGAGGAGGTACAGAGATACAGGAACTGTCGATGACAGGCCTCGCTCAGGCCGCCCAAGGGCTACTACTGTAGTGGATGACCGCTACTTACGGATTGCCGCTCGGAGGAACCCTGACAGCAATGCCACCATGTTGAATAATGCGTTTCGTTCAGCCACAGGACGTCGTGTTTCAACTCAAACTGTGCGCAATAGGCTGCATGATGCGCAACTTCACTCCCGACGTCCATGGCGAGGTCCAGCTTTGCAACCCCGACACCATGCAGCGCGGTACAGATGGGCCCAACAACATGCTGAATGGACCCCACAGAATTGGCATCACGTTCTCTTCACCGATGAGTGTCGCATATGCCTTCAACCAGACAATCGTCGGAGACGTGTTTGGAGGCACCCTGGTCAGGCTGAACGTCTTAGACACACTGTCCAGCGAGTGCAGCAAGGTGGTGGTTCCCTGATGTTTTGGGGTGGCATTATGTGGGGCCGACGTACGCCACTGGTGGTCATGGAAGGCTCCGAAACGGCTTTACGATACCTGAATGACATCCTCCGACCCATAGTGCACCCATATCGGCAGAATATTGGAGAGGCATTTGTCTTCATGGACGACAATTCTCGACCTCATCGTGCACATCTTGTGAATGCGTTCCTTCAAGATAACGACATCGCTCGACTACAGTGGCCAGCATGTTCGCCAGACATGAACCCTATCGAACATGCCTGGGATATGTTGAAAAGGGCTATTTATGGACGTCTTGACCCACCAACCACTCTGAGAGATTTACGCCGAATTGTCGTTGAGGAGTGGGACAATTTGGACCAACAGTGTCTTGATGAACTTGTGGATAGTATGCCACGACGAATACAGGCATGCATCAATGCAAGAGGACGTGCTACTGGGTATTAGAGGTAGTGGTGTGTACTGCAATCTGGACTACAAATGCTGAAAGTCTAGCTGTATGATGGTACAACATGCAATGTGTGGGTCTCGTGAGCAATAAAACGAGCAGAAATGTTGTTTGTGTTGATCTCTATTCCCTTTGTATTTAAAGGTTCCGGAACTCTTGGAACCGAGGTGATGCAAAACTTTTTTTGATGTGTGTATATAAGAAAGTCGTGTTAGTTACACTATTTATAACTCAAGAACGGCTGAACCGATTTGGCTGAAAATTGGTGTGGAGGTAGCTTAGAACCAGGAGACGGACATAGGATACTTTTTATCCCGTGATGTGACATAAAACGTCAAAGAGAATACAAGTCACTATAAAACGTAACGCCAAGGCAAGTCGTTTCCAGGCAACAGTAGCTCTTGGCGAGACACGGCCGACTGAATGCGTGTAGCGCTCTCGACTACCGGTATAGAAAATGAGGCTCTTAACATGAAATCCCGTTAGTTACTCAACGTAATTTTTATTCTCTTTGAATCATCATTAACAATGCCGCGACAAAGACGATCGAATCTTATATATATACGGATGTTCGTTTGTTCGTCTTTTAAGCGTTCATAAACTATTCATCCAATTGCGATCAAATTTTGGTGAGTTGTTGTGCACACTTCCGAAAACATTATAGGCATAGTTAATCCAATTTACAATAGACAGCGCGCGAGTAATTTAAACAAATGCGTGTTGGCGATGCGTTCATATACAATTCATCCGATTGCGATCAAATTTTGGTGAGTTATTGTGCACAGTCCCGGAAAAGTTATAGGCGTAGTAAATTCAATTTACAATAGATGGCGCGCGAGTAGCTTCAACAAAATGGCGTGCGTTTGTTTCAACTAAGTCTCACATGCGTTCATATACCATTCAGCCCATTGTGATGAAACTTGGGTGAGATGTTCTGTACACTTTAGGTAAGGTTTCTGACTTAGTCAATCCACTTAACAGTAGGTAGCGCCCGAGTACATTCAACAAATGAGCGACGACGGGCGAAGCGTTTCAACAAAGTCCTGTATGCGTTCACATACCATTCGTCCGATAGCGATGAAACTTGGGAGAGAGGTTGTGTACACTACAGGCAAGGTTTCTGGCTTAGTAAATCCATGTTATAATAGGTAGCGGACGAGTCGATTCAACAAATGAGCGACGACGAGCGAATCGTTTAAACAAAGTCCCGTATGCGCTCATATAGCATTCATGCGATTGCTATGAAACTTTGCTGAATTATTGTGCATACTCCAGGAAAGGTTTCTGACTTAGTAAGTCCTTTTTACAATAGGTAGCGCACCAGTAAATTCAACAAATGAGTAACGGTGCACGTATCGCTTTAAAAAAAATCCGTATGCGTTCATATACCATTCATGCGATTGCAATGAAATTTGGTGAAATGTTGTTTCCACTCCCGCGAAGATTTATAATTTAGTAAATCCATTTTACAATTGGTAGCGCACGAGTAGATTCAACTAATGAGCGACAGCGCGTGAATCGTTTCAACCAAGTGCCGTATGCGTTCATATACCATTCATCCGATTGTGATAAACATTTGTTGAGTTAAGTACAGTCCTGCGAATTAGTAAATCCGTTTTTCAATGGGTGGCGCACAAGTAGATTCAGCAAATGAGTGAAGGCGCGCAAATCGTTTAAACAAAATCCCGTATGTGTTCATATGCCATTCGTCCGATTGCGATGAAACTTTGATGAGTTGTTGTGTACACGCCAGGAAAGGTTTTCGAATTAGTAAATCCATTTTACAATAGGTCGCGTACGAGTATATTCAACAAATGGGTAACGGCGCTCGAATCGTTTCAACAATGTCCCGTATGCGTTCATATACCACTTATTTCATTGCGATGAAACTTTGGTGAGTTGTTGAGCACGCTCCCATTATTTTTTTTGAGATAGCAAATCAATTTTACAATAGTCTAGAGGTGATTAACGGAAAATGAAAAGAAAAATATTGGGAATCCAAAACCACTTCAACAAACAAAGTTACAACTCCAGCACTTTCTTTGATTGGCATTGCAACGCATGCCGGGTACAGCTAGTACAGTATAAAAAACCGACATGGCGACCATCCAAAATATTAGACGGTTCTCAATATCTACGAATCTATTACATTCAAACGGAAATTTTGTATGTTGATAGAGGCAATTCATATAAGTAGGATATATAAAAATAGGCTTTAGTTCTTCACGGAACTACTTGTTTTTTCATGAGTTAAATATAGTCCAAAAATCCATGATACAATATATTTAAATTAATTAAATATGCTTTCCACAGTGGGTGTGTGGTTTTAGTGTCGGACTACCAACCCCAAGATTGCAGGTTCGCTCCTGGCCATGGTAAGTGATTTTTGAAAGGCGACAAAAATCACGATACTCATGTCATACGTTGTTGGCATGTTAAAGAACCCATTTGAATTCAGTAGGCCGTGTTCATAATGGCAAAATTAATCTCGGGATTTCCCGCCATCACAAAGTTCCTCATTTCTCTACTAGAAAGCGGTACAACGCCAAGGAGCTTAGATAGGCTATCTTAACTACTTGACATTCATAGCGCTCCAAGGAGCATTAAATTCGACACGTAAGCTGTCCTCTGGGTGTCAATTAACACAGCTTGCACCCAGCAACCGAGGCCACACGATATTATTACTATTAATTAATTAAATGTCTGTTTTTCACAATCGATTAATGTTATTTATAGCAAATAAATCGAATTTTCTGCTTCGATTAATCAATTATTGGAATAATGAAATAAATCAATTAAAAGTAGTGTAGTACCTTACCTCGTCCGTACTGCAGCCACAGTGTATACACGCAACTGTGGACTCATCTCACGTCCCCTTCACAGGTGGTAAAGCAAGTGTTCATTTCTGGTTGGTTCACCCCGTGCAGCTTGTGAGGTGCACTACGGACTTTCAGTAGGGTAGACACTCAGTCCTTGTGCGACCGAATGAATTCAAAAGCCAAAGATGTTAGCCTATTTTCATATCTTAAGGGGTGGAACATCGAAGCTACAGTATCTGCCGCAACTGTCTAGTAAATAATAGGTTATACGCTTGTTAATTTCTGAAAGGAATCATATTTTACTGATGTTCTATTAAATTGGTCTATCAGAAGGTCGATAGACCAGAATCATGAACTAAACATTCTAGAACTAAATTACATTTATTAGGAACACCTCTCAAAAAAAAAAAAACTTGGGCCAGCTGACCCGGCTGGTAGTACCTTGTAAGGGTCCCTTGCCAGGGTTACGGTGAAGACCTCAATGGCAGCTACAGTGGAGAAGATATTCTTCGGTACAGTGTAGATGGCGGAAGAGGCATCCTAGTGCTCGGGATAATTGAGTAAAAGGTATATGCACAAATTAGGGCATATATCAGATGCAGCGTCTGTTCTCCATGTTAGGAGCGGCTGCAAAGGGCGTCTGTTCTCCATGTTAGAGGCGGCTCCATGAATACCTGGCGGTAGGTATAAAATACCCTTGACGACAGGCGTAGCGACACGTCGGTTGAGGTATTTTTGTCGTATCCAACATGCAGTTGACTCCTCTTCATTCAGATATGCGGCTAACTAAACTCCGCCCCCGGGACGCTATGGATCGATTGAAGTGGAGGAAAAATTGCAGGAAAGCAGACCCCACATAAATGGGAAAATGCAAAGAAGATGATGAGTTCATTACCACTATTACATTTATTAGTTAATTATAACTATTAGTTAATTATCACCATTACATTTATTACTTAATTATAACTATTAGTTAATTATCACTATTACATTTATCAGTTAATTATAACTATTAGTTAATTATCACTATTAGGGACTACATATATTAGTTAATTATCACTATTACATTTATTAGTTAATTAAAACTATTAGTTAATTATCACTAATAGGACCTACATATATTAGTAAATTATCACTATTATATTTATTAGTTAATTATAACTATTAATTAATTATAACTATTACATTTATTAGTTAATTATAACTATTAGTTGATTATCACTATTAGGACCTACATATATTAGTTAATTATCACTATTACATTTATTAGTTAATTATAACTATTAGTTAATTATCACTATTAGGACCAACATATATTAGTTAATTATCACTATTGGGAACTACATATATTAGTTAATTTTCACTATTACATTTATTACTAAATTATAACTATTAGTTAATTATCACTATTAGGACCTACATATATTAGTTAATTACCACTATTACATTTATTAATTAATTATAACAAGTAATTAATTATCACCATTACATTTATTACTTAATTTTAACTATTAGTTAATTATCACTATTACATTTATTAGTTAATTATAACTATTAGTTAATTATCACTATTAGGGCCTATATATATTAGTTAATTATCACTACTACATTTATTAGTTAATTATAACTGTTAGTTAATTATCACTATTAGGGCCTACTTATATTAATTAATTATCACTATTACATTTATTAGTTAATTATAACTATTAGTTAATTATCACTATTAGGACCTACATATATTATTTAATTATCACTATTACATTTATTAGTTAATCATAACTATAAGTTAATTATCACTATAAGGACCTACATATATTAGTTAATTATCACTATTACATTTATTAGTTAATTATAACTATTAGTTAATTATCCTTATTAGGACCTACATATATTAGTTAATTATCACTATTACATTTATTAGTTAATTATAACTATTAGTTAATTATCACCATTACATTTATTAGTTAATTATAACTATTAGTTAATTATCACTATTTCATTTGTTAGTTAATTATAACTATTAGTTAATTATCACTATTACATTTATTAGTTAATTATAACTATTAGTCAATTATCACTATTAGGAACTATATATATTAGTTAATTATCACTATTACATTCATTAGTTAATTATAACTCTTAGTTAATTATCACTATTAGGACCTACATATAATACTTAATTATCACTATTACATTTATTAGTTAATTATAACTATTAGTTCATTATCACTATTAAGACCTATATATATATATATATATATATATATATATATATAGTTAATTATCACTATTACAATCATTAGTTAATTATAACTCTTAGTTAAATATCACTATTAGGACCTACATATATTAGTTAATTATCACTATTACATTCATTAGTTAATTATACCTATTAGTTAATTATCACTATTAGGACCTACATATATTAGTTAATTATCACTATTACATTTATTAGTTAATTATAACTATTAGTTAATTACCACTATTAGGACCTACATTTATTGATTAAATATCACTATTACATTCATTAGTTAATTATAACTATTAGTTAATTATCACTATTACATTCATTAGTTAATTATAACTAATAGTTAATTATCACTATTACATTCATTAGTTAATTATAACTATTAGTTAATTATCACTATTAGGACCTACATATATTAGTTAATTATCACTATTACATTTATTAGTTAATTATAACTATAAGTTAATTATCACCATTACATTTATTACTTAATTATAACTATTAGTTAATTATCACTATTACATTTATTAGTTAATTATCACTATTACATTTATTAGTTAATTATCACTATTTCATTTATTAGTTAATTATAACTATTAGGACCTACACATATTAGTTAATTATTACTATTACATTTATTAGTTAACTATAACTCTTAGTTAATTATCCCTATTAGGACCTAAATATAATAGTTAATTATCACTATTACAAATATTAGTTAATTATAACTATTAGTTAATTATCACGATTAGGACACATATATATATTAGTTAATTATCACTATTACATTTATTAGTTAATTATAACTATTAGTTAATTATCACTATTAGGACATACATATATTAGTTAATTATCACTATTACATTTATTAGTTAATTATAACTATTAGTTAATTATAACTATTACATTTATTAGTTAATTATAAATATTAGTTAATTATCACTATTAGGACCTACATATATTAGTTAATTATCTCTATTACATTCATTAGTTAATTATAACTGTTAGTTAATTATCACTAGTACATTCAATAGTTAATTATAACTATTAGTTAATTATCACTATTAGGACCTACATATATTGTGCCCGTTTAGACCGGAGTCCGCACGCCCACATATGCATTTTACCAAGAATCACTCAGCACGAGAGTCAAAATATCCCGGGGCGCCAGATGGGTTAAAGCTAATCGCAAAAACGACATCAAATGAAAAAAATGCTTTACTGATTTTTGGCTCAATGCAACAATAAGGATAGAATGAGATTCAACTGGGCATAACACATCATGTAAAATTATCTCATTTTATTCTGAATTTAAAATTGACTGCAAAATAAAATGCTCAAAGCAGCATCATTCATGTGTGGCGACCCACATTACTATTTACACAATTTACAGAAATTTTCCAACACATTGGACAATTATCTTTGGAGACACAAGTCTAATTATCAGTCCTGTAGACTGTGTTCCAAAATTATATCCATTATTTATGATTAAATCCAGTTCAAATTTAATTGTCTTTACTGGAAATACTGTAGTTCACTGGTTGAATTTTTACATAATATTAACACTCGTAGAATAATTGTTCATAGAATTTTTAACTTTCACTTATTTTTCCAGTTTCAAAAAAATATTGTCAATAAATATTATCATCTCTGAATCAACACAAATTATGTACACAAATTAATAACAACATCTGAAAAGTATCTGACCCATGAGCATAGCATCGAAGAACTGTGCGAAGCACAACTAAATTAATTGTTCTTCTGACATTAAACGTTTCGAGAAGTGACTCGATTATGAACTTCAAGTTCCCAACAAAATATATGATTTCTGAATCATCAACTTGATCAATAAATTGTTGGACCATTCAACTATTCGATTTTCCACTTGGAATCATTATTAAGAAAAATATTTATATTTGTGGCCATTTTAGTAACTTTCACAATTTACAATTCTTGAACAGAATGCGGAAATAAGAATTGTAGCTTCATAATAAATTCATTTAGTTCATGACACTAGGATTGAAAACATCCTTCAAATTATTCGTGGTTATAGAATTATTTTTAATTGGCAGTGGCCCATTCTGTTATTTTTATAAGAACACAATATTCCAACAACAACGGCAAAGGTCTTCCTCTGAAGAAGAATAAAATACTATCATGACAAATCCGGGTTCTAGCAAAATCAAAGTCTTAATGGAATCCGTAAACAAGGTTGAAATAAGAACTGATGGTTTTTTAAGAAATAAACTTTGGGTCATTCATACGACGCAATGTGTAGTTCCAATACTCCTTCTTTAACACTGAGTCATCGAACCTGCTATTTGATTGATGCTCAAATAAAAACCTCCTCATTCCTGCGACTTAAACATGCACACCTGGGAATGGCATTTCAACTACTCCACACACATAAATTTTCTTCCCAAAATTTATACAATAAATCAATGCCTCTGCTTATTATCAACACTGGAAGATTTATAAACTTACAAGTTTATTTTATTTTACCATTCAGTTCAAATCGTGAATTTACCACACTTATGATACTCTCTATTTCCCTTTCGAATGTGTATTTACGTCTTGATTTTATATAAATACAAAAATATCCTAATTGATACAAATATCATTTGCTTCCCGTTTCATGCCTCTCCGTGTTATCTGAAAAATATACTTTGCTCATTGCAAATATTAACTGTTCAACCAGAACTGTAATGTTGGTTGAATGCGGGCTTGCGCTAACCACTATCCTTCGGAAAATCACCTGTTCCAAACTAGAAATGATTAAACTACTTCATAAGCTCTCTCTCAATGAATGTGGTTATTATAAAATACTAGCTGAAGTACCCGTGCTTCGCTACGCGTCATAAATAAATTAAAATGTGAAGGTGACAGTT
This sequence comes from Meconema thalassinum, assembly GCA_946902985.2. Lineage (NCBI taxonomy): Eukaryota > Metazoa > Arthropoda > Insecta > Orthoptera > Tettigoniidae > Meconema > Meconema thalassinum. The sequence goes on along the minus strand of OX336388.2, from coordinate 601,070,806 downwards.
AAAATATGGGATAGGCGAGGTGCTGCGCAGAGGGAGATTAAGGATGAAACATTTTGTCCAACTACAACGCTCGGCGTTGACCGTGTTTTATAGCACAAATTTAGATTTTACTCGCTAACCGTTGGAGATACCTTTCGGATAGAAAATGTAATTTTAAACCTCGTATATGCCATCAAAAGTTTGCTATTTCTTAGCGTTCTCTTTTTATTTCAAATGGAAATATGAGTTTGAAACCAAAGGGTGTAGTGACGTCACTAAAATGGTCGCCATCTTTAAATAGTGCAAAGTATTGTAATCAAAAGTAACCTATATGTTAACCAGGTAAATCAGCTACTTCCATGTAAAATTCACGTATATCGGACCAGTGGTACTTGCGTGATTGAGTAATACACAGACACACACCATCTCATTTTTAGCCTTGCTTCGCTCGCGTCATTACTTACATTACTTACATGGGTAGGAGCGATCATCCTTTCAAAGTTAAGGGCCGACCACAGCGAGCAAATTATGGTAAATATTCTTTTGTAAACCGTGCCATTGATAACTGGAACTCTCTACCTGCCGCAGTCTTAGAGCCTTTTCCCAAACATAGGTGTGTTTAAGAAAAGACTGACTATTTGTGTAAATACTCCAGTTTAATTGTTGTATAATTGTTATTGAATTGTTATGTGTAATTATTTATTTGTTATGTATATCCAATTTGCCTCCGGGGGCCACACCCTCCATTGCAAATAAATGAATGAATGAACGAATGAGTGTCATATTGTTATATAATGAAATGCAGTTTTAACCCCGTTAACACCCCTTTAGAACCTGAATATCCAAAAATCCCTCCTTAGTAGACGTGTTCGACACACAACGAACATATCCCCAAAATGTAATTCTTCTAACTTTAATAGTTTTGGTTGGTCGATGAGAGTGAACATCCAAAAATCATTCCTTAGTGGGCGTTTTTCTTCCATAATTTCACCCCTCCCCATAGGCCCTTATTTATTTTTAAGCTGATTGATTTCCTCCGAGTTTCCAACTCCTCGCCTATGTCTTTTAAGAGATACACGCTCCGTTAGGAATCTTACAACCCCCACTTTTCATTCCTTTAACCTCATAACATACACTACATGGAAAGACCATTAGACATGTGTCAGCTTATTTTTAATGATTAGTATATATGCCAAGTATCACATCCCCAAATGAAACCACTCGTCAGATATTGTTATTCAATGAAATGCACGTTTACCCCCTTAACTCCTCTTTAGAACCTGAATATCCAAAACTCTTTCCTTAGTGGACGTTTTCGACATACAATGAACATATCCCCAACATTTCATGTTTCTAATTTTAATAATTTTGGCTGGGCGATGATGAGTGAGTGAGTCAGTCAGGACATTTTTTCATTTTTTTTTGTTAATTTCACCCCTCCCCATGAACCCCTTAAATTGGATTTATGAAACAAACGGTCGAACGCCTATTTACTTATTTAAAGCTGTTTTCCCCCTGAGTTTGATGAGTGACTAAGTGAGTCAATCATTTAGGACACTTTCTTTCCTGTTCCCCCCCCCCCAGTATTTCTCCCCTCTCCAAGGGCTCCTGAAATTGGATTTATGAAAAAACGGTCGAACACCTATTTACTTGTATTTTAAGCTGTTTTTCCCGACGAATTTAAATTTTTTCGCCTATGTCGTTTCAGAGACACACGCTCCGTTAAGAATCCCTCAACCCCCAATTTTCACCCCTTTCACCTCATAATATACATCACATCGACAAACCCTTAGACATATGTCTGATTATTTTTAATGATTAGTTTCTATACCGAATATCACATCCCCAAAGAAACAAATCATGTGATATCGTTATTCAATGAAATGCACCTTTTACCCCCTTAACACCTCTTTAAATCCCGAATAAACAAAAATCATTCCTTAGTTGACGTTTTCGACATACAACGAACATATTCCCAAAATTTCATGTTTCCAACATTAATAGTTTTCGCTGGGCGTGATGAGTGAGTGAGTCAGACAGGACATTTTCTTTCAATTATTTTTACCAGAATTTCACCCTTCCCCATGGGCCCCTTAAATTGGATTGATGAAAAAACTCTTGAACACCTATTAACTTATTTTTAAGCTGTCTTTTCCCCTGAGTTTGATGAGTGAGTGAGTCAGTCAGTCAGTTAGGACAATTTCTCTCCTTTTTTCCCCCAGAATTTCACCCCACCCCATTGGCCCCTTAAATTAATTTAAGAAAAAAAAACGGTCGAACACCGATTTACTTATTTATTTAGCTGATTTTCTTTCTCTGAGTTTCAAATTTCTCACCTATGTCGTTTAAGAGATAGGCCTTCACGCTCCGTTAGGAATCCTTCAACCCCCACTTTTCACCCCTTGCACCTCATAATAATACACCATATCGAAAAACCCTTAGACACCTGTCTGCTTATTTTTAATGATTAGTTTATATGCCAGTATCACATCCACAAATGAAACCACTCTTGAGATATTGTTATTCAATGAAATGCAGGTTTAACCCCCTAAAGACCCCTTTAGAGCCTGAATATCCAAAAATCCTCCCTTAGTGTACGGTTTTGACATACAACGAACATATCTCCAAAATGCCATGTTTCCAACTTCAATATTTTTGGCTGGGCGATGATGAGTGAGTGAATGAGTCAGGACATTTTCTTTCATTTGTTTTTCTTCAGAAATTCACCCCTCCCGATGAACCCCTTCAATTTGATTGATCAAAAAAAAAAAACCTGTCGAACAGCTATATACTTACTTTAAAGCAGTTTTTCCCCCTTAGTTTGATGAGTGAGTCAGTCAGTCAATCGGTTAGGACACTTTCTTTCCAGTTTTTTTCCCCTGAATTTCACCCCTCCCCCATGGGCTCCTTAAATTGGATTTATGAAAAAACGGTCAAACAAATATTTACTTATTTTGTATGCTGATTTCTTTCCGCTGAGTTTCAAACTCCTCGCCTATGTCGTTTAAGAGATACACGCTGCGTTAGGAATCTTTCAATCCCTACTTTTCACCCCTTTCACCTCATAATATACACCACATCGAAAAACCATCAGACACGTGTCTTCTTACTTTTTAATGATGAGTTTATATGCCGTGAATCACATCCCCCAATGAAACCATTCGAGAGATATTGTTATTCAATGAAATGCAGGTTTAACCCCCTTAAGACCCCTTTAGAACCTGAATATCCGAAAATCCTCCCTTAGTAGACTGTTTTGACATACAATGAACATATCCCCAAACTGTCATGTTTCTAACTTCAATAATTTTGGCAACGGGATGATGATGAGTGAGTGAGTGAGTGAGTGAGTCAGGACATTTTCTTTCAATTGTCTTTTTTCAGAATTTCACCCCTCCCCATGAACCCCTTAAATTTGATTTATGAAAAAAAAACCTGTCGAACAGCTATTTACTTACTTTAAAGCAGTTTTTCCCCCTAAGTTTGATGAGTGAGTCAGTCAGTCAATCAGTTAGGACACTTTCTTTCCTGTCCCCCCCACCAGAATTTCACCCTTCCCCATGGGCCCCTTAAATTGGATTTATAAAAAAACGGTCAAATACATATTTACTTATTTTTTATGCTGATTTTTTTTCGCTGAGTTTCAAACTCCTCGCCTTTGTCGTTTAAGAGATACACGCTCATTTAGGAATATTTCAATCCCCACTTTTCACCCCTTTCACCTCATAATATACACCACATCGAAAAACCCTGAGACTCGTGCCTTCTTATTTTTAATGATGAGTTTATGTGCCGAGTATCACATCCCCCAATGAAACCAATCGGGAGATATTGCTAGTCAATGAAATGCAGGTCTACCCCCTTAACACCCCTTTAGAACCTGAATATACAAAAATCCTTTCTTAGTGGGCATTTGCGGTCCTTGGGGAAGCTGCATACCAAATTTCATTCCAATCCGTTCGGTGGTTTCTGAGATTTCGTGATGAATGAATGAGTGAGTGAGTGGTATTTGACAAATATATAGTAGAAGATAGTGTCAAGTCTTGGTTATGCTAAACTCGGTTGACAGTGCTGTGTGAGTAGGTGAGTAACTAACGGGATTTCAAGTAAAGATGCTCATTTTCTATACCAGTAGTGCAGAGTGCAACTGTCATCCAGACGGCCGTGTCTCGACTTGAGCTATGTTGCCATGGAAACTATCTGCCTTGCCATTCCTTCATGAGTATATTTTATGATTTGATTAGCCTGTGATTGAGTGCAAAAGGACCGAAATCGGAAGAATGAGCAAGACTATCGAAAATTCATGTAGCCAGCGGTTCCTTCTGGGTCCTAAACTATGTGTATGCAAAATTTGGTTGAGATTGCTGGAACGGTGTAGATTTGTATACGGAACAGACCCACATACCCACATACCCACATACAGACTTTCACTTTTATATATAAGATAAGATCCAAGAATTATTTAGAAAAGTTATGAAAATCATTATTATTATTATTATTGTTTTTTTTTTTAATCGTTTCGGTCGTCTATGGACCACGTTATTTCAACTGCCTTTTCCCTCGTTCTTTCACATTGGCCCAGTATTCGCGCATTCTTCTTCGGTGAGCTTCCCTTCGTTCTTCGGTCCACTTCTTGCCAGTTTTCAATATAGGTTTTGGCTGAAAACTCCGTATCTCCCCAAGTTTCTTCTTCAAAGAGTCACGTTCCAAGATGTCCTCATGTGATATCCCCAGTTCTTGTAGGTCTTTTTCCACCTCTGTAAACCAGATCCCTTTGGTTTTCTTTCACACAAAGTAGGCACAGATTCGATTGGACAATCTTCCGGAGTTCATTCGTGTTAAATGGCCATAAAAGGAGAGTCTTCTTTTGCGAATGGTGTCCGTTATTTTCTCCACATGTAGATAGAGTTCATCGTTGTGTCGTCTTCTATACTCTCCTCGTTCCTTGACCGGGCCCAAGATCTTTCTCAGAATCTTCCTCTCTTTGGCTTCGAGTTGTTCTCCCAGGCCTTTCTTATTCATCGCCAGGCATTCTGATGCATATAACGCCTCCGGGCGAATAATGGTAACGAAGTGCCTCAGTTTGGCCTTGAAGGACATTGATCGTGATTTGTAAATGTCTTTGGTTAAATGGTAAGCCATTTCCATTTTGTTAATCCGTGCCACGAAGGATTCCTTTTCAGGAATGTTGGGCTCAATCCATTCACCCAGGTATTTGAATTTCTCTACCTGTTTTATTTGTCCTCCATTCACCGTAAGTTCTCTGGGTTCCGACTTGATGTTCGTTATAAACTGCGTTTTCTCAAACGAAATCTGAAGACCTGCCTTTGCTGCTTGCACCTGTAATTGATTGATTTGTTGTGTGGCTGTGTCAAGAGAATTAGAGAAAATTGCAACATCATCTGCGAAAGCTAAACAGTCGATTGTCAGGTTTTTGTTCTTACAACCTAGACTGACCCCATTCTCTATACCATCCTTACACAATTCTTTACGCCATTCTCGAATAACTTTCTCAAGAACACAGTTGAATAAAAGAGGCGAGAACCCATCTCCCTGTCTCACCCCTGTCCGTATTGCGAAGGATTCAGAAATCTCTCCCCTGAATTTCACTTTGGAAGCCGTATCCAATAGGGATTGGTGAATGATTGCTCTTGTCTTATTATCTAAACCAAATTCTCTTAAAACCTGGATCAGGGTACTTCGATCCAGCGAGTCGTAAGCCTTCTTGAAATCAACAAAAGTCACAGCAAATTTCTTACTTCTCTGATTCATGTACGATAGAATTGATTTTAGATTCATGATTTGCTCAACACAAGAGCGCCCCTTTCGAAATCCACCTTGGTATTCACCCAGGTGTTGATCGAGCTGTGCTTCCGCTCTCGTTTGAAGCGCTTTCGCGAGAATCTTGTATGTTATCGAGAGGAGTGATATGCCACGATAGTTGTTTACGTCCGCTTTATCACCTTTCTTGTGCAGGGGATGAATTAGGGCCGATGTCCAATCACTGGGCAGTTTCTCTGTTTCCCATTGGAGTATTATTATTATTATTATTAGTTATATTATTGTAAATGTGTTTAATTATTACTTCATTATGTGAGAATCCACATGTTCGATTCTTCGAATATGGATAAAATATCCATTTCTCAACAAAAATAATTATTAACTTTTACAGTTACCTCGGCTGATTAGCGTGATTATCAAAAAAATATGAAACATTCAAATAAATGCTCGTTATGCTCGGTCATCGATCCTAAACTGTTCTGAGTGCTGAAAATACTCAGAATAACTCTAATATGTCTTGCGTAAATCATTGCAAGATTTAAATACGAAGAAAAACAAATGTGTTGGTCATCTGCAGAAAATGAGTTTGTTCCAATTAGCTAGGCATAATATAAAATTCAAATGTGGCTTACATTTCTCGTTGGTATTGAAGCGTAGTAAACCTGGTCTGTACCAGATTTATCCAGATACATGCCCTATTGGACACGCACGTCTAATCCTTGTATCGGCTGCCATTATATACCCACAATCTGTCTAACACGACATAGTGGAAATATTTCTTGAAGTTTGAAGTAACTGCTGATCCATTTTAATATTGGCTTCAATGAAATCCATAGCAGTTCGCTTAAATGGGGTCAGATCTAAATGATCTATTCTCAAATACGTCAGTTGTAACATAACTCACGGTAATCTTTTCAGTACAAGAAAACACTGACAGTCCAAATCAATCAACGGCTGTTCTGAAGATCGTTCCCTGGGCATGGTTTATCACCATCTATCATGCGCGAATCAACTTATAGTTTCCCTTTGTCGGCTAATGAACAACACCGTGATAGACTGGCCTTCAATATACTGAAAGATCGGAGTGGTTATCAAGTTACAATTTATGAAACTGACTAATTGGATTAAAATATCCAAGTATTGAATTATTATTACTGGACTGTGACAAAGTTCTTTCTAGACAAAGTCTAGCATGTGTCCATATAGAAATAAAGTATTTCACCAGTGTCCGTAGAAAAATAACAATCACCTTAGTGATTCCCTCTGCCGGAAACTTACTATGTTCCACATATATCGTAGCACTTTTGTGACTATCACAATTTAAAGATATCTTCTGCGTAGATCCGGCAACCATGTGACTTGGCTCAGCGTAGCAGCAGCACCTTGTCATGCAAGAGCTTGGTTCGAAGTGAGCTGATGATGCTTGGGCCGGTCGGCTTTTATTCAAAACGGTCGGGTCCACGCTGGATCACGCTGAAATTTGGAAATCCTCATATCTCCGGTGTCTCTGGTCCGATTCACTTGAGACTAAGCGCATTCTCTTTTATTTGGCCGTGACAGTAATCTGATCCAAGTCTCAGGTCTCTACTCCATGGCTAACTATTTAATCAACAAATAGTCTCGACCTCTGCTACTACTCGCTACGTCACTTAACATGCTCTTGGCTGCACAAAGTTTCCATTCCATTCTAGAAGTAATGGAGCGCGATATTCAAATATCTCAACTTTAAAAAGCGGCTGTAGCCTTTCCCTTGATATCTAGGTGTCTGAATCTTGGAATACCCATTCCTAGAGTTGGCCACAATATTAGTTAATTAGCACTATTACATTCATGGGTTAATTATAACTAAGAGCTAATTATCACTATTAGGACCTACATATATTAGTTAATTGTCACTATTACATTCATTAGTTAATTATCACTATTAGGACCTACATATATTAGTTAATTAACACTATTACATTTATTAGTTAATTATAACTATTAGTTAATTATCACTATTAGGACCTACATATATTAGTTAATTACCACTATTACATTTATTAGTTAATTATGACTATTAGTTAATTATCACTATTAGAGCCTACATGGAAATGAAAATCCACAGCCTGCTTCCAGTCTCCGACCGGGTCAGGAATGGAATGAATGAAGCCCCCATCTAGCGGCGAGGATATGAACTGTGCCGGCTGCCAAGGCCTGACGCACTCCTCTGGGGCAATGATTTAATGCATGAGAGATGAAATGAAATGATAGTGGAGAGTGTTGCTGGAATGAAATTTTGACAGGGAAAACCGGAGTACCCGGCGAAAAACCCTTCTGCCTCCATTTTGTCCAGCACAGATCTCACAAGGAGTGACCGGGATTTGAACCACGGACCCAGCGGTGAGAGACCGGCGTGCTGCCGCCTAAGCCACGGAGGCTTATTAGAGCCGACATATATTTGTTAATTATCACTATTACATTTATTAGTTAATTATAACTATTAGTTAATTATCACTATGAGGACCTACATATATTAGCTAATTATCACTATTACATTTATTAGTTAATTATAACTATAAGTTAATTATAATTATTAGGGCCTACATATATTAGTTAATTATCACTATTACATTTATTAGTTAATTATAACTATTAGATAATTATCACTATTAGGACCTACATATATTAGTTAATTATCACTATTACATTTATTAGTTAATTATAACTATTAGTTAATTATCACTATTAGGACCTACATATAAGAGTTAATTACCACTATTACATTTATTAGTTAATTATAACTATTAGTTAATTATCACCATTACATTTATTAATTAATTATAACTATTAGTTAATTATCACTATTGCATTTATTAGTTAATTATAACTATTTGTTAATTATCACTATTAGGACCTGTATATATTAGTTAATTATCATTATTACATTTATTAGCTAATTATAACTATTAGTTGATTATCACTATTAGGACTTACATATATTAGTTAATTATCACTATTACATTTATTAGTTAATTATAACTATTAGTTAATTATCACTATTAGGACCTACATATATTAGTTCATTATCACTATTAGGATCTACATATATTAGTTAATTTTCACTATTACATTTATTACTTAATTATAAGTATAAGTTAATTATCAATATTAGGACCTATATATATTAGTTAATTATCACTATTACATTTAATACTTCATTATAACTATTAGTTAATTAACACTATTACATTTATTAGTTAATTATAACTATTAGTTAATTATCACTATTACATTTATTAGTTAATTATAACTATTAGTTAATTATCACTATTAGGACCTACATATATAAGTTAATTATCACTATTACATTTATTAGTTAATTATAACTATTAGTTAACTACCAATATTAGGACCTACATATATTAGTTAATTATCACTATTTCATTTATTATTTAATTATAACTATTAGATAATTATCACTATTAGGACCTACATATAATTGTTAGTTATCACTATTACATTTATTAGTTAATTATAACTATTAGTTTATTTTCCCTATTGGGACCTAAATATATTAGTTAAATATCACTATTGCATTTATTAGTTAATTATCACTATTAGTACTGTGACCGTTTAGTTGATGTCAACAACCACGATGACTCAACTAACGACACATAAATCGAATAAAAAAGTACCGTGAGGATCAGGTGACCTTCCATAAAGGCTGAAGCGGCACGAGAGTCCGTGGTCCACAGGGATCGTGGTACATGGTGATGATGGTCATAGACCGCCTAAGGAAAGGTTCACCTTAAAACTAGACTGAGAAAATAAACATCCAGACTCATGTAAAACACCGTGAAAATTTATTAAAATTCACAAGCCCCTAGCCTAGTTCGGAGGGTTATAATCGGCTAGTCCGCAAATTAATAAATAAACGAAGATAAAGAACAGGTCCCCTACCTGAGAAGTTACTGAAAACCCTCGCGAAAGATCTAACTCACAATGATAAAGCAACAACAGCAACGCTAGGAATATGGTACGACGCAAGTCCCTAGTTCAAGTTACAAGATCAAGCTAATATCTGAATTTACATTTAACAGGGTAGCAAAACAAATCTAGGTTAGGATGGTACCATTTCGACATTTAAATTTAACATTAATTCAACTAGCTAAGTCCTATCAATTAACAAAATTTACGGCGATGACGTCCGTAAAAGAAAACAATTACATCCAAAAGCTAAGTGTACAGCCATGAAAAACAAACAATTTAATTATGCTTAATAACTATGTGCTGACAGCACACAATAAAGTAACATGTAGGGTTTAATACACTTGACATCATAAATTAATAACGAAATAGACACAGTAGTTTTATTAAAAATTCCTGCCTACACCTTGGTTTACTCTTTGTAAACCATAGTCATCTAATGTGTATAGTTACGGTGACGAATGCGCAGTTGAGACCACGTCTGACATCGCATGGCCTGAGCTCCACAAGCTACGAACTCTAGGTTCGCACATGCTTCAGGTCGCTACAAAAATGTCAACTGTCCTAGTCATTTCCTCACAAGGAAATTATCTTCAACTGCACGGCTATGTCAACAGTTCCAGAATGCAAAGAACAAAGTTAGATAGAAAGAATCGTTAGTTAGGCTTGTTTTACAACAATTATGCATTTTATTATTAGAATGTCGGTTTATAGGTTTATCGTAGGTTTATGGCGAATAACATTGACAATAGCCTGGGCACGGAGTGTCTCCAACTGAGATCATTCTCCACCAAAAAGCCTCGACTCAACAGTCGGAATATAATCAACGAGTACAACAACTCGGACACACAATAACACGGGTTACCAGCGGCGCTAAGCTCGCGTTCAATAACTCTGGGATAGGCCTGTACAACAGTTACCTTCCAGTAACATCGGGTCAACGGCATCATCCCCGGACAAAGCATACAATAACATCCTGCTATAACAGGGTAGACTTCACCATCCTATAGAAAACCTTACATAACTGTACCTGTCATACGACAATACACGCAACAGAGCGTTAAACTAACAAAAACCGATCCATAAAACAAGTGATCAAATACAAGAGTGGAAACAGATTTCCATAAGCAAAATAGCAATGAAAGGAAAAGCGAATACAAATTGTATTCTGTCCTCGTCTATAGTAGTTTTGTCTCACAATGAAGCAGGCGTGCTCTAGGTCACTGGGTTACATAACCAGTTTATTCAAGGCCGGCGATTTAATCAATACAAAACCTGCACTTGGCCGGTTCATAAAAAACTTTACCATAAGTTACGGATCTCTACAGAGTCCGTGTATCAAATGCACGCTATAAATCTGAGTATAGTAATACACTTCCGTCTTTCTACCAAAGACGTCTAAATGAAAGTAAACTTACAATAACTGAAGCTCTTTGCTTTAAAAAAATGCAACTCAGTAGTTGCTAGAACATCAAATAAAAACGTGTCTCACACGACACAAGAAAAAAAAAAGATAAATGTGGCACAGATTCACACACTAGATCTGCTTAATGATACGTTGGGAACCGCGTTCGATGCTAGGCAACGAAACATTCCTTCTAGTTGTTAGGTTCAAACATGACCAAGAATAGCTTCTGAGCTTATTCAAAATGAAATATAATGCAGTTACAAACTGGTAGTTACTGTCGACTACCTAAATGATACGACCGTTCTAACGACAGTCAGGGGTGTAACAAAGGATGGCTGCGAAGAATGCAGTCAATTAATAACCAAGGCATCTGATTGCCATAACTACAGTCAGCAAAGACTTGAAAATTACCCCAAGTAGGGTTGAACAAAATAGCCTCAAAATGACTACGATCAGGTTCAGCAAAAAGGTAGGCATTGACGTTCCACGACGTTCACCAAGCTGCACCAGGGCTGACCAAAATGTCTGACCCCAAGGGTGTCTCACTCTAAACTGAAATAAATGACATCTAACTAATCTAGTTACATCCCTACCTAGAAAAATGGCTGACACTGAGTGTGGTTGATTCACAAACTACATTAAAACTACTATACCACCAGAAACTAGAACAAAGAAGGGGTGTGACAAAAACTCACGAAATGGAGGAGCTCTCACTCAGCTCTCTATTCCACAACAAGGGTTGTACATAAACCTCTCTGGCTCTCTGGATCGGTATCCTCCTCATCAGGATTCCCATCTGGACTCCCCCAAAGACCAGGGTTCGATTTGTCCCTGTCGACATCTTCGTGGATATGCCTGGAAATGGCATTTTGGCTCCTTCCCTCTCGTTCATCGTTCTGGAAGTTCCACCATCATACTGGTTCCTGTAGAAACGTCACCCCCCCATACTGGGATGGTATTAGCCCATGGTGACTGCTTCAACCATGGTGAATAAAAGTCCAATCACGTGGGTGGCGAAATAAGTTGCGTGATTATTCATCCTCTCACTTCCAAAATTATAATGTCCGTCGTGACTATTATAGGCTTCAATTATAAAATACGACACAGCCTTAATCTTGCAGATGTGGATTAGCATGTGAGCTAATACTATTTTATAATGCTGCACGTGCTAATGACGCTACTTTTGTATCACGCAGCATCCGTGAATTATACGACGTTTCAAAGATGAAATTTCCACGTTGGCAATTTAAATATCTCATACTATTATAATCACACTTATTCAGGATAATTGTAACATTATTACCTGTATATTTCCACTAGGCATCTGCCCTCCACATACGCGTGGGTAATATGTGATGTCACAGCAATGTTGTGCAATACACTATACTTGCCAATAATTATTTCCCAAGCTTCTTATTTAATTCACTGGACTTCATCGACAGTGAATATTAGTATTTGCTTGCTCGATGGCACCTTATAATCACTTTTAACGCTAAACAGCGGATATTCTTCTACGTCTCGTAGGACAAATGTAATTCCACGCCTACACAAGGCGGATTCTCTAGACGCAGTGCTCCGGTACTGGGTGTCTCTAGAAAGTAGGTCGTCAAAACGAAAACGTTGAGCGACTACTTACGTTCCTTTTTGCGTATCTGCAAGGGTATTACCTTACCTAAAGTAAAAATAAACATTCTCCAAAATGTTTTAATAATGCAGCATGACGAAATGGAATATTCTGAGTCTCGTAGGAAAGATAAAAATAATTAATAAGACCTCAGATAATAATTAGCAGTTTACACCAAAGTCAAAAGTGCGATTCACCGCTACTTCAAAGTATCGCGTGATCTCTCAGCTTTACGTGGCTTCCTGGGTGTGTTCAAAAGTACAACATCCCCTCATAAATGCTCTGTCATAAAAAAAAAATATCACATGAACCATAGCTCAGCGGGTTCATCTGCCTCTCTGTCGTTTCAAATAAAATGTTGGGATAACATTTTTATTTGCTTTGAAATTCATTCAAGAGTGATATTTTTTTAGATTGGCTGCATTAAAGGTTCCAATGCGTTCTCCTGTCCTAATGTCTTCTATCACATAACTTCCATTGTTTAAAGGCTGTCGGATACGACTAGGGCCATAATACAAGGATAGAAATTTCCCATATATGCGGTCTATAGGACTAGAAATTCCGGGTCTCCTTATAAGGATAAGGTCTCCTTCTACTAGTGGTTCTCTAAACCTCTGGCGTCTAGTTCTTCTCAAGCGCTTGGCAGCTTGTCTGTCCATAGTCTCTCTTGCAGCTAAAAGTCTGCTGGCATGTGATGGTTGTAAACAAGGTGGATTTACAATCACACGATCCCATATTCTCAGCGGCATCTGGTTCAAATGCAAGACCATAGGTATTTGACCAGTGCTCTCATGTACTGTTGAATTAATACATTTTGCCATAATAACAAGGACTTCAGTCCATCGCCAGTGTTCTTCTTGACAATATAATCGACAGAATTTTGCGATAATAGACATCACGCATTCTGCTGGGTTGCTCTCTGGATGTCGAATAGATGATAAAACATGACCTATTTCAAGCTCATTCATGGCATTGGCAAATTCTGCTGAGGTGTACTGTGATCCGTGATCAGTCAACAAGAATTGTGGCTTTCCTGCCTCCGGTATCACTTGACGTCTAATCCTCTGAATAATCTGATGTGCAGTAGCTTTTTGAATTGGATGAAGCATCGTATATTTCGTGAACACATCCACCGTTACAACGATGTATCGATTCCCACGACGAGCCTTAGGTATTGGGCCATACAGGTCCTGTGCATACAACTCTCTAGGTTGAGTTGGTAGTATTGGTCTAGGTTGTTCCTTCAGCAAGTGTGACGTGTATTTGTTCCGCTGGCATGCGTCGCAAGCACGTAAACACTGTCTAACGGTGGCTCCTAACCCTTTCCATGTGAAAGACTCCTTGATAGTTGCAATGGTTTTGTCTGTTCCACCATGTCCAATGGATAAATGTACCATAAGAATAACAGATTCTTGGTATCTCCTAGGAATAACTGCACGCAGTTGAGTGTGGTCCTCGTCTACAAACTTGTATAAGACACGATGATAAATCAAATAATCATCTGCAACAGCAGCAATCCTTGCGTAATGATCATCCTGTGGATCCATTCTTCGTTCTAGGAAACGGATAATATGTCTGAGTTCCTCCTCACGTCGCTGTCCTTCAGGTAAATGACGAAATCGGCGAAGGTGTTCCTCGCATTCTCCCTCGATGTTTATGGCATTAACAGTAGCTTCAGGATTCCGGCTGAGGATGTCGGCCAACACATTCTCTCTGCCTGGTCGGTAAACTATTTCCAAATCGAACTGTTGGAGAAACAGCGTCCAACGTGTGATCCTGTCGCTTGCCAGTCTTGTTCTCAAGATGAAGGTCAACGCATGATGATCGGTTCTCACAATAATCCTCTGACCTAACAGAAGTTTCTGCCAGTATTCAAGTGCGTAAACAATTGCAAGTGCTTCTATCTCGGTCGTGAATTAGTGAGATTCATGTGCTCTTAAACGTCGGCTTAAGAAAGCGATGTAATGACGTTTCTTCTCATCATCTTCTTGCAGTAAAATGGCTCCTATACCAATGGCAGATGCATCAGTTTCTAGAATAAAGTTCCGAGAGTAATCTGGATATTCTAACTGAATTGAGTCCACAAGCATCTGTTTAGCTCTCCTGAAAGCTATCTCGCATTCATCATGCCAGTTCCACCTGCAGTTCTTTTTCAATAATCCTTGCAGTGGTGCAACAGTTTCGGAATACTTCTCACAATGAGCAGCAAAGAATTGGAGAATTCCTAAGAATTGTCTCACGTGTTTCACACGGGTTGGTGTTGGAAATGCAGCAACAGTTCTAATCTTTGCAGGATTCGGTCTATATCCTTCTCCATTGATTATGTGTCCTACGAATTTCACTTCTTCCTGAAAAAATCGACACTTGTCGAACTTGACCTTAAAATTTGCCTGTCGGAGATTCTCAAAAACAAGGCACAATGTCTTTAAATGCTCTTCTTCTGTTCCCGAAGCTATGATTATGTCATCCACATAACATATTACTTTCTGCTTCACTTCATGAGTCAGCTTGGCATCAAGCGCTCTGATTAATGCGGCTCCGGCATTTTTCAATCCAAATGGTAGTTTTTGGAATACATAAGTAGTCTGATCAAACAAGAATCCAGTATATTTCTGAGTATGCTCAGATAATCTGATATGGTAATAAGACTGAACCAAGTCTAATGATGAAAATATCCTTTTTCCTTTGAACTTCCTGAGAATGTCCCTAATCTTGGGCGGTCTGTCGTGCTCAGGAGCTAGGCGTTCATTCAAGGCTCTGGCATCAAGACAAAGTCTCAAGCTTCCATCTACCTTAACCACAGGTATTATGGGATTCAAGAAAGGAGTCGGTGATTTCTTGATTGTACCTGCTGCTTCCATCTCATGGATCTTCTTAGCAGCTTCTTCGAGATGTTTCTCGGCAATCGGATAGATCCTTTTCTGGAATGGGGAATCGTCCAGTAATACAAGATCATACTCGTAGTCTAATATCTCACCAGGTGTGGTGTCGAATATATCTCGGTATTCGTTCAGTATTGCCTCAAGATCCTCATGTGTGGGTGCTGATAACGATTCTGCCTCTTCGTCGGCATCTAGTGTCGCCTCAATTTCCTTGCCCTTTAATGCTTCGACTACGTCTACTTCGGATAGGAATTCCGGTTCTTCTTCAATTAGGCTCATCTGAATGGGTTCGTTCGGCTTAAACTCTACCGTATTCCGTCCCATGTCAATGATTCCATCATATTTTCTAATGAAGTCTGCGCCTAAAATGGCATCATGATGCAGGCCCTTCATTACGAGAAATTCGTGCAAGTACACGTGGCTCGAAATCTTCACAGTACACAAAATCTGGATTTTGCACGTTACAACGCGGTCAGGTATGACACCTCTGACTCTTATAGCTGAAATGGGCAACTCCGTCACCTCAGAGTTTGTTCTAAGTCTGGCATGGCAATCGGCGGAAATTACACTAATCATCGCTCCAGTATCGATGAGTATGACTACACTGACTTCATTCAAGGTGGCTACAATCTTGGGTAGACGTGTTAATTCATAATTGTGGTTCGCCGTTCGTCGTTCGTCCAACAAGTCTTCTTGGATTGGCTCCCAGAGTAATATAGAGGCAGTTACTCGGTGCTCAACCAAACAAGAATCTATTGATTTTTCGGAGTTTTTTTTTCTGTCATGGCGAGAAGTACTGGGCTGGTTCTGCTCCGTCTCCTGCGCCGAATGTCTATTTTCCCTCGAAGTAGGGTTCCGTTCTCCCTCTTCTTGGATCTGCAATTCTCTCAATTGTTGGAGGTACTCACGGCTCTCCCGCGCTCTTCCTTTCCAATCCCTGTCTGGCTGGTATCTAGGGTCTCGATTTCTGTCGTAACCCCCACTATATCGATAGTCTCTACGGATACGTCCGTGTTGCTGATTTCTTCCTTCATTCCCTCGGCGGTTGTTTTCATGACGTCGGTTGTCGTCCGTCCTTCGGTCGAATCGCCGGTCCCAATGACTTCGCCGGTCATCATGTTGATTTCGAGTATACGGAGTGTTGTTCCATTCTCTCCTGTTATAACTGTAATTGTTATCACGTCGCCCAGAATCCTCTGTGGTTTGTGTTTGTTGTGGCGTCTAGCTCACTTTATCAACAGTCGTCAGATTCATATGTCTATCCTCGCGCCTATCAGCCTTCTGCTGACGGTGCGTAGGAAACTGTTCTGTGTTAGCGTCCAACCTTCGCAGTATCTGGTCACACTGCTGGAAAGTGGATGCCCCTGCAGCGATTAACACACGTTGTACATCCGCAGGGTACTGCCAAACAATTGTGTTCACCAAATCTTGTTCGGACAATGGAGGCTGAAGACAACGGAGCTTCGCGAGCTGTATTGCGAAGTAATTCGCATAACGAGTAGGTGTATTGGAACTGTACCTTCGAGTGTACATCTCAGCTCGGATGCTCTGCTGGATGTCGCTCGACCAATATGTTCTCAATAACGCTTCCTTAAAGTCTTGGTAGCCTGTGAATGAGTATCGGAATGCTCTGAGCCAGGTACCGGCTTGTCCCTCAAGCAGTCGCTCTATAACTCTTAGTTCCCTCTCTGGAGTTACCATAGTATCACGTAAGTAGCTTTCGACATTTGCTAGGAATTCCACTGGAGTAACACCGCTCCCAGTTCCCGAGAAGCGAGCTGGTTGCTCCTCTCTTGAACGAATTATGGTGACATTTCCCTGCGTATTCGCGGGTTTGAAAGTATTTTGCATGTAACTCTGCGTAGGAGTGTTAGTCTCATGACTAATTCGATTAGATGCTGGTTGAAACGGGTGAGCGTTAAAGTTCAAGGTCTGACCTTGCGCTAAATTAGTGAATTGTGACGGTTGCGGTTCCATAGGCGCGCTGGGTTGGAAATGGGTAGGCATCATTCCTCCTGATTGAGATATAGGCGTTTCCTGAGATTCTCCCATCTGTGGGTGTACGTGTCTCTCTCTTGGAGTCGTCTCGAGTCTGTCCAGGCGTCTTTCTATTACTTCAAGACCTGGGATGGTTCTGGCTGCGACTTTGTTGCCTAAGTCGTTCAATTGCAGCTCGATCCTGTCAACCTTTCCCTTGAGGTTTGTGTCTACCTCGCGTATGGCCGTCCTAAGGTTATAACTGAGGTCTAACCTCTCGGTCACCGCGACTTCCTCAAATCTCTTTTGTAAGGAATCGATATCTCCTTCAACTCTGGACATATTTTCTTGGATTTTACCCACATCGTCTCTAACCTCGGCTACCTTAGCCTCGACTGTAGCTTCGTGTTCGTTGAGGTCACCTTTCAATAACATGAGGTCAATTTTGTGTTCCTCATGATGAACATCAACTGTCTCACGTAGGCTGGCTACGGTTTCCGTCAATTGAGAAATGTTTCTCCTGTTGGTGTTAAGTTCCTCTTTAATCTCCATCATGCCATCAACGATAGTCTTCACGTTGTTATTAACGGCATTGGCAGCTCCTCTCATCAAGATTAAACCAACGTTCATGGTTGCCATGTCCTTCTTCACATTTCCGATAAATCCCTCGACGTGATCTAGTCGAGTCCCGAATTCTTCCCTGGTATGTTCCAGATCTGCTCTCATGTCTATCTGGACTTTATTCAAGGTTGTCTGAATTTGAGCTGTGTGCTCCTCCAATCGGTTTTGCACCTCCTCCCTAGCTCTATTCATCTGGTCGGTTAAGCAATCTACGCGCTGGTTAGCCTCCTGATGGTGTCGTATGACATCAACCCTAACAGCTGCTAAACCTGTCGTCAGATCATTTCTCGCTTCGATCTTATATGTGTCCATGTCTGCCCTGACTTGAGTTAAATCAGCCCTAACATTATTTACAGAGTGAGTGTTAATCTCTAAGTCCTGTCTTACATTGTTCATAGACTGAGTGTTAATCTCTAAGTCCTGTCTTACCTTGTTGACTTCCTGTCTAACCTGGTCCACATGACCACTGACATTGTTAACTTCCTGTCTAACCTGGTCCACATGACCACTGTCATTGTTGACTTCCTGTCTAACCTGGTCCACATGACCACTTACGGTATTTACAGCCTGAGTATTCTGACCTAAGTCAGCAGTAATCTGTTGAAGATTGGCATTCACACCTGCCATCATCTCTCCAAACACACGACGAATAGTTTCCTCATCCATAGATAAGAAATATATGAGAAAGTGAGGGATCAATTTCTACTGGAACTTACAGCTATGATTAGTTACTTGGTGGTATAAAGCTTGCTTCATTTATATAAATATCACGAGTACAGCTGGAGTATGCAAACTAAGTGCTTCTACATTTACAAAGACAATGGTGAGCAAAGCAAAGTATTACATTTACTTAGGATGAGGCATCATCAAAGAAAATCCTATCCTTCATTTATTCAACACTAAAGCCTCACCCCATGGACTTCTATCAAATATGAATGCCATGCGGTCAATTGATCTGCAGTACGACTTTCTAAGTTCGTCCCAGTCCTGTCAATTTACCACTAATCAACATTAGGATCCTCAAAAAAAAATAACATGGTACTGAGGGTCACCACGTTAACGTCGGCACATGAGTTGGGCGCCATTTTAATGTGACCGTTTAGTTGATGTCAACAACCACGATGACTCAACTAACGACACATAAATCGAATAAAAAAGTACCGTGAGGATCAGGTGACCTTCCATAAAGGCTGAAGCGGCACGAGAGTCCGTGGTCCACAGGGATCGTGGTACATGGTGACGATGGTCATAGACCGCCTAAGGAAAGGTTCACCTTAAAACTAGACTGAGAAAATAAACATCCAGACTCATGTAAAACACCGTGAAAATTTATTAAAATTCACAAGCCCCTAGCCTAGTTCGGAGGGTTATAATCGGCTAGTCCGCAAATTAATAAATAAACGAAGATAAAGAACAGGTCCCCTACCTGAGAAGTTACTGAAAACCCTCGCGAAAGATCTAACTCACAATGATAAAGCAACAACAGCAACGCTAGGAATATGGTACGACGCAAGTCCCTAGTTCAAGTTACAAGATCAAGCTAATATCTGAATTTACATTTAACAGGGTAGCAAAACAAATCTAGGTTAGGATGGTACCATTTCGACATTTAAATTTAACATTAATTCAACTAGCTAAGTCCTATCAATTAACAAAATTTACGGCGATGACGTCCGTAAAAGAAAACAATTACATCCAAAAGCTAAGTGTACAGCCATGAAAAACAAACAATTTAATTATGCTTAATAACTATGTGCTGACAGCACACAATAAAGTAACATGTAGGGTTTAATACACTTGACATCATAAATTAATAACGAAATAGACACAGTAGTTTTATTAAAAATTCCTGCCTACACCTTGGTTTACTCTTTGTAAACCATAGTCATCTAATGTGTATAGTTACGGTGACGAATGCGCAGTTGAGACCACGTCTGACATCGCATGGCCTGAGCTCCACAAGCTACGAACTCTAGGTTCGCACATGCTTCAGGTCGCTACAAAAATGTCAACTGTCCTAGTCATTTCCTCACAAGGAAATTATCTTCAACTGCACGGCTATGTCAACAGTTCCAGAATGCAAAGAACAAAGTTAGATAGAAAGAATCGTTAGTTAGGCTTGTTTTACAACAATTATGCATTTTATTATTAGAATGTCGGTTTATAGGTTTATCGTAGGTTTATGGCGAATAACATTGACAATAGCCTGGGCACGGAGTGTCTCCAACTGAGATCATTCTCCACCAAAAAGCCTCGACTCAACAGTCGGAATATAATCAACGAGTATAACAACTCGGACACACAATAACACGGGTTACCAGCGGCGCTAAGCTCGCGTTCAATAACTCTGGGATAGGCCTGTACAACAGTTACCTTCCAGTAACATCTGGTCAACGGGATCATCCCCGGACAAAGCATACAATAACATCCTGCTATAACAGGGTAGACTTCACCATCCTATAGAAAACCTTACATAACTGTACCTGTCATACGACAATACACGCAACAGAGCGTTAAACTAACAAAAACCGATCCATAAAACAAGTGATCAAATACAAGAGTGGAAACAGATTTCCATAAGCAAAATAGCAATGAAAGGAAAAGCGAATACAAATTGTATTCTGTCTTCGTCTATAGTAGTTTTGTCTCACAATGAAGCAGGCGTGCTCTAGGTCACTGGGTTACATAACCAGTTTATTCAAGGCCGGCGATTTAATCAATACAAAACCTGCACTTGGCCGGTTCATAAAAAACTTTACCATAAGTTACGGATCTCTACAGAGTCCGTGTATCAAATGCACGCTATAAATCTGAGTATAGTAATACACTTCCGTCTTTCTACCAAAGACGTCTAAATGAAAGTAAACTTACAATAACTGAAGCTCTTTGCTTAAAAAAAATGCAACTCAGTAGTTGCTAGAACATCAAATAAAAACGTGTCTCACACGACACAAGAAAAAAAATGATAAATGTGGCACAGATTCACACACTAGATCTGCTTAATGATACGTTGGGAACCGCGTTCGATGCTAGGCAACGAAACATTCCTTCTAGTTGTTAGGTTCAAACATGACCAAGAATAGCTTCTGAGCTTATTCAAAATGAAATATAATGCAGTTACAAACTGGTAGTTACTGTCGACTACCTAAATGATACGACCGTTCTAACGACAGTCAGGGGTGTAACAAAGGATGGCTGCGAAGAATGCAGTCAATTAATAACCAAGGCATCTGATTGCCATAACATACAGTCAGCAAAGACTTGAAAATTACCCCAAGTAGGGTTGAACAAAATAGCCTCAAAATGACTACGATCAGGTTCAGCAAAAAGGTAGGCATTGACGTTCCACGACGTTCACCAAGCTGCACCAGGGCTGACCAAAATGTCTGACCCCAAGGGTGTCTCACTCTAAACTGAAATAAATGACATCTAACTAATCTAGTTACATCCCTACCTAGAAAAATGGCTGACACTGAGTGTGGTTGATTCACAAACTACATTAAAACTACTATACCACCAGAAACTAGAACAAAGAAGGGGTGTGACAAAAACTCACGAAATGGAGGAGCTCTCACTCAGCTCTCTATTCCACAACAAGGGTTGTACATAAACCTCTCTGGCTCTCTGGATCGGTATCCTCCTCATCAGGATTCCCATCTGGACTCCCCCAAAGACCAGGGTTCGATTTGTCCCTGTCGACATCTTCGTGGATATGCCTGGAAATGGCATTTTGGCTCCTTCCCTCTCGTTCATCGTTCTGGAAGTTCCACCATCATACTGGTTCCTGTAGAAACGTCACCCCCCCCCCATACTGGGATGGTATTAGCCCATGGTGACTGCTTCAACCATGGTGAATAAAAGTCCAATCACGTGGGTGGCGAAATAAGTTGCGTGATTATTCATCCTCTCACTTCCAAAATTATAATGTCCGTCGTGACTATTATAGGCTTCAATTATAAAATACGACACAGCCTTAATCTTGCAGATGTGGATTAGCATGTGAGCTAATACTATTTTATAATGCTGCACGTGCTAATGACGCTACTTTTGTATCACGCAGCATCCGTGAATTATACGACGTTTCAAAGATGAAATTTCCACTTTGGCAATTTAAATATCTCATACTATTATAATCACACTTATTCAGGATAATTGTAACACTATTACCTGTATATTTCCACTAGGCATCTGCCCTCCACATACGCGTGGGTAATATGTGATGTCACAGCAATGTTGTTCAATACACTATACTTGCCAATAATTATTTCCCAAGCTTCTTATTTAATTCACTGGACTTCATCGACAGTGAATATTAGTATTTGCTTGCTCGATGGCACCTTATAATCACTTTTAACGCTAAACAGCGGATATTCTTCTACGTCTCGTAGGACAAATGTAATTCCACGCCTACACAAGGCGGATTTTCAAGACGCAGTGCTCCGGTACTGGGTGTCTCTAGAAAGTAGGTCGTCAAAACGAAAACGTTGAGCGACTACTTACGTTCCTTTTTGCGTATCTGCAAGGGTATTACCTTACCTAAAGTAAAAATAAACATTCTCCAAAATGTTTTAATAATGCAGCATGACGAAATGGAATATTCTGAGTCTCGTAGGAAAGATAAAAATAATTAATAAGACCTCAGATAATAATTAGCAGTTTACACCAAAGTCAAAAGTGCGATTCACCGCTACTTCAAAGTATCGCGTGATCTCTCAGCTTCACGTGGCTTCCTGGGTGTGTTCAAAAGTACAACATCCCCTCATAAATGCTCTGTCATAAAAAAAATATCACATGAACCATAGCTCAGCGGGTTCATCACCTATATATATTAGTTAATTATCATTGTTACATTTATTAGTTAATTAGAGCTATTAGTTGATTAACACTATTAGGACATACATATATTAGTTAATTATCACTATTACATTTATTAGTTAATTATAACAATAAGTTAATTATCACTATTAGGACCTACATTTATTAGTTAATTATCACTATTACATTTGTTAGTTAATTATAACTATTAGTTAATTATCACTATTAGGACCTACATATATTAGTTAATTATCACTATTACATGTATTAGCTAATTATAACCATTAGTTAATTATCACTATTAGGACCTACATATATTAGTTAATTATCACTATTACATTTATTAGTTAATTATAACTATTAGTTAATTATCAATATTAAGACCTACATATATTAGTTAATTATCACTATTAGGACCTACATATATTAGTTAATTATCACTATTACATTTATTAGCTAAATATAACTATTAGTTAATGACCACTATTACATTTATTAGTTAATTATAACAATTAATTAATTATCACCATTACATGTATTACTTAATTATAACTATTAGATAATTATCACTATTACATTTATTAGTTAATGATAACTATTATTTAATTATCACTATTAGGGCCTATATATTAGTTAATTATCACTATTACATTTATTAGTTAATGATAACTATTATTTAATTATCACTATTAGGACCTACTTATATTAATTAATTATCACTATTACATTTATTAGTTAATTATAACTATTAGTTAATTATCACTATTAGGACCCACATATATTAGTTAATTATCACTATTACATTTATTAGTTAATTATCACTATAAGGACCTACATGAAATGAAAATCCACAGCCTGCTTCCAGTCTCCGACCGGGTCAGGAATGGGATGAATGAAGCCCCCATCTAGCGGCGAGGATATGAACTGTGCCGGCTGCCGAGGCCTGACGCACTCCTCTGGGGCAATGATTAAATGAATGACAGATGAAATGAAATGATAGTGGAGAGTGTTGCTGGAATGAAATTTTGACAGGGAAAACCGGAGTACCCGGAGAAAAACCTGTCTGCCTCCGTTTTGTCCAGCACAGATCTCACATGGAGTGACCGGGATTTGAACCACGGACCCAGCGTTGAGAGGCCGGCGTGCTGCCGCCTAAGCGACGGAGGCTTTATAAGGACCTACATATATTAGTTAATTATCACTATTACATTTATTAGTTAATTATAACCATTAGTAAATTATCCTTATTAGGACCTACATATATTAGTTCATTATCACTGTTACTTTTATTAGTTAATTATAACTATTAGTTAATTATCTCCATTACATTTATTACTTAATTATAACTATTAGTTAATTATCACTATTACATTTATTAGTTAATTATAACTATTAGTTAATTATCACTATTAGGACCTACATATATTAGTTAATGCCGGCCCCGTGGTTTTGGGGTAGCGCGCCTGCCTCTCGCCCGGAGGCCCCGGGTTCGATCCCCGGCTCCGTCAGGGATTTTAAAACTGACGTGAGGGTTGGAACGGGGTGCACTCAGCCTCGTGAGGACAATTGAGTAGCTGTCTGACAGTGAGACAGCGCCCCGATCACGAATACCAAGATTAACGGCCGACGGGACCCGACGCGCTGATCACGCGTCACCCCAATATCAGCAGGCCAAATGGCTGGGCAGCGGTCGCTTGGTCGGCCTTAGCCCGTCATGGGCTGGATAGTGCCAGGGGTTGACTTGACTTGTTGACTATATATTAGTTAATTATCACTATTACATTTATTAGTTAATTATAACTATTAGTTAATTATCAATATTAAGACCTACATATATTAGTTAATTATCACTATTAGGACCTACATATATTAGTTAATTATCACTATTACATTTATTAGCTAAATATAACTATTAGTTAATTAGCACTATTAGGACCTACATATATTAGTTAATTACCACTATTACACTCATTAGTTAATTATAACAATTAATTAATTATCACCAATACATGTTTTACTTAATTATAACTATTAGATAATTATCACTATTACATTTATTAGTTAATTATAACTATTAGTTAATTATCACTATTAGGGCCTATATATTAGTTAATTATCACTATTACATTTATTAGTTAATGATAACTATTATTTAATTATCACTATTAGGACCTACTTATATTAATTAATTATCACTATTACATTTATTAGTTAATTATAACTATTAGATAATTATCACTATTAGGACCCACATATATTAGTTAATTATCACTATTACATTTATTAGTTAATTATCACTATGAGGACCTACATGAAATGAAAATCCACAGCCTGCTTCCAGTCTCCGACCGGGTCAGGAATGGGATGAATGAAGCCCCCATCTAGCGGCGAGGATATGAACTGTGCCGGCTGCCGAGGCCTGACGCACTCCTCTGGGGCAATGATTAAATGAATGACAGATGAAATGAAATGATAGTGGAGAGTGTTGCTGGAATGAAATTTTGACAGGGAAAACCGGAGTACCCGGAGAAAAACCTGTCTGCCTCCGTTTTGTCCAGCACAGATCTCACATGGAGTGACCGGGATTTGAACCACGGACCCAGCGTTGAGAGGCCGGCGTGCTGCCGCCTAAGCCACGGAGGCTTTATAAGGACCGACATATATTAGTTAATTATCACTATTACATTTATTAGTTAATTATAACCATTAGTAAATTATCCTTATTAGGACCTACATATATTAGTTCATTATCACTGTTACTTTTATTAGTTAATTATAACTATTAGTTAATTATCTCCATTACATTTATTACTTAATTATAACTATTAGTTAATTATCACTATTACATTTATTAGTTAATTATAACTATTAGTTAATTATCACTATTAGGACCTACATATATTAGTTAATTATCACTATTACATTTATTAGTTAATTATAACTATTAGTTAATTATCACTATTAGGACCTAAATATAAGAGTTAATTACCACTATTACATTTATTAGTTAATTATAACTATTAGTTAATTATCACCATTACATTTATTACTTAATTATAACTATTAGTTAATTATCACTATTGCATTTATTAGTTAATTATAACTATTTGTTAATTATCACTATTAGGACCTGTATATATTAGTTAATTATCATTATTACTTTTATTAGCTAATTATAACTATTAGTTGATTATCACTATTAGGACTTACATATATTAGTTAATTATCACTATTACATTTATTAGTTAATTATAACTATTAGTTAATTATCACTATTAGGACCTACATATATTAGTTCATTATCACTATTAGGATCTACATATATTAGTTAATTTTCACTATTACATTTTTTACTTAATTATAAGTATAAGTTAATTATCAATATTAGGACCTACATATATTAGTTAATTATCACTATTACATTTAATACTTAATTATAACTATTAGTTAATTAACACTATTACATTTATTAGTTAATTATATATATTAGTTAATTATCACTATTACATTTATTAGTTAATTATCACTATTAGGACCTACATATATAAGTTAATTATCACTATTACATTTATTAGTTAATTATAACTATTAGTTAACTACCAATATTAGGACCTACATATATTAGTTAATTATCACTATTTCATTTATTATTTAATTATAACTATTAGATAATTATCACTATTAGGACCTACATATAATAGTTAGTTATCACTATTACATTTATTAGTTAATTATAACTATTAGTTTATTAACCCTATTGGGACCTAAATATATTAGTTAAATATCACTATTGCATTTATTAGTTAATTATAACTATTAGTTAATTATCACTATTAGTACCTATATATATTAGTTAATTATCATTGTTACATTTATTAGTTAATTAGAGCTATTAGTTGATTAACACTATTAGGACATACATATATTAGTTAATTATCAGTATTACATTTATTAGTTAATTATAACAATAAGTTAATTATCACTATTTGGACCTACATTTATTAGTTAATTATCACTATTACATTTGTTAGTTAATTATAACTATTAGTTAATTATCACTACTAGGACCTACATATATTAGTTAATTATCACTATTACATTTATTAGCTAATTATAACTATTAGTTAATTATCACTATTAGGACCTACATATATTAGTTAATTATCACTGTTACATTTATTAGTTAATTATAACTATTAGTTAATTATCACTATTAGGACCCACATATATTAGTTAATTATCACTATTACATTTATTAGTTAATTATAACTATTAGTTAATTATCACTATAAGGACCTACATGAAATGAAAATCCACAGCCAGCTTCCAGTCTCCGACCGGGTCAGGAATGGGATGAATGAAGCCCCCATCTAGCGGCGAGGATATGAACTGTGCCGGCTGCCGAGGCCTGACGCACTCCTCTGGGGCAATGATTAAATGAATGACAGATGAAATGAAATGATAGTGGAGAGTGTTGCTGGAATGAAATTTTGACAGGGAAAACCGGAGTACCCGGAGAAAAACCTCTCTGCCTCCGTTTTGTCCAGCACAGATCTCACATGGAGTGACCGGGATTTGAACCACGGACCCAGCGTTGAGAGGCCGGCGTGCTGCCGCCTAAGCCACGGAGGCTTTATAAGGACCGACATATATTAGTTAATTATCACTATTACATTTATTAGTTAATTATAACCATTAGTAAATTATCCTTATTAGGACCTACATATATTAGTTCATTATCACTGTTACTTTTATTAGTTAATTATAACTATTAGTTAATTATCTCCATTACATTTATTACTTAATTATAACTATTAGTTAATTATCACTATTACATTTATTAGTTAATCATAACTATTAGTTAATTATCACTATTAGGACCTACATATATTAGTTAATTATCACTATTACATTTATTAGTTAATTATAACTATTAGTTAATTATCACTATTAGGACCTACATATAAGAGTTAATTACCACTATTACATTTATTAGTTAATTATAACAATAGTTAATTATCACCATTACATTTATTACTTAATTATAACTATTAGTTAATTATCACTATTGCATTTATTAGTTAATTATAACTATTTGTTAATTATCACTATTAGGACCTGTATATATTAGTTAATTATCATTATTACTTTTATTAGCTAATTATAACTATTAGTTGATTATCACTATTAGGACTTACATATATTAGTTAGTTATCACTATTACATTTATTAGTTAATTATAACTATTAGTTAATTATCACTATTAGGACCTACATATATTAGTTCATTAGCACTATTAGGATCTACATATATTAGTTAATTTTCACTATTACATTTATTACTTAATTATAAGTATAAGTTAATTATCAATATTAGGACCTACATATATTAGTTAATTATCACTATTACATTTAATACTTAATTATAACTATTAGTTAATTAACACTATTACATTTATTAGTTAATTATAACTATTAGTTAATTATCACTATTACATTTATTAGTTAATTATCACTATTAGGACCTACATATATAAGTTAATTATCACTATTACATCTATTAGTTAATTATAACTATTAGTTAACTACCAATATTAGGACCTACATATATTAGTTAATTATCACTATTTCATTTATTATTTAATTATAACTATTAGATAATTATCACTATTAGGACGTACATATAATAGTTAGTTATCACTATTACATTTATTAGTTAATTATAACTATTAGTTTATTATCCCTATTGGGACCTAAATATATTAGTTAAATATCACTATTGCATTTATTAGTTAATTATAACTATTAGTTAATTATCAATATTAGTACCTATATATATTAGTTAATTATCATTGTTACATTTATTAGTTAATTAGAGCTATTAGTTGATTAACACTATTAGGACATACATATATTAGTTAATTATCACTATTACATTTAATACTTAATTATAACTATTAGTTAATTAACACTATTACATTTATTAGTTAATTATAACTATTAGTTAATTATCACTATTACATTTATTAGTTAATTATCACTATTAGGACCTACATATATAAGTTAATTATCACTATTACATTTATTAGTTAATTATAACTATTAGTTAACTACCAATATTAGGACCTACATATATTAGTTAATTATCACTATTTCATTTATTATTTAATTATAACTATTAGATAATTATCACTATTAGGACGTACATATAATAGTTAGTTATCACTATTACATTTATTAGTTAATTATAACTATTAGTTTATTATCCCTATTGGGACCTAAATATATTAGTTAAATATCACTATTGCATTTATTAGTTAATTATAACTATTAGTTAATTATCAATATTAGTACCTATATATATTAGTTAATTATCAATGTTACATTTATTAGTTAATTAGAGCTATTAGTTGATTAACACTATTAGGACATACATATATTAGTTAATTATCACTATTACATTTATTAGTTAATTATAACAATAAGTTAATTATCACAATTAGGACCTACATTTATTAGTTAATTATCACTATTACATTTGTTAGTTAATTATAACTATTAGTTAATTATCACCATTAGGACCTACATATATTAGTTAATTATCACTATTACATTTATTAGCTAATTATAACTATTAGTTAATTATCACTATTAGGACCTACATATATTAGTTAATTATCACTATTACATTTATTAGTTAATTATAACTATTAGTTAATTATCAATATTAAGACCTACATATATTATTAATTATCACTATTAGGACCTACATATATTAGTTAATTATCACTATTACATTTATTAGCTAAATATAACTATTAGTTAATTATCACTATTAGGACCTACATATATTAGTTGATTACCACTCTTACATTTATTAGTTAATTATAACAATTAATTAATTATCACCATTACATGTATTACTTAATTATAACTATTAGATAATTATCACTATTACATTTATTAGTTAATTATAACTATTAGTTAATTATCACTATTAGGGCCTATATATTAGTTAATTATCACTATTACATTTATTAGTTAATGATAACTATTATTTAATTATCACTATTAGGACCTACTTATATTAATTAATTATCACTATTACATTTATTAGTTAATTATAACTATTAGTTAATTATCACTATTAGGACCCACATATATTAGTTAATTATCACTATTACATTTATTAGTTAATTATAACTATTAGTTAATTATCACTATAAGGACCTACATGAAATGAAAATCCACAGCCTGCTTCCAGTCTCCGACCGGGTCAGGAATGGGATGAATGAAGCCCCCATCTAGCGGCGAGGATATGAACTGTGCCGGCTGCCGAGGCCTGACGCACTCCTCTGGGGCAATGATTAAATGAATGACAGATGAAACGAAATGATAGTGGAGAGTGTAATTTTGACAGGGAAAACCGGAGTACCCGGAGAAAAACCTCTCTGCCTCCGTTTTGTCCAGCACAGATCTCACATGGAGTGACCGGGATTTGAACCACGGACCCAGCGGTGAGAGGCCGGCGTGCTGCCGCCTAAGCCACGGAGGCTTTATAAGGACCTACATATATTAGTTAATTATCACTATTACATTTATTAGTTAATTATAACCATTAGTAAATTATCCTTATTAGGACCTACATATATTAGTTCATTATCACTATTACTTTTATTAGTCAATTATAACTATTACATTTATTAGTTAATTATAACTATTATTTAATTATCAATATTAGGACCTACATATATTAGTTATTTATCACTATTACATTTATTAGTTAATTATCTTTATTAGGACCTCCATATATTACTTAATTATCACTATTACATTTATTAGTTTATTATAACTATTAGTTAATTATCACTATTAGGACCCACATATATTAGTTAATTATCACTATTACATTTATTAGTTAATTATAACTATTAGTTAATTATCACTATTAGGACCTACATTTATTAGTTAATTATCACTATTACATTTATTAGTTAATTATAACTATTAGTTAATTATCACTATTACATTTATTAGTTAATTATAACTATTAGTTAATTATCACTATTAGGACCTACATATATTAGTTAATTATCACTAATACATTTATTAGTTAATTATAACTATTAGTTAATTATCACTATTAGGACCTACAAATATTAGTTAATTATCACTATTACATTTATTACTTAATTATAACTATAAGTTAATTATCAATATTAGAACCTACATATATTAGTAAATTTTCACTATTACATTTATTAGTTAATTATAACTATTAGTTAATTATCACTATTAGGACCTACATTTATTGATTAAATATCACTATTACATTCATTATTTAATTATAACTATTAGTTAATTATCACTATTAGGAACTACATGTATTAGTTAATTATCACTATTACATTTATTAGTTAATTATAACTATTAGTTTATTATCACTATTAGGACCTACGTATATTAGTTAATTATCACTATTACATTTATTAGTTAATTATAACCATTAGTAAATTATCCTTATTAGGACCTACATATATTAGTTCATTATCACTATTACTTTTATTAGTTAATTATAACTATTAGTTAATTATCTCCATTACATTTATTACTTAATAATAACTATTAGTTAATTATCACTATTACATTTAGTAGTTAATTATAACTATTAGTTAATTATCACTATAAGGGCCTACACATATTAGTTAATTATCACTATTACATTTATTAGTTAATTATAACTATTATTTAATTATCAATATTAGGACCTACATATATTAGTTATTTATCACTATTACATTTATTAGTTAATTATAACTCTTAGTTAATTATCTTTATTAGGACCTACATATATTACTTAATTATCACTATTACATTTATTAGTTTATTATAACTATTAGTTAATTATTACTATTAGGACCCACATATATTAGTTAATTATCACTATTACATCTATTAGTTAATTATAACTATTAGTTAATTATCACTATTAGGACCTACATTTATTAGTTAATTATCACTATTACATTTATTAGTTAATTATAACTATTAGTTAATTATCACTATTGCATTTATTAGTTAATTATAACTATTAGTTAATTATCACTATTAGGACCTACATATATTAGTTAATTATCAGTAATACATTTATTAGTTAATTATAACTATTAGTTAATTATCACTATTAGGACCTACAAATATTAGTTAATTATCACTATTACATTTATTACTTAATTATAACTATAAGTTAATTATCAATATTAGAACCTACATATATTAGTAAATTTTCACTATTACATTTATTAGTTAATTATAACTATTTGTTAATTATCACTATTAGGACCTACATTTATTGATTAAATATCACTATTACATTCATTAGTTAATTATAACTATTAGTTAATTATCACTATTACATTTATTAGTTAATTATAACTATTAGGGCCTACGTATATTAGTTAATCATCACTATTACATTTATTAGTTAATTATAACTATTAGTTAATAATCACTTTTTTTTTTTTTTTTTTTTTTTTAGGGGAAGAAATTCCTTTACGCACAGAGTGTCGGGCTCCTGCTACTGAGTAGCAGACTACCGACTAAAACTCCCCCTTTACTTCTGAACACTAGCCTGGAACCGTTTAGCACATTACTTCAGGCTAGAGTCATTTTATATTTGCCCGTAGGGCACTCTTCCGTAATGAATTATCTTCAGTGGCGATCCAGATCCGTCTTCTTTGTTCGGAGGATATCTTCAACAAAACTTGCTACAAGTTTCCAATGTTCTTCATTTTGTAGCATTACCGCAACAATATTGTCAGGAGATATCTCTACATCAATTTCATCTTGAAGAGACTGCCTACTTTGGACCCACCGTCCACAAGAGAAGAAGGTGTGATTAGCACTATCTACCTCATTAACACAGTAGATACAATCTGGTGAATCCACTTTCCCCATCTTCTTAAGATAAGAACTGAAGTACCCATGGCCAGTCAAAAACTGAGTGAGATAATAACCAACCTCACCATGTTTCCTCTCTGTCCAAACCTGCACCTGGGGTATCATTCTCCTAGTCCACTGGCTTCGGTGTCCTTGCTCCCATTTGATCTGCCAATTGTGAAAGGTTTGTGCTCTTGCTGTTCGTCTTGCATTTTGTAAACCTACTTCCGATTTCCTCCAGTAAATGTACTTGCGTTCTTTCGCTAGAAAAAAAATTGGAATTATTCCAGCAATAACAAGAACTGCTTCTTCAGAGACCGTGCGATAAGCAGATGCCACGCGTAAAGCACCCCGCCTCTGCACTTGTGCTAGTGACTTTCTATAAATTTCCTTATCCAGGGCATCCGCCCATATTTCCGCTCCATACAGCAGAACTGAATGGATGGCTGTCATCAGTAATCTCCTCTCACTAGATTTTGGCCCACCAACATTGGCCATTAGCTGATTGAGAGACGTTACTCCTCTTGCCGCCTTATCCGCAGTCCGTCTAATTTGTTCTCCAAAATTCAATTTATTGTCGATCATGAGGCCCAGATATTTTGCTGCTGGCCGCGTCTCTACTTGTATGTCTCCTACCTGTATTGGGAGTATTGTCTGAATTCTCTTCTTTGTTAGGACTACAATTTCTGTCTTACTAAGTGCTAGAGACAGACCATGTTCCTCCATCCAACTATTGATTGTACGCATTACCATATTGAGTCGCAACTGTGCCTGCTCGACACTTCTTCCTGCTACAAGAGCAGCAACATCATCTGCATAACCTACTAGGATAGTTTCATCAGGGACTTAAGATCTCAGCAAGCTATCATATGTGATATTCCATAGATCTGGTCCTAAAATCGAACCCTGGGCTGCTCCGGCTGAGACCCGTACCCTGCGTTGTCCTTCTGTCGTGTTACAAATCAACGAACGATCTTTCAAGTAGGAATTTATCATCCGTAAGTGATAATTTGGAACATGAAATGTATTCTCCAACGCATTCAGCATGTCACTCCACTTGACAGAGTTGAATGCATTTCTTACGTCAAGAGTAACAAAGAGAACCACACGACGAGAGTGGTGATTGTAATTCTCCGCCCGCTGGACCGCTGCAACAATTTCTTGTATCGCATCCAGGGTCGATCTTCCTGTTCGAAATCCATATTGTCTTGGTGATAAGTCGCCCGCTGCCATGATCGCTTGGCGCAACCTGACCCTCAGAAGCTTCTCAAAGAGCTTCCCTGTTGTATCGAGCATACACAGAGGGCGGTATGATGATGGTAAATCCGGGTCTCCCTTACACTTATTAATGAGCGCCAGACGACAGACCTTCCAGCAGATGCTGAACACTCCTGCTTTTAGACACTCGTTGAACATTCGTAATATTAATTGTGGATGTAACTCGATTATTAATTTGAGAATCTCATTTGAGATGCCGTCAGGACCAGGTGATTTTTTGCTTCGCAGAGACTGAGTAGCCCTACTCAACTCATCCTCAATAAAAAGAGGAATTTCAACATCTACATCGAAATTCTTCTCAGGGATTGTTGGATGTGTTGGGAAAAGAGTTTGGACAATAATGGCCATACTGTTTGCATCCATGACGCATGGTGTTCTTTGTGACCCAAGCTTCTTTCTGACAATTTTATAACCCAATCCCCATGGATCAGTGTCAATATCCTCACATAGCTTCCTCCAGCTCTCAGATTTGCTTTGATTTATGGTTTTCCGAAGTAGCTTCTTTGCATCTCTATGTTCAGCTGATAAGGCATTGGCATCATCCAGATTTCTTGTCTGTTGTGCAGCACGTCGGAGTCTAAGGCAATTCCGCCTCAATTCTGCAATTTCATGTGTCCACCAATATGCAGGGCTCTTCCGATGGTGTGATCTTAAACTTGGCATTGAGGTATCACAAGCCAATGTAAAAAGATTCATAGTTGAGGAAACGAGATTCTCAACATCAGCCTCTCCGTCAGGCTCCATATCCTCAATTAGTTCTACACCACTGGCTAACGCCTCCTTAAATGCATCAAGATGGATCTTATTCAAATTCCATCTCCGTTGTTTCTGAGTAGATAAGTTCTTCCCACTTATATTACTGCACACATCAAAATTAATATACTGATGATCACTACCAGTGTAGTCTTCTATAACCTTCCATTCCTTGATGTGTGGTACTAACGTCTCAGAAGCCATGGAGATATCCGGAATGGTCTCTGTATAACCCGGACGCCGAAAGGTTGACACTGCGCCTATATTTAAGATCAAAAGCCCTGTCAATGATGCCATTTCCAGAATGAACTTACCTCGGGAATTGGTATGTGGCATACCCCATTCCACTGCCCTGGCATTGAAATCCCCAGCTACAATGATTGCTGCAGTTGTATTAAGAATGGCATCTTCCAGAGAGTTGACTTTCTGACGAAATTTTCCCATTGTTTCATTTGGAGTAAGATAGACACTATTAGGACCTACATATATTAGTTCATTATAACTATTACATTTATTAGTTAATTATAACTATTAGTTAATTATCACTATTAGGACCTACATATATTAGTTAATTATAACTATTACATTTATTAGTTAATTATAACTGTTAGTTAATTATCACTATTAGAACCTACAAATATTAGTCATTATCACTACTACATTCATTAGTTAATTATAACTAAGAGTTAATTATCACTATTAGGACCTACATATATTAGTTAATTATCACTATTACATTCATTAGTTAATGATAACTATTAGTTAATTATCACTATTAGGACCTACATATATTACTTAATTATCACTATTACATTTATTAGTTAATTATAACTATTAGTTAATTATCACTATTAGGACCTACATTAATGTAAATCCACAGCCTGCTTCCAGTCTCCGACCGGGTCAGGAATGGAATGAATGAAGCCCCCAACTAGAGGCGAGGATATGGACTGTGCCGGCTGCTGAGGCTTGACGCACTCCTCTGGGGCAATGATTAAATGAATGACAGATGAAATGAAATGATAATGGAGAGTGTTGCTGGAATGAAATGTTGACAGGGAAAACCGGAGTACACGGAGAAAAACCTGTCTGCCTCCGTTTCGTCCAGCACAGATCTCACATGGAGTGACCGGGATTTGAACCACGGACCCAGCGGTGAGAGGCCGGCGTGCTGCCGCCTAAGCCACGGAGGCTTCCACTATTAGGACCTACATATATTAGTTAATTACCACTATTACATTTATTAGTTAATTATAACTATTAGTTAATTATCACTAATAGAGCCTACATGAAAATGAAAATCCACAGTCTGCTTCCAGTCTCCGACCGGGTCAGGAATGGAATGAATGAAGCCCCCATCTAGCCGCGAGGATATGAACTGTGCCGGCTGCCAAGGCCTGACGCACTCCTCTGGGGCAATGATTTAATGCATGACAGATGAAATGAAATGATAGTGGAGAGTGTTGCTGGAATGAAATTTTGACAGGGAAACCCTGAGTACCCGGAGAAAAACCCTTCTGCCTCCATTTTTTCCAGCACAGATCTCACATGGAGTGACCGGGATTTGAACCACGGACCCAGCGGTGAGAGACCGGCGTGCTGCCGCCTAAGCCACGGAGGCTTATTAGAGCCTACATATATTAGTTAATTATCACTATTACATTTATTAGTTAATTATAACTATTAGTTAATTATCACTATGAGGACCTACATATATTAGTTAATTATCACTATTACATGTATTAGTTAATTATCAGTATTAGGGCCTACAAATATTAGTTAATTACCACTATTACATTTATTAGATAATTATAACTATTAGTTAATTATCACAATAAGGACCTACATATATTACTTAATTATCACTATTACATTCATTAGTTAATTTTAACTATTAGTTAATTATCACTATTAGGACCTACATATATTAGTTAATTATCACTATTACATTCATTAGTTAATTATAACTATTAATTAATTATCACTATTAGGACCTACACATATTAATTAATTATCACTATTACATTTATTAGTTAATTATAACTATTACTTAATTATCACTATTAGGACCTACATATATTAGTTAATTACCACTATTACATTTATTAGTTAATTATAACTATTAGTTAATTATCAATATTAGGGCCTACATATATAAGTTAATTATCACTTTTACATTTATTAGTTAATTATAACTATTAGTTAATTATCGGTATTAGGAGCTACATATATTAGTTAATTATCACTATTACATTTATTAGTTAATTATGACTATTAGTTAATCATCACTATTAGGACCTATATATATTAGTTAATTATCAATATTACATTTATTAGTTAATTGTAACTATTAGTTAAATATCACTATTAGGACCTACATATATTTGTTAATTATCACTATTACATTAATTAGTTAATTATACCTATTAGTTAATTATCACTATTATGACCTACATATATAAGTTAATTATCACTATTACAATTATTAGTTAATGATAACTATTAGTTAATTATCACTATTAGGACCTACATATATTAGTTAATTATCACTATTACATTTATTAGTTAATTATAACTATTAGTTAATTATCACTATTCGGACCTACATTTATTGATTAAATATCACAATACATTCATTAGTTAATTATACCTATTAGTTAATTATCACTATTAGGACCTACATATATTAGTTAATTATCACTATTACATTAATTAGTTAATTATAACTATTAGTTAATTATCACTATTAGGACCTACATATATTAGTTAATTATCACTAGTACATTTATTAGTTAATTATAACTATTAGTTAATTATCACTCTTAGGACCTACATTTATTGATTAAATATCACTATTACATTCATTAATTAATTATAACTATTAGTTAATTATCACTATTACATTCAGTAGTTAATTACAAGAATTAGTTAATTATCACTATTAGGACCTACATATATTAGTTAATTATCACTATTACAATTATTAGTTAATGATAAGTATTAGTTAATTATCACTATTAGGACCTACATATATTATTTAATTATCACTATTACATTCATTAGCTAATTATAACTATTAGTTAATTATCACTGTTAGGACCTACATATATTAGTTAAATATCACTATGACATTTATTAGTTAACTATATCTATTAGTTAATTATCCCAATTAGGACCTAAATATAATAGTTAATTATCACTATTACATTTATTAGTTAATTATAACTATTAGTTAATTATCACTATTAGAACCTATATATATTAGTTAATTATCAATATTACATTTATTAGTTAATTATAACTATTAATTAATTATCACTATTAGGACCTACATATATTAGTTAATTATCACTATTACATTTATTAGTTAATTATAACAATTATTTAATTATCACTATTAGGACCTACATTTATTAGTTAATTATCACTATTACATTTATTAGTTAATTATAACTATTAGTTAATTATCACTATTAAGACCTACATATATTATTTAATTATCACTATTACATTTATTAGTTAATTATAACTATTAGTTAATTATCACTATTAGGACCTACGTATATTAGTTAATTATCACTATTACATTTGTTAGTTAATTAACACTATTAGTTAGTTATCACTATTAGGACCTACATTTATTAGTTAATTATCACTATTACATTTATTAGTTAATTATAACTATTAGTTAATTATCACTGTTTGGACCTACATTTATTAGTTAATTATCACTATTACATTTATTATTTAATTATAACTATTAGTTAATTATCACTATTACATTCATTAGTTCATTATAACTATTAGTTAATTATCACTATTAGGACCTTCATATATTAGTTAATTATCACTATTACATTCATGAGTTAATTATAACTAAGAGTTAATTATCACTATTAGGACCTACATATATTAGTTAATTATCACTATTACATTCATTAGTTAATGATAACTATTAGTTAATTATCACTATTAGGACCTACATATATTCTTTAATTATCACTAATACATTTGTTAGTTAATGATTACTATTAGTTAATTATGACTATTAGGACCTACATATATTAGTTAATTACCACTATTACATTTGTTAGTTAATTATAACTATTAGTTAATTATCACTATTAGAGCCTACATGAAAATGAAAATCCACAGCCTGCTTCCAGTCTCCGACCGGGTCAGGAATGGAATGAATGAAGCCCCATCTAGCGGCGAGGATATGAACTGTGCCGGCTGCCGAGGCCTCACGCACTCCTCTGGGGCAATGATTTAATGCATGACAGATGAAATGAAATGATAGTGGAGAGTGTTGCTGGAATGAAATTTTGACAGGGAAAACCGGAGTACCCGGAGAAAAACCCTTCTGCTCCATTTTTTCCAGCACAGATCTCACATGGAGTGACCGGGATTTGAACCACGGACCCAGCGGTGAGAGGCCGGCGTGCTGCCGCCTAAGCCACGGGGCTTATTAGAGCCTACATATATTAGTTAATTATCACTATTACTTTTATTAGTTAATTATATCTATTAGTTAATTATCACTATTAGGGCCTACATATATTAGTTAATTACCACTATTACATTTATTAGTTAATTATAACTATTAGTTAATTATCACTATTAGGACCTACACATATTAGTTAATTATCACTATTACATTTATTAGTTAATTATAACTATTAGTTAATTATCACTATTAGGACCTACATATATTAGTTAATTATCACTATAACATTTATTAGTTAATTATAACTATTAGTTAATTATCACTATTAGGACCTACATATATTAGTTAATTACCACTATTACATTTATTAGTTAATTATAACTATTAGTTAATTATCACTATTAGGACCTACATATATTAGTTAATTATCACTATAACATTCATTAGTTAATTATAACTATTAGTTAATTATCACTATTAGGGCCTACATATATTAGTTAATTACCACTATTACATTTATTAGTTAATTATAACTATTAGTTAATTATCACTATTAGGACCTACACATATTAGTTAATTATCACTATTACATTTATTAGTTAATTATAACTATTAGTTAATTATCACTATTAGGACCTACATATATTAGTTAATTATCACTATAACATTCATTAGTTAATTATAACTATTAGTTAACTATCACTATTAGGACATACATATATTAGTTAATTATCACTATTTCATTCATTAGTTAATTATAACTATTAGTTAATTATCACTATTAGGACATTCATATATTAGTTACTTATCACTATTACATTTATTAGTTAATTATATCTATTACTTAATTATCACTATTAGGACCTACATATATTAGTTAATTACCACTATTACATTTATTAGTTAATTATAACTATTAGTTAATTATCACTATCAGGGCCTACATATATTAGTTAATTATCGCTATTACATTTATTAGTTAATTATAACTATTAGTTAATTATCACTATTAGGACCTACATATGTTAGTTAATCATCACTATTACATTTATTATTTAATTATAACTATTAGTTAATTATCACCCTTACATTTATTACTTAATTATAACTATTAGTTAATTATTACTATTACATTTATTAGTTAATTATAACTATTATTTAATTATCACTATTAGGGCCTACATATATTAGTTAATTATCACTATTACATTTATTAGTTAATTATAACTATTAGTTAGTTATCACTATTAGGACCTACATATATTAGTTAATTATGACTATTACATTTATTAGTTAATTATAACTATTAGTTAATTATCACTATTAGAACCTACATATATTAGTTAATTATCGCTATTACATTTATTAGTTAATTATAACTATTACATTTATTTGTTAATTATAACTATTAATTAATTATCACTATTACATGTTAATGATTAAATGATCACTACTACATGTATTAGTGACGGATAAAGCAGCAAATATCTTGACCGCTTTGAGCCGATTAATGGGCAATATTGAAGGTCCGAAGCCTAGCAAACGACGTCTCCTGATGACAACAGTCCAGTCCATATTACTCTATGGAGCTGAGATCTGGGCTGAGTCCTTACGGTTCGAGAAATATCGTAAAAGGATAGCAGCAGTACAACGAAGAGGAGCACTGAGGATCTCATGTGCATATCGCACTGTTTCAGAGCCTGCTGTTCTAGTGGTAGCGGGAGTATCACCAATTGATTTACTTGCCTTAGAGCGTCAGGAAGTTTGGCGCACCAAAGAAGAACTGGACATACACCAGGCAAAGACGTCTGCACACAACCATTGTATGGAACGATGGCAACAGAAGTGGGATGGTGAGACACGAGGTCGATGGACAAAGAAACTTATTCCGCGTCTGGCTGACTGGGTTGATCGAAACCACGGAGAGGTCAATTATTATTTGACACAGTTCCTAACAGGCCATGGATATTTTCGGAGATTCCTGCATCACATAGGCGTGGCTAATAGTCCTTTGTGTCATTATTGTAATGAAGAGGATGATGCGCTCCACACATTCTTTGTGTGTGAACGCTGGTCAACACATAGAAGAGATCTGCAAGCTTCTATAGGGAAAATCACGCCGGACAACATCCTACAAATGATGCTCCGAAATGATCAAACATGGAATCAGATAGCTATTTACGTAGAATGTGTCCTGCGCCAGAAGAAGAGGGAAATGGATGCGTTCGAACATTCTTAAGAAAAAATGAAGAAAGAAGAAGTCTGAATGACTAAGTAAGCACGACATTACCCTGAAGTAATGCGAGAGCGGTTCCGGGGTGATGAACACATCGTGGGAAAAGGGATGTGGTTTTTAGTGGGTAAGAATCCCACACTACTGTGGATTGCGGACCCTTCACATGTGTCTTTTGAAGATTTTCCACAGTCCCTCGTAAAAAAAAATACATGTATTAGTTGATTATCACCAGAGGGCAGCACAAGATAGAGCAACAGCTCACAAATGACACGTACGTACCATAAAGCCATTCAAGATATTAAGTCAAACGACAATACGGTAGACCACGTCGGTGTGTTGTGGCTAGCCCCGGAAGTGCGGAGTCGATTCCCGGCTCTGTCAAGATATTTAATTCTGCCCTGAGTGCTGAAATGGGTACACTCTGCCTCATG
Source organism: Meconema thalassinum (assembly GCA_946902985.2). Classification (NCBI taxonomy): domain Eukaryota; kingdom Metazoa; phylum Arthropoda; class Insecta; order Orthoptera; family Tettigoniidae; genus Meconema; species Meconema thalassinum. The sequence continues at coordinate 601,028,667 of OX336388.2, read as the reverse complement.
GGACAAAACTGAGGAGAGGATGATTCGATTCCAGCTCAGCCATCCTGGAGGTTTCCCACTCCAGGCAAATTCCTGGATGCTTCCTAACTTAAGACCACGGCTGCCTCCATCCCAATCCTATCCCTTATTTACAAATACACACACTAGGACATCCATCACAATAACACAGGTTATCACACAAATTACACACACACACACACTCAAGTACACGGGGCTACGTCACCACGATGTGGCAAAACGCCTAAAATAAGCAACAACAACACAACAATAAGTTAGGTAGAGATGAATGGTATTGTAACAATATTGGAGTAATCTTTAGCCAGGGTGCACATGTGAATTCTGACCTGAGCATTCCCATTTGTACTAGTCTTGTGTAGTTCGCGAACGAACTAGTTCGGAAGAGCGGGTCCCACAGACGAACTACCGAACTAGTTCCCAGATCCCTCGCTTGTTAGATCGTTCGATCTTTTTCCGCTGACCGACTTGTAACAGCGCGAGAGCGCGGGTCCACCGCAGCTCGTCAGCTCGTCACGTCATCACTCATTGCACAATCACATGCGCTTCGTTCAGTCATTTCAGTTGATTGAGTGTATCTATTGTTAGTAGTAAGATTGTCAAGTTATGTCGCGGCGATTGTCAATGTTGGTTTATAATAATAACAGTATAACACACTACTAGTGCTAACACGCTAATAGGTAATAACTACCTTATATTTGTAATGTAATGGCGGTTCATAAATTGAAGTTTCATTCATCTTCATCTATTCCATCTCTCATCCCGACGCGCAGGTCGCCCACGGGCGTCGACTAGAAAGACCTGCACTCGGCCTCTCAGGAGGCTACACGACAAAAAAAAAATTGAAGTTACTGATAGTTAACTTATTTAGATGTGGGGATAATTCCACAGTTTTATTTAACTTAGTCATTTTGGATTATTTGAAAATATGTCCAATTATTTAGAAAATCGGCGAACTGGATTAACATTACCATTTTAATGAACTAGTTGATAAAAGTTTGGTGCTTTTCAGTCGGTCAACACGAATGTACCCAAACATAGCTGGGTTATGCCCCAATCCTGATATAAATTACATGAGATCAATAAATACATGTATTTTATGTTTGTATTTCAGGACTGAGGCATAACCCAGCTATGTTTGGGTTCATTCGTGTTGACCGACTGAAAAGCACCAAACTTTTGTTTACTTAGGCAACACTGAAAAATGACGTCAAACCTCACAATGAACAGGTTGATATTTATTTTTCTCGATACATGGTGATACAACTACTTTTACCTGTTTTTAAGAAATGAACATTATTACGATGATTCACAAAGAAAAGCGAACTTCTATGGACAAACACTCTGAACTAAAAAAAACTATTCCTCCCATTCATGCCATAAAGATAATGTTCCCAACGGTTTCAGAGCAGGCAAATAATGAATATCACGAAGCAAGTAAGAAATGAAACGAAAATTGCGGGGGGAGGGGGGGGTACGTCTTATCATCATCTAGTGACAAGTAGGAAATGGAATCGGATGTTGATATACGCGAAAAATGATGATAATTGTTGTTTTAAGGGGCCTAACATCTAGGTTATCGGCCCCACGCGAGAAAGAAAATAAAGAGAATAATAAGTGTATGCTTCTACGAACACATGGTCCATAGGCTACTGTTATTCCTTTAGGTACGGTACAGGTATTTCAATAATGATAAAAATGACGAATTTTGGCTTTATAAACAATAGAAAGAGAAATTGTCTCACAAGGAAAGACATGGACACTAATTAAAAGGATGGCCAACAATAGAGTGAGATGGAAGAAGTTTGTAGCTACCCTATCTTCCTACAAGGAATAAAAAAATAAGGAAGGAATAAGGAATTTCACTAATGTTTCAATACTCATATTTTTGTATTTTTTATCTTCGAATATCAAAATGTAAAACACATTACTACATACGCAACATGTCAATATCTAATACACGAACTGCACGTGGAACGACCATAGTATCTGTTACAGTAGCCTACTGTATTGCTTGAAACGAGAGCAATGTGAATGAGCAATCACTGGTGACGAGTAATGAGTGGTGACAGACTGCTATAACAAACAAGGAGCGCGTGCAGTGGCAGCAGCAAGGCGAGCGAACGATCTGTCTTCGATATGGGAGCTACGAACTAAAAGAGCGAACTAGTTCGCTAAGGAGCTACGAACTAAATTGATCGCTCCCAGCCGCGAACTATTATGCGCAAGACTAATTTGTACGGGGTTGGCGTGTTGGTTTTACGACCGTATACCCTTTCCGACAGAGGTATCAGTTCGAGTTGAAATAAATGGTGCCAGATGAAACGCGGCAAGAAGTTGGAAATAATGAACCGTGGTATATTTGAAAGTACTGTACATTTACAGGTTGGCCTGGAGTTGATAATGAAGAAAAGCATTTCAAGGGCATGCGACATCAGGTCATGTAGCCCTGTGAACTTGGGTGTGTGTAGAATTAGTGAGGTTCGAATCCACTCGTCTTCCCCTATAAACTTACCACTTAGCGCATTGTTAATTGGTTAATTCATTTAATGACTATGCGTCATCATGATCATTTAGCCCCGTGTACTTGGGTGTGTGTGATTGGAATTTGTCTCATAACCAGCGTTATTGTGGTGTCTGTAATAGTAGTAATAGTAGTAGTGGTGAAAATCCAGAGCCTGCTTTCAGTCAACCGACCGGGTCAGGAATGGAATGAATGAAGCCCCCATGAAGCGGCGAGGATAAGAATTGTGCCGGCTGCCGAAGCCTGTCGCACTCCTCAGGGTGCAATGATTAAATGAATGACAGATGAAATGAAATGATTGTGGAGAGTTTTGCTGGAATGAAATTGTAGTAGTACCGGTAGTGTGTATGTGTAATGCGGATGTGGATTGGAAAGGAGGCGACCGTGGCCTTAAGTTAGGAACCTTCCTGGCATTTGCCTGGAGTAGAAGTGGGAAACCACGGAGACCCACGTCCAGGAAAGCTAAGGTGGGAATGAAACCCACCTCTTCTCAGTTTTACCTTATGAGGCTGAGTGTACACCGTTCTTAGGGGGCGCGTAGTGGCACAGTGGTCAAGCTGTTTACCTCTCACTAAGGTGGACCGGGCTCGATTCCCGGTCAATGCATGTGAGATTTTCGAAGAGAACGGCCGTGTCCTGATGTTCAGATTCCACGTAAAAAGGAGGTTTCGTGGCTCATGATCGCGAGATTAGCGGTTACGTTAAACTACAAGCCTCCTTCCTTCCTTCCTTCCCTCCTTGTACCCTGATCCAGCCTTCAAACCAGAATTAAATTTCTTGACAGAGCCAGGAATGAACCCTGACCTCTGCGGTGACAGGTAAGGATGCTAGCCACTACGCAACGAGGCGGTTGTCTTTTGTCTTCAGATATGTATTATTTGTGCCATTGTTCAATAAGAAATATAAGATAATAGTAGGCCTACATTATGCAACGAACCTTTCGTGGCAATAATTAAGACACGAGTGTCTTCATTAATATTATAGGCGAGTTGCATACGACAGTTTATGTTCGACGATAATTATAACTATTTTATGTTCGAACATAAATATTCATAAATATCTGTCGAGATTTCGCCAGTTTTATGTACTGAACATAGCGCATGGGACGCGGAGAATACCATGGCCTCCTGGAATACCCCACTATGACACTGGAGGCCACGCAGTGAAATTTAAAACAGAAGGCCGTGGAAGTCAGCGCAGGTGCGAAGCTATCCTTACCTAATTGGTCACACAACCGTTTCATGAGCTCTGATTGGTGGGAAAAACTGTTTCATAATGAACAAGAAGTTCCGTGACGAACTAAAGAGCCTACTTTTCTTAAAATTTAAGATTCATGCCAATGATTAATCGATATGGATCTATCTAGAATAATGACGAAATTAAGTTAATATCGAAATTTCTAATTAGTTCGAAATACTGTATACCTGGCATAATGTAGCCTAATAGAGCACTACAGTTGGCAGCCCTGGTGACTGAATATATTCTTAGTTCAATCTCTTAAGGTACAGAATACAAAATTTGGTTGGAGTCCTATGAATAGCATGGACATTACATGCAGTTAAACATTGGATCTAACAGAGCGCGTAACAGTGGCAACAGTGTCATGCATGTATTGGTCAGAAATAATCTGAAATAATATGTTCTATTGTTGTGCCAATTTTGAATGAAATCCATTAGTTAGTATAGAAGTTACATGCATTTTAAAATTGGACCTATCAGCAGGCTTAGAATCATGTTGGCAGCACTGACGTATATTAGTTACTCCAAAGTAATCTAGAATGCCAGGTACTATACATTTGCAAAGTTTAGAGTTATTGGCTTGCATTCTTTCTGATATATTGATATTAGGGTAACAAAAATAGAAACAGCATTTATTAACAGTTGGCAGCCCTGGTTGCTCTTAAGAATACGCATAGTCATAGCTGTTATGGTACACATAGCACATACGAAATTTGGTTGAAATCCAAATGATAGTATGGAAGTTACATGTATTTAAAGTTGGACTCTCAGCAGGCTTAGAATCATGTTGGTAGCACTGACGAATATAAGTTACTCCAAATTAATAAAGAATGTCATGTACTATACGTGTGCATAGTTTAAAGCTGTCGGCTTGCATACTTTCTCATATATATTGGTATTTGGATAAAAGAAATTAAGAGCATTTTTTAACAGTTGGCAGCACTGGTGGTTCATAAGAATACGTTCAGTCATATCTGGTTATGTACACATACAACATACGAAATTTGGTTGAATTCCAATTGATAGTGTAGAAGTTATATGCATTTAAATATTGGACCTATCAGTAGGCTTATAATCATTTTGGCAACACTGCCATGTATGGCCTTCTGGAAATTAAACTGCAATATTATTATCTATATGTGTGCCGATTTTGAAATAGCTCCCGTTCATACCTTCCAAGATATCCAACATGGAGCTCAAATTTCAATTGCGATTTTTCAGCAGTTGGTAGCACTGACATCATTTTCAAATATGGCCGTAAGATATTCAGGTATAGATCTTTACTCCTACCAAATTTTATTTCGATTCCTCCAGCCGTTTAGGAGTTGATAGGGGGGGACAAACACACAGACAGACAGACAGACAGAAGGACAGACAGACAGACAGACACACATTTTCCCGGATCGATCTCATAAGATTACTTTTTCCTCATTTTTGCAAAATGTGAAAAGTAGGCTAAAAATAGTGTTATAATGACCCTCATTATGATACAGTTTTCTGACATAATATTTACATTTCGACATCGTCGAACAGAAAGAAAATCTCTGCCACAAATTTGGTTTTGAGGTTATGAGAGGTTTCAATGATGTACTTTGTCTTCTTTAGTGTCCTCCCAGAGAATCTGCTGATACGAGCTGGCGTCTGGAACTTCTCCGACACGTCTGAAGAACTTCAAGACCGACGCATTCGTCTCATAGTTCATCACCCGGACTATAGCTTCGATCCTTCCAAATTTGATATTGCTCTGGTCGTAACCACTAAAGAGTTTCTGCCAGGACCGTCAGTGAGCACTGTGTGCCTCCCAACCACAGGCATTTCATTCCCGGCCAAGACTAACTGCATAGGTACCGGTTGGGGCACAGGAAAGTACGGTAAGAAATAACTTTGCTTATATTTAGATGTTGGTAGGTTGGTTCCTCAGTTTAGGGGCTGTGACAACACGGTCATGTAGCCCCGTGTACTTTGGGTGTGTGTAGAATTTGTATGAAAACCGATGTTAATTGTTATGGCTGTAATAGTGTGTGTTATCTGTGATTCAGGTACGGATTGCAGACGATCAATGTTTCAGGTAGTTCCTACTTTTGCTACCAAATGCTACCACCCACGACACTAAGCTGCGAACTTGGCTTCTAGATGCCATCGCAACTTGCACCTGATGACGAACTTTGGAACTGATATAGCATTATCAAATACTAACCTATACATTTTAGCCTCACACAAGTGTAGTTAGTGGAATGTTCCTTTACATGCCATAAATATATGACTTGGGACTGCCGGCTGTACTTGTCCTCCGAAGGATGGCATGCTGATGGATAATTAACGGTCTTAAAAAAATCCGACGACTTCGGCCGGGTTTGACCCCGCAATCTTGGGCATTGAAGCTCAGTTTGCAACCAGCTACCCCACCGAAGCTGCCCCAAAATAACGTTTGTCTAATATTAATGACTTGAAAGGGCTGAGGTGGGGACTTATTTTAAATTGTGGGATTGTGCTCAGAAAACCACTTCTCTGGTGTAAATAAGATCTGTATGTAGAAACACTTCCAAATTATTGATGTGTAACATCTTTCCACTCGGTTGATGGATATTTGTGTGGGAGTGATTTTGAAAAATGGGACGGAAGTGTGTAAGACGCACTGCCAGCTGGATCGCATTAGTAGGGGAGTGATGGGAGTTCTAAATAGTGACACGAGCCGCTCGGCTACGCTGACCTCTTTAGTATATTTCGCGAAACCATGGGCATGCGACATATCGTTGGACTCGGGCTGACGCCCTCTTTTTAATGGACCACTCATTATATTTTTCAAAAAATGTTTGAAAAATTTTGTTTTTGAATGTAGGCGATAGTTTGAAAACCAAACATGATAGAATGTTATGCCATAGTTGAAACGAATGGTCTTTACGTCCTTTACATTTTATAATAAAACATTTTAGGTAGATTTCATTAGAAAGCTAACTATTGCAATGGGTCCCATGTTTCGACTTCCGGAAAATTTCGACATATCTTCGCGTTTCACATCCCCCAGACCCCAAAACCACCGTCAGTTCAAAAGTTTATATATAATTTATGTATATATACAGTATATCAGTTTCTTGTGGACACGATAACTGCCGTAATTTTGCATCAATGACTTTGAATTTTTTTCCGAATATGTATACCTATAAAATCTCGGTCGGGTTCGTTACTGGGCTAAATCGGTCGAAGGGGGAGAAAATGGGGGTCTTTTTTCGAAAAAGTGAAATATTGCTATAACTCTCTTAATATGTGAAATATCGAATCCCTTCAACGTTCATACTATGTGTCGGATAAAGCCCAAAAATTTATGTTTGAAGAGTTTTTTTTATAGCACCAACCATTGACCAAAGGGGTGGGAAATAGTGGGTTTTTCGGTAAACATTAATCATATATCTCTTAATGGGAACAATATCAAAACCGTACAAAATGGACAATATCCCCCTAATAATTACCTAAAAATTTTGTCTGAAAGAATTTTTGATATGACCCACCATTACGCCAAGTGAGGAGAAAAATGATTTCAGAATTATAAGAAAATGCCAAGAGCTATCAGAGGTTGTCATGGCAACACTACTAAATTGATGAGGGATGAGCCATCAGACGTTGCCATGACAAAGCACTTGCACGAGATCACATTCAGTATTTCCATCTGACTAAGTGGGAAGCGGCTTCGGTGACTTAACTGGGAGCATGCTGAATGTCTATGCCCAAGATCGCGGTTTCAAAGCCGGCCGAAGTCGCCGGATTATCTAAGAGCGCTAAAATCCCTCAGTATGCTTTCCTTTGGAGGGGAAGTTCCAACGTTCGTTGCGAGTTGCTAGTTGGGGTGGCATCTAGTAGCCAAGTTCACAGCTAGGTGTCGTTGACGGTAGTACCTGGTAGCAACATTAGGAACTATTGCTTGCCACGGTGGGTGAGTGGTTATAGTGTCGGACTACCAACCCCAAGATTGCAGGTTCGCTCCTGGCCATGGTAAGTGATTTTTGAAGGCGACAAAAATCACGACACTCATGTCATACGTTGTTGGCATGTTAAAGAACCCATTTGAATTCAGTAGGCCGTGTTCAATGGCAAAATTAATCTTGGGATTTTCCGCCAACACAAATTTCCTCCATTCTCTACTTGAAAGCGCTGTAGTGTCCAAGGAGTTTAGATATCTAACCTCCTTGACTTTCATAGTGTTCAAAGGAACGACGAAATTCGACATGCAAGCTACCCTCTGGGTGTCAATTAACAAAGCTTGCACCAGGCACCCGAAGCCATACGATATTATTATTATTATTATTGCTTGAAATTGACCGTTTGCAGTCCTTACCTGAATTACAGACTAATACAGCCATCCCTAAGTACACGGGTTACATGACCGCGTTGTCGCAGCCCCTAAACTGAGGAACCAACCAAAATCTCTGCGGTAATATAAGTTTGCGTGAAGAAGTAACAGACCGTTACATAGTTACACATCAGTTTCGAAACCTTGCATAAGGACTGTGTGACCACAAGTACAACAAGTAGTTCCGTGAAGAACTATACAGCCTATTTTCATATATCCTACTTATGTTAACTGCCACAATCAACATACAAAATTTCAGTTTAATTGCTGTAACAGATTCGTAGATATTGAGAACCGTCTAAATATTTCAGATGGTCGCCAGGTTGGATTTTTATTTTTGTACTATTACATTAAGATTATTGTGTACGTGTGGTATTCAAACTTCAATCGCATGGTTACACAACAAGAAGTAAAAACGAGATTTTAAAATTACGCACAGCAGCCATCTTGTGATAATCCAAACCATTGAAATAAATTAGATGCCAGTGGATCAACATTTGTATAAGCATTTAACGTGCAACGTTTCACGGCACTCGGATAGTTAATTCGCGAGAAACGTCCATTTAAATATTTATACTTCGCGTCGCCGCCATGTTGGATTTGTGCTCACCAGGTTCCTGAAAGTCCTATAGGTGAACATATGATCATAGTCTCTATAAACATTAAAAAATTCAGTTTGGTTGCTGTAAAAGATTCATAGATATTGAGAACCGTCTAAATATTTCGGGAGCTCACCATTTAGGAGTGTTATGTGTATAGGCCATAGAGTTATGTACCATTCAAGGACAATTATTGCCTAGGTTCATTATTCAAACTTTCACTTCGATCGCATGATTACGACACAAGAAATTAAAACTTAATTTTAAAATTTCGCACAGCCGCCATCTTGAGGTTATGTAAGCAATTGAATTAAATTAAATGGCAGTGCATTACAATCTGCAAAATCAATTACTGTACCACATTTCACTGCGCTCAGAGAGTTAAATCACGAGAAATGTCTATTAAAATATTTTAAATTCGCTTGGTCGCCATGTTCGTTTGGTACTTTACAGGTTTATGAAATATACATAGGTATACCTGTATCAGTACCCTTTATCACCGTACAAAATTGCAGGGTGATATGTGTAATAGTTTCGGAGATATAGAATGTCAGTGAAATATTTCGCACAGCCGCCATTTTGAGGTTATGTAAACAATTGAACTAAATTAGACTCCAGTGCATTACAATGTGTATAAACATTTGCTGTACCAAGTTTCATTACATTTAGATAGTTAAATCGCGAGAAAAGTCTATTTAAATATCTCAACTTCGCTTGGCCGCCATGTTGGTTTTGTAGTCACCAGGTTTTTGAAAGTCTCATAGGTGAACTTCTACTAGTGCCCTTTATCACCGTACACAATTTCAGGGCGATATCGGTAATAGTTTCGGAGATATTGAATGCTAGTGAAATATTTCGCACAGCCGCCATGTTGGATTGGAGAGACGTAACAAAATTTGAAGGGCACGGTCGAGGTCGCCGGGAATAGTGCTATGAACTTCCCGAGTTTCATTGAAATCGCTCTAGCCGTTTCGATTTTATTAGGGGGGGACACACACACGAATCACACACACACGCACACACACACACACACACACACGCACGCACACACACACGGACAAAAGGTGATCTCATAAGCCTATTTTTTTCAAAATTGAAAATAGGCTAAAAATGGACCCCAAATGACAAGAAGGTTACCGTTCCCGTAAGACAATAAAATGTTTAAAATAAGCATAAAATGACGAAAAACAAAGTTAATTAAGCTCCAATTATAAAATACTTTCTCGCAATAAATGAGGTCTGATCCTTCTACGAAAACCTACATATTCTGCCTATTTTCGCCTATCCCCAAGTTTGTCCGGTGAAATCTACCTCCGCCTTCCGGCGTGCCGAGAGGACATTTTAATTTTTGATGTTTTTTGAAAAAAGTTCGATTTTGAAATTTTTATATTTTGGAAACTAAAGAGTTGACAAAAAAATTTGTTTGATATAAATGAATGGCCCTGACCCCCCCTACCTGCAAAATAAATTTCAAGTCTCTAGGACTAAAACTGTGCAGTAGTGTCAATTGGAGAGTTCTACCCATAATCGCGTGTGTGCTTGAATACGTATGGCTATGTTGGAAAAAGTTGGTGGTGGGGGCGAACTAGGGTGGAGTGAGGGGTGGTTTAGAAGGTATTTTTTCCGCTCTATTTGATGGTGAGTTTATTTTTTACAATGGGTGAAATTTGGAACGCAATTCGAGGTAAACGTGGGTTTTTGACATTTTGGTGATATTTAATGAGCTTGTAAGGCTAGAACGATGTGTTGTTTAGGAACGGGGTGACGTTCTCTTGGCTAAGCATGTGTGATGATACTTTTTTTAAAAATTTTGAAAATGTTTGTTTTTTGGATTGGCGCTATTTTGGAAACGGTGAATTGGAAAAAAGTTTGTATGACGTTAATGAAAGGTGGGTATGCCCTCTAGGCGGACAGCAAGTTTCAAGGGTGTAGGAGGAAAAAAAATGATAGCCAACTTTCTCGCGATCATTGGTGATCATTGCCGAACGGATGGTCGGATTTTAACAAATGAGGTGTCGTTGGACTCGAGCTGACGTCCTTTTTCCTATAGACCGATCGTTAAGTTTTTCATTAAAAAAAGATTGTTTTTAAAAGTAGGCGATAGTTTGAAAACTAAACATCATAGAATGTTGAGCCACAGTTCAAACCAATGGTCTCTATGACCTTTTTTTTTTAAATATATATTTTGTGATTTTTTGAAAACCCTTAAATTTTGAATTTTAACTATTTTGGAAACTAACACGTTGACAAATAAGTTTGTTTGACATAAATGAAAGGTCCCTACCCCCTCTACCACGAAAATAAATGTCAAGTCTCTAGGACAAAAAACTAGGCATTTTTTATTAAAATAAAAGCGTGTTTGTAGACAGAGAGCCTGTAGCGCTTGACACATGTTCCAACAAGGCTATGATTGGCCATGGTGGATACTGAAAATGGCTATTTCGACGGGGCGATGTATGGCAAAACGAGGGGTCGCTTTTCGATATATTTTTTTACTATGACAGATAAATGAAGGCGAATATTTTCAAAAAATCCCTCATGGCGATCGTTAAAACAGGTTGATAAACACTGACCAGTAACCAGACAAACTTCATAATGGTATGAGGGGAAGTTGTTAACAACAGAACTTGTTTTTTTCTATGTCTGACTAGCAGCCAGAATGGGAAAAGAGAATATCTGCTCGAGAGGCCTGCCTGAAGGTTGGCTGGCTGGGTGACAGGATGTGACTTGTTATCGCGTTTCCGGAATGTGGCCAGAGCTGACAACAGGCCAATGGAAAATTACCGTGACGTAGAGGTCACTTGGAGGTCGAACAATATCGCAACGACGTCAGAGAAATGATGCAGTAAGCGAGTATAACTCCTCCCCCTACTATTGCCATAGCCAATTTCAGGGCAAGAGCGATGTTAACAGCTGGGGTAAGAGGGACACAGGGCGAGGGGCTGGGCGAGGAGAGGAGAGCAGGGGGTATTAGAGTGTTGATCATGATATGACACTGTTTTAAGCTTTGCAGTGTAAACATAGGCTGTGTCGTATGTGTATAAAAGTGATTGCATTCGTGTGCTCAACCCAGTTGGTTACTATATTGGATACATTATATATTTGAGGTAAGTGTTGGAATAACACTGTTTAGTTTATTTTATGCTAATCAATGATTAAATGATTATTGGTTTACCATTTGATTGATGAATTGTTTTTTAATTTTGTTTGTTTTAGATAATCTACATACCTGTTGGGGTAAAAAAGACGAGACGGACAATCAGACAGAGACAAACCATTCCACTCGAGCCTAGGTAAGAGCAAGGTAAGATTTTTTAAATTATTTATAAAAAACCTGTTTGCTTTTATTTTTTATTTATTTTGGTTTATGAAACATGCTATTTGAAATAGATATACTCATGGTGGTTTTTTATTTCTTTTTAGTGTGTCTTGGAAAACGCTTGACCACTGCTGAAAAAACCGAGAACGTGTGTGTTTGGGGCTATTGCTTACCAGGCAGTCTATGGCTGAAAACTCTGGTGAGATTGTTCTTTTTATAAAAATCATGTCTTTTTCCAATGCTACTGATACATTAACTTGGGAGCCTCTCGAGTCCTGCTTTAAGTCACGTGTGTGTTCTGGCCGCATAGTGAATGTTAGAGAGAGTTTGATCCCAAAAGACTTTATGGAATCTTGTTTCGAAATTTTTAAAGAACAAATTTGTAGAACGCAAAGGTTGCATACGGCTTTAAAGGTTAATACACAACTCGTGTGCGATTTCATGTATAAAAACAAGAAGTTCCGTGACGAACTTAAGAGCCTACTTTTCTTAAAATGTAAGTTTCATGCCAATGATTAATCTATATTTATCTATCTAGAATAATGACTAAATTAAGTTGGTAATATCGAAATTTCTAATTAGTTCGAAATACTGTATACCTGGCATAATGTAGCCTAATAGAGAACTACAGTTGACAGCCCTGGTGGCTGAATATATTCTTATTTCCATCTCTCAAGGTACAGAATACAAAATTTGGTTGAAGTCCAATGGATAGCAGTTAAACATTGGATCTAACAGCACGCGTAAAATCATGTTGGCAGCAATGACATACATGTATTGGTCAGAAATAATCTGAAATAATATGATCTATTGTGTCAATTTTGAATGAAATCCATTAGTTAGTATTGAAGTTACATTCATTTTAAAATTGGACCTATCAGCAGGCTTAGAATCATGTTGGCAGCACTGACGTATATTAGTTACTCCAAAGTAATCTAGAATGCCAGGTACTATACGTGTGCAGAGTTTAGAGTTATTGCCTTGCATACGTTCTGATATATTGATATTAGGGTCACAAAAATAGAGACAGTATTTATTAACAGTTGGCAGCCCTGGTTACTCTTAAGAATCGGCATAGTGATATCTGTTATGGTACACATAGTACACACGAAATTTGGTTGAAATCCAAATGATAGTATAGAAGTTACATGTATTTAAATTTGGACCTCTCAGCAGGCTTAGATTCATGTTAGTAGCACTGACGTATATAAGTTACTCAAAATTAATATAGAATGTCAGGTACTATACGTGTGCATAGTTTAAAGCTGTCGGCTTGCATACTTTCTCATATATGGGTATTTGGATTAAAAAAAATGAGAGCATTTATTAACAGTTGGCAGCCCTGGTGGCTCTTATGAATACGCTAAGTCATATCTGTTTATGTACACATACAACATACAAAATTTGGTTGAATTCCAATTGATAGTATATACCTTATAAGCATTTAAAATTGGAATTATCAGCAGGCTTAGAATCATTTTGGCAACACTGCCATACATGGCCTCCTGGAAATTAAACTGAAATATTATTATCTATACGTGTGCCAATTTTGAAATAGCTCCCATTTATACCTTCCATGATATGCAGCATGGAGCTCAAATATCAATTGCGATTTTTTAACAGTTGGTAGCACTGACATTATTCTCAAATATGACCGTGAGATATTCATGTATCGATCTTTACTCCTACCGAATTTTGTTTTGATTGCTGCAACCGTTTAGGAGTTGATAGGGGTATACACACACACAGCCAGACAGACAGAAGGACAGACAGACAGACACACACACATTTGCCCGATCTCATAAGTCTACTTTTTCCTCATTTTTGCAAAATGTGAAAAGTAGGATAACAAGGACGGTGAGCATATAAAACATTTTATATTGGCAGTAAAATGCAAGTGCTTTTGATAGCCGATAATCTGAACGAGTGGTATCAATGCCATGTGGTCCAAGCCTTGCTATCAAAATTTGATAAACTACAACAAGGACCAAGTGTTTTAGCGTTAGACAAAATCCACAGGTTTGAACAAGATAACCAGGACTTTTCGTTCATGGTGTATGGCCTTGATGGTGATGCGATTGTTGGTCCTCTTTATGCCACAAAAGAACCGAAACGACACCACATTCACCTTTTATATTTATCTGTGGGAGAGGTGAATCACTATTGCCTAATTAAAAGCTTAAGTAGATTGCTAAGCAGTCAAGCGTCCAAGCGTAATGGTAAGAAGTACATTTGCGACCGTTGTCTGCAATATTTTACAACCCCTACACTTTTGGAACGTCATAGGGTAGATTGTGTTTCTCAGGAAGCGGTGAGACTGATATTGCCACAAGGGGACAAGGCTATGTTAAAGTCTAAGGACATTCATAAGCGTGACACTGTTCCCTATGTGGTGTACGCAGATTTTGAAGCTCTCACCATACCCATGGCGGGATGTGAACCAGGTCCCACCATGAGCTCAACCACACCCATTCAAAAACATGAACCTTTTGCCATAGGATTTAATGTGGTGTGTGCCTATGACCCCACACAATCCGTTTACAAATACCGTGAGGGGCCAGATTGTGCCAGATGGTTTTTGGATGAACTTGTTAAGTTGGCCGACCATGTACAGGGATTACTGGACCACCCAGTACCCATGAGCCTAACGCCACAACAGCAACGTCAGTATGAGCATGCCACGACATGCCATATTTGTGAAAAGCCACTGATCAGGGCTGAAGACACCGTTCATGATCACTCACACTTAACGGGAGAGTTTCGTGGAGCTGCAGATAGTACATGCAATTTGAACTTTTCAGCTCCTCGTTTCATCAGTGTCTTTTTCCACAATCTGGCGAATTATGACATTCAGTTTTTGATTCGTGAATAGGGTCATGTCAACAAGGGCTCGTTTACCATTATTCCCCAAAACCATGAGCGTTTTACAGCCCTGACATGGCGGTTGAGCAACTTTAGCATTCGATTTTTGGATTCCTTTAAGTTTATGGCATCCTCACTAGGCAGTCTTTTGAATGGCTTGGATGAAGAGGAATTAAAAAATACTAGAATGCATTTTAATGATCCTAAGCAATTTCAATTGTGCATTCGGAAAGGTATATTCCCGTATGATTTCTGCAACAGCTGGGACGTGTTAAAGCAAACAAAACTCCCACCACAAGAGAAATTTTACTCAAAACTAACACGCAGTACCGTTTCCGATTAAGACTCTGCACATGCATGTCAAGTTTGGCGAGTGTTTGCCATTAAGATGCTAAGTGAATATGCTATGCATTACCTAAAACTGGATGTAATGCTGCTCACTGATGTGTTTGAAAAATTTCGTGAGTTGTGTCAGCACATTTATGGTCTTGACCCGGCTCACTATGATACGAGTCCTGGGCTCTCGTTTGATGCCGCTTTAAAATACACTCAAGTGGAATTGGATTTACTCACTGATGTAGACATGGTTCTATTCTTTGAAAAGGGCATTCGCGGTGGCTTTGTGTCGCTTAACCAGCGCCATGCCGAAGCGAACAATGGCTACATGACTGATTATTCACCAGACAAACCAGAATCGTACTTAATGTACTATGACGTGAATATATTGTATGGTTACACCATGAGTCAGCCTTTGCCCTATGGCAAGTTTGCTTGGCTGACAGACAAACAAGTGTTAGAATTTGATGTGATCAAGGCTAGCCAAGAAACAGGCCGTGGATATGTCTTAGAAGTAGATATTGAATATCCCTCATCCTTGTATGATCAACATGCCGATTTCCCATTCTGCCTTGAGCAAATGGTTCCCCCTGACAGTAAAGTGAAAATTGAAAAACTTATGGGCACACTTTACAACAAAAATCGGTATGTGCTACATATCCAAATGTTGGTGCAATGTCTCGCCCAAGGCTTGGTGTTGAAGAAAATGCATAGGGGTATTTCCTTTGCCCAA
Source organism: Meconema thalassinum (assembly GCA_946902985.2). Classification (NCBI taxonomy): domain Eukaryota; kingdom Metazoa; phylum Arthropoda; class Insecta; order Orthoptera; family Tettigoniidae; genus Meconema; species Meconema thalassinum. The sequence goes on along the minus strand of OX336388.2, from coordinate 601,012,695 downwards.
AAACCATGGCTCAAGCCATACATGCAACTCAACACAGAGCACATACAAATGGCAACACAGCAGTTTTTTTTTAAAATTAATGAACAACTGCATCTATGGCAAGTCCATGGAGAATGTCCGCAAATACCGTGACATTAAATTGGTGAATGTCTGGGAGGGGCAGTGGGGTGCCCGACGGTAGTTTGCCAAGCCAAATTTCAAATCGATCAAAATTATCGATGAGGATTTGGCCACTATTGAAATGAGTAGGACCAGCGTGACAATGGATAAGCCCATTTACTTGGGCCAAGTCATTTTAGACTTTTCTAAATATGGTCTCTTGTGTTTGTAACGTCCATAACACCGATGATGTCCCAATGTCTCTAAACTAGGCGTTTTTGACGGTGAGCTGCTCGTCGAAGCACCATGGACACCATACGGTCCACACGTATCGTAACTTGTTTTTTTTCATTACTCAGAGGCACGAGTGAGGGATATCTTGAATGACAGGGTATATTTCTCACCTCCATTCTGCACAGGTAGGGACAGTCAGGTGACCAGCGCTGATGTTCCTGCATGGGATCATCGCTCTCTTGCGATTGGTCTATGATGATGGGACAAAAGGCACATTTCACTTCATCTATTGTTTTTAAATAGTAGAATCCAGCGGCCGCCAAGGCTTGAGGGTTTCTGAAAGGCACTGGCCATGTTGCAAAAGTCTTAAACGTTGTTCTTCAGAGTTAAAATTCATGGACGTGACTTCTCTTGATGCTTTAAATCAAGACATGACTGGGCGGCTTGACGTGGGTTGACCTGTTATTTATACACTCGTCACTTGGTTGGACAGTGGATAATAGTTGACTTGTTTGTGATGAATAATCAAACAGTAGGCTGTTGTATTGGCTGGTACATTGTCATGCGTTTCAAAATCTATTCGAATGTCAATATTGGATGGCTTGACAGACTCTTCCAGGTAAGAACAGTCAAAGACAATCAGTGGCGCCTTTGCCTTAAACGCTTGGGGTAGCAGCATGGGGCCGTTCTCTTTTTGATAATACGACCATCGAAATTTAGAAAACAAGTCGTACAGGGGGCCAAACTTATTTTTTGAAAAATCCAAATCCAGTCCTTCATAGGTAAACACAGCACCGTTGAGGAAAATACGTGCATTTCTCAATTGCAGGTGATCAAATTGCGTGGCATCTTTGGTTTGTTGATACTTGCGATTCGTTTGAAAACCCACGATCATGTAGAGAGGTCTCTCTGTATAGCGAGCTGTTTTTACAGACCAACTGTTTGTGTTGGTGGTGGGAAATAGCGGGTTCTCATGGAGTGCCCAGCTTCTAAATTCCGTGGGTAGAGGCATATCTCTCTTTACCATCTTGAGTATGCCCTGTTTTTTGCTATCGCCAAGGGTCACATGGGGCACTTTCCATAGCAAGCGTTGTAGTTGAATTTATGAATCTATGGGGGCATTGTCAGCTCCCTTGTTAGCATTATTATCACTCCTGTCTCTCACTAGGTAAAGCACTTGCCTTTCGTTGACCACAATGCGCTGGTGGTCTTCGGCAAAGCCTAAAATCAGTTTAAGAGGTAAATATCCAGTAAAGGTCCCATCGATGTGTACCATCCAGTCATTGGTCGAGTCAGGGCACCAACCTGCCATGCAAAGTGTTTTACCTTCTTCCTCCCTGTAAGAGGGATATAGTTTCATGACACTGGAAATACCAACATTTCGAGTGCTATCCACCACGATATCGTTAATGACATACCACACCTCAGAAAAGAGAAAGGCCAAACCATGGTTGGCCAACTTGGATGTGGTGGGTGTAGAGCCATCGGCTTTGGTGAGCCGACCTTCGATCTGAATGACACATTCATGCGGTAGGGTGTAAATATCTTGGTTGTTGATGACAAATTGAATTTCATCATTGTTATTGGGTCCATGTGTTTGAGCTTGATAGCAATGGAGATCAATTCTTACCACTCCTTGTTGCTCCTCGATGTGGTTCGCTACCTCTAGGATAGAATTCATCATGGGGGTTGACGTGGTAACCCAAATGCTGTAAAATCTGCTTGTCCTGAGATGTTAACGTGTATTCACGTGGCGAACAACTAACACCATTCCTAGACGGTGTTGTTGCTGTATATACAAACTTCATAGTGGCTTTAGCACCAACTTGTCACTGGTGTGATAGAATCTAGATCAATGAGTTGTTGCTCTCTATTGATCAGTCTTAATGTTATATTACTAATACCATCGACATCCCCAGAATGAAAAAGCACCACTGGAGGGTTTTCACGAATAATATAGCCATTGGGCGATGTCACTATAAAGTCATAAAGCGAATGCGATGGTTCTTGATTGGTGTACACTTGGCTAATAATATTACACGTTACCGACACATGATGGTCCTCAATGAATTTCACTTCATGATCTGATTCATGTTTCTTGTTGGGCTCCAACACGCGTGGTTTAAATCCTAGTAATGGACCAACGGAATCGGGACGTGTTTTAAAGTCAATTTTGATTGTGGAGAAAATACTGCAGCGATGAGTGTTGGTATTTCCTACAAGTTCAAACTTGCGCGTTCCATCGATAAATGACTTTAAACCATATTCATTGATCAACACCACATATATGTGTGCATAAATGTCATCGATCGTGTATCCACCAGAGTTCAGGGTGAGCACAGCATCATCATTGTAAATCTTGTTGCTCACATTTTCACTTATGTTGTATATTCGATTGTACGTTTCAAGAGAAACAAGTCCCAAACCATAGGGGTTTTCACTCAATTCGATAGGCGGGTAAAAGTCTAGGCTGACTTCAGGTCCACGTCCATGCAGTGTAAACGTTTTACTTTCTGCCGACATACTGTTGACGTTTTTGCCTATGCTGCGTCTTATATAAAAAATTAAACACAAACGTCCACACTGTTGGCTGTTAAACGTTTGCTCACGTTTCACATTATAATATATCTTGATCCTGTTTCCAAAATAGGTCACTAGTTCCATGGGCGGGGGCAAATTCCCAAAACTGTCAACGTACCATACGGTGGATCCCTCTTTGACATAAGCTACATAATGCGTTCCTGGTCCTCGGTGATCATCCAAATTGACAACAGCACATTCCTGTTTCCAGGGTCGTGGGGGTAATTGGTTTCGCATAAACACACCTCGAAAATGAGAAAGCTTTAGTTGTTTAGCATGGCTTTCCACTTGTTGATGCGTCAGGGCATGTCTTGCTATGACTGAGGTTATTTTTTAAATATTTCGAAACGGTGAAATCCCAAATCCTTGTTGATAAAAGGCTGGCTTTAAATTGGCATTTATAGCCCCCATAGCAATCGCTTCCATCGTTTCATTATGTCGCTGACTTTCTTTTAGTTGTTGCTTGCCCTGCTGCGCGACTTTAATGGTTATCGCCACTGCACTGGCACCGCCCAAAATTGAACCCAGAGCAGCCAGACCAGCAAATAAAGCAGGTAAAAATCCAGCTCGTTTAGGGACGGGAATCACTCGCCCTTGGTTTGAACCCTGTCGCTGACGTTTTAGAATAACACGTCTCTGTGCTGCTCGAAGGGCTTTCCTTATGGTCAACACATTTATTTTTATTTTTTCTTTCGCAAGGGTTTGTCCATGAATGTCTTAAGCCCGGGCTTTGCCAAAGACAAAGTCCTTTTTTTAGTCTTTCTCACCACATGCCTTTGTTTCACCATGATGATGATGACCAACAACCTTTCACAAGAAAGTTTAAATCACAACTAACGTCAGATTGTTATTTAATGGCTGTATATTCCAATTCCACATAAAGTGGGAAATCGTTTATGGTTTTTCCCGCTTGCTTTTCATCCCATGTCACCATGAGATGAAAGGATAATTCGTCTCCTGCATTGACCATTTCATGGTTATGGACCAACATCCTATGATCGTTTATCTGTATTTGTAAACGGTTCTCATCAGGTATGGCGTATTTGATGTGAATGGTTCCATCATAGTGTAATCGATAGTGGCTTAAACCCGAAGCAAGCACATAGGTCAAGTGCTGATCATGGACTAGCGGTAAATGATTTCTGTCCTTCACAGGTTTTTCATTTGTCAGATACACTACAAATAGAGATGGGATGAATTTGTAAAGCCTTTTCATTTCATAGGTCATGTAACGCTTGGTACAAACATAGTCTTCGTCTTGTGGGTCTTCCACGTGAATAATCCGATGGTGATTAGTGCTATAGCCATTCACCGTAAGCTGAGGCACTTTGTTATATAACTCGTACACTTTGTAATCCACATACCTTTTTTGTAGTAACGTCTGTAGACACTTGAGGATGTTTAACATGGGTTAACCGCTTTCCCATAAAGTTATAATCTCCCTGTTTAGTGCGTGGCACTACTGACCTATCCACATAGTGTTTATTAACAGGATCTGTTTCTTGTTTAGGATCATGTAAGGGGACAGACCTAGCTTTGGCCATCAACGCACGTCCAAAGACATCCATCGCCAACCTGTAGTATGAGTCTATTGTTTCTATGACAAGGCTCGGTGTCCTGTATATAGACAGCCTGCTAGCCTGTCTAAGCCTTAGTTGATATGAAGATTATTAAGCAGCAAGAGTCATTCCCCGTGGGGGACGTGGTTTCCCAACTCTGTCCCACATCACGTGAACAACGCCATGGTTCACTGTTTCCATCTTCCATTCGCTGCATCATTGTGGGACCTTCCAGCTGTGGAAAGACCAATCTTTTGCTAACGCTCATCACAGCGCCCAATGGTCTCCGTTTTCAAAATATTTATATTTTTGCAAAATCTCTCTACCAGCCCCTCTACGTGTTTCTGTATCAAGTCATGTCTGGATTACAAAATGAGAATATGGGTTATTTCACATTTTCCACGCAAGAAAATGTTATTTCACCGCATGAGGCAAAGCCTGATTCACTCATGATTTTCGATGATGTATCCACTGAACTTCAAGGCATTATTCAAGGCTATTTCAGCAAGGGTCGACACAAACATATCGATTGCATTTATCTTGGACAAACGTATTCTAAAATGTCCAAACACTTGATTCGTGACAATGCCAATGTCATTGTTTTATTTCGCCAGGACGAGAGGAACAGTCGTCACATTTATAATGAACATGTGAATCCGGATATGACCTTTCAAATGTTTACTGAATTGAGTGGCAAGTGCTGGAACACTCAACGTCATGCCTGTTTAGTGATTGACAAACAAAGTGAACTCAACCAGGGACGATATCGCTTAGGGTTTGATCATTTTATTGTTATTTAAGGGACTGACTCATTCCCTCACAAGTCATTTGTCAAGACACCATGGCGTTAGCAGAGAGTCAATTGAAAAAGCATATTATTAGAGCAAAAAATACTATTCGCCCAAAGTTTCGTCAATTGAAACGATCACGTGCAAATCATGCTATGTTTATTCAACAACATTTAGGACCTCCGCTAAAAGCCATGTTGAAACCCCCTTTCAAGCCATCTGAAACGCTACCCACCGTTTCACAAGCCACCCAGACGCTGCACGAGGACCCTGAGGAAGAGGAAGAGGAACATTAACAGGAAGATTTGACTAGTGTTAGCGAAGTTGAGGATGACGAGGAACAAGTGTTTACGCCTCAAATAAAGACCGCACCCCTTGCAGAGTTTTTGAGAAAAAAGAATACCTTGGACATGGTCGAAACACCTGCCTCTCCAAATCGTCTCCGTTTTCACAAGTCTTGGCCACCCCTCAAAATAAAGCTCAACTGAAAAACATTTTAATAAAATATTATGGATCAACACTGATCTATTTATTGGAAACACAGATACCACGTATGGTGTTCGCTATGAGGATGATAGTTTTAAAATTGGGGATTCATCCATTAAATTTGCTCGTACTAAAGCTGTCATTAAGAACATCAACTGTAAATTGACCCCAGGACTGTTAAGGCTGCTCTTTTCTCGAACACCCTCATTCCATGATTATACGTCAGAGGACCTTGGCAAATATACATCCATTTTATTGAAAACCCATGGCCACAAAAGACAGTATGATCCAGCTCAACATGTGAATGCCAATATATCTCAAAAATATAAAACCATCATTGCAAAAAGGTTTCCCACCAGTCAAAGTGGTCGTCGTAAAGCATCCGCTTCGGGAGTGACATTTAAACCATTAAAACCCCTTGTGGATGTTACCTACTGGCACAATCCCAATAAGCTCGTCCAGCGGCTACAGTTGTTGCATGCTTCACGTCAAGCCGGCCATACCGGTCACGATTGGGACATTCAAGAAATTGAACAAGAACTTCGAAATGCCAAAATTATTGTTTAAGCCCTCACCCATTAAAGTGGGTATTGCTCACGAGTTGCATCGCCCAGCTAGGCGTCACTATCCGCGACTCAAGGTGATCTCACGAGGTGTGGATGAACTTTGGCAGGCTGACCTGGTTGAAATGATACCCTATGCTTGCGTTAACGACGGTGTACGCTATATGTTGACCGACATTGATGTCTATTCCAAAATGGCCTTTGTTGAACCTGTGCGTCGCAAGTCTGGTCCACTACTTACCAAGGCCTTTCAACATATTATTCAACACTCCAAACGTCAACCTCATTTGCTACAAACCGTCCAGGGGAAATAATTTTTCAACAAGGATTTCTCCAATTTTCTCAAATCTAAGGATATTCACCATTACACCACGTACAGCAATCTGAAAGCCAGTGTGGTCGAGCGGTTTAACCGAACATTGAAAACCCATATGTGGAAAGCGTTTACCGCTCAGGGCAGTTATCGCTGGTTGGACATGTTACCTGAGCTAGTGTCACGTTACAATGACACAAAACATAGAGCCATTGGGACCAAAAATATTCAGCGACTGAATAAACTGTTTAACCCCATAAAAACAGCAGATCCTAAACGTCACCGACTGAAAATTGGGGATTTTGTTCGTGTGATCAAATTTAAGCCTGCCTTCAATAAGAGCTACACGCCTCAGTGGGGGACTGAACTATTTCGAATTCGTCAAGTCAACTTGGGCAGTCCAGTCACCTATTTACTGCAAGACCTCAACCATCAACCCAAAAAAGGTAGATTTTATCTCTATGAATTTCAGAAAACAGCATTTCCGAAACATTACCTCGTGGAAAAAGTGTTGAAACAAAAAGGAAATAAACTATATGTCAAATGGTTAGGATTTAACTCAACGTTTAATTCTTGGATCAATAAATTACATGTCGTGTGAACCTGTGTACTTTTTTATTCATTGAATTATGTTGTACAAGAGCCCTTTCTGTCTCCACACCTACGTCTCACTCCTTCACTCCATCATGATATACAACTCGTTCAGCTATTGGCTGTCATGGGTTCCCCCACTCCTCCCCTCGCCTCTTCTCTGGCTCTATGGCCCCGCCCCCTCACCACTCTGCAGTTGGTCACGTGTTTCCCTGTTGTGTAGAGGTTTCCCTCCTTTCCCCTCTCTCCCCCTTTCCTCTCTGCGGGGCTCCTGCCTGCTGCTGCTGCTCAGCTCGCCTGGCTAGCCGTTATCACCTTTTTACAGAGTTGCCACATGATTCCAACTGCTCTCATATGACAGCAGTGTTGTCAGCTTGACTGACATTCCATTCTGTTAGCCGACTAGCCATGCCTCAAAAAGATATTCTTTCCGTTCTGGCCGCCAGTCAGACATACATACATACAAAGCAAGTTCTGTTGTTAACAACTTCCCCTCATACCATTATGAATTTTGTCTGGTTACTGGTCAGTGTTTACCAACCTGTTTTAACGATCACCATGAGGGATTTTTTGAAAATATTCGCCTTCATTCATCTGTCATAGTAAAAAAAATATATCGAAAAGCGACCCCTCGTTTTGCCATACATCGCCCCGTCGAAATAGCCATTTTCAGTATCCACCATGGCCAATCATAGCCTTGTTGGAACATGTGTCAAGCGCTACAGGCTCTCTGTCTACAAACACGCTTTTATTTTAATAAAAAAATGCCTAGTTTTTTGTCCTAGAGACTTGACATTTATTTTCGTGGTAGAGGGGGTAGGGACCTTTCATTTATGTCAAACAAACTTATTTGTTAACGTGTTAGTTTCCAAAATAGTAAAAATTCAAAATTTATGGGTTTTCAAAAAATCACAAAATATAAAAATGTTTTATAATAAAAAAAAACGGTCATAGAGACCATTGGTTTAAACTATGGCACAACATTCTATCATGTTTGGTTTTCAAACTACCGCCTACTTTTAAAAACAAAATTTTTCAAAAAAAATTTAAAAATATAGCGAGTGGTCTATAGGAAAAAGGACGTCAGCTCGAGTGCAACGACACCTCATTTGTTAAAATCCGACCATCCGTTCACCAATGATCACCAATGTTCGCGAGAAAGTAGGCTATATTTTTTTTTTCCTCCTACACCCTTGATACTTGCTGTCCGCCTAGAGGGCATACCCACCTTTCATTAACGTCAAACAAACTTTTTTCCAATTCACCGTTTCCAAAATAGCGCCCATCCAAAAAACAAACATTTTCGAATTAAAAAAAATAATCATCACACATGCTTGGCCAAGAGAACGTCACCCCGTTCCTAAACAACACATCGTTCTAGCCTTACAAGCTCATTAAATATCACCAAAATGTCAAAAACGCACGTTTACCTCAAATTGCGTTTCCAAATTCCACCCATTGTAAAAAAATAACCTCACCATCAAATAGAGCGGAGAAAATACCATCTAAACGACCCCTCACTCGACCCCATTCTTCCCCCACCACCAACATTTTCCAACATAGCCATGCGTATTCAAGCACACACGCGATTATGGGTAGAACTCTCCAATTGACACAACTGCACAGTTTTAGTCCTAGATTCTTGAAAATTATTTTGGGGGTAGAGGGGGTCAGGGCCATTCATTTATGCCAATCACAATTTTTTGTCCACTCTTTAGTTTCCAAAATATAAAAATTTCAAAATTGAACTTTTTTCAAAAAACATCAAAAATAAAAAAAGTTTTATTATAAAATATAAAGGACATAAAGATCATTCGTTTCAACTATGGCATGACATTCTATCATGTTTGGTTTTCAAACTATCGCCTACTTTCAAAAACAAAATTTTTCAATTTTTTTTTGAAAAATATAATGAGTGGTCCATTAAAAAGAGGGCGTCAGCCCGAGTTCAACGATATGTCGCATGCCCATGGTTTCGCGAAATATACATAAAAGGTCAGCGTAGCCGAGCGGCTCATGTCACTATTTAGAACTCTCATCACTCCCCTACTCGCATTGCTGAATACTTTCATTCTGACGGTAAACGCTCATGGGAACTCTGGTATCAATTGATTGAAACATGACACATGTTGGAAGTCTTCGTATCGGTATTTCAATTTAAAAAAAAAACTTTAATATGAAACATTGTAAGTATCTGGCATTGCCGCTATTATGTTTCTGCACAATGGCTATTCAAATATTAACCCACATAACGGTATTGCAGTCATCAATATAATATAATAGTTGTGTTTATACAAGAACTGAGCAAGCCATCATGAACTATTGCTGAATACATTCTCTTTACTCAAAAGAGGGCCTATTCATAAGGCATTTTAAACTCAATTTCACGCAGGAATATTATAAAAACAAGCAAAATATAAATGAAACTTAATTCCGTGATGCAGTATTATTGGTGCGGAAAAATAAGTGACCATCTTGTGCTTAATATTCGCGTGGTCGAAATAGGCGTGGGGTTAGCGTCTTTGACTGTGAATCTAGAGATCTCGGGTTGGAATCCCGCAGGGATTAGATATTTTTGCTACCAGATTATCATTTTGAAAGATATTTATCATATGTGTCGTCCAGATGCAAAACTCGTTTAATCCACTTGTGAATTAGGATCATGTCGTCAAATTATTTATTTAAATATTTTATTTTATTATAATTTATTTTCTTCTATTTTGTTTTGTTTAATTTTATTTTATTTTGATTTTGTTTTGTTTTACTATATTTTTTGTTTAGTTTAAATTTTTTTTATTTTGTTTTATTATGATTTTGTTTTGTTTATTTTTTATTTTATTTTGTTTTGTTTTATTTTGATTTTCCAGAAAAGAAGCATAAAACCAAAACCCAAAAACACGAAGCAAAAAGAAAAATTCCAGAACAAAAGCAAAAGCAGAAAACAAAAATCAAGAAACACAAAGGAAAAAGTAACATTCAAAAATAGCAAAATCAGAAAACAAACACAAAACCAAATCCAAGAAAGAAAAGCAAAAAGTAAAATTCAAAAGCAAAAGCAGAAAGCTAACACAAAACCAAAAACAAAAAGCAAAAAGTAGAAAACAACAAACACAAAAGATACGCGAGACGAAGTCCAGAGAAACGTTTCTCATGAAAATGATCCTTATTCACAAGTGGATTAAACGAGTTTTGCAACTGGACGACTCAATCAATATGCCTCTTTTTAACAGAATGCATATGCAATTACGTGTTGGTCTGTGAATCAAGAGGTACGGGAACTGGGCAAGCCTTGCATGGTCTACTGCTGTGCACATTGCATTTACTCGCAAGTTGGCCTATTTATAGGGAGTTTAAGGTTATGAGCGGTGTCGCGTCTATTAATCTAGTTGATCCATATCGTATTCTTTATTTAGGCTAGTACTGGTGGAAGCTACAAAACCTCTAATAAAATGAGCTCCGTATTATAAACTATAATATCTGTAAAACACTCCCTTTTACAATAGATTAATATTTGTGCCAATAATATTATAAAATAATTAGCCTGGTTTGTGCCAAGGGATGTTGCGACGTATGTAACTTGGTGTAGTGCCTTTGTGACGCCATGGCCGACAGAGCACAGGAATGCTGCTGTGATTTCATGCCGTTTTGCAAAGACGTGCAAGATGGTGGCTGAATTTGATACAGGCTAATAGTAAAATTCCTCTCGGCACGCCGGAAGGCGGAGGTAGATTTCACCGGGCAAACTAGGGGATAGGCTATAATAGGCAAAATATGCAGGTTTTCGTAGGAGGATCAGACCTCATTTATTGCGAGAAAGTATTTTACAATTGGAGGTTAGTTAACATTTTTTCGTCTTTCTATGCATACTTTTAACATTTTACTGTCTTATGGGGATGGTAACCTTCTTGTCATTCGGGGTTAATTTTTATACTTGTGATCACACTGTCCTTATGCAAGGTTTGGAACTAATGTGTAACTATCTAACAGTCTGTTACTTCTTCACGCAAAATTTTATCTCCCGCAGAGATGTTGGTTGGTTCCTCAGTTTAGGGGCTGCGACAAGGTGGTCATGTAACCCCGTGTACATTGGGTGTGTGTAGAATCTGTCTGATAAACGGTGTTATTTGTGATGACTGTATTAGTCTGTAATTCAGGTAAGGTCTGCAGACGGTCAATTTTAAGTAGTAGTACCTAATTTTGTACCAAATACTAACGTCAACGACACCTAGCTGTGAACGTGGCTGCTAGATGCCACCGCAACCAGCAACTTGCAACGAACGTTGTAACTTCCCTCCGAAGGAAAGCATGCTGACGGATTTTTAGCGCTCTTAGAAAATCCGGCGACTTTGTCCGGCTTTGAACCAGCACCTTGGGCATAGAAGTTCAGCATGCTACCAGTTAGCCGCTTCCCTCATAGTCAGATGGAACAAGAAGTCCCGTGACGAACTAAAGAGCCTACTTTTCTTAAAATTAAGATTCATGCCATAGATTAATCTACAGTATATGAACCTATCTAGAATAATGACGAAATTAAGTGGGTATTATCGATATGTCTTAATTAGTTCGAAATAAGGTATACTAGGCATAATGTAGCATAATGGAGCAATACAGTTGGCAGCTCTGGTGACTGAATATATTCTTACTTCCATCTCCTAAGGTACAGAATACAAAATGTGGTTGAAGTCCAAAGGACGTTACATGGATTTAGACATTGGATCTATTAGTACACGTAAAAGCATGTTGGCAACAATGTCATGCGAGTGCTGGTCAGAAATAATCTGAAATATTATATATTTTTGTGCCAATTTTGGATGAAATTCATTTGTTGGTAAAGAAGTTACATGTATTTAAAAATTGGTCCTATCAGCAGGCTTAGAATCATGTTGGTAGAACTGACGTATATAAGTTACTCCAAATTAATGTAAAATGTCGGGTAATTTACGTGTGCATAGTTTAAAGCTGTCGGCTTGCATACTTTCTGATATATTTAGATACAAAATAGAGAGCAATTATTAACAGTTGGCAGCCCTGGTGGCTCTTAAGAATACACTCAGTCATATACGCTTATGTACACATATTACATACAAAATTTGGTTGAAGTCCAATTGATAGTGTAGAAGTTATATGCATTTAAAAATTGGACTTATCAGAAGGCTTAAAATTATTTTGGCAACGCTGTCATGTATGGCCACCTGGAAATTAAACTGAAATAGTATTATCTACATGTGTGCCAATTTTAGAATAGCTCCCATGTATACCTTCCAAGATATCCAACATGGAGCTCGAATTTCTAGTGCGTTTTTTTAGCAGTTGGTAGCACTGGTATCTTTTTCAAATATGGGCCTGAGATAATCCGGTATGCATCTTTACTCATACTAAATTTGGTTTCGATTGCTGCAGCCGTTTAGGAGTTGATAGGGGGGGACACACACACACACAGCCAGACAGACAGAAGGACAGACAGACAGAAGGACAGACACATTTTCCCGGATATATCTTATAAGTCTACTTTTTCCTCATTTTTGAAAAGTGTGAAAAGTAGTCTAACAAGTAGTTCCGTGAAGAACTATACAGCCTATTTTCATATATCCTACTTATGTTAATTGCCACTATCAACATACACAATTTCTGTTTGATTGCTGTAATAGATTCGTAGATATTGAGAACCGACTAAATATTTCGGATGGTCGCCATGTTGGATTTTATATATGTAGGTCCTAGAGTTATGTACTGTTACATGCAGATTATTGTGAACGTGTAGTATTCAAACTTCAATCGCATAATTAGGACACAAGAAAAAACAAGGAGATTATAAAATTTTGCACAGCTGCCATCTTGAGGTTATGGAAACAATTGAAATAAATTAGATGCCGGTGGATTAACATTCGTACAAGGATTTACTGTACCAAGTTTCACTGCACGCGGATGGTTAAATTGCGAGAAACGTCCATGTGAATATTTATAATTCGCGTCACCGCCATGTTGGATTTATGATCACCAGGTTATTCAAAGTCCTATAGGTGAACTTAAGTTCATAGCCCCTATGAACATTAAAAAATGCAGTTTGATTGCTAAAATAGATTCGTAGATATTCAGTATCGTCTAAATATTTCGGATGGTCGCCATGTTGGATTGTTAAATGTATAGGCCATAGAGTCATGTACCATTAAAGGAAAATTATTGCGTAGGTTCAATATTCAAACTTTCAATTCGATCGCATGACTACATCACAAGAAATAAAAACTTAATTTTAAAATTCGCACATCCGCCATATTGATGTTATGTAAACAATTGAACTAAATTAGATACCAGTGCATTACAATGTGTATAAATATTTCCTGTACCAGATTTCATTGCGTTTGGAACATTAAATCGCGAGAAAGGTCTATTTAAAATTTTCAAATTCGCTTGGCTGCCATGCTCGTTTTGTAGTTAACCGGTTTCTGAAAGTCTTACAGATGGACTTCCGTAGTGCCCTTTATCTCCGTAAAAGATTTCAGGGAGATACCGCTAATAGTTTCACAGATATGGAATGCCGGTGAAATATTACGCACATCCACCATCTTGTGGTTATATAAACAATTGAACGAAGTTAGTTGTCGGTGCATTACAATGTATATAAACATATACTGTACCAAGTTTCATTGCGTTTGGTTGGTTAAATCGCGAGAAACGTCTATTTAAAAGTCGCAACTTCGCTTGGCCGCCATGTTCGTTTTGTAGTCACCAGATTTTCAAAGGTCACATAAGTGAACTTATAGTTGTTCCCTTTATCACCATACAAAATGTCAGGGTAATATCGGTAATAGTTTCGGAGATATTGAATGCTGGTGAAATATTTCGCACAGCCGCCATGTTGGATTGATGAGTCGTAACAAAATTTGAAGGGCACGGTCGAGGTCGCCGCGAACAGTGCTATGAGCTTTCCGAGTTTCATTGAAATCGCTCTTGCCGTTTAGATTTTATTAGGGGGGGACACACACACGAAACACACACACACGCACACACACACGGACAAAAGGTGATCTCATAAGCCTATTTTTTCAAAATTGAAAATAGGCTAAAAATGAATGTGATCTCGTCAATGGCGTTGTCTTGGCAACCTCTGATAGATCATCCCTTATCAATTTAAAAGCGTTGTTATGGTAACCTCTGATGGCACTTGGCATTTTTTAAAATTCCGAAATCATTTTTCTCATCCCTTGGCGTAATGGTGGGTCATATCAAAAATTCTTTCAGACAAAAGTTTTAGGTAATTATTAGGGGAATATTTTCCGTTTTGTACGGTTTTGATATTGTGCCTATTAAGAGAGATATGATTAATGTTTCCTGAAAAACCCACTTTTTTCCACCCCTTTGGTCAATGGTTGGTGCTATCAAAAGACTTATTTGACATAAATTTTTGGCACTTATCCGACACATATTATGAACTTTGAATGGATTCGATATTTCTCGTATTAAGAGAGTTATAGCGAAATTTCACTTTTTCGAAAAAAGCCCCCCCAGTTTCACCCCCTTAGATCGATTTTTCCCATTAACGAACTCGACCGAGATTTTATAGGGATACATATTATGTAAAAAATTCAAAGTCATTGGTGCAAAATTACGGCAGTTATCGTGACCACAAAAAACTGATATATATAGATAGATAGATATATACATAAATTATATATAAACTTTTGAACTGACGGTGATTTTGGGGTCTGGGGGATGTGAAACGCGAAGATATGTCGAAATTTTCCGGAAGTCGAAACATGGTACCCATTGCAATAGTTAGCTTTCTAATGAAATCTACCGGTGTATCAACCATTTTCCGTCCTTGAAATGGTTTTCCGTGGTTTCCCATTCTCGACCCCAGGCAAATGCTGGGACGGTACCTTCTGACAGGCCACGGCCGCTTCCTTTCACATCCTTACCCAATTTCATTCACCATCATTCATTTCATCTCTCATTAACTCCTCTCGTGAGGTTGGCATCAGGAAGGGCATCCGGCCGTAAAAACCATCCGCCACAAAGACTTCCATCGCATCTCATCCCCGACCCCGTAGGTAAACGGGAATAATAAGGGGTGGACATACAATACAGGTGTATCAACTATTTCATGTGAGGTTTCTTCTATGTCAGATGTTACACATCATATGCGACTACTGTAAGGCTCGTAAAGTTATTTTAGTCTGAGGATTTATTCTTTGAATTTGAATTGTTATTCGCTTATTTTCATTTTATGATAAAATAGACTTATGAGATCACCTTTTGTTGTGTGTGCATATACAGGGTCTTTCATATAAAGTAAGAACGGCGAGCCGCGGTTTTGTCATTCGCTGCTGAAGCCGGTTTGGCCGAGCTTGTGACGCGCCACGGCCCCCTGCTGTAGTATTGAAAGCGCGCGCATAGTACAAACTTGACCTTGCAATAAGCGTGCAGGTGTTGTCAGTCGCCAGTCTGAACCACAGCTGCTAACATGTTGAGACAGTTACCATTGCAACATCGTATTTTTGTATGTAAAATTTATTTTAATTACGATTCGGCTCGGCGGGTACGTGATGCATTTGTTCAGCAATTTCCTGATGAAGTGCCACCTTCACTAGCGCAGATTCACGTAATTGCAAATAACTTTGACACTACAGGTTCAGTGCTCAATAAAAAACACAAAATAAAAAATCGGAAAAATTGCAGTGGCATGACTCACTCGCGTCAGCCAAAATGTGGTTACCAGATACAATGCCGGTATAATCCAGGAAGGACGTCACTTCCAGCAACTTTTATAAGATAATATTTCATAGAGGATTGTACACACGCTTAGAGCAGGGGCCACGGCTCGCTACAAGCTCGGGCAAGGCCACCACACTAGCGGATAACAAACCCGCCACTTGGCGTTCTTACTTTATATGAAAGACCCTGTATGTGTGTGTGTTTGTGTGGATGTGTGTGTCGTGTGTCCCCCCTAATAACATCTAAACTTCAATGAAACTCGATAAGGTCATTGTGCTATTCTGGCCGACCCCAACCGTGCCCTTCACATTTTTTAGGCTACGTCTCACCAATCCAACAAGGTGGCTGTGCGAAGTTTGCAACTAGGTGTCGTGGACGGTAGCATTTGGTAGCAAAAGTAGGAAATACTTGAAATTATCGTCTGCAGTCCTTACTTGATTTAAAACAGACAACACACACTAATACAGTCACACAATTAACACCGGTTATCAGACATATTCTACACAGACCCAAAGTACACGGGGCTACATGACCACGTTATCGCAGCCACTAAAGTAAACTATGTTCTAGCATTTTACCATCATCAGAGCAGAGTACTCATAAGTCACTTCCACATATTAGTTTACAATTCTACAGTAGTTTAGGGCTAACTGCATAATTGTATCACAGTAATAGTAGCTATAAATTCATAGATTAGTTGGAGGAGGAAGACTGTTTGTTTGTTTGTTTGGATAATCATTTCAAAATTTTGCAATATTAAATTAAATAGTTATTTTTTCGAGTGCTTAATGTCTTAATATAAAGGGACACTGGGACTGAAATTTTCAAATTCTATATAAACTGAGGTACAGCTTTGAAATTTTATATGGTTATGCATAGTCATATTATAAACTACTGTGGAAACCGTGAGCATTGTACGTTGATTAGTTCTTCAGATAATAATTATTTTGTACATTTATTGTGCTAATTATCCAAGTTTTATAAAGGTCAGCCGCGTCAAAAAAATCAAGATAGTGTAACTTTTAGGTAATATTCTATTGCACTATAACAATTGGAAGAAACTTACGGATCCGATTTTGAATTGCATTAATGAGTGTCAAGATTTTTTTTTCATATCCAAGTTTTTTTTCTACAAAAAAATCTTGAATTTTTCAAGTTTGATTTTTTTGCAGCCAGACCAAAAGTGCAATCTATAAATCGATCCGAAGGTTTATAGTCATTGCAATGAAGATAATAAGTGCCCATTTTGAAAGCAATATCATAAGATTTATGACGCGAGCAACATCTTGAATGCCTAAAAAAGTGAATCAGAGAAAACAGCAATTTTCTAAAATGATGCAAAATTTACAAGGTTGCAGCTTACCAAGGACATTAGGACTGTCCTGCAGCATAAGTGACACCCTCCTTCTTCTGTTTTGCAGCCTCCTCGTCCATTTCTGTCAGTTTCACATTCCGTCGACATGACTTTCGCTTCTCCAATGATGACCGCGGACTTTCATACTTCCTGCGACTGTCACATCTTTCAAGTGTTATGCTGGGACATGAGATACTGAAGTTTGTCTTATTCCTGATTACAACTCTGTTGTTGCACTACACCCCATGTTGAATTCTGCTACAGAATTACAAACAGCAATTTCAAGTCTCTTACGTGAAATAAAAATCTCATTTGGGCACTTCCTCCAGATAACAGAATACAAAGACTCTTTCTGATTTTCAGTAGCACACCGGATGCATCTGGGTAGTAGCTCATCTGATGCCAGCCTTTGATAAACAAGCATAATCTTGACAACTAAGGGTTCTTAAAGCTTTACAGCCATTTTGTTATGACCCTGTGGTGTTTTAGCAGCTGCGATAGTTCGATTGTAGAAGCACCAAGACTCAGAACCTTCAGGACACTTACTGTGCTGGGGCGTTTAAAGGACCCACCATGCATTTTAAAGCAACGCCAGAGCTTTAAAAATGGCGGAATTCGGATAAAAACACTGCTATCTGATCCGCAGGGGATAGGGGTGTATTAATATTGAAAAAAAAAACCGAAAATCGATATTTTTCACATATTTCACTAAAATTTCAGTCCCAGTGTCCCTCAGTAAAAAATTACCACACTCACTAAGTTTTCTGACGGGTTTCATTGGTTTTGTTTTTGGAAGGAAAAGGAAGGATGCTTGTAGTTTTACGTGATTGTTAATCATGCGATCATGATCCTTTTAACGAGGAATACGAACCACAGAACATGACATTTCACTTCGAAAATCTCACATGCATTGACCGGGAATCAAACCTTGGTGAGGGGCCAACAGCTTGTCCGCCGCGCCACCACGCCGCCTCTTTTGTTTTTGGGAGGGTAGAGACTGTCTGTGGGTGTCACTGTCGCTTTGGTAGTGTTTTGTAGACCAATTTGTCTTGCATCTTGTGATCTGATGATACTCACTTCATGAATGAAACATGTCATTCCTAAGTTTTCTCTGTCTTGAATAGTTCATAACAATATATATATACATACTAGCAACCCACCCCGGCTTCGCCCGGGAACAGTTATGAATGCATTACATGATAGGCGCATTTTTTTCGATGTCAATGAACTACGACCTATATCCGTTTTCCTTCTCGACATGATGGTTAAAATCACTGACTGGACTATTAATTATATTATCATGGAGATGCATGTGCAACGAATTCTTGTCAGACGTAATTCAAGAATGTCGAGGTGCATGAAACACAAATCCCCATCCATCCAATCTTAACTTGACTGTGTATTTTGCGGAGCGAAAGGTTCACAGGCGAAATGAAGAAAAGCTGAGTTGCACTTCCAGGGAAACTCAAAACACAACCACTCTTCTCTGTAGTCTTAACTCAACACGACTCGACAGTTTGCTGCTTGGCTGTATCTGGGGTAATAGGCTCGCCCCTAGCTATCTCATAAACTGTCGCCTCAGTAATTGAATGGAGATTGTTGGATGGAATGAAAATGTAAAAACACTTAGCTATTGTGGGCGATGTATTAAGATAGAGATATGCTCTCGCGGCCTTTTTTGTAGAACTTTTCATGCTGAACAATTATTTCACTCGTAGTGTATATAAAATGTTAACGGTTTGCACAGCGTAAGCTTAAAAAGCGCACGGACGCCAGGTTTTTTTTCGACTTCTTCACTGAAATCGTTTCTGCTTGGCTTCCTTTGATCATAAATACATAATTTTCTACAGAAAACTTCCTCGAGATATCTTTACAGAATAGTGAAAATCGTATCAAAATCCATCCAGTGGTTCTCGAGATTACCCGTGACATCCAAGAATCGGGGACTTTGTTTTATACTAAGTAGATATATATACATGGTGTTTTGGGAGGAACAGTAAATATTTTAGGAGGTGGTAGTATAGATGAATTGCAATTAAAAATTCCATATAACATGTGTCCCATTCGTAGTGCGTACAGAGATACAGCTGATAGTATTTTACCCAAACAAATGTAAAGCCAGGGCCAATAAGGACGCTCAAAGTTGATTTTCAAAAATTCCACCACCAACTTCAATGCATTTTCACTTCTCTTGACAACACCCCGTGTAGCTCTTCGGAAGTCGTTTTTGCGTTCTTTGACGAGGGCCGCACTAAGCATAATCCGAACGACCAACTCGGCTCTTGTGTTAAGATTCTTCTTGTAGACTTCGCCTTTCAACCATCCCCACAGGCAAAAATCCAAAGGCGCAAGGTCCGGGGACCTTGGTGGCCAAGAAACGTGCCCATAGCTGCCAGTTGCAACACACGAAACGGCAACTGCCCTGGTTACATATCAATATCTGTATCGCGGTTTGCAATACAAATGGGACGCATGTTATATGGATTTTTAATTGCAATTCATCTTTACTACCACCTCCTAAAATATTTACTGTTCCTCCTGAAACACCCTGTATATCTTAATCACATAAAAAATGTAATATTATTTTTGCGCATATTCCAGTAATTGGAATTATGTTGACTGACTGAATGTTACAATATGAAATGTCAATAAGGCAAGACTGAAAAAAGGCTTCAGTGCTATCTTTACATCCAATGTATTTGTGATACTATCATTTCATAAATATTTGTACATTATTGTGGGAAATTGCAGGGTATTTTAGAGTAACATTTAGTTCTAACGTAATTACTGTAGTGTATGGTGGCAACACCGGTAAGGAGTAGTATGGAGATTAACTTACAAATATTTGAGCAAGCGGTACGTACAGGTGGCTTGAGTGTGGCCAGAGTGTTACCTGCGCATCTTGATGACGTGGACATGAAAGACGAAGACGTCACTGATTCCCAGCCCCCAAGTCAGGAGAATGAACCAAGCGAGCTTAAATTCTTATGATCCAGCTGGGAATCAAACCCAGCGCCCTTCGATTTATTGGCTAATATCCCATCCATTTAACAGCGTAGCAGTATACTTATAGTGTCAGGTCTAAAGCATACCTTTAGGGTAACCATATCGATCAACGGTGGATGCCAAATGTACACGTATTTCTGGAAAAGGGAAAATGCTACGGTGCAGTTTTAATTATAATAATTTATTGCCATAGAGATTAGTTCCCACTAATTGAGGGAGACGGTCCACTTAATGGTCAAGACAAGTCACATTAGAAGACAGGAATCACATGCAGGTCAAATTATCATGTGGACAGTCATTGGAGTAATTAAAGATTAATTAATTAACTAACTAATTGCCTGGAACGGTGTTAAAGCTAGAGATAGTGGACTATATGGGAACTCACTAGGACTGTACATACTGTAGCTTACCATTCGACTATTCGATTAATTCAACTGTCTTGCCGGTATCGCATCTCCAAATATTCGTCGAGAAATTGCCGCTGAAGCTCACCCACTGTTTGGCCAGAAAACACCTCACCCTAGGCTACAATCAAGAAAAGGCTTGCTTCTAATAGAAGTACCTTTAACCCACGAGACCTGGCGTGTAAAAATATAACACGAGGACTGGCGCCGGGTCATTTTGACCCATAGTGTGTCACTCCCTTTTTGTCGTAGTCGTACGGATTTTAATGAAGAAATTTTACACCTGGTGTCTTCCTAAGAACTATTCCCAATATAATATGAGGTTCATTTATATTTTTCAAATTTAACATGCAGAAGAATCACAATAATTTTCATAGCATTATAATTGCCCTAGAAAGTGGTGGTAAGGCAACCATCTCCAATTTTTTGAGCAAAGGAGCTGATGGCCAAGGTGTCCGTAGACCCTAAATATGGAAGAACATGAACGTGAGCTTTGTGATTGTGCTGCACCAAAATAGTTAGATTTCCCCCTTATTTTTACAGACTAACGTAAGCCGAAAATTTTCACGCGAGGACTGGCGCCATGGGTAAATATGATCCGAACGTAAATACTATAGAAATAACATGAGTGCTCTAAACGCTATGGACATGTTTCTTTGGCAGGGTGAAGTTCAAGGTTAGGAAGGTAGATACAGTAAGCGACAGGAAATAAAACGAAAATATAGGCCATTATTTAAACCTTGGGTCAATAATAGCCTTGCGCGAGTCCTCCCGGGTTAATAGTCCCTCCATATAAGGCAAGACTTCTTCGATAGAAATCGGTACCACAAGATAAGCTGGAACTGCAGGAACATCTTCCGGCAGGTCACAACGAGGATTAGGGTGTTTGGAGGTCCCTTAACCGCTTGAGAACTGGTGTCGGTAGGGTGAAGTCCTCTCTTAAACTACGGGGTTTCACAGAGGATAGCAAGTGTGAGTGTGGAGAAGAACAAACGGAAGAGCACCTGTGCCAGTGCCCTCTTTGTGAATTTACCTGTCCAACGCAGGACCTTATGCTTGCAAACGATAGTGACATACGCTGGCTGCGTGGCTGAACGGTAACGTTCTCGCTTGCTGTGCTCAAGATTCCAGGATCGAAACCTGGCTCAGTCCACTGGCATTTGAGGGTACGCAAAAGCGAGCGAACCGTTTCAGTAGATTTACTGGCACGTTAAATATCCCCTTCGGGGCAAACTTTCCAGCACCCCAGCGTCTCTAAAAGCCGCAGTAGTCAACAGGGATGTAAAACCAATAACATTTATTATTCATAGGTATGTCTCAATTTTGGACAAATGCCATCTGATTTGCAATTTTGGTCAATGATTTTTCTTAATGTGTTATTTTGTTTTCGTGAATATGCATAGGCTACTGTATTACTGTGTGTATTGTAAAGGTAGGCTTCCGACACGAGTAAAATAAAGTAAACTTCAAATATTTGCCAATTCGAATACATGTTTCGATTATTTGTGTGTTCGAACAATACGGATGTCCGAACTCTCGATTGTTCGAATCATTCGAAGTACTCGAGCATTTTCAATAGTTGATTACTAAAATGAATCGAACAGTTCAAATATTGAAATATGATAAGTACCCCAAAATTACAACAATTTGTGTAAATCAATATGTCCAGTGGACGAGATGTTCGAAGCAGAGGTGAATCCAAGTAGACCGATGTGGGTTAACCCTTCCTGGTAGATCCTAATAAATAAATAGCCTTTCATTCAAAACGAGCATCACTTGTTACCTCTCTTTTTCTGTCTTTCTCTCTGTCTGCCGTTCTTTCTTTCTTTCTTTCTTTCTTTCTTTCTTTCTTTCTTTCTTTCTTCCTTCCTTTCTTTCTGCCTTCCTGTCTTTCTGTCTTCCTTTCTTACTTTCTTACGTTCTTTCTTTCTTTCTTTCTTTCTTTCTTTCTTTATGCCTTAGTGTCTTTCTGTCTTTATTTTTTTCTTTCTGTCTTTCTGTCTTACTTTCTTTCTGCCTTTCTGACTTTCTTTATGCCTTTCTTTCTTTCTTTCTTTCTTTCTTTCATTCCTTCTGTCTTTCTTTCTCTCTTTCTTTCTTTCTTTCTGTCTATCTTTCTGTCGTTTCTTCTTTCTGCATTTCTAACTATCTTCCTTTCTTTCTTTCTTTCTTTCTTTCTTTCTTTCTTTCAGTCTGTCTGTCTATCTGTCTTTCATTCTGACTTTCTTTCTATCTTTCTTTCTTTCTTTCTTTCTTTCTTTCTTTCTATCTGTCTTCCTTTCTTTCTTTATTTCTTTCTGTATCTGTCTTACTTTCTTTCTGCCTTTCTGTCTTTCTTTCATTCTTTTTTTCTTTCTTTCTGTCTATCTTTCTGTCGTTTTTGCTTTCTGTCTTTCTGTCTGTCTTTTTTATTTCTTTCTTTCCTTCCTTCTGTCTTTCTTTCTGTCTTCCTTTCTTTCTTTCTTTCTTTCTTTCTTTCTTTCTTTCTTTCTGTCGTTTTTTCTTTCAGTCTTTCTCTCTGTCTTTCTTTCTTTCTTTCTTTCTTTCTTTCTGTCTGTCTATCTGTCTTTTTGTCTTTCTTTCTGACTTTCCTTTTATCTGTCTTTCTGTCTTTCTATCTGTCTTTCTTTCTATCTGTTTCTCTGTATTTCTTTCTTTCTTTCTTTCTTTCTTCTTCCGTTTATGCTTTCTTTTCTCTTTGTTTCTATGTTTATTGTAACTATTCGAACACATGAATATTTCGACTTGCTCGTCGAATCATTCCATTTTTGACTGAATCGTTGGGTTATTTTAATAAGCGGCTTCGGTGGCGTAGTCGGTAGCATGCTGAACTGGTATGCCCAAGGTCGCGGGTCAAACACAGCCGAAATCGTAGAATTTTTATTAGCATTAAAATCCTACAGTATGCCTTCCTTCGGAGGGTCAGTAAAGCCGGCGGTGCCCAGTCATAGATTTATGGCATGTAAAAGAACCTACCGCTACAATTGGTAGTGTGTAGCTAAATTTGTAAATTATTTGCTGAGAAACGCTCTATCAAGTTCCATCGTTCACCGTTGGGTGCTGACAGTGGCGTCTGGTAGCCAAGTTGAAACTAATCGAAATTGAACTATCATTCATCTTCATTCATTTCACCTCTTGTTAACTTTTCTCGTGAGGTTGGCGTCATGAAGGGCATCCAGCCGTAGAAACGATCTTCCACGTTGAATTTCATCGCAGCTCATCCCCGACCCCGTTGGAAAAGGGATTAATAAGGGGTAGATATAGAGTAGGGTTATTATACTTATGGGAATATTTCAAAATTGGAATGTTCGAATAGGTTAGAGATGTGCATTATTCGAATATTCCAATGTGCAAATAATTCCAATATTCGAACTATTCGTATGTGCGAATCAAATATACAGGGTGTAACAAAAATGTACGGCACAAAATCCACGACACATTCCTCACACGTAGACGAAGAAATTATGTTATATGAACATGGGTCGGGAAACGCTTTTTTTCCATGTTACACCTCATTGTTTCCAACTGATTAATCATGGGAAACACACAAGAACAGAACGTACCAGCATACCACATGCAACTCTTGCTCACAGGACATGTTCAATATGCCCTACGTGTGCATTGATACATGCATCAACCCGCCGTCGTAGTGAATCTCGGACGCGCTGATGTATCCCTGGAGTATTGCGTATGGTTTCGCAGCCTTCCATAATACGGGCACGGAGTCTCTGAACATCTGGTACAGGGGTTCGATTCACAGGAGTTTTCAAATGGCCTCACAAATAAAAGACCAGTGTTTTTAGGTCCGGAGAGCGTGGAGGCCAGGCAATTGGTCCACCTCTATCTACCCATTTGTCACCAAATCTGTTATTTAGATGCCGACGGACATTAGCACTAAAATGATGAGGTGCTCCATCGTGCGTGAAGTACATGTTTTGCCGCACAGCTAAAGGCACATCTGCTAAGTCACATGGCAACAGGGTCTTGTAAAACAAAACACTGGCGGTGCACCTACAGTAATGACAACGTAACCAGACGTAACCAAGAGTGCATGTTCCCCACGATTCTAACGTTCTGTTCTTGTGTGTTTCCCATGATTAATCAGTTGGAAACAATGAGGTGTAACAGGAAACAAAGCGTTTCCGGACCCATGTTCATATAACATAATTTCTTCGTCTACGTGTGAGGAATGTGTCCTGCATTTCGTGCCGTACTTTTTTGTTACACCCTGTATGTTATCGGGACGATTCGATGTTCGAATATGTAAAGGCCTAGAACTTGTCCGTCCAATTCACCGGTCTATCAGTTCATCCTATGGCACAGTGGCTAACATTTTTGGCTGCTACCCCTGAGTTGGGGGTTCTATTTCCGTTTATGCCAAGAAATTCAACTTTGGTCTGAGTGCTGGATTGGGGTTCACTCAGCCTAGTAAGACTGAACTAAGAAGAGGTGGGTTCGATTCTAAGCTCAGCCATCCTGGAAGTGGTTTTCCACCTCAACTCCAGGCGAATTCCAGGGTGGTTCCTTTCGTAAAGCCACGGCCAACTCCTTCCCAATCCTATCCTTTATTCCAAATACCCACTACTACAGGCAACAAAACAATACAGGTTATCAGATGCAAAGTACACATCAGAACATGGGGCTACATGAACACATTGTTGCAAATCCCCTAAATTAATTAATAATATCGCTATTCTATCAGGTTGAATGTTTCGCACGACCACCATGTTGAAATCTAGATGTTGCAGAGGAGATAGTGGTTGAAATACAAATTATTCATCGTGTGGGTTGGACATTGTTACAGCAATAGGGTTAGCAACACTCCGGGATTTAAATAATTTCACCTATGCCCATCGGGCTATTATTTGTGAAGATGTATATGTGACTAGATTGATAACTGTCCCCTCATTTTCATTTCATAAGGCATTAGACTCTAAATGATGAATGCTGCTTCCAGAGGGTAGCGGTAAGTAACAATCGACGTTAGGGTTAATCAACGAGCTATGATACCTACACAGATAATTAGAAACAAAAGCATCCTTTAAGAGCTTCGAACTCCACGAAACAAAGGCCTTTAACTTTGAGGACACCCTTCCATGTTTGCAATATTTATAGTCTTTAGATTGATAAAATTATTCGATCAGTTCAGCGAATTTATCATTACATATTTGAATTAGTGGCGGCTGGCGGGGAATTTGTTTTGGGTGTTGCACTATTTTCAAGACTGCTTGATATCAGAGAAAACGGTACACAATTGCGCTGTAATATGCATGTAGCTCATCCATTACGAATGCCGCTATCAAAAGAACATCACATTCATATCGAGATTGTAGATTACAAGTTATTTTATTAAATAAAGCTTTCCAGTCGATTAACACAAATTGTACCCAATTACATTTGGTGGGAAAACAGGTTTTTTAAATGCCCTAACATGAGAAATATTACAACACAAAATAACACGCGTTTATGAAACAAAATGCGGGATACTTAATTGAATGTCATGTTTCGATTTTCAAGCGATCATCCTCAGATCTTGATCACCTAGGCTTAATAAATGAACGATGTTTGTGTATTACAACTATACACACATATATATGCAATATTCAGATTACATAAGTTCGTAAAATCTTCTATAACGCGTCAATCTTATTTACAGATATTATTGTTCACTTCTGTGGTTGTTGCATTATTGTTAAAGTATTTAAGTATGTTAACCTGAGTTCTATTGGATTATTCAGGAAGGATGACTACGCTATTTTGTTAATTATATTTAAATTAACCGTTACTATTTAACTGCCCAATTGAATGTGGTTTAACACACAAAATATACACTGCACTAGAAAGAAATATGGTTATTTAAACTTATCTGTTATTCGAAACCGGAGTCCTATGACTCTTGTTCACTGTTCACCTCGGACTGAAATCTGTGAGGTCTGGTAACAACACCTCACTATAATGCTGCTGTCTACTTGTAGCTCAGTGGACTCTGTTACTAAGTGCTACGCCTAAGTGTTGTCCGCTCCATCTGTTGTTGCTTCTTCAAACCTTGCTTGGTTTGACATGAGCCGGCAGAGACCTAACCTGTGATGATGTAAGCCAATTTTAAACCAATCTCTTCCCTGCCTCGCATTAAGTAATGAGTCATATTTAAGCGCTCAAGGACTATTTGGGACTTTTTGAACTCGTTAAATACTGCCTAACTTAGGCCTTGGTTTACTGAGAATATGGTGCATTGTTCATCATTCCCGCATAGTTTCCTTCCCATGTGATCTCCCATTTTCATTCATTGCCTGGATGCTTTCATTATGTTGAGACCTTTTTGTTGACGGGATTGTGGCCTAATAGTGCGAATAGGGGTGAACTTTCCCAGAATGTGTATTCATTTAGATTATCTGGGTTGTTCAGTTTAGCTAAATGAATCTCCATGGTTCCTTTTATATCAAGTTCCCAGCGTTTTGTTTCGTAGTGTATGATATTTAGGTCTGTTTCTAGGTGTGTGAAGCTATGCCCGGTGTCACACATGTGTTCGCATACTGCTGAATGTTTACTGTGTTTGATAGCTTTTCAATGGTCTTTATAACGTGTGTCTTTCCTCCTCCCTGTCTGCCCCACGTAATATGCTTCACACCCTATTTCTTGGCATGATAATAAGTACACTCCTGATTTTGAGTATGGGTTTTGTTTATTTAAATTGCTATTGTGAAGGTGCGTTCTAGGAGGCCAGCATCATGTGGGAGACAGTCGAGCATTTACCCTATAGTCCTGATCTCTCCCCGTGTGATTATCTCGCCTTTGGTCCCTAAAAAAGGCCCTGAAGGGTCGACGATTCCTGTCGGACGAGGATGTGCAGCAGGTGGTTACAGACTTCTTCACGCAGCAAGACACAGTGTTTAACCACACGGGGGTCTTCAACCCGGTGCGTCGGTGGGATGAGTGCTTCAATGCTCACGGCGATTTTGCCAGATTGGCATACGGATTATAGACTATGCGGCCGTCAAACGGAATCTTTTTGATCACCCCTTATTTATATATTGTGACACGTGTGAAACTGAAACTGATTAAATAATTGCTGGATGATCTTCTAATTCTAATTATGCTGTTATTAGGAATAAGAAGTTGCATTTGTAACAACGTTAACAATATAATCCTGGGTCTGGTCATGTGCAGATCCTACACATGAGAAGAAGAAAAGTGAAGACCTCATGAGTCTAAGGCGAGTTGAGATGCCAATCGTGTCTCACCGGGTCTGCGAGAAGAGACTGAGAAAAACATACTTAGGCAAGTGGTTTCATCTTCACCATAGCTCCATGTGTGCCGGTGGAAACGGACCTGACATGTGCGAGGTAAGTAGAGTTCATTCTTTTTTGCCTAAACGAACTTCTGAGAGAAATTCTTTCCTTACTAGGCCAGTCACCGTAGACCAAAAAAAATCGTGTTAAGTCGCAAAAAAAATGCAAGGTTCTGATTTTTTGGGATTTTGTTAGGATAGATACCTATAGTGTAAAACCCAGTTTACAACTTCGAAAGACCTGTGCAAACTTTGTGGTGCTTGAAAAACCTGGAAATATTCGAATGTTTTTAAGTTTTTGGCTTACAACTTCTGAACAAATGCATTCTACGGCAAAGTCATCCCGGACACTTTTAAAGAAAAAACAATTAGCGACAATTTAATCGTAACCCCAGCTCTGTATGCCTGATAGATCTTGAGATACAACACTTCGAAAATGGGTCATTTCTTCCAAAAAGTTAGCAATTTGTAGTAAGCTAGTCTTTCGAACAAAATACCGTCTAAAATACTCATTCTACGAGGAACGTCATGAGAAATAAAGTTGTAGGGCGGTTATTTAGCTTTAGTTTAAGCATAAGAAAGACGCTTTAGGACCAACGATTCGCATGTCATCAGATAAAATAAAATAAAAAAGGAAATCGGATTTTTCAAGAATTAGAGCTTCGAAAATTGCATAGTTATCTATTAATGTCATATTTCTTTGTGGTTTGGGTGCCTGAAAGAAATCGATCTTAGCTATGAGCCCCCCTCCATTGCAGTCCATGTTATACATACTCTTTGAGTAAAACTCACTGTACTTTTATTTATGTTATGTTGATTGCAATAAAGTGTTTCTAATATAATGTATTTTTGTGATAATTATTGCTACTGTCCTAGAAATTGGATTCAATGGAGTCAAAGAAATAACTGGAAAGGTATTTAGGAATGTAAATTTAAAAGGAAAAACAAACTACGACCTTTGGCAGCAGCCACAGTTAAGGTGCACAACAAGCAGGTTGCTATAGACCCTCTCACAATATTCCAACGGCTGTGTGTAACAAAACAGTCTGAGACCGATCTAAAAAAGCCACTTTACATACGAGTTGGCCCCATATCCCATGGCTCTATTCTCCGAAGAGGGAATGCGAAATGGAACAAAATCATCGTTCTGCTCTGCCTTTACGCCACTCCCTGAAAAAGTCGCCGTGGGAGAAAGAACGTTAGTTTTAGTGGACGCAGGATACCTGCTCCATAAGGTTATATGGCAACGGAACAGCTCAGTGAGGGAAATTGTAGCTGCTTATATTACCTACGCGACCAACCGTTTTGGAAAAATGTCTCAGTTGTATTGGATGGCTATCAAGAAGAGGGGGCTGCTAAGGGCATACAAACAGCAGAACGGCTACGATGTTATGCAGCCTCAGCGTGCAGCGATTCTTTTTTGAAGAATCGACACTAATCGAAGTGCCCCAGGATTTTTTTTGTCCAACCCATAAAACAATCCGCGCCTGATCAACTTTATCTGGACTGGACTGGTTATACAAGGGTTTGAAACAAAGCAAGATCCAGAGGACGCCGACTGCCTCATTGTGAGGACAGCATTGGAGAAGAGGGAGGACTACGAGCACGACATAATCGCTGGAGAAGATGTCGACCTCTTGGTGCTCCTAAATTGATTGGGCACCAACAAACAAAATGTTTCCTTCCAGAAAAGTGACAGGGGTGGAATAGGTTGTAAGCAGTTTTAGTCAACATCATTCATTCGAGGAGATTTCTCACTCCTCCCAAACATAGAGTTGTTTCTCCATGCCTTCAGCGGTTGCGAAACCACCTCTGCCCTTTTCGGGAAAGGGAAAACGAAGATGTTGGGCATCCTTTTGAAACAGCCAGACCTTCTTGACGTGGATTCCACTTTTCTCAACAATAACGCCACCCATGAAGAGATAGCCTCTGCTGGCAAGAAATGTATCGTGGCGTTGTATGGTGGTGGAAAAGACTATTCTCTCCACGTCTTGCCTTACGGGATATTTGTCCGATCTTCTGCCAGCGCAAAAGTCAACCTCGCTCGCCGGCCCCCAACCGAAGAGGCTGCTGCACAACATTAATACAGAACCTACCACCAGGTGCAGCAGTGCTTGGGGGTTGAGAAAGAGCCCAACAAATGGGGATGGACAAGTAGTCAGCAGGGGCCAACACCGGTGACCTCACACAAGGAACCAGCGCCGCAAACTCTGCTCAAACTCCTGTCATGCAGATAAGGAAATCCATTCGTATTAGGTCGGTCCTAGTCAATGTCCACTGCTGGATATAGGAATGTTTTATGATTGAAATTAAAACATTTGAATCTATTCTAACCTGCATTTATTATAACTGCCGAAATTCTTGTCATACAGGTGCCTGGAAGAGTGCGGAGCAGGGCGATGCTCCTGCCGGAGAGCTCTCTGTAAAATTTGTCGGGGGGAAGACCTGCCTAAATTCTTCTACCCTAGACTTGACTGAGTAAGATGAAGACGAAGACTTCGACGACCCCCTTTTATATCCAAATCCAACTACGCAGGAGTCTCCGGAGCCCCATGAAGAACCATATGATGAACCTGGGCATCCCAAAAGAATACTACTGTCTCGCTGTGCAGAGATAAGCCTAACATTACATACCTACCCTTTTGTTTAATTTATTAATATATAGTAGAAAATTATTGTCTTGCGTGCTTCTGTCGCAGGTGTTAGCTGAGGTCCCTCCATCACTTAGCCACTGTGACTTCAATATTGATTATAAATTACACATTATTATTAATTGTATTCAATTTCATTTCTCA
The DNA here is from genome assembly GCA_946902985.2 of Meconema thalassinum. NCBI lineage: Eukaryota > Metazoa > Arthropoda > Insecta > Orthoptera > Tettigoniidae > Meconema > Meconema thalassinum. Next base: position 600,981,923 of record OX336388.2, on the reverse strand, counting down.
TGATAATTAATTTTCCACTGATATATGTATTTATTATCCTTTAAAAATGTCCAACAATTCGTCAGGATTCACTTTTAGAAAAATCTGATTTCCTCCTTTCTTACCTGATAACAAGAGAACCATTGGTCTTACAACGTTTTACTTACGTTTAACTTAAAGTCAACTAACTTCTCTACAATTTTACTTGTCATGACATTCCTCGTAGAATGAGTATTATAGACGTATTTTATTCGAAAGACTAGCTTACTTCAAATTTTAAACTTTTTGAAAAAAAGGCGCATTTTCGAAGAGTGGTACCTCGAGATCTATAAGGCATACAGAGCAGGAGTTGCACTAAAATTGTCACTCATATTGTCTTCGTTGAAAGTGTCATGAGTCACTTTTCCGTAGAATGCTTTGTTTAGAACTTAGAAGCCAAAAACTAAAAAACCTCTGAAAATTTCGAGGTTTTTCGAGCACCACAAAGTTAGCACAGGACTTTCGAAGTTGCAAACTTGGGTTTGCACCATTAGTATTGTGCCCGAATTTACCTACCATCACCTGTTGCATCCCACGAAGACAGCCGGATCGTAGAACATGAAAATCCCCGGCTAGAAAACCCCCATGTCCTACCAACATGTGAATGGGATAAAGGGACACAATCATATCTAACAAGATGGCATTAAGAAAGACCATGGCCAAAATAGCAAAATAGCTGAGAGAACAAGAGATTTCCACAAATGGAGAACCTCGGGAGCGAGGACTACTCCGAAATACCCAGCGATGGCCTTCTTAATACAACTTTCCGTCACCTCTATAAAGCATCACGCAGGAAAAATTTTAAAAGAAAAATCAATTTATTCAGAAAAGAATGATATTTGGACAAAATTAATCCTCGCATCCTTTTTGAAAAGTAAAGAATTACCCCTCCAAACGGGTATAAATCCTAAATACCAGTAGCAAAAATGACTGGTAATGCCTAAATAATGTGGCATGAAATCTAATGACTATCTCGACACATACAAAAATCTATACAACACTGTTTAAAAAGAATGGGTCGTCGACGATTTAATAAATTAATCGAACTAATTTTCATGGTTATCAAATTATCATGGTTCATCAATATTATTAATCATCAATTAAATAAATTATTTACATATTATACAGAACGTTGAGTTACAACTCCTGTGTAATCTCGTTAACTATTAACTAGGCTTGTTGCAACCTTCCGTCCTAAGATTTATTGTCATTAATTGGTTGCACTATTTCTAAATCGTGATGTAATCTAACAAACAGTTAAGTTTATTAGAAGTATGAATTTGTCTTTCCATTTAGAAGAAGTAGTTTCGTGAAGAACTATACAGCCTATTTTCATGTATCCTACTTAGGTTAAGTGCCACTATCAACATACAAAATTTCAGTTTGATTGCTGTAATAGATTCGTAGATATTGAGAACCGACTAAATATTTCGGATGGTCGCCATGTTGGATTTATATATGTAGGTCCTAGAGTTATGTACTGTTACATGAAGATTATTGTGTACGCGTAGTATTCAAACTTCAATCGCATGATCAGGACACAAGAAGTAAAAACGAGATTTAAAAATTTCGCACAGCTGCCATCATGTGGTTATGGAAACAATTGAAATAAATTAGATGCCAGTGGATTAACATTCGTATAAGGATTTACTGTACCAATTTTCACTGCACTTGGATGGTTAAATTGCGAGAAACGTCCATGTGAATATTTAAATATTCGCGTCGCCACCATGTTGGATTTGTGGTCACCAGGTTATTTAAAGTCCTGTAGAACTTAAGTACCGGCCCCGTGGTGTTGGGGTAGCGCGCCTGCCTCTCACCCGGAGGCCCCGGGTTCGATCCCCGGCTCCATCAGAGATTTTTAAACTGACGTGAGGGTTGGAACGGGGTGCACTCAGCCTCGTGAGGACAATTGAGTAGCTGTCTGACAGTGAGACAGCGCCCCGATCACGGAAACCAAGATTAACGGCCGAGGGGACCCGACGCGCTGATCACGCGTCACCCCAATATCTTCAGGCCGAATGGCTGGGCAGCGGTCGCTTGTTCGGCCTTAGCCCGTCATGGGCTGTATCGTGCCAGGGGTTGTTGTTTGTTGTAGGTGAACTTAAGTTCTTAGCCTCTATGAACATTAAAAAAATCAGTTTGATTGCTATAATAGATTCGTAGATATTCAGAGCCGTCTAAATATTTCGGATGGTCGTCATGTTGGATTGTTATATGTATAGGCCATAGAGTCATGTACCATTAAAGGAAAATTATGGCGTAGGTTCATTATTCAAACTTTCACTTCGATCGCATGATTACGACACATGAAATAAAAACTTAATTTTAAAATTCGCACAGCCGCCATCTTGAGGTTATGTAAACAATTGAACTATATTAGATACCAGTGCATTACAATGTGTATAAACATTTCCTATACCAGATTTCATTGCGTTTGAAACATTAAATCGCGAGAAAGGTATATTTAAAAGTTTCTAATTCGCTTGGCCACCATGTTCGTTTTGTAGTTAACCGGTTTTTTTAAGTCTTGTAGATGAACTTCCAGTAGTGCCCTTTATCTCCGTACAAAATTTCAGGGTGGTACCTCTTATAGTTCCCGAGATATAGAATGTCGGTGAAATAATTCGCACATCCGCCATCTTGTGGTTATGTAAACAATTGAACGAAGTTAGATGTCGGTGCATTACAATGAGCATAAACCTATACTGTACCAAGTTTTACTGCGTTTGGTTAGTTAAATCGCGAGAAACGTCTATTTAAAAGTCGCAAATTCGCGTGGCCGCCATGTTGGCTTTTAGTTACCAGTTTATCAAAAGTCACATAGGTGAACCTTTAGTAGTTCCCTTTATCACCGTAAAATTTCCAGGTTGATATCGGGAATGGTTTCGGAGATATTGAATGCTGCTGAAATATTTCGCACAGCCGCCATGTTGGATTGGTGAGACGTAAAAAAAATTGAAGGGCACGGTCGGGGTCGTCCGGAATAGTGCTATGAACTTACTGAGTTTCATTGAAATCGCTCCACCCGTTTAGATTTTATTAGGGGGGGGGCACACGCACACCTCACACACACACACACACACACACACACACACACACGGACAAAAGGTGATCTCATAAGCCTATTTTTCAAAATTGAAAATAGGCTAAAAATATCGATAATGATTGATTTATGAATTTGTTAACATTTGTTTATAACTTTATCGGGATTAATTTTATTTAACCACGTATATCACACAGTGTTTCAGTTAGTTTATTCATCAGTGTGCTTGATAAACAGATGCTACTCTCAAACATCTGGTCCAAAATTCCATTCAAGGATTCACCTTAATTAACCTTAATGTGGATTATCACACTATCTCAAATATTTGCTTTCACTAGCAGAATTCAATAACATTGATATCACTCAATAGTGTATCCATAAACAACAATAATAGCATTTTCCAAAATTTGTTCGACGATGAGTACACCTCCCTAATGGTGACCCTATACCAAATAGATCAAGAATGATCTTAATTACACCTCGGTGCTGCACAAAATTAGTGCACATTCCTCGTGAATAAAAAAAAGTCAATTACACTTGTGTCAAAAATAGAATATGTAGTAGCAAACGACCCTATTAAGCTTCAAGCTTTGCCTTATATTATTCCATTACAATTGTTCTTAATATTTATCGAGACTTTCTTAATGTCTGAACTAGGAATTTCTTGTAAATGAGCGTTGACGCTTGCCAAAAGTCTGTCTCTAATTCATTGTAGAATTATTAATAATAACTGCATATACAATGCTTCAAACTATTAGAAGCCACAAGAGAAATGTGATCTAGATTAAAGTGGAAATTGATCAAATTCAACTAATTATGAAGACTCCCCCCAATCAGACGAACTCGAGAATGTTTCAGCAATACTTCCTACACCATGAGTCTAGCAAACAGAAGTATGTTTAAAAACTATTGATTCATCAGGCAGTATCTGTAATATCTCTCGCTCTATAGACTAGTATGAAGTCTTCCAGAAAAATAACTAATCATAATTATCCACTCATTCATTCATTTCCGTGTCCGATCATTTCCAGAATGTAGCAACTCCGATGGCCTTGTTGTTTGCCTCGATCAGGTCCTGGGTAGTGCAGGGTTGTTCTAGTAGTGGACAAATGAGCAGGTGGGCTGGGTCTTGTGTTGCTCCACACTCGCAGGACGTGTCTCCATCAGCTGGAAGGATACCCCATTTCTGCATATTGGTCTTGCAACGAGGGACGCCCACCCTGAGACGATTAAGTGATTTCCAAACAGGGTAAGGCAGGTCATTTCCTGGGGCTAGCTCTTCCTTAACAGGGATATCCGGCGGCAGCTTGCTCTTCCACCTGGAGATGCGGTTAGATTCCGATGTTCCCTCCAGTGGTTGAGTCCTGGCGATGAAACTCTTTCTTGATTTCAGTCGACGGACAACAGCCTGATGATTATGCAGTGGATGACGGGGATCATTAATCTGCTTCGCCCTCTCTGCATCAGCAGCAACAGCCCTTCTGATAGTTGGGGGAGCTATCCCAACAATCGGGTAAAGTTTGTCGACTGGAGTAGGCTTCATACATCCCGACAAGATTCGTATGGTCTCGTTGATGGCAATGTCAATCTGCTTGGTGTGACTGGATGCACTCCACACAGGTGAAGCGTACTCTGCAGCAGACATGCACAAAGCAAGAGCAGAAGTTCTTAGGACGTGAGGACTTGCCCCCCAGGTGGTGGCTGTGAGCTTCCTCAAAATATTGTTCCGTGAACTAACTTTCAGCCTGGTCTTATGGCAATGTTTTTTGAAGGACAGTGTTCGGTCAAGAGTAACACCTAGATACACGGGTGTTGGACAATGTTGGAGTTGTTTGCCTTGCCATGTAACATCCAGTTCCCGCCGAGCTTCTCTATTCCTTAAGTGAAATGCACATACTTGAGTCTTGTTGGGATTTGGCTTAAGATGATTGGCTTCATAGTAAGATCCAAGGGTATCTAGTGCAGAAGTCAACTTTCCCTCCACCTCTTCAAATGTTTTTCCTTGGGCAGCCACTGCAGTATCATCAGCATAGATGAAGAGCCTAGAATGTTCTGGTATGGGCTGATCGTTAGTGTAAATATTAAATAGCACAGGAGCGAGTACACTGCCTTGAGGTAAGCCGTTCTTTTGTATGCGCCATCTGCTCTTTTTACCATGGAGAAAGACTTGGAACCTTCTATTCTGCAGGAGAGTGCCAATAAGGGATGTTAGTTGGTAGTCGTTGGAGGTCTGGTACACTTTCCTCAGCAACTTTCTGTGGTTGATAGTGTCGTAAGCAGCTGTTAGGTCGACAAAGGCAACTCCAGTTATCTCACCTTGTTCATACCCATCCTCGATGTGTTGAGTGAGGTTCAGTATCTGACTGCAACACGACTTTCCAGATCGAAACCCAGCTTGTTGGGGAATGAACTTATCTTCAAGGATGCCGCTAATTCGGTTGAGGATAAGGTGCTCGAAGATCTTGAAACAGTGACATAATAAGGATATTGGGCGAAAGTTTTTAGGATCGTTTGGCTCCTTACCAGGCTTAAGCAGTGCAACCACTCGGGCTTTCCTCCAGAGCCTGGGGATATAAAGCTTAGATACACACTCATTAATCATCGTAAGCAGCCATTGTAGGGTGGTCTGGCCGAACTTTTTGATCTGTTCTACTCTGATGTCATCGATGCCAGCAGCTTTATTCAATTTCAACGTGGAGATGGCAGATTCTAGTTCATTCAAGGTGAAAGGTTCTCGTAGGTTATGGTTCTCATGTCCTGAGGTTCGTTCCAGGTGCTCCCGTGAGCTCCGACCTTTAGTCTTCCCGTTCATGAGTAATTGGGTTGCAATCTGGTCTGCTGTTATTGTGGTGAAGTTTCTAGATGTAGTTGGGTCACCGCTGAGGTTTTTCAGGAGATTCCAGGCCCGCCTACTATTTAACTTCATGTCGAGATTCTCTACCAGTGAGGTCCACTTAGCTTTACAATGTGCTGAGATAGTTTGCAACAGTTCCTCGCCAACATGGATAGTATCATCAGAAAATGGGTCTGCCTCAAAGAGATCTTTGTAGTGGTTCATCAGCTGTTTGCTGTTATCAGTCAGTCCTGGTATGTAGCTTGTTCTACAACCTCTTGGGATAGTCCTTCTAGAAACTGTATGGACGCATTTGACAAATGCCTCATACATCTCAGGTTGCGGCGGGATTTTGGCAACTTCTGTATCAAGCTCTTTGGCAAATCTTTCCCAGTCGGCCTTCTGAAAATTAAACCTTCGCTTGAAAGGCACCTCCTCTGGCACAACCATGGCATTATCCACTAATCTAATATTAGAAACCTATGTCCAAATGACATTTAAACATATTCAACTATTTTCTTCAAACAGAAAATTGATTTCATCAACGTTGCTCAAATCGGAGTGTATAAAAGATATTCTCATCATCTATCAAAATGTCAAAGTGCTCAAGTGCACCAAAATCAATGTGCAATAGGCACGAAATAGTTCCTAGCTCTATCAAAAATACGTAGATCTTCCCCTGTGATGTGTCTTCTCGACAATGAAAATATGCATGAATTTAAAAAGAAATTTACTAGAATATCTAATATAGTTGCCAAAACTACAATGTTGGATGTATTTAGTTAACCCAAATCAAAATCTAGGTTGACCAGGAAGTCCAATACGACAAAGTATCGAACCTAAACTTCTGTTCAACCATGCTATAATTCTAAAAAGAATGGCAACCATGGTTACTTTCAAATACCCACTAAGCCACTACTAAATATACTGTATTTATTCTACCTTCTGCCGGGCTTCGTAGCGATGTTTAAGAAGGATATTAATATGCCATGGTAATCCACTCCATACTCCACCAAGACATAATCTCAATCCCTGGGCAGTCTGGGGTCTCGAACTCGGGAACTCCTTGCTCCAACCAGCTCCCAAACTCCAGCCTCACGGTCGCTCGAGCCACGAAATGGCGTCGCGGTCAGAATTCACGCACTCGCGTTTCCCGAAAGAAAATAACAGTACATAGCAGCTGAGAGACATTCGATTGCAGCCATGTATTATGCCCATCTCGATTGGAGATGTGTATAACATATTCTCAAAATGTTGCTTCGTCTGAGACGTGAACAACGTGTTCTTAAAACACATGTTAAATCTGGTCACTTTTGAGAGTCTCTGCTATGCCTTGAACGTAGTGCTCATGTCATAGCTTAGCCCTCCATGGCTATCATGACGGTCATTGAGTCAATGAGACTACACTATTGCTCGCATGTTTCAGCGAAGGAGGCAGTACTCTGGTCTTTCAGAAGGATATTTCTACTACCAGGCTGGATTGAGTGATAGAGACTACACTATTGCTGTCATGTTTTAGCGATGGAGGCAATACTCTGGTCTTTAAGAAGGATATTCCTACTACCAGACAAGCATTGTGTCCTGAAGTCCACGCTCCTGACATCACGTTTAAGAGAAATAAAGAAGGTCCTCTGATCTGTGTGAAGGATGGCTTTTTATACCTGGCTGGGATTGTGTCCTGGTGTGTACACTCTTGATCTCATGTTTCAGGGGGATGGAGGCGGCCCTCTAGTGTGTAGGATGGATGGCTTCTACTACCAGGCTGGGATTGTGTCCTGGTGTCTACACTCTTGATCTCATGTTTCAGGGGGATGGAGGCGGTCCACTAGTCTGTAGGATGGATGGTTTCTACTACCAGGCTGGGATTGTGTCCTGGGGAATAGGCTGCGGCCTAACGTCATTGCCTGGAGTCTACACTGATGTTGCTCTGGTTAGAGACTGGATCGTGGAGAGCATCACGCTCTATGGAGGAGCATACAATGAATGAGTGTTCTATTCAAGCTGCAGTGCTGTTCGAAGGAAGACAAACTGTAATTACGACAAAATAATGATTACTTAATTGATATTGCAACGTTTCAGGCGGTCAAGAAAATATCCCATTTACTGGGACAAAAAGGAACAAATCTGAAAAAATATATAAATACAGTCATTTTCATTTGAGACCTTTTGCTTTTCAGCGTTCAGTATAGTCTGCAATCCTTAAATGTTCCTCACACTCCTTCTAAAGCTAACGGCAAACTATAGCTGATAAAAAATCAATCCTAACCTTAACATCATTACATTTACAGTACTTTTGGTGTATTTCCAATTATGAAAAACAGGCTTATGAGATCACCTTTGTCCGAGTGTGAGTGTGTGTGTGTGTCCCTACTAAAATCTACATGGCTGGAGCGGTTTCAATGAAAATCGGTAAGAACTTTGCACTATTTTTTTTTCGACCCCGACCCTGCCCTTCAAATTGTATAACGTCTCCCCAATCTAACATGGCGGCTGTGCGAAATATTTCACCGGCATTCTATATCTCTGAAACTATTACTGTTATCTCCCTGAAATTTTGCACAAAGACAAAGGTCACTACTAGAAGTTCATCTATGCGATTTTTAAAACATGTTAAGTGCAAAACGAACATGGCAACTGGTAGGTCAAGCCTAAGTTTAAACACTACCAGAGGGAAGATGATATGAAGAGGGAAAGGGCTTGGGAATAGAAACGAACTCTAGGCAGACAGGAACGAATCCAAGCAAAGCAATACATAATATAGCTTAGATGATAACAAAAATAGTAGGGTTTGATTAAGGCTCATGAGTGCAAGGTGAGAAAGCAAATACTAGCCTCGAAAGTTTTAGTTATTAATAGGGCGTTTTTTAAAGATTGATTAATCTGGGAGAAACTACTAATAACTTGATGAATGAAACCACTAAAGGAAACACAGTTTTGCTTACGTAAAGAGTGACCAAGAGTGTGTATAACAACGTACTGATAAACAAGTATAGTGGTGCGAGCAACGCTGGCTGAGGTTGCCGGCAGGCAAGCGCTAAGTGTACCGTCCCTCTCAAACTGAAAATAGGGTACTATGTAGGTAGACAGTTCGATGGCGAGGAAATACAAACAAGGAAAAGTTGAATTATTTCTTTTCCTTTCTAAAAGGAAATGGTTTAGGGAGTATTCTAAATACTCATGATATTGAAATTGACATGAATAAATTTATTTCCCAACAAGGATGGACCCCTAAGAGAGAAACCAAATGCCCCCAGAGTGGGCAGAAATGAAGCGATTTCAGAGCTTTTAGTAAGATTATTGTTATTAGTAGAAATTACTAGAAGGGAACAGTTGATGCGTTTAAAGTAGGCTAAACATTTATCCAGAAAGATGTCGACTAAAAGTTTAGAACGGGATAAGAAACCCAAACCTAACTTAGATAAAACCACAATTCAAAGTAGGAAATCATAGGGCAAAGCAAAAATCGCTTCAAGTAGGAAACCGGCTGAACGAGCTATACTTGCCTTTAATGATTCAAAATAAATAGCTAAAGTAAGCTTTATGAGCAATGTTAGAAGAAGTTTTGCTATAAACGCAACAAATGATTGAATTTGTTTTAACCTTAGCATTCAGTATTCGTAATTATTTCTTTGAATACAGAAGGTAATTCGAGAAAAGACGAGGAAGGAAAGGCCATACCTAAAAGGTCTTCGAGCAATATGATTGAACTCCAGAAGATTATAGCAATTTTAATTGCCTCAACAATAATAGATTTTGGAACAATTTGTACAATTCGAAGGTCTTAGACCAATAACAAGAATAATATGGGCCCTCACAAGCGTTTTCGAACAATTTGTGTAATTAAGAGGTCTTAGAGCTATAACAAGAATAATATGGATCCTCACAAGGGTTTTCGAACAATTTGTATAATTAGGAGGTCTGGGACCTATAATAAGAATAATAAGAAACTTTACAAATTGCATAGATATTTTGTTGGATTGGTTAAGTAGAGTACCAATTTCTTATTAGAATTCCTTTGTAGTAAAGCGAAAAGATCTTTAAACAAATAATTTGAAATTCCTGTGCACAGCAGGAGAAGAGAAAAAAAAAGGGGACTAGAAGGTGGATTTTTAACCACTTAGATTGTTGAATCAGTAATTACGAGATGTAAAATACAATTGGAAAGGTCACATTAGTGAAGCCTTGATTTCATAAGAAAAGATACAAACGTTTTAACAATTGGGAAATTATAAATTCTATATTCCTGAACGCAGCAAGAAAATAAAAGTACGGATTAAAGTGTGGATTTATAACCACATAGAGTATTTAAACAGTAATGACGAGATATAATAAATGAACAAGAAGTTCCGTTAAGAACTATACAGCCTACTTTTCATGCCAATGATTATTTTGCAGAATATGAACCTATCTAGAATAATGACGAAATTAAGTTGCTAATATCGAAATTTCCAATTAGTTCGAAATACTGTATACCTGGCATAATGTATCCTAATAGAGCACTACAGTTGGCAGCCCTGATGACTGAATATATTCTTAGTTCCGTCTCTTACGGTACTAAATACAAAATTTGGTTGAAGTCCACTGGATAGCATGGACGTAACATGCAGTTAAACATTGGATCTAACAGCGCGCGTAAAATCATGTTGGCAACAATGTCATGCATGTATTGGTCAGAAATAATCTGAAATAATATGATCTATTGTTGTGCCAATTTTGAATGAAATCCATTAGTTAGTATAGAAGTTACATGCATTTTAAAATTGGACCTATCAGCAGGCTTAGAATCATGTTGGCAGCACTGACGTATATTAGTTACTCCAAATTCGTCTAGAATGCCAGGTACTATACGTGTGCAAAGTTTAGAGCTATTGGCTTGCATACTTTCTGATATATTGATATTAGGGTAACAAAAATAGGGACAGCACATATTAACAGTTGGCAGCCCTGGTTGCTCCTTAGAATACGCATAGTCATATCTGTTATGGTACACATAGCACATACGAAATTTGGTTCAAATCCAAATGATAGTATGGAAGTTACATGTATTTAAAGTTGGACCTGTCAGCAGGCTTAGAATCATGTTGGTAGCACTGACGTATATAAGTTACTCCAAATTAATATAGAATGTTAGGTACTATACGTGTGCATTGTTTAAAGCTGTCGGCTTGCATACTTTCTGATATATTGGTATTTGGATAAAATAAATTAGGAGCATTTATTAACAGTTGGCAGCCCTGGTAGGTCTTAAGAATACGCTCAGTCATATCTGGTTATGTACACATACAACATTCGAAATTCGGTTGAATTCCGCTTGATAGTGTAGAAGTTATATGCATTTAAAAATTGGACCTATCAGGAGGTTTATAATCATTTTGGCAACACTGCCATGTTTGGCCTCCTGGAAATTAAACTGAAATGTTATGATCTGTACGTGTGCCAATTTTGAAATAGCTCCCATTCATACTTTCCAAGATATCCAACATGGAGCTCAAATTTCAATTGCGATTTTTTAGCAGTTGGTAGCACTGACATCATTTTCAAATATGGCCGTGAGATATTCAGGTATAGATCTTTACTCCTACCAAATTTTGTTTCGATTGCTGCAGCCGTTTAGGAGTTGATAGGGGGGGACACACACACAGCCAGACAGACAGACAGAAGGACAGACAGACAGACAGACAGACAGACAGACAGACACACATTTGCCCGATCTCATAAGTCTACTTTTTCCTCATTTTTGCAAAATGTGAAAAGTAGGCTAAAAATGGGAGGGAGCCTATGTATAGGCTAAGCCTCATTGTAGATTGCAAGGCAATTATTTAAATTACACTAAATGTTAGTAATGGGAAAATTGGGGATATAGGAAATGGGGAATTAAGGTCTGACAGATTTTACGAACGCGGCGCGGAAGTTAGCCACACGATCACCTTTCGTAGCGCTGACAGTTTGTACAACATTAGTGAAATGTCACTATTATAGTTTATAGATCAATTTGAGTTGAAAGTTAGCAGTAATTTGACGTTGTGAAGTATAGTCTTTCACTGTTTAGTGTTTATTGCAAATGGAAGTTTCTAGAGTTGTGATCATAGTAGAATAGCGCGAGTAGAAATCCCACGAAGGAAGCAAAGTATGTTTTCAGACAGCTATGAGTTTAGCCGAATTCCCTCGACGGGGAGAAGGTATCCCCCTTATTTCGTAAAAGAAGTACTAGGATTTTGCATTACTTTCAATGGCAAGCTTAGTCAGCCTAAGAAAGACAAAGACATTTCCCTCGTAGGGCAGTTAGGAGATTGCACAATAGTGTGGAATTTCAAATACTGCCGATAGCAATCATTAAAAGCCTCCAGAACAGTTTAAAATCATTTAAATGTGGTTTAAAACATTTTAGATTGTTACTTATCTTTTCATTGCAGAGTAGTTGATGTTTCCTGTAGATCACGGCCAGCCGATTCAATTCCGTTAAAACATGGCGTAGATTTCAAATTACCTCATGGGTAAAAGAGGTGAGTGCCTCCTGAGAAGAGGACTGAACTTTCACGTCGACGCACCAGAAGAAGAGTGACCGAGAGTTTCAAACACTCGGATAGCCAGAGTGGTAAGAGGAAGGGGGGAGAAACAAAGGAACAGATACATAGTAGGTAACATAAGAAAAAGAAAAACATATACATAATACCATTTTGATTCATAGAATAGAAGTCTTCAAGGAGATTGTCGAGTCCGACGACGATGCCATCTGCTTGCATGGAATGAATCAATTCTTGGAACTGCTGGGTCCAATGCTTCAACAGGTTACCGCGTGGAGAGCTGTGGAGAGGCTTACAAGGAAAATGCACATCTGAAACAAACTTTCAAAGGGATAAGCACATATACAAAGAAACATAAATACAGGGAATGTCCCTGTTGGTGTCTACGATAAGGGAAATAAAAGAACGTGAATGAAAAGAAAGAAAAGCAACTCTAACAAGACGTATATTCCATAGAATATACCAGCAGCCATGCAAAGTTGAAACATTTAAGTAGACTTTTGCCGCGATTTAACCATCCGAGTGCAGTGAAACATTGTGCAGCAAATGTGTATGCACTTGGTAATGCACAGACATCTAATTTAATTCAATATTTTCCATAACCTCAAGATGGTGGCTGTGCGAAATTTCAAAATTAAGTTTTAATTTCTTGTGTCCTAATCATGCGATCGAATTAAACGTTTAAATAATGAACCTACACAAATATCGTCATCTAATAGTACATAACTCTATGGCCTACAAATAAGAATCCAACATGGCGACCATCCGAAATATTTAGACGGATCTCAATATCTAGGAATCAATGACAGCAATCAACCTGAAATTTTAGTACGTTGATAAAGGCAATTAACATAAGTTCACCTATGTAACTTTCAATAACCTGGTGGGCACAAATTAATCATGGCGGCGACGCGAAATTTAAATATTTTAATGGACGTTTCTTGCGTTTTAACCATTCGAGCGCAGTGAAACTTGTTACGGTAAATGCTGATACAAATTTTAATCCACTGACATCTAAATTATTTCAATTTATTTCATAACCCCAAGATGGCGGCTGTGCGAATTTTAAAATCTCGTTTTCATTCTTGTGTCCTAATCATGCGATTGATGTTTGAATAATAGACCTATGTATTAGTCCTTTATCTAATAGTACATGGCCTATATATGTATGAAAATCCAACATGGCGACCATCCAGTTCTCAATATCTACGAATATATTACAGCAATAAAACTGAAATTCTGTGTGTTGATAGAGGCAATTAATATAAGTAGGATATATGAAAATAGACTGTTGAGTTCTTCATGCAACTACTTATTGTTATATCCACAATATTGTAATGTTGGGGATCCACCCCGGAGGCGAGATTGCAATTTCTAGTCCACTTTTAGCATTGGAGAAGGACACTGCTTTCTGATAGGCTATTCTGACGAAACACGTCAGCAGCAACGGATGTGATTAGTCAGCGTAGTTATGGGGTGAAACCTATCAGCGATGTCGTTCCAGGTTTGGAAAAAAAACTGTAGAACTCCCGTTGTTTTAACTTCGTAAATTCTTGGTACCCGAATACATTGTAATGCGCCTTGAAATAGTTGCATGATCATTGTTCCTAGGACATAAGTGTTTCCACATCTTCTTAAATGAAGAAGAATCATTACTAGAATGTTTTTCATCGATTAACACCCCCCTTATAGCCTACCATTTGGGTGATTCTACAAATAGGGGACACTTTATGATCCTAAGGCTGTATAGAGTTTATTATTCTAACAACACAGTTCTATGAAAAATGTGTCATTGTATACATGAATATCTTAAAAATAGACTAGATTTTAACAAAATTTTGAGAATTCAACAATAAAACCAAAAAATGCGCAATTTGTCATTAGCATGGATGTCATTAATCATCACTTCCTAAGTGTTTGCTATTGCATTTATTGAAGTATGAGGTTTCTTTTCGTTATAAATGCATACATTTGACTGGCATATAAACCTTAACTTAATGGAACGATATCGCTGATAGATTCCACGCTATATCTACGCTAACTAATCACATCCTGTGCTGCAGTCGTGTTCTGTCAGAATAGCCAATCAGGAAGCCGTATCGCTCTCCAATGCTAAAAGTGAACTAGAAATTGCAATCTCGCATCCCGGAGAACAGTTGGCTATGGTTATTTTGCGAATTTCACTTGTGTTTTGTTTCTTATGCCCCGCATGTTGTATGGTGTGAATAAAAATGTTTGTGTCTAGTACAATATATTACATACAATTCATTCAGGAATATAACACTTTCTCGTGCTTGCTAACCGACTAAATCATAATGACAGGTTTATACTTATCATCTTGCCTCCCGAATCACATGGCTTCGCCATGACGGATTCCTTAGTGTATAGCTTCCATTCGGTCAATACAAAAATCATTCCAATTACTGGAATACCGTATGTGAAATAAATTACATGTGTTTAACATATAGATATATAGTTACGGACTATTGACGAAGAAGATTATTGTGTTGACCGACTGAAAGCTAAAATATTAATTTTATTATTATTATTATTATTATTTAATCGAATAGCACTATTACAGAGCACGTAAAATCGATACTTCAAATCTTGCCACATGTCTTTTTTTTTTTCTCTGCCCACATTCGCTTTATCATTTCTGATCTCTGCTTTCGGAGCTGTTCAATGTTCCGTGGCTGCGCTCGTTGTCTTTGGTTGGTTGGTTGGTTCTTAAGTTTAGGGACTGCGACAACGCGGTCATGTAGCCCCGTGTACTTTGGGTGTGTGTATAATCTGTCTGATAACCGGTGTTAATTGTGATGACTGTATTAGTGTGTGTTATCTCTTTTTTAATTTATGTACTGCAACTTAGGATTTTTCAAATAGTTTCTACTTTTGCCGCCAAGCGCCACCGTCAACGACTACTAGGCCAAGTTCAGAACTTGACTACTAGACGCCACCGCAGTCGGCTCTTGATAACGAACGTAGAAACCTAAGAGCGTTGTTAGGTAGATTTCATTAGAAAGCTAACTATTACAATGGGTACCATATTTCGACTTCCGGAAAATTTCGACATATCTTCACGTTTCACATCCCCTAGACCCCAAAAACCACCGTCAGTTAAAAAGTTTATATATATAATTTATGTATATATATATATATGTATATATGTATATATATCTCACTTTCTTGTGGACACGATAACTACCGCAATTTTGCACGAATCAATTTGAATTTTTTACATAATATCTATCCCTATAAAATATCGGTCGAGTTCGTTAATGGGCACAATCGGTCGACGGGGGCGAAAATGGGAGTATTTTTTCGAAAAAGTGAAATATCGCTATAACTCTCTTAATATTTGACATATCGAATCCGTTCAAATTTCATACTATGTGTCGAATAAGGCCCAAAAATTTATGTACGAAGAGTTTTTTGATAGCACCAACCATTGACCAATGGGGTGGGAAAAAGTGTTTTTTTTCGGGCAACATTTATCATATCTCTCTTAATAGGCACAGTATCAAAACAGTACAAAATGGACAATATTCCCCTAATAATTATCTAAAACTTTTGTCTGAAAGAATTTTTGATATGACCCACCATTACCCCAAGGGATGAGAAAAATGATTTCGGAATTATAAGAAAATGCCAAGAGCTATCAGAGGTTGCCATGACAACACTACTAAATTGATGAGGGATGAGCCATCAGACGTTGCCATGACAACGCACTTGCACGCTATCACCTTCAGTTTTCCATCTGACTAAGTGAGAAGTGGCCTCGGTGACGTAACTGGTAGTATGCTGAACTTCTATGCCCAAGTTCGCGGGTTCAAGGCCGGCCGAAGTCGTCGGATGTTCTAAGAGCGCTAAAAATCTCTCAGTATGCTTTCCTTTGGAGGGGAAGTTCCAACGTTCGTTGCGAGTTGCTGGTTGCGGTGGCATCTCGTAGCCAAGTTCAGAGCTAGGTGTCGTTGGCGGTAGTATCTGGTAGCAACATTAGGAACTACTGCTTTAAATTGAACGTCTTCAGTCCTTACCTGAATTACAGACTAATACAGCCATCACAATTCACATTGTTTATCAGACAGATTCTACACTCACCCAAAGTACACGGGGCTACATGACCGCGTTGTCACAGCCCCTAAACTGAGGAACCAACCAATATCTCTGCGGGAGATATAATTTTGCGTGAAGAAGTAACAGACCGTTACATAGTCACACATCAGTGTCGAAACCTTGCATATGGACATTGTGACCACAAGTACAACAAGATGTTCAGTAAAGAACATATAGCCTACTTTCTCCTAAATGCATGGGTATTGTTATAACTCTTTGTCCTTTTCAAGGAGTATGATTGAATGTTGGTTGTAGTAGCTTGTTGAAATACAACGTGCTATAGGGATATTAAACATGAATATGAGGTGCCCTTTGCTAGTGCTACCTCTGTACCAAATTTCGCTCAATTCAGTGTCACCGTGTTTGAATTGATAGGGGGAATCGATTTGCACACATACTTAGCCACCATCTGCAAACTATTGGGCTGATGTTCTAGCAGTTTGGTCTGAATATGTTTCCCACATAAAGATATGGTGTTGCAAAATTTGGTAGAGACTAGATTATTAGGTTGGTCGTAATTACATTTTAGCTTTTAACATTTGGGTGGCCGCGATTACGTTTCCGTCAAGATAGCGGTGATATAAAACATGACACTGAGGTGCCCTTTGCTAGTGCTACCTCTGTACCAAATTTCGTTCCATTCGGTTTCACCGTGTTCGAATTGATAAGGGGAATCGATTTTCACACAAAGATGGCCACCATCCGCAAAATATTAGGCTGATGACCTATTAGTTTGGTCAAAGGATGCTCCCTCCATAAAGGTATGTTGTTGCTAAATTTGCTAGAGATCGGATGATTAGGCCAATCGTAATTTGATTTAAGCTTTGAACATTTGTGTGGCCGCCATTACGTTTCCGTCAAGATGGCGGCGATTTAAATCATGACACTGAGGTGCCCTTTGCTAGTGCTACCTCTGTACCAAATTTCGTTCATTCGGTTCCACCGTGTTCGAATTAATAGGGGGAATCAATTTTAACATAAAGATGGCTGCCATCCGCAAACTATTAGGCTAATGGCCGATTAGATTGGTCAAAGGATGCTCCCTCCATAAAGGTATGGTGTTGCAAAGTTTGGTAGAGATCGGATGGTTATGTTAGTCGTAATTTGATTTAAGCTTTAAACATTTGTGTGGCCGCCATTACGTTTCTGTCAATATGGCGGCGATATAAATCATGACACTGAGATGCCCTTTGCTAGTGCTATCTCTGTACGAAATTTCGTTCCATTCGGTTTCACCGTGTTTGAATTAATAGGGGGAATCTATTTTGACACAAAGATGGCCGCCATCCGCAAACTATTAGGCTAATGACCTATTAGATTGGTCAAAGGATGCTCCCTCCATAAAGGTATGTAGTTGCAAAATTTGGTAGAGATCGGATGATTAGGTTAATCGTAATTTGATTTAAGCTTTGAACATTTATGTGGCCGCCATTACGTTTTCGTCAAGATGGCGGCGATATTAAACATGACACTGAGGTGCCTTTAGTTAGTACTACCTCTGTACCAAATTTCGTTCCATTCGGTTGCACCGTGTTCGAATTAATAGGGGGAATCGATTTTTACACAAAGATGGCCGCCATCCGCAAACTATTAGGCCAATGACATATTAGTTTGGTCAAAGGATGCTCCCCCCATAAAGGTATGTTGTTGCAAAATTTGGTAGAGATCGGAGATTAGGTTAGTCGTAATTTGATTTAAGCTTTGAACATTTTTGTGGCCGCCATTACGTTTCCGTCAAGATGGCGGCGATATATAACATGACACTGAGGTGCCTTTTGTTAGTACTACGTCTGTACCAAATTTCGTTCCATTCGGTTGCACCGTGTTCGAATTAATAGGGGCAATCGATTTTCACACAAAGATGGCCGCCATCCGCAAACTATTACGCTGATGGCCTATTGGTTTGGTCAAAGGATGCTCCCCCCATAAAGGTATGTTGTTGCAAAATTTGGTAGAGATCGGATGATTAGGTTAGTCGTAATTTTATTTAAGCTTTGAATATTTGTGTGGCCGCCATTACGTTTCCGTCAAGATGGCGGCGATATAAAACATGACACTGAGGTGTCCTTTGCTAGTGCTACCTTTGTACCAAATTTCGTTCAATTCGCATTCACCGTTTTCGAATTGATAGGGGGGGACAGACATTCAGAGTACACACACTCACACACACACAGACACACACACACACACAGACTCACAGACACACATACACACACACACACACACACACACACACAGACTCACACACACACATACACACACATAGACAGACACACTTTTTTCGCCCTGTGTTGATCTCATAAGTCTACTTTCATTTTTTGCAAAAATCGAAAGTAGGCTAAAAATGTACCCCAAATGACAAGAAGGTTACCGTCCCCATAAGACAATAAAATGTTGAAAATATGCATAAAATGACGAAAAACAAAGTTAATTAAGCTCCAATTATAAAATACTTTCTCCCAATAAATGAGGTCTGATCCTTCTACGAAAACGTGCATATTCTGCCTATTTTCGCCTTTCCCCAAGTTTGCCCGATGAAATCTACCTCCGCCTTCCGGCGTGCCGAGAGGACTTTTTTTACATTCTTAACCTATCCTATTTAGGTTCACACAGGTGCAATTAGTGGAAGGTTATTTAACATGCCATAAATCTACGACATGGGACCGCCGGCTTTACTTCCCCTCTTAAAAAATCCGACGGCTCGTTGTCTTTATTTTTCCTCCCTGAAGATCACTTTTTGAATTTTGTCCCGAAATATAAGGAGCGTTCAAAAAGTAAAGAGCCGGAGGCTGTAATGCGCAAACCGGTGACGACATCGGCTAATTGTGGCGTGTGTAACGAGGTGCGGTTCCGACCAGAGCGTGGAAGGTCACAGCCCATCGCTAGAGGGCACGCGTGCACGTCACGTGACGATACAAAGATAGCAGCAGCAAGCATCAATCGTCCAACGCTGCCATCCGCATTGCAAACAGTGACATGGAGACGTCAAACGAAGATCAAAGATGTGTTGTTTTGTTTCTGACAGCGAAAGGAGTAGGGGGAATGGACATTCATCGCTGAATGTCACAAGGCGTGGCACAAGCGCTTCAGGGAAGGACGGGTGTCGTTAGCCGATGATGCCCGGTCAGGGGCACCCCCCCCCCCTGCATTACCGATGACAGCGTCCAGCTGGTTGATTCACTCATTACCCAGGACCGCCGAATGACAGTGAACGCCATAGCCGCCGTGGTCGGATTGAGGGTCGGAATTGTGCACACCATCATGAAGGAACGACTGCACTTGCGGAATGTGTGTGCCCAATGGGTGCCCCACAGTCTTCAATCACACCAGGAAGCATGTCGAATGGCCTACTGTCTTGGTCTTGGTTGGAAAACTGATGCATGCTGCTGCTCGCTTTGTATCGTCACGTGACGTGCACGCGTGCCCTCTAGCGACGGGCTGTGACCTTCCACGCTCTGGTCGAAACCACACCTCGTAACACACGCCACGATTAGCCGATGTCGTCACCGGTTTGCACATTCCAGCCTCCGGCTCGTTACCTTTGGACGCACCTTATAGATTCCTATTATATGTATCTGTAATGTCAATGTCGGCTTCCTTAAGATCAAATGTTTAAAATTATACGCCAAATCAATACTCAACACATATATATTTTTATATATAGGACATGTTTCGACGTTCAATGAGGTTATCTTCAGCAAAAATTTTATTTTCTTTAATTCTGAATTGTAAGGATATCCATTTTTAGTATTTTATTTCATTTGATTACAATTTTATCATTAACATTTCATTTCTTATTTAGATGTAAGTACATATATACTATTTTGGTTTCATTCTTAATTGATTTTCCTTTTATAGCTGGAGATGACCACAATGAAGGTCGAAACATGTCCTATATATAAAAAAATATATATGTGTTGAGTATTGATTTGGCGTATAATTTTAAACATTTAATTCTACTATCAATATGGATTTTTAAAACTTTTTTTTTCAATGGTTAATGTGTTTGCATTCCTTAAGATCCTTTAATGTCTGTGTAAACCACGCTGCTTGAACTTAAAGTCATAAAATTTTATAAAAAATTTGTTTTGTTAGCCTGTCATTATTAACTCTATTTAAATGCCCAAGGAATGACATCCGTATTATTATTTATTGTATAATGCTATACAAGCGGCTTCGGTGGCGTAGTCGGTAGCATGCTGAACTGCTGTGCCCAAGATAGCGGGTTCAAACCCAGCCGAAGTCGTCGGATTTTTTAAGAGCGTTAAAAATCCTTCAGTATGCCTTCCTTCGGAGGGGAAGTAAAGCCGGCGGTCCCATGTCATAGATTTATGGCATGTAAAAGATCCTTTCACAGACTAAACTTGTGTAAAGCAAAATTTGTTAGGTTAGATTTCGTCAGAACGCTCTATCAAAGTTGGAACTACTTGAAATTGAACGGAACTGTAGCTCACCCTTTAGGGTGTCCGCTGGAAGCAGCTACAGACTCAGGCGAGCCGAACATGTCCTCGGACACTCCCCGCACTAAAAGCCATACGATAAATAAATAAATAAATAATGCTATACAATCAAATAAATCTCTTATATAAAACAAGGTGTCCTGACTGACTGTCTGACAGGCTCGTCATCGTCCAACCAAAACTATTGAAGTTAGAAATATGATATTTTGGGGATGTATTCGATTTATGTCGAAAACGTCCACTAAGGAAACATTTTTGGATATGCAGGTTCAAAAGAGGTGTTATGAGGTTAATCCTTCACTTCATTGAATAACAGTACGAGTATTTTACGAGTGGTTTCATTTGGGGATGTGATACTCGGCATGCAAACTAATCATTAACAAATAGTTCCGTGAAGAACTAAAGCCTATTTTCATATATCCTAAATGATAATTGCCTCTATCAACACAAAAAAAATCAGTTTGATTCCTGCAATAGACGCGTAGATATTGAGAACCGACTAAATATTTCGGATGGTCGCCATGTTGGATGTTTATATATGTAGGTCTTAGAGTTATGTATTGTTATATAGAGATTATTGTGTACGTGTAGTATTCAAACTTCAATCGCATGATTAGGACACAACAAGTAAAAACGAGATTTTAAAATTTCGCACAGCTGCCATCTTGTGGTTATGGAAAAAATTGAAATACATTATATGCCAGTGGATTAACATTTGTATAAGGATTTACTGTACCAAGTTTCACTGCACTCGGATGGTTCAATTGCGAGAAACGTCTATGTGAATATTTATAATTCGCGTCACTGCCATGTTGGATTTGTGATCACCAGGTTATTGAAAGTCCTATAGGTGTACTTATGTTCATAGCCCCTATTGTAACCTTTTGACAGCCCACACGTTGAGCGTACAATGTGGCAGTTTGGCTAGCCCACACTGTTGGGAGATAAATGTAACTGTTTACCTTTGCCTAAGCTATGTTGTTTTAATGGGCGCCAAGACCTCAATGCAATGTTGAAATCTAAATTTGTATTTAACAACGTCTAGCTCTGGCAGAACACCTTCAAGACACTATTCACTCAGATCGTGGTATGATTTGATCATTAACCCAACAAACAATTGTATCAGGAGAAGGAATTGGTCTATATCTAATGCTACCTACTGAAAGCAAAGATTGCATTGTAAAAGAAATGAATTTATTATATAAAACAAGTATAGCAAAATTAATAATAATAATAAGTACAAAATTTTAAATTGGAGCGTTGTGATTTGAATATTACCGATAGAGAATTACGTGAAAACGGAGTCTGATAAATTGATTTTACTCTTATTTCCAAGCTATGAAGTTACTGAAATATGAAATGTAAAACAAAGAAAAATGAGAGATTGCGTATTTCTGCGTCATTTGCGCTTACCACTGGAAATTGCCAAAGCATTTCCCTCGTACTTGATGATGCTGTGAGCTTCCCACAGTCTCCTGGACGTCGTCATCTCCGTCGGAATTTGATGATATTCTGGTAGATTAGATAATTCTATGGTCCGTACCTCGGACCCAAACACTCGTACAACCGCACTGGTTAAGTTTTGCAAAAGTTAGTCTTCAACTCCACTGAACATCGGAGCGACACGCACTTGCAACCGTACTCCGCAAGTTCTACACAGATTGTCCGTTCCACGGAACATCGGAGCGTCCCCCGCGTATAACCATACTCCGCAAGTATTTCACAGATTGTCCTCGTTTCACGGCGCGTCGAACGATATATGCACCTGTTGGTTCCCCCACTCCAGTCTCAACTTCCAGCTTACGTGGTCTCCCCTGATTGGCTGAGCACGCCGCTATCTCCCCTCCTCTGCCTCATTACACTCGGCGCGCGAGAGGGAGAAGTCGATTTCCGTTGCAACAATTCGCCTTTTCTAGACCTTGCGACCCAGCCTTGCGTAATACTTCTCGACAGGAATCAGCTTGTACTTGAAATCCCAGTGAGTCACGTCTCTCGATATACCCTAACTGACGAAAACTCCGTAAAATTCCGTAATCACATAATTTTCTATAATATTGTCGTTCGTAATAATTTGCTTGATAGCGTTTTCTAAGACATAGAAAACCTATCTGAATGCTAATAATTTTTATAAAATGCTCCGAAAATACCTTAATAATAATTATAATAAATTAATAATAATAATAAATTAACATGAAAAATTCTCTTGGCTGAACAATTTGCCGCGTAAATAAATATAGAATGGCTTCCTACTGACTTACGCCAGTTGCATAAAACCCCTCGAAAAACACGTTACACTATGAACATTAAAAATGAGTTTGATTGCTGTAACTGATTCGTAGATATTGAGAAACGTCTAAATATTTCGGATGGTCGCCATGTTGGATTGTTATATGTATAGGCCATAGAGTCATGTACCATTAAAGGAAAATTATTGCGTAGTTTCATTATTCAAACTTACACTTCGATCGCATGATTACGACACAAGAAATAAAAACTTAATTTTAAAATTCGCACAGCCGCCATCTTGAGGTTATGTAAATAATTGAACTAAATTAGATACCAGTGCATTACAATGTATATACAGGTTTGCTGTACCAAGTTGCATTGCGTTTGGATCATTAAATAGCGAGAAAAGTCTATTTAAATCTTCCAAATTCGCTTGGCCGCCATGTTCGTTTTGTAGTTAACCGGTTTTTGAAAGTCTCATAGATGAACTTCCAGTAGTGCCCTTTATCTCCGTACAAAATGTCAGGGTGAGAGATATAGAATGCCGGTGAAATATTTCGTACTGCCGCCATTTTAATAATAGTATAATTGCGCACGAAAGTGCATTCACAAAATACATAAATACATAAATATCATAAACCCTGTAATTTAGTTCACATTTCACTATTCTCAGTGAGAGAAATTTGTCTTTGCTTGCATAAGGTGATATGGTATCTATCACACACTGAATGGCACAGGCTGCACACGCAAGTATCGTCTGGCTCATGAAAGTGAGTCTTTACGCAGATCAAGTGGTGGTAGCTGTGCACCGCCAACCGGGTCAGCACGTGTCGTAGTTTTTGGTTGGGTCCCATCCACGTTCGGTCTAGCATGGCATCTGTAGAGAAGAACTCCGGCCATATTTCTCGTCGTTTCTTCTCTCTCTCCTCCATTAAATTCCTGGTCGCATCGGTTGATTGAAGTTCGTAGTGTAGACGTAAGTCCTCTATAAGGAAAGTCTCTCTTGCCAGCACATAGACGAGCCTTGAGAGCGTGAACCTTGATAACCCTAAGGCTGCTTTCAAGTAGCGGGCTTTCACCTTTTCTAGTGCTGATAGGTCTTTTATCGTCAGTTTAAGCCAAATGAGGTCCAAACCATAGGTTAAGATTGGTATAATCTTTGCTTTGAAGAGAGCCATTGCTGTATGTATGGATAAACTTCTTATGTCTTTGATTCCATAAAAAGCTTTTATAGCTGCCGTCACTCTTTCTTTTATATGTAGCCGAAACGATGTCGTCGTAGTCTGAAGTGTGATTCCTAAGTACCGGAACGCATTTACTCTTTCCAATGGAGTGTCCTTGTAGTAAAGTATGTCTTCCTCTGCGAGTTTTCCCCCTTTTCGGAAGGTCGTTTGTTGGGTTTTCTTCTCGTTTACTGTGAAGCTGTCTTCATTTGTCCATAGTGCTAACGCGTTGAGGGAAAGCTGGATGTCCTGAATGTTGGTCGATGCGAGAACCATATCGTCGGCATACATATAAAGTGAAGTAGACTTCGTTGCCTGTTTTATTGTCTTAATGATGTCGACTGTAGCTACGTTGAATAAAAGCGGGCTGAGGGGGTCCCCTTGTAGTACGCCATTGGTCTGGATTAGGTCGTATGTTGTAGATACGGAGTCATCAATCGAGAACTTGTTGTAAGTTAAGATGTCCTTTATTATATTGGTCAGCGGGTGTTCTTCTCCGGTGAGCTGTTCTAATTTTGACTCTAGGAGTTTTCTGTCGATCGTGTCAAAGGCTTTGGAGTAATCAACGAAAACACAATGGAGCTTTCCTCTTGGTAACCGTAAGGTATCGTCTATGTCATCCAGGAGGTTCTTTACAGCATGTAGTGTGCTTCTTCCTCTCCGGAATCCGAATTGCTCCTCTGGGATCAGGTGGTCGATCTCTATGGTTAGGCGTTCAGTGATAAGTCTTGTCAGTACATTAAACATGTTGTTTTCGAGTGCAATGCCCCTATACGAGTTGGGATCAGAGAAGTCTCCTTTTCCCTTGTACAATACTTTAATAGTCGATCTTCTCCAGCTCTCTGGTATTGTTTCCAGTTCTATGAATTTATTTAATAAGTCCGTCCATGTATCCAGTAATATATCTGATGTCTGTTTTATATGTTCGTTGAACACTCCGTCTGGACCAGCGGCTTTCCCATTCTTGAGTGCTGAAATAGTTGACTCTACCTCTTCTTTAGTGAAGTAATGCCGACCTGTAATCTTTGTGCTTCCACTTGTGTTGGGGTAAGCTTGTTGATCATCGTTCCTGTTAAGTATACCGTTGAAGTGGCTTGCCCAGGTATCCATGGGTATTTTCCCTGCTATGTTGAATTTTCTTGGCCTCAGTGCTTTGAAAGGGTCTTTCAATGCTTCCATAGCCATTTTTTCTCCTTCCGCTTCTGTGTATGCATTTCGCTTTGTCTTTAAAATGTTCTTATATGTTTTTCTATGCAAAGAGTACGCTGCAAGGTCGTTCTTTGTATTTGAATCTCTTGCCATTCTTAGAGCTTGTAGAGTTCTTTGTCTTGCATGGTAGCACTCTGCATCAAACCATGGCTTCGCGAAGCGATGTATCTGGGGGACACTACCTGTTAGGATGAACTCCTTCATTTTCTCCGCCGCTTCTTGTAACAGACTACTGTTGATGTGGTTTTCGATCTCCTGTAAATAGTTCGTGTTTTCGGCAAGGGTGTCCATATTCAGTACCCTTTTAACTTTCTTAGAGCTTTCTTTTATTGGGGTTTGTACTTCCTGGGGGTATTTTTAACTCTGTTACTAGTGGACAGTGTTTCCTGAGAGGTGTTACTGTATGGAAATAGCCTATATCGAGTCCTTTGATTTGGATTTGTGGACCCCTGTAGAAGATTAGATCGATTGTGCTGCTGCCATTGTAAGCAAAGTAGGTTTTCTCTTTGGGATCGTTTATGAGGATAAAACCTTCTTCCCTCATCAAATTGAGTAGTTCTTCGCCTTTCTGTGTCTTAATGTCAATCCTGCAGTTGAAATCTCCCGCTAGAATTATAGTGTTTCGTGGATTGATATGACGTAGAGTGTTCATAACTGCGTCTATGATTTCTACGGTGTGAGTCTGTGGGGGAAAGTACATCCCTGCTATGGTTATGGTGTCCGTGCTTACTATGATCAGGTTGTCTTCCCTGTAAGTGTTTTTTATTTTCCCTACGTGTGGCTTTAGAAAGCACGAGATGCTTCCCGCTGGTCTTCCTGTTTGTTTTTTCGTCGCCATTGCGTGTTCCGAATAAAAGCCTGTTATATCGATGTTTTCTGTTAGAAAAGTTTCGGTGAGAATGAGTATGTCGTATTTTTCCATTGTTGAGTCAGGTAATAACGTCAGCAGAGATCGAAGTCCCACGACGTTCCAAAGCAGTATCTTAACCTTTAAGTCGTCCACCCTCTCTGGAGCCTCGAAAAAAACGATGCCTTTTGACAAATACGTCTTTCGGCCATATCGCGGTATCGTAGGCTTTGTTTATGTCTGTGAGAGGTATGCCGGCTTTGAAAGCTTTATGGTGACCCCTAGTCTCTACTTCCTCGCATTCAATGACGTCCGTGATACCTTGCTTGTGAAAATGTCTTTCTAGGTCCTCTTTCGTCGTGGATTCGTGCAGTTTCCCTATATAAAGCCAAGCTCTTTTTGTTGCAGCTTTGATTTCTGCATTATTTACCGTCATGGAACCAATGACAAAGGATGTATTCCTCGTTTTGTTTTGATTCGTTCTTGCTGTTACTGCGTTCGTCACGTTTTTAATTTGTGCAGTTGTTTCATCTCTTCCCCTTATTCTGTTTTCTATTCTTATCCATCCTTGAGTATTGATACCCTCATCCTTTTCCTCGTTGCTTGGTCGGTGTTGCTTTTCTGTAGTGTTAGTGCTAATCACTAACTCTCTCTGTGGTCCAGCTTTTGGAATTGATGGATCTGTCGATCCATGACTGTCAATTTCCTCACTTCTCTCTTTCTGAGTAATGTGATTCTGTGTTTCTTCCGATTTATTTTGCGGGTCCTTAGTTTGTCCTTTTCTTTTAGTTAGCGCTTCTGTCTGTCTCTGGCTGGAAATTCCCTCTTCTCTCTCTTTCTGGATAACGTGACTTTGGTTTCCTTCTGTGTTTCTTTGGTTTGATTTTCCTGGATTTATTTGAGAGTAGGTTTTATCTCTCAAATAGTTCTGGCCTATGTATTTGTTTGATGCAGGTGGGGTGGTATCTTTCCTGTCTAATTTATTTGCGGATCTTGACTTCTGAGCAGTGTTTTCGGTAGTCAGTTCACGTATTGGTTCTGAAGTGTGATCTCTTAGCTTATATATGATGTCTGATATTTCATTAAATTTAGTGTTCATATCTGCTCTTAATGACCGTAACTCTTCTTGTACAGATTTACCCGCTTTGTACATTAGAAAGTCCTGTTCACAGTTAGAACATAACCACAATAATTTTGACTTCTTTTTATTAGAAGACTTGAGAGCGTTGAACTGGCCCTGTTGTAGCTCGGCGCAGTGAAGGTGGTGCCATCTTTGGCAGAGACCGTCACACATGACTGCGTATTCATCTTCATCCCGGCGATCACAGATGGGGCAGATGTCGTGATTGCTAGAGCTGAGTATAATTTGCGAACTTGCGTCTGGCATGATTTCTTGGTATCTTGGTGGCGGTGAGTTGGAAACCAATATGTCGTATTAACCTAGTTTTACCATTATATTACACATCCTCACTTGTGGAGTTAATTATTACCACTTGCGAACGCGTAACTTAATTCCATAAATCACATGAAACTCACTTTTGTGGTTGTTAAACACTATTATTTACACATTGGCTAACTGCAACGATGATATTTAAACTTGTCGTTTCGACCGTTACACTTGCTAATTGATTGATTTATTACTTATTTATGATCTGCATTCTATTCACGTTAAAACGTTTACCCCTCACTTCTGGTACCACTCGGAATACATTTATTTTGTATATTTTTTCACTCGCTATTTTACTCGTGATTTGAACTGTCCGCCATCGATGGACGCCATTTTGAGGTTATGTAAACAATTGAACGAAGTTAGATGTCGGTGTATTACAGTGTGTATAATCATATATTGTACCTAGTTTGATTGCGTTTGGTTTGTTTAATCACGAGAAACGTCTATTTAAAAATCGCAACTTTGCTTCGCTGCCGTGTTGGTTTTTTAGTTACCAGATTTTTAGAAGTCACATAGCTGAACTTTTAGTAGTTTCCTTTATCACCGCACAGAATTCCAGAGTGATATCGGTAATAGTTTCGGAGATATTGAATACTGTTGAAATATTTCGCACAGCCACCATGTTGGAAAATTTGAGGGGCTCGGTCTGGTTCGCCTGGGATCGTGCTATGAACTTATCGAGTTTCATTGAAATCGCTGCAGCCGTTTAGATTTGATTAGAGGGCGGGTGGTGACACACACACATGCACACACAGACACACGGACAAAAGGTGTTCTCATAAGCCTATTTTTAGCCTACTTTCGATTTTTGCAAAAAGTGAAAGTAGACTTATGAGATCACTACAGGGCCAAAAAATGTGTGTCTATCTGTGTGTGGTGAGTCTGCGTGTGAGTCTCTGTGTGTGAGTCTCTATGTGTGTGTGAGTGTGTGTATTCTGAATGTCTGCCCCCCTATCAATTCCAACACGGTGAAACCGAATTGAATGAAATTTGGTACAAGCAAAGGGCTCCTCAGTGTCATGTTTTATATCGCCGCGATCTTGACGAAAACGTAATGACGGCCACCCAAATGTTAAAAGCTTAAATCAAATTACGACCAACCTTATCATCTGATCTCTACCAAATTCTGCAACATTATACCTTTATATATGAAAAATCTTTTGACTAAACTGCAAGGTCATCAGCCCTATACATTGCGGATGGCGGCCATGTATGCGTGCAAATCGATTCCCCCTATCTATTCAAACACGGTGAAACCGAATTGAACAAAATTTGCTACAGAGGTAGTACTAGCACTATATCGCCGCCATCTTGACGAAAACGGAATGGCGACGACCCAAATGTTGAAAGCTTAAATCAAATTACGACCAAAGGAATCATCTGATCTCTACCAATTTTTGCATCAAAATACCATTCTATATGGCGAATCTTTTGACCAAGCTGCAAGGTCATCAGCCCAATAATTCGCGGATGACGGCCATGTTTGTGTGCAAATCGATTCCCCCTATCTATTCAAACACGGTGAAACCGAATTAAAAGAAAGTTGGTACAGAGGTAGCAATAGCAAAGAGAACCTCATTGTCATGGTTTTTATTGCCGCCATCTTGACGGAAACGTAATGGCGGCCAACCAAATGTTAAAAGCTTAAATCAAATTACGACTACCCTAATCGTCTGATCTCTGGTAAATCTTGCAACAGCATACCTTTGAGTGGTGAGCATCTTTTGACCAAACGACAAGGTCATCAGCCCAATAGTTGATTGATAGCGGCCATGTATGTGTGAAAATCGATTCCCCCTATAAATTCAAACACGGTGAAACCGAAATGAACAAAATCTGGTACGGAGGTAGCACATGCAAAAGGAAACTCAGTGTCATGTTTTATATCGTCGCCATCTTGATGGAAACGTAATGGCGGCCACCCAAATGTTAAAAGATTAAATGAAATTACGACCAACCTAATCATCTGATCTCTACCAAATTTTGCAGCGACATACCTGCATGTGAGAAGCGTTCTTTCATCAAGCTACAAGGTCATCAGTCCAATACTTTGCATATGGTGGCCATGTATGTGTGCAAATCGATTCCCCCTATCAATTCGGACACGGTAGAACCAAATTGAACGAAATTTGGCACAGAGGTAACACTAGCAAAGGGCACCTCAGTGTCATGTTTTATATCACCGCCATCTTGACGGAAACGGAATGCCGGCCACCCAAATGTTAAAAGATTAAATCAAATTATGACCATCCTAATCATTTGATCTCTGCCAAATTTTGCAACAACATACCTTTTTGGGGGAAGCATCTTTTGACTGAAATACAAGGTCATCAGCCAAATAGTTTGCAGATAGCGGCCATGTATGTGTGAAAATTGATTCACCATATTGAGACGGCTTGATCTTATGCTGGTGATGATTTTATTGGTAACATAAGAATACTCCAACTGAGAAACACTGAACGCACTCCAAAAGCTTGTATCGTCTTCAGGAGAACTTTTGACTTCGTTTGCAAGAGTAAAAAGAATTAATCATGATCGCAGATTTTTATCTACGATGTGCATCTTTGATAAATATTATGATGGGTAATTCTGCATTATTAGCCATGTCAATATGATACTATTATGGGTAATTTAGGGTATTTGCATCGCAGAAACGCGAGGAAGAAGGAAGTAAAAGCTAAATGACTTCGGCGGTATTCGAAGCCTTAACACGCCGTGCAGGGAGGAAGGACAATCGCATGTGCGTTTGAGACGCATGGATGTGTACGTTACTAAGTCTAGTCGAGTGACCGATGAACATTCTGTTGGTACGAGTGATTTAGTGATTTTTCCTGTACGCCTCGTGCATGTGCAATCACCACATGGTGGAATGTGGGTCGCAAAAATTCCAGCAAAGTGAAAATTATAGTGCTATTTAACAGCATTGAGTGCTGTGGAAATTGTTAATGCTAGAGAAATACGCCGTGTCAAGGCGGATCTCATTTAAATGTTCAAAGTGATTGTGCTAATAACGTGCTATTAGAATCTGTGAAAGATAGCTTCAGTGAAGCAGGCATATGGACATTTCTATTCTATAAAGCCTGCACCGTTTAAAGCCAGTGTTGCTAAATCTATCATCAGCAGTGATAAAACAGTGTTTTTCAACCTATTTCATTACTTCAACGAGAACGTCAAAATGATTGACGGTGACGACATTCTGATTTACGCCTGTACCACGAGCAACGAGATGATGCCGTAAATATCCCAATGGATTAGCCATTGACCATATAACATCAGCAATATGGAAGCCGACACTAGAATTGCGCACACCATGGCCGAGGAAATATTACTACCACCTGGGAACACAAGGATTGATCCATGAATTTGAAGCCTGGGATGTTTCTCGGTCAGAAGCATGCTGCCGTGCGTTTACGTTAATTTCTACTTGTATTTGGTTCCGGTCTCGTGGGTGGATTAGTTGTAGTCAACCGTTTATATAACAGTCATTTAGGTAGGTCTCGTATATTTGTAGATGCCGCTGACGGCATATTTTCATTTCCATAAGCTTCCGCATTTTTTGGCAGACAGCTTACGCCTTGGAATTAGACACTTCAGAGGGGTGCAAATATGTGTCATAATTTTGTATAGTCCTTAGAATGGACATCAGCTGAGAAGGAGCAACATTTTGTTTGATTTAACCAGCTCAAAGTAAGGTTATTTTATTTTGATAACTTTGAGGCCCCTTTTGTTGAAGGAATACATACGCCTCTGTCGGTCGTATCATTTTGATGTCGCAAAGGTTACGCATCTACCATTTGTTTGTAAAATACATTTTTAAGGTCTCAGAAGCTTGATTCAAGATGAATCAATTAAGAGAATGGGAGTGACTCTAGTTAAAGCACTTGTAACCGACCATTCAACATTAAATTATATCATTTGCAATAATAAGCCAGGAGAATGGCGTTTGTAAGAACATTTTATTACTTTGAGTGCATTGCGCACGTTCTTTTGTGAACAATTCTTTTCCTTGTGACAGTGGAGTATCTTTTCAATCTCTTTGAAAAGTGACAGATCTTCTTATCGTATGTTTTGCCAAGCTGCAATGCAGCTTATGTTTAGACCTCATATTTCAAGGCAAGTTTCGAAGCCTTGTTATCCCAATGACAATTACATTGTATTGTAGTGTGCACAAAGTGAAATAATAGACATTTTTGAGTGCATTACACCAGTTTGTTGTACATGTTGATAGACATTGACACGCAGTGAAGCGTGCAAGTTAACACTTGAGCTCCGTTAGGATGAGAGCATTCGACGCTCAAGGTTATCTACTTTCACCTGCAGAGCAGCACACTAGATTTTTCAAGCGGGACAGTTGACGCATGACCGCATACTTTGCTTCTGCTAGATAGAGCTCAGTCATAAATGTACAATTGCATCATTGTTATTATTGAGTATAGGGTGTTTAAGAAGTTGCATTCCCACTATTTAATTAAATTCGCAAATGTTGTAAGCGAATAGAAATGGTATTTGTATACTATCAGAGTATTTCTTAATGAATGGAGCCACACTTTTGCTATTTTGGAAGGCTTATTTTCTCACTTAAAGTGATTGATTGTTTCCGTGTTTTGACACGTTGATTTATTGGGGTGGTTTCCCGTTCAGATTTTATGCCAGCAGACCCATGGATATGACTGCTAAGGTGAATTCTTGCGTGATCCCGTGGAGGACACGTTTAGATATTTGGGAATTGTATTTAGATGGAACTTTGCTTGTCCATCTCGAGATGTGTTATTGTGGACTAAATCATATCTTTATGATATTGGAGCCGCTTAGTGCTCAATGTTGCCATGATTATTCGAATCATGCATCCCGTAAGGATCTGTAAACGGCTTACGATTAGGAATTATAACTTGTGTTATTGTTGACTAACAGGTGCCACGTGCATTCTGTTGTGTTTCGTTTTCAGTCCATTTGCCTTGCATTGTTGGTCATTCAATAACACTCTTAAACAATGATAGTAATAATCAGAAACCTAAATCATGAAATGTAATTTTTATTTAAATTGACGTGGGTTAAATCTTCATTTAAATCTTAATCAACTGATAAACTTTGAACATGATTGTCTACATTTTGGACCAATGCAACGTGCTTGAGATGAAATATCCCTAGGAGGGGAATTCTAAAGAAATACATGGTTAAACTTGACAGGAATCAGTTGCTGACCTAAGGGTAGTCAACTAGTGGATCGTGTACCACATGTTTGTTTTGACATGCTTCAAAAGCATGCCTTGTCTGAATTCACATACACTTTAGATGACGGATGGAACAAACAGTCTCCATTTCGAAGTAGGCAGGGTAATAAGAAGAATTATTATGTATTCTGAATTTATTTCAGTTTATTTTCCCTATGTGAACCCTACTGGTATTTTTTTTTTGGTAGTATTGTTGTATCACTATTCTGTTATGTGTAGGATTGTAATGAAATGACTGTTATACTAGTTTTGTTTAATTTATACACGGACAGTTGGATCCGACGTTTCTGTAATTCAAGGTTTAGCTCAGACAGATAAACATTAAATGTAAATGCGCGATGGTCTTTAGAATCATTTCGATTTTTGCAGTCATATGTGACTAGTTATTTATGGCACGATGATTCTTTCTAGATCATCGTTACCTTTTCTATTGTAATTTCAATTAGGGTTTTGAACCATTTTTTCCAGTTTTTCCCAATCTTTGTTTGTAATTAAAGCTGATCGCGAGGGTTTAATTTTATAGTTTAGGGGTTGGTCTGCATTCTTTGTTTGTTTTTGATTAGATAGCGGATTAGCCGATTTTATTCCCTAGGATACTAGGCTAGGGGTTGGATTTTATAAATAACCAATTCCAACGATCTTAACTTAAGCCTGGACTATTTTCGTTCGTAGCTTTCCTTTTTTGGGGGGGGGGGGGAGTGTTTTGGTTTGCACTCCAATCCCCTTTGTCGGTATGTGTTCGGAGGAAGAGGTCATCTGGGATGCCATACACGGTTGGTGGTGACCAGGTGACCCCCTCAAACGGGCACATAACACTTATTCTATTCCTTTGGCGCCCAACCAAGTGGCTGATTTTTAGGGACATGAAGGCCATCAGCTTTATGCCGTTTTGAAGAGGATAATATTTTATTGGTTATTGACAATTTGTCTGGACTGGGACGAATTCTAGACGTCGTCCAGCAGTGAAATAGATCACATGGCTTTCTTTTGAGATGTCAGACCATGGGCGAAGTAAAATTATATTTAAAATTCAGGATAGGACTTATATTTTGCCAGTACTTCGTCGTGAGTAAATGTAACTTGTTTTTTTTTTGCTTTCTTGCCTGTTGTTGTTAAAGTAAATGTAGAATCAGTTTTCTTCGTAAGTCCAGCAGTAGTCGTGGGTGTTTATTTGATAAAAACCAACTTTCCACCCCGGACCATTTCCATTTTTGTAGTTAGTTAGTTAGATGTAAGATGACTCCTCCTACATCTCAAATTTGTATTATCGTTATGGATGAGGAGAGATTGACGACCCTGATTGAGGGGTTGTGTAGATATATGGATGCTAACTTAACCACTATTAATGCCTCCCTGGACACTGTTAAGAGTGACTTTACTGAAAATACTAGATTAATAAGAGGTGATATGACTACTAATATAGCCACCCTTAATGCCTCCATAAATGATAATGTAGCCACCCTTAATGCATCCATTAATGAAAATGTAGCCACCTTAAGAGGTGACATGACTACCAATGAAGCCACCATTAATGCCTCCATTAATGATGAGAATGTAGCCACCTTAAGAGGTGATATGAATGAAAATGTAGCTACTATTAATGCCCCCATTAATGAAAATGTAGCCACCTTAAGGGGTGACATGACTGAAAATGTAGCCACCCTTAATGCCTCCATAAATGAGAATGTAGCCACCTTAAGAGATGATATCAATGAAAATGTAGCTACTATTAATGCCTCTGTAACTGAAAATGTAGCCACTATTAATGCCTCCATAGATACTGTTAGGGATGACCTGAAAGCTGACGTAGCAAATTTAAATACTTCTCTTAGCAATGTAAGAGGTGAGATTGATGGTGCTAACGCCACTTTGGTTGTTAACACCCAATCTTTATCTAACCTTAGGCGAGATCTAGAAACCAGTCGTGCGGAATCTAATATTAATCTGCTTAAGGGGTTAGCTGATCTTCGCGTTGACCTAGCCAAGGGTAGAAAAGAAATGGAGACACGGTTAGAGGCGATAGAAGGGAGCCTTGAGGAAAGTAGTCTGAAGATATTAGAAGGCAAGAGTGAGTTGTAATTTCAGATCGCTACGATTAAAGACCAACTAAGCCTTAGAGTAGCAGCCATCGAGGGAAGACTGGATGATAATCAAACTTTTCATGATGGGATCAGAAGAGAAGTAGGATTGGTTAGCACAAGCATGCGCATAATGAGAGTCGTAGCTATAGCCGTTCATGGGAACGTGAAAACCATCTCGAAGGACATGGTACGTTTTCGGAATGAGCTGACCAGTAGTACTCAGCTTGTAGCTACTTTAACACTGAACTTAGAGGATCTTACTCATCAACTGCTCGCTAATCAGGCAGAATTGACAAGGGAAATGATTAGCGTCAAGGAAGACATGAGTAATCATAAGACTACAATTGAGAACCGTCTGACAGAGCACAGGACGACCATTGAAACTACTGTTGAGGAAGTTAGATATGACGTTTCACCAGTCGAACGAGAATTCACAGGACACCAAACCACAATTGATAGTCGTCTCACACAACATCAAACACTAATAGAGGGACGATTAGCAGCAGTTTCGAGGGATTACAAGAAGACTGTCCAGGAGGTGGACGAATGTCTCCGAGGGAAACTCGAACGTTTGGAGTTGAAAATGACTCATCTGTCAGCCACGAGCAACACCACTAATAACGAAGATCTCGAACAGGTAGAACGCAGATTGCTAGATAAACTAGAGACACAAGTTAGTACTATTTCCTTTTCGACTCCTAAGGAAAATGTTCCTACCACTTCTATGAACACAGAGAGGATGATGACTGCTCCAGTTTTTCCAGTAACCACTTACGAGCAACCGAGCAGGTCATACCCATGGTCAAGTACAACTGTACCAAATTCCACCGAAGGAACTAATCCATTTAGATTACCAGAAACTATGAGCAAAATTCCGGTACCAGCCACAGCGACGAATGTAACGTCAACACTAGGTCCATGTTACACCACACCATTTGAGCAACCTAGTTATTTGAATTATCATTCTCCAGAGTTTTCACCAATGAGACAGAGTCACAATCCGAATGTCATGATTATCAGATCGAGGGAGGAACAACCAGCCCGTTTTTCTGGCACAGGAAGCGGAATTACTCCGGTCGAATTTCTGAACAATGTGGAAAATTATCTAAGAGACACATTTGTAACATCTGAGCGTGAATTGAGAGTCCTGGAACGCTTGTTTGAAGGTCAAGCCTGTACCTGGTTTATGGCGTTTCGTTATTCGCTTACGGGATATAGAGACTTCAGAGAAGCCCTACTACGAACATATTGGTCCAGCGAGATAGAGCTCGGCATCAGAGCTGAAATGTATATTAAGAGATACAGCTCTGCAAAGCCTACGCGTTATGCAAACTACTTCGCTTCACAATTGGCCAGGCTTCGTTGTCTGCAAACCCCATTGGCTGAAGCTGACCTGATCCAACCATTATACCCCAATACCCAAGTGACGTCCAGCGCGTGTTAATTGCGGCTAACACCACAACTGTCACACAATGTGCTCAAATTCTACGAAGGTTAGACAACAGTAACGAGCAGTTCACATCACCCAGATCCAGCGGAGAACAGAGGAATGAGGCGAAGAATCTTAATCTGACCACGGTGGATAAAGTGAGCCAAACTTATACACTGAAACCAGTGATTAATAATTGGAATGAACGTCGTGAAGGTGGACCAGACAGAAGATCATCGAACAGGCCACCATACGAACAGAATCGTCAGGTAAATAGACTGCCATATTGTAGACGTCAGTCAGGAAGGGAGCTGAATGATCAGCGCAATACAATTGAAAGACGTCAACAAAATCAGAACAGAGATGAATGTCAAAATTATGGAAATCGTCTGAGGAGAGACTATCGCTACTCCGGTGTTTATAGGGGAGATCGTGATCCTCGATACGAGTCTGACCGTGATTGGCGGGGACGTGCCCAGGAAAGCAAGGAATATATTCGTCAACTTCGGGATACTGAAGAGAGAGAAAGAGCTCGATCACCGAGGGAAAGACGAGGAAATCCGAATGAGGTACTCTCGGACCATGAACAGCCGAGTACTTCAACGGGCAAAGGAAAAAAACTCCGAATTCGCAGTGAGGAATGAGGAGACAGGTACCAGAGTAACGGCTGTCATCTCACTCTGGGAACCACTACAAGAAGTCCTCTTGTATGAAAGACGAACGACGACTGACGTACGACCAACCCAACTACCACTAATAGCAGCGAAGATAAACTACCAACCTATCTCTTTATTGGTTGACACGGGAGCGATGTTGAGCGTCCTATCATCCGATTTTCACACTATGTTGAAAAATGAAGAACGAGAAGTTGCATGAGATACCAGCATCAACAATAAAAGTAAGAGGTATAATACCAGATCGATCGATCAGATGCACGGTACAAATTTTCTGTAGCCTGGAAATTGAAGGTCACTTTTATTGACACAAGTTTCTTGTCCTGAAAAATTTGAAACATGAAGGGATATTAGGTGCAGATTTTATGCGCTTATATGAAGGCGTGATTGACATGGTAGAGGGCGCCATCAGATTCAGGCCTTATGATGCTATTCCTCTGGACTTTGACCAGAAGAATGAAGAAATCGGAGAGATGGACGTCAAAGTCTTTGAAATGCAGAAAGCAAAGGACGAAGAAAGCACCCAGGAAAAGTGCAAAACAGTTGAAATACCCTTCAGAGAGTCAAAAGAAGGATTGAAACAGCTATTGCATAGATATGCCGATATTTTTGACGATGCACCAGGGGAGATCAAGAATTATGAATACGACTTGATTGCCATGGACGAATCCCCATTCCAAAGGAAGGTGTACCCCATCGCTGAGAAGCATATTGAAGCAGCAAAGAAGAAACTTCAAGAGATGGAAGCCTCTGGTGTGATAAAGAAGGCCCCTACCTCTTATATTAATCCGATGGTCACGGTGGTTAAAACAGATGGAAGCCTACGTCTTTGCTTGGATGGACGAGCCCTCAATGAACGCCTAAGTCCAGAACACGACCGACCGCCCAAGATAAAGGATATCTTGAGAAGATTTAAGGGCAAGAAAGTAATGATTTCTTTGGACTTGGTTCAGTCATACCATCATTTGAGATTAACTGAACGTGCAGAGAAATTTACTGGATTTCTTTTTGGACAAACGACATATGTTTTCCAAACCCTCCCATTTGGTCTCAAAAATGCTGGAACAGCATTAATCAGAGCACTGGATGCAAATCTGACTCCAGAAGGTAAAGAGAAGATTATTTGTTACGTTGATGATATCTTAATTGCCTCAGAAAACATTGCTGAACACTTTGAGACGCTTCGCTTAGTGTTCGATAATCTACGAGCGGCCAATTTTAAAGTGAACAGAGAAAAATGTCGATTCCTGCAGAAAGAGATAAAATTTGTAGGCCATATAATAAACGGGGATGGTTATCGACCGAATCCGGCTAAGATCGAAGCTATTTCGAAATTTTCACAACCAGTGAGGGTCAAACACATCCGCCAATTTTTAGGGATGATTCAGTTTTTCGCTTCTCACTGGCCCCGCTTCAGAATATGCCGAAGAAAAATATTAAATGGACTTGGACGGCCGAATGTGAGCAGGCCTTTGCACGAGCGAAGGAAACGATGGTGAACAGTATTACCTTAGAGTATTCTGATTTTTCAAGGAACTTCATACTCGAAACAGATGCCTCAGGCATTGAGATCAGCGCGATATTGTTACAAGAAGATGAGGCATCGATAATCCATTATATAGCATTTCTGAGTGAGAGACATCGACCGCATGAAATGAATTATTATTCCACGGAGTTGGAAGCTTTAGCCATTGTTTATGCTCTTGAGCAATGGAAAAAGCTGTTGTACGGACAGCGTATCCTTATCCGAACTGATCATCGTGCCTTGACATTCATCCTAAAAACAAGACTGGCGTGTGATCGAATTATGGGATGGACTCTTTATCTCCAACAGTTCGACTTGGCAATCGTACACTGACCAGGGAAGAATAACTTTTTGGCAGACATTTTAAGCCAAAACTCTGGGTCGGCGATGCATGCCCTTGACATCGAGGGAGAATGTCAGGAGTATTTACGACGATTAAGGTATCTTCCAGAAGGACAACGGCGAGATGAAGCACTTCGTAAGATCATTAGGATGCTACAGGGATGGATGGATGTGAATGATCCTGACCACGCATCTGTAATTTTACTGGCGGTTGACCACGTCATCTACAGGAGAACTCTGTATAAATTCATCGACCCGGATCATACTCAACTCAGAGCCGTGATACCCCGGAGATATCAGGAGGATGTGGTGAAGCTAGTGCACTTATCGATTGGTCACGGCGGTACCGACAAAACACTTGCTGCACTCGGCGAATCATTCACTTGGAAGAAGATGGGAATTACCGTACGTAAGTGTCTTCGTGCTTGTGACGCATGTCAGCGGAACAAGTATACGTCGCACTTACTACGAGAGCCTCCCAGGCCTATATTGCCTACAAGACCTCGTAAGTTATATGCACAGGATTTGTATGGGCCAATCCCAAAGGCACGTCGAGGGAACAGATTCATAGTTGTGACCATTGACGTCTTCAT
Organism: Meconema thalassinum; assembly: GCA_946902985.2. NCBI lineage: Eukaryota > Metazoa > Arthropoda > Insecta > Orthoptera > Tettigoniidae > Meconema > Meconema thalassinum. Next base: position 600,942,096 of record OX336388.2, on the reverse strand, counting down.
GAAATTTACCATGCTTCACCCGATTCAGAAGGCGACGTCACACCAGGTAATCCAGAGAATTAAGAAGCAAGTAATACCGGAGGCGGGGAAGCCTGAATAACTGCTTACCGATCATGGGTCCCAATTTACATCTGCCGAGTTCACTAATGCCATGGATGAGCTCGAAATAGGCCATGTACTTTCATCAATTCGCCATCTAGAAAGTAAACCCGCAGAATGCGTGATGGCTACTCTGGGAAAATTCTGCCGATTATATCGTCAAACAGAACATTGGCGATGGACCGAGGTCCTGGCCATCATTACCAAATGCATAAATTACACTCTTCATGAGAGCACAGGGCAAATTCCAAACGTGCTGCACTTCAATCAGGCACCGATTAGAGTGTGGAGCCATATAGTAGTGACACCTCCTAGTCTTCAACCCTCACATGCCAGTCGTATCGAGGCAGCGAGAGAACGCATGAATCGCCAGGCCGAGAAATTTCTACGAAGAGTAACGATCACGAGGTTTCGCCAGCCACTCATCGAGGGAGATTTAGTCCTGATTCGACGTCCTGGGATTTCCAATCCTCTAGAGAGGGTATACGCCAAATTTATGTCACTTTATTATGGTCCGAACCACGTACTCCGGGTTCTAAACAATGGAAGTTACGTCATTGGAAGTATGACCACTGGCGAACGCATTGGCGTTTTTAATGCAGCCAGTTTAAAAAAAATATCACCAGGAATAATCAGATTGCCTTGGTAAATAAAAATGCCTGTCATGCATTTTTATTTAAAACCACGGAGGGGCAAATGAGACCGCTTGATCTCATGCTGGTGATGATTTTATTGGTAACATAAGAATACTCCAACTGAGAAACACTGAACGCACTCCGGAAGCTTGTATCATCTTCAGGAGAACTTTTGACTTCGTTTGCAAGAGTAAAAAGAATTAATCATGGTCGCAGATTTCTATCTACGATGTGCATCTTTGAGAAACATTATAATTCGCAATTCTGCATTATTAGCCACGTCAATATAATACTATTATGGGTAATTTATGGTATTTGCATCGCAGAAACGCGAGGAAGAAGGAAGTAAAGGCTAAATGACTTCGGCGGTATTCGAAGCCGGAACACGCCATGCAGAGAGGAAGGACAATCGCATGTGCGTTTGAGCCGCATGGATGTGTACGTTACTAAGTCTGGTCGAGTGACCGATGAACATTCTGTTGGTGAAAAGACTAAGGAAGTCGTATCTAAGGATTGACCAAGCATCCTACGTTGTATCAGCACCGCAGTGCTTGTGAAATTGTTTCTACAGAATTATAATCACGATAAAGTGATATTTTCAAAGTACGAGTGATTTAGTGATTTTTCCTGTACGCCTCGTGCATGTGCAATCACCACATGGTGGAATGTGGGTCGCAAAATTTTCCAGCAAAGTGAAAATTATAGTGCTATTTAACAGCATTGAGTGCTGTGGAAATTGTTAATGCTAGAGAAATACGCCGTGTCAAGGCGGATCTCATTTAAATGTTCAAAGTGATTGTGCTATTAACGTGCTATTAGAATCTGTGAATGATAGCTTCAGTGAAGCAGGCACATGGACATTTCTATTCTATAAAGCCTGCACCGTTTATAGCCAGTGTTGCTAAATCAATCATTAGCAGTGATAAAGCAGTGTGTTTCAACCTATTTCATTACTTCAACGAGAACGTCAAAATGTTTGACGGTGACGACATTCTGATGTACGCCTGTACCACGAGGAACGAGATGATGGCGTAAATATCCCAATGGAGGATCCATTGACCATCTAGCATCAGCAATATGGAAGCCGACATAAGAATTGCGCAACCATGGCCGAAGAAATATTACTACCACCTGGGAACACAAGGATTGGTCCATGAATTTGAAGCCTGGGATGTTTCTCTGTGAGAAACATGCTGCCGTTTACGTTAATTTCTACTTGTATTTGGTTCTGGTCTCGTGGGTGGATTAGTTGTAGTCAACCGTTTATATAACAGTCATTTAGGTAGGTCTTGTATTTTTGTAGATGCCGCTGATGGCATACTTTCATTTCCATAAGCTTCCGCATTTTTTGGCGGACAGGTTATGCCTTGGAGTTGGACACCTCAGAGGGGTGCAAATATGTGTCATAATTTTGTATAGTCCTTAGAATGGACATCAGCTGAGAAGGAACAATGTTTGTTTGATTTAACCAGCTCAAAGTAAGGTTATTTTCTTTTGATAACTTTGAGGCCCCTTTTGTTTAAGGAATAAATACGCCACTGTCGGTCGTATCATTTCGATGTTGTAAAGGTTACGTATCTACCATTTTTTGTAAAATACATTTTTAAGGTCTCAGAAGCTTGATTCAAGGTGAATCAATTAAGAGAATGGGAGTGACTATAGTTAAAGCACTTGTAACCGACCATTACCGACTCTAGTGGCTACGCCGGCTAAAGCTCCGCGTTAGGTCAAGGGGCCAAGCTCTCTGCTGACTCGGTAGACGCGTGGGTTCAAGCCCCACCGTCGGCTGTCCTTGAAATGGTTTTCCGTGGTTTACCAATTTCCAACACCAGGCAAATGCTGGGACAGTACCACCCTGACAGGCCACGGCCGCTTCCTTCCACATCCTTGCCCAGTTTCATTCATCTTCATCCTTTCCATCTCTCATCCCGACGCGCAGGTCGCCCACGGGCGTCGACTAGAAAGACCTGCACTCGGCCTCTCAGGAGGCTACACGAAAAAAAAAACGACCATTCAACATCAAATTGTTTCATTTGCAATAATAAGCCAGGAGAATGGCATTTGTAAGAACAATTAATTACTTTGAGTGCATTCCGCACGTTCATTTGGGAACAATTCTTTTCTTTGTGACAGTGGAGTATATTTTCAATCTCTTTGAAAAGTGAAAGATCTGTCCTTTCGTATGCTTTGCCAAGCTGCGATGCAGCTTATGTTTAGACCTCATTTTTCAAGGCAAGTTTCGAAGCCTTGTTATCCCAATGATAATGACATTGTATTATAGTGTGCACAAAGTGAAATAATAGACATTTTTGAGTGCATTACACCAGTTTTTTGTACATGTTGATAGAATTTGACACGCAATGAAGCGTGCAATTTAATACTTGAGCTCCATTAGGATGACAGCATTCGACGCTCAAGGTTATCTGCTTTCACCTGCAGAGCAGCACACTAGATTTCTCAAGCGGGACAGTTGACGCATGACCGCATACTTTGTTTCTGCTAGATAGAGCTCAGTCATAAATGTACAATTGCATCATTGTTATTATTGAGTATAGGGTGTTTAAGAAGTTGCATTCCCACTTTTTAATTAAATTCGCAAATGTTGTAAGCGAATAGACATGGTATTTGTATACTATCAGAGTATTTCTTAATGAATGGAGCCACACTTTTGCTATTTTGGAAGGCTTATTTTCTCACTTAAAGTGATTGATTGTTTCCGTGATTTGACACGTTGATTTATTGGGGTGGTTTCCCGTTCAGATTTTATGCCAGCAGGCTCATGGAGATGACTGCTAAGGTGAATTCTTGCGTGATCCCGTGGAGGACACGTTTATATATTTGGGAATGGCATTTAGATGGAACTTTGCTTGTCCATCTCGAGATGTGTTATTGTGGACTAAATAATATCTTTATGATATTGGAGCCGCTTAGTGCTCAATGTTGCCATAATTATTCGAATCATGCATCTCGTAAGGAACTGTAAAAGTCTTAAGATTAGGAATTATAACTTGTGTTATTGTTGACTAACAGGTGCCACGTGCATTCTGTTGTGTTTAGTTTTCAGTCCATTAGCCCTGCATTGTTGGTCATTCAATAATACTCTTAAACAATGATGGTAATAATCAGAAACCTAAATCATGAAATGTAATTTTTATTTATATCGACGTGGGTTAAATCTTCATTTAAATCTTAATCAACTGTTTAACTTTGATCATGATTGTTTACATTTTTGACCAATGCAACGTGCTTGAGATAAAATATCCCTAGGAGGGGAATTCTAGAGAAATATATGGTTAAACTTGACAGGAATCAGTTGCTGATCTAATGGTGGTCAACTAGTGGATCGTGTACCACATGTTTGTTTTGACATGCTTCATAAGCATGCCTTGTCTGAATTCGCATACACTTTAGATGACGGATGGAACAAATAGTCTCCATTTCGAAGTAGGCAGGGTCATAAGAAGAATTATTATGTGGTCTGAATTTATTTCAGTGTATTTTCCCTATGTGAACCCTACTGATATTTTTTTGTAGTGTTGTTGTTTCAATATTCTGTTATGTGTAGGATTGTAATGAAATTACTGTTATACTAGTTTTGTTTAATTTATACACGGACAGTTGGATCCGATGTTGCTGTAATTCAAGGTTTAGCTCAGACAGATAAACATTAAATGTAAATGCGCGATGGTCTTTAGAATCATTTCGATTTTTGCAGTCATATGTGACTAGTTATTTATGGCACGATGATTCTTTCTAGATCATCGTTACCTTTTCTATTGTAATTTCAATTAGGGTTTTGAACCATTTTTTCCAGTTTTTCCCAATCTTTGTTTGTAATTCAAGCTGATCGCGAGGGTTTAATTTTATAGTTTAGGGGTTAGTCTTCATTCTTTGTTTGTTTTTGATTAGATAGCGGATTAGCCGATTTTATGCCCTCGGCTACTAGGCTAGGGGTTGGATTTTATAAATAAACAATTCCAACGATCTTTACTTAAGACTGGACTATTTTCTTCCGTAGCTTGTTTTTGTGCGGGGGGGGGGTTGTTTTACCAGGGTGTATATAACTTTGCAAATCATGATGGGAACCTGATCCTTGGGACAGGGGAGTCTCACAGCCGGCGAGCCCTTTTGGTTTGCACTCCCATCCTCTTCGTCGGTATGTGTTCGGAGGAAGAGGTCATCTGGGAGGCCATACACGGTTGGTGGTGACCGGGTGATATCCTCAAACGGGCACATAACCTATTCAAACACGGTGAAACCGAATTGAATGAGATTAAGTACAGAGGTAGCACTAGCAATTCAATTATACTCCTTGAAAAGGACAAAGAGTTATAAAAATACCCATTTATTTAGGAGAAAGTAGGCAATATATTCTTTACTGAACATCTTGTTTTTCATTGGAATTTAAATAATGGATTTTGTGTTTAGTCCGTGTGTTGAATATATCTAATTTATTTTATATATACGTTTGTGGTCGGAAACCATGTTATGATTTTGAGTCGAATTTTATACATGCGATGCTATGTGACGTTCGTAAGATTTTGATATTTATATGCCATTGTTGAGTTATATTGTCTGATTGTTTACAACTACAATATTTGCGGTAGAAGCCGCGACGGGTAATGCTAGTCGGTCAACAGACGAATGCTTTTACAGAAAATTGAAAGAATAATAGACAAAAATAATCAGTTGACGACATTCATCAAAGATATTCTTAAGCCAAATAGTGTAATTATAACAGACCAATTTCGCAAACCAGAGGAGTTCTATAATGGGATTCACTCAGCCCTATCGCCTTCAATATCTTCACTACAGATATAATAGAAGTCATTAGAAACGAGTGTATAGATCTTGGAACACTTTATTTTATTTTCGGAGCATTAGCAGGAATAGTAGGAACTTCATAGAATATATTTATTCGAGCTGAACTTGGTCAACATGTATGCGGACGATATAGCAATTGGATCAACAATGAAAGAACACCTACAGGAGGCAATCCACAATATAGAAAATTGGGCAAGGGATAATCAATTGAACATAATCAAAACAAAAGCAGTACAAATGGTATTTCGGAAAGAAGAAAGATTAACACAAACTGACGTCTTATACCTTGAAAACGGGAAATTAGAAAAAGTTAACTCAGCCAACTATCTCGGACTAACGCTGCAAACAACGATCAAATCATTCAGATATCATATCTCAGAAAGGACTAGTGCAGCAATTAGTGTCATGTGTGACATCAAGGAATCTACAAAATTGTCCACGAAAATGGCGCTTATTCCACGCCAACGTGGTACCAGTAATAGCCTATACCTCATATGGGATCAACTTACAATAACAGATTTGAAAGCTGTAGAAGGAGTAAAGGCAAGATATCTTAAAAGAATGTTGGGCATATCAAAATCGACCCGCTCAAGACTGGACTATGAGCTTGCACAGGAACCTTTTTTAATTGAGAAATTAAGAATAACAGCACAACTACCATCCAATAGACAAGAGCAAGAGCATCTGAGAATAAGAAAGAAAAAGCTGAGGAAATAGAGAGTGATGTCTACGCTGCTGATGCCATGTGTGACAGACACTGGATGGGTCCCAACTGTCTGTCAAGAAGTCAAATAACTAGACTAGCGGTGCATAGTTTACACCATAAATTGTGCTCTAGAATCGGATTTCATGAACCTACTGACCAGTGCGTCTGCACTCACGTCAGTGCAATGCCTCATGAGATCGATATCACTTCATAATGTGCTTCAAAAGAGGGGAAACGTTGCATGAGTACAGTAAAGAATAAATGAGCTGTAGTAATAAGTTTTGCTACGATAAGTGGAAAGAATTAATTAATAATTGTGAAAATTTGTAATATGGCCTTTCGGCTGAAATACTGTTCATTCTTATTTATATCAAAGCTTTCCAAACACGCAACTGCTTTGGGGCTGGCTTCATTCAGCTCATCCAGAGATCCTGAGAAAGCACGAAGTGGACAGTCTTTCACAACATGGTGGATTGTATGAGAAACTTCGCTGCAATCACAGTGAAGGGAATCTTTCCATTCCCATTCTTGTAAAGAGTATTGCCAGTTCTTCCTATCCCACATCGTATACGATTAAGTTTGCACCATGTGGCGCGAGATAGGTTGAAACGCAACGGTTTTAGAGTTTGGGTTGTCAATTCATAGAAAACATCGTTGGGGTGAAGATGCCCATTCTGTTGTCCACGTAGCCATAGGATCGAATACACCGGATGCCAGGTATATAGCGGTTCTCCATGGAGGTTGGGGTGTGCACAGTGCTGGATGACATTGTGAATAGGGAGAGCTTCATTATTCAACATTTTAGACCATAATCGAGCAAGAGCTTTCTGTCTTCTTAGATGAGGTGGTATGATGTTGCTGAATACCGGGAGCCATTGGATAGGGGTAGGTAGAAGCGTGCCGGATACAATTCGCATGGTTTGTCGAAGTCGAACGTCCACCAAGTAAGTATGGGAATTGTTTAGCCATATGCCAGAACAGTTCTCAGCTGGTGAGTATACATAGGCCAATGCTATCGTTCTTAACGTATTTGCGTCAGCTCCACATGTGTTCCTGTTAACCGTCGTGGAAGGTTATTACGGGATTTCAAATCAGCAGCTGTTTTCTGAAGGTGGTGTCGGTAGGTAAGTGGCCTATCTAGTGTAACACTCAGGTACTTTGGTGTGCTATTGTACTGCAATATCTGACCTCGAAATATTAATTGAAGCGATGCGCTGAACAGGAGTATAACCACCACAAATTGTATAATGAGTTAATTCCAAAAAACGTTAAACGAAATGTTAGTATAATTTGTGTCATTATGTGCAGATTGATAACTATTATGATGACTGAGGCAATGGAACACTCACGAACTAAATACAAAATAAATTATTTACAACCTTGTAACCTTCAAAAGTGAAGTGACAAGCATGTCAGGAAGAAAACCATTCGCTTTTTGCGGCCTTCCACTCATTTACGTTACGTTTGCGTTTTCTAGTTGCCGTTTCATGCTTTAATGCACTAGTTGTCACAAGCAAAGAACTATGCTCCGACATCTTGTACTGGAGTTAGATCCCTATGCCCCATCCCCTAGCACCGGAACAAGTTCCAAATTATTCCAAATGAATACGCCACATTCCAGGAACATTCATATAGATCCTCATTCCAATGTAACATCATTTTTGTGGAAATAGCGGTTAGATCCCCTTTCGGCGCATCGCTTCAATTGTTAGTAATGCAACACTGAAAAATGGCTTCAAACATCATCATATCCACTGCCATTAACTGTGGTGCACTAAGTGGCTTGGCGTGGCATCATTTTACAAGAACACAATGAAATGTTTCCAGAAACCATGAATGGAACAGTTAACTATTAACCTGTGTAATTGCGATATGCTATGAGAACGAGAGTTGATGGTAGCACTCCTAAGAAGCTCCATAGTTGTACGGTACTTGTATTGGTATCTTAGATCTGCATTCTGAATCCTATGCATGGAGTAAAGAAGCTCTAGAGAAGGTATCAGAATGGATGCGCAACAGACTTAACATATAGGCAACATGCAAGATGGCTGCTGTTACAGAGGGATTTGAAATAGAGGTGTGATACAGAATTGAACAGACTTTACTTTGACAGGCAAGATGGCTGCTGTTTTGGAGAGTGGAGATTTGGCGAACTTCAGGATATAGATCGAATCTATTCTAATTGTTTTTGGTTTGTCTGAAGGAGAAGATATAATATATTTCCAGCTATGCAGGTCAGCAAGTACAGGACTCCAGGAGTCAGAATTTCCAAAATCCGGGTAACAATGCAAACCAGAATTTCCTGAATACAGCTAACAATGGTAATTCTAATTTCAATAGCGGAAATAATTATCAAGGTCAAGGAAATGGTCCTCAGGGTAATTAGAGATCGGGTGGTTACAACAACCAGAACGATAGTCAGCACAAACGAGATTTTAATGGAAATAATCAGGCTGGTAGTAACAACCATCGACAGATTAACGAGAGAGTGAACAGGAATGGGGGTAGGCCTAGTACGTGTACTTTAAACGATAATCAGACTGTGATGTAAGGTCAGGTTTACAGTCTGATGTTTTTCCCTTCAGTAAACTTATATCTGATGCATATGATCTGGAAATTAGAAGTTACCTACTACGAGAATTTATTGAGGTGCCAGTGGAACCTAAGGCCATTATGAATCATGTTGTGGAGTTATACGTGTTGGGGGTGCACGTGTTTGTCCTGTTGGACAGAGGATGTGTGAAGTGGTTTATAAGTGCCAGATCTTATGGTAAGATGAAGGATGTTGGAGCGGAATTCGAAGAAATTCCTATTAAATCTACTTATGTTATTACTGCAGTAGGGAAAATCCCATGTAATCTCTAGGCAAGTCCTGGTCAAAATTGCAATTAATGATAACGTAGAGAGTGAGCATTCCAAATTTAGTATATGAGGTGTTCCTTGGAACGGATTGGTTTACTAGGTTTTCAGTTAAATTGTGTTACGATGAAGAGTGTGTGAAATTTTTATGGGATATTAATGAAGTTATTGTCACGTTTATTGAAGTAAGTAAGAGAGGTAATGGGTCTTAGAGAGTGGGTGTTTTAAGTGAAGTTTTCTTGGCAGGAGAGGTGCAGGTAAATGGGCAGGTCTCTTGTGATGTGGAACCTGTGCCATTATTCTTTGTAGGGAATTTGCAGACAAATGATGATCTTGAGTATACAATGCGTCAAGTTGCATGTGAGTGTAGTTTGGATTCTGATCAGGTAGACCAACTTTATGAGGTATTATTAGAGAATAAGATAATTTTTGAAGAACGAATTGGAGAAGCCAAGTGTTACGTACATACTTTAAACGTGCATGATTATTCCATTTTTGTCAGTCAACGCTATCCGGTACCTTTAAGGTTTCAAAAATCAGTTCAGGATAAGATTGATCAGATGTTATCAGATGGAATAATTGAGCATAAAAATTGTTCTTATGTGAATTCATTGATTACAGTTCCTAAGGCTGATGGCAAGGTTATAATTTTTTCTTGATGATCGCATGCACTCTCATAATAGTTCTGACCATTTAAAATCCTTGTCAATTGAAGAATTGATGCAGAGTTTTGAGGGAAAGCAATGGTTCACATGTGTTGACCTCAGCTCTAGCTTTTCGCAGGTTCCACTTAAGAAGTAAAATAGGGCTTTTACTGATTTTAGTGATCACAATAACCTATACCTGATTTGGCGTGTGCCTTTTGGTTTGAGGAGTAGCTCAGCAGATCTTATTCGTGCTCACAATATAGCACTAGGTAGTGACACAAGTGAATTTGTCACGATATATTGAGCCTGATATCACCTCTTCAATTTTAACACCAATGGCTCATGTTGTTGCATGATTCCATTATCAAACCAAGGACTTCCGAGAGACTGTCTTTTCTCTTTGGAAGTAGCTCTCATTTGATCTGTAATACGTTGCCACGCCGAAAATTTGTATTTTTACGTTTTTCTGATGATTGAAATTATTAAAGGATATTTTGTATTATTTGAATGACTGGAAATTTCTAGGATTTATTTGTGTACTTGTGAGTAAAGGTATAATATCACAGATATGGGAACACTAATTTATTGGTCGCACCTTTGACTAGGGTGGCGCAGTCCGAACGTCCGTCATCTACATGGTTATTACTCTTATATCAGGCATGGTTCCAAGCGAATATGTTTTACCGCGAGTGTAATATCGAAACGTGTATACCACGCAATAATTCATCCTTAAGTGGAAACTCGTTTATACAAGTGTGAAATTATTACCCGTGCTTACGGAAGTATTATTGAGAAGAAATATTACTACTCTTATATCGGGCATGGTTCTAGGTAGACGTGAATTTCGCAAGTCCAAATATCTAAGCGTGGAGGTCATGCCATAATTCATCCATAAGTGGAAGTTGTTTAAAAGTGCAGTATAATTGCCGGTGTGGAACTGATTGAATTATTCAACGTCATTTTGACGTATTTATGATATTTTCAAGTGAGTAGAAGTGGATTATCATTTACAAGAACCCAGGACTTAGTGCGGAACACATGGTTGCACGTGCGCGTTAGCAAACTGCGGAATTACGAACAATCTTCGCATAAAAGTGAATAAGAAGTGTTCATGAAAGACTGTACGTGAATGTAATTTTTGTAAGAGTGGATTACTCAGATACGGACCAATAACGTGTGTAATTAACACCCCAGTTTTTAGGGTGTTTGACGTCACACAAGTGACGAATATAGAGTCTGTGACTGGATATTTATGGTCATTTCTGCTCAAAACCACTATCAGTCGTGATGATGTAAATACCGACATGGCTGGAGAAAGTGGAGGATGATGCTCTCTTATGGAAGTGTGAGGAGATGGCATTTAATCCAAAGCCATACAACCTGCCAATATAACCCCAGGCAAGATATGAACACAACATCGAAATGGAAGTTACTGTACGTAAGTGAGAATACAAAGCTTATTTTTCTGTACGGTCAGACACACGGGATGGATTTAGGAAGAGGCCAGGAGTGCAGGCCTTGCCACAGTTATTTGTACATACGTTTTAAGGCTATTAAACTGTGCTGATAGTCAAGCCCAGTAACGTAGAATAAAATGTTAACTGCTGTTAGAACCACATTCCATTTGGTTACTGTGTCATTGAGCTAAACACATGTTCTTAAGGTCAAGCCCTTGAAAGAATTCATTGATTTACATGAGCGCTTTAGCACGCTGAATATGAAAGTTCAGGAGGCAGTGGAGTGAGACTGCGGGCAGGCAGTGGAGAACCGGTTTATTTTCTTTTATTATGTAACAGTCCTGAGTGTATCATTCTTTTGTTGGTGTTTTATTGAATTGACAAAGACTGCAAAGGAAATTAATCAGGTAAAAGACTTGAGCTAAGCAAGCAGTCATTGGTTCGATGAAGGGGGCCATATTACCATGTTCATGTCCCAAATAAAGGAAAGCCTAGCGTGTTTAAAGTGTATTAGACACTAATTAAAGGTACAACTACAGTCAGCCGAGAGCTGGTCAATACTTTGTGATTATATTTGAAGGAACAGCTGGATGCAGAGTTACTGAATTTTAGTCCAATGCAGGAACTCTGTACGAATATAATTTAGATGACCACAGTGTTGTTATGTTATTGGAATGTACGCCTTTTGGTACAGGATTTGCTAGCGGCATGCACGATTTTTGTCTTGCAGGCTAAGATAATTGACCGATGGGTCAGGTGTTATTGTTGAGCACTAAAGAATGCGTATTAAAGGTTGTGAACAGAGTTTCACATATTGATGGAGTTGAGGTTAGATGATTACAGACACTAATGTTTACCCATACGAGTTTATTGGTCACTAAACGCTACAGAGACACTGTTAGGAATAAAATGATGATGATAATAACGATAATTCTAAAAATCAAGTGATAGGATTTTTCTACTAAATTGTGATGTAAATAAACCCTTAGGCTGAGATTCTAAGAACTAATAAACATGCTAAACTGAACTTACTTTTGAAGACCAATCTTATCTATTGCTGTACGTGACATATTTGATACAATTGCTGATTAATCCTGATTTGTGAGACGACGGTCAGTTAATGACGTGTTTAAACACGGTTTTTAATTTGACAACGCGACATAAGACATGAAGTGAATTCATGCTGTTGCCAACATACTTTTTATCTCCAGTATACCCGTATGGCCATTCGTCACAAAGAGTGAGGATGCGTGTAAGCAGACAGGAGTGCCTATTGCGCAAACTTAGTAGAGTTCTTTAATTTGTTATTCATTTGTGCTGTTAATAGAATAGTATTTCTTTCTCATAAGTTAGGAAAGAAATGTGTATAGCTTTGCTTCCTAGTAAATTTTGGAATAAACTCATCTCGTTTATATCGTTGCAGATTTAATTTCAAATAGGAATAGCTTAGATAACAATAACGATAAATGTTAGAGATGACACCATCATAGGGTAGTCATACTTATTGTGCAGTAAATGTAACGACATATTTGCATTGTAAGCAAGTAAATATCTTTCCTTGCTGTGAATTCGTGCCTGTATCATTAATTATTATTGAAATCTCTCTCAAGTAATTGGACAGCGATACGTTACGTGTCATACTCTTAGCTTGCTCTTTTGTTTTTCAAGCCATTTTTGTAGGTCTTCGAGAGGCTTAACTTAGGTTACTTTGAATGGAGGTGAGCAAATTCTTGTTAGGGCAGATTAACACGGACTAGCCGTTTTTCACCTCTCTGAAGTAGGCTAGGGGTCTGTTTTCTCCGTGATTATAAACAGTGTGATTTAAATGTAAGCCTCGCCTCTTCACTGTATTTTTGTGTGATTGTATTCCTCTGGACATGTTGTTTATAATCTCTCACATACCCACATAACCGACACCCCGAGTTAAGTTCCCTTGTGTTTTGCCAGTTCAAGAATGCATTCCTCCCCATCCTTATATGTCTTCTCTTTGGAGGAGGGTCTCGGAAGGGCAATTTAAGAGCTGTGGCTCCCCGAAACCCTTGCCAAACGGGCACAATATACAGATGACTTAATAATAAGTTCTAAGACTTTTGAGGAACATCTATTTCAACTCAACTATGCTTTCAAGAAACTCGATTGGTTAGGTTTCACGCTCAAACTTTCCAATTCATCATTTTGTAGGGAGGAGGCCACTTTTCTAGGTCATAATCTCGCATGTTGCCAAAGTAATGGAAATAATCCTAGAAAAAATAATTAGAGTAAAGGTAGAAAACCAAATAGAGGAGGAGCAGTTTGGATTTAGAGGGAGAAGGTCAACAGTGGGACCCATTTTCATTCCGAGACAGAAAATTGAAAAGAGTTGGGAATATGGGAAAGATATGGTAATGACATTTATTGATCTAGAAAAGGCCTATGATAGCATCCCTAGGACAAAAGTTTGGGAAAGCTTATCAAATAGAGGGATAGGCAAGGAACTGAGAGACATGATAAAAGGAATGTGCATGGATTGCTACAGTAGTGTGAAGACTAGAGTCGGGACATCGGAATGGTTTAAAATTGTCACTGGACTAAAGCAAGGAAGTGTGTTGTTACCATTATGATGGATGACATCATGAAGGCAGCAATGAAAGACTTCAGTAGGGGGCAAAGATGAAGGTAATGTTGTTTGCAGACAATGTTGTGATCTGGGGCGAGGATGAAATGGAGGTACAAGAACAGTTAGACGTAATAAATGAAAAGATTGAACATTCGGGATTGAAGATAAATGTGGAGAAGAGTAAAACAGTGGTGGTGAGTAGAGGTAAGAAAGAAGGAAAGTAGGAAATAAGGAATAGGAAGTGGTGAAACGCTTCAAATACTTGAGAAGTGAATAGAATGATGGTGGAAGACTAGATTTGGAAATTAGCAGAAGAATACAACACGGGAGTGCTTTCTAACAACAGGTATGGGGACTGGTATGGAACAAGGATATACCAATTAAGGCTAAAGAAGTTATGTACAAAGCATATTATGTTCCTATAATGACATATGCAGCATAAGCTTGGACAATGACTAAGAGGAATGAGAGCAGAGCTCAGATCAGATTCCTGAGAAGTAGGGTCCAGAAAACGAGGAGAGACAGAGTGAGAAATGAAGATATACGGAAAGAACTGGGAGTACAGAAACTAAATTACAAACTGGAACAAAACAGATTGAGGTGGTTTGGACTTGTCAAACGGATGAATGAAGTAAGGCTACCAAGACGAGCACTGGAACGACGGATGACAGGGAAGAAAGGACGAGGAAGACCAAGAATGCGTTGGATGGACTCGGTAAAGAATAGCATTAGTAAACGGAACCTGGATTGGAACACCTTGTCGGAAGAGGAATGATGGAACGACAGAACAAAGTGGAGAGGAACAAGAACCCAGTGTCAGCTGGAAAAGGGGAAATGAAGATGACGATGACTGTATCAAGGAGGGGTGAAAAAACTGAGGAAAGTAGAGCGAGGAAGATACTCGATCCTAGTGAAGCCAGAAACGTGAAGGAGCTTAAATCGTGTTTGGGCGTCTGTAATTTCTTTAGGAGGTTCGTGATGTATTCATATCTTGTGGAGCTGTTCGCAATCGCGAATAATTAATTTGTTAATTTTACAAGTTTTGTTAAAGTTTCAAAGTCAGATACAAACTTATTTTTCATAACCTCTACTTGGTCACCACGTGTACGTGACATTTCGTTTTGTAAAATGCTTTCATGTTAAATCAAATATGTTCTAAAGTTATTTACTCACTTGTTAGTTCATAAGCCTAGTTCGCTTCTCAGAAAATTCTCCAAGAGTTTTAGCCACGTTCTACGTTCGTCATGTACGCATGAAACCTCGTGGTCAACTGGTCACCATTTGTTGCGCTCATTGACCAGCCCCCACGCAGCAGCTACGCGTCAGCCAATCACAGCTCGTCTTCTCCAGACGTGGCCCGTCTTCTCCAATCCAGCGCCATGGACGCTTTTGGAACATCGTCTGCCTAGCTATTTAAGCGGTCTGCTAGGCTGACTGCTTTGTGCTTTCCTGACCGTCACCATGCGGTACACAGTCTTGCTAAACCGGACCTTAAACTTCAAATCTTGTCTACGTATCATCTTTAATTTCCGCATCAAGAAGTATTATTAAAACTTCACAACGTCTTTCGACATTTTTCTTAGTGATCAAACCTCGATCACATGTTACGTGTTCCTGCGACATGTTTATACAACGAACATTAAAAGATGTGAACTGTACATCTTGAAGTGCTACGGAAAACTATTCCTATGCAATTTATCTACAAAGTGAATACATTATTACTTAAGACTTCGTCTTCATATGGCTTATTATAAGTCTCTACTTTTTGTTAAAGCTATTCAAAGTGACATAAATAATGTCATCCTTACTGCTCAAGCAAGTGCTCTACGAACCACCGTTCTTTTCTTCAAACATTTAGGTTGCTAACCTAACTTTATGAGAAGTGCTTTGTAAAGTGTAATTTTCTGTTCTACTTTATAATGTTACTTCGTTCTGAGTAAAGATTCATACAAGCGTACTTCAGAAGTTTTCTCAATTTTAATATATCGGCTTGCTTTTCCATTCCTCCTAGAAGGTATTACATACGTACTAGCTTTTGCCATTTTCTTGCAGGATTACATACCTACTAGCTTTGGCCATTTTCCATTTGGGATTAGTCTCATTAATTCTCGTGCATACCTGCGTCTGCCATTGCACTTTTTTCTTGGAACATTTCATGGTTCACTTTCAAGTAATAGGCCTACTTGCCTACCTGCTTCTACCATTTCAATTTATTCGGAAATATTTCATGTTTAACTTTCATGCAGCTCACGCATACTTGTGTCTGCCATTGCATTTCCGTTGGAAATATTTTTGTTGCATCTTGGCAATTCCCTAAATCTTTCTTTTTCATAAGGTACTGCAGGATTCAGCCCCTGTCAGCCACTAGCCCCTTCTATAGGCTATGTCTTTTTCTATGTAACTGCCTTTTCAGTTTCCCTTATTTTTCTTTCTTTCATAGGGTACTGCAGCCTGTCAGCCATTAGCCCCTTTATAGGTTATGCCACTATTCTTTTCCCTTTCTATGCAAACTACTTTTTGCATTAAATCATTTATAGTGCCTAACCTGGCTCAAAATTCAATAAATTACTTTTTCTTTGTCAGAAAAGCAAAGTTGTATAAAACTAAATAAACTAAATATTGTTCTTTGTTATGCTAACTTATTTTCTGTTGATTGAAAGGAAATATATATGTCAAAGCTACCTGCTCTCTCTTTCTTCTTTTCTTGTGTCATATATGCTAAATGTTCCCATGTTCCTTAACGCTCAAACTTTGTTCGATTTTAAATTCACTCAAAATCCGTCTGATAACGGAGACCTTTAATTGGTTGATCCAATGGTTAGTGACTGTTAATCACACCAGGAGCCATTCAGGGAGCTACTGAAGTCAGGTAGTTGGTGGTACTGGAACCAAACACATGCCGATGCATTCAAAGCTCTGAAATGTGGATTCGAGGAAGCAGTGGTGCTGCGTTACCCACTAAGGGACAGTGAGTATGTTTAGATAACAGATGAGTCAAATGTAGGCATTTCAGGTGAGCTTTGTCAGAGAGATAGATAGATAGATAGCTTTATTTTGTCTGGCAGGATTAGGGCCATTGGGCCCTCTCTTCCATCTAACCAGATTTTACAATTAATACATTATTACAATATTAGCAGAATTTAACAATGGTACTTAAATCTAACAGAAATACATTTCAGATACAATCACAATACATATAATAGCAGGTAAGCATGGCCTAGGAAAAAATTATGTTAGTTAATTAATTATTGCTAAAGTAAGAAATTAATAGGGAAATACAAACACTAATAAAACAGAAACTAATGATGATGTGATGATGTTTATGATGATGATAAGCACCATGGCTGAGTTATTACTATAATGTTGATTTTGTAATGCGCATTTAAAAGGATGTAAGAAATTATTTAGGTATCTAAACAGAAAGTAAATAAAATGTAAATTAGAAACACGAATATAACTCAGCATAAGGATTCAAATATTTGACGTGTTGAGTTCAGCTTTAATTTCTTTTGTGATATGTACAGCTGGCATTGCTGCCTGAAATTGGACGGGGGTTACTCCTCTGACAGAGCGCGGCAAGTTGTTCCACAGTCGTGCAGTAGAAACTACGAAAGAGTTAGTGTAGCGTACAGTGCGGTGTATAGGTATGAGCATGAGTAAATCATTTTTTGACCGTGTACCAAGACTATATTCGTGTGAGAGGCAGTTAAACTGAGAATGCAGGTAAGCTTGAGAGGAATTTAAGAGTATTTGTTGGAAAAAAAACATAAAGAATGAAGATCGCGGCGTTGATTTAGTCGTAACCAGCTAAGTTGCTCCTACGCAGGGGTGACGTGTTCGTAAAAGAGTAAATTGCATATGTAGCGTACACAGGCACTTTGTGCTAGTTGGAGCATACACAGGCATTTTGTGCTAGTTGGAGTCTGTTTTTAAGAGTAGCAGACAGGTCATAGTATACCACATCGCAATAATCAAAATGAAGCAATACTAGCGAGGTAACGAGTCTTTGTTTTAACACGCGAGAGAAAATATTCCATAATCTTCTCAATGAATCCAGTGCAGAAAATACTTTTCTAGAGACGCTGTGGACTTGCTGCGTCCAAGAGAGATGTTCGTCTATAATCACGCCCAGATCTTTGACTGATTCTCGGAATTCGATTCAGGAGTCACGCAAGCGTAAGTTTGGTGGAGAGGGATTATTTTTTATTTTACGGAGAATATTTGGGTGGGAGATTATGATAGCTTCAGTTTTTAGCCTATTTTCAATTTAGAAAAAAATAGGCTTATGAGATCACCTTTTGTCCGTGTGTGTGTGCGTGTGTGTGTGTGTGTGTGTGTGTGTGATTCGTGTGTGTGTCCCCCCCTAATAAAATCGAAACGGCTTTAGCGATTTGAATGAAACTCGGGAAGTTCATAGCACTATTCCCGGCGACCTCGACCGTGCCCTTCAAATTTTGTTACGTCTCTCCAATCCAACATGGCGGCTGTGCGAAATATTTCACTAGCATTCAATATCTCCGAAACTATTACCGATATCGCCCTGAAATTGTGTACGGTAATAAAGGGCACTACTAGAAGTTCAGCTATGAGACTTTCAAAAACCTGTTGACTACAAAACCAACATGGCGGCCAAGCGAAGTTGAGACATTTGAATAGACTTTTCTCGCGATTTAACTATCTAAATATAATGAAACTTGGTACAGAAAATATTTATACACATTGTAATGCACTGGAGTCTAATTTAGTTCAATTGTTTACATAACCTCAAAATGGCGGCTGTGCGAAATATTTCACTGACATTCTATATCTCCGAAACTATTACAGAAAACACCCTGCAATTTTGTACGGTGATAAAGGGTACTGATACAGGTATACCTATGTATATTTCATAAACCTGTAAAGTACGAAACGAACATGGCGACCAAGCGAATTTAAAATATTTTAATAGACTTTTCTCGTGATTTAACTCTCTGAGCGCAGTGAAATGTGGTACAGTAATTGATTTTGCAGATTGTAATGCACTGCCATCTAATTTAATTCAATTGCTTACATAACCTCAAGATGGCGGCTGTGCGAAATTTTAAAATTAAGTTTTAATTTCTTGTGTCGTAATCATGCGATCGAAGTGAAAGTTTGAATAATGAACCTAGGCAATAATTGTCTTTGAATGGTACATAACTCTATGGCCTATACACATAACACTCCTAAATGGTGAGCTCCCGAAATATTTAGACGGTTCTCAATATCTATGAATCTTTTACAACAACCAAACTGATTTTTTTTATGTTCATAGAGACTATGAACATATGTTCACCTATAGGACTTTCAGGAACCTGGTGAGCACAAATCCAACATGGCGGCGACGCGAAGTACAAATATTTAAATGGACGTTTCTCGCGAATTAACTATCCGAGTGCCGTGAAACGTTGCACGTTAAATGCTTATACAAATGTTGATCCATTGGCATCTAATTTATTTCAATGGTTTGCATTATCAGAAGATGGCTGCTGTGCGTAATTTTAAAATCTCGTTTTTACTTATTGTTGTCTAATCATGCGATTGAACTTTGAATACCACACGTACACAATAATCTTAATGTAATAGTACAAAAATAAAAATCCAACCTGGCGACCATCTGAAATATTTAGACGGTTCCCAATATCTACGAATCTGTTACAGCAATTAAACTGAAATTTTGTATGTTGATTGTGGCAGTTAATGTTAGCAGGATATATGAAAATAGGCTGTATAGTTCTTCACGGAACTACTTGTTGTCTCATAGAGTCGTAGTCCATGTGAATTGGACCTATTAAAAATTTCAGTTAAATCCTCATTGAAAGCTTTGATTGCTTGCGATAGTCTTTGTGGTGCAGCATGCAGATAGAGTTGTACATCGTCAGTGTATAAGTAATATTTGCATTTATTTATCGATGAATTGATATAATTTATGTAGGTCGAGAAGAGAAGAGGTCCTAGAACTGATCCCTGAGGGAATCCTTTCTCCACGGAGCGCCAAGAAGACATTTGATTTGAGTTACTTTTAACGTGCTGTTGGCGCCTGTGTAGACATGAGTCCACCCATTGGTTACTGTTCATAGAGAGATGAATTTTGAATAGGCTAGAGAGTAATATGTCATGATCAACAGAATCAAATGCTTTACTTAAATCAAGCAGTGCTAAGATTGTTGCATGCCCACTGCCCATAGCCTTTCTTATGTCATCCGTGACCTTAAGTAGTGCCGTAGTAGTGCTGTGATTTTTCCGGAAGCCAGATTGGTGCTCATCAAGGATGTTGTGCGCTTGCAAATAGTAGGAGAGTTGTTCGTACACGATAAATTCGAGAGATTTGGAGACGGCAGAAAATATGCTAACTGAGCGATAGTCACGCACGTTTTTGGCTTATGTGTTTTTAGGGATTGGAATGACGATAGTCGCTTTCCATAGCAATGGGTACGTACCGGTCATTAACGAGTAGTTGAATATGTGTGTTATTGTGGGAAGTATAATGTCAATGATTCGTTTGAATAACTATATTTCTATATTGTCGATCCCTTTCGATTTTGATTTGATTCTAAGAATGGCACGTCTAACTTGTGAATGGGGTAACATGTGAGAAGTAGAATTCTTCTCTGTTGGGGGTGGACGTTTTGCAGTTATTGATGAGAGTTCTGTGTTTTATGCCTGGGTTGACAGAATGTCCGGTACTAGTAAAATACTCATTCAGTGTGTCAAGAGGTAGATTAATGGGGCTGTCTTTTCTTCTTTTATTGCCTATTCTTATGTTTCTTAGTTCATTCCACGCCGGAGAGGGTTTGATATTACGCCCGAGCAAGTTGTGAGCATGCCTGGTTCAAGCGTTACGTACTGCTTGGGATGTTCTGTTTCGTAGCGTTTTTAAGTCATCATAATTCTGTTGCGTGGGTAATTTCTTAAAATTTCTGTGTGCAGGATCTCGCTTAGCCATTGGTTCTTTCAGTTCCGTGCAGAGCCAAGGTGCTGGAGGTCGCGTCGGTCGAACAGTTTTCACTGGAGCATGTTATTATCATATAGTCCTGTCAAGTAGTCGTTCATTTTGTGTACTTTATCATCTATATTGCGAATATTCAGTATAATATGCCATGGTACATTGAGAGCGTTTTCTAACAAGGATAGCGTGTCGATTTTAGAGGTCTCTGTACGTGACGGTCCTTGGT
Organism: Meconema thalassinum; assembly: GCA_946902985.2. Classification (NCBI taxonomy): domain Eukaryota; kingdom Metazoa; phylum Arthropoda; class Insecta; order Orthoptera; family Tettigoniidae; genus Meconema; species Meconema thalassinum. Next base: position 600,921,080 of record OX336388.2, on the reverse strand, counting down.
TTGGTCTTCTTATATTTTAAAGAGTAGGACAAGTAGATTAAGTCGTGGGCAGAAATTCCTGGTACAGATGTACAGATAGAGGAGGGGATCTGAGGATGGTATCTATAGCTTCACGTGGATTGTCTGCCACGGAGAAGAGAAGTACAATTACTGAGTTGGAACTTCCGGGAATTGTATTCAGTCGTAGCAAATTCAGGATGTATGTTTTAGGAAGTTATTATCTATTATTATTTATCGTATGGCTAAAAACTAGGTGAATTTCAATATAATAAATGTATATATAAATAAAAGGAAGAAGGAAGATTGTAGTTTTACGTGACCGTGAATCTTGTGATTATGAGCCACGGGACCTCCTTTTTACGTGGAATCCGAACCACAGGACATGGCATTTCACTTCGAAAATCTCACATGCATTGACCGGGAAACAATATATATAAATAAGTAAATCATATGTACAATATATACGTCACAAGAACATTTGTTGCGATTGCATTTATAACGAGATATCCAGATGTTGAAGCAAGTCCAGAAAGGGAGGTGCAGCAGAAATAACATCTTGTGGTGATCCAATATACTTCCTCAGCGGCCATTATTGAACAATATGCTCTACGGTTTGAAGAGGAGCTCCGCAGTCACAGGCAGGAGAATCATGAAGTCCCCATTTATGTAGCATGGCGTTACATCTGGCGTGACCTGTTCTTAGGCGATTTAACTTTACCCACTGGTTTTTCTTCAGGTTAAATCCCGGAAGTCTTGTAGTAGGATCTACAATACCTTGATGTTTCACAGGAGCAGACTTCCAGTTTTGGCGCCATTGTTCCGTGGAATTAATCTCAGGTATGTTATGCCATATTGGGTTCCTTGATCTAAGACGAGTGGAGGGAAGATCATTAAGAATTTCATGAATTGGGAGATCCTGTAGGTGATTTTGTTGATGTAGCTTTCTCCACTCACGTACTGTTGCTTCCTGTCGTCTTAGTTCTGGAGGTGATATGTTACTGATAGTGTGTAACCAGGGAGTTGGGGTACGTCTCAGTGTACCTGTTATGAACCTCATACTTTCATTCAGATGAACATCGATCTCTTTAGTATGAGCACTATGGTGCCACATTGGGGCGCGATGCTCTGCCACAGGGTAAACCAAGGTTTGCAACGGTTTGTTCTGACTTGGCGCCCAATTCAAATTATTATTATATCAGTTTATCCAGAGCATCTCAATCTAGGTTGTTTTTATTGATGGGGAACGTAAAGAATAACATTATATGTAGTTATTCACAAAGTTCTAAGAATTCGATGACATTCTACCAGACAACCATGCCTCCAGGTTTAGCAAATAAATGGCTTTGATATACAATAATAATTACTCTATTATTTGTTTTATTAATGCTGCCAATATTCAGTGTTTTTCTTTTGAGGACGGGTCTGGGAAGGGTAATTGGAAAGAAATCGGCTGGAACCTATTGAAAGGAACCGTCCTGGCAATTGCCTGGTGGTAAACAATAATGTCAACAATACAACACCTATTATGTATTATATTCAATAACACCAGTGCAATATACACTCCTGCACTCAAATATTTCATCCCCACAACTTAATGCTCAGTTTAATTTGAATAAACACCAATCACAAGCTATCCCATCAAATTAAAATTACGAACAACACGTTGTCTCGATAGGAGATCAAAATCAAGTAGTTCCGTGAACAACTATACAGCCTATTTTCATATATCATACTTATGTTAATTGCCTCTATCAACATACAACCGTGTGAGTTAGCCGTGGTCGTTACGGCATGACTGCTGGCAGTCGCTCACATCCGGGAGGCAAGGAGGTTCGAATCCTCCCGCCGGCAACCTTGAAGATGGTCTTCTGTGGTTTCCCATCTTCCTTCCAGGCAAATGCCGGGGTTGGTCCCTAACTATAGGCCACAGCCGCTACCTTCCAACTCCTCGTCCTTATATCCAAACTTTCCTCTCCAACGGTACTTGTAGCTCACCCCTTGGGTGTCCGTCTCGAAGAAGCTACAAAGCTGGCGAGCCGAACATGACCTCGGACACTCCCGGCACTAAGAGCCATACGCTAAAAAACAACAACAACAACAACAAAAACATACAAAATTTCAGTTTGATTGCTGTAATAGATTCGTAGATATTGAGAAACGACGAACTATTGCAGATGGTCGCCATGTTGGATTTTTATATATGTAGGTCTTAGAGTTATGTACTGTTACATGAAGATTAATGTGTGCGTGTAGTATTCAAACTTCAATCGCATGATTAGGACACAAGTAGTAAAAACGAGATTTTCAAATTTCGCACAGCTGCCATCTTGTGGTTATGGTAACAATTGAAAAAATTAGATTACAGTTGATTAACATGTGTATAAGGATTTACTGTACCAAGTGTCACTGCACTCGGATGGTTAAATTGCAAGAAACGACCATGTGAATATTTATACTTCGCGTCGCCGCCATGTTGGATTTGTGATCACCAGGTTATTGAAAGTCCTATAGGGGAACTTATGTTCATCGCCCCTATGAACATTAAAAAAATCAGTTTGATTGCTGTAATAGATTCGTAGATATTGAGATCCATCTAAATATTTCGGATGGTCGCCACGCTGGATTGTTATATGTATAGGCCATAGAGTCATGTACCATTAAAGGAAAATTATTGCGTAGGTTCATTATTCAAACTTTCACTTCAATCGCATGATTACGACACAAGAAATAAAAACTTAAATTTAAATTCCCACAGCCGCCATCTTGAGGTTATATAAACAATTGAACTAAAATAAGTACCGGTACATTACAATGTGTATAAACATTTCCTGTATCAAGTTTTGTTGCGTTTGGATCATTAAATCGCGAGAAAGGTCTATTTAAAATTTTCAAATTCGCTTGGCCGCCATATTCGTTTTGTACTTAACCGGTTTTTGAAAGTCCCAGAGATGAACTTCCAGTAGTGTCCTTTATCTCCGTACAAAATTTCAGGGTGATACCGCTAATAGTTTCAGAGATATAGAATGCCGGTGAAATATTTCACACAGCCGCCATCTTGAGGTTATGTAAACAATTGAACGAAGTTAGATGTCGATGCATTACAATCTGTATAAACATATACTGTACCATGTTTTATTGCCTTTGGTCGGTTAAATCGCGAGAAACGTCTATTTAAAAGTCGCAACTTCGCTTGGCCGCCATGTTGGTTTTGTAGTTACCAGGTTTTCAAAGGTCATATAGGTGAACTTTTAGTAGTTCCCTTTATCACCGTAAAATATTCCAGGGTGATATTGGTAATAGTTTCGGAGATATTGAATGCTGGTGGAATATTTCGCACAGCCGGTATGTTGGATTGGTGAGACGTAACAAAATTTGAAGGGCACGGTCGGGGTCGTCCGAAATAGTGCTAGGAATTTACCGAGTTTCATTGAAATCGCTCCAGCCGTTTAGAAGTTATTAGGGGGGACTCACACCATCATACACACACACACGCACACACAGGCAGACACACGGTCAAAAGAAGATCTTATAAGCCTATTTTTTTTTCATAAATTAAAATAGGCTATTAATTACGAAAGATGTCGTCTGAGAAGTTCTGGTGACAAATGCATCGTTTCTAACGAGTTTGGGGACCGTACGAAATTATCATAAACTGAACGTACGTGGGTCAATCGACAAGGAAAGAACGATGGCCAGAAACAGAATTTACGATAGCCACAGGCTACAAATCGGATAATTTGTTGGCACGGTACCTGACATGAAGATCGACGCTATGTACCATCTGATGTTGATCTATTTCCGGTTTTAGGGGCAGATGACCTCGTAGTTCCTCCCCTTAAAACCTCAATAACTAACTAACTAACTAACTAACCATTTCCGGTTCCAAGGAGGCATGCTATGGCGTCGATGATAAGCGTCGTAACGTCTGGCAACGCCCCCGGTAGGTCGTCTCTAATTAGCGCCAGCCACGGTTATCCCTGCTGCCGAAAATATTCAAGCCCCTCATGTCGTGAGGAATGAGGACCATATGGATGAGGCGTCTTCCCATCTCCACCAACGTCGCAGCGCCCGCCGGTGAAAATCTTCCTCCACGCATTATGTTACAGATATGATCAGATCAATGTTAATATGCCTTTCCACGGTTGACGTCACAGCTCGCCAATTATTTCACGGAATGCACAGTTCCAAATAAGCTCCGATTTACTCCTCCGATAAAATTGAATATCGCAATTACAATTCTCATGATTTTGAGTACACTCGTGGTGATTATTTACGGCACTTTCAGTGAACAATTTGACTATTTAATAGCGGTGCAATTACGTTATCATGATTTTGTGCACACTCGCTCTGACTGTACACGACACTAGCAGCGAACAAATTGACCAAATAATAGGGGTGCAATTACAGTTCTCATAAATTTGTATGCACTCGCAATGATTGTACACAACACTTTCAGAGAGCAATTTTACGTACAACACAACCTTCCATATGAATGTCATATCACAATAGTCGCACCACGAAAACGAATCTGTCTGACTGCATTATACGGCATGACTCAACCGACTCCTTTCACTACACGACTGACTCCAGTGCATCACCCGATTCAACTGACTGACCCGGTCGGTCACCGTGACTCCACTTCCTCATTCTGAGCGTGTTTTAAAATTCACTCTCTGGATTACTTCCAGAATAGTACCCGCTGCATTCCATACTGCAACAGGCAGATATTTATGGAACATATTAACATATAAAAAAACAAGCCAATTAATGTTGTGCGTTCAATTGTCCGCCCGCGACACGCAGTGTGTTCATATGAGGTGATTTCCCCAAATTCGTTCATGGCATTCATGGCTCCGGTCGGGGAATCGTTCATGACCTACAGTATCAAAGCCAACTACTCAATTATCCGCTGGAGTCAGGGGTGAATTTATAACCGAAAATTAAAAAATCAATATTACCGGCAAGCCTCCGTAGCCTCCAGCCTCTCACCGCTGGGTCCGTGGTTAAAATCCCGGTCACTCCATGTGAGATTTGTGCTGGACAAAGAGGAGGCAGACAGGTTTTTCTCCGGGTACTCTGGGTTTCCCTGTCACAATTTTATTCCAGCACCACTCTCCACTATCATTTGATTTCATCTGTCATTCACTTAATCTTTGCCCCAGGGGAGGGTGACAGGCTTTGGCAGCCGGCACAGTTCATATCCTCGGCGCTAGATGGGGCTTCATTCATTCCATTCCCTGACCCGGTCGGTCAACTGGAAGCAGGCTGTGGATTTTCATTTCAATATGACCGGCCAAGAGAGCGCTATTGCGCAACCTCGTGCCTCGGTGACATCCCGAGAGTGTAGGTTCAAACCCCACCTTGCCGGGTGCAAGCTTTGTAATTTGACACCCAGAGTGTAGCTTACATGTCGAATTTCGTTGATCCTTGAATCACTATGAAAGTCAAGGAGGTTAGATATCTAAGCTACTTGAACACTATAGCGCTTTCTAGTAGAGAAATGAGAAACTTTGTGTTGGCGGAAAGTCCCGAGATTTATTTTGCCATTATGAACACGGCCTACTGAATTCATATGCCAACATCGTATGACATACGTTCCGTATTTTTGCCGCTCTTCAAAAAAATCAATTACCACGGCCAGGAGCGTACCTGTAATCTTGGGGTTAGTAGACCGACACGCTATCCACTCACCCACCGTGGCAAGCTGTCCTGTAAATGGTTTTCGTGGTTTCCCACTTTCACCACCAGGCAATTGCCGGGACGATTTCTTTCTACAGAACCACGGCCGACTTCTTTCCAAAATCCCTTCTCTGACCCTTCCTTAATTAGCGGTTGCCTGGGGGATCGGCCTGTCGGAATCCCCAGTTGTTCAGCTCCCAAGCACCGTCCTTAAGACGGTATAGGAATGATCCCTCACAGAGTCCGTGGGTGAAGCCTAGCTGGGAGTATAAGTGATTAAAAAAACACAATATTTTCGCTATTTCTGACGAAATTCAGTCTCAATGTCCCGGGACCTCCTCTGTTCATGAGATTTGAACCAGTTGTGATATGTGTGTTTGAGTCTTCAGTATTTTGACTGGATTGATGCAGCTCTCTATTCTTCCCTGTCCTGAGCTTTTTTTTTCATCTCTACATCCGAGGCAATCTGTTTAACATTTTCTGACCTTGATCTACCCCTACAGTTCTTTTCCTCGACCATTTCCTCCATAACTAAGTTTGCTATTTCTGGATGTCTTAGTATGTGTCCTACCAACCTATATCTTCTCTTCCTTAGTAGTCACCAGAAATATCTCTCCTCTCCCAGTCGCCTTAACACCTCTTCATTTGTAACCCTATCTACCCATTTGATATTCATCATTCTCCTTTAACACCACATTTCAAACGCTTCAATTCTCCTCTTTTCTGCTGCTCCAACAGTCCAAGCTTCACTTCTATAGTGTGCTACGCTCCAGACAAAGGCTTTCAAAAATTACTTCCCAATACTTAAATCTATATTATTTGATGTCAACAGATTCCTTTTCTGTAGAAATGCTTTCCTTGCCTATTCCAACCAACATTTTATATTCTCTGTACTTCGTCCATCACTGGTTATTATGCTTCCTAATTAATGAAGGTTTCCTACTTCCTTTAGCCTTTCACCTAGCAATTTGATGTACTGGGAGTTTCTTATTTCTTTCGGATCCATTCTAATATTTTTGTTTTTATTATTTCATTAATTTTCATCACGAATTCTTTCGTGAAGACGGAATCCATACAATTTATAAACTCATTAAAATTCTCTGGTGTGTCGGCTATACAGGGTGTTTTAGGAAGAACAGAAAATATTTTAGGAGGTGGTAGTATAGATGAATCGCAATAACATGCGTCCCATTTGTATTGCATACCGAGTTCCAGATGTAACCAGGGCAGTTGTCGTTTAGTGTGCTGCACACTGGTTGCTATGGGCACGTTTCTTGGCTACCAAGGTCTCCGGACCTTCCCCCTTTGGATTTTTGCCTGTGGGGATATGTTGAAAGGCGAAGTCTACAAAGAAAAAGTTAACACAAGAATCGATTTGGTCGTTCGGATTATGCTTAGTGCAGCCCTCATCAAAGAATGCCAAGTCACCCTCCCGAAGAGCTACACGGAGTGTTATCAAGAAAAGTGCAAAATGCATTGACGTTGGTGGTGGAATTTTTTGAAAATCAACTTTGAACGTCCTCATTTGCCTTGGCTTTACATTTGTTCGGGTTAAATACTACCAGCTGTATCTCTGTACGCACTACAAATGAAACATATGTTATATGGAATTTGTATTGCAATTCATCTATACTACCACCTTCTAAAATATTTACTATTCCTCCTGAAACAACCTCTATATTCCACCTCGAATATCCCACATGAATTAGCCGAGAATTGAAGTCCGGCCGCCTTGGTGGGAGGTGTGCAGCTTAAACCCCCCACGCGTGCGACAGGCTGGCTATAAAGATAGGAAGATGGACGCTTTCTTATCAGACGAGCGAACGAGCGAAGATGCGCGGTACGTGCTGTGTAGCCCTATTCTTGGGTATAGCACATCTGTTGTCTGGCGCCAGTGCTCGTTTCATGGCTAATAGTTTTGATAATTATGAGAGTAGTGAAGAAAAAGAGGAGGGTGATTATTTTGATAGCTCGTTTCTACACTGTCTATGTGAAGGCATCATACCCTGCTACTGTGTGGACAAAAGGGTCTGCAAGAATGGAGAGCTTGTGACCCATGAAATCCTCACTCCCTTCAGGTAAAATGTGGACCTACGTTATTAGATAAAAGATCATCAATCTCCCAATCACGATGAAAGGATTGCGTATGTAAGTGTTGGCCAGATCACTTGAAATGCATCTGTTATGGTAATACTAATTTCTTGAATTATCGATTTCTCGAAGTAATTTTAATATATATGTCATGTTTTATTCTACAATTGGAAGTTCTATTACTCAAAAATGTCGATAATTCGAATGCTATTTAGATCCCCAGACATAATATATGTGTCTTTAACTCGATGTTGGGGTGAAATTGCAGTTGAATTACTTTCTTTAGGTGTGACATGGGAATTAAAATGTCGATTCAGTAGTGTAGGTTATCTGGACTGTGTGCTTCTGTCAATTCCTGTTAGCAGCTTATTATGCTCGAAATTCCAGCTAATACGCCGTCAGACATAGTGAAAATTAACCACAAGATGCAGGAGTCACATTTTTTAAAAGAACGGGAAATACATACAGTATTCAACAACATTTAACCCTAGTTAGTATACCATCATGAGTAGACAATAACAGCATGACGTAGCAACAGTTACCTATTTTTGTATTTATGTTATAATAATAATAATAATAATAATAATAATAATAATAATATCGTATGGCCTTGGGCGCGGGGGCAAGCTTTGTTATTTAATGCCTAGAGGGCAGCTTGCATGTCGAATTTTGTTGTTGCTTGGAGCGCTATGAAAGTCAAGGAGGTTAGATATCTAAGCTCCTTGAGACTATAGCGCTTTCCAGTAGAGAAAGGAGGAACTTTGTGTTGGCGGAAAATCCCGAGATTAATTTTGCCAGTATGAGCACGGCCTACTGAATTCAAATGGGTTCATTAGCATGCCAACATCGTATGACATGCGTGCCGAGATTTATGCCGCCTTTCAAAAAAATCACTTACCATGGCCAGGAGCGAACCTGCAAGCTCGGGATTGGTAGTCCGACACGAAAACCACTCCCCCATTGTGGCAAGCTATGTATTTATATATCTATGTATTTTTCATATATTTCCACATATCAAATTTTCGATAACTTGAAGTAATTATTTCCAAAAGCACTTCGAGATATCGAATAATTAAAATAATACTAATAACAATATTAATTATATTGGTTGTACGTCACTTTTAACTACTGAGGCTTTTAGATTCACCGGGGCGCCGGAATTTTCCCCGAAGGGAATCTTTAACTTGCCAGTAAATATACTGAGTAACCCTCCCTCTCATTCACGCACTCTCAAATGCCAACTGACAGCTCCAGGATTCAATCTTGCAATCCTGGACACAGCAGGTGAGAACGTTACCCTCTGTGATGGTATTTCAGAGAGGGAGAATTTGTATATGTCAGAACATTAACGCGAGACTTGGAACGGTGGTGGTTGGTGTGCATGGCTGTGTAAAGCACATGCAGCCGTAGTGCGATTGGCCAGAGAGGATATGACAACTCAGGCCGCATAACTTCCTGTGCTGCTCGAAATTTCGCGTCCATATTCAAACCTGTACAATTTCCATGTGACCTGGCCAAAATTTGTTAACCAGATTGGGCGATTGAAGGTCGCGAAGTTTCCTTATTAGAGGTATTCAAATTTAATTCTATTTGCTTCAAATATAGTTTATTAGTCCATAAAACAAGCTTAAAAACTAGAAAATAGGATCTTTATTAAAGGGCTTATATGTATATCATAGTAATGTGCAAGTTGATTTGTTTGTTTGTTAATAGACAACAAAATATACATTTAATCAATAAAATTATTATTTACATTTTCCAATGACCCGGATTCGGTCACTAATTTATTAAACACAATGTGTACATTAATTTACAAACATTTGTTTACATATTTACTTCTGTTTTTCACCAGTCTTTCGTTAGCATGTTTAGCGGCTGGGTTCTGTTTCCAGCAAGTGATACTTGGGACATGGTTTGTTGCATAATTCACAGACGCAGTCGTTCTCCGGTTCGTGGTATGTTTTGTTCCGATATATCTTCCCATGGAACCCGTGGGGGCGAATCATGTGTACAGATGGCGAAGCTCATAGTTCGGTCCCTTCGAGGCTTCTGTTTTCATCGCTTCTGTGCCCATTATTTGCTCCGGGACCTCGTTGGCTTTGTTCTGTCTTTCCTTGATGACTGTTTAGTATGCGTGTGTTTCCGGTAATCCGAAGCAGAGTTTTATGTTCTCTATGAAGAATGGCTCTCGTGCTATTGTATACGCGTAGCTGTTCCTTGTGAATTTAGAGATCGAGAGGGCTGGTTTTAGGATTCTTGCTTTAATGCTTTCTACTTCCCTAAGGTTGTTTGCCGTCAGGTAGGGCCGTGCTATTTGTATTCCGTACGTTGCAGTCGGAGCAACTTCCAGTTTGAACAGCGCGATCCTGGTTGGCAGGGATAGCTTCTGGAGCTTAAGGATGTCGTGACCTTCTAATTAAAATTTATAAATAGAGGCAAAAACTGAAGTTGCAAGTTTGTGAGATGATGTGATAAAGGTAAATCAATAATTTTCTAAGTGTTTTCAATAAATTTCAACAAGTATTAATTAAATTTATAAAGAAGTTAGGTTCAAAACTATTTCTAAAATTTTAACTATCTAAATTATGCAGTCCATTTTTGTAGCTCCAATACTGTTTCTCAAGAATCTCATCCCAATGGCCTGTATTTTGCTATTCTCCCTTTCTTTCATAACCTAGGTATCCAAGGCATACGTCAGGATAGGAACATAATTCTTCCGATATATGACCTTAATGCTGTTCTGAGGGTCATCCTTGCTCCATATCATGCTTCTCACAATCCTCTGGAATGCTTCTGCTTGTCTCCTCCGTCCATTTATTTCTCTGTCGTTTCTGCCATTATCTTGTATCAGGCTACCCAGATAAATGAAACACTCTACTTTCTTCAGCTGTTCCCCACCAATTGTTATTCTTGTTGTGGTTATTGTCTTCTTCCTTGTTCTGATCACCATCTCACTCTTATTTATGCTAAATTTCATCCCATATCCTTGTATTATTCCTTCCCACACGTCCAACTGCTCCTGCCCTTCCTCCTCCTGTTTCCCCAAATCATCAAATCATCTGCTTTATCAATAACCCTCTTATTTAAAGGTGATTTTCATTAATGCGATAACGCTAACACTACCGACATCTGAAAGTCCATTACAGCAGACCCGCAGCTAATATGCTGTATTTCCACGCCCCTAAAGAACAATAGGATAAAGGAATGTCAAGATCCTACTCCTACTGCACAAACGTGAAGTTGCACCACCTGTTTAACTTCAATTCGTAGATTAATTATAATTGGTAATGCCATTTTAAAACTCTCAAACTTGCCCAACGATGTAGGCCTAGGCATAATAGTAATAATATCGTATGGCCTTGGGTGCCGGGTGTAAGCTTTGTTATTTGACACCCAGAGGGTAGCTTGCATGTCGAATTTCGTTGTTCCTTGACTATGATTGTCAAGGAGGTTAGATGTTAGATATCTAAGCTCCTTGAACACTATAGCGCTTTCTAGTAGAGAAATGAGGAACTTTGTTTTGGCGGAAACTCCCGAGATTAATTTTGCCAGTATGAACTCGGCCTACTGAATTCAAATGGGTTCTTGGACATGCCAACATCGTATGACATGCGTATCGTATTTTTGCCGCCTTTAAAATGTCACTTACCATGGCCAGGAGCGAACCTGCAATCTTGGAGTTAGTAGACCGACACGATATCCACTCACCCTAATAAAAATGTATAATATAGAACTAACGAACATTGCAACAGTAAAGAACATAGTGTTTAAAATCAATAATAAATTATATCGTACCTTATCTCTCATATTGCTGGCCCCTGCTACAGGCATTCTAGTTTATCTCCATCCCAGTTAAGCTAACTATTGCAATGGGTACCAAGTTTCGACTTCCGGAAAATTTCGACATATCTTCGCGTTTCACATCCCCCAGACCCCAAAACCACCGTCAGTTCAAAAGTTTATATATAATTTATGCATAGGCCTATATGTATATATATATATATATATATATATGTACATATGTATATCAGTTTCTTGTGGACACGATAACTGCCGTAATTTTGCACCAATCACTTTGAATTTTTTACTGAATATGTATACCTACAAAATCTCGGTCGAGTTCGTTACTGAGCAAAATTGGTCGAAGGGGGTGAAAATGGGGGGCTTTTTCCGAAAAAGTGAAATATTGCTATAAACCTCTTAATATGTGAAATATCGAATCCGTTCAAAGTTCATACTATGTGTCGGATAAAGCCCAAAATTTATGTTTGAAGAGTTTTTTATAGCACCAACCATTGACCAAAAGGGTGGGAAAAAGTGGGTTTTTCGGGAAACAATCATCTCCCTTAATAGGCACAATATCAAAACCGTACAAAATGGACAATATTCCCCTAATAATTACCTAAAACTTTTGACTGAGAGAATTTTTGATATGACCCACAATTACGCCAAGGGATGAGAAAAATGATTTCGGAATTATAAGAAAATGCCAAGAGCTATCAGAGGTTTCCATGGCAACACTACTAAATTGATGAGGGATGAGCCATCAGACGTTGCCATGACGACGCACTTGCACGAGATCAGATTCAGATTTCCATCTGACTGAGTGTGAAGCGGCTTCGGTGACGTAACAGGTAGCATGCTGAACTTCTATGCCCAAGGTCGCGGGTTCAAAGCCAGCCGAAGTCGTCGGATTTTCTAAGAGCGCTAAAAATCCCTCAGTATGCTTTCCTTTGGAGGGGAAGTTCCAACGTTCGTTGCGAGTTGCTGGTTGCGGTGGCATCTAGTAGCCAAGTTCACAGCTAGGTGTCGTTGACGGTAGTATCTGGTAGCATCATTAGGAACTACTGCTTGAAATTGACCGTCTGCAGTCCTTACCTGAATTACAGACTAATACAGCCATCACAATTCACACCGTTTATCAGACAGATTCTACACTCACCCAAAGTACACGGGGTTACATGACCACGTTGTCGCAGCCCCTAAACTGAGGAACCAACCAAAATCTCTGCGGGAGATATAATTTTGCGTGAAGAAGTAACAGACCGTTACATAGTTACACATCAGTGTCGAAACCTTGCATAAGGACAGTGTGACCACAAGTATAACAAGAAGTTCCGTGAAGAACTATACAGCCTACTTTTCATGCCAATGATTATTCTACAGTATATGAACCTATCTAGAATAATGACGAAATTAAGTTGGTAATATCGAAATATCTAATTAGTTCAAAATATACCTGGTATAATGTAGCCTAATAGAGCACTAGAGTTGGCAGCCTTGGTGACTGAATATATTCTTAGATCCACCTCTTAAGGTACAGAATACAAAATTTGGTTGACGTCCAATGGACGTTACATGCAGTTAGACACTGGATCTATCAGCACGCGTAAAATCATGTTGCCAACAATACCATGCGTGTGCTGGTCAGAAATAATCTGAATTATTATGATATCTTGTTGTGCCAATTTTGGATGAAATCCATTTGTTAGTATAGAAGTTACATGTATTTTAAAATTTTACATATCAGCAGGCATAGAATCATGTTGGCAGCACTGCCTTGTATTAATTACTCCAAATTGATCTAGAATGTCAGGGGCTATACGTGTGCAAAGTATAGAGCTGTTGGCTTGCATACTTTCTGATATATTGATATTAGGGTAAAAAGAATATAGACAGCATTTATTAACAGTTGGCAGCCCTGATTGCTCTTAACAATACTTATAATCATATCTGTTACGGTACACATAGCACATACGAAATTTGGTTAAAATCCAACTGATAGTATAGAAGTTACATGTATTTAAAAATTGGTACTATCAGCAGGCTTATAATCATGTTGGTAGACCTGACGTATATAAGTTACTCCAAATTAATCTAAAATGTCAGAATATACGTGTGCATAGTTTAAAGCTGTTGGCTTGCATACTTTCTGATATATTGGTATTTGGATAAAAAAAATAGAGAGAGCATTTATTAACAGTTGGCAGCCCTGGTGGCTCTTACGAATACGCTCAGTCATATCTGTTTATGTACAGATATTACATACAAAATTTGGTTGAAATCCGATTGATAGTGTAGAAGTTATATGCATTTAAACATTGGACCTATCAGAAGGCTTAAAATTATTTTGGCAACACTGTCATGGTTGGCCTCCTGGAAATTAAACTGAAATAGTCTTATCTACATGTGTGCCAATTTTGGAATAGCTTCCATGCATACCTTGAAAGATATCCAACATGGAGCTCAAATTTCTAGTGCGTTTTTTCAGCAGTTGGTAGCACTGACATCATTTTCAAATATGGACGTGAGCTATTCCGGTACACATCTTTACTCATACTAAATTTGGTTTTGATTGCTGCAGCCGTTTAGGAGTTGATAGGGGGGGACACACACACAGCCAGACAGACAGACAGACAGACAGACAGACACACATTTTCCCGGATCGATCTCATAAGTCTACTTTTTCCTCATTTTTGCAAAATGTGAAAAGTAGGCTAAAAATAGACCCCAAATGACAAGAAGGTTACCGTCCCCATAAGACAATAAAATGTTTAAAATATGCATAAAATGACGGAAAACAAAGTTAATTAAGCTCCAATTATAAAATACTTTCTCGCAATAAATGAGGTCTGATCCTTCTACGAAAACCTTCATATTCTGCCTATTTTCGGCTATCCTCAAGTTTGTCCGGTGAAATCTACCTCCGCCTTCCGGCGTGCCGAGAGGACTTTTTTTTGAGATGGAACCGTGCCTGATTTCAGTATCTTCCTTAACGGCAGACCCAATAATTCATTTTTCAAATCCCGCTCGTAGTGCTTGGTAAGGAAATTTACTGAACATATTCGTGCATTGAGTAGATTTATGAAGTCCACTCACTTGCACCGCTATATCCACTATGTTGAAATTCCTGGTTTTTAAGAAAACGATGGTAAACTACGTCTTGAGTCTTGTAAGCAATATTATTGCATTGTGCAACGGGACTATTAGATTTATTTTTACTAATTTCACCATAAACGCAAATAACATAATGCGGAAATTAAATAAAGTATGACCAGGTGCTGTAACTTCTCCACTAAATACGTTTCGTACACTACAAACATCACCAATACAGCTCACATACAGACAATGATTACACAGGGACTGGCGCAAGTGGAGACTACATGCCTGCCCAGTGACGTAGATGCTCCTGGCTGGTTGTAAGACGGGAAGCCGGAATACACCTACCTGGCATGTAAAATATCCTTCCACAGACTAAACTTGTGTGAAGCGAAATTTCTAGGTTAGATTTCGATGGAACGCTCTATCAAAGTTCCAACGTTCACCACTAGGTATCAGTGATATCTGGTAGCGAAAGTTGGAACTACTTGAAATTCAACGGAACTTATAGCTTACCCTAAGGGTGTTCGCTTGAAGCAGCTAAAGCCTCTGGCGAGCCAAACATGTCCTCGGAACTCCCGGCACTAAAGGCCATACGATAAATAAAATAAATACCGTATATATATTTCTGACTGTTGTCATGTTGGATTTTTAGCCTACTTTTTACATTTTGCAAAAATGAGGAAAAAAAGTAGACTTATGAGATCGATCTGTCTGTCTGTCTGTCCTTCTGTCTGTCTGTCTGTCTGTCCTTCTGTCTCTCTGGCTGTGTGTGTGTGTCCCCCTATCAACTCCTAAACGGTGCAGCTATCGAAACAAAATTTGGTAGGAGTAAAGATCTATACCTGAATATCTCAATGCCGTATTTGAAAATGATGTCAGTGCTACCAACCGCTGAAAAATCGCAATTGAAATTTGAGCTCCATGTTGGATATCTTGGAAGGTATGAATAGGAACTATTTCAAAATTGGCACACGTATAGATAATAATATTCCATTTTAATTTCCAGGAGGCTATACATGGCAGTGTTGCAAAAATGATTCTAAGCCTGCTGATAGGTCCAATTTTTTATGCATATAACTTCTACACTATCAATTGGAATTCAACCAAATTTCGTATATGCTATGTGTACATAAACAGATATAACTGAGCGTATTCTTAAGAGCCACCAGGGCTGCCAACTGTTAATAAATGCTCTCAATTTCTTTTATCCAAATACCAATATATCAGAAAGTACGCAAGCTGGCAGCTTTAAACTATGCACACATATAGTACCTGACATTCTATATTAATTTGGAGTAACTTATGTACGTCAGTGTTACCAAAATGATTCTAAGCGTGCTGAGAAGTCCAACTTTAAATACATGAAACTTCTATACTATCATTTAGATTTCAACAACATTTCGTATGTGCTATGTGTACCATAACAGATATAACTATGCGTATTCTTAAGAACAACCAGGACTGCCAACTGTTAACAAATGCTGTCTCTATTGTTGTTACCCTAATATCAATATATCAGAAAGTATGCAAGCCAATTGGCAACTCAAACTAACACTTGGGGCGCTGCAGTCGGTCTGGATAAGTAGGGTAAAAATACTCAATAACACGCGTTTGATATGGAACACTTTTTATTTTTCGGTTATAATCAGTAAATGTGGTCCCTAAAATAATGACAGTGTTATTTTCAATCGTATATATGTATAACTGTGCAATGCACGTGATCTAATTTGTGTGTTCCACTGGATTTTATGTGTCAATTGCATATTATCAAGCATCGGTTGTCTGCTGGTATTTGTTTTTGTGAAGTTCGAGTCGTGGCACTGTTACGTTCAAACGCTATATTTGAGTTTGCTCACTGTACCATGGACTCTAGAAATTATTTGCTGCTTGGTGGGGCGAAGGGATGAGTTTAACTTGTATTAAAACTCGGGGTAGACAGGAATTGCTTGATTTGGATTGTAGGTATTAACCCTGCGAAGTCAAATTAGGCCTATATGACTCGTAGTGGAATGGCTTGGAAATTGCAGAGCGAGCTGATGCCGGTTGGTAGGGTTATTGGAAATGAACTAGGGAGCGGGGAAGGATACCTGACTGATGAAGCTTGGCTGTCCTCGGCTGGTGTAGGCTTGGCTGTCTTGGTACGGCTTGGCTCGGCGAGACTGTGCTTGGCTGTCTAGGTGCGGTTTGGCTCGTCGTAAGTGAACAACCCGTCCTGTCGTCAGTGAGTGTAGTGGTGAGTGGTTCAACCCGCTCTTGTTGCCCGTATTTATTTGGTATCGTCACCTTTCGGCTATTGCTATTTGCATCTTTTGGAAAATGATGAAAACGTATATCCGCAGCCCTCTTATACATCGACTTACAGACGTAAACTGAGCAATATACTTTGCTTTTGCTCATTTTGCACTCTTATCAACGAGTAAAACGTATTACTTATGTATGAACACGAAGAATTTATCACGATCTGCTTGCCAATACAAGAAACCATATACAAACAGTCACCACGTGACAAATGTACCCTACTTGGTACGTTTCCCATTTTTACCGCTAGATGTCATATCAGATAGCTGGAGTTGCCAATAGCTCTAAACTTTGCTCACGTATAGTACCTGGCATTCTAGATTAATTTGGAGTAGCTAATATACGACAGTGCTGCCAACATGATTCTAAGCCTGCTGATAGGTTCAATTTTAAAATGCATGTACCTTCTATGCTAACTAATGGATTTCATTCAAAATTGGCACAACAATAGATCATATTAAATCAGATCATTTCTGACCAACACATGCATGACATTGTTGCCAACATGATTTTACGCACGCTGTTGAATTCAATGTTTAACTGCATGTAAAGTCTATTCTATCCATTGGACTTCAACCAATTTTTGTATTCTGTACCCTAAGGGATGGAACCTAAGAATGTATTCAGTCACCAGGTCTGCCAACTGTAGTGTTCTATTAGGCTACATTATGCCAGGTAGACAGTATTTGGAACTAATTAGAAATTTCGATATTACCAACTTAATTTCGTCGTTATTCTAGATAGATCCATATAGATTAATCATTGGCATGAATCTTAAATTTTAAGAAAATTAGGCCCTTTATTTCGTCACGGAACTTCTTGTTATATATGTAAGTCTTAGAGTTAGTACTTTTAGGCTACAAGAAGATTATTGTGTAGGTGTAGTATTCAAATTTCAATCGTATAATTGACTTACTTTTGACGTATGTGCTTTTAAGCTCCTCCAAGGAGCAAAGGGTTTCCATAAGAGATTTCCAGCCAACTCTGTTGACAGCAATCTTCTTCACCCCGATCCGGGACCTCCCAACGGTGGAAAGTTCTTCTTCCACAGTCCTTCTCCAGGTTTTCTTTGGTCTTCCTCTTTTCCTGCTGCCTTGTGTGTTCCAATCCAAAGCTTGCCTCGGGATTTGGGTTGGGCTCCTTCTTAGGGTGTGGCCTATCCACCTCCATTTTCTTCTTTTGATCCGGGTTTCACATTGACTATGTCCCGTTCTCTGACACTGGTCCACGTTGGAAATAACGTCTGGCCAGCATATGCCCAGAATGGTCCGCAGGAATCGGTTTACGGTCATCTGTAAGGACTGTTTTAGCTTTGCTGTTACTTTCCATGTCTCACATCCATAGAAGAGAACAAACTTCATGTTGGTGTGCAGCAATTTCAATTGGGTCCTCAGCGAAATCTATTTGAATCTCCACACCGGTCGCAGCTGGGCAAATGCTGCCTTTGCCTTCTTATTCCGATTTGTGATGACATCTTCTGTGCTTCCAGTTGTAGATACCATACTCCCAAGGTATGGAAATATTGGACACCTTCAATCTCATTCCCATTCATAGTCGTAGACTTTGCGTTCTTAGAATTGATACGCATTTCTTTGATCTTGTTGATGTTAATTTACCGTCCACATTTTCAGCTTCTTGCTTCAGTAAGTTAACTTTTTCTTGCATATCTCTATGTGCCTGTGGCAAAAGACATATGCCATTGACGAAGTCTAGAATTTCTAGTCGCTGTGTTAGTCCCCATTGAATGCCTTGAGCTTTTCCTTCTGTAGCCTTTCTCATGACATAGTCCAGTACCACCAAAAATAATATTTCACTCCTGCTGATATTAGAAATGGTTCCGAAAGTTGGCCTTCGTGAGCAACTTGTGCGCTGTATCCTTAATACATAGCCTTAACGAGCTGAATGATCTTCTGTGGTATACAATAGCTCATCAAAATTAACCACATATGCTCTCTATTCACACTATCAAACGCTTTCTCAAAGTCTATGAACAGGAGTAGGGGAGTAGTAGGAGTTCCGGACCAATCTAGAACCATCCTCACTCCACTACTATGTCTTAGTCTTGGGACATTTCATGAACCCATGGTCGGATTTTAACAAATTAGGTGTCGTAGGACTTGGGGTGACGCCCTTTTTCCTATGAACCACTCGTTATATTTTTAACTTTGTTTTGAAAATTTTGTTTTTGAAAGTAGGCGATATTTCGAAAACCAAACACGATAGAACGTTGAAACAAAATGTTTCTATGTCCTTTATTATTAAAACAAAGTTTATATTTTTTGAAAAAAGTTTAATTTTGAAATTCTTATAGTTTGGAAACTAACAAGTTTACAAAAACGTTTGTTTGACATCAATTGATTGGCTTTACCCCCTCTACCCCCAAACCAAGTTTCAAGTCTCTAGGACAAAAACTGTGCAGTAGTGGTTTTTGTTTTTGGAGAGTTTTAGCACCTCCTACGGCTTTCCTCATATAGGATGGTGGCGGCACGCAACGACTTACATGGCGCGCTTTTCAAATAAAGCTAGTGAGCATGGCTTAATCTAACATATCCTAGTTAAGCTGACGTCATGCGATGCAAGAGTTGCAACTGAACGTTCAGCTACGCTGACCCTTTAGCCTAATTTCTCGCAAACTTTGCCGATAACTCACGAATGCATGGTCGGGTTTCGACGTGTGACGTGTCAGATGGCTTGTCTCGAAGCCCTCTTTATGGTGTTAATAGGTTAATGTTTTGTGAATGAGGGAAAGAGAATTTTTGGGATAAAACTGTGATTTTAGACTTTTTGTTATATCTCGCAAACTAATAGCGGTAGGGACGTGTACGAGGTGTCAAATGACTCGAGGTGACCCCCCTTTTATATGTTGTATTTATTTTTGAAAAAAGAAATTGACAAAGGGTCAACACTATATTTGTTGAAAAAATATTCTCTTTTTACCTGTTTAAACTTTTCATGAAGAGCGGTTGTAGATAGAGACACGGTACTGCTGGATGTATGTTTCAACGAGGCTATCACTGGCCACGGTGGCTGTGCTCAATAGAACAATCGTTATTTCGACGGGACGGTTTATGACAGGGCGAGGTTTCGTTTTTTATATTTTATCCCCAAAGAGGATCTTTAAACGTTTAAACGATAATGAGTGACATGACAAATGATAATTCTATGATTAAATGAAGGGCAAACAGAACTTGGTTATATGTTGGTTGAAGCGAGTAGAGAAAACACACTTACTGGGGCAGACTAGCAGGATGTGAATGTCATTTGAGCTTATTGGAATGCGCTGATCTGACTTGACAACAGGTGCAATGGAAAACTACAGAGGGGTAGAGGACACCTGAAGGTCAAACGATCAGACACGCATGATGGGAGTTGAGAGCGGAATGCATGTGAACAGTTGTGAACCCACATGTAAGCTAACAAGTCACACCCTGTTTGGTTCGTACGTGAGAAAATGCAAGTTCATGTGTAATAGGACCTGACACAGGTGTTCACCTTGGACGTTAGCTGTACACGTGCACGATAACAGCAAACAAGTCACATCCTGTGTGGTTTGTACGTGATAAAATGCAAGTTGATGTGTAACATGACCAGACACAGGTGTTCACCTTGTACGTTAGCTGTACACATGCACGATAACAGCTAACAAGTCACACCCTGTTTGGTTCTTACGTGAGAAAATGCAAGTTCATGTGTAATATTACCTGACACAGGTGTTCACCTGGGACGTTATCTGTACACGTGAGTGATAACAGGATGGTAAAAGCGTGAAAAAAAGATTATACATGCAACGTGACATATATACCGGCTTGTCGTTAACATTTTCACTCGCACTTATGTGGCTACCTATCAACACGCTACAGCGTTGTGTGAAACACTTGGTCTTGTTTAACAGTTTTGTGGGGTAGGTATTTGTTTATATATTTATTGATTTATATATTTACAAGCAATTATATTTTGATTAATATGGTGATAAATGAAGTTTTGTTTATTTATTTTTCAGATAACGTGTATACCTGTTTTGTGTGGGAAAGAGACTGAGAGAGAGAGAGAGAGAGAGAGAGAGAGAAAGACAGACGGCTAGAGACTGAAACCATTACCACACTATCCCACGAGACGGTAATAAATCAAAGCCTTACAAGTCAATGGATTATTTTTTACATGTAACCTGTTTGGTTTGTTTCTTGTTTGTTTATGACATGCATAAACTATATGGAATTGAGATACTTATGGTCGTTTATTTTATTTATTTTTTGATATTTAGAAAAAGGTTTTTTGCTATAGCCACGACAGTTGAACACGTAGTGGCTCTAGGGTGGGACCATTGTCAAGCAGTCTACAGCTAAAAACTCAGGTGAGAGTGTTCTCTCAAAATAATGTACTTTACTGCTGCGGATACGTAAACTTGGGAACCCTTAAACAGTTGCATCATATCGCGTGTGTGCTCTGGTCGTGTGGTTAATGTTAGGAAGAATTTAATTCCCAAAGAATTTTTAGAATCCTGTTTTGAAATTTTTTAAAATGAAATTTGTACAGGGCAAGAGTTGCATACAGCTTTAAAGGTGAATACAAAACTGGTGTGTGATTTTGTATATGAAAAGAAGGACGTGGAGCATAAAGAAACATTTTATATTTGCAGTGAAATGCGAGAGCTCCTAATAGCCGATAATCTGAAGGAGTGGTATAAATCCAATGCGGTCAATGCCCTGCTTGCTAAATTTGATCAACTGCAACAAGGTCCCAGTGGTCTTGCGTTAGACAAAATCCATCGCCTGCAAATTAGCATTTGTCAATTCAACTAGTCTATTGCTGGTTCCAGACATAACCTTTAACCACATGCTATAACATTGAAACAGGCAGTGGTAAATATTAAAAATGTGGATGATAAATGTTTCCTATGGTCTGTGGCTGCGTATTTTCAGCCAGTACAACATCATGTTGACAGACCAGGAATGTACAAGGTCAAGTTTGATGAATTAAAACAAATTTAAATTTAACTCATGTTTCGTTCTCTATGGACATAACTGACATCCATAGGTTTGAACAAGATAACCAGGACTTTTCGATCAAGGTGTATGGTCTTGATTGTTATGACATTGTTGGTCCTCTTTATGCCACAAAAGAACCGAAACGACACCACATTCATCTTTTATATTTATCTGTAAGAGAGGTGAATCACTATTGCCTCATAAAGAATTTGAGTAGATTGCTAAGCAGACAAGCGCCCAAAGTACATGGTAAAAAGCATATTTGTTTATTTATTTATTTATTTATTTATTTATTTGTTGATGGTACACAACAGGGATCAGTGTGCGCCCCATTAATAGTGCACCTACACAGTAAGATACATTTCCTGATATGTCTGCATTAAGTATTAATATCTTAATGTAATTCTTAAAACTAATAAGTTCACACAGATCAAAATGCATAGTAGTAAAAAGATAATATAAAAACTAAATCTAAATATGATCTAATGCCAAATATAAAAACAGGTTTTGGAATTATTACATAATAAACTAATGGGTAACATCAATAACTAGGGAACAGGCCTATCCACATATATACATTGTTGATTCTGTTATGTGTGATAATTTTGTTTCAAGTATGAATTAGAGTGACTGGGTTATAATCTCCAAGAACGGTCTGATTGAGAG
Source organism: Meconema thalassinum (assembly GCA_946902985.2). Classification (NCBI taxonomy): domain Eukaryota; kingdom Metazoa; phylum Arthropoda; class Insecta; order Orthoptera; family Tettigoniidae; genus Meconema; species Meconema thalassinum. The sequence goes on along the minus strand of OX336388.2, from coordinate 600,898,479 downwards.
ACAGAAATCTAGTTTCCAGTTTACACGAACCGCATCGTTGTAAATACTGCAAAGCCTCCATACAGGTGAATTGTTATGTGAAGTGGTATTGGTTATATCAGTTTTGAATGTTATGGTTGATCTTGTAGTTAAGCGAGGGATGTTGAAATTTAGGAGTGATAGGAAAAATGAGTTATCAATTTGACCGTTAATGACTTTATAAAGGAATTTCATATCATTCACTCGCCTTCGAGACTCCAAACTAGTCATGCCGAAATTCAACAAAAGTTCACCGTAGGGTACCATGTGTGGGTAATTGCCCGTTATTTTGAGGTGTAAATATCTGAGGAATTTCTTTTGAACTTGCTCAATGTACTTAATGCATGTTTTCTGCCAGGGACTCCATACTTGGCTGGCGTACTCGAGCTTGGATCTCACCATGGCAGTATAAAGTTTTATGCAGGTACTGGTCCTAATGAATGGCTTAGTGTTTCTTATTATAAACCCTAACATGCGGTAAGCATCCCCGACCGTCTTTTGCACATGATAAGTGAAAGCAAGCTCTCGGTCAAACAGAATCCCTAGATCTTTCTTCTCGCTTACTGTTTTCAATGACTTAGGTCCAATTCCATAAACAAATGTGATTGGGTTCTTCTTACGTGTAAAGGTCATAACAACACACTTCGGTACGTTTAAGTATAATTTGTTTTCTATACTCCATTTGTGTATATTATTTAGGTAATTTGGTAGTAGAGTGCAGTCATTAGTGGAAGAAATTGATTTAAAAATTTTGAAGTCATCTGCATATAAAAGACTATTTGAGTGCAGTATACATCGTGGCAAATCATTTATCATTGCTAGAAAAATCAAAGGTCCAAGGTTCGAACCTTGGGGTATTCCGGAATGAACTATGTATTCCTTTGGGACAATTTTCCGGAACAAAACAAATTGTGTCCTGTCTCTGAGATAGGAGATGAATAATTTTAGTAATGGGTGGGAAAATCCCAAAATACATAATTTTTTAAGAAGGATATCGTGATTTATTGTGTCGAAAGCTTTCTCGAAATCTGTAAATATGACATCCATCTGCCCTCCTTTATCTAACTCTTTAGATATAATTTGAGTAAAATTAATTGCATTCGTCACTGTAGATTTCCTGGATAGGAAACCATGTTGGTTATCTGTTACGAGTGGTCTGAGGAATACTGATATTCTTCCGTGCAATATGAATTCAAATACCTTGGCTACTGCGGATAAAATAGATATAGGACGGTAGTTATTAATTAGTGATGGGTCTCCCGATTTTAGTATAGGGCAGACGCGAGTGATTTTCCAGGCGTCAGGGAACGTACAAGTTTGAATTGCTAAGTTAAATATAAAGTGTAACGGGTCCCTGATGCTTTCAGCACATCCCTTAACTACATACGGTGGAATATTATCAGGACCAGCCGACGACTTAGGTTTTAATTTTTTAAATGCCATTTCTATCTCTTCCTTTGAGACAAGTTTTATGTGAAGGGTGTTGGGAGTATTCGAATTGCAGGCTGGGATTTTGTATTGGGCTGACTGAGAGTCATACACTGATTTGAAATATGACGCGAAACCTTCAACAATGGAATCACCCCTGTCCAATTCTTCATTATTATATTTAAAAGTGTCGCATGAGTTCCTATTTTTTTCTTGTTTTTAATAAACGTCCAAAATTTCTTTGAGTCCCTGCTAATGTTTTGTTCAATATTATGGATATATTTCTTATAAGATAATTTAATGTCCTTTTTAATTTCTGACCTTAATTCTTCAAAACGTAGTCTATGATGATCTGAGTAATGTGATCGGTGTTTGCAATATTTTAAAACTCCTACGCTCTTGGAACGACATAGGGTAGATTGTGTATCTCAGGACGCGGTGAAACTAGTATTGCCACAAAGGGACAATGCTGTGTTGAAATTCAAGGACATTCATAAGCGTGACACTGTCCCTTTTGTGGTGTATGCAGATTTTGAAGCTCTCACTTCACCCATGGCAGGATGTTAACCAGACCCTACCATCAGCTCAAACACACCCATTCAAAAAAAACCTTTGCTATAGGATTTAACGTGGTGTGTGCCTGTGAGCCCACAAAATCCTATTATGACTCCCGTGAGGGACCAGATTGTGCGAAATGGTTTTTTGACCAATTTGTCAAGTTAGTAGATCATGTACAGCAGTTAATGGACCACCCAGTACCCATGAGCCTAACTCCAAAACAGCGGCAGCTGAATGAACATGCCACTACATGCCATATTTGTGAAAAGACACTGGTCAGTGCTGAAGACACCGTTCGTGATCACTCGCACTTTACAGGGGAGTTTCGAGGAGCAGCTCACAAAAAGTGTAATGTTAATTACCCAGCTCTTCAATTTATCAGTGTGTTTTTTCAAAATCTGGCAAATTACGATATTCAGTTTTTGATTCGTGAATTGGTCATGTCAGCTGGGGTCGTATTTAATTATCCCCAAACCCAGAAACGTTCTACACCCTTGACATGGCGGTTGGGCGAATTTTGCATTCGATTACTAGATTCCTTTAAGTTTATGGCATCCTCGCTAGACAGTCTCGTCAACGGCTTGGATGAAACGGAATTAAAATACACCAGAATGCATTTTGAAAATCCTGAGCAATTTAAATTGTGCATTCGGAAAGGTATTTTTCCTATGATTTCTGTAACGGCTGGGACGTGTTAAAGCAGAAAACGCTCCCACCACAGGACACATTTTCTCTAAGCTGACACGCTCTACCGTTTCCGATGAAGACTATGCACATGCATGGCAAGTTGGACGAGTGTTTGATATTGCTGCTGACAGATGTGTTTGAAAAATTCCGTGAGTTATGTCAACACATTTATGGCCTTGACCCTGCTCACAATTATACAAGTCCTGGCCTGTCGTTTGATGCAGCGTTGAAATATACGCAAGGGGATTTGGATTTAGTCATGGGTGTAGATATGGTCTTATTTTTTGAAAAGGGTATTCGTGGTGGCTTTGTGTCCCTTAGCCAGTGGCATGCTGTAGCAAATAATTCCTACATGCCTTCTTATTCACAAGACAAACCAGAATCGTATTTGATGTACTACGATGTGATAATTTGTATGGCTATGCCATGAGCTAGCATTTACCCTATGGGGATTTTACCTGGCTGACAGAGAAACAAGTGTCTCAATTTGATGTGAACACGGCCAGCCAAGAAACATGCCGCGGATATATGTTAGAAGTGGATATTGAATATCCCTCATCTTTGTATGATGAACATGCTGATTTCCCATTTTGCCTAGAGCAATTGGTTCACCCAAACAGTAAAGTGAAAATTGAAAAACTCAATGGCACACTTTACAACAAAAATCGGTATGAGTTACATATCCAAATGTTGGTGCAATGCCTAGCCCAAGGCTTAGCGTTGAAGAAAATCCACAGGGTATTTCCTTTGCACAAAAAGCATGGCTCAAGCCATACATGCAACTCAACACAGAGCATCGACAAATTGCAACACAGCAGTTTGAAATTAATTTTTTAAAATTAATGAACAACTGTATCTATGGAAAGTCCATGGCAAATGACCGCAAATACCGTGACATTAAATTGGTGAAAGTCTGGGAGAGCGGTGGGGTGCCAAGCCAAATTTCAAATCGATCAAAATTATCGATGACAATTTGGCCACTTTTGAAATGTAGGACCAGTGTGACCATGGATAAGCCCATTTACTTGGGCCAAGTCATTGTAGACTTTTCCAAATCGGTCATGTATCGATTACACTACGAGTTTGCCAAACAACATTTTGAGGACGTACTCTTTTGTATATGGATACGGACTCGTTTATTTATTACATTCGCCACTGCAACCCCAATGTCGTGATGAGGGAACATAGTAACTGGTTCGACACCTCTTCCTACAGCACTTGCAACGTGTTTCAGCTGCCCATACAAAGAAGAAGGAAAAGGGTGTTTAAAAGATGAATGCGGTGATTCCATTTTGACGGAATTCGGTGGTTTTGATTCCAAAATGTCTGCTTATCGCACACTGGACTGTAAGGAAGCCAAAAGAGCAAAAGGCTTAGGTAAATCAGTGGTAAAATCACTACGTGTAGACGACTACCTAGCGGTTTAACAAACTGGCAAAGCTATGTTGCATAAACAGTGCTGGATACAATCCAACAACCATAACATGTTTCTTGTGGAACAGAGAAAAGGTACCCTCGCCTCAATGGATAACAAACGTGTGTAGACGGATGACCTGCTCACTAGTCTACCATGGGGTTATGAACGAGGAGGTGGTGTGATTTCTGTGTTTGATCGTTTAGAAAAATAGCTTTTTGTAACTAGTAGATTTAGTATTTTGTATTTTGTAAATTTTGGTTTTTGTAAATGTAAATAGTGGTTTTTGTAAATAGTAGAAATCATTTAGGCCTTTTGCTCTTTAAAGCTGTATGCAACCCTATTTTTTGACTGGGTTGGGAAATTGAAAATGGTAAATTGTAAATATTTGTTTTTAAAGCTACCGAATAAAAATTTGTTATTTGTTTATTTATATATATATCAAATGATCAATATTTTTTGTAATGGTAAAATGATAAACTTATGACTAAAAGTTCCTTGGGAAGAGTGTGCATGATAAGGATATTCTTTGGGAATAAATATAGTGGTTGTATTTGTTTCCAAAGACAGGCATTGTTGTGTGAATATATGGCTAGAGAGAGAGAGAAAGCTTGTGTGCAGGTAGCATTGATTGTTTGAGCAGAGCAAACACGGCAGGGTAGGGTAGTGGGAAAATTAATGTATATAGCAAATGTTTTTTTTTCAAGAGTTTTGTTTCTTTGAAATGCAGTGGTAGATAGGCATTATTTTGTAAAACAGTCATACCTGCAGTAGTAGGCCTCTACGTTTCTACAAACAAATAGAGAGAGACTGCACTATCACCATGGCCAAGCACTCGAATAAAGACCATTTCTAAAATTTGAAATCAGCAAATGTATGTTCTACAAAACCTAACTTTCAACATGGACTAAATCATAAACGTGTTAACAGTAATATGCAAAAATAGGAAATCCATGTTTCCATATCACCAAATACAAAAACTTTAAACTGAAATGTTTAAAAAGTGTAAATTAAAATTTGAAAATGGCAATCTGTGAAATGTAAAAATGAAAAATCAACTAAGCCTATTACCATTTTAAATAATTAAAAATACATCATGCCTTGAAAAACCTTGTTTTTATTTCATAGTCGTCCATGCATCATCAACTTTCCTTTCATTGCACTCATGACAATTAGGGCTGTCAACCTCCCTTCCCCTGAGGCATCACAAGATGCGAAACGATGTGTAGCTTTTTTTCACCAACACTATATCTACAACATGTCTTAAACCAGGATGACTATGGCGATAAGAAAGGTCGTGTTCTTTGCATGCTTGATCCAAAAGATTAATGGGTACATCACCACGCCGCAAACGTTTCTCAAGACGAGTTCCAAGTTCACAAAAAACGATAACCAGGTAGGTGGATTTTAAAAGGTAAGTATTGAATGACTTTGTCAATGACGCCATTGGCAGTACAGGTCTGGCATATCCTGTTCCATCGATGGTGAAAAGGTTTGATCTTCGTCTTCCTCTGTGGACGATTATTGTTTTTGTTGTTGCTTCCTTTTCTCGCCATTACACCCGTGGAATGATGACACCAAGTCTTTACACGGACTTTTATGACCATGATAAAGTTTGACCAGCTGGCAAGTAGCACACTGTCGCAAAGATGTTATTTTTGCCATGGACAATTGCTTATGGTGACCGTAATACGTACATGATTGCAATTCACTTAACACAGGGTCTTGAGTCCATGATTTTGGTACATGTTGCCACATTCTTTTCACTGGACTCGCTGCCACATAATAAATGAACGACTTGGGGGAGCGCCAATAATTCCCCTTTGGTAAAACTGTCCAGTTTCGTTTTGCTGACAAAGAACTTCCCAATCGCTTTATCGGAAGCTCCATGGTATCAAGTACTGTAGATGTTTACACGCGCTTGTAGAAATCTCACTGGTGTCATGCACAGGTAAATCTTGAGTTTTAATTGTATTTAACAACTCCCAGCAGGCATTGATCGTTAGCCAATTAAACAATTGTCACACATGGGCCAGGGCTGTTTGAGTAATGTTGCCACAGGAACAGCGGTCCATGAGTGTTTGCATTGAGGGGCAGCCCATGTCTATAACATCAATACATTGACAGTAAAGCGCTAGAAATTGTTGTAGTCATTGGTGTTTTTCATTCCCTTATACAAATACCACATGGGCAGAGGACAAGTGGGCTTTCATGACCATGTCCAGCTGCTTATACGAAATGGTTCCTTGATTCCAGTCTAGTTGCATATGATTTTCAATCCACTGGGTTTATTTACAGTCTCACACAACAAATGCAAATGAAAAGCATAGGGTGGTTTAAATACGAAATTGGTAGCTTGTGGTATCCAAAAGGTAGAACAATCGATCATGCCAATTCTTTAAATATAAATTTGTTATCTCTAATTTTAAACCCTTGGCAATCCACAATCAGTGTGTGCAACATGTTCACACTTGTCTGGACCAATAGGGGGTACTCATGGAGCGCCCAGCTCCTAAATTCCATAGGTAAAGGCATATCTATTCCCACAATCTTGAGCATTTCCTGTTTTTTGCTATCGGAAAGATTCACAAGGGGTAATTTTCTTTGCATTCGTTGTATTTGAATTTTTGAATCTATGGGAGCATCTTCAGCTCTCTTAAGTGCATTATTATCACTCCTGTCTCTAACCAGATGAAGCACTTGCCTTGCATTGACCACAATACGCTGGTGAACTTCGGCAAAGTCTAAAATGAATTTACGAGGTAAAAATCCAGTAAAGGTGCCATCCGTGTGTACCATCCAGTCATTGGTTGAGTCAGGAGACCAACCTGCTATGCAAAGTGTTTTACCTTCTTCCTCACTATAAGAGGGATATCGTTTCATGACACTTGAATTACCACATTTGTAGTGCTATCCACCACAATATCGTTAATCACATAGCGCACCTCAGAAAACAGAAAGGCAAAAGCATGGTTGGTCTACTTGGATGTTGTAGGTGTAGGGACATCAGCTTTGGTGAGCCGACCTTCAATTTGAATGATACCTTCATGCGGTAGGGTGTAAGTATCTTGGTTGTTGATAACAAATTGAATTTCATCATTGTTATTGAGTCCAGGTGTTTGAGCTTGATAGGAATAGGGATCAATTCTTAACACCCCTTCTTGCTCCTCGATACGATTCACTACCTCTAGGATAGAATTCATTATATAGGTTGACGTGGTAAACCAAATGCTGTAAAATCAGCTTGTCCTTAGGTGTTGTGTATTCACGTGGCAAACACATAACACCAATCCTAGACGGTGTTGTTGCTTTATACCCCAAATTCATACTGGCTTTAGAACCAACTTGTAAGTCACTGGTGTGGTAGAATCTAGTTGAATGAGTTGTTGGTCTCTATTGATCAGTCTTAAAGTTAAATTACTAATAAGATCAACAGCCACAGACTGAAAAAGCACTACTGAAGGTTTTCACGCCATTGGGCGAAGTCACAATAAAATCATAAAGCGAATGCGATTGCTCTTGATTGGTGTACATTTGGCTAATAATATTGCACGTCACTGACACGAGATGGTCCTCAATCAATTTCACTTTATAGTCTGAATCATGGTTTTTGTTAAGCTCCAACACTCGTGGTTTAAATCCTAGTAAGGGACCAATTGAATCGGGTTGTGTTTCAAAGTCAATCTTAAAGGCCGAGAAAATACTGCAGCGATGAGTGCTGGTAATTCCTGTAAGTTCATACTTGTGTGTTTCATCAAGAAATGACTTTAAACCATATTCATTGATCAGCACCACATAAATGTGTTCATACATATCGTCTATCGTATATCCACCAGGGTTCAGGGTTAGCAAAACTTGTTGTTCACATTTTCACGTATGTTGTATATTCTATTGTACATTTCAAGACAAACAAGTCCCAAACCGTAAGGTATTTCACTCAATTCGATAGGCGGGTAAAAGTCTAGGCTGACTTTAGGTCCACGTCCATGCAGTGTAAACTTCTTACTTTGTACCGACATACTGTTGACGTTTTTGCTTATGCTGTGTCTTATATAAAAACATTAAACACAAACGTCTGCATTCGTGGCTGTTAAACGCTTGCTCACGTTTTACATTATAATATACTTTGGTCGTGTTTCCAAAATAGGTCACTAGTTCCATGGGTGGGGGCAGATTTCCAAAACTGTCAAAGTATAATATCATGGATCCCTCTTTCACATAGGCTACATAATGGGTTCCTGGCCCTCGGTAATCATCTAGATTTAGAATTGCACACTCCTGTTTCCATGGTCGTGGGGGTTATTGGTTCCGCATAAACACACCTCGATTATGAGAAAGCTTTAGTTGTTTGGCATAGCGTTTGACTTCTTCATGGGTTAGGGCATGTCTTGCTATGTCTGTGGTTAATGTTTTTATTTTTATTTGGAGATGAAAAAATCCCAAGTCCTTGTTGATAAAAGGCTGGCGTTAAATTGGTGTTTCTAACCACAATAGCAATCGCTTCCATCGTTTCATTGTGTCGATGACTTTCCTTCAATTGTTGCTTGCCCTGCTGTACAGCTTTAATGGTTTTAGCAACCGCACTAGCACAACCCAAAAGTGTACCCAGGGCGGCTAGACCAGCGAATAAAGCACGTAAAAATCCAGCTCGTTTGGGGACAGGAATCACTTGACCTTTTTTTGAAACCTGTTGCTGACGTTTTGGAATAACACGTCTCTGTGGTGCTCGAAGGGCTTTCTTTATCATCAACACATTATTTTTTATTTAATTCATTTCCAAAGGCTAGTTAACCAATGCCCTAACCCCATGCTTTGACAACGACAGTGCATGTTTTGATGTGTAACATCTTTCCACTCGGTTGCTGGATATTTTTGTGGGTCTGATTTTGAAAAATGGGACGGAAGTGGTTCGGACGGAAGTGTTTAAGACGCACTGCCAGCTAGATCGCATCCCTCCTGGGAGGGATGCAATCCGATCCAGCTGGCAGTGGTACCATGTGGAATGTATATAACATACGGATTACTTCCAGGTTTGGAGGCGCCATTACAGATATTTCTAAAATAAATCATCATCAAGTTGTCGTTCTTTGGTGTAAAGCTATTCATTAAATTATATTTGCTGAAAACAATTATGATTTATTAAGAGTCTGTTTTTCAATCTCTGGATAAAAGTGATGGTTATCCACTCGCCGAGTAACTTTCCTCGACACTTTCATGCTGAACGGTAAACGCTCATGCAAGCCGTCGGATTTTTAAAGAGAGTTAAGAAATCGCTCAGTATGCCCTCCTTCACAGGGGAAGTAAAGCCGGCGTCCCGTGTCATAGATTTATGGCATGTCAAAGAACTTTCCACTAATTACACCTGAGTGAAAATTAATTGTAAAGGTTAAGAATGTAAACAACGCTCTTAGGTTGCTACGTTCGTTACCAAGAGTCAACTGCGGTGGCGTCTAGTAGCTAAGTTCTGAACTTGGCCTAGTAGTCGTTGACGGTGGCGTTTGGCGGCAAAAGTAGGAACTATTTGAAATATGCAAAGTTGCAGTCCTTACTTGACTTAATGAAACAGATACACACATTAATACAGTCATCACAATTAACACCGGTTATCAGACAGATTCTCCACTCTCCCAAAGTACACGGGGCTACATGACCGCGTTGTCGCAGCCCCTAAAGTAAGGAACCAACCAACCAAACGCTCATGCGAACTCTGATGTCAACTCATTGAAACACAACCACATGTCTTCGTATCAGTATTTAAATGATGATATGCTTTTATATGAAACATTGTAACTAGTCGACAAAGCCGGTATTATGTTTCTGCACAATATCTATTCAGATATTAACACACATTGCGGTAATGCAGTGATAAATGCAATGAATATCGATGATTTTATACGGGAACTGGGCTAGTCCTTCATAGAACAATATAGGAATTCCCTTTACTGTCAAGTAGGCGTATTCATAACTAATTTAAAACTCATTTTCACGCAGGAACATTATGGAAAAGAAGCAAAATATTAATGGATCATGAAAAAATACTTCCATAATATTACTGGCACGTGAAAATGAGTACCCGTCTTGCTTGCCCTGCTGTGCAGCTTTAATGGTTTTAGCCACCGCAGGTTCGAACCCCAGTCCCTGCAAGAATTTTGGCTACCGGATTATCTATTTAAACGATATATATCATAGCATTATGCGTCATTTTAACAGAATCTACATACGATTTATCTAATTTTTTATTACAAAAGTCTGCACAAAGCAGGAGTTGGGAAATATGATTGTATTGAACATTATTTCTAGTCGTCTATAGATAGGCTAGAGACTATGGTTTAATTCATCCTCTTAATTTATAATATAATATGTGATGTTTTTTCAAAAAAGTGTGACAGTAGCATATCTCCAATTCAATCTATGCATTCATCATAGTACCAGTATGAAAACAGAGCTTAAATTAACATTTTAAGAATGTCCAAGCTGTGTAGTATACGAGTAGGATAATAATAATAATAATAGGCTATCACTCGTTCTCGAGTAAGATTGTCTTCTAAAGGTGAGTTCTTAGATGACTATATAGCCCAATCCTGGAAACACAAACTCTCCCACAGTAGCGACACGCGTTGTTCGGAGCAGCCACTGGCTCTTGTGGGTTGATCCTCCTATAAACCTCACGCTCTTTCCTCGCATTGTACTTCTCAGTCTCACGGCTTCGTCGATGTTGTTCGAAACATAGTGGACCTTGGTGGACGAAGCGACGCCATACCTGACGATTTGATGCTGTAGTCTCCCATTTATCCGTGTTGATTTGACATTTGTTTAAATTGTATTTTAGGACGTCTTTGAAGCGTTTCCGTTGCCCTCCTTGCTTTCTCTGTCCAATCCGCAACTGGCAGTACATGATTTGTTTTGGAAGACGACGTTCAGGCATGCGAACAACATGTTCTGCCCATCGAAGCTGATGCTTTAATATCATAGCCTCAATGCTGGTAGTATTCGCTTCCTCCAGGACACTGATGTGGGTGCGTCGGTCCTGCCACTTAACTCCAAGAATTCTCCTGATGCAACGCTGATGGTACTTTTCCAAACACTTTAAGTGCCTTCTGTAGGTAGTCCAGGTTTCGCAACCATAGAGCAGAGAAGGTATTACAACAGCTTGGTACACATGCAATTTGGTTGGAGTACTGATGTCATGGTTGTCAAACACCCTTTTTTGTAGACGCCCAAACGCTGCACTGGCACATTTAAGGCGATATTGGATTTCAGCATCAATGTTAGCATTTGCTGAGAGATGACTCCCCAGGTAAGGGAAGTGTTCAATGTATTTTAAGTTGTCCCCGTTGATCATAATGGGAAAACCAGCAGCATTACAGTTGGACGTAGCAGGTTGATGGATAATTTGCGTTTTACTGGTGTTTATTTCCAGACCTATGCACTTATACGAGTCATTAAAAGCATTCAGAGCAGCCTCAAGATCGTCTAGCGAGTTTGCCAATATAACATTGTCGTCAGCATATTGGAGTTCGAGAACGGAACCTGTCGATACCTTTGTCTTTGCTCGCAGTCTGCTAAGATTGAATAATCCTCCGTCAGTCCTGTATTCAATATCTACACCATGCGGAACTTTTTCTTTGATCAGGTGAAGCATAGCGCCAACAAAAATTGAGAACAATGTTGGGGCGATCACACATCCTTGCTTGACACCTGTTGCGATCTTAAAGGGTTCTCCAGGCCCATTGCTGTTAAGAACTGAGCCCTTCATATTATCATGGAGTATTCTAATGATCTGAATTAATTTTGGAAGACATCCAATTCGAGCTAGGATTTTACAAAGAGCTTCTCTATTGACTGAATCGAAAGCCTTGACGATATCAATGAAGACCATATAAAGAGGGCGATCTTGTTCCCTACATTTTTCTTGCATCTGTCTAGCACAGAAGATCACATCAGTTGTTCCTCGATTGGGTCTAAATCCACATTGGGTTTCAGGTAGTGATTCTTCAGCCAAAGGTTTAAGACGATTGGACATGATTCTGGCAAGAATTTTTCCAGCTACAGAAAGCAGGGATATTCCACGATAGTTGCCACATTGAGCTCTGTCACCCTTTTTAAAGATTACTACTATCAAGGCATCCCTGAGATCATCTGGGATCGTTTCTGTTTTCCATATCTTGTCAACGAGCTTGTGAGTGTGGTGAACTAGTACAGTGCCCCCATCTTTAAATAGTTCAGCTGGAATCCCATCTATGCCTGCTGCCTTATTATTCTTGAGTTGATTAATAGCAATTTCAACTTCTAGTAGGGAGGGACCTTCATCAAGCTGAGTTTGTACTGGTCTCTGAGGAATTTTGCTTAAAATGTTATCATTGACGTGGGTATCCCTGTTCAGTAGTTCGTCAAAATGTTCCCTCCAGCGGGAGTTGATTGAACAAGTGTCTCGGAGAAGTTCAGTATCATCTTTTGATTTTAGAGGATTTACAGTGTGACGGGATGGTCCATAGACTACTTTTGCTGCACTGAAGAAAGCATGTGTATTGTTGGTCTCAGCTAGATACTCCATTTCATGTGATTTAGATACCCACCAAAGGTTTTTCATGGCTCGAGTTCTCTTTTGGACTTCAGCCTTGGCATCTTGATAAAGTTGTTTTTTGGATGCAGATTTAGGGTTATTTTTCCATGCATTGAGCGCTTTCCTCTTCTCATCTATAAGAAATTGAATTTCTTGGTCATTCTCATCAAACCAGTCTTGATGCTTTTTCTTAGCAAAACCATCTGACTCTTCGCAGGCTGAGAGTACTGCTGACTTGAACATTTGCCAGTGTTCTTCTATATTTTCTGGATAATCATCAGGCAGCCTTTCACCAAGTAGTTTATATAACTTTGATTTAACATTATCATCTTTAAGAAGTTCGGTATTGACCTTACGTCTTACGAGCTTTCCCTGCTTTCTACATTTCTGGGGAATTCGCTGAGCCATAACAGATCGGATCAGTCTGTGATCAGTCCAACAGTCATCAGCACTTGTCAGAGCTCTTGTGATGAGTACATCACGCTGATCTCGGGCACGCACTATGACATAATCAATTAGGTGCCAATGTTTTGATCTTGGATGTTGCCATGATGTCTTAAATTTGTCCTTCTGTCGGAAGAGTGTATTTGTAATGACAATGTTATATTCAGAACATTTAGTTAGGAGAAGAGTCCCATTATGATTGCTGTTACCAACACCTTCCTTCCCAATTACACCTGTCCACAGTGTTGAGTCCCTACCAACACGGGCATTGAAATCCCCGAGGAGAATGATCTTATCAGACTGTGGTATATTTTTCAGAAGCTCATCGAGTTGGGAGTAGAATTCTTCCGTTTGGTCCTCTTCAGAGTTGAGAGTTGGAGCATGTGCGCTTATTATAGTTGCCCTTTGATAATTACTGAGCTTGAGGCGTAGGGTCATAAGTCTTTCATTTACACCAAATGGAAGCTCATCAAGATGATCAATGAGTTCATTCTTAATGGCAAAACCAACTCCATGAATACGTGGTTCATTAGCCTCTTTCCCCTTCCAAAAGAAGGTGTAGCCTCCTCCATGTTCCTTCAATTGCCCTTCATTTGCGAGTCTCGTTTCACTGAGTGCAGCAATATCAATGCTAAACCTCCTCAGTTCACGAGCAACAATTGCTGTTCGTCTTTGTGGTCGGTTTTCTGTGTTAGTGTCCATTAGAGTGCGGATGTTCCAGGTGGCAAAATTCATATTTATTTTGTTTCGACCACATATGGTGTACCCTCTGGACGCGGCTATCCAGTCAGGTAGAATTTAGGCTGGCTATGTTTAGAGCACCTTTTATAGCTCCCTCCTCATTCGGGGTAAGCAGAGCGGATCCTAAATAGGCCTGCTTAGTCACGAATGCAGCATACGAATTGCTCTACAGCTCATCCTCGAGCAAAGCGAAGATCACACATCCGCCGCCTACGTGCCGGTTTGTCACTAGAAGCTCCCAGATAACACAATCCTGCTCCCGTCACAACTCCCCGATCGCCGCAGGGCTTGCAGTCGTGCAAGAAGAGATGTTATTTCCTTCAGAAGACGCCTGTGCGTGATATCTTTTTACGTGGGAATGCTGCTGCACATCAACAATCACACGATCCTTGACAGATACAGAGCCTTTAACTAGTGGCATAGTAACTACGACGACTAGAGGTTCCGAGCCTGCTGCAGCCTTCATCCGCCTTCCCAGCCGTTGGGGCTGTACTAGTCGCCCGTACGCCTGGTCCGCCGTTGAGGACTTATTCTATGCCGTTGACCATTTTGGTTCATCCGCCTTTAGAGGTAGTTTCCCACCTCAAGGGCATGAGAGTGCCCTAACCTCCACATACTCATCCACCTTCCAAGGAAGCCGTTGATATAATGGAGGGGAACTCCTTATCCCGGAAGTCACTCGGTCGTCAGAGCCTCGTCAGTCTATAGCAGGGTGCACCACGAGCAGGTGAGGTTGACATTTGAGTAGGAATATTCCTACCCCTTACACTCCACGAGTAGGATAACATATCAGATGACTTCACATACAGTTCATCTTAATTTCATAGTAGGATAACATGTTAGATGTTACACATCATAAGCGACTACTGTAAGGCTCGTATCTTTTTTTTGTCTTTTTCACCACATATCTTTGTTTCATCATGATGATGACCAACAACCTTTCACAAGAAAGTTTAAGTGACAACTACCGTATCATCCTTATTTCATGGCTGTATATTCAAGTTCCACATAAAGTGGGAAATCGTTTATGGTTTTTCCTGCCTGCTTTTCATCACATGTGAGCATGATATGAAATGATAATTCATCACCTACATTAAGCGTTTGATGGTTATGTACCATAATCCTATGACGTTTTATCTCTACGTGTAAATGGTTCTCATCAGGCATGAATTGTTTAATGTGAATAGTTCCATCATAGTGTAATCGATAATGTCTTAAAACTGAAGAAAGCACATATGTTAGGTTGCCATTCACTAGCAGTAAATGGTACCTGTCATTCACAGGTTTTTCATTTGTCAGGTACACTAAAAGTCTTTTCATTTGGTAGGTGTGGTAGCGCTTGGTGCAGATATCGTCATCTTCTTGTGGGTCTTCCACGTGCACAATGCGGTGATGATTAGCGGTATAGCCATCCACAGTAAGCTGATGCATTATGTCATATAAATCATAAACCTTGTTATCCACATACTTTTTTGTAGTGACATCTGTAGACACTTGAGGATGTTTCACATGGGTTAATCGCTTTCCCTTTAAGTCATAATCTCCCTGTTTAGTGCGTGGCTCTACAGATCTATCCACATAGTGTTTATTAGCAGGATCTGTTTCTTGTTTAGGATCATGTATGGGGTCAAACCTAGCTTTGGCCATGAACAGACGTCCAAAGACATCCATCTTCAACCTGTAGTAGGGGTCTATTGTTGGTATTACAAGGCATGGTTCCATATACAGTATATAGACAGCCTGCTAACCTCTCTAACCCTTAGTTGATATGAAGATTATTAAGCAGCAAGAGTCATTCCCAGAGGGGGACATGTTTTCCCATCTCTATCCCACATCACATGAACAACGCCACGGTTCACTGTTTCCATCCTCCATTCGCTACATCATCGTGGGGCCTTTGGGATGTGAAAAGACCAATCTTTTGCTCACGCTCAACACAGCACCTAATGGTCTGCGTTTTCAAAATATTTATATTTTTGCAAAATCACTCTACCAACCCCTCTACATGTTCCTAGATCAAGTCATGTCTCAATTACAAAGAGTGAGTATGAGTTATTTCACATTTTCCATGTAAGAAAATGTTATTGCCCCGGATGAGGTGAAGCCTGATTCACTCATTATTTTCGATGATGTATCCACTGAACGACAAGCCATCATTTAAAGCTATTTCAGCATGGGTCGACACAAACATATCAATTGCTTCTATCTTGAACAAACGTATTCTAAAATGTGCAAACAAATTATTCGAGACAATTCCAATGTCAATGTTTTAATTCGCCAGGATGAGCGAAATAGCCGTCACAATTATAATGAACATGTCAATCCTGATATGATCTTTCAAACATTTACTGAATTGTGTGCCAAGTGCTGGTCACACAACGCCATGCCTGTTTGGAGATTGATAAACAAAGTGAACTCAACCAAGGACGTTACCGCTATTGAAGGGACTGTCTCCTTCCCTCTCAAGCCATTTGTCAAGACACCATGGCGTTAGCAGAGAGTCAATTGAAAAAGCATATTATGAGAGCAAAAAATACTTTTCGCCAAAAGTTTCGTCAATTGAAAAGATCACGTGCGGATAATGCTTTGTTTATTCAACAACATTTAGCACCTCCGCTAAAAGCCATCTTTAAACCCTCTTTCAAGCCATCACAAACACTACCCACTGTTTCACAAGCCACACAGACGCTACACGAGGGCCCTGTGGAAGAGGAAGGGGAATAGGATAGTTCTAGTGATGTTGAGGATGAGGATGATCAAGTGTTCACTCCTCAAGAAAATCCTCACCACTTGCAAAGTAAAAAAAAGAAATCTTTGGCCAGGGTCGAAACACCTTGCCCTTCCAGATCGTCTCCATTTCCGCAACTCTTGGCCAATCCTCATCATAAATCTCAACTCAAAAACATGTTAATATAATATTATGGACCAGCACTGGAACCCTATTTCACCTATCTATTTATTGGAAAGACAGATACAACGTATGGTGTTCTCGAAGACGATGATAGTTTTAAAATTGGTGATTCGTCGATTAAATTTTCTCGTACTAGTGCTGTCATTAAAAAGATAAACTATAAATTAACACCAGGTCTGTTAAAGCTACTATTCTCTCGTACACCATCTTTCCATGATTATAAACAACAGGACCTTGGCAAATATAAATCCATTTTATTGGACACCCATGCCCACAAAAGACAATATGATCCATCTCAACAAGTGAATGCAAATATATCTCAAAAATATAAAACCATCATCGCAAAAATGTTTCCAAGCAGTCAAAGTGCACGTCGTTATGTGTCCGCTTCCGGAGTGACTTTTAAACCATGAATACCCCTTGTCGATGTTACCAACTGGCATAATCCCAATAAGCTCGTCCAATGGCTACAGCTGTTTCATGTTTCACGTCAAGCCGGCCTTACCGGTCACGATTGGGAAATTCAAGAAATTGAAGAAGAACTTCGAAATGCCAAAATTATTGTTTAAGCCCTCACCCATTAAAGTGGGCATCGCTCACGAGTTGCATCGTCGAGCTAGGCGTCACTATCAGCGACTCAATGTGATCTCACGGGGCGTGGATGAACTTTGGCCGGCCGATTTGGTAGAAATGATTACCAATGCAAGTTATTTACAATGGTGTACTCTATATGTTGACAGTCATTGATGTCTATTCCAAAATGGCCTTTGTTCAACCTGTGCATCGCAAGTCTGGCCTACTAGTCACCAATGCCTTTTAACATATTATTCAATAATCTAAACGTCAACACCAGTTGTTACAAACCGACCAGGGAAACGAATTTTTCAACAAGGATTTCTCTAGTTTTCTCAAATCTTTGGATATTCACCATTACACCAAGTACATCAATTTCAAAGCCAGTGTAGTCGAGCGGTTTAACCGAACATTGAAACACTCAAATGTGGAAAGCGTTTACCGCTCACGGCTCAAATCGCTGGTTGGACTTGTTACCTGGGCTAGTGTCACGATACACTGATACCAAACACAGAACCATTGGGACTAAGCCACGACTTCTGACCAAAAATATTCCGCGACTGGATAAACTGTTTAACCCCATAAAACAGCAGACCCCAAACGTCACCTCCTCAAAACCTGGGACCATGTTCGTGTGAGCAAATTTAAGTCTGCCTTTTATAAGGGCTACACACCAAATTGAGGATCCGAAATATTTCGAATTTGTCAAGATAACCTGGATAGCCCAGTCACCTATTTACACGAGGACCTCAACCTTCAACCTATAAAAGGTTGGTTTTATCTCCAAGAACTCCACAAGACAGCGTTTCCAAAACATTACCTTGTGGAAAAAGTGTTGAAACAAAATGAAATAAACTATATGTAAAATGGTTGGGATTTAGCTCAGCCTTTATTTCCTGGATTAATAAATTACATGTTGTGTGAAACCCTGTGCCTTTTATTTAATTATTCACTCATGTTGTACACCACCTATAGCCTTGTGCGTACAGTCCTCAGCTCCACATGTATTATGAGCAACACATATTACTTACTCTCTCCACCTGTGTTCTCTCTTACACCGCCCCTCCCCCTCCCTTCTCCTCCTCACCTCCCCTCCACCCACTGCTGGCCACAGCTCTCGCCTAGCTATTGGCTGTTATGTCATTCCTACACGTGCATTATACTTTTATTGACCCAGCAATTTACACACTTGCACACCCTGTTATCGTGCACAGCTAACGTCCCAGGTGAACACCTGTGTCAGGTCATATTACACATGAACTTGCATTTTCTCACGTACGAACCAAACAGGAAGTGACTTGTTAGCTGTTATTGTGCATGTGTACAGCTTACGTACAAGGTGAACACCTGTGTCAGGTCTTGTTACACATCAACTTGCATTTTATCACGTACAAACCAAAGAGGATGTGACTTGTTTGCTCTTATCGTGCACATGTACAGCTAACGTCCAAGGTCGGGTCGTATTACACATGAACTTGCATTTTCTCACGTACGAACCAAACAGGATGTGCTTACATGTGGGTTCACACCTGTTCACATGCATTTCGCTCTCAACTCCCACCATGAGTGTCTGATCGTTTGACCTTCAAGTGTCCCCTGCCCCTCTGTAGTTTTCCATTGCACCTGTTGTCCAGTCAGATCAGCGCATTCCAATAAGCTCAAATGATATTCACATCCTGCTAGTCTGCCCTAGCAAGTGTGTTTTCTCTACTCGCTTCAACCAGCATATAACCAAGTTCTGTTTGTCCGTCATTTAATCATAGAATTATCATTTGTCGTGTCACTCATAATCGTTTACACGTTAAAGATCCTCTTTGGGGGTAAAATATCAAAAAACGAAACCTCGCCCTGACATAAACCGTCCCGTCGAAATATCGATTGTTCTATTGAGCACAGCCACCGTGGCCAGTGATAGGCTCGTTGAAACACACATCCAGCAGTAACGTCTCTCTATCTAAAACCACTCTTCATAAAAATTTTAAACAGGTAAAAAGAGAATATTATTTCAAGAAGTATAGTGTTAGGCCCTTTGCCAAGTTCCTTTTTTTAAATAAATACAAAATTTAAAAGGGGGCGTCACACCGAGTCATTTGACACCTCGTACACGTCCCTACCGCTATTAGTTTGCGAGATATAACAAAAAGTCTAAAATCACAGTTTTACCCCAAAAATTCTTTTTCCTTCATTCTCAAAACATTAAGCTATTAACAACATGAAGAGGGCTTCGAAACAAGACATCTGACACGTCACACGTTGAAATCGACCATGCTTTCGTGAGATAACAGCAAAGTTTGCGAGAAAGTAGGTTAAAGTGTCAGCGTAGCTGATCGTTCAGTTGCAACTCTTGCATCGCATGACGTCAGCTTAACTAGGATAGGTTAGGTTAAGCCATGCTCACCAGCTTTATTTGAAAAGCGCGCCGTGTAAGTCGTTGCGTACCGCCGTCATCTTGTAGGAGGAAAGCCGTAGGAGGTGCTAGAACTGTCCAAAAACAAAAACCACTACTGCACAGTTTTGTCCTAGAGGCTTGAAACTTGGTTGGGGGGGGGGGGTAGAGGGGGTAAAGCCCATCAATTGATGTCAAACAAACGTTTTTGTGAACTTGTCAGTTTCCAAACTATAAGAATTTCAAAATTAAACATAAAAAAAAAATATATATATATACATAAACTTTTGTTCTACTGCTACATTAAAGAACAGAGAATCCTTTTGTTTTAACCATTACACAACGTTCTGTCATGTTTGTTTTTTGAAATATCGCCTACTTTCAGAAACAGAAATGTTCAGAAAAAAACTAAAAATATAACGAGTGGTCTATAGGAAAAAGGGCGTCACCCTAGTCCTACGGCACCCCATTTATGAAAATCCGACCATGGGTACATGCAATATCTCAAGGCTAACACAAAATAGTGGGGTGAGGATGGTTCTAGATTGGTCCAGAACTACTCCCCTATTAACAGGAGATACAATGGTGTACGATGTTCCAAAGTCTACTCAATGATTATCTTCAGTGTATTGATCTGATCAGCGTGTGATCTACTCTCTCTGAACCCAGCCCGATCCTTCCTCAGTTTAGCATATATTGCTTTCCGTATCCTATTCAAAATAATCGTTGTGAAAATCGTACTAGGCGTAGACAACAATGTGATGCCTCTGGAGTTATTACACTCCATTAAGTATCCTTTCTTTGGTAGTTTAATAAGCATTTCTTTTTTCCATTCTTCAGGCAGTACTGTCCCCGTTAGTCCGGAGACTACCACTCTCATATGCGAGAATCTTGAAAACGGTTGAGGACGAGACTCCAGAAAAACACTCAGGGAGAACTGCGTATGGGCAAATGGTACAAAACCGAATTCGAGATCCCCGCTTGAATAGGCCTGTAAGAAGGATGAATACACACAAAACTCTTAATAGAAACACTTCCACTTTTATTTAATAAAAATATATCACACATAGAATGAACACTCCTACCTAGATCTCCACGGTTACAAAAAATAAAATCTCTCAGCCTGAGATTCCAAAACTCAAAATCAGCGAACCTTCACTCCTAAAAAAAATGTCGTATTCTCTAAGTAAGTGTTCAATTGTTTTCACATTCATGAATCTCTTATCACACTAATTATTTACAAAATAATATATTTTATGTTTGACCCTGATATTATATGTCAGAAAACTGTATCATAATGATGGTCATTATAACACTATTTTTCTTTATGAAACAGTTTCTCCCACCAATCACAGCTCAAGAAACAGTTGTTTGACCAATTAGATAAATATAGCATCGCAACAGCGTTGAGTTCCTTCTAATTTAAATTTCACTGCGTTGCCTAGCGTCATAGTGGGGTAATCGAGGAGTTCATGGATAAATACTAGGCATTTTCTGCGTCTCATGCGCTCTGTTCAGTATATAAAACTGGCGAAATCTCGACAGATATTTATGAATATTGATGTTCGAACATAAAATAGTTATAATAATTATCATCGAACATAAACAGTCGTATACAACTCGCCTATAATGGTACTTAAGACACTCGTATGGAAATTATGAAACTCGCGTACGCTCGTTTTATAAACATACTCGTGTCTTAATTATTGCCATTATAAACTCGTTGCATACTGTACTATTATATCACACGGGTCAATGTTTAGCACTTGCATCTGTTCTCAATTTATTTGACCCCAATTAATATTCGGCCCACAAATCGTCGTAATAAACTGCGAAGAATCAGATATTAAAGTACGTTAATACTCCAATAATAAACCTCTCATTGATATTTTAGATCAGTGACTAGCTCGACCATTTATCCACTTTTATACCGGAAAACATCAGGCTCATACAGAAATACGCCTTCGCAAATATTATTATATAACCATCACCTGAGTAGCGTGTTTTTAGTAATGTCGTGACATCACAAATAGCCAAATACGCTATACTCCTTCAAATACCATGTATTCTTACTCATCAATTTGCATAATACCACAAATACTCAATAACAACATCCATTTCAGAAAGACACCACTCCAAAGCCACTGTGCTTGTTGCCTTATTATCAAAACGAGGGTGCCATGCCATCGACTTGCCCGCTTCAACTGAGGCTAACATCTGCCTCCACAGAATGCACAAATTACAACACTTAAATCACTGTTACGACTCATCTCGAATTAACTATTCAAAAACTTGATATTAGGATTTTTGATTTTTCACTGCATGGGAATTAA
This sequence comes from Meconema thalassinum, assembly GCA_946902985.2. NCBI lineage: Eukaryota > Metazoa > Arthropoda > Insecta > Orthoptera > Tettigoniidae > Meconema > Meconema thalassinum. The sequence goes on along the minus strand of OX336388.2, from coordinate 600,876,423 downwards.
ATCTTTTAGCCCCTAAGAATTCTTCAGTCAGTCAGTTATTGGTCACTGGATTCATTTTTAGCCTACTTTCGATTTTTGCAAAAAATCTGAATGTCTGTTCCTCCCCCCCCCCCTCTATCAATTCAAACATGGTGGAACCAAATTGAACGAAATTTGGTACAGAGGTAGCACTAGCAAAGGGCACCTCAGTGTCATGTTTTATATTACCACCATCTTGAGGAAAACGTAATGGCGGCCACCCAAATGTTCAAGCTTAAATCAAATAACGACCAACCTAATCATCTGATCTCTACCAAATTATGCAATATTATGCCTTTATATATAAAGAATCCTTTGACCAAACTACAATATCATCAGCCCAATCATTTGCGGATGGTGGCCATGTATGTGTGCAACTTCACGAAAACTTAATGGCGGCCCCCCAAATGTTAAAAGCTTAAATCAAATAACGACCAACTTAATCATCTGATCTCTACGAAATTTTGCAACATTATACCTTTATGTATGAAGAATCTTTTGACCAAACTACAAGATCATCAGCCCAATAGTTTGCAGATAGCGGCCATGTATGTGTGCAAATCGATTTCCCCTACCAATTCAAGCACGGTGAAACCGAATTGAACGAAATTTGGTACAGAGGTAGCACTAGCAAAGAGAAACCTCATTGTCATGTTTTATATCGCTGCCATCTTGACGGAAACGTAATGGCGGCCACCCAAATGTTCAAAGTTTAAATCAGATTACGATTAACCGAATCATCCGATCTCTACTAAATTCGGCAAAATTATATATTCATATGGCGAGCGCGGTGAATCCGAATTGAACGAAATTTGGTACAGAGGTAGCACTAGCAAAGGGTACCTGTCACCTCGCTGTCATTCGGTGAAACCGAATTGAACGAAACTTGGTACAGAGGTAGCAATAGCAAAGGGCACTCCAGTGTCAGGTTTTACATCGCCACCATCTTGACGAAAACGTAACGGCGGCCAACCAAATGTTAAAAGCTTGAATCAAATTACGACCAACCTAATCATCTGATCTCTACCAAATTTTGCAACGTGATACCCTTATATATAAAGAAACTTTTTACCAAACTACAAGGCCGTCAGCCCAATAATTTGCGGATTGCGGCCATGTATATGTACAAATCGATTCCCCCTATCTTTTCAAACACGGTGAATCCGAATTGAACAAAATTTGGTACAGAGGTAGCACTAGCAAAGAGCACCTCGCTGTCATGTTTTATATCACCACCATCTTGACGGAAACGTAATGGCGGCCACCCAAATGTAACAAGCTTAAATCAAATTACGACCAACCTTTCATCTGATCTCTACCAAATTTTGCAATAACATACCTATATGTGAGAAGCATTCTTTGACCAAGCTGCAAGGTCATCTGTCCTATAATTCACATATGGCGGCCGTGTATGTGTGCAAATCGATTTCCCCTTCATTTCAAAGACGGTGAACCCGAATTGAGCGAAATTTGGTACAGAGGTAGCACTAGCAAAGGGCACCTCAGTGTCATGTTTCATATCACCGCCATCTTGACGGAATCGGAATGTCGGCCACCCAAATATTAAAAGCTTAAACCATATTACGACCAACCTAATCATTTGATCTCTACCCAATTTTGCAACAACATACCTTTTTTGGGAAGCATCTTTTGACTGAACTACAAGATCATCAGCCCAATAGTTTGCAGATAGCGGCCATGCATGTGTGCAAATCTTTCCCCATATCAATTCAAACACGGTGAAACCTAATTAGAATGATTTTTTTACAGAGGTAGCACTAGCAAAGGGCACCTCATATTCCGTAGGCCCTATAGCACGTTGTATTTCAACAAGGTAACACAACCAACATTTAATTATACACCTTGAAAAGGACAAAGCGTTATAACCGTACCCATGCATTTAGGAGAAAGTAGGCTATATGTTCTTTACTGAACATATTGTTTTGATTCATTATCAACAATATCAAACTGAGATAATTATTGATATATTTCATCACATTGCATAATTTTGATCAAAATTTACTAGAATTTGTTAAACACCATAGGTAAAGCTATAAACATCCCTATTTATTATTATCATCACCTGAACCTATTCGAAAATTAAGTTGGCACAGATGCATTAATTTGAGAAATATAAAAGCATGAAAATTCCTGTTCGAAAATCAATTATTCCAAGTATTAACTCAGGAATAGATCCAAAATGTATTTACAAAATTATCATGAATCACGAGGCGCATATCAAAACATATGCGATGATATTCGCAAAAATATTCAAACAAACCTAAGCTTGGATAAACCTGAATCAAAACGCAATCGAAAAGAGAAAACCTGATATTAAGTCAACTAGTATCACCCCTGGTTAAATATAACTATACTTGAATTAAATGACTGGCTAGGAATACGCAGAACTTAAGCTAAAATAAGCAGAAGTAAGGTTTGGATTACGTATGACTAGACTACACACAAAAACTACCAAAACAAGGTATAATAATCTACTCCTCTACCGAATTACTTGAGATATCCTTTCTACATGATGGTACAGCTCATTGTTATGCCATCTCCTGTACTCACCATCGTCTTTCAACGGCCCTAAGATTTTCCTGAGGATCTTCCTTTCCTTGGCTTCCAATTTCTCAACCAGACCCTTCCTATTCATTGCCAGGCTTTCTGCTGCGTACAGCGCCTCAGGTCGGATAACTGTACGATAGTCTTAGTTTGGCATTGCGGGACACTGTTCGCTTGTTGTACACTCCTTTCGTTAGCTGGTAGGCCACTTCCATCTTGTTCATTCTTGACGTGAAGGCTTCCTTCTCTGATATGTTGGGCTCGATCCACTCCCCTAGGTACTTAAACTTTTTTGCCTAGCGGATTTTTCCATGTTCAACATTTAATTCTTTGACTGCAGGGCTAATATTAGTTATAAACTCGGTCTTCTCCATAGAAATTTGTAAGCCTGCCTTTGTCGCTTGTATTCTGAGTTGTTTGCTTGTTTTGCGGCTGTGTCTAGGGAATCAGAAAAGATCGCTAGATCATCTGCGAAAGCTAGGCAGTCAATTGTCAAGTCCAAGCTCCTGCAGCCCATTCTCACACCATTTTCTAACACTTCTTTCCCCATCTCCTTGCGCCAATCACGAATCACTTTCTCCGGTACACAGTTGAAAAGTAAAAGTGACAGTCCATCTCCCTGCCTCACACCCGTCCTGATTTTGAAAGCGTCCGAAATTTCTCCTCTAAATTTCACTCTGGAGTTTGTGTTAGCCAATGTCTGTTGGATAATTGCACGTGTTTTGTCACCCAAACCCATTTCTTTTAAAATTTGGAAGAGTGTGGTTCGATCAATAGAGTCACAGGCTTCCTTGAAGTCGACGAAGACAACTACGAACTTCTTGCTTCTGAGCTTCAAATATGAAAGAACAAATTTAAGACTCATGATCTGCTCTGCACATGAACGACCTTTCCTGAACCCTCCTTGATATTCTCCTAGCTGTAAGTCAAGTTGTTCTTCTGCCCGGGTCTGAAGAGCTTTGGAGATAATTCTGTACGTTGTTATGAGGAGTTAAATGCCACGATAGTTGTTAACGTCTGTTTTGGCACCTTTCTTATGAAGAGGGTGAATCAAAACCGATGTCCAGCCACTAGGGAGTTCCTCGGTTTCCCATATCTCCTGGAACATTTCAGTGAGTTTATTAATTGCCTTATCACTTGCGTACTTCCAGAGTTCAGCTATTATGCCATCCTCACCTGCTGCTTTGTTGTTCTTTAATGCATGGAGTATCTGCTTGTTTTCCTCTTTTGTTGGTGGAGAAGAGTCTGGGTTAGGGTGGGTAGTTTCATCAAAGGTGATTTGGTATTGTGGAGCTTCACAGTTAAGAAGAGATTCAAAGTAATTTGCAAGGATCTGGCAATTGTCCTTGTCATTGAAGGCTAGTTTTCCTGTATGATCTCTAAATTGTATCCTTGTAGGAGTAAATTTATTCAGATTACGCCTAAAAGTTCTATAAAAATCCCGAGTATTGTTTTTGATGAAGTCCTGCTCAATCTGCATAAGCTGGTTTTTGTCAAAAATCCTCTTTACATCACGGATGACTTTTGCCGCATGTTTTCTCACAGCCAAGAAGTCATTGTAGCTATTTTGATCCCTCTGTGAATTCCACCGTTGCCATAAAATCTTCTTTGTTTCATAACTTCATCGCAATCCTGATTCCACCAAGGATGTTTTCTTGCTTTTACTAATGGAACTGTATCTGTTGCAGTTTCAACCATGGCCTCTCTATGTTGCTCCCAGTTCTCTGGATCCAGGGATTCCAACTTCTGTGTGAATTCTTGAGTTGTTTTAAGCTTTGCAGTGTCAAATTTTCCAGTCCTTGACACTAGAACCCTCCTGGTGTTTCTCGGGATAAACCTAACTTTAATTTTTGAGAGATAGTGATCTGAGTCGAGGTTTGCACTTCTCAGGACTTTTACATTCTGAATTTCTCGTGTTGCTTTCCGCGCAATTGCGACGTGATCTATTTGAAACTCTCCAAGATTAGGGTTTGGGGATGCCCAAGTCTTTCGCTTCCTTGACAGATATTTAAAAGCTGTTGATTTTAGTACAAGGTTAAATGCCTTACACAGCTCTATTAGTCTTTCTCCATTCCGATTTGTTCTTCGGTGAGCTAGGTAATTACCAACAATTCTTTGGAATTTCCTTTATTTGCCAAGCTGAGCATTGAAGTCCCCAAGCAGGATGATCATGTGTTTTTCGGGGATTTTTGAAAGGTAATTTTCAAGGTTTTCCCAGAAAATCAGTTTCTTCTGGATCTCTTTTGTTTGCCTGATTTATTGGCGCATGTACGTTTACGATCGTGTAGACTTTGTTTGTGCATCGGAAGCTAAGCATTGATACTCTGCTGTTGGGAGAGCTGAAGTCTATAATGGATTCCAGTATCTTCCTGCTGACAATAAAACCCGTCCCAAGTTGTGGAACAGATTTTATCACGCGTTTGCCAGTGTTCCTCTTGACGATCCTGAAACCTTGGGATTCAAGCGCTAGTTCGTCAGTAAACCTAGTTTCCTGAATTGCCGCTATTTTTTATTTCATGATGTGTCATTGTGTCTGTCAGTTGTTTTAGCTTACCAACCTTCAGTAGGGAGTTAACGTTGAAGGTTGCAAATAAATTCCTTTGTTTGTGTCTGGTCTTGATTGTGGGCGTCTCCGATACCTCCAAACATGTTGGTGCAGGCTCCCCAGAATCCGAAGGCCTGCGCACCTCTCTCGAGGTTAATGTGGATTGATTACCACCTGGGGTAGTAGCATTTGCTGAACTTTCCTCCATGCTTTTAAACTGCTGAAAATCTGTAAATTGGGGCCAGTGATGTTTCACACCGACAATATTACTACCAAGGTTGTGAGCCTCAGAGAAAGCCTGGTGTTCAGCTTAGGCTGGCATTTCCTCCATACCTCACGCTTCGGTTTTCTCGCCGGTACTCGGGTGGCTGACTGCAGTGGTTTCCCACTGGGCGATGGGTGCGCCACGTCCCTACGCCATATTATTATTATTATTATTATTATTATTATTATTAGTGTAGCCTCCGTGGCTTAGGCAGCTGCGCGCCGGCCTCTTATCGCTGATTCCGTGCTTGAAATCCTTGTAACTCCATGTGAGATTTGTGCTGGGCAAAGCGGAGGCGGGACAGGTTTTTCTCCGAGTACTCCAGTTTTCCCTGTGATCTTTCATTCCAGCAACACTCTCCATTATCATTTCATTTCATCTGTCATTCATTAATCATTGTCCCAGAGGAGTGCGACAGGCTTCGGAAGCCGGCACAATACCTACCTCGCCGCTAGATGGGGGCTTCATTCATTCCAAACCTGACCCGGTCCAATGACTGGGAAAAGGCTGTGGATTTTCATTATTATTATTATTTTTATCATTATTATTATTCCTCTCTGTGGTGTAGTGGTTAGTGTGATTAGCTGCCACCCCCGGAAGCCTGTAGTACAGCTGCTTATCGGGACGGGGGACTACCTCTTATTCTCAGCAGTGCAGAGGCTAGTGGTAGGAGACAGTCTGTCACTTCCCTTAAACTGACTTTGGGCTAACAGCCGACTTCACTATGGGCGCAGTTCAATCGGCCTAATTAAAAGGATCTGGAAATACCACTGATTATGGGCGCAGTTCCATATCTCCCGTCCCATAGCATCGATGACTGCCTAGTTGGAATTTACTGAGGCCTCGGACAGCGCTCCATTATATTGCCCCCTTGAAAGAAGCATACACGAGACTGTTTTCGGGGAGTATTCAGTTCTTTGTCGTGAGGCTGGGTACTTTTCATATTTTGCTTCCGTAACTTCAAGGCAACATAAAATAAAATAAATATAGCAAGAAAGTGAGCCAAGATTAATATAGAAACAAATTTTATAAACTGATATCAAGACATAAAATACAATCAAGAACACCCATAGTGACACCCTCAAAATTTAACTCAACACAAACGACATAAAACACTCAGCCAAAAGTATGCTGGAAAGAAATCACATCAAAACAAACTCGGATCAAGTCCGTTACTCCTATCATTTATTGTGTATGCGTGTGAAGATGGGAAATAATACTCGCTAAGGATGAGTACTACTTTACAAAGTACGCTTCTATTAGTCTAGGCCGTCAGTTGCGTACTCCGTAATTATACAACTATGTTTTTGGCTCCGGGAACTACAAATTACAATGGCTATACAAGATTAATTGACCAACTGACTACGCTACCCTTACAACAATTACATTAGCACTTTCAAGTGAAGTTTCAAACCAGAGCCGCAGCACGCTAAGAAAGGTCGCCTCAAACAGGACTTACAAAACATTAAACAAGAATCCCTATCGTGGCTAAGACAAATACCCATGGGCCGGCCGTTTGCCTCCCTTACGTTACCTGACATAACCATACTCAAATAGGCTATGCATACACAAAATATCTACAATTAATTCAGACAGTCACTAGCATAGATTAACAACAAAATGATATTAACAAAATCATGAAATGTGTCGCAGACTTGAGGAACGCCCAATTAAATTACTTTAGACTTTCAATTATACAGACTTTATCTTTTACTTAATCTCAACAGCACGGACCTTCATCGCTCGAGCACTAATTGCCTGAGATTCCTTATCTATGATCTGGGCGCGTGCGTAAGTGGATTTCAACACTCATAATTCTGTCAACAAACCAAGTGAGATTTTACCATGCCTCGCAAAGCACCTTGCGTTTGAGGACCGTAGAACAGCTGTCACAGCTTCCTAAAAAGAATACAGTACATGTGGTCACACACATAAATTATGTCCCGGGAAAGGATTTCAGGACCGGAAATTATACAGTCACCTCCTCAGAGAATGCTGTCGTAGCTTGCAGCGTAGAGGTAAATTGACGACGGTCAATACCCAGCGCAGAATAAGTCATACAAATGACCCCATCTTGGTTTGATAAAACATTTCCACCAAAATTTTAGCGCCAGATCAGAGAATATCCTAATAAAATTTTGTTAAAGAAAACACACTCACAATTAACTCCCTGCTCAATTTACTGTCAATTTTTACCTCAGAAGCAGACGGATTCTTGCTATGAAATATGCAAATTCGCATAATGTCTTGCCTGTGTAATCCGAAGTTATAAAAAAGATATCACTTTTCCCCCATATCTATCTTAAATTTACCGAAGTAGGAGCTCCATTTATCATCCGTTACAGGCCTCATTTTTACGTTATATCATATCACAATAAAACACACGATGCACCCGATGGCACATTTTATATACACTGTCATCACAAAAAACAAAATTACATACAAATTAGCCACGACGAGCTCCAAAATTAAATCGTAGTCGGTTAAAACAAAACTCTACAGAAACAACAAACAAAATCAACCACAAATTAAATACAACAGTTCCCGAACACCAAAACTAGTTACATGATGAAATTAATTCATATTTATTACTCATCCATTACTGCATTTTCAACGGATATCATCCTACATAACCCCTGCTTGGTATCTACTCCATGGCAAATGCCTTGGTGATCATGAGTTCGACAGACATCCTTCCTTCAGGATGACAGCCATGGTCTTCACGGTGTTGATTCTCTGCTTGAATAAATTCAAATTAGTTCGTTCTAAAATGTCACTCGCCTGACTGCTAACTATATTGCTTAAGTGGAGTACTACTTTCGTCCACGAGTCCTGTAAGCAATTTTCTCGGAGACTATCCCTAAGTCATAGCAGGATGCTACCTACAATATCCACACGCACTTCACACAAAATCAATGTGTAAACGAACATGATAATAATAATAAGTTCGACGTTCAAGTAATTCTTGAAATATTATAAGTCCTAGTCTGTATTCAAACAGAGTAAATTTTACTAAGTCCGCAGACCTGAATCTGAGTATCGTAGAGTGCCCCTCAGACAACCACTAACAAATATAATAATGAGCCTCACACCAACGCTTAACACAGAATTTATACAAAATTCACCATTTAGTAAGAGTGGGGGTTGTAGGAAAAGCTAACTAATCAAGCAGTGATCTCCCAGGCAAGCATAAAGAGAAGCGCACGATTCGAACGTCTGGAAATCAAATCGATCGGCAGATTAATTGCAACTTGATTCTCTCCAAATGTGATCTGTGATAGCATCACGCTTAACACCCGCGCTTCAACGGCGTCCCCTTATCTCATTCGTCAACTCGGACATGATATTCGCGCTGTTTCTTTCAACCACGCCTTGTGGGCGTATACAAAAAGTATCTTCTTCTCTGTTTTTTTTGCGTTCCTCCCGTTGCACCTTGCTGTACACAGACATATTTTCATGCTGAATCATAAGCATCACCTAGCCTCGGCTGGTGCGTTGAACTCGAAGTAACTGTATTCCTCCCTTGTTCACAAAGGGACCGAACATTCCTATCTCAGCCCCTTCTGTTGTTCTACAGGAAGTCTGGGTTTACCATCCCCGACTTCTCGGCGCTGTCAGGCAGCAAGCTTCTTGCGACACATGGCAAGTGATTCCAGTAATGTACAATACTTTTCCTTCTTATAGAACAAAAGTCTTGAATCATTAATATGAAGCATTCATATTAAGGGTCCAATATGGCTCCTCTTGGGTGTTCATGGTCTCCGAAACAGGCCTGGAATTGACATCTTCCTTCTTCTTCCGCTAAACCATCTCTGGTGTTTTAGTGCATATTCATAATCACGACGTAGAAAATTCGAGTAACTCTATTTATCAGATGGCTTGGATGGTTGAATCGTGAGAAACGTCAATTTAAATATCTATATTTTGCGTCGCCGCCATATTGGATTATTTCACTGCGCTCAGGTAGTAAAAACACGCGAAAGGTTAATATTTCAAATTCGCTTGTTTGCCATGTTGGTTTTGTACTTTACAGGTTTTTGAAAGTTACATAGATGAACTTGTAGTAGTGCCCTTTATCACATTATAAAATTTCAGGGTGATATCAGTAATAGTTTCAGAGATATAGAATGCCGGTGAAATATTTCGCACAGCCGCCATCTTGAGGTTATGTCAACAATTGAGATAAATAAGATTCCAGTGCATTACAATGTGTATAAACATTTGCTGTACCAAGTTTCATTGCGTTTGGATGGTTAAATCATAAGAATGATCAATTTAAAAGTTTCAATTTCGCTCGGCCGCCATGCTCGTTTTGTAGTTAACATGTTTTAAGAGTCTCCTTGGTAAACATTGTGACCGTTTGACCGAAGTCCCACGACCACATGAGCATGAATTTCAAAATCCGCCGAGCACAAGACTCAAAGCCATTTCAGCGTCTATCTGGGCGTAACATCAAAGAAAAAAACAAAAAGCTAGCTTGACGGATACCGAAATCCACACTCCTTCTAGGATAGAAGGAAATGCAAAAATTTGTGAATGACATCAGTTTCTTAAAATATCTCACTATAATTTGTCTGTTTAACACACCCTACACCAAAATAATATAGGTTTCCACAGGGAGAATAACTAAAACACCAGTCCTGAAAATAAAGACATCCTACGTTCCCCCCTGGGACCCTCATCTAACTATACGAGCCACATCAATTAATTAAATAAACAGCCATTCGACTACATCCAAAAATTAATTATTCACAAATTATTCACATTATGACTCTTGGGAACATATCAGTCCATCCCAGTATCATCCTAGCGTATATTTCAAAACTGTACACGTTATCCTAGATGTGCAGAAAATTCTCAGTTCTTTCTGACATCAGGATCATTATATACAAGACTAGCAGGTACCCGCGGCTTTGCTAGCGTCATAGTCGTGTCATATTGTTATCCAATGAAATGCAGGTTTAACCCCATTAACACCCCTTTAGAACCTGAATATCCAAAAATCCCTCCTTAATAGACGTTTTCGACACACAACAAACATATCCCCAAAATATCATTCTTCTAACTTGAATAGTTTTGGTTGGTCGATGAGAGTGAATATCCAAAATTCCTTCCTTAGTGGATGTTTTTCTTCCAGAATTTCACCCCTCCCCATAGGCCCCTTAAATTGGATTTATGAAAAAAAAACGGTCGAACACCTATTTATTTTATTTATTTATTTATTTATTTATTTATTTATTTATATATTTATTTTTAAGCTGATTGATTTCCTGCGAGTTTCAAACTCCTAACCTATGTCGTTTAAGAGATACACGCTCCGTTAGGAATCTTTGGTTGGTTGGGTCCTAAGTTTAGGGGCTGCGACAACGCGGTCATGTAGCCCCGTGTACTTTGGGTGTGTGTAGAATCTGTCTGATAACCGGTGTTAATATTGTGATGGCTGTATTGGTGTGTGAATCTGTTTTTTAATTTAAGTGCAGACTGCAACTTAGAATTTTTCAAATAGTTCCTACTTTTGCCGCCAAACGCCACCGTCAACGACTACTAGGCTTAGTTCAGAACTCAGCTACTAGACGCCACCGCAGTCGGCTCTTGGCAACGAACATAGAAACCTAAGAGCGTTGTTTACATTCTTAACCTATACAATTTAGTTTCACACAGGTGTAATTAGTGGAAAGTTCTTTAACATGCCATAAATCTATGACATGGGACCGCCGGCTTTACTTCCCCTCCGAAGGAAGGCATACTGAGGGATTTTTAACGCTCTTAAAAAATCCGACGTTCAACCCTCACTTTTCATCCCTTTCACCTCATAATATACACCACATCGAAAAACTATTAGACATGTGTCAGCTTATTTTTAGTGATTGGTATATATGCCAAGTATCATATCCCCAAATGAAACCATTCGTGAGATATTGTTATTCAATGAAATGCACGCTTACCCGCTTAACACCTCTTTAGAACCTAAATATCCAAAACTCTTTCCTTAGTGGACGTTTTCGACATACAACGAACATACCCCCAAACTTTCACGTCTCAAAAATGTCTATCCCGTCCGGGATTCGAACCCAGATCTCTAGATTCACAGTCATTAGCACTAACCCCACGGCTATTTCGACTACGCAAATTCAGTGCACATGATGGTGACATATTTCCACGTTCCAATAATACTGCATTACGGAATTAAGTTTAATTATTTTATATTTTGTTTGTTTCGATAATGTTCCTGCGTGAAATTGAGTTTAAAATGCCTTTTGAATAGGCCCTCTTGTGAGTAAAGAGATTGTATTCAGCAATAGTTCATGAAGGCTTGCTCAATTCTCTTATAAGCACAACGATTATATTATATTGATGACTGCATTACCGTTATGTGGGTTAATATTTGAATAGCCATTGTGCAGAAACATAATACCGGCAATGCCGACTATTTACAATGTTTGATATTAAAGCATTTTACCATTTAAATACTGATACGAAGACTTCGAACATGTACCATGTCAATTGCTTCAATCACTTGACACCAGAGTTCGCATGAGCGTTTTCCGTTCAGTAGGCCTATGTCATATACATTCCACATGGCCGAGAATACGTCATGGTATCAATTTCCAACACGGCGCGCTCATTGTTTCTCGTACCACTGCCAGCTGGGTCTTACCACTGCCCGCTGGATCGATCGATCGAATTGTCAGTGCATCTTATACTTCCGTTCGTTCCACCACTGCCAGCTAGTACACTTCCGTTCGATCGATTGAGCGGGCAGTGCATACTTCCGTTTTCCACCACTGCCAGCTAGTACACTTCCGTTCGATAGATCGAGCAGGCAGTGCATTCTTCCGTTCGATCCACCACTGCCAGCTCGATCGTTCCGATCCACTTCCGTCCCCAATTTTCAAAATCACTCCCAAAAAAATACCCAGCAACCGAGCGGAAAGATGTTACACATCAAAAAGATACGAGCCTTACAGTAGTCGCATATGATGTGTAACATCTGACATGTTATCCTACTCGTATACTACACAGCTTGGACATTCTTAAAATATTAATTTACACTCCATTTTCATACTGGTACTATCATGAATGTATAGATTGAATTGGAGATATGCTACTGTCACATTTGTGGCGTAGCGGTCAAGCGGTTAGTCTCTCACCAAGGTAGACCGGGTTTGATTCCCGGTCAATACATGTGAGATTTTCGAATTGAAATGCCATGTCCTGTGGTTCGCATTCCACGTAAAATGGAGGTACCTTGGATCATTGTCGTGAGATTAACGGACACGCAAAACTACGAGCTTCCTTCCTTCATTTTACATTAAAAATTCATAATAACAAAGTGGCACAAAACGTCGACAGTACTCTCAAATACTGTGAGCCCATTCCTCAGTAACTATAACAATCATTATTCTCAAGGCTCTCGTACAGTTCGTCGTAAACAATCAAAAAAAGGCTTCCTACAATCATGAAATGACCTAGTCTCACATGTGATGAAAATAAAACTTTGATTCCACTCATATAACAACATTCTGTTATGCATTTAATATTTGACTACTCACCCACAGCTTGACAATAATGACGCTTACTTAAATGTCATTTGTCGTCTTTGTCCTACCCCATGTGATATTCAACCTTGAACGTGAAGCTTCATAAACTGATCAATGACAAATGAAAGTCGGTGAAACATTTGCCACTGTGCTCGTCAAACCAGTGCCTGCTAAATGCACTGCCTACTGTATGACCATAACATTCTCGCGCTACAGAGCACACACTGCCTTGTTTCCAATACACACATTTTCAATTGTACATCCAGCTGGCAGTGCGTCTTCACTTCCGCCCGATCCACTTCCGATCGATCCACTTCCGCCCGATTCACTTCCGTCCCCATTTTCTGGCAGAACGTCTTCACTTCCGTCCGATCCACTTCCGTTTGATCCACTTCCGCCCAATTCACTTCCGTCCCCAATTTTAAAAATTGCTCCCACAAAACTATCCAGCAACCAAGCGGAAAGATGTTACCCATCAAACACGGTCGAACACCTATTTACTTATTTTTGAGCTGTTTTTCCCCCCTGAGTTTGATGAGTGAGTGAGTTAGGACACTTTCTGTCCTGTTTTTCCCCCAGAATTTCACCCCTCCCCATGGTCCCCTTAAATTGGATTTATTAAAAAACACTTGAACACTATTGATTTATTTTTAAGCTGCCATTTTCCCCTGAGTTTGATGAGTGAGTGAGTTAGTCAGTCAGTTAGGACACTTTCTCTCCTTTTTTCCCCCAGAACTTCACTCCACCCCATTGGCCCCTTAAATTGAGTTTATGAAAAAACGGTCGAACACCGATTTATTTATTTTTAAGCTGATTTTTTCTCTGATTTTCAAATTACTCGCCTACCGGTATGTCGTTTAAGAGATAGGCCTACACGCTCCGTTAGGAATCCTTCAACCGCCAATTTTCACCCCTTTCACCTCATAATAATACACCACATCGAAAAACCCTTAGACATATTGAACCCTTTACCCTATGTTGGTTAAATGATTCTACTTTTTATTTCTTCAATTAATAAATATTTCAACCAGCATCATGAAAGTAGCCAGACAGCGATGAGGAAATTTCAAGCATTTGTTGGAGACAGTAGGGACATACCTGCAACAGTTTAACAAAAGGCTAACTACGTGAGCTATGAAAAGAAATAGCAGAGCGATGTATCATAAAGACAGGTGTGGCTGCCTCAATTTTAGAAGCGACGCGCGGTGAGACATGGTTCTGGTATGTTCATTGTGATATTCGCGCCTAGAAGAAATATGATGCAGTAACGTGAATGGCTGATGAAGAAAATAGACACTCCCAAGACGCCAAGATCTACTAGAAACCGCCAAATTACAGAAAATGGAGAACCAATGAGAAGAGAATGCCTACTTGCGCGCCAACTCCGGCTGGGGTACGCGGCGGCTAGTATTCACGCGGGAAATCGCCTAGACAAAATCTCTACGATCGATTCTAGGATTAATGAGCATATTCTTGACCTGTGCAATATTACGAGTTCAGTGATATTTATTTCATTCCTGTATCACAATTATTTCGAGAATTTTTTACATAAAATCCCCCTCCATCTAGACCCAAGGGCCAGTTCATTTATAAGTGTGTCGAAGAGCCAAGACATGGACTTTCATTCCGTGTGTCGTGGACACATGACTTTTATTCCGAGTGTTGAGGACACATCTATTATTCTGTGCGTCTACGGACGTAGACTTTGATTCTGTTTATCAGAAGAGATAGACTTTTATTGTGTGTCGAGGAACACAAGATATTCATTGTAAAGTGTTAAATTCAGTGATAGATAGTCATAGTACTATAGTTATAGGGGCAGTAGCGTCGATAATTCGCCAACGAACAGTGACAGGGAATTTAGTACCTGAACAAGCGAATTTAGTAGGCAGACATAAAGTGTATAATAACCTAATTTTTGTATCAGCGCAAGGATGACATCGATGAATGCAGAGGAAGTGTGGAATTCTCAACAGTCCGTCCAGATGGCTGCTATGAGATAAAGAACCATCCAGTTGGGGAATGGCGTCTGATGTTCTTTGACGGGTGACTACAAAAAGAGATGAGTACCTAATAATATTTTATTATTTGTTAAATTAACGTATGGTTTATGGGACATATTTTTTGTAAATACTTTGCTTGTGTGATTAATGTAGTATATTTAGTTTTGATCTGACACACTTTTGTTTGGAAGCAGCTCGCACAATTGTAGTTAATGGAAAGTTCTTTTCTTTGTGTTGTGTTAACTAACGTATCTATGTGAACGGCCGTGTTCGCCTAGGTTACGAAGTGCGGTTAAAAACGTCTCTCGGAGATATGTCGTGTTTCAGAAGTAGGACTGAATTAATATAATTATAAACCAGATTGGAGGGTAATTAAAAGTTTGTTGAGATTTATTATTGATCAGATTCAGTGTGATTATTGCCTTTTGGAGCAATGTAATTTGTGACGAAGAGTACTCAGCTCTATAGTAAGTTTTAGATATTGTGTTAAATGTTTGCGAGCTCTAATTCAGCAGACCCATGTGAAAGGCGTTATGTCAGTCCCAGACGTGTGTATTGTGAGTATATATTTTTTATGGTATTACAAGCGGGAATTTCAGCAGAGACTGATTTCTGTCAGCTTGGTACCAGATTCATATTGTATCCTTGCGAGGACAATTATGGATATGTGATTATTGTCTGACCATATGTTGAGTTGGAGAAGATGTTAGTTGCTGTTGATTCCTTGAGATAACAGTCCAGCTGGTCGGCTATTTATATACACTGGAAGGGGGACATGACTGGTATGTGGAAAGGGTGAGTTGTGGTCACAAGGGCTGGCTGAGTTTCGCAAGCAAGCTCATTAAAGTGGAGTGCACGTCTGGCTCCCAATTACTTGAAAATAAATATAAATGTGAGAAACTGATAAATGGTAAAATTGTTTAAATAAATGGGAGTTGCCTACGAAACACGATAACCTTCGAAGCGTTTATTTAACATGCAATTTTTGTTAATATAAAGTAATCTTAACCACTCAGGTTGTTTGTTGTTGTTGGCTTATTCTATGTTTATTTTCCATGTCAGTGACCCGTGAGTCACGTGCGGCGCTGTGTTTCCTTGTTGTTGAGCATCTGGCCATTGTGGCAGCTCATTTGGTTAAGTGTGTCACCACACTAATAAAGGTCTCAGAGAGATGCCTGTAAATAATAGAGTTGTAATATGTGTGTCAGAATTAGATTTAAGGATTTTTATTAATGTTATGCCCATATCCATAAACGTTGATTTACGAGATGATTGTTCGTGAGCACCGTGGCTGTTAACCCGTTGTGAACGAATGATCATCCAAGTACTCATTTCTCGTAGATAGTCATCACGCGAACATAAATTCATATGCAAGATAGTGGAACTTGGATCCACATTTTATTAGAAAAGGGGAGATCCATCTGACTCCTCAAAGTGATAAATATTCCGGTCAGGGAAAAATTCAGGGAGGATTTTGTTTATTATTGTTTGTTTTATTCTTTTATGCACAAATTAGTTATTAAATCTTGTTATTATCTTACGTTTTGTCTCCTTTCTTTCTTAATTATAGTTTTTATCCTATAACCCTTGCCTCAGAAAAGCACGTAGTTTGGCGGACGTAAACACCACACTATGAACTGAACGCGACCCCTTGATCTAAGATTCTTGCATAAATCACTGCTATTCTGAAGGGTTCATAGGTGAAAACTGGCGGCCAACGGTGGGGCTATTCACTGTGGTGTAACGGGGAGATTACACATGTTGATAGTGGCGTATTTGAGTAAAACTGGCATGCCGCAAGTGCAGGCAGATATGACAGTATTTAATCACCGGGAAGTGATATTTTATTAAAAGTAGTTGAGGCGAAGTGGATACCACCAAATGTGTGAAAAATAAATTAAAATCAGGAGTTTGCAAAGTAAAATACGGTTCACGTTGTTGTCTTTTAAATTAAAGTAAAATTAAGATGTGATACCGGGCGCCCAATGATAAAGTTAAAACTAGATTTGTGTAGAAAGTCAAACTCATGGAAATATTAGGAGGCTGTAGCCTAAAATGACAATTAATACTTTGTTAATTAGTCAGTGTTAATATCAGATCAGGATAACTGTTTAATGACTAAATATGTGCTTGGGGTTAAAATTAAATTGAGTAAAACTAGAACTACTCAGAGATGCAATCAACTAATGGGATTAAAGGTAAAAATAAATGAACTGAGTAGGATAAAGAAATTAAATGTGCATTGGATTTATGTGCGTGTCAAAGGGCATTGGCGTATGCCATTTCCCATATGTCTCATATAAATTATAAAACATGGCAACGGTGGCGCAGATCCAGGAGATCATTGAAAGTGCAGCAAGGAGAACGCAGGAATTATTGGATGCTAAATTAGCGGAACAAAGTGAATCGCTGAACACGAAGTTATCTGAACAAATAAACACTAAACTAGCAGAACAGAGTCAATCTATAAACACTAGTATGTTAGAGCAAAGTGAAGCGTTGAATACAAAATTATCTGAACAAATAAACACTAGTATGTTGGAGCAAAGTGAATCGCTAAATACGAAAATGTCAGAGCAAAGTGAATCGCTAAAAATTAAACTGTCAGAACAAAGTGAATCGCTAAATACGAAAATGTCAGAACAAAGTAAATCGCTAAATACTAAACTGTTAGAACAAAGTGAATCATTGCGGACACAGTTAAATAACAGTAGAATTTAGCAAAATGAATATCAGGAGGAACAAGCTAGGTTATTAAAGAGTGAAATTAATGACACTATAAATTCAAAGTTAGAGGCGCAAAATAATAAAAACACGAACCAATTAGCTTCGTTAACCGCAGAGATGAAAGAGCACACAAACCAACAGATGGTATTACTGGCACTTGATGTAAGCAAAAATAATGAGAAACAATTAGAGCAGATTGAAAAAATGGAGAGAATTTTTGATAAAAAACTTAGCATTCTCGATGAAACGGTGTTAGCTAAATTAGAGCAGATTGAAATAGCATGCACAATGAATACAAGCGAGGTCAAAATAGCTCAAGATAAGTTGGAAGGACGATTCAAGGAGATGGAGAAAAGTGGCAGGGTCATTCAACAACAAATATCAGCAGTAGATGAGAACATATCAGGCATAATTAAAGATATGGACCGTCTCGAGATAAAATCAGCGGAACAGTGGAAAAGCCTAGAAACGGAACAAGAACAATTTAAGAGTACATTAGACGAAAGGCTAAGCCAGATAGAAAATAATCAGGATGAAAATAAGAGCCAAATTGAAGAAAAAATAAGCACGATTAAAGAACAGATCAGGAAAGATTGGAAGAAAATGAATATTGATTCTAGAGAGGAAAGATCCACTATTCTTAAAACAGTAGGCGAAAACCACACGCGTATTCAAGCTTTGGAGCAAGAGGTAAAAAATAGACTTAAAGAGCAGACAGACAGGATCATAAAAGCCGAACTCCGCTCATTAGAACAATCATCTATATTTAAAACGGGAGCGTTGAAAGACAAGCAGGATGACTCACATAGTTCCCAACCCAGCATAGCAGGAAGTCAGACTCAAGCAGAGAGCCCATTAACAACAAACACGGACGGATTTCGCAAGAACGTAGATAGGAGCTCAACACCACAGGACGGTCATCAGCCCACACAACTTATTCAAGTAATTCGCTCAAATGACTACAAACCGCAGAAATACACCGAAAATTCAGGGGTAACACCTAAGGCCTTTATCAAAGAGATTGAAGACCACTTCAATGACACTGGGGTACCTGAAGCACGTAGATTGAGAATGATGGAGAGATTTTTATCAGGAAATGTTCTCACCTGGTTTTTAAGTTTCAAATACACATTTGGAACCATGTCAGACTTTAATTTAGCGTTTCTGCGCAAATACTGGTCTCCCGCCATACAACAGAGTTTAAGAATGGAGCTTTACTCTAGAAAATATCAAACTACCCAGCAGACAAAATACTCAGATTTCTTTAACATGCAAATGCTAAAATTTCGTGACCTAGATTACCCATTAAACGAGGCAGATTTGGTGATGACAATAGCAAGGCAAATGCCAGTTAATGTACAGCAAGTACTAGTCGCAGCAAACGTCAGTACGGCCCTACATGCAGAGCAGATATTACGGCAGATAGATGAGACCACATCTCATAGTCATTTTAGAGGAGGAAGACAGCTGGAATTAGTCAACACTACAGAGGTCGTAAAAGCAAAACAAGGAAATACTAAAACGCAGGGTACTAATACAAGCACCTCCACACCTAGGCGAAACCAGGAAGAAGGGGAAAACAGACCATATCAGCGTAACGAAAATCACTACAACAATAGATACCAGGGCAACAATAGATACCAACAGAGAGGATATCAACAATGGCGTGATAATCGAAGGAATGACAGGCCTTATGGAAGATACGGTGATTACAATGCCAATCAACGATGGAAAGGAAGGAGAGATCAAAATCAAGGAGATCAACGTAACTATCGAGATGACTGGGATGATAGGCACGCTCAATCACAAAATTACTTAGAGGAGTTACACGCTAATCAAGGTGGAGAACTAGGAAGATGGGAAAAGGCCATTGGGAACAGAAAGAACCCAGATACACATACGGAGGAAGCTGGAAGTCTACTGAGACAAGAGGAATATCAAGGACTTGAGCGACAGAAGGATGATGGGAGTCGAAATGGAGCTAAAAAAAAATGTTAATTTTGGATCAAGGAGACAGTCTCAAAACACAACAGTCGGAAGTTGAAGATGGATGGATAGTAGCGAACATACAAGAATGGATTGCTTTACCAGAAGACTGCCTGGAGGAGACGGTGAAACCACGGAACGATGAAATTAGGCAATTACCCATTATTTACGCAAGGATTGGTGGAATTAAAATAAGATGTTTATTGGATACGGGGTCACAGATCAGTCTAGTATCGGAGGCCTTGGTTCGAGAGTTGGGACGAACTCAGAATATTCCTGTAATTCCGGTACCACAGCTCAAAGTGAGGGGTGTTATTCCTGAACGCACCGTCACTTGTAAACGTCAGGCATACTTAGAGCTGAACATATTGGAACACACTTTTGGGCAAACATTCATTATCATGGCAAAGATGAATTTCAATATAATTCTTGGTGCAAATTTCATTTGTGACTATCAAGCAGTGATAGATTTACACAAGAATACAGTCAGTTTTAGAGAATATGACCAGCTGAAAAACGTGGGATTGCATATGGATGAAATCACTACCGGAAAAGATGTAAATTCTCGGGCATTGGAAGCAATATCAGAAGAAACGGAAGAGGAGATACGAAAGGCGGAAGATAACATCGTAGAAGGGGCTGTTGTGGAACTAGATGAGGAGATAGAATCCCAGGAGATATGGTCTTTATTAACAGAAGGAGATGACAGCGATGCACAATTTGAAGAGTTACTACAGGAGCGGCTCAATGACATTCAACTTGGGGGTGAACACAGAAAACAGTTGGAAGAGATTTTAAGGAAGCACAAAACAGTATTTGATACAGTACCTGGGAAAATATTAAACTTCAAGTACTCTATGCAAGTCGAGGACTGGTCACCTTTCAAAAGCAGATTGTACCAAATTCCTGAAAAGTATCGTGATCAAGTTAAAATCATTATAGATGAGATGTTAGAAGCTGGAGTGATAAGGAAGACACCTACACCTTATCTAAATGCGATTTTGGCAGTCACAAAACCAAATGGATCTATTAGACTTTGTTTAGATGCCAGAAACCTCAACATGAGACTCATTTTTCCTGAGTATGACAGAGCGCCAATTATCAGAGACGTATTAAAAGGCTTTAAAAACAAGAGCATTTATTCATCAGTCGACCTGACGAGCTCGTTCCACCATCTTGAGTTGGATGAGAAGTCACAGCTTCTAACTGGCTTCTTATTCGATAACCAGACATATTGTTTCGTCAGAATGCCTTTTGGAGTCAAAACAGCGGGCTGTGCTTTAATCCGAGCACTGGACCGGAACCTAACCGAGGAAGTAAAGGAGATGACGGTGCGATACATTGACGACATTCTGTTGGCATCCGACAACATTGAAACTCACATGGAAAATTTAGATAAAGTATTGGGCAACCTGAACGCATCGAATTTCAAAGTAAACCTGAAGAAATCGCATTTCTTCAAGAGCGAGATCTTATATTTGGGCCACGTCATTGACAAGGAGGGAGTGAAGCCTAACCCAGCTAAGATTGAAGCAATAAAGAATTTCCCTACACCAACGAGAGTCAAGCACATTCGGGCTTTCTTAGGCGTAACGGGATTCTTTAAAGAAAACTGTCCAGGTTATACGGAAACTGTAGCTCCAATGCAAGAAATGTTAAAGAAAAATAACAAATGGTCATGGAACGCGGAATGTGAGAAGGCATTCCAAGCAACGAAACAGCTATTGGAAAACTGCATTAAATTAGGCTATCCAGATTTCAAGCACAAATTTATAATCCAAGCGGATGCTTCACTAATTGGGATAGGTGCTATGCTCTACCAAGAGGATCCAGCTGACCTGCAGCACAAAACATATTTGGCATTTGTCAGCCGGAAATTGCGTAAGCACGAGCGAAATTATACTGTAACCGAGCTAGAATTGTTGGCCATCCTTCATGCGCTCCAACAATGGAAACGAATAATATATGGTTACCAGATTGTTGTCAGGACTGCCCACAAGGCACTAACATTCTTGTTTAAGACGTCTATGGCAAGCGAACGTGTGACACGTTGGTCTATATACATTCAGCAGTTCAGCATTGAAATTGAACATTGTCCAGGGAAGATGAACGTGATACCGGATGCACTCAGCAGGAACCCAGAGCCTGATAATGAAGAAACAGCGATGGTACAACACTTGGAGTTAACACCGAAGGACCGGGAATTCTTGGAGGAGTTACGTGAGATACAGCGAGAACAGGAAGCGGAACCATGGATGATGCTATTAATTAAATACTTCAAAAAGCAACTACCTACAGGAACACCTGCATTTCGAGAAGCGAAAGCCAAAGAAGGAAGATATGTTTATGTCAACAATTTGCTGCACAAATGGGTAGATAATGACCACACCAAGTTACGCATATTAGTACCTGCATCGTTACAACGAGGATTGACATGGCATACGCACGAAAGTTACGGTCACGTGGGCTTAGACAAGTGCGAAGCAACAATAGGAGAGACATTTACATGGCCACGTATGAGAACAACTATATGTGACGTCATTACAACTTGTGACCCGTGTCAGAGAACAAAGCCAAATAATTATTTACTGAGGCAATATCCTAGACCATTGCTACCTCAGAAACCATGTGAGCTACTGGCGATGGACTGTCTTGGTCCAATTCCGAAGGGAAGGAGAGGTTGCCGTCATTTGCTAGTGTGCATTGATGTATTTTCTAAGTTCGTAGTACTATGCCCTATTCAGAAAACAACATCGAAGCAGGTACTCAGTCGCATTCGTAATAGAGTTATTCCAACCCTTGGAAAACCAGAGTTTTTATTATCAGATCACGGCAGTTATTTCACAAGCACCGAATTCAAGAAAGGAATGGAAGACATGGGTATAAAACATGTTTTAAGCAGTATCCGACATGCCCAAGCTAATCCAAGCGAGAGAGTAATTAAATGTGTAACTGCATACTTGAGGATCTTCATTCCGAACGAACACCACAAATGGGTCGATAAAATTAAGGACGTAGAGACATGCATGAATTCTACCAGGCACGAGTCAACAGGACAAATCCCTATGGTCCTACACAAGAACGAGTATCCAGTAAGAACGTGGAAAAGCATCATTAACTGTCCACAAGATCCCATGATAGCACCAGACTTGAGAATTGAAAGAACGAGAGAATACATGAGGAAACAAGCAGACCGCAGATTACAGCGAGTAAGAAATAAGAGGTTCCACGGTGATCTTGAAGTCAACCAGCTCGTTTTGGTAAAACGACCTGCTACATCGGACCCAGAAAAGAAAATCTTTAGTAAGTTCTGCGAGAAATTCATAGGACCCTATTCTATCGTAAGAAACCTTGGAAATAATGCTTACAGAGTGAAGGAATTGAGCACAGGAACAATGTCAGTTTACAACGCTGCCAACCTAAAAAAATATCGTCGAAGTGAACCATGGTAGCGCCGAAAATATGACGCTGTTTGAATATACGGACGTCCTCCTATCAACAAAGTGAACGGGGAGCAGTTGAGTACGTCACGTGGTGAAGGAGGAAATAGACTTGTTGTTGACAAACATTAACGAGGCAAGTAAGGTGTTGCCGCAGGCATCCGAGCGTCACGCAAGATTGGAAGGGGGAGATACAAGCAGGATATGAAAACGAGTAAATGCCATTGAAGACAGGAGCGCCTAGACCAAGTAAGAAAAAGGGGTAATTCTGGAAATAAAACAAATTGGCCTACGGAAGTATTGTAAAATTTTCGACTTTATTCCTAAGTTCGAAATTTTGTGAGTGGGAGAGTTGTGAACCCTTTACCCTATGTTGGTTAAATGATTCTACTTTTTATTTCTTCAATTAATAAATATTTCAACCAGCATCATGAAAGTAGCCAGACAGCGATGAGGAAATTTCAAGCATTTGTTGGAGACAGTAGGGACATACCTGCAACAGTTTAACAAAAGGCTAAGTACGTGAGCTATGAAAAGAAATAGCAGAGCGATGTATCATAAGGACAGGTGAGGCTGCCTCAATTTTAGAAGCGACGCGCGGTGAGACATGGTTCTGGTATGTTCATTGTGATATTCGCGCCTAGAAGAAATATGATGCAGTAACGTGAATGGCTGATGAAGAAAATAGACACTCCCAAGACGCCAAGATCTACTAGAAACCGCCAAATTACAGAAAATGGAGAACCAATGAGAAGAGAATGCCTACTTGCGCGCCAACTCCGGCTGGGGTACGCGGCGGCTAGTATTCACGCGGGAAATCGCCTAGACAAAATCTCTACGATCGATTCTAGGATTAATGAGCATATTCTTGACCTGTGCAATATTACGAGTTCAGTGATATTTATTTCATTCCTGTATCACAATTATTTCGAGAATTTTTTACATAAAATCCCCCTCCATCTAGACCCAAGGGCCAGTTCATTTATAAGTGTGTCGAAGAGCCAAGACATGGACTTTCATTCCGTGTGTCGTGGACACATGACTTTTATTCCGTGTGTTGTGGACACATCTATTATTCTGTGCGTCTACGGACGTAGACTTTGATTCTGTTTATCAGAAGAGATAGACTTTTATTGTGTGTCGAGGAACACAAGATATTCATTGTAAAGTGTTAAATTCAGTGATAGATAGTCATAGTACTATAGTTATAGGGGCAGTAGCGTCGATAATTCGCCAACGAACAGTGACAGGGAATTTAGTACCTGAACAAGCGAATTTAGTAGGCAGACATAAAGTGTATAATAACCTAATTTTTGTATCAGCGCAAGGATGACATCGATGAATGCAGAGGAAGTGTGGAATTCTCAACAGTCCGTCCAGATGGCTGCTATGAGATAAAGAACCATCCAGTTGGGGAATGGCGTCTGATGTTCTTTGACGGGTGACTACAAAAAGAGATGAGTACCTAATAATATTTTATTATTTGTTAAATTAACGTATGGTTTATGGGACATATTTTTTGTAAATACTTTGCTTGTGTGATTAATGTAGTATATTTAGTTTTGATCTGACACACTTTTGTTTGGAAGCAGCTCGCACAATTGTAGTTAATGGAAAGTTCTTTTCTTTGTGTTGTGTTAACTAACGTATCTATGTGAACGGCCGTGTTCGCCTAGGTTACGAAGTGCGGTTAAAAACGTCTCTCGGAGATATGTCGTGTTTCAGAAGTAGGACTGAATTAATATAATTATAAACCAGATTGGAGGGTAATTAAAAGTTTGTTGAGATTTATTATTGATCAGATTCAGTGTGATTATTGCCTTTTGGAGCAATGTAATTTGTGACGAAGAGTACTCAGCTCTATAGTAAGTTTTAGATATTGTGTTAAATGTTTGCGAGCTCTAATTCAGCAGACCCATGTGAAAGGCGTTATGTCAGTCCCAGACGTGTGTATTGTGAGTATATATTTTTTATGGTATTACAAGCGGGAATTTCAGCAGAGACTGATTACTGTCAGCTTGGTACCAGATTCATATTGTATCCTTGCGAGGACAATTATGGATATGTGATTATTGTCTGACCATATGTTGAGTTGGAGAAGATGTTAGTTGCTGTTGATTCCTTGAGATAACAGTCCAGCTGGTCGGCTATTTATATACACTGGAAGGGGGACATGACTGGTATGTGGAAAGGGTGAGTTGTGGTCACAAGGGCTGGCTGAGTTTCGCAAGCAAGCTCATTAAAGTGGAGTGCACGTCTGGCTCCCAATTACTTGAAAATAAATATAAATGTGAGAAACTGATAAATGGTAAAATTGTTTAAATAAATGGGAGTTGCCTACGAAACACGATAACCTTCGTAGCGTTTATTTAACATGCAATTTTTGTTAATATAAAGTAATCTTAACCACTCAGGTTGTTTGTTGTTGTTGGTTTATTCTATGTTTATTTTCCATGTCAGTGACCCGTGAGTCACGTGCGGCGCTGTGTTTCCTTGTTGTTGAGCATCTGGCCATTGTGGCAGCTCATTTGGTTAAGGGTGTCACCACACTAATAAGGGTCTCAGAGAGATGCCTGTAAATAGTAGAGTTGTAGTATGTGTGTCAGAATTAGATTTAAGGATTTTTATTAATGTTATGCCCATATCCATAAACGTTGATTTACGAGATGATTGTTCGTGAGCACCGTGGCTGTTAACCCGTTGTGAACGAATGATCATCCAAATACTCATTTCTCGTAGATAGTCATCACGCGAACATACATTCATATGCAAGATAGTGGAACTTGGATCCACATTTTATTAGAAAAGGGGAGATCCATCTGACTCCTCAAAGTGATAAATATTCCGGTCAGGGAAAAATTCAGGGAGGATTTTGTTTATTATTGTTTGTTTTATTCTTTTATGCACAAATTAGTTATTAAATCTTGTTATTATCTTACGTTTTGTCTCCTTTCTTTCTTAATTATAGTTTTTATCCTATAACCCTTGCCTCAGAAAAGCACGTAGTTTGGCGGACGTAAACACCACACTATGAACTGAACGCGACCCCTTGATCTAAGATTCTTGCATAAAAGACTGCTATTCTGAAGGGTTCAATATGTCTGCTTATTTTTAACGATTAGTTTGAATGCCGAGTATCACATCCACAAATGAAACCACTCGTGAGATATTATTATTCAATGAAATGCAGGTTTAACCCCCTTAAGACCCCTTTAGAACCTGAATATACAAAAATCCTCCCTTAGTGTACGGATTCGACATACAACGAACATATCCCCAAAATGCCATGTTTCCAACTTCAATATTTATGGCTGGGCGATGATGAGTGAGTGAGTGAGTCAGGACATTTTCTTACAATTTCCTTTTTCAGAATATCACCCCTCCCGATGATCCTCTTAAATTTCATTTATGAAAAAAAAAAACTGTCGAACACATATTTAATTATTTTTAAGCAGTATTTCCCCCTGAGTTTGAAGTGTGAGTGAGTCAGACGGTTAGGACACTTTCTTTCCTGTTTTTTTTTTCTTTCAGAATTTCACCCCTCCCCATGGGCCCCATAAATTGGATTTATGAAAAGAAAACAGTCGAACACCTATTTCCTTATTTTTTAAGCTGATTTTTTCCCGCTGAGTTTCAAACTCTTCGATATGTCGTTAAAGAAATAAACGCTCCGTTAGAAATCCTTCAACCCCCACCTTTCACCCCTTTCACCTCATAATATACACCACATCGAAAACCCCTCAGACACGTGTCTTCTTATTTTTTTATGATGAGATTATATGCAGTGTATCACATCCCCCAATTAAACCAATCGGGATATATTTTTATTCAATGAAATATAGGTTTAACCCCCTTTAGATCCCATTAAACCTGAATATCCGGAAATCCTCCCTTAGTAGACGGTTTTGACATACAATGAACATATCCCCAAACTGTCATGTTTCTAACTTCAATAATTTTGTCTGAGCGATGATGAGTGAGTGAGTGAGTCAGGACATTTTCTTTCAATTTCCTTTTTTCAGAATTTCACCCCTCCCCATGAACCCCTTCAATTTGATTTATGAAAGAAACTGTCAAACAGCTATTTACTTATTCTTAAGCAGTTTTTTCCCCTGAGTTTGATGAGTGAGTCAGTCAGTCAATCAGTAAGACACTTTCCTCTTCCCCCCCCCCCCCCCCAGAATTTCACCCCTCCCCATGGGCCCCTTAAATTGGATTTTTGAAAAAAAAACGGTCAATCACCTATTTACTTATTTTTATGCTGATTTTTTCCGCTGAGTTTCACACTCCTCGCCTATGTCGTTTAAGAGATACACGCTCCGTTAGGAATCCTTCAACCCCCACTTTTCACGCCTTTCACCTCATAATATACACCACATCGAAAAACTCTCAGACACGTGTCTTCTTATTTTTAATGATGAGTTTATATGCCGAGTATCACATCCCCCAATGAAACCAAATGGGAGATAATGCTATTCAATGAAATACAGGTCTACCACCCTTAACACCCCTTTAGAACCTGAATATCCAAAAATCCTTTCTTTGTGGGCGTTTGCGGCCCTTGAGGAAGCTGCATACCAAATTTCATTCTAATCCGTTCGGTGGTTTCTGAGATTTCGTGATGAATGAATGAGTGAGTGAGTGGTATTTGAGAAATATATAGTAGATTTATCACTGTTTTCCATATTTCCGAAACTGTTTCGATGATTTAAGCTTGTCCAAATTTACAAATATTTCAAAGTCACTTTTGTCGGATCTCCAAATTCCCAAAGACATGCGAAATTCATATCTAAACTCCATTAACTAACCATCCTTTACAATTCTCAAATCTGAACTTGCTCATTATGTTATTCCAAATTATTACAATATTATCTCGTTGTCCAGTCCAAAATAATTATTGTCAAATTTGAGCATTAATCAAGTTATTTTAAAACATCATCAAGACTTTCCAATCAAATATCGGATCATGTAATCTCATGGATATTAGGTAGATTTCATTAGAAAGCTAACTATTGCAATGGGTCCCATGTTTCGACTTCCGGCAAATTTCGACATATCTTCGCGTTTCACATCCCCCAGACCCCAAAACCACCGTCAGTTCAAAAGTTTATATATAATTTATGTATGTATATACAGTGTGGTCCACCCGCCCCTTATTATTTAGTTTTATGAAACCCAACTAACACTGCATTTCCCCCGATGGTCGATATTGCTCTGCCCTCTGACTGTGTGACAGCAATGCAATTGGGTCATGGGTCTAGCAAAGAAAAACCGACCTTAAACTTTTCCCCGCCAAATAGTATGGCCCATTCTACTAACATATGACTTATTGCTCCTTGAAATAACACGCATACACGTAATACGATCGAATTAATAGCTTACGCCACGTGATCTGTAATAGTAGAAAGTTAAATCAACACCATAAACCGTGATTGAAGACTTTGTGATGGATTTAAACGTTTGAGGTGGACGGCTACAGTAACAACTGCAAGTGCAGCGCGCTCTTTCTCACATGCACTGGTGGCCGATGCGATTAAAGCACGGCCGTAGACGGCGTGCGAAAATGGCTAGAATAGTGCATCGAATCCAGTGGTTGGCATACTTTTTTAATGAAAGCCCACGCTCCATTTTAGTTGGGATGTAACTACATTGCCACATTCATTCCCTTACATGTATTTTTGTGAAGAGTGGGTTGAATTTTCCTGATTTATAAAGAGAATCCGACCGAATTGATAGCTTTTGCCACGTGACCTGTAATGGCAGAAAATTTAAAAAAACTGTCATGGATATTAACATAACATATCGACGTGTCGCTCTGGAGGTCCAGGTTCGATTCCCAGTTCTGCCAAGAAATCCAATACTGGTCTGAGGGCTGAAATTGGATACACTCAGCTTCGTGAAGCAAATCTGAGAAGAGGTGGGTTCGATTCCCACCTCAGAACCCTGGAAGTGGTTCTCTGTGGTTTCCCAATTCTGCTCCAGGCTATTGCCGGGACGGTTTCTAACTTAAGGCCCCAGCCGCCTCCTTCCCCATCCTCACCTTAATTGCTAATACATACATTATACAGACACCACTATAGACAGGTTATCAGAGGAATTCTACACACACACCCAAGTACACGGGGCTAAATGACCGCGATGTTCTAGCCCCTCTAATGGAACAAGATTCTTATCGCCGGTATACGTATTCTTTAAAATTTTCCGTGGCATTATTTTGTTCGTCGCCTCCGTAGCGTAGCGGTCAGCATGGTTAGCTGCCGCCCCGGAGGTCCTGGGTTCGATTCCCGGCTCTGCCACGAAATTTGAAAAAGTGGTATGAGGACTGAAACGGGGTCTACTCAGCCTCGGGTGGTCCAAATGAGTAGAGGGGGTTCGATTCCCCCTCAGCCATCCTCGAAGTGGTTTTCCGTGGTTTCCCACTTCGTCTTCGGGCAAATGCCGGGATGGTACCTTCTTCAAGGCCACGGCTGCTTCCTTCCCTCTTCCTTGCCTATCCATCCTCACCATCCCTTACCTTCCCTCATGAGGCCCCTATTCGCTTTGCAGGTGAGACCGCCTGGGCGAGGTGCCAATCCCACCTCACCAGTTGTATCCCTTCCGATTCGATGTTCCCAGCTCCAGGACACTGGCCGTAGAGGCGGTAGTGGTGAGTTTCCTCGCTGAGTCCGTGGGTTCCACCAACCTGGGGGGTAAACGACTAAAAAGAAAAGAAAACAAAAATATTTTGTTCGGGGTCTACTCAGCCACGGGTGATCCAATTGAGCATAGAGGTTTCGATTTCCCCTTCAGTCATCCTCGAAGTGGTTTTCCGTGGTTTCCCACTTCGTCTCCAGGCAAATGCCGGGATGCTACCTAACGTGAGGCCACGGCCGCCTCCTTCCCTCCTCCTTGTCTATCCCTCCCAATCTCCCCATCCCTCGTAAGGCCCCTGTTCGCTTTGCAGGTGAGGCGGCCTGGTCGAGGTGTTCGTCCCACCTCCCCAGTAGTATTCCCGTCCTACGTTTCAAGCTCCAGGACTCTGCCCTGGAGGCGGTAAAGGTGCGATCCCTCAGTGAGTCCGAGGGAAAAGCTAACCCTGGAGGGTAAACCGACTAAAAAAATATATTTTGTCATTAAATTCTAGCAAGAAGAAGAAAACTCTATTTGACGTGTACATATTAAGATGTTTCGTGTAATACCGAATTCGGAAAAAACGTACCGTTCATGTAATCCAACCTGAAAATGCATCTGCTCGCTATATTACTAGTGCCCCATCCTCATTAATTAACTGTGACCTCTTGTATCATTTCTGTCGTAAGACAGTGGTAAAGTTGTCGACACAGACGATAAAACGTACCGAAAACAAATTATAAATCTTCGCCCTCTACTAAGTATCGAACCCCGAATCCTTCAATCCTCAGTCCAACGCGTTACCCTTTCAGCCACGGTTGCTTACACTACAGGGGGTGCAGAATACACCAGAAGGATAGAAAGTGAGAAGTGGGATGCCACGGGAAACCACTTCCTAGATGATTTAGGTTGGCCTCGAATAGATGATAAAGATTTGATAATCAATTCCACAAGCATGCCAACACACGTTATTTTGTTTGCACAAAAATAATCCTACCCGAGAGTTAATTCAGCAGGAAATTAAATATTCATAAATAACTGTCGAGTTTCGTTTACTGAATATTGCGCATTGGACGCTTGTATTCTTTCATGGCCTCCTCGAATACGCCACTATGACACTTCCCAGGCAGTGAAATTTAAAATAGGAGGCCTTGGAAGTCAGTGCATGTGCGATGCGATCCTTACCTAATTGATCAAACAGCTGTGTCGTAATGATTTTTGGAGATTTTTGGAGAACCTCTATCATAATGAAACTCGAACTATAATGAGCCTCTTTAAGATGCAGTTTTCTAGCATATCATTTTTATATTTCGGCATGGTCGAACATAATAGTGCATTATGCAACGAGCCTATAATGGCAATAATTAAGACACGAGTATGTTTATAAAACGAGCGTATGCGAGTTTTATAATTTTCATACGAGTGTCTTAATTACCATTATAGACGAGTTGCAAACGACGGTTTATGTTCGACGATAATTATTATAAGTATTTTATGTTCGAGGTCGCCTCCGTAGCGTAGCGGTCAGCCTGGCTAGCTGCCGCCCCGGAGGTCCTGGGTTCGATTCCCGGCTCTGCCACGAAATTTGAAAAGTGGTACGAGGACTGGAACGGGGTCTACTCAGCCTCGGGTGGCCCAAATGAGTAGAGGGTGTTCGATTCCCCCTCAGCCATACTCGAAGTGGTTTTCCGTGGTTTCCCACTTCGTCTTCAGGCAAATGCCGGGATGGTACCTTCTTCAAGGCCACGGCCGCTTCCTTCCCTCTTCCTTGCCTATCCATCCTCACCATCCCTTACCTTCCCTCATGAGGCCCCTGTTCGCTTTGCAGGTGAGGCCGCCTGGGCGAGGTGCCAATCCCACCTCACCAGTTGTATCCCTTCCGATTCGATGTTCCCAGCTTAAGGACACTGCACGTAGAGGCGGTAGTGGTGAGTTCCCTCGCTGAGTCCGTGGGTTCCACCAACCTGGAGGGTAAACGACTAAAAATAAATAAAAAAAAATTATGTTCGAACATAAATATTCATACATATCTGTCGAGATTTCGCAAGTTTTATGTACTGTGCCACTGCGCGAGCGATTGCGAATGTGGTGGCAACAGGATGGGGCCCCACCTCACGGATCATTAGTCGTCAGGAACGATCTTCATGATACATATCCAAATAAATGGATAGGAAGAGGAGGACCCTTTCACTGGCCTGCCAGATCACCCGATCTTACGCTACTTGACTTCTTCCTGTGGGGTCACTTAAAGCAGGTAGTATATGCACATGAGCCTGAAGATCCTGACCACCTTCGGCAACTAATCACCGAGGCATGCCAAGCTGTGACACCTCAGATGTTACAGCGTGCAAGACTGTCTGTAATACGTCGTGCTGAAATCTGCATCAACCAAGGTGGTCAACATTTCGAACACTTGCTACACTGAATATGCAGAGTACCTTGCCTTATTCCTACAGGGGGGTGTGGTGGCGCAGCGGTCAAGCTCTTCCCCTCTCACCAACGCCATGTCCTGTGGTTCGAATTCACGTAAAATGGAGATCCCGTGGCTTATGATCGCGAGATTAACGGTCACGCTAAACTACAAGCTTTCTTCCTACATACCATTATGTCATCGTCTAACCTGCCTACGTAGAATCGAATAAAAACGGTCCTTTTCAGGACCAAATAAAAATTCATTCATTGGAACAGGTAGATATGTGTCCGTAGTGCAGCTACTGTAAACGGCATTAAGCAAAATAAAAAGAGCTTATTTGACTTGGGATCGAACCTGCTACATTGCAGCATGGCTGACGTTACGGCAGAGAAGCACGATTTAACCATCTTAGCTACCGTGAGCCGTGGTGGGATAGTCTCACGTATTGAGTCTATTTGTAGTCCTCATAGACACTTCATGTCCTTCGTAAGGCAGTGTTGTTCGGATGTGTCGATTTACACATTCGTTATAAATGATGGCATTGAAATAACACTGCTGCCAATAATTTCGACTTTATTCGCGAGCATGAACTCAACCGTAAAGCTGTACTAGGCCAAGTACTAATGTTTTTAGGACGACTATGATATACGCGTTAGGTGGGTTGCCTTCCTCCAAAAAAAAAATAAGGGGCTGGTGGACCACACTGTATATATATATATATATGTATATCAGTTTTTTGTGGACACGATAACTGCCGTAATTTTGTACCAATCACTTTGAATTTTTTACATAATATGTATCCCTATGAAATCTCGGTCGAGTTCGTTAATGGGAAAAATCGGTCGAAGGGGGTGAAAATGGGGGGCTTTTTTCGAAAAATTGAAATTTCGCTATAACTCTCTTAATACGTGAAATATCGAATCCATTCAAAGTTCATAATATGTGTCGGATAAGTGCCAACAATTTATGTCAAATAAGTTTTTTGATAGCACCAACCATTGACCAAAGGGGTGGAAAAAAGTGGGTTTTTCGGGAAACATTAATCATATCTCTCTTAATAGGCACAATATCAAAACCGTACAAAATGGACAATATTTCCCTAATAATTACCTAAAACTTTTGTCTGAAAGAATTTTTGATATGACCCACCATTACGCCAAGGGATGAGAAAAATTATTTCGGAATTATAAGAAAATGCCAAGAGCTATCAGAGGTTGCCATGGCAACATTACGTAATTGATGAGGGATGAGCCGTTGCCATGACAACGCACTTGCACGAGATCAGATTCAGTATTTCCATCTGACTAAGCCGGCCCCGTGGTGTTGGGGTAGCGCGCCTGCCTCTCACCCGGAGTCCCCGGGTTCGATCCTCGGATCCGTCAAGGATTTTAAAACTGACGTGAGGGTTGGAACGGGGTGCACTCAGCCTCGTGAGGACAATTGAGTAGCTGTCTGACAGTGAGACAGCACCCCGATCACGAATACCAATATTAACGGCCGAGGGGACCCGACTCGCAGATCACGCGTCACCCCAATATCTGCAGGCCAAATGGCTGGGCAGCGGTCGCTTGGTCGGCCTAAGCCCGTCATGGGCTGGATGGTGCTAGGGGTTGACTTTGACATCTGACTAAGTGGGAAGCGGGTTCGGTGACGTAACTGGTAGCATGCAGAATGTCTATGCCCAAGGTCGCGGTTTCAAGGCCGGCCGAAGTCGTCGGATTTTCTAAGAGCGCTAAAATCCCTCAGTATGCTTTCCTTTGGAGGGGAAGTTCCAACGTTCGTTACGAGTTGCTGGTTGGGGTGGCATCTAGTAGCCAAGTTCACAGCTAGGTGTCATTGACGGTAGTACCTGGTAGCAACATTAGGAACTACTGCTTGAAATTGACCGTCTGCAGTCCTTACCTGAATTACAGACTAATACATCCATTACAATTCACACCGTTTATCAGACAGATTCTACACTCACCCAAAGTACACGGGGTTAGACGACCACGTTGTCGCAGCCCCTATACTGAGGAACCAACCAGAGGTAGATTTCATTAGAAAGCTAACTATTGCAATGGGTAGGCTACCATGTTTCGACTTCCGGAAAATTTCGACATATCTTCGCGTTTCACATCCCCCAGACCCCAAAACCACCGTCAGTTCAAAAGTATATATATATATATCAGTTTCTTGTGGACACGATGAAAATGAAAATCCACAGCCTGCTTCCAGTCTCCGACCGGGTCAGGAATGGAATGAATGAAGGCCCCATCTAGCGGCGAGGATATGAACTGTGCCGGCTGCCGAGGCCTGACGCACTCCTCTGGGGCAATGATTAAATGAATGACAGATGAAATGAAATGATAGTGGAGAGTGTTGCTGGAATGAAATTTTGACAGGGAAAACCGGACACGATAACTGCCGTAATTTTTCACCAATCACTTTTTACCGAATATGTATACCTATAAAATCTCGGTCGAGTTCGTTACTGGGCTAAATCGGTAGAAGGGGGTGAAAATGCGGGGGCTTTTTTTTTCGAAAAAGTGAAATATTGCTATAACTCTCTTAATATATGAAATATCGAATCCGTTCAACGTTCATACTATGTGTCGGATAAAGCCCAAACATTTATGTTTGAAGAGTTTTTTTATATCACCAACCATTGACCAAAGGGGTGGGAAAAAGTGGTTATTTCGGGAAACATTAATCATATCTCTCTTAATAGGCACAATATCAAAACCGTACGAAATGGACAATATTCCCCAAATAATTACCTAAAACTTTTGTCTGAAAGAATTTTTGATATGACCCACCATTATGCCAAGGGATGAGAAAAATGATTTCGGAATTATAAGAAAATGCCAAGAGCTATCAGAGGTTGCCATGGCAACACTACTAAATTGATGAGGGATGAGCCATCAGACGTTGCCATGACAAAGCACTTGCACGAGATCAGATTCAGTATTTTCATCTAAGTGGGAAGCGGCTTCGGTAACGTAACTGGTAGCATGCAGAATGTCTATGCCCAAGGTCACGGTTTCAAAGCCGGCCGAAGTCGTCGGATTTTCTAAGAGAGCTAAAATCCCTCAGTATGCTTTCCTTTGGAGGGGAAGTTCCAACGTTCGTTGCGAGTTGCTGGTTAGGGTGGCATCTAGTAGCCAAGTTCACAGCTAGGTGTCGTTGACGGTAGTACCTGGTAGCAACATTAGGAACTACTGCTTGAAATTGACCGTCTGCAGTCCTTACCTGAATTAAGACTACTACAGCCATTACAATTCACACCGTTTATCAGACAGATTCTACACTCACCCAAAGTACACGCTGTTAGATGACCGCGTTGTCGCAGCCCCTAAACTGAGGAACCAACCAGAGGTAGATTTCATTAGGAAGCTAACTACTGCAATGGGTACCATGTTTCGACTTCCGGAAAATTTCGACATATCTTCGCGTTTCACATCCCCCAGACTCCAAAACCACCGTCAGTTCAAAAGTTTATATATAATTTATGTATGTATTGAATCCGTGTACCATTGGCTCAAAAGGGGTCGAATCCATGTATTTGTGAAAGGAATGAAAGAAACATACAATCTCTAATGGAACGGAGAGAGATTTCAAGCAAGGATTCTAGCATAACGTTGCGCATGCAGCTGGACCCAGGTGTTCAGAAGATGAGATCATGCCTCCTGACTCACTGATAAGGAGCCGGTCATGGATATTAATAGACTGAATGGAAAGTTTCGGCTGTAAGAGAGAGAAGCACGACTCGGAAATTAATCTTACCTTGCAGTAAAACGGCAACAGCGTAACAGTGCCAGAAGAGGAATAATTAAATTTAACCCATTTGCAAGAATAAAAGTAAGTAAATAAATACCGTACTGTGAATCATTTCGGATTAGAGATTTTTGTGTAGAGAAAAAGCTTTTAATAATTGCACAGGAGAGAGGTGCAAATGCAGCATACGTCATCGGGGAATTACTGAGACCAGAGGAGTGGGGAATTTAAAAAATCAACAGCACTGCCCACGCAGCTGAAGACTGAAAATTAATTAATATCTCAGAAATGCACGATCGATTCTTATGCGCAGTGAGATCATTTTACGTTTGGAAGACGAGCTTTCTGGAGATATAATTTTTATAATTGTGCGACAATTATTTCAAAAGTTGGTCACGAAATGACCAGGATTTTATCTTTTTCTGACTAAAGAGTATAAAAGTCCAGGCCAAGCCAGACCAATCATGCAGTTACTAGTCCGTCCAGGGGGCGTGACGCTGGAGCATCATCACTACGAAGTATTCAGACGTAGGAACCTCAGGGGAGGTCATACCGTACAACGAGTATCAACACCGAATCGAGGGGCGTGGTGGCGCAGCGGTCAAGCTGTATGCCTCTCACCAAGGCGGACCGGGTTCGATTCCCGGTCACTGCATGTGAGATTTTCGATGTGAAATGCCATGTCCTGTGGTTCGGATTCCACGTAAAACGGAGGTCCCGTGGCTTATGATCGCGAGATTAACGGTCACGTTAAACTACAAGCTTCCTTTTTTCAACACCGAATGCAGTTTCAAACAGCCCGAGAGGGCGTCACTGTGCTACATCACACACCGAATGCAGTATTCCGACAGTCCGTGAGGGGGCGTCACGCTGTAACACATCGAAGGCAGTTTACCGGTACTCCTTGAGGGGAGATGTTACATCCGATAGTCCAGGAGACGTGAAGCTACATCGCACCGAAGACAGTATACAAGCTTTCCTTGAGGGAAAAACGCTGTATCACATCGCATAGACAATATCCGACAGCCAAGGGCGTCGCGGTATCAATAATTTACGTGCATCCGTAAAGAGTTGCTAAGAAGTAATATTACAGTATCGCCGTGTTGAAGATTAGGAAAATCCTAGTTACAGGGTTTAGGTCCGACAGTATAAAGTTTACCGTGAAAAGTTCATAAATTACAGTCGAAGCACGCTGCGAACTTAGAACCAGGGCGATAGGTCTTAAAGTAAACAACCAAAAGTATCATAACGTACGGAAGTACAGTAACAGCGAGATAAACATTTTATCAAATGTCAAGAACCCGAGCAGGGACAGATAGAAGAAGGTTCGCAAAGTATTCTAGAAGATTAGAAGTTCGAGAACCGAATAAGCGGAGAAGAGAAAGAAACTAGAGACATTGTTTCAAGGAAGCAGATGAACTATTAAAAAGCACTAAGTCACGAGAAGTATTAGTTGCTAAAAATCCATAGGTCACCGATAGATTATCGAGGGGACCGTGAACAGAACAGACTTTCGCTAATATCAATCAATAGGATCTAGAAAGGATCCATTCGAGTTAATAAGAATAGTAGATCGTCAGGAACGGGATTCGAAGGAGAATTATTCCAGGGAAGAAGTAGATGATTCGAGACTTTCATATTCTGCAGGATAGGAAGCCGACATTGAATAAATTTCACCCTTGGAGACGGGAGGTTAAGAAGTCACGTGTGATAGGCTTAATAGCGGCCTAGTGATCAGAATTTGTGAAGTGTAAATATATCAAGATTTTGTGTTAAAAGTAATATATTTTTCAGTGTTTTTATTGTGTGTTCTAAACGGATACACCAGTGTATTTAAAATGTTATCAGTGTTAAATGTATACGTGTTAAATATGTGTCAAGATATGTCTGTACATGCAATGAATTTGTACAAGATGGAGTAATTTAAAAGAGTGGGCAAAATGACGCATCGCACGAGAAGGAAGGTCAGGGAACGACCTAAAACATGTGAGTAAAGATTTTCATTATGTTTTGGTGTCGGGGAAGTGATTGTGTACAAATCCACCGGAGTTTTGAGTAAAAGGGATGTTTGTAAATAACTAATAACAGAATAAGAACGCGATCTGAACAAATAAAATTTGAGAAACTATAAATAATGATGTGAAAGAATAAATCCTGTAGAGGAAATGTATGGAATAAAATGTCAGTGAATTTGACGAATGTTATAAAAGCAAGCATATTAATAATAATAATAATATAAAGGAAATATAAATAAAGATTAAATTGAATGATATGAAAATAAGAGCGTTGGAGCCTTAATAAAAGTATAAGACATGATGTTAATGCATGTTCTTAAAAATAGAGCGATTATTGTCAAAGGAAAAGATCAATATAAAAATTGAGATATGTATCAATTGTTAATATGGAATTTATCAGTTCTTTGGAAGACGCTAGGCCTTAAAATAATGTATAGCGCAAGGTAGCGCAGTTAAAATAAAATGTCACGCTAGGAATGCGTAGAATTTAAATGTACTTGGTAAATTACTTATGAGGGGTAGTTGATTGCGGTGAATTGAGCTATGTTGTAAGTCCTCAAATAGTGACGTAGATCACGAGGCCATGTGTGTGTTATTATATTGTAAAAGGGAGCAAATGTATGGTATTATGAGCGTAGGTCATGTAGGCCACGGCCGACCCTAAATCGCATTTTGTATAAGTCCTCCAATGTGGAAATGGTTCCCGAGGCATGTTAAGAGAGTCGAACTCAGACTCATTTTGTTGTTGAAGCCCCTAAGTATTCGTCGTAGAATGTATATTACTCTTCCCAATCAATGAGGACCCTTCATAATTAATAAATGCCAAGGTTACGAAAGTGGTTTATGAGCCTAATAATGTTGTTGAAAGTAAATACGAGAAGTAAAATGCCAGGTCTCCCCAGAGAACTGAAAAGAAAGAAGGATTTGTTTTAAAAGCATTGAGGATCGCTACCACACATAGGCTAGACGGGACGTTACCCTCAGCCATAAATCTCGCTCAAGTGTACGGTCTGACCCTAGTAGGAGGAGGGTCGGTGAAGGCCGTCTGCCAGAAGTAATAAATACACCGTGAGTGTTTAAAAGTTGTTAATGACCCGGGATTTGAACCGAGGTTCATGTAGATGAAATTATCGCTTGCCAGTTCAGATCGTAGTTTTCTTATGTGATAATGGTCTTATAAGACAAGTCAATAAATAAATATCCCTATTGTAATGTTGTATGGACGTAGGATTCCACGAGTTTAATGAAGATAACTAGATTCTGGGAGTAATCATAGTTTTTGACTTTGTCAAGTAATCTTTATAACTCTGGAGTACACAAGTATTTTCCCGATCACTATGGTGAATTTGTAAAACTTGAGAGAGATGGTAATGTTGAGAACATGTGAAATGCCCAAATATTTAAGTAGAGAATTAACATGTAGTTTAAATGTAATTATATATTTGTTTTGATGATAAGAAACTATGAAAATAGTTATTGAGGTGTACAAAAGAATGACACCGTTATTATTGGAAAGTATCGAGCCAAAGGAGCTCGTGGTTATATGGAACTTTAAGATAGATACTTTATGGAAGTAAAAATAATTATGAGTTGTTGGTTTAAAGGAAACCATGTGTTTTAATATAATATTTGTGTAATTCTTATGTTATTCCTTGTTCACTTTGAGCAAGTAGAAGGATTTTGGTCAGTAGTTTATTTGTTTTATTGTTTGTAGCGCCATAATTTTGGTTAATTAAATGTGTTAAAATAGGAGTTGATTTTGTTGTTATTTTGCAAGTGTATCCTCTATTTAATCCAAAATGTGTAAGTCACAGAGTGGGAGAACATACTACAACCCCGAAAATCCCGAATTGAGCAATGCTGGCATACTGTGATTTGCATATTTCTTGCTGAAAGGGCACAGTATATGTGTGTGTATATATATATATATATATATATATGCATATCAGTTTCTTATGGACACGATAACTGCCGTAATTTTGCACCAATCTCTTTGAATATTTTACCAATTATGTATACCTATAAAATCTCGGTCGAGTTCGTTAATGGGCTAAATCGGTCGACGGGGGTGAAAATGGGGGGCTTTTTTTTCGAAAAAGTGAAATATTGCTATAACTCTCTTAATATGTGAAATATCGAATCCGTTCAAAGTTCATACTATGTGTCGAATAAAGCTTAAAAATTTATGTTTGAAGAGTTTTTTTTATAGCACCAACCATTGACCAAAGGGGTGGGAAAAAGTGGGTTTTTCGGGAAACATTAATCATATCTCTCTTAATAGGCACAATCTCAAAACCGTACAAAATGGACAATATTCCCCTAATAATTACCTAAAATTTTGTCTTAAAGAATTTTTGATATGACCCACCATTATGCCAAGGGATGAGAAAAATGATTTCGGAATTATAAGAAAATGCCAAGAGCTATCAGTGCTTGCCATGGCAACTCTACTAAATTGATGAGGGATGAGCCATCAGACGTTGCCAAGATAACGCACTTGCACGAGATCATATGCAGAATTCCATCTGACTAAGTGTGAAGCGGCTTCGGTGGCGTAACTGGTAGCAAGCATGCTGAATGTCTATGCCCAAGGTCGCGAGTTCAAAGCCGGCCGAAGTCGTCGGATGTTCTAAGAGCGCTAAAAATCCCTCAGTATGCTTTCCTTTGGAGGGGAAATTCCAACGTTCGTTGCGAGTTGCTGGCTGTGGTGGCATCTAGTAGCCAAGTTCACAGGTAGGTGTCGTTGACGGTAGTACCTGGTAGCAACATTAGGAACTACTGCTTGAAATTGACCGTATGCAGTCCTTACCTGAATTACAGACTAATACAGCCATCCCTAAGTACACGGGGTTACATGACCGCGTTGTCGCAGCCCCTTAACTGAGGAACCAACCAAAATCTCTGCGGGAGATATAATTTTGCGTGAAGAAGTAACAGACCGTTACATAGTTACACATCAGTGTCGAAACCTTGCATAAGGACAGTGTGACCACAAGTATAATAAAAATGGACCCCAAATGACAAGAAGGTTACCGTTCCCATAAGACAATAAAATGTTTAAAATAAGCATAAAATGACGAAAAACAAAGTTAATTAAGCTCCAATTATAAAATACCTTCTCGCAATAAATGAGGTCTGATCCTTCTACGAAAACCTGCATATTCTGCCTATTTTCGCCTATCCCCAAGTTTGTCCGGTGAAATCTACCTCCGCCTTCCGGCGTGCCCAGAGGACTTTTTTTTAATTTACATTATTCCTGGCGAAAGTAACATTTTATTATTAATAAAGTAGGAGTTTTAAAGATTTAATGGATCAGAAATTGTTTAATTAATCATCGAAATATATTTCCAGGTTTCTCAAACATCTAGATTTCTGGAAAATAAATGCATCCCATTATCCAATTATTTCAATCAGGACGCGGCAAGGTTTTCAGCAAAGCTATCTATCCTCGGCCATGAAATACCAACTCATTCTTAAAGTGGTTACTCAAATGTCGGTAATTGTACAGCAATATCAGAGAATAGAATTTTGCTGATGATAGGCATAACTGGTTTTATATGTTAGCGACTTCACCGTCCTCGCCCTTCTTTACCTGAGTATGGGGCAATAATCCAACCCTCAAAACTCGGACTTAAACATTTTTACCAATTAATTTATTCACATTATTAATCAATTATTATTTCAATAATGACCACGAGCTACACAGGCTGGACAATGGCTTATTACAATACCACCATATGGGGCTATGTCACACGCATGCAACCCCATATAAATACCTTTATATCATCTAACCAGATCCATCACATAGGTGTAATTCAAATAAGTGTCTTCTATGTTACACTCCGGCCTCATGAAGTATTACCTCAACACACATGGTTCCCCTATGATATAAAAATTCGATTTTATGAACAACCTTCCGTTCCCAGAATTATTATTAATATTTATGGCAATCATGCTTCCAGCCCTTCATTATATTCAAAAGTTTTGATGTTCTAAATTAAAATACATTATTAAACATTTACTGTTTTCAGTTAATTATCACCAGGAATTATTATTATTCTTATTATCTGAACAAATTCCAACCATACCATTATTGATATTCAGTTAATTAATCCGACTATCAGTCGTAATGCATTCGCGTATCAAATTATTATGTTCATTTACAATGTTATTACAATGTCTGTTCCATATCCGATCGTATTTCTGTACATTAAGATTGTAAATCACAGAAAATCGCGTTCCTGTGATCTGATTATTCCTCCGAAATATGTTAATCAAACTTAGAATGGATGTCCAACATCATCCTCAACAAACCTAATTAAACATGAAAATCACAAACTGTCATGTCGATGTAATGCCATCTACATTTAATCTAAACAAAATGCATTTAATATTTAAAGGATTACAACATTAAACAAAATTATTAGGCATAGAATGGTTCAAATACAATTTACATATCCGTCCAATATCATGGCTGTGCTTGTCCGGTTGAATTCCAAACGAAGTTCTTCCACCAGAAGGTCCAAAAATAACTTGTCTCAGAAAAATCCATAGATGTGTCTTTGGCTTCCCAAAATAAATTCAATCCGTAATATCCTAAGTGGTTGACAGTATAGACG
The DNA here is from genome assembly GCA_946902985.2 of Meconema thalassinum. Taxonomy (NCBI): domain Eukaryota; kingdom Metazoa; phylum Arthropoda; class Insecta; order Orthoptera; family Tettigoniidae; genus Meconema; species Meconema thalassinum. Next base: position 600,833,921 of record OX336388.2, on the reverse strand, counting down.
AAATTGCGAATCAAATACACTAGCTACAATAGTAGAGATGACGCATTCATTTGGATGATCGTGTAGCGATGCTACTTCTTCCGTAGAACTCCAGCTATCGCATGTAACCAAGCGTACATGCCTGCGATCACGTCATGTTCTTGCTGCACCGCACCTGCTTGGCCCTCATCATCGTAGAAACGTTTCCAAACATCTTCCGACATCTCTCCTTCGTTGCGTTTAACAACACATAATGACGGTTCGATGCATTGTCTTATTACTATTATAATTCTGATCAGGCACCACAATGTTATCGTTCAAGTTCCAATTAACACTTGTAGCTTTTGCTACTGCAAAATCACCTATTTCGACTATGCACTGTCCGTGTTCTAAATACATTCACTCCGTGATTTCAGAATAAAATTTGAATGCCTCGGCCGCTGGTTCAAAGTTTGCCGTAACTCGCTTAAGACTCTCAATATCTGGACCGGTACATTGGCCATCTTTAGAGTGGTTTTTCCATTGTACTTCAGTACAACTGCTATTCACTATGCTATGAACAGTTTCACGTTGCCTACGTGAGATTGGAGCATTCCTCCCCACAAACTTGGACACACAAAGTTTGGGACCACCTACGATGCCTAACATGGTTATTGGATTATGCTTCCAAAACCACAATCGTTGGCTATGTTTTCCAGCTCTTAGATTGGTCCCTATCGACGTGGTGGAAAATCGTCCGTGCCCATGCTATTCACGCATCTTCGGACTCAATTAACGGATTTTCTTGATCTCTTCGGCATTATTCCTAGAAATATATTCTGCATATTCCCACGATGTTTCGGTGGTTCTACATCTTCATTTTTTTAACATATTGCTATTTCTTCCTCCATTCGTCTTGGCGATACTCTCTCCCCCTGTTGCCACCTGGACGAAATATCCCAAGCTCTGACCCGCGCGCTTTTCAAATCTCGTAGCTCATAAAAACAACATGTGCCCTTCATCAATATGGGTACAACGTCTAGTAGTGTCATTTATCACCGTACAAAATTTTAGGGTGATATCAGTAATATTTATTTATTTATTTATTTATTTAGCGTATGGCAATAAGAAAACTGAATTACAACATAATAAGAATAGAAAATTAATTTAACTAAATCATTAAATTGATAATTTAATATCTAAATTCTTTATCCATTGAAGGCTGCCTCTGTCACTTCATAGAAATCGTTAAGATTTCCAGGGTACGCTCGACGGCTGCAACTTGATATAATGTGTTGGATGGTCTGATGTTCACTGCCACAATCACATTGGGTAGATGGGACCTTTCCCCAGCGGTGAAGACTCTCTGCGCAGATGCCATGGCCTGTTCGAATCCTATATCAGTAATAATTTCGGAGATATAGAATGCCGGTGAAATATTTCGCACAGCCGCCATGTTGGACTGGTGAGACGTAATAAGATTTGAAAGGGCACGGTCGGGGTCGGCGAAAATAGTACTAAGTCCTTACATAGTTTCATTGAAATACCTCCAGCCGTTTAAAACTTATTAGGGGGACACACACACGCATACACACAAACACACACGGGCAAAAGGTGATCTCTTAAGACAATTTTTTTCATAAATGCAAATTGGTTAAAAATCAGGAGAATTTGATATGAAAATCAGGAAATATGAGGAGATACAAACAGAACATATTAGCACAATTATCTTAATTGGTAAATGTTTGCTTCATAATGAATTCGTAAATACGCAAGCATCAGTTATTATCCCAAGACTTTTAAAACCGAAAACTGTATTTTGATTGCAACTTATACACTTTATATTTTCTTAGTGCTTTATTTCCCATGTGTTTCGAAACATAATTTCGACAAACGGAACAAAATCCAAAATATTGACCTTTGCTGGATTCAATATGAATGCACGGAAAATGATCCGAAACTTTTTTCTAGTAATCGGAATTAGCCTATTGAATTTTTTGGTCAGAGTGAAGAGTCAAACACCGAGCAACAACACTAGAATGTGACGAGTATGTTGCAACACAATCAACAAACAACACCCTTTTACGAATCAGGAGCCCAAATAACATTCATTACCAACCCACTACAAAAAATACAGGGAAATGTTTGAAGTTCGCAAATAATTCGCTACAATCGGGAGAAAAACTTGAGAAATCGTGAGGCGGGAAGAAATGGAAAATCGGGAGTCTCCCGCCTAAATCGGGAAAGTAGGCAGGCATCTTAGTAATGGTAGAGGTATAGAAATTGTTCAATATTATCCAAGTGCAAGCAAAAAAGCCATGCTTGGCTCTCATTCAGTATTAATGAAATCAGCGAGTAGATATCAGAACATGCGAAGATTATTACAGGCTCAGGGACACTATAATGCGTTATCATATAAGCCATTAACCATTCGCTTTTATCGTTTGGAATGCTAGCAACGCTGTAAGGCAGTTATAATATATAATATCGTATGGCCTCGGGTGCCTGGTGCAAGCTTTGTTAATTGACACCCAGAGGGTAGCTTGCATGCCGAATTTCGTCGTTCCATTGAACGCTATGAAAGTCAAGGAGGTTAGATATCTAAACTCCTTGACACTACAGCGCTTTCAAGTAGAGAATGGAGGAACTTTGTGTTGGCGGAAAATCCCGAGATTAATTTTGCCATTGAATACGGCCTACTGAATTCAAATGGGTTCTTTAACAAGCCAACAACGTATGACATGAGTGTCGTGATTTTTGTCGCCTTTCAAAAATCACTTACCACGGTCAGGAGCGAACCTGCAATCTTGGGGTTGGTAGTCCGACACTATAACCACTCACCCACCGTGGCAAGCTTGTAAGACAGTTGATTCGGTAGAGTAGCGCACCATCTCCATCATTGCTTTCCAGTACGCAATATAAACACATCATTGACACTACGTAGTTGTGGGATTTTTAAGAGCGTTTATATCTTTCTGTATACCTTCCTTCGGAGGGGAAGTAAAGCCAGTGGGCCTATGTCATAGATTTATGTCATGTAAAAGAACCTACCACTACAATTGGTAGTGTGTAGCTAAATGTGTAGGTTATTTGGTTAGAAACGCTCTATCAAGTTCCAACGTTTGTCACTAGGTGTCAGTGACAGTGGCATCTCTGGTAGTCAAAGTTGAAACAGCTTGAAATTGAACTTAATGGGGAGCCTACGGGCGATCAATTAACATACCCCGCTATGGCCATTGGCTCCAATTCAAATATAGTAAATCATTGTCATAGTGCTCATAACACTTTATTACTGGCATCATAACACTAGTTAACTTGTGAATGAAAATCCACAGCCTGCTTCCAGTCTCCGACCGGGTCAGGAATGGAATGAATGAAGCCCCCAACTAGCGGCGAGGATATGAACTGTGCCGGCTGCCGAGGCCTGACGCACTCCTCTGGGGCAATGATTTAATGAATGACAGATGAAATGAAATGATAGTGGAGAGTGTTGCTGGAATGAAATTTTGACAGGGAAAACCGGAGTACCCGGAGAAAAACCTGTCTGCCTCCGTTTTGTCCAGCACAGATCTCACATGGAGTGACCGGGATTTGAACCACGGACCCAGCGGTGAGAGGCCGGCGTGCTGCCGCCTAAGCCACGGAGGCTTACTAGTTAACTTGTAAGCTGTAAAATGACTCCTGGCACTACGGCCCATGAAGGGCCTTTGAAATGAATCTCCTTTGTTAAAATACAGTGGTCTATGTTTAGGAATTAAAGTAATTTACTGGGTGTCATATAGAATTATGTGTTGCCATGAGAAAAAGCTCTGGTCTTGTTACAGTATAATAATCATACCGTACGGACACATACAGGGCCGGATTTAGAATTTATGCACTCCTAGGCCCGTGGGTTTTTGCCGTCCCCTCTTCATAACATCGTAAAAGAGGGAGAATTTAGACCTCAGAGAGATCTTTGTGAAAGTAATATTTATTTTATTCTAATGTATCGTGAAGTAAACCAATTAAATAAATCAAAATAATGAGAGAATCAACTGTTTCTAAATTTGTATATAAACTATAAAGAAATAGGACAACGAGATATTAAAATAAGTTGAAACCATTTAAGACTCAATTTTAACACTACTCATCTTGCGTAGTAGGCATCAATATAGTGGGTATCTACCCACATAACTCAATGACGGTACTTTTTGAGAATCCAACCAGCCTTTGGGCTGACTACCTAACAGATACACTTACAGATATTCAGATATACATATACACTACATTATACAACTTACAACTATGCATAATTAACTATTCAAATTAAACTGATGGAATATTAATATTCAAGACTTAAATTTTCTCCTAATAAATCATAAAAAATTCCTGTTCAAAAGCTGAAGTCGAAAAATCTGCTGTTGCAAAATGATGGCCGCAATATAAATTGGAAAATTGTCAAAATTTTGGAAAGTTTAATTTAAATCAAAAAATTATACCAAATTGGTTTAAAAAATTCATAAGTAGTAAAAGTCTGTTTAGTCTATTTTTGAACTGTAAAACGAACTTTTTGAAGTACAAAAAGATAAAAAAAAAAGCGGATTAGTTTTGCGCCCCTCAGCATGGTGCGCCCCTAGGCCGGGGCCTATGGGGCCTATTGGTAAATCCAGCCCTGGACACATAGTCAAAACCAGAAAAACGTATTTTAGAAAAAACAATTGATGAGTTCCCCTTCCAATTTACCAGCACTACTTCACTTGTAAGCCGCTTTGTAGCAGCACTTATGGATATACACATGATATTTTAACGTATTTAATCTATTTAACTTGGACCGGCTTGAATGCACCAATTATTGAAAAAAGAACTTAAGTCAGAGGATGTTTTGAATACGGACCTACAGACCTATGGGCTAGCAAACGCGCGACATAATAACTACGCGACGATAACATCGGCTGTTGCCCACGGTGTTTGTTTTAATGCTGATTTCTCGGTAGCAGTAGTAGCTAGACGATCGGTCATTCACGGAAATGTTTTGAATTGTTATTGCAATAGTGAGTTAATGTGTTACTCAATAACAATCTTTGCGTGTTGGAAACGGCACAGGTTAGTAAATTATAGTTAACAGTTGTTGTTGTTGTTGTTTGAGTCTTCAGTCTTTTGACTGGTTTGATGCAGCCCTCCATGCCTACCTGTCCTGAGCTAATCGTTTCATCTCTACATAGTTACAAAACCCTACATCCGAGTCAATCTGTTTAACATATTCTAACCTTGGTCTACCCCTACAGTTCTTGTCCTCGACCCTTCCTTCCATAACTAAGCTTGATATTCCTGGGTGTCTAAGTATGTAAGGGTAGTAATTAAAAACTATTTTCGTTTGCTAGAGTTTTAAATGTTAGTTGTAAAGTAAATAATCTTGAAGATTTAAGTTCTATTGAAAATAAAATTTAAGTTTGTATAGGCCTACATCTACACCCCCTCCCAAAAAATTAAACACACCCCAATTAAGAAATTTAAAATAGAAACACTCTAAGTTCTAAATTAACTCGACAAGACATCCGAAAAATGCGTAAATATAAAATTGGTACCTTTCAACGTTGTCATTAAAACAATAATGTTATTTTGTAGCATTACGGTGGCCAAACGTGGCAAATGCCGGAATGGTTCGTTTGAACAGGTCCACGACCGACTCCCTTCCCTAACCTTCCGTTCATTAGATCCCAATCACTTGAGCGATCGACCTGTCACAATCCCCAGTTATATCAGCTGACAAAGTGTGTTTGGTTCCAAGTCACTGTCCGTATGGCGGTAGAGGAATGATCCCTCTCAGAGTCCGAGCTTGGAGGATAAACGATTAATAATAAATTAAATTGGATGTAAAGAAACACCAAGCATAAAAATATAACAAAAATTAGCAGACAAAAATGATCTGAGCCGCCTAAAATAGGTAACATCACGAAATACAAAATAATCTCAAATTCCATGTAATGTAATTTAATAGCTTGTATAAGCTTCAGATACGGTACGTAATGTCACCGTGCATTTACCCTTGATAATTTCGTACGTAGCTTGCCACGGTGGGTGAGTGGATAGCGTGTCGGTCTACTAACCCCAAGATTTCAGGTTCGCTCCTGGCCGTGGTAAGTGATTTTTGAAAGGCGGCAAAAATACGACACGTATGTCATACGATGTTGGCATGTCAAAGAACCCATTTGAATTCAGTAGGCCGTGTTCATAATGGCAAAATTAATCTCGGGAGTTTTCCGCCAACACAAAGTTCCTCATTTCTCTACTAGAAAGCGCTATAATGTTCAATGAGCTTAGATATCTAACCTCCTTGACTTTCATAGTTATTCAAGGAACAACGAAATTCGACATGCAAGCTACCCTCTGGGTGTCAAATTACAAAGCTTGCACCCGGCACCCGAGGCCATACGATATTATTATTTCGTACGAAATCTGTAGCCGTGCTGCTATTAATATAATACATACTTAGGGTTATTTCTGAGTAGTTGGCTGTAATCAGGAGATAGCTATTCCATCACTGGGACGCTGGGTGGAACTTCGTTGCCTCTGCATCAGAGAAAATAATGACCTATGTGAAATTAATATCCTCAATTAATTTAATACACAGATGACAGAATCAACTAAATTGGGAATCAATGGATAATGCGTAACGTGTACATTGTCTCAAACCAACAATCTTCACCGTAGGACAAATACTTGTCAAGATATTTCAGTTTCAGTAAGAGGTGAAATGTGACCTTGATATATTTCGCAATTATTTTAACACACAGATGATAGAATCAAGTAAGTTGGGTGTCAATGGATAATGCGTAACGTGCATCATGTCTCAAACCAACAAACTTTGTCATAGCAAAATTACTTGTCAGGATATTTCAGTGTTAGTAAAAGGTGAAATTCCTACCCGACTGTTTTAATATATAAGATGAGATCACATTTTGTCTGTGTGTGTGTCCCTAATAAAATCCAAACGACTGAAGGGATTTCAATAAAACTCATTAAGGGCATAGTGCTGTTTCGTCCGACCTCGACCGCGATTTTCAAATTTTAATATGTTGCATCAGTCCAACATGGTGGCCGCGTGAAATATTTCACCGGCATTCTGTATCTACGAAAATGAAATTTTGAATAGATATTGAGAATACTAACATACGATCACTTATGTGACTCTTAAAACCGGTTAAGTACAAAACGCACGTGGCGGCCAAGCTCAGATAAAATATTAAAATAGATTTTTCTCGCGATTTAATGATCCGACCGCTAGGAAACTAGGCGCGGTATATCTTCATACAATAGTATAACAGTGTCTAGGTTTATTCACGTTGTATGATAAGTTAGCTTAAAAATGCGGCTGTTCAAAATTTTAAAAACACGTGTTTGTTTCTCTTGTTCCAGATACATCTTATAAATGTAGGTTGCTATAATGAATAACAATTGAAATATTCATTTGCTGGCGTATAATTCTATAGTATACATGGGTTGGTTTTTTAGTTTTGGCACCTTAGTTATAACTGGATTAATAACTCACTTAGATGGTTCCAAGTTTCACAGGCCCTCGACGTAGTCCCCACCGTTGCGTACAACGTGTTCCCAGCGATGCGGAAGTCGTTGGATCCCGTTGGCACTGCCCAATCTATTGATAGTACGAAAAGAGCGCTCGGCAACCTGCTGCCATACTGTTCCCCGAGGGCAAACCGTTAATGCGGCGTACTATTGTTCGTATCTGCAAGACCATCTCCGAGGAGCTCTGAGAAGGAAACGGCGCCACCACATGGTTACACCGCCCATCGTTCAGCATGACAATGCTAGGGCACACACAGCAGGCGTTGTGTCGGCATTGTTGGATCGCTGGGGCTGGGAGGTCCTCTATCATCCCCCCATATTCTCCCGACATCACTCCCTGCGACTATGATCTCATCCCGAAGATGAAGATGACAATGACGTTAAGCTGGCTGCCGAGCGCTTTCTTCGAACCATCAATAGATTGGGCAGTGCCAACGGGATCCAACGACTTCCGCATCGCTGGGAACACGTTGTACGCAACGGTGGGGACTACATCGAGGGTCTGTGAAACTTGGAACCATCTAAGTGAGTTATTAATCCAGTTATAACTAAGATGCCAAAACTAAAAAACCAACCCATGTATATTGTGCCCGGGTGGTCCGAGATACTACGAGGCCGAAGGCTGAGATCAAATCCCATCACAAACAAACAGCACACAACACCCGATATGCATCTCAGCTAGTTCCAGTACGAGATCATTATCTCAGGTTTAGGATGTGGGAATGTTACAAAACCAGCCCAATATACACATCCTACTACAAGGAAAAATCACTAACTAGTAACAAATAAATGCCAATCACAATAAAAGAGCGTCGTCGACGTTTATTCTGTCCAAAAGATCCTAAACCTGCGGCTAAAATTGGGGTATAATGTGCAAAGTTCAATTAAGGGGAGATTGTACATAGACTAATAGTGTCTTACCAGCCAATTCACCTTTACCTACAGTACGCAATTTATACACAGACCTAATATTACTTTAATACCCACTGTCAACCTTCCTACAGGTGCGAAATGGATGCTGAGATTTACAGTTACTGCATTTTAGAAATAGTTTACTATCAAGTCCATATATAGCAGTGGTATCTTCATAAAAAATAAACTGTCACTAACATGGCTTTGTTTACAAACTGCAAATGTAGATATGGCAGATGAAAACAATTCAATATCCATGACAACATTGCTACTTGTCTGTTCTTCATTACAAAAGATCCTGTTTTCGACTATCTTCTGGAAGCACTGGCAGTAATATTTTCACTGATAGAAATATCGCTCAGTGGGGAAGTTGAAGCACATGTTGAACCTATTCTCAAACAGCCTGCACCACTTTCACTAACGAAATTTCCATTATTTCCACCATTATCATCACTAAGTGCATTTGCTTTAGGTTTTCTTTCAGGCCGTCCTTTGCATTTCTTGAATACTTTTCCAATTCGAGGCATGATGACACAAACACAAACTTCCCGATGAAAAGATATACAGAAAACGCACCGGGAACACAAGCAACAATTGAAAGTTGCTCCGCGGCAACAGAGGAGCGAAAACTGAGCACGAAATTACTTCACAAATCAATATATCACTAAAATGAAATGTTTGAAGTCCAAGAAGTTAACAGCTCGCAAAAGGGGGGCGTGGCAAGTTGTACAGACCTAGAAGTAAATTAATATTTAAAGGCTTTAATGGTTAAAATGCCATTAGAAAACATACAGTATGTGTCTAGTAAAGTACACTCCAAGGAATGTTTATAAGCCAAACAAATCTTTTTGATATTATGCCCACTAAGAAAGTACAATCTCCCCTTAACTGGGTCTCTTCTGAAATAAAATTACATCCGACCGGACCTAACAATTCCCTCAAGTAGTCCTATCTATCAATCAATTCGGCAACAAAAAGCAAGTAAAGTGGTACTAATTTAATCCATACACAACCACAAATGTAACTTGAAAATGGTACCTAGTGTCTGCATCGATGATAAAAATAATCTATGTTAAGATGGTACCACATCCAACAATTACTTTTTAAATTTACAATCTAGCTAATCCTACCTAATCCCTAGTTGAATCAAAATATAACATGTAACCTACTCTGAAAACTGTTCAGATCTGTACAGCATTATTTACAAATACATCACTGTTGCATGAAACATCTCCTCTCCTCCATAACTGAGCAATCATATCTATCAACAATATGTTCACCATCACACAAGTTCATCAATAGACTCATCTTTAGTCTGAATTGTCGTAAATCATAGTCGTCTTACATCCGGTTTAGTCCCATAATTAATTAATTCCTAGTACGGTATAATTTTCGTCACTTTATTTAAGAGATTTTTGAATACGCTGGTCCACTTACGTTGGTTAAGTTTATTTTTTCCATAAGTCTTATTTAAAAGAATGGTTCATTTCTACGTACGGTAATTCCATTTTTATTGAAATACTATAATTAAACTTTATTTTAATATTCATTAGCGTATTTATTCCCTAATAAAACTCATTTTGCTTGACCTTTATTTTCCACCTAAACACTCATCTTCAATAACATTACGTAATTCATAAATCAGCTGTTTCCATCAGCTCTCGTAACTCCCCATATTTGCGTATAAATCTATAATAATTCAACCATGATGTCAGTGAACACCTGTGTCACAACATTTCATTACAATTTCTTCTTCTTATTATTATTATTATTATCATTATCTTTTATTTAATTCAACACTTTAATTTATTAACGTAGTAATCATGGCATGACGCCCGTGACTCTAAATGTCTTAATATTGCGGATGGAGTTTGAACTATAGGCCTACGTATTACCAAAATAAGTATTAAGTTAGTACGGTTATAAGTTCCATGTACTGAATAAAACTTCCATAATATTCAGTGGATTTCTACAAAATGTTGTACATACAGTGTATGCCATAAGATATATTTATGCAAATACTCCGCTTAATGACAATCCCGGCGTATTTGAGTTGTAGACTCTCAGTATCTCAGAAACCATGCAAGGAAACAATTTCGAACATACTGTACTGCTCTATTAGTCCACAATGTCTCATTTATATTATGAACAATTTATATAATGCTAGTTAGGCCCTTAAAACAACAATTATCATCGCTAGTACTATTAATATAATTCCGCTTAATTATCGTGTTGGAAGCCATTTTTCTGTGTTGCCTTGGCAGTCGGTCAACACAGTTGTACCCATTTATAATGGGGGTTTCCTTAATCCTCAGAAAAATGTACATGAGATTAATAAATACACTTAGATGACCAGTTTCGGTCGTGAAGCGATCATCATCAGATCCATTACACTTAGGCTATTATATCCAAGTCTGCTAGTATGGGTTATGATATTTACACTAGATACACTTATTTAGTTGCAGTACTGTAGTGATTAGACTAGCACTAGTCAAGATATGTGTTTTTCTGTTGAGATACTGTTAGTGATGATTGGCCTTCAAGTTTGCTTGTTTAGTGTGACTATAAGATTGTTATTAAATGGTCAGGTTATTGTGGATTGTGCACTTAGCTGTTTGAGTGATGTGTGGTCCGTTTCCGTCCAACTGTCACCTCCCACTATCTGCACTGAACTGGTAGGTACTTGTTAAAGTTATCTCCTAACCTCCTTGGTCTTTCCTACCACACTCCTAACTGCCTGTGTTTGTCGAGCAATGTAACGTATGTTTGTTGCCAAGTCTAGAACATACTAATGTGGTGTATGCTACTGTATTCTGAACTTCTTCAAGTATCAAAGGTCAGTTTTCAATCTCGCCAAGCGTAAGCTAAACAGCCCTCCTTAAGCGAACCCGGTCTAATGAGAAAGTCCCAGAACTTTCAATGCTACCGTTAATGCCGGCCTTTGTTTATTGAAGATATGGTACAAAGTACATCCTGAGCGGGACACAGCTTCACCAACCTTGGAACCGACTTAAAAATCAAACATCACGAATCGAAAGGAAGGGCTCTTGAAATAAAGGAAGCAATCGAGATACACTTGGCTAAAATAAAACCTAAATAATTCAAACGGACACACATTCATGGAGAATTCACCCCTCTTTACACTACTAGAAAGCACCCCTCGTTTGAAACGAGAAACTACAGTACATAACGTTGCAGACAAGCAAGATAAGGGAGAAACATAGGAAAACATGTTGCTGGATCAGGATGTACTTTGTACCATATCTTCAATAAACCAAGGTCGGCATTAATGGCAGTATTAAAGCTTCCGGGACATTCTCATTAGATAGCGCTTATTGGACTTTTTGGCCTATGCATGGCGAGAATTAAAACTGACCTTTAATAGTTGAAGAAGTTCAGAATACAATAACATACACCATATTCGGATGTTAGACTTGGCAACAAACGTATGTTACATTGCTTGACAAACACAGGCAGTTAGGAATGTGGGGAGGAAAGGTTAACGGATAAATTTAACACGACAGGAAATACCTCCCAGTTCAGGGCAGGCAGTGAGAGGTGTCAGCTGGACGGAAACGGACCACACATCGCTGAAACAGCTAAGTGCACAATCCACAATAACCTGACCATTTAATAGCAATCACATAATCACACCAAAATAAGCTAGCAAACTTGAAGGACAAACACCACTATCAGTATATCTCTCGCCTGGCTGCGTGTCTCAGCGGTAAGGGTCTCGCTTGCTGTGCCCAAGGTTGCATGATCGATTCCTGACACCGTCAGCTGGTATTTGAGGGTGCGCAAATGCGAGGGAGCCGTGCCAGTAGATTTACCGCCACGTTAAAGATCCCTTCCGAACAAAATTCCCGTACCCCGGCGTCTCTAAAAGCCGCAGTAGTTAAAAGGGGCGTAAAACAAATAACTTTATTATATCATTTTCTCAACAAAGAATCACATATCTTGAATAGTTGAGCTAATTTAATAACTACTGCAACTAAATGTGTGTATATATTGCAAATATCTCAGCCCAAACTTTCAGACATAGATTTAATAGCCTAACTGAAAAGGATCTGATAAAGATCGCTTGACGATCAAAACTGCTCATCCAAGTGCATTTATTAATCTTACGTAAATCTTTTCAAGATTAGAAAACCACCCATTACAATTGGGTACAATCGTGTTGACCAACTGAAAAACATTACATTTCGCTTACATGCTGAGCAAAGTAGGCTCTTTGGTTAGTAAAGAAAGTAGGCCTACTTGTTTTTAATTGCCTCCTTTATAGGTACTATACTGCTTTATCAAAATCAATTTATTTCATTACGATGCCTCCATTGTTTTAAGTATTATGGCTCTTTCAAGTTCATGCTGTAAGGTGGACGTGTACTTTCCCACTAACGATACTGTTTAGTACAAAATGTGCATTTTCTCTATTGATATGAAATTTGCAACTTGAGTTCTATTAGAATACTTGCGTAGAACACTTTCAGTAGCGGAATCAAGATCGACCAATAGGGGGGGGGGGGGGGGTAACCGTAATTCTGGGAATATATATCTTATTTGGACGGCTATCTCACACTCAAGAAGTTAACAACATAGTCCAAATTAATGTTAATGTACCCATTTTCGGTATAAATGGAGGAGACCAAATTCTGGGGCAATAATTTCATTACCTACTTTTTTTTGCGTGTGGCCTCCTGAGAGGCCGAGTGCAGGTCTTTCTAGTCGACGCCCGTGGGCGACCTGCGCTTCGGGATGAGAGATGGAATGGATGAAAATGAATGAAATTGGGCAAGGATGTGGAAGAAAGCGGCCGTGGCCTATTAGAAGGTACCGGGCCAGCATTTGCCTGGTGTTGTAAATGGGGAAACCACGGAAAACCATTTCAAGGACGGCCAATGGTGGGGCTCGAACCTACGCGTCTACCCAGTCAGCAGAGAGCTTTGCCCCATGACCTAACGCTGCGCTTTACCCAGCGTAGCCACTGCTGAAATGAACCAAAATACATGTGGTTGGTTTCTCAGTTTAGGGGCTACGACAACGTGGTCATGTAGCTCCGTGTACTTTGGGTGTGTGTAGAATAGGCTATGTCTAATATGAATGAAAATCCACAGCCTGCTTCCAGTCTCCGACCGGGTCAGGAATGGAATGAATGAAGCCCCTATCTAGCGGCGAGGATATGAACTGTGCCGGCTGCCGAGGCCTGACGCACTCCTCTGGGGCAATGATTAAATGAATGATAGATGAAATGAAATGATAGTGGAGAGTGTTGCTGGAATGAAATTTTGACAGGGAAAACCGGAGTACCCGGAGAAAAACCTGTCTGCCTCCGTTCTGTCCAGCACAGATCTCACATGGAGTGACCGGGATTTGAACCACGGACTCAGCGGTGAGAGGCCGGCGTGCTGCCGCCTAAGCCACGGAGGCTCGCGCTATGTCTAATAACCGGTGTTAATTGTGATGATTGTATTAGTGTGTGTTATCTGTAATTCAGGTAAAGACTCCAGACAATCAACTTCAAGTAGTTCCTACTTTTGCTACCAAATGCTAATGTCAACGACACCTAGCTGCTAACGTGGTTACTAGCTGCCACCACAACCGAAACCTGTCGACGAACGTTGGAACTCAATAGAGTGTTAATCAAATCTAACTTACAAATTTAGCTTCACACAATTGTAGTTAGAGGAAGGTTCTTTTACATGTCATAAATGTATGACATGGGCCCGCTGGGTTTACTTACCCTCCAAAGGAAGGCATACTGAGGGATTTTTAACGCTATTAACCTGCGAGAACTGGCGCAAGGGTATTTTTGACCCGAGGTTTTTCAAATAATGGGCTCTATTTTTTGTTCTGGTCAGCTCTCATTTCATGTCCCCTAAAACACCTTCCTTTCTAGCCTTGCAATTTACCTTGCAAAAGTGAACTTTGTGAACACCCAGGTTATTTCTATATTATTTACGGTCGGGTCAGATTTACCCAAGGCGACAGTCCTCACGTGTTAAAAATCTGTCGACTTCGGCCGGGTATGAACCCACGATCTTGGACATAGAAGCTCAGCATGCTACCAACTACACCACCGAAACGGCCGATCACGACTTGTATACATAATAATCCAGCTGAGTCCGCCATTGTACGCGTGATTTACGGACAGACACATTAGGCTATAGTTAACCCCACGAATACGGTACTACTATACTGTATGGCCGGTATCGTAAAACAAAACACCGCCAAGTTCTATTCAGAGCATCTATTCGAAATAAATCACCATCAAGACACCCAAGTGTACCAGTTTCTTTAAATAACATCCGATTTGTATCCTCCCATCCGCATCAATCATTTTCATCCAGACCAATGTATTTTTCCTAAACCAACACTATTGCTGGGTAGCGTGGCCTTGCGGGGCCCTTTAGCTAATATACACCACTGTTTTTTGTCACGCATCAATAATCTTTATCCAATCCAATGGTTTTGCCAATTAATGCTTTTTCACATATCGGTAGGCGGCTTCGGTGGCGTAGTTGGAAGCATGCTGAGCTTCTATGCCCAAGATCGCGGGTTCAAATCCGGCCGAAGTCGTCGGATTTTTAAGAGCGTTAAAAATCCCTCAGTATGCCTTCCTTCGGAGGGGAAGTAAAGCCGGCGGTCCCATGTCATAGATTTATGGCATGTTAAAGAACCTTCCCCTAATTACTCCTGTGTGAAGCTAAATTGTATAGGTTAAGAATGTAAACAACGCTCTTAGGTTCCTACGTTCGTGGCGGTGGCGTCTGGTAGCTAAGTTCTGAACTGTTAGTCGTTCACGGTGGCGTTTGGTGGCAAAAGTAGGAACTACTTGAAATTAAAAGTCTGCAGTCCTCAATTGAATTGAAAACAGATAACACACAGTAATACAGTCACCACAAATAACACCGGGAATCAGACAGATTCTACACACACCCAAAGTACACGGGGCTACATGACCGCGTTGTCGCAGCCCCTAAACTAAGAAACCAACCAACCACATATCGGTACTGTATTACAATATTAAGTGTGTCGTGTGCTGTACTAGAATTCGAGCGTCTCTAAAAGCCAGAGTAGTAAAAAGGGACGTAAAACCAACATTATTATTATTTGTGATTTGTATCCCAAACGTTGGCTACAATGAACAGTAGTGAATGTGTGTGTCTGCGTAACAGTTGGAGAGACCTCATGCGCCTCAGAAACATGGCTGCATCGTTAAATGAGCAAGAAATAAAAACATTTATTTCCGTAATAATAAAAATATCGTAAGACCTCGGGTGCATCTAGATTAGGCAACAACAACAGCAACAAAAATACCTTTTCTTTAACACCCAGAGGGCTGCTTGCATGTCGAATTTTGTTGTTCCTTCAAGCACTATGATAGTCAAGGAGGTTAGATAGCTAAGCCCCTTGACACTATAGCGTATTCTAGTAAAGAAATGAGGAACATTGTGTTGGCGGAAAACTCCGAGATTATTTTTGCCATTATGAACACGGGCTACTGAATTCAAATGTTTTTTTTAACATGCCAACATCGTATGGCATGTGTGTCGAGACTTTTGCCGCCTTTCAAAGATCACTTATCACGGCCAGGAGCGAACCTGCAGGCTTGGGATTTATTTACGTAATACAGTATAACAAAAAAGGAAGATTGTAGTTTTACGTGACCGTGAATCTTGTGATTATGAGCCACGGGACCTCCTTTTTACGTGGAATCCGAACCACAGGACATGGCATTTCACTTCGAAAATCTCACATGCAGTGACCGGGAATCGAACCCGGACCGCCTTGGTGAGAGGCATTCAGCTAGACCGCTGAGCCACCACGCCCCCTACAGTATAACAAATATTTCAGGTGCAGCAGTGATAATTCACAGTCAATTCCTAATGACTCCCAGAAAGGTATGAAAATCATTTCCTGTATTTTCAAATTCATATTATTATTATTATTTAAGTTGTAGTGGGCCATGATGGGACGCAATTTGCGATGTGGTGCAACATATTTGTTTTTATAATTGGTTTTTAAGCTTTTTATAGGGATCATCAAGTGTATTCAATGATAAATAATATTTTTCCAGCGTGTGTGCATATTGGTTTGAGGATTGATGATTTTATTTTGGAGTGTTTTAATTAATTTGTGAACATTACTGCGATGTCTTGGATAGCTGCCATGCTGTTTATGGAGCGTTGATTGAATATTTGCGTTTGCAGTTCCTTGCTTCAACAGGGTCATGCCTTGATATTCCAAAGCCGCATATATACCGTCATTGATGAAGAGCACTCGGGCCTACACCGCTTTCTATGTTCTGCCCATGACAACCGGCACGTTAATGTGAGGTGTCCGATCTTTGCGCTTGACAATCAATCAAGTACCATTTTAGGTTATGTACACACCCCTTTTTTCTTGAAGTAGCTGGTGATTTCTATTTTTTTTTGTTTTTTTTTTGTTTTATCTTTTGTATTGATACCGTAGAAAATTGTATATGAAGCGTTTCTTTTAATAGATATCCGTTTTTTTTTATTATGTCAACGGATTATGGCGGATGAGCTCTTGTAAGAGGGTAATGGGCCCTCAGCAGAAGGAAATGCTGTTGAAATCCCATTAGCTGCAGCGTCTGTACTCCAGTGGGGCGGCGCGAGAAGTATGCAAGGGTTACCGTCGCACGGGCGGCGACGGCTAAACAAGCTAGCCCCTACATCCCGAATTGAATCTCTTAATGTCGGCACTATGTCTGGACGTTACAATGAGCTAGCGAAAGCGCTAGAAATGAGGCGCATCGATGCCTGTGCTGTACAGGAAACACGGTGGAGTGGTGATAAGGCGTACAACATTGGGTGTGGATACAAGTTGTATTATAACGGTACACGTGGAACTACCAGTGGTGTGGGAATTGCAGTATCAGCACAGTTTGATGGTTCTGTCTCCGAAGTCCAGCGGTATGATGATCGTCTGATGAAAATCGTCTACATCGCCGATGGAAGAAAAATCCACCTCTTCAGCGCCTATGCTCCTCAGACAGGCCTACCGGCAACGATCAAAGACGCCTTCTGGGCGTTGCTTGACGAAAAGACCGCTGAAGTGCCCTTAGAGGACTACCTCATAGTTGCAGGCGACCTAAATGGACATGTCGGTCGCTTGAAAGAAGACCATGCCGCCCATGGCGGATTCGGATATGGTGAGAGGAACGACGACGGACTGAGAATTATAGATTATGCGGAAACCCATGACCTAGTCATTACGAACACATGGTTTAATAAACGTGATTCACATCTAATCACATACTACAGCGGCACAAATACAACACAAATTGACTACATTCTGGTAAGGCGCAAAGACCTTAAAGACGTGTTGGACACTAAAGTCGTCTCTTACGAAACAGTTGCGACCCAACACCGACCAGTTATCTGCAAGCTCCGTGTAAAGCCGCCAATGGTCATACAGGCACGAACAGGACCGGCGAGAATCAGATGGTGGCAATTTAAAGAGAATGAAGAAGAAGTCATTAGACGTCTTACGCTGCCGCCGATTACTACCGTTGAAGAAAGCTGGGCAAAAATGAAGAAAGCTGTTCACGAAGCCATGCATGCCATTCTTGGACTTACGAAGCCAGGAAGACGTCGGATTGATAAGGACACATGGCTTTGGAATGACGCAGTCAAAACTGCGGTACGCAAGAAGAAGCAGCTTTACCACGAGTTTCTGGAAGACAAAACACCTTCTCGTTGGAATGCTTACAAAGTAGCACGCAGGGAAGCGAAGAAGACTGTTGCTTCGACAAAATCGGCTCGGTTCGCAGACCTCTACGCGAAGCTGGACACACGCAAGGGAGAGCGGGACATCTATCGCCTCGTCAAATCCAGGCACCATAAATCTCAAGATATCCAACGCTTCTATGGCATCAATGACGATAAGGGCGTTTTGCTAGTCGACTGAAAGAAGGCGAGAGAACGTTGGCGAAATTACTTTGAGAAGGTCTCAACAGAGGAATTCCAGCACAACCAGATACCTGTCGCTAATGCTGTCGAAGGTCCTATCAAACCTATTGATGTCTTAGAGGTTGCAGGGGCCTTGAAACAAATGAAATCAGGGAAGGCAACTGGTCCAGATGACATCGCGGCGGAGCTATGGTGCTCTCAGAAGTGGGATCCAGCGGATTGGTTGGCAAGACTCTTCAACCAAATAGTCAAAGGAGGACGAACGCCACTTGATTGGCAACATAGCATCACGATACCTATCTTCAAAAAGAAGGGAAGTCCAGCCGAGTGTGTTAATTACAGACCAATTCGACTCCTCTGTCACACCATGAAGGTCTTCGAACGCATTCGTGATAAGAGGATACGTGCAATCACCCAGCTGACCAAAAACCAAGCTGGATTTGTGAAAAATTGCAGCACAACAGATGCAATCCAAGCCACACGGCTTTTAGTTGAAAAGCATCGTGAAAAGAATAAGCCGTTGCACCTTGCTTTCTTAGATCTCGAAAAGGCTTTTGATCGTGTACCGCACGACTTGATCTGGTTGACTCTCCGACAACATGGCATCCCAGAATACCTTGTCAACTGGGTACAGTTGCTCTACGCGGAGCCAAGAAGTTACGTCCAAGCCGCCGCAGGAGCGTCGGAAAACTTCCATGTAACAGTTGGTGTTCATCAAGGTTCGGCCCTGTCACCATTGCTGTTCATTATGGTCATGGACACGGTTACTGCAGATCTACAACAACCGTTACCTTGGACCATTCTGTACGCTGATGACGTTATGTTGGCCGCTCAAAACAAGCTGGATCTCCAACATCAAGTCCAGGAATGGAGTGATCGTTTAAGTCAATATGGCCTGCGGCTTAACAAAGCTAAAACAGAATATATGACAACGGATGCTGGAGAAATCGGAACAATCCAAGTCGACGGCGATGATCTGCCTCGAACGACAAAATTTAAGTATCTTGGCTCTACGATAACTGTTGAAGGTCGTCTCACCGAGGAGGTCAACATAAGAATTAATGCTGCGTGGATGAAGTGGCGAACAACGACAGGTGTCATGTGCGATCGCCAGATGAAAGACCACCTAAAATCGAAGATTTACCGTACTGTCATTCGTCCCGTAGCGCTTTATAGTACCGAATGTTGGCCGACCACGAAGGAAGCAGAACGTCGGCTAAGTGCCATGGAGACCAAGATGCTTAGATGGACAGCAGGCATTACTAGGTTGGATCACATCCCCATCAAAGAATAAGGGAACGATTTGGTATCGCAGCAATCAGTAACAAAATGCGTGAGGGTCGTCTGCGATGGTTTGGGCATGTGCTACGGTCAGGAGCGGACACCATTGCAAAACAGGGCTACACACTGGAGGTCGCCAGGAAAAGACCAAAGGGCAACCGAGACAACGTTGGGCCGATACACTGCACAGAGATTTGAAAGGCGTCAACCTTCATCCGGACATGGCCCATGACCGAGTAAAGTGGAGACAGCGGACTCAAATAGCGGACCCTGCCACGAGGTGGGACAAACGCTAAAGCAAAAGAAGAAGATATTATTATCAAACTCTGCACTGAGTTTGCTTAACGCCCCCTTAAATAACTCAGTACCAAATGTCTGCTTAGACCATCTCGTGGTGTAGCGGCTAGCGATCACGACTGTCTCCCCAGAGGTCAGGGTTCGATTCCTGGCTCTGCCAAACAAAATATATTCTTGTATGAGAATTGCCTCGTGAGGCAAAACTGAGGAGAGTAGGGTTCGATTCCCACCTCAGGCATCCTGGAAGTGGCTTTCCGTGTTTTCACACTTCTACTCCAGGAAAACGCTGGCATGGTTCCTAACGTTAGGCCACGGCGGCCTTCCCAATCCTATCCCCAATTTACAAATTCATACACTCAAATACACGGGGCCATAGATCCACGATGTCACAGCCCCTAGATTAGGCAACAACAACAGCAACAAAAATACCTTTCCTTTAACGAAAAATGTTCCAGACATGAAACAAATCAGAAGTCTACGCACTTGTAGGAGGTTTGTGATTTTTTTTAGTAAATTCTCTTGAGAATTCATTTTGAAAGAGAAATGTGGAGAAGTTACTTTGGAATTAAAGCTCGGCAATTTGTCTAGGTTTAAGCCTTGTCTTGTGTGGGGTTTCGTCTAGAAACCCCAAGCTGGCTCATCAGCGGGCTCTTGGTGTCCGCGCACGGACCCCCACAAGAGTAGCGAACTGTGCGCTAACTCCCTTTTTATGAAGCGCACCTGCGCCTCTTTACTGCGAAAACTAAAAGCTCGAGCAGCCTTAACCTCCCTATGAAGACTTCCCAAAAATATGGTATATTGGCTTTCACGGTCAGTGTTCCTAGGCAAAACCCCACACAAGACACGGTATAAACCTAGAAAAATAGCTGAGTTTTAATTCATTGGCCGTGAAAGCCAATATACCATATTTTATTTACTTTGGAATTGCTGTAAACTTAGTGCAATATACGTGGAGAAGTACTTTTCAGTCATTTGAATGAGAAGGAACAGTGTGATTTTGAAAACAATGAAGATGTTAAAAGGGGGGAGGTACACCTTTGGAAGTCAAAAATTGCATTTTTTTCAGGTCCTAAAATACTTAATGGACGTCATTCTCTCCATTGGTGAGAGAATTTCAGCTGATCCGAAGCAATACCATGCATATGTACGTGCAAGCGCCACCTCGGTTTGAATTATTTCGCTCGATTTGAAAATTGGCGCTATTAAATCTCTCGCAGGCATATTACCTTTCTCTTTGTATCTGAGGAACAGGAAGTTACGTTATGCTTTTGTTTGCAAATATAGCTTGGTTTCCGTAGTAACGGAACACGTGGTATCTTGTATTTTTTTGAACGATTCGCGCGCCGTCACTCATTTGCTGAATCTACTCGTACCCTACCTATTGTAAAATTGATTTACTAAGCCTGAAACCTTCCCTGGAGTATACTCAACGATTCACCAATGTTTCATCACAATCGGATGAATGGTATATGGAGGCATACGGGACTATGTTAAAACGATTCACGTGCCGTCGCTCATTTGTTGAATCTACTAGAGCGCTACCTACTGTGAAATGCATGTACTAAGCCAGAAACCTTCCCTGGAGTGTGTACACAACATATCACGCATATTTCATCGCTATCAGCCGAATGGTATATGAACGCATAAAGGACTTTGTTGAAACGCTTCGCTCGTCGTCGCTCATTTGTTGAATATACTCGTGTGCTACCTACTGTATTGTTAAATGGATTTACTAAGCCAAAAGCCTTCCCTGGAGTGTATACACCATCTCAACCAACTTTCATCGATATTGAACGAGTGGTATATGAACGCATACGGGACTTTGTTGAAACGCTTCGCTCGTTGCCGTTCATTTGTTGAATATACTCGTGCGCTACGTAATGTATTGTAAAATGGATTTACTAAGCCAGAAGCCTTCCCTGGAGTGTACACAACATTTCACACAAGTTTCATCGCATTGAGATGAATGATATATGAACGCACGTGGGTCGTTATTGAAACGAATCGCACGCCATTTTATTGAAGCTACTCGCTTGCTATCTATTGTAAATTTGATTTACTTTCACGGGGGTGTGCACAACAACTCACCTAAATTTGATCGAAATTGGATGAATTGTATATGAACGTTTCGCCAACACTCATTTCTTTAAACAACTCACACGCTATCTATTGCATATTGGATTAACTATGCCTATAACCATCCCGGGAGTGTGCACAATTCACCAAAATATGTTCGCAATTGTTTCAATGGTTTATGAACTCATGAAAGACAAGCAGACAAACCTCCTTTTTATATATAACTGGCAACCCGATCCGGCTTCGCCCGTGAACACTTATGAATGCATTACGTGATAAGCGCATTTCTTTCCCCGCTATCAATGAACAACGACCAATATCCGTTTTGCGTCTCGGCACGATGGGTTAAAATCACTGACTGGATATTATCATGGAGATGCATGTGCAACAAATTCTTGTCAGACGTAATTTCAGAATGGCGAGGTGCATGAAACACAAATCCCCCTTCCGTCCAATCTTAACTTGACTGTGAATTTTTCGGAAAGATAAGTTCACAGGCGAAATGAAGAAAAGCTGAGTTGCACTTCTAGGAAAACTCCAAACACAACCAATCTTCTCTAAAGTGGTTAACTCAACACGAATCGACAGTTTGCTGCTGACTGTATCTGGGGCAATAAGCTCGCCCGCTAGCTAAGCTGTAACTGGGGTGATAGACTCGCTCCTAGCTAGCTCGTAAAGTGTCGCCTCAGTAACTGAATGGGGATTGTTGGAAGAAATGAAAACGTAAGAACACTTATAGTAGGCGATGTATTGAAGATAGAGATATGCTCTCCCGGGATCTTTTTTTTTTCGGTACAACGTTTCATGCAGAACAATTCTTACACTCATAGTAGTCTATATAGATATTTTTAACGGTTTGCCCAGCGTAAGCATAGAAAGCGCATGGACGCCAGTTTTGTTTTCGAGCTTTTCACTGAAATCGTTTGTACTTGACTTCCTTTGTTCATAAATAAATTATTTTACGAGATATCCTTTACAGAATGGTGAAAACCGGTTCAAGTAGTTCCGTGAAGAACTATACAGCCTATTTTCATATATCCTACTTATGTTAATTGCCACTATCAACATACACAAATTCAGTTTGATTGCTGTAATAGATTCGTAGATATTGAGAACCGACTAAATATTTCGGATGGTCGCCATGTCGGATTTTATATATGTAGGTCCTAGATTATGTACTGTTACATGCAGATTATTGTATACGTGTAGTATTCAAACTTCAATCGCATGATTAGGGCACAAGAAGTAAAAACGAAATTTTAAAATTTCGCACAGCTGCCATCTTGTGGTTATGGAAACAATTGAAATAAATTAGATGCTATTGGATTAACATTCGTATAAGGATTTGCTGTACCAAGTTTCACTGCACTCAGATGGTTAGATTGCGAGAAACGTTCATGTGAATATTTATACTTCGCGTCGCCGCCATGTTGGATTTGTGATCACCAGGTTATTTAAAGTCCTATAGGCGAACTAAAATTCATAGCCCCTATAAACATAAAAAAATCAGTTTGATTGCTATAATAGATTCGTAGATATTCTTAGCCGTCTAAATATTTTGGATGGTTGCCATGTTGGATTGTTAAATGTATAGGCCATAGAGTCATGTACCATTAAAGGAACATTATTGCGTAGGTTTATTATTCAAACTTTCACTTTGAACGCATGATTACGACACAAGAAATAAAAACTTAATTTTCGAAATTCGCACAGCCGCTAACTTGAGGTTATGTAAACAATTGAACTAAATTAGATACCAGTGCATTACAATGTGTATAAACATTTCCTGTACCAGATTTCATTGCGTTTGGAACATTAAATCGCGAGAAAGGTCTATTTAAAATTTTCAAATTCGCTTGACCGCCATGTTCGTTTTGTAGTTAACCGCATTTTGAAAGTCGTATAGGTGAACTTCCAGTAGTGCCCTTTATCTCCGTAAAAAATGTCAGGATGATACCGCTAATAGTTTCAGATATATAGAATGCCGGTGAAATATTTCCGCACATCCGCCATCTTGTGGTTATGTAAAAATTGAACGAAGTTAGATGTCGGTGCATTACAATGTGTATAAACATCTACTGTACCAAGTTTTATTGCGTTTGGTTGGTTAAATCGCGAGAAACGTCCATTTAAAAGTCGCAAATTCGCTTGGCCGCCATGTTGGTTTTGTAGTTACCAGTTTTTCAAAAGTTACATTGGTGAACTTCTAGTAGTTTCCTTTATCACCGTAATAAGTTTCAGGGTGATATCGGGAATAGTTTCGGAGATATTGAATGAAAGTGAAATATTTCGCACCGCCGTCATGTTGCATTGGTGAGACATAACAACATTAGAAGGGCACGGTCGGGGTAGCCCGGAATAGTGCTATGAACTTACCGAGTTTCATTGAAATCGCTCCAGCCGTTTAGATTTTATTAGGGGGGGGGGGACACACACACCTCACACACACACAGACACACACGGACAAAAGGTGATCTCATAAGCTTATTTTTTTCAAAATTGAAAATAGGCTAAAAATCCCGTATGCGTTCTTCAGGTATTCTTCCGATTGCGATGAAACTTTGATGAGTTGTTGTGTACACGGCAGAGAAGGTTTTCGACTTAGTAAATCCATTTTACAATAGGTAGCGCACGAGTAGATGCAACAAATGAGTGACGACGCGTGAAGTGTTTCAACAAAATCTTGTATGCGTTCATATACCATTCATCGATTGAGATGAAACTTTAATGAGCTCTTGTGTACATTTAAGTGAAGGTTTCTAACTTAGTAAATACATTTTACAGTAGGTAACGCACGAGTAGATTCAACAAATGAGTGACAGTGCACGATTCGTTTAAACAAAATTCCGTATGCGTTCATATGCCATTCATCGTATTGCGATGAAATATTGGTGAGTTATTGTGCACGCTCCCACTAATGTTTCTATAGTAGTTAAACCTTTTTACGTTACTTTAGAGGCACTTAACGGAAATTTAAGACAATATTGCGTATCGAAAAGCAATTCCAGAAACAACAAGTAGTTCCGTGAAGAACTATACAGCCTATTTTCATGTATCCTACTAATGTTAATTGCCACTATCAACATACAACATTTCAGTTTGATTGCTGTAATCGATTCGTAGATATTGAGAACCGAATAATATTTCGGATAGTCGCCATGTTGGACGTTATTTATGTAGGTCCTAGATTTATGTACTGTTACATGAAGATTATTGTGTACGTGTAGCATTCGAACTTCAATCGCATGATTAGGACACAAGTAGTAAAAACTAGATTTTAAAATTTCGCACAGCCGCCATCTTGTGGTTATGGAAACAATTGAAATAAATTAGATGCCAGTGGATTAACATTCATATAAGGATTTACTGTACCAAGTTTCACTGCACCGGATGGTTAAATTGTGAGAACCGTCCATGTGAATATTTATAGTTCGCGTCGCCGCCATGTTGGATTTGTGATCACTAGGTTATTGAAAGTCCTATAGGTAAACTTATGTTCATAGCCCTTATGAACATAAAAATATTCAGTTTGATTGCTGTAATAGATTCGTAGAAATGCATAGCCGTCTAAATATTTCGGATGGTCGCTATGTTGGATTGTTCAATGTATAGGCCATAGAGTCATGTACCATTAAAGGAAAATTATTGCGTAGGTTCATTAATCAAACTTCCACCTCGATCGCATAATTACGACACAAGAAATAAAAACTTAATTTTAAAATTCGCACAGCCGCCATCTTGAGGTTATGTAAACAATTGAAGTAAATTAGATACCAGTGCATTACAACATATATAAACATTTCCTGTACCAAGTTTAAATGCGTTCGGAACATTGAATCGCGAGAAAGGTCTATTTACATTTTCAAATTCGCTTGGCCGCCATGTTCGTTTTGTAGTTAACCGGGTTTTGGAAATCTTATAGGTGGACTTCCAGCAGTGCTCTTTATCTCCGTACAAAATTTCAGGGTGATACCGCTAATAGTATCAGAGATATAGAATGCCGGTGAAATATTTCGCACAGCCGCCATCTTGTGGTTATGTAAACAATTGAACGAAGTTAGATGTCGGTGCATTACAAAATGTATAAACATATACTGCACCAAATTTGATTGCGTTTGGTTGGTTAAATCGCGAGAAACGTCTATTTAAAAGTCGCAATTTCGCTTGGCCGCCATGTTGGTTTTGTAATTACCAGTTTTTCAAGAGTCACATATGTGACTTCTAGTAGTTCCCTTTATCACCGTAAAATATTCCAGGGTGAAATCTGTAATAGTTTCGGAGATATTGAATGCTGGTGAAATATTTAGCACAGCCGCCATGTTGGATTGGTGAGACGTAACAAAATTTGAAGGGCACGGTCGGGGTCGCCCGGAATAGTGCTATGAACTTACCGAGTTTCATTGAGATCGCTCCAGCCGTTTAGAATGTATTAGGGGACACACACACACACCTCACACACACACACACACACACACGCACACACACACGGACAAAAGGTGATCTCATAAGCCTATTTTTTCAAAATTGAAAATAGGCTAAAAATACAACGCCAACACTTTCTTTGATTGGCATTGCATCGCATGCTGGGTACAGCTTGTATATATAGTGGTCCGCCAGCCCTTAGTTTTGTTTTTAGGAAGGCAACCCAACTAACGCGTACATGATAGTCATCCTAAATACATTAGTACCTGCTCCTCTACGTCCTTAGTACAACTTTACCGTTGAGTACATGCTCGCGAATATAGTAGACATCAATAGTGGCAGAGTTATTTCAATGACCGTAGTAGGATAAAAAAGGCCGGTTCTGGCGCAGGGGCCAATGCGCAAGATGGCGGCCACGTGAGTCCAGCCCATGCTGGTCGTATAGAGACAGAGTCATAGCTGGTGCAGAGACTATGCGCAAGATGGTCGCCACGTGCAACAGCACTCTTGAATAGCAGGCTATTCAAATCATTATTTATTTGTTATTATCTATCAATTATTTACTATTTATTACTTATTTTTTATTTAAAGTATTATGTAAATGTCTTTTATTCATTTCTTTTATTTTTATTTCTTTATTTTAATATTTAATTTATTATTTATTATTTTTTAAAGTGTCAAGCAATAAACTGCAAGGTCTTTAACCCAACAATTATCAAACCCACAGAAACCTCATTTCAATATTTAAATTAATGCATATAAGATTTTATTATTTTTACATTTTTAGATTTTACATTTTAAATTTTAGATTTTTTCAATTTAGATTTTTCCGAAAAGAGTAAACTACAAGATCACATACCTAACCCAACCTAACCTAAACTAACCTAACCTAACTTTACCTAAGCTAACATTTCCTAAACTAACTTTACCTAACCTAACATAACCTAACCTAACCTAACTTTACCTAACCTAACTTCAACTAACCTAACCTAACCTAACATAACCTAACCTAACCTAACTTTACCTAACCTAACTTCAACTAACCTAACCTAGCCTAACCTAACCTAACCTAACCCACAGAAACCTTATTTAAAGATTTAAATTAATGCATGAAATATTTTATTTCTAAATTTTAGATTTTATTTTTTTATTTTTAGATTTTAGATTTTGTTTTGATTTTACATATTTAGATTTTATATTTTTAGATTTAAGTTTCTTTATTTTAGATTGTACATTTTAGGTTTTCCAAAAAGAGTAAACTACAAGGTCACATACCTAACCTAACCTAACCTAACTTATCATAACCAAATTTTAACCTAACCAAACATGTCCTCACCTAACTTTACCAAACTTAACTTAACATAACCTAACTTTATCTAACCTAACTTTACCTAACATAAATTAATTTTACCTAACCGAACATGTCCTCACCTAACCTTACCTAACCTAACTTTACCTAACCTAACCTAACATAACATAACACACAGAAACCTCATTTAAAGATTTAAATTATTGCATGTAAGATTTTCTATTTTTACATTTTTGATTTTACATTTTTTGATTTTACATTTTAGATTTTAGATTTTTAGATTTTGATTTTACATTTTCAGGTTTTATTTTTTAGATTTTTAGATTTTAGATTTTAAGATTTTAGATTTTAATTTTTAGATTTTACGTTTCAGATTTTTGATTTTTGATTCTAGATTTCACATTTTAGATTTTCCACAAAGAGTAAACTACAAGGTCACACACCTAACCTAACCTAACTTTCCCTAACCTTTAAAGCTGAGCCAGAGGCTAATGCACATACACAAAGTATATAAGGGCACACGCAACTATCTTTATGCTAGTCTTATAGAGAGTAAGGTAAAGCCAACACCTGCCCTGTGGCTACTGTGCAAGATGTTCGCTACACACAACGAGCTTAGTATTAAAATCTCAGTTAAGTTTTAAAAAGTAAAAGCTTTTATTCATTTTCTTTTCTCATTTTCATATTTCTCACATTGCAATTTGCCAATTTCCCATTTATAGTTTTTAAAAATGTCAGTTTAAGTTTTTCAATTTTATCAATATGGGAACATGGATTTCCCAATTTTGTTGTTTACATGTCTTTGATGTAGTCCATGTCGATAGTTCATATTTGCGAAACACAATTTTTCATTACATAAAACAAGGCTGTACACCTTATCCCAAAGCATAAAAGTAATAAATGGGTTATACTATAGTTTTGACTACCTAGTTTTAGCTAACTAAGAGCCATTTCTCAAGATTATTAGAGGTCAACAGTTGCATTGGGAGTGGGAGGTGGGTAGTAATTAAAATGTACAAGCAGTATCCATACAATATTTTTATTAATTTAAATACATGTACAATATTTACACATAATACATTTTGGTTAGGTTAAGATAAGTTATGTAAAGTTAGGATATGTAAAGTTAGGTTAGATTAGGTTAGGTTAGTTTAAGTTAGGTATGTAACCTTGTAGTTTATTCTTTTCGCAAAATCTAAAATAAAAACTAAAATAAAAAATGAAAAATCTAAAAATGTAAAATCAAACAAAATCTAAAATTTAAATTCTTAAAATCTAAAATCTAAAAATAAAAAAATAAAATCTAAATGTAAAAATAAAATATTTCATGCAATAATTTAAATCTTTAAATAATGTTTCTGTGGGTTAGGTTTGGTTAGGTTAGATAAAGTTAGGTTGTGTAAAGTTAGGATAGGTTAGGTTATGTTAGATTAGGTGAAGTTAGGTTAGGTAATGTTAGCTTAGGTAATGTTAGGTTAGGTTAGGTATGTGACCTTGTAGTTTACTCTTTTCGGAAAAATCTAAAATGTAAAATCTAAAATGAAAAATTTAAAATTTAAAAAGTAAAATTTAAATTGTAAAATGTAAAAATAAAAAAATCTTACATGCATTAATTTAAATTTTGAAATGAGGTTTCTGTGGGTTAGATAATTGTTGGGTTAATGACCTTGCAGTTTAGTGCTTTGAAACATTAAAAAAAAATATTAAAATAAAAAAATTGAAATGAAAAAAAAAATAAAAAACATATACATAGCCTAATACAATAAATAAAAATAAATAATAAATAGTGGATAAATTATAGTTAATAACAAATAAATAATGATTTGAATAGTCCGCTATTCAAGAGTGCTATTGCGCGTGGTGGCCATCTTGTGCATTAGCCCCTGCGCCGGCTATGACTCTGTCTCTATATGACCAGCATGGGATTAGACTAACGCAGCCGCCCCTTGCGCATTAGCCCGTGCGCCAGAACCGGCTTTTCTTATCCTACTGACCTCTAACATAATGCATGATTAAAACGATCAGAGCTCCGAATAACACTTTCTTACGTTTGGACAGGAAGTGTCTACGACTAGATTCAATACGTGCCTGCAATACACCACGGTTCTCGGTAGCTATGGTGGCTAAATCAAGAAATATTGCCAGTCGCGCCTACTATCAATCGCGCCTACTATCAATTGCGCCTACTACTAATCGCGCCTACTATCAATCGCGCCTACTATCAATTGCGCCTACTACCAATCGCGCCTACTAATAGCGCCTACTATCAATTGCGCCTACTATCAATCACGCCTACTATCATTTGCGCCTACTAATTGCACCTACTATTAATTGCGCCTACTATCAATCGTGCCTAATATCAATTGCGCCTACTATTAATTGCGTTAAGTATCATTAACGCCTGATATAAATTACGCCCAGTGAAATCGCTTTCAGAAAAATTCATAATCAGTATAAAACCCACCCAGTATCAAACGCGTCTACTAACCGTGGCTACTATCAATCATAGTCAATAAAAATCATAATCACTATAAATTGTGTTGAATATAAATCTTGACATTGAGCAATGTGTGTGTGTGTGTAAATCACTTGTAGTCTAAAATTGTTCATGTAAGTATTATTCTTGACAGTACTTTCAAAAATCCACCTTTAATAAATATCAATCCACCTCATTTATTTTACTGTTATTATTACTAAAGTGACTTTAGGCCTACTAAAATTGAATTAATGTGTATTAGTTTATGAAAGTATCAACAACCAGCCATGGTAAGTCATATTATGCTTTTTGCATGCTTCTAAACAAGTTAGACATACTAGTTATGAGGAAGAACTATTAGAAATAGAAGATGAACTTAGTTATGCTGGTATTATTGTGTAATGGATCAACGTAACTGCCTAGACATAATGAGGAAAAGTGGGCTTAAAAGGATAAGGGGATATATATAACTATGATTTTCTTTTATTATGTAATGTTATATATGAAATAAAACAATATTGGAAGATCATATATTTTTTATTCAATATATATATTATATACATTTTATGATAGTACATTTTGTTTACAATCCCCTTGTTCAGTTCTCTCATCCTGTACATTTTTTAAAATCTTTTCCATAGTTAAAAAGCAAAATTTTACAGTAAAATGTATTACTTATGATATTTTTACTTAACTACAGTAGTCTAACTTTATACATCATACTTACAGTTTTTAAAATATATTACCGGTACAATATAAACATACTACAAATAATACAATATGGTCAACATCAGACTTAAGTAAAGTAATAGTCGTCAATGCGACTGTTTCGCCAAGCGAGCGTATCAAATGAGTTGGGTATAATGAATCGTTTGTTGTCTTCATTACTTAAAGCAACTTTGTTCAGCAAATTAGTATGTAGCTGACGATTTTTACTAATTACACACATTTTCTTATATAATATAGGTGGGTTACTGACTATGCAGTTTTTATAATAAATTATATCTAACTCTTTACTAACAACATTCTTTTTCACTCCTTTTATTTTTAGCCTACTTTCGATTTTTGCAAAAAATGAAAGTAGACTTATG
This sequence comes from Meconema thalassinum, assembly GCA_946902985.2. NCBI lineage: Eukaryota > Metazoa > Arthropoda > Insecta > Orthoptera > Tettigoniidae > Meconema > Meconema thalassinum. The sequence goes on along the minus strand of OX336388.2, from coordinate 600,802,601 downwards.
AGATCAACACAGGGCGAAAAAAGTGTGTCTGTCTGTGTGTGTGTGTATGTGTGTGTGTGAGTCTGTGTGTGTGTGTGTGTATGTGTGTGTGTGAGTCTGTGTGTGTGTGTGTGTCTGTGTGTGTGTGAGTGTGTGTACTCTGAATGTCTGTCCCCCCCCTATCAATTCGAACACGGTGAATGCGAATTGAACGAAATTTGGTACAAATGTAGCACTAGCAAAGGACACCTCAGTGTCATGTTTTATATCGCCGCCATCTTTACTAAAACTGAATGGCGGCCACTCAAACGTTCAAAACGTAAAATCAAATAACGACTAACCAAATCATCCGATCTCTACCAAATTTAGTAAAAACATACCTTCGTATATGATGCGTCTTGTGACCAAACTACAAGGTCGTCCGCCATACCATTTCAGGATGGCGGCCGTGCGAATTATGCAAACTTTATAATCCATATCATGGGACCCACCAGTTCCGATTATCGAGCCGAGAATCGTTTTAACTGTTCTAAAAGAAGAGGCACATTCGAAATTAAAAGTTTATTTTGTAATACTATAGTGCAGACGTGATTTTAAAAAGCTGAGCTGATTCAGTAATAAGACAAGATGGCAGCGGATATCTTGTGCCTGACTTATATTTCACTAATTTGAGTATTGCATGCAATATAGCGTACTGATACAAAATAAATAAACTTTGTATGAAATGCTTTATATATAAATAATATACTCCAGTGATGAAATCGTTTAGTATAAATCATTATTTGCTAACAAGTTCTATGTAAGTCATTTTATATAGAACGATATTCGTTGACACAATTAGCTCAGTGGTAGAACGTTAGCCTATCGCTCAAATGCCTATGGTTCAAACCCGATCAGAACTAGGTTTTTTGCTTGAAATGTTATATGTTTATTGTTTTGTAATGACTCAGATGTTTTAAAATTAAGCGTTATATTGTGCATATTATGGTGTAAAATATATATATAATTAAAACATAATTCGCCAGCAGATTTACTCGAGACATCTAGCTGCCAAAAAGGTAACTAGATTAACTTCCAGATTTTATTGAAAAGTTTCTTCTTCTGGCCGCTAGAATGCACTCGCTCTGTTAGGATTATATTGTTCGATATTCCACCACTAGATGTCTCGACTAGTCTACGTGGGGCTCCATTGATTACTACACCATTGTAGGCTATATGTTCTTTACTGAACATCTTGTTTAGCCTAATTTTCATATTTTGCAAAAATGAGGAAAAAGTAGACTTATGAGATCGGGCAAATGTGTGTCTGTCTGTCTGTCCTTCTGTCTGTCTGTCTGTCTGTCTGGCTGTGTGTCCCCCCCCCCTATCAACTCCTAAACGGCTGGAGCAATCGAAACAACATTTGGTAGGAGTAAGGATCTATACCTGAATATTTCACCGCCATATTTGAAAATGATGTCAGTGCCACCAACTGCTGAAAAATCACAATTGAAATTTGAGCTCCATGTTGAATATCATGGAAGGTATGAATGGGAGCTATTTCAAAATTGGCACACGTATAGATAATAATATTGCAGTTTAATTTCCAGGAGGCCATACATGGCAGTGTTGCCACAATTATTATAATCTTGCTGATAGGTCCAATTTTTAAATGCATATAACTTCTACACCATCAATTGGAATTCAACCAAATTTCGTATGTACTATGTGTACGTACACAGATATGAATGAGCATATTCTTAAGAGCCACCAGGGCTGCCAACTGTTAATAAATGCACTCCCTATTGTTTTTATCCAAATACCAATATATCAGAAAGTATGCAAGCAGACAGCTTTAAACTATGCACACGCATAGTACCTGACATTCTATATTAATTTGGAGTAACTTATATACGTCAGTGCTACCAACATGATTCTAAGCCTGCTGAGAAGTCCAAATTTAAATACACGTAACTTCTATACTATGATTTGGATTTCAACCAAATTTCATGTGTGTTATGTGTACCATAACAGATATGACTATGCGTATATTTAGGAGCAACCAGGGCTGCCAACTGTTAATAAATACTGTGTCAATGTTGGTGTCCTAATATCAATATATCAGAAAGTATGCAAGCCAATAGCTCTAATCTTTGCGCACGTATAGTACCTGGCATTCTAGATTAATTTTGAGTAACTAATATAGGCCTACGCCAGTGCTGCCAACATGATTCTAAGCCTGCTAATAGGTCCAATTTTAAAATGCATGTAACTTCTCTACTAACTAATTGATTTGATTCTAAATTGACACAACGATAGAACATATTATTTCAGATTATTTCTGACCAATACATGTATGTCATTGATGCCAACATGTTTTTGCGCGCGCTGTTAGATGCAATGTTTAACTGCATGGAACGTCCATGCTATCTTTTGGACTTCAACCAAATTTTGTAATCTGTACCTTAAGAGATGGAACTAAGAATATACTCAGTCACCAGGGCTGCCAACTGTAGTTCTCTATTAGGCTATATTATGCCAGGTATACAGTATTTCGAACTAAATAAAAATTTCGATATTGCCAACTTAATTTCGTTATTATTTTGGATAGATCCATTTAGATTAATCATTGTCATGAATCTTAAATTTTAAGAAAAGTAGGCTCTTTCGTTTGTCACGGAACTTCTTGTTTATTACTACATCATCAATCGTCATATAACTATAAGATTTAGATTTTGTGCCTACAAAGGTGTCTATAACAACACCAGCACATTCATCTTTAAATTTTCCTTGAACCTTTTTGTTTACTAGAGGTAAATGGTAGATATTATCCTCGGGATAGTCACTAGTATCAAACCTATTTAGCTCAGTTTTGATATCCTCATAAAAATCATCAATTTTAAACTCATAAATAAAAGAATCTGTGTCTATATAGAGTAATTTAGCGTTATCATGATAGTTTTTCTTAACATTATCATAGTGAAATTCATACATAAGTGTTTTTGATTATTTCAGAATGGCGTAACCCTCATTTATTCATGTTGGTTTGTTGTAAGTTACTTTAAGGCGATTCATTAGTATTACAACTAAATCCCCATGAATAATTGAACAGCTATGAAAGTTATGCTTGCTTATTAAGTTGCTCGCACCATACCTTTTACCATCATTCTCCCACTTTGTTATCAGCTTTACATCAACTCGTTTATCAGCATTCTCCATAGTCTTTCCAAAAAACACTATTATTCATGAGTTTATAAAAATCTTTTTAAAAGCATTTGTTTACAGAGTTCTAAAATTATTGTTTAGATCAATATACGGTTTGAGCCATGCTGATTGATGAAATTGTAATACGCGGTGAATTTTAGTTAATTTCAATCCATGCTGTAGACACTGTTTCAAGTTTTGATAATGTATTACATATTTACATTTATCATTTACATTAGCAAATAACACTATTGTTCATGATGTGATGTATGGAGATTTCATATTCTCAGGACAAAATGGTAAATCATTATATTCATCATGTAACTCTTTAGGGTACTCAAGATTTACCTGTAAAATATATCATTTTTCATCGTTATCATTTAGAGTGTTAACATGTAAGACATCAATTTCAGGTTGTGTCAGCCAGCGAAAATCTGTCAGTGGTAGATATTGACTCATAGCCCAACCATATTGGTTATTTGCATCGAGGTAGACAATATACTTTGACTCTTCACAAGGGTTATAACTAGGCATGTATTTATTATTCGCTTTAGAGTACCGTACACTACATTGGCTTAATCCACCTCGAATTGATGATTTTATAAAATTAATCATGTATATATCAGTCATCAATTCTAAATTTACTTTTGTTTTTTTTCAACATTGAACTGAAACATAACCCAGGAGCAGTAAAATACTGACAAGGATCAATGTCATAAGTTTTCTTACAAGCATTCCTAAAATCTTCAAAAACATCTGCTAATAATAACACATCTGTCTTCAAGTAGGCTATATGTCTGAAAATTCACCTGAAGTTTGAATGTTAAACTGTGTCCATACACGTTGTGCATGTAAATATTCCTGATCACTGATATGACGTGTGTTTAAGGAACTGTAAAATGCATCTTTTGGTGGTAAAGAACACTCCTCAAGACGTTCCACACAGTTAATATATTCATAAGGGAATATACCTTTTTTCGAATCAAATTAAAATCTTCTTCTTTAGGAAAGACACGTTGAATTTCACGAAACTGATCTGATTTTAAATTACTAGCAAGCTTATCAAGACTACTTGGCATAAAGCGGAATGAATCTAAAAATCACAGTTTTATAGTTTTCTTATTGTCAGTTTTGATGTATTTTGTATTTTGATGTATTGTTCCTTATTATTTGCAATCACATCAATTTTCACATCTGAAGCTCCAAATTCCTTAACGATAAAGTGGTTATCGTATTTACTACCGTTATGTAGAATGATTGGTATGAATTTAGTTACTCTATACCTTGAATTACATTCTTGGTGAGCAGCACCACGATATTTCCCTGTTAAATGGTCATGATCGCGAACCCTATCTGTATATAAACATTCACCACATATAAAACAATTAGTTTCAGTTTCAAAACTCGTTTGCTGTGATGATGTTAGTGACTCCATTGGAATGATAGTATTTAAAATAGAGGATATATGGATTGCATCTTTTTCAAGTCTTTCATAAAAACTTTAGGTGCATTAGGTCCTCTAGAAAGTTCAAACTTATTTAACGAGTCATCATAACTACATTCAATATAATATGCAAAGCTAAAAGGATCATGAATGTGAGTAGTGTTGGTAAAAGGTTTAGTTGGATTCGATGAACATGTATTAAGGGACACTGGGACTGAAATTTTAGTGAAATTTGTGGAAAATGTCGATTTTCGGTATTTTCCATATTAATACACCTCTATCCCCTGCGGATCATATAGCAGTGTTTTTATCCGAATTCCGCCATTTTTAAAGCCCTGGCGAAGCTTTAAAATGCACGGTGTGTCCTTTAATCGCCCCAGCACAGTAAGTGTCCTGAAGGTTCTGAGTCTTGGTGTTTCTACAATCGAAGTATCGCAGCTGGTAAAACACCACAGAGTCATGACAAAATGGCTGTAGAACTTTAAGAACCCCTAGTTGTCAAGATTATGCCTGTTTATCAAAGGCTGGCATCAGATGAGCTACTATCCAGATACATCCGTGGTGCTACTGAAAATCAGAATGAGAGTCTGCATTCTGTTATCTGGAGGTAGTGCCCAAAGGAGATTTTTATTTCACGGAAGACACTTGAAATTGCTGTTAGTAATTCTGTAGCAGAATTCTAGATGGGGTGTAGTGCAACAACAGAGTTGAAATCAGGAATAAGACTAACTTCAGTATCTCATGTCACAGCATAAACACTTGAAAGATGTGACAGTCGCAGGAAGAATGTAAGTCCGCGGTCATAATTGGAGAAGCGAAAGGCATGTCGACGGAAGGTGAAACTAACAGAAATGAAGGAGGAGGCTGCAAAACAGAAGAAGGAGGGTGTCACCTATGCTGTAGGACAATCCTAATGTCATTGGTAAGCTGAAACCTTGTAAATTGTGCATCATTTTAGAAAATTGCTGTTTTCTCGGATTCACTTTTTCAGGCATTCAAAATGTTACTCGCGTCATAAATCTTATGATATTGCTTTGAAAATGGGAATTTATTATCTTCATTGCAATGACTATAAACCTGCGGATCGTTTTTTAGATTGCACTTTTGGTATGGCTGCAAAAAAAATTCAAACTGGAAAAAATACGATTTTTTGTAGAAAAAAAACTTGGATATGAAAAAAAATTAATTTCTTGACACTCATTAATGCAATTCAAAATCGGATCCGTAGGTTTCTTCCAATTGTTATAGTGCAATAGAATATTACCTAGAAGTTACACTACCTTGTTTTTTTTAACGCGGCTGACCTTTATAAAACTTGAATAATTAGCACAATAAATGTACAAAATAATTAATATCTGGAGAACTAATCAACTTACAATGCTCACGTTTCCCACAGTGGTTTATAATATGACTATTCACCACCATATAAAATTTCAAAGCTGTAACTCAGTTTATATAGAATTTGAAAATTTCAGTCCCAGTGTCCCTTAAATGGTTTTAGCAAAGCCTCAAAGTCAGCATATATAACAAATGGTACTCGAAGCTGCTTCTCAAAGTCCTTCAATATCAGAATGTTATTTCTAGGAGTAGATAATACCGTACACACATGATAACGTCCCCATTTTTGATGTTGAGTTAGTTGGTCCTCTTTTCTAAAATATAGTAAACAACCATCACACAACCACTTCTTATGTTCTTCTTTTTGTCATCTGACTAGTGACAAGTCTACTTAAATGTTTTATCCAACAATAGTGGGCATTTTCACCTTTAGTTATGTATAGTACATTTACATGAGTATCCTTTTTTCCTGAGTATAATATAGAGTACCTACTATAGTCTTGTTTTCAATTCCATACACATTAATACTTACATTGTTCTGCTCTTCAAATCGTTGAATGTCTTTTATCTCCATAGGAAATTCCATTTCTTTTAATTCTAACTCTGAGGAATAGTAAGGATAAAATGATGTTCTCTCCACATGCCTCACTGCTGGATGGAGAGCTGAGGTTACTGCCCACGCAAAACATGCTTGATCAGTATTCAAAACATTCACAACAGCTCTTTTCCGTTTGATCCATGCAGGTAAATCAATGTATGATGATGCTCGAAGAGGATTATATTTATTCATGTTGGTTTCTAAATAAAGTACTTCAACCAACGCCCAGCCTGACTCCCTTTCCTGGAACTCTGCACTCTTTACAATGATAGCACTTGAAATATCTTGGTACATATCACTGCTATTAGTTGATTCACTAACAATGATGTGTTTTGTGATAAAGGATTTCATATCAGTAATTTCACCTTCACTCCCAGTTTTTACATATAACCCAAAGAGCTCAAGATTCATTTTAAATGTTTTATGCTCCACTAAAACATTATCTACCAAGCCAAGCACACTAGCTTTAACATTCTGTAAAAATGTTTCAATACTTTGAGTTTTTCTTCACTATAAAGTCTGTGACTTGCAATTCGACTTTTAAATGCACTGCCAATTTGTTGAATATTCGTAGAATTTTTTTCATGGCAAGCATTGTTTTTATGATTAATACTGCGTAAATGCCCTTGAATGATTGACAAAGGTACATCAATATTACATACATCACAATGGGTTATCAAAGGTTGGCCATTCTTCATTCTTTTCGTGGGATAACTATTTTTACAATCTTGGAAACGTTTACGCTTTTGAGCATTTAATTCAGAACGGTCACCCCCTACTTCATCACATTTATTCAAAGGTTCCGTGCTAACTGATGGTTTTGCAGTTCTTAATTCCTTTTGTTCACCATGCACTTCAAACACGTGGGATTGATATCGCTTTGCACCAGAAAAACCAAGTTCGCAAACTGAACACGAAAATGGTGCTGAACTAACATGTATTAAATTTACATGGCGTGCAAGATTACCCTGTCTGTTAAATGTGGTAGCACAATGACTGCACACAAACAGTTTAAGGTTATGTTTAGAGTTTGCATGGCGTTGAATGCTGTCAGGTCTTGAAAACTGTTTATTACATTCACCACACTTGTACATGATGATCAATTTCCAAATCTTATATATAAAAGTGAAAGTCTGTATGTATGCATATATGTATGTGGGTGGGTCTGTTCCGAATACAAAGCTACACCGTTCCACCAATCTCAACCAAATTTTGCATACACATAGTTTAGGACCCAGAATGAACCGCTGGCTACATGAATTTTCTATAGTCTTTCTCATTCTTCTGATTTCGGCCCTTTTGCACTCAAGCACAGGCTAATCAAATCATAAAATATACTCATGAAGCAATGGCAAGGTAGATAGTTTCCATGGCAACATAGCTCAAGTCGAGACACGGCCGACTGAATGCCAGTTGCGCTCTGCATTACCGGTATAGAAAATGAGGATATTTACTTGAAATCCCGTTAGTTACTCAACTGCTCACACAGCACTGTCAACCGAGTTTAGCATAACAAAGACTTGACACTATCTACTATATATTTGTCAAATACCATTCACTCACTCATTAATTCATCACGAAATCTCAGAAACCACCCAACGGATTGGAATGAAATTTGGCATGCAGCTTCCTCAAGGGCCGCAAATGCCCACTAAGAGAGGATTTTTGGATATTCAAGTTCTAAAGGGGTGTTAAGGGGGTAGACCTGCATTTCATTCAATACAATATCTCCCGATTGGTTTCATTGGGGCATGTGATAGTCGGCATATAAATTCATCATTAAAAATTAGAAGACACGTGTCTGAGGGTTTTTCGATGTGGTGTATATTATGAGGTGAAAGGGGTGAAACGTGGGGATTGAATGATTCCTAAAGGAGCGTGTATCTCTTAAATGACATAGGCGAGGAGTTTGAAACTCAGCGAATAAAATCAACATAAAACAAGATGTTCGGGAAAGAACATATAGCCTACTTTCTCCGAAATGTATGGGTATAGTTATAACTCTCTGTCCTTATCATCTCCTAATTTCTTCCTATTTGAAGTGCAAATTGGCACACAGGATTTGAACAGTGGCGTTCAAACCATCGTTTATAATTTACCCCAGCATTTTGCAATTTCATCAGCAAACACTCCAAACACCGACTACTTACAATAATTGAAACTTCGTTGCTCTAATAAGGCCCATCTACAATGCGCAGTCGGCAGTCCGTAGTTGGTAGTCCTCGGTCGGCAGTCGCGATCGACTCCGTGTATACTATAGGCACCATACACAACATGAAGTTGCAGTTGGTAGCTGGCAGTTGGCAGTCGAGAATTTTATCCTTGACTGCCAACTACCCGACTGCAGCAATGTAATAGCCAATCAGAGCAGATCAGAAACTGACGTCACGTTGTTGTTCTGTGTCGTGTACGAATGATATAGAACTAAGTGAAGTAACTTCGCAACCCGTTAATTTATAGGCTAATCTTAAATACACGGTATAACAAAATAATCCATCTCCAAATCATCCATATTGCAAGTTTTGAGATTATCAACAACGCCTCTGTGCACAAGGAATAAACGAATGTTACTGTCTTATTACTCCTAGCAGTCGTTAAGACTGGGTTCACTAACTGGCCGGTATAGAGCGCTGCTCGAATCTATAGTTTCTGCATAGTACAACTGAAGGCTGGAAGATGTCACTCCAGTGGAGAATGTCGTTTTTTTTTAATATATAATTTCCATTGCAAAAAGCACCATATAAAGCTTTATTTTATAACGTCTCAGTACTCAAGAAACAATAAATATAAAAACTAGTCGTGATATCTAGTTGTGAAATATCGAACAATATAATCCTAACAGAGCGAGTGCATTCTAGCGGCCAGAAGAAGAAACTTTTCAATAAAATCTGTTACCTTTTTGTCAGCTAGATGTCTCGATTAAATCTGCTGGCGAATTATGTTTTAATTAAGTATATGTTTTGCACCGTAATATGCACAATATAACGCTTAATTTTAAAACGTCTGAGTCATTACAAAGCAACAAATATGTAAAATGTCAAGCAAAAAACATATCTCTGATGGGGTTTGAACCATAGGCATATGAATGACAGACTAACGCTTTACCACTGAGCCATTTGCGCCAACGAACATTGATCCATATAAAATGACTTACATAGAACTTGTTAGCAAATAATGATTTATACTAAACGATTTCATCACTGAAGTATATTATTTATATATAAAGCATTTCATACAAAGTTTATTTATTTTGTTTCAGTACGCTATATTGCATGGAATACTCAAATTAGTGAAATATAAGTCAGGCACAAGATATCCGCTGCCATCTTGTCTTATTAATGAATCAGCTGAGCTTTTTAAAATCACGTCTGCACTATAGTATTACAAAATAAACTTTTAATTTCGTACGTGCCTCTTCCTTTAGAACAGTTAAAACGATTCTCGGCTCGATAATCGGAACTGGTGGGTCCCATGATATGGATTATAAAGTTTGCATAATTCGCACGGCCGCCATCCTGAAATGGTATGGCGGACGACCTTGTAGTTTGGTCACAAGACGCATCCTATACGAAGGTATGTTGTTACCAAATTTGGTAGAGATTGGATGATTTGGTTAGTCGTTATTTGATTTTACGTTTTGAACGTTTGAGTGGCCGCCATTCAGTTTTAGTAAAGATGGCGGCGATATAAAACATGACACTGAGGTGTCCTTTGCTAGTGCTACCTTTGTACCAAATTTCGTTCAATTCGCATTCACCGTGTTCGAATTGATAGGGGGGGGGACAGACATTCAGAGTACACACACTCACACACACACACACAGACTCACACACACACATACACACACACAGACTCACACACACACATACACACACACAGACTCACACACACACATACACACACACAGACAGACACACTTTTTTCGCCCTGTGTTGATCTCATAAGTCTACTTTCATTTTTTGCAAAAATCGAAAGTAGGCTAAAAAGAAGTAAATATGTGTTTGACCGTTTTTTTATAAATACAATTTAAGGGGCCCATGGGGAGGAGTGAACTTCTGGGGGGGGGGGGACAGGAACGAATGGGTCCTAACAGATTGACTGACTCACTCACTCACTCATCAAACTCAGGGGGGAAAACTGCTTTAAAGTAAGTTAATAGCTGTTCGACAGTTTTTTTTTCATAAATAAAATTTAAGGGGTTCATGGGGAGGGGTGAAAATCTGAAAAAAGAAAATTGAAAGAAAATGTCCTGACTCACTCACTCACTCACTCACTCACTCACTCATCCTCGCCCAGCCGAAATTATTGAAGTTAGAAACATGTCAGTTTGGGGATATGTTCATTGTATGTCAAAACCGTCTACTAAGGGAGGATTTTCGAATATTCAGGTTCTAAAGGGGTCTTAAGGGGGTTAAATCTGCATTTCATTGAATAACAATATCTCCCGATTGGTTTCATTGGGGGATGTGATACACGGCATATAAACTCATCATTAAAAAGTAAGAAGACACGTGTCTGAGGGTTTTTCGATAAGGTGTATATTATGAGGTGAAAGGGGTGAAAAGTGGGGATTGAAAGATACCTAACGGAGCGTGTATCTCTTAAACGACATAGGCGAGAAGTTTGAAACTCGGCGGAAAAAATCAGCATAAAAATAAGTAAATACGTGTTTGACCGTTTTTTCATAAATCCAATTTAATGGGCCCATGGGGAGGGGTGAAATTCTTGGGGTGGTGGGAGAAAAACAGGAAAGGAAGTGTTCTAACTGATTGACTGACTCACTCACTCATCAAAATCGGGGAAAAAACTGCTTTAAAGTAAGTAAATACCTTTTCGACAGTTTTTTTTCGATCAATCAAATTGAAGGGGTTCATCGGGAGGGGTGAAATTCTGAAGAAAAAAAATTAAAGAAATTGTCCTGACTCATTCACTCACTCATCATCGCCCAGCCAAAAATATTGAAGTTAGAAACATGGCATTTCGGGGATATGTTCGTTGTATGTCAAGACCGTATACTAAGGGAGGATTTTTGGATATTCAGGTTCTAAAGGGGTCTTAAGGGGGTTTTACCTGCAATTCATTGAATAACAATATCTCACGAGGGGTTTCATTTGTGGATGTGATACTCGGCATATAAATTTATCATTAAAAATAAGCAGACATGTGTCTAAGGGTTTTTTGATGTGGTGTATTATTATGAGGTGAAAGGGGTGAAAAGTGGGGGTTGAAGGATTCCAAACGGAGCGTGTAGGCCTCTCTCTTAAACGATATAGGCGAGAAATTTGAAACTCAGCGAAAAAAAATCAGCTTAAAAAATAAGTAAATCGGTGTTCGACCGTTTTTTCATCAATTAATTTAAGGGGCCAATGGGGTGGGGTGAAATTCTGAGGGAAAAAGGAGATAAAGTGTCCTAACTGACTGACTAACTCACTCACTCATCAAACTCAGGGGAAAAAGACAGCTTAAAAATAAGTTAATAGGTGTTCAAGCGTTTTTTCATCAATCCAATTTAAGGGGCCCATGGGGAGGGGTGAAATTCTGGTAAAAATAATTGAAAGAAAATGTCCTGTCTGACTCACTCACTCATCACGCCGAGCGAAAACTATTAAAGTTGGAAACATGAAATTTTGGGAATATGTTCGCTGTATGTCGAAAACGTCAATTAAGGAATGATTTTTGTTTATTCGGGTTTTAAAGAGGTGTTACGGGGGTAAACGTGCATTTCATTGAATAACGATATCTCATGAGTTGTTTCTTTGGGGATGTGATATTTGGTATATAAGCTAATCATGAAAAATAATCAGACATATGTCTAAGGGATTATCGATGTGGTGTATATTATGAGGTGAAAGGAGGGAACATTGTGGGTAGAGGGATTCTTAACAGAGCGTGTATCTCTGAAATGACATAGGCGAGAAGTTTGAAATTCGGGGGAAAAACAGCTTAAAATACAAGTAAATAAGTGTTCGACCGTTTTTTCATAAATCCAATTTAAGGGTTTCATGGGGAGGGTTGAAATTATCAAAAATAAATGAAAGAAATTGTCCTGACTGACTCACTCAATCATCATCGCCCAGCCTAAATTATTGAAGTTAGAAACATGACATTTTGGGGATATGTTCGTTGTTTGTCGAAAACGTCCACTAAGGAAAGAGATTTGGATATTCAGGTTCGATAGAGGTGTTAAGGGGTACACGTGCATTTCATAGGATAACAATATCTCACGAATGGTTTCATTTGGGGAAGTGATACTTGGCATATATACTAATCAATAAAAATAAGCTGACACATGTCTAAAGGTTTTTCGATGTAGTGTATATTATGAGGTGAAAGGGATGAAAAGTGGGGGTTGAAAGATTCCTAATGGAGCGTGTATCACTTAAACGACATAGGCGTGGAGTTTGGAACTCGGAGGAAATCAATCAACTTAAAAATAAAAATAAATAAATAAAGTAAATAGGTGTTCGAAGCCTCCGTGGCTTAGGCGGCAGCACGCCGGCCTCTCACCGCTGGGTCCGTGGTTCAAATCCCGGTCACTCCATGTGAGATCTGTGCTGGACAAAACGGAGGCAGACAGGTTTTTCTCCGGGTACTCCGGTTTTCCCTGTCAAAATTTCATTCCAGCAACACTCTCCACTATCATTTCATTTCATCTGTCATTCATTTAATCATTGCCCCAGAGGAGTGCGTCAGGCCTCGGCAGCCGGCACAGTTCATATCCTCGCCGCTAGATGGGGGCTTCATTCATTCCATTCCTGACCCTGTCGGAGACTGGAAGCAGGCTGTGGATTTTCATTTCAAATAGGTGTTCGACCGTTTTTTCATAAATGCAATTTAAGGGGTCTATGGGGAGGGGTGACATTCAGGAAGAAAAACGTCCACTAAGGAAGGATTTTTGGATGTTCACTCTCATCGACCAACCAAAACTATTAAAGTTAGAAGAATGATATTTTGGGGATATGTTTGTTGTGTGTCGAACATATCTACTAAGGAGGGATTTTTGGATATTCAGGTTCTAAAGGGGTGTTAACGGGGTTAAACCTGCATTTCATTGAAGAACAATATGACACGACTATGACGCGAGCGAAGCGAGGCTAAAATGAGATGGTGTGTGACTTTGTATTACTGAATCACGCAAGTACCACTGGTCCGATTTACATGAATTTTACATGCATGTAGCTGATTTACCTGGTTAACATATAGGTTACTTTTGATTTCAATACTTTGCACTATTTAAAGATGGTGACCATTTTAGGGACGTCACTAGACCCTTTGGTTTTAAACTTTCATATTTCCATTTCAAATAAAAAGAGAACGCTAATAAATAGCAAACTTTTGATGGCATATACGAGGTTTAAAATTACATTTTCTATCCGAAAGGTATCTCCAACGGTTAGCGAGTAAAACCTAAATTTGTGCTATAAAACACGGTCAACGCCGAGCGGTGTATTTGGACAAAATGTTCCATCCTTAATCTCCCTCTGCGCAGCACCTCGCATATCCCTTGTTTCAACTGTCACCTTCACATTTTAATTTATTTATGACGCGTAGATAAATCATAGTTAAAGAACAAAATAATAATTGCAGTCAATGGTCATAGCAGGGTATTTTAATTGATCATCGGTAAGCCCCCATCAGGTCTAATTTCAAGTAGTTACAACTTAAGGAACTAAACGCCACTGCGTTCGAACTTAATAACGCCCTTATAACCAACTAAATATGATTTTATAATAACACTCTTACCAAAGTAGTAATGTGTTTTCAAGTCCTCTTCCAACACAGGTAAGCTGTTAAGATAACACGTTGTCAACTGTCGTTCACGAGATTCAAGAACAAATTGAGAAAGGCCTTCCCTCTCCCTAGCCTTTTATACCTCAAACACGCCTATGTCATGCGTGCACCTGTGTCGCCTTATATATCTGTCAATATAACGTTTCTCATGGTTGATAATAAACACCTACATCATGTGACATCATACGTCTGCAAGATTCATATTTCACACACCTGCTTCCTGTAACACAGCACCTTGCTTCCAGTGGCAAGATCATGTTTTACTAACATCGTACGTCTGCAAGAATCATGTTTCGCAAACTTGCTATTTTGTTACACTAAACCTTGCATCCGGTGGCGAGTTCTTTTTTCGATTACATTCTACGTCAGCAAGAATTATGTTTCACACACTTCCTTAACTTAACGCTGACCTTGCATCCGGTCGTAACACCTGCTTCACGTGACGTCATACACTGCAGGAGTTGGCTTGTTTTATATCATACATCACAGGCTTGTCTCATCCTCCAAAAAACCGGCATGCGATATTTGTATGTACCCCGTGTCCTTTGGTGTATGCATTAGCCCCAACGCTAGCTTTACCCCACCCTCCTCAAAAGCAGCATGGGGGTAATTCAGTGTTCCCTATGCACTTGGGTGTATGCATTAGCCCCAGTGCTAGAGAACATCCATCCGCCGAGTTTTGCACTTAGGCCCATTTAACAAAAAATGAATAATACATTAAAAGACGGGGCGTTACATCAAGTCCTGCGACCCCTCATACAAGTCCCTAGCCTTACTGGTTCACAAGATATTAAAAGCGCATGACCCATTAGTTTTCGATCTTTTGGTTATTTTTTTAAAATAATTCATCCATAAATCATTATTCAAAAAGCCCGCCCTCTTACAAAAACACCAAGTGCGCATGCGTAAAAAAACAAAAATCAAAAATGTTAATTCATATTGGCATTCAATCGTACACAAGTTTTTCATGTAGAACAATTCATACTAGTATCGAGTCGCATGCATGTAATACGGGTAAAGCGATGTTTACTTAAAAATTAATATTTCACCCCCTAGTAGGGGTAAGTTTTATTTTAGGGTTGAGATAATTTGTCCATAGGAAAGGGGGTGTCCGCCCGAGTAATTTGACACCTCGTTCAAGTCTCTAGCCTTATTGGTTCATAAGATATCACGAGGTTGCCATCTCGTGAGGTGGGTGAGGTGGCGGTGGGTTTTGAACCGGCCAAAACACATTACTAACGATGATGGGTCACATGACAAATTATAATTCTATGATCAGATGATATTTCGACGGGTCGGTTTAGGACAGACCGAGGGTTCATTTTCCAATATTTCGACGGGTCGGTTTATGAAAGAGCGAGGGTTTGTTTTTCCAATATTTTACTCTCGAAGGGGATCTTTAACGTGTAAACGAAGATGGGTTACATGACAAATTATAATTCTATGATCAGATGATATTTCGACGGGTCGGTTTAGGACAGACCGAGGGTTCGTTTTCCAATATTTCGACAGGTCGGTTTATGACAATGAGGGTTCGTTTTTCCAATATTTTCCTCTCGAAGGGGATCTTTAACGTGTAAACGATGATGAGTTACATGACAAATGATAATTCTATGATCTGATGAAGGGCAAACAGAACTTACTTCTATGTTGATTGAAGCGAGTAGAGAAAACAAACTTCCTCGGGAGCAGACTGACAGGATGTGGATGTTATTTGAGCTAATTGGAATGAGCTGACCTGACTCGACTTGACAACAGGTGCAATCGAAAACTACACAATGGCAGAGGACTGTTGAAGGTCAGATAATCTGACAATCGTGGTGTGAGGGGAGAGCGAAATGCATGTGAACACTTGTGAGATGACATGTGAACCCACATGTAAGCCATACAAGTTATATCCTGTTTGATGAGAAATATAACCCCGACACAGGTGTTGGTTGACCTTGAACTTTAGCTGTACACGTGCATGGAAACAGCAAACAAGTGACATCTTGTTTTGGTTTGTACGTGACAAAATGCAAGTTGATGATGTGTAATATGACCTGACATGCAGGTGTTCACTTTGAACGTTAGCTGTACACGTGTACAAGTACAGGACGTTAAAAGCGTGGGAATCGTTGAGTCTGTAAAAGTATAATGCAACTTGTGGGAATGATGCCACAGCCAATAGACATCGATTACACTATGATGGAACTTTTCATATGAAACAATCCATGCCTCATGAAAACCATTTACATGTAGACATAAACGATCATAGGATGTTGGTCCATAACCATTAAACAGTAAATTTAGATGATAAATTATCATTTCATCTCATGCTCACATGGGATGAAAAGCAAGCAGAAAAAGCATAAACGATTTCCCACTTTATGTGGAACTTGAATATACTGCCATAAAATAATGCTAACACGTTAGTTGTGAGTTAACCTTTCTTGTGAAAGGTTGTTGATCATCATCATCATTGTAAAACAAAGATATGTGGTGAAAAAGATTAAAACCGAGACATTTGTTTCAATTGAGTGAAAGACCTTATGGTTTGAGACGTATTTCTCTTGAAACATACAATATAATATACAACATACTACAAACTATCATTTTTATTATCAAGTTAACTTTACTAGAGATTAGTTTATGCTTAACAGTTGACATGGAAATATCAACGACTTGCTATGGTAAGCCATGTGCTAACTATAAAGGATATACATATATTGTAAAAAGATCCAATAAAATGGAACTGTTATTTGGTGCTGTTCGAAACAACGATCTAAAAAGTGTCTAGGAATGAATAAAACAAAAGGTTCCAACATACTTATTTCAATTGATCATCATTGTAAATCTCAAAATAATACTCATTTAAAAGGACAAAATACTCTAACCAAGGTAAAAAAACAAGTTCAAGAAAAATACTGTGACTCAAGATAGCGCATTGTTTGTTGAAGAGCATTTATTATCTCCTGAAAAAGACACTTTAGGACAGTCGTTAACGTCTAAGAAACGCCTAAAACTATCCAAGGTATCACAAACTATGCAAAAGGTTGTTGCATTGCAAGATGAACAAAAAGGATTAGTTAGTAATAGTGATGATGATTATATTGAAGATGATAATCATAATGATGTTAATGATGATGATGATGATGATGATAATGGTAATGTTCTGTTTACACCCAAAACATCATTTGTTAAATATGTTTACTGGAACAATCCCAGAAAGCTAATCCAGCGGCTTCAGTACTTGCATGACTGTAGACAGGCTGGTCATACTGAATATGAGGAAGAACTACTGGATATAGAAAATGAGGTTCGCCGTGTTAAAATTATTCTGTAATGAATCCACGTAACCGCTTAAACTATTTCTTAAAAATACATGTAATAATTTCTACCACTTTGCACTAACTTTGCACTCACTTTGCACTCACTTTGCACTCAATCTGCACCCACTATGCACTCACTCACTTTGCACTCACTTTGAACCCACTTTGCACCCACTTTTCGGCCACTTTTCTACCACTTTGCCACCACTTTTCTACCACTTTTCTACTTTGCTACCACTTTTCTACCTCTTTGCTGCAAATTTTCTACCACTTTTCTACCACTATGCTACCTCTTTTCTACCCCTTTTCTATCACTTTAAACTGTACATATAAAGTATATAGAAGCCAACGCTAAATCTTTCTACTACCAGAACAGTTATAACCTTTGAAGTGAGCAAATCATACTGACAGGTCAGTTACTACTATGGAACTTCCTACAACCAACAAAGGTAGGCAACGTGCACTCTATCAAGGCTACGCTTATAACTATAAACGATAAAATGTAAAAGGAATAATATTTTGGAGATGCTCAAAACAGAGATGTCGAGGTGATATGAAAAGTAAAAATGGTGAGGTTTTAAGTGTTAGTGATCATCAATGTAGTGCTCAAATTGAAACAGTGATAGTGTTGACAAAAATCATCAGAATGCTAAAAAGCTAGTACAAGAAAAACACGTTGCTACTCAAAATAGTTCATTGTTTATTTGTCAGGCCCCTTAAAACAACAATTATCATCATATCATCATCATCATCATTGTTTATTGAACAATGTTTAACCCCTGTTGTAAAATTTATGTTTAATCAATCTTCCCTGTCTCAAGAGCCATCAACATCACAGACTATGCAAGAGGTAGTGTTGTTGTTTTAAGGGGCGGAACTACATGATCATCTGCCCTTGATATGCACATAGTTTTATCAAAGAAGAATTTATTGTTGCACTCCAAGTCGTTCATTTATTACGTGGTAGCGAGTGCAGTGAAGGAAATCAGGCAACATATACCAAAATCATGAACTCAGGACCCTGTGTTGAGTAAATTGCAACCATGTACGGATTACGATCACCATAAGCAAGTGGTCATGGCAAAAATACCCTCTATGCGACAGTGTGCTACTTGCCAGCTGGTGAAACTGTATCACGATCATAAAAGTCCATGTAAAGACATTGTTTCCTCATTCCACGGGTGTGATGAAGAGAAAAGCAGCAACAACAACAACAAACATCGTCCACAGAGGAGGATGAAGATCAAACATTTTCATTATCAATGGAAAAGGATATATCAAACTTGTACTGGTCATGGCCTCATTGACAAAGTCACTCAATACTTGCCTTTCGAAATTCATCTTCCTGGTTATCGTTTTTGTGGCCTTGGAACACATCTTGGAATACGTTTGCAGCGTGGTGGGCGCCTATTAATACTTTGGATCAAGCATGTAAAGAACATGACTTTTCTTATCGTCATAGTCATCCCAGTTTAAGACGTGTGGCGGATAAAGTGTTGTTGAAAAAAGCTAAACAACGTTTCACATCCTATGACTCATCAGTGGGAGAGAGGTTGGCAGCTCTAATTGTCCTGAGTCCCTTGAAAGAAAAGTTAATAATGCATGGAGATGAACATTGAGGAATTGAGGAGTGAGGAATTGGTATTTGTTTGTATTCTAATTTTTGTAAATCTCTATGACTATGAAATAAAAAACACAGTTTACCAAAGCATGATGTTTTTTTTAATTTTTAAAATTGATGATTGCCATTTGTAGATTTTTTCTTTTTCACATTTAACACATTGCCATTTGTCAATTTTTCATTTCCACTTTTTGAAAATGTCAGTTAAAAGTTTTTTGTATTTTGTTGATATGGAAACATAGATTTCCTATTTTTGCATATCACTCGTTTATGATTTATTTCCTGTTGAAATTTTAGTTTTGTAAAACACATATTTGCTGATTCCAAGTTTTTGAAATGGTCTTGATGAAAGTGATTGGCCATGCTGATCTTGCAGTCTCTTTCTGTTTGTTTCCAAAAACGTAAAAGTCTACTACTGCTACTGCAGGTAAGACTGTTTTACAAAATAATGCTTATCTACCACTGCATTTCCAAAAACAAACTATTAAAAAAGCAAAACTATAGTATACTATTTACTATTTGCCTTATAAATTAATTTTCCCTACCTTGCTGTGTTTGCTCTGGTCAGACAATCAATGCTACCTACACGCAAGCTTCTCTCTATCCCTCTTTCTCTCTCTAGTCATACATTCACACAAACATACTTGTCTTTGGAAACAAATACAGCCACGATATTTCTTTCCAAAGAACATCCATGACATGCACACTCATCCCAAAGAACTTTTAGTTTACCATTTACCATTACAAAAAAAAATTAATATTAATCATTTAAGTTACTAAAAACAAATAGTACCTCTGTACAGCCATAAAAAACAAAACAAAATATTTACAATTTACCAATCACAACCCAATGAAGTAAAATAAAATAATAAGTTTGCACAGAACTTTAAAGAGCAAAAGGCCTAAGTGGTTTCAACTATTTACAAAATCTACTATTTACAATGACAAAAATAAATATTTACAAAATACAAAAGATCTAAATTTACTAGTTACAAAAAAGCTATGTTTCTAAAACATTAAACAGAAAAATCACACCTCCTCCTCGTGATCATTACCCCATGGTAGAGTGGTGAGCAGGTCATCCGTCCACACACGTTTGTTATCCATGGAGGAGAGGGTGCGTTTTCTCTGTTGCACAAGATACAAATTATGGTT
Organism: Meconema thalassinum; assembly: GCA_946902985.2. NCBI lineage: Eukaryota > Metazoa > Arthropoda > Insecta > Orthoptera > Tettigoniidae > Meconema > Meconema thalassinum. Next base: position 600,782,181 of record OX336388.2, on the reverse strand, counting down.
TTTGGATTGTATCCTGCACTGTGTATACAACATAGCTTTGCCAGTTTGTATAACCTCTAGGTAGTCATCTATACATAGCGATTTTACCACTGCTCTACCTACACAATTTGCTCTTTTGGCATCCTTACAGTCTAGTCTGGGATAGGCACACATTTTGGAAGCCAAACCGACGAATTCCGTCATAATGGAGTCACCGCATTCATCTTTTAAAACACCTATTACCTTCTTGTTTTTATGGATAGTTGAAACACGTAGTCAGCGCTATAGGAAGAGGTGTCAAACCAGTAACTATCTTCCTTCATGACGACATAGGGGTTGCAGTGGCGAATGTGATAAATAAATGAGTCGTATCCATATACAAAAGAGATACGTCCTCAAAATGTTGTTTGGCAAACTCATAGTGGAATCGATACATGATTGATTTAGAAAAGTCTAAAATGACTTGGCCCAAGTAAATGGGCTTCTCCATGGTCACGCTGGTCCTACTCAATTCAATAGTAACCAAATTTTCATCAATAATTTTGATCGATTTGAAATTTGACTTGGCAATGTACCGCTAGGCACCATAACGCCCCTCCTAGACATTGATCAATTTAATGTCTCCGGTATTTGCGGACATTCTGCATGGACTTGCCGTAGATGCAGCTGTTAAATCTAAGAAAATTGATTTCAAACTGCTGTGTTGCCATTTGTCGGTGCTCCGTGTTGAGGTGCATGTATGGCTTGAGCCATGCTATTTGGGCAAAGGAAATACCACTGTGGATTTTCTTCAACTCTACGCCTAGGGCTAGGCATTGCACCAACATTTGGATATGTAACACATACCGATTTTTTGTTGAAAATTGTGCCCATGAGTTTTTCAATCTTCATTTTACGATCAGGGGGAACCATTCGCTCTAGGCATGAGGGATATTCAATATCCACTTCTAACACATATCCACGGTCTGTTTCTTGGCTGGCTGTGTTCACATCAAATTCCAACACTTGTTTGTATGTCAACCAAACAAAATGCCCACAGGGTAAAGGCTGGCTCATGGCAGAACCATACAAATTAAACACATCATAGTACATTAAGTACGAGTCTGCTTTGTCGGATGAATAATCAGGCATGTAGACATTATTCGCTTTGGCATGCCGCTGGTTAAGCGACACAAAGCCACCGCGAATACCCTTTTCAAAGAATAAGACCATGTTCGCATCTGTGAGTAGATCTAATTCCACTTGTGTGTATTTCAATGCTGCATCAAATTACAGGCCAGGACTTGTGTAATAGAGAGCAGGATCGAGACCATAAATGTGTTGACATAACTCGCGGAATTTTTCAAACTCATCTGTGAGCAGCAATACATCAAGTTTTAGGTAATGCATTGCATACCCACCTTTCGTCTTGATATCAAACACTCACCAAACTTGACATGCATGTGCATAGTCTTCATCGGAAACGGTTCAACGTGTAAGCTTAGAATAAAATATCTCTTGTGGTGGGAATTTTTCTGCTCTAACACGCCCCAACATGCACAAAAATCATTGGGAAAAATACTTTTCCGAATGCACAATTTAAAATGCTCAGGATTTTCAAAATGCATTCTGGTGTATTTTAATTCCTTCTCATCCAAGCCATTGACAAGGTTGTCTAGCGAGGATGCCATCAACTTTAAAGAATCCAAAAATCGAATGCAAAATTCGCCTAATCGCCATGTCAAGGCTGTAAAACGTTCATGGTTTTGAGGGATAAACGAAAACGAGCTCTTGTTGACATGACCCAATTCACGAATCAAAAACTGAATATCATAATTTGCCAGATTGTGGAAAAAGACACTGATAAATCGAGGAGCTGGGTAATTCTCATTACACTTTTTGTGAGCACCTCCCCGAAACTCCCCTGTTAAGTGCGAGTGATCACGAACAGTGTCTTCAGCACTGAACAGTGGCTTTTCACAAATATGGCATGTAGTGAAAGACTCATACTGTTGCTGTTGTTCTGGAGTTAGGCTCATAGGTGCTGAGTGGTCCAGTAACCCCTGTACATGGTCGGCCAACTTGACCAGTTGATCCAAAAACCATTTTGCACAATCTGGTCCCTTACGGGAGTCGTAATAGGAGTTTGTGTGGTCATAGGCTCACACCACGTTAAATCTTATGGCAAAGGGTTCATGTTTTTGAATGGGCGTGGTTGAGCTGATGGAGGGATCTGGTTCGCATCCCGCCATTGGTGTAGTGAGAGCTTCAAAATCAGCATACACCACATAGGGGACAGTATAACGCTTATGAACGTTGTTAAATTTCAAAACAAATTTGTCTCCTTGTGGCAATATCAGTCTCACTGCTTCCTGAGAAACACAATCTAAAATATGTCGTTCCAAAAGCGTATGGGTTGTAAAATATTGCAGGCAACTGTCACAAATATATTTTGCACACTTGTCCTTGGTCATTTGGCTTCTTAGCAATCTAATCAAAATCTTAATGTGCCAATAGTGATTCACCTCTCCCTGAGACAGATATAAAAGATGAATGTGGAGTTGTTTCGGTTGTTTTGTGGCATAAAGAGGACCCACAATTTCATCACCACCAAGACCATACACCTTAAACGAATAATCTAAATTATCTTGTTCAAACCTATGAATATCTGTTAAGTCCATAGGGAACGACACACCACTTAAATTTAAATTTTGTTTCAAATAGTTAAATGCACTCTTATACTTTCCCAGTCGAGAGCCATGACGATCTTTTGCTGGCTGCATATACGCAGCCACACACCACAGAAAACATTTATCATCCTTATGTTCAATGTTGATCACAGCCTTTTTCAACGCTATTGCTTGTGGAGTCTCAATAAAACTAGACAGCATGGAAAGGATTGAATTGACAAAGGTTAATTTGTAGGTGATGGATTTTGTCTAAGGCAAGACCGCTGGGTCCTTGTTGCAGTTTATCAATTTTAGCAAACAAAGCATTGACCACGTTGGATTCATACCACCGTTCCAAATTGTGGGCTATGAATAGCTCTTGCATTTTACTGCATATATAAAATGTCTCTTTATGCTCGACGTCCTACTTTTTATATATGAAATCACACACCAGTTCTGTATTCACCTTTAAAGCTGTATGAAACCGTTGCGCTGTAAAAATTTCATTCTTAAATATTTCAAAACAAGATACTAAAAATTCTTTAGGGATTAAATATTTCCAAACATTAACAACGCGACCAGAGTGGGTAGTTTATTGGCTGAGGAATAACCCACCCACCAAGGGAAGATGATTAAGAAAAGGAAGTAGATTTTGGATTGGAGAAAAAGGATAGAAAAATAGGAGGAGAGTCCCACAAAATTAATAAGTTTAACTTTAAACACACTTAAAGGTGGTTGCCACCGAAAATCCGCTCTCGGATACCTAAAATGAGTAAGGATTTGGTCTAAGCTGACGAGAAACACAGATAGAACTTGGGCGGTTTGCAAGAGAGTGGCTTTCGTATAATCCCTCTCAAGCATATATAAAACTACTATGGGGAAGAGTGATGGTCTGGCCAGACAAATAGTAGTAGATTTGTTCTGTATTAACGATGGCATAAACTTGGGAAGAGTCAGGGAAGACAGACTCTTGCTTAACCGTGGTATTGGAAAATGATAAATCCAAAACCAAATATTTAATTTATTTAACAATTCAAAGAAGTTTGAGGAAATTAACAAGCATGTAATATAATTTTGACAAACATAGTTCATTTGAACTTTTTTAAGACATGGGGTCGCAGACCTCCTCGCATTAAACAATTGCTCCAGGCAATGGACAATTTATGAGGTTTCAAACCTTAAATGTTTCTGAAATCTTTATAAGATTTAAACAAATAACCAATGAAGTAATTAAAGTTTGAACGTTAATTGGAGTACAAAGAGTGTACCTTAAGAAATTCCTGAGAGAATATTCTAGAGAAAGTGACAACTTCGAAAATAACAATAAGAAAAACATGAAGAATAAGATAGAAGTTCCTACAACTTCTTATATTTATACAGAATTAACGTTGGTTATTATGCAAATAAGGGCAGGTCACTTACTGTGAAACCTGAAGAAAGTTAAAAGGAAGGTTCTAGACTTCCCAAGTTTGAGTAGGAATCACTAGCCAAATGGGACAGTTTCCATTTCGTGAAACCTGAACATGACTCGCTCAAGAGTTTAAAGAATTGTTTTCCCTGATTATAGGAAAGGAACAATGTGAATTTGAAACGTGTATCACACACGCAATTATGCAGAAGTTAATTAATGTTAAACTAGCAAAGTTGGAAGGGCACTTCGTGCGTGACACCTTATAGAAAAGTTACAATTTTATTAATATGGGTTGTTAGTAGAAGGTTGAGGAAAGATCATTGGGATATAGGATCAATGTTCATGGCCGTATTTAATGTAAACGGACGATCGCGACGCGGTAGGAACGTGGAGCAAGCACTGGTTATCACTCTAGTCTGTAAAGATGGATGCAAAGTTCACTATAGAAACACTAAAGTTTATGAGAAAGAAAATTTTTGCAATTATGGAAATAACTGATTGCACTATATAGGTGAGAGTCTATTTCTTGAGAAAGTTGTGAGTTCAATTAAATGTACCATAGAACATTCCAGCGGTTCCAGCGGTGGAAGAAAGTTAGCTATTGAGCTTTTAATTCAGAAATAATATTCTTCAATTTTAAATAGCATACTCACAAGTGAGTGAAAATTTCATAACGGCAGGACTTGTAGATGAAATACAGAATCTAGAAGGTTCCAGAACGACCTTAGTAGAAAAATGGGGTTGAGAAAATCCAACGGAGGAACTAGCTTGGTGAATTATAGACAGCGGGTATTAGGTAATATCCCACGTAGTGAGAGGATTTCTCATTTGAATAGCTTAAGAAAAGCTCTTTTTAGTAAGATTAGCTTATAAGAGCAAAAGCTCAACATGGCAAATCCCACGAAGAATGATTTTTGCCCCAAAATAAATAATTTCACACTGTCTATAAAAGTATCGTTAAAAGCACGTGGAAGTTAAAACTATGAAGATGAGGTTAACACTTTTAAGATGGTACTTATCTTGATTTCATGTTGAAGGCGAAGTTTCCTTTGATGACAACTACCTTGCCAACATGGCGTAGAAGAGAGTATGCCTCTTGGTTTGAGGAGACTGGCTCGAGAGGAGCCTTAACTGACCGAGTCAACTGCCGACTGAGAAGTGAGACTTGCTCAACGGAGCACGGAGGGTCCAAGAAGGGGAAAAGAGTGGGGGATAGGAGACAAAAGGAGAACATATAAACATTGCCAATGTTACAACAAAAAATGATCTTCTCTTGCTGAGCTGGTCTTCAAAGAGTTGATAATAGGCGATACTAGCGCAGCATGGTGAGTAAAAAAGTAGACGTAGTTCTCTTGCTCATGGAGATAATAGCTGGCGATGGCAGCAAAATCTGGTGGCCAGATGGAGAAGGAATTCCTCTTGCGCGAGGAAGAGTTGAAGAGCTTCAGAGATTCGCTGCTATATGACGTTAGGTGGGTCATGGAATATATATCTGGAACAGACTCATAAAAGATATAAGCAACCGGAACACCTAAGAGAAAATAGAAGCTCACTGTTGGTGTTTGACAAAGAGGAAGGAAAGAACATGCAAAAGCATTCAAAACTGTAATCTCTCGTACCGTGTATTCCAAGAATGCACCACAGAGCACACACGCGATTTAAAACAACTGGTTAGGAGTTCCCGATTCGGAGTATCGACAGAGGTGAAAGACATGATTTTGAAGAAACACACTCTCCTGAGTTTTCAGCAGTAGTCTACCTGGCAATGGTTATACTCTAAAGCCTCTTGGTTTTCAGTAGCAGTAAAGCTTTTTCCAAATATCTAAAAAGAAATAAAATAAACCACTCTAAGTATATCAATTCCATATAGTTTATGCATTTCATAAACAAAACAAAATCAAACAGGTTATATATATATATAAACAAATATCACCTTGACTTATAACGTTTTCTTTTATTCCTGTCTCGTTGACTAGTGTGGTAATGGTTTCTGTCCCTCTTTCTGTCAGTCTTTCTCTCTTTCTCAATGTCTTTCCCACACACAACAGGTATACACGTTATCTGTAAACAAATAAATAAACATTCATTAATCACCTTATCAATCAATAAATAATGGCTTGTAAATATATATAAATCAATAAATATATAATCAAATACCTACCCTGCAACAAGATGAAGTATTTTCCACCAACACCAAAACTGTTGAAAAAGATCAAATGTTTCACTCAACGATGTAGTGTGTTCAAAGTTTGTCACATAAGTGAGAGTGAAAATGTTAACGACGAGTCTTTATATATGTCAAGTTGCATGTATAATCTTTTTTTCTCACGCTTGCTCATTCTGTTCTCATGCACGTTGGCAGGTAACGTCCTAAGTGAACACCTGTGCCAGGTCAAAATTCAGATGAACTTGCATTTTGTCACGTACGAATCAAAACAGGATGTAACTTGTTTAGCTACATGTAGGTTCACATGTCATCTCACACGTGTTCACATGTATTTCGCTCTCCCCTCACACCACAATTGTCAGATTGTTTGACTTTCAAGCGTCCTCTTCGTTTGTGTAGTTTTCCATTGCATCTGTTGTCAAGTCAAGTCAGGTCAGCACATTCCAGTAAGCTCAAATAACATCCACATCCTGTCAGTCTGCTCTCGAGGAAGTTTGTTTTCTATACTCGCTTCAATCAACATAGAACCAAGTTCTGTTTGCCCTTCATCTGATCATAGAATTAACATTTATCATGTAACCCATCATCGTTTACACGTTAAAGATCCCTTTCGAGAGTAAAATATTGGAAAAACGAACCCTCGCTCTTTCATAAACCGACCCGTCGAAATATTGGAAAACGAACCCTCGGTCTGTCCTAAATCGACCCGTCGAAATATCATCTGATCATAGAATTATAATTTGTCATGTGACCGATCATCGTTTACACGTTAAAGATCCACTTCGGGAGTAAAATATCGGAAAAACGAACCCTCGCTCTGTCATAAACCGACCCGTCGAAATATTGGAAAACAAACCTTTGGCCTGTCGTAAACCGACCCTTCGAAATATCATCTGATCATAGAAGTATCATTTGTCATGTAACCCATCATTGTTTACACGTTATAGATCCCCTTCGAGAGTAAAATATCGGAAAAACAAACCCTCGCTCTGTCATAAACCGACCCGTCAAAATATCGGAAAACAAACCCTCAGCCTGTCCTAAACCGACCCGTCGAAATATCGATTGTTCTATTAAGCACGGTCATTTTAACCAGTAATAGCCTAGTTAAAACACACGCCCAGCGGTATCGTCTCTCTCTCTATCTACAACCACTCATCATGAACATACTATTTTCGAAAGGGGGGTGCGTTACCCCAAGTCTTTGGACACCTCGTAGAGATCTCTAGCTTTATTGGTTTGCGAAATATAACAAAAAGTCTAAAATCATGGTTTTACCTCAAAAAGGTCTGTTTCCCTCATTCTCAAAACTTTAACCTATTAACAACATCAACATTAACAACATCGACAAGCGATTTTACACGTCACACGTTCAAATCCGACCATGCGTTCGTGAGATATCGGCAAACTTCGTAGAAAGTAGGCAACTATATAACTCTCTCCTCACCATTAAAACCCCTTCTTATAAATCATTTTTCAAAAAGCCCACCCTCTTACAAAATCACCGAGTGCACATGCATAAAAAAACAAAAACAAAAAATGCTAATTCATTATGGCATCAGCTCGTTGGTATGTCGTTTATGTGGAACAACGTTTTATTTCATAGTAGCTTTCACACTCTCACATGTCGCACTTGGAAAGCAAGATTTTCGACAAAATTATAATTTAACACCCTAGTAGAGGTAAGTTTTATTTTGGGGTGGGAATAGGTTATCCATTGGAAAGGGGGGTGTCTGCCCGAGTTCAAAAACCCCTCATACAAGTCCCTAGCCTTAATAGTTCATGAGATATTAAAAAGCCGATGACCTATTAATTTGGATCTTTTGGTTATTTAAAAAAATATAACGAGTACTCCATAGGAAAGAGTATGTTAGCCATAGTCCTACAACACCTCATTAGTCAAAATTCGATCATGGGTTCGAGAGCTATTAATTATTAAACATTCGCTTGGCAGCTATATTTTTGTTTTTTTGGGCACAGCCACTCCAAGTGGCTTAGGACTCCAATTACTCCTTATCAATAAATCATTATTCAAAACGCCCGCCCTCATAAAAAAAAGTGCGCATGCGTAAAAACCAAAAAACGAAAATGTTAAATCATAGTGGCGTCGACTCGTTGGCATGTCGTTTATGTGGAACAACGTTTAATATCATACTGGTATCAGACCGCATGCATGTTGCACTTAGAAAGTGACATTTACCTTAAAAATAATATTTCACCCCCTAGTAGGGGTAGGTTTTATTTTAGGGTGGAAATATGTTGTTCATTGGAAAGAAGGCGTCAGCCCAAGTCCTACGACACCTCGTTTGTCAAAATCGATCCATGGGTTCACGATATATCGACAAATATTACATGGTTGAAGCTTAGTGGTAAGGACATATATGTTTCAGATTGGTCCAGAACCCCCACTACTCCCCTACTGTTGAGTGTCGCCATTCCATCGACTGTTGCTTGGTTTGAGGGGTGGAATGGGATACCCATGTTTCATCTCCTGTGATGATTTGACTCAACATGTCGTCCCCTTCTTGGGCATAACGAGTCAAAAATTGAGGGAACTGGCCAATCTCCTTCGTTTGTGGTCCTCTGGGAGGAGTCTGTGTACCCATCGAGAGCACGATTTCCTAAACTGTAGGTTTTCAAACACAATTTTATACAGTACAGACCTAGACATTTGAAGAAAATCTATTGATAGAGTGGTTATCGTAAATCTTCGGTCCTCGTGAATTGTCGTGTCAATTGCAGACACCAAGTCATCTGTGATCACAGTTGGTCAACCTGAGCATTCATCGTCATGACCATTTTCACGGCCACTTTTGAACTCGCGTACCCATTTTCGCACTTTACCTTCCGTCATTGCATTATCACCATACACCTCATAAAACTGACGATAATTGTCTGCAGCCGACATGTTTCTTGCACTCTAAAAAGTATCACGGATTGTACCCCACACACGGCGAGCGAATCAATCATCTTGAACAATGTAAAGATGCACAGTTCAGAGTACAGGTTAGCTACACAGCTGCAACTGACGCCTGCTTGTTCGCAAAGGATGCCAGGAGGTAGTGCGCACGCTTGTTGCGGCGTGCGCACTAACTACGGCCTTTTAAAAAGGCCCTTACTAAAAAAACAGCCAGCACCCCCTACATCCGAGGCCATCTTTTTTAATGATAGCTTTCAGTAAATAAAAAACAAAAACGAAATTGACCAAAAAGTTGAGCTGTGTGGGTTTTCGCGCCGGGCTCTTCAATTCCTGTAAACAAATTCCTAAATGTCTAATATAAAGATTATCAACGTTCGTCGTCTTATCAGAAAAGATCATGCAACGTTGCTGCTCTGAAATTATAGAACAACGGTACTACGAACAAGTCAAAAACAAACCTTGGTTTCAATAATATTATAATTTGTTATCTAAGCAAACGATTGATCCCAACACAATCAAGCAATGTGACACCAATTATTACATGTTCTATTTTGTGCACGTTTCCCGGGAATCACAAATCAAAATTTCTTAAAAACCCTTCACCAATTTTTATTTCATTCCTCGAATATAACTACAAAAATAAGCCCTGCCCTTAGTAAGTGAAGCTGTTTGTATTTACTTCTAGAAGTGGAAATGAAGTTCGTTTAATAATTCATAAAATACGTAGTAGACGCAAATCTTCATGATTTTCCTGGAATTAAAATATCAAGCATTACCTATAGCATATTTCTCATAAATGCATGGGTATTGTTATAACTCTTTGTCCTTTTCAAGGAGTATAATTGAATGTTGGTTTGTTGTAGGTTGTTGAAATACAACGTGCTATACGGATATTAAACATGAATATGAGATGCCCATTGCTAGTGCTACCTCTGTACAAAATTTCATTCAATTCGGTTTCATCGTGTTTGAATTGATATGGTGAATCGATTTTCACACATACATGGCCGCTATCTGCAAACTGTTGGGCTGATAACCTTGTAGTTCAGTCAAAAGATGCTTCCCACAAAATGGTATGTTGTTGCAGAATTTGGTAGAGATCAAATGATTAGGTTCGTCGTAATTTGATTTAAGCATTTAACATTTGGGTGGCCGCCATTCTGTTTACGTCAAGATGGCGGCGATATAACACATAACACTGAGGTGCCCTTTGCTAGTGCTACCACTGTACCAAATTTCATTCAATTCGGTTTCACCGTGTTCGAATTGATAGGGGGAATCGATTTGCACACATACATGGCCGCCATCTGCAAACTATAGGGCTGATGATCTTGTAGTTTGGTCAAAATATTTTCCACATAAAGGTGTATTGTTGCTAAATTTGGTAGAGAACAGATGATTAGTTTCTTCGTAATTTGATTAAAATTTTTAACATTTGGGTGACCACCATTACGTTTCCGTCAAGAAGGCGGCGATATAAAACATGACAATGAGGTGCCCTTTGCTAGTGCTACCTCTGTATCAAATTTCGTTCAATTTGGTTTCACCGTGTTAGAATTGATAGGGGGAATCGATTTACACACATACATGGCCGCTATCTGCAAACTATTAGGCTGATGACCTTGTAGTTTAGTCACAATACGCTTGCCATATAAATATATGTTGTTGCAAAATTTAGTAGAGATCGGATGATTAGATTAGTCGTAATTTGATTTAAGCTTTTAGCATTTGGGAGGCCGCCATTACATTTCCGTCAAGATGGCGGCGATAGTAACCATGACATTGAGGTGCCCTTTGCTAGTGCTACCTCTGTACCAAATGTCGTTCAATTCGGTTTCACCGTGTTCGAATTGATAGGGGGGAGAGACATTCAGAGTACACACACTCACACACAAAGACACACACACACAGACTTACAATTTTTGGCCCTGTGTAGATCTCATAAGTCCACTTTCATTTTTTGAAAAAATAGAAAGTAGCCTAAAAATGTTATTAATATCAAATTGTGTAACTTTTTAGTCCTTCCAACATCGAAATTAAATGTTCTTCAATAGGTGTGGTTCCCATCACTAACACAATTGATAATAATAATAATAATAATAATAATAATAATAATAATAATAATAATAATAATAATATCATATGGCCTCCCGTGATGGGTGCAAGCTTTGTTATTTGTGCCCAGAGGACAGCTTGCATGTCGAATTTTGTTGTTCCTTGGTGCGCGATGAATGTCAAGGATGTGAGATATATATTAGTTACTTATCTAAGCTCCTTGACACTACAGCGCTTTCTAGTAGAGAAAGGAGGAACTTTGTACTGGCGGATAATCCCGAGATTAATTTTGCCATTATGAACACGGCTACTGAATTCAAATGGGTTCTTCAACGTTCCTCTCTATAAGTCCACGGCCGATTTCCTTCCAACATCCCCTCCCTGACTCGTCCTCAAAAGAAAAATACATGACCATTGGCTGCATTAATAAAATAAAAATAATAACTTAACAATACAGTTGTTGTTCATTAGATCATTAAACAATTACTTACATACAATTTCCCTCGTGGATTGTTTCACTTTCATTTCTATAGTCCATCAATCCATGTTTCTCTCATGAGAATCAACTTTATTACTATTGCCAATAATCAATATTAGCTCATTAGAATGTTCCTGTATTCACTATTATCAGAATTAGGCACGTCAATTAAAAATTATTCCCTTGACTTGACACATTATCTGGCATCTGAAAACTTAATTCGATCCTAATTCAATCTAACATCAAATCAATGACACTAAGAAAACTAATTCCACAAATATGCCTTCATGGCCACGCTTTCATGACTTCCTTGAGCACAGTAGGAATAAACATTCAATATTAGCGCAATGTGCTATTATTCTCATAAATACATCCATATAACGAATAGTTCATTAATATTTTTCAACTTCGTCTATCGACTTTACTATCATAATTGGGATCATAAATTATCACCTTATATTCTTATACAGTACTTAATTTAACACACAGATGTGCTCACAGTCATGCCTTTCTGTTGATTCATTATTTGTTACTGCTTAAAATTATTTGTTGGGATTACTATCAGAAATTGCATGAACTTCAACTTGCTATCAGAACCTCCTTCCCACACATCTCCTCTAAAGATACGTTTATAAATCTATGTCCGACATAAGTCATCCGCTTCTAATTATATATAGTTCCTTTCTATAATCAACATGAACCATTCTTATTTAATAATTATTTTGACATTTTATTTCAAACTTCCAATCCTCAATCATAATTCTGACATTCTTCTTAAAGCTGGTGAACATAAATTGCAATGCAACGATTGCAATTCGTTAGACATAGAACAAATTGGTTGAAATTTACATGCTAGATACAAGGAACACATAAACGCCCTTAAATACAACAAACAATTTGCAGAGGTCAACCGCATGAAGGACATGGCACATCTCTCTCTCTCTCTCTCTCTATATATATATATATATATATATATATATAAAACAAGTAGTTCCGTGAAGAACTAAATAGCCTATTTTCGTATATCCTACTAATATCAATTGCCTCCATCAACATGCAAATTGTCAGTTTGATTGCTGTAATAGATTCGTAGATATTGAGAACCGTCTAAATATTTTGGATGGTCAGCATGTTGGATTTTTATATTATAGGCCTTAGATTTATGTACTATTATATGAAGATTATTGTGTAAGTGAATTATTCAAACTTCAATTGCAGGTTTTGGACACAAGAAATAAAAGCGGGATTTTAAAATTTCGTTCAGCCGCCATCTTGTGGTTATGCAAATAAATTAAATGAATTAGATGCCAGTCGATTAAAATTTGTATAAGCACATACCGTATCAAGTTTCACTGCGCTCGGATGGTTAAAACGCAAGAAACGTCCATTTGAATATTTAATTTCGCGTCGCAGCCATGTTGGATTGTGCTCGCCAGGTTATTGAACGTCCCATTGGTGAACTTATGCTTATAGCCTCTACTGTATACACTTACAAAATTTCAGTTTGATTACTGTAGTAGATTAATAGATATTGAGAACCGTCTAAATATATCGGATGGTCGCCATGTTGGATTTTAATATATGTAGGCCATAGAGTTATATACTATTAGATGATAATTATTGTGTACGTTCATTATGCAAATGTTGATTTCGATCGCATGATTAGAACACATGAAATAAAAACTTAATTTTCGAAATTCGCACAGCCGCCACCTTGAGGTTACGTAAATAATTGAACTAAATTACATACCAGTGAATTACAATGTATATAAACATTTGGTGTACGAAGTTTCATTGCATTTGGATAATTAAATCGCGAGGAAAATCTACTTAAAACTTACAACTTCGCTTGGCCGCCATGCTCGTTTTGTAGTTAACCGGTTTTTGAAAGTCCCAGAGATGAACTTCCAGTAGTGCCCTGTATATCCGTGGAAAATTTCATGGTGACACCGGTAATAGTTTCAGTGATATAGAATGCCGGTGAAATATTTCGCACAGCCGCCATCTTGAGGTTATGTAAACAATTGAACAAAGTTAGATGTCGGTGCATTACAATGTGTATAAACATCTACTGTATCATGTTTCATTGCGTTTGGTTGGTTAAATCGCGAAAAACGTCTATTTAAATGTCGAAAATTTGCTTGGCCGCCATGTTGGTTTTGTAGTTACCAGGTTTTCAAAAGTCACATAGGTAAACTTCTAGTAGTTCCCTTTATCAGCGTACAAAATTCCAAGGTGATATCGGTAATAGTTTCGGAGATATTGAATGTTGGTGAAATATTTCGCACAGCCGCCATGTTGGAATGGTGAGACGTAACTAAATTTGAAGGGGACGGTCGCGGTTGTCCGGTATAGTGCTGTGAACTTACCGAGTTTCATTGAAATCGCTCCAGCCGTTTAGAAGTTATTAGTGGGGAAACACAAAAATCCTCACACACACACACACACCACACTCGCGCACACACAAACAGACACACGGACAAAAGGTGATCTCATAAGCCTATTTTATTTCTCATAAATGAAAATAGGCTAAAAATGAAAGTTTGTCTGTTTTTTCTGAATTTCTACAGAAATTTGCGTTATTTACGCGTTTCAGACTGTTTTATGACGGATGCGCGCGAAAATAAAACTTTTGTCTCTGTCTGTGTCTGTGGACAAATTTGTTCCCTTATAACTCGTGAACGGCTGGGCGGATCAACGTAAAATTTGGTACTGATATCCTTCAGAGGGACGACACTAATCATTGATGTAACTCTTCTCTGAACCTCTCATAGAAGGGAGCCTATCCCCTTAAAATACTTTCTGAAATAGGTGTAGAAGGGCGAGACAAAGCTCATTTTCAGCCCCTCAATGTGAGAAACGAAACTAGAAAGGGCCCCGGAAAACCACATTTTAAGGCCCTAAAACCAACAGTTTTTGAGATATTCCCAGAATACTAATTTCATTTAATACAATAATGAAAGAATGCAAGGACCAATCAAGCAAGGGAGTAAATATATTAGACGGCCCAACCAGGAGCTCTATAGTTACTCTCACAGAATTGCAGACGTGGCCGGAAGAGACGTCTAACGTCTCCAGGAAGCATCCAACCAGGCTGACCAACCAGCTACTCACATACTGGCAAGGAAGGAAGACCAAGTCACCATGGCTGATAGAAGTGCACAAGGATCTGCTGGAACTGGGAGTTACGGAAAAGGACATTAAAGATCGAACGCCTCTCAGGAGTAAATTAAAGCAAATAAAGTTCCAGGAAACCCCCAAGGAAGAAGACTGGTGCCCTCTGGACAAAGGACAGAAAAGAACAACACAGCCAGAGGATGCGTGACTACTGGGCAAACATCAAGGCCAACTCCAAGCAAAATAGTTGAATATCGTGGTCCGTAGTTGGCCTATACGGAACAAGAAGTAGAAGAAGAAGAAATAATGCTAGCCGGTAACCATGCCAACGGAATCTTACAGGTCCATCTATTGCTGTAAGACGCAATACAATCCTTCCCTATATTATTCTGCTAAGGGCCCATTCCAATTTTGTACCGAAAATAAGGTCCCATTAACACCAACCTACACATATGGGGTACATACAGGTTCAGCATAACCCAATACGTAAGCGAAACGCATTCACTTACTCTTTAAATGTCTCACAATTAAATAAATACCTTAAAATATGTATACAATGAAATAGTGAAAGAATGCAACACGGTAACCATGGTAACAGAATCTCACAGGTCCATATATTTCTGTAAGACGCAATGAAATTCCAATTATTACATTACAGTGAAAGTTTCCGGACGGTTATAAGGTTATCACGGAACCAAATTAAGTTATAAAATTCATCAATACACACAGTATAATGCACTTAAGGGAGTCAAGGGGCACTCGAGAATTTTTTCACGCAATTTTCACTTGTGGGTGTGGTACGAAAGTCTTTTTCACCCGACTATAAAGGGTCTCCGAAAACCACATTTAAAGGCTTTAAATTAACAGTGTCTGTGATATTCCCAGAAAACTAACTTCACTCTGATATACCTATGAAGGAATGACAAACCCCTAACCACTGCACCAGTAGCTGAATTGATAAAGTCTGGTTATTCATACCAAGGATAAATCAGTCATAGCATTCATGATTGAGATTTTGCTAAGTGTACTTTTTACAACTAGAATATTCGCGAGCGAAGCCGTGACGGGTAATGCTAGTTCCATTTATTACATTACTGAAATATTTTGCAAGCGGCTATAAGGTTATAACGGAACCAAATTAAGCTGTAAAATTTCTCAATACATATAATGCGCTTAAGGGGGTCAAGGGTACTCTAGAATTTTTTCACGTGATTTACACATGAGGGTGTGGAACGGAAGGTCTATTATATCCCTTTCCCTATATTGTTATATCATTATTATAATTATCATTATTATATTATAATTTTTATATTACGGCCTACCACGACGACACAAAGCTTATTTTCAGCACCTTGGTGTCAGAAACAAAACTCGGAACCCCTAAATAGCCGTAAAGTGTCCCCGAAAACTACATTTTAAGGCTCTAAAACCAACTGTTTCTGAGATATCCCCAGAAAACTCATTTAATTTAATAAACTAATGAAGGAATGCAAGCCAGTAACCATGACAACAGTACCGGTATCTCAAAAGGTGATATAGAACTTTCCATCTATTTCTGCAAGAAGTAATGCCACTCCATTTATTACATTTCTGTGAATGTTTGAAAATGTCTATAAGGTTATCACGGAACCAACTAAAACTGTAAAATTCATCAATGCACTTAAGGGGGTCAAGGGGTACCCTAGATTTTTCACACGACTTAAACGTGCGATATGTCCTACAGAAGGTCTATTATATCTCCAAAGAGCAACATTATTTTAAAAAATTCCTGAATTGAAATAGTTTTAGTTTCTTTTAGGAATTTGGACCAATGGAGGCACCACAAGCCCTTATAATTTATTAAAGGGGTCTTCCTCTGGATGGGGACTTGACACAACAGGGAGGGTCAGTTTTTATGTGATGTGTATTGCGTTTCGTCTACGAGGTTTTCAATTTTATTTTCACGTCAGGAAGTACAGGTTAGGTAAATTTAGTTTCAGAGCATAGTTTAACAAATCATTTTTCTTTGTCGACAAATAGGTTCCAAGCCCCTAACCATTGCAACAGTAGCTCAATTGATTACGTCTGGTTATTAATGCCGAAGACCGTTCTGCTAGTATCTTCATAGATATATGGCATGTTAAGGAACCTTCCACTAATTACACCTGTGTGAAGCTAAATTGTAAGGTTAAGAATGTAAACAACGCTCTTAGGTTCCTACATTCGTTGCCAAGAGCCGACTGCGGTGACGTCTGGTAGCTAAGTTCTGTACTAATAGTCTTTGAAGAAGGAGTTGGGCGACAAAAGTAGGAATAATTTGAAAAATTCAAAAGTCTGCAGTCCTTACTTGAATTAAAAAACAGATAACACACACCAATACAGTCATCAAAATTAACACTGGTTATCAGACAGATTCTACATACACCCAAAGTATACGGGGCTACATGACTGCGTTGTCGCAGCCCCTTGACTTAGGAACCAACCAACCAACCAAATTCAACATGACATGTCTTTATTCCATAGTTTAAACAAGGGACCACTGATGAATAGTTTGAAAAACATTGAAAAGAAACATATCTCCAAAACTGAATCCGGACAATGCCAAATACATTAATTATGGTGAAACTGTTCTTTTCAATACACTTGCCAACTTCATTAAACAGCGCATCGTTTAATGGCGGCACTTCCACACACCATCCCTAAACCCGTCCTTCACCTGTGTTCAGTTTTAACTTCAAGATTTAGTAACTTAGCAACACAATTATGATGCACAACACTTACTTTCATAACTCCTATGATGAACGCAATTCAATAAATGACAGATACAGTAATTAATTCATGCAAATCCCATACTTAATTCTCACACATAAATATATATAAACGCGGTAATTATTATTATGAACTTAAACATCTTGTTAATAATTAAAAGAGAATAGTTTTTCTACAACCTACGATTTAATGACGGATTCCCTGTGTACTAATTTAAAAAAAAGAAAAACCCTTCTTTGTCGTTCTCCTTTTCCTTTGATTAGCAACTATTTCAACAAGTTGTTTTAAAATATTTTCCTTGATGAAATTGGTTACGAAAGCATAACTTCAATATACAAGCAAGTTAATATTTATGCCCATTAATTGCAAAGCACTTATGACACAACATCATCATCATCATTTATTGCATTAACAGGCCTTTGAGGCCTACTGAAGAAGGACAATAGGAAAAATATTACAAATATTACACAACCAAAAAATATTACAAAGGAAAAAATCCAAAAATGAAAGTCAGTCCATCACAAGAGGAGGTATTTTTTGCAGATGGCACTCCATTTTTTCGGGGTCTCTAGCATCATCCTCCACGGCTGTCGGTTCCACTTATGACACAATGCAAATCTATTCCTAAGAGAGTTGATTCCTAGCAATTGCACATTTCTCCTTCCTGAATAATAGGAGACAAAAGTAAATATAATAACCTCAAAGCCACATCTCAATTTGGTAAATCGTTTCCCAAAATTGCTAAACGAGCATATATTTTCCACAGCCATAACTGACATTTTCGTCTGAATGGTAAGCTACGTAGTCTTATCAACTCAGTTATCAAAAGTCTGTATAATTTAATATTTTCAAACATAAAGCCGTCAAGGTTTTACAGAATTTCATTCTGTTCAGAGGAAACATATAGACATTTAAGCAGTTTTTGGAAGTTTGAACAGTGCAATCCCAATAAATTCTTCGTTTTCCAGCACAATTTCTGGAGAATATTTGTAACTAGCAGAAGTACCCGCTCTTCGAATCGTCTTCGGTATTAATAAGCAGACGCTATCAATTGAGCAACTGTTGCAATGGTTAGGGGCTTGTCATTCCTTCATACGTTTATCAGAACGAAGTTAGTTTTCTGGGTATATCACAGACACTGTTAATTTTAGGGCCTTAAAATGTGGTTTTCGGAGACTCTTTATAGACTCCCTAGTTTTGTGTCACACATTGAGAAGCGCAACATATGCTTTGGTCGTCTTTCTAGGATAATTTCTATTTTTCGCCTATTTTAGCATGTATTTTGAATAGTTTTTCCCTATACCAACCCCCCTATGAGAAGTACGGTGAAGAGTTTTATAAATGATTGGTGTATTGACTCATGGTTACAATACCTAATTTTACGATGCTCCAAGCACCCGAACATGAGTTATAGGCGTAAATAAACATAAAGATATATCAACCAAACAGTGTCAAACAAAATCATCTTTACGATGAACACGTTGGTCGACAAAAATATGATTAGTTAAAATGTGCTCTCAAACTAATTTCACCTAACGTGTACTTCTTGACGTGAAAATAATATAATATTGAATGGGACTTGTTGTTTGCCCAATATTCACGCATTCTCTGGCAATGTTTCTCCATTCTCTCTTTTGTCCAGATGATGCCGGTTTCCTTACAGGGTGGTCTGTCCTGAAAACTCTTCTATTTAAGTATATTTCTGAGATGTGATCGGCTTCTAATATCACTTTCCATATCTTCAGTTCTTGGATGTCCTTGTTAACTTCTGTTAGCTACGGTGTCACGCACTTTCTATTCACCCAGTAGTTGAGAAGCCAGTTGGTTAGTCTTGTTTGGTTCATCCTTGAGACATGTCCGTAGCAAACCAGATGTCTATTCCTGGCCACATCTGTGATTTTCTCAGTATATCTATATAGCTCCTGATTTGGTCTTCCTCTGTACTCGTCATTTATTTTTATTAGTTTATTAACTGAAATTAGTTTTCTGGGAATATCTCAGAAACGTTGTTTTAGAGCCTTAAAACGTAGTAGCCTCCGAGCCACCGAGTGGCTGAAAATGAGTTTTGTCTCGTCCTCGTCACCATAATATAATAATAATAATAATAATAATAATAATAATAATAATAAATAATAATAATAAAGATAGAACCATAGCTATCTACAATCAACGCCATAACAAGATTTTGAAATCAATGTTGAATGGAAAGAACACCTTTAAGGCTATTAATACCTATGCTATTCCTGCTCTGACACATACTTTCGGTATTATCAAATGGACGCAGACTGACTTGGAGAACATCCTAATTAGGACACGTACCATCTTAACAAAACACAGATGTCTCCACCCTAAGTCAGCTGTTGAGCTATTGACAATCCCGCGTCAAAGAGGTGGACGAGGGCTCACGGACATTATCCAATTGCATGCAAGGCAAGTGAGGAACCTTCAGAGATATTTTCTGGGAAGACATGACTCTCCCATACATCAAGCCACTGTGAAGGCAGATGACAAGTGCACACCGCTGGATCGTCTTCACGTAAGGGATATACAGTTAGCCACTGATGAGGAATGTTCAGCCACCAAGATTCAGCAGTGGACGCAGAAAGCTCTGCACGGTCGTCATCCGTATGATCTCAACCAGAAACATGTCGACATTGATGCGTCGAACAGCTGGTTGACTCATGCTGACCTATTCACTGAGACTGAAGGATTCATTGTTGCAATCCAGGATCAAGTTGTGGCTACCAAAAACTACCTGAAATATATAGTTAAGGCAAATATTCAGGATGATAAATGCAGAAGATGCCAACTAGAACCGGAAACAATTCAACATATCACAGGAGGCTGCCAAGCAATCTCCTGTACTGATTACATGAAAAGGCACAACCAAGTGGCCAAAATAATGCACCAACACCTTGCTCAAAAGCATTTATTATCTGATAATATTTTGCCTTACTAGCAGTATGTTCCTGATGCCGTTTTGGAAAATCCCAGTCACAAGTTGTTATGGGACTGATCAGTTATTACTGATAAAACCATACCAGCAAACCGACCAGATATCGTTCTTGTGGACAAGGTGCAGAAGAGAACCTTCCTAATTGATATTGCAGTGCCCAATTCCCATAATCTGCAACAAACCTGCTGTGATAAGATCACCAAATATCTGCCTTTGGCTGAGGAAATGCGGCAAATGTGGATATAGGAAAGTGTAGCGGTTCTGCCCATAGTAATTTCTTCTACCGGCATCATCCCCCAAATTATTGGCTCGTAATCTACAAATATTGGGAATACATCCTGGTCTACATATCACCATGCAGAAGGCCGTCATCTTGGAGACCTGTTCCATTGTTCGCTCGTTTCTCAATGTGCCACCTTAAGAGAATTAGCCATACCGTCTTGCAAACAAGCCGACGATATGTTGATATGTCCCACTTATGTGGTGAAATGAATGTAGAAATAATAATAATAATAATAATTGATACGTGGCTGGATTCTGACTTAAAAATCTTCGTTCAGATTTGATTACCCTGCTCTATCTGTGAATGAATTTTTAAACTACGTCACGCTCGTGCGTAGGCTCGTGATATTCTATGAAGACGATGTATGTAGTACTTCTTGTCGCTACCAGATGGCGAGAAGTGCTCTTCCTCCCAAGTGCCTGCTTGCTGGGACGCTCTGGGTGTCGGCCGTAGGAACTAACTTTTGTCCCTTCCGGAAGATACAGATCATGGTCGACCTGACTGTTTATTTTGAATATAATTTTATTTGCAACTTGGTATTTCGATATTGTTCGAAATATTGTTTGATTGGAGAAAACAATAGTCAACTGTTCGTGAGTGGTTGTTGTAATTTAATTATTTCACGATGGAAGAGGAGTGAAGAACTCGATGTGAGGTAAAAGAAGTATTTTGGAGCAGGCTGGACTCGTGCTAGTCTTGCCAAATTACTGTCTTCGTGGGAGATAATATTAACCTGGATATGTAACTGCCGTCGAGGGAATCTTTTATTTTGTAATTCCTTTTTAGGTTCTAAAACCTACAATTACTGACATGGCCAACTTAGGTATGTAAACGTAAGTGTTAAAAGTGACTGAATGTATTATTGGATTAGCTGGCTTTATTTGGTCTTGTTCTGTGGTTTTTCTTGATGTTGTTTTGTGTGTGTTTTTGCTATTTTGTTAGTTTTTGTTATGCCTCTGTTTTTTCGTGCCTCTTGTGCATGTTTGTGTATTGGTCAGTTTTGGTACCTTTCGACTAGAACAGACCTACGTAGTACCAGACTATGAAGATAATAGTTCAGGTACTCATTTTTATTTTATGCATGTAACCTGTTAGAATTCTTAAAGCCATGCCAAGACATGCTGTCTTGTATGTCCCTGGCTAGCAATTTTGTGGAGTGGCCTATCCAATTTTATAACCTCTAAATTTAAGTAAACTATTTTTCCTTTATTTTTCACGTCTTTTGAAATCCTTGGATAGGTCACGTAGAATGTTCCTTGGAATACTGTTTATTACCATCTTAGTGATGGTATTTCATCTTATGTCCTGGTTACCATGTGAATCCTTGGGCATTGTTCCTTGTTATCATTATTAAAGGGGAGGTTTTTATTTTTTTCTTGCTGATTGAGACAAGAACATTGGATTTAGTTTGGAGCAGTCACACTGATTAAAGCCTCCCATGTTATCAAGCTTATTTAATTACTTTCTTCTTGATTTTGGATCATACCTTGGAATTTATTAACTTGGTTATGTGGTCTTCACCACCTTAAGGTAATTTATGATTTTACCAATTTTTCTTTAATTGAATTATCAATTAACTTGATGGATTTTTCTTCTCTTCTCTGGTTCGGAAACAAGGAAGTTGTAGTTTCACATATTTTTAAAAAATGTAGATTCTTCACTTATCTAAGTCAATTATTTGTTCATCATATTGCCTTTGTGGCAAAACCTTACTGTATTTTGTTACTATGTTAAAATATATTTTGGTTACCCTAAGAGTTGTTTCTTGGTGTTCTTTGTTCACAGTAGACATGTATTTTAAGTCTCTTATTACTTTGGGTTATATTCTGTCCATCACGCTCCTTCCACATATTAATTATCCTTTTTTGTTGGTATGATAGTGTACCTTACTTCTGGATTACCTTTCTCTTGTTCTTTTAAAAGATCGTAACAGTTCATTATTGAACCACGCTCTGCTACCTGTTACGATCAATAAAAAAAAACAAGAGAAAGGTAATCCAGACGTAAGGTACAATATCATACAAACAAACAAAAATTAATATGTAGAAGGAGCGTGTTGGACAGAATATAACCCAAGGTAATAAGAGACTTAAAAAAATACATGTCTACTGTGAACAGAGAACACCAAGAAACAACTCTTAGGGTAACCAAAATATATTTTAACATAGTAACAAATTACAGTAAGGTTTTGCCACAAAGGCAATATGATGAACAAATAATTGACTTAGATAAGTGAAGAATCTACATTTTTTTAAAATATGTGAAACTACAACTTCCTTGTTTCCGAACCAGAGAAGAGAAGAAAAATCCATCAAGTTAATTGATAATTCAATTAAAGAAAAATTGGTAAAATCATAAATTACCTTAAGGTGGTGAAGACCACATAACCAAGTTAATAAATTCCAAGGTATGATCCAAAATCAAGAAGAAAGTAATTAAATAAGCTTGATAACATGGGAGGCTTTAATCAGTGTGACTGCTCCAAACTAAATCCAATGTTCTTGTCTCAATCAGCAAGAAAAAAATAAAAACCTCCCCTTTAATAATGATAACAAGGAACAATGCCCAAGGATTCACATGGTAACCAGGACATAAGATGAAATACCATCACTAAGATGGTAATAAACAGTATTCCAAGGAACATTCTACGTGACCTATCCAAGGATTTTAAAAGACGTGAAAAATAAAGGAAAAATAGTTTACTTAAATTTAGAGGTTATAAAATTGGATAGGCCACTCCACAAAATTGCTAGCCAGGGACATACAAGACAGCATGTCTTGGCATGGCTTTAAGAATTCTAACAGGTTACATGCATAAAATAAAAATGAGTACCTGAACTATTATCTTCATAGTCTGGTACTACGTAGGTCTGTTCTAGTCGAAAGGTACCAAAACTGACCAATACACAAACATGCACAAGAGGCACGAAAAAACAGAGGCATAACAAAAACTAACAAAATAGCAAAAACACACACAAAACAACATCAAGAAAAACCACAGAACAAGACCAAATAAATGCCAGCTAATCCAATAATACATTCAGTCACTTTTAACACTTACGTTTACATACCTAAGTTGGCCATGTCAGTAATTGTAGGTTTTAGAACCTAAAAAGGAATTACAAAATAAAAGATTCCATCGACGGCAGTTACATATCCAGATTAATATTATCTCCCACGAAGACAGTAATTTGGCAAGACTAGCACGAGTCCAGCCTGCTCCAAAATACTTATTTTACCTCACATCGAGTTCTTCACTCCTCTTCCATCGTGAAATAATTAAATTACAACAACCACTCACGAACAGTTGACTATCGTTTTCTCCAATCAAACAATATTTCGAACAATATCGAAATACCAAGTTGTAAATAAAATTATATTCAAAATAAACAGTCAGGTCGTCCATGATTTGTATCTTCCGGAAGGGACAAAAGTTAGTTCCTACGGCCGACACCCAGAGCGTCCCAGCAAGCAGGCACTTGGGAGGAAGAGCACTTCTCGCCATCTGGTAGCGACAAGAAGTACTACATACATAGTATTCATAGAATATCACGAGCCTACGCTCGAGCGTGACGTAGTTAAAAAAATAATTCACAGATAGAACAGGCTAATCAAAACTGAACGAAGAGTTCTAAGTCAGAATCCAGCCACGTATCAATAAGGGAGTCTTTTTGTGTGACTCGTGAACAGCAGTGTTAAAGGAAAATGTTAGCGAAGGTAAACTGGTGTCCCAAAGACTGTGGTCCTTATGGTGAAAGCAATTAGGGCAGCCCGTAAATTGCGATTCACCCTTCCAGCGTAGGAACCTTTAGGGTAATAGGGCGTGCTAGTGACGTGTGAAATGGAGAGTTCAAACAAAAAATTCTTGAAAACATGTGAAGTAAAGCACTTCGCATTATCAGATACCAAAGTTTGGCATGAACCGAAGTATGCGAAGATTTGTTTAAGACAAGAGATTACCGTTTGAGTAGTAGCAGCTTTGGTAGGGAATAGCCAATGAAAACGAGAAAATCCGTCGGTGCATACCAACACAAAGTGGTTTCCTGACTTCGATACCGGAAAAGGTCCTACATAATCGACAAAAAATCCTTCCTTAGGAACCTTGGCAATATCAGATGACAACAGACGAGTTTTCGAGTTATTAAGGGGTTTAGGCCTCTTACAAGTATCACAATTGTTCACCATTTTGCCCACATCTTTGTCAATCCCTTTCCAGATATAATTTTGGCGAATTTTCTCTCTCGTTTTGAACACGCCCAAATGTCCGCCAATCGCAGACTCGTGGAAGTATTTAAAGATCACCGGAATTAAGACAGATGGAATGACAATTTTCGGAAGTTTATCATTCCGAGCTTTACAACACAGAACATTGGACTTCAAAGAGAAAGATTTTACTACTTCCCCTTTCTCCAGTTTACCAATAATCTAACCGATGACAGAGTCTTCTCTCTGGTATTCCGAAACATCTCGGAATAATTCAGGGCAGTTAGAAAGGATAACGTTAACAAGATTGTTATGGATGTTATCATCTTCACCAGAATTCACCAAATCAACATCATTTTCACCTTACATCCTACTCAGGCAATCTGCGATAACATTATCAGATCCTATTATATGTCTAACATTGAACTTGAAAGAAAGGATGCGATTAGCCCATCTGGCTATTCGACCGGTCTTCCTAGGTTTATCCAGGACCCAACTTAAGGCCTGATTATCGGTCTCTAAATCAAACTGAACATGTTCCACATAAAGCTTGAACTTTTCCAAGGCAAACATCACCGCTAGAGCCTCTAACTCATACACTGAGTATTTCTTCTCGGCATCGTTCAAAGTTCTCGAAGCGCATGCAACGGGTAAACGTCCTAATTCATGTTCTTGTAAAAGGACTGCACCGACAGCGCTATTAGAAGTATCAGTCTGAATGATGAAATTCTTAGAAAAATCAGGGATGGCAAGAACGGGGGCGTTGGTTAAAGCCATTTTCAGATCTTCGAAAGCTGCATCCTGGTCAGGACCCGAAGCAAACTCAACTCCCTTTTTCCTTAATTTGTTGATAGGTGCAGCACGATGGGCAAAATTGGGTATAAACTTACGAAAGTAATTAATCATGCCAAAGAAGCGGGAGATTTCTTTGCCTGTCTTTGGTGGATATACTCCCTAATGGACTATGAATGATCTATGGATATCCCAGAAGATGAAATTATGTGCCCTAGGAAGGAGGTCTGAGGCTTTGCAAAAGATACCTTAGAAAGCTAACAGTAAGTCCCGCACCTCTAAGTCTAGATAAGACCTCTCTTACATGTTGTAAATGTTCATCGAAAGTTTTACTGAATATAACAACGTCATCCAAATAGTGGTATACAGATTTAAATTTATTACCATCGAACACATTATCTAACAATCTACTGAGCACTGCAGCTCCGGTAGACAAACCGAACGGGAAGCGTTCAAACTCAAAAAGATTCCAGTCTGTCGTGAATGCCGTAATGGCTTTAGACCATTCTGTTAAGGGTACCTGGAAATAGGCACTATTGAGGTCGAGAATAGTAAAGAAATTGGCTCCCCGGAACCAGGCAAAGCAAGATTGTAAGTCCGGAAGAGGAATAGATTGCAAAATAACCTGTTTGTTAAGTGCACGGTAATCAATAACAGGTCTGTATTGCCCATTAGGTTTAGGTACGAGGAAAATAGGAGACGCATATGCTGAAGTTGATTTCCTGATAATACCCTCCTTTAGCATATCGTCTATAATTTCTTTTAACTCCTTCATTTTAGGTGGAGACAATCTGTATGGGGAAGCGCGTACAGGAATGGTGTCGGAAAGTTCTATCTCATATTCCAGAAGATTAGTTACACCCTGTTTGTCAGTCAAAACCTCGGGGAATTCCGAACATAAAACTTTAATTTGCTTGGTCTGATGTTCATTTAAATTATTAAACTCAAGATCATCAACAGTCACAGGTTTAGAATCCAGTTGAGCTGAGTTAACATTATTATCATGCATCTGGTTAAATGTAATCTTTAATTTAGGTTTGAATTGAAACAAATATAACCTTGTCCTCAAATCAATTAATAAGCGAGTATTTCTAATAAAATTGGCCCCAAGTATCACGCTACAGGACAAATTGTTAACAATCCAGAACTTTAATTTCCACGATAAATCAGCAATGTTAATCTTGACGATAACATAACCTAACACATTAAGAGCCGTAGAATTCGCCGAGATAACATTATTGGATTCGTTTACCAACTCGCCAAATTTGCATACCGATTTCATACTTTCAAACCATTTCCTATCTAAAAAGGAATAAGTACTGCCTGAATCAATTAATGCTGAAACAGGTTCGTTGTTAATATAGATCTCAATAAACGGGCAGTTACTCTTAGACGCACACATAATACGACTACTAATTTCATTATTTTTATAGGCATCTCTGTCATAATCACTATTATCAAAAATTGTAAACCCTTTTTTGTTAGTATAATTCTTTGATATATGACAATCCGAGGAGATACCCTTTAAATGGCATCATTTATCGCGATTAAATTTCCTATCACATCATCGAGCAATATGGTTGTAGGATCCACAACGATCACATCTTCCCCCTTTGTTAATTCTTACCTCGTTGGGTGAAGATGCCATTTGCCACTGTAAATTACTACCAGTTGGGTAGCTCGGAGGAGATATCTCAGGTACATACATGTTTGTAGGCACATTGGTATTAGGAAAACTAACAGTTGGAATAAGATTACTAAAATTCATAGGTGCAGAAACATATGGACTAGCAAACATACTAGGGTGACTCACATTTGGGGAAATCATAGGCGAAGAACCACAGTTGTTAGGTAAATGAGCAGACTGCATTACATTACCCAAGTTAATAGGACTCGCAGTTGGGGAAATCATAGACGAAGAAACACAGTTATTAGGTAAATAAGGAGACTGCATTACATTACCCAAGTTAATTGGACTCACAGTTGGGGAAATCATAGGCGAAGAAACACAGTTGTTAGGTAAATAAGCAGACTGTATTACATTATTCAAGTTAATTGGTGGAGGAACGTTGCATACTCTCAATGAATCAGCATCTCTGATAGTTCCCGCATACCTAATAATTTCTTTTAATTCCATTAAGGTAGTAGGTTTGGATTCTAAAACGAAATATGAGCGACATTCGGGATTTACCCCACCAATGATCGAAGAAACTAACTGTTTTTCAGACAAGGTTACCATTAAAACTCTGTAAAAGGTTTTAATGTCTAGAAAATAATCATTAAGGGGTTCTCCTAACCTCTTTACTCGAAAAACAAGTTATGTCGAAGTACACTTAAGGCACGAGGGGGAATGAAGGATTCTAAAACATCCTCATGAAAATCTACTAATGAAGTCTGAGAACTCATTGCCTCCACAATCTTTTCCCTCAACAATCCAACCCTATAAGGAAAAATGATTTCAAAAATTTTGGCATTCGATAATCTAAATATCACCGCGTTATCAATTAAATAAATTAGAACTTTCAAAAAATTTATCAATTGATTAATGTCGTTACCACTGCATATTTGCAAATCCTTCAGACATGAACTAAGAGGATGAAAAAACAGAGGGATAACAGAAACTAACAAAATAGCAAAAACACACACAAAACTACATCAAGAAAAACCACAGAACAAGACCACATAAATACCAGCTAATCCAATAATACATTCAGTCACTTTTAACACTTACGTTTACATACCTAAGTTGGCCATGTCAGTAATTGTAGGTTTTAGAACCTAAAAAGGAATTACAAAATAAAAGATTCCCTCGACGGCAGTTACATATCCAGGTTAATATTTATCTCCCACGAAGACAGTAATTCGGCAAGACTAGCACGAGGCCAGCCTGTTCCAAAATACTTATTTTACCTCACATCGAGTTCTTCACTCCTCTTCCATCGTGAAATAATTAAATTACAACAACCACTCACGAACAGTTGACTATCGTTTTCTCCAATCAAACGATATTTCCAACAATATCGAAATACCAAGTTGCAAATAAAATTATATTTAAAATAAACAGTCAGGTCGGCCATGATCTGTATCTTCCGGAAGGGACAAAAGTTAGTTCCTACGGCCGACACCCAGATCGTTCCAGCAAGCAGGCACTTGGGAGGAAGAGCACTTATCGCCATCTGGTAGCGACAAGAAGTACTACATACATAGTCTTCATAGAATATCAAGAGCCTACGCACGAGCGTGACGTAGTTCAAAAATTCATTCACAGATAGTGCATGGTAATCAAATCTGAACGAATAGTTTTAAGTCAGAATCCAGCCACGTATCAATAATAATTTAATAATATAGGGATAGGGATATAATAGACCTTTAGTATCACACCCGCCCGTGTAAATCACGTGAAGAAATTCAAGAGTACCCCTTGACCCCCTTAAGCGCATTATATACGTATTGATGAATTTACAGCTTAAGTCGGTTCCGTGATAACCTTATAGCCGATTGCGAACGTTGACAGTAATGCAATAAATGGCATTGCGTCTTAGAGAAATAGATGGACTTCTGAGATTATGTTGCCATGGTTACCGGCTTGCACTCTTTCAGTAGCTTAATAAATGAGATTAGTTTTCTGGGAATATCTCAAAAACTGTTGGTTTTAGGACCTTAAAATGTGGTTTTAGGGGGCCCGTAGGGCCTCCGAGTTTTGTTTCTCACATTGAGACGCTGAAAATGAGCTTTGTCTCGTCTTTCTACGCCCATTTCAGCATGCATTTTAAGGGTGTCGGCCCTCTTTTGTGAGAGGTATGGAGAAGAGTTACATCAATGATAACTTTCATGCCTCTGATGGACATCTGTATCAAATTTTACTTGATCCACTCAGCCTGTCTTGAGTGATGCGTGTACAAAGTTGTACACAGACAAGGAGACAGACAGACAGAAAAAAATTGCTTTTGCGCGCAACCTTCGTAAACCAGTCTGGAACGCGTTAATAACTCAAATTTCCGTGGAAATTCAGAAAAAACAGACAACTTTCATTTTTATGTACAGTATATAGGGATATGTAGGGATAAGGCGTCCGGTCGTGTATGAGAGATCGGGCCAGGGCGATTTGTTGATGAATGACTTTGCAACGTCGTGATGCCTATTAGAGTAATTGCTATATTGCTTTTAGGGGCGGACCTACGAGGTCATCTGCCCCAACCTATCGGAGTAAGATGCCGGAATATAATTCTGCAAATACTGGTGATATGCTCACTCGTTATCTATAAAAGATATTATATTTCCGGATGTGTCTTCTGTAACATCTTTTAGCGATAACATTGACTTGTATCCCCTGCCTAATCCCACAGTTTCTGGAAACTGCTTGCCCCCAGGCAGCCATGTGTTCGAAAGGTGATAGTCAATACTCTTGCACTAGTTGTAGAATTTCCCATTGCCTTGGTTTTAGAATTTTTAATGACGTTATTTTCCAGCTCACCTCATCATCATTTTCCTGCTTAGAGTGTTCTTGTCTTTTATATTGAGTCTGCCTTCATGTAGATTCAGAGGAGTGTAGTTCAAGTTGTCTTCTACTCCTGCTTGTTGTAGAACACTGGTATCTTTTCCGAGAATTAAGTATCTCTGTAGATGTATAACTTGTTGGTTGTTTGGCGCTATAGCATCAAGAATACTTACGCCTTCTGTGAACATTCTATGTTTCGTAATCATGGTTACTATTGTGCGATTAATGCTTTCTAGATCTGTTTCAGATCATTTTTAAACGCCACATGAATACGCCAGAACATATACAGCATATGAATATTGGTAGCCTTTGTTAGGTTAGAAGATGCGGCTTCGGTGGCGTAGTTAGTAGCATACTGAGCTTCTCTGCCCAAGATCGCGGGTTCAAACCCGGCCAAAGTCGACGGTTTTTAAGAGCGTTTAAATCCTTCAGTATGCCTTCCTTCGGAGGGGAAGTAAAGAAGGCGGTCCCATGTCATAGATTTGTGGCATGTTAAAGAACCTTCCACTAATTACACTTGTGTTAAGCTAAATTATTTATAGGTTAAATACGCTCTAATTAGGTTCCTACGTTCGTCGCCAGGAGTCGACCGCAGTGGCGTCTAGTAGTCAAGTTCTGAACTAGTAGTCGTTGATGGTGGCGTTTGGTAGCAAAAGAAGGAACTACTGGAAATTCAATGTCTGCAGTCCTTACTTGAATTAAAAACAGGTAACACACACTAATACAGTCAACACAATGAACACCGGTTATCAGACATATTTGACACACACCCAAAGTACACGGGACTACATGACCGCGTTGTCGCAGCCCCTAAACTAAGGAACCAACCAATCAACTAGGTTAGAAGAACTAAGCTTGGATTTTAGCAGAAGTCAGTGTCTATGATGGAATTTCCGGTAGAGATAGACTCCTTGTCAGATTTATTATCGGTTACGATTGCTCGCTACAGAGGTGTACAAATTATTAATATCAAATAATCAGTCACAAGGTTGTATTGAAGATCATCTGCTGGCTTCTTTTGTAACCCTGTTTAGTAATGTTTTCTCCTTTGTCGACTTACACATTTTCCCATAAGAAGTTGTGTCTGAAAACTTTCGGAATTGGGTATTCCGAGGTATACTAATAAAACTATCAATTCTCCGTCTTTTCAATACAATATTAATAGTCTATTTATACAATTGGGTACATGTTTCGCACAAACGTTAGTGCTTCCTCAGCCCAAATATGCATTAAGACATAAACAAATATTACGCACTTATCAAATACATTTTCATTGTATGTATTTGATAAGTCCATAATATTTGTTTATGTCTTAATGCATATTTGGGCTGAGGAAGCACTAACGTTTGTGCGAAACATGTACCCAATTGTATAAATAGACTATTAATATTGTATTGAAAAGACGGAGAATTGATTGTTTCATTAGTAAACATATTCAATACGGACCTGAAATGGATAATATTATTCCGAGGTATACCTGAGCTTGGCCGGTTTTCTAATTTTTCATTGATTTTGGAATATACCTACTAAGTCAGGTGGTTTCAATCCTTAGTTCACGAATCTTTGAATAGTTCAAGAGTGAATCAACAGTAAAATGACTCCGAACCCCTCTGCTCTAAATTCACACGAAAAGTTGAGTGAAGTAATCAAAACCAAACGTGTGGCATTTTACATTAGCAAAAAACCTCTGTTGGTGGAAATTTAAAAAAAATCATTTCACTTTGAGTTTCTTAAAAGGAAATATAATTAAGAATCTTTGTTAAACGTTGGAAGTAATTTTACCGCCTTGTAAACATATTTAGTGCATTAAGCCGTGAAAAGTATACATGTAATTTTGGGACACTGGCGTCGTCGAGTCTAATAATTTGACACCACTTTATGTATGTATTATGTTACTTCTTTGCCCATACTGTCAATTTGTTCATCAGTTTTTATGGTTATTCCCACTGGTTTACACCGATGACCGGTTTCTATGTTAATGATTTTGCATTATGTTTGTATCAATTCCCATGTACATGTCCTTCGAATTGGTATCAGTCTCGTATATTGATGAGTGATGCCATTTTGTTTATATTTTATGTCATCCACCTAAGGAGGTGGGTTAGTTTGAGAAGTTTGCGTTTACTTCCTTTTACATCGTACTGTATCGTTAGTTTAGTCGCCTCCGTAGCGTACGGTGAGCATGGTTAGCTCTCGCCCCGGAGGTTCTGGGTTCAATTCCCGGCTCTGCCACGAAATTTGAAAAGTGGTCTGAGGACTGGAACGGGTTCTGCTCATCCTCGGGTGAACCAAATGAGTAGAGGGGGTTCGATTCCCACCTCAGCCATCCTCGAAGTGGTTTTCCATGGTTTCCCACTTTGTCTTCGGGTAAATGCCAGGATGGTACTGCACCCGTATCCAAGTGGTCTTACCTGTTGAAACCCGATGGAACTGATGGATCGTAGAATCTGGAAGCGCCCGGCTGAAATGCCCCTAAAATTCTACCAACTAGGATCAACCAGGGATAAGGATACCTCTCTTATAAAGAATGCGATAGGAAGATGCCAGTGGTCGATAAAATGAAAACGAAAAATAACTCAAAGTGAGCTAACGAGACTCTAAAAAAAGACTAAATTAATCTCGAGCGTGGCGCTAGGCATTCTAAAAACTGACCCAGTGGTCCTCGTAGCGCATCCTATTTCTAGTATAAATGACCAAGACATTCGAAGTATTTAGAATTGACCAACAGTTTATTAATCTAAAGACTGTTGCATGGTGGACTATCTCTCCACTAAACAAAATAATTCACCTCTACTGAAGCGTAGAAATCTCATAATAACATTAGCATCGAAATATATTCAAAAATGCTCTCAAAATACAGTATCCTAATCGCTTGTAAAAAAAACAGTTTCAAGAATATTTAAACATTATTATATACACTCGTTACATATTTAAATGATCCTCAAAGTTTATCATATTATATACATTTATACATTATTGTACACGTTCAAATTCTTCATCATTAATAAATTCGATTCCATCAATTATCATTCTATAGCATTAGTTAAAGTCAAATTAGGGCATGTTCGACGAATGGTTAAGTTTATCGAATGCATTATCATAAAAAAATGTTAACAACATTTTAAATCACATAGTTATTCATGGTATTATTATTATCATCTCTAAAGCTTTTAGTGGTTATTATTACATGATTATATGAATATTATTACTCGTCTTTCCAATTAACCTTTCACCAAAAACAAATGTTATTAATTTGGTAAATCCATTCTAGAACAATTATCATAATGCTGTTTCACTTAAATGTTGGATATATTAACCTCATACTAGCCTTCTAGTATTAATATTCGTGACTATACTGCACGTTCAAAATATACACATAATTGTATTCAGACATAGCTCAATAGCTAATTTATACTGGACAGAAAAATGACATAGATCATCCATTGATTTCTAATATCTCATTATAGCAATCAAATTCGCAAATACACGTTGCTTCATTCATAGATAAGCTCTCCATAGCTTGTAAACAATTTTCCAAACATCGTTAAGTTCAATTAAGCTTTAACATAAAAGTCATGAAATATCGTGCATCAAATTAACATAAGTTAAAGTATCATGGACAATTTTTATCAGAACTAAGGCAAATATAATATAATAAGCTGTTTAAATAACAGTGCTTGAGAATTTTTGACATTATCATTTCGCTTTGTAATGAAAATATTTTATACAATCATTTTACAATAGTAATTTATTTCTCATTATAATCTCATGTTCATAACTATATCTTTCAAGAAACTGTGGATAGATCACTGTAAAAAGAACGATTCAGCTCCACTAGACAAAACTCGACTGGAGATCCTCACCCAAAGAAACACGAAAGATTCTACACCATAGAAATGAGCCTGTCTTAAGAAGGTACACGAAAACTATTAGAATCCAACGCTTAACCAGGATGGAGTTCAACAAACGAATCATGAACAAAAAGAAACTGAACGATCTAATAGTGTCTAAGACCACTCCAAAAAGAAAAATCTCAAGAGCTGTAGATGACCAAAATCAATCCAAAAATCGCAAA
The DNA here is from genome assembly GCA_946902985.2 of Meconema thalassinum. Taxonomy (NCBI): domain Eukaryota; kingdom Metazoa; phylum Arthropoda; class Insecta; order Orthoptera; family Tettigoniidae; genus Meconema; species Meconema thalassinum. Next base: position 600,747,851 of record OX336388.2, on the reverse strand, counting down.
TATCTGCTCTATAAATCATTAACTTATGTTTCCATATTTATACTGCACTTGATGAAAAATAGACCCGCACGTCTATTAGAGAAACTCGCATGAAATGCATAAGTGTTCAAGTTCAAATTCGAAATTCGTAGAAATGTCTATTCAAATAATCTTCAAGTATACGTAGCGTATTGGTCATCTGCTTGCTAACTACTATTCTTATATAAAGTTATCGTAGTCTTCTCTCTACTCTTCATATTAATCTTCTCAACAAGTTATATAATTCCATTAAATGCTCAGATATAGAAAAAGAAAGAAGTGAATTATTGCATAAAAATAGCAATAAACTATTAATGTTAACTACAAAAATAAAATACACTACAAAACAGAAGCGATAGAGAATCGGGTCTAGCCCTGGAGTGTATTTTCTAACTACTAAGAAAAATTGGTGAAAAGGAACACTCTAGAGTATGTCTAATTCATACTGTCTACTATGAAAATGGGTGGTCAGCTACCTTGTACGTTGCCATCTGGTTGAAATATTAGTATGCGAGGAACACACTGTCCTCGTTCTGGAACTGAACCCTCGTTCATCAGGTCGCGTAGTCCTCGATACGACTGGATCTTGTAAAGAACCGAACCCGAGTTCGAACGTTTGAAAAGTAAAAACAGCTGTACGCGAAACAAGTTCATCGCTCTCACACGTTCCCAAGATATAGCTGGAGCTTATTCGTAGTATGCCATTGTAATTCATGCAGTTACAGTATGAATGTATAATAAACATCTCCAAGACGTCTTCCACCTCTTCTTAAGGAGTTTTCTGCTGTTATAATAATCCATGTTTGGTTTTGGTGAACATCGTAAGTAGTCAATTCCACTATTGCATCGCATTCCTGCTTTCCATTTTAGCCCATACGTGACATAGCCATGTCTTGGTGAAGCCTCCGTTCAATCAACTTCTATTCTGAAGTCATAATGATAATATGCCTGCTTACTGTAAACTGTACCGTTGTAGAATAAAGTCTTGTACTGGCATGTAAAATATCACACAAGTCCTGGTGAATACAAAGTTCACTGCTCCTGATGATGAAGTTTAACACAGTCTTCAGTTATAATAAGCTAAGACATAAAAATTTGCGGTACGAACTGTCTAACTTTAAGAAGATACACGTCCGCGTTGCTCGCGCACGATAGGAGTGTCGTACTCCCAGCAGAGTATATAGCAAACTCGTGTCTCTGCCTGGACAGATCTTTGCTTACTGCTCTGCGAAACCCATAGTGCTGTTCGTTCAGGAACGATATTGACTATCGATATCGACACTGGATCATGTTCGATAATATTCTGATATTTTGTTATCTGCATTTATAAATGCACCTAAGTACACACCGGTCCAACATAGATCCAACTCAATACAAAATACGGTCTCAGTACTGAAACCGTATTTTGCATTTAGTCGGATCTATGTTGTACAGGAGAGTACTCAGATGAATTCCTGCGGCTCTATTTACAAGGCATGTAGCGTATTGATACTTTGTGGCGAGCGTAGGAGCATTTCAGCAGCCCGCATTACATGCTTCAAACAGGTGCTATGTCTTTAGTTCGAGTGATGGCTACAAAATGGAGGCAGCAGTAACGTCAATCTGATGCAATCTGATACATTTTGATACAGTATTTATGAAACCGAACAACAACTGGTAAATGCATTATATTAAAAGAAAAGGAAACTTGAGAGTATTTTACATATAGATAAATGCATATGACAGAATAACAGAGTATTATCGAACACTAGCCAGTGTCGGTATCGACTGTCAATGTCATTTCGCAACGAAGAGCATTATGGGTCTCACAAGAGCAGTCTGAAATATCTGGCAAGGCAGCGAGGTCAGATCACGATATACTTTGCTTGGAGTACAACACTCCTGTGTCGCGCACGTAACGCGGTCGTTTACGTACTTCAAAATTAGACGTTCGACGCGAAGTTGAATCCAGTTCAGTTCGACAGTTCGTAACGCAGCATTTTATGTCTCGGCTTGTTATAGCTAGAGATAGTGTTAGTCTTCATTATTAAGGAGCAGTGAACGCCGCCTTCACTAGGACTTGTGATATTTCAATGCCAATACAAGACTATATTCTTCAATAGTTCAGTACAGTATACTGTCCGTCCACCAGCTCATGATCTCAGGGGACTGAAGGGGAGCGGAGAGACATTCCAGCTGCGTTGATTGAGTGGACGTGCCGCTGCAGATATTGCCAACTTAGCACCTATGTTATTCACGCTATGCTTAATCACTGCTACTTGCGTTTGATTTCAATTGTGAAATCGTACGGGTTAGTGTTATGTCGGAAGTGAAGAAGAAAAGAGTGATACATTCTGAGGGTAGGGAAATAATTAGGAAAGTGATTGAGGGAAGTGATGAAGAAGCACCGCACGGCTGTTATCTGCATCCGCCCCACATCCACACGACTGTTATCCGCATCCGCCCCACATCCGCACGACTTTTATCCGCATCCGCCCCACATCCGCACTACTTCTATCCTAATTCGCACGTTTGTTATCCAAATCTACTGGCCTTACAATAATATTTTCGTTCCATGATTAAAATGAATGTTATAGGCCTACAGCCAGAATTGCAACCCTTTTCAGTTCGGAGTGTTAATTGTCCTTGACATAATTTTAATGAGATTAGCGTAAATCATCATCTTACATTTGTCATGAGAAAAAAACATAATTGAAAAATATGATGTCATAAACATCGGGTCTTAGTAATGATATTCAACATGTTTGGATTGTATTCTAAAAACTATCCGCCAACTTACTCCAAACATTGTCCGCAGCGTATCCGCTATCCGCACAGCCATGCAAACTATATCCGCGTGGCGAAAACTTTTGCGGATATCCGTGTCCACACAGGGCTTTAGTTATAAACTAAACAGCATGAACTGAATAACGTTTAAGTTTCACAATTTTCAGCGACCTCTTTGCTTTTATCTTTAATCTAAGCGTGAATACACATTCTAAACTAGTACGATAATATTACTTAGAAATCTCACTGTGCTGTGTCAACACCATCCACATAAAAAACGTGTTTGCCAGACAGCCTGTGCTGAGTAGAGCGCATAAGTATCTGAGGTTGGCACCATTGTCGTTCACGCAGAGGCCAACTTCTACTGCTGACTCCTTGCATTCCTGCCACGGATCTTAATCTGGTGGACGGACAGTATATATGGTAATCATGACTACAGAACAGAGTTTGAATGAACGTGTACTTCATCACGACATGTTAATGTCGCGGATGGGCTAAGATGGATGGAAGGAATGCAATACAATAGTGGAGTTGACCACCTAGGATGATCTCTATCATCAACTATGAAATACTACAACAGCAGAAAGCTTTTTAAGAAGAGATGGAAGACGCTTTGGAAAAGTTGACTGTACATTCATACTGTGACTACATGAACTATAATGGTATTCTACGAATAGGCTACAGCATCTCAGGAACGTGTAAGAACAATGAACTTGTTGCGCGAACAGCTGTTTTTACTTTTAAACCGTTCGGAATCGGGGTTTGGTTCTCTTCAAGATCCAGTCTTTTCGATAACTACGCGACCTGATGAACGAAGGTTCGGTTCCAGAACGAGAACAGTGTGTATTAAGCATATTCCAATTTCAAAGAGATGGCATCGTACAAGGTAGCTGAAAACTATTTTTCACATGTAGACAGTATGGATTAGACATACTCTAGAGTGTTCCTTTTTCACCAATTTTTCTTAAGTAGTTAGAAAATGCATTAATTTTTGCCAATCCACAGTTTTTGGGATTTTCTTTTTGAATTTTTAGACACTTTTTAGTTTTTTCAGTTTTTCTGTTTTTCATGATTCGTTTGTTGAACTCCATCCTAGAATGCCGATACTTCATCGCTTCTGTCCTGTAGTGTATTTTATTTTGTAGTTAACATTAATACTTTATAATGCTTTTCCTTATTATATTTTGGGCATTTAATAGAGCAATATAGTTTGTTGAGAAGACATATATGAAGATTAGGAAGAAGACTGCGATAACTGTATTTAAGAATAGTTGTTAGCAAGCAGATGTTCGATACGCCACATAAATTTGAAGATTATTTGAACAAACACTTCTACAATTTTGAACTATGAATCTGAACACTTTTGCATTTCTTGCAAGTTTGTTTAATAGACGTGTGGGTTTATTTTTCGTCGAGTGCAGCATAGATATGGAAACATAGTGATTTCTATAGTGGATATTTGCGATTTATGGATTAATTTTTGCTAATCCACAGTTTCTGGGATTTTCTTTTTTGAATTTTTAGACACTTTTTAGTTCGTTCAGTTTTTCTGTTTTTCATGACTCGTTTGTTGAACTCTATCCTAGTTAAGCGTTAGATTCTAATGGTCTACGTGTACCTTCTTAAGGCAGGCTCTTTACCATGGTGTAGTATCTTTCGTGTTTATTTCGGGGAGGATCTCCAGTCGAATCTTGTTTAGTCAAAAGCTGAATCGTTATTTTTGCAGTGATCTATCTTTAATTTCTTGAAATAAATATTTATGAACATGAGATTACATTGAGAAATAAATAAATATTATAGAAAGATTGTATAAAATAGTTTCGTTATAAAGCGAAATGATGATGTTGAAAATTCTCAAGCACTGTTATTTAAACAGCTGATTACACTATATTTGTCTCAGTTCTGATACAAATTGTCCATGATACTTTAACTTATGTCAATTTGAAGCAAGATATTTTACGACTGTTATGTAAAAGCTTATTAAATCTTAATAATGTTTGGAAAAATATTTACAAGCTATTGAGAGCTTATGTATGAATAAAGCAATGATTGTCTGCGGAATTTGATTGTAACAAGGGGATATTAGACATTGATGGATGATCTATATCATATTTTTCCAGTATAAATTAGCTATTGAGCTAGTACTGAGTGCACTTATGTGTAAATTTTGAACGTGCAGTATAGTCATGATTATAGATACTAGAAGGCTAGTATAAAGGTAATGAATCCAATATTTAAGTAAAACTAGCATTGTAATAATTTATCTGGAATGTATTGTTCGAATTGATGACATTTGTTTTAGAAGAAAGGTCTAATTGGAAAGACGAGTAATAATATTTGTATAATCATGTAATAAAAATGACTGAAAGCTTAAGAGATAATAATATGATTAATTGTGAGATTTAAAATGTTGTTAACATTTTTATGCAATGGCAATGCGTTCGATTAACTTAACCGTTCGTCGAATAAGACATTATATGAAAATAATAAGTGCACTAGAATACTTATTGATGGAGTTGAATATATTAAACACGAATAATTTGAACGTGAACTAAATTGTAACAAGAAGTTCCATGACGAACTAAAGAGCCTACTTTTCTTAAAATTTAAGATTCATGCCAATGATTGATCTATATGGATCTATCTAGAATAATGACGAAATTATGTTGGTAATATCGAAATTTCTAATTAGTTCGAAATACTGTATACCTGGCATATCGTAGCCTAATAGAGAACTACAGTTGGCAACCCTGGTGACTGAATATATTCTTAGTTCCATCTCTTAAGGTACAGAATACAAAATTTGGTAGAAGTCCAATGGATATCATGGACGTTACATGCAGCTAAACATTGGATCTAACAGCGCGCGTAAAATCATGTTGGCAACCATGACATACATGTATTGGTCAGAAATAATCTGAGATAATATGATCTATTGTTGTGTCAATTTTGAATGAAATCCATTAGTATAGAAATTACATGCATTTTAAAATTGGACCTGTCAGTAGGCTTAAAATCATGTTGGCAGCACTGACGTAGGCCTATATTAGTTACTCCAAATTAATCTAGAATGCCAGGTACTATACGTGTGCAAAGTTTAGAGCTATTGGCTTGCATACTTTCTGACAAAAATAGAGACAGCGTTTATTAACAGTTGGCAGCCCTGGTTACTCTTAAGAATCGGCATAGTCATATTTGTTATAGTACACATAGCACACACGAAATTTGGTTGAAATCCAAATGATAGTATAGAAGTTACATGTATTTAAAGTTGGACCTCCCAGCAGGCTTAGAATCATGTTGGTAGCACTGACGTATATAAGTTACTCCAAATTAATATAGAATGTCAGGTACTATACGTGTGCATAGTTTAAAGCTGTCGGCTTGCATACTTTCTGATATATGGATATTTGGATAAAAGAAATTGAGAGCTTTTATTAACAGTTGGCAGCCCTGGTGGCTCTTAAGAATACTCTCAGTCATATCTGTTTACGTACACATAGCACATACGAAATTTGGTTGAAATCCAGTTGATAGTGTAGACGTTATATGCATTTAAAATTTGGACCTATCAGCAGGCTTATAATCATTTTGGCAACACTGACATATATGGCCTCCTGGAAATAAAACTGTAATATTATTTTCTATACGTGTGCCAATTTTGAAATAGCTCCCATTCATATCTTCCAAGATATCCAACATGGAGCTCAAATTTCAATTGCGTTTTTTTCAGCAGTTGGTAGCAGTGAGATCATTTTCAAATATGGCCGTGAGATATTCAGGTATAGGTCTTTACTCCTACCAAATTTTGTTTCAATTGCTGTAGCCGTTTAGGAGTTGATAGGGGGGACACACACACAGCCAGCCAGACAGACAGACAGGCAGACAGAAAGAAGAACAGACAGACAGACAGAAGGGCAGACAGACAGACAGACAGACACACATTTGCCCGATCTCATGTCTACTTTTTCCTCATTTTTGCAAAATGTGAAAAGTAGGCTAAAAATGTAAATATTGCCACAAACTTACAAGGGTTATTTAATATGTGTAACAAGGGTATATAAACATGTTTAAATTTATTAAAATTGTTTTACATGCGTTAATGATGCTACATTTTTAATAGCATATTTAACAAGATTCAATGCTACTGCCATTAAGACGTCATTACGCTTCAGTGGAGGCAGGTATTTTTGTTCAGTGGAGAGGTATTCCACATTGCAGCAGTTTCTGGATAAATAAACTGTTGGTTGATTTTAAATGCATCGGATGTCTTGGTCATTTATACTAGAAACAGGATGTGCTACGAGGACCAGTGGGTCAGTATATAGAATGCTTAGCATCACGCCCGAGATTAATTTAATTATTTTCAGAGTCTTGTTAGCTCACTTTGAGCTATTTTTGGTTTTTATTTCATCGACCACTGGCATCTTCTTATCGCATTCTTTATAAGAGAGGTATCCTTATTCCTGGTTGATCCTAGCAGGAATAAGGACACCTTATTATAAATGAATACGATAAGAAGATGCCAGTGGTTGACGAAATGAAAACGAATATCAGCTCAAAATGAACTAACAAGACTCTTAAAAATTAAATTAATCTCGGGCATAAGGCTAAGCATTCAATAAAATAACCCACTGGTCCTCGTAGCACATCCTGGTTTTAATATAAATCACCAAGTCATCCGAAGAAAATTTAAAATGGATCAACAGTTTATTGTCAATAAAACTGCTGCATTGTGGAAATTCTCTCCACTCAACCAAAATATAAGATTGCTTCTATTGAAGCACATGATAGTCAGGTGTGGCATTAGCCTGAAATTTGGCTAACACATGCTGTTCAAGAATTACAGCATTTTAAGCGAAGTTCAAAATAAACATCATTAGATTCTACAAGATCGTACAAATAAATTTAACAAGTATAATAACCCTATTAAATTCGTACTAATCTATATACTTTTATACACTTAATTCGTTGTTCGAATTTCTCCTATATTATTCATAAATCCATTGACAAGTGTTCTATTGAGATCGGTTAAAGTCTTATTTGGGCATATCCGACGAACAATGAAGTTAATCGAACGTTATATCGCTTCAAAATTATATAACAATTCATTTTAAATCATCCATGAAATATTTAAATTAACATCCATTAAACTTTCACGTATTATTATTATTATTACAATGTTATACAAATATTATTACACGTCTTTCAAATCCGAACGTTTCAGAGAAAAGTGTTACTATTAACAATTCCTTTTTTTTGCGTGTGGTCTCCTCAAGAGACCCAGTGCCCGTGGGCGACCTGCGCGTCGGGATGAGAGATGGAATTGATTAAGGTGAATGAAATTGGAGAAGGATGTGGAAGGAAGCGGCCGTGGCCTGTCAGAAGGTACCGTCCCAGCATTTGCCTGCTGTTGAAAATGGGGAAACCACGGAAAACCATTTCAAGGACGGCCGACGGTGGGGCTCGAACCCACGCGTATACCGAGCCAGCAGAGAGCTTGGCCCCATGACCTAACACTGCGCTTTAGCCAGCGTAGCCACTACTGTCGGTTTTAGATTAATTGTTACAATGCATAACTTGGTTTAAATGTTGGATTTAAATGTTTACTAGCCTTCTAGTAATTGAAATCGTGACTGTAATTCACATTCAAAAATACACTTTAATTTACTCAGTAATAGCTTATCAGCTGATTTAATACTGGAAATCTGATATTTACCATCCATCGATGTCTAATATCTACTTCATTATAACTCAATTCTCGCAAACATTAATTGCTTTACACGCATATTAGCTCCCAATAGCTATAAATAATCACCAAACATTTTTAAGATCCAAAAAGCTTTTATACAACAATCGTAAAATACCCTGTTTCATAATATACATAAGTTAGAGTGTCATGGACAATTTTTATCAGAACTGTGTTAAATATGTTGTATTCACATGTTCAAATAATAGTATTAGTGATTTTCCAAAATTGTAATTTCATTTTAGGACGAATATATTTTATACATAGATTTCCTTTCTTTCAATAATATTTCATTGCACTCTCATTTTTGACAAAGATTTCTTTCAAAGAATTATAGATTGACCACAATCAAAAAGAACAATTCAGTTTTCGCCTAAACAAAATTCGAAATGGAAATCTTCCTCTAAAGAAACACGTAAGAGACTACACCATGAAAAATAGCCTGTCTTAAGAAGGTACAAATAATCCATTAGAATCAAACGCTGAACCAAGCTGGAGTCTTCCGAAAGAATAAATAAAGTAGAAAAACTGAACGAACTCGAATAAGTGTCTATATTCAAAAAGAAATTCAAAATTTTGGATCGCGGAAGCCTAATCCAAAAACGTAATTTTTCACACTAGAAATCTCTATATACTTACGAGTCTATATTGAACTCGTTGAAAAATAGACTAACACGTCTATCAAACAATGTTGCATGAAATGCCAAAATATTCAGTTTCGTTGCCTAAATAGGCACAAGTATTTATTCGGAATAATGTTCAAGTGTAAGTGGAATATTTGGCCAACGGCCTAGCCGTGTTGAAACACCGGATCCCATGAGAACTCCGCAGTTAAGCAACATTGGGCGCAGTCGGAACTTGGATGGTATGCCGGTTCTAGGCACTGCGCGCTGTTGGCCAACATAAGGAGGAGCGGAAAGGCCCTGGCCACCCTACCGCAAGTAAACTCCGGCTGGGGGTAGCCTCTTCGGAGGATCGGACCTGCCTTCGGGCAGAATACCAATTAATTTAATTAAGTGGAAAGACGTATAAGGATATGGAAACTGAAAGAAGGGGATAGAAGGGTCGAGTACCTCAAAATGGTAAAGGAAGGAATTCCAACCGATGAAGAAAGAGGGGTGGAAGAGGAATGGGCTAGATTTAAGAAGACACTAGTGGGTGCAGCAGAAGCAGTATGTGGGAGGACAAGTAGTAAGAAGAGGTGGAAGGAAACACCATGTTGGAATGAGAAGACAAAAGATATAGTAAGGGAAAAGAATAGAGCCTTTAGGAGGTGGTATCAAAATAGGACGGTAGAGACAAGGGAAGAGTACCAGGAAAGAAAGAAGGAGGCGAAGAGAGTGGTGGCTGAGGAGAGAAGGAAGTGGATGGAAGATTGGACAAAGATGATGGAGGAGGATAGTGAAGGTACAAAAAAGGTCCTGTATGGGATGGTAAAAAATAAGAGGCGGAAGGATCCTACGGATTATGTTAGAATGGTGAACAAAAGGGGACAAGAGATAGAAAATAGGGAAGAACTGAAGAAAATGTGGAAAGAATATTTTGAAGAACTTCTGAACCCAAATGGAAAAGATGGTGAGGAGGAAGAAATCGAGGAAGATGAACTGCAAACAGAAAAGGACTTAACATGGAAAGAAGTGGAAGATGCAGTGAACAAGATGAATGGAGGGAAGGCACCGGGTGTGGATGAGTTGAGTGTGGAGATGGTGAGAGCAGCAGGAGAGGTGGGGATACAGTGGCTGTACTGAGTGATGAGGACAGCATGGAAGGAAAGGAAGACCCCAGAGGACTGGAAAAAAGGAATCATTGTCCCGATCTTCAAGAAAGGTAGTAGAACAGATTGCAGAAACTATCGGGGAATAACACTGATGAGTCATTGTGCAAAGATCTTCGAGAAAGTTTTGGAAAAGAGAATTAGGACAAGGATAGAAGGAGGGATGAGGGAAGAACAACATGGCTTCAGAGCAGGAAGGTCCGCAGTGGATTTGATTTTTGCTGTAAGGCAGTTACAAGAACAGCACTATGAGTATGGAACAGATCTACTGATGGCCTTCCTGGACATTGAGAAAGCATATGACAGTGTATGCAGAAACAAAGTATGGAAGTCCCTGGAGGATAGAGGAGTAGAGAAATGGACTATAAAGAGGATAAAGGAGATGTACAAGGGAAGCGTGAGCTGTGTGAAAGTGGGAGGAGAGAGATCTGACTGGTTGGAACAAAGAAACGGCCTGAAACAAGGAAGTGCACTGTCACCGTTACTTTTCATTGTGGTGATGGATGACATAATGACCCGAGTGGCACAAGTAATTGGGGACGGAAATATGAAAGCAATGGTGTTTGCAGATGATTTGATGATTTGGGGAAACAAGGAGGAGGAGGTACAGGAACAGTTGGACGTGTGGGAAGGAATAATACAAGGATATGGGATGAAATTTAGCATAAATAAGAGTGAGATGGTGATCACAACAAGGAAGAAGGAAAGAACCACAACGGGAATAACAATTGGTGGGGAACAGCTGAAGAAAGTGGAGAGTTTCAAGTATCTGGGAAGCCTGATACAAGATAATGGAAGAAACGATAGAGAAATAAATGAGCGGGGGAGGCAGGCAGAAGCATTTCGGAGGAGTGTGAGAAGCATGTTATGGAGCAAGGATGTCCCTCAGAACAGCAAAAAGATCATATATCGGACGTACTATGTCCCTATCCTGACATATGCCTCGGAGACCTGGGTTATGAAAGGAAGGGAGAAGAGCAAAATACAGGCCAGTGAGATGAGGTTCTTGAGAAGCAGTATTGGAGCTACAAAGATGGACAGAATAAGAAATGAGAGGACCAGAGAATTAATGAAGGAGGAACCATTACAGGATGGTATAGAGAAATCTAGACTTAGATGGTATGGACATGTAAAACGAATGGAGGAGAAGAGGATACCCAGGAGAGTACATGAGACGAAGTGGGAAGGAAAGAGACCGAGGGGAAGACCGAGAGACAGGTGGCTGAAGGGGGTGGAAGAAAGCGTGAAGAAGAGAGGAGAAGACTGGACAAGGGTGGAGGCTGAGAGATGGTGGGAAGACAGAAGACGTTGGAGAGGCTTGTGTTCCAAACAGACCCGGCCAGTGGCTGGAAACTGTGCAAGATGATGATGATGATCGGTCAACTTCTTGCTAACGACTATTCTTATATAATTTTATCGTAGTCATGGCCCTGTCTCTTCTTATATCGTGACTTCACAACTAATTATAATGCTCAATTTATCGCCAAAGTAAATTTAGAAAAAGAAAAGTAATGCTTTAAAAATAACATCACATTTAAGATTAATATTAACTACAAGGAAAAATACATGCTTGGACAGAAATGATAAAAGTATCAAGTCTAGCCCTAGAATTCACTTTCTATCTACTGAATGAAAATTGGTGAAAGAAGAACATTCTAAAGTATGACTAATTCATACTGTCTACTCATATGAAATATTTCCAGCTACCTTGTTCGAGGTCATCTCGATGAAAATGGAAAAGAATGTTTGAAGCACACATTCCTGGTAGGGACTGAACCCTTGTCCTTAGCGTTGCGTAGCTCTCGTACCGCCTGGAACTGCGAAGAATCGAACCCCGTTCCCGTCCGGCTCGAAAAAAACAGCTGTCGCGTGCAAAGTTCATCGCTCCGACACGTCTCAAGTTTGCTCGATAGCCTAATTGAAAATGCCATTGAAAGTTCATATTGTAGAAGTACGAATGTAGCGTCAATATCTCAAGAGTGTCTTCAGCTTCTTCTTATAGAGCATTCTGCTATTTAAATTCATAGTTGATCTTATTGATCATTCCAAATGCTCAACACTGCTAAGCGGCTGCATTCCCGTTATTCATTTAGTATCCCTTCATCATAATTGTAGTATATCGAACTGTATTTCCACACAACATAGTATCAACGTTCATTTCTGCAGTATGCATTGACCGTACTATAATGTTCAAATGTCTTATAATGGTAGTAGAATATCACCAGTCTATATGAAGACTGTGTTCACTTATATTGCACTCAAATCTAACACAATGGGCTATTCGTTTCTCCCAGTGCGTTGCTAACACTCGCGTCTTGCTGTCTTGCTGTCGCGTCTTACCTATCGTTATGAACTGAACTGTTCTCACTCCGCTCAAGTTTAAATTTCACTTGATATGCCTACATTCAGTCATGCCATCGGACGCGTTTCTAGGCCGATACTGAAGTAGTGTACTCAACGAACGAATTATGTGTTATCTCTCCCGAGGGAGATTTGCAAAGGATATGACAATCGAAGTCGACACAGTATGATTGCGATAATCACCTGATATTCTGAAATGTGCATTTATAATGTCAAAATTATACTCAGATCGTTTCTACATGAAATACAATGCATTTTCCAGTTGTCGCTCCCCTTTGTAATATCTGTAGATCTTTATAACAGCGTGTATTGGAGTCATATTTGTACGGCATCCATCTTGAAAGCAATAACTGTACCTTGGACAAAGCACTTGTTCGAGATTGTAATGCGGGTTGCTAGTACAGCTCCTAAGCGAGCGCCACGAAGTCATAGCTGCTGCTTGCAGTTGAAATAATTCAATAAAAATATCAGCTGTGTTCCTTCTAACATGACCAGGTTCCAAATCAATGAAATATACTGGCTCAGTACAGTACCCGAATAATTCAAGGATCCGCCTGCTGGGAATCCGCAGATGGACAGGATCGTAGACTCTAGAAAATTTCCGGCTATAAAAACCATCTAATGCCTACCAGCAAGTTTACCTTGGTTATTCACAGCTGCTATGATTGTGTTATCGCACAAAAAATATACTGGTCAGAAAACATGAGATTCTTGCCAAAATTCTCGGGGGATAGGGTTCGAAGGATTTCCTTACCTGTTCGGGTTACCTATAACACAATCTCTCGACTATAGTTGAAATAAGCCACGCTACGATAATGTATAAAAGAACGAAACAAAAGTTTATTAACAGAAACCTACAGACTAAATAACAATAAATAAATATAACAACATATATACACGGAGACTCGAACTCCTGCCTGCTGCACCCACTCATATCCCAGTCCTGATGACTGTACAACTAGTATACAATTACTTTTATATATGTGACAGATCTGTGGTACTCCCCACAATCCAGAAATAAAAACTCTTCCTCATTCTGATTATACAAGGAAGCAAAAATGTGCGTCCTTCATGAGACAGGCGTTTATTGACATGGCCAGATCATTCACTCCTGGACACCTGCTCTCAATTATATAATATCGGCTATCAAGAATGCTCCAGCCGTCAAAACTCGTTTCATTTCTGCACCTGCGTGACTGTTTAACCAACACACTAGGGTAGCACGCTGCTCTCATTCAACATAGCTATATACTGCGTTCCTTTTACATTCACAAAATAAAAATTAAAAATTCCCTCACTCTTGCAAATGGTTCATGTAGTTCTAGACCAACGGAACTTTATGCACCCTCTCGATCCATTCAACAAACTATACACGTTTACCCTGGCATTCTCTTATGCCGCCAAAACATTTAAAACACTGAAATAATTATTATAAAAATTAACTAATTAAATAATTAGAAACAAAATGTTTATAAAATATTTACACTAAAAGTTTTATCACGTCAGTTTAATTGTTTAAAACAATAAGTCGACTCGTGATTATTAATATTTGCACGGATAATAGTTTAAGTTTTTTCATAGCGTATAGAAGAGAAAGTGACGAGACTTGTGGAGTTTGTATGGTCCAGCCGCTAGGCGGCTCTAGCGACGGCTAGCGCTGAGTGAGGACGGTAATAATACAAGAAGTTGAATGTTACTTTTCAGTAACTGAATGTTATCAGCTTACACTACGTTGTATTAGACATGATGATCCAAATATAAAATTGTCCGCACTGAGTATATAAAACGCTGACGTCCATTGTGTTAATTATGAAACATCAGATTACGTGATAGGTTCATATAAAAAGGAAATAAAAATTCTGACGGGAGTCAAAATGTATCAGAATGTGTAAAAATCGTAAAGCTACAGACCATTCACTACTGCACAAAAACAGTAAATATAATATAATACAGTATAATATATTATAAACTCACCCATGTAACTTATAGCTGTCAGTTGTCCCAAACTTTGGACAGATTTAGCAGATGACTGCTCTTTCCTAATTTCGTTCGTACGAAAGAAAAAGCGGCACTTCATTAAATGAAATACGGTACGAGTTTTCCAATAAGGTCCAGTTTATGTTCCATACAACATCCTAAATCACACGGCCCTAAAACAATCTCATCACTGCTGTCCAAACACTCATAAAATATATCACCCCACAAATTTGAAAGGGAAGATAGTTTCTTTTCAACGACTACTTCGACCTATAAAAGAATGTTGAAGACACTGTCAGACGGGTGAGTTAGGTAAGTAAGGGCATTTATTGTGCCAAGTCCTTTATGTGAGTGAAAGTTGCAGCTGTTGTGTCCGACGGCCTTTCACTTTGAAGGGTTGTTGCACACTTCACACAGCTGATTCCTTTCCTTAGTTGCTTGACAATGTACCCTGCTAGATAGTAAACCAAGCATTCTTTTGGAATGTTGTCTTCATTAGGAAGGGGAAGATCATTCTCCCAGTCCGTTATCACCACTTTGTCTCTAATTTTGTCCTCCGCACACAACTTAACATATTTGTTTTGTTCCTCGGTTCGCTTCGCATATAATCGCATTTGATTAACAAATGACGTGAGAGGTGGTTCTAACCTAGGTTCACAGTTCCCGGTCGGTGATATATCAATCTTAATTGGAAAGTTTGGTACAAGATTTAGATATGTCTGTTTTTCTCTCAGTCCTCTTCGGAGGATATTTGCGTGCTTTCTGTCGCGTAGAAAAATATCTTGGCAAGTTTGGAAAAATGTGTAGGACTGCACCAGGCTTCAAACTCCATCTCTTACTCGTCATTTCGTCTGTATTTCCTTCTCTAATGAAAGTGTCCGTTTTAATAAGGAAATTATCGGAGATATGTTTGTCACATACATATGACTTATTTGATAATTTAATGTCTTTCCTCGGAATGGCCTTAGCCCATTTAAATAAATCATCTTCGGCTTTGAGGTCTAAAAAGTGCCTATCTGTTGCAGATGACTTGTCGTATCCAGATCGGCACCCGGGAACAAAACAACACGGCATATTCACTTACACAGTTTTGTTTGACGGATCTTACGAAGTTATAATTAACTCGACTGCACAAATGTAAAGAAGTAAGTGTAAAGGCTTACAAATACTAAACACGCCAGTGTCATAACGTATGCAGTCTGTCGGCGGGTGCAGCAACTACCCATACTAAAGTTACGGAAAAATCGGGAGTCGCCACACTTTCTCTTCTATACGCTATGGTTTACTATTTAAAATAGTATTAATGTTTCTTTCTGCTTTGTTTAAATCTATCTCAGATTTAACTATCTCTTGCGAGATACTAACTTCTTAAAAGCTCATCTTATTTAAGATTACTATGCCTCTGGTCATTCTCAGGTGAAATTGTCGTTAATACGTCTTCAATGACCGATCAATTAAGATTAGGCACTTGATTATTACAATTCCGGGTTAGTAAAATTTAATTAAGGTTTAATACACAAAGATTATACTCCATTTCTCTATTACTGTTCCAGCCAATCAACTCTACTGTCATTTCCCTTCAATGTCGGATCTATACTCACTTCTATGAGTATTAATGAACTCAATACACCCTCAACAATGTTTCATATACAACAAAACATCATTTAAATGCTCTCACGGCTAATACGGCATACACCTTCGTATTGCAACTATATAAAATCTCTCTACAGAGAATTCTTTACTCACACACGTTCTCCAAACGTTACATACAGCATGAGCCTTCGTATTTCCATCATAAAACTCACACATTTGAGTTACAACGGTCTATTTCAACCTCACTCTAACATTGCATTATTAAAAACTTACTGTTTCAAATATTTTTTGTCTATCTACAACTGATATACATTGTTGATACATTTCTACTGATATTATGCAGTACTTATACTCTCGGCGTATGAAGTTTCAACTGGAAAGACGTACGATGGTTTACTAAGTAAATGATACTCTGTTATATTAACCTCTGTTTCTAAACATGTAATAAAAATATTTTACATTGTCTCTCCTTACTGATGTTCTTCATTACAGTGTGTCAAAGTTGCGTTCACAAATGTAATAACGTTTCAAACTGTTATAACAATAAATGTTATAGAAGTATCGAATCCAGATCAATTTCGACTGAAATAAGGATTACCCTAAAATATCCTAAGTCGATTGAAATAGTCTCCAAAGATGACTTCCTCACTAACATATTAGATTTATGAAAGACTAAAGCTTTCTTCCAAATTAAATGGTTAGTCATAATCGTGGAATAATTCCTTGTAGGAACACCATTGCAAATCAATGTGCATTGCTTATAAATGGCCAATAGTTCTTGCCAGATCGTCGAAGTAATGTCTTACTGTAATACCTACTCTAGTTGCTTCTTACAAATAAGATACCCAAGTCATTTAATTCAAAATGAATTTAATGGGCATCTAAGACTCAAAAACTGTCTGAAAATCTTTAAACTCTGAAATACTGACTTCGTAGAATAATTTAAGAAAGTCTTAAATTACTAAGCATAATTTAAAAAAAAATCCAAAATATCAATCAATTAATTCAAAAGCTGCATCGCTGAAAATTCATGTGCAGATGGATAAGAACGATCATCTCACATGATACTGAAGTATAAATTCAATAAACATCGACTGAAAAACATGGAGAAATGTTGCTCTGAAATGTCACAAAGAAATTGGCTTTTCTCTACCTTGCTGAAGTTTCATCTCGAAGGTCTAGTAAGGTATTTAAGGAATACCCTGCTGTTGGATACATCATTGAATGAAGACACGACTGCTGGTCTGCCATTAAAGATGTCGAACCTGCGACCTCGGGTAGGAAAAGTTTCCTTCCCGGCATGATTCTCCTGGGATACGAACTGCGGATTTTCCTCACGTTCTGATTCAAAGTTTCATGCTTTTCACTGGGATCGCCCTAGTGATCTTCATTCTTGATATGATGATCCATTCGATGTTCTCTCGTTGTGATAAACCATACCATATTCAAGTAATACTGACGATTGATCTCAATTGGTGAAAGTATAGTTCGAAAACTAAAGATCGAATCGTTATTCTCGATGAAATTTTCATATGGATGTTCTGTGATTACAGTATATTTCTTATATTCTTGTAGTCGAAGTACATGAGAATACATTAATGTACAAGGTTGATAAGTACATAATGTATTCGACATCTCAGTTTAACATGATGTCGTACATGGTTTGATGTTATGTGTTGTTCCATATCGTCAACTCATATCTATGTCATGATATATCCCTGTCGTATATTAATCTACTCCTTAGCTGTAGTCATTGTTCTATGTTCAAATGTAGATTTCATAATAAGATTCTTATTCGAATTCATAATGTAGAATATATCTCATAATACAGTAGTTCACTGCAATGTTCATAAAACACTTAGATTGTTCAAAGACTTACACTCTCTTGATGCTGTAGTGTTAATAGCACTCGCGAACAACTTGCTATTCTGAAAAGCGTTCCCATCTGAGCCGAGATAGCACTTTTCCGATGCAGAATTATGTTTGTATAAAACCTGCTATATCGGCAAAACTGTGCTGAATTTCCTCACTAATTTAGTAGTGGATACTCGTCTCAACATATACTTGCTGAATCTGTTATAATAAAGCAGATATTCAACTTCCTAAACCTTAAAATCGACTCTGATATACTCTGCTCAACTTGCACTAAATCTTCATCGGGCAATGCCTAAGATTTACCTCACAACGGTAGTCTAGTTCGCGGTTCAGGTACTCCGCTAAACTCGGACTCACCTAGCCTCAAAATAACTGCGGAACAACGTCTGCACTGGACGAGTTCTCGAGACGAAAGACCAAGCTTCCTAGCTTCCCACATTCTTGATCGACTCTCGAGCGCGCAATAATAGCTTCGCAATAAAATTTTGCTCACACTTCTTGAAAAGCTTTATATGTTAATTTTGGACCTTCAATGACTTTTAAAGTATTATTATATTCCTCTTCTTATTTTCTTCATCATTTTAATACATTATATTTCCTTTTAATGGCCAAAAAGTAATTATTTCATCATGTGTACGAGGCTTTCAATAATAATGCTGTCTATTAGACCTCTCTTCATTGGCTGTAGACTCCTATCCAATTGCATAATTTATAACAATGAATTCTATAAATCCGCGGAAAATTAGCGTTGCTATGGGTCGGGTGAACTTGGCGTGAGCTAACTCATCCTCGCAGATCATATGACTGGGCCGTGACTCTGCTCGTAACTTGCCAACTAACCAGATTTATGACACTTTACAAATTCAATTCTCCCATGTTAAATTATATCATGGGCTTGTAAAAATACTATCATTTTATTCATGAATAATTCAAAATCAGGGCTCAGTACCTACTGTAAGGCCATGGCTGCCTCCTTCCCGTTTCCATGCCTATCCATCCCAATCTTCCCATCCCTCATGTGGCCCCTGTTCGCTTTGGAGGTGAGGCTGCCTGGGCGAGGTGCTGATCACACCTCCTCAGTTGTATCCACTCCGACCAGATGTTCCCAGCTCTAGGACACTGACCGTAGAGGCAGTAGTGGTGGGTTCCCTCGCCGAGTCCGTGGGAAAGGCCAATCTGGAGGGTAAAATCGATTTTTATTAATGAAAATGAAAATCCACAGCCTGCTTCCAGTCTCCGACCGGGTCAGGAATGGAATGAATGAAGCCCCCATCTAGCGGCGATGATATGAACTGTGCCCGCTGCCGAGGCCTGACGCACTCCTCTGGGGCAATGATTAAATGAATGACAGATGAATTGAAATGATAGTGGAGAGTGTTGCTGGAATGAAATGTTGACAGGGAAAACCGGAGTACCCGGAGAAAAACCTGTCTGCCTCCGTTTTGTCCAGCACAGATCTCACATGGAGTGACCGGGATTTGAACCACGGACCCAGCGGAGAGAGGCCGGCGTGCTGCCGCCTAAGCCACGGAGGCTCATTTTTATTAATCCTTAGTTTAATTTTAGAATCTCTGATAAAGGGTTGAGGCATTAGCAGAACCACAGTGCTTTAAAGGCATCGCCTTGAAAGATGCCACGTTTGTTAGGGATGACCTCTATTTCAGTGCTAGTGATGTTTGATTTCAGAATAATTTTGGTACGGAAAAATTGCATAGTGATAACAAGGAAGTTGATGAGTGTCTTGTTTACTCTGTATAGCTCAATAGCATGGAATAGCAGCTGTAGAGTAGCATATCGAATGATTTCGTATAGTCAATATAAGCCAAGAAGAGTTTACGTTGTTGATTCTGTGCTTGCTGTATTATCACACTGGCAATGGTGAACTGTTCCTTGCAGCCTTGGCCGCCTTACTATAGCATGTGGCTAAATAAATGATATTAGAGATGGCCAATGAGATTAGAGTGGACGTCAACACACCCATGCGGTGAGAGATAGTAAAAGCCTTCAAAGAGTTAAAGAATGGCTAAACAAGAGTTATGGACAATATACCTTCAGAGGGGCTTAAATACGATGCCCATAAACCTGCTGATATACCTATATTCCTCTCCATTTTCAAGAAACCATGGGAGGTAGAACAGTTGCTAGATGAATGGAAGATGATTCTTCTCATTAAACGTCCTGAGTGGTACATTTTTTAAAATGTACTGGATTATGTAATTATCTCCTCGTTGACAATTGTTGTTCTTCTTAATTTTTTCCTAAATTTTTTCTCTAAACCACCAAAGGATGCAACTTGATTAATTATTCAAATTTGCAGTGCCCAAGCCGTTATTTCATGTTTAGTCTCATTACAGTTATTTGGTTAATTATGACATCTCTGTCGCCTGCCACTGTATACACTGAGTTAACGTTAGCACAATTGCTTCCACCTGTCGGCGTTCCTGTGCTACCAACACATATCAAGATGCTTCATTCCAGCAAATACTTTTACAACAAGCTAACAGAGGTCGTTCTCCGAACTTCATACTTATGCTACCAGCTTCACATGAAGAACGAAGAATTTCAAGCATTGAGTGTTATTTATTTTGTCTCATGTTTGCCGTACTGTTTGTTCTCCTCTCGCCTCTTCCCCCTCTTTGCTGCACTCTTCCGCATTGTCACTGTCACTCTCCGACACACGCTTCGCTAATCAGTCACACCTGAGTCACACTGAGAGCTCTCACTTCAGCTCGTACTTTATGGAGTAAGTAATCATCGTGCTAATGGCTTTCTAGCAATCGTATCCTGATCGAGCCTATTCCTACATGGCTCTAATCTTCTTCAATAACATCATAAGTTAAGTAATACATTTAGACTGTTTCACTTTGTCCAAAAACGCCTCTTTTCCAATGTGAGTGGCATTTTGTGTAACTTTTGGGCAAATGGCTTATTTTTTTACTAATTCGGACCTGCTGAACACGAATATCACTGTTGCCTGGCTGATTTCTTCACCGGAAACCCGAAATCCAAGATGGCGGACTTAGTCCTATATCTGCACTATTTTCGTTTCCTCACGTATTTTTATTCCGAAAGGGGTAAATTATGCTGTAGAGCATTGTTGAAACAATGGTTTGTCGATTGACTAAGTTTTTAATCACACTGAATAAATTTTTCCCATTTAAAAATATACACATTATATACATTTTCTCTTTGTAATATTTTACAAAATTTGTGTTTAGATTGATTTATGTTCGTTATTCTATACGTATAATTACAAATACTAGTGATACCATAACTACTATTTCTGTTCAAATTGACAAAATCATAAAGTGGTAGTGCTGCCACCTGGATGGGAAAAATACATTCCATCCGACACAAATGGTTACATTTCAACGTGGAGGTTCGACAGCCCAAGGGATTTTAAAGAACGTGGAAGTGGAAAAGGCAGTGACAATTATGCTACCTCTCGAGTTGAGTAAGTTAGCTTCAACCACTGCTTTCAAGGGAAGGAATGAGCCTGTTTTCAAGAAAGTAATTAGTACAAATTGGTATCGTCCCGGTAGAGATACAAACTGTGATATCGAGTCCGAGGCTACGGATTTAGCGTTGTTTATCTTCGACAAAATGAGGCTTTGAAATCCGGATGGACTGAATTTAATCAAGACATTACACACAACACATTGGGCATTTCTCAAACTGGCTACATGCCCCTAATATTAAATCCTGCCCATGAGTGGGACACGCTCCAGACAGTGCTTGAAAGATCCGTCGTTGTCGCGGATAAGCTGAAGCAGCCGTACGTGGTGTTAACTTGAGATCAAGCGCTTGAGATCAAATGGGGCTCAGAACTGTTTCAAAATCGGGTTGTTTTGAAGATGGGAGGTTTACACCTTGCACTTAATTTTCTGAAAACCATAGGACACAATATGGCAGGAAGTGGTATTCGTGAGATCTGGGTGGAAAGCGAGTCTTAGCAGAGGGATCGGCCGCTGGAGTTCTTGATGGAAGGGCATATGGTAAAGGTCTTCGTAATCACAAACTTATGTTCTAGGCTTAATGGCACATTTTACTGGATAGGCTGGCTAATGAGAAGTGCTGCGATATTTTTGAAAACCTCCCCTAAGATGCAGAAACAGCTATCGAGCATTTCCTCGTACAAGAAAACCGGGAAAAAATCAAAGACTTTGTTTCCGAAGCATGACAATCGAGTTAAAATTTTGCGTACTGGTGGTCATATCTAGAGATGGTTTCGACATTACTCAAATTTACAAAGGGGATCCGTCCTGGAAATTGGGACATGTATTTGACTGCTCTTAAGGAGATGCT
The DNA here is from genome assembly GCA_946902985.2 of Meconema thalassinum. Lineage (NCBI taxonomy): Eukaryota > Metazoa > Arthropoda > Insecta > Orthoptera > Tettigoniidae > Meconema > Meconema thalassinum. The sequence continues at coordinate 600,725,433 of OX336388.2, read as the reverse complement.
TCCTTTTACTGCACGATACACTAAGTCCTTGGCAGTGTATATAGCTGAAATGCATGTTCCCTGAAGAAGTCGAGATGGCATTCAGGAAGGGAGACTTCGGGGTCTAACGGAGCAACGGAAAATTTTGTCAAGTTGACGCAGATCATGCACAGGAATGGATAGTGGGCACTTCTAAGAAAGCCGGCGGATTAGTTGGAATCACGCAGGAAGAGTCTGCTCTGCAACGTTGGGCCTTATCATTTCACTGGAGGAGCGATATTACTAATTCCGAGTTTGAAATGTTCGGGGTAGGAACAGAAGGCTGCTCATATAAGGAACAATCTGTCTATCCTGGTAGGAGACGGCGAGACAACTTGGACGAAGAAACACTCTTGTCCACTTTGAAAACTTTTAAAGTTTTCTCAGAAGACAATGCTGATCTCTCAAATATTCACAATGTAGCAACTAAGGACATTGCTACAGTCAAGATCCAAGATTCGCTTCTACACGCACGAGAACTGGGGCTTGAACAAGTGAATAAGTTCGTCTCCGAACGCCTTGTGTCATCTGAAGACACGAGGAAACTGCAAGTGAGCTTTCATTTGCCTATTTCTAACAATAAGAATCACCCTCTCACACTGAATGACTTGCCGAAAGTTTTGACGGAGAAAACTACGCACAAAACAGTGCTGAGTAGTGACAGGAGCGTTCTCCAAAGAATAGTAATGGCTTACGAGGCCGGGAGGGAAATTGATCTTCAAGAAATTTTAAAACATGAGCTCATGGCTTGTCCTCCATCCCTGACAAACACTGATGGAGATTTAAGAAGTGGAGATAAGTCTACCCTGATTATAACTCTAACTAAGGACATTGACTGCCCTGATAATATAGTTCTGGAGAGAGAATCTTCACATTTACTCATTGACGGCATGGCAATGATCAATAAATACACAGCATAAAGCCAGCAAAATACGTTACGTTTGGAGATTACGCCATGGCAGTGGAAACACATATCCGTTCCTAGACTTCTGTCTATTCAAGAATCGACATTGTTTTCGACCGGCAGGTGTTTTACTATCACCAATATTATTATTATTATTATTCAAATTCGATTTTTTCTTTGGGAACAGATCCAAATCAGTCAAGTCCACAACCCGAGCTAGACAAATATGCAAATAAAAGGCTAAGTCCGCCATCTTGGCCGGCATCTTGGATTTCTGGCTTCCGGTCGAGAAATTAGCCTGGCAACAGCGATATTCTTGTTCAGCAGGTCCGAATTAGTAAATATAAGCCATTTTCCCAAATATTACCCAAAATGCCGCTCAAATGTAGAATTTGGTAAAACTGAACCAGTCTAATTGTTTGTGTACATATCTTCAATCTTCTAATTGGGGCACATTTTGTTTACTTCGAATGAAGACTTTTCAGTGGCGTATCTGATTGCCATTGTTATCCTGTGGGACAGGAATACACCCAAATGGGTTTCTTTTAACTAGTAGCCCCCATCGTACTAATTGCGAGAAATTGAATGGCTTGACATTGTAGTCAATGCCAAGAAAAGTCTCTCTAGGGTTATCCTTAGCAGGGTTAAAAATGCCACCGACTAGAAGACTCGGAGGGAGCAGGCTGGTTGCCGAAGAGACCACTACTGTACAGATCAGATAAATATGCTGCGCATAATTGTGGAACAGTCTGTGGAGTACTGACCACCTCTTTATTTTATGTTTGTGGACTTTTCTAGGGTTATGCTTAGCAGGGTGAAAAATGCCACTGACTAGAAGACTGGGAGGGAGCAGGCAGGAGGCCGAAGATACCACTCCTGTGACGACCAGATAAATATGCTGCGCATAATTGTGGAACAGTCGGTGGAGTACTGGCCACCTCTCTATTTGATGTTTGTGGACTTCGAAAAAGCCTCTAATATCCTAAACACGGAGCGAATGTAGACGGTCATGAAGATGAGAAGTATTCCAATGACGATAATTAAACTGGTGAAGGAGATGTACATAGACTTCAGATGCTAGGTTGTTTCAGTAGCGGCTGGCAGATAATTGTTCTGGGCGTTGCACTATTTTACTATAGGAGGGGGATGGAGGTGATAGAGTAAAATATTGCTTGATATCAGAGAAAACTGTATTCAATTGCACCGTAAAACGAATTTACCTCACTCATCAAGAATGCCGCAGATCATCACATTGTCATCGGATTAACGGGATTATAAGTTAGTCCACATGAGAAACTTCACGAGAATAAAACAACGTAAGTTATATAAGAGGGCGATAAAGACGTGCGAGTGTCACAAGTACTCGCAAATTACGTTGCAAGACATGGTATCGGAAGTTGACGGGACATCTCCGTCCGCACCTCAACTCCCTTGTTGCAATCAGCGGGTAACGGCCAGCCGAGTTAACTGTTGGGATAGGACTTACCCGATCTAGCATCTCTGCCATACCCTTCACTATTGAGATCTGGTCGTTGCTTGGGGCTGGCAACGGCCAAACGGACGAGCGCTCCTAGAGAGTTGGCGCGCTTCGCTTTCTCACGCAGTTCACAGTAACTTACAATAAGATTTTTTAAATAGAATGGTTAAAAAACAAAATTATGAATTCCGATACATATAAAAGGAAACGTATAGATAAAAATATTATTACGGTATTATTGTGTTTCTTAAAAAATCTGGTCGTGGTGCAACACTGCAACCTTATTACCGGCCACCACTGCGTTGTTTAGATGGGATGTTTATCGGCGCCCATCACAAGCTAGTCAGGTGTTAACTAGGGATGCATATTACCACCAATGATCTTCTAACTCTTCTTGGATGACGTAATGGAACACGTAGTGCAGATTACTGTGGGGCTTACATGAGAGACTAGAAGACTGAGACTACGTGGATGGTTTTAGTCTGGAGGATCTGAACGAATACCTCATTCTTTTGGCCTAAATATGAATGTCAGGAAGGCAATAGACAAACGAATCAACAACAAGAATGAAGATACACTGAAGCTTGGCGACGAAGGGGTAGAGTGTGTCTCTTCAATCTGGTATGTGGGCAGTATCATCAGTGCAAGTAGGAGAGCCGCAGAAGACATCAGCAGAATAAAGAAGACCAGAACAACATTTGCACAACCAAGAAATTTATGGAGGAGTAAACAGCTCATCAAATAAACTAAACTGAGGATCTCCCAGAGCAATGTCAAGTCTGTATTACTCTGTGTGATATATGGAGTTCTATAAATACTTCAGACCTTCATAAACAGATGTCCCCAAACAATCAATGGCATCAAGTGGTCCGATGTCATATCAACGAGGAGCTGGGGAGGATATCAAAGGAAGCTCTTTCAGTTCTAACCATCAAAGAACTGAAGTGGCGCTGGATCGGCCAGAAATTATGGAAAATCGAAAAATAATTATCTATAGTCTATATAAGCCTAGAAGAGGTTACGTTGTTGCTTCTGTGTTTGCTGTACAATCACTCTGTCAATATTGAGCTGTTCCTTGCACCACTGGGCGCCTCTCTTACAGCCATTTTGCTCTTCAGTCAAGATGCTATGATTAATTATATTATATTAATGATGATGATCTTGTACAGTGTGGGCAAACAGGTTATCGGTCTGTAGTTGGCTGGATTAGTTGTATCATCATCCGTATTCAATATGTAGGATCGTCCCTTGGTGAGGGAGTGTGGTAACTCTTCGAGATAGAAGATTACTTTAGTTAAAAGATCAGTCAACTTTCTGTATGTGCTGGCAAATGTTTTGTACAAGTAGTTCTGAATATTGTCTGGTCATGGAATTTTACAACTGTGTGTTTTGCTGAAGGCTATTTGGATGTTCTGTTCAGTAGTGACTGAGTCTTGTGTTTGGTTAATATTTGAGTGCTTCTCGTTTATTCTCTGGATCCATTCTGCATCCTCTTATGCTCACCAAATTTTACGCCAAAAGTTGCCTGTTTGATGTATTAAAGTCAGCTGATTCATGGCTGCCCAAATGGCTCGTGTAGAAAGATTTATCATTTTCCCTGAAGAGAGAATTCGTGTTCATTCTGATATATTTACTTTTAACTTGTGAGTTTTGCTGCTTTTACTGCCAGTTCTTGCTTGTAGTCATCCATTATATTCAGGATGTCTTGCTCCCCTTAGTTTTTTATGTTAGGCATTATCCCAAAATTATTTAGATGACCTTCCGAGTTCTATTTTGTGAGCCATATTGTGTGAGTAGGCCTATTTCATTAGCAACGACATTATTTTATCATTGATTCGTCGTTCCCATTGTGCTATTCTTTACGAGAATTGAAGTTTTGGTTGCTGGGCACCTAGTTATAAAGTGAAAACACTATAACTGCTGTGCGTATATGATCAAATGGAAGCCCTTATGAATACCGTATCTAATTTTTCAAAGAATGCTAGCAAGCATTTATTGTCATCTTCAAATATATGTGTGGTATTATTGTTTGGTTTTAGATTGGGAATAATACTCCTTGAATTTGGATCATTGCTTTCCCATTTCAAAGGTGGCGCTAACTTAGGCTTCGGTAAAAATCTCTTTTTTGATGTTTTGGGTTCTCAATATATTGAAATGTCATATGGAGTTTGTTTGAAGAGAAAATTTTAATATTCTTCCGAGATGCACATTTGAAGTTTAAGGTTCTGGAGCGGGAGTGACTTTGAGATAGTTTGACAGTTCATTGCAATACGTTATCATTGCTTCATCCCTGTTTACTTTGAATTCTGAAATCAAGTGTTCAGTGGCTGCCAAGAGTAAAGGAAAACGAGGGAGAGCACAGAACAAGATAAAGATAGACAAGGAGAAAGATAAAATGCCCAAGACTATGGCTATGGTCAGTTTTGAAGATTTACCGTGCGGAGTTATCTACAGTTTTCAGACGTTTATTTGACTGCTAATTCAGACAAATTTAATTTTATGCACATATGGTACATTTTCTCAGAAAGGACTGCACAGATTTACCTGAATCTTTCACAGTATCTATAAATACGAGGCACGTCCAGAAAGTAAGCTCCGTTTGGTAATTAAATTAAATTGTGTACAGATACAGAAAAAATATTTATTGCACAACATTCTACACCTCTTAAACTACCTTTTCACATAACTGCCGAACTTTTGCAGGCATTTGTCATAGCGTGGCACAAGTTTTTGGATACCTCTTCATAGAAGTTTGCCGCCGACCCGTAAACGAGAGTGAAGACTCCCCTTAAGATATCCTACTGTTTGGTCACTACTGTTAGGCAAATTGCGTGCTTACCAGGAGAACTGCGTATGTTTAGGAGTTCTCCTGACCACATACGCAATTTGCCTAACAGTGATGGCCAAACAGTAGGATATCTTAAGGGGAGTCTTCACTCTCGTTTACGGGTCGGCGGCAAACTTCTATGAAGAAGGTATCCAAAAACTTGTGCCACGCTATGACAAATGCCTGCAAAAGTTCGGCAGTTATGTGGAAAAGTAGTTTAAGAGGTGTAGAATGTTGTGCAATAAATATTTTTTCTGTATCTGTACACAATTTAATTTTATTACCAAACGGAGCTTACTTTCTGGACGTGCCTCGTATATATGTACATTAATCCGAACTAGAATTATATCCGTAGTATTTATGCAACTTGAGTAAAAAGCCATGGTGTCTTCTATACGTGTGTTAAGTTTGAAATATCCAACTTTAATAGTTACGTCATAAATGTACATTTTGCTTAATATTTAGGTTATAAGATTCATTAATAGTAATGTTGGTAATATTCAAGGATATTGTTTTTTTCAGTAACCTAACTCGTTTATGATATAGAGGGAGTCCCACTTACTATGTGGATAAAGTTTAATAACAATTGATTCAGTGGTGTGGTTGCTAGGAGCATATTAAGAAATTGAAGTGTTTTGTTCAACTATTCAGTTAATGCTGTCTGTAAAATGTTTTTATTGTTATTACATTTCCAGTATTTACATACATGAACGGTGTCGCAATGATGAGATTTGCTGCAGACATATACATAACGTTACTATCGTGGGACCATCAACAAAAAAACCAGAACGCCAACAATGGGGCAGTTGTGGCAAGAGAGGTGGCTGGACAAAGGAAAAGAAGCCTGGTTCCAAAAGGTAAATTATCCATTTTCAAACATTATTGTTGTTGTGTTGTTTCCATATAATACTCAGTCAATCGATTTAGATTTTGATATTGATTTGGACTAGAAATAGGCCTATAGCGTAGCGTCAGGATAAACAAATATCCAAATTTACGAAACAAATGACAGGTTATATTATTATTTTTTGTAATGTTTTTTTTTTCTTCTTCAAAGTTCTTAAGCCATAATATTAAATTTCATGGCTTAAAAGATTCAGCGCTTGAACATCCTGCGCACGGACAACGAGACAGATAGACAGTTTGGGAGTGTCTCTCTGCCTTCTTATTAAAGCGTGCAAGACCGTGCGCGCACTGCCATCCCCTCCATGCTCATCCACGCTGCCTGCCGTGAACTCAGTAGACATGCCTTTTGTTTGGTGATGTGGTGAACGTTTCGTGTTTCTGTATTTACTGTGCCATAGTTTTTAGTTATATTAACCATGTAAAGTGATGAGATATTATTTGATATGGACAGTGTAACTTTTGATTCTGTAAGTTTTCTTCATAGTAATTCACTATCATCATTAACATCTGAACAAAAGTTGAAACTAAAATAAAAAAAAATCGCCCTCAGTTGGATTTGTCCAAAAATGATGGCAAAGTAACAAGACAATTTCAAAGCAGTTGGTATTCGAAATATAGATGGTTATGTGGTTCTCAGCACATTCCCAGCACACAAAGTCACTTCATTGTTATTACGGTACTATTTGATGTTTGGGGGTGAAGAACCATGGAACCGTACGGCTACCACATCAATTAAAAATGTTGAGGCAAAATCTATAAAACATTGAATAGAAATGACGATTGTTTAGCGGAAACAACGCGATTAGCAGCTGTGAAACAAAATGAAAATGTAACTCGAAATAGACGAATAGTGGGTCGCCTAATAGATGTAGTGCGCCATCTTGGGCGGCAAGAACTTGCCTATAGAGGCCACAGAGAAGACCACGAATCTCTTAATAAGGGTAATTATTTAGAAGCCCTCGTTTTGCTAGCAATAGAAGAATCATTTATCATAGATCACCTCGAAGGCAGCTCTGTTTTTAAGGTACGTCTCCAGACATCCAAAATGATTTAATCCAATCTGTCACTAGTGCAGTAAGGGAAATGATTGCAGAAGAGCTTTAGTCATGTGAATTTGTGGCCATTCAGGCAGTTGAGAGTACTAATGTGACCGTCAATGCACAATTAAGTAAAATGCACAATTAAGTGTAATTGTGCGATATGTCTGTAACTCGAGAGTTGAGGCAATATTTTTAAGTTTCTTCGATGTATCATCAGATAAAAGTACACAGGGTTTGATAACACATAATTTCCGTTCTGGAAGAATATAATATACTGTAGATAAGATTGGCTTCTTTCACTACAATTTATGATAGACTTATGATGGAGCTACTGTCATGTCGGGTCGCAACAATAGTCTTCAAGCAATTATCAGACAGCATTTCCTCATGGCATTATTTGTACATTGTTACGCTCATCAATAAACTTAGTTCTTTTACATGGAGCCAAGAGCATCAAAGAAGTTAACATTTTTATTTGCAACAACACAGCCTTTCATACCTTTTTCAGTCGATCATCGCTGTAGCAATCATTAAAACGCATTACCAAGAACTCCGAAATGGTATGTCTTATATTATTGATTCTGATGATTGGGACCCACATTCCTGTAAATGCTGAAATCAGTCTACAAAATATTTTGAAATCCCCATCATTTCTCTTCTTGCTATGATTGTATAATCGGATCTTTATATTTACTGAGCATCTCTTCCGCATTTTGCAAGTCAAAACAACGAGTGATGTAAATTTGTGCTTAAATGAGATTCGACAAATGAAGGAAAATATATCGTGTCTGCGTTCAGATGAAGTTTTGGAGTCATGTCTGAAAGAATCCCATAAAATAAATCCTGAAGTTGAGCAGGCCACTTTTTGAAGTTCAGCTCAAAAGAGACTTGCATTTGAATGCAAAATTGGATAGGAGATTGGGTGTCTTTGGTGATCTATGTTCTGAGCTTCTTGAGGAAGTTAAGTTTAATTAATATAAGAAAGAATTTCCTGACGAAACACACAAGAACTAATATCTTTGTTTCCAAATACGTTTGTGATGAACACCGTAAAAAAATAACTAATTAACATTTACAATGGTGACGATAAAAATATCCGTGTCACTCAACTCTTGACTTTCATAACTGAAAATAAACTGAAATGTGTTTATGATGGAACATTTAAGTTAATTAAGCTAGTGTTAACCATTCCAGTCACATCTACATCTTCTGAACGTTCTATGAGTACTCTTAACAGAATTAAGACTCACCTTCAGAATTCAATGACCAATACCCAGCTGTCAAATCTGCACAACACTTTAAATCGAAACAGATATATGTAATTTGTGCAGCAAGGATCCTGGTTTCAAGGAACAAGTGATTGATTTATTTGCTCATATGAAGTCACGTCGAACCGAGCTGATTTACAAGATGATGTTTTAATAGGTATGTAAGATTAAGAAAAATTCTTCATATTGCACGTTTTAACTTAAAACTTTCAACGCTTTCTTTAAAATGTGTTACTGCAGTTTTTTATATATATAGCCTACTGTATTTGTGTCTACCCAATATTTTTCCTCACGCTTCGCTACTGACTATATCCCATGGAAATTAACAGCGTGAAATATCGTTTTGTTCCAATACGTACTATATCCATCTAATCTATCACTCCAAAGAATACTATAGGCTATCCCGTTTTGTGACAAAAAGTGCTTTATCCCATTTGAACTAATGATGTTGAAATAGGCTTTATGTTAGAGTATTAAAGAAAGTTTTTCAGTCGGTCAACACAAATTGTGCCCAATTGCATTAGGTGAAACAAGTACTGAATTTACATACCCTACAAACTAACACGCTACCTTTTGTAAAGCAGGTACACTGACCAAAAAGATAGTATAAACAGGTTAATGGTTCCGCCTGATCAATACTTTTATTAATTATGATCACTGTTTGGTCATTAGTGGTATATGTTTCGAGGCGGAATTAATAGTTTTGGCCCCTTCATCAGCCGAGAACGATAAAAGATTATTTTTTTGCGTAGCACTTAAAATTCAATCTTGTATGGTGCACCATAAAGAGAGATTGAAACATTTTACGCCTAATATGAGTTATGTCAAAAGTCTTATGAACTAGGCCTATAAACAATTTCAATAGACGCCTCACGGTGGTCTTTAGATGTTACTGAAAGCACAAATGTACGGTACCTTTTAAGTTCTAAAATCAAAAAAGATAGCTTATTCAGTGTTGTCTTCAAGCGGGTTAGTTTGTAGGGGATGTAAATACTTCTTTCCCACCTAATGCAATTTTGTTGACCGACTGAAAACCTTTCTTTAATAGAATTAGGCAACACTGGAAAACGGCTTCTAGCACTACAATTTATGTTAGAATGTACTACTGTATATTAACTCCGAATGAGTATTAGCTTTTCAGAATGTAGTTGTATAGAATCAGATAAATCTTTGATTTGGGGATAATAGACCCCTTGGGTAGAATTGGCAGCACTGTTAGTACCACTATCCTCCACTTGATTTTTTCATTATTGTCTATAACAGTGCAGTTACAGCAGTGGCTCATATTTTAAATTATTCCATCTTTATTTCACGTAACAAAGATCTGTGGATGATCGAAGCAAAGAAGATATAAAAAGTAGGTTGGCTCAGGCAATGAAAAACAGAATTGAATATATAAGGTGCGTTCAAAAAGTAACGAGCCCTAGGCTGGAATGCGCAAACCGGTGACCACATCGGCTAATCGTGGAGTGTATAACGAGGTGTGGTTCCAACCATAGCGTGGAAGGTCACAGCCCGTCGCTTGAGGGCACGCGTGCACGTCAAGTGGCGATACAAAGCGAGAAGCAGCATGCATCAATCATCCAACGCTGCCAGTCGCATTGCAAACAGTGACATGGAGGCATCAAACGAAGAGCAAAGAGGTGTGGTTCGGTTTCTGACAGCGGAAGGAGTAGGGGTAACGGACATTCATCGCCAAATGTCACCCTTGCAAGGGTGAAGGCGTGCACAAGCGCTTCAAGGAAGGACGGGTGTCGTTAACCAATGATGCCCGGCCTGGGGCACCCGCCTGCATTACCGATGACAAGTCCAGTTGGTTGATGCACTCATTACCCAGGACCGCCGAGTGACACTGAACGCCATAGCAGCCGTGGTCGGATTGAGCGTCGAAAATGTGCACACCATCATGAAGGAACCCTTGCACAAAGTGTGTGCCCAATGGGTGCCCCACAGTCTTCAACCACACCAGGAAGCATGTCGACTGGCCCAATATCTTGGTCATCTGCAGCGCTATGCGAGGGAAGGGAATGGTTTCCTGGCACGAGTGGTGGCTGGAGATGAGTCATGGTGTCATCACTTCGAACCAGAATCCAAACGACAAAGCCTCCAATGCAGTGGAAGCACCCAGGGTCACCACCACCCAAAAAAAAGGCAAGGCTATCCACACGAGTGCAGGAAAGGTAATGCTGACGTTCTTCTTTGACCGAGATGGCCCCCTTCTGATACACTTCATGCCGCACGGGACAACAGTGAATGCCCAGCGTTACTCGCAAACCTTGACCACCCTTCGCCAAGCGATCAAAACAAAACGACCAGGCAATCTTACCCGTGGGGTCTTTCTGCTCCACGACAATGCACGATCTCATACGGCCAACACAGTCGCGGTACTCCTGCAGAAATTCAAATGGGAGGTTCTCGGCCACCCTCCATAGAATCCAGACCTCTCTCCCTGTGATTACGCCATGTTTGGTCCCCTGAAAAGGGCTCTGCGGCTGTACGTGCGGAACTGGTTCACATCGCAGTCCAGGGAATTTTATGAGACAGCCATTCACCACCTCGTGTCACAGTGGGACAAGTGCCTCAACAGCCAGGGCCAATATTTCTAACATACAGGTACTGGTTTCTGTAATTATGCCTCCGGCTCGTTACTTTTTGAACGCACCTTATAGATTTAGGTATTAGGAAGTAATTTTGAAAGACTTTGCTTTGACATTCTAAGGAAGTGAAACTTGGAGAATTGGCGCAGCAGAAAAGAGGAGAATAGAAGCATTTGAAATGTGGTGTTACAGGAGAATAATGAAGATCAGATGGATAGATATAGTAACAAATGAAGAGGACGAATGGAAGAGGAGAGATATTTCTGGTGACGCTAATGAAGAAAAGAGATAGATTGGTAGGACTCATAAACCTACTAAGACCCCCAGGAATAGCAATCCTTGTTATAGAAGGAAGGGGTGGACCAGATTATAAGCCAACTGGACAAAGCAGTGCGCGCGTACCCGTATCCAAGGTCATTGACTCACTGATCAACACTTAAAATCCCTACTAATGATTGCTATAACTAAGTTCTTACCTAAGTGGAGAGAAATTTTAAGCTTTTACAGTCGTCGCACTAAACTAAATTATCATGAACTTTATTTCATAATTTGATTAATAATTGTGTAAAATTAACATAAATGCTCACTGTTTGTCACTCATGCTGAATAAGTGTGTTGAATATCATCGTACTTCTATTTCAAAGGGATTTATTAAAAATATTTAAATTTCTTTTAGTGTTTTTTTTCACAATAAATAAATAAGATATAGAAAATGGCAAAATATACTAAGGAAACTAAGCTCAGACCACCACAAACCTCACCATATTGCACCTATATTTAAAAAAAAAATCCATACCCCCCCCCCCCTACCACAACGCCTCGGAGTTTTATTGGCCCGCAAGGTCCCCCAACTATTTACAATGTGGCCCTTAGTTAAAAAAGGCTGGGCACCCCGTTGTATTGAGCCCTTCAGTATCGCAGTGTTTTAAAGCAAGAATCTTTCTCTATGGGTCGCGCTCAGTTCAGTGTGTGCTATATTACGTTCGCCAAAACAACATGCTCTACTGGGTGAAGGGTCATAAGACAAAACTATAACTAAGAAAGAAGTGAATAACTCGTAAATTAAACATGATTTAATGACTATTAATGCATAAAAAATATAAAACAAAACAAACTCCTCCCTGACATTTCTCTACAACAAATACAACACAATAAAAGATGAGGGGTTACTCCGACCCGCTCCTCACAATGAAACTGGGGATACCTGGTCCACCGACTCGTATAAGAAATTGTATGCGTGCGAACTGACTAACTACAAGGAATGAGTACTTGGGATGATTGTTCGTTTACAGCGGGTAACAGCAACGGTGCTCACGAACTTCCATCTCGCAAACCAACGTTTACGGGTATAGGACACTACACTAATAAAACCCTTTAATTAATTCTGACACACTCATCTTAATATCTATTATATACAGGAATCTCCCCTGAGATCCTCTCCCCAGTGCGATGGCGCAGCTGACAACGAGATTGCCTACAAGGCCAATGCTCAAACAAAACAAACAAGGAAAAACAGCGTCGCGCGTGACTACACGGGTCACTGACACAAGACATAAACAAACCAAGAATCAACAACAACAAATGCCTCCACGGCTGAGATTATTTTACATGAATAAAAAAACACGATAAGTTAACGCTTGGGAGATTATAGTACATCGTAGACAACTCCCCATTTACCCACAAATATTATTTACCATTGATCAGTTCTTTTTCTGCATTCAATATATTACCAGGAAGGCTAGCATGCGCTCCTCACTAATGACCATAGTCCGTCTTATCTGATGAAGCTCGCCTCATGAAACGACTCCCTGCACCCTACCACATCTGTCACCTATCAGTTCCCAAGTGTGTCTGAAAATAACGACTGATCTACTGGCCTCGTTAACATCATAGAATCAACAGCAACAACTCTCACCCATTTACTCAAATGGCAAGAAAAAAAAATCACATATGCGCCTCTCGAGGTCGCAAATACGGAACCTGGCATGCGGAATGTCAGAATCAGACCACGCTGAAATTCCCGCAGACATAGACCAGTATAAAACACACAAGACACCTCCACTGGGACTGACATAAAAATTCAGGCAGGTCGGCTTGATTCAGACTCCCTAATTTCGTGTTCGAGACGCTCCAAAACTCTACAATAACAAAATTGAACCCTCGAGTGAGCTGATTGCTACTCGCAACAAAATTACATTGCATCAAAGGCAATAAAATAACAATGAGCCTGATCAATTGTAAACACTACGACAAGATCAATGTTACCCTCCAGTCTACTTTATATTATATTAATTCAGTTCTACTTCTGATGCACTACAGATCTCCGATCTACGTTACTTAGCGGCGTTACGTTAACATATGCGAACACGGTCGTCCACATATCCACGTTCATTACAACAATCAAACAAAATACAGATATCTACAAAAATTGCGCTAGCTGTTTTCATGCAAACTACTGTGTCAGACAAAAATACAAACCCTACGTTAAAAAACAGCAAAAAATATATTTACACAAATCTGTCCCATACACCATAAATTGATTTGACAAATAATAAAGCATTATTTCGTACTCATCCTTCAGCCAATCACGTCAGCGGACATCTGCAGCCATCTCCCTACTTAATGCTGCTTAGCTCGTCTCAAACATCTCAACGGAATGTTGACAGTTCCAAGCTTCTTGCAGGATAAGCGATGCCATCTCTCGTGCTGATGCAAAAAGTTATAGGTTATTACACACTCGATTTCTGTCTACTAAATTCACCGCTCAGGTACTTATTTCCCCAAACAGTCTGTTGGCGAATTGTCGATGATACTGGCCCTACCAAAATAGTACTGTGACTATCTATCACACTGAATTTTCAACACATTTGGCTTAATAAAAATTTGTGTCCTCATGACACGCAAAGTACAAGTGCCTACGTCCTCAGACGCGCAAAATACAAGTTATCAACCTGTGTCCTCCGACACACAAAATAAAGTCAGCCTACGTCCTCAGACGCACAAAATAAAAGTCAAGGTTACGTCCTCTGACGCACAAATAAAAGTCCGTGTTCATTGCTCCACACGCCACTTATAAATGAAATGGGCCCGTGGGACCAATAGAGAGGGAAATATAAAAATATTTTCCATAATAATTGTCTTACTGGCATGTAACAAACATCATAAAACTCGTAGAAATGCGCAGGTCAAGATTATGCCTATTAAATCACGAATCGATCGTAGGGATGATCTGTAGCCAATCTCCCGCCTTAATTCGAGCTCTTGAGCATCACGCTAGTCCTGGCGCGTAAGGTAGCATTCTTCTCCTATTGGTTCCAATTCACGTAGACTTCGCGGTTTTTCTTGCTGCACTCCGCCCTGTAGGAGTGTCCAATTGTTCCATCAGCCTCTCATATTACTGCATTAACTTTTGGCTAGGCGCGAAAAAGACAAGGAACATGCCACAAGCATGTGTCATCACGCGTCTTTCCTATTCTTGAGACATCTAGCACCTGCCTCCTGGTTCGTAGCTGGGCTTGGTCCCTTCACAAATTCCTCGAGTGCTCAGCCTTTGTCAACCTGCTTCCAGGTACATTCCCTCTGTCTCCAACAAATGCTTAAGGTTTCATCATCTTCGTCTGGGTTTTTTATGATGCTTGTAGAAATATTAAATATTGAAGAAATAAAACATAGAAAAGGGTTCACAACTCCTCTAATCACAAAAATCCAACTTAGCATAAAGTCGATTTTTTTATAAAACTTCCGTAAGCCATTTTGTTTTATTTCAGAATTTACCCCTTTTCTAGTACCTTGTCTAGCCGCTCCTGTCTTGAGTGTCATTCATACTCGTTTCACTTCCTGCTCGGACTTCAACATTCCAGCCTGCTTGCTTGCCGAGCGGATGCCTCAGGCAATTCCTCTGCTCGTCTCGAACTTCCCTCTCTCTTCCTCGCTATGTGTCATCACTGCTGCTCAAACTTCCTCCTTCTCCTTACGTACTCAATGACCCCCGTACACTTGGATGTCATAGGACGTCCATATACTTAAACTGTATCATTATTTCGGCGCTCCCAAGGTTCGCTTGTTTTATAAAATTTTAAGTTGGCACTATTGTAGACAGACATGATTCCTGTACTTAATTCTTTTATTCTATATGCATTATTTCCCAGGTTTCTTACTACAGAATAGGGTCCTATGAACTTCTCACAAAACTTGCTAAAGATCTTCTTCCTTGGATCAGATGTAGCTGGACAACGTACTAACTCAAGTTCATTAATTTCAAGTTCACGGTGAAATCTCTTATTTCTTACTCGCCGCAATCAGCGATCTGCCTGGTTTCTCATGTGGGCTCTTGTTCTCTCTATTCTCAGGTCATGTACTACCATGGGATCTTGTGGGCAGTTGATGATGCTTTTCCACGATCTCTCCGGATATTCGTACTTGTGTAAGACCATTGGAATCTGTCCTGTTGATTCATGCCTTGTAGAATTCATGCATGTCTCTACATCCTTAATTCTGTCCACCCACTTGTGATGTTCATTGGGAATGAAGATTCTCAAGTAAGATGTTACGCATTTGATTGCGCGTTCACTAGGGTTAGCTTGGGCATGGCGGATGCTGCTTAAAACGTGTTTTATACCCATGTGCTCCATACCTTTCTTGAATTCGGCGCTCGTAAAATAGCTACCATGGTCCGATAAAATAAATTCTGGTTTTCCAAGGGTTGGAATGACTCTATTGCGTATGCGGCTGAGTACCTGCTTAGATCTTGTTTTCTGGATGGGACACAATACTACAAATTTGGAGAATACATCCAGACAAACTAATAAATGGCGGCATCCTCACCTTCTTTTCGGAATTGGACCGAAACAGTCGATCGCCACCAGCTCGCACGACTTCTGAGGTAACAGTGGTTTAGGATACTGCCGCATTAAATAGTTATTTGGCTTTGTCCTCTGACAAGGATCACAAGTCGTAATAACGTCACATATTGTTGTCCTCATACGTGGCCATGTAAATGCCACTCCTATGGTCGACTCGCACTTGTCTATTCCCACGTGTCCGTAACTTTCATGAGTATGCCAGGTCAATCCTCGCTGGAAAGACGCAGGTACTAATATGCGTAATTTGGTGTGGTCATTATCTATCCATTTGTGCAGCAAATTGTTGATGTAAACATATCTTCCTTCTTTGGCTCTCACTTCTCGAAATGCAGGTGTTCCTGTAGGTAGCTGTCTTCTAAAATATTGAATCACTTGCATCATCCATGGTTCTGCTTCTTGCTCTCGTTGGATCTCACGTAACTCCTCCAAGAATTCACGGACCTTCGGTGTTAACTCTAGGTGTTGTACCATCGCTGTTTCTTCATTGTCAGGCTCTGGGTTCCTGCGGAGTGCATCTGGGATTACATTCATCTTCCCTGGGCAATGTTCAATTTCAATACTAAACTGCTGAATATAGATAGACCAACGTGTCACAGGTTTGCTAGCCATCGACGTCTTAAACAAGAATGTTAATGCCTTATGATCTGTCCTGATAACAATGGGGTACCCATACACTATCTTTTTCCATCGTTGGAGCGCATGAAGTATTGCCAACAACTCCAATTCCGTTACAGTATAATAGCGCTCGTGCTTACGCAATCTACGGCTTACAAATGCCAAATTTGATCTATGTTGCAGGTTAGCTGGATCTTCTTGGTAGAGCATAGCACCTATACCAATTAGAGAAGCATCCGCTTGGATTATAAATTTGTTTTTGAAGTCTGGATATCCTAATTTAATACAGTTTTCCAGCAGTAGTTTGGTTGCTTGCAATGACTTCTCACAGTCAGCATTCCATAACCATTTATTACTCTTTTTGAGCATGTATTGCATTGGTGCTACAGTCTCCGTATAACCTGGACAGTTTTCTATAAAGAATCCCGTTACGCCTAAGAAAGCCCGAATGTGCTTGACTCTCGTTGGTGTAGGGAAATTCTTTATCGCCTCGATCTTAGCCGAGTTTGGCTTCACTCCCTCCTTGTCAATGATGTGACCCAAATACAATATCTCGCTCTTGAAGAAATGCGATTTCTTCAGGTTTACTTTGAAATTTGAAGTTCTGAGGTTGCCTAATAATTGTCTAAGTTTTCCATGTGAATTTCAATGTTGTCGGATGCCAGCAGAATGTCATCAATGTAGCGCACTGTCATCTCCTTAACCTCCTCGGTTAGATTTCGATCCAGGGCTCGAATTAATGCGCAGTCCGCTGTTTTGACTCTGAAAGGCATACGGACAAAGCAATACGTCTGATTATCGAATAAGAAGCCAGTAAAAAGCTGTGACTTCTCATCCAATTCGATATGGTGAAAGGAACTCGTCAGATCTACGAATGTATAAATACTCTTGCTCTTAAAGCCTTTTAATACGTCTCTGATAATTGGCGCTGTGTCATACTCAGGAAAAATGAGTCTCATGTTGAGATTTCTGGCATCTAAACAAAGCCTAATAGATCCATTTGGTTTTGTGACTACCAAAATCGCATTTAAATAAGGTGTAGGTGTCTTCCTTATCACTCCAGCTTGTAACATCTCATCTATATTAATTTTTACTTGGCCTCGATATTTTTCGGGAATGGGATACAGTTTACTTCTGAATGGGGACCAATCCTCGACTTGCATTGAATATTTAAAATTTATATTTTTCTGGTACTGTATTGAATACTGCTTTGTGCTTCCTTAAAATCTCTTCCAATTGTTTTCTGTGTTCACCCCCAAGTTGAATGTCATTGAGCGGCTCCTATAGTAGCTCTTCAAATTGTGCATCGCTGTCATCTCCTTCTGTTAATAAAGACCATATTGAACCCTTTATCCTCTGATGGATAAATGATTCGATGTTTTATTTCTACAATTAATAAATATTTCCACCAGCGTCTTGAAACAGCCAGACGAAGATGAGGAAACTTCAAGTATTTGTTGGAGACAGTTGGGACATACCTGCAGCAGTTTGACAAAAGGCTAAATACTTTAGCATTATGAAAAGAAAGACCCTAGCAATGTTTCAGAAGGACAGGTGGTGGCTACCTCAAAATAGAAGGACGCGTGGTGAGACACGCTTATGGTATGTTTATTGTAATATTCGCGCCTAGAAAAAATATAATGCAGTAATGTGAGTGGCTGATGGGACTACTGGACACTCCTACGAGGCCAAGGTCTGATAAAAACCGCGAAGTTATTGAAAAAGTGGAACCAATGAGAGATGAATGCTTACGAACGCGCCAAGTCTAGCTTGGGCACGCGAAAGCTAGCATTAACGCGGGAGATCGGCTAGACAACATCTCTACGATCGATTCTAGGATTAATGGGCATATCCTTGACCTGCGCAATTTTACGAGTTCAGTGATATTTGTTTCATTCCTGTACCACTATTATTTTGAGAAATTTTTATATAATTTCCCCCTCTATCAATACCTAGGGCCAGTTCATTTATAAGTGGCGTGAAGAGCCAAGACATTATTATTACATTTGGTGTGTCGAGGACACAGGTTTATTACATTTGGTGTGTCGAGGACACAGGTTTATTACAATTTGTGCGTCTAAGGACGAAGTTCATTATTACATTTTGTGTGTCGGAAGACACAGGTTACTACATTTTGTGTCGGAAGACACAGGTTATTACTGTACTTTGCGTGTCATGAGGACACAGATTTTTATTAATATAAATGTGTTAAATTCAGTGATAGATAGTCACAGTATTATTGTTGTAGGGACAGTATCATCGACAATTCGCCAACAGACTGTTCTGGGGAAATAAGTACCTGAAACGGCGAATTTAGTAGTCAGATATCGAGTGTGTAATAATCTATAACTTTTTGAATCAGCACGAGAGATGGCAGCGTCGATCATGGAAGCTGTATGGAATCATCATCACTTCGTTGAAATGTTTGCCGGGTGACTGGCCGAGGATGAGTACTGAATAATATTCTTATTATCTGACAAATTAACTTATGGTATATGGGACATATTTTGTTATGTAAATATCTTGCTTGTGTTGATTTACGTAGTGTATTTAATTTGGTCTGACACACCTTTTGCATGGAAACAGCTCGCATAAGTGTTATTAGTCGTAAGTTCTTGTTTGTTTGTTTAACTAACGTAGCTATATGGACAACCGTGTTTGCATATGTTACGCAATGCGGTTAAAAACGTCTCTCGGAGATATGTTGTGTTTCAGAAGTAGGACTGAATTAATATAATCATACAGTAGATTGGAGGATAAATTAATCTTTGTAATGTTTATTATTGATCAGATTCAGTGAGTTTATTGCCTTTGGAGCAATGTGAGTTGTGGCGAAGGGCAGTCAGCTCTCTCGTAGGATTTAATATTTTTAAATAGTTGTGAGCATCTAATTCAACCGACCTGTGTGAAATGTGTTATGTCATTCCCAGCAGTGTGTGTGTGTGTGTGTATTTTATTGGTCATTACAAAGCGGGAATTTCAGCGTAGACTGATTTCTGTCAGCTTGGTGCCAAGTCCATATGGTTACCTTGCGAGGACATATGTGGCTATTTCGATTAATGTCTTACCATATGTTTATGTGGTTGAGATTTGTTGCTGTTGATACTACGAGATAACGAGACAGGTGGTCAAGTTATTTTTACACACTGGGCTGGACGATGACAGAGTGAGGAAAGGGGAAGTTGTTTCACAAGGCGGGCTGAAAAGGATTGCATCAAGGTCATTAATGAAGTGCTTGTTGGCTCCGTAAAATTACTTGAAATACAGAATAAGATCTGGTCAATGGTAAAAATTGTTAAATAAATGGGAGTTGCCTACGAATCACTATAATCTCCGAAGCGTTAGCTTAACGTGCATTTTTGTTCATATAAAGTAATCTCAGCCGGTCAGGCTTTTGTTGTTGTTGGTTTCATGCCATGTTTATGTTCCGTATTAGTGACCCGTGCAGTCACGTGCGATGCTGTCTTTTCCTTGTTTGTGTATTGAGCAATTGGCCGTGATGGCAGCTTATTTGTCAGATGCGTCATCGCATTGAAGGAGGGTCTCGAGGGAGATTCCTGTAAATAGTAGATTTTAGATTGTGTGTCAGCATTAATTTTTAAGTTTTTTTTATTAGTGTCATGTCCCATATCCGTAAACGTTGATTTACGAGATGATTGTTCGTAAGCATCGTGGCTGTTAACCCGCTGTAAACGAACAGTCATCCAAGTACTCATTTCTCGTAGTTAGTCATTACGCATACAAAAAAATCCAATGCAAGTTAGTGGAACTAGGATCCACATTTTTATAAGGGGGAGATCCGTCTGACTCCTCAACATTGATAGATATTCCTGTCATGGGAAAATTCAGGGAGGATTTGTATTGTTGTTTATATTCATTTTATGCACTAATAGTCATTAAATTATGTTATTATTTTACATCTTGTCACTTTCCTTCTTAATTAACGTTTTAATCCTATGACCCTTACCTCAGTAGAGCATGTTGTTTGGCGAACGTAAACATCACACTATGAACTGAGCGCGACCCCTTGATCAAGATTCTTGCATATAAGCACTGCAATACTAACGGGTTCAATATCTCCTGGGATTCACTGTCCTCATCACGTTCCACAACAGCTCCTTCTATGATGTCATCTTCCGCCTTTCGTACCTCCTTTTCCGTCTCTTCCAGTATCGCTTCCAATGGCCATGAATTCACATTCTTTCCGGTAGTGATTTCATCCATATGCAATCCCACGTTCTTCAGTTGATCATACTCTTTAAACCTGAGAGTGTTCTTGTGCAAATCTATCACAGCTTGATAGTCACAAATAAAATTTGCACCAAGAATAATGTTGAAATTCATCTTGGCCATGATAATAAACGTTTGCCCAAAAGTGTGTTCTAAAATGTTCAGCTCTAAGTATGCCTGACGTTTACAAGTGACAGTGCGTTCAGGAATAACACCCCTCACTTTGAGTTGTGGAACGGGAATCACAGGAATATTCTGACTCCGTCGCAACTCTCGAACCAAAGCCTCCGATACAAGACTGATCTGCGACCATGTGTCCAATAAACATCTTATTTTAATTCCACCAATCCTTGCGTAAGTAATGGGTAACTGTTTAATTTCATCGTTCCGTGGTTTCACCGTCTCCTCCAGGCAATCTTCTGGCAAAGCAATCCATTCCTGTATGTGAGCTACTATCCATCCCTCTTCAAAATCCAGCTGTTGCGTTCCCAGGCAGACTCCTTTATCCTAATTTAAATATTTTTTAGCTCCATTGCGACTTCCATCATCCTTTTTTCGTGCACGCCCCTGACGTTCCTCTTGTCTCCAGTAGACTTCCAGCTTCCTCAGTATATGTATTCGGATTTTTCATGTTGTCAATGGCTTTTTCCCATCGTCCTTGCTCTCCACCTTCGTTAGCGTGTAACTCCTCCAGATAACTTTGCGATTGAGCATGCCTATTATTCCAGTCGTTACGGTAATTTTGCGACTCTCCTCGATTTTGGTCTCTCCTATCTCTCCATCTTTGATTTCCATTGTAATCACCGTATCTTCCATAAGGCCCCTCATTTCTTCGATTGTTGCGCCATTGTTGACATCCCCTCCGTTGGTATCTATTGTTGCCTTGATATGGCCTATTGTTGTAATTATTTTCATTTCGCTGGTACGGTCTATTTTCAATTTTTTCCTGATTTCGCCTAGGTGTTGACGTACTCGTATTTGTACCCTGTGATCTAGTATTTGCTTGTGTAGGTTTTATAACCTCGGTTGTGTTGACTAACTCCAGTTGTCTTCCTCCTCTGTGATGACTATGAGATGTAGTCTCATCTATTTGGCGTAATACTTGTTCTTCATGTAACGCCGAATTTACATTTGCCGCTACTAATACCTGCTGTACATTTACCGGTAATTGCCGTGCTATTGTCATCACCAGGTCCGCCTCATTTGATGGGTGGTCGAGATCTCGAAATTTAAGCATCTACATATTAAAGAAATCTGAGTACTTCGTCTGCTGGGTAGTTTGGTACTTCCTAGAATAGAGCTCCATCCTTAAACTCTGTTGCAATGCCGGGGACCAATATTTGCGAAGAAACGCTTGCTTAAAATCCTCCATAGTTCCAAAAGTGTATTTAAAGCTCAAAAACCATGTAAGAATATTTCCTGAAAGAAATCTCTCCATCATTCTCAATCTACGTGCTTCAGGTACGCCAGTGTCATTATAAAAGTCCTCAACTTCTTTAATAAAGGCTTTAGGTGTCACCCCTGAATTTTCTGTGTACTTTTGAGGTTTATATTCGTCGAGCGAATTACTTGAATAAGCTGCATGGGCTGCTGACCTTCGTGTGGAGTTGAACTTCTTTCGACATTATTGCGAAACCCGTCCGTGTTCGTAGTTAATGGGATCTCTGTTTGAGCTTGACTTCCTGCTGTACTCGTTGCCTCCGGGCTAACTGAGTCATTCTCCTTATCTTTGGTTGCTCCCGTGTTAAATAATGTGGTTTGTCCCATCGACCTTAGTTCAGCTTTAATGATCCTGTCTGTCTGTTCTTTTAATTTACGCTTAATTTCTCGATCTAATGCTTGAATACGAGTGTGATTTTCGCCTACTGTCTTAATGATGGTTAATCTGTCTTCCTTGGAATCATTACACATTTTTCGCCAATCTTCCCTGATTTCGCCTTTAATTATGCCTATTTCCACCTCAATCTGACGTTTAGTGTCTTCCTGATTGCTTTCTATCTGGTTCAGCCTATCTTCCAACCGCACAGTATTTTCATCAATACTACTCTTGAACTGATCTTGATCCGCTTCTAGGTTTTTCCATTGCTCCGCTGATTTTATTTCCAGTCGATCCATGCCTTTAATTATGCCGGATATATTTTCATCTACCGCTCATAATTGTTTCTGAATAAACTTGCCGCTATTCTCCATTTCACTGAATCGCCCTTCCATCTTATCCTGAGCTATATTGACCTCGCTCGTATTCATAGTACATGCCAGTTCTATTTGCGCTAATTTTCCTAAAACCGTTTCATCAAGAATGCTAAGCTTTTGATTAAAAATGTCTTCCATTTTCTTAATTTGATCTAATTGTTTCTCGTTGTTTTTACTAACGTCTAGGGCCTGTAATACCAATTGTTTATTTGTGTGTTTTTTCATTTCCGCAGTTAACGAAGCTAATTGGTTCGCGTTTTTAACATTCTGTGCTTCTAATTGAGAATTGATAGTGTCATTGATTTCACTTTTTAATAACTTCGCTTGCTCCGCACTATATTCATTTTGTTCTACCATACTGTTGTTTAATTGTGTCCGAAACGACTCATTCTGTTCTGACATTTTAGTGTCTAACTTTTCACTTTGTTCTAACATACTGTTGTTTAATTTCTCGCTTTGTTCTGACATACTATTGTATATTTGTGTCTGGAACGATTCACTTTGTTCTGACATTTTAGTGTTTAACTTCTCGCTTTGTTCTGACATACTATTGTTTATTTGTGTCCGGAACGATTCACTTTGTTCTGACATTTTAGTGTCTAATAACTCCTGTGTCCTCTTCGCGGCACTCGCAATGATTGCCTGTATCTGCTCGATTGTCGCCATCTTACACAATTTATATGAGAACATTAGGGAAATAGTCTGAAGCAATGCCCCCTGACACACACATACATTCTTAATACACATTTAATTCACTTTAACCTACTCAGTTAATTTACATTTAAATTTAATCCCACTAGTCAATTGCATCTCTGAGTAGTTCTAATTTTACTCAATTTAATTTAAACCCAAACACATATTCAGTCATTAAATTGTTATCCTGAACTGATATTAACAACAGACACATTAACCAAATAGTAATTGTCTTTCAAAGCCACAGGCCTTCCTATTACATTCATGGAGTTTGACTTTTTACAACAAATCTAGTTATAACTTTAATCATTGGGCGCCCGGTATCACGTACTTTACTTTAACACTTAATTCAATAGACAAAAACGTGACCCGTATTTTACATTGCAAACTCCTGATTTTAATTTATAATTCACACAGTTGGCGGTATCCTCTTCGCATCATTTACTTTACATAAAAATATCACTTTCCGGTGATATAAAAACTGTCATATCTGCCTCCACTTGAGGTATGTCAGTTTTACTCAAATACGCCATCTAACGTGTTCTAGCAGCGAACTAGCAACTAAATGCACATTCGTCGGCGCACCAGTTTGTATCCAATACTGCGCTTACACCAACATGTGCAATTTTGCCACTACAACACAGTAAACAGCCCCGCGGTGGACGCGCCAGTTTGTATCCTATGAGCCCTTCAGTATCGCAGTGTTTTAATGCTAGAATCCTTCTCTAGGGGTCGCGCTCAGTTCAGTGTGTGCTATATTACGTTCGCCAAAACAACATGCTCTACTGGGTGAAGGGTCATAAGACAAAACTATAACTAAGAAAGAAGTGAATAACACGTAAAATAAACATGATTTAATGACTGTTAATGCATAAAAAATATAAAACAAAACAAACTCCTCCCTGACATTTTTACTCAACAAATACAACACAATAAAAGATGAGGGGTTACTCCGACCCACTCCTCACAATGAAACTGTGGATACCTGGTCCACCGACTCGTATAAGAAATTGTATGCGTGCGAACTGACTAACTACAAGGAATGAGTACTTGGATGATTGTTCGTTTACAGCGGGTAACAGCCACGGTGCTAACGAACATCCATCTCGCAAACTAACGTTTATGGGTATAGGACACTACACTAATAAAACCCTTTAATTAATTCTGACACACTCATCTTAATATCTGTTATATACAGTAATAACCCCTGAGATCCTCTCCCCAGTGTGATGGCGCAGCTGACAACGAGCTTGCCTACAAGGCCAATGATCAAACAAAACAAACAAGGAAAAACAGCGTCACGCGTGACTACACGGGTCACTGACACAAGACATAAACAAACCAAGGATCAACAACAACAAATGCCTCCACGGCTGAGATTATTTTACATGAATAAAAAAACACGATAAGTTAACGCTTCGGAGATTATAGTACATCGTAGACAGCTACCCATTTACTCGCAAATATTATTTATCCTTGATCAGTTCTTTTTCTGCATTCAAAATATTACCAGGGAGGCCAGCATGCGCTCCTCACTAATGACCATCGTCCGTCTTATCTGATCAAGCTCGCCTCATGAAACGACTCCTTGCACACTACCACATCTGTCACCTGTCAGTTCCCAAGTGTGTCTAAAAATAACGACTGACATACTGGCCACGTTAACATCGTAGAATCAACAGCAACAACTCTCACTCATTTACTCAAATGGCAAGAAAACAATATATTCACATATGCGCCTCTCGAGGTCGCAAATACGGAACCTGGCATGCGGCATGTCAGAATCAGACCACGCTGAAATTCCCGCAGACATAGACCAGTATAAAACACACAAGACACCTCCACTGGGACTGACATAAAAATTCATGCAGGTCGGCTTGATTCAGACTCCCTAATTTCGCGTTCGAGACGCTCCAAAACTTTACAATAACAAAATTAAACCCTCGACTGAGCTGATTGCTACTCGCAACAAAATTACATTGCAAAATAGGCAATAAAATAACATTGAGCCTGATCAATAGTGAACACTACGACAAGATCAATGTTACCCTCCAGTCTACTTTATATTATATTAATTCAGTTCTACTTCTGATGCACTACAGATCTCCGATCTACGTTACTTAGCGGCGTTACGTTAACATATGCGAACACGGTCGTCCACATAGCCACGTTCATTACAACAATCAAGCAAAATACAAATATCTACAAAAATTGCGCTAGCTGTTTTCATGCAAACTAATGTGTCAGACAAAAATACAAACTCTACGTTAAAAAACAACAAAAAAGATATTTACACAAATCTGTCCCATACACCATAAATTGATTTGACAAATAATAAAGCATTATTTCGTACTCATCCTTCAGCCAATCACGTCAGCGGACATCTGCAGCCATCTCCCTACTTAATGCTGCTTAGCTCGTCTCAAACATCTCAACGGAGTGTTGACAGTTCCAAGCTTCTTGCAGGATAAGCGATGTCATCTCTAGTGCTGATGCAAAAAGTTATAGGTTATTACACACTCGATTTCTGTCTACTAAATTCACCGCTTAGGTACATATTTCCCCAAAACAGTCTGTTGGCGAATTGTCGATGATACTGGCCCTACAAAATAGTACTGTGACTATCTGTCACACTGAATTTACAACACATTTGGCTTAATAAAAATTTGTGTCCTCATGACACACAAAGTACAAGTGCCTACGTCTTCAGACGCGCAAAATACAAGTTATCAACCTGTGTCCTCCGACACACAAAATAAAGTCAGCCTACGTCCTCAGACGCACAAAATAAAAGTCAACGTTACGTCCTCTGACGCACAAATAAAAGTCAGTGTTCATGGCTCCACACGCCACTTATAAATGAAATGGGCCCGTGGGACCGATAGAGAGGGAAATATAAAAATATTTTCCATAATAATTGTCTTACTGGCATGTAATAAACATCATAAAACTCGTAGAAATGCGCAGGTCAAGATTATGCCTATTAAATCACGAATCGATCGTAGGGATGATCTGTAGCCAATCTCCCGCCTTAATCCGAGCTCTTGAGCATCACGCTAGTCCTGGCGCGTAAAGTAGCATTCTTCTCCTATTGGTTCCAATTCACCTAGACCTCGCGGTTTTTCTTGCTGCACTCCGCCCTGTAGGAGTGTCCAATTGTTCCATCAGCCTCTCATATTACTGCATTAATTTTTGGCTAGGCGCGAAAAAGACAAGGAACATGCCACAAGCATGTGTCATCACGCGTCTTTCCTATTCTTGAGACATATAGCACCTGACTCCTGATTCATCGCTGGGCTTGGTCCCTTCACAAATTCCTCGAGTGCTCAGCCTTTGTCAACCTGCTTCCAGGTAAATTCTCACTGTCTCCAACAAATGCTTAAGGTTTCACCATCTTCGTCTGGCTATTTCATGATGCTTATTGAAATATTAAATATTGCAGAAATAAAACATAGAATCATTTGTACTATCAGAGTATAAAGGGTTCAGTATAGTATGCAATCACTTAGATAATTTATTTTGTAAAGCAGGTACACTGACCAATAAAGACCACAACTGACAAACCACGGGCGGCCAGGTCAGACAGGCTGAAGAACATTTGGGAGCAGAATAAGAAGAAGAAGAAGAAGAAGAAGAAGCTGAAAAGCCGAATCTCTAAATAACACTATTATCCCTAAATGTAAATGGACTGATTAAAGTGCTGTAATTTCATCTGTTCCATTTTACCCTATTTTCATTTTATAAAAAAAAAGTCTTATGAGATCACCTTTTGTCCGTGTGTGTGTGTGTGTGTGTGTGTGTGTGTGCGTATGTGTGTCTGTGTGTGTGTGTCCTAATAACTTCTAAACGGCTGGAGCGATTTCAATGAAACTCGGTAAGGTCATAGTACTATATTGATCGACCCAGACCGTGCCCTTCAAATTTCATTACGTCACACCAATCAAACATGTAGGCTGTGCGAAATATTTCACCGGCATTCTATATCTCCGAAACTATTACTGATATCACCCTGACATTGTGTTCGGTGATGAAGGGCACTACTACAAGTTTATATATGTATTTTTTTAAATTTGTAAAGTACAAAACGAACATGGCGGCCAAGCAAATTTGAAACATTTTAATAGACTTTTCTCGCTATTTAACCATCTGAGCGTAGTGATTCATGGCACAGTAAATGTTAATACATATTGTAATGCAGTTCAATTGTTTACATAACCTCAAGATGGCGGCTGTGAGAAATTTTAAAGTTAAGTTTTTATTTCTTGTATCGTATTCATGCGATGGACGTGAAACTTTGAATAATGAAACTATGCAATAATTTCCCTTTAATGGCACATAACTCTATGGCCTATACATTTAACAATCCAACATGGCGACCATCCGAAATATTTAGACGATTCTCAATATCTACGAATCTTTTACAGCAATCAAACTGATTGTTTAATGTTCATAGGGGGTATGAACATATGTTTACCTATAAGACTTTCAATAACCTGGTGAGCACAAATCCAACATGGTGGCGGACCGAACTAGAAATATTTAAATGGACGTTTCTCGTTAATTAACCATCCGAGTGCAGTGAAACTTGGTACAGTAAATGCTTACACAAATGTTAATCCTCTGGCATCTAATTTATTTCAATTGTTTTCTTAACCACAAGATGGCAGCTGTTCAAAATGTTAAAATCTCGTTTTTACTTCTTGAGTCCTAATCATGCGATTGAAGTTTTTATACTACACGTACACAATAATCTTCATGGAAGAGTACATAACTCTAAGACCTACATATATAAGAATCAAACATGGTGACGATCCGAAGTATTAGACGGTTCTCAATATCTATGAATCTATTACAGCAATCAAACTAAATGTTTGTATATTGATGGAGGCAATTAACCTAAGTAGGATATAAAGAAATAGGCTTTAGTTCATCACGGAACTACTTGTTTAATTTTCAGTTGGGTATTTATCAAATTGCAGTAAAAATTCTGTTCTCACAATAGTTTCTATTTCTAGTACTCATCGCACATGGTAGCTAGCTGTTCTTTAACATGTCCTCGTAATAACTGTTAGTGAATTTGCACTGGTCTGTAGTATCAATTTTAATTGACTTGAGCACTGTGAGTGGTGGTGCTATCTGATGAAACGTCACGTATTTCCACTCCCGTGATGCGCAACTATCCTCCAATCAGGTGTTCATGAATTCGCTAGCTTCAACTGTCAT
Organism: Meconema thalassinum; assembly: GCA_946902985.2. Taxonomy (NCBI): domain Eukaryota; kingdom Metazoa; phylum Arthropoda; class Insecta; order Orthoptera; family Tettigoniidae; genus Meconema; species Meconema thalassinum. The sequence goes on along the minus strand of OX336388.2, from coordinate 600,696,580 downwards.
GACTTTAACGCTGCAAGACGTCAATCGCACGGTGAGCTCGGTTACAGTACCCCTCCCACTAAGTAATCAAGTTAATCACCACTGTCATGGTAACCGTTTTCTCGTGGATCATTTACCGCTAAATTCAAATCTTGGGGAATTTTGAAACAAATTCATTAGTCACAAGTTAGCAACCATCATAAATATTCAAACTAACCACCAATGGTTACCATAGTAACCCATTTTGTTTATCTTGTGGATAATTTAGCGCAGAATTCAGATCTTGGGGTACCGGTTGGCCTATCTGAGAAAAATCTGAAGTTGGTAACCCCCAAAGTACAGTATACAAGCTGATCGCCACTGGGTCACCATCGCAAACCGTTTTGTTCATCACGTGGAACTTTTGGGGCTAAATTCAGGATCTTGGGGAATTTGAAAACATCTGAGAGAATTTCATCACTCACAGGTTGGTAACCCCCGATATATTGAAAATGATCAACACAGAGTCACCATGGCAATCCGTTTTGTTTAAGAATTCGACCATTGTGTGCCAACATTTCAAATCTAGGGTATTCAAAATATATCTGTGAGTATTCAGGAATATTTCATATCCATAGATTGGCAACTCTGTCTGGTCACCATGGCTACCCGTTATGTTGACCTTGTCTACAATTAAGCGCCAAAATTCAAATTTATGGGAATTTGAGAGAAATTGTGGGGAATGGAGGGATATTTCACACTCCCAGGTTGACAACTCTGTCTGGGAATCCCCCATGATGTCACGCATAGCTGCCACCTTGGTCACGTGATGGTGAATACCCGCCGCATTCTTGCACGTTGCCGTTTTGTGTTAGAGCAAAAGTGAAGTAGAACCTACCCAGCTATTCATCTTCCGTCAAGTCGCAGAGCTCGTTCATGGTATTTGTTAATCAGTATTTAGTTTTTGGAATCTATCAAGTGTATTTATTGTATGTTTCAAATATGAAAGCTCTACCTGAAAAAAATAACGCACAGTAAATTTTGGAAAATAACTGTGCCTTATAAAACTCAAAGAGGACTAGCAAATAGCCGTTGAACTGAGAACGGATTGTGAAATACAGGATTTAATTCACAAAAGGACGATAAGCGTTTTCTATGTACTGAAGTTGCGACCAGCTGGGAGCATAACCATCGTATCTGATTTTATGGAAACTAACTACAGTACTTCCTAAAACTAAATATGGAGAAGCATAGACTATTGCAGTACTCTCGTCAAACGTGGTATTACACATTTGCTATTGTGTTACATGATGTGAATGGAGTATTATAAAGGAATGTAAAGTTTTAAAGCCATTCCTTTAGTGTTGTCTATACAAACTGTTATTTGTAACTCTTCAGTTGGTCAATACGAATTTGCCCAATGAATGGGCGCGGTACAATGTATACAATATGTAAATGTTACTCTTGGAAACAAATACTAGTATTAGTTTATGATCATTATTAAAATGGGTCAATTTTTAGGCTTACGCGATTCTACCTACAAGCGGTCGTCATTAGATCCTGATCACTGTTTTGCGGCTAAAATGTATACACAAATATATTATCTAACTACAAATTGTAGTTAGTTTTGGTGATCTGGTTCTGATGATGACGGCTTGACGGTAGAACAAGAAGTTCCGTTAAGAACTATACAGCCTACTTTTCATGCCAATGATTATTCTACAGAATATGAACCTATCTAGAATAATGACGAAATTAAGTTGGTAATAACGAAATATCTAATTAGTTCAAAATATACCTGGTATAATGTAGCCTAATAGAGCACTACAGTTGGCAGCCCTGGTGACTGAATATATTCTTAGTTCCATCTCTTAAGGTACAGAATACAAAATTTGGTTGAAGTCCAATGGACGTTACTTGCAGTTAGACACTGGATCTATCAGCATGCGTAAAAGCATGTTGCCAACAATACCATGCGTGTGCTGGTCAGAAATAATCTGAAATATTATGATATCGTGTTGTGCCAATTTTGGATGAAATCCATTTGTTAGTATAGAAGTTACATGTATTTTAAAATTGGACATATCAGCAGGCATAGAATCATGTTGGCAGCACTGCCTTATATTAATTACTCCAAATTAATCTAGAATGTCAGGTGCTATACGTGTGCAAAGTATAGAGCTGTTGGCTTGCATACTTTCTGATATATTGATATTAGGGTAAAAAAATATAGACAGCATTTATTAACAGTTGGCAGCCCTGATTGCACTGAAGAATACTTACAGTCATATCTGATATGTTACACATAGCACATGCGAAATTTGGATGAAATCCTACTGATAGTATAGAAGTTACATGTATTTAAAAATTGGCCCTATCAGCAGGCTTAGAATCATGTTGGTAGAACTGACGTATATAAGTTACTCCAAAATTAATCAAACATGTCAGGTACTATACGTGTGCATAGTTTAAAGCTGTCGGCTTGCACACATTCTGATATATTGGTATTTGGATTAAAAAAATAGAGAGAGCAATTATTAACAGTTGTCAGCCCTGGTGGCTCTTAAGAATACGCTCAGTCATATCTGTTTATGTACAGATATTACATACAAAATTTGGTTGAAATCCATTTGATAGTGTAGAAGTTATATGCATTTAAACATTGGACCTATCAGAAGGCTTAAAATTATTTTGGCAACACTGTCATGGTTGGCCTCCTTGAAATTAAACTGAAATAGTATTATCTACATGTGTGCCAATTTTGGAATAGCGCCTATGTATACCTTGCAGGATATCCAACAGGGAGCTCAAATTTCTAGTGCGTTTTTTCAGCAGTTGGTAGCACTGACATCATTTTCAAATATGGACGTGAGCTATTCCGGTGCACATCTTTACTCATACTAAATTTGGTTTTGATTGCTGCAGCCGTTTAGGAGTTGATAGGGGGGGACACACACACAGCCAGCCAGACAGACAGACAGACACACATTTGCCCGATCTCATAAGACTACTTTTTCCTCATTTTTGCAAAATGTGAAAAGTAGGCTAAAAATGTGATCGTAAAATTGCCCCATTATAATAGTGAGGCACAGTTGGGTTTCGGAAAGGTTTTGGTACGAGAGAGGCAATAGTTGCTCTACAGGTTCTGGTGCAAAAATGCTATGAGCAGAATACAGATGTAGGACTTTGTTTCATTGATTATGAAAAGGCCTTTGATAGGGTACAACATCACGAACTTCTGGAAATTCTAAAACGATTGAATATAGATCAGAAAGGTATCCGTTGTATAGAAAATGTATATTGGAATCAGACGGCATAAGTTAAGTTTGATAATGAGATCACTGACTTGGTTAATATTTGTAGAGGAGTCCGACAAGGGTGCATTCTGTCTCCACTGTTATTCAATTTTTACTCGGAGAGTATCTTTAAAGAAGCACTTGGTGATGTAGCAATAGGCATAAAAGTTAACGGAGTCTTCATCAACAACATTCGCTATGCAGATGATACAGTCTTGATTGCAGATAATTTAGATGATCTGCAGCACCTAGTTAACGTGGTAGGGGAATACAGCAATACGCTAGATCTGAACATCAATACCAAAAAGACACATTTCATGATTGTCACATGTTAGCCCGACTTTTAAAAAATGCACATCTCCAATTTAATGGCTCCTCATTACAAAGAGTAGATAAATTCAAATACCTTGGAACATGGCTATGTGGGGATTGGAGATCAGATATGTGGATAAAATGTCGTATAGAGAATACCCGTAATGCTTTTGTGAAATTCAAGAAAATTCTCACAAGTACGGACTTAAATCTAACCCTTAGACTTCGGTTTGTAAGCCGCTAAATTTGGTCTGTATTTCTATATGGGTCTATATGGGTCTGAAGGATGGACAATAAATGCGGCAAAAACAACAAAAAAGAGGCATTTGCAATGTGGATTTACCGCATAATGTTGAAGATACCACGGACTGCACGAATAACTAATATTTAAGTACTGCATAGTATAAACAGACAACGAAACTTATTATGCACCTTTAAAAACGAAAACCTATATACTTGGGAGATATCTTGCGGAACACCAGATATCGACTTCTCAAGTTGATACTGGAAGGAAAGATCGAAGGTCAAAAAGGAAGGGGCCGAAAACGGATTTCCTGGGTCGATAACATAAAACAGTGGACAGGATTACCCAGCATCGATTAATTATTCCACATCGCAGTTCATAAGCAAAAGATGCATCGGATGGTCTCTGACATACATTAATGGATAGGCATCCGATGAAAAAGAAGAAGAAGAAGAAGTACCACGCCCAGTCATTGGGCAAATTCGTGTTGACCAACTGAAGGGGAAACGTCTATTTCTACCGCTGGTCGGAGTAAGAATATGGGCGAGGATTAAATGAGATATTTTCTTGTGTGTGTCAATCGTGCGTTGGTAAAACGTTTAGAAGCACCAAATAGCAAACCCTGCGCATATTTTTGGTAGTTGCACAGAACAGAACAAGAACTACGTAATTTTTCTCATGTACATAAAATTCTGTGTAAATCCGGTATTGACTTCAAGGGAAACATTTACCGTGAGAGTACACTCATACCTGCCAGATGACAGAACCTTTGGTTTAGTAGAAAGGCGAGTGAGGAAGATCAATCAGGGCATTGATCCACAAGTGTATGACGAAATTTTATCAACCAATGGAAAGGCCTACTCCTCATTCACAAAGAGAAGTGATTGTGAAACAAGTAGTTCCGTGAAGAACTATACAGCCTATTTTCATATATCCTACTTATGTTAATTGCCTCTATCAACATACACAATTTCAGTTTGATTGCTATAATAGATTCGTAGATATTGAGAACCGACTAAACATTTCGGATGGTCGCCATATTGGATTTTATATATGTAGGTCCTAGAGTTATGTACTGTTCCATGCAGATTATTGTGAACGTGTAGTATTCAGACTTCAATCGCATAATTAGGACACAAGAAAAAACAAGGAGATTTAAAAATTTTTACAGCTGCCATCTGGAAGTTATGGAAACAATTGAAATAAATTAGATGCCAGTGGATTAACATTCGGATAAGGATTTACTGTACCAAGTTTCACTGCACGCGGATGGTTAAATTGCGAGAAACGTCCATGTGAATATTTATAATTCGCGTCGCCGCCATGTTGGATTTGTGATCACCAGGTTATTTAAAGTCCTATAGGTGAACTTAAGTTCATAGCCCCTATGAACATTAAAAAATGCAGTTTGATTGTTAAATAGATTCGTAGATATTCAGTATCGTCTAAATATTTCGGATGGTCGCCATGTTGGATTGTTAAATGTATAGGCCATAGAGTCATGTACCATTAAAGGAAAATTATTGCGTAGGTTCATTATTCAAACTTTCACTTCGATCGCATGACTACATCACAAGAAATAAAAACTTAATTTTAAAATTCGCACTGCCGCCATCTTGAGGTTATGTAAACAATTGAACTAAATTAGATACCAGTGGATTACAATGTGTATAAATATTTCCTGTACCGTGTTTCAGTGCGCTTGGAAGATTAAATCGTCAGAAAGGTCTATTTAAAATGTTCAAATTCGCTTGGCCGCCATGTTCGTTTTGTAGTTAACCGGTTTTTGAAAATCTTATAGATGGACTTCCAGTAGTGCCCTTTATCTCCGTACAAAATTTTAGGGAGATACCGCTAATAGTTTCAGAGATATAGAATGCCGGTGAAATATTTCGCACATCCGCCATCTTGTGATTATGTAAACAATTGAACGAAGTTAGATGTCGGTGCATTACAATGTATATAAACATATACTGTACCAAGTTTCATTGCGTTTGGTTGGTCAAATCGCGAGAAACGTCTATTTAAAAGTCGCAAATTCGCTTGGCCGCCATGTTGGTTTTGTAGTTACCAGGTTTTCAAAAGTCACATAAGTGAACTTATAGTAGTCCCCTCTATCACCATAGAAAATTTCAGGGTAATATCAGTAATAGTTTCGGAGATATTGAATGCTGGTGAAATACTTCGCACAGCCGCCATGTTGGATTGGTGAGTCGTAACAAAATTTGAAGGGCACGGTCGAGGTCGCCGGGAATAGTGCTATGAACTTTCCGAGTTTCATTGAAATCGCTCCTGCCGTTTAGATTTTATAAGGGGGGGGGGACACACACACGAATCACACACACACACACACACACGCACACACACGGACAAAAGGTGATCTCATAAGCCTATTTTTTCAAAATTGAAAATAGGCTAAAAATGGAAGGAACCTTCAAAACCTTTCCTGAAGAACAACAAGGTGTTTAGTTTCTGCTGTCAAAGTAATCAGTCTCAACCATGAACAGTGTAATGTTGTAAGTATTCAACAGTTATGCTGATATCATAGGAACCTCCGAACATGGTAGGGCCTACCTCCATGCTTTAATTGCCCGAAACATGGAATGAAGGGAGAGTACACTCATACCTGCCAGATGACAGAACTTTGGTTTAGTAGAAAGGCGAGTGAGGAAGAACAATCAGGGCATTGATCCACAAGAGTATGACGAAATTTTATCAACCAATGGTAGGCCTCCTCCTCATTCACAAAGAGAAGTGATTGTGAAAACATGGAAGGATCCTTCAAAACCTTTCCGTTGGGAGAATGGTTGAAACGCCAACATCCACAAACTACGAGAGACCCATTCGCAGTTCCACCCCGTAAAACAACACTAACTCACTAACTAGACCCATTCGAAGAAATGCCCATCCAAATTCAGCTTAAATGCATCTGGGAGCAAGAATAACGTACTCACAAAATCACTTGCAGATATATTTCACGGCAAAAATAATGAAGTTTAAACCGTAGACCCAAAATAATCAAATCAGGAGACCGCCATTTTGATTGGTCTCACAGCAAATTCAGGAAAACGACGCAGATTAAAGGAGAAGTTAAATTTAGAAAAAGAACATGTTTGGAACAAGGTTAGATTCGTTAGATTCCCTTACATCGGTTAATGGAAGGCTTCAGCGTAGTGGAAATAGTCAAATAAGAAATAGTTTATTTTTATTTTTTATGAATAAGGCGGAGAAACCCTAGGCGCATCTAACGCTAACGGAATGGCCGCCAAAGAATGAAGGGAATACAGATATGTTAAACATGATTCAACCCTTCAAATCCTATCCTGAAGAACATCAATGCGTTTAGTTTCTGCTGCCAAATTAATCAGTTTCAACCATGAGCAATGTAATGTTGTAACTATTCAACAGTTATGTAGATATCATAGGAACCCAGCAAAGTATTCTAAAATCTAGGTACAGGCATGTTTAGTGCACTGTTCTACCTCTGAGGCCAGCAAAGAAGAGGACCATGTCTAGAGACAAGATCAAAAATATCAGAAACTTTCTAGGAGAATTGATAATTAAAGCGAACCTTTTCTAATAGAACAGCTCCGGATGAAGATGTTACTACCGAATACTGGAGCCTATCAGGAATTAATGTTCGAACATAAAGAAAAGCGTGAGGCAAATTGGATGAAATTTTACGGAACTGAAACGATGCTGAACCTAGAATGGAAAGGGTCAGATTATGAACTGCGTAACACCTGGACACGCTACGCAGTGCAGGGATTCTACTTCAGAGAGTGCGTGAGACCAACATAACATACTCCAGATGAGGAGTGTACTTGTAAGATGTGTGGGAAGCATTGTGCAAGATATCACGCACTGTGTTGTGAACGACGGTTATCGCTAAAGAATTTGAGTAGCGACCAAGAACTGTAGATCAGGGTTGCCTCTTGTAAATTTGTGGACAGTCAATTTTATGTTTTATTCTTGCACATTGTGAGCAATAAAATTATTATTAAAATGAGAATTTAATGACAACCACGGAACTTCAATAAGGGCTGTCTATGTTACAGGTGAAGAAGGAGCTAGCTGACTGTATAGAAGTGAAGATCATTGTGTATGTTCATGAGGATCCTTTCTAACTATCTGTTGCTTTTATATTGCTATTTCGAGATTTCTTAGCTTGTATATTCAATTACAAAATGTTCAGATGGAAATATCTGGGAATCTAATCTACTTTCTTTGTGAACAATTACTTTCAAAAAGTACTATATCCTATCCAACTTATGCCAAAAGATACTTCTTATAAAGGTCAAAAGCTACTAAATCTAACTGAGGCGGAATTTGAAACAGATAATAGCATATTCATTATAAAGAAATGCACATCCACAACTTAAAATTCGTTAGCTACGTGGATATTGTCAATTGTACTTTATTCTTCTTCTAATCGAATCACCCACTTTGGGGTACGTCTCATCAATCACTTCTCAGATACTTGTGCTCTCCTTTTCTCCCAATACTTCTTCATTCTGCCTGATCTCCCCTTCCTTTCCTCTTCTGATATCTGCATCGGTTTTCTGGTGTCGACTCTGGCTTGGAAATTCTTTGTGTTGTCTTTGGCCACGGTTTTGACTGTACCTTTCATTAACACGAGTTCAGTAATGTGGAGTTCTCGCAGGATATTTTCCACTTCCGTGAACCAATTAAGTTTAATCTTCGTTTTGGAAACGTAGTCAAAGATTTGCTTGGTTACTCGGGAAGGATTCATACAGTATATGTGTCCATTGAAATCAATCCTTCTTTTCCTCTTGGTATCGGTTCCTGAAAGTCTCTCCTACTTTACATAGAGGTTGTCGTTCCTATAGAAACCGTAGTTTTTATTTCGGAATATAGGACCCATGATGTTCCTCAAAATTGACCTCTCTTTGATTTCCAATTATTTCCATTTGCTCTTTTCTCCACAAGACTAGTGTATCTGCTGCAATGAGAACCTCTGGATTAATTACTGTGTTATAATGCCTTATGTAATTGTACTATTCATTATTAGATACGGATTTTTCTTAAAACTGCAAGACCTTCCAGAGTGGATTATTATATTTTGGAAACAAGCCTCTCATGATGTCCACAGAACGCCGAACACCAAGCCGGGGGAGTTCTCTTGGATGGCCGCCATCTTCGTGTCCAACTCAAAAAGGAAGCTGAATTTCCAATGCGGAGGTTCAATTATAACACAATCCATCATCCTCACCGCAGCCCACTGTGTGGACAAGTAAGTACTTACTGCGTGGAGTCTTCTCTAGTAATCAAAGCAAACCACTTAAGTAAGTTAAACACGACTTACGTTGAGGAGCCTCCATTGTGGATCCGTCACTGATCCTCACTGCAGCCAACTGTGAGGTAAAGTAAATTCAACAAAGCTTTAGGTTGGAAACCTCCATTTTGAATCCATCACTAGTCCTCACTGCAGGTCACTGTGAGGTAAAGTAAGTACAGCACAACTTTAGGTGAGAAACCTCAATTTTGAATCCATTACTAGTCCTCACTGCAGGTCACTGTGTGGTAAAGTAAATTCAATACAACTTTAGGTGAGAAACCTCCATTTTGAATCTACCACTAGCCCTCACTGCAGCCCATTGTGTGGTAAAGTAAATTCAACACGGCTTTAGGCGAGAAACCTCCATGTTGAACCCAACACTGGTCCTCGCTGCAGCCCACTGTGTTGTAAAGTAAATTCAACATGACTTTAGGTGAGAAAGCTCCGTTTTGAACCAAACACTGATCTTCACTGCAGGTCACCATGGCAACCCTCCATCCGTGGGAATGCCCTATTAGTGCATTACCTAATATTATTTTCTCTATGTTGTACCCTTGGAAGAAGCAGTTGACAAGACTCTGTTTTCGGGGCAAGATCGGTTCTTGTTCTTAATATTTTAGAGAAATTTAATTGCTTCCGTCAAAGTCCAGGATTCATAGGATTAACTATAATTAGGAATAACGTGAAAACACAATTTAAATAAACAACATTTAATAACTGAATCAACAAGACGAAATTAAATTAATCATATCCTCCCTGAATTTACACTACCAAAAATTTAATCACAAGGAATAAACACTAACTGAAATGGAAATTCAGCCTTATAAAGCATCAGCATCAACTGCTGTAGCAAAACAAATGGTGAATAAAATTCCACCTTCGAAAGTTATGTGTTTTTGAGTGCGACCGGCGATATGATGTAAAGAAATGAGCACTTAATTAACGAGAATTCGATTCCAAAACGACACATTCGAATAAGTCGCGAATTCCCGTTTTGCAGATCGAACTTACAGCATATGGGAATACATAAATGAAATGGCTAACACACATAATTAAATACTGGCATACACTAACCCTTTACAAAGAATATCACATTGAATACACGGATTTTTCTATTAAAATAGTCGTCGAATCCGGGCTTACACTTGCAAGGCTAGTGGCGCAATAACGTGACAAACACATAAACACAGGTTGACCGGGTGTCACCATATATTTACATAAGACATTTGGCATTAAAAATGCCAAAGCAACAACAACAAAATAAGTAAAACGCTCAATATGGCTGTACACAAACAATGATAAAGTAATGAGTTTAATCAACATGACACAAGAATAGTAGAAATAACGGCATGAATAACACCCCATTTAAATCGCAACAACTAATATTCATTCAGGCTTTCATACAATAATCTTTCGAATCAATATACAGGACTCACTGCCAGCTACTAATGACTTTATCTAAGCCTCTAATCTGCGTGGCAGTGGATCGCTCACTCACTCACTCGACAAATACCACAGGTGTGTCATAACAAAAATAGACTCAGGATTCCCTCAGCTCCAAGAGTACCGTTGAACCAAGCCTTCATAGGCCTCTGTAAACGCGTGTATATAATTCACAAGACACAACAGACACAGCTTGAAAAAGCCACTCAGGGATACAAAGATTCAAATATATCCTGACCAATCGCCCCGAGGTTTCGACTGTCGGAGTAAATGCGGCATACAGAAGATGAATCAAGTCACTTCCAGCTAGCATTTGAATACACATACACCATACGACACAGCATCTGTACTCATCTCCAAGACCCACACATATACACGCCAGATTAGAGTTCCATACTGTGTCTCCACAAGACAAGTAACAAGTGAATTAAAATGCAATTATGTTACGATAAAGCTAATGGCTTTCTGTATAAAACAAAAATGCATCAAGGCAATACCACAAATTATTATTTAAATAGCCTGATCGACTATAAATTCTCAAGACAAATATAATGCCCTTAAATCTGAAATTACGTTAAGCTTACTACAAGATTCATTTATCACCGCGATCCGAGTTTCTTGGTCATAAAAATAACTCAGTGGCACGTCAATTTCCATGCGTTCCCATTCGTCATTGAAACCACGTACACAAGATAAAACAAATAAAACTTTAACCCTATATTTACACAAATTGCCACGTTATGCCCAAGAAAATAACTATTATGTCAGCTACAAAATGAACACAAAGAATTTACATTTAAAATACAAACAAACAAATATTTAAAAAATTTCCAATACAACAGGCGATCCAACCGGTCCAAAATTAAATAAATGTAATTGTTATGCTAATCACTTTCAGCCCATCTTTACGTCATTGATATAGCCCGCCTTCTCCTCTATGTGTTGGCTTAGTCCATCATAGACATCTCGGCAATGGTTGAAACCTATGTCTTCCTTTGTTCAATGGCTGTGTAGTTAATCTTACTGCTAAGAGAAAAATCAAGATTAGCACACGTTTAATTCTTGCTAGCTAACTGCTGTAATTTCGACTACTCAATTCACCGAAACGTTCGTTCAGCATTGCGTCGACTGGCCCTACCTTCTGTGGTATGGTAACCACCGATATAAACAGAGAATGTATCTTAAAACTTTCAACAACTTCAATTCAATCACACACAACTGGAATAGTAATTATACAGAAATTCACAAGTATTGTGCGTCTCACAGATGAGTGAAATGTTCAAGTCTCAAAGTATCGTCTCGCAGAAGAATTATGTGATGTCCCCTGGATGTACAAGAGCAGAATATAGTGTCCCCTCAAACACACCAAATAATTATAATTTACCACGCACCTTTAGCACTATTTATATGAAAATGACACAATTCCAAGGGAAGGGGTAATCCGCTGAGCTAAATTCTATAATACTAGGGCTACCAACATGTAAGAACTCTCAAAATGATCGTGACACTCAGCACGTCAATAATGTAATCCTCCGCAAGCAATTCGATCGTACAGTTGTAAGTAAATTGATTGCCGCCAAATCCTCGATCCCGCCGTCAATCGGCGTCATCTCCTCCCATTGGTTGTTCATCTCGCACAATTCGCGGTTCACCTGCGAAACTCCACCTGTGGGTGTGGTCAAGTCATCATCTCTTCTCACTCACTTTTCTCTCTTTCCTTGTCTGAAACTGGCGGACAATTAAATATTTTAACCATGCGCCATGAGCGTGCCGACGCGCTGTAGGTCCTTCACCTGTCTAATTGCTGTATCTCTGTGGCTCCAAGAAAAGATGTTGTAAATAGTTTTTCAGCCCCTTCCTTTTGTCATATGGAATATCGACGCGACCCTTAGTTTCCAACTCAAGTACCTGAATATTGTGATTTCTTAGCAAATTCTGGCTTCATCAGTGCCAGTATTTCATACAGAAAGAATATACTATAGAATCATTAATATGGGTCCAATATTAAGGGTTCATTCACCCCACAGTTGGTGAAAATCGCACTTTGAATGAAGTCGATTTACACTTCCAGGCTGCACATGGGTCAAACTCGTGACTGACCATCCAAAACTCAACACTCAGTTCGCCCTTATTATCTCCAAGTACCGGCTCCCTTCACTGCTCAAGTGCATTCCAAGTCACTCGCTGCAGCAGGCACGTCTTGCCTCAAACTACTTCCCTCTCACTCAAAACAACATTGAGTCATACGGACTGGCTCACGTCTCAATTTGTAAACAAAGTTGGTGACTGACTTCCTCATATTTGTGCTCGCTCTCTGTAGCTCCGTATCGTTGGTACATTCATATACTCGTACATAGTTTGCTGCTGCAGTGTTGTTCCTAGTTTCCCACGGCCCACGTTATAATACAGCTTAAGGTTATCGATGTTTTAGACAGACATGGTACATGTGCTGAGTTCTCTAACTCGATAAGCATTATTTATCAGATACCTCACGATACTAAACGTTCCAATATATCGATCACAGAACTTATTAAATACCTTGTTCGAAGGATCGGAGATCGGGGGTATCTTTATCAAAACTAACTCGTTCTCGAATAAGTCCCTGTGGAATCTCTTTCCTCGTACTCGCCTTAAGGGTCTATCCACTTGACTCCTCATGTGTACGATGGTTTTCTGGATCCTAAAGTCATGTGCTAGCAAAGGATCTCGTGGGCAGTTGATTATATTGTTCCACGACCTCTCTGGATACTGATTGTGGTGTAAGACCATATGTATCTGTCCTGGTGACTCGTGTCTTGTTGAGTTCATACAGATCTCAATATACTTGACCCTGTCTACCCATTTGTGATGTTCATGGGGTATAAATACTCTGAAGAACTTGGAAACGTCCTTGATCGCACGTTCCGAGGGGTTAGCTTGGACTTGTCGATTGGAGCTTAGGATATGCTTAATCTCCATGCCTTCTGTGCCCTTTTTGAATTCAGCGCTCGTGAAATAGCTGCCGCTATCAGAAAAAAAATGAACTCAGTTTACCAAGCGTTGGTATCACCCTGTTTCTGAATCTACTCAAAACTTGTTTGGAAGTGGTTTTCGGTATAGGACACAGAACCACGAATTTAGAAAATACATCAATGCATACTAATAAATGGCGGCATCCTCGCCTTCCGTTCGGAATTAGCCCGAAACAGTCCACAACAACTACCTCACATGGTGGTAACAATGGCTTAGGTTATTGTTTCATTAAGTGGTTGTTTGGTTTAGTACGTTCACAAGCATTACATGTTTTAACCACTTCGCATATCGTTGTCCTCATGCGTGGCCAAGTAAAAGTTTCTGCAATAGTGGCCTCCGTCTTGTCAATTCCTATGTGTCCCAGGCTTCCGTGCACGTGCCAGTTTAATCCACGCTGCAATGAATCTGGTACCATAATGTGTTACTTGGTATGTTCCTCATCCACGAATTTAAGTAGCAAGTTATTGAGGTATTGACATTTCCCTTCCTTACTTCGGGCTTCTCGGTGAGCAGGAGTTCCAGGTCGCCATTCCCCTTTCAAATACTGGGTCATTTGAAGCATCCAAGGTTCAGCTTCTTGTTCCCGTTGAATTTCTCTGAGTTCTTTCAGAAACTCACGATCCCTGGTTGTTCGATGTGCTGTACCACGGTTTCCTCTTGAATATCTGTTTCAGGGTTTCTGCTCAGAGTATCTGGAATAATGTTCATTTTTCCCGGGCAGTGCTCGATCTGAATGTCGAATTGCTGGATGTTGGTTGACCATCGTGTTAAACGTTCGCTTACCATAGCAGTCTTGAATAAGAACGTCATCACCTTGTGATCCGTTCTTATTATAACGAGGTATCCAAATGCAATCTTTCTACATAGTTGGAGAGCGTGGAGTATAGCCAAAAGATCCAGCTCCGTGACAATATAGTTACGTTCATGTTTGCGCAATTTGCGACTTACAAAAGCTGGATAAGATCGATTCTGAAAGTTGCTCGGGTCCTCTTGGTAAAGCATAGCTCCGATACCAAAAAGCTTGAATAATAAATTTACGTCCAAAATCTGGGTATCTTAATTTTATGCAGTTCTGAAGCAATAGGTTTGTTACTTGGAAAGACTTATCACATTCGTCATTCCATAGCCATCTGTGATTCTTTGAGCAACTCCTGCATAGGCGCTACTGTCACAGTGTACCCCGGGCGATTTTCTTTAAAGAAACCTGTCACTCCATGGAAAGCGCGAACATGTTTTACTCCCGCAGGTGTGGGGAAGTTCTTTATCGTTCCAATCTTGGCAGGGTTCAGTCTCACTCCCTCCTTATCAATAATATGGCCCAAATATAATATTACATCCCTGAAGAAATGCGACTTTTTAAGGTTAATTTTGAAATTAGTAGTCCTGATATTTTCTAGAAGTTCATCCAAGTTATTCATATGTTCTTCAATGTTATCAGAAGCCAGCAGAATGTCTTCGATGTATCTGACTGTCATTTCCTTTACCTCATCAGTTAGGTTTCGGTCTAGCGCTTGAATCAAAGCACAACCAAATGTATTAACACCAAAGGGAATTCTGACGAAAGTATATGCTTGATTATCAAACAAGAAACCAGTTAACAGCTGTGACTTCTCGTCTAATGCTATATGGTGAAAGCTTTTCGTCAGATCTACTGAACTGTTTATACTCTTCCCTCTGAATCCCTTCTGGACGTCTCTAATCAATGGCGCCTGGTCATTTTCCAACAACAATCGTTGGTTGAGCATTCTTGCATCTAAACAGAGCCTAATAGACTCATTAGATTTCGCTACTACCAAAATTGCATTAAGGAAAGGTGTAGGCGTCGTTTTAATTACTCCCGCCTGGAACATTCCGTAAATAATTTATTTCACCTGACTGTGGTGTTTTACCGGTATCGGGTACAATCTACTTTTGAAAGGTGACCAATCGTTTACCTGCAAGGAGTACTTGAAATTTAACGTTTTCCCAGGTACTGTGTCAATATCTTCATGGTGCTTTCTTAATATTTCTTCAAGTCTCCTTTTATCTTCACCCCCTAGTTGTACTTCTTTGAGCCACCAGTAATAATTCTTTGAACTCTGTCATTCTGCTATCTTCCTCTGTTAGTAAGGTCCATAGCTCCTGCGCTTCATTTCCATATTCTAACTCCACTACAGCTGTGATTACGTCATCAGTTTCCGCCTCCAATAAGCCTTCGCTCGTCTCTTCAGGTATAGCCTCAAGCATGCAAGAACTCGCCTCTCTACCTGTCGTCACCTCGTCCATATGTAACCCCACATTCTTCATTCCTTCAATATCCTTGAAACTCACGGTGTTTTGGTTAAGATCAATAACAGCCTGGTAGTCACAAATGAAATTGGCCCTTAAGATAATATTGAAGTTCATCTTAGCCATTACAAGGAAATTTTAAGCGAAAATGTGGTCCAGAATTTGTAATTCCTATTATGCTTTTGTTTACAAGTAACGGTGCATTCAGGATTAACGCCCCTAACTTTTATTTGTGCGACCGGAATCATAGGAACATCATGATTCCACCCTACTTCTCGAACTAAAGCCTCAGATACTAGGCTGACTTGAGAACCCTTGCCAACTAAGTATCTTACTTTCAAGCCACCAATCCCGGCATAAATTACCGGTAACTGTTTCACGATTTCATTTTGTGGTCTCACAAACTCTTCTAAACAGTCCTCAGGCCTTGCGATCCATTCTGCAATGTGAGCAACCACCCAGCCATCTTGGTCCGAGCGCCGCTCATTTCTCAGGCTATCTTCTTTTGGTCTAATGGGATTCTTTTATCCCGAGCACCATTTCCATGGTGTCGCCCTCTTTCCTGACGTTCCTGTTGTGCTAACGGACTTTGCGCTCCTTCGGTCATCTGCGTATCTGGATTCTTTCTATGGTCTATTGCACGCTCCCATCTACCACCATCATTCCCTTCTAGTGTGTGAAGCTCCTCTAGATAGCGTTGCGATTCAGCGTGCCTATCATTCCAGTTCCGTCGGTCTTCCCGTGAGTCGGCTTGCTCGTTATACCGTCTGTCGCGCCATCCCTGGTTATAGCGTGCTTCGTTATTTCTCCTATATGGTACTTCATGCCTTCGATTATATCTCCATTGTTGATATCCCCTTTGGTTGTGCCTATTTTCTCCGTGATAATAAGACCTTGCCCCCTGTCGTCATATCGCGGCTGCGATCTGTATTCTTAATCCTCATTATGTCTCCTCGGAGTTGACCCAGTGTGAATAGCTTGAGATCTCCTGTTTACGTTGTTTGGTGTAATGACCTTGGTTGAGTTTACTATCTCAACCTGTCTTCCCCTCTGGTATGCAGCTGAGTAGTGGTTTCATCGAGATGATGTAAGACTTCCTCCATCTGAACTGCCGTGCTTACATTTGCAGCCACCAAAAATTGCTGGACGTTAACAGGAAGTTGCTTTCCTAGCGTCATTATGAGGTCCTCATCGTTTGGTGGGTTGTCCAAATCGCGGAGTTTAAGCATCTGCGATGTGAAAAAATCAGAATACATGGTTTGCTCGGTAGAATGAAACATCCTTGAGTATAATTCCATGCGGAGGCTTTGCTGGTGTGAGACGCTCCAGTATTTCTTTGAGAACACTTCCTAAAATCCTTGCATGGTCTCAAACGTGTATTTAAAGCTCAAGAACCACGTAAGGGTACTCCCACCTAAACATTTCTCTACCATCCTTATCTGACGTGTCGGAGATACATTTTGATCCTTATAATAGTCTTCCAGTTCTTTGAGGAACGCCTTGGGAGTACTTCCGGTGCGATATATAAATTTATTTGGTTTAAGTTCATTTGCCCTTATGACCTGAATCAATCGAGTAGGAAACTGTGCATCTTGAGGTGTAGAACTACGGCCAATGTAATTGCGGAATGCTTCTGCGTCAGCTGTCACCGGTCTCTGCCCCATCGCCTGGCTTCCTGTGGTGCGCGCTGCCTCAAGGCAATCTTGGCTGCCTTCCTTTCCTTTCTCTGCTAACGAGGTGAATATGGTTCCTTGCTCCATTGACTTAAGATCTGTTTTTATTATGCGGTCTTCTTGTTCTCTGAATCCAGCCTCAATGGTTTCTTCTAATGCTTGGATCTGCGTGTGATTGTTTCCTAGCCTTCTTATGATAGTTAACCTCTCTTCCTTGGTGTCCGCATTCATCTTATTCCAGTCTTTATTAATATTTTCTTTTAACTTATCTAACCTTTTCTCGATTTCGAGTTTGCTTGCATCCTGATTGGCTTCTATTTTACTAAGCCTTTCCCCCAGACTTGTACTATTTTCTTCTATCGTTTATTTAGTTCGTTCTGGTCCGCTTCCATGCCTTTCCACCGCTCTAGAGTTTGAATTTCTAGTTTGTCTTCGTCTTTAATTACGCCGTTTACATTATCGTCCACCGCCAATATCTGTTCTTGTGCAACCTACGTACCGTTTTCAATCTTTTCGAATTTTTCTTCAAGTCTCTCCTGTGCCGAACTAACTTCAGTACTATTGGTCAAACATGCTAGCTCTATTTGCCCTGGTTTAGCCATAACCATATCATCCACCCCTTCGAGTCTTTTACTATATGTGTCTTCTATTTTTTAAATTTGGCCTAATTGTTACTCATTATTTGTGCTTACGTCGCTCGCTAATCTCACGAACTGCTTTTTGTGTATTCTTTAATTTTTGCGGAAAGCGCAGCTAACTGTTCCGTGTTTCTCTCATTCTGCGCGGTTAACTGCTCACTGTTTTTCACGCTGTGTGCTGCTAACAGTCCATTAATGTCCCTGAACTCTGTTTTTAATTCTGCTGACTGTTCAGTGTTTTTCGCACTCTGTGCGGCTAACTGTTCACCGATAATTTCGTTCATTGCGGTTAACTGTGTTTACAAATCTGCTGACTGTTTACTACTAAGCGCATTTTGTGCTGCTGATTGTTCACTGATTAGCGCATTTTGCGCTCCTAACTGTTCATTCATGTCATTGGTCATTACCCTTCTTAACTCTATCAATTTTTCCTGAGTTCGCGCAGTCGCAAGTTCAATAACTGCCCTTATCTCCTCTAAACTCGCCATCACAACGAATACAAATATCACTGAGAAACAGAGAAGATGACATATAGGCGATACACATCGACACACACACATAAATAAACATAACACCCCGTCATTTATTACTCAATTCAGTTAACTTTATATTTAACCCACAAAGCAATTGCATCCTTGAGTAAAATGTAATTTATTTAAATTTAATATTAACACTTTGATTCAGCTATTAAGTCCCTAGCCTTACTTCTGATGTTGGGCCTATATGAAAATAACCAATTAATCAAATATCAATTAATTTTTAAGGTGGCACCTTCCTGTCACATTTTTATGGGGTTTTTCTTCACTAAACAATGCTAATTTAATGGTTGGGCACCAGGTACACACATGCTATCTTTAAACAATAAATCCACATTATAATGTGTTCCGTATTTTTAAACTCCAAGCAAACCCCTAGATTTTAATGTATTTAATCATTTGGCGGTAACCCTTTCGCCATTATTACGTTAATAAAATTATCCAATACCGGTGATCTAAGTTTTAAACAACAGAATGTCATACATTGGCCCAGCCCTTCAATATGCTTTCCTCCTTTTGACATCCTGCGCCTTTGTACTTCCAAACACAATGAAAATCTGACCACGATTGGCAAACAATTTAACCAACACCGTAGGTCAACGCAGATTTTCACTATATTTAGCCTCTAAAACACATGAAATGACACTAGGTTGGGCAAACAGATTAACTCCTATGTACCCTTGGAAGAAGCAGGTGATAAAACTCAATTTTCGGGGGTCATGATCGGTTCTTGTTCTTAGTGTTTTAGAGAAATTTAATTACTTCCATCAAAGTCCAGGATTCATAGCGTTAACTAAAATTAGGAATAACGTGCAACACAATTTAAATAAACAACATTATTTTAATAACTGAATCCACAAACAAAATTAAATAAATCATATCCTCCCTGAACTTAACCTCACAAAAATATAATCACAAGGAATAAACACTATCTGAAATGGAAATACAGCTCAATAAAGCATCAGCATCAACTGCTGTACCAAAACAAACGGTGAATAAAATTCCACCTTCAAAAGTTATGTGTTGTGTGCGAGCGGCGATATGCTGTAAGGAAATAAGCACTTAATTAACGAGAATTTGCTTCCATAACGTCATTTTCGAATAAGTCGCAAATTCCCGTTTTGCTGATCGAAGTTACGGCATATGGGAATACAGAAATGAAATGGCTAAAACAAATAATTAAATACTGACATACGCTAACCCTTTACAAAAATATCATAATAAATACACGGATGTATTCTAATAAAATAGACGCCGAATTCGGACTTACATTTGCAAGACTAGTGGCGCGATAACGTGACAAACACAAAAACACAGGTTGACCGGGTGTCACCATACATTTACTTAGGAACTTTGGCGTCAAGATATGCCAAAGCAGCAACAACAACAACAACAACAACAACAGCAACAACAACAACAACAACAACAGCAACAAAAGTAAAACGCCCAGAATGGCTGTACACAAACAAGGATAAAACAATGAGTTTAATTAACATGACACAAGAAGAGTAGAGACAACGGCATGAATTTAAATCGCAACAAATTATAATCATTCAGGCAATCTTTCGAAGCAGTATGCAGGACTCACTGCCTGCTACTAATGACTTTATCTAAGCCTCTGATCTGCGTGGCCATTGGACCGCTCACTCACTCACTCGACAAATACCACAGGTGTGTCATAAAAAAAATAGACTCCGGGGTTTCTTAGCTCCAAGAGTAGCGTTGAACCAAGCCTTCATAGGCCTTTGTAAACGCGTGCATATAATTCACAGGACACAACGACACATCTTGAAAAATCCACTCTGGGATATCAAGATTCAAATATCTTCTGACCAATCGCCCCACGGATGTCAATTGTCGTAGGAAATGCGGGATACAGAAGACGAATCAAGTTGCTTCCAGCTAGCATTTGAATATACACACACCATAAGACACAGCACCTATACTCAGCTCCAAGACCCACAACATACAAGCCAGATCTGAGTTCCCTACTGTGTCTCTACAAGACAAGTAACAAGTGAATTTAAAATGAAATTATGTACGATAAAGCAAATGGGTTTTCGTATAAAATAAAATTGCATCAAGGCAATACCACAAATTATTATTTCAACAGCCTCATCGACTGTAAATTCTCAAGACAAATATAATGCCCCCAAATCTGAAATTACGTTAAGCTTACTACAAGATTCATTTATCACCACTATCCTAGTTTCTTGGTCATGAAAATAACTTGGTGGCACGTCAATTTCCATGCGTTCCCACGCGTCATTGAAACCACGTACACAAGATAAAACAAATAAAACTTTAACCCTATATTTACACAAATTGCCACGTTATGCTCAAGAAAATAACTATTATGTCCGCTACAAAATGAACACAAAGAATTTACATTTAAAATACAAACAAACAAATATTTAAAAAATTTCCCATACAACAGGCGATCCAACCTGTCCAAAATTAAATACATGTAATTGTTATACTAATCACTTTCAGCCCATCTTTACTCATTGATATAGCCCGCCTTCTCCTCTATGTGTTGGCTTAGTCCATCATAGACATCTCGGCAATAGTTGAAACCTATGTCTTCCTTCGTTCAATGGCTGTGTAGTTAATCTTGCTGCTAGGAGAAAATTCAAGATTAGCACACGCTTAATTCTTGCTAGTTATCTGCTGTAATTTTGACTACTCATTTCACCGAAATAGTTCGTTCAGCAGTACCCTAACTTCTGTGGTATGGTAACCACCTATATAAACAGAGAATTTATCGTAAAACTTTCAACAACTTCAATTGCATCACACACAACTGGAATAGTAATTACGGAGAAATTGACAAGTATTGTGCGTCGTACAGATGCGTAAAATGTTCAAATCTCAATCGTACAGATGTAAGTAACTTGATTGCCGCCAAATCCTCGATCCCGCCGTCAATCGGCGCCATCTCCTCCCATTGGTTGTTCATCTCGCCCATTTCGCGGTTCATCTGCGAAACTCCGCCTGTGGGTGTGGTCAAGACATCATGTCTTCTCACTTACTTTTCTCTCTTTCCTTGTCTGAAACTGGCAGACGATGAAATATCTTAAACATGCGTCTGGAGCGTGCCGACGCGCTGTAGGTCCTTCACCTGTCTATTTACTGTATCTCTGTGGCTCCAAGAAAGGATGTTGTAAATAGTTTTGCAGTCCCGTCCTTTTGTCATATGGAATGTCATCGCGACCCTTCGTTTCCAACTCATCTTCTTCTTATTATTATTATTATTATTCCTAGCATTTGTCCCGCCTGGTGGCAGGGTCTGCTGTGAGGATTCGTTTGGTCCTTTTTCTTTCGGTCTTGAGCCATATCTGGGTGTAGATGTGCAGTCTTCAGGTCATTATGGATCGTATCAACCCACCTCGCCCTGGTCGTCTTTTGGGCCTCTTTCCCGTGACTTCCAAGGTATATGCTGACTTAGCTATTGTGTCTTCTTCTGCACGCAGCACATGGCCTAACCAGCTTAAACGGCCTTCCCGCATTTTCTGATGGATCGGCGCCACTCCGATACGTTTCCGTATATCAACATTGGTAATATGACCCATTCTAGTGACGCTGCCTGTCCACTTAAGCATCCTTGTCTCCATGACGCTTAGCCGACGTTCCACCTCTTTTGTATTGGGCCTACACTCAGCACCATAGGGTGCGACTGGACGGATACCAGTGCGGTAGATCTTGGATTTAAGGTTGTCTTTCATCCGGCGGTCACAGGTGACACCTGTCGTCGTACGCCATTTCAACCAAGATGCCTGCGTCCTTGCGTTGAACTCGTCACTGATTCTTCCAATTTCAGAGACAGTAGATCCAAGATATTTGAATTTTGTTACACGGGGGAGATCTTCTCCGTCAACGCTGATGGTCCCGACATCTTGGGGATCTAAAGTCATATACTCCGTCTTTCTTTTATTGAGTCGCAGGCCATATTCAGCTAATCGGTCACTCCACATTTGTGTTTGGTGCTGGAGTTCAAGTTTGCTGTTTGCAGCTAACATGACAGCATCAGCATACAGAAGCATCCATGGGATTGGCTTGTGCAGGTCTGATGTGACAGTATCCATTACAAGAATGAACAGCAGAGGTGACAAGGCAGAGCCCTGGTTGACCCCTACCATGATGTTGAAATCATTGGTTGCTCCTGCAGCAGCTTGAACATAACTCGTCGGTTCTTTGTAGAGAAGCTGCACCTAGTTGACAAGATATTCTGGAATTCCGTGCTCTCGGAGCGCCAACCAGATTATAGCATGAGGCACCCGATCGAAGGCCTTCTCCAGGTCTAGAAAAGCGAGATGCAGTGGCTTGTTATTTTCACGGTGCTTCTCGACAAGCAACCGTGATGCATAGATTGCATCCGTTGTACCGCATTTTTTTGTGAGTTTGTCGAGAATGCGTTCGAAGATCTTCATCTCGTGGCTTAGAAGTCTGATTGGGCGATAGTTTGAACACTCAGCAGGGCTTCCTTTCTTCTTGAAGATTGGGACAGTGATGCTCCGCTGCCAGTCTGCTGGTATCCGACCTTCTTTGATGATCTGGTTGAATAACTGCGTTAACCATCTTGCTGCATCCCATTGTTGATAGCGCCAAAACTCTGCTGGAATATCATCAGGGCCGGTGGCTTTCCCCAGTTTCATCTCTTTCAGAACAGCCTCAACTTCGGTGATCTCGACTTTCTTATTGGTCCTTCAACAGGAGAGGTGGGTGGAAACGGTTGATGGGGAAATTCCTCGGTCGACATTTTCTCGAAATAGCTCCGCCAGCGTTCTCTCGCCTTCTCCCAGTCGACCACAGTTCACCTGTTTCGTTATTGGTGCCATAAAAGCGTAGGATGTCTTCCGTTTTGCGGTGCCTTGCTTTTACCAGACGGTAAATGTCACGTTCGCCTTCACGAGTGTCAAGTTTTGCGTAGAGATCAGCGTACCAATCTGCTTTTGTTGCAGCAACTACCTTCTTCGCCTCACTTCGGGCAGCTTTATAGGCATTACAACGAGATGGTGTTTTATCTTCGAAGAACTCATGGTATAGTTGTTTCTTCAAGCGTACTGACTCTTTAACGGCATCATTCAAAACTCACGTGGATTTATCTATCATTTGTCGACCTGGTTTCGTTGATCCGAGCACTGAACGTGCAGCTTCATGAGTAGCATCCTTCAATCGAGTCCAGCTCTCTTCAACTGTGGTGACTGGAGGTACTGTGATTTTTGCAAGAATATTGGCCTCGTTCTCCTTGAATCGCCACCATTTGATTCTTTTTGATCCATTTCTGACTAAGTATTCGGTTCTTGGAGGATTTATCCGCAGTTGACAGATTACTGGTCGATTCCAACTCATGTACCTGAATATTGTGACATCTTAGCAGTATTTCATACAGAAAGAATTAAATATAGAATTATTAATACGGTTCCAATATTGAGCCCGTTTGGTCTGAATTGCCAGTTGACTGTAATCCGTATCAACTACTGTAACATTCCTTTCCAAACAGAGCCACACAGTAAGTGGTTTGGATGTGCATTTTGACTAGCCCAGCACGAGAAACTGCATCACAGGGTGTTAATAAAGGCGGTAATCCAAACTTAGCCCAAAATGCACATCCGGAAGGAATACACAAAACTACTAAATAATCCAAACTTGGGGATATATAACTTTTCAGATTCATTTACACAATTCGTATCCCTAGCCTAATCTACGAGGATCCCTGGCTATTATCAATAAGTATCTATCAATAAATATTCCCCCCAAAATGATCTCAAAATATTCCCTGTAGAAGTCCTACTTACGAGTGAAAAACAAGATGTTCAGTAAAGAACATAAGCCTACTTTCTCCAAAATGCATGGGTATTGTTATAACTCTTTGTCCTTTTCAAGGAGTATAATTGAATGTTGATTGTAGTAGCTTGTTGAAATACAACGTGCTATAGGGATATTAAACATGAATATGAGGTGCCCTTTGCTAGTGCTACCTCTGTAAAAAATTGCATTCAATTCGGTTTCACCGTGTTTGAATTGATATGGGGATGGATTTGCACACATACATGGACGCTATTTGCAAACTATTGGGCTGATGACTTTGTAGTCAGTCATAAGATGCTTTCCACAAAAAGGCACGTTGTTGCAAAATCTGGTAGAGATCAAATTATTAGGATGGTCGTAGTTTGATTTAAGCTTTTAACATTTGGGTGGCCGTCATTCCGTTTCCGTCAAGATGGCGGCGATATAAATCATGACACTGAGGTGCCCTTTGCTAGTGCTACCTCTGTACCAAATTTCGTTCAATTCGGTTTCACCGTGTTTGAATTGATAGGCGGAATCGATTTGCACACATACTTGGCCACCATCTGCAAACTATTGGGCTGATGATCTTGCAGTTTGGTCAGAATATGCTTCCCACATAAAGATATGTTGTTGCAAAATTTGGTATAGACTAGATTATTAGTTGGTGGTAATTACATTTTAGCTTTTACATTTGGGTGGCCGCGATTACGTTTCCGTCAAGATGGCGGTGATATAAAACATGACACTGAGGTGGCCTTTGCTAGTGCTACCTCTGTACCAAATTTCGCTCCATTCGGTTTCACCGTGTTCGAAATGATACGGGGAATCGATTTTCACACAAATATGGCCGCCGTCCGCAAAATATTAGGCTAATGACCTATTAGTTTGGTCAAAGGATGCTCACTCCATAAAGGTATGTTGTTGCAAAACTTGGTAGAGATCGGATGATTAGGTTAATCGTAATTTGAATTAAGCTTTGAAAATTTGTGTGGCCGCCATTATGTTTCTGTCAAGATGGCGGCGACATAAAACATGACACTGAGGTGCCCTTTGCTAGTGCTACCTCTGTACCAAATTTCGTTCCATTCGGGTTCACCGTGTTTGAATTAATACGGGGAATCGATTTTGGTACAAAGATGGCCGCCATCCGCAAACTATTAGGCTGATGACCTATTAGTTTCGTCAAAGGATGCTCACTCCATAAAGGTATGTTGTTGCAAAACTTGGTAGAGATCGGATCATTAGGTTAGTCGTAATTTGATCTAAGCATTGAACATTTGTGTGGCCGCCATTACGTTTCCGTCAAGATGGCGGTGATATAAAACATGACACTGAGGTGCCCATTGCTAGTGCTACCTCTGTACCAAATTTCGCTCCATTCGGTTTCACCGTGTTTGAATTGATACGGGGAATCCATTTTCACACAAATATGACCGCCGTCCGCAAAATATTATGCTAATGACCTATTAGTTTGGTCAAAGGATGCTGACTCCATAAAGGTATGTTGTTGCAAAATTTGGTAGAGATCGGATGATTAGGTTAATCGTAATTTGAATTAAGCGTTGAACATTTGTGTGGCCGCCATTACGTTTCCGTCAAGATAGCGGTGATATAAAACATGACACTGAGGTGCCCTTTGCTAGTGCTACCTCTGTACCAAATTTCGTTCCATTCGGTTTCACCGTGTTCGAATTAATAGGGGGAATCGATTTTGACACAAAGATGGCCGCCATCCGCAAACTATTAGGCTAATGACGTATTAGATTGGTCAAAGAATGCTCCGTCTACAAAGGAATGTAGTTGCAAAATTTGGTAGAGATTGGATGATTATGTTAGTCGTAATTTGATTTAAGCTTTGAACATTTGTGTGGCCGCCATTATGTTTCTGTCAAGATGGCGGCGATATAAAACATGACACTGAGGTGCCCTTTGCTAACGCTACCTCTGTACCAAATTTCGTTCCATTCGGGTTCACCGTGTTTGAATTAATAGGGGGAATCGATTTTGGTACAAAGATAGCCGCCAACCGCAAACTATTAAGCTGATGACCTATTAGTTTGGTCAAAGGATGCTCCCCCCATAAAGGTATGTTGTTGCAAAATTTGGTAGAGATCGGATCAGTAGGTTAGTCGTAATTTGATCTACGCATTGAACATTTGTGTGGCCGCAATTACGTTTCCGTCAAGATGGCGGTGATATAAAACATGACACTGAGGTGCCCTTTGCTAGTGCTACCACTGTACCAAATTTCGCTCCATTCGGTTTCACCGTGTTCGAATTGATACGGGGAATCGATTTTCACACAAATATGGCCGCCGTCCGCAAAATATTAGGCTAATGACCTACTAGTTTGGTCAAAGGATGCTCACTCCATAAAGGTATGTTGTTGCAAAATTTGGTAGAGATCGGATGATTAGGTTAATCGTAATTTGAATCAAGCTTTGAACATTTGTGTGGCCGCCATTACGTTTCCGTCAAGATGGCGGTGATATAAAACATGACACTGAGGTGCCCTTTGCTAGTGCTACCTCTGTACCAAATTTCGTTCCATTCGGTTTCACCGTGTTCGAATTAATAGGGGGAATCGATTTTGACACAAAGATGGCCGCCATCCGCAAACTATTAGGCTAATGACGTATTAGATTGGTCAAAAGATGCTCCGTCTATAAAGGAATGTAGTTGCAAAAGTTGGTAGAGATCGGATGATTATGTTAGTCGTAATTTGATTTAAGCTTTGAACATTTGTGTGGCCGCCATTATGTTTCTGTCAAGATGGCGGCGATATAAAACATGCCACTGAGGTGCCCTTTGCTAACGCTCCTCTGTACCAAATTTCGTTCCATTCGGGTTCACCGTGTTTGAATTAATAGGGGGAATCGATTTTGGTACAAAGATGGCCGCCATCCGTAAACTATTAGGCTGATGACCTATTAGTTTGGTCAAAGGATGTTCCACCTGTAAAGGTATGTTGTTGTAAAATTTGGTAGATATCGGATCATTAGGTTAGTCGTAATTTGATCTAAGCATTGATCATTTGTGTGGCCGCCATTACGTTTCCGTCAAGATGGCGGCGATATAAAACATGACACTGAGGTGTCCTTTGCTAGTGCTACCTTTGTACCAAATTTCGTTCAATTCGCGTTCACCGTGTTCGAATTGATAGGGGGGGGGGGCAGACATTCAGAGTACACACACTCACACACAGAGACTCTCTCTCTCACACACACACACACACACACACACACATACACACACACACACACACAGCCAGACACACTTTTTTTTCGCCCTGTGTTGATCTCATAAGTCTACTTTCATTTTTTGCAAAAATCAAACTAGTATTTGACACGTAAATAGATCCCTTAGCAAATACAATTACCTTTAAAAATAGTAATAATCACACTTGATCCTACTTGCAAGTAAAATCCCCATCTTCTATAATGTTTGAAGTTACTTATTAATAGTCAGCTCAAACATAAATAAACTATGGTGGTGTCACATACAACATTTAACGTTACGTTACATTTCTTACCTAATCCTAAATTGACATTAACATTATTATTATTATTATTATTATTAGCGAATGATGTTACAATTGATAATCGGGTCACAAAATATATAAATATATATGAAAACCAAGAAATGTGAAAAAGGCTTCGACAATGTCGTAGCCTCTCACAGACGTATGTCTAGTGACGTTAAAATAAGAAGTTAAGTTAAAATTCCATAAAGGAAAACTCAAGAATCAAAACCAAAAGAAACAAAGCTTATGTTCCGTGACATCTCAAAAGAAATCTGACACACGATCAAACATTCATTCACAATATATCACAGAAATATGACACAACAAGATGTTCAGTAAAGAACATATAGCCTACTTTTTCCTAAATGCATGGGTATGGTTATAACTCTTTGTCCTTTTCAAGGAGTATTATTTAATGTTGGTTATAGTAACTTTTTGAAATACAACGTGCTATACGGATATTAAACGTTGATTGAATCCTCGCCTCAATTATACTGTATGTACACTAATAGTGCCATCACAATAGCACAGGTTATCAGCAAAATTCAACACTCCCCTAGGTACACGGGGCTAAAAGGCCATGATGTCCATGCATCTTGAATGAAACAACAACAACAACAGCTTCCTACCCAAATCCTTCCTCGTATAAAAGTACACACACTAGTAAGCCTACAGACATCACAGTGACATAGGCTATCAGACAACTTCTACACACACCCAAGTAAACGGGACTACCAGACCATGATGCCACAAAACCCCTAAAGAATCAACAACAAAAACAACAATAACAATAGTCTTTACCACGGATCAAGGTCAACGAATATTAATCGCTGCATTCAAGTGTTGAAATATATGGCGTTATAAGTATATATCTAATAACTTCGATTGCAAATACACACTATATATGCTTAACATTATAGCGTGTGAGTAGTTATAAATCATTAAATACCACAAAACAACAATTACAAAATATTTACCTGCTGGGATTTGATCCACGAACCCCTAGACTATGAGCCCAATTCGCTACCATTACGCTACGGGTGCGTTACGATAATACTTGATAAACAATTTGATTAGTATAACTGTATCATATTTAGTGTTGAAATCAACGATTTCATTAGCGTTTTCCGGCGATTTAATAAACTATTTGATACTAAATAGGTATTATTTTGTTCAGAGCATTCCTAAAAGGATATAAACTAGGAAGTTACGGATATTTATGTATTTATGTGAAAAATTAGCGGCCATTTGGCAACGGGACGGCATGGGCCCACAACGATATGGCACGGTAAGCCTGACCTGATAGTCACTTCTACAGTTACATATTCTATTATAATATGCTAATATCCTACCGGTCACGTCTTTCAAGACAGATTAAACCTCCCTATGTACGATACGCTGAATTGTTTAGGGCAGGCCTTGTTGAATCGTAAGTTATGGTTAGGCTATAACACTTGCATGATTCATACATCCACCATCTTGAAACTATTTGGCTGATGACCTTGTAGTTTGGGTAAAAGGCGCTTCCCACACTAAGGTATATTTTTGCAAAATTTTGTAGATCGGATGATAAGGTTAGACGTAATATGATTTAAGCTTTGAACATTTGGGTGGCCGCCATTATGTTTCCGTCAAGATGGCGGCGATATAATACATGCAACTTAGGTGCCCTTTGCTAGTGCTACCTCTGCACCAAATTTAGTTCAATTCGGTTTCACTGTGTTTGAATTGATAGGGAGAAGCGATTTGCACACGTACATGGCCGCCGTCTTGCAAACTATTGGGCTGATGACCTCGTAATTTGGTGAAAAGACGCTTCCCACATAAAGGTGTATTGTTGAAAAATTTGGTGGAGATCAGATGATTAGGTTAGTCGTAATTTGATTTAAGTTTTGAATATTTGGGTGGCCGTCATTACGTTTCCGTCAAGATGGCGGCGATGTAAAACAAGAAGATGAGGTGCCCATTGCTAGTGCTACCTCTGTACAAAATTTAATTAAATTCGGTTTCACCGTGTATGAATTGAAAGGGGGAATCGATTTGCACACATACATGGCCGCCATCTGCAAACTATTGGGCTGATGACCTTGTAGAATGGTCAAAAGATGTCTTTCCACAGAAATGTATATTGTTGCAAACTTTGGTAGAGATGAAAATCGAAGCTTGTAGTTTAACATGACCGTTAATCATGAGATCATGAGCCACGGGACCTCCTTTTTACGTGGAATCCGATCCACAGGACATGGAATTTATCTTCGAAAATCTCACATGCATTGACCGGGAATCGAACCCGGACCGCCTTGGTGAGAGGCATACAGCTAGACCGCTTGGTAGAGATGAGATGATTAGGTTAGTCGTAATATGATTTAAGCTTTGAACATTTGGCTGGTCCGCCATTACGTTTTAGTCAAGATGGCGGCGATATAAAACATGACACTGAGGTTCCCTTTGCTAGTGCTACCTCTGTACAAAATTTCGTTCAATTCGGTTTCACCGTGTTTGAATTGATAGGGGGGGGGGGGGGCGACATGCAGAATACACGCACAAAGACACCTACAGACACACAGGCAGACACACAATTTTTGGACCAGTGTTGATCTCATAAGTCTAGTTAATTATTTTTTTGTGCAAAAATCGAAAGTAGGCTAAAATATACCCTCCTAAGATGGCTACATATGAGCGCTACCTACACTGGATGCACTGCTGTTGCAGAACATCGTCATCTACTTCAGGAGCAAATTGCGGTGTTAGCTACGGTGGTGAGACTGACTTACGCTATAGAATCATGATTGTTCATGAGGTCTAGCGCCTTGTAACATGGCATTAGATTCGTCTCACAATGGGGTATAGTCAAAAGTATAATGTCTCTCATAGACTGTAGCTAAATCAACTCGCAATCAAAAATAATGAAGCCATATTAAATTACAAACAAGTAGTTCCGTGAAGAACTATACAGCCTATTTTCATATATCCTACTTATGTTAATTGCCACTATCAACATACACAATTTCAGTTTGATTGCTGTAATAGATTCGTAGATATTGAGAACCGACTAAATATTTCGGATGGTCGCCATGTTGGATTTTATATATGTAGGTCCTAGAGTTATGTACTGTTACATGCAGATTATTGTGAACGTGTAGTATTCAAACTTCAATCGCATAGTTAGGACACAAGAAAAAACAAGGTGATTTTAAAATTTTTCACAGCTGCCATCTTGAGGTTATGGAAACAATTGAAATAAATTAGATGCCAGTGGATTAACATTCGTATAAGGATTTACTGTACCAAGTTTCACTGCACGCGGATGGTTAAATTGCGAGAAACGTCCATGTGAATATTTATACTTCGCGTCGCCGCCATGTTGGATTTGTGATCACCAGGTTATTTAAAGTCCTATAGGTGAACTTAAGTTCATAGCCCCTATGAACATTAAAAAATGCAGTTTGATTGCTAAAATAGATTCGTAGATATTCAGTATCGTCTAAATATTTCGGATGGTCGCCATGTTGGATTGTTAAATGTATAGGCCATAGCGTCATGTACCATTAAAGGAAAATTATTGCGTAGGTTCATTATTCAAACTTTCACTTCGATCGCATGACTACATCACAATAAATAAAATCTTAATTTTAAAATTCGCACTGCCGCCATCTTGAGGTTATGTAAACAATTGAACTAAATTAGATACCAGTGGATTACAATGTGTATAAATATTTCCTGTGCCAGGTTTCAGTGCGCTTGGAACATTAAATCGCGAGAAAGGTCTATTTAAAATTTTCAAATTCGCTTGGCCGCCATGTTCGTTTTGTAGTTAACTAGTTTTTGAAAGTCTTATAGATGGACTTCCAGTAGTGCCTTTTATCTCCGTACAAAATTTCAGGGTTTTACCGCTAATAGTTTCAGAGATATAGAATGCCGGTGAAATATTTCGCACATCCGCCATCTTGTGATTATGTAAACAATTGAACGAAGTTAGATGTCGGTGCATTACAATGTATATAAACATATACTGTACAAAGTTTCATTGCGTTTGGTTGGTCAAATCGCGAGAAACGTCTATTTAAAAGTCGCAAATTCGCTTGGCCGCCATGTTGGTTTTGTAGTTACCAGGTTTTCAAAAGTCACATAAGTGAACTTATAGTAGTTCCCTCTATCACCATAGAAAATGTCAGGGTAATATCGGTAATAGTTTCGGAGATATTGAATGCTGGTGAAATATTTCGCACAGCCGCCATGTTGGATTAGTGAGTCGTAACAAAATTTGAAGGGCACGGTCGAGGTCGCCGGGAATAGTGCTATGAACTTTCCGAGTTTCATTGGAATCGCTCCAGCCGTTTAGATTTTATTAGGGGGGGACACACACACGAATCACACACACACACACACACACACGCACACACACACGGACAAAAGGTGATCTCATAAGCCTATTTTTTCAAAATTGAAAATAGGCTAACAAGCGGATAAGCTCAGTTGCTATTTGGTTTGATTTCAAGGTCAATTTTATGTCATCTTCAATTCTAGAAAATTCCACATGATTATCATTATTCATGCCTTATTTAAATTGTATTTATTCCCTATTAATTTTTAACTTGTGGATTATTTATTTCTCTAGTAGAACAATCGTAGCGATTATTACTAGTGGCTCCAAGCCCACTCTCAACCATACACGCACTCTCTTAAGCGTGTTCAATACCGTCAATCAGCTCCTACATGAGCCTACTCAAATCAGCTGGTTGAGCGTCCTGTCTTTGTCCGCATTAAAACACCAAGTTCGTTGTCTTTCGTCTAAACTCTTTGCTTATTTCACTTCCTATGTTAAAATGAGTGTATCATTTTATGTCACCATATTAATGTAACTTTGATGCTTTAAATATTACTGGAACTTGGCCATCAGACCGGTTTTTTTACAGTTAAATGCTCATATACCATTCATTCACACACCTGTTGAAACAAAACACGGCCAACACGGAGTCTGCCTATGCTGGACTCTGTGGCTCATTTAAATACTGCACGCCTTCTTGCTGTGGTGTCGTGCCGGATGCGACCCGTGCCGCAAGCGACCCACCAATTTGCCATCGTGCTACTAGCGACCCAAGCACTGATTTATCGGTGGAATCTGGGAATTTCTAACACATCTGTCTCTGCTAAAATTCCGCTAAAGTTAGGTTAGGCGCCGTAAAAATTGAAGAGCGTATTTCCAAAGTGACGTAAATCGACGGTTTTTCAGTTTTTTCATTCATAAGCAAGTTTATAGGTTCTCCCAACGTATAGCAAAGGTTTTAAGTTGCAATACGTCGTATATCACATATTAACAGAGATCTAATAACTAAGTTTATTTGCAAAGTGATGTAACTCCAACGTGTATTTATTTCCAATGTTAGGCCATGTGCTGCGTGCAGAAGAAGACACAATAGCTAAGGCTGAATGACCATCTTGACCAATCTGATGGCTCTCTGGACTCGTTACGATAATATAGGTGCCTCCACCATTGTTCTGTCCGTAACTTCTACTCTTGTTGTAACCCTACCTGAGGGCACGGACTTAACCAAAGGCCGCCCAGGGGTTCTTCAGGAACAAGTTTCAGGGAGTTCTGCAAGCTCAGGTACCGGATCGTTATCGTGTCCTTACCGATAGCTTCCACAACGATTACTAACACGCCACTTACACCTATGAAGTGGGAGGGGTGGGCATTCAGGAATCAGGGAATGATCCCCAATAAAACAGAATGAGGGCTTAACTCCCAGTTTATTGCTCAAGGGAGCAAAATAAGCTGACACCAGGATACAAATCTTGGCTGGGTGTAAAACTCTAAACAAAATGAAATGGTTGGATCTCACCCAGTTTCACCAGCTAGTGCTCTCGAGCATCGTCCAGCTCCGTGTCCCTCGGTCAACGAGCGTTCGGTTCCCACTTTTGCCTGATCTCCCGATCGGCAAAAACCTCGCACACTTAGACTCCTCTCACTCCAACCGATACGGACCTCCCGGGCTGTGCTCTCTCTATCTGGCCCCTCCACACTTAGGTAGCCGCTTATAACCAACGCACGCGTGCTTGCCTCGGCACAGTTGCGCTGACTCTCATGACCTGGGGTTAGCCAAGGGTGAATGTCCGGTACAGTTCAAGGTAAAATCGACACCGGACATAACAACTCAATATAAAACATGGCAAAACAACTACTGATTATGATTTTCATGCAGGGTGGCCACAAAGTCACGTTACCCCTATGTAAATCGTACTAAACATGTCTTTGTGTATCTGTTTCAGAAAGTATGCAGTAAACAATGGCTGATACGTCTGCTTATACTGTTGAACAACGTAAGATATTATAACGAGTTATTGGGTGCATGACAGAACTCACATAGGTAAGACTATTGAGGTCCATCTGACTTTCGCCAGCGTCGTCGACGAAATCTTTCTCCGAAACATTATTGAACAGGGGACATTAACTCTTTACCATAGGTGATGAAAATGATCAGATATGAACATAAACAAACTGGCGAACCTTCCAGCAAGACGAAAAGTTCTGGATTATCGATAAGTGCGTGAAGGGAAAGCCAAAGAATTCGACACGTAGGCGATCTGCAGAATTGTGTAAAGGGCCTACTCCGGTCGATCATGCACAAACACTTGGAACATGACTTGCAACATGTTTGTTTCGGAGGAGGATCCTGTCGAATATGCTGTCCAGCGTCAGAATGGGCTGTAAGTAATGGTGTAAGTGGACGTATCAGTCATACTGTCTGAAACAGATACACAAAGATACCTTTCATATGGTGTCACCCTGTAGATCGCACAGAAAAACCTGAAAGTTGGCTTCATCCAGCAAATTTTCTAGGCACTGGAGACACAAAATTAGCGGAAACTGAACACATCTGATGGCAAATCTACACGGATGGAAGCAAAAGTGAAGAAGGAGTGGGAGCAGGCGTAGCTAAAGTATATACAATCATACCGACTTATAAAGAAACTGTAATTTAAACACCACGTCAAATGCTCGATCCATCAGGCGGAACAATTAGCCAAACTAAGAGAACTGCAATTCTTAGGAACTACAAGGACAGAGGAAGGCGTAGATAAGCACGCATTTATATGCACAGATAGTAAAATAACAATTGACTCCATTCTGGATTGCATAAACCACAATCAACTAATTGAGAACATCAGGAAAACTACGACTGCTCTTAATATAAATGTTTGGAGTATACAATTCAAATGGGTTAAGGCACACACAGGTATTCAAGGCAACGAACTGTTGCGACAAATTATCCATCATCACACCAAAAGGTCATCTCAGAGAAGAATTTATTAATGAATGGCAGAGAAAATGGGAAGAAACTTCAAAAGGTACTATTTCATAGGAATTCTTTCCAACAGTTGCAGGCAGACTGAAATCCAAAATCAACCTAACACCAAACATGACAACAATAGTAACCGGACATGAAAATATTGCCTCGTACTTGTACAGGTTTAGGATTGTACACAGCTCCGAGTGTTCCTGCAATAAAAGTCCCCAAACAATAGATCATTTAATATTTGAGTGCCGTGAAGTGGAAAGTGAAAGAGAAATGTTAATGAACAGTGTTGTTATAGGAGGCAACTGGCCATTGCACAAGTCTGTCCCAAACATAAAGTATTCAAAATCATTGGCAACATTTGTGAACTCTGTTGACATTCAATTAATGAAAAAGCGTGCCATAATATGTATGTCAAAAGTCTCAAGTTTTACACACAACTACGTAAGACTAGTTAAGAGCGTGTAGTACTGTACTACCAATGTAGAGGAGCAAGCAGAGAGTTGGTTGGTTCTTTAGTTTAGGGGCTGTGACAACGCAATCATGTATCCCCGTGTACTTTGGGTGTGTGTACAATTGGTCTGATAACCGGTGTTAATTGTAATGGCTGCATTAGTTATCTGTGATTCAGGGTAGGACTGCATACGAACAATTTTTCTAGTATGTCCTTTTGCTACCGAATGCTACCGTCCGTGGCACCTAGCTGCATATGCAGAGCGTATACATAACAAATATGGTCCATACTAGAGTTTGAGATTACTCCGCTCATGACCAAGGAGTGTGAAGCCACAGGACATGGGCTGGTGACGTATGAAGATACTCTGGCCCATGATACATTATTGATCCTTCTCAGTTACATATTGTTTAGTTCGTTACCAAGGACACACGTTGCTTGTTTCAGTTTGGAAAGGAAGAAATTGGTAATACGAGTTGGTGCCTGGAACTTGTCCGATACGTCTGAACACACTCAGGACCTAAAAGTGGATTTAATCATTCGTCACCCCAACTTCAGCTACAGTCCTGCGTCGTTTAATGTTGCTCTTCTCAAACTCAACGAGCTGATCATACCAGGGCCGACGGTGACAGCCATGTGTGTGCCCAAGAGGAACCAGATCTTCCCGTTTAAAACTAAGTGCATAGCTACTGGGTGGAGCACTGGTGATTTCGGTAAGAAACCAAATTGTTAATTCCAAAAGTCGTTCATAGGGTTTTCAGTACGACATACAGATAAGGTAAAAAAACATTGCTCGTGTGATGGACAAATTCTGTCGGATTACCACACCTGTATTTTCGAGGTGAGGTTATCTGGAAGGGAGGGGCAGATGACCTCGTAGTTCTGCCCATTAACACAACAATAACTAACTCTCTGGAAGGGCCCGTTTTGTTCACGGTCAGGGTGCCTAAAAAAATTGAAATACTGGAATTATTCTGCAATTTTTAATAGAAATACCGTTCTGAAAATAAGTCTGATCAGAAAATATTTTGCAACAGTTGAGGATAGGTGAACCCACAGAAATATTCACTAAACTACTGGTAATAGCCATAAATACCTTCTGTAATGCTTCAAAATAGATAAAGAAACGGTGTAGGTCTCTCCTCCGCTGCCTACAACCCACCTGCCATCCCAATTCATATCACGACTTATATATTGTAAAATTCCAGCTGTGCCAGGCATTATCCGCGTGAAGTATGAACAAGTACAGTATTGCCAACCCCTGTGAAACCCCACCCCTACGGTACTAATTGTATAGGAGTCTAGGTAGCGTTCTATGAGGGGTTCAAATGAAATAAACAGTGGTTTTGACAATGGTCACAGTCTAACACGCCCAATCCAATGGTGTTATGACAATAGTTACGCCCAATGGTTAAAGCTTAACGTGTCGTCAACAGTGTCCCGCTAGCTTCCTTCGGCCAGGGCCGCACCTCAACCCGAACATTCTAACCTTTATTTTGTCCAATCGAATGGTTTTCGACAATTGCTTTAGCTAGCGGGCTGCGTTAGCCAAACATGCGCCCCTGGCATTTGTCACGGATAGTGGGAATATTCATGCATTAATCTTTCTATAGAACAATGGGTTTAGTCACGCAAGACCACGCAAGATCTCGTGTGGTGGTGCATTTTATATCCTACATGTTGGAAACACTAACAGATAACAGTTGAGAAGACAGAAGATAAGGTAACAGCTGGACGTTGACAGTTCTACTGAAATATAACCATATACACAATAATAAGATGTCTCATAAGAAATGTCGTTTATTAATGGTTGGTTGGTTCCTTGGTTTAGGGGCTGCGACAACGTGGTCATGTAGAACCGTGTACTTCGGTTGTGTGTAGAATCTGTCCGATAAACAGTGTTAATTGTGGTGGCTGTATTAGTGTGTGTTTCTGTTTTCAATTCAAGTAAGGACTGCAGACATTGATTTTTTTTCAAGTAGGTCCTACTTTTGCCGCCAAACGCCACTGTCAACGACAACTAGTTCAGAACTTGGTTACCAGATGCCACCGTAGTCAGGTCCTGGTGACTGACGTAGGAACCTAAGAGCGTTTGTCACATGTTTAACTATAATTTAGCTTCACACAGGTGTAATAAGTGGAAAGTTCTTTAACATGCATAAATCCATGACATGGGACCACCGGCTTTACTTCCCCTCCGATTGAAGGCATACTGAGGGATTTTAACGCTCTTAAAAATCCGACGACTTCGGCTGGGTTTGAACCCGTGACCATGGGTATAGAAGTTCAGCATTCTAGTCGCTTTTTAGGTTTAGTGTTTTATAAGATAGAATTGGTTGTCTTTGGCTCGTTAGTGCTACTTGCAGGAGGCCATGATTAGAATTGCGTATATTGCGAGCATGTATCATAAAAAGATACCATACATCGCCAGATTAAGAAACTTGGAAAATCAAACAGAATCTGTAAATCTGTACCTCATGAATTTACATATGAACAGGATCAACGTAGAGTGGATATCTGTCGTCAGCTTATCGGTATCCCAACGGATGATAGATCTGTCAGGAGAATTACCACACGTGATGAATATTGGATCTATTACCGCAACGCTGGCACCTCGAAACAGTGGCTCAGTCATTGTTAAAGAGGATCGGTTCGGCCCCAAAGTAATGTTGTGTGTCTGGTGGAATTTTGAAGGAATGATTCACTGAGAGTTTGTCCAAACGGGCGTGCAGTCAATGCGGATCTTTATTCTCAACAACTGGAACGAGTTCAAGAAATTTTGAGACGGAGATACCCAGCATTAGTTAACCGAAATAGAGTTATCTTGCAGCAGGACAATGCGAGACCCCATATTGCACGAATAACCCTGACAAAAATTCACGAATTGGGACGAGTCAAACTGCTATCAAATCCAGCATACAGCCCTGATCTTGCCCCTTCAGATTACCATACTTTTCGATCCATGGCTCATTTCTTGCGTTTGCAAAAATATAAAGTAGGCTAAAAGTACAGAGAGCATTCATTTACAGTTGGCAGCACCGCTGGCTCTTAAAATTACGCATTGGTATATCAGTTATGGTACACAAAGCATATAATGAATTTGATTGAAATCGATTTCTTAATATAACAATTTAATGCATTTAAAATTTGGACCTATCAGCAGGCTCAGAAGCATGTTGGCAGCACTCACGTGTAATAATTACTCCAAATTAATGTAGAAGGCCATGTGCTATACGTGTGCAAATTTTCAAGCTGTTAGCTTGTATGCTTTCTGATATATTTGTATTGGGATAATAAATAAAGATACATTTTACTAACAGTTGGCAGCCCTACTTGCTCTTAAGAATACGCTTAGTCATATCTTTTATGATACACAGAGTACATACGATATTTGGTTCAAATCGAATTGATGGTAAGGAAGTTACTTGCGTATGACAATATGACCCCTTAGCAGTCGTAGAATCATGTTGGCAACACTGTTATATATGGCATCCTAGAAATGAAAAACTGAAATATTATTATCCATATGTTGGCCAATTTGGAATAGATTCCATGCATACTATCTGTGATATCCAATATGGAGTTCAAATATCAATTGCGTTTTTTTTAGCAGTTGGTAGCACTGATGTCATTTTCAAATATGGCCGTGAGATATTCAGGAATGGATCTTCACTCATACCAAAATTGGTTACGATAGCTGCAGTTGTTTAGGAGTTGATAGGAGGACACAAGCACACAGGCAGAAGAAGAGACAGACCGACAGAAGCACAGACAGACACACATTCTCCCGGATTGATCTCTTAAGTCTACTTTTTCCTCACTTTTACAAAATGTGAAAAGTAGTCTAAATATATTTCCCACTGCCATATGAATAGACAACTCGGTGATAATGTTCTCTGAATGACAAATACCAGTACTTAGCTGCCTCTGTCACCAGCATTTCTAGGCATCTGGTCATTTGCTGAAATAAAAGTGAACAATTAGTTCCGTGAAGACCTAAATAGCCTATTTTCATATATCCTACTTATGTTAATTGCCTCTATCAACATACGCAATTTCAATTTGCTTGCTGTAATAGATTCGTAGGTATTAAGAACCGTCTAAATATTTCGGATGTCGCCATGTTGGATTTTTGTATATGTAGGCCATAGAGCTATGTACTATTACATGAGAAGCGAGTCGTTATATAGCAGGTGTGACGTCAAGACAAGGTGATGTCACCAGAAGAGGAGTGAGAGGCAAGCAGCCAATCAGCGCATAGAATGAGACCCGAAGCACAGTGTGACAGACCGGACCAGGGTAGTACGTTCGTGATAGCTCGAGAGAGAGAGAGTTGCACTAAAACACACACTTTAAGAATGGTGAGTAAAACTACATAAGTATTTGAAAACAATAATACAATCGTAACATGAGTTGTACGTAAACAATAAATATACAGAAGACCGCGTTCTTACTGCAATTAAAAGCGAAAGTAGCAAAATGGGGCAGAAAAAAAGAACAAGTATTTCAAACTGAAAGGGAAATACAAAACCTGCTAACAAACCTATTCGCAAAAGCGAATATGCTGGGAGGGGCGGGACAAAAACTGCAGTAGGAAAGCACAGGAACTAGGCCTCGTGTGTTAAAGGGGCTATCATAGTGATTAGCCTAAGAAAATGACCAGTAGGAGTTTTAAGCTTTACCACGCGGATCCTACCGTCTCTGCCAGTAAAACACTCGACAACCCTACCAATATTCCACACAAGGTGGGGGACTAGGATCATTTAAAAGTACCTAGTCCCCTACATGGAGATTAGAGCAAGAAACATGCCAGTTACCACGCTGCTGAAGCAGGTATTCCAATCTCCAGCGACGCCAAAACTTATTACGCAAACATTCAGTTTTGCGCCAAGAAATGGCTAAAGAAACCTCGGACTTAGAATACAGCGGGGGAGGGGAGGCAACCAGTGAACCAACAATCAGAAAGTGGCACGGCGTTAATGGCAAAAGATCTGAAGGATCATTCGATAATGGAGATAAGGGACGAGAATTAAATATGCTCTCGATAAAAATAACCAAAGAATTAAATTCTTCATGAGAGAGAGAGAGAGAGAGAGAGAGAGAGAGAGAGAGAGAGGAGAGTGGCAACAAACTCTTCTCAGATGCCGCTTTGTAAACTTAATCCATGACTCCTATCGTCCACCTTGATGAGGTGCATAAGGGGGGATAAGTGCCACTTGAAATCTCTCTGGTGAGCGTAATTAGTAATCTTTTCTAAAACTGAATTATTTGTAAGTTCTCTCTTAAATTGTTCAGAAGCTCCAACAAATTCTTTTGCATTATCAGAAAACACCTCCGAAGGAAGACCTCGTCTGGAAGGGACTATGGCAAAGGCGGCTAAAAAGTAAGCAGTAGAAGCATTGGTAACCAGTTCTAAATGAACTGAACCAGTAACCATGCATACGAAAAGCGAAACATATATTTTTCCCAAAACACATTTTTTAGGATCAGACGAGTTTTTCATAAGCTGAGTGGTAATTTTAGGATTAGATTTAAAACATGGAATACACTTACGAATAACGGAAGTGACTTCATGTACTCCGTTTATAGGCCAATACTTTTCACGAATGATAGAAAGTAATGTGCGAGTACCGGCATGAAGATATTGGTAATGAAAGTGCCGAACAATTAAGGAGGTGACGTGGTGTTTTGAGGGAAGAATAATGGGATGCCTCTTATCTCGGAGAGATCAGACAAAGATAACTGTCCACCTACTCTTAGCAACCCATCAGAATCCATAAAAGTAGCAAGTGAGGAAAGTCTACTCGGTTTGTTAAGAGGTTGACCTTGAGATAAAGTCTGACATTCGTCAGAAAATATTTCCCTTTGAGTAAGCCATAAAACCTTTGTGGTAGCTAAACCTAGCTCAGGGTTAGAAATGGTTTGGGAAAAAAGGTTTGGTCTACAACAAAATATTTCCACCGAAAGAGATAGGCCATAACCCTTACCGACATATGGGAAGAGGAATATCGCTGCAAGAGAAGGGGAGCGTCTGAAACAACTAGAGCAGATCCTGTAACCTTCCCACCATCCGGCAAATCAAATAATTCTGGAAGAGGAAGCTTCGGCCAAGTGGAAGGCTCTTGAAGAAACCAGTTGGGACCACGCCAATATAATTTCAAATTAGATAGTAGGTGAGGAGAGCAACCACGTGAAATAACATCCGCGGGATTTTCTTTGCTGGACACTTGATGCCATTGCTCAATATGATACAACTACTGAATTTTGGACTCTGTTAGTAACAAAGACCTGCCAATGAGAAGGAGCAGTGGCAATCCATGCCAAGGTGACGGCTGAGTCACTCGAAAAGAAAATTTTTAAAAATTGAAATTTAAAGTTTGACGGATTTAACCGCAAGAAGGGCAGCACAAAGTTCTAGGTGTGGCAAAGATAACGTTTTAAGAGGGGCCACTTTTGACTTGGCACGAATTAAATTCGAAAAAGAATACGATTTAACAAAATTGCGGCAGACGACATATGCACAACATCCATAGGCCTTTGAAGAACTATCAGCGAAGACATGAAGTTCATATTTCCCGCAAGATAAAAAGGGGATTATCACACGCGGAATAATGATATTCGAAAGGTCCTCAGGACTATTTCTATAAGATATCAGTTTTTTATGCAATACAGGAGGGACTGGTTCATCACAACCAGTTTTCAAAGACTTGAGATCACGCATAAAAATATTTGCCGTAACTATGACTGTCGCCAAAAATTTAAGAGGTTCGAATATCTTCGTAATTTCAGACTGAATATGCCATTTAGTTTGCGGTTGGGTACCAGAAAAACTGATTTGGAAAAATAAAACATCTTTTTGAGGACTCCAATAAATACCCAAAGCATTGATAGAATATTGCTTTCTTGAAAACGTTCTACTGAATCATTATGAGCAGAAGTTAATCGAAAGTTGGACAGAAATTCCTCGGAATTAGAGTTCCATTTACGCAAGGAAAATCCGCCTCCTTAAAGCAAAGAGACTTGAAGCGCTTCTGATACTGATTCAAAGGAATGAAGAAAATCGTCTACATAAAAAGAAGACTTTAAAGCTTCAGAAGCGTTAGGAGAAAAACACTGCCCATCTTGGTCAGCTAATTACTTTGAAGTACGTATAGCTAAGAGAGCAGAAGATTTTAGTCCATAAGTGACTGTGTTTAATCGAAAAATCTTGACAGGTTTGGTAGGCTCGTCCCGACAAAGAATTCTTTGAAGATTAATCAAAATTTGTCGATACATTTGCTTGATATCAGATATCATAGCGATAGGAAATAATCGAAAATTTATGAATACAGAAGAAAGATCGGATTGAATTGAGGGGCCAGATAATAGAGCATCGTTCAAAGAAATTCCATTGGTATCCAAAGCGGAGGCATTGAAGACCACTCTTATATTTTCCTTTAACATGTCGTTCTTCCAGACAAGATGGTGATTCCGATAAACGACTTCAGATGGAATATAAGAATCGTCATCCCTCTTAGTGACGACTTCCATGTGGTTGAGTGCTTCGTACACTTCCATAAATTTAGAATATTGAATTTTGACAACAGCTTCGCGTTTAAATTTGTTTTCAACTGCATAAAGTGCTTGGAGAGCTCTAGGATGCGATTCAAGTAGAAGAGGTGGGTTGTCCACGCAAGACATGGTTACAACAAATCTACCCTCGGGAGTGCGTGTAGTAGTTTCGTAAAACAATTTTTCGCACATTTCATTTTCAACCGAGGAAGGTGAAGCTGAGAGTTTCAATTCTCCAAGATCTTTCCAGGTTTTGATCAAGACTAGTATGGACATTGTAAAAGAGTTTGGAATGAATTACGAGGAACTTGACTCGTTACTAACCAACCTAATTTGGTATGATGAGCGAACACACCTGGTAATATTTTGACTTTAGAGGTGAGGAGGCATGCCAAAATATATTGGCACTAAGTAGAATATCTACAGGATCAGTTTTATTAAATGTTGGATCTGCCAACTGAATGTCATGAGGAAACTGCCAATTTCTCATTTCAAAAGAAGTGCTAGGAGTATTACTACCAATGGTACCAATGGCAAGACAATTTCAATGTAATATTGTATTGAAATGAAGAGCATCTTTGATTTGAATTCTGACAAAATGCAGAACTTGAACATTACTGTTATTAATACCAGTTACCTGAATCAACGTAGGTTGTTTTTGAAGACCAAGTTTTTGAATAAGGCGCTCACATATAAAATCATGAGTGGCGGCATTGTCCAATAAGGCACACGCTTGTAGCCATCTACCAGAAGAGTCCTGAACGTTCAATAATACGGTTGACAATAACACTTGGGAGCTACGGATAGACCCAGCGTTCTGAATATAGGATTGCGCATTGGCTGGTGGGGTTGTACTTTTAGAGCTTCCAGTGGAAGGAGCCGGACTTGGCTTTTCAAATCTATGAAGTAAAGTGTGATGTTGAGCCTTGCAATGCATACACGTGTCTTTAGATAAACAATCAGAAAAAAACATGCCTGTCAGACAGTTGAAGCAATATCTGTTCTGAGAGACTATTTTACGTCTCTTGGCAATAGGCAGAGTTTTGAAGGCGACTCAAGAGTATAACCTGTGAGAATTTGCGCAAAGAATGCAATCTTCTGTTTTGTTTTGTGCAGTAAAGGCGCTAGATTTGTTTACCTTTTCATCAGTACTGACTGGTTTGACAACATAAGACTTGCTATTTGAAACATCTGAAGTTTGACAGGCTACGGCTGACAAAATCTGGCACCTATTATTTGTAAATTTAAGCAATGAGTCATAAGTATATGGAGTGTTGTTTGATATTTCAATCTCCCATGCTTTTAAAATTTCTGGATCAAATTTAGAAGTAACTAGATGGACTAAGAACAGATCCCAATGTTCCACCGTCTGGTTCAGCCTTGCCAGTGCTCTGACGTGTAATTGGGCAGTGTCGCCTAAAGCCCGCAGTTTTGAAAGATTGTCAGCGCGCAAGGCAAGGTGAATTAAATAAGGCCTGAATTTGGTTTTGAATACATAAATTTGCATTAGCATATCAATCCTTAAGTAGATATATGGTAATATTTTAGTTTTCTCCTGTTAAAGGAAGCTCCTTTATATGTTGGAGAGGTGGATCTTGCAACACTGACTCTAAATAATGGATTTTTTGAATTTCTGGAAGCGTATTATTGCCATGTACTAA
This sequence comes from Meconema thalassinum, assembly GCA_946902985.2. NCBI lineage: Eukaryota > Metazoa > Arthropoda > Insecta > Orthoptera > Tettigoniidae > Meconema > Meconema thalassinum. The sequence continues at coordinate 600,651,621 of OX336388.2, read as the reverse complement.
GGAACTGATCAATTCAAAAATTGATTGCCACATATGTTCCTTACCCGCACAATTCGGAATTTCAATTTAGGGTAGTAATGGTTTGACTTTATGTTCATTATTATCGATTCTCTTTTGATTTTCCTCAAACTTCAACGCCAGGTTCAAAGTTCTGACTAGGGCCACTGCCTGAGCATGAGTTTCAGAATAATTTATTTCAACTTCTTCCCTATCCAACTGATGGTTTGGATCTTTAATTTCGATTTCAAGCTGTACGAGGTCATATTTTTCGTAAGCTTGTTCATAAGCCTTTAAGCGCTGAGAAATAATGCCAAGGGTTTGCACTTCTTCAGGTTGACCTTTATAGTCAGTCCGTGAGTTCAACAACTTGTCTTCAACTATCGGCATAGCTGGAGAAATAGAATGACTCACCGCGCTCCTGATGGCACCAGGCTGAGACCCTCTTTCTGGCAATAGAGTTGTTTTTGTTGTATGATGGGACTGTCTACGCCTCCTGACATTTCATGCACCTAGCCACAGTATACTGAAATATTTAAGAAATATTAGATTACACAGGTTATTTTTCAAGAAAAGAATTTTGTGATCTCAAGGTAACGGTTCTAGGTTTGAGTATCAAGGTCTTTGGATCGTTCCCGGGTTTCGGAACCATATATTGGTTTGTTACCAAAAGGGAATTCGGAAAAATCTTCCGGTTTCGGGCACAAATAGGAATCATCAAGGAATGATATGGAAAAGGCCAACAATTAAGGTTTACTCTGAGAATTCTTTATAATAGGTAAGCAATGAAAAAAATAACACTTGCAATTCAAATATAATAATAAAATAGTAAAAGATGACGTTAATTAGTAATTGTTTCGCCAGGAAACAAAATAAAGCTTGCAAGCTAAAATGCTTAAAAGGTTAAGAGATTAATAAAAAAAAGTTCATGGATATTTCGTTCTGAGAACATTCATTGGTTTTGGAAACTTATCTTTGTTGAAGAAGGAACTTCATGTAGGTTATGGTAAGACCGGGTAGGTCCTTACTACCGATAGTTCTTGAAGAAAGTTACGCCAAGTCCCATCTAAACTTCCTGCTGAAGCTGACCAGCTGCGTAATATTTCTAGTGGTTGAAGAATAATGCCTTTGCCCGCACAGGGCTAGGAAGCAGATTGTCGGTCTGGCATCCCCAGAGCACCTGGGTTCAGTTCCATCCAGTGGTGTAGGTAAATGATGCGCTTTGCCCACACAGGGCTAGGAAGTAAGTCGTCGGTCTGGCGTCCCCAGAGCTCCTGGGTTCAGTTCCATCCAGTGGTGCAGGAAAGCGATGCGAAGAGAAATAATGTCACCAGCGGAGAAGCGCCTCTCGGTAATAGCGCGACTCCTGATCTGGTGAAAGGTGTTACAGCTTCATAGTAGAACAGCAGCGATGCGAAGATGAGAGATTCAAGAGTCAGAGCAATAAGTCTGAGCGTAGGCTGAACGTAGGTCCCGAAGAAGCTAGTCGTTATATAGCAGGTGTGACGTCAAGACAAGGTGATGTCACCAGAAGAGGAGTGAGAGGCAAGCAGCCAATCAGCGCACTGAATGAGACCCGAAGCACAGTGTGACAGACTGGACCAGGGTAATACGTTCGTGATAGCTTGAGAGAGAGGTGCGCTAAAAACACAGTTCAAGAATGGTGAGTAATACTACATAAGTATTTGAAAACATTAATACAATGAAAACATGAGTTGTACGTAAACAATAAATATACAGAAGACCATGTCCTTACTGCAATTAAAAGCAAAATGAGCAAAATGGGGCAGAAAAAATAAACAAGTATTTCAAACCGAAATGGAAATACAAAATTTCATAACAAACCTATTCGCAAAAGCGAACAGTAATTAATGAGAACCGTCTAAATTTTTCGAATGGTTGCCATGTTGGATTTTTATATATGCAGGCCATAGAGTTATGTACTATTGGATGAGAATTATTACAAAGGTTCGTTATTCAAACGTTGACTCCAATCGCATGATTAGGACACAATAAATACACACTGAATTTTAAAATTTCCCACAGCCGACATCTTGAAGTTATGTGAAAAATTGTACTACAGTAGATGTCAGTGCATTACAATGTGTATAAACATTTGCTGTACTAAGTTTCACTGTGCTCGGAAGGTTAAATCGCGTATAAAGTCTATTTAAAAGTTTCAACTTCACTTGGCCGTCATGTTCGTTTTGTACTTCATAATATGTTTTTGAAAGTTACATAAATGAACTTCCAGTAGTTCCGTTTATCACCGTACAAAATTTCAGGGCGATATCAGTATCATTTTCGAGGATATAGAATGCAGACGCATCGATCTTACTAAAGGATCCTCCTGAGGCTACTTCCGACAACGAGAAAACAAATGTAACCATGGCCCCTGCCCTACTGCGGAAAATTCTTTGTATCTAGTCGCGGAGTCCACATAAGTAGAGCCCATCCTGACGTACATCGAAATGTTCTTGTACAACGCCAGACCCAATTCACGCAGGATGAATGGACCCATCCCGAATTGTCTCAAAATTAACAGCAGGAGCTAGCACCCAGCGGCCCACTGAACAAATATAAACAAGAACTTGCAGAATGGAAAGCACGTTTTAGTTGCACCGGTAGTGACCTCAATTTTGATGAATCAGTCCAACAATTCATCCACTTCTTGGCGAATGTCATCGATCTTCTACCCGGCCCAGAACACTCCGCTAGAAAGTATTATGAGGCCAGGAAAAGTAGCCGTAACATAAATACTCAAAGAACTTATAAGCAAAGTTCTAATCCTGAGAGGTCTACGAAGAAGGACAGAGAGAAACACCGTGATAAGTATAAATACCAGCTAGCACAGTTTAATTACTACAACCAACGTCGGAAAGTAATCAGATCAGAACTTATGAACGATAAGCCCAGTTGTGCGATTGATGAGGAAACCGTGTACGATGCATTCATTTCACATTTCTCTAACCCCAATGAAAATGTCAAACAAGAATACATCTCATCGCTCAACGATACTGAGAGAATCACTTTAGATGATACATACGTAACAACTGTAAGTAAGAAAGAAATATCCGTCGCAATAAATATGATACAAGCTGATACTGCCCTTGGTCCTGATCACGTCTTACCGAGAGTAATAAAGGATGGAATGGCGATAGAAATTATCGCTCTAATCTCCACGAGAATGCTGCAAACGGGACACGTTCCTCCTTGCTTTCAGAGAGCCAGAACGGTACTGATTGATAATGGGGGGAATTCAGATGATATTTCGAACTGGAGACCAATCACAATTGTATCCGTAGTTCGCAGAGCCATTGAAAGAGTGCTAGACGTCTCCGAGAGTTCATCTCATTCAATGGGCATCAGCGTGGATTTGCTCGATCACCACACTTATGAACACATCCTTGCTTGGATCAACTATGGTATCAGCCAAAACTCAGAAACGTAACGTCACTATCGTCTTCTTAGATATCAGAAAGGTATTTGATAACATCGGACATCTGCATTTGAAGAAATCACTCGAGGTATCTCCTATACCTTCTAAATGAGCTATTATAGTTCTAAATATGCAGTCTAATAACCAGACTTGCGTGGACGTTAATCGTAGGGAAAGAAAACCCAATGTTCTAGGACTTGGTGTAATGCAAGTGTCTCCACTCTCGACCATAGTAAACAATTTGGCAACAGATCACATAATAAATGAATTGTCTGAAGAATCAATTGTCAGCGAGTTTGGATAAAACCTATTAGAGTTCCGAGTTTTAGTCCAGTAACAGTTCTTGGCTTTGCAGCTGTAGCTATCAACATTTGCTAAGAAAAACTAACTACCAGTCACCTTGAAGTCTCACCATACACCGATATCTCATGCATATCCTCTGATTAATGCGTTCGTTACATAGGCATATATTTTTCTGACATTTGTCTTCTCAAACCATAAGAGGCCCTGCCGGATCTGAAAGACAATCTCGACCTCCTTTCGTCTAGCCCGCTATTACATCCCTACCAAAAATGCTGTATTTTAAACACTTCCATTTGTCCATCCCTCATCTATGCATTCCAGGGAATGCCACTAGAACCAATTCCAATGACATTTCTAGACGATACCGACAAAATGATCAAGGGAGCATTGAAAGATATAATTCAATTACCCACAGATACTCCAGACGCAAAGGTTTATACTCACAGAAAGTACAAAGGTCTCGGATTATTTAGGATGCAATGGGAGGCTGCGCTCCAGCAAATAAATGGTTTACGAACTCTCAGAAAAACACAAAGTGAATACATTCTGAACACGAGAGACATTGGAAAAGAGGTCGACGTTTGTTTAACAAAACTTGACATAGGTGGACCACAAACATTTCTTGGTCCTCGAGATAATTTTTTAGACACTCAAATAGTACGGTCATATTTAAGACATCAACAGTTTGAAGCGTGGTGTCGGTTAACGCAGGAAGGAAAAGGGGTCATTCTCTACAAGCAATTCACGCCACTTAATAAATGGGTGTGGCACCACAAGGGTATTTCCAGCTCTGAAGGGAAGGGTGGACTGAAGCTTGTATGTAATTTAGTCGCAGTTAGATCTGTGCCAGGCAAAAGCTGGGACGATAACCGTTGTCGCCGCTGTGGCAGCGAGATTGAAACCCTCCCTCATGTCCTTGGGTTCTGCAATTATGGTGAGGCTCTACGTAACACAAGACTCAGTAAGATCCATCCTTGCAGAGTGTCTGAGATATGATGGCTTCGTGGTGCATGAAGAAGTTTCCGGGCTAGCCACTCAAGGCAGTACCAGGCGCATTGACATCATAGCCTACAAAGAGGATAAAAAGAAGGGTTTTATATTGGATCCAACCGTGCGGTTTGAAACCCATGCCGAGCAGCCAGATGAAGTGAACAATGAAAAGAAGGATATTTACGAGCCTACAGTTCCTTTCTACAAGGAAGAATACTGCCTCCAAGAAATAGAAATTATTGGGTTACTGGTGGGGACCCAGGGAACAATACCTTTTCTTTTGCTGCAACATGTAGAAAATTTCGTGTCTCAAATGGCACCATTAATACCATAGCAGTAACAGCCCTAAGAGGATCCATTAGTATTTTGAGAAAACACCTATACTGTATACGTAAATTATGTGTAATTTAAGGCTGAATAGCTATTTTATTCATTTTTAATTGTGGTTTGCCCACCCTTCAGATCTTTTTATTCTAATTCATACGTGTGTCATACATTACATAGTTCATTACTCGGATTTGTTAACCTTCAAATATTTCCTCTTTCACCTCATTACGATTGTTAAGCTATGTATATTAACAGCCTTGTAAGTCGAGGAACATCAGAAAATAAATTATTTAGATTATTATTATTATTCAAAAGATTAGTTATGTCTAAATTCTGTAATAAGCTACATCCTGCCGAAACTGTCAGCAGTAATGATTTGACTTTTTTAATAGCCTACTTTCGATTTTTGCCATAAATGAAAGTAGACGTATGAGATAAAAACGGGCCAAAAGTTGTCAGTCTGTCTGTGTGTGTGTGTGTGTGTGTGAGTGTGTATACCTGCCCCTGCCCCTAACAATACTGTGCCCGTCAGAGGAGCTGTTAGGGTTGCCAACAACCGAAAAGACAACCTAAACACATCACTGCCGGACCCATGTGCCTAGGGGATCAGGTGAATTTCTTATAGGCCAAAGCGGCACGAGAATCCATGATCCAAGGGATCCGTGGTAAAATGGTAGCTAAGGTCATAGACGGCCTAAGAAAATACACCATAAGAAGCAATAAACAATTAGTTATTATTTGTTTATAATAATTATGCGCTTGATTATTAAGTTGTCGGTTTAATTTATCGTTGGTTTATGCCGAATAATGCTGACATTCCTAATACCTTGGCTTAGCAGTAGCGTATCGTGCGAGATCAAATCTCTGCTATCAACGCCTTCATCGAGCTCTCCAGGCTCAGGCAAACAATAACACAGGTTATTAGTGGCTAACAGATCAGGTAAATTACCACGGGTAGGCCTGGTAAACACTTCAGTTACCTCCATAAATACCTAGTCTACAGTACGAATTCTGGACACAGTGCAATATGCACTAAATACATGAATAGCCTCTAACACAGGCGTCTCTCATTAGCCTCTAACACAACAAACAAACCTCGACATAACAAGTAATTACACTCTCAAATTGAGTTGAAAATTATTCGCTTAAGTAGCGATGCAAGCGTATGGCGTTTGCCCATCAATCCATCATAAGAAAAAAAACATGTGATTATTACAAAATGGCAGCCTAGACCTTGACCTACTAATCAAATACACAAGCTAACGGTAAATAATGCTCCAAGCATTTGTCAAAAGGTCTCATAAATCTGTCTCACAATATGAGTGTGCCCTCGCTGCATGCTGGGAACTAGTATCACCTGTCCGTGACTTGAGCTAGACCCTCAACTTACAGTCACCTCGCGGACAGTTGTAATGACATAATAGACTGAATGCAGGCAGTTCTCTCCAATGAAAGTCCATTAGAAAACTGTTGTTGTTATTTAATCCCAGTATAACATTCAAATATAATAAACACAAGGCTTAAAAGCACGCCATAAAACTATAACAAAATGTAGTTTGTCTTTCAAATCAAAGGAAAGTAAAAGATAGCGATAACACTTCTTCTGAAAGTCTTTGCAATCGGCAGATATGTCACTTAATATCTGCTCTGTATTTAATAACTAAACAAATATGTGTCGAATTACCTGACACAAATAAACAAGTTAAAAGGCGCAAAATCTCACATTCGCTGAGTTTGCCAATGATACGATGAGTAGAGGGTTCGATGCTAAGTTGCATTCAAATACAATTTCCCTGACTATGTTCTACAATTGAACAGGATGGATTCATAGCTCATCTTAATGAAATATAATATCACATTTACCAAACTGATAGTTTCTGTCGACTATCAAGCGATACGAACTGTTCTAACGAAATCAGTGGCGTGACAAACATTTAACTAAAAGGGGTGTTAAAAATAACACTGAATATGACGTCCATTCGTCTTATCAAAATAAACTGTACACAAAATCACCCGCATAAGGGTTGAACAAAGTAGTAACAAAGACTACAGTCACGTTTAGTAGGGGTAGAAATTTCACAAAATCACCCACATTAGGGTTGAACAAAGTAGTAACAAAGACTACAGTCACGTTTAGTAGGGGTTGAATTAACATCTGAGGGATGTCCATTAGAATGCACCTTGATTAAACGGAGTTTAATCAGAGGGTGGCTAACAATCACTGGAAGTGGATGACTAAAATTAGTTCTAATATTACAAACCCTACCTATCGGCTTGTCAAGGAGTTCGGTTGCTTCTACAATCTACTCTAATCTAAACTATACCACAAAATTACCTTACATGGAAAGAAATGAACAAACTCACAAGATGAGGACGTCTACATCTCGCTTATTCCAATGATTTGAGGTACAAATGGGCCACTGGTCTCCAGACAAGGGTTGTCCAAACTGGGCCTCCTCATAGAATCTATCCAGTACCACGGCCTTAATTCGTTCCCGACGTTGACGTCGTGATGTCATCTGACTCCTTCCCATCATAGTGGTTGTCATATTCTTCGATTTGGCACGTTCATCACCTACTCTCTTGCTATGTTCCGGGGTCTTCTCTCATGCTGAATTTCTTAAGAACGCTCCTTCACATCATGGGGTTTTATGTCATCATTACCGGGTGAGTTAGCCGTGGTGGTTACGGCATGACTGATGGCAGTCGCTCACATCCGGGAGGCGAGGAGGTTCGAATCCCCCCGCCGGCAACCTTGAAGATGGTTTTCTGTGGTTTCCCTTCTTCCTTCCAGGCAAATGCCGGGGTTGGTCCCTAACTATAGGCCACAGCCGCTACCTTCCAACTCCTCGTCCTTACATTCCAACTTCCCTCCTTCCCTCCCCAACGGTACTTGTAGCTCACCCATTGGGTGTCCGTCTCGAAGCAGCTACAAAACTGGCGAGCCGAACATGTCCTCGGACACTCCCGGCACTAAAAGCCATACGCTAAAAAAAAAAATCTCATCATTCCCACGATTGTTGTACGGTGAAATGCGTCGAACACGTGGTTATTAAAGTAAATCATTTTGGTGTAATAATAACCATTGGAAAATACAGAATTTTATAGCACTGCTTTCACTGAAGATAGTTCTAATTGTGGTAACAAACTCACTGCAGTTACTCGACGCAGATGATGTTAAAATTGGCCATGCACTTATCTGCTTACACTATCACAGATTCTAGGCTTATTAAATCTCGTGGCATCGATGTGATCCACATAAAAATTCACTCGCTCTTGCGATTATAGTAACTTTTATGATCATTAGCGTTGAAATAATTCACTTCATTAAACATTGATTCACTGTTACTGATAAACGTTTCACACGAAGACATAAGTTTTACACAAGCACGTGGCTGAAAATGTGGTGTTCCACGTTATGGAAATATTGTCACATTTTGATAAATCCAAGATAATTATAGCACAAGCCTATACTGGCTTTAATTTCCACTCGATTACTTCACTGTACGGTGCTAATTAATGCACGATGTAAATCGATCACTTTCCACGCCTATGGGCGGACTATTTCCATCGTCTTTGAAGACGGACTTAAGAACACATCCAACTAGGATGGATAACCATACATGAGTGCAAGGAGCTCAGTCCTTAATTGCTGGATCTAGCAAATACTCTAGTCATGTAGCGACTGATTAATTCCGGTTGGCATGTTTGCGATGATAATACCTTACCAAAATAGAAGTAACATTCTCCAGAATGTTTCGATGATACAGAATGATGAAATGTGAAGATCTTAGCCATGTGGAAAATTAAAATATGATAATAAGGTCACAGATAAAAATATAATGGTTTTCTCCAAAGTCAAAAGTGGAACTATTAATAATTCCAAAGTATGACAGCATGCAGTAGCAGCATGGCTGGTCGGTGGGTGCGATCTAAGATGATGCATCAAAAATGCGTTGCAATGAAAAATATCATATGAGCCTAAGCTCAGCGGGCTCATCTGCCTCTCCGTCGTTTCAAATAAAAATGAAGGAATGAATTTTTATTTGACTTAAGTTCTAAATCAGACTTGGTGGTATTTTTCCATCATTCCATCGGTGGTTCTATTCTTGAATTTCGTCGTTCGTCAGCGTCGTTCGTCACCAAGAATCTCCCTCGGAGGTTCTTTTCTTCAATCTGAGTCTCCCTCGAAGAGTTCTCCAATTCCATCTTTTTCATCCTCGCGTCGGCGGTTCTCTCTTCTACGATTATCTCTGAGTATTCTCGCTCTCTCTCTCTCCGATCGTATTCTCTTGAACTCATCTTCGGCGAAATGAAGTAATTTTCATCTTCGGCGTTCCACTATTTCGGTCTCTGCTCCGGTTTCAGATAACTTATCTCTGGAACTACATCAACTTTGTGCATTTCTGCCACTACAGTCTGGCGATTGTTCTTTGGGTGCGAGTCTTCCCTCGGCGTTCTGTTTGATCAACCTCTTCTTGCCTTTCATGGAGTTGTCTGGTATACTCTCGACTCTCCCATGCACGTCTTCTCCAGTCTCGATCTGCCGTATATCCGGGGTCTCGATCGCGTTGATATCCTCCGCTGTAGCGATAGTCCCGACGAATGTTTCTTCTTCCATGTGGATCATTACTAGTCCCACGGCGGTCGTTGCCGTGACGAGAGTCCTCATTCGTCCCTTGATAAAACGCTGGTTCCAATAACCTCTATTGTCATTTTGTCTTCCTCTAGCGTACGGCGTATTGTTCCAATAACTTTGGTTCTGATTATAGTTCCTTCGATGGTCGTTTTGTGTTTGTGTCTGCTGTGGTGTTTGACTGACTTTGTTTACAGTAGTCATGTTCACGTGGCGCGTCTCTCCTTTTGTTGGACGGTGGTTTGCGAATTGTTCTTAGTTAGCGTCCAATCTTCTCCGAATCTGATCGCAAGGCTGGAAGGTTGTCGCTCCCGCTGCTATCAACACAGAACAATTTACCCCACGATGGGCGCCAAAGAAAGAGAAGTAAGTATATGTGCCCGTCAGAGGAGCTGTCAGGGTTCCCAACAACCGAAATGACATCCTAAACACCTCACCTGCTGGACCCATGTGCCTAGAGGATCAGGTGAATTTCTTATAGGCCAAAGCGGCACGAGAATCCATGATCCAAGGGATCCGTGGTAACATGGTAGCTATGGTCATAGACGGCCTAAGGAAATACACCTTAAGAAGCAATAAACAATTAGTTATTATTTGTTTATAATAATTATGCGCTTGATTATTAAGTTGTCGGTTTAATTTATCGTTGGTTTATGCCGAATAATGCTGACATTCCTAATACTTTGGCTTAGCAGTAGCATCTCGTGCGAGATCAAATCTCTGCTATCAACACCTTCGTCGAGCTCTCCAGGCTCGGACAAACAATAACACAGGTTATTAGTGGCTAACAGCTCACGTAAATTACCACGGGTAGGCCTGGTAAACACTTCAGTTACCTCCATAAATACCTAGTCTACAGTACGAATTCTGGACACAGTGCAATATGCACTAAATACATGAATAGCCTCTAACACAGGCGTCTCTCATTAGCCTCTAACACAACAAACAAACCTCGACATAACAAGTAATTACACTCTCAAATTGAGTTGAAAATTATTCGCTTAAGTAGCGATGCAAGCGTATGGCGTTTGCCCATCAATCCATCATAAGAAAAAAAACATGTGATTATTACAAAATGGCAGCCTAGACCTTGACCTACTAATCAAATACACAAGCTAACGGTAAATAATGCTCCAAGCATTTGTCAAAAGGTCTCATAAATCTGTCTCACAATATGAGTGTGCCCTCGTTGCATGCTGGGAACTAGTATCACCTGTCCGTGACTTGAGCTAGACCCTCAACTTACAGTCACCTCGCGGACGGTTGTAATGACATAATAGACTGAATGCAGGCAGTTCTCTTCAATGAAAGTCCATTAGAAAACTGTCGTTGTTATTTAATCCCAGTATAACATTCAAATATAATAAACACAAGGCTTAAAAGCACGCCATAAAACTATAACAAAATGTAGTTTGTCTTTCAAATCAAAGGAAAGTAAAAGATAGCGATAACACTTCTTCTGAATGTCTTTGCAATCGGCAGATATGTCACTTAATAACTGCTCTGTATTTAATAACTAAACAAATATGTGTCGAATTACCTGACACAAATAAACAAGTTAAAAGGCACAAAATCTCACATTCGCTGAGTTTGCCAATGATACGATGAGTAGAGGGTTCGATGCTAAGTTGCATTCAAATACAATTTCCCTGACTATGTTCTACAATTGAACAGGATGGCTTCATAGCTCATCTTAATGAAATATAATATCACATTTACCAAACTGATAGTTTCTGTCGACTATCAAGCGATACGAACTGTTCTAACGAAATCAGTGGCGTGACAAACATTTAACTAAAAGGGGTGTTAAAAATAACACTGAATATGACGTCCATTCGTCTTATCAAAATAAACTGTACACAAAATCACCCGCATAAGGGTTGAACAAAGTAGTAACAAAGACTACAGTCACGTTTAGTAGGGGTAGAAATTTCACAAAATCACCCGCATTAGGGTTGAACAAAGTAGTAACAAAGAATACAGTCACGTTTAGTAGGGGATGAATTTACATCTGAGGGATGTCCATTAGAATGCACCTTGATTAAACGGAGTTTAATCAGAGGGTGGCTAACAATCACTGGAAGTGAATGACAAAAAATAGTTCTAATATTACAAACCCTACATATCGGCATGTCAAGAAGTTCGGTTGCTTCTACAATCTGCTCTAATCTAAACTATACCACAAAATTACCTTACATGGAAAGAAATGAACAAACTCACAAGATGAGGACGTCTACATCTCGCTTATTCCAATGATTTGAGGTACAAATGGGCCACTGGTCTCCAGACAAGGGTTGTCCAAACTGGGCCTCCTCATTGACTCTAACCATTACCACGGCCTTAATTCGTTCCCGACGTTGACGTCGTGATGTCATCTGACTCCTTCCCATCATAGTGGTTGTCATATTCTTCGGTTTGGCACGTTCATCTCCTACTCTCTTGCTATGTTCCTGGGTCTTCTGTCATGCTGAATTTCTTAAGAACGCTCCTTCACATCATGGGGTTTTATCTTATCATTCCCACGATTGATGTACGGTGAAATGCGTCGAACACGTGGTTATTAAAGTAAATCATTTTGGTGTAATAATAACCATTGGAAAATACAGAATTTTATAGCACTGCTTTCACTGAAGATAGTTCTAATTGTGGTAACCAGCTCACTGCAGTTACACGACGCAGATGATGATCAAATTGGCCATGCACTTATCTGCTTTCACTATCACAGATTCTAGGCTTATTAAATTTCGTGGCATAGATGTGATCCACATAAGAATTCACTCGCTCTTGCGATTATAGTAACTTTTATGATCATTAGCTTTGAAATAATTCACTTCATTAAACATTGATTCAGTGTTACTGATATATTTCGTTTCACACGAAGACATAAGTTTTACACAAGCACGTGGCTGAAAATGTGGTGTTCCACGTTATGGAAATATTGTCACATTTTGATAAATCCAAGATAATTATGGCACAAGCCTATACTGGCTTTAATTTCCACTCGATTACTTCACTGTTCGGTGCTAATTAATGCACGATGTAAATCGATCACTTTCCACGCCTATGGGCGGACTATTTCCATCGTCTTTGAAGATGGACTTAAGAACACATCCAACTAGGATGGATAACCATACATGAGTGCAAGGAACTCAGTCCTTAATTGCTGGATCTAGCAAATACTCTAGTCATGTAGTGACTGATTAATTCCGGTTGGCATGTTTGCGATGATAATACCTTACCAAAATAGAAGTAACATTCTCCAGAATGTTTCGATGATACAGAATGACGAAATGTGAAGATCTTAGCCTTGTGGAAAATTAAAATATGACAATAAGGTCTCAGATAAAAATACAATGGTTTTCTCCAAAGTCAAAAGTGGAACCATTAATAATTCCAAAGTATGACAGCATGCAGTAGCAGCATGGCTGGTCGGTGGGTGCGATCTAAGATGATGCATCAAAAATGCGTTGCAATGAAAAATATCACATGAGCCTAAGCTCAGCGGGCTCATCTGCCTCTCCGTCGTTTCAAATAAAAATGAAGGAATGCATTTCAAATAAAAATGAAGGAATGCATTTTTATTTGACTTAAGTTCTAAATCAGACTTGGTGATATTTTTCCATCATTCCATCGGTGGTTCTATTCTTGAATTTCGTCGTTCGTCAGCGACGTTCGTCACCAAGAATCTCCCTCGGAGGTTCTATTCTTCAATATGAGTCTCCCTCGAAGAGTTCTCCAATTCCATCTTTTTCATCCTCGCGTCGGCGGTTCCCTGTTCTACGATTATCTCTGAGTATTCTCGCTCTCTCTCTCCGATCGTATTCTCTTGAACTCATCTCCGGCGTAATGAAGTAATTTTCAGCTTCGGCGTTACACTCTTTCGGTCTCTGCTCCGGTTTCAGATATCTTATCTCTGGAACTACATCAACTTGGTGCATTTCTGCCACTACAGTCTGGCGATTCTTCTTTGGGTGCGAGTCTTCCCTCGGCGTTCTGTTTTGATCAACCTCTTCTTGCCTTTCATGGAGTTGTCTGAATTACTCTCGACTCTCCCATATACGTCCTCTCCAGTCTCGAACTGCCGTATATCTGGGGTCTCGATCGCGTTGATATCCTCCGCTGTAGCGATGGTCCCGACGAATGTTTATTCTTCCATGTGGATCATTCCTAGTCCCACGGCGGTCGTTGCCGTGACGACGGTTCTTGATTCGTCCCTTGATAAAACGTTGGTTCCAATAACCTCTATTGTCATTTTGTCTTCCTCTAGCGTACGGCGTATTGTTCCAATAACGTTGGCTCTTCAAGTTTATGTCTAGTTCGCTGGATAGTCTCGTGAAAGGCTTAAGCGAAGATGAGTTGAAACATACCCATTCCCACTTTACGGATACAAATCTATTTAAAATGTGTGTTCGTAAAGGCCATTTTCCTTATGATTATGTGGGATGTTACGAGGTGCTTGAAGGAACGTCTTTGCCGCCAAGATAAAAATTATTTTCTCAGTTAACTCAAAGCACCATCAGTGAAGAAGACTATGCCCACGCACACCAAGTTTGGCGAGTGTTTGGCATAGAAACCATGGGCCAGTATGCTATGCACTACTTAAAATTAGACGTGTTGTTGTTGACAGACGTGTTTGAAACGTTTCGTCAGCTATGTCACGCGATCTATGGCCTTGACCCCGCCAACTACTATACCAGTCCAGGGTTAAGTTGGGACGCCGCCCTCAAATTTACCCACATTGAGCTTGATTTACTGAGGGATCCCGATATGGTACTGATGATGGAAAAATGGATTCGTGGGGGGTTCGTATCGCTCAATCAGCGACATGCCAAGGCAAATAATCATTACATGCCTGATTATTGTCCCGATGAACCTGAATCCTACCTAATGTATTTTGACGTAAACAATTTATACGGTCACGCTATGAGTCGACCACTGCCGTACAAAAACTTTGTCTGGCTGTCTGAGGATGAAATTAAAGATATTAATGTGCATAGCGCCAGCAAGCAACAGGACGTAGGGTATGTTCTTGACGTTAACTTAGCTTATCCCCCCGATCTCAGACAGCGACATGGTGATTTCCCCTTTTGCATAGAGAAAATGGTGCCGCCAGAGAGTAAGGGCAATCATAAAAAATTGATGGGTACCTTGTATGATAAAAATCACTATGTGTTGCATATTGACATGCTGGTAGAATGTTTAGCCCAGGGCTTAACCCTGAAAAAATCCATAGAGTTATTTCTTTTTGTCAGAAACCGTGGTTGAAACCGTACATGGATTTAAATACCAGTCACAGACAAAGTGCCACTCAGCCATTTCAAATCAATTTTTTTAAACTGATGAATAATTGTATCTATGGCAAGAGTTTGGAAAATGTACGACAGTATAGGGACATTAAATTGGTCAACACATGGCATGGCGGATGGGGAGCTCAAAAATATATTGCAAAACCAAATTTCAAATCTTTGAACATTATTGATCATGATCTAATGACTATTGAACTCGCCAAAACTATCTATTTAGGGCAAGTCATTTTAGACTTTTCAAAATTGCACATGTATAAATTCCATTATGGTTTTGCAATGCAGCGATTTGGTACCATTTCCTTATTATATACAGACACGGATAGTTGTATTTACCATATCAGTGACTGTGATCCGTATGTCGTTTTTCAAACAAAACCCAAAATGGTTTGACACGTCCGCGTTTAGTCAACCTCACTTGTTACAAACCGACCATGGGAAAGAATTTTTCAACAAGGATTTCTCCAGTTTTCTCAAATCTAAGGATATTCACCATTACACCACCTCTAGCAATCTCACAGCTAGCGTAGTTGAACGCTTCAATCGAACATTAAAAATTTATATGTGGAAAGAGTTTACAATACATGGTTCCTATCGATGGATAGACTGATTACCTCAACTTGCGTCACGCTACAACAACACCATTCATTCCACCATCGGCATGAAACCTCGCCTCGTCACCAAGAACCTACCCAGACTCAATAGACTGTTTAACCCTATAAAAAGGGTACACCCAAGGCGACATAGCCTTAAAATTTGAGATTTTGTTCGCATCAGTACTCATAGAAGTGTGTTTTCAAAATCGTATACTCCACAATGGTCGACAGAAATTTTTAAAATTCGCCAAGTCAAGCTAGGTCAACCAGTGACGTATATCTTAGAAGATCAGAGCGGTCAACCCATTCAGGGACGATTCTATTATGAAGAAGTGCAAAAAAATTATATCCCAACGATTATCTCATTGAACGAGTAATTAAAGTCAAAGGTGCAAAATATTTTGTAAAGTGGTTAGGGTTTCCTTCCACGTTTAATTCATGGGTCAATAAACATAATGTTTTGTAATAAAAACCTATTTATATATTTATTTATATATTTAGAAAAAAATCCCTTTCCAAAAAGATGTATCACATTACCTTTCATTAATCGCACCCTTTTGTTTATTGCATGTCCAATAACCTCTTTGTTCAAGCCCATGCCAATCTTTTATCATGATGTTATACACCCACCCATCGTTTCAAACTTTGCGTTGCATAATATGTCCATGACGAACCAAGGCTATGACATACGCAGTACAAAGCCGCACACTGTATAATGACACCTGCCTCTTATCTCTCTGCTGCGAGGTACGTACGATGATAAGACGTCTTGTCTGGCTTGCCGTGGATTAGTCTCAATGCTTTCATTTCTCATTTCACCGAGCAAGTCCACAATCTGCATGTGAGCCCAGTCAAGCCTTGTCAAATAATAATAATAACAATAATAATGCATAGGTGTTTTACCAACATCATAGCGCTTAACATAACGTGACTTCAAATCTGGTTTCTTACTTTTTCCCCGTTTTCCTCAACGATCTTGAAAAAATGACGGAAACCATGATTTCGGCTTCTCCATACCTACATTCCCGTAAAGAGAACAACGACACAAATACATCAACATGCCCGTCATAAAAATCGCCTGATTCGTTTTCCAAATAACACGAAAATGAACAAAAACACCTTTTCCATAAGAAAACCATGATTCCAGCTTTTTACCTTTTCCATACCTATATCCCCGTAAAGAAAATAAAGAGACGAAAAAATACTATCACACACGTCATCATCACGTTTTCAGGTTTTCCAATATTAGCGAAAATCACAAAAACCCATTTTCCATAAAAAAACATGTTTCCAGCTTTTTGCCTTTTCCATACCTACATCCCCGTAAAGAGGACAATGAGACGAAAAATTTATATCACGCATGTCATCCTCACGTTTTCAGTTTTCGCAATATGAGGAAAAATCACAAAAACTCATTTTCCATCAAAAAACCGTGTTTCCAGCTTTTTACCTTTTCCCTACCTATATCCCCGTAAAGAGAATAAAGAGACGAAATAAATACTATCACACACGTCATCATCACGTGTTTCGTTTTTCCAATATTCGGGAAAATCACAAAAACCCTTTTTCCATAATAAAACATGTTTCCAGCTTTTTACCTTTTCCATACCTACATCTCCGTAAAGAGAACAATGAGACTAAAAACACTATCACGCACGTCATCCTCACGTATTCAGTTTTCACAATATGAGGGAAAATCACAAAAACACATTTTCCATCAAAAAACCGTGTTTCCAGCTTTTTTTTACCTTTTCGACACCTACATTCCCCTAAAGAGCGCAACGAGACGAAAAAATACCATCACGCACATCATCATCACCTTTTTAGTTTTCGCAATATGAGGAAAAATCACAAAACCCCATTTTTTACTAAAAAACCATGTGTCCAGCTTTTTACCTTTTCCACACCTACATCTCAGTAAAGAGGACGAGACAAAAAAAATCTATCACGCACGTCATCATCACGTTTTCAGTTTTCGCAATATGAGGGAAAATCATAAAAACCCATTTTCCATAAAAACCATGTTTCCAGCTTTTTACCTTTTCCATACCTACATCACCGTAAAGAGGACGACGAGACGAAAAAATACTATCATACACGTCATCATCACGTTTTCAGTTTTTGCAATATTAGCAAAAATGTGGAAAATGCATTTTTTGACCCAAAACCCTATGTTCACATTTTCGACACCGACATTCGCGTAAAGAGCACAACGAGACGAAAAAAACGAATCCGAGTACGAGCTCCTAGCATGACTCCTTCCATTCCAAGGTCGCAGGGGCTCACAACTTCCTAAATGCAGCAGCTCTCTCCAATTGACACTACTCACAAGCCTACACTGGCTTTAATTTCCACTCGATTACATCACTGTTCGGTGCTAATTAAGGCACGATGTAAGTCGATCACTTTCTTCGCCTATGGGCGGACTATTTCCATCGTCTTTGAAGACGGACTTAAGAACAATTCCAACTAGGATGGATAACCATACATGAGTGCAAGGAGCTCAGTCCTTCATTGTTGGATCTAGCAAATACTCTAGTCATGTAGCGACTGGTTAATTCCGGTTCGCGTGACTGCGATTATAATACCTTACCAAAATAGAAGTAACATTCTCCAGAATGTTCCGATGATACAGAATGACGAAATGTGAAGAGCTGAGCCTTGTGGAGAGTTGAAATATGATAATAAGGTCTCAGATGAAAATATAATGGTTTTCTCCTAAGTCAAAAGTGCATCCATTGATAATTCCAAAGTAAGACAGCATGCAGCAGCAGCATGGCAGGTCGGTGGGTGCGTTCTTCGATAGTACATCAAAATTGCGCTGCAATGAAAAATATCACATGAGCCTAAGCTCAGAGGGCTCAATACAAACATGACGAAACAGAATTGAACCAAGTTTGGTGCATAGGTACCACTAGCAAAGGACGCCTCGGTGTTATGTTTTATATTGCCGCCATCTTGACGGAAATGGAATGGCGGCCAATCAAAAGTTCAATGCTTGAATGAAATTACGACTAACTTAATCATCTGATCACTAGCAAAGTTTGCAACAATATACCTTAATGTTGGAAGCGTCTTTTGTCCAAACTACAAGGTCATCATCCAATTAGAAGATGGCGGCTGAATATGTGTGGAAATGGATCCCCCCTATCAATTCAAACACGACGAAACTAAATCGAACCAACTGTAGTACAGAGGTAGCGCTAGCAAGGAACAACTCAGTGTTATGTTGTATATCGACGCCATCATAACGAAAAAGAAATGGCGCATGCCCAAATGATCTAAGCTTAAAACAAACTACGATTAAGCTTATCATCAGATCTCTACTAAATTTTGCAATAATATACCTTAATGTGGCAGGCATCTTTTGCCCAATCTACAAGGTCATCAGCCAAATATTTTCAATAAGGCGGATGTACGAATATTGCAAGCCCAAGCGTAACTTACGATTCAACAAGGCCTGACGTCATTAAATCCATTTATCGCACCGAGGGTGATTTAAACTGTCCTCGAGAAGGTGACCTGTACGATATTAGCATTTTATAATAGAATTTAAATAACCGTAGTAGTGACTAACAGTTCAGGCTAACCATACAATATCGTGCTGGACCGTGCCGTCCCGTTGGGTCAAATTGGAGCTATTGTTTGCTTGCTAGTCCATATTTCAGTCGTTTAATGGTCTTTCAGGAATGTACTGAACAAAATTATACAATTTAGTATCAAATGGTTTATAACAACGGCAGAGAACGCTAATGAAATCGTTTTTTCCGAGACAAAATACGCTATACAGTTATACTAAACCAGTAGTTAACGTAGAACCTGCAATGGCTATGTGAGACTGCGGGCTATTGTCTTGAACTCTTAACCTGGAGGTTCGTGGATCGAATCCAAACAAGTTAAAATTTTCTTGTTTGAGGTTTTTGTATTTATTGATTTATAACCACCCCTAAGGAAGGTTGAAATTTTTGCACCCTCAACCCTTCCTGTCCGGAAGAGTTTTTAGAGTTGGAACAAAAACGAAGCTTATGGCCTGCAATCGAGCCCAAAACAGCAGGTTGGAAGGAAATTTATCGGCAAGATGAAAAACGAGACCAAAAATTTAACACCCTCTAGTAAGTACGCCCATCCCTAGGCTATGATGGAAAGGATGGAAATGGGAGAAAAATTACTCTTTGTAATGATTTTTACCCTTTAATAGCGCGTAACGCCTCCCTTCGCATCAATTACAGCCTCAGACCTTCGCCTCATGCACTCAACAAGCGTTCTGATTAGGTCTTGGGGAATGTTGGCCCACACTTTGAGTAGTGCCTGGCGCAGTTCTGTCAGAGGCTGGGGTTGCCGTTGTCGCTGCTGCACTCGCCGGATCAGCTCGGGGCTGTTTTCTGGCCAATCGAGTAATTGGATGCCCGTTGCGTGTAAGTAGTCCAGCCTAACCCTTGCGACGTGCGGTCGTGCATTATCCTGCTGGAGGATGTCTCGGCCAGCCGCTTCGATGAAAGGGACGATGTGACTTTCAACGACTTCGGCGACGTACCTTTCTGCTCTCATGCCGTGTGGTGGTATGTGAACTAAAGGTGTTCGCCTGTCGCTCGTTATAGCCGCCCACATCATGACGGACCCTCCTCCAAACGCTTATTTTGGCTGGTAGCAGTCTAGTCGGTTCTTCTCGTTTTTTCTTCTGTAGACCCGCACCCACCCGTCACAGCGCCGCAACTTAAACCGACACTCGTCCGTAAAGAAGACGCCCGCCAACGTCGCCTGTTCCAAACTTGGTGTTCTTGAGCAAGAGCTACCCGATTGCGCCGTTGTTGCCGAGTAAAAGCTGGACCTCGCACATGTCTTCTGTTGAGAAGGCGTGCGCGCTTCAGAATATTGCGGACAGTTTGGTCGCTGATTCTCCGATGAGTGGCGTTCTGGTGCCAGGACGCCAGCGTCGAGGCCGTCGCCGTACGGTCTTGAAGAGCACCGTGGACTATGGCATGATCT
The DNA here is from genome assembly GCA_946902985.2 of Meconema thalassinum. Taxonomy (NCBI): domain Eukaryota; kingdom Metazoa; phylum Arthropoda; class Insecta; order Orthoptera; family Tettigoniidae; genus Meconema; species Meconema thalassinum. The sequence goes on along the minus strand of OX336388.2, from coordinate 600,631,044 downwards.
TCTCGAGGCGACGTGCAGCGAGGTCCCCCCTGACCAGATTGCCGTCGGTAAGAATTTGTTTCCTGAAATCGGTGGTAAGCATTGGACACAACCGTGTGATCCCTCCCCAAACGGTGGCCGATCTCTCTGAAGGACAAGCCTGCGTCCCTTAGTGCAACGACTTTAATGCACTCCTCCTCATTCACCGCTCGTCGGACCATTGCGGCTACCTGCCAAGTGAGACACGAAGAATCAGCACGACGTTTCCTTAAGACTCTCAGGGCCGTCTTTATGACATCCCTTACATTTTAAGATGAGCCACTACTCCCCTTCGATGCCTGAGTTGGCTTTCTTGGAAATGACTTTCACCGTAGACAGCACTCCGACCATTGATTGACGAATTCTTGAAATACTGTGTCTTCTAGACAGGCCGAAGAACTGATAACCCAGGACGTGGACCCCGTGCTTGTAAGGCCTATGGATGCTTCTCCGAGGTTTGAGTAACCGGAAACAAATTACTGTGTATCCGGTAACACAGAACCTTCGAGAACCTTCGAGAACCTGTAGGAAGAAAGGCTAAAGTTTCACGCCGGTACTGAACCTTGAACCCACGGTCTCCAGCATGGTAGGAATCGCCTCTAACCATTGAGCCACAATTAACGTTGGCAAAAGATACGATAGAAAGGTACGTGAACGGAATCGACTAATTAAATTATGTTCCCGACGCTTGTTAACAGCATGAGGCGAAGGTTTGAGGCTGTAATTGATGCGAATGGAGGCGTTACGCGCTATTAAAGGATAAAAATCATTAAAAAGAGTAATTTTTCTCCAATTTCCAACCTTTCCATCATAGGCAACCCGCACACACGGACGTGATGTGGGTTGCCTGGGCATGGGCGTAATTACTAGAGAGTGTTAACTTGTTTGAAAACTTTTTGGTCACGTTTCCCATCTTACCGGTAAATGTCCATCCAACCTGCTGTTTTGGGCTCGATTGCAGGCCATAGGCTTCATTTTGATCCAACTCTGAAAACTCTGCCATGACGCGTTACGCGCCCAGACAGGGAGGGTTGAGGGTGCAAAAATGTCAAGTTTGGGGGATGGAATGTCAATCAACGATCGGCAGGAATTGATTTCGTGTCACCACTACTTCTAAGGACCTTTGCAGCTCTTTCAGCGATTAAGACCTCGTTTCAGCCCTTAAAAAAGGCCTGATTCGAAAAATCATACAAACTGGGGTAGCAGCGGAAGGAGTGGTGACACAGGCACAGCTCTTTTTTTGAAGCGTTAGGGGAAGACCCCCACATTCGCAGCACTGATAAACATCTAGATTAAAACCTTTCTTAGGGGTGAATCGAGACAGGGTGGTTTGATCCCATGCCAGTTGAGGGTGTTAGGGGGGGGGGGGGATGAACATTGCAGGAGGCCTTAAGAACTGACTGCAATCAGCAACTGAGAACGGTGTGCTGGTTTCCAGGTGGTTAAACACACCCGGTACCTTCTCAGACGCCCCCAATGGTAGTCCATGTTAAGGGGATGATGAAGGGGGTTGAAAATGCCCAAACGTCAAATGTAACGATTTCAACGTGTTTGTGGAACCTTTAAGAACAAGACTCATTCATTTTCGACTGCTTTGGCAACCTGCGACAAGTCTTACAGCGTTTTTCGCAAACTTCAATTTGTGGTTTTCGAAAATGGGCTGGTTTAGGGGGCCCTACCCCGCAATTACTCAAGTTGGGGAGTTGTGCTGAGTAGCATATGCTTGGTAGGCGTCAGTACAAACGTCATACTGAGATTTCGAGCTTGTGCGGTCAACTTATCAACATTTGGCGGTCTTTGAAAAAAGTGGTGTTTAATTTTCTTGAGCAGGATATATACAATTTACAACTTTACATTGCTATAAACACATAATCTGCTGTACATGACGTCTATAGCATACAAATCTTAAATAAAAGTGAAGATATAAGCACGCACACACACATATACACGCTCACGCACGCACACATGCATGCACACACACACGTAGATGTACATACATACAGTACATACATACACGTACGTACACACTCCCACTCACACACAAATTTGCATTATATATGCATTCAATTTACATGGGGTTTTAGACCCTTTAGAGCCTTCACTTTGCGGCAAAATTGTCGTGGAGGAAGGTCTTTTATAGCATGAGGCAGGTCATTCCAAAATCGAGCAGAGCGATTGTAGAACCCAGATTGATTATGTGTTGTCCTAGCGAATGGGGGAACGAGGGTGACACCCTGAGCTCTACGGACTGAGCGATATGATAGCTGAAGGCGGTGAAATGGGGACAGTTTAATGGTGCCAGCTAGAGATTTTCGGAGAAAGGTGAGATCTATTTGGTTACATAAGTCATTGATGGGTGTTAGTGGTCAAAACTTTGTTACTCTGTTTGTAAATGAGTCGCTCTGCTCGACGTTGGACTGCACTTAACTTCCTCATGTTTTCCTCGCCAGGCAGGAAGTCCATATAGAAGAAAGGGCCGTATCGTGGAGAGATATACCACTCGGAGTGCGCTTCTGAATCCCTGGAGATTACGTCTTGCAAATCCCAGAGTTCTAAATGCCTTACACCTAGATTCCTCAACGTGTACATTCCACTTCAAATTGCTGGAAATATGTATTCCCAGCATTCGCAGTGAAATGCACAAGAGAAGAATTTTGCCGCTCAGTATCCCTAGAATTCCCCTTCTCTCTTGTAATCGATGCAAATAATAATTGATTACATGCATTTTTCTTCAGGCGGAGTCTTAAATTGTATTTCAGCCTAATATAATTGGGCAGAAATACATGTTGACCGACTGAAAATTAATCAATGATAGTCAATGAAAGGAATTATTCTACTCCAGTTTAATATGTCACGTGGAGAACCTTATACAGGGGAGGGGAGTATTATTTAATCCTCCATGTCAGGAAGCATCAAGAAACTTTTAGTAAAAGGAGCGTGTCTTAAGAGAAACAGGAAGCTACACTGCTCGCAAGTCTACTACTGTGAACAAAAGTTTAGTGCTTTTCAGTCGGTCAACACGAATGTACATTCGTGTTGACTGATTGAAAAGCACTAAACTTTTGTCTACTAAGGCATCACTGAAAAATGGCTTCAAACACCACAACAAATCTACTACTGTGCCTAAATCAGGAAACCAGAGGAAGAGGCGTGATAAACTGGTTTTGTGTCTAAATATCAACAAATATAGGCTAAGGAACGTCAACAAGATTACACGTAACAGATGGTATCCAGGTGAAGGTCATTCAGGCAGGACCTAAGAGTGGGAGGGAACCTGTCTGACTAGTTTCCATGCATAACTCGCCGTGACAGTTGAAACGTTGTTGCTGCATTAGTTACGGTAAAAGGTCTGCATTAAATTTATAGTAACATGGATACTAGGGAGACCCACTCACTGTACACTGATCCACCTTGGGCATAATTTAGTTATTATGTTATGCTGCACAACACAAAGGGGCGGATGAATTCACAACAATAACTGGAAACCCATGTTATAGGAAGTAGCCTACGATTTAGCCTGAAATACATGTTTAAATGATGTATTTAATCCACTTTTTCCCGTTAAATCAGAAGTCTCTTACTCTTTCACCATCTTCAGCACTTCCCGACTTGGGGAATCGTAGTTCCTGGCAGCCTGGTTATACCCCACCCTGCTTGAATAGATCAAGAAAATAATTCATCTCTTTAGTTTAGATTCGTTCGTGTTGACAAGCAAAACTTCAAAAAGCATTGCAACCAGGAAATGATCGTCTTGGAAGCCATTTTTCAGTGTTGCCTTAGTAATAGAAATTAACTGCCAGTTCAGTGTAGCCAGTGGAAGTTGCACGAGACGGCTTCTTATCCAATTCCAACCTGACCATTCACTAACAATCATAGATATCACACTAAGCAAGCAAACTTGAAGGTCGATATCTTAATAAGTAAATCACATATAACTACAAATCTTGAAAATTTGTGCAAGTTTATAATAATTGCTGTAACTAAATAAATGTTTATATTGTAAATACCATCACCCACATACTTGTAGACATAGATTTAATGTCCTAAGTGTAAAGAAACTGATGATGATCGCTTGACGATAGAAATTGGTCATCTACAGTAAGTGTATTTAATAATGTCATTTAAATTTGTTTCAGGATTAGGGAAACACCCATTACAGTTGGATAAAATCATGTTGACCGACTGAAAAACTTTAATTTCGACTGAATATTAAGAAACTTAATTTACAAATGCGTTCTGCGTAATATGATGTCTCATTTACTATAGACTGAATTTGTCAGGCGTTTTAGCCCATTATTTAAGTCCTGCCATTTTCCTAGGAATGCCCTGCATTTAAAAAGAAAATCATTTGCAACGCTTATATAGAACGTGGAAAGCAAAATTCTAGCATAGCTAATTGTGAAACATCTGACATTGTAACTGTATAGGATTGCAGTTAAAATATATATATATATAAATGAAAAGTTGGCATTTTAGTTCCTTTCGGAACTATTTTTCATTAATTATGTTCCTGAGTCTGGTTCTGCCCAACAGGGAATCGACGAGGGCCATGGACGACTCTGAAGAAAGTTGAGGTACCCCTCGTAAGTCATGATAACTGTGGGAAGAAACTGAGAAGGACATTTCTGGGTAGGTATTTCGTACTGCACTTCAGCTACATGTGTGCCGGTGGGGATCAAGACACATGCACAGTAAGTTGAGTTCACCAATTGTTTCCTCAAAGTACACACAAAATAGTATTGTCAGTGACATCTAGTAGTCAACATGGACATTGGATAAAGCGTTAATTAATCAAATCACAAATGGTCAAGTTGTTTCAACACGGATTCGCAAAATAGTATTGTCAGTGACATCTAGTAGTGAACATTAGCACTTGATAGAGTGTTAATCAAATCAAAAATGGTCAAGTCATTTCAACACGGATTCGCATACTCGTATTGACAGTTGCATCTAGTAGTGAACATGGACACTTGATAGAGCGTTAATCAAATCACAAATGGTCGAGTTGTTACAACACGGATTCGCAAAATAATATTCTCAGCGATATCTAGTTGTGAATATTGGCACTTGATAGAGCGTTAATCAATTCACAAATGGTCAAGTCGTTTTAACTCGGATACACAAAATAGTATTGTCAGCGACATCTAGTCGAGAACATGGACATTGGGTAAAGCGTTAATCAAATCACAAATGGTCAAGTTGTTTCAACACGGATTTGCAAAATAGTATTGTCAGTGACATCTAGTAGTGAACATTGGCACTTCATAGTGCGTTTATTAAATCTCACCTACATGTTTAGTTATTAAAAGAGGTACTCGCCTTTAATAATAATTTATTAAAAATGCTCTTGCCAATTGAACTAGGTATAACAGGTAAACTAATTATCTGTAAATAAATAAACCAATCAATCAATTATTCCATTCATCCATTTCAATCCATGACTTACACATTAATTTGTATTCAAACAGTTAAAAGAAAGTTTAATCCATTGAATACATACCTCTCAAATATTTTTCTTTTCCCAAGTAACGCTACTGCTTTGCTTATTTCGCTCATAATATATGCTACTCTATCACAATAAATGATAAGACTGTAGCACTAATCACCTGACATGTGACCAATGAGTGTCAATGATAGGTATTACCTTGCTTTTGTATTGTCTTTTCTTTCTTGTCAACCTCACTCGGTCAACTCTTGTTCTATTCACACCCCCATTATTATTAGTGTATCCGAGGCCTAGGAGAGTCTTTCACTTTCCAGCCTTATTCGCCCCTTGTCTGATCTTTGCTGATACCCTCCTTTTGCAAGCGGGTCAACCATTTTTTTATTTTTCATGTGATCTCCTGCCTTCTACTCAAGGTCCTCAAAGAGGCAGGGTGTATGTAGTCACACTACTTTTAAAGCACTCTGAATATGGTTACACCCTCACAAGCTCTCGACTAGTGATTTCAAAAGGTGACAACCCCCAAAGAAATTAATTTGGGGTGGATTCGTAGCTTTGCTCGCTTCGCTATCATTTTATCCTCCAGGATTGGTTTTCCCCATAAACTAAACAAGGGAGCCCATCTCTACCGCCACTGAGGACAGTCTCCTGGAGCATGAGACTCTGAGTCGGGGATACAACTGGGGTGTGTGACCAGCACGATGCCCAGGCGGCCTCGCATGCAAAGCAAACAGGGGCTTGATGAAGGGATGGAAAGAGTGGGAGGGTGTGGCAAGGAAGTGGGAAAGAGACTTCCGTGGCCTTACGATAGGTATCATCCCAGCATTTGCCCGAAGACGAAGTGGGAAATCACGGTAAACCACTCCGAGGATGGCTACTCATTTGAGCCACACCAGGCTGAGTAGACCTCGTTCTAGTCCTCATATTGTACCAGTACTCTCAAGCGTTTGTTGCAGCAATGAGCTGTAGGATGGGGTTTGTATTATAATACAGCGCAGTACCGGCGAGTTTGCAGCGTGATTGCTGACGACTCCGTGAGGCTGGCCCGAGCCGAGCAGAGCCGAAGTTCTCCGAGCTGCCTGTCGCCATAGTAACGTTCGGAACATGTGCGCCGCGCAGATCTCCAACTTATTGATTAAATATTGAAAGATCATCTCATCTATAATAACGAGGAAGAGAAGTTTATTTATTATTTTCAGCATTTTACCCAAGATGTATTGACATTGTACTGGCTTTGAAGAGTTGATTTCTTTGGAAAGACTTCATGAATTATGACAGCTATGTTGACCATGCGCCAACGCTTTGATTTATGCGGGCTGCTTGATCCAGCCAGATTTTGATATATCTCTGCCCAGAGCAGTACGACCAACGAGCGAGAATATTAATACATATCGCGCAGTACAAGGTGCTCTTGACATATGTGTGAGGCCATCGCTAAGATGTTGGAGTTGTGTGACGAAAAACTCTAACATAGGCAAATCAGTAATGAGTGATATTTTCACGCTGAATATGTGCCGCGTAACTTGCAAGTTTATTCAGGCTACATTCACATTCAGGCAAGCGCTTTACAACGAGCAACATTAACTCTGCCGAGTGTACTGTGCACGTTTAGACCGGAGTCTGCACGACTACATATGCATTTTACCAAGAATCAGTCAGCACGAGAGTCAAAATATCCCGGGGCGCCAGATGGGTTAAAGTTAATCGCAAAAACGACATCAAATGAAAGAAATGCTTTACTGATTTTTGGCTCAATGCAACAATAAGGATAGAAGGAGATTCAACTGGGCATAACACAACATGTAAAATTATCTCATTTTATTCTACATTTTAAAATTGACTGCAAAATAAAATGCTCAAAGCAGCATCATTCATGTGTTGTGACCCACATTACTATTTACACAATGTACAGAAATTTTCCAACACATTGGACAATTATCTTTGGAGACACAAGTCTGATTATCAGTCCTGTAGACTGTGTTCCAAAATTATATCCATTATTTATGATTAAATCCAGTTCAAATTTAATTGTCTTTACTGGAAATATTGGAAATATCTGTTCCCGTAGGAAACAGGATGTAAAAATGTCCGATTGAGCTATGTACATTAACAAATTCACAAAGAAATTTGATACAATGGTCCGGTTAGCTCAAAATTTACTGGAAATACTGTAGTTCACTGGTTGAATTTTTATATAATATTAACACTCGTAGAATAATTGTTCATAGAATTTTTTAACTTTCACTATTTTTTTTACCAGTTTCAAAAAATATTGTCAAAAATATTATTATCTCTGAATCAACACAAATTATGTACACATATTAATAACAACATCTGAAAAGTATCTGACCCTTGAGCATAGCATCGAAAAACTGTGCGAAGCACAACAAAATTAATTGTTCTTCTGACATTTAACGTTTCGAGAAGTGACTCGTTTATGAACATCAAGTTCCTAACGAAATATATGATTTCTGAATCATCAACTTGATCAATAAATTGTTGGACCATTCAACTATTCGATTTTCCACTTGGAATCTTTATTAAGAAAAATATTTATATTTGTTGCTATTTTAGTAACTTTCACAACTTGCAATTCTTGAACAGAATGCGGAAATAAGAATTGTAGCTTCATAATAAATTCATTTAGTTCATGACACTACGATTGAAAACATCCTTTAAATTATTCGTGGTTATAGAATTATTTTTTCATTTGGCAGTGGCCCATTCTATTATTTTTATAAGAACACAATATTCCAACAACAACGGCAAAGGTCTTCCTCTGAAGAAGAATAAAATATTAGCATGACAAATCCGGGTTCTAGCAAAATCAAAGTCTTAATGGAATCCGTAAACAAGGTTGAAATAAGAACTGATGGTATTTTAAGAAATAACCTTTGGGTCATTCATACGACGCAATGTGTAGTTCCAATACTCCTTCTTTTACACTGAGTCATCGAACCTGCTATTTGATTGATGCTCAAATAAAAACCTCCTCATTCCTGCGACTTAAACATGCGCACCTGGGAATGGCATTTCAACTACTCTACACACATAAATTTTCTTCCCAAAATTTATACAATAAATCAAGCCTCTGCTTATTATCAACACTGGAAGATTTATAAACTTACAAGTTTATTTTATTTTACCATTCAGTTCAAACCGTGAAGTTACCACACTTGTGATATTCTCTATTTCACTTTCGAATGTGTATCTACGTCATGATTTTATATAAATACAAAAATATCTTAATTGATACAAATATCATTTGCTTCCCGTTTCATGCCTCTCCGTGTTATCTGAAAAATATACTTTGCTCATTGCAAATATTAACTGTTCAACCAGAACTGTAATGTTGGTTGAATGCGGGCTTGCGCTAACCACTATCCTTCGGAAAATCACCTGTTCCAAACTAGAAATGATTAAACTACTTCATAAGCTCTCTTTCAATGAATGTGATTATTAGAAAATATAAGATCCAAGAATTATTTAGAAAAGTTATGAAAATCATTATTATTATTATTAGTGGATTATTATTATTTATATTATTGTAGATGTGTTTAATTATTATTTCATTATGTGAGAATCCACATGTTCGATTCTTCGAATATGGATAAAATATCCATTTCTCAACAAAAATAATTATTAACTTTTACAGTTACCTCGGCTGATTACCGTGATTATCAAAAAATATGAAACATTCAAATAAATGCTCGTTATGCTCAGTCTTCGATCCTAAACTGTTCTGAGTGCTGAAAATACTCAGAATAACCCTAATGTGTCTTGCGTAAATCATTGCAAGATTTAAATACGAAGAAAAACAAATGCGTTGGTCATCTGCAGAAAATGAGTTTGTTCCAATTAGCTAGACATAATATAAAAGTCAAATGTGGCTTACATTTCTCGTTGGTCTTGAAGCGTAGTGAACCTGGTCTGTACCAGATTTATCCAGATACATGCCCTATTTGACACACACGTCTAATCCTTGTATCGGCCGCCATTATATACCCACAATCTGTCTAACACGACATAGTGGAAATATTTCTTGAAGTTTGAAGTAACTGCTGATCCATTTTAATATTGACTTCAATTAAATCCATAGCAGTTTGCTTAAATGGGGTCAGATCCAAATGATCTATTCTCAAATACGTCAGTTGTAACATAAATCACGGTAATCTTTTCAGTACAGGAAAACACTGACAGTCTAAATCAATCAACGGCTGTTCTGAAGATCGTTCCCTGGGCATGGTTTATCACCATCTATCATGCGCGAAGCAACTTATAGTTTCCCTTTGTCGGCTAATGAACAACACCGTGATAGACTGGCCTTCAATATACTGAAAGATCGGAGTGGTTATCAAGTTACAATTTATGAAACTGACTAATTGGATTAAAATATCCAAGTATTGAATTATTATTACTGGACTGTGACAAAGTACTTTCTAGACAAAGTCTAGCATGTGTCCATATAGAAATAAAGTATTTCACCAGTGACCGTAGAAAAATAACAATCACCTTAATGATTCCCTCTGCCGGAAACTTACTATGTTCCACACGTATCGCAACACTTTTGTGACTATCACAATTTAAAGATATCTTCTGCGTAGATCCGGCAACCATGTGCCTTGGCTCAACGTAGCAGCAGCGCCTTGTCATGCAAGAGCTTGGTTCGAAGTGAGCTGATGATGCTTGGGCCGGTCGGCTTGTATTCAAAACGGTCGGGTCCACGCTGGATCACGCTGAAATCTGGAAATTCTCATATCTCCGGTGTCTCTGGTCCGATTCACTTGAGACTAAGTGCATTCTCTTTCATTTGGCCATGCCAGTAATCTGATCCAAGTCTCAAGTCTCTACTCCGTGGTTTTCAATGTGAAATGCCATGTCCTGTGGTTCGGATTCCACGTAAAAAGGAGGTCCCGTGGCTCATAATCATAAGATTCACGGTCACGTTAAACTACAATCTTCATTCCATTTCTACTCCATGGCTAACAATTTAATCAACAAATAGTCTCGACCTCTGCTACTACTCGTTACGTCACTTAACATGTTCTTGGCTGCACGAAGTTTCCATTCCATTCTAGAAGTAATGGAGCGCGATATTCAAATATCTCAACTTTCAAAAGCGGCTGTAGCCTTTCCATTGATATCTAGGTGTGTGAATCTTGGAATACCCATTCCTAGAGTTGGGCACATCCACCCAACACCTAGCAAAAAATAAAAATTGGATTTTTTTATTTTTCCTATCTACACATTAAATCATCTGGTTCTTGAATAATAAATCTTCAAATTCGCTGCATTATAAGTTCCCACGATGTTACCAGTTCGTGTATTGGCGATTTCATAGCTTCCATTGTTGTTTACTTCCACAATACGATAGGGTCCAGCGTAAAGGCTTGCAAACTTCGAGTACACTCGATTTTGCACGTCAGAGGGTGTAGGTCTTTTCACTAAAACAAGAGTTCCTACGCGCAAGGGTCTGCGAAAACGCTTTCCTCTCACTCTGCGCTCTCTTTTCTCAGCTTGGCTCCCCAACTTGTCAAAAGCTAGAGTTTCCCTCATCTGACGACTTGGTTCAATCTCAGGTGGAATAGAGATGATTCGATCCCATAATCTTGTTGGTTTAATTCCATGTTGAAGCAACATGGGAATCTGCAAACTTGTAGACTAAACCATCTAACATCAAATAATCTCTTGAAATTCTTTCAGTTTCCACAAAGTCATCATCATTTGGATCCATGTCTCCCTGTAGAAAACGAAAAATGTTTCTAAAACGTCGGTCTCTCCTCTGGGATAAATGCAACAATCTTAACCTTCTCGAGGTATCCTCATCCTCCTGCGTCAGGTTAACTTGAAAAACCTTAGATGTAGACTCCACTGCTCTACTCAATAAATCGGCCCCAACGTTCAATTTTCCAGGAGTGTGTTCAATAACTAGGTTGAATTGTTGAATACAAAGTGACCATCTAGTTATCCTATCACTGGCAAAGTTTGTTCTCAAGATAAACTCCAATGCATGGTGATCAGTCCTCACAATTACTGAATGTCCAATTAACATTTTCTTCCACGACTCCAACGCGAAGATTACAGCAAGGGCTTCTAACTCTGTGGTGTAATAATTCCTTTCTGATGGACTAAGTTTCCTGCTTATGAACGCCAGGTAACGTCTCTTGTGATCGTCATCTTCTTGAAGAAGAAAAGCTCCAATCCCTACGGTGGATGCATCGGATTCTATGATGAAATTCTTGGTAAAGTCAGGATACTCTAATTTCACGCTGTTTACCAATAACCTCTTGGCATCTTGAAATGATTGTTCACAATCTTCATTCCATTTCCTTTTGTTTCCTTTTTATAATAATTCCTGCAATGGAGCAACTGTCTTGGTGAAGCTTGGACAATGCCCTGCAAATAATTGGCATGTCTCGAGAAAACTGCGGACATTCTTCACTCTGGTAGGTCTAGGGAAATTTGCAATCACCTGTATCTTTGTCTCATTGGGACGGTATCCTTCACCATCCAAAATGTGGCACAAAATTTTATTTCCTTCCGAAAGAACTGACATTTTCGAAGGTTTACTTTAAAGTTCGCTTTTCTCAAATCTGCGAATAACATCTGAAGATGTAACAAATGTTCCTCCTTAGTCTCAGATGCAATTAGGATATCATCTATGTAACGAATTGCTATCTGTTTTACTTCAGGACTCATGTTTTGTTCCAGTGCTCTGATCAAAACAGATCCAGATGTTTTGACCCCAAATGGTAGACGGCGGAATACATATGTCTGCTGGTCAAACATAAACCCTGTAAACTTTTTAGAATCTTCACTAAGCCTAATGTGGTGGTAGGACGAAGTGAGATCAATGTTAGAGAACCAGACCTTGCCTTGGAATTTCCTTAACAGTTCCCTAATGATTGGTGGTCTGTCATACTCTGGCAGCAATCTTGAATTCAAATTTCGCGCGTCTAAACATAGTCTCAGACTTTCATCTGGCTTAGACACTACTGCTAATGAATTGACATAAGAGGTAGTGTACTTTTCAATCACATTGTTACTTTCCATCTCTTTGATAAGCACTTTTACCATTTCTCGATGCTTTTCCGCTACCGGATACAATTTAGCATGGAAAGGTGCATCATCAATTACACGAATACGATATTCAAAATCTTTAATTTCACCAGGTTTAATATCAAAAATATCGTGGTACTCTTCCAAAATTTTTCCTATCTCTGGGGACTCCTTCTCAGTGTAGACTTCTCTTCCTTCAGCTTCATGAAAAATCAGAGACCATTGAGCATCTCCCTCGATGTCTTCCTCTTCTTTTCCCTCGAAGTTTATCTCTTCGGTATTCTTGAATCTGATCGTCTCTGTCTTCATGTCTATCACTGCTTGATATTTCTGAATGAAATCCGCTCCCAATATCATGTCAAAAGCCATGTCCTTCATTACTACAAACACATGTCGGAAATCATGTCCTCCAATAGTAACACATAAGTATAATTGTGTTTTACACAGAGATATTTTGTTGGGTATTATTCCTTGGATTTTAATTCCTGATACTGGAATCTCCTCTAAATTCTCTTTGAGCTTCCACAGAATATAAAGCTTCTCGCTCACAAGACAAAGCATAGCCCCAGTATCAATTAAAGTATCGACAGGCATACCGAGTACTTCGCATGATATGATTGGCATTTTAATTCTTGTACCCATTTCTTTCCGTTCGTCATTATGTTGAATTAAGTCATCATCCTCTGCTTGCCATTTAATAATCCTGGAAGTGAAAGTGTTTAAAATTCTATCTTCTACTGAGCATTCGAAGTTTTTTTTGTTTTCCATTCCCTCGGGATTGTTGTGTTCCCGATGGACCTGGTTCATTGGGCTTCTGTTCCAAGAACTGCAAGTTTTCTTGGTGTCTTTCTTCCAAGTTCTTCCACGTCTCCTTATTGAACTCTTCATTGGACTGACGATTGTTCACATTCCCTCTGTTATTGTATTTATTGTTTCTACCATAGTACCTTCTTTCCTGGTACCTTCCTTGATTATCCCTTGGCCTTCTCCATCGAGTATTATATCGATATCCACCATCCGGTCTCGCATAAGGCTTGTAACTGTATCTGTTATTGTTCTGATTCCATCCTCTTTTATCGGGCTCTTCCCTCGGCGTTTTCTCTTCTCGCCCCTCTCGAATCTCTCGAGGTGTTTGGGAATAACTGTCGGCCATAACTGGGTACATAGCGTTGTTATTCTTTCCTCCCTTCTGATGGAAGAATTGAGCGTTCGTGTGATCAAGTTTCTGCAATACCTCGTCAAATTGCTCCATATTATAAATGTCAGCAGCGATCAAATTTCTTTGGACTTCTGCTGGAAACTGACGTATTAATGCAGTAATTAATTCATTATCTGGCATCGGCGGATCTAAATGTTGTAGTTTAGAAAGCTGTCCAGAAAAGGACGTAGAGTATCGAGTTGGTTGTGACGTCGAGAATCTCTTTGAATATAATTCTGCTCTGACTTGCTGTTGGGTTTCCGGGGACCAATTTTTTTTAATAACCCACGGGAAAACTCCTCAAAATTGGTGAGAGTGGACCTAAATGCTCTAAACCAGAGAAGTGCGGGACCTTCCAAAAATTTCCCTATCACTCGGATCTGTCTTTCCTTAGGGATTTTGGAATCTTTTAGGTAATCACCTGCTTCTCTCAAGAATTCTACGGGTGTCACAGAATCTCGCCCTGAAAATTTAGAAGGCTTATCCTCTACATTCTTGAATACAGTTATGGGGTTGGATTGAAATACTGTCCTGACCTCATCCTGTCTTTGACTATCAGTTTCTCTAGCTGCTCCTAGGTTTATCTGTATCTCCACTTATACTTGGCATTTTCAACAGATGGTCAGACTGTTTCTCGTCCTTGATTTGGGTTTTCATAGCCTAAATTTCCTTATGGTTTTCTTCTGCCATTTTTCTAATTTCTTCGGTTTCCTTACAGTTCTCCTTGACATCAGTGGATATCTGGTTCATAACAGCCTCGTGACTTTTCATCGACCCTGTCACATCTGATATGTCCTTCTGAGTTGCTTGAATGTCTTTGGAAATTACTTGAATATGGGATGACAAAGATTCCCTAATTTCCTTGACTCCCTCTTGGTTCTCCAGCTTGAGTGTGTCTTTAATCTCATCGATAACTGTGGTTTTAACTTCAGTTTGTAATTCATTAACCACACCTTCTCTTATTTCTCCCACTATGAGTTCTTTGAATTGTTCTGTCAAACGTTGAACAACTAGAGTTGCCATCTCATTGCTCTCTTTCTTCACTCTGACTTCTAGGTTGATCCTGTCTTCACCAACTTTCCTAAGACCATGTTCTATCCTATCAGCTAAGCTTTGGGATCTTAGATCGGCATCGCGAAATTTATCGTCCATTAAACTTGCGTTAGTGGCTAATGAAGTTTCGAGCTCATGTGTTTTTTCGCATAATTTAGTCATTTTACTCTCAAGTGACATTTTCAAGATTTTGGAATTTTCTTTAAATTTATTTTCCATAGAATTAAATTTACTATTTAAATTTTCTTTCAAGTTATCTTTTAACATGCTTTCTAACAAATCGGAATTTTCCTTAAGTTTATCATTTAAACTTTCTTTAAGTTTATTTTCTAAAGAATCAGAATTTTCTTTAAGTTTATCATTTAAACATTCTTTAAGTTTATTTTCTAAAGAATCAGAATTTTCTTTAAGTTTATCATTTAAACATTCTTTAAGTTTATTTTATAAAGAATCAGAATTTTCTTTAAGTTTATTTTCCAAAGCCTCTGTATTTTCTTTCATAATGGCTGCTACACGCAGTCCAGCTTCTTTGGAACTCTCTTCCAAACTCCTCATCATCCTCATCATCTCTTCCATAATTTTCAATTATTGTTCAAAACTTAGGGGTATACATGTTGGCAGACACAAGATTATAATTAGAACAAGAAATATGAATAGCTAATTGGAACACTCTAATAAAATGAGATTTGTCCTAATGTCGACGTGATGGAAAAACAAAATTCTCTACTTTTACGAATTACATTTACCACAATATCACAAGAAAAATATGCAAGTTCTCAAATATCCTCCACCTGGATTCTAATAATGCGTATGTCCAGTCATCGAACGTTTACTACTGAATTTACTTGACGCCCTAATGGTTAAGCCATTATCAAAAATAATCAAACCCATTCTAATTATTAACCCAGTTAAATTTTTAATTTCCCCCACTAATTGGGTTTCCTACTAATTTATTCATCCAAACCAGACATCTCTCAATTCCCAAAATATCTGTATAAAAATTATCACAATTTAAATCGGCATGTGATTGACCGTGTCTAACTCGATCCCCACGTTCGAAGCCATTTTCTCTCTCTATCTTATTTTATGTGCCCGTTTAGAACGGAGTCCGCACGACCACATATGCATTTTACCAAGAATCAGTCAGCAGGAGAGTCAAAATATCCCGGGGCGCCAGATGGGTTAAAGCTAATCGCAAAAACGACATCAAATGAAAAAATGCTTTACTGATTTTTGGCTCAATGTAACAATAAAGATAGAAGGAGATTCAACTAGGCATAACATAACATGTAAAATTATCTCATTTTATTCTAAATTTTAAAATTGACTGCAAAATAAAATGTTCAAAGCAGCATCATTCATGTGTGGCGACCCACATTACTATTTACACAATGTACAGAAATTTTCCAACACATTGGACAATTATCTTTGGAGCCACAAGTCTGATTATCAGTCCTGTAGACTGTGTTCCAAAATTATATCCATTATTTATGATTAAATCCAGTTCAAATTTAATTGTCTTTACTGGAAATACTGTAGTTCACTGGTTGAATTTTTATATAATATTAACACTCGTAGAATAATTGTTCATAGAATTTTTTAACTTTCACTTATTTTCCCAGTTTCAAAAAATATTGTCAAAAAATATTATTATCTCTGAATCAACACAAATTATGTACACATATTAATAACAACATCTGAAAAGTATCTGACCCTTGAGCATAGCATCGAAGAACTGTGCGAAGCACAACAAAATTAATTGTTCTTCTGACATTAAACGTTTCGAGAAGTGACTCGATTATGAACATCAAGTTCCTAACGAAATATATGATTTCTGAATCATCAACTTGATCAATAAATTGTTGGACCATTCAACTATTCGATTTTCCACTTGGAATCTTTATTAAGAAAAATATTTATATTTGTTGCTATTTTAGTAACTTTCACAACTTGCAATTCTTGAACAGAATGCGGAAATAAGAAGTGTAGCTTCATAATAAATTCATTTAGTTCATGACACTACGATTGAAAACATCCTTCAAATTATTCGTGGTTATAGAATTATTTTTTTAATTGGCAGTGGCCCATTCTATTATTTTTATAAGAACACAATATTCCAACAACAACGGCAAAGGTCTTCCTCTGAAGAAGAATAAAATATTAGCATGACAAATCCGGGTTCTAGCAAAATCAAAGTCTTAATGGAATCCGTAAACAAGGTTGAAATAAGAACTGATGGTATTTTAAGAAATAACCTTTGGGTCATTCATACGACGCAATGTGTAGTTCCAATACTCCTTCTTTAACACTGAGTCATCGAACCTGCTATTTGATTGATGCTCAAATAAAAACCTCATCATTCCTGCGACTTAAACATGCGCACCTGGGAATGGCATTTCAACTACTCTACACACATAAATTTTCTTCCCAAAATTTATACAATAAATCAAGCCTCTGCTTATTATCAACACTGGAAGATTTATGAACTTACAAGTTTATTTTATTTTACCATTCAGTTCAAACCGTGAAGTTACCACACTTGTGATATTCTCTATTTCACTTTCGAATGTGTATCTACGTCATGATTTTATATAAATACAAAAATATCTTAATTGATACAAATATCATTTGCTTCCCGTTTCATGCCTCTCCGTGTTATCTGAAAAATATACTTTGCTCATTGCAAATATTAACTGTTCAACCAGAACTGTAATGTTGGTTGAATGCGGGCTTGCGCTAACCACTATCCTTCGGAAAATCACCTGTTCCAAACTAGAAATGATTAAACTACTTCATAAGCTCTCTCTAAATGAATGTGAGTATTAGAAAATATAAGATCCAAGAATTATTTAGAAAAGTTATGAAAATCATTATTATTATTATTATTAGTGGATTATTATTATTTATATTATTGTAGATGTGTTTAATTATTATTTCATTATGTGAGAATCCACATGTTCGATTCTTCGAATATGGATAAAATATCAATTTCTCAACAAAAATAATTATTAACTTTTACAGTTACCTCGACTGATTACCGTGATTATCAAAAAAATATGAAACATTCAAATAAATGCTCGTTATGCTCGGTCATCGATCCTAAACTGTTCTGAGTGCTGAAAATACTCAGAATAACCCTAATGTGTCTTGCGTAAATCATTGCAAGATTTAAATACGAAGAAAAACAAATGTGTTGGACATCTGCAGAAAATGAGTTTGTTCCAATTAGCTAGGCATAATATAAAAGTCAAATGTGGCTTACATTTCTCGTTGGTCTTGAAGCGTAGTGAACCTGGTCTGTACCAGATTTATCCAGATACATGCCCTATTTGACACGCACGTCTAATCCTTGTATCGGCCGCCATTATATACCCACAATCTGTCTAACACGACATAGTGGAAATATTTCTTGAAGTTTGAAGTAACTGCTGATCCATTTTAATATTGACTTCAATTAAATCCATAGCAGTTTGCTTAAATGGGGTCAGATCCAAATGATCTATTCTCAAATACGTCAGTTGTAACATAAATCACGGTAATCTTTTCAGTACAGGAAAACACTGACAGTCTAAATCAATCAACGGCTGTTCTGAAGATCGATCCCTGGGCATGGTTTATCACCATCTATCATGCGCGAAGCAACTTATAGTTTCCCTTTGTCGGCTAATGAACAACACCGTGATAGACTGGCCTTCAATATACTGAAAGATCGGAGTGGTTATCAAGTTACAATTTATGAAACTGACTAATTGGATTAAAATATCCAAGTATTGAATTATTATTACTGGACTGTGACAAAGTACTTTCTAGACAAAGTCTAGCATGTGTCCATATAGAAATAAAGTATTTCACCAGTGACCGTAGAAAAATAACAATCACCTTAGTGATTCCCTCTGCCGGAAACTTACTATGTTCCACACGTATCGCAACACTTTTGTGACTATCACAATTTAAAGATATCTTCTGCGTAGATCCGGCAACCATGTGCCTTGGCTCAACGTAGCAGCAGCGCCTTCTCATGTAAGAGCTTGGTTCGAAGTGAGCTGATGATGCTTGGGCCGGTCGGCTTGTATTCAAAACGGTCGGGTCCACGCTGGATCACGCTGAAATCTGGAAATTCTCATATCTCCGGTGTCTCTGGTCCGATTCACTTGAGACTAAGTGCATTCTCTTTCATTTGGCCATGCCAGTAATCTGATCCAAGTCTCAAGTCTCTACTCCATGGCTAACTATTTAATCAACAAATAGTCTCGATCTGTGCTAGTACTCGCTACGTCACTTAACATGCTCTTGGCTGCACAAAGTTTCCATTCCATTCTAGAAGTAATGGAGCGCGATATTCAAATATCTCAACTTTCAAAAGCGGCTGTAGCCTTTCCCTTGATATCTAGGTGTCTGAATCTTGGAATACCCATTCCTAGAGTTGGGCACAGTACAGTGATTCTCGCAGTAGACCTTTCACTTCAGAATCGTGCTATTTCTTTGGATACAAATGTTGTGACACTTGAGCATTAGATGAACTATTTCACTCATTCCTTTCATGTTTCTGGCTTGATAGCCGACAAGGTGTCGGGAGGAAAGAATATAATGCACGTATACATTATAGCTATGGCTGAGTAAACATTTGTACATGGATACTGTGATGTAGGCAACGCACTATGCATTCTACGGAATGGACACTGACTTTTTAACAGCGTGATCGCTAGTGCTAAATTTTCTTCCACCATGTCAATCCATTATGACATGATGACAGTAAGATGCAATTATCGCTTCGGGCGAATGCTACTACTCTGTGATGAGTTTTTTACTTGGAACGATATCGTCAATACGTGGAACGCGGTATCAACTGGTGATGTTCGTGTGGCTGTCTGGAACCCAAGCGTCTGGGATTGGCAATCCAGGGTGCGATTCCATCGACATTCCAGGAGGACCCAGGGCGTTTCTACGTATAAAGGAAGACTGGATATGGGAGGCATATCATTGCTTTCAATTCCATCAACGTCTGGCGATAAGGTACAGCAAACTTACACCCGTCAGTAGTGGTAATGCATGAATATTATAATGTTGGAGTAACTGTCATATTTTCTTTTTCTTAGTACAGTCGATGGATAGGACTTAGACTTGACGTTTTACTCTTGGCTGGTCTCATTCTCGACTGGATTTTGATTCTTCTTAAAAGAATGCATCCATTGTGTAGTGTGTTTTACACAAGTCATGATAACTTATGGTAATTATATGGGAACATTTTTGTCGTAGTGAAGAGAATCGACTTAGGGAAGTTTATATTATAGTGATTTTGAATCTCCATCGTGGTTTATATTTTCTTTTTGCCACGTTTATTCGCATTCGCGTTTATCAACGGATCTACTTAATAGGGATCATTCTTATTGTTAGTTGAAGAGTTGTTAACGTTCGTTTGAACTTTTTTCTTCGTTGGCTTAGAGAGTTGAGACGTTTTTGAGCTCACTCTTGGCCTGATAGGATTTATTCTTACTTTTGCTAAGAGAGACTTCCAGTTTTGGTGCATTGTGGAGACAGCAGGGTTCTCTAATCGACGATTTGTTGTTTATCGTTTCGATCACCCTCGTTGCTGGTGTAGATACCCTATATTATTTTCCACAGTTCACTCGAGCAGGAATATTTTTTTTTACGCTTGAAAATCTTGATCCTATTGAATTTATTGTTATGACACACGATTGTCATGTTAATTTTGAGCTGATAGAAATCCATTTCATATATGGTATTTTTCAGACTTGTCAATGCGGACTATAGTCTAATAAAACATTCTGAACAGCATTTACGATCTTTTCTTCGACGTGAATCTCAGATAATCGAATGTGGAGGCATGTTCTTTAATAGACATGTGAATGTAATAAACTATTGTAAAAGCATTAACTATAAGCCTAATAATCAATTCGAATGAGAGATAACATTTTTAGACATTCTATATGAAGTATAACATCCTGTATAAATCTAGAAACGCAAATATCAAGCAAACTGTAATTATTGAAGTACATTATTGATGAAAGCATTCATATCACCAGTGAGGGTGACTTATGATTACAAATGTAGTAAGGCAATTTTGAAACAATCAATACTCAGTGGAGTAGATTTATCGTGTGGGTAAGACCATGTGTTGGCACCGTTGAATAATAATAATAATAATTAATTGATGTTTGAAATAAGTATGATGAAATCCATTGCTGAATAGAAGGCGAAAAGTCAGGTGTGACGTGAAATAATCATAGATTTACAGTTATCGAACTTGATTGCAGTAGCGTAATATAAGGAAACGTGTACTCCTAGACACGAGCACGAATAATTTATGTAATGAGCTTTATCATCCAAGTTCTGAATTTAATTACAATGCTAGTAGCTACATAATCATTCCTTTGATGAATTCTTAGATGAATGTCGATTGAATTTGATTTTTCTTGCTTGTTCTCACAAGATATTATTGGGTCCAAGGGACACCAATCATTTATGATATTACTACCTCGAAACCACTAATGATTTACACAAATTACACTTATGGAGGGTGTACTGTAGAATCTTCGTCTTTTCCTATAACACTGAGAGGTGTTAAAACCATCTGTATATATGTATATTATTTTTTCAGGGTTATTATCAATGTGTATAGTACGGAAATTACCCACTGGAACGAGACCGTTCTGATACTTGATTTAATATTAGTTTGTTTGGATCAATATTTTTTAATGGGATTTTGCAGCCCATTCTTGTGTGATGGATTTATCCTTGTTTTTGTGTGATTTACTTTAGACCAATGTCGAGTTGATTAATGTTCGTCAGATTTTCATTCTGAGGACATAGCACTTTGCTATGTCATTTTGTGAATAAGAGATTTTCAATTCCTTTTAATTCGACATCGTGGTGATTTATAGAAGTGAGGGGAGGTCACGTTAAGAAAGCCATTGCTGGGTATTTCTAGGTGTTTCTACGCCTGAGATCACACTTCTGTGTAGACCTCGTGTTCTTTGAGCTGTTGCTTTTTAGCGTTTGGCCATGGTTTTCCTTAACGTTGCCTGGTTAGGTTTCCTTGTGCCCCATTATCCCCATCTCTTGCTGGTAGTATCTGGGGGATTCCAGCCGGGGCTTTTTCAGGTTCTACGATCCAGTGATCTTCGTGGGATTTCAGCAAGCTGATGTTAGGTAATTTCGGGTACAATATCACTTTTCAAATTTCATGACAGAGCCGGGAATCGATCCCAGGACCTCCAGGGCGGCAGATAATCATGCTAACCGCTACGCTACGGAGGTGACTCGAGAGTGGATTCTCTTCTCTTAAAACAGTAAAACTATCAGGTCATCTTTCCCTACTTTAATAGCAGTAGAGGCAGGATTCCTTGTTTAGTTCATGGAAAAGCTAATCTTAGAGAGAGTAAAATCAAAATTATCAGCTGCAGTGACTGAGAGTGCTAACGTGCTACCTCATGCCTCGCTGACATTGAGAGTGTGTGGGTTTGAATCCCTCCTGGGTCATTCTGAAAATGGTTTTCATGGTTTCCCATTTTACCACCTGGCAAATGCCAGGAAGGTTCCTTTCATTAGGTCCACAGCCGATTGCCTTTCAATACTTCCTTCCCTAAACCATTTTGAAAATGAATGTACATGCCCTCTGGCCTTTCAGTGCTGGGTTCATAGTTCAAATCCCAGTCACACCATGTGAGATTTGTGCTGGACAAAGCGGAGGCAGACATGATTTTATTTTTCTCTGGGTACCACAGTTTTTTTTTCACTGTCACAATTTCATTCTATCAAACACTCTATCAACTCTCATTTTATTTCATCTGACATTCATTTAATCATTGCCCTAGGCAAGTGTGACAGGCTTCAGTAGTCGGCATCATTTCATATCCTCGCTGCTAAATGCGGACTTCATTCATTCCATTCCCTGACCCGGTTGGTCAAGCAACACTTTACACTATCATTTCATTTAATTTCATTTGTCATTCATTTAATCATTGTTCCAAGAGAGTGCGACAGGCTTTAGCAGCCTGCACGGTTTCATATCGTCGTCTCTAAATGGGGGGGGGGGGGGTGTTCATCCATTCCATTCCCTGATCGCTCAGTCGAGCAACACTTTCTCACTATCATTTCATTTCATCTGTCATGAATTTAATCATGCGACAGGCTTTAGCAGCCGGCACTGTTTATTTTAATCCTCACCGCTAAATGAAGGATTCATTCATTCCATTCCCTAACCGCTCGGTCAACTGAAAGCAGGCTGTGGATTTTCTTTTTTCAATCCTGTCTTTACCAAGCATGAGTTGAGCCATCACATACAGCTCTACGATCCATGATTTTTGAAAGAGCAATGAATACATTTTGCAAGCATGAAACGCCGTGACCGACCACCAGTTTCGTTTATTCATAGTTTACGGGTTAGCGTGCTAGGCTTTGGCTTAAAGTATCTCGGGCGATTGCCTGCTACAAAACCATGGCATAAGCCTCTGCGATTCATAGTTCATTCAAATATCGACTAATGCATTCGCAAGCATGGCTATCATGGTTCGCCACATCGAAAAAAAAACAATCGTCGTATTACATCCCGCCGTTTCATCGAAATGGTCTTTCAAGTCTTTGGGACAAAACCAATTCCATATTCAAAATGGGCTATATTTTGGAAACTAAAATTTTTACACACAAAAACAAAAATGTTAATTCATTATGGCGTCGACTCGTTGGCATGTCATTTATGGGAAACAACGTTTAATATCCTACTAGCATTCAAACTTCCACAAGTTGCACTTGGAAAGCGACATTAAAAAAATCCACCCCTAGTAGGGGTAGGTTTTATTTTGGTTTGGAAAATAGGTAGTCCATTGAAAAGGGGAAGTCGGCTCGAGTTCAACGACACCTCATTCGTCAAAATCCGACCATGCGTTCGGGAGGTATCGGCTTTGCCCTGAATGTATGACGTGTTAGTATGTGACGTCACCAGGAAAGTAGGCTATGAGTCAACATTTTAAAACTTTTTGATCACACCTCGTAGGTTAGGTTAGGCAAGGTTAAGTTAAGCTATGGCCGCCATCTTGTGACGTCAACAGAAAAATAGGCTATGGATCAACATTATGGAACTTTTTGATCACACCTCGTAGGTTAGGTTGGGCTAGACTACCGTAAGTTAAGCTATGGCTGCCATCTTGTGACCTCACCAGGAAAGTAGGCTATGGGTCGACATTTTAGAACTTTTTGATTACACCTCGTTGTGACGTTACCAGGAAAGTACCGTAGGCTATGGGTCAACATTTTGCAACTTTTTGATCACACCTCGTTGTGACGTCACCAGGAAAGTAGGCTATGGGTTACGGCACCCCCGCCATCTTGTGATGTCACCATCTTGGCCGCCATTTTGTGACGTCAGCAGGAAAGTAGGCTATGCGTTAAAACTGTAACTGCCCCTACTCACATCCTCAATTGCGCAACTCTCAAGCGATAAAAATATGGAACTAATGAATAATCCACATTTGTGAATTATCGAACGATTGTAATGTATTGTCCACGAAACGATCGGTTAAAAGTGTCCTATTTAAAACAAGTAGTTCCGTGAAGAACTATACAGCCTATTTTCATATATCCTGCTCATGTTAATTGTCTCTATCAACATACAAAATTTCAGTTTAATTGCTGTAACAGATTCGTAGATATTGAGAACCGTCTAAATATTTCATATTGTCACCAGGATGG
Organism: Meconema thalassinum; assembly: GCA_946902985.2. Classification (NCBI taxonomy): domain Eukaryota; kingdom Metazoa; phylum Arthropoda; class Insecta; order Orthoptera; family Tettigoniidae; genus Meconema; species Meconema thalassinum. Next base: position 600,606,565 of record OX336388.2, on the reverse strand, counting down.
ATTTTTATTTTTGTGCTATTACATTAAGATTATTGTGTACGTGTGGTATTCAAACTTCAATCGCATGATTAGAACACAAGAAGTAAAAACGAGATTTTAAAAGTACGCACACCAGCCATCTTGTGATTATGCAAACAATTTAAATAAATTACATGCCAGTGGATCAACATTTTATAAGCATTTATCGTGCAACGTTTCACGGCACTCGGATAGTTAATTCTCGAGAAACGTCCATTTAAATATTTATACTCCGCGTCACCGCCATGTTGGATTTGTGCTCACCAGGTTACTGAAAGTCCTATAGGTGAACATATGTTCATAGTCTCTATGAACATAAAAATATTCAGTTTGGTTGCTGTAAAAGATTCATAGATATTGAGAACCGTCTAAATATTTCGGAAGCTCGCCATTTAGGATTGTTATATGTATAGGCCATAGAGTTATGTACCATTCAAGGACAATTATTGCCTAGCTTCATTATTCAAACTTTCACTTCGATCGCATGATTACGACACAAGAATAAAAACTTAATTTTAAAATTTCGCACAACCGCCATCTTGAGGTTATGTAAACAATTGAATTAAATTAGATGGCAGTGCATTACGATCTGCAAAATCATTTACTGTACCACATTTCACTGCACTCAGAGAGTTAAATCACGAGAAAAGTCTATTAAAATATTTCAAATTCGCTTGGTCGCCATGTTCGTTTTTTACTTTACAGGTTTATGAAATATACATAGGTAAACTTGTATCAGTACCCTTTATCACCGTACAAAATTGCATGATGATATCTGTAATAGTTTCGGAGATATAGAATGTCAGTGAAATATTTCGCACAGCCGCCATTTTGAGGTTATGTAAACAATTGAACTAAATTAGACTCCAGTGCATTACAATGTGTATAAACATTTGCTGTACCAAGTTCCATTACGTTAGGATAGTTAAATCGCGAGAAATGTCTATTTAAAAGTCTCAATTTCGCTTGACCGCCATGTTGGTTTTGTAGTCACCAGGTTTTTGAAAGTCTCATAGGTGAACTTTTAGTGTGTTCTTTATCACCGTACACAATTTCAGGGCGATATCGGTAATAGTTTCGGAGATATTGAATGCTAGTGAAATATTTCGCACAGCTGCCATGTTGGATTGGTGAGACGTAAAAAAATTTGAAGGGCACGGTCGAGGTTGCCGGGAATAGTGCTATGAACTTACCGAGTTTCATTGAAATCGCTCCAGCCGTTTAGATTTTATTAGGGGGACACACACACACACCTCACACACACACACACACGCAAACACACACGGACAAAAGGTGATCTCATAAGCCTATTTTTTTTAAATTGAAAATAGGCTAAAAATGTTGTTCTTACATCCACGATTATGGCCGATAAAACGATGTATTTGGAAAATTATTTCGTACTTTAAATCCAGGAATTTTCTACGCAATTTTATTTATTCCTCTTACAGTAAGAACAGTAAGGTGATGTTTATATCTTGTCGCCAGTAATTTCTTCTCGCGCATGACCATGATGATTAGGTTTTCAAAGGTATTTTTCATTATATGAATAATATAATATACAGGATGTAATCCATATAATGGAAGTCAGTTAGTAATCCATATAATGGAAGTCAGTTACACTGGTGATAGAAGAGACCATTCTAACCTTCCTAGGTAAAAAAAATTGTCACCGGTCTTTAAATTAAAAATTAATAATTAAAAAGTGAATGTTTTTAGGTTTTTCAGAAACTCTTCAAGCAGAAGGTGTGGCAGCAGTCTGGGGGAAACGAGGTTGGACGAGGTGGGACGACGCTCGGAGGGGTAGTTGTTACGTAATCGGAGCATTGCCCTTACGGGTTGAAGGGTGGTATCAGCTGTTATGATGATAGAGCTACCACTCTCGTAAGAAAATTTGTATTGCTGTTGAAATCGCACGCAATGACTTGGGATGTTAAGGCCGGTAGGTTTGTGTAACCTACTTGTTATGTGTGGAACTCATTGATTGATGTTCATTTAAAGTATAAAATAATTTGGAGAATCAGTCCTGGTGTGTCATTGGCGTCCGGCACGTTAATAAAATACAGTGGGACAAAATTCCAACATCCCGCAGTCTGTTCAGAACTAACATTTAAGACGGAAGTAAAATACTTGAAATTTTGTTTGAGAGGCTTGGCGATTTCGGTCATTTAGCCCCATGTAGTTGGAAGTGGGTAGAATTTGTCTGATAACCTGTGTTTTTGTGGTTTCTGTAATAATGTGGGTATTTGTAATTCAGGTGAGGATTGGAAAGAAGGCGGCCGTGGCCTTAAATTAGGAACCATCCCAGCATTTGCCTGGGGTAGAATTGGGAAACCATGGAATGCTACTTCCAAGATTTAATGCTAGTACGTTACCACATGTTCATAATAATAATAACACTAAAGCAAATATAGCGAGTTGGTCGGCCCTAACAAACGGCAATGCCATGTAGAAAGGGTAAAGATCACACCTAACTTAGTCTCAAGTACGGGCGTGATTCCAAGTACCTTGCTCCAAGGCCTTAAAGAACTGGATCTGGATACTCACAATTTAATGCAGAAGACAGTAGTTCTCTCAACAACCTGAATCGTCTGGAAGTTCATGTGTAGCGATTTCGATTTATCAGCTTAGAAGTGGCTGCTTCAGTAACTATACTTTGGTTGCCTGAAGCCCGTATATAATTTAATGATAGCGGGGCCGTGTATTTCAGGTAGTAGAGTGCTATCTTTCACGAGGGTTTGAACTAGGCTCAGTCATGAAATAAATGATGGCGAACAAATACTACAGCGTTATGCCGATGGATGTAATGTCACGTACATGAAATTCTGTGAACACAACATTCCGGAATCTCACCATCCCCGAAAAAAATAAAAATAGTGTGTCTAACAGCATATTATTATGAGTAGTATCGTTATTGTTATTATTATTATTATTATTATTAATAATAATAATAATAATAATAATAATAGACTATTAAGCCAATTATAAGAGATGATATCTTTACAGAATGTTATTTATTTTGTGATTTAATTCCACCTACATTAATTAAGATAGGACTAACTTTCATGAAGATATTTGCTAATTATTATTATTAGACTATTTATTATTATTAGACTGAATTGAACTTTGGAAAACAAAATCACCGGGAGGATCGTGGGAAATGAAGGAGAAGCGGCAGCAGGCTACCATTTACAATACGAATCTTGGAAGACGCTGAACAGACTCAGAACTGGTGTGAGTGGGTGCAAAAGCAATTTGAAGAAGTGGGGATACAGTACTGAAGAAATTTGTAAATGTGGTGAAAGACAAGACCCTGAGCCCCCTCTGAATTGCAGCAAGTTATCAAGACCATGTGCTATGCAGGACTTGATAGAAGCCAATGACTGTGCCATTCTAACAGTTGAACACTGGAGAAATGAAATTTAGTGCAATGTATATATATAGGACTACTTGTGTGTGTTTTGGACTCGAATAAATAAAGAAATTATTAGACTATTATTATTATTATTATTTCTAAATTCATTTCACCACATAAGTGGGACATATCAACATATCGTGTACACAACAACTCATGAAAGTTTCATCGCAATCGGATGAATAGCTTATGAACGCATACGGGAAAAGATTCACGCGCTGTCGCTTCTGAATTGAATCTACTCGTGCGCTTCCAATTGTAAAATGGATTTACGAAATCAGAAATCTTTGCAGGAGTGGAAACAACATTTCTCCAAATTTCATTGCAATAGCATGAATGGTATATGAACGCATACGGATTTTTTTAAACGATACGTACGCCGTTACTCATTTGTTGAATCTACTCATGCACTACCTATTGTAAAAAGGATTTAGTAAGTCAGAAACATTTCCTGGAGTGTGCACAACAATTCAACCAAAGTTTCATAGCAATCGGATGAATGGTATATGAACGCATACGGGACTTTGTTTAAGGGATTCGTGTGCCGTCGCTCATTTGTTGAATCTACTTGTGCGATACCTATTGTAAAGTGGATGTACTAAGCCTGAAACTTTCCCTGAAGTGTACACAACATCTCACCCAAGTTTCATCGCTATCGGACGAATGGTATATGAACGCATTCGTGACTATGTTGGAACACTTCGTTCGTTGTCGCTCATTTGTTTAATCTAATTGTGCGATACCTATTGTAATGTGGATTTACTAACCCAGAAACCTTCCCTGAAGTGTACACAACGTCTCAGCCAAGTTTCATCGCTATCAGACGAATACTATATGAACGCATACGTGACTGCTGATACGCGTCCCGCGTCTTCGCTCATTTGTTGAATCTACTTGTGCGCTACCTATTGTAAAATGGATTTACTAAGTCTGAAACTTTCCCTGGAATGCACGTAACAACTCACCCAAGTTAAATCGCAATCGGACGAATGGTATACGAACGCATACGTGACTATGTTGAAACACTTCGTTCGTCGTTGCTCATTTGTTTAATCTACTTGTGCCATACCTATAGTAAAGTGGATTTACTAACCCAGAAACCTTCCATGAAGTGCAATCAACATCTCATCCAAGCTTCATCACTATCGGACGAATAGTCTATAAACGCATACGGGATTTCATTGAAACGCTTCGCGCGTCGTCGCTCATTTGTTGAATCTACTCGTGCGCTACCTATTATAACATGGATTTATTAAGCCAGAAACCTTGCCTTTTGGTGTATTTTTGGAAACACACGGAAAGAAAGAATTAGCTTTTGCTGTTCTTCATTACTTTATATCAGTCCATTTATTTACATGTCTTTCCCGCACACACCAACATCGAACTGTTACCTCTCGTTTGCCCCGTGCATTAGTTCATTTTTTCTGTCAGTCTTTTACAGAAACGCATATTCCGTTGAACCAGCCTGACAGCGTCCCATCGCTGCCTTCCGAACTTCCATTGCTTCAAGCCATGAAGACTTCTATATTAATCCGCAGGACGTCGTGTTCTTCACCAACCAACTACTCCATGAAGACACCGCTCCAAGAAGAATTTTGTTTTTGTAAAGTTTTTTCATGTTTATGTATAACCTCTTTGTTCCTCCCCTTACTCGACCGCTTCCCCCTCTTCTTCCCTCCTTCTACTGCTCTCTCCTCCGCACGCGCAGCCCGCTCCCTCGTTCACTTCTATACTTCTACACTTCGTCTCGACTTGTCTCCGTGCTGTGAGCAACCGCTCACCCTCTCAGTGCATTCAACTTCTTGTTGGATATGCCGTCTAGGCCAGTGTACTTTCGCTGCGTCTAGCAGCCCTCACTTGTACGTCGGTAGTCGACCCAGTCAGTTAGAGCTCAACTAAAGCTCGCCTCCTCAACTCTAGAGGCAAACTTTTAAATTCTACGCCATGTTAGAATTTTAGAACCACCCGTCAAGAGGAACATCGCCTTCTTCATGAAGCAAAGATAAGTACCGACTTCATGTTTTAACCACATTTTCATCGCTTTTAAAATGCTCAATGCCTTTATTTGGATTTTATAGACAGTGAAATTTGCTATGTGAAAATAACTGCTTTCAAGAGATCTTCTCGATCAAACTTAAACTATCAAGTCTAACTTTCAATATGAAAGATTTTCTGAGATGCTATCTCACATCGAGGGATATTTTCAAATTACCCACTTTCTATATAATCTAGCTTTCCGCCGAGGGTTTCTCTACCCAATTTAAACAACTCATCGTTGCTCTGGAATCTAGCAGAACCTGCACTCTATCTACCAGTTATACTGTCATGTACTTTCCACTCACATATGGGAATACTTTTTCAAACTAAGGAATCTTCCTTATGAACTGTTAATCAATATCTAATTTTTCTTCGTCCGTTGAGGTTTTTCTGGTGCATTCAATTATAACCTACAAGTTTCTCAAGCAATAGACGCTCGCAAATCTAGTGTAACTAGTTATTTTCCACCATTGCAATAACTTTCCTTGCTATCAACATTTTGCGCTACTACAGTGAACTCTTCAACTATATCAACAGACTATAGTGAAAACAGTGCCTGTTCAACTTTTCATCCGCGTCGCGCTCGTCCGAGTACAAAAAATACGGCCATGAACACTTTTCCACAATCCCATTTGATCTTTTCCAAACCCTTTACTTACAAACCAAAATAATAACATTGTTACTTTAGGTCTTTTTTCAATGAGGTGTCACTCTCAATAAGTGCCCTCCCTTACTTGTTCCACGTACAACGAATTAATTTCTGTAAAACTTCGTGTCTAGTACACGCCTTTAATTATATTGATTCTCCCTTTTAATGAGAGAATCCAATTTTTTCTACTCAAAACTAGAAAAGTTATCTCTAGGTTTCACGAAAGGCAAACTTGCCCCATTTTTCTCGTGATTCCTACTTAAACATAGGAGTTCTAGAAACTTCCTTTCAATTGTTCTCTTCGGGTTTCACAATAAGTGACCTGCCCTATTTGTATATTCTCGTTTGTATAATCCAACCAAGTATTTCTGTATCAACACAAGAAGTTATAGGAACTTCTATTTCATTCTTCCTGTTTTTTTGTTGTTACATTCGAAGTTGTTATTATTTCTAAGATACTTATCTAGAAATCCTTAAAGTATCCACCTTGTACTGGATTTATTGTTTAACTTTAATTACGTCAGTTATCTTTTAAATTTTCAATTTATTTATTTTTAGCCATTTTAAAATCTTACGAAGATTTTAAAGCATATAAAAGGTTTAAAACCAAAAGAGTTATCAATTGCCTGGAGCAATATTTAGAGGTTTTCGGAGGTCAGCGACCCCAATTGTTTATAAAAACCAAATTATATATTTGTTACAAAAACTACTTCCTTTTGCATTGTTAAATCATTTAAATATTTGTTTTTCGCTTTATCATTTCTCTAACATAACGGTTAGGCAAAATCCTGTCTTCCTTGATTCTTCCTATTTAATAAAAATAAATCTATTGATAGGGTTTTCACCACTTGTTGCATTTGAGCAAGAACTCTTAGTTGGTTACTTAGTAAAGTCTCCCTTAGCTTTAATAGCTAATTCTAACTGGCCAGTAAGGCAAGCATAGCTCGCTACACCAGCTTCCTGCTTGTGGAGATTCTCTCTAACATTTATGGTTGGTTTTTCAAAATATTAGTGTTACTCATTGTCTAAGCTTTTAGTCGGCGCCTTGCTGGGTAAAAGCTTAGCCATTTCTAAATGCAACTATTGGTACACTTACCAAAATTATTCCCAAAGGTATCATTGCCTTATCCCTATCCTTCTTGGAAGCATTTGGTCGTTCTTTAGAAATTCTACAATTTCAAAAACTAAAATAGCAAATCTGATTCAAATTATTTGCAATCTTCAAATTACTTGTTTAGAAACAAATTCCTTTGAACAGGTACACAATAAATCTGTTACTCTTTGTCCTGCCAGACCACCACCCTTCCTCATAGTAGGCATATATATGCCTGAGAGGGAATACGCTACAACAACTTTCTCGCAAACCGCCCAAGTTCCAGCTGCGTTTCCCGTTAGCTTTGCCCAGGTCCCTACCCACTTTAGGTATCGGAGAGCGGATTTGCAGTGGCAGCTGCCTTTGAGTATACTTAAAGTTAAAATTATAACTTCTGTTGGACTCTCGTCCTATTCTCCATCCTTTTTCTCCAGTCCGAAACCCACTTATTTTCCTTTATCATATTCCCTTGGGGGTTAGGTTATTCCCAAGCTATTAATCTACCCACCTTTAGTGTACACAACCTCTCGCCCAAGTTTCATCGCTATCGGACGAATGGTATGTGAACGCATACAGGACTTAGTTGAAAGGCTTCGCCCGTCGTCGCTCATTTGTTGAATCTACCCGTGCGCTACCTATTGTTAAGTGGATTTACTACGCCAGACACCTTCCCTGAAGTGTACACAACGTCTCAGCCAAGTTTCATCGCTATCAGACGAATAGTATATGAATGCATACGTGACTTTGTTGAAACGCTTCGCGCGTCTTCGCTCATTTGTTGAATCTACTTGTGCGCTACCTATTGTAAAATGGATTTACTAGGTCTGAAACTTTCCCTGGAATGTTCGCAACAACTCACCCAAGTTATATCGCAATCGGACGAATGGTATATGAACGCATACCTGACTATGTTGACACACTTCGTTCGTCGTCGCTCATTTATTTAATCTACTTGTGTGATACCTATTTTAATGTGGATTTACTAACCCATAAACCTTCCATGAAGTGTAAGCAACATCTCATCCAAGTTTCATCGCTATCGGACGAATAGTATATGAACGCATACGGGACTTTGTTGAAACGCTTCGCGCGTCGTCGCTCATTTGTTGAATCTACTCGTGCTCTACCTATTATAACATGGATTTACTGAGCCATAACCCTTGCCTGTAGTGTACACAACCTCTCACCCAAGTTTCATCGCTATCGGACGAATGGTATTTGAACGCATAAAGGACTTAGTTGAAACGCTTCGCCCGTCGTCGCTCATTTGTTGAATCTACTCGTGCGCTACCAATTGTTAAGTGGATTCATTAAGCCATAAACCTTCCCTGAAGTGTGCACAACATCTCACCCAAGTTTCATCGGTATCAGACGAATAGTATATGAACGCATACGGGACTTTTTTGAAACGCTTCGCGAGTCGTCGCTCATTTGTTGAATCTACTCGTGCGCTGCCTATAATAACATGGACTTACTAAGCCAGAAACTTTGCATGTAGTGTACACAACCCACTGACCTCTATATACGGATGGTTGGTAGTTAAGGCAGCAGTAAGCCGAATAGACGATGACAGGTATAGCAAGATGGCAGCGAGCGCATGGTGCAATATTGCGAATCCGGCTCTGTGATGGGTTACTGGTAGTTTCATGTTATTCATGTATTTATACTGGCTGTAAATATTTTGTAAGCGTAAAATCTTAGATTTACGTACCAGTTCGGAGACCCATCATCCCAGGCAAGCCGGTAATACCTTTACTTCTCAGGCAGATAGATCACTTAGCCGTAATTTTGAAGTTATTGTGAAGATAAATGTACAAATGCGGTGATGCTGAAGCAGACGTGATCAGGCTAGGCTATTGCGTTTTTAATTTGATCCCATTTCAGGGTTCTGGGTGCGAATAGTTCGCTTAATAGTTGTAAAACGGTGGGGAGAGTGTATTTTGAGTAGGTTTTTAGTTGTGTTAAGTTTTATTTGGAGCTGAGGAGTGAAATTGGTGGGGCTTTTTGATCTACTTCCCGTTATTATTAAGTTAATTGTGCTGCTAGCGTGATTTAAAGCTATAGTATTTGATGTAGAGTGCTGGGATTACTTGGGGGAAGTGTTGGTGAGAGAGAGAGAAGTGAGAGGATGGGTTTATGGAGTTGTTGCTGTTGTTGCCATAACCAAGCACCGATTACGATATGTCGAATCTAGGCCTGTATAGTGAGCTACATTTATAGGTACCAGTACATTATTTGAAGAATGCATCTCTATACATTACAAGAATGTTTCCAGAAATTGTTTTTCACTCGTTACTCTGTTACTGATCGCTAATTGCGTGTACTCAGCACCTAAGTTGATATTTGTCAGCCGTTATTATACATTCATTTTTATTGCTATTCCGGAGATTTACTGACCTCGGAATGACGTGTCAGTGATCCTAATGCCCTTATGCTATGAGTGAACATATCTCTATATTTTTATTTGTTCCAAGGCACCATTAATTACGATTTAAAATTGACTAGATTATCATTGCTTCCCCATAAGGAGGGCTCGAGAATGGGTACGCCAACATGGCGGACCACTTGCTCAACCTGGCGTACTTTCTCGTGCAGCGGAGAGCTGTCATCAGCGATACATGTATAGAGATCAGTGACACAACCTCTCACCCAAGTTTCATCGCTATCGACGAATGGTATGTGAACGCATACAGGAATTTTTTGAAACGCTTCACCCGTCGTCGCTCATTTGTTGAATCTACTCGTGCGCTACCTATTGTTAAGTGGATTTACTAATCCAGAAACCTTCCCTGAAGGGTACAGAACATCTCACCCAAGTTCCATCGCAATGGAATGAATGGTATATGAACGCTTGTGGGACTTTCTTAAAATAAACGCACGCCATTTTGTTGAAGCTACTCGCGGGCCATGTATTGTAAATTGGATTTACTACGCCTATAACTTTTCCGGGACTGTGCACATCAACTCTTAAAAATTTGATCGCAGTCGGATGAATTGTATATGAAAGCATCGCCATTACGCATGTGTTTAAACTACTCGCGCGCTATCTCTTTTGAAATGGATTAACTATGCCTTTAAACCTCCCGGAAGTGTGTACAACAACTCAAAATTTGATCGCAATCGAATGAATGGTTTATGAACGCATAAAATATGAACAAACAGTCAGACCTTTATATATATATATATTGAACCCTTTAGTATTGCAGTGTTTATATGCAAGAATCTTGATCAAGGGGTCGCGCTCAGTTCATAGTGTGATGTTTACGTTCGCCAAACAACAAGCTCTACTGAGGTAAGGGTCATAGGATTAAAACTATAATTAAGAAGGAAAGTGACAAGATGTAAAATAATAACATAATTTAATGACTATTAGTGCATAAAATGAATATAAACAACAATACAAATCCTCCCTGAATTTTCCCATGACAGGAATATCTATCAATGTTGAGGAGTCAGACGGATCTCCCCCTTATAAAAATGTGGATCCTAGTTCCACTAACTTGCATTGGATTTTATGTATGCGTAATGACTAACTACGAGAAATGAGTACTTGGATGACTGTTCGTTTACAGCGGGTTAACAGCCACGATGCTTACGAACAATCATCTCGTAAATCAACGTTTACGGATATGGGACATGACACTAATAAAAACCCTTAAAAATTAATGCTGACACACAATCTAAAATCTACTATTTACAGGAATCTCCCTCGAGACCCTCCTTCAGAGCGATGACGCATCTGACAAATGAGCTGCCCACACGGCCAATTGCTCAATACACAAACAAGGAAAAGACAGCATCGCACGTGACTGCACGGGTCACTAATACGGAATATAAACATGGACTGAAACCAACAACAACAAAAGCCTCACCGGCTGAGATTACCTTATATGAACAAAAATGCACGTTAAACAAACGCTTCGGAGATTATAGTGATCCGTAGGCAACTCCCATTTATTTAAACAATTTTTATCATTGACCAGTTCTTATTCTGTATTTCAAGTAATTTTACGGAGCCAAACCACTCCACTAATGACCTCGATGCAACCCTTTTCAGCCCGCCTTGTGAAACAGCTTTCCCCGTCCTCAATTCTTGCCATCGTCGAGCTTCAGTGTGTAAAAATAACTTGACCAGCTGTGCCGTTATCTCGTAGAATCAACAGCAACAAATCTCAACCACATAAACATATGGTAAGACATTAATCGAAATTGCCACATATGTCCTCGCAAGGTAACGATATGGGCTTGGCACCAAGCTGACAGAAATCAGTCTACGCTGAGATTCCCGCTTGTAATGACCAATAAAATACACACACACACACTGCTGGGAATGACATAACATTTTTCACACAGGTCGGCTGAATCAGGTGCTCACAAACTATTTAAGAAAATATTAAAACCTACGAGAGAGCTGACTGCTCCTCGCCACAATTCACATTGCTCCAACGGCAATAAACTAATTGAATCTGATCAATAATAAACATTACAAGATTAATTTACCCTCCAATCTACTGCATGATTATACTAATTCAGTCCTACTTCTGAAACACAATATATCTCCGAGAGACGCTTCTTAATCGCACTACGTAAACATATGCGAACACGGTCGTCCACATAGCCACGTTAGTTAAAACAAACAAACAAACAAGAACTTATGACTTATTAAAATTGTGCGAGCTGTTTCCATGCAAAAGGTGTGTCAGACCAGAACTAAATATACTACGTTAATCAACACAAGCAAGATATTTACAAAAAAATATGTCCCATATACCATAAGTTAACTTGTCAGATAATAAGAATATTATTCAGTACTCATCCTCGGCCAGTCACCCGTCAAAGGACATCAGCAGCCATCTCCCAACTTAAATGCTTTTAGCTCATGGCAAACATTTCAACGAAGTGATGATGATTCCATACAGCTTCCATGATCGACGCTGCCATCTCTCGTGCTGATTCAAAAAGTTATAGATTATTACACACTCGATATCTGACTACTAAATTCGCCGTTTCAGGTACTTATTTCCCCAGAACAGTCTGTTGGCAAATTGTCGATGATACTGTCCCTACAACAATAGTACTATGACTATCTATCACTGAATTTAACACATTTATATTAATAAAAAGCTGTGTCCTCATGACACGCAAAGTACAGTAATAACCTGTGTCTTCCGACACACAAAAATATAATAACAACCTGTGTCCTCCGACACACAAAATGTAATAAAAACCTGTGTCTCCCGACACACACAATGTAATAATAATGTCTTGGCTCTTCACGCCACTTATAAATGAACTGGCCCTAGGAATCGATAGAGGGGGAAATTATATAAAAATTTCTCAAAATAATAGTGGTACAGGAATGAAACAAATATCACTGAACTTGTAAAATTGCGCAGGTCAAGAATATGCCCATTGATCCTAGAATCGATCGTAGAGATGTTGTCTAGCCGAACTCCCGCGTTAATGCTTGCTATCGCCTGCCCAAGCTAGACTTGCGCGTTCGTAAGCATTCATCTCTCATTGGCTCCACTTTTTCAATAACTTCGCGGTTTTTATCAGACCTCGGCCTCGTAGGAGTGTCCAGAAGTACCATCAGCCACTCACGTTACTGCATCATATTTTTTCTAGGCGCGAATAGTACAATGGACATACCATAAGCGTGTCTCACCACGCGTCCCTTCTATTTTGAGGTAGCCAGCACCTGTCCTTCTGAAGCATTGCTAGGCTCTTTCTTTTCACAATTCTAAAGTATTTAGCCTTTTGTCAAACTGCTGCAGGTATGTCCCAACTGTCTCCAACAAATACTTGAAGTTTCCTCATCTCCGTCTGGCTATTTCAAGACGCTGGTGGAAATATTTATTAATTGTAGAAATAAAACATCGAATCATTTATCCATCAGAGGATAAAGGGTTCACAACTCCTCCACTCACAAAATTTCGAACTTAGGATAAAGTCGATAATTTTTAAAAGACTTCCGTAGGCCAATTTGATTTATTTCAGAATCACCCCTTTTCTATTACTTGGTCTAGCCGCTCCTGTCTAGAATGGCGTTTACTCGTTTCATTTCCTGTTGGACCTCACCCTCTCGACTGCTTGCCTGACGCGCTGATGCCTTAGGCAACACTCTGCCCGACTCGTTAATGTTTGTCAACACCATTTCCACTTCCTCCTTCACGTGCGGTACTCAACTGCCCCCCGTCCACTTGGTTGTTATAGGACGTCCATATATTCAAACTGCATCATTATTTCGGCGCTCCCATGGCTCACTTCTTCGATACTTTTTTAAATTGGCTGCATTGTAGACCAACATTGTTCCTGTGCTTAACTCTTTCACTCTGTATGCATTATTTCCTAGGTTTCTTACAATAGAATAGGGTCCTATGAAATTTTCACAGAATTTGCTGAAGATCTTCTTCTCTGGATCCGATGTAGCGGGTCGTTTCACCAAAACGAGCTGGTTGATTTCTAGATCACGGTGAAATCTCTTATTTCTCAATCGCCGTAATCTGCGATCTGCTTGTTTTCTCATGTAGGCTCTCGTTCTCTCTATTCGCAAGTCAGGTGCTATCATGGGATCTTGTGGGCAGTTAATGATGCTTTTCCACGTTCTCACTGGATACTCGTTTTTGTGTAAGACCATAGGGATCTGTCCTGTTGACTCGTGCCTGGTGGAATTCATGCATGTCTCTACATCCTTATTTTATCCACGCACTTATGATGTTCTTTGGGAATGAAGATTCTCAAGTATGATGTTACACATTTTATTGCTCTCTCACTTGGATTAGCTTGGACATGTCGGATACTGCTTAAAACGTGTTTTATACCCATGTCCTCCATACCTTTCTTGAATTCGGCGCTTGTAAAATAGCTGCCATGGTCTGACAATATAAATTCTGGTTTTCCAAGGATTGGAATAACTCTATTTCGAATACGACTGAGTACTTGTTTCTATGTAGTTTTCTGAATGGGGCATAATACGACAAACTTAGAAAACAAATCAATGCACACTAGCAAGTGACCGCAACCTCGCCTTCCTTTCGGAATTGGACCGAAACAGTCTAGGGCCAGTAGCTCACAGGGTTTCTGAGGTAGCAATGGTCTAGGATACTGTCTCATTAAATAGTTATTGGGCTTTGTCCTCTGACAAGGATCACAAGTCGTAATGACGTCACATATAGTTGTTCTCATACGTGGCCATGTAAATGTCTCTCCTATTGTCGCTTCGCACTTGTCTACTCCGACGTGTCCGTAACTTTCGTGAGTATGCCATGTCAATCCTCGCTGTAAAGATGCAGGTACTAGTATGCGTAACTTGGTGTGGTCATTATCTACCCATTTGTGCAGCAAATTGTTGACATAAACATATCTTCCTTCTTTTGCTTTCGTTTCTCGAAATGCAGGTTTCCTGTAGGTAGCTGCTTTCTGAAGTATTGAATTAATAGCATCATCCATGGTTCCGCTTCCTGTTCTCGCTGTATCTCACGTAACTCCTCCAAGAATTCCCGGTCCTTCGGTGTTAACTCCAAGTGTTGTACCATCGCTGTTTCTTCAATATCAGGCTCTGGGTTCCTGCTGAGTGCATCCGGAATCACGTTCATCTTCCCTGGACAATGTTCAATCTCAATGCTAAACTGCTGAATATATATAGACCAACTTGCCACACGTTCGCTTGCCATCGACGTCTTAAACAAGAATGTTAGTGCCTTGTGATCAGTCCTGACAACAATGGTGTATCCATAAATTATTCGTTTCCATTGTTGGAGCGCATGAAGGATGGCCAACAGCTCTAGTTCCGTTACAGTATAATTGCGCTCGTGCTTACGCAATTTTCGGCTGACAAATGCCAAATATGTTTTATGTTGCAGGTTAGCTGGATCTTCCTGGTAGAGCATGGCACCTATACCAATTAGTGAAGCATCCGCTTGGATTATAAATTTGTGCTTGAAATCTGGATATCCTAACTTAATGCAGTTTTCCAGTAGCTGTTTTGTTGCTTGGAACGCCTTCTCACATTCCGCATTCCACAACCACTTATTTTTCTTTTTTAGCATTTCCTGCATTGGAGCTACAGTCTCCGTGTTACCTGGACAGTTTTCTTTAAAGAATCCCGTTACGCCTAAGAAAGCCCGAATGTGCTTGACTCTCGTTGGTGTAGGGAAATTCTTTATCGCTTCGATCTTAGCTGGGTTTGGCTTCACTCCCTCCTTGTCAATGATATGACCCAAATATAAGATCTCGCTCTTGAAGAAATGCGATTTCTTCAGGTTTACTTTGAAATTTGATGCATTAAGGTTGCCTAATACTTTATCTAAATTCTCCATGTGAATTTCAATGTTGTCGGATGCCAGCAGAATGTCATCAATGTAGCGCACCGTCATCTCCTTAACTTCCTCGGTTAGATTCCGATCCAGGGCTCGGATTAAAGCACAGCCCGCTGTTTTGACTCCGAAGGGCATTCGGACGAAGCAAAACGTTTGGTTATCGAATAAGAAGCCAGTTAGAAGCTGTGACTTCTCATCCAATTCAATATGGTGAAACGAACTCGTCAGGTCAACTGATGAATAAATGCTCTTGTTCTTAAAGCCTTTTAGTACGTCTCTGATAATTGGTGCTCTGTCATACTCAGGAAAAATGAGTCTCATGTTGAGATTTCTGGCATCTAAACAAATAGATCCATTTGGTTTTGTGACTGCCAAAATTTCATTTAGATAAGGTTTAGGTGTCTTCCTTATCACTCCAGCTTGTAACATCTCATCTATAATGACCTTGACTTGACCACGATATTTTTCCGGAATTGGGTGCAATCTACTTTTGAAAGGTGACCAATCCTCGACTTGCATTGAATATTTGAAATTTAATATTTTTCCAGGTACTGTATCAAATACTGCTTTGTGCTTCCTTAAAAGCTCTTCCAGTTGTTTTCTATGTTCACCCCCAAGTTGAATGTCATTGAGCCGCTCCTGTAGTAACTCTTCAAATTTTGCATCACTGTCATCTCCTATTAATAAAGACCATATCTCCTGGGATTCACTCTCCTCATCTAATTCAACAACAGCTCCTTCTATGATGTCATCTTCCGCCTTTCGTGTCTCCTCTTCTGTACCTCTGCTATTGCCTCCAATGCCCAAGAATTTACATCTCTTCCGGTAGTGATTTCATCCATATGCAATCCCACGTTCTTCAGTTGATCATACTCTCTAAAACTGACTGTATTCTTGTGCAAATCTATCACTGCTTGATAGTCACAAATGAAATTTGCACGAAGAATTATATTGAAATTCATCTTTGCCATGATAATGAATGTTTGCTCAAACGTGTGTTCCAATATGTTCAGCTCTAAGTATGCCTGACGTTTACAAGTGACGGTGCATTCAGGAATAACACCCCTCACTTTGAGTTGTGGTACGGGAATCACAGGAATATTCTGACTCCGTCCCAACTCTCGAACCAAGGCCTCCGATACCAGACTGATCTGCGACCCCGTATCCAATAAACATCTTATATTAATTCCACCAATCCTCGCGTAAATAATGGGTAACTGCCTAATTTCATCGTTCCGTGGTTTCACCGTCTCCTCCAGGCAATCTTCCGGCAAAGCAATCCATTCTTGTATGTTCGCTACTATCCATCCATCTTCAACTTCCGACTGTTGCGTTTGTAGACTGTCTCCTGTATCCATTTTTTTTTAAGCTCCGCTGCGACTCCCGTCATCATTTTGTCGCCCACGCCCCTGACTTTCCTCTTGTCTCAGTAGACTTCCAGCTTCCTCAGTATGTGTGTCTGGATTCTTCATGTTCCCAATGGCTTTTCCCATCGTCCTTGCTCTCCACCTTGACTAGCGTGTAACTCCTCTAGGTAATTTTGTGATTGAGCGTGCCTATCATCCCAGTCATTTCGATAATTACGTGCCTCTCCTTGATTTTGATCTCTCCTTCCTTTCCATCTTTGATTCCCATTGTAATCACCGTATCTTCCATAAGGCCTCTCATTTCTTCGATTTCTACGCCATTGCTGATACCCTCTCAGTTGATATCTATTGTTGCCTTGATATGACCTATTGTTATAGTCATACTCGTTACGCTGGTACGGTCTGTTTTATACCCCTTCCTGGTTCCGCCTAGGTGTGGATGTGCTTGTATTTGTACCCTGCGTTTTAGTGTTCGCCTGTTTAGGTTTTATGACCTCTGTCGTATTTACTAACTCCAGTTGTCTTCCTCCTCTATAATGATTATGAGATGTAGTCTCATCTATCTGGCGTAATATCTGTTCTGCATGTAAGGCCGTACTAACGTTCGCTGCGACTAGTACTTGTTGCACGTTGACTGGTAATTGCCGCGCTATAGTCATCACCAGATCCGCTTCATTTAAAAGGTAATCAAGGTCGCGAAATTTTAGCATTTGCATGTTAAAGAAATCTGAGTATTTCGTTTGCTGGGTAGTTTGGTATTTCCTAGAGTAAAGCTCCATTCTTAAACTCTGTTGTAATGCCGGCGACCAGTACTTGCGCAGAAACGCGATTTTGAAATCTGCCATAGTTCCAAATGTATATTTGAAGCTTAAAAACCATAAAAATAAAAATCTTTCCATCATCCATAACCTACGTGCTTCGGGTACCCCAGTGTCATTGTAATGATCTTCAATTTCTTTAATAAAGGCTTTAGGTGTCACCCCTGAATTCTCCGTGTACTTCTGCGGTTTTTAATCGTTCGAGCGAATTACTTGGATAAGTTGTGTGGGCTGATGACCGTCCTGTGGCGAGGAACTCCTTTCAATATTCTTGTGAAACCCCTCCGTGTTTGTCGTTAATGGGCTCTCTGTCTGAGTTTGACTACCTGCTGTGCTCGTGCCCTCCGGGCTATTTGAGTCGTCCTGCTTGTCTTTCATTGTTCACGTTTTAAATATCGAGGGTTGTTCTATCGACCTCAGTTCAGCTTTAATGATCCTGTCTGTTTGTTCTTTAAGTTTACTCTTAATTTCTTGCTCTAATGCTTGAATACGAGTATGATTTTCGCCTACTGTCTTAAGGATGGTTGATCTTTCCTCTTTCGAATCGATATTCATTTTTCGCCAATCTTTTCTTATTTGCTCCTTAATTGTGCTTACTTTCTCCTCAATCTGGTTTTTAGTGTCATCCTGATTGCTTTCTATCTGGCTTTTCCATTCTTCCAATCTCGCGCTATTTTCGTCGATGGTAATCTTTAATTGATCCTGATCCGCTTCTAGGCTTTTCCATTTCTCCGCTGATTTTATTTCGAGACGATCCATATCTTTAATTATGCCGGATATATTTTCATCTACCGCTGATAATTGTTGTTGAATGACCTTGCCGCTTTTTTCCATTTCCTTAAATCGTCCTTCCAACTTATCCTGAGCTATCTTGACCTCGCTCGTACTCATAGTGCATGCTAGTTCAATTTGCTCTAATTTACCTAACACCGTTTCATCCAGAATGCTAAGTTTTTGATCAAATATAATTTCTATTTTCTTAATCTGATCTAATTGTTTTTCATTGTTTTTACTAACATCTAGGGCCAGCAATACCATCTGTTGATTAGTGTGATCTTTCATCTCTGCGGTTAACGAAGCCAATTGGTTCGTGTTTTTAACATTCTGCGCCTCTAACTGCGAATTTATAGTGTCATTGATTTCACTCTTTAATAATCTAGCTTGTTCCGCCTGATATTCATTTTGTTCAATCCTACTGTTGTTTAATTGTGTCCGCAATGATTCACTTTGTTCAGCTAGTTTAGTTTTTAGTGATTCACTCTGCTCAGACAATTTGTTTATAGACTCACTTTGTTCTAACATAGTATTGTTTATTGATTCACTTTGTTCTAACATATTAGTGTTTATTTGTTCAGATAATTTCGCGTTTAATGCTTCACTTTGTTTTAACATACTATCGTTTATTTGTTCAGATAACTTCGCGTTTAATTCTTCACTTTGGTCTAACATAGTATTGTTTATTGATTCACTTTGTTCTAACATACTAGTGTTTATTTGTTCAGATAATTTCGCGTTTAATGCTTCACTTTGTTTTAACATACTATCGATTATTTGTTCAGATAACTTCGCGTTTAATGCTTCACTTTGTTCTAACATACTAGTGTTTATTTGTTCAAATAGTTTAGTGTTTAATGATTCACTTTGTTCAGATAGTTTAGTGTTTAATGATTCATTTTGTTCCGCCAATTTAGTGTCCAACAATTCCTGTGTCCTCCTAGTCGCATTTTCAATGATTTCTTGAATCTGTTCCACCGTTGCCATGTTATACACTTTATATGAGACATTAGGGAAATGGCATAAAGCAATGCCCCTTGACACACACATACAATCCCAATGCACATTTAATTACTTTACCCTACTCAGTTCATTTATTTTTACATTTAATCCCACTAGTTGATTGCATCTCTGAGTGGTTCTAATTTTACTCAATTTAATTTAAACCCAAACACATATTCAGTCATTAAATTGTTATCCTGATCTGATATTAACACTGACTAATTAACAAAGTATTAATTGTCGTTTAAGGCTACCAGCCTCCTAACATTTTCATGAGTTTGACTTTCTAAACAAATCTAGTTTTAACTTTAATCATTGGGCGCCAGATATCACGTATATTAGTTTTACTTTAATTCAATAGACAAAAACGTGAACCGTATTTTACATTGCAAACTCCTGATTTTAATTTATATTTCACACAGTTGGCGGTATCCTCTTCGCCTCAATTACTTTTAATAAAATATCACTTTCCGGTGATTAAAATACTGTCATATCTGCCTCCACTTGTGGCCTGTCAGTTTTACTCAAATACGCCAACTAACTGTGATCCAGCAGCGAACCAGCAACAAAAATACACCTTCATTGTTGCGTCAGTTTGTAAACCCAACTACGCTTACATTGACATATGCAATATCCCTGCCGCTACACCACAGTGAACCGCCCCACGCTTGGCCGCGCCAGTTTACCTCCTATGAACCCTTTAGTATTGCAGTGTTTATATGCAAGAATCTTGATCAAGGGGTCGCGCTCAGTTCATAGTGTGATGTTTACGTTCGCCAAACAACATGCTCTACTGAGGTAAGGGTCATAGGATTAAAACTATAAATAAGAAGGAAAGTGACAAGACGTAAAATAATAACATAATTTAATGACTATTAGTGCATAAAATGAATATAAACAACAATAAAAATCCTCCCTCAATTTTTCAATGACAGGAATATCTATCAATGTTGAGGAGTCAGACGGATCTCTCCCTTATAAAAAAGTGGATCCTAGTTCCACTAACTTGATTTGGATTTTATGTACGCGTAATGACTAACTACGAGAAATGAGTACTTGGATGACTGTTCGTTTACAGCGGGTTAACAGCCACGATGCTTACGAACAATCATCTCGTAAATCAACGTTTACGGATATGGGACATGACACTAATAAAAACCCTTAAAAATTAATGCTGACACACAATCTAAAATCTACTATTTACAGGAATCTCCCTCGAGACCCTCCTTCAGAGCGATGACGCATCTGACAAATGAGCTGCCCACACGGCCAATTGCTCAATACACAAACAAGGAAAAGACAGCATCGCACGTGACTGCACGGGTCACTAATACGGAATATAAACATGGACTGAAACCTACAACAACAAAAGCCTCACCGGCTGAGATTACCTTATATGAACAAAAATGCACGTTAAACAAACGCTTCGGAGATTATAGTGAATCGTAGGCAACTCCCATTTATTTAAACAATTTTTATCATTGACCAGTTCTTATTCTGTATTTCAAGTAATTTTACAGAGCCAAACCACTCCACTAATGACCTCGATGCAACCCTTTTCAGCCCGCCTTGTGAAACAGCTTTCCTCTTCCTCAATTCTTGCAATCGTCCAGCTTCAGTGTGTAAAAATAACTTGACCAGCTGTGCCGTTATCTCGTAGAATCAACAGCAACAAATCTCAACCACATAAACATATGGTAAGACATTAATCGAAATAGCCACATATGTCCTCGCAAGGTAACGATATGGGCTAGGCACCAAGCTGACAGAAATCAGTCTACGCTGAGATTCCCGCTTGTAATGACCAATAAAATACACACACACACACTGCTGGGAATGATATAACATTTTTCACACAGGTCGGCTGAATCAGGTGCTCACAAACTATTTAAGAAAATATTAAAACCTACGAGAGAGCTGACTGCTCCTCGCCACAATTCACATTGCTCCAACGGCAATAAACTCATTGAATCTGATCAATAATAAACATTACAAGATTAATTTACCCTCCTATCTACTGCATGATTATACTAATTCAGTCCTACTTCTGAAACACAATATATCTCCGAGAGACGCTTCTTAATCGCACTACGTAAACATATGCGAACACGGTCGTCCACATAGCCACGTTAGTTAAAACAAACAAACAAACAAACAAGAACTTATGACTTATTAAAATTGTGCGAGCTGTTTCCATGCAAAAGGTGTGTCAGACCAAAACTAAATATACTACGTTAAACAACACAAGCAAGATATTTACAAAACAAGATGTTCAGTAAAGAACATATAGCCTACTTTCTCCTAAATGCATGGGTATTGTTATAACTCTTTGTCCTTTTCAAGGAGTATGATCGAATGTTGGTTGTAGTAGCTTGTTGAAATACAACGTGCTATAGGGATATTAAACATGAATATGAGGTGCCCTTTGCTAGTGCTACCTCTGTACCAAATTTCGTTCAATTCGGTTTTTACCGTGTTTGAATTGATAGGGGGAATCGATTTGCACACATACTTGGCCACCATCTGCAAACTATTGGGCTGATGTTCTTGCAGTTTGGTCTGAATATGTTTCCCACATAAAGATATGGTGTTGCAAAATTTGGTAGAGACTAGATTATTAGGTTGGTCGTAATTACATTTTAGCTTTTAACATTTGGGTGGCCACGATTACGTTTCCGTCAAGATAGCGGTGATATAAAACATGACACTGAGGTGCCCTTTGCTAGTGCTACCTCTGTACCAAATGTCGTTCCATTCGGTTACACCGTGTTCGAATTGATAAGGGGAATCGATTTTCACACAAAGATGGCCGCCATCCGCAAAATATCAGGCTGATGACCTATTAGATTGGTCAAAGGATGCTCCCTCCATAAAGGTATGTTGTTGCTAAATTTGCTAGAGATCGGATGATTAGGCTAATCGTAATTTGATTTAAGCTTTGAACATTTGTGTGGCCACCATTACGTTTCCGTCAAGATGGCGGCGATATAAAACATGACACTGAGGTGCCCTTTGCTAGTGCTACCTCTGTACCAAATTTCGTTCATTCGGTTCCACCGTGTTCGAATTAATAGGGGGAATCAATTTTGACATAAAGATGGACGCCATCCGCAAACTATTAGGCTAATTACCGATTAGATTGGTAAAAGGATGCTCCCTCCATAAAGGTATCTAGTTGCAAAATTTGGTAGAGATGGGATGATTAGGTTAATCGTAATTTGATTTAAGCTTTGAACATTCGTGTGGCCGCCATTACGTTTCAGTCAAGATGGCGGTGATATAAAACATGACACTGAGGTGCCCTTTGCTAGTGCTGCCTCTGTACCAAATTTCGTTCCATTCGGTTCCACCGTGTTCGAATTAATAGGGGGAATCAATTTTGACATAAAGATGGCCGCCAGCGGCAAACCATTAGGCTAATAACCTATTAGATTGGTCAAAGCATGCTCCCTCCATAAAGGAATGTTGTTGCAAAGTTTGGTAGAGATCGGATGGTTATGTTAGTCGTAATTTAACTTAAACTTTGAACATTTGTGTGGCCGCCATTACGTTTCTGTCAATATGGCGGTGATATGAAACATGACACTGAGATGCCCTTTGCTAGTGCTACCTCTGTACCAAATTTCGTTCCATTCGGTTTTACCGTGTTCGAATTAATAGGGGGAATCGATTTTCACACAAAGATGGCCGCCATCCCCAAACTATAAGGCTGATGACCTATTAGTTTGGACAAAGGATGCTCCCCCCATGAAGGTATGTTGTTGCAAAATTTGGTAGAGATCGGATGATTAGGTTAGTCGTAATTTGATTTAAGCTTTGAACATTTGTGTGGCCGCCATTACGTTTCCGTTAAGATGGCGGCGTTATTAAATATGACACTGAGGTGTCCTTTGCTAGTGCTACCTTTGTACCAAATTTCGTTCAATTCGCATTCACCGTGTTCGAATTGATAGGGGGGGACAGACATTCAGAGTACACACACTCACACACACACAGACACACACACAGACACACACACAGACTCACACACACTCATACACACACACAGACAGACACACTTTTTTCGCCCTGTGTTGATCTCATAAGTCTACTTTCATTTTTTGCAAAAATCGAAAGTAGGCTAATTTCATTTTTTGCAAAAATCGAAAGTAGGCTAAAAAATATGTCCCATATACCATAAGTTAACTTGTCAGATAATAAGAATATTATTCAGTACTCATCCTCGGCCAGTCACCCGTCAAAGGACATCAGCAGCCATCTCCCAACTTAAATGCTTTTAGCTCATGGCAAACATTTCAACGAAGTGATGATGATTCCATACAGCTTCCATGATCGACGCTGCCATCTCTCGTGCTGATTCAAAAAGTTATAGATTATTACACACTCGATATCTGACTACTAAATTCGCCGTTTCAGGTACTTATTTCCCCAGAACAGTCTGTTGGCGAATTGTCGATGATACTGTCCCTACAACAATAGTACTATGACTATCTATCACTGAATTTAACACATTTATATTAATAAAAAGCTGTGTCCTCATGACACGCAAAGTACAGTAATAACCTGTGTCTTCCGACACACAAAAATATAATAACAACCTGTGTCCTCCGACACACAAAATGTAATAAAAACCTGCGTCTCCCGACACACACAATGTAATAATAATGTCTTGGCTCTTCACGCCACTTATAAATGAACTGGCCCTAGGTATCGATAGAGGGGGAAATTATATAAAAATTTCTCAAAATAATAGTGGTACAGGAATGAAACAAATATCACTGAACTTGTAAAATTGCGCAGGTCAAGAATATGCCCATTGATCCTAGAATCGATCGTAGAGATGTTGTCTAGCCGAACTCCCGCGTTAATGCTTGCTATCGCCTGCCCAAGCTAGACTTGGCGCGTTCGTAAGCATTCATCTCTCATTGGCTCCACTTTTTCAATAACTTCGCGGTTTTTATCAGACCTCGGCCTCGCAGGAGTGTCCAGAAGTACCATCAGCCACTCACGTTACTGCATCATATTTTTTCTAGGCGCGAATAGTACAATGGACATACCATAAGCGTGTCTCACCACGCGTCCCTTCTATTTTGAGGTAGCCAGCACCTGTCCTTCTGAAGCATTTCTAGGCTCTTTCTTTTCACAATTCTAAAGTATTTAGCCTTTTGTCAAACTGCTGCAGGTATGTCCCAACTGTCTCCAACAAATACTTGAAGTTTCCTCATCGCCGTCTGGCTATTTCAAGACGCTGGTGGAAATATTTATTAATTGTAGAAATAAAACATCGAATCATTTATCCATCAGAGGATAAAGGGTTCAATATATATATATATAAGATAACTGATCGGTCCTATAACAACTTGTGACTAGGATTTTCCAAAACGGCGTCAGGAACTTACTGATAGTAAGGCAAAATATTATCAGATAATAAGTGCTTTTGAGCAAGGTGTAGGTGCATTATTTTGGCCACTTGGTTGTGCCTTTTTATGTAATCAGTACAGGAGATTGCTTGGCAGACTCCTGTGATATGTTGAATTGTTTCCGGTTCTAGTTGGCATCTTCTGCTTTTGTCAGCCTCAATATTTGCCTAAACTATATATTTATGATAGCTTTTAATAGCCACAACTTGATCCTGGATTGCAACCATGAATCCTTCAGTCTCAGTGAATAGGTCCGCATGATTCAACCAGCTGTTAGGCGCATCAATGTCGACATGTTTCTGGTTGAGATCATACGGAATACGACCGTGCAGAGCTTTCTGTGTCCACTGCTGATGCTTGATGGCTGAACATTCATCATCAGTGGCTAACTGTATATCCCTTACGTGAAGAAGATCCAGCGGTGTGCACTTGTCATCTGCCTTCACAGCGGCTTGATGTATGGGAGAGTCATGTCTTCCCAGAAAATATCTCTGAAGGTTCCTCACTTGCCTAGCATGCAATTGGATAATGTCCGTAAGCCCTCGTCCACCTCTTTGACGCGGGATTGTCAATCGTTCAACAGCTGACTTAGGGTGGAGACATCTGTATTTTGCTAAGAAGGTACGTGTCCTAATTAGGATGTTCTCCATGTCAGTCTGCGTCCATTTGATAATACCGAAAGTGTATGTCAGAGCAGAAATAGTATACGTATTAATAGCCTTAAAGGTGTTCTTTCCGTTCAACTTTGATTTTAAAATCTTCTTAAGGCGTTGATTGTAGATAGCTACGGTTATATATTTAATACCTTTATGATCAATTCGATTAGATTGCCGGAGACCAAGATATCTGTAGGACTCATTACCTTCCATAGGCTTTATGAAACAACCGTCATCAAGTTGAAATGCTCGGGCCTCTAATTTTCCACGCCGAATGGTGAGGGTGCGACACTTATCTAATCCGAAGGACATTCCAATATCAGAAGGAAATGAAGCAGTTATTGCAATTAGATTGTCGATGTGTTTCTTAGAGGATGCATATAGTTTAATGACATCCATATACATCAAATGAGAAATTTGGTATTTCACTATACCGTGGTGCTTAATTGGAAAATCACACTTTGCATTGTTCAGCAATGGTGATAGCGGATTGAGCGCCAAACAGAACCATAGAGGGCTCAAGCTGTCACCCTGAAAGATACCTCTTTTGATTTGAATACATCCCGATTCCATACATGTGTCTCCATTAGACATTAATAAATTGGTCCCCCAATGGGACATCATATGTTGCAGACTTATAATGATGGCAGGATCAACTTTATATATCTTCAGGGTTTGTATTAACCAGGAATGTGGCATCGAATCAAAAGCTTTCTTGTAAGCAATAAAGGTCAAGTAGAGGTTACGCATCATCTTTCCTGCTTGTTCCATAGTAACTGCATCGATTACAAGTTGCTCTTTGCAACCTTGAGATTTCTTCATAGGAAGAAACATCCTCAGCCAGGATGTTATGAAGATTTCTGTGTTCACAAATCTTACGTGCAATGCAAGATGTAAATATCTCATACAAGGTGCACAGACAGGTGATAGGTCGATATTTGGAAGGATCGTTGGGTTTATCACCTTTTGTCAGAAGGTATGTTTTACCTCGCATCAAGTAAGAGGGGATAAGCTGTGGATTTTGGATGAAATCTGTGTAGCAGCGGGCAAGATGCTCATGAGTAGAAGTGAAACGTTTGATCCAAAAGTTGTGGATGTTGTCTGGTCCTACTGCTTTCCAATTTAGGGTCTCCTTAACCACACGGGTCACATCTTCAGTTGATACCGAAGAGTCACTCATCGTGTCAATTTCTGACATTCTTTCCTCCTCCTCCGTAATCCATTTAGCGCTGCTGTTATAATCTCCAGCATTGGACCATAGGGATGACTAGAAATTCTCTTCCTCTTCTTTTTGCGATGAACTGCCCATTTGTGTTCCAGGATCGAAAATATTCCTATAGAACCGTTACTCGTTCGTTCGTTCGATTCTTTATATCGACGTAATCTCTGTGCCTTTGCCTCAAGTTGTTGCTTTAATGTGTCTAGGATCTCAAGGGGACTACAGTTCGGAGGATTATACTTTGCATGTTTACTCTTCGTATGGCTCAACATTTTAACACATTCAACAACCTTCTTACTTCTATTGCCTGCAACATACTGATGCATTTTTCCGATATTTACTCTCAGTTCATCAACAGACTTTCGTAAACGTATCTTCCAATCTGGCACCTTCTTTTGTCGACCTTGATGTATATTTAGGTCGCCATGATCTACCTTCTGCCACTCGTATCACAGCTATCGCTCCAGCGTAAATTGCAGTCTGAACATGGTTGAAACAATATAATTTTTGGGACAGATGCTGAGAGAGAATATCGTTCATTGTTACAACAGCGGTAGCATGTTGGTTCGTGATCATGGGCCGCTCTATTGGATCAGTCCCTTCAAATTCTATGAGAGCCTTCCCAAATTCATCTTCGAGTTGTCTCCGCACTGGTTCTCCGAGTGCTTCCGGCGATATTCTTACATCTTTGTCATCTGAAGGAAGATCGGTGTGCCTTAGTTCATTGACCAGACGTGTACTCTCTTGATCTATGAATTCGTCTACAGAGGTATGAGTATTGTCGGCAGCTACGTCAACCATTAGCAGCTTGAGGCGATGTTCTGGGATAATTTTCTTCAAAACCATAGCACGGCGCTGATCTCCTATTCTCTGTTCCGTAATATTAATATCAGGGAATTTCTGGCAGAATGCAGCGTGCAACTTCTGTCTATATGCAGTAGTGTCAGTTTCCATATTCGTTATCTGGTAATATGAACGTATGATGTACATATTCATTTCATTTGTCCATTTCATGCGCTTTCTCGGTTTGCCTGCTCTTGAGGTCTCCTGAGTATCAGGAGAAACACTAGGAGCAGGTGTAGCGTTGAATGCTCTTAGGATGCTACAATCAACTTAGGCTGTAACATGTTCGGGGTGTTCCCCGATCAGGGCCCGCCTGTTCAGCTCCTGATCCACACCGGCTTGTATGCTGTCACCCCCAGCGATGGCTCCAAGAGTGCCCCGACGCTCCTCGGGTAGCGGCCTTTTATTTCCACTTTTCTTATTTGGTCTCATCATGATGATGGTGTACCTTTTATACCTATGGCTAGGATATAATTTCGACCGCCCCTAACATGGGGATCAGACGTCGTTAGCAGCCGCCCGCTGTGGGACAGACGCTGCTGCAATGAGTTTGATTTCGGGGTTTTCATACCATAGGCAGGTTGCCTTCACTACGGCTGAAGAGTCCTACCTACCCTAAATGATTAATAGTGAAGTAATCATTTCTTGTAAATTTTGCCGATGCTTTTGAAGCTGATATCGAAAGAGTATGAGACGAGTTATCCTTACCTTGCATTGGAACTATCAGATCTTAATCGACCTATTCGTGTTAAATATTTACGCAATTCACCAAACTTGAGCACATGCAAGCAGTATAGAAATGCATAAATACTCACTGTGACAGGAGGTGCGAAAGCAAATAGCTGTGCTAGTAAACTAAGGTTAAAATTTATACTCGTAGATCCTGGGTTTCATTGATGTCACACCAGCCGTCACTTAATTTGCACAACTTACAGTATGTAGCATAACACCATTCAACAATTTATTTTGCAGCAACATTAGTGCCAAATTCAGTTAGAGATTGGATGAAAGAAGTTATAAACACGCATATATGGTTCAAATCTAACAGGGACAGCGACGTAGTTATGACAACTTACATAACCTAACCTGGTTGTAGGTCTTCTTCTTATTATTATTATTTTCATCATCTACGCTACCGGTGGCGTAAATCGGAACTATTGCGCTCCACCCGGCCACACGCCTGCGATAGACGTGCAGTTGTCGCCAGTGAAACATCATCACGTGTCATTTGTGTGCATGATTCGTGCGCTGTGCGGTGTGTTCTCATTGTATGACTGTACATGCGTACCCCTCTTGCCCCGGAACCGCTCGCTGCAACCATAACGAGGCGAGATGACGTAATGTATACACTACAGCTGCAATCCCCAGCTAGTGGTTACAATTCCCTGGTAGGGTAGTACATGTGGTGCTGATGTTGGTACAGCTTACCATTTCAGGCCGATATGCAAGTCGGGACGAGATTGCGCAGTGGACATCGGGTTTGATTCCCGGTCAATGCATGTGAGATTTTCAAAGTGAAGTGTCATGTCATGTGGTTCGGATTCCACGTAAACTGGAGGTCCCGTGGCTCATGATCACGATATTTACGGTCATGTAAAACCACAAGCTTCCTTACTTCCCACCATTGGCAGCCACAAGATGATTTCCTGTGGCATCCCACGAGGCCAAAGTTGGGATCCCTTCATAAGACCATAGCTCCTACACCGCGAGGGTAGCTCTGGTGGTCGAGTGCTAACCTTCCCGAGGGTGCGATCTACGTTAAGTTATGTAGCAAATGAATGTGATCTAATACGATCATGTCCATGGATTTCATGGCACATACAAGAAATCCAGCGTACATAAAAGTCTGGCAACTCGACTTACCAAATTCAATTTGAACCCTACTTAAAAGGAACTGTTGGTCTATCTTTGTGTGAAGACAGAGCAACAACTGTAATAAAATATTAATAATATTATCATTATAGTAGGCTACCCTAATAATAGACTTTCAGACACACTAACTTATTTTAGCTTTTTCTTTTTGTATGTCGAGTTGCCATATTTGTATGTACGCAGAATTTCTTGTATGTGCCATGAAATCCATGGACATAAAGTATTATAGTTCACATTCATTTACTACATGACTGAACGTAGATCACACCCTGGGGAAGGTTAGCACTCTACCATCAGAGCTACACATGCTGACTCTTATTATTATTATTGGATTATTATTATTCTTATCATAATCAACATGTGGTGCTAGTGTTGAGACAGCTTACCATTACCGGCTGATATGCAAGTCGGGGCGCGATGGCGCAGAGGTCCGGCTGTTGGCCTCTCACCACGGCAGACCGGGTTTGATTCCCGGTCAATGCAAGTGAGATTTTCGAAGTGAAATGCCATGTCCTGTGGTCCCGATTCCACATAAAAAGGAGGTCCAGTAGCTCATGATCACGATATTTATGGTCATGTAAAACCATATGCTTCCTTACTTACCACCATCGGCAGTCACAAGATTATTTCCCATGGCATGCCACGAGGACAAAGTTAGGATGTCCCTTCATAAGACCACGGCTGCTTTCTTTCCTACCCCCGCTGTGTAGGCATGCGCGTTTAATCGTGCACCATGAATGCAGTAAGTCCGGTGATTTGAGATCCGAACTCAGCACCGACAATGGCTATCCCGAGTTTGGATTTCCCCGGGTTATTCTAAGCGCTTCCCAAGGACATGCCGGGATAGTATGGTACTTGAGTTCCGGGGCACCAACCTGATTCACGACCCTAATAACTACAGCTACACATACTACTACAGTCACCACAGAAACACGGTTTTATCAGACGAATCCAACACTCACCAACTACATGGGGCTGATAAAAAAATGTCCCAAGCCCCTAATATGAATTAACAACAATCATCACAACAAGCTTGCTAGTCTCTTCCATCATCATTGTTGCCAAAAATATTTATTTACTGAACGTCCTAAAAAATTGGAACCTTACTTAAAAATAAATAACATTCAATAAAGATATAATCCCTTATAATTTGTTTAATAGTCAAATATTATTAATAATAATATGTTTCTAGACACATTATCTTTATTTTTTCGGGGATGTCGAGATTCCGGAATCATGTGTTCGCAGAATTTAATGTAGCCTACGTGCCATTACATCCATCGGCATAAGGCTGTCGTATTTGTTCACCTTCATTTATCAAATGACTGAGTCTAGATCGAACCCTCTAGAAGGATAGTACTCCACTAACTGAGCTACTCAGCCTCGCTATCATTTAATTATTATTATTATTGTTTTATATAGTACATATAGCACATTGCTGATACATCACAAGATAACTATACGGACTTCAGGGAACCAAAGTATTGTTACTGAAACAGCCACTTCTAAGCTGCGAAGTCGAAATTGCTACCATGAACCTCGAGACGATTCGGGTTGTTGAGAGAACTACTGCCTTCTGGATTAGTTTGTACAGCTGATTATCCAGATCCAGTCCTTTAAGGGAAGATTAAAAGCCCTATTTGTGAAAATATGCTTTTTATTTTCTTTCCTTTTACTGACGTTGTAGCAGGGACATTTCTGCTCATTTTGGTGTATCATTTGTTAAATTATGATGGTTCTAAGTATTTTTAAAATAATATTGAAATGTGGCTTACTTTGTTTCATTTTTATCTGTGAGGCACACCATACTGCAACACTTTCTTCTAAAGCTTGTCTCAGAAAGTATTTTATGTAGAAGGTGGTGACATGGTACATTCATTCATTTTAGGTCGGCAGGATTGCCAAAACAATAATGGATGCCATTTGTTTATATGTATTACTAAGTTGGAATGTGTAGGCCACGTCCAAAAGAGAATGGGGACACGTCTTCGCAAACTGAAAGCACAATATGGGGACAAGAAGTTGTCAGATGGTAAAACCATAAAACATTCTGGAAGGCTCACTGACAAAGTTATAGATGAACTTCAAAACTACTACGCCAAAGCAATCGGAGACAATAGCAATGATTTTCAGGCTATGAGAAGACCAGTTTGAGCCACGTATTTTCACAGGGGTTCTTCTGATGAGAAACCAGTTCACCATCTATGTCCTCCTCCAGAAACTTAGTGCAAATATAGCAAAAGCTGAGGCAGTTGGAACTATTGACACTTACCACCACCAGAATGCAATGCTGGAAGCTGTTATGGAAGCAATGAAGCCAATATACTGTGATCTGGCAGCTCCAGAACTGTTAAGAAAGTGCTTACATGGGAAGACTCAAAATCCCAACGAGTCATTCAACAATGTCGTGTGGTCTCGTATTCCTAAAAATGTATTTGTTGGGAAGAAAACATTACAGTTGGATGTATGGAATTCAGTAGTAACATTTAATTATGGAAATGTTGTAAGACTGAGGATCCTACAGGAACTTGGTGTCAAAATAGGTGAAAATAATGTCAGATGTTTCGAAGACCTGGATCGATTACGGAAACAAAAGGCAGAAATCGTAGCTCAGAATAGGGCCAAAAGAGCTAGGAGGGAAAGAAGAAACAAGAAACTTGGTGTGGAAGATAAGGAAGAGGATCCAGACTATGGAGCAGGGTGCTTCTAGAAATTGTATGAACATGACATGTGTGTAAGTTTTAGATCCTCATTTCTGAAAAACATGTTTTTCTGGTACAATTGACCCATTATCTCAGATACTATAGCAAATAGACACTTGAAATCTTCAGATATAATTAAGTAACATAGTGCAATGGATCTACACACATGTAAATTGCTTTTATATGTTGGGAGTTACGTTAATAAACATTCCAAAATTTTGATAAAAAACAAGTTAATTTGTAAAAAGAAATTGAAACACATTTCCCAAGTAAGTTATCGTATTGAGTGTAGATCAGAGTACTTTATAAGTACACAATCAACTTCAATCACAACATAACTATGCGGTCTAAGCTGGGAAGTTTAAATTGCTACCCAAGAACCTCGAGACGATTCAAGTTGTTGAGAGAACTACTGCCTTCTGGATTAGTTTGTACAGTTGAGTATCCAGATCCAGTCCTTCAGGGCGTTGGAACACGTCCGTACTTCAGACAATCATAGGTGTGGTATTTACCCGTTCTACATGCCACTGCCTTTTCATAAGGCCGACCAACCCTCTATATTTTTAATTATTATTATCATTATTATTGTTATTATTATTACAATAATTTGTAAATAAATACAACCAAATCTAAAATAATGCATATCAGAGTTGATCACTTCACACAAGAAAAATACAAACTAACGCACCACAGCTTATCATGCATACACCAAAACATCCTGGCAGGTTGCAAATGTAACACCTTCATAAAAAGTACTTCGACACAAAAATACCTAGGAATTACCCTTGATGAACACTTTAAAATGAACACACACACAGTAAACATAATAAAAAAACTAAGAGCAAACCTCTACACCTTCTACAATCTCCGATTTTATGTAGATATGAAAACTTACAAAACAATTTATAGTGCTCTGATTGAAAGCAAATTAAGATATGCTATAGCAGCTTGGGGAAATCAAAACACAACTTTAATTAATAATCTTCAAAATAGCCAAAACAGGTTCTTTAAATATTTTACTGATATCCCTTATTTTAATATTAAAGAGTTGTTTCAAATTACTGTACTGAATCTCTACTACCATGATCCAAGATTCAGGCATAAGGTCTCTCACAACATACAAACAAGAGCCATAACAAGTACTAAACATGTTAAACCTTTATGTATAAATAGCTATGGTTTCAAGAGACTAAATTATATTATACCATCACTACTTAATGAACTACCACCTGGACTGACAAACATTAACAGCAAACAACTAGCTATAAGTCGCATTAAAAAATATTACTTAACCAAACATTAACTCATAACATAAATTTATTAATATAACTACCATAGTGTAATTTTTTGTATCTTTAATTATTTACATTCATATTTTATCATTAACATTACAAAAAAATGCATGCACTCTTGTATTGTAATATAATCTATCTATATGTTGTAAATAATATTTAATATGTCTCACAGATAATCTGTACTGTCATCAGATTCGTGAGACATATCACAATAATGTAACATAAATAGTATTTAATAAATGAAAATGAAAATCCACAGCCTGCTTCCAGTCTCCAACCGGGTCAGGAATGGAATGAATGAAGCCCCCATCTAGCGGCGAGGATATGAACTGTGCCGGCTGCCGAGGCCTGATGCACTCCTCTCGGGCAATGATTAAATGAATGACAGATGAAATGAAATGATAGTGGAGAGTGTTGCTGGAATGAAATTTTGACAGGGAAAACCGGAGTACCCGGAGAAAAACCTGTCTGCCTCCGTTTTGTCCAGCACAGATCTCACATGGAGTGACCGGGATTTGAACCACGGACCCAGCGGTGAGAGGCCGGCGTGCTGCCGCCTAAGCCACGGAGGCTCTTATTTAATAAATAAATTAATTAAATTGAAATGAAAATGAAAATCCACAGCCTGCTTCCAGTCTCCGACCGGGTCAGGAACGGAATGAATGAAGCCCCCATCTAGCGGCGAGGATATGGACTGTGCCGGCTGCCGAGGCCTGACGCACTCCTCCAGGGCAATGATTAAATGAATGACAGATGAAATGAAATGATAGTGGAGAGTGTTGCTGGAATGAAATTAATTAAATTAATTTAATTAATTAATTACAATTATTATTATTATTATTATTATGAACATGTGGTACCGTACTAGTATTAAATCTTGGAAGTAGTTTTCCATGGTTTGCCACTTCTACCCCCAGGCAAATGCTGGGATGGTTCCTGACTTAAGGCCACGGCCCCCTTCTTCCCAATCCTCACCTGAATTACAAATACCCACATTACTACAGAAACCACAAAAACACAGGTTATCAGACAAATTCTACCCACACCCAACTACATGGGGCTAAATGAGCAAAATAATCGCCAAGCCTCTTAAACAAAACATCAAGTATTTTTCTTCCGTCTTAAATGCTAGTTCTGAACAGACTACGGGATGTCGGAATTTTTTCCTACTGGATTTCATTAACGTGCCGGATGCCAATGACACACCTGGGCTGATTATTGAAATTATTTTATACTTACTCTTACAAAGTAGGCTACACAATACTATCGGTCTTAACATTCCAAGCCATTGCGTACAATTTCAACAGCAACAACAACAACAACAATACAAATTTTCTTACGAGACGTGTATCGCTTCCTCATAACAGCTGATACCAGCCCTCAACCGGTAAGGTCAATGCTCCGATTACGAACAACTTCCCATCCGCGCGTCGTCCCACCTCGTCCCGCCCCATTTCCCCCCGACTTCCACCCCACCTTCTGTTTGAAGAGTTTCTGAAAAATCTAAAAACATTGACTTTTTAATGATTAATTTTCAATTTAAAGTGAGGAGACAATTTGTTTTGCCTATTAGGCTTAGAATAGTCTCTTCTATCACCAGTGTAACGGACTTCCATTATATCAATTACACCCTGTATATACAGTATATCAGCCGAACCTAATTAAGCTTGAGTTCAGTACTGCCCCCGTAATTGAATTATATAGAGACCACGGTGGCTATATTGGAAATTATAAAGAAAGTTATGGCTGTCATAGTTATGACGTGGGTAGTCATGACGTAAGCACGGATGACGCAAACGTTATGCCAGCAGGTTACTTGAGCTGAGATTCTCAGTGACGTCAGCATTTATTCGAGAAAGATCGAGATCTACGACGCAGTCGCAGGAAACGTGGAATTCTGCTGAGGAAGAAGTTATGCTATTGGAGGGGAGGCTTGAACCAATGAACGATAGTCTGAAGGAAGACGGAGATTGCTGAAACTATGGTATTTTTATTACTTTTTGGAATGCAGAATTGTGGAAATCCATTTGCAGTAGAGGCATTGATCTGGAATTTTGGTGAAATTTATTTTCAGTTTTTGAATTTTGAAAATCCGTCATGTATTTACGAAGTTGGAACTTCTAGCGATGACGCAGTAACACGCAATGGAAGGGATGGATACGCCCCTCATGAAGTTCATAAAAGGCCTTGCGCAGAAGAGAGGAGCCTCATTCTCAGATCATCAATCGTCTGATAGCTCAATCGTCAGATCTCAAATAGTCATTTCAGTGAAACGTCGAGTGAGATTAGTAGTGAAAGAGTCGTCTTTATAACGCGTGGTGAAGCCACTGCATTAAACGAGAGTCGAGCATACAAGCAGTGCAAGTTTACTGTGAGTAAATCTAGGTGAAGTTGAAACGCACACTATAACGCGTCTACAAGATTAGCTGTGAACAGTTAGCGGTCGCCTATAAGCTAATTCTATTGTGCATTGCTACAGTAAGGAGTGTAGAAAAGTTGAACAATTTCGAGTAATTATTTTGGAAGATATTGGCAATTTTAGACGACTGACAAAAGTGATTTTCTCGCCACATGAGAAGCACTTTGTATCGCCAGAATCTACGCCACGGCTGACACGGCTAGTGAAATAGGGAGACTTCAGATTGCTTTTGTGACACAACGCTACAGTATTATGGAGCAGTTTAATATGGCAGTTTGTTCTACTATTACCATAACCGAAGAGAAGATGGAAGGCTAAAGGACTTTAATGCAATTGGGACATATTTCAACGGAGTAAGATAGCAGCATGGAACTTCGCTAATTGCTATTCCACACAAGCGAACATGTGGTGAATAACCATCTACACCCATGTTTCGTGGTTCAAGGCTGAATACTATCAAACAGCAATGGAAACGATTTCATACTTACTGAATATGAATATTTCTTCGGAAATTTCTACAAAAACTTCATGGCGATTTTCTACTGGAACTTCAGGGATTTTTCAAGAGAGGTCAGGGTTGTCCCGACTCACAAAGAAGATTATTGCCGGAAGGATGTCGTTCGTCTTCACGGAGCAGTGCAATTTCCGGAGGAGGAAGCGGTTCGATTCTCCGAGGGTGCTGTTTCTTGTTTCGAGGATGGAGCTCAGCTTTAACTTGGTGAAATGGATCCATCAACAGTCTTCTTTGGGGAATTTTCCTCTGGAACGACAATCGGCAGATAAGGTAGTCGTGAACGTTTATTGTATTTGAGTTTCTTAGCAATATTTGAGCAACCATTTTCCCATATTTTTGTCCTCATGTATTTTGCTTATATTCTTGTTTGAGATTCCTATTCTCAGTACACCTTGATGTGCTATGCCTTTTTTCGACGATTTATTAAGACATTGTTATGTCATGGGCATAGTTAAATGATTTTGGATCAGTTGAGACTGATATTTAGATTTTTCAGTAATTTGCTTATTTTTTTTGTAGTCACGATTTGACTGTAAGTTAATGATTTTTATGGCAGATTTAAATTCAGACAGCGTGTCACTTTATTAAAGTAATTCTACCCCAGTTTAATTACTTTGACCAATTTTCTGTCATCATCAAGAAGGAAGAACATTTAAATGATTTTAGAGCGTTAAAATCCATTACGTTGTCGACGATCTTGGAATTACTAGTCGTTATTTGAATTGATTGCAACACAGACATTTATCGTCAGTTATGAACGATCATTGCATCATAGACCATTTTGTGAAAGATGAACTTTAATTATGAATTATTGAATGCATTAAAGTCATGAACTTTTGTTAGGAGTTTTTTCTCATTTAGAGATTTATATAATGATGTTTGCATTCCCCAGTCTAATTGGATTCTATTCGACTATTTTGCAGTTTAGTCGCACTTTGTTTGATGATAGTATTTTTATACTACAATTCTTTGAAGATGTTAATCTTAAATTTTGATAGACCAGGCAGGCGTATATAAGCGTATTCACTATTAAATTTGTTTGTGATTGGCAAATTTTTACTTCATTTCGATTCATGAATGAAATCCACGAAGGTTAAATGACAACAGTTTTGAAACAATTAATGATTATAAGAATTTTTAAGTGGAACTAGGAATGTATAATCGCTAGTGCAGCGGACATGTTGAAAGTCGCTGATGTATAATGCCCTTAAATAAATGAAGGAGATTCCCACAGTAATTAATGATGATAAAGATTGTGTTAGTGGAGGTTTTTGTAAGTTCTGTGGAAGATTTTGATGCCATATATATTAATATATGATGAATTTTGGGCCTAATTTTTGAATGCAGTTTGTGCATTATTTTGTAAGCGAAGTATTTTCCGCTGGAGTGTATTGTCATAGTTCGTTGAAAATTAATCAAGTGAATTTACTGTTATAATTAACAAGAGTTTTGAAAGAATTTGAGATAAGATTTTGAATGAAGATTACCGTCACAAATAATTATAATTATTACAACCTTTATTAAACCAGATTGTGACATTAACATGTATAACTAACCTTCATTGGTCGATTATATTAACTCGATTATGAAATTACCAACCGGATGAACATGTGGTTCAATGTATTTCTTAAATTAATAATTTAAATAATTTAAATGTTGATATTGTAAATAATGATGTAAATATCTTTGACAATAATGTGGAACGAAAGTAATGTTAAAGGCGTGTTTAAAATTTTTGTAATTATCTTCGATAATATTATAAACAATTTCTTATTGTTAATGTGATTTTGTTATAAACATTTAAGAGTGTGTTATATACTCTAAACTATGCTTATTAAAACATTTGGATGATAACTTAACAAGTTTAGGGATTGTCAGAATAATCCAGTGGTATGTGAGTAAAGCATTTGAAAGATTTGCGTCTATATATATGAGTTGTCTTGCAGACATTTAAAGCTTTGAGAGGGAGCTGAATTCTTACGCAGTGTGGCGTGACAAGTGAGCCCCATTTGTCAGGTGTGCGTCAGGTTGAAGAGTAGATCGCAGCTGGTCAGACAACTGGTTATCAGCGGGCGAGGTCGATACTCTGGCCTTGCGCCTATTAATACAAGTGTCATGTTTATTAAAAGAAACCAAATGCTCTCTATATATGTGTCTCATCCTGACTTCCTTATCCAATCCAAATGTGTTTTGAATGTTACGTTATTTCAAGCTCATGGGAGCTAACATATTGTTTGATAACTTTGCAAGTCCTTTAGGAGGACATAGTCAGATTGACATGGGCTACTGATAGCCACATTTATTTTGTTGAGTTGTTAAAAGCATACCCTTTATTTGAAATAAAAGCTCTTGTACATTTCAAAGTTCTCGTCTTCGTTCTGGTTCATTTTTAAATGTCATGGTGAAGGTTATTGTGGGAGCATACTTTAGAGATCCTGTTGTCAACCCAATCCCCGAGATAATTTTTAAAAGGTAAGTATGAACCCCCGTCTATTTTGGTGTGTTCCACAATAATTTTCTTGGTAACTTCTGTGCTTAAACCTCGGTAGTATCTGTCAGTGCCATTTTCATTGATGTAGCTGAGCCGGTGCGATTGATTGTTGGCAATCCGATTGAGGGGGCGGATATCTGACAGCCTACTATCCGGGTAAACGGGGACAGTACCATCTCAGCATTTGCCTGAAGTATAAGTAGGCAGCCAAGAAAATCCACTTCCAGGATGGCTGAGGTAGGAATCGAACCCGCATCTGCGATTTGCCTCAGGAGGCTGAGTGTACCACGTTCCAGCCCCCAGACCAGATTTCAATTTCTTGCCCGAGCTGGGAATGCACCCCGGGTGATAGTCAAGAATGCTAGCAACTACGCAACGAGCCGGACCACTCCTCATGATTTGGGTAAATCCCAAGGGCGTAATGGTGCAACGGACAAGCTGCTTGCCTCTCACCAAGTTCCCTGTTATTGCATGTTGAATTTTCAAGGTGAAATGAGGTTCGTAATCCACGGTAGAAGGAGGTTTGGTGGCTTGTAATTGCGAGATTAGTGGTCACGTGAAATTAAATATTCGGGTTTTACGCCTCTCTTAACTACTGAGGCTTTTAAGGTCACCGGCGTGCCGGAAATTTGCCCCGTCAGTGGCTTTTTTAAAGTGCCAGTAAATCTACTGACACGGCACCCTCTATTGCCAACAGACTGCGCCAGGATTCAATCCTGCAACCTTGAGCATAGCAGGTGAGTACGATACCACTGCGCCACGTAGCCAGTCAAGATATTAAAAAGGCTTCCTTCCTTCCTTCCTTCCTTATTTCCTCCTAAACGATAACATTTCTAAGACTCTTAAAAATAACGGACGACATACGCTCAGCGACCAAAGACAACTTACAATTCTATGCCTCTTTGATCTCAGTAAGGCCTTCGATTACGTAAGCCATGAGTTGCTCCTTGCGAAGAAGCACTCCATTGGTTTATCGCGGAATGCATTGTCCTGGTTTGAATCGTACCTGGCAGGTCGGCAACAGAGAGTGGTGTTCTTTGATGGCTCCTCATCGAATTGGCAATCAGTAAAAAGTGCCCAAGAGTCAGTTCTTGGGCCACTGTGCTTCTCGCTTCATATAAATGATATGTCCAGAGTGTTCAAAAACAGTCTCTGTC
Organism: Meconema thalassinum; assembly: GCA_946902985.2. Lineage (NCBI taxonomy): Eukaryota > Metazoa > Arthropoda > Insecta > Orthoptera > Tettigoniidae > Meconema > Meconema thalassinum. Next base: position 600,566,486 of record OX336388.2, on the reverse strand, counting down.
ATATGTACGCTGATGACGTCCAGGCCTACTTCCATTTCTGTCCCTTTGATGCGCCTCACCATATAGAACTTTTCAACGAAGACATCAGTGGACCCTAAACCATAACCTCCAGTTAAACATTTCTAAGACTCAACTTATATGCATTGGCTATACTAAACCTCTTAACTCTGTTGATCTTAACTCACTCCCACCGATAAAATTACTAGACAATGATAAACCCTACAGCAACTCTGTGAACAACCTTGGAGTCATTTGATAGAACCTTATGTTATGGACACCGCAGCTGTAGTAAAGAAAGCTATATCTTGAAGCGGAATATCCCTTACACGTCGTCAAAAATGCGCAAGCTTTTAATCCAAACTTTGATACTTCTTATCATCGAATATGGATCAGTAGTGTATAACGATTTATCAGAAACACTTAACATAAAATTACAGGGAGTTCAAAATGCATGCTTTCGTTACATATTAGACGTCAAGCGTGATGTAGACATTACCCCTTATTATGTGCAAATGCAGTGGTTGAAACTTCGTGAAAATCAAAAATATAAATATTCCATTCAAAAATTTTGAAATATATCCATGCCATACCGCTTTCTATAATACTGTATTTTCAGCATCCATGATACAACTTCCGTGTAATTGATATTAGTGCTAGTAATCATGTCACTCGTGTACTTGTTTTAATAATAGATCATATTATAATTACATAGAAATTGTAGCCCTTTGTTTACGTAGTGTAAGTTGTTTTCTTTTAGTAGATATAATGTATTAGGTAGGTTATTTATTTAATTATTATATTCTAATTTGTATTATTCATGTTGTTTTTCTTAGTTGCTTATCTAGGTTTCGTTTTATATTTAATAACTTCAAGCCAGAACATTGTATACGCTACATAAAGGGGCTCTTTAGCCTCAGTGCCAGTTATGTATGAATACATTCAAATTCAATTCATTCCCCCCCCCCTTCTTCTTTCCACCCTTCCTACCTTCCTTCACTCCCCCCTCCTTCCCCCCCCTTCGCCCCCTTCCTTCTTTCTCCCTTCCTTCCTCCCTTCCTTCCTCCCTACCTTCCTACCTACCTCACTTCCTTCCTTCCTCCATCCCTACCTTCCTACCTCCCTCCCTCCCTACCTTCCTCCCTTCCTTCATCCCTCCCTTCCTTCCTTCCATCCTTCCTTCCTTACCCTTTCCTTCCTTCCTCCCATCTCTCCTCTCTTCCTTCTTTCCTCCCTCCCTTACTTCCTCTCTTCCTCCCATCCTCCCTCCCTACCTTCCTCCCTTCCTTCATCCTTCCTTCCTCCCTTCCTTCCTTCGACCCTTCCTTCCTTACCGTATTCTTCCTCCCTCCCATCCCTCCTCTCTTCTTTCTTTCCTCCCTCCCTACCTTCCCCCCTTCCTTCAATCCTTTTTTCCTGCCTTGCTTCCTTCCTTCCACCCTTCTTTCCTTACCCCTTCCTCTCGTCCTTCCTTCCACCTTCCTTCCCTCCCCTTCCCTCCTTCCCCCTTCCTTCCTTCCCCTTCCTTCCACCCTTTCTTCCTTACCCCTTTCCATTCTTCGCCTTTCTCTCCCTCCCTCCTTCCTTCCTTCCGCCCTCCCTTCTTTCCATCCTTCTTTGGCTAAATCCTCTGTACGCATGGATTCCTATAATCAGGGGCGTCTTGTCAGGGAGGGTAAGGTAGACTGAGCATACCTGGTCATTTTGACAAAGAGAACTCTGCGTATTATTACACTCATGATCGCATGTTCCGAAGAGATGCGGCAGTCTGTTAGGAAGACGTTTTCTACTATCTGTCTTGGATTGTGTTCTAGAGTCTACACTCTTGATCGCATGTTCCAGAGAGATGAGGCAGTAAGTGAAGAAGATGTTTTCTACTGTCTTGGGTTTTGTTCTAGTCTATACTCTTGATCTCATGTTCCAGAGAGATGAGGCGGTCTTTCAAGAAGATGTTTTCTACTATATGTCTTGGATTGTGTTCTAGAGTCTATACTCTTGATCTCAAGTTCCAGAGAGATGAGGCAGTCTGTGAAGATGTTTTCTACTACCTGTCTTGGATTGTGTTCTAGAGTCTATACTCTTGATCTCATGATCTAGAGAGATGAGGCGGTCTTTCAAGAAGATGTTTTCTACTATATGTCTTGGATGGTGTTCTAGAGAATATACTCTTGATCGCATGTTTCAGAGGGATGAGGCAGTCTGTAAAGAAGATGTTTTCTACTATCTGTCTTGGATTGTGTTCTAGAGTCCATACTCTTGATCTCATGTTCTAGAGAGATGAGTCAGTCTGCAAAGAAGATCATTTCTAATATCTGTCTTGGATTGTGATCTAGAGTCTATATTCTTGATCACATGTTCTAGAGAGATGACGCGGTCTTTCAAGAAGATGTTTTCTACTATATGTCTTGGATGGTGTTCTAGAGAATATACTCTTGATCGCATGTTTCAGAGGGATGAGGCAGTCTGTAAAGAAGATGTTTTCTACTGTCTTGGATTGTGTTCTAGAGAAAATACTCTTGGTCTCATGTTCCAGAGAGATGAGGTAGTCTGTGAAGAAGATGTTTTCTACTATATGTTTTGGATTGTGTTCTAGAGTCTATACTCTTAATCGCATGTTTCAGAGAGATGAGGCAGTCTGTAAAGAAGATGTTCTCTACTATCTGTCTTGGATTGTGTTCTAGAGCATATACTCTTGACCTCATGTTTCAGAGAGATGAGGCAGTCTGTGAAGAATATGTTTTCTACTGTCTGTCTTGGATTGTGTTCTTGATCACGTGTTCCAGAGAGATGAGGCAGTCTGTAAAGAAGATGTTTTCTACTATCTGTCTTGGATTGTGTTCTAGAGTCTATACTCTTGACCTCATGTTCCAGAGAGGTGAGGCAGTCTGTGAATAAGATGTTTTCTACTACCTGTCTTGGATTGTGTTCGAGGGTCTATACTCTTGGTCTCATGTTCTTGAGAGATGAGGCAGTCTTTCAAGAAGATGTTTTCTACTATATGTCTTGGATGATGTTCTAAAGTCTATACTCTTGATCGCATGTTCTAGAGAGATGAGGCGGTCTTTCAAGAAGATGTTTTCTACTATCTGTCTTGGATTGTGTTCTAGAGAATATACTCTTGATCGCATGTTCCAGAGAGATGAGGCGGTCTTTCAAGAAGATGTTTTCTACCATCTGTTTTGGTTTCTGTTCTATAGTCTATACTCTTGATCGCATGTTCCAGAGAGATCAGGCAGTCTGTGAAGAAGATGTTTTCTACTATCTGTCTTGGATTGTGTTCTAGAGTCTATACTCTTGATCGCATGTTTCAGAGGGATGAGGCAGTCTGTAAAGAAGATGTTTTCTACTATCTGTCTTGGATTGTATTCTAGAGTCTATACACTTGATCTCATGTTTCAGAGGGATGAGGCAGTCTGTAAAGATGAAGTTTTCTACTATCTGTCTTGGATTGTATTCTAGAGTCTATACCCTTGATCTCATGTTCTAGAGAGATGAGGCGGTCTTTCAAGAAGATGTTTTCTACTATCTGTCTTGGATTGTATTCTAGAGAATATACTCTTGATCGCTTGTTCCAGAGAGATGAGGCGGTCTTTCAAAAAGATGTTTTCTACTATCTGTCTTGGATTCTGTTCTATAGTCTATACTCTTGATCGCATGTTCCAGAGAAATTAGGCAGTCTGTGAGTCTATACTCTTGATCTCATGTTTCAGAGAGATGATGCAGACTGTGAAGAATATGTTTTCTACTGTCTGTCTTGGATTGTGTTCTTGATCGCGTGTTCCAGAGAGATGAGGCAGTCTGTAAAGAAGATGTTTTCTACTATGTGTCTTGGATTGTGTTCTAGAGTCTATACTCTTTATCTCATGTTTCAGAGAGATGAGGCAGTCTGTAAAGAAGATGTTTTCTACTATCTGTCTTGGATTGTGTTCTAGAGTCCATACTCTTGATCTCATGTTCTAGAGAGATGAGTCAGTCTGCAGAGAAGATCATTTCTAATATCTGTCTTGGATTGTGATCTAGAGTCTATATTCTTGATCACATGTTCTAGAGAGATGACGCGGTCTTTCAAGAAGATGTTTTCTATCTGACTTGGATTCTGTTCTGTAGTCTATACTCTTGATCTCATGTTTCAGAGATATGAGGCAGTCTGTAAATAAGATGTTCTCTACTATCTGTCTTGGATTGTGTTCTAGAGAATATACTCTTGATCGCATGTTCCAGAGAGATGAGGCAGTTTGTGAAGAATATGTTTTCTACTGTCTGTCTTGGATTGTGTTCTTGATCGCTTGTTCCAGAGAGATGAGGCAGTCTGTGAAGAATATATTTTCTACTGTCTGTCTTGGATTGTGTTCTTGATCGCGTGTTCCAGTGAGATGAGGCAGTCTGTAAAGAAGATATTTTCTACTATCTGTCTTGGATTGTGTTCTAGAGTCTATACTTTTGATCGCATGTTCCAGAGAGATGAGGCAGTCTGTGAAGAAGATGTTTTCTACTATCTGTCTTTGATTGTGTTCTATAGTCTATACTCTTGATCTCATGTTTCAGGGAGATGGGGGCGGTCCTCTAATCTGTGAGGAGGAGGGCACCTACTACCAGGTCGGGATTGTATCTTGGGGAATAGGCTGTAATATACAGGCACTTCCTGGAGTCTATACAAATATCACTGTCGTTAGAAACTGGCTCGAGAAGCAGCTGGAGCACTTAGAAGAAGCATAAAATAAATGAAACTTTCTACTGAACCACCAGTGCTATCAAAAGTAAAGGAATGATGTAATGACAATAAAAAATGTCCTTTGAACTCAAACATTAATAGGACAGTTACATTGACACTTTGTGCAAACAAATAAATAAAACAATATGTTCGACTGTATGTTTTTCAATGTGTTCAACCAACAATCTTGCCAGGTCCAATGCCAGAGACCTGTAAGATTCATTCCAATATTATAGAGAGATAGCTTGCTGTATTTTGTTTTAAATAAATATCGTCCACTTTACGTGAAGCCGATTGGTTAAATTAGAGCTCCCTGTTAAACGCTTTCTTACTATCCGCGTTCGGTAAAACGTTTTATTGATAAAGGTTCAAACGTTCCTTTTTAATAATATACTGTATATAGTTTACGCCCACATTTGAGCACTTAAATCAAACCAAACACATTTAAGTAATCTAAGAATTAAAAGGGAATTAAATTGTCATCTTCCATCTCTCCCAAATTCTGGGTGAACTGGCGGGTGATACCAAGCTGCGATAAAGGGTTCTGTGCTCGGAGGTCAATGAGGAAAATCCTAACGGGGGAAGTTGCCTGAGACGTGTTTCTCTGCCTCCTCCACTCCAAACTGGACGTGAAGTTAAATATTGTCGGAATGTGTTAACCTGCGCTGATCTTCTCTTGATATCTCAAAGACGTATTCCATGCTATTCATTAGCAAGTTTTGGCATTATTGCAGACTTCTGGCTCTCTTTAGCCTTGCACTTAAAATTCGAGATAAGCCTTTTTCTTTGTTGGTTGGTTGGTTGGTTCCTTAGTTTAGGGGCTGCGACAACGCGGTCATGTAGCTCCGTGTACTTTGGGTGTTTGTAGTATTTGATGATAACTGGTGTAAATTGTGATGGCTGTATTAGTGTGTGTTATCTGTGATTCAGGTAGAAGGACTGCAGACGATCAATTTTTCAAGTAGTTCCTACTTTTGCCACCAAATGCTACCGTCCAGGACACCTAGCTGCTGACTTGGCTACTACATGTCATCGCAGCCAGCACCTGGTGGCGATCGTTGGAACTAGTATAGCGTTAAAAAACTAACCTAAAAATTTTAGCTTCCACAAGTGTAGTTAGTGGAAGGTTCTTTCTCATGCCATAAATCTATGACATGGGACCGCCCTCTTTATTCTCCTCCAAAGGAAGGCATGCTGAGCGATTTTTAACCCTCTTAAAAAGATCCGATGACTTCGGCTGGGTTTGAACCAACGATCTTGGGCATAGAAGCTCAGTATGCTACCAACTACGCCACCGAAGCCGACCATTTTCTTTACGTTTCACAGTTATTATTCTGATCTGTACATTTCAATTTTTATATTGTAGCTTCGTAAAAATGTTTTTCTTTTAGTCGTTCTTACCCTCCAGGTTGGTTTAACCACGGACTCAGCGAGGAATCCCACCATTACCGCCGCTACGGTCAGTGTCCTGGAGCTGGAACATCTGATCGGGGGGATACAACTGGGGAGGTGGGATCAGCACCTCACCCCGGCGGCCTCACCTGCAAAGCGAACAGCGTCTCGTGAGGGATGGGAAGGGAAGGGAAGATTGGGATGGATAGGCAAGGGAGGGGGAAGGTGGTGTCCGTGGTTTTGCGGTATGTATTATACCCGTATTACCTACCAATACCTGTTGAATCTCACGATGAGAGCTAGATCGTAGAACATGAAAATCCCCGGCTAGAAAACCCCCCAGGTCCTTCCAACAAGTAGAAGGGATCATAGGGTACAAGTTTTCCTAGCAAGGTAGCATTAAAAAAGACCATGGCTAAAATGCTATACTTGCCATTGGTTTATTACGATTTGTCGTCTGAGCTCATCACATATTTACAGTGGGAATGGATGTAGATACACGAGCCTATTTCACTTCAGCAACTATAATCATTGCTGTGCCAACCGGAATTAAAATTTTCAGATTATTAGCTACTCTGCACGGAACACAATTTAACTATAGTCCATCATTATTGTGAGCATTAGGATTTGTTTTCTTATTTACCATTGGAGGTCCATCACATGGAATACCTCAGGAGTGTGGGAAACACCAGGAACATCCAGCGATAGCCTTCTTAACGCGACCTTCCATCACCTCTATAAAGCATCACGCAATATGGTTTAAGAACAAGGAAAGAAAAAGCATTCAAGAAGAAGACATGACAAGAAATAGCAATGTCATTAACCAAAAGAATCGAATGATCCCACAAACAATCGAGGGATTCCAAGGTCAAGTTAGCACGTGGTTCTAATGGAACATTAATTGCTAAAAACTTGACACAAACATTTATATCACAAATTATTTATCTCGCTTGCAATGGCGGCTCGTGACTTTCTGAACTGGGGGTTGAGTAGAAAAAAGCACTCACTTAAAAAGGTGGACCCTTAGCCTTCTAAAAAATAAACACTATACATGTGGTACCTCAAATTTCGTACAGATAGTTATGAACATTACAATGAGTGATTTCAAACACAGTGAGTTCAAATCATTCGCCTCAACCAGAACTTGAACCCTGGATCAGCATTATTAGTGAAGATCAAAGTTTTCTCTCTCGATCGCTCTCTCAAACACACGCACAAATACGCACCTGTATGGCAGGCTCCATCTGGTAATGACCCTGGTTAAGAACTTGCAACACTTCAAATATTACAGCAATCTAAGGTGCAAGCACAGCATATAATGAGATTATTAGAAATGTTAATAGATTTACTAACCCTATGCAGACTGCTAGTATGTAAAATCATTCTACGCTCCTTAATAGAGGCAAACTTGTATATCACTAATTCATTGAAATCCGCAATGTCCCTGACAAACTCTCTTTCTATGGATAGCATATCCAGTGCTATTGGTCTGTTCTCAGCCATCGAACTGCGTAAGAAGTTCTTAATTCACTTCAGAGTTGAGAAGCACCTTTCAGCTTCTGATGTTGTCATAGGAACGGTAACAATAATTTTCAAGAATTTGACACATTCACTGAAGGTATTTGCTAACCAATTTTCTAGGAGAAACTGCAAGAGGTGAATAGCGCCTGAAACAGCCCGGAAATCTTCTCGCATTTACAGAATCTCTAATTCGGTTCTAAGTTTTTCTTCGTTGAGGAAATTGATATGATTCACAGGCTTTGTGAAGAATAGAATGTGGAAAATGCTTCTCATACGTGGCAAAACTCGCTGATTAGAAAAGATTTCCTGCAAGAATGTGATTAGTGAACTCGAACCGTTCTTTGGCGTGAAATATTACTGTGTCACAAATCTCTTTCGCAGCAACATCTTTTGGGACTCGTGGCTGCATTCATTGTAATTTGGCCGGTGGAGGTAAGGCGTCATGTTCATCAGCAATTTCATCAATTTTACGGTCCCTAATTTTTTTAATAGCAGCCTCGAAATTCAAATTGCATTTCTGATCTCGAGAGTATCTGATGTTCTCTTTTGCAGCTGATTATACAAGATGTCAACATGAAGCACGATTTGTTCAAATACGGCCAACCAGAATGGAAAAGTCAAGTGTTCTAATTTTAAACGCAATCCTCGTACTTGCGTAATTGTAGATGGCTGTCAAGAAGTACTTTCGAGTTGTTCCAAACACTCAATAAGGGTGCTTCTATTCTCGTACACTACTTCAACGGTACTAGATTTAAAATTCCACCTTGTAGGGGCCTACTGGAAGCATGAGGAACCCTCCTGCAGACAGCGTCATTCAGCAAATCGTTGTGGGAAGATTTGAAAGAAGTTGGGTATTTCATTCAGATCTGCGAAGAATATGCGTACGTCGGTATTCTGACACGTAGCTTGTGCCATACTCAATTTCAACATATGAGCGTAGCAGTGAACGAAGTGTGCATACTTAAAATCTTTCCGAATTAGAGCCTGAACTCCTGAATGACGGCCACTCATTATGTTTGCTCCACCATAACTCTGTGAAATTAATTTATCCGGATTGTCTAATACTGTGCCCGTCTATGAGACCGCACAAGGTTTGAACCAAGAACCCTTAAGTTGAAGATTTCACATATTGTAAAAACTTTCGTATGAGAAGCTTGGGGAGCTGAGTGGAATCTTACGATGTGTCAGCCAAGAGGCTTGAGACATCTGCAGCTGCACGGTAATCTTATCAACAACCGATAGCCAGAGAGCACGTTTAAATTTAATTTAATTAGTATTAAGAAGACATTAAGTACCGTAGGATGCGAATTTTTGAAAGTATAAAAATTATTAATAATATGAGAATATAGAAGTAATGACGGGGCATTACGTAATGAAGTCATTCGCGTAGTGATCTGCAGAGAATATCGAGTTAAGAGTTCCTCCCACGCACAGTCTACGGAGCTAAAAGAATTAATTTAGGGAATATGTATGATCGAATTCGGGATTGATGAAGTGTTTTAGACATTGAGAACACGCGCTACAAGATGGTAATTTTTATAATTCCAGGAAACGGAGGTGTTAGGTTTTAGCTAGGGATTAACACTACCTAAGGGATGATGATAAGAGAGAAAAGGAGATGGGTTTCGGCTTGGAGGAAAGTGTGGGTAGATAGGATGACAATCCAGCACTAAGGTTTAGGCGAATTTAAGAAGAATTTGGCAGTGCCAAGATTGGGAGGAACCTAACTCTAGCGGGGGCCTGTCTCAAGCAGGCGGAGAGCACAGCGTGAATTGAGGTTGCCTGCAAGCGTTCGGTGATTGTACTTTCCCCCTCGAGTCGGTATTTCGGTACTATGGGGACGGCTGACACTCGGGAAAAGCAAAGTGAGCCGAGAAAAAAGAATGACCTAACTTTCCCTTTAGAAGGATTAGTATTTATGATGCATTCGAAAATGCTAGGAGTATTTGACTTTGGAGTGATAATTTTATTTCTTGGCACTGTTGGATCACTGGCAAAACAATCGAATGCCTCCAGAGTGAGAAGAGTTAAAATTATTTAACGATTTGAGCGATGTTTTTTTTTTTTTTTGTAAAATCTTAAATGAATACCAATTGTTGCATTTTAGGAAAACTAAGCTTTTACCCGGCAGGATGCCGACTAAAAGTTTAGAAAGAGGAAACCTCTGACCTAACTCAAACTAAACTAGAATTTTGAAAGTGAACCATGAACCAGAGAGAAAATCTCTACAAATAGGTAGCTGGCGGAGCGAGCTTTATTTGTTTTAATGGTTGGTTAGAATTGGCTATGATAACCAAGAGAAACTTTGAAAATGTTGTTACTTGAAGTTTTTGTTTAAATGCAACAAGTAGTAAAGACTTTATTGTTTGAAGACTTTGACTTTTAGTAAGGAGAACTTATGTTTAGAGGAAGAATCAAGGAAGACAAGGTCCTGCCTAATCGTGATTCTACAGAGAAAGATAACGAACAAAGGAAAAAAATAATTTATTTAGCAATGTTAAACGGTGAACTGAATAACAACATTTAAGTTTTGATTTTAGGTTGAATTAAGAATAACAATTGGTTGTAAAATACAAAGGTCTTAGACCTAATAATAATAAGTTTACAATTTGTAAACAATGCTATATGGGGTACAAGTTTCAAACTTAATACAAGCACTAAACCTGTACAAAAGTTTTTAAATATGCTTTAAATTGGGGTTTTAAAGCGTTTAAGAACAATAAATTGTACAGCGATTGTAACGTTTTCAGATTAGATAAATTACAAGCGTTATTTGACTGCACTTTTGACAAGTTAAAAGGCTACAGACAAATAGATTAAATCCTGATCGTGACAGGAAAAAAGGGAAAGGAAAACAGAAAATTAAAAGCGGAGATTACCGCTATTTTGCGCAGAATATAACAATATTTGAAATACTATACTCTACAGGTCGTATTAACGAAACCTGAAGAGAAAAAAAACAAACAGCTACAAGATTAAGCTTAGAAATACACGAATCCTGAACAAGCAGGAAATAAAGAAAGATTAAAGAGAAGTTTCTACAACTTCTTATAATTAAACTGAGTTAATTAGTGGTAAATAGAACAAAATTGGGAGGGCGCCTAAGGTTTGGCGAAAGTAGGATATAAATGGCGGTTCTGGCGCAGGGGCTAATGGGCAATATGGCTGCCGTGCGCAACCAGCCCTATGTTATTCTAATAGAGGGGGCAGTCAGAGCTGGCGCAGTGGCTAATGGGCAATATGGCCGCCACACCCTGAGACTGTGTATGACGTCACAGGGAGAGGTCGACTGTGTAGTTGCTAAATGGAATATTTATTATTATTATTATTATTATTATTATTATTATTATTATTATTATTATTATTATTATTATTATTATTAGGTAATTATTGATTGATCAAGTACCATTAAGAGCAGTCTTAAATTATCCACTTTAAGGTGAAGTGGTTAGCATTTTTGCATGTCACTGCGGAGCCCGGGTTTCAGTCCTGGCTCTGCCAAGAAATTTAATTTCTGGTCTAATGGTTGGCATGGGGTACACTAGGTCTTGTGAAGCAAAAGTGAGAAAAAGCGGGTTTAATTCATACCTCAGCCTTTCTGCCTAACCCAACTTGACCTAACTTAACCTAACCTAACCTAACCTAAACTAACATCAAAGTGAGAGCAAATATTACAGCAAATGTAAGAGCACACATAATAAACTAAGTTATAACCTAACCTAATCTAACTTAACCTAACATAACCTAACCTAACCTAACCTAACTTCAAAGTCAGAGCAAAAAATAAGATCAAATGTGAGAGCACACATAATAAACTAAGTAATAACCTAACCTAACCTAACCAAACTTAACCTAACCTAACCTAACCAAACTTCAAAGTCAGAGCAAAAAATAATAGCAAATGAGAGAGCACAAATAATAAACTTAGTTATAACCAAACCTAACCTAACCTAACTTAACCTAACTTCAAAGTCAGAGCAAAAAAATAAGAGCAAATGAAAGAGCACAAATAATAAACTTAGTTATATCCTAACCTAACCTAAACTAACTTCAAAGTCAAAGCAAAAAAAGTAAGAGCAAATGAGAAAGCACAGATAATAAACTTAGTTATAACCTAACCTAACCTAACCTAACCCACAGAAACCTCATTTTAAGATTTTAGATTTTATATTTTAACATTTTACATTTTACATTTTAATATTTTAGATTTTTGATTTTTCATTTTACATATTTTAGATTTTACATTTTTGATTTTTTTGTATTTTAAATTTTAGTTTTTTAGATTTTACATTTTAAATCTAAGATTTTTTGATTTTTGATTTTACATTTTACATTTTCCGAAAAGAGTAAACTACCAGGTCACATACCTAACCTTACCAAAACTAACTTTACCAAACCTAACTTAAGCTAATCCAAAGGCTAATGCACATACACAAAGTATATACAAGGGCACATGCAACTATCCTTATGCTAGTCCTGTAGGCTACTGTAAGACATGATCACTACCCCAACCGTTTTTTTTTTCATTTTGTTGTTTCCACATTTGGCAATTTTCCAATTTCCCATTTTCAGTTTTTTTTAATGTCAGTTTTAAGTTTTGCAATTTCATAAAATGGAAACATGGATTTTGCATTTTGTTGTTTACACATTTGTCAATTTTCCAATTTCCCATTTTCATTTTCTTTAATGTCAGTTTTAAGTTTTTCAATTTCATAATATGGAAACATGGATTTTGCATTTTGTTGTTTACACATTTATCAATTTCACAATTTCCCATTTACAGTTTTTAAAATGTCAGTTTAAAGTTTTTCAATTTCATGATATAGAAACATGGATTTCCCAATTTGTTGTTTACACATTTGTCAATTAACCAAATTCCCCTTTACAGTTTTTAAAATTTCAGTTTAATGTTGCTTCTATTTTGTCAATATGCGAACATGGATTTTCCAATTTGTGTTTTACATGTTTATTTTGCATTAGGAGTGGAGATAGGTGGGTAGTCATTAAAAATGTAAAAGCAGTGTCCATACAATAATTTTTATTTTAAATACATGTACACTTTTTACACATAATACAATTCTATATATTTTTGTTATAAATTGTACAGCTGTTTTTATTTTGTTTTCTATTTTATTTATTTTTTGATTATGAATACCATTTTTTCTTTTTGTGTTTTTCTATTTTTGCAGTGCTATTATTTTAATTTTTTAAAATGATTTGTTTTATGTATTTGCTAGAGTCATACAGAGGATTTTGATATTCAAAACTTAACTCTTCAAGCATGGTCAATGATTGTGTAATGACCATATCCATATGTACCTATACCATTAGCATCAATCACTCTTTTATCATCACCAGGACACAAAGCAATTTTGTTTAGTCTTATAGATGATATGTCATGTTGTTTAAAAGCGATAATGTTCATTGGTATTTTTTTTTTCAATGTTGTTCATGACACAATCCTTATAATCTTGAGAGCTTATACAATTTTTGACAACACCTCTCTTAATATCTTTAATCTTTTTGATTCCTTCACCATTTATGTCTATAGCGTACATTTTAGCTTTAAGTCCAACAAATGCCTTTATAATTTGTCCACAAGACTCGTCTTTAAATTTCCCCAACGTTTTCTTGTTTGATGTAGAGTAACATATGTGATTATTAGGATAATCTGATGTGTCCAGGTGTTCTAGGAAATCCAACTTGTCTTCATATACATATTGGGTGTTAACCAAATAAATGAACGAGTCGGTATCCATATACATGAGTTTAAGATTGTTCATTCCATAATAGGGTAGCAGGACATCATAGTGGTGGGAATACATTCGAGTTTTTGAAATATCCAGTATACAAATTCCAATATATATAGGCTTATTGAATACAATGTTACGTTTAGCCATGTGGAAAGCAGCTAGGTTAGGTCCTTAAATTGTTCTGTCAATAAATGTCGGCTTTGCTATTAGCTTTTCTGCCTCTTTGCTGTCAGTCACAAGACGCATGTCTATTCTTTTACGGATATTTTCCATTGTTTTTCCAAAAATGGCATTGTTGAATAATTTGTACAGATTTTTCTCAAAATCATTTTTGGCTTGTTTTCGAAGGTTGTTATTAAAATCAACGTATGCCTTTAACCAAGGTCTTTGCTTAAACTTTAACACACGATGAATTTTTATCAATTTTATTCCATGATCTAAAGCCTGTTTTAATGCGATGTAGTGAACAACATATCGCCTTCGATTTCCAAGATGAGGAATTAGTTTTTTCAGAGACGAATCCTTAGGTTGTGTACACTCTGACAGGAAAGGTAAATCGTTGTGTAGATCATGAAGGCCAGATGGGTAATCAACATCAACGTCTAGAATGTATCCCACAAGATCGTCTTTCTTTAGTTTTTCTAGATCAACGGTATCTGGAGAAACCCACTGAAATCCGCCATAAGGAAGAGAGTGGCACATAGCCCGCCCGTATTGGTTGTTGGCATCATCATAGGTAATAAACTGCGATGGTTTCTCAGAATCATAGGTTTCCATGTATTTATTGTTAGCTTCAGCATACCGATGAGGCACCTGGCATATGCCTCCACGTATTCCAGACTCGATTAGAAGAATGTGATCGTAATCCTGTAGCAATTCCAGTTCAATTCCTGTGTAAAGGAGCATTGCCTCGAAACATAAACCAGGCGAAGTGAAAAAGTGTGCAGCATCCACTCGGTGTGTTTCTAGTGTTTTGTTTCTAAACGTTTCAAAGCTGTCTGCAAGAAGGGGTACATCTGAAGTTAGGTAGAGGTCACTATATTCCCCAAGAGTTTTAATGTTGAACTAATTCCAGACATTTTTGGCATGTTCATAGTCTTTTGACTAACATCTTCTTGACTTAATTTGTTAAAGAATACCTCTTTTGGAGGTAAACACGTCTCACTTAACTTTTCTCATCAGACAATGTATTCATAACAAAATACCCCTTTACGAGTCATGAGCATTGCATTTTCCTTTCCTAAGTAATTGTCTGTTTCAAGGTATGATGTTAGGTTGGAAACTAAGTTTTCCAAACTACTTGGCATTAACCGAAACGTGTCCACAAATCTAAGCTTAACATTTCCTACATATTTGGCAAAGGAAGTGTACTTTTTTTTGAGTTAGCGATAACATCCACTCTCTCAGTAGTACATCCTAATTGCTTTACAATGAGATTTGCGTCGTAGCCACTCATATTATGTAGAAACACAGGAACGGGGTTACGTGTTTTACACTTCAAATTACAGTTATTGTGAGAACTTCCACGGTATTCCCCTGTAATATGGCAATGGTCTCGAACTTTCCAGTCGTCCTTGGTAAATGGTTTTTGACACAAATAACAGGCTTCAGAACATTGAAACTCTGCTTCTTGATCCTGAGTTAAAGCCTTTGGAATATTTAAGCTGTAAAGGCGATCGATTTCATTAGTTATTGAAATCAAACAGTCCATAAACTTTTCTGCAGGATCAGGTCCACGATAAATAACAGGTAGTCTTGGAAGGTGTGTCTTTATGTGTTCCACAGCCGGTGAGGGTTTAGCGTATATACCAAAGCTCATAGGAACATGACTCTGGTATGGCACTGTATAACTTGCCTGAGGTTCAGAAAGACATGTTTAATAGGGTAACAGCATACTTTCAAAATCTGCATAGATAACGTAAGGTATTCTCAGCATTTCTTCAACATTTAAGAATAAGACAATGGGGTTTTTACTAGGCATTTCAACCCTAGCAATGTCATGCTAGACACAAAACGCTCTATGCTCTTTCTTTTTTTTCTATTCCTTGTTGACCATATCGATTATCTAAGTGAGTAAAACACCGTTTACACGTATATATCTTATGTTCATGGTGAGTAATCTGATGTCTTACTAGTTTATCAAAATATTTGACAAAGACGTAGTGGTTCTGTCCGGATGATGAACTTAGCAAAAGGAGGTCGCGATGGTCTTGCAGCTCTTGATCCACAACCTTTAGAGGGAACAGTTTTCTGTCTTGTTCCAATCGAAATACATTAATGGATATATCGTTGGGTTTTTCAAATTTGGGAATGTCAGCTAGCGATGTAAGAAACTATATTACTGAAAAATCATACTTTCTTTCCAGATCCTTGTGTTTACTAATGCGTTGAGCATCCTTTTTAACCAGTTTTGCTAAAATGGCATACATAAAACAATTTCATCTTTCAAATTTTCAGGTATAATGCACGCTTTTCTTGCTTGTATAGCTACTGGTAATGGAATATATGCGCTACCACGCAAGGGATTGTACTTATTTATTTTCAATCGCACTCCTTCCACTGCTAACGAAGCCCAATTACTGCCTTTTAGCTCAGATTCCTCCATTTCCGTAGTTAACTTTTTAAATTGTGTTTCCAAGAAACTACTTAAGTCCGTTTCCAAAAATAGGGCCTGATTTTGTTTTTTACAAGCACGATCTGTAATTTCGTTGGTGGACGTATGAATGAATCTACATTCAGCCAAAATATTAACTTTGATCGACTTGGGCATTGCTAGCTCTTTCTCCATAGCATGTATTATTTGCTGTTTGGACTCTTTAAGGTATGAATTTAAATCCCTACACGTATCACAACGTATGAAATAGGATTTAAGTCGACCTTCAAAAGATGTCTCATATTCAATAAGTCCATTTTTGTCCGGGACCAATGAGAGTAGGTAATGTTTTGTAGGCTCCGCTTTTTGTCATTTAGCTGCCGACACAACATTACAACATTCTTCATGCCGACGTCCGTTGTACACATTGTTGAATGTACTACCACAGGTCTTGCACTCATGGAATTCACCACACGATACTTCATGTCGCTTCCTATGATAGTCTCGAAGAAAAGTCTTTCCACACTCTTTACACATATAGCTGGGAATGGGTTCTTCCATTATGAATGTTGATTTCTGCAAACAGCAACTTACTTCGTATCACAGGGCTAGAGGTTGGTCGGTGAGACGGTCTTTCACGATGTGAACACCGTGAGAGGTAGTAGTCAAGTGGTGAAATTCTTGTTAAGGGTCCTCTAATATACCCTAGTCTAGACCAACAGCTCTTTACGACGTATGACAAGGCTGTAGACTGAACAGTGAGACGGTCTTTCACGATGTGAACACTATAAAAGATAGTAGTCAACTGATGATATACTTGCTAAGGTTTCTCTAATATATCATAGTCAAGACCAACAGCTACTTACTGTGTAGTACTAGGCTGTACAATGGTTGTTTGGACGGTCTTTCACCATGTGAACACCATGAGAGATAATAGTCAACTGGTGATATTCTTGTTAAGGGTCCTCTAATATACCCCTAGCTAAGGGTAAAAGCTGCTCACTGCTTATGACAAGGCTAAAGACTGGTTGTGTCAACGGTCTTTCACAATGTAAACACTGTGACAGGTAGTTGTCAACTGAAAATATTCTTATAGCCTACTCAAGGTTATCAGGTACTTACTGCATATCAAAAGGCTGTACACTCATGTGTGTTAGGCACTCTTTCTTGCTAAGGACCCCAATATTCCCTACACAAGGCTATACATGTTAGTTCTGAACACTTAGTAGTTAATTGGATATTCAATTTTTATACAAAGCTTATACAAGCACGTTTTTCATGAGGTAAAACTTTGTTAAATAGCTGCATGCGACATGCAAAGTATGTTTCCGCTATCTAGCGGTGCCTATGAGAACTACTTGAACGACCAGCATGCTACCTAGTACTCCATTTCAACACTCACTCACTGAACGAACAGCATGATATCTAACGGTCGATATCATTACTCATCAATTACCAGCCTTCTACCTATCGGTCAATATGACAACTCACTCAACTACCAGCATGCTACATGGCTTTTTTGGTAAGATTTTTGTTGGCTTTTTTGTTGGCTTTTGTTGGCTTTTGTTGGCTTGTGTTGGCTTTTTTGTTGGCTTTTGTTGGCTTTTGTATTAGCTCTCTCATGTTTGCATTTGCATGTTGAGGCTTATGCGGTCTTGGAAAGTATGTCAGTCCATTTTATGGCTGCGTAATGCTTACAGCCATGTTTGTAAGCAGCAACAACAACAACAACAACCCACAAAATTCAAAAAAAATACAAAGTGCTCTAAGGTTTATCAATGACTCTCAACTCTTACACTTACATCTATCCCATGCGTGGGGCGTGGTGGCTCAGCGGTCTAGCTGTATGCCTCTCACCAAGGCGGTCCGGGTTCGATTCCCGGTCAATGCATGTGAGATTTTCGAAGTGAAATGCCATGTCCTGTGGTTCGGATTCCACGTAAAAAAGGAGGTCCCGTGGCTCATAATCACATGATTCACGGTCACGTAAAACTACAAACTTCCTTTCTTTCCTTCCTTCCTATCCCATGCCTAGTCAAAAAATAGTGTATTTTTCAAATTAAAAAAAATATTTGTAAAGTAGGCTATATCATTAAACTAAAAATCATAAAAAGACATATGTTAACTCCAACACCTACCTCTATGATACTCTCAGTCCAAAAATCGTGTATTTTTCAAATTTTCCAAAACATATTTCCAAAATCGGTTATATTTCCAAAATTAAAAAGTTAAAAAAATGTTTGTTTGACATAAAAGAATGACCTTTGCCCCCCTCTAACGCCGTACCAAGTCCCAGGTCTCTAGGACAACAAAAATCAAAAAATCAAAATGGGCCTATATTTCCAAAATAAGGAATTTTACTAAAACGTTCTCTGACGTAAATCAATGGTCTTTACCCCCTCTATCACCATACCAAGTCTCAGGTCTCTAGGTCAACAAAATAAAATTTTGAAAATGGGCTATATTTCCAAAATTAGGAATTCTACAAAAAAAGTATGTTTCACATAAATCAATGGTCATTACCTCTTCTAGCACCATACCAAATGTCAAGTTTCTAGGACAAAAGAAAATTATTTTTGAAAAATGGTTACAATTTTGGAAACTAGGAATTCTACAAAAATGTTTGTTTAATATAAATGAAAGGTCTCTATCCCCTCTACCTGTAAACCAAGTTTCAGGGCTGTATGACAAAAATGAAAAAAGTTCAACTGGGAAAGTAGGCGATTTTTCATAAAACAAAACATTCTAAAAAGTATTCTACTGGCTTAAAAGAATGGCCTCTATGTCTTTTATTTTTTGTAATTAAACTTTTTTAGGTTTTACATTTTTTTGAAAAAAGTTCAATTTGGAAATGTTTATATTTTAGAAACTAAAGAGTTTACAAAAAATTTTGTTTGACATAAATGAATGGCCCTGACTCCGTCTATCACAGAAATAAATTTCATGTCTCTAGGACTAAAACTGCAGTAGTGGAGTGAGGGGGTTCTAACGAGTGTCATGGCCGCCGCGTGAAGCGCCATCACTCCACTACTGCAGTTTTAGTCCTACAGACTTGAAATTTATTTTCGTGGGTAGATGGGGTCGGGGCCATTCATTTATGTCAAACAAATTCTTTTGTCAACTCTTTAGTTTCCAAAATATAAAAATTTCAAAATTGAACTTTAAAAAAATGTAAAAAATAAAAAAGTTTTATTATAGAAAATAAAGGACATAGAGGCCATTCTTTTTAGCCCATAGAACTCTTTTTAGAATGTTTTGTTTTATGAAAAATCGCCTACTTTCCCAGTTGAACTTTTTTCATTTTTGTCATACAGACCTGGAACTTGGTTTTCAGGTAGAGGGGATAGAGACCTTTCATTTACAGTATATTAAACAAACTTTTTTGTAGAATTCCTAGTTTCCAAAATAGTGGCCATTTTTCAAAAATAATTTTCTTTTGTCCTAGAAACTTGACATTTGGTATGGTGCTAGAAGAGGTAATGACCATTGATTTCTGTTAAACAAACTTTTTTGTAGAATTCCTAATTTTGGAAATATAACCCATTTTCAAAATTTTATTTTTGTTGACCTAGAGACCTGAGACTTGGATTGGGAATAGAGGGGGTAATGTCCATTGATTTACGTCAGACAAACGTTTTTGTAGAATTCCTAATTTTGGAAATATAGCCCATTTAAAAAAAATATTTTGGTTGACCTAGAGACCTGAGACTCGGTATGGGGATAGAAGGGGTAATGACCATTGATTTACGTCAGACAAACGATTTTGTAAAATTCCTAATTTTAGAAATATAAGCCCATTTTGAATTTTTTTATTTTTGTTGTCCTAGAGACCTGGGACTTGGTACGGCGATAGAGGGGGCAAAGGCCATTCATTTATGTCAAACAAAAATTTTTTTTTACTTTTTAATTTTGGAAATATAATCCATTTTGGAAATATGTTTTGGAAAATTTGAAAAATACACTATTTTTGGATAGAGAGTGGTATAGAGGTAGGTGTTGGAGTTAACATATGTCTTTTTAGGATTTTTAGTTTAATGATATAGCCTACTTTCCAAATAATTTTTTAAAAATTTGAAAAATACACTATTTTTTTGACTAGGCATGGGATAGAAGTAAGTGTAAGAGTTGAGAGTCATTGAAAAACCTTAGAGTACTATGGATTTTTTTTAATTTTGTGGGTTGTTGTTGTTGTTGCTGCTTACAAACATGGCTGTAAGCATTACGCAGCCATAAACAGGACTGACATACTTTCCAAGACCACATAAGCCTCAACAAGCAAATGAAAATATGAGAGAGCTAATACAAAAGCCAACAAAAGTCAACAAAAAAGCCAACACAAGCCAACAAAGGCCAACAATAGCCAACGAAAGCCAACAAAATCCAACAAAAAAGCCAACAAAAATCTTACAAAAAATCCATGTAGCATGCTGGTAGTTGAGTGAGTTGTCATATTGACCGATAGGTAGCAGGCTGGTAGTTGAGGAGTAATGATATCGACCGCTAGATATCATGCTGGTCGTTCAGTGAGGGAGTGTTGAAATGGAGCGCTAGGTAGGATGCTGGTCGTTCAAGTAGTTCTCATTAGCACCGCTAGATAGCGGAAACATACTTTGCGTGTCGCAAAGCTATTTAACAAAGTTTTACCTCATGAAAAACGTGCTTGTATAAGCTTTGTATAAAAATTGAATATCCAATTAACTACTAAGTGTTCAGAAGTAACATGTTGTGTAGGGAATATTGGGGTCCTTAGCAAGAAAGAGTACCTAATACACATGAGTGTACAGCCTTTTGATATGCAGTAAGTACCTGATAACCTTGAGTAGGCTATAAGAATATTTCAGTTGACTACTACCTGTCACAGTGTTTACATTGTGAAAGACCGTTGACACAACCAGTCTTTAGCCTTGTCATAAGCAGTGAGCAGCTGTTACCCTTAGCTAGGGATATATTAGAGGACCCTTAACAAGAATATCACCAGTTGACTATTATCTCTCATGGTGTTCACATGGTGAAAGACCGTCGAAACAACCATTGTACAGCCTAGTACTACGCAGTAAGTAGCTGTTGGTCTTGACTATGATATATTAGAGAAACCTTAGCAAGTATATCATCAGTTGACTACTATCTTTTATAGTGTTCACATCGTGAAAGACCGTCTCACTGTCCAGTCTACAGCCTTGTCATACGCCGTAAAGAGCTGTTGGTCTAGACTAGGGTATATTAGAGGACCCTTAACAAGAATATCACCAATTGACTACTACCTCTCACGGTATTCACATCGTGAGACCGTCTCACCGACCAAACTCTAGCCCTGTGATACGAAGTAAGTTGCTGTTTGCAGAAATCAACATTCATAATGGAACAACCCATTCCTAGCTATATGTGTAAAGAGTGTGGAAAGACTTTCCTTCAAGACTATCATAGGAAGCGACATGAAGTATCGTGTGGTGAATTCCATGAGTGCAAGACCTGTGGTAGTACATTCAACAATGTGTACAACGGACTTCGGCATGAAGAATGTTGTAATGTTGTGTCGGCAGCTAAAAGACAAAAAGCAGAGCCTACAAAACATTACTTACTGTCATTGGTCCCTGACAAAAATGGACTTAATAAATGTGAGTTATCTTTTGAAGGTCGACGTAAATCCTATTTCATACGTTGTGATACGTGTACGGATTTAAATTCATACCTTAAAGAGTCCAAACAGCAAATAATACAAGCTATGGAGAAAGAACTAGCAATGCACAAGTCGATGAAAGTTAATCTTGTGGCTGAATGTAGAATCATTCATACGTCCACCAACGAAATTACAGATCGTGCTTTTGAAACACGAAATCAGGCCCTATTTTTGGAAACGGACTAAAGTAATTTCTTGGAAACACAATTTAAAAAGTTAACTACGGAAATGGAGGAATCTGAGCTAAAAGGCAGTAATTGGGCTTTGTTAGCAGTGGAAGGAGTGCGATTGAAAATAAATAAGTACAATCCCTTGAGTGGTAGCACATATATTCCATTACCAGTAGCTATACAAGCAAGAAAAGCCTGCATTAATCGTGAAAATTTGAAAGATGAAATTGTTTTATGTATGCCATTTTAGCAAAACTGGTTAAAAATGATGCTCAACACATAAGTAAATGCAAGGATCTGGAAAACAAGTATGATTTTTCAGTAATATCGTTTCCTACATCGCTAGCTGACATTCCCAAATTTGAAAAACCCAATGATATATCCGTTCATGTATTTGGATTGGAACAAGACAGTAAACTGTTCCCTCTAAAAGTTGTGGATCAAGAGCTGCAAGACCATCGCGACCTCCTTTTGCTAAGTTCATCATCCGGACAGAACCAATACGTCTTTTTCAAAGATTTTGATAAACTAGTAAGACATCAGATTACTCACCATGAACATAAAATATAAACGTGTAAACGATGTTTTACTCACTTTGACAATCGATATGGTCAAAAAGGAATGGAAAAATTGAAAGAACATAGAGCTTTGTGTGTCCAGAATGACATTGCTAGGTTTGAAATGCCTAGAAAAAATCCCATTGTGAAATTATTAAATGTAGAAAAAATGTTGAGAATACCTTACGTTATCTATGCAGATTTTGAAAGTATACAGTTACCCTATCAAACATGTCTACCTAATCCTGAGGCAAGTTATACAGTACCATACCAGAGTCATGTTCCTATGAGCTTTGGTATATACGTTAAACCCTCACCGGCTGTGGAACACATAAAGACAAACCTTCCAAGCCTACCTGTTATTTATCGTGGACCTGATGCTGCAGAAAATTTTATGGACTGTTTGATCTCAATAGCTAATGAAATCGATCGCCTTTACAGCTTAAATATTCCTAAGGCCTTAACTCAGGATCAAGAGGCAGAGTTCCAATGTTCTGAAGCCTGTTATTTGTGTCAAAAACCATTTACCAAAGTGGACTGGAAAGTTCGAGACCATTGCCATATTACAGTGGAATACCGTGGAAGTGCTCAAAATAACTGTAATTTGAGGTGAAAAACACGTAACCCCGTTCCTGTGTTTCTACATAATATGAGTGGCTACGACGCAAATCTCATTGTAAAGCAATTAGGATGTACTACTGAGAGAGTGGATGTTATCGCTAACTCAAAAAAAAGTACACTTCCTTTGCCAAATATGTAGGAAATGTTAAGCTTAGATTTGTGGACACGTTTCGGTTAATGCCAAGTAGTTTGGAAAACTTAGTTTCCAACCTAACATCATACCTTGAAACAGACAATTACTTAGGAAAGGAAAATGCAATGCTCATGACTCGTAAAGGGGTATTTTGTTATGACCACATTAACTCATGGGAAAAGTTAATTGAAACGTGTTTACCTCCAAAAGAGGTATTCTTCAACAAATTAAGTCAAGAAGATGTTAGTCAAGAAGACTATGAACATGCCAAAAATGTCTGGAATCAGTTCAACATTAAAGCTCTAGGGGAATATAGTGACCTCTACCTAACTTCAGATGTACCCCTTCTTGCAGACAGCTTTGAAACGTTTAGAAACAAAACACTAGAAACACACCGAGTGGATGCTGCACACTTTTTCACTTCGCCTGGTTTAAGTTTCGAGGCAATGCTCCTTTACACAGGAATTGAACTGGAATTGCTACAGGATTACTATCACATTCATCTAATCGAGTCTGGAATACGTGGAGGCATATGCCAGGTGTCTCATCGGTATGCTGAAGCTAACAATAAATACATGGAAACCTTTGATTCTGAGAAACCATCGCAGTTTATTACCTATGATGACGCCAACAACCAATACGGGTGGGCTATGTGCCACTCTCTTCCTTATGGCGGATTTCAGTGGGTTTCTCCAGATACCGTTGATCTAGAAAAACTAAAGAAAGACGATCCTGTGGGATGCATTCTAGACGTTGATGTAGATTACCCATCTGACCTTCATGATCTACACAACGATTTACCTTTCCTACCAGAGTGTACACAACCTAAGGATTCGTCTCTGAAAAAACTAATTCCTCATCTTGGAAATCGAAGGCGATATGTTGTTCACTGAATGGCATTAATAATAATAATAATGTTATTGGTTTTACGTCCCTTTTAACTACCCTGGCTTTTAGAGACGCCAGGGTGCCAGAATTTTGCCCCGAAGGGGAACTTTAACGTGCCAGTAAATGTACTGACACGGCTCCCTCGCATTTGCGCACCCTCAAATGCCAGCTGACTGTGCCAGGTTTCGAACCTGCAGCCTTGGGCTCAGCAAGCGAGAACGTTACCTAAATGGCATTAAAACCGGCTTTAGATCATGGAATAAAATTGATAAAAATTCATCGTGTGTTAAAGTTTAAGCAAAGACCTTGGTTAGAGGCATACGTTGATTTTAATAACAACCTTCGAAAACAAGCCAAAAATGATTTTGAGAAAGATCTGTACAAATTATTCAACAATGCCATTTTTGGAGAAATAATGGAAAATATCCGTAAAAGAATAGACATACGCCTTGTGACTGACAGCAAAAAGGCAGAAAAGCAAATAGCAAAGCCGACATTTATTGACAGAATAATTTATGGTCCTAACCTAGCTGCTTTCAACATGGCTAAACATAACATTGTATTCAATAAGCCTATATATATTGGAATGTGTATACTGGATATTTCAAAAACTCGAATGTATTCCCACCTCTATGATGTCCTGTTACCCTATTACGGAATGAACAATCTTAAACTCATGTATATGGATACTGGCTCGTTCATTTATTTGGTTAACACCCAAGATATATATGAAGACAAGTGGGATTTCCTAGAACACCTGGACACATTAGATTATTCTACTAATCACATATGTTACTCTACATCAAACAAGAAATCGTTGGGGAAATTTAAAGACGAGGCTTGTGGACAAATTATAAAGGCATTTGTTGGACTTAGAGCTAAAATGTACGCTATAGACATAAATGGTGAAAAAATCAAAAAGATTAAAGATATTAACAGAGGTGTTGTAAAAATTGTATAAGCTCTCAAGATTATAAGGATTGTGTCATGAACAACAATGTAAAAAGAATACCAATGAACATTATCGCTTATAAACAACATGACATCTATAAGACTAAACAAAATTGCTTTGTGTCCTGGTGATGATAAAAGAGTGATTGATGCTACTGGTATCGGTACATATGCCTATGGTCATTACTCAATCATTGACCATGCTTAAAGAGTTAAGTTTTGAATATCAAAATTCTCTGCATGGGTCTAGCAAATACATAAAACAAATCAATTTAAAAAATTAAAACAATAGCACTGCAAAAATAGAAAAACACAAAAAGAAAAAAAATGGTATTCATAATCAAAAAATAAATAAAATAGAAAACATAATAAAAACAGCTGTACAATTTATAACAAAAAATATATAAAAATGTATTATGTGTAAATAGTGTACATGTATTTAAAATAAAAATATTGTATGGACACTGCTTGTACATTTTTAATTACTACCCACCTATCTCCACTCCTAATGCAAAATAAACATGTAAAACACAAATTGGAAAATCCATGTTCCCATATTGACAAAATAGAAAAGACATTAAACTGAAATTTTAAAAACTGTAAAGGGGAATTTGGTTAATTGACAAATGTGTAAACAACAAATTGGGAAATCCATGTTTCTATATCATGAAATTGAAAAACTTTAAACTGACATTTTAAAAACTGTAAATGGGAAATTGATAAATGTGTAAACAAAAAAAGCAAAATCCATGTTTCCATATTATGAAATTGAAAAACTTAAAATTGGCATTAAAGAAAATGAAAATGGGAAATTGGAAAATTGACAAATGTGTAAACAACAAAATGCAAAATCCATGTTTCCATATTATGAAATCGCAAAACTTAAAACTGACATTAAAAAAACTGAAAATGGGAAATTGGAAAATTGACAAATGTGTAAACAACAAAATGAAAAAAAAAACGGTTGGGGTAGTGATCATGTTGTACAGTAGACTATAGGACTAGCATAAGGATAGTTGCATGTGCCCTTATATATACTTTGTGTATGTTCATTAGTCTTTGGATTAGCTTAAGTTAGGTTTGGTAAAGTTAGTTTTGGTAAGGTTAGGTATGTGACCTTGTAGTTTACTCTTTTCGGAAAATGTAAAATGTAAAATCAAAAATCAAAAAATCTTAGATTTAAAATGTAAAATCTAAAAAACTAAAATTTAAAATACAAAAAAATAAAAAATGTAAAATCTAAAAAATGGAAAATGGAAAATCAAAAATCTAAAATGTTAAAATGTAAAAAGTTAAAATGTAAAATCTAAAATCTTTAAATGAGGTTTCTGTGCGTTAAGTTAGGTTAGGTTAGGTTAGGTTATAACTAAGTTCATTATTTGTGCTTTCTCATTTGCTCTTACTTTTTTTTGCTTTGACTTTGAAGTTAGTTTAGGTTAGGTTAGGATATAACTAAGTTTATTATTTGTGCTCTTTCATTTGCTCTTATATTTTTGCTCTGACTTTGAAGTTAAGTTAGGTTAAGTTAGGTTAGGTTAGGTTATAACTAAGTTTGTCATTTTTGCTCTCTCATTTGCTCTTATTTTTTGCTCAGACTTTGAAGTTAGGTTAGGTTAGGTTAGGTTGATTTAGGTTAGGTTAGGTTATTACTTAGTTTATTATGTGTGCTCTCACATTTGCTCTTATTTTTTTGCTCTGACTTTGAAGTTAGGTTAGGTTAGGTTAGGTTAGTTTAGGTTAAGTTAGGTTAGGTTAGGTTTGGTTATAACTTAGTTTATTATGTGTGCTCTTACATTTGCTGTCATATTTGCTCTCACTTTGAAGTTCGGTTAGATTAGGTTAGGTTAGGTTAGGTTAGTTAGGTTAGGTTAGGTTAAGTTTGTTCAAGTTGGGATAGGCAGAATGGCTGAGGTATAAATTAAACCCGCTTTTTCTCTCTTTTGCCTCACAAGACCTAGTGTACCCCATTCCAACCATTAGATTAGAAATTAAATTTCTTGGCAGAGCCAGGACTGAAACCCGGGCTCCGCAGTGACATGCAAAAATGCTAATCACTTCACCTTAAAGAGGATAATTTAAGATTGCTCTTAATGGTACTTGATCAATCAATAAATACCTAATAATAACAATAATAATAATAACAATAATAACAATAAAAATAATAATAATAAATATTACATTTAGTAACTACACGGCCGACCTCCACAGTCTCAGGGTGTGGCGACCATATTGCCCATTAGCTACTGCGCCAGCTCTGACTGCCCCCTCTATTAGAATAACATAGGGCTGGTTGCGCGCGGCGGCCATATTGCCCATTAGCCCCTGCGCCAGAACCGCCCTTTATATCCTACTTGCGAAGCCTCGTTGAATAATAGCTAGGTATTTAAGTTAATTTAAATGTTATTCATAATGTTGAATTTTGGGCTTATGCCGTGTTTTATTATATTGCAATTCGACGCGTTTCGAAAGAAACCATGTCTTTCGAAACGCGTCGAATTGCAATATAATAAAATACGGCATAAGCCCAAAATTCAACATTATGAATAATTACACGGGCCGTGAAAGTCTAAATGACAATAATTTAAATGTTGTTAGTGGAGGGTGTTTGGAAAAGGAGGATGGGACTATAATGTTCTGGCCAGTTTAATTGCTCTCGTAGAACGTGGCGCGGAAGATAATTAGCACACATAATTCGAAGCACTGATAGTTTGTTGACAAGTTGAAAAACTTCACTATTGCAATGTATGTGAGTTCGTAAAGCAAGAAAATGTTATTGCAGTTATGAAGAACACTTAGTCGAATTTGAACTTGAATCGATTTATTGCGTTGAAGAGTTTTTAGGTTGCAGTAGAATAATGCGGTAAAGTTCCCGCGGTGGCAAGCAAATTTGGTGTTGACCAGCAGTTAATGTAACATGACTTTCTCAGTGAAGAAAAGTATTCCCATAATTGGAGTGGAAAAATACTAGATTGCTTGAATAGTAGAAAAATTGTTTGCCATAGAAAGTTCTAGATTTGAAATGACTGTTAAATAGGGTAATAGAAATTCCTCGGAGGAAAGCTAAGTTTTATAGACAGTGAGTAATTTGAATGAAATCCCTCGTTGTGAGAAAGTATTCCCAGTTATTTTTTACTAGAAGTACTAAATTTCATTTTAGAAAGCTAGCTTAGATAGCCATAGCCTGATAAAAGGAAATCCCTCGAAGTCGGTTATTGCACAACATTTAGTAATTCCACACACTGTCTATAAAATTGAATTAAAAGCATTTAGTTATTTAAAAATCCATTAAAATGTGTTTAAAACATTGAAGTTTGTACTTAGCCGAGCAGGCGATGGTTCCTGGTGACGGTTGGTTTTACAGAATAGACATGGCGTCTATTTTAAAATATCTTGTTAAGACAAGAGACTGGCCCGGGGAGGACTTTGCACTCTACTCGACGGCCGAACTATGATAAGTGAGAACGAGCGATACCTCACACGACAGAGGTAGGTAGGCACGGGGAAGGGGAAAGGGAAGAAGGCGGAGAGGGTGTAAGAGACAAAAGAGTATACAGCATAATATACAACATGACAAAATAAAAGATTCTTCATAGATGCGAATTTTCTTCATGATGCAGTGTTCATGGAGATGTTAGCTGGCGACAACGACGACGCCTGGTGGTTTGATAAGGATGTCCTCTTGAGCATTGAGATATTGAGAAACTTCAGTGATTAGCTGCTAGATGCCTCTAGATTGTCCATGGAAGATAAATATCTAGAACAGATTTATAAAAATCATAAGCAAGTGCATGGAGAAAATAGAACGTAAGGAATCACTGTTGGTGTCTGCGAAAAAGGAAAGAAGGAATGAAAGAAAATTAAAGCAAAGAACAGCAAGAGCTAACTTTGACTGACCGTGTATTCCAATGAATACACCAGGAGGAATTAGAAGTTGATTTTCAAAAATGATCAACGGACTATTTTCAGAGTAGTTTTGCAAATAAGCCTGCAGGAGCGAGGCAGAAGTCAGTCATTTTGTGGATCCCAGAGGGGACACCAAGCTGATTCACCACAGTACAAAACAAGTCATTTTGTGGATCCCAGAGGGGACACCACGCTGATTCACCACAGTACGAAACAAGTCATTTTGTGGATCCCAGAGGGGACTCAACGCTGATTCACCACAGTACGAAACTAGTCATTTTGTGTATCACAGAGGGGACACCACGCTGGTTCACCACAGTACAAAACAGTCATTTCTGTGGGTCCCAGAGGGTACACCACGCTGATTCACCATCACGCTACAGTACGTCAGTTCGAGATCACGTTAAGTTGTAATCCCTGAGGGGACTTTACGAAAGTCAACCACCAGTCCAGAGGGACAGAACACTACGCAAGTTAAACAGTAGGTCCGGCGAGGCCGCAGCACGTTGTTTCGAAATCAAAGTATAGCTAAAGTTGAAGCCAGTTAGAATCTCATGGTCGCTGATGGAGAGCCATAAAGATTTAGAATCAGGCACCGAAAGAAAGTGAAAGTACGCGTTCAAGTATAATTATACTCAAAGTATAAAGTAATATCAACGCAAATAACATGCAGTTCTAGTGCGATAGACACATAGAAGCGTTAAAATAGAGAACATTGAAAAAACGAACACTTCAAACCTCGATGGAGGCAGAAAGTAGTTCGGAAATACGAGAGTTCGCAACCAGACGTTGTCGGAACTTGTAAGCAGTTACGTTAATAAACCAGTGTGTTTAAACTGTAGGCAAATAGACAGAACCTTGAGTCGAGATAGAAGTGGTCCAAATTAAATAATAGTCACAGGGACTAAGGCGAGCAGCCAGCACGAGTAGAGGAGAAAGATTGTCATCTAGAAACGAGTCGGGAGGTCACCGTTCGCGTCTGGAGATACGGCGAAAGACAATTACACATAGTGGATCAACTGTAAATAACATAGGAGTTAAATAGAACTAGATCCTGAAGTGTTAACTACGTGTGAAGTGTTAATAAGTGAATTGGAGGGTAATATATTATTGTATGTGTTTTAAATGTCCCAGTGTGAATTGAATTTGAATTGAATTTATTCATAGATAACTGCCACTGAGGCTAAAGTGTGATGGGAAATATAGAAAATATCCTTGTAAGAATGTTGAGAAAGTGTATAACTTCGTGTGAAGTGGAAATAATTGATTTGTCACATCACAGTGTTAATAAAATGGTGTGAGTTACAACTGTAATGGGCGAAATTCTTCATGAGAGAGGTTCTAAACAACCTGAAGTCGGTGGGTACTAGGGATTTTATTATTATTGTACCATTATGTATCATGATTGGAAACACCATTGTTGATAATCATTTTTGTGAAGTGATTGTGTTAAAATGTCAGTGCTAGAATGCATTTTTGTAAAGAATGACCAGATTTTGGAAGGTCGTGTTAATGAATTAGGTGTTCAGAAAGAAATAAAAAAAACGAAATGAAAGTAAAGTAGTCAAGATTTAAATAAGGAAGGAACTCGATTTATGATATAATTGAAATGAATTTACAGTGAAGTTAAAATATCAGTGATTTTAAAATAAAGTAAATATCGAATGCTGAAACTAAATAATTAAAATACAAGTTATGCTAGAATAAAATGAGAGAAAGTGTATGACTTCGTGTGAAGTGGAAGGAATTGATTTGTCACATCACAGTGTTAATAAAATGGTGTGAGTTACAACTGTAATGGGCGAAATTCTTCATGAGAGAGGTTCTAAACCACCTGTTTCCTTGTTCCTAAGCTCATAGCCTATATTTGTTTAGAAGCACTCCTCTATGGAAGATTAGACCGTCGATACAGAGAATGGATGATTTTGTGAAATGCACACTAGAGTCAACTCTTAATACAAATTTAAATGATAGATCATGGACAATAGCCTCACTCCCTGTTCGTTACGGTGGAATCGGAATACGGAAAATTGAAGATTTAATGCTTCCAGCTTTCATGTCATCGGTGAATAGTGTTTTCTCTCTCGTCCAGTCAATGTTTCCAGTTATATCAGACATTGAGGAAATCACTTTTTACGCTGAGGCCTTGGAATTATGGAACTACCAGTTTAACGATCCATCTATCCCTGCGTTCCAACGTAATTGGGACGGTCTCGTTTGCAATAAAATAATGGACAACCTGGAATTTCACTCAGATGAGGAAAAAGCTATTAATTGGCTAGTTTGAAGAAAGAATCGAATTCATGGTTAAATGCCATCCCATCGAGAACAATAGGGACATTACTGGACAACAACAGTTTTAGGATTTCGATGTCTCTCCGCCTTGGATCAACGCTTTGTGAACCTCATACTTGTGTCTGTGGTGAGGTCGTTTCCGCACGTGGTACACACGGCCGACATTCTCGTCATTTCTCTACAAATGAAACGCTTCGGAGGGCTCGATTCGATTCCCGGCTCTGCCACGAAATTTGAAAAGTGTTATGAGGACTGGGTGGTCCAAATTACTAGAGGAGTGATATTTTCAACGACCTACACATGCTTTCTATACGCCGTTACGTGCTAGCATTTGTGTTATTTCATGCAATAAATACAGCTGTGATTTTCTTTACTAACGTGTTTACTAGATGTATTGCGTCCTCACCCCAAGGACCCATTGTCTCCACAGCAAAGGCCACGAAAAGATAGTCCTCCATGATCTTCCTATATTTGTTATTCTTCCGAGTGACGGCGATCTCAGTTACAGATCCTGCTTCCTTTGATGATGATGAAATATAGGAAGGAGGCAACGTATCTGAGCACGTTACATACCAGACTAGGCATTTGCCATTCGACCACGGAATTATGGTCATCCCACCAGGGCGGCGACCGTCGTCTCTGCAAATTCCAGGCGGTTAAAGTCCGATCTGACGTAGTATGCGAGACCGAGTATAATAGTGCTTCGAATCCAGCGGTAGGCAAACTCTTTTGAACGACAGCCCGTGCTCCATTTTAGTGGGGATATAATATCAAGACACACTTACAAAGTCACATTACCACATTTATTCACTTACGATGTATTACTGTGCAGAGTACGTTGAATTTTGCTAATTTATGAAGATAGATAGTGAGAAATTTTGCGTTGGACACTAGACTATCTGTATCTAAAGCGTTCTTACCGGTTCGAATACGATTTTAGTCGTCGGATATAAGAAATATTAATGTGCAGGTTCAAGGATAAGAATCATTTACTTTTCTTCTGTTGTGATGGCTTTCAAATGTGCAGATGTTCTCTTAACCCACGGCCATCTCGATCGCATCACCTAGCCACGTGCGTTTTCACTGCATATTGGGTAGCGGAAACATTACGTTAAGGAGCTATGAGTATAATAGAAATATTATAATACTCTCACGGTTATGGGTTGTTCTTAATGCAACTGCAGTGCACTCTTAACACTCAAACTGTCATATCATTGGCATTTGTAGACTAATCAGTGAGGTGTTAGCACTGGTACGGTATGATTAATATACCCTCATCCACAAATTGGTATTGCTTTCAAGCTAAAAATCAGAGTTTTAAGTAGCTTCCATTAGCTGGAAATTCGCAAGTGTATTTTCAACATCGTAGGCGATTTTAGGAAAATAGTTGCCTCAAAAAACAACGAGTTACAAGGTGGAGAAGAAGGTTCAAAGTTTTCTTTAATTCAAACTCCGCGTCAGTAGGACTAATAGTTCATGAGCCATGAGCCAATGCACACGAGACTTCATTTTGCTGTTCTCAACGGTGTCAATATTTGAGGTTTCTTTTTTAACTTTAGAGGCTTGGACATCGTGCTCATCGCATTGTTGTGTTCTTGTGTGTGTTTAAATGTGTCTAATAACCTATGTTGTTACGGAGTCGGTAGTAGTTTGTGTATTTGTAGCTGAAAGTAGGTGTGTTACGGGGGTGGCAGTGGTCTTAACTTTCGAACCATCCCAGCATTTTATCTGGAGTAGAAGTGGGATACCACGGAAAACCCTTCCAGGATGACGTAGTCTAGTCTTGATTAGATTATAAAGATTTAAAAATCAATTCCACAAGCATGCCAACACACTTAATTTTGTTTGTATAAACATAATCATACCTGAAAATTCATTCAGCAGACGCTCATTCAGTTAGTAGCTTTCGTTTCTGATATCTCAGTTGCTCTCTTATTATATCTTTAGAAATAAAAGTCATGTTAACAATCGAATGAACTCAATACAATACGGTTTTCCTCATTAGTGGATGAATTAATAGTGTTTTATATTTGTCGAACGTAAGTATGATGAATGGGTTTTGACGCGATACGTGCGGTGGCCTGAGCGAGTCTGATTTTCCTTTTAAATCAAGGTGGTCAACATTTTGAACACTTGCTACCCTCAATATGAAGAATACCTTGCTTTCGTTTTACAGATCACGATGTCGTCTTCCAACCTGGCTACGAACCATCGGATAAAAGCGGTCCTTTTCAGGACGAATAAAAATTCACTTGTGGGAACAGGTGCATTAGCGGCCATAGTACATCCACTGTAAACGGCATTAAGCGAAAAAACATGTACCAGCCGGAGATCGAACCTGCTACCAGGCATCTTGCCTGACGTAAAAGCAGGAATGCATGATATAGCCACCTTAGCTACTGATAGCCATAGCGAATTGCTAGCACGTATGAATCTATTCGTAGCCCCCAAGACACCTGCCCAAACGTAATCTGTGATCGTTTAAAACATGCATTGTAGTTGCGGTCATTGAAATAATGCTACCGCTAATGATTTCTACTACACACATCAAAAAAAGTTTTGCATCACCTCGGTTCCAAGAGTTCCGGAACCGTTAAATACAAAGAGAATAGAGATCAACACAAACAACATTTCAGCTCGTTTTATTGCTCATGAGACCCACACATTGCATGTTGTACCATCATACAGCTAGACTTTCAGCATTTGTGGTCCAGATTGCAGTACACACCACTACCTCTAATACCCAGTAGCACGTCCTCTTGCATTGATGCATGCCTGTATTCGTCGTGGCATACTATCCACAAGTTCATCAAGACACTGTTGGTCCAAATTGTCCCACTCCTCAACAACAATTCGGCGTAAATCTCTCAGAGTGGTTGGTGGGTCAAGACGTCCACAAACAGCCCTTTTCAACATATCCCAGGCATGTTCGATAGGGTTCATGTCTGGCGAACATGCTGGCCACTGTAGTCGAGCGATGTCGTTATCTTGAAGGAACGCATTCACAAGATGTGCACGATGAGGTCGAGAATTGTCGTCCATGAAGACAAATGCCTCTCCAATATTCTGCCGATATGGTTGCACTATGGGTCGGAGGATGTCATTCAGGTATCGTAAAGCCGTTTCGGAGCCTTCCATGACCACCAGTGGCGTACGTCGGCCCCACATAATGCCACCCCAAAACATCAGGGAACCACCACCTTGCTGCACTCGCTGGACAGTGTGTCTAAGACGTTCAGCCTGACCAGGGTGCCTCCAAACACGTCTCCGACGATTGTCTGGTTGAAGGCATATGCGACACTCATCGGTGAAGAGAACGTGATGCCAATTCCGTGGGGTCCATTCAGCATGTTGTTGGGCCCATCTGTACCGCGCTGCATGGTGTCGGGGTTGCAAAGCTGGACCTCGCCATGGACGTCGGGAGTGAAGTTGCGCATCATGCAGCCTATTGCGCACAGTTTGAGTTGAAACACGACGTCCTGTGGCTGAACGAAACGCATTATTCAACATGGTGGCATTGCTGTCAGGGTTCCTCCGAGCGGCAATCCGTAAGTAGCGGTCATCCACTACAGTAGTAGCCCTTGGGCGGCCTGAGCGAGGCCTGTCATCGACAGTTCCTGTATCTCTGTACCTCCTCCATGTCCGAACAACATCGCTTTGGTTCACTCTGAGACGCCTGGAAACTTCCCTGGTTGAGAGCCCTTCTTGACACAAAGTAACAATGCGGACGCGATCGAACTGCGGTATTGACCTTCTAGGCATGGTAGAACTACAGACAACATGAGCAGCGTACCTTCGTCCTGGTGGAATGACTGGAACTGATCGGCTGTCGTACCCCCTCCGTCTAATAGGCCCTGCTCATGCATGGTTGTTTACATCTTTGAGCAGTTTTAGTGACATCTATGAACAGTCAAAGGGACTGTATCTTGGATACAATATACACAGTCAACGTCTATATGCCGGAGATCTGGGAACCGAGGTGATGCAAAACTTTTTTGATGTGTGTATATTCGCGAGCATGAACTCAAAGGTAAAGTTGTACTAAGGCGTAAAGGAGCAGGTAGTAAGGTTTTTAGGATGACTATGATATACGCGTCAGTTGGTTTGACTTCCTCCAAAAAAAAAAGGGCTGGTGAAACTCTCTGTATATTCTGCTACAAAAGAAGGTCCATTCGTAAACAAATGGGCGGAACATTCCTTGTTCCAATACCGTAGTTTCACGTTTGGGCCCTTTGTGACAACTCACACAAAATTTAAGGATTCCTAAAACTGCCATTTCTCCGCATTTTTGACTGTATATGGATTACATGTTAGCTGCACTGATTATTTCTACGGAAACTCCAGAGGGTTCAGGTGTTGGTAGCTGGCTTAACCAAACGCATTATAGCAAACTGACTGGACTGTCTGGGTTTAATCCAATTAGCACAGTTCGACCATCCCGGACCGGATTGCCCTTTCTTCATCGGATATGACATATGATTTTCGTTGATTTGTTATTGGTGCAGTTTTATATGTTACTTTCTTCAGAATCCTAGTTTCTTCTCTAATTACAATTTGTTGCATTGGAATATTAATCTCATCTAAATCAATTTGAATATATTTGAACTAATTAATTTTTTGTTTTACTTTTATAAAGTAGTTAAGTTAAGTAGTTTTTTTTAACGGTCTATTGTCATGTAATCTCGACAAATGACAGAGAAAGGCAATTCTTCCTTTTTCTCATCGTGTCGATTATTGAATCACTTTACCGGACCACTACTGCATTACGCAACAATCTCCATTGTCTATATACCTGGTGTTTTTATAAATGACTAGCTATTTTACCCGGCGTTGCCCGGGAGGTGTATTTACATGTTATAGAAAGATACATGCCAATATATTTCGCCGAGTATATTCACTTTGCCCCTAAGTGAGTTTAAAGCACAGTTCTCCTGTGCTCTGATGTTAATCAAGTGCAATATTAACTCACTGTAAACCTACTGTAGTCGAAAAGTAGGTTGGTTGGTTCCTTAGTTTAGGGGCTGTGATAACGTGATCATATAGCCCCGTGTACTTTCGTTGTGTGTAGAATCTGTCTGATAACCGGTGTTAATTGTGATGACTGAACTAGTGTGTGTTATCTGCTTTTATTCAAGTAAGGACTGCGCACAATAATTTCAAGTAGTTCCTACTTTTGCTACCAAATGCTACCGTCCACGACACCTATCTTGAGGACTTGGCTACTAGATAGCATCGCAGTCAGCACCTGGTGGCGAACATTGGAAATAATAGAGCATTATCAGTTCAAACCTAAAAATCTTGGCTTCACACAAGTGTAGTTAGTGGAAGGTTCTTTTTCATGCCATAAATCTACGACATGGGACCGCCGGCTTTACTTCACTTCCGAATGAAGGCATACTGAGGGATTTTCAACGCCCTTAAAAAGTCCGACGACATCGGGTAGTCGAAAAGTACTGTGGAGAACGTAGTAAAGAATGCAACTATAACAAAGAGGGTTGTACGAGGAGCGTTTTTTAAGTAATACCCGTTGTGATATTACGCCGTTGCAGCACTGCGGTCGGAATTCCGTCGTCTGCATGTCAAAAAAAAGTATTTGTTTCACTTCTCCACACTACAAAAACTGGTTTTCAGGTAACAAGAATGTTTGTTATTCACTGGGCCTTCTATATAATTTACTGAAGAAAAGAGCGCGCTGTCGTCGCGTTTGCAAGGTCAAAACAAACCAAATAAATTGTGACATTGGCTCCTTTTCACGGCCAACAGCTGGTCGTTGAGTTTCACTTGTTAAAATAAAACACTGTTCTTTCAGACAAGATTATGATACAAATCCTACACGTAAAAGAGTGTTGGTTCGATGCTCTGTCGAAGTTATATAAAAAGTGTTATGTACAATGATGGGTGGCAAATGCTATTATCCTCAACAAGTGCAAATGATACGTTATATTTGTGGTTTCTCCACCACCTAGGAGAGCATGTTAAGTGTAAATCCTACCTAGGAATGTGCGGCGTAAGGTCATAATAACTAATCTAGTCCCCACAGCAGGACCGTACATAAAAATAGGTTTTGTCCGTCAGCCTGACTCAAGTGTGTTCTTCATAGTTATGCATGGTTTAGGTTGCAAATTAGGCGTATGGATGGAATGCCTGTAATCCACGTGCTTGCTTTGTAGTACAATCTCAGCCATTACTAAACCATTTGACGTGCGATCCCACCATCGCTAGACCATCTGGAGTGCGGTCCGACCGTCGCTAAACCCCGCCATGACATGGGTCTAATCCATTTCGAAGCTCATGAATAGTTGAATAATTGGTGTTTCTTCATAATAGTTACGTTTCAATAAAGCCATGATGGTTACACTGAATTTATCGCTCTAGTTGCAATTTCACAGAATTTACACTGGTAGCGGTTAGCAAGATAGAATGGCCATGTGGTTTTTCCGCTCACAGAAGCTAACTTATGGCTTGTGCCAAAGTACACACTCACAATTGATTAAGTTCACTCGTGAATCGTTAATTACTTGTTTAACACTGATGATGATAATCTCGCTGCACCTGTAAGAAAAAAAACGTGGCTTAGCAGCGTGCTTTGTGCCTATGTTAAATTGTTAGTGAAGGATCACACATATTCCGAATTGGCGTTTACTGACTATCATAAACACACTCGGCAGTCATACTGCACATAATCACGTATGTTTCTTCACCAGATTAAATAGAATCACACAGATACTCCTCGATTTATCGAGCACGTTTCGACGTCAAGGCAGGACCATGCCTGTTAAAAATAGTACGTCACGCTGCAATCATGCTTGCGATAAGAGTCGCCTCATCAAGGTGCCGGATGGACTCTCTAGTGACTAGTCAAGTGTGTGACTAAAAATATCTGCGGCATTCACTAGGGATTCTTTATATTCATGCCTCCTATTTATCATAAATCATATTTCTCTTCTGAGCATCCAAAATATTTACAACAGTGGTTAATAATCATGGGGTTCACAAAATATTTACATCATATACTCTCGGCGCGGCAACTCATATTAGTCAAACGAGCGCTCTCTTGGCCTGCTCCATGGATGATGAATTCTTCATGAGCCAAAGAGGTCACATGGCAAATGTGAGATCGGGTTCAAAAGAGAGAAAATTACAACGATGAACATCGATTAAAACATAATTGTGATGTTTTATGAACACAATTACGACGATCTATGCAAGAACATTGGCGTCGAATCAATACCACGATATATTATCTCAATGAAGATTTTGAAATGTAATCGCATTCATATTCAAAACGATTATTAATTTATTATCATTAAATTAAAGCTTTGTTCTTTCGTAAATTTAATTAATCTTCATGAATATTTCTTCTTGGAAGAGATTATCATTTTATATTTGAGATTTAGGGAACTTCTAAATCCAGTACAAATTTTGATATGTTGAACACTGAATAACATTACCGTTATTAGACCTTATCGCAACATTATATAATGTTGATGGCTAAATATTACACTGTAGCAATATTTAAATGAAACGATCAATAAGAAGTGATGAATTTATTGATAACAATTATTGTTGTAAGCATAGTAACTATCCAAGTAAACCATCGGAGGTCTTATATTTAAGTACAAGTATCACTATTGGAATGAATATTGAAGTAACAAGATAAATATTTTGTTAGGGAAGTCAATGTAATTTTTATGTGGAGAAATATGTGGAAATAGATCTGAATGTATTACGTGAATTTGTTGTTAGATATACAAAGGAAGGAATGCCGTATATAAGTATTATTGAAGAATGATCTGTGATGAAATATTGAAGCTCTAATACGAGATTGTTTACGTATTATGGAGAACTGTATTGATGTATAGAGAAAGTGGTTAATGCTAGTTAAAGCAACGTTGGTATATGAAGATAATTTATCTATTGTAACTTAGTCTTATTATTATTCTTGAATCATATCTTGGAAGTGTGACGTCGGCGGAAAAACGTAAGCGAGGTTTTTTAGAACTATTGTCTGTTAATTATATTAATCTAATGATATAGGATTTGACAATACTTACATATAAGCTTGGCTTAATTGCATGGCCATATAAACCAGAATTTAACAATAAACTATAAAGTGAGACGACGGTAAAATAATAATTTAGAAAATATAATAAAATAAATGAATATTATTGGAATAGAATGAATAAATAATTAAATGAAAATTTAAGCACTTCAAACAATTATTTAAATGAAATTTAAATAATTATAAAAAATAAGGTGAATATTAATGCAGGATTGTAAATATGTATATAAACTATTAATATAGGTTTATTTAAGAAAATTTTAAGAATAAGAAGAGTGTGGGAGTGTTATACAAGGTATAATATTTTATAAAAATAACATTTAAAATATCGTGATACGGAAGCGTAATGGATAATAATGTGTTTATTGGAAGTTCAGTTTTGGGTGTGAATTTAATAGTATTTCAACGTGTATTAGAAGAAAGGATGTTGATAGAACAGTTTTGTTGTAAATTCGTGTATAATGTAGATGTCAGTGTTCGGTGATGGTTATCTTCGTGAAGGAGAACGGAACGACTGAGCAGCGGAGGCTGGCTTGCGTGAACAGCTGATTGATAGAGTTAGGAAGAGTAGAGTTGTTATGAACATTGCTAAGACTCGAGAACGGAGTTGATGTAAAAATAAAAATAAACAATATTAATTTGAGAATCTAACGGATATACATTATTATTAGTTTTTTTACTCCAATTTTTATTTTATTTTGTGAATTCCGGAACAGCTGTTTCAGTCAATTTCATTTGAAGTGAAGCTGTTGATAGAATGTCGTGTGAGGCATGATCAAACTTTTATTTTTTGACAAGCGAGCCATTATTGTTAAACATTATTTTAAATTCCTAGGTGGAATTATATTTTCAATTTATTGTGATTTTTATTAATTAATTAATTAATTTAAGTCGTTTTTATTATACTCACGTGACTTATTTTAATTACAAAGAGGTTGTGTTATGAAAATGGATCAGGTATATGGCCCCTAAAACCATTCCGTCCCGAGAATTCGTAAGTTTCTCACTCTCCCAATGTAGTTAGAATACTTATCACAGTAGAGTAGTTCATAACACAATCGCAGGACTGCTGTATCATCATCTAGTGCTTGTCGGTAGGATTTGCAGGTTTTTCTAGCCGGGGACCTTCGAGATTCTACGATCCAGTCGATCTTCGGGTAACGACAAGTGCATCCTCTAGATTATACGGGTAAAGTACCTAACGTCAGGCCATGGCCGCCTCCTCTTCCTCGTCTATCCCTCCCAATCTTCCCATCACCCTCAAAAGGCCCCTGTTCGCTTTGCAGGTGAGGCCGCCTTGGCGAATTGCTAGTCACACTGCCCAGTTGTATCCCTCACTCAGAACCTCATGCTCCAGGACACTGCCCTCAGTGGCGGCAGAGGTAGGATCACTCGCTTAGTCCGTGGAAAAGCTAACCCTGGAGGGTAAAACTATAACGAAAAAAACACCCTATCCCTTGGTCTAGTGAACAGGCCTGTATATATGCTCGAAGGTATCAAGTATTTAAATGTCCATAGACTTTTTCTTGGTGTTTTGTTGAGACTGAAGGTAAATGCATCTCTGAACATAACAAGTAGTTCCGTGAAGAACTATACAGCCTATTTTCATATATCCTACTTATGTTAATTGCCACTATCAACATACAAAATTTCAGTTTGATTGCTGTAATAGATTCGTAGATATTGAGAACCGACTAAATATTTCGGATGGTCGCCATGTTGGATTTTATATATGTAGGTTCTAGAGTTATGTACTGTTACATGCAGATTATTGTGAACGTGTAGTATTCAATCGCATAGTTAGGACACAAGAAAAAACAAGGAGATTTTAAAATTTTTCACAGCTGCCATCTTGAGGTTATCTAAACAA
Source organism: Meconema thalassinum (assembly GCA_946902985.2). Lineage (NCBI taxonomy): Eukaryota > Metazoa > Arthropoda > Insecta > Orthoptera > Tettigoniidae > Meconema > Meconema thalassinum. The sequence goes on along the minus strand of OX336388.2, from coordinate 600,525,392 downwards.
TTGAAATAAATTAGATGCCAGTGGATTAACAATCGTATAAGGATTTACTGTACCAAGTTTCACTGCACGCGGATGGTTAAACTGCGAGAAACGTCCATGTGAATATTTATAATTCGCGTCACCGCCATGTTGGATTTGTGATCACCAGGTTATTTAAAGTCCTATAGGTGAACTTAAGTTCATAGCCCCTATGAACATTAAAAAATGCAGTTTGATTGCTAAAATAGATTCGTAGATATTCAGTATCGTCTAAATATTTCGGATGGTCGCCATGTTGGATTGTTAAATGTATAGGCCATAAAGTCATGTACCATTGAAGGAAAATTATTGCGTAGGTTCATTATTCAAACTTTCACTTCAATCGCATGACTACATCACAATAAATAAAATCTTAATTTTTAAATTCGCACTGCCGCCATCTTGAGGTTATGTAAACAATTGAACTAAATTAGATACCAGTGGATTACAATGTGTATAAATATTTCCTGTGCCAGGTTTCAGTGCGCTTGGAACATTAAATCGCGAGAAAGGTCTATTTAAAATTTTCAAATTCGCTTGGCCGCCATGTTCGTTTTGTAGTTAACCGGTTTTTGAAAGTCTTATAGATGGACTTCCAGTAGTGCCCTTTATCTCCGTACAAAATTTCAGGGTTTTACCGCTAATAGTTTCTGAGATATAGAATGCCGGTGAAATATTTCGCACATCCGCCATCTTGTGATTATGTAAACATTTGAACGAAGTTAGATGTCGGTGCATTACAATGTATATAAACATATACTGTACCAAGTTTCATTGCGTTTGGTTGGTCAAATCGCGAGAAACGTCTATTTAAAAGTCGCAAATTCGCTTGGCCGCCATGTTGGTTTTGTAGTTACCAGGTTTTCAAAAGTCACATAAGTGAACTTATAGTAGTTCCCTCTATCACCATAGAAAATTTCAGGGTAATATAGGTAATAGTTTCGGAGATATTGAATGCTGGTGAAATATTTCGCACAGCCGCCATGTTGGATTGGTGAGTCGTAACAAAATTTGAAGGGCACGGTCGAGGTCGCCGGGAATAGTGCTATGAACTTTCCGAGTTTCATTGAAATCGCTCCAGCCGTTTAGATTTTATTAGGGGGGACACACACACGAATCACACACACACACACACACACGCACACACACACGGACAAAAGGTGATCTCATAAGCCTATTTTTTTCAAAATTGAAAATAGGCTAAAAATGCTTTATGTCCACATGTAGCCAAGTGCAATTCGAGTTTAATCCGGAAATTTAGAATATCAAGTCCGGATATGAAAAAAATAGTTGTAAGTACCTATAAATAAGATAATCCTAAAAGTCCCACGGCCTCCTTGATGTGATACCTGAAATATCCTAGAAAAACATGGAGAAACCTGGAATTTTCCTGGAACGCTTATAAATCGCGAACGAGTGGTCAGAACCTCGTTGTTTTTGGCTTATTGATATGTATTTGTATGCGGAATAATATTTTTAGGTACCCAGGAAAAACAATTGGTACACTGTAAAAAAATATTCAAACATTTTTATTTATTTTTGTCAAAAATCTGAATTTTGACAAAATATGACCTCCTTCCATGCCAAAATGCAGTCACATACACGCCGATAATTATCAGCGATTATAAAATTAATTATTCACTGTAAACAAGCCTAAGAATTCCGAAAACACGGTGTTCGTTGCCTGGACGGTGGCTACAATGGGCATATATCGCGAACCTCGGAGTTACCGAATTTATTGTTTTTGTTTTTCTTTTCCTAGAGATGCTTAGAGTTGTGTTAGACCTCTGATTTTTCTGTTTTCTTCACAAATAAGTACGGCACTCTCTCGTAACTCATCCATCCCCTCCCCTCTTCGCACTCCACCCCCTCAACCCTGCCGCCTTTGTTCCCAACACTCAAGTGCAATCAATTATGCTTCTTACGACAATTTTATGTTACATTAAAAAATGTGTTTTTTTGGGGGGGGGGGGGGAGGATCCATGAAGCAAAATATACACTGAGTTGTCTTAAATAGGTAGCTAAAGTAATCAAGTTAACGTCATTTAGAAACACAAAGCTTTCGTTAATATTTATTGGCACACAGGTGTACTACCGTAATGAGGTAGACGCTTAAAGAATTATATACTGTAATGTGAAAACATTAACTTATGTATATACGTACATATTGTACGTCTTATAAAATTAGAGGAACGAACAAAACATATCCCTTCTGGTAAGACTAGGAACGAACAAGTATAAGGAATAGCCTACATAATTATCAGAGACGTCGACGCGTCCGTGGCGGGGCCTCGTCAGGGTCGTCGATGAGCTCTGCAATTCAAAACCAGAGGTCTGAGCAATTTTTTACCTACTTTTCACATTTTGCAAAAATGAAGAAAAAGTAGTCTTATGAGATCGGGCAAATGTGTGTCTGTCTGTCTGTCTGTCTGTCCTTCTGTCTGTCTGTCTGGCTGTGTGTGTGGGTCCCCCCCCCCCTATCAACTCCTAAACGGCTGGAGCAATCAAAACAAAATTTGGTAGGAGTAAAGGTCTATACCCGAATATCTCACGGCCATATTTGAAAATGATGTCAGTGCTACCAACTGCTAAAAAATCGGAATTGAAATTTGAGCTCCATGTTGGATATCTTGGAAGGTATGAATGGGAGCTATTTCAAAATTGGCATACGTATAGATAATATTGCAGTTTAATTTCCAGGAGGCCATACATCGCTGTGTTGCCAAAATGATTATAAGCCTGCTGATTGGTCCAATTTTTAAATGCACATAACTTCTACACTATCAATTGGAATTCAACCAAATTTCGTATGTTGTATGCATACATGACCAGATATGACTGAGCGTATTCTTAAGACCCACCAGGGCTGCCAACTGTTAATAAATGCTCCTAATTTATTTTATCCAAATACCAATATATCAGAAAGTATGCAAGCCAATAGCTCTAAACTTTGCACACGTATAGTACCTGGCATTCTAGATGCATTTGGACTAACTAATATACGTCAGTGCTGCCAACATGATTCTAAGCCTGCTGATAGGTCCAATTTTAAAATGCATGTAACTTCTATACTAACTAATGGATTTCATTCAAAATTGGCACAACAATAGATCATATTATTTCAGATTATTTCTGAACAATACATGCATGACATTGTTGCCAACATGATTTTACGCACGCTGTTAGATCCAATGTTTAACTGCATGTAACGTCCATGCTATTCATTGGACTTCAACCAAATTTTGTATTCTGTACCTTAAGACATGGAACTAAGAATATATTCAGTCATCAGGGCTGCCAACTGTAGTGCTCTATTAGGCTACATTATGCAAGGTATACAGTATTTCGAAATAATTTGAAATTTCGATATTAGCAACTTAATTTCTTCATTATTCAAGATAGGTTCATATACTGTAGAATAATCATTGGCATGAAAAGTAGGCTCTTTAGTTCGTCACGGAATTTCTTGTTAAAACTAAAATCTACAATAAGCCTATTGAAGTTGCAAATGTTTACCTTCTGGAAAGTCTCTGTTTCTTCTTCTTCTTCCTCATCGGAGTCTTCACACCGATTACTGCAGCCGTGTCCAGCACAATATCCACACATATTTGTGCAGTCAATGCGGATCTTTCTGCAGCTGCAGTTTAATGTTTCGCATCCGGCCGCACAGTTGCATGATATAAGATTGAGCAGTTGAGACGGAGGTCTTGTGTTTGTAACAGCGACCAGCTTGCCGTTTGCTTCTTGTCATCCCCATTGAGTTGGGGGCAGGTCATTTCAGCGGCATTAGACTGCATGTTGTGGCACACAATGACATGTGAATGTAGCATTGAAGATTCATAACGTTGCAAAAATTTCATTAACGTCTTAGAGGCTATTATGTAGGCCGTGAATGCAAAGATATCCTTTGTACTCTGTTGACTGTGCGTACCGGAAGAGCATATGTTTTCAGCACTAATATAAAACTGCGTGCCTGCAGCACATAATGACATGTTATTGTAGCATTGAAGCTTCATAAAATTGCAAACCGTTGCAAAAATGTTTTTCCAGTGGTGTATTCGAACCTTCGCTCCTCGGGTTGAACAATTGGATATCCAGTGGTTGTCTACTTGTGCTACATTACACGTTAGTTGGGCTCCATAAAAGCAATATTATAAGGGGAGGCTGACTCACCTGGTATAAGATTGTTCTGATTATCCTTTGTCAACTTTATGCAGTTGAACTGTCGTTGATTTGGTGTATAATTTAAATAGTGTTTTAATAAATAAACAAACGACAAATAGTACATTATGCAACGAGCCTATAATGGCAATAATTAAGGCACGAGTATGTTTATACAACGAGCGTAAGCGAGCTTTATAATTTCCATAGGAGTGTCTTAGTTACCATTATAGGCGAGTTGCATACGACTGTTTATGTTCGACGATAATTATAATTTTATTGTATGTTTTAACATAAATATTCATAAATATCTGTGGGATTCAGTTAGTGAACAGAGCGTGCTGGGTTTGCTGACTGAACAGAGCGCATGCGTGGGTCAAGGCACTCCGAACGCATAGACCATTCACTTTGCTTGCCAACACAGAACACCTATTGTTTACATCGGATTTTGAGCGCATGTGCTAAGTTATCGTTACCTAATTGGTCACACAACTGTTTCTTGAGCTCTGATTGGTGGGAGAAACTGTTTCATAATGAACAATAGTGTTATAATGAGCCTCATTATGATACAGTTTTCTGACACATAATGTTTACATTTCAACATCGTCGAACATAAACGTTATTTAACAAATCGTTTCCTAATTAAACGTTCTATAATAAAGATAATTCGATTTTTTTACCAGTTGTCGGATAAATTTGTTTCTTTAGCCTTTAATGTGTTCTATTTTTGGTTGGTTGGTTCTTAAGTTTAGGGGCTGCGAAAACGCGGTCATGTAGCCCCGTGTACTTTGGGTGAGTGTAGAACCTGTCTGATAACCGGTGTTAATTGTGATGACTGTATTAGTGTGTTATCTGTTTTTTAATTTAAGTACAACTGCAACTTAGAATTTTCAAATAGTTCTTACTTTTGCCGCCAAGCGCCACCGTCAACGACTACTAGGCCGAGTTCAGAACATAGCTACTAGACGTCACCGCAGTCGGCTCTTGGCAACGAAAGTAGAAACCTAAGAGCGTTGTTTACATTCTTAACCTATCCAATTTAGCTTCACATAGGTGTAATTAGTGGTAGGTTCTTTAGCATGCCATAAATCTATGACATGGGACCGCTGCACAGTGGGCCAGAATCTCGAAAAAGTGGCCAAAAAGGAAAAAACAACGTTTCTAGATGGGAATTTTGGACTATCAGGTTGGCTGCAGTAATTTTGGGACTACTGAATACCAGTTGTGCGGACGAGTAGGTGTTCATTTCGTCCGTTATATTTCAGGTCAATATCGGCAATTCATTGTTAGCGGTGTGTGCAGCTGGTCAGGCTACAAAATAGTCTTGTAGTTAAAGACAAATATTTGTGTTCTGTGTAAGTGAAGCGAATATTTTCAATATGCTGGGTGTTCCAGAAAATATGTACTAATTAAAAACCATTTATATCATTATTAAGTCATTAAATTATACAAGTTTTCTTTTAATTAACTCAATCCCGAAAAATCACGAGAAAATTGTAAAACGTGCTGAAAAAAATAGAGATAAGTTACGAATTCCGCTTTCTTTTGCACTGTGTCCGCAAGTATATATTATTACCTTTGTAAATTAACCTTCAAATCCACCAACTAGTACCTACTCCGGTTTTGAGCCACGTTTTAAGCGATACTTGCACAATGAGATATGTTGAAAAATGACAATAAAATTAATTAATAATGAGCTATATTTGTACAATTTAATTTATTATCGTTGCCTAGAAGCATTGTAAAGAATATAATAAGTAGAAATATGACGGAAGCACCTCTTGACGTTTCTTTGAAAACACTCCAACATCTGCGTTCATAATTGGATTTTCCGAAGATCTAATCCACCGTTTTCACATATTTTGCAGACAATTTCGAGCGGACGTCAAATCGACGTTGAAAAGTTTCGAGCTTACGTCATAGCAACTGCCAGACACTACGTCAAAGAATATCCCTGGTACAACATGCCAACAACAGTCCATAGATTGTTGATCCATGGACCAGAAATTATTTCTTCAGCCATTTTACCCATTGGTCAACTCAAGAATCAACCAATAAGTTGATAAAGCAATACCACCTGATTTTTTTCTCGAAGGTTTTCCAGAGTTAAGACTATGGAAGACGTGTTCGGGAGATCGTTGGCAACCGCAGATCCCTATATTTCTTCTCAATGCAAATCATCACCGAAGAAACATAAGAATTTGTCGCCAGAAACCGTTGCCCTCTTAGTTCCTGTGGCGGATGATTATGAAGATTCCGATGCAGAAGATGAGGAGACAGTCTTTGAAGATGATGATGATGATGATGGTGATGATGATGATGATGACGACGATTCAGTTGAAGAAGGAGGAGAAGATAAAGAAGATGATGATAGATGAAAAGGAAGAAGGAAACGACAACTTCTAATTAGAGTTACTAACAATTTACTAAATGAATAATTATAATTGAATTAATATTATTTTTGTAATATTTTACACTATCTTCTATTCTCTATTTGGTTCTTTTTTTCGGCCTTTTCATGTTTTGAGCATTTTAACCATTAACTACAACAACTGCTAAATATGGACTTTTAAACAAGTAGTTCCGTGAAGAGTCGCCTCCGTAGCGTAGCGGTCAGCATGGTTAGCTGCCGCCCCGGAGGTCCTGGGTTCGATTCCCGGCTCTGCCCCGAAATTTGAAAAAGTGGTATGAGGACTGGAACGGGGTCTACTCAGCCTCGGGTGTTCCAAATAGGTAGAGGGGGTTCGACTCCCACCTCAGGCATCCTCGAAGTGGTTTTCCGTGGTTTCCCACTTCGTCTTCAGGCAAATGCCGGAATGGTACCGTCTTCAAGGCCACGGCCACCTCCTTCCCTCTTCCTTGCCTATCCCTCATGAGGCCCCTGTTCGCTTTGCAGGTGAGGCCGCCTGGGCGAGGTGCCAATCACACCTCACCAGTTGTATCCCGTCCGATTAGATGTTCTCAGCTCTAGGACACTGCCCGTAGAGCCGGTAGTGGTGAGTTCCCTCGCTGAGTCCGTAGGTTCCACCAACCTGGAGGGTAAACGACTAAGAAAAGAAAAGAGAGAAGAAAAGAGTTTCGTGAAGAACTATACAGCCTATTTTCATTTATACCACTTATGTTAATTGCCTCTATCAATATACAAAATAACAGTTTGATTGCTGTAATAGATTCGTAGATATTGAGAACCAACTAAATATTGCGGATGGTCGCCAGGTTGGATTTTGTTTGTAGGTCTTAGAGTTATGTAGGCTACTATTAGATGAAGATTATTGTGTAGGTGTTTTATTCAAACTTCAATTGCATAATTTTGTCTATTAGTTAGTCAGCCCGAAGGCTGGTTGGATCCCCAAAAAGCACCGCCGTTAGGTTATGTGGGTAGATACCCACAAAAGACCAAGGCAGTGCTATATTGAGGCGTACTAGGCAAGATGAGGTGTGAGGTAGTTTGCCATTGCTTTCCTCACCGAGTCAGAACAGCAGTACTAACCCTATGAGTAGAACCTTTCACAGCATCCACAGGCACTGACTGTGCCCTGAATGTCATTACTAAGCACTACCCATACCTCAGTTGCTTCCATATAATGACAGCCATGAGTGAGACTGAGACATCGGTGAAAAGCCACATTTTACTCTAGCCTATGCCAACAGACAAATGCAAATGTACTGCATTCATCAAGAGATGACAAACAGGCCAATCGCATGATTAGGACACAAGAAATAAAAACGAGATTTTAAAATTTCGCACAGCTGACATCTTGTGGTTATGGAAACAACTGAAATAAATTAGATGCCAGTGGATTAACATTTGTATAAGGATTTATGTACCACGTTTTACTGCACTCGGATGGTTAAATTGCGAGAAACGTCCATGTGAATATTTATAGTTCGCGTCGCCGCCATGTTGGATTTGTGATCACCAGGATATTGAAAGTCCTATAGATGAACTTATGTTCATAGCCCCTATGAGCATTAAAAATCAGTTTGATTTCAGTAATAGATTCGTAGATATTGAGAACCGCCTAAATATTTCGGATGGTCGCCATGTTGGATTGTTATAGGCCATATAGTCTTGTACCATTAAAGGAAAATTATGGCGTAGTTTCATTATTCAAACTTTCACTTCGATCGCATGATTACGACACAAGAAATAAAACTTAATTTTAAGATTCACACAGCCGCCATCTTGAGGTTATGTAAACAATTGAACTAAATTAGACACCAGTGCATTACAATGTGTATAACATTTCCTATACCAGATTCATTGCGCTTGGATCATTAAATCGCGAGATAGGTCTATTTAAAACTTTCAACTTCGCTTGGCCGCCATGATCGTCTTGTAGTAAACCAGTTTTCGAAACTCTCATACATGAACTTCCAGTATTGCCCTTTATCTCCATACAAAATATCACGGTGATACCCGTAATAGTTTCAGAGATATAGGATGCCGGTGAAATATTTCGCACAGCCGCCATCTTGAGGTTATGTAAACAATTGAACGAAGTTAGATGTCGGTGCATTACAATGTGTATAAACATTTACTTTACCATGTTTGATTGCGTTTGGTTGGTTAAATCGCGAGAAACGTCTATTTAAAAGTCGCAACTTCGCTTGGCCTCCATGTTGGTTTTGTAGTTAACGTGACGAAATCCACCATGTTGGTGATGTTAAATTGCCGAGATTCGCAAAGCAACCTTGGAAGTATTTGATGAATGCAACATATTGTAATGTATTCCAGCATGTGTTTGTAACAGACCCAGAGCTCAAGAAACATTCTTTATAATTATTCAGCTGATAAATGGACCTATCAATATGGCATTGAGCTAAAATTTAGCACAAACGAGAGTCGTTCAACTCCTAACGGCTTTGACAAGTCGTGACGCAATAGATGAGGGGAGAAACTTCCCCACGCACCGCTTTGAATCACGTAACTACGCAGCGTGCACTCTGTCAGTTCTAGAACACGTTCATTCGAGAATTCTTTTTCACTGGCTAAACTCATGTGTGCGCGAAGATGAGGTTTTCTAATACGTGTGGAAAGCGTGTGTTTGCACTATTTAACTAACCATCACAATTTGGCAATGATACGCCGATACTTATAATAATTTCTTTACCAGTGTTAAGTAAAGTAAAGTCAGTGTTTTCGACGAGTGGCAGAAATACTGTAAGTGAGAATTATAATATTATTCAGCGGACACATTCACAGCACCATTGCGGACTGGAAATATATTCACCGTAGAACGCAGGCCAGTAGACATTGATATACAACTTGTTGCTGCGCATAACATATGACAGATCTTGTCATATTATTATTCAGCCAGGCACACAGATATATAATGTTGAACTCTCTTTTTCGACACGATAGCTATACGGAATGTAACCGAATAAGATCAACATTTAATTGGATTGCCAGCAAGTGCATTCATGAATAATGAACAATATTGCAATTACAGCAATATTCCACACTGATAAAATAGTCGGAACATTTCACCATCAGTGGCGTACAACCAATTTTGATTTAAGGGGTTGCATGAAGTCATCCACAATGCCACTTGTAATTAAGAACAGTAACATGGGAACACTAATAAAGACTTTATTACTATTAAATATGTTAGCTTAAGCCATCAACAGGGAAGCTTAATGACCAGGATGAGTCCGAGATTTGGAGGACCGAATTCACGTTAGATCAGACGTCACGACGATGGATGCATTACAAGAGTATCTTAAGCGGCGATCTTGCAAACTTAAGTATAGGACCAAGGTTAACCACGTCGTGGGAAATCACATAGGGAACACATTCTCCGTAACCCTGAGCATGCTTTCAGACCACTTGTCTTAAATTATATGACAAGCCATTACCATGTTATAATAATGTTCTCTCTTCCAGGTGACTGATATATTTCGAGTGAATTCCCAAACTAAAGAGCAAATAATTTATGGATATTAAGAGTTATTTCACTCAAATATTTAGATATTTAACATGTTTTATGGTCGGATTCCATATATTTTTTATCAACTTATTCTAAACCTAGTTTCGTTCTTACTCGTGGCGTATTATACCTTTATGGCGGCTGCAAGCGGAACATTAAACTTTTTGTAGAGCTATTTTTTGAAACATGATAATTAATTTTTGGTACAGTAATTATCATCTGGATTCATGATGTGTGATCCTAAACCCTACAGTAATTAATTCAGATTGTAAAAAAATACGAACCCGATAATAATCGTAGACATTAAGAGATTCTGACCAGTCTTATTATTGCCATTTAAGGATTACTTGACATTATGTCTAAAGGACTTTGAATAAAGCACAATTATTAATAAGTTGTAGACACTTTATAGTGGTCTAAGAGCAGCAACTGTTGGAAATGAGATATTCCATTCCAACGCATTAATAAATTAATAATTAATGAATTTCTTCGATGATATAAATGTTTGTGATTATGCCAGGATGCAGGGTCTATGCAGTCCTAGGTCATATGAATTAGTATGTGCTTTATTATAGTAATAATATTTATATTTCCAACTTTGGGAAATAGTGCAATGACAGTTTTTTTCCTGTCCAATTTATCGTCATTTTGTGCACTGTTGTTAGGGATTAATGAGCTGGTCAATTCAATTTAATAATTATGCAGATCTTAGGCAATTCTACTGTATTCCTATATCTTGGAATGTAACTGTTACATCATCGCAATCTGAACAATTTAATTTATCCCATAAGGACATGTTGAATCCAATTTCTTATTTGAGAATGACTTGAGTGATTAGAATTCCCTTGTAAACGAATGTTTTGAGAAATTACGATAGATTAATCCTACTTTGAGCTGAGATGTTTTCCATAAGGAAACTTGGAATTATTGTGGTGATATAATGATAATAATAATTTATTTTCTATAATTAATTTATTCCAATGAATTAATTAACGGTCATTAATGACAATCTAATGTATGTAAATGTCAGGGATGTGTATAATTTGTGTGTGAATTATTAATTTTGTCTGTTTTATGGGAAGAAAAAAATGTTTACCGTAATTAATTTTTTTTTCTACAAACTGAAACTGATAGTGAAGTGTTTTTTTTAAATTCATATTCAGCTAAACAACGAACTCTCGAACTCTGATTAATTTTCTTTTGTGAGAACTTCCCATTTATGTGAAATAGGACAGCTCAACGGCACAGATGGACATTATGGATACTTGTATCCCAACCTAATGATTTGCCTTGAGTAATAGGAGTGTTCATATCTTTCTTTTGTCCATCTGCTCTAAAATGAATTTAGGATCTCGATTTTAACAGGTTCTAATTATTCCGGTAGTTTGGAACTCCTCCCGAGTCAGTGATACTTTTTCTTTTTCTTGTTTGTGAGGTATTTGTCCTGTTGAACCTTGCATGCCTATCCCTTTAAACGACCCGAGATTTTTTATCTCTTGCCTGCCCGAGCTAGTTGTTATGATTTTTTTATTGGACAAATATTTCCAGGACTTATTTTTTTTATCGCCTGTGTCCCTTCTTCGGTTTCTCGTTGAAATCGCCGGGCCAACGTGACGTCGGAGAAACGGGTACAGCGATTTGACACCCTAAACGTGTGGGCGACGTTACGTTAGGCAGCAAATTTGATACCGATCGTGATTAGCTCGACGGTTTGGTAATATTTTTTTTTCAGTCCTTTTTATTTGGGATAGTTGGATATTCAGACGAGTTCTGATATCTAGCAATGTCATTGAATCGGGATTTTTTTATTCAAGTCTGGATGTTGTTTGTTTAACTTATCAAGTAAAGATAAATGCCAGGATAATGGGAAGTTTGAGAAATCGATGTGCTATATTTATTAAACGTAAAACATATTTGGAATTCATTCGAATATATTCAGTCTTATGGTCTTGGTTCGTCATCCTACTATTAAGTTTCCCTAGTCTTAAGTATATTTATATATTTGTGTAATTATAATGACTGGTGCAGCAGAAGCAGAAGGACCCCAGGGCATTCTTGCTCAAATCCAAAGGGGCTTTGACAGACTGTATGAGGATTTGAATGGGGTAAAGAACACTTTGGCTGCTGATATGCAGGAACTTAAAGATAGTTTAGCTACTGATGAGCAGGATCTTAAAGATAATTTGGCTGCTGATAAGCAGGAATTTAATGCACGGATAACTACATTAAATGAAAGTTTAGCTACTTAAAAGCAGGAATTTAATGCACGAATAACTACATTAAATGAAAGTTTAGCTACTCATAAGCAGGAACTAAAAACCGATATTGACAATTTATCAAGCAAAGTGCAGTTGATTAAAGATGATACACAGGATATTCATGCTGATATATTAAATTTAAGAACTGATATATTAAAAGCCAATATGGAAATAGAAAGTATTAACTATTCTATAATAGATATTAAATCAGATATTCAGTCCTTAAATACAGATACTCAAATGGTATCTAGCGATGTAAAGAGTTTAGATATCCATTTGCAAACGCAAATTGCGCAAGTGCAGGCAGATGTTGAAAAAAGTAATTCAGCCTTAGACAAAAAGTTAGATGCTTGTGATACAAGACTTACCCATAATCTCAAAGTACTTAGAAAGGCATTGCATACACACGTATCAGGTCAAGTTAACGCTGTCAAGACACAATTTTTAGACAGGTTGCAAGGTTTAGAAAAGAAGTTAACCGACAATTTAGATGGTTTAAGTAAAGATTTATCAGAACACAATGAGAGAGTACAGCAGAAAAATGAAACAGTAGTTAAGAATTTGCTCACAGTCACTGACACTAATTCTACGGAGATAGCAGAAATCAAAGAGAAAGTAAACCAGCTAACAGAGAAATGTAACAACAATTTCGATCACGTGCGCAATGAGCTACAGACATAGATGAGGAATAGTGTAATTATTACAGCGGCAGATATGGAAAATAAACGCAAGATAGAGCACGACATGACCACAATTCGGATATCGAATCTGGAAACCAAACTAAGCAACATGAAAAATAATGTTAGCCACACTTATGAGCAACCAGGACAAACATTAAAATCAGATAGTTCCAATGTTTTAAGAACATCAGATAGTCCCAATGTTTTAAGAACATCAGATAGTCCCAATGTTTTAAGAACATCAGATAATGCCAATGTTTTAAGAACGCCAGACAGTCCTAATGCTTGTGGAACGTTAGATACGGAAGGGAATAGATCCAATTCAACTACGAAGGGACACGTCACAATAATTCGAAACATTGATGATCGACCACGCAAGTTTAATGGGGGTAATAACTTGACACCGATGGAATTCCTGAGAGATATTCGGGATTACATGGATGAAAATAGGATATCCAAGGACAGAGAGCTCAGAATATTTGCAAGACCCTTGGAAGGAGTTCCTTTATATTGGTTTAGGGCATTTAGATGTTCGTTTGTTAATATGGAAGACTTTAGTCAATCATTTCTACACCGTTTTTGGAGTTCAGATGAACAATTGGATATTAGAGCGGAAATGTACTCTAAGAAATATGCCACGTCCCATCCGACAAGATATGCGAATCACTTCACTTCGCAGCTCGCAATGCTACAGTTTCTAACTCCACCTTTACCACGTCAGGAACTGATAAGAGCCATAACGAGGCAATTTCCCATCGAAGTACAGCGCAAGCTCATAGTATCGGGAGTAGAACCCCTGGAAGATTGTGAAGAAGTTCTTAGGCGTATGGATCACGCTACTCTAGGCCAAAATGGTAGACATGACAGAAAGGAAAGTCGGGAAATAAATGCAGTCTTTATGGATAGGACAGCCCAAACAGAAAGACCATCGCAACAAGAAGAGAAGACATCGAGGGATTCTGACCACCGGCAAAATGATTATCACTACAACCGTAGAAACGATTATAATAATCAGAGAAATACCCCGTACAATCGAAGATATTCGAGGTATCTTAACAAAGGACAACATAACTGGTACCAAAGCGGGAGGTTTAACAGCTACTCCAACCAGAATAATAGGTCTCAAGAAGAGAGTAACAAGCAAATCAGTAACAATTTGGACACCAGGTATCAGGAAAGCCGAGAATATATAGAACAATTAAGAAATACTCGACCTTCAGCACCAACAGAAGAAGAGTTAAACCCGCCTAGTACTAGTGGGCTGAACCAAGAAAAAAAAACGTCCAATCAACAATAGGCAATGAAATTCTAATCAACTCAGACTTTGTACAAATTCAGGAATTATACGAAATAAAGGATGAAGACCTCATAATTGAAAATGAAGAAGTACGCCGAGGGATCTGACATGAATTACCGATTATTCCTTTAAATGCAATGGGATGCCAAATAAAGACGTTAGTGGACACAGGGGCCATGGTTTACATTATATTACAGTCATGCTTAGACTCGCTCCAGTCAAAAGGAAAACTTTACATTCTTCCTGCATCAACTGTAAAGATTAGAGGAGTTATCCCTGACAGGATAATTAAATGTAAACAACAGGTAATGTTAGACATGGAACATGCCGGAAGGAAGATACAACACATATTCCTGGTCTTATCAAATTCAAATTGCAATATCATAATCGGTGTTGATTTCACCTCTGACAATGGTCTGGTCATTGATATGAAGAACCGATATATATATTTTACTTCCACCGAGGGCCTGAAAGAAGAGGCTCCCGAAGGCGTAGTATGGGAGTTTGGAAATATGGATGTCATGAATGAAATAATCAATTCAGTGGAAACAGAGGATAGGAATATAGAAGGAGGAAAAATCAATCCAGAAACTCAACAGAAGTTAAATGATTTATTAGAAGAATATGATGATATTTTCAATAGCAAACCTGGACTAGTTAAAAATTGTGAGTATGAAATCCAGTTAACTGATGCTACTCCTTATCGAAAGAAATTATATCCGATTCCGGAAAAATGGCAAGCTGAAGTGGAAGACATGATCCAGAAGATGGAAGATGGTGACATCATTTGTCGAATGCCCACGCCTTTCCTAAATCCACTGGCGGTTGTGCAAAAGGCGAATGGACAATTACGCTCTTTGTCTGGATGCGAGAGGATTGAATGAACGTCTGCTCTTGGAACATGATAGACCTCAAAAAATTCGGGAAATTTTGAGGAAATTTGAAGGAAAAACATATTTTTATAACATCGATTTGACTTCATCATTTTACCACGTAGCGTTATCTGAAAATTGCCGCAAATACACTGGTTTTCTATTTAATAACATAACCTATGCTTTCAAGAGAATGCCTTTCGGTTTAAAGAACAGCGGTCCTGTGATGATAAGAGCATTGGATTTCAACCTAATGCAAGAAGTCAAAGCGAAAGTGATATGCTACATAGACGATATAATAATTGCATCTACAGACGGGGAACAACATTTACAACACCTCAGATTATTGTTTGATAATTTGAAAGCAGCCAACTTCAAAGTCAACCGTAACAAATGCAGATTTTTCACACTGAAATCAAGTTTTTAGGTCACATCATGAACGGACATGGATATAGGCCTAATCCTACGAAGATTCAGGCAATTGCGGAGTTTCCCCAACCGAAGAAAGTACGTCAAGTTAGACAATTCTTAGGAATGTGTCAATTATTTTCGACGCACTGTCCTAACTAGAAGGAGGTGATGACACCACTCCAGAATCTGTTGAAATTAAACAATAAATGGAAATGGAGCGAAGCATGTAGTGAGGCGTTTGATAGAGCTAAACAAATGCTGGTTGATCATATTAAATTGGAATACCCCGATTTCTCTCGTAATTTCTTCATAGAATCGGATGCGTCAAAGATTGGTGTGAGTGCTGTATTGTATCAAATGGATGCCGAGGGAAACATCACTATCTGGCATTTGCCAGCCGGAAACTTAAAAGCCATGAAGCCAATTACACCGTGACAGAATTGGAAGCTTTAGCTGCCATATATGCTTTACAGACTTGGTAAAATATATTGATAGGATATAAAGTCACTATAATCACCGACCATCAAGCTTTGCAATTCATGTTGAAAACAGACATCGCTAATGATAGAATTACCAGATGGACCTTATTCTTGCAGCAATTTAACGTGGATATAGTTCATCGGTCTGGCAAATTGAACATATTAGCCGATGTTCTAAGTCGTAATCCTTGTGGGGAAGACATACACTTGATTGAGGTTGTTCCGGAAGATGCGGATACGTTAGATAAACTTAGAAGAATCGCAGCATCACAGAAGAGATATGGACCCTTGAGAAACACGTATCGTTTCCTAAAGAAGAGAATGGACCAGCATGATCCGAATTTCATCCCAACTTCGAGACAAGCGGGAGACTACCACACCGTGGGAGATGTTTTCATGAAATATGCGGACATGGATCATACTAAGTTGAGAACTGTCTTTCCACCCAAACTTGTTAATAAAGTAATCTGGCTAGTCCATCGTTCAACGGGACACTCCGGACTGGACAAGATTCTGCACGCTGCTAAATAAGCTTTTATTTGGAATTGTATGAGAGAAACCATACGTAAGGTTATAAGATCCTGCGATAATTGCCAACGGAGCAAATACATTTCGAACCTAGATAAAGAACCACCGATTGCTATAATTCCGGCCCAACCGAGAGAATTATATGCAATGGACATTTATGGCCCACTTCCAAGATCATTTAGAGGAAACCAGTATATCTTGGTTACAATAGATGTATTCTCTAAACTGGTAATGTTGCACCCGATTTAGAAGGCTGCATCGCGATATATCATTAGGCGGCTAGAGAATTGTGTTTTCAAAGAAGCCGGCACACCCGAATTCTTATTAAGTGATCATGGGAGCCAATTCACAAGTCAAGAATTTCAGCAGGCAATGGAAAGGCTAAATGTAAAGCATTATCCTCAATACTATCAGATATCCTGAAGGAAATCCCGCAGAAAGAATAATGTCTGAAATTGGAAAATTCTGTCGACTTTACTGTTCGGATAACCATGATAAATGGATGAAGGTTATACCCATCATTGAAGAAAGCCTTAATTCGACTATACATGAAAGTACATCGCAAGTGCCATACAGGTTACATTATGGACGTTAACCAGAGAGAATATGGGATGGGATTATTTCCACAGCACCGGAAATAATTCAATCAATTCCCACGCGCATAGACATGGCTAGAGAGAGCTGGGAATGCCACACCGAAAAGAGAAAGAAAAGACAGGCAGGAAGAAAATTCAGAGAACCTCTACGGGAAAACGATTTAGTCCTGATAAGGAGACCAGTATCATCCAACTTACCCATGAGAGTCTATAACAAATTCGCTAAGCTTTATTATGGTCCAGCAAAGATTGTAAGAGTATTTGGCAACAACAGTTATCGTTTGGCAGAAATGCACTCCGACCGAGTGATTGGAAACTACAACGCTGGAAATCTAAGAAAATATTTTAAACCAGAGGATTAATACTGGACAGACATGTTTGATTTCTTCACATAATCTAAGCATAATGATGTTTTACAAGTTCTCTGACCAAAACATATAAAAACCAGGAGAGGGGAACATGTGACCGAAATCCACCATGTTGGTGGTGTTTAATTGCCGAGATTCGCAAAGCAACCTTGGAAGTATTTGATGAATGCAACATATTGTAATGTATTCCAGCATGTGTTTGTAACAGACCCAGAGCTAAAGAAACATTCCTTATAATTATTCTAGCTGATAAATAGGCCTATCATTATGGCATTGAGCTAAAATTTAGCACAAGCGAGAGTCGAACATCTTAAACTCCTAACGGCTTCGACATGTCGTGACGCAATAGATGAGGGGTGGAATCTTCCCCCACGCACCGCTTTGAATCAGGTGACTACGCAGCGTGCACTCTGTCAGTTCTAGAACACGATCATTCGAGAATTCTTTTTCACTGGCTAAACTCATGTGTGCGCGATGATGAGGTTTTCTAATACGTGTGGAAAGCGTGTGTTTGCACTATTTAACTAACGATCATAATTTGGCTGGTGATGCGCCGATACTTATAATAATTTCTTTACCAGTGTTAAGTAAAGTAAAGTCAGTGTTTTCGACGAGTGGCAGAAATACTGTAAGTAAGAATTATAATATTATTCAGCGGACACATTCACAGCACCATTGCGGACTGGAAATATATTCACCGTAGAACGCAGGCCAGTAGACATTGATATACAACTTGTTGCTGCGCATAACATATGACAGATCTTGTCATATTATTATTCAGCCAGGCACACAGATATATCATGTTGAACTTTCTTTTTCGACACGATAGCTATACTAAATGTAACCGAATAAGATCAATATTTAATTGGATTGCTAGCAAGTGCATTCATAAATAATGAACAATATTGCAATTACAGCACCTATTCCACACTGATAAAATACTCGGAACATTTCACCATCAGTGGCGTACAACCAATTTTGAATTAAGGGGTTGCATGAAGTCATCCATGATGCCACTTGTAATTAAGAACAGTAACATGGGAACACTAATAAAGACTCTATTACTATTAAAGATGATAGCTTAAGCCATCAACAGGGAAGTTTAATGACCAGGATGAGCCCGATATCTGGAGGACCGAATTCACGTTAGATCAGACGTCACGACGGTGGATGCATTACAAGAGTATCTTATGCGGCGATCTTGCAAAATTAAGTATAGGTCCAAGGTTAACCACGTCGTGGGAACTCACATAGGCAACACATTCTCCGTAACCCAGAGCATGCTTTCAGACCACTTGTCTGAAATTATATGACAAGCCATTACCATGTTATAATAATGTTCTCTCTTCCAGGTGACTGATATATTTCGAGCGAATTCCCAAACTAAAGAGCAAATAATTTATGGATATTAAGAGTAATTTCACACACATATTTAGATATTTAACAAAATGTTTTATGGTTGGATTTCATATATTTTTATCAACTTATTCTAAACTTAGTTTCGTTCTTACTCGTGGCGTATTATACCTTTAAGTTGGTTGCAAGCAGAACATTAAACTTTTTGCAGAGCTATTTTTTGAAACTTGATAATTAATTCTTGGTACAGTAATTATCATCTGGATTCATGATGTGTGATCCTAAACCTTACAGTAATTAATTCAGATTGTATAAAAATACGAACCCGATAATAATCGTAGACATTAAGAGATTCTGACCAGTCTTATTATTGGCATTTAAGGATTACTTGACATTATGTCAAAAAGATTTTGAAAAAGCACAATTATTAATAAGTTGTAGACACTTTATAGTGGTCTAAGAACAGCAACTGTTGGAAATGAGATATACCATTCCAAAGCATTAATAAATTAATAATTAATGAATTTCTTCGATGATATAAATGTTTGTGATTATGCCAGGATGCAGGGTCTATGCAGTCCTAGGTCATATGAATTAGTATGTGCTTTATTATAGTAATAATATTTATATTTCCAACTTTGGGAAATAGTGCAATGACGGTTTTTTTTCTGTCCAATTTATCGTCATTTTGTGCACTGTTGTTAGGGTTTAATGAGCTGGACAATTCAATTTAATAATTATGCAGATCTTAGGCAATTCTACTGTATTCCTATATCTTGGAATGTAACTGTTACATCATCGCAATCTGAACAATTTAATTTATCCCATAAGGACATGTTGAATCCAATTTCTTATTTGAGAATGATTTGAGTGATTAGAATTCCCTTGTAAACCAATGTTTTGAGAAACTACAATAGATTAATGCTACTTTGAGCTGAGATGTTTTCCATAAGGAAACTTGGAATTATTGTGGTGATATAATGATAATCCTAATTTATTTTCTATAATGAATTTATTCCAATTAATTAATTAACGGTCATTAATGTCAATCTAATATATGTAAATGTCAGGGATGTGTATAATTTGTGTGTGAATTATTAATTTTGTCTGTTTTATGGGAAGAAAAAAATGTTTACCGTAATTATTTTTTTCCTACAAAGCTGAAACTGATAATGAAGTGTTTTTTTTAAATTCATATTCAGCTAAACAACGAACTCTCGAACTCTGATTAATTTTCTTTTGTGAGAACTTCCCATTTAAGTGAAATAGGACAGCTCAACGGCACAGATGGACATTATGGATACTTGTATCCCAACCTAATGATTTGCCTTGAGTAATAGGAGTGTTTATATCTTTCTTTTGTCCGTCTGCTCTAAAATAAATTTAGGATCTCGATTTTGACAGGTTCTAATTATTCCTGTAGTTTGAAACTCCTCCCGAGTCAGTGATACCTTTTGTTTTTCTTGTTTGTGAGGTATTTGTCCTGTTGAACCTTGCATGCCTATCCCTTTAAACGACCCGAGATATTCGATCTCTTGCCTGCCCGAGCTAGTTATTATGATTTTTTTTATTGGACAAATATTTCCAGGACTTAATTTTTTTTATCGCCTGTGTCCCTTGTTCGGTTTCTCGTTGAAATCGCCGGGCCAACGTGACGTCGGAGAAACGGGTACATTACTATGTTTTTAAAAGTCACATAGGTGAATTTCTAGTAGTTTCCTTTATCACCGTACAAAATTCCAGGGTGATGTCGGTAATAGTTTCGGAGATATTGAATGGTGGTGAAACATTTCGCACAACCGCCATGTTGGATTGGTGAGACGTTACAAAATTTGAAGGGCACGGGCGGGGTCGTCCAAAATAGTGCTATGAACTTACCGAGTTTCATTGACATCGCTTCAGCCAATTAGATTTTATTTGGGGGTGGGGGGACACACACAAATCACACACGCACACACAGACACACGAACAAAAGGTGATCTCATAAGCCTATTTTTTCATAAATGAAAATAGGCTAATAAATAAAAAAAACTTTCATCAATTTTTGTTCGCCATCTTGGATCTACCATATATTTATTTTTGAACTCAATCTTTATCAGCAACCTCGATAATTCCCCCAAAAAATACTTTTATATGAGTAAAATGATTTTTATCAATATTTGCTCACCATCATGGATCCGCCATTTTGACTTTTAGATATATTCTTGATCAGCAACTTTGATAACCTTTACGTACTAACTTTCGTACAAATTGAACAACTCTTTATATTTTGGCCACGTTTTCAAGATTCTGGCCCACTGTGCGCCGGCATTACTTCCCCTCCGAAGGAAGGCTTACTGAGGGATTTTTAACGCTCTTAAAAATCTGACGGCTTCAGCCTGTTCTATTTTTAGCCTATTTTCAATTTTGAAAAAATAGGCTTATGAGATCACCTATTGTCCGTGTGTGTGTGCGTGTGTGTGTGTGTGTGTGTGTGAGGTGTGTGTGTGTCCCCCCTAATTAAATCTAAACGGTTGGAGTGATTTCAATGAAACTCGTTAAGTTCATAGCACTATTCCCGGCGACCTCGACCGTGCCCTTCAAATTTTGTTACGTCTCACCAATCCAACATGGCGGCTGTGCGAAATATTTCACTAGAATTCAATATCTCCGAAACTATTACCGATATCGCCCTGAAATTGTGTACGGTGATAAAGGGCACTACTAGAAGTTCACCTATGAGACTTTCAAAAACCTGATGACTACAAAAACAACATGGCGGTCAAGCGAAATTGAGACTTTTAAATAGACATTTCTCGCGATTTAACTATCCAAACGTAATGAAACATGGTACAGCAAATGTTTATACACATTGTAATGCACTGGAGTCTAATTTAGTTCAATTGTTTACATAACCTCAAAATGGCGGCTGTGCGAAATATTTCACTGACATTCTATATCTCCGAAACTATTACAGATATCATCATGCAATTTTGTACGGTGATAAAGGGTACTGATACAAGTTTACCCATGTATATTTCATAAACCTGTAATTTACAAAACGAACATGGCGACCAAGCGAATTTGAAATATTTTAATAGACTTTTCTCGTGATTTAACTCTCTGAGCGCAGTGAAATGTGGTACAGCAAATGTTTATGCACATTGTAATGCACTGGAGTCTAATTTAATTCAATTATTTACATAACCTCAAGATGGCGGCTGTGCGAAATTTTAAAATTAAGTTTTATTCTTGTGTCGTAATCATGCGATCGAAGTGAAAGTTTGAATAATGAAGCTAGGCAATAATTGTCTTTGAATGGTACATAACTCTATGGCCTAAACATATAGCAATCCTATATGGCGAGCTTCCGAAATATTTAGACGGTTCTCAATATCTATGAATCTTTTACAGCAACCAAACTGAATTTTTTAATGTTCATAGAGACTATGAACATATGTTCACCTATAGGACTTTCAGTAACCTGGTGAGCACAAATCCAACATGGCGGCGACGCGAAGTATAAATATTTAAATGGACTTTTCTCGCGAATTAACTATCCGAGTGTCGTGAAACGTTGCACGTTAAATGCTTATACAAATGTTGATCCACTGGCATGTATTTTATTTCAATTGTTTGCATAATGACAAGATGGCTGGTGTGCGTACTTTTAAAATCTCGTTTTTACTTCTTGTGTTCTAATCATGCGATTGAAGTTTGAATACCACACGTACACAATAATCTTAATATAATAGTACAAAAATAAAAATCCATCCTGGCGACCATATGAAATATTTAGACGGTTCTCAATATCTACGAATCTGTTACAGCAATTAAACTGAAATTTTGTATGTGGATTGAGACAATTGACATGAGCAGGATATATGAAAATAGGCTGTATAGTTCTTCACGGAACTACTTGTTATTATCGTGTAAATAGCGATTGTTCAGTGTTGCCTTAGTAATCGAAATTTAATGGTTTTCAGTTGGTCAACACGATTGTACCCAATTGTGATGGGTGGTTCCCTAATCCTAAAAACAAAACATGAGATTAATAAATACACTTGGTAAACCAGTTTCGATCGTCCAGCAATCATCATCAGTCCTTTACACTTACGCTATGTCTACAAGTATTTACAATATAATTGTACACTTATTTAGTTGCAATAGTAATTAAATTAGCAAAACTAGTCATGATATGTAATTTTTGTTGTTGTTGAGATACTGTTGGTGGTGATTGACCTTCAAGTTTGCTAGCTTACTTTAGTGTGATTATGTGATTGTTATTGAATGGTCAGGTTATTGTGGATTGTGCACTTAGCTGTTTGAGTGATGTGTGGTCCGCTTCCGTCCAGCTGCCACCTCTCACTGCCTGCACTGAACTGGGAGTCACCCTTTACAATTGGGTACAACCGTTTTGCCCGACTGAAAAACATTAAATTTAGATTGTTCTATTTTTGCTATCTTAATTAAATAAAATCAACGTAATGATATTTCGTATTTGATGGTGTCATTGTTGGTAAAATATAGAGCTTTCCTTTCAACAGCTCTTAAGACAGAGTGATATTTCTCAGGCCAGATGACGGTGTAGGTTGATTCCTCAGTTTAGGGGCTGCGAGAACGCGGTCATGTAGCCCCGTGTACTTTCGGTGTGTGTAGATTCTGTCTGATAATCGGTGTTAATTGTGATGACTGTATTAGTGTGTGTTATCTGTTTTTGATGTGTTACATCTTTCCGCTCGGTCGCTGGATTTATTTATTTAGCGTGTGGCTTTTAGTGCCGGGTGTGGATATGTTTGTGGGAGTGATTTCGAAAGAAGGGACGGAAGGGGGATTGACGGGAAAGTGTAACAGGAAACAATGAGCGCGCGCGGTGGCGGAGATTAGTACCACCACGTACTATCGCATATGATGTAACTTACCCCATAACGGCTATTTCAACAATAAATCATCTTCAAGTTGCCGTTGTTTGCTGTGAACATATTCATTATATCATATTTGTTGAAAACAATTATGATTTATTAAAGGTTTGTTTTTCAATCTCTGGATAAAAGTGATGGGCATCCACTCCCGGTGTAACGTGTTTTTCAATGTAAAGGTATGCGACCTCTGGTATCAACTAATTGAAACACAAACCACAGGGTCAAAGTCTTCGTATCAGTATTTAAATGATGATATGCTTTAATATGAAACATTGTAACTAGTCGGCAATGCCAGTATTATGTTTCTGCACAATGGCTATTCAGATATTAACCCACATTGCGCGGGAACTGGGCTAGCCTTTCATGTCGGTACGTGAAAATAAGTAACTGTCTTGTACTATACATAACTGTGGTTGAAATAGCTGCCATGATAACGTCATGGTCTATGAATCATGAGGTCTCACGTTCGAGCCCCCGTCCCGGCAGTTATTTTTGCTACCAGATTATCGATTTAAACGATATTTATCATAACATTATGCGTCATATTAACATAATCAACATGAAATTACGATTTATCTAACTTTTGAGAGCGTTAAAATCCCTCAGAGTCGCCTCCGTAGCGTAGCGGTCAGCATGGTTAGCTGCCGCCCCGGTGGTCCTGGGTTCGATTCCCGGCTCTGCCACGAAATTTGAAAAGTGGTACGAGGACTGGAACGGGGTCTACTCAGCCTCGGGAGGCCCAAATGAGTAGAGGGGGTTCGATTCCCCCTCAGCCATCCTCGAAGTGGTTTTCCGTGGTTTCCCACTTCGTCTTCGGGCAAATGCCGGGATGGTACCTACTGTAAGGCCACGGCCGCCTCCTTCCCTCTTCCTAGCCTATCCATCCCAATCTTCCATCCGTTCCCATTCCTCATGAGGCCCCTGTTCGCTTTGCAGGTGAGGCCGCCTGGGCGAAGTGCTGATCACACCTCCCCGGTTGTATCCATCCCGACCAGATGTTCCAAGCTCCAGGACACTGCCCATAGCGGCGGTAGTGGTGAGTTCCCTCGTTGAGTCCGGGGGATCCACCAACCTAGAGGGTAAATTGACTAAATAAAAAAATACCCTCAGAATGCCTTCCATCGGAGGGGAAGTAAAGCCGGCGGTCCCATGTCATAGATTTATTGCATGTTAAAGAACCTTCCACTATTGTTGTTTAAGGTATTATGCTTGTTGAAGCTTTCTCAGATAGAGGATTGAGCCAGTCAGTGCCAATCGTGATAAGACTTGGTGAAGTCTCACACCATATGTTTGTTGAATTAAGCCTAAGTGTGGATGTATTAGGATGTCAGAGCACACATGATCAGCTGTTCATTAATATCAGAATAGACCTAAGTGGTATTGTAATTTATAAAGAGCACAGCATTGATACAGTTAAGTGGATTATCAATTTTAATATTACAATTGAAGTTTGGATAACGATGCCAGAACAAATAGACAAATTACGATATATATATTGAATTGAACTAAATATTCTGCTAAGCTTAACCGCTCGATGGAATTAAACAGAACATGAATAAAATGCATTGATAATTGAAATAAATATTACCTGATATGAATGTCGTAAGCAAGTCAGTAAGAGAAACAATTAAGATTGTATTCACCTGAGTGTATGGATTGTAACATATGTGCAGTAAATATTATACAAATAATTGAACAGCGCGGAATAATGATAATAATAATTATGAAAAATGTATGTAATAATAACTGCTATCATCATGATTAAGAGATTTATATTGGCGAAGTGGATCCAATGTTTTCGTTTTGTGGGATCATTTCAAGTAGATTTGTTTTAGGAAATTGGAATTTGTATCCAATTGTGGGCACTTCATTTTTGATGAACCACGTGCCATATTCCTTATTTTATTCCAAAGTTTTTTTTTTTTGTAGATTATCTACGTATATTTGACGACATTGCCATTTTGATTTATCATGTCTATTCTTTGAATATATTTTCTTTTTTTACTGATTTTAAATTTATTGCGTGATGCTTTACAGAGGTGATGGAGGGTCGCGAAGGCCATCGCTAGGTATTTCTAGGGTATATCACCCTTTTGAGATACAGTAAAACTCTGTTAAGAAGTTTTTCAAGGGACCATTAAAAAAACTTCTTAACAGGGAAACTTCTTAAAAGGGTAGCGGCCTGAAATGAATGTGAAACGCACACATTTTTGGTGTTTATGAAGGATCCCACGATATACTGTACATAGTCCTATGGGATGGAAAAACTAAATGAGAGAATTGAGAAGAATAAACTAAGGTGGTTTGGACATGTAAAGAGGATGGAGGAAAATAGAATACCAAGACAGATGCTGGAGGTGAAGTGCAAGGGTAAGAGAGCAAGAGGAAGACCTAGAACAAGGTGGATTGATTCAGTGAAGAACAGCGTAAGAAAAAGAAATCTGGACTGGGACAAGATCGTGGAAGAAGAATGGTGGAAGGAAAGAGGAAAGTGGAGAAGTGCCATAAATACCCCGACCCGGCAGGAGCTGGATAAGGGGAAATGATGATGATGATGATGATGTGTCCTATATAAAAGCCAGAAAAAGAGAAGCCCCAATATTAAAATCTGGCTATCACACCAGAGATAAAGAGAAATTAATTGACATAACCCTCACAATTCACATTAAATAAGGCCACTGTTTGGGATGAGCAGGGCAGTGGTCCATAAACACCACAATCTTCCTGTTTTGGCTCCCCATTTTGGCATCTAGTGCTTGAATGTACTCTTCAAATAGGGAGCTTGTCATCCATGCTGATTTATTGCTTCTGTAAGTACATGGCAAAGTTCTGACGTTTTTTTCTTATGATCAGTAGTGGCAGCTTTTCCGTCCCATCCATATTCGCACTAACTAGCACCGTAGCTCGCACTTTACTTAATTTGCCTCCTAGGCAAGATTCTCCCTTCAAAACCAAAGATTTATCCGGAACAACCTGATAAAAAAGTCCGAATTCGTCATCATTAAAAACGTCACAATGTTTGTAATTACTGATTTTTGCCGGCAGCAGTGTTTCCTTTCACGCTTCCGTTTCCTCTGTACTTACACTCGCAGCTTCGCCACTAATAGTCTTGTAAACTATGCCAGCCCGATTTTTAAAGCGATCCAGCCGCCCATTCGACGCAGTAAAAGGCACTTGTAATCGACACGCGATAATCCCGCTCAAAGGAATGTTTAATATTCGCTGCTGTTTAAACCACACGAGCAGAGCTTGTTCTACGTCTTCGTATTTCCCGCTTTTAATCTTCTTGCAGCTTGCCGAAGTATTCCCGGCAGAAGCCAAGATCCTTTCTTTCGTTGCTATGATGCCGTTCAAAGTAGACGGCGGCATTCCGAGCTCCTTCGCAAGAGCAACACGTGAAAGAGTAGACGACTCTACTTTTCTTATAATGTCCACTTTATCTTTAGAAAGTGCTTTTCTTTTGATGCCTTTCGTCTGAGATCCACTCATTTTCACAATGATTTGAAAACTTGACTTCACTGACGACGCAATTCTCGTAATCTCAATAATGTTATGCTACCGTACGTCTGGCAATGCTTGGCTAACAAGTTAGACCACACAGAACAGCGATAAAAGCCACGAAAAAAGAATATAGGAGGCCGAATGAAAGCATGATGCTGTATATTGTAGTCAGTCTTGGGCGGGTGTCGTCATAGCGTGACGTCATTTAGCCTTGAAATGCTCGCCTGGTCAGTGACCCGCGAACACTCGGAACGGCTGAATTCTTTCATTCGGAACACCGGATGTATCTTCCGCGGAGATTGGCGAGTTTTGATTCTAAGCCAGTTGCCTCTCATTGAACTTCTTATACTCAAAGGTAGTACAAAATCTGAACTATTTAACCGGGAAAACCTCTTTTGCACGAACACTTTATACGGGAAAAATATACATGTATCTTATGGGACGAATCACGGGACCGAGAATATCGGACGTCTTAAGCGGAAAAACGTTTTATGCGGGAACTTCAGTAAAGAACATATAGCCTACTTTCTCCTAAATGTATGAGTATAGTTATAACTCTTTGTCTTTATCAAGGAGTAAAATAGAATCATTTTTAGAAACTACTGTATTCACCTCTAACAAACACCAGAACTTCGTAAAAACTACTACCATCGTTGAAGAAAGAAAGAAAGAAAGAAAGAAAGAAAGAAAAGACATATCTTATGGAGACATAATCGACCGGGCGTGGGCAGCATCCAACTTTGAGTTGAGGCAAGTGTTTACACGTCTGGCTGTCCTTGGTTTTCACCACCTTAATTGCATTAACAAATCTTACCATGACCCTCCAGTGACATGTGTATGCCAATTATGTGGCCAAGCATGTGAACGCTACCACTTAGAGCTCAGTAGTAAAAGAAAACAATCAATCAAACACTATGCAATTCAAATCCCCAGAGCGCAATTTTAGTGTACATGTTCATTCTTTATTTTCGATTGCTATTTGGCTGAAATAAAAGTATAAATTAATATCCTGGACTAGCACCAACAGATAGATTACAGGTTCTATGTGAGATGGTTTTGTTTTTTATTTCAAACTAGCAGTAGTGCCAGGCTTCGCCCGGTGGATTCATTGGTTATATGGATGATAATGAATACTACTACAGAACTGGCACATGATAGGCTACAGGGAGGATGTAGGTGAAATTTTCATGAAAATTTTAGTTTTTATTATTTTCTGAAAATAATGTATGTAGTTTCAAGTTTATAATCCCAAAGTTTTATTGCTGTACTTCAATTCTAAGGGCGTCAAAAAAATCGAAACGTTATGGCACCACGCCCCCTATTTTACTGTCACCAGTACAGCTAGACAGGAATCCGTATATATCTTGCCACTCTGACCGTCATTGCGAGGAAATGATTGATGTTATTGTTCGGAAGGCTGTGGACAAGATTGCGGCTGTTCCGGCTCTTTCTTGTTGAGTAACCATGGATACCTCGGGGTTAGTAAATGTGTTAGTTATTGTTGTTTTAAGGGGCGGAACTACGAGGTCATCTGCCCCGCATTAATAAATGTGTGTTACCTGTGATAAGCGTTCCTGTCGAATATTTTTTTTCCAGTTGTTGATTAGGTTCTATAGGCTACGGGTTCTTAACGTATAGGGAGAACAAGTGGTAGAGTGTTTAAAAGAGTGGAAAGGAATATGATTCAACGTGCAGGTACCGGTACAGTGAAGGGAATTTTCCAGCAAATTTTGAATAGGAGTGCATCTACAAAAAAAAATCAGTGAGGGTATTTACCTGACATTAGCTCCGAAGAAACTTCTAATAGTTGTTTCAGATTAATAGACATCAAACTACTTAGTTATTGAGGTTTTAAGGGGCGGAACTACGAGGTCATCTGTGAAGCAATTCATATCAGCTGTACATGTGCCAATTTGGATCAAAGTCTATGAAATTGTATGATGATGGTATATAAAGGATTGGCATCATTAGTACACTACATGTTGTTTATGAGAAGTGCAAAGCAGACAGTAAGTTTAAAGCATCCCTTATAAACAAATGGGTTTGTGATGCTTACATTAGATTTTGCTACGGAATGAGTAGCCTAGGTGTGGGAAGGTGAGCTAATTCATTTTGTGGCTTGATGAATATGCCACCACCTGTCAATAGGTTTACAGATCTCAACAGAAGATTGCTAATTTCCTTGGAAGAAGTTGCCAAAACAAACTTACTAGCAGCAAAGGAACTAGTAGAAGCAGGAGATGATGAGGAGTATGGATATGGCCTGAACTAAAAACTTCAGCTCTAGGTAATTCATTATAATATGAAGATAAAACTTCAAATTTAATTTCCCTTAAATGACATTTTTGCACTTATAACAAGCATTTTCTCAGACACTACTGCATATAAAGCAACGCAACTTGGTAGTCTCCTTCTAAATAGGACGGTTCACAATCCTGTGCACCAGATTTATAATTTTTGGCCTATTATAGAAGTTATGATATGGATAAGATCATTTTCATGCAGATTTTTATTGTAACAATATTATTTAATTTTTTGTTTAAGTAATTTAAAAGGTATCAAAATTCCGTTGCACAGGATTCTAAGTTGAGTCCTTTTAAAATTGGGATAAAAATATCAGAAAC
This sequence comes from Meconema thalassinum, assembly GCA_946902985.2. NCBI lineage: Eukaryota > Metazoa > Arthropoda > Insecta > Orthoptera > Tettigoniidae > Meconema > Meconema thalassinum. The sequence goes on along the minus strand of OX336388.2, from coordinate 600,495,412 downwards.
AAATACCCAGTAGTTCTGCAGAAAATGCACCTTAAAAAATCAGGAAGAGAAAATTACTTATTTTTGTGTATTATGATTCTATGATCATATTGAATTACAAATGAAATGCAATATCAAACAGCATGTTAACAATAACCATACAAAATATGAAATAAATATCTCTACAAATGTAGAAGTTATGGACATTTACTACGGTCATGTTTTTTACCTACATCCTCCCTTTAACTAACAGAAAATAATATTTAAAAAATATAAGGTTTTGAGGTGGTGGTCGTAGTGGGGATGATATGTAGTACAGTATAATGGATGTAATATTCAGATCACTTTCTTCTAATGATAATGATAATAATGTATGGGGAAACGGCTATTCACTAACTACAGTACTGACACATGTAATTTGCAAACGAATTGAAGAATATGATTAGAAAGAGAAAGTGAAATAAACGACGCTGCCTTGGGCCTATATCACATTGGCTGTTACAAAAGTAGGGACCAATAGTGTCTTCTCTTGTCGAATAGCGCCGTAGGAAAATAATCAGAGCACTTTGGAAAACTTCGGCTGTCCCGAGCTCCTGAGATAGCTATAGTGTCATTTATTGCCACATAGCGTTCAAAGATAAGGATCGGAATCAATGAAAGTAAAGATGAAAGCACCTACGCTTATTTCTGCTGATAACCTCAATGTACTGCACCATCACCATCGCAGAGGCATAATATACTGCTCAAAAAAATTAAAGCACCACTTTTTTCAAAGGCCACCAAATTTTGAAAAGTTGACCTACAAGCTCGAAATCTCAGTATGACGTTTGACCTGACGCCTACCAAGCATATGCTTCAGCACAACTCCCCAACTTGAGTAGTTTCGGGGTAGCACCCCGAAAACCAGCCCATTTTCGAAAACCGCAAATTGAAGTTTGCGAAAAACGCTGCAGGACTTGTCGCAGGTTGCCAAAGCAGTCGAAAATGAATGAGTCTTGCTCTTAAAGGTTCCACAAACACGTAGAAATCGTTACATTTGACGTTTGGGCATTTTCAAACCCCTTCATCATCCCCTAAACATGGACTACCATTGGGGGCGTCTGAGAAGGTACCGGGTGTGTTTAACCATCTGAAAACCTGCACACCGTCCTCAGTTGCTGATTGCAGTAAGTTCTTAAGGCCTCCGGCAATGTCCACACCCCCTAACACCCTCAACTGGCATGGGACCAAACCACCCCCTCTCGATTCACCCCTAAGGAAGGTTTTAATCGAGATGTTTATCACTGCTGTGAATGCGGGGGTCTTCCCCTACCGTTTCAAAAAAGGAGCTGTGCCTTTGTCACCACCCCTTCCCCTGCAACCCCCGTTTGTATGATTTTTCGAATCAGGCCCTTTTTAAGGGCTGAAACGAGGTCTTAATCGCTGAAAGGGCTGTAAGGGTCCTTAGAAGTAGTGGTGACACGAAATCAACCCCTTCCGATCGATGATTGACATTCCGTCCCCGAAATTCGAAATTTTTGCACCCCCATCCCTCCCTGTCTGGACGCGTAACGCGTCATGGCAGAGTTTTCAGAGTTGGATGGAAATGAAGCTTATGGCCTGCAATGGAGCCCAAAACAGCAGGTTGGATAGAAATTCATCGGTAGGTTGGGAAATGGGACCAAACTTTTTCAAAAAAGTGTACAGCCTACAGTAAGTACGCCCATGCATAGGCAACCCACATCACGTCCGTGCGTGTGGGTTGCCTATGATCGGCAATAGGCTACAAAGTTTGGCAATGAGAGAAAAATGACGTGATGTGGGTTGCCTATGCATTGGTGTACTTACTAGAGGCTGTTAACTTTTTTGAAAACTTTTTGGTCCCGTTTCCCACCCTACCGATGAATTTCCATCCAACCTGCTGTTTTGGGCTCCATTGCAGGCCATAAGCTTCATTTCCATCCAACTCTGAAAACTCTGCCATGACGCGTTACGCGTCCAGACAGGGAGGGTTTGGGGTGCAAAAATTTCGAATTTCGGGGACGGAATGTCAATCATCGATCGGAAGGGGTTGATTTCGTGTCACCACTACTTCTAAGGACCTTTACAGCCCTTTCAGCCATTAAGACCTCGTTTCAGCCCTTAAAAAGGGCCTGATTCGAAAAATCATACAAACGGGGGTTGCAGGGGAAGGGGTGGTGACAAAGGCACAGCTCCTGTTTTGAAACGGTAGGGGAAGACCCCCGCATTCACAGCAGTGATAAACATCTCGATTAAAACCTTCCTTAGGGGTGAATCGAGAGGGGGTGGTTTGGTCCCATGCCAGTTGAGGGTGTTAGGGGGTGTGGACATTGCCGGAGGCCTTAAGAACTTACGGCAATCAGCAACTGAGGACGGTGTGCAGGTTTTCAGATGGTTAAACACACCCGGTACCTTCTCAGACGCCCCCAATGGTAGTCCATGTTTAGGGGATGATGAAGGGGTTTGAAAATGCCCAAACGTCAAATGTAACGATTTCTACGTGTTTGTGGAACCTTTAAGAGCAAGACTCATTCATTTTCGACTGCTTTGGCAACCTGCGACAAGTCCTGCAGCGTTTTTCGCAAACTTCAATTTGCGGTTTTCGAAAATGGGCTGGTTTTCGGGGTGCTACCCCGAAACTACTCAAGTTGGGGAGTTGTGCTGAAGCATATGCTTGGTAGGCGTCAGGACAAACGTCATACTGAGATTTCGAGCTTGTAGGTCAACTTTTCAAAATTTGGTGGCCTTTGAAAAAAGTGGTGCTTTAATTTTTTTGAGCAGTATATTTTCATGGTGATAACTGTTTTAAGGGGCCTAAGAAATCTTTTTACACTAATCACTCCCCGTGACTGCAATTTATAAGCAGCGCCAGTTGTAACTATTTTCACAATTCTGCACCAGAACATTGTAAGAGGCAGTGTAATGCAGCCCGCATTGCCAGACAACAATAGACTCATTACAGTTACATTACTACGGACATGAATGGTTCTAGGGCCTTAAACGTGGTTTTCAAGTTCCTTTTGTATGTTATTCTAAATATAGGGAATGGAGAGGGTTGTCCAAAATATCAAGTGGACAATGTTACCCGTAGGGTTCCAAAGGGAAAGTATACAAAATTTAGTTCAGATCAGTGAAACGGTGTAGATTTGTGCCAAAAGGTCTAAATGCAGGAAATGGATTGGTCTGACTGAAATTTCAAATAGACAGTGTTACTTGTCGGGTTCCAAAGGGTAAGTATGTGAAAGTAGGTTCAGATCGGTAAAACGGTGTAGATTTGTGTCAAAGGGCCTGTTGGCAACTCTGGTTCAGTACATTGCTGGCAGTTGGTCCCCCTGCTGGAAGGGTCGTTGACCCATTAAGAAAAGGGTCCTTTTCTTACCAGCGTCAAGCAGGACTCACTCGCATGCAAGTAGCACTGGCTACCGGACATGGTGTCAGCGCATGTAATATGTACTTAAACAGTGTTTAATCATGTATGTACAATGTCAAATATATTTCATTATACAGCCCACCACATCTTATTCTATGTATTCGACATAAGTTTTGGTCGTCCGGGCACGATTATATGGCAAGGAAAACAGTGAAAATTGAACTCAGTGATCCAAAGACAGCATGGCTTCACACAAATGGCGTGGGTTGTTATCGACATGGCAACTTCTGTAACCGAACTTTTGTCAGGTTACAGAGACTTTTTTGTTTTTGTTTTTGTTTTTGTTTTTGTTCTATCTGGTTGCCAGACTTGGCTGCCTGTTGGTGGAGCGCCATGGCGAGTCTTGTGTGGCTGTGCCAATTGGATTTTTTTTGGTGGTCTACGGATGGGTGGCCTTGGCTGGTGGCATCAGGTGGCCTAGGATATGGCATATGTGTTTTGGCAAAGATTTCTTGACCTGGCATGGTTGTCATGGGAATGAATGGCCTCTTTGTGTTGTTTTTGTGTGGATGCCAAGGGATAGATAATGAAGGCCTGCTGACAGGTTGATAAGTTTTGATTGCATTGAGAACATCTTGTATATAAAAGGAGCAGAAGAATATACAAATATTTTCTTCATAATTGTTCTTAATACAGCACAACAGATGCAGGTATTGGAAGCTTGTTTAGATTAATAAATGCATATATTTTGGAAGTTTAGGTAAGAGTTTTTGTGTGGTATCATTCAAGCAAGCATATTGCCCCACTACCTGAGGTGGCTAGCTTTTATTCAGATTACACTTCGGGACAACAGAATTCATCATCTTGGTAAGTCGCCGATCATCCTGAATTATTCCTTGTGACTAACATGCATTCCTTTGTTTCTCCATTCAAAACTGTTCGTTTTTACTTGCAATGTATTGGTATTGCTAGTGATCGCGCATGATTTCGCCCGTAAAACTGTATGTTATTTGTACGCAGTTTTCCCGAAACTCTTTGAAACAAAACCAGGAGTTCATCTTTGTATTATGTAAATATGTTAGGTACTTGTCTTTTCGTTTTGTCATTCTTTTACGTATATGCATTTGGTCTATTGTGATCTTGTATCATTCAGCAGTTTATTGGGAATTGTTATTGCAAAATGGAAAAAAATCACTGTTTAGCAAAAGGGGTAGGATAAAAGCTAGCTTATCTCGCATACAAGGCTTCGTAGAGAAATTAGATTCTCAATCCAAGGACGTATATCAGTTGTAAGATCGACGGGCTCACTTATAAAAAATCTGGGAAGAATATGAAATAGTTCAATCACAAATAGAAGATTTGAAAGAGGATGAATCATTTCAAGCAGAACAAGATTCTCATCGCTCCGACTTTGAGGAGCAATGCTTCAAAACATCTGGTTTTATAAGATCTATAAATGGTGCAATTTCCAAGTCAGCAACTTCGCTACGTGATTCTATTGGTGAATCAACTTCCAGTTAGCAAAAACGTTCAGTTCAACTGCCTCAAATAAGTTTACCTACATTCGCAGGTGATTATTTAGAATGGCCCAATTTTTCCGATACCATTAAGAATCTCATTCATGAGGATGAAAATCTGTCAAAAATACAGAAATTTCATTACCAAAAATCAGTGCTATCAGGAAGGGCGGCAAACGTTTTACAGTCCTTAGAAATATCAGCAGCCAATTACGACATAGCATGGAACCTGTTGAATGAAAGTTTCAACAACCGGCGAGCAATTGTTTCGTCCCACATTAATTCATTCCTTCAGATAAACAAAATAGAAATAGAATCTTCCAAGGCATTAAGAGACTTGTATGACGGCTTCAGAAGGCAAATCTGTCGCTACCAGCGCTTGGTCTGTCTTGTGAAGAACAATTAGATGCCATTTAGATACATTTAATAACAAGCAGATTTGACGCTGAAACATTAAAAAGATGGGAAACCTCGTTACCAACCTTTGATCTACCATCGTATCAGACACTGGACAAATTTCTACTCGAAACATGTAATGCATTGGAATCGATCGAAACTAAGAACTGTGATCGCTCAAAACAGCTGTAGCAAGTAGGCGTTTCATCTAAACCGAATGAGTCTGGTTTTAAAGAGAGGCCATTCACGAACCCAGGGAAAATTGTTTCCTTTCACATAAAAATCAGAAATCCCCGTTTTGCACGGAAGAACATCCCATATTTAGATGCAGATCACTTCTATGGGGGTTTATGACAGATGGCGGGAGATCAAGAAGCATAAGCTCTGTGTTAATTGCCTGTCTGGAAATCACTTCGATAACGAGTGCATTCCTTCATGTTGTAAGCTGTGCAAGGATAAACACAACACCTTGCTTCACAGGGACCAAGGGTCACCGAACACCATTAATAGTCAGACTTCAAACAAGATTATTATGTCCAATAATACTTCATTTTCCACCCTTAATGAGCAACATAGTAGTAATGCTGTTTTATTGCACAATCACAACAATGATGTTTCCTCTCACGTATTGTTGTCGACAGCAGAAGTGAATGTCAACCATTCAGAAGGAAAAACCAGTCATGCTAGGGCTGTATTAGACAGCGGCTCGCAACTCAACTTTATACCTAGGGAATTAGCTCATCAATTACGATTGTTTAAGACAAAGACTAATATTACGATACATGGGTTGCATAACACTACCATCAAGGTGGGGTCGGTGGTAAGAACAAAGATTTCTTCGCGGTTCGGTTCCTTTGAACGAATCATGACATTTCACGTAATACCTTCAATTACTGTTCAGTGTTTGCCCACTAAAAATATCAACATCACAGATTGGAGTATTCCTGAGTTTATATTAGAAAACCTAGTGGATCCTCAATGTAATGTGTCATCATCCATAGACATACTCATTGGAGCAAAATTCTTTTACGATTTTATCGGCGCTGAACAATTTGAGCTCGACAGCTTCTCAAAGAAACTACCGTTGTTTCGCAACACGGCTCGTGGCTGGGTAGCAGTAGGTAGTGTTAGTTCGTCTGACCAGCACGCAGAAAACAAGTCTTCTTGCCTCTTTGTGTCAGGTAAGATATTCAATGAGCCGGGAAAGGCACTACTTGGCCCAGGACATTCCAAGCAGGAGATTAGTGAGCGGCTATTTACTGACGGTCACAGACGGAATCCACAGGGTAGTAATAGTCCCACTACTCCTTCAAGAGGACCCGAGTCAGCTAGGAGCAATTTTAATGAGGCGATTAGACGGTTTTACAGCCCAAGTCAAGTCGGAGTACGTACAGTTTATGAGAGAGTACACTTACCTAAATCATATGGAGGAAATTCCCAGTAATGAGATAAACAAACCATAACCGTACTATCTTCCTCATCATTGTGTATTTAAGGGTAATTCATTGACAACGCGCACTCGCGTGGTATTTGATGGCAGCTCGAAGGGCCATTCTGTGATTTCGCTCAATGATTTGTCATTAGTATGACCAATCGTTCAAGATGATTTATTTTCAATATTGGCTAGATTTCGCATGCATCGCAATATATTGACCTCTGACATAGAGAAAATTTATCGGCAGGTCCTCATAGAACCAGCACATACTGATTTTCAACGTATCGTGTGGAGGGAGTCCCCTAAGGACGAGCTTAAGCATTATCGTCTCAAAACAGTGACATATGGCACGTCATTTGCACCCTTCCTGGCCACAAAATGCCTCTCTCAATTGGCGAACGACACTAAAGAGGAATTTCCTGAAGCTTCGAATGTAATACGGCGGGATTTTTATGTTGACGATTTAATGACAGGTTGTGAATCAACTAACGGCTTAAGGGCCACTCACAAGTGTGTTTCAGATATTTTATCCAGTGCGGGTTTTACCTTAAGGAAATGAAGTTCGAATGAGTCCAATGTGTTATCGAGCATTTCTAACCTCGAAACAGATCCCAAGTACATGATTAAGGTCGATGAAGGTGAAGACTTGAAATTGTTAGGGCTATCTTGGAAACCCATCACGGACACTTTTCAGTTTGAGTTCAGAAGTGATTTCAGTTCGACACAGATAAACAAAAGAATAATTCTATCAGACCTGGCTAAATTATTTGACCCATTAGGGCTTCTGACCCCAGTTTTGATTAAGGGTAAGATTTTCGTTCAGCAGCTGAGGCAAATGAACTTAAATTGGGACGACGTTCTTAAAATAGAACTTCAATTTAAATGGGTTGGTTATAATGCAGCACATTGCTAAATTGAAGGAATTCAAAGTGCCTCGTCATGTTAGGGCAGTAGAATTTGAGGAGTATGAAATTCATGGATTTTGTGACGCGTCTGAGATTGCTTACGGAGCATGTGTTTATGTGAGATCTCAGACAGGAGGTGGTAAAATAACAGTTCACTTATTGTGTACTAAGTCTCGCGTTGCGACCTTTGGCTCAGTATCTTTACGAAGATTAGAACTATGCAGTGCTGCATTACTTGCTCAGTTGGTCGAAAGAGTAATGAGATCCATAAACGTAACTAAAGACAAGTATATTTGTTGGACAGACTCCACAATAGCATTAGCATCGATTTCGGGCCATCCACACCAGTGGAAAACATACGTCGCTAATCGAGTGTCGCAGATTCAACAGTTGACAAATATTGATTGTTCGCAGCACGTCTTTACTCATCATAACCCAGCAGATATTATCTCGGGAGGAGTTACCGCGGAAAAGCTTTTAAATTCATCATTTTGGCTATCGGGGCATCTTGGCTTTCATATAATAAAGACGAATGGCCTTCACAGCAGAGGCATAGCTCTCAAGAATTACCTGAAGTTAGGAAGACTAAAATTGTTCTAGTGTCATCTACAGAATCCCTTGGATCGGATCTTATTAATAGATACCCTTCCTGCAGCAAGCTGATTAGAATAACAGCTCTCGTGCTCAGATTTATCAAACATCTTAAAACTAAATCAGACAGACAAACGAGAGCTTTTAATCCTGTATAACTAGAGCAGGCTAAGTATTTATGGTGTAAAATTGCTCATGGTTCTGAATTTTTACAAGGCTTAAAGGCTCTCAAACAAAATTTGCCACTGCCCAAGGGAAGCAAATTACATGGATTAGCACCGTATTTGGATGAGCAGAGTCTGTTACGGGTAGGAGGCCGTCTGCAAAATGCTAAACTATCGGTCAACAGAAGACATCCTATTTTATTACCTGTCAATCATCGCATTACAATAATGTTATTTGATCATTTTCATTTTGCTTCTCTTCATGCTGGAGCTCAGACTTTATTGACAATGATGCGACAGAAATACTGGCCTCTATGCGGGAGGAACGGTGCTCGAAAGGCAGTGTATCCATGTAAGACTTGCTTTCAATTCTCGTCTCGGCCGTATCAACCGATAATGGGATCGCAACCTGAAAGGAGAGTAGTTCCCAGTCCACCATTTGCATCTTTAGGAATAGATTTCTGTGGCCCAGTATATTTACGGCCTTCCTCCAAGAAGGGCACTCGGATTAAGGCATATGTAGCTATGTTTGTTTGTTTTACAGCAAAGGCTGTACATATTGAACTAGTGAGCGGTCTGTCTACAGCTGCCTTTTTAGCATCAATGAAAAGATTCACGGCTAGACGAGGAACTTGCACCCACATATTCACTGATAACGCAACTAATTTCGTAGCATCACGTGAGCTAAAGAAATACTTTAATGATGGGAATGCCAAGCAGTCACTGATAAGCTTTGCTACAGATAAGGGGATTCAGTGGCATGTTAGTCCTCCTGGTTCACCTCATTTTGGGGGGTTATGGGAAGCTGCAGTAAAATAAGCTAAGTATCATATTTAGAGAATAGTAGGAAATGCTGCATTGTCGTTTAAAGAAATGACTACAGTGCTTGTACAGATAGAGGCAGTTTTGAATTCACACCCCCTCTGCCCACTATCCTCTGATCCCAATGATCCGGAAGTATTAACCCCATCCCACTTCCTGATCGGTGGCTCATTTCATCTTCCTGTGGAAGAAGATGTGTCTCAGACTCCCTTGAATAGACTGAAGCGCTGGCAACTGCTTCAGGCCATGTTCCAGCAATTTTGGCGTCGATGGTCCAAGGAATACCTCGGACGAATCCAACAGCGTACTAAATGGTGGTCGCCTGGACAATACCCACAAATCGACACTCGGGTTGTTTTGAAGGAAAAGAGCGTGCCTCCACTTCATTGGAAACTGGGCTGTGTCGCAGCAGTGCATCAAGGAGCCGACGGAGTTACGCGAGTTGATACCATTAAAACACCCAGCGGAGCTCTTTTGAAAAGAGCAGTGTCAAGACTTAGGCCATTGTTGAATGAAGAGAAGTGAAGTGTTTAAATGTTTTGTGTACATAGTGTTTATTTGAACTCTTATTTCAGTTGACTAGAACCAAGTGATAATATTTAGTTGTTTGAAATATTTGCTATTTCAAGGGGGGGAGCATGTTGGCAACTCTGGTTCAGTACATTGCTGGCAGTTGGTCCCCCTGCTGGAAGGGTCGTTGACCCATTAAGAAAAGGGTCGTTTTCTTACCTGCGTCAAGCAGGACTCACTCACTTGCAAGTAGCACTGGCTACCGGACATGGTGTCAGCGCATGTAATATGTACTCAAACAGTGTTTAATCATGTATGTACAATGTCAAATATATTTCATTATACAGTCCACCACATCTTATTCTATGTATTCGACAGGGCCTAAATGCAGGGAATGGAATTGTCTCTCCAAAATTTCAAGCGGATAGTGTTATTCGTTGGTATCCAAAAATGTATGTAAAATTAGGTCAAACTGTCTAGATTTATGCCAAAGGGCCTAAATGCAGGGAATGGAGTGGTCTGTCCGAAATTTCAAGTGAACACTGTTACTCGCAGGGTTCCAAATGGTAAGTATACAAATGTTTGTTCAGATCGGTGAAACGGTGTAGATTTGTGCCAAATAGCCTAAATGCAGGGAACGGAGTGGTCTGTCCGAAATTTTAAAGTGGACAGGGTTACTCGTCGGATTCCAAATGGTATGTATACATATTTTGGTTCAGATCGGTGAAACGGTGTAGATTTGTGCCAAAAGGCCTATATGCAGGGAATGGAGTGGTCTGTCCGAAATTTAAAGTGGACTGGGTTACTCGTCGGGTTCCAAAGTGTAAGTATACAAATTTTGGTTCAGATCGGTGAATTGGTGTGGATTTGTATAAATAGCAAACAGGCAGACAGACAAATATTATAATATAGACAACATTTTCAAATAACACACAATCGGCTGTTACAAACGAATTTAAAAAAAATAAAAATGTATCGTATTAGCAACTTGTCATTCTTCAAATTCGATGCGTATAGAATGCCAATGGTATTCCAACCAATGGAGTTCCACGTAGACCAATCAGGACATCTGGCGGAAAACTTTCGGATAAGATAATTCTAATAGGATGAGTGCATTCTAGTGGACATAAAAGGAAACTTTTCAATTAAAGCAGTGTGGTTTTCTGAAGGTCGGTGCACAGTTTGCAACCAGTTAGCCCTGATAGTTCATATGGTTGCTGTTAGATGTCTCTTGCAGATCCACTGGCGAATTTTGTCTTAATTTAATATAATATTTCCCATAGTAATATGCACAATATAACGCTTAATTTTAAAACGTCTGAGTAATTACAAAGCAATAAATATAATAAAATTCAAACAAAAAGAAAAAAACTCGTATAGGATTTGGACTTCAGTCATACGGGTGGAAGGCTAACGCTTTACCACACAGCCAAATATGTCCACCGAAATTCGCCGTTATCAATTGACTTACATACAACGTATAAGCAAATAATGACTTAGACTAAACGATTTCTTCAGTGGAGAATATTTTTATACATAAAGCATTTCATACAAAGTTTTTAGCCTACTTTTCACATTTTGCAAAAATGAGGAAAAAGTAGACTTATGAGATCGATCCGGGAAAATGTGTGTCTGTCTGTCTGTCTGTCCTTCTCTCTGTCTGTCTGTCTGTCTGTCCTTCTGTCTGTCTGGCTGTGTGTGTGTCCCCCCTATCAACTCCTAAATGGCTGCAGCAATCAAAACCAAATTTAGCATGAGTAAAGATGTGCACCGAAATAGCTCACGTCCATATTTGAAAATGATGTCAGTGCTACCAACTGCTGAAAAAACGCACTAGAAATTTGAGCTCCATGTTGGATATCTTGCAAGGTATGCATGGGAGCTATTCTAAAATTGGCACACATGTTGATAATACTATTTCAGTTAAATATCTAGGAGGCCAACCATGACAGTGTTGCCAAAATAATTTTAAGCCTTCTGATAGGTCCAATGTTTAAATGCATATAACTTCTGCACTATCAATTGGATTTTAACCAAATTTTGTATGTAATATCTGTACATAATCAGATATGACTGAGCGTATTCTTAAGAGCCACCAGGGCTGCCAACTGTTAATAATTGCTCTCTCTCTATTTTTTATCCAAATACCAATATATCAGAAAGTATGCAAGCCAACAGCTTTAAACTATGCACACGTATATTCTGACATTTTATATTAATTTGGAGTAACTTATATACGTCAGTTCTACCAACATGATTATAAGCCTGCTGATAGTACCAATTTTTAAATACATGTAACTTCTATACTATCAGTTGGATTTCAACCAAATTTCGTATGTGATATGTGTACCATAACAGATATGACTATAGGTATTGTTAAGAGCAATCAGGGCTGCCAACTGTTAATAAATGCTGTCTATATTCTTTTTACCCTAATATCAATATATCAGAAAGTATGCAAGCCAACAGCTCTATACTTTGCACACGTATAGCACCTGACATTCTAGATTAATTTGGAGTAATTAATACAAGGCAGTGCTGCCAACATGATTCTATGCCTACTGATATGTCTAATTTTAAAATACATGTAACTTCTATACTAACAAATGGATTTCATCCAAAATTGGCACAACAAGATATCATAATAATCAGATTATTTCTGACCAGCACACGCATGGTATTGTTGGCAACATGCTTTTACGCGTGCTGATAGATCCAGTGTCTAACTGCATGTAACGTCCATTGGACTTCAACCAAATTTTGTATTCTGTACCTTAAGATGTGGAACTAAGAATATATTCAGTCACCAGGGCTGCCAACTGTAGTGCTCTATTAGGCTACATTATACCAGGTATATTTTGAACTAATTAGATATTTCGATATTACCAACTTAATTTCGCCAATATTCTAGATAGGTTCATATACTGTAGAATAACCATTGGCATGAAAAGTAGGCTGTATAGTTCTTCACGGAACTTTTTGTTATTATTTCTATCAGTAGGCTATATTGCATGTAATACTCAAACTAGTGAAATGTAGATCAGGCAAAATATATCAGCTGCCATCTTGTCTTGTTACTGAGACGGCTCAGGTTTTTCAAGTCACTTCTGCACTATAATATTACAATAGAAACTTTTATTTTCTATCAGGCCACGTCTTTTAAAACAGTTTAAACGATTCTTGGTTCGGTAATCGGAACTGGTGGGTCTGATGTTTTGCATTACAAAGTTTGCATAATTCACACGGCCGCCATCCAGAAATGTTACGGCCTATGACCTTGTAGGTTGGGCACAAGACGCGCCCTATATGGGGATATTTTGTTACCAAATTTGGTAGAGATTGGATGATTTACTCGTTCTTTGAATTTGAGTTTTGAACGTTTGAGTAGCCGCCTTTCAGTTTTGGTAAAGATTGCGGCGATATAAAACATGAAACTGAGGTGCCCTTTGCTAGTGCTACCTCTGTACCAAATTTCGTTCAATTTGGTTTCATCATGTTTGAATTGATAGCTGGAGTGGAGGGGGGGGGGGGGGTGTGTCAGACATGCAGAGTACACACACACTCACACACACACACAGACAGACACTCAATTTTTGGCCCAGTGTAGATCTCATAAGTCTACTTTCATTTTTTGCAAAAATCGAAAGTAGGCCAATAACGAAACCTACGACATGCGTGCCATGATTTTTGTCACCTTACAAAAATCACTTACCACGGCCAGGATCGAACCTATAAACTTGGGATTGGTAATACGACACGATAACCACTCACCCAACGTGGCAAGCTCTAGTAGGTAATGTACTGTATGTATTTGCAAATAGACGGGTGTAGGAATGTTTAGCCGATGGACTAGACTCTTTGCTGTGTTAGCATGCAATAAAACGTGATGATTGTGTAAACCGAAGGCCTATTTATTTCCCATTAAAAATACGCACTCTATCTAATTATATGGGCAATTATAAAACAACAAATATAAAACAAGAAGTTCCGTGACGAACTAAAGAGCCTACTTTTCTTAAAATTTAAGATTCATGTCAATCTATATAGACCTATCTAGAATAATGACGAAATTAAATTGGTATTATCGAAATTTCTAATTAGTTCGAAATATACCTGGTATAATGTAGCCAAATAGAGCACTTCAGTTGGCAGCCCTGGTGGCTGAATATATTGTTAGTTCCATCTCTTAAGGTACAGAATACAAAATTTGGTTGAAGTCCAATGGATAGCATGGACGTTACATGCAGTTAGACATTGGAACTATCAGCGCACGTAAAATCATGTTGGCAACAATGGCATGCATGTGTTGGTCGTAAATAATCTGAAATATTATGATCTCTTGTTGCACCAATTTTGGATGAAATCCATTTGTTAGTATAGAAAATTGGACCTATCAGCAGGCTTAGAGTCATATTGGCATCGCTGACGTATATTAGTTTCTTCAAATTAATCTAGAATGTCAGGTACTATACATGTCCAAATTTTAAAAGCTGCTGGCTTACATAATTTCTGATATATTAATACTAGGGTAAAAAATAGAGACAGCATTTAAAACAGCTGGTGGGCTTGGTTGCTCTTAAGAATAAGCATAGTCATATCTGTTATGGTACACATAGCACATAGCACATAAGAAATTTGGTTGCAATCCAATTGATAGTATAGAAGTTACATGCATTTAAAAATTGGTCCTATCAGCAGGCTTAGAATCATGTTGGTAGCACTGATGTACATAAGTTACTCCATATTAATCTAGAATGCCAGGTACTATACGTGTGCATATTTTAAAGCTGTCGGCTTGCATACTTTCTGATATATTGGTATTTGGATAAGAGAGAGAGCATTTATTAACAGTTGGCAGCCCTGGTGGCTTTTAAGAATACGCTCAGTCATATCTGCTTATGTACACATAGTACATACAAAATTTGGTTAAAATCCAATTGATAGTGTAATAGTTATATGCATTTAAAATTGTACCTATCAGCAGGCTTAGAATCATTTTGGCAACACTGCCATGCATGGCCTCCTGGAAATTAAACTGAAATATTAGTATCTATATGTGTGCCAATTTCGGAATTGCTCCCATCCATACCTTCCATGATATCCAACATGGAGCTCAAATTTCAATTGCGCTTTTTCAGCAATTGGTAGCACTGACATCATTTTCAAATATGGGCTTGAGATATTCTGGTATAGATGTTTACTTATTCCAAATTTGGAATTGATTGCTGCAACCGTTAGGAGTTGATAGGGACACACACACACACACACACACACACAGTCAGCCAGACAGACAGGAGGACAGACAGACAGACATTTGCCCGGATCGATCTCATACGTCTACTTTTTCCTCATTTTTGCAAGATGTGAAAAGTAGGCTAAAAATACAAATAGAAAAACTCGAGTTTTACATATTCGTACCACGTCTTGATTGAAAATAAGTAATATATTTAGCATAGTATAACATATAGGCCTAACTCAGGGGCAGATGATTGCACTATTCAGTACCTTAATACAACGATCAATCAACGTATAATACACCACATTGTATTATTTTCAACAAACTACTAAAACCAACATTTAATATTATACATCTTGATAAAGACAACATATTTAGGAGAAAGCAGACTATTAATTGTTTAAAGTAGACTTTACTGAACTTCTTGGTCTCTTTAAATAATTTTGCTTTTGTTTGAGTCTTCAGTCTTTCGACTGGTTTGATGCAGCTCTACATGCTTCCCTGTCCTGAGCAAATCGCTTCATCTCTACATAGCTACCGCACCCTACATCCGAGGCAAACTGTTTAACATATTCTAAACATGGTCTACCCCTACAGTTCTTATCCTCGACCCTTCCTTCTATAACTAAGTTTGCTATTCCTGAGTGTCTAAGTATGGGTCCTACCAACCTATCTCTTATTTTATAATTTTAAGTTTTATAAATCTTTTATAGTAGGTCTATTGTATAGCTCGTATTTTTAATGTAATTTGTTTTGTTTATTTTAATGATCATTAATTTATTATTTATAATTAACTTTTAACATATTCATAATTGTTGTCCTTTTTAAATTTCTCTATTTATCTGTTCCTCTCTAATTTCACGCTTTCATTTTCAATTTTTTTTAAATTTATCCAACACAAAAGGTCAAGTATGTGATTAGGGCTCGGATTTTTAGGTGCTAAAAATTGGGAAAATATTTATTTTTTATGTATTAAAAATACCTGAAATAAGTATCAAAGAAGTAAAAATATTTAATTATAATTTTGTTTATTAATGTGAATATAAACAATATGCAGTACTCACGAATGCAATTTATGCTGTATCTCACTGACCGCTGAAGCATTACAATACACAACGAGATACATCTTCAGGTTGTCCATCGCAAATGACCGACGTTTATCGCGAAACACTTCTGCTGAAGGCGCGAAAATGCGGCAATATGCCTGTTGCCCTTGACGTGTTGTGTAACTTGAGATCGCTCTTCAGCTTTGATTGCTTTCCTACATGGTTGGCAGAACGGAACGCCCCCAACAGAAGTAAAATGATCTTCAAATTCTTCAACAGACGATAACTTGTAGTTGTTTTCTTTTTATTCATCGTAGAACTGCCTTACACTTCACAGTGCCAGAAATGAACTGCACCTGAGTGACACTGGTTCCAGGTAGCTGGGGGAGGGAGGTCTAGCACGTGGTGCAATTTGGCTATGGACAAGGAAATCCCCGGCTTCCACAGTGAGTGGCACTGGGCAACAAGTTTAGAATGACACAGTTGCAAGCTGACATACGCTCTGCATGAAGATTAGATAGCTCACAGGTTCTTCCCCGTTGAAGTAACACAGAACAAATATGCAATAAACTGAAAGATCTAGCATACTGATTTTAATAAATGTAAATATTATGTCTTTTTATGTGCTAATAACTTAAAAGCAGGAATTTATGGATTTATAGAAAAAAATGCTTAAAATATGTATTTACATAAAAAAAATATTTATTTACCTAAATATCCGAGCCCTAGTTATGATAGTCTATATCATTGGTTTTCAGAAATATTAAAATATCCACAGAAAATTCATTCGAAATGACGCTAAAAGATTTAATCATCAGCACCCATGATGATATAAATTGTTATCCTAATGATAGGTGGTGAATATCCAAACCATCATCATAGGGAACGAACCCATACTACGTGACCCGTTTAACGGAGGGGAGAGAGGTCTTCAAAATAGTACGCTCAGTCTCAGGAGCGGGGCTTCGATTTTTTGTTACGTAGTCGATTTCGCCGAGAGAAATTTCGCGCTTTTTCGACCTATCTTTGAATATGGCGCGCAGTGTTTAATGCTATTTAAACTCACAGTTGGTGGCGATGACGCACATATGTCGAGACGTCAGCTGATCGAAAACAGACACTGTTTGTCAGGCAGTTTGTAGTTCAGTGAAGTTGTCAAGCAAGTCGACGAGAGTTCATACTGCACAATAATGTCCGTGTACGATCGGCTGTACAAAGCTTTTATAAAATGTTACAAGGATACCTTGTCAATGCAAGCAATACCAAAAAAAAAAACAATGAATTGAATACATAAGTTTTTCTTCATAATATTTAATTTACTAGTAATTATAAGCATGCATGCAGTCTTATGCAACAAACGCCGTATTAATAAATACGAATATGAGTCAAATTATTTTCATTTGTTTCACTTTCTGACTGCGAAATGATTAAAAATTATACTTCAAAAATCTTTAAAAATAGGTCACGTAGTATGGGTACGTTCCCATATTATCAAGAATTGAAAAATCTGAAGACCCAAGTAGGATTAGGCACGATTAAACCCAGGAGAATTTCATAAATGGGGTATGTGAAAAAAATGCTAACGTAATGTGTGACCAAAGAAATTTAATTAGCAGCACAAGGGACATTTTAATCTAGGTAATAAAAGGAGGACATAAAATTAGCTATAACATCGAAACAATTCAAGTTTCAGCAGTAAAATTTGCAGTCCACTTAAGGCTATCACTATTGATATTGAACACAGAACAGGAAGATTCAATTCCCACCACAGCAATTCTAGAAGTAGTTTCTCAATTCTACACCCCCCCCCCCCCCCCCCAATTGTCGGGATAGTTTCTAGCTTAAGGCCACGGCCGCCTCTATACCAATCCTTGCCCCAATTACACACGCTATACATTCACCACAGGCCACGAGATAAATTCTACACTCACCCAAGTACACGGGGCTGAATTGACCGATGTCCAAATTCTTCAATTAGAATACAACAACATCATTATTGATATATCTATATAAAATATGTGTTTCTTGATAGATTGTTTGTTCCGTCTGCGTTCATATACCATTCAACCAATTGCGTTGAAACGTCGGTGAGTTATTGTGCGCACGCCCGGGAAGGTTTCTAAATTATAAAATACAATTTACAATAGATGGCGCGCGAGTCGTTTCAACAAATGAACTTTGGTCAGCTGTTGTGCACGTTCGCAAAGGTTTCTGAAACCCTAGAACTGCTGCAGGTTTATCCGTCAAATGCTGCAGGTTATTCCTATAAAATACACACTATGGGAATTTAGTATCTGTAAGCAAACTGTGTTCATGAATATAACATATCATACATCAATAGAAAGCTGAAAGACTGTTCTATATTTTTCTTATAGAGGTGAATCGTTCAGACTCATCAGTTTGAATTAATCATAAAAAGTGTTTTATAAAAAATATATAAATATAAAAAAATTGACTTTTCTGCTCTAGAAAACTATATTGCCAAGCTAAATGTTTGTCAGACACATCATCAATGAAAAGTTCACAGTTTTTTGTTACTGTTTCAAGAACCAGTTTTAAATAATTCCTGTTATTTACTAAAAAAGAAAATTATCTTTACTATATGACATTTCTCCATTATGCACATAGCCTATATGAGAAATTCACCTTCTGCCTTTTCTGTAAGCAAACTGTGTTCATGAATAGGCCTATAACTTATCATACATCAATAGAAAGCTGAAAGACTGTTCTATATTATTTTTATAGAGGTGGATCATTCAGACTCATCAATTTGAATAAATCATAAAAAGTATTTCATAAAAAAATTGACTTTTCTGCTCTAGAAAACCATATTGTCAAGTTAAATGTTTGTCAGACACATCATAAATGAAAAGTTCACAGTTTTTTGTTACTATTTCAGGAACCAGTATTAAATAATTCCTGTTATTTACTAAAGAAGCGCTCAATATCTGAATCATCTACATAGGCTTGTTGGCTGCCATTTTGCTCAATGCAACTTCAATGTCAACACGAAAGTACTTCCACTTCTGCAGCCAAATAATAGCCTGCTTATTGTCATTTGTTTGCCAAAGAGTAACACAACGAAAGATAAAAGCATCGGGAACCAGCATGACTTGAATTTAGTGCCATCTGATGGCTAACAGTAGTACTATATTTGAATACCGAGACCGTCTTTCAGAGAGACGGTCGCACTTGATTAAACACCACACCGTCTTCCTGGAAGACGGTCCGCAGTTCTAGGGTTAATAAATTCATTTTAAAATAAGTTAGATAGTTTATAATTTGTTTCAACATATGAATGTATTTCATGAAGGTTAGCGGCAGTTTTTGGGTTTCCAAACGTTTGCAGTTTCCGGTGCGAGTCACGTTTGTGATGACCATTAACAAAGCTCATGGACAATCCTTGGAAGTGTGTGGACTATGTTTGGTAAATCCATGCATCCCCTATTGACAGCTATGTGTGGCCTGCTTCTTTCTTTCTTTCTTCCTTTGATTGGCAATACAAGGCATGCCGTGTACAGCTAGTGTGGTTTAAAAGGGCTTGGCAATCATGGTCATTTAGACCTTTGTAGTTGGGAGTGTAAATGTACAAAATAAACAAAATTAAATAGGTCTGATACTCTGTGGTATTGTAGTGTATCTATTTGTAATTCGGATGAGGGGATGAGGCGGCAGTGGGCTTCATCTAGAAACCACGGGAAACCTCTTCTAGGAGGTAGGAATCAAACCCTTCTCAGTTTTGCCTCACAAGGCTGAGAGTACCCCTTTCCAGCCTTCAGATCAGAATTACATTTCTTGGCAGAATCTTGAATTGTACCCGGGCCTCCGTGGTGACAGCCAAGATTGGTAGTCTCTATGCCTGTCTCATTACGTATGTAGCGGAAGAAGAACTAGTAGACTAGTCTAAGTCACGAACAATCACTTCATACGAGATATCGTAATACGCGGTGTCGACCTCCCCCATTGTAACACGTTAGTTAACGTCCAAAATAAATTAACCCACCCTCGTTGAATAGCCTATATTACGCAACTCAGTGCATTAAACAAAATCCACAGTTCTAGCCCTTCAGGCAAGCAACTGCTGAAAACATCCTTTAATATCATAGACTAGTCCTTCCATAAACACTATTTCCTTTTGTGGTGCATTTGTAATTAATTTTCGTCGTTTTACCCACTATTACACTATTACAAACCATATCCTGTCAATTAGATTAGGAGTTTGCCTTTTCTACCACTATGAGCGCTAGTGTGAGTCTGATTTGCAGTTTGCCTTTTCTACCACTACGAGCATTCGTGTTAGTCAATGCAGAGTTTCACTTAAACCTTTATAACTACTTCCGGTGTGAAGTTTTTTTTCTTTCAAAAAGTCACAAAGTGCCTCAGGGAATAGATCCAAGGAACACATTAAAGAAAGAATTGGTTGGTTGGTTGGTTGGTTCCTTAGTTTAGGGCAGGCTTGCTCAAACACAAGGTCTTTGCATTCAAACAAGATGGCGGGCACAGAAGGCAGAGCTGCTGGAGGACGTCACATGCCATGGACCATATGACGGGTTCCTTCCAACTGATACTTGATCACTTTCGTGATGTTTATAGTGCGTTTTTCTTTTGTGCCGCATTTGTCAGTTAAATGCTTTTGAGACCACCGAACGAAAACATATGTACTTATTCATTTCTGTTAACATTATAATGTTTATTACTAGTGTTTAATCTCTCTATATATATATCTAAGACTCTTACCTCAGCGTGTTAATAGGTCATGCGCCTCCAGCTTACGCTCGCATACTGAAAAGGGTGTCGACTTGCTTGCTGCCTTCCTGTATGACTGACGTCACAGCTTGCCCTGGCCAATCATCGCCCGCCAGCCTGGCTTCCAGACGTTTCTATGATGTTATTATTTAAGTGGCGGCGTTTTGCTCTCCATCAGCATTCCTTCTTCAAACCTTCTACGGTCTTCTTCAACTAGCGAGAGGCATTCGTGCCTTCCGCCCTTCTCCGGGGCCTTCTAAACTTCAGGCCTAATCTGCATTTATGAGTGAAACTACCAGGAAACGCAACAGCAGAGAGCTTCAGCACTGAGAAAGTGCATTCTACGTTTTTACTCCAAACCGCAAGAAGCTGCATCAAATCGCAGTTCTAAATGCCATGTTATTTGGCATTCAAGAAATAGCATCAAAACCTAACAATGTTAGCCAATGTACAGCGCTGGTCGCCCTGGCGAAGTTATTTTCCTGATGCTGGACATTTCAAATTCTACTACCAAAAAATCTAGTGTTGGCCACGGCAGTCTCCGTCAGCATGCTTCTAGTCATCGCCACTAAAGATAAGTTTGTGCCTTTTTTATTATTATCTTAATCATCTTCGTTTTAAGTGTTTGCTAGCAAGTGCAAGAATATTAAATTTGTGTGTGCATCAAGCAGAATGAACTTTTGAGTAATAGCCCATGGCTGGGCCAACCTAATTAAAATTAATGAACATTTGAAACTGCCCCAGGCGGGCCAGCATAACTAATTTTTTAATTAAGGCTTTATTAATGTGTTTGCAAGTTTCACCCTAAAAATAAAAGTATTGTATTTACTCTCAATGTTCAGTCTAGTATTGAAAGAACCAGGCCGCATTTCCTTAGCCCAATCCTTTCAGTCTAATCTTCTCTCAAGGAAGTTATTTTGTCCAGGCCTTAAGCCTGATGCTGTCCTCCCGTTTATGTTGATGAATCTGGGCTGTTCTCCACATAACCATTTTGGTGCCGAAACCCGGGATGCTTGTAAACATTCTGTTTAACCAAATCTTCAAATTTCTTAATGTTGGAACTAATTCAAAATTTAAATGCCATACTGAACATTGAGTGTGTTAATATTTTAAAAATTGTGTTTTCTAATCTACTTCGAAAGTTTCAGCTCGAGTGTATATGGTTGGCACTGAGAAGGGAGACAAACAGCAGGCCCGTATTTCACCGCAGGGGAAGCCGCACTCTCTTTTCTGGCAGACTGTCAACTTCTTCCGAAGCAAGGTGTACCAGCTCACAGTATAGTCGTGAGTACACAACAAACTTTCATAATGCCGATTGACGAGAAACTCATTAATGCCAGAGCTTCTGTCAAAGGCAAGTTAACGCGTTTTCGCACTTTTCTAGATGAGCTCCCGGAAAAAGAACGTAATAGTGACATAATTTCTCAAAGACTGAAAGGTTATGAACAGGCCTTTGAAAAATATGATGAGATCCAAAGTAATATTGAGACCAAGGATCCCGATCAGCAAAGTGACCGTTGTGAGGTTGAAAATCTATATTATAAGGGGTTCGCAGACGCGAAGCAGCTTTTAAGAAGTTTAACATTGCAGGAAAAGCAGGAGAAAATTCCTTCAGAATCTTCTTCTTTTCCTTCCCGTGTTATATTACCGAAAATAGAATTACCTAAATTTACCGGAGATGAAGCTACATGGGAACCATTTTTTGAATTATTCAATTCATTGATTCACGAAAACGATTCTCTTCCTTCAATACAGAAGTTTCATTATTTGCGTTTGTCCTTGCAAGGCAACGCACTTAAACTCATCCAAGAGCTTACGTTGACAAATGAAAATTATGAAGTAGCTTTGGCACTTCTCAGAGATCGGTTTGGGAACACTCGTTTAAAAACTCAACGTCACATAAAGGGTTTATTCAATTTACCTATTGTTCAAGCTGATAATCTTGCCTCGCTTCGTAATCTGATCGATGCTGCGGAACTTCATATTCGTGCGCTTGCAAATTTGGACCAACCAGTTGACCATTGGGATCTATTTTTGATTCATCTTATTTCTGTTAAATTAGACACTAAAACTTTAAAAGATTGGGAAGCAGATCTGTCGCAACATTCATTGTGTACCTATGAAGCTATTATTAAATTCTTAAAGGCGAAATGCCAAATTCTCTCTGCTGTAGCCAGTCAAAAGAGTAGCTCCACCTTCAAACCTCCTTCTAATAGTAAGGTCATCAGCCCCACTCAGAGAGTACTAAGGTCACACGCCTTTTCTACCAATATTCGGTCTTCCAATCAAGTACAAGCTTGTGTTTTGTGTCAACAACCACATAACTTGTACCAATGCGCTCAATTCAAATCTTTATCTGTGGATGAAAGACGCAAATTAATTACCACCCACAAGCACTGCTTTAATTGTCTATCAGCGACACATATGATAAGCAATTGTCGTTCTGAACGGTTATGTTTTCACTGTAAAGCAAAGCATCATACTCTCCTGCATAGGCATGAAAGATTGCGGTCATCAGCAACCAATAGTTCATCCGCTAAATCTAATTCTGAGACTTTGCCTAATAACGCTCAGTCTTTTACTCAAAGCTCTGTTTCGTTCAGTAAAACTCAAGTTTTATTGTCCACTGTCCAAATTCTAGTGAAGAATGTTCACGGAAAATGGGTTTCTGTAAGGGGATTGTTAGATAATGCTGCAACTAACAATTTTATCAGTGAATCGCTAGTTCGCAAGTTATGTCTACAAATATGCCCTACTTCTATAGAAGTTACAGGAATTAATGGTTCCAAATCGCAATCTCTGAGTTATGCTAAAGTGGATGTAAAAGATTCCAATAATCTTGGCATTCATTTAAATTTAGATTTTTTAATTATAAATTCCATAGGTAATGACACCCCCATTACTTCCTTTCAAGTCCAGGGTTGGAATATTCCGCATCATTTGCAACTTGCAGATCCGAATTTCAACAGAGCTTCATCTGTAGAAATTCTTTTAAGTGCCAGCATTTTTTGGCAATGTTTACATCCGGAAAAGGTTAAAGTTGCCCGTGATGTTTTCTTTCGTAGAACTGATTTTGGTTGGATTGCCACTGGGCAAATATACCGCAACCCCGTTCAACAAAAATCTCATTGTTATTTTGTTGGTGCTGATTTAAATCAAGAATTAATTAAGTTCTGGGACATTGAGGATATTCAAGTCACCTCACCTCATTCTCTCAATAATGAGATCTGTGAAACACACTACGTAGAAACCACTGTTCGCACTACTGAAGGCAGATTCGTGGTTACTCTTCCTCGCATTTTTAACCCCCCTGTTATTACAGAATCACATTCCAGAGCTCTCAAAGCTTTATTCGCAATTGAAAATCGCTTTAAAAAAGATGCTCTCTTAAAAACTCAGTATACTTCCTTCATGGAAGAATACGAATCAGCGAATCACATGGAAGTCGTTGCAAAATCTGAAGAAATTAGTAATCCTCCTAAAGAAATAGTATATCTTAATCATCATCCGGTTTGGAAAAATTCTTCCACCCGAGAACAGATAAGAGTGGTTTTTAATGGGTCATCTCCAGATGCTAATGGTGTTTCTCTCAATGACACTCTGCATTCTGGACCCGCTATTCAGACAGATCTTACTTCAGTTTTACTTAACTTTCGTCTATTCCCCATTGCTGTCCTTGCTGACATCAAGCAAATGTATAGGCAAATTCTAGTAAATTCAGAACAACGTGATTTGCAAAGAATTTTGTGGCGAGACGACAATGCAAAACCTATAAAAATATTTCGTTTAAGAACAGTGACATACGGTCTTAAGCCGTCTGCCTTTCTCGCAATACGATCTCTTCACATGTTGGCCGAACAAGATGGTCATCTTTTTCATCCTCTAGCTTCTGAAGTTTTGAAAACTGCATTTTATGTAGATGATTTTCTGTATTCTTTTCCTAGTATCTCTGACGCACTTCTTGTTTGTGAAGATTTAAACTCTCTTCTTTCCGGTGGTGGGTTTACCCTTCATAAGTGGAACTCGAACTCAACCGAATTTTTATCTAACTTTTCACAAGTAACTCCTGTTGACAAATGTGTTGCGCTTCCTACTGAGGAATCAGCTATTAAAACCTTGGGTGTTTTTTGGTCTCCTTCTTCAGATACCTTTTGCTATCAGGTACACTTATCTGAGTTTCACCCTCAAACGAAAAGGCAATTATTATCAGAAATAGCAAAAGTTTTTGATCCCTTGCAGTACATTGCTCCGGTGGTTATTACTGCAAAAATTTTCTTGCAAAAACTTTGGTTATTGAAAATTGGTTGGGATGAGGAGGTACCCTCCCCCCTTTTGGATGAGTGGTTGAAATACCGCAAGAGTTTGTTAGATCTTTCTCAAATTTCTATTCCCCGCACTTTAATTTCGGACCTTTCATGTCAGTATTTCGATTTGCACGTATTTGCAGATAGTTCTGAAAAGGCATACGGTTGCTGCGCCTATTTAGTAGGCCGCTCTTCCAATACTTTACCCGGATTTTCCAATTTAATTTGCGCAAAATCAAAGGTAGCCCCACTCAAATCCATATCTTTGCCTAGATTGGAATTATGTTCTGCTGTAATGGCTGTGGAATTAGCCAGCAAATTAAAAATCAGTTTAAATTTGAAATTTTCGACCACATGGTTTTGGAGTGATTCTTCCATCGTGTTAGCTTGGCTTTCAAAACCTTCTTCACATTGGACCACTTTTGTGGCTAATCGCGTGTCTAAAATACAAGAGTTGTCTCATTTTGACCAATGGAATCATGTTCCGGGAAAAGAAAACCCCGCTGATATAATTTCACGTGGCTGCTTGCCCAAGAAATTAATTTCTCTTAAATTATACTGGAATGGTCCGGCGTGGCTCAGTCAGGATTTCTCTTGTTGGCCTCGTTCATCTAATCCACTCGCAGAAGATGTTCCTGATGCTCGCATTTTTACCGCTTCCCTTTTTCTAACTTCTATTGCTACTAGTCTTTTTCAGCGTTACTCTTCATTTAATAAATTAATTCGTGTGGTAGCATATTTATTTCGATGGAAATTTCTTGTTCTTGATCAGCCTGTGAAACCGCAACCCTTTCTCACTAAAATGGAATTGGAATTTGCTACTCGTAGAATCTTGTTTCTCATGCAACAAGAAGTATTCTTTCTTGAGTATCAGACGCTTTTAAGCAAAAAAACCTTACCAAAGTCTAGTAGGCTGTTACCTCTCACCCCTTTTTTGGACCAAGATGGATTAATAAGAGTGGGGGGTAGGCTAGAATATTCTAGTTACTCAGATGAGAAAAAACATCCCATTATTCTTCCTTCTAGACATCCTATTACTACTCTCATCGTAAAGAAATTTCATTATCAGAATTTGCACGCTGGCACCCGCACTTTGCTTTGTTTAATTCGCGAGCAATATTGGCTCATTAACGGTGTTCATGAAGTTTCTTCTGTTATTCGGAAATGTATACCTTGTTTCAAATCTAAGCCCCCTCCAATCACGCAAATTATGGGAAACTTGCCATATTTTCGTTCCGAACCTAGTAAGCCTTTCGCCCTAACGGGTATCGATTATGCCGGTCCTTATGTCTATCAAGTTAATTCCCCTTTATCTAAGCGAAAGTTGTTAGGTAAACTTTATATTTCTTTATTTGTGTGCATGGTGACAGGAGCCATTCACCTTGAGTTGGTTACAAGTGCTTCTACTCCTTATTTTATAGCAGCCTTTTCTAGATTTGCCGCTAGAAGGGGTGTTCCCTCCGAGGTTTTTTCAGATAACGCAAAAATTTTTGTTAGTACTTTTGATCTTTGGAAAACTGCGCTTACCTCCCCTTCTGCTAAGGAACAGTTTTCTAATTTTTCGCATGCTAAGGGATTCAAATGGCATTTCACTCCCCCATACGCCCCCCATCATGGTGGTCGTTGGGAATCTTGCATAAAGCTCACCAAGAGACAGCTGAAGAAAACCCTTGGTTCAGCCATCCTTTCCTATGAGGAATTCAATTCTTTAATTATTCAGGTTGAGGGTATTGTAAATTCTAGGCCGCTCACGCCTTTGTCTAATGATCCTAAGGATCTTCTTCCCTTAACACCTGGTCATTTTTTAATAGGCTGTTCTTTAGCTTCTACGCCTCCTTTGCTGAGTCGACGCTGTGATCTCGAGTTGCCTATTTTCTGGAGGAAGTTAGACTCTTTGCGAAACTCCTTTTGGCGCCGTTGGAAGCTGGAGTATCTCGGCTCACTTAACAGAAGAGAGAAGTGGCGGCTTTCCCAGCCTGATGTGCGAGTGGGAGATATGGTTCTTTTGCGAGATCCAAGTCCCCCTCTCGTATGGAATATTGGTAGGGTAACTCACTGCCATTTGGGTCGGGATAATCATGTGAGAATTGTAGATGTTCTCACTAGTAAGGGTGTCTATACTAGACCAATTTCTATGGTTGCTATCTTGCCTGTTGAGGCTTAGTGCCATCTTCTTTATTGTTGTTCAC
The DNA here is from genome assembly GCA_946902985.2 of Meconema thalassinum. NCBI lineage: Eukaryota > Metazoa > Arthropoda > Insecta > Orthoptera > Tettigoniidae > Meconema > Meconema thalassinum. Next base: position 600,468,202 of record OX336388.2, on the reverse strand, counting down.
GTTTTTGTAACTGATTCTTTGATTGTTTTCTTTCGGGGGTCTCGGAGCATGATCACTTTCGTGATGTTTATAGTGCGTTTTTCTTTTGTGCCGCATTTGTCAGTTAAATGCTTTTGAGACCACCGAACGAAAACATATGTACTTATTCATTTCTGTTAACATTATAATGTTTATTACTAGTGTTTAATCTCTCTATATATATATCTAAGACTCTTACCTCAGCGTGTTAATAGGTCATGCGCCTCCAGCTTACGCTCGCATACTGAAAAGGGTGTCGACTTGCTTGCTGCCTTCCTGTATGACTGACGTCACAGCTTGCCCTGGCCAATCATCGCCCGCCAGCCTGGCTTCCAGACGTTTCTATGATGTTATTATTTAAGTGGCGGCGTTTTGCTCTCCATCAGCATTCCTTCTTCAAACCTTCTACGGTCTTCTTCAACTAGCGAGAGGCATTCGTGCCTTCCGCCCTTCTCCGGGGCCTTCTAAACTTCAGGCCTAATCTGCATTTATGAGTGAAACTACCAGGAAACGCAACAGCAGAGAGCTTCAGCACTGAGAAAGTGCATTCTACGTTTTTACTCCAAACCGCAAGAAGCTGCATCAAATCGCAGTTCTAAATGCCATGTTATTTGGCATTCAAGAAATAGCATCAAAACCTAACGATGTTAGCCAATGTACAGCGCTGGTCGCCCTGGCGAAGTTATTTTCCTGATGCTGGACAATTCAAATTCTACTACCAAAAAATCTAGTGTTGGCCACGGCAGTCTCCGTCAGCATGCTTCTAGTCATCGCCACTAAAGATAAGTTTGTGCCTTTTTTATTATTATCTTAATCATCTTCGTTTTAAGTGTTTGCTAGCAAGTGCAAGAATATTAAATTTGTGTGTGCATCAAGCAGAATGAACTTTTGAGTAATAGCCCATGGCTGGGCCAACCTAATTAAAATTAATGAACATTTGAAACTGCCCCAGGCGGGCCAGCATAACTAATTTTTTAATTAAGGCTTTATTAATGTGTTTGCAAGTTTCACCCTAAAAATAAAAGTATTGTATTTACTCTCAATGTTCAGTCTAGTATTGAAAGAACCAGGCCGCATTTCCTTAGCCCAATCCTTTCAGTCTAATCTTCTCTCAAGGAAGTTATTTTGTCCAGGCCTTAAGCCTGATGCTGTCCTCCCGTTTATGTTGATGAATCTGGGCTGTTCTCCACATAACCAATACTGTACATCGTCGTAGGCAGCATTTATAGACTACTAGCAGTAGTACTAGGCTTCGCCTGGTGGATTTATTTGTTTTATGGAGGACTAGCAGTAGTACCCGGCTTCGCCCGGTGGAATGATGATAATGTTTTAAGGTCTCCTTAGAAATATAATGGACTTAAAATCTAAGTCATTTGCCCCCAAAGACAATGAGGGAGTAATATCTTGGTCATTTGCCCTTTTGATAAGGATGATATTAAAAACTACTGTTGAATTGACACGTCAAACTTACAAACTACCGTAATAGAAATACATATTTCAAAATTCACAGGCGAGGAAGACTTATTGTGTGTGGTGATTAATGGTGGTGTAATGGGCGTAACATCTACTGTAGGTCATTTGCTCTTATGATGAGGATGATAAGGGAAACTACTACCGGTATTGAATTGCCACTTCAACGTATAATGTACACAATGTACTGTAATAAAAATAACTATATGGCGGCTTCGGTGGCGTATTTGGTAGCATGCTGAGCTTCTATGCCCAAGATAGCGGGTTCAAACCCGGCCGAAGCCGTCGGATATTTTAAGAGCGTTAAAAATCCGTCAGTATGCCTTTCTTCGGAGGGGAAGTAAAGCTGGCGGTCCCATGTCAGATTTATGGCATGTTAAAGAACCGTCCACTAATTACACCTGTGTGAAGCTAAATTGGATAGGTAAACAACGCTCATAGATGTCTACGTCCGTTGCCAAGAGCCGACTGCAGTGGCGTCTAGTAGCTAAGATCCGAACTTGGCCTAGTAGTCGTTGACGGTGGTGCTTGGCGGCAAAAGTACGAACTATTTGAAGAATTCTAAGTTGCAGTTTGTACTTAAATTAAAAAACAGATAACACACACTAATACAGTCATCACAATTTACACCGGTTATCAGACAGATTCTACACACACCCAAAGTACACGGGGCTACATGACCGCGTTGTCGCGGCCCCTAAACTTAAGAACCAACCAAAAATAAATATTTTAAAAATCACAGTCGAGAAAGACTTAATGCGGCGGTGATTATTGTGTATGATGCGCGTAACATCTAGGTCATTTGCACTTATGATGATAATAATAAGGTAATGAAAAAATGACTACTAAACGATCATGGTGTTATTTTAAAACTGATATAGGTAATTCAGGTGTCTACCTTCGATGTCTTCCAAAGTCTCAACCTTATTTTCTGGCTTAGGCCTGTACTGAATGCGTCTAGTGAAAGAGCGTATTGCTCGGCAAAGACAAAGAATACAGGTCCAAGCTGCACGAACCTGAGATGATCGCAGATGATGACGAAATATGATGACACACGTTCGGGGTTCCCCGTCCTATACAGATTGACCGGGAATCACTCACTGTTTCGCAACGGCCCTGTGCTGGCATCAGCATAGACAGCAGGAGATAACACGGCGGGCTCTGGAAAGTACTCTCAAGTCACCTCGCGATGAATCAGCAAGCTATTCTCACAACTGACCCCTCCCCCCAGGGTCTCACAACTTGTGGGACGTCGGTTGGCGACCACGGAACCCCAGCTGAGTCTGACATCGCTTCTACTTCCTAGTGCCGGGCTCATTTCAGTTCTCTTTCCTGTCGGCCTCCCTTGGTCAACTCTTGTTCTCTTCCGACCCAGACTGTATTAGGGTATCCGAGGGCTAGGGAGTCTTTCAATTTCCCGCCTTAATTGGCTTTGTCTCATCTTTCCTGATACCCTCATTCTTCGAGGGGTCTGCCTTCTTTTCCTTTTCATAATATCTCCTGTCTTCTTCTCAAGGCCCTCAAAGAGGCAGGGTGTATGTAGACCCACCACTTCTGGTACACCCTCAAGGGCTCATGACTGGTGAGTTAGGAAGCTGGCAACCCGAGGAATTCCTGAGCTACATGCAGGGAATGGAGTGGTATGTCAGAAATTTCAAGTGGACAGTATTACGCATCGGGTTCCAAAGGGTAAGTATACACACTTTGTTTTCGATCGGTGAACGATGTAGATTTGTACCAAAGGGCCTTAATGCGGGAAATGGAGTGGTCTGTCCGAAATTTCGAGTGGACAGTGTTACTCGTCGAGTTCCAAACGGTAATTATGTAAAATCTGGTTGAGATCGGTGAAACGGTGTAGTTTTGTGCCAAGGGCCAAAATGCAGGGAATGGAGTGGCCTGTCCAAATTACAAAGTGGACAGTGTTACTCATCGGGTTCCAAAGGGTAAGTATACACATTTTGTTTCCGATCGGTGAACGATGTAGATTTGTGCCAAAGGGCCTAAATGCGTGGAATGGAGTGGTCTGTCCGAAATTTCGAGTGGACAGTGTTACTCGTCGAGTTCCAAAGGGTAATTATGTAAAATCTGGCTGAGATCGGTGAAACGGTGTAGTTTTCTGCCAAAGGGTCAAACAGCAGGGAATAGTGTGGTCTGTCCGAAATTTAAAGTGAACAGTGTTACTTGTCGGGTTCTACGGGTAAGTATATAAAATTGGGGTCAGATAGGTGAAACGGTGTAGATTTGTGCCAAACAGCCTAAATGCAAGGGATGGAGTGGCCTCGCCGCAATTTCAAGCAGACAGTGTTAGTCGCAGTGTTCCAAAGGGTAAATATACAAATTTTGGTTGAGATCGGTGAAACGGTGTAGATTTGGGACAAAGGGCCTAAATGCAGGGAATGGAGTGGTCTGTCCGCTATTTCAAGCAGACAGTGTTACTCGCTGGGTACCAAAGGGTAAGTTTCCGAATATTGGTTCTGATCGGTGAAACGGTGTAGATTTGTGCCAAAGTGCCTAAATGCAGGGAATGGGGTGGTCTGTCCGAAATTTTAAGTGGACAGTGTTACTCGCAGGGTTCCAAAGGGTAAGTATACAAAGTTTGGTTCAGATCGGTGAAACGGTGTGGATTTGTGCCAAAGGGCCTAAATGCAGGGGATGGAGTAGCCTCTCCGCAATTTCAAGCAGACAGTGTTAGTCGCAGTGTTCCAAAGGGTAAATATACAAATTTTGGTTGAGATCGGTGGAACGGTGTAGATTTAGGCCAAAGGGCCTAAATGCAGGGAATGGAGTGGTCTGTCCGCAATTTCAAGCAGACAGTGTTACTCGCAGGGTTCCAAAGGGTAAGTATACACATTTTGGTTCAGATCGGTGAAACGGTGTAGATTTGTGCAAAAAGGACCTAAATGCCGGGAATGGCGTGGTCTGTCCGAAATTTCAAGCAGACAGTGTTAGTCGCAGTGTTCCATAGGGTAAATATACAAATTTTGGTTGAGATCGGTGAAACGGTGTAGATTTGGGCCAAACGGCCTAAATGCAGGGAATGGAGTGGTCTGTCCGCAATTTCAAGCAGACAGTGTTACTCGCAGGGCACCAAAGGGTAAGAATACGAATTTTGGTTCTGATCGGTGAAACGGTGTAGATTTGGACCAAAGGGCCTAAATGCAGGGAATGGGGTGGTCTGTCCGAAATTTTAAGTGGTCAGTGTTACTCGCAGGGTTCCAAAGGGTAAATATACAAATTTTGGTTGAGATCGGTGAAACGGTGTGGATTTGGACCAAAGGGCCTAAATGCAGGGAATGGGGTGGTCTGTCCGAAATTTCAAGTGGACAGTGTTACTCGCAGGGTTCCAAAGGTAAAATATACAACTTTTGGTTCAGATCGGTGAAACGGTGTAGATTTGTGCAAAAGGGCCTAAATGCAGGGCATGCGGTGGTCTGTCCGCAATTTAATGTTGACAGGGTTACCCGCAGGGTTCCAAAGGGTAAGTATACAAATTTTAGTTCAGATCGGTGAAACGGTGTAGATTTGTATACATAACAGACAGACAGACAGACAGACAGACAGACAAACTTTGTGCTAATGAATAGGCTACTACTACTGAACTGGAGCGCTCAAGGATAAAGATCGGAAAGCACCAATGCTTATTGCAGCTGATAACCTCGGTATACTGCACCGAGTATAGTATGCCTTATACACAGGCATACTATTGTCATGATAATAATTGTTTTAAGAGGCCTAAGAAATATTTTTGCACTAATTACTCCCCGTGACTGCAATTTATAAGCAGCTCGCAATTCTGCACCAGAACACTGGTAGGGGCGACGTGATGCAGCCCGCATTGCCAGGCAACAATAGACTTAGGTATTGTTGAAGCTGTTCGTGAGCACTTGTTCTTCCGACTTACTGAACAAAAATCAATCTATAAGGTTACCTGAGAAGTGTAGCCTAATGCTACATAGCCTAAACTATTCCCCTTGAATCTGGCTATTATTTACAAAAATAATTTTTCGAATCCGACTGGTAGTTCCAGAGATTAGCGCGTTTAAACAAACAAACAAACAAACTCTTCAGCTGTATTATATTAGTATAGATTATTATGACTTTATCCTTTACCGGTACTTACCTTTACGTGCCTAACAAACAAAGACTACTGAATAAGCTTCTTCTCGTCGTTCACCTGAAAATGAAAACTCACGGGAAACTAGGTACTGTAGGAAGAAATGATACATTCACTATTTTACTGCTCCTGGATCAATTTACTCTATGTCAATAGCCAACGACCATAAAAAAAACAGCGTTAAATTAACAGGAGTAAAATATACGCATTTGATAGAATTATTTTTAATACATGGATAAGATCAGGTTTTTAGCTAGATATCTGGACTTGCCAATGAAAGTCCACAGCCTGCTTCCAGTCTCCGACCGGGTCAGGAATGGAATGAATGAAGCCCCCTCCCCACCGCTAGATGGGTCGGAGACTGGAAGCAGGCTTTGGATTTTCATTTTCATCTGGACTTGCCATCTAAGCAACTGTGCCTTCACGAAATTTTCCGGGTATCCATTTAAGTTTATCATTTAAACTATAGGTTTACTATATAATGTTGCCATCGGCCATAGAGTCCGGCTCCGTGGCTAAATGGTTAGCGCGCTAGGCTTTCGCCCGAAGTGCTCCGGGTTCGATTCCCGGCCGAGCTATCAGGAATGTTAATATCCTGGGGTTAATTCCCGTGGCTAGGGGACTGGGTGTATGTGACGTCTTCATCATCACTTCATCCTCATTACGACGCACAGGTCGCCCACGGGCGTCAACCCGAAAGACCTGCCCTCGGCCTCTCCGGAGGCCACACGTTCATTCATTCATTCATTCATTCATCGGCCACAGTGCCCAATCGCAGTGGGCAATTCGGAAGACGAGATGGAACAGCACCAGGTATGGGTCTTGGCACTTTCAATGGGAGTGTTATCTCTTGACCATCTTCACAATGGAATACAGTATTCTGTCTGAAGTCTTGAGTATAAAAATGCAGCTCACAAACCTGTAATTTGCAAATGAATCATACTAAGTAACATTGGTTGAGGTTTGTTTGTTTAGCGTATGGCTTTTAGTGCCGGGACATATCCGGCTCGCCAGAGGCTGTAGCTGCTTCTAGCGGACACCCATAGGGTGAGCTAAAAGTTACAGTATATGATTGAGTACTTCCATGCTGAATGAAATAAATGTAATCTGTGTAATTTTTCAAAAATGTCTTGCTATTTAAATTATCCCAAGAGTAACCTACATACACTGCAAAATTGTGCATTATTTAGTTCTACATGTTTAATTTGTTCTTGTTGTTGTTGTTGTTGTTGTTGTTTAACTCTTCAGTCTTTTGACTGGTTTGATGCAGCTCTCCACGCCTCCCTGTCCTGTGCTAATCGTTTCATCTCTACATAGCTACCACACCCTACATCCGAGGCAATCTGTTTAACATATTCTAACCTTGGTCTACCCCTACAGTTCTTGTCCTCAACCCTTCCTTCCATCATTAAGCTTGCTATTCCTGGGTGTCTTAGTATGTGTCCTACTAACCTATCTCTACTCTTCATTAGCAGTCGCCAGAAACATCTCTCCTCTCCCACTCGTCTTAATAACTCTTCGTTTGTAACCCTATCTACCCATCTGATCTTCATCATTCTCCTGTGGGCCGATAACCTAGATGTTAGGCCCTTTAAAACAACAATTATCATCATCATCATCATTCTCCTGTAACACCACATTTCAAATGCTTCAATTCTTCTCTTTTCTGCTGCACCAATAGTCCAAGTTTCACTTCCATAGAGCGCCACGCTCCAGACAAAGGCTTTCAAAAATGACTTCCTAATACCTAAATCTATATTCGATGTCAACAGATTCCTTTTTTGTAGAAATGCTTTCCTTGCCTGAGCCATCGTACTTTTTATATCCACTTTGCTTCGTCCATCACTGGTTATTTTGCTTCCTAAGTAACAGAAGTCTTCTACTTCCTTCAGCTTTTCACCTGCCAATTTGATGTCCATAGAGGTTTCTGATTTATTTCGGCTGCATTCCTGTATTTTTGTTTTATATTTATTAATTTACATCATGAATTCTTTCCGTAAGACGGAGTCCATACCATTCAAAAACTCATTCAAATCCTCAGGCGTGTCGGCCAAGACGACGATGTCATCAGCATATCTCAGAGTTGAAATTATTTCTCCTTGAACCTTCACTCCCACTTTAAATTTTTCTACAATTTCCTTCATTGCTTGTTCAATGTAAAGATAGAAAAGTATGGGGGATAAGTTGCAGCCTTGCCTTACACCTTTCTGAATACCAGCTTCTCTCGTATGTCTTTCAGCTCGAATTACTGCTGTCTGGTTTCTTTATAGATTGTATATCACCCTCCTATCCCTGTATTTTATTCCAATAGATTTCAAAATGTCAAACAATTTAGTCCAATCAACGTTATCGAAAGCCTTTTCTAAGTCTACAAATGCCATGAACGTTCTCTTATCTTTCCTTATTCTACCTTCCAAAATCAGCCTAAGACTTAGTACAGCTTCCCTTGTTCCTACATTTCTCCTGAAACCAAACTGGTCTTCACCCAACTCCGTTCCTATCTGGCTTTCCATCCTCATGTAAATTATTCTAGACAGGATCTTTGAAGCATGAGTAATCAAGCTGATTGTACGGTAATCTTCACATCTGTCAGCTCCCACTTTCTTTGGTATAGGGATAATAACATTCTTCTTGAAATCAGGGGGTACCTCACCTGTCTCATAAATCCTACACACCAAGTGAAATAACCTGATCAGACCTTCATCTCCTATGCAGCGTAGCAACTCAATCAGTATATCATCTATGCCTGGTGCTTTGTTCCTGCTCAAGTCCTCCAATGCTCTGTCAAATTCTGATCTCAATATTAAATCTCCTTTTGCATCCTCATCAATTTCCTCCTCCCTTTCCATTACATGATTCTCAATCTCCTTTCCCTTACACAAACACTCTATGTAAGCTTTCCATCTCTCAACCTTTTCTTCCCTATCTGTTAGGGGCTTTCCATTTGTGTCCTTAATATTACAGCATTTAGTCTTCTTTTCCCCAATCAATTCCTTCAATCATTCTTCTTTCGCTTCCTTGCACTTCTTGTTAACCTCATTTCTCAGCCGTCTGTATTCTGCTTTCCCCTTTTCACCTCTTACATTCTTGTGTTTCCGCCTTTCATCCATCAGTTCTAGTATATCCTGAGTGATCCACGGTTTTCTGTCTATTTTTTCTTTCCTACCAATGTTTTCTTCTGTGGATTTTGTTATTTCCTTTTTCAAAAGTGCCCATTCGTCGGCAATTGAAGATTGTTTAGGGTTTTTCATTAGTCCTTCCTTTATACTCTTCTTGAATCTTTCGTTTACATCCTTCACTTTCAGTCTGTCTATCGCCCACCTTTTTGGCTGTTGACTTTTCTTCAGTTTCTTCAACTTTAATCTGCATTTCATCACAACCAGATTGTGGTCAGAGTTTATGTCAGCACCAGGATATGTTTTACAATCCAAAATCTGGTTTCGAAACCTCTGCTTGACCATAATGAAGTCAATTTGGTAACGCGCTGTATCTCCTGGTCTCATCCATGTGTATATTCTTCTATTGTGATTGCTGAATAAGGTGTTAGCTATGACCAATTCATGCTCGGTGCAGAATTCCATCAGTCTACTTCCTCGATCATTCCCTTCACCTAATCCGAAATCACCTACTATCTTCCCTTCTCTTCCTTTTCCTACCACAGCGTTCCAATCTCCCATTACTATAACATTTTCATCACCCTTGATATACCTCAGAATTTCATCTATTTCTTCGTAGACCTTTCAACATCTTCATCATCAGCTTGTCTGGTAGGCATATAGACTTGTACCACTGTGGTGCACGTAGGTTTAGTATTGATTTTTGCTACAATAATCCGTTCACTATATTGCTCATAATATTCCACCCGCTGTCCAAGTTTCCTACTCAATATGAGACCAACCCCTGCTTGGCCATTGTTTGATTTAGTGATAATGACCCTTTAGTCACCTGACCAAAAGTCCTGTTCTTCCTGCCAGCGCATTTCACTAATCCCAACCAAATCCAACCTCAACCTATCCATTTCCCTTTCTAAGTTTTCTAACCTTCCACTTCCTAGCAGACTTCTAACATTCCACGCTCCGATCCGTAGAATATCAGATTTCCTCTTTGTCACTTCTATGATGTTAACCCCCTCTCGAGTAGTCCCCACCCGGAGATTCGAACGGGGGACTAGTTTACCTCCGGATTGAAATTTTACAAGGGAGGAGGCCATCATCACATATACAGTAATTATGCATAGAGAGGTGCATATCCTCGGGAATAGCGTGCAGCAGAACGCAGTGTAGCCATTATTTGGCTTATATTATCAATATCTTAACCGTCTAAAAGACAAGTAAAGAATTGATTTATTCTGAAAGGCTGCTGCTCCCTTCAGAATAAGTAAAGAGCAATTCTACTAACAAAAATTATAACCTTTTACTAACAATTAAATACCAAAATGCTACTAACGAAAAAATACTAAAGTTCCACCAACAACAATACTACCTCTAAAACAGTCTGTCACCAGGCACACTCACATGTACCATCACAAATCGCAGTCGAATGAAACAATGAACTAAGCTATATCTAATAAACAATGCAACTGCCACCAGACACACTCACACACCACAGTCTAATAGAACTATGACATATATCTAATAAACAAACTAACTACATACTTACAACTAAAACTAACTACATACTTACTGTACATTCTAGAAGAGGAAAATGGAAAACAAAAACAAGATGATGATGATGATAATTGTTGTTTTAAGAATAAATGGAAAACAATAGAACAAGGCAAGTAAAGGACAGGAGGAAAAGAAATGCCCGCAACCCTCGAAGAATGAGGATTGAGGGACTTGTAAGGAAGGAGAGCCATGAAAGGCAGATAGGAAAGTGAAAGAGGGTCCGCCCCAGAGGCACTTAGAAAATTCCGGCCAAAAAGTACAAAATCATTAATAACTCCCTAAGTATTCGTCGAATGATGAAATAGCAAGATACAAAAAAGATGTAATGTGTTATTGTCTACAACATAGGCCATATATAATTTTACATATTACCTGTTTTTTCTCTCCAGAATTCCACCCCTCCCCATGGGCCCCTTAAATTGGATTTATGAAAAAACGGTGAAACATCTATTTACTTATTTTTATGCTGATTTCTTTCCGCTGAGTTTCACACTCCTCGCTTATGTCGTTTAAGAGATACACGCTCCGTTAGGAATACTTCGACCCCCACTTTTCACCCCTTTTACCTCATAATATATACCACATCGAAAAACCCTCAGACACTTGTCTTCTTATTTTTAATGATGAGTTTATATGCCGAGTATCACATGCCCCAATGAAACCAATCGGGAGATATTGCTATTCAATGAAATGCAGGTCTACCCCCTTAAACCCCTTTAGAACCTGAATATCCAAAAATCCTTTCTTAGTGCGCGTTTGCGGCCCTTGAGGAAGCGGCATACCAAATTTATTCCAATCCGTTCGGTGGTTTATGAGATGTCGTGATGAATGAATCAGTGAGTGAGTGAGTGAGTGAGTGAGTGGTATTTGAGCTTTATATAGTAGATAAGCATGGGTCCTAGTGGAAAATAATTCTATCACCTGAAACCAAAAATGCATGGCACGAAAAAAAAACATCAAAATATCATGTTGGTTTCAGACCCTAAAAGACGTGCAAAATATAATAAAAGTATTAAAAAAGCTATTTTCTGAAATTTCATTCGAATCAATTTTTATGTCATTCCTGGGACTTAGAAAATTCCAGCCTAACGTACAAAATCATTATTTTTTTAGTTAAGAATTATCCCTCCAAACTTTACCCTATTTCTGAAGCCCCGAGAGAAGTATCACAAGAGCAACTGCTCCAATGGACGGGGGGTGGGTGATCTTGAGTGGTCTGGTTTATAATAACGATATGAATCTAAAATCAGAATCATGCATAGTAGCCTGTAGTATAGTTAATTAGTGTTTGTTTGTACCATATGTTTACCATTTGGAAATGTGAGCAGAATCTGTGCTGGGTGAATTGTGTAGGTATCTAGCACCAGTGTCTGATGACTCCACTGCCCTACTACAAACAGAGAGATGAGTCAGGTGTATTTTGGAACTGTAGATCCATGCTGTATTTCATACTTAGAACAATGATACCATATGGTACTCCAGAATATGTTTGATTCTTTCATAAATTAATAGGCTGTGATCGTTACAGTACCTAAGAACAGTCTGCTTGCATTACTGAACAAACGGATGTAGAATAGATTATGACTAAGCCTACTGCAATGATAGTCTCCAACTTACAGAGCTAGCTCTTTTTTGTCTAAAGCAATGTATGGTACATTACCAGTATCAGAAGTTTACCTTTAGAACAAACTATTATGCTACAGGTCTACTTATATTTTATATCTTGCCGTTTAAACGATTACTCTCATGAGGAAATTTCATATTAAAACATCCTGCTGGAAGCAATAGGGCATCCTTTGTTCTGTATTTAAAGTAACAAATGACACACAATAGGCTGTTAAAAACGCTTTAGAGAGAAGATTTAACGTATTATTACCTTGCCATTCTTTAAATTCCATGCGTATAAAATGCCAACGGAATGCAAATCCATTAAGTCCTACATTTAACAGTCATGACATCTAGCTGAAAAGTTTCGCATGAGATAACCCGATTAAAGAGAAGTCAGGCACCTACTTAAACAATATGGAATCTGAGCAATTTGTGGTACATATTTAATGACTTTCTAGTGACACCAGACTCAATTAAATTAATCATTTGCTTTGAACATCAATTCTCAATATGCATTAAAAATATCTTTATAATTATCACATCAAAGCTTTTTCAGTATTTGATCACAACAGACAGTGTGTTAGCAAAGATTTAAAATTATTGAGAGATCCGCAGCTTCGCTTGATTTCACATAGAAGAGGCTCATATCAGACAAATATTTACCACAAAAACCAGGGGTGTTTATATTACCTAACGTGGTCGAGGCGGAAACCATTGGCCTGCTGGATGTGATATAGTACCGAATGCGTGGGGTTGGCAATGCTGTAAATGATGCAAAACAAGTAGTTCCGTGAAGAACTATACAGCCTATTTTCATATATACTGCTCATGTTAATTGTCTCTATCAACATACAAAATTTTAGTTTAATTGCTGTAACAGATTCGTAGATATTGAGAACCGTCTAAATATTTCATATGGTCGCCAGGATGGATTTTTATTTTTGTACTATTACATTAAGATTATTGTGTACGTATGGTATTCAAACTTCAATCGCAAGATTAGAACACAAGAAGTAAAAACGAGATTTTAAAAGTACGCACGCCAGCCATCTTGTGATTATGCAAACAATTGAAATAAATTATATGCCAGTGGATCAACATTTGTATAAGCATTTAACGTGCAACGTTTCACGGCACTCAGATAGTTAATTCGCGAGAAATGTCCATTTAAATATGTATACTTCGCGTCGCTGCCATGTTGGATTTGTGCTCACCAGGTTACTGAAAGTCCTGTAGGTGAACATATGTTCATAGTCTCTATGAACATAAAAAAATCACTTTGGTTGCTGTAAAAGATTCATAGATATTGAGAACCGTCTAAATATTTCGGAAGCTCACAATTTAGGATTGTTATATGTATAGGCCATAGAGTTATGTACCATTCAAGGACAATTATTGCCTAGCTTCATTATTCAAACTTTCACTTCGATCGCATGATTACGACACAAGAATAAAAACTTAATTTTAAAATTTCGCACAGCCGCCATCTTGATGCTATGTAATAATTGAATTAAATTAGATGGCAGTGCATTACAATCTGCAAAATCATTTACTGTACCACATTTCACTGCGCTCAGAGAGTTAAATCACGAGAAAAGTCTATTAAAATATTTCAAATTCGCTTGTCGCCATGTTCGTTTTGTACTTTACAGGTTTATGAAATATACATAGGTAAACTTGTATCAGTACCCTATATCACCGTACAAAATTGCATGATGATATCTGTAATAGTTTCGGAGATATAGAATGTCAGTGAAATATTTCGCACAGCCGCCATTTTGAGGTTATGTAAACAATTGAATTAAATTAGACTCCAGTGCATTACAATGTGTATAAACATTTGCTGTACCAAGTTTTATTACGTTTGGATAGTTAAATTGCGAGAAATGTCTATTTAAAAGTCTCAATTTCGCTTGACCGCCATGTTGATTTTGTAGTCACCAGGTTTTTGAAAGTCTCATAGGTGAACTTCTAGTAGTGCCCTTTATCACCGTATACAATTTCAGGGCGATATCCGTAATAGTTTCGGAGATATTGAATGCTAGTGAAGTACTTCGCACAGCCGCCATGTTGGATTGGTGAGACGTAACAAAATTTGAAGGGCACGGTCGAGGTCGCCGGGAATAGTGCTATGAACTTACCGAGTTTCATTGAAATCGCTCCAGCCGTTTAGATTTTATTAGGGAGACACACACACACACACACCTCACACACACGCGCACACACGGACAAAAGGTGATCTCATAAGCCTATTTTTTTTTTTCAAAATTGAAAATAGGCTAAAAAGGCGGAGTCAGCTGGAATTTCATCTGTATAAGTCGTGGTCCTATTTGGGTTGGCTGGTGGGTTACCGACAGCGGAGGAGTAACTTATAGGTCTACATCTATTACTATATAATCTCCAGATTCTATCTCTACCATTACTACACGTATTTTGGCTAATTTCAGTAGTTAAAGATGTTTTACTTCAGTTCTGGTGTTCTGTACTGTTACACTGCAGCATGCTCATTTGCAAACATGTACATGTAAACATTTCAAAATGTGATAGCCTATTATAAAAGAATACGGTACCGGTATAACTATGTTTAATTCTCCCATGCACAACAAACTTGCCTCGCATTTAGGGAGATTTATTGATTAATTATTTAATAAGAAACACCGTTCGTTATTATCTGAAACTTGGAGCAATACTTGGTATTTAGGCCTACTCTAACCATAAAAGGACTAGACGTGGTCACATTTGAGTTGCTTTATGAGCCAATGTATTAGTTCTTAGGGCTCGATATACACTGCTCACAAATATTAGGGGATATTGTATACTCAGCTATGTGTGCTGTGTGTTCCGTACCGCATTAGAAGCAATCGCTTTCCTTTACTCCCTGGGAAGGTACACATGTGTTTGCGTCACCTCTGCACCTACACCACATGACGGAGGGCACTGTCCGTACTGTTGCTGTCAAAGGGTCACACGGCGGTAGTTTGTTGCTGAGGTCAGAGCCATTCCATTCCTGTTGTCAGTTAGTGAATAACATGACTTACGGACAGCAATGCCTCCACAACGTGATTTACCTGAATCAATGGCTTGGAGGGCCATAGGACGGATGGAAGCTGGACAGACACAACAAGTTGTGGCTCGAGCCCTTGGGGTGTCTCAAAGTGTGATCTCAAGACTGTGGAATCGTTTTCAAACAACAGCTACTGTTCACAGAAGGGTAGGACAAGGTCACCCACGGGCAACAACAGCAAGGGATGGCCGTTACCTTGTGTTAACAGCCCGCCGGAATAGACGGCAGAATGCAATTCAACTGAGAAGAGCCGTTCTAACAGCAACAGGACGCAGAGTATCAACCCAAACTGTCCATAACCGACTTCATGCACGTGGCATCTATGCCCGTAGGCCTATGGTGTGTACCAGGTTAACTCCACAACACCGTAGAGATCGCAGAAACTGGGCGGAGGAGCATCGTGGGTGGAGGCATGCCGAATTGAGCTCAGTTCTGTTTTCTGATGAGTCACGATTCAACGTGGAATCGGATAGTCGACGTGTTCACATCTGGAGTTAACGAGAGACACGAAACAAACCATCTTTTGTACAAGAAAGCTCCCCATATTTCGGTGGTGGGTTGCTGGTGTGGGCTGGAATTAGCCTGGGTGGACTACGGACCTCAACATCATCCCACGTGGAACTGTGACCGCTGTAAGTTATAGAGACGAGAATCTCCGACCTTTTGTCGTGCCGTATGCTGGTGCCATAGGTGCTTCCTTTGTGTTTATGGACGATTATGCACGTCCCTACAGAGCTGGGTTGGTGGACGACTTGCTGCAGGAGGAGGGTATCCAGCGTATGCAGTGGTCAGATTCCTCGCTGAACTTAAATCCGATAGAGCACGTGTGGGATGCATTAGGCAGGCGCATTGCTGGCAGACCAGCACCTCCCACAACTGTTCCACAGCTGCAGATTGCTCTTACGGACGAGTGGCCACGTATCCCCCAAGAACTCATTGATCATCTCATAGCATCAATGACACACAAGTGTGCAGCAGTGCTAGCCGTTCAAGGAGACCATACACCATACTTGAGACCAATATCCACCCATGTCCCACGATTAAGGTAGTGTTAATGTTGCTTTGTTTGGTTGCCATATTCTCTCTTCATTCGTGTCATTTGATTCAAACGCTCATCAGGGGCTCTCTGGAATCATGGGCTGCTTTATCCGTCAGTATAGCATTATGTAAGTAATTAATGGTTGAAAAACTAAATGATCTTGTATATTATTGCACCATTATTAGCTGGCCTTACAATATCCTCTAATTTTCGTGAGCAGTGTATTATTATGCATATATAGGCTATTTAAGTAGTAGGTTAACACTGCTTAGATAAAAGAAAAACAACGTTTACTGGTACTTACCACAGAATGTTTTGTTGGTATGAAGCTCTCTCGTTTAATTGCTGATATCCAACGTTTCTTCAAATTCTCTTCTTCGTGGAACTTGAACTTTATTTTCATTATCATAATTACCCCTGCTCTTCGGCACACAACACTTGTAAGCCATATTTTACAGCAAAAACCTGAAAAAATCGCAGAATAACTACAACGGCATGCCCACACACATCCGCCTTCGAGATCCGCCATATTGGGTACTTTCAATATAGTGCAGCGGCCTTATATCTAGGTGGTGTTGCTCATCCCCGCATTTCACCAAGTGGGCGCCCGCTCCGTACACGGGTGGTGAGCGGACAGAGTATTCATGCTTGGCAGAGTAAACCAACCGATTGCCCCACTGCAGTAACAGCTGGTGTTACGAATATTGAGCCAGATTTTGATATCTTCATGTCACCATGTTCGGTTGACGTCAAAACTGTGTCCGCAGAGCTGCAGTTAGAATTAATATATCTGCAATGTGACCGCTTTACTAAGGTGAAGTTTAGAATGGCAAATGATATCATTCAGTTATATTCTTACCTTCCACGAGATAGATTTCCTCGACTACATGCGAAAGTGGCAGCTTTAATGAGCATGTTTGTTTCGACATATATATGTGAACAATTTTTCTCCGCGTGTAAGCTTTGCAAATGGAGACATCGATCACCAGTAGTAGTATTTGTCCATACATTCCCTCGCTTACAGCAAAACATGGGACATAGCCTATACATCATAATTTACACCCATGAATGCCTGCATTTTTGTAATGTAATGTAAATGCATTGTCAATAATAAAACATTATTAGATTGAACTGCCGCCCCTGAATCCCTATCGTCGGTTGCAATGCCTACCCGGTTCAACTAGGCACGCCCTCTCGATTCGTCTTGCTACACTCTGAAGTATGCATGCTGGTAAGCCGCCCGCATTTACGTCACGCCTGCCCGGCTCCACTGGGCCAGGGTGAACGGACGCCCAGCTGACCACCTCTGGTTTAGGAGCTGCGACAAAGTGGTCATGTAGCACCGTGTACTCTGGGTGGGTGTAGAATCAGTCAGATAACCGGTGTTCATTGTGATGGCTGTATTAGTGTGTGTAATTCAGGTAAGGACTGCAGACGATTAATTTCAAGTAGTCTAGTTCCTACTTTTGCTACCAAACGCTACCGTCAACAACACCTACCTTCAAACTTGGTTACTTGATGCCACCGCAACTGGCACCTGTCGGAGAACGTTAATAGAGCGTTAATGAAATCTAACCCAAAAATTTAGCTTCACACAATTCCAGTCAGTGGAAGGTTCTTTTACATGCCATAAATCTATGACATGGACCCGCCGACTTTACTTCCTCTTCGAGGAAAGAAATACTGAGGGATTTTTAAAGCTCTAAAAATTTGCGACGACTTCGGCCGGGTTTGAACCCGCGATCTTGGGCATAGAAGTTCAGCATGCTACCAACTACGCCACCGAAGCCGCTAAAGAAAGAAGTATGTAAATAGACTAAGTTAATTTTGCTAGAATATGAATCAAAAAGAAGACGAGTGAGGGAACAAGCGATTTTAGGCTGTTTTTCAGGAACCACATTTAGGGCGGAAGTGATTTTCGAAATTTGGGTTTTAGTTAGGTAGAGCTCTCCTAGACTTACAATTTGAAACTTTTCCGTGCCCTTTAGCCCTCTAACGTTTGGCACAATTATTGAGGAATTTGCTTAATTTCACGCATTTGCTAAGATGGGGACCCCTACTGTGTCTGTTAGGAAATGTTTCCATCATTAAAACCACTTTACAGGCTCGTGCTCCAGCACTTCCACCAGAAGCCGTTCTTATGAGGATGAAATACAGCACTTAACAATACAATTACGCTCTATCAAAGTTTTAACGTTCGCCACTAGGTGTCAGTGAGATCTGGTGGCGAAAGTTGGAACTACTTGAAATTGAACGGAACTTGTAGCTCACCCAATGGGTGTCAGCATAGATGCACCTACTGTGCAGCCTCTGGCGAGCCGAACATGTCCTCGGACACTCCCGACACTAAAAGCCATCAGCTAAATAAATAAATAAATAAATAAATAAATCCCATTTCCAACAGGGTCGGGGATGATATATGATGAAATTTCACGTGGCTGATGGTTTCTACTGCCGGATGCCCTTCCTGACGCCAACCTCACGAGAGGAGTTAATGATAGATGAAATGAATGAAGATCAATCAAAGTTTAATTTCAAGTAGTTCCAACTTTGCCGCCAGACGGCACCAGCGGCGAGCGTTGAAACCAAACCTATATATCTATATATATAAAGCACAAAGTTTGTCTGTCTGTCTGTCTGTCTGTCTGTCTGTTATGTATACAAATCTACACCGTTTCACCGATCTGAACTAAAATTTGTATACTTACCCTTTGGAACCCTGCGGGTAACCCTGTCAACATTAAATTGCGGACAGACCACCCCATGCCCTGCATTTAGGCCCTTTTGCACAAATCTACACCGTTTCACCGATCTGAACCAAAAGTTGTATATTTTACCTTTGGAACCCTGCGAGTAACACTGTCCACTTGAAATTTCGGACAGACCACCCCATTCCCTGCATTTAGGCCCTTTGGTCCAAATCCACACCGTTTCACCGATCTCAACCAAAATTTGTATATTTACCCTTTGGAACCCTGCGAGTAACACTGACCACTTAAAATTTCGGACAGACCACCCCATTCACTGCATTTAGGCCCTTTGGTCCAAATCTACACCGTTTCACCGATCAGAACCAAAATTCGTATTCTTACCCTTTGGTGCCCTGCGAGTAACACTGTCTGCTTGAAATTGCGGAAAGACCACTCCATTCCCTGCATTTAGGCCGTTTGGCCCAAATCTACACCGTTTCACCGATCTCAACCAAAATTTGTATA
Organism: Meconema thalassinum; assembly: GCA_946902985.2. Classification (NCBI taxonomy): domain Eukaryota; kingdom Metazoa; phylum Arthropoda; class Insecta; order Orthoptera; family Tettigoniidae; genus Meconema; species Meconema thalassinum. The sequence continues at coordinate 600,449,007 of OX336388.2, read as the reverse complement.
TTTACCCTATGGAACACTGCGACTAACACTGTCTGCTTGAAATTTCGGACAGACCACGCCATTCCCGGCATTTAGGTCCTTTTTGCACAAATCTACACCGTTTCACCGATCTGAACCAAAATGTGTATACTTACCCTTTGGAACCCTGCGAGTAACACTGTCTGCTTGAAATTGCGGACAGACCACTCCATTCCCTGCATTTAGGCCCTTTGGCCTAAATCTACACCGTTCCACCGATCTCAACCAAAATTTGTATATTTACCCTTTGGAACACTGCGACTAACACTGTCTGCTTGAAATTGCGGAGAGGCTACTCCATCCCCTGCATTTAGGCCCTTTGGCACAAATCCACACCGTTTCACCGATCTGAACCAAACTTTGTATACTTACCCTTTGGAACCCTGCGAGTAACACTGTCCACTTAAAATTTCGGACAGACCACCCCATTCCCTGCATTTAGGCACTTTGGCACAAATCTACACCGTTTCACCGATCAGAACCAATATTCGGAAACTTACCCTTTGGTACCCAGCGAGTAACACTGTCTGCTTGAAATAGCGGACAGACCACTCCATTCCCTGCATTTAGGCCCTTTGTCCCAAATCTACACCGTTTCACCGATCTCAACCAAAATTTGTATATTTACCCTTTGGAACACTGCGACTAACACTGTCTGCTTGAAATTGCGGCGAGGCCACTCCATCCCTTGCATTTAGGCTGTTTGGCACAAATCTACACCGTTTCACCGATCTGACCCCAATTTTATATACTTACCCGTAGAACCCGACAAGTAACACTGTTCACTTTAAATTTCGGACAGACCACACTATTCCCTGCTGTTTGACCCTTTGGCAGAAAACTACACCGTTTCACCGATCTCAGCCAGATTTTACATAATTACCCTTTGGAACTCGACGAGTAACACTGTCCACTCGAAATTTCGGACAGACCACTCCATTCCACGCATTTAGGCCCTTTGGCACAAATCTACATCGTTCACCGATCGGAAACAAAATGTGTATACTTACCCTTTGGAACCCGATGAGTAACACTGTCCACTTTATAATTTGGACAGGCCACTCCATTCCCTGCATTTTGGCCCTTGGCACAAAACTACACCGTTTCACCGATCTCAACCAGATTTTACATAATTACCGTTTGGAACTCGACGAGTAACACTGTCCACTCGAAATTTCGGACAGACCACTCCATTTCCCGCATTAAGGCCCTTTGGTACAAATCTACATCGTTCACCGATCGAAAACAAAGTGTGTATACTTACCCTTTGGAACCCGATGCGTAATACTGTCCACTTGAAATTTCTGACATACCACTCCATTCCCTGCATGTAGCTCAGGAATTCCTCGGGGTTGCCAGCTTCCTAACTCACCAGTCATGAGCCCTTGAGGGTGTACCAGAAGTGGTGGGTCTACATACACCCTGCCTCTTTGAGGGCCTTGAGAAGAAGACAGGAGATATTATGAAAAGGAAAAGAAGGCAGACCCCTCGAAGAATGAGGGTATCAGGAAAGATGAGACAAAGCCAATTAAGGCGGGAAATTGAAAGACTCCCTAGCCCTCGGATACCCTAATACAGTCTGGGTCGGAAGAGAACAAGAGTTGACCAAGGGAGGCCGACAGGAAAGAGAACTGAAATGAGCCCGGCACTAGGAAGTAGAAGCGATGTCAGACTCAGCTGGGGTTCCGTGGTCGCCAACCGACGTCCCACAAGTTGTGAGACCCTGGGGGGAGGGGTCAGTTGTGAGAATAGCTTGCTGATTCATCGCGAGGTGACTTGAGAGTACTTTCCAGAGCCCGCCGTGTTATCTCCTGCTGTCTATGCTGATGCCAGCACAGGGCCGTTGCGAAACAGTGAGTGATTCCCGGTCAATCTGTATAGGACGGGGAACCCCGAACGTGTGTCATCATATTTCGTCATCATCTGCGATCATCTCAGGTTCGTGCAGCTTGGACCTGTATTCTTTGTCTTTGCCGAGCAATACGCTCTTTCACTAGACGCATTCAGTACAGGCCTAAGCCAGAAAATAAGGTTGAGACTTTGGAAGACATCGAAGGTAGACACCTGAATTACCTATATCAGTTTTAAAATAACACCATGATCGTTTAGTAGTCATTTTTTCATTACCTTATTATTATCATCATAAGTGCAAATGACCTAGATGTTACGCGCATCATACACAATAATCACCGCCGCATTAAGTCTTTCTCGACTGTGATTTTTAAAATATTTATTTTTGGTTGGTTCTTAAGTTTAGGGGCCGCGACAACGCGGTCATGTAGCCCCGTGTACTTTGGGTGTGTGTAGAATCTGTCTGATAACCGGTGTAAATTGTGATGACTGTATTAGTGTGTGTTATCTGTTTTTTAATTTAAGTACAAACTGCAACTTAGAATTCTTCAAATAGTTCGTACTTTTGCCGCCAAGCACCACCGTCAACGACTACTAGGCCAAGTTCGGATCTTAGCTACTAGACGCCACTGCAGTCGGCTCTTGGCAACGGACGTAGACATCTATGAGCGTTGTTTACCTATCCAATTTAGCTTCACACAGGTGTAATTAGTGGACGGTTCTTTAACATGCCATAAATCTGACATGGGACCGCCGGCTTTACTTCCCCTCCGAAGAAAGGCATACTGACGGATTTTTAACGCTCTTAAAATATCCGACGGCTTCGGCCGGGTTTGAACCCGCTATCTTGGGCATAGAAGCTCAGCATGCTACCAAATACGCCACCGAAGCCGCCATATAGTTATTTTTATTACAGTTCATTGTGTACATTATACGTTGAAGTGGCAATTCAATACCGGTAGTAGTTTCCCTTATCATCCTCATCATAAGAGCAAATGACCTACAGTAGATGTTACGCCCATTACACCACCATTAATCACCACACACAATAAGTCTTCCTCGCCTGTGAATTTTGAAATATGTATTTCTATTACGGTAGTTTGTAAGTTTGACGTGTCAATTCAACAGTAGTTTTTATTATCATCCTTATAAAAAGGGCAAATGACCAAGATATTACTCCCTCATTGTCTTTGGGGGCAAATGACTTAGATTTTAAGTCCATTATATTTCTAAGGAGACCTTAAAACATTATCATCATTCCACCGGGCGAAGCCGGGTACTACTGCTAGTATACAGTAAAGCTCAATGTTTGTCTGTCTGTCTGTTATTTATACAAATCTGCACCGTTTCACCGATCTGAACCAAAATTTTTATACTTACCCTTTAGAAGCCGACGAGTAACACTGTCCACTTTAAATTTCAGACAGACCATTCCACTCCCTGCATTTAGGCACTTTGGCAAAAAGCTACACCGTTTCACTGATCCGAACCAAAATGTGTATACATAACCTTTAGAGCCCAACCAGTAACACTGTCCACTTTAAATTTCGGACAGACCACTCCATTCCCTGCATTTAGGCCCTATGGAAAAAATCTACACCGTTTCACCGATTTGAATCAAAATTTGTAATCTTACCCTTGGATCCCTGCGGGTAAAACTCTCTACTTTAAATTTTGGACAGACCACTCCATTCCCTGCATTTAAGCTCTTTGGAAAAATCTACGCCGTTTCACCTACCTGAACCAAAATTTGTATACTTACCCTTTCGAACCCGACGAGTAACACTGTCCACTTTAAATTTCAGACAGACCACTCCATTCCATGCATTTAGGCTTTTTGTCAAAAATATACACCGTTTCACCGAACTGGGCCAAAATTTGTATACTTACACTTTGGAACCCTGCGGGCAACACTGTCCACTTTAAATTTCGGACAGACAACTCCATTCTCTGCATTTAGGCCCTTTGTAAATAATCCACACCGTTTAACTCACCTGAACCAAATTTTACACACTAACCCTTTGGAACCCGACGAGTAACACTGTCTGCTTGAAATTTCGGACAGACCACTCCATTTCCTGTATTTAGGCCTTTGGCACAAATCTATACCGTTTCACCCATCTCAACCAAATTTTACACACTTATCCTTTAGACCCCGACGGGCAACACTGTCTGCTTGAATTTTCGGACAGACCTCTCCATTCCCTGCATTTAGGCCCTTTGGCAAAAATCTACACTGTTTCACCCATCTCAAACAAATTTTACACACATGCCCTTTAGAACCCGACGAGCAACACTGTCTGCTTGAAATTTCGGACAGACCCCTCCATTCCCTGCATTTAGGCCCTTTGGCAAAATCTACACCGTTCCACCGATCTGAACCAAATTTTACATACTTACCCTTTGAAACCCTGTTGGTGACACTGTCCACTTGATATCTTTGACAAATCTCTCCCTTTCCTACATTTAGAAAAACAGACAAAAGGAACTAGAAAACCCCGTTTTAAGGCCCTAGAACCATTCATGTCCGTAGTGGTGTACCGGCAACTGTAAGAATATTTTAATGAGTCTATTGTTGGCTGGCAATGCGGGCTGCATCACGTCACCCCTACCAGTGTTCTGGTGCAGAATAGCTATATTAGTTACATCTTGCGCTGCTTATAAATTGCAGTCGCGGGGAGTAATTAGAGAAAAATGATTTCTTATGCCCCTTAAAACCGTTGTCAATAATATTATACCCCTGTATAATTGCAATGGTGTTGGTGCAGTACATTAAGGTTATCAGTCGCAATAAGCGTTGGTGCTTTCAAATTTACTTTCATTTATTCCGATCCTTATCCTTGAGCGCTATGAGGCGATAAATGGTACTATTGCTACCTCAGGAGCTCGGGACAGCCGAAGTTTGCCAAAGAGTTCTGATTATTTTCCTATGACGCTATGCGACAAAAGACGACACTATTGGTCTCTCCTTTTCTAACAGCCAATGAGATATAGGCCCTTTTTATTTCACGTACTCCTCTTTCTAATCATATTTTTCATTTGTTTGTAAATTAAAATTGGCAGCTCTCTTGTTATTAAATAGCCGTTTCCCTATTCAATATTATCATTATCATTAGGGGAAAATGATGATGATAATTGTTGTTTTAAGGGGCCTAACATCAAGGTTATTGGCCTCAGGGGGGGGGGGGAGGAGGGGAAAATGACCTGAATGTTACGTCCATTATACTGAACTACTTAACACCCCCACTACCTCCACCACCCCCCCACAAAATGTTATTTTTTTATAAATATTTATTTTCTGTTTTTGTGCCAGTTCTGTAGTAGTATTCATTATCATCCATAAAACAAATAAATCCACTGGGCGAAGCCGGCCACTACTGCCAGTAACCTTTAAATTTACCTACACACTACCAAGTGTAGTGGTAGGTTCCTTTTAATGCCATAAATCGGTGACATGGGCCCGTCCCCTCCGAAGGAAGGCCTACTGAACGATTGTAACGCTTAAAAAAACTGACGACTTCGGCCGCGTTTGAACCCGCAATCTTGGGGATAGCACTTCAGCATGCTATCGGCTACACCACCGAAGCCGCTTAGTACATTGCATTGCAAAACACGTCATAAATAAATCAATCAATAAATCAGTCATTCAGTGATGTAATCACCATCATTGTCAATTACCACCTGCCAGCGTTGTGTGATCGCATTCAAAAATGTGTGCCAATTCTTGCATTGTTTGGCGAGGATTATTGCGAACCAACTGATATAGACGATTTTCATTAAAAAGTGAAGGTTTTCCAGAAAGTGGTTCATCCCACAAGTGGAATTTTCTCTCTCAGAATCGCTAAAATAATTTCCGTGCCGTCTTCCCTTCAGTACACACCACAGATTCTTATTGTAGCTTCTGCACCATTAAATCCTTGATTAAACTCGAAGAGTAAAATATGTCGCAAGTATTCATTTATCTCTACGTCACTCTCCTTACTAATTAGCAGGGAACGGATTTATATGTACTAATAATTCATGAAATATCTACATATATATTTAGTTATTTTTATTGGAATATGGAATTATATATGGACTTAAAATTGCAAAAAAAAAAAAAAAAAATACTATTTCTATTTGATATCAAAGTTCAAAGAAGCTATAGAAAGTAGATCTACATGTACCATAATGCTGTACTTCTCATTTTAATATGATCTTTGAAGAACACGCAATATTTTAATGTCTGTTACCAAAACAATGGATCACGAAATGTTCTTTTAAGTGCTGGAAAGTGAATCTTCTCCTATTGTATCTAAGTACTGATTTATATTGACTGAAACTTCGTTCAACATCAGAAGAGATAATGGAGGCATATTTAAACTTTACAACGTCTGCTGGGTTTAATCCAACGTTAACTTGACACTTAAATCTCCACACATAATTGCAGCAACCTTTCCCATTCTTTCATATCCAGGGTTCTTTGAAAGTACAGTGTCCATCTTCATTTTTGCTACATCTGCAACTTTACCTGTAGCATGATTTAGCTGTTCCACAGTTCTATTCACAATTTCGAAACTCTCTGAAAGTGAGAGATGCGAGTTTTGGAGACTTTTGAGTGTTTTTGTGATGCATGAAAAATTATGCTGAATGTAAATCAAGTCATTCCTCACACTTGTGTCGCAAACAACTGTTTGCGCAGCTTCAATTGAGGCTGCATCATCAGAGTCCATAGCATGCAGTACGTTCTTAACGGAGTCTATATATTCAGCATTGTTATCAACCGCTTGCAGCCACGTATCCCACCTAGTTAGAACTGGCTTAGGTGGCAATGGAATTTCTGGGTACATTTCTTTCAAAAGACGTAATTGGACACAATTTGTATTGACCAACTGGAAAGATTTCTTTACCAGAAAGATGGCTTCATTATTTCTTGTAATGTACAGAAGCCTATATTACAACTTGGAGTGCAAATGCACTTGTACGTACCACGTAAAGGTTTAACAACTCAAATGTTATATCCGAAAATTCAAAATGAGAATTTGATTTGGGGCTAAACAACTATAAAATTTAGGTTACAATAAATATGTTAGTATTAGTAGAAACGATATTCAGACGGTAAATACCAGTGTGTAGTCGGGGATTAACAAGTAACCTTGTTATGGTGTTTGAAGCCAATTTCAATGTTGTCTTAGAAACGAAAGTTTGATGCTTTTCAGTCGGTCAACATAAATGTACCCTAATCCTGAAAGAAAATTACTTGAGATTAATAAATACACTTGGATGAGCAGTTTCAATCGTCAAGCGATCATCATCAGATCCATTACACTTACTTTTACTCTCCTGGCTCCACAAGCCGCAGTCTGTTCTTGGCCTCGTCAAGTAGTCTCCTCCTCCTCGTTCTCTCCTTGGCATCTTCCTCTCGCGCTCCTAGTAGCTGGATGTCCTTGGCTACCTTGTCTCTCCATCACATTTTTGGTCTGCCTATAGATCTTCATCTGTCTGGCTTTCTCGCACACACACTTCTCGCAGTTTAGATCGCTCTTCTCTTCTATACACGTGGCCAGCCCATCTCAGCCTTCTTGTCTCAGCTTCCGCAACAACATTGGGTTCTTTATACAACTCCTTTAGTTCCTTGTTCTTTCTCCTTCGCCACTCACCTACTTCACAAATTGATCCCTAAATCTTTCTGAGGATTTTATTTTCAAAAACCCTTATCTTTCTCTCTGTGCATTTGCTTAATCTCCATGGTTCTGCACCATATTGTAATACTGGCCTAATTATAGTTTTATATATTCGTATTTTGGTCCTTCTTGATAACAATTTGGATGTGAGTTGCTTGTTAACTGAATATGATGCTCTGGATGCAGCATTAATCATCGCTACTATCTCCTGCTTTTCTTCGTGTCTATTGTTTATGTGTCTCCAGGTATTTGAACTCATCTACTTCTTCAAACACATAGCTATCAATTTGTAAAGTTTCATGTCCTCTTGTCTTGTAATTTCTCGCTACCTTCATGAATTTGGTTCTTTATCATTCACTTCTGGTCCAACTTCCCCTGCTTTTTTGAAGAATGTTTTTGCCAGTCCTTTTAAGTCTTCCGAATTTTCAGCAATTATCGCTACATCATCATGTCACAAACAGTGGAAGTCTCTACTTTCCACTACTCCCAGGGCCTCCATGGCCTGTACGGAGTTGGCTTTGCTTTGCTAGATTCATTAGTTGATCTGCCGAAGAAAAATGCAGCTTTAATCCTAGCTTCTATCTCCTGCTCTTTAATCCTATGTTGATTCCTTCTTTTGCTGCGTCTACCACTTCCAGTGCTTCTTCTAGATTGAATAACAGTGGTGATATTCCGTCTCCTTGTCTTACTCCTATGTTTATGTCAAACGCTGTTGAGTATTCTCCTTCCATTATCACTATCCCTTTTGTCCCCTCTAATGCTAATTTTACAAGATTTATAATTTTCTTTGGTATTCCAAACATCTCCATTTTCTCCCACAGCCTGTCTCTATTTATACCGTCGTAAGCTTTTTTAAAGTCTACAAAGAGTATTATCATTGTTATGTTCTTCTCCCAATACTTTGATAAGAACTCTTTTAGAACAAACACCTGGTCAGTGGTGGATTGTTTTTTTGTAAACCCTGCTTGTTGCTCATCTATTACCTCCTTAAGTAATGCTCTAGTCTTCTCTGGAGGATTTTGGGAACACGTTGTATACTGTGCTAATTAATTCGACGCCTCTATAATTTTTACAATCTTGTTTGTCGCCCTTCTTATGAATTGGTACCACAATGGCCTCCTTCCATTCATCTGGTATTCTTTCTTCATTCCAAATTTTGATCACAAGCTTGTGTATTTGTTCAGCGAAGCGTCTCCACCCTTCTTAAATAGTTCAGAAGATATTAATCTTTCCCCGGCCCCTTGTTGTTAGTGCTTTAATTGAATCAAGTGTCTCATTTTTCGTCGGCAGATCAACTAATGAATCTAGCAAAACAAAGCAAAGCCAACTCCGTACAGGCCATAGAGGCCCTGGGAGTAGTGGAAGGTACAGGCTTCTACGTTTTGTGACATCAGCACTAGATGGGATGGAGTTGTCAGCTCCACGCCCGGCCGTCTTTGCTCCCAGGAATTACCCTGGTCCTCATTTCTGGTGTAGGCTGAGTGAACCCCAGGGCTATTTGCGTCTCCGAAAGTGGTAGTTTTGCCTCTAAAATCCACTACCTGGTTGGGGATCAGACCCACTTCCTTTCAGCTAGAAGCTCAGCACCTCTACCGACTGCGCCACGCACCCCCCCCCCCCCCCCCCCCCCGCCAACTAATGAATCTACGTTCTGATATTCTTCTGTTTCTGTACATCCATCTTTGGCATTTAGAAGATCATACAAATACTCCCTCCAAATTTCCATACCTTTTTGTCTTCTACTTAATGGCATGTTAAAGAACCTTCAACTAATTACACATGTGTAAAGCTAAATTATATATAGGTTAAACATTTGACTAACGTTCTTAGGTTCCTACGTTCGTCGTCAGGAGCCGACTGCGATGGCATCTGGTAACTACGTTCTGAACTAGTTGGTCGTTGACGGTTTGTTGGAGGCAAAAGTAGGAACTACTTGAAAAAATTCAATGTATGCAGTCCTTACTTGAATTAAAATAGATACACACACTAATACAGCCATCAAAATTAACACCGGTTATCAGACAGATTCTACACACACCCAAAGTACACGGAGCTACATGACCGCGTTGTCGCAGCCCCTAAACCGAGGAACCAGCCAACCAACCTTTGTCTTCTACAAAACTGTATTGCCATTCCGGTCTTTAATTCCATACATTCAAGGTATCTTCTGAAGAACCTAATCGATCTGCAGAATTCCTTTGCATTTCCTGCAGACAGGAGATGGTTCACTTATTGTGTTCTAAGTCTCGCGTTGCGTCATTAGGCTCAGTAACTTTACCAAGATTAGAACTATGCAGTGATGTATTACTTGCTCAGTTGTTCGAAAGAGTCATGAGATCCATAAACGTAACTAGAGAAAAGTGTTTTTGTTGGACAGACTCCACAATAGCATTAGCATGGATTTCGGGCCATCCACACCAGTGGAAAACATACGTCGCCAATCGAGTGTCGCAGATTCAACAATTGGCAAATACTGATTGTTGGCGGCACGTCTCTACTCATCATAACCCAACAGATATGTTCTCGAGAGGAGTTACCGCGAAGAAGATTTTAAATACATCATTTTGGCTATCGGGACCATCTTGGCTTTCATATAATTAAAACAAATGGCCTTCACAGCAGAGGCATAGCTCTCAAGAATTACCTGAAGTTAGGAAAACTAAAATTCTTCTAGTGTCTTCTACAGAATCCCTTGGGTCGGATCTGATTAACAGATACTCTTCCTGGAGCAAGTTGATAAGAATAACAGCTCTAGTGCTCAGATTTATCAAGAATCTTAAAACTAAAACAGGCAGACAACAGGTGCTCTTAATCCTGTAGAACTAGAGCAAGCTAAGTATTTATGGTGTAAAATTGCTCAAGGTTCTGAATTTTCACAAGACATAAAGGCTCTCAAACACAATTTGCCACTACCCAAGGGAAGCAAATTACATGCATTAGCACCCTATTTGGATGAACAGGGCCTGCTACGGGTTGGAGGCCGTCTGCAAAATGCTAAACTATCGGTCAACAGGAGACATCCTATTTTATTACCTTGCAATCATCGCATTACAATAATGTTATTTGATCATTTTCATTTTGTGTTTCTTCATGCTGGAGCTCAGACTTTATTGACAATGATGAGACAGAAATACTGGCCTCTATGATAACTGTCATGGCGACTGAGATGCATCGTGCGTAAAAGTGCTCCGTAGAATACCTGCCGAAACCGCAACATAACTCACAAATAGAGTCTGCTAGGGTGTGTATTATTAACTATATACAACTTAGTGAATATTCAGTCAACAGTCATGACCCTAAAAGCCGTCAATCAAAGAATTTCAGCGTTTGAAGAAAAGCTCAAAGTATTTCAAACTCGCCTAGAGGGAGCCACCACAGCTGGAACGAGCACTTCTACCAACCTCAACTCCGTGAAAGTGGAAACCCTAGCTTCGGAGTTCGAGACTTTTCGCCTCGAAGTCATAACGGAGCTAAGTGACTTGAAAAAGGATTTGAATGACCAGATTGTGAAGCAAGAACTTCGAATTGATGAGGCAGAACAATACAGCCGCCGGAACTGCCTACTGCTACATGGGGTAAGTGAAACTCCCAACGAAGACGTGTACGCTAGAGTAACGGAGGTACTTAAGGACAAGCTTAACATAGAACTGACTATGATGAGCATCGATCGGTGTCATCGATTGGGAAAACCAAAGAGATCGTCTGCGGATGTGGTGGTCACCGGTAAAAGACCAATAATTGTTAAGTTCACCCGCTACCACGAGAGGGAACGTGTCTGGCGCGCCAAGAGGCTTCTCAAAGGGACTTCGATCCTCATAACTGAGTCCCTCACAGCATCACGCAAGGACATGCTCAACAAGGCCAGGGATCACTTTGGAGCAAGGAACACCTTCACTCTGGATGGGCGGATAGTGATCGTGGATTCTGACGGTGAAAAACATTATGTTAACACTCCAGCAGAACTTGCCTGCTTAATGAAAGGGCAGGTATCGGAAGTTGAGTGAACAGGTTAATGTGTGTAATTGTGAGTGTGTGTTTAATATGTTATTTTAATTTTAGTGTAAGTGATAGGGGGTTTAATTTTAAATTCAGTGAGAGTGGTTGTTTAATTGCTCCTAGTGGCTTGTGCATACATGGGGAAACAATGGTAAGTTGCATGCTCTCTTCTGTTTTATGGCCAGTGTAGTTGGTACCGTTACATTCAGTCCCGACAGAGATAATGACCTTCACCTTGACAATGAGCCTCCCAGCCCTCCCGAACCCCTGTCTCCGTCTCCCCCCACCCGCAATCATCTGGAAAGGGAATTTTCCGCCTTTCCCCGTTCACTGCTGTGTGCACATGTCAATGCCCAGTCCATAATAGTGCATCACGCTGAGCTCCAAGCTATTTTTGAAGGAAGCATGGTAAACGTTGTAGCAATTAGTGAAAGCTGGATGAAAGACTCTGTCCCTTTAAACATGATAAGTCTAGTAGGGTACAATTCGCTCTTTCACAACAGACTGAAGCGTCGAGGAGGAGGAGTAGCTTTATTCTATAAAAATAATTTGACGGCAAAGATTATAAAAACATCGAACCTATCTACTGACCCCTTAACCGAATATATGTTTGTTGAGCTCACTGTTGACGTGACTAAAGTGCTTATTGGTGTAGTATATAAACCACCTAAAGAAGGGAACTTCATGGATTTTGAAGAAACTCTACTAAGACTTACCTACCTACGAACACGTACTTATATTTGGTGACTTTAACACAAACATATTAATAGACTCCACCGACGCAAATCGTTTACGGAATATGTTTACCTCTTGTAACATGACAATATTACCACTCGGTCCTACTCACCACGTACACACCCCTCAAGGGTCTTCACGCACTCTAATTGATTTAATTATCACAAATAACCCACAGAAAATACTAAAACACGGACAGATTTCAGTACCTGGCATATCTTTACACGACCTGATTTATTTAGCATATTCTCTAAAAACTCCAAAATCTGCACCTAAATACATAACATATAGAGACATGAAAAGATTGAACCTTCAAGAACTAACACAAGACGCAATTCTCTGTCCATGGAACGATATAATACACTTGACTGACGTTGACGAAAAGGTGAGCAGATTTAACACAATACTGCTGGAACTATATGACAAACATGCACCTAAACGAACAGCTAGTCACTCGTAAAGCTGCCCCCTGGCTATCAGGTGACATTAAATCCGCAATGGCCGAACGTGACGCATTTCACAGACGTTATAAGCAGACCTTATCAAGTGACGATTTTGAGAAATATCGTGTGCTTAGAAATCGAGTTAAACAAATGATTCGAAATAAAAAGTATGCCTACTTCCAACAGCTAGCCGGCAACTTGAATGCTAGGAGCACCTGGCAGCAACTCAGGTCGGTAGGTATTGGGAGACGCACTAAAAACACCAATAAGCAGGATATTAATCCCAATGAATTAAATGCTCACTTTGCGCGAGAAAAAATTAGTACTGATCCCCAAATAATACAAACAACAATAAATACACTGCAATGTGTCCCAATACCTCACCGACCGTTATTCAAGTTTCGTAAAATAGATGATACTGTCGTAAGAAAAAAATATATCTATCAAATAACAAGCAGTCGGAATAGATGACATCCCAATTTCCTTTATCGTTAACCTGATTGAAGTATTACTGCCAATTATTTCGCACATTTGTAACACATGTCTTTTAGAAGGTTTCTTCCCAACAATATGGAAAGATGCTTTAGTTATTCCAGTTCCGAAAAATTCTCTTGCAAATTCTCCATCCGACTATCGACCTGTAAGCATACTTTCCTCAATTTCCAAAATACTAGAAAAACTTATGCATGAACAACTTCTTCAGAACTTGACGCAATACTCACTACTTGATCCGTTACAATCTGGATTTAAGGAAGGACACAGCACATCTACTGCACTCATTAAGATCACTGATGACGTAAGACGAGCAATGGATGAGCGTAAAGTGACTATACTCATTCTTCTAGACTTCAGCAGTGCATTCGACACCATTTTCACGGACATACTTATGGCTAAATTGCAATCCTTCCATCTTAGCCCCGTTGCTCTCAAATTATTCGCCTCCTATCTTCATACCCGAAGACAACGTGTACTCCTTAATGAAAACAGAACTGAGTGGAAGTTCAAAATAAATGGAGTACCTCAGGGTTCAATTCTCGGCCCCCTTATATTCATTCTATATCTGAACGACATCTCTTCGAAACTGGAAAACTGCAACTACCATCTATATGCTGATGACCTTCAGATATATTGCCACACAAAAGTAAAAGATATAGATGCGGCAATTGAAAATATGAATCTAAATCTAAACAGGATCAGCCGCTATGCAACTGAAAATTCCCTTGCCATCAACCCAATTAAAACACAAGCTATCTTAATAGGGCAGACTAAATTGCTTTTCCATTTACACAGTAGACCACTATCTTTAATTCAACTTAATGGTGTTGCTATCCCGTTCTCTAAATCGGTAAAAAGTCTTGGAGTCACACTAAATGAAACTTTGAATTGGGATGGGCACGTTACTATTACATGCAGGAAAGTTTACTCGTCACATCATCCACTTAAGATTCACCAGTCCGTTCTACCCCGTAACTTGAAAATAAAACTCGTCCAAACCTTGATACTCCCTATATTTAACTACTGTGATGTTGTATTAATAGATGCTACCGGTGAACAAAACAAGAAACTTCAGAGAGTTTTAAATTCCTGCATTAGGTTTATTTTCTCCTTGAAATTTTCCTCACACGTGTCTCCTTTTTATGATCTACTTTGCTGGCTAAAAGTAGAACAACTAAGAAACCTGCACATATGTACCCTCATCTATCGACTTCTCAATGAAAGTACTCCTCACTATCTCTCTTGTAATTTTCGTTTTCTTTCTTCCTCTCATGATCGTCACACGCGATCTGGATCTATAATTGCAATTCCTCTACATCATTCATCTGCCTTCAGTAACTCTTTCCTCGTATTGGGTACTAGAATTTGGAATAATTGTCCTCGTGACGTCAGAAATTGTACATCCCTAACAACTTTCAAACGTGCATGTAAAGATTTCCTCTTGAATCGTAGGCCAACTGGAACAATTTGTGTATGAATGTGTGAGTGAATGACCATAGTATAATTTTGTTAAAATGTATGTCATTTAAATTGTATAGCTTAGTTAATATCACGCAGTCGCCAATTCAATTTAATTTAATTTAATTTTTATTTTATTTTATTTTATTTTATTTTATTTTATTTTATTTTATTTTATTTTATTTTATTTTATTTTATTTTATTCTAGTATTTAAGGTTTTCCTAGTATTTAAGTTTGGTAGGTTAAGAATAACATATGTGAGTATTCATGTAAGTTGCACTGTGTGTGGTTAAGTGTAAGAGAGGGCCTAGAGCCCTAACTTCGCCACAATAAAGGCACCAATAAATAATTAAATCTATGTGGGAGAAACGGTGCTAGAAAGCCAGTGTATCGATGTAAGACATGTTTTCAATTCTCGTCTTGGCCATATCAATCGATAATGGGATCGCTACCTGAAAGGAGAGTAGTTCCCAGTCGACCATTTGCATATTCAGGAATAGAGTTCTGTGGCCCAGTATATTTACGGCCTTCCTCCAGGGAGGGCGCTCGGATTAAGGCATATGTAGCTATGTTTGTTTGTTTTACCACAAAGGCTGTACATATTGAACTTGTAAGCGACCTGTATAAAGCTGCCTTTTTAGGGTCATTGAAAAGATTCATGGCTAGACGAGGAACTTGCACCCACATATTCACTGACAACGCAATAATTTCGTAGGTGAATCATGTGAGCTAAAGAAATTCTTTAATGATAGGAATACCAAGCAGTCACTCATAAGCTTTGCTACAGATAAGGGGATTCAGTGGCATTTTAGTCCTCCTGGTTCACCTCATTTCGGAGGGATGTGGGAGGCTGCAGTTAAATCAGCTAAGTATCACCTTAAGAGAATAGAAGGAAATGCTGCATTGTCGTTTGAAGAAATGACTACAGTGCTTGTACAGATAGAGGCAGTTTTGAATTCGCGCCCCCTCTGCCCACTATCCTCTGATCCCAATGATCGGGATGTATTAACCCCATCCCACTTCCTGATCGGTGGCCCATTTCATCTTCTTGTGGAAGAAGATGTGTCTCGGACTCCCTTGAATAGTCTGAAGCGCTGGCAACTGCTTCAGGCTATGTTCCAGCAATTTTGGCGTCGATGGTCCAAGGAATACCTCGGACAACTCCAACAGCGTTCTAAATGGCGTTCGCCTGGACAGTCCCCACAAATCGACACTCTGGTTGTTCTGAAGGAAGAGGGCGTGCCTCCACTTCATTGGAAACTGGTCCGTGTCGCAGCAGTGCATCCTGGAGCCGACGGAGTTACGCGAGTTGTTACCATTAAAACACCCAGCGGAGCTCTTTTGAAAAGAGCAGTGTCAAGACTTTGTCCATTGTTGAATGAAGAGAAGTGAAGTGTTTAAATGTTTTGTGTACATAGTGTTTATTTGAACTCTTATTTCAGTTGACTAGAACAAAGTGACAATATTTACTTGTTTGAAATATTTGCTATTTCAAGGGGGGAGGGGGGAGGGGGGGGTATGTTGGCAACTCTGGCACTGTACATTCCCTGCTGGCAGTTGGCCCTCCTGCTGAAAGGGTTGTTGACCCAAAGGGTCGTTTTCTTTCCTGCGACAAGCAGGACACACTAGCACGCAGGTAGCATTGGCTACCGGACATGGTGTCATCGCATGTACTGTAATATCTACTGTACTTGTTCAGTGTTTAATCATGTATATACAATGTAAAACATATTTCATTATACAGTCCACCACATCTTATTCTATGTATCCGACACATACTTTCTGACATAAAAATGTTGTAGCCTAACTGTAATGGATTTTATGATGATCGTTTGACGATCAAAACTGGTCATCCAAGTCTATTTATTAATCTCATGCAAATTCTTTTCAGGATTAGGGAATAACCTATCTCATTTGGGTACAATCGTGTTGACCAACTGAAAAGCATCAAACTTTCGTTTAAGTAACCTTGTGTCTGAAATACGGACGTGTCATACAAATACAGTCATGAGGGGATATTTCAGTGTAATGTTGTCTGTGTAGTGTAGTATCGTTTAGTGTAGTGTAGCGAAGTATTGTTCAGTGTACTGTAGTTAGTTACTGAGGTTTTGTGGGTCGGAACTAAGAGGTCATCTGCCCCTCTTAACACAGTTTAAAGTATACATATTTAGAATGAAATTAAAAAATTAGAGGAGGACACTTAAATATGAAAAGACCGAAAATTAATAAAACAAAAAATTAAGTAAAACTAATAAATATAATAATAAACTCGCAATTTATGCTTTAAGAATGAAGAGGGGAAGCTTCTCATGAGCAATAAGCAAAACTGTGAACATCTGGCAAATTATTTTAAAAATCTTTTGAATTGTGACCCTCCCCGTGATCGACTGATGTTCCCTTCTCCACAGCACAAACTCCCTGATTCATCTTCGCCAACGCAGGACGAAATTAGAGCTATAATCAAAGATCTTAAAAACAATAAAGCTTCAGGGAAGGATTCCATCCCAGCAGAACTACTTAAGTATGGAGGAGACAAAGTGGTGGAACAACTAGAGAAACTCTTGCGTGACATTTGGGAAACGGAAACAATACCAGATGAGTGGAGGAGTGCAGTAATTCATCCCTTACATAAAAAAGGGGATAAAACTAATGTGAACAACTATAGAGGTATCTCATTATTTCCTGTAGCATATAAGATATTGTCCAAAGCATTGCAACGACGAATAAAAGAACATCTTGACAAACAGATAGGCGAATATCAGGACGATCATGTGCCGAACAGATCTTTAATAAAAATAAAACTCAAGAAAAACAATAAAAAGGTGATCCTGACATTTGTTGATTTTAAGAAAGCATATGACTCAGTAGACCGTGAGATCCTTATTGAAATTCTGAGAGAATTCGGAGTCGACGAAAAATCAATATCTCTCATTCGCCAAACTTTGACGAATACCTACTCACAAGTCAAGTTTCTTGGAGAACTCTCAGAACCTTTCGAGGTCAGGACAGGATTGAGACAAGGTGATGGCCTTTCCCCCCTTTTGTTTAATTGTGTTTTAGAGAAAATAATTAGAGAATGGCGCAGGGTGACAAGTCAACAAGGCATTCCTGAAGGAATTCAACTTGGATATAGAAATACTGAATTCAAAATAGACTGCCTCGTATTTGCAGATGATGTTGTTTTCTGTGCACAAGATCTTGAAACTGCAACCAGACAAATTGAGATACTTAAGGAGATAGCTGAAAAAACAGGTATGCAAATTTCCTTCGAAAAAAAACCACAACAGAATATATGAATTTGGACAACTGGGATCAGGTGCAAGAAATGAATACTGATTATGGGACAATTTCGAGGAGTTATACATCCCAGTATTTGGGTGAAATTTTAACTCCCAATGCAAATGAAAAATTCGCCATTGAAAAAAAGGGCTAGGAAAATGGATATGGCATTTAGACTTTGCATCAACACTTATAAGTCCAAGTCCCTCTCGTATCAGACCAAGAACAGGAACTATAACACAGTTGTTAAGCCAGAGTGCCTCTATGCGGCAGAAACTTTAACAAGCATGAAAATTGCTGAAATTGAGAAAAAAGAAAGGAAATTCTTACGAAAAATTGTAGGTCCCAAAAAATTACCTGGGGAAGAATATAAATTTAGAATGCGATCCAACCAAGAACTGTATAACAAGTTTGAAGCGATTTCTGTCAGTATAAGGAAAATACGGTTGATGTTCTATGGGCACGTTAAGCGATTGGGGAACGAGAGGTTGGCTAATAAAATTCTTAATCTGCAAGAGAAGTGGAAGGTACAACCTCCATGGCTTCAAGAGGTCTATAAAGACTTAAAAAGGGCAAATATAGGATTTGTCGAAGTGTGGGACAGGACAGGATACAGATCTAAAGTTGCAAGTGTGAAGGATCCTCCCGAAAAAAGATTCGCTCATTCAGTGGAAGAACGATTGCGAAGGAGCAGGAATTTAAACAACAAGGCAGAAACTCCTTGAAGAAGATGAAGGCCTGAATAATGGTTGTGTATTTGTAGTCCATAGGTGGCTGTATCAAAATAAATAAATAATAATAATAAATAAAATTAAGGAAAAACAAAAATTCAGAATGCTTTGAGTCAATGTACACTGGGAAATTAAGATTGCTGGCCCTAACCCACTCTCACTTATAAAGCGGATAACGAGATCAGCAGTCACCACGTCATCGGCTAATGTAAGTTTGAGTGTCAACTGCAAAGCAAGGTTTCTTCTAATTACATTATTTAAATGACTCGTGGTGGTTCCGTATTGATATGCTAGAGTAGTTATTAACAAGAAAAGTACATCCATCTGAATCAATACTATAAAGAAAAAAATAATTATTTAAGTTGTTTTCAGTTTTGAAAAGGTTAAAATTGGATCTTTAAGCATACAGGCTCTTTATTTATTATAGAGCTACACGGATTGGTGAAGTATTGGTGTTACATATCTACCATTTCAAGCTTCAATACGGAACTACTATTTGTCATACGCACCTGCAAGCTGATCACCGTCACCTTCTATTTCATTTCATTTTATTCTGTTCTTATAACCTACATTTTATGGTGCACCATATTCGGTTTAAATACGTATCTTATTTCTGAGCTACGCTTTGTTTTGATTTTTTCAATAGCTGATGAAGGGGATAAAATGTAATTAATCCTCGAAACATGTACTGAAAACAACTTTATTAATTATTTTTTCTTTAAGGTTTCTTCCAAGTCAACAAGATCCACACACTCGGTTAAAATATGGGCCAAGGTGAATACGGCCAACAGGTATAAAGTGGCGGGGGGGGGGGGGGGGGGGTTCCCTTCTCATTAGGTACGAGAGGAAGATCTTGCATGAACTATCAGTGTAGTATCGTTTAGTGCAGTGTCGTGTAGAGTAGTGTTGTAGTGTCGTGTGATGTAGAGTAGTGTTGTAGTTTCGTGTAGCGTTGTGTAGTGTCGTGTAGTGTAGTGTACAAGAATAAATTTGACCAATAAATTCAAATAGGGATGAAATTGGGGCCCGTATGAGAATCTTTTTAATACTTGGTGACCTTGACCGGTCACTCTGAGGGAATGGGGTGAAGACAGGAAAATGAAAATCCACAGCCTGCTTCCAGTCTCCAACTGGGTCAGAAATGGAATGAATGAAGTCCCCATCTAGCAGCAAGGATATGAACTGTGCCGGCTGCCGAGGCCTGACGCACTCCTCTGGGGCAATGATTAAATGAATGACAGATGAAATGAAACGTTAGTGGAGAGTGTTGCTGGAATGAAATTTTGACAGGGAAAACCGGAGTACCCGGAGAAAAACCTGTCTGTTTCCGTTTTGTCCAGGACAGATCTCACATGGAGTGACCGGGATTTGAACCACGGATCCAGCGGTGAGAGGCCGGCGTGCTGCCGCCTAAGCGACGGAGGCTTGGGTGAAGACAGGAATAAGTAGTTTATTAACTATAAGCAGCTGACCTAGCTGTTACGCACTGAAAACTAAAATACCTAAGTATTTTATTAAAGCACCAGATCTGTAAACAAAATACGAAAATGGCATTAAAAGACAAAATCTGACTCGAGACGATCTGTCAAATTACCATATCTGGTGTTAAAATTACCAAATTGGCAACCTTGCTCGCAGTTTATTAAATTCAGCATGGCGTTTGCCAAACATGTAAACCTCGCCACATGGAGATGCAGATGGCAGTATCGCGTAAACACAGTTCAGGAGGCGGGATACACCATCTTAAATTATAACATCATTTTAAAAATGTGTACCGTGCACCATATAATAATTATCTCTCATTAAAGTAGACTAGATCAGGCACTTTAAATCGATAAATTTCAGTCATCAATAATTGAAGGAGAACAATCGATTAATTGCTACGAATAAATATGAATCTAGAGAGCTATTAATTGATTGGTCATTTAATCGATTAATTGGTTGGTCGAATAATTTATTAATTGTTTTATCGATTAATCGATATACTTCGCTCCTTTCACTACCCTCTCACATACGCTTAATAAAAAATGTATTAAATCACAAAGCGGTATTAAAATGTTCTTTGTTAAAACAAGGCTAAAACAAAGTAAAACAAAAATGTTTCTGTCCTAAATTGTGAACATTGAACAAGAATTCATAGTCTTGGTAGCAAGCTGAGCTTCTATGCCCAAGATCGCGGGTTCAAATCCGGCCGAAGACGTCGGATTTATTTAAGAGCATTATATACTGTCCCCAAGCCTCCGTGGCTTAGGCGGCAGCACGCCGGCCTCTCACCGCTGGGTCCGTGGTTCAAATCCCGGTCACTCCATGTGAGAACTGTGCTGGACAAAACGGAGGCAGACAGGTTTTTCTCCGGGTACTCCGGTTTTCCCTGTCAGAAGTTCATTCCAGCAACACTCTCCACTATCATTTCATTTCATCTGTCATTCATTTAATCGTTGCCCCAGAGGAGTGCGTCAGGCCTCGGCAGCCGGCACAGTTCATAACCTCGCCGCTAGATGGGGGCTTCATTCATTCCATTCCTGACCCGGTCGGAGACTGGAAGCAGGCTGTGGATTTTCATTTCATATACTGTCCCCGCGCCAGCTCTGAAAACCTGGCAGGAATGTGGAGTGGAGTGAGTAAGACAGTGATGACGTAGCGCTGTACTATACTAATCATAAGCAAGGCCCGGGAATTCCCTCGCTCACTCATTGTTCCCGCTCCCCTTACCTCATATCCCGCGTCGTCAGAGCTGGCGAGGGGACAGTATCCCTCAGTATGCCTTCCTTCGGAGGGGAAGTAAAGCCGGTGGCCCCATGTCATAGATTTATGGAATGTAAAAGAACCTTCAACTAACTACAATTGTGTGAAGCTACATTTGTAGGTTAGACTTGATTAACGCACAATTAGATCCATCATTTGTCGTCAGGTGCTGGTTTAGGTGGCATCTAGTGGCCAAGTTTACAGCTAGGTGTCGTTGATGGTAGTATTTGGTAGCAAAAGTAGGAACGACTTGAAATTGATCTTCTGCAGTCCTTACCTGAATTACAGATAACACACACTAATACAGCCATCACAATTAACACCAATTTATCGGACAGATTCTACACATACACACAAATTACACGGGGGTACATGACCGCGTTGTCGCAGCCCCTAAACTGAGGAACCTACCAACCAACCAAAGAATTCAATGTATTTGCGGAAAACTGTTCGTTTTCATTTTTAGAAACCCTTCCCATTTGATTGAGGTTTGTCCTTCCACTGTCACTGACTCTTATTTGGTTATTGTTAACATAAACAAGAAAGGACCCCTTTAGACTACGTTTAGGCAAAAAGTATTTTTTTAGATTTTTATACACCAATCCGAATAAAAAATAAAAACGGGCAAACTTAAGCGTTGGCCTCCCATTAAACTTCTTACCTCATCTCGTTTCTACTATTCATTTAATCGATTATTTGGTTAGTCGATTAACTGATTGTATGGGCAGTCAATTAATCGATTAATGGTGTTCTATTCATTTCAAATAATTCGATTAATAGATCAACCGAACATTGCTTATTACCAGCTCTAATCGAAACAGGGACCTTGGATTCAGTTGCACCCTTGTTGTTAAGGTATACTGTACAAAATGTTTTCTACTAGTCTCTGTTAAATAGACATGTTTGCCATGTTAAGTAATTTTCAATCCTGAATATTTCCTGGCTGTCATACGCTGAGATATCTCAGATTTAAATGCCCATTAATTAAAATCTCCTACATTACGTGGCATTTAATATGAATAAGTGATTTTATCATCATTGGAATATATTTTAATTGGACATTATGGAGCTTTTCAAATATTGATAAGGCAAATTATACATGTAAACTTTAATGGTTTGACCTATGTCATATAGCCTGCTATATTTACAATCAGCTCGATGCCGATATTACGAATTCAGAAGAACAACGGGGAATAGTGGGAATTGTGAAGTTAAGATGACAGAGAGTAAACTAATAACTATGTGGCTTTGTTATCATAATAATAATAATAATAATAATAATAATAATAATAATAATAATAATAATAATAATAATAATAATAATAATAATAATACAATCTTTAAAAATATACACAGTTTACAACATCCAGAAAAGTTTTACACATTTTAAGAATTTCCCTACTATTGAAGTCATGTGAGCCATGAAGATTGACTGGTATTCAAGTTAAGATGACAGAGAGTAACCTAATCACTATGAGGCTATGTTGAAGTCATGTGACATATGAAGGATGACTAATATTGAAGTTAAGCTGACAGAAGGGGGTAGTAGGGGTTTCACTTCACTCGACGCCGCTGTGCCCAACAAACCAACATGGCCGCCGCGCGAAGTTGAAAATTTAAATAGACTTTTCCCTTGAACCCATGGTCGGAGTTTCACGAATGAGGTGTCGTAGGACTTGAGGTAACGCCCCCTTTGCTATGGACCACTCGTTATATATATTTTTTTAAATTCAAATTTTTTGTTTTTCAAAGTAGGTGAGAGTTTGAAAACCAAACATGGTAGAACGTTGTGCCATGGTTCAAACGAACGGTCTCTATGTCCTTTATTTTCTGTAATAATTTTTTTTTATTTTTATGTTTTTTGATAACACTCGAATTTTGAAATTCCTATATTTTGGAAACTAGAAATTTTACAAAAAAGTTTATTCGACGTAAATCAATGGTCCCTACCCCTCTACCACAAAATAAATTTCAAGTCTCTAGGATAAAAACCTGACAGTAGTGGGATGACAGGGGTTCTGCTTCCAAAAGCAAGTTGTGAGCCCCTGCGACCTTGGAATGGAAGGAGTCATGCTAGGAGGGCCTGCTTGGATTCGTTTTTTCGTCTGGTTGCGCTCTTTACGCGAATGAAGGTGTCGAAAAGGTGAAATGTTGAGAACATGGCTTCGGTGGCGTAGTCGGTAGCATGCTGAACTGCTATGCCCAAGATAGCGGGTTCAAACCCGGCCGAAGTCGTCGGATTTTTTAAGAGCGTTAAAAATCCTTCAGTATGCCTTCCTTCGGAGGGGAAGTAAAGCCGGTGGTCCCATGTCATAGATTTATGGCATGTAAAAGATCCTTTCACAGACTAAACTTGTGTAAAGCAAAATTTGTTAGGTTTGATTTCGTCAGAACGCTCTATCAAAGTTCCAACGTTCACCACTAGGTATCATTGATATCTGGTGGCGATAGTTGGAACTACTTGAAATTGAACGGAACTTGTAGCTCACCCTTTAGGGTATCCGCTGGAAGCAGCTACTGACTCAGGCGAGACGAACATGTCCTCGGACACTCCCGGCACTAAAAGCCATACGATAAATAAATAAATAAATAAATAAATAATGGGGTAAAAACATTATTTTAGACTTTTTGCTATATCTCGCGAACCAATCATGCCAGAGGCGTGTACGACGGGTTCAAGGACTCAAGATGACATTCTCTTTGCTATGGACCACTCGTTATATAAAAAAAAAAAATAGGAAACTCGATTTTGGGGTCAACACGTGTTTTTTGTGATTTTTGCCGATATTTCACGAACCAATAACGCTAGAGACGTGTACGAGGTGTCATTTTTTTCGTCGCGTTGTCCTCTTGCCGAGGATGTTCGTGTTCAGCAGGAATGAAAAACCAAGTTGAGGTAAAAACATGATTTTAGACTTTTTGCTCTATCTCGCAAACCCATAACGCCAGAGACGTATACGAGGGGTCGTAGGACTCGGGCTAACGCCCCCTTTTTGAAACTATATTTGAAATTTTGACAAAGGGCCTAACGCCATACATGTTGAAAAAAAAATCTTTACCTGTTTAAAATGTTCATGATGCGTGGTGGTTGAGAGAGACGATACGGCTGGGAACGTGTTTCAACGAGGCTATTACTGGCCACGGTGGTGATATACCAATACAGTATTCGCTATTTCGTTGGGACGGCGGGTCAAGGGTTCGTTTTCCGATTTTTCCTATGATGGAATTCCTAATTCCTAAACCCCCTGAAGGGGGTCTTTAACATGTAAACGATTATGAGTGACATGACAAATGATAATTCCTTGATCAGATGAAGCTGGCTTTAGATAGAACAATCAGAACTTAGTTATATGTTGCTTGAAGTGAGTATAGAAAAGAAACTTGCTGGGGCAGACTGACAGGATGTGGATGTTATTTGAGCTTATTGGAATGCATTGACCTGACTTGACAACTGGGCAATGAAGAACGCACTGAGATGCTGAGGACACTTGAAGGTCAAACGATATGGCAACCATGGTGGGAGGGGGAAGCAAGGATGATGTCGCCGATCATGTTCAATGTTCAATGGATGAATTTATATTTTGCGAAGCATTGTTCGGAGAGGGTCATGTGACGACTTGTTTTAAGGGTATTTATTTTTCCGATCTTTCCAATGGTGGACTCATTGATTGAAATAATCCAAAACTGCTAGGGCATGTCCTTGAGATTTTATAAACCGACAATGGGATTTTGACATACAAGGTCCACTCAGAACTTGACATGATGTCATTCTTTTTATGGCTTATGAATTTCCCCAAAAAAGACCCAAATCAACAAGATCATAGACTTTTGCTTTTCTTAATATATTGGAAACCCATAATGTTAGATGTTTACTGTGAGTAACGAAACCTACCTAGGTAAAGAAAGAATTATTGTAGGCTACATGTATGGTGACTGACACGTCTTTGACCATTGGAACTTGTTATCAGATCTGACTGTAGTACATAGGGAGTATAGGTAGTAGGCATGTCTTGACAAACGGTGTACACAAAATTCAATTTATCGATTCAAGAATTAAGAGTAGACTATCATTAATTAATTGGTTAAAGAGTGCAGCTAAAAATATAACAAGAAGTTCCGTGAAGAACTATAAAGCCTACTTTTCATGCCAATGATTATTCTACAGTATATGAACCTATCTAGAATAATGACGAAATTAAGTTGGTAATATCGGAATATCTAATTAGTTCAAAATATACCTGGTATAATGTAGCCTAATAGAGCACTACAGTTGGCAGCCCTGGTGGCTGAATATATTCTTAGTTCCATCTCTTAAGGTACAGAATACAAAATTTGGTTGAAGTCCAATGGACGTTACATGCAGTTAGACACTGGATCTATCAGCACGCGTAAAAGCATGTTGGCAATAATGTCATGCGTGTGCTGGTCAGAAATAATCTGAAATATTATGATATCTTTTTGTGCCAATTTTGGATGAAATACATTTGTTAGTATAGAAGTGACATGTATTTTAAAATTTGACATATCAGCAGGCATAGAATCATGTTGGCAGCACTGTCTTGTATTAATTACTCCAAATTAATCTAGAATGTCAGGTGCTATACGTGTGCAAAGTATAGAGCTGTTGGCTTGCATACTTTCTGATATATTGATATTAGGGTTAAAAAAATATAGACAGCATTTATTAACAGTTGGCAGCCCTGATTGTTCTTAACAATAATAATAGTAATATCTGTTATGGTACACATAGCACATACGAAATTTGGTTGAAATCCAACTGATAGTATAGAAGTTACATGTATTTAAAAATTGGTACTATCAGCAGGTTTATAATCATGTTGGTAGAACTGACATATATAAGTTACTCCAAATTAATCTAAAATGTCAGAATATACGTGTGCATAGTTTAAAGCTGTTGGCTTGCATACTTTCTGATATATATGTATTTGGATGAAAAAATAGAGAGAGCAATTATAAACAGTTGGCAGCCCTGGTGGCCTTAAGAATACGCTCAGTCATATCTGTTTATGTACAGATATTACATACAAAATTTGGTTGAAATCCAATTGATAGTGTAGAAGTTATATGCATTTAAACATTGAACCTATCAGAAGGCATAACATTATTTTGGCAACACCGTCATGGTTGGCCTCCTGGAAATTAAACTGAAATAGTCTTATCTACATGTGTTCCAATTTTGGAATAGCTCCCATGCATACCTTGCAAGATATCCAACATGGAGCTCAAATTTCTAGTGCGTATTTTCAGCAGTTGGTAGCACTGACATCATTTTCAAATATCGACGTGAGATATTCCGGTCCATATCTTTACTCATACTAAATTTGGTTTTGATTGCTGCAGCCGTTTAGGAGTTGATAGGGGGGGACACACACACACAGCCAGACAGACAGACAGAAGGACAGACAGACAAACAGACAGACAGACAGACGGACAGACAGACAGACAGACACACACACATTTTCCCGGATCGATCTCATAAGTCTACTTTTTCCTCTTTTTTGCAAAATGTGAAAAGTAGGCTAAAAATGGTGACTACATTAAACTAAACTGAACCAAGTCGAATCAAACCCAACTGAACCAAACCAAGCCTAAAGCAAACCAAACCTAATCAAGAACAAGCCAAGGGCTTAAGTGTAAAACTTGTGGGGGAATGCAGTCATTGGCAATGCCCAAAGGAAGGGATAACGCTCTACATTTAGAGGGTAAGGTAAAGCTAGCGCATGGTGCTAATGCATATTCCCAAGTACATGAACCACACACACACACACAACTATCTTATGCTGTTTTTATTAGTTGACTGTTAAAACTTACTCAGTGGTTACTGAGCAAGATGGTCGCTACACACAACAAGCTTTAAATACTTGAGGCTATTAATCTATACACACACACACACACTCGCTTGTTCTGAACTGAACTGTCTTGCTGGCAGTGCTCACACAGTAGGCAAATGACAGAAATGCTTGGCTAACAGAAATACAATCATTTCCGGTTGCCTTATGTTACCAGCTAACCATTACGTGCTATAGTGGTGAGCACATGTGCCTCTTGCACTGGAGATCGTAACTCGATTTCTAGCTCTAAGGCCTAGAACGAATCAAACTATGAAAGAAGGGTATGGTGACGCAGTGGTTAAACTGTTAGCCTTTCACTAAGGTAGACTAGGGTTTGATTTTAGGTTAATATACATGTCATAAACAAACAAACAAACAAACAAACAAACAAACAAAAAAGCAGAGATAATGTTTAAAACTGATTACACTTGTCTCTTTTCAAATTATAACTTAGATTACAAATACAAAGGTGGACTGGGTTTGATATACAGTTAATGCTGCCTATCGCATACTAGCCTGTAAGAAAGCCAAACAAGCAAAAGGCGTAGGTAGAGCAGTGGTAAAATCGCTATGTGTAGAGAACTACCTAACGGTTTTATGAACTGGCAAAGGTATGTCGCATAAACAGTGCAGGATACAATCCAGCAACCATAATTTTTATATTGTGGAACAGAGAAAACAAATATATATATAGAGAGAGAGAGATATAGAAAGCTTATGTATGTATGGGTAGCATTGATTGTTTGACCAGAAAAAATACGGTGCGGTAGAGTGGGGAGAGGGAGAATTAACACTTATATATGAATGGTAAATAGTATTTTTGTTTTTTTCAATAGTTTTGTTTTTCAAATACAGTGGTAGGTAGCCGTTATTTTGTAAAACATTCTTACATGCAGTAGTAATAAGCCTCTACAGTCCCGCTAACACACATAGACTGTAATATTGCCATGGTCAAGCACTCACATTAAGATCATTTACAAAAACTAAAAATGAAAAATTAAAAATCTTGTTTTGGAAATATCGTTTTTCAACAGACACAAAATAAATAAAAAATGTGTAAACAGCAAAATGGAAAATCCATGTTTCCATATAGACAAAATTTGAATACCTTAAACGAACATTTTAAAAAATATATGTACAAATGGGAAATTGACAAATGCGTAAATATGAAAATGGGAAATCCATGTTTCCATATCATGAAATTGAAAAAACATCAAACTGTCATTTAAAAAATGCAAATGGAAAACTGACAATTTGCAATGTGTAAAATGTGAAATTGAACAAATGGCTATCATTATTTTAAAAACTAAAAAAACAACACGGTGCTGTATGGTTGAGTTGTGAATCAAACCCTCTCTACTTATTTTGGACAACCCGAGACGAAAAAACGAATCCAAGCAGGCCCTCCTAGCAAGACTCCTTCCATTCCAAGGTCGCAGGGGCTCACAACTTGCTTTTGGAAGCAGAACCCCTGTCATCCCACTACTGTCAGGTTTTCATCCTAGAGACTTGAAATTTATTTTGGTGGTAGAGGGGGTAGGGACCATTGATTTACGTCAAATAAACTTTTTTGTAAAATTTCTAGTTTCCAAAATATAGGAATTTCAAAATTCGAGTGTTTTCAAAAAAACAAAAAATAAAAAAGTTTTATTACAGAAAATAAAGGACATAGAGACCGTTCGTTTGAACCATGGTACAACGTTCTACCATGTTTGGTTTTCAAACTATCACCTACTTTGAGAAACAAAAATTTTGAATTAAAAATATATATATAACGAGTGGTCCATAGCAAAGGGGGCTTTACCTCAAGTCCTACGACACCTCATTCGTGAAACTCCGACCATGGGTTCAAGGGAAAAGTCTATTTAAATGTTTCAACTTCGCGCGGCGGCCATGTTGGTTTGTTGGGCACAGCGGCGTCGAGTGAAGTAGAACCTCTACTACCCCCCTACTGCTGACAGAGAGTAACTTAATCACTATGAGGCTATGTTGAAGTCATGTGGCATATGAAGGATGACTGGTATTGAAGTTAAGATGACAAAGAGTAACTTAATCACTATGAGGGTATGTTGAAGACATGTGGCATATGAAGGATGACTGGTATTGAAATTTAGAAGACAGGGAGTAACCTAATCACTATGAGGCTATGTTGAAGTCATGTGACCTATGAAGATTGACTGGTATTGAAGTTAAGACGACAGGGAGTAACCTAATCACTATCAGGCTATGTTGGAAGTCATGTGACCTATGATGCATGACTGGTATTGAAGTTATGATAACAGAGAGTAAATTAATTATGCTACAGGCTAGGAGGATGAAATCTACACTCTTCGCTATGTACAACACGTATACAAATCAACCAGCATGGGGTAAGCTTAGCAAACGCATGGAAAAGCCTACTTACATGGGTAGGAGCGATCATCCTTTCAAAACTAAGGGCCGACCACAGCGAACAAATTATGGTAAATATTCTTTCGTAAACCATGCCATTGATAATTGGAACTCTCTACCTGTCGCAGTCTTAGAGCCTCCCAAACATATAGCTGTGTTTAAGAAAAGACTGACTGTTTGTGTAAATACTCCAGTTTAATTGTTAGTGAATTGTTATGTACAATTATTTATTTGTTATGTATATCTAATTTGTCACAGGGGGACACACCCCCAATCGCAAATAAACGAATGATGGAATGAATGAAACAGCAAATGCTGTGTAATACTACCCGTTAAAGGCGGCGGCGAGTACCTCGTGGAGTACTGACTAGCATTCTTAACCCTACAATACTAACATACGTAAAATGTACGTATATTAATAATTTAACTGCTTAGAATTCCCTCTATATCTGTCCCCACCCTATCATCTTCTAACAGTGCTTCTACTGATCTATGGTGGTGATGCCAATGATTTTGTTATTATTGTCAATCAGTTCTAGAGGCATAATCATGCGGCAAAGAATTGCTTGGAAATTATCCTTGAATTTAACAACATATTTGTTTCTCCATGACAATCACAAACAGGTGGAGAATTTGATGTCGATATGCCACATCACTTCAGAGGGATATTAGAAAACAACCTCATAAAAACCAGATACAGTAAGCTATAAGAGGCCGAAGGGATTACGTACTGCTATTTACGTCAAAGGAAACGACTTCTGTATTTGTTATATTTAAGATAGAACTTGACGTATTAAACTTCAAAGACCAAAGAGGATTCAGAGTATATAAATAGTGTTACATACGAAATATATATTAACTTCAACCATTTCACTAATTGGTGCCTTTTCAGAAAGTTCGTAACGTACGTAAAGTTAACGTGTTATTATTATTAAGCATCAATTGAATATTGCTAGTATTCTAGGGTTAAGGTACGATTTGGAACATCGCCGCGTCACTGGCGGTGCCGCATGGGTAGTAGTGGTGTTTTCGTTCCTCGCTGCCTGGACAGCCCAGTAGAGGTCCAGGAAAGAAAGGAAGCCTGTAGTTTAACGTAACCGTTAAACTCGCGGTCATGAGCCACGGGACCTCATTTTTACGTGGAATCCGAACCACAGGACATGGCATTTCACTTCGAATATCTCACATGCATTGGCCGAGGTCCAGTAGGCTGTTTACATTGAGGTAATTTAAAGGCACAACCACCATGACTGTGCAGTGCCGCTACCAAAGCAAAAATAATAACATTATTGGAGGTAGAAAAAGACGATGACAACTTGATTTAGCCCTACTTGTGCGAAAAAGAGATGGGAATGCCACGAAAGATATTTGCAAAAACCGAGTGAAGGCTGTTTTCGGATATTGATAGGAAGACATCCAGAAAGGGACGAAGATCTTTTTAGACAATACTGCAGACTCAACTATGATCAATTTGGGATGGTTTTGAGGTTGGTTGCCGAGGATTTCAAGCCATTTATCCTACACCACGGAAATGCATCACCGCCCAGCAGAAACTGTTTCCAACGTTGCAATTAGTGATAATGGTTGCCAATTTTGTAGGTTCACATTGCATTGCATTGTTGATTTTTGTTATTGCTTATTTTACCTCTGTGACATCGTGGTCATATAGCCCCATGTATTTAGGTGTGTATGAAATTAGTGTGATAACCTGTGTTATTGTTGTGGCGGTACAGCCACAGTTCGTATGTGTAGATTGGGGATACGATTGGAATGAGGCGGCTGTGACCTTAAGTTAGGAAGGACTCCAGCATTTTTCTGGAGTGTAAGTGGGAAACCACTTCCCGGATGACTGTGGTGGGAATCGATCATCCTCTTCTCAGTTTTGCCTCACGAGGTAGGGTGGAATTCAGAGACATTTCTTGAGGACACCTTGAGGAGACCTTGACTAAGGAGGCCTTGAGGCTTCCTCCAATCTGAAGGTCTCCTTGAGATTGATTTTGCCGTCAGAGTCATTTCCTTAAGGTCTCCTTACTCAAGGGATGCTCAAGGCTTCCTCGAAAGTAAGATTCACTGGTACCAATCACATACGAAAAGTTTCACTAGTGTTATTCGAATAAGAATTAAAGCTGACGTGTCTTACAATATAATCTGATGTTCCATGATATTAAAGTTGATACGTTAAACATTATAATTGATTGTCAGCTAGTCACATATGATACATGTGTGATTAGCTCGTACTTATTTCAATGTTACTTTTTGAGACTTTTGGCAACGGTCAGTGTAGCTTTTGTTTCCAGACAAGCTATAAAGCAATCTTCGCGCCCCGGTATTTCAAACCTCATGGAGTGTAGAGTGGAGTAATACAGAAATTGTTGTGTGTAGAGGATATACATTTTGTTGTGCAAATCGTCCTCCAGTATAAAAATATACAGTATTTGAAAATAAGAAGACGTACGAAGTTACCGCGGAAAAAAGAAGAGAACATGTCAAAATATAACGGAGGCGTTCAATTGCGTGCCTGAGCACAAGGTAAGGTTTCCTCAATTTTCGTATTATTTCTGTAGTAAGACGCATCTGTTGATTATTTTAAAGCACCAATACCTCCAATGGGCCTACTGACTAAAAGGAACATCAATGAAAGAGTAGCAAAAACGTAAAGTAGTAGCCTACTTTTAAGGTTACCGTACCATAACCTATTAGGGCCTACGCGTAATAAGCAACCAAAATCCGGAGGTATGCACAAAGTTTTAAATCATAGGCCTATAATGAAATGCACACAGACTTTGAAAGTACGTTACTTTTTATGAAAATCTTGTTTCATTTGTATGATTATCTCCATTCAACAACGTGGTACTGTATCTTCTCAGCTTGATAGATTTGGGGCAGATGACCTCGTAGTTCCGCCCCTTAAAACAACAATAACTAACTAACAATAACTAACTAGCTTGATAGCTGCATAGTTCAAAGACATGCCAGGCAAGTTGCCACTCATTTAGTTTATATGGGTCTGATGTCGTCATGTACAGTAGATCAGGTGTTTTACATGTTTAGGCCTATGGAATAAATATTGTTTTAGAATGTTTAAATAATGTTGATTGGTTAGGTCTACTGGATACTAAAACCATAACATGATAGTAAATCTTACTATTACCCCCCAGAAGTTTGAAATTGGTGCCGAAACAACTATTGTCCAAAAATTACTGATAAGTGACAGATTAGGTGAGGACTGAAGATCCACTGAAAATTACTGTCACAGTGACTCCTACGTTCCCCCCCCCCCCCTGCCTATATCATAATGGTGCCAGCATATTGTTCGATGTTCCATTGGATATTTTCGGTCTTATTAGGTGTGTAATAAGTGTACCGAGGGAATGCTGGCATATCGAGAGCCTCCCAATTGTATAACATGGTATTCTATGCACTATTTATGCCATAGAAGGACAGTGGCAGTAAAGAGCAACTTAATTGCCACTACGGGCTAGCCAACACAGGAGTACAGTACAGAGGAAAGTATTGGGGATCACTGTGGAGAGAAAACCACTACATAGGTCTATCCACTTGTGGAGCATGAGCATGGTTAGGACAAAATAGACCCATTTTGCAAGGGGGTATCTGAATTAAAATGTTTCTTACTCGGATAGATTGCAGATTGTACTGCATAAGTGTACATACGATGGTAGGCACACTGTCACTCATCGGAAAACCAAGGGTACTTGGCCTACTCCCAATATTTGCTAGATGCACGATAATATTGTGATGAGACTGTACAAATTGTAGCAGACTTTATAGCTTCTCAGCTCATGAAATGCACAAAAAAATAATTACATAACTATAGCATTCAAATAAAAATAACGATACCGTAGTTATTTATTATAATGAACATTAAAGGAGAGGGAACTATTGTAAATAAAGTTGTAATGGACTTCTAATTCTGATTAAAAATAGAACTATGCCAGTTTCTTGTAATGAAATTACTGCTTTATGAAAGCAGTGCCATAAACTTGACTCTACTTTTAGTAGTTAATATTAATGGTTATAATATTTATCCTTTATTTCTGATATATATTTTTTTCTTGAGTGTTACCTTAACATAATGAATTTTCTTTTCAGAAAATGGTTGAACAAATAAACAAAAAATTGGGACAGCGAGAAAAGCATTTGTGTGACGAAAAAACAGAACATGACCCAGCGGTGTATGCTCTCTTGGGGCAGGTGTTTATCGAAATACCGTTTGCCCTGGACAGTGATACGTTCACATAAGATAGGCAGGTTGAAGAGGCAGCATCAATATAAGAAGAGCCTATCATCGAGCTGGTCATAGAACCAGATAAGGCTGGCACCAGTACATCGAATGATGAAAGCCCAACAGGTTTGTCAGAGAGATAGTTTTAAGACAGTTTGCAGAACAATGTTCTCCTACCCGATATTATTCTCATTCCTATGGAGTCTGGAATTTGTAAAACAGAGAGCCATGTAGCTAATGTCATCACGCCAGGAGATGACAGTTCAACACGCTGCGACGGGGTAAGGGGATCTTGCAGTACGCATGCGCAGCCCAACTATTCCAAACCTAAATATATCGGTTGGCAGTCAGTTGCTGCTACTTCCTGCATGATAATCTGTTACCTTCCTTCTTACTTTCAATAGGCTATTCTTATAAGTCTTTGTGTTTACTTTTAATAATGTAGCAGTATCAGGTACAGTAATAGAAACAGTGACCAACTTAATGTTTTTAGAATGCGCGATACGCAGTGAGAGGGAAGACAATTGCTGTTCAAACCCAACTGCCATCTCCTGTCGAGATATCAGTAGGTTATACATTATGTGAACAGAAGTATCTGAACACTCACATGTGAATGCAGGTGAAGTTTGGACCAACCATCGCTACTAGCCGTGGCTATCAAAATGCTACTTTTCATGTGTATGGTAACTTTCACCTGCAGTCAAGGCTCAAGAGGGAGGGTGTATCAGGGGGAAGTGTGTCCGGACAAGAGCCAGGAGATAGTAAATGCAGTGCTGCAATGCATACAGTGCTCAGTGACTTCTACAGGGTACATTTTTGCCATGAAATATAGAAGTTTCTTTTATGTTTTCAACCTTGACTTTGTACATACGGCACACTACGACTGAGTTTTGGTCAGCAATTGCAAAAATATCTATTTTTTTATTTTTTATTTTTGTTATAATTATGCCTCTGTGAACTATTTGGGGACCAGTCCCCAGTAGTATGAATGACATTAATCTAGTGGAGAATGTGACATGAATTATGAAGATAGTTTTGTAGCCATGGAAATGTTTGCGGAACATGCTTTATGGGCAGATGTGCTACACTACAATTCTGTCAGATGGTGACTCTAAAACATTCTTTCAATCACCTTGTTCATGAAAACGTGTACCGTGCCTCTCCAATTTTTTGAAACAAAATTTGCAACTTGCCTTTCAGATTTGCAGCCATAATGTTGCAATTTATTATACTCATTCTATATCAATGCATCCATAAGTTAAATGATAAGTTTTACTGTAGTATTCTTAGTTCTTATATTAAATATATTTTAATTTTATAATAATAGGTAATTAATGGGATAACAAAAATTGTAAATTGTGTTCATTTATATCTCGACAAATATTCATTTGAACTTAAAATCAACCACAATATTTGCTTTTATACTAATGATTTATGTGGGAAAGTCATGAAAATGAGCAACCTCCATTAGTTGGACACAAGGACCATTTTCAAAATTTGCATAACTTGGACACTAGGGAGACGAGACATTAACCAGGGTATTACCTGCTTAACATGATCATGGCTAGTGAGCCTGGGAATTGGCAACTCGAAGCTCGATCTGTTTCCCAGTGGCTTTGGGATGGATTTTCTGCATATTTCCTTTCCTTCCGAAGTCCATCCATCATCGTTCTTGAAGGGTTGATGGCACTTCTTACTCTATTTTCCCTTTTTCTTTATTATTTTCCTTTTTTTTTTCTTATAGTATGTAAATTATTTGTAAGTACAGGGTGATTCATATAAAACACATGATTTTCATTTCATGTTTATTTTGTTTGGTTCCTTAGTTTCGGGGCTGCGACAACGCGGTCGTGTAGTCCAGTGTACTTTGTGTGTGTAGAATCTGTCTGATAACTGGTGTTAATTGTGAGGACTGTATTAGTGTGAGTTATCTGTGATTCAGGTAGAAGGACTGCAGACGATTAATTTCTTCAAGTAGTTCGCACTTTTGCTACCAAATGCTACCATCCACGACACCTAGCTGCAGACGTGGCTACTAAATGCCATCGTAGTCACCACCTGGTGGCGAACGTTGGAACTAATAAAGTGTTATCAGCCTAAAACCTACAAATTTTAGCTTCCACAAGTGCAGTGTAGTTAGTAAAGCCAAAGCAAAGCCAACTCCGTGCAGGCCATGGAGGCCCTGGGAGAAGTGGAAGGTAGAGGCTTCCACTCTTTTTGACATCGGCACTCGATGGGATGTAGTTGTCAGCTCCTCACCCGGCCGTCTTTGCTCCCAGGAATTACCCAGGTACTCATTTCTGGTGTAGGCTGAGTGAACCCCAGGGCTATTTTCGTTTCCGAAAGTGGTAGTTTTGTTTCTAAAATCCAATACCTGGGTGGGAATCGAACCCACTCCCTTTCAGTTGGAAGCTCAGCGACTCTACCGACTGCGCCAGCAGCCCCCTCAAGTGTAGTTAGTGGAAGGTTCTTTTTATGCCATAAATCTATGATATGAGGCCGCAGGCTTTACTTCTCCTCCGAAGGAAGGCATACTGAGGGATCATGTTTATTTTGACATGGAGGATGCTAGTAACATGCTATAGCCTCCTAAATGTCCAGAATATCTGGCAGATGACTGTGCCGTTGAAGGTTGTCAGTACGTAAAAAGCGGCTTCGGTGGTGTAGTTGGTAGCACGCTGAACTGCTTTTTCAAGGTCCACTCCGCCCTAAAAACTGTGCCCAAGATAGCGGGTTCAAACCCGGCCGAAGTCGTCGGACTTTTTAAGAGCGTTAAAAATCCTTCAGTATGCCTACCTTCGGAGGGGAAGTAAAGCCGGCGGTCCCATTTCATAGATTTATGACATGTGAAAGATCCTTTGACAGACTAAACTTGTGTAAAGCTAAACTGTTAGGTTAGATTTCATCGGAATGCTCTATCAAAGTTCCAATGTTCGCCACTAGTTATCATTGATATCTGGTAGCGAAAATTGGAACTACTTGAATTTGAACGGAACTTGTAGCTCACCCTAATAAGGGTGTCCCCTGGAAGCAGCTACAGACTCAGGCGAGCCGAACATATCCTCGGACACTCCCGGCACTAAAAGCCATAAGATAAATCAAAATAAATAAGTACGTAAATGAAACATTTCGGTGTATTCCTATGCAAATAAAATCGTTTTACATGAATCATGCTGTAGTTGGTAGTGGTAAGGGATGTTACCATCCTCAAAATTACGGGCTGATGAGGTGAAATGTGGTGGCTTGGATTCCACATAACAAGGACGTCACGTGGCTTATGATCACAAAATTAGTGGACTCTTAAAACAACAAGCTTACTTTTTTCCTGATGGGCCACAGCCACTCCCTGTCCAGTGAAATCGATTTGAGTTCTACCTGTAAATTAAATAATTACAATTTTACCTTTCATGGCTTAATTCCACGCAAATCAGTCTGTGTTGTGCATTATATTATCTGATTTGTATTTTAGAGCAATGAGAAATTAAAAAAAAGCTATTCAATGAACCTCTTGAGAGTATTCTCATAAATTGTACTTGCCAGAAACTTAAATAGAGTGCAACCTTTAAATTACTTTTGTAAGAGCGGCGAAGAGGTCAAACTCTTTCAACAGTAAGGAGACTCATCACACCACATTCCTATAAAGATTTCACCACATATCTATGAAATTAATTATAATTATATCACAGCAAAACTTCATACATGTGTATGCACCACAGACTGGAAACAGAGAAGAAGATATTGAAGTATTCCTGGAGGATGTAGAAAGAGTAATTTCAGATGTAGAAGTGGTGATCATGGGAGATATGAATGCACAAGTCGGAAACGAGAGACAAGGAAAGGAAGAAGTTATTGGACCATGTGGATATGGGAAAAAGAACCGGGAAGGAGAGGAACTTGTAAACTTTTGTGAAAGGAATGGACTGATAGTGGGTAATTCATGGTTTCGGAAGAAAAACAGCAAGTAAATTACGAGATATGGTTGGGGCGATAGAAAAACAAAATCAGTAATTGACTACTTTCTGGTGGAAAGGACTAATCGCAGAAAGCTGATAGATGTGACAGCTTTACCAGGAGAAGCATTTGATGGGGACCATAGAGCTGTGGTGGCAAAATTTAGATGGGAAAAATTGGAAAACGTAAAGGAGATCAGAGAAAGTAAAATAAAAGTATGGAAATTGAAAGACAAAACTGTACAGGAAGATTTTCAAGAGAGATTGAAGCAACAAATCCCAGTTACTGAAGTGGAAAACATAGAAGAGGAATGGTCCTACTTTAAAAAGGCATTTGTTGGTGCAGCAGAGAGTGCTTGTGGTAGGACGTCAACAAGAGTGAAAGAGAAGGAGACACCGTGGTGGAATGAGAAAGTTAGGAAAGCAGTGAAAGAAAAGAAGTCTGCATGGAAAGAATGGAACCGAGATCAAACAGAAGAAAGCAAAGGGAAGTATCACGACAGCAAACGGAGGTGTAAGAAAGTGGTAGGAGAAGAAAAGGAGAAAAATTGGGAAGAATTTACACGTAGAATGAAAACAGATGTAAGTGGCAGTAAAATGATGCTGTATGGGCTTCTAAGAAGTAAGAGGAAAGATAGAGTTACTACAAAGCTAGTGAAAAAGGAAGATGGAGAGTTGTTAACACACCCAGAAGAGATAAAGGGACGATGGAAGGAGTATTTCGATACGCTATTGAATGTGAGCAATTGTACTGGTGAGATGGAAGTGACACAACCTGACGACTCTATAACAGAAGATGATATAACAATGCTGGAGGTGGAATTAGCAGTACAGAAAATGAAGATGGGAAAAGCAACAGGGGTGGATGAAATCAGTGTAGAAATGATAAAGGCTGCTGGACCTGTTGGTATGCAATGGTTGTATCGACTGCTAAAGTGTGTGTGGAAACGGAAATGTGTACCAGAAGACTGGGAAAAAGGGCTAATAATACCAGTGTTTAAGAAGGGGGACAAGAAGGTGTGTGATAACTATAGAGGGGCCACCCTCATATCACAGATTGTAAAAATACTGGAAAGGATATTAGAAAGAAGAATGAGAAGAAAGGTGGAAGGAGAGTTGCAAGAGGAACAGTATGGCTTCAGGAGTGGAAGATCCACAGTGGACCCAATCTTTAGTTTGAGGCAGGTTATGGAAAAGAACTGGGAATATGGAGAGGGTTTGATCATGACTTTCATCGATCTAGAAAAGGCATATGATAGTGTCCCCAGAGAGAAGGTATGGGAAACCATGGTTAAGAAGAGACTGGGAAGAGAAATGTTGGAAATGGTGCAAGCAATGTACAACAACTGTGTTAGCAGGGTGCTGACTCCAGTTGCAAAGACAGATTGGTTTAAGAACAAGACTGGACTAAGACAGGGGAGTGTGCTGTCAACTCTCTTGTTCATAATGGTGATGGATGAAATTGTAAAGGAAACAAAGGAAGCATATGGACATAAAGAAATGAAGTTACTGTTATCTGCAGATGATATTGTGGTCTGGGGAAGGAACACCGAAGAAGCGCAAAAACAACTAGATGCACTGAACGAAAATATTCATAAGTACGGCCTGAAAATCAGTATAGAGAAAAGCAAGACCATGGTGATGACAAGAGGGGAAAGACAAGGAAAGGGCACTGTGAAAATTGGAAGTCAGAGTTTGGAAATTGTGGACACGTTCAAATACCTAGGAAGTGAATTGATGCAAAATGGTAGGTTGGACATGGAGATTGGCAGGAGGGTACAGCAGAGCAATGCATTCTGTCAAAGTGTAAGAAAACTTGTTTGGGATAAGGAAGTACCAAGGAAAAGCAAGGAGGTAATGTATAAAGTGTACTATGTTCCCATATTAACTTATGCAGCTGAGACTTGGACCCTGACAAGCAGGCAAGAGAGTAGAATCCAAGCCAGTGAAATGGAATTCCTAAGAAGTATGATAGGAAAGACAAGGAAAGACAGAGTGAGGAATGAAGATGTTAGGAAGGAAGTTGGGATGGAAAAACTAAATGAGAGAATTGAGAAGAATAAACTAAGGTGGTTTGGACATGTAAAGAGGATGGAGGAAAATAGAATACCAAGACAGATGCTGGAGGCGAAGTGCAAGGGTAAGAGAGCAAGAGGAAGACCTAGAACAAGGTGGATTGATTCAGTAAAGAACAGCGTAAGAAAAAGAAATCTGGACTGGGACAAGATCGTGGAAGAAGAATGGAGGAAGAAAAGAGGAAAGTGGAGAAGTGCCATAAATACCCCGACCCGGCAGGAGCTGGATAAGGGGAAATGATGATGATGATGATGATGATCACAGCAAAATGTTTTCTTTATAACAATGCCCATTTAATATAATATATACTTTACATGAACTATCACAGGAATTCCAGACCTTGTTCATAATGAGTTACATGTAGGTTTTATGTGTTTCAGAGCCATTTCCAATGAAGAAAAGTTGAGAGCCTCATGCAATGGCTCTAAAGATAAAACTAGCATACAAGAAAGGTGTCTTCGGATACAAACCCTGTTGGCGCAAGAAAAAGAATTACATGTTAAGCAAGTCAGGGAAATAATATCGAGTTAAAGGAGCAGGAATTAATTCTGAAACAGCAGACTTCCTGTCCCAAATGAAATGTATTTATTAATTGTACAGTACACTATGCAAATAAATACCAATGAAAATGAACCCTTGCATCATGTATTTAAAATAAAAAGTAAACTATGGAACATTGCAAACAGCTGCTGAACTTGTAGGCTATTGTTGTCGATGTAACTTAGATGGTAGAATAAAAAGATAGGGGCACATCCCGTTGCTGTCCCACCTCTTTAAACAATAATAGTAATCAGAATAGGAAGATGATTACTCACAAATAGTTAATTTTTATCCCAAGATGATTTGCCATTGTTGCACTGTGACTGATTAAGGTCCTAGCCTCTTTGTAGCATGTTGATAGAAAATCGAGATTGAGACACAGAGTTTTTTTTATTCATGTAACTTACAGATGGTTATTGGTTAGGAGGCAGGACATTGAGAAAAACTGCTCCTTGAAACAAGTTAAATTTAAATGTTGATTATTTAAAAATGTTGAGACAGATGCCTAATTAAGAAAACAACTTACTATAAATGAAACTAACAATAAGATAATACAGTGAAACCTCTATTATGAGACCAGTGACGGTTCCATGGAAAACTGGTCTTATAGAGGGCTGGTCTCTTAATATGCATTAAAAATAATATTATACTGCATATTAATAAAGTACAGTTGGAACACATACTTGATTACAATTTGTCTGCATTGGTTCACATTTAGTACAAATTAATTACAATTAGTTATTTTCTGAGCTCTGTCATTTAAAAAATGTCACCAATTGATCTCTGTTTCAGATTAGCACATCTTTTTTTAACAATTTCACTTTCTAGAATATCTCTGAGTGAGTTTGAAAGTCCATTAATTTGTTCTGGGTTTGAAAAATCTTCTAGGAGAGCCGTGTTTTGTTTTTTTATACGTTACATAACACTCTATGGCGCTCTATGGAAGTGAAACTTGGACTATTGGTGCAGCAGAAAAGAGGAGAATTGAAGCATTTGAAATGTGGTGTTACAGGAGAATGATGAAGATCAGATGGGTAGATAGGGTTACAAACGGAGACGTATTAAGACGAGTGGGAGGGGAGAGATGTTTCAGGCGACTGCTAATGAGGAGAAGAGATAGGTTAGTAGGACACATACTAAGACACCCAGGAATAGCAAGCTTAGTTATGGAAGGAAGGGTTGAGGACAGGCTTTCCACCCCCCGGGGCTCCAACCCTATGCGAACGGTCAATGTCATCCACGGTCAACGGGACGTTAAGCTTTGCAGCAACATTGAGCACTAATTGGTCTGTACTTTCACTTCTCTCTTCATGCACACCAAAGATTCTTAGATTGTTCCTCCTTAAATATTGTTCTGTTTCGTCAATTTTGCTGTGAAGTGAGGACTTCAGTTCAAGAATTTCATTTTCGCGAGCTTTGAGTTCATGTTTTAATTCTGCAATCAGCTCATTGCTGAAAGCCAGTGATTCCCTTAGTTCCTCGCATACCTTTTGAGCGAGAACTGTCACAAGGGGCTGAAGGAAGTCATTGTTTTGAAATAAGTTCTTTACGATACCTTGCACCAAGTGGCCGATGTTATCATGTGATAAGATGTCATTAGCTGCTTCACGGATTACCTACTACTACAGATAGCCGACAGCCATGCTAATTCTTGGCACCTAAGACTTCAGCGCTATCTGGTGTTTGACTGCGGTACTAGTTGACGTGTACCACGGCCGTGCAGGTAGCCTACCCCACCCCTTCCCCTCGTTCCGCTAAATATTGTCGTCCTAAATGCTCTGCCCACTTCAATGTTCCGAAAATCGCAATCTTCCCAATACTTATAAAGCACGTTTTTAAGTGTGGAGATAATCAATCATATGATCTACAATACATAAATCACATTCAAAATACCAATAACAGATGTCTTTTTTTAATTTAAATAATACCAAAGTGGGAAATTGTGAATTCCAGAACTCTGAAATGAACAACCACAGCATTTAGGACATGTTAGTTAGTTATTGTCGTTTTAAGGGGCGAACTACGAGCTCATCTGCCCCTAATTTAGGACATGACCTCATCAATAATTTACATGTTTATATTTCCTTCAGTTGCAATTGGAGCATATTGCATTGGTGACAAGAATTAGGCTACTAAAAGGCCTGCAGCATATTATTACTCACCTTAAAAAAATGGTCCCTTCCAATTAACCACAGTAGGCCCAATTAGGCCTATAACCAATTAGTTATTAGAATAAACTGCAAAGGAAAAGTACTGGGAAGGGAGAATATTCATATCTTAAAATGCTTGATGCTGTTAGCAATAACAGTAAAATGTTAAGAGAGAATGCTAAGGAAACAGGTAGTGTAACCAGATCACACTAAAATTGTTAGTGCAATTAGTGCCAAATTCATTAGGAGACTGAAGTTTCAGAAAAATAATTGGATATTACAAAATTTCTATACAGTAGCCTAGTTAATTTCATATTCCCTTTAAAATATATCCAGTTCACCAATTTTTGCAGGGTGAAAAGCAGTAAGTACATCAAAAAAATCATCGCACACTAATACAGTAAATTCTGTGACATGCTGTGAAGG
The DNA here is from genome assembly GCA_946902985.2 of Meconema thalassinum. Lineage (NCBI taxonomy): Eukaryota > Metazoa > Arthropoda > Insecta > Orthoptera > Tettigoniidae > Meconema > Meconema thalassinum. The sequence continues at coordinate 600,405,964 of OX336388.2, read as the reverse complement.
GGAAAGGAGAAATAGGACTTTCAATGAAGAACAAGAAATACACTCAATACTGCTAGAAATCATCATGTTTTATTTAAAAAGTTGTCAACGAAGAAAAATAACAGCGAATGTCAAGATCACACTTAGGAAAAATACAGTAATCAAATCTGGTCCTCCTAAAAGTACGTGTTGAGGCATGTTACTTTCTCCTTTCCTGCCAAGGCATAACAGTAGGCTATTGGCAACTCCAGCTATCTGATATGACATCTAGCGGTAAAAATGAGAAACTTACGAAGTAGGGTACATTTGTCACGTGGTGACTGTTTGTATATGGTTTCTTGTATTGGTAAGCAAATCGTGGTAAATTCTTCGTGATTATACATAAGTAGTAAGTTTTACTCGTTGATAAGAGTGCAAAATGAGTAAAAGCAAAGTATATTGCTCAGTTTACGGCTGTAAGTCGATGTATAAGAGGGCTGCGGATATACGTTTTCATCACTTTCCAAAAGATGAAAATAGCATTAGCCGAAAGGTGACGATACCAAATAAATACGGGCAACAAGAGCGGGTTGGACCACTCACCACTACACTCACTGACGACAGGACGGGTTGTTTACTTACGCCGTGCCAAGCCGCACCTAGACAGCCAAGCACAGTCTCGCCGAGCCAAGCCGTACCAAGACAGCCAAGCCTAGGCCTACTCCAGCCGAGGACAGCCAAGCTTCATCAGTCAGGTATCCTTTCCCGCTCCCTAGTTCATTGCCAATAACCCTACCAACCGTCATCACCTCTCTCTGCGATATTCGAGCCATTCCACTACGAGTCATATAGGCCTAATTTGACTTCGCAGGGTAAATACTTACCATCCAAATCAAGCAATTCCTGTCTACCCCGAGTTTTAATACAAGTTAAACTCATCCCTTCGCCCTACCAAGCAGCAAATAATTTCTAGAGTCTATGGTACAGTGAGCAAACTCAAATATAGCTTTTAAACGTAACAGCGCCATGACTCGAACTGCACAAAAACAAATACCAGCAGACAACCGATGCTTGATAATGTGCAATTGACACATAAAATCTAGTGGAACACACAAATTAGATCACGCGTATCGCACAGTTATACATTATATACAATTGAAAATAACACTGTCATTATTTTAGGGACCACATTTACTGATTATAACCGAAAAATAAAAAGTGTTCCATATCAAACGCGTGTTATTGAGTAATTTTACCCTACTTATCCAGACGACCGCAGCGCCCCAAGTGTTAGTTTGAGTTGCCAATAGCACAGGATAATGAACCTCTTCCCTCCTTCATGCCATGGCTGACACTGATGAAAAGCAAATTCCTACAACACATGCAAGTTTGTATGTTGAAACAGTAAACTTAATAAAATATGTAATGCTTCAAATGGAGAACTTCAATTTGCTGGTACGTGTATGGTTGCATCTACTATAACTACATTTTAAAAGAATCTCTTATTGAAGAATCATTGTGTTGTTGATATTAATTCATTTAGGGCTTTTGATAACATTCAGTTAGCCCCGTGTATTTGGAAGTGTGTAGGATTTGTACATGATAATCTGTGTTATTGTAGTATCTGTAGTAGTGTGTACTGCTCGGGTCTAAGCTGCGTGAACCTGAGAGGAATGTGCATCGCAGACTACGAGAAGTGGTGTTGACGAGTGATGAGGTTCCTCGGTCCGTGCATAGTACAGTACCAAATACATTGGTCGGTCACTTACTCACTCATTCGTAAAACCACAGTGGTTTGAGCTAAGGCCCTATGTCAGCAGTATTGGAATAGAAAGGAATACCAGATATCACGGCGGGCTGTTGACAGACCCTTCTCTTCTCGCCTGACCCTTCCCTGCTCTTTCCCCTCACCCCACCACACAAGTTCACAGAGCTTGGACCCGAGCAGGTTATTGATCCATTGACCTATGGTATATGAAACATGGTCTTCGGATTAGCCTAAAACATCTGTTATACTATTTTAATGTGTATATGAATTGGAACATCTTGGGGTATGTACTTGGTCAGAACCTAGTTTCTAAGGCTTTCTAATTCTCGACTGTGGGTTGAAACAAGGTACTCGCCCCTTATGAGGAAGAACAGAAGAGATGGGTTCGATCCCCATGTAAGCCATCTTAGAAGTAGTTTTCTGCGATTCTCCAATTCAATTCTAGGGAAATACTGGCATGGTTCCTATAAGACCATAGCCTCCTTCTCTTTAACTCTATCATCAATTACAAATACACACACACAATAACCCATTCGATATCAAACAGATTATCCACATAGCCTACAGGTAAGTACATGGGGTTGATGACCATGATGTTCAAAGGCCTGAATGAAATAGCAACAGCCTGTTTCATGACTTTCACCTAGGCTATTAAGACACTCATTTTTCACAGGAAATTCAAAGACCGGTACTCTCCATTTATTGTCTGGGATGTGTCTCCAATTAATGCAGTCAGAAGCAAAATGGTTTTCCCTACAGAGATCACTATTTTGCGTGTTATATTGTTGTTAATTCATTGTATGGTCTTGGTAATCAGCCTTGTGCAGTAGATTGCGTATTATAGACCTATCAGTAGTGTGCATGTATGTATCTAATCACTTTTAACCCGATAATGAGGCCAGGGAACCGGATTATTACGAGAAGTCATCTAATGCGTGTTTCTTGCGTACATGTAAAGGCTAATAGGCTACTTTACATTACCGGTATTGTAGGATATTTAGGGCCGTGTATCAGTACTGGAGGTATGAACGTCTTGCATCAAAATAAGCTAACAGGATAATCATGTAACTTATGTATAACCTAATTAATAATAAAAACGTAGGCCTACATATCAGTCTGATAAGATACGGTACCGGTAGGCCTATGATATAAATTACGGCTCTTTTCCTGTGGAAAATACAAACGGACGGGAGCCAAATTATTGTGGGTGATAAATATTAATGCAATACAGTCAGAATATCTTTAAATAAACAAATAATAGGCTACACTTAACAAAAAAAACTAACTTACACTGTAATACCGTACCTAACCAACAAAAGTATGGGGACTTTTACCGTACCTTAATTAGGTACCGTACTTATCGTACCGCTATTTGGTTTTATTTCGAATGTTCCTATTACCGATAACTGAAAGTTTATCGTAGCATCAAACCGTAGACTAATAACTAAAATCTGTAATATTGGAGAAAGTGGAAGTCATCTTCTGCTTTCAAACTGAACTAACGGCAAAAATCACGTTTGTCACAACATGTTTTGAAAAACGGCAGCTCAGAAAATATTTTCTATGGATTCTAGAAATCTCCTATATATCGTCTTCGTACGTATTCGTCTTCAAATAATGCTTTAGTATAATCAAGATAGTCGTCGTCCGCCAAGAATACGCCATTTTTCTTGTGATAAGGATTCCTTAAGGTAGCTTGTCCCCTACCTTAGCACACGGCAAGTCGTGCGCAGTCGCGAAGGAGTCCTTGAGCCCAAGGCTTCCTCAAGAAATGTCTCTGAATAGTATCTGCTCAAGGAAGCCTTGAGGTCTCCTTAAGGAAGGCTTGAGGTCTCCTTAAGGAAGGCTCAAGGGAGCCTTCAAATGGCTTCCTCAAGGAAGCCTCAAGGAAGCTCTCTGAATGCAAATGGCTTCCTTAAGGCTTCCTCAAGCCCAAGGTCTCCTCAAGGTGTCCTCAAGAAATGTCTCTGAATTCCACCCCTCTAGGAGGGATTGCGTGCTTTAGCTGATTTTCAGCTATTTAGGCATACATCATAAAGTCAACGTAACAAAATAATAACTTTGCGAGTGTCTACTGTACTGTACTGTACTACTCGCTAATCAACTTCTTTTTTGCGAATAATTGCAATTACTGAGCTATATAAGTAACATATTTGCACCTCGAACGAGATACACATATTTCGTGGTAACTAAAGAAAACTAACCGTTATGGATTTGCAAGGTTGGTATTAAGATTTGTCACGACGAATCTTATCGTAACACCAGTGTCTTAATTTAGTTTTAGGAGTCTTTAATATTGCTTATTTGAATACCTTGATGCCCGTATATGGCCACGAAGTTCACTACTAACCTAATTATGGGACTTCCATAACCTCAGTTCTCAGCTACAATTATCCCAATGGGGATTCATAAATCATTCAAAGTAGGAATTCCTATGCAACATTTAGAAGAAACCGAAAAATCAAATTTTTGGCCAATAGGGATACTGGTGAGACTTTTCGTTTCTCACGCTGACGAATGGACATACGTTCCCAAGCAGGGTAATTTGGAAGATATTAACCACAAAAGAATAAACAAGGGCGCAGATACGAATTGTTCGGTGACAATTGGGTCTTCAGGGACACTTCTATGGAATTGTGAAGGACTAATAAACGCAACGTCCATGCTACCATATAACATCTTCCAAAATTATGATGCAGTCGTTCTAACAGAAACATTGCTAATGCATGAATAACTTCTACACTATCCACAGCCTCGCAACACAGGGATGTAGAGGCAGACCCTAAGGCGGGATATCTTTTCTAATAAAACCCATGCTAGCACCTTTCCAGACACTTCATCATACAGAGGACATTCTACTAGTAATATGCAAATCAGTATCGATAATGGGTGTGTATGTCCAGCCATATCTCAAGGAGGAGGAGATCATTGACGAAATCGAAGGTGCATTAGTTAAAATACCAAGGTATGACCCCCTTATAATAGCGGGCGATCTGAATTCTCATATAAACATACCATCAGTTAAAACAGATACAGTAATATCTTACCTGGAACATGAAGGCTTCAGAGTTACCAATAACAAAATGGAGAAAACCCACTACAGCCCAATTGGTAGCAGTACAATAGATTTGGTTTTCATTAGTGAGGGAGCTAAAGTGATATTCCAAAATATTGTAACAAGTGTTGCAGTGAGGAAACACTTACCAGTAGAGACCATTCTACAATTTAATGAGAAATATACACTCAATGCAGTTTCAAGAATCAAACTTCCAAGGAAACTTGACGTCATAATAATTAAGAAAGTAGACTTGCGACAGATAATGAACACCATCAAAGAAGGGGCAGTGAACAATGCTCTAGAAGCCTTGGACAATCACATCAAGGAAGCCATTCCTCCTGGCAAAAACAATTTGCGAAAAGGCAACACTGATTGCTATAGTAAAAGAAAATTCATAATTGACGCTCAATGCCCTACACAGAGCCAGAGAGTTGAAGACAGAGGCGGTCTACAGTGACTATGCGAACAAAAGGCGAGATTACAAAGAAGTTGTAAGACAAGCAAAAATAATTTATCATCTGAATAAAGAAAAGCGCTTAGTAGAAGAAGCAGAAACTGAACCATATAAGGCACTTCAAAGAATCTTAGATTTCCAAAAAATATACCCATACAGACATGGTCGCAACATCTATGCAATCTATTAGGGGCAAAAACACACGCCCTAGTGCCGTTTGTCACCAGGTGCAGATTTCGAGCCCATCATGGAAGAGGACGTCATAAAAACAATACAATTGAGCAGATCACACAAAGCGCCAGGTCCAAACCTCATCACAAATGATTAAAGCTCGCAGCCCCAACTATGGTGCCTGTCTGGATGGCGCTCATGAAAGAATGCCTACGATCAGGGCAAATTCCTACACAGTGGAGAACTGCAGTAATAAAAATGCTCTACAAAGGGAAGGGAGATTTAGACGACCCAGATGCCTATAGAGATATCGCTCTGGAAGATGTGCTCTTCAAAGCATTCACCAAAATAATAACAGACCTTTTGACTAATTTGACTGATCACAGTATGCCGGAAGAACAATTTGAATTCCGGGTAGGCAGGTCGACCATTCAGGCAGTTTGCTGCCTCCAGGAAGACATTAAAGAGGCTTTAAGACACCCGAAAGGGAAGCTTTACTCTGTATTTGTTGACTACAGCAAGGCTTTTGCAACTCTTAACAGAAGAATTCTGCTGGATAAACTAGGATTGTTGATTGGAATAGAACCCATAGAACAATGCATTGGGGTATTGCAGGGTGATCCCCTAAGTCCAATAGCGTAGCCAGGATCGACCAATGGGAGGGTTTATAGGTACTCAAGCCTAATTCTACAAGTATTTCGTCCCGCGGCGTAGCCGCGCTCGTCAAACGTGCACCATGGCCGCGAGGGCAGCTGTGGTAAGTACGGATATCGTAGGTTCGAATCCCGGTGCTGACAGCGGGTATCTGAGTGTGTTTTTTCCCGGGTTTTGCCAAACTCCCTACAGGAAATTGCCCGGATAGTACCTTGCTCAAGTCCCGGATCGTCTACTCCATCCCTGTCCCAGATACATTTACACACACAACTACAATCATCACAGCAATACAGCTTGCCAGACAGTTTCAACACACTCCCAACTACACGAGGCTGATGACCAAGGTGTCTCAAGCCTCTCAAATGAATTAACAACAACTCTACAAGTATTTCTATAGTTTCATGTATTTTGATCCCGAATTTTTCGAGTAATACAATATGCTCAAAAGACAAGAACAAATCAGTTCTTAAAAAAATTAAGTTAATTTTTGACTAAAATGTCTCACCTCAATGGTAAATATAGAAAATTCCTGTTCCCCTGACAGGAACAAAATCAACTCAAATATATCTGCGCTACTAACATGAAGACTGCGTATCTCTCAACAAGAGAAATTATTTACAGAGGTCTCAGCAAAAGTGGGCATGTCCTCTCACAAAGTATCATGATGATTTATGAGTAATTCAATACCGGTTCTCATTTTCATATTTATTCAGTTTTTCCAACAAGATCCTGTGCTTTATATTGAAATTAGCCCTGAATGCCTGAATTATCACTGTCGAAGATTTTTGTCATCTACCAAGGTCCTTCTTACCTTACAAATGCTCCATGCAGCCGGAAAATGATTTAATTGCTTACACTACTCAGGCGACAAATTTCACTCATTCGTAACTGGGAGATAACCGTAATTCGGGGAATTGCTGGACATATATTTACGTAATATGAATCAACTCGGCTGACGCTTATCTCATGCTCAAGATGTTAATAATCCCAAACTTAGTGTTAATGTACCCATAGAATTTTCTATGTCTTTATTAAATCGCGTTATTTTTAATAAAAACTAGACTAATTTACATATAACTTCTCTCCCGCCAAGAAAAGAAAAAAAGCAAATATAGTCCCGCTGTGTGGGATTCAAAATTATTTGGCGCTAGCCTCAGTTTGAAATAAGCTATAAGTTATTTCGCAAGGGAAAAGTTCGATTGGCAACTCTGGGAGGACGGAGTTGTATTACCACAGTCTAAAATACACAGTCGCGAAGCTCGCTGCGCTACGAAATTGCATCCTCTCTGTAGGTGAAGTGACACTAGCGCTCGTGGCGGCTAGCAAGCTGGCAACTGCCTTGAGCACGTTATTCGCGGATCAGATGATTTCACTTTTGCAAGGGCATTTTGAATTTTAACTCACTTGAGTGATTATTTCCATTGTAAACATAAGTCACGTTAAATCACCAACTACTAAAGAAAAAAGCCACAATGTTGATATACTGTGCACTTTTAATTCATATAAACATAAAAAGAATGCTTTGTTTTTATTAGTTCAGTCCTCTATAAGTATCCCTAGGTACAGTTGTATGACGTATTTAATGAGTCTTACGTAGAATTCATAGTCCATACTAGTTATAAATTCATGTATTTGTTTTAATGATAGTCGCTGGCATCTCTACATAAAACCAAGTCCACGATTCCTGGATGTAACGGGTAACCTCTAAATCAACTGGATTTTGATGCGGTTTTCACCATTCAGTAAAGAATTTCTCGAGGAAGGTTTCTTTAGGAAAACATTCATTTACGACCAAAGGAAGCCGAGTAGTAACGATTTCAGTGAATCGTGCCGAAGAAAAACCTGCCGTCCGTGCGCCCTTTAAGCTTACGCTGGGTAAACCATTAAAAATATCCATATACTATTAGTGTAAGAATTGGTCAGCATGAAAACTTCTACAAGGAAGTCCGCGACAGCATATCTTTATCTTAAATACATCGCCAAGTGATTTTACGTTTTAATTTCTTCCAACAATCTCCAGTGGAAATTTAAATTACTAGCTTCGGAGCGAGTTTACGAGCTAGTGAGCGAGCCCATCACCCTAGCTTCGGCCAGCATTAACTGTCGAGTCGTGTCGAGTTAAGACTTCAGAGAAGAGTAGACTATTAGTGTTTGGAGTTTCGCTGTTCACCTCGGCTTTTCTGAATTGCGTCTGAGACCTACCGTCCGTGCTCCTTTTAAGCTTACACTGAGTAACCCCTTTAAGATACCAGACGAAATAGGGGCAGTTTGATAGTATGGGTATAATATAATATCAAATTCTTAACCATATCAAAAGCTAGTTATTCCGTTAACATTATAGTTAATTAGTAAAAATACCAGTGTGATTTGTGAAACGAAAAGTATAAAAGGATCTTATGGTCATAAATGGATTAATTGTAGGTACTGTACCCGCTCAGCGGATGGATGCTCAGTCAGTCCACGGCTTGGCTACTGCGGTACGGGGTGTGTTACGTCCCTTCCCCAGCAGACTGAACATCCGACATGTAGACACAATCAGGTTGACAAGATTCAGGAAAAATTCAACATGATAATTTAAAAACACAAATTTTTATTCAATAGAAGGAAATATTAATTCACTCAAACAAAAACATTATAAAAACCAAAATCACTTGATACTTTCCCTTCAAGTATCACTCACAAAAATTTATCAACTTAAATCACTTGGAATTGTCTCTTCAAGATTCACTCATCAACCAAAAATAAATTCATTAATCAGAAATCACTAAAATTCACTGTAAAGTCATTTCATTTCTTGTGACGTTTCTGAACTATTTTTGTCTTGCTTAAAATTAAACCCTTCATATTTATTTATATTTATTTTACTTAGGCGTCAAGCGCGCCTATCATTTACATTTAGTACTTTCTCCAAGGCTTTGGATATTTACATTCTTTCATTTACCCTTTAGGGTTTCTTATTCATTTATGTTTACTTAAATATTTATTCATTTATGATTTATAAAGTCCTTTGGATCTTAATAATAATTCTCTTCATTTACCCTTCGGGGTCTCTTTATTCTATATGTTATTTGAATATTCATTTATTTACCAAGTATTTAGCCCTTTGGACCTTCATAATAATTCTTCACAAAGCCTTAGATGTGGAAAATAATATAGTACTGTACAGAAAACATGCCATGTACAAGGATCGAATCCGTTACCCTCCAGGTACCCCTTATGCGTCTAGGTGATTTGCTATTTGCGCTGTACTGTGTGCTTTATTATTTATTACTGTGGGATATTTATTTATAACAAATTACATTATTTCTTAGCTCGTCATTTGTTTATCTCTGGAAGAAGGAATTTTCTTTATCAACAATATATTATTTGACAAGTCCGTCAAATCTTAATACAACATTCAAACTTTTACTCGGGATGATTTTTTCACTCCCGCAAAAATGATTCTACAATTTATTTGCTAGCACCTCATTTGTTTATATTTTTAAATATTTCCTTGCCGGCCAGACATTACTGGACGGTCACGCCCATTAAGATATATCCTCTCTCTCTCTCACAAGAGCAAGGCCACGGACAAGGTCGTTCCTTCCCCTTGTGGTTCTTTCAGGCGAGATTTATGATGTCCAGCTACCATCAAAGCCTTTATACTGGGATAGCTTTAAACCTATGTTTCCAAGACTTACAAATTCATTTTACCACAGAGATTTACTTCGCTCTTTTATTATTATTATTATTATTATTATTATTATTATTATTATTATTATTATTATTATTATTATTGATCCTTTGTTCCCAGGATAATGAAATTTAATTCGGAGATGATGTATGGTAGTTTACGGTTCCTATTTCTTACGAAGCTTATAATACCTCCAACAATGCCTATTATTTCAACAATGCCTCCTTTTACAACAATATTATACTGCAACAAATCCTAGCTGGGACGTCCATCCTACAGCGGGAGTTACATATATTCGACGCATTATTTATCCTTACAACAATATTCGACGCTTTTTTGTGGGAATTTCTCATCCACGATTCAACAATACCTTTACAACAATGTTCGAAGCCTATTTAGTGGGAATTTCTCATCCACGATTCAACAATACCTTTATAACAATATTCGATGCTTATTTAGTTACAACACGAGGCTCCTACAACAATATATTTGGTGGGAAATTACATCCACGCATTTCGACAATTTCACTACATTTTTCATCTCACGAATAAATCTATCCGAGCTTAACGCATTTTTATATATTCACTTGAAACTATATTTTATTATTTCTTTAATACTGGCACTTACGGCAACACAACGTGCTTGGATATTATCACAACATTTGCCTGATTTCGGCATTTACACAATTTATTTCATAATTTTTGGCATAATAGCCTATAACATAATATATTCATTTGGGGGTTTTATTCCACCTTTATATTTGGATCTTTACTATTTATTTTTATTTATTGATACTTTATTTCTCGCTCTACTTTTCATTTTTGAGTTCCTAGACACGGATCTTTAAATACGATTTTTTTATATTTTTACTTACTTAACATTTTATTTTCATTCTCTTCATTTATATATTTACTTTAATTCATTACGATGCTTTATTCTTTCGATACTATTCTTTGGTCTACAATTTAACCGTTATTATTTTACTTTATTGCCTTGGATTTTAGAATTTTATTATGGTGCATATTTAATTCATAATTTGGCAACAATTTACGCCATTTAATTCATTATTTTTATTCCTTCTTCCAAATGTATTTATTAATTATATATCTCTTTAATCGAGCTTCTTATTTCTTTCTTTTAACTAATCCCAATAACGTTTTATTTCCACCGAGGCGGTCCTCGTGGCTAACAGTAATCATTTTATTTAGCATTTCAATTACTTGCACATACATATTCATCAATGAATCATCCATCAGAACTCCCCAGTCTATGAATGGTTCGATTGATATCTAGCACACAGCACAACAACAAAATATTAATAAAGTTTCATCAACTCACCCAGGCTCCGATTCCGTTCTCAGGCAGCTTCACCCACCATCTTGATATTTACTCATCCATCATAACACTCTTTCCTGACACTTTTACCTGACACTTATTCATTTTACACTTGAGACGTGGAAACATAATATAACACTCGGCACAATAGCATTTTTTAACTCACGACCCCATTTCAGAGCTTTGGCAATGATGGTTCGTAGTGGTTGGTTCTTGACGATTCCTAACGTTTCTGCATTGAACGTGCTAATTGGCTCCTTCCTACTCTTGAAATCCCTGGCTCCGTGTAAGTCTCTGAACCCCACGTCCCCGTTCACACTGGATTCTGGATAAAGTTCCTTGTATTTTGTCCTTACTCGTTCCGTGATATTTAAGTTATTTGAGAGATCTAATTCCTAGCTCGGTCTCTATTTTGAGAACCTTCGCTTGTCTATGTAACACTTTAGATCTGGAGTCTCGAACCCACAGTCTCTCTAGGTCCATACTCCTTCCTTTATGATTAATTACTTGCTGATTTTATCCTTTTAGGGATTTGTCGCTGATACGGTCTTTGTTGACGCAATGTTACTTATTATTCAGTATTTTACGAATTGTCTCTTTAGAATTTCGTGTTCAGTAATTTTTGCTTGTGTTTCAACTTTGCGTGTGTTACTTGACTAACCCGCACTTTTACGGTCTTAGCGTTCTTTGATTTGACACGACGTGACTGATATTGTCGCGATTTTTATTGATCCAGCTATAGTGATCACTCAGAATACGAAACGATGACCCGAATGATCGGTTATTACTTGATGAATTTCAGCATGGCGTTCTCGCCGGCTTACTAACTGGTTGATACGATGTGATGTATCGTTGTGTCCCTCTGGACTGACTAACTGTATGAGCTGTGATGCAGCACTCCTGCCCTAGGAGTTCACTGTAGACTGCAGACGGTACCACATGCTACTGCATGGGTTGTAGACTGAATATAGCGATGCTGGACCTCCTCACGAGGTCCAAAATAAACTGCATATACGGTGATGTAGCACCTCCGTCCAAACGGACTGAAAGACAGAATTAAAGATGAACTGATGCAGCACGACCCCTTCACGGTCTGCCTTAAACTGCATTATCTTGTGATGCAGCGTCTCCCCTCAAGGAGTCCTTGTAAACTGCATACCGTCCTCTTGGATCACTCCCTATTTATTTGCTTCTATGAAAAATAAACTATTTTGTCTACGTTGCAAAAATTATCTCCTGAACCAATTGTGGTATACTTTGGAAAAATATTCATTTTATAGCTTGCACACTGAACGTCTCGTTTTTATAACGTTTTTCCGAATCCGATCGTGGGGATGTATTTATTTAAATAAAATTCGTTCCTCTATGTGTGTGGGAGGCTGTTTTTTATACCCCACTCCTTCTTTTAGCTTGGGTGAAGTCCCCTTCGTAAAGCGCTGACTTTGCTTTTCTATTCCGCACGTTATTTAGCGACTTTTACTGTTCTAAAATTTATAATTTCCTAAATGAATAGCTTTTACGAAAAGTTTTCTTAAAGATTTTGGTTATCTTGGCTAATATTATTAATTTCCGCCAATTTCTCAGCTCCGCCCTCGTGCGCTGTTGTCAATTAGGTAGATTTCTTTAGAAAGCTAACTATTGCAATGGGTCCCATGTTTCGACTTCCGGAAAATTTCGACATATCTTCGCGTTTCACATCCCCCAGACCCCAAAACCACCGTCAGTTCAAAAGTTTATATATAATTTATGTATATATGTATATATCTATCTATCTATATATATATATATATATATATATATATATATATCAGTTTCTTGTGGACACGATAACTGCCGTAATTTTGCACCAATCACTTTGAATTTTTTACATAATATGTATCCCTATAAAATCTCGGTCGAGTTCGTTAATGGGCAAAATCGGTCAAAGGGGGTAAAAATGGGGGGCTTTTTTCGAAAAAGTGAAATATCGCTATAACTCTCTTAATACATGAAATATCGAATCCCTTCAAAGTTCATAATATGTGTCGGATAAGTGCCAAAAATTTATGTCAAATACGTTTTTTGATAGCACCAACCATTGACCAAAGGGGTGGGAAAAAGTGGGTTTTTCGGGAAACATTAATCATATCTCTGTTAATAGGCACAATATCAAAACCGCACAAAATGGACAATATTCCTCCAATAATTACCTAAAACTTTTGTCTGAAAGAATTTTTGCTATGACCCACCATTACGCCACGGGGTGAACAAAATGATTTAAATTATAAGAAAATGCCAAGTGCCAAGAGAGGTTGCCATGACAACTTTACTTTTAATTGATAAGGGATGACCATCAGCAGTTGCTATGACAACGCCACTGCACGAGATCACATTCAGTTTTCATATGTCAGTGGGAAGCGACTTCGGTATCGGAACTGGTAGCATGCTGAACTTCTATGCCCAAGGTCGCGGGTTCAAACCCGGCTGAAGTCGTCGGATTTACTAAGAGCGCTAAAAAAACCGAGTTTGCTTTCCTTCGGAGGGGAAGTTCCAACGTTCGTTGCGAGTTGCTGATTGAGGTGGCATATAGTAGCCAAGTTCACAGCTAGGCGTCGTTGACGGCAGTATTTTAGGTAGATATCATTAGAAAGCTAACTATTGCAATGGGTACCATGTTTCGATTTCCGGAAAATTTCGACATATCTTCGCGTTTCACATCCCCCAGACCCCAAAACCACCGACAGTTCAAAAGTTTATATATAATTTATGTAATATATGTATATATGTATATCAGTTTCTTGTGGACACGATAACTGCCGTAATTTTGCACCAATCACTTTGAATTTTTTACCGAATATGTATACCCATAAAATCTCGGACGAGTTCGTTACTGGGCTAAATCGGTCGAAGGGGATGAAAATGGGGGACTTTTTTTTTCGAAAAAATGAAATATTGCTATAACTCTCTTAATATGTGAAATATCGAATCCGTTCAAAGTTCATACTATGTGTCGGATAAAGCTCAGAAATTTATGTTTGAAACGTTTTTTGATAGCACCAACCATTGACCAAAGGGGTGGGAAAAAGTGGTTTTTTCGGGAAACATTAATCATATCTCTGTTAATAGGCACAATATCAAAACCGTACAAAATGGACAATATTCCCCTAATAATTACCTAAAACGTTTGTCTGAAAGAATTTTTGATATGAGCCACCATTGCGCCAAGGGATGAGAAAAATGATTTCGGAATTATAAGAAAATGCCAAGAGCTATCAGTGGTTGACATGGCAACACTACTAAATTGATGAGGGATGAGCCATCAGACGTTGCCATGACAACGCACTTGCGCGGGATCAGATTCAGATTTCCATCTGACTAAGTGTGAAGCGGCTTCGGTGACGTAACTGGTAGCATGCTGAAATTCTATGCCCAAGGTCGCGGGTTCAAAGCCGGCCAAAGTCGTCGGATTTTCTAAGAGAGCTAAAAATCCCTCAGTAAGCTTTCCTTTGGAGGGGAAGTTCCAACGTTCGTGGCGAGTTGCTGATTGAGGTGGCATCCAGTAGCCAAGTTCACAGCTGGGTGGCGTTGACGTTAGTATCTGGTAGCAACATTAGGAACTACTGCTTGAAATTTAGCGTCTGCATTCCTTACCTGAATTACAGACTAATACAGCCATCACAATTCACACCGTTTATCAGACAGATTCTACACTCACCCAAAGTACACGGGGTTATATGACCGCGTTGTCGCAGCCCCTAAACTGAGGAACCAACCAACATCTCTGCGGGAGATATAATTTTGCGTGAAGAAGTAACAGACCGTTACATAGTTACACATCAGTGTCGAAACCTTGCATAAGGACAGTGTGACCACAAGTATAACAAGTAGTTCCGTGAAGAACTGTACAGCCTATTTTCATATATCCTGCTCATGTTAATTGCATCTATCAACATACAAAATTTCAGTTTAATTGCTGTAACAGATTCGTAGATATTGAGAACCGTCTAAATATTTCAGACGGTCGCCAGGTTGGATTTTTATTTTTGTACTATTATATTAAGATTATTGTGTAAGTGTGGTATTCAAACTTCAATCGCATGATAAGAACACAAGAAGTAAAAACGAGATTTTAAAATTACGCACAGCAGCCATCTTGTGATTATGCTAACAATTGAAATAAATTAGATGCCAGTGGATCAACATTTGTGTAAGCATTTAAAACGTGCAACGTTTCACGGCACTCGGATAGTTAATTCGCGAGAAATGTCCATTTAAATATTTATACTTCGCGTCGCCGCCATGTTGGATTCGTGCTCACGAGGTTACTGAAAGTCCTATAGGTGAACATATGTTCATAGTCTCTATGAACATAAAAATTTCAGTTTGGTTGCTGTAAAAGATTCATATATATTCAGAACCGTCTAAATATTACGGAAGCTTGCCATTTAGGATTGTTATATGTATAGGCCATAGAGTTATGTACCATTCAAGGTCACTTATTGCCTAGGTTCATTATTCAAACTTTCACTTCGATCGCATGATTACGACACAAGAAATAAAAACTTAATTTTAAAATTTCGCACAGCCGCCATCTTGAGGTTATGTAAACAATTGAATTAAATTAGATGGCAGTACATTACAATCTGCAAAATCATTTACTGTACCACATTTCACTGCGCTCAGAGAGTTAACTCACGAGAAAAGTCTATTAAAATATTTCAAATTCGCTTGGTCGCCATGTTCGTTTTGTACTTTACTGGTTTATGAATTATACATAGGTAAACTTGTATCAGTACCCTTTATCACCGTACAAAATTGCAGGGTGATATCTGTAATAGTTTCGGGGATATAGAATGTCAGTGAAATATTTCGCACAGGCGCCATTTTGAGGTTATGTAAACAATTGAACTAAATTAGATTCCAGTGCATTGCAATGTGTGTAAATATTTGCTGTACCAAGTTTCATTACGTTTGGATAGTTAAATCGCGAGAAAAGTCTATTTAAAAGTCTCCACTTCGCTTGGCCGCCATGTTGGTTATGTAGTAACCAGGTTTTTGAAAGTTTCATAGGTGAACTTCTAGTAGTACCCTTTATCACCGTACACAATTTCAGGGCGATATCCGTTATAGTTTCGGAGATACTGAATGCTAGTGAAATATTTCGCACAGCCGCCATGTTGGATTGGTGAGACGTAACAAAATTCGATGGGCACGGTCGACGTCGCCGGGAATAGTGCTATGAACTTACCGAGTTTCACTGAAATCGCTCCAGCCGTTTAGATTTATTAGGGGGGGGGACACACACCCACACCTCACACACACACGCACACACACACGGACAAAAGGTGATCTCATAAGCCTATTTTTTCAAAATTGAAAATAGGCTAAAAATGGACTCCAAATGACAAGAAGGTTACCGTCCCCGTAAGACAATAAAATGTTTAAAATATGTTTAAAATGAAGACAAACAAAGTTAATTAATCTCCAATTATAAAATACTTTCACGCGATAAATGAGGTCTGATCCTTCTACGAAAACCTGCATATTCTGCCTATTTTCGCCTATCTCCAAGTTTGTCCGGTGAAATCTACCTCCGCCTTCCGGCGTGCCGAGAGGACTTTTTTATAGCTGAATTTGCATTTTCTCCTTGGATCTTGCATCTCTCTACTGTCGGTTAATCCCCTTCGTCTATTTTTAATTCTTAGTAACTGTTTTATTGCTGACTGTGCGGTGATGTCATTTATGCAGCTGGCCCGTTGCGCCACCCTTTTTATCAACTCTGTGCGTCACGTATGTGCCTATTTGATATTAACCCTTTTGATACTTCAATATATCGTAAAAACTTCCTGTTCTCATTTTCCTGAATAGTCAAGGGTTCAAGTCTTGTGCCAAAATTCATTTGGGCACAATTTCCTCCTTCAAAGGAAATACATTTTTGAAAATTTTTGAAAAAATTTATTTTCAAAAAAAATAATCTCTTTCTTAAATTTTCTGGCACACCCTGTAATTCATATTTCTTCTTAATTTATCTTGTCATATGGGGACGCATACAGCTCAACCCGTTTCGAATACCAAAAAAACTTTTAAAAAAAAATTTGGGACATCCTGTATAAGGTTTATTCTTTAATTATTCATTTCGTCAGTGGACGTTTTCCTTTTACTGCGGTTCCTTGTAGTCTAGCTCACTGGCTTTACTCGCACGGTTTCCCCTTGTGGCTATCATATTTTATGACTTCTTAAGTGTGTCTCGAGACCACATTCGCCTGTCCCTTCCTCAAGGATCTATTTACAACTCTGGGTCGTGTTATTCAGACAATAATGGCTAAGGCCTTTCTGCTTTCTTGTTTTTCTTGTGGTTTCTGTTCGTTCTTCAAGGGTCTATAATCCATTCATTTTTGTCTTTTCAGATCCCTTGTGTTTCCATTCATCGTCTTTCTTTCACAGTGCCTTTGTGTCTTTCTTCTCTAGGCTATCCACTAACTTATTTCTATTTTTCTTTTAACCACCATCTAATCCTAGATAATATATACATTTTTAAATGCTTCACACTTAATGCCTTTTCCTTTCCTCTTTCTAAGATGATTTACCCACATCTTCCTCTTAAACTTAGGGCCTTAAACATTTCTTCTTCTTCCCAATCTTCCATGTCTCCTTCCTCAAAGTAGTTCTCGTCTTCTCCCTCTTCTTCTTCTTGTTCTTCTTCTTCGTCTTCTTGGTTTCCTTCCTCAAAGTAATTTTCGTCTTTGCCCTCTTATTCTTGTTCTTCTTCTTCTTCATCATCTTCTCCTCCCATTTCCTCCTCCATGTTTTCTTCTACTTGTTTTCTGGGGTACTCTTCATCCCTTCTTTTATTTCTTTCTTGGGCGTCAATTTCTTGACTTGCGATTCCTTTCCATCTCGTCACTAGTTCTCGGGCCCTTTTTCCTACTTCTCCCCCATAGTATCTTAATCCGTTAACTGTCCTTCCTACCTTGGTTGCTTCTAAATACTCCAGGTTCATCGGCATATGACTTAAAAGATTTGGGCAGTACAACATCGTGCCTTCTTCATGTCTACATCTCTCTAACGCTCTCTGGTAGTAAATAATTGTATTCTCTACCCCTGAGCTATCATAGTATATTTCTACTTGTGCTTTCCTTTCTCCCTTTGGTCTCTTAATTCGTCCTCTAGGTATCTTTCTTCCCCATTCTTTTAACTCACTCCACGTTAATCTAAAAATGATTTTCTTTTCACTCTCTTCCAAATTCGTGTCTTTCTTTTGACTACTCTTATTCTCTTTCTATCCCTCCTTTTGATCCCTTTCTTCTTTACTGATTTCAGATAAAGCTTACCCGATCGTTCCTTTCCTCCTAATTCTGGATACCTACGTTGGTCCCTTTGTGCTACTTTTTCCTGCTCCCGTTCTTCCTCTTTAATTTCTGCTATCCAATCTCTAACTTCGGTCATTTCTATCTCTAAGTTGACTTCTGTCGCATTTGACGCAAAAATATCACTTATCCCTAAAATTCCGTTCATAATAATAGGATTGAATTCCGACTGTGCTTCTCCGTTCAAGAAGCTGATTATAGCTCTCGTTTTTTCACTGTGGTCGGGTTCCTCTACCACCATGTCATTTCTCAAATACGGGTTATCATTGCAAAACGTCCCTGAAACATGGTTCGCGTTTTGATTTCCTATCACTACACAATTTATTTCCTCATCTCTAGACTCGTTTCGTTTACTATTAGACACATTTTCATTTCCTACATGCCTTATGTTTTCATCAGCACTGTTTACATATTCATCTTCCTTATTATTTAATAGACGTAGATTTTCATATGAACCCTCTGTAACATATATTTCACATTCGTTAGTATCATTTGAATTTTCATTTTCCTTACAGCTAGACACAATAATATTTTCATTTAGGCAGTTTTCTTTATACATTATACCTTCTTCAACATTTTCCTTTTCCTTCAAATTTAACACATAGACATTTTCATTTTGAACCCCATTTTCAACATGCATTTCATTTTCAACAATATTTTCACTTTCCTTGGTACTAGATACATAAATATTTTCAGTTTGACAATTCTCGGCACACTTTCCATTTTCATTTGCTAATACACCCTACGTTTATATCTACTACATTAATTTCCTTATTTTTACTGGCACAACAATTTCAATTATTTTTTCATCTATAAATTTAATTGGATCTAGGATATTATTGTTTCCACCTAGCATTATAGTTTCAAGATTTTCACTTGGCATTTTACTATCATTGCTTTCAATTGACACGATATTGTCATCACTATTAACGTTTACAATTTCTATAATATCTTTTGCTTCTACTCTCTTGTCACATTTAATTTGCTTGCCTACATTGTTCAATGTATTAAGTACTTTATCAAACATATTATTCATATTAATTCTTAGATTCTCATAGCATCCTATACGTGTTTCATTCCACTGCTTAATGCTTTCTAGCAGAGTCTCTGTAGGTTCCACCATGTTCCTTTTTTCATTTATGTTATCTTGAATCTTATCCTTTATAACCTATAGGTCCTTAAGTTCACCATTTATAACTTCTAAGTCCTTTTAGGTAGATTTCATTAGAAAGCTAACTATTGCAATGGGTCCCATGTTTCGACTTCCGGAAAATTTCGAAATATCTTCGCGTTTCACATCCCCGAGACCCCAAAACCACCGTCAGTTCAAAAGTTTATATATAATTTATGTATATATATATATGTATATCAGTTTCTTGTGGACACGATAACTGCCGTAATTTTGCACCAATAACTTTGAATTTTTTACCGAATATGTATACCTATAAAATATCGGTCAAGTTCGTTACTGGGTTAAATCGGTCGAAGGGGGTGAAAATGGGGGGCTTTTTTCGAAAAAGTGAAATATCGCAATAACTCTCTTAATATCTGAAATATCGAATCCATTCAAAGTTCATACTATGTGTCGGACAAGGTCCTAAAATTTATGTTTGAGAAGTTTTTTGATAGCACCAACCATTGACCAAAGGGGTGGGAAAAAGTGGGTTTTTCGGGAAACATTAATCATATCTCTGTTAATAGGCACAATATCAAAACCGTACAAAATGGACAATATTCCTCCAATAATTACCTAAAACTTTTGTCTGAAAGAATTTTTGCTATGACCCACCATTACGCCACGGGGTGAGCAAAATGATTTAAATTATAAGAAAATGCCAAGTGCCAAGAGAGGTTGCCATGACAACTTTACTTTTAATTGATAAGGGATGAGCCATCAGCAGTTGCTATGACAACGCCACTGCACGAGATAACATTCAGTTTTCCATATGTCTGTGGGAAGCGACTTCGGTATCGGAACTGGTAGCATGCTGAACTTCTTTGCCCAAGGTCGCGGGTTCAAACCCGGCTGAAGTCGTAGGATTTACTAAGGGCGCTAAAAAACCCTGAGTTCGCTTTCCTTCGGAGGGGAAGTTCCAACGTTCGTTGCAAGTTGATGGTTCCGGTGGCATCTAGTAGCCAAGTTCACAGCTAGGTGTCGTTGATGGTAGTATTTTTAATTATGTAGCCTATTTTAGGTAGAATTCATCACAAAGCTAACTATTGCAATTTAGGTAGATTTCATCATAAAGCTAACCATTGCAATGGGTGCCATGTTTCGACTTCCGGAAAATGTCGACATATCTTCGCGTTTCACATCCCCCAGACCCCCAAACCACCGTCAGTTCTAAAGTTTATATATATATGTGTGTGTATATATATGCATATATATCAGTTTCTTGTGGACACGATAACTGCCGTAATTTTGCACCAATCACTTTGAATGTTTTGCATAATATGTATCCCCTTAAAATCTCGGTCGAGTTCGTTAATGGAATCGGTTGAAGGGGGGGGGCTTTTTTTTTCTTAAAAAAAGTGAAATATCGCTATAACTCTCTTAATTCGTGAAATATCGAATCCATTCAAATTTCATAATATGTGTCGGATAAGTGCCAAAAATGTATGTTTGAAAAGTTTTTGATAGCACCAAGCATTGACCAAAGGGGTGGAAAAAAGTGGGTTTTTCGGGAAACATTAATCATATCTCTCTTAATAGGCACAATATCAAAACCGTACAAAATGGAAAATATTCCCCTAATAATTACCTAAAACTTTGTCTGAAAGAATTTTTGATCTGACCTACCATTACGCCAAGGGATGAGAAAAATGATTTCGGAATTAAAGAAAATGCCAAGTGCCATCAGAGGTTACCATGACAACGCTTCTTAATTGATGAGGGATGAGCTATCAGAGGTTGCCAGGACAACGCCATCGCACGAGATCACATTCATTTTTCCATCTGACTCTGTGGGAAGCGGCTAACTGGTAGCATGCTGAACTTATAAGCCCAAGGTCGCTGGTTCAAAGCCGGCCAAAGTCGTCGGATTTTCTAAGAGCGCTAAAAATCCCTCAGCATGCTTTCCTTTGGAGGGGAAGTTCCAACTTTCGTTGCAAGTTGCTGATTGCGGTAGCATCTAGTAGCCAAGTTCACAGCTAGGTGTCGTTGACGTTAGTATATGGTACAAAATTAGGAACTACTACTTAAAATTGACCGTCTGCAGACCTTACCTGAATTACAGACTAATACAGTCATCACAATTAACACCGTTTATCAGATTCTAAACACCTAATGTACCCGGGGTTACATGACCACGTTGTCGCAGCCCCTAAACTGAGGAACCAACAAAAATCTCTGCGGGAGATAAAATTTTGCGTGAAGAAGTAACATACTGTCAGATAGTTACACATCAGTTCCAAACCTTGCATAAGGACAGTGTGATCACAAGTATAATAAAAGTGAACCCCAAATGACAAGAAGGTTACCATCACCATAAGGCAATAAAATGATAAAAATATGCATACAAAAACGAAACAAAAAGTTAATTAACCTACAAATGTAAAATACTTTCTTGCAATCAATGAGGTCTGATCCTCCTACGAAAACCTGTATATTTTGCCTATTATAGCCTATCACCTAGTTTGCCCGGTGAAATCTACCTCCGCCTTCCGGCAATGCCGAGAGGAATTTTTTTTATTTTCTTCTCTGCCTTCCTGAAATTTATTATTTAAAACTTCAAAATTCTTTTTACTTTCTTGGATTTCACTGATTATTCTTTCCAAGTCCTTTTTAGTTTCCTCCCTACCTTCCTGAAGCTTACCGTTTATAGCTTCTAGGAGACTTTTCATCTCATCTGTCATAGCCACTCTTTTTCCAATTATTTGAGAAAAGGTGGGCTATTACTACCCAAGAATGAATCATGCACACTAAGTAATCACGAGTTCGATCTGACATGCTTGTACTATTATTTTTCCTTTTTGAGGTGAAATGACCAACGGGTGTGTATATAACGAACCCGTCCACACGTTCCTCCTTCATAACCATTAACCAATTTGAGCAAGACATTTTTTTAAATTCAAAATTTTGAAAATCTCGAAATTTTCCAAAACATTTTCCGAAAAAACTCGAGTTTTCCTGATTTTTCCTTGGAAAACCCGCCTCACGCCTTAGGCGCCAAAGAAGAGTTTAACCCCCCCCCCCCCCCGATGGTACCGGGGCTGTAACTTTTGGTCACCTTCCGTAAGACAACGGCAAAAAAAACAAGTTTTTAGATAACCACTAGGGGTGGTTTTACCGCCTATTTCCCCGCATTGGGCGCCAAAGAAGAGTTTACACCCCCCTGATGGTACCGGGGCTGTACCTTTTGGTCACCTTCCGTAAGACAACGGCAAAAAACAAGTTTTTGGATAACCACTAGGGGTGGTTTTTACCGCCTATTGCCCCACGTTAGAACCAAGACAAAGAAAAGTTTATGTAGGGGGCATATCTCCTTAAATTTATTTACGTTCGGCGGGCGGTTGCGGTCGCTATTATTTAATTTATTTACTTTTACTTTAACATTACTTGGACCGTCTTTTCTTGTCACCTTGTGCACATATCAAGTACCTCAACATATGAGTCCCCTGTACCCGCTCAGCGGATGGATGCTCAGTCAGTCCACGGCTTGGCTACTGCGGTACGGGGTGTGTTACGTTCCTTCCCCAGCAGACTGAACATCCGACAAGTAGACACAATCAGGTTGAAAAGATTCAGGAAAACTCAACATGATAATTTAAAAACACAAATTTTTATTCAATAAAAGGAAATATTAATTCACTCAAACAAAAACATTATAAAAAATCAAAATCACTTGATACTTTCCCTTCAAGTATCACTCACAAAAATAATCAACTCAGAATTTATCAACTTAAATCACTTGGAATTGTCTCTTCAAGTTTCACTCATCAACCAAAAATAAATTCATTAATCAGAAATCACTAAAATTCACTGTAATGTCATTTAATTTCTTGTGACGTTTCAGGACTATTTTTGTCTTGCTTAAAATTAAAACCTTCATATTTATTTATATTTATTTTACTTAGGCGTCAAGCGCGCCTATCATTTACATTTAGTACTTTCTCCAAGGCTTTGGATATTTACATTCTTTCATTTACCCTTTAGGGTTTCTTAATCATTTATGTTTACTTAAATATTTATTCATTTATGATTTATTAAGTCCTTTGGATCTTAATAATAATTCTTTTAAATTACCCTTCGGGGTCTCTTTATTCTATATGTTATTTGAATATTCATTTATTTACCAAGCATTTAGCCCTTTGGACCTTCATATTAATTCTTCACAAAGCCTTAGATGTGGAAAATAATATAGTACTGTACAGAAAACATGCCATGTCCAAGGATCGAATCCGCAACCCTCCAGTTACCTCTCATGCATGTAGGTGATTTAATATTTGCGCTGTGCTGTGTGCTTTATTATTTATTACTGTGGGATATTTATTTATAACAAATTACATTATTTCTTAGCTCGTCATTTGTATATCTCTGGAAGAAGGAATTTTCTTTATCAACAATATAATATTTGACAAGTCCGTCAAATCTTAATACAACATTCAAACGTTTACTCGGGATGATTTTTTCACTCCCGCAAAAATGATTCTACAATTTATTTGCTCGCACCTCTTTTGTTTATAATTTTAAATATTTCCTTGCCGGCCAGACATTACTGGACGGTCGCGCCCATTAAGATATATCCTCTCTCTCTCTCACAAGAGCAAGGCCACGGGCAAGGTCGTTCCTTCCCCTTGTGGTTCTTTCAGGCGAGATTTATGATGTCCAGCTACCCTCAAAGCCTTTATACTGGGATAGCTTTAAACCTATGTTTCCAAGACTTACAAATTCATTTTACCACAGAGATTTACTTCGCTCTTTTATTATTATTATTATCATTATTGATCCTTTGTTCCCAGGATAATGAAATTTAATTTGCAGATGATGTATGATAGTTTACGGTTCCTATTTCTTACGACGCTTATAATACCTCCAACAATGCCTATTATTTCAACAATGCCTCCTTTTACAACAATATTATACAGCAACAAATCCTAGCTGGGACTTCCATCCTACAGCGGGAGTTACATATATTCGAAGCATTATTTATCCTTACAACAATATTCGACGCTTTTTTGTGGGAATTTCTCATCCACGATTCAACAATACCTTTACAACAATGTTCGAAGCCTATTTAGTGGGAATTTCTCATCCACGATTCAACAATACCTTTACAACAATATTCGACGCTTATCTAGTGGGAATTTTCATCCACGATTCAACAATAACTTTATAACAATATTCGACGCTTATCTAGTGGGAATTTTCATCCACGATTCAACAATACCTTTATAACAATATTCGACGCATATTTGGTTACAACACGAGGCTCCTACAACAATATATTTGGTGGGAAATTACATCCACGCATTTCGACAATTTCACTTCATTTTTCATCTCACGAATAAATCTATCCGGGCTTAACGCATTTTTATATATTCACTTGAAACTATATTTTATTATTTCTTTAATACTGGCACTTACGGCAACACAACGTGCTTGGATATTATCACAACATTTGCCTGATTTCGGCATTTACACAACTTATTTCATAATTTTTGGCATAATAGCCTATAACATAATATATTCATTTGGGAGTTTTATTCCACCTTTATACTTGGATCTTTACTATTTATTTTTATTTATTGATACTTTATTTCTCGCTCTACTTTTCATTTTTGAGTTCCTAGACACGGATCTTTAAATACGATTTTTTTATATTTTTACTTACTTAACATTTTATTTTCATTCTCTTCATTTATATATTTACTTTAATTCATTACGATGCTTTATTCTTTCGATACTATTCTTTGGTCTACAATTTAACCGTTATTATTTTACTTTATTGCCTTGGATTTTACAATTTTGTTATGGTGCATATTTAATTCATAATTTGGCAACAATTTACGCCATTTAATTCATTATTTTTATTCCTTCTTCCAAATTTATTTATTTATTTATTATATATCTCTTTAATCGAGCTTCTTATTTCTTTCTTTCAACTAATCCCAATAACGTTTTATTTCCACCGAGGCGGTCCCCGTGGCTAACAATAATCATTTTATTTAGCATTTCAATTACTTGCACATACATATTCATCAATGAATCATCCATCAGAACTCCCCAGTCGATGAATGGTTCGATTGATATCTAGCACACAGCACTACAACAAAATATTAATAAAGTTTCATCAACTCACCCAGGCTCCGATTCCGTTCTCAGGCAGCTTCACCCACCGTCTTGATATTTACTCATCCATCATAACACTCTTTCCTGACACTTTTACCTGACACTTATTCATTTTACACTTGAGACGTGGAAACATAATATAACACTCGGCACAATAGCATTTTTCAACACACGACCCCATTTCAGAGCTTTGGCAATGATGGTTCGTAGTGGTTGGTTCTTGACGATTCCTAACGTTTCTGCATTGAACGTGCTAATTGGCTCCTTCCTACTCTTGAAATCCCTGGCTCCGTGTAAGTCTCTGAACCCCACGTCCCCGTTCACACGTTTCTACTGGATTCTGGATAAAGTTCCTTGTATTTTGTCCTTACTCGTTCCGTGATATTTCGTTATTTGAGAGATCTAATTCCTAGCTCGGTCTCTATTTTGAGAACCTTCGCTTGTCTATGTAACACTTTAGATCTGGAGTCTCGAACCCACAGTCTCTCTAGGTCCATACTCCTTCCTTTATGATTAATTACTTGCTGATTTTATCCTTTTAGGGATTTGTCGCTGATACGGTCTTTGTTGACGCAATGTTACTTATTATTCCGTATTTT
The DNA here is from genome assembly GCA_946902985.2 of Meconema thalassinum. Taxonomy (NCBI): domain Eukaryota; kingdom Metazoa; phylum Arthropoda; class Insecta; order Orthoptera; family Tettigoniidae; genus Meconema; species Meconema thalassinum. Next base: position 600,379,657 of record OX336388.2, on the reverse strand, counting down.
AGGAAGTGTCTCTTTAGAATTTCTCGTTCCGTAATTTTTGCCTGTGTTTCAATTTTGCGTTTGTTACTTGACTAACCCGCACTTTTACGGTCTTAGCGTTCTTTGATTTGACACGACGTGACTGATATTGTCGCGATTTTTATTGATCCAGCGCATAACGCTATAGTGATCACTCAGAATACGAAACGATGACCTGAATGTTCGGTTATTACTTGGTGAATTTCAGCACGGCGTTCTCGTCGGCTTACTGACTGGTTGATACGATGTGATGTATCGTCGTGTCCCTCTGGACTGACTAACTGTATGAGCTGTGATGCAGCACTCCTGCCCTAGGAGTTCACTGTAGACTGCAGAGGTACCACACGCTACTGCATGGGTTGTAGACTGAATATAGCGATGCAGCACCTCCTCACGAGGTCCATAATAAACTGTATATACGGTGATGTAGCACCTCCGTCCAAACGGACTGAAATACTGAATTAAAGATGAATTGATGCAGCACGACCCCTTCACGGTCGGCCTTAAACTGCATTATCTTGTGATACAGCGTCTCCCCTCAAGGAGTCCTTGCAAACTGCATACGGTCCTCTTGGATCACTCCCTATTTATTTGCTTCTATGAAAAATTAACTATTTTGTCTACGTTGCAAAAATTATCTCCTGAACCAATTGTGGTATACTTTTGGAAAAATATTCATTTTATAGCTTGCACACTGAACGTCTCGTTTTTATAACGTTTTTCCGAATCCGATCGCGGGGATGTATTTATTTAAATAAAATTCGTTCCTCTATGTGTGTGGGAGGCTGTTTTTTAAACCCCACTCCTTCTTTTAGCTTGGGTGAAGTCCCCTTCGTAAAGCGCTGACTTTGCTTTTCTATTCCGCACGTTATTTAGTGACTTTTACTGTTCTAAAATTTCTCATTTCCTAAATGAATAGCTTTTACGAGAAGATTTCTTAAAGATTTTGGTTATCTTGGCTAATATTATTAATTTCCTCCAATTTCTCAGCTCCGCCCTCGCGCGCTGTTGTCAATTTATAGCTGAATTTGCATTTTCTCCTTGGATCTTGCATCTCTCTCTACTGTCAGTTAATCCACTTCGTCTATTTTTAATTCTGAGTAACTGTTTGATTGCTGACTGCGCGGTGATGTCATTTATGCAGCTGGCCCGTTGCGCCACACTTTTTATCAGTTCTGTGCGTCACGAATGTGCCTATTTGATATAAACCCTTTTGATACTTCAATATATCGTAAAAACGTCCTGTTTTCTCATTTTCCTGAATAGTCAAGGGTTCAAGACTTGTGCTAAAATTCATTTGGGCACAGTACTTCGTATTTTTTCCTGTGGGTTTGAAACCTTTCATTCCAGAATTTGACAAAATAATACAATGCCAATTTTACAAAATATCGGCAATAACAATTGTGTGCCGTACCTTCACAGCAGCCATGTGGGAGACCAGGTATTTCATTAGAGAATTAACAAACGGTAGGTGAGCATTATCCTGACGACTTAAACTGGCTTGCTTCCAAAGGATTCGAGAATAAGTTTATATTACTGTACAAAATCTTTATTCATTAAATCAGCTCTGTCACTATTAAAAAGCCATTTTCTACATCTCAAAATTAAAACGTCGGCACGCGCTTGAGATGACATCTTTTACGTTTACTTAGCCTACCGTATGTTTTAATTTTCAAAATGCATCATCTTCATCATCTTGTACAGTTTCCAGCCCCAGGCTGGGTCTGTTAGGAACATAAGCCTCGCCACTTAGTCCTTTCTTCCCACCACCTCTCCGCTGTCACTCTGGTCCAGTCCTCGCCTCTCTTCTTGATACATTCCTCCACTCCTTTCAGCCATCTATCTCTTGGTCTTCCCCTTGGTCGTTTCTTCTGCATCTGCATCTCATGTATCCTCTCGGGAATCTTCTTCTCATCAATTCTCTTTAAGTGTCAATACCACCTCAGTCTTGATGTTTCAATCTTACCTTGCAAGGGCTCCTCTTTCACCATTTCCCTGACCTTTTCATTCCTCACTCTGTCTCTTCTTGTTACTCCGATCCTACTTCGCAGGAACTTCATTTCACCTGCCTGTATTATGCTTATGTCTCTTTTCTTCATTGTCCACGTTTCTGAAGCATAGGTCAGTATCGGGATATAGTAGCTTCTGTATAACACTTCCTTGCTTTTTTGTGGGACATCTTTATTCCACACTAAGCTCCTAATGCTTCTCAGAAATGCTTCTGCCTGTATGCCACGTTCCGTAATCTCTTTGTCATTTCTCCCATTTTCCTCCACTATACTTCCCAAGTACTTGAGACTTTCCACCTTCTTCAGCTGTCCACCTCCAAGTGTTATCCCACTCATTGGTCTGTCCTTTTTCCTGGTTGTTAACAGGATCTCACATTTACTGATGTTGAACTTCCATCCGTACTCTCCCACTGTTTCTTCCCAAGCCTTCAGTTGCTCCTGAATTTCCTCCTCCTTGTTTCCCCAGACCATGAGATCATCTGCAAACACCATTGCTTTCATCTTATCTTCTCCTATCTTTCCTGCTATCCGTGTCATTACCTAGTCCATAACCACAATAAAGAGAAGGGGTGACAGCGCACTACCCTGTTTCAGGCCACTCATTTGTCTGAACCAGTCTGCTCTTTCCCTTCAACTTTCACACAACTCACACTTCTACAATACATCTCCTTCACTCTGCCTACAGACCCTTTTTCCACTCCCATGTTTTCCATTGCTTTCCAAACCTTCTCCCTACACAAACTATCATAGGCCTTTTCGATGTCCAGGATGGCCATCAACAGATCCTCTCCAAATTCGTAGTGGTGTTCCTGGAGCTGTCTCACTGAAAATATGAGATCCACTGTTGATCTCCCAGGTCTGAATCCATACTGCTCCTCTCTCAATTTTCTCTCCACTTTGGCTCGTATTCTGCTTTCTAATATCTTTTCATATATCTTGGCACAGTGAGGTATGAGTGTAACTCCCCTGTAATTTCTGCACTCCTTTCTGCTTCCTTTCTTAAATATTGGGACAATTAATCCTTTCTTCCAATCTTCTGGGGTCTTTTTCTCCTTCCATATCACCCTCATCACACGGTACAGCCACTGTTTCCCAACCTCCCCTGCTGCCTTCACCATTTCAACACTCACTTCATCCACACCCGGTGCCCTTCCTCCTTTCATCGTGTCTATAGCCATCTCCAGTTCTCTCCAATTCAGGTCCTTTTCCATTCCTTTGTTGTCTTCTCCATCTTCCAATACATTGTCTTCCTCCCTATGACAATTTGGGTTCAGCAAATCCTCAAAGTACTCTTTCCACACTGTCTTGAGTGTTTCTTTGTTGTGTACCTCATTTCCGTTTTTGTCCATCATTACCACGACCTCTCGCAGACCTCTTCTCTTACTTTTGACCATCCCATAAAATACTTTCTTATTTCCTCTGCTGTCTTCCTCCATCATCTCTATCCACTTTACCATCCACTTCTTCCTCTCCTCTGCGACAATCTTGTTTGCTTCTTTCTTCTTTATCTTATAATCTTCCCTTGCCAGATCAGTTCTTTCCTGGAACCACACTCTGAAAGCCTTGTTCTTCCTTCCCACAGCTTCTTTTACTCTCTCATTCCACCATGGTGTCTCTTTACACCGCTTTCTGTTGCTTGTTCTTCCACATACTGCCACTGCAGCTTCCACCATTGTGTTCTTGAATTGCTTCCATTCCTCTTCCCCTGTTTTAGGATTGTCTGTTGGCATCCTTTCCCTTATTATCTTCTGGAATTCTTCCTTGACTTCCTTTTCCTTGAGTTTCCATACTTTGATTCTCCTTTCCTGGTACTCTGTACTCTTGCTATCCATAACAACTCCCAGGTTCATTACAAGTATTCTGTGGTCGCTATCTAAGGCCTCTGATGGTATTACCTTTATATCTCTGACACTTCTCTTCATTTCCCAGTCGTACAGCATGTAATCTACCAAAGATTTCTTTGTTAAATCACTGCTGGACCACGTTACCTTGTGACTTTCTTTCTTCCGGAACCAGGAGTTGCCTACCACTAAACCGTTTCTCTTGCAAAAATCCAGCAACTTTCTCCCTTCTTCATTCCTGCTACCCCATCCTTCTGCTCCCAATACATTTTCATATCCTTGCCTTTCACTTCCTACATGTGCATTCAAATCTCCCATGACAATGATGCTCTGACCATTCAACTGCTGTTGTAGCTCCTCCTCAAAGTCTTTCTTCTCCTGAGCTGTACATCCAACTTGAGGGGCTTATACCTGGGCTATCTCCAGGCTTCTTCCCTTTACAGTTACTCTGATCTTTATGATCCTGTCACTTATTCCCTTTACCTCTTCCTTCATTCCATCTCTCACAACTACTCCTACTCCGCTGCTCCTTCCTTCACTGTTCCCACTCCAGCACAACCGGTACCCTTTCCTCAGTTCTCTGCGACCTTCTCCTTTCCATCTTGTTTCTGCCAAGCCCAGTATATCCAGTTTGCTTCTCTCCATCACATCTACAATCTCCTCCATCTTTCCTGTCAGTGTCTGTATGTTTAATGTCCCAACTCGTAGTCCATTAGCATATCCGGGTCGTCGTCGTTTGCATTCGTCCTTTCCGAGGCCTGTTCCTGTTTTGAAAGCAAATATGATATCCACTACTGGCTTGCTAGGCCTATCGTAGCTTCACCAGAGCCCCGTCAGCCGTCACTTTTCAGGGTTCCCATAGAGCCTTCACAGCTACCGCAGCGGTCCCGGGGCACACAAAGTCCCCACTGTTCTTCACCCCTACAGGCAATCCCCTATTTCATGCCGTTGCCCGTCTCCCACCACGTGGAGGAGGGGTTGGACTTGTGGGAGACTTTCAAAATGCATAGATATTTCTATTTGATTTTCAGCCAATGGTCATAGCAGGGCATTTCACATGAACGCCCGTAGGTTAGCCAATTTCAATGTCAAGTAGTCCCTATTTAAGCTACCCGACGCCACTGTCACTGAGACCCAACGGCGTACGTTTGAACTTGATAAAGCGTGTCTAACCCAATAGCCTACACATTTTGGCTACACACTACCAATTGTAGTTGTAAGTTTCTTTATGTGCCATAAATCTATGACATGGGCCCGACGACTTCGACTGGGTTTGAACCTGCGAACTTGGGCATAGCAGTTCAGCATGCTACCGACTACGACGCCAAAGCCAAGCATAGATATCATACCGAGACATGCTTCTGATATATGGCAGACTGTCTCCGTGGCTCAGCGGTAACGTTCTCGCCTGCTGTGGCCAATGATGCAGGTTCTAATCCTGGCGCAGTCAGCTGGCATTTAAGGGTGCAAAAATGCGAGGAAACCGTGTCTGTAGATTTACTGGCACGTTAAAGATCCCCTTCAGGGCAAACTTCCGGCTCCCCAGTGTCTCTAAGAGCCACAGTAGTCAAAAGGGACCTAAAACCAAACCAACCAGTTAAAGACCTAGTTCGGTTGTTTGATTGAAAAGCTTTATAGTACTTTCTACTGCATATCCCAATTAATTGTGGTCGCCGGAGCCAATCAGGCTCATTTTGGTTTTGGCCGGGCATTTAAGGCCGGATGCCCTTCCTGACGCCACGTAATTTTTCAGGTGAAAATTCCACCCCACTGTCACCGGGATTGGAACTCCGGCCGTCCGGGTGATTGACGAGCAGCTAAGCCACTGCACCATCACGCTCCCCTTGAAAAGCTATATAATACTTGCCTAAAATCCATAGATCAAATCTTACCTTTTTTGGCCACAAATGGGGACCCGGGCCGTAAGGAGACAACAGTACATCACCACAGACACAAATCACAACCTGCCGATTTTCCAATGGGAGGGGTTCTAACCCCCCCCCCCCCCCCCCCCTAACACCCCCTTGGCTACGCCACTTCCTAAGTCCAACACTGTTTAATGTTGCTACAGCAGACATAGTGAAATCCGTGAAGCTAGATGGAGTTAGCATGTAGGCCTACATATACGCAGATGATGTAGTTCCAGCCCCAACTTCACGTCAAAGTCTACAGTCGCCCTTAGACCTGTTGGCAATTCGGACCGGAAAAAATGAACTTAAACAAAACCGTATCCATGGTCTTTCACAAATGAGGTAGAATAGCACAAGGCGTTACTTATTGTAAATCAATTTAAGTATTTAGGACTCATTTTTCAGACACATGGGGATACTTTCGCCGAACATATAAAGGACAGAACAATAGATGCCATAAAAGCAATGCATGAAATAGAACATCTTAATAAACTATCATTGCTATGACATTATTTAGAGTAAAAATCAGCCCAATAATAAGCTACGGTCTGAACATTATATTGGAGAATCTCACGAAAAACAACATGAAGTGCATAGAAAGAGTCAAGGCAACGTTCATCAAAAAAGTCCTGTGTATCTCAAAGTATACCCCATCGCGACTGTGCTATGAAATATCACGAGAGACCTTCTACATCGAAGATTTAAGGTGTCAACTATTGCTCCCATCTACCGCCCAGTACGAGGACCTTCTAAAAGGGCTCAAAACGAAGAGGATGCAAATATGGAGTGACTTTTATTTAACAGCCGCAATGACGTCCGATGAGGGGAAGGGTCCATATTACGACCTGAGACATACAGTACAATCACTCGTTTCGCAATACATGGATTCCATTTTAACATGTGCAAAATGGAAGCGTATCATGAGCCCAGTATAGAATGCATTTGCAAATTGTGTGGAAGTGTCTGTGAAAGGTATCATGCATGCCATGACATGCATACGAAAAGTTGAGTCACTTTTAACTTTTGTTGTCAATGAGAATTGATTGTAATCTTGGAAATTTTGGATTTTTATTATTTTATACTGCCTTATGGCCATTGGCTGCAATACATACCTTATTATTAATTATCCCATAACCTCACTTCGTGACTGCCATAATCCACACCCTGGTAGTTAATAGTAATAGTTATTGTTGTTTTAAGGGGCGGAACTATGAGGTCATCTTCCCCTAATCCACACCCTATTTACCAAATTAAAGAAATTATCAATGGAATATGATATTATAATGATTTACAGTACAGGGAAAACAGTAGAATTCGTTTCACATACCGTATATAATGAATTAGGGTTCACGCGAATGGGCATGTAGAGTAGGCTAAATTCCTTTGTGTCATTACCATATTCAGTCAGGGTTTTCATTCTTTTTGTATAGTTCACTAAATGGTAGGCTTCACACTTTTCTCATATAGATCACACACTCAATTATCACAGAGGCGATGGTACGATTTGGTTTTACATACTTTATGGTGGAACCCTTGTATAGGAAATCTCGTTGTGACATGTCTTTGATTTTGATTTTCTCTGGTCCGACTCCTTTCCAACATCGCACCCGTGCCGTAGAAATCAAGGTCTATTTCGTTTCTCTTCGAGATTCTCATTTTTATAACTTCAACGTATGGGCCGGTATGCTAATAGCATTTTAAATCGGAGAACATCGATGTGAAATGATTCCCTGACTAACTCATAAAACATTCTTGTAGACGCTGTTTTTCCCACTCTTAGGACATGTTTTCACATAGCACTTAAGTAATGCACAGTGCACAGCGGTAATATTCCAATAAATAAGCACCTTCTAGAACCATTCCATGTTGGCACTTGCAGCAACAGTACCGGATGAGAGCAGTGGACATTTCTTTGTCCGAATAGGAATCGCAATCCGGTGCTTGGCATTTCCGAAAGAGTGGCATATTATAAATATTATACGATATATAAATATAAAATATAATATATAATCAACATCCAAGCTCACACAGTAAACAACTCAAGAGATGACTTGGCCAACGATCATGATATGATTACATTGTAACAGTGGTAAATTAATTGGCTTGGGCCGACGAGTTCGTACCAACCTCCTTTCTATAAGAAGAAATCTAGTAAATTCCCAATGGGTTATTTTTCATATGTAGGTGAAAAAGTGTAAGCTGGATTTCAGGATTTTCAGCCAATAGCTCCCTATGAAGTGCAGTTGGCCTGGTTGGAATACTCTACACTAGCAGTCATTAGACATGCCATGGTAGCATGCTGAGCTTCTACGCCCAAGATCACGGGTTCAAACCCAGCCAAATTCGTCGGTTTTTTAAGAGCGTTAAAAATCCCTCAGTATGCCTTCCTTTGGAAGGGAGGTAAAGCCGGCGGGTCCATGTCATAGATTTATGAAGTGCGGTGGGCCTGGTTTGTAGAGAAAATTCTGTTGTGCGATATCGTGAACTTCTCAAGTTGGAGCGTAAGATGTTGTGAACTCGTATTACCACTCTCTGAAAGGATGGATATCTGTATGGAGTGTGATTCAATTAACCTGTCTGTTAGGTAGTCAGCCCGAAGACGGGTTGGATCCTCAAAAAGTACCGCCGTTGGGGTATGTGGCTAGATACCAACAAAAACCTAAGGCAGCGCTATATTGAGGCTTACTAGGTAAGACGAGGAGTCAGGTAGTTTGCCATTGCTTTCCTCACTGAGCCAGAACAGCAGTACCAACCATATGAGTAGAACCTTTCACAGCATTCACAGGCACTGACTGTGCCCTGAATGTCATTAGGTCATTACTAAGCTCCACCACCCAAATCTCAGTAGCTTCCATATAATCACAGCCATGAATGAGTCTGAGACATCGGTGAAAAGCCACATTTTACTCTAGCCTGTGCCAACAGACAAATGCAAATGTACTACATTCATCAAGAGATGGCAAACAGACCCTCAATTAACCAGTGTCAGTAATTAATTTGTACATTGATTAGCGGGAACTGATAGACAATGAACATCTAGTTAATGTACACATGACTAACTTTATTTTCGAACCATAGGAACGTAACAACATTGAATGATTGCAAGTCATAAGATAAGAAAATAGTAAAACTTCGGGAGTGATGAACCAAGTACAAAACAACATAAATTAGCCGAAATAACTTGTTTAATAATGAATAATAATTAACGGGTCCACGGGAAGAAGGGGAATGCCACTCAAAATGTAAAATCGAGATATCAGCGCGATCTGGTAGGCCTCTTTGCGACGTATTGAAGGCACAAGTATGTCTAGCTAAGAACAATGAGGGTCGTGAGAAAATGACGTTTCAAGTTTACGCGTACATATAAGTAATGAAACTTTAAAGCTCATTCCCTGAACATTTTACATTATTCAATTGTGTAAATGATGTCGCAATAGATGTTTTCTTCTCCTCTGTCTATAGCCCACCCACCATCACCGTTTTATGACATGACTTATATACAGTAGTGAAATTTCAGTTGTGTCGGGCATTGTGGGCATGATTTACATGATAAATAAAAAATTGCCAACCCCACGCGTACTCTACCGCGTGGTGTTTGTTTTAATTTATGCGGAGCTCGCTCAGTTCGTTCGCATCGTTGTTTCTCCATGTTAGCAAGGCTTTACATACAAACACAAATCTAACCTGGGGCTAATGTCCCAGACCCCCTTGCTTGTAGTACAAGCAGTAATCTCCGGCCAGACAGAAACCAATAGTATCTCGCTCCGCTTCGTAAGCCAATAAACAGTAGGTACAGAAGTTTGGGCTTTCGTGGCATTTTCGCGCAACATGGTGGACGTTGTTTGTGCCGTTGCCATTGTTGTCGGAGAATTGATAGTTCTGGAGGAGAGAGCATGCAAGAAGAAGGAGAAAGAAGTCTGGGTGAAAACTAGGTGTATCTGAAACGCTACTGAGAGAATTGGCATTGGAAGATTCTCGGACATTGAGCAATTTTCTACGAATCGACGAGAATATGTGTGAGGAATTCCTAAGAAAGGGATATGGCTGATAGTGTTCCAGAAACTGAAGAATATCAAACGCAGCCATAATATAATTACACACAATACACGTGGTTCAGTGACGCAATATCACGACATGACTGGCACAAACCTGTTATCATGACGACATTGCGTGTGGAAGTTCACGCTAGTGTCACGACAGCGCTGAATCCGCGGTGTCGCATATCAAAACTTTCGAATACATGACACCACTGCCAACGCACAGTGACGCTGGCATCAAAAACTGTTCCGACAATGACACTGCTGCGACATTTCATGTCATGACAGTAATGTCGTGACATCTGTGCCATCGTGAGAACGAGCCTATAATTTCTCACTTCACTAGTTACGCATGACCTGTGTCGTGTATTTTGTGTACCATAGATTGGCAACAGTGAAATGACGTATCGATAACAGATGAACACACCTAATGCGCCTTCATCAGCAGTTGAGCAATGACAAGCCATGACAATATTGCCGTCATGAATGAACAGTAGTAAATAACGACTCAAGTCACATATTTACGCAATTTAGCAGATATTTCCTGTGCAGTAGTGATAGTGGACAGTAATTTTAATAGGTACTGACTCCCGGAATATCAAATCAGGTATGAAAAATCATGAAAATGACATAATATTAGCTAACTGCAAGTGTAGGATCCTAGTTCATTACTCCCAGAGAATCTATATATATATAAATCAATGTAACGTGATAGTTTATCTGTGGGTATGTCTGTGGGTATGTCTCCTATGCGTTCATATACCATTCGTCCGATTGCGATGAAACTTGGGTGAGATGTTGAGTACACTCCAAGGAAGGTTTCTGACTTAGTAAATCCATTTTACAATAGGTAGCGCACGCGTAGATTCAACAAATGAGCGACGATGCGCGAAGCATTTCAACAAAGTCCCGTATGTGTTCATATAACATTCGTCCGATAGCGATGAAACTTGGGTGAGATGTTGTGTACACTTACGTGAAGGTTTCAAAATTAGTGAATACATTTCACAGTAGATAGCGCACAAGTAGATTCAACAAATGAGCGACGACACGCAATGCGTTTCAACAAAGTCCCGTATGCATTCATATACCATTCGTCCGATAGCTATGAAACTTGCGTAAAATGTTGTGTACACTGCAGGGAAATTTTCTGGCTTAGTACATCCACTTTACAATAGGCAGTGCACAAGTAGATTCAACAAATGAGCTACGACGCGCGAAGCATTTCAACAAAGTCACGTTTGCGTTCATATACCATTCGTCCGATAGCGATGAAACTAGGCTGAGATTTTGTGTGAACTCCAGGGAAGGTTTCTAGCTTAGTAAATCCCTTTATAAATAGGTAGAGCACGAGTAGAATCAACAAATGAGCAACGGCGCGCGAAGCGTTTCAACAAAGTCCCATATAATTTCATATACCATTCATCTGATAGCGATGAAACTTGGGTGAGATGTTGTGTACACTCCAGGGAAGGTTTCTGGCTTAGTACATACATTTTACAATAGGTATTGCACCAGTAGATTCAACAAATGAGCGATGACACGCGAAGCGTTTCAACAAAGTCCCGTATAAAGTCATATACCAGTCGTCTGATAGTGATAAATGTTTGGTGAATTGTTGTGTACACTCCAGGAAAGGTTTCTGGCTAAGTAAATCCATTTTACAATGCGAAGCGCACGTTTATATTCAACAAATGAGTGACTACGCGCGAAGCGTTTCGACAACGTCCCGTATACGTTCACATACCATTTATCCGATTGCGATGAAACTTGGGTGAGATGTTGTGTACACTCCAGGGAAGGTTTCTGGCTGAGTACATCCATATTACAATATGTAGCGCAAGAGTAGAATCAACAAATGAGCGACGACACGCGAAGCGTTTCAACCAAGTCCCGTATGCATTCATGTACCATTCGTCCGTAGCTATGAAACTTGGGTGAGATGTTGTGTACACGTCATGGAAAATTTCTGGCTTAGTAAATCCACTATACAATATGCAGCGCACAAGTTGATTCAACAAATGAGGGACGACGCGCGAAGCGTTTCAACAAAGTCCCGTATAAGGTCATATACCATTCTGCCGTTAGCGGTGAAACTTGGGTGAAATATGGTGGACACTCCAAGGAAGGTTTCTGGCTTAGTAAATACATTTCACAGTAGGTAGCACACGAGTAGATTCGACAAATGAACGACGACATGCGGAGCGTTTCAATACAGTCCCCTATGTCTTCATATCCCATTAGTCCGATAGCGATGAAACTTGGGTGAGATGTTGTGGACACTTACGTGACGGTTTCTAACTTAGTAAATACATTTTACAGTAGGTAGCGCACGAGTAGATTCAACAAATGAGTGACGGAGCGCGAATCGTTTAAACAAAATCAGGTATGCGTTCATATACTATCCATCCGATTGCGATGAAACATTGATCAGTTATTGTGTACCCGCCAGGGAAGGGGACTTAGTAAATCCATTTCACAATAATAGTAGATGCAACAAATGGGTGACGAAGCGCGAAGCGTTTCAACAAAATCCCCTATTGCGTTCATATAACATTCTTCGATTGCGATGAAACCTTGATGAGTTATTGTGTACACGCCAGGGAAGGGCTTCGACTTAGTAATACATTTCTCAATAGGTAGCGCACGAGTAGATTCAACAAATGAGTGACAGCGCACGAATCGTTTAAACAAAATCCCGTATACGTGCATATACAATTCATCCGATTGCGATGAATCATTGATGAGTTATTATGTACACGCCAGGGAAGGGTTTCGACTTAGTAAATCCATTTCACAACAGGTAGCGTACGAGTAGATTCAACAAATGAGTGACAGCGATGAAACTTTTGAAAGTTGTTTTGCACGCTTCCACGAATGGTTCTAAATTAGAAAATCCATTTTACGATAGTTTAGAGGCAGTTAACATGTTGTGTATCCAAAAGCACTTCAAGAAACAGAATTTCAACGCCAACACTTTCTTTGATTGGCATTGCAACGCATGCCGGGTACAGCTTGTTACCAATAAAACTTAGATAATTCATAACCTAATTATCCACCCAATAAACTCACAATTAATTAAAGCTTAAGTTTTCATTAATATTGGGAAATAACTCATAGAAGTAGAAGGGAATAATAATCTCAATTTACATCCCCCCATAATTGCTATAGTATAGTCATTAAAGTTACTATTCGGCGGCTTCGGTGGCGTAGTTGGTAGCATGCTGAGCTTCTATGCCCAATGTCGCGGGTGAAAAATCGAATCCATTCATAGTTCGTACCATTCTTCGGATAAGGGTTAAATCTTATGTCAGTAACGTCTTTTGGTTGGCTGGTTTCTTAGTTTAGGGGCTGCGACAACGCGGTCATGTAGCCCCGTGTATTTTTGGGTGTGTGTAGAATCTGTCTGATAACCAGTGGTAAATGTGATGACTGTATTAGTGTGTGTATCTGTTTTTTAATTCAAGTAAGGACTGCAACTTTGAATTCTTCAAATAGTTCCTACTTTTGCCGCCAAACGCCACCGTCAACGGCTACTAGGCCTAGTTCAGAACTAGACTACTAGACGCCACCGCAGTCAGCTCTTGGCAACGAACGTAGAAACCTAAGAGCGTAGTTTACATTCCTAACCTAACCTAATTTAGCTTCACACAGGTGTAATTAGTGGAAGGTTCTTTAACATGCCATAAATCTATGACATGGGACCGACGGCCTTACTTCCCCTCCGAAGGAAGGCATACTGAGGTATTTTTAACGCTTTAAAAAAATCCGCTATCTTGGGCATAGAAGCTCAGCATGCAACCGACTACGCCACCGAAGCCGCTAGAAACGTCTTTTGATAGCACCTCTGGGGTGATAGGGAATAAGTCTAAAGCCACGATATTTCTGTATAAGGAAATAACTGTTTATTTAAAATACAATTTTATTGTTACATTACCAGCTTCATATCAATCAGATTTCATGTTATTATCTGCATAGTCATTAGGCGTGTTTATAATCAAAAGTAATTTTGTGGTTAATAATTAAATGACTTAACTTATTCAGATCTAATACGTTACAATGACTTGTTTGCTTAGTACCTATATAATTTGATTATACAATCGTGACTTATTTGCTTGTGGCCAATCAGTACAAAGCTATAAGAAGTGTTAAGATATTTTTTTGAAAACTTTTCGAATAAAATTCCCTTCTTAGTATGTAATTACGGAGTAAAGAGACTTGTATACCTTAAGTTGAAACTTGAACAGAGATAATCAGAACATTTTCCATTAGGTGTTCGTTCATTAAGCCGGCCTCGTTGTGTTGGGAAGCGCACCTGCTTCGCACCCGGAGGCACCGGTTTCGATCCCCGAATTGTAAGGGATTTTAGAAACTGACGTGAGGGCTGGAATCGAGTGCACTCAGCCTCGTGAGGACAATTGAGTAGCTGTATGTCAGTGAGGTAGAGCACCAGGTACGGAGACCGAGATTAACGGCTGAGGGTACCTGACACGCTGACCACGCGTCACTCCATAATCTGCAAGCCAAATGGCTGGGCAGCGGTTGCTTCGTAAGTCTAGGCCATTCATGGACTCTGACGCCACGGGGATTGGTTTGGTTTGGTTCATTCATTAATGAACTCCTCAATGTCTGGTAGAATGTCAGGAATCTTTGGAGAGCTCTGTAGATAGTCCTATATAAAATCCATGGTAACTGGGTGGAAGAAGATTAGGAATGCTGTTCTCTTATTTTCTGGAATAGGCAACTGTTTGGTGAAGCTTCTTTTGTCTGAAGTTTTGTCATAGCTGCACCTTCTCCCAAGAGAGTGAGTATTTTGAATGGCTCATCCTTGTGTGTTCTTGAAGAACATTTTACCATACTCTTTAGTGTAGCGAAACCACTTGGCTTTATGCCAGCTGAAAACGTTGCTATCACTTTTTCCTTAGCGCCAAAGGATGTTTGAGAAGGCTGGAAACGCCAAGAAGTCCTGATGGTCCTCTTCAATCACACGGTATTTGTTGTTTTTGGGTCCAGTGGATCTTACAATTTGTTACCAGTCCTGGGGTATGAAGACTGGTATTTCCAGACACTTCGTTTATTCCTCAATCCTGGCATGGTTTATATCGCATACTGATCATTAATTTGTGATCAACAGTCTCGAGACGATGATTGTCTGGCATTGCTGTGAGGAACATTGCTGACACGTGGGAATCCTTATTCTGTCCTCCACAGGTGTCTGAGTAGAGGATTGAATGTTTCACAAATTTCTTATGAATGCAAGTCGGAATTTGTTTACCACCCCGTGGTTCCTCCCCTTCATGCCACAAATAACTCGTGACTCTGTTGGTAGAATTTTTAGGTTAAAAGTCTAGAGCTGTCTTATGTAGAAAACCACTAATAATAATAGTCTAATAATAATAATATCGTATAGCCTCGGGTGCCGGGTGCAAGCTTTATTATTTGACACCAAAAGGGAAGCTTGCATGTCGAATTTCGTTGTTCCTTGAAGCACTGCTTTTCTAATTCTTGCATCTTGCCTGGATCAGTTTCCACTTTTATGTTGTTAACAAGAACACCACACGTTACGGTTCCCTTGTTTGTCCTTGGTAGTTGAACCTGATACAATAGCTCTTCAATTATTCAGTGAGATATTCACAAATGAATGTGTTTCTCTTAGGATTCTCACAAATCAGCCTTTGCAAACTAATGTGCGTTTACCATGCACCTGGCAATGGAATTTGTGTGTAACAAACCTGAATTTTTGCTTGTCAGGATCCTCAGTTCTTGTCCGTTTTACTATTGGAGGTACAGTTTCCACTAGGTTACACAGAAATGCTACTCTTTTGTAGTGTTCACCTAATCCCCAATATTAATGAAAAATGTGTTCTTTGTAAGTCTTACCTTCATCCATATAGCCTACGCCATTTCCGGAGTATTTTTTTCAACCCAATATACAATTCTCCCTTTAGCTGTTATGTACTCTCTTCATGTACTTCTATTATTTTATCTTTCCTGTTTTTTTTCCCTCTAAATCTTTTCATTATAACCAGACTATTTTCTTCCCTCCCTTTCGGACTGTCAAGGTATTTGCCTGTCAGCTATATGTCCCTTCGAAGACCCTGACTCGTCATTAGATTGAAAAGTATTACTTAATGGTTGAACATCTACTATTTGATCATTGGGAGTTTAATTTATATGTCATTCTTAATTCTGAGCTCTTTGGGAGGCACTAAAAACAGTTCCGATCAATGTGCTTCGTTGGGCTAATAGCCCGATAAATTTAGACAAATCGAAGGGAAAAAATCCCGGAGTTCTGAAAATGTGTACAGTTGTTCCCTGGTATCTAAATTTCAAGAAAATAAAAAGTCCTTATGGTTAGCCCGAGGCAAGGGGCCCTTTAAAGGGGCCCTTTTTTAGTTTTTCGCTTGTATCTCACTATCATTCGTAGGGAAAAGTTCTTTGAATAAAACTTATATATAATAAACGTTACTACACAAATGGTCCCATGATTTTTTACGTAGGACTAACACATTCGGAGTTAAGGGGCCGAGAAAGTACCAACATTTCAAAAAATCTTGATTTATTTATTATAATGAAACAATAAAGTGTCAGGGTCGTTTATCAATCTAGCAGTCATCGTCCATGCTTGCATCTTCTACAACTGGAAGACCAGGCGCGGATTCAAGGGGGGGGGGGGTCATGGGGGTCATGACCCCCCCCCCCCAAACGGAGACCAAATTTCTTTGCAAACTCAAAAAAAAACACAATTACCAGACAAATAAAACTTAACGAATTTTAACTGAAAAACAGATTTTTTTTTCATTTTATTCAATACTGAATTAACTTATCTTTATTGGAATTATTATGTTCTGTTACAACTGTACATATTTACAACTTCAGACCTCTTATATAAAAACTATTATTTATACAACAAAATCAATTCGTCTATTTTGTTTAGCAAACCTTGTGATTACCGAACCGATGTTTATAGTGATGTCACGATGAATGTGCAGCAATGCACGGATAGGAAACTGGGGATTTTTTCGCGCCAAAAATGTTTGCCGACGTCCAAACTGCAAGCTTGGTTTGCAATTTAAGCTGTGACTTTCTCCCTTTGTCGGTACCAACTCGACTTGCCGAAACTGTAACGTACCTTGATACTTTTCTCGAAGCTCGATGTAAAAGTCGCAAAACACGCCGTTGCAATTTGTACGAATATTTTTGGTGCGCTAAGCGCATCAAATTTCTCTCCATGAAGCTTGCAAAATAATTGGCCTGGTTTTGTACGTTTGGTTATTTTGTGATTGCATTTTTAGTGATACCATTTTTCTTAACAATTTCGATTCTCTGACCCCCCCAGCCCCCCCCCCCCTCCCCCAAAGCCAAACTCTAGATCGATTCTCTGACCCCCCCCCCAAAACCAAACTCTAGATCCGCGCCTGTGGAAGACCATTGGTGCAGGATCCCTCGCAGTTTCCACTAGGGCTGTTACTTTTAATCGGTTCATTTCAGATATCGATTAATGGAACCCGAATAATCGATTAATTGTCGCAAATAATGATTAATCGTTTTTTCGTATAATCGATTGATTGATTTTTCAATTTGTTTTGTCGATTAATCAATGAATTTCGTATCTTTAACTACGCTCTCACAGAACCAACAAACTATGATACAACTTCGTTTCTTAATGCAATCACTCGACATGGTTAGCCGGGGCAGTCCCATGATGGATGATGTTTTTGATTCTTTTAGGGGCTTTGCAACATCGTGGTCACGTATCCCCGTGTACTGGGGTGTGTTTAAGACTTGTCTGATAACATGTGTCACTGCGATGTGTGTGTATTTGTAATTCAGGCAGAGCCGGGAATCGAACCCAGCCCCTGTGGTGACAGGCGAGAATGCTAGCTACAGAAGGTCTTGTAGATCGTCATCGTTTTGCTTGGCAATAGCAACTCTTTGGAAGATAAGAAGTGGATCCACAACATCCACTTCATTATTAATTTTGATTGTGCTGCTCATGGAGGCTAAAGATAGGACTTTGTCTTATCGAGCCCGTTTGATCTCTCCGAACCTTTGCCCTAACAACTTCCTCATTGTGTTCTTTCCTTCTTCGAGGGCTTTGTGGCAATTTACATCACAGTTTGCAACAGTGCCTGTTGCCAGAGATATTAGTACAGATGATTCTTTAAAGGGAGGGTGCTGAGCAAACCACTCAAAGATCTCTTTCCTGTCTAAATCATTTCTTGTTTGCCGTGACACACGGTAATCCACATGCTGCTCCCCTGTTGATACGTGCAAGCCAGCGAAGTCCTCCAATGCGGAGCAAATTGAGGTTGCTGTGAATGCCCCACAAACCCACCTTGCCAACACGGCATCTGTGATTCCTCGCCCGCTTGCCTGCCCTCCATGAGTCTTCATGCCGTGCTTTCGAGTCAGCTCTATAGTCATATCAGGCCAGTTTTATGATCCAGGAGAATCTGATCTACCCACTGCAAAATGACCGTTTCTTGCGAACCACCAGTTAATTTTTAACAATCATTGTTTTTTTTAAATTTATTTATTAATTTATAGTATGACTTTTAGTGCCGGGGGTGTCCGAGGACATGTTCAGCTCACCAGAGGCTGTAGCTGCTTCTAGCGGACACTCAATTTCAAGTAGTTCCAACTTTCACTACAAGATGTCAATGATACCTAGTGGTGAACGTTGGAACTTTGATAGAGTGTTCCAATGAAATCTAACCTAGAAATTTAGCTTCACACAAGTTTAGTCTGTGGAAGGATCTTTTACATGCCATAAATCTATGACATGGACAGCCGGCTTTACTACCCCTCCGAAGGAAGGCATACTGAAGTATTTTAACGCCCTTAAAAAACCGACGACATCGGCCGGGTTTGAACCCGCTATCTTGGGCACAGCAGTTCAGCATGTTTCCAACTACGTCACCGAAGCCGTTGGTGACAGGCGGCCTTAATATTATATCTGAAATACTCATAAGCAGGGCGTATAACAATGAGAATGTGAATAAATCAAGATTTTTTGAAATGTTGGTACATTCTCATCCCCATGACTCCCAAAATTAGTCCTACGTAAAACAAGCATAGGACTATTTTTGTAGTACATTTTATTTGCTTTAAGTTGTATTCAACCAACTTTTCGCTACGAGTGATAGGTACAGATATATAAGCGAAGAACAAAAATAGGGCCCCTATAAAGGGCCCCTCTCCCTCGAGATCGCCCCCCACCCATAAGGACTTTTTGTTTTCATGAAACTTGGACACCAAGGAACAACTGTACCAAATTTCAAAACACCAGGATTATTTTCCTTCGATTGACCTCTATTTGTATAATTTTACTGGGCTATAAGATCTTTTCGGTGTGAACTGTACAATAGCAACGAAGGTATCGTTTGATTGTTGTTTGATGGCCATTTCTACCATCCGTTGCCCTCTTGATGTCAGATTTTATTTACAATAACCCAATAATACAAGCCACAGCTGTTGACCAGTGTTGTCTTATGTCATCAATATTATTACCAACTACGTTACACTGAAATATGAGATATATAGAACACACACATGCTGGGAATAACAACAATAGCCAAACTCTATGAAGATTACCTGTTTATTATACAAGTAAAACATGGGTTGACTATTTGTTAGCATTAGAGAGTTCGCCGACTTGTTGGATTACGACCTATTCAGAAACTAAATGATATGGTCCCATGCAGATAAGTTGACTTGTCCACTTTTCCCTACTGGAAAACAATGGATCTTTACCTGGTATTAACCAAGACTTGTTTCGCCGTTTAAAATACAATTTACTTATTTCCTTTTTACCAAACGAAGGATTATATTGCCATCTGGCCCAGGGAACACTTATCTCATTTTGATAATTTCGTGACTTTTTTGCTTTTACCCCATCACCTATTGATCAAAGAGGTTGGAAAAAAGGAGTTTTGATAGAAAATAATTATATCTGCCTTAATAGGCACAATATCACAACCATTTAAAATAGCCAATAGTCCTCTGAAAATTACCTAAAACTTTTGTCTGAAAGAATTTTTGATATGTCCCACCTTTACGCCAAGGATTGAGCAAAATATTTTTGGAATTATAAGAATGGGGCTTCTCGTATGCTAATCATGTAGAACTTTTTTAGGTATAAAACAATTGGCAAATTTAGTGAATTCGAAATATTATAGTTTTCTGTGGCTTCCAAGCCATATGGGATTCGCGGGAAATGAGTTAGCGGATCATGCTGCAAAAGAGTCGATATCACTACCGCCTCGGCCAATGGAGATACCAGTTACAGATATCCGCTCTCAGTTACGCTGACAAGTACTGGCATTCTGGGCGAGTCAGTGGCTAGCTGACCTAATGCCCAATAAACTGAGAGCGATAAAGGGAACTACTCGCGTGTGGCAGAGGTCTTTCCAGTCACGAAGGGAGTCCGTAATTTTGTGTAGGCTAAGGATAGGTAATGCAAGATTCACCCACTCGTATCTAATGAGAAGGGAAGGCCCCCCATTTTATACATGTGGAGCCGTGGCCCACATTTTAACCGAGTGTGTCTGGCTGATCTACGAAGAGACCTTGGTTTGCAGATGACACTCGCACTTATATCAGCCGATGACGTGGTGGCTGCTGATCTCGTCATCCGCTTTATAAGTGAGAATGAGAGAAATCGAAATTTTCAAGTAATTATTGACTCAAAGACTTTCTCTTAATTCTGAATTTTCCGTATATTTTTTTACTGTTATAATTATTAGTTTTATTTAATTTTTTGTTCCATTATGTTTAGAAATTTGTATAATTTTATCTTTGTTAAGAGGGGAAAATGACCTCGTTGTTTCGCCCCTTAAAATAACAATAACTAACTAACTCAAACTATTTTTCTTTGTCTGATGAAATATACCTCCACCTTCCGGCGTACCGAGAGGGAATTCTAACATCGCAACAGCAGACGTCAATAGAATCACAAAAGAACTAGAAACGATGCTATCCCTATACGCAGATGATATGTTATTAAGATCGAAATTCAGTGCTGACTTCCCGTCATCAGTGAACACCTAGAAATATCGTCATAGGAAGCTTTTGGTTTTACGTGGCCGTTAATTTCGCCATCATTAGTCATGAGACCTCCTATTTACATGGAATCCGAACCACAGGACATGACACCTCGAATGTATTGATAATGGAATCAGTTATCAGTGTCACAGTGTTTCTCGCAGCATTTCAATGATATCGTCTCCGATGTCTGTTTACCAGTAAAATGTTGCATTTTTGCTGACGATTTGATAACTTTTGCCCAGGAAGAAATATTACATTGACTAAACTCTTTATTACAAGAATGGGGTGCAAGGAAGAAGCCTCCCCGAAGATTGTATAATTTACACTATGGAAAACCACTACAATCGGGCGCATCCTGGGCAACGTTGCATAGCAGCGGCAGATTCTTCCACTACCGGTCAACACAGAAGTAGTAATCTCCCTAAAGGGTCTTTTTTAAGACCACTTGTTATAGTCTCGATTAATATCGAGGGATTCTCGCGTGCCAAAGAGACCTTATTGGCTGATTTGTGCAACGAATGTAAATGTGACATACTCCTAATGCAAGAGACTCACCGGGGCTACAACAGCCATCGGCCCAAAATCGCAGGCATGGAGCTTGTTCTGGAAAGGCCCCACGATAAATACGGCAGTGCCATTTTTACCAAACCAAACCTAAATATCACATCAGCCTCGCTGACTGGAAAGGATGACATCGAGATTCTTTCAATATCTACACCACACTTTTGCGCTACTTCTATATACAAGCCCCCCAATGTCGACTTCACGTTTGAGGAACCTGCCAACTTCAACTACCAGGACGTAAACTTCATCATTGGCGATTACAACTGCCGAAGCACATCTTGGGGATACCCAGATTCAGATATAAATGGCGAAAAACTGGAAACCTGGGCAGAGAATCATGATCTTCAGCTAATTCATGATCCAAAGCTGCCAGCATCCTTCAACAGTGGCCGATGGAGGAGAGGCTACAACCCCGATAATATCTTCGTGTCATCCAAAGTTGCTGGGAGTTGTTTGAAGATGATGGGTAAGCCCATTCCATCTACCCAACATAGGCCCATAATTTGCACAGTGAATGCCATGGTTGTGCCAGAGGAGGTGCCTTTCAAGCGAAGGTTTAATTTTCAGAAGGCCGACTGGGAAAGATTTGCCAAAGAACTTGATACAGAAGTTGCCAAAATCCCGCCGCAACCTGAGATGTATGAGGCATTTGTCAAATGCGTCCATACAGTTTCTAGAAGGACTATCCCAAGAGGTTGTAGAACAAGCTACATACCAGGACTGACTGATAACAGCAAACAGCTGATGAACCACTACAAAGATCTCTTTGAGGCAGACCCATTTTCTGATGATACTATCCATGTTGGCGAGGAATTGTTGCAAACTATCTCAGCACATTGTAAAGCTAAGTGGACCTCACTGGTAGAGAATCTCGACATGAAGTTAAATAGTAGGCGGGCCTGGAATCTCCTGAAAAACCTCAGCGGTGACCCAACGACATCTAGAAACTTCACCACAATAACAGCAGACCAGATTGCAACCCAATTACTCATGAACGGGAAGACTAAAGGTCGGAGCTCACGGGAGCAACTGGAACGAACCTCAGGACATGAGAACCATAACCTACGAGAACCTTTCACCTTGAATGAACTAGAATCTGCCATCTCCACGTTGAAATTGAATAAAGCTGCTGGCATCGATGACATCAGAGTAGAACAGATCAAAAAGTTCGGCCAGACCACCCTACAATGGCTGCTTACGATGATTAATGATTGTGTATCTAAGCTTTATATCCCCAGGCTCTGGAGGAAAGCCCGAGTGGTTGCACTGCTTAAGCCTGGTAAGGAGCCAAACGATCCTAAAAACTTTCGCCCAATATCCTTATTATGTCACTGTTTCAAGATCTTCGAGCGCCTTATCCTCAACCGAATTAGCGGCATCCTTGAAGATAAGTTCATTCCCCAACAAGCTGGGTTTCGATCTGGAAAGTCATGTTGCAGTCAGATACTGAACCTCACTCAACACATCGAGGATGGGTATGAACAAGGTGAGATAACTGGAGTTGCCTTTGTCGATCTAACAGCTGCTTACGACACTATCAACCACAGAAAGTTGCTGAGGAAAGTGTACCAGACCTCCAACGACTACCAACTAACATCCCTTATTGGCACTCTCCTGCAGAATAGAAGGTTCCAAGTC
This sequence comes from Meconema thalassinum, assembly GCA_946902985.2. Lineage (NCBI taxonomy): Eukaryota > Metazoa > Arthropoda > Insecta > Orthoptera > Tettigoniidae > Meconema > Meconema thalassinum. The sequence goes on along the minus strand of OX336388.2, from coordinate 600,356,591 downwards.
TTTCTCCATGGTAAAAAGAGCAGATGGCGCATACAAAAGAACGGCTTACCTCAAGGCAGTGTACTCGCTCCTGTGCTATTTAATATTTACACTAACGATCAGCCCATACCAGAACATTCTAGGCTCTTCATCTATGCTGATGATACTGCAGTGGCTGCCCAAGGAAAAACATTTGAAGAGGTGGAGGGAAAGTTGACTTCTGCACTAGATACCCTTGGATCTTACTATGAAGCCAATCATCTTAAGCCAAATCCCAACAAGACTCAAGTATGTGCATTTCACTTAAGGAATAGAGAAGCTCGGCGGGAACTGGATGTTACATGGCAAGGCAAACAACTCCAACATTGTCCAACACCCGTGTATCTAGGTGTTACTCTTGACCGAACACTGTCCTTCAAGAAACATTGCCATAAGACCAGGCTGAAAGTTAGTTCACGGAACAATATTTTGAGGAAGCTCACAGCCACCACCTGGGGGGCAAGTCCTCACGTCCTAAGAACTTCTGCTCTTGCTTTGTGCATGTCTGCTGCAGAGTACGCTTCACCTGTGTGGAGTGCATCCAGTCACACCATGCAGATTGACATTGCCATCAACGAGACCATACGAATCTTGTCGGGATGTATGAAGCCTACTCCAGTCGACAAACTTTACCCGATTGTTGGGATAGCTCCCCCAACTATCAGAAGGGCTGTTGCTGCTGATGCAGAGAGGGCGAAGCAGATTAATGATCCCCGTCATCCACTGCATAATCATCAGGCTGTTGTCCGTCGACTGAAATCAAGAAAGAGTTTCATCGCCAGGACTCAACCACTGGAGGGAACATCGGAATCTAACCGCATCTCCAGGTGGAAGAGCAAGCTGCCGCCGGATATCCCTGTTAAGGAAGAGCTAGCCCCAGGAAATGACCTGCCTTACCCTGTTTGGAAATCACTTAATCGTCTCAGGGTGGGCGTCCCTCGTTGCAAGACCAACATGCAGAAATGGGGTATCCTTCCAGCTGATGGAGACACGTCCTGCGAGTGTGGAGCAACACAAGACCCAGCCCACCTGCTCATTTGTCCACTACTAGAACAACCCTGCACTACCCAGGACCTGATCGAGGCAAACAACAAGGCCATCGGAGTTGCTACATTCTGGAAATGATCGGACACGGAAATGAATGAATGAATTACAAGAATCAATCGTAAATATAGCCGGCCCCGTGGTGTTGGGGTAGCGCACCTGCCTGTCACCTGGAGGCCCCGGATTCGATCCCCGGCTCAGTCAGGGATTTTAAAACTGACGTGAGGGTTGGAACGGGGTGCACTCAGCTTCGTGAGGACAATTGAGTAGCTGTCTGACAGTGAGACAGCGCCCCGATCATGAAAACGAAGATTAACGGCCGAGGGGACCCGACGCTCTGATCACGCGTCACCCCAATATCTGCAGGCCGAATGGCTGGGCAGCGGTCGCTTGGTCAACAGGGGTTGACTTTTTTTTTTGAATCGTAAATATACAAAATAGGGCTAAAGACTAATTCTCCAATATGAAAAACCAAATGTACTGTATTCTTTTACGTGGTGATACAAACTTAATCATATCTAACGGTTTTACTTATTGACGCCTTATCTAAATTCTAAATGAAACACCAATTGTTATTTACTATATTTATTACACCTTAGTCAATAATAATAAATTTTATACATGGCGGTTCTCAGGGCTGAATTTACCAATAGGCCCCATAGGCCCCGGCCTAGGGGCGCACCATGTTGAGGGGAGAAAAATTAATCCGCAATATTTTTTTTGTCAGAAATTTCCATAAAATTTTATAGACTACAATACAAGTCTACGTCCAACGAATGTTTTGCAACAGCAGATTTTTCCACTTCAGCTTTAGAACAGGAATGTTTTATGATTTATTAGGAGAATATTAATATCATTTTAATGTGAATAATTCATTATGCATAGTTGTAGGTTGTATGATGTAGTGTATATGTATATCTGAATATCTGTAAGTGTGTAATGAGTCTTAAAGGGTTTAAACTTATGTTGATATCTCGTTGGCACAGTCGGTAGAGGCGCTGAGCTTCTAACTGAAAGGGAGTTGGTTCGAATCCAAATTTTAACACAATATACATTGGAATGTTGTATAACTGGTTTATTAATTTTAGAATTTTGTGTGTTCAAGAACGAAAGTTGTTATCATTTTTGTAGGTAGCTTTTCCTCGGCTCGGGATCGTTGGAAAATGTAGTTCTTGGTTGCGTTGTAATCCTTATACATCAAAATGTTATGCTGTATGACTGTGAAATGCGTAAATGAATTCACTTATTTTATATCGGTTTGTATTTGTACATGGCTCACCAGCTAGCCACTCCGGGAAATGCTGTACAGCGTTGCTGATATGGAGCCCATCACTTCCGAGCGAGGCGCGCCATGACGCATGATGGAGTCCATTTTGGCAACGCTGTACAGCTTTCACCAGAGAGGCTAACTGGTGAACCAAGTCTTAATTACCCGTAAAAATACAAACCTATATAAAATAAGTGAATTAATATACGTATTTCACAATCATACAGCATAACTTTTGGTGTATAAGGATTCCAACGCGACCAAGAACTACATTTTCAAACCACCCCGAGCCGAGAAAAAGTTACCTTACAAAAATGATAACAACATTGTTTCTTGGACACACAACATTTTAAAATTAATAAACCAGTTATACAACATTCCAATGTATTCAGTGTTAAAATTTGGATTCGATCTGATGACGGTTTGTGAGATTATAATTCTTAAATGTGACGCATGGTTGAAACACACTTAAAAACGGGCACTTCTTGTGTTCCAACTGCGATAAAAAATATTAAAATATAAATTAAAAATTCCAAACCTACATGAACTAACGTAAAATAGAACGACGAAAATGATGATGTTATTGGATTTTATGTAGGTCTATTGGTTACATCATAAACAACCTTCAAACTCGAGTACACATAGTATTTTGGTCGACAGGGTAGTGCCGATGTCACAGAAAGTGGAAGCCTCTACCTTCCACTACTCCCAGGGCCTCCACGGCCTGTACGGAGTTGGCTGTTATACATATATACAAATTTAGAAATAGTTGATTATTTAATTGATTTTACTTCCCGATACATTATAATAAAATAAAAAATACCTTCACAAATACCTTTCTGAGGTCTAAATTCTCCCTCCTTCACGTTGGTATGAAGAGAGGGCAAATATCCACGGTCCTAGGAGCGCATACAATCTAGATCCGGCCCTGGCTGTTCTAGCAGAAACAGAGGAACAGCTCCAGGTAATGACGGAGAATATTTGAAGTTTGGGAAAAGACTTCGGAATGAAAATATACATTAGCAAGTCCAAAGTAATGAGAACAGGAAAAGGAGAAAACACAATCATATAATATAACAATGAAAATGAAAATCCACAGCCTGCTTCCAGTCGACCGACCGGGTCAGGGAATGGATTGAATGAAGCCCCCATCTAGCGGCGAGGAGAGGATATCAACTGTGCCGGCTGCCGATGCCTGTCTCACTCCCATGGGGCAATGATTAAATGAATGGCTGATGAAATGAAATGACAGTGGAGAGTGTTGTTGGAATGAAATTTGTGACAGGGAAAACCGGAGTACCCGGAGAATAACCTGCCTGCCTCCACTTTGTCCAGCACAAAATTCACATGTAGTGACCGGGATTTGAACCACGGACCCAGCGGTGAGAGGCCGGCGTGCTGCCGCCTAAGCCACGGATGGAACAAGTATGGTTTTTAGTGCCGGGAGTGTCCGAGGACAAGTTTGGCTCGCCAGAGGATGTAGCTGTTTCAAGCGGACAAACATGGAGTGAGCTACAAGTTCCGTTCAATTTCAAGTAGTTCCATCTTACGCTACCCGATGTCACTGACACCTAGTGGAGAACGTTGGAACTTTAATACAATGCTTCAAAGAAATCTAACCTACAATTTAGCTTCACGCAAGTTTAATTAGTGAAAGATGCTTTTACATGTCATAAATCAGTGAAAAGGGACCACCGGCTTTACTTCCCCTCCAAAGGAAGGCATACTGAAGTATTTTAACGCTCTTAAAAATTTCGACGACTTCGGTCGGGTTTGAACCCGCGATCTTGGGCATAGAAGCTCAGCATGCTTCGAACTACGCCACCGAAGCCGCTGTATAACAATTGATGGAATGGCATTAGAACAGGTTCAATCATTCTAGTATTTTGGAAGCTTGATAACCTCCGGTGGAAGTTGTACAGAAGAAGTGAGACGCAGAATCTCCATGGGGAAGAGAGCTTTCGGGAGAGTTGAAGGTTTATTAACAGCCAGAAGTATAGCCTACCGATCACATTTAGGAAGAGGTTTGCTAAATGTTTTTTTGGAGTGTGGTGTCTTATGGTTAGGAAACATGGACAGTCAGACAGAAAGAACAAAAATATGTAGACAGTTTTGAAAGGTGGTTATGGGGAAGAATGGAGAAAGTGAAATGGATCGATAGAATGGGAAATGAGGAGGTGCTGTACCCAAAATGAGCCCGAGCCTCCTCGGTACTTGTCAATCCACAGATGGAACAAGTAGTTTCGTGAAGATTAAAGCCTATTTTATGTACCCCACTTATGTTAATTGCCTCTATCAACATAAAAAAAATCAGTTTGATTGTTGTAATAGATTCGTAGATATTGAGAATCGCCTAATATTTCGGTTGGCTGCCATGTTGGATTTTTATATATGTAGGTCTTAGCGTTATGCGCTATTACATGAAGATTATTGTGTACGTGTAGTATTTAAACTTTAATAGCATGATTAGGACTTATTCTTCTTCTCATTCTTCTTCGTCGTCTTTTCCTGTTCATGCGGGGTCGACGTTTCTGACAAGCATGATTAGGATACAAGAAGTAAAAACAAGTTTTTAAAATTTGGCACGGCTGTAATCTTGTGGTTATGAAAAAAATGGAAACAAATTAGATGCCAGTGAATTAACATTTGTGTAAGCATTTACCGTACCAAGTTTCACTGCACTCGGATGGTTAAATCGCGAGAAACGTCCATTTAATTATGTGTAATTCGCGTCGCCGCCAGCTCATTGAAAGTCCTATAGGTGAACTTATGTTCATAGCCTCTATGATCATAGAACATATCAGTTTGATTGCTGTAAAAGATTCGTTGATATTGAGAACCATCTAAATATTTCGGATGGTTGCCATGTTGGATTGTTATATGTATAGGCCATTGAGTTATGTACTATTAGATGGTGATTTATGCGTAGGTTCATTATTCATACGTTCACTTAGATCACGTGATTAATACACGAGAAATAAAAACTTAATTTTAAAATTGCGCAGCCGCCATCTCGAGGTTATGTGAACAATTGAACTAAGTTATATGCCAGTGCGTTACAATATGTACAAACATTTACTGTGCCTTATTTCACTGCGCTCAGATGGTTAAATCGCCTGAAATGTCTATTAAAATGCTTCAACTTCCCTTGGCCGCCATGTTCGTTTCGTACTTTACAGGTTTTTGAACGTTACATAGATAAACTTGTAGTAGTGCTCTTTATCACCGTACAACATTTCAGGGTGATATCAATAGTCTAATAGTTTCGGAGATTTAGAATGCAGGTGAAATATTTTGCACAGCCGTCATCATGAGGTTATGTAAACAATTGAACTAAATTAGATGCCGGTGCATTACAGTGTGCATAAATACTTGCTGTACCAAGTTTCATTGCGTTTTGATGGTTAAATCGCGAGAAAAGACTATTTAAAAGTTTCAACTTCGCTTGGTCGCCATGTTGATTTTGTAGTTACCAGGTTTTTGAAAGTATCATCGGTGAACTTCTAGTAGTGCCGTTTATCACTGTACAACATTTTATGATGATATCGGTAATAGTTTCGAAGATATTGAATGCTGGTGAAATACTTCGCACAACCGCCATGTTGGATTGGTGAGACGTAATAAAACGTCAAGGGAACGGTTGGGGTCGGCCAAAAGGGTGCTATGACCTTACCAAGTTTCATTGAAATCTCTCCAGCCGTTCAGAGGTTATTACAGGGGGACCCACACACGCACACACATATACGCACACACACGGACAAAAGGTGATCTCATAAGCCTATTTTTTTTTTCATAAAATGAAAATAGGCTAAAAACGGATCTCAAAGACACTGAGGTCCCCGGCAAAACAACCGCAGAATGTCACTGACAAGTAGCTCATTTACCACATACTTTTAATTATGGAAATTGATGGCGTACTATGGACTAAATTACTAAGGAACAAAATGAGCGAAGCTCAAGCATGAGATTCCTGAAACTATGGGTGAAAGTGGGCGCCTATCCATAGTATACCATCAGACTAACTACGGCAAATACTGTATGAGACGAAGATTCTACAAAAGGGGCGAGCATATCACAGCGTGCTCGTTAATTTATTAATCAAAACATCTATAATAATAAAATAAAAACACTCCTAACTCCTACGTGAATAAAATTGAAAATGAAATAAAATAAGCTAATAATAAGAAGAAGAATTCGGTTTATGACTTAGCTGGCAGATGATTCCTTATCATCACGAGGAGTCTTCAAATTAAATAACATAAAGTTACTCAATCTGTGAATAAAATAAAAGTTGTCAATATCACTTTAAGAACACCCTGCTCTTCCAATAACTTTAAATTCACATAGTTAATTGTAACTCTATACAAATACTCCTCTCATATTCCACATCCTACCATAACTAACGCCTATAATATCAACACTTCTATACTTATTTTTACGTAGATCTGTGTACAAATATTCACGACAATAATCTATTCACAACTGCTTCTCTTCATTCTTTAGAATGTCCATCATTCACTTCCAAAATACACTTTATTTCCGCTACCCTGTCTCATTCATATTCCAATTATTGTCAAATCCTGGCTAAAATGGCCAAAGCGGTTATAGGACACCACGTACTCTTGCTTGATGAAAAAATCGATTTTTTGATTTTGGCGCCATAAAATTCTTCATTCTTTTCTGAATCCAAATATATATAGTTTGTTGGGGTTTTAATGTCTACAACTACCTTAAATTCGTTTTTTAAAATTAGCGTCCCATGCTCTGAATAATACACTTTTAACTTTGCCAGCTGTTTTCCGTTAATACTCATTTTTCATGTTTAGGTACCGTACCAATAACTAGGAAACCATTTAAGAAAGAGGGCTATTTTTTACATTAACTTGCCTAATGGAGTACTTGAATGTTAACCTATTTTCACTTCCAAAACATAGTAGGCATGGATTGGGAAGAGAAAAATTGATACATATTTCTGAATAAATTTAAAAAGAAAGAGTTCGGATTTTTTTTCTTGCATTCTGTCTCAATAATAATGAAACAAAGTGGTCACTCATCTGCCATGATCCATTCTTAGTATGTGAACAAAATTTGAGAATATTTGATTTAAAAACAACTGAGAAATGTGTACCTGAAGCAACGTATACTACATTTTTTTGAAAATGTATCTGTCCAAATTTGTATTCATTTCACACATCCTATAAACGCAAAGTAGCACTACATGGTCAAAAGCAGCTCATAATATACCGCCTGTTATATGTGACAAGAATCATAGCTGTACCTTTAGCATACACCCAGAAAATACTTAGTAAAGTGATGCCACAAAAATAGACTTTTTCATCGTGTAAGAGTACGTGGTGACCTAGCTTAGTATTCGTTCTCTGTTATAACATCGGTAATAATAATATCAATTCCAACGAAGAAATTATTGTATCATTCTTCTTTCACATCAGATATACATAACTTATTAATTTAAATTCGATAAACAGCTGTTTTAAAATTATTGTTACTCTTAATAAGACCTTGCTTAAAATACAAGCTTTACTTTCAATATTATGTGGCATAAATCTTCACATTCCAACCGTAAATACGTTTACGTAATCATACATCGCAACAATGCGGAAATAACCATAGCTTTACGAAGCTTCTTTAACAATGCACCTTAAAAACCTTCAGTTGTGTAATAAATCTTCACCAACTATCCTCTATAAAACTTGTTCAAAATACAACCATAAATATACGACATCAAATAATCTTAATGTTCCACAGAAGTAGTGGAGTACTAGGAGTTCTGCCCCACTTCAAAACCCCCCTTGCTCTACTACTAAGCCTCAGCCATGTTAAATATCTCTTGAACGCATGGTCCGATTTTGACAAATGAGGTATTGTTGGACTCGGGCTGACGTCCTCTTTGCTATGGACCACTCATTATATTTTTCAAAATTTTTTTGAAAATTTTTGTTTTCGAAAATAGGCGATAGTTTGAAAACCAAACAGGATAGAACGTTGTGCCATGGCTCAAACGAACAGTCTTTATGACCTTTATTTTTTGTAATAAAAAATTTTTATTTTTTATATTTTTTTGAAAACACTCGAATTTTGAAAATCCTATATTTTGGAAACTAGGAACTCTACAAAAAAAATTGTTTAACGTAAATCAATGGTCCCTACCCCCTCTACCCCCAAAATAAATTTAAAGTCTCTAGAATGAAAACCTGCAGTAGTGTGGTAAGGACAGAGCTGCTTATAAAAGCAAGTGGTGAGCCCCTGCGACCTTGGAATGGAAGGAGCCATGCTAGGAGGGCGTGCTTGGATTCGTTTTTTTCGTCTCGTTGTGCTCTTTACGGGAATGTCGGTGTCGAAAAGGTGAAAATCTGGAAACACAGTCTTTTTGGGGTAAAAACGTGATTTTAGACTTTTTGCTATATCTCGCGAACCAATCATGCTAGAGGCATGTTCGACAGGTCCAAGGACTCGGGGTGACGTCCTCTCTGCTATGGACCACTCGTTATAATTTTTAATAAAATTGGAAACTCGATTTTGGGGTAAACACATGCTTTTTGTGATTTTGCCGATATCTAACGAACCAATAACGTTAGAGGCATGTACGACGGGTCCAAGGACTCGGGGTGATGTCCTCTTTGCTATGGACCACTCGTTGTAATTAAAAAAAAATGGGAAATGCGATTTTGGGGTAAACACGTGTTTTTTGTGATTTTTGCCGATATCTCACGAACCAATAACGCTAGAGACATGTACGAGGTGTCCTAGGACTCGGGCTAACACTCCATTTCAAATGTGGTAGATATTTTTTTTCCAAAAAGATAATTCACATGGGTCTAACGCCATACATGTTGAAAAAACGTTTTCTTTTTCTTTACCTGTTTATAATGTTCATGAAGCGTGGTGGTTGAGAGAGACGATACGGCTGGGTGTGTGTGTTTCAACGAACTTGTCGCTGACCACGGTGGCTGTGTTCAATAGATTAATTGATATTTCGACGAGTCGGTGTATGACAGAGCGAGCGTGCGTTTTCTGATATTTTACCTTTAACGTGTAAACGGTGATGAGAACTAGGTTCTATGTTGGTCGAAGCGAGTAGAGAAAACAAACTTACAGGAGGTGAATGCCATTTGAGATTATTGGAAGGCTCCGATCTGACTTGACAACAGGTGACGCTTGAAGGTGAAATAATCTGACCATCGTGGTTGCAGGGGAGTGTGAAAGGCATGCACACACACATTTGTGAAACCACATGTAGGCTAAACCAGTGACATCCTGTTTTGCTTCGTACGTGACAAAATGCAAGTTCAGGTGACATTTGATCTACCTCAGATGTTCACCTGGGACGTTATCTGTCCACGTGCCTGATAACAGAATGGTCAAAGCGTGGAAAAAAAAAAAAGATTATACATGCAATGTAGCATATATAAAGACATGTCGTTATCATTTCCACGCTCACTTAGGTGACTACCTTTAAACACACTGCGTTTATCAGTTTTGGTGTTGGTGGAAAATACTTAACCTTGTTGTGGGGTAGGTATATATTTATTCATTTATATATTTATTGATTTTATATAAATACATGCAATTATTTATTGATTAGATAATTAATGATTTTATTTATTTATTTGTTTGCAGATAACGTGTATAGCCTACCTGTCGTGTGTCTGTGGGAAATATATTAAAGAAAGAGAAAGACAGACAACTAGAAAAGAAAACCATTTCCATACTAGCCCACGAGACGGGAATATAGAAAAGCATTACACGTCAAGGTGAGATTTGTTTTTTTAAATATATAACCTGTTTGATTTTGTTTTGTTTATGAAATGCATAAACTATATGGAATGGATATACTTATGGTGGTTTATTTTATTTCTTTTTAGAGTGTTGGAAAACGCTTGACCTCTGTGAATAACCAGGAACGTGTGTGTTTTTTGGATTATTGTCAGACAGTCTACATTTCTAAACTCAGGTGAGTGTGTTCTTTCAAAATAATGTCTTTTACTGCTGCGGATACGTTAACTTGGGAAACCCTAAACAGTTGTTTCAAATCGCGTGTGTGCTCTGGCCGCATAGTGAATGTTAGAAAAAGTTCGATTCCCAAAGAATTTTTAGAATCTTGTTTTGAAATTTTTAAAATTGAAATTTGTACAGCGCAAAGGTTGCATATGGCTTTAAAGGTGAATACAGAACTAGTGTGCGATTTCGTATATAAAAAGAAGGATGTAGAGCATAAAGAGACATTCTATATTTGCAGTAAAATGCAAGAGCTATTCATAGCCCATAATTTGGAACAGTGGTATGAAACCCACGTGGTGAATGCCTTGCTGTCAAAATTTGATAAACTGCAACAAGGACCGAGTGGTCTAGCCTTAGACAAAATTCATCATTTACAAATCAACATTTGTCATTTCAACCCGTTGAATGCTGGGTCTAGCTATATTAAAACACCTCCAGCAATAGCTTCGAAAAAGGCTGTGGTGAATATTGAGAACCATGACAATGATTGCTTTCTGTGGGCTGTGGCTGCGTACTTGCAGCCAGCTCAAGATCGTCATGTTAACAGACCAGGAATGTACAAGGCCAAGTTTGTTGAATTGAAACATACTTTAAATTTAACTCGAGTGACGTTCCCTATGGACTTAACCGAGATCCATAGGTTTGAACGAGACAACCAGGACTTTTCGTTCATGGTGTATGGCCTTGACGGTGATGAGATTGTGGGTCCTCTTTATGCCACAAAAGAACCGAAACGACATCACATTCATCTTTTATATTTATCTGTAGGAGAAGTGAATCACTATTGCCTCATTAAAAGCCTGAGTAGATTGCTAAGCAGTCAAATGTCCAAAGCACATGGTATAAAGCATATTTGTGACCGTTGTCTCCAATACTTTTGGACGCCTACTTCTTTGGAACGTCATAGGGTAGATTGTGTTACTCAGGAAGCGGTGAGATTGATATTGCCACAAGGGGACAAGGCTGTGTTAAAGTTTAAGGACATTCATAAGCGTGACACTGTTCCCTATGTGGTATATGCAGATTTCGAAGCTCTCACCACACCCATGGCGGGATGTGAACCAGATCCCTCCATGAGCTCAACCACACCCATTCAAAAACATGAACCCTTTGCCATAGGATTTAATGTGGTGTGTGCCCATGACCCCACACAATCCGTTTACAAATACCGTGAGGGGCCAGATTGTGCCAAATGGTTCTTGGATGAACTTGTCAAGTTGGCCGACCATGTACAGGAATTACTGGACCACCCAGTACCCATGAGCCTATCTCCAGAACAACAGCAGCAGTATGAGCATGCCATGACATGCCATATTTGCGAAAAGCCACTGATCAATGCTGAAGACACCGTTCGTGATCACTCGCACTTTACGGGGGAGTTTCGTGGAGCTGCGCATAGTAAATGCAACTTGAACTTTCCAGCTCCTCGTTTCATCGGTGTCTTTTTCCACAATCTGGCGAATTATGACATTCAGTTTTTGATTCGTGAATTGGGCCATGTTAACAAGGGCTCGTTTACCATTATTCCCCAAAACCATGAGCGTTTTACAGCCCTGACATGGTGGTTGAGCAACTTTAGCATTCGATTTTTGGATTCCTTTAAGTTTATGGCATCCTCGCTAGACAGCCTTGTGAATGGCTTGAATGAGGAGGAATTAAAAAATACTAGAATGCATTTTAATGATCCTGAGCAATTTCAATTGTGCATTCGGAAAGGTATATTCCCGTATGATTTCTGCAACAGCTGGGACGTGTTAAAGCAAAGAAAACTCCCTCCACAAGAGAAATTTTACTCGAAACTAACACGCAGTACCGTTTCCGATGAAGACTATGCACATGCATGTCAAGTTTGGCGAGTGTTTGGCATGAAGACGCTAAGTGAATATGCTTTGCATTACCTAAAACTGGATGTATTGCTGCTCACTGATGTGTTTGAAAAATTCCGTAACTTGTGTCAACACATTTACGGTCTTGATCCGGCTCACTATTACACGAGTCCTGGACTCTCGTTCGATGCCGCTTTGAAATACACTCAAGTGGAATTGGATTTACTCACTGACGTAGACATGGTTCTATTTTTTGAAAAGGGCATTCGTGGCGGCTTTGTGTCACTTAACCAACGCCATGCTGAAGCGAACAATGTCTACATGTCTGATTATTCACCAGACAAACCAGAATCGTACTTAATGTACTATGACGTGAATAATTTGTACGGTTACGCCATGAGTCAGCCTTTGCCCTATGGGAAGTTTGCTTGGCTGACAGAGAAACAAGTGTCAGAATTTCATGTGAACATGGCTAGCCAAGAAACAGGCCGTGGATATGTGCTAGAAGTGGATATTGAATATCCATCATCCTTGTATGATGAACATGCCGATTTCCCATTCTGTCTTGAGCAAATGGTTCCCCCTGACAGTAAAGTGAAAACTGAAAAACTCATGGGCACACTTTACAACAAAAATCGGTATGTGCTACATATCCAAATGTTGGTGCAATGCCTCGCCCAAGGCTTGGTGTTGAAGAAAGTCCACAGGGGTATTTCTTTTGCTCAAAAAGCATGGCTTGAGCCATACATGCGACTCAACACAGAGCACCGACAAATGGCAACACAGCAGTTTGAAATTAATTTTTTTAAATTAATGAACAACTGCATCTATGGCAAGTCTATGGAGAATGTCCGCAAATACCGTGACATTAAATTGATGAATGTCTGGGAGGGGCGGTGGGGTGCCCGGCGGTACATTGCCAAGCCAAATTTCAAATCGATCAAAATTATCGATGAGGATTTGGCTACTATTGAAATGAGTAAGACCAGCGTGACCATGGATAAGCCCATTTACTTGGGTCAAGTCATTTTAGACTTTTCTAAATCGGTCATGTATCGATTCCACTATGAGTTTGCGAAACGCCATTTTGAGGACGTCTCTCTTTTGTATATGGACACGGACTCATTCATTTACCACATTCGCCACTGCAACCCCTATGACGTCATGAGGCAACATAGTGACTGGTTCGACACCTCTTGCTATAGTGCTGACAACGTGTTTCAGCTGCCCATAAAGAACAAGAAGGAAATGGGCGTTTTAAAAGATGAATGCGGTGATTCCATTATGACGGAATTCGTAGGTTTGGCTTCAAAAATGTATGCTTACCGCACACTCGACTGTAAGGAAGCCAAGAGAGCAAAAGGTGTAGGTAGGGCAGTGGTAAAATCGCTACGTGTAGACGATTACTTAGCGGTTTTACGCACTGGCAAAGCTATGTCTCATACACAGTGCAGGATACAATCCAGCAACCATCATTTGTATCTTGTGGAACAGAGAAAACGCACCCTCGCCTCCATGGATAACAAGCGTGTGTGGGCTGATGACCTGCTCACTAGCCTGCCCTGGGGTTATGATCGCAACGAGGAGGAGGTGTGATTTCACTGTTTAATCGTTTATGGGGCATGGCTTTTTGTAACTTGTAGATTTAGAATTTTGTAAATATTGGTTTCTGTCATTGTAAATAGTAGATTTTGTAAATAGTGACAATTCACTTGGACCTTTTGCTCTTTAAAAAGTTGTGTGCAACCTTATTTTTTAAAATTTTTTTGATTGGTAAATAGTGTGATTCTTTTAACGCTGTACAAAGTTGAGTTTTTTTTGTAAATATGAAATAAGTAAGATTTTTAGTAACTTTAATAACTAGTATTTAATTATTTTTCGTAATGTAAATGATAAACTAAAAAGTTCTTTTGGAATGAGTGTGCATGTCGAGAATGTGCTTTTGGGAATAAATAAAGTGGTTGTGTTTGTTCCCAAAGACAGGTGTGAATGTATGAGTGGAGAGAGAAAACTGGTGTGTATGATTGACCAGAGCAAACACGATGAGGTAGAGTGGGTGGGTGGGGTGGGGGTAAATGGTCACTTATATATTCATTTTGTTTTAAATAGTTTCGTTTTTTCATTGAAATGTGACAGTCAAAAGACATTATTTTTGTAAAAACAGTCTTACCTGCAGTAGTCGTAGACCTCGACGTTTCTCCAAACACACATCAACACATTGCAGTATTATCAAGGTCAAGCACTCGCATCAACATCATTGTCAAATCTCAACTTTCGACATACACCAAATGGAAAAAATATGAAAACAGCAAAATGGAAATTCCATGTTTCCATATCACCAAAACAGCAAAACTTAAAACGGACATTTTTAAAAACTGGAAATGGCCATGTGTGAAATTTGAAAATTCAAAAACTTCAAACGGACATTGTTTAAAATGTGTCATCAGCAAAATGGAAAAATCCATATCATCAAAAACGTTAAACTTGAAACGAACGTTTTCAAAAACTGTAAATTGCAAAATGATAAATGACAGTGTGTGGAATTCATCATGTGTGAAATGTGTAAAATGAAAAAATCAGCCATCAACATCACGATTTCTTAAAATTAAAAATAACAAAACATCGTGCTCTGGAAAACTTTTGTTTTTATTTCATAGTCATAGTGAATTGACAAAAGAAAAATAGAATACAAACAAATCCCAATTCCTCACTCCTCAATGTTTATGTCCATGCATCATCAACTTTCCTTTCATAGCACTCATGACAATTAGGGCTGCCATCCTTTCACCTACTGAGGCATCACTGGATGTGAAACGTTGTTTAGCTTTCTTCAATAACAATTTATCTGCCACATGTCTTAAACCAGAATGACTATGGCGATAAGAAAGGTCATGTTCCTTGCATGCTTGATCCAAAAGATTAATGGGTACATCACCACGTTGTAAACGTTTTTCGAGACGAGTTCCAGGGCCGCAAAAACGATAACCTGGAAGATGGATTTCGTAAGGTAAGTATTGAATCACTTTGTCAATGACGCCATTGCCAGTACAGGTCTGGCATATCCTTTTCCATCGATGGTAAAAAGGTTTGGTCTTTCTCCTCCTCTGTGGACGATGTTTGTGTTTGTTGTTGTTGTTGTTGCTTTTTCTCGCCATGACACTCGTGGAATGATTCAACAAAGTCTTTACACGGACTTTTATGACCGTGATACAGTTTCACTAGCTGGCAAGTCGCACACTGACGCATAGACGGTATTTTTGCCATGGCCACTTGCTTATGGTGATCGTAATCCGTACAGGGTTGCAATTCACTCAACACAGGGTCTTGAGTCCATGATTTTGGTACATGTTGCCAGATTTCTTTGACCGCGTTGGCGGCCACATAATAAATGAACGACTTGGGCAGTGCCAAGAGTTCCTCTTTGGTAAAACTGTCTAGTTTCTTTTTGCACACAAAGAACTTGCCGATGGCTTTGTCCGTAGCATTGCCTTTCTCCATGGTATCATGTGCTGTAGATGTTTACACGTCGCTAGTAGAAATCTCACTGACGTCATTCACAGGTAAATCTTGAGTTATAATTTTGTTCAACAACTCCCAGCAGGCATGAGTGGTTAACCAATGAAAGAGATGCCACGCATGCGATAGGGCTGTATGGGTAATGTTGCCACAGGAACAAGTATCCATGAGCGTTTGCAGGGAGGGGCAGCCCAACTCCATGAGGTCGATACATTGACAGTAAGACGCCAAAAATGGTTGCAACCATTGACGTTTTTCATTACCTTTCACAAATACCACATTGGCCGAGGACAAGTGTGCTTTCATGACCACGTCCAAATATTTATAGGAAATGGTTCCCTGATTCCAGTCTAGTTGCCTATGATTTTCAATCCACTGGGTTTGTTTACGGTCTTTTTCACACAACAAATCAAAAGCATGGGGTGGTTTAAATAGCAAATGCGTAGCTTGCGATATCCAAAACGTGGTACAATCGATTATGGCCACTTGTTTAAATATAAATTTGTTGTCACCAATTTTAAACCCTTGGCAATCCACAATGAGTGTGCGCAACATGTTGACGCTTGCCTGGACCAAGTTCAACTGACGACTGACTGACGATCACGTGTGATCATGGCATGGACTTACCTGCCATGCTAGTTTCAAAAAAGAAGGTTAGGGTAGGACAGGGGGACATGCAAAAATAAGAATTTAAGAATTACATCATTTTATTATCATAACACGTCTTACAGGCTTTTCTCATTTTAGGATAAGGACGATAGCAACTGATACAACAAAATAGTCTCTTGTGTTTGTAACGTCCATAACACCGATGATGTCCCAATGTCTCTAAACTAGGCGTTTTTGATGGTGATCTGCTCACCGAAGCACCATGGATACCATACGGCCCACATGTATCATAACTTGTATTTTTTTCATCACCCAGAGACACAAGTGAGGGATAGCTTGAATGACAGGGTATATTTCCCACTTTCATTCTGCACAGGTAGGGGCAGGTGTGTGACCAGCGCTGATGTTCCTGCATGGGTTCATCGCCCTCCTGCCATTGGTCTATGATGATGGGACAAAAGGCACATTTCACTTCATCTCTTGTTTTTAAATAGTAGAATCCAGCAGCCGCCAAGGCTTGAGGGTTTATGAAAGGCACTGGCCATGTGGCAAAAGTCTTGAAACGTTGTTCCTCAGAGTTTAAATTCATGGATGTAACGTCTCTTGAGGCTTTAAAGCAAGACATGACTGAGCGACTTAACGTGGGTTGAGCTGTTATTTATACACTCGTCACTTGGTTGGACAGTGGATAATAGTTGACTTGTTTGTGATGAATAATCAGACAGTAGGCTGTCGTATTGGCTGGTACATTGTCATGCGTTTCAAAATCTAGTCGAATGTCGATATTGGATGGCTTGACAGACTCTTCCAGGTAAGAACAGTCAAAAACAATCAGTGGTGCTCTTGCCTTAAACGCTTGGGGTAGTAGCATGGGACCGTTCTCTTTTTGATAATACGACCATCGAAATTTAGAAAACAAGTCGTACAGGGGGCCAAACTTATTTTTTGAAAAATCCAAATCCAGTCCTTCATAGGGAAACACAGCTCCGTTGAGGAAAAGACGTGCATTTCTCAATTGCAGGTGATCAAATTGCGTGGCATCTTTGGTTTGTTGATACTTGCGATTCGTTTGAAAACCCACGATCAGGTAGAGAGGTCTCTCTGTATAGCGAGCTGTTTTTACAGACCAACTGTGTGTGTTGGTGGTGGGCAATAGCGGATACTCATGGAGTGCCCAGCTTCTAAATTCCATGGGTAGAGGCATATCTCTCTTTACCATTTTGAGTATGTCCAGTTTTTTGCTATCGTTAAGGGTCACATGAGGCACTTTCCATAGCAAGCGTTGTAGTTGAATTTTTGAATCGATGGGGGCATTGTCGGCCCCCTTGAGTGCATTGTTATCACTCCTGTCTCTCACTAGATAAAGCACTTGCCTTGCGTTAACCACAATGCGTTGGTGATCTTCGGCAAAGCCTAGAACCAGTTTAAGAGGTAAATATCCAGTAAAGGTCCCATCGGTGTGTACCATCCAGTCATTGGTCGAGTCAGGGCACCAAGCTGCCATGCAAAGTGTTTTACCTTCTTCCTCACTATAAGAGGGGTATAGTTTCATGACACTGGAAATACCCACATTTCGAGTGCTATCCACCACGATATCGTTAATGACATAACGTACTTCAGAAAACAGAAAGGCTAAACCATGGTTGGCCAACTTGGATGTAGTGGGTGTAGAGCCATCGGCTTTGGTGAGCCGACCTTCAATCTGAATAACACTTTCATGCGGTAGGGTGTAAATATCTTGGTTGTTGATAACAAATTGAATTTCATCATTGTTATTGAGTCCAGGTGTTTGAGCTTGATAGGAATGGAGATCAATTCTTACCACTCCTGGTTGCTCCTCGATGTGGTTCGCTATCTCTAGGATAGAATTCATTATAAGGGTTGACGTGGTAACCCAAATGCTGTAAAATCTGCTTGCCTTGAGATGTTAACGTGTATTCACGCGGCAAACAACTAACACCATTCCTAGACGGTGTTGTTGCTTTATACACAAATTTCATAGTGGCTTTAGCACCAACTTGTAAGTCACTGGTGTAGTGGAATCTAGATCAATGAGTTGTTGATCTCTATTGATCAGTCTTAATGTTATATTACTAATACTATCAACAGCCACAGCATGAAAAAGCACCACTGGAGGGTTTTCACGAATAATATACCCATTGGGCGATGTCACAATAAAGTCATAAAGCGAATGCGATGGTTCTTGATTGGTGTACACTTGGCTAATAATATTACACGTCACCGACACATGATGGTCCTCAATGAATTTCACTTCATGGTCCGATTCATGTTTTTTGTTGGGCTCCAACACACGTGGTTTAAATCCGAGTAATGGGCCAATGGAATCGGGGTGTGTTTTAAAGTCAATGTTGAAGGTAGAGAAAATACTGCAGCGATGAGTGTTAGTATTGCCTACAAGTTCAAACTTGTGCGTTCCGTCGAGAAATGACTTTAAACCATACTGATTGATCAACACCACATAAATGTGTTCATAAATATCATCGATCGTGTATCCACCAGAGTTCAGGGTGAGCACAGAATCATCATAGTAAAACTTGTTGTTCACATTTTCACGTATGTTGTATATTCGATTGTACGTTTCAAGAGAAACAAGTCCTAAACCATAGGGTTTTTCACTCAATTCGATAGGCGGGTAAAAGTCTAGGCTGACTTCAGGTCCACGTCCATGCACTGTAAACGTTTTACTTTCTACCGACATACTGGTGGCGTTTTTGCTTATGCTGCGTCTTATATAAAAAAATTAAACACAAACGTCCACACTGTTGGCTGTTAAACGTTTGCTCACGTTTCACATTATAATATATCTTGATCCTGTTTCCAAAATAGGTCACTAGTTCCATGGGCGGGGGCAAATTCCCAAAACTGTCAAAGTACCATACCGTGGATCCCTCTTTGACATAAGCTACATAATGCGTTCCTGGTCCTCGGTGATCATCCAAATTGACAACAGCACATTCCTGTTTCCAGGGTCGTGGGGGTAATTGGTTTCGCATAAACACACCTCGAAAATGAGAAAGCTTTAGTTGTTTAGCATAGCTTTCCACTTGTTGATGCGTCAGGGCATGTCTCGCTATGGCTGAGGTTAAATTTTTTTTTTTTTAATATTTCGAAATGGTGAAATCCCAAATCCTTGTTGATAAAAGGCTGGCTTTAAATTGGCATTTCTAGCCCCCATGGCAATCGCTTCCATCGTTTCATTGTGTCGCTGACTTTCTTTGAGTTGTTGCTTGCCCTGCTGCGCGGCTTTAATGGTTTTCGCCACTGCACTGGCACCGCCCAAAAGTGAGCCCAGAGCAGCCAAACCAGCAAATAATGCAGGTAAAAATCCCGCTCGTTTGGGAACGGGAATCACTCGCCCTTGGTTTGAAACCTGTCGCCGACGTTTTGGAATAACCTGTCTCTGTGCTGCTCGAAGGGCTTTCCTTATGGTCAATACATTATTTTTTCTTTTTTTCTTTCGCAAGGGCTTGTCCTCGAATGTTGTAAGCCCTGGCTTTGCCAAGGACAAAGTCCTTTTTTTAGTCTTTCTCACTGCATACCTTTGTTTCACCATGATGATAATGACCCACAACCTTTCACAAGAAAGTTTAAATCACAACTAACGTCAGATGGTTATTTCATGGCTGTATATTCCAATTCCACATAAAGTGGGAAGTCGTTTATGGTTTTTCCCGCTTGCTTTTCATCCCATGTCAACATGAGATAAAAGGATAATTCGTCACCTGCATTGACCATTTCATGGTTATGAAGCAACATCCTATGACCATTTATCTTTATTTGTAAATGGTTCTCATCAGGTATGGCATATTTGATGTGAATGGTTCCATCATAGTGTAATCGATAGTGGCTTAAACCCGAAGCAAGCGCATAGGTCAAGTGCTGATCATGGACTAGCGGTAAATGGTTTCTGTCATTCACAGGTTTTTCATTTGTCAGATACACTAAAAACACAGATGGGATAAATTTATAAAGCCTTTTCATTTCATGGGTCACGTAACGCTTGGTACAAACATCGTCTTCGTCTTGTGGGTCTTCCACGTGAATAATCCGATGGTGATTAGCGCTATAGCCATTCACCATAAGCTGGGGCACTTTGTCATAAAACTCATACACTTTGTTATCCACATACTTTTTCGTAGTAACGTCTGTAGACACTTGAGGATGTTTTACATGGGTTAACCGCTTTCCCTTAAAGTCATAATCTCCCTGTTTTGTGCGTGGCACTACTGACCTATCCACATAGTGTTTATTAGCAGGATCTGTTTCCTGTTTAGGATCATGTATGGGGACAGGCCTAGCTTTGGCCATCAACGCACGTCCAAAGACATCCATCGTCAACCTGTAGTACCAGTCTACTGTTTCTATGACAAGGCTCGGTGTCCTGTATATAGACAGCCTGCTAGCCTTTCTAAGCCTTAGTTGAAATGAAGATTATTAAGCAGCAAGAGTCATTCCCCGTGGGGGACATGGTTTCCCATCTCTGTCCCACATCACGTGAACAACGCCATGGTTCACTGTTTCCATCTTCCATTCGCTGCATCATTGTGGGGCCTTCCGGCTGTGGAAAGACTAATCTTTTGCTAACGCTCATTACAGCGCCCAATGGTCTGCGTTTTCAAAATATTTTATATTTTGCAAAATCTCTCTACCAACCCCTCTACGTGTTTCTGGATCAAGTCATGTCTGGATTACAAAAAGAGAATATGGGTTATTTTACATTTTCCATGCAAGAAAATGTGATTTCACCGGATGAGGTAAAGCCTGATTCACTCATGATTTTCGATGATGTATCCACTGAACGTCAAGGCATCATTCAAAGCTATTTCAGCATGGGTCGACACAAACATATCGATTGCTTCTATCTTGGGCAAACGTATTCTAAAATGTCCAAACAGTTGATTCGTGACAATGCCAATGTCATTGTTTTATTTCGTCAGGACGAGAGGAACAGTCGTCACATTTATAATGAACATGTGAATCCGGATATGACCTTTCAAATGTTTACAGAATTGTGTGCCAAGTGCTGGAACACTCAACGTCATGCCTGTTTAGTGATTGACAAACAAAGTGAACTCAACCAAGGACGGTATCGCTTAGGGTTTGATCATTTTATTGCTATTTAAGGCCCTGTCTCATTCGCCATCAAGTCATTTGTCAAGACACCATGGCGTTAGCAGAGAGTCAATTGAAAAAGCATATTATTAGAGCAAAAAATACTATTCGCCAAAAGTTTCGTCAATTGAAACAATCACGTGCCAATCATGCTTTGTTTATTCAGCAACATTTAGCACCTCCACTAAAAGCCATGTTGAAACCCTCTTTCAAGCCATCTGAAACGCTACCCACCGTTTCACAAGCCACGCAGACGCTGCACGAGGACCCTGAGGAAGAGGAAGTGGAAGATTTGACTAGTGATAGTGAAGTTGAGGATGAGGAGGAACAAGTGTTTACGCCTCAAAAAAAGGCCGCACCCCTTGCAGAGTTTTTGAGAAAAAAGAAATCCTTGGCCATGGTCGAAACACCTTGCCCTTCCAGAGCGTCTCCGTTTTCACAACTCTTGGCCACCCCTCAACATAAAGCTCAACTGAAAACCATTTTAATAAAATATTATGGATCAACATTGGAACCCTATTTCACCGATCTATTTATTGGAAACACAGATACCACGTATGGTGTTCGCTATGAGGATGATAGTTTTAAAATTGGCGATTCATCCATTAAATTTGCTCGTACTAAAGCTGTCATTAAAAACATCAACTATAAATTAACGCCAGGACTGTTAAAGCTGCTCTTTTCTCGGACCCCCTCTTCCCATGATTATACGTCAGAGGACCTTGACAAATATAAATCCATTTTATTGGATACCCATGCTCACAAAAGACAGTATGATCCCACGCAACAAGTGAATGCCAATATATCTCAAAAATATAAAACCATCATTGCAAAAATGTTTCCCACCAGTCAAAGTACTCGTCGTAAAGTGTCCGCTTCGGGAGTGACTTTTAAACCATTAAAACCCCTTGTGGATGTTACCTACTGGCACAATCCCAATAAGCTCGTCCAGCGGCTACAGTTGTTGCATGCCTCACGTCAAGCTGGCCATACCGGTCACGATTGGGAAATTCAAGAAATTGAACAAGAACTTCGAAATGCCAAAATTATTGTTTAAGCCCTCACCCATTAAAATGGGTATTGCTCACGAGTTGCATCGCCCAGCTAGGCGTCACTATCCGCGACTCAAGGTGATTTCACGAGGTGTGGATGAACTTTGGCAGGCTGACTTGGTTGAAATGATACCCTATGCTGGCGTTAACGACGGTGTACGCTATATGTTGACCGTCATTGATGTCTATTCCAAAATGGCCTTTGTTGAACCTGTGCGTCGCAAGTCTGGCCCACTAGTTACCAAGGCCTTTCAACATATTATTCAACACTCCAAACGTCAACCTCAGCTGCTACAAACCGACCAGGGGAAAGAATTTTTCAACAAGGATTTCTCCAGTTTTCTCAAATCTAAGGATATTCACCATTACACCACGTACAGCAATCTGAAAGCCAGTGTGGTCGAGCGGTTCAACCGAACATTGAAAACCCATATGTGGAAAGCGTTTACCGCTCAGGGCACGTATCGCTGGTTGGACATGTTACCTGAGCTAGTATCACGTTACAATGACACCAAACATAGAACGATTGGGACCAAGCCACGTCTCGTAACTAAAAATATTCAGCGATTGGATAAACTGTTTAACCCCATAAAAACAGCTGATCCTAAACGTCACCGACTGAACATTGGGGATTTTGTTCGTGTGAGCAAATTTAAGTCTGTCTTCAATAAGGGCTACACGCCTCAGTGGGGGACTGAACTATTTCGAATTCGTCGAGTCAACTTGGACACTCCAGTCACCTATTTACTCGAGGACCTCAACCATCAACCCATAAAAGGTAGATTTTATCTCCATGAACTTCAGAAAACAGCATTTCCTCAGCATTATCTTGTGGAAAAAGTGTTGAAACAAAAAGGAAATAAACTCTACGTCAAATGGTTAGGGTTTAACTCTACGTTTAATTCCTGGATCAATAAATTACATGTTGTGTGAACCTGTGTACTTTTTATTTATTCACACATGTTGTACACCACCTATAGCTCTATGTGTACAGCGCTCCGCGCTTCATGCATGTTCATACATGTTTGTCTTTCCCTTTCCTCCTGTGTTCTCTCATACATCACCCCCTCCCCTCTCCCTCCCTTCACCTCCCACCACTGCTGTTTGCAGCTCTTGCCTATCTATTGGTTGTGACATTATTCCGACAAGTTGCATTATACTTTTTACTGATTCAGCGATTCCCACGCTTTGAACATTCTCTTATCGTGCACGTGGACAGATAACACCCACGCGAACACCTGTGCCGGATCAAATTTCACCTGAACTTGCATTTTGTCACGTACGAAGCAAGACAGGATGTAACTTGTTAACAGTTATCGCGCATGTAGATAGATAACGTCCCAAGCGAACACCTGCGGTAGATCAAATTTCACCTGAACTTGCATTTTGTCACGTACGAAGCAAAACAGGATGTCACTGGTTTAGCCTACATGTGGTTTCACAAATGTGTGTGTGCATGCCTTTCACACTCCCCTGCAACCACGATGGTCAGATTATTTCACCTTCAAGCGTCACCTGTTGTCAAGTCAGATCGGAGCCTTCCAATAATCTCAAATGGCATTCACCTCCTGTAAGTTTGTTTTCTCTACTCGCTTCGACCAACATAGAACCTAGTTCTCATCACCGTTTACACGTTAAAGGTAAAATATCAGAAAACGCACGCTCGCTCTGTCATACACCGACTCGTCGAAATATCAATTAATCTATTGAACACAGCCACCGTGGTCAGCGACAAGTTCGTTGAAACACACACACCCAGCCGTATCGTCTCTCTCAACCACCACGCTTCATGAACATTATAAACAGGTAAAGAAAAAGAAAACGTTTTTTCAACATGTATGGCGTTAGACCCATGTGAATTATCTTTTTGGAAAAAAAATATCTACCACATTTGAAATGGAGTGTTAGCCCGAGTCCTAGGACACCTCGTACATGTCTCTAGCGTTATTGGTTCGTGAGATATCGGCAAAAATCACAAAAAACACGTGTTTACCCCAAAATCGCATTTCCCATTTTTTTTTAATTACAACGAGTGGTCCATAGCAAAGAGGACATCACCCCGAGTCCTTGGACCCGTCGTACATGCCTCTAACGTTATTGGTTCGTTAGATATCGGCAAAATCACAAAAAGCATGTGTTTACCCCAAAATCGAGTTTCCAATTTTATTAAAAATTATAACGAGTGGTCCATAGCAGAGAGGACGTCACCCCGAGTCCTTGGACCTGTCGAACATGCCTCTAGCATGATTGGTTCGCGAGATATAGCAAAAAGTCTAAAATCACGTTTTTACCCCAAAAAGACTGTGTTTCCAGATTTTCACCTTTTCGACACCGACATTCCCGTAAAGAGCACAACGAGACGAAAAAAACGAATCCAAGCACGCCCTCCTAGCATGGCTCCTTCCATTCCAAGGTCGCAGGGGCTCACCACTTGCTTTTATAAGCAGCTCTGTCCTTACCACACTACTGCAGGTTTTCATTCTAGAGACTTTAAATTTATTTTGGGGGTAGAGGGGGTAGGGACCATTGATTTACGTTAAACAATTTTTTTTGTAGAGTTCCTAGTTTCCAAAATATAGGATTTTCAAAATTCGAGTGTTTTCAAAAAAATATAAAAAATAAAAATTTTTTATTACAAAAAATAAAGGTCATAAAGACTGTTCGTTTGAGCCATGGCACAACGTTCTATCCTGTTTGGTTTTCAAACTATCGCCTATTTTCGAAAACAAAAATTTTCAAAAAAATTTTGAAAAATATAATGAGTGGTCCATAGCAAAGAGGACGTCAGCCCGAGTCCAACAATACCTCATTTGTCAAAATCGGACCATGCGTTCAAGAGATATTTAACATGGCTGAGGCTTAGTAGTAGAGCAAGGGGGGTTTTGAAGTGGGGCAGAACTCCTAGTACTCCACTACTCACAGATTCCTAACTTTCATTATAACAATATTAATGACCTCGCCAATATCATGTTTCATAAAGATAACAACATATTCTTAAACAGAATAGTGTTTTAATAATAATACAATGACTTTCACTGGTCTTACAATAATAATGTTGTATTCAAAATAACATTGACCTTAACACAACAAGTGTTTCCGAAACAACAATCTTGTCAGGGATCAAATGAAGCATATTCATGAAAATACGGCTCTAGCCTCAAGAATCCTAACTTCACTATAATAACATAGCAAATTATTAAAATCCCTTTAAACGACTGTCAAGTCAAAATAGATTTGCAAATAGTTGCCAAACCAGGATCAATATCCTTGCTAACGTTTGATCATCTATATCTTACTTTCCACCTTACTATCTTCCAACTTGAACTATATTTCCCATAATATTATAATATTAATACAATAAGATCTCTTCTAGGTCTTGCAAAATACGAACTCCATCGATTCCCCACAATCGGAATTGCAAATCTCAAATTGCATTAACTAACAATGAATCTATTCGTGTTATTCTTCATAATAACGTCATCGAAGGAATACATTTCGATCAAATTTGAAATTCTAACATTTAAAATCTATATTTTTTTCTTCCGATCAATCTATGAAATTATTTATAGAACATATTCATGAAAATATAAAAATATCCAGTCATAAATATACTTCGAAAAGCGGCTTCGGTGGCGTGGTCGGTAGCATTCTGAATTTGTATGCCCAAGATAGCGGGTTCAAACCCGGCCGCAGCCGTCCGCTTTTTAAGAGCGTTAAAAATCACTCAGTACGCCTTCCTTCGGAGAGTAAGTAAAGCCGGCGGTCCCATGTCATAGATTTATGGCATGTTCAAGAACCTTCCACTAATTGCACCTGTGTGAAGCTAAATTGGATAGGTTAATAATGTAAAAAAACGCTCTTAGGTTTCTACGTTCGTTGCCAAGAGCAGACTGCGGTGGCGTCTAGTAGCTAAGTTCTGAACTTGGACAAGTAGTCGTTGACGGTGGCGCTTGGCGGCAAAAGTAGGAACTATTTGAAACATTCTAAGTTGCAGTACTTAAATTCAAAAACAGATAACACACACTAATACAGTCATCACAATTAACACTGGTTATCAGACAGATTCTACACACACCCAAAGTACACGGGGCTACATGACTGCGTTGTCGCAGCCCCTAAACTTACAAACCAACCAACCAACCATACTTCGAAAAGATATCTACTACGAAAAATCGCAAGAATATTAATCCAACAACGCTAAATTAATTCCGAAAAAGAATTGACTCAATGAAAATTCTACAAAAAACTGTAAATGGTCATTCATAAAATCTCTACATTTTCCAAATTACTACAAAAAAAGTTGAAAAATCTTCTCTCTACGTTTGCTGAGTCGTTGATAGAAATTCCTCATACCCGGGTGAGTATGATTCTTGAAACCATGGGTCCCGGTTGGATGTAACCATCTCAGCCTTCGCTTGAATATGGTTCCCGTAACAGCAGATAGATGCATATCTCCATCGACCTCTCTCGTACTGGATCTGCCTTGGCTCGTTTGGTCCTGAATTGTCGACTGCATCTCTCAAGATAGAAACGTCCTTCAAGGTTCTCCATTGGCGATTCTCGAAAATCTTTCCTCTTTTAGATATTGTTGAATACTCTAGGCCATTCCTTTCATATTCTTGTTAGTTCAACAATTTAGCTACCCAATTCATAGCGTTTATCACTGCATCTCCACGTTCTCGATAAGTTGCGCAATATTCCCCCTCAACTCGTAATTCTTTAATTCCATTTTAGAGTATTCAAATTAAAATTTGAAAGCGACTCGTATATTTTGACAATATCTACAAAAATATGTGTAGTAGACCTTCGTAGGATAATTGCGTATGATAATAATTCATAGGATGCTTCGCAGAGTGTAGTATATTCTTTGTAGTATATTTCGTTGTACTGGATTTCACAACATAATTTCGAAGAATAATGTTTATTATTGAAGAATAATAATCATTTTAAATAGTTGCTTCACTCGTAGGATAGTTATTTATTTTAACTAAATGTCGTAGATTAGTATACCAATACTTTGGTAATATTGTTCCTGGGCTCTGCCCTACTGGCCAGAAAGCACTTCACTGTAAGAGTCTATCTCGATATTTTCCGCACTCAAGATTTGCGTGATCGTAACATACGTCTCTCCCTCACGACATGATAAAATCGAATCCCTCTCTTCAATTTTTCTAAAAACTAGTTGGCAAAAGATAGCGATCTTCACTCCCGCTCAAATCTCCTGAATAACATCGTTTTTACCTTAAAAGTCCTCTTTCTAAATTTTGAAAATGTGTAAAAATGTAGAATATTTTTCTGAGACGAGCCTGGTACTTCTTAATGTGAATTACTTCTCTGGAGAAATTATAATTGCAATTGTTCACATGGTAATATCAATTACCTCTTCGAGCCACGTGCTTCGTTCTCCACCAATCAGCTTTAAGTAGGCGTGCGGCTTGGCAACATGGCAACGCGTTCGGTCACGCGTCGTCCCTCACCCTTCGGTATCTTAAATGTCCACACTGGACTTGACCGCTCGCCACATAAAAAATAGGTTTGGCTGACGTTCGACAAGTTTCACTCCTCGTATCACGGTCTCGAAGTTTTCGCGAGAGGCACGAAACGCCGCCTCGCTTGCTAAAATCTTATATTACAAATCCACTAAGACAAAGCTTCTTCCAACACAATTTTACCACAAGATTTCATAACTTGCCAGTTCGATGCTCGGCGTTCTAACTTTCATAAAATTTGGGATTTCGCCATTATAATGCTCACACATCACAAATATTACTTCATAAAAAGCAAATATTGGGTCAGTGCTAAGAAGGGTAGGAGAGAAGTTAGTTTGTACTAAGGTTTTGAGGGGCGGAACTGCGAGGGCAGCTGGCCCTCTTAACACAGATTAGTGCATACAAATTTAGAATGAAACTAGCAGACGTACTATTCGTCGAACGGTCTTCGGTATTAATAGCCAAACGTAATTAATTGAGCTACCGTTGCAATGGTTAGGGGCTTGGAACCTGTTTGTCGATAAAGAAAAATGATTAGTTAAAATATGCTCTGAAACTAAATTTACCTCATGCGTGAAAATAAAATGGAAAACCTCGTAGACGAAACAAAATACACGTCACATAAAAACTGACCCTCACTGTTGTGTCAAGTCCCCATTCAGAGGAAGACCCCTTTAATAAATTATAAAGGCTTGTGGTGCATGAAAATTCAGGTTTTTTAGCCTCCAGTAGCCCAAATTCCTAAAAGCAAGAAGAAAAAAATCTATTTCCATTCATGAATTTTTGAAAATATTGTTGCTCTTTGGAGATATAATAGACCTTCTTTCGACATGTCGTACGTTTAAGTCGTGTGAAAAAAATCTGGTAACCTCTGACGCCCTTATGTGCATTGATGAATTTTACAGTTTTAGTTGGTTCTGTGATAACCTTATAGCCATTTGCAAACTTCACAGAAATTTAATAAATTGAGTGGCATTACTTCTTGCAGAAATAGATGGAAAGTTGGATGTCACCTTTTGACATGCTTTTGTCATGGCTACTGACGTGCATTCCTTCATTAGTTTATTAAATGAAATTAGTTTTCTGGGAATATATCAGAAACTGTTGGTTTTAGGGCCTAAAAAATTTCGTTTCACACATTGAGGGGCTGAAAATGAGCTTTGTCTCGCCCTTCTACGCCTATTTCAGCAAGTGTTTTAAGGGGGTAGGCCCTCTTTTATGAGAGATACAGAGAAGAGTTACATCAATGATTAGTGTCGTGCCTCTGAAGGATATCTGTACCAAATTTTACGTTGATCCACCCAGCCGTTCTGGAGTTATAAGGGAACAAATTTGCCCACTGACAGATAGACAGACAGACAGACAGACATACATACAGGCAGACAAAAAATTTATTTTCGCGCGCATCCGTCATAAAACAGTCTGAATCGCGTAAATAACGCAAATTTCCGTAGAAATTCAGAAAATAGGACAAACTTTCATTTTTATATACGGTACATAGAGATTAAGAATTTAGAGGAGGACACCTAAATATGATATGATCGAAAATTAATAAAGCAAAAGTCAAAATTAAAACAATAAACAAAAATTATGGAGAAACTAAAATTCAGAATTCAAAAAAGAACAAGTCTTTGAGTCAATATACACTGGCAAATTTAGATTGCTGGCCCTAACCCACTCTCACTTATAAAGCGGATAACGAGATCAGCAGCCACTACGCTATCGGCTAATATAAGTTTGAGCGCCATCTGCAAACCGAGGTTTCTTCGTAAGTCAGCAAGATCTACACACTCGGTTAAAATGAGGCCACGGTGGAAACGGCTCCACAGGTACAAAGTGGTGGGTCTTCCCTTCCTTAACCTACACAAAATTACGGACTCCCTAAGAGACCGGAAAGAGTTCCGCCACACGCAAGTAGTTCCATTGATCACTCTCAGTTTACTGGTCATTGGGTCAGCTAGCCACTGACTCTCCCAAAATGCCAGTACTTGGCGGCGTAACTGAGGGCGAATATCTATAGCGGGTTCCTCCATTGGCCGAGGTGGTAATGATACCGCCTCTTTTGCAGCTTGGTCCGCTACACAATTCCCGCAATTCCCATGTTGCTTGGAAGCCACAAAGGTGATTCGAGTGTCAGCGCGACACAACGCGGCTAGTAGGTCGTGGACACGCTGCACTGAGGGGTGTTGCGCGAGACATATAGCAATTGACTGCAACGAACTCAAAGAGTCGGTACACACGAGAAAATGGATTCGTGAATTCTGTAGTGCAAACTGTAGAGCTTCATAGATGGCAACGAGCTACGCTATAAACTCACTACAGGCCTCAGGCAAAGAGATTTTTGTATTTGCACCATCAATAACGGAAGCACAAGCCAACCCCTTGTCCACCTTGGAACCATCTGTGTATAGAATGTCAGCGTCCGGAAATTGGAGTACAATGATGTGAAAATGCCTCCGTGTTCATCTTAGAACCTCGGTGTAGTTCTAACTGAATTTCCGGACGCGGGACTTGCCACGGAGGCACCTCGCTAGGTGTCCGGATCATACAGGGACCTACAGCCACTCCTATTTCAGTTCACGAGATATCGAGTGTAATACCAACCGGCCAGGTGGCGCGAGGCTGGTTGGCGTACCTCAAGTGGTATTGGGTACTGAAGAGAGCTCGATAGCTCGGATGTTGCGGCATTTGACGCACATCAGCAGCATTTAGCATATGCTGGCGTCTATAGTTGAGAGGTGGAACACCCGATTCGGCGAGTAGGCTGGGTATCGGGCTTGTCCGGAAGGCACCGGTAGTCAGCCTAACGCCACTATGGTGGATACTGTCCAGCATTTTCAAGGGTGCCGGTCTTGCTGAACCGTATGCCGCAGAGCTATAGTCTAGCAGGGACAGGACGAGGTATTCGTAAATCCGTAGCAGCACCGCACGGTCAGCCCCCCACGTAGTGCCATTAAGAAACTTGAGCATGTTTAGTTTCCTGAGGCATCCAATTTCTAGTTACCGTATATGGTGCTGCCACGTCAAATTGCTGTCAAAATGGACCCTAGGAAATGATAAGTGTCAACCACCGGCAATGTAGCATCCCTGAGATGCAGTTCATGGTGTAACTGTAGCCTCCGGAGGCGACAAAAATGGACGACGGAGGTTTTCGCTACTGAAAGATGAAAACTTCGGTCGTAAGCCCACCCGTCGACCCGGTTGATAGCAAGCTGCAATTGCCGTTCCACGATTGCCATACTTCCAGAGCTGTAATGTAGAGCCAAATCGTCTACATAAAGCGATGAAACTACCGTGGGCCCAGCGACGGCAACAATGCCGTATATGGCAATCGCGAACAAGGTGACACTCAGAACCCTGAGGAATTCCATCGATATTGTCCTACCGACCCTTACTTGGAAGACTCGGACAGACATGAAATTCGCAATGAAAGTCAATAGATTACCACGGAGTCCCCACTCATGAAGGGTGGAAAAGTTCCCGTATTGCCCTGTGGAGTCATAGGATCCAGATGAAAGAAAACCGTGACTAGGTGCTCCTTTCGGAGGAAAGCCCCCTGTATGGCACTTTCAAGTCGCACCAGATGTTCGCAACTATGAGAGCTAAATCCACACTGGTACTCAGACAAGAGGCCACTCTCCTCCAAGAACCACACCGGACGACGGTTTACCATCTCCTCCAGCAGCTTACATAGACAATTTGTCAGACAAGTGGGCCTATAGCTGCTGACAATATTGCGATGCTTTCCAGCCTTGGGAATCGGTATCATGATCCCCTCTCGCCATTGAGTTGGAAACTCCCCTTCAATCCATATACGATTGAAGAGGAGCAACAGTTGTTTTAAACTGAATTCGCACAGATGTTTTAACATTTGATTGTGGAAGTTATCCGGTCCAGGAACCGTATCCCTGCACAGTGCAGTTCCCATGCAGAGAACTCGGAAGCAGCAGTGGCAAAGGACAAGTGGTGAGTCTCTGCCTCCCGCTTCAAAGTGACAAATGTAGGATCATAACTCCCAGAGCAAGATACATCGGTGAAGTATGATCCAATACTGTTGGAAATGGTGAGATGGTCCGTGCTGATGTCTCCGTTGATGGAGACTCCGGGTATCGTCAATGATGTCGGGAATCCGGAGATCCGACGAAGCTTAGTCCACACTCGAGATGAAGAAGCATGTGCCTTCATAGACGCACGTCGTTTTCTTACTCTCCCGAATCAGATATCGGGTCTAGCACGCACCCTTTTGAAGGTGATCAGGTCGACCATAGTGTTTTTTTTTGCCTTCAATGGCTTTTGAAAGCACGTCGACGATCGTTAATGACTGAAGCATTCTCGGCAGTCCACCAAGTGACAAGCTTCCATCAGGAGTTTCCGGATGAGGAAGGTATTGTTTCCTCTGCCGCAGCCAAAATGCCATTCGTTATGTGAATGGTATGATCATCAACACTATCTTAAGCAAAAAACGTACGTGCTGTGAAAGTTGACCAATCAGCCCAACGGATAAGCCATTGACTTGGTAACTCGATGGCTCTCTGGTACGGAAGAGTAACTATAATGGGGAAATGGTCACTATTACTAAGGTCGTTGTGTACACCCCACTGTAGCAGGGGAACCAGCGCACGATTGCACAAGGTGATGTCGACACTCGAAAAGCGCCGTGTGCAATGGAGAAGTGCGCAGGTTACCCTGTGTTCAACTGACACAGGTCCAGCCGCCTGATCAGTCTCTCAAAATCTCTCCCTCTACCGCTAGTGGTAGCGGAGCCCCAGATGTTGTTGTGGGCATTAAAATCTCCTAGAAGGAGAAAAAGAGGGGGTAGCTGAGAGACTAGATCCATCAGCTGATAATAATCCAGTTGATAATCCGGTGGGATGTACACGTTACATACTATTGCCATTACTGGCAACGAAGTACGAACTGCAATTTCTTCCTGCTGAGTACGCAGTGGCACCTATTCACTATAGAGGCTAGAGCGGACGAGAGTGCAAACGCCACGAGCGACTACATATCCATCCACCCGGTCTTTAGAGATGAGTTTAAAGTGACGCATTGTTATCTCATGTCCAGGATGGAGATGATGGGGGAGGAGAGCACACCTCAATCTCCACATCTCCGTCCGAAGACGAAGAATATGGAGAGGGCGCTCTCTTAGGTGGCGCGCGGTCGTCATCAGACTTAACCTGTCT
This sequence comes from Meconema thalassinum, assembly GCA_946902985.2. Taxonomy (NCBI): domain Eukaryota; kingdom Metazoa; phylum Arthropoda; class Insecta; order Orthoptera; family Tettigoniidae; genus Meconema; species Meconema thalassinum. The sequence continues at coordinate 600,323,432 of OX336388.2, read as the reverse complement.
CGCTCTTGGGGAACAGCGAGAGCGGTGTCGAGGGACCGAATCTCGGTCCAAAGACTGGGTGTCCGTCCCCGACAAGTCCCGAACATTTTTCTTATGTGACCGGTGCTGACGTCTGTTAGGGGAAGTAGGTGACCCTTTAGGAGGGGAAGACTTCTTGGCCAACCATTTGCTTCTCTGATTGCACCGGTTTAGATGGTATAACCGACGCCTTTTGAACAATGGCCGAAATAGATCCAGGTAGACAGGTCTCGCTTGGACAGCGAAGAGAGATTTAACGATCGCAGAGTTGTTCGACGTCGAGGGAACAGCACGGGGAACGATAGTGGCAGGGGTGATAGATGGCGTCACCGCAGCCACAAAAGATACCGATAATTCGGGTGCAGTCATATCACGGTACCTCTTTCAAGCGTCGTGTTATGAAAGCCGATCCAATGTTCTGATTTGTTGGATCTTTGCTTATTTACAAAACTCTGGGCACTGCTTCGATCGTGGAGAGTGACTTCCTTGCCAGTTAGGACCTCACACCCTCATGTGGCCCCTTGCCACAGTCTCTACGTACGGCCTTGGATGTGTACCTGGCAGAAACATGCCCGAACATCTGGCATTGATAGCAGCGCATAGGTGGAGGGATGTATGGTCGGATGTCGCAATGGTACGACGTGACCTTCACCTGCTTAGGCACTACATTACCCTCAATATGGAGAATAAAAGCGCCAGTATTGACCCTGTCATCTCCAATTATCTGGGTGATGCGCCTAATCTTGGTGACGGTTCTCTTCCCCAGATCCCGCAAAAATTCCGCATCGCTATTTAAAATGAGGTCGCGATGGAATATAATACCACGGACCTCATTCAGCGTATCGTGCTTTTCAACCTTAACGGGAATTTCGCCAAAATGCGTGCATGCCAGCAACGCTTCGGTTTGCTGCCAGTCAACGGTATGCTGCAGGAGCTATCCGGGGCTTGGAAATTCTGTTAAGGTCACGATATTTCCCCTCGATTTCTTCCGAAAAGATGATGGATTTCAGGACTTTAAAATCTCCTCCGTCTGTCCTGGTAGCTACCAGGTAGCGAGGAGACCAGTCAACGGGGAATTTATTGTTAAATGCCTCATCACAAGGCGTATACACCTTGGGACTCGGTCGACAATCTAGAGACGGCTTTTTAAGGGGGCCACCCTCGGAAGTATTTTGGGGCGCTTACAAGTCATCGCGTTATCATCCTCCCCGAATACTACCTACTCCGAAAAAGGGCCATCACCGTGGGTGCCACCCAGCCAAGGCAACACCTGCATGGCGATACTAAGTATTGCGTGGGGTCCTAGTGCCTTGAACAGGCACATACCCTTGGCATACACAGTGATCTATTCGGGGCAAGTATTCGGTCATGCAGGGACCTCTGTTGTGAGGCGGATACTACCGCAAGGGTACATGGTGCACTCACCTGACGGGATGGGGAATACCGTCTAAGCTTTTTGGTCATATGGCCGAGTTTGTGGCCCTTCCCCAAACGGCATGCATGGTTTTTCTAAGGGTCAAACCAAAAATGGGACCGGTAATCAAAAAGACCTTAAAAAGGGTCCCCCTACTAGTCGCCTTTTACGACATACCGTGGATGAATTCTGACCTCCCCATCCACAGGGGGTCTTCCAAATCAAAGTCAGTCATGTCAGTCGGTCTTATCGGCCCTATTAGTCGCCTCCTACAACAGGCAGAGCATGCCGTGGGTGTATTCTAACCCGCACCCCACCAGGGCTTTGATACAGAAGGGGGGAAAATCTTGGATGGGTCACATATTACGTCGGAATTGTCTACTACAAAGAATCATGGAAGGAAAAGTAGAAGGAAAAAGAGGGAGAGGAAGAAGAAGGTTTGGAATGTTGACAGATGTGAAGAGAGGAAGAAGTTACAAGCAAATGAAAGAAGATGCTCAGGACAGAGAAAATGGAGGACGTCCAGTTGAAATCTGTCTGCGGACAGATTGACTGAAAGAGAGAGAGAGCTTTAATTAAACTTATATAATTGCGAGCAAAACTTTGTTAATAATATTATACTTGGGTTTTCTGTTTTTTTTAATAAACCAAGTAGTTCCGTGAAGAATTATACGTCCTATTTTCATATATCCTACTTAGGTAAATTACCTCTATCTACATACAAAATTTCAGTTTGATTGCTGTAATACATTCGTAGATATTGAGTATCGTCTAAATATTTTGGATGGTCGCCATGTTGGATTTTATACATGTTAGTTATGTAGTATTACATGAAGATTATTGTGTAGGTGTAGTATTCAAACATCGATCGCATGATTAGGACACAAGATATGAAAATCAGATTTTGAAATTTCGCGCAGTTGCCATCTTGTGCTTACGAAAGCAATTGAAATAAATTATATGCCAGTGGATTAAAATTTGTATAAGCATCTACCATACCAAGTTTTACTCGCTCGGATGGTTAAATCGCGAGAAACGTCAATTTAAATATTTATATTTCGCGTCACCGCCATGTTGGATTTGTGCTCACCAGGTTATTGAAAGTCCTATAGGTGAACGTATGTTCTTAGTCTCTATCAACACAAAATTTCAGTTTGATTGCTATCATAGATTAATAGATATTGAGAACCGTCCAAATATTTCGGTTAGTCGCCATTTAAGATTTTATATATGTTGTTGTTTTTGTTTCCTATGGCTAGCCCGGATTCCAATCCATCAGCTTTCTTGCGTTCCAATAGACTTGTGTGAGGTTTCCAGAAGTTCTGGCAGTCACATCAAGTTTGTTGCAATGTAGCAGGTGCCCCTTATCCATTTTACTTCCAGGTTCGTGACAAAGTGTCAGGATGTTGATTCGTTTCAGATGAGCTGCAAGGTAGTCATGGCCAGTGTTATGTCTGAAGAAGGCTACAGCTTCTCTTCTTGGTGTTAATTTATATTGATCCCATTTAGCATCAATGCCCTTCCATAATTTGGTTTCTGCTGTTTTCTTTGCCATTTCTTCATACCTGTTTTTGATAGTATTTTTCAAGATCCTTTTTGCTGACATAAAATCAGTCTGACTGACAGGTTGTTGTAGTGTGGTACCTTTTTTTGTTAATCTGTCTGCCTCTTCATTACCTGCTATTCCAACATGAGAAGGGATCCACTGAAATGAGATCTGTTTGTGGAGTCTTTGACGGGTTTTTAGCATACAAAAAAATTCTTTCAGTTCTTTATTTTGAGGCTTATAATTCGACAAGACGGATTGGATGGCTGCTTTTGAATCTGTAATGATAACACATTTTTGATAATCAATGTTTCTGCCTAACAACTGTTGGTGTGCATGTGAAATTGCACTTATCTCAGCATCAAAGTTTGTTTTGGCCTACTGGGAAGTAGAGTGAGAAGAGAGATTAATGTATTCCTGCTCCAGTTCTATTTTCTTTGTCTTGTGAGCCATCTGTAAATATTTTTAGCCATTGATTAGACGGATATCTTTCTTCTATTGTACAGAGGGCCAGTTGTTTTAGATCATGTAGTGAAGAGTCTTTCTTGAAGACCTCTTCTAGCAAAGTAAGATCTGTAGTCACTTGTATATATTCAATGGGGTTGACTGGCATACAGAGTGGTTCAAGTTTTATTTGCAGATTGCTATTATTGATATATTCTTTGGTCATAGAGTTATTTACTATTAGATGACGATTTACGCGTAGATTCATTATTGAAACGTTCACTTCGATCGCATGATTAATACACGAAAAATATAAACTTAATTTAAAAATTGCGCACAGCCGCCATCTTGAGGTTATGAGAACAATTGAACTAAATTATATGGCAGTGCATTACAATGTGTATAAACGTTTACTGTACCATATTTCACTGCGCTCAAATGGTTAAATCACGAGAAAAGTCTATTAAAATGTTTCATCTTCGCTTGGCCGCCATGTTCGTTTTGTATTTTACAGGTTTTGTAAAGTGCCATAGCTAAGCTTCTAGCAGTACCCTTTACCACCATACAAAATTTCAGGGGGATATCAGTAATAGTTTCGGATATATAGAATGCCGGTGAAATATTTCGCACAGCCGCCATCTTGAGGTTATGTAAACAATTGAACTAAGTTTATTTTCAGTAAATTACAATGTGTATAAACATATGCTGTACCAAGTTTTATTGCGTTGGGATGGTTAAGTCGCGAGAAAAATCTATATAAATATTTCAACTTCGCTTGGTTGTCATGTTCGTTTTGGAGTTAACCGGTTTCTGAAAGTCCCATAAGTGACCTTCCAGTGTTCCCCTTTATCACTGAACAAAATTTCAGGGTATTATTAGTAACAGTTTCGGAGGTATGGAATGCCGGTGAAATTTTTCGCTCAGCCGCATGTTAGATTGGTGAGACGTCATAAACTTAGAAGGGCACGGTTGGAGTCGGCTAAAATAGTACTATGATCATACCGAGTTTCATTGAGATCGCTCTGGCTGTTTAGAAGTTATCAGGGACACACCCACACATACACACATGAACAAAAGGTGATCTCATCTGCCTTTTTAATTTGTTTTTTGTTTTTCATAAAATGAAAATGGGTTAAAAATAGTTTAAAACAGTTGTGTAACAAATGTGGGCTTTAATTTGAAGTTAATATAAATAATTTTGCGAAAGTGAGATAAGTTATATCCAAATAACTTAGTTGGTATTTGTATATTTCAGTTTAAAAATGTCCCTTTAATAATATCTAGAGGTGGTCAACTAGCCCAGTCGAAAGGTAGTTTCAGATAGAAAAAGGTCGGAATTGAATGAAACTTTGGGATGTTGTTGAGGGATGGTTAATTAACATTTTCTCGAGGACCCTGTGCGAAAAGAGCAGGAGTGAGGAAATTGCAAAAAATTCGACCTTCCTCCATGTCTTGATGGAAGCGTTCGCCTTGTTCCTCGCTCACCGCCCCCAAATTCTCAGGAATTACACCCAAATGTGAAATAATAAAGTGCAGCTTAAGACTCATGTTGCAACCGATAATTCTGAATTTCTCAAGCATTGTGGCTACTACTTCTGCGTAGTTAAGATCTTTGGTGTTTCCTAGAAACTTCTTGGTTACATCGCTAAAGGCTTGCCAGGCTTCTTTTTGTTCAGGAGTCATTGTATCTTCAAACTGATTGTCTTTCATTAGACTTCTGATTTGTGGTCCTACAAAAATACCTTCCTTTATTTTTGCTTGTGAGAGTAAAGGGAACTTGTTGCAAAGATATTGAAAACAATTGCCCTCTTTGTCAAGGGCTTTCACATACTGCTCCATCAGACCCAACTTGATGTGAAGAGGTGGTAATAGTATTTTCTTACGTTCCACTAAGCTTTTCTGAACAACATTTTTACATTCTGGAGTTATGGTGGTTCGATCAGGCCATTTTTTCTGAGACCAATTCTCATCTCTTGCCCTGCTATCCCATTCACACAAGTGACATGGGAATTTCGTATATCCCTGTTGCTGACCTAACAAAATACCGATTACTTTCAGATCTCCACAGACCATCCAATGATGTCTGTTATATTGTATTTTATCCAAGAGAAGCTTCATGTTATCATAATTTTCTTTTAAGTGGACTGAGTGAGCTATTGGAATTGAAGCCAACTGGTTGCCATTGCTCAGTAACACAGCTTTGATACTTCTCTTACTAGAGTCAACAAATAACATCCAATCGTTTGGGTCATACGTGGCAGCACCTACCTTGTGTATTAGGTCTGGAATGTTGTTGCAATAAACCAGTCTCTCTTCATGACTAAAGTACGGCGCAAGATCTTTTTCTCTATTTCTGAAGAAAGTCACTGAAGTACCTTCAGCAAGAAGATTTTGTTCTTTTAACCTGGAACTTAATAGTTCAGCTGAATCTTTGGGGAGGTTCAAATCTCTTATTAAGTCATTCAACATGGGTTGTGTGAAGAGTACTGGTACATTAGATTTTGCAGGGGTAAAGTCACTGTCAGATGTTCCCGATGTTTCACTACTTGAAGAATCAGAAACTTCAATATTGTCTTTAGGAGGTGTGGGAACTGGAATATCAGGGCCATGAGGCACTGGTCTCCTAGCAGATTCAATGCTGGGGTTTGTTATGCCTTTTTTTTATCCTTAGTATTGAAACCTTTGAGCTTACAAGTACAAAAGTAGCAGTCACTGCTGTGATTTCTGGGTTCACGCCAAACCATCGGTATACCAAAACGAAGCGCTTTTTTCTTCCCTTTTGTCCAATTTCTCAAATCTTCAACACAAATACTGAACACTTAATGAGGTGCCCATGACTTGGATTGATCTCCTAACCTTATTCCAAAATAAGCTTTATAAGCTTTAGCGACAAATGAGGTTATGTTTTGTCTCTACATTTTCACTACAAAACTACCACAAATGTAACAAAACACATTTGGATTGTTCAAACACTGTCGCCTTTCCGTACTCACAGAATCACAAAACAGAAACTGTAAATAAATGCACACGTATTCAAAGTAAACTTCTTCGTTTGGAAATCTAGCTGGTCACTTAGAGCTTTCAAATGAATTCACATCACAAAGGATTTAAGTGATGCCATCTGGCAAGGAGTTCAACAACATTATGCAGTGCTACCACCACAGGATTTTAGGTCCAACAAATAGCATTCCTGTAACATAAGATTATTTTAAATCTAAAATATAGTGTGTAGTATGCAATAACGTTACGGTACTCTGACCAAAAAAATATGACTAAAAAAAGGTGTGTGATACAAGTAAACGGGTATCATATTTGGCATCAGGACATGCATATTACTTAAAATGACTCAAAAATTCAAAACAGCAAAATCATTGTAGACCTGTGTAATTGAAACTCGTTACCTGTCACTGTCTTAGAGCATTTCCCCAAACATATTGATGTGTTTACGATAACAATGACATTTTGTGTAAATACTACGGTGTAATTAGGCTACTATAGTTACCAAATTGCGACCAGTGTACATTAAGTGTGTTTGATATTAGTCTGTTGTTGTTAATTTTCTCTAATTGTACAATTTGCCACCGGGGAATTACCCCCATATGGAAATAAAGTAAATGAATGAATGAAGGAACAGGACGTGATATATCACTTCGAAAATCTCACGTGCATTGGCCGGGAATCGAACCCGGGCGGGCATCAATTCCACCCGGGAATTCCAGTCAGGTAGCCAGGGTTACCTCAATTCCACCCGGTCCTCCAAGGGACCCAGAAATGAGTTCCTCAACTCCGACCAGGCTTTTCTCCAATGACGTAAACAAATGTCATAACCCTCCTGCTCGCATATCAAGGGCCGGGGTTATAGTTTGAATTAATGAAGTAAAGATTTTTGTGATTTAAGATACTGATTTTTCTTATTTTATTAAATATCCTGCCCATATTTTTATGTAACAACAGGGATTAATATCTAGATCTTTATATATTATGTTTATATCTGATTTAACGAATGAGCGGACTTGACTTCAGAGCGTTTGACCGATGGCGTGGTGGTGGTCGCAAGACATTGTTGTGCCATTGGTCAACCGCTCTGATGTCAAGTCCGCTCATTCGTTAAATCAGGTATAAAGTGTTTGGCACATTATAACTTATATGGCAGAAAATACAAGTGATTTTAAATTAATCATAATATTCTTTTAAATAAGTCTGCCAAGTTTTCTATTTTTTTCTACAAATTTTATACATTGTTTTTAACATGTGCACAATTAAATGTTTGTATGTTTTTTGACCTCGTCAGACATTATTAAATTACATTTACATAATAATAGGTGTATAAATTGAACCTAAAAGAATACTTTCGATATCAGCTGCGGATGCTGAAAATACTGTTTTCCAGCCTAGAACGGAAAAATCAGCTGCATTCAAGAATTCACTCATGCGCTGCATAAGGTGTTAGACCCGGCCCTTTGTATGCGAGCAGGAGGGTTATAACATTTGTTTACGTCATTGGGGATAACCCATTTGCCCACCCCTTGTCAAAGCCTGAGCGGAGTTGAGGAACTTATTTTTGGGTACCTTGGAAGACCGGGTGGAATTGAGGAAAATCGGGCGGAATTGATGTTCGACCTCGAACCCAACCTGCCTTGGTGTGAGGTGTATTGGCAACATTACTCTATTAGTCTTGAAGAATAGACACTTAGGCCTAATAGTCAACTCTCGTTTAAAGCCTATTACCCTCATATAGCTACTCCCCTAATGGACAAAAACTCTTGTAAGAGGATGAGGATCAATCGTAATCTGCATTCTTTGTCACCGACAGTTGGCCGTCTCAAATTTACCTACTTCACTTACGCTTTAAATGAAACCTCGGTAAGGTCTGATTTCAATAAATTCCAAGATGACATGTTTTTCAAGACATTTAATATGGTAGCTTTACCGTACCACCAACTAATAATAAGGAATGGGAAATTCAATCAGTTAAAATTACTTAATTATTTTGCCTAATTAGAGCAATTAATATTATAAGCCTTTTGAAGTATCACTTGGATTATCTTTATTAATATTAAAGTACGAAATCCCAGTGTAATTATGTAATATTGGTGCAATTAATTATACTGAAGCAGGGCTGTGCAGGAATATCAACGTTATGGGTTTCTTTGGTTGTTTTTTACTGCAAGAGTTCAATACACATGGCAACATGACTTGTTTTGTTAATGTGAACCTCCCCAACCAAGCTCAGCGTCCTTTTATCTGGTGCATTGATCGTTGATTTTAACCGTGAATTAGGCTACGTGCCGGTACTTCATTTATTTCTGTATTTGCGTTTGTGTACACAAGTGGAAAAAACCGCCCTCACAATGAAAACGAATTAATTGAATACAAAGTGCATTTATTTTTCTCAAAACTAGCAGATTCTTCAATAAGTGTCTCGGAATTTTTCTACTTAGCTTGCGTGCCATTAATTGAAGGTTTTTGTGCCAATAGTGGTCCGCGAGCATAGTTTGATCATACCTGATCTACAGATGTGAATCAAATCATTTAAGGCACTAGTCAAATTATCTGAAGTATTTCAAAACGTTAAGAAAGTATTATTTTGAAACTAGCAGTAGTACCCGGTTCCGCCCGGTGGAATAATCATGAAGTCTCCAAGTCTTTTTAATATCCGTGGTCAGAAAACACTCAAAGTGGTGTACTATTTATTTATTAATTAATTAATTTATAGCATATGTACTCTTGATAAGCCTCCGTGGCTTAGGCGGCAGCACGCCGGCCTCTCACCGCTGGGTCCATTGTTCAAATCCCGGTCACTCCAAGTAAGATCTGTGCTGGACAAAACGGAGGCTGACAGGTTTTTCTCCGGGTACTCCGGTTTTCCCTGTCAAAATTTCATTCCAGCAACACTCTCCACTATCATTTTATTTCATCTGTCATTCATTTAATCATTGCCCCAGGGGAGTGCGACAGGCTTCGGCAGCCGGCACAGTTCATATCCTCGCCGCTAGATTGGGGGTTCATTCATTCCATTCCTGACCTGGTCGGTCGACTGGAAGCAGGGTGTGGATTTTCATTATATATGCTCTTCTCTGAAGTCTCAACTCGACACGACTCGACAGTTTGATGCTGGCAGCTTGCTCGCTAGCTCGTAAACTCGCTCCAGCTATTTTTAATAGTAATTTATATTTCCACTGAATGGAGGTTGTTGGAAGAAATGAAAAAGTAAAAACACTCATAGTGGCCGATGTATTAAAGATAGAGATATGCTGTCGTTTTTTTTTTTTTTTTTTTTTTGAACTTTCCATGCTGAACAATTCTTACACTTATAGTACCGGTATATGGATATTTTTAACGGTTTAGGCTACCCAGCGTAAGCGTTAATGGTCCACGGGCTGCAGGTTTTTCTTCGACTAGATTCACTGAAATCGTTACTGCTCGGCTTCCTTTGGTCTGGTCATAAATGAATGTTTTTCTATTGAAACCTTCCTTCGGAAAACCTTAACGGAATGGTGAAAACCACATCAAAATCCATCCAGTGGTTCTCGAGATTACCCGTTACATTCAAAAATCGAGGACTTTGTTTTATACTATGTAGAGATAGGTGGAGGGAACAAGGCCTCGTGAGGCGAATCTGAGAAGAGATGGATTTGAGTTCCACCTCAGCCATCCTGGCTCACCATTCACCTCTATGTAGCTTCTCAGATGAACAGTTCCATGATGAGAATTTGAAAAATGTTAGAGATATCTGTGATAAGAATTTTTATCCGGGGAAGTTTGATTGCAAATACATGAAAAAACGCATTGATTTGATTTTAAAAAAGTAACAAATGGGAATAACGCCGTCTCAGAGAATGAACAAACAAGATAGAGGAGAGCTTGGATTGTCGTTCCCCATATCAATAGCACCACTGATATTATTTGCAATAAATTTAAAGAACTAAGGCTCAACGTCATCAACTCCGTTGATAATAAATTAGGTGTTTTTGTTAAGGGGAGTGATAAAACAAAGAGAGAAGATCAGAATAATGTAATTTATCAAATTGAATGCAAGAATGATAACTAAAACAGCATTTATATAGGTCAAACAAAGAGGAAATTTATACGAGAATACAGGAGCATAAAAAGAGAAGTGAAAAGGACACAGAAGAAGAAAATGTGTTGAGACAGCAGAAAATTGCCAACAAACACGACTCAAATGGGATGGTGTGAAAATTATAGATAAAGAGATGGGTTTGAACAAACGATTGATAGTTGAAATGTCGTACATAAAGAGCAATTCAAATTGTGTTAACGCGCAGACAGACACCGAAAGGTTGCACGGAACTTACAATCCAGTACTTGTGTGTTAGGCTGCAGATTGACTAACGTGCCCAAGGGACTGTATATGTTTTTAGGTTATGTTTGATACAAGTGCAATTTGCCACGGTTGTAAACAACATCTCACTGATATGTGTTGTAGCTTGATAATGATCTGCCGATCGAAACGTCGCTCATAATAATGTTTGGAAAAACAAGGTGAGTTTGTCGGTTATTTGGCGAAATTAGATTCTCAATAATAGGCCTAATTATCTACATACCGGCGAAATTAAATTCATTTAACTAATTCTTATTAATATTATTATTATTATATTCATATGTTCACCGTATCATTGGGTTTGGGTACAATTCACCATTTCATCGGCATTTGTTGCAAGATGGAGTGGAGTTCACTATATCTGTAGATTGAGGAACGAACGAACGTGGAGCAGGCCTCTAAAATAACTACTTTCTGCATACTGGTATGCAAATTATGCTGGAACCCCTGTTTATCGAGGTTGGCCTTCAGTGACTGCGGTATGATCCCTGTGGAAGAGATTATGATAGTTAAAGCAGTGACAAATTCCTGTCATCACATCTGTCGGATCTCTTCAGCCAGAGGCATGTATTTCGTAACTTTCTCAGCATAAATGTGTTGGATATTATGTGAGGTAGGGACTGCGATGTCTATTAAAGAGTTTTCTTTTGCACTTTATTAATAAGAATAATGTCTGGCCTGTTTGCTGATATAGGTCTAACTGTGATCACTAATCTGTCCCAGAGTAGCTTGTGTGTATCATTCTCCAAAACAGCATCAGGAAAATATTTATAGTAAGGCAGAATATTGTTACTTAAGGAGTGCTTCTTTGCCAGGTTCAGGTGAATCATCTTGGCTACTTGGTCATACCTCTTCAAGTAGTGCGTAGATGAAATTGTTGTACAGCCCCCTGTGATATGCTGGATTGTCTCGGATTCGCGATGGCGTCTCCTACATTTATCATCTGGCATGTCTGCCTTAATGATGTTTTTAGGTAGCTCTTTGTTGCCCCTACTTGATCTTATATCACCATGAACCCCTCAGTCTCAGGAAATAGATCCGAATGGGTCAGCCAGCTGTTCGACGCATGCTAGCTGCACATCCCTGGCATGGTGAAGGTCCAATGGTGTGTACTTGTCTTGCACCTTAATAACAGCCTGATGCAGGGGAGAGTTCATCTCGTTCAAAAATTAGGCCTGAAGATTCTTCACCTGCTTGGCATGTAGGTGTACAATATCAGTAAATGCGCGTTCACTTCTCTAGCGTGGCAAAATCAGTCCTTCAACTGATGGCTTCGGGTGTGGATATCTGTGTTTCGTTAAGGCGGTGCGTGTCTTAATAAGAATATTATCTAGGTCTGTCTGTGTCCATTTTGCTATACCAAAGGTGTAAGCCAGTATTGGGATGGCATCTGTACTGACGGCCTTTAAGATGTTCCTTCCATTCAATTTGGATTTCAGAATCTTGTTGGACGTTTTATTTTTATTTTTCGTGTGGCTTCCTGAGAGGTCGAGTGCAGGTCTTTCTAGTTGACGCCCGTGGGTGACCTGCGCGTCGTAATGAGGATGAAGTGATGATGAAGACGTCACATACACCCAGTCCACTGGGCACGGGAATAAACCCCAGGAGATTAAACTCCCTAATGGCCCGGCCGGGAATCGAATCCGGGATCCTTCGGGCCAAAGCCTAGCACGCTAACCAATTAGCCATGGAGCCGAATGTTGAGAAGTTGATTGTACATCGGTACTTTTTGATCCTTAATGATCTTGCGATGAATTCTCTTTGACTGTTATTATTAAAATTATTATTATTACTATTTATTCAATTCACCACTAACCGACAGTAGTGGCTACGCGGGCTAAAGCGCTGCGTTAGGTCAAGGGGCCAAGCTCTCTGCTGACTCGGTAGACGCGTGGGTTCGAGCCCCATTGTCGGCTGTCCTTGAAATGGTTTTCCGTGGTTTCCCATTTTCAACACCAGGCAAATGCTGGGACGGTACCTTCTGACAGGCCACGGCCGCTTCCTTCCACATCCTTGCCCAGTTTCATTCACCATCATTCATTTCATCTCTCATTAACTCCTCTCGTGAGGTTGGCGTCAGGAAGGGCATCCGGCCTTAAAAACCATCGCCACTAAGACTTCCATCGCATCTCATCCCCGACCCCATTGGAAAAACGGGAATAATAAGGGGTAGACATACAAATTCAATTCACCACTACAAACATGGGTTACTGTAAAGCACGGGTTAAACCAAGTGCTTTAAAACAATACATAAGAACTAGAATACAAACTATAATACATACATATCATGTATATACAAAACATAGAGTTCATTATCACTCATTCACTAGCCGGGATGGATCGCACAATATTGCATGTGGACAACTGGATATAATGCTGCATACTGCTGTAGACGGTCGTCGGAAGATCCCATTCCTTCAGACTCTTGTGGAGTGTGTGAGCTATGAGGCTGATGACTGACAAGATTACAGGGACTATATGGACGTAGTTCATCTTCCATATCCTCTTGATTTCCTCTGCAAGCTGTCTATATTTGTTAATTTTTTCATTGTGTTTCCGTTCGATATTTGTCTCGTTAGGGACTGCTATGTCTAATATCTGGCAACCTTATTCACTACTATAATGTCTGGTCGATTGTGATCTATTATTATTATTATTATTATTATTTGTTATGCATTAGTTTCACGACATCTGTTGGCATAAATCATCCCTACGACTTGAAGATCTGCACGAAGGTCGTCGAATTCTGCCAGCATTCGTGAGAAGTTGGACCAGAGGATGGCTGCCGCCATGAGCAGCAAAAGCGGAAGAAGCTATTGCAGAAACTTCGAAATGGAGGTAAGACTCTAAGATTATTGCAAGTTAGTATTGCCAGAGTATAGGGAATAAATTAACAGGCTAGAATTTTGGAATCTAGTAGAGACATATTGACCGTACGTTGTCATAGCTACTGTATCATGGTTATATGAGGATTTAAATACATTAATATATATATATATAACTAGCTGTACCCGGCATGCCTTACAATGCCAACCAAAGAAAGTGTTGGCGTTGTAATTTTATTCCTTGAAAATCTTTTGGTTACACAATATTTTGTTCAATTTCCGTTAACTGCCTCTAAGCTATCGTAAAGTGGATTTACTAATTTAGAAACATTCGTGGGAGCGTGCACAACAACTCAACAAAGCTTCATCGCAATCGGATGAATGGTATATGAACGAAGATGGAACTTTGTTGAAACCCTTCGCGCGTCGTCACTCATTTGTTGCATCTACTCGTGTGCTACCTAATGTAAAATGGATTTACTAAGTCGAAAACCTTTCCTGGCGTGTACAAAACAAAGCATCAAAGTTTCAACGCAATCGGATGGAAGGCATATGAACGCATACGGGATTTTGTTTAAACGATTCGCACGCCGTCACTCATTTGTTGAATCAACTCGTGCGCTACCTATTGTACAATGGATTTACTAAATCATAAACGTTCCCTGCAGTGTACACAATAATTCACTCAATGTCATCGCAATCGGATGAATGGTAGGCCTATATGAACGCAGATGGAACTTTGTTGAAACTATTCGCGCGCTGTCACTCATTTGTTGAAACTACTCGTGTGCTATCTACCTATTATACAATGGGCTTACAAAATCATAAACGTTCCCTTTAGTGTACACAATAACTCGCTCAAGTTTCATCGCAATCGGATGAATGGTATACGAACGTATACGGGATTTTATTTACACGATTCGCTCGCCGACCCTCATTTATTGAATCTACCCGTGCGCTTCCTATGAACAATGGATTTACTAAGTCAGAAACCTTCCCTGCAGTGTGCACAACAACTCACCCAAGTTGCATTGCAATCGGATGAGTGGTATATGAACGCATACGGGATTTTACTTATACGATTCGCGTGCCGTCATTCATTTGCTGAATCTACTCGTGCGCTGCCTATTGTAAAATGGATTTACTAAGCTAGAAACCTCCCTTGGAGTGTACTCAACATCTCACACAATTGTCATCATCTGACGGATGGTATATGCACGCATACGGGTCTTTTTTGAAACGCTTGGTGCGTCGCCGCTCATTTGTTGAATTAACTCATGCGCTACCTATTGTATCGTGGATTTACAAAGCCAGAATCCTTCCTTGGAGTGTACTCAATATCTCACCCAAGTTTCATCGCTATCGGACGAATGGTATATGAACGCATACGGGACTTTTTTGAAGCGCTTCGTCACTCATTTGTTGAATTTACTCGTGCGCTACCTATTGTATAGTGGATTTACTAAGCCAGAAACCTTCCTTGGCGTGTACTCAATATCTCATTCAAGTTCCATCGCTGTCGGACGAATGCTATATGAACGCATACGGGACATTGTTGAAACGCACCGCGCGCCGTCGCTCATTTGTTGAATCTACTCATGCGATACCTATTGTAAGATGGATTTACTAAGCCAGAAACCTTCCTTGGAGTGTACTCAACATTTCACCCAAGTTTCATCGTAATCGCATGAATGGTATATGAACGCATAGGAGACATACACACCCACAGACAGACAAACTATCACGTAACATTGATTTTTATATATATAGATAAATTATTCATATTTTTGGGATTATGCCGTGTTGAAAATTAAAATTAAAATTCCTAGGCGTTTCAAGAGGGTCCTTGCCACCTTTTTCAATAGAAGTAAAAACAATGTGGCCAAACAATGTGTGTCAATGAGCTGCTAATCGGTTTTGAGGCCGCTGGCTGCAAGCGAAGCGAGCAGGCCAGCGGTGCTTGGGGACAAGGTACCGCTGCGACAATGCGCTACTCTGCCTGGTGTAGGCCTATGTTTTTTTAAGGGGGATAAATTGAATTTTTGTAGTTATAAAATTGTTTCATTAATATAATAATAAAGATTTTCGCCGCAAGCGATTGCTTGTATAAGTTGATAAATTATTTTTAATTGCTGTTTTGATATAAGTTTGCGATTGAAAATGATTTAATTAATTGCTTTGTTTCGGGGAATAAACAGTTGTCATAGCAGACCAGCTCTGATTAGCCTGGTGGTAACTTATGGCTTTAAAATGTAGCGTGCCCCATGGCCGGCGTTAGCAACGACTTCAGCTTGGTAATAATAATAATAAAAATTTGGAAGTTGAAAATGTTAAGTTTTAAATTTGATAAGCTTTAGGAGACCTCTAGGAGGTTGGTTTGTAAGTATGAAAGAATGGTAGACCTGTAGTAGGTTAAAATAATAGATTGATTTTAATCAGCCTCGCTGATAATTAGGGATAAAATGAGATGAGAATGACTTTTAATGAGTTGGATATGTGCCTTAATGTAGCTGTGCTGTGATTGGCCATTGTAGCCCTCTGATTGGTTGTTGGGAAGCCGGTAGTTCTTTGTTTAGAAATGAGTTGTGTTTTGATAAAGCTGAGTTATTATGCTGTATTTTAATGATTTAATGTATCAAACGGTTTGTATGAGTGTACATTCAGGGAGGAATGGAGTCAAAAAGGAGCTAGCCTGGAGTATAACTGAGGATTGGTGATGGTTACGTTTGAGAGTTACGCAACATAGGCCTAATCGTTCACCAATCCAACGGTAGTTGTGCATGAATGAGCACTCCGCGTAGGCTATTCCTTTTTAAATCCACTCCTATTTCGTTTGTTTTTTTTGTTCCGGCGTGAAAATATCTACTGAGTGGTAGTAAAACGGTGAGGGGAGTTTGTTTGGAGTAAGTTTTATGTTGTACGATTATTTATGCGAAGCTGAGATGGATTGAAACGTTAGGTTGAAATGCAGAATTGACCAAGATGCTCTCTGCTGCATTTCACCGTGCCTTGAGAGTGGCTATGTTTGTGCGATCTGTAGGATTTGAGTATTGGTAATATTGAATTTGCTGTTTGTTATAAATGGTTTATTTAACTGTTTTGGACTATGGTAAGTTAGATTTAATGTATCTATGGGCTATTTAGTGTTCTCCCCGGCCCGCCAAGCGTCATCGTAGGCGATCAGGCTTAAGCTAAATCCCTAGGCAGGCACCTAACGATCCGGGGGTCCTGTGTTCGATCGTGACTATGTTAATGTAATGGCAGAGAGTTGAGAGAGTAAGTGAAGTAATTGTGAGAGTGCAGTGGCGGGCTGGGCTGTTTGGATAGGGTGACCAGATCCAGTACTGTGAAATAGAGGACAACAAAGGAAAAATATGAGGACATTAAGGGAAAAAAGAGGACACATCTAAAAGTACTGGTAATAAAACCATATAAGATACGAAAAAAGCTTTTCTATAGTTTCCGAACTGCCGCAGCCTTGTTCACTTTTTTGTGTTTAGCCTATTTGAAGAAATGTGGCTATCCAAGTCTTGACAACCTACGAAATTAAATGAAAATTTTATATAAATAACGCTGTTTTAATATTTGTAATTTATTTACTAAAACAATAAATTATAGAACTTACCATGATTTGCTACCGAGACGAAAGTTGCAGTTGGGCTACCTCAAAATCATTACGTCCAAGCTTGAAAGCAGGATATTTGGTTTTCAAAGCATCTGTAAAATTTCACTTTCATTTAGGCATCTTGAAAGGGAGCAAATTTTAAACTGGCAACCACACAACCACGCCACAAGACTGCCATTCAACGGAGCACAAACCCAGAAACACATTCCCAAACCCAGAGTAGACCGGAAACAAAAATAGTAACGCTGCACATCAGTAAAAAATTAAACTATTGCCATGGCGCCAATATAAACTGTGAAAAACTAAAACATGCATACATTCATACGATTATATAGTAAATTAATAAAAAGGAGGACATTTAGATAATTTTAAAAATTGTTCGCGGACAGCGGACAGAGACGTAAATTGGAGGACATATCCGCGAAAAAGAGGACGTCTGGTCACCCTATGTTTGGAGTGAGAGTAGTGATGGAATGTTGGGACGTGTTCGATGCCTGGTGAATGTTTTCTGCCTGTGTTTGATGGCGTCTTTAATATAGGCTACTTGCACCCTGAGTAGGACGCCGCGTGATTGCCCCCACAGTTAACACACGTGGGGCTGTCTTTTGGCACCGCACAAACATTGTGGCGATGATTTGCGCCACATCTGTTGCAGCGTGTGTCATGTCTGCAATTTGCGGCGTCACAGTGCAAGCGTTGGCAGTTAAAGCATTGTATGACTAGTGTATTACTGTATGTTGGATGATCGCTTGGCGGCGCTGCGGCGCCCGAGTTGGTGTCTTTGGTTTGCTGGGAGTCTTTTTGTGCGACGCTTGTTCTGAGGAAGAGTGTGGCTTGTGGGTGGGAGATTTGGGTGAAATATGACCAGCTGGCACTGCGTCAGTGGCGTGCATGGTAGAGGGAGATGAGAGGAGATCTATTTGAGTCTTTGTTTGAGTTGATAATGTCAGTAATTGAGGTCCGTATTGACTAACTATAAATTAGAAAGAAAATAAAGGTATTCTGCCTTTCCAATACTTGTATTCAACCTACTCACAGGTACATGTTTCGAAGGTAAAACTCCTTCTTCCTCAGCCTGTACATAAAAATAACAAAGATAAATACGGTAACCTTTATAAGAACATACGTTCTTGAGTAGGTTCAATACAAGTATTGGAAAGGCAGAATCCCTTTATTTTCTTTCTAATTTGTTTGAGTTGGTTTTGAATATTTGAGAGTTGAAGGCATGGGAGGTGGAATTGGAATGGTTGATGAAGCTGTTTGAGTGTTTTTAGTGCACTTGAGAGTTGGTGGCATGGAAGGAGGGAATGTAATGGCTTGTGAAGATGTGCTAAGAGATACTGGGTTCGGTGCAGTTTGCGTGTGCATGTCGTTTTCTTCTGTATGTGCCGGAGAGATGAGTAGCTGTTGAGGAATACCAGGGTGACTAAAGAGGGCCCTCCTGATACTCCCCAAGCGTCTGTTGTTGGTAGGGGTAATGAAAATGAACCCCTTACTAGTTTCCTCAATATCCGCGATGGACTGCCATACAGATTGCAATACCTCAATGATAGCCAGCCGGGTAGCGGGGATATCCCGTGATGGCCTAATCATGACTATTGCGGCCCACGGTGCGGTTCGCCTGGGGTGTGTGTACATAAGGTACTCTGTAAAATCGAAGGCTGGTCCGGGTAGCTGGCGTAAGGATAAGCCTTCTTAGTGCGTGTAGATGTGCATGGCGTGTCCCTGAAAGTATCCCAAACCGGATCGGTTGGATCAAAGTCTTCAGGATTATATACAAACTTAGGCTTTCACGGCCGGCGTTAGAATCTAAGAAGTGATTATCCGGGCTGTTAGGCCGTGGTCCAGTAGGGCTGTTGTTTCCCGACGTTTCAGCGAAGACTGCGTTCGCCATTATCAAGGGTCTTCTCTTTCCGATGGTCAGAGGTAGACTGAAGTTGCGCTTGTCCGCCACCGCTATATATAGTGTGCGACCAGGTCGGTTCACTGCGCGGTCCGGAACTTTCCGCGCCAGGAGTGGAGCGCGCTGATTGGCTGCCAGTACCGAGAGGTGTGCAATGCTCAGCCAATGGTTTGATGTTAGTTGATCTGAGGACGGGATGCCAGATTTTGTTCACCCGTTCGCTCTCTTCTGGCATCCCGTCCTCAGATCAACTAACATCAAACCATTGGCTGAGCATTGCACACCTCTCGGTACTGGCAGCCAATCAGCGCGCTCCACTCCTGGCGCGGAAAGTTCCGGACCGCGCAGTGAACCGACCTGGTCGCACACTATATATAGCGGTGGCGGACAAGCGCAACTTCAGTCTACCTCTGACCATCGGAAAGAGAAGACCCTTGATAATGGCGAACGCAGTCTTCGCTGAAACGTCGGGAAACAACAGCCCTACTGGACCACGGCCTAACAGCCCGGATAATCACTTCTTAGATTCTTCAGGATTATGTTTGTGTGATGGGTTAATATCTGTATGTGAGTGTAAAATGGGATGAATGAAAAGGGGGTCAAATGCCTTTGGCAGACCCGTAAAAAATATATCCGGCCTCGTCCAAGAAGAGCAGCCAATCGCACAAGGTTATCCAGTTATTGAGCTGAGGGGCAGCGACAGTGTGTGAGTTGGCTTCGAAGATTTTGAGTTAATTAATTTTGGCTGCTGACGGGTAAAAGGGAAGAGTTACTTGGGTGAACTCGGGGGTAATATGATTGCTTGACGCGGATGGTTAAAGGTGGGGTAAGCACAATAAGCTTGGCTGCAGGGCGACAATGGGTAACGGTTGGAAGTAAGTATTGTTGCTTGAATAGGCAGGGCGGGAAGGGAATTGGTTAAAGGTTGGGTAGGGCTAGATGGTAGCAATGAGTCGTAGCCTCGGCGGAAGGTGGATCATCAGTAGTGTGTTTTGGCCGGTTCTACAGCCTCCACCTCCACACCCTCCACACAAGATGGCGGCGACGCGATATCTCTCGAACGCATGGTCGGATTTTGACGAATGAGGTGTTATTGATCTCAGGCTGATACTCCCTTTCCAATGGACAACATATTTCCACCCCAAAAGGAACCCTACCCCTACTAGGGGGTGAAATTGTATTTTTTTTAGAGAATCTCGCTGTCCAAGTGCAACATGTGAGAGTTTGAATACCAATATGGAATTAAACGTTGTTCCGCAAATCAATAATCAAAGAGGGATATGTTAGGCCTTGAGGCGAGAGCCCCTGTCATTGTTGACAGGTCCCTGTGGACGGGTCATTGTTGCCGGGTCATTGTTGACGAGTCCCTGTGGACGAGTCCTTGTGGACAGGTCATTGTTGACAGGTCATTGTGGACGAGTCATTGTTGACGGACCCCTGTTGACAGGCCCTTGTTTACGAGTCCTTGTTGACAGGTCCTTGTGGACGAGTCCTTGTTGATGAGTCCCTTTGGACTGATCCCTTTGGACCGGTTCCTACGGACTAGCCCATGAATTTATTTAAATTATGTCAAAGGGCCTAACTACATTTTGCGTGTAAAGCAATGTGTTGAACTGACGTTGTTCACCAGTCCCCCACTACTATAATGTGATAACGATATGAAAGGATAGTGACGAAATACATGTGAACATACAAGGGATCTAACTTGGTGGATGGATGTGTTCTAACGAGTCATTTGTAGTTGAAAGAGAATAATACATGTTCTTAAGATGTTAAAACTATGGAGATGGTACGTGTAGTAAGACGTCTTGTTATTTCCTGAGTCATATTACAGAAATGGCAGAGAGCGCGCAGATCTGTTGCTATGACTAACGCTGCAGTAATTTGAAACGGCAAGTGTTCATGAAGACAATGGGTGATGATCATGCAAAGTTAGCAGTTATTGGATATTACACAGGTGTTCCTTCCGGTGTTATGTTGCTGACATGGCAGAGAGCGCACACTGCGGTTGCTATGACTGACGCTGCAGTAATTTGAAACCTCAGGTGTTGATCAAGACAATGGGTGATGATCATGCAAAGTCAGCAGTCATTGGATACCACACAAGTGTTCCTAGTGTACTTTGGACTCTCAGCTGTATTGGGAAAGGAATTGCAATGATCTGCAAAAAACTGCTGACACGAGCGATGAGAGTTTATATAAGAGAGGTGTCATATATTTCCCTACTGTCAGTCTTTATTACTCGCTTTGAGTGAACAGTGCTCTATTACTGCTCAAGAGTTGTAAAAAGCCTTTTGAGTAGAAAATCATTAAATTATTTTGCAAGGTAAGTACTTATTATTAATGGATTGTAGTATTTTATTACTAATTGAGGTTGAAGTTATTGATTGGAATGTATTTATTGATTAATTGATTGATTGATTTGTTTACAGATAATTGGGTACCTGTAGGTTACCAGATTCCTACAATCAGTTCATTCAGTGGCAGCAGTTGATAAATTATTAAAAGTAAGTGCCCCTCTAATAACTTTTAAACACTTAGAGTGATATTTTCCAATGTTCACCACTACATGTCAGTGAAAATGGTATATTTGGCAGTCAAAAGTTGGAACTACGTGACCATGGTGTGTAAAGCTAATTTTGTAGGTTAGATTTTGATTACCGCTCTATTAAGTCTGAATGTTCATTGCTAGGTGTCAGTGTCAGAGGGAATATTTAAAGACTTAACCTCAGTTCACCTAACATAACCTAACTTTACCAACCTTAACCTTGTCATGTGACATGTTTTACAAGTTTAAGCTTGTTTTAAGACTGGCTATGACGTCACACTTAGCTCACTTAACTGACGATCGCTGGTTTCTATCACGTGTCATGTTCTACAAGTTTAGACTAGTTTTAAGACTGGCTATGACGTCACACTTAGCTCACTTAACTGACGATCACTGGTTTCTATCACGTGACATGTTCTACAAGTTTAGACTTGTTTTAAGACTGGCTATGACGTCACGCTTAGCTCACTTAACTGGTGATCGCTGGTTTCTATCACGTGTCATGTTCTACAAGTTTAGACTAGTTTTAAGACTGGCTATGACGTCACACTTAGCTCACTTAACTGACGATCACTGGTTTCTATCACGTGACATGTTCTACAAGTTTAGACTTGCTTTAAGACTGGCTATGACGTCACACTTAGCTCACTTAACTGCCGACCGCTGGTTTCTACCTCTCTATCAAGTTCCAATGTTCACCGCTGGGTGTCAGTGACAGTGGTATATAGTAACCCCCAGTTAGAACTACATGAAGTTAGACTTGCTAGGAGTTCACAGATCGATTTAAATACCCTGCTATAACCATTGACTGGTCATTAATTAAACTATTTATATTGTACTTTGTTTTATCATTTATTAACATTTATGATTTCTTTCTTTTATAGGTAATTTCGAAAGTGATCATAATTTTCAATTGTGGTGACTGTAAGAAACAGTTCTCAAGACCTGACAACCTTCAACGACTCGCAAGTGCTAAACATGACATTAAAATGTTTGGGTGCAGTCATTGTGCTACCACATTTAACAGACAGGATAGTCTTGGACGGCATGTAAATTTAATGCATGTCAGTTCAGCACCTTTTTCATGTGCAGTTTGCGATCTTGGTTTTTCTGCTGTAAAGCGATATCAATCCCACATGGTTGAAGTGCATGGGGAACAACAGGAATTAAAAACTGTAAAACCATCAACTAGCACGGAACCTTTAAATGAATGTGATGCTCAAAAGCGTAAACGTTCTCAAGATTGTGAAAATAGTTGTGCAACAAAAAGAAAGAAGAATATTGAACCTTCAATAACACATTGTGATATATGTAATATTGATATACCTTCTTCAATCATTCATGGACATTTACGTAGTATTCATCATAAAAATAACGCTTGCCATGAAAGAAATTCTGGAAATATTCAACAAATTGGTAGTGCGTTTAAAAGTCGAATTGCTAGTTACAGACTTCATAGTGAAGAAAAAACTCAAGGTATTGAATCATTTTTAAGAAATGTTCAACCTAGTGTGTTTGGCTTAGTAGAAAATGTTTTAGTGGAGCATAAAACATTTAAAATGAATTTTGAACTTTTTGGACTCTGTGTAAAAACTGGGGGCGAAGGTGAAATTACGGATATCAAATCTTTTAATACAAAAAATTTAATTGTTCGTGAATCAACTAATATTAGTGATAAATACCTAAATATTTCAAGTGCTATCATTGTGAAGAGTGAAGAGTTCCAGGAAAGGGAGTCAGGCTGGGCGTTGGTTGAAGTTATTTAGAAACCAACATGAATAAATATAATCCCCTTCGAGCATCATCATACATTGATTTACCAGCATGGATCAAACGGAAGAAAGCTGTTGTGAACGTTATGAATAGTGACCATGCATGTTTTGCATGGGCTGTAACCTCAGCTCTCCATCCAGCAGTGATGAATGAAAAGAGAACATCACCTTATCCTCACTATTCTTCAGTGTTAGATTTAAAAGAAATGGAATTTCCTATGGCGATAAAAGACATTCAACGTTTTGAAAAGCTGAACAATGTAAGTATTAATGTTTATGGTATTGGAAATAAGAGTATAGTAGGACCTCTATATTATACTCAGGAAAAAGAGGATGCTCATATTAATTTGTTATACATAACTAAAGGTGAAAATGCCCACTATTGTTGGATAAAACATTTAAGTAGACTTGTCAGTAGTCAGATAACAAAAAGAGAACATAAGAAGAGGTTGTGTGATGGCTGTTTGCTATATTTCAGAAAAGAGGACCGACTAATTCAACACCAAAAATGGGGGTGTAATCATGTGTGTACGGTATTACCGACTCCAAAAAATAACATTCTAAAATTTAAGGATTATGAGAAACAGCTTCGAGTACCATTTGTTATATATGCTGACTTCGAGGCTTTGCTAAAACCATTTAATACATGTTCATCGAATCCAGCCCAACCTTTCACCAACACTACTCACATTCAGGAACCTTTTAGCTTTGCATATTATATTAAATGTAGTTACGATGAATCTTTAAATAAGTTTGAGCTCTATAGAGGACCTGATGCACCTAAAGTTTTTATGGAAAGGCTTGAGAAAGATGCCATCCGTATATCCTCTATTTTAAATACGATCATTCCAATGGAGCCACTAACTTCATCAGAGCAAATTAATTTTGAAACTGAAACTAATTGTTTTATATGTGGTGAATGTGTATATACAGACAGGGTTCGCGATCATGACCATTTAACAGGAAAATATCGTGGTGCTGCTCACCAAGAATGTAATTTAAATTATAGAGTAAGTAAATTAATTCCGGTCATTCTACATAACGGTAGCAAATACGATAACCACTTTATCGTTAAAGAATTTGGAGCTTCAGATGCGAAAATTGATGTGATTGCAAATAATAAGGAACAATACATATCGTTCACAAAATACATCAAAACTAACAATAAAAAACCATTAAACTGCGATTTTTAGATTCATTCCGCTTTATGCCGAGTAGTCTTGATAAGCTGGCTACTAATTTAAAATCAGATCAGTTTCATGAAATTCAACGTGTCTTTCCTAAAGAAGATGATTTTAATTTAATTCGTCAAAAGGGTATATTCCATTATGAATATATTAACTGTGTGGAACGTCTTGGGGAGTGTTCTTTACCATCGAAAGATGGATTTTACAGTTCCTTAAACACAAGTCATATCAGTGATCAGGAATATTTACATGCACAACGGGTATGGACACAGTTCCACATTCAAACTTTAGGAGAATTTTCAGACATATATTTGAAGACAGATGTGTTATTATTAGCAGATGTTTTTGAAAATTTTCGGAATGTTTGTATGAAAACTTATGACCTTGATCCTTGTCAGTATTTCACTGCTCCTGGGTTAAGTTTCAGTTCAATGTTGAAAAAAACGAAAGTAAATTTAGAATTAATGACTGATATAGACATGATCAATTTTATAAAATCATCAATTCGAGGTGTATTAAGCCAATGTAGTGGACGGTACTCTAAAGCAAATAATAAATACATGCCTAGCTACAACCCTTGTGAAGAGTCAAAGTATATTGTCTACCTCGATGCAAATAACCAATATGGTTGGGCTATGAGTCAATATCTACCACTGAAAGATTTTCGCTGGCTGACACAACCTGAAATTGATGTCTTACATGTTGACACTCTTAATGATAACGATGATAAAGGATATATTTTAGAGGTAAATCTTGAATACCCTAAAGAGTTACATGATGATCATAATGATTTACCATTTTGTCCTGAGAATATGAAATCTCCATACATCACATCACGAAAAAAAATGTTAATAGATAATGTAAATGATAAATGTAAATATGTAATACATCATCAAAACTTGAAACAGTGTCTACAGCATGGATTGGAATTAACTAAAATTCATCGCGTATTGCAATTTCATCAGTCAGCATGGCTCAAACCGTATATTGATCTAAACAATAATTTAAGAACACAGTCAACAAACGCGTTTGAAAAAGATTTTTATAAACTCATGAATAATAGTGTTTTTGGAAAGACTATGGAGAATGTTGATAAACGAGTTGATGTAAAGCTGATAACAAAGTGGTAGAATGATGGTAAAAGGTATGGTGCGAGCAACTTAATAAGCAAGCCTAACTTTCATAGCTGTTCAATTATTCATGAGGATTTAGTTGTAATACAAATGAATCGTCTTAAAGTAACTTACAACAAACCCATATATGTGGGTTACACCATTCTGGAATTGTCAAAAACACTTATGTATGAATTTCACTATGATTATGTAAAGAAAAACTATCTTGATAATGCTAAATTACTCTACACAGACACAGATTCTTTTATTGATGAGTTTAAAACTGATGATTTTTATTAGGATATCAAAACTGAGCTAAATAGGTTTGATTCAAGTGACTATCCCGAGGATAATATTTATCATTTGCCTCGAGTAAACAAATAGGTTCTTGGGAAATTTAAGGATGAATGTGCTGGTGTTATTATAGACACCTTTGTAGGTACAAAATCTAAATCATACAGCTATATCCCAATTGATGATATAGTAGCAAAGAAATTGAAAGGAGTGAAAAAGAATGTTGTTAGTAAAGAGTTAGATATAAGTGATTATAAAAACTGTATAGTTAGTAACCCACCTGTATTATATAAGAAAATGTGTGTATTTAGAAGTAAAAATCATCAACTACATACCAATTTGCTGAACAAAGTTGCTTTAAGTAATGAAGACAACAAACGATTCATTATACCCAACACATTTGATACTCTTGCTTGGGGAAACAGTCGCATTGACGACTATTACTTTACTTGAGTCTAATGATCACTATATTGTAATATTTGTAGTGTGTTTTATATTGTAATTTTTTTTTTGTAAAAACTGTAAGTAGAATGTATAATGTTAGGCTACTCTAGTTTAGTAAAAATAAGATAAGTAATACATTTTAGTGTAAAATGTTTGCTTTTGTATATTACGAAAAAGATTTAAAAAATGTACAGCATGTGTGAACTAAACAAGGGGAATGTAAAAAATGTAAAGTGGAAATTGTAAATATCCATGTGTGAAAAAAGTGAAATGACTATCACCATTTTAAAATTAAAAAGACATTGTGATCTGGTAAACCTTGTTTTTATTTCACAGCAACAAAAATGTACAGAATGTGTAAACTAAACAAGGGGAATGTAAAAAAAATGAAAAGTGGAAATTGTAAATATTCATTTGTGAAAAAAATGAAATGGCTATCACCATTTTTGAAAATTAAAAGATATAGTGATCTAGTGAACCTTATTTTTATTTCACAACAAAAAATGTACAGAATGTGTGAACTAAACAAGGGGAATGTAAAAAATGTACATTGGAAATTGTAAATATTCATGTGTGAAAAAATGAAAATAAAGGAATGGCTATCACCATTTTTAGAATTAAAAGATATAGTGATCTGGTGAACCTTATTTTTATTTCACAACAAAAAATGTACAGAGCTAGTTAGTTATTGTTGTTTTAAGGGGCGGAACTACGAGGTCATCTGCCCCTAAAATGTACAGAATGTGTGAACTAAACAAGGGGAATGTAAAAAAGGGGAAGTGGAAATTGTAAATATTCATGTAATAAAAAATGAAAATGAAGAATTGGCTATCACCATTTTTAAAATTAAAAGACATTGTGATCTTGTAAACCTTGTTTTTATTTCACAACAAATTGAGCTTTACAAAAATAGAATACAAAGAAATATCAATTCCTCAATCCTTTTCAATGTTCATGTCCTCTCATCATTAACTTTCCTTCTATAACACTAATCACAATGAGGGCTGCCAACCTCTCTCCCACTGAGACATCACAGGATGTCAAACGTTGTTTAGCTTTTCAACGATACTTTATCCGCTACACGTCTCAATGCAGGATGACTGTGGTGATAAGAAAGGTGCATGCTTGATCCAAAGGATTAATAGGTATATCACCACACTGCAAAAGTTCTTCAAGATAAGTTCCAGGACCACACAAATAATAACCAGGTAGGTAGATTTCGAAAGTTAAGTATTGAATTACTTTGTCAATGACGCCATTGCCAGTACAGGTCTGGCATATCCTTTTCCATAGATGGTAAAAAGGTTTGATCTTCCTCCTCTTCTGTGGATGATGTTGTTTTTGTAGCTTCTTTCTCTCCAACACACACGTGGTATGAGGAAATAAAGTCTTAACACTGACTTTTATGTCCATGATACAGTTTGACCAGCTGGCAAGTAGCACACTGTCGCATAGAGGGTATTTTTGCCATAGCCACTTGCTTATGGTGATCATAATCCGTACATGGTTGCAATTCACTTAACACAGGGTCTTGAGTCCATGATTTTGGTACATGTTGCCAGATTTCTTTCACGGCATTTGCTGCGACGTAATAAATGAATGATTTTGGAAAAGCCAATAATTCTTCTTTGGTATAACTGTCTAGTTTCTTTTTGCATACAAAGAACTTTACAATCGCTTTATCGGTAGCACCCCCTTTCTCCATGGTATCACGTTGATGTTTACACGTCGCTTGCAGAAATCTCACTGGTGGCATCCACAGGTAAACCTTCAGTTTTAATTTTATTTAACAACTCCCAGCAGGCATTGGTGGTTAGCCAATGAAACAATTGCCACACCTGTGCCAGAGCTTTATAGGTAATGTTGTCACAGGGGTAGCGGTCCATGAGTGTTTGCAGCGAGGGACAGCCCATGTCCATTAAATCGATACATTGACAGTAAGACGCCAAAAATGGGTGTAGCCATTGACGTTTTTCACTACCTTTCACAAATACTACATGGGCAGAAGACAACTGGGCTTTCATGACCATGTCCAGGTGCTTATATGAAATGGTTCCTTGCTTCCAGTCTAGTTGCATATGAGTTTCAATCCACTGGGTTTGTTTACGGTCTTTATCACACAACAAATCAAACGCATAAGGTGGTTTAAACACCAAATGGGTAGCTTGCGATATCCAAAAAGTGGAACAATCGATAATGGCCACTTCTTTAAATATAAATTTGTTATCTCCAATTTTAAACCCTTGACAGTCGACAATTAGTGTACGCAACATGTTCATTGTCTGGATCAAGTCCAACTGACCACAGACTGACAATTGTTCAGTTAGGTGTACCCATGTCATTTACTTACATTCCATTCTAGTAAAAGAAAATAAAAATATCGAGTAGTCACTATAGAGGTTAGGATATGACAGGGGGGCATAAGAAATAATAATATAACAACAACAACTAATTTTTTATTACATTATTTTATTAGCATAACAAGTTTTACATTCTTTTTTCATTCTAGGATAGAGGCGGTACCATCTCATACAACAAAAAAGTCTTTTGTATTTATAGTGTCCATAACATCGATGATATTCTAATGTCTCTAAACTGGGTGTTTTTAACTGTGAGCTGCTCACTGAAGCACTGTTGACACCATAAAGTCCACACGTATCATAACTTTTTTCATCACTCAGAGGCATGAGTGAGGGGTAACTTGAATGACAGGGTATATTACCCACATCCATTCTGCACAGGTAGGGGCAGGCAGGTGACCAGCGCTGATGTTCCTGCATGGGTTCATCGCTCTCTTGCCATTGGTCTAAGATGATGGGACAAAACACACATTTCACTTCATCTCTTGTTTTTAAATAGTAGAATCCAGCGGCCGCTAAGGTTTGAGGGTTTATAAAAGGCACAGGCCACGTCGCAAAGGTCTTGAAACGTTGTTCCTCAGATTTTAAATTCATGGATGTAACTTCTCTTGAGGCTTGAAAGCAAGACATGATTGAGTGGTTTGATGTGGGTTGACCTGCTATTTATACACTTGTCACTTGGTTGGACAGTGGATAATAGTTGACTTGTTTGTGATGAATAATCAAACAGTAGGCCGTGGTAGTGGCTGGAACATTGTCATGCGTTTCAAAATCTAGTCGAATGTCAATATTGGATGGTTTAACAGACTCTTCCAAGTAGGAACAGTCAAAGACAATCAGTGGCGCCCTTGTCTTAAAAGCTTGGGGTGACAACATTTGACAATTCTCTTTTTGATAATACGACCATCTAAATTTCGAAAACAAGTCGTACAGGCGGCCAAACTTATTTTTTGAAAAATCTAAATCCAGTCCTTCATAGGGAAATACAGCTCCGTTGAGGAAAATACGTGCATTTCTCAATTGCAGGTGATTAAATTGCGTGGCATCTTTGGTTTTTTGATATTTGCGATTTGTTTGAAAACCCACAATCATGTAGAGAGGTCTCTCTGTATAGCGGGCTGTTTTTATAGACCAGCTGTGTGTGTTGGTGGTCGGCAATAGAGGGTACTCATGGAGTGCCCAGCTTCTAAATTCCATGGGTAGAGGTAAATCCTTCTTTACCATCTTGAGTATGTCCAGTTTTTTTTGCTATCGTTAAGGGTCACATAAGGCACTTTCTATAGCAAGCGTTGTAGTTGAATTTTTGAATCATGGGGGCATTGTCGGCTCCCTTCAGTGCATTATTATCACTCCTGTCTCTCACCAGATAAAGCGCGTTGACCACAATGCGCTGGTGATCTTCAGCAAAGCCTAAAATCAGTTTAAGAGGTAAATATCCAGTAAAGGTGCCTTCGGTGTGTACCATCCAGTCATTGATCGAGTCAGGGAACCAACCCGCCATGCAAAGTGTTTTAGCTTCTTCCTCAATATAAGAGAGATATAGTTTCATGACACTGGAAATGCCCACATTTCGAGTGCTATCCACCACGATATCGTTAATCTCATAACGCACTTCAGAAAACAGAAAGGCGAAAGCATGGTTGGCCAACTTGGATGTGGTGGGTGTAGAGCCATCGGCTTTGGTGAGCCGACCTTCAATCTGAATAACACGTTCATGCGGTAGAGTGTAAATATCTTGGTTGTTGATAACAAATTGAATTTCATCATTGTTATTGAGTCCAGGTGTTTGAGCTTGATAAGAATGGAGATCAATTCTTACCACTCCTCGATGTGGTTCTCTACCTCTAGGATATAATTCATCGCGGGGGTTGACGTGGTAACCCAAATGCTGTAAAATCTGCTTGTTCTGAGATGTTAACGTGTATTCATGTGGTAAGCAACTAACACCATTTCTAGACAGTGCTGTTGCTTTATATACAAACTTCATAGTGGCTTTAGCACCAACTTGTAAGTCACTGGTGTGGTAGAATCTAGATCAATGAGTTGTTGCTCTCTATTAATCAGTCTTAATGTTATATTACTAATACCATCGACAGCCACAGAATTAAAAAGCACCACTGAAGGGTTTTCACGAATAATATAGCCATTGGGTGATGTTACAATAAAGTCATAAAGCGAATGCGACGGTTCTTGATTAGTGTACACTTGACTAATAATATTACACGTCACCGACACATGATGGTCCTCCATGAATTTCACTTCATGGTCTGATTCATGTTTTTTGTTGGGCTCCAACACGCGTGGTTTAAATCCTAGTAGTGGACCAATGGAATCGGGATGTGTTTTAAAGTCAATTTTGAATGTAGAAAAAATACTGCAGCGATGAGTGTTGGTATTTCCTACAAGTTCAAACTTGCGCGTTCCATCGAGAAATGACTTTAAATCATATTCATTGATCAACACCACATAAATGTGTTCATAAATGTCATCTATCGTGTATCCACCAGAGTTCAGGGTGAGCACAGAATCATCATAGTAAAACTTGTTGTTCACATTTTCACGTATGTTGTATATTCGATTGTACGTTTCAAGAGAAACAAGTCCTAAACCATAGGGTTTTTCACTCAATTCGATAGGTGGGTAAAAGTCTAGGCTCACTTCGGGTCCACGTCCATGCAGTGTAAACGTCTTACTTTCCACCGACATACTGTTTACGTTTTTGCTTATGCTGCGTCTTATATAAAAAAATTAAACACAAACGTCCACACTGTTGGCTGTTAAACGTTTGCTCACGTTTCACATTATAATATATCTTGATCCTGTTTCCAAAATAAGTCACTAGTTCCATGGGCGGGGCAAATTCCCAAAACTGTCAAAGTACCATACAGTGGATCCCTCTTTGACATAAGCTACATAATGTGTTCCAGGTCCTCGGTGATCATCCAAATTGACAACAGCACATTCATGTTTCCAGGGTCGTGAGGGTAATTGGTTTCGCATGAACACACCTCGAAAATGAGAAAGCATCAGTTGTTTAGCATAGCTTTCCACTTGTTGATGCGTCAGGGCATGTCTTACTATGGCTGAGGTTAAATATGTTTTTATTTTATTTCGAAAATGTGAAATTCCAAATCCTTGTTGATAAAAGGCTGGCTTAAAATTGACATTTCTAGCCCCCCATAGCAATGGCTTCCATTGTTTCATTGTGTCGCTGAATTTCTTTGAGTTGTTGCTTGCCCTGCTGCGTGGCTTTAATAGTTTTTGCCACTGCACTGGCGCCGCCTAAAAGTGAGCCTAGAGCAGCCAGACCAGCGAATAATGCAGGTAAAAATCCCACTCGTTTGGGGACGGGAATCACTCGCCCTTGTTTTGAACCCTGTCTCTGACGCTTTGGAATAACATGTCTCTGTGCTGCTCGAAGAGCTTTCCTTATGGTCAACACATTTTTTCTTTTTTCTTTCGCAAGGTCTTGTTCACGAATGTCTTAAGCCCAGGCTTTGCCAAGGATAGGGTCATATTTTTAGTCTTTCTCACCACATATCTTTGTTTCACCATGATGATGATGATGCTCAACAACCTTTCACAAGAAAGTTTAAGTCACAACTAACGTCAGATTGTTATTTCGTGGCTGTATATTCCAATTCTACATAAAGTGGGAAATCATTTTTGGTTTTTCCAGCTTGCTTTTCATCCCATGTCAACATGAGATGAAAGGATAATTCGTCTCCTGCATTGACCATTTCATGGTTATCGACCAACATCCTATGACCATTTATCTCTATTTGTAAATGGTTCTCATCAGGTATGGCGTATTTGATGTGAATGGTTCCATTATAGTGTAATCGATAGTGGCTTAAACCCGAAGCAAGCACATAGGTGAAGTGCTGGTCATGAACTAGCGGTATATGATTTCTCTCATTCACAGGTTTTACATTTGTCAGATACACTAAAAATACAGATGGGGTAAATTTATAAAGCATTTTCATTTCATAGGTCACGTATCGTTTGGTACAGACATCATCATCTTCTTGTGGGTCTTCCACGTGAATAATGCGGTGATGATTAGCGCTATAGCCATCCACCGTAAGCTGAGGCACTTTATCATAAAACTCATACACCTTGTTATCCACATACTTTTTTGTAGTAACGTCTGTAGACACTTGAGGATGTTTTACATGGGTTAACCGCTTTCCTTTAAAGTCATAATCTCCTTGTTTTGTGCGTGGCACTACTGACCTATCCACATAGTGTTTTTTACCAGGATCTGTTTCTTGTTTAGGATCATGTATGGGAACAGACCTAGCTTTGACCATCAACGCACGTCCAAAGACATCCATCGCCAACATGTAGTAGGAGTCTACTGTTTCTATGACAAGGCTCCGTGCGTTGTATATATAGACAGCCTGCTAGCCTCTCTAAGCCTTAGTTGAAATGAAGATAATTAAGCAGCAAGAGTCATTCCCCGTGAGGGACATGGTTTCCCATCTCTGCCCCACATCACGTGAACAACGTCATGGCTCACTGTTTCCATCTTCCATTCGCTGCATCATTGTGGGACCTTCCGGCTGTGGAAAGACCAATCTTTTACTGACACTTATTACAGCGCCCAATGGTCTGTGTTTTCAAAATATTCATATTTTCGCAAAATCTCTCTACCATCCCCTCTACGTGTTTCTGGATCAAGTCATGTCTGGATTACAAAAGGAGAATATGGGGTATTGTACAGCCTCCCAGGGGTATGCACCCCTTGGAGACCATCCCCCCCATCATCTGCCTACATCTCCTAACGGGCAACCCTTGGAAAGCCGGGCCATCATCCATAAAACGTAGCAGGGACAGCTTGCCACTCTAGAAAGCAGCTCAGTCCTTGCACAATGGTTACACATAGCGACATACTATTAACTGGGCCAGCAATGCCAACACATTGCTGACAACATAACGCCGGAGAGTATAAGAAGGCATCTTAATGAGGTCAAAGGGTCTCTCCATTATCAGTGCTTCAACGATACGGCCGAAGGCTACGCCGGTGTCATCAGAGGTAAGTCAGTCGTGTTCAGAGTTCCTACTTTTGTAACCTCTAACCCACAACTTGTACTACATTGTGAACATAATTACATTCCCTACAAGGGACTCATACTTCAGAATTACAGACCAATAAACACTTGGTCCACACTCTACACACGCTTTACTGTTTATACGCCTCTTTACATCCCGACGCCCTTCCTTATTCCCGTCACGGTAAGACGTGACAGACGGTAGTCTAATAGCGCTAGCTCAGATATCATTGTATTTCCCGAGCCGGCCCGGCTGCCAGTAAGCAGCACGTGCCACTCGGCTGATACGAGCAGATTCAATTACATAATAAGCAGTCAGCTGAGCGACCAGCACAGTGACCCTTGCATTGGGTCCCATCCCTTCAAGCACTACTACATTATTTATAGGAACGCCCCCTAGTTCCTAGCACACCACAACACTCTACACTGGTCAGCTTGCCCTGCCAAGGGAAGCTACCCTTTTTAGGCACAACCTTATAAATTAGTACAATAACTCTCCCTTTTAGATCCACCCCCAATAAGGGATCTAAAACACTGGTGGAGGCGCGGTCCTACGCACAGTAGTACGGGACTCAACCAACGAGCCCTCGTAGGAGAAACGACCCCTTCCGTACCGCAAAAAGCCAAACAAATAGTGAGAAAATTTTCCCCCAGACAAAAAGCACCATTTTTTTGTGTGCTCCAAACTAGCTACACAGGGGAAATTCTTAATAAACCAACCCCCTAGCCCCATACAGAATCTGAGAAATATAAGAATACACTGTCAAACACGCACAGATTTTTTTTTATTATTCTTATTGTAGTCCCATACACTTCAGTCAGAATGGCACCTCATGCAGAGATTGCAAGCCATGGAGGCAATAGGGGTACGCCAATATTATTAACATTATTGTTCAGATGCCAGAGGCA
Organism: Meconema thalassinum; assembly: GCA_946902985.2. Taxonomy (NCBI): domain Eukaryota; kingdom Metazoa; phylum Arthropoda; class Insecta; order Orthoptera; family Tettigoniidae; genus Meconema; species Meconema thalassinum. Next base: position 600,288,635 of record OX336388.2, on the reverse strand, counting down.
CATACAAAGCCGGCAAACACAAATACGGACACTCCAAACAAAAGTTGGGACAATACAGAGCACAGAAACATTAATACATTAATACAGTAATTTGCAAGCAGGCCATGAGCCTCAATAGGCAGTACACCCAAATTTGGGACAAATACCGTGAGCTACAAGCCAATAAGGCCATTTTTGAGTTCATGGTAGGGCCACCAGCCCAGCCGAGAGAGGACATAAGCGTAGATACGCTAACTCGACAATTTGCGAGGATGTCCCTCTCGCTACGTACTGCCACACAATGGAAGGAGTTCGCCGTGGCTACAGTCCAGGAGAAGGCCAGGTTAGGCTCCTACCTACTGCAGAATAAATCTAACACAATTACACGTCCTTCAGCTCCGGTCCGGAAGGCAATTTTGCCAAACCAAGGGGCAGAACCTAGAACAACCCCCTCGGAACAAAGAGACGAGAGGGAGTTGAAGCCAGGGCCATTAAACACACATGATATGACAGGGAAACAAAGGGACATAACCACGTCATGGGCTGAGGACGTAGAGCCCGCCCTACAGCACATAAAGCCTACATACACGTACACAGATAGGCTAACACATTGGCAGGAGTCTACCGTGGCCACATGCCAGAAAGCGGTCAGGCTACAAGCCACCACATTGCCAGGGCATAAACAGGCAGTTAAGCGGCCTTTACCGCCAGTTCAAAGGGCAATTTTGCCAGAACGAAGGCGAACACCGGCATTAGTCCCTCAGGATGCACGATACACGCACGCACATTTTGACCAGGCATTACCACACAGTACACGGGGATTAGGAAAAGTGTTATTACCTACCCCATAAAACCAAGCAGTCAAAAACATACACACTCCCGTAAAATCTACTAGGGCAGCGTCAAGCACAATTAGGCCCTCGAATACAGGTACACTCAAACCTATAGACACGCGCTACGGTGGAAGTAGGCCAAAGCTTACTTTGCTAGAAATTCCGCCGGAAGGTAGCAAAGGAACACCCCAGTGGATTTCAGAGGCCTATAATCTAATAACAGGGCAAAACCCTTCACCTTTCTGAGCACTGAAGCTCGAAAGAGGATAACGACTTCCACCAGGGCCACAGAAATAAACTAACATCACTTGCACCAACATTATAGGATACATAAGTTCTTTTACACGGGGGCGATAAGAAAATAGACCAACAAGTACATAATAAACATAAAATTGCATATATTTTTTTTCTTATTTTATGTATATACAGTGCAACATAGCCAAGTTAGAAGGAATAATTCTAAATCCTTCTTGTTTTTTTTCTTCGGAACCATGGCATTTTTCTCTCAGGCCATCAATGGTTATTGGGCGAAGTGTTTAACACCATAACGTAAAGTCTCTAATACGCAAGCCAAGTGGAAGCCAAGCAGGCTTCAGGCCGGAAAAAGATATTTTGAACACAGCTTAAGCATAAAATCACAGCATAAAGCTTAAGTGAGTCTTTCTAGATAGAAATGACTAAACGTTCTATGTTATGGTTCCACAGTTTGATAGATTCTCTTGTTGCGGGCGAAAGCCGTAAGCGTGGCAAGAATTAAGAATCTCAAACTAGTTTCAAAAATTTGGTGAGGTGTGCTTTAACCAACTGAAAAGCCCAATTGCACACCGGGACGAGACACTGTCATTTTGTTGAGTTACAATTACTTTGAAGGGCAGGTTTGACTCCCACAGTGCACTGGCTTTGCTCGTGACGTGGATACAAGTGTATCAATTACGTCTTGCAATGGCCTTCCTAATGTGTACTAGACAGTGTCGGTAGATTCCCCTGAGACGTAACCAGATTACGGTAGTACTCACGTTACCAAAATGGTAAATACTACACTCAGGTCCCAAGCACCATTTTTTTTAACATTTTTTATAGTGTTCACGACATAATTTTTAGAGACTATCGCCACCTGCTATTATTTTCTTTCAAAGTGCTCTCTTAATCCAGAGCGGGGCATAGCTCTTTTTTTATGACGCAGGCATTAGGCCCGATGAAAGAAAGGTGGCCAAGTTAAACATATATATATATTTAATACATAGGTACACGTAAAGGCGGAAACACTGCCAAAAGGAAAGGAAGTAATCCCACGGGCAGGCGTGAAAAGAGGGCCAAGAAATAGCCCACTGACCGCACCGGGATACGATCCTAACACCCCACAGAACTGTCCCGGAGACACGCGGGCATAATGACATTTCGTACCATTGTAGGGACATAATCGAACCACGGCACAGTAACACAAAATCTGGGGACACAAATGTAGTCAATGGAAGGTTCTTCTACAGTACGGCCAATGCATATGAGATTTCCGAAGTGAAATGCCATGGCCTGTGGTTTGGATTCCAAGTAAAACGGAAATCCCGTGGCTCATGATCTCCAGATACGGTCACGTTAAACCACAAATTCCCCTCTTTTCTTTCACAATGCGAAAAGCACTAATCACAGTCACAGAGAGTAAGCGATTAAAAACACATGTGCCGGACACACAGCGTTATCAAGACAAGTAACAAGCGAGCGCGCAAGACATTGTAATCCGATACCACCATACTCAGCAGTAACGCAGGCCTCAGTGATAACCTGCAAGCTTACAGACAACAGCTCTCGGAGCAGAACGCACGGCATCATTCAAGCCAAGTTTAGAGACCCTATATCTTCCAAAATTACACTACGAGGGGAAATCAAAAACATGCAAACTCTACACAGGTATGCATGCTTTCATTTGCGCATTGCACATCCACGGGAACGTGCCATAATATATGCGGCACGGAAATGATCACACCAAATCTTTACAGACAACCGGATCCGAACCCATGACCACACACAACACGCTCGTACCAAAAACTAACTAAACAACGGTATTTTTGGTCCGAGGAACACAAGCAAAAATCACACTGAGGACACTTCAAGCCCTGAAACACAACGCAAACATAAAACACAGAGAATGACATAAGGTCACGGGTCTGAGTTCCAGTAAAAATTTAGACGCAAGGGAAAGCAGTATCCAGGCTTCCATCCACACCGAAATTGGCCCATAAAAGTGCATGAACAGGGAATACTACATTTCCTCCCACCAAAAGCCAGACATAAAATTTCGAATTACACCAGACATAGAGAATACATTTCCCAGACACAGGTAGGAAAATTTCGCAGGACGCAACTCTTAGGAAACAATGGCCACACAACGTCATTACCTAACTAGGGTGAATTGCTACATTAGTCCGCTAGGAATCTAAAACAATGACCACACTTGCATACGTGCAGAAAAGCACATGCCAGCGGATGACAAACAATAACGTCCCAGCCTGACATTACACATGCCAACTGCTGACTTGCAGACTATTCACACTGCCATACTGCGGTGACGAGACACTATTGCGTATCGCCAGTGACCGTGAAATTACAAACACATAACAATTATAACACCATACATTTTTTTTCCACACTGCAAAAACATTTGGCAATGGACAAGACGTGACACAGCGGAACTTATCTTGGGCCTATAAGGGCACGTTCGCAAGGACGTTGGCAAGCCACGGGCGCCTTCTGCCCACACAGGCGATACATATTATGACTTAGGCTGCAACAGACCAACCGTCCGCGTGGTGTAGCGGAACATAGTCACACACACGCACACGCACTCAACAATTAGGAGCAAACACAGACAAGATCTCCCCCTAATAACTTCTCTTATCGATCGTAAGGCATAGGAGTCATTACAGATGACTAACACATGACCAGTCGCACTACGACCACTGGCCACATCTACACTACAAATGGCAGACCAGATTAGGTCATGCAGCTCTACTATCCCAAGGCGCGGATAGACAGCCAACATGGACCAAGGGAGGATGACAGGAGAACAGGCTACCAGCGTACCACCTTACTCCCTTCCCATAACCCTCTCACGCCCAACATAAACCAACGCAGACATATCTACACGACCAAAAACAGCTACACTACATTGCAAAGTACACACAAGGGGTTGATGGACTTCATGCGTCTAAAGAGCAGGCATGCTACGCCTTGCGCCACGATGCTACCACCTGAGTATTAGGGGTGGATCAGCAAACATTAAATAAGCATAATGCGCCTCTCCAAATGAGAGAGGAGGCCATAGATATATATTAACCATTCTTTAGTACTTAAACACTCCCGCATGGAAGGAATATATTGGTATTATGCCCCACCCTACACCTATCCGTACATGAAGGCAGACACTTCATATCCAGACACATGCATGAGTATCCCACCCATTTACCGGGGATTTTGATATCAAACCTGCATGAAATTTTCGTATCTTTGCAATCCCCGGAATTACCTCCCCACTCCACTCACTATAGAAGCATCCCACTGCCATCACCGGTTCCAGGCCACCACTAACGTGGAACCCAAAGGTGCGCAAACCCCTTCCTACCATACTTTAAGCCCACTCAACAAATAACTACCCCCAGATCATAATAACAGGGTACCTGACGCCTCAGACCCTACTAACACCTCCATTAAGGTACAGAAAGCATTATTGCTGGAAAGCTGACGTAGCGATGGTAGACCAGAAGTAGCCTATGTACTTAGAAGATCTACAACCCCACAACACTGGAAGTATTTTACATTTTACACAGAGATTAAACCATTTACACAGGTTACGCCACATTTTTTTTTACAAAGGAATCTGATACGATCTGATTGATGACAACGGTGTAAGCCGAAGGTCAGAGGGACCACACTGGAGCAGAGCTGGGGAAGGCGATGTGGACCCTTCCCCCAGTTGGCTCGACAGCGCAGCGACCTCACTTAACTGACGACTAGACCAAACAGACGAACTACGTAAGGTCAAAGCATTCGGGACCTGACGCGGGCAAACATCGAGATCTAGGGGTGCATATTAGCCCATCCCCCTTGTCGGAGAAGGTTACACCCACTATGTGTCACGGTCATCGAAGCCGAGATCTGCAGGGTGACTTTCTGAGGATGGCGGGAGAAATAGCTCACTCAGCGCCGGCCTCGGGAACTATCCCTAGAGACGACCCCATTATGACTAGACTTCTAGTTAAGTTTAAATTTAAGTAGGCACGGCTTCCATAGCGGGAAGCAAGACTCCTGTGCGTTGGAGCAAAACACACGATTGCCGATACAGGCAAAGATTACTGCGAAAAGCAAACCACGATTTCCGATACAGGCGACGAGTATTGCGAAAAGCAAACCACGATTGCCGACAGAGGCGAAGAAAATATTATGCCATTGGACCACAATGTCCAATGCCCACATAAATGGCGACGCATCGGGCAGCCAATGGGCATTAAGAGAGGGGCATTGCGAGCGCCTCATAAGGGTTACGTGGGCAGCCCACCTACGACTACACACGCACTGGAAACGATCAAAAGAAATGGAAGGTACAGCAGGCGGAACGGTTTGCTTAATGGCACCGTAAGCCGCCTGTGACTAGGTTAGTACTAGTATTAAGACCTAGAATAGATGTCGACAATAGTATTAAAACGGAGGGGACTACGAGACATTGTCGGGTTCCGGTCCCGGCAATGTACTACAAGGGCACCCGCGAGAGAAATCGGACGGACGAGCCTCCATTTAAATTTTAGTACTTAAGTCATAGTGCCATGTTAAGGTCACTTAGATGTAAGCAAATTTACTAACAGCTGTTGCTAATAATAGCACAGCACATTTCGGCTTTAGAATAAGGTCCACTCGGCATGTAAATACAGAATAGTTTTACAGTTAAGTAATTTTATCAATAAGTTAAATAAGTAATGTAAGATGTAGGGTAACATAAACCTACATTTAAGGCTATTTTTTTATATATATAGATCACAATAGAATATCTCGGCACTCGGTGACTAAAAATCCGTTACCGAGGTAAGCCCGACCATACTTAGGATAAACTAGGTTAAAATAGGCTAACCTAGGTTAAGTTAGACTTCGGTGGCGCTACACTTAGTTTCCAAACTACGCGCTACCGAAGAAGGTTATATATATACCTGTCATGAATCATAATGTATTGCACTGTAATATTCATAATTAACCCACTTTTACCCACACAGGAAGACCACGGAGATACGAAGAGATAAACATCTTAATATGGATGCATTTTTGTTTTGTTTTGATTTACAGGTAACCAAGAACGTGAATATGTCTATGGTAAACATATTACCCACATACACATACATGTCATACACGATTACACTCCTTATCAGTTTTAGTTGCACCCTTAAAGGTGACAACGCCAGCGGTCAGCGGTGGACAGCATACGTGGGATGATGACCATCGCTGAACGCAAACACATTTCAGAATACGCAAATGAAGCGTTACTTCAGGCTCAAAGGGCGACACAAGGTTTGTAAGTGCCGGACCTTCGACCCTAAGGTGGGATTCCGACCCACGACGGAAAACCACGAGGTTAGGTGATAAATACAGGGAGAGGATAGTGGACTAGCCACTAAACCGCACCAGGGACGGCCGATTAGAGAACGGTCGGCGAGGCATAATAGTACGGTGCGCGCCAAGTATAAGAGGTATGCAGTAACTGGCCAGGTAACAGAGCTCTATAAGTTTATATATATATATGATAGTGATAATTATAAAGTGTAAATTATTTTGTATTTTCTCGCCATGTCATACAATTGCAAGGGTCCACAAGAGTGGCAAGAGTACTTATACGTACAGGGTACCCACATGGCAAACATTATTTTTTCTATGTTCATCTTCATTACATGTTTACTATGTTCAATCATAACTTGTCAGGAATTTTACAAATGTAAGGATTACTATTATTATTATTATCGGGTCATATCTGTTACCATTATCAAGACCACCAATGTACATAATGTCTATGATTTGTTTTCTTTCATTTTTCCTTCTTCTAACTTCCCCATTTGTCAGGGTGTTCCGTTTTTTTTCCCACACAAATAAATACTTTGAATATATCCCTTAAATTATACCCTGGAACACCCATTTTTTTCTATTCTCTCCTATCTTTCTATTTGCAGGGAGCATTTTTTCCCCAAGGTAAAGCCAGACGACACAATTCCTCGTCTAGCTGGGTTTTTCCTCCCTGCACAACTATGTAACGAATCACCATCAAAAACCATGTTTTTTTTTGAAGCTAGCAATAAGCCAGCAATAGCAAGGGCAATTTTTTTTTACATGTCAAATTTCTTTTAATGTCAAATTTTTCTCAAATGTCAATTTTTTTTTCTTTCAATGTCAATTTTTTTCTCGATGTCAAATTTTTCGCAATGTCAATTTTTTTTGTTTTGTTAATTTCCATTTTCACAATGCCAATATCAGTGTATACATATATCTGTACATCCCATAACCCTCCCCTCTGAACACGGGCTGACCTCACACCCACACTTCGATACGACACCACCAGGAGATACGAGGGGGTTTCAAGAACCACTACGCCAACATCCTAACCTCCAGTTCCGTTCCCGTTCGCGAGGACGCGAACAAATGAAGGAAGACGCTTGTACAGCCTCCCAGGGGTATGCACCCCTTGGAGACCATCCCCCCATCATCTGCCTACATCTCCTAACGGGCAACCCTTGGAAAGCCGGGCCAACATCCATAAAACGTAGCAGGGACAGCTTGCCACTCTAGAAAGCAGCTCAGTCCTTGCACAATGGTTACACATAGCGACATACTATTAACTGGGCCAGCAATGCCAACACATTGCTGACAACATAACGCCGGAGAGTATAAGAAGGCATCTTAATGAGGTCAAAGGGTCTCTCCATTATCAGTGCTTCAACGATACGGCCGAAGGCTACGCCGGTGTCATCAGAGGTAAGTCAGTCGTGTTCAGAGTTCCTACTTTTGTAACCTCTAACCCACAACTTGTACTACATTGTGAACATAATTACATTCCCTACAAGGGACTCATACTTCAGAATTACAGACCAATAAACACTTGGTCCACACTCTACACACGCTTTACTGTTTATACGCCTCTTTACATCCCGACGCCCTTCCTTATTCCCGTCACGGTAAGACGTGACAGACGGTAGTCTAATAGCGCTAGCTCAGATATCATTGTATTTCCCGAGCCGGCCCGGCTGCCAGTAAGCAGCACGTACCACTCGGCTGATACGAGCAGATTCAATTACATAATAAGCAGTCAGCTGAGCGACCAGCACAGTGACCCTTGCATTGGGTCCCATCCCTTCAAACACTACTACATTATTTATAGGAACGCCCCCTAGTTCCTAGCACACCACAACACTCTACACTGGTCAGCTTGCCCTGCCAAGGGAAGCTACCCTTTTTAGGCACAACCTTATAAATTAGTACAATAACTCTCCCTTTTAGATCCACCCCCAAATAAGGGATCTAAAACAGTATTTTACATTTTCCACGCAAGAGAATGTTATTTCGCCGGATGAGGTAAAGCCTGATTCACTAATGATTTTCGATGATGTATCCACTGAACGACAAGGCATCATTCAAAGCTATTTCAGCATGGGTCGACACAAACATATCGATTGCTTCTATCTTGGACAAACGTATTCTAAAATGTCTAAACAGTTGATTCGTGACAATGCCAATGTCATTGTTTTATTTCGCCAGGACGAGAGGAACAGTCGTCACATTTATAATGAACATGTGAATCCGGATATGACCTTTCAATTGTTTACAGAATTGTGTGGCAAGTGCTGGAACACACACCGTCATGCCTGTTTAGTGATTGACAAACAAAGTGAACTCAACCAAGGGCGGTATCGCTTAGGGTTTGATCATTTTATTGCTATTTAAGGCACTGTATCATTCCCTCTCAATTCATTTGTCACGACACCATGGCGTTAGCAGAGAGTCAATTGAAAAAAACATATTATTAGAGCAAAAATTACTATTCGCCAAAAGTTCCGTCAATTGAAACGATCACGTGCGGATCATGCTTTGTTTATTCAACAACATTTAGCCCCTCCGCTAAAAGCTATGTTGAAACCCTCTTTCAAGCCATCTGAAACGCTACCCACCTTTTCACAAGCCACTCAGACGCACCACGAGGACCCTGAGGAAGAGGAAGAGGAACAGGAAGATTTAACTAGTGTTAGCGAAGTTGAGGATGATGAGGAACAAGTGTTTACGCCTCAAAAAAGGCATCACCCCTTGCAGAGTTTTAAGAAAAAAGAAATACTTGGTCTTGGCCCTTCTAGATCGTCTCCATTTTCACAACTCTTGGCCACCCCTCAACATAAAGCTCAACTGAAAAATATTTTAATAAAATATTATGGATCAACACTGGAACCCTATTTCACCAATCTATTTATTGGAAACACAGATACCACATATGGTGTTCGCTATGAGGATGATAGTTTTAAAATTGGTGATTCAGCGATTAAATTTAGTCGTACTAAAGCTGTCATTAAAAAGACCAACTATAAATTAACACCAGGACTGTTAAAGCTACTATTCTCTCGGACTCCCTCATCCCAAGATTATACGCTAGAGGACCTTGATAAATATAAATCCATTTTATTGGACACCCATGCCCACAAAAGACAGTATGATCCCACTCAACAAGTGAATGCCAATATATCTCAAAAATATAAAACCATCATTGCAAAAATGTTCCCCACTAGTCAAAGTGGTCGTCGTAAAGTGTCCGCTTTAGGGGTGACATTTAAGCCATTAAAACCCCTTGTGGATGTTACCTACTGGCACAATCCCAATAAATTCGTCCAGCGACTACAGCTGTTGCATGCTTCACGTCAAGCCGGCCATACTGGTCACAATTGGGAAATTCAAGAAATTGAGGAAGAACTTCGAGATGCCAAAATTATTGTTTAAGCCCTCACCCATTAAAATGGGTATTGCTCACGAGTTGCATCGTCCAGCTAGACGTCACTATCAGAGACTCAAGGTGATTTCACAGGGTGTGGATGAACTTTGGCAGGCAGACTTGGTTGAAATGGTTCCCTATGCTAGCGTTAACGATGGTGTACGCTATATGTTGACGGTTATTGATGTTTATTCCAAAATGGCGTTTGTTGAACCTGTGCGACTCAAGTCTGGTCCACTACTCACCAAGGCCTTTCAACATATTATTCAACAATCTAAACGTCAACCTCAGCTGCTACAAACCGATCAGGGAAAATAATTTTTCAACAAGGATTTCTCCAGTTTTCTCAAATCTAAGGATATTCACCATTACACCACATACAGCAATCTCAAAGCCAGCGTGGTCGAGCGGTTCAACCGAACATTGAAAACCCATATGTGGAAAGCGTTTACCGCTCAGGGCACTTATCGCTGGTTGGACTTGTTACCTGAGCTAGTGTCACGTTACAATGACACCAAACACAGAACCATTCGGATCAAGCCACGACTTGTGACCAAAAATATTCCACAACTGGATAAACTGTTTAACCCCATAAAAACAGCAGACCCTAAACGTCATCGCCTTAACATCGGGGACCATGTTCGTGTGAGCAAATTCAAGTCAGTCTTTGACAAGGGCTACACACCAAATTGGGGGACTGAACTATTTCGAATTCGTCAAGTCAACCTGAACAGTCCAGTCACCTATTTACTCGAGGACCTCAACCATCAACCCATAAAAGGCAGGTTTTATCTCCAAGAACTCCAAAAGACAGCGTTTCCTAAACATTACCTCGTGGAAAAAGTGTTGAAACAAAAAGGAAATAAACTATATGTAAAATGGTTGGGATTTAGCTCAGCCTTTAATTCTTGGATTAATAAATTACATGTTGTGTGAACCTGTGTGCCTTGTTTTTATTTATTCACTCATGTTGTACTTAACCTACAGTCCTATGTACAGTCCTCAGCTCCACATGTTTTATGAGCAATACATATTTCTTTCTCTCTTCACATGTGTTCTCTCTTACACCGACTCTCCCCCTCTCCTCCCCTTCACATCCCACCACTGTCAAAACAGGTTGTGACTTGTTAGCTCTTATCGTGCACGTGTACAGGTGAACACCTGTGTGTTAGGTCATATTACACATGAACTTGCATTTTCTCACGTATGAACCAAAACAGGATATGACTTGTTTCACAAGGAGGATGCTAATAATGACATCTCACACGTGTTCACATGTATTTCATCACTTTCCTTTCATATCGTTATCACATTATAGTAGTGGGGGACTGGTGAACAACGTCAGTTCAACACATTGCTTTACACGCAAAATGTATTTAGGCCCTTTGACATAATTTAAATAAATTCATGGGCTAGTCCGTAGGAACCGGTCCAAAGGGATCAGTCCAAAGGGACTCATCAACAAGGACCTGTCAACAAGGACTCGTCAACAAGGGCCTGTCAACAGGGGCTCGTCAACAACGACTCGTCCACAATGACCTGTCAACAATGACCTGTCCTCAAGGACTCGTCCACAGGGACTCGTCAACAATGACCCGGCAACAATGACCCGTCCACAGGGACCTGTCAACAATGACAGGGGCTCTCGCCTCAAGGCCTAACATACCCCTCTTTGATTATTGGTTTGCGGAACAACGTTTAATTCCATATTGGTATTCAAACTCTCACATGTTGCACTTGGAAAGCGAGATTCTCTAAAAAAAAAATACAATTTCACCCCCTAGTAGGGGTCGGGTTTCTTTTGGGGTGGAAATATGTTGTCCATTGGAAAGGGAGTATCAGTCCGAGTTCAATAACACCTCATTTGTCAAAATCCGACCATGCGTTCGAGAGATATCGCGTCGCTGCCATCTTGTGTGGAGGGTGTGGAGATGGAGGCTGTAGAACCGGCCAAAACACACTACTATCATCAATTAACATCAGTTCACGAAGTATTCGCTGATCGTGGCGAGAGCTCGGTGCAGGAGCTGCTGTCTTGCTCGGATGCTAGCTAGTGAATCTGTGTTTGTGTCAACTGAGTCAATGAGCTTACAAGACATCTAGAGAAGTACCTCTGATCGTCACCAGGTATAAGCCAGAAGCTACTGTATGGACCTTGGTAGAATAACGCGCCATGTTAAGTAGAACGGTGGAAAGATTAGTGTGGAAGGAGAAGGAAAAGGGGCGGGGGGAAAAAGGTTGAGACTCCTCGAAGAATGAGGATGTACAAAAGGGAGAAAAGGAGGGCGGGGGGGGGGGAGGATGAGGAGAGGGAGGGATTGATGGATGGATATAGAAAACAGATCTGTGCGGTACCCAACGTCATACAGGCTTCAGCGTTAAAACAGATGGAAAATCCTCCAATGACGAACAAAGGAGATAAAGTCATGGCCCTGTGGTTATAGAAGAAACCGAATAATTTGAAACAGGTGAAGAAATAGAGAAACTGAGAGGGGAATTATCTTTCCAGATCTTTAAAAACTGGCAGTCAAGTGTCACTTAGCTGATCGCCACTGGCCCTCTCAAAACGTCTAGGCATTTTATCTTTCATTTTTGTATTTTCAACACGGCATAATCCCAAAAATATGAATGATATTAATAGAATTCAAGGTCTTGAAAGCCTTAATCTACAATGGAATAATTCAGGGTACTTACGTAACGTACAGAAGAGACAGGGGTAATAGAGGTGGTGATTTATTTGTATTCGTCGGGACATCGTTAGTTGCTTAAAATGGGCCGAAATGGATCATGAGCTGTTATGTGTATAAATCTTGGATGAAGAAAAGTTTAACTCTCTTCAGGTGATAGGGACGTATCAAGTAACGAAGGACAACTCATCGCTACTGGATACTCTTTATGACATCACCTGTACGGGTGAAGCCATGGAAAATAATGTTATAATTCCTGGGATTTAAATCTCCCAATCGTGATTTAACTAGCGGTAGTCAAGCTCGACTTGCACCTAACAAGCTTTTTAGGGAGAGGGGTTTCTCCCAGGTAGTTGATTTCACCACGAGAGGGCATGTTTATTTAGTACGGTTTGTGGTGCTGTATATTAGATGTAAGAAAGTTCCTGGAATTAGTGACCACTCCGGTGTTGAACTAAATATTAGACACAGTGACACTCCAATACTTGACTCCATCGAAGCAGTTAAAATAGTTCAGTACAGCAGAGCAAATTTCAGGATTACATGACTGAGTCATTTGTAAGAAGGGCGTCGGAGGGGTGTCATTTAAATATATTGTTGAAAATGTTTCTAAATATCGTAGATAGTTCAATAGAAAATTTGTGTCGTTTAAATTACTGAAGCAAAACCCGGATCCGGAATATTATACAAGGGAAAGTAGCGAACACAAATGGAAATTAAGGAAAGCTTAAGATCAGATGACACGATAGTTCCGTGCATACGAAACCAGACTGATACCGCCACAACTGCTCAGAAGGCGTCAGTTTGTACAGTATGTGACCGTATGATCGTAGTGTTGTTTTTCTCTTACTGTTCTCGTGTTCCGCCTGCGAAGTCGTTAAGGCAGATTTAAACAACAAAGAGGAAACCGAACAATTTGAAACAGGCGAAGGAGTAAACTGAGGGGGAAACTATCTTCCCAGATCTTAAATAACTGGCAGCCAAGTGTCTCTTAGCTGATAGACAATTTTGTTTCCTGCTTGGAAAATGGGACACAGAGGCTTACCAAATGCTTCAACAGGCTTTCAAGGGGGATGCTATGAGCCGCACAAAAGCTTTTGAGTGTTCTTTGGCGCTTTAAACGTGGTGAAAAGAATCCTGAAGACCACGCTCGTTCAGGGCACCCTTCATCTCGAAATTATGAAAACGTTGAGAAAATCAACCAAAAGATCAACGAGGAACTTCAGAAGAGATCTGCAAATGAGACGTGTTGTCACTAAATTTGTTTCCCGCCTTCTCACAGAGCATCAAGAAAAAGACAATCGATTGCAATTGAGCCAGGACTTGGAAAACGAGATTGAAAGTGATCCAAACTTCTTAACCAACGTCTTTACAGGTGATGAGAGTTGGTGTTACGCGTACGATCCAGAAACCACACAAGCGTCAAGCCAGTGGAAGACTTCTAATCAGTGACCCGGAACAGAACGTAACACGGAACCCTTGTCAATGTGGAACGGAGAAATTCTGTTACCTCCAAGGTTATTTCCAAGTTGTAACGTTACCACTGTCTGTTCCAATGCGTAACGGAACGGAGTCTGAAACCATACACGGTATCTGGAACAGTGGAACGGTGGCCGAGCCTGTACCAGTACAGCAGATTGGAGCCGGGTGGAACGTTACGTCGTCCTGTATCGAAATGAACACAGGAATATCCGATAAGTTATAGTTCGGAACGTTCTGCTTATAAAAACGGATCAAAACACATAGAAAGGAACGGAACAAATTTAGCGGGATTTGTAATGTTACAAGGCTGCACTATGACGTCTCTATGTCAACTAGGAGCGGTGCGATGTAGCTCTCATTTTTTATAGGGACGACAGCGTTAGTGGCCAAATCACATCCAAACACGGCACATGCGTTTACTCACCCTTTTCTTCCCACCACACTATCCCATATCCCCGCTCTCCTCACCACACGCCGGCCTTCTGTTTCAGCTAATGAGGAGATCCTGTACCCCAAAAGAAGATGCGCGAACTCGGTCTCCTCGCTGTGATCGGTTGATCAAAATATCTTTGGGACACAGGATTTGTAAGCTAGGGCAAAGAGGGCAAGCAAAGCACAGTGCAATCAAGCAGTTCAGTGGCATCCACCTCACATTACCCCCACCGTACGCCGCCAATCTCAGTTGCAGGAATAGTGTTTGATGGTACCTCAACGTTGATTATCACCGAGACTAGAGGCTTGAGGCCAAACATGTAATTGATAAATTTCAACCTGGTTGGAGTGGGAGAGGCGAGTACAGACGAATAAAATTTTGGTCCGTTTGCATATCATTAACAATCATTTCGTGTCCTAAAATCATTAGGTTGTTTTTCTCGGCTTTCAGAATAAGGCTATATGTCTTACCCACATCGTCACTCCAAGAGGAAAGCGCGAAACTTATTATTAGACTATTGTCATTGTTATTATTATTGTTATTATTAGACTATTATGTTATTATTATTTGTATAATTATTAGACTATTATGATTATTATTATTATTATTAGACTATTAATATTATATTTTTATTATTGTAGATAATTGAGTTTGTACAAAAATTCGCTTTCCAGTAACAGAAAATCTACCTTATACAGTACTATTGGGCAAAATTAATTCTACTTAGTTATTATTAGTTATTAGTTATTATTACCTATTTTTTCCATAATAATTTTCCGGTCACACTCAAAAGAACCATATTCATGAATTCTGTAGTACATAAAAATACCTAATTGCAGTTTGTTCCGTTTATTGTAGTATATTTGAATTTTTAGTCTATAATTTTTAAAAGTAAATGTGAAGATAGTGTTTATTCCTAGCTCTAGTTGATGGAAAAAATCCTACGTGCCGGAAAATTCAAATATTTTCAGCAAGTTTCAGCTCATACCTTATTGTTTGGTTATTTACCGCCAAGAAAGTGGGAATAAATCTCTTATTATTTCCAAAAATCCTATATTCTAAATAAATATACAAAAATAATTAACGAGCTAGAGTGTGAAATTCACATCCGACATCCTTGGTTTTATTTGATTTGAATAAATTACATATTTAGGGGAGCCCCCGTGGCTTAGGCGGCAGCATGCCGGCCTCTCACCGCTGGGTCCGTGGTTCAAATCCCGGTCACTCCATGTGAGATTTGTGCTGGACAAAGCGGAGGCAGACAGGTTTTTCTCCGGGTACTCCGGTTTTCCCCTGTCACAATTTCATTCCAGCAACACTCTCCACTCTCATTTCATTTCATCTGTCATTCATTTACTCATTGCCCCAGGGGAGTGCGACAGGCTTCGGCAGCCGGCACAGTTGATATCCTCTCCTCGCCGCTAGATGGGGTCTTCATTCATTCCATTTCCTGACCCGGTCGGTCGACTGGACGCAGGCTGTGGATTTTCATTTTTCACATATTTAGGGAGAGCAAATATTCCCTGAAAGTGTAAAGTTCTCGATGATATTAGATAAAAGACGTAGCAATATGTAAAATATTTATTTACACTCTCGTTGCAATCAGATTGTCTACCACAATTAGGCATTAATTTTAAGCTCTGCGGAATTTATGTCAACTTTTGCTACTTAAAAACCTATTGTAAAAACCTAGTCTACCTATTAACAAGTAGGCTATTTCCATGAAGATCTAAATAGCCTATTTTCATATATCCTACTTATGTTAATTGTCTATATCAACACACAAAATTTCAGTTTGATTGCTGTAATACTGTACGTTCATAGATATTGAAAACCGTCTAAATATTTCGGATGGTCGCCATGTTGGAGTTTTTATATGTAGGCCAGAGATTTATGTACTATTACATGATGATTATTTCGTATGTTTATTATTCAAACTTCAATTTCATGATTAGGACACAAGATATAAAGACGAGATTTTGAAATTTCATACAGCCGCCATCTTGAGGTTATGAGAGTGAAATGGCCCGGTGGTTTACCTCGTCGATTTTTACACGGACGGTCGAGGTTTGATCTCCGTGAACATCTAGTAGTGCCCTTTAAAATTAGATGTCAGAGAAATAAAATTTGTAAAAGCATTTACCGTACCAAGTTTCACTGCGCTCGGATGGTTAAATTGCGTGAAACATCCATTTATATTTTTAAACTTTGCGTTGCCGCCATGTTGGATTTGTGCTCCGCTGGTTATTGAAAGTCACATAGGTGAACTTATGTTTGTAGTCTTTGCCAACATACAAAATTTCAGTTTGATTGCTGTCAAAGATTAGTACATATTGAAAACCGTTTATTTCAGGCGGATGCCATGTTAGATTTTTATATATGTAGGCCATAGAGTTATGTACTATTAGATGACGATTATTGCTTAGGGTCATTATTGAAACGTTGACTTCTATCGCATGATTACGACTCAAGAAATGAAAAATTTAATTTTAAAATTCGCACAGCCGTCATCTTGAGGTTATGTAAACAATTGACTTAAATTAGATATCAGTACATTATATTGAGTATGTGTTCTACCATGTTTCGTTGCGGTCGGTTGGTTAAATCACGAGAAACGCCTATTTAATTGTTTCAACTTTGCTTGGTCGCCATGTTTGTTTTGTACATAACAGGTTTCGAGAGTCGCATAGGTAAACTTTTAGTAGTGCTCTTTATCACCGTCCTAAACTTGGGGGTGATATCAGTAATGTTTTCGGAGATATGGAATTCTGGTGAAATATTTCGCACAGTTGCCATGTTGGATTGGTGAGATGTAATAAAATTTAAAGGGCACGGACGGTGTCAGACAAAATAGTACTATGGCATTAACGAGTTTCATTGAAATCGTTCCAGCCGTTTAGATTTTATTAGAAAGGATACACACACAGACACACACACAAACATACACACACACACACGGAAAAAAGGTGATCTCATAAGGCTACATTTTTCATAAATGAAAATAGGCTAACAATTAAACAAAAGTAGGAACGGGAGGCTTAATTTTGGAGAGAAATAAGCCTACTCTTATTATCCACAAAGGAGCGAATGTCCGCTCTGTGGAATACACTCTGCCTTATATGGCAACACTGCGAGAAGGTGAGTTCGATTCTCATCTTAGGTATCCCAGAGTAGTTTTCCGTGGTTTCCTACTTCTACTCCAGGAATATGCGTGGATAGTTCCTAAGTCAAGGCCACGGCCAACTCCTTCCCAAGCCATGCCTTAATTACAAATACACACGCTACTACAGACATCACAATAACAAAGCTTATCAGTCAAATTCAATACACAGCCCAACTCCATGGGACTGATGAACAATAGGTTGTATTCCAGACCCCTATATGAAGCAACAAGAAGTATTTCGAATCAATGGGAACCATCGCATTGTATTTAGGAGACATATTTCCAACGTAGGTTACAGTAGGAGCATGTGTGACCGCGATTGAATCCAGCACGCGCTCAGATTAAAATCACTATGTTGATTATTATTGATATTTCATTATCCTGTGTGTGAATACATAATTTGCCTGGAATTAAATGTCGCCCAGCATCGTTGAAACTGTGATAGTTGTTGACGCAGAAAAAGGTTCATTCTTTATCAGGGTTCTAGGTAATACAGTAGATACTGAAAAATATACTTAGGATAGATCGAGTATTACGCTATCCTGAAAGAAATGCCACTAGATAAGATAACATGTATGGAATTTGATGTAGTTATTGTGTAATTAGACTATTATGTGACTGTTTGTAATAACCAGCGTAACATCGTAATAAACGCTGTAACGTGGTAACTAAATAGACTGTGTAATAGCCGTAATAGTCTACGTAAAATTTCGGTGTAATAGCCATAATGGTTGCATTAGCCAGTGTAATAACTGTGTAATAGTCCTGTAATAGTCTGTACATTCATTTTGGGAAATGCTGCTGTGCTGTTCTAGCTCTGTACCGTTCCACGTTCCGTTGGAACATGTTTTTATCTGAGAACCTAGAACGATACGTAAAGAAACCGGGTGGCTGGTTGGTAGAACCTGGTACGGTACACAGTGTAACCGCCTGACTGGTGGAAACGTGATCCTATTTCGAGAACCAAGAACGGTACGCAGAGTAACTTGCCAACTGGTAACGCTGAGGAATCGTTCCAGTTAAGTACGGTTTCAGACGGAGCGTTCCACTAAGACGTACCTTGAAGCTCTGTGCAGTTGGAAGTCGAGATCCTGCTGTACCGTTCCAGCGCTGTAACGTTCCACATTCTCGTACCAAGCTCCAAGTGATGAGAACCACTGCGATCTGACCTACTGAGACACTATCATCATCATCATCATCATATTATTATTATTATTATTATTATTATTATTATTATTATTATTATTATTATTATTATTATTATTATTATTATGCCACACGTTCACAAAGACGGCGTCAGCAAGTATCATCACCAGCAGTGGAACATTGACCGCACCAGCTGCCAACACTGAGACAAGCATAGATGACACAGCGACTCCACCTTCAACACCGGACACTGAAATAGTTCTCGCATCAGATATCAGAGGTATGTTTTGAGAATTACACTAAAGAAACAGATTAGTGAATTGAAAAACCAAGTGAGTGTAAGTGTGAAAAGTGTCGACTTTATTGCGCTAAAATATGATGAGTTGATTGAGGAAGCTAAGTCATACGTGACTCTTCTGAAATCACTTACAACAGAAATGAAAACCCTATAAGACTAAAAAAAAAAGCTACAAGACAAAATATTATCAGATTTAAACGAGAAAGTGCACACAATGGAACAGAACGGTAGGCAACAGTACATTGAAATATTATGTGAAGTGCCGCGCGCGAAAGACGAATGCCTGGAATAAATCGTCCAAAAAATTGCCGAAACTTTAGAAGTAGATCTAAAAATGTTTGACGTTGAGGAAGTATACAGGCAATTAAAAGAGGAAAATCCCCCCCCCCCTTTAGTGGTAACATTTAACTCTATATCAAAAATAATATTTTTTACAGAAAAGAAAAAGGCAAAATGTATTTACCCGTGAGAACACTATTTTTAGCCTATTTTCAATTTTGAAAAAAAAAAAAAAAATAGGCTTATGAGATCACCTTTTGTCCGTGTGTGTGTGTGTGATTCGTGTGTGTGTGTCCCCCTAATAAAATCTAAACAGCAGGAGCGATTTCAATGAAACTCGGAAAGTTCATAGCACTATTCCCGGCGACCTCGACCGTGCCCTTCAAATTTTGTTACGACTCACCAATCCAACATGGCGGCTGTGCGAATTATTTCACCAGCATTCAATATCTCCGAAACTATTACCGATATTACCCTTACATTTTCTAATGTGATAGAAGGAACTACTATAAGTTCACTTATGTGACTTTTGAAAACCTGGTAACTACAAAACCAACATGGAGGTCAAGCGAATTTGCGACTTTTAAATAGACGTTTCTCGCGATTTGACCAACCAAACGCAATGAAACTTGGTACAGTATATGTTTAAATACATTGTAATGCACCGACATCTAACTTCGTTCAATTGTTCACATAATCACAAGATGGCGGATGTGCGAAATATTTCACCGGCATTCTATATCTCTGAAACTATTAGCGGTATCTCCCTAAAATTTTGTACGGAGATAAAGGGCACTACTGGAAGTCCATCTATAAGACTTTCAAAAACCGGTTAACTACAAAACGAACATGGCGGCCAAGCGAATTTGAAAATTTTAAATAGACCTTTCTCGCGATTTAATGTTCCAAGCGCGCTGAAACCTGGTACAGGAAATATTTATACACATTGCAATCCACTGGTATCTAATTTAATTCAATTGTTTACATAACCTCAAGATGGCGGCAGTGCGAATTTTAAAATTAAGTTTTTATTTCTTGTGATGTAGTCATGCGATCGAAGTGAAAGTTTGAATAATGAACCTACGCAATAATTTTCCTTTAATGGTACATGACTCTATGGCCTATACATTTAACAATCCAACATGGCGACCATCCGAAATATTTAGACGATACTGAATATCTACGAATCTATTTTAGCAATCAAACTGCATTTTTTAATGTTCAAAGGGGCTATGAACTTAAGTTCACCTATATGACTTTAAATCACAAATCCAACATGGCGGTGACCCGAATTATAAATATTCACATGGACGTTTCTCGCAATTTAACCAACCGCGTGCAGTGAAACTTGGTACAGTAAATCCTTATACGAATGTTAATCCACTGGCATCTAATTTATTTCAATTGTTTCCATAACCTCAAGATGGCAGCTGTGCAAAATTTTAAAATCTCCTTGTGTCCTAATTATGCGATTGAAGCTTGAATACTACACGTTCACAATAATCTGCATGTAACGGTACATAACTCTAGGACCTACATATATAAAATCCAACATGGCGACCATCCGAAATATTTAGTCGGTTCTCAATATCTACGAATCTATTACAGCAATCAAACAGAAATTGTGTATGTTGATAGTGGCAATTAACATAAGTAGGATATATGAAAATAGGCTGTATAGTTCTTCACGGAACTACTTGTTTTTATTAACGAAAGTCTAACGGCGTTCTACAAAGAGCTACTATGGAAAACTAAAGTAGTGCTAGAATGACAGTTCTGCTCCACAGCCTACTTTCCTACGAACTTTGCCGATATCTCCCTAACGCATAGTCGGATTTTAACGAACGAGGTATTGTTGGCGTTGGGATGATGTCCTGATTGCTAAGAATGTGTGTTGGTAATTAATTTTTTTTTCTTTTGAAAATTCTTGGTTTTGGATTTTTGATTATTTTGGAAACGGTGAATTTTGGGAAAAAGTTTGTTTGACCTTAATGAAAGGTGGGTATGCCCTCTAGGAGGGCAGCAAGTTTCAAGGGTGTAGGAGGAAATAAATCAGAAACCTCTATGGAGATCAAATTGGCAGGTGAAAAGCTGAAGGAAGTAGGAGATTTCTGTTACTTAGGAAGCAGAATAACCAGTGATGGACGAAGCAAAGAGGATATAAAAAGTAGGTTGGCTCAGGCAAGAAAAGCATTTCTACAAAAAAGGAATCTGCTGACATCGAATATAGATTTAGGTATTAGGAAGTCATTTTTGAAAGCCTTTGTGTGGAGCGTGGCGCTCTATTGAAGTGAAACTTGGACTATTGGTGCAGCAGAAAAGAGGAGAATTGAAGCATTTGAAATGTGGTGCTACAGGAAAATGATGAAGATCAGATGGGTAGATAGGGTTACAAACAAAGAGATATTAAGACGAGTGGGAGAGGAGAGATGTTTCTGGCGACTGCTAATGAAGAGAAGAGATAGGTTGGTAGGACACATACTAAGACACCCAGGAATAGCAAGCTTAGTTATGGAAGGAAGGGTCGAGGACAAGAACTGTAGGGGTAGACCAAGGTTAGAATATGTTAAACAGATTGCCTCGGATGTAGGGTGTGGTAGCTATGTAGAGATGAAACGATTAGCTCAGGACAGGGAGGCATGGAGGGCTGCATCAAACCAGTCAAAAGACTGAAGACTCAAACACACACACAGGAGGAATAAATGATAGCTTACTTTCTCGCGAACATTGACGATAATTGGCGAATGGATGGTTGAATTTTAACGAATGAGCTATTGTTGGCATTGGGATGACATGTTCTTGGCTAAGAATGTGTGTTGGTATTTTTAAAAAATTTTGTTGAAAATTCTTGATTTTGGATTTTTGATTATTTTGGAAACAGTGAAGATAACAAAAAAAGTTTGTTTGACATGAATGGTTGGTATTTACCTCGTCTACCCGCACTATAAATTTCAAGTCTCTAGGTGAAAAATCCTATGCATGTTTTGGGGGCGAGAGGGAGGGGTTTAGTCTAATTAAATAAATAAATAGGATTTTATTACAAACAAGTAGTTCCGTGACGAACTAAACAGCCTACTTTTCTTAAAATGTAAGATTCATGCCAATCTATATAGACATATCTGCAATAATAACGATATCAAGTTCCTAATACCAACATTTCTAAGTACTGCAGTTTGAAATACACCTAAAATAATGTAGCCTAGTACAGTAACTTACTACAGTTGGCAGCCCTGGTGACACTGAATATATTCTTAGCTCCCTCTCTCAAGGTATAGAATGCACATACACAATTTGGTTGAAGACTAATGGATAGTACGGACGTTACATGCTGCTTGATATTGGATTTATCAGTGCGCGTAAAATCGTGTTGGGAACAATGCCATGTATGTGATACTCAGAATTAATCTGAAATAATACGATCTATTATAGCCTAGTGCCAATTGGTAATAATTGTTAGTATAGAAGTTACATTTAATTAAAATTGAAACTATCAGAAAGCTTAGAATCATGTTGGCAGCACTGAGGTATATTAGATACTCCAAATTAATCTAGAAAGTCAGGTACTATACGTGTGCAAAGTTTAGAGCCGAAGGCTTGCATACATTTCTGATAGATTGATATTAGGATTAAAAAACAAATAGAGAGAACATTTATTAACAGTTGGCAGCCCTGCTGGTTCCTACGAATACGCATAATCATAACTGTCATGGTACAAAAAGCACATACGAAATTTGGTTGAAATCCATTTGTTAGTATAGAAGTTATATGCATTTAAAAACTTGACTTCTCAGCAGGCTTAGAATCGTGTTGGCAGCACTGATGTATATAAGTTACACCGAACTTGGGTAGAATATCAGTTACTATAAGTGTGCAAGGTTTAGAGCTGTTGGCTTGCATACTTTCTGATATATTGACATTAGGGTTAAAAAATAGGGAGAATATTTATTAACAGTTGGCAGCCCAGCTGGTTCCTACGAATACGCATAATCATAACTGTTATGGTACACAAAGAGCATACGAAATTTGGTTGAAATCCATTTGTTAGTATAGAAGTTATATGCATTTTAAAACTTGACTTATCAGCAGGCTTAGAATCGTGTTGGCAGCACTGATTTATATAAGTTACACCGAACTTGGGTAGAATATCAGATACTGTACTGTGCCCAACTCTAGGAATGGGTATTCCAAGATTCAGACACCTAGATATCAAGGGAAAGGCTACAGCCGCTTTTGAAAGTTGAGATATTTGAATATCGCGCTCCACTACTTCTAGAAGGAAATGGAAACTTTGTGCAGCCAAGAGCATGTTAAGTGACGTAGCGAGTAGTAGCAGAGGTCGAGACTATTTGTTGATTAAATAGTTAGCCATGGAGTAGAGACTTGAGACTTGGATCAGATTACTGGCACGGCCAAATGAAAGAGAATGCACTTAGTCTCAAGTGAATCGGACCAGAGACACCGGAGATATGAGGATTTCCAGATTTCAGCGTGATCAAGCGTGGACCCGACCGTTTTGAATAAAAGCCGACCGGCCCAAGCATCATCAGCTCACTTCGAACCAAGCTCTTGCATGACAAGGTGCTGGTGCTACGTTGAGCCAAGGCACATGGTTGCCGGATCTACGCCGAAGATATCTTTAAATTGTGATAGTTACAAAAGTACTACGATACGTGTGGAACATAGTAAGTTTCCGGCAGAGGGAATCACTAAGGTGATTGTTATTTTTCTACGGACACTGGTGAAATACTTTATTTCTATATGGACATAAGCTAGACTTTGTCTAGAAAGTACTTTGTCACAGTCCAGTAATAATAATTCTATACTTGGATATTTTAATCCAATTAGTCAGTTTCATATATTGTAACGTGATAACCACTCCGATCTTTCAGTATATTGAAGGCCAGTCTATCACGGTGTTGTTCATTAGCCGACAAAGGGAAACTATAAGTTGCTTCGCGCATGATAGATGGTGATAAACCATGCCCAGGGAACGATCTTCAGAACAGTCGTTGATTGATTTAGACTGTCAGTGTTTTCTTGTACTGGAAAGATTACCGTGAGTTATGTTACAACTGACGTATTTGAGAATAGATCATTTGGATCTGACCCCAGTTAAGCAAACTGTTATGGCTTTAACAGAAGTAAATATTATAATGGATCAACAGTTACTTCCAACTTCAAGAGATATTTCCACTATGTCTTGTTAGACAGATTGTGGGTATATAATGGCGGCCGATACAAGGATTAGACGTGCGTGTCCAATAGGGCATGTATCTGGATAAATCTGGCACAGACCAGGTTCACTACGCTTCAAGACCAATGAGAAATGTAAGCCACATTTGATTTTATATTATGCCTAGCTAATTGGAACAAACTCATTTTCTGCAGATGACCAACACGTTTATTTTTCTTCGTATTTAAATCTTGCAATGATTTACGCAAGACACATTAGGGTTATTCTGAATATTTTCAGCACTCAGAACAGTTTAGGATCGATGACCGAGCATAACGAGCATTTATTTGAATGTTTCATATTTTTTTGATAATCACAGTAATCAGCCGAGATAACTGTAAAAGTTAATACTGATTTTTTGTTGAGAAATGGAGATTTTATCCATATTCGAAGAATCGAACATGTGGATTCTCACATAATGAAATAATAATTAAATATATTTAAAATAATATAACTAATAATAATAATAATCCACTAATAATAATAATAATGATTTTCATAACTTTTCTAAATAATTCTTGGATCTTATATTTTCTAATAATCACATTCATTGAGAGAGAGATTATGAAGTAGTTGAATCATTTCTAGTTTGGAACAGGTGATTTTCCGAAGGATAGTGGTTAGCGCAAGCCCGCATTCAACCAACATGACAGTTCTGGTTGAACCGTTAATATTTGCCATGAGCAAAGTATATTTTTCAAATAACACGGAGAGGCATGAAACGGGAAGCAAATGATATTTGTATCAATTAGGATATTTTGTATTTATATAAAATCATGACGTAAATACACATTCGAAAGTGAAATAGAGAGTATCATAAGTGTGGTAGCTTCACGTTTTGAACTGAATGGTAAAATAAAATAAACTTGTAAGTTTATAAATCTTCCAGTGTGGATAACAAGCAGAGGCTTCATTTATTGTATAAATTTTGGGAAGAAAATTTATGTGTGTGGAGTAGTTGAAATGCCATTCCCAGGTGCGCATGTTTAAGTCGCAGGAATGAGGAGGTTTTATTTGAGCATCAATCAAATAGCAGGTTCGATGACTCAGTGATAAAGAAGGAGTATTGGAACTACACATTGCGTCGTATGAATGACCCAAAGGTTATTTCTTAAAAAAACATCAGTTCTTATTTCAATCTTGTTTACGGATTCCATTAAGATTTTGATTTTGCTAGAACCCGGATTTGTCATGATAGTATTTTATTCTTCTTCAGAGGAAGACCTTTGCCGTTGTTGGAATATTGTGTTCTTATAAAAATAATAGAATGGGCCACTGCCAATTATAAATAATTCTATAATCACGAATAATTTGAAGGATGTTTTCCAATCCTAGTGTCATGAAATAAATGAATTTATTATGAAGCTACAATTCTTATTTCCGCATTCTGTTCAAGAATTGCAAGTTGTGAAAATTATTAAAATGACCACAAATATAAATATTTTTCTTAATAATGATTCCAAGTGGAAAATCGAATAGTTGAATGGTCCAACAATTTATTGATCAAGTTGATGATTAAGAAATCATATATTTTGTTAGGAACTTGAAGTTCATAATCGAGTCACTTCTCGAAACGTTTAAGGTCGGAAGAACAATTAATTTTGTTGTGCTTCGCACAGTTCTTCGATGCTATGCTCAAGGGTCAGATACTTTTCAGATGTTGTTATTAATATGTGTACATAATTTGTGTTGATTCAGAGATGATAATATTTTTTGACAATATTTTTTTGAAACTGGAAAAATAAGTGAAAGTTAAAAATTCTATGAACAATTATTCTACGAGTGTTAATATTATGTGAACTGCAATATTTCCAGCAAAGACAATTAAATTTGAACTGGATTTAATCATAAATAATTATTATAATTTTGGAACACAGTCTACAGGACTGATAATCAGACTTGTGTCTCCAAAGATAATTGTCCAATGTGTTGGAAAATTTCTGTAAATTGTGTAAATAGTAATGTGGGTCGCCACACATGAATGATGCTGCTTTGAGCATTTTATTTTGCAGTCAATTTTAAATTCAGAATAAAATGAGATAATTTTACATGATGTGTTATGCCAGTTGAATCTCCTTCTATCCTTATTGTTGCATTGAGCCAAAATTCAGTAAAGCATTTTTTTTTCATTTGATGTCGTTTTTGCGATTAGCTTTAACCCATCTGGCGCCCCGGGATATTTTGACTCTCGTGCTGGCTGATTCTTGGTAAAATGCATATGTGGTCGTGCGGACTCCGGTCTTAACGGGCACAATACGTGTGCAAAGTCTAGAGCTGTTGGCTTGCATACTTCCTGATATATTGACATTAGGGTTGAAACATAGTGATAGCGTTTATTAACAGTTGGCAGCCCTGGAGGCACTTTAGAATACGCACAGTCATATGTGTTGTAGTACACATAGTACATACGAAATTTGGTTGAAATCCATTTGTTAGTATAGAAGTTATATGCATTTTAAAACTTGACTTATCAGCAGGCTTAGAATCGTGTTGGCAGCACTGATTTATATAAGTTACACCGAACTTGGGTAGAATATCAGATACTGTACTGTGCCCAACTCTAGGAATGGGTATTCCAAGATTCAGACACCTAGATATCAAGGGAAAGGCTACAGCCGCTTTTGAAAGTTGAGATATTTGAATATCGCGCTCCACTACTTCTAGAAGGAAATGGAAACTTTGTGCAGCCAAGAGCATGTTAAGTGACGTAGCGAGTAGTAGCAGAGGTCGAGACTATTTGTTGATTAAATAGTTAGCCATGGAGTAGAGACTTGAGACTTGGATCAGATTACTGGCACGGCCAAATGAAAGAGAATGCACTTAGTCTCAAGTGAATCGGACCAGAGACACCGGAGAAATGAGGATTTCCAGATTTCAGCGTGATCAAGCGTGGACCCGACCGTTTTGAATAAAAGCCGACCGGCATCATCAGCTCACTTCGAAACAAGCTCTTGCATGACAAGGTGCTGGTGCTACGTTGAGCCAAGGCACATGGTTGCCGGATCTACGCCGAAGATATCTTTAAATTGTGATAGTTACAAAAGTACTACGATACGTGTGGAACATAGTAAGTTTCCGGCAGAGGGAATCACTAAGGTGATTGTTATTTTTCTACGGACACTGGTGAAATACTTTATTTCTATATGGACATAAGCTAGACTTTGTCTAGAAAGTACTTTGTCACAGTCCAGTAATAATAATTCTATACTTGGATATTTTAATCCAATTAGTCAGTTTCATATATTGTAACTTGATAACCACTCCGATCTTTCAGTATATTGAAGGCCAGTCTATCACGGTGTTGTTCATTAGCCGACAAAGGGAAACTATAAGTTGCTTCGCGCATGATAGATGGTGATAAACCATGCCCAGGGAACGATCTTCAGAACAGTCGTTGATTGATTTAGACTGTCAGTGTTTTCTTGTAGTGAAAAGATTACCGTGAGTTATGTTACAACTGACGTATTTGAGAATAGATCATTTGGATCTGACCCCAGTTAAGCAAACTGTTATGGCTTTAACAGAAGTAAATATTATAATGGATCAACAGTTACTTCCAACTTCAAGAGATATTTCCACTATGTCTTGTTAGACAGATTGTGGGTATATAATGGCGGCAGATACAAGGATTAGACGTGCGTGTCCAATAGGGCATGTATCTGGATAAATCTGGCACAGACCAGGTTCACTACGCTTCAAGACCAAGGAGAAATGTAAGCCACATTTGATTTTATATTATGCCTAGCTAATTGGAACAAACTCATTTTCTGCAGATGACCAACACGTTTATTTTTCTTCGTATTTAAATCTTGCAATGATTTACGCAAGACACATTAGGGTTATTCTGAATATTTTCAGCACTCAGAACAGTTTAGGATCGATGACCGAGCATAACGAGCATTTATTTGAATGTTTCATATTTTTTTGATAATCACGGTAATCAGCCGAGGTAACTGTAAAAGTTAATAATGATTTTTTGTTGAGAAATGGAGATTTTATCCATATTCGAAGAATCGAACATGTGGATTCTCACATAATGAAATAATAATTAAATATATTTAAAATAATATAACTAATAATAATAATAATCCACTAATAATAATAATAATGATTTTCATAACTTTTCTAAATAATTCTTGGATCTTATATTTTCTAATAATCACATTCATTGAGAGAGAGATTATGAAGTAGTTGAATCATTTCTAGTTTGGAACAGGTGATTTTCCGAAGGATAGTGGTTAGCGCAAGCCCGCATTCAACCAACATGACAGTTCTGGTTGAACCGTTAATATTTGCCATGAGCAAAGTATATTTTTCAAATAACACGGAGAGGCATGAAACGGGAAGCAAATGATATTTGTATCAATTAGGATATTTTGTATTTATATAAAATCATGACGTAAATACACATTCGAAAGTGAAATAGAGAGTATCATAAGTGTGGTAGCTTCACGATTTGAACTGAATGGTAAAATAAAATAAACTTGTAAGTTTATAAATCTTCCAGTGTGGATAACAAGCAGAGGCTTGATTTATTGTATAAATTTTGGGAAGAAAATTTATGTGTGTGGAGTAGTTGAAATGCCATTCCCAGGTGCGCATGTTTAAGTCGCAGGAATGAGGAGGTTTTTATTTGAGCATCAATCAAATAGCAGGTTCGATGACTCAGTGATAAAGAAGGAGTATTGGAACTACACATTGCGTCGTATGAATGACCCAAAGGTTATTTCTTAAAAAAAACATCAGTTCTTATTTCAATCTTGTTTACGGATTCCATTAAGATTTTGATTTTGCTAGAACCCGGATTTGTCATGATAGTATTTTATTCTTCTTCAGAGGAAGACCTTTGCCGTTGTTGGAATATTGTGTTCTTATAAAAATAATAGAATGGGCCACTGCCAATTATAAATAATTCTATAATCACGAATAATTTGAAGGATGTTTTCCAATCCTAGTGTCATGAAATAAATGAATTTATTATGAAGCTACAATTCTTATTTCCGCATTCTGTTCAAGAATTGCAAGTTGTGAAAATTATTAAAATGACCACAAATATAAATATTTTTCTTAATAATGATTCCAAGTGGAAAATCGAATAGTTGAATGGTCCAACAATTTATTGATCAAGTTGATGATTAAGAAATCATATATTTTGTTAGGAACTTGAAGTTCATAATCGAGTCACTTCTCGAAACGTTTAAGGTCGGAAGAACAATTAATTTTGTTGTGCTTCGCACAGTTCTTCGATGCTATGCTCAAGGGTCAGATACTTTTCAGATGTTGTTATTAATATGTGTACATAATTTGTGTTGATTCAGAGATGATAATATTTTTTGACAATATTTTTTTGAAACTGGAAAAATAAGTGAAAGTTAAAAATTCTATGAACAATTATTCTACGAGTGTTAATATTATGTGAACTGCAATATTTCCAGCAAAGACAATTAAATTTGAACTGGATTTAATCATAAATAATTATTATAATTTTGGAACACAGTCTACAGGACTGATAATCAGACTTGTGTCTCCAAAGATAATTGTCCAATGTGTTGGAAAATTTCTGTAAATTGTGTAAATAGTAATGTGGGTCGCCACACATGAATGATGCTGCTTTGAGCATTTTATTTTGCAGTCAATTTTAAATTCAGAATAAAATGAGATAATTTTACATGATGTGTTATGCCAGTTGAATCTCCTTCTATCCTTATTGTTGCATTGAGCCAAAATTCAGTAAAGCATTTTTTTTTCATTTGATGTCATTTTTGCGATTAGCTTTAACCCATCTGGCGCCCCGGGATATTTTGACTCTCGTGCTGGCTGATTCTTGGTAAAATGCATATGTGGTCGTGCGGACTCCGGTCTTAACGGGCACAATACGTGTGCAAAGTCTAGAGCTGTTGGCTTGCATACTTCCTGATATATTGACATTAGGGTTGAAACATAGTGATAGCGTTTATTAACAGTTGGCAGCCCTGGAGGCACTTTAGAATACGCACAGTCATATGTGTTGTAGTACACATAGTACATACGAAATTTGGTTGAAATCCATTTGTTAGTATAGAAGTTATATGCATTTTAAAACTTGACTTATCAGCAGGCTTAGAATCGTGTTGGCAGCACTGATTTATATAAGTTACACCGAACTTGGGTAGAATATCAGATACTGTACTGTGCCCAACTCTAGGAATGGGTATTCCAAGATTCAGACACCTAGATATCAAGGGAAAGGCTACAGCCGCTTTTGAAAGTTGAGATATTTGAATATCGCGCTCCACTACTTCTAGAAGGAAATGGAAACTTTGTGCAGCCAAGAGCATGTTAAGTGACGTAGCGAGTAGTAGCAGAGGTCGAGACTATTTGTTGATTAAATAGTTAGCCATGGAGTAGAGACTTGAGACTTGGATCAGATTACTGGCACGGCCAAATGAAAGAGAATGCACTTAGTCTCAAGTGAATCGGACCAGAGACACCGGAGAAATGAGGATTTCCAGATTTCAGCGTGATCAAGCGTGGACCCGACCGTTTTGAATAAAAGCCGACCGGCATCATCAGCTCACTTCGAAACAAGCTCTTGCATGACAAGGTGCTGGTGCTACGTTGAGCCAAGGCACATGGTTGCCGGATCTACGCCGAAGATATCTTTAAATTGTGATAGTTACAAAAGTACTACGATACGTGTGGAACATAGTAAGTTTCCGGCAGAGGGAATCACTAAGGTGATTGTTATTTTTCTACGGACACTGGTGAAATACTTTATTTCTATATGGACATAAGCTAGACTTTGTCTAGAAAGTACTTTGTCACAGTCCAGTAATAATAATTCTATACTTGGATATTTTAATCCAATTAGTCAGTTTCATATATTGTAACTTGATAACCACTCCGATCTTTCAGTATATTGAAGGCCAGTCTATCACGGTGTTGTTCATTAGCCGACAAAGGGAAACTATAAGTTGCTTCGCGCATGATAGATGGTGATAAACCATGCCCAGGGAACGATCTTCAGAACAGTCGTTGATTGATTTAGACTGTCAGTGTTTTCTTGTAGTGAAAAGATTACCGTGAGTTATGTTACAACTGACGTATTTGAGAATAGATCATTTGGATCTGACCCCAGTTAAGCAAACTGTTATGGCTTTAACAGAAGTAAATATTATAATGGATCAACAGTTACTTCCAACTTCAAGAGATATTTCCACTATGTCTTGTTAGACAGATTGTGGGTATATAATGGCGGCAGATACAAGGATTAGACGTGCGTGTCCAATAGGGCATGTATCTGGATAAATCTGGCACAGACCAGGTTCACTACGCTTCAAGACCAAGGAGAAATGTAAGCCACATTTGATTTTATATTATGCCTAGCTAATTGGAACAAACTCATTTTCTGCAGATGACCAACACGTTTATTTTTCTTCGTATTTAAATCTTGCAATGATTTACGCAAGACACATTAGGGTTATTCTGAATATTTTCAGCACTCAGAACAGTTTAGGATCGATGACCGAGCATAACGAGCATTTATTTGAATGTTTCATATTTTTTTGATAATCACGGTAATCAGCCGAGGTAACTGTAAAAGTTAATAATGATTTTTTGTTGAGAAATGGAGATTTTATCCATATTCGAAGAATCGAACATGTGGATTCTCACATAATGAAATAATAATTAAATATATTTAAAATAATATAACTAATAATAATAATAATCCACTAATAATAATAATAATGATTTTCATAACTTTTCTAAATAATTCTTGGATCTTATATTTTCTAATAATCACATTCATTGAGAGAGAGATTATGAAGTAGTTGAATCATTTCTAGTTTGGAACAGGTGATTTTCCGAAGGATAGTGGTTAGCGCAAGCCCGCATTCAACCAACATGACAGTTCTGGTTGAACCGTTAATATTTGCCATGAGCAAAGTATATTTTTCAAATAACACGGAGAGGCATGAAACGGGAAGCAAATGATATTTGTATCAATTAGGATATTTTGTATTTATATAAAATCATGACGTAAATACACATTCGAAAGTGAAATAGAGAGTATCATAAGTGTGGTAGCTTCACGATTTGAACTGAATGGTAAAATAAAATAAACTTGTAAGTTTATAAATCTTCCAGTGTGGATAACAAGCAGAGGCTTGATTTATTGTATAAATTTTGGGAAGAAAATTTATGTGTGTGGAGTAGTTGAAATGCCATTCCCAGGTGCGCATGTTTAAGTCGCAGGAATGAGGAGGTTTTTATTTGAGCATCAATCAAATAGCAGGTTCGATGACTCAGTGATAAAGAAGGAGTATTGGAACTACACATTGCGTCGTATGAATGACCCAAAGGTTATTTCTTAAAAAAAACATCAGTTCTTATTTCAATCTTGTTTACGGATTCCATTAAGATTTTGATTTTGCTAGAACCCGGATTTGTCATGATAGTATTTTATTCTTCTTCAGAGGAAGACCTTTGCCGTTGTTGTTGGAATATTGTGTTCTTATAAAAATAATAGAATGGGCCACTGCCAATTATAAATAATTCTATAATCACGAATAATTTGAAGGATGTTTTCCAATCCTAGTGTCATGAAATAAATGAATTTATTATGAAGCTACAATTCTTATTTCCGCATTCTGTTCAAGAATTGCAAGTTGTGAAAATTATTAAAATGACCACAAATATAAATATTTTTCTTAATAATGATTCCAAGTGGAAAATCGAATAGTTGAATGGTCCAACAATTTATTGATCAAGTTGATGATTAAGAAATCATATATTTTGTTAGGAACTTGAAGTTCATAATCGAGTCACTTCTCGAAACGTTTAAGGTCGGAAGAACAATTAATTTTGTTGTGCTTCGCACAGTTCTTCGATGCTATGCTCAAGGGTCAGATACTTTTCAGATGTTGTTATTAATATGTGTACATAATTTGTGTTGATTCAGAGATGATAATATTTTTTGACAATATTTTTTTGAAACTGGAAAAATAAGTGAAAGTTAAAAATTCTATGAACAATTATTCTACGAGTGTTAATATTATGTGAACTGCAATATTTCCAGCAAAGACAATTAAATTTGAACTGGATTTAATCATAAATAATTATTATAATTTTGGAACACAGTCTACAGGACTGATAATCAGACTTGTGTCTCCAAAGATAATTGTCCAATGTGTTGGAAAATTTCTGTAAATTGTGTAAATAGTAATGTGGGTCGCCACACATGAATGATGCTGCTTTGAGCATTTTATTTTGCAGTCAATTTTAAATTCAGAATAAAATGAGATAATTTTACATGATGTGTTATGCCAGTTGAATCTCCTTCTATCCTTATTGTTGCATTGAGCCAAAAATCAGTAAAGCTTTTTTTTTTTCATTTGATGTCGTTTTTGCGATTAGCTTTAACCCATCTGGCGCCCCGGGATATTTTGACTCTCGTGCTGGCTGATTCTTGGTAAAATGCATATGTGGTCGTGCGGACTCCGGTCTAAACGGGCACAATACGTGTGCAAAGTCTAGAGCTGTTGGCTTGCATACTTCCTGATATATTGACATTAGGGTTGAAACATAGTGATAGCGTTTATTAACAGTTGGCAGCCCTGGAGGCACTTTAGAATACGCACAGTCATATGTGTTGTAGTACACATAGTACATACGAAATTTGGTTGAAATCCATTTGTTAGTATAGAAGTTATATGCATTTTAAAACTTGACTTATCAGCAGGCTTAGAATCGTGTTGGCAGCACTGATTTATATAAGTTACACCGAACTTGGGTAGAATATCAGATACTGTACTGTGCCCAACTCTAGGAATGGGTATTCCAAGATTCAGACACCTAGATATCAAGGGAAAGGCTACAGCCGCTTTTGAAAGTTGAGATATTTGAATATCGCGCTCCACTACTTCTAGAAGGAAATGGAAACTTTGTGCAGCCAAGAGCATGTTAAGTGACGTAGCGAGTAGTAGCAGAGGTCGAGACTATTTGTTGATTAAATAGTTAGCCATGGAGTAGAGACTTGAGACTTGGATCAGATTACTGGCACGGCCAAATGAAAGAGAATGCACTTAGTCTCAAGTGAATCGAACCAGAGACACCGGAGATATGAGGATTTCCAGATTTCAGCGTGATCAAGCGTGGACCCGACCGTTTTGAATAAAAGCCGACCGGCCCAAGCATCATCAGCTCACTTCGAACCAAGCTCTTGCATGACAAGGTGCTGGTGCTACGTTGAGCCAAGGCACATGGTTGCCGGATCTACGCCGAAGATATCTTTAAATTGTGATAGTTACAAAAGTACTACGATACGTGTGGAACATAGTAAGTTTCCGGCAGAGGGAATCACTAAGGTGATTGTTATTTTTCTACGGACACTGGTGAAATACTTTATTTCTATGTGGACATAAGCTAGACTTTGTCTAGAAAGTACTTTGTCACAGTCCAGTAATAATAATTCTATACTTGGATATTTTAATCCAATTAGTCAGTTTCATATATTGTAACTTGATAACCACTCCGATCTTTCAGTATATTGAAGGCCAGTCTATCACGGTGTTGTTCATTAGCCGACAAAGGGAAACTATAAGTTGCTTCGCGCATGATAGATGGTGATAAACCATGCCCAGGGAACGATCTTCAGAACAGCCGTTGATTGATTTAGACTGTCAGTGTTTTCTTGTACTGAAAAGATTACCGTGAGTTATGTTACAACTGACGTATTTGAGAATAGATCATTTGGATCTGACCCCAGTTAAGCAAACTGTTATGGCTTTAACAGAAGTAAATATTATAATGGATCAACAGTTACTTCCAACTTCAAGAGATATTTCCACTATGTCTTGTTAGACAGATTGTGGGTATATAATGGCGGCCGATACAAGGATTAGACGTGCGTGTCCAATAGGGCATGTATCTGGATAAATCTGGCACAGACCAGGTTCACTACGCTTCAAGACCAAGGAGAAATGTAAGCCACATTTGATTTTATATTATGCCTAGCTAATTGGAACAAACTCATTTTCTGCAGATGACCAACACGTTTATTTTTCTTCGTATTTAAATCTTGCAATGATTTACGCAAGACACATTAGGGTTATTCTGAATATTTTCAGCACTCAGAACAGTTTAGGATCGATGACCGAGCATAACGAGCATTTATTTGAATGTTTCATATTTTTTTGATAATCACGGTAATCAGCCGAGGTAACTGTAAAAGTTAATAATGATTTTTTGTTGAGAAATGGAGATTTTATCCATATTCGAAGAATCGAACATGTGGATTCTCACATAATGAAATAATAATTAAATATATTTAAAATAATATAACTAATAATAATAATAATCCACTAATAATAATAATAATGATTTTCATAACTTTTCTAAATAATTCTTGGATCTTATATTTTCTAATAATCACATTCATTGAGAGAGAGATTATGAAGTAGTTGAATCATTTCTAGTTTGGAACAGGTGATTTTCCGAAGGATAGTGGTTAGCGCAAGCCCGCATTCAACCAACATGACAGTTCTGGTTGAACCGTTAATATTTGCCATGAGCAAAGTATATTTTTCAAATAACACGGAGAGGCATGAAACGGGAAGCAAATGATATTTGTATCAATTAGGATATTTTGTATTTATATAAAATCATGACGTAAATACACATTCGAAAGTGAAATAGAGAGTATCATAAGTGTGGTAGCTTCACGATTTGAACTGAATGGTAAAATAAAATAAACTTGTAAGTTTATAAATCTTCCAGTGTGGATAACAAGCAGAGGCTTGATTTATTGTATAAATTTTGGGAAGAAAATTTATGTGTGTGGAGTAGTTGAAATGCCATTCCCAGGTGCGCATGTTTAAGTCGCAGGAATGAGGAGGTTTTTATTTGAGCATCAATCAAATAGCAGGTTCGATGACTCAGTGATAAAGAAGGAGTATTGGAACTACACATTGCGTCGTATGAATGACCCAAAGGTTATTTCTTAAAAAAAACATCAGTTCTTATTTCAATCTTGTTTACGGATTCCATTAAGATTTTGATTTTGCTAGAACCCGGATTTGTCATGATAGTATTTTATTCTTCTTCAGAGGAAGACCTTTGCCGTTGTTGTTGGAATATTGTGTTCTTATAAAAATAATAGAATGGGCCACTGCCAATTATAAATAATTCTATAATCACGAATAATTTGAAGGATGTTTTCCAATCCTAGTGTCATGAAATAAATGAATTTATTATGAAGCTACAATTCTTATTTCCGCATTCTGTTCAAGAATTGCAAGTTGTGAAAATTATTAAAATGACCACAAATATAAATATTTTTCTTAATAATGATTCCAAGTGGAAAATCGAATAGTTGAATGGTCCAACAATTTATTGATCAAGTTGATGATTAAGAAATCATATATTTTGTTAGGAACTTGAAGTTCATAATCGAGTCACTTCTCGAAACGTTTAAGGTCGGAAGAACAATTAATTTTGTTGTGCTTCGCACAGTTCTTCGATGCTATGCTCAAGGGTCAGATACTTTTCAGATGTTGTTATTAATATGTGTACATAATTTGTGTTGATTCAGAGATGATAATATTTTTTGACAATATTTTTTTGAAACTGGAAAAATAAGTGAAAGTTAAAAATTCTATGAACAATTATTCTACGAGTGTTAATATTATGTGAACTGCAATATTTCCAGCAAAGACAATTAAATTTGAACTGGATTTAATCATAAATAATTATTATAATTTTGGAACACAGTCTACAGGACTGATAATCAGACTTGTGTCTCCAAAGATAATTGTCCAATGTGTTGGAAAATTTCTGTAAATTGTGTAAATAGTAATGTGGGTCGCCACACATGAATGATGCTGCTTTGAGCATTTTATTTTGCAGTCAATTTTAAATTCAGAATAAAATGAGATAATTTTACATGATGTGTTATGCCAGTTGAATCTCCTTCTATCCTTATTGTTGCATTGAGCCAAAAATCAGTAAAGCTTTTTTTTTTTCATTTGATGTCGTTTTTGCGATTAGCTTTAACCCATCTGGCGCCCCGGGATATTTTGACTCTCGTGCTGGCTGATTCTTGGTAAAATGCATATGTGGTCGTGCGGACTCCGGTCTAAACGGGCACAATACGTGTGCAAAGTCTAGAGCTGTTGGCTTGCATACTTCCTGATATATTGACATTAGGGTTGAAACATAGTGATAGCGTTTATTAACAGTTGGCAGCCCTGGAGGCACTTTAGAATACGCACAGTCATATGTGTTGTAGTACACATAGTACATACGAAATTTGGTTGAAATCCATTTGTTAGTATAGAAGTTATATGCATTTTAAAACTTGACTTATCAGCAGGCTTAGAATCGTGTTGGCAGCACTGATTTATATAAGTTACACCGAACTTGGGTAGAATATCAGATACTGTACTGTGCCCAACTCTAGGAATGGGTATTCCAAGATTCAGACACCTAGATATCAAGGGAAAGGCTACAGCCGCTTTTGAAAGTTGAGATATTTGAATATCGCGCTCCACTACTTCTAGAAGGAAATGGAAACTTTGTGCAGCCAAGAGCATGTTAAGTGACGTAGCGAGTAGTAGCAGAGGTCGAGACTATTTGTTGATTAAATAGTTAGCCATGGAGTAGAGACTTGAGACTTGGATCAGATTACTGGCACGGCCAAATGAAAGAGAATGCACTTAGTCTCAAGTGAATCGAACCAGAGACACCGGAGATATGAGGATTTCCAGATTTCAGCGTGATCAAGCGTGGACCCGACCGTTTTGAATAAAAGCCGACCGGCCCAAGCATCATCAGCTCACTTCGAACCAAGCTCTTGCATGACAAGGTGCTGGTGCTACGTTGAGCCAAGGCACATGGTTGCCGGATCTACGCCGAAGATATCTTTAAATTGTGATAGTTACAAAAGT
The DNA here is from genome assembly GCA_946902985.2 of Meconema thalassinum. NCBI lineage: Eukaryota > Metazoa > Arthropoda > Insecta > Orthoptera > Tettigoniidae > Meconema > Meconema thalassinum. The sequence goes on along the minus strand of OX336388.2, from coordinate 600,250,182 downwards.
ACTACGATACGTGTGGAACATAGTAAGTTTCCGGCAGAGGGAATCACTAAGGTGATTGTTATTTTTCTACGGACACTGGTGAAATACTTTATTTCTATGTGGACATAAGCTAGACTTTGTCTAGAAAGTACTTTGTCACAGTCCAGTAATAATAATTCTATACTTGGATATTTTAATCCAATTAGTCAGTTTCATATATTGTAACTTGATAACCACTCCGATCTTTCAGTATATTGAAGGCCAGTCTATCACGGTGTTGTTCATTAGCCGACAAAGGGAAACTATAAGTTGCTTCGCGCATGATAGATGGTGATAAACCATGCCCAGGGAACGATCTTCAGAACAGCCGTTGATTGATTTAGACTGTCAGTGTTTTCTTGTACTGAAAAGATTACCGTGAGTTATGTTACAACTGACGTATTTGAGAATAGATCATTTGGATCTGACCCCAGTTAAGCAAACTGTTATGGCTTTAACAGAAGTAAATATTATAATGGATCAACAGTTACTTCCAACTTCAAGAGATATTTCCACTATGTCTTGTTAGACAGATTGTGGGTATATAATGGCGGCCGATACAAGGATTAGACGTGCGTGTCCAATAGGGCATGTATCTGGATAAATCTGGCACAGACCAGGTTCACTACGCTTCAAGACCAAGGAGAAATGTAAGCCACATTTGATTTTATATTATGCCTAGCTAATTGGAACAAACTCATTTTCTGCAGATGACCAACACGTTTATTTTTCTTCGTATTTAAATCTTGCAATGATTTACGCAAGACACATTAGGGTTATTCTGAATATTTTCAGCACTCAGAACAGTTTAGGATCGATGACCGAGCATAACGAGCATTTATTTGAATGTTTCATATTTTTTTGATAATCACGGTAATCAGCCGAGGTAACTGTAAAAGTTAATAATGATTTTTTGTTGAGAAATGGAGATTTTATCCATATTCGAAGAATCGAACATGTGGATTCTCACATAATGAAATAATAATTAAATATATTTAAAATAATATAACTAATAATAATAATAATAATCCACTAATAATAATAATAATGATTTTCATAACTTTTCTAAATAATTCTTGGATCTTATATTTTCTAATAATCACATTCATTGAGAGAGAGATTATGAAGTAGTTGAATCATTTCTAGTTTGGAACAGGTGATTTTCCGAAGGATAGTGGTTAGCGCAAGCCCGCATTCAACCAACATGACAGTTCTGGTTGAACCGTTAATATTTGCCATGAGCAAAGTATATTTTTCAAATAACACGGAGAGGCATGAAACGGGAAGCAAATGATATTTGTATCAATTAGGATGTTTTGTATTTATATAAAATCATGACGTAAATACACATTCGAAAGTGAAATAGAGAGTATCATAAGTGTGGTAGCTTCACGATTTGAACTGAATGGTAAAATAAAATAAACTTGTAAGTTTATAAATCTTCCAGTGTGGATAACAAGCAGAGGCTTGATTTATTGTATAAATTTTGGGAAGAAAATTTATGTGTGTGGAGTAGTTGAAATGCCATTCCCAGGTGCGCATGTTTAAGTCGCAGGAATGAGGAGGTTTTTATTTGAGCATCAATCAAATAGCAGGTTCGATGACTCAGTGATAAAGAAGGAGTATTGGAACTACACATTGCGTCGTATGAATGACCCAAAGGTTATTTCTTAAAAAAACATCAGTTCTTATTTCAATCTTGTTTACGGATTCCATTACGATTTTGATTTTGCTAGAACCCGGATTTGTCATGATAGTATTTTATTCTTCTTCAGAGGAAGACCTTTGCCGTTGTTGGAATATTGTGTTCTTATAAAAATAATAGAATGGGCCACTGCCAATTATAAATAATTCTATAATCACGAATAATTTGAAGGATGTTTTCCAATCCTAGTGTCATGAAATAAATGAATTTATTATGAAGCTACAATTCTTATTTCCGCATTCTGTTCAAGAATTGCAAGTTGTGAAAATTATTAAAATGACCACAAATATAAATATTTTTCTTAATAATGATTCCAAGTGGAAAATCGAATAGTTGAATGGTCCAACAATTTATTGATCAAGTTGATGATTAAGAAATCATATATTTTGTTAGGAACTTGAAGTTCATAATCGAGTCACTTCTCGAAACGTTTAAGGTCGGAAGAACAATTAATTTTGTTGTGCTTCGCACAGTTCTTCGATGCTATGCTCAAGGGTCAGATACTTTTCAGATGTTGTTATTAATATGTGTACATAATTTGTGTTGATTCAGAGATGATAATATTTTTTGACAATATTTTTTTGAAACTGGAAAAATAAGTGAAAGTTAAAAATTCTATGAACAATTATTCTACGAGTGTTAATATTATGTGAACTGCAATATTTCCAGCAAAGACAATTAAATTTGAACTGGATTTAATCATAAATAATTATTATAATTTTGGAACACAGTCTACAGGACTGATAATCAGACTTGTGTCTCCAAAGATAATTGTCCAATGTGTTGGAAAATTTCTGTAAATTGTGTAAATAGTAATGTGGGTCGCCACACATGAATGATGCTGCTTTGAGCATTTTATTTTGCAGTCAATTTTAAATTCAGAATAAAATAAGATAATTTTACATGATGTGTTATGCCAGTTGAATCTCCTTCTATCCTTATTGTTGCATTGAGCCAAAAATCAGTAAAGCATTTTTTTTCATTTGATGTTGTTTTTGCGATTAGCTTTAACGCATCTGGCGCCCCGGGATATTTTGACTCTCGTGCTGGCTGATTCTTGGTAAGATGCATATGTGGTCGTGCGGACTCCTGTCTGAACGGGCACAATACGTGTGCAAAGTTTAGAGCTGTTGGCTTGCATACTTCCTGATATATTGACATTAGGGTTGAAACATAGTGATAGCGTTTATTAACAGTTGGCAGCCCTGGAGGCACTTTAGAATACGCACAGTCATATGTGTTGTAGTACACATAGTACATACGAAATTTGGTTGAAATCCAATCGATAATATAGAAATTACGTGCATTTAGAAATTGGACCTACCGGCAGGCTTAGAATCATATTGGCAACACTCCCATGTATGAACTTCAGAAAATTAATCTGGAATGTTATTATCTATACGTGTTCCAATTTTGGAATTGTTCGCATGCATAACTTCTGAGATATCCGATATAGAGCTGAAATTTCAATTGCGATTTTTCAGCAGTTGGTAGCACTGACGTCAATTTCAAATATGGGCGTGAGATATTCAAATATAGATCTTTACTCTTACCAAATTTGGTGTTGATAGCTGCAGCCGTTTAGGAGTTGATAGGGGGGACACACACACGGCCAGCCAGACAGACAGACAGACAGACATAAGGACAGACAGACAGACACACATTTTCCCGGATCGATCTCATAAATCTACTTTTCCTCATTTTTGTAAAATGTGAAAAGTAGGCTAAAAATCATGTTTATTGACCCATGAATTAAACGTGGAAGGAAACCCTAACCACTTTACAAAATATTTTGCACCTTTGTCTTTAATTACTCGTTCAATCAGATAATCGTTGGGATATAATGTTTTTTGCACTTCTTCATAATAGAATCGTCCTTTGATGGGTTGACCGTCTTGATCTTCTAAAATATATGTCACTGGTTGACCTAGCTTGACTTGGCGAATTTTAATTTCTGTCGACCACTGTGGAGTGTACGATTTTGAAAACACACTTCTATGTTTACTGATGCGAACAAAATCCCCAATTTTAAGACCATGTCGCCTTGGGTCAACCCTTTTTATAGGGTTAAACAGTCTATTGCTTCTAGGTAGGTTCTTGGTGACGAGACGAGGTTTCATGCCAATAGTGGAATGAATCGTGTTGTTCTATAGTGACACTAGTTGAGGTAAACAGTCTATCCATCGATAGGAGCCATGTATTGTAATCTCTTTCCACATATTGGGGGGCGTGGTGGCGCAGCGGTCAAGCTGTATGCCTCTCACCAATGCGGACCGGGTTCGATTCCCGTTCACTGCATGTGATATTTTCGATGTGAAATGCCATGTCCTGTGGTTCGGATTCCACGTAAAACGGAGGTCCCGTGGCTTATGATCGCGCGATTAACGGTCACGTTAAATTACAAGCTTCCTTTGCTTTCTTTCCACATATAGATTTTTAATGTTCGATTGAAGCGTTCAACTACGCTAGCTTTGAGATTGCTATAGGTGGTGGTGTAATGGTGAATATCCTTAGATTTGAGAAAACTGGAGAAATCCTTGTTGAAAAATTCATTCCCCTGGTCGGTTTGTAACAAGTGAGGTTGACGTTTTGATTGTTCAATAATATGTTGAAAGGCCTTTGTGACTAAGACACCAGTTTTATTTTTTACTGGTTGAACAAAAGCCATTTTGGAATAGACATCAATGACGGTCAACATATAGCGTACACCGTCGTTGATGTTAGAATAAGGTATCATATCAACCAGGTCTGCCTGCCTAAGTTCATCGATTCCTCTGGAAATGACACGACGACGTTCATAAATGCGTCGGGCTGGTTTATGCAATTCATGTGCGATGCCCACTTTGATGGGGATGGCTTACAAGGTAATTTTAGCATCTCGGAGTTGTTCAATGTGGGCGATTTCTGCCTCATGTCCAGTGTGATCGGCTTGTTTTGATGCATGAAGCAAGTATAAGCGCTCTACTAACTGATTGGGATTATTCCAAAAGGTTATATCTATGTAGGGTTTTAATTTCTTAAACCTTACACCAGAGGCAGAGTGATGTTTTTGCTTACCAAACATGTTTGCAATGATGGTTTTATATTTTTGGGATATATTGGCATTGAGCTGCTGAGAGGATTTATAGTTTCTTTTGTGAGCGTTGGTGTCTAATAAAATGGATTTATATTTAGCAAGGTCCTCGGGCGTAAAATCTTGTAGAGTAGGGGTGCGAGAAAATAGCAGCTTTAACAGACCTGGTGTTAATTTATAGTTGATCTTTTTAGGTAGATTTCTTTAGAAAGCTAACTATTGCAATGGGTCCCATGTTTCGACTTCCGGAAAATTTCGACATATCTTCGCGTTTCACATCCCCCAGACCCCAAAACCACCGTCAGTTCAAAAGTTTATATATAATTTATGTATATATGTATCTATCTATCTATATATATATATATATATATATATCAGTTTCTTGTGGACACGATAACTGTCGTAATTTTGCACCAATCACTTTGAATTTTTTACATAATATGTATCCCTATAAAATCTCGATCGAGTTCGTTAATGGGCAAAATCGGTCAAAGGGGGTAAAAATGGGGGGCTTTTTTCGAAAAAGTGAAATATCGCTATAACTCTCTTAATACATGAAATATCGAATCCCTTCAAAGTTCATAATATGTGTCGGATAAGTACCAAACATTTATGTCAAATAAGTTTTTTGATAGCACCAACCATTGACCAAAGGGGTGGGAAAAAGTGGGTTTTTCGGGAAACATTAATCATATCTCTGTTAATAGGCACAATATCAAAACCGCACAAAATTGACAATATTCCTCCAATAATTACCTAAAACTTTTGTCTGAAAGAATTTTTGATATGACCCACCCTTATGCCACGGGGTGAACAAAATGATTTAAATTATAAGAAAATGCCAAGTGCCAAGAGAGGTTGCCATGACAACTTTACTTTTAATTGATAAGGGATGACCATCAGCAGTTGCTATGACAACGCCACTGCACGAGATCACATTCAGTTTTCATATGTCAGTGGGAAGCGACTTCGGTATCGGAACTGGTAGCATGCTGAACTTCTATGCCCAAGGTCGCGGGTTCAAACCCGGCTGAAGTCGTCGGATTTACTAAGAGCGCTAAAAACCTGAGTTTGCTTTCCTTCGGAGGGGAAGTTCCAACGTTCGTTGCGAGTTGCTGATTGAGGTGGCATCTAGTAGCCAAGTTCAAAGCTAGGTGTCGTTGACGGCAGTATTTTAGGTAGATTTCATTAGAAAGCTAACTATTGCAATGGGTACCATGTTTCGATTTCCGGAAAATTTCGACATATCTTCGCGTTTCACATCCCCCAGACCCCAAAACCACCGTCAGTTCAAAAGTTTATATATCATTTATGTAATATATGTATATATATGTATATCAGTTTCTTGTGGACACGATAACTGCCGTAATTTTGCACCAATCACTTTGAATTTTTTACCGAATATGTATACCCATAAAAACTCGGACGAGTTCGTTACTGGGCTAAATCGGTCGAAGGGGATGAAAATGGGGGACTTTTTTTTTCGAAAAAATGAAATATTGCTATAACTCTCTTAATATGTGAAATATCGAATCGGTTCAAAGTTCATACTATGTGTCGGATAAAGCTCAGAAATTTATGTTTGAAACGTTTTTTTGATAGCACCAACCATTGACCAAAGGGGTGGGAAAAAGTGTTTTTTTCGGGAAACATTAATCATATCTCTGTTAATAGGCACAATATCAAAACCGTACAAAATGGACAATATTCCCCTAATAATTACCTAAAACTTTTGTCTGAAAGAATTTTTGATATGAGCCACCATTACGCCAAGGGATGAGAAAAATGATTTCGGAATTGTAAGAAAATGCCAAGAGCTATCAGTGGTTGACATGGCAACACTACTAAATTGATGAGGGATGAGCCATCAGACGTTGCCATGACAACGCACTTGCGCGAGATCAGATTCAGATTTCCATCTGACTAAGTGTGATGCGGCTTCGGTGACTTAACTGGTAGCATGCTGAACTCCTATGCCCAAGGTCGCGGGTTCAAAGCCGGCCAAAGTCGTCAGATTTTCTAAGAGCGCTAAAAATCCCTCAGTATGCTTTCCTTTGGAGGGGAAGTTCCAACGTTCGTTGCGAGTTGCTGATTGCGGTGGCATCTAGTAGCCAAGTTCACAGCTAGGTGTCGTTGACGGTAGTATCTGATAGAACCATTAGGAACTACTGCTTGAAATTGAGCGTCTGCATTCCTTACCTGAATTACAGACTAATACAGCTATCACAATTCTCACCGTTTATCAGACAGATTCTACACTCACCCAAAGTACACGGGGTTACATGACCACGTTGTCGCAGCCCCTAAACTGAGGAACCAACCAACATCTCTGCGGGAGATATAATTTTGCGTGAAGAAGTAACAGACCGTTACATAGTTACACATCAGTGTCGAAACTTTGCATAAGGACAGTGTGACCACAAGTATAAAAATGGACTCCAAATGACAAGAAGGTTACCGTCATCATAAGACAATAGAATGTTTAAAATATGCATAAAATGACGAAAAACAAAGTTAATTAAACTCCAATTATAAAATACTTTCACGCAATAAATGTGGTCTGATCCTTCTACCAAAACCTGCATATTCTGCCTATTTTCGACTATCCCCAAGTTTGTCCGGTGAAATCTACCTCCGCCTTCCGGCGTGCCGAGAGGACTTTTAATGACAGCTTTCGTACGAGCAAATTTAATGGATGAATCCCCAATTTTAAAACTATCCTTCTCATAGCGAACACCATAAGAGGTATCTGTCATTCCAATAAATAGAAGGGTCAGATACGGTTCCAGGGTTGCTCCATAATGTTTGAAATGTTTTTGAGTTGAGCTTTATTTTGAGGGTTAGCCAAGACTTGTGAAAACGGAGACGATGTGGAGGAAGACGGTGTTGCCGCTATGACGGATGATTTTTGTTTTGTTTTTAGAAACTGTTGAAGGGGTGAGGATTTTTTTTCTTTCAGGACTAAATACGGTTTCGCTTTCACTTTCACTTTGTTCATGTTCTTCTTCTTCTTCTTGTTCATGTTCTTGTTCACTTGCATTAGAGGAGGAGGAGGATTTTACCTGTCGTGTGGAATCTGTTTGAGTAAAATTTGAACTTGTTAAGGGTTTGGTTTGAGAGGTAGCGGCAGTAGCAGTAGAAGCATTTGGTTTGAACCTCATGGGATCAACTGATGATGGAGCATGTTTTATCATGGGTAAAGAATTGACTTTTTTAAACGTTGTAATTCACGAAATTTATGTCGAATCGTATTTCGTGCCTCAATAATACGCTGCTTGATTTGAACATGTTTCTTGTACCCTATGGCGTTCGCCATGGTGAAGGTAAAGACACACTAACAGAAAATGTCAAACCCTAGTTCTTTTTAAACAGAAATAAAATGATCAAAACCCAAGCGATAACGTCCCTCACATCGTTCACTCTGTTTATTTATGACCAAACAGGCATGGGGATGATGGTTCCAACACGATGCACACAATTGTGTGAAAGCTGTAAAGGACATATCTGGATTCACATGATCTTGAAAAATATGATAGAGAATTCTAGAGTCTTGGCGGAAGAGAACGATGAGATTGGCATTGTCACGAATCAACTGTTTGGGAATTTTATAATAGGTCTGAGCCAGATAAAAACAATCCACTTGTCTATGGCGTCCCATACTGATATACTCTTGAATAATGGCCTGTCGTTGGGTTGCAATATCATCAAAAATTATAATGGAATCTGGTTGAATGCGGTCTGGTTGAATGACATCTTGAGGCGACGTGAATGTAAAATAGCCCATGGCCTCTTTATTTAACGATGACATAATTTGTTCCAGATACACGTACAGAGGTTTGTACAAGGATTTGGCAAAAATATAAATATTTTGAAATCGTAAGCCGTGAGGCGCGGTATTAATGTTCAGCAAAACATTGGTCTTTCCACATCCCGAAAGCCCTACCATAATACATCGAATGGTAGATGGGAATAGGGTACCATGACGTTTAGGTTCGCATACGGACAATGATAGCTCTGAAACCAAATCAGAGACGGGCAAAGCATGGGGTTGTTTCATTAATCCCATCGTGTTGACGACTGAGTTTTTTTCATGTGCGTATAAGGTTTATATACAGTATATATGACAAGCGGTCAGTAGGATAGGTTAGTTAACGTCTATCACCATGGACGTGTTTGGGAGAGCTCGTGTAACTATGGCCACGGCCGCCTCTTTGTCAAAACAGTCTCGAGAGGTGGCTACAAAAAGCTATGTCGATCGCAAAGTGCAAAATGTCTATCACATGGCCCCGGGACTAACCGCTGAGGGCTATTCAGCCAATCATCATCGTATTATTGATGTGCAAGAGCCTCGAGACGAAAATGATGTCTGCACGAAACGTTATGTGACCTATCAAATGAAAAGGCTTCATAAATTTGTCCCATCAGTATTTTAGTGTATCTGTCAAATCAAAAACTGAACAATGACAGAAACCATTCCCCACCACCACTGGTGAATGATGGACTTAACTATATGCTTGCTTCTGGTTTAAGTCATTATCGATTGCATTATGTTGGGGTGATTCATATTAAATATGTCATGCCTGATGAGAAACATTTAAAAATACAAATAAACCGTGATAGACTGTTGGCCCACAACCATCAAAGAGTAAATGTTGGAGATGAATTATCCTTTCATCTTATGCTTACATTTGAGGAAAAGGAAGATGGAAAAACGGTGAATGATTTTCCGCTTTATATAGAAATGGAATATACTGCTATGAAAAAAAGGTTCTCTACGTTAGTTGTTATCGAATGATTGCTGTGAAAGGTTTACCTAGTAGCACCATGGTGAAAAAAGATATGCAATGAACATGAAAAAAACAAATCTCAAAAAGAGAAAAAAGCCAGGCCGGAAACCGAGTCGATCTGCCTCACACCCGGTGTTAAGACTAAAAAAAAAATCTAAAGAGAGTGGCTATCGAAAAAGCTTTACAAGCGGTGCGATTGTCTACAGCTCCGAAGTCGCACCATAATGCATCGATAAAAAGAAAATAAAGAAAGAAAATACGTGGGCGAGTCATTCCTGTTGCTAAGGGTGGTTTTTTTTGCCGGATTTATTTGCAGGGTTGTCAGCTTTGGGATCCCTTTTGGGTGGTGCCAGTGCTGTAGCGAAAACCATAAAAGCCGTAGAGCAAGGCAAGCAATAACTCAAAGAAAGCGAGCGACACAATAAAACGTTAGAAGCTATTGCTATGGGAGCTAGAAATTGCAATCCTTTAAAGCCAGTCTTTTATCAACAAGGTAGTGGTCTATCGTCTAAGAAAAAAAAGATATCCATCTTCGATAAGCGCTTAAGGCAACTGCCTCGTCATGCCATGACCCATGAACAAGTTGAAAGCTATGCCAAACAAATAATGATTTCTCATTTTCGAGGTGTATTTATGCGAAATGAATTACCCAAAACACCGTGGAAAGAAGAACGAGCCATGATTAATTTAGATGATGATGCGGGTCCAGGAACCCTTTTTGTAGCCTATGTGAAACAAGGTTCCACAGTGTAGTACTTTGACAGTTATGGAAATTTACCACCCCCAATCGAATTGCTTCATTATTTGGGAAACCAAGTAAAGATATTCTATAAGATATTCTATGTGAATCGTCAACAAACCTTTGACAGTCAAGAGTGTGGACGTTTGTGTTTACATTTTTTTATATAAGAGGTCGCGTTGAGCCGGCAGTCTCATCATTATGAATGTCAACACCAAGACCTTTACCGTGTACAGCGGCGGGCCTGAAGTGTCCCTAGATTCCTCCCCCATTGAATTGCACTCTGAACAATCCTATGAGCTAGGATTAATTTCTTTGGAATGTTACAATAGAATTTACAATATACAACTAGATATTAATGGCAAATTTTATTATGATGATTATATGTTGAGACTACCCCCTGGAGGTTATACCATAGATGACGTGCACGAAGCCATTAGCGTGTCGATGATAAAACAATTGGGTGTCAAACCATTTGCGGATGGGACACACACATTTGAACTTACAGCCAATACGATTACTCACCGCTGTCGTATTTTCTCTACGTTTAACATTGACTTTGAAACACGACTTCATTCTATTGGTCCTTTACTAGGATTTAAACCAAGAGTGTTGACAGCTCACCAACCCCATGATTCAGATTATCCAGTGAAATCCATCGAGGACCATCATATTTCTGTGAGTTGCAATATTATTAGAGACGTATTTACGAATCAAGAACAAAGCTATTCCCTTTATGATTTTATTGTCACCTCCCCTTGTGGCTATATTATTCGTGAAAACCCTTCAGTGGTTCTATATCATCCTGTGTGTGTCAGTGATATTAATAATATTACCTTACGCTTAGTGGATAGAAAGCAACAACTGATTGCTTTGGACGCCAACACCCCTGAGACCTACAAGTTGGTTTTAAAGACGCTATGAAATTTATCTATAAAGCAACAACAACGTCTACAAGGTCGTTTAGTTTCCCGCCGTGTATGAAACGGTTGACACGAGTAAACCGACAACTTTTACAACGCATTGGTTATACGTTACACCCCAATCATGAACAAGGAGCTGTTGCAAGTGTTAAATCCCATACAAGTGGAAGATGGCGTCGTGCGCATTGTTATGCATTCCTATCAACCTCAAGCAACAGGATTGAAGAACAATGACGAGATTCAATTCATCATTAACAATCAAGATAATTTACTCTTCCTCATGAAAGTGTCCTTCAAATTGAGGGTAAATTGGTCAAAGCAGATAGCAGCACACCCACAATATCTGCGTTGGCGATCCTTGGTTTGGCTTTTCTGTTTTCTGAAATACGTTATGTGATAAATGATATTGTCATAGACGTGACTCGAAATGTGGGCATGACTAGTCTTATGAAATTATATCCTTCCTATAGCGAGGAGGAAAGTAAAACGCTTTCTATGGCAGGATGGTGCCCCAACAGTAGCAATGACTGGCTTGTTCATAGCGATGGCACTTTTACAGGCTTCCTACCCTTAAAATTACTCCTTGGCTTTGCTGAAGATCACAAGCGTATAATTTTAAACGCAATACAAAGTTTGTATCTGGTGAGAGACCGCAGTGATTATAATGCACTAAAAGGAGCCTCCGAACAAGTGATAGACTAAAAAATTCAACTGCTTCGATTACTATGGAAAGTGCCCCATGTGTCGCTATCGGATCGTAAAAAGCTAAGCATGTTAAATTTGGTGCAAAAAGATAAAGCTTTGCCTATCGCCTTTCGATGTTGGAGTCTACATGAGTACCCCTTGCTACCTACCACAGACACTCATAGTTGGAGTGTCAAATCGGCTCGCTCTACCGAGAGACCCCTCTATGTTATTATTGGTTTTCAAACCAATAGAAAATACCAACAAAGCAAAGATGTCACCCTGTTTGATCACATTCACTAGAGAAATATACGACTATTTTTAAATAATGTTTGCTTTCCCTATCAGGGGTTGAACTCAATTTTTCAAAAAATAAGTTTGGCCCCCTTTATGATATGTTTGCTAAATTTCAATCGTCTTATTATGAAAAACAGGATTGCCCTAGGTTGTCACCACAAGGGTTTAAAGCCAAAGGACCACTGATTGTTTTCGACTGTTCATATCTAGAGGAATCTATTAAAATCACCAACATTGATTTAAGGGTTGATTTTGAAACACAAGAAAATGTACTAAACCATACCAGTGCCTACTGTTTGATTATTCATGCCAGACAAGTGAAATATCATCCTTTGTCCAATTATGTAAGCAGCATGTAAACCATCTGTAGTCAGGTGAAAAAAATCATCATTCATAGGATTGATGATAAGCGTCTGCATTCATTGCACACTATCTGTTGCGCTCTGGCACTGTGCACGCATACAACAACAACAAACGACATGTGCCCCTCAATAAGCAGTAGCAACAACAACAACAACAACAACAACAACAACAACAACAACAACAACAACGTGACAGACAAACCATGGAATTTAAAATGTGAATTTAATCGTCTCAAAACTTTTGAAACATGGACAGCCCCCTTTATGGATTGTGGAGAATTGGCTGCGAGCGGATTTTATTACTTAAATCGTGGGGATGTGGTCAAGTGTATTTTTTGCAATGTTGAAATTGCAAGCTGGGAAATGGGGATCGACCATTTAGTGATCATCAGCGATGGAGTCCATCCTGTCCTTACTTGAATCGCTATGATGTTGGCAATATTCCATGGAGTTTGAATTACCCATTGTCCCAGACCCTGCAAAACTAGGAGATACCTGTGGACCATATATGCAAACTATTCATTTAAATGCTGTTCCAAATTAAACAAACAAATAAACTTTGTAATAAAATTGTCAAAGGAAGTGATAATGAAGAATATTGGTTTATTCATAGATTGATAAAGAATAAGATCAGACAAGCCAATTTTTTTTTGGATGTCAGATAGGTGCAAAGAAATTGAAGAACTTAATAGAAAATATGATACTTTCCAGGTCCATAAGAAAATCAAAGAAGTTTCAGGTAGACACAGGAAAAGAAACACAGTCAACTTAGTTGATAGTCAAGGTAACACGGTATTTGAAGTTGAAGAAAAATTACAGGTTTGGGAGAACTATATACAAGAGCTTTTTAATGATGATCATCGTTCTTCCCGACCCGAAATTCCTTCATTGTTGGACCCATGATCACCATGGATGAAGTGAAATATGCGATTAGGATAGCGAAAAATGGTAAGGCTCCTGGTCAAGATGACATTCCAGTGGAATTATTGAAGATCTTGGATGATGATAGCATTGTGACGCTCACTAATTTATATAACAAGATATACGACACGGGCATATTACCAGAAGACTGGCTCTTGTCTACATTTATTGCTCTTCCGAAGAAACCGATGGCTAAGTCATGTAGTGACTTCAGGACAATCAGCCTTATGAGTCATGTGCTCAAGATATTTCTCAAAGTTATCCATAATCGCATATACACTAAATGCGAGATGAATATCAGTGACACGCAGTTTGGGTTCCGCAACGGTCTAGGAACTCGTGAGGCATTATTTGCGCTTCAAGTTCTTTTCCAGAGATGCCGTGAGGTGAATCAGGATGTATATGCATGTTTTCTGGACTATGCAAAAGCCTTTGACCGTTGTCAGCATGATAAGTTGTATAATGCACTCAAGAACTTAGGAATAGATGAGAAAGACATTCGCATCATCATTAATTTGTACTGGGGTCAAAAGGCTAGTATGAGAATTGATGGACATATATCGAGATCAGTGGAAATAATGCGTGGTGTGAGACAAAGATGCATTCTTTCACCACTTCTTTATAATATCTATGCAGAACAGATTTTCTCCGAGGCACTTGATGGCATTCAACAAGGTATTAAGGTCAATGGTAATTATATTAATAATATACGGTACGCAGATGATACTGTATTGATTGCAAAAAGTTTCGAAGGACTTAAAGAGATTGTTACTATGGTGTATCAAAAGAGTAAACAATATGGCCTTGACCTCAACATTAAGAAAACTAAATATATGATAATATCGCGAAAACCAGCATTGTCACGAGTCCTTTTAGTCGATGGACATCAGATTGAGCGAGTCAAGAGTTTGGTTTATTTAGGACAGAATATTAATGAGAATTGGGATCCTTCGGTTGAAATAAGATGCCGTATAGAGAAGGCTAGATCCATCTTTATGACAATGAAACAACTACTATGCTGTCGAGGTCTCAGTATGACGCTTAAGAAAAGAATTGTGAAGTGTTATGTTGTCTCCACCCTTCTTTATGGTGTTGAAGCTTGGATCTTGTCCGTAGCTACAGAAATGATGATTCGAGCTTTTGAAATGTGGATATATCGGCGGATTCTTAAAATTTCGTGGACAGAACATGTGAGTAATGCCGAGGTTCTTCAGCGTGTGAGCAGCCAACCTGAGCTGTTAAACACAATTAAGAAGAGGAAATTGGAATACTTGGGACACATGATGAGGAATCCAAAATACCGTCTGCTCCAAGTTATACTTCAGGGTAAAATTGAAGGACGGCGTGGACCAGGAAGGAGACGAATAACTTGGATGGATAATTTAAAAACGTGGTTTGGGCTGTCTTCCACGGAACTCTTCAGGATTGCACAGGATAAGAAGGTGTTAGCCATGGTGGTAGCCAACGTCCGTATCGGATAAGGTAGAAGAAGAAGAATAATAAAATTGTAAGTGTTTTTTATGTTATGAATAAAACTTGTAAAAAAAAATATTTAACACTTGTTCAATTTATTTGTTCCCTTTTTTTCCCTGGAGTCCTTTGACTTTTGCAATGTTAAACCATGAAATGGGTTAGTTGTTGATTAGACGTCAACGAGGTAACAAGTTAAAAAAATATTGAAAAAAACACCATGCGTACACCCATCGTGGATTGTCAGGGGTTTGAAATTGCAGACATCAAATTTATATTTAAGGAAGTAGCTTTTATCGATTGTAGTACGTTTTGGGTGTGTAACCCAATCCATTTGGTGTTTAAACCTCCCTATGCTTTCGAGTTGCTTAGTGAAAAAGATAAAAACAGAGCCAATGTATTGAAAATCATTTGCAATTAGTATGGAAAAAGGGTGATATTTCTTACAAGTATCTTGACGTAGTCATGAAAGCTCATTTGTCCTCGGCCAATGTGTTATTTGTTAAAGGGGGTGAAAAACGCTAGTGGCTCCAACCATTTTTACCCTCGCACTGTCAATGTACCCTATTGACCTTTTAAATCTGGGTTGTCCATCCCTTCCAACGCTCATGGACACTTGTCCTTGTGACAATATTCAGAATAAAGCCTTAGCCCTTAGCGCATGCGTGGCAATTGTTTCATTGGCTCACCACGAGTGCATGTTGGGAGTTGTTAAATAAAATTAAAACTGAAAGTTTATCGTCCAATGATAGCAGTGAGACTTGTAAACGTGAGGTGATAACAACAACGTTATAAACATGGACGCTACTACAATCGACAAGGCTATTGGAAAGTTCTCTGTGTGCAAGAAAAAACTGATTAGCTTTACACATCATGAATTATTGGCACTACCTAAATCATTTCTTTTTATGTTGCTGCCAACGCTGTGAAAGAAATTTGGGAAAAGGTGCCTGTTGAGTGGACTACCGACCCTGTATTGAGTGAACTACAACCATGTAATCATTTTTCCCATCACAAGCAATTAGCCATGGCAAAAATACCTTCCATTCGACAGTGTGCCACATGTCAATATTGATGAAATTATATCATGGTCATAAAACTCACTGTAAAGACATTGTTTAATCATTCCATGGCTGTCATGCGGAAAACAACCACCTGCCATGCTCGTCGGCAGGCACCGACAAACAACAACAACAGCAAGAAGAAGAAGAACAAGAACAACAACAAAAAAGTGTTTTTCACCGATTGAAACCTCTATGTCCCAGGTGTATTGGCCCTGGAATTATTGATAACATCATTAAAAACTTACCATTCGAAGTTCACTTACCTGCTTACAGCTTTTGTGGACCTGGTACTCGTCTTGAAGATCGTTTGAGGAGAGGGAATATGGGGATAAATGCTTTTGACCATGCATGTCGTAATCATGATATAGCCTATAAAAACAGTGATCCCACACTAAGACACATTGCCGACAAAGTCTTGTTAAGGATTGCCAAGCAACGATTAACAGCTTCAGATGCCACTCTATCGGAACGAATGGCTGTATTTATGGTGATCGGTGCTATGGAAAGCAAATTACTTTTATCTAAATATGGACTGTAACATCATGTATTTAATTAAAAAAATGTATAGTATCACTGTTATGATTTAAAAAAAATATATAAAATAAACAAGAGACCATGTTGTGTTTTTTTCCCATTATTATTGACTAATAGTTTGAAATATTGTAATTATAAACAATCATATAAATGGTAATTCAATTAAAAACTATAATCAATAAAAAAGGACGACAGTATATTATTATTAACTAATAGTTTCAAATTTCATAATTATAAACAAAAAATATAAATAGTGTTTGTACTGCCCCCGTAAATTGAATTATACTGAGACCACGGTGGCTGTATTGGCATATGTGAATAAAGCTATGGCCGTCATAGTTGTGACGTGTATATTCATGACGTAGGCACGGATGACGCAGACTTCATGCAAGTAGGCTGGATGAGCTGAGATTCTTGGTGACGTCATGATTTTGTTCGAGAAGGATCTGAGATTTACGACGCAGTCGCAGGGAAGCAAGGAATTGTGCTGAGGAAGAAGTTACGCTATTGGAGGAGTGGCTCGAACCAATGAATGATAGCTTGGAGGGAGACGGAGATTACTGAAACTACCATATTTAATTACTTTTGACATGCAGAATTGTGGAAAACTATTTTCAGTTATGGCATTGATTTGGAATTTTGAAGAAATTAATTATGAGTTTTTGAAATTTGAAAATCCGTCAAGTATAGCCAAAGTTAGAACTTCTAGCAATGACGGAGGAACAAGCTATGGTAGGGATGGATACGCCCCTTAAGAAGTTGATAAAAGGCCTTGCACAGCAGAGAGGAAGTTCTCATGTCTCATGTCTCAAGTTCTCAGTTCTCAGGGCTCATGGATCATTTTCTCATTCTCATATTGTAAGACTTCGAGTTCTTAATTCTGATAGAACAAGTATATATTTTTCAGTGAAGCAAGTCGTCATTAGCAAGTGTGGTAGAGCCCACAGCATCGAACAAGCACTGAGCGTGCAGCAGTGCAATTTTACGGTTACTAAAACTAGGCGAAGTTGGAGCGCACACATAAACGAGTCTACAAGATTATCTATCAAGAGTTAGCTACTGCATTTATGCTAATTCAATTGTGCATTACAATATTGAGGCGTGTGCGAAAGTTGAACATTTTCACTATTATACTTTGGAAGATATTCGCATTTTAAGACTGCAGACAAAAGTGATTTTCTCGACACCTGAAAAGCACTTTTATAATACCACATTCTACGCTACGGCTGACACATGTATTGCAACCGTGATACTGAAGATTACATTTGGTGATACAACGCTACATTCTACAATGGAACTATATAATCCGGCAGTACCTTCGACTATTATTATAACGGAAGTGGAGATGGAAGACTAAAACTTTAATGCAATTGGGAGATACATCAATGGAGTGAAATAGCAGCATGGAGCTTCGTTAATCGTCATTCTACAAAAGCGAGCATGTAGTGAACATCCAACTACACTCATGCATCGTAATCCATCGCTGAATTACATCAAATGGCAGTGGAAATATCTTCGTACTCCACAATTATGAACATTTCTGCGGAAATAATTGCAATAAACTTCATGACGAATTTCTACCAGAACTTCAGGGAACTTTCAAGAGAGGCCAGGGTGGACCCGGCTCACACAGAAGAGTTTTGCCAGAAGGATGTCTATCGTCTACACGGAGCAGTGCAATTTCCGGAGGAGGAAGCAGTTCTATTCTCCGAGGGCGCAGGTTCCAGGTTCGAGGTCGGAGCACATCTTTACGGTGGTGAAATGGAACCATCAGCAGTCTTTTTTGGAAATTTTCCTCTAGAAATTCAACCAACAGATAAGGTAGTCGTGAACGTTTCTTGATTTATTTGAGCCATTTAGCCATATTTTCTGTCCCATATATTTTGCCCCATATTCTTGCTTGATATTTCTGTACACTTTGCTGATTTATGCCTTTTTCTACGATTTATTGAGACATTATTATATCATTGGCATATTTATATAATTTGGGATCAGTTGAGACTGATATTATATATTCTTTCAGTAATTTGCATATTTTTGTAGTCACGATTTGACTGTAAAGTTAACGATTTTCTATGGCAAATTTGAATTCAGACAGCGTGTCATTTTATTAAAGTAATTCTTTTCAGTAAATTACTTTGACCAATTTTCTGTCATCCTCAAGAAAGAAGAATGATTAAAAGATTTTAGAGCGTTAAAATCTACTACTTTATCGACGATCTTGGAAATACTAGTCGTTTTATGAACATGATTGCAACATAGACATTTATCGTCAATTCTGAAATACCATTGCATTATAGACAATTTTATGAAATATGAACGATTTATTGAGTACACTATAGTAATGAACATTTGATAGGAGTTTTTCTCAATTGTAGATTGGAACAATAATGTTTGCAGTCTACAGTCTAATTGTATTCTATTCGACTATTTATGCAGTTTAGATGAACTTTGATTGAAGATAGTATTTTTATACTGCGATACTTTGATGATATTAATCTCAATTTTGATAGACCAGGGAGGCATGTCTAATCGTATTTGCTATTAAATTTATTTGTGACTGGCAAATTTTTACTTCATATCGCTTCATGAATGAAACCCACGAAGGTTAAATATAATAACAGTTTTTGATACAATTGATGAATATAAGAATTTTTAAAGAGGAACTATGGATGTATAATCGTTAGTTCAGTGGACGTGTAAAAGTCGCTGATGAATAATGCCCTGTAATAAGTGAAGGAGGTTCCCACAGTAATATTGATGATGATGATGAATTTATAAGTGGAGGTTTTTGTGTGTATTGTGGAAGATTTTGATGCCATATATAATGAGATATATGATGAATTATGGGCCAATTTTGGTGCAATTTTGTGCGTTTTGAGCGAGATATTTCTCCACTGAGTGTATTGTTCAGGTCCATTGAAAATTATTCATGTGAAGTTACTGTTAAAATTAACAAGAGTGTTTAAATAATTTGAGATAACGATTTTGAATGGAGGTTACCGTCACAAATAATAATAATTATTAAATCATATTAAACCTGAATCTAAAATTTAAATATAACTAACCTTAATTGGTCGATTATATCACCACGATTTAAGTAATTATCAACCGGATAAACGTGTGGTTTAATGTATTTCTAATATAATTAATATAAATAATGTAAATAACTATGTAAATATCTTTAATAATAATTTGAAACGAACGGGATTAATAGAGGCGTGTATAAATTTTTCAATTGTCGTTTGACAATGTTATAAACAATTTAAAATGTTATAAATAATTAATGAACATTTTGTTATAAACATTAAGTGTTTTCGTTATTATACTCTAAACAATGCTAGTTCAACAATTGGATTATACAATTAAACAAGATTTGGGATTATTAGAGTAATCCATTGATATTTGAACGGAGCATTTAAAAGATTTGCGTGATAATATTTGAGTTGAGATGTGAACATTTAAAGTGTTTTGAAAAGGAGCTAGGCTCTGAGGTAACTAGCATATGCTAACATTGGCTGGACAGGTGCGTCCATTTGACGATGCAAGCATGCGACACGGTGCAGGGTGTATTGCAGGTGGCCAGATAACTGAATGTTTGAGGCCAAGGTCATATACATAGCAGCCTTGCGGTTATAAATAAAATGTGAAGTTCATGAACAAGGAAACAAATGCTATATGTCTCGTCCCAGCTCCCTTATCCATTCCAATGTGCATTGTTATTATTATTACGTTCTTTTGAGCTAGAGAAAGCTGAATTTTTGTATGTGAAGTCTACAAGTCCTACAGGAGGACATGGTTGCATTGACAATGGCTTATGATTGCTACGTGTATTTTGTTGTTAAATTTTGTTAAATTATTTTCTTTATGTGAAATAAATTATTGTGCAGTTTAAATTTTCTTGTTTCCGACTTGGTTCATTTTAAATATCGTGGTGGAGGTTATTGTGAGGGCATACTATTAAGTGATCCTGTTGAAAACCCAGACCCGAGATTAAATTGAATAGGTAAGTAAAAGGTAAGTATGAACCCCCGTATATTTTGGTGTGTTCCACAATAATTTTATGTTAACTATTGTGCTCTAATCTCGGTAGTATCTGCCAGTGCCATTTTCATTGATGTAGCTGTGCCGGTGCGATTGATTATTGGCAATCCGATTGAGGGGGCGGATATCTGACAGCCTACTATCCGGATTACCGGGGACAGTACTAAATAATAAAATAAGTTGAAACGTTATGGGCTTAAGTGTTGCTTGTTTATTCAACACCCTCCTCATGCATGTTCTAAATGTAGTCATAGTAGCATATAAAATAATTAACAAGTTTAGGACTACGTTGTTTTTTATTATTGTTATTATTATTATTTTATTATTATTATTATTTTGTAATAAAACATGTCATTATAATTTTGTTTGTACAAAACCATGTGACCGTTAAAAATTATTATTATTATTATTATTATTATTATTTTGTAATAAAACATGTCATTATGATTTTGTTTGTACAAAACCATGTGACAATTTAACACAATGAAACGTTACCTACAAATTATTTATTTATTTAGTAAATAATATTGATGTTTTTACTTGTTTTTGCATTGCATGAGTGAGTGTGCTAAATGAACAAGCCATCATTAAGCGCATGACGTTTCAACTTATTTTAAAAACTATACATGTACATAAAAAGAAAGTAAAAAACATGCATCATAGGCAATGTTTGTATTGACATAGCCCTAAAGGCTAAAAAAAATCTCTCAATAAAGAGTGAACTTAGAAAAAAATTACCATTTACCTATAGTCATTATAGGCATCATTGTATTAATGTAGCCCTAAAGACTAAAAAACAAACAACAAAAAAGTTAAGAAAATTATTATTACTATTATTATTATTATTAATAATATTATAAACCATCAGCAACAATTAATAAACGTCAAAACTGTTGAGCACTGAAAAAATAGTTTTATGTTTTAGTAAGACATCAATAAACAAGAACAACAACAAAAGTTATGTCTTGCGTACAATGATTATTCATTATCTAGTTTTACAAAACGAATCATACAACGATTTTTTTTTCACCCTCTTAGATTAAATACACAGGGTGAATACTCGAATTGACATCTTCCATGACATTATCAGGTAGGCTATTAAATCATGTGGGAAGAAATGTCTCAAAGTCTTGACAAATGTAAAGAGCTCGTTCACCAAATTTAGTTTTTAATTTTCGTATTTTTTGATTGCGAAATGGTGTTTGTGTAGGCAATTCACTCATTTTCTTGCGTACAAGGCCGAAATCTTGGCCAATGGCGTTCAAGGCGTCTATGCTTGGCTAGGCTATAAGGAAAGAAAAGAGTGTTATTTTTTAACTCTCTCATATTTATATAACAACAACACCAACAACAACAACCTTGTCAATACATTAAAGTGAGTTGTATTTAAGCCTGAGCGTTTAATGCCTAAAGTTGTAGATAGTATTGGATAAATTGACAAAAGTATAATAATGTTAGTAACAGGTACGCGATAAATGTTGAACCAACATCAACAGCCATTTTTTTGTGTTTCATGGTTCACATGACGTAAATAGGTATACTGTTGTAAATGACAATTATCATCAATAAGAAAAATTTGTGATTTCGTGCGTATAACATCCATTAATAGTGCTTGATGAATTTCTTGCCACGGACCACGTCCATGAAAACATGTGGTTTTTAACACTGGAAGAAGCAACAACTGTGTTTGCTGAATATAAACTAGGCTGTCTGCAGTATGGTGATTCATATTATCATACATGTTCATGTTTTTTAAGACAGAAAGAAAGAAAGAAAGAAAGAAAGAAAGAAAGAAAGAAATAAACCAAGCTATCATTTTAATCTATTTCTTTAAGCTAAAAAAATAAACCAAACCCTTTGTTTTTTTTAATGAAAAAAAAGTTCATATCTACCATAGGGTACAGAGTGGTTGTTAAATGACATTAATAACGCGCTAAACATCATTAGACAAATCAATTAAAATGCATTTATAGGGATAGGGTTCAATGACTTGCGCATCTGCTAATGAAGTGGCGCAAAACTCTAACCATTGCCACTGTCGAAACGTATTTTCAAAATTTGGTATATATGTAAATGGTGTTAAATCAGCTCTGACATCTATAAAATCTAAAATAAGGGTTTGACTTAAAGGTTTATTACCATCTAAACCTGTTTTTTGTATGGGTACAACTAAGACTTGTTTATGTTGTATCGTCAGTAACTGATCTTCAACTTCTGAGCAAAGGGCTTCATACATTTATTTTCTAAAAAGATAAATAACAAATTGCAAAATTATTATTATTATTATTATTATTAACATGTCATGATTCATATTATTTGGGTGGTTCAATAATTTGTGGCACCCGTTTCTTTGACAGATTAACAAAAACGTTGGCATGTGAACAATGTTCGCATGACCATTGTATTACCTTTCGGTAAAACGCATGTAAAACAAACAAATCATTGTTCCACACTGTGTAGCCTACTTCTAAAAGTTGACATTCATTTTCATCTTTTTCAACCAAAACATGAATTTGAAAATTATTTAATAGAAAATATTTTATGAAAATTAGGTGTGAATCATTTTCAACATCATTTGGAGCTAAATGTATGCCTCTGTTGTCAATAGGTATTAGTATATAATCTCCTTGTTGAATCAGTCGTATACGATTCCCATGTCAATGTGCAAATTCGCACTGCATACTAATGGATACCTATAAAGGTAAAGTTAACATACCATGCAATTTATTAACCATGTCTATATCCAAGAAATAAAACAAAAAACAATACCAATTTAAACTGGAGTATATGTTTTCCATAAACATGAACATACTATAAACTAAAAAAAATAGCCAAATGTCTTTTTTTGAAAGTAAAGTATTTTCCTAAAAGCCGAATCCAACAAAAAAAACATAAGCATCACATATTGTTGTTGTTAGTTTCTAATATACCGTATTCTATGTGGTGAATATTGATTCATAGATAACGTAAAATTAAGTTGACGACATGCTTGTTGACGATATGAAGAGGTTCCTTCATCAGCAGGGTATTTATAAAAGTGAAAACAAAAAATATTTGACGCTAGTGGAAAATAGATATTAAACAAGGGTTTTGTACATAGCGTACACCAAAAAACTGGAAAATCATCCTCATCCGCTAATTTAACAGTCACTTGTTTCATCGTTAAACCATACCATGATTTATGAATTACTTCTCTAGATACATTATTTTGAAAACCAAAATTTAGCATACAGGATTTGCAATAGTGATGACTTGGATCATGAAACAATACATCATCATCATCATCATCATCATCATTAATAATGCTCTTATAAGCGCACTTTAATGTTTTTATTCTCAAAGGATACGCTACACGTTGTGGATTATAATTTACCATCGTTGCATATTCATTAAACGTAATGTGTTTGGTAACAATAAAAGAATCTTGATCATGGTTCATCATTGAATCTGAAAAGTAGTTATAGACATTTTACTAAGTATGTATATTTAAAAAATATGTTAATTTATACACTGTCTGTAAGTGAATAGCAAAAAGAAAATAAACAATAAGCAAAACACAAAATAAATAAATAAATAAATAAATAAATAACCATCTGTGTGTTGACTTTTATTTTTTTATATTTTTTTATGCATTAGGTTAAGAAAACAATTTCTGATCAGATATTTGCCTGGTGTTGTTTTGTAATACATCATGTCTACTGAGGATGGGTGGATAGTTTACTAAAACATATGGCTTATTAAGCCAGCACCTAGAGAGGCCTATTAAGCTACATGTCTACTGAGAATGGATGGTCAGTTTGCTCAAACATGATGCTTATTAAGCCAACACCTAGAGAGGCCTATTAAGCTACATGTCTACTGAGGATGGATGGTCAGTTTGTTCAAACATGATGCTTATTAAGCCAACACCTAGAGAGGCCTATTAAGCTGCATGCCTACTGAGGATGGATGGTCAGTTTGTTCAAACATGATGCTTATTAAGCCAACACCTAGAGAGGCCTATTAAGCTGAATGTCTACTGAGGATGGGTGGGCAGTTTGCTGAAAGATGATGCTTATTAAGCCACTAACTAAAATACATTAAAAAGCCAACAAGTTTTAATCTAGCCTGTGCACAGTGAGGCATGCAAACGTTGATGCATGCCTCTCTTTATGCGTTGACAGGCAAGTAGCACAAGACACAGAGTTTATTATACATCTATTTACATACATTCATACATCCTTGCATACATCCATGCAGACAGGTTAAAAAAACAAAAAATTAAATGATACACTACAATTTGTTTATTTTTTATTCCGAGGCTCAACATGGCATCACGCACTTGATAACAACCAAACCAAACACATGCCGTATTGTACAATAACAATAGCAACAACCATTACTGGTTGTAACCAAAGAGAACACTTATCATATCCTGACACCACTGCATTTTATCATCCAACAAAGCAAGTGTTTGTTTCCGTTGTTTCATTAAAAATAAATTGTGGTTTTTAGATATAATTCTAAACTGACTATGCGTCATGCCTGTGTGGGTTTGAAGGACATGTAAATAATCATCCACACAAAGCCTTTTCACCACTTGTTGTCAAATTCCTTTGGCTTGCATAGATTCACATTCATTCATCTGTCGAAAGCTATACATTTTGGGAGCGAGCCCCAAAAATTCAGTCATCATGGTGTCTGAACACTCATCTTTCATTAAACCAATTTCTTTTTTGTTTAGACGGGGGATATCGAACATGTTCTTCTCGCAAAACGAGGACGTGTTAAACCATTTTGGGTTTTCTTTCACAACGACATACGGATCACAGTCACTGATATGGTAAATAAAACTATCCATGTCTGTATATAACAATGAAATGGTACCAAATTGCCGCATTGCAAAACCATAATGAAATTTATACATATGCAATTTTGAAAAATCTAAAATGACTTGGCCTAAATAGATAGGTTTATTCATGACCACTTTAGTTTTTAAAAGTTCAATAGTAACTAAATCGTCATCAATAACGTTTAAAGATTTAAAATTTGGTTTTGAAATGTATCTTTGAGCGCCCCATCCGCCATGCCATGTGTTCACCAATTTTATGTCTCTATACTGCCGCACATTTTCAAGTCTCTTGCCATAAATACAATTATTCATAAGTTTAAAAAATATTTGAAATGGCTGAGTGGCACTTTGTCTGTGAGCGGTATTTAAATCCATGTAAGGTTTCAACCATGGTTTCTGTCAAAAAGAAATACCTCTATGGACTTTTTTCAGGGTTAAGCCCTGGGCTAAACATTCTACCAGCATGTCAATGTGCAATACATAGTGATTTTTGTCATATAAGGTACCCATCAATTTTTTATGATTACCCTTACTCTCGGGCGGCACAAATTTCTCTATACAAAAGGGGAAATCACCATGTCGCTGTCTGAGATCGGGGGGATAAGCTAAGTCAACGTCAAGAACATATCCTACATTAAGTTGCTCGCTTGCGCTATGCACATTAAAATCTTTAATTTCATCGTCAGACAGCCAGACAAAGTTATTGTACGGCAGTGGTCTGCTCATAGCGAAACCGTATAAATTATTTACATCGAAATGCACCAAGTAAGATTCTGGTACTTCGGGACAATAATCAGGCATGTAAAGATTATTTGACTTGGCATGTCGCTGATTAAGCGATACGAACCCTCCACGAATCCCTTTTTCCATCATCAGTACCATATCTGGGTCTGTCAGTAAATCAAGCTCAATTTGGGTGAATTTGAGGGCAGCGTCCCAAGTTAACGCAGGACTGGTATAGTAGTGTGCGGGATCGAGCCCGCATATCGAATGACATAGCTGACGAAACGTCTCAAACACGTCAGTCAACAACAACACATCTAATTTTAAATAGTGCATAGCATATTTTCTATGGCAAAAGCACGCCAAACATGCTGTGTGTGGTCATACTCTTCTTCACTAATAGTGCTTTGAGTTAATTGAGAAAAAAAATTCTCTAGGGGGCAAAGTCGTTTCTTTAAGCACCTCGTAACTTGCTACAAAATCGTAAGGAAAATGACCTTTACGAACACTTAATTTAAATTGTTTTGTATCCATAAAGTGGGATTGGGTATGTTTCAACTCATTCTCACCTAAGCCTCTGACAAGGCTATCCAGCGAACTAGAAATAAATTTGAATGAGTCGAGAAAACGAATGCTCATTGTTCCTTTTTCCATGAAAGAGAAATGAAGCTTTCATGGTTCTTAGCTAAAATGTTGAATTTACTCTTATCTATATGAGCAAATTCTTTAACAATGAAGTGCAGATCGTAGCGTGAGAAATTGTGTAAGAAGACGGGTAGAAAGCGAGGTTTATAATACTTTAAATTGCATTCTCTATGAGCGGCACCTTTAAAATTTCCTGTCAAATGACAGTGATCTCTTACTTTTGTTTCTCCGTCTAGAATAAGCTTTTCACATATGTGGCAGGCAGTGGCTTGATCATATTCTTTTTGCTGTACATCATTCATATGAATTGGTACAGGGTTATCCAAATTTTTTTCTACTTTGCCCGCTAAAGCCGCCATTTGATCAACAATCCACCGCGCACAATCCGAACCTTGGTGACTTGCATACTCACATTGGGATTTATCGTAGTGACATACAACATAATAGCCAACGGCAAAAGGTTCATGTTTCTGCACTGGATAGGTTGAGCTTGTATGGGGGTTTGGTTCACATCCATGAAGGGGTACAGCCAGAGCCTCAAAATCGGCATAAACAGTAAATGGTACCATGTCTTGTTTATTAGTGACCTTAAATTTCAAGACTGCGTCATTCCCTTTGGGCAGCACTAGCTTTACTGCCGGCTGTCCTTCGCAGTCTCCCATATGTCGTTTCAAAAGTTCATCAGTTCCATAATACTGAAGGCTGCGCTCACAAATGTGAATTTTACCAACATGGTTGGACACTTGGCTGCTTACCAATCTACTCAAATTCTTTACCCAACAATAATGGCTTTTATCCCCATGAGACAAAAGTAATATGTGAATGTGATACTGTTTTGTCTCTTTGGTGGCATACAAGGGGCCCACAATATTGGATCCATCGATACAATACACCATGAAAGAGAAATTTGGATTATCTATCTCAAATAAATGAATTTTATCTAAAGGCATTGGGAACGAAACACGCTTCAGATTCAGAGTTTGCTTAAGTGGTTGAACATAGCTTTGTACTTCCCTGGTCTATGGGCATGTCTATCTTGACCGGGTTGCAGACAACTAGCCACACTCCATAAAAAGCAGTAATCGTCTGTGTTCCATACATTGATGACTGCCTTTTTCGAAGCGATAAAGCTCGGTGTGGGAATGTAGCTACTCCCTGCATTTAATGGATTGTATTTGCAAATATTAATTTGCAAATATTCAATGCTATTCAGAGCGAGGCCACGGGGTCCGTCTTGTAACTTATCAAATTTACTGACAAGTCCAACAATGGCATTTATCTGATACCATGTTTCTAAATTATCGGCCATCAGTAATTTCTCCATTTTTGTACAAAGATTAAAGCTATATTTTTCTTCAACATTATTTTTAATGAGAATAAACTCGCATAGAAATTCGAAATTTATTTTTAAGGCGTGATGCTTTGTGAAACCATGCCTACTTTCATTCAGTTTAAAAACGAAACTCTTGCACTGACTGCTCATCCAGCAGAATTTTCAAAAAAAAAAAATACTGACACACATTCATAGCAATCAGGACGTCATCCCAACGCCAACAATACCTCGTTCGTTAAAATCCGACTATGCGTTCGGGAGATATCGGCAAAGTTCGTAGGAAAGTAGGCTGAGGAGCAGAACTGTCATTCTAGCACTACTAAATAAGAATTCAAAAGGAACTCACATTTTTCAATATACCCGATTTCATCGAAAATTGTAATAAGACTAGAAATAATAATGAAATTAATATCCTTTCTCTAAATATTCAATCTATACAAAAAACCAGAATTATAAGGTACGTTCAAAAAGTAACGAGCTGGAGGCATAATTACAGAAACCAGTATCTGTATGTTAGAAGTATTGGCCCTGGCTGTTGAGGCACTTGTCCCACTGTGACACGAGGCGGTGAATGGCTGTCTCATAAAATTACCTGGGCTGCGATGTGAACCAGTTCCGCACTTACAGCTGGACGTCGACGTCCGAGGTGAATCGTTGGCCCTGCAGAGCCCTTTTCAGGGGACCAAACATGGCGTAATCACAGGGACTGAGGTCTGGACTGTATGGAGGGTGGCCGAGAACCTCCCATTTGAATTTCTGCAGGAGTGCCGCGACTGTGTTGGCCGTATGAGGTCGTGCATTGACGTGGAGCAGAATGACCCCAAGAGTGAGATTTCCTGGTCGTTTTGTTTCGATCGATTGGCGAAGGGTGGTCAAGGTTTGCGAGTAACGCTGGGCATTCACTGTTGTCCCGTGCGGCATGAAGTGTATCAGAAGAACGTCAAAGAAGGACGTCAGCATTACCTTTCCTGCACTCGTGCGGATGGCCTTGCCTTTTTTGGGTGGTGGTGACCCTGGATGTTTCCACTGGAGGCTTTGTCGTTTGGATTCAGGTTCGAAGTGATGTCACCATGACTCATCTCCAGCCACCACTCGTGCCAGGAACCCATTCCCTTCCCTCGCATAGCGCTGCGGATGACCAAGACAGTGGGTCATTGACGTGCTTCCTCTTGCGGTTGAAGACTGTGGGGCACCCATTGGGCGCACGCTTTGCGCAAGTGCAGTCGTTCCTTCATGATGCTGTGCACACTTTGGCGCTCAATCCGACCACGGCGGCTATGGTGTTCACTATCACTCGGCGGTCCTGGGTAATAAGTGCATCAACAAGCTGGAAGTTGTCATCGGTAATGCAGGGGTGAGCCCCAGACCGGGCATCATCGGCTAACGACACCCGTCCTTCCCTGAAGCGCTTGTGCCACGCCTCGACCCTTGCAAGGGACATGCAGTGTTCGCCGTACACTTGTGACATTCGGCAATGAATGTCCGTTCCCCCTACTACTTCCGCTGTCAGAAACCGAACAACACCTCTTTGCTCTTCGTTTGACGCCTCCATGTCACTGTTTGCAATGCGACTGGCAGCGTTGGACGATTGATGCATGCTGCTGCTCGCCTTGTATCGTCACGTGACGTGCACACGTGCCCTCTAGCGACGGGCTGTGACCTTCCACGCTCTGATCAGAACCACACCTCGTTACATACGCCACGATTAGCCGATGTAGTCACCGGTTTGCGCATTCCAGGCCCCGGCTCGTTACGTTTTGAACGCACCAAATATTTAACCATAACCTTAGGTAAAAAAATATGATCTGGATATTATTTGCCTAACAGAAATGAACCTACTTGAATGTGATAATTACCTATTTACTTTGGATAATTTTAATATTGTATTTTGTAATAGAACTAATCGTAAAGGAGAAGGCATAGCCATGCATGCAAAGAACAACATTTCTATTAGAACACACAAATCACACGTTTCCAATACTCATATATATGTGGTAATAGAAATACTCCACATGAACAAATATATTGGATTTACATGCATTACAGACCACCTAGCACTAACATAAATCATTTTCCTGAAGAACTGTAAACACATATAACACAACAATGAGTATAGCGAAACGCTATTTTAGGAGATATTAACATTGATACTTTATCTAATAACTTCTGTTTAACAGCTATCAAATATACAAATGCACAAACATACAAATTGTATGGCAATTTTGGTTTCCTACCACTTATCACTAAATGTACTCGTTATGATCCAAATTTA
Source organism: Meconema thalassinum (assembly GCA_946902985.2). Lineage (NCBI taxonomy): Eukaryota > Metazoa > Arthropoda > Insecta > Orthoptera > Tettigoniidae > Meconema > Meconema thalassinum. Next base: position 600,219,757 of record OX336388.2, on the reverse strand, counting down.
GACTCGAGAACATGTATTGATCATATATTCTATCGTAGCAGACTAGATGCATATACTTCTGCAGCAGTGGCGGTTTCTGGGTATTCGCCCTGGAGCCAGTGCACACTCATTCTTGCAATATTGCCGTTCACATTTCAATTTTATGAATATGAAAATTAATATAAGATTTTATGGTATTATAAAGCGTCAACAAATGCCCAGGATACCGTTTTTTTACATTTAAATGTACCGCGTTCGTTGCGCCTCACTGTACGTTGCTTGTGTGCTGGCTCGGGTATCATAGAAGATCGCCGTTCGCCACTTGCAGCTTTGTAGCCAGCGTTATGGCTTGACGGCTGAAGGAGGGGCAAGAGGGGATGTGTGTTTACTATAACAGAATCGGAGCCAAATCCTTGCCTGGCGAAAAGAACTGCGCATGCTCCGTTTTATATTCCATCTCTTTCTGTCGCATCTGATTGACAAACGGAGAAGCGATGACCGCTAGTGTGCAGGAGCTACCGCACTATCTGTTGGTGAATTGTTGTACCAAGTAGAGTTTGAAAGGTTGTGTCTTTACGCAGCTCGTATAATGGCGCCACTGCCATTTTGATTCTTAATGTGAATTTAAAAACCACATCCATAAAGCCAACTGTATGATATTATATAGTCTATAGTTGTAACAGTGAATACAGTTTCATAACATTTCCTAATAATTTACAGATTTTTAAGGTCCTGTATGATTGTATTTGGAGGATTAACGCAGCCTATAATATCTTGTTGATCTTGGCCGTGGCAAGAATTGGTCACAAGTGTGTTTCTATAGTGTGGAATATTTGAGTGCGTGTGCATTATTAAGTATTTAATAGCTTCTCCTCCCAGCTTTGCTTCACCCACGGACATATCGAGGATCATTCCTCTACCGTCGGAAGGATGGGGTCGGGGAGCCAAACACACGTTGTCAGCAAATACAACTGGGGATGGTGACAGGTGACCGCAAACTTGGGTCTAATTCAGAGTCAAAGAAGGGATTTTGACCATTGGCCTGAAAGGAAACGTCCCAGTATTTACCTAGTGATAAAAATGGAAAACCACGAACATCTTTTTCAGGACGGCCGAGGTGGGATTCGGGATTATTATGGCTACTGTTCAGGATTTATAAACTATTACATCGTCCCAACTAACTTACTAGGCCTGTTTGCCATCTCTTGATGAATGCAGTACATTTGCATTTGTCTGTTGGCACAGGCTAGAGTAAAATGTGGCTTTTCACTGAAGTCTCAGTCTCACTCATGGCTGTGATTATATGCATCGCCAATGTTTGTGTAATTTAGTCAGCGGATTCCTGCCCTACATAGCAGGAAGCTAACTGTTTAAATTTGTGTGTTAAGAGTTACCACATGTATGGAGGTTGGCTTGCTAGGCACTGTGTAGCTGTCGTTGATGTTGGGGATGAAAGAGGACGAAAGGGAGCGATAAGGAGCGGCTATACCCTGTGGGAACCCCAGGGTATAACAATATTTGAATCAGGCATAATACCAAACTATCTGAAATATACAATTAAACCAATATATAACTTAAGAATGGTGATCACGTAGACTTTGGCACTATCGATCAATATTCATTTTATCAATCCTACACAAAATGATGGAAAAATGCTTGGATAAAAGATTGAACAATTTCCTAAATAAATATGATATGTTAAAGGGACATCTATATGGCTTTAGGAGGGGAAAAAGTACTCTACTACTTCTGGCTGAATTTGCCAAAATAATAAATAATGCTTCAAATAAGAACAATCATATTATGATACTTTTCCTTGAAATTTCTAAAGCATTTGACACTATAAAACACATTAAACTACTTGCTAAATTACACGATATTGGTATAAGAGGTACGACTTACAAACTATTTGAAAGCTATCTTAAAATCAGGGAAATGGCAGTTATGATCAATAATATTATCAGTGACACATCAGAAGGAACACAGGGTATTCCTCAAGGCAGCATTATCTCACCTGCACTATATAACCTGTTTGTAAATGACATGGATGAAGGAAGCCATTAAGCATAGTCAAATATTCATATTTATTTATGCTGATGCCACCACTATATTTACAATCTTTTGATAGACTTCAAGAAGACTTCAATAATATCACCAAATGGTGTCATTACAATAATTTGTATATAAATACAAGCAAATATAAAATAATGCACATCAGAGTTGAACACTTCACACAAGAAACATACAAAATGAAACACCACAGCATATCATGCATCCACCAAAACATCCTTGCAGGTTGCAAATGTAACACCTTTATGAATTGTACTTCGACACAAAAATACCTAGGAATCACCCTTGAAGATCACTTTGAAATGAACACACAACAGTAAACATGATTTTAAAAACTAGGAGAAAATCTTTACAACTTCTGCAATGTCCAATTCTATGTAGATAAAAATACTTACAAAACCATTTATAGTGCAGTGATTGAAAGAATATGAAGATATGCCATATCAGCTTGGGGAAATTAAAACACGACTTTAATTAATAATCTGCAAGATAGCCAAAACAGGTTCTTTAAATATTTCTCATGTATCCCTTATGTTAATATTAAAGAGTTATTTCAAATTAGTGTACTGAAACTCTACTACCATGACGCAAGATTCTGGCATAAGGTCTCTCACAATATACACAAAAGAGCCATAACATATACTAAATATGTAAAACCTTTACGTATGAATAGCTAAGGTTTCAAGAGACTAAATTATCTTGTACCATCATTACTTAATGAACTACACCCAGGATTGTCCAATATAAACAGCAAACAACTATCTATACAACGCATCAAAAACTATCTATCTATCTATATATATAAAGCACAAAGTTTGTCTGTCTGTTTGTCTGTTTGTCTGTTATGTATACAAATCTATACCGTTTCACCCATCTGAACCAAAATTTGCATACTTACCCTTTGGAACCCTGCGGGTAACCCTGTCAACTTTAAATTTCGGACAGACCACCCCATTCCCTGCATTTAGGCCCTTTTGCACAAATCTACACCGTGTCACCTATCTGAACCAAAATTTGTATACTTACCCTTTGGAACACTGCGAGTAACACTGTCCACTTAAAATTTCGGACCGACCACCCGATGTCCTGCATTTAGGCCCTTTGTTCCAAATCTACACCGTTTCACCGATCAGAACCAAAATTCATATTCGTACCCTTTGGTACCCTGCGAGTAACACTATCTGCTTGAAATTGCGGACAGACCACTCCATTCCCTGCATTTAGGCCCTTTGGCACAAATCTACACCGTTTCACCGATCAGAACCAAAATTTGTATACTTACCCTTTGGAACACCGCGATTAACACTGTCTGCTTGAAATTGTGGACAGACCACTCCATTCCCTGCATTTAGGCCCTTTGGCCCAAATCCACACCGTTTCACCGATATCAACCAAAATTTGTATATTTACCCTTTGGAACACTGCGACTAACACTGTCTGCTTGAAATATCTGAGAGGCTACACCATCCCCTGCATTTAGACCCTTTGGCACAAATCTACACCGTTTCACCGATCTGAACCAAACTTTGTATACTTACCCTTTCGAACCCTGCGGGTAATCCTGTCCACTTGAAATTTCGGACAGACCACCCCATGACCTTCATTTAGGCCCTTTAGCAAAAATCTACACCGTTTCACCGATCTGAACCAAAATTTTTATACTTACCCTTTGGGACCATGCGAGTAACACTGTCCACTTAAAATGTCGGACAGTCCACCCCATTCCCTGCATTTAGGTCCTTTGGCACAAATCTACACCGTTTCACCGATCAGAACCAACATTCGGATACTTACCCTTTGGTAACCTGCGAGTAATACTGTCTAATTGAAATTGCGGACAGACCACTCTATTCCCTGCATTATGCCCTTTGGCCCAAATCTACACCGTTTCACTGATCTGAACCTAAATTTGTATATTTATCCTTTGGAACACTGCGACTAACACTGTCTGCTTGAAATTGCTGAGAGGGCACTCCAACCCTTGCATTTAGGCCGTTTGGCACAAATCTACACCGTTTCACCGATCTGACCCAAATTTTACAAAGGCTACTTACCCTTTTGAACCCGACGAGTAACACTGTCCACTTAAAACTTAGGACGGACCACTCCATTCCCCGCATTTAGGCCCTTTGGCACACATCTACATCGTTTCACCGATCTGAACCTAAATTTGTATACTTACCCTTTGGAACCCGACGAGTAACACTGTCCACTTAAAACTTTGGACAGACCACTCCATTCCCTACATTTAGGCCCTTTCGCAAAAATCTACCCTGTTTCACCGATCTGAACCAAATTATTCATACTTACCCTTTGGAACCCGACGTGTAACACTGTCTAAATGAAATTTCAGATGGACCATTCCATTTACTGCATTTAGGCAAAAATCTACATAGTTTCACCCATCTCAACCAATCTTTATGTAAGTTACTTACCCTTTGGAACCCGACGAGTAACACTGTCTGCTAGAACTTTCGGATAGAGCACTCCGTTCCCTGTATTTAGACCCTTTGGCACAAATGTACATCGTTTCACCAATCTGGACCAAATTTAGTATACTTACTCTTTGAAACCCAACGAGTATCACTGTCCACTTTAAATTTCGGATAGACCACCCCTTTCCCTGCATTTAAGCCCTTTGGGACAAATCTACACCGTTTCACTGATCTGAACCAAATTGTTTATAATTACCCTTTGGAGCCCGACGAGTAACACTGTCGACATGAAATTTCGGACAGACCAATCTATTCCCTGCATTTAGGCCCTTCGGTACAAATCTACACGGTTTCACCGATCTGAACCAAATTTTACATACTTACTCTTTGGAATTCGATGAGTAACACTGTCCACTTGAAATTTCTGACATACCACTACATTCCCTGCATTTAGCTCTGGAATCCCTCGAGGTTGCCAGCTTCCTAACTCACCAGCCATAAGCCCTTGAGGGTGTACCAGAAGTGGTGGGACTACACATACCCTGCCTCTTTGAGGGCTTTGAGCAGAAGGCAGGAGATATTATGAAAAGGAAAAGAAGGCAGACCCCTCGAAGAATGAGGGCATCATGAAAAATGAGACAACGGCCAATTAAGGCGAGAAATTAAAAGACTCCCTAGCCTTCGGATACCCTAATAGAGTCGGGGTCGGAAGAGAACAAGAGTTGACGAAGGGAGGCCGACAGGAAAGAGAACAGAAAAGAGCCCGGCACCGGGAAGTAGAATCGATGCCAGACTCAGCTGGGGTCCCGTGGTCGCCAACCCACGTCCCTCAAGTTGTGAGACCCTGGGGGGGGGCAGTTGTGAGAATAGCTTGCTGATTCATCGCGAGGTGACATGAAATTACTTTTCCGAGCCCGCCGTGTTATCTGCTGTCTATGCTGATGCCAGCACAGGGCCGTTGCTCAGGCCACTGTGGTGTTGCGAAAGAGTGAGAGATTCCCCGGCCAATCTAAATACGACGGAAAACCCCGAACGTGTGTCATCATATTTCATCATCTGCGATCATCTCAGGTTCGTGCAGCTTGGACCCATATTCTATGCCGAGCAGTACGCCATGACCTAGATGTTACGCGCATCGTACCACTAATCACCGCCGCATTAAGTCTTTCTCGACTGTGATTTTTAAAAATATTATTTTTATTACAGTACATTGTGTACATTATAAGTTGAAGTGTCAATTCAATACAGGTAGTAGTTTCCTTATCATCCTTATCATAAGGGTAAATGTTACGCCCAGTACACCATTAATCACCACACACAATAAGTTTTCCTCGCCTGTGAATTTTGAAATATGTATCTCTATTACGGTAGTTTGTAAGTTTGACGTGTCAATTCATTTGTACTGTAGTTTTCATTATCATCCTTATCAAAGGGGTAAATGAGCTAGATATAACTCCCTCATTGTCTTAGGGGGCCAATGACCTAGATTTTAATTTTAATTAATAAAAATCAATGTTACGTGATAGTATGTATGTGGGTGTGTGGGTGTGTATGTCTCTTATGCGTTCATTAACCACCCATCCGATTGCGCTGAAACTTGAGTGAGATGTTGATTACTCTCCAAGGAAGGTTTCTGGCTTAGTAAACCCATTTTACAATGGGCAGCGCACGAGTAGATTCGACAAATGAGCGACGACGCGCGAAGCATTTTGACACAGTCCCGTATTTGTTCGTAAACCTTTCATCCGATTGCGATGAAACATGGGTGGGAAGTTGCTTCCACTCCAGGGAAGGTTTCTAACTTAGTAAATACATTTCACAGTAGAGAGCGCACGAGTAGATTCAACAAATGAGGGACGACACGCAAAGCTTTTCAACGAAGTCCCGTATGCATTCATATACCATTCGTCCGATAGCTATGAAACTTGGGTTAGATGTTGTGTACACTTCAGGAAAGGTTTCTGGCTTAGTAAATCCACTTTTCAATAGGCAGCGCGCGAGTAGATTCAACAAATGAGCCACGACGCACGAAGCGTTTCAACAAAGTCACGTATGCGTTCATATACCATTAGTCCGATAGCGATGAAACTTGGGTGAGATGTTGTGTACACTCCAGGAAAAGTGTTTGGTTTAGTAAATCTACTTTACAATTGGCAGCGCACGTTTAGATTCAACAAATGAGCTACGACGCGCGAAACGTTTCAAGAAAGTCCCGTATGCGTTCGTATAACATTCGTCCGATTGCGATTAAACTTGGGAGAGATGTTGTGTACACTCTAGGAAAGGTGTCTGGCTTAGTAAATCTCTTTTACAATAGGCAGCGCACAATTAGAGTCAACAAATGAGCTACGACGCGTGAAGCGTTTCAAAAAAGTTCCGTATGCGTTCATATACCATTCGTCCGATAGCGATGAAACTTTGATGAGATGTTGTGTACACTCCAGGGAAGGTTTCTGGCTCTGTAAATCCATTTAACAATTGATAGCGCACGAGTAGATTCAACAAATGAACGACGACGCGCGAAGCGTTTCAACAAAGTCCCGTATGCGTTCATATGCCATTCATCCGATTGCGATGAAACTTTGATGATTTGTTGTGTATACGCCAGGGAAGGTTTTCGACTTACGAGGGAACGGTGCGAAGTCGGACGGCGAATTTTGGTATTATTTTTACATAGTCATGAAGGTCTTTTTACGCTGAAAATAGTAGTGGAGGTCTAATTTTTCGCAAGTCCTTTTTAAGGGGGCATTTGGGAGCTCAAAGTTGGTGGTGTGTGCTGTAAATTGTACAGTACATGCCAGCATACGTCAGCGCGCACAGCCAGCGGCTGTCTTGCCACACCTGCCCTCTCCACTCTTTCGATTCTCCACTTACGTTAGTTGGGATATCTTATTTACAAAGATGAATTCATTGTATAGAACAAGTATAGAACAATAACAATGGTCTACAAACATATAATACATAATCACATATCATCATCATCATCATGCCGTTCAAATTGTTCAAGAAATGCCTTTATTCTAACACAGTCTGGCATGAGTGCATTGTGTATGGCATGATAGCGAAAATCTAACACAAAATGTGAATAACAGAACACATGAAAACAATGCGCACACCTTATAAAAGAAGAATTAGTACAATCATTTCCAGCACACTTTTAATCAAATAAATTATGAAAATTAGTTTTCGAGACTGTATGAAATTCCTGTGTATTTTCAGTAATGGAATAACCACCCACCTTCCAAGCATATTTCAGCATTGGTACAAAACAATCAGCTTGTAATTGGTTATGCGCTAGCATTCGACTAGTTATCATGAAAAGTCTGTTCTTGGGTTTTAATTTTGACTGGCCGTGTAAATTCCTTACTCGGCAAATGTTTCCCATTCGATGGACTAAATATTTTAGTTGTCGGAAGAGTGCAAGATCACACGGCTGGCAAAGATACGTAGTTCTTTCGGTATGTATTCAATTTTTACATGTTTGTCCGTCAGAGATTCAAGTTGTGAATTTCTCCCCTGGCCACTGAATGAATCTATTAGAAGAAGATTTCGTGCGTCGGCTTGTAATTGCAGATGGAAAACGTTTTGGAACCAGGCAAGCACATGCCCTTTCCTCATTTTCCCGGAAGATGAACAATCAATGACTACATACTTAAAGATATCCATGTAGGCGTTGATACTTTCTTGTACCCTAGGTCCAAACTTTCCATTAATTTCTTGGTATACGATCAAGAACAAATGTCCCATTTCTCCGGCTTTAGAAATGTGATATTGCACTGTGTGGGAGTGCGTAAAACTATTTCGGCAAACAAGCGTAGCAAGAACGTCTTTCATACCACGAAAATCATAACTTCTCTGTGTTGCCATTTCGTACTCTAATCAGGACTGGTCCGAATTCCAGTTATTGGCATCCGGGATCTCTTTCTCTTCTTGCAATTCATTAATGAATTTTACAAACTTTTTAGCCTCATGTCGTACTTCTTCGTCTATTTTAAACGTTTTACCGACGAGTTTGGTTACTTTTCGGAACCGAATTTTCAAACGCCTTTTAAGGTTTGTCAAGTAGGAGTCGCTCTGGAGAGAGTGTTTGGGGCAAAACAACTCTCTACCCTCACCAATCCAACGCTCAATGTCGGATTTTGTGACATATGAATAACGCATCCTTGCCTTGGTGAACTCCTCCTTCACATACGCTCGAACCATTCCACATTTCCTAATTTCTCCATTGTGTTCAACGTGGTTGACGATTCCGTAAAATTTGTCGCCGAGTCTTCTTATACTTCCGTACAGCGTACATGTGTCCTTGATCCTTTATTGTTTCATAAATGTTCATCGATAACTCGGAATCATAATCTTCCACTGACTTACAGGGTCTTCCTCGGCCATCATACGACATGTTCTCTTCGTTAAACTCATCTCCATGTTTACGTTTTTTGGTGGTTGTGTCCCCTCCTCAACGCCATCGTCGTCTTCTGAATCAACGAAGAAAGCTTCTTCCTCCTGAATAAGTTCGGATTTGTCCTCCAAAATTGCATCAAACGTTGTCTTTATACGTATGTACAATATTTGCTCTTTATCAGATAGCTCTGTAGCTTCCTGAATATCACCACCGTAGGCACTAATAAGAGCTGCAATAATGTTGCAAGCAGTCATTACAACACAAAGACTCCAATGCGATCGCCTATATGTGGAATAGCCATCAGTCGTGGATAACTTGACCGTATAGAATAGGATTCGCCGTCCTATTAACACAACTGTAGGCAGCAGTATTTGGTGGGGGATAGTGGAGCACCGAACGAGTGGAGAGGGTACGTGTGGCAAGACAGCCGCTGGCAGTGCGCGCTGACGTGTGCTGGCATGTACTGTACAATTTAGAGCACGCACCACCAACTTTGAGCTCCCAAATTCCCCTTAAAAAGGACTTGCGAAAAATTAGACCTCCACTACCAGTTTCAGCGAAAACAGACCTTCACGACTATGTAAAAATAATACCAAAATTCGCCGTCCGACTTCGTACCGTTCCCTCGTTAGTTCCCTTTTACAATAGGTAGCGCACGAGTAGGTGCAAAAAATGAGTGACGACGCGTGAAGTGTTTCAGTAAAGTTCCATCTGCGTTCATATACCATTCATCCGATTGCGATGAAACTTTGGTGAGTTGTTACGCACGCTCCCACAAATGTTTCAAAATTAGTAAATCCATTTTACGATAGCTTAGAGGCAGTTAACGGAAATTGAAGGTAAAATTGTGTATCCAAAGACACTTCAAGAAACCAACACTTTCTTTGATTGGCATTGCAACGCATGCCGGGTACAGCTTGTTATATATAAAAAGAAAAAACAATAATAATTATAAATAAATTATAAAATAGGCCTAACTCTTTTGCATGGAATCTTGTATTGAAATACAATCCGTATATTATACAGTATGTTGAAAATAAAAATTAATAAGTCTCACAGATAATCTGTACTGGATTTGTCGTCAGATTCGTGATGCATATCACAATAATGTAATATCAATAGTATTTATTAAATAAATAAATTAAAATTAAATTAAAATTATTGCCGTACAGAATCGACGGTTGGAAACGGCAAATACAACTGGGGATGGTGACAGGCCGATCACCCAGGCGACAGCTAGCTTGGGTCTGATTAGGGAAAGGTCAGGGAAGAGATTTGATATGTGAATCGCAGCCAATGGCCATAAGCTGGGCATTTTTGATTTAACGCTCGAGGCCTCCCAACAAGTTCAATTTCAAGTAGTTTCAACTTTGGCTACCAGATGCTACTGTCACTAACACTAGTGGCGAACGTTAGAACTTGATACAGCCTTTCTTAACCAGCCAAATATAACCTACAAATTTTGCTACACGCCACCAATTGCAGTGGTAGGTTCTTTTACATTCCCTAAATCTATGACTTGGGCCCACCGGCTTTACATTCCCTGATAAAAGGAACCGTGGTGGTGAAAATGGGAAACTTCGAAAGCCATTTTCGGGTCGTCCGAGGCGGGGTACGAACCCGATGCCAGGGAGGCGCGAGCTAGCGCGTTAGAAGTCTCGGCGACCGCGGCCTGTCAATAGAATTTACAACTTATGACATTGTGTGTTATTTGGTTCGTGGTTGGTTCTTAAGTTTAGGGGCTGCGACAACGCGGTCATGTAGCCCCGTGTACTTTGGGTGTGTGTAGAATCTGTCTGATAACCGGTGTTAATTGTGATGACTGTATTAGTGTGTGTTATCTGTTTTTTATTTAAGTACAGACTGCAACTTAGAATTTTTCAAATAGTTCATACTTTTGCCGCCAAGCGCCACCGTCAACGACTACTAGGCCAAGTTCAGAACTTAGCTACTAGACGCCACCGCAGTTGGCTCTTGGCAACGAACTTAGAAACCTAAGAGCGTTGTTTACATTCATAACCTATCCAATTTAGCTTCACACAGGTGTAATTAGTGGAAGTTTCTTTAACATGCCATAAATCTATGACATGAGACCACCGGCTTTACTTCCCCTCCGAAGGAAGGCATACTGAGGGATTTTTAATGCTCTTAAAAAATCCAACGGCTTCGGCAGGGTTTGAACCCGTTATCTTGGGCATAGAAGCTCAGCATGCTACCGACTACGCCACCGAAGCCGCCTGTGTGTTATTTGCAAATGTTATTTGAACTAAAGAGCAAAACGATCCCACATAGCGCCTGTTCGCTATCTCTTTGTGCAAGTTCAGGATATTCCTAGTCTGTGAGAGCGAGACCCTGTACTTCACTTATGTACATGGATAAGGACAAAGAGTTATAACGGACTATACCAAAACATTTAGGAGAAAGTATGCTATATGCTCCTTGCTGATATTTATAACACTAAGGTGATTTTTGTTACCGCGAAGTTGAGAGAACGACTGAACCAATTGACTTCGTAAGGCACTCATACAAAAGCTCTTGCCCTGTAGATTTGCAGAACGTCCTTAAAATAAACAAATATGTTCACATTATTTTAACTAAAGAAAAATGCAACATTCATGGCCTTGTGCATGCGCAGAATCGGCTTGGTTCATGCCAGACAGATGTCCACTGCGTAAGAATTAAAAGAGGAGGGGAATATTGTTTGTGATGTTTCCACAATATATCTTCTTCTTTTCTTCTCTTCTTAGTCGTTTACCCTCCAGGTTGGTGGAACCCACGGACTCAGCGAGGGAACTCACCACTACCGCCTCTACGGGCAGTGTCCTAGAGCTGGGAACATCTAATCGGAGTGGATACAACTGGTGAGGTGTGATTGGCACCTCGCCCAGGTGGCCTCACCTGCAAAGCGAACAGGGGCCTCATGAAGGAAGGTAATGGATGGTCAGGATGGATAGATAAGGAAGAGGGAAGGAGGCGGCCGTGGCCTTGAATAAGGTACTGTACCCGTAATCCACGTGGTCTTACCTGTTGCAATCCGATGGAAGGCTGGATCGTAGATTCTAGAAGTTCCCGGCTCAAATAACCTCTGAAAAACCTACCAACTAGGATCAACCAGGGATCAGGATACGTCGATATTAAAGAATGCGGTACGAAGATGCCAGTGGTGTATAAAATTACGATGAAACAAAGCTCAAAGGAACTCGAACAAGAGACTCTAAAATAAAATAAAAATATCTCGGGCGTTAAGTTTAAGCAAACTCAAAGAAAACCACCCACTGGTCCTCCTAACGCACTCCCCTTTTCTGATATAAAACACTAGTCGTTCTAATATTCTTTAAAATTAAATTCAATTTATTGACTGATCAATAATGACTGTCCGTCAATTAGACACGAAGTTAAAGAAAAATTTATTTAAATCAAATAAAGAAAATATGGTTTTATATAAATGCCTACAATAAGGCCCCATCTTATTGTTCATATCAATCGCTGAACAAATAACAAGAAAAAAATATAATGTTACATTATATACTGATGTTATACCCTTAAAGATTTATACAAATTTTACACTTTATATACAACTTTCATCCTCAATTAGGATTTTGTTTTCAACGCTGCCTATCTTCATTTAATTTTACAAGTATGTTTCATGGTTATCATTTCCTTAATTCGATGAATTCAACAATCAATTAAGATAATCAAATTGTGTTACATTTCGTGAAAATAGTTCATTAACTATTTATAAGTTTCAAAGAATGCAGTATATTTTTACAAAAATTACTGAAATATTACATGTATTATGTTGCATGAATAAGTTAAGTTGTTTAAGAAGTATCTGTGTTACTTGAATATGGGTGTCATGATATAGACAATTAATCTCCGGCAAATCCTACTAGGCAAGAATAAAACGTAGGGTTACTTGCATAAAACAAGCATATGAAAAACATTCGTGATTCCAAATCACGAGAACTACAACATCAAATCCAAAAAAAAGTGATAGCTCAAAAGCTAATTTCACTCTTACTAAAACGCAATAACTACGTTAACGTCTTCTCAAAAGACTACAAGAACAATATCCAGCATTAATATTGACCATCCAATGATGTCAAATATTAGCTGCACTAACACAATAAATCGTATGCACAAAATTGCAATACCTCATTAAAGCTTTCCAAAGCTGTCAAAAATTAAACCCAAACGTTATTAAACTTGGAACTTTTCAGATGTTGCTCTGAAAATATCATGCCCCCATCATGAACGAATATAGAAATGCCACATATTACTTCCTTTCTAACTTCATTAAACACGAAGCAACAATTTGTTAGATAAATTGCATTATTCATTTCCACAATAATCGTCTTTAAATTCTATGAAAAATTCTGTTATAACAATGTGAACAGTTAAATTTGACTCACAATTCCAATATATTTAAATATATATATTTATTCATAATGACTTATATGTGATAGAAAAATCGTAAATAGACACTATCAAAATAGTCGTTTCTGTTTCGCCTATCCAAATCCGAAAAATGGCTCAACTACTCAGAAGAAAACACGTGAGACTTACATCATGGAAAGGAGTCTATTATCAAATCAATAGATACACGCAAACCATTAAATCAAACGATGATCTATCCAAGAGTCTTCCCAAAAACGAATTGAAATAATACAAGCAAAAACTGAACAAAAATATTACGTTTAAAAGAAAAATCTTTAATCAAAAATATATGAAAGTAGGCTGCAAATGCCTTGGCAATCAATTCACAATTGTTTTCGCCGGACGATTTCCATAAATCCATAACCCTGGAAAATAACGATGAGAATGCACTATCATTTCTAAAAGAAAGAATTCCTACTAGAATGTTATAAGTTCAATCCAATAGTATCACTCAAATATTTTTGAAAAGTTCAAGTGCACGAGTATGTTGCCATCTTCTTCCTAATTACTATTCTTATACAAAGATATCGTCGTCTTGTTCCTAATTATGCTGCAAATATCTTCCCAACAAAATTGAATGCTTGGTTTTATTTCCAAAAATTTGAAAAATAAAAGCAACAAAGTAATGCTCTAAATAGCATCACGTTTACAGTTAACTACACAAAAAATTACATTCTCCGACAGAAATGGTAAAAGAGAACCAGATCTAGCCTTTGAATGAAATTCATACTAATTAATGAAATATAGGTGAAAAGTATCAAACTAAAGGTGACAAGTTCTACTGTCTACAAGAGAAGAAAAGATTTCCAGCTACCTTGGGCGAAGTTCTAGTTGAAATTGAAGAATATGTATAGGAATATACATTCCTGTCAGGAATCGAACCATCGTCCCTGAGAAGCTCGTGGCTGGATCCGCAAGTTGCCGAACCAACTTCCTCCTAACCCGAAAACTACTGTCCACGAGACGGAGTTCCTGCATAATGCTTGCACTAGGCTCCCTCGACGTTAACAGTAAAGTAGCTTCCTTACTTCGGAGATGTTTATTCATTCTTGGCTACTTTAAAGTCACTGGATTAGAACTAATGTTCTCAACATTTTCTTTCTCTTCATTGTAGAGTTCAAAAGGATGTCATTCCAAATGATCAACTCTGCTATTGCATTACATTCCTGAATGATATATTTAGCACATCATTACTCCAATAGTTTGTTTCTCACAAGAATATCCAGTCATAATGTTGTCGATAATAATGCTTTCTTGCATTTCAAACCAATAAGTAGCAGATTTCCTCACTGAATTCTGTATTAACAAAGTCCATGTGTTGGCTAAGCTCACTCGTTCGAATCGCGGTGCGTGTAGAAAGCACTCGTATAACGCGTAATACACGGAACTTCCTTATACGAACGATAACATGTTCACTGCACTCAAGTGTGTGTTGTCCCAAAGCTGCTGATCCAAGCCTCAGCTGGTAGTCTCCCAAGATGCATCACACCTGTATCGAGGTGGACAATCGAACACAATCGATTATCATTTCATATTTCCTTCCACTAGTTGCAATGTCAAGTCCATAAGCATGTGCTGAGCACGTGATCAGGAGTGTGGCGGGGTAGTCTAACCATCTCCTTAGAGCATATGAAACAAACTGTGCCTCAAAGTCCACAGTCAAAATACTGTCAAGCAATAACTTCCAAATACGTCTCGCTGTCATATCAGGGTTCCAATAAATAGCAAAATACTGTCTCAGTACCATCCTGGCATTTGCCCGAAGATGAAGTGGGAAACCACGGAAAACCACTTCGAGGATGGCTGAGGTGGGAATCGAACCCCCTCCACCCGAGGCTGACTAGACCCCGTTCCAGTCCTCATACCACTTTTCAAATTTCGTGGCAGAGCCGGGAATCGAACCCAGGACCTCCGGGGCGGCAGCTAACCATGCTGACCGCTACGCTACGGAGGCGACTTCCACTATATATAGAATTACAAAAGACTGGAAATGTTGAAGAACTTAAACTGACAGTTGAGTGTGTAAGTTGTTTACCTAACTTAATATTGCGCTACTTTACTAGTAATTTGGTAGGTCCGGTCGTAGCGTTGCAAAATCTGTATTTATGCATCGTGGAATGGAAGGTGTTCGAATCCCTCCTCCGACATATATTTTTTATTTCCGTATTCTTCTTTCTTGCTATTGGTATTACATTGTCAAATCATACTTTACTTTTTTAATTCCCGTAAAGTAACGAATTCTCCGCGATTTACGTTGCAATTCACTTTTAAATTATTAAAGAAAAATGTAGTATTCCAGGCGAATAATGCGAATTCTTGGATCAGGGAGGGCACACTTCATATTTTAAATAATATTTTGCAAGAGCATAACCCCTACATTCAACATTCAATCTACCTCTAAATTAATTTTTCAATCAAGTTGGTGATATTCGATTAGCATAGTTCATAATGTTGCGTGCCACCCACTAGTGGCACCTTTGTTAACTGGATTACGTTGGGTATAAAGCACAACACCAATTACTGCTTAAAGAAATAATTAATTTTATTGCAGCCAGAAAAATTCACTACTCAACAGCAATCATTACCTTACTCCAGTTTCCTCACGTCGAGAATACTTTCCCTTTCACTTGTCAACAGACCACAGTTAATCCTCTTCGCTAATGAGTCCGGTCCCGTACGCTCGCTGGAAATAGCTGCACTAGGTCTGTCACTGTACTATACACTGTTTCACAAGCACCACAATCACTTCCTCGGTGTCAAGAGAATCAGCTTCACTAGGGGTTTCGCAAGTCACCACACTTCTGTCGCTCAGAATAATCGCTCACACTAGCTCGTAAAACACAACAACCAATGCTTGACAGGTCGCACTTATATAGCAGGCCGGTGACTCAATAAATGCTTCTAGATCCATCCAGGGTTCACGGCTTCTCGAGGTTTCCATCGCTGGTCCAGTCACGAATATTCTGGACTATCCCTTTGTCCTAGTAGCCTTGTTGAATAAGGCGCACGCAATACAGGAGGCAGGCCACAGCCCAGCCATGGGGCAGTTGTGACTCATGCGGCGAGCGATGACACAAACTCACAGCCGTAACACCACCCCCTTCCTAAAAAGGCTGATCGTCCCGATCAATCATTGGTCCGTCTGTGTCCCTCCGTAGGCTGCCAGGCGATCTCGGTGCTCGATCTTCATCTTCGCCCTCGGGCTCCGCTGGATCCTGTAGACGACATCGTTGATCCGTTTCACGACTCGGTACGGGCCCTCCCAGGACTTCTGCAGTTTGGGTGACAGTCCTTTCTTCCGTAATGGGTTGAAGAGCCAGACCAGGTCGTCCTCGTGGAATCCGCCGGCATCCGTCTGCTGGTCGTATCGGGTCTTCATTTGGTCGGTCTCGATCCGCAGTTTCCTCCTCGCGAACGCGTGCACGTCCTCCAGTTGGTCGACCAGTTCTTGACAATACTGGCTTACCGGGATCGGATCACTCCCAGGTCGGCCGAAGGCAAGATCGACAGGTAGACGGAGCTCCCTCCCAAACATGGCCCGTGCTGGTGTGCACCCGGTGGCTTCATGCACGGCGGCACGGTAGGCCAGGAGAAATAGTGGAAGATGTTTGTCCCAATCCCTCTGGTGCTCGCTGACGACTATTCGGAGATGGTTCTCGATGGTGCGATTGAATCGCTCTACCATCCCGTCGGACTGAGGGTGTAGCGGCGTTGTCCTCGTCTTCCGGATTCCCAGCAGCTGGCATAGGTTCTGGAACACCTGTGACTCGAAGTTCCTCCCTTGGCCGGAGTGCAGCTCCAGGGGTACTCCGTACCGGCTGACGAATTCCTTCACCAGGGTCTCTGCAATCGTCGCGGCTTCTTGGTCAGGGAGCGCATACGCCTCCGGCCATTTGGTAAAGTAGTCGCTGACGACTAATATGTAGCGGTTCCCTGCCTCGCTTAACGGGAATGGCCCAGCAACATCGATGGCCACTCTCTCCATGGGGCCGCCCACGTTGTAGGTCTTTAGTGGTGGTGTATTCTTTGAATACACGGTACGTGAGAATCCAATTTTTAATGCTCTTTGCATGTCCATTTCTTCCTTTCTTATCAAACACCAACAGTGATCTTCTATTTTCTCTTTGTTGATCAGGTCTCTTATATCTTTTATGAGTCTGTTCTAGATATATAGCTTCTATGACCCACCTAGCGTCATCTCGCAGCGAATCTCTGAAGCTCCTCAATTCTTCCTGGTGCAAGAGGATTTACTTATCCATCTGGCCACCAGATTTTGTTACCATCGCCAGCTATTTTCTCCGTGAGCAAGAGAACTACGTCTACTTTTTTACTCACCATGCTGTGCTAGTATCATCTGTTATCAACTCTTTGAAGACCGGCTCAGCAAGAGAAGATCAATTTTTTGTTGTAATATTGGCTATGTTTATATGTTCTCCTTTTGTCTCCTACCCCCACTCATTCCCTTCCTTGGACCCTCCGTGCTCTGCTGAGTGGTTCTCACTTGTGCGCCGGCCGTCGACTCAGTTAAGGCTCAACTCGAGCCAGTCTCCTCAAACCAAGAGGCAAACTCTACTTTCTACGCCATGTTGGCGTATTAAATATTGCCAAGGGGAACTCTACCTTCAACATGCAACCAAGATAAGTACAGACTTAAGGTTTTAACCTCATCTTCATCAATTTTATCTACATGCTTTTATTGAATATTTTATAGACAGCGTGAGATTACTTGTGGGGCGGTAATCATTCTTCGTGGGATTTGCCATGTTAGGCCTTGTCTGTCTAAGACAACATTAATAGAAAGTGTCTTTTCTTAAGCTATTCAACTGAGAGATCTTCTCACTACGTGGGATATTATCTGATACCCGCTGTCTGTAAAATACTAAACTCGCTCCACCGTTGGATTAATTTTTGGCCCCATTCTTCTACTAAGATCGTTCTGGAACCTTCCAGATCTTGTATTTATCTACACGTCCTGCCGTCATGTAATTTTCACTTACTTGTGAGAATACTATTTAAAATTGAAGAATCTCACTTCTGAATTAAAGCTCAAATAGCGAATTTTCTTCCACCGTTGGATGTTCTATGGCGCATTTAATTGTAATACACCATTTTCTCCAGCAGTAGACTTTTGCTCATCTAGTGCAACCAGTCATTTTTACAAATTGAAATAACTTTCTTTGCCATAAACTTTCGTGTTTCTATAGTGAACTTTTCATCTATTCAACGAACTATAGTGATAAACAGTGTTCTCTCAGCATTTCTTCCGCGTCGCGATCGTCCGGTTACATTTAAATAAGGCCATGAACATTTTTCCTCAATCCCAATTTCTCTTTCCTAAACCTCTTACTAACAATCCGTAATAAACTTTTAAATTTAGGTCTGTTTCAACGAGGTGTCAATCTATAGATGTGCCCTCCCATTTTTTCTTATGTGTAATTAATTAACTTCTGCATAACTACGTGTCTAGTACACGTTTTAAACTTACATTGTTTCTCCCTTCTAATGAGAGAATACAATACTTTCAACTCTTGAGTGAGTTATTTCTAGGTCTCACGAAATGGAAACTGCCCCATTTGGCTCGTGATTCCTAACTAAATACAGGAAGTCTATAACCTTCCTTGTTGATCTTCTCGTCAGGTTTCACAGTAAGTGACCTGCCCTTATTTGCATAATAACTAACAGTATTTCTGCATAAACATAAGAAGTAATAGGAACTTCTTTTTCATTTACTTACTTCCTATTTTTGTTATTTTCGAAGTTGTAACTTTTTCTAAAATACTTACTTGTAAATTCCTTAAAGTACACTCCTTGTACTCAATTTGATGTTTAAACTTTAAGCATTGCATTTGTCTTTTTTAAATCTTACAAAGATTTTAGAACATAAATAAGGTTTAAAACCTCATAAATTGTTAATTGCCTGGCGCAAATGTTTAATGCTATCTGAGGTCTGTGACCACAAATTTGTTAACAAGATTGAATGTATGTTTGTTAAAGTTATAAACTTCTTTTGCCTTTTTAAATAAATTAATTATTTGTTCTTGGATTCATTATTTCGAAAACACAACGGTTAAGCAAGATCCGGTCTTCCTTGACTCTCCCTACTCAATGCCATTAAACCTATTGATAGGGCTTTCACCACTTGTTGCATTTGAGCAAAAATTCTTAGTGGTAATCTTGTTAAAGTTCTCTTAGCTTTAAAGGCTAATTCTAACTGGCCAGTAAGGCAAGTACAGCTCGCTACGCCAGCTACCTGCTTGTGGAGATCCTCTCCAAAATCTTATGGTCAGTTTTCAACAAGATAAGTGTTTCTCTTAGCTTAAACTTTTAGTCGGCTACTGGCTGGTTAAAAGCTTAGCCATTTCCAAATGCAACTACTGGTTCATTTACCAAATTTATTCTCAAAAGCATAATTCCTTTATCACCATCCTTTTTGGAAGCACTTGGTTACTGTTCAGGAAGCTTATAACTTCGAATACTGGAAATATCAAAATTGATGCAAATTATTGTCATTCTTCGAATTACTTTGCAAAAAACGAATTTCTTTGAAAGGACATACAATAAACCTTTCACTTTCAGTTATGCCAGACCAACACCCTTCCCCATAGTAGTCTTATGCCTGCTTGAGAGGGAATATACTAAGGCCACTCTCCAGCAAACCGCGCAAGTTCTAGCTGCGGTTTCCATTAGCTTAGACCAAGTCCTTACCCACTTTAGGTATTCGAGAACGAATTTTCAGTGGCAACCGCCTCTGAGTGTATTTAAAGCTAAATTTATAACTTTTGTGGAACTCTCATCCTATTTCTCTATCCTTTTTCTCCAGTCCGAAACCCACTTCCTTTTCTTAATCATCTTCCCTTGGTGGGTGGGTTATTCCTCAGCCAATAATCTACCCAAAATTTGGTGCCGAAACCCGGGAGAGTCCATTTGTCATTTTTCTGTTTGGCAATACTTTGCAAATTATTAATATCTGCTTTGAATCTTTCAGCTATAACCACATCGTGCAAAGCCTGTGAAGGGGAAAGAGGCTGCTCCTGTCTCCTTTGGTGTGTCCTGTTCCTTCTACTTATTTGCTGCTGCCAGCTTGACAGCATTTCCAAGGTTCCACAGTTTCGTGAGTTACATTTCAATCTACCTCCTTTAACATGGCTCCTACTGATAAGGATAAAGATGAAAAACTTACTTCTAAACGAGCATCCTATAAAGGGCAAGTTACCCGATTCAGAAAGTACATAAAAGAATTAGATCCCTCTGAAGCGCAATTAGACTTGTTGAAACATCGTGTAAGGGATTTCGAACGTTCTTATGAAAATTATTGCAACATTCAAACTGAAATTGAAACTTGTATGCTCAATCAAACCGAAGATCGAGTTGAAGTAGAAAACCAATACTACGAAGGCATAGGTTCTGCTTTCAAAATAATACGCCAACTCGAAGAGGAGCAGAAAAAGGACGCTTCTGTTCTTGGTTCTCTTCACGAACCACAAACTTCTTTCCGTGATGGTACTCACAAGCCCAAACCAATTTTACCGAAAATTGATTTACCCCATTTTTCTGGAGATGAATCTACTTGGGATTCTTTCTATGAATTATTTTGCTCCCTTGTTCATGACAATGAAGACATTCAAGTCATTTAAAAGTTTCATTACTTGAGATCTATCATCCGAGGTCAAGCTTTGCAGTTGGTCGAAGCACTTCCTCTGCGTGCCGAAAATTACCCCATTGCCTTTAACTTATTAAAGGAAAGATATGGAAATTTACGGTTACGTATTCAACGCCATATGAAGGCTCTATTTAATCTACCTGCGTCACAGCACAATGACGTCACTAGTTTGCGTACTCTAGTTGACACTACACAACTTCACGTTAAGGCTTTGTCCCAATTAGATCAACCCACTGAACACTGGGATACTTTCCTAATACATTTAGTGGTTTCTAAAGTTGATGCTGCTACTCTCAAAGCTTGGGAAATTGAACTTTCTAAAGAAAACGACTATTCTTACGAGCATTTAGTCACTTTCATAAATGCCAGATGCCAGCTCTTAACCGCTTTAGCTAATCAAAGTGAACCCTCTTCCCCGAGTTCCAAATTTGAATTAATGTCTATCAAACCTAAAAGCGATCGCATAGCGTCTAATACCCAAAAACCCGGGTCCAGCTCATCTAAATTTAAATCAAACACTACTGGTTACCCAACTAGGTCTAGTGAACGTCGTGTTGCTAGCTCTATGGTTTTAAACACTCAAAGCGAACCTCGCAAGAGTTTAAACGAACCTTTAAAGTGCATACTTTGTAAAGATCCCCATGCCCTATACCTTTGTAAGTCCTTTAAAGAAATGTCAGTCGACGACAGAAGAAAATTAGTTTCTCAGAACAAACATTGCTTCAATTGCCTAGCGCCCACGCATTCTGCTTCTAATTGTAAGTCCACAAGACTTTACTACCATTGTGAAAAGGCTCATCATACTTTGCTACATCGTCATGATCAGGCAAGGTCATCGACTGCATCTACTTCTCCGAAAAATGATAGTGCTAACCAGGGGCGCACCCAGGGGGGGGGCTTTGGGGGCTTAAGCCCCCTCCAAAGACCTGGGAACACTTTAAAAATATTGATGATATCTTTCAAGAAAATTGATTGCATAACGGGCTCCAGAATGTTTAGTGTTGGAACGTTGGAACATTTTGCGATTTTCTACTGATTTAAAATAGAATTATGTTAGGCCTATATTTATGCAACACTTGAGTGATATATATTTCCGGCCGTTGTCGTAACTATGCTCGGAGCAAGATGCGCGTGGGACTGCGGTGAAAATTTCTCTCCCCAAGGTATTGTGCTGTGCTCTGTGTCAGGCGTCAAGTCAGTAGTGGTGTTTGTAAAAGTTGATTCGTTGATTGTTGTTGTGTTTGTATTTTCTATTGGCTATTTGTGTTCGTAGTGTGTCCAATTAGACTAGTAGTAATGGGAGACAAAAGAAAGTCAAACATGCAAAACTACTTTAAACCGTTAAAAATCAATAAATATGATGTGGTTAGTATTAGTGAATGTGGCAATCCTTCAACGAGTAAGGAACTGTTAACAAGGACTGCAAGCATAGAAAAACAGCCAAGTTGTTCGTCAGAGAAGGGCTCAGAGGCAAATGTGAGCAGGCCTAAGGCCGTTGTAAGTAAACATAACATGGAATTGAACATTGGTTTATTTAAAAACAAAGTGTTGACGGACAATGAAAAGTTCAAAGTTTTGAATGACAAATTAATGGGTTCCTCAGAGCAACTTTAACTTTCCTTTTAGATCGCATGGGAACCAACAACGAAAATTTTCGTTTTCATGGCTAAAGAAATATACCTGGCTTTCGTATTCTGGAATTGAAGATTCTGCATACTGTGTCCATTGTATGCTTTTTTTTTTTCAAAAAAAGAAATAGGTAAGAGTAACACTCAACATACTGGACAACCTTTTAAAGAAGGTTTTAGTAACTGGAAAAAAGCCCTAGAGAAGTTTGAAAAACATGCAAACTCACAGTATCATAAAGACTCATGTGTAAGCGAAGCTAACTTTAAAAGAGTTGTGGACTGCCGAATGAAACCGATTGACAAATCTCTTGATAAAGGGAAAAGACGTCCAAGCCCAAAATAATGTGAAAAGAATAATTCCAATAACAGAAACTATTATTTTGTGTGGCAGCCAAAATATCGCCCTTAGGAACCATAGAGATTATGGTCAGTTTCAAATCTACAACAAACCATTTGAAAATGAGGGGAACTTAAGAGCTTTGCTCAGAGCTAGAATTTAAGCAGGTGACAACAATTTGAAAGATCACTTTGGGTCATGTGGCAAAAATGCAACCTATATAAGTTGGAATTTTCAAAATCATGTCGTCGATGCTTGTAACCAAATAATAACTGAAAAAATAGCAAGTAAAGTAAAAGAAGCTTAGTTTTTAGTGTTCTCGCAGATGAAACATCTGATATTTCAACTGTTGAACAGTTTTCTTTGTGTTTACGTTTTGTAACGCCAAATACTTTAAATAGTTATGAAATATGTGTGCAATTTTTGAAGTTCATGCCTCGAACCTCTACAACGGGTAGAGTATTGGCTAAAACATTGATTACAGGTCTTGAAGACAGTAATATCGACATAAATAACCTCCGTGGCTAGGGGTACTATGGGTGGCTGCCATGAGTGCAAAGTTTAAAGGGGCTCAAGCGTGCATCCAAGAAGCTCACCCCACAGCAATTTACGTGCATTGCGCTTCTCATAGCCTTAACCTGGCATTGTCAACAGCGTCTGAGGTTGTATCAATCAGGAACTGCTTTGGAATAGTGGAGAAGTTGTGGGATTTATTTAACACTCCTAAAAGACAAGCAGTTTTAAAACAGTGCATTGAATCTGAGGTAAATCTTGAAACCAACAAGAAAAAAATCCTGCAGCTTTGTCCAACGAGATGGGTACAAAGGCACGATGCTATTTTTGTTTAAAAAAAACTGCTGCAACCTCTTGAAGTAGCGTTTGAGGAGATTAAAAACTGGAATGATAGGGAATCTTCTTCAGGAGCTCTAATACTACTAAACTCCTTAAGTTAAGGTGAATTTATAATTTCTCTCATGGCATCATAAAAACTGCTTGGTTACACAGTAAACCTAATCAAAAGCTTCAGGAAACTGATTTAGATTTATCCTCTGCAATTACACACGCTGAAACCGTGATTGAAAGCTTAAAATCTCTAAGAAAAAATGCAGATCAAGAATTTCACTCGTTGTTTGAAGAAGCTACCAAAATTGCTAATAACTGCGGTTCAATAATTTCGATGCCACGAACAGTTGGAAGACAGAACAGAAGCAAAATACCAGCAGAAACTCCAGAATTATACTATAAAAGATCTGTTTTCATCCCTTGGATTGACTCTTTCATTATTACATTGGAATCTCGATTCATCAAGCATAAAGACTTAAAGAGTTTTGAGTGCTTACTGCCATCAGGCAATGCATCACATACACATAAAGAAACCTTCCAAGAAAAAATGCAACCTGATTTCTTACAGCTGTGTAATTTTTATAAGAATGACATAATTGAAAGTGGAGGAAACAACAAAGGCCTGCTTATGGCTGAGTTTGAACTGTGGTACAAGAGCTTGAAGACCCACGCTAATATCCCTAAAACGCAATCGATGTGTTGAATCTATGTGACAAGGACTTGTTTCCTAATATCCACACATTGTTGAGAATTTTATGTACCATCCCTGTGACTACAAGCACTGCTGAGAGGTCATTTTCTACACTACGTCGGCTGAAAACATATCTTAGGAATACCATGGTTGCAGACAGGCTGACTGGACTAGCAGCACTGAATATTGACCCGGAAATTGAAGTCACCAGTACAGAGGTAGTTTCCGTTTTGAAAAAATCTGCTAGGCGGCTGGATTTTGTTCTGTGAAATTTGAGTTTCCACTTTATTCAAACAACGTTAATGTTAATTCATTAATACATGATTTGTATTCAACTATTTGTTTAAACTTGCATTCAGCCTGTGTAATTAAGTTCAACTTGAAATTCTAGAAATGTTTAAGATTTTTTATTATAATGTTAGTTATTAAGGAAAATTAAAATAACATATTTTCACGTACAGTACATAAAATATTTGTTACAATCCATAACACTATGGTATACAATTTCATCTCGTAATTTTTAAAATGTAATTTTTAGTTCCAATTAAATTTACATATTCAAAATCAAAATGTTATTATTAATTTCCTAAAACCTATACTAGTTCTTGGTATACAGTAAACAACTCAAAACTTAGTAAATGATTGCAGATAATTGATGTTACACATCAATCTGACGATCCTGGTAGCTGGATATATAGTTATGATAATAGTGAGCAGAGCAATCGAATCGTTATCACTCTGATCGTGATCAAAAGTTAATTCTAGATAAAAATCATGCAGTTCCTTTTTATTACTTGTATAACCTTAGATCAATGGAACTGTAACTAAAATTTGTATAAAACCAATGCACATTTTGTTTAAATAATCTCCAGTCCAATAGCATCTTTTGTATTGGTCTTAACAGAGCATTCTACAGTATGTTTGACCTTATAGAATACATCTTTTTATGCATATGATCTTAAATATCATATTTACATACAAGACTATTAATGGACAATTTCTCTTTCCATAGCTGAAATCATGTTATTGAGGAAAGCCCCCTCCAAACCAAAAGTCTGGGTGCGCCCCTGGTGCTAACAGTGTTAATGCTTCATCGTACATTCAAAATGCCAAGTCCATTCGCAGTGCTCAAGTATTGTTGTCCACCGTCCAAATCGAAATTCAGGATATCTTTGGCAACTGGGTCCGTGCACGCGGTCTTCTAGATTCAGCGGCAACTCATGATTTTGTGTCTAATTCCTTAATTAGAAAACTAGGCCTACCTGTAAACCCCACTTCTATCAATGTGTCGGGCATCAACAGCTCAAAATCGCAAGCTTTACAATTCTCGAAGCTAACCATAAGAGATATTTGTCATAGAAACAACTTCTTTAAACTTAATTGTCTCATTCTCAATAGCATTGGAGAAGATACTCCCAGTCACTCTGTGGATATTTCAGGGTTAAATATTCCCTCGCATTTAAGGCTAGCCGATCCTTTGTTCAACATGCAAAATCCTATTGACATACTCTTTAGTGCCAATGTTTTCTGGAATTGCCTTCGTAAACAGGTTCGCAAGTTATCCTCAAACGTGGTCGCCAGAGACACTAATTTTGGATGGATTGTCACAGGTCAACTTCCCCGTTATTCTTCCCAACCCGCATCGCAATGTTACTTCTCCAATACTGACCTGGAACAGTTCTGGAGGCTTGAAAGCGTTGATCCTCCTAATGTAACTTCTTCAGAAAATGAATTCTGTGAGCAACTTTTTTTGAACACCACCACTCGTTCTTCTGATGGCCGGTTCGTTGTTCAAATGCCAAGATTACCTAATCCTCCAAAACTTATTAATTCTCAGCCCAAAGCTCGAAAAGCTCTCTTTGCTATCGAGAGCAAATTCAAGAAAGAACCTCTTGTTAAACAGCAGTACACTGATTTCATGGATGAGTATGAAAGCTTGGATCACATGGAAGTTGTTAACAAATCTGAGGATGAATTGCACCCCCCACTTGAAACGGTTTATCTAAATCATCATCCTGTGTGGAAAAACACCCTTGTAAAAGATAAAATTCGAGTTGTTTTCAATGGTTCATCACCCGACGTTAATGGCAACAGCCTTAACGACACTCTTTACTCTGGTCCTGCTATTCAATCAGATCTATCTGCTATACTCTTAAACTTTCGATTATTTCCCATAGCTGTCATAGCTGATATAAAACAGATGTACCGTCAAGTCTTAATTCAACCGGAACAACGAGATCTCCAAAGAATCTTGTGGCGTGATGAAATCAGTAAGCCCATTAAGGTATTTCGCTTAAAAACGGTTACTTATGGCATAAAACCCTCTGCTTTCCTTGCTATTCGATCTCTACACTTGTTAGCCTCACAAGATGGTCATTTATTTAATTCCAAAGCCTCTGAAGCACTAACTACGTCATTCTATGTTGACGATTATTTGCAGTCCTTCCCCACTTTGGAGGAAGCTTCTTTTGCGTCGTTAGAACTTCAAGCATTGCTAAGGAATGGAGGATTCTCCCTCCATAAGTGGAATTCCAACTCCCCTGAGTTTCTCAACCAGTTTCCCATCGAAGACGTAGATCCTTCTTCTGTCGAAATTTGTGGAAACTCCGAATCTATAAAAACTCTAGGAGTTCACTGGTGCACTAGCACTGACACTCTCATCTATAAAGTTTCGCTCGCAGAAGAGCTTCCTAATACAAAAAGACAAATCCTCTCTGAAATTGCAAAAATTTTTGATCCGCTTCAATTCCTTGCCCCAGTTATCGTTATAGCCAAACTCTTCATGCAAGAGCTGTGGTCGCTCAAATGTGAATGGGATGACACTGTCCCTCTTTCTTTTCTTAATCGTTGGCTCTCGTTTCGCAGCAATTTGCCGGATCTTTCCCTTATCGAAATCCCGAGGAATTTAATTAGCTCTCATTCTAATACGCCCTTCTTCCTTCATGTGTTCGCGGACAGTTCCGAAAAGGCTTACGGTTGCTGCGCATATTTAGTTTATCACGGTTCATTATATGGATCTTCAGTTTCCAACCTTGTTTGTGCCAAATCGAAGGTCGCTCCTCTTAAAACTATCACTTTGCCTAGGCTCGAACTGTGCGCTGCACTCATGGCTGCAGAACTTGTTAAGAAATTACGGGAAGTATTAAAAGTCGAATTCTCGCAAATCTATCTCTGGAGCGATTCCATGATCACCCTTTCTTGGATCGCCAAAAACCCCTCTCACTGGCAAACTTTTGTTGCAAACAGAGTTTCCAAAATTCAAACTCTTTCTTCTGGATGTCAATGGAGGCATGTGCCCAGTGCTGATAATCCACCCGATATTATCTCTCGTGGTTGTATACCCTCTCAATTGGCAGCTTCCCAATTGTACTGGCATGGGCCCTCGTGGTTAATCGAAGACTCTTATTCATGGCCTTCTAAACCTCCAGCTACAAACTCCAACTTGCCTGACGCTAAAGTATCTTTACCTACTGCTTCGTGTCTTGTTTCCAACGTTCCTCATCCCATGTTGTCCCGCTATTCTTCCTTTCACAAATTAATTCGAATTGTTGCCTATCTCCTTAGAAGGAAATATCTTGTGGTTGACCAACCTCTTCTCCCCAAACCACACCTTACCAATCATGAATTGAATCTCGCTACCATTAAGGTCTTACAACTGACACAGCAAAAAGCCATTTCTTCTGAATTGTCTTTGCTTTCTTCTAAAAGGGATCTTCCCAAATCCAGTCGTCTTCGTGCTTTCGCTCCGTTCCTTGATGACCATGGGTTACTCAGGGTAGGTGGAAGGCTCTCGCAATCTTTGCTCTCTGAGGACAAAAAGCATCCCGTTATTTTGCCTTCCAAACATCACGTAACTTATTTAATTATACGTGACTTTCATTATCGTAATCTGCATGTTGGTACACGCACTCTGCTTTGCCTCTTAAGGGAAAAGTACTGGATCATAAATGGAATTCACGAAGTTTCTTCTGTAATTCATAAGTGCATTCCATGCTTTAAAGCGAAACCTAAAATCAATACTCAATTAATGAGCGATCTGCCCTCTTTTCGCTCTTCTCCTATACGCCCATTTGCTTTAACTGGTGTGGACTATATGGGTCCGTTCCAATATCAACGAAACTCTCCTGAAGCTAAACGCAAATTGTTTGGTAAGCTTTATATTTCTTTCTTTGTTTGCATGGTTACAGGCGCAATCCACTTGGAACTAGTAACGAATGCTTCTACTTCCTACTTTTTATCAGGTGTCTCTCGCTTCACTGCTAGGCGTGGTGTTCCTTCAGAGATGTTCTCTGATAACGCTTCCACTTTTCAGGGCGCAGCTTCCCTGTGGAAGAAAGCTCTCACTTCCTCTCCTGCCATGGAACAAATTTCCAATTTTTCCTATTCAAAGGGTTTCAAATGGTGCTTTATACCTCCCTACGCTCCTCATCACGGTGGTAGGGGGGAATCTTGTGTAAAGCTCACTAAACGTCATTTAAGAAAAGTCTTAGGTAATCGCATTCTGACTTATGAAGAATTCAATTCACTGTCCATTCTGATTGAAGGTGTTGTTAACTCTCGCCCTTTAACTCCTCTTTCCAATGACCCTGATGACCTGCTTCCACTTACACCTGGTCACTTCCTTATCGGCACTTCTCTTTCTGCTCCTCCTCCTCTTCCCAATTCTTTCAGGGATTCTAATTTACCTATTGTTTGGCGTAAATTTGAAGCCCTCCGCAATTCCTTTTGGAAGAGGTGGAACTTGGAATATTTAACTTCTTTGCAACGGAGACAGAAGAGGTCCCTTTCCAGTCCCGAAATTAAAGTGGGGGACTTGGTCTTAGTTAGGGATGTTTCACCCCCTCCAGTATGGATCTCTGGTAGAGTGACCGACTGTTATCCTGGAAGAGATGGGAGAGTCAGGGTGGCCAAAATCTTGACCACTAATGGTCCGATCACAAGACCACTGTCTTTGATCGCTCCGTTGCCTTTGAATGTGTAATTGTTTATTTGTTCTCTGTTGGTTTTTCCCTCCCAGTATGGTGTATTCTTTGAATACACGGTACGTGAGAATCCAATTTTTAATGCTCTTTGCATGTCCATTTCTTCCTTTCTTATCAAACACCAACAGTGATCTTCTATTTTCTCTTTGTTGATCAGGTCTCTTATATCTTTTATGAGTCTGTTCTAGATATATATCTTCTATGACCCACCTAGCGTCATCTCGCAGCGAATCTCTGAAGCTCCTCAATTCTTCCTGGTGCAAGAGGATTTACTTATCCATCTGGCCACCAGATCTTGTTACCATCGCCAGCTATTTTCTCCGTGAGCAAGAGAACTACGTCTACTTTTTTACTCACCATGCTGTGCTAGTATCATCTGTTATCAACTCTTTGAAGACCGGCTCAGCAAGAGAAGATCAATTTTTTGTTGTAATGTTGGCTATGTTTATATGTTCTCCTTTTGTCTCCTACCCCACTCTTTCCCTTCCTTGGACCCTCCGTGCTCTGCTGAGTGGTTCTCACTTGTGCGCCGGCCGTCGACTCAGTTAAGGCTCAACTCGAGCCAGTCTCCTCAAACCAAGAGGCAAACTCTACTTTCTACGCCATGTTGGCATATTAAATATTGTCAAGGGGAACTCTACCTTCAACATGCAACCAAGATAAGTACAGACTTAAGGTTTTAACCTCATCTTCATCAATTTTATCTACATGCTTTTATTGAATATTTTATAGACAGCGTGAAATTACTTGTGGGGCGGTAATCATTCTTCGTGGGATTTGCCATGTTAGGCCTTGTCTGTCTAAGACAACATTAATAGAAAGTATCTTTTCTTAAGCTATTCAACTGAGAGACCTTCTCACTACGTGGGATATTATCTGATACCCGCTGTCTGTAAAATACTAAGCTCGCTCCACCGTTGGATTAATTTTTGGCCCCATTCTTCTACTAAGATCGTTCTGGAACCTTCCAGATCTTGCATTTATCTACACGTCCTGCCGTCATGTAATTTTCACTAACTTGTGAGAATACTATTTAAAATTGAAGAATCTCACTTCTGAATTAAAGCTCAAATAGCGAATTTTCTTCCACCGTTGGATGTTCTATGGCGCATTTAATTGTAATACACCATTTTCTCCAGCAATAGACTTTTGCTCATCTAGTGCAACCAGTCATTTTTACAAATTGAAATAACTTTCTTTGCCATAAACTTTCGTGTTTCTATAGTGAACTTTTCATCTATTCAACGAACTATAGTGATAAACAGTGTTCTCTCAGCATTTCTTCCGCGTCGCGATCGTCCGGTTACATTTAAATAAGGCCATGAACATTTTTCCTCAATCCCAATTTCTCTTTCCTAAACCTCTTACTAACAATCCGTAATAAACTTTTAAATTTAGGTCTGTTTCAACGAGGTGTCAATCTATAGATGTGCCCTCCCATTTTTTCTTATGTGTAATTAATTAACTTCTGCATAACTACGTGTCTAGTACACGTTTTAAACTTACATTGTTTCTCCCTTCTAATGAGAGAATACAATACTTTCAACTCTTGAGTGAGTTATTTCTAGGTCTCACGAAATGGAAACTGCCCCATTTGGCTAGTGATTCCTAACTAAATACAGGAAGTCTAGAACCTTCCTTGTTGATCTTCTCGTCAGGTTTCACAGTAAGTGACCTGCCCTTATTTGCATAATAAAAATTAAATTAATTGGTATTCTGCCCGAAGGCAGGTCCGAGCCTCCGAAGAGGCTACCCCCAGCCGGAGTTTACTTGCGGTAGGGTGGCCAGGGCCTTTCCGCTCCTCCTTATGTTGGCCAACAGCGCACTGTGCCTAGAACCGGCATACCATCCAAGTTCCGACTGCGCCCAATGTTGCTTAACTGCGGAGTTCACATGGGATCCGGTGTTTCAACACGGCTAGGCCGTTGACCATTTGCATAATAACTAACAGTAATTCTGCATAAACATAAGAAGTAATAGGAACTTCTTTTTCATTTACTTACTTCCTTTTTTTTTGTTATTTTCGAAGTTGTAACTTTTTCTAAAATACTTACTTGTAAATTCCTTAAAGTACACTCCTTGTACTCAATTTGATGTTTAAACTTTAAGCATTGCATTTGTCTTTTTTAAATCTTACAAAGATTTTAGTACATATATTAGGTTTAAAACCTCATAAATTGTTAATTGCCTGGCGCAAATGTTTAATGCTATCTGAGGTCTGTGACCACAAATTTGTTAACAAGATTGAATAAATGTTTGTTAAAGTTATAAACTTCTTTTGTCTTTTTAAATAAATTAAATATTTGTTCTTGGATTCATAATTTCGAAAACACAACGGTTAAGCAAGATCCGGTCTTCCTTGACTCTCCCTACTCAATGCCATTAAACCTATTGATAGGGCTTTCACCACTTGTTGCATTTGAGCAAAAATTCTTAGTGGTAATCTTGTTAAAGTTCTCTTAGCTTTAAAGGCTAATTCTAACTGGCCAGTAAGGCAAGTACAGCTCGCTACGCCAGCTACCTGCTTGTGGAGATCCTCTCAAAAATCTTATGGTCAGTTTTCAAAAAGATAAGTGTTTCTCTTAGCTTAAACTTTTAGTCGGCTACTGGCTGGTTAAAAGCTTAGCCATTTCCAAATGCAACTACTGGTTCATTTACCAAATTTATTCTCAAAAGCATAATTCCTTTATCACCATCCTTTTTGGAAGCACTTGGTTACTGTTCAGGAAGCGTATAACTTCGAAAACTGGAAATATCAAAATTGATGCAAATTATTGTCATTCTTCGAATTACTTTGCAAAAAACGAATTTCTTTGAAAGGACATACAATAAACCTTTCACTTTCAGTTATGCCAGACCAACACCCTTCCCCATAGTAGTCTTATGCCTGCTTGAGAGGGAATATACTAGGGCCACTCTCCAGCAAACCGCCCAAGTTCTAGCTGCGGTTCCCGTTAGCTTAGACCAAGTCCTTACCCACTTTAGGTATTCGAGAACGAATTTTCAGTGGCAACCGCCTCTGAGTGTATTTAAAGCTAAATTTATAACTTTTGTGGAACTCTCATCCTATTTCTCTATCCTTTTTCTCCAGTCCGAAACCCACTTCCTTTTCTTAATCATCTTCCCTTGGTGGGTGGGTTATTCCTCAGCCAATAATCTACCCAAGTGGACCCCGTCGTCTTCGTCCTGGGCCCTTGCTGGCTGCGCAATCGTGGCACCTCGCGCAGTGGTTCTCCACGTCTGTTCGGCATCCGATCCAGTAGAACCGCTCTCTCAGCTTCTCCAGGGTCTTCTTTATCCCTAGGTGTCCACCAGATGATCCTCCATGAACTTCCTTCAGGACTTCCTCCGTCATAGCCTTTGGAACGACGACTTGTTCCCGAGATGTCTTCCCGTCGGTGCTCTCCCAGGTACGGCAGATGAGGCCATCCCTTACAATCAGCGAGTCCCACTGTGCCCAGTAGGACTTAAACTTTGGGCTGCAGTCACTCACAATGTTCCACCCGGGTCTGGGGACACAGGCCCTCTTCCATTCGGCTATCAGTCCCAGGTCATCATCTTCTGCTTGTGCCCGCGTGAAAGATTCGCGGCTCCAGTTCCCTTGAAGTTCCACAGTAGTCCGTCGGCACAGTATCCCGGTGTTCTTCTCCCTTCGGGCACAGAAGGTGCAGTCTTCGGGGCACGGTCTTCGTGACAGGGCGTCGGCGTTAGAATGCAGTTGGCCTTTACTGTGCTGAATCTCAAAGTTGTACTGTTGAAGCCTCTCTAACCACCGCGCGAGTTGACCCTCGGGCTGCTTGAAGTTCAGGAGCCACCGCAGGGATGCATGGTCGGTCCTGATGAGAAATTCTTGCCCGTACAGGTACTTGTGGAAGTGTTCAATGGTCTTCACGATGGCGAGCAGCTCCTTCCTGGTGACGCAGTAGTTCCTTTCTGGCTTTGACAAGGCCTTGCTGAAGTAGGCCACTACTCTCTCCTCGCCGTCCACTACCTGCGACAGGATTCCCCCTATGCCAAAGTCGCTGGCATCGGTATCGACGATGAACCTTGTTCCAGGTCTGGGGTAGGCCAGAATAGGCGCGGTGCACAGGGCCTGCTTGAGTTGTTCGAAAGTACTGTGGCATTCTGCTGTCCACGTGAAGAGTTGGTCCTTCTCAGTCAGTCGATGTAAAGGTTTGGCGATGTCGGCGAATCCCCTCACGAAGCGACGGTAATAAGTGCAGAGTCCCAGGAAGCTTCGTAGTTGGGACTTCCTTCGGAACTGGCCACTCCCTCACAGCTGCGGTCTTCTCTGGGTCGGTGCGCACCCCTTCCTCGGAGACGATATGCCCAAGGTACTGGACCCGCTTCTGGAAGAGCTGACACTTCTTGGGGCTCAACTTCAGCTGGGCAGCCCGTAGCTTCAACAAGATCTCCTTCAGGTTGCTGTAGAGCTCCTCGAAGCTTCTCCCCAGAACGATGACGTCGTCTAGGTAGACCAGGCAGGTCTTCCAGTGTAGTCCCCTCAGAATGGACTCCATTAGCCTTTCGAAGGTCGCAGGGGCGTTGCACAGACCGAATGGCATGACGGTGAACTGCCAGAGCCCGCTGCCCACAGAGAACGCCGTTTTCTCGTGGTCCTTAGGGTGGACCTCCACCTGCCTGTAGCCACTCTTCAAATCCAAGGTGGAGAACCACCTTGACCCTGATATGGTATCCAGCGTGTCGTCGATCCGGGGTAGAGGGTAGCTGTCCTTCTTCGTGACGTCGTTCACCCGCCTGTAGTCCACGCAGAACCTGGTGGAACCGTCCTTCTTCCTCACAAGCACGACCGGAGAACTCCAAGGACTATGTGATGGCTCGATCACCCCTTGCTCCTTCATCTCTTCTACCATCCGGTCGACTTCGGCTTGCTTGGCGAGCGGGACACGTCGGAATGGGGCCCTAATCGGCGCGCTGTCCCCAACGTCGATTCTGTGCTGGACCAAGCTTGTCCTGCCGAAGTCTTTGCTCCCCACGGAGAAGACATCCTGGAATTCGCGTAGCAGGTCCTGAAGTTGGCGTGATTGTTCCTCGTCTAAATGGTCCTGGGATCCTTGGTACAGCTTCTGTAGTTCTTCTGGCAGAGTGCGTCTTCTTCGGTTGTCCGTCTGCAGGTGTCTGTCTGTCGTATCTGTGATGCGGGCAATCCAGGTAACGGGCTCGCAGACTCCTAGGTTGGTGTCCCGGTGAACCGTAATGTCGTAGTCGTTCAGGTTGGACAGGCGGACGTACGGTCGAGACGTCGTGTTGATGAGAGTCTTGGCAACTAGGAATCCTTTTGTCTGGATGTCCTCATATTTTGGTTCGATAACAGCCGCCACTCCCTCAGCAGTTCCGTCGACAATTACGGCAGCGCTGATCTCCGTCCTGGCGGGAACGATGACGTCTTCTCTCAGCCTTACTCGTCGTGCGGTGATGGACTCGTGCGCAGGTTGCAAATCAAGTTCCTCACCTCCGAAGTGCAGAGTGTTGGTACTCAGATCCAAGATGATGTTGTTCTGGTCCAGGAAGTCCAGTCCGATGATCACTTCATTTGATACGTTAGCCACAAGCACTGGATGCTTTATCGCCCGTCGACCAATGACGAACTCCAGTGATGCTTCGCCATGTACCGGTGCGGTCTCTCCGGTCGCGGTTATTAGCTGGAGGTTCCTTTGTGTGGGTTGAACTCTCCACTTCGGGATCACGGTGGGGCTGACGATGGTCCTCGATGCTCCCGTGTCGATTAGCATGGGCCAGCTCTCTCCGTTGACGACTCCGTCGACCATCAGGCTGCTATTTTCCCTCCGTAACTGCGTCACACGAACTTGGACTGCCGGGACTTGACGACTGCCACAAGCCAACCTTTGCCCCCCTAGGCTGGCTGATACTTGCTTTCCTGGGCCGCGCGGTTTCCCTACGACTGACTGTCCCGACGGAAACCCTTGGCGGTGGCGATCACCGCAGTCCTTGCTCAAGTGGCCTCTCTTACGGCAGGTCCAGCAGGTCGGTAGTCCTCTTCCGGGCCGCCTCTCCGGATGTCCTTCGGCTACGTTTTTGCTAGTGGTACCGCGACTATCGAAGAAACGGCTTAGCGCCTCCATTAATTCGTCGGCCAGGGGCTTGGTCTCGTTGTTTTTTACTGGTTCGTCGACGTCCACTTGACGCACCCGCGCGTGCATTCTGGCTGCCTGTTTTGCCGTCTCGAACTCAAGTGCGTGGCTCAGCGCATCTGCCAGGGTCTTATTGCGCGCGAGACGCAGCGCCTGTTGAGTGTCCGAGTCCCGTAGCCCGTCGGTGAAAGTCTGCGTCGCTATCTGCTCCAGAAAGTCGGCCGGCGCTGTTGGGTAGGCGAGCCTTACGAGGCGTGCGATGTCCATCTCGAACTCCTGCAGGGTTTCCGCGTTCTTCTGTACCCGGGTCCGGAGCTGCATCTGATAGGCCTGCTGAAGATGGCTATCTCCATATCGGGACTCCATATGGGCGATCAGGGAAGCGTAGTCCTGGGATGCAGTCGGGATGGCCTGAAGGACGTTAAGGGCGTCACCTCTCAGCGCTACAATGAGAGCTGTAGCCTTTTCTGTGTTGTTCCAGTTATTTATGGAACAGGCCGCCTCGTACTGACGTAAGTAGGTGCTCCACGGGACCTTTCCGTCGAAGGTTGGGGGCGTCACTTTGCTATGTCCCGTTCCTGCTATTCCCGGTGTAACGGTGGGCGGGCGTTGGCGCAGCTCGGCAACTTCCTCTCGTAGAGCGTTGAATTTCTCTTCCACCCCCGTCAGTGGGCATTGGCGCAGCTCGGCAACTTCCTTTTGTAAGACGTTGAATTTCTCCTCCACCCCCATCAGCGGGCGTTGGCGCAGCTCGGCAACTTCCACTTGTAAGGCATCGAACTTCTTTTCCACTGCCGTGAGTTCCTCACGCAGACCCAGTTCTAATTTCTTCAGGTCCTGTGTCAACTTATTCTGACCGTCTTCCATCTTCTTCTGGCCGTCCTCTATCCTCTTCAGGTCCTCCGCTAGCTTCTTCTGGCCGTCTTCTAGTTTGGCAGTTAGGTCCTCGGCTAACTTCTTCTGGCCGTCCTCCATCTTCTTCTGGCCGTCCTCCATCTTCTTCAGGTCCTCCGCTAACTTATTTTGACCGTCTTCCATCTTCTTCTGGCCGTCTTCTAATTTGGCAGTTAACTCCTTGGTTAAATTCTTCTGGCCGTCCTCCATCTTGGTTTCCATGCCATTTAACTTTTCTAGCAATGCTGCCAATTTCTCCTCCATTTTAGTTGTTTGTCTTGTAAAGGGCATGCACTCACAGGAAAATTAGAGAAAATGACCTGCTCGGGTTTTGAAACCAGGACCGTCAGGTGTTGTGCTTGAGTTCGTAATCCGGCTTCTGACACCAGTTGTTGCGTGCCACCCCCTAGTGGCACCTTTGTTAACTGGATTACGGTGGGTATAAAGCACAACACCAATTACTGCTTAAGGGACACTAGGGCTGAGTTTTTCAACTTCCACAATTTTTATCACAATGAGTTGAAATTTAAGCTGCATACTTAGAATAGTAACACTAGGTCACATACCAAATTTGAAAACAATTGGATGAAATGTAATTGATATTTTGCTAATTATATTATTAAAATATACCATGTGATCAAAATGCTCCATGCGCATTAGCAATTGTGTAAAACGCTTGATATTTTCATTACATATACATAAAACTATTCTAAATATTATAACATTGAGACATTTCAGGAAAGTGATACATGTATGCTGTCATATTATTTTTTTCTTTATTTGCCATCATGTGTTATGAATTTTGATAATTTTTCATAGTTTTTTATTTTTTTGGTCTGTAATTTACAAAGTGGCTGGAGATATTGCAATGTTATCTTGCAACGCATGTGCTTCTGAATATCCAGTGATTTTTTTAGTAAAATTTGTGAATACCTTATGCACATGGAGCATTTTGATTACCTAAAAACGTTGTTTGGAGATAAAAGCATTTTTATAAAATCGCATGCTATATTAACCAGTTTGGTTCACCCAATGAAACTTTTGTGGGAAAATTGTGAAAAATACAATGTTTTGTTGCAGAGATAACGAGCATGGAGACCTTTCGTTTGAGTTAACCTACGACTTTCGGGGATTTCTAATTTTAAAAGTATAGCCTACTTTCTATGATTTGCCTTCCATCTTCTTTTTACGCAGAGGAGATTTAAAAATGTCACTGAGCCTTTAAAAATGGCGGTGCATGAAAACTATATTACTGAAATGATCCACAGGGGTCCATAAGATATATATATGGGAAAAACAAAAAACAGTTATTTTGTCATTTTTGCCTAAAAACTCAGCCCTAGTGTCCCTTAAAGAAATAATTAATTTTATTGCAGCCAGAAAAATACACTACTCAACAGCAATCATTACCTTACTCCAGTTTCCTCACGTCAAGAATACTTTCCCTTTCACTTGTCAACAGACCACAGTTAATCCTCTTCGCTAATGAGTCCAGTCCCGTACGCTCGCTGGAAATAGCTGCACTAGGTCTGTCACTGTACTATACACTGTTTCACAAGCACCACAATCACTTCCTCGGTGTCAAGAGAATCAGCTTCACTAGGGGTTTCGCAAGTCACCACCCTTCTGTCGCTCAGAATAATCGCTCACACTAGCTCGTAAAACACAACAACCAATGCTTGACAGGTCGCACTTATATAGCAGGCCGGTGACTCAATAAATGCTTCTAGATCCATCCAGGGTTCACGGCTTCTCGAGGTTTCCATCGCTGGTCCAGTCACGAATATTCTGGACCATCCCTTTTTCCTAGTAGCCCTGTTGCATAAGGCGCACGCAATACAGGAGGCAGGCCACAGCCCAGCCCTGGGGCAGTTGTGACTCATGCGGGGAGCGATGACACAAACTCACAGCCGTAACAATAATATGGGATGTAGCCCCAATGGCAAATATTCATTCATTAGTGTGAAGCGACTTCTAAAAGATATTATATGTAACGATATTATTCCTTTTTGTGGGAAAGTTATTGCTCTTGGACGAGACTTTAGGTAGGTTTTGTCTGTTGTGCCGCACGCTTCTCGCCAAACAGTTATTCACAATTGAATCAAATACTCTTCTCCCTGGCCCTTCTCCAAAACACGCCGCTTACATAGAAACACGATTGAAACCAGATGAAATGGAATTTTCGAATTTTTTGTTACATGTTAAAAACAACTACTCCTTTAAGAATGGTGAGGAATTAAATGTTACCAGCTAGACTTTCAACGTATGAGGGTATCGTGACTGAGATTTACTGCAAAACATTCACTTCTGCGAAGGATATAATACATTTCTCGAAAGTTTGCATTCTTACACCAAAAAAATGAACCACGGAAAACCATGGCTTTTCCTCGGGTCTTTCCATACTCCCTCCAGGCAAATGCTGGGATAGTATCTTCTTTCATGTCCCGAGGCGCCTACCTCATTCCTGTCCTTAATACAATTACACACACTACTACAGTCATCACATAATTACAGGTTATCAGACATGCTCAACACATTAATTTAAACGTCATTAAACTTATATCCAGTAGTTCAAAAACATGCAGTAGCGCTAACAGATCAAATACTGAAGATGAAATCTAGCTACTTCATTTTCCTACTACAGAATTTTTCAATTCCTTGGAATTAAGGAATTTGCCTCCACATACTCCAAACCTTTGAGCCATAGTTGAGCAACTTAGAAATCTGAACGTATCTCAAGGACTCCTATATGGAACCATATTAATTGTAAGAATTATATTAGAAATTGCTTTGATTTGGTAATAATAAGTGCAGTTATTATTAGGCAGAGAGTTCTAATCCTTTGACTTGTTTTAACACCTTCCGATAAAAAACTTACATTTTCCTTTAAGAGGCAACAATTTCCAATTCGCTTGGCATACTTTATCACAATAATTAAAGCTCAATGGGAATTTCTGGAACGTATACTTCGTAGGTCTCTATTTATCTCGTCAAGTTTTCAGTCATGGCCAGGGCCGTGGAGAGCCGCCACGGGCCCTGGGGCTGGAGCCAGCCCGGGCCCCCCGCCGCCCCCCCCCCCCCCCCTCCCGCTCTTCCCCTCTCTCTGTCCCTCATTGATGTCATATTCTATTATCCTGGGTTATACTGTAATAACAATAGTAATAATAATGCTGACAATAATGATTATTGTTAATATTATTATTGGTATTGGTAGTAAATTGTATAAAGTAATTTAGTATTACCAGACCCTATTTTGCATAAAATAACAAAATCCTTATAATAACACTTTAAAAATCACGAGCTCGCAGGAGGCTTTTGCCCTTACGGGTTGTCTATAGGCTAATTTTGTTTATTTATTTATTTATTTATTTATTTATTTATTTATTTTATTATGTTCGATCTGCGCGTCGGGAATGAATTTAATGTTTAAGACGTCAGATAATTCCACTGGAGATTAAAATCTTCCGAGCCTGGCCGGGAATAGAGCCCAGAAATCCTCGGCCTAAGCCTAGTATGTTAACCACCGGAATAATAATACCGTATTCCACATTCACGCACGTTTTAGGATACCGTATTTGTGAGTGCGACGACCATGGAAGTAGCTGTTGATTTGACTTAAACAGGGGGCAGATCCAGAGGTGGCGCTGATAGGACTGCAGCCAATATGCTTCCTAGATTCCTAGGGAAATGAGACTAAATAAACAGTGGCAACTATTGACGTTTTGAATTTGAACTACGATTTGAAATGTGTATTAACCAGGAATCAAACTTGGTCCACCAGGGTGAGAAGCAAGCAGCTGGACAGCTGTGCTGTCTTGTCCCTGTGTAACATGCATAATATAAAATGTTTAAAGGTGGTAAGATTACGGTTTAATTAAGTACTTCTCCAGTTCTGTATTTTATATGTATTGAAATAGCGA
Source organism: Meconema thalassinum (assembly GCA_946902985.2). Classification (NCBI taxonomy): domain Eukaryota; kingdom Metazoa; phylum Arthropoda; class Insecta; order Orthoptera; family Tettigoniidae; genus Meconema; species Meconema thalassinum. Next base: position 600,179,369 of record OX336388.2, on the reverse strand, counting down.
ATGCTTAAAACTTGGCTACAGTTTCAATTTAATCCACCCATATTTGCATTAATATTCAGTGTGAACTTTCTATCCATTCGTTGATAGATGCATAGAAAACAGAAACGTGTAACAAAAATATCATGGAAACATTAATGCCCAGTACCGTAATTCCCTGGCCGGCAATGGAAGCTGGGCTTGCACTGATGATTTCTCTCGGTTCGACACGCGCAGACAGATGAATAGCTTGGTTTCTAATATCGATATGAAACAGAATAGTAGATAAGCATGGCGTCTTCTTAAGAATCTCAGTGGAGATCCAACTAGCCCGCCTTTTAACTTTACTCAAGTAACTGCTAATCAGATAGCACACCAACTGATCTTTTATGGAAAGACTTCAAAATCTAAGTCAAATACAGAGAAACTTCAACGGTGCATTGAAGAAGAGACTGATTTCCTTAAGGACCTGTTTACCATGGAAGAACTTATGAAAGCAATCGACGGTCTGAAATCGAACGAGGCAGCTGGCTTGGATGATCTCAGAGCGGAGCAAATAAAACAATTTGGACCAGCAACACTGCAATGGTTACTTTCAATGATGAACAACTGTACATCCAGGCTGAAGATTCCTAAGGTATGGAGAAAAGCTCGCATAGTTGCGATTCTAAAACCTGGGAAGACTCCTGATAGCCCAAAGAACTTTCGGCCAGTTTCACTTCTGTGGAGAGAATGATTCTTAATAGAATATCTGATTCTATAGATAGCAAACTGATTTCTGAGCAGGCAGACTTTAGACCAGGCAGGTCATGCTGTGGACAAATTCTGAACCTTATTCAGCACATAGAGAATGGATTTGAGGAAAAGTGCATTACTGGTGTAGCCTTCATAGATTTAACTGCTGCTTACGACACTGTTAATCATAACACACTACTTCGTAAGATTTATGAACTGACAAAGGACTACAGGCTGACCTCACTGCTAAGAACTTTCCTTGAGAACAGAAGATTTTACGTGTCTCTCCTTGGGAAAAATAGTCGTTGGCGCCTCCAGAAGAATGGACTACCTCAAGGTAGCGTCGTAGCGCCACTGCTTTACAACGTATACACCAATGACCAGCCCAGAACAGAAGGCACCAGGCGATTTATCTACGCAGATGACAATGCAGTAGCCGTGCAAGGTCGTAGCTTTGAAGAAGTAGAACATTATTTGGCCTGTGCTTTGGAAGAACTTTGTCGATACTATCACAGAAATAATTTGAAGCCAAATCCAGCCAAAACGCAAGTTTGTGCTTTCCACTTGCGAAATAAAGAAGCAAAGAGGACATTGAACATTAAGTGGCAAGGTGAAACAATCCTTCATTGTTTTACACCAAAATATGTTGGTGTCACCCTCGATCGAACTCTGTCTTTCAAGCAACATTGCTTGAACACCAAAAGTAAAGTATCTGCACGAAATAACATACTAAGATGCCTAACAGGAAGGACATGGGGTGCTCACCCCACCACTCTCAGAACTTCAGCCCTTGGACTGAGCTTCTCAGCTGCTGAATATGCAGCACCAGTTTGGCTTTCTTCTCCACATTCCAAAGAGGTGGATATAGCTCTGAATGAGACTTCCAGGATTGTATCTGGGTGTCATAGACCAACACCACTTCAGAAAATCTACCCTCTTATAGGAATTTCTCCACCTCATGTCCGAAGAATGGTAGCAGCAGCATCTGAGAAGAAACGGCAAGAAACCGATTCAAGGGATCCACTTTTCGGCCAACAACCAGCCCGACAGAGACTTAAGTCCAGAAACAGCTTTTTGAGGGGAGTAACAGCCCTCGAAGGCTCACAAGAAGCTGCCCGTGTGAAGATATGGAAGACAGAGATCACAGACCCAACTATTCCTGTATCAGAAAAAATGGCACCTGGTCACAACTTGCCATATGGAATTTGGAAATCATTGAACAGGCTGAGGACGGGGGTTTCACGCTGCAAGAACAATCTCAAGAAATGGAACATGCTCGTCAACAATGATGAGTTCTGTGACTGCAGCATGTTACAAGATCCAGAACACCTGCTGATCTGCCCCTTGATTAAGGGCATATGTTCAAAAGACGATCTTTTGGCTGCAAATGCTAATGCTACAACTGTTGCTACTTACTGGCAAAATCTAATTTGATTTGGACACGGAAAAAAAATATCTTGATCTCCATGACCGGGGTACTACCGCACTGTCAGGCAGCTATTCAATTGTTCTCACGAGGCTGAGTGCACCTCGTTCCAGCCCTCAAGTCAGTGTCTTAAATTCCTGACGGAGCCGGAAATGGAACCCGGGGCGAGTGTGAGTCAGGCGCGCTGCCCAACACCATGGGGCCGGCAATAATAATAATAATACTATTATCAATAATAATAATAATAATATACTCACTAATTTCATGCTCATCATTTTTTAAATTTACTATTGCTTGTCAGTATGTGTTATCATCTCTGAACATTTGGAATATTTGGCTGAAACTTTTCATTTATCCCGGATGAGGTGTTTAATGACCAAATACATCTTCAGTTTGAATGTTGGTTTGGTTTGGTTTGGGGTCAATACTACTGGAGCGAATGGCATGAACATTCGTATGTAAGTAGAATGCAGCAATAACATAAAACTAGGCTACAAATTGAATTTTTATACGGAGGGGTGAGGGGAGTTAATAGTAAGCCTCAATTCCCTGCAGCAAGCCAATTGCGCGATCTGTATCCTTCTCTTGACATCGCAATACCAGGTGTGCCCTGACCAGGTGTTAGAACTTGCTGATCTGAGAATATCACACGGTGACATGTCCAGACATGGAAGTCGCAACATAGTGCCTGCTCGGGTCTATTTAAGCTGCGTGAACCTGAGAGGAATGTGCATCGCGGTCTATGAGTAGTGGGGTGACGAGTGATGAGGTTTCTCGGTCCTTGCGTAGTAACAGAAGCAAATACATTAGTCGGTGAAACACTCACTCATTCCCAACGCCACACTGGTTTCAGAAAAGACCCCATGTTAGCAGTATTGGAATAGACGAGAATGTCAGGTAACACGGCGGGCTGTCGACAGGCTTCTTAGTTCTCGCCTGCTCCTTCCCTGCCTCTGCCCTTCATCCCGCAAGTTCACAGAGCTTAGACCCGAGCAGTACTTACAGTACCCTCTGAGCAAGTTGTCAATCTCTTCACACCACTGGTCTCTATATAACACCGATAGTGGAGTGACGAAATGTTATGCTGGCATGGGTCATAATAAAAGGCAAAGGTTGGTCTTGAAACTCAAGCTCAACTGCTGGTTTGAATCCGGCCACGGGAATGGATGTGTTTATCTTCTCATTAATTGTAAGCCCATTCAATTTCTATGATATACGATATACATTACAATCATCTTTCCTCATCAATCATACCAAGACTGGCTGCGTGGAGCGGCGGAAACGTTCTAGCCTGCTGAGCTGACGGTTAAATGATCGAATCCTGGCGCTGTCAGTTGACATTTGAGGATGCGCAAATGTGAGTAGATTTACTGGCACGTTGAAGATCCCCTGGCGTCTGTAAAAGCCTCAGTAGTTTAACGAAACGCAAACCCAATAACATTATTACGTTATACAAGTAAAAATAAATTACATTGAAGCTGGCCGTATGGCTAAACAACGAAGGCCAAAAGCCAACAAATATTTCTAAAAAACATCCTTCTTAGGAATTTGCGTGCTGGTTGATAGCTTATTTTTCTTATGAGCTGTTTAATGTTCATTTTTGTGACCCCAAATGTCCTCCCTTAAAACTACCTAATTCTAAGCAGAACAATGGGCTGGGTACAAATTGCAATACTACATTGGTGTTGCCCAAACAGGGTTCGATAGTTTTGCCATAACTTCACTAACTCCTGTCACCAGTCAATTTGATTCCCTTAAATCGCAAACCCGACAACGACGGGTACGAAGAGCTAGTCCAAGATAAAAACAAGAGCCAGAGTTAATTTAATATCCAAACATTTCTTTATGTTTTTGTCCTTCTGAATATTAGAAACTATTGTTCAGATCCGTCAGCGAAATTTATTATACCTGCATTTCCATATCTTCAAACATATCATGGTTCACTTCCTTCAATTATTGTCTTCTTTCCCTTGTAGTCCGCATTCAATATTTATAACTGAAAGGAACACGTAAGCTAACGATTATGGGCAGATGACCTCGTTGTTCCGCCCCCTTAAAACATCAACATCAACAACAACCATCATCAAACTAACGTCGATCTTTAATAGAAATTCACACACTGAAAATCGTAATGATTTTGAATTTGAGAATATCCTCGTTCTCATGCTAAAGCAATGGCTGTTCTTTCGACCAAGTCAATTGCTCTTTTGCAAGCCGGAGTCATTAACAACTGCGTGCTGCGTCCACATTACAATATGTCATATTCGCAGCGTTTATCTATTTTTGCGATGCTACTAATGCTGCCAGTTGGCTTATGAAAGCTCAGCTTGTTTCCAGTAATATTGTTTAGCATACAGTATATGGCGATAATAACGATAATAATAATAATAATAATACATCTAATTATAATATTAATAATAATCATAACTCTACTACTAATAATCATAATAATAGCAGCAAATGAGATTTCTCAGTTATTAGGTAATGTTGGATACAAGACGTAAGCCATAAAGTGATAATCAGACAGTTAAAATGTCTTGGTGCGACGTGAATTCGAACCGGGGATCTTCGGATCGAAACTTTTTCAAAACGTGTCACTGCCTATAGGCTACAGACGTAAGAAATACAAGCCTCCTAACAATAATAATAATGCTTTCTTAGTTCTTTATAGATGAACATTTTCTTTAGACCACAACTATTTTATGTACGTTCGGCAATGGAAATACCCTTACACCACGCATCATATTTATCTGGCATTTATACAGAGCGAAAATGAATTCCAGTATGGACGAAGATTAGATAAACTATTTTCTAACCTAGACAATTTAAATGGAGTGAGCGCACGGCACACAAAGATCACTAGAAACAAAGCAACGTGACGCTCCAAACACAGTTACAGAGGAGACTAATCTTTAGAATTGCGACAGGTAATGGTGAGGAAATCAGTTTCAAGTTTGGTATACAAACCAAAGAAGCCTGTCAAGTAAATTAAATTTAGAACCGAGGTATGCGCCCCTCACCACAGGTACATATTCTGAGAACTACGGTATTGTATGACTACGTTCGGGTGCTCTGGTTCAGCTGTTTCCCGGGTGCTCTGTCTAAAGTATTTGACCTAGCCTATGTTATTGTTCTTGCACCATTTTGCATAGACGTTGATTGTTTCATCAAATAATTGTCTGTGGGGAGTGGAGTTGCTCACGTCCGTAGGCCTTAACCTGAAATTACCCTACACGTGCTCCCTGGGTGGTGCTAAACGAGCAACAGTGATCAGGCTGCCAGACTATCTTAGCGATCTCCTGGCTATTGTACATGAAAATGAAAAATCATTCAAATGGTTCTTTTCAGAACCAACAGGCAAAGACCTTCGGGCCTACGCTTAAAGTTCTACATCTAAATATAGAAGGCATAAGTAAATCCAAATGCCACTACTTGTCAAAAATCCTACGAGATGAAAACATCGATGTGGTTGCTATTCAGGAAACACATGTGGTGGACGAACATCAATTACAAACCAGAGGGCAAATATCAGGATATGATATCGTAGGTGCGACATACCACCATGCATATGGCACTGCTACATATGTTCGCAGCACCATTGAAAATGCTTCATTGCTCACATCTAGCTCTAAATATGACATTCACACTGTTGTCATCAAAGTTGGAGATTTCATCATTACAAACATCTACAAGCCTCCACTTTCTCCGTGGCCCTCCCAGATGATTCAGGTACAAAACCACCCAGCCATCTATGTGGGAGATTTCAACAGTCACCATGTAGAATGGAATTATAGTGCCACCGATTCTAATGGAGACACTCTCATGAATTGGGTCGAGGAACATGACATTCATCTTATATTTGATGCAAAAGATAGAGGTACATTTTGATCTGCCGCATGGAAAAAGGAGTTCAACCCAGACCTATGTTTTGTTTCCAGTGATCAAAATAAACAACCTCTGTTTACTTCACGGAAAGTACTTCACGATTTCCCACGTAGTCAACATCGTCCTGTGCGTCTTGAGGTTGGAATGCAGATACCTCTGGTAACTTCTTATCCTCGCCCACGATGGAACTTCAGGAAAGCAGACTGGAAAGCGTTCTCGAGTGACCTTGATAAATGTGTCAGATGGATACCGCCAACAAGCAACAACTATGAGAGATTTGTGGGTGCTGTAATTGCCACAGCAAAAAGACACATTCCTAGAGGTTACAGAAAGGAATACATTCCTGGATGGACTGATGACAATGAAAAGCTATACCAAGAGTTCCTTTCCAGTGGCGAACAAGAAATCGGGGATGAACTGCTTCATAATCTTGATAATGCCCGAAGAGAAAGATGGATTGAAACTGTAACATCTATGAATTTCAGAGAATCGAGCAGAAAGGCATGGTCATTGTTACGGAAGCTTGGTGGGGCCACTCCCATTGTTCGTAAAAAACCTGCAGTTACTCCAAACCAAATTGCTGCTCATATAGTTGCTTTGTCTAGGACACCGAGAGACAGAAATCATACAAGAAATATCAAAAAGCAATTAACCAGTCTCAAGGCCACATGCCCCCTTCATTCGGAATACACTAGACCATTTAGTGTGCACGATATCGATGAAGCTTTAGAAGATATGAAATCTGGTAAAGCGCCGGGATTTGATGGGATTCACCCCGAGTTTCTGATTAATAGTGGAGAAAATACGAAACTATGGTTATCTAGGTTTCTAACTTACATTCTTCGAACAGGCAACCTACCTCGCTTATTTAAAATGAGTAAAGTCATTGCAATCCTAAAACCAGGAAAGCCTAGTGAAACACCAGAGAGCTATAGACCAATAGCATTGCTCAGTGCATGCTATAAACTACTAGAAAGACTAATCTTGAATAGAATTGCTACAAAAGTGTTCGAAACGATCCCTATTGAACAAGCAGGATTCAGACCACAAAGAAGTTGTGCCGATCAAGTCCTGTCATTAACTACCTTCATCGAAGCAGGATTCCAACAAAGACTAAAGACTTCGGTAGCATTTGTAGACCTAAAGGCAGCTTACGACACAGTGTGGAGAGAAGGCGTTATCAGTAAACTCCTTAAAGTGATTCCATGCAGGAGTCTGGCCCACCTTATAAACAACATGCTGAGTGACAGAACATTTCGCGTAGTCATGGGACGTGAAATCAGCAGATCCAGCAAACTAAACAATGGACTTCCACAAGGATCAGTGCTTGCCCCACTTCTGTTCAATTTATATATTTCAGATATACCCCCCACAAAATCCAGGAAATTTGGTTATGCAGATGATTGGGCACTTGCCACTAACGACCTATGCTTCGAGGAGATAGAGGAAACGCTGATAAAAGATCTCGCTGTTTTAGGAGACTACTTCCGAAAATGGAGACTCCAACCAAGCATGAGTAAAACAGAAGTTTCTTGTTTTCATCTGAGCAATCGAATGGCTTCAAGGGATCTCAAGGTATACTTCGATAACACCCTTCTCCGCCACAATAGACACCCCAAATATCTGGGTGTTACACTCGATAGAACGCTGTCGTTCCATGAACACTTGAGAAAGAGTGCTGCCAAGATTCAGACACGCAACAACATCATTCGAAAACTATGTGGTACTACTTGGGGTGCAAGTGCAACTACTTAACGTTGCTCAGCTCTTGGCCTGGTTTACTCTACTGCAGAGTATTGTGCCCCTGTCTGGATAAACAGCCCTCATGTGAAGAGAATAGATGTTAAATTAAATGACACTGAGAATGATCACAGGCACGATCAGATCAACTCCTATTCAGTGGCTGCCTGTATTAAGCCATATTCCCCCACCCCACCTCCGCAGATGCAATGCTTTGATGAATGAATACAAGAAGATCCAGATTAATCAAAGACTGCCCATTCATGAGGATATCCACCATCTACATATAGATAGACTGAAGTCAAGACATCCACCCATCTGCACGGCGGAGAACCTGGCAATGAGTAATTTCAACCTTACTGAGAAATGGTCTAATGAATGGAGACAATTCGCCCCAGCAGAGTCTTTGGAAATGCCATGCATCTCACAGAAGGTACCTGGCTTTGAACAACCTCGGAAAGTATGGTCCAAGCTAAACCGGATCCGAACTAACCATGGTGTGTGTGCAGATCTGCTATACAAATGGAGGAAAAAGTCATCATCTTGTTGTGACTGTGGTGCTGAGAGGCAAACTGTGAAGCACATAACCCAAGAATGCCCACTGAGCCGTTTCGACGGAGGTAGAAGAGAATTTTTCCTGGGGACGCCACAAGCGATTAACTATGTAAATAGTGTAAATATAGAGCTGTAGCTCATGTATACGCCATACGATAAATAATAAATAAAATAATAATAAATAAATAAATAAATAATTGTCTGTGATATATTTTAGTCATGAAAGGAAAACTTTGCCCAGCCGGGCCCCCCTCCAGGGTCGGGCCCCGGGACTGCAGCCCCGCCTGACCCCCCCTCTCGTCGGGCCTGGTCATGGCTAACAGTATGTTGCAATATCGAGAGTGCAATCTATTGACGCCCTTAAAGTTGCAATAGTGGCAAAAAGTAATCGTACAAAGAATGTAACTTCTATAAGAAACTTCTTCAGTAAATATTATTTCCATTGACCGTCATGTTTTGACGGGTTTCAACTAGTCTTGTTATTATTCTTGTTTTACATATCGGCATTCCATATTTTGAGTGTATACGCCATGCGCGTTAAATAGCATACCACTACCGTGACGAGGAGCTAAAGCAAGTCCGGTGATCGCAGATTCGAATCCCGGCGCTTACAACGGCTATCTTCCATGGCTTTTCCTCGGGTCTTTCCATACTCCCTCCAGGCAAATGCTGGGATAGTATCTTCTTTCATGTCCCGAGGCGCCTACCTCATTCCTGTCCTTAATACAATTACACACACTACTACAGTCATCACATAAATACAGGTTATCAGACATGCTCAACACAGCCAACGACATGGGGCTGATGACCAAGCTGTCCCAGGCGTCTAAAATGCATTAACAACAAAATAAACTAATTCATGTCACAGGACCAACAATAATAATTCTAGTCGTGTTGGCAATTATGAAAGTTGTGCCTGCGCACAGTTTTATTATGATTAGTTATTTCATGTGCGGTGATGTGGGTTTCAATAACTAGTTCTTAATAAATTGCAAGTTATTAAATTTAAGTGCATTTTAATTGAAGTAAGGTTCTTTAATTGGATGCATGCTGCATGATAGTGGTCTGCATACATCTTGCCGACATGTCCTGGTTTCCAATCGCTTTATTCAAGCTCCGTAACCCGCAAATATCCAGCAGTTTCTTCCAAAGAAGGTTATTAACTTGTTGTTATTGCTGCTAGTTATGTTTGGGACTGCAACATCGTGGTCATATTGCCCCGTCTATTTGAGTGTGTAGTCGGCCCTGAGGTGCTGGGGCAGCGCGCCTGCCTTGCACCTTTAGGCCCCGAGTTCGATCCCCGGCTCGATTAGGGATTTTAGAAACTGACGTGAGGACTGGAACAGGATGCACTCAGCCTCGTAAGGATAATTGATCCGCTCTCTGAGACGGTCACGGAGACCAAGATTAACGACTGAGGGAACCTAACGCGCTGACCACGTGTTACCCCATAATCTGCAGGCCAAATGGCTGGGCAGCGGTCGCTTGGCAGACCTAGGAACCGCCCCAGTATTTGCCTGGAGTAGAATTGGGGAAAACCACGGTAAACCACTTCGAGGATCTCTGTAAAAAAAGGATGTTTGTAGTTTTACGTGACAAATATTCTCGCGATTACGGGAATCTGAACACACGGACATGGCGCTTCACTTTGAAGATCTCACTTGCATAGACCGGAAATGGCAGGATCGCTGGAATGGGAATCGAACAATCCTCTTCTCAGTTTTGCCTCACGAGGCTGAGCGTAACCCGTTCCAACCCTCACACCAGTGTCGTAACTACGGGGGGGGTGTCAATCCCCCCCCAGAGCAAAATAATTTAAAAAAAACTTATTTTGGAAGAATATACTGTATTTATTGGATTGCTGACAAACGACTGGGTTGGGTTGGTTCCTTAGTTTAGGGGCTGCAACAACGCGGTCATGTTGCCCCGTTTACTTTCGGTGTGTGTGTAGAATCTGTCTGATAACCGGTGTTCATTGTGATGACTGTATTAGTGTGTGTTATCTGTTTTAAATTCAAGTAAGGACTGTAGACTATAATTTCAAGTAGTTCCTACATTCGCTATCAAATGCTACCGTCCACGACACCTAGCTGTGAACATGGCTACTTGTGAAGCCATCGCAACCAGCACCTGGTGACGAACGATGGAACCTAAGAGCATTAATCAAACCTAACCTACAAATTTTGCTTCACACAAGTTTAGTTAGTGGAATGTTCTTTTATATGCCATTAATCTATGACATGGACCCACCGGCTTTACTTCCCCTCCAAAGGAAGGCATACTGAGGGAATTTTAACGCTCTTAAAAAATCCGAGGACTTTGGCTGGGTTTGAACCCGCGATCTTGGGCATAGGCGCTCAGCTTGCTACCAACTACGCCACCGAAGCCGCCTGCAAACGACTGGAGTATGTTCGTTGATACTTAATAATTTGCGAACAATTCCCTTTGTTTGTGTAAAATATTTATTGTGAGGCACATTGCGAGTTTTAAATAAAACGAAAATGCTAACGTGTAGATTTGCTTTCACTGATTGTCTTATTTTGCCCCCGCACAAAGCAAAAAGCAAAGACATGACCTAAACAGAAAACAAAAACAAAAGCAAAAGCAGAAAGCAAACGCCAAACCAAAAACATAAAGCAAAGAGCAAAATTCAAAAGCAGAAAACGAACACAAAAAAAGAAACATAAAACAAAAAGCAAAATTTAGTAACAAAAGCAAAAGCAGAAAACACATACAAAACTAAAAAAATAAAGCAAAAAGCATAATTCAAAAGCAAAAGCTGTAAACAAACACAAAACCAAAATTAAACACATATCTAAAAAGCAGAAAACGAACACATAACAAAAATAAAACACAAATCAAAAACAAACACCAAAGCAAAAACGCAAAGCAAAAAGAAAAATTCAAAAAGAAAATGCCAAAGCAGAAGACAAACACAAAACCATAAACATAAAGCAAATAGAAAAATTCAAAAACATAAAAAGAACAAAAAAGAAGAAGAAAACATAAAGCAAAATTTAGAAACAAAAGCAAAAGCAGAAAACAAACATATAACCAAAACATAAAGCAAAGAGCAAAATATAAAACAAAAGCATAAAACAAACACAAAACAAAAATAAACCACAAATCAAAAAGCAATATTCATAAACAAAGGCATAAAACAAACAGCAAACCAAAAACATAAAGCAAAAAGCAAAATTCAAAAACAAAAGCAAAAGCAGGCAACAAACACAAAACCAAAGTAAAACACAATTCAAAAGCAAAAAATTAAAAACAAGACAGAAAACAAAAACGAACTCAAAAATTAAAAAACCTCACAAAACCAAAAGCAGAAGACAAACACAAAACATAAACACAAGACCAAAAGCATGAAGCAAATAGCAAAATTCAAAAGCAAAAGCAGAAAGAAACACAAAAGCAAAAACGTAAAGCAAAAAACAAAAACAAAATTCAAAAACAAAAGCAGAAAACTACCACCAAACAAAAAACATAAAGCAAAAAGCAAAATTCAAAAACAAAAGCAAAAGCAGAAGACAAACACAAAACCATAAACATAAAGCGAAGAGCAAAATTCAGAAGCAGAAAACGATCGAAAAGAACAAGATAAAAAACATAAAGGCCAGTCATGCTCCAATGTTGATTTGCCATCAGAAGAGTGTTCATACGATATCAGCGAGGAGACTTGTGATTCACCGCTGTTAGGACAATTTACCTGCACCCAGCAGGAAGAAGAAGAGCAAGAAGAAGAGGAACAAGAAGAAAAAGATGAACAAGAACATGAGGAAGCAGAAATAATAGATGATTCCTAATAATTTCCCCCAATTTCTTAAAATTCACACCGCTTTCATCATTTCCAATAGTATCATTTTTTATTGAATTAAACAGGATCACAATAGATAATGGAATAGACCTACCTGCGAAACCACGATGAAAAAAAAGCGCCAAGTACACTACCTCACAGGTGGCGTGGAAACGTGTGCATATTATGAAGAATACAACTTTTTCAACTTTTTGAATAGTTATATCTCAAAAAACGGTGACTATTAGGAGAAAGAGTGTTGAGACAATTTTTATAGATAATGGCATGATCTACAATTGTAGTCTGATCTATTTTTATGATGAAACTTACCGTTTGGGTGAAAAACGCAAAAAAGGAGCATATTTTCGAACTTTGAACTTGAATAAATTTATTTTCCTTTGTCGGATCGATGGGGACTTTTCACATTTCATTTATAATGGTGTTTCGACCATTAGTACAAATTTTCAGCTCTATGCGAATTTTTGTAACCTTGCATGTCTAACTTGACCGGGCTATAAGGCTTGTATGAAGATATACCTTGCTAAGTTTCACAACGCTCGGATGAAAAACTGCGAGAACAATCCATTACAATTTTTAAATTTCGCGTTGCCACCATGTTGGTGTTGTGCTCATTGTGGTGGTTATTGAGTGATCCATACGTGAAATTATGTTAATAACCTCTATTAACATACAAAGCTTTCAGTTTGATTGCTGTAATAGATTCGTAGATATTGAGAACCGTCTAAATATTTCGGATGGTCGCTATGTTGGATTGTTGTATGTATAGGCCATAGAGTTATGTTCCTTTAGATGAAGATTATTGCGAAGGTTCATTATTAAAACGTTTACTTCGATCGCATGATTAAGACACAAGACATAAAAAACTTAATTCTAAAATTTCGCACAACCACCATCTTAGGGTTACCAAAACAATTGGATGTCAGTAGATTAAATTTTATATGAACATTTACCGTACCAAGATTCACTCCATTCGGATTATTAAATCGCGAGTAAATTCCAATTAAATGTTTAAACTTCGCTTGGCCACCATGTTGGTTTTGTGATCACCCGATTATAAGAATTCCCATAGGTGGACTTAAGTTAATAGCTTCGATCAACATACAAATTTCAGTTTGATAGCTGTAATAGATTGATACATATTTTGGATGGTCACCATGTTGGACTGTTATATATGTAGGCCATAGAGTTATGTACCATTAGATGAAGATTATTGCGTAGGTTCATTACTCAAACTTTCACTTTGATCGCATGATTAGGACACAAGAAATAAAAACTTCATTTTAACATTTCGCACAGCTGCCATCTTAAAGTTATGTAAACAATTGAACTAAATTAGATGTCAGTACATTACAATGTGTACAAACATTTCCTGCACCAAGTTTCACTGCACTCGGATGGTTAAATCGCGAGAAAAGTCTATTTAAAGGTTTCAAATTTGCTTGGCTGCCATGTTGGTTTTGTAAAGGGGGGAGACCCAGCTTATCAGAGAAAAAAGGCCAATATTCATTCGATTGTTAAATATGCTAAACATATTGTTGACAAATGCTGCACATATCCCAGTGTTGGTATGCTTCCTGGCAATCAGAAGCAACTTCGATAATGTAAAAATCCTAATTATAGCATTTTAAACTAAAATTTTCAAAATTTCCCGCCTTTTCAACAATGTATCACTCTTTCCCTTATAAATTCCAAGTTTATAAGCATTTTCGTACTTTTCCTTTTTTAAAGTGTGTATCAAACCTCAACCTACAAAATGAACCTCAATCACTAACATACACTGTGATTTAGATATTTTTAATGCCCAGAAAATAAAGATTGTGGAAACATTTAAATATCTTTGTGAGATCATCACTTGGAATGCCAATGAAAGAGCATCAATAGATAGTAGAACACTAAAATTGCGACGAGCAGAACAGATTACCTGGCCAACATATAAGAAACATTCTCTTTCGATGAATGCTAAATTTCGACATTAGCCTATTTCTCCGTCGTGCCAGAAGCAACATATGCAAGTGAAACTTTATTTAAACTAAACACCCGATCAACAACTGTCAAACTACAGAAGGTTGATATACGGATTCTTCGGACAATAATCAATAAAAACACCAGATTGAAGGCCAGTGGAGACTTTTGCGCAATTCAATACTTTACAAGGAAAGTGAATCTATCATTGAAACGAGGCGAAAACAAAGGACTGCGTTTTTTGGACACATATCCCGCTTGCCAAATACTAGACTCCTGAAACAACATTTTGACTTCTTTTGTAATACTGGTAGTAAAAAGAATCACATGGTTTAAATAAATACAAATGGATTTGACGAATCGAAAATTACTAAGCATCAAATTGAACATAGAGAAGAGAAACGGCTTCTGAATAACAAATACACTCGACTAACATTCAAAATTTCACAGCGTAAGCAATATGTTATATCAGCAGAAGAACGAGCTGCAAGATCATCCAGAATGAAGAAGTATTGAGAAAGAAGAAAATTATCAAGTATTAAGAACTGAACTTAGTATTTGAAGACTTTGTATATAAGGTTTGATTGTTGGTGCTCCAATGTGGGCGTAAAAAGTGTAAATAAATAAATAATTATTATTAGTATTACATTCTTCTTTCTTCATTTTGCCCAGTTGGGGAGCGCGTTTGAACTTGTTGACTTGGGTGGATGGTGTATTCCTCTTCTTCTCCTCCCAAAATCTCCTCATAACTCGCTATGCCCATTCTTACGTTCTTCCGTCCATTTGTTTCCAGTGGTCTTTTTAGATATTTCGGTGAAAGAGTGATTTGTAACTAGAGTTCTAAAAGCCTTGGGATTCGTGATGATATCTTTTGTGATGTTTATTTCTTTTAAGTCCTCTTTGATTTCTTCTAACCAACTGATTTTGACCTTCTTTGAATTTATTATATCAAGCAGTTGTTTTGCATATATGGTGTTGTCAATTCTGCAGATGTGACCATAGAATTTCAATCGTCTCTTATGAATGGTATCAGTGAACTGTGTACTAGTCAGTGTTTTTCCTTTTAATCCATGTACCAGTAACATAAACGGGGCCATATATATTCCTGAAAATTTTTCGTTCTTGGTTTTCGATTACACCTATTTGAGTGGCCTCCTGGAGATATAGTTTCGGAGGCGTACAATACTTTCGGAAGAACAACTGTCTGGTAGTGCCATAGTTTCGTATTTCGTGATATCACTCTTTTTATTAGTATTACATTATTATTATTATCTTCTTTATTTACTCAACTTACAGTCGGTAACATGACTCATATCGGTACATTACGTACAAGAAAATGAGTAAAGTAACACTTAAGCCTATAGCATACATTTTCGAACTATACGCTATAACATAGACGTTTGACAGTTAATTTTCTTTTCTCTTCTTATCTTCCACGTCTCTTTTTCACAAGAGAGTTCAAAGAAAAATTCTAATGTGTATTCAAAAACCCTCTAACGATGCTGCAGGTTTTCAGAATTGCAGCCTTTTGTGCAATAGTGTGGGTGTATATGGGAAGATTTAGTGTGGCAATATTTACTGAAAGGGATTTAGGTGTCAGGCCAGAGGGAGAAAGGAGGAAAGGAAGAATCGTCACATTCTTTTGTCTCCAGATTCTAGCAACCTCCATAGCTAGAGGAGTATATTTATCAATCTTCTCTCTGTATTTATGGTGGATATTATGGTCATTCGGAACAAATATGTCAATCAAGTACGTGTGATGGTTCTTCTTATCAGTTAAAGTTATGTCTGGTCTATTATGAGGAGTTGTTTTGTCTCTTTGAATAGTGCGATCCGTAAGCCTCCGTGGCTTACGCGGCAGCACGCCGGCCTCTCACCGCTGGGTCCGTGGTTCAAATCCCGGTCACTTCATGTGAGATCTGTGCTGGACAAACGGAGGTAGACAGGTTTTTCTCCGGGTACTCCGGTTTTCCCTGTCAAAATTTCATTCCAGCAACACTCTCCACCATCATTTCATTTCATTTGTCATTCATTTAATCATTGCCCCAGAGGAGTGCGTCAGGCCTCGGCAGCCGGCACAGTCCATATCCTCGCCGCTAGATGGGGGCTTCATTCATTCCATTCCTGACCCGGTCGTAGACTGGAAGCAGGCTGTGGATTTTCATTTCAACAGTGCGATCCCAATACAGCTTGTAATCTTCGTTTTCCAGCACACTTTGTGGAGAGTATTTGTAATAAGTAGGGCTAGGATTTTTAGGTAAATAAATATTTTTTATGTAAATACATATTTTAGGCATTTTTTCTATAAATACATAAATTCCTGCTTTTCACTTAGTAGCACATAAAAAGACATAATATTTACATATTTTAAAATCAGTATGTCTAGATCTTTCAGTTTATTGCATTTTAGTTCTGTGTTACTTCAACGGGGAAGAAACTATCTAATCTTCATGCAGAGCGTAACTTGTCGCCCCGTGCCACTCACTGTGGAAGCCAGGGATTTCCTTGTCCATAGCCATATTGCACCACGTGCTAGACCTCCCCCTTTCCCCCCAGCTACCTGGAACCAGTGTCACTCGCATGAAGTTCATTTGTGGCACTGTGAAGTGTAAGTTAGTTCTACGATGCCTAAAATAAAAACAACTGCAAGTTATCGTCTGTTGCAGAATTTAAAGATAATTTTACCTCTGATGGGGGCGTTCTGTTCTGCCAACCATGTGGGAAAGAAATCTTGGCTGAACAGCGATCTCAAATTACACAACACCTCAAGGGCAAGAAACATATTGCCGCAGTTTCGCGCCTTCAGAATAAGTGTGTCGCGATAATCGTCGGTTATTTGTGCTGGACAACCCGAAGATGTATCTCGTGTATTGTAGTGCTTCAGCAGTCAGAGAGACATAGCATAAATTGAATTCATGGGTACTGCATATTGTTTATAATCACATTAATAAACTAAATTATAATTAAATATTTTTACTTTTTTGTCACATATTTCTGGTATTTTTAATACATAAAAAATAAATATTTTCCCGATTTTAGCACCTAAAAATCCGAGCCATAATAATAAGGCATCCTTTCGAGTATGAGAGATCGGGTTAGGGCGAGTTCTTGATGAATGACTTTGGCAACATCATTATGCCTCTCAGTGTAAGATGTTGGCACTAGAATTCTGCAGCCGCTGGTAATATGCTCTATGGTTTCTGGGCCGGTATTGCACTTCCTGCATTCGTCATCTATAACAGTCTGATCTTTCAGGATGTGTTTCCTATAACTTCTTGTGGTGATAACTTTGTCTTGTATCGCCTGGTTAAATCCCTCAGTTTCTGGAAACAGCTTTCCCCTTGACAACCATGTGTTCGAAAGCTGTTTGTCAATATTCTTGTCATTGCACTGGTTGTAGAATCTGCCATGAAGTTCTTTTCCAGCCCGTCTCTGCACCTTCTCTCTGTTCAGTGTGTTCTTGTCTTTCATGACGAAATTTCCTTCATGGAGATTCAAAGGAGTGTGGTTGAAGTCAGCTTGTGCTACCGCTCGATGTAAAATACTGGTATCTTTCCGAGAATGAAAGTAATCCTTAGATGTGTAACTTGTTGATTGTGCAGAGCTATAGCATCAAGAATACCTCTGCCTCCTTCATTTCTGGGTGTTGTTACTCGCTCTATACAAGCATTGGGATGTGTAACGTAATCTTGATTACGGTACAAATTATTATTATTATTATTATTATTATTATTTTTAAAGTCATTGTGTAATTATTATTATTATTATTATCATTATTATTATTATTATTATTATTATTATTATTGAAATATCAAAGTTATATCGTTTTATTCACCCATTAATATCAAGGGAGGGGCCATACCATATTCACGTCATTACCATAATCATATATAATATTGTCAAGTGCTTAGATTAAGAAACAGGGTTTTTATAGAGGTCTAGGGCTGTTTTATTAGTTAAATTGTAAAGACAGGACGGGCATGGTTGGAAGAAGTTACGGACGGTGAAGCAACATATTGCAAGAAAATGTATTTCTGGAACGAAGCCACGCTGACTGGAGACAAGGGCTTGGAGAAAGATTTGGGCGGAATATATATATGCGCAACGAGAGGAATAGCGGGTTCTGAGTGGAATATTTGAAGTACGCGGGCCTGTATTCCCGCTCGGAGAAGTTTCAGCGTCGCTTGAGGACTGAGAAATGCTTTGCTATAATTGGTCTGATGGGTCGCGGGCAAATTTATGCCGCGAAACATCGGGACCATTCAGAGTGTATAAAAGCCCAGCGCGACTTCAGCACTGGCTATTCTATAGATTCTATTCTGTCATTCACTTATTCGATCACGCACTCACTCATTGACTTTGTGAGTCGTAGACTCTGTCAGTCCCTCAGTAAGATGGGACTTAGTGAATTCAATTAGCCTGGTTTGTTCAAATTTGCTTACCATGGTGATCAAACTCAGAAACAAGCAGCAGCAACAACAACAACAACAACCACAACAACTAGACGAAGTACAGTTAGCAAAGTGAAAACATATGTTTTCAAAGGTCAATAAACGCGTGTTGGCGTAAGATCTCAAATTAGCCTACAAGCAGACCAACGAGATGGACTTTGAACCACAAGGCACCAGGTATGTGGACCGAGTTATTATCAACACAGAAGATCAGCGCTAGCGAGAAGACAGTCAATATTGCCTAGCAATTAGGGAATATTAATGCACATATTGTACACAGCTCGAAACCTCAGATCAAATGTTATTAATAATTTGGTTGTAAATAAACCCGTATTAGTTAAAATGTCTTGTTCATTGGGAGTTGAATATATAGGATAGTTGGAATGCAAAGAGTATCTCATGGAGCAAGGTTATTGCCCTACGCTCCGATGATAGATCTTGGCTCAAGGAAGGGAGCGGCCGTGGCTAAATAAAATTTTAATGTGTTATCTCTACGATAACTGGCGCCCAGTAAATCTAAATTAATAAAGTGTATGTTGTCTGTCTAGACAGGCCAATGCTAAATAAGAACGATGAGGTGATTTTAAGGAGTCTTGAGTGTAATATCTGTAGAAACGTTATAAATGATCGCCCAACTTGTAGAGCGATATCCAACGACGAAGGTAGCCGTTACAAATGGCACAACCAATGTGGGGCTACGAAATATCGTACTGTAGTGAATGGATATTATGTATAAATCCAGTTTATTTCAAGTATGTTAAAGTTTAAAGTTGTTTTCATGTACGATATAAACGAGTACTCTTTGCATTCATTCCGAGTTTTTCAATAAAGAGGCATATATCAAGTTAGGGAACTACGGTTATAAATTAGTAGTGTTCTTTTGATGAGTTTTTTTTTGGGTAATGAGTAACAGGGATAATTTGGGGAACATAAATTTGAGAAACCGTAGTATTATAAGATCAGTTAAAATGTCAAAATTAGATGTGCAGGGTACCAATGATGAGATGTCAAAAGTAAGCGAAAATCAGGAAACTGAGGAAAATAAACAAGACGGGGCTACAAACATCCAGAGTAATGAGGGGGAGAATCCTTCCTGGCTTCGAAACCTGACGATGCTGATAACAGAACAGAACAGAAACATAGATCTTAAGTTAGCTGAACAGAGTAAGAAGCAAGAGGAACAAAGTAAGAAATTTGACGTGCGTAGTGATCAATTAGAAAAAGCAATAGATCTTAAGTTCACTGAGCAGAGTAAGAAGCTAGATGAACAAGGTAAGAGGTTTGATGAAGCCACAGATAACTTCAATAGACAAATTAAAGAAGTAGGCCGAGAATTTCACAATAAGTTAGAAAACAGGATTAGTGAGGTTGAGGAATCATGGTCACTTAAAGTTGACGCCAGAATGCAACAAGTGTCGGAGCGAGTTGACAAAATTGACGAGGAAGTCAAAATTAAATGTAGTAAGGTTAGGGTTGACTTAGAAGGTGAAGTCAACAGCATGAAGGTCAAGTGTGATAATAATATTGCTAAAATAGGTCATTTAGAAAATAAAGTAGAGAGCAATAATCAAGAAATTAGGGAAGAGGTTAACAGTAAATTTAACAGTTTCAGTGAAGAAGTAGCGAGTAAAACAGATAAAATAGAGGAGAAATTGCAGAGATGTCAGAAGCAAATAGCAACAAATAGCGGTAATGTACAAATAGGAAATTTAAGTAGATTTCTAACTAAAGAGGCAGATTTGCCAGTATTCACAGGCAAGGCATATAACCCAATGGAATTCTTAAAAACAGTAGAAAAGAAGTTCGCTAGAGATTTAGAAGAGGGGATCGTTCAATGGGAACAAGTACTTGAGATGCTAGATAAATCTTTTGTTAGGGATTCAAGGTCATGGTTCAGTGTGTATAAATACCAGATGGCTAGTTTTAGAAAATTTAAAGAGAAGTTCATAGCCAAGTACTGGAATGAAAATGTGCAAGAAAGAGAAAGATGTAACATTATTTTTGGAAAGTACCAAAGGAGAGATGGTGTTTCGTACACAGAGTATTTCTTAGCGCATGTACTTATATGCCAGAATTTAGAAGGTTTAGAGACTGAATCACAAGTAATTAAAACATTATTAAGGCATTTTCCTGATATAATTAAAGAAGCATTCTTCATGCAAAATATTACTACTATTGACGGGTTCGAGAAGCTATTGGAAAACTTTGACTCTCTTGAAAATAGTAGGACCGAACGCAAGCCAATAAGTAGAGGAGATAATTTCGGGCAGGGTGAGAGAGAGAGAGAGAGAGGGGAAGAGAACAAGGCAGGAATGCGAATTACGAAAGACGACTTGACAATGGGGGACGCACAGCAAATACGAGGAACGAGAATTTGAACAGAGTAGGGGAAGGTACTAGGCCAGACAGACGTACAGGTCAACAACAACAACAACAATCTACACCAGGGGCAGGTAGGCCTAATTTAAACGAATAACGGGTTGCAGTGAGGTCAACAGACAGCCCGAAGTGATTGCAGTTCAATGTCCTAGGAATATTGAGTATTTAGGAGATTTTAATATAGATGTTAGAGAAGAACTGCTTTATGACCTAAATGGTGGAAATTTATATAATGTTCAGAATGAGATTATGTCACCAGTAATTAAACTTAATGTGTGGGGTAAAGAAGTTGATGTTTTATTGGACAGTGGAAGCGAAAACTCTTGTATAAATTTAAGATTTTTGGAAGATGTAATGAGAGAAGGTATTCATGTTGATATAATTCCAGTTAAGTCCACTTACATTGTCACAGCTGTAGGTAGTAGGTCTCAGAAAATATGTAAGCAAGTCGCAGTTCCAATTAACATTAGTGAGTTAGTTAAATTTCAGCCCTGTTTGGCAGTTCCAAATTTAGTATATCTGGTGATTCTCGGTGCGGAATGGTTATCATTATATCAAGTTAAATTAGATTTTCATTTTGGCAGGATATGTTTATTTTGGCAGGATAAAGAAGTTCAGGTTACGTATAAGGTGTCTAAGACTGACAAACAGATGAAAGTGTGTATGTTTGAGGAAGAAAGCAACGTGGTTGTGAGTGATGAGTTTCCTGAAGTAAATGAGGTAGACCGCGGAGATGCTAGTGAGAGCAAAGTTTTTAAGGTGTGTCAGGTTGCAATGGAGTCTGAACTTGAGAGTAAGATCCATGATGCATTGTCACAGTGTAAGCTGGATGAGGTGCAAGGTCATCAGTTACATGAGGTATTAATAAAATATAAGGAAATTTTCAGCACAAAACCCGGAGCAACACACTTATATGAGCATAGTTTTGTCGTTAAAGACACAAGTAGTTTCGTAGGGCCTAGGTATCCTGTCGCAACTAAATATATGAATGCCGTCGAAGAACAGATAGAATTAATGTTGGAAAACGACATAATTGAGCCTTCAGCTAGCCATTGTTTAAATCCATTAGTTGTAGTAGCCAAGAAAGACAATTCAGTGAGACTGTGCATAGACGCCAGAATGTTAAATACCAGAATCGAAAGCGACCAGCTGAGAACTGAAACAGTGGAGGAATTAGTTCAACGTTTTCAGGGGCGGAAGTGGTTCTCGACAGTAGATTTAAGTAGCTCATTTTGGCAAGTTCCACTCCGTGTTTCAGATAGGTATTTAACTGCCTTTGCTTTTAAGAATAGACTCCTACAGTTCAAAAAAGTACCATTTGGGACTAAAACTAGCAGTTCCGCCTTAATTCGAGCTTTATCTATGGCTCTAGGACCAGAGACTAGTGAGTTTGTTACGAATTATGTGCATGACATAGTTATTGCGTCACATACATTCGAGGAACATATAGATCACTTGAGTATAGTTTTTCGTAAATTATGGGAAGGGGGTTTCACTTTGAAACTGGAAAAATCTGAATTTTGTGTACACCACATAACTTTTCTAGGACACACTGTTTCTGCAGATGGTGTTACACCAGAGTCATCTAGGCTAGAGAAAATTAGTAGTATGCCGTCTCCACGTAATAGTAAGCAATTAAGGTCATTTATTGGTGTTCTCAATTATTTCAGGCGTTTTGTTGTCCAATATGCAGGGTTATTAGAACCATTTAGAGAATTATTGAAGAGTAAGAGTGTGTGGAAATGGACACAGGTCCACGAGGAAGCCTTCAGAAAGCTGAAAGAAGGATTCAGTAGAACAGTGATGCTGAAACACCCTAGGTATGATAGAGAGTTTATAGCAGAGGTGCCAACCTTTGAAATGGGTTATCAGTAATCTCTTATACTGCCCCCCCCCCCTCTGAAAAATTATGTTCATGTCAAATCCAAAGCATGCTCCTGCCTTCTCGATAATGACCCCTCACCACCTTTGCCCTACCTGGAACTTATAGTAAAGAATATTATATTACACAATAAAATTTGCACATTAACTGCTAGTTCTGTGATAAAAAAAAAATCCTTGTAGCTTGTTTAGCACTCAGTAACTGGTTTTCCGTTCAAGTTTTCTTGCAACATACTTCTACCAGTGAAGACATTTTTGTCTTGTGAATCATAAGCGATTCCAGTGTAGATGTGCTTAATGTAGGTCTGAATTCTGTCTGATTTTTCCTAACAACACTGAAAATTCTTTCTGTGGGAGAGTTACTGTGAGGTACAAGAAATATTGCAAATATCACTTTACTTAATGTTTTATACTTGAACTATCCACTTTCGTTTTTAAGCTCAGCAATTTTGCCCCAGTTTACATCAATTCTAGTTCCTTGTAAAATACATTCCGGGAAAGTATCGCACTGATAAAGAGCAAATTCCTCTTCAAGTTTGTAATGTTCACTTCCCTTGACCAAATTTGGGAATCTTTGAACAAAATAATCAAGAGATGAATAGGAAACCTTCATTCTAAGAAAAATATCGAGATGTTACGCGATCGGCGCTGGCCTCAGCCATTTGACGAGATTCCCGTAGTTTTCACGATAGAACACTGAGAAAAATCGCTATTTATATAATTGGTGTCACCTTTAGCCGATCGACCAGATTTCGATTGTCCTTGATGTGAGAACGAGCAATTATAGCATAATTACGCAATCGGTGCCACTTGCTGTACTGTACGTTTGACAAGAATCCAGTTTTTCTCGTCATCGAATGCGGAGAAATATCGCAATGTATTGCAATCGCTGGCGCTTTCGGTCGTTATACGAGAATCACGATGTCCTCGCGTTTGCTCACTGAGAACGCGATAATGTGCAATCGGCGCCGCATCCGGCCGTTCGACGATCGTCTGCCTGTCTATCTGTTCTGGCAGAATGGCAGAGGCAAGCTCGAGGTTGGGCACGGTTAACATTCACGAGCAGTTATGGACATGTATGGTTGGCGCCGTGATTCCCACTATCCCTATGCCGTGGTTGGGAGTTCACGGTGGATCACGAGGAGAAATGAGTATCGCGATGCTACTACGTAGACTGTCATTTCTAAAAGGGTTGACGCACTTCTCGCTCCCCGTACGCTTTTAAGTATACGGTCATGGGAAAAATGGCGAGTAGGTTTCGGGATGTTTCGTGATGGGCGCCCAATCACCTTTGACAGGATTCCCGCAGTCCTCGTGGTCACAAGTTCGCGATTGGGCACGGGTTTTATGATTTTACGCAACTGACATCGATCTCGGTCCGTTTGACGAGATTCCCACAGGCAAGTCGTGCAGTCAGCCGGCCGTCTTGAGCATGTGAGTTCGGAGGATGAACGTTCGAAGTAGGTATCGAATATTACGAATTATTC
The DNA here is from genome assembly GCA_946902985.2 of Meconema thalassinum. Lineage (NCBI taxonomy): Eukaryota > Metazoa > Arthropoda > Insecta > Orthoptera > Tettigoniidae > Meconema > Meconema thalassinum. The sequence goes on along the minus strand of OX336388.2, from coordinate 600,155,072 downwards.
TGATAGGATTGCATGCATAATACGAGAAGAGGGCACATTTTCTTTCGAATTCGAATCACGAATTATACAAGTTATACAAGTTTTCGAAATAACCGGTTAAATTAGCCGATGGAACGAAAGTTCGAAGGAAAAGTCGACATAACGGATCTTTGAATTAACCATACTGGATGTCGCAAATTTTCGAGACGGAGAGATTTTAAAATAAATGTATTTCAAAGAATTTTCGGGATTCTTTTTTCGAAACTGTATAATTTTGCAAGATTGCGACATTAAATTATTTCGCGTTATATCTGGACTTCAATTTGAGATAGTCTTCAAATTCAGAGGTGAATAACAGAAATGAGAGGTCTCTTGAGTTTCGGAAACGTCTCGCGGAAAGTAAGGTTTCCTAATAATACAGAAAAATATTTCACACAAAAATAAAAACTCTTCTCGATGCCGAAATTATACCTTGGACCGATGTATACCACTCAAGGTATTCTCAGTTTGCATTTCCTTGAGGTCGGGCACGGGGAAATATAGCATACGCAATCAGCTCCATCGCAATCTGTGAGCCAAGTGGCGCGAATTAAGACGATTTAAACCGACCTCGGCGAATTTTTGTTACCTCCAACTATGCAGACATAAAAATTAGCTACTTTTACTTTCGTTACCGGTAGACACCCTGCAACTGTCTTTTTTTTTCTTTCATAGAAATGTATTATTTTCGTGATGTCACTTTTCCGTAATAATTTCCCCTTTGACCGTAATGCCGTAATCGTGAGCTGAAATCCGTAATAATTACGGACAATCCGTAATAGTTGGCACCTCTGGGTAAGCTGGATGAGGTGCAAGGTCATCAGTTACATGAGGTATTAATAAAATATAAGGAAATTTTCAGCACAAAACCCGGAGCAACACACTTATATGAGCATAGTTTTGTCGTTAAAGACACAAGTAGTTTCGTAGGGCCTAGGTATCCTGTCGCAACTAAATATATGAATGCCGTCGAAGAACAGATAGAATTAATGTTGGAAAACGACATAATTGAGCCTTCAGCTAGCCATTGTTTAAATCCATTAGTTGTAGTAGCCAAGAAAGACAATTCAGTGAGACTGTGCATAGACGCCAGAATGTTAAATACCAGAATCGAAAGCGACCAGCTGAGAACTGAAACAGTGGAGGAATTAGTTCAACGTTTTCAGGGGCGGAAGTGGTTCTCGACAGTAGATTTAAGTAGCTCATTTTGGCAAGTTCCACTCCGTGTTTCAGATAGGTATTTAACTGCCTTTGCTTTTAAGAATAGACTCCTACAGTTCAAAAAAGTACCATTTGGGACTAAAACTAGCAGTTCCGCCTTAATTCGAGCTTTATCTATGGCTCTAGGACCAGAGACTAGTGAGTTTGTTACGAATTATGTGCATGACATAGTTATTGCGTCACATACATTCGAGGAACATATAGATCACTTGAGTATAGTTTTTCGTAAATTATGGGAAGGGGGTTTCACTTTGAAACTGGAAAAATCTGAATTTTGTGTACACCACATAACTTTTCTAGGACACACTGTTTCTGCAGATGGTGTTACACCAGAGTCATCTAGGCTAGAGAAAATTAGTAGTATGCCGTCTCCACGTAATAGTAAGCAATTAAGGTCATTTATTGGTGTTCTCAATTATTTCAGGCGTTTTGTTGTCCAGTATGCAGGGTTATTAGAACCATTTAGAGAATTATTGAAGAGTAAGAGTGTGTGGAAATGGACACAGGTCCACGAGGAAGCCTTCAGAAAGCTGAAAGAAGGATTCAGTAGAACAGTGATGCTGAAACACCCTAGGTATGATAGAGAGTTTATAGTAATCACGGATGCATCAGAGGTTGGTATTGCAGGCTGCCTATGCCAATACGATGATCAGGGTCAGTTAGGCATTGTATTGTTGGCAAGTAGAGGTTTGTCAATGGCTGAGAAACGCTATACAATTACTGAGATGGAATTCTTGGCAATTATTTACTCAATGAGTAAATTTAGGGTTTACGTGCTAGGCACGCACTTTCAAATCTGGACCGATCATCAGGCGCTAACGTTCATTAAATCTAGCAGGTTAACTAGTAATAGGATGACACGTTGGACGCTAGCCATGAGTGAATATGATTTCAGTATCAAACATATCAGTGGAACGAATAATAATTTAGCCGACTACCTGAGCAGACACATTCATAGTGAAGAGTGTGAAATCAATAGGCTATAGGAGTGAAAGAAGGCATCTTAGTGTGTGTTGGTAAACGTATAGTGCAGGAGGATGAGAGAGTACGTTTACGAAATATGTCTGTTGAACAGGAGAGAGACAGAGTATTAGGCGACATTGTCCGCTTGGTGAGAAGCAGCAATGATGGTGAGTTATAAGTAGGGAGGCTCAAGTACGGGCTATATCAAGGTATGCTATCTAGGAAAGATAGAGATGGTGAGTGGAAAGTGTGTGTACCAGAATATTTACAGGAAGATTTAATCTGGTTCTTTCATGCTCAATTGGGTCATTTCGGAGCCAGGAAAGTTCTGTATGCCATTAAAGGGCATTTCTTTTTTAAAGCTATGGGAAGGAAAATTAGGAAGATTCTTGCTACTTGCGATCTCTGCCAACGCGCAAAGCACTCAAATCGGCACTTGATTGGAGAGTATCAAGCGGTAATAGCCAAGAAGCCGGGAGAGCTTGTGTGTGTTGATCTGTATGGGCCACTGGTGAAGTCTCGATACGGATACCAATTTATAATGGTAATAATTGACGCATTCAGTAAATTTGTCAAATTATATCCCTTGAGACAAGCTACGGGAAGGTGTTGTGTCAAACAGATAGCAGAAAAGTATATTCCTGAGTTTGGATGCCCACTCAGTATACTTAGCGACCATGGAAGCCAGTTCACGTCTAAAATATGGACTACCAAGCTGACGGAACTAGGTACCCGGATTATCTACTCTTCAATTAGATATCCACAAGGCAACATGGTTGAACGGTCTATGCAATCCATTGGAAGAATATTCCGTACATACGTGCACGACAAACACAACGCGTGGTTCTCACGGTTGGGTGATGCCGAACGCTGGTTAAACTCAGTGTTACACGAGAGTACGGGATGTTCACCATATGAAATACGTTATGGAAGGAAGCCCTCCAACGAAATAGCAAGAATGATAGGTTTAGATCCGGGTGAGGGACACTCCACGGAGTATTATCTTCTGCTGGCCAGGGACAACTTAGTAAAGTCAGGAAACCAAAGGAAACGCCGACAGAAGGGGATCTACGACGAATTGGAAGTAGGTAGCGAAGTTTTGTTACGTAAGCCTTTGCCATCTTGTGCATTGGAAGGGAAAATGTCAAAGCTGTTTTTATTGTTTACTGGACCTTATGTCGTTTCGAAGAGGATAGGAAAGAATGCCTACTTATTGAAAGATCAGGAAAATTGTGTCATAGGTACATATAACATTTACAATCTGAGGAAATATCATAGAAAAGAGCAAGTGCTGAAAGAATGGCAGACTGCCGTGTGTTTATAATTAGAGTCGTGTCGTGGCTCTAAGGAATTGGTGGAAGTGAGATAAATCACTTGTGTTGCGTGAAACAAGAAGCAATATATTGCGTTCTGTTATTGTAAGGGACTACAAGAACAAATGTAGCATGTAAATCCTGTATGACTGCACCGGACAATCAGAATGTTTATGTAACATTGCAAGAAGAGTGCAGATCAATCAAGGAAAATGAGAAGGGTATAACATTATGTATGTAATTTGAAGGGTCATATATGTATATTCAGTGTATTTCCTGTTAAGTTTTAAAGGGAAGATTTGTGATTTCAACATTCATTACATTCTTTATGAAACCATGGGGACGTTTTGTAACGTAATCTTGATTACGGTACAAATTATTATTATTATTATTATTATTATTATTATTATTATTTTAAAAGTCATTGTGTAATTATTATTATTATTATTATTATTATTATTATTATTATTATTATAATTATTATTATTGAAATATCAAAGTTATATCGTTTTATTCACCCATTAATATCAAGGGAGGGGCCATACCATATTCACGTCATTACCATAATCATATATAATATTGTCAAGTGCTTAGATTAAGAAACAGGGTTTTTATAGAGGTCTATGGCTGTTTTATTAGTTAAATTGTAAAGACCGGACGGGCATGGTTGGAAGAAGTTACGGACGGTGAAGCAACATATTGCAAGAAAATGTATTTCTGGAACGAAGCCACGCTGACTGGAGACAAGGGCTTGGAGAAAGACTTGGGCGGAATATATATATGCGCAACGAGAGGAATAGCGGGTTCTGAGTGGAATATTTGAAGTACGCGGGCCTGTATTCCCGCTCGGAGAAGTTTCAGCGTCGCTTGAGGACTGAGAAATGCTTTGCTATAATTGGTCTGATGGGTCGCGGGCAAATTTATGCCGCGAAACATCGGGACCATTCAGAGTGTATAAAAGCCCAGCGCGACTTCAGCACTGGCTATTCTATAGATTCTATTCTGTCATTCACTTATTCGATCACGCACTCACTCATTGACTTTGTGAGTCGTAGACTCTGTCAGTCCCTCAGTAAGATGGGACTTAGTGAATTCAATTAGCCTGGTTTGTTCAAATTTGCTTACCATGGTGATCAAACTCAGAAACAAGCAGCAGCAGCAACAACAACAACAACCACAACAACTAGACGAAGTACAGTTAGCAAAGTGAAAACATATGTTTTCAAAGGTCAATAAACGCGTGTTGGCGTAAGATCTCAAATTAGCCTACAAGCAGACCAACGAGATGGACTTTGAACCACAAGGCACCAGGTATGTGGACCGAGTTATTATCAACACAGAAGATCAGCGCTAGCGAGAAGACAGTCAATATTGCCTAGCAATTAGGGAATATTAATGCACATATTGTACACAGCTCGAAACCTCAGATCAAATGTTATTAATAATTTGGTTGTAAATAAACCCGTATTAGTTAAAATGTCTTGTTCATTGGGAGTTGAATATATAGGATAGTTGGAATGCAAAGAGTATCTCATGGAGCAAGTTTATTGCCCTACGCTCCGATGATAGATCTTGGCTCAAGGAAGGGAGCGGCCGTGGCTAAATAAAATTTTAATGTGTTATCTCTACGATAACTGGCGCCCAGTAAATCTAAATTAATAAAGTGTATGTTGTCTGTCTAGACAGGCCAATGCTAAATATGAACGATGAGGTGGTTTTAAGGAGTCTTGAGTGTAATATCTGTAGAAACGTTATAAATGAACGCCCAACTTGTAGAGCGATATCCAACGACGAAGGTAGCCGTTACAGATGCAACATTCTGTGTTTCGAAAGCATAGTTCTTATTGTGCGATTAATGTTCTCTAGGTCTGTTGGAGACCATTTTAAAACACCAAACGAATACATCAGCACAGATATAGCATATGAATTGATAGCTTTTGTTAGTTTATGAGCACTAAGCTTGGTTTGCAACAGAAATCGAAGTCTATGATTAAATTTCTGGTAGAGGTTCTCCTTCTCAGATTTACTGTCGATTCCAACTACTTGCTCAAATCCTAGATATTTATATGTTTCATCTTTCCCCATGCTATTCCCTCATCAGCTGTTATGCTTATTCCCTCTGTTCTACACCACTGTCCTTTGTTGATGCTGTTGATGTTGCATTTGCCAGTGCCAAACTCCATGCAAATGTCCTTCGAAATGTTATCTGTTATATTGATGAGTGATGTCCGTTGGTTTCTATTTGCTGCATACAATTTTATGTCATCCATATAAAAGAGGTGATTTAGTTTGAGGAGATTTTGTTTATTTTCTTTTATTTGGTATCTGTAGTTGTTCATCTTTAGAATCTCTGATAAAGGGTTGAGACATAAACAAAACCACAGTGCACTTAAGGCATCACGTTGAAATATACCACGTTTGATGGGTATGACCTCTGTTTCAGTGATAGTGATGTTAGATTTCAAGAAGATTTTGGTACGCCAAAATTGCATAGTGATAGCAAGGAAGTTGATGAGTGTCTTGTTTACTCGGTATATCTCAAGGGTATGGATGAGCCAGCTGTGGGGCACCGTATCGAATGCTTTTCTATAGTCGATATAAGCCAAGAAGAGGTTACGTTGTTGCTTCTGCGCTTGGTGTATAATCCCAATGTCAATGGTAAGCTGTTCCTTGCAGCCTTGGCCGCCTCTCTTACAACCCTTTTGCTCCTCTGTCAAGATGCTATGCTGGTACATGTGACCATAAATAACATTAGTGATGACCGATGTGATGATCTTGTAGAGCGTCGGCAAACAGGTTATTGGTCTGTAGTTTGCTGAATTAGCTGTATCATCACTCTTAAGCAATATGTAGGTTCGTGCCTCTGTGAGAAAGTGTGGGAACTCTTCTGGATCATAGATTACCTGGGTTACAAGATCAGCTAATTTTCTGTGTGTGCTGGTAAAGATTTTGTACCAATAGTTCTGAATTTTGCCTGTTCCCGGAGTTTTCCAGCTGTGTGTTTTGCTGATGGCTATTTGGATGTCCTGTTCATTAATGACTAACTCTTGTGTTTGATTAATGTGTGAGTGCTTCTCGTTGATTTTATGGATTCATTCTGCATCTTCTTTATGCTGCACCGGGTTTGACCACACATCACGCCAAAAGTTGCTTATTTCCTCCTCATTCGGTGTTTTAGAGATTGTTGGTTCACGGCTGCCATCAAGATTCACGTAAAAAGTTTTCGCATTAGCTCTGAAGAGATAATTTTGTGTTCTTCTCTGATAACTTTCGTTGTATCTCTTGAGTTTTTCTGGTTGCACTGCCAGTTTTTGCTTGTAGTCGTCCATGATATTCAGGATTTCTTGCTGCCCTTTGTTTTTTATGTTCGAAATTATCCTCATGATTCTTGAAGTGATCTTTCGAGTTCTATTATCCGAAGCATATTGTGTGAGCAGACCTATTACATTACGCAACGACATTATTTTATTATTGATTCGTCGTTCCCATGGAGGTATTCTTTCTGTACGAGGACTGAAGTTTTGGTTGCTGGGCACCTGGTTATGGAGTGATAACACAGTTCATTCAATACGATCAACAGCCCTAGGTACTTAGGTCTGTGCGCGAATTATTTCTGATTAAGTGATTTATTGAAATACCTGTATTACTAGTTTACTGCTAAAGGAGTTGAAAAATAACCTGGGAATGAAACTAGGGTAACATTTTAGCATTTTAAAGGACCAGGGGGAAAATGAAAATTAAGGATGGGCACTGAGCCACTCAACTTTGTTTTCTGATTCCTCTCATGGAACGTGATTGGTGTGCATAGCGATGGAGGAATTAATCAATTATATTCCTTTTAGGTAAACACACCGATTTTCATGAGGCAGAAATATTTGAACTCCGCTTAATTTAAAAGTAAATTAAGATGAAGTATTGTCAAATTATATACAGTATGAATACAAGGATGTTTTAAGCTGCAGAAGTGGCTGTTATTATTAATGTCTAAGCCGTGTATTCCAAAGATCAGCATAGATCTGAAAGCTGTTTTTTCTCTTTAGGACATTAAAATATATTATTTCCCTCGCGAATCAAGCCCTATCGGGGTACGCTATAACGTTCCAGTAATGCTGAACATAAAATAGGTTGCTCACTTTATCAAAGACTCGGATATGACTCTGGGTCGTGACGAAACCGCGGTAGACAAAATTTTCCCGAAAGCTGGATTTGATTTCCCGACGTTGGTCTCATTCTTAAGTTTTACTCAACAAGCTAATAATAGCCTACCTGTTGTTAAGGACTTGCGACATCATGGCCATGTAACCCCGTGTAATTGGGTGTATGTTAAATATGTCTGTTAACCTATGTTTCTGTGGTGACTGTAGTAATAGGTGTATTGTCGCGATGGGATACGCATCTCCAGTCGGCGCCCTTTTATCCCCGAAATCCTGCCGCAGTAATCCCGCTCAAGTGGTAATGGGAATTCTGGGTCGGCTTTACTTCTCTCGACACCATATAGGGCCCGATAACCTAAATGTTACGCCCCTTAAAACACCATTAATCATTTTGAGATCAGATGTCCTGACCGTTCCCTCGTGGTTTAAAACTACGGTACGGTGGCTAATGCCAATAACATAAATGTCACTCAGTTTCAGATAGTGGGGGTTTGATCACCGTAGAGAAGTGTACATCAGGGATAAGCATTATCATATGAGGTGATTCTCCGAAACTAAAACACTGAAATCTGGTAAAATGAATACATCCTATAAGTTTTGGAAAGGCAATGATTATAATTGTCGCGTACAGACTGATTTCTTCGAATATTTAAACACGTCTGTGTTCATTTCCATGACGAAACACATAATAAACGAGATATCACAGCATAAACTACTGTAAGTACATTATAATATTGCTAGTGCTTTTCCTTTTGTCCGTGCATTACTAGTGCGGTGGCCTTGCAATGTGCTCTACACAAAATACGTTGTGAAGCCAATTGTAATGTATCATACAAACTCAGTCCCCCATTGGGCTTCCATTTGTAATGAATCTAATAACACAACCTCAGTTTTATATAGTGGGGGCTTGAACACCGTAGAGACGTGCACAGCAAGGATAAGCATTAGCATCTAACTATAAGGTGCGTTCAAACAGTAACGAGCCGGAGGCATAATTACAGAAACCAGTACCTGTATGTTAGAAGTATTGGCCCTGGCTGTTGAGGCACTTGTCCCACTGTGACACGAGGCGGTGAATGGCTGTCTCATAAAATTCCCTGGCCTGCGATGTGAACGAGTTCCGCACGTACAGCTGGACGTCGACGTCCGAGGTGAATCGTTGGCCCCGCAAAGCCCTTTTCAGGGAACCAAACATGGCGTAATCATAGGGAGAGAGGTCGGTACTGTATGGATGGTGGCCGAGAACCTCCCATTTGAATTTCTGAAGGAGTGCCGCGACTGTGTTGGCCGTATGAGGTCGTGCATTGTCGTGGAGCAGAATGACCACACGGGTGAGATTGCCTGGTCGTTTTGTTTTGATCACTTGGCGAAGGGTGGTCAAGGTTTGCGAGTAACGCTGGACATTCACTGTTGTCCCGTGCGGCATGAAGTGCATCAGAGGGGGGCTATCTTGGTCAAAGAAGAACGTCAGCATTACCTTTCCTGCACACGTGTGGATGGCCTTGCCTTTTTTGGGTGGTGGGGACCCTGGATGCTTCCACTGGAGGCTTTGTCGTTTGGATTCTGGTTCGAAGTGATGACACTATGACTATTCTCCAGCCACCATTCGTGCCAGGAACCCATGCTCTTCCCTCGCATAGCGCTGCAGATGACCAAGACAGTGGGCCATTCGACAAGTTTCCTGGTGTGGTTGAAGACTGTGGGACACCCATTGGGCACACACTTTGCGCAAGTGCAGTCATTCCTTCATGATGGTCTGCACACTTCCGACGCTCAATCCGACCACGGCGGCTATGGCGTTCACTGTCACTCGGCGGTCCTGGGTAATGAGTGCATCAACCAGCTGGACGTTATCATCGGTAATGCAGGGGTGTGCCCCAGACCGGGCATCATCGGCTAACGACACCCGCTCTTACCTGAAGCGCTTGTGCCACGCCTTGATCCCTGCAAGGGACATGCAATTTTCGCCGTACACTTGTGACATTCGGCGATGAATGTCCGTTCACCCTACACCTTCCGCTGTCAGAAACCGAACAACACCACTTTGCTCTTCGTTTGACGCCTCCATGTCACTGTTTGCAATGAGACTGGCAGCGTAGGACGATTGATGCATACAGCTGCTCGCTTTGTATCGTCACGTGACGTGCACGCGTGCCCTCTAGCGACGGGCTGTGACCTTCCACGCTCTGATCGGTACCACACCTCGTTACACACACCACGATTAGCCGTTGTCGGCACCGGTTTGCGCATTCCAGCCTCCGGATCGTTACTTTTTGAACGCACCTTATATATCAGGTAACTAGCTGTACCCGGCAAGCGTTGCAATGCCAATCAAAGATAGAAATAAATAAATAAATAAATAAATAAAGAAAGAAAGAAAGAAAGAAAGAAAGAAAGAAAGAAAGTACCAAAGAATGAAAAAGCAAAGAAAGAACAAAGAAAGAAAGAAAGAAAGAAAGGAAGAAAGAAACCAAGAAACAAACAAACAAACAAACAAAGGAAGTATTAAAGAAGGAAAGAAAGTATTGAAGATAGAAACGAAGAAACAAAGAAGGAAAGTATTAAAGATAGAAATAAACAAACAAAGAAACCAAGAAAAACAAAGAAGGAAGGAAAGAAAGAAACAAAGAAAGAACGTATTAAAGAAGGAAACAAAGAGAGAAAGAAAGAAAGAAAGAAAGAAAGAAATTATTTGTGTTGTAATTTTTTAGCCTATTTTCAATTTTGAAAAAATAGGCTTATGAGATCACCTTTTGTCCGTGTGTGTGTGTGTGTGTGTGTGTGTGTGTGAGAGGTGTGTGTGTGTGTCCCTAATAAAATCTAAACGGCTGGAGCGATTTCAATGAAACTCAGTGAGTTCATAGCGCTATTCCCGGCGACCTCGACCGTGCCCTTCAAATTTTGTTTCGTCTCACCAATCCAACATGGCGGCTGTGCGAAATATTTCACTAGCATTCAATATCTCCGAAACTATTACCGATATAGCCCTGAAATTGTGCACGGTGATAAAGGGCACTACTAGAATTTCACCTATGAGACTTTCAAAAACCTGGTGACTACAAAACCAACATGGCGGCCTAGCGAATTTGAGACTTTTAAATAGGCTTTTCTCGCGATTTTACTATCCAATCGTAATGAAGCATGGTACAGCAAATGTTTATACACATTGTAATGCACTGGAGTCTAAATTAGTTCAATTGTTTACATAACCTCAATTGGCGGCTGTGCGAAATATTTCAACTGATATTCTATATCTCCGAAACTATTACAGATATCACCCTGCAATTTTTTACGGTGATAAAGGGTACTGATACAAGTTTATCTATGTATATTTCATAAACCTGTAAAGTACAAAACGAACATGGCGACCAAGCGAATTTGAAATATTTTAATAGAATTTTCTCGTGATTTATCTCTCTGAGCGCAGTGAAATGTGGTACAGTAAATGATTTTGCAGATTGTAATGCACTGCCATCTAATTTAATTCAATTGTTTACATAACCTCAAGATGGCGGCCGTGCGAAATTTTAAAATTAAGTTTTTATTCTTGTGTCGTAATCATGCGATCGAAGTGAAAGTTTGAATAATGAAGCTAGGCAATAATTGTCTTTGAATGGTACATAACTCTATGGCCTATACATATAACAATCCTAAATGGCGAGCTTCCGAAATATTTAGACGGTCCTCAATATCTATGAATCTTTTACAGCAACCAAACTGATTTTTTTATGTTCATAGAGACTATGAACATACGTTCACCTATAGGACTTTCAGTAACCTGGTGAGCACAAATCCAACATGGTGGCGACGCGAAGTATAAATATTTAAATGGACGTTTCTCGCGAATTAACTATCCGAGTGCCGTGAAACATTGCACGTTAAATGCTTATACAAATATTGATCCACTGGCATCTAATTTATTTCAATTTTTTGCATAATCACAAGATGGCTGCTGTGCGTAATTTTAAAATCTCGTTTTTACTTCTTGTGTTCTAATCATGCGATTGAAGTTTGAATACCTCACGTACTCAATAATCTTAATGTAAAAGTACAAAAATAAAAATCCAACCTGGCGTCCATCTGAAATATTCAGACGGTTCCCAATATCTACGAATCTGTTACAGCAATTTAACTGAAATTATGTATGTTGATAGAGGCAATTAACATGAGCATGATATATGAAAATAGGCTGTATAGTTCTTCACGGAACTACTTGTTTTTATTGAAATGTTTTTGGATACAACATGTGGTTTATTTTTCTGTCTGTTGCGTACGGTACATGAATAAATCAGAAGAATTTGCGACGTGTGAGCAGGCCACAAACAGCTGACCACGTGAGAAGCATGGATTTTCCTAACTTAGTCCATACACTCGTAGGGATCGCCCCTATGCTTTATTGATGGTCATCGCAAATGCGAGTCTCACCGTAAACTACAAACGTTTGGAAACACACAAAAGCTGCCACTTTGTACTAAATACACTCACTTTTTAACGTCTTATGAGCCACATATCTTAAAATGGATTTACTAATTCAGGAACCTTTGCGAGCTTGCACATGAGCTGACAAAAATTAATTTGTTGAAACGACCCGTGCGCCATCTATTGTAAAATTAATATTCAAATTCAGACAGCACGGTGGGCGTGCGCACAACTCCTCACCAAAGATCATTTGTTGAAACGATTAGCGCACCAGAACTCATTTGTTGACACCACTCGCTCGCCATTTATTATGAAACGGATTTACTTAGTAAGAAACTTTCGCGGGCGTGGACGCGACAACTAACCAAAGTTCCTGTGTTGAAACGATTCGTGCACCAACACTGATTTGTTGAAACTACGCGTGCGCCATCTATTGTAGATTGGATTTACTGATTCAGAAACATTTGCGGGAGTGCGCACAACAACTCACCGAACTTTCATCGCAATTGGACGAAAGTTGTATGAACATAATAACTACTTTGTTGAAACCATTTGTGGCCAATACCTAAACTACTCCTACGGCACTTATTTTAAAATGGATTTACTGTCTCAGAAACCTTCGCGGGAGTGGTCACAACAACTCATCCAAGATTCATGGCATTCGGATGAATGGTGTATTGTGCCCATGTGGGTGGCACAGGCATCGAACCCATAATCCCTTAAGTCAAGAAAAGAAGAAATGCTACAGATTTGAGTACAGCTTGGAGCTGGCAAGAGAGGGCTAGATGAGCTCACCGAGTATGACGCACAGGCGATAAGGCGATGTGTTGTAAATTTATGCAAGCTGCATCTGAGATCATCGTGGCCTACGTGCGAGAAACAGCTTGCGTTGGTAAATGTAATCGACCAGCAAAACTTTCCATTGAAATGAGAGAGATAGAAAACCTAATAAGAAGTCCTGAGTCGACAATAAATTGACAACACTGTTTGAGAGGTGTGGCCAGGAAATTGGTAAAATAATGGATTGTGGCGAGAATACCCAAAATTATTGAAAGATCTTCGTGGGAATGTGAACCATTCAAGAAATAAGAATTTTTAGGAATATAAAAGTTGGTAATTAATGAACAGTATAGAATTGATGGGTCAGCACTACGTAATGCGAGGAGTGGCTTACTAGAAACCCACAGTGGGCTGAAATAAAAATTACTACCCACACACTAGAGCAGTACATTGACTTTTTATTAATATGTTCTCACGATCGAATTTTGGAGATTTTAGTATTATTGAGACGTTGAGATCGTGAGCTCCAAGGAGGTAATTTTTTCGAAAACGAGCGACGCTTACTTTAGAAAATAATTTTAGAGGGAACGAAACTAATTTATTTTTAGCCGAATCAAATTTAAACCCACCGAGCGCAAGGAAAATCATGCAGTCTACAGTTACTCTTGGGGGAGTCGCTGCACCAGTTACCATTCAGCGGGACGTGCTGCTTGGAGAAGTTATAATTAGTCTTCATCAGACCGTGAAGATCATACTGCATCGCAGTGCGTTCAGTCTTAAGAATCCCCGTTGGGGGAAGATTATCGTCGAGTTACGAACATTATAATCAGTCTTTGGACTATGGCAAAGCGTTATATTTTAGCCAAGAAATACTTTCTGCCGGCGAAGGCATTTGTAAAGCCATAGAAGTGAACAGTTACCACGTCAGTATTGAAAACCGTACCGCAACATCTTGAGAGTAAACGCGATTTTGAAAGAGTAGTGAAACTCTATTTTATCCAGTACGTTAAAGAACCGCGTCAGGGTAAAACGTAGGATAATTGCCTAATCTTCCTGTGCTTAGGAGATTAATGCACAAGTGACATTAGATCAGAAGAATCTACAGTAATAGACATTATTTGTCGAGTGAAAATTAGGAAGGGCTTTGGACTTTGTTCCACAAGTAAATATTACAGTCTTCCTGGGACACAGTGAAAACGTGGCCCAACGTTAAAACATTTTTTTGAGTGCGTCAGTACAATAAACCGCGACTCTAGACTTTTGCAAGACCAACACTTGCATACCAAACAAGCAATAGTATCGTGCAATAACTCAACAAGTGCCGATAATTACAGGAACCAGAGTAGGATATAATCATCCAATACCAGTAGAGGGCAGGAGCGAACGAGACTTTCAATCAACCCGAAAGGAGTTAGATCTAGGGAGTCAGCGCTGATATCTGCACCCTCGGAGGCGGAAAGAAAAGAAATCACGTAAAATCGTGTGTGTAAGGCATTATTACATGCCGAAGTGAAAATTTTTATGTGTAAAAATAATTTCTAGAGTTTATCAATATTAGAGTGTTTTAAGTGTTAGTAAATAATGAGTGCGTTTCCTCAAGCAGAGGTTAAAAGTGTATATAAAATGTATATGTTTAGTGAAGAATTAGTGTTTGTAACGTGTGTTGAAATGTGTGTGATGTTGGCGTACACCCAAATAAGTGGGCGAATTGTCAATACATTGGGATCCAGGAAAGCAGTTCTGGAAAAGTCATGTGGGTAACCAATTTTGATTATGTATAGTTCTCCGGGAGAATTCGTGTAACAATGAATATGGAGAAGGTATTCTCATTTGAAGACAGGGTTAATGGAAAACAGTGTACGTTAAAATAAGGGTTGTGAACTAAAATTTAATGATGTCATTACTCAGATAAAAGTGTTAAACAATCCTCAGTGAAATTGTATTCGTTGGAATACCAGTAAATGAATAATGATGTAATAATCAATACAAGTAAGAATAGGGAGTAATAACTTCATGAATAAATAAATTGTTGAATTAGTATTCAATTATAATAAATATGTAAACCGCTAGGTTCCTTGAAATAATAATAATAATAACTATGATGGTTGAAATATTTGAGTTCTAGTTAATGTAATGTCAAGAAGTAAATAATGTCAAAGGCAAATACTATTTAATGGACGGAGATCAAATAATTGAGTAGAGATAAATAATCTTACTTGGAAGGCGTCACGTAATTGCTAATGTAATTAACGCTAGGGTAGCGTAATAATTTTATTTATCACGCTAAGGATGATGTAATCTTATGCCAGGAAGAAATAATTGTGGGGAGCATTGAGTGCGGTAATGAATTATTGTGTGTTTGCTAAGTGCGAATTTTACAAGGGTGCTGAATTTTATATTGTTATGATAAGCGCAGGGGATCGAGCATATGCCACCCATAAGACGCTAATAATAGGACGATTGGTGTTATATACCCTCGCTCCTTCAATAGGTCCTAAGTCCTCTCATAAATGGAATTGTCCAGGGGGCCGGCCAAGAAATGAACACGCGTTCAGTTACTACGAGAACCCCTTATTTATTGTTTGTTTTGTGACTTTCGTACCCACTAATGTGAAGACTGCACGGTTATCATTCTCATCTGAGCCGATTGAGCGGGTGGTAATATCCGCATAATGTATTGTTGATTGAATCAATGTGTCGCCTTTCCAGTTTAAGAAAGTGATGTTGCTGGTAGAAAGCTAACCGTGATAATCCCGTCCGGGCGAGGAGACTGCTGTGTTTCCCCTCCCGTCATAAATCTGCCTGAAGTGCCTTGAGACGTTGAGAAGGGCCACCTTTATTTTTGTAGGCCTAGAATGAACCATATGTTTCTGTGGTCTACAGTAGTAGTAAATAACATGTATTATTATCCGTTAGCCGAGCCGAGATCCATATACGAGGTACTGCCCCCGTAAATTGAATTATATTGAGACCACGGTGGCTGTATTGGCAAATATGAGTTAAGTTATGGCTGTCATAGTTGTGACGTCATGATTTTGTTCGAGAAAGATCTGAGATTTACGACGCAGTCGCAGGGAAACGTGGAATTGTGCTGAGGAAGAAGTTACGCGAATGGAGGAAACGGCTCGAACCAATGAACGATAGTTTGGAGGGAGACGGAGATTACTGAAACTACCTTATTTAATTACTTTTGGCATGCAGAATTGTGGAAAACTATTTTCAGTTATGGCATTGATTTGGAATTTTGAAGAAATTATTTTTGAGTTTTTGAAATTTGAAAATCCGTCAAGTATTGCCAAAGTTAGAAATTCTAGCTATGACGGAGAAACAAGCTATGGAAGGGATGGATACGCCCCTTAAGAAGTTGAAAAAAGGTCTTGCTCAGCAGACAGGAGCTCTCATATCGCATATATATCTCATACCGCATATATATTTCTGAGGTCATATAGTCGTTTTCGAGTGAATAAGTGAAACAAGTCGTCTTTAGCGCGTGTGGTAAAGCCAACCGCATTGAACGAGCTTCGAGCGCGCCGCAGTTCCATTTTACGGTGTTTGAAACTAGGCGAAGTTGAAACGCACGCATTAACGCGTCTATAAGATAATATATCAAGAGTTGACTAATGCCTTTAAGCTACTTCTATTGTGCAGTACTATATTAAAGTGTGTAGAAAGGTTGAACATTTTCAAGATTATAATTCGAAAGATATTGGCATTTTAAGTCGGCAGACAAAAGTGATTTTCTCGCCACCTGAGAAGCACTTTTAAAATATCACATTCTACGCTACGGCTGACACTGGTATTGCAACCGTGCTACTACATATTGCTTTTGATGATATAACGCTGCATTCTAACATGGAACAATATAATATCGCAGTTCTTTCAACTATTATAACGGAAATGGAGATGGAAGGCTAAGGACTTTAATGCAATTGGGACATATATCAATGGAGTGAAATAACAGCATGGAACTTCGCTAATCGTCTTTCTACAAAAGCGAGCATGTAGTGAATATCCAACTACACTCATGCATCGTTGTCCAACGCTGAATTATATCAAATGGCAGTGGAAACATATTCATACTCCACAACTATGAATATTTCTACGGAAATAACTGCAATAAACTTCATGGCGAATTCCTACCAGAACTTCAGGGAACTATCAAGAGAGGCCAGGGTAAACCCGGCTCACAAAGAAGAGTTTTGCCAGAAGGATGTCTATTGTCTACACGGAGCAGTGCAATTTCCGGAGGAGGAAGCAGTTCTATTCTCCGAGGGCGCTGGTTCCAGGTTCGAGGACGGAGCACATCTTTTTGGTGAAATGGAACCATCACCAGTCTTCTTTGGAAGATTGTCCTCTAGAACTTCAATCAACAGATAAGGTAGTCGTGAACGTTTCTTGTTTTATTTGAGTCATTTAGCGATATCTGAGCAACAATTTTTCTCATATTTTCTGTCCTATATTATGCCCCATATTCTTGCTTGATATTTCTGTACTCAGTACACTTCGATGAGTTATGCCTTTTTCTACGATTTATTAAGACATTGTTATGTCAGTGGCATAGTTAAATAATTTTGGATCAGTTGAGACTGATAATTAATTTTCTTTCAGTAATTTGCATATTTTTGTAGTCACGATTTGACTGTAAAGTTAACGATTTTCTATGGCAGATTTGAATTCAGACAGCGTGTCATATTTATTAAAGTAATTCTCTTCAGTTAATTACTTTGACCAATTTTCTGTCATCCTCAAGAAAGAAGAATAATTAAAAGATTTTAGAGCGTTAAAATCTATTACTGTAACGACGATCTTGGAAATACTAGTCGTTTTATGAACATGATTGCAACATAGACATTTATCGTCAGTTCTGAAATTACCATTGCATTATAGACAATTTTATGAAACATGAACTTTGATTACGATTTATTGAATACACTATAATAATGAACATTTGATAGGAGTTTTTCTCAATACTAGATTGGAACAATAATGTTTGCATTACAAAGTCTAATTGTATTCTGTTCGACTATTTATGCAGTTTAGATGAACTTTGTTTGAAGATAGTATTTTTATACTACGATACTTAGGAGATATCAATCTCAATTTTGATAGACCAGAGAGGCGTGTATAATCGTATTTGCTATTAAATTTATTTGTGATTGGCAAATTTTTACTTCATATCGATTCATGAATGAAACCCACCAAGGTTAAATAAAATAACAGTTTTGAAACAATTAATGAATATAAGAATTTTTAAAGTGGAACTATGGATGTATAATCGTTAGTTCAGTGGACATGTAAAAGTCGCTGATGAATAATGCCCTTGAATAATTGAAGGAGATTCCCACAGTAATATTAATGAAGTTGATGAGATTATAAGTGGAGGTTTTGTGTATGGATTGTGCAAGATTTTTATGCCATATATATGGAAATATATGATGAATTCTGGGCCTATTTAATGCAATTTGTGCATTTGAGCGAAGTATTTTCCCGCTGAGTTTATTGTCCAGGTCCTTTGAAAATTAATCATGTGAAATTACTGTTAAAATTAACAAGAGTGTTAAATAATTTGAGATAACGATTTTGAATGGAGGCTACCGTCACAAATAATAATAATAATTATTAAAACTTATTAAACCTGAATATAAGCATAAATATAACTAACCTTAATTGGTCGATTATATTAACCTGATTTGAGTAATTATCAACCGGATAAACGTGTGGTTTAATGTATTTCTAAAATAAATATTAATATTGTAAATCATTGTGTAAATATCTTTAACAATAATTTGTAATGAAAGGAATTAAGAGAGGCGTGTATAGATTTTTCAATTGTCATTTGACAATATTATAAACAATTTGTAATTGTTATAAACAATTAATGAGCATTTGTTATAAACATTAAGAGTTTTGTTAATATACTCTAAAGAACGCTAATTATACATATGGATTATGTAATTAAACAAGTTTTGGGATTATTAGAGTAATCCAGTAATATGTGATTGAAGCATTTAAAAGATTTGCGTGATAATATTTGAGTTGAGTTGAGGACATTTAGAGCGTTTGAAAAGGAGCTAAGCTCTGAGGTTACGAGCATATGCTAAGGCTGACTGGACAGGTGGGTCCACTTGACGACGTGGGCATGCGACTTGATGTAGGGTGGATCGCAGCTGGCCTGACAACTGTATGTTAGAGGCCAAGGTCGACCACGTAACAGGCTTGCAGTTATAAATAAAGTGTGATGTTTATGAAAGAGGAAAACAATTGCTACATGTCTCGTTCCAATTCCCTTATCCATTCCAAGTGTATTACTATTATTACGTTCTTTATAAGCTAGTGAAGGATAACATTTTGTATGTAACGTCTACAAGTCCTACAGGAGGATATGATTATATTGACAATGGCTTCTGATTGCCACGTGTAGTTTGTTGAGTTTTTGTTAAAGTCATTCCCTTTATGTGAAATAAATTATTGTACAGTTTAAAGTTTCTTGTTTCCGTTTTGGTTCATTTTAAATATCATGGTGGAGGTTATTGTGTGGGCATACTTTAAGTGATCCAGTTGGAAACCCATACCCGAGATTAATTTGTAGAGGTAAGTAAAGGTAAGTATGAACCCCCGTATATTCTGGTGTGTTCCACAATAATTTCTTGTTAACTGCTGTGCTCTAATCTCGGTAGTATCTGTCAGTGCCATTTTCATTGATGTAGCTGTGCCGGTGCGTTTGATTATTGGCAATCCGATTGAGGGGGCGGATATCTGACAGCCTACTATCCGGATTTACGGGGACAGTAGGATTGGTGACCCTAAAACTTGGGGCACGATCAGCTCGATTGGCATGATCAGCACGATCAGTTCGATTGGCACGATCAGCTCGATTGGTTCGATCAGCAAAACATTGGATTACCAAGTTATTGCAGTAGAATTGGCACCGAAATTTTGTGGAGTGTTCGAATAACATTGGATTACCAAGTTATCGATGTCAATGGGATTGTGAAGACTCAAATAAAGAGGTTGTTTCTTTGTTAGAAGTCTTGGCCAATTGTAGAATTTGAGAGTGTGATTATATAGGGATTAAATGTTGTGTTGTATTAGGAAAATTACACTCAGAAAAGATCAGATCTTATACAACTTGAGAGAGGTTAAATAGGCAGGAAACTTAGAAAAATCGCCTATGATCTGGAGTCTTATTTTATTTGACCGGCTTATGACACGTTTCGTCATATTAAAGATAAAATTAAATTATTTGGATTGTAAATGTAAATTATTTGTGTTAGGATATTTTAAAATGAACCAAAGAAATTTGAACATGTGCTTGAGTTTATTTCAACATGAAGTGTTTACGAGGTTAATTATAAGGTAATTATAAGTTAGATTTAAGACAGAAAATTGCTCAAACTTATATATGGTGAAAAATGTTGCTCAGATGTTGTTATTTTGCTCTGTTTGATGTATTTCCCTAAAGCAGTCTATTCTTGAAATAATATTGAAATGGCAGATGAAAGTTTGAGAATGATGTTGGAGGAGATGTCTGCTAATTTGAAAGCTAGCATGAATAACAGTATGAAGCAGATGATGGAGGAGAATGCTAGTAATATGTCTGCTAATTTGAAGGCTAGCATGAATGAAAGTGTAAAGCAGATGCTGTATGAAAATCTGAAAGTTCTTCAGACCAGTTCCGCAAACTTAGAAAATGATATGTCGCGTTTACAGATCAGTACCCAGGGAATCGAGAATGCTGTAACTGACATGCGCACAGACGTGTCCAATGTGCATAAAGATGTCTCAGAGGTTAAAATAGATTTGTCCAATGTGCATAAAGATGTTTCTGATGTTAAGACTGACGTTTCTAAGGTACAGAAAGATCTTACCACGTTGAATCTTGATGTTGCTAATGTTCGGGGTGATATTTCATGTGCTAGAGCAGAGGTAATTGTTGTTAGGAACGATGTTGCTACTGTACAAGATAAAGTAGAAGAGGTTCAAAGAGAGATTATAAATGTTCGAACCGATGTGTCAAATGTTCAAGTAGACATTAATAACATTCATTCCGATGTAAATGAGATGCAAAGCGATATAACTAAGATACAAGTAGAAGTTAACACTGTTTTTGTAGACATTGCTAAAGTTCAAACTGATGTTAATAAAGTAAGAGAAGAAATTGAAACTTCAAAAACACTTTGTACTCGTAACATTAGTGCATTAACAACTAGGTTGGTTGACGAGTCTGTTAGGACAACAGCTTCTTTAGCAGGATTAAATTATGATGTAGAGGTCATGAGAACCCAAGTATTAGATCATAATCGTTTACTTAAGGAAGACATTGAAGTAGATATTGCGGAAATGTTAACTGCAAATGTAACGGTGTGGAAGGATGAATGGAATAGGTCAAGTGGGGAACATGTAACTCAGATTCAGGAACGAATTGAAAGAAAACTTGCCAGTACACAAGTAGACATAAATAATGAAGTAGTTCAAATTAGGAAGGATTTGAGTATAAGGATGGATTCGCTATCCGAAAAGCAGGTAGAGGATAGAACGCAAATAGGTCAGGACGTGCAAGCATTAAAATCCGCGTTAGAGGAACAAACTCATAAGATTGTCTCTGATGTTAATGAAACTACGAGCAAACTTCAGAATTTGAAACTAGGAGAAGCCAGCATGATGGAAACCTATAAAGAAGAGTTGATCAGGAAAGTCATCACGGAAATCACGGATAGGGATCCAGAAGGCTTGACTGGTGACGATGATAGGAATTACGTCAGACGATGTAACCTCGCTACAGAAGAGAGAGTTATTAGTCCTGAGGAACGTATATCCAGATTCCGGGAAGAAGAAGAGGATAGGAATATTGAACCTGAATGGAGATATCGTGATAGTGGGAAGAATTACATGGATTCATATCCGAGAAATGTGACAGTCATCCGGAACTTCGAGGACAAACCTCAAAAATTTAGCAATACTGATAGTCTAACACCGATAGAATATATCAGGAACCTGAAAGACTATTTCATTGAAGCTCACATTCCCAGAGAAAGAGAGATGAGGATAGTGGAGAGATTTCTAGCTGGAGGACCCCTTGAATGGTTCAGAGCATTTCGCTATACGATCAGTAATTTTGACGAATTTGCAGAGGCACTGATAAAACGATTCTGGTCCATCGATGCGCAGAATTCATTAAGAGCTGAGGTATACTCAAGGAAGTATTCAGGTACTCTTCCAACACGGTACGCTGATTTCTTCACGAGCCAGTTATCACGCTTGAAATTTTTGCAACCCCCATTGTCAACAGAGCAGTTGATAGATGCGATTTCTCGTATGCTGCCTGTGGAGGTGAGAAGACTCATCATATCGTCAAACATCAGGGATTTGACCAGTATGGACGAATTGTTGAGAAGGCTTGACTACACGAGTCCAATGCCAAATGTGGTACAAAAAGGTCAGAGGCACGAATTCAAAGACATCAATACAGTCTATATGGATCAAGTTCAGCAAACTGACAAGCCTAATGAAGAAAAAACTGAAAATGTAGGTCCTCACAGGAACCATCACTTTCGCAACCACAGATCGCAAGGTTACCGTCCGTATCAGCAAAGAAAAGGCTGGAATAATAATAGAGGAAATTATAACAATGGAAGAGGTAGATACTACAATAACCAGGGCTACAATAGAAACTACAATAGAAATTACCAGAATCAAAATCAGAATTCTCAAGGTCAGGTTATGACACCCGACAAATATCAGGAGAGAGAGAAAGAAAGTCAGCAGTATCTTAAGGAATTACGGGAGAAGGAAGCTGAAAACCAAAAGAAAAGACAGGATGTAGTGATCGATCCTGGTCCTTCTACAAGCCAGCAGAACTTCGAGATTGGTAACACAAAAAAACGCCGATTTCTCAACGACAGTGAGAAACCATGAATACATTGCCACACCACACCTAATTACCATTAATGAAATTTATGAAGTAACTGATGAGGATTTATTAGAAGAGAGGGGAATCGTCAAAGAGGAAAGACCATGTGCCTTACCTATTATTTCTGTACTGATAGATGGCCAACAATACAAAGCTCTTATGGATACCGGCGCAATTATTTCTATCATTTCTGATGAATGCTATCAAAGTCTGTTAAAAGGAGAAAACATGACAGTTTTACCTGTTTCTACCGTCAAAGTGAGAGGAATTTTCCAAGACAAGGCAGTGAAATGCAAGATCCAAGTGTTGTTGAACTTTGAAATTAATGGAAGGAATTATGAACAGATCTTTATTGTGGTGAACAAGATCCATTTCGATATTATGCTAGGAATCGATTTT
The DNA here is from genome assembly GCA_946902985.2 of Meconema thalassinum. NCBI lineage: Eukaryota > Metazoa > Arthropoda > Insecta > Orthoptera > Tettigoniidae > Meconema > Meconema thalassinum. The sequence goes on along the minus strand of OX336388.2, from coordinate 600,131,895 downwards.
ATATCGAAAGTTGGAGCCATTATTGACATGAAGAATAGGATTATTAGCTTTAATGATGGGTACATGATCACAGAAGAGATCTAAGAACAGGACGTGAAAAATAGTCTGGAGATAGACCTTAGGGAAGAGATTTTAAATACCATTATCAATGAAGTGGAAAATCTAACAGAAATACCCAGTTGAAAAACTGAAGGATTTGAAGAAATTCAGGGGGAATTTGAGGATTTGATAAAGGAATTCCAAGATATTTTTGATGAAAAGCCTGGATTGATTAAAGACTATAAGTACAAGATAAGGCTGACCGATTAAACCCCTTACCAAAAGAGAATATACCCCATACCTGAGAAATACTATCAAGAAGTACGAGGGTTGATCAGAAAAATGGAGGTAGACGGGATTATTAAAAAACAGGCGTCGTCTTATATAAACCCCATCACTGTAGTGAAGAAAAGTAATGGTCAGATACGTCTTTGTCTCGATGCTCGGACCATCAACTTGAAGATTCTTCCAGAAAATGACCGACCACCTAAGATTAGAGATCTGCTTCGAAAGTTCAAAGGGAGAGCATGTTTCAGTGTTCTTGATTTGACATCTTCATTTTACCAAGTTCAACTGGAAGAAGAGAGTATGCAGTACACTGGATTCTTATTTGACCAGACGTCACGGGTCTTTGTGAGAATGCCTTTTGGAATGGTCAACAGTGGACCAGCACTTAATCGAGCACTTGATAGCAAGCTCACTGACGAAGTAAAGGAAAATGTAATCTGCTACATTGACGATTTGATTGTATCTTCACCCAACGCAGCAGAACATTTAGTGCATTTGAGAAAGTTGTTTGAAAATTTAAGGGAGGCCAATATCAAGGTCAATTTTGGAAAATGTCAATTCTTGAAGAAGGAGATCAACTACTTGGGGCATACGATTGATAAGGATGGATATCATCCAAACATGCAGAAAGTAGATGCGATCACAAGATTCCCAAAGCCAACTAAGGTGAAACAAGTCAGAGAATTTGTAGGCGCATGCCAATTTATCAGCAGTCACTGTCCGAGATACTCTGAAATTATGGCTCCTCTGTATGACTTACTCAAGAAGAATAACAGATGGAAATGGAGTACCGCAGTAGACGAGGCTTTTGAGAAAGCAAAGTAGATGCTCAGAAACAACGTTAAACTGAAGTACCCAGACTTTGAGAAGATGTTCTATATTGAGTCTGATGCATCAAGAATAGGCATTAGTGCAGTCTTATACCAAAAAGACGAGGCAGGCAACAAGCACTACATTGCGTTCACTAGTCGGAAGTTAAGGAAACACGAGGAAAACTACTTTACGACAGAACTAGAAGCGTTAGCTTTTGTAACAGCTCTGCAAGCATGGAAAAAAATGCTGCTGGGACACAAGGTTATCATTATTACAGATCACAAAGCACTTCAGTTTATGTCTAGTGATAGATTGACACGTTGGGCTTTGTTCACCCAACAGTTTAATGCCACGATTGTCCATCAGCCTGGGAAAGATAGCTTATTGGCTGATGCTTTATCACGTAACCCTATCAAAAATGTGCAGATACACCATGTACAATTGGAGCAGCAAGATCAAGAGACCGTTAGGAGGTTAGCCCGAATCGGTGTGTCACAGAAGAGACACGCTCCAATCAGGAAAATGTACAGGTTCCTTAAGGGTTACATGGACAATACTGATGTTGACTATGCAGCTACACAGAGAGAATCACGACACTTTGTCTTGAGTGGAGACATCGTATGTAAGTATGCTGACTCTGCGCATACAAAGCTCCGAATAGTCGTGCCACCTAAACTTGTTGTCAATTTAGTGTGGGTAGCTCATCACGCAACTGGACATGCAGGTTTAGATAAAACTCTTGACACTCTTAAAGAGAGGTTTATTTGGACTAACATGCGTTCCAGCATTGCTAATGTCATTCGTTCATGTGATAAATGTCAAAGAGCAAAGTATGCTTCCGCTCTATTAAAAGGAAAACCTAAGGCGATGATTCCTTCTAAACCAAATGAACTCATGGCGACGGACATATTTGGTCCTTGTCCGAAGGGATACCAGGATAATCAGTTCCTGTTGGTTACCGTGGATGTCTTCTCGAAATTTGTAATAATGAGTCCCATGCAAAAAGCTAACACGAGGAATGTTGTAAGCAGACTGGAACATGCTGTATTTCCAAAAGCTGGTAAACCAGAATATCTACTATCGGATCATGGAGCTCAGTTTACATCTTTAGAATTTGCTGCAGATATGGAAAGGCTTGGTATTAAGCACTTATTTTCAAGCGTGCGCTATCCGGAATCGAATTCTTCAGAAAGATATATGGCTGAATTTTCGAAATTTTGTCGAATTTTCTGTCCGAATGATCATTCTGGTTGGGTGAGATTTGTACCCCTTATTGAGGAATGTCTGAATTCTACAGTGCAGGAGAGCACAGGAGAAGTGCCAATGAGACTTCATCTAGGAAGAAACCCAGAAAGGCCGTGGGATAATCTTTTCAACCACGTTCCTAGAGATCCCGACCTAGGAAGGCAGCAGAGAATTGACAGAGCGAAGGAACAACTCCAGAAAGCAGCAGAGAAACGATTGAAAAGAGTTGCTGGAAAACGTTTTGGTGCTCCCTTAGAAATTGGAAATCTAGTATTACTACGCAGACCTGTCAAGGCTGATGTGAGTAAGAAAATCTATCCCAAGTTTGGAATAGTGTTCATGGGTCCGTTCAGAATTACGAATGCTTATGGAAACAACTGTTATGAACTCTACGATGATGAGAATAATGTCGTTTATGGCAAGTTCAATGCTGGAAACTTGAAGAAATATTATCCAAGAGTAAGCCAATAATAATTCAATTTCGTGTTCAAGTGTATTGAGATATTTATAACACAGAGTTCAAAAACAATTTGCAACTGTTTTTAAAACGTGGTGAAGGGAGAATGCCCCCGTAAATTGAATTATATTGAGACCACGGTGGCTGTATTGGCAAATATGAGTTAAGTTATGGCTGTCATAGTTGTGACGTCATGATTTTGTTCGAGAAAGATCTGAGATTTACGACGCAGTCGCAGGGAAACGTGGAATTGTGCTGAGGAAGAAGTTACGCGATTGGAGGAAACGGCTCGAACCAATGAACGATAGTTTGGAGGGAGACGGAGATTACTGAAACTACCTTATTTAATTACTTTTGGTATGCAGAATTGTGGAAAACTATTTTCAGTTATGGCATTGATTTGGAATTTTGAAGAAATTATTTTTGAGTTTTTGAAATTTGAAAATCCGTCAAGTATTGCCAAAGTTAGAAATTCTAGCTATGACGGAGAAACAAGCTATGGAAGGGATGGATACGCCCCTTAAGAAGTTGATAAAAGGTCTTGCACAGCAGAGAGGAGCTCTCATATCGCATATATATCTCATACCGCATATATATTTCTGAGGTCATATAGTCGTTTTCGAGTGAATAAGTGAAACAAGTCGTCTTTAGCGCGTGTGGTAAAGCCAACCGCATTGAACGAGCTTCGAGCGCGCCGCAGTTCCATTTTACGGTGTTTAAAACTAGGCGAAGTTGAAACGCACGCATTAACGCGTCTATAAGATAATATATCAAGAGTTGACTAATGCCTTTAAGCTACTTCTATTGTGCAGTACTATATTAAAGTGTGTAGAAAGGTTGAACATTTTCAAGATTATAATTCGAAAGATATTGGCATTTTAAGTCGGCAGACAAAAGTGATTTTCTCGCCACCTGAGAAGCACTTTTAAAATATCACATTCTACGCTACGGCTGACACTGGTATTGCAACCGTGCTACTACATATTGCTTTTGATGATATAACGCTGCATTCTAACATGGAACAATATAATATCGCAGTTCTTTCAACTATTATAACGGAAATGGAGATGGAAGGCTAAGGACTTTAATGCAATTGGGACATATATCAATGGAGTGAAATAACAGCATGGAACTTCGCTAATCGTCTTTCTACAAAAGCGAGCATGTAGTGAATATCCAACTACACTCATGCATCGTTGTCCAACGCTGAATTATATCAAATGGCAGTGGAAACATATTCATACTCCACAACTATGAATATTTCTACGGAAATAACTGCAATAAACTTCATGGCGAATTCCTACCAGAACTTCAGGGAACTATCAAGAGAGGCCAGGGTAGACCCGGCTCACAAAGAAGAGTTTTGCCAGAAGGATGTCTATTGTCTACACGGAGCAGTGCAATTTCCGGAGGAGAAAGCAGTTCTCTTCTCCGAGGGCGCTGGTTCCAGGTTCGAGGACGGAGCACATCGTATGGTGAAATGGAACCATCACCAGTCTTCTTTGGAAGATTGTCCTCTAGGACTTCAATCAACAGATAAGGTAGTCGTGAACGTTTCTTGTTTTATTTGAGTCATTTAGCGATATCTGAGCAACAATTTTTCTCATATTTTCTGTCCTATATTATGCCCCATATTCTTGCTTGATATTTCTGTACTCAGTACACTTCGATGAGTTATGCCTTTTTCTACGATTTATTAAGACATTGTTATGTCAGTGGCATAGTTAAATAATTTTGGATCAGTTGAGACTGATAATTAATTTTCTTTCAGTAATTTGCATATTTTTGTAGTCACGATTTGACTGTAAAGTTAACGATTTTCTATGGCAGATTTGAATTCAGACAGCGTGTCATATTTATTAAAGTAATTCTCTTCAGTTAATTACTTTGACCAATTTTCTGTCATCCTCAAGAAAGAAGAATAATTAAAAGATTTTAGAGCGTTAAAATCTATTACTGTATCGACGATCTTGGAAATACTAGTCGTTTTATGAACATGATTGCAACATAGACATTTATCGTCAGTTCTGATATTACCATTGCATTATAGACAATTTTATGAAATATGAACTTTGATTACGATTTATTGAATACACTATAAGAATGAACATTTGATAGGAGTTTTTCTCAATACTAGATTGGAACAATAATGTTTGCATTCCAAAGTCTAATTGTATTCTATTCGACTATTTATGCAGTTTAGATGAACTTTGTTTGAAGATAGTATTTTTATACTACGATACTTAGGAGATATCAATCTCAATTTTGATAGACCAGAGAGGCGTGCATAATCGTATTTGCCATTAAATTTATTTGTGATTGGCAAATTTTTACTTCATATCGATTCATGAATGAAACCCACGAAGGTTAAATAAAATAACAGTTTTGAAACAATTAATGAATATAAGAATTTTTAAAGTGGAACTATGGATGTATAATCGTTAGTTCAGTGGACATGTAAAAGTCGCTGATGAATAATGCCCTTGAATAATTGAAGGAGATTCCCACAGTAATATTAATGAAGTTGATGAGATTATAAGTGGAGGTTTTGTGTATGGATTGTGCAAGATTTTTATGCCATATATATGGAAATATATGATGAATTCTGGGCCTATTTAATGCAATTTGTGCATTTGAGCGAAGTATTTTTCCGCTGAGTTTATTGTCCAGGTCCTTTGAAAATTAATCATGTGAAATTACTGTTAAAATTAACAAGAGTGTTAAATAATTTGAGATAACGATTTTGAATGGAGGTTACCGTCACAAATAATAATAATAATTATTAAAACTTATTAAACCTGAATATAAGCATAAATATAACTAACCTTAATTGGTCGATTATATTAACCTGATTTGAGTAATTATCAACCGGATAAACGTGTGGTTTAATGTATTTCTAAAATAAATATTAATATTGTAAATAATTGTGTAAATATCTTTAACAATAATTTGTAATGAAAGGAATTAAGAGAGGCGTGTATAGATTTTTCAATTGTCATTTGACAATATTATAAACAATTTGTAATTGTTATAAACAATTAATGAGCATTTGTTATAAACATTAAGAGTTTTGTTAATATACTCTAAAGAACGCTAATTATACATATGGATTATGTAATTAAACAAGTTTTGGGATTATTTGAGTAATCCAGTAATATGTGATTGAAGCATTTAAAAGATTTGCGTGATAATATTTGAGTTGAGTTGAGGACATTTAGAGCGTTTGAAAAGGAGCTAAGCTCTGAGGTTACGAGCATATGCTAAGGCTGACTGGACAGGTGGGTCCACTTGACGACGTGGGCATGCGACTTGATGTAGGGTGGATCGCAGCTGGCCTGACAACTGTATGTTAGAGGCCAAGGTCGACCACGTAACAGGCTTGCAGTTATAAATAAAGTGTGATGTTTATGAAAGAGGAAAACAATTGCTACATGTCTCGTTCCAATTCCCTCATCCATTCCAAGTGTATTACTATTATTACGTTCTTTATAAGCTAGTGAAGGATAAAATTTTGTATGTAACGTCTACAAGTCCTACAGGAGGATATTATTATATTGACAATGGCTTCTGATTGCCACGTGTAGTTTGTTGAGTTTTTGTTAAAGTCATTCCCTTTATGTGAAATAAATTATTGTACAGTTTAAAGTTTCTTGTTTCCGTTTTGGTTCATTTTAAATATCATGGTGGAGGTTATTGTGTGGGCATACTTTAAGTGATCCAGTTGGCAACCCATACCCGAGATTAATTTGTAGAGGTAAGTAAAGGTAAGTATGAACCCCCGTATATTTTGGTGTGTTCCACAATAATTTCTTGTTAACTGCTGTGCTCTAATCTCGGTAGTATCTGTCAGTGCCATTTTCATTGATGTAGCTGTGCCGGTGCGTTTGATTATTGGCAATCCGATTGAGGGGGCGGATATCTGACAGCCTACTATCCGGATTTACGGGGACAGTACGTACAGAAAGTAAGTTCCGTTTGTTAATAAAATAAAATTTATGTACAGATACAGAAAAATTATTTATTGCACAACATTCTACACCTCTTAAACTACTTTTCCACATAACTGCCGAACTTTTGCAGGCATTTGTCATTGCGTGGCACACGTTTTTGGTTATCTTTTGCATAGAAGTTTGCCGCCTGTGTCTTCAACCAGTTGGAAATTCTTCGCCGCCTTCATTGTAACGGATCAAAAACTGAAGTGCACTACCCATCCGTTTTGTTTTGGTTGCTCCGTAAGAATCTTTGGTACCCAACGTCGGCAAAGTTCACGAAAGTTCAGTTTTTCGGTAAAAAATTCATGAATTAGTGATCGTGAGATTTGGGGAAATTCCATAGCGAGGGCACTAATTGTAAACCTGCGGTTTTCCCGGATCTTATCATCAATCGCGTGAACCAGTTCTTCAGTAACCAAAGATGGGCGCCCACTTCGTTCTTCGTCGTGCACTTCACTACGTCCTTCATTGAACTGTCGGACCCAGCTTCTCACCATTGAATCACTCATCGCATTTTGCCCATACACTTCGCAAATTTGCCGATAAATTTCAATTGGTTTAACTTTCCTAGCATTCAGAAAACGAATCACAGATCTGATTTCACAAGCGGCTGGATTTTCAATCAACACCAACATTGTACGAGTAAACATGCACAACAACGCGTACGTGGCTGACAGCGCTCTCTAAATGGCGCACGTTTCTTCTCCTTGATACAGAGCGTCTACCGCGCATATGCGGAACTGCACTGCAGCGGAACGTACATCTAGTTGAAGACACTGGCGGCACACGTCTATGAAGAAGGTATACAAAAACTCGTGTCACGCTACGACAAATCCCTGCAACATTTCGGCAGTTATGTCTAACAGTAGATTAAGGGTTGTAGAGTTTTGTGCAATAAATAATTTTTCTGTATCTGTACACAATTTAATGTTATTACAAAAACGGAACTTACTTTCTGGACGTACTTCGTATATTAAACAATTCTTGCTTGATAAACGTTCAGAGCCGTATTTAATAATAATGCAATTGTCATGGAGGCAATAATAAAAATCCCTTTGTTGTTACACAACATTACTATTGTTCCCGAGTTTGGTGGAAATATTTCAGATGATCTGGGGAGTTTATCTTGAATTGATTTAATCAGTAGTTTCCAAAAACTCTAGGGTTACATGAATTCTACCCGGACAGTGCAAGTTGGTAGATTTGAATGAAGAGAGATGATAGTTTGAGTACCATGTGGACCCAATGAATGGTAATTGTTGTTACCATTGTAAACAATTAACTCAATAATAATAATGATACTCCAATAGAGAGTAAGCAGTGTGTTTTAATCATGTAATATTTATATAAAGGTTAACACCGAGCCGTTTGGAGCTCGCTAGTGCGATTTAAGAAAATGCTATATGGAAGTGAAAGCTAGTTGATATGTTTGTCAGGTTCATTGGAACCTTAGTTATTGTTTTTAAGGATATGGTTTTATGATTCCTTGTTCTTTCAAGAAAAAGTGTGAAGTATTCAGTGTAAAGTATGTTTTTGTAGCGCCTAATTTTGATTTTTATTAAATAGTTTTTGTAGTTGGATTTTGATATTCATTTTTGAGTGTTTATCTTTATGCTTGATCCTGAATTCATGAATCATACAGTGGGAGAATGTACCATGCCTCGAATATTCTATTGAGCTAGCGGACTATGATTTGGTATTTATTGTACACAAGGGTACAGGGGGGAAGTATAAATACTATACCTGGATCTAGGCTGTGGAAACACTATAAGTTGGTCTTATGAGTAAAAGTAAAATATAATGATAGGCAAGCTAAAAAACATAAACTTAACTGACCACATTGGGACCACGAAAACTCATCTGAGCAGCCCCGTAACATACCCCCCTCCCACAAATCATGGCGCCCAACGTGGGGTTGAAATTTTTCAAAAAGCGAGTTTTCTTTGGAAAAGCCAGAGTTTTTTTTGAAAAACATGGTTTTACAAAATTTTGAATTTTATGAAAATCACTTCCATAGACATGATGTTTGAAACAGTTAACATGCCAGACGGGTACGATTTAGTGCACACCCGTACTGAAATAATAGCGAAAGGGAACACAAAATGAATTTAAAGGATCATCTCTTATGCATGACCCAGTGATGAGTTAGAGTAGCCCACAGTATTCTCAGTATATTGATGATAAAATGTGTACGATGGTGGATATAAAGGAGTGCTTGGATGCGCACTTCGATAAGACTAGAGAGGAAATGGAAAAATTAATACGAAAGGTATTGAAGCTATCAAAGCCGACAGTAAAAACATGAACCGGGAACTGAAGGCTGAGATAGAGAAATTGCAGGATGAGAATAAAAAATCCCAAAATGATTGTCGGGAAAATTTTGAAAGTATGGACGTTATATTTAATAAGAAACTGGATGAGTTTATAAGTGAAATCCTCGCGAAAAATAAAGCAGGAATAAGAAATGAATTTGATGCCATTAAAACAGATAATTTCAACAATTTTGAAAAACAATCTAAGGACTTGGAGGATAAACTAAATATCATGAACAGTCAATTTAATACTAAATTAGGATCATTTCAGGAACAGTGATAACAATGTTAAAAGTAAAGCCATGGAAGCTAAATTACAAGCCACGGAGACGAAGGTAGAAGGAAAAATAGACTCTAAATTTGGTTCCATGGAAGGCAAATTGGGTGAGATGCAGAACACGTGCAAAGCTAATATAGAAGTGTGTAAAAATGATCTTGTAAACCAAATCCAACGGGTGCAGAAACAGTTAGAAACTAATAAAGTCGAGTTAAAGAAGGAAATAGAATCCAATAAAAATCTTTGTCAGGCATCCCGGGATGAGAGCAAGAGCGGTCTTGAAACTTTAGGAAACAGGTTTAACGGAGTCGATGAAAAAGTAGTAAAGCTCAAGCAAGAGTTCGGTGTAGTTAAAAGCGAAATTGAAGGGATGACAGAACAAAGTCAAGCCGATGCGAGTAAAATGGAAAAACAATTTAATAATTTTACCGATCAGGTTGATGGAAGTTAAAAAGAGCATGAGGCGAAGAAAACAGGGAGGTTAGGTAAATACGAAAAGAATCTCCAAGCCGAAGGTACACAGCGAAAAGCAGATAGCGCGGAACAATTTCTTAAAATAGGAGATATAAATGACGGTATTACTGAAGTTCAGGAAACTATAAAGACCTTAAAAACCCAAGTAGGAAAAACGCACGTTGACATAGATCAAGTTAGGAGTGACCTAGTAGTGTTATATAATAAACAAGATAAAATACAGGGAGAGCTCAAAACAGTTAGGAAAGAGATCTTTGACGGGCAGGAAGAGATAAATAAAAAGGTTAAAATAATCAGGATGAAATGGATGCTAGGGAAAGAATCAAACAAGAAGTTATAGAAGAACAGGTCCTGGTCAACAAGAAAGAGGTAGAGGAAAAGTTAGATGAAAAATTCGCTGAGATACGGGATAGCTTTAAGGAACAGAAATTCCAAATTAAACAAAAAGCTGAAAATAGTAGGATGAAACAGGAAATGTTTGAAAATGAATTTTGTTCACGTCTGGAAAGGACAGAGCAGAAAAATAGCCAGATGGAGGTTCAAATAATGTCGCAAGAAGAAAGTGCCCGGAGAGAAAGGAAATTAGATTTCGAAGGTCAGAATGACTTCCAGAAAACTGTAAGGGTAGACTCAGATACCCAAGGCACTAATCGAGATAGGGACTTAGGAGGTGAGAGCCCCTATAAGAACCCAGGTTATCCCATGGTTATGTCAACCCCATTTACTAACCAAACGAGTGGACAAATAATAAACATTATTAAGTCTAATGAGGACCGACCAGTTAAATTCACGGGTAATAATATGTCTATTACACCGAAATATTAGCTCAAGAATGTAGCCGAATATCTAAATGAGATGCAAATACCTCAGGATCGAAGACTGAGAGCAATTGAGAAGCTGTTAGTAGGTGATTGCCTTATTTGGTACAGGAGCTTCCGATATACCTTTGACACTGTTGAGGGCTTTAGAGAAGCATTTTTGAAACGTTATTGGGCAGCGGACGTGCAGGAAAATTTACGCTTAGATCTGTACTCGAGGAAATATAGTACCAACGCTCCGACCAAATATTCAGAATTCTTTACTGCGCAGCTGTGCAAGTTCCGTGAACTTGATATCGCTCCTGCTGAAAATGATTTGTGTGCCACCATTGCAAGACAACTTCCATATGAGATACAGAGGCTGTTAATCTCATCTAAAGCATGAGGTGCTGTGGAAGTGGAGAGTGTACTGCGTCAACTTGATATGACCACTGCACATGTGACTCCTACACAGCAGAGACATACTGAAGAGGTACACATGGCCAGTAGGCAGGATGACAGGGAGAAAACCCCTATGGTAAACAAATCTACAAGCACGGATACATGTGGACTTGGTCGCGAATATGGACAAAATGAGCCAAGGGGAATACAACCCTACAATAGAAGAGGATATCGAGGAAGAAATCCTAGAAATACGGGATATCGAAAACCAGAGAATAGACCGTATAATCATAATAATAATCAAAGCAAGAAAATAGAAGGAATTGGGGAAACCACCCCAGAAGAAACGAGAATTCGTGTAACAATGAATATGGAGAAGGTATTCTCATTTGAAGACAGGGTTATTGGAAAACAGTGTACGTTAAAATACATGTTCTGAACTAAAATTTAATGATGTCATTACTCAGATAAATGTGTTAAACAATGCTCAGTGAAATTGTATTCGATGGAATACCAGTACATGAATAATGATGTAATATTCAATATAAGCAAGAATAGGAAGTAATAACTTCATGAATAAATAAATTGTTGAATTAGTTTTCAATTATAATAAATATGTAAGCCGCTAGGTTCCTTGAAATAATAATAATAACTATGATGGTTGAAATATTTGAGTTCCAGTTAATATAATGTCAAGAAGTAAATAATGTCAAAGGCAAATACTTTTTAATGGACGGAAATCAAATAATTGCGTAGAGATAAATAATCTTACTTGGAAGGCGTCACGTAATTGCTAATGTAATTAACGCTATGGTAGCGTAATAATTTTATTTTTCACGCTAAAGATGCTGTGATCTTATGCCAGGAAGAAATAATTGTGGAGAGCATTGAGTGCGGCAATGAATTATTGTGTGTTCGCTAAGTGCAAATTCTACAAGGGTGCTGAATTTTATATTGTTATGATAAGCTCAGGGGATCGAGCACATGCCACCCAGAAGACTCTAATAATAGGACGATTGGTGTTACATACCCTCGCTCCTTCAATAGGTCCTAAGTCCTCTAATAAATGGAATTGTCCAGGGGGCCGGCCAAGAAATGAACACTCGTTCAGTTACTACTTTCGTACCCACTAATGTGAAGACTCCACGGTTATCATTCTCACCTGAGCCTATTGAGCTTATGATACTCCCCGCATAATGTATTGTTGATTGAATCAATGTGTCGCCTTTCCAGTTTAAGAAAGTGATGTTGCTGGTAGAAAGCTAACCGTGATAATCCCGTCCGGGCGAGGAGACTGCTGTGTTTCCCATCCCGTCATAAATCTGCCTGAAGTGCCTTGAGACGTTGAGAAGGGCCACCTTTATTTTTGTAGGCCTAGAATGAACCATATGTTTCTGTGGTCTACAGTAGTAGTAAATAACATGTATTATGATCCATTAGCCGAACCGAGATCCATTTATATTAAACTATTCTTGCTTGATAAAGGTTCAGAGCCGTATTTAATAATAATATAATTAATTGTCATGGAGGCAATAATAAAAATCCCTTTGTTGTTACACAACAATACTATTGTTCCCGAGTTTGGTGGAAATATTTCAGATGATCTGGGGAGTTTTGGTTGAATTGACTTAATCAGTAGTTTCCAAAAGAGAATTCTTCCCGGACACTGCAAGTTGGTAGAGTTGAATGAAGAGAGATGATAGTTTGAATATCATGTGGATCCATTGAATGGTAATTGTTGTTACCATTGTAAACAATTAACTCAATAATAATAGTAATACTCCCATAGAGAGTAATCAGTGTGTTTTAATCATGTGATAATTATGTAAAGGTTAACACCGAGCCATTTGGAGCTCGCTAGTGCGATTTAAGATAATGCTATATGGAAGTGAAAGCTAGTTGATATGTTTGTCAGGTTCATTGGAACCTTAGTTATTGTTTTTAAGGATATGTTTTTATTATTCATTGTTCTTTCTAGAACAAGTGTGAAGTATTCAGCGTAAAGTATGTTTTTTGCAGCGCCTAATTTTGATTTATATTAAATAATTTTTGTAGTTGGATTTTGATGTCCATTTTTGAGTGTTTATCCTTATGCTTGATCCTGAATACATGAATCATACAGTGGAAGAATGTACCATGCCTCGAATGTCCTATTGAGATAGCGGACTTTTATATGTGTATTTATTGTACGCAAGGGTACAGAATGAACGCATGCGTGGCATACACACTGACAGACAGACAGACAGACTATCACGTAAAGACTCCTGTTGCGACTGCAACTTCCCGTAGTTTCACATTTCCACCTCTAGAAGATGCAATAATACGTGTGCGAGGTGGTGGATTTTGCCCCAGAAAACTCCAACTCATAGAGGGAGAACAGCAACAAGCATTAGCTTGGATACAATATTATTAGGGTGAAGCAATAAGACTGAATTATGCGTTAATGTAAGGGGCTGAAGGATTTCACAATTAAACATAATAGGTAACAAATATTCAATTTATTATTATACTGTTTAAGTAAACAAAACTTCAATTAATAACCACTGAAGAAAATACTTGAACTTCTTATTAAAAAGCTCATGGCAAAGATCAACTTTGTCTTCTTAAAATAGACGAGGCAATAAAAATGTTCTATAAATGACTGCTAAAAAACTTATCTTAGGCGACACTTTAGTGGAGGGTATGTCCGGAGTTAATCATCTCTCAAGCGAAGAAATGTATACAAACACAATCACGTATAAAGATTTGTCAGTCCCAGTAGGCAGCCCACTCCACACATTTGAGAGGTATCACTGCTGTTGTTGTGCACTGGAGAGATTGGAGTATGTTTACAAACTTGGTTGGTCCTGGCTGACCACGGCACGTAGCAAGTACTATTGACATTCCTTCCTTGTGCCTTTCATCACTGCGAGAGAGTGCACCATGAAGATTATTATTATTAGTCGTAAATGATGACTCTCACTGCGGTACTTGAAAAGTCTTGGCGAGAATATTTGAAGATTATTGGTCTCAGAGTGGTGACCATAAAGCAGATTGTCACATGTTGACAGTAGAATGGTGCCCGTAGAGTAAGTCCGAAGAATAGTGGCCCAGAGTGGCCCGTAAAGTCGTGGCCGAAGAATGGATGAAGAGTGGCACGTCACCCAGAAGTTGACTCGAGGTTTTATAGCGGCGAAAACCCGCCGAGGAAGGCAGCTGACCAAAAACACCGCTGCTATTGGTTGGCCAAGGAAATGACGTCGCGAGCTCGTGGCGACAACAGGTAAGCAGCAGACAGGCTCAGTGTAGTCGTTGTAGTGATGTGTTGCGGAAGCCTTAAACACTAGGTGAGTAACTATAATATCTATGAATTAGATGATTAATAACAAGGTTATGCATATACTTTAAGCAATTAATACATTTACAAAGAAATAATTACCATTCGGGGATCTCGGTAATAAGAAACAAATTTGACCGACAAATGAGCCAAGCTAAACATTGAAAGTATCACGAAAAGTGATCACGAGGTGTTCGCGTTGACTCGATGGCATGAAAGCATGATCTCTCTTCCATCATGTCATTGTTACCTCCCGTATTTCTCAGGTGACTAAAGAGAAATTCTATATCGTCACTTGAGAGATTCCGCATAATCACATAATGGAAGCCGATACTGCTTAGAAATCGTATGCAAGACACGGTTGTTAGCATCAAAGCTCGATGCGTTTCCTTCGTATGTCTCATCTTTTTATCGGGATAACATCATGGTATCCTATAGAAGGATGACGGGCCGTTGAACAGTATAATGTATTAGTCAATTCATATTCGATTCCAATTGCATCTTTCTCAGTATCAGCAAACATGTCTAAATTCTTTTCACACAATAGTCAATACTTGATGGCCGTTTCATCATTCGTTAATGAACCAACCTTCTCATTATCGTGAGTCAGTGACTTTTCTTCAAAATTGACAACCTAGCTTTTGCAAGTGACGTGACTCCCGCCTGTCCGTTCGTGTACCCAATGTAGTTAGTTATTGTTGTATTAATGGATGGAACAGCGAGGTCATCTGCCCCTTACAAGTTTTCGGTGTTCTTGGATAAGGAAGTTGTGAAATATTGATATCTCACTGACCCTTGTGCTTCGATATTTGAACATCGAGTTTGTCCTGACGTTCCAGTGACTGTAAGTTTTGTTTTAATGAAATAATCTTCCGATTCAATAGCTTAATTGTAGTTATATGCCCAGCATTTTTAGCCTATTTTCATTTATGAAAAAATAGGCTTATGAGATCACCTTTTGTCCGTGTGTCTGTCTGTGTGTGCGTGTGTGATGGT
Source organism: Meconema thalassinum (assembly GCA_946902985.2). Taxonomy (NCBI): domain Eukaryota; kingdom Metazoa; phylum Arthropoda; class Insecta; order Orthoptera; family Tettigoniidae; genus Meconema; species Meconema thalassinum. The sequence continues at coordinate 600,116,487 of OX336388.2, read as the reverse complement.
GTGTGTCCCCCCTAATTACTTCTGAACGGCTGGACCGATTTCAATGAAACTCGATATGTTTATAGCACTATTCCGGAAGACCCCAACTGTGCCATTCAAATTTCGTTACGTCTCACCAATCAAATATGGCGGCTGTGCGAATTATTTCACCAGCATTGAATATCTCCGAAACTATTACCGATATCACCCTGGAATACTTTACAGTGATAAAGGGTATGGTACTATATGAGTTACATACATGTTTTGGCTTTACTTTTTACGTAGGTACGGGGTTTAAGTTGTATTTGATTTTAATTATATCATGCTACTATAGGGCTTTATTATTTTTACTATGCACTGGGTTTAAGTTGAATTTGGTTTTATTTATGTCATGCTAATATAGGGCTTTTATAATTTTTTGCTATGCACTGGGTTTAAGTTGTATTTGGTTTTAATTATATCATGCTATTATAGGGCTTTAATATTTTTGCTATGCACTGAGTTTAAGTTGTATTTTAAATATTTCATGCTATTATAGGATTTTAATATTGTTGCTATGCACTGAGTTAAAGTTGTATTTAATTTTAATTATATCATGCTACTATAGAGCTTTGCTATGTAGTGAGTTTAAATCGTATTTGATTTTAATTCTATCATGCTAATATAGGGCTTTCATATTTTTTCTATGCGCTGAGTTTAAGTTGTATTTTGATTTAATTATGTCATGCTATTATAGAGCTTTAATATAATTTTCAATGTACAGATTTTAAGTTGTATTTGGTTTAAATAATATCATGCTATTATAGAGCGTTTATTATTTTTACTGTTTGCACATGTTGAATAAAAGTAGCAATGAACACGCACATCCGAGCCGAATATTTCAACCCAAGGGATTCTAGAATTCTGGAATATGGGCAGTGTGATGAACGAGTCTTGGGCACCCAACACGATTGCATCAGATCCAGTCCGCAATTAAGACAATATGTTGAAATGATAGTTTATTCCGACATGGAGGTTATATTTACTTGTTGTATTTCAGGTATTCGCTTTTTTAAATCAAATATTAGTTATAGTTCAGTTTTAAGAGACCTGTTTCTTAATCCAGAAGATTATCTAGAAAACAAGCCACACCCTGCACTAAGACATATTTTTACATGGGTGATGTTACCTGCCTTTAATGGGCTGATCGTTAAGGTCTTCCAGCAAATAAGCAACGGGCTTACCTAGTTTCACTTATTTAATGCGAAAAAGCTCAGTGCCCCAATTGGGTGTGTATACCTTGTAGAAAACGGGCTTGTGTTTACTGATGCAAACGTGGTCACCTATTTTAAAACGGTGTCGTCTAGGATACACTGTTTTGATGGGATTAAAATGTCAGTCCAGTCGTGGAATATTTTTTGTTACGAGACGTCGTTTTGTGCCAATGGTTCTGTGTTTGGTAGCGTTGTAACGTGCCACCAGCTCTGCTAATAATTCAACCCAGCGGTAAGTGCCCCATGCTGTAAACTCTCGCCACGTGTGTGTTTTTACGTTCGATTGAAACGCTCAACCACACTTGCTTTTTCGTTGCTGTGCGTGGTGTAATGCTTAGTGCCCAAAGACTGTAAATAAGTAGAGAAACCCTTGTTAAAAACTCTTTACCCTGATCTGTTTGCAGAAGCTTGGGTTGGCGGCCTGAACTCTGTACAATACTACAATGAAGAAAAAGAAACGATTGTAGGCGTTCGTTCTGATCCAGTGGTTTTGAAGTACATGAGAATGAAGAAAAAACTCCTAATGAACGAAACTACTTTACTGATAACGACGAGGGAGCCTTGTACAAGTAATATGTAGGAACTCCGTTTCGTAGACAGTGGTTTTCGAGTTAGGAGGAAGTTGGTTCGACGACTTACAGCTCCAGCCATGGACTACTCAGGGATGAGGGTCCAGTTCCTGAAAGGAATGTATACTCCTTTACTTTCTTCAATCTCAACCAGAACATCGCCCAAGGTAGCTGGAAAACTTTTCTTTCTTGTAGACAGTAGACTTTGTCACTTTTAGTTCGTCCCTTTTCACCAATATTAGCCTACTTTCGATTTTTGCAAAAAATGAAAGTAGACTTATGAGATCACTACAGGGCGAAAAAAAAAGTGTGTCTGTCTGTGTGTGTGTATGTGTGTGTGTGAGTCTGTGTGTGTGTGAGAGAGTGTGTGTGTGAGAGAGAGAGTTTGTGTACTCTGAATGTATGTCCCCACCTAGCAATTCGAACACGGTGAGCGCAAATTGAACGATATTTGGTACAAAGGTAGCACTAGCAAAGGACACCTCAGTGTCATGTTTTATATCGCCGCCATCTTGACGGAAACGTAATGGCGGCCACACAAATGTTCAAAGCTTAAATCAAATTACGACTAAGCTAAACATCCGATCTCTACCAAATTTTGCAACAACATACCGTTATAGGGGCAGCATCCTTTGACCAAACTAATAGGTCATCAGCCTAATAGTTTGCGGATGGCGTCCATCTTTGTGTGAAAATCGATTGCCCTTATTAATTCGAACACGGTGCAACCGAATGGAACGAAATTTGGTACAGAGGTATTACTAGCAAAGGGCACCCCAGTGTCATGTTTTATATCGCCGCCATCTTGACGGAAACGTAATGGCGGCCACACAAATGTTCAAAGCTTAAATCAAATTACGACTAACCTAATCATCCGATCTCTACCAAATTTTGCAACAACATATCTTTATGGAGGAAGCATCCTTTGACAAATCTAATAGGTCATTAGCCTAATAGTTTGCGGATGGCGGCCATCTTTGTGTCAAAATCGATTACCCCTATTAATTCGAACACGGTGAAACCGAATGGAATGAAATTTTGTACAGAGGTAGCACTAGCAAAGGGCACCCCAGTGTCATGTTTTCTATCGCCGCCATCTTGACGGAAACGTAATGGTGGCCACCCAAATGTTCAAAGCATAAATCAAATTACGACTAACCTAATCATCCGATCAATACCAAATTTTGCAACAACACACCTTTATGAAGGGAGCATCCTTTGACAATTCTAATAGGTCATTAGCCTAATAGTTTGCGGATGGCGGCCATCTTTGTGTCAAAATCGATTACCCCTATTAATTCGAACACGGTGAAACCGAATGGAATGAAATTTGGTACATAGGTAGCACTAGCAAAGGGCACCTCAGTGTCATGTTTTATATCACCGCCGTCTTGACGGAAACGTAATGGCGGCCACACAAATATTCAAAGCTTTAATCAAATTACGACTAACCTAATCATCCGATCTCTACCAAATTTTGCATCAACATACCATTATGGAGGGAGCATCCTTTGAGCAAACTAATAGGTCATTAGCCTAATATTTTGCGGATGGCGGCCATCTTTGTGTGAAAATCGATTCCCCCTATTAATTCGAACACGGTGAAACCGAATGGAACGAAATTTGGTACAGAGGTAGCACTAGAAAAGGCCACCTCAGTGTCATATTTTATATCACCGCCATCTTGACGAAAACGTAATCGCGGCCACCGAAATGTTAAAGGCTAAAATGTAATTATGACCAACCTAATAATCTAGTCTCTACCAAATTTTGCAACAACAAATCTTTATGTGGGAAGCATATTCTGACCAAACTGCTAGATCATCAGCCAAATAGTTTGCAGATGGTGGCCAAGTATGTGTGCAAATCGATTCCCCCTATCAATTCAAACAGGGTGAAACCGAATTGAACGACATTTGGTACAGAGGTAGCACTAGCAAAAGGCACATCAGTGTCATGTTTTATATCTCCGCCATCTTGACGGAAACGGAATGACGGCCACCCAAATGTTAAAAGCTTAAATCAAATTTCGACCATTCTAATAATTTGATCTCTACCGGACTGACTGACTACAAGGTCATCAGCCCAATAGTTTGCAAATAGCGGTCATGTATATGTGCAAATCCATTCCCCAGATCAATTCAAACACGGTGAATCCGAATTGAATGATTTTTTTTACGGAGGTAGCACTAGAAAGTGCACCTCATATTCATATTTAATATCCCTATAGCACGTTGTATTTCAACAAGCTACTACAACCAACATTCAATTATACTCCTTGAAAAGGACAAAGAGTTATAACAATACCCAGGCATTTAGGAGAAAGTAGGTTATATGTTCTTTACTGAACATCTTGTTTTATTAAATAGTATGAAATTCATTCGAAGACTAGATTTGGTTCCTTGTATCATTTATGTCGGAGAGTGTAATTTATTTTGTAGTTAACAGTAAACGTAATGCTATTTAGAGCATTACTTGTATTTTTTTTTGAAAATTTTGGAAATAAAACCAAGCATTGAATTTTGTTGGGAAGACATCTGCAGCATAATTAGGACCAAGACGACGATATTTTTGTATAAGAATAGCGATTAGGAAGAAGATGGCCACACACACGTGCACTTGAACTATTACAAAAATATTTCAGTGATACTCTTCGTTTGGACTTATGACATTCTAGTAGACATTTCTTTCTTTTAGAAATGATAGTTCATTTTCATCATTATTTTCCATGGGTATGGAATCGTAGAAATCGTCCAGCGAGAAAAATTGTGAATTGATTGTCGAGGCGTTTGTAGCCTACTTTCATATTTCTTTTAGAGTAGAGATTTTTTTAAAACTGAAACTTTAGTTCGTTCAGTCTTCAGCTTGTGTTATTTTAATTCGTTTTTGGTAGGCTCTTGGCTAGATCATCGTTTGATTTAATGGTTTGCGTGTATCTATTGATATGATAATAGACTCCTTTCCATGGTGTAACCCTCACGTGTTTTCTTCTGAGTAGTTAAGCCATTTTTCGAGTTTGGATAGGCGAAACTGAACCGACTATTTTACTAGTGTCTATATACGATTTTTGGTATATATAAGTTATTATGGAAATAATTATACATATATATATAGGAATAGTGAACTAAATTAACAGTTCAAACAAGTATAACAGAATTTGTCATAGACTTAAATGACGATAATTTATGGAAGTAGATAATACTACTTGTCTAATAAATTGTTGCAACTTGTTGAGTGAATTTGGGAAAGAGGTACTCTGTGACACTTCTATATTCGTCTACGATAAGGCGTGATATCTTCAGAGTAACTATCGAAAGGTTTTGAGATTAATTACGTTTGGGAAAAATTCTTGACAGCTTTGGAAAGCTGAATTAATGTATTGCAATTTAATGAATATGAATTTATTGTGCTAATGAAGCGAATATTTGACATCATTGGATGGTCAACATTAATATTGTATAATGTACTCGAAGTCTTATGTGAAGACATTAACGTAGTCATTTCGTTTTGTAAGAGTGAAATTAGCTTTTGAGCTATCACTAATTTGAAAAGGAAGTTTTTGTGAACGTGAATTGGAATCACGAATGTTTCTCTTAAATGCCAGTATTAATTCAAATAACCCTACGTTTTTATTCTTGCCTATTAAGATTTTCCGGAGATGGATTGCTTATATCGTGACACACATATTTAAGTGACACAGCCACTTTTCGAATAGCTTTAATTAATTCATGCAATATAATACATTTGATTTTTCAGTGATTTTAACAAAAATATACTGCATTAATTGAAGCATCTGGATAGTTAATAAACTATTTTCTAACTTGTAACACTATTCGATTATCTTAATTGATTGTTGAATGCAACAAATTAAGAGAATTATAACCTTGAGATATACTTGTCGAATTAAATGGAAATGGGCAGTGATAATAACAAAATCCTAACTAAGGATATAATCTGTGTATAAAGAAGTCCTCACGGCACGCCGGAAGGCGGAGGTAGATTTCACCGGACAAACTTGGGGATAGGCGAAAATGGGCAGAATATGCAGGTTTTCGTAGAAGGATCAGACCTAATTTTATTGCGTGAAAGTATTTTATAATTGGAGATTAATTAACTTTGTTTTTCGTCATTTTATGCATATTTTAAACATTTTATTGTCTTATGATTACGGTAACCTTCTTGTCATTTGGAGTCCATTTTTGTACTTGTGGTCACACTGTCCTTATGCAAGGTTTCGACACTGATGTGTAACTATGTAACGGTCTGTTACTTCTTCACGCATAATTATATCTCCCGCAGAGATGTTGGTTGGTTCCTCAGTTTAGGTGCTGCGACAACGCGGTCATGTAACCCCGTGTACTTTGGGTGAATGTAGAATCTGTCTGATAAACGGTGTGAATTGTGATGGCTGTATTAGTCAGGTAAGGAATGCAGACGCTCAATTTCAAGCAGTAGTTCCTAATGTTGCTACCAGATACTACCGTCAACGACACCTAGCTGTGAACTTGGCTACTATATGCCACCGCAATCAGCCACTCGCAACGAACGTTGGAACCTCCCCTCCAAAGGAAAGCATACTGAGGGATTTTTAGCGCTCTAATAAAATCCGACGACTTTGGCCGGCTTTGAACCCGCGACCTTGGGCACGCTACCAGTTACGTCACCGAAGCCGCTTCATACTTAGTCAGATGGAAATCTGAATCTGATCTCGCGCAAGTGCGTTGTCATGGCAACGTCTGATGGCTCATCCCTCATCAATTTAGTAGTGTTGCCATGGCAACCACTGATAAATCTTGGCATTTTCTTATAATTCCGAAATCATTTTTCTCATCCCTTGGCGTAATGGTGGGTCATATCAAAAATTCTTTCAGACAAACGTTTTAGGTAATTATTAGGGGAATATTGTCCATTTTGTACGGTTTTGATATTGTGCCTATTAAGAGAGATATGATTAATGTTTCCCGAAAAAAACACTTTTTCCCACCCCTTTGGTCAATGGTTGGTGCTATAAAAAAACTCTTCAAACATAAATTTTTGAGCTTTATCCGGCACATAGCATGAACTTTGAACGGATTCGATATTTCACATATTAACAGAGTTATAGCAATATTTCATTTTTTCGAAAAAAGTCCCCCATTTTCATCCCCTTATGCTTGCCACGGTGGGTGAGTGGATAGCGTGTCGGTCTACTAACCCCAAGATTGCAGGTTCGCCCCTGAACGTGGTAAGTGATTTTTGAAAGGCGGCAAAAATACGACACGCATGTCATACGATGATGGCATGTCAAAGAACCCATTTGAATTCAGTAGGCCGAGTTCATAATGGCAAAATTAATCTCGGGAGTTTCCGCCAGCACAAAGTTCCTCATTTCTCTACTAGAAAGCGCTATTGTGTTCAAGGAGATTAGATATCTAACATCTAACCTCCTTGACTTTCATAGTCAAGGAACTACGAAATTCGACATGCAAGCTACCCTCTGGGTGTCAAATAGCAAAGCTTGCACCAGGCACCCGAGGCCATACGATAATATTATTATCCCCTTAGACCGATTTTGCCCAGTAACGAACTCGACCGAGATTTTATAGGTATACATATTCGGTAAAAAATTCAAAGTGATTGGTGCAAAATTACGGCAGTTATCGTGTCCACAAGAAACTGATATACATATATATATATATATATACTAGCAGGTACCCGCGGCTTCGCCTGCGATCAAGACAATTGGGACGATGCAATATTGGTGATAATTGGTCTATTCTTTTACAGCAATCGCGGCTATGGGTGTGTCCATTCTAATTCTGAATATTTTGATACATACAGTATATTGATATGATCAGAAAAGTGGGAATTTTATCGAGTTGTGAACGTCTGCAGGGTTCGATGTTACATTATGTTAACACATTTTAAAATTACGTTTATGGTTTTGCCATCTTATGCTGAGACATAACGATTTTGTTGTCAGGATGCTCGCGAGCACGCCACATACTGTTGGCCATGGGAAAAAATGGTTTTGTCTAAATGTGCTCGTGCTACTGTTAAGTGTGTGTCATTGCGCTTTGTTAAAGAAATTACGAATATTGTTTGAAGAGGGAACTGCACTCTTGCACACTGGAATGGCAAATCTATCGGAATATGGGGAATTAAATGTAGTCTTGCTTAAGCTATTCTGGATGTAATTTGGCCATACTAATTGATGATTTGAACGTAAACATATCCCTATTAATAGACCTATAGTTAAATATCGCTCACCCTGGCCGCTGATGTACATTATGCAGTCTCTTCCAGTGTTACATCCCAGGGATTGAAATTCTCCAACGACCCTTTTGCCCCACATGCCTCTCTAAGTAATTAAAATTCCTGATTGTTGTTGTTTGAGTCTTCAGTTTTTTAACTGGTTTGATGCAGCCCTCCATGTATCCCTCTCCTGAGATAATCGTTTCATTTCTACATAGCTACCACACCCTACATCCGAGGCAATCTGTTTAACCCTGGCTTACCCCTACAGTTCTAGTCCGCAACCCTCCCATCCATAACTACTCTCGACCAGACTATTATATGTACTCGAGTTTGACGTTTGTTTGTGAAGTAACCGATAGACCTATATAAAATCGAATAACATCATCATTTTCGTCGTTCTATTTTACGTTAGATCATGTAGGTTTGGAATTTTTAATTTATATTTTAATATTTTTTTATCACAGTTGGAACACAAGAAGAGCCCGTTTTTAAGCGTTTTTCAACCATGCGTCATATTTAAGAATTATTATCTCACAAACCCGTCATAAGATGGAATCCAAATTTTAACACAGTATACACTGGAATGTTGTATAACAGGTTTATGAATTTTAAAATTTTGTGTGTCCAAGGAACAAAGTTGTTATTATTTTTGTAAGGTAACTTTTCCTCGACTCGGGATGGTTTGAAAAATGTAATTCTTGGTCGCGTTGTAATCCTTATACATCAAAAAGGTATGCTGTATGATTGTGAAATACGTAAATTACTTCACTTATTGTATATCGGTTTGTATTTGTACGGAGAATTAAGAAATGGTTCACCAGTTAGCCGCTCCGGTGAAAGCAGTACATCATTGCCAAGATGGGCTACATCACGCGTCATGGCGCGTCTCGCTCGGAAGTGATGGCTCCATATCAGCAACGCTGTATAGCATTTCCCGGAGCGGCTAGCTGGTGAACCATGTCTTACTTCTCCGTACAAATACAAACCGATATAAAATAAGTGAATTAATTTACCTATTTCACAGTCATACAGCATAATTTTTGATGTATAAGGATTACAACGCAACCAAGAACTACATTTTCCAACGACCCCGAGCCGAGAAAGAGTTACCTTACAAAAATGATAACAACATTCATTCTTGAACACGCAAAATTTTGAAATTAATAAACCAGTTATACAACATTCCAATGTATATTGTGTTAAAATTTGGATTCAATCTGATGACGGGTTTGTGAGATAATAATTCTTAAATCTGACGCATGGTTGAAACACGCTTAAAATGGGGCACTTTTTGTGTTTCAACTGCGATAAAAATATTAAAATATGAATTAAAAATTCCAAACCTTCATGAACTAACGTAAAATCGAACGACGAAAATGATTATGTCATTGGATTTTATGAAGGTCTATTGGTTACTTCACAAACAACCTTCAAACTCGAGTGCACATAATATTTCGGTCGACAGTAAGCTTGCTATTCCTGGGTGTCATAATATGTGTCCTACCCTCCTATCTCTTCTCTTCATTAGCAGTCGCCAGAAACATCTCTCCTTTCCCACTCGTCTTAATACCTCTTCATTTGTTACCCTATCTACCCATCTGATCATCATTCTCCTGTATCACCACATTTCAAAAGCTTCAATTCTCCTCTTTTCTGCTGCACCATTAGTCCATTAGTACATCTCAGCAATTTTTCTATGTTTAAGGCGTGCCTTTTGCGGGGATTCAATGGCCGTGAAAGACAAAATAACAACTTTATTGAAATAAGTTTGCCCAATTCCTCAGTAAGAGTAATTAAGAAACAATAATAATTAACGTGACAGCCGGTAGAATACGACACATTCGACTGTGAATATACGTTGCAGATCATGGTTAAGAACGAAAAAGAGCAGATCAAAATTGGCAAACAAAAATATTCAGTTAAGAAAAAACAAATTTATAAAGAAATTGAAAGCATACCGTGCAAAATAAAAAGTATCTTAACATTGTAAATTTGAGTAAACTTCTGAAAGCTCGCTTACAACAACCAGCTGAAAGAGTATAAAATTAGACTCCAAATCACGATCGTATCCGAGCCCCAAAAGCAACCTCTATATATAAAATATATCTCATTTTTCGCGTATCAATGCGAGGAGCAACGTTCGTGGTTAGAAGTGGGAACCAAACCCAGCGTTTTAAGGCCCTAAAACGAACGGTTTTCGAGATATTGCCAGAAAACTATCCCCGGTCTGCGAAATTTCAGCGGTTGCCATAGTAACGTTGATCTGTTTCTCAGAGGGAACAGAGTTATTTGGGAATATCTCCGAAACCGCTCATTTTAGGAACTTAAAAAGTGTGTTTCGGGGTCCCTACAGGACCTCCGAGTATTGTTTCTCGTATCTGGCGGCTTAAAATGAGCTAAATCCGAACATTTTACCGACTGTCCTTGCTCAGTGCCAAAGGGCCGAAAAAAGTCACTTACACATTGAATTTTCAAAAACCGTTTCTTATTGGGCCTCTACATACTCGGATCAACCAACATGCAAAATTTCAGCTTTCTAGGTCTAGTGGTTTGAGCCCTGCGTCGATGAGTCAATTTTGGATTGTCAATGCCAAAGGGCCGAAAAAAGTCACTTACAAATTGAATTTTCAAAAACCGTTTCTTAGTGAGCCTCTACATACTCGGATCAACCAACATGCAAAATTTCAACTTTCTAGCTCTAGTGGTTTGAGCCCTGCGGTGATGAGTCAATTTTGGATTATATATAAGATATATATATATATATAAATTATATATAAACTTTTGAACTGACGGTGGTTTTGGGGTCTGGGGGATGTGAAACGCGAAGATATGTCGAAATTTTCCGGAAATCGAAACATGCTACCCATTGCAATAGTTAGCTTTCTAATGAAATCTACCTAAATACTACCATCAACGACAATTATCTGTGAACTTGGCTACTAGATGCCACCGGAACCATCAACTCGCATCGAACGTTGGAACTTCTCCTCCGAAGGAAAGCAATCTCAGTTTTTTTTAGCGCTCTTAGTAAATCCGACGACTACAGCCGGGTTTGAACTCGCGACCTTGGGCATAGAAGTTCAGCATGCTAACAGTTCCGATACCGAAGTCGCTTCCCTCAGACAGATGGAAAACTGAATGTTATCTCGTGCAGTGGCGTTTTCATAGCAACTGCTGATGGCTCATCCCTTATCAATTAAAAGTAAAGTTGTCATGGCAACCTCTCTTGGCACTTGGCATTTTCTTATAATTTAAATCATTTTGCTCACCCCGTGGCGTAATGGTGGGTCATATCAAAAATTCTTTCAGACAAAAGTTTTAGGTAATTATTGGAGGAATATTGTCCATTTTGTACGGTTTTGATATTGTGCCTATTAACAGAGATATGATTAATGTTTCCCGAAAAACCCACTTTTCCCCACCCCTTTGGTCAATGGTTGGTGCTATCAAAAAACTTTTCAAACAGAAATTTTAGGGCCTTGTCCGTCACATAGTATGAACTTCGAATGGATTCAATATTTCAGATATTAAGAGAGTTATAGCGATATTTCACTTTAAAAAAAAAAAAGCCTCCCATTTTCACCCCCTTTGACCGATTTTGCCCATTAACGAACTCGACCGAGATTTTAAGGGTATACATATTATGTAAGAAATTCAAAGTGATTGGTGCAAAATTACGGCAGTTATCGTGTCCACAAGAAACTGATATAAATATATATATATATACAAGCTGACCCGGCAGACGTTGTCCTGCCAATCAAAGAAAGTGTTGTAACTTTGTTTCTTGAAGTGATTTTGGATACACAATATTTTTGTCAATATCTGTTAACTGCCTCTAAACTATCGTGACATGAATTAACTAATCTAGAAACATTCGCGGGAGCGTGCACAACAAATCTCCAAAGTTTCATCGCAATCGGATAAATGGCATATAACGCATACGGGATTTTGTTTAAATGATTCGTGCGCTGTCACTCATTTGATGAATCTACTCGTGCTCTACCAACTGTGAAATGGATTTACAAAGTTAGAAAGCTTCACGTAAGTGTACACAACAACTCATCAAAGTTTCATCGGAATCTGATGAATGACATATGAACGCATACGGGATTTTCTTTAAACGATTCGCGTGCCGTCACTCATTTGTTGAATCTACTCATGCGCTACCTATTGGAAAATAGATTTGCTAAGCCTGAAACCTTCTCTGGAGTGTACTCAATGATTCACCAAGGTTTCATCGCAATCGGATGAATGATATATGACCGCATATGGGACATTGTGGAAACGATTCGCGCGCCTTCGCTCATTTGTTGAATCTACTCGTGCACTACTTATTGAAAACTGGATTTACTTAGACAGAAACCTTTCCTGGAGTGTACACAACAATTCACCAAAGTTTCATCGCAATCGGATAAATGGTATATGAACGCATACAGGACTTCGTTGAAACGATTCACCCGCCATCGCACATTTGTTGAATCGACTCGTGCGCTACCTATTGTAAAATGGATTTACTAATCCAGTAGCCTCTCCTGGAGGGTACACAACATCTCACCCAAGTTTCATCGCTATCGGACGAATGGTATTTGAACGCATACGGGATTTGTTTTAAATGATTCGTGCGCTGTCACATTTGTTGAATCTACTCGTGCTCTACCAACTGTGAAATGGATTTACTAAGTTAGAAAGCTTCACGTAAGTGTACACAACAACTCATCAAAGTTTCATCGCAATCGATGAATAGTACTGATGACGCGCCAGGAAATGGCAGTCGGATTTGAACTGCAGTCGTTTTCCCGCTCACTGCGTATCACGCATTCCAAAAACATTAAGTTGGTCACTGTTTCCATTACTGTTCCTGATACTGCCACACTGTTAAAAGTAAACACAAAGGCTGTAGGATTATCGACAGTAGGAAGGAAGGTAACAATACACACACACGTGAAGCCCGATAACAAATTATCATGCAGGAAGTAGCAGCAACTGACTGCCAGCCGATATATTTAGGTTTAGAACAGGCGGGCCGCGCATGCGCAATGCAAGACCCCCCCTTACCCCGTCACAGCGTGTTGAACTGCCATCTCCTGGCGCGATTACATTATATGAACGCATACAGGCTTTTGCTGGAACGCTTCAAGCGTCTTCACTCATTTGTTAGGCCTACATCTACTCGTGCGCTACCAATATTGTAAAATGGATTTACTAAGCCTGAAACCTTCTCTGGCGTGTACTCAATGATTCACCAAGGTTTGATCGCAATCGGATGAATGATATATGACCACATACGGGACATTGTGGAAACGATTCGCCCGCCGTCGCTCATTTGTTGAATCTACTCGTGCACTACTTATTAAAAACTGGGTTTACTAAGGCAGAAACATTTCCTGGAGTGTACACAACAATTCACCAAAGCTTCATCGCAATCGGATAAATGGTATATGGACGCATACGGTAGGCTACTTTGTTGAAATGATTCGCGTGCCGTCACACATTTGTTGAATCTACTCGTGCGCTACCTATTGTAAAATGGATTTATTAAGCCAGAAACCTTCCGTAGGGTGTACACAACACCTCACCCAAGTTTCATCGTAATCGGACGAATGGTATTTGAACGCTTACGGGACCTTATTGAAACACTTCGTGCGTCGTCGCTCATTTGTTGAATCTACTCGTGCGAAACCTCCTGTGAAATGGATTTACTAAGTTAGAAACCCACACGTAAGTGTACACAACATCTCACCCAAGTTGCATTGCAATCGGATGAATGCTATATGAACGCATACGGGACTTAGTTTAAAAGTTCGCGCGTCGTTGCTCATTTGTAGAATTTACTCGTGAGCTACCTATTTTAAAATGGATTTACTAAGTTAGAAACCCTCACGTAAGTGTACACAACATCTCACCCAAGTGTCATCGCTATCGGACGAATGATATTTGAACGCATACGGGACTTTGTTGAAACGCTTCGCACGTCGCCGCTCATTTGTTGAATCTACTCGTGCGCATCCTCCTGTGAAATGGATTACTAAGTTAGAAGCCTTCACTTAAGTGTACACAACAACTCTTCAAAGTTTCATCTCAATTTATGAATGGAATATAAACTTATACGGGATTTTGTTGAAACCCTTCGCGCGTCGTCACTCATTTGTTGAATCTAGTAGTGTGCTACCTAATGTGAAATTGATTTATTAATCCAGAAGCCTTCCCTGGAGTGTACACAACATCCCACCCAAGTTTCATCGCTATCGGACGAATGGTATTTGAACGCATACGGGACCATTTTGAAACGCTTCGCGCGTCGTCGCTCATTTGTTGAATCTATTCGTGCGCTATCTATTGTAAAATCGATTTACTAAGTCAAACACCTTCCCTGGAGCTCACTCAACATATCACCCAAGTTTCATCGCAATCGGATGAATGGTATATGAACGCATACGGGACTTTGAAACGCTCTAACGTGCAGAGACAAACAGTAGAATTCGACATCACTGCCACCTTTGGTTTAAAACACAACTTTTCGCCACGGGCGGAGTGCATGTAATGGCGGTAGTTGCACAGGTTGCGACCAGGTGGCTCTAACGTGCAGAGACGAACCGTCCAAAGACATCAGCTTTCTCGAAGGCCAAGGCTAGCGGTTTCCATGACGACTGTTTTGACTGTATATTGTGGTTCTAAAATTGTGAGTAAATTGTGGTTCGAAAATTGTGTTCATTCCACCTACCGGGTCAGATTGTGAATCTAAACCATACATGGGCCCACCCTAATATACATACCAAATTTCATCAAAATCGGTCCAGTCGTTTAGGAGGAGTTCAGTCACATACACACGTGTCGAAGAATTATATATATAAAGATATATATACATATATATATACATACATAAATTATATATAAACTTTTGAACTGACGGTGGTTTTGGGATCTGGGGGATGTGAAACGCGAAGATATGTCGAAATTTTCCGGAAGTCGAAACATGGGACCCATTGCAATAGTTAGCTTTCTAATGAAATCTACCTAAAATGTAAGATATGTATAAATTTTTAATAAGGGTATAGCATCAGTGCATGATTTGATATTGTATTTTTCATGTAATGTGTTCAATGAATGAGATATTTAAATGCTGCGATTTAGAGCAGTAAGATGGGGCCTTATTATAGGCGTTTATTGAAACTATTTTCATTTGATTTAGAGATGCTTTCTTCATTTTTGTCTAATTGACAGACATACATCACTTGCCAGTTAATAAACTGAATTTAATTTTAAAAAAATCTTTGAACGACTGGTGTTTTCTATTGGAAAAGGGAGTGCGTTAGGAGGACCAGTGGGTGGTTTTTTCTTGAGTTTGCTTAAAATTAACGCCCGAGATACTTTCGTTTTCTTTTAAAGTCTCTTGTTCGAGTTCTTTTAAGAGCTTCGTTTCATTGTAATATATACACCACTGGCATCTTCGTATCGCATTCTTTAATATCGACGTATCCTAATCCCTGGTTGATCCTAGTTGGTAGACTTTTAGGGGTTATTTCAGCCGGGAACTTCCAGAATCTACGATCCAGCTTTTCCATCGGATTTCAACAGGTAAGACCACGTGGATTACGGTACATCTATATATGGCGTCCCAACCTATGGGGATTTCGAATTGGCATTCTCGAGTTCTCCAATGCTAAACCCTTGTGTGAGAATCCATTTTTATGAGGTTATTGAGTTTAGCAGTTTTCGAACGATGTAGTCGTTAGCAAAATTTTCTTTGGCACTGCTACGATTATACACGTCGAATTCGTTGGGAATTCACGTTTCTTCAAAACGTGAAGATGAGTTTACTCAATCTACCTGGCATACAGATAGAATTATCGCCATTGCTTAAATTTATTTGTTTTGTGTGTGCCTAGTAAAATGTAATTTGATTGATTACGACATGATCATAAAATACATTTCTAGGAATTTTTTATGGATCAGCGTGGTCAGATGGGACATGACATGGGGCCATTTTTCACTCCATGCTTGTCGGCCATTTCGTGTTAGTCACCGGCGATGATTATTTGTAGATCATCTGTAATGATAGAATCAATTTCTTTAATAATAAAATAAATAATTCAGCATCTCAACTTTAATTTAAACCGTTTCTAATATAAATCACCGTCGTTGCATTCCTCCTCTTTTCTTATAGACTTAATTTATATAATAAGTTTAGAAGCAAAACGAAATACAATGCTTGTATTGGTGAAAAGGGTGATTCTAAATGTGTCAATTCTGCTATTTATGTATTGCATTCCTGTGTTTTCTATAATTGTATTTATCATGACAGCTGTGTCAAATGAGGACATTGCCAATAGGTTGACGGCAATGCAGGAAAAGATGGGCAATCACACCAATGAATTAGCTGAGATCAGGAGTAATTGCCAAAGTAGTTTTTACAATATCAACGCCATTGTCAATAAGAATACTGAATTAGTTCAGGAATCTTTAGGGGAGAATTTGAAGGCAGAGATTAGTCAAATGCACTTGTCCCTCAATTATCTTCAAGATAGTAATCGCAAGATTTCAGCTAAAACTAAAGATATAAAAGAAAAGATAGATTATATAGAAACCGGCATCGACAGTGTGATGGCCAATGTCAGGCTTGTTCAACTTGATATTAGTAATATTAATGTAGAAGTTAGCCATGTTAGATCTAATGTTGCATCATTGGAAGTAAGAGCCATAAGCACTGAAAATAAATTAGATTCAACTGAAGGCAAATTAGATGCAGCTCAAGTTGATATAACTGCAATGCAGGATAAAATAAATTCAACTGAAAATAAAATAGATTCGACTGAGAAAAAGATAGATGCCACTCAGGCTAAAATTAACCTAACAGAAGACATTGTAACTGGTATACGATTTAGTATTTCTACCATAAAGGAGGATGTTAGAAATATTAAATCGGAACTAGACAGTAACCAAAAAGAAAATAACAAGTAATTCCGTGAAGAACTATACAGCCTATTTTCATATATCCTACTTATATTAATTGCCACTATCAACATACACAATTTCAGTTTGATTGCTGTAATAGATTCGTAGATATTGAGAACCGACTAAATATTTCGGATGGTCGCCATGTTGGATTTTATATATGTAGGTCCTAGAGTTATGTACTGTTACATGCAGATTATTGTGAACGTGTAGTATTCAAACTTCAATCGCATAATTAGGACACAAGAAAAAACAAGGAGATTTAAAAAAAAATTCATAGCTGCCATCTTGAGGTTATGGAAACAATTGAAATAAATTAGATGCCAGTGGATTAACATTCGGATAAAGATTTACTGTACCAAGTTTCACTGCACGCGGATGGTTAAATTGCGAGAAACGTCCATGTGAATATTTATAATTCGCGTCACCGCCATGTTGGATTTGTGATCACCAGGTTATTTAAAGTCCTATAGGTGAACTTAAGTTCATAGCCCCTATGAACATTAAAAAATTCAGTTTGATTGCTAAAATAGATTCGTAGATATTCAGTATCGTCTAAATATTTCGGATGGTCGCCATGTTGGATTGTTAAATGTATAGGCCATAGAGTCATGTACCATTAAAGGAAAATTATTGCGTAGGTTCATTATTCAAACTTTCACTTCGATCACATGACTGCATCACAAGAAATACAAAAATAATTTTAAAATTCGCACTGCCGCCATCTTGAGGTTATGTAAACAATTGAACAAAATTAGATACCAGTGGATTACAATGTGTATAAATATTTCCTGTACCATGTTTCAGTGCGCTTGGAACATTAAATCGCGAGAAAGGTCTATTTAAAATGTTCAAATTCGCTTGGCCGCCATGTTCGTTTTGTAGTTAACCGGTTTTTTAAAATCTTATAGATGGACTTCCAGTAGTGCCCTTTATGTCCGTACCAAATTTCAGGGAGATACCGCTAATAGTTTCAGAGATATAGAATGCCGGTGAAATATTTCGCACATCTGCCATCTTGTGATTATGTAAACAATTGAACGAAGTTAGATGTCGGTGCATTACAATGTATATAAACATATACTGTACCAAGTTTCATTGCGTTTGGTTGGTCAAATCGCGAGAAACGTCAATTTAAAAGTCGCAAATTCGCTTGGCCGCCATGTTGGTTTTGTAGTTACCAGGTTTTCAAAAGTCACATAAGTGAACTTATAGTAGTTCCTTCTATTACCATAGAAAATGTCAGGGTAATATCGGTAATAGTTTCGGAGATATTGAATGCTGGTGAAATATTTTGCACAGCCGCCATGTTGGATTGGTGAGTCGTAACAAAATTTGAAGGGCACGGTCGAGGTCGCCGGGAATAGTGCTATGAAATTTCCGAGTTTCATTGAAATCGCTCTTGCCGTTTAGATTTTATTAGGGGGGGACACACACACGAATCACACACACACACACACGCACACACACACGGACAAAAGGTGATCTCATAAGCCTATTTTTTCAAAATTGAAAATAGGCTAAAAATAGCTTAGATGCATTGCAATTGCAGTTTTCAAACGAAGCAATTACAACGCAAGAAACTCTAGCCAAATTAGAGGGTGATATGGCCCAACTTAAGGAAAAGGTTGAAGAACACATCAAGGTCTTGAGAAAGGATATAGAGATCGATCTCAAGGCTATTGTTAACGATCAAGTGACCATCTTAAGGGGGGAAATCACAAAAATAAATGAAGACGTCATTAAAAGTATTAAGTCAGATTTTGAATTAAAGATTAACAGAACGGAAATAAGACTTAACCAAGATATTTCCCAGGCTAGAAAAGACACTGATAAACGAATCGATTCAGTACAGACTATGCAGGTCGAAAGCGTCACTGTTCTTAGGGAGGATTTAGAAACGCAGATTAAAGGCGTAATTCTGAAAGTAAACCATGTTAAGATAGATCTAAACTCAGAGCGTGAAAAGAAAACATCGGAATTAAACGAGATTAGACAAGAGTTGCAAACGTTCAGTTTAAAGGATCACATAGACATAAATAAATTAAGAGAGGAAATCAAGTCACAATTGGACGCGTTGGGGAAACCTATAACTTCCGATGGAGAAGGAACGGTACACTATTTAAGGGACAGGATGGATACCACCACTCCAGCTAGAAACTATTTAGCGAAGTTGATTAAGGCACGTGAAACAGAACAGAGTCAGGCTAGATCAGAGATCCCGAATGAGGCTACATCAGAAATAAATCCCAGAGATTTTAGGACATCAACGCCTAATGACAGATCTAATGTCATGATAGTGAGGAATTACGAGGAGAAAATTAAGAAATTTTCAAATACGGAGGGCTTAACTCCCATAGAATTCATTAGAAATCTACAGGATCATTTTGCGGAACATCATGTTACAAGGGACAGAGAACTGCGGATTGTTGAGAAGCATCTGGCAGATGCACCGCTAAATTGGTTTCGTGCTTTCCGATACACTTTCGATAACTTCGAACAGTTTTCGGAAGCATTTATTAAAAGATTCTGGTCGATAGAGATACAACACGCAGTGAGGGCGGAAGTATATTCAAGGAAGTATAGTAGTACTGGACCCACCAGTTACTCTGAATTCTTCACATCTCAGTTAGCCCGCCTTAGTTATCTTCAACCCCCACTGAGACAGGAGGAAATTCTCGAGACAATTTCACGCCAGTTACCGGTGGAAGTTAGAAGGAATTTAATCTCATCAGGCGTAGAGGATTTAGCGGCAATGGACGACTTGCTGTGTAGGCTCGACCATACTTCTATGTCGCCTACCATAGTCAAAAGCGGAAGGACGGAAACTAAGACCGTGAACGCGGTAGTCGTTGATCAAACCCAACAAACAGAAAGGTCAAATAGGACAGAATCTAGATGGGAAGGTCCGATGAGGAACAGTAGAACGTATAGTCGAAGGTTTGATGATAGAAACAACCAGCGACCATATGGAAACTACCAACAGAGATATGACCAAGACCGGGATAGTCCTAACCAAACAGATCGTAATCAAGAAAGATATAAACCTTACGAAGGTAGAAATAGGAATGACAGGTATATGAATTAAAATCAGGAAAGGGAACAATACCAACCTAGGAACAACAGGTATCGAGGTTATCAGAACAATAACCGATACTACGATAATAGGGATAGACAAGGCATGTTTCAGCGTACTCGATTTAACAGCATCCTTCTATCAAGTAGAACTTGCCGAGGACAGCAGGCAGTACACAGGGTTTCTGTTTGACCAAACAACCTTCGTGTTCTGTCGTGTACCGTTTGGTATGATAAATAGCGGTCCAGCGCTCGTTAGGGCTCTCGACAGTAAGCTTTCTGATGAAGTCAAACGCAGAGTCACGTGCTACATTGACGATCTCATCATCGCTTCAGTTAATGTTCAAGAACATCTGAAAGAACTTAGAAAGTTGTTCCTAGAGCTTCGAGAGGCCAATATTAAGGTCAACTACGATAAATGTCACTTCTTGAAGGAACGTATAAATTTCCTAGGCCACACTATAGTTCAATACGGTTATCATCCCAATCTTAATAAGATTGAGGAAATTGCAAAATTCCCTAGACCAAAAAGAATCAAGCACCTACGCCAATTCCTTGGGATGTGCCAATTTTTGAGTAGTCACTGCCCAGGATACTCAGTGACCATGGCACCGTTATATGAACTGCTGAAGAAAAATAATCGGTGGAAGTGGACGGACTTAACTGAGCAGGCCTTCGAGAATGCGAAGACTATGCTGAAGGAATGCATTAAGTTAGAGTATCCGGAATTCAGCCGCACTTTTTATATTGAATCTGACGCTTCCAGAGTAGGTTTAAGTGCGGTCCTGTATCAAAAGGATGAACAGGGGAATAAGCACTACATTGATTTTTACAGCAGGAAATTAAAGCCTCGTGAGGAGAATTATTTCACTACAGAGCTTGAGGCTCTGGCCTTTGTCTCAGCTTTGCAGAAGTGGAAAAAAATACTTCTAGGTCATCAGATTGTAATAATTACAGATCACAGAGCTCTGCAGTTCATGCTTCGGTCCGATTTGTCTTCTGATCGTCTGACGAGATGGACGTTGTTTATACAGCAGTTTAACGCGACCATCAGACATCAGCCAGGCAAGGACAACCTTCTTGCTGATGCTCTTTCGAGAAACCCCTCTAATAAATTAGCATTAAACTTGGTACAATTGGAGGAGGGAGATGAGGCAACCCTGGGAAAGCTACGCAAATTAGCTGTGTCACAGAAGAGACACACTCCAATAAGGAACATCTACAGATATTTAAAGGGCCACATGGATGACTCGGATGAGTATTTTCAGGCAACTAGGAGATGTTCTGACAGATTCGCTCTTTGTGGAGAAGTTGTTTGTAAATTTGTGGACAAGCACAAGAACAAACTTAGAATAGTGGTGCCTCCCAAATTGACTGTACCTTTGATCTGGTTAACACACAATAGTATCGGCCATGGTGGCCTGGATAAGACCATGGAAACGCTTCAGGAGACGTTTTATTGGTCTAAATTGCGTCAGTCCGTTGCGAGGGTTATTAGGTCATGTGACAGTTGCCAGAGGAGCAAATATCCTTCGGCATTATCTAAGGAGGAGCCGAGAGCAATTATCCCCTATTGACCACGTGAATTAATGGTTTGTGACCTGTTTGGCTCTTGTCCAAAAGGTGCCAGGGGTAACCAGTTTCTACTTGTTACCGTGGATGTGTTTTCGAAATTCGTCACCCTAGACCCCTTGCAGAACGCAACAGCAGCGCAAGTTATAAGTCGCTTAGTTAAGAGTGTATTCACAAAAGCTGGAAGACCAGAAACGATTCTTTCAGATAATGGATCGCAATTTACTTCCCATGAATTCAATGTCGCTATGGAGAGATTTGGAACACGTCACGTGTTCTCCAGCATCAGATATCCTGAGTCCAACAGTTCGGAACGTCTAATGTCAGAAGTTGCCAAGTTCGCACGTTTATACTGCCCTCAAGATCATCCTAGCTGGGTAAAATATGTACCTCTGATGGAGACATGCCTAAATACGACATATCATGAAAGTCTGAGAGATATTCCAGTGTTAGTTCATCATAACAGAAAGCCAGAAAGAGCTTGGGATGAAATAACACAATTCTTAACTAAAGATGCTGAACCGTCAGAGCAGGAAAGGGTGGATAATGCCCGAGAAAGCCTGATGGATGCGGCGGAAAAAAGACAGAAAAGAAATGAAGGAAAGCGCTACAACCCGCCTCTAGAAACTAATGACTTAGTTCTCGTACGTAAATCCACTAAAACAGATGCAGCGAGGAAGATATACATGAAGTTCAGTAGCCTGTACATTGGCCCCTACAAGGTAGGCAGAGTGTACGGGAATAATAGTTACCAAGTCCTAGACATCCACACGAACGAGGAAATAGGAAAATTCAATGCGAAGAACCTCAGAAAGTATTTTAAGAGAGTGGAATAAAACACAAAATACTGTTCATTAACGAATACCTAGAATGGTGTAATAAAAGTATTTGCACACTTTTATTAGCTAGGTTGGGAGGAGGATGAGCCAGTATTATGCTGTATACTTGAACCCTGATACGACAGCGAGACGTATTTTGAAATTATTGTTTGGCATTAATTTGGCTGCAGGCTTGAGGAGCAATACACTCGTCAGTCACTTAGGAGATAGATAGGCAATCCCGCCATGCTCTTGATCACGTGGACAGGACATGCTCACTAACTTATTTCTGCAACTGTCTGATGCATATATAAGATGATAATCGACAGAGTTCGATTGTCAACCTCGATACAAGGAGAGATGTATCATGGGTAGACTGCCAGCTGTGGCGTGTCTGCGAGCAGTTCTGAAATCACAGATACTTGAGTTTTGTGACACACGGAGTGAACGTGCTATCGTCTCTGCAAGAAAAGTTTCGTTAAACACGCAGTCGTACGAGTGTACTCTTATCACGGCGCGGAGCGAACAGGCGGATTGCTTCATAGCAACATGCGGTTGTTCGTATTTCTGGCGTGTTTGGCATAACCCAGAAAATAGATATATGCGAGTGAGCTTAGTTATTGCATGGACTTGTCAGTACAAACTCCACGATGAGGAAATCTACTACTTATATGGTTGAAATGCAGGAAAGCATTAGTATTATCAAGAACAATACGACTGGACTTTATTGTGGGAATCTAGCTGCTGTAGCAATGTTGGGCTAAGCAGATAGTACAGGAATGCAATGCAGAGGCAGGATTGATCATTTGGAATGACAACCTTATAAATACTACAATGAAGAAAAAGAAACGATTGTAGGCGTTCGTTCTGATCCAGTGGTTTTGAAGTACATGAGAATGAAGAAACAACTCCAAATGAACGAAACTACTTTACTGATAACGTCGAGGGAGCCTTGTACAAGTAATATGTAGGAACTCCGTTTCGTAGACAGTGGTTTTCGAGTTAGGAGGAAGTTGGTTCGACGACTTACAGCTCCAGCCATGGACTACTCAGGGATGAGGGTCCAGTTCCTGAAAGAAATGTATATTCCTTTACTTTCTTCAATCTCAACCAGAACATCGCCCAAGGTAGCTGGAAAACTTTTCTTTCTTGTAGACAGTAGACATTGTCACTTTTAGTTCGTCCCTTTTCACCAATATTTTATTAAATAGTATGAAATGTATTCGAAGACTAGATTTGGTTCCTTGTATCATTTATGTCGGAGAGTGTAATTTATTTTGTAGTTAATAGTAAACGTAATGCTATTTAGAGCATTACTTGTGTTTTTTTTTTAATTTTGGAAATAAAACCAAGCATTGAATTTTGTTGGGAAGACATCTGCAGCATAATTAGGACCAAGACGACGATATTTTTGTATAAGAATAGCGATTAGGAAGAAGATGGCCACACACACGTGCACTTGAACTATTACAAAAATATTTCAGTGATACTCTTCGTTTGGACTTATGACATTCTAGTAGACATTTCTTTCTTTTAGAAATGATAGTTCATTTTCATCATTATTTTCCATGGGTATGGAATCGTAGAAATCATCCATCGAGAACAATTATGAATTGATTGTCGAGGCATTTGTAGCCTACTTTCATATTTCTTTTAGTTTAGAGTTTTTTTTTAACTGAAACTTTAGTTCGTTCAGTCTTCAGCTTGTGTTATTTTAATTCGTTTTTGGTAGGCTCTTGGCTAGATCATCGTTTGATTTAATGGTTTGCGTGTATCTATTGATACGATAATAGACTCCTTTCCATGGTGTAAATCTCACGTGTTTTCTTCTGAGTAGTTAAGCCGTTTTTCGAGTTTGGATAGGCGAAACTGAACCGACTATTTTACTAGTGTCTATCTACGATTTTTGGTATATATAAGTTATTATGGAAATAATTATACATATATATATAGGAATAGTGAACTAAATTATCAGTTCAAACAAGTATAACAGAATTTGTCATAGACTTAAATGACGATAATTTATGGAAGTAGATAATACTACTTGTCTAATAAATTGTTGCAACTTGTTGAGTGAATTTGGGAAAGAGGTACTCTGTGACACTTCTATATTCGTCTACGATAAGGCGTGATATCTTCAGAGTAACTATCGAAAGGTTTTGAGTTTAATTACGTTTGGGAAAAATTCTTGACAGCTTTGGAAAGCTGAATTAATGTGTTGCAATTTAATGAATACGAATTTATTGTGCTAATGAAGCAAATATTTGACATCATTGGATGGTCAACATTAATATTGTATAATGTACTCGAAGTCTTATGTGGAGACATTAACGTAGTCATTTCGTTTTGTAAGAGTGAAATTAGCTTTTGAGCTATCACTAATTTGAATAGGAAGTTGTTGTGAACGTGAATTGGAATCACGAATGTTTCTCTTAAATGCCAGTATAAATTCAAATAACCCTACGTTTTTATTCTTGCCTATTAAGATTTGCCGGAGATGGATTGCTTATATCGTGACACACATATTTAAGTGACACAGCCACTTTTCGAATAGCTTTAATTAATTCATGCAATATAATACATTTGATATTTCAGTGATTTTAACAAAAATATACTGCATTCATTGAAGCATCTGGATAGTTAATAAACTATTTTCTAACTTGTAACACTATTCGATTATCTTAATTGGTTGCTGAATGCAACAAATTAAGAGAATTATAACCTTGAGATATACTTGTCGAATTAAATGGAAATGGGCAGCGATAATAACAAAATCCTAACTAAGGATATAATCTGTATATAAAATGTAAGATATGTATAAATTTTTAATAAGGGTATAGCATCAGTGCATGATTTAATATTGTATTTTTCATGTAATGTGTTCAATTAAAGAGATATTTAAATACTGCGATTTAGAGCAGTAAGATGGGGCCTTATTATAGGCGTTTATTGAAACTATTTTCGTCATTTGATTTAGAGATGCTTTCTTCATTTTTGTCTAATTGACAGACATACACCACTTGCCAGTTAATAAACTGAATTTAATTTTTAAAAAAATCTTTGAACGACTGGTGTTTTCTATTGGAAAAGGGAGTGCGTTAGGAGGACCAGTGGGTGGTTTTTTCTTGAGTTTGCTTAAAATTAACGCCCGAGATACTTTCGTTTTCTTTTAGAGTCTCTTGTTCGAGTTCTATTAAGTGCTTCGTTTCATTGTAATATATACACCACTGGCATCTTCGTATCGCATTCTTTAATATCGACGTATCCTAATCCCTGGTTGATCCTAGTTGGTAGACTTTTAGGGGTTATTTCAGCCGGGAACTTCCAGAATCTACGATCCAGCTTTTCCATCTGATTTCAACATGTAAGACCACTTGGATTACGGGTACAGTACCTACTGTAAGGCCACGGCCGCTTCCTTCCCTCTTCCTAGCCTATCCATCCCTATCTTCCATCCCTTCCCCTCCCTCTTGAGGCTTCTGTTCGCTTTGCAGGTGAGGCCGCCTGGGCGAAGTGCTGATCACACCTCCCCAGTTGTATCCATCCCGACCAGATGTTCCAAGCTCCAGGACACTGCCCATAGAGGCGGTAGTGGTGAGTTCCCTCGCTGAGTCCGTGGGTACCACCAACCTAGAGGGAAAATTGACTAAATAAAAAAAAATAAAAAAAATATATTTCAAGATAGGTGACAATTTTTTTTTGCCTAGGAAGCTTAGAATAGTCTCTTCTATCACCAGTGTAACGGACTTCCGTCATATCAAATACACCCTGTATATATATATACATAGGCCTAAATTATACAGTGTGGTCCACCAGCCCCTTATTTTTTTGGAGGAAGGCAACCCAACTAACGCGTATATCATAGTCGTTCTAAAAACATTAGTTCTTACTCCTTTACGGCCTAGTACAACTTTCCGGTTGAGTTCATGCTCGCGAATATAGTCGAAATTATTGGCAGCAGTGTTATTTCAATGCCATCAACTATAACGAATGTGTAAATCGACACATCCGAACAACACTGCCTTACGAAGGACATGAAGTGTCTATGAGGACTACAAATAGACTCAATACGTGAGAGTATCCCACCACTGCTCACGGTAGCTAAGATAGTTAAATCGTGCTTCTCAGCTGTAACGTCAGCAATGCTGCAATGTAGCAGGTTCGATCCCAAGGCAAATAAGTTCTTTTTTTTTTCGCTTAATGCCGTTTACAGTAGCTTCACTACGGACACATCTACCTGTTCCAATGAATGAATTTTTATTTGGTCCTGAAAAGGACCGTTTTTATTCGATGCTACGTAGTCAGGTTAGACGATGACATAATGGTCTGTACGAAGAAAAGGAAGAAAGCTTGTAGTTTAGCGTGACCGTTAATCTCGCGATCATAAGCCCCGGGATCTCCATTTTACGTGAATTCGAACCACAGGACATGGCGTTGGTGAGAGGCAAAGAGCTTGACCGCTGCGCCACCACAGCCCCCTGTAGGAATAAAGCAAAGTACTCTGCATATTCAGTATAGCAAGTGTTCGAAATGTTGACCACCTTGGTTGATGCAGATTTCAGCACGACGTATTACAGACAGTCTTGCACGCTGTATCATCTGAAGTGTAACAGCTTGGCATGCCTCGGTGATTAGTTGCCGAAGGTGGTCAGAATCTTCAGGCTCCTGTGCATATACTACCTGCTTTAAGTGACCCCACAGGAAGAAGTCAAGTGGCGTAAGATTAGGTGATCTGGCAGGCCAGTGAACGGGTCCTCCTCTTCCTATCCATTTACTTGGATATGTATCATGAAGATGGTTCCTGACGACTAATGATCCGTGAGGTGGGGCCCCATCCTGTTGCCACCACATTCGCAAGCGCTCGTGCAGTGGCACGTTTTCCAGCAACTGTGGGAGTTCATTTTGCAGAAAATGAAGGTAGCGTGCTCCCGTAAGATGGCCGTCGTAGAAATATGATCCGATTAGATTGTCACCCAAGATCCTGGAGCTTGAAACATAGGACGGGAATACAACTGGGGAGGTGGGACGAGCACCTCACGCAGGCAGCCTCACCTCAAAGCGAACAGGGGCCTTATGAGGGATGGGGAGATTGGGAGGGTTAGTCAAGTAGGAGGGAAGGATGCGGCCGTGGCCTTAAGTTGGGTAGCATCCCGGCATTTGCCTGGAGACCAAGTAGGACACCACGGAAAACCACTTCGAGGATGGCTGAAGGGTAAATCGAACCCTGCATGCTCATTTGGATCACCTGTGGCTGAGTAGATCCCGAACAAAATAATACCACGGGAAATTTTAAGGAATACGTATACTTCGATGCTAGCACTGGCGATCAGAATCTTGTTTCAATAAGGAGCTAGAACTTCGCGGTCATTTCGCCCCGTGTACTTGGGTGTGTGTAGAATTCCTCTGATAACCTGTCTATAGCGGTGTCTGTATTATGTATGTATTAGCAATTAAGGTGAGGATGGGGAAGGAGGCAGCCGTGGCCTTAAGTTAGAAACCGTCCCGGCAATAGCCTGGAGCAGAAGTGGGAAACCACAGAGAACCACTTCCAGGGTGGCTAAGGTGGGAATCGAACCCACCTCTTCTCAGATTTGCTTCACGAAGCTGAGTGTATCCAATTTCAACCCTCAGACCAGTATTGAATTTCTTGGCAGAACTGGGAATCGAACCTGGACCTCCGGAGCGACACGTCGATATGTTATGTTAATATCCATGACAGTTTTTTAATTTTCTGCCATTACTGGTCACGTGGCAAAAGCTATCAATTCGGTCGTATTCCCTTTATAAATCAGCCAAATTCAACCTAATCTTCACAAAAATACATCATAAGGGAATGAATGTGGCTATGTAGTTACATCCCCACTAAAATGGAGCGTGGGCTTTCATTTAAAAAAGTATGCCACTGGATTCGATGCACCATTCTACCCATTCTCGCCCGCCGTCCCCGGCCATGCTTTAACCGAATCAGGCACCAACGCATGGTATACAGATCGCGCTGCACATGCAGTTGTTACTGTAGCCGTCCCACCTCAAATGTTTAAGTCCATCTCAAAGTCTTCAATCACGGTTTATGGTGTTGATTTAACTTTATACTATTACAGATCACGTGGCGTAAGCTATTAATTCGATCGTATTACGGGGATGTGTGTTATTTCAAGGAACAATAAGTCATATGTTAGTAGAATGGGCCATAGTATTTGGCGGGGAAAAGTTTAAGGTCGGTTTTTCTTTGCTGGACCCATGACCCAATTACATTGTTGTCACACAGTCAGAGGGCAGAGCAATATCGACCATCAAGAGAAATGCAGTGTTAGTTGGGTTTCATAAAACTAAATAATAAGGGGCGGGTGGACCACACTGTATAGAAACTTTTGAACTGACGGTGGTTTTGGGGTCTAGGGGATGTGAAACGCGTAGATATGTCGAAATTTTCCGGAAGTCGAAACATGGTACCCATTGCAATAGTTAGCTTTCTAATGAAATCTACCTAACACTACCAAACCTACAGTGACACCCACAGACAGTCTCTGTCCTCCAAAAACAAAATACAAGAAACCCCGTCAGAAAACGTAGCACGTGTGGTAATTATTACTGATAAATATTAAAGCAAAAATAACTATATATTTAAATGTTGCAAAACTTAGAATTGACTATTATTCCGGCAATCTGGCGTCTTAATAGCCGCAGCAGTTAAAAGGAACGTTGACCTCAAAGTATTGAATTAATATTTCATTTTAAATACTATTACAACACTATGTATTACTATTATAACTTCGCACAGTTTGCATATTTGCTTGGAGATCTTTAGAAGATAGGTCCAGCAGCCAATGTTGTTGCTTTCTCCGCACCATCCTTGGTCTAGTTTTCTCTGCGGCAGAGTATTGTGCTTCTGTGTGGATCAACAGCTGTCATGTGAAACTTGTGGACACTCAGCTGAGGAACACAATGAAGATTATTTCAGGTGTAATAAGATCGATCCCTATCCATTGGCTTCCTGTCCTGAGCAACATCTGACCTCCTTCACTCCGTAGAGCACAAGCACTTCTAAGAGAATACTTCAAGATACATGGGAACCCTGACTTGCCCATTCACTCCAATATTCCTGACCTTCAGAGGAACCGGTTGAAATCTAGACATCCGCCAATTAAGTTCGCTCAGAAGCTCACAGAAGATAATTTCGACCCCTATATGCCCAACGGAAGGAAGAATGGATCTTAAAAACAGATGGACATCTCTGGTCTATGTTCACATCTAATTCAAGGTTTGATCTCCCAAGAAGAACTTGGACCTTCCTCAACAGATATCGTTGTGGTCATGGAATCTGTGCTGCGTCTACAAATGGGGAAAGATGCAATCCCCCAAGTGTGACTGAGGTGCCCCTCTTCAAACCACTGAGCACATTGTAAGGGAGTGTAATAGAAGAGCCTACCCTGGAGATTGGTTTGATTTTCTAGAGGCCACTACAGAGGCTCTGTATTGGATAAGTACATTGGACATTAAAATATAATGTACTTGCTTTCCTGTTTTTGTGTATATATAATAACCTAGGCCTACCAAGCGACCGCTGCCCAGTCCTTTGGCATGCAGATATTGGGGTGACACGTGATGAGCGCATCGGGTCCCCTCGGCCGTTAATCTTGGTTTTCGTGATCGGGGCGCTGCCTCACTGTCAGACAGCTACTCAATTGTCCTGAGTGCACTCCGTTCAGCCCTCACGTGAGTTTCTAAAAATCCCTAACGGAGCCGGGATCGAACCCGACGCCTCCGGGTGAGAGGCAGGCGCCATACGATAAATAAATAAATACTATTGTAACCCTTGGTAGACTAACATTGGAAGTACTAATAATAATAATAATAATAATATCGTATGGCCTCGGGTGCCGGGTGCAAGCTTTGTTATTTGACACCCAGAGGGTAGCTTGCATGTCGAATTTCGTTGTTCCTTGACTATGTAAGTCAAGGAGGTTAGATGTTAGATATCTAATCTCCTTGAAAACTATAGCGCTTTCTAGTAGAGAAATGAGGAACTTAGTGTTGGCGGAAACTCCCGAGATTAATTTTGCCAGTATGAACTCGGCCAACAGAATTCAAATGGGTTCTTTGACTTGCCAACATCGTATGACATGCGTATCGTATTTTTGCCGCCTTTCAAAAATCACTTACAACGGCCAGGAGCGAACCTGCAATCTTGGGTATAGTAGACCGACTCGATATCCACTCACCAACCGTGGCAAGCTAAACACTGGAAGTCAATTCACACCACTGAGTTGTATGATTTAGAGGGTTTTTCTCAGAAATTAAGAAAAGAATAGTGTTGGCGAAGAAAGCCTTTCAAAATAAGAAGAATTTGCTGCTCAATGAGCACCTCAACTTGAAGATAAGGAAGTCATTTCTCAAGACCTTTGTAAGGAGCGTGTTGACCTATGGTTGTGAAACATGGACACTTGGGAAAAGAGAAGAAACAAAACTTGAGGCAGCTGAAATGTGGTTTTGGAGACGAATGTCCCGAACAAGCTGGATGGAAAGAAAGACAAATGAGCTTTTCCTGAACCATATACAGGAAAATAGATGCCTGTTGAACACCAACAGCGGCTTCGGTGGCGTAGTTGGTAGCATGCTATACCGAAGATCGCGGGTTCAAACCCGGCCGAAGTCGTCGGATTATTTAAGAGCGTTAGAAATCCCTCAGTATGCCTTCCTTCGGAGGGGAAGTAAAGCCGGCGGTCCCATGTCATAGATTTATGGCAAGAAAAAGAACGTTCCACTAACTACACTTGTGGAAGCTAAAATGTGTAGGTTAGTTTGATAACGCTATAATTGTTCCAACGTTTGCCTCCAGGTGCTGACTGCGATGGCATTTAGTAGCCACGTCCGCAGTTAGGTGTCGTGGTCGGTAGCATTTGGTGGCAAAAGTAGGAACTACTTGAAAAATACAGCCATCACAAGACAAATTCTACATACGCCCAAATTATACGGGGCTACATGACTGCGTTGTCGCAGCCCCTAAACTAAGGAACCAACCAACCATTGAACACCATCAAGAAAAGAAGAGCAAACTCCATGGGACACATACTCAAACATGACACTCACCTCAAATTAATCTTTGAAGGAAAAATTTTGGGAAAGAAACCAAGAGGACGATCAAGACAATCGTATCTCAAGAACATTGTCAAGGAAATGGAATGTGACTCGCATGCCCACATGAAGAGAAATGCTGAAGACCGTTTGAAATGGCTGCAACGACAACGCATTCAGCCTTTAAAAGCTGATGGTGACTATCGGCCTACAATATTTTGATAGGTATCGAACCCGGTCTGCCTTGGTGGGATCCTTGGGGCCATTCCGCCGTAACCCCCTCCACACGATACAGGCTGGCTATAAAGCAAGGACGACTCGCTGTTATCAGTCAGTTCTGAAGATGAGCGGGACAATCTGCATCCTATTACTCCTAGCCACAGCTGAAATGCTGGCTGCCCAGAGTTATTATGAATACCCCGAGTATAACGACGATGTAATGGACCTTGGGGAGTTTCAGGATAGCAGCTCTTATGATCCCTGTACATGTGAGCGTCACCCTAAGGAGTCGTGCGCCTGTGTGCATGCATCATTGTGTGGTTCAAATGGAACGATCATCAAGACAGGAATAGGTCTCATCCCTTACAGGTAAAGTGTTCATCTCATATAAATATATAGACACCGGGGTATTGCTTCTCAATTTTAGTTGATTTAAATAGGCCTGTTAAATCCCTGAAACAAGCTTGAAAATAGGCTACAGCCTGTATCCACGAGTTTGGTGTAATATCGCCCGGTTATTGATAAATATGAATAATATTTTAGCAATAAAAGATTGTATATTTGTTGTTTTCATTTAGGGACTCGGATTCTGAAATCAATTCCGCCCCGTGTACTTGGGTGTGATAACTCATATTATTCTGTAGTCTCTATTAGTGTGTGTACTGTATTTGTAATTCAGGTGATGGTTAGGATGGAGGCGGCCATGGCTTGAAGTTAGGAACCATCCCAGTATTTGCCTGGAGTAGAAATGGGGAGACCACGGAAAACCCCTTCTAGGATGTTAGTAAGTTATTGGATTTTAAGGGGTGGAACAGTGAGGTCATCCTCCTCTCCTTCTAGGATGGCTGAGGTGGGAATTGAACCCTCCATTTTTGGCTCACGAGACAGTGTTCTCCATTCCAGCCCTCAGACCGGATTTTTTTTTGTCTGGGCCGGAAATCGATCCACCGTTACGACAGCCAAGAATGCTAGCCGCTACTCCGCGAGGTTGTCGATGATCAGATGGTTGTTGTTGTTGCTTATTTTAAGGACCTTCGTGACACGTTGGTCATGTAGCCCCATGTAATTGTGTGAGTTTGGAATTTGTGTGTTAACTTGTGTTATTGTGTTGGGTGTACTACAGTGTGTATTTGTACATTGGGATAGGATTGGGAAGGAAGCAGCCGTGATCTTAAGTTACGAATCAAACCCTCGTTTTCTCAGCTTTGCCTCATGAGGCGGAGTGTACCCCTTTCTAGCCGTCACACCAGTATTAAAATTTCTTGGCAGACGTCCGTGGCGACAGCCAAGAATACTAGCCGCTTCACCACGAGGTGGTCGATGATCAGATTAAAAAATCTGCAATCTTATACATTGACAGTGAGGTCATCTGCCCCTGAGATATAAAGATGCCTCAAGATTGATAAAGGAATATGACCATTATTACATTTTCCAAATCAGTTAAGTGAAAGAAAAAGGGGGCGAAAATTAAAATTCCAATATCTGAACAATCGGGAACAATTAATCTTTTAGATGAATCGAGTCACCAAGGAGTAGCAAAGGAAACTAAAGCAAAGACGACCTCGCCCTCATTCAAATAGTGGGGAGAGCGAAAGCTATTTCGACGCATTCAGCGCTTATGGAAAACATAAAACTGCGAGGGAAAACAAACACCCATAATAATCGCACAGATTATACGCGCCCGACAGAAGGTGAGAATATACATACTATTTTCTTTTAATCCACCAGTTCTTCTGGGCTTTTGTTCGCCAGTAAAAGCCAATATACCATCTTCTTGGAAGTCTCCATAGGGAGGTTAAGGCTGCAGGAGCTTTTATTTCTCGCAGCAAAGTGGTGCAAGTGCACTTGTATCTATATACCTAGGTATATAAAACTCAATGTTGGTTTGTCTGTCTGTCTGTCTGTTATTTATACAAATCTACACCGTTTCACCGATCTGAACCAAAATGTGTATACTTACCCTTTGGAACCCTGCGAGTAACACTGTCTACATGAAATTTCGGACAGACCACTCCATTCTCTGCATTTGGGCCCTTTGGCACAAATCTACACCGTTTCACCGATCTGAACCAAATTTTGTATACTTACCCTTTGGAACCCTGCGAGTAACACTGTCTATGTGAAATTTCGGACAGAACACTCCATTCCCTGCTTTTAGGCCCTTTGGCACAAATCTACACCGTTTCACCGATCTGAACCAAATTGTGTATACTTACTCTTTGGAACCCTGCGAGTAACACTGTCTATATGAAATCTCGGACATACCTCTCCATCCCCTGCATTTAGGCCCTTTGGCACAAATCTACACTATTTCACCGATCTAAACCACATTTTGTATACTTACCCTTTGGAATCCTGCGAGTAACACTGTCTATGTGAAATTTCGGACAGAACACTCCATTTCCTGCATTTAGGCCCTTTGGCACAAATCTACACCGTTTCACCGATCTGAACCAAAATTTGTATACTTACCCTTTGGAACCCTGCGAGTAACACTGTCTAAATGAAATTTTGGACAGACCGCTCTATTTCCTGCATTATGTCCCTTTGGTACAACTCCATTGTTAGTCATCGGCTTAGATGGGCAGGTCATACCCATCGTATGAGTGACAGCAGACTACCTCGGCAAATCCTGTGTAGTGAACTCAACTCTGGCAAGAGGCCATGTGTTGCTCCTTTAAAACGATATAAAGACCAACTCAAGCAGACCATGAGGAGAGTAGAGATAAACCCAAATACTTGGCATACTCTTGCACTGGATCGCCCTCGCAGGCTTGCTACCATCTCAGCTGCAGTTGCACAGTTTGAGCAGGAACGTCGTAGACAGGAAGAGGAAATTCGCCAGAGGAAGAAGATACGTCAAACACTACCACGTCCTCCACCCTCCATCGGATGCAACATATGTGGTCGCATGTTCTATGCGAGAATTGGCCTGATAAGCCATCAGCGCCATCTTCATCGTCTGGACTAAAGATTATGGAACTGCAGGCGAGAAGCGTAAACTCGGATACGAGTATCGGCCGACGACAACTCTACACTGTTTCACCGATCTGAACAAAATGTAGTATACTTACCCTTTGGAACCTTGCGTGTAACACTGCCTACATGAAATTTTGGACAGACCACTCCTTTCCCTGCATTAAGGCCCTTTGGCACAAATCTACACCGTTTCATCGATCTGAACCAAATTTTGTATTCTTACCTTTTGGAACCCTGCGAGTAACACTGTCTACATGAAATCTCGGACAGACCACTCCATTCTTGCATTTAGGCACTTTGGCAAAAATCTACACCGTTTCACCGATCTGAACCAAATTTTGTATACTTACACTTTGGAACCCTGCGAGTAACACTGTCTACATGAAATTACGGACAGACCACTCCGTTCCTTGCATTTAGACCCTTTGGCATAAATCTACACCGTCTCACCGATTTGAACCAAAATTTGTATACTTACCCTTTGGAACCCTGAGAGTAACACTGCTTAAATTAAATTTCGTACAGACCACTCCATTCCCTGCATTTAGGCCCTTTGGCACAAATCTACACCGTTTCACCGATCTTAACCAAAATGTGTGTACTTGACCTTTGGAACCCTGCGAGTAACCCTGTCTAAATAAAATTTCGGACTGATCACTCCTTTTCCTGCATTTAGCCCCTTTGGCACAAATCTACACCGTCTCACCGAACCGAAAAACCCTGCGAGTAAAACTGTCTACATGAAATTTCTGACAGACCACTCCATTCCCTGCATTTAGGCCCTTTGGCAAAAATCAACACCGTTTCACCGATCTGAACCAAAATGTGTATTCTTGCCCGTTTGGAACTCTACGAGTAACACTGTCTACATGAAATATCGGACAGGCCACTCCATTTTCTACATTTAGACCCTTTGGTACAAATCTACACCGTTTCACCGATCTCAACCAAATTTTGTATACTTACTCTTTGTAACCCTGCGAGTAACACTGTCTACATGAAATCTCGGACATACCTCTCCATCCCCTGCATTTAGGCCCTTTGTCACAACTCTACACTATTTCACCGATCTAAACCACATTTTGTATACTTACCCTTTGGAACCCTGCGAGTAACACTGTCTGAATGAAATTTTGGACATACCGCCCTATTCCCTGCATTTTGGCCCTTTGGCACAAATCTACACCGTTTCACCGATCTGAACCAAAATGTGTGTACTTGACCTTTGGAACCCTGCGAGTAACCCTGTCTAAATTAAATTTTGGACAGACCACTCCATTCCCTGCATTTAGGCCCTTCGGCACAAATCTACACCGTTTCACCTATCTGAACCAAATTTTGTATTCTTACCTTTTGGAATCCTGCGAGTAACACTGTCTACATGAAATCTCGGACAGACCACTCCATTCCTGCATTTAGGCCCTTTGGCAAAAATCTACACCGTTTCACCGATCTGAACCAAATTTTGTATACTTCCCATTTGGAATACTGCGAGTAACACTGTCCACTTTAAATTTCGGACAGACCACTCCATTCCCTGCATTTAGCCCCTTTGGCACAAATCCACACCGTTTTACCGATCTAAACCAAATTTTGTATACTTA
The DNA here is from genome assembly GCA_946902985.2 of Meconema thalassinum. Classification (NCBI taxonomy): domain Eukaryota; kingdom Metazoa; phylum Arthropoda; class Insecta; order Orthoptera; family Tettigoniidae; genus Meconema; species Meconema thalassinum. The sequence goes on along the minus strand of OX336388.2, from coordinate 600,080,155 downwards.
CACCATGACGAATGAAAGATCGAGTGGACTCCTCAAGTTCAAGCGCGCCCCGCCCGGCAGCGCTAGAGGTGGGCAAGTTCCACGCTGCCGGTCAGCTGGTCTTAGGGATAATGCCAAGGGAAACGAATTGCTTTGTAACTGATACTCTTTTAAAATGTAATTAGCGATTACAATTGAAATAACATGGCAGGGCACAATGGAAAATATAATTCACGGAAATAAGTACTACAGTCTCCATTACATCTTACGGAAAGCACAGATTCCTGGAGTAGGCTATACAGACTGTTACTTTTGTTGTTTCTTGTTGTGGCAATTTAGTTTCCTCAGATTGAGACTAATGAAGGTGAATTTGTGGGTCTGAATCTAATTAATGAAAATGGGAGAATGGCAGAGCGGCTCTTGAGATCACTAGTGACAGAGTTGAGATGGCTATCCTCAGAGGGAGTGATGCCTATGTGGTGATTATCTAATTCCTCAATGAGGGAAATAAATTGGGCTATGGGATTGAGCGCGTTAATTACTGTTTGCCTGACTGATTTACAAAGGCTAATACTAATAGGTGGGTGGATGAGGACCATCGTGGTCTGAAGGTTACTGCCATTGGGTGAAGCGTACCACAGCTCTTTCTCGAAATCAAATGTCGGGAATGTGACGTAGCTCGGTGAGGGAAGAGGTGAGCTAGAGAGTGAGGAATCTGATGTTGGTGAAGCTGGTTTAAGAGGAACGAGTAGACCATATCGTTTTTGGGTAGGCCCATTCGGAATTAGTGTTTTTGGATTGACAGGGGTATAATTTGGGATTTTAGGGTCATCAGGGTCCTGAGTTATCAGGAATGTTATGCCCTGGTACGTTAATGTGCGAGGTTTAGTGTCAGTGCGCGACATGTTTGTGTTCGTGAGAGTATAAGTGCGTGTAATGAGTAAGAGGTGATGAGAGATAGTGGTCAAATACCTTGGTCGACCAGAGAATAAGGAAAGAGAAAAACAAATTTACCAGTCACTCAAAGTTATCCAGTTTAAATACAGTTGGAGCTGTGACGTTGAGTGCGCTGATGAAATTTGAAGTTACTTGAAATAATTAATTATTGGCTGCTTGGTAGGGTGAAGGGATGAGCTAAACTTGTATTAAAACTCGAAAGAGACAGGAGTTGCTTGACTAGGATGGTTACAGGGAGGGTATGGTGTTGGATATTTCAATGGTAGAGGAGTGACTTAATCTGCACTGTTACCACGGGGAATGCAAATTAAGCCTATAGGAACGTAGTGGAATGGCTTGAAATATCGAAGTCGAGGCGATAGCGTGGACTAGGCTCGGTAGACATTCAGGAAAGGCTGGCGGATCATCGATTTCGTCAATTGGCGTTAGAATACGGAGCTTGGAGCAGTGGCGTGCAGTTTGCTTGGATGCTGGACTCGGAATGATGATGGCACAAAACAGTAATATTAGCAAAGAAATATGTTTGAAGTAGGTCTACACAAAACATAAAACGCTGATGTACAGAAGACGCAATGAAATGAATTTAAGAACTGAAAGCAAAGAAAATTCAATTTAATTCACACAAATATCTCACACAGTAGCTTTCCCCGCACTTTTCTATGACCCGGTTCGGCGGAACAACAGGGCACGTGTTGGACATAATCGCTTGCAGTGCCTGTAGCGGCGGGACCACGAACTACCGTTATATAATGGCGGAGTCCTCACACTAGGTCCTTCTATTCGTCATGCTTACACTTTGGAACCCTGCGAGTAATACTGTCTACATGAAATTACGGACATACCACTCCGTTCCTTGCATTTAGACCCTTTGGCACAAATCTACACCGTCTCACCGATTTGAACCAAAATTTGTATACATACCCTTTGGAACCCTGCGAGTAACACTGCCTAAATTAAATTTCGGACAGACCACTCCATTCCCTGCATTTAGGTCCTTTGGCACAAATCTACACCGTTTCACCGATCTGAACCAAAATGTGTGTACTTGACCTTTGCAACCCTGCGAGTAACCCTGTCTAAATTAAATTTCGGACTGACCACTCCTTTCCCTGCATTTAGCCCCTTTGGCACAAATCTACACCGTCTCACCGAACCGAAAATCCCTGAGAGTAAAACTGTCTACATGAAATTTCTGACAGACCACTCCATTCCCTGCATTTAGGCCCTTTGGCAAAAATCTACACCGTTTCACCGATCTGAACCAAAATGTATATACTTGCCCTTTTGGAACTCTACGAGTAACACTGTCTACATGAAATTTCGGACAGGCTACTCCATTTCCTACATTTAGACCCTTTGGTTCAAATCTACAACGTTTCACCGATCTGAACCACACTTAATGTATTTACCCTTTGTAACCCGACGAGTAAGTATGTCTACTTGAAATTTCGGACAGAGCACTCCATTCCCTGCAGTTAGGCCCTTTGTCACAAACCTAAACCATTTCACCTAATTACAACGAATTTTACATACCGTTTGAATCCCTGCTGGTAACAATGTCCATTTGTTATATTTAAAATAACATACAAAAGGATCTTGAGAAACACTTTTTAAGGGCCTAAAATCATTCATGTACGTAGAAGTGTAACTCTAAGAATATTTTAACAAGTCTATTGTTGACTGATAAATAGGCCTGTATCACTCCGCCCCAACCCGTGTTCCGGAGCAGATTTGCGAAAATAGTTGCATCTTGCGCTGTTTATAAATTGCTATCACGATGAGTGATTAGTACAAAAAGATTTCCTAGGCCCCTGAAAGCAATTATCATCATGAAAATATTATTCCTCTGTATAAGTGTGATGGTGTTGGTGCAGTACATTGAGGTGTAGATCAGCTGCAATAAGCTTTGGTGCTTTCAAATATAGTTTCATTTATTCCAATCCTTATCCTTCAGCGCTATGTGGCGCTAAATGACACTTTTTTTTTACCTCAGGAGCTCGGGACAGCCAAAGATTTCCAAAGTGCTCTGATTATTTTCCTACAGCGCTATGCGACAACAGACGACACTATTGGTCTCTACATTTCTAACAGCCAATGAGATATAGGCCCTAGGCAGTGTCTTTTATTTCACGTACTCCTCTTCCTAATTTTTTAAAATTTGTTTGTAAATTGCATGTGTCAGTGCTGTAGTTAGCAAATAGCTGTTTCCCTATTCATGATTATCAATATTATCATTACGGGAAAATGACCTGAATGTTACGTCAATTATACTGTACTACTTATCACCCCCACTACAACCACCACCACCACCACCACCACCACCACAAAAAGTTATATTTTTAAAATATTTTTTTTCTGTTAGTTCAAGTGTCATGGGCCAGTTCTGTAGTAGTATTCATGATCATACATAAAACAAATAAATCCACCGGGCGAAGCCGGGCGCTACTGCTAGTATCTCTATATATATAAAAATGAAAGTTTGTCTGTTTTTTCTGAATTTCCACGGAAATTTGCGATATTTGCGCGTTTTAGGCAGTTTTAAGACGGATGCGCGCAAAAATAACTTGTCTGTCTGTCTGTGTGTCTGTGTGTCTGTGGACAACTTCTACGAGTCTTTATAACTTGAGAACGGCTGGGTGGATCAACGTAAAATTTGATACAGATATCCATCAGAGGCACCACACTAATCATTGATGTAACTCTTCTCCGTACCTCTCATAAAAGGGGCCCTACCCCCTTAAAATACATGCTGAAATAGGCGTAGAAAGCTGAAACAAAGCTCATTTTCAGCCCCTCAATGTGGGAAACGAAACTCGGAGGGCCCCCGAAAACCACATTTTAAGGCCCTAAAACCAACAGTTTCTGAGATATTCCCAGAAAACTAATTTCACTTAATAAATTAATGAAAGAATGCATGGCGGTAACCATGGCAACTGAATCTCAGAGGTCCATCTATTTCTGTAAGACGCAATGCAATTCCATTTATTACATTACTGTGAAGGTTTGCAAACGGCTATAAGGTTATAATGGATCCAAATTAAGCTGAAATATTCATTAATACATACAATGCGCTTAAGGGGTCAAGGGGTACTCTAGAATTTTTTCACGCGATTTACACGTGCGGGTGTGGTACGGAAGGTCTATTATATCCCTTCTCTATTATATAAAAATGAATGTTTGTCTGATTTTTCGGCATTTCTACGAAAATTTGACATATTTGCCCGTTTCAGACTGTTTTGTGACGGATGCACGCAAAAATATATTTGTGTCTGTCTGTCTGTCTGTCTGTCTGTGGACAATTTTTTGTGTCCTTATAACGCGAGATCGGCTGGATGGATTAACGTAAAATTTGATACAGATATCCATCAGAGGCACGACACTAATCATTGATGTAACTCTTCTCCGTACCTCTCATAACAGGGGTTCTACCCTAAAAGGACCCCGAAAACCACATTTTAAGGCCCTAAAACCAACAGTGTTTGAGATATTCGCAAAAAATTAATTTCACTTAATAAATTAATGAAGGAATACATGCCGGTAACAATGGCAACAGAATCTCAGAGGTCCATCTATTTCTGTAAGATGCAATACAATTCCATTTATTACATTACTGTGAAGGTTTGCAAACGGCAATAAGGTTATAACGGATCCAAATTAAGCTGAAATATTCATCAATACATATAATGCGCTTAAGGGGTCAAGGGGTAATCTAGAATTTTTTAACGCGATTTACACGTGCGGGTATGGTCCGGAATCCCTATCCCTATTTTGTTATATTATTATTATTATTATTAGTATTATTCTTTTTATTATTATCATTATTATGGCGTACAACGAAGAGACAAAGCTCATTTTCAAACCCTTGGGGTCAGAAACAATACTCGGGGCCCCTCAAGAGCCGTAAAGGATCACCGAAAACTATATTTTAAGGCTCTATACCCAACAGTTTCTTAGATATTCCCAGAAAACTAATTTCATTTAATAACCTAAAGAAGGAATGCAAGCCACTAACCATGACAACAGTATCTCAAGAGGTGGCATCCAACTTTCCATCTATTTCTGGAATAAGGAATGCCACTCCATTTATTACATTTCTGTGAAAGGTTGCAAATGGAGTACCCTAGATTTGTTTCACACGACTTGTGACTGTTCCGGTCACAATGTTCCCAAACCCTTATTTGGTTGACTGCAAGAGAAGTCAGGTTAGGGTAATTTGTTCATACCATTTCTTTTCTTGTTCATCATCATCATTTAGGTTGTAGAATTTCATTTTATTTAGTGTATATATATCTTGTGTATCTCGGGGACTCAGTCAGGAATATTTCATTTAATTTGTATGGGAGATGTCAGTATACAAGACAGCGGATTGTGTAGGTAAGCTACAAGATGTTGCAACAGCAGGAAACTCTAGGCCAAATTTAGATTGGGCCGAGAATAACTTCCCTTGTCTTGAAGAAAGCTTTGTGTAAATTGTGTAAGGTTCTGACGTCAGAGAAGAGTTTCGCGCCACGAGTTGTAAGAAATATACATGGGTTCGAGATTATTGGTGTATTTTGTATGGGTTGGAGGGTATCATGACCCTGGCGGAGAAAGAGGAAAACATGTGTTTACAAGATGAGAGGTGGGATTTTCGTGTATAGCGGGGCTTCACTTCTATTGTAGCGTCTGATTGGAAAGGTCGCGTTCTCGTAATTTGGCGTAGGCCTATTTGGAGAAACAGTTTTGTTGAAAGCATGGCTTGTGAATGTACTCGAAACGGCTACATATCACAACGATGTTATCTCTGTTAGCACAATTCAAGTTGGGTACGGAAGCACATTCATTTCTCTCGCAGAGATGTGGCTATGTAAACCAGTAAACATCTCTAACCTCAAACCACGTGTGGAAAATCTTAGAAATGCTGGGGAGAACTGATCTATCGAGTATGTCTCGTAGATTATCTGCTAGATCGTCGATGAGTGAGTAACAAACATCTTTATATTCCAACATTCATTTTGGGTCACATGTTTTCGTCATTGCCGAGGAGAGAAGATAGTAAACCATAGTCTGTTCGACGAGAGTCCCCGCCATATGTTTAAAGTTGATATTAATACACATATTTTGAAGGTTATAATTAGTTTTCTTTATAGGGAATTACACCTAATAGTTGAACGCCCAAATGATACCAGTTAGGTTGACCAAATGTGTGTCCAACACTCCACGACCCTGCCATTTCAATTGTGTGGTATATGATGAAGTACTTCCGATCAAAAATAGGAGGATGATTTTGGGAAGTTTTAAATCAGTCGCCCAAGAAGGGCTGGTAAAAAGTTACAACATAGCACCTCAACGTGGGGAAAGAGTAGGGAAACCTAGCAGGTATCATTAGGGCACATATGCACACAGCCGATAGACACCTTAGGAGTATTAGGGTTCACAGTAATTTGTTTTGTTTTAAGGGGTATGTCCACATCAGACAATTTAGAATTAAGGTCAAGGGTTGTGTGTAAATCAAACAGTAAAATGTCAGGTAATCAGGAAACTGGGGGAAGTGGCAGTGAGGAAGATGTGGAAAAGACAGTGGGAACATATGTTACCATTGTTACTACTGAGTCGCAGCTGATCGCTGAAGGTAGTAACTTAAATGTAAATGGGGGGGTTATGAACGATAGTTTGATCCAAATGCTACTGAGTGAAATAAAAGAGATTAAGAAGCAAGGAGAATCTATGAGTAAGGAAATTAAGGAGCAGGTAGGCTCTGTAAATGAGAAGGTAGAGTCAGTGACCAAACAGATAGTAGAAGTGAAGGAATTTGTAAGTAAGGAAATTCAGGAGAGCAACAGGGCCACGAACACAAGGATAGAGAGTCTCAGCAAAGAAATACGGGACCATAAGTCTGTCCTTAATAGTAGAATGGAGAGTATGAACCTGGAATTAAGTGGGAAAATTAGCAAACAGGGAGAGGAAATCAGGGCAGAAATGTAGGGGAATCAGGCTGGGATCACAAGTAGGCTAGAAGGAATGGAAGGCCATCAGAACCAGCAAGATGTGGAAATAACGAAAATTAAGTCAGAGATAGCTAGTTCAAGGGCAGAAGTACAGAATGTAACGGGAAAGTGTGATGAGATATGCAACACTGTAAGTGGGAATAAGAGGGAATATTTAGATAGAGTAGGTGCCGTTGAAAATAAGTTGGGAGAGATTGAGGGTCTGAGAGGGAAGCAGGTGGCATTGACCGAGAAAAACGAAAAGCTGCAGGAAGAGCTGATAAAGGTCAGGAGAGAGTTGAAAGAGCGACCGATGAGTCAAAGGGTTGTGATGCCATCTAGTTTGCTACTCAGGGACCCTGGTCTGCCACAATTTAACTCAAGGCAGTTCAACCCTATGGAGTTTTTAAAAACCATTGAGAAGAAATTCAGCAAGGATCTAGAAGACGGGGTTGTCGAATGGGAAACAGTGTTGGAGATCTTGTCTAACTCATTTCAAGGGGATGTGAAAGCATGGTTCCAAATATACAGGCCTAACATGAATAGTTTAAGGGAATTCAGGGATAAATTCAAAGCTAAGTTCTGGGGGGAGGGGGTACAGTCCAGGGAAAGGGAAAAATTAACTTTTGGGAAATATAAGGAGAGAGAAGGGGTATCCCTGACAGAATATTTTTTGGCACATGTACTTATTTGGAAGAATTTGGATGGGCTGACCTCTGACAGTGATGTGGTTAGGGTCATGTTGAAGCACTTCCCACCTAGAATTCAGGAGGCAGCTTGTATGCAGAAGGTAAGGACGGTAGAAGAGTTGGAAGAGCTTCTTACGAGCTTTGACGTTTTAGGCAAGCAGCACATGGAGAGGCCAGAGGTCAAACAGGAATTTAGGGGCAATAGGGGGAATAATCAGGAGTTTAATAGGGGTAGATTTAATCAGGAGCAAAGAGATTATCAGCAGAGGCAGGAAAACTATCAGAGAGGTGGGGGGCGTCAGGATAATTCACAGCGACAGGAAGGTAACTATCAGAGAGGTGGGGGGCGTCAGGAAGGTGGTAACGAAAGAGTACAGGTGAACCAGAGGAGACAAGAACAAGGTGGTCAAGGAGCTTTAAACTCCGAACGGGCTGTGCAGGGAGGTCAGTCAGGCAGTCCGTAAGAAATGAAGTCAAGCAGTGTGTTATTGTGGGTGAGGAGGATTTTATGCCTATGAGTCGGGAGGATCTGCTAGCTGACCAGCAGGAGTTCTCATGTATCGGGGAGAAGGAGGCTTTTATGTCAACTGTTGAGTTGAGCATACTAGGTAAGAGAGTGCAGGCATTGGTGGATTCGGGGAGTGAGAGAAGTGTCATCAGTAAGGGATTTTATGATACTTTAATCAAGGACGGTGGTAAGTTGGAAGAAATTCCAGTTAAGTCGACCTATGTGGTAACTGCTGTTGGTAATAAATCCCAAAGAGTGGGAAAGCAGGTATTGTTGCCCATGAGGTTTGGTAATGAAGTTGACCACAAGACTTGCTTGGTAATTCCTAACCTAATTTATGAAATGATTTTGGGGATAGACTGGCTTAACGAGCATAGTGCTGTTATTGATTTTGACCGGGGTGTCATCAACTTTGTGAGGGGGAATATAAGCCAGGAGATGAGAATGAAATGCAAGAGTGTAGATAAGACAGTAAAGGCATGTGTTACTGAGGTCACTGTAGGGGATATGGCAGAAGGTAAGGCTGACGATGAGGAGGAAGTTGTGGATTTATGTCACATTGCTGTGGAGGGTGATAAGTGTGATCAACTCCAGCAGGCTGTGGATAAGAGTGGTTTAAGTGTTGAGGAGAGGGATAAGTTGTTAGAGGTTTTAGAGCTAAACCAAGAAGTTTTCAGTGACAAGCCAGGGCTAACACATGTCTATACGCATCAGTTCGAAATTGTAGATCATTCTCCATTTTCAGGACCCAAGTACCCGATACCTCACAAATTTGCTGATGCTGTGGAGAAAGAAATAGGCATTATGCTGAATCAGGGTATTATTGAGCCTTCAACTAGTGCATATCTGAATCCCTTAGTTGTGGTTGGGAAGAGTGATGGCTCGGTCAGGTTGTGTATTGATGCCAGGCAGCTCAATTGTAAGATATCTGGGGACCAACAGAGGCCAGAATGTGTTGAGGAACTGGTTCAGAAATTCAATGGTAAGCAATGGTTTTCCACTATGGATCTGAGTGCATCATTTTGGCAGGTACCGTTGAGAGAACAGGACAGGAAGTTGACTGCGTTTAGCTTTAAGAGTGGTTTGTACCAATTCAGGGTCGTTCCTTTCGGAACAAAGACCAGCAGTTCAGCGTTGATTAGGGCCTTAAATCTAGTGTTAGGGAGGGACACACACGAGTTTGTGACAATGTACATAGATGATTTAATTGTTGCATCTTACACATTAAAGGAACACCTGGATCACTTAGACATTGTTTTGGGGAAATTAAGGGACGGGGGATTTACAATTAAACTTAAGAAGTCTCTGTTTTGCACAACATCAATCACATTTTTAGGGCATACTATCACAACACAAGGGGTGTCTCCCGAACAGTCACGATTAGACAAGATTCACAACACTGCTACACCACGTAACGCCAAACAATTGAGGTCAATATTAGGGGTTTTCAATTATTTTCGTAGATTCGTAGTTAAATATTCCTGTCTTGTAGAACCGTTTAGGGAATTGCTGAAGCAGGGTACTAAGTGGGTATGGACCCAGGTGCACGATGAGGCTTTTAAGGAGTTGAAGAGAGGCTTTGTAGAGACTGTCATGCTTAGGTATCCTCGTCTGGATTGTCCCTACATTTTGATGACTGATGCGAGCATGCAAGGCATCTCAGGCATTTTGTGTCAGGAGGATAGTGAGGGCAATCTAGGGATTGTCTCATTAGCAAGCAGAGGGCTAAGCATGGCGGAGAAGAGATATACAATTACTGAAATAGAGATGTTAGCAATCGTATACTCTCTAGGGAAGTTTAGGAGTTATGTGTTGGGCGGTAAGTTGCAGATACTGACTGACCATCATGCATTACTTTTTATTGGATCCTGCAAGCTCACTTCGAACAGGATGTCAAGGTGGATATTGGCTATAAGTGAATATAACTTTGAGGTAAGGCATATTAAGGGTACTGAGAACATTGTGGCTGACTTCATGAGTAGAAACATTGGGGGTGATGAGGGTCATCAGGTACTGGAGGTACAGGAAGGTGTTGTTATCTGCGTAACCAAGGTAAGCGAGTGTGATTATGAGATACGCTGCTTAAGGAATCTGCTTGTAGAGCAGGAGAAGGATGAGGTCTTAGGTGATATCTTGACTCAGTTGAGAGGTATGGATGTGGATAGTAGAATTAAGGTTGGAAAGTATTGGTACAAGTTGGAGTGTGGTTTCTTGGCTAGGCTGTGCCATGAAGGTGCCTGGAGAGTGTGTGTGCCAAGCTCATTGCAGGTAACGATGATTTGGTATCATCACAAGGCTTTAGGGCATTTTGGATCAAGCAAGGTTCTTTTTGCTGTTCAGCAGCATTTCATTTGGAAGAACATGGGAAGGCAGATTAGGAAAGTTCTGGCAAGTTGTGACTCGTGTCAACGGTGTAAATGCCCAACGAGGTTTCTTGAGGGACCTCGGCAAATGGTGATCACAGAAAAACCAAGGGATTTACTCTGTGTCGATCTGTATGGTCCATTGGTTAAAGCTCAGTTTGGATATCAGTATATCTTCGTGGTTGTTGACGCATTCAGTAAACTCGTCAAACTGTATCCCCTGAGAAAAGCGACCGGGAAGGGTTGTGTCCTACAGATCACTGATAAGTATGTACCTGAGTTTGGGGTGCCTCTCAGGATACTATCAGACCACGGTAGTCAATTCACCTCAAAGATCTGGAAAACCAAGTTGAGTGAATTGGGTATCAAGCACATATTCTCATCTATTCGATATCCTCAAGGGAATTTGTCCGAACGAGTTATGAGAGAATTAGGGAGAGTATTTCGCACCTATGTGAGCAATCGCCACAATGCGTGGTTCTCCAAGTTAGGAGATATTGAACGATGGTTCAATAGTACGTTCCATGAGAGTGTAAAATGCACTCCCTATGAAATTCAGTATGGTAGGAATCCTACCAATGAGCTTGCTAGAATGCTAGGTTTGGTCACGGGAGAGGAGATTGGGAAGGATGTTTGTATCCAGCTGGCTAGGGACAACTTAATCAAGGCAGGGAATAAGCGTAGGCGCCAGCAGAAGCGGGTAAAGTTTGATTCTTTTGAAGTAGGCGATCAGGTGCTTCTGAGGGTTCCATATCCGTCTTCAGCTGTAGATAAGGAGATAGGGAAGTTTTTTCATCTATTTCAGGGGCCTTTTAAGGTGGTTAAACGTATTGGTGAGTGTGCCTATAGTTTAACGGACCAGGATGGTAAGTCTGTCAGTACACATAATATTAGGAATCTCCGTAGATATCACTCTGTAAAATAATATGGCATGGACTCTTAGAGAATCAGTCAACATAACGTGATGGCATGACAAAACTCAAGAGATGTGACGAAGAATGCTAACCAGCAAAGTGGCATCGAGTGTTAGATGGATAGATGGTATGATAAGGCCTGTGCAGGCAAATACCATGGCTTGTGAAGCGATAGGGTCTCATGATGAGACGAAGAAAATGAAGTGGTAGACCTAAGACACTTGAGAGAAATCAGTGAGGCTAGGAAATGGACACAATAAGACATTCGAGAGAGTGAGAATGTGTGAAAATTTGACAAGTGTGTATGTATATATGTCTTCCAGGGTTTATTTATGTAATAGTGTAATTCTTTGTGTTTTCAGTGCGTTGCTTGTTTGAGTGTTTGTGATCCACACTTGTTTCACCCGTGTGAATCACATGGGGGCGTATTGTGACTGTTCCGGTCACAATGTTCCCAAACCCTTATTTGGTTGACTGCAAGAGAAGTCAGGTTAGGGTAATTTGTTCATACCATTTCTTTTCTTGTTCATCATCATCATTTAGGTTGTAGAATTTCATTTTATTTAGTGTATATATATCTTGTGTATCTCGGGGACTCAGTCAGGAATATTTCATTTAATTTGTATGGGAGATGTCAGTATACAAGACAGCGGATTGTGTAGGTAAGCTACAAGATGTTGCAACAGCAGGAAACTCTAGGCCAAATTTAGATTGGGCCGAGAATAACTTCCCTTGTCTTGAAGAAAGCTTTGTGTAAATTGTGTAAGGTTCTGACGTCAGAGAAGAGTTTCGCGCCACGAGTTGTAAGAAATATACATGGGTTCGAGATTATTGGTGTATTTTGTATGGGTTGGAGGGTATCATGACCCTGGCGGAGAAAGAGGAAAACATGTGTTTACAAGATGAGAGGTGGGATTTTCGTGTATAGCGGGGCTTCACTTCTATTGTAGCGTCTGATTGGAAAGGTCGCGTTCTCGTAATTTGGCGTAGGCCTATTTGGAGAAACAGTTTTGTTGAAAGCATGGCTTGTGAATGTACTCGAAACGGCTACATATCACAACGATGTTATCTCTGTTAGCACAATTCAAATTGGGTACGGAAGCACATTCATTTCTCTCGCAGAGATGTGGCTATGTAAACCAGTAAACATCTCTAACCTCAAACCACGTGTGGAAAATCTTAGAAATGCTGGGGAGAACTGATCTATCGAGCATGTCTCGTAGATTATCTGCTAGATCGTCGATGAGTGAGTAACAAACATCTTTATATTCCAACATTCATTTTGGGTCACATGTTTTCGTCATTGCCGAGGAGAGAAGATAGTAAACCATAGTCTGTTCGACGAGAGTCCCCGCCATATGTTTAAAGTTGATATTAATACACATATTTTGAAGGTTATAATTAGTTTTCTTTATAGGGAATTACACCTAATAGTTGAACGCCCAAATGATACCAGTTAGGTTGACCAAATGTGTGTCCAACACTCCACGACCCTGCCATTTCAATTGTGTGGTATATGATGAAGTACTTCCGATCAAAAATAGGAGGATGATTTTGGGAAGTTTTAAATCAGTCGCCCAAGAAGGGCTGGTAAAAAGTTACAGACTTACACGTGCGATATGTCGTACAGAAGGTCTATTATATCTCCAAACATCAACATTATTTTCAAAAATTCCTGAATAGAAATAGTAGACTGTTTTTTGCTGATTTTAGGAATTTGGGCCATTGGAGGCTAAAAACACTGAATTTTCATAATTTATAAAAGGGGTCTTCCTGTATTTGGGCACTTGACACAACGGTTAGGGTCAGTTCGTATGTGACGTGTATTGCGATTCTTCTACGAAGTTTTCAATTTTATTTTCACGCCAGGAAGAGCACGTTAGGTAAATTTAGTTTGAGAGCACATTTTAACTAATAATTTTTCTTTGCCAACAAACAGGTTCCAAGCCCCTAAACATTGCAACAGTAGCTCAATTGATAACATCTGGTTATTAATACCGAAGACCGTTCGAAGAATGGGTACTTCTGCTAGTATCTCTATATAAATGAAAGTTTGTCTGTTTTTTCCGAATTTGTACGGATATTCGAGTTATTTTCGCGTTGCAGACTATTTTATGATGGATGCGTGCGAAATTAAAATTTTTGTCCAGCTGTCTGTTGGTCTGTTTGTTTGTTTGTTTGTTTGTTTGTTTGTCTGTGGACAATTTTGTTCCCTTATAACTCGAGAACGGCTGGGTGTATCGACGTAAAATTTCATACAGATATCCATCAGAGGCACGACTTTAATCATTGATGTAACTCTTCTCCGTACCTCTCATATAAGGGGACCTACCCCCTTAAAATACATGCTGAAATAGGCGTAGAAAGACGAGACAAAGCTCATTTTTAGCGCCTCAATGCGAGAGACAAAACTCGGGGCCTTAAAGGGTCCCCAAAAAACATATATTAAGGCCCCAAAACCAACTGTTTTTGAGATATTCCCAGAAAACTAATTTCATGTAATACTCTTTTGAACGAATGCAGCCGGTAACCATGGCAACAGAATCTCATAGGTCGAATTATTGCTGTAAGACGCAAGCAATTCCATTTATTACATTACTGTGGAAATTTGCAAACGGCTGGAAGGTTATCAAGGAACCAAATTAAGCTGTAAAGTACATCAATACGTATAATGCGCTCAAGGGGGGTCAAGGGGTACTCTAGGATTTTTTCACGCGATTTACACCTACGGGTGTGGTACGGAAGGTCTATTATATTCCTATCCCTATATTGATGATGGTGATAATTGCTGTTTAAAGGGGCCTAACATCTAGGTTATCGGCCCTAATGGTTTCATCGTGAATATGAAAATGAAGTGTAAACTAAAACTAAAACTATCTACTAACTTATATACTAGAAAAAGAAATGGAAAACAAAAGTAGAATAAGGCAAATAAAGGACAGAAGGAAAAGAAATGCCCTGAACCCGCGAAGATTGCGGGTTGAGGGACTTGGAAGAAAGGAGAGCCATGAAAGGCAGATAAGAAAGTGAAAGAGGAGAGGTTCCACGCTAGAGGTAATGGATAAAAGGGGAAAAACCGGACCAGCTCAGGAATCCCTCGGGGTCGCCAAGTCCCGAACTCACCAGCCGTGAGCCCCTGAGGGTGTAGCAATGTCCAGGGTGCACCAGAAGTGGTGGGGCTACATACAACCTGCCTCGTTTAGGGCTTTGAGCAGAAGGCAGGAGATAATATGAACGGATAAAGAAGGCTGACCCCTCTAAGAAGGAGGGTATCAGAAAAAATGAGACAAGGCCCAATTAGGCGGGAAAGGAAGATACTCCTTAGGCCTTGGATACCCTAATACCGTCGGGTTTGAAAGAGAACAAGAGTTGACCAAGTGAGGTCGACAGGAAAGAAGACCTACAGGAGCCCGGTACAAGTAAGTGGAAGCAATGATGGACTCAGCTGGGGCCCCGTGGTCGCCAACCCACGTTCCACTAGATGTGAGCCCCTGGGGGTATCCCTATATTATATTATATTATATTATATTATATTATATTATATTATTATTATTATTATTATATTATGGCTTACGATGACGTGACAAATCCCCTCAGTGACAAACAAAACTCGTGGGCTCCAAAGGGTCTTCGAAAACTACAATATAAGGTTCTAAAACCAACAGTTTCTGAGATATTTCCAGAAAACTAATTTAATTTAATTTAACAAACTAATGAAGGAATGCAAGTCGGCAACCATGACAAGATTATCTCAAGGGGTGACATCCAACTTTCTGTCTATTTCTGTAAGAAGCAATGTCACTCCAATTATTACAATTCTGTGAAAGTTTGCAAATGGCTATAAGGTTATCACGGAACCAACTTAGACTGTATAATTCATCAATGCAATTAAGGGGGTCAAGGGGTAACCTAGAATTTTTTCACGTAATTTTCACGTGCGATATATCGTACAGAAGGTCTATTATATCTCCAAACAGCAACATTATTTACAAATAATCCTGATTTGAATCAGCATTTTTTGCGGCTTTTAAGAATTTGGGCCATTTGACGCTAAAGAAACTGAATTTTCATGCACCACAAGCATTTATAATTTATGAAAGGGGTCTTCCAGTGTATGGGGACCTAACACAACGGCGAGGGTCAGTTTTTATGTGACGTGTATTACGTTTCGTCTACGAGGCTTTAATTTTTTTTTTTATGTCAGGAAGTACACGTTAGGTGAATTTAGTTTGAGAGCACATTTTAACTAATCATTTTCTTTGGTCGACATACGGTTTCATCGAAGGATGATTTTGTTTGATCAATATAACAATTTCTATTGTACCCATATTTCGATATCTGGGTGATATGTTGTAGACAATAGAATTGTCTGCCTGTCTTTCTGTGTACCGGTATATTTATGTACGCCTATAACTCGTGTTCGGATGCTTAGTGCATCGTAAAATTAGGTATGGTATCCATGACGGTCAATACAGCAGTCATTTATAAAACTCTTCACCGTACTTTTCATACAGTAGAAGGGTGGGTGTAATCCCAGAAAACTAACTTCGTTCTGGTAAACTTATGAAGGAATGACAAACAGTTAACCATTGCAACAGTAGCTCAATTTATAATGTCTGGTGTTAACACCGCAGACCGTTCGAAGAACGGGTACTTCTGCTAGTTGGTAAATAAATATATAAGAAAATAAATCAATAAATAAGTAAATAATTAAGTAAGTAAATACATAAGTAAATAAATAAATAAATAAATGAATAAGTAAA
The DNA here is from genome assembly GCA_946902985.2 of Meconema thalassinum. Lineage (NCBI taxonomy): Eukaryota > Metazoa > Arthropoda > Insecta > Orthoptera > Tettigoniidae > Meconema > Meconema thalassinum. The sequence goes on along the minus strand of OX336388.2, from coordinate 600,064,016 downwards.
TAAATTACTTAATAAATAAAAAGTAAATAATAAATAAGTAAATGAATACGTAAATAAATAAATAAATAAATAAATAAATAAATAAATAAATAAATAAGTAAATAAAATAGTAAGTAAATAAATGAATAAGTAAATAAATAAGTAAATAAATCATTGAATAAGTAAATCCTTATATCCCTATATATAATAATAATCTATTATGTAAAACAAAGTGTCCTGACTGACTGACTGACTGACTGACTGACTGACTCATCATCGCCCAGCCAAAACTATTGAAGTTAGAAACATGACATTTTGGGGATATGTTCGTTGTAAGTCGAAAACGCCCACTAAGGAAGGAGTTTCGGATATTAAGGTTCTAAAGGGGTGTTAAGGGGGTACATCTGCATTTCATTGAATAAAAATATCTCCGGCTTGGTTTCATTTGGGGATGTGATACTTGGCATATAAACTAATCATTAAAAATAGCTGACACATGTCTAATGGTTTTTCGATGTGGTGTATATTATGAGTGAAAGGGGTGAAAAGTGGGTGTTGAAGGATTCCTATCGGAGCGTGCATCTCTTAAACGACATAGGCGAGGAGTTTGAAACTCAGAGGAAAACAATCTGCTTAATCATAAATAAATAAATAAATAATTAAATAATTAGGTGATCGACCGTTTTTTCATAAATCCTACTTAAGAGGCCCATGGGGAGGGGTAAAATTCTGGAAGAAATACGTCCACTAAGGAAGGATTTTTGGATATTCACTCTCTTCGACCAACCAAAACTATTAAAGTTAGAAGAATGATATTTTGGAGATGTGTTTGTTGTTTGTCGTAAATGTCTACTAAGGAGGGATTTTTGGATATTCAGGTTCTAAAGGGGTGTTAACGGGGTTAAACATGCATTTCATTGAATAACAATATGACATGACTATGACGCGGGTGAAGCCGCGGTTACCTGCTAGGCTTATATATAAAAATGGAAATGTATATATGTCCGATGCCAATGGACTACGACACCGTTTAACCGATTGCATTGAAATTTTGTCGGGTTGTTGTTCACACCCCAATGAAGGTTAGTGACAACAATAATTTTAGATTGCCCTCTCCTTTCCTTTCACTTAGGCCCTTTGGCGCAAATCTACACCGTTTTACTGGGCTCAAATCTACATCGTTTCATCGAGCTGAACTGAATTTTACATATTTACAATTCGGAACAAGATCAGTAACACTATCTACTTGAAAATTCGTACAGCTCCCTCCATTCCCTTCATTTAGGCCCTTCGGCACAAATACTGAATTTTCATGCTCCATAAGATTTATAATTTTATTTAAGGGCGTCGTCACGAGGATGTGGACTTACAGCATTGGCGACGATTCGTTATTTTACAGTATGAGCGGAGAAACTGTTAATTTCCTTGCTTCTATGAATACTTTATTAGATTTTTTCAGTTTTTTTTTTCAAAAGAATGCAAAAAATCTTTAAGGGTCTTTTTTATACAGGTGATGACACTTTTCGTCCGGAAGTTCGCGACACAGGCGTCTATCTATTTAACAGTCTGTTATTCCTTCATGCAAATATTATCTCTTACAGAGACAAAATGCAAGCGGAATTGGACCTCGATATATGGTGTTGCCATGGTATCGTTCATCAATCCCTATCCTCTTCTTATATTAACAAGATGTTCAGTAAAGAACATATAACCTACTTTCTCCTAAATGCATGGGTATTGTTATAACTCTTTGTCCTTTCAAGGAGTATAATTGAAGGTTGGTTGTAGTAGCTTGTTGAAATACAACGTGCTATAGGGATATTAAACATAAATATGAGGTGTCCATTGCTAGTGCTACCTCTGTAAAAAAAAATCATTCAATTCGGTTTCGCCGTGTTTGAATTGATATGGGGAATGTATTTGCACACATACATGGCAACTAATTACTAGGATGGTCATAAATTGATTTAAGCTTTTAACATTTGGGTGGCCGTCATTCCCTTTCCGTCAAGATGGCGGCGATATAAAACATGACACTGAGTTGCCCTTTGCTAGTGCTACCTCTGTACCAAATTTCGTTCCATTCGGTTTCACCGTGTTCGAAGTAAAAGGGGGAATCGATTTTGACACAAAGCTGGCCACCATCCGCAAACTATTAGGCTAATGACCTATTAATTTGGTCAAAGGATGCTTCCTCCATAAAGGTATAGTCTATTGTTTCAAAATTTAGTAGAGATCGGATGATTAGATTAGTCGTAATTTGATTTAACTTTTGAACATTTGTGTGGCCGCCATTACGTTTCCGTCAAGAGGGCGGCGATATAAAACATGACACTGAGGTGTCCTTTGCTAGTGCTACCTTTGTACCAAATTTCGTTCAATTCGCGTTCACCGTGTTCGAATTGAGAGGGGGGGGACAGACATTCAGAGTACACACACTCACACACACACAGACTCACACACAACACACATACACACACACAGTCACACTTTTTTTCGCCCTGTGTTGATCTCATAAGGGTACTTTCATTTTTTGCAAAAATTGAAAGTAGGCTAAAAATGGAAATGAATATCTGTCCGATGCCAATGGACTACGACACCGTTTAACCGATTGCATTGAAATTTTGTAGGGTTGTAAAGCACACTCCAAGGAAGGTTTATGGCAACAATAATTGTAGATAGCACTCTCCATTCCTTCTATTTAGGCCCTTTGGCGCAAATCTACAAAGTTTTACTGGGCTCAAATCTACACCGTTTCACCGAGCTGAACTGAATTTTACATATTTACCATTTGGAACAAGACCAGTAATACTATCTACTTGAAAATTCGGCCAGCCCCCTCCATTCCCTTCATTTAGGCCCTTTGGCACAATTACTGAATTTCCATGCACCGCAAGCTTTATAATTTTATTTATGGGCGTCTTCACGAGGATGTGGACTTACAGCATTGGCGAGGATTCGTTATTTTACAGTATGTAGCGGAGAAAAAGTTAATTTCCTTGCTTCGATGTACTCTTTATTTGATTTTTTTCTGTTTTTCCGAAAGAATGCGAACCATCTTTTACGGTCTTTTTTATACAGGTGGTGACACTATTCGTACGGAAGTTCGCGACACTGACAGTCTGGTATTCCTTCATTCAAATATAATATCTTACAGAAACAGAATGCAAGCGGAATTGGACCTCGAGATTGATTGCTACCAAGTTTTGATAGGGTTAGTTTTTATAATGGCCACAAGGTCTCTCTGCACTGCTATGAATGGTTCTCTTTTAAGTGTGCGTGGACATATAGTCTTAAATGATATTTAGTATTCATTTTATTTTAGTATTTATTCCACTAAACAAATGCATATATTATTATTAAGCTGGGAATCTAAGAGTTTATCTGCGGACTGCCATTATCTTCTTGAAATGATGCTGTTCGAAAAGCGAGGTAAATACAATGATGAAAAACAAGAAGTTCAGTAAATAACATATAGCCTACTTTCTTCTAAATGCATGGGAATTGTTATAACTCCTTGTCCTTTTCAAGGAGTACTAGTTGAAACCCGTCAATACATGACGGTCAATAAGAAAATATTTACTGAAGAATTTTCTTATATACACTGAAGAAAATGGAAATTGCAACACCATGAAGGCATTGGTCGTTTGTGTTGATTTTCAAGATATGGAACGATGCCTTGTAGGTATGTAAACGATCAAAGTTTCAGACCCATTGGATTGTTGCTACAGGTCTCCCCACGTGATTGGTCGCGGAGGATTCAACTCCAGTATACGGACACCGGTGTAGCGTAGTTGACTTGCAGTCTGTGCAGTGAAGTGTTCCCCGTCAAACATGCCTCGACGACAGAGAAGAGCACGCTATCAACAACTGTCGCCGTTTGAGAAGGGTCGGATAATTGGGTTGTGTGAGGCTGGATTATCGCTAAGCACTGGCGCTGCACGTGTTGGCCGACAGGCATCTACGGTACAACGTGTATGGCAGCAGTGGTCAAATAAAGGTACCCACACTCGTAGACCTGGCACAGGCCCACAGCGACAGACAACTGTGAGAGAGGATCGCCGCATCATTCGGATGGCCCGGATGGAACCCCATGCAACAACAGCGCAAATTCGAGCAGCTGTGGCACCCCACGTTACACAACTAACAGTTGGTAATCGCCTGCGTGCAGCTGCCTTACGATCCCGTGTCCCTGCAGAAGGTGTTCCATTGACCCCACAACAGCGACGTGTAAGGCTGGCCTGGTGTCGAGAACGATCGACGTGGGTCGACGAATGGCATAGGGTCGTCTTTAGTGATGAATCGCGCTTCTGTCTTGCCCGCAGTGATCGCCAGAATCGTGTGCACCGACATACCGGGAAGAGGAGCCGCCCAGACCTTATTGTCGAGAGGCACACGGGGCCAACACCAAGCATTATGGTCTGGGGAGCTCTTGGCGTTAATGTGAAATCACAATTAGTGCCTGTTGAGGGCACTATGACTGCTCGACAGTATGTTGATAGGGTACTCAATCCAGTGGTTGTGCCTATGATGGCGAACATTGGTAATGGGATGTTTCAGCAGGACAATGCCCGGGTTCACACTGCACGCGTCTCCAGACATCACAACCTTAGAATGGCCCTCCAGATCCCCGGACCTCAGCCCTATTGAGCATGTGTGGGACATGATGGGTCGACAACTGGCCAACCGTCCTCAGCCACCCATAACTCTGGAATAACTGACCCGTGCAGTGCAGCAAGCATGGGCCACAATTCCTCAGGAAGCGATCCAGGGCCTTATTGACTCCATGCCTCGCCGAATTCATCAATGTATTGCAGCTCGTGGTGGGCACATCCAGTATTGATTGTTGTCTAAACTTGCGGTCAGATTGCCCTGAAAGTGTAATCATGGAATCACAACCGAACACTCGTCCTGTATGTTCAATTGCAGCAATGTAGCACCACTCCTTCTGGATGTTGCAATTTCCATTTTCTTCATTGTACGTTCTTTGTACAATTATTTTTTGGCGCTATTGATACTTTAAGAGCGTCAAAAGATTCCAGAGTTCCCCATTGAGCTTTATTGATTGTGATAAAGTATGCCAAGCGAATCGGAAAATGTTGCCTCTTAAAAGAAATTGATTGGTTTATCCTATGGTGTTAAATCAAGTCGAAGGATTAGACCTCTCTGCCTAATTTTAACTGCACTTATTTCCAAATCCAAGCATTTTCATGCATATTTCTTATAATTAATATGGAATCAAATCGAAGGGTTAGATCATCCGCCTGATTTTAACTGCACTTATTATTTCCAAATTCACGCAATTTTCGTACACATTTCTTATAATTAATATGGTAGTATTTATGAGCCCTTAGGAAACTTCAGTTTTCTAAGGAGCATAACTATGGGTCAATCGTTTGGAGTATGTGGAAGCAAATCACTTAATTCCAAGGAATTCAAGAATTCTGAGGAGTCTAATATATACAACTGGCCGCAAGAACCGTCGCTTATAATTTTGGAATATGCATTAACGAAGAAATGCGATGATGTGCAATTCCATACATTTTAAAACAATATGGACCGTATGCATGTGGCACAGTGACATTGGCACCAAATGAAACCAAGGGCATAGCATTTGTTGTACTGCCGATTATTCTCTCCTAAATTCCTTGAGGTATCATTTCCAGTGAAAAATTGTTGCAGTCTGTCAAATATTTTATATTTAGTAAGATCAATTTTGCCATTACAACACCAAAGGTCAAAGTAACCAAGCGTAGATTTCTCGCTACAGAAATACAGTGCAGAACAATGTTTACATTTGTTCGTCAAGGATCCTACACTGTACGGCATAATATCTGGAATTGTTTCTGAAATGGCATATTTATATTAGATTTTAAAAGTGGCTTCGTATTTTTCTTCGATTTCCCACTTTTTTGTGGCTAATGTTCTTTTTCGTCAAATGGATATATTTATTGTAGCATTTTTCTCCAAATTAGCGTCATATTCAATAACACTATAGTGGCCTGCATCAACGCAGCCGCCAAATATTAAATGGCACATAATACTTCCATTGCCAAAATCAACAGCGTGGTTAGAGTCATTGTTATGTACTCTAAACAAATAATCATTAAACAATAATATTCATTTATACAGTGAAGTTCAGATACTTTCATTCTCAAGTTTGTTGCTGATGAGAATGCGATGATACTGATCGCCAATAATAAAATCCTTATAATTATTCATGCCAACACCAATTTTTGCAATTTGCTTGCAGAAGCAGCTCAGGATGACGTTCTGCATTTTGGAATAAACAGTACGAAACTGCTTTAAATAAGCAATTTCCATCACCTGTTGTAGGTACAATCCTTTGCATTTCCATGACAGTAAATTAAGCAAGGGAGCATACTTCGCCAACTACTGGAATGAGCATAGACTCACTTCGACAGCCACCGTAATGGAGAGTTTAAGGGTTAGACTATATGTTCAGTGCTTGTCAAAAATCGTATAAACACAGGGAAGCCAAATCTTAAGGCTAAATTCTGAGCTATCGCCCCGGATTCCGGGTTCGAACCCTGGTTTGCCAAGAAATTTAATTCTGGTCTGAGGACTGGTACGGGGTGCACTCTTGAGGCAAAACTAAGGAGAGCAAGGTTAGATTCCTATTTCAACAATCTGGCATGTGGTTTTCCGTGGTTTGCCACGTCCACTGAAGGTAAATACCGGGATAGTTCCTAACTTAAAGCCTCGGTCGTCAATTCTCCATTCCCCACATGAATTACAAATGCACACATCAGTAAAGGCATCACAATAACACAGGTTATCATAGAAAAATTTACACACACACCAAAGTAGACGGGCCTGAGTGACCACGATGTCTGAGTCCATCAAATGAATTATATTCGTCAATTGTGTCTCATGGCGAAAGCGATTGTGGCCATCTTTTATTTAATAATTTAAAAGTATATGGCAATGCAAATCGAGGATAATTCCTTACTGTACGGGAATAATAAAAGTAAAATATGTTAAGACAATGAATTACCAATAGCCAGAAAGAATAATTAGGAAATAGAAATACATGTCTGAGGTGAGATGTGAACTCCTTCGACTATGCTAAATTCATTCCTGGGTCCGCAATGTTACCCCTGAGCCACCCAGTCAACAGACTTCGAAAGCAATATTAAGTTACTTAAACAACAAACGAACTCAAACGCCTGTTGAAGTTCTTCAATCCCCTCTTTTTAATTCTAAAAAACAAAGATCACACTACGATACGGAGGATCCTTTATCCGCCATTTCTCTAGAAATGTAATTCTGGTCTGAGGGCTGGAACGGGGCGCACTCTTGAGGCAAAACTAAGAAGGGCAAGGTTCGATTCCCATCTCAACAATCTAGGATGTGCTTTTCCGTGGTTTGCCACTTCCACTGCAGGTAAATACCGGGATAGTTCCTAACTTAAAGCCTCGGTCGTCAATTTCCCATTCCCCACTTTAATTACAAATGCACACATCAGTACAGCCATCACAATAACACAGGTTATCAGAGAAAATTTGACACACACACACACACACACACACTAAAGTAGACGGGGATGAGTGACCACGATGTCTGAGTCCATCAAATGAATTATGTTCGTCAATTGTCTCTCATGGCGAAAGCGATTATGGCCATATTTTATTTAATCATTTAAAAGTGTATGGGAACGTAAATCGTGGAGAATTCCTTACTTTACGGGAATAATAAAAGTAAAATATGTTAAGACAATGTATTACCAATAGCCAGAAAGAATAATTGGGAAATAAAAATATGTGGCGGAGGTGGGATTCGAACTGCTCCCAATGGGCGATGCACAAACAAAGACTTCAGCGCTGCCATCTGAGCTACCGAATCACTGAAATTGTAGCGCAATATTAAGGTACTTAAGCAACATTCACACTCAACAGTCAGTTTAAGTTCTTCTACATTTCCCGTCCTTTATAATATTCTATTCCTGTTTATATCGTGGAAACTTCATATTCGATATTCCCTTCCTTTATTATAATTCTTATAAATAACTATTACATTAAAACGCGGTGGACATCCGCCATGTCTGTCATTAACCAAGGTGATTCTGCGCATGCGCTTGAGCCAATAATTTTGCAGTTTTGTTTATAAATTTAAAAATATATGATAACATATTTGTTTATTTGAAAGACACCCTGCAAATCTGCATGCCAAGAGCTTTCGTTAGAATGATTTACGAAGCCAATCGGTTAAGTCGTTTTCACAATCTCGTGTGTACAAAAAACAGCTTAGTGTTTTAAATATATAGATAATTGAATGTTGGTTGTAGTAGCTTGTTGAAATACACCGTGCTATAGGGATATTAAGCATGAATATGAGGTGCTCTTCCCTAGTGCTACCTCTGTAAAAAAATTCATTCGATTCAGTTTCACCGTGTTTGAATTGATATGGGGAATGGATTTGCACACATACATGGCCGCTATTTGCAAAGTATTGGGCTGATGACCTTGTAGTCAGTCATAAGATGCTTTCCACAAAAAGCATGTTGTTGCAAAATCTGGTAGAGATCGAATTATTAGGATGGCCGTAATTTGATTTAAGCTTTTAACATTTGGGTGGCCGCCATTACGTTTCCGTCAAGATGGCGGCGACATAAAACATGACACTGAGGTGTCCTTTGCTAGTGCTACCTTTGTACCAAATTTCGTTCAATTCGCGTTCACCGTGTTCGAATTGATAGGGGGGGACAGACATTCAAGTACACACTCACACACACACAGACTCACACACAGACAGACACACATTTTCGCCCTGTGTTGATCTCATAAGTGTACTTTCATTTTTGCAAAAATCGAAAGTAGGCTAATAAACTCATTGGCCCTTAAAATGTAATAGTTAGGCTTAGGTTAATAATGCATATTAAGATTAAAATAAGCTTCTTAAATATTCAGTTATATTAGCGAAGTTTCAGGATTAATCTATTATAAGCAATAAGCAGTAGAGAGCCGTCGTACCCACCTACTTAACAATTTCAACACAATTGTTTATCATAAAAAAAACGCAAAACGACTTTGATTGGCGAAATATTGGTCATTATAATCTTCCTTCGGGTTGCACACCATACGTCACAGCGAGCAAAGCTACGATATCCCAATATCCAATTGCGACCCGAAATAATGCAAACCATCTTTTAGGGTATTTTTTTTATTCAGGTGGTGACACTGTTCGTACGGAAGTTCGCGACACTGACGTCTATCTATTTAACATTCTGTTATTCCTTCATCCTTCATCCCTTACAGAGACAGAATGCAAGCGGAATTGGACCTCGAGATATGGTGTTGCCTTGGTATCGTTCATCAATCCCTATCCTCTTCTTATATATAACAAGATGTTCAGTAAAGAACATATAGCCTACTTTCTCCTAAATGCATGGGTATTGTTATAACTCTTTGTCCTTTTCAAGGAGTATAATAATTGGATGTTGGTTGTAGTAGCTTGTTGAAATACAACGTGCTATAGGGATATTAAACATGAATATGAGGTGCCCTTTGCTAGTGCTACCTCTGTAAAAAAAATCATTCAATTCGGTTTCGCCGTGTTTGAATTGATATGGGGAATGTATTTGCACACATACATGGCCGCTATTTTCAAACTATTGGGCTGATGACCTTGTAGTCAGTCATAAGATGCTTTCCACAAAAAGGCATGTTGTTGCAAAATCTGGTAAAGATCAAATTATTAGTATGGTCGTAATTTGATTTAAGCTTTAAACATTTGGGTGACCGTTATTCCGTTTCCGTCTAGATGGCGGCGATATAAAACATGACACTGAGGTGTCCTTTGCTAGTGCTACCTTTGTACCAAATTTCGTTCAATTCGCGTTCACCGTGTTCGAATTGAGAGGGGGGGACAGACATTCAGAGTACACACACTCACACACACACAGACTCACACACAACACACATACACACACACAGACACATTTTTTTTTCGCCCTGTCTTGATCTCATAAGTGTACTTTCACGTTTTGCAAAAAACGAAAGTAGGCTAAAAATGGAAATGTATATCTGTCCGATGCCAATGGACTACGACACCGTTTAACCGATTGCATTGGAATTTGGTAGGGTTGTAAAGCACACTCCAAGGAAGGTTTATGGCAACAATAATTGTAGATAGCCCTCTCCATTCCTTTTATTTAGGTCCTTTGGCGCAAATCTACAAAGTTTTACTGGGCTCAAATCTACACCGTTTCACCGAGCTGAACTGAATTTTACATACTTACCATTTGAAACAAGACCAGTAATACTATCTACTTGAAAATTCGGCCAGCCCCCTCCATTCCCTTCATTTAGGCCCTTTGGCACAAATACTGAATTTCCATGCACCACAAGCTTTATAATTTTATTTTTGGGCGTCTTCACGAGGATGTGGACTTACAGCATTGGCGAGGATTCGTTATTTTACAGTATGAGCGGAGAAAAAATTAATTTCCTTGCTTCGATGTACTCTTTATTTGATTTTTTTCTGTTTTTCCGAAAGAATGCAAACCATCTTTTAGGGTCTTTTTTATACAGGTGGTGACACTGTTGTACGGAAGTTCGCGACACTGACAGTCTGTTATTCCTTCATGCAAATATTATATCTTACAGAAACAGAATGCAAGCGGAATTGGACCTCGAGATTGATTGCTACCAAGTTTTGATAGGGTTAGTTTTTATCATGGCCCAAGGTCTCTCTGCACTGCTATGAGTGGTTCTCTTTTAAGTGTGCGTGGACATATAGTCTTAAATGATATTTAGTATTCATTTTATTTTAGTATTTATTCCACTAATCAAATGCATTGCTACCAAGTTTTGATAGGGTTAGTTTTTATCATGGCCACAAGGTCTCTCTGCACTGCTATGAGTGGTTCTCTTTTAAGTGTGCGTGGACATATAGTCTTAAATGATATTTAGTATTCATTTTATTTTAGTATTTATTCCACTAATCAAATGCATATATTATTATTAAGCTGGGAATCTAAGAGTTTATCTGCGGACTGCCATTATCTTCTTGAAATGATGCTGTTCGAAAAGCGAGGTAAATACAATGATGAAAATCAAGATGTTCAGTAAAGAACATATAGCCTACTTTCTTCTAAATGCATGGGAATTGTTATAACTCTTTGTCCTTTTCAAGGAGTATAATTGAATGTTGGTTGTAGTAGCTTGTTGAAATACACCGTGCTATAGGGATATTAAGCATGAATATGAGGTGCTCTTTGCTAGTGCTACCTCTGTAAAAAATTTCATTCGATTCGGTTTCACCCTGTTTGAATTGATATGGGGAATGGATTTGCACACATACATGGCCGCTATTTGCAAAGTATTGGGCTGATGACCTTTTAGTCAGTCATAAGATGCTTTCCACAAAAAGCATGTTGTTGCAAAATCTGGTAGAGATCGAATTATTAGGATGGCCGTAATTTGATTTAAGCTTTTAACATTTGGGAGGCCGTCATTCCGTTTCCGTCAAGATGGCGGCGATATAAAACATGACACTGAGGTGCCCTTTGCAAGTGCTATCTCTGTACCAATTTTCGTTCAATTCGGTTTCACCGTGTTTGAATTGATAGGGGGAATCGATTTGCACACCTACTTGGCCACCATCTTCAAACTATTGGGCTGACGATCTTGCAGTTTGGTCAGAATATGCTACCCACATAAAGATATGTTGTTGCAAAAATTGGTAGAGACTAAATTATTAGGTTGGTCGTAATTACATATTAGCTTTTAACATTTGGGTGGCCGCGATTATGTGTCCGTCAAGATGGCTCTGATATAAAACATGACTCTGAGGTGCCCTTTGCTAGTGCTACCTCTGTACCAAATTTCGTTCCATTAGGTTTCACCGTGTTCGAATTGTTAGGGGGAATCGATTTTCACACATAGATGGCCGCCATCCGCAAAATATTAGGCTAATGACCTATTAGTTTGGTCAAACGATACTCCCTCCATAAAGGTATGTTGTTGCAAAATTTGTTCGAGATCGGATGATTAGGTTGGTCGTAATTTGATTTAAGCTTTGAACATTTGTGTGGCCGCCATTACGTTTCCGTCAAGATGACGGCAATATTACACATGACTCTGGGGTGCCCTTTGCTAGTACTACCTCTGTACCAATTTTCGTTTAATTCGGTTTCACCGTGTTCGAATTAATAGGGGCAATCGATTTTCACACAAAGATGGCCGCCATCCGCAAACTATTAGGCTGATGACCTATTAGTTTGGTCAAACGATGCTGCCTCCATAAAGGTACGTTGTTGCAAAATTTGGTATAGATCGGATGATTAGGTTAGTCGTAATTTGTTTTAAGCTTTGAACATTTGTGTGGCCGCCATTACGTTTCCGTCAAGATGGCGGCGATATAAAACATGACACTGAGGTGTCCTTTGCTAGTGCTACCTTTGTACCAAATTTCGTTCAATTTGCGCTCACCGTGTTCGAATTGATAGGGGGAAACAGACATTCAAAGTACACACACTCACACACATACACACACACACACAGACTCACACACACACATACAGACAGACACACTTTTTTTCGCCCTGTAGTGATCTCATAAGTCTACTTTCATTTTTTGCAAAAATCGAAAGTAGGCTAAAAATCATTCCTTAGTGGACGTCTTACTTCCAGAATTTCCCCCTCCCCATGGGCCCCTTAAATTGGATTTATGAAAAAACGGTCGAACACCTATTTTTAGCCTACTTTCGATTTTTGCAAAAAATGAAAGTTGACTTATGAGATCAACACAGGGCGAAAGAAGTGTGTCTGTCTGTGTGTGTGTCTGTGTGTGTGTGTGTGTGTGTGTCTGTCTGTGTGTGTGTGTGTGTGTGTGTATGTGAGTCTGTGTGTGTGTGAGTCTGTGTGTGTGTGTGTCTGTGTGTGTGTGAGTGTGTGTACTCTGAATGTCTGTCCCCCCCCCCCTATCAATTCGAACACGGTGAATGCGAATTGAACGAAATGTGGTACAAAGGTAGCACTAGCAAAGGACACCTCAGTGTCATGTTTTATATCGCCGCCATCTTGACGGAAACGTAATGGTGGCCACACAAATGTTCAAAGCTTAAATCAAATTACGACTAACCTAATCATCCGATCTCTACCAAATTTTGCAACAACATACCTGTATGGGGGGAGCATCCTTTGTCCTAACCAATAGGTCATCAGCGTAATAGTTTGCGGATGGCGGCCATCTTTGTGTGAAAATCGATTCCCCCTATTAATTCGAACACGGTGCAACCGAATGGAACAAAATTTGGAACAGAGGTAGTACTAACAAAAGGCACCTCAGTGTCATGTTTTATATCCCCGCCATCTTGACGGAAACGTAATGGCGGCCACACAAATGTTCACAGCTTAAATCAAATTACGACTGACCTAATCATCCGATCTCTACTGTACCCATGTGAGTAATCTCGATGGAAAATATGCTTCTGCCCCCAGCTAGCGTCAGTACTCAGGCGTGTACCGTTCCCCCATAGGGCAGTTGCATATTTTGTATTTGAGGCTAATAGGTATCAACTCTACATTGATAAGGCACAACTCTACTCTAAAAACTTTAATTCAGTAAAACTCATGGCTTCAAACAAATAATGAGAACACAAATCCCATAAACAATACACAAACAAACAAAGTTACTCCCACAATCCACTAATTATTCACATAGTTGAACAAATTAAATCCATATCACTATTCAATCTTTTACCATTATGTGGACTTTAAACTTTACTCAAGTGCACTGATGCACATGTAATGTTTCACAAAAACTGAACTATTACATTCATGTCACCTAATGTGACTTCTTTATATTCACAAAGTTACTTGTATCCTACAAGACATCTTAATTTACATCATGTGTACTATCTGTGTTACATCTCTCTCTCCCACCAAATGCTTTCATGCATTAGCCAACTCATGGTTTGCACTACGATCTACTTGCAACACCACAATTACGTAAGTCTACCCCTCCACTTCCCCTCTTTTTATAGCTACACTGCATGTCATTGTGATTTCACTAAATAACTTCTGTTATCGTTGTGTCGGATAGTATACTATTACGCTACCCTCGCGAGCGTAGCCTGTGGCATCGAGTAACCAACTTCATCAACTAGGTGTCAGTGACAGTAACAAATACAACTTCCAACCATTCGTTAGATTGCTAAATTTTTATATCATCAGGGTAATCTATGATTAGCAATGTGTTTTTAAACCACACACATTCATTACACATTATAACAATTCTTCCTTTCAATACAAGCAAGGTCTTAAATCTGTCCGCTCAAAACGCGAACCTTCACAGTTTGTTTAGCAACCCCAGCCCCTTGGAGCTGCCTGCATACAATGGAACAGAGTAGGGTCGTTCACGGCTGTAAATCGTCCCTTGTCTCCCCGGTTCCTGGACTTTACCTCCCAAGCAGTATTACGACTTTGAATACAACATTGTGGTCACAATGATCCACGTGATCCCATAAGATCTGAACTGAATATTATGCAATGGTTCTGGGTGAGCTTGAATATTTAATCCTATCCTTAGGACATTAATAAAGGCCTCAACAGGTCCGTATCAAAATATGAAGGCACGAGATTCATAGAACACAGGTCTAGTGGTTAGCCGGTATCTTAAATAAATGCTGCGGTCAGCCCACATGCTGCCGTCATACGATTCGCTTCAACGAGCCGAATCACTCAACAATAAGTTCTCGGGGAATCAGATAGAGTGCAGAGGTGTCCATCGTTTGCCTCTCACCTATCACAGGATTCGAACCCGGAACATTTCATATCCATCATCGGAGATAGGGTACACACTAAATACGCTCCGACATAAATTAATATCTCTGTACGCCCAAGCTGTACGAGATTTCACACGTCGATTAGATTACCTGGCCCCTGCCTGTCTACGATCTCGTCCTATAATAAAGAGAACTCTAACTGTTACTCTACAAGCTTATTCAAGCCACAAATTCAATTCACTGTCAAGCTCCTACATTCCCTTGCATAATTATATTTCCATTAATATAATATTCAACATTAACTCTTTTCTCTTCCCTTAATGCAATCTACTGCTTGGCTAGATAAATAATCCAATTAGCGTAAATATTTCTTGCTTACAACCTTTCATCCTGATGTATTCAATTATACCGTTTATCATTATTATAATAATAATAATTATTATTATTATTATTACTGACATAAATTATTCTTCCGACACAACGTAACTGCTTCAATGATCGAACATTCGCGTTCGTCACGTTAAGTTTCACATAACTGAATTGCCATTTTATTACTAGCATTAATAGTGGTAACGATTAATCCACTCTCTGATGTATTCAACATCTTAACTTTACTGAAATCAAACAATAAACATATGAGGGTATGCCTCCTAATATTGATTCTTACTGGCATATTTTATACTTCCGAAATCACATTACATGCAGTGGCTATCCTTCTATAATAACATGATTTGTGGGGTACTTACGTCGGCTTATCCAGGTGGCTCCAACCACCATATTCCAGTGTCACCTGCCATCGGCTTACTTAGTGACACATTGCCATCTTGCTAATACACATCTTATATGACATCTGATTCATAAACACACGACACTTTTCCATTTTTATAATGAAGCTAATGCTTCCAAAACACATAACACTATATAACACTGGTTATATTATTACTTTAAGAGATATTTTACATAACATCGCTGCACAAACACACGTTACACTTTATATTCCTAATTGGTTGACATTCCCTAGCATGTATCGAAAGTGCAGGTGTGGACGGCCCTTTCTTCGGTCCTACCCCCTCCTGATTGAACCTCTCGATCATCTGATCACGGATTCACCAACAGTCTCTCGATCATCCCTTGATAATCTTCCTACTATTGCAGCGATATGCTTACATATCGTCATGAACGCTACTTACTGGTATACTCCAGATATGTATAACCAATCACTATACTTTACTGCGCTCAACATTAAACACTATATTTACATGAATTATTACTTTCCACAGTCCTGCCTATTATATCACACGGCACTTAATAAACATTATATAACAGTCTTACTGCATGGCTTCCCACATTGAAGTCCGAGCATCCTCTCCTAACTTCGGTAATATGCATTTCGCATAATCAAGTTTGTTGAATACCGACTTCATTCTTAGTTCATGACCATGCATGAATATATCCTCACAGGTGTGTTACATTGCACAGCTAACATGCTGATTACCAGTGAATGTTGAAGTCTTTGTGTGCGCGCCTGGGCGCTCCGTGTCCTTTTCAACTGTGTCAAACTGCGACTGCTTCAAAACAACTCTCCCTATGACTGGGTCCAAAACTGTCACGAACTGTCCGCTTCGACTGGGTCCACCCTCTTATATCTGTTTCACACAAAAAGTAGGGCAAGAATTCCCGCGATAAATCAGCTCCTCTCTTAGGGTGATTCTGGACTTGGAATAATATCCATATTGTTCCTTTTTCTTCGCTGGTCACAAAAATGTATGTGTGTTCGAGGATCGATCGGCCACTTAATTAATATTAATTGTCTTACCCATGGCGTGGGGACGCTGTTTCAGTGGGAATCCCCGTCGACCTCCTCAAATCCAGCCGCGAACAGCCATAGCCTGTATCATTACGCACTGCATTAAACATGCCTTGATTTCGCCGTTTAATGGATCTAAAATTAGCCTCCTGGCTAAAGATTCACCTGTGTGCAACTCTCATGTCATTGCATTGCTCCAATCATGAGTAATCAATGATTTTCCTAGGGATCTTCCCTTTCCACTCCCATTTTCCTTCTCAAACGGGGAAGAACCTGGTCATAATTCAACCACCCGACCCCTTGCAGACGACTTAACTGGGTCAGCAAGATTGACGTGGAGCCAATGGTCTCCTCCCACAATTCTGAGGCTATTTGCAAAACTTTGCAACATCATACCTTTATGGAGGGAGCATCCTTTGACCAATCTAATAGGATATTAGCCTAATAGTTAGCGGATGGCGGCCATTTTATGTCAAAATTGATTCCCCCTATTAATTCGAACACGGTGGAACCGAATGGAACAAAATTTGGTACAGAGGTAGCACTAGCAAAGGGCACCTCAGTGTCATGTTTTGCATCGCCGCCATCTTGACAGAAACGTAATGGCGGCCACACGAATGTTCAAAGCTTAAATCAAATTACGATTAACCTAATCATCCGATCTCTACCAAATTTTGCAACTACATACCTTTATGGAGGGAGCATCCTTTCACCAATCTAATAGGTCATCAGCGTAATAATTTGCGGATGGCGGCCATCTTTGTGTGAAAATCGATTCCCCCTATTAATTCGAACACGGTGCAACCGAATGGAACGAAATTTGGTACAGAGGTAGCACTAGCAAAGGGCATCTGAGTGTCATGTTTTATATCGCCACCATCTTGACGAAAACGTAACGGTGGCCACACAAATGTTCAAAGCTTAAATCAAATTACGATTAACCTAATCATCCGATCTCTACCAAATTTTGCAACAACATACCCTTATAGAGGAAGCATCCTTTGACCAAATAAATAGGTCATTAGCCTAATAGTTTGCGGATGGCGGCCATCATTGTGTGAAAATAAATTCCCCCTATTAATTCAAACACGGTGAAACCGAATGGAACGAAATTTGGTACAGAGGTAGCACTAGCAAAGGGCATCTCAGTGTCATATTTTATATCGCCGCCATATTGACAGAAACGTAATGGCGGCCGCACAAATGTTCAAAGCTTAAGTTAAATTACGACTAACATAACCATCCGATCACTACCAAACTTTGCAACATCATACCTTTATGGAGGGAGCATCCTTTGACCAATCTAATAGGATATTAGCCTAATAGTTAGCGGATGGCGGCCATTTTATGTCAAAATTGATTCCCCCTATTAATTCGAACACGGTGGAACCGAATGGAACAAAATTTGGTACAGAGGTAGCACTAGCAAAGGGCACCTCAGTGTCATGTTTTGCATCGCCGCCATCTTGACAGAAACGTAATGACGGCCACACGAATGTTCAAAGCTTAAATCAAATTACGATTAACCTATTCATCCGATCTCTACCAAATTTTGAAACTACATATCTTTATGGATGGAGCATACTTTGAACAATCTAATAGGTCATTCGCCTAGTAGTTTGCGGATGGCGGCCATCTTTATGTCAAAATTGATTCCCCCTATTAATTCGAAAACGGTGGAACCGAATGGAACGAAATTTGGTACAGAGGTAGCACTATCAAAGGGCATCTCAGTGCCATGATTTATATCGCCGCCATATTGACAGAAACGTAATGGCGGCCACACAAATGTTAAAGCTTAAATCAAATTACGACTAACATAACTATCCGATCTCTACCAAACTTTGCAACAACATACCTTTATGGAGGGAGCATCCTTTGACCAATCTAATAGGTCACTAGCCTAATAGTTTGCGGATGGCGGCCATCTTTATGTCCAAATTGATTCCCCCTATTAATTCGAACACGATGGAACCGAATGAACGTAATTTGGTACAGAGGTAGCACTAGAAAAGGGCACCTCAGTGTCATGTTTTATATCACCGCTATCTTGACGGAAACGTAATCGCGGTCACCCAAATGTTAAAAGCTAAAATGTAATTACGACCAACCTAATAATCTAGTCTTTACCAAATTTTGCAACACCATATCTTTATGTGGGAAACATATTCTGACCAACTGCAAGAACATCAGCCTAATAGTTTGCAAATGGTGGCCAAGTATGTGTGCAAATCGATTTTCCCTATCAATTCAAACAAGGTGAAACCGAATGGGACGAAATTTGGTACAGAGGTAGTACTAACAAAAGGCACCTCACTGTCATGTTTTATGTCGCCGCCATCTTGACGGAAACGTAATGGTGGCCACACAAATGTTCAAAGCTTAAAACAAATTACGACTGACCTAATCATCCGATCTCTCCCAAATTTTGCAACAACATACCTTTATACGGGGAGCATCCGTTGACAATACGAATAGGCCATCAGCGTAATAGTTTGCGGATGGCGGCCATCTTTGTGTGAAAATCGATTCCCCCTATTAATTCGAACACGGTGCAACCGAATGGAACGAAATTTGGTACAGAGGTAGTACTAACAAAATGCACCTCAGTGTCATGTTTTATATCGCCGCCATCTTGACGGAAACGTAATGGCGGCCACACAAATGTTCAAAGCTTAAATCAAATTACGATTAACCTAATCATCCGATCTCTACCAAATTTTGCAATAACATACCCTTGTAGAGGAAGCATCCTTTGACCAAACGAATAGGTCATTAGCCTAATAGTTTGCGGATGGCGGCCATCTTTGTGTGAAAATCAATTCCCCCTATTAATTCAAACACGGTGAAACCGAATGGAACGAAATTTGGTACAGAGGTAGCAGTAGCAAAGGGCATCTCAGTGGCATGTTTTGATATCGCCGCCATATTGACAGAAACGTAATGGTGGCCACACAAATGTTCAAAGCTTAAGTTAAATTACGACTTACATAAGCATCCGATCACTACCAAACTTTTCAACAACATACCTTTACGGAGGGAGCTTCTTTTGACCAATCAAATAGGTTATTAGCCTGATAGATTGCGAATGGCGGCCATATTTATGTCAAAATTGATTCCCCCTATTAATTCGAACACGGTGGAACCGAATGGATCGAAATTTAGTACAGAGGTAGCACTAGCAAAAGGCACCTCAGTGTCATGTTTTACATCGCCACCATCTTGACAGAAACGTAATGGCGGCCACACGAATGTTCAAAGCTTAAATCAAATTACGATTAAGCTAATCATCCGATCTCTACCAAGTTTTGCAACTACATACCTTTATGGAGGGAGCATCCTTTCACCAATCTAATAGGTCATCAGCGTAATAGTTTGCGGATGGCGGCCATCTTTGTGTGAAATTCGATTGCCCCTATTAATTCGAACACGGTGCAACCGAATGGAACTAAATTTGGTACAGAGGTAGCAATAGCAAAGGTCATCTCAGTGTCATGTTTTGTATCGCCGCCATATTGACAGAAACGTAATGGCGGCCATACAAATGTTCAAAGCTTAAGTTAAATTACGACTAACATAAGCATCCGATCTATACCAAACTTTGCAACAACATACCTTTACGGAGGGAGCATCCTTTGACCAATCTAATAGGTTATTAGCCTAATAGTTTGCGGATGGCGGCCATTTTATGTCAAAATTGATTCCCCCTATTAATTCGAACAAGGTGGAACCGAATGGAACGAAATTTGGTACAGAGGTAGCTCTAGCAAAGGGCACCGCAGTGTCATGTTTTATATCGCCGCCATCTTGACTGAAACGTAATGGCGGCCACACGAATGTTCAAAGCTTAAATCAAATTACGATTAACCTAATCATCCGATCTCTACCAAATTTTGCAACTACATACATTTATGGAGAGAGCATCCTTTCACCAATCTAATAGGGTAATAATTTGCGGATGGCGGCCATCTTTGTGTGAAAATCGATTCCTCCTATTAATTCGAACACGGTGCAACCGAATGGAACGAAATTTGGTACAGAGATACCACTAGCAAAGGGCATCTCAGTGTCATGATTAATATCGCCGCCATATTGACAGAAACGTAATGGCGGCCACACAAATGTTAAAGCTTAAATCAAATTACCACTAACAACCATCCGATCTCTACCAAACATTGCAACAACATACCGTTATGGAGGGAGCATCCTTTGACCAATCTAATAGGTCATTAGCCTAATAGTTTGCGGATGGCGGCCATCTTTATGTCAAAATTGATTCCCCCTATTAATTCGAACACGGTGGAACCGAATGAACGAAATTTGGTACAGAGGTAGCACTAGCAAAGGGCACCTCAGTCTTTTTTTTTATATCACCGCTATCTTTACGGAAACGTAATCGCGGCCACCCAAATGTTAAAAGCTAAAATGTAATTACGACCAACCTAATAATCTAGTCTCTACCAAATTTTGCAACACCATATCTTTATGTGGGAAACATATTCTGACCAAACTGCAAGAACATCAGCCCAATAGTTTGCAGATGGTGGCCAAGTATGTGTGCAAATCGATTCCTCCTATCAATTCAAACACGGTGAATCTGAATTGAACGAAATTTGGTACAGAAGTAGCACTAGCAAAGGGCACCTCATATTCATGTTTAATATCCCTATAGCACGTTGTATTTCAACAAGCTACTACAACCAACATTCAATCATACTCCTTGAAAAGGACAAAGAGTTATAACAATACCCATGCATTTAGGAGAAAGTAGGCTATATGTTCTTTACTGAACATCTTGTTTAATTATTTATTCATTTATTTTTAAGCTGATTGTTTTCCGCTGAGTTTGATACTTCTCGCCTATGTCGTTTAAGAGATACACGCTCCGTTAGGAATCTTTCAACCCCCACTTTTCATCCTTTCACCACATCGAAAAACCATTAGACATGTGTCAGCTTATTTTTAATGATTAGTTTATATGCCAAATATCACATCACATCTACAAATGAAACCACTCGTGAGATATTGTTATTCAATGAAATGTACGTTTACCCCCTTAACAACCCTTTAGAATCTGAATGTCCAAAAACTTTTCCTTAGTGGACGTTTTCGACCTACAACGAACATATCCCCAAAATGTCATGTTTCTAACTTCAATAAATTTGGCTGGCCGATGATGAGACGTGAGTCAGTCAGGACATTTTCTTTAATTTTATTTTTGACAATTTCACCCCTCCCCATGAACCACTTAAATTGGATTTATGAAAAAAAAAACTGTCGATATTTACTTATTTTTAAGCTGTTTTTCCCCAGAATTTCACCCCACCCCATGGGCCCCTTAAATTGGATTTATGCAAAACGGTCGAACACCTATATACTTATTTTTAAACTGATTTTTTCCCCGCAGAATTTCAAACTTCTCGCATATGTCGTTTAAGAGTTACACGCTCCGTTAAGAATCCTTCAACACCCAATGTTCACCCCTTTCACCTCATATTATACACCATATCGATAAACCCTTAGACATATGTCTGCAAATTTTTAATGATTAGTTTATATGCCGAATATCACATCCCCAAATGAAACAACTCGTGAGATATTGCTATTCAATGAAATGCAAGTTTAACACCATTAACACCCATTCAGAACATAAATATTCAACAAGATGTTCAGTAAAGAACATATAGCCTACTTTCTCCTAAATGCATGGGTATTGTTATAACTCTTTGTCCTTTTCAAGGAGTATGATTGAATGTTGGTTGTAGTAGCTTGTTGAAATACAACGTGCTATAGGGATATTAAACATGAATATGAGGTAGCCTTTGCTAGTGCTACCTCTGTACCAAATTTCGTTCAATTCGGTTTCACCGTGTTTGAATTGATAGGGGGAATCGATTTGCACACATACTTGGCCACCATCCGCAAACTATTGGGCTGATGTTCTTGCAGTTTGGTCAGAATATGTTTCCCACATAAAGATATGGTGTTGCAAAATTTGATAGAGACTAGATTATTAGGTTGGTCGTAATTAAATTTTAGCTTTTAACATTTGGGTGGCCGTGATTACGTTTCCGTAAAGATAGCGGTGATATAAAAAAAAAGACTGAGGTGCCCTTTGCTAGTGCTACCTCTGTACCAAATTTCGTTCATTCGGTTTCACCGTGTTTGAATTAATAGGGGGAATCTGTTCTGACACAAAGATGGCCGCCATCCGCAAACTATTAGGCGAATGACCTATTAGATTGGTCAAAGGATGCTCCCTCCATAAAGGTATGTAGCTGAAAAATTTGGTAGAGATCGGATGATTAGGTTAGTCGTAATTTGATTTAAGCTTTGAACATTTGCGTGGCCGCCATTACGTTTCCGTCAAGATGGCGGCGATATAAAACATGACACTGAGGTGTCCTTTGCTAGTGCTACCTTTGTACCAAATTTCGTTTAATTTGTGCTCACCGTGTTCGAATTGATAGGGGGAAACAGATATTCAGAGTACACACACTCACACAGACTCACACACACACAGACAGACACACTTTTTTTCGCCCTGTAGTGATCTCATAAGTAGGCTAAAAATCATTCCTTAGTGGACGTTTTTCTTCCAGAATTTCCCCCTCCCCATGGGCCCCTTAAATTGGATTTATGAAAAAACGGTCGAACACCTATTTTTAGCCTACTTTCGATTTTTGCAACAAATGAAAGTAGACTTATGAGATCTCGCAGCCCCTAAACTAAGGAACCAACCAACCAGACTTATGAGATCAACACAGGGCGAAAGAAGTGTGTCTGTCTGTGTGTGTGTATGTGTGTGTGTGAGTCTCTGTGTGTGTATGTGTGTGTGTGAGTCTGTGTGTGTGTCTGTGTGTGTGTGAGTGTCTGTGTGTGTGTGAGTGTGTGTACTCTGAATGTCTGTCCCCCCCTATCAATTCGAACACGGTGAATGCGAATTGAACGAAATGTGGTACAAAGGTAGCACTAGCAAAGGACACCTCAGTGTCATGTCTTATATCGCCGCCATCTTGACGGAAACGTAATGGCGGCCACACAAATGTTCAAAGCTTAAATCAAATTACGACTAACCTAATCATCCGATCTGTACCAAATTTTGCAACAACATACCTTTATGGGGGGAGCATCCTTTGACCAAACCAGTAGGTCATCTGCGTAATAGTTTGCGGCTGGCAGCGATCTTTGTGTGAAAATCAATTCCCCCTATTAATTCGAACACGGTGCAACCGAATGGAAAGAAATTTGGTACAGAGGTAGTACTAACAAAAGGCACCTCAGTGTCATGTTTTATATCGCCGCCATCTTGACGGAAACGTAACGGCGGCCACATAAATGTTCAAAGCTTAAATCAAATTACGACTGACCTAAACATCCGATCTCTACCATATATTGCAACAACATACCTTTATGGGGGGAGCATCCGTTGACCAAACTAATAGGTCATCAGCGTAATAGTTTGAGGATGGCGGCCATCTTTGTGTGAAAATCGATTCCCCCTATTAATTCGAACACGGTGCAACCGAATGGAACGAAATTTGGTACAGAGGTTGTACTAACAAAAGGCACCTCAGTGTCATGTTTTATATCGCCGCCATCTTGACGGAAACGTAATGGCGGCCACACAAGTGTTCAAAGCTTAAATCAAATTTCGTATAACCTAATCATCCGATCTCTACCTAATTTTGCAACAACATACCCTTATAGAGGAAGCATCGTTTGAAAAAAAGAATAGGTCATTAGCCTAATAGTTTGCGGATGGCGGCCATCTTTGTGTGAAAATAAATTCCCCCTATTAATTCAAACACGGTGAAACCGAATGGAACGACATTTGGTACAGAGGTAGCACTAGCAAAGGGCATCTCAGTGTCATGTTTTATATCGCCGCCATATTGACAGAAACGTAATGGCGGCCACACAAATGTTCAAAGCTTAAGTTAAATTACGACTAACATAACCATCCGATCTCTACCAAACTTTGCAACAACATACCTTTATGGAGGGAGCATCCCTTGACCAATCAAATAGGTTATTAGCCAGATAGATTGCGGATGGCGGCCATCTATATGTCAAAATTGATTCCCCCTATTAATTCGAACACGGTGGAACCGAATGGAACGAAATTTGGTACAGAGGTAGCACTAGCAAAGGGCACCTCAGTGTCATGTTTTATATCGCCGCCATCTCGACTGAAACGTAATGGCGGCCACACGAATGTTTAAAGCTTAAATCAAATTACGATTAACCTAATCATCCTATCTCTACCAAATTTTGCAACTACGTACCTTACTGGAGGGAGCATTCTTTGACCAATCTAATAGGTCATCAGCGTAATAGTTTGCGGATGACGGCCATCTTTGTGTGAAAGTCGATTCCCCCTATTAATTTGAACACGGTGCAACCGAATGGAACGAAATTTGGTACAGAGGTAGTACTAACAAAAGGCACCTCAGTGTCATGTTTTATATCGCCGCCATCTTGACAGAAACGTAATGGCGGCCACACGAATGTTTAAAGCTTAAATCAAATTACGATTAACCTAATCATCCTATCTCTACCAAATTTTGCAACTACGTACCTTACTGGAGGGAGCATCCTTTGACCAATCTAATAGGTCATCAGCGTAATAGTTTGCGGATGACGGCCATCTTTGTGTGAAAGTCGATTCCCCCTATTAATTTGAACACGGTGCAACCGAATGGAACGAAATTTGGTACAGAGGTAGTACTAACAAAAGGCACCTCAGTGTCATGTTTTATATCGCCGCCATCTTGACTGAAACGTAATGGCGGCCACACGAATGTTTAAAGCTTAAATCAAATTACGATTAACCTAATCATCCTATCTCTACCAAATTTTGCAACTACGTACCTTACTGGAGGGAGCATCCTTTGACCAATCTAATAGGTCATCAGCGTAATAGTTTGCGGATGGCGGCCATCTTTGTGTGAAAGTCGATTCCCCCTATTAATTTGAACACGGTGCAACCGAATGGAACGAAATTTGGTACAGAGGTAGTACTAACAAAATGCACCTCGGTGTCATGTTTTATATCGCCGCCATCTTGACGGAAACGTAATGGCGGCCACACAAATGTCCAAAGCTTAAATCAAATTACGATTAACCTAATCATCCGATCTCTACCAAATTTTGCAACAACATACCCTTATAGAGGAAGCATCCTTTGACCAAATGAATAGGTCATTAGCCTGATAGTTTGAGGATGGCGGCCATCATTGTGTGAAAATCAATTCCCCCTATTAATTCAAACACGGTGAAACCGAATGGAACGAAATTTGGTACAGAGGTAGCACTAGCAAAGGGCATCTGAGTGTCATGTTTTATATCGCCGCCATATTGACGGAAACGTAATGGCGGCCACACAAATGTTCAAAGCTTAAGTTAAATTACGACTAACATAACCATCCGATCTCTACCAAGCTTTGCAACAACATAACTTTATGAAGGGAGCATCCCTTGACCAATCAAATAGGTTATTAGCCTGATAGATTGCGGATGGCGGCCATCTATATGTCAAAATTGATTCCCCCTATTAATTCGAACACGGTGGAACCGAATGGAACGAAATTTGGTACAGAGGTAGCACTAGCAAAGGGCACCTCAGTGTCATGTTTTATATCGCCGCCATCTTGACTGAAACGTAATGGCGGCCACACGAATGTTTAAAGCTTAAATCAAATTACGATTAACCTAATCATCCTATCTCTACCAAATTTTGCAACTACGTACCTTACTGGAGGGAGCATTCTTTGACCAATCTAATAGGTCATCAGCGTAATAGTTTGCGGATGACGGCCATCTTTGTGTGAAAGTCGATTCCCCCTATTAATTTGAACACGGTGCAACCGAATGGAACGAAATTTGGTACAGAGGTAGTACAAACAAAAGGCACCTCAGTGTCATGTTTTATATCGCCGCCATCTTGACAGAAACGTAATGGCGGCCACACGAATGTTTAAAGCTTAAATCAAATTACGATTAACCTAATCATCCTATCTCTACCAAATTTTGCAACTACGTACCTTACTGGAGGGAGCATCCTTTGACCAATCTAATAGGTCATCAGCGTAATAGTTTGCGGATGACGGCCATCTTTGTGTGAAAGTCGATTCCCCCTATTAATTTGAACACGGTGCAACCGAATGGAACGAAATTTGGTACAGAGGTAGTACTAACAAAAGGCACCTCAGTGTCATGTTTTATATCGCCGCCATCTTGACTGAAACGTAATGGCGGCCACACGAATGTTTAAAGCTTAAATCAAATTACGATTAACCTAATCATCCTATCTCTACCAAATTTTGCAACTACGTACCTTACTGGAGGGAGCATCCTTTGACCAATCTAATAGGTCATCAGCGTAATAGTTTGCGGATGGCGGCCATCTTTGTGTGAAAGTCGATTCCCCCTATTAATTTGAACACGGTGCAACCGAATGGAACGAAATTTGGTACAGAGGTAGTACTAACAAAATGCACCTCGGTGTCATGTTTTATATCGCCGCCATCTTGACGGAAACGTAATGGCGGCCACACAAATGTCCAAATCTTAAATCAAATTACGATTAACCTAATCATCCGATCTCTACCAAATTTTGCAACAACATACCCTTATAGAGGAAGCATCCTTTGACCAAATGAATAGGTCATTAGCCTGATAGTTTGAGGATGGCGGCCATCATTGTGTGAAAATCAATTCCCCCTATTAATTCAAACACGGTGAAACCGAATGGAACGAAATTTGGTACAGAGGTAGCACTAGCAAAGGGCATCTGAGTGTCATGTTTTATATCGCCGCCATATTGACGGAAACGTAATGGCGGCCACACAAATGTCCAAAGCTTAAGTTAAATTACGACTAACATAACCATCCGATCTCTACCAAACTTTGCAACAACATAACTTTATGGAGGGAGCATCCTTTGGCCAATCTAATAGGTTATTAGCCAAATAGTTTGCGGATAGCGGCCATCTTTATGTCAAAATTGATTCCCCCTATTAATTCGAACACGGTGGAACCGAATGGAACGAAATTTTGTACAGCGGTAGCACTAGCAAAGGGCACCTCAGTGTCATGTTTTATATCGCCGCCATCTTGACTGAAACGTAACGGCGGCCACACGAATGTTCAAAGCTTAAATCAAATTACGATTAACCTAATCATCCGATCTCTACCAAATTTTGCAACTACATACCTTTATGGAGGGAGCATACTTTGAACAATCTATTAGGTCATTCGCCTAATAGTTTGCGGATGGCGGCCATCTTTATGTCAAAATTGATTCACCCTATTAATTCGAACACGGTGGAACCGAATGGAACGAAATTTGGTACAGAGGTAGCACTAGCAAAGGGCACCTCAGTGTCATGATTAATATCGCCGCCATAAAAAGTAAAAATAGTGAGGTTTTAAGTGTCAGTGATCATCAATGTAGTGTACAGCATGAAACACTGTTGCTGTCAACAGAAAATCAAGAAAATGTTAAAAAGCAAGTGCTACAAAACAATACTACTATTGAAATTAATTCAATGATCAAAAAACCCTTAACATTATCAAAAGACACGCAGACTCTACATGAGGACACTGTAGAGGAAGAGCAAGAGGAACAGGGAGAGGATCAGGAATATTTAACTGGCTTTAGTAATGTTGAGGATAATGTTGAGGATAATTATATTGATTATATTAATAGTGATATAGATCATGCTGCTTATGATTATGATAGAGATCATGATCCAAAATAAGACAATAACGTTTTCATGCCTATTGTTCATCGTGGATGAAAAAAGATCTACAACAAGCATTGTTTTTAAAATTATAACACACTATCGTAAAGGCGAAGACTTGTATTAAGTGTGCTTTTTATTGTCATAATCATGTATACTCTGCAATGTTAAATATTCTGACTTCTATAGAAAATAAAACAACATTGTACCATTATTTTCATTTATTTACAAACTTTATATACATTTTGTTTTGTTTCATGATAATATTTTTTAAGGCAATACTAATCATTAAACATTATTATCTATACACATATTTTTCTTTCAGTCCATTGTCATGACTTATATCTTCCATTATTATTTGTCATTTGTTTTTTATTTAATTAAAACGAACCATGCACCTATTGTTTTTAAAACCTTCATAAATTAAGTGTACAGGTTGTACAGCATTATTGACTTCATCAAAAACACTCTCCGATATATCATTAAACCGTGTAGGAAGAAATGTCTCAAAGTTTTCACATACACAAAGTACACGATCATCATATGCTGTTTTCAATTTCCGAATCTTGATAATGCGGAATGGAATATGCGTTGGCAATTCGCTGAGCTTCTTTGTCTCTAAGCCACATGCTTGACCCACAGCATTCAAAACATTCATTGTAGTAGTCTATAAACAAAAGAAAAGCATATCTAATACACTCTAAAACAGCTTTAATAATATTGTGCAATTAGGGATTTTGCACTATGCATGGCTGATAAATTTTACTATTTATGCAAGAAATGCCCTAACTGTAGCAGATACTGCTTTTCTGCATATAGCACACGTGTTGAGTTCTAATGCACACTTGACACAGGCTATCATGTGTCCACAACGCAAAAATACAACACCTAGTTCATCTTGATAACAAATTTTACATAATTGTTGGTCACACTTTTGTATCTGTTCGTGAGACAAGTCTTTTCTTTCAGCCTCGTGTATTTGCTCCGCGTGTTCTAACTCTAAAGGTACTTTTAAGTCTTGTGCTGCAATCATGTTTTCTTTACGAATAGAATTCACAAATTCCTGACCTTTAAGCAACACCATGTATTTGCAGTTAGGTAACCGACGAGCGTGTTGCACAAAAGGGTCATCAGTCATTTGCCAATCCTTTAAAGCAAATACACAATAAAAACATATTGTTTTATCCCCTTCGCCAGTATAAAAATCCAGCTTCACTTAGTTGTTTGGTAAGGTGTTTTAATATTAATGGCCCAACATTTTTATAAGGTTCTAAACGTTTTTCACCAGAGCTGTACTGTGGGTGTGCTAGTGCTTTAGTCTTGCAAACTCCCAATTTTTCAAAAGCACATGCCAATTCAACACTGTCTATGGCATATGGACCACATATATCGACACTACCTTTGTTGGCTGGTAATACATCATTATTATTTATTTGTGATTCAGCAACGTAAGTAGCGGCCAATGGTCTTGTGGTTCGGTAAACTGAATACACAGGTATGTTACCCACTTGTTTTCCAAGCATGTAAGAACAACAAGGAGACCATCGCAAATGGTCTCTAAAGGGATCATCCCCTTCTTCCCAGTGTGAAAGTTCAATATGACAAAACACACAGCGCACCACATCTTCTCGGTTCAAGTAAAAAAAGCGGCTTTTGCAAGTTCATGTGTCGACAAAAAGCCTACAGGCCAGGATTCAAATGTTAACCAACGGTCATGTTCTGATTTTAAATTTAACCCACGTAGTAAACCAAGTTGCTCACTTGTTGTATTTGGTACTAACGCCATGTGTTAAAATAAAACTTTTGCTTATTGTAAGTTATTAACGTTGCACAGAGTACTTTAAAGCACAATGTATGCTTGTTCACTGCCTGTTCATTACGTTAATGGCGCATGACGACACCTAAAAGCAAACAAAATAACCAATCACTCAATCAATCAATCAATACTTGTAAATAAAACTTTAACGTTAATTGGCATTAATATATCAAAACACCATAAAAATTATAATAAACTGTATGTCGGCACTAACAGTAACCCATGTACTTATTTTCTTTTTATAAAGCTGCAGTCATTTAAATTCCCCTTTAACCAATACATAAACAAAAAATAATAATGTCATGTCATTTTGTTCAGTTTATCATGTTCAAACCTGTGAATATTCGTTGAGTTCATAGGGTACAAAGTTCCTCATTTTTCTACTAGAAAGCGCTATAGAGTTTAAGGAGATTAGATATCTAACATCTAACCTCCTTGACTTTCATAGTCAAGGAACAACTAAATTCGACATACAAGCTACCCTCCGTGTGTCAAATAACAAAGCTTGCACCCGGCACCCGAGGCCATACGATATTATTATTATTATTATTATTATTATTATTATTATTATTATTATAGGGAACGACATGTCAGTTTTTTTTTGTTTTTTTTTTACAAAATCCAATATGGCCTTGTACTTTCCCGGTAAACAACCAATATGGTCTTGTACCGGTTGCCAATACATAGTCATTAATCAAGAAAGCAATCATCGTCCTAGTCATGTACAGATAATGATTTTTTTGTCTACGAGTTTTCAGTGGTGGTAAAATGGAATAGCATTTTATGTTAGGCTTACCTGAGTTTTAAATAGTTCACTGCCTGGAAACAATGGTTGCAATTTACTGCGTCTCGGGTTTTCAGCGACTGCTACGGCGGTAAGGCTTTTCTTTCCTAGTTTCTAAAAGTAAATAAAATAAACCGTTATAAATACCTAAATTCAGGTTAATACATGCATTTCATAAGAAAAATGAAACAAAAAAATGAAACAAGTTAGTTTAAAAAGATAATCCCACCTCACTTGCAGTGGCTTCTTGCTGTTTCCTTCTAGTGGGCTCAAAAGTGCAATGGTTTCTTCTCTCTCAGACATGTAAGGTATACCGGTTATCTGCAAACAAATAAATAAATAAAATCATTAATTACCTAAGCAATAAATAATTGCATATATATATATATATATATATAAATCAATAAATATATAAATGAATAAATAAATATATATATATATATATATATATAAATACCTACCCCACAACAAGTTTAAGTATTTTCCACCAACACCAAAACTGTTAAACAAGACCAAGTTTTTCACTCAACGCAGTGTGTTCAAAGGTAGTCACCCAAGTGAGAGTGAAAATGATAACGACATGTCTTTATATATGCTACGTTGCATGTATAATAATTTTTTTCCACGCTTTGAACATTCTGTTATCATGCACGTAGACAGATAACGTCCAAGTTGAACACCTGTGCTAGGTCAAATTTCACATGAACTTGCATTTTGTCACGTACAAAGCAAACAGGATGTAACTTGTTTAGCGTACATGTCATCTCACACGTGTATGCATGCATTTCGCTCTTCCCTGCCAAAACGATGGTCAGATTATTTCACCTTCAAGTGTCCTCTGCGTCTTTGTCATTTTCCATTGCACTTGTTGTCAAGTCAGATCAGCGCATTCCAATAAGCTCAAATGACATTCACATCCTGCTCCTCCGCAAGTTTGTTTTCTGTACTCGCTTCGACCAACATAGAACCAAGTTCTCATCGCCGTTTACACGTTAAAGATCATCTTCGGGGTAAAATATCAGAAAAAACGCACCCTCGCTCTGTCATAAACCGACCTGTCGAAATAGCGATTGATCTATTGAGCACAGCCACCGTGGTCAGCGACAGGTTCGTTGAAACACACACCCAGCAGTATCGTCTCTCTCAACCACCACGCTTCATGAACATTATAAACAGGTAAAGAATTTTTTTTCAACATGTATGGCGTTAGGCCCTTTGTCAAAATTTCAAACATAGTTTCAAACAGGGGGCGTTAGCCCGAGTCCTAGAACACCGCGTACACGTCTCTATCGTTATTGGTTTGCGAAATAGAGCAAAAAGCCTAAAATCACGGTTTTACCTCAACATGGTTTTTCATTCCTGCTCATCTCGGCACGAGGACAACACGACGAAAAAAATAACACCTCGTAAACGTCTCTAGACTTATTGGTTCGTGAGATATCGGCAAAAATCTAAAAAACACGTGTTTACCCCAGAATCGTGTTTCCAAATTTAAAAAATATATAACGAGTGGTCCATAGCAAAGAGGACGCCACCTCGAGTCCTTGGACCCATCGTTCGCGAGATATAGCAAAAAGTTTGAAATCACGGTTTTACCCCAAAATATTCTGTTTCCCTCATTCTCAAAAACTTTAACCTATTAATAACATATATAGGGCTACGAGACAAGCGATTTGACACGTCACACGTCCAAATCCGACCTTGCGTTCGAGAGATATCGGCAAACTTCGTAGGAAAGTAAGCGACTATCTGGCTCTCTCCTCACCACCAAAACCCCTTCTTATAAATCATTTTTTTCAAAGAGCTCGCCTTCTTCCAAAAACCCAAAGTGCGCATGCGTACAAAACAAAAAACAAAAATGTTAATCCATAGCGGCATCCAGCAAAACGCATGCGCATGAGCAACAACGTTTAAGTTCATTTTAGCAGCGCACCTTATACATGTCGCATTTGAAAAGAGACTTTTACTAAAAAAAAACAATTTCATCCCCTAGTAGGGGTAGGTTATATTTAGGGGTTGAAATGAGTGGTCCATTGGAAGGAGGGCGTCAATCCGAGTCCAACGACACCTCATTTGTCAACATCCGACCATGGGTTGGCCAGATATTAATGATTTAACATGGACGTCGCCCGAGCAAAGCCAGGTGGGTTAGAAACCGCCTCACCCCCCTACTCATATGTCTGCTTATTTGTAATGATTAGTTTATATGCCGAATATCACATCCCCAAAGAAACAACTCATGGGATATAGTTATTCAATGAAATGCACGTTTAACCCCCTTTACACCTCTTTAGAACCCGAATAGACAAAAATCCTTCCTAGAAGACATTTTCGATATACAGCGAACATATTCCCAACATTTCATGTTTTCAACTTCAATAGTTTTCGCTGGGCGATGATGAGTGAGTGAGTCAGTCAAGACATATTCTTTACCAGAATTTCACTCCTCCCCATGGGCCGCTTTAATTGGATTTTTGAAATAACTCTCGAACACCTATTAACATACTTTTTAAGCTGTCTTTTTCCCCTGAGTTTGATGAATAAGTGAGTTTGTCAGTCAGTTAGGACACTTTCTCTCCTTTTCTTTTCCAGAATTTCACCCCACCCCATTGGCCCCTTATATTGAATTTGTTAAAGAACAGTCGTACACCGATTTACTTATTTATTAAGCTGATTTTTTTCCGCAGAGGTTCAAACTTCTCGCCTATGTCGTTTAAGAGATACACGCTCCGTTAGGAATCTTTCAACCCTCACTTGTCACCCCTTTCACCTTATAATATACACCACATCGAAAAACCCTTAGACACATGTCTGCTTATTTTTAATGATTAGTTTATATGCTGAGTATCACATCCAAAAATGAAACCACTCTTGAGATATTGTTATTCAATGAAAATGAGGTTTAACCCCCTTAAGACCCCTTTAGAACCGGAATATCCAAAAATCCTCCCTTAGTGTACGGTTTATATATACAACGAACATATCACCAAAATGTCATGTTTCTAACTTCAATAATTTTTTCTGGGCGATTATGAGTGAGTGAGTCAGGACATTTTCTTTCAATTATCTTTTTCAGAATTTCACCCCTCCCCATGAACCCCTTAAATTTGATTTATGAGAAAAACTGTCGAACACTTATTTACTTATTTTTAAAAAGTTTATTCCCCCTGAGTTTGAAGAGTGAGTGAGTCAATCAGTTAGGACACTTTCTTTCCTGTTTTTCTTTTCCCCGAACTTCACCCCTACCCATTTGCCCCTTAAATTGGATTAATGAAGAAAAACGGTCGAAACCCTATTTACTCTTTTTTAAGCCGATTTTTTTTCGCTGAATTTCAAACTCCTCGCCTATGTCGTTTAAGACATACACGCTCCGTTAGGATTCCTTCAACCCCCACTTTTCACCCTTTTCACCTCATAATATACACCACATCTAAAAACACTCAGACACATGTCTTCTTATTTTTAATGAGTTTATATGCCGAGTATCACATCCCCCAATGAAAACCTGATTATCCGAATATTCTCCCTTAGTGGACGGTTTTGACAGACAATGAACATATCCCCAAAATATCATGTTTCTAACTTCAATAATTTTGGCTGGGCAATGATGAGAGAGTGAGTCAGGACATTTTCTTTCAATTATGTTTTTTTTTTTTAATTGCACCCCTCCCCATGAACCGCTTAAATTGGATTTATGAAAAAACTGTCGAACATCTATTTACTTTTTTATGCATTTTTTCCCCTGAGTTTGATGAGTGAGTCAGTCAGTAGATCAGTTAGGACATTCTCTTCCCTGTTTTTTCCCCCAGAATTTCACCCCTCCCCATGGCACCCTTAAATTGGATTTATGAAAAAACGGTCGAACACCTATTTACTTATGTTTTAAGCTGATTTCTTTCCGCTGAGTTTCAAATTCCTCGCCTATGTCGTTTAAGGGATACACGCTCCGTTAGGAATCCTTCAATCCCCACTTTTCACCCCTTTCACCTCATAATATACACCACATCGAAAAACCCTCAGACACGTATCTTCTTATTTTTAATGATGAGTTTATATGCCGAGTATCAAATCCCCCAATGAAACCAATCCGGAGATATTGTTATTCAATGAAATGCAGGTGTACCCCCTTAACCCCCCTTTAGAACCTGAATATCCAAAAATCCTTCCTTGGTGGGCGTTTTCGACTTACAACGAACATATCCCCAAAATGTCATGTTTCTAACTTTAATAGTTTTGGCTGGGCGATGATGAGTCAGTCAGTCAGTCAGGACACTTAGTTTTATTGTGGTGTTTGAAGCCATATTTTCAGTGTTGCCTTAGTAAACAAGAGTTTAGTGCTTTTCAGTCGGTCAACACGAATGTACCCAAAAGAGATGGGTTATGCCCTAATCCTGAAATAAATTACATCAGATTAATAAAACACTAGGATGACCAGTTTCGATCGTCAAGCGATCATCATCAGATCCATTACACTTAGGCCACAAAATCTATGTTTGAAATACAGGTGAAAATATTTACAATATGTACAATTATTTAGTTGCAGTATTGGTACTGCAACTGTCAGTGTATGCTAAATGCAGTACAATCTCCGGATAGCTATCACCAATTAGCATTTCACCTAACATATATACTGCATTTAGCATACACTGACAGTTGCAGTACCAATACTGCAACTAAATTACATTGCTGTCACACAGGCAGAGCGCAGAGCAATATGGACCATCAGGAGGAATATAATGTTAGTTGGGTTTCATAAAACTAAATAATAATTGGCTGGTGATCCACTATGTATACACCGGAGGGGAAGTAAAGGCGGCGGGCCCATGCCATAAATTTATGGAATGCAAAATAACCCTCCACTAACTTCAATTGTGTGAAGGAAAATTTGTAGGTTGGATTTGATTAAAGCTCTTAAGTTCCAACGTTCGTCGCCTGGTAATAGTTTCGATGGCATCATGTATTCAAGTTTACAGCTAGGTGTCGTAGACGGTAGCATTTGGTAGCAAAAGTAGGAACTACTTGAAATTATCGTCTGCAGTCCTTACTTGAATTCAAACAGATAACACACACTAATACAGCCATCACAAATTATACACACACCCGAAGTACACGGGGCTACATGACTGCGTTGTCGCAGGTCCTAAACCAAGAAACCAACCAACCAATACTTATTTAGTTGAAGTAAAATTTAACTAGCACAACTAGTCAAGATATGTGATTCTTCTTTGTTGAGATACTGATAGTGTGATTGACTTTCAAGTTTGCTTGCTTAGTGTGATTATGTAATTGTTGTTGGTTGGTTCTTCAGTTTAGGGGCAGGGACAACGCGGTCATGTAGCCCAGTGTACTTTGGGTGTGTGTAGAATCTGTCTGATAACCGGTGTTAATTGTGATGGCCGTATTAGTGCGTGTTATCTGTAATTCAGGTAAGGACTGCAGCTGATCAATTTCAACTAGTACCGGGTGAGTTAGCCGTGGTCGTTACGGCATGGCTGCTGGCAGTCGCTCACATCCGGGAGGCGAGGAGGTTCGAATCCCC
Source organism: Meconema thalassinum (assembly GCA_946902985.2). Taxonomy (NCBI): domain Eukaryota; kingdom Metazoa; phylum Arthropoda; class Insecta; order Orthoptera; family Tettigoniidae; genus Meconema; species Meconema thalassinum. Next base: position 600,027,592 of record OX336388.2, on the reverse strand, counting down.
TCGCCGGCAACCTTGACGATGGTCTTCTGTGGTTTCCCATCTTCCTTCCAGGCAAATCCCGGGGTTGGTCCCTAACTATAGGCCACAGCCGCTACCTTCCAACTCCTCGTCCTTACATTCAAACTTTCCTCCCAAGACAACACTCCACAAGTGACGGTACTTGTAGCTTACCCCATGGGTGTCCGCCTAGAAGCAGCTACAAAAACTGGCGAGCCGAACACGTCCTAAAAGCCATACGCTAAAAAAATCAACTAGTTCCTACTTTTGCAACCCAATGCTACCATTAACGACACCTAGCCACGAACTTGGCTACTAGATGCCACCGTGAGCGGCACGTGGTGGCGGACGTTGGAACTTAATAGAAAGTTAATCAAATCCAACCCACAAATTTAGCTTCAGACAATTTTAGTTGGTGGAAGGTTCCTCTACATGCCATAAATCTATGGCATGAGCCCGCTTTACTTCCACTCCGAAGGAAGGCATACTGTGGAATTTATAACGCTGTTAGAAAATCCGACGACTGTGGCCGGATTTGAACCCGCGATCTTGGGCATAGGAGCTCAGCATGCTGCCAACTTCGCCTCTTCCTAATGTCGTTTTCATGTTTTAGCCTAGATATTAAATGGAATGGTATTGAAAGTGAAATATCACCTCCTGAGCACTGTTACCATGGTTACGGCTTGTCATTCCCTTATCAGTTTGTCAGAGTGAAGATAGTCTACCCCCATGTGGGTGTGGATTAGAATACACCGACAGTACGCTCTGCGCGTCGTAGGAGGCGACTAATAGGGCCGACAAGGCATGACTGACTTTGATTTGGAAGACCCCTGTGGATGGGGAGGGCAGAATTCATCCACGGTTTACCTGCCTGTCGTAAAAGTTGACTAGCAGGGAGGTCTTTTTCGACTTCCGGTCCCATTTTTGGTTTCACCCTTAGAAATAAACGTGCATGCTGCCTGGAGAAGGGCCACCAACTTGGCTATCCCGTCAGGTGGGTGCGCCATGAAGCCTTACAGTAGTATCCGCCTCACAATGAAGGTCCCTGCACGGCCGAATACTTGCACCGAACATATCACTTTGCTTGCCGAGGGGTTTGTGCCTGTACAAGGCACTAGGACCCCGGGCAATACTTGGGCCTACTATAGCCAGGTAGGTATTTCCTAGGCTGGGTGGCGCCCACAGTGATGGCCCTTGTTCGGAATAGATAGTATTCGGGGAGGATGTTTCCGGGATAACGCGTAAGCGGTCCAAAAACACAACACAGGGTGGACCCCTTAAAAAGCCGTCTCTGGGATGAAGAAATTAACAAGCGTTTTCCGGTTGATAGGTCTCATCCCTACCTGGTAGCGACCAGGACGGGGGAGATTTCATACTCGCGAAATCCATCATCTTTTAACAAGAAATTGAGAGGAAATTTGATGACCTGAGCGGTATTTCCAAGCTCCAGAACGGGCAGCTCCTGCTGCATACCATTAGCCGGCAGCAAACTGAATTGTTGCTGGAATACACGCATTTCGGCGAAATTCTTGTTAAGGTCACTAAGCACGAAACGCTGAATTAGGTCCGCGGAGTTATATTTCACCGCGACCTCATTCTTAATAGCGATGTAGAACTAATGTGGCATCTGGGGAAGAGAGGCGCCACCAAAATTATGTGCATCACCCGGAAAATAGGAGAGGAGAGCGTTGATACTGGCACTTTCATTCTCCATTTTGAAGTTGATGTGGTGCCTAAGCAGGTGAAGGTCACGTCCTACCATTACGACGTTCGACCATACATCCCTCCACCTATACGCTGCTACTAATGCCAGAAATTCGAGCATGTTTCCGCCAGGTGTACTGCGAAGGCCGTTTGTAGAGAGTGTGCAAGGGGACACATGAGGGTGAGAGGTATACGCCTCCCCCGATTTATCCTAACTGCCAAGGAAGTCACTCACCTCGGTCAAAACAGTGCCCTGAATTTACCAAGGAAGCCAAGATCCAGAAGATCAGGACTCTTGATAGGCTATCATATGACGACGCTCGCAAGAGGTACCCTGATATGAACGCCCCCGAATTTCGGGTATCGTTCGCAGCTGCGGAGAAGGACTCAATCACCCCTGCCGTAAAAGTTCCCAGTGCAGTAGGCCCCTATCCTCGATTTGAACTTACAGTGCGTTATTAAAATCTCCCCTCGTGAGCCCTGTTAGCCCGAAGCAGGACACACAACCTTCTTCGGCTACTGGAAAAAAGGCGTCGGTTAAACCATCTAAACCGGCGTCATCGGATAAGTCCCCATTTTCTCCGAATCGGTCGGCGAACAAGTCTTCCCCAGCTAAAAGGGGAAAGAAGACATTGACGACCGGGGCTGGACCTTCTTCCAGCCCACCTGATACGAAAAAGATTGGGGAGAAGGGGGTGACGGTGTGCCGTCGCTTGCCCTCCAGCTAATGGGATGGCCCCCATATCTGCTGGCTCTTCCGCTCCCACGACCATCAAGGGAGCGAAGCCGGCAGAAGCCAAGCCCGTTAGTGTGGAGGATCTCTCCTATAGAAAGATTAAAACACCGGTGGAGAAGAGAAAAAAGGAAGTTTTAGTTTTACGTGACCGTTAATCATGCGAGCAAGAGCCACGGGATGTCCTTTTTAACTGGAATGTGAACCACAGGACATGGTATTTCACTTCGAAAATCTCATATGTATTGACCGGTAATCTAACCCAATCCACCTAGGTGAGAGGCCAACAGCTTGAACGGAGAAGAGAGAAACGGAGCAGCGCCGTGTCTTTAACTCTCCTGCTAACAAGGCTGCTAAATCATAAGCTGGCCATCCCGCTCCCACGACCATCAGTGGAGCGGTGCCAGCAGGAGCAGCCATGTTTAGTAAGGATATGGCGTCAAAAGGGAAGGGACTACCCACTTCCCCGAATAGATGTCAGCGCCGTTCGAGAAGAAAGAACGTTGGAACGTGTCGGGGACGGACTCCCAGTCTTCGGACCGAGAGAAGGTCACTCGACACCGCTCTCGCTCTTCCCCAAGAGCGAGAATGTGTAAATCTGAAGACGACCGCGCGCCTTCCAAGAGAGCGCCCCCTCCATTTTCGTTTTCGGACGGAGATGTGGAGATTGGGGTGTGATCTCCTCCCCCATCATCTCCACCTAGAGATGGGGAAGGGTGTCAAACGGTCAAGAGGAAGTAGAAGACCAACTTCTGCTTAAGTCCTCACTATGGCACTATTACAATGCGGCATACGGTTCAGCAAGGCCGACAATCTTGAAAATGCTGGACAGTATCCACCATAGTGGCGTTAAGCTGGCTACCGGTGCCTTCCGGACCAGCCCGATACCCAGCCTACTCGACGAATCGGGTGTTCCAACTCTCAACTATAGACGCCAGCATATGCTAAATGCTGCTGATGTGCGTCAAATGCCGCAACATCCGATCTATGGAGCTCTCTTCAGTACCCAATACCACTTGAGGTACGCCAACCAGCCCCGTGCCACTCGGCCGATTGGTTTTAGACTCGATAGATCGTGTATTGATATAGGAGTGGCTGTAGGTCCCTGTATGATCCGGACACCTAGCAAGGTGAATCCATGGCAAGTCCCGCGTCCGGAAATTCGGTTAGAACCACACCGAGGTCCTAAGGTAAACACGGATGCCTCTGTTTATCGGAGGTCATTCCACAGCATAGTTCACCAATTTCCGGATACTGGTATTCTATACACGGATGGTTCGAAGGTGGACGACAAAGTGTGTTGTGCTTACGTTATTGATGGTGCAAATACTAAAATCTCTTTGCCTTTGGCGGCTTTGGTGGCGTGGACGGTAGCATGCTGAGCTTCTATCCAAGATCGCGGGTTCAAATCTGGCTGAAATCGTCAGATTTTTGTGAGCGTTAAAAATCCCTCAGTATGCCTTCCTTCGGAGGGGAAGTAAAGCCGGCGGTCCCATGTCATAGATTTATGGCATGTTAATGAACCTTTCACTAATTACACCTGTGTGAAGCTAAATTAGGTTAGGTTAAACATTTGACAAACGCTCTTAGGTTCTGACGTTCGTCGCAAGGAGCCGACTGCGGTGGCATCTGGTAACCAAGTTCTGAACTATTAGTCGTTGACGGTGGCGTTTTGCGTCAAAAGTAGGAACTACATTAAAAAATGCAATGTCTGCAGTCCTTACTTGAATTGAAAACAGATAACACACACTAATACAGTCATCACAATTAACACTGGTTATCAGAAAGATTCTACACACACCCAAAGTACACGGGGCTACATTACCGCGTTGTCGCAGCCCCTAAACTGAGGAACCAACCAGCCATTCATTCATTCATTATTTCATTTCGTATAGGCCATCTATGGACCGCGTCATTCCAACTGTCTCCTACAGGCTTTGATGCTTGCCCAGTACGCCCGCATTCGTTCTCGGTGTACTTCCTTCCGTTCCTAGATCCAAATCTTTCCCGTTTTCAGCTTCGGTTTTTCTTGGAAACCTTTGCAAGTTTGACGTTTTCTTTTGAGTGGGGCGCGCTCCTGAATGTCAGTTGGTGTAATCCCCACTTCTTTCAGATCTTTATCCAGTTCAATGAACCAAGCCCATTTTGTTTTTCTCTCCTGAAAGTAAGTTATGTTGTGATTGGTCAGTCTCGCTGGGCTCATTCGTTTCACATGTCCATAAAATTTTATCATTCCCTTCCGGATGACGTCACTTATCTTCTCCACATGAGTATATAGTTCACGGTTATGCCGTCTTCTGTGTTCCCCATTGTCTTTAATGGGACCCAATATCTTTCTCAACATTTTCTTTCTTTGGTCTCCAGTTTTTCGACCTAGCCTTTTTGTCCATCGGGAGGAATTCAGAAGTATACAAGACCTCCGAACGAATGACACTGCAGTAATGTTTTAGTTTTGCGTTGAAGAATATTGACCTTTTCTTATAGATGCCCTTAGTTGAATGGTAGGCCATTTCCACTTTGCTCATGCGCGAAGTGAATGCTCTTTCTCTGATATATTAGGTGTTATAATTTCTCCAAGGTACTTAAACTTTGCAACTCGCTTAATCTTTTCGTGTTCCACAGCAAGGTATTTGGGTGCCGGTTCGATATTAGTTATGAACACTGTCTTCGCAAAGGAGATCTGCCTTCGCTGCTTGTGCACTAAACTGATTAATCTGTTCCGTGGCTGTCTATAATGAATCAGAAATGATTGCAAGATCATCGGCAAATGCTAGACAGTCAATTGTGATGTTCCGGCTTCTGTTTCCCAGTCTGACTCCGCTTGCAACTCCTTGTTTATTCAGTTCTTTACGCCACTCACGGATAACCTTCTCTTGGGCACAGTTGAAGAGTAATGGTGAGAGACCATCTCCTTGCCTTACTCCTGTTATTTATTATTATTTTAATGGTTTAGGACCGAAACCTAAATTTTCAAGTGTACATTTACTGGTTCATTGTTGAAACAGGACTTCGACAAGGAAGTGTGTTATCCCATATACTTACAGTCGTGGATGAAATCCACAAGAGTGTGAATCGAAGAATGGGAAGCAAGGACACTAAGGCCTTACACTTTGCAGACGACATAGTAATATGGGAAGAAAAGAAAATAGAAGTGCAAGAAGAAGTTACTGTATGGAATCAAAAGATAGAGAAATATGGAATGAAAATAAGTGTGGAGAAGAGTAAGACTGTAGTGACGACAAGAAACAAGAGAGAAGGACGACAGAATATTGAAGTCAATGGAAATCCATTGGAAATGGTAAAAAGCTTTAAGTATTTGGGGAGCATACTCACAGAAGATGGTACCATAAATGAAGAAATTGGAAAGAGAATCCAACAAGCTAACGGGTTTACCAGTGTGTGAGGGGTTTAGTGTGGAACCAGGAAATCCCAGAGAAATGCAAGAAAGTTCTATTCTCAATGTATTACACACCAATTTTGGCATATGCAGCAGGTACTTGGACCACAACAAAACGCGATGAAAGCCGAATCCAAGCAGCCGAGATGAAGTTCCTTAGAGGAGTAATTGGGAAGATACGGAGGGATAAATTCAGAAATGTGGACATTAGGGAGATAACTGGGTTCCCAAAACTGCAAGACAAGATAGAGACCAGTAAGCTGAAGTGGTACGGTCATATGATGAGAATGGAAGAATATAGAGTGCCAAAAAGAATATTTATGGAGAAAATACCAGGAAGAAGACCACCAGGAAGGACCACAAAGAGGTGGATAGATACGGTGAAGGAAAGCATAGAGAAAAGAGGAGTAAAAGAAAAATAAGTATTGAAAGAAGGAAATGAATGGTGGAGGGATAGAGAACTGTGGAGGTCCTTGATTCGCAACCAGACCCAGGGAACTGGAAACGGGAAATTACGAAGAAGAAGAAGAAGAAGAAGAAGAAGAAGAAGAAGAAGAAGAAGAAGAAGAAGAAGAAGACATTTACTCGAAGACTTTGTTCTTTTCTGAAATCTGATATTTTGTTTTCGTATATTTTATCTATTCATTATAATTATTAGTTCTATTTTTTATTTTTGTTTGGTTAATTTGAGGCACTTTTCATATTTAGGCGTTCACTCAAAATTTGTTTATCTGTGTTAAGAGGGGCAGATGACCTCGCTGTTCCGCCCCTTAAAGCAATAACTAACACACACACCTCAATCGTATCCGCAATTATTACAAACATGCACGCCACTACATACATCGTAATTGAAACGCATTACATAAAATAAGGTTGGAAAGGCCGGCCCATTTATAAATACCCCAGAGATTTGCTACCATGGAACTATTGAGAACCCAGTGCCCAGAAATAATTCACTGTATAGATTTAACACACCACATCTATTGATCTTATAAAACTTACAAGTCACAAAATGTTAACATACATGCACAATATATAAATAATATAAAGGTGTGGCTTGACAATGAGGTTACGTTACTTACTTCATAGTACGAGGTTTCCAACCTCTCAACTTTCATACGCTTTACAATTATCTCTTTGATAAATTTCTTATCTTTGTAAATTCGCTCTTAATCTGCAATATCCTTTATTATTTGAGTTATAGTTGCCAACAAGAAGCACGTTTAATAATTCAACTCCTCAAATACAGTCGATCGTAGATCCGATCCAAATTCCATAAACAAGACAAATATACTTTCTACGACATCGCGTAATATCCACATATTGTTAGATAATGTCCTAAGACAAATCACTCTTCATATTATTTATATTTAGCTTATAATCTGAATTCTCAAGCGGATCAAAATTTCAACCAACTTTTCCAACTGTCATGGCAGGCGCCATCTTCTATTGTCTCTCTAACAGCTGACTGGCAACAACAACAAAACTCTCATCTAGTCGACAAATGACGAATCAAATACCAAGCGAAACTTTACATTACATAACCTCCCTTTTAAAATAAAATAAAGATTTATAGGCCCGAAAGCATACTACAGTGAAAAGGTACCAGGAATATAATTACAAACAAAACATTCATTAAAAACCCCTTATTCACCAAGACAAAATGTATGGCAACTTTGTGCGAGAAATCACGAGATGAACCAATAGAATTTAATCCAAGAACTTGCTACTACACATGTACATAAATACATACAAGGGCACTTTACTTTACCTTGACCAATACCGAGCGAAATACTTACACGCTCCATATTCTCAATATTCGAAGCATGCCTAACATTTTCATGATGACTAACCAGAGGTTCCTTTAAGTAGCATGGGCTACATATTAAATATAATAATTAAGGAGCTCCAATTCCGATGATCTCAAAATATTCCTGACAAACTACATATTCTCAGTCACTAGCTCACTTTTCATTTCAGTACACACGGAGTTGAAGTTAATACTGAATTGCCTTTTACAACCAAAGATATATTAATATTTCAAAACTATTCCAAAATGTATTTAGATGATTAGGCCATATTCCTGAAGTAAGTTTGGAAGTACCGAATAGCACCAGGCTATTGGTATTCCGACGAGCTGCCCTGTCGTTACATTAAACGTCTTGTCTCTGTGAAAGTCCAACACCAAGTCTTTTTAATACAATTAATAATCAGCGACCGTCATTTTCATGCAACATAATGACAGTCGATATTTCAAAAACAGTAAGTTCCAGGCCACGAGGAGATTAGTGTGCAAGTTACTACCAGGCGGAGCTCATATCAATCTTCCTGCAGACTGAGCCTGTTCTCAGCTGACCTCTAGCGGCGAACCAAGAACTATTACATCAGCGATCGCAGGACAAACGTACTTCCAACCAGACTCAAACTCACTTACTTGTGAAGCAAATATAATTGCTTCAGACTCCCGCCCGTCATCCTTGGCGATGGTTAAGAACCAAACCGACGTAAAACTGTAAATCCTGAAAATTGTAAATTTCCTGTCCCACTACTTGTAGAGAAACAAGTTTTTTTTTTATCTCATCACATGCATTAAATCTAATAGGTGGAATATCGTTGCCAAAGTTCATTCAAAATTTAACACGATCTTCAACTTCTTGCAGCTAGATCCATAGCAGTTGTTACAGAAATATCATCCCAATATACCATACATGCCAAAGTCAAACATGCATCTTACATGGGTACAGCCCTTTCAGAAAACAGGTGCAATATGTAACAAAATGGTACAGAGTTATGACATCTTCTCAAGACGAGTAGGGAGCCGTTTCCAGTTACTTGATGTAGGTGGCCATTATCTGCGCCCTTGGATATTTTCACTTCCAACAAGAATCTTCAACGCAGACACGTCCAGAACGCATACAATGAAATCACAATGTACTAAGCCAGAAAAATGCAATGGAATATCTTACAATTAAAAGGTATAAAAAAAACAATTTATGACAATAGTTGACATAATTTTTAAGCAAATAAGGCAATCAGTTTTAAAAACGCAGAACCTATCCCAAATAAAATCCACACATTTTTACAATAAACATTAAATTGACATAGCATGTAAGTATAATATCATGTAAACATGAAGTTCGTTAGAAAAATAATAAAACATGGATTGACCAACAAAAGATTAAAAATGGTGAAATTACAACCTCCCCAAATGAGAAAAGTGTTCTTTAAACCAAACAAAATTAATTACCATAGTGAAAGTTAGCAATTATCCCAATATCATACATCCGTTCACATCATATTTAGTAAATTTTCGAGCAACAATTCCAAGAAACGAACACCGAAAACAAGCAAAAACCCAACATAACAAGAAATCACCCGAGAAGACTAAATAACGATAAAACAGCTGACCACACGTACGTCACAGTTTAAAAAATACAAAACACTATCGCTCGCCCACATATATAACAGAAAATACACCCAAAATAAAATACATTACCACTGACCACCCACAAATTCCCAAAATTATTCCAGAAAATAAATAGGAATACATTAAAAAGCCTGTACACAAACACATAAATACCCTTAAAATACACAATTCATCGACATACCAACCATTTCCTGTAACACAATTCATCGACATACCACCCATTTCCTGTAATCTATATCATACTCGTGCCATATCGACTGAGCAGGATTACCAATTCTTACACATAAATTACCAGCAAGTACTTACTAATCCCCAGTCAACAAGCTATAGAAAATGACCTTGATCATTACCTGGAGTCACATACAGATATTGTTGAAATACTTACCGGTTGACACAAATTGTCAACTTATGTCACCGAGCATAAAGTCCCATTAACGATATTGCCAGGATCGTAAGTCGACCAGGCATTTCAATGATATCCCAATTTATATACACGGCTTCTCATTAAATTATTTAATTCATTAACAACAAATAAACCCATGACCCTGAATGCAAAACAACAACAACAAATCCCACCCAGTTACAAAAATAAGTAACACTCAGTATGTACATACAGCTCACATATACCAGGGGGAAAGAAAAGAACACATATACAGGAGAGGTAAGTACATAAAGAGTTGTCCGATACGTTCAATCCGAAAATTGTACCACTATATGTACATAACCCTACCAACATTCAAGAAATACATACCGGGTGAATTATGTATTACAAGAACTAAAATTGTACACAGAAATACATAAAAACATACATACAGGACATACATACTATGCGAATTATGTAATTCAAGAAACTGAGACGCACAATTTAGAAAATTACAACACAAACTTACCATAATAACTCAATAAAACCTAGCATCACACCAACGCCTGAGGCGTTTATAAGAACCACATAAATCACATCTCTTACCTCCAAAAGAACTACTCTGCCTTGGTCCTCTAGTGTCACGCCCCTGAAAATAATTACCTCTACCAGACATAGGTACAACTTCTCGACTCATATTATTCTGCACACAAAAATCATTTCCGACATCATCTCTTCTCAACTCTCCAGTACGAACAGCACTCGAATCCTGAAAGGCAGTAGTAGATACATTTTGACCCTAGGAACCATGAAAAATTGAACATAATATCGAAGAATTCCCCATGTGTGTGGCATCAGCTTTCCGGTACTTCTCAGCAGCATGAATTAAGTCATAATATTCCTTAAATGATCTGGGATTTTTATACATTGGCAAACACAACCTATACATAGGTTTTATTCCCTCGACCAGTGGTGCAATAATTTTTTCTTCGTCCAACTGGATGGCAAAAACCTTTACATAGTAATTAATATCAACGAAATAATCATTAAGAGTCTCTTCCACACGCTGACCTCTAAATAAATATCTCTTATGAAGGTCGGACAAGGTATGAGGGGTAATGAAATAATTTAATACTTCTAACTGAAAATCAAGCAGAGTTTTACCACCTGACATGTTGTCAATTAAAATTTCACGAAGCATTCCCAAGGTACAAGGAAACACGATCCTAAATATTTGGCACTCTGATAATCCAAATACTATCACACTGTCTTTCAGTTCTACACATTTTCGTAAAAACTGTACCAATAAATCAGTGTCACTCCCATTACAGCAATGAAAATCTTTCAATATTAATGACAAAGGGTTAGGTAGCGAACCAAAACTTGGGCTATGATCAGGTACCAAATTCTTAGGCACAAATTCACTAGAAAGGTTATTAAAATTCCACCTGGGCTCAATAATAGACTGCTGCCCTTCATCCGAAACATTAAGCAAGGATGCACTAGTCTGTGTGGATATAGTACCATGGGGCATACCAAAAGAGAGGTTAAGATATATATTTGCATTACTTTCATTCGGATCAGAAGCAGAAGTCCTGGAATATCTATTGTTACCGCTACTCTGAACACCAGAATTAGGCCTAATAGCACATGACGTCACGGAAGGTTGTTGAAAGGTAGACCTAGTCTTATTCTCAATTGCAGAAGGATTATAATATCTCACATTATTCGCAGTCGGTTCAGAATTCAATAACAAACAAGAAGCTGAATTTTCTACCAATTCACCATCTAAATTGGCTTCACACCAATCATTATTTACTGAACACGCACTATTCGACAACACGACAGAATCACACTTATCGTCACAACTGGTCTGAGCAAACACACGATCATAAAATTCTGACAACCTACTGCACAGATCAGACAACTCTTTGCAAAACAATGCATCTTCACTAGACCATACGTTGATGAGGTCACTTAACCTCAACAGCCAATGTAAAGCGCGGTACTTTACCCTGTTCACTTGAGAAATAGAAGGACTGATAACATTTTCCAACGCAGCAAAATCACTAAACAAGTCACGAACAGATGTAATGATGCAAGACTTACCTTCTTTCCAGTATTCATGGTTTATATCAGGAATATGACCATGTTTCAATTCCCTTAACAAGGCAAGATCAAGTTCTTTATGGCCACGAGGAATTCCAACTCTGAAGAATATTTCAAAACCAATTTCATCTCTCTTCAAATAATGCATATTTGGAAGAACTAGTTTTTCCATAATGGGTAGAATAATTTTACATGAAACACACAGGAAAGAGAAATTAATAACATACACCTAAATAACACCATATAAATTTCACGGTTATCAATGGTGTAATCTATCTAAGCCTAGGCCCCAATAGTTCCAAAATATAAAAAAGTAAGAAAAACCTAACCACGCTCTGCTACCACTTGATACGCATTACATAAAATAAGGTTGGAAAGGCCGGCCCATTTATATATACCCCAGAGATTTGCTACCATGGAACTATTGAGAACCCAGTGCCCAGAAATAATTCACTGTATAGATTTAACACACCACGTCTTTTGACCTTATAAAACGTATAAGTCACAAATGTTAACATACATGCACAATATATAAATAATATAAAGGTGTGGCTTGACAATGCGGTTACGTTACTTACTTCGTAGTACGAGGTTTCCAACCTCTTAATCTTTCATACGCTTTACAATTATCTCGTAGATAACTTTCTTATCTTTGTAAATTCGCTCTTAATCTCCAATATCCTTTATTATTTGATTTACAGTTGCCAACCAGAAACACGTTTAATAATTCAACTCCTCAAATACAGTCGTTCGAAGATCCTATCCAAATTCCATAAACAAGACAAATATACTTTCTACGATGTCGCGTAATATCCACATATTGTTAGATAATGTCCTAAGACAAATCACTCTTCATATTATTTATATTTAGCTTATAATCTGAATTCTCAAGCGGATCAAAATTCCAACCAACTTTTCCAACTGTCATGGTAGGCGCCATCTTCTATTGTCTCTCTAACAGCTGTCTGGCAATAACAACAAAACTCTCAGCTAGTCGACAAATGACGAATCCAATACCAAGAGATACTTTACATTACATAACCTCCCTTTTAAAATAAAATAAAGATTTATAGGCCCGAAAGCATACTACAGTGAAAAGGTACCAGGAATATAATTACAAACAAAACATTCATTAAAAACCCCTTATTCACCAAGACAAAGTGTATGGCAACTTTGTGCGAGAAATCACGAGTTGAACCAACAGAATTTAATCCAAGAACTTGCTACTACACATGTACATAAATACATACAAGGGCACTTTACTTTACCTTGACCAATACCGAGCGAAATACTACACGCTCCATATTCTCAATATTCGAAGCATGCCTAACATTTTCATGACGACTAACCAGAGGTTCCTTTAAGTAGCATGGGCTACATATTAAATATAATAATTAAGGAGCTCCAATTCCGTTGATCACAAAATCTTCCATACAAACTACATATTGTCGGTCACTAGCCCACTTTCCATTTCAGTACACACGCAGTTCAAGTTAATACTGAATTGCCTTTTACATCCAAAGATATATTAATATTTCAAAACTATTCCAAAATGTATTTAGATGATTAGGCCATATTCCTGAAGTAAGTTTGGAAGTACCGAATAGCACCAGGCTATTGGTATTCCGACAAGCTGCCCTGTCTTGCCTCTGTGAAAGTCCAACACCAAGTCTTTTTAATACAATTAATTATCAGCGACCTTCATTTTCATGCAACATAATGACAGTTGATATTTCAAAAACAGTAAGTTCCAGGCTACGAGGAGATAAGTGTACAAGTTACTACCAGGCGGAGCTCATATCAGTCTACCTACAGACTGGGCCTGTTCTCAGCTGACCATTAGCGGCGAACCAAGAACTATTACATCAGCGATCGCAGGAGAAACCTATTTCCAACCAAGCTGAAACCAGCAAAGAGAATTGCTTTAGTAATAACAAGGGCTATATGAATACAAATACACACACAGCTAAGTATACAACACTGATCCCCCAAGGGCTTACGTCTAGTGGGACGTGGATTTTCGACCACGGGACCCCAGCTGAGTCTGGCTCTGCTTCCACTTACTTGTGCCTGACTCCTCTCCGTCTTCTTTCTTTTTTCTATACATGATATATCCTGCCTTCAGCACAAAGCCCTCAAGGAGGCAGGGTTTATGCAGCCCCCACCACTTCTGGTGCACCCTGGATAGTGCTACACCCTCAAGGGATCACGGTTGGTGAGTTTGGGAGTTGATGACCACGAGGGATCCCTGACCTGGGTCCGTTTCTTTCCATTTTTCCACTGACTTTGGGGTGGGTTCTCTCCTCTTTCCCTTTCCTGTCAGCCTTTCATTTAGCGGCTTCGGTAGCGTAGTTGGTGAGCTTCTATGCTCTAGATCGCTGGTTCAAACCCGGCTGAGATCGTCGGATTTTTAAGAGCGTTAAAAATCCTTCAGTATGCCTTCCTTCGGAGGGGAAGTAAAGCCGGCGGTACCATGTCATAGATTTATGGCATGTTAAAGAACCTTCCACTAATTATACCTGTGTGAAGCTAAATTATATAGATTAAGAATGTAAACAACGCTCTTAGGTTCCTACGTTCCTACGGTAGCGTCAAGTTTCTAAGTTCTGAACTAGTAGTCGTTGACAGTGGTGTTTGGCATCAAAAGTAGAAACTATTTGAAAAATTCAATGTCTGCAGTCCTTACTTGAATTTAAAAAAACAGATAACACACACTAATACAGTCATCACAATTAACACCGGTTATCAGACAGATTCTACATACACCTAAAGTACGCGGGGCTACATGACCGCATTGTCGCAGTCCCTAAACTGAGGAACCAACCAACCATCATCATCATACAACGCTGATGATCACGATGTCAACCCATAAATAAAACAACGCAAACAATTCAAAGAAAGTAAGAATGACATATTTAAGTAGATGATATCATAATAGATGCAAGCCACACAACATTGAACTACTTGGTAAATAATGTTGTTTCGGTGAAATGCAAACAAAGTTATTGTTGTTGACTCATTTGAGGAGCCTGAACAGCATGGTCATTAACCCCTTGTACTTGAGTGTGTGTGAAATTTGACTGATATCCTGTGTTATTGTGATGATTGTATTAGTGGGTGTAATGTAATTCAGGCGACGATTGGAAAGGAAGCAAGCGGCAGTTGCTTTATGCTAGGTAGAAGAAACCATGGAAAGACACTTCCGAGATGGCTGAGGTGGGAATGGAACCCACCTTTTCTGAGGTTTCCCCAACGAGGCTGAGAGTACCCCGTTCCAACCCTCAGACCATAGACTAATAGCGGAATGCAAAACACAAAATCAAGGAAATAATATAATACCGTTAACTTAGAACAGTAGCATTAGGCCTACTTGTCAGGAATTTTGAATTTTATATTCGACTATCATTACGCGTCGTTGATTAGTTGATAGGGTGGGGGAAGACAGTTAATGAGGACAACTTCCAGGCCCAAAATTCTATGACCAAATAAATGGAGGATGGTCATGCCTTCTAAGTCACTAATAGTGGAATACAGTACACTAACTCGATGTTGCTTAAAGAGTTAAGTTCCTACTAACATTGGAGTCTATCGCAACAAATCCAAGTTTACACATCCTTTGTAGAGAAAATCACAGCGGAGTCGTAGAATACAATATGTGATGAGAATCAATCATATCTGCTCCTGGCAGATTACATATGAACCAGGGCTGGTAATAAGCGATGTTCGGTTGGCTAATCGATTAATGATAAATTCATCGAATTATTTGAAAATAATCGAAAAAGATTAATCGACTAACCGAAGAATCGATTAATTGATTAGTAATCAAGCCAGTCGAAAGATTGAATACTCAAACAACAACAACAACAACAACGTTTAATTTGAGTTACGCTTGTTTTTGGAATGATGTAAAGAAAACTATAAAAGCACTTTTTGCCTAAATATACAAAATGTCCTCCCTTGTTTATGTTAACAATAACCAAATAAGAGTCAGAGAACAGTTGAAGGACAAACATCAATCAAATGGGAAGGGTTTCGAAAGAAGAAAACGAAGAAATACCAGCAAAGATTTTTAGTACTTGTTCTTTGCTTACAATTTAGGAAAGCAACATTGATGTTTTACATTGTTTTCACCTAGTTTTCACAAAGAAGGTGCACTATTAAAATAAAAGTAGTTCCGTGAAGAACTATACAGTCTATTTTCATATATCCTACTAATAGCAATTGCCTCTATCAACCCACAAATTGTCAGTTTGATTGCTGTAATAGATTCGTAGATATTGAGAACCGTCTAAATATTTTGGATGGTCACCATGTTGGATTTTTATATTATAGGCCTTAGAAGTGACAAAGAGGAAATCTGACATTCTGCGGATCGGAGCGTGGAATGTTAGAAGTCTGCTAGGAAGTGGAAGGTTAGAAAACTTAGAAAGGGAAATGGATAGGTTGAGGTTGGATTTGATTGGGATTAGTGAAATGCGCTGGCAGGAAGAACAGGACTTTTGGTCAGGAGACTATAGGGTCATTAGCACTAAATCAAACAATGGCCAAGCAGGGGTTGGCCTCATATTGAGTAGGAAACTTGGACAGCGGGTGGAATATTATGAACAATATAGTGAACGGATTATTGTAGCAAAAATCAATACTAAACCTACCTGCACCACAGTGGTACAAGTCTATATGCCTACCAGTCAAGCTGATGATGAGGATGTTGAAAAGGTCTACGAAGAAATAGACGAAATTCTTAGGTATATCAAGGGTGATGAAAATGTTATAGTAATGGGAGATTGGAATGCTGTGGTAGGAAAATGGGGAGAAGGGAAGATAGTAGGAGATTTCGGATTACGTGAAAGGAATGATCGAGGAAGCAGGCTTGTAGAATTCTGCACCGAGCATGAGTTGGTCATAGCTAACACCTTATTCAATAACCACAATAGAAGAATATACACATGGATGAGACCAGGAGATACAGGGCGTTACCAAATCGATTTCATTATGGTCAAGCAGAGGTTTCGAAACCAGATTTTGGATTGTAAAACATATCCTGGCGCTGACATAAACTCTGACCACAATCTGGTTGTAATGAAATGCAGATTAAAGTTGAAGAAACTGAAGAAAAGTCAATATCCAAAAAGGTGGGCAATAGACAGACTGAAAGAGAAGGATGTAAACGAAAGATTCAAGAAGAGTATAAAGGAAGGACTAATGAAAACCCTAAACAAACTTCAATTGCAGACGAATGGGCACTTTTGAAGAATGAAATAACAAAATCCGCAGAAGAAAACATTGGTAGGAAAGAAAGAATAGGTAGAAAACCGTGGATCACTCAGGATATACTAGAATTGATGGATGAAAGGCGGAAACACAAGAATGTAAGAGATGAAAAGGGGAAAGCAGAATACAGACGTCTGAGAAATGAGGTTAACAAGAAGTGCAAGGAAGCGAAAGAAGAATGGTTGAAAGAGAAATGTGCAGGTATAGAAAATTGTCTGAAATTAGGAAATGTAGACACAGCTTAGCGAAGGATTAAGAATAATTTTGGGGAAAAGAAGACTAAGTGCTGTAATATTAAGGACACAAATGGAAAGCCTCTAACAGATAGGGAAGAAAAGGTTGAGAGATGGAAAGCTTACATAGAGAGTTTGTATAAGGGAAAGGAGATTGAGAGTCATGTAATGGAAAGGGAGGAGGAATTTGATGAGGATGCAAAAGGAGATTTAATATTGAGATCAGAATTTGATAGAGCTTTGGAAGACTTAAGCAGGAACAAAGCACCAGGCATAGAATATATGCCGATTGAGTTGCTACGCTGCATAGGAGATGAAGGTCTGATCAGGTTATTTCACTTGGTGTGTAGGGTTTATGAGACAGGTGAGGTACCCCCTGATTTCAAGAAGAATGTAATCATCCCTATACCAAAGAAAGTGGGAGCTGACAGATGTGAAGATTACCGTACAATCAGCTTGATTACTCATGCTTCAAAGATCCTGTCTAGAATAATTTACATGAGGATGGAAAGCCAGATAGGAACGGAGTTGGGTGAAGACCAGTTTGGTTTCAGGAGAAATGTAGGAACAAGGGAAGCTGTACTAAGTCTTAGGCTGATTTTGGAAGGTAGAATAAGGAAGGATAAGAGAACGTTCATGGCTTTAGTAGACTTAGAAAAGGCTTTTGATAACGTTGATTGGACTAAATTGTTTGACATTTTGAAATCTATTGGAATAAAGTACAGGGATAGGAGGGTGATATACAATCTATACAGAAACCAGACAGCAGTCATTCGAGTTGAAGGACATGAGAGAGAAGCTGGTATTCAGAAAGGTGTAAGGCAAGGCTGCAACTTATCACCCATACTTTTCAATCTTTACATTGAACAAGCAATGAAGGAAATTAGAGAAAAATTTAAAGTGGGAGTGAAGATTCAAGGAGAAATAATTTCAACTCTGAGATTTGCTGATGACATCGTCATCTTGGCCGACAAGCCTGAGGATTTGAATGAGATTTTGAATGGTATGGACTCCGTCTTACGGAAAGAATTCATGATGAAAATTAATAAATGTAAAACAAAAATACTGGAATGCAGCCGAAATAAATCAGAAACCTCTATGGAGATCAAATTGACAGGTGAAAAGCTGAAGGAAGTAGGAGACTTCTGTTACTTAGGAAGCAGAATAACCAGTGATGGACGAAGCAAGGAGGATATAAAAAGTAGGTTGGCTCAGGCAAAGAAAGTATTTCTACAAAAAAGGAATCTGCTGACATCGAATATAGATTTAGGTATTAGGAAGTCATTTTTGAAAGCCTTTGTCTGGAGCGTGGCGCTCTATGGAAGTGAAACTTGGGCTATTGGTGGAGCTGAAAAGAGGAGAATTGAAGCATTTGAAATGTGGTGTTACAGGAGAATGATGAAGATCAGATGGGTAGATAGGGTTACAAACAAAGAGCTATTAAGACGAGTGGGAGAGGAGAGAT
Source organism: Meconema thalassinum (assembly GCA_946902985.2). Lineage (NCBI taxonomy): Eukaryota > Metazoa > Arthropoda > Insecta > Orthoptera > Tettigoniidae > Meconema > Meconema thalassinum. Next base: position 600,008,895 of record OX336388.2, on the reverse strand, counting down.
GTTTCTGGCGACTGCTAATGAAGAGAAGAGATAGGTTGGTAGAACACATACTAAGACACCCAGGAATAGCAAGCTTAGTTATGGAAGGAAGGGTCGAGGACAAGAACTGTAGGGGTAGACCAAGGTTAGAATATGTTAAACAGATTGCCTCAGATGTAGGGTGTGGTAGCTATGTAGAGATGAAACGATTAGCTCAGGACAGGGGGGCGTGGAGAGCTTCATCAAACCAGTCAAAAGACTGAAGACTCAAACAACAACCAAGAGATTTATGTACTACTACTGTCTTCGGTGTTAACACCAGACATTATCAATTGAGCTACTGTTGTAAAGGTTAGAGGTTTGTCATTCCTTCATAAGTTTATCAGAACGAAGTTAGTTTTCTGGGAATATCACATTGTTGTTTTACTTTGTACATTATTTAAATAAAAATATATGATACCAAAACATTTAATTAAATTTGTGTTCAGCTTCTGTGAGAGCGTAGTGAAAGGACCGAAGAACATCGATTAATCGGCAAAACAATCCATTTTTCTATCAATAAAATAAACGGCCAGTCGATTTATAGACTAAACGCATAATCGATTAATCGTATTTTATAGCTACTAATCTATTTTCTGCTACGACTAATCGATTATCCCTCGGAGGGGTATGAAACCAACGCACGACCGTGGGATCATGAAGCTATGATGAATGAAACTGGGCAAGAGTGAGAAGAAGGTACATTTACCTCAAGTTGAAAATGGTGGTGGGGGTGTAAAGGAACCATTTCTAGGACGGCCGAGTTTCAATCCACTCGTTTCCCGAATCCGAAGTCAGAACGACCCCCCAAGGCCTTGCGACTTAGGACGTGTAACAACCGTGGTCATTTGAGGACATAAAACTCTAGAAATATCCATCTCCTTTATCGCAACGGAGATTGCTTCACTCTGGTTTTGTCTAATGACCAATTCAATTATAATATAATATCTAATTTATCCGTTTTATATTTCAGGTTAATTAATAGACCCAGAAGTGATTTATATAACAATCAAATCAAGAGGGCATGCTTTAGTTGATGGCAAGTTCATGCAATTGCATTGCTTTCTCCTATTTAATGCTCCAGTGAGTCCCAATAATGTAAATTTATTCAGTACCTATATATTTCAAATGACAATAACTCAGGATTCCTTGTTAGTGTGTGGGAGGCACCGTGGTCATTAAAATTGTACTTTGATGGTAATTATAGCAAAAACACACGAAGAGTACAGGGGAAAACGGACCTGGGTCTACCAAAATAGAAAAATAATAAAAGAGGTTGCCACCAGTAGGTCAGAGTTAGCGAGTGAATGATCATATTTACGTGATTTGTTGTTGTTTCGTTTCAGACGGTTAGACATCGTGGTCATTTTGCCCCGTGTACTAAGCTAAGTGTGAAATTTCGTCTGATAACGTGCATTATTGTGATGGCTGTATCAGTGTGTGTATATGTAATTCAGGTGAAGATTGCGAAGGAGGTAGCCGTGGCCTTCAGTTAGGAACCATCCCGGCATTCACGTAGTGGTGTTGTGTCTAGCGTTTTTGCCTGTTGTCCCAGAAGTCTGGATTCGATTCCCGACTCTGCCAAGAAATTAAATTCTGGTCTGAGGGATGCAACGGGGTACACTCAGCCTCGTGAGGTGGGTTCACTTATGCCTCAGCCATCCTGTAAGTGGTTTTCCGTGGTTTCCCACTTCTACTCTAGGCAAATGCCTGGATGGTACCTAACTTAAAGCCACGGCCGTGACCTACCCAAATCCTGCCACAATTACAAATATACACACTAATACGGACATCACAGTGATACAGGTTATCAGACAAATTCTACGCAAACCCAAGTACACGGGTCTACATGACCACGACGGCGCAGATCCCCTAAAAGATTCAACAACAGAATATGCAGGAGGTGAATTGGGACGGGAACAGGATAATTATAATCAATAATTATTGATGAACTAGAGAGGATGATGAATAAACTACATTGGCACATAGGAGCAGGAGTAAATGAAATTCGGCCAGAAATGTTAACATATAGTGGGAAGGCAAGGAAATAGGTGTACTGGGGGAACTCTGGCTCACTTCTGGTCCACAGAGCTGAGTCAGTGCGTCTACCACAAGCGCTAATGGGCAAGATGGCCGACATGACGTCATGAGGGAAAATGTAACCCACAGGAATTAGGAACTTCCCGCTTTTGAAGGCATCTTCTTACGTTTGTTATAAATTAAATGGGCAACATTGCTATTTACCCCCGCTGAGAAACGAAAGACAAAATGGTTATTTTCAAAAATATAAATAAATATAAATATAAATATAACCATAAGTTAATATATGTTGTACATTAAAACCGTACCGTTTTCAGTCACATTGTGACCTTCCTCAGAGTAATTTAGTACATATAAATGTGCAAATACATTTCTTAATATATCTTTTTCCATAAAAGAGGATTCTAAAAATATTCTGGTTCCAAAGGCTCACAAATTAAAATTAAAAAAAACAGATTTGGTATAAAATGTGTTAGGACAAACATGAAAAAGTCTTGATAAAAACAGCGTGGAATAGAGATCTAAAAAGAAGAAATTGAATTGAGAAACAAATACAAGAAAACAGAACGGAAAAAGGTATAAAAAGACTATAACAATTACGTGGACGTGAAACTAGATAAGTTGAAATAGTTAGGTTATAACTGCTAGTTTGGTAAGTATTTGCGAGGTAGAAAATCAGTATAGAGAGAAAAAACAAACAATATAAGTAGGCTTGTATATTAGTTAGTTATTGTTGTTTTATGGGGCGGAACTACGAGGTCATCTGCCCCTAGGCTTGTATATTGAAATTAATGTATCAGAATGTTAAATCAAGAGAGTACAAATTTCATTAACTTACAATGGAAATAAGTTGGAAATAAATGTTACGAGGTAATGTAATGAATGGGCAAGAAATGTATTGATTATTTAGCTGCCAAGAAACTATATGATGTGGTCGAAATGTGTTGACTAGATGGATAGGATAATATGGACAGATATTGTAGGGGACCTGAGAGGGTGCCCTCCACAATGTAATATCTGGGGGGATGAAATATGAGTACCTGAGGGATGCTTGGCACTCGAGTGTAAGAGGTGTCGGTTATGGACTGGTTCGAGAGCGTGGAAGCAGCTCGAAAGGAGGACACCCAAATGTACTGTTTGATTGGGTATTTCGAGGATACGATATCGGGATTAAGGGCGGTTTGGTGTAGAAGGCTCTAAACAGCTGAGCTGCTATTATGATTAATGCTAACGTGGGCGACTGGCAGCTCGCGCTACAAGCGAGACAGGCAATGTGACGTAGACGAGTGGCTGAATGCGGAAGCCACGGAACAATTAACTAAGTGTTACCGGGATCCTACCGGGACGAGGGATGAAGGGCAGGATCTTAACAATTAAATAAATAAACTAAAAGACCAGTTGCTTCTAATATGTCTGAGTTTAAAGAGTACTTCTGACTTGAAATACTCCTGGAATTGGCAGAGCAGTTAATAAATTATATGCTTATTACAATCCAAGCACTAGGGGGTAAAAGTGTGGATGTCTGTGTGAGGAGTTACGGTCGCTAGACACTTACCCTTCGGCGGTCGTCGGAGCGGCTCTCGGCAGCGGTTTGGCACTAGGCAACACTAAGGAAGACTGACCCCGAGTTACCTCAACTCTACTGTCTTATAGCCTCCCGTGTGTTGAGTGCGCATAATTGCACATTCTTCAGGATGTGAGGTGTTGGCCGGGGTCGATGAAGTTCAAATTGTGAAGTAATTGGAGGTTGTTGCAGAAGTATTGGGCTTAGATGTGTAGTAGATTTTTATGATGTATTCAGAAGGCGTTTATCTGGGGATAGATGTGTAGGTCGTAGATAGTAGGGGATGAGGGTGCATCCCCCGCATGCAACAACTCCTTCGACGGAGCTTGTCATCGTCCTCGATGACGGGATGAAGACTAGGCCGTAGGGGTAGTGTTTCTTGTGTGTGTGAAGGGTCATCTGCTTCTTTCTTCAAATATCTTCTCTCTTCTTTTCTTGTCTTGGTTTCTTCTGCTCTTCTTTTAAAAAGGAAGATTTTAGTTTTACGTGACCGTGAATCTTGTGATTATGAGCCACGGGACCTCCTTTTTACGTGGAATCCGAACCACAGGACACTGCATTTCACTTCGAAAATCTCACATGCATTGACCGGGAATCGAACCCGGACCGCTCTTCTTTTATGTCCCTTCGGAAAGGAGGTAGTAACGTCGGTGGGGGTGTGTGGTTAACACCGTGTGAAGTGAGGGGAAGAAGTGAAAATCTCGTATATGGAAAGGTGGGGTGTAGCGTTGACTGAAGAGTGGGGTGAGTCTTGTGGAAAGTGCCTCGTAGAATGTGTTTGCCTCCGGTTCGTGTCTAGCGAGCATGTGTAGATGTGTTGGTTTGGGGGGAGGATCAATAATTCATATATGACTTTTTGCATTAAAGCGTCGGTGCCCTAGGCACATAAAAATTTAAAACATGCTACAACAATAAACACAAACAACAACAACAAATATATAACATGGTGACATTATCATTGGTAAAACATACATGGAGGGTAATCTGACCCAATATAATCATTAATACTAGCAGTGTGAACTACCCCAAGGGGAAAAAACCTCGGCAGGGTGTCCTCTCAATAACGGACGGGATGAAAAGTGCCCTCAGGTAGCTAAAAATTATATCGTATACAAATGGTCAATGTAAAAAGTAGATAGAAGAGAAATAAGGAAAAGAAATGCCTCGGTGTGTAATTTAAGGGGATAAGAAAAATATGTTTATTGTGTGGGGGAGAAAGGAGGCATTTGTACAAATGTGATTTTAGAAGGAGGGAAAGGAAACAAGTAGTTCCGAGAAGAACTATACAGCCTATTTTCATATATCCTGCTTATGTTAATTGTCTCTTTCAACATACAAAATTTCATTTTAATTACTGTAACAGATTCGTAGATATTGAGAACCGTCTAAATATTTAATATGGTCGCCAGGATGGATTTTAATTTTTGTACTATTACATTAAGATTATTGTGTACGTGTGGTATTCAAACTTCAATCGCATGATTAGAACACAAGAAGTAAAAACGAGATTTTAAAAGTACGCACACCAGCCATCTTGTGATTATGCAAACAATTGAAATAAATTACATGCCAGTGGATCAACATTTTTATAAGCATTTAACGTGCAACGTTTCACGGCACTCAGATAGTTAATTCGTGAGAAACGTCCATTTAAATATTTATACTTCGCGTCGCCGCCATGTTGGATTTGTGCTCACCAGGTTACTGAAAGTCCTATAGGTGAACATATGTTCATAGTCTCTATGAATCTAAAAAAATCAGTTTGGTTGCTGTAAAAGATTCATAGATATTGAGAGCCGTCTAAATATTTCGGAGGCTCGCCAGTTAGGATTGTTATATGTATAGGCCATAGAGTTATGTACCATTCAAGGACAATTATTGCCTAGCTTCATTATTCAAACTTCCCTTCGATCGCATGATTAAGACACAAGAATAAAAACTTAATTTTAAAATTTCGCACAGCCGCCATCTTGAGGTTATGTAAACAATTGAATTAAATTAAATGGCAGTGCATTAAAATCTGCATAATCATTTACTGTACCACATTTCACTGCGCTCAGAGAGTTAAATCACGAGAAGAGTCTATTAAAATATTTCAAATTCGCTTGGTCGCCATGTTCGTTTTATACTTTACAGGTTTATGAAATATACATAGGTAAACTTGTACCAGTACCCTTTATCACCGTACAAAATTGCATGATGATATCTGTAATAGTTTCGGAGATATAGAATGTCAGGGAAATATTTCGCACAGCCGCCATTTTGTGGTTTTGTAAACAATTGAACTAAATTAGACTCCAGTGCATTAAAATATGTATAAACATTTGCTGTACCAAGTTTCATTACGTTTGGATAGTTAAATCGCGAGAAATGTCTATTTAAAAGTCTCAATTTCGCTTGACCGCCATGTTGGTTTTGTAGTCACCAGATTTTTGAAAGTCTCATAGGTGAACTTCTAGTAGTGCCCTTTATCACCGTACACAATTTCAGGGCGATATCGGTAATAGTTTCGGAGATATTGAATGCTAGTGGAATATTTGGCACAGCCGCCATGTTGGATTGGTGAGACGTAACAAAATTTGAAGGGCACGGTCGAGGTCGCCGGGAATAGTGCTATGATCTTACCGAGTTTCATTGAAATCGCTCCAGCCGTTTATATTTTATTAGGGACACATACACACACGCCTCACACACACACACACACGCACACACACACACACGGACAAAAGGTGATCTCATAAGCCAATTTTTTCAAAATTGAAAATAGGCTAAAAATAAAACAGTGTAGGGACAATTGTGGCGAGTGTAGCAAGTATACAGTGCAAACACATACGATATGGAATAGTGTCGGCCACGTACTATGGACCGTATTTGCAGATAAATCCTCTGAGCCGTAGCACCAATATGTGGGCTTCCAAATTTCGCATAATTATTTCCACTCACGTGGGAACCTTACAACATAAACTTAAGCGCGCTAGGTGCTTTAAACTACCTTATGCAAGAACTAATCGATTACTATGGCAAACTATGGATACCTCTATGTATCGTTCCCTGTGGGTGGACGTTCCATCATGACGGGGAAAGTCGTCCCTTGCAGGCTGTGGGTACGACTCTCGCCGCCGTTGGTCACCTCTCATTTCAGGTATGTGTGAATCCGTCCAGCGGGAGTGGATATCCCACAGTTATCCCTAACCGTGGGACGGAGATGTTGTGAATTATCGTGAAAACAAGTGTAAGGAAAAAGTGTGAGAGCTGGGAGGTGTTAGCTCTGTGGATGTGGGAGAGGGTGCGACGAGCGCGTGTGAGGGCGTAGGCAAGATATACACAAAATCGCCACCTGTGGGGAAAGAGAGAAATGATAATAGGGGTGTAAACTTATCCCGCTGGTCAGGTGCTGTACGGTCCTGGAAAACATACAATCACCAGGATTCGTCACTCTAGTGACCGGTATCAGGTGGTGTATACACCAGTAACAATGTGTAGAGTAAGCTGTGAAGAGAAAAAAAAAAATGAAAATTATAAGGTGGGAAAAAGAACAAATCATACTGATAGTGGCGCTACTCATTGCCACGAGTAGAGATAGTATCTCTAGGCACTCTGTGCCTTCAGCTAGCGTCTCATGGTGGAGCTCAGTCTGAAAACAAAGTATGGGCATATTATTATTAATTGCCATAAAAGAATAAGAGGACGCTGATCGACAATCGCTCGATCGGTCCTGTAGATGGATCGCACTGTCGTCCTCGTATGGCACATGACATCGTCATGTCGTCGTCTGTCGCGGCCTCGTGTCGGCGCATCTTGCAACGGTAAAGAATCATATTGGTGATACCGAAGTATCGTGTTGTCGGGCTTACACGGCTGCGTAAAATCGCAGGCCGAGGCCGATCGATGATCGATCTCTCCTGTGTAAGTGTCACTTCCAATAAGTGTATGTGTATGTTCAAAATGTCGTGTTATCGCATATCATCGCAAATTACATATTGCATATTGTATATCATCGCAAATCGCATATCGCATGTCGCATATCATCGCAAATCACATATCGCATATCGTATATCATGGCAAATCGCATATCGCATATCATCGCAAATCACATATCGCATATCATCGCGAATCACATATCGCATATCGCATATCATATCTCGCATCTCGCATATCGCATGTCGCATCTCATCGGAAATCGCATATCGCATGTCGCATATCATCGTAAATCGCAAATCGCACATCGCATATTGCATATCATATCTCGCATCTCGCATATCACAAGTCGCATATCGCATGTCGCATCTCATCGTGAATCGCATATCGCATATCATATCTCGCATCTCGCATATCGCAAGTCGTATATCGCATGTCGCATGTCATCGTGAATCGCATATCGCATCTCGCATATCATCGCGAATCACATATCGCATATCATATTTCGCATCTCGCATATCGCAAGTCGCATATCGCATGTCGCAAATCGCATCTTGCATATCGCAAATCAACGCCTGAAATAGGCTAGGGACCATAGGATGCCTATGGCGCAAGCGAAAGGCAAGACAAATGTGTCCCCCCCCCTGGGGTATGATCAGAGAGACCACCGGTGATCTATACCTCGGCCAGGGAGAGAACGGTGATGGATATAATGGCTGCCCAAACCCTCACGACACGCGACGTCGACATGAAAAAAAACTCGAGGTCCGCTGACCAACATGTATGCGGGCGTTGAATGCACTGCCCTACATTCCTTATTTATTCAAGTTCAGCGGGCGTGGGATTCAACATAATATATATATCCATCATTATAAATTATTCGTTATTCATCATTATTTATCATTATTCATTATTATTCTTCGTTATAAATCTTCACCTACCGCTGTAGGGCTTATTTCTTCACCTGAGTTCGTGAACAGGGCTTAGCTTCGCGCAGTGAAGCTGACTACTTACTTGCATTCTAACTAATAGTCAAGTTAAGTGGTTCGTCCCGAGGTGGATGGTCTATCCTGTCCGACGATGAGTTGGTCAGTTCTCCCATCGAACTTTCAAGAGTCCACCTGCAGGTCGGGTTTTGCTGACATTAGTGCATAATGGGTGTAGCTTTCCGCAGCGTCGGGGACAGGCTAGGTACTCCCGACAACTTTGGTGCTTGCCCGCACTACGTCATCGCCGCGTCGACCTTCCGTCGTTCGTCAGAGTCCACGTCATGGGCTGTGATGGCCCTCTGTCCAGGTCAACACTTACCAATATCCCATTTTCCAAAGGAAAATAGGGTCACATCTTCCAATGTGCACCTATATGCACATACATATAATTATAGTGTCAAGCGAGTTAATGTTTGTGTGGGGTGTGGTATTTGTTCTGTGGGGGAGGGGGGGGGGGGGAGAGAGAGACTGGTTTTGGCACAGTGCACCTCGTTGCGTCTGGCTTTCGGATGGCTAGCTAATTTCAGCTGCGGGTATCCTTTCACATGTTAGTGGGGAAAATTGAGGACTTGGAAGGGTGTTTCCATGTCAGAGGGATATTGTATGCATGTTAAAGTTTTTAGTAATGGGGTGAATGGACGGTGAGACAGGGCCAAGGAATTGTGGTCCTCAGGGGATGTATGGAAAACGTTAAGTGTAAGGATCGCTCTACTGGTGAGGGTGAGGATCGTAATTCGCGAGGAACTGGGTTTGCAGTGTGGTTGTTAGAGTCCGTACTGAAGTAGGTAGGGGTACGTATGTGCTAGAGATTCGCATTCAACGTTAAAGATCCCTATCATGGTAAAAAATGGCATGCGGGATAATAATATAATATCTCATATAATTATGTTAGCAGGTAATTCCTCCTACGCTAAGCTGTTAGCTTTGTAGCTCCGAATTGTTGAATAACACTTAGCCAAGAGCGAAAAAGCATGGTGTGCACCTTGGCAGTTGCATGACCACCAAGTGCCTCGCATTAATAGGGGACGGGGGGATAATGTGTAAGATGTAGTAATGTAGATACTGTGTGATGAGAGGGGGAATGCTGTTAAGCTTGAATCAACGTGCTGTAAATTTTGGCATCTGCGGCCGTATAATGTTGTATACTGCTGCCGGCAATGTACAATACATAACCTGGACTTAGTCTCTAGATATCTTATATACTAATACTGGTCAGTTTAATAGAAAAAACCTCTGAACGTAGTAACACTGTACTATACATTCCTGGAAGGGTCACGGGGATTTGTCACGATACCCTGTGATCGATATTTTCCTCCTGAGGCATATTGTCCTTAGTATGTCCTCAAAAGATATGCAGTATTAGGTAAAAGCTTGTCATATATCTGGGTTGGATTTCGATACAAAAGTATAATGGGCGCTGTATGAAAATTCGAGTTCGCGAGTGGTTTATCGGTATCGGCACTGCCGACCGTCGCTGTGTGGATGAATATTGTAATCCTAGATAGTAGGCTGCACCTCTGGGCGCCGCCTTGCTCTGAACAAATCGTGTCATCTATCCATATGTAAACCAGAATGCCACCTCTGCGTGCTCTATTGTGTATCCTTTTCTGTGGACGAAATCCACCTTGTAGGGGGGTTAGTGTTCAAAAATATATCATCCGCTATGCGGAAGTGTGTGGGAGCAAAAGTGTGTCATGCCACCCTAACATTGGGGGGGGGGTGGTAAATATAAATGCCAATCATGTGTCATCCGTATCTATAAATCCCAAGAGATATAGGCGTGTAACGTGAGAATCCGAAAGGGGGTAAGAGGCGTGTGGCGGGAATATTGTTGTGCCACCGCTGTGAATGATTTTTCTCGTCCGATCCTGGAATATAGTGTTATCACCAAAATTTGTTATGCCTAGAATAAATTTCTGAATGGAATGGATATTTATCTACATATGTCCGTGGGCGAATGCCCGTGCCTGCCTATAGCGGAGGGCGGTGTTTTTACGAGGGTGTATTAAAGGGCAAATATTTTGTGTAATCGGTCAAAAGATAACATGGTGTGTATGTATATATGCGCTCCGTGTGTAGCACTGATAATAATGGCATTTTGCCGTGAAATATGCGCTCTGTGTGTTAGGTAGGTAGTGTGTGAGGGGGTAAATACAAATAAAAATATGGGTCTACCCCGAGAGGCAGTGTATACTTAGGGAAGTAGATGTTCCGGTCGCAATGGCATTTGAATGGCGCGCGCGCGTGTGATGAGTCGCCGCGCGAAATAATGGCTTCTCTCTGTGAGTCACGTGTAGTGAGGGAGGAGTGACGTCAGAACCTAAGATAAGAGGTGTATTTGTCTAGTGTCATGTAGCGGTTATCGCTGGGCTGAATACGCTGCGCTAATTGGCTACAGTGCTCTGTGGGAGTAGTGTCCACTGGCGCGCTGGGCTGATTGGATAGGAGCTCTGTGAGCTACTGAATAAAATGGCTGGTGTCGGTGTTCGACGTTTGGCGAACTGAATGAAAGGCGCATGTGTCGACTGGAGACACGAGTGTATGTTGTTTATGTAGAGTTGGCATGCAAAATATGTTGTGGAGGGGAGAGTGTGATGGTGACTGCAGGAGGTCATTGTATATGCAATGGGAAATCTAAGTATTTCTCCCTAAGGTGTAGAACGTTTGTGGGAATGCGCTGTCATGAAAGCGTGATAAAACGGAGCAAATGATAGTAAAAAAAACCTGGCTACTGCGCCCTCTGTATTTAGGGTATGGACAATGTATGGAGGCCTGTTGCGACCCTATCCGCGTGTATTGCAATGTGTGTTTTCCTGTAGAAAAATTCTGTTCGTGGTCTAGTCCCGCGTACTCCGGGAAAATGCAGGAATGTTATGGGGGCAATGTTAGTTCCCACGGGGTGTATAAACTAGGGATATATATGTATAATCTGGACTATTCCTGCTGTATTCCGCAAATGCTTGTATGTCCGTGTGGTAGCGTAGTAGGATATGTCTACCGGACAACCTGCTGTATGGAAGTGACAGCTGTGAGTTATAGCTCTGTAATGTAATGTGCTAACAGAGGGAGTATGTTTCTCTAACGTGTATAGTAGGGTTTGTGAATGCGAGTGCATATGTAGTGTCCGTATTCCTAGAATCACTGGGCCTTCGTTTATCATACTCTACAAAACTTCGCGTTCCTTCGGCCATGGCTGATATTTATCTTATATTGTGGCTCTAGGGGGGGGTGTGTTTTAATGTTCACTGTGCAGGACTCCCCTAGAAAAACATAAAATAGTTATGGACCATGGACGTTGTGGCTGCCTGTATAGGCCTATATATATGTCTTAAGGCTGGATAATTATCTTATATTGTTTTTGGGGGCAGGATTGTTTTAATGTACACTGTACACTGCTTAACGCCGCAAAACATAAAATAATTATGATCCTTGTCGGTAATGATACCCGTATATACATATGGGGACATGTACATTGGTGTAAGTCGGCGCCTGAGTGAAAATACAGATGTCTATTTTGGCCAACTAATGATTGTGGAGCTAAGTGTGTATCTAATGGGGATATAATATATTATATAGAATGGGATCGATATAAGGAATTTTGGGTCCTATTGTAGCCTTATGGCTCTTGTTAAGATATATTGTGACTTCATTATTGAATGATATATCGGCATATGGCAGACTATGACGAACAGTTCATAACTTGGCGTGGAGATGAAAGAATGGGTCCCTGTGCAGCCAGTTAGAAGAATTGCCCCAATCAGGCGGTGTTTGCCGCAATTCCTGGCGTCGTTGACTAATTTATGAATGAAACAATTAAATTTTAAATGAATTTCCCTAATCGTTGGCTAAGAATGGTGACGCCTTGTTGGTGAACTGTTTGTAAAGCATGTCCCTATGTCGTTACTGCATGGTCAATGCGACCGTCCAACAACAACAACAACAATTAAAGATCCCATGTTAGGGAAAAAAAATATAGAAGGGAGTGTGTGCGCGTTTCTGCGCCATATGTGGCGTGTAGCCTACGTGTTGGAAGCCCTGTATGCACCGGCTGAGATGCTGTGGTAGCATTACTGCTTCCGGCAGCGTGTATGGACCGCGCGTCACTGCTCATAATCAGTGTGCACGTCTGTGTGTCGGGACTGAGTGAGATGTATTAGAGAATGTAACCTGAGTTTATGGCGTATGCTTTTGTTTGTCATCTGTAAGTATGTGCTTATCCATTTCCCGACAAGTGTGTGGTCCTGATGACCTGTTGTGTCTTATATCCTGAGTATATGGTAAGCTGTGTAATTGTTGTATCTCGTCACTGGATGTGGCGATGGCAACTAACCCGTGCTGTTGTGATAATGAGTCTTTGCCTGTGTTGAAGGCCGCTAACCTGTGTTATTGTAATAGGGAATCTTGGCCTGTACTGAAGGCTGCCAACCTGTATTATTGTAATAGGGAGTCTTGGCCTGTACAGAAGGCCGCTAACCTGTGTTATTGTGATGTCCATGAGGTTAACCGTAAGCTACGTTTGTTATCGTAGGTGGACACGGTATAGAGAATAAAGTCTGCTAAAGTACTGACTCGGTGATAATTAATTGGAAGGAGGTCGTAATTTCGCCTCGGTGTGAGGTTGCTTCCGTAATCCGTGCACCTCGTGTCTGTGTGGGAAATATAGCTATGTGTGTCATTATCTTTCGCGGTGATCCTAGTATGTATGTGTTCGTATAAAATGGCTGTTGCTAAGTGATGCGGTGCCACTAATTGTTGTGCTATTGTATTTTCATCTTCTGTCGGTCGGTACCGAATGAATATAAAATTACGCCGTATGTAGGTCGTTATTAGTGTAGAGTGGGTATATAGATATCCTGTGAAGGCATGTTCGTCCTGCGGACCCTGTTTTGAGGTAAGAGAATCTTCCGACGGTCAACTAATGGACCTATGCCTGGTTGTGGTTGTTAGAGCGAAGATGTCATTCGTATATGTTTCCCGTCATACTAATGTGTGACCTCTACTGTATGTCTGGGAGTCTACTATATGTGAACCTTGCTGCGATTTTACGCTTGTACTCCGGAGAAATGTTCGGGAGTACGCACGGCTGTGTATGCGTGTGCCTGCGCACGTGACTTGCAGTGCACACCTCTTGCTATGAAAGTGTGGTGGTCGCTGTGTCAGCGCTGTGGGTCGGGTGACATTATCCGGTTGTGTGGGAATGACCTGGTCTGATAGCTGATGAGGAAACATGTGTTTCACTGTACATACAATCTTTACTCTGGCGATTGCTGTCTGAACCAAGTATAATACAAGTACACAATTAAAATAATACAATAGATGGTGGTACATTCTTAACAATTAATCATGCAACTTATAATTAGGTCGTGGAATGGTATTGTGTGGGATTGGCACCGACACTTGCTGGGACTATGTCTACCAGATGCCATAGCGCGTTTGGCACTTTTGCCCATGCTTTCCTGGCATATTATGTCCCTGGGGACTTATGGGGATCGTGAGACACGTGTAGCTGCAACATGTGTAGCTTGCCTCGACATGCCTTACTCTCTATTTATACCTATATTATGTGCCTAAAAGGAAAATGGCCCTGCGTGCTAGGTGTGTGATCTACAATGCTATGTCCTGAGCGGGTTTCTACCGTAAGGAGTACCTCTTTTGCCCTCGGATGGCTAATGCAGTTTTAGCTCCCGGAATCCATGCAGGGGATGCATCCGGTGTTCGGGGCGTTTGGAGGAGGGTGATTTTAGGTTTAAGCCGCCTTGGCTCCTCTGTGGGTGTAAATGGGATTTGTCTGTGTACCAGTATGGCTTTTCAGCGGGACGTAGGGCCGTCGTTTGCTCGCAGATGCAGTAACGTACTAGGGGGCAGTATCAGCGTGGAGGGTGGAATATGTGGACGTGGAGGCTTAAATGTATGTAATTGTGTGTTCTCGAGAAGCGAGGATGCGGTATGTGGCATATTTGTAATAGCCACGCCGCCCTCCTTCGTAATTGGAGTGGGCTGTATGGGGACGGTCCTATTGGCTATCCTGGAGGTAATTTCTGCAATGTCCCCTTCTAAATGTGTAGGCTTGAGAGCTAAAAGCTCAAACAATAAAGAGTTGGCCTGTAACTGACGGTAACGTCGCCACAATGCGGCGTATTGCAGGGTAAGTTCCCTGGCCTGTTCCGCCACTATGGTGTGGGCAGTGTTCACTCTAAGGTGTTTTTCCCTGAGTTCAAAGTATTCTTTTTAAAGAGCCTCGTGTAATAAGTGTAGTCTCCTGTGTGTTCGACTAAGCTGTTGCCTGATTGCGGGGATGGGGCCTCTAATATCCTATTGTGGTCCCTCTTTGTGGGATAGGGAACCCAGAATTCTAATGTATTGGATATGCAGCATTTCTTGCACGCGGTTCAGGTGGTCCTGTTTATCCCGCATAGACTTGTGCCATGCAATCAAGTTCTTCAATGCGTCTACTCGCTTCAGAATGGTCAGGCGGTAGAGAGATGCCATATTGTATGTATAAAGAAAAATGGGCTGTGACCGTACAAAGGTATATCCTAGCCTGGTGTGGGGCTGCTACCGTTAGTGAATATGCCTGGCGTGTTCGGGGGGGGGGGATTCCGTATTGTGATCGTTAAGTATGTATGTACAGGGGCGTGTTTTCTGTAGGGATGCGTTACTTATTATGTGTATCGATCTCACCCTTAGTATTTAAATATGTAAGGATGTATTCGGGCTATCCAATCCGTGGGAAGAATGTCCCTGTAATTATGTACTCTCCCCTTACTCTACGGGTGCTATCTCTTGCTCTCCCTTCTGGGGTACTGGGGGTTCGGGTGGGCGTGTAATTAATTAAGATAAAGATCGATCGCTTGTTCAAGGTGTACCTTTTTGTATTTGGGGGTATACAAAATCGGGTTTTCGTTAAAGGGTGCCCTGAACCTATCTGGGGGAGTTGGGTGGGTAATGAATAATACCTAACACGTACTCTGAAAAAAATATCTCAATTTTGAGTGGCGTATGCTTGGCTTGTAAAAGGTAATTTGGGATCTTTTCCGCGGAATTACGTTGTATGTAATCCCTTGGCCGTTGTCCTAAAACAACGTCGCGGTACCCCGTGCGTCCACCAATTGTAGGGGACCTGAGAGGGTGCCCTCCACAATGTAATATCTGGGGGGATCAAATATGAGTACCTTGGGATGCTTGGCACTCGAGTGTAAGAGGTGTCGGTTATGAACTGGTTCGAGAGCGTGGAAGCAGCTCGAAAGGAGGACTCCCAAATGTACTGTTTGATTGGGTAGTACGAGGATGCGATATCGGGATTAAGGGCGGTTTGGTGTAGAAGGCTCTAAACAGCTGAGCTGCTATTATGATTAATGCTAACGTGGGCGACTGGCAGCTCGCGCTACAAGCGAGACAAGCAATGTGACGTAGACGAGTGGCTGACTGCGGAAACCACGGAACAATTAACTAAGTGTTACCTGGATCCTATCGGGACGAGGGATGAAGGGCAGGATCTTAACAATTAAAGAAATAAACTAAAAGACCAGTTGCTTCTAATATGTCTGAATTTAATGAGTACTTCTGACTTGAAGTACTCCTAGAATTGGCAGAGCAATTAATAAATCAGATGCTATTACAATCCAAGCACTAGGGGGTGAAAGTGTGGATGTCTGTGTGAGGAGTTACGGTCGCTAGACGCTTACCCTTCCGCGGTCGTCGGAGTGGCTCTCGGCAGCGGTTTGGCACTAGGCAACACTAAGGAAGACTGACCCCGAGTTACCTCAACTCTACTGTCTTATAGCCTCCCGTGTGTTGAGTGCGCATAATTGCACATTCTTCAGGATGTGAGGTGTTGGCCGGGGTCGATGAAGTTCAAATTGTGAGGTTATTGTAGGTTGTTGCAGAAGTATTGGGCTTAGATGTGTAGTAGATTTTTATGATGTATTCAGAAGGCGTTTATCTGGGGATAGATATGTAGGTCGTAGATAGTAGGAGATGAGGGTGCGTCCCCCGGATGCAACAATATGAACAGAATGTTGCCTGGATACTAGTATCTAGAAACCTCCTATAGGGAGCATTTAAAGAATGGTAGCCATGGTGGCGTTGCATCCTAAATGAAAAGAAGTTGGAGAAGGCTGCTTGTGCTGAAGTAGTATGAGGTCGTATTAATGAAGAAAACCGAAAAAATAAAAAAACGTGTTACATTCAGTATAAGAGGTTATTTGTACGATTATAGCTGAAATATGGCATGAGAATCTCTACTTAGTATAAAACAAAGTCCCCGATTCCTGTTTGTTACGGGTAAACTCGAGAACCACTGGATGGATTTTGATGCAGTTTCCACCATTCTGTAAAGGATATCTCGAGGAATATTTCTTTAGAAAATAATTTATTTATGATCAAAGGAAGCCAAGCAGTAACGCTTTCAGTGGAAAAAAAATGGCGACCGATCGCTTTGTAAGCTTACGCTGGGCAAACCGTTAAAAATATATAAATACTATGAGTGTACGAATTGTTCAGCATGAAAAGTTCTACAAAAAGTACGGGAGAGCATATGTCTATCTTCAATACATCGCCCACTATAAGCTTATTTACGTTTTTTTTTTCTTCCGACCATGTCCATTCAACTACTGAGGCGACAGAGTACGAGCTAGCTAAGGGCGAGTCAATCATCTCTGTTCCAGCCTAGCTAGCGGACGAACCAATCGCCCCAGATAGAAGCCAGCAGCAAACCGTCCAGTCGTGTTGAGTTAATACTCCTGACATGGGTGGTTGTGTTTGGAGTTTCCCTGGAAGTGTAACTCGGGTTTTCTTCACTTCGCCTGTGAAACACAGTCAAGTTAAGATTGGACGGAAGAGGGATTTGAGTTTCATTCACCTCGCCATTCCCTGGAAGTACAACTCTCATTTCGCCTGTGAACTTTTCGTTCCGCAAAATTCACAGTCAATTTAGATTGTACGGAAGGAGGATTATATTATATTATATTAATTATACTGATTGGCGTATAATTTAATTTAATTTCATATAATATAATATAATATAATATAATATAATATAATATAATATAATATAATATAATATAATATAACATAATATAATATATAAAACAAAGTGTCCTGACTGACTGACAGACTGACTCATCATCGCCCAGCCAAAACTATTAAAGTTAGAAACATGAAACTTTGGGGATATGTTCGTTGTAAGTCAAAAACGCCCACTAAGGAAGGATTTTAAGATATTCAGGTTCTAAAGGGGTGTTAAGGGGTTACAACTGCATTTCATTGAATAACAATATCTCCGGATTGGTTTCATTGAGGGATGTGATACTCAGCATATAAACTCATCATTAAAAATAAGAAGACATGTGCCTGAGGGTTTTTCGATGTGATGTATATTATGAGGTGAAAGGGGTGAAAAGTGGGGGTTGAAGGATTCCTAACGGACCGTGTATCTCTTAAACGACATAGGCGAGGAATTTGAAACTCAGCGGAAAAAATCAGCTTAAAAATGAGTAAATAGGTGTTTGAACGTTTTTTTATAAATCCAATTTAAGGCGCCCATGGGGAGGGATGTAATTCAGGGGGGATAAAAACACGAAAGAGAATGTCCTAACTGATTGACTGACTGACTCACTCATCAAACTCGAGGGGAAAAAACTGCTTATAAATAAGTAAATAGGTGTTCGATAGTTTTTTTTTCATAAATCCAATTTAAGGGGTTCATAGGGAGGGGTGAAATTCTGAAAATAAAAATAATAAAATTGAAAGAAAATGTCCTGACTCATTCACTCACTCATCATTGCCCAGCCATTTTGGGGATATGTTCATTGTATGTCAAAACCGTCCACTAAGGGAGAATTTTCGGATATTCAGGTTCTAAAGGGGTCTTAAGGGGGGTTAAACCTGCATTTCATTGAATAACAATATCTCCCGATTGGTTTCATTGGGGGATGTGATACTCGGCATATAAACTGATCATTAACAAGTAGTTCCGTGATGAACTATACAGCCTATTTTCATATATCCTGCTCATGTTAATTGCCTCTATCAACTTACAAAATTTCAGTTTAATTGCTGTAACAGATTCGTAGATATTGAGGACCGTGTAAATATTTCAGATGGTCGCCAGGTTGGATTTTAATTTTTGTACTATTACATTAAGATTATTGTGTACGTGTGGTATTCAAACTTCAATCGCATGATTAGAACACAAGAAGTAAAAACGGGATTTCAAAATTACGCACAGCAGCCATCTTGTGATTATGCAAACAATTGAAATAAATTAGATGCCATTGGATCAACATTTGTATAAGCATTTAACGTGCAACGTTTCACGGCACTCGAATAGTTAATTCGCGAGAAACGTCCATTTAAATATTTATACTTCGCGTCGCCGCCATGTTGGATTTGTGCTCACCAGGTTACTGAAAGTCCTATAGGTGAACATATGTTCATAGTCTCTATGAATCTAAAAAAAAACAGTTTGGTTGCTGTAAAAGATTCATAGATAATGAGAACCGTTTAAATATTTCGGAAGCTCGCCATTTAGGATTGTTATATGTATAGGCCATAGAGTTATGTACCATTCAAGGACAATTATTGCCTAGCTTCATTATTCAAACTTCCCTTCGATCGCATGATTACGGCACAAGAATAAAAACATATTTTTAAAATTTCGCACAGCCGCCATCTTGAGGTTATGTAAACAATTGAATTAAATTAGATGGCAGTGCAATACAATCTGCAAAATCATTTACTGTACCACATTTCACTGCGCTCAGAGAGTTAAATCACGAGAAGAGTCTATTAAATATTTCAAATTCGCTTGGTCGCCATGTTCGTTTTGTACATTACAGGTTTATGAAATAGACATAAGAAAACTTGTTTCAGTACCCTTTATCACCGTACAAAATTGCAGGGTGATATCTGTAATAGTTTCGGAGATATAGAATGTCAGTTAAAATATTTCGCACAGCCGCCATTTTGAGGTTATGTAAACAATTGAACTAAATGAGACCGATGCATTACAATGTGTATAAACATTTGCTGTACTAAGTTTCATTACGTTTGGATAGTTAAATCGCGAGAGAAGTCTATTTAAAAGTCTCAAATTCGTTTGGCCGCCATGTTGGTTTTGTAGTCACCAAGTTTTTGAAAGTCTCATATGTGAGCTTCTAGTAGTGCCCTTTATCACCGTACACAATTTTAGGGCGATATCGGTGATAGTTTCGGAGATATTGAATGCTAGTGAAATATTTCGCACAGCCGCCATGTTGGATTGGTGAGACGTAACAAAATTTGAAGGGCACGGTCGAGGTCGCCGGGAACAGTGCTATAAACTTACCGAGTTTCATTGAAATCGCTCCAGCCGTTTAGATTTTATTAGGGGGGGGGGCACACACACACCTCACACACACACACACTCACGCACACGCACACACACACACGGACAAAAGGTGATCTCATAAGCCTATTTTTTCAAAATTGAAAATAGGCTAAAAATAAGAAAACACGTGTCTGAGGGTTTTTCGATGTGGTGTGTATTATATGGTGAAAGGGGTGAAAAGTGGGGGTTGAAGGATTCCTAACGGAGCATCTATCTCTTAAACGACATAGGCGAGAAGTTTGAAACTCACCGAAAAATATCAGCTTCAAAAAAAAAAAAAGAACAGGTGTTCGACCGTTTTTTTTTTTCATAAATCCAATTTAAGGGGCACATGGGGAGGTGTGAAATTCAGGGGGGGACAGGAAAGAAAGAGTCCTAACTGATTGACTCACTCACTCTTCAAACTAAGGGGGGAAAACTGCTTAAAAATAAGTAAATAAATGTTCGACAGTTTTTATCATAAATCAAATTTAAGGGGTTCATGGAGAGGGGTGAAAATCTGGAGAAAAAAATTGAAAGAAAATGTCCTGGCTCACTCACTCATCATCGCCCAGCCAAAATTATTGAAGTTAGAAACATAACATTTTGGGGACATGTTCGTTGTATGTCAAAACCGTACACTAAGGGAGGATTTTCGGATATTCAGGTTCTAAAGGGGTCTTATTGAATAACAATATCTCAAGAGTGGTTTCATTTGTGGATGTGATACACGGCATATAAACTTATCATTAAAAAGAAGCAGACATGTGTCTAAGGGTTTTTCGATGTGGTGTATATTATAAGGTGAAAGGGGTGAAAAGTGGGGATTGAAGGATTCCTAACGGAGCGTGTATCTCTTAAACGACATAGGCGAGAAGTTTGAAATTCAGCGGGAAAACATCAGCTTTAAAAATAAGTAAATCGGTGTTCGATCGTTTTTTCATAAATTCAATTTAAGGGGCCAATGGGTTGGGGTGAAATTCTGGAAAAGAAAAGGAGAGAAAGTGTCCGAACTGAATGACTAACTCACTCACTCATCAAACTCAGGGGAAAGAGACAGCTTAAAAAAATAAGTTAATAGGTGTTCGAGCGTTTTGTTCATAAATCCAATTTAAGGGGCTCATGGGAAGGGGTGAAATTCTGGTAAAAATAATTGAAAGAAAATGTCCTGACTGACTTACTCACTCATCATCGTCCAGCGAAAACTATTGAAGTTGGAAACATGAAATTCTGGGAATATGTTCGCTGTATGTCGAAAATGTCAACTAAGGGAGGATTTTTGTTTATTCGGGTTCTAAAGAGGTGTCAAGGGGTGTAAACCTGCATTTCATTGAATAACGATATCTCATGAGTTGTTTCTTTGGGGATGTGATATTCGGCATATAAACTAATCATTAAAAACAAGCAGACATATGTCTAAGGGTTTAATGATGTGGTGTATATTATGAGGTGAAAAGGGTGGAAATTGGGGGTTGAAGAATTCCTAACGGAGCGTGTATCTCTTAAGCGATATAGGCGAGAAGTTTGAAATTCAGCGGAAAAGAACAGCTTAAAATATAAGTAAATAGGTGTTCGACCGGTTTTTTTTTCATAAATCCAATTTAAGGGGCCCATGGAGAGGGGTGAAATTCTGGGGGAAAAAAACAGGAAAGAAAGTGTTTTAACTGATTAATACACTCACTCATCAAACTCAGGGGGGAAGAACAGCTTAAATGTAATAAATAGGTGTTGGACCGTTTTTTTTTCATATATTCATTTAAGGGGCCCATGGGGAGGGGTGAAATTCTGGAGGAAAGATAGGAAAGAAAGTGTCCTAACTGATTGACTTACTTACTCGCTCATCAAACTCAGGGGGAAAAACAGCTTAAAAATAAGTAAATAGGTGTTCGAATGTTTTTTTCTTCATAAATTCATAAGGGGTTCATGGGAAGGGGTGAAATTCTCAAAAATAAATGAAAGAAAATGTCCTGACTGACTCACGCACTCATCATTGCCCAGCCAAAATTATTGAAGTTAGAAACATGAAATTTTAGGGATATGTTCGTTGTATGTCGAAAAGGACCACTATTGAAAGATTTTTGGATATTCAGGTTCTAAAGGGGTCTTAAGGGGATAAACGCGCATTTCATTGAATAACAATATCTCACGAGTGGTTTCATTTGTGGATGTGATACTTGGCATATAAACTAATCATTAAAAATAAGCTGATACATGTTTTATGGTTTTTCGACGTGGTGTATATTATGAGGTGAAAGGGATGAAAAGTGGGGTTTGAAAGTTTCCTAACAGAGCGTGTATCTCTTAAACGACATAGCGAGAAGTTTGAAACTCAGCGGAAAACAATCAGCTTAAAAATAAATAAATAGGTGTTCGACCGTTTTTTCATAAATACAATTTAAAGGGCCTATGGGGAGGGGTGATATTCTGGATGAAAAAACGTCCACTAAGGAAGGATTTTTGGATATTCACTCTCATCGACCAACCAAAACTAATAAAGTTAGAAGAATGATATTTTGGGGATAGGTTTGTGTGTGTCGAAAACGTCTACTAAGGAGGGATTTTTGGATATTCATGTTCTAAAGGGGTGTAACGGGATTAAACCTGCATTTCATTGAATAACAATATGACCCGACTATGACGCGAGCGAAGCCGCGGGTACCTGCTAGTATAATATAATATAATCTCTTAGTATAACCCAAAATTGACTCATCACCGCAGGGCTCAAACCACTAGACCTAGAAAGCTCAAAATTTGCATGTTGGTTGATCCGAGTATGTAGAGGCACACTAAGAAACGGTTTTTGAAAATTCAATTTGTAAGTGACTTTTTTCGGCCCTTTGGCATTGACAATCCAAAATTGGCTCATCGACGCAGGGCTCAAACCACTAGACCTAGAAAGCTGAAATTTTGCATGTTGGTTGATCAGAGTATGTAGAGGCCCACTAAGAAACGGTTTTTGAAAATTCAATTTGTAAATGACTTTTTTCGGCCCTTTGGCACTGAGCAAGGACAGTCAGTACAAAGTTTGGATTTAGCTCACTTTAAGCCGCCATATACGGGAAACAATACTCGGAGGTCCTGTAGGGACCCCGAAACACACTTTTTAAGTTCCAAAAATGAACGGTTTCGGAGATATTCCCAAATAACTGTGTTTCCTCTGAGAAACAGATCAACGTTACTATGGCAACCGCTGAAATTTCGCAGACCGGGGATAGTTTTCTGGCAATATCTCGAAAACCGTTCGTTTTAGGGCCTAAAAACACTGGGTTCGGTTCCCACGAACATTGTTCCTCACATTGATACGCGCAAAAAGAGCTATAATCCATATTTCTACGAGCAAATCGACTTGGAAAGTCTCATCTCTTATATAAAATCCAAAATTGACTCATCACCGCAGGGCTCAAACCACTAGACCTAGAAAGCTGAAATTTTGCATGTTGGTTGATCCGAGTAAGTAGAGACTCACTAAGAAACAGTTTATGAAAATTCAATTTGTAAGTGACTTTTTTCGGCCCTTTGGCATTGACAATCCAAAATGGACTCATCGACGCAGGGCTGAAACCACTAGACCTAGAAAGCTGAAACTTTGCCTGCTGGTTGATCCGAGTATGTAGAGGCCCACTAAGAAACGGTTTTTGATAATTCAATTTGTAAGTGACTTTTTTCGGCCCTTTGGCACTGAGCAAGGACAGTCGGTACATAGTTCGGATTTAGCTAATTTTAAGCCGCCAGATACGAGAAACAATACTCGGAGGTCCTGTAGGGACCAGGAACACACTTTTTAAGTTCCTAAAATGAACGGTTTCGGAGATATTCCCAAATAACTGTGTTCCCTCTGAGAAACAGATCAACGATACTATGGCAACCGCTGAAATTTCGCAGACCGGGGATAGTTTTCTGGCAATATCTCGAAAACCGTTCGTTTTAGGGCCTTAAAACGCTGGGTTAGGTTCCCACTTCTTCGAAGTGGAAACCGCGAACATTGCTCCTCACATTGATACGCGCAAAAAGAGCTATAATCCATATTTCTACGAGCAAATGGACTAGGAAATTCTAATCTCTTATATATAATCCAAAATTGACTCATCACCGCAGGGCTCAAACCACGAGACCTAGAAAGCTGACATTTTGCATTTTGGTTGATCCGAGTATGTAGAGGCTCACTAAGAAACGGTTTTTGAAAATTCAACTTGTAAGTGACTTTTTTCGGCCCTTTGGCATTGGCAATCCAAAATTGACTCATCGACGCAGGGCTCAAACCACTATGCCTAGAAAGCTGAAATTTTGCATGATGGTTGATCCGAGTATGTAGAGGCCCACTAAGAAACAGTTTTTGAATATTCAATTTGTAAGTGACTTTTTTCGGCCCTTTGGCACTGAGCAAGGACAGTCGGAACAAAGTTCGGATTTAGCTCATTTTAAGCCGCCAGATACGAGAAACTATTCTCGGAGGTCCTGTAGGGACCCTGAAACACACTTTTTAAATTCCTAAAATGAACGGTTTCGGAGATATTCCCAAATAACTATGTTCCCTCTGAGAAACAGATCAACGTTACTATGGCAACCGCTGAAATTTCGCAGACCGGGGATAGTTTTCTGGCAATATCTCGAAAACCGTTCGTTTTAGGGCCTTAAAACGCTGGGTTCGGTTCCCACGAACATTGCTCTTCACATTGATACGCGCAAAAAGAGCTATAATCCATATTTCTACGAGCAAATCGACTTGGAAAGTCTCATCTCTTATATAAAATCCAAAATTGACTCATCACCGCAGGGCTCAAACCACTAGACCTAGAAAGCTGAAATTTTGCATGTTGGTTGATCCAAGTAAGTAGAGGCTCACTAAGAACCGGTTTATGAACATTCAATTTGTAAGTGACTTTTTTCCACCCTTTGGCATTGACAATCCAAAATTGACTCATCGACGCAGGGCTGAAACCACTAGACCTAGAAAGCTGAAACTTTGCATGTTGGTTGATCCGAGTATGTAGAGGCCCACTAAGAAACGGTTTTTGAAAATTCAATTTGTAAGTGACATTTTTCGGCCCTTTGGCACTGAGCAAGGACAGTCGGAACAAAGTTCGGATTTAGCTCATTTTAAGCCGCCAGATACGAGAAACTATTCTCGGAGGTCCTGTAGGGACCCTGAAACACACTTTTTAAATTCCTAAAATGAACGGTTTCGGAGATATTCCCAAATAACTATGTTCCCTCTGAGAAACAGATCAACGTTACTATGGCAACCGCTGAAATTTCGCAGACCGGGGATAGTTTTCTGGCAATATCTCGAAAACCGTTCGTTTTAGGGCCTAAAAACACTGGGTTCGGTTCCCACGAACATTGTTCCTCACATTGATACGCGCAAAAAGAGCTATAATCCATATTTCTACGAGCAAATCGACTTGGAAAGTCTCATCTCTTATATAAAATCCAAAATTGACTCATCACCGCAGGGCTCAAACCACTAGACCTAGAAAGCTGAAACTTTGCATGTTGGTTGATCCGAGTATGTAGAGGCCCACTAAGAAACGGTTTATGAAAATTCAATTTGTAAGTGACTTTTTTCGGCCCTTTGGCATTGACAATCCAAAACAGACTCATCGACGCAGGGCTGAAACCACTAGACCTAGAAAGCTGAAACTTTGCATGTTGGTTGATCCGAGAATGTAGAGGCCCACTAAGGGACGGTTTTTGAAAATTCAATTTGTAAGTGACTTTTTTCGGCCCTTTGGCACTGAGCAAGGACAGTCGGTACAAAGTTCGGATTTAGCTAATTTTAAGCCGCCAGATACGAGAAACAATACTCGGAGGTCCTGTACGGACCAGGAACACACTTTTTAAGTTCCTAAAATGAACGGTTTAGGAGATATTCCCAAATAACTGTGTTCCCTCTGAGAAACAGATCAACGATACTATGGCAACCGCTGAAATTTCGCAGACCGGGGATATTTTTCTGGCAATATCTCGAAAACCGTTCGTTTTAGGGCCTTAAACCGCTGGGTTCGGTTCCCACTTCTTCGAAGTGGAAACCGCGAACATTGCTCCTCACATTGATACGCGCAAAAAGAGCTATAATCCATATTTCTACGAGCAAATCGACTTGGAAAGTCTCATCTCTTATATAAAATCCAAAATTGACTCATCACCGCGGGGCTCAAACCACTTGACCTAGAAAGCTGAAATTTTGCATGTTGGTTGATCCGAGTATGTAGAGGCTCACTAAGAAACGGTTTTTGAAAATTCTACTTGTAAGTGACATTTTTCGGCCCTTTGGCATTGACAATCCAAAATTGACTCATCGACGCAGGGCTCAAACCACTATACTTAGAAAGCTGAAATTTTGCATGTTGGTTGATCCGAGTATGTAGAGGCCCACTAAGAAACAGTTTTTGAAAATTCAATTTGTAAGTGACTTTTTTCGGCCCTTTGGCACTGAGCAAGGACAGTCGGTACAATGTTCGGATTTAGCTCATTTTAAGCCGCCATTTACGAGAAACTATTCTCGGAGGTCCTGTAGGGACCCCGAAACACACTTTTTAAGTTCCTAAAATGAACGGTTTCGGAGATATTCCCAAATAACTGTGGTCCCTCTGAGAAACAGATCAACGTTACTGTGGCAACCGCTGAAATTTCGCAGACCGGGGATAGTTTTCTGGCAATATCTCGAAAACCGTTCGTTTTAGGGCCTTAAAACGCTGGGTTCGGTTCCCATTTCATCGAAGTGGAAACCACGATCATTGCTCCTCACATTGATACGCGCAAAAAGAGATATAATCCATATTTCTACGAGCAAATGAACTAGGAAATTCTAATCTCTTATATATAATCCAAAATTGACTCATCACCGCAGGGCTCAAACCACGGACCTAGAAAGCTGACATTTTGCATGTTGGTAGATCCGAGTATGTAGAGGCTCACTAAGAAACGGTTTTTGAAAATTCAATTTGTAAGTGACTTTTTTCGGCCCTTTGGCATTGACAATCCAAAATTGACTCATCGACGCAGGGCTCAAACCACCAGACCTAGAAAGCTGAAATTTTGCATATTGGTTGATCCGAGTATGTAGAGGCCCACTAAGAAACGATTATTAAAATTCAATTTGTAAGTGACTTTTTTCTGCCCTTTGGCACTGAGCAAGGACAGTCGGCACAAAGTTCGGATTTAGCTCATTTTATGCCGCCAGATACGAGAAACAATACTCGGAGGTCCTGTAGGGACCCTGAAACACACTTTTTAAATTCCTAAAATGAACGGTTTCGGAGATATTCCCAAATAACTGTGTTCCCTCTGAGTAACAGATCAACGTTACTATGGCAACCGCTGAAATTTCGCAGACCGGGGATAGTTTTCTGGCAATATCTCGAAAACCGTTCGTTTTAGGGCCTTAAAACGCTGGGTTCGGTTCCCACGAACATTGCTCTTCACATTGATACGCGCAAAAAGAGCTATAATCCATATTTCTACGAGTAAATCGACTTGGAAAGTCTCATCTCTTATATAAAATCCAAAATTGACTCATCACCGCAGGGCTCAAACCACTAGACCTAGAAAGCTGAAATTTTGCATGTTGGTTGATCCAAGTAAGTAGAGGCTCACTAAGAACCGGTTTATGAACATTCAATTTGTAAGTGACTTTTTTCCACCCTTTGGCATTGACAATCCAAAATTGACTCATCGACGCAGGGCTGAAACCACTAGACCTAGAAAGCTGAAACTTTGCATGTTGGTTGATCCGAGTATGTAGAGGCCCACGAAGAAACGGTTTTTGAAAATTCAATTTTTAAGTGATTTTTTCGGCCCTTTGACACTGAGCAAGGACAGTCGGTACAATGTTCGGATTTTGCTCATTTTAAGCCGCCAGATACGAGAAACAATACTCGGAGGTCCTGTACGGACCCCGAAACACATTTTTAAGTTCCTAAAATGAACGGTTTCGGAGATATTCCCAAATAACTGTGTTCCCTCTGAGAAACAGATCAACGTTACTATGGCAACCGCTAAAATTTCGCAGACCGTGGATAGTTTTCTGGCAATATCTCGAAAACCGTTCGTTTTAGGGCCTTAAAACGCGGGGTTCGGTTCCCACGAACATTGATCCTCACATTGATACGGGCAAAAAGAGCTATAATCCATATTTCTACGAGCAAATCCACTTGGAAAGTCTCTTCTCTTATATATAATCCAAAACTGACTCATCACCGCAGGGCTCAAACCACTAGATCTAGAAAGCTGAAATTTTGCATGTTGGTTGATCCGAGTAAGTAGAGGCTCACTAAGAAACGGTTTTTGAAAATTCAATTTGTAAGTGACTTTTTTCGGCCCTTTGGCATTGACAATCCAAAATTGACCCATCGACGCAGGGCTCTAACCAATTGACCTAGATAGCTGGAATTTTGCATGTTGGTTGATCCGAGTATGTAGAGGCCCACTAAGAAAAGGTTTTTGTAAATTCAATTAGTAAGTGACTTTTTTCGGCCCATTGGCACTGAGCAAGGACAGTCGGTACAAAGTTCGGATTTAGCTCATTTTAAGCCGCCATATACGAGAAATAATACTCGGAGGTCCTGTAGGGACCCCGATACACACTTTTTAAGTTCCTAAAATGAACGGTTTTGGAGATATTCCCAAATAACTGTGTTCCCTCTGAGAAACAGATCAACGTTACTATGGCAACCGCTGAAATTTCGCAAACCGGGTATAGTTTTCTGGTAATATCTCCAAAACCGTTCGTTTTAGGGCCTTAAAACGCTGGGATCGGTTCCCACCACGAACATTGCTCCTCACATTGATACGTGCAAAAAGAGCTATAATCCATATTTCTACAAGCAAATCGACTTGGAAAGTCTCTTCTCTTATATATAATCCAAAACTGACTCATCACCGCAAGGGCTCAAACCACTAGACCTAGAAAGCTGAAATTTTGCATGTTGGTTGACCCGAGTATGTAGAGGCTCACTAAGAAACGGTTTTTGAAAATTCAATTTGTAAGTGACTTTTTTCGGCCCTTTGGCATTGACAATCCAAAATTGACTCATCGACGCAGGGCTCAAACCACTAGACCTAGAAAGCTGAAATTTTGCATGTTGGTTGATCCGAGTATGTAGAGGCCCACTAAGAAACGGTTTTTGAAAATTCAATTTGTAAGTGACTTTTTTCGGTCCTTTGGCACTGAGCAAGGACAGTCGGTACAGAGTTCGGATTTAGCTCATTTTAAGCCGCCAGATACGCGAAACAATACTCGGAGGTCCTGTAGGGACCCCGAAACACACTTTTTAAGTTCCTAAAATGAACGGTTTCGGAGATATTCCCAAATAACTGTGTTCCCTCTGAGAAACAGATCAACGTTACTATGGCGACCGCTGAAATTTCGCAGACCGGGGATAATTTTCTGGCAATATCTCGAAAACCGTTTGTTTTAGGGCCTTAAAACGCTGGGTTCGGTTCCCATTTCATCGAAGTGGAAACCACGAACATTGCTCCTCACATTGATCCGCGCAAAATGAGCTATAATCCATATTTCTACGAGCAAATTGACTAGGAAATTCTAATCTCTTATATATAATCCAAAATTGACTCATCACCGCAGGGCTCAAACCACGAGACCTAGAAAGCTGACATTTTGCATGTTGGTTGATCCGAGTATGTAGAGGCTCACTAAGAAACGGTTTTTGAAAATTCAATATGTAAGTGACTTTTTTCTGCCCTTTGGCACTGAGCAAGGACAGTCGGCGCAAAGTTCGGATTTAGCTCATTTTAAGCCGCCAGATACGAGAAACAATACTCGGAGGTCCTGTAGGGACCCCGAAACACACTTTTGAAATTCCTAAAATGAACGGCTTCGGAGATATTCCCAAATAACTGTGTTCCCTCTGAGAAACAGATAAACGTTACTATGGCAACCGCAGAAATTTCGCAGACCGGGGATAGTTTTCTGGCAATATCTCGAAAACCGTTCGTTTTAGGGCCTTAAAACGCTGGGTTCGGTTCCCACGAACATTGCTCTTCGCATTGATATGCGCAAAAAGAGCTATAATCCATATTTCTACGAGCAAATCGACATTGAAAGTCTCATCTCTTATATATAATCCAAAATAGACTCATCAGCGCAGGGCTCAAACCACTAGACCTAGAAAGCTGAAATTTTGCATGTTGGTTGATCCGAGTATGTAGAGGCTCACTAAGAAACGGTCTTTGAAAATTCAATTTGTAAGTGACTTTTTTCGGCCCTTTGGCATTGACAATCCAAAATTGACTCATCACCGCAGGGCTGAAACCACTAGACCTAGAATGCTGAAACTTTGCATGTTTGTTGATCCGAGTGTGTAGAGGCCCACTAAGAAACAGTTTGTGAAAATTCAATTTGTAAGTGACTTTTTTCGGCCCTTTAGCACTGAGCAAGGACAGTCGGTACAAAGTTCGGATTCAGCTCATTTTAAGCCGCCAGATACGAGAAACTATTCTCGGAGGTCCTGTAGGGACCCCGAAACACACTTTTTACGTTCCTAAAATGAACGGTTTCGGAGATATTCCCAAATAACTGTGTTCCCTCTGAGAAACAGATCAACGTTACTGTGGCAACCGCTGAAATTTCGCAGACCGGGGAGAGTTTTCTGGCAATATCTCGAAAACCGTTCGTTTTAGGGCCTTAAAACGCTGTGTTCGGTTCCCATTGCTTCGAAGTGGAAACCACGAACATTGCTCCTCACATTGATACGCGCAAAAAGTGCTATAATCCATATTTCTACGAGCAAATGGACTAGGAAATTCTAATCTCTTATATATAATCCAAAATTGACTCATCACCGCAGGGCTCAAACCACTAGACCTAGAAAGCTGACATTTTGCATGTTGGTTGATCCGAGTATGTAGAGGCTCACTAAGAAACGGTTTTTGAAAATTCAATTTGTAAGTGACTTTTTTCGGCCCTTTGGCATTGACAATCCAAAATTGACTCATCGACGCAGGGCTCAAACCACTAGACCTAGAAAGCTGAAATTTTGCATATTGGTTGATCCGAGTATGTAGAGGCCCACTAAGAAACGGTTATTGAAAATTCAATTTGTAAGTGACTTTTTTCTGCCCTTTGGCACTGAGCAAGGACAGTCGGCACAAAGTTCGGATTTAGCTCATTTTAAGCCGCCTGATACGAGTAGCAATACTCGGAGGTCCTGTAGGGACCCTGAAACACACTTTATAAATTCCTAAAATGAACGGTTTCGGAGATATTCCCAAATAACTGTGTTCCCTCTGAGAAACAGATCAACGTTACTATGGCAACCGCTGAAATTTCGCAGACCGGGGATAGTTTTCTGGCAATATCTCGAAAACCGTTCGTTTTAGGGCCTTAAAACGCTGGGTTCGGTTCCCACTATCATTGCTCTTCACATTGATACGCGCAAAAAGAGCTATTATCCATATTTCTACGAGCAAATCGACTTGGAAAGTCTCATCTCTTATATAAAATCCAAAATTGACTCATCACCGCAGGGCTCAAACCACTAGACCTAGAAAGCTGAAATTTTGCATGTTGGTTGATACAAGTAAGTAGAGGCTCACTAAGAAACGGTTTATGAACATTCAATTTGTAAGTGACTTTTTTCGGCCCTTTGGCATTGACAATCCAAAATTGACTCATCGACGCAAGGCTGAAACCACTAGACCTAGAATGCTGAAACTTTGCATGTTGGTTGATCCGAGTATGTAGAGGCCCACTAAGAAACGGTTTTTGAAAATTCAATTTGTAAGTGACTTTTTTCGGTCCTTTGGCACTGAGCAAGGACAGTCGGTACAAAGTTCGGATTTTGCTCACTTTAAGCCGCCAGATACGAGAAATTATACTCGGAGGTCCTGTACGGACCCCGAAACACACTTTTAAAGTTCCTAAAATGTACGGTTTCGGAGATATTCCCAAATAAATGTGTTCCCTCTGAGAAACCGAACAACGATACTATGGCAACCGCTGAAATTTCGCAGACCGGGGATATTTTTCTGCCAATATCTCGAAAACCGTTCGTTTTAGGGCCTTAAAACGCTGGGATCGGTTCCCACCACGAACATTGCTCCTCAGATTGATACGTGCAAAAAGAGCTATAATCCATATTTCTACGAGCAAATCGACTTGGAAAGTGTCATCTCTTATATATAATCCAAAACTGACTTATCGCCGCAGGGCTCAAACCACTAGACCTAGAAAGCTGAAATTTTGCATGTTGGTTGATCCGAGTATGTCGAGGATCACGAAGAAACGGTTTTTGAAAATTCAATTTGTAAGTGACTTTTTTCGGCCCTTTGGCACTGAGCAAGGACAGTCGGTACAGAGTTCGGATTTAGCTCATTTTAAGCCGCCAGATACGAGAAACAATACTCGGAGGTCCTGTAGGGACCCCGAAACACACTTTTTAAGTTCCTAAAATGAACGGTTTCAGAGATATTCCCAAATAACTGTGTTCCCTCTGAGAAACAGATCAACGTTACTATGGCAACCGCTGAAATTTCGTAGACCGGGGATAGTTTTCTGGCAATATCTCGAAAACCGTTCGTTTTAGGGCCTTAAAACGCTGGGATCGGTTCCCACCACGAACATTGCTACTCACATTGATACGTGCAAAAAGAGCTATAATCCATATTTCTACGAGCAAATCGACTTGGAAAGTCTCTTCTCTTATATATAATCCAAAACTGACTCATCACCGCAGGGCTCAAACCACTAGACCTAGAAAGCTGAAATTTTGCATGTTGGTTGATCCGAGTATGTAGAGGCTCACTAAGAAACGGTTTTTGAAAATTCAATTTGTAAGTGACTTTTTTCGGCCCTTTGGCATTGACAATCCAAAATTGACTCATCGACGCAGGGCTCAAACCACTAGACCTAGAAAGCTGAAATTTTGCATGTTGGTTGATCCGAGTATGTAGAGGCCCACTAAGAAACGGTTTTTGAAAATTCAATTTGTAAGTAACTTTTTTCGGTCCTTTGGCACTGAGCAAGGACAGTCGGTACAGACTTCGGATTTAGCTCATTTTAGGCCGCCAGATACGAGAAACAATACTCGGAGGTCCTGTAGGGACCCCGAAACACACTTTTTAAGTTCCTCAAATGAACGGTTTCGGAGATATTCCCAAATAACTGTGTTCCCTCTGAGAAACAGATCAACGTTATTATGGCGACCGCTGAAATTTCGCAGACCGGGGATAGTTTTCTGGCAATATCTCGAAAACCGTTTGTTTTAGGGCCTTAAAACGCTGGGTTCGGTTCCCATTTCATCGAAGTGGAAACCACGAACATTGCTCCTCACATTGATACGCGCAAAATGAGCTATAATCCATATTTCTACGAGCAAATTTACTAGGAAATTCTAATCTCTTATATATAATCCAAAATTGACTCATCACCGCAGGGCTCAAACCACGAGACCTAGAAAGCTGACATTTTGCATGTTGGTTGATCCGAGTATGTAGAGGCTCACTAAGAAACGGTTTTTGAAAATTCAATATGTAAGTGACTTTTTTCTGCCCTTTGGCACTGAGCAAGGACAGTCGGCGCAAAGTTCGGATTTAGCTCATTTTAAGCCGCCAGATACGAGAAACAATACTCGGAGGTCCTGTAGGGACCCCGAAACACACTTTTGAAATTCCTAAAATGAACGGCTTCGGAGATATTCCCAAATAACTGTGTTCCCTCTGAGAAACAGATCAACGTTACTATGGCAACCGCTGAAATTTCGAAGACCGGGGATAGTTTTCTGGCAATATCTCGAAAACCGTTCGTTTTAGGGCCTTAAAACGCTGGGTTCGGTTCCCACGAACATTGCTCTTCGCATTGATACGCGCAAAAAGAGCTATAATCCATATTTCTACGAGCAAATCGACATTGAAAGTCTCATCTCTTATATATAATCCAAAATTGACTCATCACCGCAGGGCTCAAACCACTAGACCTAGAAAGCTGAAATTTTGCATGTTGGTTGATCCGAGTATGTAGAGGCTCACTAAGAAACGGTCTTTGAAAATTCAATTTGTAAGTGACTTTTTTCGGCCCTTTGGCATTGACAATCCAAAATTGACTCATCACCGCAGGGCTGAAACCACTAGACCTAGAATGCTGAAACTTTGCATCTTTGTTGATCCGAGTGTGTAGAGGCCCACTAAGAAACGGTTTTTGAAAATTCAATTTGTAAGTGACTTTTTTCGGCCCATTGGCACTGAGCAAGGACAGTCGGTACAAAGTTCGGATTCAGCTCATTTTAAGCCGCCAGATACGAGAAACTATTCTCGGAGGTCCTGTAGGGACCCCGAAACACACTTTTTAAGTTCCTAAAATGAACGGTTTCGGAGATATTCCCAAATAACTGTGTTCCCTCTGAGAAACAGATCAACGTTACTATGGCAACCGCTGAAATTTCGCAGACCGGGGATAGTTTTCTGGCAATATCTCGAAAACCGTTCGTTTTAGGGCCTTAAAACGCTGGGTTCGGTTCCCATTGCTTCGAAGTGGAATCCACGAACATTGCTCCTCACATTGATACGCGCAAAAAGAGCTATAATCCATATTTCTACGAGCAAATGGACTAGGAAATTCTAATCTCTTTTATATAATCCAAAATTGACTCATCACCGCAGGGCTCAAACCACTAGACCTAGAAAGCTGACATTTTGCATGTTGGTTGATCCGAGTATGTAGAGGCTCACTAAGAAACGGTTTTTGAAAATTCAATTTGTAAGTGACTTTTTTCGGCCCTTTGGCATTGACAATCCAAAATTGACTCATCGACGCAGGGCTCAAACCACTAGACCTAGAAAGCTGAAATTTTGCATATTGGTTGATCCGAGATTGTAGAGGCCCACTAAGAAACGGTTATTGAAAATTCAATTTGTAAGTGACTTTTTTCTGCCCTTTGGCACTGAGCAAGGACAGTCGGCACAAAGTTCGGATTTAGCTCATTTTAAGCCGCCTGATACGAGTAGCAATACTCGGAGATCCTGTAGGGACCCTGAAACACACTTTATAAATTCCTAAAATGAACGGTTTCGGAGATATTCCCAAATAACTGTGTTCCCTCTGAGAAACAGGTCAACGTTACTATGGCAACCGCTGAAATTTCGCAGACCGGGGATAGTTTTCTGGCAATATCTCGAAAACCGTTCGTTTTAGGGCCTTAAAACGCTGGGTTCGGTTCCCACGAACATTGCTCTTCACATTGATACGCGCAAAAAGAGCTATAATCCATATTTCTACGAGCAAATCGACTTGGAAAGTCTCATCTCTTATATAAAATCCAAAATTGACTCATCACCGCAGGGCTCAAACCACTAGACCTAGAAAGCTGAAATTCTGCATGTTGCTTGATCCAAGTAAGTAGAGGCTCACTAAAAAAGGGTTTATGAACATTCAATTTGTAAGTGACTTTTTTCGGCCATTTGGCATTGACAATCCAAAATTGACTCATCGACGCAGGGCTGAAACCACTAGACCTAGAATGCTGAAACTTTGCATGTTGGTTGATCCGAGTATGTAGAGGCCCACTAAGAAACGGTTTTTGAAAATTCAATTTGTAAGTGACTTTTTTCGGCCCTTTGGCACTGAACAAGGACAGTCGGTACAAAGTTCGGATTTTGCTCACTTTAAGCCGCCAGATACGAGAAATTATACTCGGAGGTCCTGTACGGACCCCGAAACACACTTTTCAAGTTCCTAAAATGAACGGTTTCGGAGATATTCCCAAATAACTGTGTTCCCTCTGAGAAACAGATCAACGATACTATGGCAACCGCTGAAATTTCGCAGACCGGGGATATTTTTCTGGCAATATCTCGAAAACCGTTCGTTTTAGGGCCTTAAAACGCTGGGATCGGTTCCCACCACGAACATTGCTCCTCAGGTTGATACGTGCAAAAAGAGCTATAATCCATATTTCTACGAGCAAATCGACTTGGAAAGTCTCATCTCTTATATATAATCCAAAACTGACTCATCGCCGCAGGGCTCAAACCACTAGACCTAGAAAGCTGAAATTTTGCATGTTGGTTGACCCGAGTATGTCGAGGATCACTAAGAAACGGTTTTTGAAAATTCAATTTGTAAGTGACTTTTTTCGGCCCTTTGGCACTGAGCAAGGACAGTCGGTACAGAGTTCGGATTTAGCTCATTTTAAGCCGCCAGATACGAGAAACAATACTCGGAGGTCCTGTAGGGACCCCGATACACACATTTAAAGTTCCTAAAATGAACGGTTTCAGAGATATTCCCAAATAACTGTGTTCCCTCTGAGAAACAGATCAACGTTACTATGGCAACCGCTGAAATTTCGTAGACCGGGGATAGTTTTCTGGCAATATCTCGAAAACCGTTCGTTTTAGGGCCTTAAAACGCGGCGTTCGATTCCCACGAACATCGATCCTCACATTGATACGTGCAAAAAGAGCTATAATCCATATTTCTACGAGAAAATCCACTTGGAACGTCTCATCTCTTATATATAATCCAAAATTGACTCATCACCGCAGGGCTCAAACCACTAGGTCTAGAAAGCTGAAATTTTGCATGTTGGTTGATCCGAGTATGTAGAGGCTCACTAAGAAACGGTCTTTGAAAATTCAATTTGTAAGTGACTTTTTTCGGCCCTTTGGCATTGACAATCGAAAATAGACCCATCGACGCGGGGCTCAAACCACTTGACCTAGAAAGCTGGAATTTTGCATGTTGGTTGATCCGAGTATGTAGAGGCCCACTAAGAAACGGTTTTTGAAAATTCAATTAGTAAGTGACTTTTTTCGGCCCTTTGGCACTGAGCAAGGACAGTCGGTACAAAGTTCGGATTTAGCTCATTTTAAGCCGCCATATACGAGAAATAATACTCGGAGGTCCTGTCAGGACCACGAAACACACTTTCTAAGTTCCTAAAATGAACGGTTTCGGAGATATTCCCAAATAGCTGTGCTCCCTCTGAGAAACAGATCAACGTTACTATGGCGACCGCTGAAATTTCGCAGACCGGGGATAGTTTTCTGGCAATATCTCGAAAACCGTTTGTTTTAGGGCCTTAAAACGCTGGGTTCGGTTCCCATTTCATCGAAGTGGAAACCACGAACATTGCTCCTCACATTGATACGCGCAAAATGAGCTATAATCCATATTTCTACGAGCAAATTGACTAGGAAATTCTAATCTCTTATATATAATCCAAAATTGACTCATCACCGCAGGGCTCAAACCACGAGACCTAGAAAGCTGACATTTTGCATGTTGGTTGATCCGAGTATGTAGAGGCTCACAAAGAAACGGTTTTTGAAAATTCAATATGTAAGTGACTTTTTCTGCCCTTTGGCACTGAGCAAGGACAGTCGGCACAAAGTTCGGATTTAGCTCATTTTAAGCCGCCAGATACGAGAAACAATACTCGGAGGTCCTGTAGGGACCCCGAAACACACTTTTGAAATTCCTAAAATGAACGGCTTCGGAGATATTCCCAAATAACTGTGTTCCCTCTGAGAAACAGATCAACGTTACTATGGCAACCGCTGAAATTTCGCAGACCGGGGATAGTTTTCTGGCAATATCTCGAAAACCGTTCGTTTTAGGGCCTTAAAACGCTGGGTTCGATTCCCACGTACATTGATCTTCGCATTGATACGCGCAAAAAGAGCTATAATCCATATTTCTACGAGCAAATCGACATTGAAAGTCTCATCTCTTATATATAATCCAAAATTGACTCATCACCGCAGGGCTCAAACCACTAGACCTAGAAAGCTGAAATTTTGCATGTTGGTTGATCCAAGTAAGTAGAGGCTCACTAAGAAACGGTTTATGAACATTCAATTTGTAAGTGACTTTTTTCGGCCCTTTGGCATTGACAATCCAAAATTGACTCATCGACGCAGGGCTGAAACCACTAGACCTAGAATGCTGAAACTTTGCATGTTGGTTGATCCGAGTATGTAGAGGCCCACTAAGAAACGGTTTTTGAAAATTCAATTTGTAAGTGACTTTTTTCGGCCCTTTGGCACTGAGCAAGGACAGTCGGTACAAAGTTCGGATTTAGCTCATTTTAAGCCGCCAGATACGAGAAACTATTCTCGGAGGTCCTGTAGGGACCCCGAAACACACTTTTTAAGTTCCTAAAATGAACGGTTTCGGAGATATTCCCAAATAACTGTGTTCCCTCTGAGATACAGATCAACGTTACTGTGGCAACCGCTGAAATTTCGCAGACCGGGGATATTTTTCTGGCAATATCTCGAAAACCGTTCGTTTTAGGGCCTTAAAACGCTGGGATCGGTTCCCACCACGAACATTGCTCCTCAGATTGATACGTGCAAAAAGAGCTATAATCCATATTTCTACGAGCAAATCGACTTGGAAAGTCTCATCTCTTATATATAATCCAAAACTGACTCATCGCCGCAGAGCTCAAACCACTAGACCTAGAAAGCTGAAATTTTGCATGTTGGTTGATCCGAGTATGTCGAGGATCACTAAGAAACGGTTTTTGAAAATTCAATTTGTAAGTGACTTTTTTCGGCCCTTTGGCACTGAGCAAGGACAGTCGGTACAGAGTTCGGATTTAGCTCATTTTAAGCCGCCA
Source organism: Meconema thalassinum (assembly GCA_946902985.2). Classification (NCBI taxonomy): domain Eukaryota; kingdom Metazoa; phylum Arthropoda; class Insecta; order Orthoptera; family Tettigoniidae; genus Meconema; species Meconema thalassinum. Next base: position 599,970,438 of record OX336388.2, on the reverse strand, counting down.
GGTACGAGAAATAATACCCGGAGGTCCTGTAAGGACCCCGAAACACACTTTTTAAGTTCCTAAAATGAACGGTTTTGGAGATATTCCCAAATAACTGTGTTCCCTCTGAGAAACAGATCAACTTTACTATGGCAACCGCTGAAATTTCGCAGACCGGGGATAGTTTTCTGGCAATATCTCGAAAACCGTTCGTTTTAGGGCCTTAAAACGCTGGGTTCGGTTCCCATTTCATCGAAGTGGAAACCACGAACATTGCTCCTCACATTGATAGGCGCAAAATGAGCTATAATCCATATTTCTACGAGCAAATTGACTAGGAAATTCTAATCTCTTATATATAATCCAAAATTGACTCATCACCGCAGGGCTCAAACCACGAGACCTAGAAAGCTGACATTTTGCATGTTGGTTGATCCGAGTATGTAGAGGCTCACTAAGAAACGGTTTTTGAAAATTCAATTTGTAAGTGACTTTTTTCGGCCCTTTGGCATCGACAATCCAAAATTGACTCATCGACGCAGGGCTCAAACCACTAGACCTAGAAAGCTGAAATTTTGCATATTGGTTGATCCGAGTATGTAGAGGGCCATTAAGAAACGGTTTTTGAAAATTCAATTTGTAAGTGACTTTTTTCTGCCCTTTGGCACTGAGCAAGGACAGTCGGCACAAAGTTCGGATTTAGCTCATTTTAAGCCGCCAGATACGAGAAACAATACTCGGAGGTCCTGTAGGGAACCTGAAATACACTTTTTAAATTCCTAAAATGAACGGCTTCGGAGATATTCCCAAATAACTGTGTTCCCTCTGAGAAACAGATCAACGTTACTATGGCAACCGCTGAAATTTCGCAGACCGGGGATAGTTTTCTGGCAATATCTCGAAAACCGTTCGTTTTAGGGCCTTAAAACGCTGGGTTCGGTTCCCACGAACATTGCTCTTCACATTGATACGCGCAAAAAGAGCTATAATCCATATTTCTACGAGCAAATCGACTTTGAAAGTCTCATCTCTTATATATAATCCAAAATTGACTCATCACCGCAGGGCTCAAACCACTAGACCTAGAAAGCTGAAATTTTGCATGTTGGTTGACCCGAGTATGTAGAGGCTCACTATGAAACGGTTTTTGAAAATTCAATTTGTAAGTGACTTTTTTCGGCCCTTTGGCATTGACAATCCAAAATTGACTCATCGACGCAGGGTTGAAACCACTAGACCTAGAAAGCTGAAACTTTGCACGTTGGTTGATCCGAGTATGTAGAGGCCCACTAAGAAACGGTTTTTGAAAATTCAATTTGTAAGTGACTTTTTTCGGCCCTTTGGCACTGAGCAAGGACAGTCGGTACAAAGTTCGGATTTAGCTCATTTTAAGCCGCCAGATACGAGAAACTATTCTCGGAGGTCCTGTAGGGACCCCGAAACACACTTTTTAAGTTCCTAAAATGAACGGTTTCAGAGATATTCCCAAATAACTGTGTTCCCTCTGAGAAACAGATCAACGTAACTATGGCAACCGCTGAAATTTCGTAGACCGGGGATAGTTTTCTGGCAATATCTCGAAAACCGTTCGTTTTAGGGCCTTAAAACGCGGGGTTCGTTTCCCAAGAACATTGATCCTCACATTGATACGTGCAAAAAGAGCTATAATCCATATTTCTACGAGCAAATCCACTTGGAACGTCTCATCTCTTATATATAATCCAAAATTGACTCATCACCGCAGGGCTCAAACCACTAGATCTAGAAAGCTGATATTTTGCATGTTGGTTGATCCGAGTAAGTAGAGGCTCACTAAGAAACGGTTTTTGAAAATTCAATTTGTAAGTGACTTTTTTCGGCCCTTTGGCATTGACAATCCAAAATAGACCCATCGACGCAGGGCTCAAACCACTTGACCTAGAAAGCTGGAATTTTGCAAGTTGGTTGATCCGAGTATGTAGAGGCCCACTAAGAAACGGTTTTTGAAAATTCAATTAGTAAGTGACTTATTTCGGCCCTATGGCACTGAGCAAGGACAGTCGGTACAAAGTTCGGATTTAGCTCATTTTAAGCCGCCATATACGAGAAATAATACCCGGAGGTCCTGTAAGGACCCCGAAACACACTTTTTAAGTTCCTAAAATGAACGGTTTTGGAGATATTCCCAAATAACTGTGTTCCCTCTGAGAAACAGATCAACGTTACTATGGCAACCGCTGAAATTTCGCAGACCGGGGATAGTTTTCTGGTAATATCTCGAAAACCGTTCGTTTTAGGGCCTTAAAACGCTGGGATCGGTTCCCAACACGAACATTGCTCCTCACATTGATACGTGCAAAAAGAGCTATAATCCACATTTCTACGAGCAAATTGACTTGGAAAGTCTCTTCTCTTATATATAATCCAAAACTGACTCATCACCCCAGGGCTCAAACCACTAGACCTAGAAAGCTGAAATTTTGCATGTTGGTTGATCCGAGTATGTAGAGGCTCACTAAGAACACTAAGAAACGGTTTTTGAAAATTCAATTTGTAAGTGACTTTTTTCGGCCTTTGGCATTGACAATCCAAAATTGACTCATCGACGCAGGGCTCAATCCACTAGACCTAGAAAGCTGAAATTTTGCATGTTGGTTGATCCGAGTATGTAGAGGCCCACTAAGAAACGGTTTTTGAAAATTCAATTTGTAAGTGACTTTTTTCAGCCCTTTGGCTCTGAGCAAGGACAGTCGGTACAGAGTTCGGATTTAGCTCATTTTAAGCCGCCAGATACGATAAACAATACTCGGAGGTCCTGTAGGGACCCCGAAACACACGGTTTAAGTTCCTAAAATGAACGGTTTCGGAGATATTCCCAAATAACTGTGTTCCCTCTGAGAAACAAATCAACGTTACTATGGCAACCGGTGAAATTTCGCAGACCGGGGATAGTTTTCTGGCAATATCTCGAAAACCGTTCGTTTTAGGGCCTTAAAACGCTGGGTTCGGTTCCCATTTCATCGAAGTGGAAACCACGAACATTGCTCCTCACATTGATAGGCGCAAAATGAGCTATAATCCATATTTCTACGAGCAAATTGACTAGGAAATTCTAATCTCTTATATATAATCCAAAATTGACTCATCACCGCAGGGCTCAAACCACGAGACCTAGAAAGCTGAAATTTTGCATGTTGGTTGACCCGAATATGTAGAGGCTCACTATGAAACGGTTTTTGAAAATTCAATTTGTAAGTGACTTTTTTCGGCCCTTTGGCATTGAAAATCCAAAATTGACTCATCGACGCAGGGTTGAAACCACTAGACCTAGAAAGCTGAAACTTTGCACGTTGGTTGATCCGAGTATGTAGAGGCCCACTAAGAAGCGGTTTTTGAAAATTCAATTTGTAAGTGACTTTTTTCGGCCCTTTGGCACTGAGCAAGGACAGTCGGTACAAAGTTCGGATTTAGCTCATTTTAAGCCGCCAGATACGAGAAACTATTCTCGGAGGTCCTGTAGGGACCCCGAAACACACTTTTTAAGTTCCTAAAATGAACGGTTTCAGAGATATTCCCAAATAACTGTGTTCCCTCTGAGAAACAGATCAACGTTACTGTGGCAACCGCTGAAATTTCGCAGACCGGGGATATTTTTCTGGCAATATCTCGAAAACCGTTCATTTTAGGGCCTTAAAACGCTGGGATCGGTTCCCACCTCGAACATTGCTCCTCAGATTGATACGTGCAAAAAGAGCTATAATCCATATTTCTACGAGCAAATCGACTTGGAAAGTCTCATCTCTTATATATAATCCAAAACTGACTCATCACCGCAGGGCTCAAACCACTAGACCTAGAAAGCTGAAATTTTGCATGTTGGTTGATCCGAGTAAGTAGAGGCTCACTAAGAAACGGTTTTTGAAAATTCAATTTGTAAGTGACTTCTTTCGGCCCTTTGGCACTGAGCAAGGACAGTCGGTACAGAGTTCGGATTTAGCTCATTTTAAGCCGCCAGATACGAGAAACAATACTTGGAGGTCCTGTAGGGACCCCGAAACACACTTTTTAAGTTCCTAAAATGAACGGTTTCAGAGATATTCCCAAATAACTGTGTTCCCTCTGAGAAACAGATCAACGTTACTATGGCAATCGCTGAAATTTCGCAGACCGGGGATAGTTTTCTGGCAATATCTCGAAAACCGTTCGTTTTAGGGCCTTAAAACGCTGGGTTCGGTTCCCATTTCATCGAAGTGGAAACCACGAACATTGCTCCTCACATTGATACGCGCAAAATGAGCTATAATCCATATTTCTACGAGCAAATTTACTATGAAATTCTAAATTCTTATATATAATCCAACATTGACTCATCACCGCAGGGCTCAAACCACGAGACCTAGAAAGTTGACATTTTGCATGTTGGTTGATCCGAGTATGTAGAGGCTCACTAAGAAACGGTTATTGAAAATTCAATTTGTAAGTGACTTTTTTCGGCCCTTTGTCATCGACAATCCAAAACTGACTCATCGACGCAGGGCTCAAACGACTAGACCTAGAAAGCTGAAATTTTGCATATTGGTTGATCCGAGTATGTACAGGCCCACTAAGAAACGGTTTTTGAAAATTCAATTTGTAAGTGACTTTTTTCGGCCCTTTGGTACTGAGCAAGGACAGTCGGTACAAAGTTCGCATTTAGCTCATTTTAAGCCGCCAGATACGAGAAACTATTCTCGGAGGTCCTGTAGGGACCCCGAAACACACTTTTTAAGTTCCTAAAATGAACGGTTTCGGAGATATTCCGAAATAACTGTGTTCCCTCTGAGAAACAGATCAACGTTACTGTGGCAACCGCTGAAATTTCGCAGACCGGGGATAGTTTTCTGGCAATATCTCGAAAACCGTTCGTTTTAGGGCCTTAAAACGCTGGGTTCGGTTCCCATTTCTTCGAAGTGGAAACCACGAGCATTGCTCCTCACATTGATACGCGCAAAAAGAGCTATAATCCATATATCTACGAGCAACTGGACTAGGAAATTCTAATCTCTTATATATAATCCAAAATTGACTCATCATCGCAGGGCTGAAACCACTAGACCTAGAATGCTGAAACTTTGCATGTTGGTTGATCCCAGTATGTAGAGGCCCACTAAGAAGTGGTTTTTGAAAATTCAATTTGTAAGTGACTTTTTTCGGCCCTTTGCCACTGAGCAAGGACAGTCGGTACAAAGTTCGGATTTTGCTCATTTTAAGCCGCCAGATACGAGAAACAATACTCGGAGGTCCTGTACGGACCCCGAAACACACCTTTAAAAGTTCCTAAAATGAACGGTTTCGGAGATATTCCCAAATAACTGTGTTCCCTCTGAGAAACAGATCAACGATAATATGGCAACCGCTGAAATTTCGCAGACCGGGGATATTTTTCTGGCAATATCTCGAAAACCGTTCGTTTTAGGGCCTTTAAACGCTGGAATCGGTTCCCACCACGAACATTGCTCCTAAGATTGATACGTGCAAAAAGAGCTATAATCCATATTTCTACGAGCAAATCGACTTGGAAAGTCTCATGTCTTATATATAATCCAAAACTGACTCATCACCGCAGGGCTCAAACCACTAGACCTAGAAAGCTGAAATTTTGCATGTTGGTTGACCCGAGTAAGTAGAGGCTCACTAAGAAACGATTTTTGAAAATTCAATTTGTAAGTGACTTCTTTCGGCCCTTTGGCACTGAGCAAGGACAGTCGGTACAGAGTTCGGATTTAACTCATTTTAAGCCGCCAGATACGAGAAACAATACTCGGAGGTCCTGTAGGGACCCCGAAACACACTTTTTAAGTTCCTAAAATGAACGGTTTTAGAGATATTCCCAAATAACTGTGTTCCCTCTGAGAAACAGATCAACGTTACTATGATAACCGCTGAAATTTCGCAGACCGGGGATAGTTTTCTGGCAATATCTCGAAAACCGTTCGTTTTAGGGTCTTAAAACGCGGGGTTCGGTTCCCACGAACATTGCTCTTCACATTGATACGCGCAAAAAGAGCTATAATCCATATATCTACGAGCAACTGGACTAGGAAATTCTAATCTCTTATATATAATCCAAAATTGACTCATCACCGCAGGGCTCAAACCACTAGATCTAGAAAGCTGACATTTTGCATGTTGGTTGATCCGAGTATGTAGAGGCTCACTAAGAAACGGTTTTTGAAAATTCAATTTGTAAGTGACTTTTTTCGGCCCTTTGGCATTGACAATCCAAAATTGACTCATCGACGCAGGGCTCAATCCACTAGACCTAGAAAGCTGAAATTTTGCATATTGGTTGATCCAAGTATGTAGAGGCCCACTAAGAAACGGTTATTGATAATTCAATTTGTAAGTGACTTTTTTCTGCACTTTGGCACTGAGCAAGGACAGTCGGCACAAAGTTCGGAGTTAGCTCATTTTAAGCCGCCAGATACGAGAAGCAATACTCGGAGGTCCTGTAGGGACCCTGAAACACACTTTTTAAATTCCTAAAATGAACGGTTTCGGAGATATTCCCAAATAACTGTGTTCCCTCTGAGAAACAGATCAACTTTACTATGGCAACCGCTGAAATTTCGCAGACCGGGGATAGTTTTCTGGCAATATCTCGAAAACCGTTCGTTTTAGGGCCTTAAAACGCTGGGTTCGATTCCCACGTACATTGATCTTCGCATTGATACGCGCAAAAAGAGCTATAATCCATATTTCTACGAGCAAATCGACATTGAAAGTCTCATCTCTTATATATAATCCAAAATTGACTCATCACCGCAGGGCTCAAACCACTAGACATAGAAAGCTGAAATTTTGCATGTTGGTTGATCCAAGTAAGTAGAGGCTCACTAAGAAACGGTTTATGAACATTCAATTTGTAAGTGACTTTTTTCGGCCCTTTGGCATTGACAATCCAAAATTGACTCATCGACGCAGGGCTGAAACCACTAGACCTAGAATGCTGAAACTTTGCATGTTGGTTGATCCGAGTATGGAGAGGCCCACTAAGAAACGGTTTTTGAAAATTCAATTTGTAAGTGACTTTTTTCGGCCCTTTGGCACTGAGCAAGGACAGTCGGTACAAAGTTCGGATTTAGCTCATTTTAAGCCGCCAGATACGAGAAACTATTCTCGGAGGTCCTGTAGGGACCCCGAAACACACTTTTTAAGTTCCTAAAATGAACGGTTTCGGAGATATTCCCAAATAACTGTGTTCCCTCTGAGATACAGATCAACGTTACTGTGGCAACCGCTGAAATTTCGCAGACCGGGGATATTTTTCTGGCAATATCTCGAAAACCGTTCGTTTTAGGGACTTTAAATGCTGGGATCGGTTCCCACCACGAACATTGCTCCTCAGATTGATACGTGCAAAAAGAGCTATAATCCATATTTCTACGAGCAAATCGACTTGGAAAGTCTCATCTCTTATATATAATCCAAAACTGACTCATCGCCGCAGAGCTCAAACCACTAGACCTAGAAAGCTGAAATTTTGCATGTTGGTTGATCCGAGTATGTCGAGGATCACTAAGAAAAGGTTTTTGAAAATTCAATTTGTAAGTGACTTTTTTCGGCCCTTTGGCACTGAGCAAGGACAGTCGGTACAGAGTTCGGATTTAGCTCATTTTAAGCCGCCAGATACGAGAAATAATACCCGGAGGTCCTGTAAGGACCCCGAAACACACTTTTTAAGTTCCTAAAATGAACGGTTTTGGAGATATTCCCAAATAACTGTGTTTCCTCTGAGAAACAGATCAACTTTACTATGGCAACCGCTGAAATTTCGCAGACCGGGGATAGTTTTCTGGCAATATCTCGAAAACCGTTCGTTTTAGGGCCTTAAAACGCTGGGTTCGGTTCCCATTTCATCGAAGTGGAAACCACGAACATTGCTCCTCACATTGATAGGCGCAAAATGAGCTATAATCCATATTTCTACGAGCAAATTGACTAGGAAATTCTAATCTCTTATATATAATCCAAAATTGACTCATCACCGCAGGGCTCAAACCACGAGACCTAGAAAGCTGACATTTTGCATGTTGGTTGATCCGAGTATGTAGAGGCTCACTAAGAAACGGTTTTTGAAAATTCAATTTGTAAGTGACTTTTTTCGGCCCTTTGGCATCGACAATCCAAAATTGACTCATCGACGCAGGGCTCAAACCACTAGACCTAGAAAGCTGAAATTTTGCATATTGGTTGATCCGAGTATGTAGAGGGCCATTAAGAAACGGTTTTTGAAAATTCAATTTGTAAGTGACTTTTTTCTGCCCTTTGGCACTGAGCAAGGACAGTCGGCACAAAGTTCGGATTTAGCTCATTTTAAGCCGCCAGATACGAGAAACACTACTCGGAGGTCTTGTAGGGAACCTGAAATACACTTTTTAAATTCCTAAAATGAACGGCTTCGGAGATATTCCCAAATAACTGTGTTCCCTCTGAGAAACAGATCAACGTTACTATGGCAACCGCTGAAATTTCGCAGACCGGGGATAGTTTTCTGGCAATATCTCGAAAACCGTTCGTTTTAGGGCCTTAAAACGCTGGGTTCGGTTCCCACGAACATTGCTCTTCACATTGATACGCGCAAAAAGAGCTATAATCCATATTTCTACGAGCAAATCGACTTTGAAAGTCTCATCTCTTATATATAATCCAAAATTGACTCATCACCGCAGGGCTCAAACCACTAGACCTAGAAAGCTGAAATTTTGCATGTTGGTTGACCCGAGTATATAGAGGCTCACTATGAAACGGTTTTTGAAAATTCAATTTGTAAGTGACTTTTTTCGGCCCTTTGGCATTGACAATCCAAAATTGACTCATCGACGCAGGGTTGAAACCACTAGACCTAGAAAGTTGAAACTTTGCACGTTGGTTGATCCGAGTATGTAGAGGCCCACTAAGAAACGGTTTTTGTAAATTCAATTTGTAAGTGACTTTTTTCGGCCCTTTGGCACTGAGCAAGGACAGTCGGTACAAAGTTCGGATTTAGCTCATTTTAAGCCGCCAGATACGAGAAACTATTCTCGGAGGTCCTGTAGGGACCCCGAAACACACTTTTTAAGTTCCTAAAATGAACGGTTTCAGAGATATTCCCAAATAACTGTGTTCCCTCTGAGAAACAGATCAACGTAACTATGGCAACCGCTGAAATTTCGTAGACCGGGGATAGTTTTCTGGCAATATCTCGAAAACCGTTCGTTTTAGGGCCTTAAAACGCGGGGTTCGTTTCCCAAGAACATTGATCCTCACATTGATACGTGCAAAAAGAGCTATAATCCATATTTCTACGAGCAAATCCACTTGGAACGTCTCATCTCTTATATATAATCCAAAATTGACTCATCACCGCAGGGCTCAAACCACTAGATCTAGAAAGCTGATATTTTGCATGTTGGTTGATCCGAGTAAGTAGAGGCTCACTAAGAAACGGTTTTTGAAAATTCAATTTGTAAGTGACTTTTTTCGGCCCTTTGGCATTGACAATCCAAAATAGACCCATCGACGCAGGGCTCAAACCACTTGACCTAGAAAGCTGGAATTTTGCATGTTGGTTGATCCGAGTATGTAGAGGCCCACTAAGAAACGGTTTTTGAAAATTCAATTAGTAAGTGACTTTTTTCGGCCCTATGGCACTGAGCAAGGACAGTCGGTACAAAGTTCGGATTTAGCTCATTTTAAGCCGCCATATACGAGAAATAATACCCGGAGGTCCTGTAAGGACCCCGAAACACACTTTTTAAGTTCCTAAAATGAACGGTTTTGGAGATATTCCCAAATAACTGTGTTCCCTCTGAGAAACAGATCAACGTTACTATGGCAACCGCTGAAATTTCGCAGACCGGGGATAGTTTTCTGGTAATATCTCGAAAACCGTTCGTTTTAGGGCCTTAAAACGCTGGGATCGGTTCCCAACACGAACATTGCTCCTCACATTGATACGTGCAAAAAGAGCTATAATCCACATTTCTACGAGCAAATTGACTTGGAAAGTCTCTTCTCTTATATATAATCCAAAACTGACTCATCACCCCAGGGCTCAAACCACTAGACCTAGAAAGCTGAAATTTTGCATGTTGGTTGATCCGAGTAAGTAGAGGCTCACTAAGAACACTAAGAAACGGTTTTTGGAAATTCAATTTGTAAGTGACTTTTTTCGGCCTTTGGCATTGACAATCCAAAATTGACTCATCGACGCAGGGCTCAATCCACTAGACCTAGAAAGCTGAAATTTTGCATGTTGGTTGATCCGAGTATGTAGAGGCCCACTAAGAAACGGTTTTTGAAAATTCAATTTGTAAGTGACTTTTTTCAGCCCTTTGGCTCTGAGCAAGGACAGTCGGTACAGAGTTCGGATTTAGCTCATTTTAAGCCGCCAGATACGAGAAACAATACTCGGAGGTCCTGTAGGGACCCCGAAACACACGTTTTAAGTTCCTAAAATGAACGGTTTCGGAGATATTCCCAAATAACTGTGTTCCCTCTGAGAAACAAATCAACGTTACTATGGCAACCGGTGAAATTTCGCAGACCGGGGATAGTTTTCTGGCAATATCTCGAAAACCGTTCGTTTTAGGGCCTTAAAACGCTGGGTTCGGTTCCCATTTCATCGAAGTGGAAACCACGAACATTGCTCCTCACATTGATACGCGCAAAATGAGCTATAATCCATATTTCTACGAGCAAATTTACTATGAAATTCTAAATTCTTATATATAATCCAACATTGACTCATCACCGCAGGGCTCAAACCACGAGAACTAGAAAGTTGACATTTTGCATGTTGGTTGATCCGAGTATGTAGAGGCTCACTAAGAAACGGTTTTTGAAAATTCAATTTGTAAGTGACTTTTTTCGGCCCTTTGTCATCGACAATCCAAAACTGACTCATCGACGCAGGGTTGAAACCACTAGACCTAGAAAGCTGAAACTTTGCACGTTGGTTGATCCGAGTATGTAGAGGCCCACTAAGAAGCGGTTTTTGAAAATTCAATTTGTAAGTGACTTTTTTCGGCCCTTTGGCACTGAGCAAGGACAGTCGGTACAAAGTTCGGATTTAGCTCATTTTAAGCCGCCAGATACGAGAAACTATTCTCGGAGGTCCTGTAGGGACCCCGAAACACACTTTTTAAGTTCCTAAAATGAACGGTTTCAGAGATATTCCCAAATAACTGTGTTCCCTCTGAGAAACAGATCAACGTTACTGTGGCAACCGCTGAAATTTCGCAGACCGGGGATATTTTTCTGGCAATATCTCGAAAACCGTTCGTTTTAGGGCCTTAAAACGCTGGGATCGGTTCCCACCACGAACATTGCTCCTCAGATTGATACGTGCAAAAAGAGCTATAATCCATATTTCTACGAGCAAATCGACTTGGAAAGTCTCATCTCTTATATATAATCCAAAACTGACTCATCACCGCAGGGCTCAAACCACTAGACCTAGAAAGCTGAAATTTTGCATGTTGGTTGATCCGAGTAAGTAGAGGCTCACTAAGAAACGGTTTTTGAAAATTCAATTTGTAAGTGACTTCTTTCGGCCCTTTGGCACTGAGCAAGGACAGTCGGTACAGAGTTCGGATTTAGCTCATTTTAAGCCGCCAGATACGAGAAACAATACTCGGAGGTCCTGTAGGGACCCCGAAACACACTTTTTAAGTTCCTAAAATGAACGGTTTCAGAGATATTCCCAAATAACTGTGTTCCCTCTGAGAAACAGATCAACGTTACTATGGCAATCGCTGAAATTTCGCAGACCGGGGATAGTTTTCTGGCAATATCTCGAAAACCGTTCGTTTTAGGGCCTTAAAACGCTGGGTTCGGTTCCCATTTCATCGAAGTGGAAACCACGAACATTGCTCCTCACATTGATACGCGCAAAATGAGCTATAATCCATATTTCTACGAGCAAATTTACTATGAAATTCTAAATTCTTATATATAATCCAACATTGACTCATCACCGCAGGGCTCAAACCACGAGAACTAGAAAGTTGACATTTTGCATGTTGGTTGATCCGAGTATGTAGAGGCTCACTAAGAAACGGTTTTTGAAAATTCAATTTGTAAGTGACTTTTTTCGGCCCTTTGTCATCGACAATCCAAAACTGACTCATCGACGCAGGGCTCAAACGACTAGACCTAGAAAGCTGAAATTTTGCATATTGGTTGATCCGAGTATGTAGAGGCCCACTAAGAAACGGTTTTTGAAAATTCAATTTGTAAGTGACTTTTTTCGGCCCTTTGGTACTGAGCAAGGACAGTCGGTACAAAGTTCGGATTTAGCTCATTTTAAGCCGCCAGATACGAGAAACTATTCTCGGAGGTCCTGTAGGGACCCCGAAACACACTTTTTAAGTTCCTAAAATGAACGGTTTCGGATATATTCCGAAATAACTGTGTTCCCTCTGAGAAACAGATCAACGTTACTGTGGCAACCGCTGAAATTTCGCAGACCGGGGATAGTTTTCTGGCAATATCTCGAAAACCGTTCGTTTTAGGGCCTTAAAACGCTGGGTTCGGTTCCCATTTCTTCGAAGTGGAAACCACGAGCATTGCTCCTCACATTGATACGCGCAAAAAGAGCTATAATCCATATATCTACGAGCAACTGGACTAGGAAATTCTAATCTCTTATATATAATCCAAAATTGACTCATCATCGCAGGGCTCAAACCACGAGACCTAGAAAGTTGACATTTTGCATGTTGGTTGATCCGAGTATGTAGAGGCTCACTAAGAAACGGTTTTTGAAAATTCAATTTGTAAGTGACTTTTTTCGGCCCTTTGTCATCGACAATCCAAAACTGACTCATCGACGCAGGGCTGAAACCACTAGACCTAGAATGCTGAAACAATGCATGTTGGTTGATCCCAGTATGTAGAGGCCCACTAAGAAGCGGTTTTTGAAAATTAAATTTGTAAGTGACTTTTTTCGGCCCTTTGGCACTGAGCAAGGACAGTCGGTACAAAGTTCGGATTTTGCTCATTTTAAGCCGCCAGATACGAGAAACAATACTCGGAGGTCCTGTACGGACCCCGAAACACACCTTTAAAAGTTCCTAAAATGAACGGTTTCGGAGATATTCCCAAATAACTGTGTTCCCTCTGAGAAACAGATCAACGATAATATGGCAACCGCTGAAATTTCGCAGACCGGGGATATTTTTCTGGCAATATCTCGAAAACCGTTCGTTTTAGGGCCTTAAAACGCTGGAATCGGTTCCCACCACGAACATTGCTCCTAAGATTGATACGTGCAAAAAGAGCTATAATCCATATTTCTACGAGCAAATCGACTTGGAAAGTCTCATGTCTTATATATAATCCAAAACTGACTCATCACCGCAGGGCTCAAACCACTAGACCTAGAAAGCTGAAATTTTGCATGTTGGTTGACCCGAGTAAGTAGAGGCTCACTAAGAAACGATTTTTGAAAATTCAATTTGTAAGTGACTTCTTTCGGCCCTTTGGCACTGAGCAAGGACAGTCGGTACAGAGTTCGGATTTAACTCATTTTAAGCCGCCAGATACGAGAAACAATACTCGGAGGTCCTGTAGGGACCCCGAAACACACTTTTTAAGTTCCTAAAATGAACGGTTTTAGAGATATTCCCAAATAACTGTGTTCCCTCTGAGAAACAGATCAACGTTACTATGATAACCGCTGAAATTTCGCAGACCGGGGATAGTTTTCTGGCAATATCTCGAAAACCGTTCGTTTTAGGGTCTTAAAACGCGGGGTTCGGTTCCCACGAACATTGCTCTTCACATTGATACGCGCAAAAAGAGCTATAATCCATATATCTACGAGCAACTGGACTAGGAAATTCTAATCTCTTATATATAATCCAAAATTGACTCATCACCGCAGGGCTCAAACCACTAGATCTAGAAAGCTGACATTTTGCATGTTGGTTGATCCGAGTATGTAGAGGCTCACTAAGAAACGGTTTTTGAAAATTCAATTTGTAAGTGACTTTTTTCGGCCCTTTGGCATTGACAATCCAAAATTGACTCATCGACGCAGGGCTCAATCCACTAGACCTAGAAAGCTGAAATTTTGCATATTGGTTGATCCAAGTATGTAGAGGCCCACTAAGAAACGGTTATTGATAATTCAATTTGTAAGTGACTTTTTTCTGCACTTTGGCACTGAGCAAGGACAGTCGGCACAAAGTTCGGAGTTAGCTCATTTTAAGCCGCCAGATACGAGAAGCAATACTCGGAGGTCCTGTAGGGACCCTGAAACACACTTTTTAAATTCCTAAAATGAACGGTTTCGGAGATATTCCCAAATAACTGTGTTCCCTCTGAGAAACAGATCAACTTTACTATGGCAACCGCTGAAATTTCGCAGACCGGGGATAGTTTTCTGGCAATATCTCGAAAACCGTTCGTTTTAGGGCCTTAAAACGCTGGGTTCGGTTCCCACGAACATTGCTCTTCACATTGATATGCGCAAAAAGAGCTATAATCCATATTTCTACGAGCAAATCGACTTGGAAAGTCTCATCTCTTATATATAATCCAAAATTGACTCATCACCGCAGGGCTCAAACCACTAGACCTAGAAAGCTGAAATTTTGCATGTTGGTTGATCCATGTAAGTAGAGGCTCACTAAGAAACGGTTTATGAACATTCAATTTGTAAGTGACTTTTTTCGGCCCTCTGGCATTGACAATCCAAAATTGACTCATTGACGCAGGGCTGAAACCACTAGACCTAGAATGCTGAAACTTTGCATGTTGGTTGATCCGAGTATGTAGAGGCCCACTAAGAAACGGTTTTTGAAAATTCAATTAGTAAGTGACTTTTTTCGGCCCTTTGGCACTGAGCAAGGACAGTCGGTACAAAGTTCGGATTTAGCTCATTTTAAGCCTCCATATACGAGAAATAATACTCGGAGGTCCTGTAAGGACCCCGAAACACACTTTTTAAGTTCCTAAAATGAACGGTTTTGGAGATATTCCCAAATAACTATGTTCCCTCTGAGAAACAGATCAACGTTACTATGGCAACCGCTGAAATTTCGCAGACCGGGGATAGTTTTCTGGTAATATCTCGAAAACCGTTCGTTTTAGGGCCTTAAAACGCTGGGATCGGTTCCCACCACGAACATTGCTCCTCACATTGATATGTGCAAAATGAGCTATAATCCATATTTCTACGAGCAAATCGACTTGGAAAGTCTCTTCTCTTATATATAATCCAAAACTGACTCATCACCGCAGGGCTCAAACCACTAGACCTAGAAAGCTGAAATTTTGCATGTTGGTTGATCCGAGTAAGTAGAGGCTCATTAAGAACACTAAGAAACGGTTTTTGAAAATTCAATTTGAACGAGACTTTTATCGGCCCTTTGGCACTGAGCAAGGACAGTCGGTACAGAGTTCAGATTTAGCTCATTTTAAGCCGCCAGATACGAGAAACAATACTCGGAGGTCCTGTAGGGACCCCGAAACACACTTTTTAAGTTCCTAAAATGAACGGTTTCGGAGATATTCCCAAATAACTATGTTCCCTCTGAGAAACAGATCAACGTTACTATGGCAACCGCTGAAATTTCGCAGACCGGGGATAGTTTTCTGGCAATATCTCGAAAACCGTTCGTTTTAGGTCCTTAAAACGCTGGGTTCGGTTCCCATTTCATCGAAGTGGAAACCACGAACATTGCTCCTCACATTGATAGGCGCAAAATGAGCTATAATCCACATTTCTACGAGCAAATTGACTAGGAAATTCTAATCTCTTATATATAATCCAAAATTGACTCATCACCGCAGGGCTCAAACCACGAGACCTAGAAAGCTGACATTTTGCATGTTGGTTGATCCGAGTATGTAGAGGCTCACTAAGAAACGGTTTTTGAAAATTCAATTTGTAAGTGACTTTTTTCGGCCCTTTGGCATCGACAATCCAAAATTGACTCATCGACGCAGGGCTCAAACCACTAGACCTAGAAAGCTGAAATTTTGCATATTGGTTGATCCGAGTATGTAGAGGCCCACTAAGAAACGGTTATTGAAAATTCAATTTGTAAGTGATTTTTTTCTGCCCTTTGGCACTGAACAAGGACAGTCGGTACAATGTTCGGATTTAGCTCATTTTAAGCCGCCAGATACGAGAAACCATACTCGGAGGTCCTGTAGGGAACCTGAAACACACTTTTTAAATCCTAAAATGAACGGCTTCTGAGATATTCCCAAATAACTGTGTTCCCTCTGAGAAACAGATCAACGTTACTATGGCAACCGCTGAAATTTCGCAGACCGGGGATAGTTTTCTGGCAATATCTCGAAAACCGATCGTTTTAGGGCCTTAAAACGCTGGGTTCGGTTCCCACGAACATTGCTCATCACATTGATACGCCCAAAAAGAGCTATAAACCATATTTCTACGAGCAAATCGACATTGAAAGTCTCATCTCTTATATATAATCCAAAATTGACTCATCACCGCAGGGCTCAAACCACTAGACCTAGAAAGCTCAAATTTTGCATGTTGGTTGATCCGAGTATGTAGAGGCTCACTAAGAAACGGTTTTTGAAAATTCAATTTGTAAGTGACTTTTTTCGGCCCTTTGGCATTGAGATTCCAAAATTGACTCATCGAGGCAGGGCTGAAACCACTAGACCTAGAAAGCTGAAACCTTGCATGTTGGTTGATCCGAGTATGTAGAGGCCCACTAAGAAACGGTTTTAGAAAATTCATTTTGTAAGTGACTTTTTTCGGCCCTTTGGCACTGAGCAAGGACAGTCGGTACAAAGTTCGGCTTTAGCTCATTTTAAACCGCCAGATACGAGAAACTATTCTCGGAGATCCTGTAGGGACCCCGAAACACACTTTTTAAGTTCCTAAAATGAAAGGTTTCGGAGATATTCCCAAATAACTGTGTTCCCTCTGAGAAACAGATCAACGTTACTATGGCAACCGCTGAAATTTCGCAGACCGGGGATAGTTTTCTGGCAATATCTCGAAAACCGTTCGTTTTAGGGCCTTAAAACGCTGGGTTCGGTTCCCATTTCTTCGAAGTGGAAACCACGAACATTGCTCCTCACATTGATACGCGCAAAAAGAGCTATAATCCATATTTCTACGAGCAAATGGACTAGGAAATTCTAATCTCTTATATATAATCCAAAATTGACTCATCACCGCAGGACTCACACCACGAGACCTAGAAAGCTGTTATTTTGCATGTTGGTTGACCCTAGTATGTAGAGGCTCACTAAGAAACGGTTTTTGAAAATTCAATTTGTAAGTGACTTTTTTCGGCCCTTTGGCATTGACAATCCAAAATTGACTCATCGACGCAGGGCTCAAACCACTAGACCTAGAAAGCTGAAATTTTGCATATTGGTTGATCCGAGTATGTAGAGGCCCACTAAGAAACGGTTATTGAAAATTGAATTTGTAAGTGACTTTTTTCTGCCCTTTGGCACTGAGCAAGGACAGTCGGCACAAAGTTCGGATTTAGCTCATTTTAAGCCGCCAGATACGAGAAGCAATACTCGGAGGTCCTGTAGGGACCCTGAAACACACTTTTTAAATTCCTAAAATGAACGGTTACGGAGATATTCCCAAATAACTGTGTTCCCTCTGAGAAACAGATCAACGTTACTATGGCAACCGCTGAAATTTCGCAGACCGGGGATAGTTTTCTCGCAATATCTCGAAAACCGTTCGTTTTAGGGCCTTAAAACGCTGGGTTCGGTTCCCACGAACATTGCTCCTCACATTGATACGCGCAAAAAGGGCTATAATCCATATTTCTACGAGCAAATCGACTTAGAACGTCTCATCTCTTATATAAAATCCAAAATTGACTCATCACCGCAGGGCTCAAACCACTAGACCTAGAAAGCTGAAATTTTGCATGTTGGTTGACCCAAGTATGTAGAGGCTCACTAAGAAACGGTTTATGAACATTCAATTTGTAAGTGACTTTTTTCGGCCCTTTGGCATTGACAATCCAAAATTGACTCATCGACGCAGGGCTGAAACCACTAGACCTAGAATGCTGAAACTTTGCATGTTGGTTGATCCGAGTATGTAGAGGCCCACTAAGAAACGGTTTTTGAAAATTCAATTTGTAAGTGACTTTTTTCTGTCCTTTGGCACTGAGCAAGGACAGTCGGCACAAAGTTCGGATTTAGCTCATTTTAAGCCGCCAGATACGAGAAACAATACTCGGAGGTCCTGTAGGGACCCCGAAACACACTTTTTAAGTTCCTAAAATGAACTGTTTTGGAGATATTCCCAAATAACTGTGTTCCCTCTGAGAAACAGATCAACGTTACTATGGCAACCGCTGAAATTTCGCAGACCGGGGATAGTTTTCTCGCAATATCTCGAAAACCGTTCGTTTTAGGGCCTTAAAATGCTGGGTTCGGTTCCCACGAACATTGCTCCTCACATTGATACGCGCAAAAAGGGCTATAATCCATATTTCTACGAGCAAATCGACTTAGAACGTCTCATCTCTTATATAAAATCCAAAATTGACTCATCACCGCAGGGCTCAAACCACTAGACCTAGAAAGCTGAAATTTTGCATGTTGGTTGACCCAAGTATGTAGAGGCTCACTAAGAAACGGTTTATGAACATTCAATTTGTAAGTGACTTTTTTCGGCCCTTTGGCATTGACAATCCAAAATTGACTCATCGACGCAGGGCTGAAACCACTAGACCTAGAATGCTGAAACTTTGCATGTTGGTTGATCCGAGTATGTAGAGGCCCACTAAGAAACGGTTTTTGAAAATTCAATTTGTAAGTGACTTTTTTCTGTCCTTTGGCACTGAGCAAGGACAGTCGGCACAAAGTTCGGATTTAGCTCATTTTAAGCCGCCAGATACGAGAAACAATACTCGGAGGTCCTGTAGGGACCCCGAAACACACTTTTTAAGTTCCTAAAATTAACGGTTTCAGGGATATTCCCAACTAACTGTGTTCCCTGTGAGAAAACAGATCAACGTTACTATGGCAACCGCTGAAATTTCGCAGCCCGGGGATATTTTTCTGGCAATATCTCGAAAACCCTTCGTTTTATGGCCTTAAAACGCTGGGTTCGGTTCCCACGAACTTTACTCTTCACATTGATACGCGCAAAAAGAGCTATAATCCATATTTCTACGAGCAAATCGACTTGGAAAGTCTCATCTCTTATATAAAATCCAAAATTGACTCATCACCGCAGGGCTCAAACCACTAGACCTAGAAAGCTGAAATTTTGCATGTTGGTTGACCCGAGTAAGTAGAGGCTCACTAAGAAACGGTTTTTGAAAATTCAATTTGTAAGTGACTTTTTTCGGCCCTTTGGCATTGACAATCCAAAATTGACCCATCGACGCAGGGCTCAAACCACTTGACCTAGAAAGCTGGAATTTTGCATGTTGGTTGATACGAGTATGTAGAGGCCCACTAAGAAACGGTTTTTGAAAATTCAATTAGTAAGTGACTTTTTTCGGCCCTTTGGCACTGAGCAAGGACAGTCGGTACAAAGTTCGGATTTAGCTCATTTTAAGCCGCCATATACGAGAAATAATACTCGGAGGTCCTGTAAGGACCCCGAAACACACTTTTTAAGTTCCTAAAATGAACTGTTTTGGAGATATTCCCAAATAACTGTGTTCCCTCTGAGAAACAGATCAACGTTATTATGGCAACCGCTGAAATTTCGCACACCGGGGATAGTTTTCTGGTAATATCTCGAAAACCGTTCGTTTTAGGGCCTTAAAACGCTGGGACCGGTTCCCACCACGAACATTGCTCCTCACATTGATACGTGCAAAAAGAGCTATAATCCATATTTCTACGAGCAAATCGACTTGGAAAGTCTCTTCTCTTATATATAATCCAAAACTGACTCATCACCGCAGGGCTCAAACCACTAGACCTAGAAAGCTGAAATTTTGCATGTTGGTTGATCCGAGTAAGTAGAGGCTCACTAAGAACACTAAGAAACGGTTTTTGAAAATTCAATTTGTGAGTGACTTTTTTCGGCCCTTTGGCATTGACAATCCAAAATTGACTCATCGACGCAGGGCTCAAACCACTAGACCTAGAAAGCTGAAATTTTGCATGTTGGTTGATCCGAGTATGTAGAGGCCCACTAAGATACTGTGCCCGCTCCTCCAATGGGACAGGCGATCACCCGGCTAGCACCCCGGCCCCATTAGAAGAAACAGCCAAGGGAGTGGGTACAAAAAAAATTAGGGCATGAATCTTGGTTCATACAGACAAGACTATGAAAAGCTCCAGTGAGCTAGAGACAAAGGGTCTCGGGTCGTTTACGGGTTGGGATGGTAAATAGACTGAACCAGGATTCACAAGCAAAACCCTAACTTGAATTGACAAACAGAAAAGAAAGTAAAAGCCCTCGTAAAATCACATCTGCCCCTTTATTGGCCAAAGGATAAATAAGTATGCAACCTGCCTATCACGCACGAGTATAATGTTATGGTGGGACAAAGTCCGGAAAAGAAATAAAGTTCATAGTCCCTAAACAAAGAAAAGAAAATTACGCTTATTCAAACTCGTGGGTGTCCTCTCTTAAAGTTCCGACAGGGAGATCGTCTTTCAAAAAGCTAAATTAACCATAATTTATCGGTGCACACGCATGTAAACATCACTAGCCAATCAACATAAAGTTCACCTGCGGCAAAAAAAACTCTTAAGAAAATATCGAATGTCTATATAAATTACAACTGTCTACCCTTATACAGTAATGGACGGATCTCCTCTATCGAACTGCAAATGAATAATTAAAGAGCATCATGTTACATCAAATAGCACACAAACATCGACTCAGCTTCACATAAGATGACATTTCAACAATTAATTATAGCCTATCATAAATTATTAACACACCCAGATTGTGCTTACATATTTACACTACTAATTCTTATTATTATTATTAATTTATCTTCCTCTTTCCAACAACCTAGATCCACATGGTCATATTTGTCCTTGTAATTAAATTATAGCATTGTCAAATGTTTATGAAAGGTTACGAACCTCGCAATAAGGCGCCCTAGCGTATATCATACTCACATAACCAACATTTAATCGTAACCCTTCCGCCGAACACTCTGTGTGAAGATCCAAACAACCTGACCGTCGAGCGCACCATCAATTACACCCCTGCGCTATTCAATACAACTCATCAATGAACGTGGCACGTTCGTCAAGAGGACCCTGTCCTTACAACCACAATTCCACGGACATCCGTCGCCCCGTGAATAATCTCGTCACATTTTGACGGAAAAATACCATATCTAATTACCACATAATTATCACATAAACTTTACACAACATCATTACAAAATAAATCAGGCATTATCAGCATGTGTCAAGAACCCACACTAACAGAGCGTATCAACTTTATCGGGACCACGAGGTCGTATGATAATATGGCATCCTATCCAAGGAACCTTATCCGGCAATCGTCAACCATATTCATTGCTATAAAAAAAAATCTGTTCATTCCGTGACAAACCTTTCAGAATAGAATTCGAATAATGACCTCTGAAATCGACGTGCTAGGATCTCCCAGCAAAATGGGCATCTCTTATTATGGTTACCCAATTTCAAATTATTATTATTATTATTATGACTCAGAGACTAAATACATGTCTTACTCCCACCATTGATGCTGTAAATTTATATAGGTCAAATGACCCGAGAAGAAAGACAAAAAAACATCTGCACGACCCTATGAAAAGAAAAAAAATGATGCTCTTATTCAATCTGGAATAAATTATTATAAAGGGCATTAAGTTACACGATCTCAGGTTATCTCATGGCATGGCTATTCGAGGTAGAAGTTCTCTTCTTTCTGATGAACAAGGATGGAAAGGAAACGTCTTACTTTATATCTGGCGTCCTCGGAAATCCATGGCGTCGGCGTCGTCATCGTCGGCGGCGTCAGGGCGGCGGCGTCCCTCCAGCGTCCCCGCGATGTGTTCTCCCAGCGTACTGGCAGAGGTATCCGCCTCTGGCAACTCCCGATCTCCTGGCGACGCCCATGTCTGCCCACAGGTTGTCCCCCGTCACCTTCATCAGCGCCGTGGATCGACGTCCCAACCATGGTCCACTCGTCCACCTCGTTGAGACCGTTCACCCCATTATGGCCCCTTAGCAGTTCAGTGCAGCATAATTCGCGTGTTAATATGCATGTTGATGCCCAGAATATGTGAGCCCATGGCTAATAAGTTCATGCTGCCGTGCGGCAAGATACACCTCACTATATCAGAGCACATTTATGCTCGCACACTAAAGCGCCTAGTTCCTGGTTCACTTGAGTCATATGTTTTCACTTCCTTTAGCCCGGTGACACACTTCCTTCCACGAGGAGCTATTTCGAGCTGGCCTTGACCGACATATCAAGTTGCCTGCGGCCCGTAGTCTTCCAACCCAAGCTTAAAGTAGATGTGGCCTCCCTTACTGCGTTTTCACTACGTGTCTTAAAACGCCGTACTGCTATGCTATTTCCGAATGAATGTCAGTTAAAATATAGGGCCTCGCGATAATGTTTCGCCTCGACTATCCTTATATAGTTCTTCCCCTGATACTCGTAAATTTCAACACCTCCTGGTATCAATCTTTAATGAACATAAATTGTCGGCATAAACGGACTTCCTTTATCAGTTCTAACTGTTTCCTCACATACTAGCAGGTCCGATATCGCCTAGAAATTCACACTGTTCGACAAACAAACTGACATGCTTCACTGAAAAAAAAACTCACTGGCAATATATGCACGCTAGTTTCAGGCTTCATGGCCTGCTGGTTACTCACAAAAACCATTCAAGTTCCCGATGTAAAATCACTGTCTACATGACATGGGCTAATCTTCCGTGCTCCGCTGTGTGACATTCTCGTCCACGCACTACTGACTCACATACTGCTGATTCACATACTAAACATTCCGGAACTCCGTCCTTCTTCGAGAAAAAGAAAGTGGGAGGGGTTGGAACCTTCTGGAGCATTCCCCTGCTCTCGCCGCGTCATGCCATGACGTCATACTGACTCTCCGAGTTCCTTCATCTTCTGTCATCCGGGGCTGGTAATTGACCCTGACTGGATCGGTCACATCTCTCCCGCGGCCTTCAAAATATAAGCGGTGGGAACATAGCTTATGTTTTTCCTCAAGTGATGCATGTGAACGATCTTTTTCAGTCATCTCCTCAATGCTGACTAACGGGCTTGCCGGTGATACTTCCGCAGATTCGCAGCATTGAAATTCCCAACAAGTGCATTCGTGACGTTGTCAACCACCCTATAGCAATTGTTGTCCATCACTCTGGCAACCCTATGGGGTCCCGAAAATGGGCGCGCAAATTTCCCATACACTCTGAGTGGTAAGTTTGATGACGTGGGTTTTCGAATCAGCACTAGGTCATTGACTCGAAGTGGCTCGCGAAAACGGCGGCCAGCCTTCCTTCTCTCCCGTTTCTGCGCCTGTAGCTGCATCCTCTCCCGAGCCAGTTCGTTTCTCCTTTGCACCGACGGCTCAATCTCTGGGGGTGCCTGTATAACAGCATGCCAAGGTCTACTCGGTTTTCGTCCATGGTGCAGAAGGCAAGGAATTTGTCTGGTACTCTCATGTGTTGTAGAATTCAAGCAACGTTCAATTATGGGTACCACTTCCATCCATCGATGATGCTGTTCATGACAGTAAATCCGGCAGTACTTTCCAATCTCCGCATTTACTCTTTCAACAGGATTTCCTTCTGGGTATCTTATGGAGCTCAAGATATGCCTTATGCCGAGTCGTGCCATAGCTTCTTGAAATTCAGCGCTCGTAAACTGCGTTCCGTGATCGCTCAGAAGGAACTCTGGCTTCCCTGCAGTTGGAATCACGCCGGTCTCAATCCTGCGAATCACGTATCGGGATGTTGCCTTCTGGATAGGGTGCAACATGACTAATTTGGTAAACACATCCATCGTCACCAAGATGTATTGGTTACCCCTGGTGGACCTCGGAAGGGGGCCATACAGGTCCGTAGCCATTAATTCATTCGGACGAGTCGGTATCCTGAAATATCTCTTGAATTTATATCAGTTCGGGAGGACCAAGGTTTGAGGAATTTCTTAATTTGAAGTTTTTTTTTGTTGCTCTGACCGACTTGTGTCAGGTGGTCGGTCAGCTTCCCCCGGTGGTGCGGATGGATTACTCCGTAATTGTTGTAAATATTCCTGGCTCTCTCGATGTCTTTCCGTATAGCTCGGCCGCGATCCCTGCGAACGAGAATCCCTGTAGGCATTCTGTCTTTGATAATATTGATTTGACTGCCTTCGTTGATATTCACCATATCGTCCCTTCGTATTGTTGAATCGGGATCTCCTACGTTCTTCATACGGTTTATTCCTCCATCTGGGTCGCTCGTCTGTTCCACTGTAGCTCCTATCTCGGCTCCGATAGTACCCCGTGTCCCTTGGCCTGTCCGTCTCCCGCGGCGTTCGCTCTTCCGTCTGCGCAATTTTGTCCATCACGACCGTGTTCACATCTCTATTTTCCTGTCGTCCGGACCTCGCCTGTAACTGTGCGCTAGTGTGGTCCAGTTTTCGAAGAATCTCTTCACATCCCTCTAAAGTCTCGGCTCCTGACGCTATTACACTCTTCTGGACCTCTACAGGTAACTGTCGAATAATAGCTTGGACCAATTCGTCCTCCGGCACTGGTGGAGTCAAATACTGCAGCCTGGCGAGTTGCGACGCGAAGTACCCCGCGTACCTAGTCGGATTGGATGTCGCATACCGTTTAGCGTATAGTTCCGCCCGTATGTTCAATTGTTCTTCAGGGCTCCAAAAACGTTTGATTAATAATCGTTCGAACTCATCCGTGCTCGTGAACGTGTATCGAAATGCGCGAAACCAAGTTAATGCCGTCGATTCCAGGGACCTCTCAATAACTCTTAGTTCCCTCTCACGTGGTATCTTATTCTCCGCCATGTATTCACGGACCTCCCTCATAAATTCGATAGGTGTGACGTTATTAGTCCCATTGTTCCCCGAGAATTTCCTCGGCTGGTGGTCTATACTTCTAATGATAGTTAGGTGTCCCGCGGGATTTGTACTCCGTATTCTCGGCGTTGCATCTACCTCACCCGCCTTTCTAGAAAATGGGGCGTTTTCACTTTCCGTCCCGTTAAGATGTGGCGTGGTTTCAATTTCGGACCATCTAACCCTTTCTGACTCCGATTTGTCTTTTATCTGCGTCATTTCCGCCTCTAAGTTGCCTAATCGAGTGAGCTGCCTTCCCTGTTGAATAATGATCTTCTCCTCCAACTCAACAATGGAAGTGTGGATAGATTCTCTCACATGTTCGATTAATGTCGTTTGTGAATGAGTGATTTTCCTGTCATACGTGTCCTGGAATGATTCAACCTGTATCTGCATGTTTTTCACGTCCTTCGCAACCTCTTCTTTCCAACCTGACACGTCCTGTTTCAACTTATCCAGGGTTTCCTCGCTAGACTGACCAATTTGCTCAATTTTTGCCGTCAAATCTTGTCCCATGCATTTAATATTACTGTTCAACTTCTCCTCAAGTCCTTCAATATTCCCCCGAAGCGAACTCTGAGTATCCCTGATTTGCCGTGCCATAGAATCTTTGAGCTCCGCGGTGAGCACTTGGAATGTAGTTTCTACCTTTTTATCGAGTAGATTAATCTTATTGTCTATAGCCTTTCCTGATAGCCTAAGATTACGTTCTACAGCATCAATGTTTTTCTGCAAATGAGATTCTAAACTCTTAAGATTAGATCCCATGACTTCTAATAAGTCGGTTCTGAGACCATCAACTTTATCACTAACATCCTTTTTTATTCCTGCTACCTGAATACCGACACCCTCTTGTGTCCTCTGTACCTCTGCTACCTGAATGCCGACACTCTCTTGTGTCCTCTGTACCTCTGCTACCTGAATGCCGACACTCTCTTGTGCCGTCCATAAGCGATCCATATCGCTCTTCATGTTTGTTTTAATTGACCCAACACTATCCTTAACATTATTAATTTCAGTGGTTAGACCAGTTAATCCAACTTGGATTTGTTTTAATATATCAGCAATATTTTCTGTGGTTACTACTTGTGACATCTTACAATACAACTTAAATATAGGGGCCTACATGGGAATGTAGGTCGTCGAGTATAGCCATAACCTGAGATCGTGTACCAACCCTGTCAAATGGTTCACTAAAGGCTCAGTGTGATACGAGGTTAATTTTACACAAGAATTACACATGGCAAGTATCGCGCTCCCATCAAAGGCACGAATCTGACCACACAGTATACTCCCATCACCACAACAAATGATTGAGTACAAAAAAAACATGCCCATGACGGAAACGAAACACACCATCGTCGTCGAGCCCAACACGTTGGCGGCGCCACTTCCCCCCCCTGTGCCCGCTCCTCCAATGGGACAGGCGATCACCCGGCTAGCACCCCGGCCCCATTAGAAGAAACAGCCAAGGGAGTGGGTACAAAAAAAATTAGGGCATGAATCTTGGTTCATACAGACAAGACTATGAAAAGCTCCAGTGAGCTAGAGACAAAGGGTCTCGGGTCGTTTACGGGTTGGGATGGTAAATAGACTGAACCAGGATTCACAAGCAAAACCCTAACTTGAATTGACAAACAGAAAAGAAAGTAAAAGCCCTCGTAAAATCACATCTGCCCCTTTATTGGCCAAAGGATAAATAAGTATGCAACCTGCCTATCACGCACGAGTATAATGTTATGGTGGGACAAAGTCCGGAAAAGAAATAAAGTTCATAGTCCCTAAACAAAGAAAAGAAAATTACGCTTATTCAAACTCGTGGGTGTCCTCTCTTAAAGTTCCGACAGGGAGATCGTCTTTCAAAAAGCTAAATTAACCATAATTTATCGGTGCACACGCATGTAAACATCACTAGCCAATCAACATAAAGTTCACCTGCGGCAAAAAAAACTCTTAAGAAAATATCGAATGTCTATATAAATTACAACTGTCTACCCTTATACAGTAATGGACGGATCTCCTCTATCGAACTGCAAATGAATAATTAAAGAGCATCATGTTACATCAAATAGCACACAAACATCGACTCAGCTTCACATAAGATGACATTTCAACAATTAATTATAGCCTGTCATAAATTATTAACACACCCAGATTGTGCTTACATATTTACACTACTAATTCTTATTATTATTATTAATTTATCTTCCTCTTTCCAACAACCTAGATCCACATGGTCATATTTGTCCTTGTAATTAAATTATAGCATTGTCAAATGTTTATGAAAGGTTACGAACCTCGCAATAAGGCGCCCTAGCGTATATCATACTCACATAACCAACATTTAATCGTAACCCTTCCGCCGAACACTCTGTGTGAAGATCCAAACAACCTGACCGTCGAGCGCACCATCAATTACACCCCTGCGCTATTCAATACAACTCATCAATGAACGTGGCACGTTCGTCAAGAGGACCCTGTCCTTACAACCACAATTCCACGGACATCCGTCGCCCCGTGAATAATCTCGTCACATTTTGACGGAAAAATACCATATCTAATTACCACATAATTATCACATAAACTTTACACAACATCATTACAAAATAAATCAGGCATTATCAGCATGTGTCAAGAACCCACACTAACAGAGCGTATCAACTTTATCGGGACCACGAGGTCGTATGATAATATGGCATCCTATCCAAGGAACCTTATCCGGCAATCGTCAACCATATTCATTGCTATAAAAAAAAATCTGTTCATTCCGTGACAAACCTTTCAGAATAGAATTCGAATAATGACCTCTGAAATCGACGTGCTAGGATCTCCCAGCAAAATGGGCATCTCTTATTATGGTTACCCAATTTCAAATTATTATTATTATTATTATGACTCAGAGACTAAATACATGTCTTACTCCCACCATTGATGCTGTAAATTTATATAGGTCAAATGACCCGAGAAGAAAGACAAAAAAACATCTGCACGACCCTATGAAAAGAAAAAAAATGATGCTCTTATTCAATCTGGAATAAATTATTATAAAGGGCATTAAGTTACACGATCTCAGGTTATCTCATGGCATGGCTATTCGAGGTAGAAGTTCTCTTCTTTCTGATGAACAAGGATGGAAAGGAAACGTCTTACTTTATATCTGGCGTCCTCGGAAATCCATGGCGTCGGCGTCGTCATCGTCGGCGGCGTCAGGGCGGCGGCGTCCCTCCAGCGTCCCCGCGATGTGTTCTCCCAGCGTACTGGCAGAGGTATCCGCCTCTGGCAACTCCCGATCTCCTGGCGACGCCCATGTCTGCCCACAGGTTGTCCCCCGTCACCTTCATCAGCGCCGTGGATCGACGTCCCAACCATGGTCCACTCGTCCACCTCGTTGAGACCGTTCACCCCATTATGGCCCCTTAGCAGTTCAGTGCAGCATAATTCGCGTGTTAATATGCATGTTGATGCCCAGAATATGTGAGCCCATGGCTAATAAGTTCATGCTGCCGTGCGGCAAGATACACCTCACTATATCAGAGCACATTTATGCTCGCACACTAAAGCGCCTAGTTCCTGGTTCACTTGAGTCATATGTTTTCACTTCCTTTAGCCCGGTGACACACTTCCTTCCACGAGGAGCTATTTCGAGCTGGCCTTGACCGACATATCAAGTTGCCTGCGGCCCGTAGTCTTCCAACCCAAGCTTAAAGTAGATGTGGCCTCCCTTACTGCGTTTTCACTACGTGTCTTAAAACGCCGTACTGCTATGCTATTTCCGAATGAATGTCAGTTAAAATATAGGGCCTCGCGATAATGTTTCGCCTCGACTATCCTTATATAGTTCTTCCCCTGATACTCGTAAATTTCAACACCTCCTGGTATCAATCTTTAATGAACATAAATTGTCGGCATAAACGGACTTCCTTTATCAGTTCTAACTGTTTCCTCACATACTAGCAGGTCCGATATCGCCTAGAAATTCACACTGTTCGACAAACAAACTGACATGCTTCACTGAAAAAAAAACTCACTGGCAATATATGCACGCTAGTTTCAGGCTTCATGGCCTGCTGGTTACTCACAAAAACCATTCAAGTTCCCGATGTAAAATCACTGTCTACATGACATGGGCTAATCTTCCGTGCTCCGCTGTGTGACATTCTCGTCCACGCACTACTGACTCACATACTGCTGATTCACATACTAAACATTCCGGAACTCCGTCCTTCTTCGAGAAAAAGAAAGTGGGAGGGGTTGGAACCTTCTGGAGCATTCCCCTGCTCTCGCCGCGTCATGCCATGACGTCATACTGACTCTCCGAGTTCCTTCATCTTCTGTCATCCGGGGCTGGTAATTGACCCTGACTGGATCGGTCACAATACGATTTTTGAAAATTCAATTTGTAAGTGACATTTTTCGGCCCTTTGGCACTGAGCAAGGACAGTCGGTACAGAGTTCGGATTTAGCTCATTTTAAGCCGCCAGATACGAGAAACAATACTCGGAGGTCCTGTAGGGACCCCGAAACACACTTTTTAAGTTCCTAAAATGAACGGTTTCGGAGATATTCCCAAATAACTGTGTTCCCTCTGAGAAACAGATCAACGTTACTATGGCAACCGCTGAAATTTCGCAGACCGGGGATAGTTTTCTGGCAATATCTCGAAAACCGTTCGTTTTAGGGCCTTAAAACGCTGGGTTCGGTTCCCATTTCATCGAAGTGGAAACCACGAACATTGCTCCTCACATTGATACGCGAAAAATGAGCTATAATCCATATTTCTACGAGCAAATTGACTAGGAAATTCTAATCTCTTATATATAATCCAAAATTGACTCATCACCGCAGGGCTCAAACCACGAGACCTAGAAAGCTGACATTTTGCATGTTGGTTGATCCGAGTATGTAGAGGCTCACTAAGAAACGGTTTTTGAAAATTCAATTTGTAAGTGACTTTTTTCGGCCCTTTGGCATCGACAATCCAAAATTGACTCATCGACGCAGGGCTCAAACCACTAGACCTAGAAAGCTGAAATTTTGCATATTGGTTGATCCGAGTATGTAGAGGCCCACTAAGAAACGGTTATTGAAAATTCAATTTGTAAGTGACTTTTTTCTGCCCTTTGGCACTGAGCAAGGACAGTCGGCACAAAGTTCGGATTTAGCTCATTTTAAGCCGCCAGATACGAGAAACAATACTCGGAGGTCCTGTAGGGAACCTGAAACACACTTTTTAAATTCCTAAAATGAACGGCTTCGGAGTTATTCTCAAATAACTGTGTTCCCTCTGAGAAACAGATCAACGTTACTATGGCAACCGGTGAAATTTCGCAGACCGGGGATAGTTTTCTGGCAATATCTCGAAAACCGTTCGTTTTAGGGCCTTAAAACGCTGGGTTCGGTTCCCACGAACATTGCTCTTCACATTGATACGCGCAAAAAGAGCTATAATCCATATTTCTACGAGCAAATCGACTTTGAAAGTCTCACCTGTTATATAAAATCCAAAATTGACTCATCACCGCAGGGCTCAAACCACTAGACCTAGAAAGCTGATATTTTGCATGTTGGTTGATCCGAGTAAGTAGAGGCTCACTAAGAAACGGTTTTTGAAAATTCAATTTGTAAGTGACTTTTTTCGGCCCCTTGGCATTGACAATCCAAAATTGACCCATCGACGCAGGGCTCAAACCACTTGACCTAGAAAGCTGGAATTTTGCATGTTGGTTGATACGAGTATGTAGAGGCCCACTAAGAAACGGTTTTTGAAAATTCAATTAGTGAGTGACTTTTTTCGGCCCTTTGGCACTGAGCAAGGACAGTCGGTACAGAGTTCGGATTTAGCTCATTTTAAGCCGCCAGATACGAGAAACAATAATCGGAGGTCCTGTAGGGACCCCGAAACACACTTTTTAAGTTCCTAAAATGAACGGTTTCGGAGATATTCCCAAATAACTGTGTTCCCTCTGAGAAACAGATCAACGTTACTATGGCAACCGCTGAAATTTCGCAGACCGGGGATAGTTTTCTGGCAATATCTCGAAAACCGTTCGTTTTAGGGCCTTAAAACGCTGGGTTCGGTTCCCATTTCATCGAAGTGGAAACCACGAACGTTGCTCCTCACATTGATACGCGAAAAATGAGCTATAATCCATATTTCTACGAGCAAATTGACTAGGAAATTCTAATCTCCTATATATAATCCAAAATTGACTCATCACCGCAGGGCTCAAACCACGAGACCTAGAAAGCTGACATTTTGCATGTTGGTTGATCCGAGTATGTAGAGGCTCACTAAGAAACGGTTTTTGAAAATTCAATTTGTAAGTGACTTTTTTCGGCCCTTTGGCATCGACAATCCAAAATTGACTCATCGACGCAGGGCTCAAACCACTAGACCTAGAAAGCTGAAATTTTGCATATTGGTTGATCCGAGTATGTAGAGGCCCACTAAGAAACGGTTATTGAAAATTCAATTTGTAAGTGACTTTTTTCTGCCCTTTGGCACTGAGCAAGGACAGTCGGCACAAAGTTCGGATTTAGCTCATTTTAAGCCGCCAGATACGAGAAACAATACTCGGAGGTCCTGTAGGGACCCCGAAACACACTTTTTAAGTTCCTAAAATTAACGGTTTCAGTGATATTCCCAAATAACTGTGTTCCCTGTGAGAAAACAGATCAACGTTACTATGGCAACCGCTGAAATTTCGCAGACCGGGGATAGTTTTATGGCAATATCTCGAAAACCGTTCGTTTTAGGGCCTTAAAACGCTGGGTTCGGTTCCCACGAACATTGCTCTTCACATTGATACGCGCAAAAAGAGCTATAATCCATATTTCTACGAGCAAATCGACTTTGAAAGTCTCATCTCTTATATATAATCCAAAATTGACTCATCACCGCAGGGCTCAAACCACTAGACCTAGAAAGCTGAAATTTTGCATGTTGGTTGATCCGAGTATGTAGAGGCTCACTAAGAAACGGTTTTTGAAAATTCAATTTGTAAGTGTCTTTTTTCGGCCCTTTGGCATTGTCAATCCAAAATTGACTCATCGACGCAGGGCTCAAACCACTTGACCTAGAAAGCTGGAATTTTGCATGTAGGTTGATCCGAGTATGTAGAGGCCCACTAAGAATTGGTTTTTGAAAATTTAATTAGTAAGTGACTTTTTTCTGCCCTTTGGCACTGAGCAAGGACAGTCGGCACAAAGTTCGGATTTAGCTTATTTTAAGCCGCCAGATACGAGAAACAATACTCGGAGGTCTTGTAGGGAACCTGAAACACACTTTTTGAATTCCTAAAATGAATGGCTTCGGAGATATTCCCAAATAACTGTGTTCCCTCTGAGAAACAGATCAACGTTACTATGGCAACCGCTGAAATTTCGCAGACCGGGGATAGTTTTCTGGCAATATCTCGAAAACCGTTCGTTTTAGGGCCTTAAAACGCTGGGTTCGGTTCCCACGAACATTGCTCTTCACATTGATACGCGCAAAAAGAGCTATAATCCATATTTCTACGAGCAAATCTACTTTGAAAGTATCATCTCTTATATATAATCCAAAATTGACTCATCACCGCAGGGCTCAAACCACTAGACCTAGAATGCTGAAACATTGCATGTTGGTTGATCCGAGTATGTAGAGGCCCACTAAGAAGCGGTTTTTGAAAATTCAATTTGTAAGTGACTTTTTTCGGCCCTTTGGCACTGAGCAAGGACAGTCGGTACAAAGTTCGGATTTAGCTCATTTTAAGCCGCCAGATACGAGAAACTATTCTCGGAGGTCCTGTAGGGACCCCGAAACACACTTTTTAAGTTCCTAAAATGAACGGTTTCGGAGATATTCCCAAATAACTGTGTTCCCTCTGAGAAACAGATCAACGTTACTGTGGCAACCGCTGAAATTTCGCAGACCGGGGATAGTTTTCTGGCAATATCTCGAAAACCGTTCGTTTTAGGGCCTTAAAACGCTAGGGTTCGGTTCCCATTTCTTCGAAGTGGAAACCATGAACATTGCTCCTCACATTGATACGCGCAAAAAGAGCTATAATCAAAATTTCTACGAGCAAATGGACTAGGAAATTCTAATCTCTTATATATAATCCAAAATTGACTCATCACCGCAGGGCTCAAACCACTAGACCTAGAAAGCTGAAATTTTGCATGTTGGTTGATCCGAGTATGTAGAGGCTCACTAAGAAACGGTTTTTGAAAATTCAATTTGTAAGTGACTTTTTTCGGCCCTTTGGCATTGACAATCCAAAATTGACTCATCGAGGCAGGGCTGAAACCACTAGACCTAGAAAGCTGAAACTTTGCATGTTGGTTGATCCGAGTATGTAGAGGCCCACTAAGAAACGGTTTTAGAAAATTCATTTTGTAAGTGACTTTTTTCGGCCCTTTGGCACTGAGCAAGGACAGTCGGTACAAAGTTCGGATTTAGGTCATTTTAAGCCGCCAGATACGAGAAACCGTACTCGGAGGTCCTGTAGGGAACCTGAAACACACTTTTTAAATTCCTAAAATGAACGGCTTCTGAGATATTCCCAAATAACTGTGTTCCCTCTGAGAAACAGATCAACGTTACTATGGCAACCGCTGAAATTTCGCAGACCGGGGATAGTTTTCTGGCAATATCTCGAAAACCGTTCGTTTTAGGGCCTTAAAACGCTGGGTTCGGTTCCCACGAACATTGCTCTTCACATTGATACGCGCAAAAAGAGCTATAATCCATATTTCTACGAGCAAATCGACTTTGAAAGTCTCATCTCTTATATATAATCCAAAATTGACTCATCACCGCAGGGCTCAAACCAGTAGACCTAGAAAGCTGAAACATTGCATGTTGGTTGATCCGAGTATGTAGAGGCTCAATAAGAAACAGTTTTTGAAAATTCAATTTGTAAGTGACTTTTTTCGGCCCTTTGGCATTGACAATCCAAAATTGACTCATCGAGGCAGGGCTGAAACCACTAGACCTAGAAAGCTGAAACTTTGCATGTTGGTTGACCCGAGTATGTAGAGGCCCACTAAGAAACGGTTTTAGAAAATTCATTTTGGAAGTGACTTTTTTCGGCCCTTTGACACTGAGCAAGGACAGTCGGTACAAAGTTCGGATTTAGGTCATTTTAAACCGCCAGATACGAGAAACTATTCTCGGAGATCCTGTAGGGACCCCGAAACACACTTTTTAAGTTCCTAAAATGAAAGGTTTCGGAGATATTCCCAAATAACTGTGTTCCCTCTGAGAAACAGATCAACGTTACTATGGCAACCGCTGAAATTTCGCAGACCGGGGATAGTTTTCTGGCAATATCTCGAAAACTGTTCGTTTTAGGGCCTTAAAACGCTGGGTTCGGTTCCCATTTCATCGAAGTGGAAACCACGAACATTGCTCCTCAAATTGATACGCGAAAAATGAGCTATAATCCATATTTCTACGAGCAAATTGACTAGGAAATTCTAATCTCTTATATATAATCCAAAATTGACTCATCACCGCAGGGCTCAAACCACGAGACCTAGAAAGCTGACATTTTGCATGTTGGTTGATCCGAGTATGTAGAGGCTCACTAAGAAACGGTTTTTGAAAATTAAATTTGTAAGTGACTTTTTTCGGCCCTTTGGCATCGACAATCCAAAATTGACTCATCGACGCAGGGCTCAAACCACTAGACCTAGAAAGCTGAAGTTTTGCATATTGGTTGATCCGAGTATGTAGAGGCCCACTAAGAAACGGTTATTGAAAATTCAATTTGTAAGTGACTTTTTTCTGCCCTTTGGCACTGAGCAAGGACAGTCGGCACAAAGTTCGGATTTAGCTCATTTTAAGCCGCCAGATACGAGAAACAATACTCGGAGGTCCTGTAGGGAACCTGAAACACACTTTTTAAATTCCTAAAATGAACGGCTTCGGAGTTATTCCCAAATAACTGTGTTCCCTCTGAGAAACAGATCAACGTTACTATGGCAACCGCTGAAATTTCGCAGACCGGGGATAGTTTTCTGGCAATATCTCGAAAACCGTTCGTTTTAGGGCCTTAAAACGCTGGGTTCGGTTCCCACGAACATTGCTCTTCACCTTGATACGCGCAAAAAGAGCCATAATCCATATTTCTACGAGCAAATCGACTTTGAAAGTCTCATCTCTTATATATAATCCAAAATTGACTCATCACCGCAGGGCTCAAACAACGAGACCTAGAAAGCTGACATTTTGCATGTTGGTTGATCCGAGTATGTAGAGGCTCACTAAGAAACGGTTTTTGAAAATTCAATTTGTAAGTGACTTTTTTCGGCCCTTTGGCATTGACAATCTAAAATTGACTCATCGACGCAGGGCTCAAACCACTAGACCTAGAAAGCTGAAATTTTGCATATTGGTTGATCCGAGTATGTAGAGGCCCACTAAGAAACGGTTATTGAAAATTCAATTTTTAAGTGTCTTTTTTCTGCCCTTTGGCACTGAGCAAGGACAGTCGGTACAAAGTTCGGATTTAGCTCATTTTAAGCCGCCAGATACGAGAAGCAATACTCGGAGGTCCTGTAGGGACCCCGAAACACACTTTTTAAATTCCTAAAATGAACGGTTTCGGAGATATTCCCAAATAACTGTGTTCCCTCTGAGAAACAGATCAACGTTACTATGGCAACCGTTGAAATTTCGCAGACCGGGGATATTTTTCTGGCAATATCTCGAAAACCGTTCTTTTTAGGGCCTTAAAACGCTGGGATCGGTTCCCACCACGAACATTGCTCCTCAGATTGATACGTGCAAAAAGAGCTATAATCCATATTTCTACGAGCAAATCGACTTGGAAAGTCTCATCTCTTATATATAATCCTAAACTGACTCATCATCGCAGGGCTCAAACCACTAGACCTAGAAAGCTGAAATTTTGCATGTTGGTTGATCCGAGTATGTAGAGGCTCACTAAGAAACGGTTTTTGAAAATTCAATTTGTAAGTGTCTTTTTTCGGCCCTTTGGCATTGTCAATCCAAAATTGACTCATCGACGCAGGGCTCAAACCACTTGACCTAGAAAGCTGGAATTTTGCATGTAGGTTGATCCGAGTATGTAGAGGCCCACTAAGAATTGGTTTTTGAAAATTTAATTAGTAAGTGACTTTTTTCTGCCCTTTGGCACTGAGCAAGGACAGTCGGCACAAAGTTCGGATTTAGCTTATTTTAAGCCGCCAGATACGAGAAACAATACTCGGAGGTCTTGTAGGGAACCTGAAACACACTTTTTGAATTCCTAAAATGAATGGCTTCGGAGATATTCCCAAATAACTGTGTTCCCTCTGAGAAACAGATCAACGTTACTATGGCAACCGCTGAAATTTCGCAGACCGGGGATAGTTTTCTGGCAATATCTCGAAAACCGTTCGTTTTAGGGCCTTAAAACGCTGGGTTCGGTTCCCACGAACATTGCTCTTCACATTGATACGCGCAAAAAGAGCTATAATCCATATTTCTACGAGCAAATCTACTTTGAAAGTATCATCTCTTATATATAATCCAAAATTGACTCATCACCGCAGGGCTCAAACCACTAGACCTAGAATGCTGAAACATTGCATGTTGGTTGATCCGAGTATGTAGAGGCCCACTAAGAAGCGGTTTTTGAAAATTCAATTTGTAAGTGACTTTTTTCGGCCCTTTGGCACTGAGCAAGGACAGTCGGTACAAAGTTCGGATTTAGCTCATTTTAAGCCGCCAGATACGAGAAACTATTCTCGGAGGTCCTGTAGGGACCCCGAAACACACTTTTTAAGTTCCTAAAATGAACGGTTTCGGAGATATTCCCAAATAACTGTGTTCCCTCTGAGAAACAGATCAACGTTACTGTGGCAACCGCTGAAATTTCGCAGACCGGGGATAGTTTTCTGGCAATATCTCGAAAACCGTTCGTTTTAGGGCCTTAAAACGCTAGGGTTCGGTTCCCATTTCTTCGAAGTGGAAACCATGAACATTGCTCCTCACATTGATACGCGCAAAAAGAGCTATAATCAAAATTTCTACGAGCAAATGGACTAGGAAATTCTAATCTCTTATATATAATCCAAAATTGACTCATCACCGCAGGGCTCAAACCACTAGACCTAGAAAGCTGAAATTTTGCATGTTGGTTGATCCGAGTATGTAGAGGCTCACTAAGAAACGGTTTTTGAAAATTCAATTTGTAAGTGACTTTTTTCGGCCCTTTGGCATTGACAATCCAAAATTGACTCATCGAGGCAGGGCTGAAACCACTAGACCTAGAAAGCTGAAACTTTGCATGTTGGTTGATCCGACTATGTAGAGGCCCACTAAGAAACGGTTTTAGAAAATTCATTTTGTAAGTGACTTTTTTCGGCCCTTTGGCACTGAGCAAGGACAGTCGGTACAAAGTTCGGATTTAGGTCATTTTAAGCCGCCAGATACGAGAAACCGTACTCGGAGGTCCTGTAGGGAACCTGAAACACACTTTTTAAATTCCTAAAATGAACGGCTTCTGAGATATTCCCAAATAACTGTGTTCCCTCTGAGAAACAGATCAACGTTACTATGGCAACCGCTGAAATTTCGCAGACCGGGGATAGTTTTCTGGCAATATCTCGAAAACCGTTCGTTTTAGGGCCTTAAAACGCTGGGTTCTGTTCCCACGAACATTGCTCTTCAAATTGATACGCGCAAAAAGAGCTATAATCCATATTTCTACGAGCAAATCGACTTTGAAAGTCTCATCTCTTATATATAATCCAAAATTGACTCATCACCGCAGGGCTCAAACCAGTAGACCTAGAAAGCTGAAACATTGCATGTTGGTTGATCCGAGTATGTAGAGGCTCAATAAGAAACGGTTTTTGAAAATTCAATTTGTAAGTGACTTTTTTCGGCCCTTTGGCATTGACAATCCAAAATTGACTCATCGAGGCAGGGCTGAAACCACTAGACCTAGAAAGCTGAAACTTTGCATGTTGGTTGACCCGAGTAT
The DNA here is from genome assembly GCA_946902985.2 of Meconema thalassinum. Classification (NCBI taxonomy): domain Eukaryota; kingdom Metazoa; phylum Arthropoda; class Insecta; order Orthoptera; family Tettigoniidae; genus Meconema; species Meconema thalassinum. Next base: position 599,932,453 of record OX336388.2, on the reverse strand, counting down.
GTAGAGGCCCACTAAGAAACGGTTTTAGAAAATTCATTTTGGAAGTGACTTTTTTCGGCCCTTTGGCACTGAGCAAGGACAGTCGGTACAAAGTTCGGATTTAGGTCATTTTAAACCGCCAGATACGAGAAACTATTCTCGGAGATCCTGTAGGGACCCCGAAACACACTTTTTAAGTTCCTAAAATGAAAGGTTTCGGAGATATTCCCAAATAACTGTGTTCCCTCTGAGAAACAGATCAACGTTACTATGGCAACCGCTGAAATTTCGCAGACCGGGGATAGTTTTCTGGCAATATCTCGAAAACTGTTCGTTTTAGGGCCTTAAAACGCTGGGTTCGGTTCCCATTTCATCGAAGTGGAAACCACGAACATTGCTCCTCACATTGATACGCGAAAAATGAGCTATAATCCATATTTCTACGAGCAAATTGACTAGGAAATTCTAATCTCTTATATATAATCCAAAATTGACTCATCACCGCAGGGCTCAAACCACGAGACCTAGAAAGCTGACATTTTGCATGTTGGTTGATCCGAGTATGTAGAGGCTCACTAAGAAACGGTTTTTGAAAATTAAATTTGTAAGTGACTTTTTTCGGCCCTTTGGCATCGACAATCCAAAATTGACTCATCGACGCAGGGCTCAAACCACTAGACCTAGAAAGCTGAAGTTTTGCATATTGGTTGATCCGAGTATGTAGAGGCCCACTAAGAAACGGTTATTGAAAATTCAATTTGTAAGTGACTTTTTTCTGCCCTTTGGCACTGAGCAAGGACAGTCGGCACAAAGTTCGGATTTAGCTCATTTTAAGCCGCCAGATACGAGAAACAATACTCGGAGGTCCTGTAGGGAACCTGAAACACACTTTTTAAATTCCTAAAATGAACGGCTTCGGAGTTATTCCCAAATAACTGTGTTCCCTCTGAGAAACAGATCAACGTTACTATGGCAACCGCTGAAATTTCGCAGACCGGGGATAGTTTTCTGGCAATATCTCGAAAACCGTTCGTTTTAGGGCCTTAAAACGCTGGGTTCGGTTCCCACGAACATTGCTCTTCACCTTGATACGCGCAAAAAGAGCCATAATCCATATTTCTACGAGCAAATCGACTTTGAAAGTCTCATCTCTTATATATAATCCAAAATTGACTCATCACCGCAGGGCTCAAACAACTAGACCTAGAAAGCTGAAATTTTGCATGTTGGTTGATCCGAGTATGTAGAGGCTCACTAAGAAACGGTTTTTGAAAATTCAATTTGTAAGTGACTTTTTTCGGCCCTTTGGCATTGACAATCCAAAATTGACTCATCGACGCAGGGCTGAAACCACTAGACCTAGAAAGCTGAAACTTTGCATGTTGGTTGATCCGAGTATGTAGAGGCCCACTAAGAAGCGGTATTTGAAAATTCAATTTGTAAGTGACTTTTTTCGGCCCTTTGGCACTGAGCAAGGACAGTCGGTACAAAGTTCGGATTTAGCTCATTTTAAGCCGCCAGATACGAGAAACTATTCTCGGAGGTCCTGTAGGGACCTCGAAACACACTTTTTAAGTTCCTAAAATGAACGGTTTCGGAGATATTCCCAAATAACTGTGTTCCCTCTGAGATACAGATCAACGTTACTGTGGCAACCGCTGAAATTTCGCAGACCGGGGATAGTTTTCTGGCAATATCTCGAAAACCGTTCGTTTTAGGGCCTTAAAACTCTGGGTTCGGTTCCCATTTCTTCGAAGTGGAAACCACGAACATTGCTCCTCACATTGATACGCGCAAAAAGAGCTATAATCCATATTTCTACGAGCAAATCGACTTTGAAAGTCTCATCTCTTATATATAATCCAAAATTGACTCATCACCGCAGGGCTGAAACCACTAGACCTAGAAAGCTGAAATTTTGCATGTTGGTTGATCCGAGTATGTAGAGGCTCACTAAGAAACGGTTTTTGAAAATTCAATTTGTAAGTGTCTTTTTTCGGCCCTTTGGCATTGTCAATCCAAAATTGACTCATCGACGCAGAGCTCAAACCACTTGACCTAGAAAGCTGGAATTTTGCATGTAGGTTGATCCGAGTGTGTAGAGGCCCACTAAGAATTGGTCTTTGAAAATTTAATTAGTAAGTGACTTTTTTCTGCCCTTTGGCACTGAGCAAGGACAGTCGGCACAAAGTTCGGATTTAGCTTATTTTAAGCCGCCAGATACGAGAAACAATACTCGGAGGTCTTGTAGGGAACCTGAAACACACTTTTTGAATTCCTAAAATGAATGGCTTCGAAGATATTCCCAAATAACTGTGTTCCCTCTGAGAAACAGATCAACGTTACTATGGCAACCGCTGAAATTTCGCAGACCGGGGATAGTTTTCTGGCAATATCTCGAAAACCGTTCGTTTTAGGGCCTTAAAACGTAGGGTTCGGTTCCCACGAACATTGCTCTTCACATTGATACGCGCAAAAAGAGCTATAATCCATATTTCTACGAGCAAATCTACTTTGAAAGTATCATCTCTTATATATAATCCAAAATTGACTCATCACCGCAGGGCTCAAACCACTAGACCTAGAATGCTGAAACATTGCATGTTGGTTGATCCGAGTATGTAGAGGCCCACTAAGAAGCGGTTTTTGAAAATTCAATTTGTAAGTGACTTTTTTCGGCCCTTTGGCACTGAGCAAGGACAGTCGGTACAAAGTTCGGATTTAGCTCATTTTAAGCCGCCAGATACGAGAAACTATTCTCGGAGGTCCTGTAGGGACCCCGAAACACACTTTTTAAGTTCCTAAAATGAACGGTTTCGGAGATATTCCCAAATAACTGTGTTCCCTCTGAGAAACAGATCAACGTTACTGTGGCAACCGCTGAAATTTCGCAGACCGGGGATAGTTTTCTGGCAATATCTCGAAAACCGTTCGTTTTAGGGCCTTAAAACGCTAGGGTTCGGTTCCCATTTCTTCGAAGTGGAAACCATGAACATTGCTCCTCACATTGATACGCGCAAAAAGAGCTATAATCAAAATTTCTACGAGCAAATGGACTAGGAAATTCTAATCTCTTATATATAATCCAAAATTGACTCATCACCGCAGGGCTCAAACCACTAGACCTAGAGAGCTGAAATTTTGCATGTTGGTTGATCCGAGTATGTAGAGGCTCACTAAGAAACGGTTTTTGAAAATTCAATTTGTAAGTGACTTTTTTCGGCCCTTTGGCATTGACAATCCAAAATTGACTCATCGAGGCAGGGCTGAAACCACTAGACCTAGAAAGCTGAAACTTTGCATGTTGGTTGATCCGAGTATGTAGAGGCCCACTAAGAAACGGTTTTAGAAAATTCATTTTGTAAGTGACTTTTTTCGGCCCTTTGGCACTGAGCAAGGACAGTCGGTACAAAGTTCGGATTTAGGTCATTTTAAGCCGCCAGATACGAGAAACCGTACTCGGAGGTCCTGTAGGGAACCTGAAACACACTTTTTAAATTCCTAAAATGAACGGCTTCTGAGATATTCCCAAATAACTGTGTTCCCTCTGAGAAACAGATCAACGTTACTATGGCAACCGCTGAAATTTCGCAGACCGGGGATAGTTTTCTGGCAATATCTCGAAAACCGTTCGTTTTAGGGCCTTAAAACGCTGGGTTCGGTTCCCACGAACATTGCTCTTCACATTGATACGCGCAAAAAGAGCTATAATCCATATTTCTACGAGCAAATCGACTTTGAAAGTCTCATCTCTTATATATAATCCAAAATTGACTCATCACCGCAGGGCTCAAACCACTAGACCTAGAAAGCTGAAACTTTGCATGTTGGTTGATCCGAGTATGTAGAGGCCCACTAAGAAACGGTTTTTGAAAATTCAATTTGTAAGTGACTTTTTTCGGCCCTTTGGCACTGAGCAAGGACAGTCGGTACAAAGTTCGGATTTAGCTCATTTTAAGCCGCCAGATACGAGAAACTATTCTCGGAGGTCCTGTAGGGACCTCGAAACACACTTTTTAAGTTCCTAAAATGAACGGTTTCGGAGATATTCCCAAATAACTGTGTTCCCTCTGAGATACAGATCAACGTTACTGTGGCAACCGCTGAAATTTCGCAGACCGGCGATAGTTTTCTGGCAATATCTCGAAAACCGTTCGTTTTAGGGCCTTAAAACTCTGGGTTCGGTTCCCATTTCTTCGAAGTGGAAACCACGAACATTGCTCCTCACATTGATACGCGCAAAAAGAGCTATAATCCATATTTCCACGAGCAAATGGACTAGGAAATTCTAATCTCTTATATATAATCCAAAATTGACTCATCACCGCAGGGCTCAAACAGCGAGACCTAGAAAGCTGACATTTTGCATGTTGGTTGATCCGAGTATGTAGAGGCTCACTAAGAAACGGTTTTTGAAAATTCAATTTGTAAGTGACTTTTTTCGGCCCTTTGGCATTGACAATCCAAAATTGACTCATCGACGCAGGGCTCAAACCACTAGACCTAGAAAGCTGAAATTTTGCATATTGGTTGATCCGAGTATGTAGAGGCCCACTAAGAAACGGTTATTGAAAATTCAATTTTTAAGTGTCTTTTTTCTGCCCTTTGGCACTGAGCAAGGACAGTCGGTACAAAGTTCGGATTTAGCTCATTTTAAGCCGGCAGATACGAGAAGCAATACTCGGAGGTCCTGTAGGGACCCTGAAACACACTTTTTAAATTCCTAAAATGAACGGTTTCGGAGATATTCCCAAATAACTGTGTTCCCTCTGAGAAACAGATCAACGTTACTATGGCAACCGCTGAAATTTCGCAGACCGGGGATATTTTTCTGGCAATATCTCGAAAACCGTTCTTTTTAGGGCCTTAAAACGCTGGGATCGGTTCCCACCACGAACATTGCTCCTCAGATTGATGCGTGCAAAAAGAGCTATAATCCATATTTCTACGAGCAAATCGACTTGGAAAGTCTCATCTCTTATATATAATCCAAAACTGACTCATCAACGCAGGGCTCAAACCACTAGACCTAGAAAGCTGAAATTTTGCATGTTGGTTGATCCGAGTAAGTAGAGGCTCACTAAGAAACGGTTTTTGAAAATTCAATTTGTAAGTGACTTTTTTCGGCCCTTTGGCACTGAGCAAGGACAGTCGGTACAGAGTCTGGATTTAGCTCATTTTAAGCCGCCAGATACGAGAAACAATACTCGGAGGTCCTGTAGGGACCCCGAAACACACTTTTTAAGTTCCTAAAATTAACGGTTTCAGGGATATTCCCAAATAACTGTGTTCCCTCTGCGAAACAGATCAACGTTACTATGGCAACCGCTGAAATTTCGCAGACCGGGGATAGTTTTCTGGCAATATCTCGAAAACCGTTCGTTTTAGGGCCTTAAAACGCTGGGTTCGGTTCCCACGAACATTGCTCTTCACATTGATACGCGCAAAAAGAGCTATAATCCATATTTCTACGAGCAAATCGACTTTGAAAGTCTCACCTGTTATATAAAATCCAAAATTGACTCATCACCGCAGGGCTCAAACCACTAGACCTAGAAAGCTGATATTTTGCATGTTGGTTGATCCGAGTAAGTAGAGGCTCACTAAGAAACGGTTTTTGAAAATTCAATTTGTAAGTGACTTTTTTCGGCCCCTTGGCATTGACAATCCAAAATTGACCCATCGACGCAGGGCTCAAACCACTTGACCTAGAAAGCTGGAATTTTGCATGTTGGTTGATACGAGTATGTAGAGGCCCACTAAGAAACGGTTTTTGAAAATTCAATTAGTGAGTGACTTTTTTCGGCCCTTTGGCACTGAGCAAGGACAGTCGGTTCAAAGTTCGGATTTAGCTCATTTTAAGCCGCCATATACGAGAAATAATACTCGGAGGTCCTGTAAGGACCCCGAAACACACTTTTTAAGTTCCTAAAATGAACGGTTTTGGAGATATTCCCAAATAACTGTGTTCCCTCTGAGAAACAGATCAACGTTATTATGGCAACCGCTGAAATTTCGCAGACCGGGGATAGTTTTCTGGTAATATCTCGAAAACCGTTCGTTTTAGGGCCTTAAAACGCTGGGATCGGTTCCCACCACGAACATTGCTCCTCACATTGATACGTGCAAAAAGAGCTATAATCCATATTTCTACGAGCAAATCGACTTGGAAAGTCTCTTCTCTTATATATAATCCAAAACTGACTCATCACCGCAGGGCTCAAACCACTAGACCTAGAAAGCTGAAATTTTGCATGTTGGTTGATCCGAGTAAGTAGAGGCTCACTAAGAACACTAAGAAACGGTTTTTGAAAATTCAATTTGTAAGTGACTTTTTTCGTCCCTTTGGCATTGACAATCCAAAATTGACTCATCGACGCAGGGCTGAAACCACTAGACCTAGAAAGCTGAAACCTTGCATGTTGGTTGATCCGAGTATGTAGAGGCCAACTAAGAAACGGTTTTTGAAAATTCAATTTGTAAGTGACTTTTTTCGGCCCTTTGGCACTGAGCAAGGGCAGTCGGTACAAAGTTCGGATTTAGCTCATTTTAAGCCGCCAGATACGAGAAACTATTCTCGGAGGTCCAGTAGGGACCCCGAAACACACTTTTTAAGTTCCTAAAATGAACGGTTTCGGAGATATTCCCAAATAACTGTGTTCCCTCTGAGAAACAGATCAACGTTACTGTGGCAACCGCTGAAATTTCGCAGACCGGGGATAGTTTTCTGGCAATATCTCGAAAACCGTTCGTTTTAGGGCCTTAAAACTCTGGGTTCGGTTCCCATTTCTTCGAAGTGGAAACCACGAACATTGCTCCTCACATTGATACGCGCAAAAAGAGCTATAATCCATATTTCTACGAGCAAATGGACTAGGAAATTCTAATCTCTTATATATAATCCAAAATTGACTCATCACCGCAGGGGTCAAACAACGAGACCTAGAAAGCTGACATTTTGCATGTTGGTTGATCCGAGTATGTAGAGGCTCACTAAGAAACGGTTTTTGAAAATTCAATTTGTAAGTGACTTTTTTCGGCCCTTTGATATGACAATCCAAAATTGACTCATCGACGCAGGGCTCAAACCACTAGACCTAGAAAGCTGAAATTTTGCATATTGGTTGATCCGAGTATGTAGAGGCCCACTAGGAAACGGTTATTGAAAATTCAATTTTTAAGTGACTTTTTTCTGCCCTTTGGCACTGAGCAAGGACAGGCGGTACAAAGTTCGGATTTAGCTCATTTTAAGCCGCCAGATACGAGAAGCAATACTCGGAGGTCCTGTATGGACCCTGAAACACACTTTTTAAATTCCTAAAATGAACGGTTTCGGAGATATTCCCAAATAACTGTGTTCCCTCTGAGAAACAGATCCACGTTACTATGGCAACCGTTGAAATTTCGCATACCGGGGATATTTTTCTGGCAATATCTCGAAAACCGTTCTTTTTAGGGCCTTAAAACGCTGGGATCGGTTCCCACCACGAACATTCCTCCTCAGATTGATACGTGCAAAAAGAGCTATAATCCATATTTCTACGAGCAAATCGACTTGGAAAGTCTCATCTCTTATATATAATCCAAAACTGACTCATCAACGCAGGGCTGAAACCACTAGACCTAGAAAGCTGAAATGTTGCATGTTGGTTGATCCGAGTAAGTAGAGGCTCACTAAGAAACGGTTTTTGAAAATTCAATTTGTAAGTGACTTTTTTCGGCCCTTTGGCACTGAGCAAGGACAGTCGGTACAGAGTCGGGATTTAGCTCATTTTAAGCCGCCAGATACGAGAAACAATACTCGGAGGTCCTGTAGGGACCCCGAAACACACTTTTTAAGTTCCTAAATTTAACGGTTTCAGGGATATTCCCAAATAACTGTGTTCCCTCTGAGAAACAGATCAACGTTACTATGGCAACCGCTGAAATTTCGCAGACCGGGGATAGTTTTCTGGCAATATCTCGAAAACCGTACGTTTTAGGGCCTTAAAACGCTGGGTTCGGTTCCCACGAACATTGCTCTTCGCATTGCTACGCGCAAAAAGAGCTATAATCCATATTTCTACGAGCAAATCGACTTTGAAAGTATCATCTCTTTTATATAATCCAAAATTGACTCATCACCGCAGGGCTCAAACCACTAGACCTAGAAAGCTGAAACATTGCATGTTGGTTGATCCGAGTATGTAGAGGCTCACTAAGAAACGGTTTTTGAAAATTCAATTTGTAAGTGACTTTTTTCGGCCCTTTGGCATTGACAATCCAAAATTGACTCATCGACGCAGGGCTCAAACCACTAGACCTAGAAAGCTGAAATTTTGCATGTTGGTTGATCCGAGTATGTAGAGGCCCACTAGGAAACGGTTTTTGAAAATTCAATTTGTAAGTGACTTTTTTCGGCCCTTTGGCACTGAGCAAGGACAGTCGGTACAAAGTTCGGATTTAGCTCATTTTAAGCCGCCAGATACGAGAAACTATTCTCGGAGGTCCTGTAGGGACCCCGAAACACACTTTTAAGTTCCTAAAATGAACGGTTTCGGAGATATTCCCAAATAACTGTGTTCCCTCTGAGAAACAGATCAACGTTACTGTGGCAACCGCTGAAATTTCGCAGACCGGGGATAGTTTTCTGGCAATATCTCGAAAACCGTTCGTTTTAGGGCCTTAAAAGGCTAGGGGTCGGTTCCCATTTCTTCGAAGTGGAAACCATGAACATTGCTCCTCACATTGATACGCGCAAAAAGAGCTATAATCAAAATTTCTACGAGCAAATGGACTAGGAAATTCTAATCTCTTATATATAATCCAAAATTGACTCATCACCGCAGGGCTCAAACCACGAGACCTAAAAAGCTGACATTTTGCATGTTGGTTGATTCGAGTATGTAGAGGCTCACTAAGAAACGGTTTTTGAAAATTCAATTTGTAAGTGACTTTTTTCGGCCCTTTGGCATTGACAATCCAAAATTGACTCATCGACGCAGGGCTCAAACCACTAGACCTAGAAAGCTGAAATTTTGCATGTTGGTTGATTCGAGTATGTAGAGGCCCACTAAGAAACGGTTTTTGAAAATTCAATTTGTAAGTGACTCTTTCGGCCCTTTGGCACTGAGCAAGGACAGTCGGTACGGAGTTCGGATTTAGCTCATTTTAAGCCGCCAGATACGAGAAACAATACTCGGAGGTCCTGCAGGGACACCGAAACACACTTTTTAAGTTCCTAAAATGAACCGTTTCGGTGATATTCCCAAATAACTGTGTTCCCTCTGAGAAACAGATCAACGTTACTATGGCAACCGCTGAAATTTCGCAGACCGGGGATAGTTTTCTGGCAATATCTCGAAAACCGTTCGTTTTAGGGCCTTAAAACGCTGGGATCGGTTCCCACCACGAACATTGCTCCTCACATTGATACGTGCAAAAAGAGCTATAATCCATATTTCTTCGAGCAAATCGACTTGGAAAGTCTCATCTCTTATATATAATCCAAAACTGACTCATCACCGCAGGGCTCAAACCACTAGACCTAGAATGCTGAAATTTTTCATATTGGTTGATCCGAGTATGTAGAGACCCACTAAGAAACGGTTATTGAAATTTCAATTTGTAAGTGACTTTTTTCTGCCCTTTGGCACTGAGCAAGGACAGTCGGCACAAAGTTCGGATTTAGCTCATTTTTAGCCGCCAGATACGAGAAACAATACTCGGAGGTCCTGTAGGAACCCTGAAACACACTTTTTAAATTCCTAAAATGAACGGCTTCGGAGATATTCCCTAATAACTGTGTTCCCTCTGAGAAACAGATCAACGTTACTATGGCAACCGCTGAAATTTCGCAGACCGGGGATAGTTTTCTGGCAATATCTCGAAAACCGTTCGTTTTAGGGCCTTAAAACAATGGGATCGGTTCCCACGAACATTGCTCTTTACATTGATACGCGCAAAAAGAGCTATAATCCATATTTCTACGAGCAAATCGACTTGGAAAGTCTCATCTCTTATATATAATCCAAAATTGACTCATCACCGCAGGGCTCAAACAACTAGACCTAGAAAGCTGAAATTTTGCATGTTGGTTGATCCGAGTATGTAGAGGATCACTAAGAAACGGTTTTTGAAAATTTAATTTGTAAGTGACTTTTTTCGGCCCTTTGGCATTGACAATCCAAAATGCACTCATCGACGCAGGGCCGAAACCACTAGACCTAGAAAGCTGAAATTTTGCTTGTTGGTTGATCCGAGTATGTAGAGGCCCACTAAGAAACGGTTTTTGAAAATTCAATTTGTAAGTAACTTTTTTCGGCCCTTTGGCACTGAGCAAGGACAGTCGGTACAAAGTTCCGATTTAGCTCATTTAAAGCCGCCAGATACGAGAAACAATACTCGGAGGTCTCGTGGGGACCCCGAAACACACATTTTAAGTTCCTAAAATGAACGGTTTCGGAGATATTCCCAAATAACTGTGTTCCCTCTGAGAAACAGATCAACGTTACTATGCCAACCGCTGAAATTTCGATGACCGGGGATAGTTTTCTGGTAATATCTCGAAAACCGTTCGTTTTAGGGCCTTAAAACGCTGGGATCGGTTCCCACCACGAACATTGCTCCTCACATTGATTCGTGCAAAACGAGCAATAATCCATATTTCTACGAGCAAATCGACTTGGAAAGTCTCATCTCTTATATATAATCCAAAACTGACTCATCACCGCAGGGCTCAAACCACTAGACCTAGAAAGCTGAAATTTTGCATGTTGGTTGATCCGAATAAGTAGAGGCTCACTAAGAAACGGTTATTGAAAATTCAATTTGTAAGTGACTTTTTTCTGCCCTTTGGCACTGAGCAAGGACAGTCGGCACAAAGTTCGGATTCAGCTCATTTTAAGCCGCCAGATACGAGAAACAATACTCTGAGGTCCTGTAGGGACCCTGAAACACACATTTTAAGTTCCTAAAATGAACGGTTTCGGAGATATTCCCAAATAACTGTGTTCCCTCTGAGAAACAGATCAACGTTACTATGGCAACCGCTGAAATTTCGCAGACCGGTGATAGTTTTCTGGCAATATCTCGAAAACAGTTCGTTTTAGGGCCTTAAAACGCTGGGTTCGGTTCCCATTTCTTCGAAGTGGAAACCACGAACATTGCTCCTCACATTGATACGCGCAAAATGAGCTATAATCCATATTTCTACGAGCAAACTGACTAGGAAATTTTAATCTCTTATATATAATCCAAAATTGACTCATCACCGCAGGGCTCAAACCACGAGACCTACAAAGCTGACTTTTTGCATGTTGGTTGATCCGAGTATGTAGAGGCTCACTAAGAAACGGTTTTTGAAAATTCAATTTGTAAGTGACTTTTTTCGGCCCCTTGGCATTGACAATCCAAAATTGACTCATCGACGCTGGGCTCAAACCACTAGACCTAGAAAGCTGAAATTTTGCATATTGGTTGATCCAAGTATGTAGAGGCCCACTAAGAAACGGTTATTGAAAATTCAATTTGTAAGTGACTTTTTTCTGCCCTTTGGCACTGAGCAAGGACAGTCGGCACAAAGTTCGGATTTAGCTCATTTTAAGCCGCCAGATACGAGAAACAATACTCGGAGGTCCTGTAGGGACCCTGAAACACACTTTTTAAATTCCTAAAATGAACGGCTTCGGAGATATTCCCAAATAACTGTGTTCCCTCTGAGAAACAGATCAACGTTACTATGGCAACCGCTGAAATTTTGCAGACCGGGGATAGTTTTCTGGCAATATCTCGAAAACCGTTCGTTTTAGGGCCTTAAAACGCTGGGTTCTGTTCCCACGAACATTGCTCTTCACATTGATACGCGCAAAAAGATCTATAATCCATATTTCTACGAGCAAATCGACTTTGAAAGTCTCATCTCTTATATATAATCCAAAATTGATTCATCACCGCAGGGCTCAAACCACTAGACCTAGAAAGCTGAAATTTTGCATGTTGGTTGATCCGAGTATGTAGAGGCTCACTAAGAAACGGTTTTTGAATATTCAAGTTGTAAGTGACTTTTTTCGGCCCTTTGGCATTGACAATCCGAAATTCACTCATCGACGCAGGGCCGAAACCACTAGACCTAGAAAGCTGAAATTTTGCTTGTTGGTTGATCCGAGTATGTAGAGGCCCACTAAGAAACGGTTTTTGTAAATTCAATTTGTAAGCGACTTTTTTCGGCCCTTTGGCACTGAGCAAGGACAGTCGGTACAGAGTTCGGATTTAGCTCATTTTAAGCCGCCAGATACGAGAAACAATACTCGGAGGTCCTGTAGGGACCCTGAAACACACTTTTTAAGTTCCTAAAATGAACGGTTTCGGAGATATTCCCAAATAACTGTGTTCCCTCTGAGAAACAGATCAACGTTACTATGGCAACCGCTGAAATTTTGCAGACCGGGGATAGTTTTCTGGCAATATCTCGAAAACCGTTCGTTTTAGGGCCTAAAACGCTGGGTTAGGTTCCCACTTCTTCGAAGTGGAAATGCTGTACAGCGTTGCTGATATGGAGCCCATCACTTCCGAGCGAGACGTGCCATGACCCGTGATGTAGCACATCTTGGCAATGATGTACTGCTTTCACTGGAGCGGCTAACTGGTGAACCATGTCTTAATTCTCCGTTCAAATACAAAGCGATATAAAATAAGTGAATTAATTGACGTATTTCACAATCATACAGCATACCATTTTGATGTATAAGGATTACAACGCCACCAAGAACTACATTTTCAAACCATCCCGTGCCGAGGAAAAGTTACCTTACTAAAATGATAACAACTTTGTTTCTTGGACACACAAAATTAATAAACCTGTTATACAACATTCCAATGTATATTGTGTTAAAATTTGGATTCGATCTGATGACGGGTTTGTGAGATAATAATTCTTAAATGTGACGCATGGTTGAAAAACGCTTGAAAACGGGCACTTCTTGTGTTCCAACTGTGATAAAAAATATATAAATTAAAAATTCTAAACCTACATGATCTAACGTAAAATAGAACGACGAAAATGATGATGTTATTGGATTTTATAAAGGTCTATCGGTTACTTCACAAATAAACTTCAAACTCGAGTACACATAATAGTTTGGTCGACAGTAGTTATGGGTGGGAGGGTCGCGGACTAGAACTGTAGGGGTAAACCAGGGTTAAACATATTGCCTCGGATGTAGGGTATGGTAGCTATGTAGAAATGAAACCGTTAGATCAGGAGAGGGAGACATGGAGGGCTGCATCAAACCAGTTTAAAAACTGAAGACTCAAACAACAACTATCAGGAATTTTAATTACTTAGAGAAGCATGTGGGGCAAAAGGGTCGTTGGAGAATTTCAATCCCTGGGATGTAACACTGGAAGAGACTGCATAATGTACATCAGCGGCGAAGGTGAGCGATATTTAACTATAGGTCTATTAATAGGGATATGTTTACGTTGAAATCATCAATTAGTATGGCCAAATTACATCCAGAATAGCTTAAGTAAGAATACTTTTAATTCCCCATATTCCGATAGATTTGCCATTCCAGTGTGCAAGAATGCAGTTCCCTCTTCAAACAATATTCGCAATTTCTTTAATAAAGCGCAATGACACACACTTAACAGTAGCACGTGTACATTTAGACAAAACCATTTTTTCCCATGGCCAACTGTATGTGGCGTGCTCGCGAGCATCCGGACAGCAAAATCCTTATGTCTCAGCAGAAGATGGCAAAACCATAAACGTAATTTTAAAATGTGTTAACATAATGTAACATCGAACCCTGCAGACGTTCACAACTCTATAAAATTCCCACTTTGCTGATCATATCAATATACTGTATGTATCAGAATATTCAGAATTAGAATGGACACACCTATAGCCGCGATTGCTGTAATAGAATAGACCAATTATCAGCAATAATGCATCGTCCCCAGTGTCTTGATCGCGGGCGAAGCCGCGGGTACCTGCTAGTATAATATAATATAATATAATATAATATAATATAATATAATATAATATAATATAATATAATATAATATAATATAATATAATATAATATAATATAATATAATATAATATAATATATTATAATATAATATAATATAATATAATATAATCAGTACGGATATCTACAAACATTTGTACTATTAATGGCAAATGTATTTGCATTCGAGGAAGGGGGATTTGTGTTCCTTGCACCTCGCCATTCTTGAATTACGCCTTACAAGAATTCGTTATAATTAATAGTCCAGTCAGTGATTTTAAGTCATCATGCCAAGAAGTAAAACGGATATAGGTCAAAGTTCATTGACATCGAAAAAAAATGCGCTTATCACGTATCAATGAAACAGAGCAACAAAGAATTTCTCGATTGTCACAAGAGAGAGAAAGAATGAATTCTCAAAGACAAAGGGAGTCATTCGCACAAATTCCTTTGACACAGGGAAGAAATGTTCATAGTTTGTGGTCCGATAAAGAGAATTCTGGTATGAATTATGATTCCTCCATAAATTATATAAATGATGCTTCAGCATCTTTTGGTACAATGTCTGTTGTCTGCCAATACTGTTCAGCTCAAAAATGGAAAGAGGAATCAAAAGGTTTGCAGGGGAAAGTAAAACTAGATGGAATCTTTCCCCTCCCGAACGTTTGCATTCCCTTCTGACAGGAAACCACCCTAAGAGTAAAGAATTCGGGTGTTGGCGAATTGAGCCAGCTAATCTTCTTATCTTGTCATTCCATCTCACAGTCCTTCCTGGCCAATTGCCCAGGCCAAGTTCTGGTTCTTCCGCTCAAATCCTTCTCCCTTCGGTCCCCCACCATTACCATTGTGAAAACCCAAAGGTAAGATAACTTACTTGATCTTGCAGAATGACCCACTGGCTCTGGAATTTCCCGTAAACACACTTCCATGTAGAGTTGTACAAAAATTGGATCTAGCACAATTTCAGTGAAACAAACATTATGCCTTTATTCTTTTAAAAGGCTGCAACAGATAAAAGGTACCTTAAACCCCTTACATTATTATTATTATTATTATTATTATTATTATTATTAGTATTGTCCCTCGTGGTGTATGGATAGCACGCTTTTCTTTTACCGAGGAGTCTCTGGGTTATATTCCAGCCAGAAACTTATGATCTATAGACGCCCGGGTGTCGGAATTTTTTCCCGAATGGGATGTATAACGTGCCAGTAAAACAACTGACATGGCTCTGGCTCCATCGCATTTACGCACCCTCAAATGCCAACTAACTGCGCCAGGATTCGATCCTGTAGCCTTGGGCACAGCATGCGAGAACGATACCACTGAGCAACGCAGCCAGTCATACTTAAGATCTGACTTGAGGGCTGGAATGGGGTAATTTTGTCGTTTATTCATTTTGAAGGCTTTATGATTATGTAATACTTTGGTGTATGTGGAATCTGTCTGATAATCTGAGTTATTTTAACTGCTGTAGCGTACTATTGTGGACTTGTAATCTAGGATATGGTTAGGAGGTGTCCGTAGTCTTAATTTAGGTACAATCTCGGTATCTGCCTAGAGTAGAAATGAGAAACCATGGAAACCCACTTCCAGGATGGCTGAGGTACGAATCGAACCTGCCTCTTCTCAATTCTGCATCAGGAGAAGGAAAAGTGTACACTCAGCCTCGTTAGGACAATTGAGTAGTTGTCCGACAGTGGGGCAGCGCCCCGGTTACGGAGACAAAAATTAACGTTCGAAGTGACGCGACCTGACCTCGCTTCACCCTTCAATCTGTAGGCCGAATGGCTGGGCAGCGGTCGCTTGGTAGACCAGGATCAAACATGGGCTGTAGTGCCACGGGGTAGTTCGAGTTATTTTGCGTGGATTTAAATTCGTCTAGAGATATTTGCATTCAATAAGTTCTTAATCAGCTGTTTCACTCAGACTAACACTATTTGCATAACATTAGCCTATGTTTGGGCAGATGGCCTCGCTGTTCCGTCGTTTAGGACACCAATCATCATCATCATTATCATTATCAAACTTGTTACATAATCATGCTTATCCTGAAAATTACATGTGCAGTTATTTTTCTCTAAATTTGAAATTTATCAACGGTAGGCGTAGCCCAGTGGTTCCCTACCCTTTGTGGCCCATCTCCCCTTTCTGGAGGTTGACTAACACCTATCGCCCCTTTTCATTTTCATTGTGTGCCTAACTTGAATTGAAGTAAAGTGAAAATAATACGGCAGTTTTATTATTTTAAACAATTTTACTATCGTATATAAAAACAACCGGAAGCCTCCGTGGCTTAGGCGGCAGCACGCCGGCCTTTCACCGCTGGGTCCGTGGTTCAAATCCCGGTCACTCCATGTGAGATCTGTGCTGGACAAATCGGAGGCAGACAGGTTTTTCTCCGGGTACTCCGGTTTTCCCTGTCAATATTTCATTCCAGCAACACTCTCCACTATCATTTCATTTCATCTGTCATTCATTTAATCATTGCCCCAGAGGAGTGCGTCAGGCCTCGGCAGCCGGCACAGTTCATATCCTCGCCGCTAGATAGGGGCTTCATTCATTCCATTCCTGACCCGGTCGGAGACTGAAAGCAGGCTGTGGATTTTCATATATAAAAACAACCGAAGCAATTTTATCCGGTAACTCTTAAAATTAAAATGTACATTTTTTACATGTTTTTTTAAGATCAAAGAATTGGAATAATTAACTAAGAACAATGACGTACATTTACATACGTAAGAATAAATTTATAGAACACAAGAAAAGAAATATGAACTCAATTTATACTGTCCTACTTGCTCACTTTCACTTCACTGTCTAATTGCACATCACAGTCTGATAGTCCTTCTTCACTGTAAGCCGCAGAGGTTCAACGTGCTCTTCAAGAAATGAACATTTCAACAAACCAGGGCGAGCTTTTCTTGCAGTTTAATGACACCGAGAATGGCATGATATGCTTCACAACAGCGAAGAATTTGAAATTTGCTTGTGGTCGAGATAAAAATTTTGTCGATGGCACTTTCACGTATTGTCCAAAGTATTTTTATCGTTTTTTTTACCATCCACGTGTTTGAAAACGGTCATTATATACCAAACATTTTCCTGCTTTTACCCAACAAGAAGACGACGACTTACGTGAAGGCATTTGCAAGTATTATTGACAAATGTCAAGAATTAAGAACTACGTTTCGACCAAGGCAAATCGTTGCGGACTTTGAAGAAGGAATTCATCACGCCGCCAGGAGAGTATGGCCTGATATTGAGGTAATTGGTTGTAGGTTTCATCTCACTCAGTCCTGGTGGAAGAAAATCCAACAATTTGGCCTTTCACAAGCGTACCGGTACGTGGAAAAATCATCGGAGTTGGGGCAATGGCTTCGAGCGATTTTTGGCCTTCCCTTATTGAACCCCGAAGAAGTTGCTGATGCCTTTGTAGAAGATTTCATGTCCTGCAAGCCTGAAGACGAACGAGTTATGAGTTTTGTGACTATTTGACGGAAACATATATCACAGAAGGCGCAATATTCCCGCCTACTATTTGGGCATCATCGTCATTATCTTCACTTCGTTCAACGAACGCATGTGAAAGCTTTCATTCGCATTTTGGATCTTCTTTCTACACGGCACACCCAAACATATTCCGTTTCGTGGAAGTTTTAAAGCAGAGGCAAATGGAAACCGAGATTTCTATTAAGAGTGTGGGAATCAAGAAAATGCCAACCAATCGCCAATTCAGGAAGTGGATTGAGATTATGGAGCGAACGCGACGGGAATACGAACAGGGGAAAATTACCAGGTTACGTTACACAACCTGTGCCACATACCACTATAAGAAAAGGGAAAACGACAACAAATGAATACAAATAATGTAAACTGGCCGTAATAAATAATATGTGACGTGCAGGAATCAATATCCTGTAAATAAATTAATCAAGCAAAAAAAAAAAAACAAGATGTTCAGTAAAGAACATATAGCCTACTTTCTCCTAAATGTATGAGTATAGTTATAACTCGTTGTTATTATCAAAGAGTATAATAGAACTATTCTTTGTTGAAGACCTTAGAAACGATTTACCTCTACCAAACGCCACGACCTAGATAAAAACTGCTACCATCATTGAAGAAAGAAAGAAAGATAAGAAGTATATCAAGAATGTTATGGATCTGGAGACATAATCGACCGGGCTGGCGGCGTGGCTCAGCGATAACGTTCTCGCTTGCTGGGCCCTAGGTTGCAGGTTCGTATCCTGGCGCAGTCAGCTGGCATTTGAGGGTGCACAAATGCGAGGGAGCCGTGTCAGTACATTTACTGGCACGTTAAAGATCCCCTTCGGGCCAAAATTCCGGCACCCCGGTGTCTCTAAAAGCAGCAGTAGTTAAAAGGGATGTAAAACCAATAACATTATTATTATTATTATTACGACCTGCCGTGGGCAACATCCAACTTTGAGTTGAGGCATGTCTTTACACGTCTGGTTGTGCATGGCTTTCACAACCCTAATTGAATTAACAAATCTTTCCATGACCCTACAGAGACGTGTGTATACAAACTATGTGGATATTTTCGATAATATAATCCTAACAGAGCGAGTGCATTCTAGCGGCCAGAATAAGAAACTTTTCAATAAAATCTGGAAGTTACCTTTTTGGCAGCTAGATGTCTCGAGTAAATCTGCTGGCGAATTATGTTTTAATTAAATATATATTTTACACCATAATGTGGACAATATAACGCTTAATAACATTTTCAAGTAACGCAAAATAGGCTGTTACAAACCCTTTAAAATAAAAAGTTAAAATGTATCGTAGTATCATCTTGTCATTCTTCAAATTCGATGCGCATAGAATGATAATGGTATAGTAATCAATGGATCCCCACGTAGACTAGTCGTGACATCTATTGGTGAAATATCGAACAATATAATCCTAACAGAGCGAGTGCATTCTAGCGGCCAGAAGAAGAAACTTTTCAATAAAATCTGGAAGTTAACATTTTGGCAGCTAGATGTCTCGAGTAAATCTGCTGGCGAATTATGTTTTAATTAAATATATATTTTACACCATAATTTGCACAATATAACGCTTAATTTTAAAACATCTGAGTCATTACAAAACAATAAACATATAACATTTCAAGCAAAAAACCTAGCTCTGATCGGGTTTGAACCATAGGCATCTGAGCGACAGGCTATCGCTCTACCACTGAGCTAATTGTGTCAACGAATATCGTTCTATTTAAAATGACTTACATAGAACTTGTTAGCAAATAATGATTTATACTAAACGATTTCATCACTGGAGTATATTATTTATATATAAAGCATTTGGTAGCGCTACAGGAGAGGAGACCAAAGGTATAAAAAATTTTAGGAAATGAAATTTGCCAAAGTACCTTTAGTAATGGTATCCGGAGACGTTAATATAATAGATGTTGACTCGTCCGCTGCCATAAACCCACCCAACCGTCCCAAATAGATACACGACTTATATAGCAGAAATGAAGCCTTTCGGCGCCATGTTGCTCACTAATTCCGGAATGCCAACCCCACGCATTTGGTACTATTTCACATCGGGTATAGAACGAGTAAACAAAAGAGCATCGATGAAGTAATGTAATGAAAAATTATGTATTTATGATGTTTTACATACAAAAACAGACCTAACCTGGGGCTTACGCCCCAGACCCCCTTGCTTGTGGTACTAGCAGTAATTTTCGACCAGGCAGTACCTAACCTAGTAGCGGACATAAATTCTATCTTATTAATGTTTTACATACAAAAACAAACCTAACCTGGGGCTTACGCCCCAGACCCCCTTGCTTGTGGTACTAGCAGTAATTTTCCGCAAGACAGTGCTTAACTTAGTGGAAATTTGTAACAATTTCAAACTTTACGTGTCATATGGTGAATTTTGTATTTGACATGTTGGTAACGTACTCAGATGTTCGTTTCTCGTGTGTCACATGACGTATGACGTAGTGTCCAAGATGGCGTCCATAGTGAAATGAAGACGATGCTAAAAGCATTATTTTCGTAAATAATCAATTAAAAGGAATTATTCCGGTGCAGCAGTGGCAATTGAGAAAGTAAAACGACTCCCAACATCTCCGAGAAAGGTTTGTCAATCATAAATACTATATTTTCAGTAATATACCTTGTTGAATGTTACAACGGCTCGGTCTCCTCTCCTGTAGTTTTAATAAGGTAGCGCTACAGGAGAGGAGACCAAAGGTATAAAAAATTTTAGGAAATGAAATTTGCCAAAGTACCTTTAGTAATGGTATCCGGAGACGTTAATATAATAGATGATGACTCGTCCGCTGCCATAAACCCACCCAACCGTCCCAAATAGATACACGACTTATATAGCAGAAATGAAGCCTTTCGGCGCCATGTTGCTCACTAATTCCGGAATGCCAACCCCACGCATTTGGTACTATTTCACATCGGGTATAGAACGAGTAAACAAAAGAGCATCGATGAAGTAATGTAATGAAAAATTATGTATTTATGATGTTTTACATACAAAAACAGACCTAACCTACGCTATATTGCATTCAATACTCAAATTAGTGAAATATAAGTCAGGCACAAGGTATCCGCTGCCATCTTGTCTTATTAATGAATCAGCTGAGCTTTTTAAAATCACGTCTGCACTATAGTATTACAAAATAAACTTTTAATTTCGTACGTGCCTCTTCCTTTAGAACAGTTAAAACGATTCTCGGCTCGATAATCGGAACTGGTGGGTCCCATGATATGGATTATAAAGTTTGCATAATTCGCACGGCCGCCATCCTGAAATGGTATGGCGGACGACCTTGTAGTTTGGTCACAAGACGCATCCTATACGAAGGTATGTTGTTACCAAATTTGGTAGAGATTGGATGATTTGGTTAGTCGTTATTTGATTTTACGTTTTGAACGTTTGAGTGGCCGCCATTCAGTTTTAGTAAAGATGGCGGCGATATAAAACATGACACTGAGGTGTCCTTTGCTAGTGCTACCTTTGTACCAAATTTCGTTCAATTCGCATTCACCGTGTTCGAATTGATAGGGGGGGACAGACATTCAGAGTACACACACTCACACACACACACACAGACTCACACACACACATACACACACACAGACTCACACACACACATACACACACACAGACAGACACACTTTTTTCGCCCTGTGTTGATCTCATAAGTCTACTTTCATTTTTTGCAAAAATCGAAAGTAGGCTAAAAATGGGATGCAATGAGAGACTACCTCCTCGTGGTGTACCCTGGAACCGGCAGAGCCGGCTAAACGTCTCTTCTAATACAATTTAATTGAACGTAAATATAGTACCTGTACATGACGTGAATGGTCATCACCTGAGGGCGGATGTTGATGCATTGAAAATTCGCCTACTGCCTAATGCTCAATGTTGTTGTTGATTGAGGGGCTTTGTGACATCGTGGCCATGTAACCCCACGTACTTGGGTGTGTGAGTGGGGATTTGGCTGATAACCTGTGGTACAGTGATGGCTGTATTATTGTGTGCAAGCCTAGTGTAATTCAGATGAGGATTGGGAAGGAGGCGACCATGGCCTCAGTTAGGACCCAATCCAGCATATGCTTGGAGTAGAAGTGTGAAACCACGGAAAACCACTTCCAGGATGGCGGGAGTAGGAATCGAATACACCTCTTCTCAGTTTTACCTTACGAGGCTGAGTGTACCCCGTTCCAGCCCTCATACCATAATTAAATTTCTTGGCAGAGCCGGGAATCGAACCCGAGCCTCCGAGGTGACAGCCACTACACACTGAGGTGGAAATATAATGCTCAATGAAATGTAATCTGAAGAAGACTGACTAAAAAAAATCGATCAAACTGAAATATGGCAACAGTTTTACGGAGGATTCATAAAAGCAATCCTGTTTTATTCACTACTCAATTACCTACTCTCATTAAAATATATTGGACTTCAATATAGAAATGGCAGTAAAAATGTTAGGCCTATTCTTATTCCAAATGTTTGTTAGAACCATATTAATTAAAATCTCATTAAGATAAACTTCCCGGATGGACAAAAAGAAAACGATTCGCTGGAGTAATTTAATACAGCAATACTTAGGAATTAATTCAAATTATTTAGAACACTTCTATCATTTAACTTAAAACAACTCGTTTACTCGTTGTGTCAGCTGTAGGATTTTATTTTATACAATCATTTACAAAACCCTGCAGCACGCTGGCCTCTCACCACTGGGTCAGTGGCTCAAATCCCGGTCACTCCATGTGAGATTTGTGCTGGACAAAAGCGGAGGCAGACAGGTTTTCTCCGGGTACTCTGTTTTCCCCGTCACAATTTCATTCCAGCAACACTCTCCACTATCATTTCATTTCATCTGTCATTCAGTTAATCATTGCCCCAGGGGAATGCGACAGGCTTCGTCAACCGGCACAGTTCATATCCTCGCCGCTAGAAGGGTGCTTCATTCATTCCATTCCCTGATCCAGTTGGTCGACTGGAAGCAGGCTGTGGATTTTCATATTTACAAAACCAACTATATTCCCCTAACACGTCACTTTACTTGCCTATGAAGAATATTTTAACATATTTCATCGTATGAGAAAAGAAATATGATGCATTAAAATTATGTGAAAGATTATCATATTTGTAAATACTGTCGTAAAATTGTCTAAAAATCATGAAACATAAAATGGCAAAAATATAAAATAATTTTGAAATGAGCATGTGTAATTCTCCTTCGCTACTGCGTAGAAAGGATTTCTGCAGCAATTGGCGTTGTATTATTGTAATTTGAAAAGGAAACACCAAGAGGATTTTAAGGTAGAATTTACTTGGGATATCTACCCTTTTCTCGACGGGCATGAGATGCCGTGACATTTTTATGTGGCGGGTATTTTTGACGGACGGATACCCTTCCTGGAGCCGGCCTCCCAACATGAGTTAATGAGAGAAGAAATTGGGGTAGCGCGCCTGCCTCACTCCTGGAGGCCCCGGGTTCGATTCTCGGCTCCGTCAGGGATTTTAGAAACTGACGCGAGGGCAGGAACGGGGTGCACTAATCCTCGTGAGGACAAATGAGTAGCTGTCTGACAGTGGGGCAGCGTCCCGATCACGAAAACCAAGATTAACGGCCGATGGGATCCGATGCGCTGATCACGCGTCACCCCAATATTTCCAGGCCAAATGACTGGGCAGCGGTCGCTTGGTAGGCCTGGGCCCTTCATGGGCTGTAGTGCCAGGGGGGGGGGGGGGGGGAATAAGGAGTTGAAAGGAAGGAAGGACAGTTCCTGGATTTGTGTAGAGTTGAAAATAGGAAAGCATGGAAAACCATTTCAGACTGGCTGCATGGTCGAAATATAAATACAGTAGGCCTATAAATACTGTATGTAATTTACACCAATTAAAGATTCAGTACACGGGCTGATTGCCAAGCTTTCCCAGCCCCTAAAATGATTCTCCAACAATTAATTACTGGTATTAAGTATGTTTTAATTTCATCTAATAGGTTAGGCTATTCAATGAAAATTGTTCACTTGTATTTTTTTAAAATTAATTTTGTTCATTCATTAGTTTATGCGATGAAGATAGGGTAAAACGTTAGAGCTTGCACTTATTAACGCTTGAAGTTTTTAAATTTTCCGCCTGCTTCAACATTTAAAAACTTCAAGTTTTCATATTAACTGTCAGCACGGAACCTGAAATGGATATTTCTTCTAATAAATTATATTAACGCTGTCAGTTTATCGAACACAATCTCATCGATGTCCATATTTGTGAAACTATTGAGGACATATCGTATTCTTTGTATAAAGCTCCTCCACATACAGTTGTCACCATATCCTGAACGCTGGGTCATACATATGCGACTTTATAGTAATTGACACCCCTGGGACCGTGAAACTGAGAGTCACCTTCCCTCCAACAGTTTAATTTGGAAAGGTTGGAACGTGTGTACAATATGGTATGTGTTGGCTACAGAGTGGGGGAAGAGAGGGGTCGACGCTAATGAGCTACCAGAGGCTCAATTGGACTATGTCTTATCAAAGGGGCAGATCATGCTGGCTAGAAAAGCCTGTCCGATTTTATCAGTGTAATTAACTGGCCGAATTGGGGAGCGTGGTGGCGCAGTGGCTTAGCTGCTCGTCTTTCACCCGGACGGCCGGGGTTCGAATCCCGGTGACAGTGGGGCGTGAATTTTCACCTGAAAAATCACGTGGCGTCAGGAAGGGCATCCGGCCTTAAATCCCCGGCCAAAACCAAAATGAGCCTGGTTAGCTCCGGCGACCCCAATTAATTGGGAAAAAGCCGAAGGAAGAAGAATTAACTGGCCGAATTGGTCTGCGCCCAAGAATTCATGAAGCACATACGTCATTATAATAATGCATTTCAAATTACCTCCTTCATGAGTAGACAAGTAATTGAAGGTACAAGGACAAGTGTACCATTTGGCCGGCAGTCTGTATCCTCCTGAACCTAATGATCATAAGTTCCTACAGATTAATTTCATAGCGGACCCAGAAATACAAGCTTCTACTAGATGTAGCATCATTACACAGCCCCTTAATAATGGCTTAGTGAGGTCTTTGCAAGAAATGTTACACTGTCATGATAAATACGTTCAATCTTTCAAAGCAGCGATTGATAGTGTCCCACCTAACGTAATGGATTTCGATATTGTTATCCACGCCGATAAAATTCCTGTCGGTGAACATCGCGGCCGGTTTAATGCACCTACTACGAGTGAAGTAGCTGTTATAATAGCTGGGCAACAGTTTGACAGAAGGGAGATAGTATTACGTAGTCGAGATAACAACCTTCAGAAAATTCCAGAAATTCACAGATAGTATGATAGCTTGCAATATCCTTTAATATTATGTAGAGGCGAAGACGGATGTTCCATTAATATTTCACAACATGACCCGATCAATGGACAACCGATACGTAAAACGGTGTCATGCATGAATTATTACCGTTACAGAATAATGACGAGACTTAATGATTTCAATACAATACTTAGATTTGGAATGCTACTAAACCAGTATTTGGTAGATATGTATGCCAAAATTGAATCGGAACGTTTAGCCCACATACGGAATAATCTACGAGTGGAAAATTACACCCATTTGCATGATGCTTTGCGGGAAAATGAACATGTTGGAAATATCGGTCAGTTGGTCATATTGCCGTCTTCATTTACAGGAGGGCCAAGGTATCTTCATGAAAGAACACACGATGCGATGACTTATGTCAGAAAATATGGTAAACCTGATTTGTTCATTACACTTACCTGTAATTCTAACTGGATTGAAATTAAAGAAAATCTTCCCGAAAATACATCACCACAAAACAGATACGATATAGTGAACAGGGTATTTCATTTGAAAATTCAAAAATTAATGTTCCTAATTAATAAAGAGAAAATTTTTGGCCAATCTCGCTGCTACATGTACAGTACACTGTCGAATGGCAGAAACGTGGCTTGCCTCACATCCATCTTCTACTATGGTTGCATAATAAGATTAGACCAGAACAGATAGACAGTGTAATTTCTGCAGAGTTACGCAATAAACAATCCGATCCGACATTACATGATATCGTGTCAATGCACATGATTCATGGTCCATGTGGTGCTTTAAATGCAAATTCGCCTTGCATGCGTGAAGGAGTTTGCACCAAAAGGTATCCAAAACATTTCCAAAACTGCGCATCTACTGGTAATGATGGTTATCCCAAGTACCGTAGGTTGTCACCTGATGACGGCGGACAAACTGCAACTCTCAGGAGCAATGCAATTGATAACCGATGGGTGGTTCCCTATAATCCGGTTGTCCTTAAAATTTTTGACGCGCACATCAACGTCGAATTATGTAATTCCGTCAAATCCATTAAATATGTATGAAAGTACATAAAGGCAGCGATCAGGCTACTTTCATCATTCAATCTATAAATGAGGTTCAACAATATCAATCTGGAAGATATGTTTGCACCTCCGAGGCAGTGTGGCGAATTTTATCGTTCAGTGTACATGAAAGAGCACCTACAATCACTCACCTTGCAGTCCACTTAGAAAATGGGCAACGCGTATATTTCACTGAAAATACTGCCTCTGATATTGCCAATATTCCTCGTGATACTACGCTAACAGCATTCTTTAAGTTATGTGCAGGTGACGATTTTGCGAAGACTCTTACTTATGACGAGGTTCCAAGTTATTATACTTGGAATCAAACTAACAGAAAATTTCAACGGAGGAAACATGGTAAGCCGGTTGATGGTTACGATGACGTTAAAAGAACTGAAGCACTTGGACGAGTGTATGTAGTCCATCCCAACAACAGTGAATGTTTTCATCTAAGGATGTTACTTCATATTGTCAAAGGTCCTACTTCTTTTCATTATTTAAGGACTGTAGAAGGAATAAATTACGACTCATTTCAGGAAGCATGCAGAGTCAAGGGATTGTTGGAAGATGGTTCTCACTGGGAAAACCCATTGTCAGAAGCTGCTCTGTGTATTTCGGCAAGTTCACTTAGATATTTGTTTTCCATCATTATCGTCTTTTCCCAAGTTCCGGATCTATTAGGTCTTTGGAATAATCACCGGGAGAGAATGTCAGAAGACAAATTGATCAGAAAGCGAAAAGAGGCACCTCCATTACAAGAATTGAACTATGACATACGTGTGTTCGATGAAGGGCTGACTGAAGTCAACAAAATAGTGCAATCCATTGCTAACAAATCTATCAAAGATTTTGGACTTCCACTCCCAAATAATTATAACTTACAGCCAAACAATAATAAGTACTTCAGCAATCATCCTCGGCTCCTTCAAACCGTTGCTCAAGAAGAACACCGTCTGAACCACGATCAGAAACAAGCTTATGACACCATCATATCTAGCATCACTGAGAAGGAAGGTAAGGTATTTTTTCTCGATGCCCCTGGAGGCACAGGCAAAACGTTCCTGATTAATTTATTGCTCGCCAAAGTGAGTTCTGGTGGTAATATTGCTCTTGCCGTCGCATCATCTGGAATGGCAGCTACTCTTTTGGAAGGGGGAAGAACAGCACATGCAACGTTTAAACTTCCTTTGAAAGTCAGCAGTAATGATGGAAGCGTATGTAATATTTCAAAACAAAGTCACACTGCCAGTTTAATCCAAAATTGCGCTTTAGTAGTATGGGATGAGGCTACAATGTCGCACAAAACTTCCATTGAAGCTGTAGACAGGACCTTGCGTGATCTAAGGAATCGGAACACACCTATGGGTGGCTGCACAGTTTTGTTCGCCGGAGATTTTCGTCAAATCTTACCAGTTGTTACCAGAGGAACGAGAGCCGACGAAGTGAACGTTTCATTAAAATATCTTACATCTGGCCGGATATAACAAAATTGGCACTCAAAACTAACATGAGAGTACTCTTATCTTCAGAAGATAATAGTCTGTTTGCTAATTCGTTACTTAGAGTCGGAAATGGAGATTTACCGGTCATTGACGGGAAAATTACCCTCAGTAACGATTTCTGTGTTTTAGTAAGCAGCATTCAAGAATTGATTGATAGCGTTTATCCTCAAATCCATGACCTATCTAACAAGTCGCCGACAAAAGAACAAGTTGTGAAAATTAATGACTTGATGTTCTTGAAATTCACTGCCCAGGCTCAAGTATATTACTCAGTAGACGCAATAGCCGATAGTGAAGAAGCTGTGCATTACCCTACAGCAGGGGCGGATCTAGGGGAGGGTGAGGGGGGCGACCGTCCAGTGCCCCGCGGTTCGGGGGGCCCCGCGCCATGGATTTTTTAAATTAATTAATTAATTATACATTTCAAACTAATTTTTAATTCATATTTTCTCAGTGCAGCTATGACCACCCTTGATCGTTTAGCATGTTTCAGCCGGAAAAAAGTCGCAAATTAATATATCAATATTCCATAATGTACATAATCTTCTTCAAGGGGACTTATCAAAGGTTTATTTCATATTATTAAAAAATGTACTGTAGCGTATTCAAAATATTGAAACTTTTCTTTATTTATTATTATTACAAAACTACTTTCCATTTGATTTGATTTTTTTCCTATTGTTGTGGGGCCCACCTTTTCATGTCGCCAAGGGCCCCGCAAGGCCTGGATCCGCCACTGCCCTACAGAATTCCTAAATTCTTTACTTCCCTCTGGCTTGACATGACACAAGCTTATTTTAGAAGTGGGAGTGCCTATTATATTGTTACGTAATTTACACCCAACAAAGTATTGCAATGGAACGCGATTGGTTGTGAAAACTTTGAAAAACTGTTTCATTGAAGCAACTATCTTAACTGGCTGTGGATCAGGAGAAACGGTCTTAGTACCCAGAATTCCTATGATTCCTTCAAATTTGCCTTATCATTTCAAACGAGTACGATACCCAGTAAGTGTCTGCTTTGGCATGACTATAAACAAAGGACAGGGTCAGACACTTAGCGTGACTGGAGTTGATCTCAGTGGAGAATGTTTTTCTCTTGGACAGCTTTACGTGGCTCTATCGCGTGATACATCAAACCGAAATTTTTTCGTGTTCACTGCTGGAGGGAAAACGACTAATGTCGTATGCAAGGAAATCTTGTAAGACCTCGGTTAAAAGTAGCCTATCACCTTGCATTCATCACTGTTCCCGAGTGAAGTCGGGGAGGGTTGCTAGTTTAGAGTATAAAAGTAACATATGGTTGTGTTATTTTATCAACTTAAAACGAAATTATTCTCTAAGAATTTTAATAAAATGTAAAATGCGGCTTATCTGTTCGAATGATTTCATTAACATTTTTGTTTGGATATGTTTTTTGATATATAAAGATCTCTAGATTTTCTAAAATGTTCAACATTGGGCCTTTTTGAAAGTTGTGTAGCAGTGCCATGTAATTTGATACATTTGTAAAACTGTGTCTGTTCTCTGACATATGAATGGGCAGTGTGTTTTAAAAGTGTTCTTTGAAACGTGTGCTTAGCTCACGGCCGGTTTGACCAATACAGTCATTACAGTTTCGTTTATGGACTCCTTATTTATGAAAAAAAAAATCAGTTTTATTCAGTGTGTATCTGTTGAAAAGTAGTTTACTAAGATTATTGTCCGTACTGAAAGCTATGTGTTGATTTTGTTTGCGAAAAATGTGCATTAAAGGATAAATGCTAGGGCCGATGTAAGTAAACAGTTTTGTATTTTACAACTCCTTCATCAAGTTTAGTTAAATTAGTTCTGTTTTTGTTTCGTATTTTTTATTGATCATGGCATGAATGTGTGAATGATTATATCCGTTAGAAATTGCTATTAGCCTACTTTCGATTTTTGCAAAAATGAAAGTAGACTTACAAGATCAACACAGGGTCTAAAATTGTGTGTCTGTGTGTAAGTGTGTGTGCTCAGAATGCCCCCCCCCCCCCCTATCAATTCGAACACAGTGAAACTGAATTAAACAAAATTTGGTACAGAGGTAGTACTGGCTAAGGGCACCTCAGTTTCATGTTTTATATTGCCGCCATCTTTACCAAAACGTAATGGCGACAACTCAAATGGTCAAAACTTAATAATGCGTTACGACTAAATCATCGGATCTTTACCAAATTTGGTAAAAGCATACTTTCATATGATACGTGTCTTCTGTCCAAACTACAAGGTCATCAACCGTACCACTTCAGGATGGCGGCCGTGTGAATTATGCAAACTTTATATTTCATAAAATGAGACCCACCAGTTCCGATTATCGAACCAGGAATCGTTTAATCCGTTCTAAACGACGTGGCCGGTTCGAAGTTAAAAGTTTATATTGTAATATTATAGTCTAGAAGTAACTTTAAAATGCTGAGTCGTCTCGGTTATTTGACAAGATGGCAGCTGATCTCTCGTTCTGACCTATATTTCACTAATTTGAGTATGTCGCATACAATATAGTCTACTGATAGAAATTATATGAACTTTATATGAAATATACTCCAGTGAAGAAATCGTTTAGGTCAAGTCATTATTTTTCTAAAACGTTGCACGTAAATTGATTTCTTACGCTTTAGTAGTGTGTGCACGATTGACTGTGTGGTTAGGGCTTTGGTCTTTCATGCGGCTGGCCGGGGTTCAAATCCTATCAGAGAATTTTCTTTGCTTGAATTTATTCATATTTATTGTTGTTTAATTACTCAGACATTATAAAATTAAGCATTACCGGTATATTGTGCGTTTTGCAGAGGAATATATATATTTAATTCAAAGAGAATTGTTGATAAATTTTATCAAGTCAGTGAGTATCAACAGTCCCGTCTGTAACCGAAATTATTTGGTTACAGGACTCATCCTCACGTTTTGTCATGTGGAATATTATGTTATGTTTATGTTAGAAACATGGCTATTTCTTGTTGGGGCGCTGCAGGGAGTTTAGTGTTTTGAGCCAGCTAGATTCTCTGGTGTGACCTAGCAATGAGGTAATAGGGGGGGGGGGGCTTTGCGCTTTGATGAAGTTTCATTATTCTATATTCGTTTTATGAGTGTGGGTTATTTTTAGTCTGCTTTTTGGGGAGTGTTAGGTCTTATTGAGTGTTACTATGAAAAAAGAATAATGAGAGAGGTCATCTTCTTGTTGGAATAAAATGAGTGTCGGCTGGTGGAGAATGGGAATATGAAATGTTGAGATGTGAAGATGGATGTCATGCTTTAATTGGAGTGGGTTATATTTGATTTGGAAAATAATGAAAGTATAGGAAGGTTAAGATAAATGAGGAATAAGATGAAGTGTTTTGGATGTAAGGTCATATGATGTCTTGATGTTAGCTGATGTAGAAAAAGATGTTTTAAGAAAATGAAAGAAGAAAAGAATGGAGCAGAAGAATATTAAGTATTGTGAGCGGTCTCTTCCTCATGAAGGATGTTGTGGATACTGTGTAAGAGATGCACGTAATGTAAGCTTGCTTACATGTAGACAAACAAGTATTAAAGTATCATATTCCTTATTTCTTTGTGTGCTTAACATTATCTCTACCCCGATGATTATTATAGTAGAAGCCGTAAGAAGAAGATTAGATACATTGATCGCCCATCGTGTGGCATTACTACTATTTAAATTTGTTTCACGATTTTTTTTTTTTTCACAAGTCTTATAATAGTCCAAGCAACGAAGCGGGATAGAGGGAAATAATTGGAACACAACTTTTGACTTCGCAACTTTGTTTGGACTAGTAAAGAGGTGAACATAGTTCCCGCCCGTAACCTTTGAGCCGGGGGGTGGGGTGGGGGGGGCGGGGGGGGAGAGAGGGGGGTTTGAAGGACCCATTTTTCGGTTTTTCGCTTAAATCTCTGAAACTATGCTTCCTAGCGAAATGACTACTCTCTACACGATAAAAGCTGATTCAATTTTCTACAAGTTCTATTCAATCAAGGTTTTCGATATTTAGTATAATTTTCGCATTATCCTCTCCTGAAAGTCTGCAGTTTTTGAAAAAAATATTTTTGCCTCAAATTATTTGCTATTTTGACCAGATAACTCTTAAACTATGCACCCAAAAATAAGTGCTGGCCAGGGGGTTGTAGAGCATTAAATTCCCGTCATTAATATATATTACTTTATCATGTCATCTATTTTCGTTCAAATATTAAAGCAATTTCTATGTTGAGCATGAAATCTGAAGTTTTGTGACAACTGTCGACTAATGAATTTTTCAATTTCTCACCGTTTTCAGTCAACGTATTGACTGAAATATGCACCATTATGTGCACATAGTGAGTACTGGACGTCTAAATAACAGAGATACTCATTTTAAAATATACTGTATATACTTCTGACCAGGTTCTTCAAACTTAATTTTAGATCTAGACCATTTTAATGGGGAAATATGTTGCTATGACAGTGTGTGTGCATATATGAGTGTCTATAAGGCATTGGAATAGTTTTATAAATCACAACCATTAAATTAAAACTAAGTTTATTGACATAGAAAAGTGAATTAATATTTATTATTTATTTATTTAGCTTATGGCTAGAGATACAGTAGGAATTTATACACGTATGTCCAAATTCTGGATATAGCCAATAGTCTCTGGTGTCACGAGAGCAAAGTCACTGGCACTGCCACTGTACTTCCTTTTGCTGCACTCGGTGAAGATATGCTTCATCGTCTGTTCTGCAGCACCACAGTCACACTAAGGCGTTGAAATTCTGTTCCACTTGTAGTGGAAGGCTGTACAGTTCCCATGGTTGGTTCGTATCCGGTTCAATGTGGACCATAGTCTACGAGGGAGGTTGAAACTAGGTGGCGGCGTCTTCTTTACAGGATGCATTGTTGGACAACATTTGTTTTGATTCTCTTCTGGCACTCAACGAAAGTTTGGTAGTTGCTGTTCCTCAAGTTCGTGGCATGTCTTGTTGATGGTTTTCTGGAACGCAGGCGACCAATATTTGCATCGCTGACGTCATCATGCAATAAAACATTACAACGGTAGGTACCATTGAGTCAATTTCCTGCTCTCTTGGGGTGGGAAGGACCTTCATCCTCGTCTTCGTTTTCATCTTCTTTTCCCCCAATATCTTCTCCATCGGACCCCTTTAGGGAAGAGGTCAGAGGATCCTCCTGTTCTTCTTCATCCTCGGAGTCAATTTGAGGAACCCCAGTCAGGCATTTCCCCTGGCAATTTTGGCATGCTGATGAACATTCGAGGCTTGTTTTCTTGCAGCCACACTTCGCGCTAGCACAGTCCTTCGTGCATCGGCAGAAAGTCATTTTCAGGATATCCTCCTGTGCAGCTGCTAACTCACTGTGCACTGGGATCAGGCAGTTGTTCTCAATCTTCCACCTATACATCTGAGGGGGCAGGTCATTTCCCAGCCACAGGTGAACTTGGTGGAATGTTCGGGGGGAATCCTGTTTTACAGCTATCTCAGTGGGAGGAAGACAAGAGATAATAGACTTGATGTTGGCCACCGATTTCGAGAATGACTTGTACCTGGTAGGCTTTGAGGGAGACCTCTTTCGCTGGAGCCCCATACCACCTCAAAATGCAGGTTTCACCTGCCTTTTGTACTTGGGCGGTAGTGGAGGAAGGGTCTGAAAAGACCGCTGATGCTTTCTGGACCTCTGGCGACTTCAGATACTACTTCGCAAATGCGACCTTGCTTTTTCGAAATGCGGAAGATGTTGTGTCACATCCTGTAAAGGCGTGCAAAAACAGCACGTCGTTGAAACCTTGTTGCTGAAGCTCTTGGGACGAGAATAAGGACTCCCTTATCTTTTCACGTCCAGGCTTGATGAAAATAATGTCCTTATGCGCATCAGCTTTAGCCATCAAGAGGACTATGAGGTCGACATCTTCACCCACAATGCCGACAGCTGTTGTTTCGGACATTTCCACAGCCATATCCACGATCAGAACGTCCGCATCACTTTCTGCTTGAAGGGTCCTGATCCCATTGTCCTCAAGCTTCACCTTAAGCATGTCGATGAGCCTGCTTTTGTTGAACTTGTTCGACAGAAAATCTTCTTGTTTGACGTTTATCTCGGTGTCTTCGGTGAAATGGATCTCAGCAGACTTGCTGAGTCGATAGCGCCTTTGCTGCTCTGCTACTTTTGTGCTTGAAGTTGATGAGGAATAGCCATCAAAGACTACAATACATCTCCTTCCGTGGTAGTCCTTCGTGATAAAGTGGATGTAGCTCTCGCAGATTGTCGATATCTTGGCACCTCTTTGTCAAATTACTTGATGGAGGAGGAGCCCTCCGTCAAATACGATGTATAACTGTGCGACACGTACATACTTGGTCGTAGTGTTGAATACTTTGTACAGCGCTGACAGTCGATTTCCTCATCCCACTCTCAATGAATAGGGCTAATGGGAACGGGGCTCATTCGTATCCCATGTATAGCTTTAAATCTTCGTCTGTATGTTGCTGATGGATAAACGTCCGAATAGCAAGGATGGGTCCACAGGAATCTTTTCATCGTTTATTTTGATCAACGCGCTCACAGTCGACAGGGGAAGAGCTCGATCTATTCGAGACAATTTGATGTTAGAAAATGCCGAATTGCCCATTTTAGCCATTGCTTTCTTACCAACTGCAACAGCATTGTAGCAGGTGATCGTTGTATTTCCAACAACTCCTGTCGCAATAGATATGATCTCACTGGTCTCTGGGAAGGGAGGAAATTTCTGAAACCAATCAGTGAACTAGGCAATGACAGCTTTATCCTTGTTTTGGCGGGCTTGTCCCGGGCTGTCGATACGTAGCCAGCGCGCAAGCCTGTGCGAATGGGTTTTAACATCTGAAGGAAAATAGATGAAATAGTAAAGTAAAATATATATTATTGAAGGGAATTTAATGTTTTACAACACTCTGGCCGTATTTTTTTTTGGGTGCATAGTTGAAGACTTACTCAGTCAAAAAGAGCAAATATTTTGAGGCAAAAAATTTTACTTTTATTAAACAAAATTACGGACTTTCAAGAGCGGATAACGCGAAAACGATACAAGATATTGTGCCCGTCAGAGGAGCTGCCAGGATAGCCAACAACCGCAATGACGTCCCTAATATCTCATCCGTCGGACCTAATTGCCGTGATGATCAGGTGAACTTCCAAATAGGCCAGAGCGGCACGAGAAACTCTAGTCCACGGGGATCGTGGTACATGGTGACGAAGGCCATAGACTGCCACCTTAAAAACTAGACTGAGAAAAGAAACATCCAGAATTATGTAAAACACCGTGAAACTTTATTATAAACTTTACAAACCCCTAGCCTAGTTCGGAGGGTTTCTATCGGCTAATCCGCAAGCTAATAAATAATCAAAAATAAAGAGCAGGTCCCTACCTGAGAAGTTACAGTAAACCCTCTCGAAAGATCTGTCTCACAATAATAAAGCAACAACAGCAACACTAGGAAAATGGTACGACGCAAATCCCTAGGTCAAGTTACAAGATCAAGCTAATATCAGAATTTACATTTAACAGGGTAGCAACACAAATCTAAGTTAGGATGATACCATCTCCACATTTACATTTTACGTTAATTCATCTAGCTAAGTCCTATCAATTAGTAACAAAATTTACGGCGGTGACATCCGTAATATCAAACAATTACATTCAAAGCTAAGTGATCAGCCATAGAAAAAAACATCTAAGTCATTCTTATAACTAGGTGCTAGTCAGCACACAAAAGGGTAACATAGAGGATTCGTACACTTTTACATCATGAGTAAATAAATAAGACACCACAGTTTTATTCAAATGCCTGCCTGCACCTTGGTTTACTGTTTGTAAGCCATAGTCATCTAATGTGTGTAGTTACGGTAACGACTGCATAGTAAAGACTACGTCTAACATCATATGGCCTGCGCTCCACCAGCTACGAACTCAAGGTTCGAGCAAGCTTCAGTCGCAACAAAAAGAGTGTCAGCTGTCCTCAAGTCATTTCCTCCAGGAAATACCTTCATTAGCACGGCTATGTCAGCAGGTTCCAAATGCAAATGAACAAGGTTAAGCAGAAAGGATTCGTTAGTTAGCTTTTGTTTATCAAAATTATGCGTTTTATTATTAAGATGTCGGTTTAGGTTATCGTTGGTTTATGGCGAATAATACTGACAAGCCTGGGCACG
The DNA here is from genome assembly GCA_946902985.2 of Meconema thalassinum. Lineage (NCBI taxonomy): Eukaryota > Metazoa > Arthropoda > Insecta > Orthoptera > Tettigoniidae > Meconema > Meconema thalassinum. Next base: position 599,896,867 of record OX336388.2, on the reverse strand, counting down.
GAGTGTCTCCCTGAGATCATCTCTGCCAAAAAGCCTCGACTCAAAAGTCGGAATACAATCAACGAGCAATAACAACTCGGAAACACAATAACACAAGTTACCAGCGGCGCACAGCTCGCGTTCAATAACTCTGGGATGGGCCTGGACACAAGCAGTTACCCTCCCTAAATATCTGGTCCACGGGAACAATCCCGGACATGGTACACAAAAATACCTTCATACATGAAAAGCCTCCCTAGCGGGGCTAGCCTACAACGTACTATAGAAACCTGACATAACTGTACTCGTCAAAAACAACGGTACACGCTACAGCGTTTAACTTACAAATGACAATCTACAGAACATATGATCAGATACAAGAATGGACACTGGGTTCCATAAGCTATAATTGCAATGAAAGGGAAAGTGAATGCTAAAAGCATTCTGTCCTATGTTAATATCAGTCCGTCTCACTCAGAAGCATGAGCTCTCACACGGGCGCTGAGTCACAAAACCTGTTCGTGTCGCCGCAGGCTACAAGATTCCTGTGCTGTATGACACAACACACTAACTAGGCCGGCAATTTAAGCAAGATAATAACTGTGCTACTGGCCTCATAATAATACCTTTACCATAGGTTATAAACCTCGAAGAATATGTGCATAAAAAGCACGCTATAAATCTGAATACAATTATATAACTCTGTCTTTCACATCAAAGACGTTTAAAAGGTAGCAATGTCACACATTACTGGAGCTCTCTGCTCTCAAAGATAAAATACTTCATTTCTGACTTGTATCAAACATCAAATAAATACGTGTCATCACACTTGACACAACAAAATAATAATTGTGGCGCAAATACCACACTCTGCTGGACTTGCTTAATGATACGTTGGGGAAGTGTGTTCGATGCTAGGCAACGACAAAACGTCCCTTTTACTTATAAGGTCTACACATGACCTGGATGGCTATGAGAGCTCATCTCTAATGAAATATAATGCAGTTACAAAACTGGTAATTACAGTCGATTACCCAAATGATACGACTACTCTAACGAAGTCAGGGGTGTAACATTGACTGGCTGAAAAAAATGCAGTTAAAGAAATATAACCATGGCATCAGATTGCCATAACTAAAGTCTGCAATGACTTGAAAAATCACCCGAGATAGGGTTAAACAAAGTAGCCTCAAAATGACTACAGTCACGTTTAGCAATAGGCAGAAATTGGCGTCCTACGACGTCCATCAAGCTGCACCAGGGTTGACCAAAATGTCAGACCCAAGGGTGACTCACAATCACTGTAGATAAATGACATCTAATTAGACTAATTACATTCCCTACCTATGAAACGGCTGTCACTAAGTTCGGTTGGTTCACAAACTACACTAATCTAACTATACCACCAGAAACTAGAACAAGGAAGGGTGTACAAAACTCACGATATGAAGGAGCTCACACTTCGCTCTCTGTCCAACAACAAGGGTTGAACAAAAGCACCTCTGACTTTCAGGATTGGCATCGTCCTCATCAGAACTTCCATCTGGGCTCTCCCAAAGACCAGGGTTCGGTCTGTCCCTGTAGTTGACCTCGTGAATGGACTGGACATGCCTAGGAAAGGCATCCTCGGTTCCTTCCTTCTCGTTTGATGTTCTAGAAGTTCATAATCAAGGTCGTCCCATCCGAGACATCTCCCTCATACCACAATGGTATTAGCCCATGGTCTCGGACTCGAACATGGTGTTGAAAAAGTTGACCACGTGGGCGGTAGTATAAGACTTGTAGTAGTACATTATTATCACTTGAAAAAACAGCATTCGTCGCAGATATCACAGGCTTTAAATATAACTGGTAACACAGCCTCTACACTTTGTAGATGTTAATGATAAATGGCTCTGCACTGTTCTGCGATTCTACACGTGTACAGACGCTACTTTTTCTATCACGTGGCATCCGTGAAATGGGCGTCGTTTTATTACAGATAAATTCAACGTAGCAATTACTATATCATGTACTTTTATAATCACACTTGTTCAAAGTAATAATTTTACATTTACCTGTATATTTTCGTACCAGGCTCTCGGCCCTCCTCAAACACTTGGGTGAAAAAATGTGGTGCTACAGTAATGTCATAAATTTTCACAATACTTGTTAAATAATTCACTATACAATTTGGGTTGATCACTGCACATCAACAACGGTGATTCGTAGTTCTATAGTGCTCGATGGCACCCGATAATGATTTCCACGCTGAAAAGCGGACTGTTTGCCACGTCTAATGCGACAGATATAATTACACGCCTACACAGGGCGGATTCTCCAGACGTAGTGCAAGGAACTGCGTTCCTCGTGGAAGCAAGTCGTCAAACTAAGTCGTTGTGCGACTACTTACATTCCTATTTGCGTACCTGCAATGATGTTACCTTACCTTAAAGTGAAAAAAACATTCTCCAAAATGTTTCAATAATACTGAATGACGAAATGGAATATTCTGAGTCTCGTGGAAAGATAAAATTGATTAATAAGACCTCAGATAAATAATTAGCAGACTTCACCAAAGTCAAAAGTGTGATTCTCCGCTACTTCAAAGAAAATTGTATAAGCTCTCGGCTTCTCGTAGCTTTCTGGGTGTGTTCAAAGGTAGTACATCCCATCATAAATGTGCTGTCATGAAAAATATCACATGAACCTTAGCTCAGCGGGTTCATCTGCCTCTCCGTCGTTTCAAATAAAATGTAGGGACGACATTTTTATTTGGCTCAAAGTTCATTCATAAGTGATATCTTTTTAGATTAGCTGCGTTGAAGGTTCCAATGCGCTCTCCTGTCCGAATGTCTTCAATTACATAACTTCATTGTTCAGAGGTTGTCGGATACGACTGGGGCCATAATATTAAGACAGAAATTTCCCATATATGCGGTCTATAGGACTTGAAATTCCGGGTCTCCTTATAAGGACAAGGTCTCCCGCGACTAGTGGATCTCTGAATCTCTGGCGTCTAGTTCTTCTCAAGCGTTTGGCAGCTTTTCAGTCCAAAGTATCCCTTGCAGCTTAAAGTCTGCTGGCGTGTGATGGTTGTAAACAAGGTGGATTTACAATCACACGATTCCATATTCTCATCGGCATCTGGTTCAAATGCAAAACCATGGGTATTTGACCAGTGCTCTCATGGACTGTTGAGTTAATACATTTCGCCATGATAACTAGGACTTCGGTCCATCGCCAGTGTTCTTCCTGACAATACAGTGGACAGAATTTTGCAATAGTAGACATTACGCATTCTGCTGGGTTGCTCTCTGGATGGCGAATAGACGATAAAACATGACCAATCTCCAACTCGTTCATATCATTGGCAAATTCTGCGGAGGTGTACTGTGATCCATGATCAGTCAACAGGAATTGTGGCTTTCCTGCCTCCGGCATCACTTGTCGTCTAATTCTCTGGATAATCTGGTATGCGGTGGCTTTCTGAATCGGATGAAGCATCGTATATTTCGTGAACACATCAATAGTTACAACAATGAAGCGATTCCCACGACGGGCCTTAGGTATTGGGCCATAAAGGTCCTGTGCGTATAACTCTCTAGGTTGAGTTGGGAGTATTGGCCCAGGAGGTTCCTTCAACAGGTGTGACGTGTACTTGTTCCGCTGGCATGCGTCGCAAGCACGTAAACACTGTCTAACGGTGGTTCCTAGCCTTTTCCAAGTAAAAGACTCCTTGATGGTTGCAATGGTCTTGTCAGTCCCACCATGTCCAATGGATAGATGAACCATAAGAATAACAGATTCTTGATATCTCCTCGGAATAACTGCACGCAGTTGAGTGTGGTCCTCGTCCACAAACTTATACAAGACACGATGATAGATCAAATAATCATCTGCAACAGCAGCAATCCTCGCATAATGAGCATCCTGTGGATCCATTCGTCGTTCCAGGAAACGGATAATATGCCTCAGTTCCTCCTCACGTCGTTGTCCTTCAGGTAGATGACGAAGTCGGCGAAGGTGTTCCTCGCATTCTCCCTCGATGTCAATGGCATTCACAGTGGCTTCAGGATTCCGGCTGAGAATGTCGGCCAACACATTCTCTCTGCCTGGTCGGTAAACAATTTCCAAGTCAAACTGTTGGAGAAACAGCGTCCAACGTGTGATCCTGTCGCTTGCCAGTCTTGTTCGTAAAATGAAGGTCAGCGCATGGTGATCGGTCCTCACAATAATCCTCTGGCCTAACAAAAGTTTCTGCCAGTACTCAAGTGCGTAGACAATCGCAAGTGCTTCAATCTCAGTGGTGAAATAATGAGATTCATGCGCTCTCAAACGTCGACTTAAGAGAGCGATGTAATGACGTTTCTTCTCATCATCCTCCTGCAATAGGATGGCACCTATTCCAATCGCAGATGCATCAGTCTCTAGAATAAAATTCCGGGAGTAGTCTGGATATTCTAACTGAATCGAATTAACCAGCATCTGTTTAGCTTTCCTGAAAGCTGTTTCGCACTCGTCATTCCAAGCCCATCTGCAATTCTTCTTCAGTAAACCTTGCAGTGGTGCGACAGTCTCACAATACCTCTCACAATTTGCAGCAAAGAGTTGGAGAATTCCTAGGAATTGTCTCACGTGTTTCACACGGGTTGGCGTTGGAAATGCAGCAACAGTTCTGATCTTTGGTGGATTCGGCCTGTATTCATCTCCATTAATTATGTGTCCCACAAATTCGACTTCTCCCTGGAAGAATCGACACTTGTCGAACTTCACTTTAAAATTAGCCTGTCGAAGATTCTCAAAAACAAGGCGTAAAGTTGTTAAATGTTCTTCCTCCGTTTCCGAAGCTATGATGATGTCATCCACGTAACATATCACCTTCTGTTTCACTTCAGGAGTCAGCTTCGCATCAAGTGCTCTAATTAATGCAGCTCCGGCTTTTTTCACTCCAAAGGGTAATTTTCGAAAGACATAGGTGGTCTGATCGAACAGAAACCCTGTATACTTCTGAGTATGCTCAGCTAATCTTATATGGTAGTAGGATTGTACTAAGTCCAATGACGAAAATATCTTCTTTCCCTTAAACTTCCTGAGGATGTCCCTAATCTTGGGCGGTCTGTCATGTTCAGGAGCTAAGCGTTCATTTAAGGCCCTTGCATCGAGACAAAGTCTCAAGCTTCCATCCACCTTAACCACAGCTGTTATAGGATTCAAGAAACGAGTCGCTGACTTCTTGATTGTACCTGCTGCTTCCATCTCATGGATCTTCTTAGCAGCTTCCTCGCGGTGTTTCTCTGCGATAGGTTAAATCTTCTTCTGGAATGGGGAATCATCCAGTAGTACAAGATCGTACTCGTAGTCCAATATCTCACCAGGTGTGGTGTCGAATATATCCTCGTATTCGCTTAATATTGCATCTAATTTCTCTCGTATGGGTGCTGATAATGGTTCTGCCTCTTCGTCGGCATCTTGTGTCTCCTCAATTTCCTTGCCATTTAAATTCTCAACAACGTTGACTTCGGATACAAATTCCGGTTCATCCTCTACTAAGTTCATTTGAATGGGTTCGTTCGGCTTAAACTCCACCGTATTACGTCCCATATCAATGATTTCATCATACTTCCGAATGAAGTCTGCACCCAATATGGCATCATGATGCAAGTCTTTCATCACAAGAAATTCGTGCAAGTACACGTGGCTCGAAATTTTCAAAGTGCATAGAATCTGGATTTTGCACGTTACAACACGGTCAGGTATGACTCCTCTGACTCTTACTGCGGAAACTGGCAGCTCTGTCACCTCAGAGTTTGCTTTCAGTCTGGCAGGGCAATCGGCGGAAATGACACTTATCATCGCCCCAGTATCGATGAGAATGACTACGTTACATCCATTCAGGGTAGCTACAATCTTCGGTAGACGCGTCAATTCGTAGTTGTGGTTCGTCGTTCGTCGTTCGCCTAATAGATCTTCCTGAATTGGCTCCCAGAGTAAGATGATGGCAGTTACTCTGTGCTCAATCGGGTAAGAATCTATTGGTTTTTCGGCGTTTTTTTTTCTTCTTGGCGGGAAGTATCTGGCTGGTTTCGCTCTGTTTCTTCCGCCGAAACATTCCGTGTTTCCCTCGAAGTCGGGTCCTGATCTCCCTCTTCTTGTATTTCCTGAAGTTCTCGGAGTTGCTGAAGATATTCACGACTCTCCCGTGCTCTTCCTCTCCAGTCTCGATCGGTCTGGTATCTGGGGTCTCGATCTCTATTTTAACCTCTGCTATAGCGGTAATCCCTACGGATACTTCCGTGCTGTGGGTTCCGGCTATTATTCCCTCGGCGGTCGTTATCGTGACGACGGTCTTCGTTCGTCCCTCGATCGAAGCGTCAATTCCAGTGACTACGACGGTCATCTCTCTGGTCCCTAGCATATGGAGTGTTGTTCCATTCTCTCCGGCCACGATTATAGTCATTGCGCTGTCCACGGCTCTCTTGAGTCTGTGTCTGCAGTGGCGTCTGGCACACTTTGTCCACAGTTGTCAAGTTGACATGTCGCTCTTCACGCCTGTCAGCCTTCTGCTGACGGTGTGTCGGAAACTGTTCGGTGTTGGCGTCCAATCGTCGCTAGATTTGGTCGCACTGCTGAAAAGTAGATGCTCCAGCAGCGATCAATACACGTTGCACGTCTGCCGGGTATTGCGAGACGATGGTGTTTACCAGGTCTTGCTCTGACAGTGGGGGTTGTAAGCAACGGAGTTTCGCAAGCTGGGTTGCGAAGTAGTTCGCATAGCGCGTCGGAGTGTTTGTGCTGTATCGGCGAGTGTACATCTCAGCTCTGATACTCTGCTGGATGTCGCTTGACCAGTAAGTCCTCAGTAAGGCTTCTCTAAGATCTTGGTAGCCTACAAATGAGTAACGGAAGGCTCTAAACCAAGTGCTGGCTTGCCCCTCAAGCAAACGCTCAATAACTCGGAGTTCTCTCTCCGGAGTTACCATTGTGTCTCTCAAGTAGCTTTCTACATTCGCCAAAAACTCTACTGGAGTGATGCCACTTCCAGTGCCTGAGATTCGAGCTGGTTGCTCCTCTCGCGAACGGATAATAGTCACGTTCCCCTGCGCGTGCGCGGGTCTAAATGAATTCGGCATATAATTATGCGTCGGCGTACTCGTCTCTTGACTCTGTCGGTTGGGTACGGGTTGGAAAGGATGTGCGTCAAAGGTTAACGCTTGACTCTGCGCTGAACCGGTAAATTGAGATGGTTGCGGTTCCATGGGTGCGCTAGGCTGAAAATGTGCAGGCATGATCCCCGCGGATTGCGATCCTGGTGTTGCCTGAGAGTCTCCCATCTGTGCTGTGAGGGTAAATGTGTCTCTCTTGGATGCGTCTCCAGTCGGTCGAGACGTCTCTCGATAACTTCGAGCCCAGGGATGGTCTTAGCTGCGACTTTATTCCCCAGATCGTTGAGCTGCAATTCTATTCTTTCAACTTTGCCTTTGAGGTTGGTGTCGACTTCGCGAATAGCCGTCCTCAAATTGTAACTGAGGTCTAACCTCTCAGTTATCGCGTCTTCCTCGAATCGTTTCTGTAGGGAGTCGATTTCTTCCTCGACTTTAGACATGTTGTCCTGGATCCTACCAACGCCATCTTTGACCTCGGCTACCTTTGCCTCCAAAGTGGTCTTATGTTCATTGAGGTCACCCCTCAACATCATGACATCGATCTTATGCTCTTCTCGATGAACATCAATCGTTTCACGTAGCCCTGTTACTGTCTCAGTCAATTCTGTAATATTCTTTCTGTTTGTGTTCAACTCGTCCTTGACCTCGATCATACCATCGACGATCGTCTTGACGTTGTTTTTGACTGCGTTCGCTGCACCTCTCATCAGTATGAGTCCTATATTCATGGTCGCCATGTCCTTCTTGACGTTATCCATGAATCCCTCGACGTGAGTCAAACGAGTTCCGAATTCTTCTCTAGTGTGCTCCAAGTCGGCCCTCATATCAATCTGGACTCTGTTAATCGTCGTCTGGATCTGAGCGGTGTGCTCCTCTAATCGGGTCTGCACGTCCTTCCTAGCTCTATTCATCTGATCAGTTAAACTATCTATACGCTGGTTAGCCTCCTGATGGTGTCGTATAACATCAACCCTAACAGCCGCTAAACCTGCCGTAAGATCATTCCTAGCCTCTACTCTATAATTATCCATGTCGGCCCTGACCTGCGTTAGATCAGCCCTAACATTATTGATTGACTGTGTGTTGATCTATAAGTCCTGTCTAACTTGGTCCACATGACCACTTACACTATTTATCGATCGAGTGTTAACCTCTAAATCACCCCGGACATTATTGACAGCTTGGGTATTCTCACCCAAATCACCTCGGACTTCACCTAAGTCAGCAGTAATCTGCTGGAGATTGGCATTGACACCTGCCATCATCTCCGCAAACACACGACGAATTGTTTCCTCATCCATGACAAGAAATTATTTGAGAAAGAGAGGGATCAATCTTTAATGGAACTTAGAGCTATGATTAGTTACTTGGTGGCATAAAGCTTGTTTCATTTAAATAAACATCACGAGTACAGCTGGAGTATGCAAACTAAGTGCTTCTAAATTTACAAAGACAACGGCGAGCAAAGCAAAGTATTACATTTACTCAGGATGAGGCATCATCAAAGAAAATCCTATCCTTCATTTATCTAACACAAAAGCCTCACCCCATGGACTTGTATCAAACATGAATGCCATGCGGTTAATTGATCTGCAGTACGACTTTCTTAAGTTCGTCCCAGTCCGGTCAATTCACCATTAATCAACATTAAGATCCTCTTAAATAACATAGAACTGACGGTCACCACGTTAACGTCGGCACATGAGTTGGGCGCCATTTAAATTTTAGATGTATGTGCCCGTCAGAGGAGCTACCAGGATAGCCAACAACCGCAATGACTTCCCTAACATCTCATCCGTCGAAACTAAAAGCCGTGAGGATCAGGTGAACTTCCAAATAGGCCAGAGCGGCACGAGAAACTGTAGTCCACGGGGATCGTGGTACATGGTGACGAAGGTCATAGACTGCCACCTTAAAAACTAGACTGAGAAAAGAAACATCCAGACTTATGTAATACACCGTGAAAATTTATTATAAACTTTTCAAACCCCTAGCCTAGTTCGGAGGGTTTCTATCGGCTAATCCGCAAGCTAATAAATAATCAAAAATAAAGAGCAGGTCCCTACCTGAGAAGTTACAGTAAACCCTCGCGAAAGATCTGTCTCACAATAATAAAGCAACAACAGCAACACTAGGAAAATGGTACGACGCAAATCCCTAGGTCAAGTTACAAGATCAAGCTAATATCAGAATTTACATTTGACAGGGTAGCAAAACAAATCTAAGTTAGGATGATACCATCTCCACATCTACATTTAACGTTAATTCATCTAGCTAAGTCCTATCAATTAATAACAAAATTTACGGCGGTGACTTCCGTAATATCAAACAATTACATTCAAAGCTAAGTGATCAGCCATAGAAAAAAACATCTAAGTCATTCTTATAACTAGGTGCTAGTCAGCACACAAAAGGGTAACATAGAGGATTCGTACACTTTTATATCATGAGTAAATAAATAAGAGACCACAGTTTTATTCAAATGCCTGCCTGCACCTTGGTTTACGGATTGTAAGCCATAGTCATCTAATGTGTGTAGTTACGGTGACGACTGCGTAGTAAAGACTACGTCTAACATCATATGGCCTGCGCTCCACCAGCTACGAACGCAAGGTTCGAGCAAGCTTCAGTCGCAACAAAAAAGAGTGTCAGCTGTCCTCAAGTCATTTCCTCCAGGAAATACCTTCATTAGCATGGCTATGTCAGCAGGTTCCAAATGCAAATGAACAAGGTTAAGCAGAAAGGATGCGTTAGTTAGCTTTTGTTTATCAAAATTATGCGTTTTAATATTAAGATGTCGGTTTAGGTTATCGTTGGTTTATGGCGAATAATACTGACAAGCCTGGGCACAGAGTGTCTACCTGAGATCATCTCTGCCAAAAAGCCTCGACTCAAAAGTCGGAATACAATCAACGAGCAATAACAACTCGGACACACAATAACACAAGTTACCAGCGGCGCACAGCTCGCGTTCAATAACTCTGGGATGAGCCTGGACACAAGCAGTTATCCTCCCTAAATATCTGGTCCACGGGAACAATCCCGGACATGGTACACAAAAATACCTTCATACATGAAAAACCTCCCTAGCGGGGCTAGCCTACAACGTACTATAGAAACCTGACATAACTGTACTCGTCAAAAACAACGGTACACGCTACAGCGTTTAACTAACAAATGACAATCTACAGAACATATGATCAGATACAAGAATGGACACTGGGTTCCATAAGCTATAATTGCAATGAAAGGGAAAGTGAATGCTAAAAGCATTCTGTCCTATGTTAATATCAGTCCGTCTCACTCAGAAGCATGAGCTCTCACACGGGCGCTGAGTCACAAAACCTGTTCGTGTCGCCGCAGGCTACAAGATTCCTGTGCTGTATGACACAACACACTAACTAGGCCGGCAATTTAAGCAAGATAATAACTGTGCTACTGGCCTCATAATAATACCTTTACCATAGGTTATAAACCTCGAAGAATATGTGCATAAAAAGCACGCTATAAATCTGAATACAATTATATAACTCTGTCTTTCACATCAAAGACGTTTAAAAGGTAGCAATGTCACACATTACTGGAGCTCTCTGCTCTCAAAGATAAAATACTTCATTTCTGACTTGTATCAAACATCAAATAAATACGTGTCATCACACTTGGCACAACAAAATAATAATTGTGGCGCAAATATCACACTCTGCTGGACTTGCTTAATGATACGTTGGGGAACTGGGTTCGATGCTAGGCAACGACAAAACGTCCCTTTTACTTATAAGGTCTACACATGACCTGGATGGCTATCAGAGCTCATCTCTAATGAAATATAATGCAGTTACAAAACTGGTAATTACAGTCGATTACCCAAATGATACGACTACTCTAACGAAGTCAGGGGTGTAACATTGACTGGCTGAAAAAAATGCAGTTAAAGATATATAACCATAGCATCAGATTTCCATAATTAAAGTCTGCATAGACTTGAAAAATCACCCCAGATAGGGTTGAACAAAGTAGCCTCAAAATGACTACAGTCACGTTTAGCAATAGGCAGAAATTGCCGTCCTACGACGTCCATCAAGCTGCACCGGGGTTGACCAAAATGTCAGACCCAAGGGTGACTCACAATCACTGTAGATAAATGACATCTAATTAGACTAATTACATTCCCTACCTATGAAACGGCTGTCACTAAGTTCGGTTGGTTCACAAACTACACTAATCTAACCATACCACCAGAAACTAGAACAAGGAAGGGTGTACAAAACTCACGATATGAAGGAGCTCACACTTAGCTCTCTGTCCAACAACAAGTCAACAAAAAAAAAAAAAAAAGTCAACCCTTGGCACTATCCAGCCCATGACGGGCTAAGGCCGACCAAGCGACCGCTGCCCAGCCATTTGGCCTGCAGATATTGGGGTGACGCGTGATCAGCGCGTCGGGTCCCCTCGGCCGTTAATCTTGGTATTCGTGATCGGGGCGCTGTCTCACTGTCAGACAGCTACTCAATTGTCCTCACGAGGCTGAGTGCACCCCGTTCCAACCCTCACGTCAGTTTTAAAATCCCTGACGGAGCCTGGGATCGAACCCGGGGCCTCCGGGTGAGAGGCAGGCGCGCTACCCCTACACCACGGGGCCGGCTGTCCAACAACAAGGGTTGAACAAAAGCACCTCTGGCTTTCAGGATTGGCATCGTCCTCATCAGAACTTCCATCTGGGCTCTCCTAAAGACCAGGGTTCGGTCTGGCCCTGTAGTTGACCTCGTGAATGGACTGGACATGCCTAGGAAAGGCATCCTCGGTTCCTTCCTTCTCGTTTGATGTTCTAGAAGTTCATAATCAAGCTCGTCCCATCCGAGACATCTCCCTCATACCATAATGGTATTTGCCCATGGTCTCGGCCTCGAACATGGTGTTGAAAAATTTGACCACGTGGGCGGTAGTATAAGACTTGTAGTAGTTCATTATTATCACTTGAAAATTACAGCATTCGTCGCAGATATCACAGGCTTTAAATATAACTGGTAACACAGCCTCTACACTTTGTAGATGTAAATGATAAATGGCTCTGCACTGTTCTGCGATTCTACACGTGTACAGACGCTACTTTTTCTATCACGTGGCATCCGTGAAATGGGCGTCGTTTTATTACAGATAAATTCACCGTAACAATTACTATATCATGTACTTTTATAATCACACTTGTTCAAAGTAATAATTTCACATTTACCTGTATATTTTCGCACCAGGCTCTCAGACCTCCACAAACACGTGGGTGAAAACATGTGGTGCTACAGTAATGCAGTAATGTCGTAAATTTTCACAATACTTGCCAAATAATTCACCATACAATTGTTGATCACTGCACATCAACAACGGTGATTCGTAGTTCTTTAGTGCTCGATGGCACCCGATAATGATTTCCACGCTGAAAAGCGGACTGTTTGCCACGTCTAATGCGACGGATATAATTACACGCCTACACAGGGCGGATTCTCCAGACGTAGTGCAAGGAGCTGCGTTCCTCGTGGAAGCAAGTCGTCAAACTAAGTCGTTGGGCGACTACTTACATTCCTATTTGCATATCTGCAATGATATTACCTTACCTTAAAGTGATAAAACATTCTCCAAAATGTTTCAATAATACTGAATGACGAAATGGAATATTCTGAGTCTCGTGGAAAGATAAAATTGATTAATAAGACCTCAGATAAATAATTAGCAGACTTCACCAAAGTCAAATGTGCGATTCTCCGCTACTTCAAAGAGAATTGTATAAGCTCTCGGCTTCTCGTAGCTTTCTGGGTGTGTTCAAAGGTAGTACATCCCATCATAAATGTGCTGTCATGAAATATATCACATGAACCTTAGCTCAGCGGGTTCAATATCGAAAAACATGACTGAATAAAACTTGTAGCAATTCCGAGATTTAAGCGAAAAAACGAAAAATGAGACCTTCAATCCCCCCTCTCTCCCCCCCCCCCCCCCCCCCCCCCGGGCTCAAAGGCTACGGGCGTGAACTTATGATATGTTCACCTCCTAACTAGTCCAAACAAAGCTACGAAGTCAAAAATTGTGTTCCAAACATTTCCCTCTATACCCTTTTTTGAGCATTCGTTGACTGGACTTTAAAGACATAATATTACACACGTATTCGTTGCTACGATAGATGGGAAATTTTGCTTACATAAGAGGTTAGAGGGAAGGTGAGCCTAAAGGGTAATTGTAAAGGAGTAGTGAACCGGGATTCTACTCTTGTACTGGAAATTTAAGTTATATTATTTAAATACGTTTTTTTCCTGATTGAACGAAAATTGCCATGTTTGTAAGCGCACACATTCACGTCACATTACTGTCACCAACATGGGAGAAACAAAATACACCTTGTTATATATTATAAATAGTTAACACCACATATGCCAACACTCGACTACAGCGATTAAATTTCGTTGTCCTTGATCCACGGTACAGTCTGTTGTTGTTGTTTATTCTTTTGGGGCTTTGCGGCATCATGGTCATGTAGCCCCGTGCTCTAGGGTGTGTGTAGATGTTGTCTGGAAACCTGTGTCACTGTGATGTATGTACTAGTGTGTGCACATGTCAATGAGGAAGGAGTAGATTAGTAAGGAGTATTCAACACCCCCACCACTACTCCCAATACGAGCCGATATCTCCAGAACCAATTGTCAGAGTTTCACGAATGAGGTGTTGTTGGACTCGAGCTGACGGGGGCTTTCATATGGACCACTCATTATATTATAAAAAAATAATGATAAATGTTGTTTTTGAAAATAGGCGATAGTTTGAAAACCGATGACGATACAACATTGTACAATGGCTTAAACGAACGGTCTCTATGACCTTTATTTTATATAATAAAACTTTTTATTTTTTATGTTTTTTAAGAGTTATTTTTTATTTATTGGAAACTAGGATTTGCACAAAAAGTTTTGCTTGACATAAATCAATGGTCCTTACCCCTCTACCTGTAAACCAAGTTTAAGGTCTCGAGGACAAAAACCAGTAGTAGTATAGTGAGAATGAGAGTCCTGCCCCACTTGTCGTGGCTAAGCCCAACAAACAAACATGGCGGCCAAGCGAATGTTAAACGCGAACATTGCCGATATCTCGCGAGCGCATGATTGGATTTTGATTTGTGATGGGTTGTAGGAGTCGGCGTGACGTCCTATTTGCTATGAATGAGCGGTACTATTTTTAAAAGATAATTTTGAAAATTTTTGTTTTTGAAATTGTCCTTATTTTGGAAACGATTAAGTTGACAAAGAAGTTTGTTTGACGTAAATGAATGGTCCCTAGACCCTTTAGGTAGAAACCACGTTTGAAGTCTGAAGGACAAAAGGAAATGAATTTTGAAAAATGGTCACTATTTTGGAAACGAAGAATTTTACAAAACCGTTTGTTTGACATAAATGAAAGGTCCTTACCCATTCTACCTCTAAACCAAGTTTCAGGCCTCTAGGTCTAAACTAACAGTAGGGGGAGAAGGAGAGTTCTGCTTTTTAGTTGCGTGCGTGCTTGAATACGTATGGCTATGCTGCAAACGGGTGAAGGAGTAGTCGTAAATGGGCCTGTGTGGTATCGTTTGAATTGTATTTTTCAGCTCTATCTGATGGTGAGGTAATTTTTTTAAATGGCTGGAATTTGGAAACGTGATTATGGGGTAAAGAAGTGTTTTTTATGATTTTTGGTAATATGTCGGGAACCCATGAAGCTAGAACAAAAGTTGACATGTCATTATTTTCGTCGCGCTGACCTATTGCTGAGGATGTCTGTGTTGAGTAGGAGTAAAAACCCATTTTGGGGTAAAACCATGATTTTAGACTTTTGTTATATCTGACGAACCAATCATGCCAGAGGCGTGTACGAGGTGTCAAGGACTCGGGGTAACGCTCTCTTCCCAGTGTGAAAGTTCAACAAGACAAAACACACAACATCTTCTCAGTTCAAGTGATAAAAATCAGCTCCAGCAAGTTTATGTGCTGACAAAAAGCCTATAGGCCAGGATTCAAATGTTAACCAACGATCGTTTTCTGATTTTAAATTTAGCCCACGTGGTAAACCGACTTGCTCAGTTGTATTTGGTACTAAAGCCATGTGTTTTAATAAAACTGTTTTTATTGTAAGTTATTAACCTTGCATGAGAGCACAGAGTACTTTAAAGCATAATGTATGCTTGTCCACTGTCTGTTCATTACGTTAATGGCGCAAGACCACACCTAAATACAAACAAAATAACCAATCACTCAATCATTCAATCAATCAATCAATCAATATTTGTACATAAAACTTTAACGTTAATTGGCATTAAATGAAACACCATCAAAAGAATATTTAAAACTAAACTGTATGTCGGCACTAACAATAACCCATCTACTTTTTTTTTTTATAAAACTGCAGTCATTTACATCACCTTTTAACCAATATATAAACAAAAAATGAATGTCAAGTCATTTTGTTCAGATTAACTAGTTCAAACCTGTGGATATTGGTTCAATTTAAATTTGTGTTTAGAAAAAATCCAATATGGTCTTGTACCTTTTCCGGTCAACAACCAATATGGTCTTGTACCGGTTGCCAATACATAGCCATTAATCAAGAAAGCAATCATCGTCCCAGTCATGTACAGGTAATGAATTTTGTCCAGGGGTTTTAATAATGGTTAAATGGGATAGCATTTTAAGTTAGGCTTACCTGAGTTTTGAATAGTTCACTCTTTGGCAATGGTTCCACTCTAGTGCTTCTCGGGTTTTCAGGGACTGCTACGGCGGAAAAGCTTTTCTTTTCAAGTTTCTAAAAATAAATAAATAAAATAAACAGCTATAAATACATAAATTCAGGCTAATACATGCATTTCATTAAAAAAATTCAAACAAAAATGAAACAAGTTAGTTTAAAAAATATCTCACCTTGACTTGTACTGGCTTGTTGCTGTTTTCTTCTAGTGGCCTCAAAATTGCAATGGTCTCTCTCGCAGACATGTGAGGTATACCGGTTATCTGCAGACAAATAAATAAAAATCATTAATTAGCTAATAATAATATCGTATGGCCTCGGTGCCTGGTGCAAGCTTTGCTATTTGACACCCAGAGGGTAGCTTGCATGTCGAATTTCGTAGTTCCTTGACTATGAAAGTCAAGGAGGTTAGATGTTAGATATCTAATCTCCTTGAACACAATAGCGCTTTCTAGTAGAGAAATGAGGAACTTTGTGCTGGCGGAAACTCCCGAGATTAATTTTGCCATTATGAACTCGGCCTACTGAATTCAAATGGGTTCTTTGACATGCCAACATCGTATGACATGCGTATCGTATTTTTGCCGCCTTTCAAAAATCACTTACCACGGTCAGGGGCGAACCTGCAATCTTGGGGTTAGTAGACCGACACGCTATCCACTCACCCACCGTGGCAAGCTATTAATTAGCTGATCATTATCTAAAACTTTAAGGTTCATTAGCATTACATTATTAAAACAAGATGTTCAGTAAAGAACATATAGCCTACTTCCTCCTAAATGTATGAGTATAGTTATAACTCGTTGTTATTATCAAAGAGTATAATCGAATCATTTCTTGGTTGAAGACCTTAGAAACTATTTACCTCTACCAAACGCCACAATCTAGAAAAAAACTACTACCATCATTGAAGAAAGATAGATAAGAAGTATCTCAAGATTGTTATGGATCTGGAGACATAATCGACCGGACTGGCTGCGTGGCTCAGCGGTATCGTTCTCGCTTGTTGGGCCCTAGGTTGCAGGTTCGTATCCTGGCGAAGTCAGCTGGCATTTGAGGGTGCACAAATGCGAGGGAGCCGTGTCAGTAGATTTAGTGGTACGTTAAAGATCTCCTTTGGGCCAAAATTCCGGCACCCCGGCGTATCTAAAAGCAGCAGTAGTTAAAAGGGACGTAAAACAAATAACATTATTATTATTGTTACTATTACATAATCAACCTGCCGTGGGCAACATCCAACTTTGAGTTGAGGCATGTCTTTACACGTCTGGTTGTGCATGGCTTTCACAACCCTAATTGAATTAACAAATCTTTCCATGACCCTACAGAGACGTGTGTATACAAACTATGTGGATATTTTCGATTGCTATTTGCCTGAAATAAAAGTATTAATTAATAACCTGAACTAGCACCAACGGCTAGAATTCAGTTACTATGTGAAATCGTTTTGTTCCTTACTTCAAATAACATTTTCAAATAACGTACAATAGGCTGTTACAAACCCTTTAAAATAAAAAGTAAAAATTTTTCGTAGTATCATCTTGCCATTATTCAAGTTCGATGCGCATAGAATGCCAATGGTCTACGGTACTAACCAACGGAGTCCCACGTAGACCAGTCGTGACATCTAGTGGAGAAGTATCGAACAATATAACCCTAACAGGGCGAGTGCATTCTAGTGGCCATAAGAAGAAACTTTTCAATAAAATCTTGAAGTTAATAAGTAGGCCGGCGTGCAGTTACCTTTTTGGTTGCTAGATGTCTCGAGCAAATCTGCGGGTGAATTATGTTTTAATTAAATATATATTTTCCACAGTAATATGCAAAATATAACTCTTAATTTTAAAACGCCTGAATCATTACAAAACAATAAATATATAAAATTTCAAGCAAAAAAAAAATTACTATGATGGGGTTTGAACCATAGGCATATGAATGTTAGGCCAACGCTTTACCACGGAGCCATTTGTGCCAACGAACATCGTTCTATTTAAAATGACTTACATATAACTTGTTAGCAAATAATGATTTAGACTAAACGATTTCATCAGTGGAGTATATTATTTATTTATAAAGCATTTCATACAAAGTTTATTTATTTTGTATCAGTACGCTATATTGCATGCAATACTCAAATTAGTGAAATATAAGTCAGGCACACGATATCCGCTGCCATCTTGTCTTCTTACCGAGACGGCTCAGTTTTTAAAATCACTTCTGCACTATAGTATTACAAAATAAACTTTTAATTTCGAACTTGCCTCTTCCTTTAGAACAGTTAAATCGATTCTCGGCTCGATAATCGGAACTGGTGGGTCCCATGATATGGATTATAAAGTTTGCATAATTCGCACGGCCACCATCCTGAAATGGTACGGCGGATGATCTTGTAGTTTGGTCACAAGACGCGTCCTATATGAAGGTATGTTATTACCAAATTTGATAGAGATCGGATAATTTGGTTAGTCACTATTTGATTTTACGTTTTGAACGTTTGAGTGGCCGCCATTCAGTTTTGGTAAATATGGCGGCGATATAAAACATGACACTGAGGTGCCCTTTGCTTGTTCTACCTCTGTACCAAATTTCGTTCAATTCGGATTCACCGTGTTTGAATTGATAGGGGGGGGGCAGACATTCAGAGTACACACACTCACTCACACACATACACACACACAGACAGACACACAGTTTTTAGCCCTGTAGTGATCTCATAAGTCTACTTTCATTTTTTTCAAAAATCGAAAGTAGGCTAATAATCATTCAAATGTACTTACCGAAAACAAAAGAATTTTATCCCGAAGTTCAGTTCAGAGCTCTACTGTATACGTCTGTTTGCTAAAACGACAAGTGCATCACTTACGCAATCCTTATCAGTCTGTTTAGCAGGAGAGAGAGTTGCATTTTCTCAGCGTTTTGACCTAAAACTGATCTCTGTCTCGCACATGTTCCCAACCTAAAGATTCGTATATCTTATACTAGTTCATTTTTTAATTAAGAACCAAAATGTCCGCCTCTTATTCACCAGTAGTACGACTGTCTAGGAACCTAAATGGCGGTCTCTCTGTTTAAACGCTAGACCTGCTAGCTGCCACCAGCCAAGTAACCTAACACTGTACTTCCTGCCCACGTAGACATTCCTGTCTTATCAGCAGTTGCTCTCACCAAACCGCCATGCCGCTGTATTCAGTGTCCAGCAAGTAGAACAATGTGTGTTAGCATTGAAAACGTGTGTGTCTTATTATTATTATTATTATTATTATTATTATTATTATTATTACACATTTTACGGTAATAATAATTACTAGCAAGCGGCCATCAATACATGATCATGTTAACCACATACTTTCAACCTACAACACATCACTTCACCCAGTTCAATATTTAGTTTATAACATCTCAGGGCAAATCTTTGGCTCTTTGCGTCCATGCACATGGCTTGGTCGACCGAATGTTCTAGTTTTTCATATTCTACAACCATTTCCTGTGCCAGACACCGGTCTCGCTTATTACCATTTACTAGCATGTTAAAGATCCCCTTCAGGGGTAAAAATCTTAGCACGCTTCACACGTTTTGGAATATTAGCCTCCATTCGTCATAGGGAATATCGGAAAACCAACCGTCATAACCTGCCCCCGCCGTCCCGCCAAAATAGCGATCCATTTCTTCCGGGCACGGCCACCATAGTCAGCAACAGGCCCGTTCAAACACACGCCCAGCGGTATCGTCTCTCTGTCTACCACTTTTCATTTACAATTTAAAATTATATAAAATAATATTTTTTGTTTCATCGTTAGGTGCCCCTTTGTTAACAACTATTATCATTTGTCAAGTTACTGATCAGCAATCACTAACATGTTAAAAGATCGCCATGAGGGATTGTGAAATATTCGCCTTTATTCGTTCGTCATAGGAAAATATCGGAAAAGCGACCCCTCGCTCCGTCATAGACCACCCCGTCGAAATAGCCATTGCTCTATTGAGCACGGCCACCTTGGCCACTCATAGTCTCGTTGCAACACACGCCCAGCGGTACCGGCTAACTGTGTACGAGCACTCTTCATTTATAATTTTAAAAAAATGTGCAATTTTTTTCAACATGTATGGCCTTGGGCAGTTTGTGATTTATTTTTGAAAAAGACTATCACATTTCAAAGAGGGCGTCACCCCGAGTCCTAGGACACCTCGTACACGCCTCTGACATGATTGGCTCGCGAGATATAACAAAACGTCTAGAATCACTTTTTACCCCAAAATAGGTTTTCACATCTTATCTCCGTAAAGAGCGCAACGAGACAAAAAAAAAAGGATCCACGCACATCGCTCTAGCTCTATGGGTTCCCGAGATATCAACAAAATGTTTACTTGTTTACCCCAAAATCTAGTTTCCAATATTTTGTTTTAAATATAATGTGTGGTCCATAGAAAGGCCCCCGTCACCTCGAGTCCTACGACACCTCATTTGTGCATCTCCGACCATGGATTCGCGAGATATCGGCTCGCATTTTGAGTTTTAGGGTGGGGTTAAACCCGTACTGCTAACCTACTGTTATTTTTTTGTCCTATTGACCTGGAACTTGGTATTTGGGTAGAGGGGGCAAGGACCTTTGATTTACGTTAAACAAACTTTTTTGTAGAATTCCTGGTTTCTAAAATATAGCCCACTTTCAAAATTAAACGTTTATGGAAAAAATGTAAAAAATTAAACGTTTTGTTCTAACGATAAAGGACATAGAGATATTCGTTTAAGCCGTTGTATAACGTTGTATCACCATTGGTTTTCAACCTATCACCTACTTTCAAAAACAAATATTTTCAAAAATTTTAATATATATATAACGGGTGGTCCATAGGAAAAAGGGCGTCACCTCAAGTCTTACGACACCTCATTCGTGCAACTCCGACCATGGGTTCGGGAGAAAAGTCTATTTAAATGTTTCAACTTCGCACGGCGGCCATGTTGGTTTTTTGGGCAATGCGGCTTCGAGTGAAGTAGAAGCACCTATACTAACCTACTGGCTGTATTTACAGTGTCATCGCCTTGTTATGGGTTGACATTTGAAATGTGCATGTGTCCACTGCGTGTAAGTAATAGCATCGTTATGTTTATGTGTGTATGTCCGTGGTTTCGACAGCCCTAGATAGTATGTGGGCTTTCAGTGATTTTTCCTATCTACTCCGGGGAAATAGCGTTTCGTTTGTTCCGGTGTATGTTAGTTTGTCGGCTGTGGAATATGTCCCTTATTGCATTTTCAGGGCCCTATATTGATGGCACGCTCTGTGTCGGTAATCATTATTGTACTATAGTGTACTTCAGGAGAATGAAGTTTTCCTGTGTCTAAGTGTTATTATGGGTAAATGTGTCTGTGTTTTGCGTGTAATTAATGTTATTTGGCGTTGTAAAATGTCCATAGTGTTGTTCGTTTTGTAACTTGCGTTCCATGGTTTATTACTTCTACTCCAGGGAATTGATTCTCACCGTATCTGAACTGTTTTAACGCTTCGCTTTGGAGCTATGTACTGTGTATCTTTTAAATGCTTCTAGCATGTTAATCAATTGCCGCTTTTGATCGTATAACCGCGTGTACTTGGGTATGTAATGTATTTTCGCTTACGTAGGGTGTTCCTATTGCCGCGCCATTGTATTGATGTAATGGCGGTTGTTGTTTTATTGTCCACGCCTGGCGTCAGTGAAACCTATTGTATGTATGTCTGTGTCCTCTCCCTGTCTATCCCGGAAAATGCTTCTCAGCGTACTGTGGTGTGTTTTCTCCCTGTCTATTCCGGAAAAATGCTTCTTAGCGTACTGTGGTGTGTTTTCTCCCTGTCTATTCCGGAAAAATGCTTCTTAACGCACTGTGGTGTGTTTTCTCCCTGTCTATTCCGGAAAAATTCTTCTTAGTGCACTGGGGTTTGTTTGGCCGTGTGACTGCTTGTCGTATCTAACTGAAACCTATGTGTCAATGTGTCCGCAGGTGTCTCCTAATGTATGTATTTATGTCTTTCCCTACCCTTATTGTGTAGGTCCATATTATGATTTGCTAAACGCGCGTGTCTTTCATTCTAAAAAAATGGTTGGCCCCGCCTTGGCGTAATTAACTGGATATGTGTATTAGTGTATTCAGATTTGTGGCCTGATATTCAATCTATTGGATCATATGCCTTTGTGAATATTTAATTATTATTGTATTTTAATAAAATTTGTCTGATATGCCGCTGACTTCCTTATAGCCGATTAAACTATTATACTCAAATCATATTAGATACATTGGTTTGAAACAGGCTATAAGTCATGTCTATCAGATGTCATGTAACTGGCATCCTTACAATCGATTAGACTGTTATACTCAAATCGTATTAGATGCGTTGGTATGAAACAGACTGTAAGATTTGCTGATTGGCTATGCATTGTGTCTTTCTTAAGTTGACTTAACTCAGAAGAACAATATATATATAAAGGCGATAGAAATATGGTCCTTTTTAAAGAAAATGTTACCCTACTGTATAATGTTAATGGATCGTGTTTAGGAGTTAAATATTGGACTCCGTTTAAATATGGTATTACTGACTCTAGTAAAAAAATCGACCGACGTTTGACTGGCATTACAATTTATTAAACTGTAAACCTACTTGGCATTGGATGATAATATGTGGTTCCTAGGATGGGTAATGAGCATTAGCCCAACAATGTCGCTAAAAGCGGCATGCCCCATATCGTAGACTAAAATGTATGATAATTTAATAGGTTAATGAATTTTTCTAGCCCAGCAATATTGCTTATAAGCAATACGCCCTATTTTCGCTGGCTAAATGTTAATGCGTAGGTTAGAAACTAATTGTACTTGCTCGGTACTATGTCGCTGTTGTAGTTGTCAATTTGACGTAATAGAATAAAAATGATCCAGAAAAATGTTTTTGTTTTGTTGTGGGAAACCGTGCTACTGATTAGGTGTGCGTATGGCTTGCTAACTTGTGTTCCCTATCTTGTGTTGTGCAGCCCTGCCGAGTGCACTTGCGGTCTCGCTCTCGCGATGGCCGTCCGCTTGGTTACCGCTGACGAGTGTTTTTGTATAACGTTCCACTTCCATGCGTGCATTGTATGTCGGTCATTGTGTAGAAATGTATTTGTGCGATCTGTGTTTAACTATAAATATGTATCTGTCCCCGTGTAATGTTTTGTAATCCTTGTGCGTTCCTTTCTTTTCCTCGCCATGAATCTAAAGTATTCTGGTATTTTCGTCCAGATGTCCGCGTGAACTCATGTGTTACTTGATTTGTTGTGTGTCATTCTCTGTTAATGGTATAAAAATATATCCAATATACTCCTATGGAACCTGTAACACATGCCGTACATTGTACATACATATTTCACTATAATTCCATGCTTAACAGTAAGCTCTCCCTTTTCAATAAAAAGGCTTGCTATCTAGCGTTAACTCAATATACATGTATATAACTAGTAGGCCTAATGTATGCTAAGAGTTTCGTGTTGTTTCTGCCACTCGTGTGATATTTGTGTGGATTTCGCGGAATTTGTGAGTCTAGTGCCCATCCGTACCTGTAAGGTCCTTGGTTCGATCTCTGGCGTTTGTTCTTGTTGTTGCAATTGGCCCTTTCAATGTGTGCGCCGTTTCAATCTACCTGTGTTATAATTATGCATATGCATGTATCCCTCTGTCCGTTTGCTTATCCCTGTCAATTTCGGTGTGTGCTAACCTGTGTTATTGTGCTGTCCTTTCCACTTATACTCCGTTGTAAGGCTGGCGGCCATGTGTATGCCAACTATTTGAGCACTTAATTGTGCATGTTCTCTTATGAATTGTTTATTAGCCAAGTGTAGTTTCTCACGCTCTGTAGTTAGCTGTTCAAGGGTGGCGTTTGGCTGCAGTTGAGCGTACATTGTATTTAATCGGTCATGTATTCTGTTAGCCTTCAAGTGTTCTAAATGTAGCTGCACATGTATGGCATTTAATGGTTTGTGTGCGACCCTTAGCCGTATATTTGCATGTTCTGATCATGTATTTGTTAATCTAGCCTGTGTCGCTTCTAATCGCGTATGTGCTGTATGTGATCATGTATGTATTCTCAGTAGTCCCGCTTGCTGTCTATTTAAAAGCGTGTATAACATGTTTATTCACATATTATTTGAAATGTAGGCGTTTACCGTCGTCCTAGTGTTTGGTAACCCTGTTGGCTCTGCATGTGGTCCCATGTTGAAATGTTTCGTGTATGTTTTCGCTCTGAGACAGGGTGGGTTTTCTAATTGGCTAATTTCCGTGTGGGGATGGTGATGATTTGGGTCCGTATGTGTTAGCTAATAACGTGTTTTCCCGCATGATCTGTTAGTCATTTAGATGTGTCTGCCCGTGTTCGCCATTTGATGTTGAGTGTGGTTTCTAGCAGCAAATCTATTATACGCTTCTGGTATCCATTTGGATGGCCCTGTATGCCCATTCTGTGGTGTCTGCAATAGGGTAACTCTAGGTTCTCCCCTATCATATCCCCTGTTTGTCCTGCCTATTAGTGTGTGCCTGATCGCGCTAGGTGTTCCTGTTGGAGTAGGTAATAAAATTCATCTGGGTGAATGAAGTATTTCCGAATGTGTATTTGGGAAAGTGGGTTTACGTGTCTCGGCCATTTTGTTCTCCTCCCTTTTTGGGGTATTAATCACAGTAATTTCCATGTTCTGCAATTGTTGTGTGAGTTCGTGTATCTTTTTTTTTAGATCATGCGTGTCCGCTTTCATGTGTTGATCTATTGCTTTCTCCTTTATCTCGTTGCCAGCCCTATCGTGTATAAGTGGGGCTGCAGGCTTATTGGCTGCTAGTATGAGCTGTGTTCAGTCCCTTTACTTGGGGTGGCTGAGCTAGGGGGATGAGTATGTGAAGAGGGTGGTGTTCAGCTAGGGGAAGTTTAGTGGATGTGTGGAAACTCCGGACGTGTGCTGGAAAATGTTGTAGAAGAGCGAATGGAGCTCTACGCGACGAGGGTTGTAAATCGATGGGGGCGCGCTTCAAGGCGGAAGCTAGCAGCTTACGGAGTGAGTTCTGTGATTAACAATCTAAGTAGTTTCTGACGGTGCACCAATTGGGTCTGTGTGCGTGCGAACTAAGAAAGCAAGGCCGTTAGTAATGAATAAGGCACTAGCGCTTGCACAGCGGGTTTGGAATAATGTGATGATAGGTTAAGGTGTAAGTAGGGAAGCGGACAGTGAAGACGGTGATGGTAAACAATAATAATAACTGGGCGTTTATGAAGTGTACTAGTTTACTAGTATAATGTAATGTTGTAAGGAGCTTCCCTCAACTGTGGGGACAGCTCAAACAAATAAGTGTACAAGTGTGAAAGGTGTGGTAGATGGGATGGATGTGTGGGAATACTGAGAGTGACACTTACCGCAGGTACGATGTCAGCGTGAGGTTGAGCAGAGTCTCCGACGGTAACAGATAACCTCCCTCAGATTGGGGGCCTTTTTATGTATTTGCATATTGCTGCGTTTGCACATAGCTGTTTGGATGAGCAGTCCTTTTGTATTTGTTTGGGTGTGAGGCAAGCGCTTGGGTAACAGCTGTGGTTAACTGTTCCGGCTTGGTGTGGAAAGAAATGTATAGCTCTAGCTGTTGCTTCCAGCTTGGGGGTGTCTAAAGGGTGAAATCAGTGTAAGGCGTTGGACAGACGGTTGTAATCGGTGTAGATGGTAGGGGTGTAATTGTAGATAACTGTAGATGTAGATTTTAGCTGTAGATTAGTTGTATGACCCTTGGTGTATGCAAATATGTCTCTTAAGGGCGCTAAGACCTTAGGGCCCTACCAGCTGCATGTTTTTCGTTTGTAATTTCGTATATTGTTTCCACAGTTTGGAGTAATCTTGCCTTAATTGTATCCCTTCCTCCTGTATTAGTGTATCCCCTGTTTTCATGTTTGTGTAGGCTATGTATAGGTGAACATGCTCCTTGTATAGCTGGCAGTGCTTCTCGTGGATCTGTGATGAGTTCTATTTAACTGCGCACATATGCTATTAACCTTTAGAGTTATTATGTTCCCTTGAATGCCTTCACTGTCTACCAGTGTGTAGGCTTTCAGAATCCTATTGTACTGATTGTCTAGGAATTCTTGTATCTTTCTCAGGTGCGCTTGTTCTTCTTGTATCCATTGGCGCCCTTCTACTACTTTCTTGTGTACGCTTAGGGGGCTGTTCTCACCGTAAAGTGTAGACATGTTGTATATATGTGAGTGTGTAAGTGTTGGGGGTTGTAATTTTCCCTTGCTTTAATTATGCGCAAGACGGAAATATGTATGGAGCCAATTGGTATCTCTCAAACGGTTTGTCTCCGCTTTTAGTCAAGCTTTAATGAAGTGAGAAATAGGAACGAGAGAAGGTCCTTCTACTTAGTAGTATGTGGCTATCCTGTTTCTCGCTTTAATAGGAGGGTTGGGATGGGTAGCTAATTTATCGTGTTTGGGGCTATAGCCTAATTCGCTTCATTATTTCGCTTGGCACTCGCCAATTTTTATCTAAATTCTGTACTCGCTTGGCTGCAAAATGTGTACCCGATCGTCAACTACAGAACTCGTTGTATGAGTCCTCTCAGATGTAGTTTTTGATTGACTATAACCTCGTGTGCTAGAAGGGGGTGAGTGTGACAATGTAAGAGGTGGTGACTCTCTGTGTATCTGATTATTAAATTAATGGAGTGGATTATGATTAAGCCTAGTGGCTAATAAACAATGACGGGACGGCCGCCTATCAAAGTGCTGACGGTAGACCTTGGTGGCACGCGCTCGGCTGAGCTAACTTGCAGTACAATGTCAACAGGCGCTGGACTGATGGTTCAGAGTCAGCGTAATCTAAATGTTATTATTAAGCGAGACGTTAGGATATGCGTTTCAATAAAATGAGACAGACAGCAAGTTATAAAATAAAGGTGTGAGTTTACTGGGGTGCCGTAGGGGCATCAGACAGACTTCAGAGGATTACTCTAGTGAGTGATAGTTCACCAATAATGATGAGGCGATTACAAAGTTTGTAGGGCAAGGTGGTGAAAATTATAATGTTGGGAGTTTACCAGAGCACCCACTAACCTTCGATCAGATGAACGTCGTCGGCAACCAGCTGGGCGTGAAGTCGGATAGACGAGACCAGACACAAGGCAGAGCCTCGTTCTTTGGGCAGGCGCCCTATTTATTCCTAATGTTGTTACTGATAGTGCGTGTTGAAATGTAGCTGCTCCACTTTCAGTATTTGCAGCTGTGTTCGACCAGTGTGTGGCAACATGTCGTAATTCTGTAGTGAAAAATCCACAGCCTGCTTCCAGTCTCCGACCGGGTCAGGAATGGAATGAATGAAGCCCCTATCTAGCGGCGAGGATATGAACTGTGCCGGCTGCCGAGGCCTGACGCACTCCTCTGGGGCAATGATTAAATGAATGACAGATGAAATGAAATGATAGTGGAGAGTGTTGCTGGAATGAAATTTTGACAGGGAAAACCGGAGTACCCGGAGAAAAACCTGTCTGCCTCCGTTCTGTCCAGCACAGATCTCACATGGAGTGACCGGGATTTGAACCACGGACTCAGCGGTGAGAGGCCGGCGTGCTGCCGCCTAAGCCACGGAGGCTCGTAATTCTGTAGTAAGTTTATTAAATGTTGTAGGAGTTTGGTAATGAAGCGTTTGTGGTTGTTTCCTTGTATCCTTGTGTATTTGATTTGGGGGTGAAGTGTGTAGAGAATTGTAACAGATAAGAGTTGTACTTGTAGATTGTAGCTGTATTGGGTATTAGATAGATGTACCCTGTGGGTTATACCCCAGGGTGCAACAATATACTAACTCATGGTTATATAAATATTATTTTAATTACATCGTCAATAAGGAATCTGGCTATCATGGTCATTTTTGTGTCATTTTACATCTTGTGATGTTTTTCTTTTACATTGAAGATACTACAGTATGATGAAAAATTTTAAAATTATTTAGAAATTAATTTGAGTGAAGTTGTCAACTGCAAGCCATCGCGGGCCACTTTAGCCAGTCTAAGCCCTGGGGCTGCAGCCCCACTTGTCCCTCCCCCTCGTCGGACCTGGTCGAATAACACATGTCCTACCCTTGTACCCAATTTTTGCTCATTACCCAATGTTTGCAAATAGCGCACACTGGTTGTGTGATCGCATTCCATACCATTCCAACTGCATACCACTGTGTAGACAATAGAGGCTTTAAGTGGTACGTCACAGCATGGCAATTTTGCGCATCATCGATATGATGTATTCCAAATATTGCGGCGAGTTCATGTTAAAGAGATAGGGTATTTGGAAAATTATGTATTTGGTGAAATGGTTATGCGCTTCATATGCTTACCTGAACATTGCATTGTGAGGGACGCCTGCACACGTTCATTTGGGAACACTAAGCCCAACTACTATTATAAGTGACGTGTGAAAATCATTGTAATTTTTCCCAAAATATAGACCACATTTCTATACCCTTAGAATTTGTTCCGCGGTTAATGACTAGTGTTGTCTTTCAGAATTGTGTTCTCCATAATATCCTTTTTTCACTGATGTTGGAATTGTGATTTTATCTTTAGTAGATTAGGGTATTAAATTATTGGCTGGCTGGCAATTTCACTGTGTGAATGACTCATAACTTAAGTTTAAGTTTCTTTTTTTTAAATATTTTCACGAGTGGGTGAGTGGTCAAGGTGTCGGTCTACTAACCCCAAGCTTGCAGGTTCGCTCCTGGCCGTAGTAAGTGATTTTTGAAAGGCGGCAAAAATTACGACACCATGTCATACGATGTTGGCATGTCAAAGAAACCATTTGAATTCAGTAGGCCGTGTTCATAATGGCAAAATTAATGTCGGGAGTTTCCGCCAACACAAAGTTCCTCATTTCTCTACTACAACGCGCTATAGTGTTCAAGGAGCTTAGATATCTAACCATCTTGACTTTCATAGTGCTTCAAGGAACAACGAAATTCGACATGCAAGCTACCCTTTGGGAGTCAAATAACAAATCTTGCACCCGGCACCCCAGGCCATACAATAATATTATTATTATTATACGAGTAGGGCAGGAGTCAGACTTTTGCGATTTGTTATTTCAACTTCATGTGCTAAAATGGGCCACAATCTTTCGAATACGTGGTAAGAAAAGGAGTAAATAAATTCGCAAATCTTCACCAGAACAGCTTCCAGAATCCGGACTATAAGGTAAGAGGTATGACATATAATATATATGCAGTTATTGCATAAAAGGTGTTCAGTTATATTAAGTACAAAGGTGTTGGGTTATTATTTTAGCTAATAGCGATATAGCAATGCCCTGTATGGTCTATTATGCTTATACAGTTCCGTACATTATACCATGATTTTATCCAGTAGGCTAAAAAAGCTAGATGAGGCTGTGTGTACATATCCATGTATAAATATATCACTTTTCGTTTTCAGATGCTGTGGAAGTCTTGGGCCAAAGGGATATATTACGCCAATGTTCCACCCTTTAAAGCAATTGCCACCAGTCGTGGACCAAGAAATTGGCTTAGGATTGATTCTTGGAAGATACCTCTCCTCTGACTGAATCATTTTCTGCATTAGTAGAAGCTGAACATCCCTTTACTAAACAAGAAGTGGATTAACCTACTTGAAAATATGTGTAGGCTAGTGACTGAATTTCATTGTGTCCTCAGAAAATGAAAACTATAAGGCCTATGATCTTCCATTAGCAGATCACAATGACTATTCCTATGTTAGTATGCACTGAAAAATAATTTACAATGTGTTTGTCATGATGATTTTTCAGGAAAGAATAAGCTGTTGTTAAAAATTATTTTTAGTTCCCTAGTGTTGGTGACATTGGGAGATCATGAGCTCATTTTTGAATGGGGGAGGTAGGAGGAAAGCGAGTTTGCGCAGCTTCAATTGAGGCTGCTTCTTCAGAGTCCAGAGCATGCAGAACGTTCTTAATGGAGTCTATATATTCAGCATAGTATTCAACCGCTTGCAGCCACCCCACCTAGTTAGAACTGGCTTAGGGGGCTATGGAATTTCTGGGTACATTTATTTCAAAAGATGAAATCTTTTGTGGGATTTGAGAAAATCGTTTTTCACTGAGGTAATCAATAGATCTACTTTGGGGTAACTGGCTCTTACCTCTTCTGCCACACGATGAAAGTCATGTGCTACACAAGTTAAGTGAGTCATCTTAGGGTAATTATTAGAGACGAGAATTATAGGCACTAAGAACAGTTAAAATTGGCAGGCATATAGGCTCTTAAAATAGCCAAAGTAGGCATGTAAATAGGCACTAACGTGTAAAATAGGCAACAAAATAGGCATGAACAAATTTCTTGTAATTTAATAACATATGTAATTACTATAAAAAGAATTAACAATAAGCAACTTATAATTTAATAACATACTTATCTTATATATAAAAGTGAAAGTCTGTATGTATGTATGTATGTATGTACGAGTATGTATATATGTATGTATGTATGTATGTATGTATGTATGTATGTATGTATGTATGTATGTGGGTGAGTGGGTGGGTGGTTTTTTTCGTATACAAATCTACACCATTCCACCAATCTCAACCAAATTTTGCATACACATAGTTTAGGTCCCAGAAGGAACGGCTGGGTAGATGAATTTTCGATAGTCTTTCTCATTCTTCTGATTTCGGCCTTTTTGCACTCAAGGAAAGGCTAATAAAAGCAGGAAATAAACTGATGAAGTAATAGCAAGGCCGGCCATCTCCATAGCAACAGTAGCTCGAGACGGGACCACCAAGTTTCCATATCTTGGTAAGAGGCCATGCTACACCCACTGCCAGCTAGATCGCATGCCTCCAAGCTGCTTTAAACTGCCTGTCCATTCAACACAAGATAGGTTACAGCACCAACGCACTGATCGCGGCTGCATTTTCACTCCAAGCTGGATCGCATCCCTCCTGGCTGCATGGCAACAGTAGCTCAAGACGGGACAAGCAAGTTTCCATCTATCTCGGTAAGAGGCCATGCTAAACCCACTGCCAGTTAGATCGCATCCATCCAAGCTCCTTTAAACTGCCTGTCCATTCAACACAAGATATGTTACAGCACCAACCCACTGTGATCGCCGCGGCATTTTAACAGCCAGCTGGATCGCATCCCTCCAGGCTGCTTTTAACTGCCTGCCCATTCAACACTCAGACGCGTACAGGATATACTGTATATTAATTCACTGCTAGGTTGCAGCGCCAACCTAACGCGGCTTTTGAAGGGGACGATACCTGAAACGAAAGGTTTTTAACTTTGGAGGCTTAATATCAAGATTGAAAAAACGCGAAAACATGGCACTAAGTTTGTTCTTTTGTTATTCAATCAGCATAAAGTTTATGATATTAATTCACACACATACTAACGCGTAAATTTTCAATATAAAGAAAAACGAAATACAAAACGAAGGGTTGTTAAGTTTGGAGGCTTAATATCGAGATCCCAGGCGCTATTTCTGGTGACTTTCGAGAATTCCCATTCTTGTTCGTGGGGTAAACACATATTGAGAAATGAGAATATAATTCTGTCGAGCGCACCAGCTGCAATATAATGCACTTTAAAATGCAGTCAAAAGGCATCAAATAGGCAATTATACTACAAATAGGCACAAACCCTTGAAATAGGCATTTATAGGCACAATAAAACCAACGAAATCTAGCCTAAAAGAACCTAAAACGGATTTATATCTCGAAAGCCTACGTTTCTAAACACAGGAATAAAATAGGCAAATAGGCAAATTCCCGTCTCTAGTAATTATACAACTCACAATGCTTCTCCGGCTTTCATCATATAAGGTAACACTTTATCATACTGAACGCCCTGTGGCCAGAGGATACCCATAGCTTCATTGAACAGTTTTGCTATAGTTTTGTTATTGCACTTTTCTAGAACATCAGAGTGTAAAAGAATCCGTTTACAAAAATCTTCACTTAACAAACCAGTGATTACGTTGCCAATTAGCCTACCTTCTTTGTCTGTCGTCTCATCAATGGGAACCCAAATCGGACCGTCTGTTATTTGTTGTCTTATCTTCTGAACAATTTCATCGCATATGGCTGAATAATAGGTTTTTCTGAACGTTGAATCATCCGGGATAGTTCGGTTAGAGCCTACATTTCTTGAGGAATTCCCTGAAGTAGGCCTACTGATTATTCAGTTTGAAGAGAGGGATGTCAGCAGAGATGAGAGCGCGGCAAAGATCGGTGTTGAACTCGGACGTTGCCGAGTGTCAGAAACAACTATCTCAGCTTGGAATTTCGTAGTTTGTTAGTCTGATGTTTACTGGTTGAAATGTGTTGTTGCACCAGGGACCTTTGAGTAGATGCCACTGAACATTGACACAAATTACAAAATAATACCTTACTGTCAGTTGATAAACCATCTTCTTTAAATTCTGTTACGTAACTTAATAATTTTAAACTGGTTGACTTTGCTACTTTAGGCATCTTGTAGCAATGTTAATGTCTTCAATGAATGTCAATAGACAACAGAAAACACTGCACTTGTAGACATAGCTGTACGTACAAGAACACTACGATCCGTCTCACTGATAATTCAAACTGTGAAGCACTGGTAGGAGCTACAGTAGATGGAGGTATTGAGACATCAAGGGGAATGCCCGAATTACTAAATAATCCGGAAACTACTGACATATCGTCGATGAATGGGATTTCCTGAGGTACGAAATTATGGGACAGACATAGTCGATGTTATGTGTGATTCTGATGCTCAGCTGATCTCACCTCTTCCGGGTTCACTCATCTCTCTTTCACCACGCCGTTTATCACCTTACCTTAGCAACTCAGGCATGATGATGAGTTGCACCACAGTTAAAATTTTAAATGTTTCTCCCTTATTGACAGGACTGCTAATTTAATAGAATTTAAAACGTTTTTGCCGAAATATGGAATGTATTGACCTTAATGACTAAGAATATGGAACATTATGTGCTAAACTCCAAAATATAGAAAAATATGGGAAATAAATACTGTACTCCATTTTTCAACTCCACACACCAAAGATAATACAAAATATAATTAAGTTTAGCTTCCCAAAGAGACATGTATTTACATATAAATCCTTTCCCCGATTATAATCCACATGCTGTCATTATAGTTAAAGTTCAGTTGTTGCAAAAGCAGTTGATTGATCGTGGAATATTTGAAAATGGACAAAGGACAGTGCTAGTCTCAAAATTTCATTAACTCGTCCCAGTTGCTGAGAATAAAGATCCACATTGACTGCACGCCCGTTTGGAACAAACTCCCAGTGCATCATTCCTTCAAAACTCCACCAGACACATCAATTTAGGGTCGAAACAATCCTTTTTAACTATGACTTTGGCAGGTTGACGGGGGCTGAGCCACTGTGTCGATGCGTCACATGTGACTATTGTCCTGATAAATGTATAATACATGGGGTTACCGATAAGCTGACGACAAATATCCACTGAGCATTGACCCTGGTCAGGAGTTAATTCATGAGGTACAGATCTACAGTTTCTGTTTGATTTTCCAAGTTTCTTAATCTGGCGATGTATTGTATGGTATCTTTTGATGCACGAAGTTCTTCTGACAGCCTATGAGTACTTCTTTACGGATTTTATTCCAAAACTCTGTGTGTATTCTCAATATTCCATAGTTTAGGTTTTCCAAAACGCGATAAATTGGTAGTGTTTTCTTCTGCTGTGTTGAAATGTTGTAACCATTATTGTGCCACACGCCCGCTAACGACATCTTCCCCTTCCACTGCACATATTCTTCGAGTGGAAGCTTAGTAATCTTGTTTCCAGTGGTGCTTCAGAAGGACCCTAACCTTCCAACTTTGTAAGTTCCATTAGTGATTGTGTATCAACAACTGACGACTGATACATTCTTGCAATATACGCAATTCTAGTCATGGCCTCCTGTAAATAGCATTGGCGAATCAAAGAAAACCAATTCTATCTTATAAAACACCAAACTAAAAAAAACGATAATATTTATGAGAGATCCTAATAGCATTGCTCTACATGATGATTGCTGCCTGAGACAGTTGTAAGCTTAATTCTCCTGAGATGTACTACCCACAACGTAAGATATCACGGTATTTACCTAACAGTCAAAGAGGAATACAAGAACTTAATCCTTAAAAGAATATCGGAATGCTGGAAGGAATTCTGCTCATTCCCTACAAAAGCTAAATCTTGGGAATTCATTCAGATACTTACCAGGAAACCAAACAATTTCAACAACCTTACCTCAATAGAGACTGAACTTGGCTATACTAAAACCTTTTCTGATGCCGCAAGCGCTCTACTAAATGCGTTTTTTCCACAAGAAACTGAGGATACAGAAGCACAAAGAGCAGAGAGAATCTCATCCACGAGCCCCCTGATACAGCTGATGACGTGTTGTTCTTACATGAAGAAGTTGAGCGAATCATTCTACAACAAAAAGAGAAGAAAGCTCCAGGCTGGGATGGCTTATCGGCCAACATAATCAAAAATATCCACACCTGTCTTCCATCCTTATTTGTCACTCTGTTTAACAAGTGGGTATCCTTGAACCATTTTCCTACCTCGTGGAAAATCGCAGTAGTGAAGGTAATTCCTAAAGATAGCACCTTGACAAAGTTTACGGCTAAGTCTTTCTGGCCTATCTGCCTTCTGCCAGTTCTAGGAAAGATTCTGGAAGAGCTAATAATCGACAGAATTATGTACCACATGTATCGCCACGGCCTATTATCCCAATCTCAGTATGACTTTACACCACAAAAATCTACTGAAGATGCTGTTCTCTATGCAACGGACTGGATTAGGAACGTCTTCTCTGGGCGGCAAATAGGATTATTAATCTATTTCGACATAAGAGGTGCATTTGATAACGCTTGGTGGCCGAAAATTTTGTATCAACTAAAGGAGAAGCAATGCCCACGTATTCTGTACAAAATCACTCAAGCGTACTTCAGCAACAGGAAAGTAAAACTTCAAATTGGAACAGCAATTTCAACTAAATAATCAACAAAGGATGCCCCCAGGGATCTACCTGCAGCCCAGGACTTTGGAATATCCTGTATGATGACGTCCTCCAAGTACCTCTTCCAAAAGACTGCAAGATTTTTGCTTATGCAGATAATGCGCGTTTGTTAATTGAAGCTGACAATGATGCTGATTTAAGCACTCGAGCTAACACAGCGCTACATACTTCGTTCGACTGGGGTTTAAAAAACAAGCTGCAATTTAACCCACTGAAAACTAAAGCTATGGTTGTTACGAGAAGGAGAAATCTGATTAAGCCACAACTCACGATGAACGGACAGGAAATCGCACAAGAAGATCAACTTTTATATCTGGGAGTCCTACTGGATAAACATTTAACCTTCAGGCAACATTTCAATAAACTAAAGCTTAAATCAGATAAATTTCTACAGGCCATTGCTACCGCGTGCAAGCCGTCATGGGGAATAAACTCTGAAGTACTCCGCCTTACTACACAACCTTTGTTCCAGTAATACTGTATTGTGCATCATCATTTCGTTCTACACTTGGAAAGCAGTTGGCTAAGGATAAACTTCCGCAAATTCAGAGAGGAATCGTCCTTCGAATTTCTCGCGCCTATCACACAATATCTACGCAAGCAGCCCTTGTCATCGCTGGAATAGACCGGCACAGAAGCGACCGAACTCACGGTAATGAAGAAAAACATAACATCTCCTGCACCAATTCTTGAAACCGAAGTGGAGAAGAACTGTCATTTCCTGGAATCCAGTCACCCTGGTATCTTCAAGCCCTATGTTTGCAATAGCTGCTCGGTCAACCGCGACTATTATATTTATACAGACGGCTCCCGCACCTCTAATAACACTGAATCTGACAAAGTGGGATGTGCATTCGTTGTCTACAAGAACAACAGCGAAGTGTTTTCAGCCCAATACAAATCCAACTGCTCAGTATTTCAAGCCGAGCTCTGGGCCATCAAGTCTGCTGTGGAGTGGTGTGAACACAACAACAGAAGTGCTCGGATACTAGGTGACTCACAGGCTGCATTGACCACAATGAAAGACAAGTACAATCTCAACCCAATTGCTGCTATAGTAAGATCTAGAGCACAGCAGTGCCCACATGTCTGTCTTTCCTGGATCCGAGGACACACCGGTTCTCCAGGAAATGAAAAGGCAGACATCCTCTCAAAAGCAGCCTCCTCATCCAACATAGAAATTACATACAATAAACCACCACTTACTTATGCCAAAGCCCAGATCAATAAACATCTAATAAGACAGAGGAACAACCTCTGGGCATCCAGTACAAAAGGTTCTGTCACAAGAGAATTATTTCCCCCCGACATATGAAAAATTTATTATGATTAGTGTTATTATTTTATATTTTTTTAGTACACTAGTTACATTGTATGCGGATTGGTTCACAAAAGTAAACGTTGCGTATTTTTCAAGTCACATATTCTCAACAAAACCAACAAATACAGCAATTCTGGTTTCTACAGGATTAAATGTAACGAGTGTAATGCCTATAACGTGGGACAAACGGGGAGAGGGTTCAACACCAGATTTTTGGAACATGTCAATTCCATCAAACATAATAAATTTTCAGCGATGGGCAACCATATGGCAGAATCTGGACATAAATTCACAACCATAGACAATGATTTAGAAATTTTACATCAAGAAAATAAAGACACGCTCATGAATGTTCTGGAACAAATAGAAATTGATAAAGCACAGAGATTTAACCCTTCACACAATCTTAAGTAAATACTATTTGAAACCAGCATTTTATACAGAACACTAATAGACGAATTATATAGTAATAGATAAAATTCCCGCTATATTCCACTATTCACACCCATCATTTTTCATAACATACTAAAGATTGACACCTCTCATTCTACGTAGTAATCAATCACCATAATAGCAATACACGGCGCGTCAACAAACCTCACTTATTCTCATTTCCTTAGCCTCCCACCTCCCGCAACCCTAACCGCCACCCCTTCCCAAGCACATCACTGACACTTAGCTGTAAGAGTCTTCGCAAGGCGCATTTGGTTTGTTTTTGTTCACGCCCGAGCGCACTGCAGTTCAGCGGCGCGTGACGCGGCCACAAGTTTTCTCCGCCTTGGTGTTTGCCAGGAGCAACATGGGGACTAGAGTGGTCCCACGATGACGCAGTGGGGGCAGCGGCCCGCAGCACCGGCCCAATTCAGAAGTGTTGGTGTGCTTAGGCCTTAGTAATCCATTAAGAGGATCTTCTTTGGAGCGTCGAGCGGGAAATGTAAATAATGGATTGGAGAACATTTTCATTATTCTTCATGTGATTTGTATGTGCTTTTACAAGGAAAGTTTTCCTTTGAAGTTTTGTTGGACAGGCTGATGAAGGGGGAGTGTTAGCCCTCGAAACTTGTCCCGGTAATTAGCAATAAATAGTATTGAAAGGCGGAAATTTTATTATTCTTTCAAAGTTACTCGTAGTATCCATCGATATGTCCACATCTCAAACGCCTCGAGCCTGTTAATCATATCTTGTTTGAGTGTCCAAACTTCCATGCCGTAGAATAGTACCGAGAACACGTAACAATTTAGTAACCTTAGTTTTAAATTTATACTAAGATCTCTATTGCACAATACATTTCTCATTTCATTGAATGAAGTTCTGGCATGTCCTATCCTTGCCTTCATTTCTTGAGAGCAATCATTGGTATAAGTAAAAATGTAGACTTTCACGACCGGCGTTGAAATAGGAATCTCCGTTTCGCGGGCTTATAGGTCGTGTTCCAAGGACATTTTGTCGTCCTGACGTTTCGCTGAATACTGCGTTCAGCATGTTCACAGGTTACATAAAGCGAGGTAAAACAAGTAAACAGAAGATATATAAATAGTCAACAACCCACACATAGAGGCTACCATAGCAACGGCGTACCACATAAAAGTAATGCATCA
This sequence comes from Meconema thalassinum, assembly GCA_946902985.2. Taxonomy (NCBI): domain Eukaryota; kingdom Metazoa; phylum Arthropoda; class Insecta; order Orthoptera; family Tettigoniidae; genus Meconema; species Meconema thalassinum. Next base: position 599,859,018 of record OX336388.2, on the reverse strand, counting down.
AGGAGAGGGCTGCTCGTCTGTTGCATCTTCTCGTCTACGACGGTCAATAAGGGAAGGCTTGAGGGGATTAAGGACTGGAAGCCAAGCTCTGTTCACACGTTCTGCTTCCTCCTTAAGATTGAAGCTGTTAGTATGCTTCAGGATTTCAATGGCCTCCCTTTGTAGCCTGGCATGATAAGACACCGTGGTGGACAGAACTTCGGTGTCTCCATATCTTATATCGTGACCTGCAAGTAGCGAGTGTGCTGCTACAGTGGATTTATCTGTTTGTCCCAGCCGGCTGTGTCGTTCGTGCTCCTTGAGGCGAGTGGCAATACTTCTTTTCGTTGTTCCAATATATACTTGGCCACAATCACACGGGATTTTATAAACCCCTGCCGCGGTATGAGGATGTCGCTTATCTTTAGCGGACCTAAACATGTCCTTAATTTTTCGTGTAGGCCTGTATATGGTCTTTATATCATGGGACTCGAGTAGCCTCCCTATTCTGTCCGTGACCTTTTTTATATATGGAAGAAAAGCTCTAGCCAGGGGCTGCTTGTCTCCAATTACCCTTGTAGTTGGACGTCTCGGATGGAGTGCTCGCTGGATATCTTTCTGGCTGTACCCATTCGCGCGTAAGGCCTCGTTGAGGTGTTCAATTTCTTGTTTTAGGCACTGCTTATCACAAATTCTTTTAGCGCGGTCAGCCAGTGTTTTTATAACTCCGTATTTCTGTCGTGGGTGGTGGTTGGACGTCTTATGTAGATATCGGTCAGTATGGGTCGGCTTACGGTAAACTGTATGTCCCAAAGTTAGATCAGCGGTCTTCGTTACCATAACGTCGAGAAACGCGATTTTCTGTTCATTTTCTAACTCCATGGTAAACTGAATGTTCGAGTTCTGGCTGTTAAGATGTTGTAAAAACAGATTTAATTGATCTTTACCATGGCCCCATATTACAAAGGTATCGTCCACGTATCGTAGCCACACTTTAGGTTTCAAAGGTGCGGTCTCTAGTGCTATTTCTTCAAATTGTTCCATGAAGAAATTCGCGATCACCGGGCAAAGGGGACTGCCCATGGCGACCCCATCAATTTGTTCATAGAAATCACCCTTCCACAGGAAATAGCTAGCGGTGAGGCAGTGGCGGAATAAGGCGGTGATATCATCAGGAAAAATCCGTGCGATGTACTCCAGGGCTGCCTTTATAGGTACTTTCGTGAAAAGAGAGACCACGTCAAAACTTACTAGTAAGTCACCAGCTTCTAGTTGAATAGTTTTCAATTTTTCAATGAAATGGCCGGAATCTTTGACGAACGACTGTGTACCACCGATATGTGGTTGAAGTAAGGTAGCTAAATGTTTGGCAATGCTATAAGTTGGTGATCCAATAGCACTCACGATAGGACGAAGAGGAACATTATCTTTGTGTATTTTAGGTAAACCATAAAGTCTTGGTGGTAAAGCTTCACTTCTGGTGGTTACCTTCTTTACGTTTTCAGGTAGCGTAGATACTGAAAACGTAAAGAAGGTAACCACCAGAAGTGAAGCTTTACCACCAAGACTTTATGGTTTACCTAAAATACACAAAGATAATGTTCCTCTTCGTCCTATCGTGAGTGCTATTGGATCACCAACTTATAGCATTGCCAAACATTTAGCTACCTTACTTCAACCACATATCGGTGGTACACAGTCGTTCGTCAAAGATTCCGGCCATTTCATTGAAAAATTGAAAACTATTCAACTAGAAGCTGGTGACTTACTAGTAAGTTTTGACGTGGTCTCTCTTTTCACGAAAGTACCTATAAAGGCAGCCCTGGAGTACATCGCACGGATTTTTCCTGATGATATCACCGCCTTATTCCGCCACTGCCTCACCGCTAGCTATTTCCTGTGGAAGGGTGATTTCTATGAACAAATTGATGGGGTCGCCATGGGCAGTCCCCTTAGCCCGGTGATCGCGAATTTCTTCATGGAACAATTTGAAGAAATAGCACTAGAGACCGCACCTTTGAAACCTAAAGTGTGGCTACGATACGTGGACGATACCTTTGTAATATGGGGCCATGGTAAAGATCAATTAAATCTGTTTTTACAACATCTTAACAGCCAGAACTCGAACATTCAGTTTACCATGGAGTTAGAAAATGAACAGAAAATCGCGTTTCTCGACGTTATGGTAACGAAGACCGCTGATCTAACTTTGGGACATACAGTTTACCGTAAGCCGACCCATACTGACCGATATCTACATAAGACGTCCAACCACCACCCACGACAGAAATACGGAGTTATAAAAACACTGGCTGACCGCGCTAAAAGAATTTGTGATAAGCAGTGCCTAAAACAAGAAATTGAACACCTCAACGAGGCCTTACGCGCGAATGGGTACAGCCAGAAAGATATCCAGCGAGCACTCCATCCGAGACGTCCAACTACAAGGGTAATTGGAGACAAGCAGCCCCTGGCTAGAGCTTTTCTTCCATATATAAAAAAGGTCACGGACAGAATAGGGAGGCTACTCGAGTCCCATGATATAAAGACCATATACAGGCCTACACGAAAAATTAAGGACATGTTTAGGTCCGCTAAAGATAAGCGACATCCTCATACCGCGGCAGGGGTTTATAAAATCCCGTGTGATTTTGGCCAAGTATATATTGGAACAACGAAAAGAAGTATTGCCACTCGCCTCAAGGAGCACGAACGACACAGCCGGCTGGGACAAACAGATAAATCCACTGTAGCAGCACACTCGCTACTTGCAGGTCACGATATAAGATATGGAGACACCGAAGTTCTGTCCACCACGGTGTCTTATCATGCCAGGCTACAAAGGGAGGCCATTGAAATCCTGAAGCATACTAACAGCTTCAATCTTAAGGAGGAAGCAGAACGTGTGAACAGAGCTTGGCTTCCAGTCCTTAATCCCCTCAAGCCTTCCCTTATTGACCGTCGTAGACGAGAAGATGCAACAGACGAGCAGCCCTCTCCTTGATGCATTACTTTTATGTGGTACGCCGTTGCTATGGTAGCCTCTATGTGTGGGTTGTTGACTATTTATATATCTTCTGTTTACTTGTTTTACCTCGCTTTATGTAACCTGTGAACATGCTGAACGCAGTATTCAGCGAAACGTCAGGACGACAAAATGTCCTTGGAACACGACCTATAAGCCCGCGAAACGGAGATTCCTAAATCATTGGTATCATTAATTATGTTTCCTAAATAGCTGTATTTATGAACTCTTCGAACTGCTTCACCGTTGATTATCAAATTTCCTGGATTATTCATTTTCGAAATAACTGTGAAACCGGTCTTCTTAACATTTAGAGTTAAACCACTTTTCTCGCTGGCTTCTACCACTCTATTCGTCAACAGTTGTAGATCTTCAAAGCATCCAGCGATTAGTAGAGTATCGTCCGCAAATCTTAAATTATTTACAAGTTTGCCATTCACCTTAACCCCTTATGTAACACCCAAAAGGGCTGTTTGAATTACGTCTTCAGAGTAGGTGTTGAATAATAACGGAGACAGTACACATCCTTGTCACACACCTCCTTCAATTTTTATTTCATTTGAAACCATGTAGCCTTCTCTTATTACTGCGGTCTGATTATAGTAAAGTTGGGTAATAATTTTCATATCCCTTTTGTCTAAATGTTTTCTTCTGAGCAACTGAATCAGTTGATCATGTCGAACTTTCTCAAAGGCTTTATTATAATCCAGAAAAGAAACATATATTGTCTGATTCAATTCCAGGCATCTTTGTGTGAGTATATTAAAGGCAAATAATGCTTCTCGTGGTACCAAGGCATTCTTGAAACCAAACTGAGTTTCATCTATATATTGTTCTAGTTTACTATGTATTCTTTGATGGATGATCTTCAAAAATATTTTCATCATGTGACTCATTAAACTAATTGTCCTATGGTCTATACAATCTTTCGCATTATTTATTTTTGGTATAGCTATCAATGTAGATTGAAGCCAGTCTTGAGGAATATAACCGGTTTTATGAACCGAATCAAATATATCTACCAACAACCTTAAATGTTCTTGATTAATGAGTTTTGTTAATTCAAATGGTATTGAATCTGGACCTGGTGCTTTGTTGTCTTTAGCATTTTGAACTGCGTGAAGTATTTCTTCCTTTGTAATGTCTGGGCCACAGTCATTCTGATGTTCTACATACGCCGGATCAATTTCTCTTTCATCTGCATACAAATCTTGTATGTATTCCGTCATCTGTTTATTTCTCCTTTCGCATCACAAAGAATATCACTATTTTTGTCCCGCAATCTGCTTGTCTTCCCAATTATATTCGTACCAGTTAGTGCTTTAACTTTCTTGTGAAGATTGAAACTATCATGTTTTAAGGCCAATCTTTCAATATCCATACACTTCTCATTGTACCATTCTTCTTTTGCATTTCGTATTTTCCTTCTTATCTCTGCATTAATGCTTGGATTAGTATTTATATCCTTATTTTTATTAAACCTTCTCTTGCCCATTAACTGTAATAACTTATGTCATCCGTCATCCATCCCTTCTTACTTGTCATTCTATCTTCTTTCAAAACATCATTGCTTGTCATCAATAGTACCGTCTTGACCTTTTTCCATTTCTCTTCAACATGAATGTTGGATGTATTATGTATTGTCCTCAACTTGTCATTAATTTGATCATAAAGTTGGTTTCTTACAACTGGATTCTTCAACTTAAAAGTCGACATTGTACCCATTTGCTGTCTTTTAAGTACTTTCTTGAACTAGACACGAAACTTTGGAAGCAATTATCTATGTATGCCCCGAAAAATACGGCAAGCCAAAAACCGGCTGTGACCGGCGCAGATCTCGGACGCGCGTACCCTGTTCAGCCGGTGGTGAGGCGCACATTCACACTTTTACCAATTATGTCCAATAATGTGTACTTACAGTGCACATACGCGATGCTGGTTAGGTCCTCCCTCTCTTGTAACACACACCTGACATCATCTGATGAAAGAATGTCGACTCTTTTATTATTTACGGAGCCTGTTTCCTTGAATCGTTTAGCGAGCCTCCTAATTGTACTGGCATTAGGCACAAGTCTTGCTGGAAACTTGATTCGAAATTTTCGTCTCGTTTCAGAACAAGATTTTCTGCTTTTCATTTACGAATTGTGGATATACACACGTCTAGTCTGATACTTTGTTTCATGTTGCTACATCAAAGCTAACTTTATACCCATGTCGATTCTCAACCCGTACCTATTTACTCTCCTGCTGTTCCAGACACTGTACTAATTATCCGTATTATCTCTTTCACAGGTGTACAAGAGTAGCAGACATCCATGAATTGCATCGATGGTTTAACAACTTTCTGATGTATCCCTACGATATGAAAACTCCGACACATGTCTTAGTTTTACTCCTTTTTGTGTTCTATGATATTTTTTATGCTTCTGTAATGAAAGTTTTAATTAAAATGAATTGTAACCTTCCATTCCTGCCTTACCCTTCCATATTTCTTGGTTGGCTGCAGCGGTAAGGTTCTTGCATGCTGTGATCATGATTGAGGTATCGAATCGCGGAACAGTCAGTTAATGTTTGAGGCTGCATAAAGGGAAGAAAGACAAGTCGGCAGATTTACTAGCATGTTCTGGGCCAAATTTTGCCACAGTAGTTACAAGGAATGCAAATACCTTACAATTTTTTAAAATTAATATTTGTTCGAATTTAATGTTTTCGGTCAGTTAATATGATTGTACCCAATAGCAATGGGTATTTCCCAAATCCTGAAAAAAATTGCATGAGATTTATAAATACACTTGGATGATCAGTTTCGATCGTCAAGATCCATTACACTTAGGCTATTAAATCTATAGCTTGCCACGGTGGGTGAGTGGTTAACGTTTCGGACTACCAACCCCCAAGCTTGCAGGTTCGCTCCTGGCCGTGGTAAGTGATTTTTGAAAGGCGACAAAAATATGACATGCATGTCATACGTTGTTCGCATGTTAAAGAACCCATTTGAATTCAGTAGGCCGTGTTCATAATGGCAAAATTAATCTCGGGATTTTCCGCCAACACAAAGTTCCTCCATTCTCTACTAGAAAGCGCTAGAGTGTCAAGGAGCTTAGACATCTAACCTCCTTGACTTGCATAGCGTTCCAAGGAACGACGAAATTTGACATGCAATCTGCTCTCTGGGTGCCAAATAACAAAGCTTGCACCCGGCACCGGGGCCATACGATATTATTATTATTATTATTGTAACCCAATGAGTTTACATGTTATTTTACATAGTTTTAGGTTAGGGTCATGGCTAATCTTTGGTGATGAAGGAGGCCATGGGCTATAGAGTTGCACATCAGTGCACATATATCTTTCTACGGTGTTGTTTTGTTTTTTCTCTTTCTGTGTTTATTCTTATGCTTTTATTCCATGCTAAAATTATTACATACAGTAGTTTTGATCTTCTTAGTTTTTAGTTAGGTTATTGTTCAGATAGGGAGTATCTGTTCGATTTATCTATGGAGATTATTGTGTGTGCTTGGTAAGATGGAATTGGGGAAGGAAGATTGGGTTGTAGAATGTGAGGACTGGTTATGCTTGGTTTTAGATAGGTTATAGTTCAGATAGTGAGTGTCTGTTGTAATTCTTCGATGGAGATTGTTTGGCATGAGAGAAGAAATATGGTTATATGTATGAGGGGAGAAGAGATATGCTTGAAAATTATGTTCATTATTCCGTGCTAAAATATAGGATGATCACTGAATTGTTTCCTCTGTTCATAAATATATACTCCTTAGTGTGCCACATATCCACGCCCCAACCTAATAACCCATAAGTGTAAGGATACATTATTATTATGAAATCTATGTCTACAAGTACGGGTGATAGTATTTACAATATGTACACTCATTTAGTTTCAGGAGTTGTTAAACATAACTAGTCAATATTTGTTAGTTATATGTGACATTCTGTTGAGATATTGAAAGTGGTGATCGACCTTCAAATTTGCTTACTTAGTGTGATTATGTGATTGTTGTTATATGGTCAGGTTAAAGTGGATTGTTTACTTAGCTACTTGAGTGGTCCGGATACGAGCACCTACTCTTGTCACTGCTTGAACTAAACTGGGTGGAATTTCCTGTGTCCACGTGTCACTTATCTTCCTAGGCTCCCCACCTCCTGTGTTCATCGAATATTGTATTAAGGGGCAAAACATCAAGGTTATCTGTCTATTTTAAGGGATTATTTACATCAAAAATACTAAATACTGTTACGAGGTGCATTCATAAAGTTAGTTACACAAGTATGGCGGACCAAGTATTGATTATTAATTGACACACTATAATGTAAAGGGATACATACTGGGTATACATCACAATATTTTTCGACATAGTCACCAAGTCTCTGTAAACAACGGTCGGCATGGTCTACTAATCGTTCAATACCTTGACGATAGAAGTCATGGAGCCATTGAAGAACCACTGTTTGGACCTGTTCATCATTGTCAAATCGCTGCTTCACCCAGATGGTCCTTGAGCTTGCCAAACAGATGGAAATCGCCTGGTGCCAGATCCAGCCTGTATGGCGGTTGCCTCCATATCCCCTGTGAAAGCGTTGCAGGAAAGCCTGAGTTGCGCTCGCTGTGTGCGGTGTTGCATTGTCGTGCTGGAGAACAATGCCTCGGCTTACATTTCCACGTCTCCAGTTATTTTACAACGTTGCGCAATGACGTCAATATGTGACAATGAGCATCGGCTGTAATGGTCCTGCTCTTCCGCATAAACTCTGTTTATAGAATGCCCAAAGAACACAGTGGCCATGACCTTCCCGGCCGATGGCGTAACCTTGAATTTCTTCCGCACCGGCGAGGATGTGTGTCTCCATTCCATAGACTCCCTCTTTGTTTCCGGTGTGAGATATTGCACCCATGTTTCATCACCTATAATGATGCGGCTTATGAACTCGTTGCCTTCAGCGTAAAGCTGAAGGAAGGCCTACGACGCCAGTAACCGTTCGTCTTTGTGTGCGGGTGTCAGAGATTGAGGCATCCAACCTGTGATCAAATTCCGATACAGCAGATGGTCTCGCACTATGGCATGGGCTCTGCATATGAAGATGCCAATCTGCTGTGCAATTTCTGGGATGCACACTATGCAATTGATGCAAATCATTTCATCGACCGGCCGAATATTGTAGGGGGCATAGGCCGACTTTTAGAAATGAATGCTGGAACGTAGCTGCACTGCTGTTTATCATAGCGCCAGCATGAAATTGGGGCACAGCCACACAAAAAAATATTATATTATGTTGACTACTTGCACAAAATATGAAATAAACATTTCACACTGTAGGCGATGATTATTTGGAGGGTGCACTTTTTGACCAGGATTATTTTCTTTAATCATGTGGGAGACCTTCATTCGAATCGACTAACCCTCCTTCCTGCCTCTCATTCAATTATATGTTAGAAATTTGCACATTGTTTTCTTCTTCCTGAACAATTTCTCAATATTGGCAACTCCAGCTATCTGGTGTGCCATCTAGCGGTGAAAATAAAAATCATACTAAGTAGGATAAATTTACCACGTGGTGACAATTTATATTGTTTCTTACATGGGTAAAGTAGTAAGTCTACTTGTTTCAGTGAACGTGAATAATTAAGCGACGTATCCAGTATAAATTATATATATACAGGGTGTAATTGATATGATCGAAGTCCGTTACACTGGTGATAGAAGAGACTATTCTAAGCTTCCTAGGTAAATAAATTGTCACCTATCTTGAAATTGAAAAGTAATCGTTAAAAAGACAATGTTTTTAGTTTTTTCAGAAACTAATCAAGCAGAAAGTGGTGCGGCAGGCTGGGAGAAATGAGGCGGAGCGAAGTGTGACGACACGCGGAGGGGAAGTTGTTACGTAATCGGAGCATTGACCTTACCGGTTGACTTGAGGGGTGGTAGGCTATCAGCTGATGAGAGGATAAGCGGTACCGTCTCGTAGGACAATGTGTATTGCCGTTGTTCTTGTTGTTGTTGTTGACAACGCACGCATTGGCTTGGGACGTTATGACCGGTAGTATTGTGTAGCCTACTTTGTAAGTGTGGAATTCATTGATTGATGTTCATGTATAAAATAATTTCGATACTCACCCCTGGTTTATCATTGGCGTCCGTGTCGGACCTTCTGTTGACTAGTTTCTGAAAATACTAAAAACAATCACTTAATGAAATACAGTGTGACATAATTCCGACATCCCGTAGTCTGTTCAGAACTGGGCATTTAAAACGGAAGTAAAATACTTGATGTTTTGTTTGAGAGGCTTGGAGATTTTGGTCATTTAGCCCCATGTAGTTGGTTGTGGGTAGAATTTGTGTGATAAACTGTGTATTCTGTGGTTTCTGTAGTAATGTGGGTATTTGTAATTCAGGTGAGGATTCGGAAGAAGGCGCCGGCCCCGTGCCGTTGGGGCAGCGCAACTGCCTCTCACCCGGAAGCCCTGGGTTCGATTCCCGGCTCCATCAGGGATATTAGAAACTGACGTGAGGGCTGGAACGGGGTGCTCTAAGCCGCGTGAGGGCAATTGACTAGCTGTCTGATAGTGAGGCTGTGCCCCAGTCAGGAAAATCAAGATTAATGGCCGAGGGGACCCGATGCACTGACCACGCGTCACCCTAATATCTGCAGGCCAAATGGCTGGACAGCGGTCGCTTGGTAGGCCTAGGCCCTTCATGGGTTGCACTGCCAACGGTAATGGTTATTGGGAAGAAGGCGGCCGTGGCCGTGGAACCATCCCGGCATTTGCCTGCGTTAGAAGTGGGAACCCATGGAAAACTACTTCCAAGATTTAATACCAGTACGGTACCACATGTACAAACAGTAATTGTGAATTGTCCCATCCCAACTCCAGCCCTGGGGTGGCCATAAACTGGAGAGGGGGGTGTTGATTTATTGGTCAATCAACAATGTACTGCGCCCGTTGACGCATGTTTGCTCAGATAACAAAGACTAAAACTTATGCTGGAATGTAACTGAACATACCCTGCGAGCGGCGGGAAGAGGCTGAAGTAATATCGCATATGATCATATTGTTATATATTTTGGACATTCCAAAAATCAATTATAATTATAACCAAGTAATTCTGCATATTTGAAGTACAGCATACTTCGTTAATCAATGAAACTATCAATTTACGCGGCTAGCTCATATCCTGAGAGCACGCCATATTTGGTAACACCAGTTCCTATTTGTCTTTGGATGAGGCAACATCGATGTGCATGTTGGTGCACAAGTGAAAGTACGTCCGTGAAGGGAAACCATGTGGCACGAAAAATCAGTGGATATTTTTCTCATGGAGAGCCATCATGGCATTATTTAACAATTTAAAGATTGGAGACATTCATCATTACATAAACTGTGAAATATTTTCATTCTCCGAGGTGAAATGATGGACTTGTGTAAAGCAAACTTTATGACCGCATGGTCACACACACACACACTTCAGTGTTACATAAACTGCGTAATTAATTAACTGTACAAAATCTACGAGTACAATCTTTATTTGCCGGATGGTTTAATACTTTATGTTAATATTTTCTGTAAATATCAGTGCAAAAGTCACGAGTGAATGTCACTAGCGGCAAGACTAGAGCCAGTGGCGGAGTGAAAAAGAGCATTTTTTTTACCGCATATTAGCTTCAGTGCGCGCAAGTTTTCGTTAATTATGTGCTACGTTATTACCAACGCTAACATTACAATCATCCTAAACCATCAGATCTTCAAATACAACCCCAACCACGCGATGGCATGTGATTTCTAAATCATGCGTGGGGAATTAGCAGCGGAAGATGTCCAAATACAATGAGAAGATAATCTAAGGCCATACACGAGACCGTATATAACATCTCATGGCTGGTCTCGAACCAAGTGTCGCTGCATCTGTAAGTCAGATCAAGTATTTGTAGCCTATTGTAATGAGTTGGAAACAGTAGATTTAATTTAATTTGGTTTCATTAAGTGCACAATGCAGGTAGTTAATTATAAGGCGCCCGTGGAAAGTAATACTTTTATTAAACATTTATAGACGCCAGGAAGGCTGTATTTTCAATGCTCATTTCGTATCATTTCAGAACAGTTATTATCAACTTTTATTTTGTCAAGCTGATGAAAAATAAACTAGTTTTGCAGATGTTAAATCGAGGCCAAGGTTACGAGCCAAACCCACTACACAGCACACTCGATTCTAGGCAATGCATCTGTATTTTGTTTAGAATACTGTGAGATTCTTAACATTACTGCAAGTGGAATGCAGAGTTCCGTTATTCACATTTGTTGGCCAGACCAATACTTATAAACAGGTTTATTTCTTTAAGAGAAGCCACGCAGGCAATGAATGCAACTGTATTTCGTAACCAAATGAACGCAGGTTCGACCTTATTCAGGGAAGAGGCAATTTTATAAATGCTCACACACACTTTTAGCTTGTATCAGAAGCCTTCATGTTTAATTAAAGCGTTGTCAGGATGTGTTTTCTGTACACATAATCTTTATTACCAGCATTTCAAACGTGTATCAATTAGGAATCCACACTTTTGTAAATTAACGTTATGAGAGTATCATATGAGTCGTGACGGTGGATTAATACCTCCGACATTGTTATTGTGGTTATACCAGTGGTAATGAACTATTTGAAGTCGTACCAAACCGAGGGCGCCTGGATCAATGAATCAAAAATAAGAGTAAAGTAATTGGTGAGGACACAGGATGTCTAATAATTATGAAGTAATTGGTGAAGACACAGGGTGTCTAGTAAACTATTAAACTATTGAGTTATTTTGCTTAAGTTGGATACACACGTTACCTAAATACACTGAACGCTTTTAAAGGTCCATAAACTGAACAACAATACTGTCAGGGATAAATAATTGTGTGAAGCTTTAATAATCAAAAATAGGGTTTTGAAAACTAACGAACCTTATAATTCCCCCTGAGTCTAAATAAAGTTTATAAACATTAAAAATAAACTATTTTTTGGACCAAATGTTAACACTTAGATATTGTTAAGCTATATTAGATACATTTTGATACATTTTCACATGAATAGTCGACAACTAATTGGTGATGTGATAACAGAAGCACACACATCAGATTAGTAGCAATATGGGTCGATGTAATTGTTTAATTACTATCGCATTTGCAGGCTTTCCTATATCTTTCTACTTTCTTAACACTTTGACACTAGGACCGTTTGTTACAAACAGTAACAAATGGAGTACGCAGGCAGTGACAATTGCACAACCATAGGGGTGCTGAATTATTGTATGCATTTGTGTTGTATTAGCATAGTATTTTTTATTCAGCAACATTGTGCACATAGCTTGATTTTCTTAGTAATAAACGCATCTCGTTTATTAATTACTGATATTTAGGACTAGCTAAACACTTAACTCTAAAGATAAATGTTATAATGGCACCATCATAGCATAGGACAAATTTTCCCCTTGCTACTAAATGTAAATGTTCTAGTATTTGTAAACAAGTAAATGCCTTGCTTTGCTGTAGATTCTTTTGATGTTTGATCCTCCCGTAGTCATTTCGATGTAATTGCTTAGCGCCGATCTTACGTGCCATTCTCTTAGCTTGTTCATTTCAGTCGAATTTTGTATTAGGACCATGAGAGTAATTTAGATCTTGTTTAGGACTTTTTTATATTTCCTTTCAGGGCAGAATAGTATCCGACAAGCCGTTTTGCAACTCTCATGCTAGGCTAGGGATCTATTCTGAATAAAATGTATTTGTGATTTTAACCTAAGACTGACCTCTCTTTTTTGTTTAGTTTTGTTATCGACGCATTCCTCTGAGCTGGTTAAAGATCGAACCTCACTAATTCCCGACACCCCCGAGTGCAGACTTTGTGCTACACCAGCCTATGAATGTATCGTCCCCTATACGTGTGCGTTAACTGGAAGAGGGTCTCGGAAGGGTCATTTGAAACCGGTGGCTCCCCGAAACATTCGGCCAGCGGGCACAGTACATACATATGAAAATACACGAAAATGAAAATAAAATACAAATACATTGTTATAATACAGTGTTATAATTCTAATAATAACATTGACAATAAAGGAAATATAGCGAGTTGGTCGGCCCTACCTAAAGGCAATGGCAGTAGAACGGGTAAATACCATACCTATCATTGTCTCAAGTTCGGGCGTGATCCCAAGTACCTTGCTCCAAGGCCATAAAGAACTGGATCTGGATACTCAACTGTAGAAACTAATGCAGAAGGCAGTAGTTCTCTCAACAACCCGACTCGTCCGGAATTTCTTGAGTAGCGATTTCGACTTTCCAGCTTAGAAGTGGCTTTTTCAGTACAGTAACTATACTTTGGTTCCCTGAATCCCGCATAGATATGTTGTGATGTACCAGCAATGTGCTATAAGTTATGTACTGTATAATACAATACTAATAATTAAATGATAGCGAGGCTGTGTAGCTTAGGTAGTAGAGTGCTATCCTTCTCGAGGGTTCGATCTAGGCTCAGTCAAGTTATAAATGCCGATGGATGTAATGGCACGCACATGAAACTCTGTGAACACAACATTCCGGAATCTCGACATCCCCGAAAAAAATTAAAACAGTGTGTCTAACAACTTATTCATCATCTTTCTTCGAATGAGCCAACTATGGACTACGTAGGTAAACCAAAATAGTTTTCAGCTTGATGAGTTGTGATTGGTTTCACGTTCTTAATAGTCTTCTTCCTAGCCCATATCTCTTTCATTTTCTGATTATGTAATTGTTTAGCAGCTTCTGACCTCTTTGGTCTCTGCCCTTTCTTAAGCTTAATCTGTGGGTCTACTTTTAACATACTATTATTATTGTTATTATTATTAGTAATAGAAGTAGTAGTAGTAGTAGTGGTCCCGGGATGGGGTTTTTCAAGAAGACAGGGTGTGTTTTTTTAGTGGGTAAGAATCCCACACTCTTGAGGAGTGCGGACCATTCCCAAGGTCTTATGCAAGATTTTTCCGCTTCCCTCGTAATTAAGTATAGTATTAGACTATTAAACAAATTATAAGAGATTATGTCTTTACTGACCGTTATTTATTAGTCTACTTTCGATTTTTGCAAAAAAAAAAGTAGACTTATGAGATCAACATAGGGCGAAAAATTGTGTGTCTGTCTGTGTGTGTGTGAGTGTGTGTACTCTGAATGTCTGCCCCCCCCCCTATCAATTCGAACACGGTGAAACCGAATTGAACGAAATTTCGTACAGAGGTAATACTAGCAAAGGGCACCTCAGTGTCATGCTTTATATCGCCGCCATCTTGACGGAACCGTAATGGCGGCCACCTAAATGCTGAAAGCTTAAATCAAATTACGACCAACCGAATCATCGGATCTCAACCAAATTTTTCAACATTATACCCTTATGTACGAAAAATCTTTTGACCGAACTACAAGGTCATCAGCCCAATAATTTTTGGATTGCGGCCATGTATGTCTTAAAATCGAGTCCCCCTATCTATTCAAACACGGTGAAACCGAATTGAACGAAATTTGGTACAGAGATAGCAATAGCAAAGAGCGCCTTTGTGTCGTCTTTTAAATCGCCGCCATTTTTGACGAAAACGTAATGGCGGCCACCCAAATGTTAAAAACTTATATCAAATGACAACCAACCTAATCATCTGAACCCTCCCAAATTTTGCAACGTTATACCCTTATGTACGAAGAATCATTTGACGGAACTACAAGGTCATCGGCCCAATAATTTGCGGATGGCGGCCATGTATGTATGTGTTCAAATCGTTTCCCCCTATCTATACAAACACTGTGAAACCGAATCGAACGAAATTTGGTACAGAGGTAGCACTAGCACAGGGCATCTCAGTGTATTGTTTTTATATCGCCGCCATCTTGACGGAAACGTAATGGCGGCCACCCAAATGTTAAAAGCTTAAATCAAATAACGACCAACCTAATCATCTGATCTCTACCAAATTTTGCAACAATATAACTTTATGTGAGAAGCGTTCTTTGACCAAGATACAAGGTCATCAGTCCAATAGTTTGCATATGGCGGCCATGTATGTGTGCAAATCGATTCCCCCTATCAATTCAAACACAGTAAAACTGAATTGAACGGAATTTGGTACAGAGGTTGCACTAGCAAAAGGCACCTCAGGGTCATGTTTTATATCGCCACCATCTTGACGGAAACGGAATGGTGGCCACCTAAATGTTAAAAGCTTAAATCAAATTACGACCAACCAAATTATTTGATCTCTATCAAATTTTGCAACAACATACATTTTTGTGGGAAGCATCTTTTGACTGAACTACAAGGTCAGCAGCCCAATAGTTTGCAGATAGCGGCCATGTATGTGTGCAAATCGATTCTCCATATCAACGGTGAAACTAAATTGAATGATTTGTTTTGAGGTCGCACTAGCAAAGGGCACTTCATAATCATGTTCCATATCCGTACAACACGCTGTATTTCAACAACAGACTACAATCAATATTCAATTATACTCCTTGAAAAGGACAAAGAGTTATAACAATACCCAAGCATTTAGGGGAAAGTAGGCTATATGTTCTTTACTGAACATCTTGTTTTTAAGTAGGGTTCCAATAGTTTAGGACGTTCAGGAAATAAATATTTTGGAAGAGATATGCAAGCTTGTTGTGATGGTTGTTGTTAATTCATTTTAGGGGCTTGGGACATTTGTTTATCAGCCCCGTTTAGTTGGGAGAGTGTTGAATTTGTCTGATAAACTGTGTTTCGGTGGTGACTGTAGTATTATGTGTAGCTGTAGTCATTAGGGTCGTGAATGAGGTTGGTGTCCCGGGACTCCGAGTACCATACTATCCCGGTATGTGCTTGGAAAGCAGGATAGCCACTGTCGGTGCTGAGTTCGGACCTCCAATCACCAGAATTGCTGCTATCGTGGTGCGCGATTAAACGCGCAAGCCTACACCGCGGCGGTAGGAAAGAAAACATCCGTGGTCTTATAAAGGGGCATTCCAACTTGAGCATCGTGGGATGCCACGGGAAATCATCTTATGGTGTTGGTGGGAAGTAAGGAAGCTTGTGGTTTTACAAGATCGTAAATATCGTGATCATGAGCCACGGGACCTCCGTTTTACGTGCAATCCGAACCTCAGGACATGGCATTTCACTTTGAATAAATCACATATGCATTCACCGGGAATCAAACCCGGTCCGCCGTAGTGAGAGGCCAACAGCTGGACCGCTCCGCCATCACGCCCAGACTTGCGTATTGGTCGGTAATGGCAATCTGTCCAAACACTAGCACCACATGTAGATGATGATGATGATAATAATAATAATAATAATAATAATAATAATAATAATAATAATAATAGGCTAATAATAATGATAATAATAATAATAATGATAATAATAATAATCTAATAATAATAATAATAATAAGATTTAGCATGTGTATTTCTGGTGGTAGAGTGCTAACCTTCCCGAGGGTGCGATCTACGTTCAGTCATGTAGTAAATGAATGGGATCTAATAGGACCAAGTCCATGGATTTCATGGCACATACAAGAAATCCTACGTACATAAAAGTCTGGCAACTCGACATACCAAAAAGAAACATAAAAGAAGTTAGTGTGTATAAAGGCCTATTATTACTATTATTAGTATTATTAATATTTTTATTACTGTTGTTGCACTATCTTCACACAAAGATAGACCAACAGTTCCTTAAATTAATTTACCCAATCCTTAGGATTTCTGTGCTGCTCAAAAAAATTTAAGCACCACTTTCTTCAAAGGCCACCAAATTTTGAAAAGTTGACCGCACAAGCTCTAAATATCATTATGACGTTTGTCCTGACGCCTAACAAGCATATGCTTCAGCACAACTCCCCAACTTGAGTAGTTTCGGGGTAGCGCCCCCAAAACCAGCCCATTTTCGAAAGCCGCAAATTGAAGTTTGCGAAAAACGCTGTAGGACTTGTCACAGGTTGCCAAAGCAGTCGAAAATTAATTAGTGTTGCTCTTAAAGGTTCCACAAACACTCTGAAATCGTCACATTTGACGTTTGGGCATTTTCAACCCCTTCATCATCCCCTAAACATGGACTACCATTGAGGGCGTCTGAGAAGGTACCGGGTGTCTTTAACCACCTGAAAACCTGCACACCGTCCTCAGTTGCTGATTGCAGGAAGTTCTTATGGCCTCCGGCAATATTCAACCCCCTCTAACACCCTCAACTGGCATGGGACCAAACCACCCCGTCTCGATTCACCCCTAAGGAAGGTTTTAATCGAGATGTTTATGAGTGCTGCGAATGGGGGATCTTCCCCTAACGTTTCAAAAAAGGAGCTGTGCCTGTGTCACCACCCCTTCCCCTGCTACCCCGTATGTATTGTTTTTCGAATCAGGCCCTTTTTAAGGGCTGAAACGAGGTCTTAATCGCAGAAAGGGCTGTAAAGGTCCTTAAAAGTAGTGGTGACAAGAAATCAATCCCTTTCGATCGTTGATTGACATTCCATCCCCCAAACTTGAAATTGTTTCACTCTCAGCCCTCCCTGTCTGGACGCGTAACGCGTCATGGCAGAGTTTTCAGAGTTGGATGAAAATAAAGCTTACGGCCTGCAATCGAGCCCAATACAGCAGGGTGGATGGAAATTCATCGGTAGGGTGGGAAACGAGACCAATTTTTTTTTCAAAAAAGTTAACAGCCTCTAGTAAGTACACCCATGCATAGGCAACCCACATCATGTCCGTGCGTGCGGGTTGCCGATGATTGCCAATGGGTTAAAAAGGATGGAAATGGTAGAAAATGACGTGATGTGGGTTGCCTATGCATGGGCGTACTTACTAGAGGCTGTTAACTTTTTTGAAAATATTTTGGTCTCGTTTCCCACCCTACCGATGAATTTCCATCGAACCTGCTGTTTTGGGCTCGATTGCAGGCCATAAGCTTTATTTTCATCCATTTCTGAAAATTCTGCCATGACGCGTTACGAGTCCAGACAGGGAGGGTTGAGATTGAAACAATTTCAAGTTTGGGGGTGGAATGTCAATCAACGATCGGAAGGGGTTGTTTTCGTATCACCATTACTTCTAAGGACCTTTACATCCCTTTCAGCGATTAAGACCTCGTCTCAGCCCTTAAAAAGGGCCTGATTCAAAAATCATACAAACTGGGGTAGCAGGGGAAGGGGTGGTGACACAGGAACAGCTCCTTTTTTGAAACGTTGAGGAAGACCCCCCATTCGCAGCACTCACAAACATCTAGATTAAAACCTTCCTTAGGGGTGAATCGAGACGGAGTGGTTTGGTCCCATGCCAGTTGAGGGTGTTAGAGGGGGGGGGGGGGGTGAATATTGCCGGAGGCCATAAGAACTTCCTGCAATCAGCAACTGAGGACGGTGTGCAGGTTTTCAGGTGGTTAAACACACCCGGTACCTTCTCAGACGCCCCCAATGGTAGTCCATGTTTAGGGGATGATGAAGGGGTTGAAAATTCCCAAACGTCAAATATGACGATTTCAGCGGTTTGTGGAAGCTTTAAGAGCAACACCAATTGATTTTTGACTGCTTTGGCAACCGGCGACAAGTCAAACAGCGTTTTTCGCAAACTTCAATTTGCGGCTTTCGAAAATGGGCTGGTTTTGGGGGCGCTACCCCGAAACTACTTAAGTTGGGGAGTTGTGCTGAAGCATATGCTTGGTATGCGTCAGGACAAACGTCATACTGAGATTTCGACCTTGTGAAATCAACTTTTCAAAATATGGTGGCCTTTGAAAAAAGTGGTGCTTTAATTTTTTGAGCAGTTTATTTTCCATCCTAGACAGATCCACCATCACTAGTCATGTAACCACTCCCCATGAAGGTGTGAATCAGCCGTTCATAGGCTCGGTTTGTGTATTTCAATGCCATTGGCAGACAAGGCGAGCAAGTCACTCGACTTCAGACTCTTGTCAACATTCCTCAGCGTAAGATGGGAGGGGGACGGGGAGAAGTCTGCTGTGATGCTGAGGGGAACGCAGCCTAACCCCTTTTCCAAGACATTGACCGACGATTTTTTTGATTTAATTCCACCGACTAAATTTCATGAAGATATTTGCTTAGAATAGTCTTTTCTATCACCAGTGTAATGGACTTCCATCATATCAAATACACCCTGTATATAAATATATTTACAGTGCTTTTTTTTAGTGGGAACGCGGGGGTACGCGTACCCCCTTAAACATTTGAAAACTGTTTCAGAAAACATATTAGTTCATTTGTGAAGCCTCCGTGGCTTAGGCGGCAGCACGCCGGCCTCTCACCGCTGGGTCCGTGGTTCAAATCCCGGTCACTCCATGTGAGATCTGTGCTGGACAAAACGGAGGCAGACAGGTTTTTCTCCGGGTACTCCGGTTTTCCCTGTGAATATTTCATTCCAGCAACACTCTCCACTATCATTTCATGTCATCTGTCATTCATTTTATCATTGCCCCAGAGGAGTGCGTCAGGCCTCGGCAGCCGGCACAGTTCATATCCTCGCCGCTAGATAGGGGCCTCATTCATTCAATTCCTGACCCGGTCGGAGACTGGAAGCAGGCTGAGGACTTTTATTTTTCATTAGTTCATTTGTATCTACTCCGGTAAATATATCTTCCGACTTGAAGTTTCATCGATCAGCTGGCGTCAACGCACTGTTCACAACATCTGGAGCAGATTTTGAGTAATCCTCAATTTAAATCGATCTATCGATTCAATTTCATTTGGTCGGCAATTCGGCACTCCGATCTTATAAGCACTGAGGCTAGTGTTTGGAGGTGGGGTAGGTTGCTATTTTGTGCGTGTGGTTAGTTTTGAAGGATAAAGAAAATAACGAACTATTTAACATCCAAGCTGACATCGAAAAAGCTGAAAGTTAATGATTCGAACACAAACAATGACCGTACTTCACAAATTGCCGAAAATTGCAAGAGCGTGATGATTTCTCGACTACTCCGGAGACTACTCCTTATTTTTTTTAAAGAAAAATGCACTGTATATATATATATATATATATATATATATAACTTACGTAATTTTAGAGATTGCCAATTCCTTGCAAAAAACCCTAACCTCATTGCTTAGTTAGTTAATTAGTTATTTATTGAGGTTTTAAGGGACGGAACTATGAGGTCATCTGCCCCTACCTCAATTCTTCACTTATGAACAACACTACAGTGATGACTAGGGCTCGGATCGATATGCTCGATAAAATCTCCAGATGTGCTCGAAAACCATGTGATTTAAGCTCGATAGATATGCTCGAAAAACCCATTATATGATTGAAAACCCCATTATATGCTCGATAGATATGCCCAAAACCCCCATTATATGCGGTTAAATATGCAGAATATGCTCGAAAAACACCGTTAAAACTATAGAAAGGAAAGTGAAACGAAAAAAACAATAATATACTCGCATTCAAATTTTTCAAGTATATAGTCTATAAGAGAAGTGTTCTTATAAAAGTTACAGTTTAAAAGTTCATTTACAAAATCTTCCGAATTAGGCGAGCCCATGAAGTAGATCTGCATTGGTCTGTACAACAAGAAATTCTCTATGTTTTCCGTTTTGAATGATTTTCTTCAATGAGTCAATAACAGTTTCAATGACGAGAACGACCTCACTAAAGGTTAAAAACCTGCGGTTCTATTATTCACATCAGATAGGCTTTTCAATAATTATTTCTGTTTTCGAACCTTAAGGATGGTCAGGGCCCGAATTCGGGGGAGAATTCGAAGAAAAACAAACTATTTAGACGAAAGCCACAAGAATATGCATGTATATGCTTCTATTCTGAAAACCGCGGTTTTATGCATTTACTGTATATGCTCGATAAATTTCAATTCTGTTGGTCACAGACAGGTGAAAATACCACCGAAAGGCTTCTTTCAATGTGCACTATTCAGAAAAAAAAATGCAAATATGCTCTATTCCGAGCCCTAGTGATGACTAATGAGAGTAGGCTACACGGTAAAAAAAAACGAGTTATTATATTCAATGATGAAACAATACGCAAATCAGAAATCTAGCTTTCTTAACGTAAATTTCTGCTTGCTTCTTTGAACATATGCCTACATAAGGTATAGAGTTCTTGATGCACTTATACTGTATATGGTACGGCCTCTATAATTCCACTAGTAACTCCTTTATTACACATAAAAAACAGTAAGCACTTAAGTAGTGGGATGATGAGAGAGGTGCTACCCTTCTTTTTGAACCCTCCTCGTATCGGCCCCGAACCTGGTATCTCGCTAACCAATCATGGGATTAGAACATACAGGGTGCCCTAGAACTCGTAGTAATGCCCCCCTCATTTCCTACAGCCTCTTTATTTAATTAAAATACCAAAACTAAAAGGTCATCCGCCAGTAGTGGGGTAGTGTACGTTTTCTTGCAAGTCGCTTGTGTGCTTGAATACGTATGGCTATGTTGGGAAAGGGTTAGGTGGTGGGGGAGGAGTAGGGCCGAATGAGGGGTGGATTAGATGGTATATTTTCCCCTTTATTTGATGGTGAGGTTAGTTTTTAAAATGGGTGGAATTTGGAAACGCAATTTGAGGTAAACGTGTGTTTTTGTCATTTTGGCGATTAGTGTTTTTTGTATGCATGCGCACTTCAGGGCTTTTGTAAGAGAGCGGGCGTTTTAAATGATTATTTATAGATGAGTTTTTTTTTTAAATATTTATTAAGAACCAAACAACTAATAGGTCATACGGTTTTTAGTATCTCGCTAACAATAATGGGATTTAAGCATATGGGGTGTCGTAGGACTCGTGGTGAATCCCCCTTTTGTGTGGACGGGGTATATCCACCCCAAAATAAAAACTACCCTTACCGGGGGGGGGGGGGGGGGGGTGGATAAATAGTATTTTTTTTGTATTCATACGAACTTGGCGGTTTTTGTAAGAGAGCGGGCTTTTTAAATGATTATTTATAGATGAGATTCTTAAATATTTATTTAATTAAACCCAAAAACTAATAGGTCGTCGACTTTTTAGTATCTCGCTAACAAATAATGTGATTTAAACATATGAGGTGTCGTAGGACTCGTGGTGAACTCCCCTTTCCTATGGACGAGGTATATCCACCCAAAAATAAAAACTACCCTTACCCGGGGGGTGAAATAGTAATATTTTGTATGCATACGAATTTGGCGGCTTTTTTAAGAGAGGCTTTTTAAATGATTATTTATAGATGAGTTTTTTTAATATTTATTTAAATACACCCAAAAAAAAGGTCATCGGCATTTTAGTATCTCATTAACCACTAATGGGATTTAAATATATGGGGTGTCGTAGGAGTCGTGGTGAACTCCCCTTCCCTATGGACGGGGTATATCCACTCCAAAATAGAAACTACCCTCATCCGGGGGGGGGGGTAAATATTGTATGTGCGCACACTGACGGCTTTTGTCAAAAGGACCAAACTACACTTTTGTTAATATTTTCTGAACCCCTGATGTGATTTTGCCATAGGCAGTATTTAGCACTTGGGGTGATGCCCCGTTTTGAATGTATGATTCGTTTTTCGTCAAAAGGGCCTAACTACACTTTTGTTAATATCTCGCGAACCAATCATGCTAAAGACTTGTATGAGGGGTCCTAGCACTTGGGGCGACGTCCCCCTTTGGGGGGCTGAAACTACCCCCCAAAATTGAAAAATCAATATCATGGGAACTAAGAACCCTAAAATTAGGCGTGATAGCTGAAAAAATAGGTGATGATATAGGCTTTTACCTCGATTGGTCATTTCACCCCTAAAACAGTAAATAGTTATTTTACGAGAAAAAATCTGTTAAACACTTAAAAATGATAAATGAACCTAAGATCTTTTGTTTTTGATGAAAAATAGCAGTGGGGTGAAAACTATCCCCAAATTGAAAAATCGATACATCGGAAACTAAGAACCCTAAAATTAGATGTGATAGCTTAAAAGATATGCCATGACATACGCTTTTACCTGGATAGGTCTTTTCACCCCTAAAACAGTAAATAGTGATTTTACAGGGGGTAAAACTGTGTTAAACGGGTAAAAATGATAATTGAACCTAAGATCTTTTGTTTTTTATGAAAATTAGTAGGGGGGTGAAAACTACCCCCAAATTGCAAAATCAATACCTTGGAAACTAAGAACCCTAAAATTAGGTGTGATAGCTTAAAAATATGTCATGACATACGCTTTACCTGGATAGGTCATTTCACACCAAGAACAGTAAATAGTGATTTTACAGGGGGGGAGTAAAAAGGTGTTAAACGGGTAAAAATAATAATTGAACCTATGATCTTTTGTTTTTGGTGAAAAATAGTAGGGGGTGAAAACTACCCCCAAATTGAATAATCGATACCTTGGAAACTAAGAACCCTGAGATTAGGTGTGATAGATTAAAAAATATGTAACGACATATGCTTTTACCTGGATAGGTCATTTCACACCTAGAACAGTAAATAGTGATTTTACAGGGGAGTGTAAAAAGGTGTTAAACGGGTAAAAATGATAATGGAACCTAAAATCATTTGTATTTGATGAAAAATAGTAGGGGGTGAAAACTACCCCAAATTGAAAAAATCAATATCTTGCAAACGAAGAACCCTAAAATTAGGTGTGATAGTTGAAAAATAGGTAGATAGATAATTTCACTTTTAAAACAGGGAATAGTAATATCACAGGGAAAGAAGGTATTAAACATCTAAAAGCATAAGCGTTTTGTGAAACCATGCTTTAATGGACGTGTGTATGGAGGATTATTATTATTATTTATATTATTATTTATTATTATTATTATTATTATTAGGTAATTATGGATTAATGTGTGTATATATATAGCTAATGAATAAGGCTACAGAGTTGTATGAGGTATTGTAGAGTCAGGATGGCCAACCTGTTGTCATATCCCATGAATTTATCCAAAAGAGTTAAAATGTTAAGGTTATCGACCTGAGATTTTATAAACTAATTATGGGAGATGGTGAAGTAAGGTGTTGTTTTGGACTAACAATAGCTAACCCTTCCTATGATTCATGAATTGACCGAAACGTTTTTCCTGACAAGACTGATTGTACCCTGTTGCAGCCTTTAGAAAATCGAACCCGGACCTCAGTGGTGACAGCAGAGTGATAAACTTGCATTTTAAACAAAATACATGTTTGAATGCAGTTGCTCTAGTTGCTGCCTGTGCTCGGACTAGGTGGGCAGAACTTGTGACACTTGGTGATAAGAATAGTGCATTGTTGTCAGAAAGTATTAGGTTTCTTGTCTGACTGAGAGCACATGTGGAGTTGAAGCGCTCTGCAATTGACAAAGCCTATCTTTACTACAAATATATTAGGCATATTTCTTATTTACACTTAGACAAATACTTAAGTTACTTAATTACTTAATTACTTAATTACTTAATTACTTACTTAATTACTTACTCATTTACTTACTTACTGATCGGCGCTACAGTCCTTGAAGAACCTTGCTCTGCTTTATTACCTGCCTCCACGCTAGGATAGTTGTAAATTGAAAAGCTACGGCCGCCCTCTTTTCCAATTCTACACTGTCAATTACAGTTAAAATCAAAATTCACGGCCCAGTCAGGAATTGAAGCTGGTGTTGTTTCGAACAAAAGGCAAGCATTGTATAAACTTAACCACTAAGCCATCCTATCGAGCCCTAATGGTTTGGGTGATCCTAAAGGTGAAAGTTAAATCTAAACTATAACTAAAACTAACTACACACTTATATACTAGAAGGAAAAAAGGAATGAAAATGGCCCTCAACCCTCAAGAATGTGGATTAAGGGACTTCAAAGGAAGGAGAACCATGAAAGGCAAATATAAAAGTAAAAGAGGAGAGGCTCTGCCCCAGAGATAATGGATAAAGAGGAGGAAAACTGGACCCAGCTCAGGAATCCCTTGCGCTCGCCAACCTCCAAAATGATCAGCAGTAAGCCCCTGAGAGTGTAGCCATATGCAGAGTGCACCACAAGTTGTGGGGCTATATACACCCTACCTCTTTGAGGGGGTTGAGCAAAAGGCAGGAAATGAAATGAAAATAAAAAGTAGGCTGCCTCCTCACACAAGTAGAATATCACAAAGAAACAAGGGCCAATTAACTCGGAAAAGGAAGAGACTCCCTAAGCCTTGGATACTCTAATAATGTTGGGGTCGGTAGAGAACAAGAGTTGAGCAAGTGAGGTCGACAGGAAAGAAGACAGAGAGGAGCTTAGCACAAGTCGGTGGAAGCAATGACGAACTGAGCTGGGGCTCCGCGGTCGTCAACCTACATCCCACTAGATATGACTCCCAGAGGTGGAATTAAAAACCTCGTTTGTTTTATATTACTGGCTTAAAGGACGGTAACACATGGCATGCCTTTCTAATGCGATACTGGTCCTAGGGTATGCAAAATTGTATCAGATACTCAGCTAATAATAGTGCACATGACCCTTATTATTTTCCCTAAGTTCAGTACATGGGACTGATGACCATGATTTCCAAGCCCCTAAGTAAGACAAAAACAAATTATTTTCATTTCCAATGAGTTGAGGTGAGGTGAGTTTTTATACACCAAAATGATGTGGTTTTGCACTTCTACTCCAGGAAAATGCACGTTTGATGTTGAGAATAGTGAAAAGGTTTGCAACTGTCCAATGCTAGGACCTGATTAGCGGCTTTAAAAAAATGGAATGGAGAACACTTCCCTAAAACTAACTAAAGGTGTGTTTGATCCCCCACAACACCCATCCTTAAAGTGAATATAAATGGCTATGCACTTAAGGTCATGATGGTCTTTTCGCCAATCCTATCCCTTCATGGTGAAAGACACACTCTAATACAACCATCATAGTGACAGGTTATCTGTCAAATACCTAACTATCTGAAATTTACCTTGAAATTGACTTGAAATTTGTAAAATCCACTAAATTTACCACAAATTGATGAAATGACACAAAATTCCAGCAACAATCCAACAAATGAGTACCAGATTTATTGAAATTCCATTCATTTAAAAAGGATGGTATAAACTACCTCATATTCAAATAAAATTGCCATAATATAGATGAAAATTTACTAAAATTTAGCAAACTTATCCAAATGGTCTACAAACCATGAAATTTAACCTATTTTTAATTCACTATATGTACTCGAAAATTTCATAATATTTTCTTTACATGTATGCTTTGCTGTTGTTGTTGTTTTGTTTACCACACTCCCTGACGGCAAATAGCTGAACATGACTTTCTCTTAGACTAGAACCTCCACAATGGACATGATAGATGAGTTTAGTTAGTTAACTTAGTTATTGTGTTTTAAGGGTCGGAACAACTAGGTCAAATGCCCCTAATAGCTGAGTTTCATCTTTGATAAACTCGTATCTGAGGTTGATGTCAGGAAAGACATCCAGCTGTAAAACCACACACTCACATTGACTTTCATAACCTCTTACGTTGAGATTGATAACACTAACTACATTGAATGATTGAACAGTTTTCTTTTCACAATTCCAGTCTAAACTTTCCTCTTGAAGGTTGCAAGATGCTTGTAAGGTTCCTAAAATGCAATTAAATTTAATAAATACCTTAAGATGGTTTGATTTGTTTAATGATATGGTGTTGATGATGGATATATACGTTAAGACTAATTTTAGTTAGGTCTTGACTGGCCTTGCAATGAGAAATTGACAAACCAAATATGAGTTATCTACCAGAGAAACACTTTGGCCACTATGTTGGTTATTGACCAGTAAGTACAGTTCTAGTAATGAGACAGAAATCCAACACAAACAATGAGCGCGCGGTGGTGGTGGAGATTGGTACCACGATGTACTGTCGGTTATGTAGCTATGTGGAATGTATATGAAATATGGTTTACTTGAAGGTTTCGAGGTTCCATTAAAGATATTTCTACAATAAACCATTTACAAAAGGTCATTCTTTGGTGTGAACATATTTATTATATGATATTTTATATAAACAATTATGATTTATACAAATTTTATACGTTTACTGTATTCTTATTTAATGTAAGCACTGGAGGCACTATCGACCAAAATACAACACTATGTGTAAATGTATATCACATACTTGAAGGTTTGGTGGCCCCATTAAAGCTATTCCTACAATGAATGATTTCGATGTTGTTCTATGTGTGAGAATATTTAATATATGCTATTTGCTAATAGTATTTGGCGCTGGAATTATTTTACAAGTAGTTATTTAATGACCAACAGAATTTAATGTTAACAAGGCACAGCTCTATTTAAAATTTTGAATAACATGTTACATGTTATACATCATATGCAACTACTGTAAGGCTTGTGATTTATTTAATGCCTTTAACCCTATATTAAACACTCAGTTTATAATACTGATAACTGCAATGTTACGGAAAAAATTGAAACAAATAAAAATCTGCATTGACAAATCAAAAAGTGGTTGAGAAAATATATACTGGGGAAAAAAGTTTTGTAAACACTGATGTCCAACAAGAATAATTAAATCAGTAACTGTCAGGGTGTCCGAGTGGTTAAGGCGTTTGACATAAAATCAAATTTCCAAATATATATGAAAGCAAGGGTTCGAACCCCTTCCCTGACATAACAATTACTATTGCTTGAACATGCAAGAAAACAAGAAATATACACAAACTATGTTTATTAATTTAATCGAAATATTTTTTACAAGAGATAGACACACAGGATACAGTTCCTTTTGTTTATCATTTCTTTTAAACATAACACTTGTTGAAAATTATTTTTAGGGGATGGGGTGTTGCTACGTTGACCCATCACACAATAATAGCAGCTTTACGAAGTTCATCTTCTATATTTAATAGCTCTTCCTCGTAACCAATATGACCAACCTGTTTACAGGCATGCAAGAGCTGTAGACGTTCGACTAATATATTAGGATCGTTCCATTTGCTATTTTTTATGAATGGTTTCAAAAACTTGGGAAGCAGTTCATCATTTTCACCATCATTATGATTATCATCCTCATCATTATAATCATCTTCATAATGATCATCATTATCGTTATCATTACCATCATAATTTCCACTTGTGTCCACAGTCTGTTCAATGGTTTGAGTTGCCTTTGATAGTGTTGAAAGCTTCTTTTTAGATGTGCTAGAGTGCTTTAACATTGTTATGTTATTATCACCATCACTTTTCCCCAACAACTTCTTGATGAGGTATGTTGTCACTGATAGAGTTGAGGGCTTTTGAGATGTGGGTGTGTGTCTGAAAATGGGTTTTACAGGAGGTGTTAAAGGATTCTCATTAAACAATTCGCTAACAGCATAAGTGCGTTGTAGTGTATTAAACTTGATGTTAATACAGTATTATCTTGAGCAGCACTATCTTTTTCTTGGACATGGTTTCTTGCTTTGGTTTGGGTTTTCCTTACATTTAGACTAGCATGATTACGTTTACAATCATGATTGTTTGAAGAAAGTATGTCCAATTCTTTGCTTTAAGCATTCCTCGACACTGTTTCGATCGTTGCTTCGAACAGCGCCAAATAACAGTTCCATTTTTATTGCTTCGTTTCACAATATATGAATATCCTTTATAGTATGCATAAGGCTTACCATACCTCGTCACAGATACTTCCATATCAACTGTCAATCATAAACTAATCTCTAGTAAAGACAACTTGGTAATAACAACAATAGTTTAATATGGGAGCATATATACCTGCAAATAGTGGGAGCAAAGGTGGGGGTAAAAAGTGGGAGCAGAACTGCCAGCAAATGTGGGAGCAAAAACTGTGAACAAAAAAAAGTGGGAGCAAATAGGGGATCCAATGTGGGAGCAAAGCAAATATAAAAAGTGGGAGCAAATATGCTAACATAAATGTCAACAAATATGTCAGCAAAAGTAAATACACAAGTCAAGATTGTCTAAAATACAAAGAAAATATGGAAGCAAATATGAGAGCAAAAGTGGTGTTTTTTCTTAAACAACTAGACATAACAAACTTAGTCATAACCTAATCTAACCTAACCTAACCTAACCTAAACTAACCCAACCTACCCTACCCTACTCTACCCTAACCTAACCTCACCTCACCTCACCTCACCTAACCTAACCTCACCTTACCTAACTTCACCTAACATAACCTAACCCAACTTGACCTAACCTAACCTAACCTAGCCTAACCTAACCTCACCTAACCTAACCCAACTTCTCCTAACCTAACCTAACTTCACCTAACCTAACCTAACTTCACCTAACCCAACTTGACTCAACTTTACCTAACCTAACCTAACCTTTCAACTCTTAGATCAAAATTAAATTCTGGGCATAGTTGAGTTGGAACCCAAGACCTCAGGGACAACACCCAAGTATACTAGCCACTACACCGCCAGATGGGTAAATTATCATAAGACACAACACAAAAATAAAAGTTTCCTGTAGTATAACTCATTGGCTGACAACTATAGTTGGGAATTCAAACCCAAAACCTCAGGACTTTTGTTTTGAACATTATCAGAAATATTATTCCATTTACATTTTGCTGCTGCTTATAGTTATAAGAGTTGGCATTCATATGGGAGCAACAAGTGGAAGCAAATGTGGGAGCCATTATGGGAGCAAAAGTGGGAGCAAATATGGGAGCAAAAGTGGGAGCCATTATGGGAGCCAATATGAGAGCAAAGGTGGGAACAAATAGGGGGGCAAATGTGGGAGCCAATGTGGGAGCCAATATAGGAGCCAATATGGGAGCAAATATAGGAGCAAATGTGTGAGCAAATCAGCTCACCTCGGATATCATTAGTGAGTGCTCATATCCACCGCTAGGTAGCGGAAACATACTTTGCGTGTTGTATGTAACAATCTTACAAAGTTTGACTGCATGCAAAACATGCTTGTATAAGCTGTGCATATAATTTTAATATAGTGTTACGTACCGCCGCGAACCGGCAGGAGACTTTCGGGTGAGCGACAGTGTGACAGACCGAAGCAGCTGTCTCGTTGGCCTTGGGCCGAACCATCAGCCGGAGAGAGAAAGTTACCACATCCTCCCGGCCCCTCCCACCGGCAGACACAATAGCGGGACATCTGTCATCGCGGGCGGGCCAGAATATACGTGAAAAGTCTGGACTTAGAACCATCGAGAACAGACTAAATGCGGCAATAGGTTGTCACATTTCGAACTTTCCAGGCCAGGGACTGATCCCATATAAACCAGCGAGCCGCGGCGAGGAGGCAGTGTGTATTGGAGTGTATTGGGGAATGTGTATTGCAGTGTGTATTGGAGTGTATTGGGGAGTGTGTATTGCAGTGTGTATTGGACAGTATTGGTCAGTGCTAGTGTGTACTGAAGTGTTGTCGAGTGAGTGCGTACGGAGCAGTACAGCGATTATTACTGGACGTCTACGGTAACAGAGAGGAAGCCTTTATGCCAAGGTGCAACTTGGAGTCAAGACTGTGAGTGCTTGGACGTGTTGCGGTGCTTCGTGGAATACGTGGTCGTGAGATCGACACGGGACGAGCAAGAGCGCACAAGGAGCAGCAAGAGGACTCTGGAAGTAAGTGAAGTGGCAGTGGCAAGGCTGCAGAGTACCTGTGTAGACTGTACGTGTGAGTGTAAGCTAGAACACTGTAACGCCTCACGGACAGGGAGAGCATAAATAGCGAGGACAGTGGTAGATTGTAAATGTGGAAACTAATAGTGACTAGTAGTGTTTTCTGAGGTTAGACTCAGTGTGTGTGTATGTGTGCACGGTGTATGTTTGTAGGCCTGTAATAAATTATATTTCGTCAAAGGAACAATTGTGTTTGTGCTTTTCGCCCACCGTAATCCAGTTAACGTAAGTGCCACTAGGGGGTGGCACGTAACAATACGATTAACTCTAAGTGTTCAGAACTAACATGTATAGCCTTGTCTAGGGTATATAGAGGATCCTTAGCAAAAAAGACTGAATAACCCAGGAGTGTAAAGCCTTGCCATATGCAGTAAGCACCTGTTGGCAGAAAATGGTTCCTGATAATAACGGACTTCATGAATATGAAACGTGTTTTGAGTGTCGTCTTAAATCCCATTTTATACGTTGAGATACGTGTAAGGATTTACGACGACACTCAAAAGACAATAATCAAAAGACGTTTGGACAGCAAGTGGCCTTTCCTCGCAAAGTGCAATATATGCTGAATACTCTGTAATCTGCATTACACAACATCCATGTTTTTTTCACAGCATTATTGAACGTTTTACTTCACGTTTCAGAAGGCATCAATATATATTTCTCATTGATAATAAAGAAAACATATTCTATCTATTCTATATGTACCCATTATTAATCCCGTTTTCCAACGGGGTCGTGGATGAAATGCGATGAAATTCCACGTGGCTGATAGTTTCAAGGGCTGGATGCCCTTCCTGACGCCAACTTCAAGAGAGGAGTTTATGTGAGATGAAATGATTGAAGATGAATGAAAGTTCAATTTCAAGTAGTTCCAACTTTGGCTACCAGACGCCACTGTCCCTAACACCTAGCGGCGAACGTTGGAACTTGATAGAGCGTTTCCTAACCAGCCGAATATAACCTACACATTTTGTTTCACACAACCATTTGTCGTGGTAGGTTCTTTTACATGCCATAAATCTACGACATGGGCCCGCCGGCTCTAGTTCCCCTCCTAAGGAAGGCATACAGAAGTATTTTAACGCTCTTAAAAATCCGATGACTTCGGCCGGTTATGAACCCACGACCCTTGGCATAACAGTTCAGCATGCTACCGACTACACCACCGAAGGCGCTGTTGATAATAAAGAAAAAAGCATAACAAATAAAGCACTCCAACTTGTGCATGTTAATCAAATGAACTTATTCCCCTAGCAACGGGGCTGACGTAAACACTTAAAGCCTCTATAATATACAAAAACACTGTAAACACCTCACAGAATCAATATTAATCAATGTGTGCTGCCAGTAAGGCATTCAAAAATATCATCCAAACCATAAAGCAACCAAGTAGATGTGAAATAACTAAAAAAATATGAATTGGAAGAGCGTCGAACCGATCAAACACACCTGCTCACTATCGTATTATGATTATTGTTAGTATAATTGTTATTATTATCATCATTATTATGATTATTATTATTATTGTGTGTTTCTTTGAGTCTTCGGTCGTTGACAGGTATGATGCAGATCTCCAACACTCCTTGTCTGAGCTGATCGTTTCATCTCTACATAGCTACCACAGCTTACATACAGTAGCTTCCTTAGTAGCAGAAGTCTCCTACTTCCTTTAGCTTTCCACCTGCCAATTTGACGACCATGGAAGTTCCTGATTTCTTACGGCTACATTCCATTATTTATGTTGTACCCCTGTGGGTGCGGGTTAGAATACATCCACGGTATGCTCTGCCTGTCGTAGGAGGCGACTAATAGGGGGGCTTTATTAAGGTCATTTTCGACTTCCGGTCCCATGCTTGGTTTGACCCCTAGAAATAAACCTGCATGCTGCCTGGGGAAGGGACACCAACTTGGCCACCTGGCCATCCCGTCATTTGGGTGCGCCATGTACCCTTGCAGTAGTATCCGCCTCACAACGGAGGTCCCTGCACGGCCGAATACTTGCGTCGAACATGCCACTCCCGAGGGGTATGTGCCTATTCAAAGCACTAGGACCCCGGGGAATACTTACTATCGCCAGGTAGGTATTGGCTGGTTGGCGCCCATAGTGATGGCCCTCGTTCGGAGTACATAGTATTCGGGGAGGATGATTTCGGGAATAAATCCCAAGGTGGCATACACATTGGGATGAAACTTTCAATGCTCGTTTCCCCGTTGGCAAGTCACATCGCTTCCTGGTAGCTACCAGGACAGACGGGGGTGATTTCAGAATGGTGAAATCAAATACCTTTTCCGAGGAAATCGAGGGGAAATTTGGAGATCTTAACGGGATTTCCAAGCTCCGGAACGGGCAGCCTCTGCTACATACCGTTAGCCGGCGGAAAACCGAAACGTTGCTGGAATGCACGCATTTCAGCAAAATTCCCGTTAAGGTCTCAAAACACGAAACGCTGAATGAGGTCCGTGGAGTTATTTTCCATCGTGACCTCACTTTGAATAGCGATGCAGAATTGTTGCGGGATCTGGGGAAGAGAGGCGTCACCAAGATAAGGCGCATCACCCGAAGGATTGGAGAGAACAGCGTCGATACCGGCGCTTTTTTTTCTCCATTTTGAGGGTGATGTTGTACCTAAGATGAACGTCACATCGTAACACTGCGTTGTTCGAACTACATCCCTCCACCTAGGCGCTGTTATCAATGCTAGAAATTCGCGCATGTTTCTGCCAGGTGCACTGCCAAGGCCATGTGTAGAGAGTATAGATAGCGGGTTCAAACTCGGCCGAAGTCATCGGATTTTTTTAAGAGCGTTAAAAATCCTCAGTATGCCTTCCTTCGGAGGGGAAGTAAAGCCGGCGGTCCCATGTCATAGATTTATGGCATGTTAAAGAACCTTCCACTAATTGCACCTGTGTGAAACTAAATTGGATAGGTTAAGAATGTAAACAACGCTCTTAGGTTTCTACGTTCGTTGCCAAGAGCCGACTGCGGTGGCGTCTAGTAGTAAAGTTCTGAACTTGGCCTAGTAGTCGTTGACGGTGGTGCTTGGCGGCAAAAGTAGGAACTATTTGAAAAATTCTAAGTTGCAGTACTTAAATAAAAAAACAGATAACACACACTATTACAGTCATCACAATAAACACCGGTTATCAGACAGATTCTACATACACCCAAAGTACACGGGGCTACATGACCGCGTTGTCGCAGCCCCTAAACTTAAGAACCAACCAACCAGAGAGAGTAGAGGGAACACATGAGGGTGAGAGGTGTACGCCTCCCCTGATTTGTCCTAACTGCCAAGGAAGTCACTCTCCACGATCGAAGCATTGCCCTAAGTTCTGTAAAGAAGCAAAGATTGAAGAAATCAGAACATTGGACCGGCTTTCATATCACTATGCTCACAAGAGGTACCGTGATATGAATGCCCCCGAATTTTGGGTACCGTTTGCGGCCGCAGCGAAGCCCTCATTCACCCCTGCTGTCACAGTTCCCAGTGTAGTACCCTAGACGTTCGGTTATTCAGCAGTTTTGAAGTCATCCCTCCTGTACCAGCGAAAATTGTCAGCCCGATGAAGGTCCCACAACCTTCTTCGGCACGGAAAAGAAGGCGCCGGTTATACCATCTAAACCAAGGAAATCAGAGAAGAAGTCCTCTTCTTCTCCGAAACGGTCGGCGATCAAGTCTTCCCCAGCTAAAGGGAGAAAGAAGACTTTGCCGACCAGGGGTAGTCATTCTTCCAGCCCACCTAATACGAAAAAGATAGGGGAGAAGAGGGAGACGGTGCGCTGCTGTCTCTCCGCCCTCCAACAGATGGGATGGCACCTGTATCTGCTGGCTCTTCCGCTCCCACGACCATCAAGGGATGGATGCCGACAGAAGCCAAACCCATTAGCGTGGAGGAACTCTTTTATACTAAGAAAAAATCACCGGCGGAGAAGAGAGAAACGGTTCAGCGCCGTATCTCTGCCTCTCCTGCGGACAAGGCTGCTCAGCCATCTGCTGGCTATTCCGCTCCTACCATCATCAGAGGAGCGGTGGCAGCTGGAGTGTCCTCGTTTTGCAAGGAACTGGCGTCTGTGGGGAAGGGATCACCCACTTCCCCGAATAGATGTCAGCGCCGGTCGAGAAAGTAGAATGTAAGGGACGTGTCGGGGACGGACTTCCAGTTTTCGGACAGGGAGAAGGTCCCTTGACGCCACTCACATTCTTCCCCAAGAGCGAGAATGGCTAGACCCGACGAGGACCGCGCGCCACCCAATAGAGTGCCCCTTCCATTTTCTTCGTTTTCGGACGGGGATGTGGAGATTGAGGTGTGCTCTCCTGCCCCGTCATCTCTACCTAGAGATGGGAAAGCGCGGCAAACGGTCAAGCGTAAGTAGAATAACAACTTCTAGTTAAGTCCACACTATGGCACTATTACATTGGAACAGTAATAGCTATTTTGGTCATCTCGCAGACTTACGTCAAATTATAACTTCATTTTCGGCAACCATTGTTTGTCTTCAGGAATCAAGGTTTCGTCCTGGACATGAGACAACAATGCGTAACTTCAAACTCTTCTCTAAAGACCGAGTGGACGGAGCTGTGGCCGCCGGTGACGCCTGCACTCTCGTCCACTCTTTAGTGAAGAGGTGCCGCTGCGTACTCAGCTAGAAGCAATTGCAGTTCGTACTTCGTTGCCAGTAATGGCAACAATATGTATCGTGTACATCCCGCCTGATTCTCAACTGGATTACAACAAGCTGGTGGATCTAGTCTATCAGCTTCCCCCTCCTTTTCTCCTTCTGGGAGATTTTAATGCCCTCAACACCATCTGGGGCTCCGCTACCACTAGCGATAGAGGAAGACATTTTGAGAGATTGATCAGGCGGCTGGATCAGTGTTTGTTGAACACAGGGGAACCTACGCACTTCTCTATTGCACTCGTCACTTTTTCAAGTGTCGACATCACCTTGTGCAGTCGTGCGCTGGTTCCCCTGCTACAGTGGGGTGTACTCGACGACCTTTGTAATAGTGTCCATTTCCCGATTATCGTTACTCTTCCGAACCAGTGAGCCTTCGATTTACCAAGCCGATGGCTTCTCCGTCGGGCTGATTGGCCAACTTCCACAGCACGCGCGGTTTTTGCCAAAGATACCTTTAAGCGTGTCGATGATCATACCATTCACATAACTAATGGTATTTTGGCTGCGGCAGAGGAAACAATTCCTTCCTCATTCCGCAACTCCCGCCGGAAGCTTGTCTCTTGGTGGACAGCCGAGATTGCAGCAGTGATTAAAGATCGTCGACGTGCTTTCAAATGCTATCAGAGGCAAAACACCATGGCCAAACTTATCACCTTCAAAAGGCCGCGTGCTAGAACCCGAAATCTGATTTGGGAGAGTAAGAAAACGACGAGGGAAAAGTATGTGTCGTCTATGACGGCACATACTCCTTCATCTGAAGTGTTGACTAAGTTTCGTCGTATCTCTGGACTCCTGACATCATTGACGATACCCGGAGTCTCCATCAAGGGAGACATCATCACGGTCCACCTCGCCATTGGCAACAGTATTGGATCGCACTTCTCCGATGTATCCTCCTCTGGGAGTTACGATCCTACATTTCTGACTCTTAAGCGGGAGGCATAGGCTCACCCCTTGTCCTTTGCCACTGCTGCTTCAGAGACCTACAATGTACCATTCTCTGAATGGGAACTGCGCAGTGCGCATGCACTGTGCAGGGATACGGCTCCTAGACCGGATAACATACATAATCAAATGTTAAGACATCTGTGCGAATCCAGTATAAAACAACTGTTGATCCTCTTCAACCGTATATGGATTGAAGGGGATTTTCCATCTCAATGGTGAGAGGGGTACGTGATACCGATTCCCAAGGATGGAAAGGATCCCAAGCTTGTCAGCAGCTATAGGCCCATTTGTCTGATAAATGACCTATGTAACCCACTGGAGAAAATGGTAAACCGTCGACTGGTGTGGTTCTTAGAAGAGAGAGACGTCTCCTGGCTGAGTACCAGTGTGGATTTCGCTCTCATAGGTCCACCACCGACCATCTGGTAGAACTTGAGAGTGCCATACAAGACGCATTTCTCCGAAAGCAGCACCTAGTCACGTTTTTTTTAAATCTAGAGAGAGCATACGACACCACATGGTGCTACTGGATCCTTTCCTCCCTTCACGAGTGGGGACTCCGTGGTAATCTACCGACTTTCATTGCGAATTTCATGTCTGTCCGACTCTTCCGTGTAAGGGTCGGTAGAACATTATCGCAATATTATACCCAAGAAAATTGAGTTCCTCAGGGTTCTGTGCAATTGTTCGCAATTGCCATAATCGGCATTGTTGTCGCCGCCGGACCCACGGTAGTTCCATCGCTGTATGTAGACGATTTAGCTCTGCATAATAGCTCTAGAAGTATGGCAGTCGTGGAACGGCAACTGCAGCTAGCTATTAATCGGGACGACAGATGGGCGCACGACCGAGGTTTTCGTTTTTCAGCAGCGAAAACCTCCGTCGTCCATTTTTGTCTGTTCCGGAGGCTACATTTACACCCTGAACTACATCTCAGGGATAATTCGTTGCCGTTAGTAGACACTTATCGCATCCTGGGGTTCTATTTTGAAAGCAAATTACCGTGGTAGCACCATATACGGCGAATAAAAACTGCGTGTGTCAGGACACTGAACATGCTCAAGTTCCTTAGTGACACTGTATGGGGGTCTGACCGTGCGGTGTTGCTACGGTTCTGCCAAGCCCTCGTCCTGTCACGGCTAGACTATGGTTCTGCGGCATAAGGTTCAGCAAGGTCGGTATCCTTGGAAATGATGGACAGTAACCACCATAGTGGCGTTATGCTGGCTACCGGTGCCTTGCGGACCAGCCCGATACCCAGCCTACTCGCCGAATCGGGTGTTCCACCTCTAAATTATAGACACCAAGAGATGCTTTTAGCATGTGCTGCCAATGTGTGTCAAATGCCGCAACACCCGACCTATCAAGCTCTCTTCGGTACCCAAAACCACCAGGGGTACGCCCACCAGCCTCGTGCCACTCAGCCCGTTGGTATTAGACTCGATAGCTCGTGTACTGAAATAGGAGTGGCTGTAGGTCCCTGTATGATCCAGACACCTAGCAAGGTGCCTCCGTGGCAAGTCCTGCGTCCGCAAATTCGGTTAGATCTACACCGATGTCCTAAGGCGAACACGGATGCCTCCGTCGATCGAAGGCAGTTCCACAGCATAGTTCACCAATTTCCGGATGCTGGTATTCTATACACGGATGGTTCAAAGGTGGACGAGAAAGTGGGTTGTGCTTACATTATTGATGGTGTAAATTCCAAAATCTCTTTGCTTGGGGCCTGTATTGTGTTTACTGCGTACCTCGTTACCACCTATGAAGCTCTGCAGTTTGCCCTGCAGGATGCACGAATCCCCTTTCTTGTGTGTACTGACTCTTTGAGATCGTTGCAGTCAATTGCTACATGTTTCCCGCAACACCCCCTAGTGCAGCGAATCCACGACTTACTAGCCGGGTTATGCTGGGATGACACTCGAATCTCCTTTCTGTGGCTTCCAAGCTACATGGGAATTGCGGGAAATGAGTTAACGGATCAAGCTGCAAATGAGGCGTTATCACAACCACCTCGACCAATGGAGGTACCCGCTAGAGATATTCACTCAGTTACGCCGACAAGTACTGGCATTTTTGGAAAGACAGTGGCTAGCTGACCCAATACCCGGTAAACTGAGAGCGATGTGGAGGAGCTCTTTCCGGTCACGGAGGGAGTCCATCATTTTGTGTAGGCTAAGGATAGGTCATACACGATCCACCCACTCGTACCTAATGAGAAGGGAACACCCCCCACATTGTACCTGTGGTGCCGTTTTCACCGTGGCCCACAGTTTAACCGAGTGTGTGGATCTTGCTGACTTACGAAGACACCTTCGTTTGCAGATGACCCTCAAACTTATATTAGCCGATGACACGGTGGCTGCTGATCGCGTGATCCGCTTTATAAGTGAGAGTGAGTTAGGGCCAGCAATCTAAATTGTCCACTGTACATTGACTCAACGACTTGTTCGTTTTTTAATAATGATTTTTTAGTTTTCCGTATTTTTATTATTATTAGTTTTATTTATTTATTTGATTTATTAATTTTCGGTCTTTTCAAATGAAGGTATCCACCTCTGAATTTTAAATTCCATTCCAAATTGGTATTCTTTAATCTGTGTTAAGTGGGCAGGTGACCTCGTACTTCCACCCCTTAAAACAACAACAACATATGTTGTTCATTTATTGATTTCCATCATTAATTCTTTCTTCAAGACGAAGTCCATACCATTTCAAAACTTTTTCGAGTCCTCTAGTTAATCGGCTAAGATGGCAATATCATCAGTAAATAACAGAGTTAAAATTATTTCCCCATGAAACTTTACTTCTACTCCATTAGTATTATCGATATTATATTTTCAGGATGTCCGCAGAGACTGAAACGTGTGAAAACAGAAAGGAGGAATGCTGTGAGCTCCCAGGTCCTGAGCCTACCTCCGATCCTTGGCCTGAATGCGGCATAAAACCCAAGCAACCCCGGCGTAACCAGATACCTAAGATACAACAGACTGTAGCCGGAAAAGGGGAGTTCCCGTGGATGGCGGCAATCATGATAAAAAACAAATCAGATGGCTATGAGTTCTTCTGTGGAGGCTCAATTGTGGCCCCGAATCTCGTATTAACAGCAGGCCACTGTGTGGAAAAGTAAGTACTTCCAAATAAGACCATTTATGTGGGCCAATCCCTCATCAGCACTTCAGGCCACTATGTGAAAAGTAAGTAATTCTAACACGGAGGGTCAATCCCCCCTTCACACTGCAGGTACTGTGTGGATGAGTAAGTACAGGGTCATTATCCATGTGCGCCCCGATAAACACGGCAAGCTAAGCCAGCTGTGACTGGCGCAGATCGCGAGCGCGCGTACCCGGTACAGCCGGTGGTGGTGCGCACTTTCACACTTATACCAAACATGTTCAATAATGTGTAATTACAGTGATCATAGGCGATACTGAAAATGTATTCTCTCTCTTGTAACACACACCTGACATCTTCTGACGAAAGAATGTCTGTGAACTCTTTTATTATATAGGGAGCCTGTTTCCTTGAATAGTTGAGCGAGCCTCCTAATTATTGTACTGGCAATAGGCCCAGGTCTTCTTGGAAACTTGATTCGAAATTTTCGTCTCGTTTCAGAACAAGATTTTCTGCTTTTCATATACGAATTATGGATACACACGCAATATGAATTGGTGTATTGGCATGACCAACAATCACAGTAATCACAATAGGCTACTCACTAAACGTGCAACACGAACGTCTAAGCTTTGCAGATACACGTCCATATGAATGACAAAACACGTGTGAACTAACGATATGAGTAAGCAGAGTTTGCCAACCATCGGCTGAACCGCGTTCGCGCGCCCGCGATCTGCGCCAGTCGCAGCCGGCTTAGCTTGCAGTGTTTATCGGGGCGCACATAGATAATGACCCTGTGTTTAAATACAAGAACCACCTATGTGGGCCAATACCTCAATCATTTTTGGTCACTGTGTGGACGAGTAAGTAGCTCCATACTGTCCCCTTTACGTCACGAACGACTCCACACCCGTAACGTGATTTAGAAGCGATCGGGAATGTCTCACCATTCAAACGTGCCGCGTTTCGTTGGCAGCCAACTGGATCCGCAGCATCTTTATGTTTATGACGATTCTGTTCCGGATGATGATGTCATTAAAATACCATATACTCCGGGTCTGTATTTATTTATTTTTCTATATACGATCCCCAAACAGCATGGAAGGAGCATTAAGTAAGTTCATTCAAGAAACTACTCGGCGGGACGAATTCATGAACACACCCTGAACCAGGAAGTGTGAGAGTGTGCGAGCTGGCGTGCAAGCAGTTGAGTTGAGGTCGTCCAATATGGATGTTATTGTCAGCTGACCAGTTCGTGCGGTAGGTCAAGGCACTGCCTTCGTAATGTAACAGGCCGTACTGTAGGAAGCGCGCGAAGGCAATCAGCTGATCGATTAAGGCGAATGTTACGAGTTGTATTTGTGAGTGTAATGCGAAGTTATTGAAAGCTTTTTGCGAATAATTGGGGTTGTTGAGAGTCAGTTATTTATTTTTAAGTATGTTAAATGCCTTTTTTTCTAAATTATCGTAATTTACTACATCAAGATGCACATAATTAACTGTAATTGAAACATTGAGGCTATGCCGTTTAGGTTAGGTATGCTATCTCCACGTGGAGAGTTGAGTTAATTCATAGGATATATTGATCCTTGTTGTATATAATAATTGAATATTTACTGTATAGCACTGTTTTGTGTAAATACAATGTGTTGTGTGTGAAAACAAGCAAGTGTCATTTGCCATGAAGTTGTTGTGTGCCAGGATGCAAATCCAACTACAGGGGTGAATATACACCAATATTTGCATTTCCTTCCGACGAGGAAAGAGTTAATCTATGTAAGAGGAAAATACCAAGGGGAAATTTATCAGTTACTAGGAA
Source organism: Meconema thalassinum (assembly GCA_946902985.2). Classification (NCBI taxonomy): domain Eukaryota; kingdom Metazoa; phylum Arthropoda; class Insecta; order Orthoptera; family Tettigoniidae; genus Meconema; species Meconema thalassinum. The sequence continues at coordinate 599,817,860 of OX336388.2, read as the reverse complement.
TACGGGAGTATTCATTTTCCTGAAGATTAAATTGTGAGAGAAATCAGAGCAACCCGTGCTGATGGGAGTCCTGCTTTTGTCTTTGTTGTTGTTGTTGTTTTTCCGCTATCGTTTTACCCTCCAGGATCGGCTTTTCCCACGGACTAAGCGAGGGATCCCACCTCTACCACCACTGAGGGCAGTGTTCTGGAGCTTGAGACTCTGAGTCAGGGATACAACTGGGGTGTGTGACCAGCACTACGCCCAGGCAGCCTCACCTGCAAAGCGAACAGGGGGCCTGATCAAGGGATGGTAAGAGTGGGAGGGTTGGGCAAGGAAGTGGAAAGGAGGCGGCCGTGGCATTACAGTAGGAACCATCCCGGCATTTGCCAGAAGACGAAGTGGGAAACCACGGAAAACCACTTCAAGGATGGCTGAGGTGGGAATCGAACCCCCTCTACTCATTTGGGCCACCCGAGGCTGAGTAGACCCCGTTCCAGTCCTCATACCACTTTTCAAATTTCGTGGCAGAGCCGGGAATCGAACCCAGGACCTCCGGGACGGCAGTTAACCATTGCTGACCGCTATGCTACGGAGGCGACGCTGTTCAGATTTATAGTAGTGAGTTTTATGTGATACAGAACAAGCTGACAAGTAATTAAAAGGATAGTAACTGAGCCTGAATTTATAGTGATCCTTGGGTAGGGAATATTTTGAATAAGCTGCCCTTTTCCCCTGAAGCTAAGTAAGATGCGAATGTTTGATGTGTAAGTCAACTTTAATTACAGTTTCAGACTTAGTGTGTGAATTACCCCCTGAAGTGCGTTATTTAAACCATTTACATCGCGGAGGGTTGAAGTATCCATCTAGTGTCTCACAATTGAAATTGGAATTCAGGCATATACAATTTTTGAAGTTCTTGTTTCTGATAGTTACAAATTTTTTTTTTTAATATTCTGATGACCCAAAATCTGTGTTTAATCCTATGGTACTAGAAGCAATGCAACTCAGTTCCTCTGCAATTGTTTGTGAATGTGGAAAAACATAGCATATCATGCTGGCCGGTGTGTTACCATTTGGGCGAACATATTCCTAAATAACTATAGTAAAATTCAAACAAATGTTTGTGTGGAAGAAAGTGGCTCAAAACGATCTTGGAAGGATAATGCCGGAAGTTCCAAGAAGAAAACCTGGAAAGCTGTCGTATTTATGGACATCTAAATGTATGGAGATAATGTCTTATATTATTATACATTTTATTTTTTTGTACGTTCGTTGTTTCCATGCTTTTATTAATTCATAATAAGATTTGTTAGGTGGGCTCACAAGTAAGACAATCGTTATGCTTTGACTGTTTTTATCACGTTTTAAACCTACTTCTCCTGAAATTATGTCGGCCTTATTTACTATATTTCGAAAGATCACAGTGTTAAGGTTTTCATTTGTTATATTAATGCAACATTCGTCAATATTTCGTAACTAAAATACAAATTGTATCGCATAACTACGATGTTTGCTTGCATTGCGCGGGACTAACGGAGCTAGATGACCGCCTCTTTGGGTGACGTCACCGGAGCTACAGTACGGCCTGTACATTACGAAGGCAGTGGTCACGGTGACGATTGTCCGTGTGTCCCCGGATAGTTCAACTGGTCCGGAAATAAGTTCACAATATACGATATTCAGACCCGTGTATTGAGTTCTGAATAATTATAGTGTGAAAGACACATGTTCTGAGTGACGGTTGGTTGGTTCCTAAGTTTAGGGGCTGCGACAACGCCGTCATGTAGCCCCGTGTACTTTGGGTGTGTGCAGAATTTGTCTGATAACCGGTGTTAATATTGTGATGGCTGTATTAGTGTGTGTTATCTGTGATTCAGGTAAGAACTGCAAACGATCATGTTTTCAAGTAGTTCCTACTTTTGCTACCAAATGCTACCATCCACAGCACCTGGACGACTACTAGATGCTATCGCAGCCAGTACCTGATAGCGAACGTTGGAACTAATATAGCGTTATCAAATAATCTAACCTACACATTTTGGCTTCATACAAGTGTAAATAGTGGAAGGTTTTTTTCATGCCGTAAATCTATGACATGGGACCGCCGGCTTTACGTCCCCTCCGAAGGAAGGCATACCGACGAATTCGACCGGGTTTGAACCCGCGAACTTGGGTATGGAAACTCAGCATGCTACCAACTACGTCACCGAAGCTGCCCTCTGAGTGAGGATGATCGTAGTATTACGATATATTTAAATTGAGTAATGGAAATTGTTTTGAGCTGTCCGTTAGAAGTGAGGATCGAAATTACCTGCAGGCCAACTTCTGAATAATCACCGTACGAGTGCACTTATTCTGTGTGACGGTAAACGTAGTACTCGATATCATTGAATTGTTTAATGGAACTCGTTCCGATCTGTGTGTCCAATCAAATAATCGTTAAATAGTGACATTAGCCGTGGACGTGCCAGGTAGCTATGAGCTGTTAATCCAATTAGCTCAATGGACTCAGCATTTTATAACCTACTTGCGTGGAGATAGAATGATGCCGACGACTGCCATGGCGTTCGCGGAGCAGGAGAGACGCCCTATCCAAATGGTCATCAGCCCCGATGGCATGATGTACTAAGCCGTCGAATGGGAGTTTCAACTTTGGTAGTGCCGGTTATCGACATGGAAAGGTGAGAACCTCCCGGAGGCATTGGTGGACGTCAAGGCGCCAATGGACGCCAGAGTGTGCCGCCTTGGAAGAAAGAGTGGAGCCCCATCAGATGGGATATAGTGTTGAACTTCTAGTAAGGTATTGTGACAACAATCTCTCGTAACAAGCTAGTAATTACCGTACTGTAGGCTATTCGTTTTTTTCCTTGTCAAGGAAACCAAGTGTGTGATATCAATCAACTATTGTAAATTTTGGATGAACTCCAAACTCTACTTAATTACAGTACCAGTAGCTAGATCTCCGAACATGGATGGATGATAATAGGCCATAATTAATCGAGATATTATGACATGCAATTAGATGACGACCATATTTTTCCGATCTCCTATTGAGACGCCGTGTTGTTATTAATTTTGGTTTAATGGGACAGTTAAGTAGAATAGTAGACTGTCTGTGATAGTTGAGTTTATCTAAGGTAGAACGTTGTGTGGCCAATAATAGGTTTTCAGCGCGTGAGTAAGTATTGCCTCGACGCTATTGTTGATAACCCTCGGATACTCGCGCGGGCTACATGTGTAGACCAGTGATTTATTTTGTTGTAACGCAGAGTATATTTTTCGCTAGGAATATCGAGAATCTCTGTAGCTGCCTGTTGATGCTGTATTTAACAGGCGGGTGTGATTCTGAACCAATTGTACCAAACTGACACCAGATGCATTAGAAGTCGTCTGGGCTACAATAGTAGCCCGCGCGAGCATCTCTGTTTCAGAATTGAACGTGCAAAGGAAACGTTACCTCACAGGAGGCGGCCATGTAGATGACTTTCAAATCAGTCAGTGATTAGATGAAAGTAATGATAGGTTGAGTGTTGTGGAAATAAAGAAGGCTGTTCCTTCTTGTGTGGACGGGGAAGGGATAAATCAATAAAGAACAGATGCGCAATTTGCAATGAAGATCTTCTTGAATCATTGTGTTCATTTGGACAGAATGCTTGAGTGACAAATTTGTTTGAGCACGCTTATGGATTTTCTGGGCTATAGATTGTAGACAAAAGGGCAAAAATAAACTTCAAAACTTCGAGAGAAATTAAATGATAATACTGAAAGTGTTCATAATAAGTGTTGATTTTCTAAGGAAAATTATCTAACCAAGACCATGTATCACGTGCACTGACACAATTCTTGACTTACATGATTTCACTTGGCGTCATCCACAAGATGATCAGCGACCGAGCCTTATGATCCTTTTTGTCCCACTCTTGAATTGCCGCCGCGTTTGCATTTTCAGCCGCTGGTTCTGGTTTCGTTGAATTCCCGCCGACGAATTCCCACAAATCGCCCGTAATAAGGATGGCCTGCATCTGCACGGCACATGTGTCGAAAGTGTCCTTACCGGGATGTTCAATTTTCCAAATACTTCCGGCGTTCATTTTTGAGGTTAACTTCTGGCACGATTTCACGAATAATTACGATTTGTTATTTATGCGTTTAGTCTCGCGCATCTGGGCCCATAACCTGTAAGAGGATATGAGGGAACCAGAGTTAAGCACAGCGAACTGATATAATAAGTTTCATAACAACGAATTGATGACATGTGATGGCAATAGCGAATCTGAACATGTGTGAACATGGCACGGGTTTTTGCACAACTCAAGCATAATGGGCAGGTGGCAGCACCTTACATATAAATAGTAGAAACGCGTACTTGTTAAATTAGCATAAAAATACCATAACATAACCATAACCATAAAAATAACAAAAGAAAAATTATTCTTTGATAAGATGCCGTTATTTATTACGTCATGCCACATCGCAGATTGTAATTAACCTGTCCTAATCCCATGGAAAACTACTAGATTTTGCAATCGATCAGCACGATAGTCAGTCATTAATATTAGACCTGTATGCCCAATGATGGCCAAGGCCATAGTCTAGTGTTATAATGTATTAATTAATTGAATATCACATGCTGCAGCATTATTTATGGAGGCAATAAATAATTTATTAATTAATTGAATATCACAAGCTGTGCCAATATTTATGGAGCCAATAATGTATCATTAATTAATTGAATTTCCCATTCTTAGGCAATATTTATGAAGCCAATAATTCATAAATTAATTGAATATCACATGCTGTGGCAATATTTATGAAGCCGATAATTCATTAATTAATTAAATATCACATGCTGTGGCAGGGGAGCGTGATGGCGCAGTGGCTTAGCTGCTCGTCATTCACCCGGACGGCTGGGGTTCGAATCCCGGTGACAGCGGAGTGGAATTTTCACCTGAAAAATCACGTGGCGTCAGGAAGGGCAACCGGCCTTAAATCCCCGGCCAAAACCAAAATGAGCCTGGTTGGCTCCGGCGACCCCAATTAATTGGGAAAAAGCCGAAGAGGAAGAAGAAGAATCACATGCTGTGGCAATATTTATGAAGCCGATAATTTATTAATTAATGGCATACCACACGCTGTGGAAATATTTATGAAGCCAATAATTTATAAATTAATTGAATACCACATGCTGTGGTAATATTTATGAAGCCAATAATTCGTTAACTAATTGAATATCAAATGCTGTGGCAATATTTATGAAACCAATAATTTATTAATTAATTATCATACGCTGTGGTAATATTTATGAAGCCAATAATTCATTAATTAATCGAATATCGCATGCTGTTGCAATATTTATGAAACCAATAATTTATTAATTAATTACATATCGCATGCTGTGGCAATATTTATGGATCCAATAATTCATTAATTAATTGAACATAATGCTGTGGCAAAACTTATGGAGCCAGTCATTTATTAATTATTTGAATATCACACGCTGTGGCAATATTACTGGAGACAATAATTCATTAATTATTTGAATGTCGCATGCTTTGGCAATATTTATGAAGCCAATATTTAATTAATTAATTGAATATCACAGGCTGTGGCAATATTACTGGAGACAATAATTCATTAATTATTTGAATATCACATGCTGTGGCAATATTTATGAATCCGAAAATTTATTAATTATTTGAATATTACATGCTGTGCCTATATTTATGATACCAACAATGCATTAATTAATTGAATATCATATGCGGTGGCAATACTTATGAAGCCAATAATTAATTAATTAATTGACAATCACATGCTGTGAAATATTAATGATGCCAATAATTCATTAATTAATTTAATTTCACATGATGTGGCAATATTTATGGATAAATAATTCATCAATTAATTGAATATCGCATGCTGTGGCAATATTTATGAAGCCGATAATTTATTAAATAATTATATATAACATGCTATGGCAATTTTTATGGAGCCAATAATTTGTTAATTAATTGAATATCACATGCTGTGGCAATATATATGAAGTCAATAATTCATTAATTAATTGAAGGTTGTTGGGGAAAACAAGGAATGTCCAACGAACGCATGTTTGAGAAAAACTAAATTGAAGATTAACACGTCCACCATTTTTATTCTCTGTGGAGTAGATGCAGACTACAATATTTTTCCGAACGAAAAATTATTAATTGATGTACTAATGCACGAAAAATGCTAAGGTTCACTACTTAAAGGGGATACTGTCGAAAAAAAACAAAGGAAAGGAAGGAAGCTTGTAGTTTAACGTGACCGTTAATCTTGAGATCATGAGCCACGGGACCTCCTTTTTACGTGGAATCCGAACCACAGGACATGGCATTTCACTTCGAAAAACTCACATGCATTGACCGGGAATCGAACCCGGACCGCCTTGGTGAGAGGCATACAGCTAGACCGCTGAGCCACCACGCCCCCGAAAAAAAAAACATAACACACAAATATGTTGGTTGAAAACCAAGAATGTCCAATGTCAATTATAAAGGATATCACTGAAATTACACTTTCGATATCAGTTTCTGTAGTACTACAAAGAACTATTCCTTTGGAAGATTTCTTTTGGATGTTCCACTATTTCCAGGAGCAGTGGTCGTCTTTTTGGATGCAACATGAGGTACCCGTCAAGGTGAAACATCTTATTTTCTTCAACCAAGCAAAACTTGGACAGGAATTTAACATTTTTATACTTTTCAACACTAATTGGGAGCACTTCAAAATAAGACTGAAGATGCAGTTCAAATGCATGGTGAATATCTAGAAAATGAGAGTTTCCTTCAATAGACGTGCGTTTTGCTTGTGTGACTGTTCGGATGGGGTCTTCCTTCATTTCCCCGTTGTAGTTATTTCGATGTAGAATAAGAAGTGGATGTTCATTGATTGCATTGGAAATGGACAGGTTCTTACATACTTATGTTGGAAGAATTCTGTCCGTTGTTTCACATGTTCCTGCTTCACAGAGATTACAGTAAATGGCTGAGGTTTACAGCGAGCAGAGGCAATGTTTTCTTCCCAGTCCCTGGGAACTTCCATTCGCCCGCCTTTGTCTATAAGTCCCATGTCTTTGTCGCATTCTAGGAAGGAGTGTCCACGCACTGGAAGAGTTAACCTCCACTGATTTCAAGATTCTTACTACGTTGTCAATGTAATGTATGAAACGTACAAGTGTACAATTCTTGTTCTGGCCACCTGCTCCGTTACAAAATATATGTAAGCGTTGTATATTTCTAGGGAGAAAATAAAAAATAATGTCAAAGAGAAAAGAACAAACTTCGTCTGAGCCCTTTTTTGCTACATAATCAGGATAAGTGTAGATGTAGGAATTACTATTTGACAGCACATGAAGTTAAATGTGTACATTGACAGCTGCCTACGATAGTACACATCATTAGTCGTAATTTTAGGTAGGGACATGGTTTTTTCCCACAGTCTAATATAATGGCTTCAAAATCCAAGGATTATCGGGCTTTCTTACGTTCACTTGTCTTTCTACTGTAAAAACATTCAGCTTTACGCAGGTGAAGTTCCCTGTCTCTACTTAGAATTGCAATTTCAGCTTCATTGTCTTCCTGGGCAGCAACCCTCATTTTTGCTGTTAATTCATCGCACTGGCTGCAGGTATCACTGCGGGGATATCCGAAACTGAGTTTGAAATCTCTTCGCAATATGTTCTTGTATGACTGGTAAGACACCTTCTCCATTGGATACTTTTCCTGGAACATTTTGTACATTCTCTTAATGTTTAGTTCTTCTGATAGGTACGCTCTCCTGTGGTTATCTTTTCTGCTGTAGTGACTATGTCTGGCTTTAAAAGAGTTAATGAATAATGTCACAGCTGTTTAGGTAAAACGTGCCATGTTCATGGGATTGCAAACGAATGTATCATTACCTCGTACATTCTTCCTTGCTTCTTTCATTTGCAGCTTGGTTTTACATCACATTCGCCATCAGATGTTGATAATGTAGAAGACATATTCAACACTAGTTTAAACATTGAAACCTCCAAACTAGGTATTACTTAACACAGCACTAATCAAAAGTAACAGACTGGAAATCACGAACGCACATAACTTATTGTTACATTCACAGCAGCTTAATGTTTAGACTGCCTGTTCAGTGGCTACACAGACGTAACAAGGACATTCGGTAATTCTTCGGGAGTGATGAACCAAGATCCTACATTGTTACTTAGCTAATGTATGCTTTTCATACCTTATTTGATATTCCGGGAGTCCTTATCAATTGAAATTACTGTCCATTATCACTACTGCTCAGGAAATAAGTACTAAATCACGTAAATATGTGACGTAAGTAGTTATTTATTGTTCATTGAACGACGGCGAACGACGGCAATTCTGAACTGCTACTGAAGGATACGCATTGGGCATGTTCAATTGTCAACGAGACGTCATTTCACTGTTGCCAATGTATGGTACACAAAATACACGACACAGGTCATGTGTAGCGAGCTAAGAGAGCGTAGAGAGTAATTGGGCGAAGCGAGAAACTATTGGCTTACGAAGCGGGAGCGTAGATAGTTAATCGAGCGAAGCGAGGAACTGTTGGCTTACGAAGCTACTAAGTTAGGCACTGTCTTGCCCAAAATTACTGCTAGTACCACAGGCAAGGGGGCCTGGGGCGTAAGCCCCAGGTTACGTTTGTTTTTGTATGTAAAACATTAATAACAAAGAATTCAAATCCGCTACTATGCTGGCTGGTACTGCCTGGCCGAAAATTACTGCCAGTACCACAAGCAAGGGGGTCTGGGGCGTAAGCCCCAGGTTAGGTTTGTTTTTGTATGTAAAACATTAATAACATATAATTCATGTCCGCTACTATGTTAGGTACTGCCTGGCCGAAAATTACTGCTAGTACCACAAGCAAGGGTGTCTGGAGCCCAAGCCCCAGGTTAGGTTTGTTTTTGTATGTAAAACGTTAATAAGATAGAAAATATGTCCGCTACTATGTTAGGTACTGCCTGGTCAAAAATTACTGCTGGTACCACAAGCAAGGGGGTCTGGGGCTTAAGCCCCAGGTTAGGGTTGTTTTTGTATGTAAAACATTTATAACATAGAATTAGGGTTTTGCCTTTCGAATATGAGTATCAACAATCGCAACATCAAAGGATAGGGATATCGTATGCGAAAATTTTCCACCAGATGTCGTAACTGTTCTATGTGGGACTCAATTGATTTGCTTTCCGTTGGAATTGTATACCCATCGAATTTGAAAAATGACGAGTTGATAATACAGTAAGTTTACATTTTAAAGAGTTTGTAACAGTCAATAATTGTGTGTTATTGGCAAATGCTATTTGAAATAAAAACAAAATGATCTCACATAAGTTACTACCTGTGCGCTATCTGTTGGAGCTAGTTTAGGATGACCCTATACAAACAGAAAGAAGCGAGTGCGCTCTCTCCGCTCAAAACAATCGACACACGGCCATGTTTACCGTATACGTGGGGTTGGCAATATCTTATTTGTCAAATAAGCCACGCCTACAATGGACGACTCAACTGACATTTCACTATAAAAGTCGTGTTATTAATTGGGGAAGGTGGGTGGGTTATAGACAGCGGAGGAGACAACATCTATTACCACATCACTCCTACAATTATTATTCATCATTACACGAGGTATTTCGGCTAATTTAACTAGTTTTCTACTTAGTTCATCACTCCCGAAGTGTTACCGGACATTCTCTCCCAATCTGACATGGACAGTCCTTGTTTTCTCCAAATGTGCCTATTTTAAAACATTGATTATCTCACGACATCTCTCGTTTTCCACCTGAACTAATAGACCACTGTGAAGTACACAAAAATCGCCACCAGATGGCACAATAACCTTCAAAACGTCAATTCTGTGCCATTCCTGACACTCTTCAATTCAATATCACATCCTGTGGCATTATTTATGAAGCCAATAATTTATTAATTAAATGGATATATCCTGCCGTGGCAACATTTATGAAGCCAATAATTTCTTAAACAATTGAATATCACACGCTGTGGCAATATTTATGGAGCCAATAATTCATTAATTAATGCATATCTCAGGCTGTGGCAATATTTATGAAGCCAATAATACATTAATTAATTGTATATCACATGCTGTGGTAATTTTTATGAAGTCGATAATTTATTAATTAATTGAATATCACATACTGTGGCAATATTTATGGAGCCAATAATTTATGAATTAATTGAATATCACAAGCTATGGCAATATTTATGGAGCCAATAATATATTAATTAATTGAATATCACATGCTGTGGCAATATTTATGAAGCCAATAATTTATTAATTAATTAAATATGGCATGCTGTGGTAATATTTATGGAGCCGAAAATTAATTAATTAATTAATTAATTGAATATCGCATACTGTGGCAATATTTATCAAGTCGATAATTATTTAATTAATTGAATATCGCATGCTGTGGCAATATTTATGGAGTCGATAATTTAGTACTTAATTGAACACCGCATGCTGTGGCAAAAATTTATGAAGTATGTAATTTATGAATTAATTGAATATCACATGCTGTGGCAATATTTATGAAGCCGATAATTTATTAATTAATGGCATATCACACGCTGTGGCAATATTTATGAAGCCAATAATTTATTAATTAATTGAATACCACATGCTGTGGTAATATCAATGAAGCCGATAATTTATTAATTAATTGAATATCGCAAGCTGTGGCAATATTTATGAAGTAAATAATTTAAGAATTAATTGAACATGACATGCTATGGCAATATTTATGAAGCCAATAATGTATTAATTAATTGATTATCACAAGCTGTGGCAATATTTCTGGAGCCTATAATTCATTAATTAATTGAATATCACATGCGGTGGCATTATTTATGAAGCCAATAATTCATTTATTAATTTAATTTCACATGATGTGGCAATATTTATGGAGACAATAATTCATCAATTAATTGAATATCGCATGCTGTGGCAATATTTATGAAGCCAATAATTTATAAAATTATTGAAAATCACATGCTATGGGCACACGGTCACGTGCCCCACCATTAAACATTCTCATTGGGCCGTAGTCATCATGATAGTCCTTCCGTGGTAATGTCGCGACCAAGCAGTTCTATCGCCCAGCTGTTCACTTTCCCCAACAGTAGGAGCCTGTGACAGCGAGGTGCGGGGCCACGGCGTTCGTAAGTTAACAGTCGGGAGCGGTACCCCCACTCTGCCTCCGGCGAGTGACGTCAGATGTCTCAGCTGGCCGGCGGACAGCACGCTAGTCATACGGCAGAGAGATGCGTGCACGTAATTAAATCGGTATTGTTTACAGAAGAAATTGGGATGGACTTCCGAATTTCACCACAGTCCTTCCTTAGTGATCGATGAATTGTGTGAGACGATTTCCGCTGTCACTAGGGACGATTAAAGCAAATGACTGCGATACAAGTCAGCCCAGAGCGGTATACAAAAAGAGCATGCTGGAAACTAATGTTTGATTGTACTACAAGTAGGCGGTTTTTATACCTTCTACAGAACACAATAATTAGTTGAATATATTTAAGTGAGAATATCATATCTCTTTATGTACTGTAAGAAACAAGCAGAAATTTTATTACACATCGGTTTTGTCCAACCACTAATGAATGTCACTTGACAGCATACAGGTAACAGTACGGGGAAAAGATTTTGCACCCCTTCCTGAAGCTTTCAAGCAGACCAATGACATCCTCAAACAGCTTGGTGTCACCGATAACAAAGTAAGTTACAAGGAATCTGCTTACGTGTACTAAAAGATTCTCTTCACATACTTCCTAACTATATTCTGGCAGGAAGAAACCCGGGAAACTGGTGCTGATGATGATGATAGTGATGATGAGAGCGAATTATTAAAGACTAGCTGTTTTTATTTTCTTGCAATACAAAATGTATGACATTTTCTCTATTAAAAATGCCTGCTTGAAGAAAACTCGACTCAGCACTCTCCTTTATAGTGCTCTTGATTACACTGGAGGAAACGTACTAATCGAAATAAAGTAAATTAGAATATTGCTCAACACACACACGCCCGCAAATAATCATGTTTTACTAATCAATCTGTACAGAATATTCATTTTATGCCACTTTGTGTTTTAATCACTTTAAAGTGTTCAATTTTCATTTTCTTTTCGGGGCCTTTTCTAAAGAAACTTTAACACATCTTGCTTTCTTTTAATTAGACAGGATAATGTTGCAAAGTATAGAAATAATATGATCAGTAATTTTCATAATCGGAGTACCGCACGCACACACATGTACGCTCCAACATTTGTCTCAGGTCCACGTCTTGTTGACAACAAGTTTGATTAAAGAACGTAAAATTGAATAATGCCTTTTACATCGCTTTAAAAACTTCGTTTCATATTTGCCCGATACCATAACTTGCATGTAACGAAATGCATATTTTCCTACGCTGATTACTGTACTTAATGGTATAGTCAAACCACCCCTGTTTGTCTCCTCAAAGTAAGTATCCTCCCTATTTTTACCAGTTATGAGATCTCTGCAGATTTTGCATTCTATTTTGGCCGCTGTCTTAAAACTTGTGTAGCCACACACAAATTGCAGAGCAGAAGCGTCAACATCACTGATTTTCTCTTCTCCTCTCCTCTGGATGTTTCCGCTTAATGTGACTTTCCTTTGTCAAGTATTTCGGCAAACCTTCAAAAATAGTAGTACAAGAACCGTTAACTAGCTTAGGATGATCGTATTTATACACTTGTTTCTGTCCATTAGAATCACGGTATTCATTCTGTAAAATAATACAGTCCGGTTGAAAATGTTTAATACACAAAACACTGTTCTCCGAAGGTGTCCAGTCCTTCCTCGGGATGCTTCTCAGCCATCAATTTCTCAAGTTTACTTCCTTGGGAAAAAAGAAACAGTTCACGTAGGCGGTTTCAACTCCACGAACCTGAAAATTACTCCGACATCCTGGTACACAGCACCTTCGTGGCATTGTATATGCATTTAAAATATACCACGTGTGGCACGGGTATATTTAACACTTGTCACTGGACAACTGGAAAAGCAATATATTGTGAAATGTCACCCTCGAAACATGGAAAAAATGACCACATCCCGATCTGTTTGCTGTCAGGAGTAAGACCCATGACGTCACAGGCCCGCCGGCAGTGTTCCCGCCTGTTAACTTAAGAACGCCGTGGTTGGGCACATGGCTTATGAGACCAGCACAGTGTTGCCACATGCTTCCTATTCCGGGCTCTGTAACCTCATCCCTTGTTATTCAGCAGGGCGAGGTGGCAGAGGGGCTATGGCAATTTTCTCGTCTTGGGGCACAAGAATACTGTGACGGGACGGTCAAATGGCCGTGAAAGTAGCACGTTGGGACGGGAGGGGAAGGGGTGTTAAAGTGTACCGATAGAGGGCAGACAAGTTCATGGATAACATATTTACATACCCTCAGCAATTTTCCACCAAAATAATGTACGGTACATCCCTCTGAACATTGCGCTCTTTATTAGTATGTAAGAAGAAAAATCAACATATATAATATGTATTGAGAGAGAAAGGTAACATTTTGAACGTAGGCTATGTTCCGTAAGTGAATTTGTATTATGTTATAACGTCAAGTTTGAGAATTATCTTGGGAAAACACAACTTCGTGACGACAATCCTGTCTTAACACTTGGCTTCAAAAGTTTTGGCGCCTGCGATATTAAGTTATAATTGTGTATGAGTGCGATGGTCTTTTGCAGTGTTCAGCAATTTTAATCTTACATAATAGTTGTTATTGGAAGCGTGATTTGTGAGGTGCGAATAACATGTACCGTGTTAAACGTAATTAAAATATACACTGAGCGCGTATTTCATCGTACGAGGTAAGCGGTTAATTCCTACTTGTCGTAAATTAGGCCAATCAAATTAGATTTAAAAAAGTGTTTTGAGGAATTAATTTCCAGAAAGCTGGAAATCTTTTTAATACATTTGTTTGGTCCTAAATGCGTGTAATCCGAGTTTTCACCATCCGAGGAGGTGTGCATAACTTTTGGGACCCACATAACCTCAAAATGTTCCCTCTTTTTGTTATTTTTTCCCTTGTAGTTCGAGAACGGTACGTCGGACGGGAAATATCAATCATGGATTAAAGAAGATTAAATTCTACGTCGAATGAGCATCTAAAACTTGACATTTGGTTCATTGGTACAGTCATAATCAAAAGTTCAAAACTTTGAAAATTTCTCATTTAGGTGCAAACTTACATTTTACAACTTTCCAAGATCACATATCTTCGGAATAGGTTCTCCTATTGAACTCTGAAATCGTGAGGACCTCATTTCAGCAGGTCAACTATTACCTAAGGCCAATGAGACCTCCTTGGACCAAATTCGAACGAGATTTTCTCAAAGTTCCTCATAAAGCCAACTTTCAATCTGGCCTCTCTACCACCAACAAACGCAGCCGCCACCCAACATATTCTGCGTGTCTGCCACCAAATCCAGGGCTGGTATGATAGACCAAAGGATCCTCTCAGCTGGGGTTGGAAGAGTACGGACCATGGCCTGCTCCCCATCATGAACACCAAGGATCCAGCTAAAGGAAATCCTAAATACAGTGTCCTGCGGATGTAAGAAGGGGTGTGCAGGTAGTTGCAACTGCCGGAAAGTTGGTATGAAATGTTCAACAATTTGCCTCAACTGCCACGGCCAGTCCTGCTCGAATTGAGCACCATTCGAGGATGAGTGTGTTTCACATGCCGATCATCACAGAAGCAGAAATGGGTGAGGACAGTCCCTTTGAAGATTATCTTGATGAACAGGGGCTCGACATTCCGTCCCAGCTTGAGAGCTTTGTAGATGAAGGGCCATCGACATCTAAGAAAATGCGAGTATAAATGATGCCTTATTTTATGCTGCATGACTATTGAGTTCTATAAAATGTTTCTATTCATATTTTAACAATTTAATGTCAATTTTAAATGTTCCTATTACTTTATTAATTAATATTAATAATGGTTACTAATTAAAGAATGTCAATATACAACTTAACTATAATTAAAATGTTTTTCATTCGTACTACTCCGAATCACTGCTCAGAGTGTGTACATTTATACAACTAGTTTCTTGATTTGCGTATATCTTAGAAATTTGAATTGAAATGTTCTTAGCAGTGATCAGAGGAGGTAGATTGATGTTTCGTACTTACATCATTATGTCATAACATGAACATGCCTTTTTTCTTCTGACAGAGTCGCTATTTTTGGAATTGAATTAAATATTATTATACTAGTGTTTAAATTAGTGAACTGGTCATTTGAAATTAAAAGGACTTATCAAAATTGTCTAAATATCGTGAAATTTTATTCTCTAAAACTCTACAACATTTAATATATGGGTTTTTCAACAGGAGAATCTGTTTCAAAGATATGTGGTCTTGGAAAGTCACAAAATGTAAGTTTGCCCCTAAATGAGAAATTTTCCCAGTTTTGAACTTTTGATTATGACTGTACCAATAAACCAAATTTCACGTTTTAGATGTTCATTCGACGCAGAATTTAACCTTCTTTAACATTCAAGTGATTGATATTTTCGGTCGGACGTACCGTTCTCGAACTACAAGCAACAAACTGAAAGAAGAGGAAAAATTTTGAGGTTATGTGGGTCCCAAAAGTTATGCACACCTCCTGGGATGGTGCAAACTCGGATTACACGCATTAAGGACCAAACGAAGGTATTAAAACGATTTCCAGCTTTCTGGAAATTAATTCCTCGAAAAAATCTAATTTGACTGGGCTATATTTATTATGTGTCATTCTGTTTTTAGACCGTAACTGAATGCTGCGACAAATTACTTAATCATTTTCACTGCATTTTCATGCGTTGGAGGTGTTCATGTCATTAACGATGATGATAATTGTTGTTTTAAGGGGCCTATCATCTAGGTTATCAGCCCCTAATGGTTTGGGTGATAGTGAAATATGAGAAGAGAATGCAAACTATAATACTAACTACAGACCTTCATACTAGAAGAAGAAATTATAAACAAATAAAGGATAAGGCAAATAAAGGGCAGGAAGGAAGGAGACCCATGAAAGGCTGATAGGAAAGGGAAAGAGGGGAGGGCCCGCCCCAAATTCAGACGAAAAAGGGGACAAAATGGACCCAGCTCAGTGATCCCTTGCCAACTCCCAAACTCACCAGCCGAGAGACCCTGAGGGTATGGCACTATCCAGGGTACACCAGAAGTGGTGGGGCTACATATACTATACCCTGCCCCCTTGAGGGCCTTGAGCAGAAGGCAGGAGATAACATGAAAAGAAAAAGAAGGCTGACTCCTCGAAGAATGAGGGTATCAGGAAAGATGTGACAAGGGCCAATTAAGGCGGGAAAGTGAAAGACTCCCTAGGCCTCGGATACCCTAATACCTACGGGGTCGGAAGAGAACAAGAGTTGCCCAAGAGAGGTCGACAGGAAAGAAGACGGAGAGGAGCCCGGCTTAAGTAAGTGGAAGCCAAGCTGGACTCAGCTGGGGCCCCATGGTCGCCAACCCACGTCCCACTAGATGTGAGCTCCTGGGAGGTGTCGTTAACAGTAGTGGAGTAGTGAGAGTTCTGCTTCACCCATTTTATTTGTACCCGAGTGTACATGTTAAAATAATTAATATCTCTTGAACGCATGGTCGGATGTTGACAAATGAGGTGTCATTGTACTCGAGCTGACGTCCTCTTTCCTATGGAGCATGTATTATATTTTTCAAAAAAAAAATGAAATTTTTCGTTTTCGAAAATAGGCGATAGTTTGAAAACCAAACATGATAGAACGTTGTGCCATAGCTCAAACGAACAGCCATTATGTCCTTTATTTTTTGCAATACAACTTTTATATTTTTTTACATTTTTTGAATGAAGTGTAATTTTTAAATTCCTATATTTTGGAAACTAGGAAGTTTACAAAATGGTTTGTTTGACATAAATGAAAGGTCCCTACCCCCTCTTTACCCGAAATAAATTTCAAGTCTCTGGGATGAAAACCTGACAGTAGTGTGGTAATAAGGGTTGTCCACTAACTTATTGAACCCTCCTCGTATTTGCCCCGAACCTGATATCTCGCTAACCAATCATGGGATTTGAACATAGAGGGTGTCCTGGCACTCGTAGTGATGCCCCCTACTTTCCTATAGGCTCGTTATTTAAATAAAAGACCAAAACTAAAAGGTCATCCGCTTTTAATATCTCGCGAACCAATCATGATAGAGGCGTGTACGACGGGTCCAAGGACTCAGGGTGACGTCCTCTTTGCTATGGACCACTCGTTATATTTTTTTAAAAAATTGGAAACTCGAGTTTGGGGTAAACACGTGCTTTTTGTGATTTTTGACGGTATCTCACGAACCAATAACGCTAGAGACGTGTACGAGGTGTCCTAGGACTCGGGGCTAACGCCCCTTTCAAATGTGGTAGATATTTTTTCCAAAAATATAATTCACAAAGGGCCTAACGCCATACATGTTGAAAAAACTTTTTTCTTTACCTGTTTATAATGTTCATGAAGCGTGGTGGTTGAGAGAGACGATACTGCTGGGTGTGTGTTTCAACGAACCTATCGCTAACCACAAGGACCATGCTTAATAGAACAATCGATATTTCGGCGGGTCGGTTTATGACAGAGCGAGGGTTCGTTTTTCTGATCTTTCCTATGGCAGACGGATGGAGGCTAATATTTGAAAATGTGTGAAGCATGCTAAGATTTTTTTAACCCCGAAGGGGATCTTTAACGTGTAAATGGTGATGAGAACTTGGTTCTATGTTGGTCGAAGCGAGTACAGAAAACAAACTTGCCGAGGAGCTGACGAGCAGGAGGTGAATGTCATTTGAGCTTATTGGAATGCGCTGATCTGACTTGACAACAGGTGCAATGGAAAATGACAAAGACGCTTGAAGGTGAAATAATCTGACCACCGTGGTGGCAGGGAAGAGAGAAATGCATGTGAACATGTGTGAAACCACTTGTACGCAAAACAAGTTACATCCTGTTTGCTTCGTACGTGACAAAATGCAAGTTCATGTGAAATTTGACCTAGCACAGGTGTTCACCTGGGACGTTAGCTGTCCACGTACACGATAACTGTTAACAAGTCACATCCTGTTTTGCTTCGTACGTGAAAAAATGCAAGATGACGTGAGATTTGATCTGCCACAGGTGTTCACCTTGGACGTTAGCTGTCCACGTGCCTGATAACAGAATGTTCAAAGCGTGGGAATTTCTGAATCAGTAAAAAGTATGATGCAACGTGTGGGAATGATGTCACAACCAGTAGATACGCAAGAGCTGCAAACAGCAGTGGTGGGAGGTGGAGGGGGGGGGGGGTGGAGAGGGGGAAGGGTAATGAAAGAGAGAACACAGGTGGAAAGGGAAAGACAAACATGTATGAACATGCATGAAGCGCGGAGAGCTGTACACACAGAGCTATAGGGGGTGTACAACATTTTTTAATAAATAAATAATAAAAAATACACAGGTTCACACGACATGTTTTTTATAGATCCAGGAATTAAACGTAGGGTTAAATCCTAACCATTTGACATATAGTTTATTTCCTTTTTGTTTCAACACTTTTTCCACAAGATAATGCCGAGGAAATGCTGTTTTCTGAAATTCATGTAGATAAAATCTTCCTTTTATGGGTTGATGGTTGAGGACTTGGAATAAATAGGTGACTGGACTGTCCAAGTTGACTTGACGAATTTGAAATAGTTCAGTCCCCCATTGAGGTGTGTAGCCCTTATTGAAGGCAGACTTAAATTTGCTCACACGAACAAAATCTCCAATTTTCAGTCGGTGACGTTTAGGATCGGCTGTTTTTATGGGGTTAAACAGTTTATCCAATCGCTGAATATTTTTAGTCACGAGGCGTGGCTTGGTCCCAATCGTTCTATGTTTGGTGTTATTGTAACGTGACACTAGCTCAGGTAACATGTCCAACCAGCGATAACTGCCCTGAGCGGTAAACGCTTTCCACATATGGGTTTTCAATGTTCGGTTGAACCGCTCGACCACACTGGCCTTGAGATTGCTGTACGTGGTGTAATGGTGAATATCCTTAGATTTGAGAAAACTGGAGAAATCCTTGTTGAAAAGTTCTTTCCCCTGGTCGGTTTGTAGCAGCTGAGTGCGTGGAGTGTTGAATAATATGTTGAAAGGCCTTGATAACTAGTGGACCAGACTTGCGACGCACAGGTTCAACAGGCCATTTTGGAATAGACATCAATGACGGTCAACATATAGCGTACACTGTCGTTAACGCTAGCATAGGGTATCATTTCAACCAAGTCAGCCTGCCAAAGTTCATCCACACCTCGTGAAATCACCTTGAGTCGTGGATAGTGACGCCTAGCTGGGCGATGCAACTCGTGAGCAATACCCATTTTAATGGGTGAGGGCTTAAACAATAATTTTGGCATTTCGAAGTTCTTGTTCAATTTCTTGAATTTCCCAATCGTGACCGGTATGGCCAGCTTGACGTGAGGCATGCAACAACTGTAGCCGCTGAACGAGCTTATTGGGATTGTGCCAGTAGGTAACATCCACAAGGGGTCTTAATGGTTTAAATGTCACTCCCGAAGCGGATGCTTTACGACGAGTACTTTGACTGGTGGGAAACATTTTTGCAATGATGGTTTTATATTTTTGAGATATATTGGCATTTACTTGTTGCGTGGGATCATACTGTATTTTGTGGGCATGGGTGTCCAATAAAATGGATTTATATTTGTCAAGATCCTCTCATGTATAATCATGGGAAGAGGGGGTCCGAGAAAAGAGCAGCTTTAACAGTCCTGGTGATAATTTATAGTTGATGTTTTTAATGACAGCTTTAGTCCGAGCAAATTTAATGGATGAATCGCCAATTTTTAAACTATCATCCTCATAGCGAACACCATACGTGGTATCAGTGTTTCCAATAAATAAATCGGTGAAATAGGGTTCCAATGTTGATCCATAATATTTTATTAAAATAGTTTTCAGTTGAGCTTTATGTTGAGGCATGGCCAAGAGTTGTGAAAACGGAGACGCTCTGGAAGGGCAAGGTGTTTCGACCATGGCCAAGGATTTCTTTTTTCTCAAAAACTCTGCAAGGGGTGCGGCCTTTTTTTGAGGCGTAAACACTTGTTCCTCCTCATCCTCCACTTCGCTAACACTAGTCAAATCTTCCTGTTCCTGTTCCTCTTCCTCTTCCTCAGGGTCCTCGTGCAGCGTCTGAGTGGCTTGTGAAACGGTGGATAGCGTTTCAGATGGCTTGAAAGAGGGTTTCAACATGGCTTTTAGCGGAGGTGCTAAATGTTGTTGAATAAACAAAGGATGATCGGCACGCGATCGTTTCAATTGGAGAAACTTTTGGCGAATAGTATTTTTTGCTCTAATAATATGCTTTTTCAATTGACTCTCTGCTAACGCCATGGTGTCTTGACAAATGACTTGCCGGGGAATGAGACAGGGCCTTAAATAGCAATAAAATGGTCAAACCCTAAGCGATACCGTCCTTGGTTGAGTTCACTTTGTTTGTCAATCACTAAACAGGCATGAGGTTGAGTGTTCCAGCACTTGGCACACAATTCTGTAAACATTTGAAAGGTCATATCCGGATTCACATGTTCATTATAAATGTGACGACTGTTCCTCTCGTCCTGGCGAAATAAAACAATGACATTGGCATTGTCACGAATCAACTGTTTGGACATTTTTGAATACGTTTGTCCAAGATAGAAGCAATCGATATGTTTGTGACGACCCATGCTGAAATAGCTTTGAATGATACCTTGACGTTCAGTGGATACATCATCGAAAATCATGAGTGAATCGGGCTTTACCTCATCCGGTGAAATCACATTTTCTTGCATGGAAAATGTGAAATAACCCATATTCTCTTTTTTGTAATCCAGACATGACTTGATCCAGAAACACGTAGAGGGGTTGGTAGAGAGATTTTGCAAACATATAAATATTTTGAAAATGTAGACCATTGGGCGCTGTAATGAGCGTTAGCAAAAGATTAGTCTTTCCACAGCCGGAAGGCCCCACAATGATGCAGCGAATGGAAGATGGAAACAGTGAACCATGGCGTTGTTCACGTGATGTGGGACAGAGATGAGAAACCATGCCCCCACGGGGAATGAGTCTTGCTGCTTAATAATCTTCATTTCAACTATGGCTTAGCCAAGCTAGCCGGCTGTCTATATACAGGACACCGAGCCTTGTCATAGAAACAGTAGACTGGTACTACCGGTTGAAGATGGATGTCTTTGGACGCGCGTTGATGGCCAAAGCTAGGTTTGTCCCCATACATGATCCTAAACAAGAAACAGATCCACCTAATAAACACTATGTGGATAGGTCAGTAGTGCCACGCACAAAACAGGGAGATTATGACCTTAAGGGAAAGCGGTTAACCCATGTAAAACATCCTCAAGTGTCTACAGACGTTACTATGAAAAGGTATGAGGATAACAAAGTGTATGTGTTTTATGACAAAGTGCCTCAGTTTACGGTGAATGGCTATAGCGCTAATCACCATCGGATTATTCACGTGGAAGACCCACAAGACGAAGACGATGTTTGTACCAAGCGTTACATGACCTATGAAATGAAAAGGCTTTATAAATTTATCCCATCTGTATTTTTAGGGTATCTGACAAATGAAAAACCTGTGAATTACAGAAACCATTTACCGCTAGTCCATGAACAGCCCTTGACCTATGTGCTTGCTTCGGGTTTAAGCTACTATCGATTACACTATGATGGAACCATTCACATCAAGTATGCCATACTTGATGAGAACCATTTACAAATAAAGATAAACGGTCATAGGATGTTGGTCCATAACCATGAAATGGTCAATGCAGGTGACGAATTATCCTTTCATCTCATGTTGACATGGGATGAAAAGCAAGCGGGAAAAACCATAAACGATTTCCCACTTTATGTGGAATTGGAATATACAGCCATGAAATAACAATCTGACGTTAGTTGTGATTTAAACTTTCTTGTGAAAGGTTGTTGGTCATCATCATGGTGAAACAAAGGTATGCGGTGAGAAGGACTAAAAAAAGGACTTTGTCCTTGGCAAAGCCTGGGCTTAAGACATTCGTGGACAAGCCCTTGCGAAAGAACAAAAGAAAAAATAATGTATTGACCATAAGGAAAGCCCTTCGAGCAGCACCGAGACATGTTATTCCAAAACGTCGGCGACAGGCTTCAAACCAAGGGCGAGTGATTCCCGTCCCCAAACGAGCCGGATTTTTACCTGCTTTATTTGCCGGTTTGGCTGCCCTAGGTTCACTTTTGGGCGGTGCCAGTGCAGTGGCGAAAACCATTAAAGCAGCGCAGCAGGGCAAGCAACAACTCAAAGAAAGTCAGCGACACAATGAAACGATGGAAGCGATTGCTATAGGGGCTAGAAATGCCAATTTAAAGCCAGCCTTTTATCAACAAGGATTTGGGATTTCACCATTTCGAAATATATAAAAAAAATTAACCTCAGCTATAGCAAGACATGCCCTGACGCATCAACAAGTGGAAATCTATGCTAAACATCTAAAGCTTTCTCATTTTCGAGGAGTGTTTATGCGAAACCAATTACCCCCACGACCCTGGAAACAGGAATGTGCTGTTGTCAATTTGGATGTTCACCGAGGACCAGGAACGCATTATGTAGCTTATGTCAAAGAGGGATCCATCGTATGGTACTTTGACAGTTTTGGGAATTTACCTCCGCCCATGGAACTAGTGACCTATTTTGGAAACAGGATCAAGATATATTATAATGTGAAACGTGGGCAAATGTTTAACAGCCAACAGTGTGGACGTTGGTGTTTAATTTTTTTTATATAAGACGCAGCATAAGCTAAAACGCCACCAGTATGTCGGCAGAAAGTAAAACGTTTACACTGCATGGACGTGTACCTGAAGTCAGCCTAGACTTTAACCCGCCTATCGAATTGAGTGAAAAACCCTATGGTTTAGGACTTGTTTCTCTTGAAACGTACAATCGAATATACAACATACGTGAAGATGTGAACAACAAGTTTTACTATGATGATTCTGTGCTCACCCTGAGATCACAAGTTTGAACAAGTTTGAACTTGTAGGAAATACCAACACTCATCGCTGCAGTATTTTTTCTACCTTCAACATTGACTTTAAAACACACCCCGATTCCATTGGTCCATTACTAGGATTTAAACCACGCGTGTTGGAGCCCAACAAAAAACATGAATCAGACCATGAAGTGAAATTCATTGAGGACCATCATGGGTCGGTGACATGTAATATTATTAGCCAAGTGTATACCAATCAAGAACCATCGCATTCGCTTTATGACTTTATTGTGACATCGCCCAATGGGTATATTGTTCGCGATAACCCTCCAGTGGTGCTTTTTCATTCTGTGACTGTCGATAATATTAGTAATATAACATTAAGACTGATCAATAGAGATCAACAACTCATTGATCTAGATTCTACCACACCAGTGACTTACAAGTTGGTGCTAAAGCCACTATGAAGTTTGTGTATAAAGCAACAACACCGTCTAGGAATGGTGTTAGTTGTTTGCCACGTGAATACACGTTAACATCTCAAGACAAGCAGATTTTACAGCATTTGGGTTACCACGTCAACCCTCATGAAGAATTCTATCCTAGAAATAGCAAACCGCATCGAGGAGCAACCAGGAGTGGTAAGAATTGATCTCCATTCCTATCAAGCTCAAACACCTGGACTCAATAACAATGATGAAATTCAATTTGTTATCAACAACCAAGATATTTACACCCTACTGCATGAAAGTGTCATTCAGATTGAAGGTCGGCTCACCAAAGCCGATGGCTCTACACCCACCACATCCAAGTTGGCCAACCATGGTTTGGCCTTTCTGTTTTCTGAAGTGCGGTATGTCATTAACGATATCGTGGTGGATAGCACTCGAAATGTGGGCATTTCCAGTGTCATGAAACTATACCCCTCTTATAGTGAGGAAGAAGGTAAAACACTTTGCATGGCAGGTTGTTGTCCTGACTCGACCAATGACTGAATGGTACACACCGATGGGAACTATACTGGATATTTACCTCTTAAACTGATTTTAGGCTTTGCCGAAGATCACCAACGTATTGTGGTCAACGCAAGGCAAGTGCTTTACCTAGTGAGAGACAGGAGTGATAATACTGCACTCAAGGGAGCCGACAATGCCCCCATAGATTTAATAATTCAAATACAACGCTTGCTATGGAAAGTGCGCCATGTGACCCTTGAAGATAGCAAAAAACTGGACATATTCAAAATGGTAAAGAGAGATATGCCTCTACGCATGGAATTTAGAAGCTGGGCACTCCATGAGTATCCGCTATTGCCCACCACCAACACACACAGTTGGTCTGTAAAAACAGCTCGCTATACAGA
This sequence comes from Meconema thalassinum, assembly GCA_946902985.2. Lineage (NCBI taxonomy): Eukaryota > Metazoa > Arthropoda > Insecta > Orthoptera > Tettigoniidae > Meconema > Meconema thalassinum. Next base: position 599,793,375 of record OX336388.2, on the reverse strand, counting down.
GAGACCTCTCTACCTGATCGTGGGTTTTCAAACGAATCGCAAGTATCAACAAACCAAAGATGCCACGCAATTTGATCACTTACAATTGAGAAATGCACCTCTTTTCCTCAACGGAGCTGTGCTTCCCTATGAAGAACTGGATTTGGATTTTTCACAAAATAAGTTTGGCCCCCTGTACGACTTGTTTTCTAAATTTCGATGGTCGTATTATCAAAAAGAGAACGGCCCCATGCTGCTACCCCAAGCGTTTAAGGCAAGAGCACCACTGATTTTCTTTGACTGTTCTTACCTGGAAGAGTCTGTCAAGCCATCCAATATTGACATTCGACTAGATTTTGAAACGCATGACAATGTACCAGCCAATACGACGGCCTACTGTTTGATTATTCATCACAAACAAGTCAACTATTATCCACTGTCCAACCAAGTGACGAGTGTATAAATAACAGTCAACCCACGTCAAGCCGCTCAGTCATGTCTTGCTTTAAAGCCTAAAGAGATGTCGCATCCATGAATTTAAACTCTGAGGAACAACGTTTCAAGACTTTTGCCACGTGGCCGGTGCCTTTCATAAACCCTCAAGCCTTGGCGGCCGCTGGATTTGAAGTGAAATGTGCCTTTTGTCCCATCATCATAGACCAATGGCAGGAGGGCGATGAACCCATGCAGGAACATCAGCGCTGGTCACCCACCTGCCTCTACCTGTGCAGAATGGAAGTGGGAAATATACCCTGTCATTCAAGCTATCCCTCACTTGTGTCCCTGGGTAATGAAAAAAAAAACAAGTTACGATACGTGTGGACCGTATGGTGTCCATGGTGCTTCGGTGAGCAGCTCACCATCAAAAACGCCTAGTTTAGAGACATTGGGACATCATCGGTGTTATGGACATTACAAACACAAGAGACTATATTGTTGTATCAGTTGGTATCGTCCTTATCCCAAAATTACAAATGCCTGTAAGACGTGTTATGATAATAAAATGATGTAATTCTTAAATTCTTATTTTTGCATGTCCCCCTGTCCTACCCTAACCTCAATTTGAAACTAGCATGGCAGGTAAGTCCCTGTCATGATCACACTTTAGTGGTCGATCGCCAGTCAGTCGTCAGTTGAACTTGGTCCAGGCAAGCGTCAACATATTGCGCACACTCATTGTGGATTGCCAAGGGTTTAAAATTGGTGACAACAAATTTATATTTAAACAAGTGGCCTTTATCGATTGTACAACGTTTTGGATATCGCAAGCTACGCATTTGCTATTTAAACCACCTCATGCTTTTGATTTGTTGTGTGAAAAAGACCGTAAACAAACCCAGTGGATTGAAAATCATAGGCAACTAGACTGGAATCAGGGAACCATTTCCTATACATATTTGGACGTGGTCATGAAAGCACACTTGTCCTCGGCCAATGTGGTATTTGTGAAAGGTAATGAAAAACGTCAATGGTTGCAACCATTTTTGGCGTCTTACTGTCAATGTATCGACCTCATGGAGTTGGGCTGCCCCTCCTTCCAAACGCTCATGGATACTTGTTCCTGTGGCAACATTACCCATACAGCCCTATCGCATGCGTGGCATCTCTTTCATTGGTTAACCACCCATGCCTGTTGGGAGTTGTTGAACAAAATTATAACTCAAGATTTACCTGTGAATGACGCCAGTGAGATTTCTACAAGCGACGTGTAAACATCTACAGCACGTGATACCATGGAGAAAGGCAATGCTACGGACAAAGCCATCGGCAAGTTCTTTGTGTGCAAAATGAAACTAGACAGTTTTACCAAAGAGGAACTCTTGTCGCTCCCCAAGTCGTTCATTTATTATGTGGCCGCCAACGTGGTCAAAGAAATCTGGCAACATGTACCAAAATCATGGACTCAAGACCCTGTGTTGAGTGAATTCTAACCCAGTACGGATTACGATCACCTTAAGCAAGTGGCCATGGAAAAAATACCGTCTATGCGTCAGTGTGCGACTTGCCAGCTAGTGAAACTGTATCACGGTCATAAAAGTCCATGTAAAGACTTTGTTGAATCATTCCACGGGTGTCATGGCGAGAAAAAGCAACAACAACAACAAAAACAAACATCGTCCACAGAGGAAGAGGAAGACCAAACCTTTTTACCATCGATGGAAAAGGATATGCCAGACCTGTACTGGCAATGGCGTCATTGACAAAGTGATTCAGTACTTACCTTTCGAAATCCATCTTCCAGGTTATCGTTTTTGTGGCCCTGGAACTCGTCTCGAAAAACGTTTACAACGTGGTGATGTACCCATTAATCTGTTGGATCAAGCATGCAAAGAACATGACCTATCTTATCGCCATAGTCATCCTGGTTTAAGACATGTGGCCGATAAATATTTATTGAAAAAAAAAGCTAAACAACGTTTCACATCCAGTGATGCCTCAGTGGGCGAAAGGATGGCAGCCCTGATTGTCATGTGTGCTATGAAAGGAAAGTTGATGATGCATGGACATAAACATTGAGGAATGGAGGAGTGAGGAATTGGGATTTGTTTGTATTCTCTTTCTTTTGTCAATTCACTATGACTATGAAATAAAAACAAAGGTTTACCAGAGCACGATGTTTTTTATTTTTTTATTTTTTGAAATCATGATGTTGATGGCTGATTTCTCATTTTCACATTTCACACATGATGAATTCACACACTGCCATTTGTCATTTTGCAATTTACAGTTTTTAAAAATGTTCGTTTCAAGTTTAACGTTTTTGATGATATGAATTTTTCCATTTTGCTGATGACACTTTTTAAACAATGTCCGTTTGAAGTTTTTGAATTTTCATAATTCACACATGGCCATTTCCAGTTTTTTTTAATGTCCGTTTTAAGTATTGCTGTTTTTGGTGATATGGAAACATAGATTTTCCATTTCGTTGTTTTGACATTTTTCCATTTGGCGTATGTTGAAAGTTGAGATTTGAAAATGATGTTGATGCAAGGTCATGACCATGGCGTTGCTGCAGTGAGTTTATGGGATTGCGGAAACGTCAAGGTCTACGACTACTGCAGGTAAGACTGCTTTTTACAAAAATAATGTCTATTGTCTGCTACATTTCAAAGAAAACAAAACTATTGAAAACAAAATGAGTATATAAGTGACCATTTACCCCCCTCCCACCCACCCTACCTCACCGTGTTTACTCTGGTCATACATACACACCAGCTTTCTCTCTCTCTCTCTCTACTCATACATTCACACCTGTCTTTGGGGAAAAACACAACCACCTTATATATTCCCAAAAGCACATTCTCGACATGCACACTCATCCCAAAAGAACATTTTTAGTTTATTATTTACATTACAAAAAATAATTAAATACTAGTTATTAAAGTTACTAAAAAAATACTATTACTCATTAAATGTTTACAAAAAACTACAACTTTGTACAGCTTTAAAAGAATTCAAACTATTTACCAGTCGAATTTTTTTAAAAAAATAAGGTTGCATAGAACTTTTTTTAAAGAGCAAAAGGTCCATGTGGGTTGCCACTATTTACAAAATCTACTATTTACAATGGCAGAAACCAATATTTACAGAATACTAAATCTACAAGTTACATAAAGCTATGTCCCATAAACGATTAAACAGTGAAATCACACCTCCTCCTCCTTGCGATCATAACCCCAGGGCAGGCTGGTGAGCAGATCATCAGCCCACACACGTTTGTTATCCATGGAGGCGAGGGTGCGTTTTCTCTGTTCCACAAGATACAAATGATGGTTGCTGGATTGTATCCTGCACTGTGTATGAGACATAGCTTTGCCAGTGCGTAAAACCGCTAGATAGTCATCAACACGTAGCGATTTTACCACTGCCCTACCTACAACTTTTGCTCTTTTGGCTTCCTTACAGTCTAGTGTGCGATAAGCATATATTTTTGAGGCCAAACCTACGAAGTCCGTCATAATGGAATCACTGCATTCATCTTTTAAAACGCCCATTACCTTCTTGTTTTTTATGGGCAGCTGAAACACGTTGTCAGCGCTATAGCAAGAGGTGTCGAACCAGTCACTATGCTGCCTCATGACGTCATAGGGGTTGCAGTGGCGAATGTGGTAAATGAATGAGTCCGTGTCCATATACAAAAGAGAGACGTCCTCGAAATGGCGTTTGGCAAACTCATAGTGGAATCGATACATGACCGATTTAGAAAAGTCTAAAATGTCTTGGCCCTAATAAATGGGTTTATCCATGGTCACGCTGGTCTTACTCATTTCAATAGTAGTCAAATCCTCATCGATAATGTTGATCGATTTAAAATTTGGCTTGGCAATGTACCGCCGGGCACCCCAACGCCCCTCCCAGACATTGACCAATTTAATGTCACGGTATTTGCGGACATTCTCCATGGACTTGCAATAGATGCAGTTGTACATTAATTTTAAAAAAATAATTTCAAACTGCTGTGTTGCCATTTGTCGGTGCTCTGTGTTGAGTCGCATATATGGCTCAAGCCATGCTTTTTGAGCAAAAGAAATACCCCTGTGGATTTTCTTCAACACTAAGCCTTGGGCGAGGCATTGCACCAACATTTGGATATGTAGCACATACCGATTTTTGTTGTAAAGTGTGCCCATGAGTTTTTCAATTTTCACTTTACTGTCAGGGGGAACCATTTGCTCAAGGAAGAATGGGAAATCAGCATGTTCATTATACAAGGATGATGGATATTCAATATCCACTTCTAGCACATATCCACGGTCTGTTTCTTGGCTAGCCATGTTCACATCAAATTCTGACACTTGTTTGTCTGTCAGCCAAGCAAACTTCCCATAGGGCAAAGGCTGACTCATGGCGTAACCGTACAAATTATTCACATCATAGTACATTAAGTACGATTCTGGTTTGTCTGGTGAATAATCAGGCATGTAGACATTGTTCGCTTCGGCATGGCGTTGGTTAAGCGACACAAAGCCGCCACGAATGCCCTTTTCAAAAAAAAAAGAACCATGTCTACATCAGTGTGTAAATCCAATTCCACTTGAGTGTATTTCAAAGCGGCATCGAACGAGAGCCCAGGACTCGTATAATAGTGAGCCGGGTCAAGACCGTAAATGTGTTGACACAACTCACGGAATTATTGAAACACATCGGTGAGTAGCAATACATCCAGTTTTAGGTAATGCAAGGCATATTCACTTAGCGTCTTAATGCCAAACATTCGCCAAACTAGACATGCATGTGCATAGTCTTCATCGGAAACGGTACTGCGTGTTAGTTTCGAGTAAAATTTCTCTTGTGGTGGTATTTTTCTTTGCTTTAACACGTCCCAGCTGTTGCAGAAATCATACGGGAATATAACTTTCCGAATGCACAATTGAATTTGCTCAGGATCATTAAAATGCATTCTAGTATTGTTTAATTCCTCGTCATTCAAGCCATTCACAAGGCTGTCTAGCGAGGATGCCATAAACTTAAAGGAATCCAAAAATCTAATGCTTAAGTCACTCAACCTCCATGTCAGGGCTGTGAAACACTCATGGTTTTGGGGGATAATTGTAAACGAGCCCTTGTTGACAGGACCCAATTCACGAATCAAAAACTGAATGTCATAATTTGCCAGATTGTGGAAAAAGACACTAATGAAACGAGGAGCTGAAAAGTTCACATTGCATTTACTATGCGCAGCTCCACGAAACTCCCCCGTAAAGTGCGAGTGGTCTCTGACTCTTTCCTCTCCACTTAAAATAGGCTTTTCGCAAATATGGCATGTCGTGGCATGCTCATACTGCTGCTGCTGTTCTGGAGATAGACTCAAGGGTACTGGGTGATCCAGTAATCCCTGTACATGGTCGGCCAACTAGACAAGTTCATCCAAGAACCATTTGGCACAATCTGGCACCTCACGGTATTTGTAAACGGATTGTGTGGGGTCATAGGCACACACCACATTAAATCCTATGGCAAAAGGTTCATGTTTTTGAATGGGTGTGGTTGAGCTAATGGTGGGATCTGGTTCACATCCCGCCATGGGTGTAGTGAGAGCTTCAAAATCTGCGTATACCACATAGGGGACAGTGTCACGCTTGTGAATGTCCTTAAACTTTAACACTGCCTTGTCCCCTTGTGGCAATATCAATCTCACCGCTTCCTGAGTAACACAATCTACCCTATGACGTTCCAAAAGCGTAGGGGTTGTAAATTATTGCAGGCAACGATCACAAATATGTGTTTTATGTCCATGTTTAGACGTTTGACTGCTTAGCAATCTACTCAAGCTTTTAATGAGGCAATAGTGATTCACGTCTCCGTAAGACAGATATAAAAGATGAATGTGATGTCGTTTCGGTTCTTTTGTTGCATAAAGAGGACCCACAATCTCATCACCATCAAGGCCATACACCATGAACGAAAAGTCATGGTTGTCTTGTTCAAACCTATGGATCTCGGTTAAGTCCATAGGGAACGACACTCTAGTTAAATTTAACGTTTGTTTCAATTCATCAAACTTGGTCCTGTACATTCCTGGCCAACAACCATTATGTTGTACAGGCTGCAAATAGGCAGCTACACACCACAGGACGCAATCATTGTCATGATTCTTTATATTCATCACAGCCTTTTTCGATGCTATTGCTGGTGGTGTTTTAATATAGCTAGACCCAGCATTCAACGGGTTGAAATGACAAATGTTGATTTTTAGATGATGAATATTGTCTAACGCTAAACCACTGGGTCCTTGTTGAAGTTTATCAAATGTTGATAGCAAGGCATTGACCACGTGGGTTTCATACCACTGTTCCAAATTATGGACTATGAATAGCTCTTGCATTTTACTGCAAAAATATAAAATGTATCTTTATGATCTACGTCCTTCTTTTTATATATGAAATCGCACACCAGTTCTGTATTCACCTTTAAAGCCATATGCAACCTTTGCGCTGTACAAATTCCAATTTTAAAAATTTCAAAACAAGATTGTAAAAATTCTTTGGGAATCAAACTTTTTCTAACATTGACCACACGACCAGAGCACACACGCGATTTGAAACATCTGTTTAGGGGTTCCCAAGTTAGGCTATCGGTAGCAGTGGCAAAATACATTATTTTGAAAGAACACTCTCACCTGAGTTTTCAGCTGTAGACTGCTTGACAATGGCCTCAAACACACGCGTTCCTGGTTATCAACAGAGGTCAAGCGTTTTCCATCAATCTAAAAAGAAATAAAATAAACCACCATAAGTATATCCATTCCATAGAGTTTATGCATTTCATAAACAAAACAAAATCAAACAGGTTATGTATATAAAAGAACAAATCTCACCTTGACGTGCAATGCTTTGCTTTATTCCAGTCTCGTGGGCTAGTGTGGAAATGGTTTCCTTTTCGAGCTGTATGTCTTTCTCTCTTTTTCAATCTCTTTCCCACAGACACGCAACAGGTAGGCTATACACGTTTCCTGCAAACAAATAAATAAACATTCAATTATAACTTTAACAATCAATAAATAATTGCTTGTAAATATATATACATAAATCAATAAATATATAAATGAATAGATAAATATCTACCCCACAACAAGGTTAAGTATTTTCCACCAACACCAAAACTGTTAAACAAGACCAAGTGTTTCACGCAATGCAGTGTGTTCAAAGGTAGTTACCTAAGGGAGAGTGGAAATGATAACGACATGTCTTTATAAATGTTACGTTGCATGTATAATGATTTTTTCCCACGCTTTGAACATTATGTTATCAGGCACGTGGACAGCTAACGTCCAAGGTGAGCACCTGTGGCAGATCAAATTTCAGGTCAACTTGCATTTTGTCACGTACGATGCAAAACAGGATGTGACTTGTTACAAGTTATCGTGCACGTGGACAGCTAACGTCCCAGGTGAACACCTGTGCTAGTTCAAATTTCACATGAACTTGCATTTTGTCACGTACGAAGCAAACAGGATGTAACTTGTTTAGCGTACATGTGGTTTCACACATGTTCACATGCATTTCGCTCATCCCTGCCACCACGATGGTCAGATTACTTCACCTTCAAGCGTCTTGGTCATTTTCCTTTGCACCTGTTGTCAAGTCAGATCAGCGTATTCCAATAAGCTCAAATGACATTCACCTCCTCTTAGTCAGCTCCTCGGCAAGTTTGTTTTCTGTACTCGCTTCGACCAACATAGAACCAAGTTCTCATCACCGTTTACACGTTAAAGATCCCCTTCGGGGGTAAAAAAATTCTTAGCATGCTTCACACACTTTCAAATATTAGCCTCTATTCGTCTGCCATAGGAGATCAGAAAAACTAACCCTCGCTCTGTCATAAACCGACCCGCCGAAATATCGATTGTTCTATTAAGCATGGTCCTTGTGGTTAGCGATAGGTTCGTTGAAACACACACCCAGCAGTATCGTCTCTCTCAACCACCACGCTTCATGAACATTATAAACAGGTAAAGAAAAAAAAGTTTTTTCAACATGTATGGCGTTAGGCCCTTTGTGAATTTCTTTTTGGAAAAAATATCTACCACAATTGAAAGGGGGCGTTAGCCCCAAGTCCTCGGACACCTCGTACACGTCTCTAGCGTTATTGGTTCGTGAGATACCGGCAAATATCACAAAAAAACACGTGTTTACCCCAAAATCGAGTTTCCAATTTTTTCAAAAAATATAACGAGTGGTCCATAGCAAAGAGGTCGTCACCCCGAGTCCTTGGACCCATCGTACACGCCTCTATCATGATTGGTTCGCGAGATATTAAGAGCAGATGACCTATTAGTTTTGGTCTTTTCATTAAATAACGAGCCTATAGGAAAGTAGGGGGCATCACTACGAGTGCTATGACACCCTCTATGTTATCCGACCATTGGTTAGCAAGATATCAGGTTCGGGGCAAATACGAGGAGGGTTCAATAAGTTAGTGGACTGAACCCGTATTACCACACTACTCTCAGGTTTTTATCCTAGAGACTTGAAATTTATTTTGGGAGTAGAGGGGGTAGGGACCTTTCATTTATGTCAAACAAACATTTTGTAAACTTCCCAGTTTCCAAAATATAGGAATTTAAAATTACACTTCTTTCAAAAAATGTAAAAAATAAAGAAGTTGTATTACAAAAAATAAAGGACATAATGGCTGTTCGTTTGAGCTATGGCACAACGTTCTATCATGTTTGGTTTTCAAACTATCGCCTATTTTCGAAAACGAAAAATTTCATTTTTTTAAATATAATACATGGTCCATAGGAAAGAGGACGTCAGCTCGAGTACAATGACATCTCATTTGTCAACATCCGACCATGCGTTCAAGAGATATTAATTATTTTAACATGTACAGTCGGGTACAAATAAAATGGGTGAAGCAGAACTCTCACTACTCCACTACTGTTAACGAAACCATGAAATAAACGAGGTAAAAAACTTACAAAATAAGACCTTAACTTATGAGTACAGACTATTAACAAATGAATTAGGCCCTCCAAAACCAGATAAGTGCATTCATCAAGTTTCAAAAGATAAAAACAGAATATATAACAGGACTTTAAATAACTCTGAGTAAGAAAAATGGGGTTGGATATGTGGGTGTCGGGTAGTAAATTAATTTTTTGTTTGTTTCCCGAGCCTGTCATTTGGTGGCGATGACACATGGACCATGACTGGCGTTAATGATTTAAAAAATTTGCCTGAAAATGGTAAGAAACATTGTTTTGTCAAAATGCCATACGAACAATGAAATGAGCTTAGCAGTGTTGGTGAATATAGTATAGGGCAGCAACTGGATGATGGCTGTTCGTAAACACAACGAACTTGTTTACATGAATAGGTATATTGTGTCGCGCATTCGATTAAGGTCTTAATAATATTCACCGGATTTTAGGAATTTGAAGTGTTCGTGTTTATGTCTTTAATGAATCCGTGAAATGATTGAGTTTAAGTAATCTACTTTAGGAATATCGGAAGGAATAGTAGGAGTGCTTGTACTAATACGTTACCATTACCTTCTCGATCATAAGCCACGGGAGCCCCTTTTTTCGTGGAATGCAAGCCAACAGACGTGGCATTTCACCTCGGAATTTCCATAATTAGCCGAGAATCGAACACGACCAGCCTTGGTGCGAGGCAAGCAGCTTGACCGCTGCGCCATCACAGCCCGGTAAACCCGCAGAGAAACGATTACTAAATGGCCGCCACAATTAAACCAATTGAGTGAAATCGGTTTTCTTGTATACTCATGGTACGGCCAACATGTCAACATGTACCATAAAGAGCGTATGTTCTCTCAAAAATGTGCTGTGCCTCACCCTTGGTATTGAGAGTACGAACCGCCACTGGCAATATTTATAAAGTCAATAATTCATTAAATAATTGAAGGGTGTTAGGGGAAAACAAGGAATGTCCAACGAACAAATGTTTGAGAGAAACTAAATTGAAGATTAACACGTCCACCATTTTTATTCTCTGTGGAATAGATGCAGATTACAATATTTTTCCGAAAGAAATATTATTAATGGATGTATTAATACACGAAAAGTGCTAAGGTTCATTACTTAAAGGCGATACTGTTGAAAAAACTAACATAACACACAAATATGTTGGTTGAAAACCAGGAATGTCCAATGTCAATTATAAAGGATATCACTGAAATTACACTTCCGATATCAGGTTCTGTAGGACTGCAAAGAACTATTCCTTTGGAAGATTTCTTTTGGATGTTCCACTCTTTCCAGGAGTAGTGGCCGTCTTTTTGGATGCAACATGAGGTACCCGTCAAGGTAGAACATCTTATTTTCTTCAACCAAGCGAAACATGGACAGGAATTTAACATCTTTATACTTTTCAACACTAATTGGGAGCACTTAAAAATAAGACTGAAGATGCAGTTCAAATTCATGGTGGATATCTAGAAAATATGAGTTTCCTTCATTAGACGTGCGTTTTGCTTGTGTAACTGTTCGGATGGGGTCTTCTTACATTTCCCCGTTGTAGTTATTTGGATGTAAAATAAGACGTGGATGTTCATCAGTGCTCTTAATGCATTTCATTTGTTGCATTGGAAATGGACAGGTTCTGACATACTTATGTTGGAAGAATTCTGTCCATCGTTTCACATGTTCCTGCTTCACAGAGATTACAGTGAATTGCTGAGGTTTACAGCGAGCAGAGGCAATGTTTTCTTCCCAGTCATTGGGACTTCCATTCGCTCTCTTGAATCTATAAGTCCCATGTCTTTGTCGCATTCTAGGAAGGAGTGCCCACGCACTGGAAAAGTTACCTCCACTGATTTCAAGATTCTTACTACGTTGACAATGTAATGTATGAAACGTACAAGTGTATAATTCTTCTTCTGGCCACCTGCTCCGTTACAAAATATTAGCAAGCGTTGTATATTTCTTGGGAGAAAGTAAATAATAAAGTCAAACTGAAAAGAACAAACTTCGTCTGAGCCCATTTTTGCTACATGCTCAGGTTAGTGTAGAAGTAGGAATTACTATATGACAGCTCGTGAATGTTAATTGTGTACATTGACAGCTGCTTACGATAGTACACATCATTAGTCGTAATTTTAGGTAGGGACATGCTTTTCCCGTAGTCTAATGTAATGGCTTCAAAATCCATGGATTATCGGGCTTTCTTACGTCCACTTGTCTTTCTCCCGTAAAAAAATTCAGCTTTACGCAGGTGGAGTTCCTTATCTCTACTTAGAATTGGAATTTCAGCTTCATTGTCTTCCTGGGCAGCAACTTTCATTTTTGCTCTTAATTCATCGCACTGGCTGCAGGTATAATTGCGGGGATATCCGAAACTAATGCTGAAATCTCTTCGGAATATGTTTTTGCATGACTGCTAAGACACTTTCTCCATTGGATACTTTTCCTGGAACATTTTATACATTCTCTTAATGTTTAGTCCTTCTGATAGGTACGCTATTCTGTGGTTATCTATTCTGCTGTAGTGACTATGTCTGGCTATAAAAGAGTTAATGAATAATGTCACAGCTGTTCAGGGAAAACGTACCATGTTCATGGGATAGCAAACTAATTGTCTTCATTATCTCGTACATTCTTCCTTGCTTCTTTCGCTTGCAGCTTGGCTTTACCTCACCTCCAACATCAGATGTTGATGAGGTAGAAGATATAGTAAAACACTCTTTTAATTTTTGAAACCTCCAAACTAGGTATTACTTAACACAGCACTAATCAAAAGTAACAGACTGGAAATCACGAACGCACATAACCTATTGTTACATTCACATCAGATTAATGTTTAGACTTCCTGTTCCGTGGCTACACAGACGAATCAAGGACATTCCTTGTTCTCTTTCAATCTGACATGTACAGTCTTTGTTTTCTCCCAATGTGCCAATTTTAAAACCTTCATTATCTCACGACATCTCTCGTTTTCCACCTGAACTAATAGACCACTGTGAAGTACAAAGAGATCGCCACCAGATGGCACCATAACTTTCAAAATGTCAATTCTATGACATTCCTGGCAATCTTCAATTGAATATCACATGCTGTGGGATTATTTATGAAGGCAATAATTAATTAATTAAATAAATACCGGTATATCATGCTGTGGCAACATTTATGAAACCAACAATTTCTTAAATAATTGAATATCATACGCTGTGGCAATATTTCTGGAGCCTATCATTCGATAATTAATTGAATATGGCAGGCTGTGCAAACATTTATGGAGCCAATAATTCCTTAATTAATGCATATCACACGCTGTGGCAATATTTATGAGGCCAATTATTAATTAATTAATTGAATATCACATGCTGTGGTAATATTTATGAAGTCGGTAATTTAATAATTAATTGAATATCACATGCTGTGGCTATATTTATGGAGCCAATAATTTATGAATTAATTGAATATCACATGCTGTGGCAATGTTTATGAATCCAATAATACATTAATTAATTGAATATCAAATGATGTAGGAAAAATTATGAAGGCAATAATTTTTAATTAATTGAATATCGCATGCTGTGGCAATATTTAAGGAGTCCATAATTTATTAATTAATGGAATATCACATGCTGAGGAAATATTTATTATTATTAACAGAAAAGCGCACGAATGTGCATAACATAGATTTACACTAGTGAAACAAACATGCTATAAAGAGTTAATTGATGTGAAAAACATCATGATCCAGTAATCAATCAGGAATGTGTGCATTAAAGCATTCATTCAAGACCAGTCATTATATTGTGAATGGAATGTTATTTGTGAAATAGAGCAACACTGTATGATGCTTTGTTCATTTTAAATGTTAGTCCTTGCTATAATCACAGAGTGATTTCTGGTTATTTTTACATCGTGTGATGTGATATGTGTCACAGAACTGGTCACATAACGAGCACACGCAGAGTTCATTTGGGGCGTGGTAGGACATGTTTTTACATATTTTATGGTGGTACCCATGCACTGCTAACTTTATCACCACATGTCTTAGTTTCTGATTGGCGCTGGTCCAGTTCCGGTTGATCATGGCATCCGTGCTGTAAAATTCTAGCGGAATGCCTTTTCTCTTATCTCTTCTCTCTGCTAGGTGCGCTTCAGCATTCTTTGTTGATGGAAGCTGTAATTTTGTTCTTATTTCTTCGACGAGGAAGGGTTCCCGTGCTAATTCATATGTTAGGCGGGAGCGCGTGTATTTTGAGATGCCCATTAAGTTTTTCAGGAATTGGGCTTTAACTCTTTCGATGGTGGCCAGATCTCTCTTCGTTAGTCGGTCCCATATCAAGTGGATCCCGTACGTGAGAATTGGTAGGATCTTTGCGTCAAACAGATGCATAGCTGTTTTTAAGGATAGCTGCTGTAGATTGGTAATGTCGTACATGGCTTTCAAGCAAGCCACTGCTCTGTCTTGGATGTGTAGTCTGAATGTTCCGGTAGTCTGTAAAGTGATCCCAAGGTATTTAACTGCATTCACTATTTCCACTTTGACCTCTTCATATTGCAAGTTGTCGTTTGCTGCTACACGCCCACCTTTCCGAAAAACCATCTGTTGGGTTTTTGTCCAGTTTATTTTCAGACTGTTATTTCCTGCCCATTCTACCAGTGCTGAGAAGGCGTGTTGGAGTTCTTCCTTATTTGGTGATCCTAGGACCATGTCGTCCGCATATATGTAGATCACCGCGTCCTTTGATTTCTCTCGGATTGCTGTTGTTACATCGGCTGTGGCAATATTGAACAGTATGGGACTGAGGGGGTCGCCTTGCAACACTCCATTAGTTTGGGTGATTTCCTTTGTTTTGCTTACTGCGTCATCTATGGTGATCTGGTTGTATGCCAGGATATTTTTTACTAAGATTGTTAAAGGATTGTGATTTCCGATGATATTTTGAAGTTTCGATGTGAGCTTTCTTCTGTCAATTAGGTCGAAGGCCTTTGTATAGTCTATAAAGACCGCATAAAACTTTCCCTTTTGGAGTCGTTTTGCTTCCTCTATGTCATTTAACAGATTTTGAATTGCGTGCAAGGTTCCTCTTCCTCGTCTAAAGCCGAATTGTTCCTCCGGTATCTTGGAGTCGACTTCATATACTATCCTGTTGGTTAGAATTCTTGTCAGTAACTTGAAGGTGTTGCTTTCCAGTGCAATTCCTTTGTACGAGTTGGGGTCGTTGGTTTCACCTTTTCCTTTATAGAGAGTTTTAATGGTCGATTTTCTCCATTCATCGGGAATATTTCCTGTTTCTAGGCATTTGGTAAAGAGCTTGGACCATAGTTCTGATAGGTATTGTGCCGATATTTATAAAGCCAATAATTAATAAGTTAATTGAATATCACACGCTGTGGCAATATTTAAGGAGCCAGTAATTAATTAATTAATTGAATATCAGATGCTGCAGCAATATTTATGGAGCCAAAAATGCATTAATTAATTGAATATTACGTGCTGTGGCAAAATTTATGAAGTAAGTAATTTATGAATCAATTGAATATCACAAGCTGTGGCAATATTTATATAGCCAATAATGTATTAATTAATGGCATATCAAACAATGTGGCAATGTTTATGAAGCCAATAATTTTTTTAATTAATTGAATATCGCATACTGTAGCAATATTTAAGGAGTCCATAATTTATTAATTAATGGAATATCACATGCAGTGTTAATATTTATGAAGCCAATAATTAATTAATTAATTGAATATCACATGCTGTGGCAATATTCATGAAACCAATAATGAATGAATTAATTTATTATCAAACGCTGTGGTAATATTTATGAAGTCAATAATTAATTTATTAATTGAATATTGCATGCTGTTGCAATATTTATGAAACCAATAATTTATTAATTAATTATGTATTGCCTGCTGTGGCAATATTTTTGGTGCCAATAATTCATTTATTAATTGAATATAAGGCTTTGGCAATAATTATGGAGCCAATAATTTATGAATTAATTGAATATCCCATGCTGTGGCAATACTTATTAATTAAATAATTTAAGAATTAATTGAATATCACATGCTGTGGCAATATTTATGAAGCAAATCATTTTTTAATAAATTGAATATCAAACGCTTTGGCAATATTTATGAGGCCAATAATGCATTAATTACTTGAATATCACATGCTTTGGCAATATTTATGAAGCCAATAATTAATTAATTAATTAATTAATTAATTAATTAATTATCACATGCTATGGCATTATTTATGAAGCCTTTAATTAATTAATTAATTAATTAATTGAATATCACATGCTGTTGCAATATTTATGGAACCAATATTTTATTAATTAATTATATAGTGCATACTGTGGCAATATTTATGGAGCCATTAATTCATTAATTAATTGAATATAATGTTGTGGCAATACTATTTGAGACAATAATTTATTAATTAATTGAATATCACATGCTGTGGCAATATTTATGAGACCCAGTAATTTATTAATTAGTTGATTATCATACACAGTGGTAATATTTATGAAGCCAATAATTCATTAATTAATTGAATATCGCATGCTGTTGCAATATTTATGAAACCAATAATTTATTAGTTACCGGTAATTGTATACCGCATGCTGTGGCAATATTTAAGGAGCCAATAATTCATTAATTAATTGAATATCACTTGCTGTGGCAATATTTATGAAGTAAATAATTTGAGAATTAATTGAATATCACATGCTGTGGCAATATTTATGAAGCCAATATATGAAAAATGAAAATCCACAGCCTGCTTTCAGTCTCCGACCGGGTCAGGAATGGAATGAATGAAGCCCCCATCTAGCGGCGAGGATGTGAACTGTGACGGCTGCCGAGGCCTGACGCACTCCTCTGGGGCAATGATTAAATGAATGACAGATGAAATAAAATGATAGTGGAGAGTGTTGCTGGAATGAAATGTTGACAGGGAAAACCGGAGTACCCGGAGAAAAGCCTGTTTGCCTCCGTTTTGTCCAGCACAGATCTCACATGGATTGACCGGGATTTGAACCACGGATCCAGCGGTGAGAGGCCGGCGTGCTGCCGCCTAAGCCACGGAGGCTCTATGAAGCCTATATATAAATAATTAATTTTATAATCACATTCTGTTGCAATATTTATGAAATGAATAATTTAGTAATTAATTATATATCGAATGCTATGGCAATATATATGAAGCCAATAATTCATTAATTAATTGAATATCACATGCTGTGGCAATATTTATGAAGCCATTATTCATTAATTAAATGAATATCACATGCTGTGGTAATATTTATGGAGCCTATAATGTATTAATTAATTGAATATCTGGTGCTGTGGCAATATTTCTGAAGCCAATAATTTATTAGTTAATTAAATATTACATGCTGTGGCAATATTTCTGAAGCAAATTATTCATTAATTAATTGAATATCACATGCTGTGGCAATATTTATGAAACCAATAATTTATTAATTAATTGATTATCATACGCTGTTGTAATATTTATGAAGCCAATAATTCATTGATTAATTGAATATTGCTTGTTGTTGCAATATTTATGAAACCAATAATTTATTAATTTTGGGTTTTCAACGACGAAGGGCCTATGACTTGAACTTCTGCACATAGTCGAATTCTTTAAGCATGTTATTTCCATTTTTAATTAACTTTGACCATTTTTTTTTCAGTTTCTTAACAAGATCAAAACATAGACTGTCATATGATAATCATTAATGTGTTTGTCTGAAGAAGGCTCACAGAGCTGAATCATGTATCAAAGAGTTTATGGACATCTTATTAAAACATTTTTGTATTGCAATGTGGATATTGGTGTAATATATCACAATCAATACGGGAAAATTTAAGACAATGAAAAAAGTCATATTCAATATTTAAGGAGTAAAAAATTAATTAATTAATTGAATATCACATGCTGTGGCAATATTTATGGAGTTGATAGTTTATTAATTAATGGAATATCACATACTGAGGAAATATTTATGAAGCCAATAATTTATAAGTGAATTGAATATCACACCCTGTGGCATTATTTATGAAGGGAATAAATAATTATTTAACTGAATATCACAAGGTCTGGCAATATTTATGAAGCCAACAATTTATTTATTAATTAATTTAATATCATAAGCTGTGGTAATACATATGAAGACAATAACTATTTAATTAATTGATTATCGCATGCTGTGGCAATATTTATGTAGTCAATACATCATTAAATAATTCAATATCACATGCTGTGGCAATATTTATGAAGACGATAATTAATTAAATAACTGAATATCCCAAGCTCTGGCAATATTTATGAAGCCAACAATTTATTAATTGATTGAATATCATATGCTGTGACAATATACAGGGTGTAATTGATATAATGGAAGTCCGTTACACTGGTAATAGAAGAGACTATTCTAATCTACCTAGGTAAAAATTGTGCACCTATCTTGAAATTGAAAATTATTCATTAAAATATCAATGTTTTTAGTTTTTTTTTTCAGAAATTATTCAAGCAGTAGTTGGTGAGGCAGGCTGCGGGGAACGAGGCGGGGCGAGGTGTGATAACGCGCGGAGGGGAAGTTGTTACGTAATCGGAGCATTGACCTTACCGGTTGAGGGGTAGTATCAGTGGTTATTAGGATAACACTGCCCGTCTCGTAAGAGAATGTGTATTGCTGTTGTTGTTGTTGTTGTAGTTGTTGTTGTTGTTGTTGTTGAAATCGCATGCAGTGGCTTGGGACGTTAGAACCGGTAGTATTGTATATCATACTTTCTAAGTGTGGGACTCATTGATTGATGTTCATGTATAAAATAATTTCGATAATCAGCCCTGGTGTGTCATGAAATATAGTGGAACAAATTCCGACATCCCGTCATATGTTCAGAACTAGCATTTAAGACGGAAGTAAAATACTTTATGTTTTGTTTGAGAGGCTTGGTGATTCTGGTGTGGGGAGAATTTGTCCGATAACTTGTGCTATTTTGGTTTCTGTAGTAATGTGGGTATTTGTAATTCAGGTGAGGATTCGGAAGAAGGAGCCGTCCCCGTGGTTTGGGGGCAGCGCACTTGCCTCTCAACCGGAGGCCCTGGGTTCGATTCCCGGCTCCGTCAGGGATTTTAAAACTGACGTGAAGGTTGGAACGGGGTGCACTAAGCCTCGTGATGACAATTGAGTAGCTGTCTGACAGTGAGGCCGAGCCCCGGTTACAAAAACCAAGATTAATGGCCGAGGGGACCCGATGCACTGACCATGCTTCACCCCAATATCTGCAGGCCAAATGGCTGGACAGTGGTCGCTTGGTAGGCCTAACCCCCTTATTGGCGGTACTGCCACGGGTTATGGTTATTGGGATGAAGGTGGCCGTGGCCTTAAGTTTGGAACCATGCCGGCATTTGCCTGGGGTAGAAGTGGAAACTTATGGAAAACTACTTCCAAGATTTAATACTAGTACGGTACCACATGTACAAAATATTAATAATTTATTTATTTAATCGTATGGTGAATTATATACAAAATATACATTATACAACATTATCCACATTCTGCAAACAAGTTATGACATTTGGAGTGACATGAAAGAGTACAGCAGGGTTTCCAGGGAACGAGAACAGAGGGCAGCGTCGGGGCAGATGATCCATTGTTTGCTCCTCTTGATCACAGTCGCACATTGCTGAAAGAATTTACAGCAGCCATGGCCGGTTCTGAATCTGTTAAGACGGCACCACAGTTTCCTTGGGAGGTCAGAGCCTTTCAGTTCCTTTGTAGGATCAAGAGAATGGGCACTTGTCCCCGCTGTTTTAGTTGACCACTCGTTTCTCCAACTTTGGTTTAAATTAAACCCGTCCACATATTGTATTTCTGCAGTAACTCATGTTGGCCTCCTAGACCGTAGTCGCTGTTGTGAGGGATGGAAAAATTCATGGTATAGTGGTAAAGTAGGTGAAGTCCTGATCTTCTTAGCCTCTCTCAACAATGCTTGTTTCCTTCTTAGATGTGGTGGAGGAATGTGGCTCAGCACAGGCAGCCAATGGCAAGGCGTTGACTTAATAGTACCAGTGATGCATCGCATTGTATCATTTTATCTTGAGTCTACTTTATGCACATGTGCACTTTCCAACCACACGGGTGCACAGTATTCTGCTGTTGAATATACAAGGCTAATGCCAGTTAGGCGTAAGCAGTCGGCAGAGGCAACCCAGGAAGTACCACTAAGTTTATGTAGGATGTTGTTTCTTGCAGCAATTTTATGGGAGAGCTTGGTGAGATGCTCTTTGTAGGTCAGGATTCTATCCAAAGTCACTCCAAGATAAGTAGGAAAGGGATTGTATCTAAGTTGTTGTCCGTCAAGCAAAATATTTGGTTTGTAACCGACGTGCAAGGTGGAAGCAAGTTACTTCTGTTTTATTCAGGCTCGGAATCAATCTCCAGGACTGAAGGAAAGCTGACATTCTCTTAAGGTCTTCAGTAAGGGTGTTTTCTGCATCTTCAAAATTTCTGCTCTGCGTTACAAGCGCAATATCGTCAGCATAAATGAACTTTCTTGCCTTAGTATTTGGCAAGTCATGAATATACAGGTTGAAAAGGATTGGGGCCAAAACAGATCCTTGTGGGAGTCCATTATTCAGCTTCCTCTTGTGACTTTTAGAGTCAGCCAAGAACACCTCAAACTGTCTTTCGCTGAGAATGTTTGATAACAAATTCACAATTTCAAAAGATGGAATAACTTGAAACAGTTTGAAAAGTAACCCTTGTCTCCAGACAGTATCATAGGCTGCCGTGAGATCAATGAAGACAGCGGTGGATTTTAGATGGTTTTGGAAACCTGCTTCAATATGTGTTGTAAGGGCAAGAACTTGATCTGTGCAACTACGACCGTTTCGGAGGCCAGCTTGTTCAGGTGGTATGACATCTTCAATGTACGGTGCTATCCGGTTCAGAAGGACACGTTCCAGAAGTTTAAACATGGCGCTAAGCAGGGCAATGGGACGATAGCTTTCAGGATTGTGTTCAAATTTACCTGGTTTGAGAATAGCTATGACTTTGGATAGTTTAAACTGTTTGGGTAGGTGATACTTTTCAAGGATATATGTGAAAAGAGAAGTAATCCAGTTTATACTGAGTGGACCCATGTGTATGATGAATTCATTATAGATGTTATCAGGACCAGCTGCCTTGTTGTTCTTCAACTGCTTGATAGCTGCTACAACTTCTTCAACAGAAAACGCCCTGGTTAGTTGATTATTTCTCTGGGCGTTCTTTTTGAGGAGAGTGAGGTTACGTTTCACCATTTTGGTGTGACACTTGTCTCGCTTTGCCCTTGTAAGATCTACCATTCTATTACCGTAGCAATGGTGTCAGGACTTAACGTACCGTATGTCTTTCTGGAGTTTTTCTTACCAGTCAGTCCGTGAAGTATTCTGCAAGCTTTTCTGCTCGACTTCACAAAATTCATTTCTGTAACAGTTGTTTCCCACTTCTCTCTCCTGATTTTATTGAGGGACAGTAGTAGCTGAGTGCCTAATGATTGATCTCCAGTACTTTGATATTCTTTATACAAGTCCTCACTGTTATTGTTCCTTCCAGGCACATATTCCTTCCTATAACCCCTAGGACTGTTTGCATTTGCAGCCTTAATAACGAGTTCAACAAATTCGCCATAGTTGGTTGCTGTTGATTGTAAGTTCTTCTCAGTTAAGTTTTTATCAAGTTCCTTAGAGAATACGTCCCAATTAGCGCGTTGGAAATTCCATCTGGGTAAGGGCATCGAATTCACAAGAGGGATTTTCAGCCCTACCTCTACAATTACAGGACGGTGTTGGCTGTTTGGAAAGTTAGACAGATCATTTCGTGAGGTATATAAGGGTTGCGATAGTTGATCCATAGAAACAAATACTAGATCGGGGTGTAGTCCCTATTCCAGTGTGCGGAATGGAAAGTACCTTTGTCCTTTACATCAAAGACCAGATGTAAATTGGATATTTCTGCCCATAAAAGTAATGTCTCTCCATTATCATTTACTGTATCATAACCTCAAGACGTGTGGTGGCTGTTAAAGTCACCAGTATAGATACATGGATGGTCAAAAGTAGGCAGTACAGCTGGAGTCCGGTTTATGCATGGAGGCTTGTACACCTTGACAATTTTTAGGCGGTTAACGTCAATCGCTAATAGGATGGTTTTGTCTACGACTGTGGACTCAAGAACTTGGACTGCAGTCAAGCTGGACTTGGCATAAGTGGCTATACCATACTGTGGGTGGTGGATGGCATTTACTAGGGTATAACTTGGAAGGTGTCCTCTTCTAAGGAAGTCCTGCTCATCTTTGGTATGCGTCTCTTGAATATTAACGATGTCAATATCAAGATCCTGTAGCTGTTTATGTAGATAAACACATTTGGCTGAACTTAGGCCTTCAATATTGAGTTGCATAATGCGTATTGAGTGTCCAATATCTCTAGTTTGGTGGTTCTGAAAAGAACCATTTTTACATAGCATTCTTGGCATTATATGTATAGTTAACCTAATATTGTTGCTCGTTTTGCACCACCCAGGGGTCACGTGCAGTGTTAAGTTTTAGGTTACACCTACGGACGTGAGCAACATCAACCCCCATAATAATAATAATAATAATAATAATAACATTAAATGAAATAGAGCGAGTTGGTCGGCCCTATCAAAAGGCAATGGCATGTAGAACGGGTAAAGACCATACCTATCATTGTCTCAAGTACGTGCGTGATCCCAAGTACCTTGCTCAAAGGCCTTAAAGAACTGGATCTGGATACTCAACTGTACAAACTAATGCAGAAGGCAGTAGTTCTCTCAACAACCATATTCGCCCGGAAGTTCATGGGTAGCGATATCGACTTTCCAGCTTAGAAGTGAATGTTTCATTAACAATACTTTGTTTCCCTGAAGCCCGTTTAGTTATGTTGTGATGTTCCAGCAATGTGTTATATGTACTGTATAAAACAATAATAATAATTAAATGATAGTGAGGCTGTGTATCTCAGGCAATAGAGTGCTATCCTTCTCGAGGGTTCGATCTAGGCTCAATCTTGTAATAAATGAAGGTGAATAAATACGACAGCATAATGCCGATGGATGTAATGGCACGCACATGAAACTCCGTGAACACAGCATTCCGGAATCTCCACATCCCCGAGATACATAAAAGTATGTCTAACAACATATTATTAGTCTTCTTCTTCTTCTTTCTTCGATTTTGCCAACTAGTGACCACGTCAGTTCAACTGTCTCTTCTTCCGAGCTCTAACTACCGCCCAGTGTTCCCGCATTCGTCTTCGGTGTTGTTCTTTTCTCTCTTGTGACCAAGCCTTCCCTGTCTTCAGCTTCGGCTTTTCCTGGAAACCTTTGTGCGTACGTAGTTTTTCCTGAAGTGGAACACGCTCCTGGATATCTTTAGGGGAAATTTCCATTTCACGTAGATCTTTCTCAACTTCCGTAAACCATGCCCCTTTGGTTTTCTTATCTCGGAAGTACGTCAATATCCGTTTTGATATCCTGCCTGGGCTCATTCGTGTCACGTGGCTATAAAAGGCAATCCTTCTTTTTCGAATCGTGTCACTGATCTTCTCCACGTGCTTGTACAATTCGTGGTTGTGACGCCTTCTGTACTCGCTGTTTTCTTTGATGGGACCCAGGATTTTCCTCAAAATCTTCCTTTCTTTAGCCTCTAGTTTTTCCATCAGACCTTTCTTGTTCATTATTAGAGTCTCAGCCGCATACAGAGCCTCTGGTCGAATAACAGTGCAGTAATGTCTAATTTTGGCGTTTAAGGATATCGATCTCTCATTGTAGATGTCTTTAGTCAAGTTGTATGCCATTTCCATTTTATTAATGCGTGACATGAAGGCCTCCTCCTCTGATAGGTTAGGCTCTATCCATTCACCGAGGTATTTAAACTTTTCTGCCTTCTGAACTTTTCCTGTTCCGACCTCCAGTTCCCTGGGCGCTGACTTTATATTTGTCATGAATTGTGTCTTCTCTAAGGAGATTTGAAGCCCAGCCTTCAGTGCTTGATTTTTCAGCTGGTTAAGTTGTTCTTCTGCCATATCAATGGAATTTGAAAAGATCACTAGATCATCTGCAAAGGCTAGACAGTCGATTGTAAGATTCATATACTTGTAGCCTAGCCTTACGCCATTTTCTACCCTTGAATTTTTCATTTCCTTCCGCCATTCTCGGATGACCTTTTCCAAAACACAATTGAAGAGAAGTGGTGATAGCCCGTCTCCTTGCCTCACTCCTGTCCTGATTTCAAAGGCATCAGACATCTCTCCTCTGAACTTTACTTTGGAGGTGGTGTTGGTCAGGGTTTGCTGAATAATTGATAGTGCCTTGTTATCTAAGCCAAACTCTTCAAGGATTTGCAATAGGGTGGTTCGATCAATTGAGTCGTACGCTTTCCTAAAATCATCAAAGGTCATCACGAATTCCCTGTTCCTGAGTTTCAGATATAAAAGGATGGACTTCAGATTCATAATCTGCTCAGCACATGATCGTCCCTTTCTGAAACCCCCTTGGTATTCCCCCAGTTGTGGATCGATTTGTTGTTCCGCCCTTTTCTGCAGAGCTTTTGAGAGGATCTTGTAAGTTATTGATAGAAGAGAGATGCCACGGTAATTGTTCACATCGGTTTTCTCCCCTTTTTTATGTAGTGGATGAATTACGGCAGAGGTCCATCCACTTGGGAGTTTATCGCTCTCCCAGATCTCTTGAATAATTGCAACAAGCTTGTCGACTGCTTTTTCCCCTGCATGTTTCCACAGTTCAGCAATTATCAAATCTTCACCCGGTGCCTTGTTGTCCTTCAGCTCTTGGATGATCTTCGTGATTTCAGCCTTCGTAGGAGGGGACGAATCAGGGTGGATGTTTGGATTTATTTCATAAACGAAAGGGGTCTGAGGAGCCTCACAGTTGAGGAGGTTTTCAAAATAACTTGCTGACAAATATCTTTATCATTGTGAGCTAATTTCCCGTTGTAATCTTTAAATTGTAGACTTGTGGGGTTGTATTTGTTCAGACTGTGCTTGAAGGTTTTATAGAAGTTACGTGTGTTATTTTTCAGGAAGTCTTGCTCAATCTGTACCAACTGTTCCTTATTAAACATACGTTTCACGCCACTGATGGTTTTTGATGCAGATTTTCCTGCGTTTAGGAAGTTGACCCTGTTCTCTTCATTTTTGTGACAATTCCATTTCTGCCACGCAACCTGTCTTAGCTGAACTGCTGTATCACATTCATGATCCCACCAAAGATGCTTTCTTGATTTTGTGAGTGAGACAGTCTCCTTTGCTGTTCTGACTATAGCCTCTTGTAATTGTTCCCAATTCTCTGGATTTAAAGTTTCCAACTTGTGGGTGAATTCTTGGTTGCTCCTTAGCTTGTCTCTGTCAAACTTATCAGTTTTTCTTGGAGTAATCTTCTTGTTATTTCTTGGAATTAGTCTAACTTTGATCTGCGATAGGTAGTGATCCGAGTCTAAGTTGCCACTTCTCAGAACCTTTACGTTCTGGATTTCTCGTTGCGCTTTCCGTGCAATGGCGACATGATCAATTTGGAATTCACCAAGGTTGGAGTTTGGAGAAATCCAGATCTTCTGTTTTCTGGGTAGGTGTTTGAACGCCGTTGACTTTAGGACCAGATTGAATGCTCTGCATAACTCCACAAGCCTCTCTCCATTACGATTAGTTCTCCTGTGAGCTGGGTAGTTTCCAATAATCTTCTGATATTTTCGTTCTTTGCCAAGCTGGGCATTGAAATCCCCTAGCAGAATGATGGCATGTTTGTCGGGTACCTTTGAGAGGATATATTCTAGCTCCTCCCAGAATGCGTCTGTTCCTTCCGGGTCCTCCTTATTCGCCTGATTGATTGACGCATGTACGTTCACCATTTTGTAAACTCTATTTGTACACCGAAAAGAAAGAGTAGAGACTCGGCTGTTAGGGGATGTGAAGTCCACAATCGAACCCAAAATATTCCCGTTGACAATAAATCCTGTGCCTAAGTGTGGGATGGTTTTTACTACACGTTTACCGGTCTTGCCTTTGAAGATTCTATAACCTTGTGACTCGAAGCACTGTTCATCCGTGAATCTTGTTTCCTGAATTGCAGCGATCAATATCTGATATCGGGACAAGACAACAGTAACCTGTTTGAGTTTGCCGGTCTTAAGAAGTGAGTTTGCGTTGAAAGTAGCAAAAAAATTCCGGCGTTTGAATCTGATCCTTCCTGGAGTCTCCGATACCTCCACGCATGTCTGCGCAGGCTCCCCAGATTCCGAAGGCCTGCATGCTTCACTCAAGGTGAAGGTGGATTGGTTGCCACCTGGGGTAGTAGCTTCTGCTGAATTTTTCCCCATGCTTTGAACAGTTGAAAAACTGTAGATTGGGGTCAGTGATATTTCGCACTGACCAAAATACTACCAAGGTTGTGAGCCTTGGAGGGCCTCATGATGTCTTCCGGCTAAGAGCAGGCATTTCCTCCTACTCGAAAAAGGTATGGTTTTCCCGCCAATACTCGGGTGGCTGATTGCAGTGGTCATCCACTGGGCGATGGGGTCGCCACATCCCTACGCCAATATTATTAGTCTATTATTAATATTATCATTATTATTATGAGACTATTAAACAAATTATAAAAGATTATATCTTTACTGAATGTTATTTATTTTTGAGTAGGTTCCAATAATTGTTTAGGACCTTCAATAATAAATATTTTTTGTACGGTAACAATGATGATGGAAGAGACTTGCAAGCTTCTTGTGATGGTTGTTGTTAATTAATTTTAGGGGCTTGGGACATTTGTTTTTCAGCCCCGTGTAGTTGGGTGAGTGTTGAATGTATCTGATAAACTGTGTTTCGGTGGTGACTGTAGTATAGCTGTAGTTATTAGGGTCGTGAATGACGTTGGTGCTCCGGGACACCAAGTACCATACTATCCCGGCATGTGCTTGGAAATCTCGTGGAAGAATCCGGGGAAATCCAACTCAGGATAGCCACTGTCGGTTCTGACTTCAGACCTCCAATCACGGGGCTTTGCTACAATTAAACGCGCATGCCTACACTGCGGGGGTAGGAATGAAAGCAGCCGTGCGACATCCCAACTTTAGCCTCGTGAGATGCCACGGGAAATCATTTTGTGGCGATGGTGTGAAGTAAGGAAGCTTGTGGATTTACATGACCGTAAATATTGTGATCACGAGCTACTGGACATCCTTTTTTATGTGGAATCCAAACCACAGGACAAGGAATTTCACTTTGAAGATCTCACATGCATTGACCGGGAATCAAACCCGGTCCGCCGTGGTGAGAGACCAACAGCTGGACCGCTGCGCCATCACGCCCCGACTTGCACATCGGCCGGTAATAGTAAGCTGTCTCAACACTAGCACCTCGTGTACAGTAGATGATGAAACAAATAACAATACTAATAATATTTTTTTTATTTTTTATATATATATATATATATATACAGAGTGTAATTGATATAATGGAAGTCCGTTACACTGGTGATACAAGAGACTATTGTAAGCTTCCTAGGTAAAAAAATTGCCACCTATCTTTAAATTGAAAAGTTATCATTAAAAAGTCAATGCTTTTAGGTTTTTCCGAAATTCTTCAAACAGAAGGTGAGGCAGCAGGCTGGGGGAAACGAGGCGGAGCGAGGTGGGGCGATGCGCGGAGGAGAAATTGTTACGTAATCGGAGCGTTGACCTTACTAGTTGAGGGGAGGTATCAGCTGTTACGAGGAAAGCGAGCGATACCCATCTCGTAAGAAAATTTGTTTTGCTGTTAATGTTGTTGTTGTTGAAATTGCACGCAATGTTTTGGGGTGTTATGACCGGTAGTATTGTGTAGCCTACTTTGTAAGTATAAGCATAAAATAATTTTGATAATCAACCCTGGTGTCTCATTGCCGTCCGGCACATTAATGAAATACAGTGTGACAAAATTCCGACATCCCGTATTCTGTTCAGAACTACCATTTAAGACGGAAGGGATATACTTGATGTTTTGTTTGAGAGGCTTGGCGATTTTGGTCATTTAGCCTCATGTGGTTGGGTGTGGGAAGATTTGTCTGATAACCTGTGTTTTTGTGGTTTCTTTAGTAATGTGGGTATTTGTAATTCAGGTGAGGATTGGGAAGAAGGCGGTCGTGGTCTTAAGTTAGGAACCATCCCAGCATTTTCCTGGGGTAGAAGTGGGAAACCATAGAAAACTACTCCCAAGATTTAATACTAGTATGGTACCACTTGTACATAGTAATAATATTAATATATATATATATATATTTTACGAGGGACTGTGGAAAATCTTCAAAAGACACTTGTGAAGGGTCCGCACTCCACAGTAGTGTGGGATTTTTACCCACTAAAAACCACATCCCTTTTCCCACGATAGTAATAATAATAATAATAATAATAATAATAGCCGGCCTTGTGGTGTTGGAGTAGCGCGCCTGCCTCTCACCCGGAGGCCCCGGGTTCAATTCCCGGCTCCGTCACGGATTTTAGAAACTGACGTGAGGGCTGGAACGGGGTGCACTCAGCCTCGTGAGGACAATTGAGTAGCTGTCTGACTGTGAGGCAGCACCCCGATCACGAAAATCAAGATTAACGGCCGAAGGGACCCGATGCGCTGATCACGCGTCACCCCAATTTCTGCAAGCCAAATGGCTGGGCAGCGGTCGCTTGGTAGGCCTAGGCCCTTCACGGGCTGTAGTGCCAGGGGTTATTTATTATTTTTAATAATAATAATAATCATAATAATAACTTTAAAGCAAATATAGCGAGTTGGTAGGCCCTATCAAAAGGCAATGGCATTTAGAACGGGTAAAGACCATACCTATCATTGTCTCAAATACGGGCGTGATCCCAGTACCTTGCTCCAAGACCTTAAAGAACTGGTTCTGGATACTCAAAAGGACAAACTAATGCAGAAGGCAGTAGTTCTCTCAACAACCCGAATCATCTGGAAATTCATGTGTAGAGATTTCGACTTTCAAGCTTAGAAGTGGCTGTTTCAGTAGCAATACTTTGGTTCCCTGAAGCCCGTATAGTTAAGTTGTGATGTACCAGCAATGTGTAGGCTACTGTATAAAACAATAATACGGATTTCCATCATATCAAATACACCCTGTATGAAATGACTCTAGCCTGAAGTAATGTGATAAACGGTTCCAGGTTAGTGTTCAGATGTAACGGGGAGTTTTAGTCGGTAGTCGGTAGTCTGCTACTAATGAGCAGGAGACCGACACTCTGTGCGTAAAAGCATTTCTCCCCCCCCCCCCCTCCCCCAATATATATATACAGGATGTATTTGATATGATGGAAGACCGTTACGCCGGTGATAGAAGATGGTATTTAAAGCAAATATCTTCATGACATTCAGTCGGATCTTAATTAGTGTAGGTGGAATCAAATCACAAAAATCATCGGTCAATGTCTTGGAAACGGGCTTACACTTCGTTCCCCTCAGCAGCACAGCTGACTTCTCCCCGTCGCCCTCCCCTCCAACGCTAAGGAATGTTGACAAGAGTCTGAAGTAGAGTGACCTCCTCGTCTTGTCTGCCAATGACATTGAAATACACAAACTGAGCCTATGAACAGCTGTTTCACACCTTCATGGGGGAGTGGCTACATGACTCGTGATGGTGGATCTGTTCAGGATTTTGCCATCCTCATGGCCTATGCATAGAAAATGGAAATCCTAAAGATTTGGTAAATTAATTTAAGAAACTGTTGGTCTATCTTTGTGTGAAGACAGTGCGACAACTGTAACAAAAATATTAATAATACTATTATTTTACTAGGTTTCTACTACTGTATTAATAATAGTAATAATAGAATTTTGACACACTAACTTCTTTAATACGGGGCTAGCTGACACCGTTGTCGCAGCCAGTAAACTATTGACCAGTTCTTTAAGGTCTTGGAGCAAGGTACTTGGGATCACGCCCGTATTTGAGACAATGATAGGTATGGTATTCACCCGTTCTAAATGCCATTGCCTTTTGATAGGGCCAAACAACTCGCTATATTTGCTTTAATGTTATTATTATGATTATTATTATTATTATTATTAAAAATAATAAATAACCCCTGGCACTAAAGCCCGTGAAGGGCCTAGGCCTACCAAGTGACCGCTGCCCAGCCATTTGGCTTGCAGAAATTGGGGTGACGCGTGATCAGCGCATCGGGTCCCTTCGGCCGTTAATCTTGATTTTCGTGATCGGGGTGCTGCCTCACTGTCAGATAGGTACTCAATTGTCCTCACGAAGCTGAGTGCACCCCGTTCCAGCCCTCACGTCAGTTTCTAAAATCCGTGACGGAGCCGGAAATCGAACCCGGGGCGTCCGGGTGAGAGGCAAGCGCGCTACCCCAACACCACAAGGCCGGCTATTATTATTATTATTATTATTATTATTATTATTATTATTATGATTATTATTATTACTATGTACATGCGGTACCATACTAGTATTAAATCTTGGAAATAGTTTTCCATGGCTTCCCACTTCTACCCCAGGCAAATGCCGGGATGGTTCCTAACTTAAGTCCACGGCCGCCTCCTTCCCAATCCTCACCGGAATTACTAATACCCACATTACTAAAGAAACCACTGAAACACAGGTTATCAGACAAATTCTTTCCACACCCAACCACATGGGGCTAAATGACCAAAATTGCCAAGCCTCTGAAACAAAACATCAAGTATATTCCTTCTGTCTTAAATGCTAGTTCTGAACAGAATACGATATGACGGAATTACATTAAAGTGCCGGACGGCAATGACACTTACAAAGTAGGCTACACGATACTACCGGTCATAACGTCCCAAGATATTGCCTGCAATTTCAACAACAACAACAACAAAAACAGCATTACAAATTTTCTTACGAGACGGGTATCGCTTGCTTTCCTCGTAACAGCTGATACCTCCCCTTAACTAGTAAGGTCAACGTTCCGATTACGTAACAATTCCTCCTGCGCGCATCGTCCCACCTCGCTCCGCCTCGTTTCCCCCAGCCTGCTGCCTCACCTTCTGTTTGAAGAATTTCGGAAAAAAAAACTAAAAACATTGACTTTTTAATTATAAATTTTCAATTTGAGGATAGGTGACAAATTTTTTACCTAGGAAGCTTACAATAGTCTTTTCTATCACCTGTGTAACGGACTTCCATTATATCAATTACACCCTGTTTTTGCCCGTAGGGCTCTCCTCCTTAGTGAATTATCTTCAGTGGCGATCCAGATCCGGCTTCTTTGTTTGGAGGATATCTTCAAAAAAACTTGCTACAAGTTACCAATGTTCTTCATTTTGTAGCATTACCGCAACAATATTGTCCCGAGATATCTCTACATCAATTTCATCTTGAAGAGACTGCCTATTTTGGACCCACAGCGTACAAGAGAAGAAGGTGAGATTAGCACTATCTACCTCTTTAACACAGTAGATACAATCTGGTGAATCCACTTTCCCCATCTTCTTAAGATAAGAACAGAAGTACCCATGGCCAGTCAAGAACTGAATGAGATAATAACCAACCTCACCATGTTTCCTCTCTGTAAAAACCTGCACATGGGGTTTCATTCTCCTAGCCCACTGGCTTCGGTGTCCTTGCTCCCATTTGATCTGCCAATTATGAAAGTTTGTGCTCTTGCTGATCGTCTTGCATTTTGTAAACCTACTTCCGATTTCCTCCAGTAAATATACTTGCGTTCGTTCGCTAAAAAAAAAATGGAATTATCCCAGCAATAACAAGAACTGCTTCTTCAGAGACCGTGCGATAAGCAGATGCTACGCGTAAAGCACCCTGCCTCTGCACTTGTGCTAGTGACTTCCTATAAATTTCCTTATCTAGGGCATCCGCCCATATTGCCGCTCCATACAGCAGAACTGAATGGATGGCTGTTATCAGTAATCTCCTCCACCAACATTGGCCATTAGCTGACTGAGAGACGTTACTCCTCTTGCCGCCTTATCTGCAGTCCGTCTAATTTGTTCTCCAAAATTCAGTTTATTGTCGATCATGAGGCCCAGATATTTTGCTGCTGGCCGCGTCTCTACTTGTATGTCTCCTACCTGTATTGGGAGTATTGTCTGAATTCTCTTCTTTGTTAGGATTACAATTTCCCTCTTATAGCCCGACCCAGCGGTTTCCGCCGCGACATGACCGGACGGGCGTGGCTTCAGAACAGTGGGAGGCTGACGGCTCGCGTCACGCGTCACCGAAACGAAATATCACGCGCACCGAGGGGTCAAGTTTGACCGGATACGGTTTCTACATTAATGTAGGATGAAAGGCAGCATTTTACTGAGAATATAGAAACTTGAATCTCATTTCTACGTCCAGTACTTTACTTTTTATGTTATTTTAAAAATAAAGAGCACACTGCTTCGATACTAGCCGCTGCTGATTTGGAGAGCCAATGTAATGTTGCCAAGTCGTTGCACAATGACGAGTGGGTGAGCGAAGCTCTCGTCTACATTGCGTAGCATTATGTTATCACGGCCAAGTCCAAGCATAGAATGAACGATGTTGCTACATCGGGACTCGGGGAGTTAGGAAGTGTCACGTGTGCCAGAGGAGGTGTGAACGAATTGAAGTGCGTAACTGCTTCGCGGCAGACATACCTGGGTCGGGCTTTACCAAGTGCTAGAGACAGACCATGTTCCTCCATCCAACTATTGATTGTACGCATTACCATATTGAGTTGGAACTGTGCCTGCTCGACACTTCTTCTTGCTACAAGAGCAGCAACATCATCTGCATAGCCTACTAGGATAGTTTCATCAGGGACTTCAGATCTCAGCAAGCTATCATACGTGATATTCCATAGATCTGGTCCTAAAAAATCGAACCGTGTGCTGCTCCGGCTGAGACCCGTACCCTGCGTTGTCCTTCTGTCGTGTTATAAAGCAACGAACGATCTTTCAGGTAGGAATTTATCATCCATAAGAGATAATTTGTAACATGAAATGTATTCTCCAACGCATTCAGCATGTCACTCCACTTGACAGAGTTGAATGCATTTCTTACGTCAAGAGTAACAAAGAGAACCACACGACGAGAGTGGTGATTGTAATTCTCCGCCCTCTGGACAGCTGCAACTATTTCTTGTATCGCATCCACGATCGATCCTCCTGTTCGAAATCCATATTGTCTTGGTGATAAGTCGCCCACTGCCATGATCGCTTGGCGCAACCTGACTCTCAGAAGCTTCTCAAAGGGCTTGCCTGTTGTATCGAGCATACACAGAGGGCGGTATGATGATGGTAAATCCGGGTCTCCCTTTCCCTTATTAATGAGCGCCAGACGACAGACCTTCCAGCAGATGCTGAACACTCCTGCTTTTAGATACTCGTTGAACATTCGTAATACTAATTGTGGATGTAACTCTATTATTAATTTGAGAATCTCATTTGAGATGCCGTCAGGACTAGGGGATTTTTTGCTTCGCAGAGACCGAGTAGCCCTACTCAACTCATCCTCAGTGAAAAGAGGAATTTCAATATCTACATCGAAATTCTGCTTAGGGAATGTTGGATGTGTTGGGAGAAGAGTTTGGACAATAATGGACATACTGTTCGCATCCATGACACACGGTGTTCTTTGTGACCCAAGCTTCTTTCTGACAACTTTATAACCCAATCCCCATGGATCGGTGTCAATATCCCCACATAGCTTCCTCCAGCTCTCAGCTTTGCTTTTGTTTATGGTTTTCCGAACTAGCCTCTTTGCATCTCTATGTTCGGCTGATAAGGCATTGGCATCGTCCATATTTCTTGTCCGTTGTGCAGCACGTCGGAGTCTAAGGCAATTCCGCCTCAATTCTGCAATTTCATGTGTCCACCAATATGCAGGGCTCTTCCGATGGCGTGATCTTAAACTTGGCATTGAGGTATCACAAGCCAATGTAATAAGATTCATAGTTGAGGAAACGAGAATCTCAACATCAGCCTCTCCGTCAGGCTCCATATCCCCAATTAGTTCTACACCACTGGCTAACGCCTCCTTAAATGCATCAAGATAGATCTTATTCAAATTCCATCTCCGTTGTTTCTGAGTAGATAAGTTCTTCCCACTTATATTACTACACACATCAAAATTAATACAGTATACTGATGATCACTACCAGTGTAGTCTTCTATAACCTTCCATTCCTTGATGTATGGTACTAACGTCTCAGAAGCCTTGGAGGTATCCGGTGGTCTCTGTATAACCCGGACGACGAAAGGTTGACACTGCACCTACATTTAAGATCAAAAGCCCTGTCCTTGATGCCTTTTCCAGAATGAACTTACCTCGGGAATTGGTATGTGGCATACCCCATTCCACTGTTCTGGCATTGAAATCCCCAGCTACAATTGTTGCTGCAGTTGTATTAAGAATGGCATCTTCCAGAGAGTTGATTTTCTGACGAAATTTTCCCATTGTTTCGTTTGAAGTAAGATATACACTAAAATAGGTGCCTCCTCTACTCTTTAACCAAACGAATCCGTTCCCGCTCCCATGTTCTTTAATTGGATTTTTCCAGGGTCTAAGATCCAAATAGCAGAGGTTCCTAATTGATCTCTGAGCCAGAGAGGTGACTCCTTATCTTGGTACTGTTCACTAATTAACAGCAGATCAGTTTGTTTCTCGGCAGCTAGCTGGTACAACAGATGATGGGCTGTTCTACTCCTTTCTATATTAGCTTGTAGAACTCGGATCATTTTCGTTTCAGGTACGTCGCTTTTCCAGGGCCTCTCGGAACACCTTACATTGGCCCGATCCGGCCACATAACACAAATCCTGCTGCGTAACGCCACTCTCCTCGCATAAGAGACACTTCTTTGGGTTGATGCAATCCTTGGCTTTGTGATCATTCTGTCCACAGTAGAATCAAGACTTGCTTCTGTCAGGGCACTCACAAATTTTGGCAATATCACCATAACTAAGGCATCTGTAGCATCCAAGAACTGATATTCTCTGCCCTCTCTACAACTGACGCATCTTACTTGAACCAAGCCTTCCCTTAGAAGATCATTTGCAGCTTTTTATGGCAGAGTTATAACAGCCATTCTCTGTTTCCTACTATTAGTCTGCGTTACCATAATCCTCAGACCATCCGGGGGTTCTTTAATAATATCCTTAATGGACTCTAAAACTTCATCTTTGGTCGTGAGAGCATCAAGATCTCTAATCTCAATTGCCACCTTCGGCTCAATACTGCGGACTATCGCATCTTGTCCCAGGATATTCTTCAATGATTCGCTAAATGCCGCATTATCTTGATTGCTTTTCCCGAGAGTAACAAGAACTTCACCGGCTCCAGTCTGTGTTATAGACCTAACTTCCGTTCCTGTGTCAGCAGGATTTGCCTTCTGCCGAATCTCCCGTAACACATCGGCATACGACTTGCCTTCTGCTGACTTAATTAACACAGCTGGTAGTCGAGACTTTGTTGGTTGCTTCTTGAGCATTTGACTCTGTCTCTTGCCTGGGGAATCTTTCCGCTGCAATTCAACCTGAATTTGATTCCTTTTCTCTTGTGGTTTCTTCCTGGACGCAACCTTAGTCCATGACTCTACTTCTCCTCTTTCCTTTTCTTCCATTTCTCTTTCGTCATCAAGAGAGTTTGATGCTTGTGCTCGATCAGTTATTGTGGTTGCGTCAACTTGTTGTTTCTCTTTTACCTAGCATTCTTACAGAAGACAATGCTGTCAATGGCCTCCTCTATCTCCACAATACCATCCTTCACATCCTTAGACATGTTTTTCTGTTTCGCCGCAGCATCTTATCTTCTGGATAATATTATAGCATTTTTGCAATGCCTCTTCTTCCGTTCTCCTCAGTTTGTCAAGATGTTGAGATGGGAGAAGTATTGTATCTTCCGCAACTGCCCCATCACTCGACGATTCTCCCGTTAAATTCACCTTAGACAATTGAGGCCATACCTAATTTTTCCAGTTCGCATCTCTTTCTTGGTTCGTTAGAAGACGATTCATGTTCCGAAACTGGTAAAGCGTAGGTCAGGACAGTGGTGTGGGAAGAAAATGGCGCTGACTCCAAAGAGTCCAGACCCTCCCTATATTATCAAGCAGAGGGCAGTTCCTACGTACCCAAGGTAGCGGGGCTCTAATGGCCGTCGAAGAAGGCCGGACCTTCTTACTGCCCCCTGACGACGGAACCTATAGGCTCTGTTGACTATACTACTACTCTATGCTCAGATGGCTTTGAATAATACGATTAGATTACGTGACTTCCTGTCACAGAGGAAACTTCATGGTCTATGAGCCAATAGTTCTCGATAAAACTTAAACCCAAAATCACGTAACAAATACAGTCTACACTTGATGAAGTTGATTTCAGGAATACAATTTAGTGAGCACCGTATGTTAAACTATGAACTACGATGCACACTGACCTGTTCCTAAGCTGGAAAACAATTCTCACTTCCAAAAATATCATTTTTTTCGGTAAATGCACCAGTACCACACACATCACACTGTATGCAAAACATGGCCTAATAATAAAAATAATATATATATATAGATATTTTTACGAGAGACTGTGGAAAATCTTCAAAAGACACATGTGAAGGGTCCGCACTCCACAGTAGTGTGGGATTCTTACCCACTAAAAACCACATCCCTTTTCCCACGATGCGTTCATCACCCCGGAACCGCTCTCACATTACTTCAGGGTGATGTCGTGCTTACTTAGCCTTTCAGACTTCTTCTTTATTTTTCTTATGGACGTTCGTACGCATCCATTTCCCTCTTCTTCTGGCGCAGGACACCTTCTATGTAAATAGCTGTCTGATTCCATGTTTGATCATTTTGGAGCATCATCTGTAGGATGTTGTCCGGCGTGATTACACCTAGAGAATCTTGCAGATCTCTTCTATGTGTTGACCAACGTTCACACACAATGAATGTGTGGAGCGCATCATCCTCTTCATTACAATAATGACAAAAAAGGGCTATTAGCCACGCCAATGTGATGCAGGAATCTCCGAAAATATCCATGGCCTGTCAGGAACTGTGTCAAATAATAATTGACCTCTCCGTGTTTTCGATCAACCCAGTCAGCCAGACGCGGAATAAGTTAATTTGTCCATCGACCTCGTGTCTCATCATCCAATTTCTGTTGCCATCGTTCCATACAATGATTGTGTACAGACGTCTTTGCCTGGTGTATGCCCAGTTCTCCTTTGGTGCGCCTTTGACGTTCTAAGGCAAGTAAATCAATTGGTGCTACTCCCGCTACCGCTAGAACAGCAGGCTAGGAAACAGTGCGATATGCACATGAGATCCTCAGTGCTCCTCTCCGTTGTACTGCTGCTATCCTTTTGCGATACTTCTCGAACCGCAAGGACTCAGCCCAGATCTCAGCACCATAGAGTAATATGGACAGGACTGTTGTCATCAGAAGACGTCGTTTGCTAGGCTTCGGACCTTTAATATTAATCGGCTCAGAGCGGTCAAGACTTTTGCTGCTTTATCCGTTACTCTTTGAATATGGGCCCAGAATGTGGGCTTCGTATCTAGCGTCACAACCAAGTACTTCGTACTCCTTGATGAATTAATCATCGTCTGTCCCACTTGCATTGGCACAATAGTGTTGATTCTCCTTCTCGTCAGCACAACAATCTCCGTTGTATGGTCTGCTAATGACAGCTTATGTTCCGTCATCCAGTATGTGGCACGTCGCATTACCTGATTGAGTTTCAGTTGCGCCAGCTCTATATCACGAGCCACAATCAGAGCAGCATCATCATCAGCATATCCTACCAAAATTGCATATTCGGGCAGCTTCAGCCGAAACAGGCCATCGTATGCAATATTCCAGAGGTCTGGCCAAGAATAGATCATTGAGCTGCCCCAGCGGTTAATCTTTTAGTCGTATGTCCTTCCTCGGTATCGTATTGCAAAATACGGTCCTTTGGATAA
This sequence comes from Meconema thalassinum, assembly GCA_946902985.2. Classification (NCBI taxonomy): domain Eukaryota; kingdom Metazoa; phylum Arthropoda; class Insecta; order Orthoptera; family Tettigoniidae; genus Meconema; species Meconema thalassinum. The sequence continues at coordinate 599,755,969 of OX336388.2, read as the reverse complement.
TCCCTCATTATCCGCAAGAGATATCTCGGCAGTCTAAATTTATCTTCAAGTGCCACCAAAATGTCACTCCACTGGGCAGAGTTAAAGGCATTCTTCACAAAAAACGATAAATATTGCCACAACATGCGATATTCAATTAATAAATGAATTATTGGATCCGGAAATATTGCCACAGCGTTTAATATTCAATTAATTAATAAATTATTGGCTTCAAAAATATTGCCACAACATGTGATATTCAATTAATTCTTAAATCATATACTGCATAAATATTGCCGCAACATGAGATATTCAATTAATTAATAAATTATTGATTCCATAAGTATTGCCACAGCATTATATCCAATTAATTAATGAATTATTGGCTCCATAAATATTGCCATAGCATGTGATATAGAATTAATTAATCAATTATTGGTTTCATAAATATTGCAACAACATGCGATATTCAATTATTAATTAGTTGAATATGAAATGCTGTCTCCTGTGTGGAACAACGTTTATCAATCAATCAATCAATCAATCAATATTTATTGTCATTTAACAACTCATCGTTGTATAAGACTCCGTCACATTGTTAAAAATTCATTTTCAATTTCCTATTAGCATTGAACTGTATATATGCAGCACATGAAAGGTGATTTTTACTAAGAAAATACCCCCTACTAGGCGGTAGGTTTTATTTTAGGGTTGAAATGAGTAATCCATAGCAAAGCCCCCGTCAGCTCGAGTTCAACGACACCTCATTCGTGAATCTCCGACCACGGGTTCGGGAGTTATTAATTATTTAACATTCGCTTGGCCGCCATCTTTGCTTTTTGGGCACAGCCACGCCAAGTGGCTTAGGACTCCCACTGCTCCTCTACTACCATTGTTCACCGAGGAGAATTAATGAAATTATATAATGAATTATTTGCTTCATGAATATTACCACAGCGTATGATAATCAATTAATTGATAAATAATTGGTTTCATAAATATTGCCACAGCATGCGATATTCAATTAATTTATGAATTATTGCCTTCATAAATATTACCACTGCATCTGGTATTCAATTAATTAATACATTATTGGCATTATAAATAATGCCGCAGCGTGTGATATGCCATTATTTAGTAAATTAACGGCTTCATTAATATTGCCACAGCATGTGACATTCCATTAATTCATAAATCACTTTCTTCAGAAATGTTGCCACAGCATGCAATATTCAATTAATGAATAAATTATTGGCTCCATAAATATTGCCACAGCATATGATAATCAATTAATTAACAAATTATATGCTCCATAAATATTGTCACACCATGCAATCGTCAATTAATTAATAAATAATTGGTTTCTTAAATATTGCCACAGCATAAGATATTCAATTAATTAATGGTTTAATGGCTCCATAAATATTGCCACAACATGTGATATTCAATTAAAAAATGAATTATTGGCTCCATAAATATTGCCACAGCATGTGATATTCAATTAATAAATAAATTATTGGCTCCATAAATATTGCCACAGCATGTGATATTCAATTAATTAGTGAATTACTGGCTCCAGAAATATTGCCACAGCATTTGATTTTCAATTAATTAAATAATTATTGACTTCATATATATTGCCACTGTATGAAATGAAAATCCACAGCCTGCTTCCAGTCTCCGACCTGGTCAGGAATGGAATGAATGAAGCCCCTATCTAGCGGCGAGGATATGAACTGTGCCGGCTGCCGAGGCCTGACGCACTCCTCTGGGGCAATGATTAAATGAACGATAGATGAAATGAAATGATAGTGGAGAGTGTTGCTGGAATGAAATTTTGGCACGGAAAACCGGAGTACCCGGAGAAAAACCTGTCTGCCTCCGTTCTGTCCAGCACAGATCTCACATGGAGTGACCGGGATTTGAACCACGGACTCAGCGGTGAAAGGCCGGCGTGCTGCCGCCTAAGCCACGGAGGCTCGCATATTGCCACTGTATATGATATTCAATTAATTAATAAATTTTTGGCTTCATAAATATTGCCAGAGCTTGCGAAATTCAATTAATTAATGAATGATCGGCTGCATAAATATTAGCACAGCTTGCGATATTGAATTAATTAATAAATTATTGGCCTCATAAATATTGCCACAGCCTGTGATATTCAATTAAATAATGTATTATTGGCTGCATAAATATTGCCACAGCAAGTGATATTCATTTAATTGATAAATTATTGGCTCCATATATATTGCCACAGAATGCAATATTCAATTAATTCATAAGTTATATACTTCATAAATACTGCCACAGCATGCAATATTCAATGAATTCATCAATTACCTACTTCATAAATTTTGCCACACTATGCGATATTCAATTAATTAATAAATTATTGGCTCCATAAGTATTGCCACAGCATTATATTCAATTAATTAATGAATTATCTGCTCCATAGATATTGCCACAGCATGCGATATATAATTAATTAATAAATTATTTGTTTCATAAATATTGCAACAGCGTGCGATATTCAATTAGATAATGAATTATTGGGTCCAGAAATAATGTCACAGCATGTGATATTCAATTAATTAATAAATAATTGGCTCCACAAATATTGCCACATCATGTGATATGCAATTAATTAACAAATAATTGACTCCATAAATATTGGCACAACACGCATTCTTAAATTAATTAATTAATTAATTAATAAACTATTGGATTCATAAAAATTGCCACAGCACGTGATATTCAATTAATTAAAAGAATTATGTCACCATAAAATAATATTGCTACAGCATGTGATATTCAATTAACAAATGAATTATTGGCTCCATAAGTATTGCCACAGCATGCGAAATTCAATTAATTATGGTAATGAATTATTTGCTCCCGAAATAATTCCACAGCGTGTGACATTCAATTAATTAATAAATTATTGGCTTCATAAATATTGCCACAGCGAATGATATGCCATTAATTAATAAATTGTCGGCTTTATAAATATTGCCACAGCATGTGATATTCAATTAATTCATAACTTACTTACTTTATAATCTCTGCCACAGTATGCGATATTCTATTCTTAATAAAATATTGGTTCCATAAATATTGCCACAGCATGTGATGATCAATTAATTAACAAATGATTGGTTCCATAAGTATTGCCACAGCATTATATTCAATGAATTAATGAATTACTGGCTTCATAAATATTACCACTGCATGTGGTATTCAATTAATTAATTAATTATTGGCTTCATAAATATTGCCACAGCCAGTGATATGCCATTAATTGTCGGCTTCAAAAATGTTGCCTCAGCATGTGATATTCAATTATTTCATAACTTACCGGTACCTACTTCATAATCTTTGCCACAGCAGCAATATTCAATTAATTAATAAATTATTAGCTCCATAAATATTGCCACAGCATTATATTAAATTAATTAATGAAGTATTGGCTCCATACATATTACCACAGCATGCGATATATAATTAATTAATAAATTATTGGTTTCATAAATAATGCAACAGCATGTGATATTCATTTAATTAATGAATTATTGGCCTCAAAAATATTACCACAGCCTATGATAATCAATTAATTAATTAATTATTGGTTTCATAAATATTGCCACAGCATGTGATATTCAATTAATTAATGAATTATTGGCTCCAGAAATATTGCCCGATTGTGTGATATTCAATTAATTAATAAATTATGGCCTCATAAATATTGCCACAGAATGTGATATGCAATTAAATCTTAAATTATTTACTTCATAAATATTGCAACAGCATGCCAGATTTAATTCAATAATAAATTATCAATTTCATGTTATTGCACCAGCATGTGATATTCAATTAATTAATTAATTAATTATTGGCTTCATAAATATTGCCACAGAATGTGATATTCAATTAATTAATTAATTAAATTATAATTGGCTTAATAAATATTGCCACAGCATGTGATATACAATTAATAATGAATTATTGGCTTCATAAATACTGCCACAGCATGTGATATGCATTAATTATTGAATTATTGGCTTCATATTGCTACAGCATGAGATATATAATTATTTAATAAATATTGCAACTGGGTGCGATTGGCTTCATAAATTTTACTAAGGCTTATGATAATCAATTAATTAATAAATTATTGCTTTCATAAATATTGCCACAGCATGTGATATTATATTAGTTAATGTATTATTGGATCCAGAAATATTGCCACAGCATGTGATATTCAATTAATTCTTAAAATATTTACTTCATAAATATTGCCACAGCATTGGATATTCAATTAATTAATAAATTATAGGCTCCATAAGTATTGCCACAGCATTATATTCAATTAATTAATGAATTATTTGCTCCATAAATATTGCTACAGCATTCAATAATTAATTATTTAATAAATTACTGGTTTAATAAATACTGCAACAGCGTGCGGGTTTCATAAATATTACTAAGGCGTATGATAATCGATTAATTGATAAATTATTGCTTTCATAAATACTCCCACAGCATGTGATATACAATTAGTTCTTAAATTTTTAACCTCATTAATATTGCCACATCATAAGATATTCAACTCATTCGTCAATTAATTACTTCATAAATGTTGCCAAAGCATGCGATATTCAATTAATTAATAAATTATAGTCTCCATAAATATTGCCGCAGCATGTGATATTCAATTAATTAACAAATTATTGGCTCCATAAATATTGCCTCGCCAGGCAATCTTAAATTAATTAATAAATTATTGGTTTCATAAAAGTTGCCACAGCATGTGATATTCAATTAATTAATGAATTATTTCTCCATAAAATAATATTGCCACAGCATGTCATATTCAATTAATTAATGAATAATTGGCTCCATAAATATTGCCACAGCATGTGATAATCAATTAATTAATTAATTAATTATTGGATTCATAATTATTACCACTGCATGTGGTATTCAATTAATTAATAAATTATAAGCTCCATAAATTTTGCCACAGCATGTGTTTTTCAATTAATGAATGAATTATTGGCTCCATAAATAATGCCACAGCGTGTGATATCAATTAATTAATTAATTAATTATTGGCTTCATAATTATTACCACTGCATGTGGTATTCAATTAATTAATAAATTATTGACTTCATAAATATTGCAACTGCGAATGATATGCTATTAATTAATAAATTGTCGGCTGCATAAATATTGCCACAGCATGTGATATCAATTAACTCACAACCTACTTACTTCTTAATCTTTGCCACAGCATGCGATATTCAATTAACTAATAAATTATTGGCACCATAAATATTGCCACAGCATATAATAATCAATTAATTAACAAGTTAATGGCTCCATAAGTATTGCCACAGCATTATATTCATTTAATTTATGAATTATTGGCTTCATAAATATTACCTCAGCATGTGGTATTCAATTAATAAACTTTTGGCTTCATAAATATTGCCACAGCGAGTGATAAGCCATTAATAAATAAATTGTCGGCTTCTTAAATATTGCCACAGCAAGTGATGTTCAATTAACTCATAACTTATTTACTTCATAATCTTTGCCACAGCTTGCGATATTCAATTAATTAGTAAATTATTGGCTCCATAAGAATTGCCACAGCATTATATTCTATTAATTAATGATTTATTTGCTCCATAGATAGTGCCACAGCATGCAACTTATAATTATTTAATAAATTATTGGTTTCCTAAATATTGCTACAGCGTGCGATATTCAATTAATTAATGAAGTATTGGCTTCATAAATAATTCTACAGCGTATGATAATCAAATAGTTCTTAAATTATTTAATTCATAAATAGTGACATAGCATGTGATATTCAATTATTTAATGAATTATTGGCTCCAGATATTGCCACAGCGTGTGATATACAATTAGTTCTTAGATTATTTACTTCATAGATATTGCCACAACATGCGATATTCAATTAATTCATTAATTATTGCGTAAATTTTGCCACAGCTTGCGATATTCAATTAATTAATAAATTATTGGCTCCATAATTATTGCCACACCAAACAATCATACATTAATTAATAAATTATTGATTTCATAAAAATTTTCACAGCATGTGATATCTAATTAATTAATGAATTATTTCACCATAAAATAATATTGCCACAGCATGTGATATTCAATTACTTAAAGAATGATTGTCTCCATAAATATTGCCACAGCATGTGAAATTCAATTAATTAATCAATTATTTGCTCCCGAAATATTGCCAGAGCGTGTGATATTCAATTAATTAATAAATTATTGGCCTACCAAAAGGCAATGGCAGTAGAACGGGTAAAGACCATACCTATCATTGTCTTAAGTTCGGGCGTGGTCCAAAGTGCCTTGCTCCAAAGCGATAAAGAACTGGATCTGGATACTCACTTTAGAAACTAATGCAGAAGGCAGTAGTTCTCACAACAACCCGACTCGTCCGGAAGTTCTTGGGTAGCGATTTCGACTTTCCAGCTTAGAAGTGGCTTTTTCAGTACAGTAACTATATTTTGGTTCCCTGATGCCCGCATAGATATGTAGTTATGTACCAGCAATGTGCTATAAGTTATGTACTGTATAAAACAATATTGTGCTCAAATCCAGGTGCCTAGATTTGAGGGTACAGGCCACAATGCTAAGTCCAGAATTGAAAGTTTGAATAGCGCGCGTCCAAACTTCTTAGAAGAAATTGGAAGCATTCGACAGCCAAGAAATGGTTAAGTGACGAAGGCCGAGAGCGTCATAGTCGAGGCTAAAATGTCATTAAATATTTCCCGATGGAGTAGAATCTTGAGACTAATATCAGATTACTGGCACGGACAAGGGAGGAAGAATATGCTTCATTTCGAGGAAATTGATTGAGCGGAAGCTGAGATATGAGATGATTTAGTTCCAGCATTTTTCCCGCAGTGAACACGAATAGCCCGCTGAGGAGTACATAAGGCACGCCTGCCCGAGCTAGGTATGTTCACTTCTCCATAGGCACTCAGTTGTTATGGATGTTCACTTCTCCATAGGCACTCCGTTGCTATGGATGTGTAGTAATGCGTAAGCGCTCTAGCCGCTAAACACTCTACGACTCCAAACACTGTTATAATCTTCGTGCACATGGTTGCAAATTCTTCGTTATCAACAGCACAGTTGCTGGGCTTTAGTGTTTCGACAGTACATGGTTACTGGTATTAGGAAAGTGTTAAACATTCTAGTGATCTTCGAACTTTTCAAATGTTATCACCAAAGTGATAAAAATTTGTGGCACCGGTAATTATTTTCTGCTACAACTGGACATATGGTAGACTTCGTCTACATTTCCTTCTTCTGTCCATAATTATTCAAAGCTGGATTATGTAATCCAACAGTCACAGGACAAGCGTTTTTCTTGTTAGTGGACCACCCAAAATAAATCACTATTTTTGTTACCATTCTTGCACAGTGCAATTCTTTAGCCGATATTGGGAATAGAGTTTTGCCTTGCGCAATCTGGAGAGTGAGAAACTCTGCCCAGCAAACTTGACGGAATTTGTACTAGTGCTGAACAAGATTATAAGCGTATTAGGAGTACTGTACACATCACAGTTGGGTCATGTTAATAATGTTCATCATGGATCATATTGATCAGACCCCCGTCAACTTTACTTCAGCTCTTAAACCTGGTAACATTTTTCTTCAAGATATTAAGGCTTCAAGTATGAATACCGCTATGTCTGTGTAAGAACATTGCGGGTATAAAATGGAGGCCGAAACAAGATTATAAATACGTGTCCCAATGGGGACAAGAAGACTGAATAATCTGGTTCAGACCAGATTACAAGCATCAAGATCTACAAGAATGTAATCTACAATTTGCATTATTTTCGTGTGTAGTTAGCTGGATTTCTCATATTTTTCTACAGTCTTACCAACACATATTTTCTATTCATCGATATGTTTTTTTGCTGTTGCAAATATTTTTCTTTTGCAATAGAAGCTTTGATCTGAGTTGTGTTTACGCTCAAAAGTCAATGATTCGAAATTTATGGACTAGCAGAACGAGCATTTATTTAATTTTGATATTTTTCTAATCGCGGTCATCAGCCGTCGTAACTGAAATTTAATAATAAATTTAAGTTGAGGAATGGATATGTATCCATTATTTAGAAGTCGAGGATGATATTCCCCGAAGAATTTAACAACTTTAAATCCTTTTGTGCAGGAAATAATAATAATAATAATAATAATAATAATAATGTTGATTTAATAATAATAATTATTTTTCTATTTTCTGAAATAATAATAATAATAATAATAACTATTTGTGATTTCTAATAATCATTATCATGTATTGTGATTTATACATTTGACATTTTAAAAAAATATTCTAAGTTCGGATACTTGTTGATTCCGAAGGTTAGTGGTTAACGCATGCCCACAAACAAATAACATATTAATTCAGTGGAATTATTTCACGCTTGCACTATGCATTAAAATCTTTGAGAAAACATGGAAATTAATGATACGGGAAGCTAAAAGCATGTATAAAACAGTGTTTTTGCTAGAGTTTGTATAAAAATAAAATATTTATTGAGCAACGTCTTTCAAAACGTTTGGCTAAGAATACACACGGCGTGGGGTTATTCATGTTTTAAACTGATGGTAAAATTATTATTGTAAACTCATTGGTGGAGTCTACCAATTTATAAATCTTCCAGTTATCGTAACAAGCAAAGGATAGATTATTCTGTATAATTTGAGAAGAAATAATTGTTGTGTGTGCAGAGAGTTAAATATGCCATTCTGAGTGCGCAATTAAGTCGCAGGAATGAGGTTGTGTGAAATGAAGCATCAATCATATTGTAGGTTGGATGACTTTGAATTTAGTAGAGGAGTCGATTGTAGCCACACTTTCGTCGAGATATAACCAAAGGTGTGATGCTAAATTACAGGTTAGATTTGACTGACGCTCTTAGGTTCCAATATTCGTCGCCAGGATCCGACTGCGGTGGCATTTAGTAACCAAGTACAGAACTAGTTGCTTGATGACGATTACGTTTGGTAGCAAACGTTGGAACAACTTGAAAATCCAATGTCTGCAGTCCTTACTGGAATTAAAAACAAATAACACACACTAATACAACCATCACAATTAACACCGGTTATCAGACAGATTCTACACACACCCAAAGTACACGGGACTACATGACCGCGTTGAGGAATCAACCAACCAATCTTTTCACAACTGTATTTACTGTTTCTGGTGAAAAATCTTTTTTGTTGTTCTTCATTGTAGCTACGACTGTCAGTTTGTTTTGAGTACATTTACGACAGGTATGGACGCAAACCAATTCTCCATGGCAGTGGCGTCACTCCTCCCGTAAAGAAATACAAAGAAATCTTGCTATTAAAAATTGTTTTAAAAAATATGGCAAGTGTTTAAAACTACCTTAGAGGTTTTTTTGAGGGGAGGGGAAGTGATTTCTTCTTTTGATGCACTCTAGTGAGGGCTTTATTTCTTTTTTATTTCTTATATATTGAACCCTTGCAAAGAAGCTTATGAGACTCAGTTTCGGGTGGTGTAACAGTCCATATCGTAAGTTGTTGTTAAAGCGCTTCATTAACATGCAGGGTAACATATAACAAAATAACATGTAGGAAAAAGTGAAGCCAGGGTTATAGCAAATGAATTTAATGACAGATCATCTATTTACAAAAATGAATTAACGAACAAAACTCCCATAATGACTCCCACAATATAAATTAAATTTGCCAAAACTAGGCCAAATCTCAGTAGAGATTATTACTAGGACCAAATGTCCCAAAAATCAACAATAATGACAATGTATGCGCGAGTGCTGTTCTACATGCTTCACGATGAGTACAATTGAATGCATGATTCGTCATCATCCGGAATAAACTTTTAGAAGACGAATCCGCATTACTTAGAGCTAGACAGACGCGGGGAACAACTATACAACACTTAAAACTAAACCGACACTTCCTACAATTAAAATAAACAACACAATAATTTCCGCATGAAATTGGAATCAAAATTGCCGTAGCAAAACATTACTGCCTAAAATTAGGACTTCTCACACAAATCAACACAAGTAAGTTAACTCGTGACCAACAAAACAAATACACATATGACCGCCGTCATTTATACAAGAAAAACAACACTACACCACACGGGTGTCACATACTAATTTACATGAACTGAGTCATAGACAAATCACTAGGCTCAAAGCCAACATTTACATTATTAACACAATATTCCATCCATACGACATGCAATAATCCGTCCCAAACATGGCGAACTCCCCAATTAATTATGGTTCAAAATAACCATCACAAAAGAACATGTTTGCTAAATGAAAGCTTAAAGGGGCCAGTCGGACAACAGGGCTGCCTAACAAAATAAGTCACCAGGCTAGACGGGCGATTCGTGGAAATCTGCATATCTGTCAACCCACGTGTCAAAATAACCTCGACCTCCCAAGGCACGGGATCCAGTCTCGAAGAAGCGTGCCCCAAAGCACAATAATACGTGTGTGTGTGTCAGAACAGAATATATATCAGCATTTCCCATAGGAAATCCAAGAATCAGCATATGGACAAGGTAAAGCGGTCTCCTCGGAGCACCCTGCCTTTCCATCAAAATACAACAACAACAAAATATGAGGGCGGTAGGACCTCTACCCATCTTCACGTAGAATCAAAACACACACCTGACACGATAACACACACAGAATCACACGTATGGGTTTGACAGACCCTGAAATAAAATGACATAAATATTTTCCACCAGCTGGCGCCTCCGTTCTATGCCTGTGACAATCGAACCTGAAAAGGACTCGAAAAAAATCTAAAACATTTAGAACTAAGGTGTTCTACAATTACATCTTAATTCCTAGTAATTGCTTGCCCGAGAATTGTTATTGTTAAACTTGTACCTTTCATTACGAAAAGACTTTACCGTTGTCTAGATGCTAATTATGATTATGTGATTTTTGACGCATTTAAATCGAATGGGCCGATGCTGTAAATTATTTAAAACTGTTACTTCTTAACAACCACTACAAACTGAGAGGATTTTGTGATCCTATAAAAATATATAAACATTTTGCAAATAAGTTTGATGATTAACATATTTGACATTTTGTCAAATTATTGTAATTTTGATGATAATAATAAATGAAATTGTTTTATGGTAAATTTTCTCAATAATATTTCCAAGTAATAGTTAATTGATTAAAAGGTTGAATCCATATGGAATTGAATTTATATTTTGTTGATAATAATATTTTGACAATTATAATTATGATTGAGTCAAAAGCTCTGAATAGACTTTGGATCGAGAACAGTTGATTCAATAAATATTTTCTGTTTATCGAAGTTCGTCGAATCCAAATGCTCGAAGTCCATGTAAATGATATTGTGTTGTATTTGTTGTTAATAACTTTGTATTTGAACAAATCTTGAGATAACTTAATCCTGAAGTGTTAGTTAATTAGCTACGATATTTTGAAAAAGTGAACTGTGATATATTTTCAACGAGTGATAACTCGTTTTCATTTCAATATGTGAATACTCAAATAATATAGGGATCAGTAAAGACAATTGAATTTGCACTGACAAAACCCTACTACTGTAAATAATTATTTTGAGCGAAGTCAACAGGACTATTAATTTTACCTTCGTCTCAATTGCTAAGTGTTCATGTGTTGGTGAAATTGTATATCTTGTACATAACATATGATTCGTCATTCATCTTTTATGCCATTTTGGCATTCCTTCAGTTAATTTTAAAGTTTTAAATAAAATGAGATTAATTTTATCGGATGCATTCATTTCAGAATACTCCTTCTATCCTTATTGTTGCATCGAGTCGAAAATCAGTAAAGCATTTTTTTGTTGAGTTATTGTAGTCACTTTAACCCATCTGGCGCCCCGGGATATTTTGATTCTCGTGCTGACTGATTTTTGGTGAAATGCATATGTGGTCGTCCGAACTTCGGTCTGAACGGGCACATAAAATAAGATAGAAGAGAGAAATGGCTTCGAACGTGGGTCCCGATTTCTATACGGTCGTTTGCATACCGATTTGATTGTGATTTTTCAATAGATATTTGGGGAATTGGAAGATGTCTGGTATGGATAAATAAATTCATAGGAAACCCAGTTAGTGGGAAACTTAATTCAAATTAAAATTCAAATAGTTAGTGTGGTTTTTGATTGTTGTATAATGGCTTATCCATTAGGGTGTCAAGTAAATTTGTAGCATACGTTCGACAGTCTGGAAATATGCAATTTATTAGAATCCAGGTGGAGGATGTTGACCTTGCATTTTTTGATATTGTTGTTTAAACTTAATTAATAGAAGATAATTTTTTCCATCACGTCGACATTAGGGCATAACTCAGTTTATTTTGAGAAATCCAAGTAGATACGCATAATTCTTGTTCTAGTTTTAAGTCTTTGTGTCTGCCTACATTTATACCCCTAACTTCGAATTATATTGTGACAATTATGGATGAGGTCATGAGGATCTTAAATCGTATAGAGGAGAGCTCCAAATGTACAGAACTGCAAATGGCAGAAATTATAGAGAAAACTAACAAAATGGAGGATAAACTTAAAGAAAATTCTGAAACTTAAAGGGAAAAAAGGGAAAATTCAGATGCCCTAGAAAATAGATTGACCACTTCTTTAAAAGTTAATCTTGAAAACTCAATGGAAAGTAAATTTAAAGAAAATTCTAATTCTTTGGAGACTAAATTAACTTCTTTATAAAACAAGTTAAAAGAAAATTCTGATTCTTTGGAAGCTAGATTAACCAATTCTTTTGAAACTAAATTAGAGGGGAATTCAGTAAACTTAAAAGCTAAAATGAGAGAGAATTCAGATTCATTAGGAACCTCTTTAGAAAATAAACTCAAGGAAGATTTAGAAAAAAAAATCAAAGAAAATTCTACTTCGTTAGAAAATAAAATCAAAGAAAAATCTGATTCGTTAGCACGTAAAAACAAAGAAAATTCTGATTCAGTGAAAACTTCTTTAGAAAATAAAATGTCTAAACTGTTTGAGGAAACTCATGAACTCGAAACTTCATTAGCTTTGAACACAAGTAAAATGGAGGATAGATTTCGCGATGCCGACCAAAATTCTCAGTCATTAGCTGATAGGATCGAGCGAGGTATCAGAAAAGTAGGAGAGGATATGACAAATCTAGAAATTCGTGTCCAGATAGAGAACAGCAATATGGCAAATAACGTCATACAACGATTGACCAAGAAATTCCAGGAACTTGTTGTTGGAGAGATTCAGGCAAGTGTGGTCAAAGAGTTGACAACCGAGATAAAGACGACCGTCATCAGTGAAGTTAAATATGCACATAAACTGGAGACTCAAGACGGAATTAAAGAGATTAGAGAAACTTTGACGTCACATGTTCAAATTATTACGAAGGATATCCAGATAGCTCAGAAAGACATTGTGGATATGACAAATTCATAAAAGAATCACGAAGAGATTATGAACAAAATTTCCACAGATGTAAAAGAGAATTGTAAGGAAACAGAAGGGATCAAAGGAGATACTGAAGAAATCAGGAAAAGATCTGAAGAGAACCGGAAGGAAATTGAGGTTAAAGACAAAAATCAGGGTGATTGTTCGCATAACAAAAGCAGTAGCGAAGAGTTTAAAAAATTAGTGGGCGAGGAGAATGCCGAACTCAAAGAAACTATCAAAGCACTTAGTAACACATTCTTGGATTACCAAAAGCAAGCAAAGAGTGTTGTTGATCCTCATGGTAAAACTATAATTATTAGTAAAGATATGGATATTGAGGGAGAAAACAAAGTAGGAAATCCCCATAAACAAGAAGAGGTTAGGACAATTATGCAATCTACTCCTATAACCTCTTATAAAAACGTAGAAGATAAACCTTCTAAATTCTCTGGAACTGCGAGTATTACACCCGTAGAAATCCTGAGAGAAGTAGGAGATTACCTCAAGGATTCCAAGATTGGCAAAGAAAGGGATATCAGAGTGTTAGGGAAATTTTTGGAGGGTCCCGCACTTACGTGGTTTAGGGCCTTTAGATATACTCTAAATAATTTTGAGGAATTTGTTAGAGGATTATTGAAGAAATTATGGTCCCAAGAAACTCAACAGCAAGTGAGAGCGGATCTATGCTCTAAAAGATACTCTACTTCACAACCTACAAGTTATTCGACTTATTTCGCGGGGCAACTATCTAAACTTCATCATTTAGATCCGCCTATGCCCGGCAACGAATTAAATACTGCATTGATCAGGCAATTTCCTGCGAATGTCCAAAGAACACTGATAGCAGCGGACATTTACAACATGGAACAATTTGATGAAGTTCAACAGAAGTTGGATCACACGAACGCTCAATTCTTTCATCAGAAAGCTGGAAATAATGACAACGCGGTATTTGCAGTGATGGCTGATAGATATTGTCAGACACCTCGAGACGGTAGCGAAGAGAAAACGCCGAGGGATGATCCAGGACAAGGAAGATGGAACCAAAACAACTATCGGTCATATGAGAATAAACCATATGTGAGACCTGAAGGTACGAACAATTATAGAAGTCGATGGGGAAGACCAAGAGGAATCTAAGGACGATTCCAAGAGATAAGGTACTTTGGGAGAAATAATGGCTATTACCCATGAAACGAAAATTCACGACTGTTGAATGAGGAAGAGGAAAGAAGGAAAAACCTGGATGATAGAGTACAGGAAAGTAAAGAATACCTAGATCGGTTGAAACAGCAGGAAAAACCCAGTTCTTCCGGGATAAATAAGACCAAAACGAGACTTTTTTCTTAACAGATAGTAATTTTGAGGAAGATGGTAATTTCGAAGAGGAAAACGGAGAGTTAGATACTTTCCGAAGAACACCACAAGGGACGAAAAGATAGACTAAATGCAGAAAGCAACATCGGGGGGTCTATTCAAACTTTGGCCTTAGATATTTTTTATATTTGTCGAGTCGAGGAAAGTAATGAAAAGATAGCCGACACACGAACTGGTTAACAACTTGGGAAATTACAATTCTTCGAGTTTGAAGATTTATTATTCAAGAACCAGGTAGCTTGATGTGTAAATAGGAAAAATAAAAGTTTTTCAATTTTTATTTTTGGCTATGTGTGGGGTGGATGTGCCCAAATCCAGTTGCCTAGATTTGAGGGTACAAGCCACAATGCTAAGTCCAGAATTGAAAGTTTGAATAGCGCGCACCAAACCTTCATAAAAGGAATTGGAAGCTTTCGACAGCCAAGAAATGGTTAAGTGACGTTGGCCGAGAGCGTCATAGTCGAGGCTAAAATATCATTAAATATTTCCCGATGGAGTAGAACCTTGAGACTAATATCAGATTACTGGCACGGACAAGGGAGGAAGAATATGCTTCATTTCGAAGAAATTGATTGAGCGGAAGCTGAGATATGAGATGTTTTAGTTCCAGCATTTTTCCCGCAGTGACCTCGAGTAGCCCGCTGAGAAGTATATAAGGCACGCCTGCCCGAGCTAGGTAAGTTCACTTCTTCATAGGCACTCCGTTGTTATGGATGTTCACTTCTCCATAGGCACTCCGTTGCTATGGATGTGTAGTACTTCGTAAGCGCTCTAGCCGCTCAACACTCTACGACTCCGAACACTGTTATAATCTACGTGCACATGGTTGCAAATTCTTCGTTATCAACAGCACAGTTGCTGGGCTTTAGTATTTCGACAGTACATGGTTACTGGTATTATGAAAGTGTTAAACATTTTAGTGATCTTCGAACTTTTCAAATGTTATCACCGAAGTGATTAAAATTTGTGGCACCGTTAATTATTTACTGCTACAACTGGACATATGTTAGACTTCGTCTACATTTCTTTCTTCTGTCCACAATTCAAAGCTGGATTATTTAATCCAACAGTCACAGGACAAGCTTTTGTCTTGTTAGTGGACCAGCCAAGATAAATCAGTACTTTTATTACCATTCTTGCACAGTACAATTCTTTAGCCGATATTGGGAATACAGTTTTGCCTTGAACAATCTGGAGAGTGAGAAACTCTGCCCAGCAAACTGGACAGAATTTGTCTTAGTGCTGAACAAGATTATAAGCGTATTAGGAGTAATGTACACATCACAGTTGGGTCATGTTAGTAATTTTCATCATAGATCATTTTGATCAGACCCCCGTCAACTTTACTTCAGCTTTTGAAGCTGGTAACATTTTTCTTCGAGATATTAATTCATCAAGTATGAATACCGCTATGTCTGTGTAAGAACATTGCGGGTATAAAATGGAGGCCGATACAATATTATAAATACGTGTCCTAATGGGGACAAGAAGACTGAATAATATGGTTCAGACCAGATTACAAGCATCAAGATCTACAAGAATGTAAGCTACAATTTGCATTATTTTCATGTGTAGTTAGCTGGATTTCTCATATTTTTCTACAGTCTTACCAACACATATTTTCTATTCATAGATATGTTTTTGCTGTTGCAAATATTTTTCTTTTGCAATAGAAGCTTTGATCTGAGATGTGTTTACGCTCAGAAGTCAATGATTCGTAATTTATGGACTAGCAGAACGAGCATTTATTTAATTTTGATATTTTTCTAATCGCGTTCATCAGCCGTCGTAACTGAAGATTTAATAATAAATTTGAGTTGAGGAATGGCTATTTATCCATTATTTAGAAGTCGAGGATGATATTCCCCGAAGAATTTAACAACTTTAAATCCTTTTGTGCAGGAAATAATAATAATAATAATAATAATAATAATAATAATAATAATAATGTTGATTTAATAATAATAATTATTTTTCTATTTTCTGAAATAATAATAATAATAATAATAATAATAACTATTTGTGATTTCTAATAATCATTATCATGTATTGTGATTTATACATTTGACATTTTAAAAAAATATTCTAAGTTCGGATACTTGTTGATTCCGAAGGTTAGTGGTTAACGCATGCCCACAAACAAATAACATATTAATTCAGTGGAATTATTTCACGCTTGCACTATGCATTTAAATCTTTGAGAAAACATGGAAAGTAATGATACGGGAAGCTAAAAGCATGTATAAAACAGGGTTTTTGCTAGAGTTTGTACAAAAATAAAATCTTTATTGAGCAACGTCTTTCAAAACGTTTGGCGAAGAATAGACACGGTGTGGAGTTATTCATGTTTTAAACTGATGGTAAAATTATTTTTGTAAACTCATTGGTGGAGTCTACCAATTTATAAATCTTCCAGTTATCGTAACAAGCAAAGGCTTGATTATTCTGTATAATTTGAGAAGAAAAAATTGTTGTGTGTGCAGAGAGTTAAATATGCCATTCTGAGTGCGCAATTAAGTCGCAGGAATGAGGTTGTGTGAAATGAAGAATCAATCATATTGTAGGTTGGATGTCTTTGAATTTAGTAGAGGAGTCGATTGTAGCCACACTTTCGTCGAGATGTAACCAAAGGTTATTTTGATGACCCATCATTTTCAATTCACAGTTTACCCACGTGTTCTAGAAATATTCCCAGTAATTGCTTTCCCGAGAATTGTTATTGTTAAACTTGTACCTTTCATTACGAAAAGACTTTACCGTTGTCTAGATGCTAATTATGATTATGTGATTTTTGGCGCATTTAAATCGAATGGGCCGATGCTGTAAATTATTTAAAACTGCTACTTCTTAACAACCACTACAAACTGAGAGGATTTTTTGATCCTATAAAAATATATAAACATTTTGCAAATAAGTTTGATGATTAACATATTTGACATTTTGTCAAATTATTGTAATTTTGATGATAATAATAAATGAATTTGTTTTATGGTAAATTTTCTGAATAATATTTCCAAGTGATAGTTAATTGATTAAATGGTTGAATCCATATGGAATTGAATTTATATTTTGTTGATAATAATATTTTGACAATTATATTTATGATTGAGTCAAAAGCTCTGAATAGACTTTGGATCGAGAACAGTTGATTCAATAAATATTTTCTGTTTATCGAAGTTCGTCGAATCCAAATTCTCGAAGTCCATGTAAATGATATTGTGTTGTATTTCTTGTTAATAACTCTGTATTTGAACAAATCTTGAGATAACTGAATCCTGAAGTGTTAGTTAATTTGCTACGATATTTTGAAAAAGTGAACTGTGATATATTTTCAACGAGTGATAACTTTTTTTCATTTCAATATGTGAATACTCAAATAATATAGGGATCAGTACAGACAATTAATTTTGCACTGACAAAACCCTACTACTGTAAATAATTCTTTTGAGCGAAGCCAACAGGACTATTAATTTGATCTTCGTCTCAATTGCTAAGTGTTCATGTGTTGGTGAAATTGTATATCTTGTACATAACATATGATTCGTCATTCATCTTTTATGCCATTTTGGCATTCCTTCAGTCAATTTTAAAGTTTTAAATAAAATGAGATTAATTTTATCGGATGCATTCATTTCAGAAAATCTCCTTTTATGCTTATTGTTGCATCGAGTCGAAAATCAGTAAAGCATTTTTTTTGTTGAGTTATTGTAGTCACTTTAACCCATCTGGCGCTCCGGTATATTTTGATTCTCATGCTGACTGATTTTTGGTGAAATGCATATGTGGTCGTCCGGACTTCGGTCTTAATGGGCACAATATTAATAATTTAATGATAGCGAGGCTGTGTAGCTTAGGTAGTACAGTGCTATCCTTCTCGAGGATCGATCTAGGGTCAGTCATCTTATAAATGCCGATGGATGTAATGGCACGTATATGAAACTCTGTGAACACAACATTCCGGAATCTCGACCTCCCCGAAGGAAATAATAATAGTGTGTCTAACAACTCATTCTTCATTTTTCTTCGAATGAGCCAACTATGGACTACGTAGGTTAACCAAAATGGTTTTCAGCTTGATGAGTTGTGATTGCTTTCACGTTCTTGAGAGTCTTCTTCCTAGCCCATATCTCCTTTATATTCTGACTTTGTAATTGTTTAGCAGCTTCTGACTTCTTTGGTCCGTGCCCTTTCTTAAGCTTAATCTGTGGGTCTTCTTTTAACATACTATTCTTATTATTATTAGTAGTAGTAGTAGAAGTAGTAGTAGTAGTAGTGGTCCCAGGATGGGTTTTGTCAAGAGGAGAGGATGTGGTTTTTTTTTTGTGGGTAATAATCCCACACTCTTGAGGAGTGCGGACCCTTCTCAAGGTCTTACGCAAGATTTTTCCACTTCCCTCGTAAAAAAGTAGTAGTATTAAGACTATTAAACAAATTATAAGAGATTGTGCCTTAAATGAACGTTATTTATTTTTAAGTAAGGTTCCAATTATTGTTTAGGACGTTCAGGAAATAAATATTATTGTTAACAATGATGATGGAGGAGATTTGCAAGCTTGTTGTGATGGTTGTTGTTAATTCATTTTAGGGGCTTGGGACATTTGTTTATCAGCCCCGTTTACTTGGGTGATTGTAGAATTTGTCTGATAAACTGTGTTTCTGTGGTGACTGTAGTAGTAAGTGTAGCTGTAGTTATTAGGGTCGTGAATTAGGTTGGTGTCCCGGTACACCGAGTACCATAATATCCCGGTTAGTGCTTGGAAAGCACGTGGAAGGATCCGGGGAAATCCAAACTGAGGATAGCCACTGTCGGTGCTGAGTTCGGACCTCCAATCACCAGAATTGCTGCTATCGTGGTGCGCGATTAAACGCGCAAGCCTACACCGCGGCGGTGGGAAAGAAAACATCCGTGGTCTTATGAAGGGACATCCTAACTTGAGCATCGTGGGATGCCACGGGAAATAATCTTGTGGTGATGGTGGAAATTAAGGAAGCTTGTGGTTTTGAAAGACCATAAATATCGTGATCATGAGCCACGGGACCTCCATTTTACGTGGAAACCGGACCACAGTACATGGCATTTCACTTTGAATAAATCACACATACATTGACCGGGAATCTAACCCGGTCCGCCGTGGTCAGAGGCCAAAAGCTGGACCGCTGCACCATCACGCCCACACCTGCATATCGGCCGGTAATGGTAATCTGTCCAAACATTGGCACCACATGTAGATGATAATAATAATAATAATAGTCTAATAATAATAATAATAATAATAATAGTCTAATAATAATAATAATAATAGTCTAATAATAATAATAATAATAAGAGTCAGCATGTGTAGTTCTGGTGGTAGTGCTAACCTTCCCGAGGGTGCGGTCTACGTTCAGTCATGTAGTAAATGAATGGGATCTAATACGACCATGCCCATGGATATCATGGCACATACAAGAAATCCTACGTACATAAAAGTCTGGCAACTCGACATGCCAAAAAGAAACATAAAAGAAGTGAGTGTGTCAAAAAGCCTACTATTACTATTGACACCCCATCTATGTTTAAAATAACTAACTAGGCTAATTTAAAATAAATTAGCTTGTTTGAGGAATACCATTAATTCTTGTCAATAATCGGCCTCAAGAGAAACAATATGCCCCAGTTGTCAAAGCAACCAAACCCAAGGTAAAAATATAAATATACAACTTCGTAGATGTTTTTAAACAGACTCAAGGAGTATACTAATTTGGCGAAACAGGAGGAAATAATTTAAGCAACTAAGAAGAAGGTTTTAGAAACTGTCTTGCCAATGACCAAAAATGTTCGCCAAGATCGCAGACAGAAATGTCAGGACTGGCTTAATAAAATAAAACAACCCTCACAAGAAATAAACATAGGTCAAACTAAACTATGACAGATTGAACTGGTTACTCACATGAATCAGAAGGATGACGAACCATTCACAAAAACAAACATTCATACACCCATGCCAAACCATATGTTTTTCAGCCGCTAGCCTGAGTAGTCACGAACAGTGCTACCAACTTAAGAAGATATAACATGCTAGCCGAAAACATACCAATCAACCACAAATCACCCAATATGCACACCGCAATGAAGGAACACATCTCGGTTGTACAAACAACACAAATCGCTAATGATTTGAGAGGGTATGTCCAACACTGCCACACCAAACCAAACCTTTGAACACACAGCCCATTCCACATTCCACTTTACCCTGCAACACTCTCGACATGACACACACTACACAAACGACCACGTTCATCAAATTACTATTCAGTGACTTAACCAATTCAATTTATCTTACATAATAAACCTACCTTAAATCTGTCGACACTGTTTGTCACATGTAATATATATATATAAGTACTCAGTAGAATGAAAGTCACCGCTAGAACGCGTTGAAGTCACTTTTCGAGAACCAAGACATCTCAAATCCCCAACAGAGAGCGTTGACTCACTGAAAATCAAACTTAGTCAAGTAGACCCCTTTTTATAAGTTATTCCCAAGGAAGAATCACAATAGTCTCTAACTATTGTCTCAAACCTCCCCGCCCGCAATTGTGATCATAGGGGGAGGGGGGGGGGAAGAAATGATCACCAAGAAGTAGTCGTCATGCAGAATGGGAAGGTTTCCCACGAAAACCATGTAAGTTAGACAAATCAATAGTTCATGCATGTTCTAGGTTACTCTTCCACCATAAACACTAGTAAACCAAATATTGCAGGGTTTTTTTCACATGCGTAAAATAAATGGAATACATAAGTGTCTTCTCTTTCAATTCGGTTAAGTGGATGCTTCTTGAAGACAGGCAAATACAGGTGGAGGTAAGGTTGGCATTGTCATCCGGGCACCCTAGGATTACCATACAAGTCCACCATCGCAATGGAGCACAGCACTGCTTCAGCAATCTCCAACAGTTCATATTTGCTGTAATCAGACCGGACTACGAACAGGAATAGTTTCTTGATTCGTTCACTACACCGCAGCTTACAATAATGCCACAAGTCGTTTCATTACAATAATAGAGGAAAAATCAAACAGTGATCAGCCAGAAAAAAAACACAAACATAACCTAAATTTAAAATAGAATAACCAAATGCCTAAATATATACCTTTTAAGTTTCCTCGTTTCTTTACAACTAAAATAACAATTTTTAAATGAATATAACCCATTTTTTTCATAATATTAGTGATTTTCTTGTACATTTCCACCTCCTTTTTTCACTTGTGAAAGGTGAACTCTAAATATCCTTTTCCTCTAGGATCGCTTACAAGTATAGTGACGGGAGTAATGCATTTAATTAGTTTGCATGGACCACGAAATCTAGCCAACAATTTATTTGATTGAGCGGGATCAGTTTCTTTTAAGGAGAAATTTTTAACGTAGACCTCATCACCAATTTGAAATGATGTGGGCTGGCGTCCCCTGTTGAATTTTTCTCTCAATCTATCATGAGCAACTTTTATGTTGGACCTTGCTTTGCTCCAAATAGCCCGAACATTCTGAGTTGAAATATTATCTGGTAATAATTCTTTCAAAGACCAAAGGTTTGAAATTGGCGAATTAGGAACAAAGGAAAACATTAAAACAAAGGGGGTTGTCTGATGAGCTTCATGAACCGCAGTATTGAATGCAAAAGTGAGCCAAGAAATACAATTATCCCAAGCCATATGTTCATCATGATGAAAAGCTATTAATGCCGCTTTCAGGTTTCTATTTCCCCTTTCTGCATATGACCCCTTGGGGTAATATGCAGTAGAAGTCACATGAGCAATGGGCAAGTCAAATAAGAAATTTCTAAAAGCGTGAGACAAAAAACACTTGGCATTGTCAGACACAATACTGGCAAGGACCAAAGGAAGAGAAAATCTGCTTGAAACACCTGACGACAGTCTGAGTATCTGCTTTCTTAGTGGGGAATATCCAGACGAAGCGGGAGAACCCGTCTATGCACACAAGTGCAAATCTGTTTCCTTGCTTAGAAAGGGGTAGGGGCCCTACCCAATCGATAAACATTTTCTCCATGGGTTTGTTAGCGAGATCAGATGCTAACATCCCTGTTTTAGTGTTGTTCGAAGGTTTAGCTACATTACAAGCATTACAATTACTTACCATACTCTTAATATCTTTGTCTATATGTTTCCAAATAAAATGTTGACGGATTTTTGCCCTCGTTTTAAATACGCCCGGATGACCACCGATTGGCGTTTCGTGGAAATATTTTAATATTTCAGGAATTAATACTTTAGGTAGAACAATTTTAGGTAATTTATCATTGCGTGAAGTACAACACGGAATATTATTCCTAATGGAATAAGGTTTCACAGCCTCTCCCTCCTTGATACGATCAGTGATATTACTGAGTTCAGGATCTTCACGTCGATATTCTGAAACGTTCCTAAATAACTTGGGTAAGTTTGAAAGAATCGAGTTAATAGCCTTAAGTTCGATATTCTCGCTAACAGTTTCCTCAACTATACTCTCAGTATCCGAAGTACTATCGTACATACGACTTAAGCAATCTGCTATGACATTTTCACTTCCACTAATATGCCTGACGTTAAATTTGAAAGATAAGATACGAGTAGCCCATCATGCTATTCTGTGAGTCTTCCTAGGTTTACCAAGCACCCAGCTTAGTGCTTGGTTACCAGTTTCCAGATTAAATTCTACATGTTCTAGAGCTTAAACTTCTCTAATGCAAACATCACTGCATGTCCCTCCAATTCATAAATGGAATAATTAGTTTCGTCAGGAATGAGAGTTTGAGAAGCATACGCTATAGGTTATCTGCCTTATTCGTGTTCCTGGAGTAAAACAGCACCTACTGCTTTGTTTGATGCATCAGTTTGAACTATGAACCTTTTTGAAAAATCTGGAATAGCCAGAATAGGAGCATTAGACAAGTCTAGTTTAAGGTCTTGAAAGGCAGATTCTTGCGGAGGTCCCAAGAAAAAGGGGTCCCTTTCTTTCTTAATAAATTAATGGGTGCAGCACGCTGAGCGAAGTTTGGGATAAATTTACGGAAATAATTTAACATACCAATATATCTAGCTACTTCTTTGACGTTCTTCGGTGCCTTGAACTCCCTAATGGCCTCGGTTCTGGTTTGATCAATTGAAATACCAGACGACGAAATGATGTGACCCAGGAAGGAAATTTCCGGTTTAGCAAAAGATACCTTAGAAGGTTTAACGGTGAGTCCAGAATGCCTTAACCTCTTTAGAACCTCTCTGACATGAACCAAATGTTCAGAAAAACTTTTACTAAATATGACTACGTCATCCAAATAGTGATATACGAATTCGAACTTAATTCCATCGAAAACAGTGTCTAAAAGTCTGCTGAGAACGGCAGCCCCTGTTGAAATACCAAATGGTAGACGACAAAATTCAAATAAATTCCAATCCGTAGAGAAGGCTGTGACTGCACTAGAACGTTCAGATAAAGGAATTTGATAATCCGCTTTGTTAAGGTCTAAAATTATGTAATGAGAAGCTCCTTGGAACCATCCAATGCAAGACTGGAGATCGGGAAGAGGAATAGATTGAAGAATTACTTTCTTGTTTAATTCTCTATAGTCGATAACGGGTACAAACTTACCATCAGGTTTGGGAACAAGGAAGATAGGGGACGAATAGGGTGAAATGGACTTCCTACTGATTCCTTCCTCTAACATTTCTTCGATCATCTCCTTCAAATTCTTCATTTTGGGAGGGGAAAACCTAAATGGAGGACCCCGAACAGGTATATTATCAGTTAACTCAATATCATATTCAATTAGGTCGGTAACCCCAAGTTTATCTGTTAATACATCAGGAAAATCATGACACATCTTTAACACAATTAGCTTGATCGGCCGATAAATAATTGAACTCCAAATTGTCAATAGTGGTAGATGGCAGTTCTTGTTTAGCAGAATTGACTCTCTGATTATTAGGAATTAGGTTGAATTCCCACCTCTTGTTAGGTTTAAATCTGAACCAATATGATCTAGTGCTTAAATCCAATAACAGACCCACATGAGTTATGAAGTCAGAACCCAATATCACTTATCACGATATGTTATTTATCACCCTAAGTTTGAATTTCCAAGAAAGGTTATTAATTTTGATTTTAACGTTTGCAGTTCCCAGTACTTCAAGAGAAGAACAATTCGCTGTCATAAACTTGTTTGGTTCACTAACCAAATTCCCAAATTTACAAACAGAAGACATTAATTTAAACCATTTATAGTCAATGAAGGAATTGATGCTCCCCGAATCAATCAGCACAGTTACTGGTTCGTTATTTAAATAAATTTCTACGAAAGGAAAATTATTTGTAGATACAGTAGAAATTCGATTACAACCTAGGTCCATCGAGTTGAAACCTCTATCATTCCAAACCATAGCTTTCTTGTTGACAAGCTTTTTGTCTACAATATTATTAACAACCTTATTTAAGGAAACTTTATGATGTGTATGACAACCCGAGGAGGTTTCTCTATCTTGATGTCATTTCCTGAAATTAGGATTATTAGGACAAACTCTAACCAGATGTTCTACGGAATCACTCCTAAAGCATCTTCTTACTGGTTTTACTGGAACAATGCTGAAATTGGAAGGAATGGGGATACTAGAAATACGGAGGGAATCACCGTTCTTTACCGTCTCAGAAATCATGATGAGTTTATTTAAGCCCGAAAAATCAGTAGGAGTCCCTCTCATTGCCAAATAAGACCTATATTCAGGGTTGATACCATCGATAACCTTAGACACGATCATTTCTTCACTTAATTGTGGGCAGAAAATTTTGGCATACCCTTTTATTTCAGAAACATAATCACACAGTGTTTCATCAAAGCGTTGCACCCTATAAAAATATTTATTCTGTAGTACCTCAAGTTATTTGGTGGGAATAAATTGTTTAATATTTCTAAATGGAAATTGCTTAAAGAACTACGTGACCTCATAGCTTTTAGTAATTCTTCTCTGAGTAATCCAGAGGTAAATGGAAAAATCAATTGAAAAATATGAATCTCTGACAGATTAAACACGATAGCATTCTCAACTAACTCGGAAAACGTTTTTAAAAATAACACTAATGTTTCAGAATCGCTACTGTTACAACTGGCAAAACTATTCAAGGATGTAGATAATGGATGAGGAACGTTGGCATATTTTAATCCTTGCTGGAAATCAGAGATGGTAGGTATAACCTCATTCGGCGATGCACTATCTCTTACATTTACCAGAATACACTCATTCGTAGGGTTAATAACTTTATCAATCAAATTAGTATTGAGATTTGAAGGAACCGCAACTGTTGGGTTATTGGTCGAGGACCCAATTTCAACGTTACTCGAAGGAAGGAAATTATTCATGCTTACACCTTCCTGAACCAATGAGCAAGGTCTAATATTATCCAACAAACTAATATTGCTTCCACCACTAGGGCGACTAAATTCCTCAATATTACTTCCTCCGTTGGGAGAACAATGGACTATATCTTCAGATATAGGGTTTATCGCTTTTGAAAAAAAAAAAATAGGTAACACTGAACAAGCCGGGATCTTAGATTTTCCAATACAACATCGTATTCACCATCATGGTCTGAGCAAACTTGTATAATGTCGCCTATACGATAATACGAATGTGTAAGGCGTGATTTAAAACGTCTCAACTGAGATGGGGAATTGTCACTTTCACTGGTATAAATATTACCTAGGTCCAACAAAGACTGGAGATCATTCACAACAGAGGACTCACCGGAACTCCATGAGTACTCATTCCAACTTGGAATGACAATGGGTGCAGTTTTTAATTCAAGGTGGCCAGGTCCAGTTCTCCATGATGAACTGGGATCTTCCCTCTTATGAGTACCTCGTGAGCGATCTCGTTTTTGTCAAGGTAATAAGTAGTGACAGAACTTCTTTCATCCATGAATTATCAATATGTCAACCTCAGCATCATATATGAAACAAAACAAATACAAATATTAGCATTTAATAATATCCAATAGGTCATCACTAAGATTCGCATAAGAAATTTCAAATAATTAAATATGTGGAAAGCTTCTGCTACCAGTTGACACCTCATCTATGTTTACAATAACTAACTAGGCTAATTTAAAATAAGTCAGCTTGTTTGAGGAATACCATTAATTCTTGTGGAAACGTACCAGTGTCAAGACAGACCCATATCAAACCAAGAGATCTCATAACTAGAGAACCAAAAATCATTAGACCTAGAACTATTTAAATGACAAGCCAATTAAGTCAATTTGACCCAATATATCACAATTGTATTTTTAAACAGAATGAAGGTACATTAAACAGCTTAGGACTTACCATACTAAACATCAAAGGTAACATATAGAAGCGAGGAAACTCAATTATGTAAGTATTTTTTCAGTTGACTATGTCATATCAATTCCTTTTAGATATTTCATTGAACGTTTTAAGGCGTACCGAAACTATCGTCTGAGTTCAACCAGTTGACCAACTTTAAGATAAGTCGAAGTTAATAAATTAAAATCACCCAAGAAAAATTAAATATTCTTCCATCAATTCGCAGCATAATTAAAACGTGACCATCCGATCCCAATTCCCAACATGGAGTCCCCTCTTTCATCTGTTCACCCAGCAACTCAATGTCAATAATCGGCCTCAAGAGAAACAATATGCCCCAGTTGTCAACGCAACCAAACCCAAGGTGACAATATAAATATACATCTCCGTAGATGTTTTTAAACAGACTCAAGAAATATAATAATTTGGCAAAACAGGAGGAAATAATTTAAGCAACTAAGAAAGAGGTTTTAGAAACTGTCTTGCCAATGACCAAAAATGTTCGCCAAGAACGCAGACAGAAATGTCAGGACTGACTTAATAAAATAAAACAACCCTCACAAGAAATAAACATAGGCCAAACTAAACTATGACAGATTGAACTGGTTACTCACATGAATCAGAAGGATGACGAACCATCCACAAAAACAAACATTCATACACCCATGCCATGCCAAACCATATGTTTTTCAGCCACTAGCCTGCGTAGTTACGAACAGTGCTACCAACTTAAGAAGATATAACATGCTAGCCGAAAACATACCAATCAACCACAAATCACCCAATATGCACACCGCAATGAAGGAACACATCTCGGTTGTACAAACAACACAAATCGCTAATGATTTGAGAGAGTATGTCCAACACTGCCACACCAAACCAAACCTTTGAACACACAGTCCATTCCACATTTCACTTTACCCTGCAACACTCGCGACATGACACACACTGCACAAACGACCACGTTCATCAAATTACTATTCAGTGACTTAACCAATTCAATTTATCTTACATAATAAACCTACCTTAAATCTGTCGACACTGTTTGTCACATGAAATATATATATATATATATATATATATATATATATATATATATATATATATATAATTAAAAAATTAAAGGATCACAAAAATTATCCACCGGAACAGTTTCCTGGGTGTTTCCATAGCTGTAATCGGAACATAATTAGTCTAGGGCCTAGCTCAAGGCTAGCCCTAGAGCTTCAATATCTTACCAAGAACTTACCTATATCTTTCCTCGGTCAGATTTCGATGAATAATCATTTTCCCCAAGGGAACCCAACAATAGATGTTTTTTGAACCAATCCTTTTGAATATCAAACTGCGTCGCCATCTAGCGGACAAGGTTAGTACTCAGTAGAATAAAAGTCACCGCTAGAACGCGTTGAAGTCACTTTTCGAGAACCAAGACTTCTCAAATCCCCAACAATGAGCGTTGGCTCACTGAAAATCAAACTTAGTCAAGTAGATCCCTTTTTATGAGTTTTTCCCAAGGAAGAATCACAATAGTCTCAAACTATTGTCTCAAGTAATATTAGTATTATTAATATTTTTATTACAGTTGTTGCACTATCTTCACACAAATATAGAACAACAGTTCCTTAAATTAATTTACCTAATCTTTTGGATTTGTATTTTCTATGCATAGTCCATGAGGCTGGCAATATCCTAGACAGATCAACCATCACTAGTTATGTAGCCACTCCCCATGAATGGGTGAATCAGCTGTTCATAGGCTCGGTTAGTGTATTTCAATGCCATTGGCAGACAAGGCGAGTAGGTCACTCGACTTCAGACTCTTGTCAACATTCCTCAGCGTAGGAGGGGAGGGCGACGGGGAGAGTTCAGCTGTGCTGCTGACGAGAACGCAGCCTAAGCCCTTTTCCAAGACATTGACCGACGATTTTTGTGATTTAATTCCACCTACACTAATTTAGATACGACTAAATTTATTGAAAATATTTGCTTAGAATAGTCTCTTCTATCAGCAGTGTAATGGATTTCCATCATACCACATACACCCTGTATATTGCCACAACATGCCATATTCAATTAATTAATAAATTAATGGCTCCTTAAGTATTGCCACAGCAATATATTCAATAAATTAATGAATTATTGGCTCCATAAATATTGCCACAGCATGAGATCTTCAATAATTAATAAATTATTGGCATCATAAATATTGCCACGGCGTGTGATACTCAATTAATTAACAAATTATCGGCTCTATAAATATTGCCACACAAGGCAATCTTAAATTAATTAATGAAATATTGGTTTCATAAAAATTGCCACAGCATGTGATATCCAATTAATTAATGAATAATTTCACCATAAAATAATATTGCCACAGCATGTCATATTCAATTAATTAATGAATAAATGGCTCCATAAATATCGCCACAAAATGCGATAATCGATTAATTAATGAATTATTGGCTTCATAAAATTACCACTGCACATGCTGTTAAAATAATTAATAAATTATTGGCTTCATAAATATTGTCACAGGGAATGATAAGTCATTAATTAATAAATTGTCGGCTTCATAAATATTGTCACAGCATGTGATATCAATTAACTCATAACCTACTTACTTCATAATCTTTGCCACAACATGCGATATTCAATTAACTAATACATTATTGGCACCATAAATATTGCCACAGCATGTGATAATCAGTTAATTAACAAATTATTGGCTCCATAAGTATTGCTACAGCATTATATTCAATTAATTAATGAATTATTTGCTTCATAAATATTATCACTGCATGTGGTATTCAATTAATAAACTATTGGCTTCATAAATATTGCCACAGCGAGTGATAAGTCATTAATTAATAAATTGTCGGCTTCATAAATATTGACACAACAAGTGATATTCAATTAATTCATAACTTACTTATTTCATAATATTTGCCACAGCTTGCCATATTCAATTAATTAGTAAATTATTGGCTCCATAAGTATTGCCACAGCATTATATTCAATTATTTAATGAATTATTTGCTCCATAGATATTGCCACAGCATGCGATATATAATTAATTAATAAATTATTGGTTTCCTAAATATTGCAACAGCGTGCGATATTCGTTTAATTAATGAAGTACTGGCTTCATAAATATTACTACAGCATATGATAATCAATTGATTAATAAATTATTGCTTTCATAAATATTGCCACAGCATGTCATATTCAATTAGTTAATGAATTATTTACTTCATAAATATTGCCACAACATGGGATATTCAATTAATTCATCAATTACCTACTTCATAAATCTTGCCACAGCATGGGATATTCAATTAATTAATAAATTCTAGGCTCCATAAATAATGCCACAGCATGGGGTAATCAAATAATTATCAAATTATTGGCTTCATAAATATTGCCATAGCCAGTGATACGCCATTAATTAATAAATTGTAGGCTTCATAAAAATTGCCAGAGCATGTTATACTCAATTAATTAATTCATTATTGGCTCCATAAATATTACCACGAGATGTGATATCCTCAGTCCCCATTTCAATAACAGTGAAAGGTTTCTTCACGCGACTTTCCCTAATAAGATTACACCACTGTCCAGGTGTATAAACCACTTGGGTTTTCCTTTTACGTTTTTCAATGACACCAAAGTTAGGAAGGAAAGTGTGACCTGGCACAAGAACGTTGTGTTCGATTTCCTCAAACAATCGGCAATCAATCATATATAGCCATAGTCCCATTTTTGCAAAATTCTTGTTCTGACCAACACATGAGTCGCTATACACAATAAGTTTCCTTTTGCCAACCCTTTCTTCAATCAATGACATAGCTTTCAACAAACAACTTTCGATTTCATCTGCACCTCTGGAAGCAACAGACTCAGACTGCAGTATCACAGTTGCACACGTGAATGTCAAAGTTGTAAGTCCACAGTAGTCGTTGATAAAACACACATTCCATCGGCAAGTCAGGAGTTGGAAGGGCTTGCTGCAAGTCTATTGTAATAACTAACGTCTCTTTTGAGAGACTCGTAAGCTGCTTCTGCTTTGATGGTTTTGGGTCCTTTTGCTGTGCCTCATCACACACTTTACAGGTATCTGTTGAGGGGAGCTTAAATCCAATGTTATATTCAGTATTGAAGATATCACGAAAAATATGCTCCTTCACTGACTCTTCATTATCAGTTTCACACTTCTCCAGATACAGTTTGTAGAGCTGTGATATGGAGTGTACAGATGTTATATGTGCCTTATTGGGATTAGATTTTCGGCTGTAATGTGAAGTGCATTTGGGAGAACTATCTATTGTCTTTCTCACGACGTCCTTTCTTTCTTCAGATATCGCATGGGGTCTGTTTTTATGTTGGCCACGCTTGTCCATAGGGGGATGTACAAACTCCCTTCTGAGGAATCCTCTGCATTTACATTACCTCTAATCATAAAACAGAAGTAAATAACAATATATATTAACCTTAGGCCGAAATATAATATATAGACTATATATTACGCCTTATAAAACTAAAGTATTATTTTTACATACCTCTTACAACTCTCAGACGTTTGCTGGATATGCTATGTGCGTTACAGAATGCTGTCCTGCATAACTGATGTTTACAACCAGTTTTTGGAACCTTGACGTAGTACTTGAAAGTTGCATTCCGTTGCGAAAAGTCAGGATGTAACCTATCATTCTTGTATACTTTTCTGCACTTATGCTTTTCTATGAGGCCAAATAGATATGCACTTTGCATATCATAGCTAGGTAACTTGTAAAAGTCGAAAAATATACTTTCTTTACTTTCTTGAGAAAGTCTGGCAACACTGTTCAATATTTACGAGGCGTTTACCAGGAATTACTTTCCCAGATGCCGACACATACTCTTCTCCTCGGTTTCGTAGAATCTTCTTCTTTGTTTTATGCCACTGCTGCGCTTTTCTTTTCCGCTTCTTAGACTTTGAAACGTCACCAATAACACAAGAATCAGGCGAAGAAGGCATTTTGCCGCGCGCTGTAGACGAGAGAGCGGTATGCTTCGCACTGCTGCAGCAACGTATGGTCACATGGCGGGAGTTGGTTTGGGCCTTTATTCCACTCGCGCGAGGGAAAGTTCAAAACATACTGATCCAAAGAACATGTCAAACACCACCTATTGAGTAAAGATTGAAGTTCGAGCTTGTGAACAAAGACTGCAGCTGGCTCCCAGATACCGATGCCGTACAGAACTCAAAATGGGCCATTGGTTGGGATGGGCCCTTATTCCACTGAGCCCCTCTTGCTGACTGGTTTATTTGGAGAATTGGAGCCCCTGATTCACAGTTAAGGTCCAACACACAGCTATTGGATTTATTGAACACACTACCATAAAAGACATTTAATTCATTAGCAATGGCCTGCTTCTCAGTAATTAATTTACCGTCACCGGACATTATCATCGACAAATTATTTGAATTTCCCTTTCTTCTCCCAACATAACTGTAATTTTTTTTCCACCCATCGCCTCCCGAACCAAGTAAACCTTGCATATAATTGTCATGAGCAGCCCTCTTTTTTAAGACGAGCTCTCTTGATAAGGACTTAAATTTCAACATATACTTGTCACTATCATGTCTTTTATTGTATAATTTCCTGATTTTCCGTTTAAGACTCCTGATTTCCCGTGTGTAATACTCAGGATATGGGTTTTGTTTCAGTAATTTAAATGGAACAAATTTATCAATAGCGCTATTTAAAATTTTCAAAAAGTTAGTCCACAGGATATTAATGTGATTTTCTTCCGATGCCCATCCTACAAATAGCTCATTCAAATACCCCTGAAATTTGCCCTGATCCGCCCTGCGATACTGGAATATGATCTTATTTACTACATCAGAGTCTAATTTTGTAATGTCACCGTATCTAATATTTAATTCAACCCCAGAATGGTCACTAATTCCTGGTACTTTCAGACAGTTAATATACAGCTCTACAGGCCTTACGAGATAAACATCTAAGGTATTATTGCCTCTAGTTGGGAAGTCAACTACTTGGGAAAATCCACCCTCCCTTAAGAATTTGTGTCCCGCCATCTGAGCTTGACCACAGCTAGTTGACTCACCAGACCAGTCTACTTTGGGGAGGTTTAAACCTCCGGCAATTATTATGCTCTTTTTCATAGCATTATCCGTACAAGTTTTATCATACAGTGTGTCGAGAAGCGAAAAGTTATCTTTCGGTGCTCTATACGCCCCTATCACCTGAAGAGGGAATTTATTCCCTTTATCCGAAATTTGTACACATAACATTTCATGTTCCGTATCAGCCCACTTTAAGAAACTAGCTATATTTTTGCGCACACAAATAAATAGCCCACCACCTCGCTTCCCCCGATCCCTTCTGTACATTTCGTAGGTCCCTTGAATTATGTCATTACTATTTATATCCTCATATAACCAAGATTCAGTAGCAATGACAATGTCCGGAGAATA
Source organism: Meconema thalassinum (assembly GCA_946902985.2). NCBI lineage: Eukaryota > Metazoa > Arthropoda > Insecta > Orthoptera > Tettigoniidae > Meconema > Meconema thalassinum. The sequence goes on along the minus strand of OX336388.2, from coordinate 599,722,244 downwards.
CGTCTCTACAAGATTCCAAAATTCAATTAATTTATTTCCCAAACTCTGACAATTAACCTGCAGTAATCTTAGAGTCTTACCTCCGCAGCAAATATCCCGAAGTAGCTCCTTCTGTTCCCGTTGGCTGGCAACCTCTGGACCTGCTCCTCCTCACAATGGCTGGCACGAACCGATGACCCTGTCATGTAGGCTCCCCAGGTTGAAAGCGCCCCGTCGATTTAAATGCAGCCCGTCTCGGGCGAAGTCACGGCCACCAATCCAGCTGTCAGCATCTACGTACACTAATCCCAGTTGTGCACAAACCCAGTCCATGCGGTCATTTACAGTCTTAACTCGCCTTAACGGAACATCTCCCCGCCGAACAATGCCACTCATAATTTTTGCATTTCCAAACTTGCTTTTAGCTTTTCTGCCTAGTTCGTAGAGCTCCCCCATGATGTAATCAGCTGTAGCCCTCTTCTTCAAATCGTTCGTCCCAACATGGAGCAACAACACTTTAACTTTGTCACAGTCCTCTACATTTTGCTTCTTCCACCTGTTGGGCAAGCTGGTCAATTTTAATCCCCGGATAACACCGCACTTTCGCACCTGATTTCCTCGAGATATTCGCACTCCATCGTATCATAGAATTCCCCATTATGGTGACGTCATCCTCAGTTTGCTCCTGCACGCCCTCTTCCACACTGATCCCAGTAGAAAGCCGTTCAGTCACATCCTTCACCGTTTCCTCTGATTCACGAAGCTTTGTTGTAAGTTCCTGTATTATTTGATCCCTTGCTTTGATTTGCACCCTCAAACAGTCCGGCGTATCACATACTTTGCAAAACCAATTCCCGACATCACAATCCTCCTTCTTGACCTTAATACAGCCGAAGTGAAACCATTTCTCACATAGTCCACACTGAACACCGTTCTTCAATGTTCAAGTTAAAGACATTTACATGGTAATGAGGTAATGACCATCTCATGTTGTCTGAATACATTAACATAAAGGAAAAAGATCGGTATCATGCCATACACCGTTAACTGATACGATAATTAGATGTATCTCGTGCCTCTGCACGTACGCTAATGTTCTCCTCGAACATTCTTGCTCCCTCGTATTTACATGATTCTTAACACAAAATAACGACATCAGAGCCCGTCAAACAATTGTTCCTTTAATGTGGCAGTATTATACTCCTACATTTAGCCAAATGATACGGCTATCAGTAATTAATCTGGCGTGCTCCCGGCACGTCCTATCTTTAAACTAAATGGAAAAGAAATATCAAACATTGAATAGCAGTGGCGTGTTCATTCCAAAGGCGTATCACTAACATAAGTGATTATCTGTGTAATGGTTCTAAGCATGATTTAGTGTACGGTGGTACACGTGGTGTAGATTTTGCATTACAAATTACATCATCTGGCCTCCTGACTCCCAGAATACTTCTTGTACAGGCTGAAAATAATCCTGCACAGACTTATATAAATTTCTACCTATGGTTGCTTATAGTGCGACACTATGTCTAGTCAACAGTTAGTTAAGGCTTGACATGGGTTAAGACAAGTTTGGTGACTTACATATTTCATGCTACATCATTTTGGATTCTTGAGTTTTTCCGAATCATCGACTCTTGGAATATCAGAGTCTGGTTTAACCCCGTGTTTCCTTCTCTCCTTCCGTCTCATTGCCGACATTAATGATCTGGCATCTCCCTCAGCATGGTCTTTAGTACTGCCCCATCACGAACAGGATACGCTGGATGCACATCTTAGCCATCTCATCAATAATAATAATAATAATAATATCGTATGGCCTCGGTGCCGGGTGCAAGCTTTGTTAATTGACACCCCGAGGGCAGCTTGCGTGTCGAATTTCGCCGTTCCTTTGATCGCTATGAAAGTCAAGGAGGTTAGATATCTAAGCTCCTTGACACTATAGCGCTTTCTAGTAGAGAATGGAGGAACTTTGTTATGGCGGAAAATCCCGATATTAATTTTGCCATTGAACATGGCCTACTGAATTCAAATGGGTTCTTTAACATGCCAACAACGTATGACATCCATGTCGTGATTTTTGTCGCCTTTCAAAAATCACTTACCACGGCCAGGGGCGAACCTGCAAGCTTCGGGTAGGTAGTCCGACACGTTAACCACTCACCCACCGTGGCAAGCATCTCATCAATGGGATTAAACAACATGACGTTCTAGAATTTCTCAGACGTTCTCAGATGTTCTCACAAATTTTATTGGCTTTTGTCCTGTTGTGGTCATAGAATATTGATGACCAAACGCGTACTAATGGCGTCTGTCTCACTGCACTTCTTAAATTATCACCTCGTAATTTTAAATAAACGTTGCAATACACTGGGTGATAATTTTCACGGTTATAATAAATGTATCACTGTTATAATAAATGTAGCACGTTGCCTCCTATTAAATAAGCACCTTTCTTTCGGCTCACCTCGTGGCCCTTCACTTATCGACACTTGATGTCAAGTCAAACACTTGTACAGAATTACAGTATCGTGAAATATCACTTATTCCACTTATTGAATATGCCAAATGGGTAATGTGCCGTTGCTAGCATGCAAAACACAAATGTTGAACCATATATTTCACTTCGCAACCACCATTAACTCGCGTTTTTCTAAAGAATACAATCAAGCGTGCCACCCTCGGTCAATCCCGGATAAGAAGATTTTGTTCCTGTCACCTTCATCATGTAGACCATGGTTCCTGAAAACTGCGCTAATCAGTTAGCGACTTACAACTCCTTCGATCATAATTTTAATACAATTTATCAATTTCCTTATCCAGTCAAGGTTCTCAAAAATCGTTCAATAAACTAGTATGACTCAGGTGATAATCAGATTTCTTATCTTATCAGTGGCGTAAATTTCACTCATAAAAAAGAGTTTCCTCGTGGTCAATTAATTCCAACGGTAGTTACAACTCAAGTCAAATTACAGCACGTCTCGTCCTGGCCTGCCTAACATAATACCAACTTCTGTGTTCCAAAATATATTGCCACCATGACCTACTCGGGCTCAATATAGATTATTAGAAGATATTTAGCATGTATTTCTTATTTTTGGTATTCGTTATTTCCATAATCAAATGCATATAATATTATTATGAAGCTGGGATTCTAAGTGTTTATCTGCGGACAATCATTATCCTCTTGAAACGTTGCTCTTCGACAAAACACGCCAAGATAATACGTATAAGAAAAATAAATTCATTGGCCCTTAAAATGTGTTTGTTAGGTTAATAATGCATACAATGATTAAAGTTGGGGCAGATGACCTCGATGTTTCGCCCTTTAAAATAGCAATCCATGATTAAAGTAGGCTCCTTATATATTTAGTTATATTAGCGAAATTTCAGGCTTAATCTATAGGCTACAAGCAGTATAAAGCCGTCGTACCTTCCAATTTAACAACTTCAACACAATTTTTGATCAGATAAAAATCACGATCGAGGACTTTGAGTGGCAATAATATTGCTCATTATAACAACGACCTTGCTCCGGGTTGCACACAATACGACTATGCGAGCAAAGGTAAGATCTCTTAATATTGTGATCTCGAACAACGCCGGGCATAACAGCTAGTAAGACAATAATATGTTAAAAATATGCATAAAAAGACGAAATACAAAGTTTATTAAGCTCCATTTGTAAAATACTTTCGCGCAATGTGGTGTAAGAAATGAGATCTGATCCTTCTACGAAAAGCTCCATATTGTACCTATTGTCGCCTATCCCGTAGCTCGCCCGGTGAAATCTACCTCCGCGTTCCAGCGTGCCGAGAGGGATTTTGTGTGTTTCTTTTCGGTAAGTGGAGCATATTAGATTTTGGTCCGTTCGGTAGATTATTATGTCTAAGTAATATCTACGTCAGTTATTTTCTGGTCCCATCGTGAATTTGATGGATTGGTGCCAGTTGCTGATTGGAGAAGTGTTTTAAATTCATTATCTCCGCATCATACTTGAATCAGTGTTTTTCGAAAGGGCGTAGGTGAACGAAAGGAACTTGTTGGGAAACTAAATAAAACTTCCTCAAAGTCTCAATTTTTAGCCTACTTTCGATTTTTGCAAAAAATGAAAGTAGACTTATGAGATCAACACAGGGCGAAAAAAGTGTGTCTGTCTGTGTGTGTGTATGTGTGTGTGTGTGTGTGTGTGTGTGTGTGTGTGTCTGTCTGTGTGTGTGTGTGAGTGTGTGTACTCTGAATGTCTGTCCCCCCCTATCAATTCGAACACGGTGAATGCGAATTGAACGAAATTTGGTACAAAGGTAGCACTAGCAAAGGACACCTCAGTGTCATGTTTTATATCGCCGCCATCTTGACGGAAACGTAATGGCGGCCACACAAATGTTCAAAGCTTAAATCAAATTACGACTAACCTAATCATCCGATCTCTACCAAATTTTGCAACAACATACCTTTATGGGGGGGAGCTTCCTTTGACCAAAACAATAGGCCATCAGCGTAATAGTTTGCGGATGGCGGCCATCTTTGTGTGAAAATCGATTCCCCCTATTAATTCGAACACGGTGCAACCGAATGGAACGAAATTTGGTACAGAGGTAGTACTAACAAAAGGCACCTCAGTGTCATGTTTTATATCGCCGCCATCTTGACGGAAACGTAATGGCGGCCACACAAATGTTCAAAGCTTAAATCAAATTACGATCAACCTAATCATCCGATCTCTACCAAATTTTGCAACAACATACCCTTATAGAGGAAGCATCCTTTGACCAAATGAATAGGTCATTAGCCGAATAGTTTGCGGATGGCGGCCATCTTTGTGTGAAAATCAATTCCCCCTATTAATTCAAACACGGTGAAACCTAATGGAACGAAATTTGGTACAGAGGTAGCACTAGCAAAGGGCATCTCAGTACCATGTTTTATATCGCCGCCATCTTGACAGAAACGTAATGGCGGCCACACAAATGTTCAAAGCTTAGGTTAAATTACGACTAACATAACCATCCGATCTCTACCAAACTTTGCAATAACATTCCTTTATGGGGAGAGCATCCCTTGACCAATGTAATAGGTTATTAGCCTAATAGTTTGCGGGTGGCGGCCATCTTTATGTCAAAATTGATTCCCCCTATTAATTCGAACACGGTGGAACCGAATGGAACGAAATTTGGTACAGAGGTAGCACTAGCAATGGGCACCTCAGTGTCATGTTTTATATCGCCGCCATCTTGACTGAAACGTAATGGCGGCCACACGAATGTTCAAAACTTAAATCAAATTACGATTAACATAACCATCCGATCTCTAGCAAATTTTGCAACTACATACCTTTATGGAGGGAGCATCCATTGACCAATCTAATAGGTCATTCGCCTAATAGTTTGCGGATGGCGGCCATCTTTATGTCAAAATTGATTCCCCCTATTAATTCGAACACGGTGGAACCGAATGAACGAAATTTGGTACAGAGGTAGCACTAGCAAAGGGCACTTCAGTGTCATGTTTTATATCGCCGCCATCTTGACGGAAACGTAATGGCGGCCACACTAATGTTCAAAGCTTATATAAAATTACGATTAGCCTAATCATCCGATCTCTAGCAAATTTAGCAACAACATACCTTTATGGAGGGAGCATCCTTTGACCAAACTAATAGGTCATCAGCCTAATATTTTGCGGATGGCAGCCATCTTTGTGTGAAAATCGATTCCCCTTATCAATTCGAACACGGTGAAACCGAATGGAACGAAATTTGGTACAGAGGTAGCACTAGCAAAGGGCACCTCAGTGTCATGTTTTATATCACCGCTATCTTGACGGAAACGTAATCGCGGCCACCCAAATGTTAAAAGCTAAAATGTAATTACGACCAACCTAATAATCTAGTCTCTACCAAATTTTCCAACACCATATCTTTATGTGGGAAACATATTCAGACCAAACTGCATGAACATCAGCCCAATAGTTTGCAGATGGTGGCCACGTATGTGTGCAAATCGATTCCCCCTATCAATTCAAACACGGTGAAACCGAATTGAACGGAATTTGGTACAGAGGTAGCACTAGCAAAGGGCACCTCATATTCATGTTTAATATCCCTATAGCACGTTGTATTTCAACAAGCTACTACAACCAACATTCAATCATACTCCTTGAAAAGGACAAAGAGTTATAACAATACCCATGCATTTAGGAGAAAGTAGGCTATATGTTCTTTACTGAACATCTTGTTATTTTTATTTTTATTTTAATGGATTTTGTGACTGGCATGCTTTTATGGAACGTGTTACACTCTCTAAATAATTTTATAACTTTTTGTCTGGAAGATATGCGCAAAAGAAAATCATGCAACTACGCCCTTTGATAAAAAAAAACAATAATTAGACACAAAAATGTTCATTAAATTGTTCGTAAATGCAATCTATTTGCTAGAGACAGATATTTACACAAATATATGGCAAAGACGGACACAAAATATAACGGATCATTGTGAAATATCTGTTTAGGACTTCTTTTTTTTCAATACTAAGAAATTAGTGCAAATCTAAAGCACAGGCATTGTGTTCAGATGGAATGTTTTTGCAACACACAAAAATTGCAACAAATCTGAAACACAGGGAAACACTTACAACATAAGGAAGTCATTGTTGGTTGGTTCCTTAGTTTAGGGGCTGCGAAAACGCAGTCATGTAGTCCCGTGTACTTTGGGTGTGACGCACGTCCGCCCTTTCAAAAAAAAAACTCAATATTTATGAACATGAGTTTTATACGGAAAGAACGCTTGCACAAGCGTCCTTTCAAAGGAAACAGATGGCTCTATCCAAAAGGAAAACAAAACGCTAAAAAAGTGAAAATGTCAAAAAATGTCGATTACGCCCTTTCAAAAAACACCGATTCATTTGTAAATGACATCGTCCTCATATCTACTCCATTGTAAGGCTTGTATGGAGATATTATATACCTTGTCAAGTTTCACAGCGCTTGGATGAAGAGTCGCAGGAAAGATCCATTTAAATATTTAGATTTCGCGTCACTGGCATGTTGGTTTTGTGCTCACCAGGTTATTGAATTATCTATAGGTGAACCTATGTTAATAGCCTCTATCAGCATACATAATTTCAGTTTGAATGCTGTAATAGATTCGTAGATAAAGAGGAACCTCCAAATATTTCGGATGGTCGCCAAGGTGAATTGTTATATGTGTAGGCCATCGAGTTATTTTCCAATGTAATTTATTTATTTACCTCATACGCTGGGTAACCGTTAATGTTACCGGTTGCTAGTTCACGTCCAATGGTGTCTGCCAGTCTGTTACTCTTTCACATAATAACTGCTCGATCGATTTAACTGAAATATTGCATGAACATTGTTTATTATGGGGTTTAAAGCCATTTTTCAGTGTTGCCTTAGTAAACAAAAGTTTGGTGCTTTTCAGTCGGTCAATACGAATCTAAACCAAAAGAGTTGGGTTGTACCTTAATCCTGAAAAAAATTACATGAGATTAATAACACATTAGGATGACCAGTTTCGATCGTCAAGCGATCATCATCAGATCCATTACACTTAGGCTATAAAATCTATGTCTAGGAATACGGGTGAAAATATTTACAATATGTACACTTATTTAGTTGTAGTATTGGTAATGCAACTTGTCGGTATTTGTTACTTGTAATCTATATGATGTTTTAGTGAGATGCTAAAAGCCGTGATAGAACTCCGGAATTTGTCTGCTTTTGGTGACTATGTGGTTGTTGTGAATGGTCAAATCCAATTGCACTCTATTGTACAGGCTACGTATCTTGTTAGGGGTCTTGTGGAGTCCAGCAGCGAAGAGTTCATATGGATACTAGGGTGGAACGAAAAAATATTGTTTTCAATTTCAAAACGTAATAGTGATAAAAAGTTGCCTTTTGCTATTATTAAATCAATTGTACAGTTTGAACACGATTGGAGTAGGGTAAGAGGTGCCGCAAAGGGTTAGAAATTGAGATTTTTTAGTGAAATTTACGAAATTTCAATACATTTGGATCGGCAAAAATATTGATGTATTTATCAATTTCTGCTTAAAAATTGCAGTTTTAGGTGACTAAGATGCACTAGCTAACAGCTGATCAATGTGATCGTATTTGGTGACATAGTATGTACGGTTAGAGTGGAGGGGGGAGAGTGTTACTGCTTGTCTACAGCAAGTAGGTGGGAGGGGGATCGACTTGTCTCTCTATGCCTCAGAGGTCAGTCCAGTCCAAGTGTTGGTGTGAGACAAAAGTAGTTGTTGTGAAGTGCAAGTTGTGAATGATTAATTTTGATTTTGTTGGTAGTGTCAGTAAATGATTTGTTAATAGAACTTTAGTGTATTTGCATAATACATACAAGTTTTTAACCTACTTTTCACATTTTGCAAAAATGAGGAAAAAGTAGACTTCTGAGATCGGGCAAAAGTGTGTCTGTCTGTCTGTCCTTCTGTCTGTCCTTCTGTCTGTCTGGCTGGCTGTGTGTGTGTGTCCCCCTCATCAACTCCTAAACGGCTGGAGCAATCGAAACAAAATTTGGTAGGAGTAAAGATCTATACCTGAATATATCAAGGCCATATTTGAAAATGATGTCAGTGCTACCAACTGCTGAAAAATAGCAATTGAAATTTGAGCTCCATGTTGGATATATTGGAAGGCATGAATGGGAGCTATTTCAAAATTGGCACACATATAGATAATAATATTGCAGTTTAATTTCCAGGAGGCCATAAATGGCAGTGTTGCCAAAATGATTATAAGCCTACTGATAGGTCCAATTTTTAAATGCATATAACTTCTACACTATCAATTGGAATTCAACCAAATTTCGTATGTACTATGTGTACATAACCTGATATGACTGAGCGTATTCTTAAGAACCACCAGTGCTGCCAACTGTTAATAAATGCTCTTAATTTCTTTTATCCAAATACCAATATATCAGAAAGTAAGCAAGCCGACAGCTTTAAACTATGCACACGTATAGTACCTGAAATTCTGTATTAATTTGGAGTAACTTATATACGTCAGTGCTACCAACATGATTCTAAGCCTGCTGAGAGGTCCAACTTTAAATACATGTAACTTCCATACTATCATTTGGATTTCAACCAAATTTCGTATGAGCTATGTGTACCATAACAGATATGACTATGCGTATTCTTAAGAGCAACCAGGGCTGCCAACTGTTAATATGTGATGTGTCTATTTTTGTTACCCTAATATCAATATATCAGAAAGTATGCAAGCCAATAGCTCTAAACTTTGCACACGTATAGTACCTGGCATTCAAGATGAATTTGGAGTAACTAATATACGTCAGTGCTGCCAACATGATTCTAAGCCTGCTGATAGGTCCAACTTCAAAATGCATATAACTTCTATACTAACTAATGGATTTCATTTAAAATTGGCACAACAATTGATCATATTATTTCAGATTATTTCTGACCAATACATGCATGACACTGTTGCCAACATGATTTTACGCGCGCTGTTAGATCCAATGTTTAACTTGCTAATCATTGGACTCCAACCAAATTTTGCATTCTGTACCTTAATAGATGGAAATAATATATTCAGTCACCAGGGCTGCCAACTGTAGTGCTATATTAGGCTACATTATGCCAGGTATACAGTATTTCGAACTAATTAGAAATGTCGATATTACCAACTTAATTTCGTCATTATTCTAGATAGATTCATACAGATTAATCAATGGCATTAATCTTACATTTTAAGAAAAGTAGGCTCTTTAGTTCGTCACGGAACTTCTTGTTTGTTAATGAGATGGCAGAGATGTTGTCGAAGCGAGTTCAGACTAGACTTCAATGGGAATGTCCCATTTTCGGTCCATTAGACACTAGTAACACGCGACTCGCCTACACATACCGACAAGTTGCAATACCAATACTGCAACTAACATATTGTAAATATGTTCACCTGTATTTCTAGACATAGGTTTTATAGCCTAAGTGTACTGGATCTGATGATGATCGCTTGACGATCAAAACTGGTCATGCTAGTGTATTTATTAATCTCATGTATTTTTTTCAGCATTAGGGTATAACCCAACTCTTTTGGGTATATTCGTGTTGACCGACTGAAAAGCACCAAACTTTTGTGAACATAGTTTATATGCCAGAGAAAAGCAAAAAACTATTGTTGTTAGAGCCAGATACACCAGTGTCTGACGTGACGCTGCAACGCATTTTAGTTCCTTCACGACACTTCTGAAACACGTGACACATCCTGTCTGCCCGAGTCAATGTAGCAACATCGCTCATTCTCTGCTTGGACTTGACCGTGGGACAATATGCCAACGCTATGGAGGGAGAGCTTTGCTCACTCGTATCGTCGTTGTGACTTGACAACATTGCATTGCCTCATGCACTCTGCAGCAGCTAGGAACGTGTGATTAATATAATTGATGAATAGTGCCCTTTTCAAATAATTTTAAAATAACATAAACAGTAAACTACTGGGCGTAGAATTGTGATTCAGATGTCTATATATTCATGAAAATGCTTTTCATCCTACTCTTATGTAGAAACCGTATCCTGCTAAACTTGACCCAGCAGTGCACGTGATATTTCGTTTCGGTTTTAAAAGTGGCGCGAGCGACCAGCCGAGCTAGGACAGTCCCACTCCTCCCACTGTTCGGTGGCCACGCCCCCCCGGTCATATCGCGGCAATAACTAGAGTGTCGGGTTATACGAAATGTTTCGCTGATTCAATATGATGGTAAACGTTACGTTTCTATTCAGTAACAGCGCAGCCACGTTCTGCCCGGCGAACAGTTATCCATGGCAGGTTACATACTGTATATTCACTCTTGCCCACGCCTCTCGCTGCTAAAGTTTCGCTTTCGATTCAGGTTTTATTTCGTCGTGAATTATCCATTTGAGGGGCTTGGGACATCTTGGTCATCAGCCCCGTGTATTTGGGTGTGTGTTGAGCGTGTCTGATAACCTGCTTTTTATGTGTGGCGGCTTCGGTGGCGTAGTCGGTAGCATGCTGAGCTTCTATGCCCAAGATCGCGGATTCAAATCCGGTCGAAGTCGTCGGATTTTTTAGAGCGTTAATAATTCCTCAGTATGCTTTCCTTCGGAGGGGAAGTAAAGCCGGCGGTCCCATGTCAAGGATTTATGGCAGGTTAAAGAACCTTCCATTAAATACACCTACGTGAAACTAAATTGTATAGGTTAAGAATGTAAACAATGCTCTTAGGTTCCTACGTTCGTTGCCAAGAGCCAACTGTGGTGGCGTCTGGTAGCTAAGTTCTGAACTAATAGTCGTTGACGGTGGCGTTTGGCGGCAAAAGTAGGAATTATTTGAAAAATTCAAAAGTCTGCACTCCTTACTTGAATTAAAGTAACAGATAACACACACAAATACAGTCATCACAATTAACACCGGTTATCAGACAGATTCTACACACACCCAAAGTACACGGGGCTACATGACCGCGTTGTCGCAGCCCCTAAACTTAGGAACCAACCAATCTGTTTTCTCTGATCAAGGTAGTTGTGTGTGTAACGGTATCAGGGACAGGGATGAGGTAGGCGCCACAAGACTTGAAGAAAGGTACTATCCCGGCATTTGCCGTGAGGGAATGAGGAAAACCCTGGGGAAAAATTACACTCAGGATAGCCACTGTCAGCGTCGGGATTCAAACCTACGATATGTGAACTTGCTTCAACTGCCCTTGCGGCCGCGGTGCACTATTTAACGAGCACGCCTAGGCTGTGGGTTAGAGTTAGACTAGAGCAATAAAAGTGTGCAAAGTGTAAGATACTCTCAAGAGTACATTTTTAGCCTACTTTCGATTTTTGCAAAAAATGAAAGTAGACTTATGAAATCAACACAGGGCCAAAAATTGTGTGTCTGTCTGTGTGTCTATGAGTGTGTGAACTCTGAATGTCTGTCTCCCCCTATAAATTCGAATACGGTGAAACCGAATTGAACGAAATTTGGTTCAGAGGTAGCACTAGCAAATGGCACCTCAGTTTCATGTTTTATATCGCAGCCATCTTGACAAAATCGTAATGGTGGCAACCCAAATGTTAATAGCTTAAATCAAATGACGACCAACCTAATCATCTGATCTCTACCAAATTTTGCAAGGTTATATCTTTATATATAAAAAATCTTTTGATCAAAGTACAATGTCATCAGCCCAATAGTTTGCATATGGCGGCCATGTATGTGTGCAAATCGATTCCCCCTATCATTCAAACACGGTAAAACCGAATTGAACGAAATTTGGTACAGAGGTAGCACTAGCAAAGGACACCTAAGAGTCATGTTTTATATTGCCGCCATCTTGACGGAAACGTAATGGCGGCCACCCAAATGTTAATAGCTCAAATCAAATTACGACCAACCTAATCATCTGATCTCTAACAAATTTTGCAACATACCTTTATGTAAGAAGCGTTCGTTGACCAAGCTACAAGGTCATCAGTCCAATAGTTTGCATATGACGGCCATGTATGTGTGCAAATCGATTCCCCCTATCAATTCAAACACGGTAAAACCAAATTGAACGAAATTTGGTACAGAGGTAGCACTTGCAAAGGGAACCTCAGTGTCATGTTTTATATCGCCGCCACCTTGACGGAAACGGAATGGCGGCCACCCAAATGTTAAAAGCGTAAATCAAATTACGACCAACCTAATCATTTGACTTCTACCAAATTTTGCAACACCATACCTTTTTGTGGGAAGCATCATTTAACTGAACTACAAGGTCATCATCTTAATAGTGTAGAGATAGTGGCCATGTATGTGTGCAAATCGATTCACTATATCAATTCAAACACGGTGAAACCGAATTGAATGAAATTTTGTACAGAGGTAGCACTAGCAATGGGCACCTCATATTCCCGTTTAATATCCGTATAACACGTTGTATTCCAACAAGCTACTACAACCAATATTCAGTTATACTCCTTGAAAAGGTCAAAGAGTTATAACAATACGCATGCATTTAGGAGAAAGTAGGCTATATGTTCTTTACTGAACATCTTGTCACCTTTACGAAGGACAGACCGGGAGCGCCCTGATGCACAGTGCTGTTTGTCTGATCTATCACAGGGATTCTGAAACTTTTTCTGTCGCGCCCCCCTTCTGAAACATGAAATATCTAGTCCCCCCTTATTCTTGTTCTTTATTATGACTGAATATTTCAGAAGGAGGGCAAGCACCATCACTTTCATGGAGTGTCTTTTTACCACTGTTAATAAGCCATTCTTCCATGAGTAATGGCGTAACTTGTATCGGTTTATTGTAAATCGGGCTAACCACTTACACTAAACCCGCACTAGAATTCACCTGTTCTCTCTCTGTCTAAACTGACTGCAAATGCCTGGCTCAATTCGAGTTGACTATGGCAGAAATAGAAGAATCTTGTAAGGAAGTAGTGGTCACATTGTCAAGCGGCTTATTGTCATTAGTGGTTGTTTGGGGGGTGGATGGTGAAAGGGTGCTGTATGGGAAATGTTACTCTACACCTATTCTCAGAATTCCTTGAGGGAGAATCAACTGGGCAGTTCTTGTGAAATAAAACAGCAAAAATACGAGTGTATTAGTCTTGAATGGTCGTGGGAGCTTCCTGTCTATGATAGGTTCACGGATATGAGGATAGCTATATTTGTTACAGAAAATGAAATATAAATATTTCAAATTATTACTCTCTGCGCCCCTCTTAGGGATCGTACCCCCCACTTTGAGGACCCTGAGCATGCTACGTCATAGTAATTATTTGCGCCCGTGTGAATTTTGTTCCAGGGCGATTATTAATTATGAAATATAATAATTGAAGGGTTGGGTGGAAGAAGGGCGTAACTCGAATTCCGGCGTTTATGCGTAAAATGACTCTCTATGCTCTCTGGTGGTGTCTACAGGAACCAGTGAAAGCGGCTTTACGCTAGCTCCCATAGATGACAGTGGAGAGTCATTTCTCATACATTTCTGATTTGCGCCCGTCTTCCAGATCATGGCTGTCTTGGACAGGACGGGCGTAGGTAATCGCAATGGCTGCTGTGTCACCACACTCAAGTTACGATGAAAGTGACTACAACTCTTCTGACGATGGAAAAGTAGTGAAAATGATTTATATTATAAGAAAAAGAAGAACAAGGGTGGGAAACGAAAAAGTTTTAAGAAATTGTGGAAGAAAGAGATCATTAAGCGCCGACGAAATATTGTATTATTATGTTCTATGCAAATGGAAACATCACAGCTTCAACAACATACTATAAAATAGGTAGCTCTGATTTCACTGTTTTAAAATCCACTGTATTCTATTGGTAATAAAGAGAGAACCAGTCCTTCGAAGGGTAGAGATAGCGGGTATAAAACCTACAAAAGTTCAAGACATGCAGGAGCTTCTGAAATATGTGAATGATGATGAAAAATGTTGGTTTCATAACATTTTGTAGGAATTCGAAACCCATACTACGGTATCTACAGATGATTCAGCAGACCGTGATGAGTGACTGCTGACCTTGAAAGTTGTTGTTGGCAGGTTTAATAAGAATATCTGCCAGGAATACTTCATGTTATTGTGATACTGTGAATATTTAATCTTTTTCTTGCATTGCAAGTTTCTAGTAAACATAATGTACATATGTTTTGTAAAAATGCTTGTAATCATAGTAAGTATTATGCAGTATTTTACCTCCACAAGAAATACCGTAAATACAGGCAATTTGCAACATTACATTCATATTATTTTATTTTTCAACAACCTTCTATGGAAGAAGGGCGTAGTTCAAAAAATCTTAAGGCTCTGGTCTTGCGAGTTATTGAAATATTGCCCATAAGACTCACTGTAATCATATCTATCTCTAAAACATGCATGAATATTGTTACATTCCAGTAACAGATAAAAGGTATAGGTAGTTTTTGTTGATTATCTCAAAACTATGTTTTTTGAGTTACGCCCTTGATCCTCCCAACCCTTCAATTGAGGCGTTCCGTATGAGAAGGGCGAGCCCGCCACATATGCATTTGGAGATAGTCAGTGTGGAGGGTTCGTGCTTGTGAATTAGATAAGGGCGAGGCCACCATTCGGTGCTCTGGACATGTTAATGCTGGGAGCAGTTTCAAATTCAGACTCTATTGTAATACTACGACTACTATTGGATTATGAAACATAAAGTATATTGTTACTGATGTTACTCGTTGTACTGTAAATGAATGGAACAAAATATAGGTTCATTTATGGAGATACTGTAAGGCACTACGTACAGTAAAACATAGTATTGTAGAATAATAGACATTGCAATACACTAAACGTGACAATAAATAACGGATAGCATAACGCAACACGATTACACCTCCGTGCCTTAGGCGGCAGCGCGCCGGCCTCTCACCGCTGGGTCCGTGGTTCAAATCCCGGTCACTCCATGTGAGATTTGTGCTGGACAAAGAGGAGGCAGACAGGTGTTTCTCCGGGTACTCCGGTTTTCCCTGTCAAAACTTTCATTCCAGCAACACTCTCCACTATCAATTCATTGCATCTGTTATTCATTTAATCATTGCCCCTGTGGAGTGCGACAGCCTTCGGCAGCCGGCTCGGTTCATATCCTCGCCGCTAGATGGGGGGTTTCATTAATTCCATCCCTGACCCGGTCGGATGACTGGAGCAGGCTGTGGATTTTCATTTCAACACTATTACAACGTCAGTACAAACGTACTACATCCACTCACCGCGGCGATCACACCGCGACTGGGGCTGTGACGGGCTTTGCGTAAGCATTTCAATGAATATGACACCTCGGCTGCCACCTTGTCGCTGCAGGCTTCAATATAATGTTCACTTTCCGGACGATAAGGGGGAGCTCGCCTTGCAATACAGACCATAACAGCAGCTACCTGATGCGGAAATAAAAGAATCCCGACTCAAGGAGGGCTCGCCGTTCTCTTACGGAACGCCTCAGTTGAGGTTGATGAATGCATAGCAATGTTTTATATTAGAGGCTAAAATATTGGGTCAAACTTCGGATCACGTTTTGTGTGAACCATTTCTAGGCCTCTCACTCCTTTAAAATATGTTGAGATAATTGACTATGACCAATTACGAACTACTTACAAATCGTTTAACACCAACCCAGGGTCTTCACTACTAACAAGGTGTGTGCTAGTTGATATTCTTATCCCATTTTAAAGCCACATGTGTTGACTGTCATAGGAAAAGTTTCACTGTACTGTACTTTCTTTGCTTCAGGGTGCATTACAAACACGTGAGGGTACGAGCTGGCGCCTACAACATATCCAACAAAATGGAAAATTTTCAAGTACGAGTATTGCGTAAAATTCATAAAAACAAAAATTACAAATATGATCCTTCGCAGTATGATAGTGCTCTGCTTGAACTCGTAGCGCCATTCAAACCAGCCAAGAATGTAGCAACCATCTGCCTATTAGATATCACAGGACCTCATCACAGATTCGTCATGAAGATGGACACCAAATGCACCGCTGTCGGATGGGCCCCAGGAAAATATAGTAAGAAGTCACTTAGCTCATTCCAACCGTCGTTTTAAGGACACTGGGAAGTTAATTAATAACACTTATAACTAGGTAAAAGGATATGTATTTTCCACCTACACTGTGAACAGAGCGATTTCTCATACTCTATATATTTTCTTTCATTAGTTGCTGTTTTGCTTTTGTTCCTTCCTACCATGTTCACTAGTCTGGTCTAGTGAGGTCATATCATATTCCGTTCCCGTTTCAGCTATTACCGGCTCTGGGTGTTAACGAGTCCCACCACTTTTCTTCCTCACTGATGCCAGTTAGCACCTTCACTCTCACGACTGTACTCCACCGCATTCTTGGTCGCCCTCGAGGTCTTTTCCCTCAACCTGTAGTTCTTCCATTGTTCCTGGCAACCTTTCCCCACTCATCCTCTTAACAGATCCATAACATCGTAATCTCTCTCTCTCTCTAATACCTTCCTCTTTTAGTTCCTTTCTAATTTCAACATTTTCTTACTCTATCTAATCTTGAATTCTCTTTAACTGCTCTGAGGAACTTCATTTCCCCTGCTTGCAATTTGCTCCATCAACGTCTACGTTTCTGCACCATGATGACAATGGGTGAGTAATAGGTCTTTTGCTATTAGCCTAATTTTGACTTTTGCAAAAAATGAAAGTAGACTTATGAGATCTACACAGGGCCAAAAATTGTGTGTCTGTCTGTGTGTGTCTGTGTGAGTCTGTGTGTGTGTGTGTGTGTACTCAGAATGTCTATCCCCACCTATCAATTCAAACAGGGTGAAACCGAATTGAACGAAATTTGGTACAGAGGTAGCACTAGCAAAGGGCACCTCAGCGTCATGTTTTATATCGCCACCATCTTTACCAAAACTGAATGGCGGCCACTCAAACGTTCAAAACGTAAAATCAAATAACGACTAAACAAATCATCCCATCTCTACCAAATTTGGTAACAACATACCTCCATATAGGACGAGTCTTGTGACCAAACTACAAGGTCATCCGCCCTACAATTTCAGGATGGCGACCGTGTGAATAATGCGAACTTTATAATCCATATTGTTTACCCTTTAAGGGGGTAGAACTAGGGGACGTGTGTGAAGGATGGCTTTAAGGGGATGCGCGATCAAGTCGAGCCTGATCGGGTGATTAAAGTGTAGGTCTAGTCTCAGCAAGGAATAGAGAATCTGAAGGTGTCGGGGAAGTGGCCGAAGCTCTACGAATTTGCGATTATAATAAAGGCGGTGATTCCTAAGCGGCGGCAACGTGTAACGAGCGATGAGTGAGGCACGCGCGATGGGCAAAGTTAGCAGATTTCTGATAGTGCAGTATGACAGAGTGTACGCACGTAGCTTGTTGTGAAGGACACTGTCAATGGTGATAAACAAACTGGTAGCGCCTACGCAGCGATTTTATAGTAAGCTGGTAAATTGTAATGTGTGTGGGAGGGGCCAGGCCGTGAACAATGAAATAATAAACAAATAAACAATTATGATAAATGTGCTTGTTTACTGTAGAGCATGCAATTAGCTTCCCAAATTGTAGGGGCAGCTCAACAATGTTAATGCAGTGTATTACAATTCAACCAGGTATGGTGAAGGGGTAGGAATCAACTGTGCGGGATACCTGAGATTACACATACCTGGGTATTCTGGCGTCGAACGTCAATCGGGCAGCACCACGGTAGAACAGACAATCTCCCTCTCTGTGGTAAATCTATTTATATGTTTTGGTGTGCTGACCGCTGCTAAATTGATACATCGCAATCCTAGTTAGCAACTCCTGTGTATTTGTTGATGAATGTAGCAATGGTTTGAGCAAGAGCTGTGACATGGCTCCGCCAAATTATTGTGCAATGAAATGAGTGGTTGTTGTTGTTGCTTGCAGCGTTGGGGTGGATTCAAGGTGCAGTAGTGTTGAGTATTGGGCAGATAGGCGTAGATGATGTAGAAAATAGGGGTGTGATTTGTAGATGCGTGCAGACAATTATAGATGTCTGGAGTGTGGAGTTAGTTGTAGATTATGGTAGGTGTATGTAAATGTACCTCTAAGGACATTATATGGCCTTAAAGGTGTAACAATATCATGGGACCCACCAGTATCGATTATTGAACCGAGAATCGTTTTAACTGTTGTAAAGGAAGAGGCACGTTCGAAATTAAACGTTTATATTGTAATATTATAGTGCAGAAGTGATTTTAAAAAGCTGAGCCGTCTCAGTTACAAGGCAAGTTGGCAGCTGATATATTGTTCCTGACCTATATTTTACTAGTTTGAGTATTGCATGCAATATAGCATACTGATACAAGATATATAAACTTTGTATGAAATGCTTTATATATAAATT
This sequence comes from Meconema thalassinum, assembly GCA_946902985.2. Taxonomy (NCBI): domain Eukaryota; kingdom Metazoa; phylum Arthropoda; class Insecta; order Orthoptera; family Tettigoniidae; genus Meconema; species Meconema thalassinum. The sequence goes on along the minus strand of OX336388.2, from coordinate 599,703,389 downwards.
ATATACTCCACTGAATAAATCGTTTAGTCTTTATCATTATTTGCTAACACGTTGTATCTAACTCATTTGATATCAGACAATGTTCATTGGCACTTTTGGCTTCGTGGTAAAACGTTGGCCTATCACTCTTATAGCTAAGGTTCAACCCCTATCACAGTTTTTTTTTTGCTTGAAATCTTTTATATTTATTGTTTTTTAATGACTCAGACGTTTTAAAATTAAGCGTTATATTATGCATATTACAATGGAAAATATATATTTAATTAAAACAAAATTCGCCATCGGATTCGGACGAAACATCTAACAGCGAAACAGTGAATTATCATGGCCAACTGGCTGCGAACTGCACGCTGGCCTACAGATTAACTCACATATTTAATTGAAAAGTTTCTTTTTATGGCCGCTAGAATGCACTCGCCCTATTAGAATTATCTTGTTCGATACTTCTCCACTAGATGTCAAGACTGGTCTACGTGGGATTCCATTGATTAGCATTGGCATTCTATACGCATCGAATTTGAAGAATGACAAGTTGATAATACGATACATTTTTATTTTGTTATTTTAAAGGGTTTGTAACAGTCTATTACACGCTATTTGAAAATATTATTTGAACTACAGAACAAAACGATCTCACATAGAGCGGCTTCGGTGACGTAGTTGGTAGCATGCTGAGCTTCCATGCCCAAGATCGTCGTTTCACACCCGGCCGAAGTCGTCGGATATTTTAAGAGCGTTAAAAATCCCTGAGTATGCCTTCCTTCGGAGGGGAAGTAAAGGTGGCGGTCCCATGTCATAGATTTATGGCATGTTAAAGAACCTTACACTAATTACACCTGTGTGAAGCTAAATTAGAGTTAAACATTTGACAAACGCTCTTAGGTTCCTACGTTCGTCACCAGAAGCCGACTGCGGTGGCGTCTGGTAACCAAGTTCTGAACTAGAAGACGTTGACGGTGGCGTTTGGCGGCAAAAGTAGGAACTACTTGAAAAAAAATCAATATATGCAGTTCTTACTTGAATTGAAATCAGAAACACAAACTAATACAGCCACCACAATTAACACTGTTTATCAGGCAGATTCTACACACACCCAAAGTATACGGGACTACATGACCGCGTTGTCACAGCCCCTAAACTAAGGAACCAACCAACCTATCTCACATAGTACCTGAACTCTAGCAGTTGGTGCTAGTTTAGGATATTAATTAATACTATTATTCCAGCCAAATAGCAATCGAAAAAAAAAAGACTGAACATGTACACTAAAATTGCACTCTGGGGATTTGAATTCCATAGTCTTTGATTGAATGTTTTCTTTTACTACGTAACTCAAAGTGGTAGCGTTCACAATCTTATCCACATAGTTGACATACACACGTCACTGGAGGGTCATGGAAAGATTTGATAATATAATTAAGGTGGTGAAAGCCATGCACAGCCAGACGTGTAAACACATGCCTCAACTCAAAGTTGGATGTTGCTCAAGTACGATCGATTATGTAATAATAATACTGTAATAGGTTTTACGTCCCTTTAACTACTGTGGCCGGGGTGCCGGAATTTTGCCCCGAAGGGGATCTTTAACGGCTCCCTCGCATTTGCGCACCCTCAAATGCTAGATGACTGCGCCTGTATATGAATATGCAACCTAGGGCCCAGCAAGCGAGAACGCTACCGTTGAGCCATGCAGCCAGTCCGGTCGATTATGTCTCCAGATCCATAACATTCTTGAGATATTCCTTCTCTTTCTTTCTTTCTTTCTTTCTTTCTTTCTTTCTTTCTTTCTTTCTTCAATGATGGTAGAAGATTTTTTCGAGGTTGTGGAGTTTGGTAGAGGTAAATAGTATCTAAGGTCTTCAACCAAGAAATGATTCTATTATACTCTTTGATAAAAACAAAGAGTTGTAACTATACCCATACATTTAGGAGAAAGTAGGCTATATGACTTTATTGAATATCTTGTTTTTATTACTATACTAGCTGTAACCGGCATGCGTTGCAATGCCAATCAAAGAAAGTGTTGGCGTTGTAACTTTATTTGTTGAAGTGCTTTTGGATTCCCCATATTTTTTCTTTTTCCGTTTACCACCTCTAAACTATTGTAAAATTGAGTAAAAATGTGAAAAGGGAGGCCATTGAAATCCTGAAGCATACTAACAGCTTCAATCTTAAGGAGGAAGCAGAACGTGTGAACAGAGCTTGGCTTCCAGTCCTTAATCCCCTCAAGCCTGCCCTTATTGACCGTCGTAGACGAGAAGATGCAACAGACGAGCAGCCCTGTCCTTGATGCATTACTTTTATGTGGTACGCCGTTGCTATGGTAGCCTCTATGTGTGGGTTGTTGACTATTTATATATCTTCTGTTTACTTGTTTTACCTCGCTTTATGTAACCTGTGAACATGCTGAACGCAGTATTCAGCGAAACGTCAGGACGACAAAATGTCCTTGGAACACGACCTATAAGCCCGCGAAACAGAGATTCCTATTGTAAAATTGATTTACCATCTCGAAAAAAAAAATTGGAGCGTGCTCAACAACTCACCAAAGTTACATCGCAATGAAATGAATGGTATATGAACGCATACGGGACTTTGTTGAAACGATTCGAACGCCGTCACCCATTTGTTATATATATTCGTATTGAACCCGCTGAGCTAAGGTTCATGTGATAATTTTTATAACAGCACATTTATGATGGGATGTAGTACCTTTGAACACACCCAGAAAGCCACGTGGAGCTGAGAGCTCACGCTATACTCTTTGAAGTAGCGGTGAATCGCAATTTGACTTTGGTGAAGTCTACTAATTATTTATCTGAGGTCATATTAATTAATTTTATCTTTCCACGAGACTCAGAATATTCCATTTCGTCATGCAGCATTATTAAAACATTTTGGAGAATGTTATTTTCGCTTAAGGTAAGGTAATACCCTTGCAGATACGCAAACAGGAAAGTAAGTAGTCGCTCAACGACTTCGGTTTGACGACCTACTTCCTCAAGTAACCCTGTGCCTTGCACTGCGTCTGGAGAATCCGCCTTGTGTAGGCGTGCAACCGTATCCGTCGTGTCAGACGTAGAAAATATCCGCTGTTTAGCGTGGAAGTTATCATCGGGTGCCATCGTGCACAAATATTCTATAAATCACTGTTATTGATACACAGTGAACAACAAGAATCATATTGTGATATAATTGGCAAGTATAGTGAAAATTCTAACATTACCGTAACACCACATTTTTGTACCCACGTGTTTGTGGAGGGCCGAGAGCCTGGTGAAAAATATAGAGGTAAACGTGTTATAACTACTTTAAATAAGTGTGATTATGAAAGTACAATATATTTGAATTGCCACAGTGAATTTTCCAATTACAAAACGACGCACATTTCACGGATGCCACGTGATGTAAAAGTGGCGTCAGCACACGTGAAGAACCACAGAACAGTGCTTGATCACGTATTATTCAATATCTGCGAAGTAAAGGCTGTGTTATCAATTGCAATTAAAGCCTGTAACATTTTCTACGAACATTGTGATTTTTGAAGTGAAAGAATGAACTACTACACGATTTATTCCACCACCCACGTGATCAGATTATTCTACACCATGTTTGAGACCGTCATCATGGGCTAATACCGCTATGGTATGAGGGTGATGTATCTATTGGAACCAGCATGATGGTGGAACTTCCAGAACAGCGAACGAGGAGGAAGGAACCCAGGATGCCATTACCAGGCAGGTCCAGTACATCCACGAAGTTATCGACAGGGACAGATCGAACCCTGGTCTTTGGGAGAGTCCAGATGGGAGTCCTGATGAGGATGATGCCGTTCCGGAGAGCCAGAGGTGAATTTGTTCAACCCTTGTCGTTGAACAGAGGGCTGAGTGATAGCTCCTCCATTTCGTGAGTTTTTGTACACCCTTTCTCGTTCTAGTTTCTGGTGGTATAGTAGGTTTAATGTAGTTTGTGAACCAACCGAACTCAGTGACAGCCATTTTTATAGGTAGGGAATGTAACTAGTCTAATTAGATGTCATTTATTTCAGTTAGAGTGAGACACAATTGGGTCAGACATTTTGGTCAACCCTGGTGCAGCTTGATGAACGTCGTATAACGTCAATGCCTATCATTTGCTAAACGTGACCGTAGTCATTTGAGGCTACTTTGTTTAACCCTATTTGGGGTGATTTTTTCAAGTCTTTGCTGACTTTAGTTATGGCATCAGATGCCATGGTTATATTTCTTTAACTGCATTTTTGCAGCCAGTCTTTGTTACACCCCTGACTTCGTTAGAGCAGTCGTATCAGTTAGGTAATCGACTGTAATTACCAGTTTTGTAACTGCATTATATTTCATTTGAGATGTTGCTCAGAAGCCATCAGGTCAAGTGTAGACCTTACAAGTAGAAGGGATGTTTCGTTGTCTAGCATCGAACCCAGTTCCCAGCGTATCATTAAGCAGATCCAGAGTGTGGAATCTGCGCCACAATTATTATTTTGTTAGTGTCATGTGAAGACACGTATTTATTTGATGTTGTACAAGCAACTACTGAAGTATTATATCTTTGTGAGCAAAGAGCTCCAGCAATGTGACATTGCTACCATTTAGACGTATTTGGTGAAAGACGGAATTATATTATTGTATTCAGATTTATAGCGTGTTTTTTATACACGTATTCTTCGAGGTTTATAACCTATGGTAAAGGTTTTATGATGAGGCCAGTTGTACAGTTTTTATTTTGCTTAAATCGCCGGCCTTGATAGTTAGTGTGTGTTGAGTCAGACCGCGCAGGAATATTGTAGCCTGTAGCGAGACAAACTGGTTTGTGACCCAGTGCCCTTGAGAGCACGCTTGTATTATGAGACAGAATTAGATTGACAGAAGGCAGAATGCTTTTTGTATTCGCTCTTCCTTTCATTGCAATTTAGCTCATGGAACCTAGTGTCCAACCTTGTATCTGATCACATGTTTTATTGATTGTTTTTTGTTAGTTAAACGCACTGTTGCGTGTACCGTCGTTTGACGTGTACAGTTATGTCAGGTTTTCTATAGTACGTTGTAGGCTGCCCTGTTGAAGGAGATATTTATTGTATGAAGGTATTTGTGTGTACCTTGTCCGGGATTGTTCCCGTTGACCAGATGTTAATGGAGGGTGACTGTTGTGTGCAGGCCCATCCCATAGTTATTGAACGCAAGCTGTGCGCCACTGGTAACTTGTGTTATTGTGTGTCCGAGTTGTTATTGCTCGTTGATTATATTCCGACTTTTGAGTCGAGGCTTTTGGTGGAGATTGATCTCAGTGGAGACACTCCGTGCCCGGGCTATTGTCAGTATTATTCGCCATAAACCAACGATAAACCTAAACCGACATCTTAATAATAAAACGCATAATTTTGGTAAAACAAAAGCTAACTAACGATTTCTTTCTATCTAACTTTGTTCTTTTGCATTTGGAACCTGCTGACATGGCCGTGCTAATGAAGGTATTTCCTTTGAGGAAATGACTAGGACAGCTGACACTTTGTAGCGACCTGAAGCATGCTCGAACCTTGAGTTCGTAGCTTGTGGAGCGCAGGCCATGCGATGTTAGTCGTAGTCTTTACTACGCAGTCGTCACCGTAAATACACACATTAGATGACTATGGCTTACAAAGAGTAAACCAAGGTGCAGGAAGGCATTTTAATAATACTGTTGTCTCTTATTAATTATTTATGATGTAAAAGTGTATGAATCCTACATGTTACCTTCTTGTGTGCTGTTAGCACCTAGTTACTAAGAGTAATTAAATGTTTTTTTTACATGGCTGTTCACTTAGCTTTGAATGTAATTGTTTTCTATTACGGACGTCATCGCCGTAAATTTTGTTATTAATTGATAGGACTTAGCTAGATGAATTAACGTTAAATGTAAATGTGGAGATGGTATCATCCTAACTTAGATTTGTTTTGCTACCCTGTTAAATGTAAATTCTGATATTAGCTTGATCTTGTAACTTGACCTAGGGATTTGCGTCGTACCATTTTCCTAGTGTTGCTGTTGTTGCTTTGTTATTGTGAGATAGATCTTTCGTGAGGGTTTTCCGTAACTTCTCAGGTAGGGACCTGCTCTTTATTTTTGTTTGTTTATTAGCTTGCGGACTAGCCGATTGAAACACTCCGAACTAGGCTAGGGGCTTGTGGATTTTAACAATAAATTTTCACGGTGTTTTACATAAGTCTGCATGTTTATTTTCTCAGTCTAGTTTTTAAGGTGAACCTTTCCTTAGGCAGTCTATGACCATCGTCACCATGTACCACGATCCCTGTGGACTACAGATTCTCGTGCCGCTTTGGCCTATTTGGAAGTTCACCTGATCCTCACGGCAATTATGTCCGACGGGTGAGATGTTAGGGAAGTCATTGCGGTTGTTGGCTATCCTGGCAGCTCCACCGACGGTCGCAGTATATATATCAGAAATCTTTTCGGGAGTGGAAACAACATTTCTCCAAATTCCGTTGCAATCGCATGAATGGTATATGAACGCATACGGATTTTTTTAAACGATACGCGCGCCGCTATTTATTTGTTGAATCTACTCGTGCGCTACCAATTGTAAAAAGGATTTACTAAGTCAGAAACCTTTCCTGGAATGAGCACAACAATTCAAACCAAGTTTCATAGCAATCGGATGAATTGTATATGAACGCATACGGGACTTTGTGTAAGCGATTCGCGTGCCGTCGCTCATTTGTTGAATCAACTCGTGCGATACCTATGGTAAAGTGGGTGTACTAAGCCAGAAACATTCCCTGAAGTGTACACAACAACACACTCAAGTTGCATCGCTATCGGACGAATGGTATATGAACGCATACGGGACTTTGTTGAAACGCTTCGCGCGTCTTCGCTCATTTGTTGAATCTACTTGTGCGCTACGTATTGAAAAATTGATTTACTAAGCCTGAAACTTTCCCTGAAGTGTACACAACAACTCACCCAAGTTTAGTCGCTATCGGACGAATGGTATATGAACGAATACGGGACTATGTTGAACCACTTCGAGCGTCGTCGCTCATTTGTTTAATCTACTTGTGCGATACCAATCGTCAAGTTGATTTACTAACCCAGAAACCTTCCCTGAAGTGTACACAACATCTCACCCAAGTTTCATCGCTATCAGAAGAATAGTATATGAACGCATACGGGAGTTTGTAGGAACGCTTCGGGCGTCGTCGCTCATTTGTTGAATATACTCGTGCGCTACCTATTTTAACATGGATTGACTAAGCCAGACACCTTACCTGAAGTGTACACAACCTCTCACCCAAATTTCATCGCTATCGGTCAAATGGTATGTGAACGCATACAGGACTTTGTTGAAACGCTTCGCCCGTCGTCGCTCATTTGTTGAATCTACTCGTGCGCTACCTATTGTCAAGTGGATTTACTAAGCCTAAAACCTTCTCTGAAGTGTACACAACAACTCACCCAAGTTTCATCGCTATCAGACGAATAGTATATGAACGCTCTTTGTTGAAACGCTTTGCACGTCGTCGCTCAATTGTTGAATCTACTCGTGCGCTACCTATTATAACATAGATTTACTAAGCCAGAAACCTTGCTTGTAGTGTACACAACCTCTCACCCAAGTTTCATCGCTATCGGACGAATGGTATGTGAACGCATAAAAGACTTTGTTGAAACGTTTCGCCCGTCGTCGCTCATTTGTTGAATCTACTCGTGCGCTACCTATTGTTAAGTGGATTTACATACCCAGAAACCTTCCCTGAAGTGTACAGTACATCTCACCCATGTTTCATCACAATAGGATGAATGGTATATGAACGCAAGTGGGATATTCTTGAAACAAACGCACGCCATTTTGTTGAAGCTACTCGTGGGCCATCTATTGTGAATTGGATTTACCACGCCTATAACTTTTCCGGGACTGTGCACAACAACCCACCAAACTTTGATCGCAATCGGGTGAATTGTATATGAACGCATCGCCATTAAGCATTTGTTTAACTGCTCGCGCGCTATCTATTGTGAAATGGATTAACCATACCTATGAACATCCCGAAAGTGTGTAAAACAACTAACTAAAATTTGATCGCAATCGGATGAATGGTTTATGAACGCATAAAAGCCGAACAGACAGACATTCCTTTATATATATATACAGTGTGGTCCACCCGCCCCTTATTATTTAGTTTTATGAAACCCTACTAACATCACATTTCTCCCGATGGTCGATATTGCTCTGTGCTGTGACTGTGTGACAGCAATGTAATTGGGTCATGGGTCTAGCAAAGAAAAACCGACCTTAAACTTTTCCCCGCCAAATACTATGGCCCATTCTACTAACATATGACTTACTGCTCCTTGAAATAACACACATGCACGAAATACGATCGAAGTAATAGCTTACGCCACGTGATCTGTAATAGTAGAAAGTTAAATCAAGACCATAAACCGTGATTGAAGACATTGAGATGGACTTAAACGTTTGAGGTGGGACGGCTACAGTAACTAAAGCACGTTTAGCGGGCGGTATCTACCATGTGTGTGTGGCTGAGAGGGTTAAAGCCTGACCGTACGTGGTGGGCACGAGCGGGTAGAATGGTGCATCGAATCCAGTAGCAGGCATACTATTTTGAACGAAAGCCCACATTCCATTTTAGTCGGGATGTAACTACATTGCCACATTTATTGCCTTACGACGTATTTTTGTGAAGAGTACGTTGAATTTTGATGATTTATAAAGAGAATACGATCTAATTGGTATGTTATGCCACGTGACTTGTAATGGCAGAAAATTTTAAAAAAATGGCATGAATATTAACATAACATAGCGAAGTGTTGCTCCGGAGGTCCGGGTTCGATTCCCAGCTCTGCCAAGAAATGTAATACTTGTCTGAGGGCTGAAATTGGGTAAACGTAGCCTCATGAAGCAAATATGAGAAGAAGTGGGTTCGATTCCCTCCTCAGCCACCCTGGAAATGGTTTTCCGTGGTTTCCCACTTCTAATCCGGCCACGGCCACCTCCTTCCCAATCCTTAATTGCAAATAAACAAATCATTACAAGCCCGCAATAACTCGGGTTATCAGACAAATTCTACACACACATCCAAGTAAACGGGGCTAAATAACCGCGATATTCTAGCCCCTCAAATGAAACAAAACAACAACATATCGAAGGATATTCTGATCGCCAGTGCTTGCATCGAAGTATATGTATTCCTTAGAAATTCCCATGGTATTATTAGCATCCTATCGATTTTTGCAAAAAATGAAAGTAGACTTATGAGATCTACACAGGGCCAAAAATTGTGTGTCTGTCTGTGTGTGTGTGACTGCGTGTCTGTGTGTGTGTGTGTGTGTGTGTGTGTGTGTGTGTATGTGTACTCTGAATGTCTGCCCCCAACCCCCCCTATCAATTCGAACACGGTGAAACCGAATTGAACGATATTTGGTACAGAGGTAGAACTAGCAAAGGGTACTCCAGTGTCATGTTTTATATTGCCGACATCTTGACGGAAACGTAATGTCGGCCACCCAAATGTTCAAAGCTTAAATCAAATTACGAATAACTTAATCATCCGATCTCTACCAAATTTTGCAAAAACATATATTTATATGGCGAGCGTCTTTTGATTGAACTACAAGGTAATCACCCCAAGAGTTTGCAGATGGCGGCCATGTATGTGTGCAAATCGATTCCCCCTATCTATTCAAACACGGTGAATCCGAATTGAACGAAAATTGGTGCAGAGGTAGCACTAGCGTAGAACACGTCAGTGTCATGTTTTATATTGCCACCATCTTGACGGAAACGTAATGGTGGCCAGCCAAATGTTCCAAGCTTATATCAAATTACGACTAACTTAATCATTTGATCTCTACCAAATTTTGTAACAACATATACTTGTATGGTGAGCGTCGTTTGTCTGATATACAAGGTCATCAACCAATTAGTTTGCAGATGGCGGCCATGTATGTGTGCAAATTGATTCCTCCTATCAATTCAAACACGGTGAAACCGAATTGAACGAAATTTGGTACAGAGGTAACACTAGCAAAGGGCACTCCAGTGTCATGTTCTTTTATCGCCGCCATCTTGATGAAAACGTAATGGCGGCTATCCTAATGTTAAAAGCTTGAATCAAATTACGACCAACCTAATAACCTGATCTCTACCCAATTTTGCTACAACATACCTTTATGTATAGAGATTCCTTTGACCACACTACAAGGTCATCAGGCCAATAATGTACGGATAGCGGCCATGTACGTGTGCAAATCGATTCCACCTATCTTTTAAAACATGGTGAAACCGAATGGAACGAAGTTTGGTACAGAGGTAGCACTAGCAAAGGCCACCTCAGTGTCATGTTTTATATCGCCGCCATCTTAACGGAAACGGAATGGCAGTCACCCAAATGTTAAAAGCTTAAATCAAATTACGACCAACCTAATAATTTGATCTCTACCAAATGTTTCAACAACATACCTTTTTGTGGGAAGCATCTTTTGACTGACCCACAAGGTCATCAGCCCAATAGTTTACAGATAACGGCCATGTATGTGTGCAAATCGATTCCCCATATCAATTCAAACACGGTGAAACCGAATTGAATGTTTTTTTTTTTTTTACAGAGATAGCACTAGCAAATGGCGCATCATATTCATGTATAATATCCGTATAGCACGTTGTATTTCAAGAAGCTACTTCAACCAACAATCAATTATAATCCTTGAAAAGGACAAATAGTTATAACAATACCCATGCATTTAGGAGAAAGTAGGCTATACGTTCTTTACCGAACATCTTGTTTTGTTATTACATTTTAACAAAAAGTATTAGCATATCTTTAGGCCCGTATCACACGACACTCGCTGGCAAGGAAGCTGCTGTGATCGCTGGTACAAAGTCCTGCATGATTCTGTTCTCTTCGTCAGTACACCTGCTTGTATGACCGAAGTGTATCACACGCTAGCATTTTGTACGCTAAGTTGTATGAAATAAAACCGAAGGGCTGTCATTTGAGGGCATTATTTGCTGTTCTTTCGCCTTATTAACGCAAAGCGGTCGAGAAACTTGCTGTAAGTAAATTAGAAAACATGCCAGGTACTGAATGAATGCATTCCAATCAATATTTAGGATCTAACTATAATAATTGAATATTTTACCATACGTGTTAATAAGAAGCGCAACAAAAACCTCGAGAGTGTGTTGGAAATGTGTGCAAGTGTTATTGCGCCCGCTCGCTCTTTCGAAGATCCCGGGTTCAAGACTATCCAACGGCAGAATTTTTAACTATTCTTTTTAACTATTTTATTATACCCTCCCTACCTCGTACTGTGCCCGTTTAGACCGGAGTCCGCACGACCACATATGCATTTTACCAAGAATCAGTCAGCACGAGAGTCAAAATATCCCGGGGCGCCAGATGGGTTAAAGATAATCGCAAAAACGACATCAAATGAAAAAAATGCTTTCCTGATTTTGGCTCAATGCAACAATAAGGATAGAAGGAGATTGTTGGACCATTCAACTATTCGATTTTCCACTTGGAATCATTATTAAGAAAAATATTTATATTTGTGGCCATTTTAGTAACTTTCACAACTTGCAATTCTTGAACAGAATGCAGAAATAAGAATTGTAGCTTCATAATAAATTCATTTAGTTCATGACACTAGGATTGAAAACATCCTTCAAATTATTCGTGGTTATAGAATTATTTTTAATTGGCAGTGGCCCATTCTATTATTTTTATAAGAACACAATATTCCAACAACAACGGCAAAGGTCTTCCTCTGAAGAAGAATAAAATACTTTCATGACAAATCCGGGTTCTAGCAAAATCAAAGTATTAATGGAATCCGTAAACAAGGTTGAAATAAGAACTGATGGTTTTTAAGAACTAACCTTTGGGTCATTCATACGACGCAATGTGTAGTTCCAATACTCCTTCTTTAACACTGAGTCATCGAACCTGCTATTTGATTGATGCTCAAATAAAAACCTCCTCATTCCTGCGACTTAAACATGCGCACCTGGGAATGGCATTTCAACTACTCCACACACATACATTTTCTTCCCAAAATTTATACAATAAATCAAGCCTCTGCTTATTATCAACACTGGAAGATTTATAAACTTACAAGTTTATTTTATTTTACCATTCAGTTCAAAACGTGAAGTTACCACACTTATGATACTCTCTATTTCACTTTCGAATGTGTATCTACGTCATGATTTTATATAAATAAAAAAATATCCTAATTGATACAAATATCATTTGCTTCCCGTTTCATGCCTCTCCGTGTTATCTGAAAAATATACTTTGCTCATTGCAAGTATTAACTGTTCAACCAGAACTGTAATGTTGGTTGAATGCGGGCTTGCGCTAACCACTATCCTTCGGAAAATCACCTGTTCCAAACTAGAAATGATTAAACTACTTCATAAGCTCTCTCTCAATGAATGTGATTATTAGAAAATATAAGATCCAAGAATTATTTAGAAAAGTTATGAAAATCATTATTATTATTATTATTAGTGGATTATTATTATTATTATTATTATTATTATTATTATTATTATTATTATTATTATTTATATTATTGTAAATGTGTTTAATTATTATTTCATTATGTGAGAATCCACATGTTCGATTCTTCGAATATGGATAAAATATCCATTTCTCAACAAATATAATTATTAACTTTTACAGTTACCTCGGCTGATTACCGTGATTATCAAAAATAATATGAAACATTCAAATAAATGCTCGTTATGCTCGGTCATCGATCCTAAACTGTTTTGAGTGCTGAAAATACTCAGAATAACTCTAATATGTCTTGCGTAAATCATTGCAAGATTTAAATACGAAGAAAAAAACAAATGTGTTGGTCATCTGCAGAAAATGAGTTTGTTCCAATTAGCTAGGCATAATATAAAATTCAAATGTGGCTTACATTTCTCGTTGGTCTTGAAGCGTAGTGAACCTGGTCTGTACCAGATTTATCCAGATACATGCCCTATTGGACACGCAAGTCTAATCCTTGTATCGGCCGCCATTATATACCCACAATCTGTCTAACACGACATAGTGGAAATATTTCTTGAAGTTTGAAGTAACTGCTGATCCATTTTAATATTGGCTTCAATTAAATCCATAGCAGTTCGCTTAAATGGGGTCAGATCTAAATGATCTATTCTCAAATACGTCAGTTGTAACATAACTCACGGTAATCTTTTCAGTACAAGAAAACACTGACAGTCTAAATCAATCAACGGCTGTTCTGAAGATCGTTCCCTGGGCATGGTTTATCACCATCTATCATGCGCGAAGCAACTTATAGTTTCCCTTTGTCGGCTAATGAACAACACCGTGATAGACTGGCCTTCAATATACTGAAAGATCGGAGTGGTTATCAAGTTACAATTTATGAAACTGACTAATTGGATTAAAATATCCAAGTATTGAATTATTATTACTGGACTGTGACAAAGTACTTTCTAGACAAAGTCTAGCATGTGTCCATATAGAAATAAAGTATTTCACCAGTGTCCGTAGAAAATAACAATCACCTTAGTGATTCCCTCTGCCGGAAACTTACTATGTTCCACATGTATCGCAGCACTTTTTTGACTATCACAATTTAAAGATATCTTCTGCGTAGATCCGGCAACCATGTGCCTTGGCTCAACGTAGCAGCAGCACCTTGTCATGCAAGAGCTTGGTTCGAAGTGAGCTGATGATGCTTGGGCCGGTCGGCTTTTATTCAAAACGGTCGGGTCCACGCTGGATCACGCTGAAATCTGGAAATCCTCATATCTCCGGTGTCTCTGGTCCGATTCCCTTGAGACTAAGTGCATTCTCTTTCATTTGGCCGTGCCAGTAATCTGATCCAAGTCTCAAGTCTCTACTCCATGGCTAACTATTTAATCAACAAATAGTCTCGACCTCTGCTACTACTCGCTACGTCACTTGACATGCTCTTGGCTGCACAAAGTTTCCATTCCATTCTAGAAGTAATGGAGCGCGATATTCAAATATCTCAACTTTCAAAAGCGGCTGTAGCCTTTCCCTTGATATCTAGGTGTCTGAATCTTGGAATACCCATTCCTAGAGTTGGGCACAGTACAGCAAGATTTCAACTTGTTTTTGTTCACATTATCTACGAAGACGATAGGGAAAGCAATTTTCTTGTTTCATTTAAATGGTTATTTTCCCTAAATACTGTTCAAAACCATGGATGGATACCATTCGTTATATTTTTTTTAGTCGAGTTTACCCTCCAGGTTAGGTTTTCCCACGGACTCAGCGAGGGATCCCATCATTGCCACCTCTATGGGCAGTGTCCTGGAGCTAGAAACATCTTGTCTGCGGGATACAACTGGGGAGGTGGAATCAGCACCTCGCCCAGGTGGCCTCACCTGCAAAGCGAACAGGGTCCTCTTGAGGGATGGGAAGGGAGGGGTCGATCGGGAGGGATAGGCAAGGAAGAGGGAAGGAAGCGGTCGTGGCCGTACGGTAGGTAACATCCCGGTATTTGCCCGAAGGCGAAGTGGGAAACCACGGAAAACCACTTTGAGGATGGCTGAGTTGGGAATCGAACCACCTTTACTCATTTGGACCACCCGAGGCTGAGTAGACCCCGTCCCAGTCCTCATACCTCGTTTCAAATTTCGTGGCAAAGCCGGGAATCGAACCCAGGTCGTCCGGGGTGGCAGCTAATCACGCTGACTACTACGCAATGGAGGTGACTCTATTCGTGATAATTAGAATGTTAATAGTTCAATGTTTATCCCAGAATCATAATATGACACGTTCTGTAATTACTGCCTTGATACGAGGCTCAGCGGTAACGTTCTCGCTTGCTGTGGCGAAAGTTGCAGGTTTGTATCCTGGCATTTGAGGGTGCGCAAATGCGAGGGAGCCATGTCAGTAGATTTACTGGCACGTTGAAGATCCCCTTCGGAGCAAAATTCCGGTACCCCGGCGTGTCTAAAAGTCAGAGCAGTTAAAAGGGACGTAAAACCAATAATGTTATAATTATCTGTATTTACTGTATGTTTGGGGCAGATGACCTCGTATTTCCGCCCCTTAAAACCTCACTAAATAACTATTACTGTAAGTGTATAGCAAGCGCTTTTCGTACAGACGCCGTTGAAAGAAATTATAGTTTCGGTCTGATGTATTTATTCGTGAGCCTACCCACATAACAAATCTATTTATGTGGGTCGTCTGAGTGAGTCGGAGTTTTCCTTTAAACAAAGGTGGTCAAAATTTCGAACACTTGCTACCTTGAATATACAGGATAGGTTACCTTGCTTTCGTTCTACAGGTCATTATGTCGTCGTCCAATCTGGCTGCGTACCATCGGATAAGTACGGTCATTTTCAGGACCAAATAAAAAAAATCACTCGTTGGAACATCCACAATAAACGACATTAAGAAAAAAAAAATGCACTAGTTCAAGGTTCGAACCTACTACAATGCGACTTCATTGACGCTACTCCAGCACTTCTTGATTTAGCCACCTTAGGCACCAGGAACCAAGGTTTATTGCTGGCACGTATTGAGTCTATTCGTAGACGCTTCATGTCCAAACGTAAGAAGGTGTTATTCGGAGCTCTGATCGTTTCAATCATGCATTATATTTGAGGTCATTGAAAGAACACTGCCACTATTGATTTCTACTATATTCGCGAGGATGTACTCAACGGTAAAGTTGTACAATGGACGTAAAGGAGCAGGTACGAATGTTTTTAGGATGACTGTCATATACGCGTTAGTTGGGTTGCCTTGCTCCAAAAAAATAAGGGGCTGGTGGACCACACTGTATATAAGATTATGGCGTACGACGACGAGACAAAGCTCATTTTCAGCCCCTTGGTGTCAGAAACAAAACTTGGGGTCCCTGAAAAGCCGTAAAAGGATCCCGAAAACTACATTGTAAGGCTCAAAAACCAACAGTTTCTTAGATATTCCCAGAAAACTAATTTCATTTAATAAACTAATGAAGTAATGCAAGCCAGTAACTATGACAACAGTATCTCAAGGGGTCAGATCCAGCTCGCCATCTATTTCTGCAAGAAGATGAGGCATGGTGGTGCAGCGGTCAAGCTGTTGGCCTCTCACCAAGGTGGACCGGGTTCGATTCCCGGTCAGTGCATGTGAGATTTTCGAAGTGAAATACCATGTCCTGTGGTTCGGATTCCACGTAAAAATGAGGTCCCGTGGCTCATGATCGTTTGATTAACGATTCCACGTAAAAATAAGGTCCCGTGGCTCATGATCGTATGATTAACGGTCACGTAAAACTAAAAGCTTCCTACCTTCCTTTTCTGCAAGAAGTAATGCCACTCCATTTATTACATTTCAGTGAAAGTTTGCAAATGGCTGTAAGGTTATCACGGAACCAACTAAAACTGTAAAATTCATCAATGCGCTTAAGGGGTTCAAGGAGTACCCTAGATTTTTTCACACGGCTTACACGTGCGATATGTCGTACAGAAGGTCTATTATATCTCCAAACAGCAACATTATTTTCAAAAAATCTTGATTTGAAATAGTATATTTTGCTGCTTTTAGGAATTTGGGCCATTGGAGGCTAAAAATCCTGAATTTTCATGCACCACAAGCCTTTATAATTTATTGAGAGCACCTTCTAACTAATCATTTTTCTTTGTCGGCAAACAGGTTCCAAGCCCCTAACCATTGCCACAGTAGATCAATTGATAACGTCTGGTTATTAATACCGAAGACCGTACGAAGAATGGGTACTTCTGCTAGTAACTTACAACACCACATATTTCAACACTCAAACACAGCGATTAATATACGATGACCTTGATCTGCGGTAGAATCTAATGTTGTTGTTGTTTCTGTTGTTGATTCCTTAGGGGTTTTGCGGCATCAGGGTCTTGTAGCCCCCTTTACATGGGTGTGTGTAGAAGTTGTTCGATAAACTGTCACTGTGATGTTTGTAGGTTTACTAGCGTGTGTACTTCTATACGGGGAAGGATTTGGGTAGGAAGCTGTTGTTGTTTCATGGGAGATGCATGGACATCATGGTTATTTAGCCCCTTGTACTTGGGTGAGTGTTGAATTTTGTCTAATAACCTGTGTTATTGTGATGGCTGTATTAGTGTGTGTATATATAATTCAGGTGAGGATTCAATCAATCAACGTTTAATATCCGTGTAGCACGTTGTATTTCAACAAGCTACTACAAACAGCATTCAATTTTACTCCTTGAAAAGGACAAAGATTTATAACTATACCCAAGATCGTGTCGGTCAGTAGGGGATGCATCCCCTTAGTAGGAGAGGATAACCACCATCCCGCATTGCCTATTGGGCTAAGTCTAACTAATGTACGCATTGGTTCTAGTAAGGCCACTTCCACTATGATTTATAATTTTAAACGAGCAGACTTCATTAAAATGTATAGGTTATTGTATAAAACTAACTGGGAATATCTTGATACATTTCATGACATTGATAGGGCAGTTGAGTATTTCTATGACAAAATTTATGCAGTATTTAATGACACTGTACCTTTCATAAAAACGCATAGAAAACGTTCATACCCTAGTTGGTTTAATTTAGATATTATCAAAAATTTGAAATTGAAGGAATATCATAGAAAGAAAATGAAATCATAACTGCAGCCACTACTCGCTTACGTACCTCCCTTCAATAATGGATCTCTAGTTCGAGAGCCTCAGTAAGGTGGCTGTCAACACGGCCTTCTAAACTACCACTAAGTTTCAGTTTCTCTAAGTTACCTTTATGATTGAAACTATTTTCATGTTCTAAAACTCGTCGATTAGCATTTTTCCAGTCATTGTACCCACTATAAAATGCGTCCGCCATATCAGAGTGTCCAAATAGCATACATGGAACGCAAAAAAAGCATCCTTTTGATGGCGAATAAACCTTCCATGTTCTGTTTATTGTTTCACCATTTTGGAGTTATTTGAAAAATAAGCTCTTGGACAGACAACGAACTTTGTCAGAATATTGTCATTTAGATTGATTAAAGTCTGAATGTGAATTTTGTACCACACCTTTAGTACATATATAATCTCGTAGTTCTTCATTTACATTCCATAAAGCAGGATCCGAATCAAACATAAAATCAGCTTCCCCACATTCTAAAGCTATTTCTCCTTCAGTTTGCTTTTCAAACATAACCCGTTGCAAATCAGTTTCACAAGTCAATGAAGCGACATCGTCATATCCCCGAACCGAGTTTCACAAGCAGAAGAAACTGACGGTAAACTGCCATTGCTTTTAAAATTATTAACACTCACATTTCCACACTCCGTATTGCGTGAAAAAAGGGTTGTTATTTTAGGAACCTGCATTATGATTCTTTCATTTCTCCCGTCTTTTTCTTATCGCTGTTTTCTAAACTGTGCCCCACTAAGTTTCAGTTTATTACTTATAGTAAGTAGTGGTTTTGTAGGGGTTCTACAGCCACCTCCACCTCCCCACCTCACAAGATGGCGGCAGTGCGATATCTCTCGAACTTATGGTTGGATTTTAACAAATGAGGTGTTGTTGAACTCGGGCAGACACCCCCTTTCCAATGGACAACATATTTCAACCCCAAAAAATAAAACCTACCCCTACTAGAGGGTGAAATTGATTTTTTAGAGAATCTCTGTTACCAATTGCAACATGTGAGAGTTTGAATGCCGATATGGATTTAAACGTTGTTCCACATAAAGTGCATATGTTCGGTCGATAGCCACTATGAATTAACATGCTTGTTTTTGTTTTTTACGCATGCCCACTCATGGCTTTTGTAAGAGGGTGGGGGAGTGGATCCCTATGGATGGGTTATTGTTGACGGGTCATTGTTGGCGGGGTCATTGTTGTCGAGTCCTTGTGGACGAGTCCTTGTGGACAAGTCCTTGTGGACAGGTCATTGTTGACAGGTCATTGTGGACGAGTCCTTGTGGACAGGTCCTTGTGGACGAGTCCTTGTGGACAAGTCCTTGTCCCTTTGGACTGATCCCTTTGGACGGGTCCCTTTGGCCTGGTTCCTACGGACTAGCCCATGAATTTATTTAAATTATGTCAAAGGGCCTAACTACATTTGTGTGTGTTGAATTGACGTTGTTCATAATCCCCCACTACTATAATGGGATAACGATATGAAAGGAAAGTGACGAAATACATGTGAACATACAAGGGATCTAACTTGGTGGATGGATGTGTTCTAACGAGTCATTTGTAGTTGAAAGAGAATAATACATGTTCTTAAGATGTTAAAACTGAGGAGATGGCACGTGCAGTAAGACGTCTTGTTACTTCCTGTGTCATATTACAGACATGACAGAGAGCGCGCAGATCTGTTGCTATGACTAACACTGCAGTAATTTGAAACCGCAAGTGTTCATTAAGACAATGGATGATGATCATACAAAGTTAGCAGTTATTGGATATTACACAGGTGTTCCTTCCGGTGTCATGTTGATGACATACCAGAGAGCGCACACTGCTGTTGTTATGACTGACGCTGCAGTAATTTGAAACCCCATGTGTTGATTAAGACAATGGGTGATGATCATGCAAAGTCAGCAGTCATTGGATACCACACAGGTGTTCCTAGTGTACTTTGGACTCTCAACTGTATTGGGAAAGGAATTGCAATGATCTGCAAAAACTGCTGACACGAGCGATGAGAGTTTATATAAGAGGGGTGTCATATATCTCTCTACTGTCAGTCTTTATTACTCGCTTTGAGTGAACAGTGCTCTATTACTGCTCAAGAGTTGTAAAAAAAAGCCGTTTTGGTAGAAAATCATTAAATTATTTTGCAAGGTAAGTACTTATTACTAATGGATTGTAGTCTTTTATTACTAATTGATGTTGAAGTTATTGATTGGAATGTATTTATTTATTGATTGATTGATTGATTGATTTGTTTACAGATAATTGGGTACCTTTAGGTTACCAGATTCCTACAATCTGTTCATTCAGTGACAGCAGTTGATAAATTATAAAAAGGTAAGTGCCCCCTCTAATAACTTTTAAACAGTTAGAGTGATATTTTCCAATGTTCACCCCTACATGTTAGCGAAAATGGTATATTTGGCAGTCAAAAGATGGAACTACTTGACCATGGTGTGTAAAGCTAATTTTGTAGGTTAGATTTTGATTACCGCTCTATTAAGTCTGAATGTTCATTGCTAGGTGTCAGTGACAGATGGAATATTTAAAGACTTAACCTCAGTTCACCTAACATAACCTAACTTTACCTAACTTAACCTTATCATGTGACATGTTTTACAATTTTAAACTTGTTTTAAGACTGGCTATGACGTTACACTTAGCTCACTTAACTGGCGATCGCTGGTTTTTATCACGTGACATGTTCTACAAGTTTAGACTTGTTTTAAGACTGGCTATGACGTCACACTTAGCTCACTTAACTGGCGATCGCTGATTTCTATCACTCTATCATGTTCCAATGTTCACCGCTAGATGTCAGTGACAGTGGTATATAGTAACCCCCAGTTAGAACTGCATGAAGTTAGACTTGCTAGGAGTTCACAGATGATCGATTTAAATACCCTGCTATAACCATTGACTGGAATGTAATTAAACTATTTATATTGTACTTTTGTTTATCATTTATTATCATTTATGATTTCTTTCTTTTATAGGTAATTTCGAAAGGGATCATCATGTTCAAGTGTGGTGACTGTAAGAAACAGTTCTCAAGACCTGACAGCCTTCAACGACACGCAAATGTTAAACATGACATTAAAATGTTTGCGTGCAGTCATTGTGCTACCACATTTAACAGACAAGATAATCTTGCACGTCATGTAAATTTAATGCATGTTAGTTCAGCACCATTTTCATGTTCAGTTTGTGAACTTGGTTTTTCTGCTGTAAAGCGATATCAATCCCACATGGTTGAAGTGCATGGTGAACAACAAGAATTAAAAACTGTAAAACCAACAACTAGCACGGAACCTTTAAATGAATGTAATGCACAAAAGCGTAAACGTTCTCAAGATTGTGAAAATAGTTGTGCAACAAAAAGAAAGAAGAATGGTGAACCTTCGATAACACATTGTGATGTATGTAATATTGATATACCTTCTTCATTCATTCATGGACATTTACGCAGTATTCATCATAAAAATAACGCTTGCCATGAAAGAAATTCTGGAAATGTTCAACAAATTGGTAGTGCATTTAAAAGTCGAATTACTAGTTATAGACTTTATAGTAAAGAAAAAACTCAAAGTATTGAATTATTTTTAAAAAATGTTCAACCAACTGTGTTTGGCTTAGTAGAAAATGTTTTATTAGAGCATAAAACATTTAAGATGAATTTTGAACTTTTTGGCCTCTATGTAAAAACTGAGAGCAAAGGTGAAATTACGGATATCAAATCTTTTAATACAAAAAACGTAATTGTTAGTGAATCAACTAATATTAGTGATATATATCAAAATATTTCAAGTGCTATCATCGTGAAGAGTGAAGAGTTCCAGGAAAGGGAGTCGGGCTGGGCATTGGTTGAAGTACTTTATTTAGAAACCAACATGAATAAATATAATCCCCTTCGAGCATCATCATACATTGATTTACCTGCATGGATTAAACGGAAGAAAGCTTGTGTAAACGTTATGAATAGTGACCATGCATGTTTTGCATGGGCTGTAACCTCAGCTCTCCATCCAGCAGCGATGAATGAAAAGAGAACGTCATCTTATCCTCACTATTCTTCAGTGTTAGATTTAAAAGAAATAGAATTTCCTATGGCGATAAAAGACATTCAACGTTTTGAAGAGCTGAACAATGTAAGTATTAATGTTTATGGAATTGAAAATAAGAGTATAGTTGGTCCTCTATATTATACTCAGGAAAAAAAGAATGCTCATGTAAATTTACTATACATAACCGAAGGTGAAAATGCTCACTATTGTTGGATAAAACATTTATGTAGACTTGTTGGTAGTCAACTATCAAAATACAAAGGTAAGAAGTGGTTGTGTGAAGGTTGTTTGCTCTATTTTACAAAAGAGGATCAACTAACTCAACATCAAGAATGGGGGTGTAATCATGTTCGTACGGTATTACCGACTCCTAAAAATAACATTCTAAAATTTAAGGATTATGAGAAACAGCTTCGAGTACCATTTGTTATATATGCTGACTTCGAGGCTTTGCTAAAACCATTTAATACATGTTCATCGAATCCAGCCCAACCTTTTACCAACACTACTCACATTCATGAACCTTTTAGCTTTGCATATTATATTAAATGTAGTTATGATGACTCTTTAAATAAGTTTGAGCTCTATAGAGGACCTGATGCACCTAAAGTTTTTATGGAAAGGCTTGAGAAAGATGCCATCCGTATATCCTCTATTTTAAATAAGATCATTCCAATGGAACCACTAACTTTATTAGAGCAAATGAATTTTGAAACTGAAACTAATTGTTTTATATGTGGTGAATGTTTATATACAGACAGGGTTCGCGATCATGACCATTTAACAGGACAATATCGTGGTGCTGCTCACCAAGAATGTAATTTAAATTATAGAGTAAGTAAATTCATTCCGGTCATTCTACACAACGGTAGCAAATACGATAACCACTTTATCGTTAAAGAATTTGGAGCTTCAGATGTGAAAATTGATGTGATTGCAAATAATAAGGAACAATACATATTGTTCACAAAATACATCAAAACTGACAATAAGAAAACGATAAAACTGCGATTTTTAGATTCATTCCGCTTTATGCCGAGTAGTCTTGATAAGCTTGCTAGTAATTTAAAATCAGATCAGTTTCATGAAATTCAACGTGTCTTTCCTAAAGAAGATGATTTTAATTTGATTTGTCAAAAGGGTATATTCCCTTACGAATATATTAACTGTGTGGAACGTCTTGAGGAGCGTTCTTTACCACCGAAAGATGCATTTTACAGTTCCTTAAACACAAGTCATATCAGTGATCAGGAATATTTACATGCACAACGTGTATGGGCACAGTTTGACATTCAAACTTTAGGAGAATTTTCAGACATATATTTGAAGACAGATGTGTTGTTATTAGCAGATGTCTTTGAAAATTTTCGGAATGTTTGTATGAAAATTTATGACCTTGATGCTTGTCAGTATTTCACAGCTCCTGGGTTAAGTTTCAGTTCAATGTTGAAAAAAATGAAAGTAAATTTAGAATTAATGACTGATATAGGCATGATCAATTTTATAAAATCATCAATTCGAGGTGGATTAAGTCAATGTAGTGGATGGTACTCTAAAGTGAATAATAAATACATGCCTAGCTACAACCCTTGTGAAGAGTCAAAGTATATTGTCTACCTCGATGCAAATAACCAATATGGTTGGGCTATGAGTCAATATCTACCACTGAAAGATTTTCGCTGGCTGACACAACCTGAAATTGATGTCTTACATGTTGACACTCTTAATGATAACGATGATAAAGGATATATTTTAGAGGTAAATCTTGAGTACCCTAAAGAGTTACATGATGATCATAATGATTTACCATTTTTTCCTGAGAATATGAAATCTCCATACATCACATCACGAACAAAAATGTTAATTGCTAATGTAAATGATAAATGTAAATATGTAATACATTATCGAAACTTGAAACAGTGTCTACAGCATGGATTGAAATTAACTAAAATTCATCGCGTATTGCAATTTCATCAGTCAGCATATCTCAAACCGTATATTGATCTAAACAATAATTTAAGAACACAGTCAACAAACGCGTTTGAAAAAGATTTTTATAAACTCATGAATAATAGTGTTTTTGGAAAGACTATGGAGAATGTTGATAAACGAGTTGATGTAAAGCTGATAACAAAGTGGGAGAATGATGGTAAAAGGTATGGTGCGAGCAACTTAATAAGCAAGCCTAATTTTCATAGCTGTTCAATTATTCATGAGGATTTAGTTGTAATACAAATGAATCGTCTTAAAGTAACTTATAACAAACCCATATATGTGGGTTACACCATTCTGGAATTGTCAAAAACACTTATGTATGAATTTCACTATGATTATGTAAAGAAAAACTATCTTGATAATGCTAAATTACTCTACACAGACACAGATTCTTTTATTTATGAGTTTAAAACTGATGATTTTTACGAGGATATCAAAACTGAGCTAAATAGGTTTGATACAAGTGACTACCCCAAGGATAATATTTACCATTTACCTCTAGTAAACAAAAAGGTTCTTGGGAAATTTAAGGATGAATGTGCTGGTGTTATTATAGACACCTTTGTAGGCACAAAATCTAAATCATACAGCTATATGACAATTGATGATGTAGTAGTAAAAAAATTAAAAGGAGTGAAAAAGAATGTTGTTAGTAAAGAGTTAGATATAAGTGATTATAAAAACTGTATAGTTAGTAACCCACCTGTATTATATAAGAAAATGTGTGTATTTAGAAGTAAAAATCATCAGCTACATACCAATTTGTTGAACAAAGTTGCTTTAAGTAATGAAGACAACAAACGATTCATTATACCCAACACATTTAATACTCTTGCTTGGGGAAACAGTCGCATTGACGACTATTACTTTACTTAAGTCTAATGATCACTATATTGTAATATTTGTAGTGTGTTTTATATTGTAATATTTTTGTAAAAACTGTAAGTAGAATGTATAATGTTAGGCTACAGTAGTTTAGTAAAAATAAGATAAGTAATACATTTTAGTGTAAAATGTTTGCGTTTGTATATTCCGAAAAATATTTTTTTTAATGTACAGAATGTGTGAACTAAACAAGGGAAATGTAAAAATGTAAAGTGGAAATTGTAAATATCCATGTGTGAAAAAGTGAAATAGTTATCACCATTTTAAAATTAAAAGACATTGTGATCTGGTAAACCTTGCTTTTATTTCACAACAACAAAAATGTACAGAATGTGTAAACTAAACAAAGAGAATGTAAAAAAATGAAAAGTGGAAATTGTAAATATTCATGTATGAAAAAATGAAAATAAAGAAATGGCTATCACCATTTTAAAATTAAAAGACATTGTGATCTTGTAAACCTTGTTTTTATTTCACAACATATATGGCTTTACAAAATAGAATACAAAGAAATACCATTTCCTCAATCCTTTTCAATGTTCATGTCCATTCATTATTAACTTTCCTTTTGGCGCGATTGATAGTAGGCGCTATTAGTAGACGCGATTGATAGTAGGCGCGATTGGTAGTGGACGTAATTCATAGTAGGCGCTTTTGATAGTAGGCGCGATTGATAGTATGCGCGATTGGTAGCAGGCGCTATTAGTAGGCGCGATTGATAGTAGGCGCGATTAGTAGGCGCTGACACTAGCAAGGTGATTATATAATAAGTAGCCGGCTGGGCGACTAGTACACCGACCCGCGTGCTAAGGCTACATCCCTTAAACCACATTTACAGTCTTTATAGGAACGCCCCCTAGTTCCTAGCACACCACAACACACTACACTGGTCAGCTTGCCCTGTCAAGGGGAGCTACCCTTATTTAGGCACAAACTCATAAATTAGTACAGCAACTCTCCCTTTTAGATCCACCCCCAAATAAGGGATCTAAAACACTGGTGGAGGCGGGGTCCTACGCATAGAGAAAAGGGACTCAACCAACGAGCCCTCGTAGGTAAAACGACCCCTTCCGTACCGCAAAAAGCCAAGCAAATTAGTGAGAAAATTTTTTCCCCAGACAAAAAGCACCATTTTTTTTTTGTGTGTGCTCCAAATTAGCTACACAGGGGAACTTCTTAATAAACCAACCCCCTAACCCCATACAGAACCAGAGAGATATAGGAATACACTGGCAAACACGTACAGACTTTTTTTTATTCTTATTGTAGGCCCATACACTGCAGTCAGAATGGCACCTCATGCAGAGATTGCAAGCCATAGAGGCAATAGGGGTACGCCAATATTATTAACATTATTGTTTAGATGCCAAAGGCACATACAGATCAGGCAAACACAAATACGGGCACTCCAAACAAAAATCGGGGCAATACAGGGCAAACAGCCATACACCCCGTCAGAGGGTAGGACAGCGCGATTAAGATGCGCACATACACTCTTGAATCACATACATGAACACCTCAATAGGTTCCATATACAAAGACACAGAATATACCGACAATTAATCACCACACATGGTCCCGTAATAGATAATGCAACCCTCGAGAGAATGAGGGTGCACTACACAAGCTTACACGCCCAATACAGGGAGCTAATTCGCGTCCAAGCGCTTCTCCAACTAGCGGCCACAAAACAATACAGAGCACAGAAACATTAATACATTAGTACAGTAATTTGCAAGCAGGCCATGAGCCTCAATAAGGCAGTACACCCAAATTTGGGACAAATACCGTGAGCTACAAGCCAATAAGGCCATTTTTGAGTTCATGGTAGGGCCATCAGCCCACCCGAGAGAGGACATAAGCGTGGATACGCTGACTCGACAATTTGCGAGGATGTCCCTCTCGCCACGTACTGCCACAGAATGGAAGGAGTTCGCCGTGGCCACAGTCCAGGAGACGGCCAGGTTAGGCTCCAACATACTAAAGAATACATCCTACACAGACACACATCCTCCAGCTCCGGATCGGAAGGCAATTTTGCCAAGCCGAGGGGAAGAGCCTAGAACAATCCCCTCGGACCGGATGAACGAGAGGGAGTTGAAGCCAGGACCTTCAATCACACATAATACGACAGAGGGACAACAGGAGGTAACCTCGTCATGGGCTGACGACGTAGAGCCTGACCTACCACATATAAAGCCTACATACACTCACACAGATAGGCTAACACAGTGGCAGGAGTCTGCCGTGGCCACGGGCCAGAAAGCGGACAGGCTACACGACACCACATTGGCAGGACGAAAACAGGCACTTAAGCGGCCCTCACCGCCAGTTCAAAGGGCAAATTTGCCAGAACGGAGGCGAACACCGGCATTAGTCCCTCAGGATGCACGGTACACGCACATACATATTAAACAGGCATTACCATACAATACACGGGGATTAGGAAAGGTATTATTACCCACCCCACAAAACCTCGCAGTCAAACATACATACACTCCCGCAAAATCTGCTAAGATAGCGCCAAGCGCAATAACGCCCTTAAATACAGGTACACTTAGACCTAGAAACACGCGCTACGGTGGAAGTAGGGCAAGGCTTACTTTGCTAGAAATTCCGCCGGAAAACAGCAAAGAAACACCTCAATGGATTTCAGAGGCCTATAATATCGTAACAGGGCAAAACCCTTCACCTTTCTGAGCACTGAAGCTCGAAAGACGATAACGACTTCCACCAAGGCCAAAGAAATAAACTAACATCGCTAACACCAAAATTATAGGCCACATAAGTTCTTTCACACGGGGGCGATAGGAAAATGGTCCAACAAGTACATAACCAACATGAAATCGCATATTTTTCTTTCTTATTTTATGTATATACAGTGCAATATAGCCAAAGTAGAAGGAACAATTCTAAATCCTTCTTGTTTTTTTTTTCGGAACCATGGCATTTTTCTCTCAGGCCATCAATGGTTATTGGGCGAAGTGATTAACGCCATAACGTAAAGTCTCTAATATGCTAAGCCAAGTGGAAGCCAAACAGGCTTCAGGCCGAAAAAGAGATATTTTGAACACAACTTAAGCATAAAATCACAGCATAAAGCTTAAGTGAGTCTTTCTAAGTAGAAAT
The DNA here is from genome assembly GCA_946902985.2 of Meconema thalassinum. Classification (NCBI taxonomy): domain Eukaryota; kingdom Metazoa; phylum Arthropoda; class Insecta; order Orthoptera; family Tettigoniidae; genus Meconema; species Meconema thalassinum. Next base: position 599,675,627 of record OX336388.2, on the reverse strand, counting down.
GACTAAACGTTCTATGTTAGGGTTCCACAGTTTGATAGATTCTCCTGTTGCGGGCGAAAGCCGTAAGTGTGGCAAGAATTAAGAATCTCAAACTAGTTTCAAAAAAAAAAAATTTTGGGAGGTGTGCTTTAACCAACTAAAAAGCCCAATTGCACACCGGGATGAGACACTGTCATTTTGGTGAGTTACAATTACTTTGATAGGCAGGTTTGACTCCCACAGTGCACTGGCTTTGCTCGTGACGTGGATACAAGGGTATCAGTTACGTCTGGCAATGGCCTTCCTAAGGTGTACTAGACAGTGTCGGTAGATTCCCCTGAGACGTAACCAGATTACGGTAGTACTCACGTTACCAAATTGGTAAATACTACACTCAGGTCCCAATCACCATTTTTTTTCAAAAACATAGTGCTCACGACATAATTTTTAGAGACTAACGCCACCTACTATTATTTTCTTTCAATGTGCTCTCTTAATGCAGAGCGGGGCATAAATAATTTTTTTTGTTTCACACATTTAGCCCAAGAAAGAAAAATGGCCAAATAAACTATATATATATTTTATACATAGGTATACATAACACAACACTCGGGGACACAAGTGTAGGCAATGGAAGGTTCTTTTGCAGACGGCCAATGCATATGAGATTTCCGAAGTGAAATGCCATGGCCTGTGGTTTGGATTCCAAGTAGAACGGAAATCCCGTGGCACACGATCTCTAGAAATGGTCACGTTAAACCACAAAATTCCCCTCTTGCCTTTTTATAATGCGAAGAGCACTAACAGAAAAGCAGGATGATTAAGAACACATGTTCGGATACACAGCGTTATCGAAACAAGTAAACAAGCGACCGCGCAAGACATTGCAACCCGACACCCTCATACTCAGCATTAAAGCAGACGTCAGTGATAAACTGCGAGCCTTACAGACGACAGTTCCCAAAGCACACTGCACGGAATCATTCATAGCCAACCTAAGAACCCTATATCTTCAAAATTTACACTACGAGGAGAGGGCAAAAATAAGCAAACTCCTCGCAGGAAGGTATACTAGGGGTTGCGCACAGAAAAACACACAGCCCATTTGCCATAGTGTAGGCGGCACAGAAATGGCCACCAAATCTTTACAGACAACCGGCTTCGAACCCATGTCCACACACAAAAACCTCGTACCGAAAACTAACTAAACAACGGTATTTTCGGTACGAGAAACACAAACAAAATACAGGCAGAATGCCCGCAGAACATGAACAACGCAGACATATAACACAGAGAATTACATAGAACACGGGTTCGAACCCCAGAGAAAATTGCACGCCAGGGAAAAACAAGCAGACGGCCTTCCAATCACACCAAAATTGGCCCATATAACGGCTTAGACAGATAATACTACATTCCTGCGGCCAAATGACAGGCATAAAATTCCAGAAATACACTTGACAGGGAAAATGGACTTTCCAGACAGAGACATATAAATTTCGTAAGACAACGGTCTTACGGAATAATGGCCACACAACGGCAATAGTAGCAGGGCGGATTACCACATCGGGCCGCCAGGAATTTAACACAATGACCACACTGGCATACGTGCAGAAAAACACGCAACAGTGGTTAACCTACATAAAATCCCGGCCTGAAGTTACACACACGAACTGATGACTTGCAGACTTAGCCACTTTGCAACACTGTCGATGACAAAACGCAATTGTGTAGTGGCAGTGACCATGAATAAACAAATGCAGAACAATCATAACACTATACATTTTTCAACACTGCGAAAGCATTTATCAACAAGCAGACGTCACAGACCAAAACTTGTCGCAGGCCCAGAGTAGCACGTTCGTAAAGACGTTGGCAGGCCACGGGCGCTTCCTACCCATACACAATATACACAGTAGGACTTAGCTCTACAGCAGACCAGGCGTCCGCGTGGTGTAGCGGAGCGTAGTCACACACACACACACAAACGCGCTCACCAATCAGGGGCGAACATAGGGACTTTGAGGAAACGGGACCTCCCCTTAACAACTTCTTTTTGCGACCCTAGTCCCGAAACAAATCATTCCAGGCGACTAGGACTTAGCCCTATAACGGACCAGAGTAGGTCGTGAAGCTTCGCTATCCCAAAGCGCGGATAGAAAACCAACATGGACCAAGGGAGGATGACAAGAGAACATGCTAACAGCGTCCCACTCTACTCCCTTCCCATAACCTTTTCACGTCCAGACATAAACAACGCAAACACATCTACACGACCATAAACAGCTACACTACACTACAAAGTATACATAAGGGTTGGTAAACTTCATGTGTTTACAGAAAGGGCATGCTACGCCCTGAGCCCCACCGCTATCACCTGAATGAGAGGGGTGCATCGGCCAACAACAACTAAGCGTAATGCACATCTCCATCTGAGAGATGAGGCCATAAGTAATAAATACTAACCATTTTTTTTTAAATTTAAATCATCCCGCATGAGAGGGAAATATATTAGTATTATGCCTCAACCTACACCTATCCATACATGAGTGCAAACGCCTCATATCCAGACGCATGCATGTACATCCCATCCATTCACCAGGGGATATTGATATCAGACCGGCATGGATTTTTATTTTATTTTTTGCAACCCCGGGAATTACCTGCCCCGTTCCACTCACTGTAGGAGCATCCCAGCACAAAAACCGGTTCCAGGCCGCCACTAACGCGGAATTCGGAAGTGCGCAACCTCCTCCTACCCTGCTTTAACCCACTCTACAGATAACTACCCCCAGATCACAATAACAGGGTACCTGACGCCACAGACCCTACTAACACCTCCATCAAGGTTAAAAAAGAGCATTATCGCTGGAGAAGCTGATATAGCACAGGTAGCCTAAAGTAGTCTACGTATGTAGAGGTTTTACCAGCCCACCACACTGGAAGTATTTTACATTTGACACTTTTTACACAGGTTACACCTATATTTAAAAAAAAAAGGGAATCTGAAACACCCTGGCTGATGATACCGGCGTTAGCCAAAGGTCAAAAGCACAACACTAGGGGCAGAACTGGGGTAGGTAATGACAACCCTTACCCCAGTTGGCTCGACAAATCAAATTACTGACGACTAGACCAAATAGACGAACCACGTAAGGTCAAAGCATTCGCGGCCTGGTCGGGCAAGCTCTGGAATCCTAAGTGCGCATAAACCGCCCCTGGGAGGAAGGGATGCTAAACCCACTTTGAGCCACGGTCGTCGAAGCCAAGACCTGCAGGGAGACTTTCTGAGAATGGCGGGAGAAATAGCTCACTCCGCGTCGGCCTCGGGAGCTATCCCTAGAGACGACCATATTATGACTAGACTGTTAGTTAAATTTACGTAAGTAGGACTTCCATGGCGGGGAGTCAGACTCCTATTCGTCAGGAGTGAAGCAGGATCCAAGGGTTCAGCAGGACCAATCCTAGATCCGACAAGTCCTTACCCCGCGAGGTGAAGGTGAAGACCACGACGGTAATCAATAATGCAGAATGAAATATGAATATATATATATGGAATGTACGCGCTCATTCGGTCCTGCGCCCACGTAAATGGACGACAACGGGTCGCCAGAGTTCTTAAATGAGTAGCATAGCGGGCACTCAAAAGGGTTCAGTGGGCCAACCCAGCAATGCCGATTAAGGCGAAGAGGACTCCCCGGACGCTCACTTCCCGGAGGACATATGAATACAAATATTGCGGCCGAAACAGGCGAAGAGGACTCCCCGGACGCTTTCTTCCCGGAGGATATTATGCCATTGGACCACACTGTCCAATGCCCACATAAATGACGACGCATCGGGCAGTCAGAGTGCATTAAGAGATGGGGCATTGCGCGCCCCTCACAGGAGCCAAGTGGGCGGCTCACCTACGACTAATCGGAACGGCAAAACGAGCACGACAAGGAAGTTACAGCGGGCGGAACGGTTAGCTTAGTGGCACCGTAAGCCGCCCGCGGATAGATTAATCCTAGTAATAGACGTCGACACTAGACTTAAGGGGACGGAATCTAGCGACCCTAGAGACAACCGGTGTTTCTGGGGCTCGTGCGGGTGGTGATCTGGGGATTTAATTGCCCCAGGCGATCGTCCTAGGCCAAATTTAGTTATAGACGGTTGCATTTGACACGCAACCTAGGATTAAGCAAATTTAATGAACACTGTTGCAATTCAGCACAGCATCTTTCGGCCATAGATTAAGGCAACCCTCTCGGCTTAGATGTAGTTTTTTTTTATATATATACCATAAGTAGAATAAGTGGTATAAGAGAACGCCGTTCGGCGCCTGATGACCCACAAATCCGTCATCAGGGTAAGTCCGATAATTCATGATAAGTTATTATAATGTAGCATAGTCTTACATTTAAGACAATTTTTTTTAATACATATATTGAGGTAAAATTTCGGCGCCTGGCGGCCCAAATTCGTTGCCAGGGTAAGCCCAATACTACAACACATTAGGAAATGACGTCACGGCACCATATAGGGTAAGCCCGGCCATATATCGAGTAATAATAACCATGCCATTCTTTTCACAGGTAAAAAGGGGCTTCAGACTGTGGCAACGCTGCCACAGGAAGCGGCATATGGAATAGGGAATTTCAATGTTTTGTTAACCTCTCCATTTTTTTTTGCAGGCATTGTCACCTAGAATATGACACGTGTAATTATGATTTTGCTGCCAGATAGCAGCAACATGCTATTTAATGCCCCCTTATTGTAGTATTATACCTGTGCATACTAACCTCCATTTAACATTCATTCTCACTTACACACTCACTACATTTTTTTTTACAGCTACACGTCAATAATCTGCACAGCGGGAATGATGCCTGTGGGGCATCAAGCTTGCTGGCAGATCTACATAAAACAAAAACACTTGAAGCGTCAAAATGCGACGCAGCTTACGGCGATGAGGGCGCAACCGGCATGTGGCGGCGACCCTCATGGCCAAGTGTGCAAGCATTCACCCACAGAGGATGCTTCACAGACTAGGTATTAAGAATACACTGCAAGCGGTACGACCACTCAACCGTGCCAAGAGGTGGCCGTATAGGATCAGCCGTGATACGGCAAGCGTACGTACAAACAGGTAGCGTGCACGCGAGGATCCAAATAAAAACTAGAATTATAAGGGTTTAGCGCGCTTAAGTAGACATAAGGTCATTGTAGTTCATAATTTTAAAGAGTAAACTACATACATATTCATGCGCCCACGGGCAATTATTCCAATGGAAATTCCTAAATGTCAGCATCGCAACATAATATTTTTGTCTGTTTATCAAGTTCACGTGTACACGATGTCTATATTTTTGTTTTGTTTTGTTTCGTTTGCTAAGGTAACACGTAACCAATGTCTGTGAATTGTTTTCTTTCATTTTTCTCTCTTCTAACTTCCCCATTTGTCAGGGTGTTCCGTTTTATCCCACACCAATAAATACATTTTAAATATTTCCTTTAAATTATACCCTGGAACACCCATTTTTTTTCTATTCTCTCCTATCTTCTTTATTGCGGGGAGCACTTTTTCCCCAAGATAGGGCGGACGACGCAATCATCCGTTCGGCCCTGGGTTTTTCCTCCCTGCACAACTATGTAACCATGTATAACCATGTTTTTTTTCTTTTTTATGCCGACAACGGCAATGGCGATTGTGCCTCAATAGCAATTATCTTCTTTATTCAACAATGTTAATGCACATTTCACCATGCAATGTAAAATTTATATACATATATATCTATGTACACCCCATAACCCTCCCCTCTGAACACGGGCTGACCGCACACCTACACTTCTGCACGACGACACCCGTTCCATACGACGACGCTTACGACGCCACCACCAGAAGAGACGAGGGGGATTCAAAAACTACTACGACAACATCCCAACCCCAAGTGCCCTTCCCGGTCGCGAGGACGCGACCAAATGGAGGAAGAGGCTTGTACAATACCCAAGGGGTATGCACCCCTTAGAGATCATCCCCCCCATCATCTGTCTAAATCTCATAAAAGGCAACCCTTTAAAAGCCTACCCAATATCCATCAATACTATAAGGGCAGCTGGCTACTCCATAAAGCAGCTCAACCCTTGCGTAATTATGACACACAGCGACATACTACAAACTGGTTCAACTATGCCACAACGCGCTGACAGAACAGAGGCTAAAGGTATAAAAGGTGCCTTAAGTGGGTCACGAGAATCTCTCCATCACCAGTGCTTCGACGAGACAGCCGGAGGCTAACGACAGTGTCAACCGAGGTGAGTCAGTCAGTCAGTGTTCAGAATCCTATTTTTGTAACCTAACACCCACAGTTTGTACTCACATTATAACATCACAAGATCCCTTAAAAGGGACTAACAGTTACTCATTGCTGACCAATAAACACTTGGTCAGTCTCTTACACTTGCATTACTGATCTACACTCTTCTTCACGTCCCCACGTCCTTCCTTACTCCCGTCACAGTCGGACGTGACACACCGTAGTAATAACGCCAACTCAGACGTCCTTGTATTCCTCACAGCGGCTAGCGTGCTCAATTGAAGCGCGTGCCGAACCGCTGACACTAGCAAGGTGATTATATAATAAGTAGCCGGCTGGGCGACTAGTACACCGACCCGCGTGCTAAGGCTACATCCCTTAAACCACATTTACAGTCTTTATAGGAACGCCCCCTAGTTCCTAGCACACCACAACACACTACACTGGTCAGCTTGCCCTGTCAAGGGGAGCTACCCTTATTTAGGCACAAACTCATAAATTAGTACAGCAACTCTCCCTTTTAGATCCACCCCCAAATAAGGGATCTAAAACACGCGATTGATAGTAGGTGCGATTGGTAGTAGACGCGATTGATAGTAGGCGCTATTAGTAGACGCGATTAATAGTAGGCGCGATTGGTAGCAGGCGCTATTAGTAGGCGCGATTGATAGTAGGCGCGATTAGTAGGCGCGATTGATAGTAGACGCGATTGATAGTAGGCGCTATTAGTAGACGCGATTGATAGTAGGCGCGATTGGTAGTAGGCGCGATTGGTAGTGGACGTTATTGATAGTAGGCGCTATTGATAGTAGGTGCGATTGATAGTAGGCGCGATTGATAGTAGGCGTAATTGATAGTAGACGTGATTGATAGTAGGCGTGATTGGTAGACCTTGAGGTGATAACCCCTTTTGATTGATCCCTGTTGATTTACCCCTTGGGACTGGTCCCTGTTGACTAGCCCCTTTGGACGGGTCCTTTATGAAGGGAGTCATTTTTGACGGGCCCCCTGCTGACGGGTCACTGTGGACGGATCCCTGTGGACGGGTCCCTGTTGACAGGTCCTTTTGACTAATCCCTTTGGACCGGTCCCTTTGGACTGATCCCTATGGGTTGGCCATGCATTTATCCAAATTATGTCAAAGGGACCGATCCAAAGGGATTAGTCAAAAGGACCTGTCAACAGGGACCCGTCCACAGGGATCCGTCCACAGTGACCCGTCAGCAGGGGGCCCGTCAAAAATGACTCCCTTCAAAAAGGACCCGTCCAAAGGGGCTAGTCAACAGGGATAAGTCCCAAGGGGTAAATCAACAGGGATCAATCAAAAGGGGTTATCACCTCAAGGTCTACCAATCACGCCTACTATCAATCACGTCTACTATCAATTACGCCTACTATCAATCGCGCCTACTATCAATCGCACCTACTATCAATAGCGCCTACTATCAATAACGTCCACTACCAATCGCGCCTACTACCAATCGCGCCTACTATCAATCGCGTCTACTAATAGCGCCTACTATCAATCGCGTCTACTACCAATCGCACCTACTATCAATCGCGCCTACTAATCGCGCCTACTATCAATCGCGCCTACTAATAGCGCCTGCTACCAATCGCGCCTACTATTAATCGCGTCTACTAATGCGCCTACTATCAATCGCGTCTACTACCAATCGCACCTACTATCAATCGCGCCTACTAATCCCGCCTATTATCAATCGCGCCTACTAATAGCGCCTGCTACCAATCGCGCCTACTATCAATCGCGCCTACTATCAAAAGCGCCTACTATCAATTACGTCCACTACCAATCGCGCCTACTATCAATCGCGTCTACTAATAGCGCCTACTATCAATCGCGCCAAAAGGAAAGTTAATAATGAATGGACATGAACATTGAAAAGGATTGAGGAAATGGTATTTCTTTGTATTCTATTTTGTAAAGCCATATATGTTGTGAAATAAAAACAAGGTTTACAAGATCACAATGTCTTTTAATTTTAAAATGGTGATAGCCATTCTTTATTTTCATTTTTTCATACATGAATATTTACAATTTCCACTTTTCATTTTTTACATTCTCTTTGTTTAGTTTACACATTCTGTACATTTTTGTTGTTGTGAAATAAAAACAAGGTTTACCAGATCACAATGTCTTTTAATTTTAAAATGGTGATAACTATTTCACTTTTTCACACATGGATATTTACAATTTCCACTTTACATTTTTACATTTCCCTTGTTTAGTTCACACATTCTGTACATTAAAAAAAATCTTTTTCGTAATATACAAAAGCAAACATTTTACACTAAAATGTATTACTTATCTTATTTTTACTAAACTACTGTAGCCTAACATTATACATTCTACTTACAGTTTTTACAAAAAAATATTACAATATAAAACACACTACAAATATTACAATATAGTGATCATTAGACTTAAGTAAAGTAATAGTCGTCAATGCGACTGTTTCCCCAAGCAAGAGTATTAAATGTGTTGGGTATAATGAATCGTTTGTTGTCTTCATTACTTAAAGCAACTTTGTTCAACAAATTGGTATGTAGCTGATGATTTTTACTTCTAAATACACACATTTTCTTATATAATACAGGTGGGTTACTAACTATACAGTTTTTATAATCACTTATATCTAACTCTTTACTAACAACATTCTTTTTCACTCCTTTTAATTTTTTTACTACTACATCATCAATTGTCATATAGCTGTATGATTTAGATTTTGTGCCTACAAAGGTGTCTATAATAACACCAGCACATTCATCCTTAAATTTCCCAAGAACCTTTTTGTTTACTAGAGGTAAATGGTAAATATTATCCTTGGGGTAGTCACTTGTATCAAACCTATTTAGCTCAGTTTTGATATCCTCGTAAAAATCATCAGTTTTAAACTCATAAATAAAAGAATCTGTGTCTGTGTAGAGTAATTTAGCATTATCAAGATAGTTTTTCTTTACATAATCATAGTGAAATTCATACATAAGTGTTTTTGACAATTCCAGAATGGTGTAACCCACATATATGGGTTTGTTGTAAGTTACTTTAAGACGATTCATTTGTATTACAACTAAATCCTCATGAATAATTGAACAGCTATGAAAGTTAGGCTTGCTTATTAAGTTGCTCGCACCATACCTTTTACCATCATTCTCCCACTTTGTTATCAGCTTTACATCAACTCGTTTATCAACATTCTCCATAGTCTTTCCAAAAACACTATTATTCATGAGTTTATAAAAATCTTTTTCAAACGCGTTTGTTGACTGTGTTCTTAAATTATTGTTTAGATCAATATACGGTTTGAGCCATGCTGACTGATGAAATTGCAATACGCGATGAATTTTAGTTAATTTCAATCCATGCTGTAGACACTGTTTCAAGTTTCGATAATGTATTACATATTTACATTTATCATTTACATTAGCAATTAACATTTTTATTCGTGATGTGATGTATGGAGATTTCATATTCTCAGGACAAAATGGTAAATCATTATGATCATCATGTAACTCTTTAGGGTACTCAAGATTTACCTCTAAAATATATCCTTTATCATCGTTATCATTAAGAGTGTCAACATGTAAGACATCAATTTCAGGTTGTGTCAGCCAGCGAAAATCTTTCAGTGGTAGATATTGACTCATAGCCCAACCATATTGGTTATTTGCATCGAGGTAGACAATATACTTTGACCCTTCACAAGGGTTGTAGCTAGGCATGTATTTATTATTCGCTTTAGAGTACCGTCCACTACATTGACTTAATCCACCTCGAATTGATGATTTTATGAAATTGATAATGTCTATATCAGTCATTAATTCTAAATTTACTTTCGTTTTTTTCAACATTGAACTGAAACTTAACCCAGGAGCTGTGAAATACTGACAAGGATCAAGGTCATAAGTTTTCATACAAACATTCCGAAAATTTTCAAAGACATCTGCTAATAACAACACATCTGTCTTCAAATATATGTCTGAAAATTCTCCTAAAGTTTGAATGTCAAACTGTGCCCATACACGTTGCGCATGTAAATATTCCTGATCACTGATATGACTTGTGTTTAAGGAACTGTAAAATGCATCTTTCGGTGGTAAAGAACGCTCCTCAAGACGTTCCACACAGTTAATATATTCGTAAGGGAATATACCCTTCTGACAAATCAAATTAAAATCATCTTCTTTAGGAAAGACACGTTGAATTTCATGAAACTGATCTGATTTTAAATTACTAGCAAGCTTATCAAGACTACTCGGCATAAAGCGGAATGAATCTAAAAATCGCAGTTTTATCGTTTTCTTATTGTCAGTTTTGATGTATTTTGTGAACGATATGTATTGTTCCTTATTATTTGCAATCACATCAATTTTCACATCTGAAGCTCCAAATTCTTTAACGATAAAGTGGTTATCGTATTTGCTACCGTTGTGTAGAATGACCGGAATGAATTTACTTACTCTATAATTTAAATTACATTCTTGGTGAGCAGCACCACGATATTGTCCTGTTAAATGGTCATGATCGCGAACCCTGTCTGTATATAAACATTCACCACATATAAAACAATTAGTTTCAGTTTCAAAATTCATTTGCTCTAATAAAGTTAGTGGTTCCATTGGAATGATCGTATTTAAAATAGAGGATATACGGATGGCATCTTTCTCAAGCCTTTCCATAAAAACTTTAGGTGCATCAGGTCCTCTATAGAGCTCAAACTTATTTAAAGAGTCATCATAACTACATTTAATATAATATGCAAAGCTAAAAGGTTCATGAATGTGAGTAGTGTTGGTAAAAGGTTGGGCTGGATTCGATGAACATGTATTAAATGGTTTTAGCAAAGCCTCGAAGTCAGCATATATAACAAATGGTACTCGAAGCTGTTTCTCATAATCCTTAAATTTTAGAATGTTATTTTTAGGAGTCGGTAATACCGTACGAACATGATTACACCCCCATTCTTGATGTTGAGTTAGTTGATCCTCTTTTGTAAAATAGAGCAAACAACCTTCACACAACCACTTCTTACCTTTGTATTTTGATAGTTGACTACCAACAAGTCTACATAAATGTTTTATCCAACAATAGTGAGCATTTTCACCTTCGGTTACGTATAGTAAATTTACATGAGCATTCTTTTTTTCCTGAGTATAATATAGAGGACCAACTATACTCTTATTTTCAATTCCATAAACATTAATACTTACATTGTTCAGCTCTTCAAAACGTTGAATGTCTTTTATCGCCATAGGAAATTCTATTTCTTTTAAATCTAACACTGAAGAATAGTGAGGATAAGATGACGTTCTCTTTTCATTCATCGCTGCTGGATGGAGAGCTGAGGTTACAGCCCATGCAAAACATGCATGGTCACTATTCATAACGTTTACACAAGCTTTCTTCCGCTTAATCCATGCAGGTAAATCAATGTATGATGATGCTCGAAGGGGATTATATTTATTCATGTTGGTTTCTAAATAAAGTACTTCAACCAATGCCCAGCCCGACTCCCTTTCCTGGAACTCTTCACTCTTCACGATGATAGCACTTGAAATATTTTGATATATATCACTAATATTAGTTGATTCACTAACAATTACGTTTTTTGTATTAAAAGATTTGATATCCGTAATTTCACCTTTGCTCTCAGTTTTTACATAGAGGCCAAAAAGTTCAAAATTCATTTTAAATGTTTTATGCTCTAATAAAACATTTTCTACTAAGCCAAACACAGTTGGTTGAACATTTTTTAAAAATAATTCAATACTTTGAGTTTTTTCTTTACTATAAAGTCTATAACTAGTAATTCGACTTTTAAATGCACTACCAATTTGTTGAACATTTCCAGAATTTCTTTCATGGCAAGCGTTATTTTTATGATGAATACTGCGTAAATGTCCATGAATGAATGAAGAAGGTATATCAATATTACATACATCACAATGTGTTATCGAAGGTTCACCATTCTTCTTTCTTTTTGTTGCACAACTATTTTCACAATCTTGAGAACGTTTACGCTTTTAAGCATTACATTCATTTAAAGGTTCCGTGCTAGTTGTTGGTTTTACAGTTTTAAATTCTTGTTGTTCACCATGCACTTCAACCATGTGGGATTGATATCGCTTTACAGCAGAAAAACCAAGTTCACAAACTGAACATGAAAATGGTGCTGAACTAACATGCATTAAATTTACATGACGTGCAAGATTATCTTGTCTGTTAAATGTGGTAACACAATGACTGCACGCAAACATTTTAATGTCATGTTTAACATTTGCGTGTCGTTGAAGGCTGTCAGGTCTTGAGAACTGTTTCTTACAGTCACCACACTTGAACATGATGGTCCCTTTCGAAATTACCTATAAAAGAAAGAAATCATAAATGATAATAAATGATAAACAAAAGTACAATATAAATAGTTTAATTACATTCCAGTCAATGGTTATAGCAGGGTATTTAAATCGATCATCTGTGAACTCCTAGCAAGTCTAACTTCATGCAGTTCTAACTGGGGGTTACTATATACCACTGTCACTGACATCTAGCGGTGAACAATGGAACATGATAGAGTGATAGAAATCAGCGATCGCCAGTTAAGTGAGCTAAGTGTGACGTCATAGCCAGTCTTAAAACAAGTCTAAACTTGTAGAACATGTCACGTGATAAAAACCAGCGACCGCCAGTTAAGTGAGCTAAGTGTAACGTCATAGCCAGTCTTAAAACAAGTTTAAAATTGTAAAACATGTCACATGATAAGGTTAAGTTAGGTAAAGTTAGGTTATGTTAGGTGAACTGAGGTTAAGTCTTTAAATATTCCCTCTGTCACTGACACCTAGCAATGAACATTCAGACTTAATAGAGCGGTAATCAAAATCTAACCTACAAAATTAGCTTTACACACCATGGTCAAGTAGTTCCATCTTTTGACTGCCAAATATACCATTTTCGCTAACATGTAGGGGTGAACATTGGAAAATATTACTCTAACTGTTTAAAAGTTATTAGAGGGGGCACTTACCTTTTTATAATTTATCAACTGCTGTCACTGAATGAACAGATTGTAGGAATCTGGTAACCTAAAGGTACCCAATTATCTGTAAACAAATCAATCAATCAATCAATCAATAAATACATTCCAATCAATAACTTCAACATCAATTAGTAATAAAAGACTACAATCCATTAATAATAAGTACTTACCTTGCAAAATAATTTAATGATTTTCTACCAAAACGGCTTTTTTTTACAACTCTTGAGCAGTAATAGAGCACTGTTCACTCAAAGCGAGTAATAAAGACTGACAGTAGAGAGATATATGACACCCCTCTTATATAAACTCTCATCGCTCGTGTCAGCAGTTTTTGCAGATCATTGCAATTCCTTTCCCAATACAGTTGAGAGTCCAAAGTACACTAGGAACACCTATGTGGTATCCAATGACTGCTGACTTTGCATGATCATCACCCATTGTCTTAATCAACACATGGGGTTTCAAATTACTGCAGCGTCAGTCATAACAACAGCAGTGTGCGCTCTCTGGTATGTCATCAACATGACACCGGAAGGAACACCTGTGTAATATCCAATAACTGCTAACTTTGTATGATCATCATCCAAAGTCTTAATGAACACTTGCGGTTTCAAATTACTGCAGTGTTAGTCATAGCAACAGATCTGCGCGCTCTCTGTCATGTCTGTAATATGACACAGGAAGTAACAAGACGTCTTACTGCACGTGCCATCTCCTCAGTTTTAACATCTTAAGAACATGTATTATTCTCTTTCAACTACAAATGACTCGTTAGAACACATCCATCCACCAAGTTAGATCCCTTGTATGTTCACATGTATTTCGTCACTTTCCTTTCATATCGTTATCACATTATAGTAGTGGGGGATTAGTGAACAACGTCAATTCAACACACACAAATGTAGTTAGGCCCTTTGACATAATTTAAATAAATTCATGGGCTAGTCCGTAGGAACCAGGCCAAAGGGACCCGTCCAAAGGGATCAGTCCAAAGGGACAAGGACTTGACCACAAGGACCTGTCCACAAGGACTCTTCCACAATGACCTGTCAACAATGACCTGTCCACAAGGACTTGTCCACAAGGACTCGTCCACAAGGACTCGACAACAATGACCCCGCCAGCAATGACCCGTCAACAATAACCCATCCATAGGGATCCACTCCCCCACCCTCTTACAAAAGCCATGAGTGGGCATGCGTAAAAAACAAAAACAAGCATGTTAATTCATAGTGGCTATCGACCGAACATATGCACTTTATGTGGAACAACGTTTAAATCCATATCGGCATTCAAACTCTCACATGTTGCAATTGGTAACAGAGATTCTCTAAAAAATCAATTTCACCCTCTAGTAGGGGTAGGTTTTATTTTTTGGGGTTGAAATATGTTGTCCATTGGAAAGGGGGTGTCTGCCCGAGTTCAACAACACCTCATTTGTTAAAATCCAACCATAAGTTCGAGAGATATCGCACTGCCGCCATCTTGTGAGGTGGGGAGGTGGAGGTGGCTGTAGAACCCCTACAAAACCACTACTATAGTAGACACACAACACATACGGAATTAATACAAAAATGTTAATAAACTTACGTCTTAGCACAATAACATATAACATTGCAACACTACGCGACATTGTTGACAACGCTGCAGCCGACCATCGATAGGGCACGTCTCGTGGTTGTGAGAGAGGCGCCAGTGAGCGGGTGACTTGGAAACAATGACATCGCGCATGCGCTGCGACTCGACCGAGCCAAAGCCGCACAGACACACTGACAGCTATGCATAAGATTTCTCCGTCAAGCGTCACCTATACAAGGCAGGCGAACGGGACTTTGATTCGTGGAGAGCATGAAGATGTAGACGTATATTGTAGGTAGTCGATAACATTTTATGGAAATTTTCAGACAAAAAACAAGATGTTCAGTAAAGAACATATAGCCTACTTTCTCCTAAATGCATGGGTATTGTTATAACTCTTTGTCCTTTTAAAGGAGTATGATTGCATGTTGGTTATAGTAGCTTGTTGAAATACAACGTGCTATAGGGATATTAAACATGAATATGAGGTGCCCTTTGCTAGTGCTACCTCTGTACCAAATTTCGTTCAATTCGGTTTCACCGTGTTTGAATTGATAGGGGGAATCGATTTGCACACATACTTGGCCACCATCTGCAAACTATTGGGCTGATGTTCTTGCAGTTTGGTCTGAATATGTTTCCCACATGAAGATATGGTGTTGCAAAATTTAGTAGAGACTAGATTATTAGGTTGGTCGTAATTACATTTTAGCTTTTAGCATTTGGGTGGCCGCGATTACGTTTCCGTCAAGATAGCAGTGATATAAAACATGACACTGAGGTGCCCTTTGCTAGTGCTACCTCTGTACCAAATTTCGTTCCATTCGGTTTCACCGTGTTCGAATTGATAAGGGGAATCAATTTTCACACAAAGATGGCCGACATCCGCAAAATATTAGGCTGATGACCTATTAGTTTGGTCGAAGGATGCTCCCTCCATAAAGATATGTTGTTGCTAAATTTGCTAGAGATCGGATGATTAGGCTAATCGTAATTTGATTTAAGCTTTGAACATCTGTGTGGCCACCATTACTTTTCCGTCAAGATGGCAGCGATATAAAACATGACTCTGAGGTGCCCTTTGCTAGTGCTACCTCTGTACCAAATTTCGTTCATTCGGTTCCACCGTGTTCGAATTAATAGGGGGAATCAATTTTGACATAAAGATGGCCGCCATCCGCAAACTATTAGGCTAACGGCCTATTAGATTGGTCAAAGGATGCTCCCTCCATAAAGGTATGTTGTTGCAAAGTTTGGTAGAGCTCGGATGGTTATGTTAGTCGTAATTTGATTTAAGCTTTAAACATTTGTGGGGCCGCCATTACGTTTCTGTCAATATGGCGGCGATATAAATCATGACACTGAGATGCCCTTTGCTAGTGCTATCTCTGTACCAAATTTCGTTCCATTGGGTTTCACCGTGTTTGAATTAATAGGGTGAATCGATTTTGACACAAAGATGGCCGCCATCCGCAAACTATTAGGCGAATGACCTATTAGATTGGTCAAAGGATGCTCCCTCCATAAAGGTATGTAGTTGCAAAATTTGGTAGAGATCGGATGATTAGGTTATCGTAATTTGATTTAAGCTTTGAACATTCGTGTGGCCGCCATTACGTTTCAGTCAATATGGCGGCGATATAAAACATGACACTGAGGTGCCCTTTGCTAGTGCTACCTCTGTACCAAATTTCGTTCCATTCGGTTCCACCGTGTTCGAATTAATAGGGGGAATCAATTTTGACATAAAGATGGCTGCCACCCGGAAACTATTAGGCTAATAACCTATTAGAATGGTCAAAGGATGCCCCCTCCATAATGGAATGTTGTTGCAAAGTTTGGTAGAGATCGGATGGTTATGTTAGTAGTAATTTAACTTAAGCTTTGAACATTTGTGTGGCCGCCATTACGTTTCTGTCAAGATGGCGGCGATATAAAACATGACACTGAGGTGCCCTTTGCTAGTGCTACCTCTGTACAAAATTTCGTTCATTCGGTTCCACCGTGTTCGAATTAATAGGGGGAATCAATTTTGACATAAAGATGGCCGCCATCCGCAAACTATTAGGCTAATAACCTATTAGATTGGTCAAAGGATGCTTCCTCCATAAAGGAATGTTGTTGCAAAGTTTGGTAGAGATCGGATGGTTATGTTAGTCGTAATTTAACTTAAGCTTTGAACATTTGTGTGGCCGCCATTACGTTTCTGTCAATATGGCGGCGATATAAAACATGACACTGAGATGCCCTTAGCTAGTGCTACCTCTGTACCAAATTTCGTTCCATTCGGTTTCACCGTGTTTGAATTAATAGGGGGAATCGATTTAACACGAAGATGGCCGCCATCCGCAAACTATTAGGCTAATGACCTAGTCATTTTGTCAAAGGATGCTTCCTCTATAAAGGTATGTTGTTGCAAAATTTGGTAGAGATCGGATGATTAGGTTAATCGTAATTTGATTTAAACTTTGAACATTTGTGTGGCCGCCATTACGTTTCCGTCAAGATGGCGGCGATATAAAACATGACACTGAGGTGCCTTTTGTTAGTACTACCTCTGTACCAAATTTCGTTTCATTCGGTTGCACCGTGTTCGAATTAATTGGGGGAATCGATTTTCACACAAAGATGGTCGCCATCCGCAAACTATTACGCTGATGGCCTATTGGTTTGGTCAAAGGATGCTCCCCCCATAAAGGTATGTTGTTGCAAAATTTGGTAGAGATCGGATGATTAAGTTAGTCGTAATTTGATTTAAGCTTTGAACATTTGTGTGGCCGCCATTACGTTTCCGTCAAGATGGCGGCGATATAAAACATGACACTGAGGTGTCCTTTGCTAGTGCTACCTTTGTACCAAATTTCGTTCAATTCGCATTCACCGTGTTCGAATTGATAGCGGGGGACAGACATTCTGAGTCCACACACTCACACACACACAGACACACACACACACACAGACTCACACACACACATACACACACACACAGACTCACAGACACACATACACACACACAGTCAGACACACTTTTTTCGCCCTGTGTTGATCTCAAAAGTCTACTTTCATTTTTTGCAAAAATCGAAAGTAGGCTAAAAATGCGGATTAATTTTGCGCCCTTCAGCATGGTTCGCCCCTAGGCCGGGGCCTATGGGGCCTATTGGTAAATCCAGGGCTGCTTTCATGGCATTTGTAGACTTAGAAAAGGCTTTTGATAACGTTGATTGGAATAAATTGTTTGACATTTTGAAAACGATTGGAATAAAGTACAGGGATAGGAGGGTGATCTACAATCTATACAGAAACCAGACAGCAGTCATTCGAGCTGACGGACATGAGAGAGAAGCTGGTATTCAGAAAGGTGTAAGGCAAGGCTGCAACTTATCACCCATACTTTTCAATTTTTACATTGAACAAGCAATGAAGGAAATTTGAGAAAAATGTAAAGTGGGAGTGAAGATTCAAGGAGAAATAATTTCAACTCCGATATTTGTCGATGGCATAGTCATCTTGGCCGATAAGCCTGAGGATTTGAATGAGTTTTTGAATGGTATGGACTCCGTCTTGAGGAAACAATTCATGATGATAATGAATAAATGTAAAACAAAAATACTGGAATGCAACCGAAATAAATCAGGAACCTCTATGGACATCAAATTGGCAGATGAAAAGCTAAAGGAAGTAGGAGAATTCTGTTACTTAGAAAGCAAAATAACCAGTGTAGGACGAAGCAAAGAGGATATCAAAAGTAGGTTAGCTCAGGCAAGGAAAGCATTTCTACAGAAAAGGAATCTGTTGACATCGAATATAGATTTAGGTATTAGGAAGTCATTTTTGAAGGCCTTTGTCAGGAGCGTGGCACTCTATTGAAGTGAAACTTGGACTATTGGGACAGCAGAAAAGAGGAGAATTGAAGCGTTTGAAATGTGGTGTTACGGGAGAACGATGAAGATCAGATGGGTAGATAGAGTTACAAACGAAGAGGTATTGAGACTAGTGGGAGAGGAGAGATGTTTCTGGTGACTGCTAATGTAGAGAAGAGATAGGTTGGTGGGACACATATTAAGACACCCAGGAATAACAAGCTTAGTTATGGAAGGAAGGGTTGAGGACAAGAACTGTAGGGGTAGACCAAGGTTAGAATATGTTAAACAGATTGCCTCGGATGTAGGATGTGGTAGCAATGTAGAGATGAAACGATTAGCTCAGGAGAGGGAGCCATGGAGAGCTGCATCAAACCAGTCAAAAGACTGAAGACTCAAACACACAAACATGCGATCAAAGTGAACGTTTGAATAATGAACCTACGCAATCTTCATCTAATGGTATATAACTCTATGGACTATACATATAAAAATCCAACAAGTCTACCATCCGGGATATTTAGACGGTTCTCAATATCTACGAATCTATTACAGCAATAAAACTGAAAATTTGTATGTTGATAGAAGCTATTAACATAAGATCACATATGTTCACCTAGGGTACTACTAGAAGTTCATCCATGTGAGCTTCACAAACCTGTTAAGTACAAAATGAACATGGTGGCAAAGCGAAGTTGAAACATTAAAATAGGCTTTTCTCGCAATGTAACTATCTGAGCATAGTGAAACTTGGTACAGTAAATGTGTATACACATTGTAATGCACTGATAGTACATTTAGTTCAATTGTTTGCATAAAATCAAGATGGTGGCTGTGCGAAGTTTTAAAATAAAGTTTTCATTTCTTGTCTCGTAATCATTCGATTGAATTGAACGTTTGAATAATGAACCTATGCAATTTTCTTCCAATGCTATATAACTCTATATCCTACATATACAGGGTGATTCTTATTAACGTTTAAAACTCTCTGTAGCGTCGTAGATGGCATTGAGACGAGTAATTGGATATAGGACACTTAGGGTCGCATGATTCCGGAAATACCTTGAAAGTGAACCACAACTGTTAAACATATGACGTCATCAGGTGACGACTCAGCTCGGGTGGTCAGGCCCGTGCTCTCTTACGACACCAAAGCATCGAAAGCAAACGTTGAATGCCATATCACTCTGGTTCCGAATCTGCGTGTGTGAGTTGGGCGCGTGGGGTTCGAGGTTCAAATCCGGGGCCTATCCATCAGCTTTCTTTGTTCTCTCCCTTCTCCTTTCAAGTGGAAGCGCAGTTGGCTAACATAATGAGGAGCGGAAATGCCCTGGCCACCCTACCGCTCGTAAACTCCGGCTGCGGGTAGCCTCTTTGGAGGCTTGGACCTGCCTTCGAGCAGAATACCAATCACTTTTACTATAAGTTCACCTATGAGACTTTCAAAAACCTGTTAACTACAAAACGAACATGGCAGCCAAGCGAAGTTGAAATTTTAAATAGACTTTTCTCACCATTTAACCATTCAAACGCAATGAAACTTGGTACACATTGGCATGCACTTCATCTAATTTAGTTTAATTGTTTACATAAACTCAAGATGGTGGCTGTGCGATATATTTCACCGGCATTCTATATCTCCGAAACTATTACTGATATCACCCTGACATTTTGTACGGTAATAAATGGCACTACTAAAAGTTTCCCTAGGTAACGTTTAAAAACCTGTAGATTGCAAAACGAACATGGCGGCCAAGTGAAGTTTAAACATTTTAATAGAATTTTCTCGCGATTTAACCACCTGAGCTCAGTGAAATATGGTACAGTAAATGTTTAAATACATTGTAATGCACTGGCATCTAATTTAGTTCAATTGTTTTCATAAACACAATATGGCAGCAGTGTGAAACTTTAAAATCTGGTTTTCATTTCTTGTGTCCTAATCATGCGATTGAATTTTAAATACTAGACCTACACAATAATCTTCATGTAATAGTACATAACTCCAAGATCTACATATATAAAAATCCAATATGGCGACCGTCCGAAATATTTAGATGGTTCTCAATATCTACGAATTTCTTGCGGAATTTCATTAAAAAAAAGAACGAAATATGGTTGGACTTCTATGGGACAGAAGCGATGTTATCATCTAACTGGAAGAGAGCAGACTACGATTTACGACACACTGTGCGCGTTTCGCACTCCATGGATTTCACTTCTGGATATGCAGAAGGAAAGACTTTCACATTCCAAATGCAGCTACATGCATATGAGAATTGTGTAGCGAGCCCTGTGACCGATATCATGCGGCATACTGTAAAATGAGATTGACTTCCCTGGTGCAATTTTGTAGCGACTGACAGTTCCTGCATTGTATATACAGTACTTTTTCATTGGCTATTGGCTGCATTAAAACTAGTATATCTACGAATCGGTTACAGCAATCAAACTGAAATGTTGTATGTTGATAGAGTCAACATAAGTAGGATATATGGAAACCATCTTGAAAGATGTCTATACTTCATACCCCACAATGCACGGTCGACACTTAGAAGTGATGATGTTCATCATTATTCTTTTGTGCAGCGATAGCATTATTTCTTTTCTTCGCGCCGGAGATGTCAAGAGCATACATATTTAGCTTTATGACTCAGAAATTGCCGAATGAGCACACGCACATGCTTCGTCTTTTAAGGTTTCCCACCACCTTGTTCAGGCAGGTAATCAGACGTGTCTAGATGCTCCATAAAGTGCAATATTTGTTTTGTCCTGGTAGACGTCCTCCGTCTTCACTAAATTTATGGAAGAATCGGTGACCATATAGGCTACATTATTTTTAGATGTTCAGTTCCATAAAACGGAAGCGAACGCCATAATAATAAACAAATGTTCAGTAAAGAACATATAGCCTACTTTCTCCTAAATCCATGGTATTGTCCTTTTCAAGGAGTATAATTGAATGTTGGTAGTAATAGTTTGTTGAAATACAACGTGCTATACGGACATTATACGTTGATTGATTGAATCCTCACCTGAATTATATATATATACACACACACTAATACAGCCATCACAATAACACAGGTTATCAGACAAAATTCAACGCTCACCCAAGTACACGAGGCTACAAGACAATGATGCCACGAAACCCCTAAAGAATTCAAAGCAAAATCAACAACAAGACTTTTAATCGCTGTAGTCGAGTGTTGAATGATGTGGTGTTTTAAGTATATATATACCAGTAGGTACCCGTGGCTTCACTCGCGATTAAGACAATGGGGACGATGCATTATTGCAATATTACAGCAATCTCGACTACAGGTGGGTCCATTTTAATTCTGAAAATTCCAATACATTGATATGAGCAGCAAAGTGGGAATTTAATAGAGTTGAGAACGTTCTCTGGGCACGATGTTACCTTATGTGAACACATTTGAAAATTGAGGTTTTGGTTTTGTCATCTTCTGCTGAGACATGACGATTTTGTTTTCCGGATACTCGTGAGAACGCCGCATACAGTTGCCCACGGTAAAAACTGGTTTTGTCTAACTGTACTCCTGCTGCTGTACTGTAAGTGCGTACCATTTCGCTTTGTTAATAATGGTTGCGAATACTCTTTGAAGAGGGAACTGCACTCATTCTCCAACAACCCTTTTGCCTCCCATGCCTCGCCAAAAAATTCCTGATTATTGTGTTTTTAGAGATCTTTGAAATACGTTGCCCCCGCACATGGTGTAGATGCATTGTCAAAGGACAACATTCCATATTACGAACATGGGCCGTATAACCTGTACCGAAAGTTTCTGCAGATTTAACACCTGGCCTATTCTGGACAGCAGTTCCTTGAATTCAGATTTGCCAACATGTTATTGTAACTTTCCATGTGTAATATCTCTGACCTCAACATACAGAAGAGTGCTTTCAAAATCACGTCTTGTGTAAATTTTGGAAATGGTAGTGAATGTGGTTTTTGGCGGAGTGGATACTCGCTCGTAGAAATTATTTTCAATAAAATAGACTGGTTCACAATTCTGTAAATGCATATTGATGTATGTGACGGCGGGATGCCTTCTGTTTCGGAAACGGCAATAGCCGCCACATAGCTCCGTTGCTACTGACATAACGGCCTGATTGATACGTTTGTACTTAACTATACGGGATTTGTGAGCCCTGTGTTTATGAAATTGAACGTAGCTTGATCGCTACCATAATTTAGTAGTCGCTACTGTAGTGTTACACAATAAAAGGTGGTATTAGAAAGTGTTATCTCACACTAATGTCCGTAATTGTAATTCCAAAACAAAGACAGTTATTTTTAAATTACGATATAGATATATCTTGAAAGAGGGATGACGGTTTAGATTTCTAATGTTTTTTATCGTGTTTAGATATATCTTGAAAAGGGAATGGCCGTTTAAATTTCTAATGTTCTTATCGTGTTTTACTTATAATGTTATTGAATTTACGTTCCTTTTAACCACTCTGGCATTTAGAAACACCAGGGTGCTAGAATTTTGCCCCGAAGCGGATCCTTAACGTGCCAGTAAATCTACTGACATGGTTCCCTTGCATTTGCGCACCCTCAAATGCCAGCTGACTGCGCCAGGATACGAACCTGCAACCTTGGGACCAGCAAGCGAGAACGTAATCGCTGAGCCTCGCAGCTGGTCTATCGTGTTTTAGGTAGTTAATGGATTGGCATTGCCTCCGACATGGATAGATGGACAATTGGATGTCATGTCTTGAGCTACTGTTGCCATGGATAGGGACTTGCGATTAGTTCATCAGTTATTTATTTATTTATTTATCGTATGGCGTATACATGAGTCACAAATTTATATTTACACTATTTACATAGTTAATTGCTTGTGGGTCCCCTTCTCTTCTATCTCCATCGAAACGGCTCAGTGGGCATTCTTGGGCGATGTGCTTCACAGTTCATCAGTTAATCAGATCGTACTGTTGCCATGAATACGGACTTGCCATTAGTTAGTTTGTTATTGTTGTTTTAAGGAGTGGAACTACGAAGTCATCTGCCCCAACTTGCCATTAGTTCATGAGTTTATCAGAGCGAAGATAGTTTTCTGGGAATATCTTTGAAACTGTTGGTTTTAGGGCCTTAAAAATATAGTTTTCCTTCTCCCATAGGGACCAACCGATTATTGTTTCTCGCATAGAGGGGCGTAAATTGAGCTATGACCGGTCTTCATGCGACAACTTCGATATTTTGTCCCAGTTAAGTATTTATGGTGACCTTTTAGTCACGTTGTCCGTTCCACGGGAACAATGATTTATTTCTGCATGAAGGGCAGCCTATGTGTTAATCCAGGGTATAAGCTATCTCCATTTCAAATTTCATCCAAATCCGTCTAGCCGTTTTAGTGTGAAGAGGTAACAAACTGACACACACACAAACTTCCACAATTATGATACAATGTGCCCGAGGGTATTGTGCTGTCTGGGCACGAACCTGATATTCCATGGAGAAGAGGTCAGTCATGTAGGACAGAGGAGAACTGAACCCAGACACTCTGAGGGTGAGGTCAAGAGGAAACCCAGCAAATCTAGGCAGAGGAAGATATAGGAGTAATTCAACTTATATACTGACAGCAAAAGTTGAATAATAATGGAATTATTGAAGGAATACTGTATGGTTTGTAGAGAAACATACAGATTTTCAAACCAAATGTCCTGAAACTCAAAGAGAATGACAGGAGACTAATGAGTCCAGTTTGTTGGGCGTGCCAGACTGGCGACGTGTCACTCAAGTTGGATCTTATTCTAGGCATCTCTAGCTCGGAGAACCAAATGATTGACACGGAGACCTACTCACAGACAAAGGAAGTGTGCAGTGGAAGGGGAAGCCGAAAGATTGATTCATTGATAACTCGGGAACGAGGCAACCAATCAGGATGGAAGTTACACCACAGGACATATAAATTCGAAGAGGTAATTTACAAGAAGTTAACCACCCAAATCGAAGCCGGAACACCAAGTTGGGCGGAAAAGCACCTTTAAGGAGATCAGCGGAAGAATCTCGGGGATTACCGTAGAGAAAGCGTGGGGACGCCGAAGAGGAATTAATTTATAATAATTAATCAGTCGATCGAATCACGGAAGGAACCTCAGAATTGGAACTTGCACGTCAAGATACACCATATGAGAGCATTCCCCAACCGATTGAGGCTATATTATGGAAAAGGAAGCTCCGAGGAGACAATGGAACTAGTTTCTGGTCCAGATCCTTTATAAGCCAGAAGAGGCAGGAAACGCTACCCTTTAGTACCAGTGTAAAGACGACCACGGGCGAGACCATGTCCCGCCGGACACCAAGTGACGTGCACTCATAAAGACTTTATTATTAACAGTGAAGCTACTAATATTTGAGCATTCAAAAGCATTCAATAGCAGTTCAAAGACGACCCCGGGCGAGACCATCCCCCGTCGGGCGGCAGAGTGACGCGCGCACACGAAGACTTTATCATCAAAATAAAGCGTGTGATAGTTCAAGTATTGTCATGTACCAATGTACAAGGCGCGACAGGCCGCAAAGCTAACATATCAGTAATCACGTGTATCGTCGTATAACAAGTGATAATGATGAGGTTTACATTTTTAAATGTTGCGCAGTCAATCACAAAGGCGAGAGCGGTGACCACAATCATGAACGATCAATGAATTGATGAAGGTGAAATAAGTAGACGCCAGATCACCAGTGCGATATATCATGCGGGTAATCATTGTAATTAGCACGAACAGTAGTTCAAGTCTAGAGACTAATGAGGCTGAACTTGATATTCAGAGGTGGGATATGCACCTAGGAACTGTAAGCAGTTGCACTAGAGCAGGACACCGGATTGCGAGGGGATTGCCGTAATCAGACTTATTAGAAGATTTGTATGCAGATTACGAGGGACTGTCCATTCAGCAATGTCAGGAGTCGAATCGGGAGTAGGAGCTCGACGCGACAGATACCTGCAAATCTGAAGTTTCGCAACGTGGACAGCCCATGAGGCATTGTGTAAATAATTAAGTGTTTTAGTGTTATATGTATCTTCAAGTGTGTAAAATTGTCAAAGTGTTAAAAATGAACTGTAAGCCATTCACTAATGTGTAAAATTAAAGTGGAATCAGTGTTAAAGGATCCACGCAATATGTATGAAATGAAAGTGGAAATGGTTGCTAAATGCAACGATGGTGGGCAAAAGTATGTACCATTGGTCGAGGCCATCTGAAACATGAGTAAGTACCGAATCTTGATTATTATGGAACAGTAGAACTCACCATACGCCAATCTATAATGGGTTAATATGCCATATAAAATGAATAAATGTGGATAATTTGTAGCCCTCAGCATTTTTATTGAAGCAATTTATGATTGATCAACGTCAAGTAATGTGTAAAGTCCAGATTATGATAAAAGTAAAGATAAATGGCAAGATGATTGAACGGTCAAAGTTAATAGCGAACATGAATGTTCAGAATGATAACGATAAATAACGCTATATTGTGTCAAGTCACATGAATGATAAGTTAATGTGCATGTAAGGGAGGTTTGTAAAGATATAAGATTCAGGGTATATGTTTGTAGACATGTTGAATGTAATACCTGCAGTAATTGAAGCAGTGATTTTATGTAAAGAAGGACCGTAATAAATAAACTACCAGTTTTATAAAGCTAATCGGAGCTAACTGAGATTTTGAGATAATTAATCAACGTATTAATGTTTGAGTAGCCTCCGTGGCTTAGGCGGCAGCACGCCGGCCTCTCACCGCTGGGTCCGTGGTTCAAATCCCGGTCACTCCATGTGAGATCTGTGCCGGACAAAACGGAGGCAGACAGGTTTTTCTCCGGGAACTCCGGTTTTCCCTGTCAAAATTTCATTCCAGCAACACTCTCCACTATCATTTCATTTCATCTGTCATTCATTTAATCATTGCCCCAGAGGAGTGCGACAGGCTTCGGCAGCCGGCACATTTCATATCCTCGCCGCTAGATGGGGGCTTCATTCATTCCATTCCTGACCCGGTCGGTGACTGGAAGCAGGCTGTGGATTTTCATTTTTCATTAATGTTTGAGTAATAGGGCGACAGTGTATGAGATACAAGTAAATGAAGTTACAAGGAACGGAAGAATTTAACAGAAACTTTGAAGTGCTGCTGATACTAACAATGTAAAGATAGAAGCCAGATCTTTTACATTAAATATGCGAGGAACATTTCTGTAGCGTGACGGTCAGGATATCAGGCAAGCTAAATATCGAGTATAATTCTCGCACAGCCGTGGGCATGCGAATGAATCTTCGAGGATTTGCCGTGGAGCATCCTATTTATGGTATTAGAGCGGTTGGGACCCGATCGGTTGGTAAGAGCCTACCCCCAGACCTGCATCATCGAGCGGCTTGGTATTTGGATTACAGGCCACCCTAGGCGAGCTATGTAATTGTGTAAACACCTCAAGGGAGTGTGATAATAATTGTGCGGAGGGCAAACATGAGACACTCTACCCTGCGAGAACGTTAGCTGCCGATAAACCCCAGGACCTCACGACTTATTGAAACTCTTTCCTCTGATGAGATATGTAGATAAGCCGCGTAGGCCAGTTATTAAAAACCTAAACGTTAGGGAATTTTGAGTGAGAACATCCTTCTGTCTTCCTAAAGTAAAACAGTAAGAGGCGACAGTCTGCATAGTTATCATTGTAACACACTGTTGTTGTAGGACCCGAAGGTCGCCCTAAAGATTGCAGCAGGAAGTCGCTGAGTGACAGCTGAAGATTTATTAGTCAGCCATGTTTGTGGAGGGCCGGACCAAGAGCCCATTGTAAAGCGAGTAGAGGGTCAGGCTGACCTGAGACCTTTCCTAAAGATAGTGGTAATTAAGTTATGAAAATGTTATGCCCTGAAGTAATAAGAATTTGAATGTTATGGAAGTAAGAATCCATTGTATGTGTATTAAGGACTAGTAATCTCGAAAAGCTCGAGGATATCTTAATATTTGGCCCAGTTATAAAATAATAATAATAATAATAATAATAACTTTTGTACGACCCAGAGAGCACAGATCATAGCGATAATCCCATGTCTGATGGCATTCCATGAATATGGGTAGGGGATATAAGGACTTGACACAAAGATAACAATTGTAATGACTTGATATGACCGGGTCATGTGGCATATGGTGAAATTGCAATTCAGTGTGGTTTGAAATATTAGCATGTTACTCATGTAAAGCGTTCTGGAAATGGAAAGAAGGATGACGGAACCACGTCAAATTGTATGCAATTGTAGGATAATACTGTGAAAGATAAATAATCAACTTGCATTGTTGATAATACTGAATAATTACAGTCAAGTTGTAGTTAAATCTAACGTAATTGCAGAAGCTAGAGTTGTTTGACATTAATTAAAATTTAACAGGGACTCAATTAGAGATTGAAGTGTGAAGTGAACTATTGAAATTGTGAACACTTAATAATAATGATAAATGGGAATGAGTAATTGTAGGAGCATTCCGAAGTGAGATCAAGTTAGTGGTGGATGCAATGAGGCATCAATTGAAGGACTCACATTATTTAGATGGTTTGAATGATTAGCATAGGATGTTTATGGGAACCATGACAGCTGGATATATCTAATCTGTGATTTAGAGTAACCAGCAGTGCAGAGCACAGATGATAACCAGTTTTAGTATTGTTTGTTAGATTTGATCATCTGATTGCTCAATTTTGTTGTTGCTTTGCTATTTTTGTAAATGTAAACGTTCTTTTGTTTGTTTTATGCCAGGAATTTAGCTCAAATTAAATTCATATTTGTAGGAAAGTGTGTTTTCATTGTAGAGTTGATATCTGGTAGTATTCAAATCCTGAACTGGTGGTCGTACATTAGGAGAACGCTCCATCCTCGAAAGACCTGAGCTGGCGGGATGCGAACACACGTTCTCCATAAAAGATAATATGGGTACAATATAGGGATATGGGGATTTTCGATTGCAAATTCACACTATAACGTGTGAGTAGTTATAAATCAATAAATACAAAAAGAAAGAAGTAAGGATATTTGAACCTGTTGGGATTTGAACCACGAACCTCCTAGCTATGATGCAGAGACGTTACCATTACGCTAAATACGATGGATGCTAACATTGCGTTAATAACAGCTTGAGTATAACTGCCTAGAAAATTTTGTCTCGCAATGAACAAATTCGTTAGTGTTCTCTGCCGTTTTTTAAACCATTTTATACTAAATATGTATTATTTTGTACATTCCTAAAAGGATGTAAACTTACGAAGTTACGGTACGGAAATATATGGATTTACAAGCAAAAAATAGCCGCCATTTTGACAACGGGACGGCACGGACAAGAACGATATCGCACAGTCAGCCCGAACTGTTAGTCACTACTGCGGTTGCATATTCTATTTTCAAATGCTAATATCCTACCGGCCATCTCCTTGAGGACAGTTTAAACCTCCCTATGTTCGATGAGCGTCATAGGTAAGGCCATGCCTTGTTGAATCGTAAGTTACGGTTAGGCTATAATATTGCATGATTCATACATCCGCCATCTTGAAACGATTTGGCTAATGAACCTGTAAGACGCTTCCAACATTAAGATATCTTGATGCACAATAGGTAGAGATCGAATGATTAGGTCAGTCGTAATTTGATATAAGCTCAGAACATTTGGGTGAGGGCCATTTCTTTTTCGTTATGATGGCGGCGATATGCAACATGATATTGAGTTGTCCCATACTAGTGCTACCTCTGTACCAAAGGTGGTTCGATTTGGTTTCGTTGTGTTTGAATTGAAGGGATCGATTTGCACACATACATGGCCGTTTTCCTCAAACTATTGGGCTGATGATCTTGTAGTTGGGTCAAAAGAGGCTTCCCACATGTAGGTATGTTGTTGAAAAATTTGTTAGAGATCAGATGATTAGGTAAGGCGTAATTTGATTTGGGCTTTGATTACTTGGGTAGCCGCCATTACGTTTCCGTCAAGATGGCGGCGATATAAAACTTGACACTGAGGTGCCCTGTGCTAATGCTCTGTATAAAATTTCGTTCAATTCGGTTTTATTGTGTTTGAATTGATAGGGGGGACAGACATACCAAATCCCACACGCACACACACTCACACACAGACTGACACACAATTTTTGGCCCTGTGTAGATCTCATATGTCTACTTTATTTTTTCCAAAAATCAAAAGTTGGCTAATAAGTTTTTCTATACGGGGTGTAATGTAGGAAAGCTCCGAGGATTCGACCGAGGACTTGACAATATGCAAAACATGTCCTGCACACATAATATGGTGTTTGAGCGTTCGTAGCCGTGTTACACGCATTGTTTGTGGTGTGCATAACACAGACGGTGGCACGATGCTAGTTGGTCATTTGTGGAGGGCACACAGGCCACTTGTACGTTTCGTCGCTTTTCAAGTCGGTGTGCATTTGTTTTACATACAAAGCCACGTGATGTCATGTGCTTATCACACGCGTAAACACGTCCACACAGATCACAAGCTAGAGTAGAGTGGAGTGGAGTGATACGTGTTGTCAGTTGTTATTGAGTGGACGGACTGTACACGTCGTGATAGAATGGGGTACTCGAATCCGGAAATGGCAGACATGCATTTTCTGTACAGACGGGCGCAGTGTCACGCAAATGAAGCACGGCGTTAGTATGCGGAACATTTTCCTAATAGACGTTTACCCAACACCAAGACTTTCCAAAGAATACATGCTCGTCTTTGCGAAACAGGCTCGTTTAGCAGACAAGTAGGTGATAATGGACGACCTAGGAGCACAATAACACCTGAAACAGAGGAACGAGTTCTCAACCATATTGGGAAAATAACACGAGCAACAACAGGGAAATAGCGGCCATTGTAGATGTGAGTGTTATGACAGTGTGGAGAATTCTACAAGGAGAGCTCCTTTATCCACATCACCTTCAAAGAGTCCAAGTGCAGCTGGCTTTCCATCCTGAGCAGCATTTAGTATCTGGTTACTACAGACGTGTGTTCAGGAGCAACAGTTCATCGCTGCTATTCTGTTTACCGAGGAAGCGAAGTTGATCGGAGATGGAGTGCAGAACTTTCACAATACGCATGTCTGGGCTGATGCTAATCCCTGAGAATTTGTGCAAATCAGACATCAACAACAGTTCAGTATTAATGTGTGGGCTGGAATAATCGGCAACACGTTAATTGGTCCTCCATTTTATCAGGAGCATTGACAAGAACGTCATATTGCGCCTTTTAACGAATGATTTATCTGGTTTGTTGCAAGAGGTTCCAATGGATTTAATTCAGCGTATGTGGTTCATGCATGGTGGAGCACCGCCTCAGTTTGCTCTTGCTGCTAGTGCAATTTTATCTCAGCGATTCCCAAACAAAAGGATAGGGTGTCAGGGACCGACACCGCGGCCTCTCGTTCTCCAAATCTCAACCCATTAGACTTCTACATTTGGGGTAACTTAAATACCATTGTGTATGTCACACCTATTCATAACGTGGACACGCTGCGTCAGCGAAGAGAGCAAGGATGTCAGCAGATACGACAGACGCAGGGAATATGGGAGCGTGTGAGACAGTCAATGATGTGGCACATGGACACCTGCATTACAGCTCGTGGTTGCCATTTTGAGCACCTTCTGAAAAGAACTCTTAGTAGTAACGTACCCTTTATCAACATAAATGACCAACCTGCATAGTGAAGCGGTCTGTGCCATGTACACCACAAACAATGCTTGTAACACGGAAACGAAACAAATGCACCATAATGTTTACAAGACATATTTTTGCGTGTTGTCAGGTCATCCTTCGAATCCCCGGAGCTTTCCTCGCACCCTGTATTATACCCGTTACAATAACGGAGAATGTATGGTCATATTCCTGGTTAGCTCAGCTATCGGGGGTGTTACGGTCATTCCCACTCCATGACACATACACTCGGATAATGAGCAAGAGGGTTAGCAAATTATACAGAAATGATCAACAAAATTTATTGAAATATTGATTTAATTATCTAAGGCACCCTTAACAGAGTACAACAAAAACAAATAAAATAACAATTAATTAATTGATTCACTCAATAATCCATTCTGTAGTAATCAATAATTTCCTTCATAACACAATCTTGCTTAAGTCTTTAAACCCCTTTTGGTCTGGGTTTACCAACTTTTATTTATTTTATTAATAACATAAATGATTCAACACTTTATCATATTTATTATCAATTGTTTAAGCCTGTACAACATGTACTTTATCATTACATTCCCTTTATTGGGTATTTATGTCAAGTTTTATTCTCATTTAAATTCACATATTATTCGGTATGTGACTTAAGTTTGTCACTCTACCCCTTTATCCAATTCATTCTCTATCATACTTTGACAATTTTTCCAAAACACATATTCATTTACACATAATAATATTTAATGTTGGTGTTGAAATCTCAAATTGTCATCTTCACTTAAATGACACATGCTAGATTTATGTCAAACTATGCACCAATTTCTCATGACTTTATGGCTCACACTCCCAAACAAATCTTTAGTCACACAATTTCTTTACCCGTTTGTTCTAAGGTATAAGGTAGGAACCATAATTAATACATTACCGTACTCACATTATTTAGTGCATTTATTAAGCTCAAAATGCATATATTTCATTAAAAGTTTCGCAGGAAAGATTAGTTTGATCTTGACAACTCAAATATATACTTTTTAAAATCATAACATGATTCATTGATTATTTTTACATTTGCAATTTTTATGGCTAGTTGCATAACACCTTTGAGATCCCCCGCGCTCTGCACACAAAGACTCTATTCATTCACTAGTCTGACCCAGTGTGGTGAGTAAACCCTCTTCCCACCACTGGTCTGCCTTTGCAATAATTTATGAGCGACCACTGTTGTTAAGTATTCAGGCCCTTTTACTTTTCACTCTGCTTTCGCTTTTACTGGGAATCCAAGCATATTTAAATCCCTATTTATTTTTGCAATTGATTTGCCAATATTCATTTGAATAATATTCCAAAAATTCGTTTCTTTTGAGGGTTACTTTGGTGATAATGATGATTTATAGTCGTTTATTTTTAACTTTTGGGCGATACATTTCCCCATTTCTTTTTATGCTGCAGTGGTAATAAAATAAAACAGTACGAACCAGACGCCATGCTGGTCGCCCGTTAATGTCCGGTCAATCGAACTAGGGACTGTTTCACCCCAGCTTCGAAATCCGACATAACAATAGCATCCACTCAGCTACAATACATTTCCCAGGGGCTGTGTGCGTGGTCATAACAAAAATACATAGAGGGAATCCTTTGCGTCCTCATTAAACATACATATTTGAGACTACATACGTGGAGGCACTACTGACCTATCCCACGCGTCAACATCCCCATAAGGCGTCTTACCTATGCGCCATCGTCGAACTAATGACCCATCGCTTCCTTGATAACAATACGAAGTTTCGACAAACACCTACCTCCCAAACAATCCACAATAACGACTTCATTTAACTCACTCCTAGCTTCAGTTTAAATTCAACTTTAGCCTTATTACGGCTTCAATATCTATTAGTTGGATTACCAAAATTTATCTTATTCATTGTTTCCTTTATTATTCATTTCCGTTGTCTTCTTATCTTATACTTTACATTCACTTACTGCGGACGAACCCACAGAATTTATTGTATTCATTATTTAGGTGTATTAATCCACCCTTAATTCAATTAAACATGTTACATTTATTTCCTGCGTATAAAGCCACAGAGGTTATTAGAAACATATTTAAATATTTTATTATGGACTTTCAACCCTGAAATGTATTTAATCTTTCCTGAGTTATTTATCATTCATCTTTATACTGATTCTATTCTTCATTTATTTTAATTAACTTAATTCATGACGTTATAGTAATCTTATCATTTGGTTCCCCCTTCAAGTAATCCATGATAACATTAATGCGGGCTTCACAGTTTGACGGATATCATATTTATCCTTCCCAAATTGTTTTAAACATTAAATTTTGGTTACAACAACACATTTTACTTGGTACATCTCAAATAAACATGGTGCATAATTTGACATTAGTAATGAAACATCATTACTTACCCCGTTTATCCGGTGGCTTTTTCATCTTATTGTCGTGGTTCACCCACCTGACATTTTAGAACAATTTCATCTCGCCACTACAAGTGATACTATTTACACACGGTGTTACACTTTTTACAAACATATTATTACACATGACATTAAACATACTAAAATGCTAATACTACAACTTACACTGTGGTTATTAAAACACGTTATTTTACATTTGACACTTGTTATTTGGTGTATTCACAATTCCTCGTTACTTGATCTCCTCGGTATCATTCCCTGGATCGAATCTCAGATGAGCTGGCGAAGTTACCTCCCCGGCGTCTCTGACGAATCCTAATGTTCTAGATCCCTCCGAATGTTCCTTGATTTTCCGCCCTGTCTCTCTTCCTAGGTGGCAAAAAACCTTTATCAATTTAACTCTTACGGATTTCTATATCTTTTGTCTCTATTCTCAACGTATGGAGCTTAACCATTCGTTTTCACTGAAGTTAGTCTGTATTTTATTGCTACCATCGTTTTTTCGATGTTTCTAACAATTTGCACACTTATTGCGAACTGTCAACGTGATCATTAGGCCTCCTTCAAGGTCCATAAACTCCTATCGCTTATTTGTTCTTTAACTCGAGTTCGTAGCTCTTCTCGACTCGGTCTGAACCTACGTTCCTTTATATTTGACGCAATGTCCTCAGCATGTAACTGAATTTTAATATTGCTCTGAGCTAACGTGGCCTCACTCAGGCTCGAACAGCTGATTGTAGCGTAAGATGGATTTCCATCAAAGCTTATGAATCAACTTTACTATAACGCAGATTTACTAACGTGGTCTCGAACTGAAGTACTGTAGCGCGATGGTCAATCAGAGTAACATCTCCTTTGGGATTCACAGAATGACTGACTTCTGCTTCGCTCCTCCATGCTTATATGCAAAACTACTCTGAAAAGAGAGAACATGCTTCACAGATTGACTGACTTCTGCTTCGCTCCTCCATGCTTATATGCAAAACTACTCTGAAAATATTCCGTTAATCATTTTTGAAAACCAACTTCTAATTCCATCGCTTTCTCGAATTATAAAAGTTACCTTCTTGTAGCGCGGGTTCTCAATGTCTAAAAACATTTCTTCAATCCCGAATTTGATCGTACATATTCTTTAAATTAATTCTTTTAGCTCCGTAAATTTATGTGGGAAGACCTCTTAACCATATATCATCCGCGGATCATTACGCTCATGACTCCTTTACGTCATGTCCAGTTAGCACTTCCATACTCTTGTATTATTAATAATTTTTATAAACTCAAAAATTCCCATCCTAATTTACATTAATTGGGCTGTTTCTCTCTTAAAACTCCAATGGTTATTTAACGAGTTATTTTCAATAATTATATTGTAAGACGGGGCTATTACACTGCCCACGCGAATATTTTAATGACCAAGCTATATCTCGGGGATCTCCCTTCTCGTATGGCTTGCCTCGTTGTGATGTAATCTCTTGACTCAGCGAAGTTGCGCGCTCTTGCTATCAGTGACGCATGGCACTTACTGTCTTCATAATTCTATTTAATTAAATTTAAGCGTGCTTTCTGGCTATCTGTTATTGATAACATCCGTGCAGCTGCAAGATTACTCACAGCTCTTGGCTAATGCCTCCTATGATCCAACTCAACTCCTCAAGCTTCTAATATAAAAGTTTAAAAAAAATGTATGAAATCTTCAACTTAAGGGTCCTTGGTTCAAACCTTGTGCAGTCTTATAAAAGGGCACAGTGTGCCTGGCACACTCATCCCAATGTACACTGGTTTATTGAAAACGTATTCTCGCTTTGCTAAATGTACAGCCACCAGGCCAGGTCCAAATATCGTGCTCACAACGAAGTTTGGTTTTACCACGTGTCTTTCCTATGTTTTGCGTTGAACTGAAAGATGTATGTATATGTGATTACGAATGTTTTCCATTGCTTTATTAAAATGTTTATATAAATCCCTCTCAAAATTGTTCTTAGCCAGTTTTCAGAGCTCGTTGTTATATTCTATGTAACATTTTAGCCTAGAAGACTGCCAATATTTTAACCCGTAGCTTGCGTGGTGGAAAACGTTACGCTGCTTACATTTCTGGATCCCAGGGACCTAAGTGTAAATTACTGTTATTCTGTAGTGTAAAGGACTGTTGTGGACATACGACGTTCTCCCTCAAACTAAGACTTCGATATATAACGTGTGCTTGAATAATGCCAAGTTTCCTAAGAGATGGAAAAACGAGAATTATACCGATTATGAAACCAGGGAAAGAGAAGTTTATGGATCCATCTAAATTCAGGCTAGTAAGCCTAATAAATGAGGAAGTAAAATCCTAGAAAAACTACTAATATAAAGAATAAACCACTATTTATGTATTTATTTATTTATTTAGCGTATGGCTTTACAGATACAATAAGTGCACAGATATTAATTGGTTTAGGTAAGGAATTCAAACTATATATTTATGTCTAAATTGTTTATTGTCTCTGGATCCATGAGCGATATCGGTGACGCTGCTGCCACTGTACTTTCTTTTAGGACACTTGGTGACGATATGCTGGATGGTCTGCTTAGGGTCACCACAATCACAGTTAGATGAAGAAATTATTTTCCATTTATAATGGAAGTCTGCACAGTTGCCATGACCCGTACGAATCCTGTTGAGAGCTGAGAATGTTTTCCGCGGAAACACAAATACAGGTGTCAGCGATGATCCAATACGTGGTGAGGTTGATCCAGGCCTAGTGTCCTGTCTTCCCTGCCATTCTTTACTTACGAAGTTGGTATTTTCCAAGTATATTGCAGTCCTTGTTGATGTATTTCGAGATCTAGACGATTCAGGCGAACATCAGCAATGTCACAGTGTATTGGTAGTTGTGGAGAGCGTTATTACGTCGAAGATCTGGTGGAGGGATGAGGTTGAGGACAGGTAGACAGTGTGTGGGTGTAGACCTTATTGTACCCGTGATTAGACTCATGGTGGTGTTGAGCTGGGTATCTATGAGGTTAGTGTGAGGGCTATTCAACCAAACTGGGGCACAGTACTCTGCAGCTGAAAACACAAGTCTCAAAGCTGTACATCGAAGTGAAGTTGCCGATGAACCCCAAGTTATGTCATATAGTTTTTGGACTATATTTTTGCGGGTTTTTAATTTGGATTGAGTATTGCGTAGGTGTTGTCTACAGGAGAGTGTTCTATCTAATGTAACCTCTAGGTATTTAGGGAATCTGATATGTCTTAATAATTGATTTCCAATGGACACCTGTAATTTTTATTAGCCATCTTGTTGTTTAGATGGAAGCAGCATACTTCTGTTTTGTAAGTATGTGTAAGTCTCCACATCTTAAAGTATTGCGTCAGTTCATTAAGATCGTCCGTTAGGGTCATCTCTGTTTCTTCACATGTTGTGTCTCTAGTAGCAAATGCCCAGTCATCTGCATAACCAAATTTCCTTGAAATTGTGGCAGGTGTATCTGCAATATCTTTATATATATAATTCTTCGACACGTATGTATGTGACTGAACTCCTCCTAAACGACTGAACCGATTGTGATGAAATTTTGTATGTATGTTAGGGTGGGTCCATGTATGGTTTAGATTCACAATTTGACCAGGTAGGTGGAATTTTAGAATTTTAGAACCACAATTTACACACAATTTTAGAACCATAATATACAGTCATAAACAGTCGTCATGGAAACCGCTAGCTTTAGTGATAAGTGATGCTTTTGGACAGTTTGTCTCTGCACGTAGACCCACCTGGTCGCAACCTGTGCAACTACCGCCATAACATACACTCCGCCCGTGGCGGAATGTTGTGTTTTATACCAAAGGTGGCAGTGATGTCGAATTCTACTTTTTGTCTCTGCAAGTTAGAGCGTTTCGAAGTCCCGTATGCGTTCATATACCATTCATCCGATTGTTATGAATCTTGGGTGAGATGTTGAGTGCACTCCAGGGAAGGCGTTTGGCTTAGTAAATCCATTTTACAATAGAAAGCGCACGACTAGATTCAACAAATGAGCGACAACGCGCGAAGCGTTTCAGAAAGGTCCGGTATGCGTTCAAATACCATTCGTCCGATAGCGATGAAACTTGGGTGAGATGTTGTGTACACTACAGGGAAGGCTTCTGGCTTAGTAAATTCATTTTACAATTGGTAGCGCACGAGAAGATTCAACAAATGAGTGACGACGCGCGAAACGTTTCAACAAAATCCCGTATAAGTTTATATACCATTCATCGATTGCAATGAAACTTTGATGAGCTGTTATCTACACTTACGTGAAGGTTTATAATTTAGTAAATCCATTTCACAGGAGGTTAAGCACGAGTAGATTCAACAAATGAGCGACGACGCGCGAAGCGTTTCAACAAGGTCACGTATGCGTTCAAATACCATTCGTCCGATAGCGATGAAACTTGAGTGAAAAGTTGTGTACACTCCAGGGAAGGTTTCTGGCTTAGTAAATCAATTTTACAATTGGTAGCGCACGACTAGATTCAACAAATGAGTGACGACGCGCGAAGCGTTTCAACAAAATCCATATACCATTCATCGATTGAGATGAAACTTTGATGAGTTGTTGTGTACACTTACGTGAAGGTTTCTAACATTGTAAGTCCATTTCACAGGCGGTTGCGCACGAGTAGATTCAACAAATGAGCGACGACGTGCGAAGCGTTTCAAAAAGGTCCCGTATGCGTTCAAATACCATTCGTCCGATAGCGATGAAACTTGGGTGAGATGTTGTGTACACACCAGGGCAGGCTTCTGGATTTGTAAATCCATTTTACAACAGGTAGAGCACGAGTAGATTCAATAAATGAGCAACGACGCACGAACGTTTAAACAATGTCCCATATCCGTTCATGTACCATTCATCCGATTGCAATGAAACTTGGGTGAGATGTTATGTACACTCACGTGACGGTTTCTAAATTAGTAAATCCATTTCACAGGAGGTTGCGCACGAGTAGATTCAACAAACGTGCGACGGCGCGCGAAGCGTTTCAATAAGGTCCCGTATGCGTTCAAATACCATTCGTCCGATGATGAAACTTGGGTGAGATGATAAGTACACCCTACGGAAGGTTTCTGGCTTAATAAATCCATTTTACAATCGGTAGCGCACGAGTAGATTCAACATATTAGTGACGGCACGCGAATCATTTTAACAAAGTACCGTATGCGTCCATATACCATTTATCCGATTGCGATGAAACTTTGTTGAATTGTTGTGTACACTCCAGTAAAGGTTTCTGGCTTAGTAAATTTATTTTACAATAGGTAGCGCACGAGTAGATTCAACAAATGTGCGAAGTCGCGCGAATCGTTTCAACAACGTCATGTATGCATTCATATACCATTTATCCGATTGCGATGAAACTTTGGTGAATTGTTGTATACACTCCAGGAAAGGTTTTTGGCTTAGTAAATCCAGTTTTTAATAAGTAGCGCACGAGTAGATTCAACAAATGAGCGATGGCGCGTGAATCGTTTCCACAATGTCCCGTATGCGGTCATATATCATTCATCCGATTGCGATGAAACCTTGGTGAATCATTGAGTACACTCCAGAGAAAGTTTCAGGCTTAGTAAATCTATCTTAATATAGGTAGCGCATGAGTAGATTCAACAAATGAGTGACGGCCGACGAATCGTTTAAAGACAATCCCGTATGCGTTCATATGTCATTCATCCGATTCCGATGAAACTGTGATGAGTTGTTGTGTACACGCCAGGGAAGGTGTTCAACTTGGTAAATCCATTTTACAATATTGGTAGCGCAGGAGTAGATGTAACAAATGAGTGATGACGCGCGAAGCGTTCCAATAAAATCCCGTATGCGTTCATATATGCTATTCATCGATTGCGATGAAACTTTGATGGGTTGTTGTGTACACTTACGTGAAGCTTTCTAACTTAGTAAATCCAATTCACAGTTGGTGGAGCACGAGTACATTCAACAAATGAGTGACAGCGCAAGAAGCATTTAAACAAAATCCCGTATGCGTTATATGCCGTTTATCCGATTGCGATGAAACTTTGGAGAGTTGTTGTGCACGCTCCCACGAATGTTTCTAGATTAGTTAAATCATTTCACGATAGTTTAGAGGCAGTTAACAGAAATTGAAAAACATATTGTGTATCCAAAATCACTTCAAGAAACAAAGTTACAACACTTTCTTTGATTGGCAGGACAACGTCTGCCGGGTCAGCTAGTATAGATATATAAACGCACTTCCTCACCTACAAAGCGGAGGCAGACAGGCTTTTCTCCGGGTACTCCGGTTTTCCCTGTCACAATTTCATTCCAGCAACAATCTCCACTATCATTTCATTTCATTTCATCTGTCATTCATTTAATCATTGCCCCAGGGGAGTGCGACAGGCTTCGGCAGCCGGCACAGTTCATATCCTCGCTGCTAGATGCAGTTTTCATTCATTCCATTCCCTGATCCGGTCGGTCGACTGAAAGCAGGCTAAGGATTTTCACTTTCCTACCTCTGATTAATAATTTGGTGAGGGAAAATGCATGTAGTCTACACATGTAGTTGGTACCATGGAAATAACATAACTACATTAGGAATGTGTCATTATATATATTAATGATTTAGTCCAGCAAGTACTAAAAGCCGTTCGAAGAACGGGTACTTCAGCTAGTATAAGATAAATAAGATTGGAGCAAGAACAGAACCCCGAGGAAGTCCATTATTTAGCGATCTTTTGGTACTCACATTATTCCCCATATGTACTTGGAAAAGTCTCTGACTTAGCATGTAATTCAGGAGTCGGGCGGTCCTTCTACATGGTATCACTTTCCAGACTGTGCCGTATGCTGCTGTCATATCGATAAAAGCCACCGTTGTTGTTGTTATTTGAGTCTTCAGACTTTTGTCTGGTTTGATGCAACCCTCCATGCCTCCATGTCCTGAGCTGATCGTTTCATCTCTACATAGCTACCACACCCTACATCCAAGGCAATATGTTTAACATATTCTATCCTTGGTCTACCCCTACAGTTCTTGTCCTCGACCCTTCCTTCCATAACTAAGCTTGTTATTCCTGGGTGTCTTAGTAAGTGTCCTACCAACCTATCTCTTCTCTTCATTAGCAGTCACCAAAACATCTCTCCTCTCCCACTCGTCTTAATATCTCTTCGTTTGTAACCCTATCTATCCATCTGATCTTCATCATTCACCTGTAACACCACTTTTCAAATGCTTCAAATTCTCCTCTTATCTGCTGCACCGATAGTCCAAGTCTCACTTCCATAAAGTGCCACGCTCCAGACATAGCCTTTCAAAAATGACTTCCTAGTACCTAAATCTATATTCGATGTCAGCAGATTCCTTTTTTGTAGAAACGCTTTCCTTGCCTGAGCCAACCTACTTTAATATCATCTTTGCTTCGTCCATCACTGGTTATTTTGCTTCCTATGTAACAGAGGTCTCCTACTTCCTTCAGCTTTTCACCTGCCAATTTGATGTCCATTGAGGTTTCTGATTTCTTTCGATTGCATTCCAATATATTTGTTTTATATTTATTAATTTTCATCATGAATACTTTCCTCAAGACGGAGTCCATACCATTCAAAAACTCATTCAAATTTTCAGGCGTGTCGGCCACGATGACGATGTCATCGACAAATCTCAGAGTTGCAATTATTTCTCCCTGAATCTTCACTCCCACTATAATTTTTCTCCAATTTCCTTC
This sequence comes from Meconema thalassinum, assembly GCA_946902985.2. Classification (NCBI taxonomy): domain Eukaryota; kingdom Metazoa; phylum Arthropoda; class Insecta; order Orthoptera; family Tettigoniidae; genus Meconema; species Meconema thalassinum. Next base: position 599,633,997 of record OX336388.2, on the reverse strand, counting down.
ATTGCTTGTTCAATGTAAAGATTGAAAAGTATGGGTGATAAGTTCCATCCTTGCCTTACACCTTTCTGAATACCAGCTTCTCTCTCATGTCCTTCAGCTAGAATAACTGCTGTCTGGTTTCAGTATAGATTGTAGATTATCCTCCTATCCCTGTACTCTATTCCAATCGTTTTCAAAACGTCAATTTAGTCCAATCAACGTTATCAAAAGCCTTTTCTAAGTCTACAAATGCCATGAACGTTCTCTTATCTTTCCTTATTCTACCTTCCAAAATCAGCCAAAGACTTAGTGCAGCTTCCCTTGTTCCTACATTTCTCCTGAAACTAAACTGGTCTTCACCCAACTCCGTTTCTATCTGGCTTTCCATCCTCTCGAAAATTATTCTAGACAGGACCTTTGAAGCACGAGTAATCATGCTGATTGTACGGTAATCTTCACATCTGTCAGCTCCCACTTTCTTCGGTATAGGGATGATAACATTCTTCTTGAAATCAGAGGGTACCTCACCTGTCTCATAAATCCTACACACCAAACCACTGATGTCTTAAGTTTTCCCTGGTAGCCTGCGTCTATGAAAGTTGTTGATCTGTAGTGCTTCAGTGCGGTCTGAACCCTGCCTGCTCCACTGGAATTTTCTTGATTATCTCTGGACGAATCCTATTGAGAAGGGGCCTTTCTAGTAATGTATATGTCACACTAAGCAGGGCAAAGGGGCGATAGCTCTCTGGTTTATCACTTGCTTCACCTTTCTTTAAGATGGCTATGATCTTCGTTTATTTGAATAACTTTGGCAACTGTCCACTCTGAAATATATCCGTGAAGAAGTTGGCAACCATATTCTAGGTCTGTCTCCACAATGCATGATAAATTCCGGGTGGATGCCATCCAAACCTGGTGCTTTGCCTGACTTAATGTATTTAATTGCAGCAGTTAACTCATCCTTAGTAAAAGGTCTGGAGTATTCCAAGATATCTGAGGCATCATCTTTCAGAATGTTCAGTTCCTTCTTTATGCGTTTGGTAAAAACTTTATTCTTGCTACTTCTAGAAGTCATGACTATGCGAGAAGCAATTTTGTTTGGCTGAATATATGGACTCATTCATGTAATAAGTTTACCATCCCCCAGCTTCCTGAGAAGCAACCAAGCTTCACGACAAGATTTTATTAAGTCAAGAGATTCCACATTAGAAATCAACTTTTGTTTTCTTGCAACATCCATGGCCTCTAGGCTATGTAAAAGTTGATCTGCAATTTCGTGATCACCACTGTCAATGTATTGTTGGTAAGGTTCATCAGTTTCGTCACTCCATCCAAAAATATACTCTTTAAGGAAGCCCCTATGGATGTGTTTTTGATGTGTAAAATCTTTCCACTCGTTTGCTGGATATTGTTGTGGGAGTGATTTTGAAAAATGGGACGGAAGTAGATCGGAACGATCCAGCTGGCAGTGGTGGATCGAACGAAAGTGTGTAAGATGCACTGCCAACTGGATCGATCGATCCAGCTGGCAGTGGTAAGAGGAAACAATGAGCGCACGGTGTCGGAAATTGATACCATGACGTACTTTCGGCCATGTGGAATGTATATGACATACTGAACGGTAAACGCTCATGCGAACTCTGGTGTCAAGTGATTGAAACCCATAGAGACCCGCCTATGCTTCCTTGAACTTGAGGAAATATCGCTGACCCAATTGTAGATTTCCGACGAAAGACTCAGCATTTGCTCTTTGTTATTCTTGTATTTATATCAGTGTCATTCGGTACTGCCTTTGACCGTCTTAGTAGAGCAAACGTGTATGTTAGCACCGGAATATACCAGGTATTAAAAGATTTCATATTATTCCTAGAGAACTGTATTGATATCTGTATTTTTGGTAAGTTACGATTACATTCTCCTTTATACTTTTGCTGTGGAATACTTCGAGCATACAATAGGATAGATAGTAAGCCCGCTATGCTTCTACTGGCCGGCCATGGGGCCAAAATAAAATCAGCTGATGTTGGGCAAAACAATGTTTTCTCCCATAAGAATAGCATTATGAAGTGACTTTAAATCCCGCCTCAAGCGCATTCCTTGTGATTAACCGACTATTTCTGTTGAAGGTGGCGATAAATACAATTCCTTTTGAATATTGCTGTTTTTGATGTGTAACATCTTTCCACTCGGTTGCTGGATATTTTTGTGGGAGTGATTTTGAAAAATGGGACGGAAGTGGATCGGACGGAAGTGTATAAGACGCACTGCCAGCTGTAGAATGTAAATCACAGATGGATTACTTCAAGGTTTGCATGCGCAATTACAAATATTTCTACAAAAGATCATCTTCAAGTAGTCGTTCTTTGGTGTGAAAATATTCATTATATGATATTTGCTGAAAACAATTTTCAATCTCTGGATAAAAGTGATGGGCATCCACTCGCCGACTAACTTCCCTCAACTCTTTCGTACTCAACGGTAAACGCTCATGCAAACTCTAGTGTCAACTCATTGAAACACAAACCGCATGTTTTCGTATCAGTATTTAAATGATGAAATGATTTTATATGAATCATTGCAACAAGTCGGCAAATCCGGTAATATGTTTCTGCACAATGGCTATTCAGATATTAACCCACATTGCTGTAATTCAATGGTCAATGTAATATATATCGATCATTTTATACGGGAACTGCGCTAACCTCTCATAGACCACTAGATAAATTCTCTTTACTGTCAAGTAGGCGTATTCATAACTAATTTAAAACTCAATTCCACGCAGGAACATTATCGGAAAAAGCATAATATTAATTAAGCAAAAAAATACTTCCATATTATTACCGGCACGTGAAAATGAGTACCTGTCTTATACTCCGATTGTCTGTGGTTGTAATGGCTGCGCGGATAAGATCTTGTACTGCGATTCATGAGGTCTCAGGTTAGATCCCCAGTCCCGGCAAATATTTTTGCTACCGGATTATCGATTTAAACGATATATATCATAACATAATGCGTCATTTTAACAGAATCTACATGAAATTACGATTTATCTAATTTTAATTACACAACTTTGCACCAAGCAGGAGTTGGGTAATTTTATTGTAATGAACATTATTTACATAGGCTAGAGACTATGGTTTCATTCCTCCTCTTGATTTACAATATAATATGTGATGTTTGTTCAAACAAGTGTGTCAGTAGTATATCTCCAATTCAATCTATATAACTCCAGTATGAAAATGGATCGTAAATTAATATTTTAAGAATGTCCAAGCTGTGTAGGATACGAGTAGGATAACATGTCAGATGTTACACATCATATGCGACTAATGTAAGGCTCGTATCCTTTTTTCTTTGCTGTAGATATCACAGTTCCCACAAATCTCTCGTATCTATATAGCAATAAATTATTGAACGAAAATCAATATGGCTTCACACCCCCAAACAAGTACTACTGATTAGCGGTCAAAGACTTAATACAAGAGGCTTTTAAAAATGGTCAAATCACAGTTATTGTCAGTCTTGATGTCAAAGGAGTCTTTGGCTCTGCATGGTAGCCAAACATTCTTAAAGTTCTTAAGGACTTTCAATGTCCCAGAAATGTGTACTAGATTACTAAGAACTTCTTCAAAGATCGGGCAGCCTTCATCACTTTCACCAGTCTTCTAGTTGAAACTTCAGTTAGCAAAGGTTGTCCACAAGGCTCATGCATTACAATAGCCTACCCAACCGAGATTATAGGAAGAACACCAAAGCCATAGCCATTTGCTGATGATATGATCATTGCAGTCAGTGCAGAAACTGAAGCTGAAGCAGAACTTTTATGGACGTAAGGAATGTTGCAAAGTGGTCGATATAAAACAAAACACACTTCAATGACGATAAGTTGTTAATATTGAGAAGACGGAAAGCAAGGAAGAGTATAGATATCAACACCAACCGGAAACGTCTAGAACAAGTCGACAAAATGGATTATTTAGGAATTACTATCGACTCCCGCTTTATGTTGAACTTTCGCATCAAAAACGTCAGTGAAACACGCATTAAATTAACAAGATGTTCAGTAAAGAGCATATAGCCTACTTTCTCCTAAATGTATGAGTATAGTTATAACTCGTTGTTACAGTATTATCAAAGAGTATAATAGAATCATTTCTTGCTTGAAGACCTTAGAAACTATTTACCTCTACCAAACACCACAACCTCGAAAACTGCTACCATCATTGAAGAAAGAAAGAAAGATACGAAGTATCTCAAGAATGTTATGGAACTGGAGACATAATCGACCGGACTGGCTGCGTGGCTCAGCGGTAACGTTCTCGCTTGCTGGGCCCTAGGTTGCAGGTTTGTCTCCTGGCGCAGTCAGCTGGCATTTGAGGGTACACAAATGCGAGGGAGCCGTGTCAGTATATTTACTGGCACGTTAAAGATCCCCTTCGGGGCAAAATTCCGGCACCCCGGAGTCTCTAAAGCAGCAGTAGTTAAAAGGGACGTAAACCAATAACATTATTATTATTATTTCATAATCGACCTGACGTGGGCAACATCCAACTTTGAGTTGAGGCATGTATTTACACGTCTGACTGTGCATGGCTCTCACAACCCTAATTGAATTAACAAATCTTTCCATGTCCCTACAGAGACGTGTGTATACAAACTATGTGGATATTTTCGATTCCTATTTGGCTGCAATAAAAGTATTGATACATATTATGAATTAGCACCATCGGCTAGAGTTCAGGTACTATGTGAAATCGTTTTGTTCTTTACTTCAAATAACAGTTTCAAATAACGCACATTAGGCTGTTACAAACCCTTTAAAATAAAAAGTAAAAATATATCGTAGTATCTTCTCGTCATTCTTCAAATTCGATGCGCATAGAATGCCAATGGTATACTAATCAATGGAGTCCCGCGTAGACCAGTCATGACATCTACTGGAGAAGTATCGAACAAAATAATCCTAACAGGGCGAGTGCATTCTAGCGGCCATAAAAAGAAACTTTTCAATAAAATCTGTAATTTAATCTGTAGGCCGGCGTGCAGGTCGCCGCCAGTTGGCCATGATAATTACCTTTTTGGCTGCTAGATATCTCGTGCAAATCTGCTGGCGAAATTTGTTTTAATTAAATATATATTTTCCATCGAAATACACACGATATAGCGCTTAATTTTAAAACGTCTGAGTCATTACAAAACAATAAATATAAAAAGTTTTAAGCAGAAAAACCTAACTCTGATGGGGTTTGAACCATAGCCATATGATTGATATGCCAACGCTTTACCACGGAGCCAAACGTGCCAACGAACATCGTCCGATATCAGATGAGTTACATAGAACGTGTTAGCGAATAATGATTTAGACTAAACGATTTCCTCAGTGGAGTATATTATTTATATATAAAGCATTTCATACAAAGTTTATTTATTTTGTATCAGTAAGCTATATTGGATGTAATACTCAAATTAGTGAAATAAAAGTCGGGCACACGATACCCGCCGCCATCTTGCCTTGTAACTGAAACGGCTCAGCTTTTTAAAATCACTTCTGCACTATAGTATTACAAAATAAACTTATTATTTCGAACTTGCCTCTTCCTTTAAAACAGTTAAAATGATTCTCGACTCGATAAGCGGAACTGGTGGGTCCCATGATATGGATTATAAAGTTTGCATAATTCGCACGGCCGCCATCCTGAAATGGTACGGATGACCTTGTAGTTTGGTCACAAGTCGCATTTTATATGAAGGTATGTTGTTACCAAATTTGGTAAAGATCAGATGATTTGGTTAGTCGTTATCTGATTTTACGTTTTGAACGTTTGAGTGGCCGCCATTCAGTTTTGGTAAAGATGGCGGCGATATAAAACATGACACTAAGGTGCCCTTTGCTATTTCCAAACAAACCCCCAGTCCAAAAGCATACACACCGGTGTCTTGGGTGGCGTAGTCGGTAGCATGTTGAGCTCCTATGCCCAAGATAGCGGGTTCAAAATCCCACAGTATGCCTTCCTTCGGAGGGGAAGTAAAGCCGGCGGTTCCATGACATAGATTTATGGCATGTTAAAGAACCTTCCACTAATTTCACCTGTGTGAAGCAAAATTGGATAGGTTAAGAATGTAAACAACGCTCTTAGGATTTTATTTTCGATGCCAAGAGCCGACTGCGGTGGCGTCTAGTAGCTAAGTTCTGAACTTGGCCTAGTAGTCGTTGACGGTGGCGCTTGGCGGCAAAAGTAGGAACTATTTGAAAAATTATAAGTTGCAGTACTTAAATTAAAAAAACAGTTAACACACATTAATACAGTCATCACAATTAACACCGGTTTTCACAAAGATTCTACACACACCCAAAGTACACGGGGCTACATGACCGCGTTGTTTCAGCCCCGAAACTTAAGAACCAACCAACCAAGATGCCCTTTGCTAGTTCTACCTCTAAACCAAATTCCGTTCAATTTGCTTTCACCGTGTTTGAATTCATAGGGGGGACAGACATTCAGAGTACACACACACAGACACACACACACACATACGCACACACACACACACACACAGACACACAATTTTTGGCCCTGTGTAGATCTCAAAAGTCTACTTTCATTTTTTGCAAAGATCGAATGTAGGCTAATAAATGACTTATCTAAATCGGCAAGAATAGGATGGGGACTAAAACACCAGGCACTGGAAATCTATATATATAGAGCTCAAAGTTTGTCTGTTTGTTTGTTATTTATACAAATCTACACCGTTTTACCGATCTCAACCAAAATTCGCATACTTACCCTTTGGAAACCTGCGGGTAACACTGTGCACTTTTAATTTCTGACAGACCAATCTATTTCCTGCATTTAGGCCCTTTGCCACAAATCTACACCGTTTCACCAATCTGAACCAAAATGTGTATACTTACCCTTTGGAGACCTGCGGGTGACACTGTACACATTACATTTCCCCGCATTTAGGCCCTGTGGCAAAAATCTACACCTCTTCACCAATCTGAACCAAATTTTACATTCTTACCCTTTGGAACCCGACGAGTAACATTGTCCACTTTAAATTCCAGACAAATCACTCCATTCCCTACATTCAGGCCCTTTGGCACAAATCAACACCGTTTCACCCATCTGTACCAAAATCTGTATGTTTACCCTTTGGAACCCTGAGGGTAACACTCTCCACTTTGAATTACGGACAGACCACTTCATTCCCTGCGTACAGGCCCTTTGGCTTAAATCTACACCGCTTCACCAATCTGAACCAAAATGTGTATTCCTAGCCTTTGGAACCCTGCGTGTAACGCTGTCTACTTTACATTTCGGACAGACCACTCCATTCCCTGCATTAAGCTCTTTGGCATAAATCTACACCGTTTCACCAATCTGAACCAAATTGTACATAGGCCTACTTACCCTTTGGAACCCGACGAATAACACTGTGTACATGAAAGTTCGGAAAGACCACTCTATTCCGTGCATTTAGGCCCTTTGGCACAAATCTACATCGTTCCACCTATCTGAACCAAACTATATGTACTTACCCTTTAGAACGCAACGAGTACTGTCTACTTGAAATTTTATAAATATTATGTTATTGGATTTTACATCCCTTTTAACTACTCTAGACTTGAAATTAAGGACAGACGACTCAATTCTCTGCATTTAGGTCCTTTGTCTCAAATCTACACAGTTTCACCGATCTGAACTGAATTTTATATACTTACCCTTTGGAGCCCGACGAGTAACATTGTCTACATGAAATTTCGGACAGACCACTCCATTCCGTGAATGTAGGCCCTTTTGCACAAATCTGCACCGTTTCACCTAATTGCACCGAATTTTACATACTTACCCATTGAAACCCTGCTGGTAACACTGTCCACTTGATATTTTGGAGAACCTTCTCCATTCCCTACAATTCGAATAACAGACAAGAGGAACTTGAAAACCACGTTTTACGGCCCTAGAACCATTCATATCCGTAGTAGTTTAACTGTAAAAATAGTTAATAAGTCTTTTGTTGGCTGGCAATGCGTGCTGCATCACGCCGCCCCTACGCGTGTTCTGGTGCAGAATTGCGAAAATACAGTAGTTACATCTTGCGCTCCTTATCAATTGTGGTCACGGGAAGTAATTAGTGCAAAAAGATGTCTTAGGCTCCTTAAAACAGTTATCATCATGGAAATATTATGCCTCTGTAAAGGCTAAGTGCGATGGTGTTGGTGCAGTACATTGAGGTTAGGACAAATAATTACCTCTCTTAACAGTCAAAACTGACCACAGGAGAGATTCTACTGATGAATGGCAGCAGAAATGGGAAGAATCATTAACAGGAACTATCACAAAGGAATTATTCCCAACAATAGAAAACAGATTATTAACATGCAAACTAAACCTCACGCCAAATTTGACAACATTAATATCACGTCATGGAAATATCAACTTGTATCTACACAGACTAAAATTGTACGCAGCCCCGAGTGTTTCTGTAACTGAGGACCCAAAACAGTGGACCACATAATATTTGAGTGTAGTTCAGCAGTGAATAGCGAGAGAGAAATATTAATAAACGGTGTTTCCATAGAAGGATACTGGCCGATTCATATTCATCAGAAAATTTGTTAAACCTATTTAATAATTCAGGAACTCTTTGGACTTTACAGCAATGAAGGAAAATACCCATCAGCAAATAATATATAGGAAAAAATGTACCGTATATTATAATTACACAACTGTATTAAATTAGTTAAGAGCATATAGTACTTTGAATATAGTGGAGCATGCAGAGTGTATATTAAGGAAAATAATAATAATAGTAATAATAATGAAAGGACTGACAAAGGACGATAAAGGACACCTTTGAAGAAAGACATAACAAGTAGTACCGTGAGAAACTAAAGCCTATTTTTAGGTAGATTTCATTAGAAAGCTAATTATTGCAATGGCTACTGCGCCCGAATTCATCTAGAGCACAGTCCCAAATCCGCACAGATGGTAAAAGGATCGTGAGAATGTCAACACCCAGCTATGAGTTGAACAACTCTCACCGGACTGATGACTAGGGAACCCTAGGAACACATACATACATACTATACTACTAACTAGTTGCATACAGTACAGAAAATATAAACAAATAAAAGTAGAGCATTTACTAGCAACTCGGCTCTCGGGCGTTAAGATAAGTCGTCGATCATATGTGTGCATCTAGCTAGTGGTATCGTTCTAGTGTAATTAAGCGTTGAATCAAAGAAACAGTTCTAAAAACACTCAGCAAGAATAAAAAATATCCTTGCCATTAATCTATATATATAACAAGTAGTTCCGTGAAGAACTATACAGATTCTTTTCATATATCCTACTTATGTTAACTGCCACTATCAACATACAAAATTTCAGTTTGATTGCTGTAATAGATTCGTAGATATTGACAACCGACTAAATATTTCGGATGGTCGCCATGTTGGATTTTATATATGTAGGTCCTAGAGTTATATACTGTTACATGAAGATTATTGTGTACGTGTAGCATTCAAACTTCAATCGCATGATTAGGACACAAGAAGTAACAAGGAGATTTTAAAATTTCTCACAGCTGCCATCTTGTGGTTATGGAAACAATTGAAATAAATTAGATGCCAGTGGATTAACATTCGAATAAGAATTTACTGTACAAAGTTACACTGCACTCGGATGGTTAAATTGCGAGAAACGTCCATGTAAATAATTATAATTCGCGTCGCCGTCATGTTGGATTTGTGATCACCAGGTTATTTAAAGTCCTATAGGTGAACGTAAGTTCATAGCCCCTATGAACATAAAAAAATCCAGTTTGATTGCTATAATAGATTCTTAGATATTCAGAGGCGTCTAAATATTTCGGATGGTCGCCATGTTGGATTGTTAAATGTATAGGCATAGAGTCATGTACCATTAACGGAAAATTATTGCGTAGGTTCATTATTAAAACTTTCACTTCGATCGCATGATTACGACACAAGAAATAAAAACTTAATGTTAAAATTCGCACAGCCGCCATCTTGATGTTATGTAAACAATTGAACTAAATTAGATACCAGTGCGTTACAATGTGTATAAACATTTCCTGTACCAGATGTCGTTGCGTTTGGAGCATTAAATCGCGAGAAAGGTCTATTTAAAATTTTCAAATTCGTTTGGCCGCCATGTTCGTTTTGTATTTAACCGGTTTTTGAAAGTCTTATAGATGAACTTCCAGTAGTACCCTTTATCTCCGGACAAATTTCAGGGTGATACAGCTAATAGTTTCAGAGATATAGAATGCCGGTGAAATATTTCGCACATCCGCCATCTTCTGGTTATGTAAACAATTGAACGAAGTTAGATGTCGGCGCATTACAATGTGTTTAAACATATACTGTGCCAAGTTATATTGCGTTTGGTTGCTTAAATCGCGAGAAACGTCTATTTAAAAGTCGCAAATTCGCCTGGCCGCCATGTTGGTTTTGTAGTTACCAGATCTTCAAAAGTTACATAGGTGAACTACTAGTAAGTTTCTTTATCACCGAAAAAGATTTCAGGGTAATATCGGGAATAGTTTCGGAGATATTGAATGTTGGTGAAATATTTCGCACATCCGCCATGTTGGATTGGTGAGACGTAACAAAATTTGAAGGGCACGGTCGGGGTCGCCCGGAATAGTGCTATAAATTTACCGAGTTTCATTGAAACGCTCCTTCCGTTTAGAAATTATTAGGGGGAGACACACACACCTCACACACACACACACACACACGCACACATACACGGACAAAAGGTGATTTCATAAGCCTATTTTTTCAAATTTGAAAATAGGCTAAAAATGAAGCGCTTTTCGTTAGTCTCGTAAAACTCGAGAACGGCTGGACCGATTTGCCTAATTTTGGTCTTGAATTATCTGTGGAAGTCCAGAGAAGGTTTAAAAGGTGAATAAATGTGAATGTTGTATCTCACGAATAGATTCAACAAATGAGTGACGGCACGCGAATCGCTTAAACAAAGTCCGTAGGCGTTCATATACCATTCATCCGATTGCGATGAAATTTGGGTGAGAGGTTGTGTACACTTCAGGGAAGGGTTCTGGCTTAGTAAATCCACTTAACAATAGGTAGCGCACGAGTAGAGTCAACAAATGAGCGACGACGGGCGAAGTGTTTCAACAAAGTCCTGTATGCGTTCACATACTATTCGTCCGATAGCGATAAAACTTGGGTGAGAGGTTATGTACACTTCAGGCAAGGTTTCTGGCTGAGCAAATCCACTTTACGATAGGTAAGGCACGAGTAGATTCAACAAATGAGCGACGACGGGTGAAGCGTTTCAACAAAGTCCCGTATGCGTTCTTATACTATTCGTCTGATAGCGATGAAACTTGGGTGATATGGTGTGTACACTTCAGGGAAGCTTTCTGGGTTAGTAAATCCACTTTACAATAGGTATCGCACAAGTAGTTTAAACAAATGAGCGATGACTCGCGACGTGTTTCAACATAGTCCCGTATGCGTTCATTTACCATTCGTCCGATAGCGACTTAACAAGGGTGAGTTGTTGTGTACACATCAGGGAAGGTTTCTGGCTTAGTAAATCCACTTAACAATAGGTTGCGCACGAGTAGTTTCAACAAATGAGCGACGACGGGCGAAGCGTTGAAACAAAGTCCTGTATGCTTTCACATACCATTCGTCTGATAGCGACTAAACTTGGGTGAGAGGTAGTGTACACTTCAGGCAAGGTGTCTGGCTTAGCAAATCAACTTTACGATAGGTATGGCACGAGTAGATTCAACAAATGAGCGACGACGCGCGAAGCGTTTGAACAAAGTCCCGTATGCGTTCATATACTAATCGTCTGATTGCAATGAAACTTGGGTGAGATGTTGTGTACTCTTCAGGGAAGGTTTCTGGGGTAGTAAATGCACTTTACAATAGGTATCGACAAGTAGATTAAACAATTGATCGACGGCACGCGAATCGCTTAAACAAAGTCCCGTAGCGTTCAAGTACCATTCATCCGTTTGCTATGAGTCGTTGGTTGAATTGTTGTGCACACTCCAGGAAAAGGTTCTGGCTTAGTAAATCCTTTTTACAATAGGTAGCGCATTAGTAGATTCAACAAATGAGTAACGGCGCGCGTATCGTTTAAAAAAATTCGTATGCGTTCATATACCATTCATGCGATTGCAATGAAATTTAGAGAAATGTTGTTTCCACACCCGCAAAGATTTCTGATTTAGTAAATCCATTTTACAATTGGTAGCGCACGAGTAGATTCAAGTAATGAGTGACAGCGCGAGAATCGTTTCAACCAAGTCCCGTATGCGTTCATATACCATTCATCCGATTGTGATAAAACTTTGGTGAGTTGAATACAGTCCTGCGAAGGTGTATGAATTATTAAATCCGTTTTTCAATGGGTGGCGCACAAGTAGATTCAACAAATGTGTATTGGCGCGAATCGTTCAAACAAAATCCCCTATGCATTCATATGCCATTCATCCGATTGCGATGAAACTTTCATGAGTTGTTGTGTACACGCCATGGAAGGTTTTCGACTTAGTAAATCCATTTTACAATGGGTAGCGTACGAATATATATAACAAATGGGTGACGGCGCTCGAATCGTTTCAACAAAGTCCCGTATGCGTTCATATACGATTCAATTCATTGCGATGAAACTTTGGTGAGTTGTTGAGTACGCTCCAATGATTTTTTTCGAGATGGTAAATCAATTTTACAATAGTTTAGAGCTGGTAAACGGAAAAAGAAAAAATATGGGGAATCCAAAAGCACTTCAACAAACAAAGATACAACGCCAACACTTTCTTTGATTGGCATTGCAACGCATGCTGGGTACAGCTAGTTAACAATAAAATATCACATGACAAAATTATGTTCCCTTCACCAAGAATAAAATAAAATATTTATCTGTGCCTCAATTGGCTTGATGCGCTTAACAAGTGTCTTCCTTGCATCTTTATACTAATGCAACAAGTATATCTTGCTTGATAATGTTTAAATAAACACAGAGTTTAATTAATGACAGTACTGTCTGTCCTACCTGTTTACTAAAGTTAGGCTTTAACGCTCATCGCAACAAATATACTCCCTACATAATACAATCGTTCAAGTCTTCAAATTTAAATCTTATGTTCCTAAATATAATAATATCAATAATTAATACTAAAATAATAACGTATTTACATTTTATACAGGATCGCGTCCCGCACGATATAAAAACAACTGTCTCTAATTCATTAGAGTTCATCTCATCACTTTCCTCCTGTCTTATAATCTTTCCTTAAGTGTATCACCAACTTTCTGCGTATCTCACACAGTAAATTAGTCAAAATAGGTGTTTGTGTGCCAATTCCGTATGAATCATAAATACGAACAGTGAAATTAATATTTCATCAATTTTGTGTACAACTTGGTATTTCAATAATTAATAATAAAACAAACTAACAATGCACGTCTGTTCAGATAAGCTCTTCAACCAAAAATCGAGTGTGTGTGGCATGAATTCTCACTCCCACACACCTTCTTCTCCAAATACAACATATGACTTCTCTTGCTCACCACAAAATATTACAAAACCTTTCTTCAATTACACACGTTGCATATTATCGCGTCTTTAGTTACGCCTTCATCAATACAAATGCATTACATCAACCTTACTTTTCTTAGCACGATCACAATACGTCTACCGTTCCATATCAACTACTTTCATCAAAGTATGGTATTTAGTATTCCTACTAGAAATTACAACTGAAATAACGTTCATGAATACGTCTCTCTTCCTTCTACAAAATCCTCTATCGATTATACATCTCGTGCTATGTCCAAATACTATCCACATACTTCCTCCTTCGCTTCACATATTAGTTTGTTACAGTTTACCGCTCAATTCTGAATTTCAAGTCTACTTGTGTCTGTTATAAAAATAACAATAACCTTCCATCACATTTGTGTTCATAATAAGTATTTATATCTCTCCTTCCATCTTACAGTATCGTTTCATGATAAATATCCATCCATAACATTTTATAATAACGTTTCTCGTTCAGTTATGCATTCAACTATCGCATACTGTTCTTTCCCGTACATAAAAATTCTGGGTTTTACAATGTCATTACATTACTTGCATACAAGAGTTATCTCAATGCCAATGTAGAATACTTCTGTTAACTATCGTTATATACATCTTATTTCGTTCCTGAAATGAATAAACTTTTTACTTATAGGATTCTTTGTCCTTCCTTTCCTCACTTCAAGTAATAAACCATTTACTTTCGTGAAACACATGACTATATTCTTTCTCTGATACATTACTGATTTATTTCTCACAAATTGTGCTTCATTTCTCTTGTTTCAATACCAATATACTATCGTTCTTCAATATTTCCACAAATATGCAAATTCTCTAATATATCATCAAATCGACTGAGTTCTCCAATGTTACAACAAATCTACGGAGTTCTCCAATGTTACAACAAATCTACGGAATATACGTTCGCAATCGCAACGAATTCGTTCGTAAGTAAAATGTTAACGCTCCAAAAATGACAATGAAAGATACTAACGATGTCTAATATCATCGATCAAGACTTCAAAATACGTCCAAATGACGTATGAAAATAACTATCGCAATTACTAAAATTTACTAAAACTTTCAAGACAATAATAACATAGGTTAATAAATGCAAATATGTTGGTCAATATTCTGGAATAACGTGAACAAAGTCTAACTACAGATATGAAAAATGCGCTCTTCTACCTTCTTTCTGAGATCGTTGGTGACAGACCTGATGACTCCGGTGTCCTCGTAACGTCACCGTGTGGTTTCTGGAATGCTGCGTGCTGCTCTAGTCTGGCTGTGTTATGTCACCTCGGCCTTGAGTGGACTGCAGTACAGTTGAACGACCTGGTTTGCTGTCTCGAAAACAGGTTCCCAGCTGTCTCCCTCTCACGACCCACTTCTCTCGTGCAAGATGATGACACGACCTCACCTCCTCTCTGCTGGCCTCGCGTCCATCAGTCCTGGGTTCCTTGTCGCCTCCATCACGCATCCGCTCGTCTTCCTCTTCTCAGATCTAGATGTTCTTTGAAGTCGGTAGTTTGCATAGTTCTTTCCATCATGAAAAATCACCTCCATGTCGTGAAATTCCCTTGTAGTAGCTTGCAACGTTATGTTGGCGAAACTGCGGTGGTCTGCAGTTCGCTATGGATACTGCTATGTCATCCTGGTCATTTCTGAATCTCACCGGTACAGTATAGTTCTATCTTTCCATCATGGTGAATTTAAAACACCATTCTCACCGCGAAATTGTTTGTAGTCGTAGTTCTTCCCCTTCGACCTAAATTCTTAGTCAGTCTTGTCTAGATTGTTGAATTTCCAATGGCTTAAGTCTCCCTTCTTCAGACTTTCGTTCTGCGTAGTTACGTGTTCGATGTTCAGTTTGTAACTTGCAGCGTTTCCTCTCGTCGTAGATTTCTTCTTTTAGAATATGATGAATAACTTTTCTCAATACTGTTGACTTGTAATATTAATTGTTCGTTTCCATTACTGCTTGCTTCATCTTGAAGTCTCCAGTTCACAAAACCTTTGTCTAATAATTCTGAAGAGTGAATACAGTTTACGTCTTGTCTTCTCGACGGTCCATGTAGAAAGAGCCTCGTTTGCTAGCGTCTCCTAGCCTCCTCGGTTAGATTTCCCTCGTAAATCTGATCAACTAGCCTCCAATTGCTATGAATATTAACCAATTCATACATAACTTTTCTCTCAGTCTTTCAATTTAAAATCTGTTTTGCCAATTAAATTTATTTTTCTCTGCTGGTGAATTCGATGTAAAACACTCTTATAAAATATTAAAATAAAGATTTTAATATTTGTTCCTTCCTCAGTATTCAAACTATTTTCCGATTGGTTCTCGCCTAAAAGTAGCGCGCTTCTGACACGCGTTGGCTTCTTCCACTCTTGATACTGGCGTGTGTCTGACCTCAAGTCCACCTTCGCTCTCCCCTCGCATCAAAAACTGGTTTCTTTCCGCGCACCTCGTTAAAAGTGTCGACTTCTCAGGACAGTATCTCTATCATTTACTCATGGTTAAAAATTTACCAAATATTAAATTCTCCATTATACATGAAATAAAAATATTTCTTCAGACGAATATTTTTCAAAATGCTTGTATTAACGTTCTCTTCCATCTGGACTGCTAATTTAGTCGAAAATTCCAAATTTAAAATATGCCATTTTTCTGAGGTGATCCTTGGTTCATACCTCATCCTGTCTCTCCTCTCTCCTAGACATGATTTCGAGTGCGTTTCCCCATTCGTCCTTAATAGAAAGTATAAGAATGGACTTTCTGTTACTAAATATCGTTACTAATTATAGATATGCTGTCGAAATTGTGTCTCTATTGAATCTTGGGGTAAAATCTCTTTAACTTATAGTGATTGTATTTCCCAATAATATCATTATCGCTCATTCTAGCTATGGCATAGCAATTATTTCCATAAACTTTTGCTACCTTGAACGGCCCTTTGAAAACATTACTGAATTTAACAAATATCTTCTTCAAGACGTCAGCCTTCACATTTGTTCTCGTCAGAACCAAATCTCCTTCTTCAATACCATCTTCCATGCAATACTCTTGTTCCTTCGAGCTTGAAGTTCCAGCCTCTGCTTCGCTATTTTTAAATCTGATAATTCCATTCTTTAGGTCAATGACAGTTCCTGACTGTGTAGTAAAGTCAATACCCAGTATTACATCAAAACTAATGTGACTAAGCACTATGAATACTTGTTCATACCTCTGCTCGTTTATACAAAATTCCACCAATGCTTGTACTTTGCACTTCATAGTTTTGTCATTAAATACTCCTCTCACTTTTATAGTGAATACAGGCAAATGCAGCTTCTAACTTCTGGAAACTACTCTCAGATAAGATTGAGGCTGTAGCACCAGTGTCTATAAGGGTTTTTAAAGTGTTCTCCCCTACTTTCTATATGGATTACAAATAATCTGGCTGTATTTCCTTTCTTCGGCTCCTGTCTCTCGTGTAACAATTCTTCATCGGTGACCTCGTATAATTCGTTGATGGCGATCTCATGCCTCGTTATTGTGTGATTTACGTCTTCATCTACCTTCGTTTCTGGTTTGGCGTTTTTTGTCCACTCCTGTCGTGGTTTTGGCCTTCACGACTGGTTCCTTGTTGAGGTTCGTCACTCACTTGTGCCTGTTGTTGGAGTTGTTCCTTTCTCTCTTCTCTATCTCTCTGATTTCTTCTGTAATCTTGGGTTTCTGTTTCTCGTTCTTCATAGTATCTTTGAACATTCCCATCATCTATCCATCTGCTCCTCTGATAGTTGTTCCTCGGTTGTTGTTGTTGGTTGCCATAGTTCCAGTTCCTATATCTGGAATACCTTCTTTGATCTCCTTCATTCTGCCTGTCGGCGTAGTTATTTCATTGAAATCCCCTATTATTATAGTTGTTATTTTGGTATCTGGACCCCCTCTGTCGTTTCAGTACCTCTTTTTTTATATGGCCAACCTTCTCTGGCTCTATTGTAGCCTGGATCATATCTGGTCCTACCATAGTTGTTATGCCTTATTGGTCCTGTCCTAGCTGGTGTTACATCAGTCTGTTGTTGCTGATCAACCAACACTGTGTGTACCTCTCTGTTTTCATGCCTGTTTCTCGTATTTTGACTATTGGTTTGTCCTTGAGATTGCGCTATAGAACTTGTGTGGTCTAATCTTCGCAGGAACTCAGCCATGTCTTCTAAAGTATTGACATTAGACGAAATCAGGTGTTTCCTAACCTCGGCAGGTAACTGTCTGGATATGACGTGTATCAGCTCCGGTTCTGTCAATGGAGTATAAAGATGTTGCAGGCGGGCTAATTGGTTAGTGATGTAGCTCGCATAACGTGTCGGTACAAAGTAAGGATATTTCTTCGAATATATTTCTGCTCTCATGTCTTGTTGCAACTCTTCGCTCCAGAATTGTTTAAACAATGCCTCAGCGAATTCGTCAAACGAAGTGTAGGTGTTTCTAAACGCTCTATGCCAAATTAATGCTTCTGCTGACAAGTACTTCTCTACTACTCTCATCTCTCTCTCTCTCTCTCTCTAGGAATTTTATTCTCCTCCAGGTAGTAACGCATGTCTCTTAAAAATTCAACGGCGGTGACGTTTCCTTCCCCCGTGAACTTATCTGGTTTCTCCTCATGGCTTTTGATCACTACCTCTTTCTGATTATTCCTAGTGGGAATCTGATCGTATGTCCTTCCTACCATGTCCGGTTCTCTTATATTCCTCTCGGTGTGTTCCGTTCCAAAAGTGTTATGGCGTGACCTACTAAACATTGGAGTGTCTACGCTCTCCTTATCCTCTTCCTGATCACCTTGGCTGAATCCTAGTCTGTGCAATTCTCCCCTCAGTTGACCGTACTCTCTTTAAAGAATTCGTGTAGATCTTTTTTCATATTAGATGTGTCCCTCATCGATAGTGCTTTCATCTGTTCGTTAAGATCACCTATCTCTTTCTCCTGCTTAGACTTGACCTTAGCTATTTCAGTGTAGACCTCATCAACTAATTGTCTAATTTTATCTAATTCTTTAAGTTTAATTCTATCGGTTTTGCTCGTAATTTCACTAATTGTTGTAAAATGGGATTCCTCTAAAGAGTCTATTCGTTTCGTTAATTCCTCTCGCAACCCAGTTACATGAATATTAGCCTTACTTTCTATGTCCTTAACCTCTTTTATTATCTTACCATGCATTTCATAGATATATTCACTACTACTCTTTAACACATCTTTTTTCAATTTTAACACAGCTTCAACGATACATTTGTTTATATCAACATTTATGCCCTCTGATATCAATTGTTGTTGATTTGTTACCTTTTGTTGGAGCTCACCAACTGTACCAGTTAAGGTAGTCAGCTGATTCTGCAAATCACCTTGGGACCCTGAAATTGTGTTGAAATGGTTTGTGTTGTCAACCTTTATAGTATCTATGCTATTCTGTAGATTTTGCATTATCTCTTGTTTCATGTTGTCCATGCTATTTTGTAGCTCTTGTAGTCGTTTCTCTGCATCTGCTTGTGCCTTTTCC
The DNA here is from genome assembly GCA_946902985.2 of Meconema thalassinum. NCBI lineage: Eukaryota > Metazoa > Arthropoda > Insecta > Orthoptera > Tettigoniidae > Meconema > Meconema thalassinum. The sequence goes on along the minus strand of OX336388.2, from coordinate 599,614,886 downwards.
TGTTTCTCTCTGGCTTCGTTTTGCGCCAGCCGACTTTCTTCCTGAGCTAGTCTACTCATTTCCTGTGATACTCTTCCTTCATTCTGCGCCTTCTCTAGGGCTTTCTTTATCTCCTCCTGTGCTTTCTTCGCTTCTCCTTGTGCCAGTCGATTTTCTTCTTGCGCCTGTCTACTTTTTCCTGTGTCCTTTCTAAGGCTGTCTTAATCTCCTCCTGTACTTTATTAATTTCTTCTTGCGTCTTATCTACTTTTTCCTGTGTCCTTTTTAAGGCTGTCTTAATCTCCTCCTGTACTTTATTACTTTCTTCTTGCGTCTTATCTAGGGCTATCTTGATCTCATCCTGTGCTTTCTTACTCTCTTTTTCATAGCTGCCGTAGCATCCTTATTTCTTTCCCTATATTTTTAGTGGTTTCATGTGTAATAGTGTGTAGGGCTTCAATTTCGGCGGTTAATCCTGCCAGACTGGTCCTAATCTGCTCCAGTATCGACCTTATATAGGTCATGTCCTCAGACGACATAATCTTATTCAATGAGAAAATATGGGAAGTATTACTATACTAAACACAGCGAAATTCCAGAATGACCAACATTTATAATTTCTTACGATATACTCACGCATTCCGTAGATGTGTTCTCCTACCTTACCTACGTCAATACTAACGCTAACAGTATCTAGCACTATCAATCCCTAACATTGAACTTGCTTCAACACTTAATTCTAACCAAAATTTATTTAGATATGACATCACTTTACATTTATCGTTATACTTGACCAAAAAGTCTTTCGCCGGAACAATGCAATATATGCCTCACAACAAATTGTACTCCACATATCAAACAACGGGAATTCATCTCCTCAACTTGTTAGATTGGGATCGGCAATTAAGATATAAACAAAACACGACTGTGTCGTACACCAAACGTGCTTAAAATAGCCGTGATTACGAAATATCACCTAGTGTAACAAATTCGACACAACCGCTGGCCACTCAGCATTGGGAATTCAAATTTACAAATTCGATAGACCCATGAAATCGACAACGTCGAAGCCACACTAGTTGGGCGAGCATCAATTAGATATGTTATATATGCGCCCGAATTCCTCTAGAGCACAGTCCCAAATCCGCACAGATGGTAAAAGGATCGTGAGAATGTCAACACCCGGCTATGAGTTGAACAACTCTCACCGGACTGATGACTAGGGAACCCTAGGAACACATATATACATACTATAATACTAACTAGTTGCATACAGTACAGAAAATATAAACAAATAAAAGTAGAGCATTTACTAGCAACTCGGCTCTCGGGCGTTAAGATAAGTCGTCGATCATATGTGTGCATCTAGCTAGCGGTATCGTTCTAGTGTAATTAAGCGTTGAATCAAAGAAACAGTTCTAAAAAAAATTAGCAAGAATAAAAATGCCCTTGCCAATTAATAATAAAATATCATATGACAAAATTATGTTCCCTTCGACAAAAATAAAATAAAATATTTATCTGTGCCTCACTTAGGCCTGATGCGCTTAACAAGTGTCTTCCTTGCATCTTTATACTAATGCAACAAGTATCTCTTGCTTGATAATGTTTAAATAAACACAGAGTTTAATTAAAGACAGTAGTGTCTGTCCTACCTGTTTATTACAGTTAGGCTTTAAGGCTTATCGCAACAAATATACTCCCAACATAATACAATCGTTGAAGTCTTCAAATTTAAATCTTATGTTCCTAAATATAATAAAACCAATAATTAATACTAAAATAATAACGTATTTACATTTTATACATGATCGCGTCCCGCACGATATAAAAACAACTGTCTCTAATTCATTGGAGTTCATCTCATCACTTTCCTCCTGTCTTATAATCTTTCCTTAAGTGTATCACCAACTTTCTGCGTATCTCACACAGTAAATTAGTCAAAATAGGTGTTTGTGTGCCAATGCCATGTGAATCATAAATACGAACAGTGAAGTTAATATTTCATCACTTTAGTGTACAACTCTGGTATTTCAATAATTAATAATAAAACAAACAATGCACGACTGTTCAGATAAGCTCTTCAACCCAAAATCGAGTGTGTGTGGCATGAATCCTCACTCCCACATTCCTTCTTCTCCAAATACAACATATGACTTCTCTTGCTCACCACAAACTATTACAAAACCTTTCTTCAATTACTCACGTTGCATATTATCGCGTCTTTAGTTACGCCTTCATCAATACAAATGCATTACATCAACCTTCCTTTTCTTAGCATGTTCAAAATACTTCTACCGTTCCATATCAACTACTTTCATCAAAGTATGATATTTAGTATTCCTACTAGAAATTACAACTGTAATCACGTTCATGAATACGTCTCTCATCCTTCTACAAACTCCTCTATCGATTATACATCTCGTGATATGTCCAAATACTATCCACATACTTTCTCCTTCGCTTCACATATTACTTTGTTACAATTTATCGCTTAATTTTGAATTTCAAGTCTGCTTGTGTCTATTAAAAATAACAATAACCTCCCCTCACGTTTGTGTTCATAATAAGTATTTATATCTCTCCTTGCATCTTACAGTATCGTTTCATGATAAATATCCATCCATAACATTTTATAATAACGTTTCTCGTTCAGTTATGCATTTAACTATCGCATACTGTTCTTTCCCACACATCAAAATTCTGGGTTTTACAATGTCATTACATTACTTGCATACAAGAATTATCTCAATGCCAATATAGAATACTTCTGTTAACTATATCGTTCTATACATCTTATTTCGTTCCTGAAATGAATAAACTTTTTACTTATAGGATTCTTTGTCCTTTCTTTCCTCACTTCAAGTAATAAATTATTTGCATTCGTCAAACAAATGACTATATTCTTTCCCTGATATATTACTGATTTATTTCTCACAAAGTTGTGCGTCATTTCTCTTGTTTCAATACAAATATATTATCGTTCTTCAATATTTCCACAAATATGCAAATTCTCTAATATACCATCAAATCTACAGAGTTCTCCAATGTTACAACAAATCTACGAAGTTGTCCAATGTTACAACAAATCTACGGAATTCTCCAATGTTACTACAAATCTACGGAATATACGTTCGCAATCGCAACGAAATCGTTCGTAAGTAAAATTTTAACGCTCCAAAAATGACAATGAAAAATACTAACGATGTCTAATATCATCGATCAAGACTTCAAAATACGTCCAAATGACGTATGAAAATAACTATCGCAATTACTAAAATTTACTAAAACTTTCAAGACAATAATAACATAGGTTAATAAATGCAAATATGTTGGTCAATATTCTGGAATAACGTGAACAAAGTCTAACTACAGATATGAAAAATGCACTCTTCTACCTTCTTTCTGAGATCGTTGGTGACAGACCTGATGACTCCGGTGTCCTCGTAACGTCACCGTGTGGTTTCTGGAATGCTGCGTGCTGCTCTAGTCTGGCTGTGTTATGTCACTTCGGCCTTGAGTGGACTGCAGTACAGTTGAACGACCTGGTGTGCTGTCTCGAAAACAGGTTCCCAGCTATCTCCCTCTCACGACCCACTTCTCTCGTGCAAGATGATGACACGACCTCACCTCCTCTCTGCTGGCCTCGCGTCCATCAGTCCTGGGTTCCTTGTCGCCTCCATCACGCATCCGCTCGTCTTTTTCTTCTCAGATCTAGATGTTCTTTGAAGTCGGTAGTTTGTATAGTTCTTTCCACCGTGAAAAATCACCTCCATGTCGTGAAATTCCCTTGTAGTAGCTTGCAACGTTATGTTAGCGAAAACTGCGGTGGTCTGCAGTTCGCTATGCATACTGCTATGTCATCCTGGTCATTTCTGAATCTCACCGGTTTAGTATAGTTCTATCTTCCCTTCATGGTGAATTTAAAACATCATTCTCACCGCGCAATTGTTTGTAGTCGTAGTTCTTCCCCTTCGATCTAAATTCTTAATCATTCTTGTCTAGATTGTTGAATTTCCAATGGTTTAAGTCTCCCTTCTTCAGACTTTCGTTCTGCGTAGTTACGTGTTCGATGTTCAGTTTGTAACTTGCAGCGTTTCCTCTCGTCGTAGATTTCTTCTTTTAGAATATGATGAATAACTTTTCTCAATACTGTTGACTTGTAATATTAATTGTTCGTTTCCATTACTGCTTGCTTCATCTTGAAGTCTCCAGTTCACAAAACCTTTGTCTAATAATTCTGAAGAGTGAATACAGTTTACGTCTTGTCTTCTCGACGGTCCATGTAGAAAGAGCCTCGTTTGCTAGCGTCTCCTAGCCTCCTCGGTTAGATTTCCCTCGTAAATCTGATCAACTAGCCTCCAACCGCTATGAATATTAACAAATTCATACATAACTTCTCTCTCAGTCTTTCAATTTAAAATCTGTTTTGCCAATTAAATTTCTTTTTCTCTGCTGGTGAATTCAATGCAACACTCTTATAAAATATTAAAATAAATATTTAAATATTTGTTCCTTCCTTCGTATTCAAACTATTTTCCGATTGGTTCTCGCCTAGAAGTAGCGCGCTTCTGACACGCGTTGGCTTCTTCCACTCTTGATACTGGCGTGTGTCGGACCTCAAGTCCACCTTCGCTCTCCCCTTGCATCAAAAACTGGTTTCTCGCCGCGCACCTCATTAAAAGTGTTGACTTTCCAGGACAGTATCTCTATCATTTACTCATGGTTAAAAATTTACCAAATCCTAACATCTCCATTATGATACTAATAATAATATCGTATGGCCTCGGGTGCCTGGTGCAAGCTTTGCTATTTGACACCCAGAGGGTAGCTTGCATGTCGATCCATTATGATACTAATATATAAAAATGAGATCGTGTGTGTCTGTCTGTCTGTCTGTTACTCAATAACTCAACAACCACTGGTCCGATTTAAATGAAATTTTGCATGGATGTAGCTGATTTACCAGGTTTACATATAGGATACTTTTGATTTCGAAATTTTTCACTATTAAGAATGGCGACCATCTTAGTGACGTCATTAGACCCTTTGGTTTCAAAATTTCATATTTCCATAACAAATAAAATGACAACGGTAGGAAATAGCAAACTTTTGATGGCACGTATGAGCTTTGAAATTTAATTTCCTATCCGAAAGGTCCTTATCACTTTTCGTGTATCTCCAACAGTTAGCGAGTAAAACCGACATTTGTCATGTCACTACACGCTTTGGTTTCAAAATTTCATATTTCCTTTTCAAATAAAAAGGGAACGCTAAGAAATAGTAAACTTTTGATGGTATACATGAGCTTCAACATTTAATTTTCTATCCGAAAGGTCCTTATCACTTTTCGTATATCTCCAACGGTTAGCGAGTAAAACCAAAATCTGTGCAATAAAACACGGTCAACACCGAGCGGTGCAGTATATCTCTCTATATATAAAAATGAAAATTTGTGTGTTTTTATCTGAATTTCTACGGAAATTTGAATTGTTTACACGTTTCAGACTGTTTTATGATGGATGCGCGCGAAAATATTTTTATTGTCTGTCTGTCTGTCTGTTCGTTTTTTTTTGTTTGTCTGTGGACAAATTTGTTCCCTTATAACTCGAGAATGGCTGGGTGTATCAACGTAAAATTTGGTACAGATATCCATCAGAGGCACGACACTAATCATTGAGGTAACTCTTCTCCGTACCTCTCATAAAAGGGGGCCTACCCCCTTAAAATACATGCTGGAATAGGCGTAGAAGGACGAGACAAAACTCATTTTCAGCCCCTCAATGTGAGAGACAAAAGTCGGGTCCCCGAAAACCACATTTCAGGACCGAAGACCAACCGTTTATAAGATATTCCCCGAAAACTAATTTAATTTAATAAACTAATGAACGAATGCAAGCCAGTAACCATGCCAACGGATTCTCGGAGGTACATCTATTGCTGTAAGACGCAATGCAATTCCATTAATTGCATTAGTGTGAAAGTTTGCAAACGGCTAGAAGGTTATCACGGAACCAAATTAAGCCGTAAAATTCATCAATACGTATAATGCGCTTAAGGGGATCAAGGGGTACTCTAGAATTTTTTCACGCAATTTACACCTGCGGGTGTGGTACGGCAGGTCTATTATATTCCTATCCCCATATTATTCATTCATTCATTCATTTCTTAGAGGCCATCTATGGACCGCGTCATTCCAACCGTCTCCTACTGGCTTTGATGTTTGCCCTGTACGCCCGCTTTCGTTCTCGGTGGACTTCCTTCCGTTCCTGGGTCCAAATCTTTCCCGTTTTCAGCTTCGGTTTTTCCTGGAAACCTTTACAAGCTTGAAGATTCCCTTTGAGTGGGACGCACTCCTGAATGTCTGTTGGTGTAATCCCCACTTATTTCAGATCTTTATCCAGTTCAATGAACCAGGCCCATTTTGTTTTCCTCTCCTGAAAGTAAGTTATGTTGCGGTTGGTCAGTCTTGCTGGGCTCATTCGTTTCACATGCCCAACAAATGGTAACCTTCTCTTCCAGATGACGTTGCTTATCTTCTCCACATGAGTATATATGTCATGGTTATGCCGTCTTCTGTATTCCCCATTGTCTTTGATGGAACCCAATATCTTTCTCAACATTTTTCTTTCTTTGGCCTCCAGTTTCTCGACCAAGCCTTTTTTGTTCACCGTGAGGCATTCAGAAGCATGCAAGACCTCCGGACGGATGACACTGCAGTAATGTTTTAGTTTTGCGTTGAAGGATATTGACCTTTTCTTATAGATGCCCTTAGTTAAATGGTAGGCCATTTCCATTTTGCTCAAGCGCGATGTGAATGCTTCTTTCTCTGATAATATCCCTTCCCTGACCCGTCCTGAAAAGAAAAGTACATGGCCATTGACTGAACAAAAAATAATAAAAAAATAGGTGTCATAATTTCTCCCTATATTATATTATTATTAGTATTATATTATGGCGTACAGCGACGAGACAAAGCCCCTCGGTGCCAGCAACAAAACTCGGGGGCCCTAAAGGGTCCTCGAAAACTACATTATAAGGCTCTAAATCCAACAGTTTCTCAAATATTCCCAGAAAACTAATTTAATTGAATTTAACAAACTAATGAAGGAATGCAAATCGGTAACCTTGAGAACATTATCTCAAGGGGTGGCGTACAACTTTCCATCTATTTCTGTAAGAAGCAATGACACTCCATTTATTACATTTCTGTGAAAGTTTGCAAATGGCTATAAGGTTATCACGGAACCAACGTAGACTGTATAATTCATCAATGCAATTAAGTGGGTGAAGTGGTAACCTAGAACTTTTTCATGCAATTTTCACGTTCGACATATGGTACAGAAGGTCTATTATATCTCCAAACAGCAACATTATTTTCAAAAATTCCTGAATTGAACTAGCATTTTTTGCGGCTTTTAGGAATTTGGGCAATTTGAGTCTAGAGAACCTGAATTTTCATGCACCACAAGCCTTTATAATTTATGAAAGGGGTCTTCCTCTGTATGGGTACCTAGCACAACGTAGAGGGTCAGTTTTTATGTGACGTGTATTGCGATTCGTCTACAAGACTTTCAATTGTATCTCACATCAGGAAGTACAAGTTAGGTGAATTTAGTCTGAGAGCACATTTTAACTATTTTTTTTGTCGACATACGGGTTCATCATAAGGATGATTTTATTTGATACTGTGTGGTAGATATACCCATATTTGGATATCTGGGTAATATGTTGTAGACAATAGAATTGTCTGTCTGTCTTTCTGTGTATCTTTATGTACGCCTATACCTCGTGTTCGGATGCTTGGTGCATCTTAAAATTAGGCATGGTAACCATGAGAGTCAATACACCAATCATTTATAAAACTCTTCACCGTACTTTTCATACAGTAGAAGGGTGGATATAGAGAAAAACTTCTCAATAAATGCTAAAATATGCGAAATATAAAATTTATCCTACAAGGACGACCAAAGCATATGTTGCGCTTCTCAATGTGAGACAGAAAATTCGCGAATCTATAAAGGGTCTCCGAAAACTACATTTTAAGGGCCTTAAATTAACAGTGTGTGTGATATTCCCAGTAAACTAACTTCGTTCTGATAAACTTGATGGAATGACAAACCGCGAACCATTGCACAGTAGCTCAATTGATAATGTCTGGTGTTAACTACGAACACCGTTCGAAGAACGGGTACTTCTGCTAGTACATAAAATAAAAATATTTCATCGGACGAAAATTTTTCCAAATGCTTGTATTAACGTTTTCTTCCATCTGGACTGCTAATTTAGTCGAAAATTCCAAATTTAAAATATGCCATTTTTCTGAGGTGGTCCATGGTTCATACCTCATCCTGTCTTCTCCTCTCTCCTAGACATTATTTCGAGTGTAGTACCATCTTTCGACTTCCGGAAAATTTCGACATATCATCCCGTTTCACATCCTCTAGACCCCAAAGCCACCATCAGTTCAAAATTTTATATATAATTTATGTATATATATATATAACCCCCTCCCCCCGGCTCTATACAGCCCATGATGGGCTAAGGCTGACCAAGCGACCGCTGCCCAGCCATTCTTCCTGCAGATATTGGGGTGACGCCTGATCAACGAGTCGGGTCCCCTCGGCCGTTAATCTTGGTTTTCGTGATCGGGGCGCTGTCTCACTGTCAGAGAGTTACTCAATTGCCCTCCAACCCTCACGTCAGTTTTAAAATCCCCGACGGAGCCGGAGATCGAACCCGGGGCCTCCGGGTGAGAGGCAGGCCAACTACCCCAGCACCACGGGGCCGGCAGTATGTATATATATATATATGTGGGAAACGGTTTCCAGATCATGACACTCACAAGCATCGAATATAGAACTGAATTATTTATTAAAACAATGAAACTGATTAAAATACAGTAGAGAATTAAGGGAATGTGTTTCGTGGCTCATCGGAACTCGGAATATTGCTTATCTTCTTTTTATTCTCAGACAATGGCGCTGAGCTTACTCCTGCGCCCGCTAGATCCCATACTCGGCCTTCTTGATCCTCATCCGGTTCCCACACTCGGCCGTCCTGATCCTCATCCGACCCGGATGAAGAAAATCCGCCCGGCCAGGGCCTCATGAACTCCGCACAGGACGATGTGTTTCTTGGTACAGCATGGTCTCCTTCTCTGCTGACGTCATATGTGTCGTTGAGTTTTACTCGAGTCACTCGATAAGGTCCTAGACTTTTGGTTTTTAGTTTCAGATGTGGACCGATCTGAGTGCGTTTGATGGCTACCAGGTCGTCGACCTGATACGTCTTAGGCTCCATACGTCGTCGGTTGAATTCAGCACGATTTTCAGATTGTACTTTTTCTATCTGCTTTTTTGCATCTTCTCTCATCTGATCACGTTTTTCGTTGAACGAATCGATCAGCTCCTCTTCGATGAGTTGCACTATACGTAGATCATTTTGGTTGTGCATTCTGACTCCTGTCAGCAGCTCGAAAGGTGACATTCCGATGCTCCTCTGGAACGTAGAGTTGATAGCTCGTTGGACAGATGGTACAACCTTGTACCATTTTGTTGGATCGTCAATGCTAAGTTTAGCGATGATCTTGGTCACTGTTGAGTTGACTCTCTCGATTTGACCATTGGCTCTTGGCAGTCCAGCTGTGATCAAGACGTGCTTGATACTCGGCGATTTACAGTAGTCCTGGAACTCATGGGAGGTGAACGATGGCCCCCTGTCGGTGATCACTTGAACTGGGTTTCCAAAGTTCGTCCTCTGAAACTCCATATTTTCAATCGTCTGGGCCGATTTGGTAGTTTTCACAGGATACAGCCAGGTGAACTTCGTGAAGGCGTCTATCACACAGAAGATGTGTTCATATCCCTTGTGTGTAGACTTAAGTGGTCCAATGTGATCCATGTGGTAGGTGTGCAATGGCACACTCTCCTTGAACATCGGATGTAACCAACTTTCTTTCTTGCCTGCCTTCCTGTTAACCACCAGACACTTCACACAGTTGGCTATGACTCGTTTCACCTTGTTGGCCAAGTCTGGAATATAATATTCCTGCTTCACGTCTTCTTCAGTCCTTTTAACAGCGTAGTGTCCCTTCTCATGTGCATCTCTGATGATTTCATGGTGCACTGCTCGCGGGACCACCAACGTCTCTCGCCCGTCAACAAATTTAAATAGCAGTCCATCTCTGACGATGAAGTTTTCGTAAGGCCCTTTCTCCAGTGTCGCTTTTATCGCTGTCAATCCTTCGTCTTTTCTCTGGGCGATTTTGATCCTCGCTGCAAGGCCATCAGGGAATCCAAACATCACTGCTGGGCATCGGCTCAAGGCGTCGACATGTTTCATCCTGGTTGCAGTTCGGTGTTCGATGGTATAGTCAAACTCCTCCAAGGCCATAGCCCATCTAGCTACTCGTGGGACCAGGTCCCTTTTGTGCATTGTCTTTTGGAATGCCATACAGTCAGTCACGATCTTGAACGGAATTCCAAGCAAGTACACCCTATACTTTTTTAATGCATTCACCACAGCTAAGATCTCGAGCTCGTAACTGCTGTATTTTTCTTCCTGTATCGTCGTCTTTTTACTCATGTATGAGACTGGATGTAGTTTGTTGTCCTCTGGATACTTTTGCAACAACACAGCGCCATACCCACTCTTGCTGGCGTCAGTGTGCAGCTCCGTCTCGTATTTCGGGTTGTATATCTTCAACACAGGTTCTGAAGCGAGAAGACGTTTGAGCTCAACAAATGCACGTCGTTGTTCCTTGCCAAACTTGAACTCCGGCTTACCTCTCAACAGATCGCTCAGTGGTTTGGCTACAATCGAGAAATTTGGGATAAATTTTCTAAAATAGCCAGCCAATCCGAGAAAGCTCCTCAGCGCAGCGATCGTCTTTGGCTCCGGGAAGTTTTGTACAGAAAGAACCTTCTCAGTGGCGGGTTGAATCTGTCCACGTTGAATAGTGTATCCAAGGAACTGTACCCTCCTCTTCGGAAACTGGCACTTCTCGAAGTTGATTTCCAGCCCGTACTCTGCAGCTAATTCCAACACTCGTCTCAATCGTAGGAGTGCCTCGTCGTCATCCTTCGCTGGGATGATTAAGTCATCCATATAGTTAAACACTATGTTCTCTCGGATTAACTCCCAGAACACAGCTTTAATAAAGCGTTGGAAGACTGCAGGTGAGTTGGTAAATCCAAATGGAACTTTTTTGTACTGGTACTGTCCAGAACGCGTTACGAATGACAAATATCGTCGACTTCCTTCTTCGACTTCCACGTGAAAGAATCCGTTCCTGAGATCCAAGGTGCAGAACACCGTAGCATCCTGTAACTTGTCCAGAAGATCCTCTATAACTGGCATGGGAAATAGATCCCTAACAACGATTGAGTTCACTGGACGAAAATCAGTACAAAGTCGCTTTTTTTCCATTTTTCTTTTTGACTACCGCCACTTGGCATGTATATTCTGATTGACTCGGTTCTATGATATCTTCCTCCAGCCACGCCTCGACTTGCTCATCGACAAATTCGTTCTCAAGCGGTGCCATTCGTCTGGGCCTGCTAAATATCGGTTTTACTTCTTTCAATGTGATCTTCATCTTGACATCAGTAGATTTCGTCTTCTTTGGTACATATCTCGCTACCAAATCCTGGATCTGTTCCCTTTTTTCCTCATCAACGCAGTTCTCGATATCCAACTCCTGTTCGTCGGCTACCCCGATCACCATCATTGGGACCTCTAGTTTCTTGATGGTAACTCATTGCTTGCTCAGGATGACCTCACCCTGATCCAATAGATCGTTACCAATAACCATGTCCCACTCCATAGTATCATCAGAAACAACATAGACGTTGGTTTGGAACTCCAGCTCGTCTACTTCAACGACTGTTGTGAAGTAACCTTGAGGAGCAACAAAACCATTACCGAATCCTTTCAAAACAAGATCCGTGCTCTTCAATCCTGGGGAACCCATGGTCTTATAGATGTTTTGTCGCAGTAGGTTATAAGGACTGTCACAGTCGATAAGTGCCTGAAGTTTCTGCTGACCCAAACTAACCTCTTTGAACTTGAGGCAGCTTTTCTTTTCATCAATAAGATTGATACCTTGATTATTCCTCTTATCGTTCTTCCTCTCATTTTTGCACTCTGGTGAAATGTGGCCAAACTCGTTGCAGTTGAAACATCTCTTGCCTTTATCCTTGTTCTCACATTCCTTTGAACTATGACCAAATCCACCGCAATTATAACATCTATCTCCACTACTCGCCTCTTTCTTCTTTGTACTGCCCCAGCACTTTCCGTCCTTCTCGTTGGCACTCTTGGCACTTCCTTGAAAATTACTGTTATTATACTTTGTGCTTTTCTTTGGCAAAGACTTCACTGCCATCTCATAACTTTTCATTTTCTCCTTGAAATCCTTGGAATTTTTTGCTCCATAGAGAAGAAGTTTTGATCCTGAATCGTCCTCGATCCCATCAATCACGTACTGACACAGAGAAACTTGCTCAACATCACCTCTACTGGCGATTTCCTTCATCACAAGAAAGTACTCCTGTAGAGATTCGTCGCGCTTTTTTCGTCGCTGGGTTAACAACTTGTGAATTTCTGCATTGCTTGCCGCCACGTCAAACTCCTCTTTCAAGGCCTTCTTCAGTGCAGTCCAGGACGTCAGTCCTTTCTCACCTTGAATAAAAAGCTTAGCTAAACCATCGAGTGATTTCTTAGCGAAAATAAACTTTTGCAGCTCACTCCATCCCATCAAGATTGACGTCTCCTCAAAATCTGCGATCCATTTCTTCACTGGGTAACCATCCTTACCGTTAAATGTTTTCATAGCGCCCTCTACGTCGCGGAACGACAATGAAAACTTATGTTGTTCTCTATACCTTCTGTGCTGGTCTTCCTCTTCGCTCTCTTCGTCTTCTTCGTCTACTTCATCTTCGTCATCATCGTCTATATTAGTTGCGAGTTCATCCAAATTCCTCAAGTAATAACAAATGGTGTTAATCATTACCTCCTTTGTCCCGATCTCGGTATTAAGAATCTCAGAAACACGCAACAGATCAGCCTTGGAAAATGTTTCTTCGATAAATTTCTTCTTAGCTTCCTCTTCAATGGAATTTTCGTCAAAATCGAATCCAGGAAACTCTCGCAGTCGCTTTCGATTCTTCCTGTCGTCTGGTATATGCTCGAAAATGAGGTTATGTAAAACTTTGATTGCTTTGACCGGAGCATCACTTATGTTCTTATTTATTTTCTCTATTGCACCGAGTGTAGTCATCTTATTTGTTTACTCACGTCTATCAAGTAGATTTCCGTCAATATCGCTTCCTCAAAACCTCGCTATCAAACCTGTTTAACCTCATTCACCAAACCGGTGATATTTGTAGGTGATATCGTTGAATACCGCTTCCCGTCGTTTCTCTCTGACGAGTCGCTATCCTCTTACCACATCCACAATCCTCTGTCGTCGTTTAGATTCCGACCCTCGTCGTCGTCGTCACGGCACCACTAATTGTCACTGAAACTGAAGAACAAATTTTTCTAGCCTATGAATCCTCGTCGTAGATTCGCACGTCGTGGGCTCACAAAACTGCACGTCGTCTCGTCGTCAGCGTCGTAGGCAACAGCAACAAATATGATTAGCCGTCCACTTCGTCAAAAATAGCGTTGTATTTTGCGTCGTACTTCGTGTCGTGGATTGCGTCGTAACTCGTTGTTTCAGTCCATCCCGGACGAGCCCCCATTTGTGGGAAACGGTTTCCAGATCATGACACTCACAAGCATCGAATATAGAAATGAATTATTTATTAAAACAATGAAACTGATTAAAATACAGTAGAGAATTAAGGGAATGTGTTTCGTGGCTCATCGGAACTCGGAATATTGCTTCTCTTCTTTTTATTCTCAGACAATGGCGCTGAGCTTACTCCTGCGCCCGCTAGATCCCATACTCGGCCTTCTTGATCCTCATCCGGTTCCCACATACATATATATATATATATATATATATATATATATATATATTTATATTTCTTAGACATGTGTGTATGTGACTGAACTCCTCCTAAACGGCTGGACCGATTTTGATGAAATTTTTAATGTATATTAGAGTGGGTCCCTGTAGGTTTAGATTCACAATTGGACCAGGTATGTGGCGTAGCAACCACAATGTAGGATGAACACAGTTTTAGAACCACAAGGTACAGTCAAAAAAACAAAAACTGTTGTCATGGAAACCGCTAGCCTTAGAGAAAACTAAAGTCCAACGTCAACAGGGCCTTCTTTCTCCACTAATTCTCCCAAGATCCTTCTCTTGGCAGTGGTTTCTTCTCAAAAGTTCTTGAACAATTGACTTTCTGAGAACAAATCATAGTTATATTTTTGTACCATAAATGGCGGTGATGTCGAATACTTGGTATTTGACGTAGGCTTCAAAACATGCACAAATCACTTGCATCGAAGAGCTTGGCATTGTTTGTACAGATCAATAACGGCTCATAGAAAATAAACAACATGTAAGTTTGTTTGAGTGGGTCCCTGCATGGTTTAGATTCCCAATTGGACCCAATAGGCAGCGCACGAGTAAAATCGACAAATGAACGACGACGCGTGAAGCGTTTCAAAAAAAATCCCTTATGCGTTCATATACCAATCGTCCGATAGCAAGGAAACTTGTGTGTGGGGCTGATGACCTTGTAGTTCCGCTCCTTAAAACAACAATAAGTAACTAACTAACTAAACTTGGGTGAGATGTTGTGTCCGCTCCTGAGAAGGTTTCTGGCTGAGTAAATCCATTTTACAACAGGTACGGTAGCGCATGAGTAGATACAAGAAATGAGCGACGACGCGCGAAGCGTTTCAAAAAAAGTCCCGTATGCGTTTATATACTATTCGTCCGATTACGATGAAACTTGGTTGTGTGGGGGCAGATGACCTCGTATTTGAACCCCTTAAAACAACAATAACTAACTAACTAAACTTGGGCGAGATGTTGATTACACCCCAAGGAAGGTTTCTGGTTTAGTAAATCAATTTTTCAATAAGCTTCGCAAGAGTAGATTCGACAAATGAGCGACGACGCACAAAGCGTTTCAACAAAGTCCCGTATGCGTTCATATACCATTCGTCCGATAGCGATGAAACTTGGGTGAGATGTTGTGTACACTCCAGGGAAGGTTTTTAGCATAGTAAATCTATTTTACAACAGGTAGCGCATAAGTAGATTCAACAAATGAACGACGACGTGCGATGCGTTTCAACCAAGTCCCATATGCGTTCATATACTATCCGTCCAATAGCAATGAAACTTGCGTGAGATGTTGTATCCACTCTAGGGAGGGTTTCTGGCTTAGTAAATCCATTTTACAACAGGTAGCGCATGAGTAGATTCAACAATGGGCGACGTCGCGCGAAGCGTTTCGACAAAGTCTCGTATGCGTTCATATACCATCCGTCTAATAGCAATGAAACTTGGGTGAGATGTTGTGTCCACTCCAGGTAAGGTTCTGGCTTAGTAAATCGATTTTAATACGGGTAGCGAATGAGAAGATTTAACAAATGAGCGACGACGCGCGATGCGTTTCAACAAAGTCCCGTATGCGTTCATATACCATTAGTCCGATAGGTATGAAACTTGGGTGAGATGTTCTGTACACTCCATGGAAGGTTTCAGGCTTACTAAATCCATTTTACAGTAGGTAGCGCTAGAGTAGATTCAACAAATGATAGATGACGAGGGACAAAATTCTGTATGCGTTCATATAAGATACCATTTATCTGATTGCGAAGAAACTTTGGTGAATTGTTGTGTACACTCCAGGAAAGGTATCTGGCTTAGTAAATCCATTTTAATAGGTAGCGAACGAGTAGATTCAACAAATGAAAGAAGCTGCGCGAATCGTTTCAACAAAGTCCCGTATGCTTTCATATACCATTCATCCGATTGCGATGAAACTTGGGCGAATCGTTGAGTACACTCCAGGAAAGGTTTCAGACTTAGTAAATCAATTTTAGAATTGGTAGCGCATGAGTAGAGTCAACAAATGAGTGACGGTGCACGAATCGTTTAAACAAAATCCCGTATGCATTCGTTCATATGCCATTCATCCAATTGCGATGAAACTTTGAGGAGTTGTTGTGTACACGCCATGGAACGTTCTCGACTTAGTAAATCCACTTTACAATATTGGTAGCGCACGAGTAGATGTAACAAATGAGTGACGACGCGTGAAGCGTTTCAACATAATCCCGTATGCGTTTTATTCCATTCATCGATTGCGATAAAAACTTTGATGAGTTGTTGTGTACACTTACGTGGAGTTTTCTAACTTAGTAAATCCATTTCACAGTAGGTGGCGCACGAGTTGATTCGACAAATGAGTGACAGCGCACGAATCATTTAAACACAATCCCGTATGTATCATATGCCATTCATCGGATTGGGATGAAACATTGGGGAGTTGTTGTGCACGCTCCCACGAATGTTTCTAAATTAGTAAATCCATTTCACGATAGTTTAGAGGCAGTTAACGGAAATTGAAAAAAAAAATTGTGTATCCAAAAGCACTTCAAGTAACAAAATTACAACCCCAAAACTTCATTGATTGTCATTGCAACGCATGACGGGTACACGATGACTACTACAATATTGCAGCAATCACTTTGCATTTTTTACATAATATGTATCCCTTTAATAACTCGGTCGAGTTCGTTAATGGGCACAATCGGTTGAAGGGGGGTGAAAATGTGGAGCTTTTTTTTAGAAAAAGTGAAATATCGCTAAAACTCTCTTAATATGTGAAATATCGAATCAATTCAAAGTTCATACTACGTGTCGGGTAAGGCCCAAAAATGTATGTTTGAAAAGTGTTTTGATAGCACCAACCATTGACCAAAGGGGTGGATTTTTCGGGAAACATTGATCATATCTCTCTTAATAGGCACAATATCAAAACCGTACAAAATGGAAAATATTCCCGTAATAATTACCTAAAGCTTTGGCTGAAATAATTTTTATATGGCCCACCATTACGCCAAGGGATGAGCAAAATGATTTCGGAATTAGAAGAAAATGCCAAGAGCCATCAAAGGTTGCCATGACAACACTACTAAAATGATGAGGGATGAGCCAACAGACGTTGCCATGACAACGCCATTGCACGAAATAACATTCAGTTTTCCATCTGACTCTGTGGGAAGCGGCGTCAGTGACGTAACTGGTAGCTTGCAGAACTTCTATGCCCAAGGTCGCGGGTTCAAGGCCGGCCGAAGTTGTCGGATATTATACAAGCGCTAAAAGTCCCTCAGTAGGCCTATGCTTTCCTTCGGAGAGGAAGTTTCAACGTTCGTTGCGAGTTGCTGGTTGTGGTGGCACCTAGTAGCCAACTTCACAGCTAGGTGTCGTTGTCGGTAGTATTTGGTAGCAAAATTAGGAACTACTACTTGAAATGGACCGTCTGCAGTCCTTACATGAATTACAGACTAATGCTGAAATCACAATTAACACCGTTTATCAGACAGATTTTACACACACCCAAAGTACACGGAGCTACATGACCACGTTGTCGCAGCCCCTAAACTGAGGAGCCAACCAAAATCTCTGCAGGAGATAAAATTTTGCGGGAAGAAGTAACAGACCGTTAGATAGTTACACATCAGTGTCGAAACCTTGCGTAAGGACATTTTGACCACAAGTATAACAAGTAGTTCCGTGAAGAACTATACAGACTATTTTCTTATAACCTACTTATGTTAACTGCCACTATCAACATACAAAATTTCAGTTTGATTGCTGTAATAGATATTGAGAACCGACTAAATATTTCGGATGGTCGCCTTGTTGGATTTTATACACACATCAAAAAAAGTTTTGCATCACCTCGGTTCCCAGATCTCCGGCATATAGACGTTGACTGTGTATATTGTATCCAAGATACAGTCCCTTTGACTGTTCATAGATGTCACTAAAACTGCTCAAAGATGTAAACAACCATGCATGAGCAGGGCCTATTAGACGGAGGGGGTACGACAGCCGATCAGTTCCAGTCATTCCACCAGGACGAAGGTACGCTGCTCATGTTGTCTGTAGTTCTACCATGCCTAGAAGGTCAATACCGCAGTTCGATCGCGTCCGCATTGTTACTTTGTGTCAAGAAGGGCTCTCAACAAGGGAAGTTTCCAGGCGTCTCAGAGTGAACCAAAGCGATGTTGTTCGGACATGGAGGAGGTACAGAGATACAGGAACTGTCGATGACAGGCCTCGCTCAGGCCGCCCAAGGGCTACTACTGTAGTGGATGACCGCTACTTACGGATTGCCGCTCGGAGGAACCCTGACAGCAATGCCACCATGTTGAATAATGCGTTTCGTTCAGCCACAGGACGTCGTGTTTCAACTCAAACTGTGCGCAATAGGCTGCATGATGCGCAACTTCACTCCCGACGTCCATGGCGAGGTCCAGCTTTGCAACCCCGACACCATGCAGCGCGGTACAGATGGGCCCAACAACATGCTGAATGGACCCCACGGAATTGGCATCACGTTCTCTTCACCGATGAGTGTCGCATATGCCTTCAACCAGACAATCGTCGGAGACGTGTTTGGAGGCACCCTGGTCAGGCTGAACATCTTAGACACACTGTCCAGCGAGTGCAGCAAGGTGGTGGTTCCCTGATGTTTTGGGGTGGCATTATGTGGGGCCGACGTACGCCACTGGTGGTCATGGAAGGCTCCGAAACGGCTTTACGATACCTGAATGACATCCTCCGACCCATAGTGCAACCATATCGGCAGAATATTGGAGAGGCATTTGTCTTCATGGACGACAATTCTCGACCTCATCGTGCACATCTTGTGAATGCGTTCCTTCAAGATAACGACATCGCTCGACTACAGTGGCCAGCATGTTCGCCAGACATGAACCCTATCGAACATGCCTGGGATATGTTGAAAAGGGCTGTTTATGGACGTCTTGACCCACCAACCACTCTGAGAGATTTACGCCGAATTGTCGTTGAGGAGTGGGACAATTTGGACCAACAGTGTCTTGATGAACTTGTGGATAGTATGCCACGGCGAATACAGGCATGCTTCAATGCAAGAGGACGTGCTACTGGGTATTAGAGGTAGTGGTGTGTACTGCAATCTGGACCACAAATGCTGAAAGTCTACCTGTATGATGGTACAACATGCAATGTGTGGGTCTCATGAGCAATAAAACGAGCTGAAATGTTGTTTGTGTTGATCTCTATTCCCTTTGTATTTAACGGTTCCGGAACTCTTGGAACCGAGGTGATGCAAAACTTTTTTTGATGTGTGTATATGTAGGTCCTAAAGATATGTACTGTTACCTGAAGATTATTGCGTACGTGTAGCATTCAAACTTCAATCGCATGATTAGGACACAAGAAGTAACAAGGAGATTTTAAAATTTTGCACAGCTGCCATCTTGTGGTTATGGAAACAATTGAAATAAATTAGATGTCAGTGGATTAACATTCGTATAAGGAATAACTGTACCAAGTTTCACTGCACTCAGATGGTTAAATTGCGAGAAAAGTCCATGTGAATATTTATACTTCGCGTCGCCGCCATGTTGGATTTGTGATCACCAGGTTATTTAACGTACTATAGGTGAACTTAAGTTCATAGCCCCTATGAACATAAAAAAGTCAGTTTGATTGCTATAATAGATTCGTAGATATTCAGAGCCGTCTAAATATTTCGGAAGGTCGCCATATTGGATTGTTAAATGTATAGGCCATAGAGTCATGTACCATTAAAGGAAAATTATTTCGTAGGTTCATTATTCAACCTTTCACTTCGATCGCATGATTACGACACAAGAAATAACAACTTAATTTTAAAATTCGCACAGCCACCATCTTCAGGTTATGTAAACAATTGAACTAAATTAGATACCAGTGAATTACAATGTGTATAAACATTCCCTGTACCAGATTTCATAGCGTTTGGATCATTAAATCGCGAGAAAGGTCTATTTAAAATTTTCTAACTCGCTTGGCCGCCATGTTCGTTTTGTAGTTAACCGGTTTTTGAAAGTCTTATAGTTGAACTTCTAGTAGTGCCCTTTATCTCCGTACAAAATTTCAGGATGATACCGCTAATAGTTTCAGAGATATAGAATGCCGGTGAAATATTTCGCACATCC
Source organism: Meconema thalassinum (assembly GCA_946902985.2). Classification (NCBI taxonomy): domain Eukaryota; kingdom Metazoa; phylum Arthropoda; class Insecta; order Orthoptera; family Tettigoniidae; genus Meconema; species Meconema thalassinum. Next base: position 599,594,735 of record OX336388.2, on the reverse strand, counting down.
GCCATATAGTCGTTATGTAAACAATTGAACGAAGTTTGATGTCAGTGCATTACAATGTGTATAATCATATACTGTACAAAGTTTTATTGCCTTTGGTTGGTTAAATCGCGAGAAACGTGTATTTAAAAGTCGCAAATTCGCGTGGCCGCCATGTTGGTTTTGTAGTTACCAGATTTTTAAAAGTCACATAAATGAACTTTTTGTAGTTCCCTTTATCACCGTGAAATAATTCAGGGTGATATCGGGAATAGTTTCGAGATATTGAATGCTGGTGAAATATTTCGCACATCCGCCATGTTGGAATGGTGAGACATAACAAAATTTGAAGGGCACGGACGGAGTCGCCCGGAATAGTGCTATAAACTTACCAAATTTCATTGAAATCGCTCCAGCCGTTTAGATTTTATTAGGGGGACACACACCTCTCTCACACACACACCCACGCACACACACACGGACAAAGGTGATCTCATAAGCCTATTTTTTCAAAATTGAAAATAGGCTGAAAATGGACCACAAATGACGAGAGCGTTACCGTCCCCATAAGGCAATAAAATGTTTACAATATGCATAAAAAAAACGAAAAACAGAATTAATTGAGCTCCAATTGTAAAATACTTTCTCGCAATAAATGAGGTCTGATCCTTCTACGAAAGGATCTAGTTTGCCTGGTGAAATCTACCTCCCTCTTCCGGCTTGCTGAGGGGAATTTTTATATATCCTACTTATGTTAATTGACTCTATCAACATACAAAATATCAGTTTGATTACTGTAACACATTCGTAGATATTGAGAGCCGTTTAATATTTCGGATGGTCGTCAGGTTGGATTTTTATATATGTAGGACTTTGTGTTATGTACTATTACATGAAGATTATTGTGTAGGTGTAGTATTCAAATTTCAATCGGATGATTAGGACACAAGAAATAAAAACGAGATTTTAAAATTTCGCACAGCTGCCATCTTGCGGTTATGAAAACAATGGAAATAAATTAGATGCCGTACCAAGTTCCACTGCACTCGGGAGGTTACATCGTAAGAAAAGTTCATTTAAATATTCGCGACGCTGCCATGTTGGATTTGTGCAGATTATAGAAAGTCATATAGATGAAGTTATGTTCATAGGCTCTATGAACATAAAGAATTTCAGTTTAATTGCTGTAATAGATTCGTAAATATTGTTTTACTTCTGTATGTAAAAAAAGTGTTTGTGTGAGTCTGGCGTGAGCAACTACCCGGTGACTCCTCCATTTGTTCCACTTTTATGTGGAACTGTTGTGTGCAAAGGGGCTGGACGGCATTTCCAGTGTTTACTAAGTTTTGCTTGGCGCCTATACCAGGTGTAAAACTAGGGTGTGCAAGGAAAGGAAAGATAGTGTTTGGTGTTCTGAGAAGTACGATGGATACGTCTAGAGAGCAATTAACGTAAGGGGAACTGGAGGGAGGAATACTCACCCTGCTTACCTGGATGAGACTTAGTAAGCCGAACGCTTGCTGTGCACCGCCTACTGCTTGGCAGTGTTCAGTGAAGATCGTAAGTTAAATTCTAATCTAAAGGGAAGGGCTTCTTAACCTAAGTGAAATAACGCGATAAGCATTGGACTGTACGAAAGGGGTTTATTACTTCATAGTTGCGATGAAAAGAGGGGAGGAGTGAAATAATATCTAGAAGGAAAAGGAGTTTAGTAGACACGTTCTCACTCACCCTACCATTGGTACCATGTGTCCTCGATGTCGTGTTGGAACCTCCCTCAGGGCAGCGTCCTGAGGGGTTCTTTAGCGTGGCACTGCTCAAAAGAGCGTAATAGACTCGTCGATCAAGAGAGCCGTCCGCCCAAGAAAGCGGGCTCGTAAGAGAGTAAGTAAGAGAGCGGCGCGTGTTTGTACCTCATATTTATAAGGAAATTGTGCGGTGTCAGTCTATTCAGCGGAATTTTAGAGTGTAATGTCCGCTGTGTCCTCTCTAGCCTGCTAGCTGGTGGACTTAGGGCTATGACTTGCTGCTTGCCTTGCAGTCGTGTTGCCATGCCGTTATTCCCGTAGTTTCAGTAGTTTATTCTAAGTAGCTTGTATGTAGGTATAGGCGCAACTCTTGTATAAGGGTTGGGGCTGCAACAATATTGAGAACCTTCTAAATATTTCGGATGGTCACCATGTTGTATTGTTACATGTATAGGCCATAGAGTTATGTACTATCAAAGGAAAATTATTGCGTAGGTTCATTATTCAAACGTTCACTTTGATCGCATGATTACAACATAAGAAATAAAAACTTAATTTTAAAATTTCGCTCAGACACCATCTTGAGGTTATATAAACAATTGAACTAAATTAGTACATTACTGAACTATATGTCACTGTGCTCAGATGGTTAAATCGCGACAAAATTCTAATAAAATGTTTTAACTTAACTTGGCCGCCATGTTCGTTTTGCACTTTACAGGTTTTTAAACGTTACATAGACCTAGATATACTTTTAGTAGTACCCTTTACCACAATACAAAATGTCAGGCTGATATCAGTAATAGTTTCGGAGATATAGAATGCCGGTGAAATATTTCGCACAGCCGCCATCTTGAGGATTTGTAAACAATTGTACTAAGTTAGATGCCAGTGCATTACAAAGTGTGTAAACATTTGCTCTACCAAGTTTCGTTGCGTTTGGATGATAAAATCGCGAGAAAAGTGTATTTAAAAGTCTCAAATGTGCTTGGCCGCCATGTTGGATTTGTAGTTACTAGGTTTTTGAAAGTCTCATCGGTGAACTTCTAGTATCACCGTACAAAATTTCAGAGTGATATCGCTAATAGTTTCGGAGATATAAAATGCTGGTGAAATATTTCGCACAGCCGCCAAGACGGATTGGTGAGATGTAATAAAATTTGAAGGGCACGCTCGAGGTTGGCCAAAATGGCGCTATTACCTTACTGAGTTTCATTGAAATCACTTCAGCCGTTTAGAAGTTATTAGGGGAGGACACACACAAACACACACACATAAGCACATACATACGGACAGAAGGTAATCTCATAAGCCTTTTTTTTTTTTCATAAAAAGAAAATAGGCTAAAATGTGTCACCTTGTGGGTATGAAAATGATTAAATTGGAGTCAGTTTGCAATAAATTGCGAGTTGCAGTGAATTAAAATACACAGTATAATTCTATCACATGTGTCATTTAAAAAAAAAACATTTTGTGACAGTACATGTTAAGTTATAACTTATTATATAGAATTGCTGTTAAGGACGAGGAGTAGGCATTTTAGTTTTTATCAGATTTTATTTTTCATTAAGTTCCTGAATCTGATATGCGTTTTCTTACCAACAGAGGTACGGCGGGCACCTAACCAGGTGTTGAAGAAAGCTAATCTACCAGTCAGAGATCACAGACATTGCCAGAATAAATTGAGAAGGACATTTCTAGGCAGGTATTTTCGACTCCACCATAGCTATATGTGTGCCGGCGGGAATGGTGAGGACACATGCACGGTAAGACGAATTCACCATTTGTTGCTTCAAATTACTTTTAAGAATCTTGAACTGTCATTTCCTTAGCATCAGCAGACTTTGAAAATGGATAACAAACCCGGGCACTTATGTGAATTTTTTGCACTTGTTAGTTCAGTATCTTGTATACTAATGCCGCAAATCCTATACCTAAACCATGTACTTTTTCCCCCCGGGTATTTTAAGAGAACGGTAGGCAACCCCACCGAAGTTGCTGCTGTAGTTATGACCACAGAAAGCAATCACCAATGGCCGTTTTCACCATCGTCAATTATCTCAATTATCTCCTAATTCATCATTTAAGGTTATTAAGCATTTCACCAAACAGAAACGCTCGAAAAAAACACTAACAAGCAAATACGATAAATGCCTAAAGTCTGACCAATCAACTTTCTAAAAGATGGTTCAAGTGGATGGAAACAGCTGAACTCTACTGTACCCCGCACATCTTGCAATAGTGGAACAAATGGTTTGTGTCGGAGTTTCACATGAACTTTCATCCATCTATCTACAACTTATATATAAAGCTCAATGTTTGTCTGTCTGTTATTTGTACAAATCTACAGTGTTTCACCGATCTGAACCAAATTCTGTATACATATCCTTTGGAACCCTGCGGGTAACACTGTCTAGTTGAAATTTCGGACAGACCGCTCCATTCTCTGCATTTAGGCCCTTGTCATAAATCTACACCGCTTCACCGATCTGAACCAAAATTTGCATACTTACCCTTTGGAACCCTACACGTAACACTGTCAACTTAACATTTCAGACAGACCACTCCATTCCCTGCATTTAAGCCCTTTGTCACAAATCTATACTGTTTCTCCGATCTGAACAAAATTTTACATACTTACCCTTTAGAACCCTACAAGTAACACTGTCTACTTGAAATTTCAGACAGATCACTCCATTCCCTGCATTTAGGACCTTTGGGACAAATCTACATTGTTTCACAGATCTGAACCAAATTTTACATACTTACCCTTTGAAACCCAACGAGTAACTCTGTCTACTTAAAATTTCGGACAGACCACTCCATTTCCTGCATTTAGGCCCTTTGGCACAAAATCTACTCTGTTTTACCAATCTGAACCAAATTTTACATACTTACACTTTAGAACCCTACAAGTAACAATGTCTTCGTGAAATTTCGGACAGCCCAACCCAATCCCTGAATTTAGGCCCTTTGGGGAAAATCTACACCGTTTCACCGAATTGCACCAAATTTTACATACTTTACCATTGAAACCCAGCGGTTAGCACTGTCCACTTGATAATTTGGACAACCCTCTCCATTCCCTACATTTAGAGTAACAGATAATCGGAACTTGAAAGCCACGTTTTAAAGCCCTAGAACCATTCATGCCCGTTGTAGTGTAACTGTACGAATATTTTAATAAGTATATAGTTGGCTGGCAATACTAGCTGCATCACGCCGCCTCTACCTGTGTTCTGGTGCAGAATTGCGAGAATAGTTACAAGCTGTGCTGCTTATAAATTGTATTCACGGGGAGTACGGTAGCCTATTAGTGCAAAGAGATTTCTTAGGCCTCTTAAAACAGTTATCATCATGAAAATATTATGCCTATGAATACGTGCGATGGTGTTGGTGCAGTACATTGAGGTCATCAGCTTCAATAAGCCTTAGTGCTTTCAAATTTACTTTCATTTATTCCGATCCTTATTCTTCAGCGCTATGTGGCGATAAATGGCACTATTGCTATCTAAGGAGATCGGGACAGCCGAAATTTTCCAAAGTACTCTTACGGCGCTATGCGACAAAAGACGACACAATTGGTCTCTACTCTTCTAACAGCCAGTGTCTTCTATTTCACCTACTCCTCTTTCTAATCTTTTTTCAATTCGTTTGTAAAATAAAAGTGTTAGTACTGTCCCCGTTAACCGGCATCGAATTGGATGACCCGGCGAAAACATCGCAATTCATGCCGATAACACAAGACATATATCAGAGAAAGAACAAAAAAATGATTGATGTCTGGGTTCGGTGGGTACGAGAACTCAAGTGATCTCAGGGGTGGTTAACAAGATATAGGTGTAACAGGTTAAATCAACCCACTCCCAAACCTAAATCAAAGCAATAGCACAACAGAAATCAGAAGATAAGCACAATTAAAATGATAATAAAAATAGGCATCCATTTATTGGCAACTCATTGACCAATACAAATATAAGAAACCCCCAAAAAGCCTATCTTGCCTCGGAGATTCGATCTAAATAAAAGCTTAATGTGGACCGAAGAAAAAGAAAAATATTTAGAGTCCAAATACACATAATTAAGTTTTAAAGGGTCAACGAATCTCCTTGGTCCTATCCTTAGACACAAATAAAATTAGGAGATACTCGAAGAATATTAAATAAAATAAAAAATAGATTTAGTCACATTTGACTATCAATATCAACTAATCACGCTAAATGTCCATCAGGCAGTGTCCTAGATTAGTAATATTTTCACTCACTTGAGTTTATAATGAAAGAAAGTTAAATAAATAGCTTGCCAAAAAATAATAGTATTGATCTCCGTTCTAACTAATGAGAGGAAAACAAATCTTATATCCACCAATTATCAATTAAAAATAATTGCTGTAACAATATAGGTCCTACTTGACCACTCAATTAAAGTTGCAATCAGTATTTATATTTATCGTACAACGTTATTTCAGAGCCTCATTACTCAAAATATTTCAAGCAAACGTGCACCCATTATCCTACATTTATGCAAAGGTCTAAGTCATGGCTGATCATTATATCACAACTAAAAGTTCCCATCTTTCCCAATTCGATGGTATGCTTGCAATGCATTTCACTCCCATTAGATAGTGATTAGATAATCGCCTGCCTACTCATGTGAATACTTAATTCACCGTCATCTGACTACATTTTGTATAGTCATGCTTGTTTAGAAAGATATTACACTACTAATTATTATTACATTATTATTTTTTATTCACAAAGGGTTTCATCATGATTAATTCTCAGAAAATTTGCCATAAGACGTTCACAGAATATGTGAACTATCATCCTAAATTTATTTTATTACATTCCATTCAATTCTCCCCTCTTTTTTTTATAAACAACTACACCAATCAATCTTACTTTTTTGTTGTTGTAGATAAACTCATTATTATCTTTTAATTACCATGACCTTTCATTTCATCACATGACTAGTGTGCATAAATTATCTAATGCAGGCATGACCTGTAGCAATGTCAAATGGGTAGGTGTCGAAGCATAATGACGAGCATGCTTTTAATAATTGAATTCTCTATATCAATGAATGTGGACGAAGAAAAAAATGGGAATATTTAAAGTTATAATCCTTGAGTGTTCACATAATTAGATCTACCAACCCTGAAGTCAAAATCGAAAAAAAAAAGAATTTCAAAACATGAACTCCACCCTAGCTCTCGACAGCTAGTCTACCACCTTCATTTATTCCATCATGAATTCAGTTGAGTATCCGCGTCGTATTTCCAATCTTATCATCGTAGAAAAGAAAAAAAATAATCTTATCATTCGAAGTAGTGACGGATTTACAAAAAATCCCAAAAGAAAATATTAAGTGGTTCATGGTGCCAAGCATGGTGGATTGTTCCTTGCCACGTGTGACAACCCTACAATGTGAATCACTTCCTCATATAATTACCTAATAGACGAAGAAAAAAATGTGGCCATTAATAGTAATAATAATTATAAAATAATTAATCAACAAATAAATAATAATTAGTTCAACTCCATGGCATCTAGTACTACTGAGTAGTACAAACTACTCACAACTACAAATTGAAGTAATGTTTTAGCTCACCAACTGGCCGAAATAAGAAAATATGGTACAAGCCTAGCATGCTCATAGAATGCAGAACCTCTGGAACCAAACTTCATTCAGGACCATCTCCTTCCCATTCGAGAACCAGCAGGATTCCATCTTCCACCATCTTCTTCCTCGCCTCCTCCAGGAATCGAAACTGAGACCTTCACGTTTCATGGTGGCTGCGCCCTCCGACTCCCACGGTGTGGTTATGTCATGGCAACATCATGGCCTCATCTTGATGTAAATGTCACTCCGTCCAGTCCCCTCACGTATAAGCTTAGTGGCATATATTTTCACTGACTAGTTCCATTTCAAAATTCTTCATTGACACTTCAACAGACAGCACAGGTTATAAAATGTCCTCGTTCCATTCTGGAAATCATAAGTTCCTGCGCCTCGAACAATGTAGACAATTCTTCCTCTCAGCAAATTGCCACCGGCTTTACATAAGCAATAATTTAATAGCATTCACAGCTGTTCAATTGCATCTACAAGTCCTCCATCGATGATAAGAGCCTCGTCTATTCTCGAATGTTTACTGCACAAACTATTCCGTATTGTATCTCACGTCTAAAGCTAGTTGCAATGGGCTAGTTCTTTCGTTATCAAGCCAACATGCGTTTGTACTACCGGGATTATACACGCTGGACTCGGCCGTCTGATATAGCAATCGCGCCCGGCATAACAGTGGTGATTCGTAATTATATGGTCTCTCAGGACTCCGATAAAATCACACCCGATACACGGCGACACATAGACCTGTGGTGGCATAGCACACACGGCCCTCCACGATCACAATCGAATGTAAAATCACTCTTGCCGCACGACGGAGTACTGTCCTGTCCGCGCACAAAAAGCATGTGTCTGCGCCTCTCGATGTGACCAGTTGCGGATGCCAGAGCTGAGCACGTGTTCAGAGACAGCACGCTCTGCCGGAGATAGTATACAGATATGAGTAACGTCAGTCAACCATGTGGTCCGGCCTACGACGATAACATGTGGTGCTTTGGGCTGTGATTTACGCAGGGTTGCCAATCTGTGCTAAAACTGGGGTACTATGTTGGGCACAGTACTGTGGTTAGTATTTATCCGTTTCCCTGTTCATTACTATCATTATCATTAGGGGAAAATGACCTGAATGTTACGTCAATTATACTGTACTACTTATCACCCCCTCTACCAACAAAAGTTATATTTTTAAAATAGTGTTTTCTGTTAGTTTATGTAGCATGTGCCAGTTCTGTAGTAGTATTGATTATCTTCCTTAAAACAAATAAATCCGCCGGGTGAACCCGGGCACTACTGCTAGTAATAATATAAAATATGTTTAAGACAACGAGATTATAAAAGATGTATGTTACTAACACCAAGAAAGAAGAATACGGAAATTTAAAAAAAAAAGCATATCCGACGTGGGATTCAAACTCCGTCCAAATCTGCATAACGAACTCAAAGTCTGCAACGCAACCACCTACGTCACGAAGATAACGTGCCCTATTTAACTAATTAAACGATGAATTCTGCCAGTTCTCCAAAATAATTTGTTCATATCACTTTAAGCTTTTGTCATTAAAATCTTCTGTATTTCCCTTTATAATTATGTTCCAGAAAATCTCAAGGGATCATCACACACGCTTCACCAACTGTCCGGCATGTTTTTCCAAGATGAAGCCGAGTCCACGCGTGCGTGAAAGCCGTAAAGCGTATTTAAGTAATTACGAACCTGAATGGCCTCGTGTCCTGTGTAGGTGTGAGATAGAATACACCCACAGCAAGCCCTTCCTGCCGTAGGAGGCGACTAATAGGGACCACAAGACTGACGGACACGACATACTTTGATTTGGAAGACCCCTGTGGATGGGGAGTGCAGAATTCATAATTCATCCACAGTATCCTCTGTCTGTCGTAAAAGTTGACAATTAGGGGGGCCTTTTTAAAGGCCTATTTCAATTTTGGGTCACAATTTTGGTTTGAATAACACTTGCATGCCGTTTTGGGAATGGCTACCAACTTGGTCATCTGGTCAGAAAGCCTAGATGGTAATCCCCATCCTGTTAGGTAAGTATGCCATGTAACCTTGCGGTAGTATCCGCCAAACAACGGAGGTCCCTGCAAGGCCGAATACTTGCACCGAATAGATCTCTGTGCATGCCAAGGGGTATGTGCCCGTTCGAGGCACTAGGACCCCGAGCAATACTTAATATCACCAGGTAGGTATTGATTTGGCTGGATGGCGCCTGCAGTGATGGCCTTCGTTCGGAGTAGGCAATATTCAGGGAGGATGATTACGGTATTACCTACAAGCGGTCCAAACGATCATCACTGGGTGGCCCCCTTAAAAAGCCGTCTCTGGAGTGTCACGTTAATAACACTGTACTGCGATGGTTTTATTGCCGCCATTCTGTATTGCTTTTTAGGATGACTTCTGCATCCTGAATCAGGATCCGATGTTAATTTTACCCCATCACATTTTCTAGGAGACCAAGAGAAGCCGTGGGCTCCACATAAGTCTTGTAGAATCTGCATAGAGCAGCTACGGGAATTGATTAACGGTAAGCTAACTGCGTTGCCATTCGTTATTACAATGGTGTGGCGAGAACCCCCAGACCACAGTACTCACTGCTACTTCTGTTTAGTGAATGTAAAGGGACTTAACAGCAGCAACAAAGGTAACATTGTGTATCCGAGCAATATTCCATCTGCAATTTTACCCGTTCCTCATGGCCCTGATATACCAGTACCACAGCATCCAGAACATTTACAGGATTGTCCCTCTTCTGAATCTGACGCAGAAATGACGGGTATTAACTCTGACTGTGATTTCTCCGCTGAATGAGTTGAAAAAGGACCGAGACTGTTTGAGCAAAGTGCATTAAATGACTTAGTTCGAGATCTTGGCCTTACAAAGGAATCTGCCGAGTTACTTGGGTATAGACTTGGTGTAAGGAACATTTTGGCACCAGGGGCGACGTACTTTTGGTAAAGTCATCGAGAACATGAATTTACACCCTTATTTTCTGAAGAGAAAGCCTTGGTTTACTGCAACGACATTCCGGATGTTATCTTACAGCCAGGAGCACCACAGTATGACGCTGTTGAGTCAAGACTTTTCATCGACGCCTCCAAGCGTAGTTTGAAGTGGGTCCTTCTTCACAATGAAAACAAACTTTCATCCATTCCTATTCCTCGTTCAGTTATTAGGCTAGAAACATATGGAAATCTCGAAATGCTGCTGTGTAAAGTGAAGTACCAGGAACACAAGTGGCAAGTGTGTGGTGATTTGAAAGTGATAGGTATCCTGTTAGATTTACAAGGAGGTTACACAAAGCATCCCTGCTTTCTGTGTGAGTGGGACAGTCGAGCAAGGTTACATCACTGGACTCAAAAAGTATGGCCACGTAGACAATGGATTGTAGGGTCGAAAAATATTAAACAAGAAACTCTTGTTGACAAGAGCAAAATACTGTTACCTCCGCTTTATATCAAACTAGGGCTTATGAAGCAATTCGTTAAGGCCCTAAACAATGAAGGTGAATGCTTTCAGTGCCTGTGTCATCGATTCCCAGGCATCAGTAATGCCAAAATCAAGGAGGGTATTTTCACAGGTCCAGATATCAGAAAACTTCTTTCTGATGCTAATTTTGAGGACGTTATGTGCGCTGCAGAGCAATCGGCATGGACAGCATTCCCGAATGTGGTCAAAACCTTTCTTGGAAACACAAAGGATTCAGACTAGGAAAAAATGGTGGATAGATTGCTTGTTGCTTTCCAAGATTTAGGCAGAAACTGAAAGTGCACATGCTACACTCACATCTGGACTATTTCCCTGAGAACCAAGGAATGCTGAGCGAAGAACAAGGAGAAAGATTCCATCAGGATCTACAGGAAATGGAACGCAGATATCAAGGGAAATGGAAAAACATGCTGGCAGATTACTGCTGGTTACTAAAGAGAGAAGGTCCTACTACACCTCACACACGAAAAGCAAGGCGGAGACTTTTCTTAAACTGTCAAATTGAAACCGTAGACTTACCATTCCCAGAACGTTATGAGGCTTAATGCATGGTAAATTGTGGTCCATTTGGCTGTGTTTTTCTGCAGATCTGTTAACACTATACACTACATATGTTCATAAGCACACTTGTGTAAGTTAGGAGTGCTCATATGGGTGAAAATAATGATAAAGAAGCGTTCTTTACATGTGATAATAGTAATCTTGCATGTGCGCGTGCTGCATATTTATCAAATTTTCATTTTGAATTTGCACAAAAACGTGATGTGATATGGGAAAACTGACTTCAGTTCAGGAATCAGCATGCCCGAAATATAAAAGATCACTATGTAAAGTTCATGCAATGGTTGGAAAGTTCGAATTCGCAGGTCTGTGTATTTTAATAATTAATAATTTAATAAGGATTTTCCTGCCGACAGGTCAGAGCCTCCGTGGCTTAGGCGGCAGCACGCCGGCCTCTCACCGCTGGGTCCGTGGTTCAAATCCCGGTCACTCCAAGTGAGATATGTGCTGGACGAAACGGAGGCAGACAGGTTTTTCTCCGGGTACTCCGGTTTTCCCTGTCAAAATTTCATTCCAGCAACACTCTCCACTATCATTTCATTTCATCTGTCATTCATATAATCATTGCCCCAGAGGAGTGCGACAGGTTTCGGCAGCCGGCACAGTTCATATCCTCGCCGCTAGATGGGGGCTTCATTCAATCCATTCCCTGACCCGGTCGGAGACTGGAAGCAGGCTGTGGATTTTCATTTCTGTCGACAGGTCACCTCGCTACCTGGTAACTACCAGGAAAGCTGGTAAAATCGATCATCTTAGTGAGGAAATCGAAAGTAAATTTGGAGATCTTAAAGGAATTTCCAAGCTCCAGAACGGGCTGCTCCTGCTGCATACCGTTAGCCGGCAACAAACCAAAGCGTTGCTGGAATACACGCAATTTGGAGAAATCCTGTTAAGGTCACTAAGCACGAAACTCTGAATGAGGTCCGTGGAGTAATTTTCCTCCGAGACCCCATTCTAAACACGGATGAATAACATATGCAGGATCTGGGGAAGAGAAGTGTCACCAAAATTAGGTGCATCACCCGGAATATTGAAGAGGACAGCGAAACACCCGGTGCTTTCATTCTCCAATTTGAGGGTGATGTAGTGCCTAAACAGGTGACGTCGTACCATTGTGACGTTAGACCGTACATCCCTCCAACTGTGCGCTGCTATCAATGCCAAACATTCGGGCATGTTCCCGCCAGGTGCACTGCGAAGGCCGTGTGTAAGAGGTCACATGAGCGTGAGAGGTGTAGGCCTCCCCCTATATGACCTAACTGCCAAGGAAGCCACTCTTGACGGTCAGAACAGTGTCCTGAATTTACCAAGGAAGCAAAGAGAAAATAAATTATTACATTGGACAAGCTTTCAAATCACAACGCTTGCAAGAGGTACCATGATATGAATGCTCTCGAATTTCGGGTACCGTTAACAGCTGCATCGACGCCATCTAACACATCTTCCGGTTTTATTCAACGATTTCCTCTTTTAGTGCTATTTTAAAATCACCCCTCGCTGTAACAGCGAGTTCTGTTAGTCCGATATAAAGGCACCGGTTGAACCATCTACACCGGTGTCTTCGGGTAGGTGGTCCTCTTCTTCTCCGAGACGGTCGGATAAGGAGTACTCCCCTGCTAGGGGGGTAGAGAGGACTTACCCGACTGGGGTTGGATCATCATCATCCATCCCTTTTGTGATGGAAAGCATAATAGTGGAGAAGAGAGAGACGGTGCGCCGCCGCCTCTCTTGCCCTCTTCCTAATGGGGTGGCTTCTGTCTCTGCTGTCCCTCCTGCTCCCACGACCACAAAAAGAAGCGAGGCCGGTGGGGGCCAGACCTGTTCGGAAGTAGAGACTCCCTGATAGATCTGCGACTAGGGGTGGGGGTCTTGAGGTGCCTGCTTCCCGGACGTTGGAAGGGAGAGAGTCGCCTCGTGGCCCACCCAGATGACCCCGCGGATCTTGGAGGGAAAACGGTCGGGATGATCTGGGGACTGACACCGGTCTTCGGACCGGGGGAGGGTCCTTCAACGTTGCGCTTGCTCTGTCTCGGGAGTGGGAGAGGAGGGGTGCGAAGAGCGCCGTGCACCACTGAAGGGAGAATCCCCTCTATTTTCTTCGTCTTCGGATGGGGATGTGGAGGTCGAGGTGTGCCTCCTCTCCCATCACCTCCACTTAGAGATGGGGACGTGTGTTGAGTGTTGGTGGAGGACAGCATTCTACTTGAGTCCACACAGTGACACTGTTGCAGTGGAGTTGTGTGGCTCCTTTCGATCTCGCTGAGTTGCGTTAGCCAGTTTCTTCGTTTTCGGCAGCCATTGCCTATCTTTGGGAATCCAGGTTTCGTCCTGGCCGTGAGACAGCAATGCAACGCTTCAAACTCATCTCTAGAGATCGGGTGGGTGGAGCTGTGACCACCGGTGGCGTCTGCACCCCTGTCCACTCTAGCCTCTTTAGTGAAGAGGGAGCTACATGGGAAGAAACGCCAGATTTGGGATGATATCTACGCTATGTTTACTGACGCCATGACCAACCTTGAATGGACGCAGGGAGGATACGAACTCCGCCACGCAGTGACAAGACTCTCGGTGCAAGAAAATCACCACAAGATGTGCAAAACCCAGAGTTTTCACGAGCCTTGCACGAACTGTATATGCACGAGGTGCGGTGATAAGTGTGAGAGATACCATGTATCTAACTGTCGGATGAGAACAGAATCACTGGTGAAATTCTGTAGTGAATAAGACTTGTAATTCCTGTACTTCAACACTAAATGGACAGTTTGGCTGCAATAAACGTATTATTATTATTATTTAGTGAAGGGGTGCTGGTGCGAACTCATTTAGAAGTAGTTGCAGTTCGTACTTCGTTGCCAGTAATGGCAACAGTGCATCCCACCGGATTCTCAACTGGATTGTGGTGGCTGATGGATCGGGTCTCTCGGCTTCCCCCTTGGCTTCTCCTTCTGGGAGATTCTAATGCCCACAACACCATCTGGGTAAAGCTGGCACTGGTGGTGGAGGGAGAGATCTTGCGAGACTGATTGGGCGGTTGACCTGTGTTTGTTAAACGCAGGAGAATCTGCGCACCTCTGTTGCATGCGGCACTTTTTCCAGTGTCAATATCACCTTGTGCCGTCGTACTCTGGTGCCCCTGCTACAGTGGGTTGTGCGCGACGACCTTTATAATGGTGACCATTTCCCGATCGCCCTTACTCTTCTCAACCAGAATGCCATCGATTTGCCTCGTTGATGGCTGCTTTGCCGGGCTGGTTTTCCCAGACTTCACAGCGCGTGCAGCTTTTGCCGGAGATATCTTTGAGATTGTTGATGATTGTACCATTCATATAACGAATGATATTTTGGCTGCGACAGGGGAAACAATAACTTCCTCATCCGCGGACTCCCGCCGGAAGCTGATCCCTTGGTGGACAGCTGAGATTGCGGCAGCCATTAAAGATCATCGACGACCTTTCAAATGCTATCGGATGCAAATCATCATAGCCAGCCATATCATTTTCAGATTGTTGCGTGCTGGACCCCGTTGTCTGATTCGGGAGAATGAGAGAGCACGTGGGGAAAGTATGTGTTCGTCTATGAAGGCATGTATTCCTTCATCTCAAGTGAGCAATTGGCTTCTTCAGATCTCCAGACCCCCGACGTCATTGACAATGCCCCGAGTCTCCATCAACGGATCCATTGAAACGGACCATATCGCCATTGCTAACAGTATTGGATCGCACTTCTCCGATATATCTTGCTCTGGGAGTTGTGATCCTACATTTGTGACTCTGAAGCGGGAGGCATAGGCTTACCCCTTGCTCTTTGCTACTGCTGCTTCGGAATTCTGCAATGACCAATTCTCTGAGTGAAAAACTGCGCAGTGCGCGTACACTGTGCATGGATGCATCTCTTGGACTGGATAACATCCATGATCAATTGTTGCAACATCTGTGCAATTGCGGTATTAAGCAGCTCTTGATCCTCTTCAATCGTGCGTTGATTTAGAGGGAGTTTCCGTCTCCGTGGTGGGAGAGGATCGTGGTGCCGATTCCCGGGGACTGGAGGGGATCCCAAGCTTGTCGGCAGCTGTAGGCCCGTTTGTCTGGCAAATGGCCTGTGTGGGCTGATAGAGAGGATGGTTAGGCTTCGGCTGGTGTGGTTCTTGGAGGGGGGAATCCTCTTGTCTGGGTGCCAGTGTGGATTCCGCTCACGTGTGTCCACCACCGACCTTCTGGTGCAGCTTAGTAGGGCCGTGCGGGTTTTATCTCTGAAGGGAGCACTAATTTCACGGTCTTTGAACTTGATTAAGCGTATGAAAACCACGTGGCGTTGTGGGATCCTTTCCACCTTTCACGGGTGGGGACTCCGTGGAGATTTGCCGATATTCGTTGCGAATCTTGTGTCCGTCCGACTCTTCCAAGTTAGTCTCCTACTTCCTTTAATTTTTCACCTGCCAATTTGATGTCCATAGAGGATTCAGATTTATGTCGGCTGTATTTTACATTTATTAACTTTCATCATGAATCTTTCCTCGAGACGGAGTCCCTACCATTCAAAAACTCATTCAAATCCTCAGGCGTGTCGGCCAAGATGACTATGTCATCGGCAAATCTCAGATTTGAAATTATTTCTCCTTGAATCTTCACTCCCACTTTAAATTTTTCTACAATTTCCTTCATTGAACGTTCTCTTATATTTCCTTATTCTACCTTCCAAAATCAGCCTAAAACTTAGTACAGCTTCCCTTGCTCCTACATTTCTCCTGAAACCAAACTGGTCTTCACCCAACTCCGTTTCTATCTGGCTTTCCATCCTCTTGTTAATTATTCTTGACAGGATCTTTGAAGCATGAGTAATCAATCTGATACAACATATACACCATGACACACAATATCATGTGCCAATGAATCATTGCACCAAGGCAATATACCTCTTAATTATTCGAGCAGCATGTCTCAATTGATCATGGCCCATCAAACTATCATTCAATACCGGAAAGCAGATCATCATCTGAGAATTTTCATTATGTAACTTCAATAATTATTCATCACAAATTCAATATCTAAGTAGCATATATAACATTTAATATTGGCTATCCTCACACCCAAAATAAATGTGGCAACCAGAATGCATAAATCGAACAGTCGAATCTGAACAAATATGCAGACACTAAAATACCAATAATCCAATCGAAATGTGAAAGGTTCAAAGGCAAAAACTCCCAAAATCCTCACATGAAATCCCAAATATCGATCAAAAGATCGTCCTAATAACAGGCCTGGAATTTTAAAAAACATCGCGCAGACTGCAAAGTCATCCTATAACTTCAATATCAAATCCCAAAGGAAACGTGGACAAAAAAAACAAGATGTTCGGGAAAGAACATATAGCCTACTTTCTCCTAAATGTATGGGTATAGTTATAACTCTCTGTCCTTATCATCTCCTAATTTCTTCCTATCTGAAGTGCAAATTGGCACACAGGATTTGAACAGTGGCGTTCAAACCATAGTTTATAATTTACCCCAGCATTTTGCAATTTCATCAGCAAACACTCCAAACACCGACTACTTACAATAATTGAAACTTCGTTGCTCTAATAAGGCCCATCTACAATGCGCAGTCGGCAGTCCGTAGTTGGTAGTCCTCGGTCGGCAGTCGCGATCGACTCCGTGTATACTATAGGCACCATACACAACATGAACTTGCAGTTGGTAACTGGCAGTTGGCAGTCGCGAATTTTATCCTTGACTGCCAACTACCCGACTGCAGCAATGTAATAGCCAATCAGAGCAGATCAGAAACTGACGTCACGTTGTTGTTCTGTGTCGTGTACGAATGATATAGGACTAAGTGAAGTAACTTCGCAACCCGTTAATTTATAGGCTAATCTTAAATACACGGTATAACAAAATAATCCAACTCCAAATCATCCATATTGCAAGTTTTGAGGTTATCAACAACGCCTCTGTGCACAAGGAATAAACGAATGTTACTGTATTATTACTCCTAGCAGTCGTTAAGACTGGGTTCACTAACTGGCCGGTATAGAGTGCTACTCGAATCTATAGTTTCTGCATAGTACAACTGAAGGCTGGTAGATGTCACTCCGGTGGAGAATGTCGTTTTTTTATATATAATTTCCATTGCAAAATGCACCATATAACGCTTTATTTTATAACGTCTCAGTACTCAAGAAACAATAAATATAAAACAAATCAAGCAAAAAATTCTACTTTGATAGGATTTGAACCCCGGCCAGCCACATGAGAGACGGGAGCTCTAACCACACAGCCAGTCGTACACTCATAATTAACGCGTTATCGATCAAATACATATAACGTACTGTATTAGCAAATAATCACTTGGACTGAAGATTTATTCACTGGAGTATATTTCAAACCGAGTTCATTTCATATTAAGTTCATATAATTTTTATCAGTAGGTTATATTGCATGCAACATACTGAAATTAGTAAAATATAGGTCAGAACGAGAGATCAGCTGCCATCTTGTCAAATAGCCGAGACGATTCAGATTTTTAAAGTCACTTCTAGATTATAATATTACAATATAAACTTTTAATTTCGAACGAACCACGTCGCTTAGAACAGATTAAACGATTCTTGGTTCGATAATCGGAACTGGTGGGTCCCATGTTATGGATTATAAATTTTGCATAATTCACACGGCCGCCGTTAATTTATAGGCTAATCTTAAATACACGGTATAACAAAATAATCCATCTCCAAATCATCAATATGCAAGTTTTGAGGTTATCAACAACGCCTCTGTGCACAAAGAATAAACGAATGCTACTGTATTATTACTCCAAGCAGTCGTTAAGACTTGGTTCACTAACTGGCCGGTATAGAGCGCTGCTCGAATCTATAGTTTCTGCATAGAACAACTGAAGGCTGGTAGATGTCACTCCGGTGGAGAATGTCGTTTTTTTTTAATATATAATTTCCATTGCAAAAAGCACCATATAACGCTTTATTTTATAACGTCTCAGTACTCAAGAAACAATAAATATTAAAAAAATCAAGCAAAAAAGTTCTACTTTGATAGGATTTGAACCCCGGCCAGCCACATGAGAGACGGGAGCTCTAACCACACAGCCAATCGTACACTCATAATTAACGAATTAGTATATAGGACCATAAACCTATTAGCAATATATGCCAAAGGACTGACGATTGTCTGTGCTTATTTTCCCCCAAAACACTCCGCTCAGGATATCATTTACAATCTATCAGAAATGCTGTCAATTATTGGACATCACCGTGGATCAGTCATAGCAGGAGACTTTAACTGTGGTGTAGATAAGGAATGTACATAAAGTAAAATGGTTGTAGAATTTCTGGAGGCAGAAGGTTTCTATCTATTAAACAGCAGGACAACACCAACATATATATGTCATAACGGTATGAGCTCAGTGGATTTAATCTTTGCGAACACATACGTTAGGACAATTAATATCAAGACACTCTCCTCAAATTCTGTGATACCATTAAGGAAGCACCTACCAGTCGTTGCTAAAATTAAAGTAAATATTGCACCATCAGAAAGAAACATAAGGAAGCCTGTAATAATCAAACGCTCCCTCGACATCAACTACCTAGAAGAAACTTTAATGACTTCAAAAAACCACATCCTAGATTCGGCGAGACAAGGAGAAATAGATGCTGCAGTATTCAGTCTTGAAAAGATTATAAAGGAGTCCCAAGTTAGGATGCCTCCAACAGAAAGGAAATCTCAACCGTGGTTTGATGCATACTGATTTTCGGTAAGGAAAGACGTCCTAAATTTGCTTCATATTGTTCGATACTATAAAACAGAAGAAAACCTCAAGAGGTATAACGACCTAAGACGATCCTACAAAAAAATCCTTATGGAGAAAAGAGCAGCTTGGTTGGAAGAGGAAGGGAATAAACTAGTGAAGAGAGCAATGGACAATCATTTTCTAGCACTACAGCCCAGAACACAGAAGTTCTTGCAGACTATCAGTATGGACGCTTGGGAAAGGCATTTCCAGAATATTTTCAATACCGGTAACTCTTGCAGGGTAACGACTCTTCATGGACAAGCTGATTTCCCTCCAATTACTGAGGTGGAGGTTGTGAAAACTATACTCAGTCTTAAAGCTGGCAAGTCCCCCGGGCCTGATGAAATATTTAATGAACACTTGAAGGAGGCTTTGCCTTACTTTCGTGACATATTGCCTACACTTTTCAATAAGTGTCTTGAAGCCTGTACAATACCGTCATCCTGGAGAACGTCATTTATCAAACTACTTTATAAAGGGAAAGGAAGTGCAGACTCTCCGGATTCTTATAGAGGAATAGCGCTCGAGAACGCAATATTCAAAGTATTCACAAGAATTCTGACGGACAGACTGACAGAAAAAGTTTCTGACAAGATCCCAGACCAACAGTTTGGTTTTCAGAAAGGTAAATCAACTCTACAGGCAATTGGAAACCTACTGTCAGATATTGATGAGGCACTTCGTCACCATAGAGGTAAATTTAACGCCATCTTTGTGGATTTTAAGAAGGCCTTCGACCTGTTAATTCGACAGGTCATAGTTGAGAAACTTCAGACTATGCTCGGTGAATCTGATTATCTGACACTGATAATAACCAACATTCTACATCACAATACCGTGTTTATCTCCTATGGCCTTCAGTTCTCAAAGCCTATTGAACAGATAAATGGTGTCCTACAGGGTGACCCAATCAGTCCACTGCTGTTCATTCTATCAACTGCTGACATCACGGGTATCCTGGAGTCTTTGGAAGAGAAGATATCTCTTTATATATACGCAGATGATGTAGTAATTGGAGCAAAGAGTTTGGAAGTTCTGCAGGAATGTATGGATCGTCTGCTTCTCTGGGCCGAGAGGAACAAATTACAGATCAACGAGAATAAAACAGCCCACATGGTCTTCCGTAAGGGAGGAATGATTTCGAATAGAGATAAGATTTATTACAGACCTGGAGATTTACCGATAACAACCGTCAAGAATTTTAACTATTTAGGGTTAATTTTCCAGACGACAGGAACTTCTTTCACAATGCATGTGAGAAACAGAGCGACTGCTGCACTAATAGCTATGAACAACATACAGCATTTGCGTAAACTATCTTTAGTTACTGCTATGAAGCTCTTTGTTTCCACACTGACACCTATTTTAACCTACGGTCTGGAACTGATCTGGCCTCATCTGACCAAAACCAACTTAAAGGAAATAGAGCAAGTAAAGTCTATCTTCCTAAAGAAAGCATTGTGTGTATCGAAATTTACTCCATCCCGGCTAATGTATGAGCTGTCTGCAGAGCCATTCTGTATTGAGCAAATCAGACTACAAATGCAGCTTCCATCTAGCGCTGCCTATTAGAAACTTCTTGCGGAATTTCAATTAAAAACGAAAGAAATATGGTTGGACTTCTATGGGACAAAAGCGATGTTATCGTCTGACTGGAAGAGAGCAGACTACGATTTACGACACACTGTGACGCGTTTCGCAGTCCATGGATTTCATTTCAGGTGTTGCGGAAGAAAAGACTTTCACACTCCAAATGCAGCTACATGCATATGTGAATTGTGTAGCGAGCCCTGTGACCGATATCATGCGGCATATTGTAAAAGAAGATTAACTTCCCTGACGCAATTTTGTAGCGACTGACAGTACCTGCATTGTATTTTTTTACCTTTTCAATGGCCATTGGCTGCATTAAAACTATTATTATAATTAACGCGTTATCGTTCAAATACATATAACGTACTGTATTAGCAAATAATCACTTGGACTGGAGATTTCTTCACTGGAGTATATTTCAAACCGAGTTCATTTCATATTAAGTTCATATAATTTTTATCAGTATTTACACAGCGGTATGTTTGGAACAATATTACCCACATAACCCACAAGAGGACAGCACCGCACAGAGACATTAAGAAGGCTGTGGTTGATGACAACGTGTATCTAGTTCTTCTATTCTCCTTTTCCTAATGTCTTCTATTTATATGCAATGCTGGGACTGTGATTTTATTAATAAACGAGTGTATACATTAGCCTCCCCTTAGAGCTAAATGACATTTTATTCAGAATCTGTGGTACGAACTTGTGCACATCATTTGTAAAAGAATTCAAGAAAAAAAAAAAAGGTTAACTGTAGCAGTACTCGATCCCCAGTCTACTGCGTGACAGGCTAACACGCTAGCCCAGAGCTAAACATATCCTTAACATCATCGTGTTCTTAACTGATATATTAGATACAACCTGTTGGAAATAATGACTTGAAATAAACGATTTCTTCACTGCAGTACATCTTCATTATAGATCATTTCATACAAAGTTTATATTATTGTATCAGTAGGGTATATCACATATAACATACTAAAACTACTGAAATATAAGACAGGCTCATGAGGACAGCTGCCATCTTGTCGTGTGGCAGAGACGCCTCAGCTCTTTTAAGGCACTCATACAGTATAATATTATAATATTAAATTAAAATAAATAACGGATCACGACCTTCAGGATAGCTTAAACCACCCTAGGCTCGATAATCGGAATTGGTAGGTCTTAAGCTATTGTTTATAATGGGTGCATAATTCACACGGCCGCCATCCTGAAATAGCAAGGCCGATGACCTTGAAGTTTGGGTGAAAGACACGTCCTATATAAAGGTACATTGTCACCAAATTTGGTAGAGATCGGATGATTAGTTTAGCCGTAATTTGAGTTTACGTTTTGAACGTTTGAGTGGCCGCCATTCAGTTTTGGTAAAGATGGCGGCAATGTAAAGTATGACACTGAGGTGCCCCTTGCTAGTGATACCTCTGTACCAAATTTCGTTCAATTCGGTTTCACCGTGTTCGAATTGATAGGGGGGGACAGACATTCAGAGTACACACACTCACACACACACACACACATACACACACAGACTCACCCACACACATACACACACACAGACAGACACACAATTTTTCGCCCTGTGTTGATCTCATAAGTCTACTTTCATTTCTTGCAAAAATCGAAAGTAGGCTAAAAATGTGCATCTGATGCACAAAATCCTCAAGTCCTAAAATCCTTGGATAATCCAAAAAATATATAATGCATGAAAGGATCGCTGAAGTAAATTATTAAATTGAAACAATTACCATCGCAAGCATGCAAGAGAAAATAATATTAATAATAATCGTAAGAAACAATTATTATTATTATTATCATTGATCCTAACAAAAGTCATCCGACTCCAGTGTGTGCATGCCATGCCGTGGAATTATGCAAAGTATGAATATGGTCATGTGCTCGTTAAAATGGGAAAACTCAACTCATGTAGGCTGGCGATACATTTTTACCTCACGGCGTTTTCATTATGCAGATAATTCAAACATCTTCTGCAAGT
Source organism: Meconema thalassinum (assembly GCA_946902985.2). NCBI lineage: Eukaryota > Metazoa > Arthropoda > Insecta > Orthoptera > Tettigoniidae > Meconema > Meconema thalassinum. The sequence continues at coordinate 599,571,920 of OX336388.2, read as the reverse complement.
TTCAATAGAGTGTCGTGTTGGCGGCTGACGTCTACTTGCGATGGTCGTCGCGACGCCTCTCGGGTCAAAATTCCATCCCCCTATCATGTCTCCTGCCATGGTGTTGTTATAAAAGTTTATAAATGTCCGTCTCTCCTTCCTCACGAAGATATCTATTCCAGTAATATGTGGCCCCATTTTATGTTAGGGTAGCTCGCCACTGCTGTCCCAATAGGATCTAGAATATTCAGAAGCGAGACTGTGTGCAGTGTGAATTGGCAATGTTTGTTCCCGAAATATTGCAGGAAAGAATGTTCAATGAACTATGTGAAATGTTATTAAAAATTTCAATTACGCACAAAGCAGTGTTCATTTGCCATCACGGCTTTGATTAAACGTGCAGTGTTCTGTCGTAGAGATGTCCCAACTGGATGGCATTGAATAAAGTGTAGGCTAGTGCTTAGTAATTTTCTTGTAGAATAAGATGACTGCATCCAGTCCTTAAACTGCATTTCACACTGTGTTTTGCTGGTAATGTTTATAGGAATTTCAACTTACTTGGCTCCATCGTCTTGAATATCTTAATGCTGGTCTCAATACTTACGAATGTGAACAAATCACTTTCACATAGCTGCTAAACCGACACTTTGTTTTGTCGTAAGTAAGCAGCGAACTTACGTCTCAAAGCCCGGTTCACGTTACGTTGCGGTTTTAAAAATACACACATCAAAAAAAGTTTTGCATCACCTCGGTTCCCAGATCTCCGGCATATAGACGTTGACTGTGTATATTGTATCAAAGATACAGTCCCTTTGACTGTTCATAGATGTCACTAAAACTGCTCAAAGATGTAAACAACCATGCATGAGCAGGGCCTATTAGACGGAGGGGGTACGACAGCCGATCAGTTCCAGTCATTCCACCAGGACGAAGGTACGCTGCTCATGTGGTCTGTAGTTCTACCATGCCTAGAAGGTCAATACCGCAGTTCGACCGCGTCCGCATTGTTACTTTGTGTCAAGAAGGGCTCTCAACAAGGGAAGTTTCCAGGCGTCTCAGAGTGAACCAAAGCGATGTTGTTCGGACATGGAGGAGGTACAGAGATACAGGAACTGTCGATGACAGGCCTCGCTCAGGCCGCCCAAGGGCTACTACTGTAGTGGATGACCGCTACTTACGGATTGCCGCTCGGAGGAACCCTGACAGCAATGCCACCATGTTGAATAATGCGTTTCGTTCAGCCACAGGACGTCGTGTTTCAACTCAAACTGTGCGCAATAGGCTGCATGATGCGCAAATTCACTCCCGACGTCCATGGCGAGGTCCAGCTTTGCAACCCCGACACCATGCAGCGCGGTACAGATGGGCCCAACAACATGCTGAATGGACCCCACAGAATTGGCATCACGTTCTCTTCACCGATGAGTGTCGCATATGCCTTCAACCAGACAATCGTCGGAGACGTGTTTGGAGGCACCCTGGTCAGGCTGAACGTCTTAGACACACTGTCCAGCGAGTGCAGCAAGGTGGTGGTTCCCTGATGTTTTGGGGTGGCATTATGTGGGGCTGACGTACGCCACTGGTGGTCATGGAAGGCTCCGAAACGGCTTTACGATACCTGAATGACATCCTCCGACCCATAGTGCACCCATATCGGCAGAATATTGGAGAGGCATTTGTCTTCATGGACGACAATTCTCGACCTCATCGTGCACATCTTGTGAATGCGTTCCTTCAAGATAACGACATCGCTCGACTACAGTGGCCAGCATGTTCGCCAGACATGAACCCTATCGAACATGCCTGGGATATGTTGAAAAGGGCCGTTTATGGACGTCTTGACCCACCAACCACTCTGAGAGATTTACGCCGAATTGTCGTTGAGGAGTGGGACAATTTGGACCAACAGTTTCTTGATGAACTTGTGGATAGTATGCCACGACGAATACAGGCATGCATCAATGCAAGAGGACGTGCTACTGGGTATTAGAGGTAGTGGTGTGTACTGCAATCTGGACCACAAATGCTGCAAGTCTAGCTGTATGCTGGTACAACATGCAATGTGTGGGTCTCATGAGCAATAAAACGAGCTGAAATGTTGTTTGTGTTGATCTCTATTCCCTTTGTATTTAAAGGTTCCGGAACTCTTGGAACCGAGGTGATGCAAAACTTTTTTTGATGTGTGTACTTCGCTCACGACGATACCGGTAAGCACGCACTAAAGCCTGTTCGAGGCATGAACAACACGAAGAAGAAACAATAAGTCACATGTCAGCCAGCCTCGCTCTATTCCACGCCGCGGGTTGGGGGTTGCTGCTCCGGCTTGCGAAGATATTTGCCTGGCTCTTGATTGACTACAATAACAAGTAGTTCCGTAAAGAACTATACAGCCTATTTTCATATATCCTGTTCATGTTAATTTCTTCTAACAACATACAAAATTTCAGTTTAATTGCTGTAACAGATTCGTAGATATTGAGAACCGTCTAAATATTTCAGATTGTCGCCAGGTTGGATTTGTATTTTTGTACTATTACATTAAGATTATTGTGTACGTGTGGTATTCAAACTTCAATCGCATGATTAGAACACAAGAAGTAAAAACGAGGTTTTAAAATTACGCACAGCAGCCATCTTGTGATTATGCAAAAAATTGAAATAAATTAGATGCCAGTGGATCAACATTTGTATAAGCATTTAACGTGCAACGTTTCACAGCACTCGGATAGTTAATTCACGAGAATCGTCCATTTAAATATTTATACTTCGCGTCGCCGCCATGTTGGATTTGTGCTTACCAGGTTAATGAAAGTCCTATAGGTGAACATATGTTCATAGTCTCTATGAACATAAAAAAATTCAGTTTGGTTGCTGTAAAAGATTCATAGATATTGAGAACCGTCTAAATATTTCGGAAGCTCGCCATTTAGGATTGATATATGTATAGGCCTTAGAATTATGTACCATTCAAGGACAATTATTGCCTAGGTTCATTATTCAAACTTTCACTTCGATCGCATGATTACGACACAAGAAATAAAAACTTAATTTAAAATTTCGCACAGCCGCCATATTGAGGTTATGTAAACAATTGATTTAAATTAGATGGCAGTGCATTACAATCTGCAAAATCATTTACTGTGCCACATTTCACTGCGCTCAGAGAGTTAAATCACGAGAAAAGTCTATTAAAATATTTCAAATTCGCTTGGTCGCCATGTTCGTTTTTTACTTTACAAGTTTATGAAGTATACATAGATAAACTTGTACCAGTACCCTTTATCACCGTACAAAATTGCAGGGTAATATCTGTAATAGTTTCGGAGATATAGAATGTCAGTGAAATATTTCGCACAGCCGCCATTTTGAGGTTATGTAAACAATTGAACTAAATTAGACTCCAGTGCATTACTATGTGTATAAACACTTGCTGTACCTAGTTTCATTACGTTTGGATGGTTAAATCGTGAGAAAAGTCTATTTAAAAGTCTCAACTTCGCTCGGTCGCCATGTTCGTTTTCTACTTTACAAGTTTATGAAATATACATAGATAAACTTGTATCAGTACCCTTTATCACCGTACTAAATTTCAGGGTGATATCTGTAATAGTTTCGGAGATATAGAATGTCAGTGAAATATTTCGCACAGCCGCCATTTTGAAGTTATGTAAACAATTGAACTAAATTAGACTCCAGTGCATTACAATGTGTATAAACATTTGCTGTACCAAGTTTCATTACGTGTGGATAGTTAAATCGCGAGAAAAGTCTATTTAAAAGTCTCAACTTCGCTTGACCGCCATGTTGGTTTTGTAGTCACCAGGTTTTTGAAACTCTCATAGGTGAACTTCTAGTAGTACCCTTTATCACCGTACACAATTTCAGGGCGATATCGGTAATAGTTTCGGAGATTTTGAATGCTAGTGAAATATTTCGCACAGCCGCCATTTTGCATTGGTGAGACGTAACAAAATTTGAAGGGCACGGTCGAGGTCGCCGGGAATAGTGCTATGAACATACCGAGTTTCATTGAAATCGCTCCAGCCGTTTAGATTTTATTAGGGGGGGGGACACACACACGAATCACACACACACACACACACACGCACACACACACGGACAAAAGGTGATCTCATAAGCCTATTTTTTCAAAATTGAAAATAGGCTAAAAATCAGGTCTCTTGTTACATACAGTAGTTCTAGTTGTTTCTTAAGCATATAAACTCGGCGGATATTTAATATAATACTCCACATATCTAACGGAGTCATACCAGCGACATAATTCCTCCTCCAGCTGTGACGTCATAAATCAGATGCACTGACCTCTACCGGTCATCTTCATAAAACAAAGCCTCCGTGACGTAATATCTGCAGCTCCACCCGGATCACGTTACGCCGTAGCTTAGTGGTCAGACTCCAAATCGAGTACAGTACCGACTCTTTGAGTTCGTTGCAGTCAATTGCTACATGTTACCCGAAACACCCCCTAGTGCAGCGAATCCACAACCTACTAATCGGATTGTGTCACGCTGTCACTCTGATCACCTTTCTGGGTATTCCAAGCCACATGGGAATTGCGGGAAATGAGTTAGCGGGTCAAGCTGCAAAAGAAGCGGTATCACTACCACCTCGACCAATGGAGGTACCCGCTAGAGATCTTCCTTTTCAATTACGCCGACAAGTACGGGCATTCCGGGAGAATCAGTAGCTAACTGACCCAATGCCCAATGAGCTGAGAGTGATTAAGGCGGAGCTCTTTACGGTCACGGAGAGAGTCCGTCATTTTGTGTAGACTAAGATAGGTCATGCAAGATCCACACACTCATACCTAATGAGAAGGGAAGACCCCCCACTTTGTTCCTGTGGAGCCGTATTCACCGTGGCCCACATTTTAACCGAGTGTGTGGTTCTTGCTGACTTACGAGGAAACCTTGCCTTGCAGATGACACTCAACCTTATACTGTATTAGCCAATGACGTGGCGGCTGCTGATCTCGTCATCCATTTTATAAAATATGATGATGATGATGATGATAATTGTTGTTTTAAGGGGCCTAACAACTTTATAAAAGAGACTAGGCTATAGCCATCAATCTAAATTTACAAGTGAATATTATTTTACTCAAAATCATTTTCTTTTTTGAAATTCTGATTTTTGTTTTTCTGTATAATTTTGTACTTCTTTTCTCGATCTTGGCCACCTTAGGACCACGTAATATAACCCACTGTAGTCAGTTCCTTTTGTATCCTGCTTCCTTTCTTGTTTGCCAATATTTCTTCATTAAATCATTTTGCTTATTCTTCCACTCCTCGGTCCAGATGTAGTTTCGTTCTTTCCTTACTTTCTCCTGGAAACACTTGAAATTTAGCGTTAAATTTCTGAAAATTATTCTGTCCCATATTATGTCTGTTGTTATTCCCATCTCTGCCATATCCTTCCTTATACTCTGTATCCACTGGTTACCATTCTCACCCTCGTGAACATGATTACAAATTTGCTTACTTAATCTGGTATTATCCATCCTCATTAAGTGACCAAAAAAAATGAACTCTCCTCTTCCTGATAGTATCTGATATGTTTCTGTTTTTTCATTCTTGTATAAGTCTGCAATTATCCGGAATCTGAATTCTCCGTCTTCAGTTTTGAAAGGTCCATGAATTTTTCTTAGAATTTTCCTTTCGTTTTTCTCTACCTTTTTTATTTCTCCTGTTTTCATGGAGAACATACACTCTGCAGCCTAGAGGCATTCAGGCTTGATTACTGTATTGTATTGTCTGATTTTATGTTCTGATGGAAAGAATCTTCTTCTTGTAGGTATCCTTAATCAGTTGAAAAGCATGTTCCATTTTCCTGGCACTTGTTTTATTTGCCTCCTTGTCAAGTCCATTAATTAGAAATATTTATCCCAAATACTTCATTCTTTTTACCTTATTAATTCTTCCATAGTCAAGCACTGTAAGTGAATTTCCAACATTCGTCATAAATTTGGTCTTCTCGAAAGATATCAGGAGGCCAACTTTCTCTGCGACTTCTTTCAAAAAAGTTTAAAGTGCAGTTTGCATGTTCTCAGAAAGGACTGCAATACGCTGCCGAAGTCAACGTCACTTCCGCTCCGTTGCTAAGCAACTGGAGCAATACAACATGGCTCCCTTGTAGCTTGCTTCAGTCTTTGAGCCGTCATTATTTCCTATTTATATCGTATAAAACTGTACATGCATGGATGTCCAGGGGCAAGAATGCATAGAAAAGTATATTTTCCACAGTAATTTAACATAGTTGTCCAGTAAAGTTGTAAAATATTGCGTACGAGATGCGCATTAAGCCTTAGAACATAAGTCGTAGAGATGTTGCCTACGATATTTACCTTAAATTAAGTGAAAACTTGAAAATAGAACATTTCTGGATATTGTGAATCACGTCCCGTATGAATGACCAATACTACGGAAAATAAAGTACCGTAGGCCCTACCAGTAAGTGTAGAATAAAATGAACTTAAGGTCTATCAATGCATAGGGAACAGTTCAAAATATTTGGATTGGAGTTTAGGCCAAATCTCAACAACAGCTATAGAAGAAACAAAGACTGCATTTCAATACAATTTCTGTGTTTACCACAACACCGCGTTTGTTTGAAAATGAATCAAATTAACAAAGCCTAACCTGTGTGCTCACTAACAGTTTAGAGAATTCTACAATTAAGGCCTATCGTCCTACCTCATTCTAAATAATGGGGCACTTTTCCTATCCTAGCTCTAAATATAGGGCCTAAGGCCACTAAAACTGACATGAAAATATCCGAGGCTCTCACCCAATAAGTACACCAAGCTGATGACCACATTATCACACTGATTATTGTTACACATTAGCTGGTGTGCCACAAAAGAGCTAAATAGAATTAGCTGGTAGGCTTATATAGAGATTTAGAACAAAACAAAAAGAAACAACCCTGCATCTTCACGAGCAATCCTAGCAAACATTCACACAATATGTCATGGACAGTCAAAGTGGTACAAGTAACCTACTTGTTATGAAGTGGGCCAAAGTGTTGATGTAGGGAAATGCTAGTCCCGGTACCATAACGATGATTTTCCCTGACAATCACAACAAGACTTACCACTCCATCACTTCAGAAATAAGCAGTAGGCTATTCATTGGCTTGAATAATGTCACTATACGGTACTGTAACTTTGTTACAGGGTGTAGGCCTACATTATAATTGTTTTCTGAAAGTGCAAAAAATAAAATATTGAGGCAGAAATTTTCACTCTGGGATAGGCCTAATTGTTATTTGGAAACACAATTCACTGCTTAAATAAATTAAGTGAAAAATCACCACTCAGAAAAGTTGTAGGATAACATTTATTGGTGTTAGTGAATCAGCTGTAAGGTTATGTAGGTTGTCGTTTATAATACTTATAGTAGACTACAAACCATATTTAATTACAACTACACTCCCCACATGAACCAAAAACCCCTTTATGTGACATATATGTCCTAAATATCTCTATATTAGATATACTCTATCCACTAAATGATAAATATTTATAATTTGTAGTGCCCGCCATGCAATTCTTGCCCCAGGAGTAAGGTCAACTTTATTCATATTATCTCGCAAAATTCTCGTACTTTATCCATAAAATGTCACTTCTATTTTGTAGCTCCAACACCGTAGATGATCTTCACGGGAGGCGTTTGCCTAATTTCACGCGTATTACACATTTTTATCCACAAAATTCAAGACGCTGTGCAGCGTTAATGCAGCTTCCTATGTATAAAAAACCTAGCAACCAGTTGTTTGGGTCCAATGTGGCTGCGCCCATGCGGTTGCTAGGCGCGTCACTTCGGCAGCGTATATCGTCTGCAAAGGCCAGACATGTTATACTCACCTCTCTTAATGTAGATCCTAGTCTTATTCCATGGTGGATATGGGCGCCCGCAGGGAGGGGCAATTCCGAGAATGTTGACATTCGATTAGTCATTGTCACCAGTTTATTTCATTATTGAAGTTTCTGATAATCTACTGACAAATATTACAATAGAAAACTTCTTTAATGATGCTGACATAATACGTATGTATATTCAAAAATATATGGTTCTAATGATGTCATGCACTAGACCACCAGTGGAAACATAACTCCAATTTTCAATATGGTTATGCCTAGTGTTAAATTACGTAAGTTTCCCCAACACTATCAAAAGTGGCTACCATTTTCGCCACCTCACTTTGGCAGTGACGATATGAAAGCACGTTCTGGAGATATTTCTATACATTGCAACACCGATAGTGGATTTCAACCCCTAAAACGAGGTTTTCTTTGCTGACTAGTAAAACACTGGCCCCTTAAGGTCGTGCTTACAATATTGGGTCATTTACTGTCTGTACTATACACTCGTCTAATATTTTCGCCGTTTTGCCTTACCGGGTTCGTTCATTGTGGTGTGAAATGCCGTAGGCTATATTTTTATTCTTAAGGTGTGTAAGTGGCTCATTTCTTGCGAACAGAGCAATTATTGCAACAAATGAACAACAATCTGCCATTGTTGTAGATTCTTAACCAGTAGTGTTAAGTCTTCTACGATCGAAGCAATTTCTAGGTTAATAGGCTAGTTAAATTGTTCTGCGGTGTTTTTGTGCCGTTATCAAAGCGACTGAGATTCGCACTCTCAATCGAATGTAGACAGCAGATCAGTTGAGACAAAATGGTGATTGAATACTGATAGACTTCGTAATGTTGTACAGGGACGTAAAACATGACGGGGGGGGGGGAGGGTCAGGGGGGCATTGTCCCCATCAAGTTTTAGGTGCAAGACAATTTTTTAAGTAGCCTACCCTCAAAAAAAAAATTAAAATAACCAGAAAGTATTCTATAAACGATTTAATAGGCTACTACATTAGGCGGAAAATGGGAAAAGCCATCTTGCCTTGCTTAGTCGAAATTTCTTAATTCTACCGAACAAACAGTCTGTTTTTGCTACCTCTGCCGATTCTGGCCGAGGCGCTTTGAGCTTTGTCCACTTACCACGACGATCCGAAGAGGTACATTTTCGAACTATTATTTCTGAGCCCTGGTTTAAAACTGAGGTAAGGTACTGGGACACACAAAATCATAACTCATGCCCGGAAACAACAACGTGAGCGTCGTTTTTTTGAAATAAACTAAGTAAAATAACATGACTCTTCCCTCGCGCATCTCGCGTTTTAAGCACACGCTACGCATGCGCCCCGCGTTGGTCCGACAAGGTTCGAAAAGCTTTGAAAAATGTCCATTTCAAATTATTAAAATAATTAATTTATCTTTTAATGAAATACTGTTTTAATTTTTTAGCATCTCATACACGGTACTATAGCCGGCCCCGCGGTGTTGGGGTAGTGCGCCTGCCTCTCACCCGGAGGCCCCGGGTTCGATCCCCGGCTCCGTCAGGGATTTTAAAACTGACGTGAAGGTTGGAACGGGGTGCACTTAGCCTCGTGAGGACAATTGAGTAGCTGTCTGACAGTGAGACAGCGCCCCGATCACGAATACCAAGATTAATGGCCGAGGGGACCCGACGCACTGATCACGCGTCACCCCAATATCTGCAGGCCAAATGACTGGGCAGCGATCGCTTGGTCGGCCTTAGCCCGTCATGAGCTGTATAGTGCCAGGTTTTTTTTTTATACGGTACTATATTTGCCTCCTACAGTCAAATACCAAAATCTTAAGAATTATTGGTAGGCCATAATGTTTATAAAAAACGTGTGATTTCATTAAACTTAGCTTGTCATCCGAAGGGTTAAATATAAATAATGAATAAAATTAAGTTTTTTTAATGTAGCGTTAGGCCTATATTACTGTGTTATGTCAAGCTTTAAAGCCTAAAATGAAAAGAAGTTCTCCCTGGTAGGTAGGCATGACCCCCTCCCAAGTTTGCGAGGAGTTTTTCGCCCCTTTGTTGTAGGCTATATGATTCCAATGGAATTTTCTTGCAAGGCAATTTTCGATTCGCAACATGTAGTCTACTTATATGAGCGGAGAAGCTAATTTAATCGTAATTTAACTAACGGACCTGTGTGAAAACTCTCGCATAATGGGCTATGTGTTGTTCCCCATGTGTACAGACTATCCGCCTGGCTCTAGTGCTACGTGGGCTGTACACGACACATTTCTGCCAGGGGCTATCATCTTGTTTATTTGTTTAAAAACGCTTAATAAACAAACATATTTCCGTTGACTTATCAAGAAATGCAAGATTTTTTCTATACTATTGAGACGATTTGGAAGATTTTGGTACAAACCACACCCTCTAACTCCCTCAGGTTTAGGAGCTTGAGTTTTGTGAAACATAGGCTATACCATAGCGTATTATATTTTAAGATTGGTCTTATACTCGTATTGACAGACTGAAAGTTACAATTCAATATAGATCAATTAGGTGCTAAAGCCAACGTTCAAGGGGGGATTGATAATGATGTGATTCTAAAAGAAGAAAATTACAGAACAGACATTGGCTGGGTCTTAACTCAAGGAACATTTATGCGACATTAGTAAGTACGAATGTACCGGTACCTAGTTAAATGATCCTGCGATGTTTGTGTCGTTATCAAAGCGACTAAGTAAGAAGTACGTGATTTAGTGAGTAATGTAATGTTTTCTTTCTAAAACAAAAATTTGCTATAACCATTGACGTCAAAAGTACGAGTAACGTACAATACGCATTTATCATTTCCCACAAAATTCATTATGCTAAGAAGAGCAATGCGAAGTATTCCTGATAGCTTGTGAAGAAGAGGAGAAACATGATGGATCCTCAGTAACGGCCAGTTCAAACTAGATATTTGAAAACAGTGCTATTTGAATTATTAGATGGATTCATATGTAGGGAGATTTCCACAGTTAAATTTAACTCAGTAATTTGGAAATATCTGAAAATATGTCCTCCAGTTACCGTATTTAGAAAATAAGTGAACTGGATTTACATTAGCATATTAATGAACTGCTTGATTTTAGGTAGATTTCATTAGAAAGCTATCTATTGCAATGGGTCCCATGTTTCGACTTCCGGAAAATTTCGACATATCTTCGCGTTTCACATCCCCCAGACCCCAAAACCACCGTCAGTTCAAAAGTTTATACATAATTTAAATATGTATATATATATATATATATATATGTATATAATGTATATCAGTTTCTTGTGGACACGATAACTGCCGTAATTTTGCACCAATCACTTTGATTTTTTTACCAAATATGTATACCTATAATATCTCGGTCAAGTTCGTTACTGGGCTAAATCGGTCGAAGGGGGTGAAAATGGGGGGGCTTTTTTTTTTTCGAAAAAGGGAAATATTGCTATAACTCTCTTAATATGTGAAATATCGAATCCGTTCGACGTTCACACTATGTGTCGGATAAATCCCAAAAATTTATGTTTGAAGAGTTTTTTATAGCACCAACCATTGACCAAAGGGGTGGGAAAAAGTGGGTTTTTCGGGAAACAATAATCATATCTCTCTTAATAGGCACAATATCAAAATCGTACAAAATGGACAATATTCCTCTAATAATTACCTAAAACGTTTGTCTGAAAGAATTTTTGATATGACCCACCATTACGCCAAGGGATGAGAAAAATGATTTCGGAATTATAAGAAAATGCCAAGAGCTATCAGAGGTTGCCATGGCAACACTACTAAATTGATGAGGGATGAGCCATCAGACGTTGCCATGACAACGCACTTGCACGAGTGGTGTATTCTTGGAATACACGGTAAGATAGAATATATTTTTACTGCTCTTAGCTTGTTCATTCCTTCCTTTTTCTCAAACACCAACAGTGATCTCCTATGTTCTCTTTGCTGTTTAGGGTTCTCATGTTATTCGTGAGTCTGTTCTAGATATTTATCTTCCATGACTCACCTAACTTCATCTAGCAGCGAATCCCTGAAGTTCCTCAATTCTTCCCGGTGCAAGAGGACTTCCTTATCAATCTGGCCACCAGATCTCGTCGCCATCGCCAGCTATCGTCTCCGTGATCAAGAGAACTTCGTCTACTTTTTCACCCACCAGGCTGCGATAGTGTCGCCTACTATCAACTCGTTGAAGACCATCTTATCAAGAGAATTTAACTTTTCAATGTTGGTTATGCCCATACGTTTTCCTTTTGTCTCCTACCCCCTCTCTTTTCCCTTTCCTGGTCTCTCTGCGCTTCGCTGAGTGGGTCTCACTTGTACGTCGGCAGTCGACTTAGTCAGTCAAGGCTCAACTCGAGCTAGCCTCCTCAAATAAAGAGGCATTCTCTTCATTCCACGCCATGTTGGAACTCTAATGTAAATCGTCAAAGGGAACTTCACCTTCGCCATGCAGCAAAGATAAGTACAGACTTCAGGTTTTAACCTCATCTTCATCGGTTTTAATATCTACATGCTTTTAACGATCATTTTATAGGCAGTGTGAGATTACTATATTTGAGGCAATAATCACCCTTCGCGGGATTTTCCATGTTAAGCTTTTGTCTGTCTAAGCAAATCTTAACAGAAAGCAGCATTTCTTATGAGAAATCTTCTCACAACGTGGGAATTACCCACTGTCTATAAATTACTCAGCTCGTTCCACCGCTGGAATAACTTTGGCCCTATTCTTCAGTTAGGATTGTTCTGGAACCTTCCAGATTCTGCACTCTATCTACCAGTCGCGCCGTCATGTATTTTCCACTCACATGTGGGGATACTATTTTAAATTAAGGAATCATCCTTATAAATTACTGCAATAGCTAAATTTTCTTCCACCGTTGGGATTTTCTCTGCCGCATTTAATTGTAATCCACAACTTTCTCAAGCAATAGACTTTCGCCTACCTAGTGCAACTAGTTATTTTTCATCATTGCAATAACTTTCTTTGCCATAAACTTTCGTGCTACTACAGTGAACTTTTCAGCCATTTTAAACAGACTATAGTGAAAACCAGCGCTTGTTCAACATTTCTACCGCGTCGCGATCGTCCGATTATTATAAATACGGCCATGAACATTTATCCTCCATCCCAGTTGATCTTTCCTAAACCCCTTACTAACAAACCAAAATAAAATTGTTACTTTAGGTCTTTTTCAATGAGGTGTCACTCTAAACCCGTGCCCTCCCCCTTTGCTTATATCTCATTAATTAATTCCTGCATAACTACGTGTTTGGTACTCGTTTCGAACTTACATTGTTTCTCCCTTATAATTAGGGAATACAATTCTTTCAACTCATAAGTGAGTTATTTCTAGGTTTCACGAAAGGGAAACTTGCCCCATTTGGTTCGTGATTCCTACTTAAACATGGGATGTCTAGAAACTTCCTTTCGACTTTCTCTCCAGGTTTCACATTAAGTGACCTGCCCTATTTGCATAACCACAAAAAAGAAAGTAATTCAGCTTAGAGATAAGAAGATATAGGAACTTCTATTTTATTCTTCCTGTTTTTGTTATTGTTATTTCCGAAGTTGTTACTTTTTCTAGAATATTTTCTCAGAAATTTCTTGAAGTACACACCTTGTACTCGATTTACTGTCTAACTTTAATCACTTTAATTGTCTTTAACTTTTGTACTTTATCCTCTCTATTTTAAAATCTTGCGAGGATTTTAAAACATATAAAGGTTTGAAACCATAAGAATTGTTAATTGCCTGGCGCAAACTATAATTGTTTTTTCAGAGGTCTGTGACCCCATTTGTTATAAAGTCTAAATTATATATTTGTCAAAAAACTACTACTTATTTGTTAAATTCATTACGCTCTTTTGCATTGTTAAAATAAATTTAAAGTTCTTTCTTTGACTCATCATTTCTCTAACACAACAGTTAGGCAAGATCCTGTCTTCCCTGACTCTTCCTAGGTTCATGCCCTCGTTAATGCAAATAAATCTCGTGATAGGGTTTTCACCACTTGTTGCATTTGAGCAAGAACTCTTAGTTGACAACTCGGTAAAGTCTCTCTCAGCTTTAATAGCTAATTCTAACTGGCCAGTAAGACAAGCATAGCTCGCTACGCCAGCTTCCTGCTTGTGTAGATCCTCTCCAAAAACTTATGGTTGGTTTTCCAAAAGATAAGTGTTTCCCCTTGCCTGAACTTTTAGTCGGCTCCTTGCTGGGTAAAAGCGCAGACATTTCCAAATGCAACTATTGGTGCACTTACCAAAATTATTCCCAAAGGTATAATTCTTTTATCACTATCCTTCTTGGAAGCACTTGGTCGCTTTTCAGGAACACTACAATTTCGAAAACTGGAAATATCGAAACTGATTCAAATTACTGGTATTCTTCGAATTACTTGTTCAAAAACGAATTCCTTTGAACAGACATACAATAAGTCTGTTACTCTTTGTCTTGCCAGACCATCACCCTTCCCCATAGTAGGCATATGCATGCTTGAGAGGGAATACGCTAAAGCCATTTTCTTGCGAACCGCCCAAGTCCTAGCTGCGTTTCCCGTTAGCTTTGACCAGGTCATTACCCACTTTAGGTTTCAGAGAGCGGATTTGCAGTGGCAACCGCCTTTGAGTGCATTTAAAGTTAAATTTATAACTTTTGTGGGACTCTCCTCCTATTTCTCCATTCTTTTTCTCCAGTCCGAAACCCACCACCTTTTCTTTATCATCTTCCCTTGGTGGTTAGGTTATTCCTCAGCCAATAATCTACCCAAACTTTGGTCCCAGAAACCCGGGAGAGTCCATTTGTCATTTGCTATTCTTTTTCAATGGTTATTTGACAATACCTTGCAAATTATTAATACCTGCTTTGAATCTTTCAGCTATAACTACATCGTGCAAAGCCTGTGAAGGGGAAAGAGGCCGCTCCTGTCTCCTTTGGTGTGTCCCTTTCTTTCAACTTATTAGCTGCTGCCAGCCTGACAGCATTTTCAAGGTTCCACAGTTTCGTGAGTCATACTTTAATCTAATTACCTTGTCATGGCTCCTACTGAAAAGGAAAAGGATGAAACTCTCATTACTAGACGTTCTTCCTACAAAGGGCAACTCACCAGATTTAGAAATTTCATTAACAAAATAAATCCCGCCGAGTGTTATCTAGACATCTTGACACAACGCCTTAAGTTGTACGAACGGTCCTATGAATACTACGATCAAATTCAAACCGAGATTGAATCCGCTTGCCCAGAACTTCAATCGGATCGGGACGAGGTTGAACCCTTGTATTTTGAAGGGATCGCAAAGGCCCACCAACTGATCCGCAGTATCTCAGAACCGGACCCTAGGGTCATCAATCCGGCCCAGTTCGCACCCGCTTCAGTTCATAAGGATAAACCGAAACCGTTACTTCTTAAGATAAGCCTCTCACTTCTCAGGCCAGGAAGGTGAATGGTATTCCTTTTACGAACTTAACTGCTCCCTCATTCATGAAAATAATGACATTCTCGATATTCATAAGTTCTTCTTCTTGCGTGCGTCCTTGGAAGGACAGGCCTTGGCCTTGGTTGAGTCACTGCCTTTAAGCGCAGATAACTACCACATCACCCTTAATCTCCTTAAAGAGAGATATGGTAATTTACGTTTGTGTGTCACTCGCCACATTCGCTGCTTGTTCAACCTGCCAGTCGTCAAACCTAATGACGTCACCTCTTTAAGAGACCTGTTAGACTCCATGCAATTAAATGTCAGAGCGTTATATCAACTCAAGCAGCCAGTCCAAACTTGGGACACCATCCTTATTCATCTAGCTACATCCAGATTCGATTTTTCGACATTAAAGGCTTGGGAGATCGCACTCACTCGCAAGGAGGAATATTCGTTCGAACACCTCATCTCGTTTCTGAACAGCCGGTGCCAAGTCCTTACAGCACTCTCATTTCAGTGCGAAAATGTCGAAACGAGTCATCAGTGTCACATTCTTGAGAAAAAAAATTGTCTCTTCAAATGGTCATCAGCAACCATCTGTCGAGAACAAGCAAACCCGTTCTGCTTCTTTCAACCATCCAAGAGAACATATCAGGCCACGCAACAAATCTTTAAAATGCACGCCCTGTAAAAAGTTTCACACTTTGTACTCGTGCAAATCCTTTAAAGAATTGTCTGTTGAAGACCAAAGGAAGTTTGTCTTCAATAGTAAACATTGCTTCAACTGCTTGTTACCTAAGCATTCTTCTTCTAACTGTACGTCTTCCAACCTCTGTTTTCATTGCAAAAAAACGCATCATTTTTTATTGCACGTTCATGATCAATCGAGGTCACCAGTACCCGTTTCTTTAAACTCCATGCAGAGCAGCTCCGAACAAACTAATGCTTCTTCCTGCATTTCTAACGCCGAAACTTCTCACAGTGCGCAAGCCCTTTTGTCCACTGTACAATTCGAAATCCAAGATAAATTTGGAAATTGGTTTCGAACCCGCGGTCTTCTCGATTCCGCTTCAACCCACAACTTTGTTTCGCAATCGTTAATTAAAAAACTAGGTCTTTCTTCATCACATACTTCCATCAATGTATCCGGCATTGACAATTTGAAAACTCAAGCCTTGCAGTCTTCAAAATTGAAAATCAGAGACATTTTTCAAAGAAACACCAATCTTAACTTAAACTGTCTCATTCTTACCAGTATTGGCAAGGACACTCCTAGCAGCTCTATCAATACTTCCGGTTTAAAGATTCCTTCGCACTTAAGGTTAGCTGATCCTCAGTTTAATGCTCAAGGTCCCATTGATGTACTTTTCAGTGCCAATGTTTTCTGGAATTGCCTTCGTAAACAGGTTCGCAAGTTATCCTCAAACGTGGTTGCCAGAGACACCGATTTTGGTTGGGTTATTACTGGTGAAATCCAACATCCCAGTCTTCAAACCAAATCGCAATGTCATTTTGTTACTGCTGATATAAATCCCTTTTCTGAAAAAGAGAACGCTCATGTTTTCGATCTCGATATATTTGAAAAACACTTGCCGAAACGATGTCTCATTGTAAACAACTACGCCAGCTTTGTAAGTTGTTTAAATGGTTTTGCCTTCTTCCCGCATAAAATGGCAATTCAAGTTCGCCTCGCCTTGTGTCACTTAGTTTACTTTCTCATGTCATTTTTATAGCAGGTAATTGCTTAAACTTTCTATCGAAAACTATCTTCCCCTTGTGTAAAACCATGGCTATCAGTCACCATCATTTCGCTGTAAGCTATGTTTCACTTCTTTCGCTATTTATTAGGATGGCCACGGACGGCTCCTTCCCCCTTCCTCACAATCGGAAGCCGCTTTTGAAACAGCTTGTAAATCTGAATTCTCTAGCATCTAGAATAACTATTCTTACGCATAAACTCCTTCTCAATGTCCCAGCTTCTCTTCTTTGTTCGGAAGAATCAAGCTTTTTTCTGTCGAAAATTGTCGGATTCCGTGATCCTCAAAATTTTGCGAAATTGATTACTTACTTTGTTTCATATGTCTCTAAATTGTTTTTTCACGTCCAAGCTACGGATGACTGCATGACGTGTTGCTTGCTCCGCTTTAAGTCACAGTTGATTACACTTGTGTTGCTTGTTTATTTCGAACTGCTTGTTTGTCAATGTTGTTTGTATACAAGCTCGGGTAAGGCCAAGCTGCCATTTATTTCCTTTATGCTTGCCAAAGGTCAGAGCAAGTTTTCCTTATCTCAACTTTGTCTGACTGCCAACCATTGTCTTGCGAGTTGCTTCCGTAAGTTCAGAAGCTGCTCACCTCATTACCAAAATAAACCTGTTCTGGTCAAGGACTCTTTCAGCTATTTATATTCGTTATCTCGCTGTACTATGTGGGTCAAGGTCGTTCATGCCTATGTCTCCCACTTGCTCACGCTCGTATCCTATAGCTGCTTCGATTCCTGTTTCATAACATCGTTGCATATTTTTTACGCGCTCATGTATTGCACAATGCTTACATATTTTGCAATCTTATTGTTCATTGATGAACAAATTTGTTTTTTCTCGTCGTTACATTCGATGTGTTTCTGTATTTATGCTTGTCACGTCACGTTTCTCGCTGACTTAAGTATTTTTCTGATTAACCCTTTTGATGCTTATTATAACTTAAGGTCATTGTTTATGGCTACTAGATTGTTGTTACCTATGGCGTTCTTGCCTCCTACTCGCATAGTTCCTTTGTTTATTTGGTATATTCTTATCCTTAATCGATGTACTTGTTTCTATACGCTTCGTTTAAACTTGTTAATTCTCCTTTCGCATCTTATCGCAATCTTTACTAGAGCTGTATTTCCCTCAGCTTCTAGCTACTTTGTGATCGAAGGTGTTGTTAATACTCGCTCTTTAACTCCGCTTTCCAATGACCCTGATGACCTGCTTCCACTCACACCTTGTCACTTCCTTATATGCACTTCTCTTTCTGCCCCTCGTCCCCTTTCCAACTCTTACAGGGATTCTAATCTACCTATTGTTTGGCGTAAACTTGAAGCCCTCCACAATTCTTTCTGGAAGAGGTGGAACTTGGAATATTTAACTTCCTTGCAACGGAGATAGAAGTGGTTTCTTTCCAGTCCCGACATCAAAGTGGGGGACTTGGTCCTGGTTAGGGATGTTTCTCCTCCCCTGGTCTGGATTTCTGGTAGAGTGACCGAGTGTTATCCTGGAAGGGACGGGAGAGTCAGGGTGGCCAGAATCTTGACCACTAATGGTCACATCACAAGACCACTGTCTTTAATTGCTCCATTACTTTTAAATGTTTAATTGTTTATTTTGTTCTCTGTTGGTGTTATCTCCTCCCAGCTTGGTGTATTCTTGGAATACACGGTAAGATAGAATATATTTTTACTGCTCTTAGCTTGTTCATTCCTTCCTTTTTCTCAAACACCAACAGTGATCTCCTATGTTCTCTTTGCGATTTAGGGTTCTCATGCTATTCGTCAGTCTGTTCTAGATATATATCTTCCATGACTCACCTAACTTCATCTAGCAGCGAATCTCTGAAGTTCCTCAATTCTTCCCGGTGCAAGAGGACTTCCTTATCAATCTGGCCACCAGATCTCATCGCCATCGCCAGCTATCATCTCCGTGATCAAGAGAACTTCGTCTACTTTTTCACCCACCAGGCTGCGATAGTGTCGCCTACTATCAACTCGTTGAAGACCATCTTATCAAGAGAATTTAACTTTTCAATGTTGGTTATGCTTATATGTTTTCCTTTTGTCTCCTACCCCCTCTCTTTTCCCTTTCCTGGTCCCTCTGCGCTTCGCTGAGTGGGTCTCACTTGTACGTCGGCAGTCGACTTAGTCAGTCAAGGCTCAACTCGAGCTAGCCTCCTCAAATAAAGAGGCATTCTCTTCATTCCGCGCCATGTTGGAACTCTAATGAAAATCGTCAAAGGGAACTTCACCTTCGCCATGTAGCAAAGATAAGTACAGACTTCAGGTTTTAACCTCATCTTCATCGGTTTTATTATCTACATGCTTTTAACGATCATTTTATAGGCAGTGTGAGATTACTATATTTGAGGCAATAATCAACCTTCGTGGGATTTTCCATGTTAAGCATTTGTCTGTCCAAGCAAATCTTAATAGAAAGCAGCATTTCTTATGAGAAATCTTCTCACAACGTGGGAATTACCCACTGTCTATAAATTACTCAGCTCGTTCCACCGCTGGAATAACTTTGGCCCTATTCTTCAGTTAGGATTGTTCTGGAAACTTCCAGATCCTGCACTCTATCTACCAGTCGCGCCGTCATGTATTTTCCACTCACATGTGGGGATACTATTTTAAATTAAGGAATCTTCCTTATAAATTACTGCAATAGCTAAATTTTCTTCCTCCGTTGGGATTTTCTCTACCGCATTTAATTGTAATCCACAACTTTCTCAAGCAATAGACTTTCGCCTACCTAGTGCAACTAGTTATTTTCCATCATTGCAATAACTTTCTTTGCCATAAACTTTCGTGCTACTACAGTGAACTTTTCATCCATTTTAAACAGATTATAGTGAAAACCAGTGCTTGTTCAACATTTCTACCACGTCGCGATCGTCCGATTATTATAAATACGGCCATGAACATTTATCCTCCATCCCAGTTGATCTTTTCTAAACCCCTTACTAACAAACCAAAATAAAATTGTTACTTTAGGTCTTTTTCAATGAGGTGTCACTCTAAACCCGTGCCCTCCCCCTTTGCTTATATCTCATTAATTAATTCCTGCATAACTACGTGTTTGGTACTCGTTTCGAACTTACATTGTTTCTCCCTTATAATTAGGGAATACAATTCTTTCAACTCATAAGTGAGTTACTTCTAGGTTTCACGAAAGGGAAACTTGCCCCATTTGGTTCGTGATTCCTACATAAACATGGGATGTCTAGAAACTTCCTTTCGACTTTCTCTCCAGGTTTCACATTAAGTGACCTGCCCTATTTGCATAACCACAAAGAAAAAGTAATTCAGCTTAGAGATAAGAAGTTATAGGAACTTCTATTTTATTCTTCCTGTTTTTGTTATTGTTATTTCCGAAGTTGTTACTTTTTCTAGAATATTTTCTCAGAAATTTCTTGAAGTACACACCTTGTACTCGATTTACTGTCTAACTTTAATCACTTTAATTGTCTTTAACTTTTGTACTTTATCCTCTCTATTTTAAAATCTTGCGAGGATTTTAAAACATATAAAGGTTCATTGAAACCATAAGAATTGTTAATTGCCTGGCGCAAACTTTAATTGTTTTTTCAGAGGTCTGTGACCCCATTTGTCATAAAGTCTAAATTATATATTTGTCAAAAAACTACTACTTATTTGTTAAATTCATTACGCTCTTTTGCATTGTTAAAATAAATTTAAAGTTTCTTTCTTTGACTCATCATTTCTCTAACACAACAGTTAGGCAAGATCCTGTCTTCCCTGACTCTTCCTAGGTTCATGCCCTCGTTAATGCAAATAAATCTCGTGATAGGGTTTTCACCACTTGTTGCATTTGAGCAAGAACTCTTAGTTGACAACTCGGTAAAGTCTCTCTCAGCTTTAATAGCTAATTCTAACTGGCCAGTAAGACAAGCATAGCACGCTACGCCAGCTTCCTGCATGTGGAGATCCTCTCCAAAAACTTATGGTTCGTTTTCCAAAAGATAAGTGTTTCTCCTTGCCTGAACTTTTAGTCGGCTCCTTGCTGGGTAAAAGCTCAGCCATTTACTAATGCAACTATTGGTGCACTTACCAAAATTATTCCCAAAGGTATAATTCTTTTATCACTATCCTTCTTGGAAGCACTTGGTCGCTTTTCAGGAACTCTACAATTTCGAAAACTGGAAATATCGAAACTGATATTCTTCGAATTACTTGTTCAAAAACGAATTCCTTTGAACAGACATACAATAAGTCTGTTACTCTTTGTCTTGCCAGACCATCACCCTTCCCCATAGTAGGCATATGCATGCTTGAGAGGGAATACGCTAAAGCCATTCTCATGCGAACCGCCAAGTCCTAGCTGCGTTTCCTGTTAGCTTTGACCAGGTCCTTACCCACTTTAGGTTTCAGAGAGCGGATTTGCAGTGGCAACCGCCTTTGAGTGCATTTAAAGTTAAATTTATAACTTTTGTGGGACTCTCCTCCTATTTCTCCATCCTTTTTCTCCAGTCCGAAACCCACCTCCTTTTCTTTATCATCTTCTCTTGGTGGTAAGGTTATTCCTCAGCCAATAACCTACCCAACGAGATCAGATTCAGTATTTCCATCTGACTAAGTGTGAAGCGGCTTCGTTGACGTTACTGGTACCATGCTGAACTTCTATGCCCAAGGTTGCGGGTTCAAAGCCGGCCGAAGTCGTCGGATTTTCTAAGAGCGCTAAAATCCCTCAGTATGCTTTCCTGTGAAGGGGAAGTTCCAACGTTCGTTGCGAGTTGCTGGTTGGGGGGCATCTAGTAGCCAAGTTCACAGCTAGGTGTCGTTGACGGTAGTACCTGGTAGTAACATTAGAAACTACTGCTTGAAATTGACCATCTTCAGTCCTTACCTGAATTAAGACTAATACAGCCATCACAATTCACACCGTTTATCAGACAGATTCAACATTCACCCAAAGTACACGGGGTTAGATGACCGCGTTGTCGCAGCCCCTAAACTGAGGAACCAACCAGAGGTAGATTTCATTAGAAAGCTAACTATTGCAATGGGTACCATGTTTCGACTTCCGGAAAATTTCGACATATCTTCGTGTTTCACATCCCCCAGACCCCAAAACCACCGTCAGTTCAAAAGTGTATATATAATTTATGTATGTACATTTATGTATATCAGTTTTTTGTGGACACGATAACTGCCGTAATTTTGCACCAATCACTTTGCATTTTTGACATAATAGGCATACCTATAAAATCTCGGTCGAGTTTGTTACTGGGCAAAATCGGTCCAAGGGGGTGAAAATGGAGGGCTTTTTTTCGAAAAAGTGAAATATTGCTATGACTTTCTTAATATGTGAAATATCGAATCCGTTCAACGTTCATACTATGTGTCGGATAAAGCCCAAAAATTTATGTTTGAAGAGTTTTTTATAGCACCAACCATTGACCAAAAGGGTAGGAAAAAGTGGGTTTTTCGGGAAACATTAATCATATCTCTCTTAATAGGCACAATATCAAAACCGTACAAAATGGACAATATTCCCCTAATAATTACCTAAAACTTTTGTCTGAAAGAATTTTTGATATGACCCACCATTACGCCAAGGGATGAGAAAAATGATTTCGGAATTATAAGAAAATGCCAAGAGCTATCAGAGTTTGCCATGGCAGCACTACTAAATTGATGAGGGATGAGCCATCAAACGTTGCCATGACAACGCACTTGCACGAGATCAGATTCAGATTTCCATCTGACTAAGTGTGAAGCGGCTTCGGTGACGTAACTGGTAGCATGCTGAATTTCTATGCCCAAGGTCGCGAGTTCAAAGCCGGCCGAAGTCGTCGGATTTTCTAAGAGCGCTAAAAATCCCTCAGTATGCTTTCCTTTGGAGTGGAACTTCCAACGTTCGTTGCGAGTTGCTGGTTGCGGTGGCATCTAGTAGCCAAGTTTACAGCTAGGTGTCGTTGACGGTAGTACCTGGTAGCAACATTAGGAACTACCGCTTGAAATTGACCGTCTGCAGTCCTTACCTGAATTACAGACTAATACAGTCATCCCAAAGTACACGGGGTTACATGACCGTGTTGTCGCAGCCCCTAAACTGTGGAACCTACCAAAATCTCTGCGGGAGATATAATTTTGCGTGAAGAAGTAACAGACCGTTACATAGTTACACATCAGTGTCGAAACCTTGCATAAGGACAGTGTGACGACAAGTATAAAAATGGACCCCAAATTACAAGAAGGTTACCGTTCCCATAAGACAATAAAATGTTTAAAATAAGCATAAAATGACGAAAAACAAAGTTAATTAAGCTCCAATTATAAAATACCTTCTCGCAATAAATGAGGTCTGATCCTTCTACGAAAACCTGCATATTCTGCCTATTTTCGCCTATCCCCAAGTTTGTCCGGTGAAATCTACCTCCGCCTTCCGGCGTGCCGAGAGGACTTTTTTTTATATTATTGTCGATACATGGTGATACCACTATTTTTACCTGTTTTAAGAACTGAACATTACTTCCATGGACAAAAACTGTGAACTAAAAACAAAATATTCCTCCCAATCTTGCATTAAGTAGCCAAAGTTTCAGAGCAGTCGAATAAGGAATTTCACGAAGCAAGTAAGAAATGAAACGTAAATGAGGGGGGGGGGGGGGGTAATGAAATGCAAATTATAACTTGGCTCCCCTCTGGAAAATCCTGCGGGCGCCTATGATACCTTCTTCATTGAGCATTTCCTCCTACACTCTCATTACTTTTTCTAGGACGCAGTTAAAAGGAATTTGGAGCAACCCATCTCCTTGTCTCACACCGGTATTGATTGTGAATTCATTTGATCACTCCCCCATGAATTTCACTTCAGACTTCGTGTCCGTGACAGTACTCTTCATAATGTTAATTGCTTTTGAGTCTATTCCAAATTATTCTAGAATTTGAAATAGTGAAGTCTATGTATTGAATCGTGACCTTGACTGAAATCAATGAAGACTATGACGCATTTCTTACTCCTGCTCAAGATATCCCGTATTCGTCCATTCATCTTCATTTCCCCTTTTCCATCTGACACTGGGTGGGGGAAAATATGGTTCCTCTCCACTTTGTTCTGTCGATCCACCATTCCTCTTCCGACACGGTGTTCCAATCCAGGTTCCGTTTTCTAATGCTATTCTTCACCGAGTCCATCCACCGCATTCTTGGTCTTCCTCGTTCTATCTTCCCTGTCATCCGTCGTTCCAGTGCTCGTCTTGGTAGCCTTACTTCATTCATCCGTTTGACATGTCCAAACCATCTCAATCTGTTTTGCTCCAGTTTGTCATTTAGTTTCTGTACTCTCAGTTCTTTCCGTATATCTTCATTTTTCACTCTGTCTCTCCTCGTTTTCTGGACCATACTTATCAGGAATCTCATCTCAGCTGCCTGTATTCTGCTCTCATCCCTCTTAGTCATTGTCCAAGATTCTGCTGCATATGTCATTATAGAAACATAATATGCTTTGTACATACAGTAACTTCTTTAGCCTTAATTGGTATACCCTTGTTCCATACTAGTCCCCGTAGCTGTTGGTAGAAAGCACTCCCGAGTTGTATTCTTCTGCTAATTTCCAAATCTAATCTTCCATCTTCAGTCAGTTCACTTCTCAAGTATTTGAAGTGTTTCACCACTTCCAATTCCTCATCTCCGAGTATTTGAAGTGTTTCACCACTTCCAATTCCTCATCTCCGACTTTGATTATTCCTTTTCTTTCTTTTTTACCTCTACTCATCACCACTGTTTTACTCTTCTCCACATTTATCTACAATGTCCATTGCTCAATATTTTCATATATTACGTCTAACTGTTTTTGTACCTCAATCTCATCCTCGCCCCAGATCACAACATCGTCTGCAAGCAACATTACCTTCATCTTTGCCCTACTATAGTCTTTCATTGCTGCCTTCATGATGGCATCCATCACCAATAAGAACAATAAAGGTGACAACACACTTCCTTAGTCCAGTGTCAACTTTAAACCATTCCAATGTCCCGACTCCAGTCTTCACACTACTGAAGCAATCCAGGCACATTCCATTTATCATGTCTCTCAGTTCCTTGCCTATCCCCCTATTTGTTTAGCTTTCCCAAACTTTTGTTCTAGGGATGCAATCTTAGGCCTTTTCAGTTGTTGTTTGAGTCTTCAGTCTTTTGACTGGTTTGATGCAGCGGCAATCTGTTAAACATATTCTAACCCTGGTCTACCCCTACAGTTCTTGTCTTCGACCCTTTCCTTCCATAACTAAGCTTGCTATTCCTGGGTGTCTTATTATGTGTCCTACCAACCTATCTCTTCTCTACATTAGCAGTCGCAAGAAACATGTCTCCTCTCCCACTACTCTTAATACCGCTTCATTGGTAACCCTATCTACCCATCTAATATTCATCATTCTCCTGTAACACCACATTTCAAACGCTTCAATCCTCCTCTTTTCTGCTGCACCAATAGTCCATATTTCCCTTCCATAGAGTGCCACGCTCCACACAAAGGCCTTCAAAAATGACTTCCTAACACCTAAATGTATATTCGATATCAAGATTCCTTTTCTGTAAAAATGGTTTCCCTGACTGAGCTAACTTACTTTTGATATCCTCTTAGCTTCGTCCATCACTGGTTATTTTGCATCCTAAGTAACAGAAGTCTCCTACTTCCTTTAACTTTTCACCTGCCAATTTGATGTCCATAGAGATTCAGATTTATTTCGGCTGCATTTTATATTTATTAACTTTCATCATGAATCTTTCCCCAAGACGGAGTCCATGCCATTCAAAAACTCATTCAAATCCTCAGGCGTGTCGGCCAAGATGACTATGTCATTGACAAATGTCAGAGTTGAAATTATTTCTCCTTGAATCTTCACTCCCACTTTAATTTTTTCTACAAATTCCTTCATTGAACGTTCTCTTAACTTTCCTTATTCTACCTTCGAAAATCAGCCTAAGACTTAATACAGCTTCCCTTGTTCCTGCATTTCTCCTGAAACGAAACTGGTCTTCACCCAACTCCGTTTCTATCTGGCTTTCCATCCTCTTGTAAATTATTCTTGACAGGATCTTTGAAGCATGAGTAATCACCTGATTGTACGGTAATCTTCACATTTGTCAGCTCCCACTTTCTTCGGTATAGGGATGATAACATTTTTCTTGAAATCAGGGGGTACCTCACCTTTCTCATAAATCCTACACACCAAGTGAAATAACCTGATCAGACCTTCATCTCCTATGCAGCGTAGCAACTCAATCGGTATATCATCTATGCCTGATGCTTTGTTCCTGCTTAAGTCTTCCAATGCTCTGTCAAATTCTTGTCTCAATATGGAATTTCGTTTTGCACCCTCATCAATTTCATCCTTCCTTTCCATTACATTATTTTCAATCTCCTTTCCCTTATAAAAAACACTCTATGTAAGCTTCCCATCTATCAACCGTTTCTTCCTTATCTGTTAGAGGCTTTCGATTTGTGTCCTTAATATTACAGCACTTAGTGTTCTTTTCCCAAAAAGTATTTTTAATCCTTCGGTAAGCTGTGTCTACTTTTCCTAATTTCAGACAATTTCCTATACCTGCACATTTCTCTTTCAACCATTCTTCTTTCTCTTCCTTGCATTTCTTGTTAACCTCATTTCTCAGACGTTTGTATTCTGCTTTCCCCTTTTTATCTCTTATATTCTTGTGCTTCCGCCTTTCAACCATCAATTCTAATATCTCCTGAGTGATCCACGGTTTTCTACATATTCTTTCTCTCCTTCTTCTGCGGATTTTGTTATTTCATTCATCAGAAGTGCCCTTTTGTCTGCAATTGAAGTTTGTTTTAGGTTTTTCATTAGTTCTTCCTTTATATTCTTCTTGAATCTTTCGTTTACATCCTTCTCTTTCAGTCTGTCTATTGCTTGCCACGGTGGGTGAGTGGTTATAGTGTCGGACTACCAACCCCAAGATTGCAGGTTCGCCCCTGGTCGTGGTAAGTGATTTTTGAAGGCGACAAAAATCACGACACTCATGTCATACGTTGTTGGCATGTTAGAGAACCCATTTGAATTCAGTAGGCCGTGTTCACTGGCAAAATTAATCTCGGGATTTTCCGCCAACACAAAGTTCCTCCATTCTCTACTTGAAAGCGCTGTAGTGTCAAGGAGTTTAGATATCTAACCTCCTTGACTTTCATAGCGTTCAAAGGAACGACGAAATTCGACATGCAAGCTACCCTCTGGGTGTCAATTAACAAAGCTTGCACCAGGCACCCGAGGCCATACGATATTATTATTATATTATTAACAACCAGATTGTGGTCAGAGTATACGTCAGCATCGGGATATGTTTTACAATCCAAAATCTGGTTTCTAAACCTCTGCCTGACCATAATGAAGTCGATTTGGTAACGCCCTATATCTCCTGGTCTCATCCATGTGTAAATTCTTCTATTGTGGTTATTGAATAAGGTGTTAGCTATGACCAACTCATGCTCGGTGCAGAATTCCATCAGCCTGCCTACTCGATCATTCCTTTCACCTAATCCGAAATCTCCTACTATCTTCCTTTTCCTACCACAGCATTCCAATCTCCCATTACTATAACATTTTCATCACCCTTAATATACCTCTGAATTTCGTCTATTTTTTCGTAGACCTTTTCAACATCTTCATCATCAGCTTGACTGGTAGGCATATAGACTTGTACCACTGTGGTGCACGTAGGTTTTGTATTAATTTTTGCTACAATAAACTGTTCACTATATTACTCATAATATTCCACCCGTTGTCCAAGTTTCCTCCTCAATACTACTTGCCCATTGTTTGATTTAGTGCTAATGACCCTATAGTCTCCTGACCAAAAGTCCTGTTCTTCCCGCCAGCGCATTTCACTAATCCCAACCAAATTCAACCTTAACCTATCCATTTCCCTTTCTAAGTTTTCTAACCTTCCATTCCAAGCAGACTTCTAACATTCCACGCTCCGATCAGTAGAATGTCAGACTTCCTCTTTGTCACTTCTGTGATGTTAACCCCCTCTCGAGTAGTCCCCACCCGGAGATCTGATCGGGGGACTAGTTTACCTCCGGATTGGAATTTTACAAGGGAGGAGGCCATCATCACATGTAATTATGCACAGAGAGGTGCATATCCTCGGGAAGAGCATTACGGCTGTAGTTTCCCGTTGCTTTCAGCCGTGCAGCAGAACGCAGTGTAGCCATTAGTTGGCTTATATTATCAATATCTTAACCGTCTATAAGACAAGTAAAGAATTGATTTATTATGAAAGTCTGTTACTTCCTTTCAGAATAAATAATAGAGCAATTCAACTTACAAAAATACTAACCTTCTACTAACAATTAAATACCAAAATTCTACTAACGAAAAAATCTTAAGTTCCACCAACAAAAAAATACTACCACTAAAACAGTCTTTCACTAGGCACACTCACATGCACCCTCACACATCACAGTCTAATGGAACAATGAGCTATCTCTAAAAAACCATGCAACTGCCACCAGACACACACGCCACAGTCTAAAGGAACAATGAACTATATCTAATAAACAAACTAACTACATACTTACAACTAAAACCAACCACACACCCAATTTCTCTACATAGTATAAAACAAAAAGTCCCCGATTCTTGGATCAATAAAAGTCATTACCATATCCTTCCCATATTCCCAACTCTTTTCAATGTTCTGTCTCAGAATGAAAATGGGTTCCACTGTTGACCTACCCCCTCTAAATCCAAACAGCTCCTCCTCTACTTGGCTTTCTACCCTTACTCTAATTCTTTACTCTACGATTCTTTCCATTACTTTGGCAACATGCGAGATGATGGTGATTCCTCGGTAGTTACCACACACCTTCCTGCCTCCTTTCTTGAATATTGGCAATATCATTCCCTTTTTCCAGTCTTCAGGAACTTTTTTCAAATTAAATATCTGCTCCACGCAAGACCTACCCTTCCTAAACATAGCTTGGCATTCTCCTATTTGTTTGTCCACTACTGGCTCAATCTTGTTTTAAATAGCTTTGGAAAGGATCTTATGAGTGACTGATACAAGGGAGATTTCTCTGTAGTGTTTCACATCTTTCTAATCACATTTCTTGTGTAGAGGGTGTATCAATGCACTCTTCCAATCTTCTGGATTTTTTTCTGTTCGCCAAATGTCCTGCAGTATATTTTGCAATTCTTCCCTTGCTCGATGACCAGATTCCTTCCATAGCTCTGCCACAATAGAGTCTTCTCCCGCGGCTTTGTTGGTTTTCATGAGTTGAATGATGTTGTCACATCTGGTGGTTCTGAGTCCCCAGTCTTCATTTGTGGCTGAATGAATGTTATTTTTACTTGGCAGTTTAAATTTTTTCAAATTATTTCGCCAAAATTTCACAATTATCTTTGTTATTGAGTCCAATACTTTTGTTTTTATTCTTAAAAAATCCAAGATTCGTCGGCTGATACTTTGTTATTTCCTCCTTAACAGTTTTGTGAAAGTTTCTGGTATTCTTTTTCTTGAAGACTTCCTCAATTTCGGTCAATAGGTTATTTTCTTATTTCCTCTTAACAATTGTTATAATTTTGGAGGTCTCTTTGTGGATTATCCTAAAATTCGGAAAATTCTCGTTAGATTTACACAAACTGTCTTCTTTTCCATGCTTCCAGTCTTTCTGTAATAGCCTGTTCACATTCTTCGTTCGACCATCTGTATTTCCTGCTTCTTTTCAGAGGTCACAGTTCTTGAGCAGCATTCTGAATCTTGTTTTTATGCCACCCCAGTTCTCTGCATGGTCACTTCCTAATCTTTCCTTACAATTTTGGTTCACCTCCTTGTTTTTTCTTAATTTATCAACATCATACTGTGCCCGTTTGGACCAAAATCCAACGGCCACATTTGCAAATTCCCGAAGTCAGTTCAGCACGAGATCTAATATATCAGGGTCTATCTGGGCGAAATCTAGATAAAAATCTGGCTTCACTGATCTCGGCAATATGCAAGCAAGGATGAGAGAAGGAGAAATGCAAATAGCACAATTTCATTAAAAACATATCATTTTTTTTTTTTAATTTCAATTGGACTTTTGAATTAAAATTACGAAAATCAATAAACACAAAAACACATCAAAAACATAAAATACCAACACTTGGGAACTCTGTTTCCCTTTCGAAATATAATTCAATAAGAAAATTGAAGCACTCGAAGTTTCAACATTTTTCCTTTCTTTGATAACCAGAAAATTATCAGTCCATTCTGTTATTAAATGTAATTACTTACACTATTTATATAGCAGGTGGTATAGAGTAAAATTTCAGTTCGCCCGACCACTGTATTCAACTGTACATTTAAACACTGTTAATTCCTTTAAGACACAATTTTTTTTTAAAATCAACATCACTGTTTCCAAGTTAATCGTTCAAATTATGGCTCAATCTTGACAAGTTCTGATTTACCTAGTTTATCGGAAGTTAAATTATTTTATCACCACCGGATAAATGTCTTCTCATTCAACATTCCTATTTTTCAAGATATTTTCATATTTTTCTCATAAATGTTTCAACAAGATTTGATTGTCTGTTATAAAGAAATAACCATGAATATTCCTGTTCGTTCACCAGTCATCACTTGATTATTTAATACCAATATTTAAGTAACATGAACGTCAAATATTAATATTATTTAACTAGAATATTATTTTCTACATAACAATCATCAACTAACATTTGTTTAATTGATATTTATTTAGCTGTTCCAATAATTTTTGTATTAACAAATTCCTCATAAACAATTACAAATATGATTATTAATTTATTCAACCTCAGAAAAAAAAAATTATCATCCAATCCTAATGATTTTATTATTATTATTAATATTATTATTATTATTATAATCATATCTATGTGAATTATTAACACATTCATTTGTTTTTAACTCGTCCTGATTTAATTCATGGAATTCCCAACATAATTATAAACATTTATCAAATTATTTATTATTGTTATTATTATACCAAAATTCTTATTTTTATCTTATATTAAAATAACTCGGGAAGTATTTGAGCTACGATGACGTTTGTTGTCCTAAAATGTAATGCCCGGCAATCATTATCGATTGATACCCACCTTACTTGATCATATCATCCGGGTATTAATATAATTGCGAATATTACGTCCTTCAAGGTCACACGAAAATAGAAACTAATGACTTGACGGACACATTGTCGCTAGGCGACAACGACTAACACTGTATCATGATATTCAACGCCGCCCAAATGGACTGTCACTAGGCAACAACGAGTTACTCTGTATCATGATAGTCCGGTAAAGTAGAGTAGAGTGATATTTTCGTCGTGATTTCCATGGTAGTAATGTGAATCCACCTAAACATCTTCATATTAACAGAGATCAAATCTCTTTGGGGACATAACGCATTCACTTAAAAATCTTCTATGCAGTTTGAATCACACCAAAACATAATATTTCTTTATGCCATTTTTTGTTTTATTTCGTTCGTTTGGTGTTTCAATACATTCAATATAATTATAACATTCACTGGTATAGGGCGATCAGTTCCCTAATTATCGTTAACTTTTACCCGCTCCACTCGGGCGCTAATGTCGCATGAATTCATACATGGTATCGTTAACTTCTATCTGCTCCACTAGGGCGCTAATGTCGCATGTATTCATACAATAAGCACAACGGGATTCTGTGCACATAATTTAATTAAAACGTCTCAAAGAATGGATTACTTTGAGACTGAAATGCTCATGCGTAATCAGCAGTCATTTTGCTAAGGACACAGTCATGTCAACATCTCTTTGAATGGCAACAAATACTGTATACGAAAGACAACTAATTACACGAAGATGTCGCTACAGTCGAATATTAAGCCATTTTGTATTGTTTATCCGATCTTCCTGTATATAGTCTTTGGTCTCACCAGCTACAAACTGTCTTCTTTTCGTTTCATCATTCGTCCTTGTAGGTTGTGTGCTCAATCAATACAATGAATCATATGATAAATGGGCAGCGACACTCAATTACAAATGTTATAAAGATTAAATGTGACGGTAATTGTCTGTTCAGGTCATTGGCATATTGTGAGTCAACAATCAGAGTTTATTTACAAAGGTTAGAAAGCAAATTGTAAAACATGTTACAATCAATTGGAATAATTATTCTTCCTTTATTGTTGGCAACAGCGATATGTACGAAACCGCTTTCAATACGAGCTATGATTACAAAATGTATATGTCATGAATGGTATTCATGGAGGTCATGTTGAGTTAGTTGCCGCTACTCAAGTTTACAAAATGGATATTGACATAATCACTAATAATAAAACGCATAGTGTAAAAGCAGAAAATACGCCATCAAATAGAATAATTTCTTTGCTATACTCAGGGGATGGGTGGAACGGCCACCACATCCTAAATACCGGTATCAGTGCTAACTCAGTTGAGATCGTGGATGCCAGGTCACTCTTTTCAGTGGCTGATTTACAGTTTCAAATTAAGTGTGGGTTTGCGTGCAGTAAAACCCCAGGATCGTGTCGGAAGCGAACCTCAGAACCAGTTAGCCAGAGACAAAATGTTATAAAAATTAAAGGTGACGGAAATTGTTAGTTCAGGTCATTGGCATATTACCGGGTGAGTTAGCCGTGGTGGTTACGGCGTGACTGATGGCAGTCGCTCACATCCGGGAGGCGAGGAGGTTCGAATCCCCCCGCCGGCAACCTTGAAGATGGTCTTCTGTGGTTTCCCATCTTCCTTCCAGGCAAATGCCGGGGTTGGTCCCTAACTATAGGCCACAGCCGCTACCTTCCAACTCCTCGTCCTTACATTCCAACTTCCCTCCTTCCCTCCCCAACGGTACTTGTAGCTCACCCATTGGGTGTCCGTCTCGAAGCAGCTACAAAACTGGCGAGCCGAACATGTCCTCGGACACTCCCGGCACTAAAAGCCATACGCTAAAAAAAAAAAAAAAAAAAAAAAAAATTGGCATATTGTGTGTACAACAATCAGAGTTTATTTACACAGGTTAAAACGAATTCTTAAACATGTTACAGACAATTGGAATAATTATTCTTCCTTTATTGTTGACAACAGCGATATGTACGAAACTGCTATCAATACGAGCGATGATTACTAAATGCATATGTCTATGAATGGTGTTCATGGAGGTCATGTTCAGTTAGTTGCCGCTGCTCAAGTTTACAAAATATATATTAACATAGTTACTAATAATAAAACGCATACTGTAAACGCCGAAAATACGCCACCAAATAGAATAATTTCCTTACCCCTGGAGATGGCCGGAATGGTCACTATGACGTCGTAGATATCAGTGCTAACTCGAAGTCAAGAATGGTCGAAAACGTGAATTCCAAGGAAAAGAAACGAGCACTACGCGACTCAAATCGATATCAGAAACAGATTGTCGCAAAACCGTTCTCAGCCACTTATCGATTTGCTGTTTATGAAACTATACCCTACATAGAACCATTCTCAATTGGATGTCTGTGTAACATTTGTCAGTACTGCTCAGCTGTATACTTTTCAAAAGAGAAAAATACAAGTGGTCACTATTCTCTATGTTGTAGCGATGGCAAGGTGAAACTTCCACCATACACAATACTTCCAGAAATTAAGCAGTTGTTTACGAATTGTGACGAAATCAATGAAAATTTTAGGAAAAATGTTCGACAGTGTAATACTGCTATGGCGTTTGTACCCTGTGGTGCTACTGCTGAGCTACTACTGAGCCATGGGCCTTGCTGTTTCAAAACCAATTGTGTCATTCATCATAGAATTTCCCCTTTATATGCCAGGAAACAGTTCATATGGCCAATTATACATCTTAGAATTTTCAGAGGCAAATGATTTGGCTATTGAATGAAGCTAATCACGAACGGAGAGAAATCCTTTACTTGATCAGCACAATCCTTACGTGCACTCTTATAAAACAATGCACCAGAAAGTAACAGAAACAAGATTTTCAATAAAGAACATATAGCCTACTTTCTCCTATCTGTATGAGTATAGTTATAACTCGTTGTTTTTATCAAAGAGTATAATAGAATCATTTCTAGGTTGAAGACCTTAGAAACTATTTACCTATAACAAACACCACATCCTCGAAGAAAACTTCTACCATCATTGAAGAAAGAAAGAAAGAAAGAAAGAAAGAAAGAAAGAAAGAAAGAAAGAAAGATAGGAAGTATCTCAAGAATGTTATGGATCTGGAAACATAATCGACCGGACTGGCTGCGTGGCGCAGCGGTAACGTTCTCGCTTGCTGGGCCCTAGGTTGCAGGTTCGTATCCTGGCGCAGTCAGTTGGCATTTGAGGGTGCACAAATGCGAGGGAGCCGTGTCAGTAGATTTCCTGGCACGTTAAAGATCCCCTTCGGGGCAAAATTCCGGCACCCCGGCGTCTCTAAAAACAACAGTAGTTAAAAGGGATGTAAAACCAATAACATTATTATTATTATTATTATTATTATTATTATTATTATTATTATTATTATTATTATTATATACAAATAATATACAAATATTATGGCAACTCATGGTTTCCTACCACTTATCACTCAATGTACTCGTTATGATCCAAATTTAGACTCGAGAACATGTATTGATCACATATACTATCGTAGCAGACTAGATCAATATACTTCTGCAGTCAAACAAGCAGACATCTCTGACCACTACATAACATATGCAGGTATCTGGCCAAAAAATGATAAGACACAATCACAAGATAATGAATCGACAATTACGCTAATGAACGATACTAAAATACACACATGCCTTAACAACACAGACTGGACTGATTGCCTTGAATTAAAAAATCCTAATGACATATATAACAATATAACAACCAAATTTAAGGAAATCTACCATAAAGCATCTTACATAACCACACGTAAACACAGGAAAAGCAAACAATGGTTCACTTATGACCTAAAAATACAATGTAAGGAAAGAGACAGACTTTACAAAACAATGCTCAGAAACGAGGATAATATTGCAATAAAAATGAATACAAAGCTTTCAGAAACAAATTAAATAAGCTAATAAACAAAACAAAACATCAATATTATAAAAATAAGATAAATTGTTCCAAAAACGATAATAAAGGAATGTGGAAAGTCTTTAATGATATAACAGGTCGGAAAAAAACAAACTGTCAATGAAGTCATAAACAAACACTTAAGATTACATTATACTAACGAAGTGATAGTCAATAAATTCAACAATACCTTTAGTGAAGAAATAAACAGCCTAGCTCATAACTGTAGTATCATCATATGGCAATCAAATAGAAACACATTAATGAATTCCTTTACATTACTTGAAACTGATGAACATGAAATAGAAAACATAATTAAGGAATTAAAAACAGACAAATCGCCTGGGGCGGACAATATACGCTTGAAAGACATAAAGGCAACATCCAAAAAAACAATACCAATCGTAATACATCTCATAAACAAGATATTCGAATCAGGCATAATACCAAAATATATGAAATACACAATTATTAAACCATTATATAAGAATGGCGATCACTTAGACTTTGGCAACTACAGACCAATATGCATTTTATCAATCCTACACAAAATAATGGAAAAATGCTTGGATAAGAGATTGAAGAATTTCCTAAATAAATATGATATTTTAAAGGGACACCTATACGGTTTTAGGAAGGGAAAAAGTACTGAACTACTCCTGGCTGAATTTGCCAATGTAATAAATAATGCCTTAAATAAGAACAATCACATAATGGTACTTTTTCTTGACTTTTCTAAAGCATTTGACACAACAAACCCCAATAAACTACATGCTAAATTACACGATATTGGAATAAGAGGAACGACTTAAAAACTATTTGAA
This sequence comes from Meconema thalassinum, assembly GCA_946902985.2. Classification (NCBI taxonomy): domain Eukaryota; kingdom Metazoa; phylum Arthropoda; class Insecta; order Orthoptera; family Tettigoniidae; genus Meconema; species Meconema thalassinum. The sequence goes on along the minus strand of OX336388.2, from coordinate 599,535,995 downwards.
TGCTATCTGAAAAACAGGGAAATGGCAGTTATGGTCAATAACACTATCAGTGACGCAGTAGAAGGAACACGGGGTATTCCTCAAGGCAGTATTATTTCACCTACACTATATAACCTGTTCGTAAACGACATGAATGAAACCATTAAACACAGTAAAATATTTATCTATGCTGATGCTAAAGACTCTAAAACAGCTTTTGATAGACTTCAAGAAGACTTCAATAACATCACAAGATGGTGTCATGACAATAATTTGTATATAAATACAACCAAATCTAAAATAATGCACATCAGAGTTGATCACTTCACACAAGAAAAATACAAACTAACGCACCACAGCATATCATGCATACACCAAAACATCCTGGCAGGTTGCAAATGTAACACCTTCATAAATAGTACTTCGACACAAAAATACCTAGGAATTACCCTTGATGAACACTTTAAAATGAATACACGCACAGTAAACATAATAAAAAACCTAAGAGCAAACCTCTACACCTTCTACAATCTCCGATTTTATGTAGATAGGAAAACTTACAAAACAATTCATAGTGCTCTGATTGAAAGCAAATTAAGATATGCTATAGCAGCTTGGGGAAATCAAAACACAACTTTAATTAATAATCTTCAAGATAGCCAAAACAGGTTCTTTAAATATTTCACTGATATCCCTTATTTTAATATTAATGAGTTGTTCCAAATTACTGTACTGAATCTCTACTACCATGATCCAAGAATCAGGCATAAGATATCTCACAACATACAAACATGAGCCATAACAAGTACTAAATATGTAAAACCCTTATGTATAAATAGCTATGGTTTCAAGAGACTAAATTATATTATACCATCACTACTTAATGAACTACCACCTGGATTGACGAACATTAACAGCAATCAACTAGCTATAAGTCGCATTAAAAAATATTACTTAACCAAACATTAACTCATAACATAAATTTATTAATATAACTACCATAGTGTAACTTTTTGTGTCTTTAATTATTTACATTAATACTTTATCATTATCATAACAACAACAAAATTGCATGCACTCTTGTATTGAAATATAATCTATATATATGTTGTAAATAATAATTAATATGTCTCACAGATAATCTGTACTGTCATCAGATTCGTGAGACATATCACAATAATGTAACATAAATAGTATTTAATAAATTAATTAAATTAAATTAAATTAAATTAAATTATTATTATTATTATTATTATTATTATTATTATTATTATTATTATTATTACATAACCGACCTGACGTGGGCAACATCCAACTTTGAGTTGTGGCATGTCTTTACACGTCTGGCTGTGCATGACTTTCACAGCCGTAATTGAATTAACAAATCTTTCCATAACCCTACAGAGACGTGTGTATACCTACTATGTGGATATTTTCTATTGCTATTTGGCTGCAATAAAAGTATTAATTAATATCCTGAACCAGCACCAACGGCTAGAGTTCAGGTACTATGTGAAATCGTTTCGTTCTATACTTCAAATAACATTATCGAATTAGGCACAATAGGCTGTTACACACCCTTTAAAATAAAAAGTAAAAATATATCGCAGTATCATCTTGTCATTCTTCAAATTCGATGCGCATAGAATGCCACTGGTATACTAATCAACTGAGTCCCACGTAGATCAGTCGTGACATCTAGTGGAGAAGTATCGAACAAGATAATCCTAACAGGGCGAGTGCATTCTAGCGGCCATAAAAAGAAACTTTTCAATAAAATTTTTAAGTTAATCTGTAGGCCGGCGTGCAGTTCGCCGCTAGTTGGCCATGATGATTCACTTTTTTGCTGCTAGATATCTCGTGAAAATCTGCTGGCGAATTTTGTTTTAATTAAATATACATTTTCCATCGTAATATGCGCATTATAACGCTTAATTTTAAAACGTCTGAGTCATTACAAAAAATATATATAAAAAAATTCAAGCAAAAAAACCTAACTCTGATGGGGTTTGAACCATAGCCATAAGAGTGACAGGCCAACTCTTTACCACGGAGCCAAACGTGCCAACGAACTTCGTCCGATATCAAATGAGATACATAGAACGTGTTAGCAAATAATGATTTTGACTAAACGATTTCCTCAGTGGAGTATATTATTTATATATAAAGCATTTCATACAAAGTTTATTTATTTTGTATCAGTACGCTATATTGCATGCAATACTCAAATTAGTGAAATATAAGTCAGGCACAAGATATCCGCTGTCATCTTGCCTTGTAACTGAGACGGCTCAGCTTTTTAAAATCACTTCTGCACTATAGTATTACAAAATAAACTTTTAATTTCGAACGTGTCTCTTCCTTTAGAACAGTTAAAACGATTCTCGGCTCGATAATCGGAACTGGTGGATCCCATGATATGGATTATAAAGTTTGCATAATTCGCACGGCCGCCATCTTGAAATGGTACGGCGGATCACCTTGTAGTTTGGTCAGAAGACGCGTCCTATATAAAGGTATGTTGTTACCAAATTTGGTAGAGATCGGATGATTTAGTTAGTCGTTATTTGATTTTACGTTTTGAACGTTTGAGTGGCCGCCATTCAGTTTCGGTAAAGATGGCGGCGATATAAAACATGGCACTGAGGTGTCCTTTGCTAGTTCTACCTCTGTACCAAATTTTGTTCAATTCGGTTTCACCGTGTTTGAATTGATAGGGGGGGGGGTGGTGACAGACATTCAGAGTACACTCACACACACACAGACTCACACACACACACACACACATACACAGGCAGACACACAATTTTTGGCCCTGTGTAGATCTCATAAGTCTACTTTCATTTTTTAAAAATCGAAATTAGGCTAAAAATCTGCTCTAAAAGGAAAACGTTGTCAAATGGAAATGGTTATGCGTTTCTATCATGAGCCTTCCTCAGTTCCAAGACGTTAAAATGACCCCACATGTTCAGAAATTGCTGCTGAATTTGGAACTGTTGATGGAGCTCCACTATCTCATCGACACATTGCAGTCTATGAGAGAGAAGGTGACTTGAGGGAAGTTGATTCTGATAGTATGCACTGTGATCCTATGTGTTATACCTTGATTTTGCCTTGCGGAGAGCCTGGTTGGCTCATTTCAATGCCAACTGCTGGAGTGAGACAAACTAAAATACGTCATACTGTAACAATGCGTGAGCATATTCTGTACAGGATTGCCATTCGAGGTATAGGTGCTGAGATCGATTTCAATCCCTTTATTAACGTTGGAATATTGACTCAACAGCTATTCATGGATTACTACTGTCGTATGGAAGGTGACCATTTAAAATACAATGTACTTCATCAACATACGAAATTGCGTGTTAATACATAGGCCTATGTCGGTTTAGCAGACGCCGTGCATGTACAAGCAGGAAATGAAAATCTCAGAGTTGGTCATATTGTGGTTTTGCCACCTTCTTTTACAGGTATCCCGAGGAATATGATGCAAAATAAAAACAGCCGTCCATGTGTCTTTTAAGCATACGCTGGGTAAACCGTTACAAATATCCATATAGTCTGAGAATTGTTGAACAAAAGAGTCCGCGACGGCTTCCACATCGCCTACTACAAGTGTTTTTACGTTTTCATTTCTTCCAGCAATCTCCATTCAGTGGAAAATTAAAATACTAGCTTCGGAGCGAGTTTACGAGCTTGCGAGCGACCCTATCACCCCAGCGTCAGCCAGCATCAAACTGTCGAGTCGGGTCGAGTTAATCCTTCAGAGAAGAGTATAGCCTGTTTGTTTGGAGTTTCGCTATTCACCTCGGGTTTTCAGAATTGCGTCTGGGACCTGCCGTCCGTGTGCCTTTTAAGTTAACGCTGGGTAAACTGTTAAAGATGTGGTGGGACACACACACACAGAGGACAGGCAGACACCCACACATTTTATCTCATAAATCTACTTCATCATTTACCCAAAAGCAACGGTATCGTAACTGCCTGTTCAGGCCACTAGCATGAAGACATTTGAACAGCAAATGTCACATGTAAAGAAGTGCTGTAGGATTGTTGAAATAAATGCTGGGAAGCAGCACTGTTCTTCTAGGTTGAATTTATATTTCCACTTTTATTTTCATTTTCCAGCGATATTTAAATTCAAACCATATTCTCCGCAGATTTAAACATTATTATTAATTGCCATTACTCCTATTAAATTATGGCACATCAATTTATTAAACATGATTTCCTATCTTATTTTTATTCACTCCGATACTGTTATATCTCACAATATTTTATTTTATTTTATTCTTTTTAATGGATCCGGCAAGGTTCGATCAAATCTAATTTATATAGAAACTTCACTTCATAGGCACATTCAAATATTTGATAGGATAATCGACTAAGATATCTTTGAACAGCATTCTACTGACAGTACTTGGATGCGACAAAAGTATGGGGCGACAACTCGGTCCTACCCATCTTTTCTCTATGAGCAACATGTAATAACAACATATTTATCTCTCAAAACCATTATTATACGGGACACTATTTCCCAGTGGACGACTCATTGTCTCCACGCAAATCACCATTTGCAACAAAAGATCTATGCCAGGACTCCACGCTGAATAATATTCAAACTCTCAAATAACTTTTGTTTTCCGCATTAGTTCTAGGTTTTTTCCACCTTAAATTTCAAACCAAAAAGAAATATAATAAAAATTGGTTATGTTGAAGGAAGCTACCGGACCTCTTTGCAATCATCACCCAGATGATTTCTTTGAAGTCGCTGTAAATGTCTAAGACCCAGAAATAATACATTGCATTTATCAAGATATATAACATTTTATTCATTCAAAACACATTTACAATAAATGTACAACTAGAATTAAACAAAACACATACACAAGTTAAATAAGGAAAATGGTGTGGGGCCTAAAGTTAACCAGTACTTACTTCTTCGAAGCACCATATAATCATTGCAGGATAATTAATACCGTTCCCATTTAATTAATAAATCACGTGAATCATACTAGGCCTACGTCGTAGGTATAACCTACAAGTATACCAGCATCTCATGTCATGCCATTATGTTATAATTCGAAATATCAATTATATAAATTAAAACTCAATACGCCCAATTCAATAGCGTAATGTCATACGGCACTAAGATCATTAAATAATTAACTGTATCCAATTCTGAAGGTTTAGAACATGGACTAGATCCTCAACACGTCTGACTTTCAGTAATGGTTCCGCGATTGTCTTCTTTTCATATTACACAGCCGACTGTCGTCCATTGGTAAATAATAACAACAGACCTTAGAGGTTAAAAAAACACAAACGAAATACTCGTACAACTTTGCATAACATTCTGAATAGACAGAAAGCTAAATATGTAATGTTTACAGGTCTCATTAGACATTCTACGGTGGATAAAAGAAAGAATACTTAAACAATCTCATCGAAAACATTTTAAAAGCTTTCATTCACACCACAAATTGAATGCCAACCTCATCGCGAGAAATCATGGGGGGGACGAATTAAGTTTAATACCAGAACACAGCACTCTCATGCTGAACAGATGAATAATAAAGCTTTTACATTACCTTAGAATACGTCACATTTACTCATAATACTTATAAATCAACAAGCAAACCATAACATGCCCCAATACATATCGACATCATACATTATATTCCTCCAGTTGCATTCAGCAACATATTAAAATAATTCAAACAAAGGAATTGCATTATTCCGCAGATATCCTCATATTAGGTGACTATTCCTATTTCTGAAAATAACCTTAACACATCTGTTTCGAACACGAGGCCTAATTCGACACTGATGATATTTACAATTATTAATTACATAATAAGCTGATTCCGTTTTCCGACGTATATTAAGATCTAGGAATGTTCGATGATGTAATACGAAGTTACGGACAACTACTAGGTCATTTCCATACCAAATCACCCAGTTGCATCCTTTCCACAATAATAAAATTGGTGAAAAATACAACACTTTTTACTGTGGTGGCCTCATTGATGACAAAAGACAATCTCCGTTTCGGTACAAGAACTTGACCAGCCTTGGTCTGCTCTCTGGCGAACCAACATACAATTACAGTCTTTATCCAGGTATTGCTGCGCTCTAAAGGACCTCAAAGGTACTGCTTCGTCACATCACGAGTACAGTATTCATACACAAAGTCAATTTCAGGGTACTTACTATTCAGAGGAGTCAATACCGACACAGATGGTTAAGAAACGAAGACAACCTAGACGACGAAACGGAAATGTGCATGCACCACATGCAAATCTTCAAAATAAACAATGTTTTTTGACAATACATGCATTATATCAAGTTTCAGATTATGAAACACTTCAGCGACAAAGTTATTTTGAAATTCTTCAACATAATCAGCACTCACACTAGTCGATCAGCTTTCTGACAGTTTGTCAGCGTCACAAGTTTTGAAATATCATGTTTAGAATAGATTTCTTTCTATGAACAGGTCACATCAGGTCAGTTTGTACAGTAAAATAAACATAATATATGTATACAAAGTCATCATTTATTGCGAAGACAGGTTCAGATTCAGGTTTCTTGACGATAGCTCCAATGTCCGGGCCCTGGATATCTTCACATTCATCAAGAATCTTCCACGCAGAAGAAGTCATCGACGATCCGAGCTGAAACCAATTTCAACTCCGCAAGTATTGGTGTATGGAATAGCTTACAACTAACACAGTTCAATAAAACAATTTTGAGACAGCAGAACATTTACATTTACAATAAAATATGACATCATACCATCATCGCAGAACCCTATTTCATTTAATTTCCACACCTTTACAAATAAACATTTAATTGACCTATCATTGGAACAAAATAATTACATTTCATATTTAGTTACTCAATGACAATCAATAAAATAATACAATTAACAACCAAATTCCCAATTTTTATAGTGTCGACAACAACTCAGAACGGTAAATGAGCTCTCATGTCCCAGAAATAAAACACCCTTAATGATCGCTGGCATATGTCCCCACTGCACATCTGTTTCAACTTATTTGGAAGAACTACTAGAATAAAATTAAACGAACAAAAACAAAAACGAGTAAATAACCCCCTCCCCTCCAAACAAATAACCATAAGAAGACTCTATAATCAATTCAAAAAACAGACCACATGTGCAGACGAACAGAAATACACAAACCCTTTCATACCTTCACACATAACCTCAAAATTCCCAATTAAATTATTAGAAGTTACCATACGCAAAATATTCTCAATGTTTTTTTCTACCAGAATATAAAAAGTACTAGTTAAAACACCAACACATAACATAAAATGCCCTAGAAAAAAAAACACTTACGAATATGCTGGCTCGGATCAGAGAGGAACATTTAAAACGTAACAAGTACGTATTTCATGAGAAGCATAATGATCCCTAAAATATTCCCTTCATCAAAACAACAATAATTACCACTTAATACCATAACACATAACTTACCTTAAGTCTTTACTTCCAGGAACAACAAGCAAATAAGAAGTGATCAAATATCACTTACTTGGAGAAATCTTAGGAATTCGTTTGTTAACACCGACCTTACATACACTTGATCACCTTATGTCGCCTTAATATATTAGTCCCATACCTGCTATAATAAGGATCGTAATTCGAAATACAACCCTCATTCTACTAAGCAATTCCCCATATAATTACATAGTGAACTCAGGTTGAAAGATATTACAACGATATACCAATTTATATTCTCGGTACTATGCACTAAATGAGCATAATAATTTAATCAAATAAACCTAACCTTATTTCGAACCAAGAAAAACAACTTTTTCCCACCAAGATTACAAACGCAAATTTAAATTACCACATTCGCACAAATCCCAAATACACTTCACACGCCGTGTCAGTCTCACACAATTTAGAAAAGAACAAGAACACCAACTGCACCTTCAATAATTACTATTCAACCTTGCATCATACCCGCGCCTAATATGGTTGTAAGATCCACGCACGTCACATATTATACCTGGATTGGATCTACCCCTACTGGAACCCTGCATGTTACGACCCTGAAAGGCATTGCGCTGAATATTATCCTGAACAGACTCCTGAAAAACATTTCCCCGAAAAGAATCTCTATAACTAACAGGATCACGAAGCATGCCGGCAGGACGAACAGCTCCACTCGACTGAAAAACACCTGGAGAAACAATATGTCCCATAGAACCATAAATTGGAGTGCATGGTAAAGATGGATTACCCATGCGCATAATATTTGCTTTCTTAAACTTCTCCACAGCTAGAATAATTTCATTAAATTCCAAATAGTTCTTAGGTTTGGCCTTCATGGTTAAATAAGATCTGCATATGGGGTTAATGCCCTCCACCAACGATGAATCAATTTGTTCCTCAGTTAATTGAACAGCAAAGACCTTCGCATAGCATCTAATACCTATAAAATAATCATTTAAAGTTTCATCCTTCCTTTGAACTGTGAATAAATAACTTCTACAGTATGTAGATTTGACAAGGTACGAGGAGTAGCCTAATAAAATAGTTGAAAATATACATTTGGAATGGCAATAAAGAATTACCAGCAAACATGCAATTTACTAACTTTTCACGAAGCATCCAGGCTGTACATGGAAACACAATCCTGAATATTTTCATCTCAAAAAGAACAAAGACTATAGCACTGTCTTTCAATTCAACAAATTTTCTTAAGAAACGCACTAAAAATCGTTATCAGTAACATTGCAAATATGGAAATCTTTTAGAATTAAACTCAAAGGATTAGATAACGTGGCAAACTTAATATTGCTATCCGACATGGCATCACATTAGATGAGGCGCTGTCATTCAAATTATGAGTCAAAATATCGCCCTCGACTACATTAGTTTCATTAATTAAACTTTCACATGCCTGTGCAGCCTTAGTACAGTTAGGAACATCAGATCTTAGATAATGTGAGCCACTCGCAGCATTTTCATTTAACACTGATGCATTTGGAAAGGTACGTCCTTCATTTAAACTAACCTGGTCAACTGAATTTGGCCTAAGCGAACATGATAGTAGCACCATGGTGATTAATAGACGACCCTATCCGGTTATTTACATCTGAAGGATTATTATGTTGCAAATTATTCATGGTGACTTCCTTATTCGTTAATGACACCGATCCAAAATTCTCAATTAAATTATTCTCAACACCAAATTCACACGAATCACAATTTTCAGAACTACCACAGTCTCAACACACAACAGAATCTTTTAGATTATCATTATTCACATCAGAAAATAGTCGATTATAAAATTCAGCTAACTTTGCACGCAGAGCAATCACTTTTCGACCAGATGCCAGTTAAATCAGATAAACGATGTAGCCAATGAAGTGAGCGATATTTGATTCTATTTATCTGGGATGCAGACAGATCGCCAATATATTCAAACGAGTTACAGAGATCTAATAATTTTGAAACAGAGGCAGTATTAGTTGACTTACCAACCTTCCAAAAAGCATTGTCTCCAGATGGAATAATAACAGGTACAGATTTCAATAACTTCAGCAAAGTAAAATCCAATGCTCGATGATCATGGGGTACTCCGACTCTAATAAATATTTCATAAGATAATTCATCTTTTGTTAAATATGAAATAGCCTTCAGAGCTCGTTTGTTCATTAGAGCTATACGTTTAAACATGAAACAGACAACATTACATAGATTAGAAACATATTCAGAGTAGCACTGTCACACACTTATCACGGATTTAATTATGTGTACTCTTTCTAAGTCTAAACCCAAACAACAACTTCAAAACAGATAGAACTGTGGAATAAAATTCGTAAACCACGCTCTGCTACCAGTTTCCACCTTAAAATTCTGACCTAGATGAAATATAATAAAATTTGGTAATGTGGAAGGAAGCTACCGGACCTCTGCAATCATAACCCAGATGCATATTGTTTTGAAGTCGCTGTCTGTGTCTAAGACCCAGAAATAACACAGTACATTTATCAAGATATATAACATTCTATTCTTTCAAAATAACACAATTACAATAAATGAACAACTACAATTAAACAAAACACATACACAAGTTAAATAAAGAAAAAGGCGTGGAGCCTAAAGTGAACCTGTACTTACTCCCTCGAAGAGCCATGTAATCATTGCAGGATAATTAATACCGTTCCCATTTAATTAATAAATCACGTGAATCATACTACGTCGTAGGTATAACCTACAAGTATACCAGCAGCTCATGTCATCCTCCCTTATGTTATAATTCGAAATATCAATTATGTAAATTAAAACTCAATATGCCCAATTCAATAGAGTAATGTCATACGACACTAAGATCATTAAATAATTAACTGTATCCAATTCTGAAGGTTTAGAACATAAACTAAATCCTCAACACGTCTGACTTTCAATAATGGTTCCGCGATTGTCTTCTTTTCATATTACACAGCTGACTGTCGTCCATTGGTAAATAATAACAACAGACCTTGAAGGTTAACAAATCACAAACGAAATACTAGTATAACGTTGCCTAACATTCTGAATAGACAAAAAGCTAAATATGTAATGTTTACAGGTCTCATTAGATATTCTACGGTGGATAAAAGATAGAACACCTAAACAAACTAATCGAAAACATTTTAAAAGCCATTATTCACACCTCAAATTGAATGCCAACCTCATAGCGAGAAATCACGGGGTGACGATTTAAGTTTAATACCAGAACACAAAACTCGCATCCAGAACAGATGAATAATAAAGCTTTTACATTACCTTAGAATACGTCACCTTCACACATAATTCTTAGAAATCGACAAGCAAAATATAACTTACCCCAATACATACCGACGTCATACATTATATTCCTCCAGTCACATTCAGCAACATATTAAAATAATTAAATCAAAGGAATTCCATTATTCCGCAGATATCCTCATATCAAGTGACCATACTTTTCTCTGAAAATAACCTTAACGCATCTGTTTCGAACACGAGGCCTAATTAGACACTGATGCAATTTACAAATATTAATTACATAATAAGCTGATCCCATTTTCCGACGTATATTACGATGCAGGAATGTTCGATGATGTATTACGAAGTTACGGTCAACTACTAGGTCAGTTCCATACCAAATCTCCCAGTTGCATCCTTTCCACAATAATATAATTGGTGAAAAATACAACACTTGTTACTATGGTGGCCTCATTGATGACAAAAGACAATCTCCGTTTCGGTACATGAACTTGACCAGCCGTGGTGTGCTCTCTGGCGAACCAACATGCAATTACAGTCTTTACCCAGGTAATGCTGCGCTCTAACGGACCTCAAAGGTACTGCTTCGCCAAATCACGAGTACAGTTTTCATACACAAAGTCAATATCACGGTACTTACTGGTTGTGGTGGACGAGAGCGCTAACGCGCTACCTCGTGTCTCGCTGGCATCGGGAGAGCGTGGGTTCGAATCCCACCTCGGCCGTCCTGAAAATATTTTTCGTGGTTTCCCTTTTTCACTACCAGGCAAATGCCAGGACGGTTCCTTCAATAGGTCCACGGCCGATTTCCTTTCAAAATCCGTTCCCTGACCCGTCCTGAAAAGAAAAATACATGGCCATTGGCTGCATTAATAAAATTATTAATATCAGGGTACTTATTATTCAGAGGAGTTAATACCGTTACATTTTTGTTATACAGACAAACCTCGTATACTTTTATCCAAGCACCACTTAGTTACTGTGCCGCCTGGTGTTACGATATCCACCGCCTACTACGCACACAGATGGTAGAGAGAGGCGTGGAGCAAAGGAGCCTCGAACCCGTGAGCAGAGATCGTCAAAGCCAACAGGCCAATCCTCTTATCCCCGTCGAACCCTAAAGGTCTGAAGGTCGAGACAAGACAATCGGATAACGATCCCACACCCCGGAGAAAGTAGGAACCCCCCATATGTGCCCAAAGTGGAGACTGGCAGTCAGAGAGACGTGAACTCTTAAACTGTGTCGAGTATACTCATAAGACGAAATAGATGGAGATTAACTTCGAAACGAGAACACGTTTATGTAAAGGTCGAAAACTGAAGGAACAAGATTAATAAAAGGGGCAGATTACCTCGTAGTTCCGCCCCTTAAAACAACAATAACTAACTATCTAACTAACTAAGGTTAATAAAAGGACATATCAAAATCACATACAAGAACTATCAGGGGGGAAACGAGGGACGCATGACGTGGAATATGGGGATGATTTCTAGGGCTGAAATAAAATATAAATTATCAAAAGGTATACACAAAATAAAATAAAATAATATAAATGTACTAGTAGGAAGAGAAGAGATGCCCAACGTGGATAAGTATAGGCAGGAGATCGCTCGACGATAAAAATATTAAAGGGAGAGTTTAAGCAGACATGAAATTACTAATGATTCGATAGTATGCTCGACCCTCCGGTGGTTTGCTACCGAGCAGTAGCTAGAAGTAATACATTATTGAACTTTTGAAATCATCTCCCAATATGAATTATCTTACCAAAAAAACACACTTAAAACAAGATATGTCACCACCAAAACAAACGTAACCTCCAAGGAAAATATAACGCAAAACAAATCTAATAACATCAAACATCATCATAATAAGACGTAAAATATCAAACCCTTAAAATAAAATCAAGAACAGCTCATCAAAACACGATTACAGGAGGAGAAGGTAACAGATTGACCAACCAACCGATATCAAGACAACCAATAAAATACTGTCAATAATTATTCATAAAGTAAATCTTCTTTTCGGACGAGCGCACGAGATTCGATATTCTAACAAGGGATGATATGCAGATGGAGTTCAGTCTCCAGAATACATGAAATCCATACAACACATCATCCATTGAAAGCCATATCGATACACCTCATTTAATAACGTAAGAAGGTCACGGGTTATTTCTTGACTGAAAGTGAACAAACACAAGAGAACAATTACAACGAAACCCTGTTTTCAGTCAAGACCCATTTACTCACAAAATTTACCCTCCCACAATAGTAAGAAAAATATCAGCTTATAAGTGAATGTTAAGAAGGATACGCACTCCTTACAAGTTATCCCAAAAACACAACACAACACTAATCCCAAGAAACAAATAAATGGCTCACGGCATTCATCCTCGTGGCCTAGCAACAACATCACAAAACAATACGTCACATAATATATGAGGGTAATCCCCTTAGAAGCATGTATCTTCCCTGTAATTCAATTATCTAGCTAAGCAATACGTAAATACACGCAGAAAAATAAATACAATACGATTAAAATATCCACTATACAGAAAATCAAACAACCAATCCCTAGGACACATAACCGAAAAATACAAACAACACGTTTCCGCTCTATACGAATATATCTACAAGGGAGGAACATAATGCAAGTTACAAGTAAAATATATTTTAAGTGTAGCGATCTCCTGTTTTCAATTACAAAGCATGACGACGTGTAGGAAAAGTTAACACTAAAAGAGGGGAGGGCATGCTATATGGAAGTCATCTTCTTTTCACAAATAATCAACCAGAACTACTACTTCAAAATAGATAGGACTTATCTCCTTCCTTGGGAGACGTTCTTGAAGATCATTGTGTCAGGCATCATGCGTACATCATTGCCATTATTAACACATATTTAAAAGGTTTCTTGCTAAGGGACAAATATCGACGACTGTAACGTGACCCAGTGTGAGTTAATTAGTACAGATAATTTTGGAAATATATCAAAGCATGTTAGGTTCGTAAAATCTCCTGCAGCTCGTCATCTCTTCTCTGTAACAATTTATTCATTATTGCTTCTCAGACACCGTTCCTAAAAGAACATAATCCCACGTACTACCGAGTGGGGTGCGTTTTGTAATTGAAGAGAAAATGTGACGGTTAAGACAGGTTCGTAATATAACCGGTAGATGGGAGTCGTTTTTCAATAATTTCTGTTACCTCGTACAATCGTAAAAATAGCTATGTAACAGAACACCCTCCCCCCTTAACCTAGGACGTAGTTTGCAAGTGAGACGTAAGCTCTGAAGAAGAAATCACGACATGGAGTAATGTTGACGTTAAACAGCTGATAACGTGACTGTCATTTGTCTGTATGACGGAGAATAGAATATTACAGTTGGTCAACAATAGCTCGCTAACACAGATTGCAATGAATAACAAGGCATTGCACTTTTGAGAGAGTTTCAGTTGAATTTACAGACGAGTGCTTTATAATGGTTTAAATTACGGTAATGGCATCTGTTGTCAAGTAGAGGATGACCGCGTCTAACTGTTCATGCAAATTGTACAGTTCTTACGTAGGTTACGTTCTGACTACCCTCGTCAGCAGTTTACATTACAAGAGTGACCTAACGTATGAAAATAAATTCCATACTATGTTCGTAACTGAAGGTACGAAAAAAATTAGAGCATCTCCGAATTGCATTTAAAAATTTACAAGTGTTGAAGTTCATAAGGAAAGGTTAAAATAGTCATAACAACCCATCCATGAAAAATGGTTTCATCACACAGTCAACCTCCCAATGTTCAAAATCTGAAAGTGACTCGAGCACGCTCATGCTACCATTTGTGCGCCGTGTGTTACGATAGCCACCACCTACTACGCTCACAGACGGTAGAGAGAGGCGGGGAGCGAAGAGCCTCGAACCCGACAGCGGAGACCGTCAGAGCCGGCAGGCCAATCCTCTTATCCCCTTCGGACCTTAAAGGTCTGAAGGTCGGGACAAGACAATCGGATAACGATCCCACAACCCGGAGAAAGTAGGAACGCCCCCCGCCCCACATGTGCCCGTCATAAGCGCCCCCGTATTATTGAATACATTTCTTCTTCTCAACAAATTTGCTACTATAGCACGCCTTTTCTTCTCCTGAGAACTTTCACTTTTCGATTTCCCTCTAAATTTTGATCATTCACTAGGAACTCTTATCTCTACTATCCTTTCTACATTCTGTATTTCTTCCACCAAGGTCACATTCTGACCAATCAGATTTTATACTAATGCATTTGGTCGAATCCACCTCTGACAAAGCTCTCAAGGTCCTCGGGCTGATGGGCTACAATCAGTCCTCAACGAAGTTGGCCTCGCTGACTTCGGTTGCGTGGTTCAGTTCAGGTCAGGAAGAATCACTTGGAATTTCGCCTGTGAGGTGACAACATCACTAATAATTTCGCCTTCGAGGCGACAACACACTCCCAAGCTAGTCTTAAAGGTGAAATCTACATCACTCGCTACTTCGCTTGTGAGGCAACAACATTACGCACGAACCAGCCTTCAAGGTGACGAATAAACACTCACGCTGTACGAGGTGAGATAACGCTCGCTCGGTACATGTTACCCGGGGTGCAAAACGTGGTCGCATTTATCTTCAGTCAAAAACTTCGTGAAAGTACAATATCTTCAAATAAGCACAGTCTACGAGTTAAAAATCACATACTTCGAGTTTTACAAATATTTGAATTTAATCATCGTTATAAAGATATAAGTGTGCATAATAGCAAATTCGACATATTAAGAACTATAAGTTCTACATTATTGATATTCTTCATAATTATGCAATTACTAGCCACAACGGTGAAAGCCTTATTATCAACACCACTACGGAATCCACAGATCTACAAGAAGTAATTAGTTCAACACCTGGTAACATGCGCTTTACCATGGAATAGTAAAACGGACGTGGATTGGCGGATGAGAGGCTGAACTTAGTAACAGTAAACACCTCAAGCTATCCCTGGCAACCGCCAGAAGGAATCTGTTTTACCGAGCTGTTGATGACCATGGACAATGCTGACGAGGAATCATCATCCAGGATGATGGGACTGGAAATGGAATTCGTCAAACCAGCCAGCCGGAGGTTTTTGGAGTAAAAAACGTGGGAAGATAGTGATAATTCTTGGTTCACTAAGAGTAGATAGGCAAGGAGAATTCTAACGAGTACACTTTTTTTTGGAACCAGACTATACCTTGGTCTTGGTTTTGTTCGTATATCTCGCGAACCAATCATCGGAGAGGGTCACGTGAGGTGAAATATGACTCAGCTTGAAGCCATCTTTCATATGAATTTATCCAAAGTTTTACAAACTGCTAGGTCATCCGCCTGTTATATTTCGTGAACCCGTAAACGTACAGACTTGTGCGATGGTTCAAACGAAAGATCGTAACGCCCCCTTTGCAGAAGACCACTGCTTTAGCCATTTTTTTTCCAAGGGGCCTAACTATATGGGAGGGGACCCGTTTTACTTATACGCGACTGTACCTTTTTCTATGTACATGACTAGTGATAAGACTTTGGCGCGCTTTTTAAATTATTATTTATGGATTATTTACTCTTGATTTAACTAAAGAACCCAAAACGAGTAGGTCATCCGCCTGTTGTATCTTGTAAACCCGTAAATTTATAGACTTGTGTGTGGGTTTAAATGAATCGCATGTCCCCCCCCCCTTTTTACTGTGGACCATTGATTTACCCAAAATTGTGCCAAAGGGCCTAACTACACGAGGGACCCATTTTATTTATACGCGACTGTACCTTACTGTTTGTTTTTCCTACCAATATCTCGCGAACACATGATTGGAGAAAGTTATGCCAAGTGTCATATTAAATGATGTAACAGCACCCTTTCCCCAAATAGAGTTAAATTTAGTTAAAATTAGGTAATAATAATTATTATTAATATTTGATAAAGCTGTAAAGCTAGGTGGCTATTACTGAACAAAGGTTACCCCATACCAAGCGGTGAGAAGGGAGGAAGGAGAGAGAGAGAGATGGTGTATTTTCAGGAAGGACAGCCGTGGCTAACTATTAAATAATTTAAGTGGCTAGCACCAGCAAGTAAGTTCGAGTTGATTGTAGCAAATTTATTTTTACAAAACGATTCATTATGCTTAACTGTGAGCCTCCGTGGCTTAGGCGGCAGCACGATGGTCTTACACCGCTGGGTCCGTGGTTCAAATCCCGGTCACTCCATGTGAGATTTGTGCTGGACAAAGCGGAGGCGGACAGGTTTTTCTCCGGGTTCTCCGGTTTTCCCTGTCAGAAATGTAATTCAAGCAACACTCTCCACTATCATTTCATTTCATCTGTCATTCATTTAATCATTGCCCCTGGATAGTGCGACAAGCTTTGGGAGCCGGCACAGTTCATTTCCTCGCCGCTAGATGGGGACTTCATTCATTCCATTCCAGTCCCTGACCCGGTCAGTTGATTGGAAGCAGGCTGTGGATTTTCATTCATACATTATGTTTAACTCAAGAAAGCGGTTTAGAAATAGTTTAATAAGGCCACTGTTTAAAGTTAGCTCTGTTTTCTTACATCGGTAGCCAGAAATGCCCTGCCTTGACCGTCCTTGCGAGATAATGACTTTGCTGACCAGACAGAGGTATTTAGTTTCAGTTCCAGCAACCAGCAGACAGACTAGTATACTATGGATGTGTGACGTAACATAGCCAGACAGAGAGGGAGTAGCAAGATACAATATTATTCCGGCTAGCTTAACTATCTGGCCACAGCGAGTTGTTCTTGGCCCTGAGTGCAGTATGATGAAGCCACGGCCAAGCCCCCACCCCTTTTTAGCGACTCTTTCGCGGAGCTAACATGATTTGAGGGAAGAGGGTATTTGTTAAGAAACGCAACTTATGGACTACCTGTTAAGGCCCCCAAACCAAAATGGGTATGGTAGACCCATTTTTAATTATTTAAATATTCAATTTATTAAAATATTTATCAACTATTTAATTATTTAATGTTTATTTATTGATTAGTAATTTTATAATATTTTTAAAGCTATTAGTATTATTGAATTGCATTAGTATTTAATGTTTATAATTATTATTACGGTATTTAATTTTATAATTATTTTTATTGATGTGTAACATCTTTCCACTCGGTTGCTGGAATTATTTATTTAGTGCATGGCATTTAGTGCCGGGAGTGGATATTTTTGTGGTAGTGATTTTGGAAAAAGGGACGGATGAGGGATTGACGGGAAACTGTAACAGGAAACAATGAACCCGCGAGGTGGCGGAAATTGGTACCACGACGTACTATCGCATACGGTTTACTCCAATGTTTGGGGCCCCATTACAGCTATTCCTACAATAAATCATCTTCAAGTTGTCATTCTTTGGTGTGAAAATATTCATTATATCATATTTGCCGAAATCAATTATGATTCATTAAGGGTCTGTTATTCAATCTCTGGATAAAAGTAATGGGCATCCACTCCCCGAGTAACGTGTTTTTCAATGCAAAGTTATGCGAACTCTGGTGTCAACTGATTCAAACACAAACCACATGGTGAAAGTCTTCGTATCAGATTTTAATAATGATATGCTTTAATATGAAACATTGTAACTAGACGGCAATGCCGGTATTATATTTCTGCACAATGACTATTCAGATATTAACCCACATTGCGGTAATGCAGTTATGAATATAATATATTGCACCCATTTGAAGAATTAATACATGGTCATACTTCGATTAGCTCAGCCATTTCGGAGGTGGTACATCCATTTCCACACTATGACACATATATTTAGGATCATAAGCAACAGGTCAACACTTCAAAAATAAACTAAAAAATCACACATAAAACATATTTAATTGTAATGAAAATGGCGCTACAAACACGATAAACAAATAAAATAAAATGACACTAAATCAATAAAAAACATATTACACAAATATCTATTCCATTACAATAGGAATCATCAATAAAACAATATCATATCATTGTTATCTCGGTTCCACTCAAACCTCTAACTTTCTAGTTTCATTTCGATACGGCTTACGCTTTTAACTGGTTGTATGAGCTTTAATAATAATCATTTCATGCAATCTTAATCTTTATTGCAAGTGAATAAACTTTCTTTAATTATACTTGGGTTAAAAAATGTGCAACCACCATTATTTTAATTTAAATATAACAATACCATCAGCTAGGTTTGCACGTATCAAATTTTCACTCTCTCTCTCCCTCCATGCAAATACTCCTTTATCATTGGTGATCGTGCCGTCCCTTTTGTTCACAAATTACTGAGATAGTCAAATGAATAAGACTCCCTGAATATTCATATTTGTTTAAACAAAAGAACACCTTTATTTCAAACTGCCACAAGTGGGAATTTATAAATTCTTAGAAAAACATATTCCTCATTGACGGCATCTGAAATCGGTGACATTAGCAAGGTATTCATTACAAACATAGCTACAGGAATTATACATCCGCACTTTCAATGATAAGATTCATACAATTTCTTTCACACTCCGGTGTTTACACTATCATCTGGTCTGCCCAAGCAATAACCAGGACACTGAACTCCCCCACTGGGCCGAGCCCTTCACAAAATTTATGACTCCAGACGATATGTCTGGTCTGTCAGACTGAGGACACACTACTTGGAACTCTGCTGGCTGCAACTTCACACTATATTTCTCCAAGACGAAAGGCTTTAGTATTTAACTAACCTACGGTTATTTATGCGGCTCCTTTTCAGCCGATTATTATATCATTACAGGATAATGCAATTAATTTATGAGTATCCACACTGCCAGGTCTGAGGGACAACCATTATTTTAGGGGCTATTCCATTTAACGCTGCTCTCGGCTAGCGTAACATCAATTCCTGGGGCCACACCCATCTTTGGAAGATATGAAGACATTTTGGAGCGGGACTCTAACCCCTGACTTCCACAATTTATGCGTTGACAGAACGGTATACTCAGCAGACCTCCGCACGCTAATTCTACAATAATATTGTTCACTTTTTTATCGACGATACTTTTAGATCCTGTTTCACTCAACCAAATACAGCTCCACTCATAAACAATTAATGCTGACATTATTAATAGCAATCACTCGATTCTACTTGTTAACTTCGCTTATTTCAATATATTTTCTGTAAAGCATTTCGTGAAGAATTCATTCTTTCCCAAGCCGTTCTTAATTTCCCACTAATGACCTTAATAATACAATTTTTAATTCCATTAATTTGAACATTTAACTTGTTCTATCAATCCTTCCTGGAACACCTTGGGTCTACAATTCATTTCCTTGAACATTTTTAATTCTACAAATTTAATTGAACACTTCCACTCAAAACAGATCATTTTTAAGAGATTTCTACTCTTACCACAATTTAATGGTGCTTACAATTTTTCATTTTGCAATTTTTATCCCACTTGCTTAGTCATTTCAGATCCGATTCACTTTATATTCATATTTTATTTATAGTTCACATACTAATTCCCATTCCCTAACGTGTGACATATCTATTTTAAACAAAGGACGCACGATCCCCAACACACTTCATAATATAAAGTTTGTGTACTCACATGGTTATTTAGGTGGTCTTCGCCAATGATTCTTGGCATGTTCGGGCACCATAATGCGTTAAATTCTTCATACTAAACATCGTGGCACTTCTATACACATTTCTTTTACCACAAATTTTACACATTGTCAAATTATTTAACAACCCTTCATAGGGCTCTCAAACATCTATGATTACAATAATACACGTAAAACACTTAAAAACACTTAAAATACTTTAAAAAAATATAATTTACACGCACATGTGATTATTTTCTTATCCACACATTTTTTCACTTATCTTGGTCTCCTCCAAGAAAAGTAGGTTTTGGCGGATCCCTATCCTGATCCTAAACATCTACCTGGAAAGACTGAAAGTCTCTGATCTGCTTACCCGTTGCTTCTCTTTTCACCTCGGATAATTCTATTTCAATATCAATGTTATTTCCTATCGGCCCCGACCTCACTGTACTGGCGCTATATGTTTCTGTACGGCTGTGATAACGTTCTTTGCCGGGTGACTCTCTAGATACGTCTTCCTAGAGTCGCAGTCTGAACTCGAACTAACGCTCTGTAACTAGTGGATCTCCACTTCAAATTTCCACTTCTAAATGTTATCCTTCACTAGGATTCCTTCAATCTAGCGATTTGAAGACTACACTGGCTTCAAATAATCACTTCTGCTATTAGATCTATAACACTTTGAACTAGCGTCCCTAATGTCATGAATTCGCCAAGCATGGGCAACTTCTGACTCTATTATCCACGATACCTCCACACGTGTTTCGAATATTCTTTGGATATAATTTAAAATTTTCTTGACGCTCACGGTAACTTAACTTCGGTAGCCTACTCACGTACAATATAACTTTTCGAAGACTTAATGTTCGGTGAAACAGTATGACCTTTCACTGAGGTCCGCTGTACACTGAATACTACTTGAAGCAGCACTTCCTGCTTGGAAGTCCACTGAAAACTGCATGGACGTTGACACAGTGTGACTTATTTGTGAGTTTCACCAAGACTGTATGATTCTGCCTCGGCGGGGTGGCTATTTATCTAATTTGGACTGAAAGTTGTTTCCTTCCGCCCCTTTTGAAACCAACTTCAAAGCAATACTCATATAGGGTTATAAAAATTACTCCTGTACTCCTTGGAGTCCACATGTTCGAAAAACAGCTTGAATTTTAAAAATTGATCGTACAGTCCTTCTAAAATAATTTCCAAAATAGTCTGGCTATGCGTGGGGTTTTCTATTACTCAATTTCATCCGCCGTATACGTTCGCTAAGGCCGAGCTACGTCATGCTGATCTTGCACTTCTTTCCTATACAATAATTAGATGATTTTATATTCCTTAATTCTCATTCTAATTATCAGCCGCTTTGGCATGTTCCAAATATTATAATTTTGCTTCGTGTCGCCTCCGTAGCGTAGCGGTCAGCATGGTTAGCTGCCGCCCTGGAGGTCCTGGGTTCGATTCCCGGCTCTGCCACGAAATTTGAAAAGTGGTATGAGGACTGGAACGGGGTCTACTCAGCCTCGGGTGGTCCAAATGACTAGAGGGGGTTCGATTCCCACCTCAGCCATCCTCAAAGTGGTTTTCCGTGGTTTTCCACTTCGTCTTCGGGCAAATGCCGGGATGGTACCTTCTGTAAAGCCACGGCCGCCTCCTTCCATCTTCCTAGCCTATCCATCCCAGTCTTCCATCCCTTCCAATCCCTCATGAGGCCCCTGTTCGCTTTGCAGGTGAGGCTGCCTGGGCGAAGTGCTGATCACTTTGACTTTGCCAACATATTTCATTCTGGTCTCAGAACAAGAACGATGTATACTTAGTCTCGTGAGGCAGAACTGAGAAGAGGCTGGTTTGATTCCCATCTCTGCTGTCCTAGAAATAGTTTTTCCGTGGTTTTTATTATCCCTCGGAGCTCGGTGGAGCAGAGGTCAGATTGCTTACCTCTTAACTGGGTTTGATTCCCCCCTGGTAAATGTGTGTTGGAATTAAACATTCACGTGTTGTGGTTCGGATTCCACGCACAACTGGACGTCTCTCAATACCTCTAGGAATTTACATGTTGTGTGCTTGGCGACGACAGAGCCCCAGCTGAGTCTGGCATTGCTCTTACTTACGGGTAACGGGCTCCTTTTTTTAGCTTTCCTCCCGACCTCCTTTGCTTACCTATTGATTTCTTTCAACCCCAACCGTATTAGAGTATTAGAGTATTAACGAGTCTATTATTTTAAATTGGTATTGCTACTTACGACACTAGCTGAATCGCAATGCGAGCTATATCCTTTTTTTTTATTAATTTTAACTCTCAATACGGACACCTTAATAACACAGGTTATCTGACATACATTTTAATATTACATATTTACATTGAAATTTACACAAATTTCCCTAGATTATGGTAAATAAACCTCAACACATGTACAAGTACACACCTGTTGCGAGACAATGGGATAACACCATAGGAAGATATGGAGTCGCTCTTATGACTCGCTATATTAACAGTTACCACTGCGATGTATTTAGCTGTTAAAACTATCTCTTTAAAATCGTTTATTACTAAATCTAACCATTGCCTCCTAGGTCAGCCTTTGCTTTTCGTCCCATTTTTAGCCGTGTTCATTAACCTCTTCAGGTCTAAGATTTAGTTAGGCAATTTCTACTCGCTTCCATTTTCATTACATAGTTCTACACCAGAATCGGCTAACAGGAACAGGTTTATTCATCATGTTAATTTATAACATAACCTTGTTTTAAATTTCCCTTTTGACATTGCTCAGTAATGGCAATTAATCATTCGACCAGAATGTTAATTACCTCTAGGTCTAACTTAGGTATGAGATAACTTGAATTTACCCAACTGTCATTACCATAAAGGAACGGCAATCCAAATACTAAGCTATATAGCTACAGTTTTAAAAGTCACAATAAACATTAATTTTATTTTTATTTCACCATACTACCATCCTGAGGGAAAATTCAACACTCTAATAAATAATTGCTCTAAGATAGCACTATTCCTGTCTCTATAATGCTATTCTCGTTCTATAGTCTAAATTATTAATTGTCAGTTTGGCCAAGCGGTCTAAGGTGACATTTAACTTTGCATTTTATGAGTAGTGGATTTTTACAGGTTCCATATCCACCACCATCGCTCACCACCACCTCCTTAAATTACACCCACTTTAAACTGGGCCAAGATGGTGGCCGTAGCTAATCCTAACCTAGCCTAACCCAACAATAGGGTGATCATAGCTTAACTTTACCTTACCTAACCTACGAGGTGTGATCAAAATTTTTCAAAATGACAGTCATAGCTTAACTTAAACTAATCTATTCTAACCTAACCAAACCTAATCGAGGAAAAGACAAGGGCCTAAGTGCAAAACTCGGTGGGTGGATGCATTCATTGACGGGTGAAAAGGAAAGGGGTGCGAGGGGAGTCGATTAACGTTTACCCACCTCGGCTGTAATTCTACCACTCTACCTGTACCGATCTACCTCTATTGCTCTTCCCCTACCGCTCCACCTCTACCACTCTTCCTCTGCCGCAAATGGTCGCGATGTGTGATTTAAAACTAGCAGAATCTTGCACCATATGACGTCACGCGTTGCAGGTGTTACAACCAGATGCGAAGTACAGCGTTATAGCAAGCAAGCGTTTGAAACATGATTCTTGCAGAAACAAGCAGAATCTTGCAGCGTGTGACGTTACGCAATGTAGGTGATACAACCGGACGCGAGGTACAGCGTTACAGGAAGCAAGCGTGCGAAACATGATTCTTGCAGACGTATGACGGCACGTGATGCAGGTGTATTGGAGTGAAACAATGATTTAGTAGCTTTCCCTTCCAATACACTTTGAGTTTTCCGGATGCCTGAATGTGTCGCATGTGAAATTCATATATTTGGGTCTTTTCGGCATTGGGTTTCAGTTGGTTATGGTCATAATATGGTCCAAGCTCTTCCAATGAATGTGTCAGAGAGAATTCTACCACATCAAAACTGTTAGGTTGGGTGACACGTGCAAGATCATCAGCGTAAATAAAGCTTTTAGTGCCGTTTGGTAGTGGTTGGTCATTTGTATAGATGTTAAATAGTATAGGAGCCAGCACACTACCTTGAGGCAAGCCATTCCTTTGATTCTTCCATCTACTCCGTTGTCCTTGAAATTCAATAAAGAAGCGACAGTTTTCCAGGAGAGTAGCTATCATCTTCGTCACCTTGATGTCGCCAGTTGTGCAGTACAGTTTTTGTAGTAGGATGCGGTGATTTACGGTATCATATGCAGCGGAAAGGTCCACGAATGCCACTCCTGTGAATTTTCTCATCTCGAAACCGTCCTCAATGCACTGGGTTAGGTGCAGGATCTGTGCTGTGCAGTTCTTTCCCGGCCTAAAACCAGCCTGTTGCGGTATAAGCAGTTCATCTACAATTCCCGTCAAACGGTTAAGTAGCATTCTTTCCATTATTTTATATAGGTGGCATAGTAAAGAGATCAGTCTGAAATATTTAGGATCTGAATTTTCCTTGCCAGGTTTGAGAAAAGCAATCACCCGTTCTTTTCTCCATATTTTGGGAATCTTTGAGAATGCCAAGCAGCTATTAAAGAAATTCCTAAGCCATTCCTTCGTAGCTGTGCCGAAGTGTTTGATCTGCTCTACCGTAATATCATCTAGCCCTGCTTTCTTACCGTTTTTGCAGCTTTGAATGGCTTTCTCTAACTCACTCAGCTTAAATGGTTGAGACATGTCATTAGTTCTGGCGTCTTCACTTAGGTGGATTCTGTGTTCCATTTTTCTGATTGGGTGATTGGTCTTTCCATTACAGATAAGTTGATTTGCAATTTGGTTCGTCGAAACATTGGCATAGAGCGGCCCTTTAGTTGGGTCATTACTGAGTCGTTTTAACAATCTCCAAGCTTTTTGGCTGCTTCTCGACATGTCTGTTTCCTCCATAAGGCTATCCAAGCATCTGTCTTGGCTTCTGAAATAGAAGCAAGAAGCAGTTTTCCTGCTGAAATAGTTTCTTCGCTTAAAGGATCTTCTTGAAATAATGAGAAGTAATTGTCCATTTGGGCTGCTGTTTCTGAAGTTAGGCCTTGTATGTAACTGGACCTACATCCTCGTGGTATAGAAACTCTGGAATCACGTTCTATGTAAATGATGTATACATTAAAACATATTGAATAAGAAGGAAAATTGAATTTGTGTTTGTATAAACTTGTAGGCTCAACTAATTATATTTTCAATTTTAATTTTGTTTTCTCTGAGAAAATGTTCTATATGCATCTTCAGGTTTGCATGTTTTCCTTTTTTTTTTTTTTAAATTTAATTGGGAGAATGTTATATAATTTGGGTGAGAAATACAGAAAGTTACGTTTGGCTATACTTAATTTAGGTGGATATAATATAGGGTGATTCTCTCTAATACTTCTGGTTTCATACCCATGACTATCAACTTGAATTCTATTTCTATCTTTAGAAATGTATTTATATATTTCAAAAGCATACAATTGTTTAATTTGAAGACAATTGTCTCAGCATACAATCTCATAGTCGGATATAATCTATCTATCTTCAACATTATTCGCAGTATGAGATTCTGCACTATCTGTTCTGATTGTTCTTAATAGTTTTAGACATGTCAGTAGTTTTGTTCATAAAATTACCATTGAATGTATTAGCTATAGTGAAATCATCATCGTAAACACGATTTTGAGATCTTATTTTTGTTATTTTTCTTTATGACTTATTCTTTGTGTTATTTCATTGACAATGCCCCATACTTTTCTTGGATTATTGGAATTGGAATTTATTAATTGTTTATAGTGGTCAGTATTAGCTTTATTTAGTAATTCGTTTAATTTATTTATATACCGCTTATATTTCTCCTTCATGGCATTGTTCTCTTTATTTGCTATACATTTCTGATACAACCTATATCTGGCGTGAATGGACTTAATTAGCACGTGGGTTATCCACTCCTTTCTCTATCGTTGCTTTGAATTTAATTGTATTGAACAATATTTTATGCAATTCTGGATAGTTTGTAAAAATTTATCTACTATAGAATCCAAGTGGTTGTTGCCTAATACTGTGTCCCAATTAATATTGCTCAATTTATTTTTGAGCATCTCACTATCTAACTTAAATCTATGTTCACGTATATTGCGCTGAGCTGTTTCTAAGTCACGGCCCATTTCAAGATTTATTCTAACTAATATGGGATAGTGATCTGTAATTCTGCTCTGAGGAGCCTATTTCCAAAAGTCGACATCTGCCATTTTTACAAAAAGTAGATTTTTTTCATTTCAAATTCCTCTTGGAGAAACGCATCAAATGGATGGTGGAAGATGTTCCAAAACACGATATTTGTGGTTAATAATCAATATTAAAGTTTGACTTCATTTCCAAATCTCGACATCTGCTTTGTTAAGTTATTTCCATAATCCGACATCTGCACTTCGTTTCTAAATCCGATATTTTGCATACGAAAGTTGATGCAACTTCCAAAGCGTGTTCCAATACTCGACATTCCTGTTGCTTTACTTCCAGGCAGTGTTTCCCGCGAACTTTTGAGTGTAGTACTTAGCAATGTCTGCGCCAATTAACTTATTTCTAAGTGTTCCCGCCAAGTTTGTTTTAATGTGACAATGCACTGTTTCAACGCAGTATTTGTTGGCTCTATACTTCAGTCACCAGTTGACATCTGATTAGTTTGGTGCTGTCTCTAGAAAGCAATGGATAATTCATTAAAAGTGTCACCTTGTGTACCTGGACGTGGGAGGAAACATTCCCGTAACTCCGAAAACTGGGCTAAGAATAAGAAGAAAATAGAAAGGTGAGCATTTCGTTACTAATTCGTTTAGCAATAATTCTCATATAATCGTTAAAATAAAATGCGTTCTTGAAGCAGAATCTAGATAAATATTATATTTTCAGATACTCTGCATCACAACACCCAAAAGTACCTGTTGTGTTTTCGAACACTCAGAAATGTATGTTTTAAAGAAAGTTCATCCTCAACAGTTGGTAACACATACACACCACTAGGGACTCAGTTATCGATGACTCGACCGGACTAGAGCCGTTATTGTGGCGCACTGATCTGTATTGTTCTGTATATAAGTTGTTTGGCTTCCTCATAATAAATGGTCAATCTTAGAAATCACAAAAGTGGTGTCAGAAGTAGGATTGATAAATAACGTGTACGGTACCGAAGTTCAACTTCACGCCGTGAAACTTGTGCGAAACGTGCTACCGAACGAAATTCAACTCCACGCTGTTTAGTGTATCAGTGAAACATCTCCCTTCATCATGGCAGAAGGAATATCCACAGAACTTCTTCAGACTCTTTCTGGGATTATTGCTTGCGCTCTCAGGGAATCCACCACGCGAGGCGGCATCGGGAATGAGCCGATGTCACCGGGATGGCCTAGACCACCCCAATTCTCAATGTCAGCATACCACGCCGCCAATGGGACCACCATATGGGACTATTTCACGTGGTTCATATGGGCGCTCGGTCTGAGTAAGGTCCCAGAAAACGAACACGCGCAGTACGCACGTGTATACATGGACGCCGAACTTAACGAAGCCTTGAAGATCCTATTAAGTCCCGTCGACCTAGAAACTCTCTCATACAGCGAAATCCAGTCAAGATTGTCCGACCATTTCGACGCCAGCCGCAACAAATATGCAGAGAGCATAAAATTCCGGAACGTCATGCAGAGAGCAGGGGAGACGATCGCCAGCTTCACTCTCAGATTAAGACAAGCAGCAACACACTGTGAGTACCGAGTATTTTTAGACCGCATGCTAATTGAGCAACTGCTTTAAGGTTTGGAATCGAGGGACATGTGTGACGAAATTATTGCCAAGAAACCGGAGAGCTTCACTGCTGCGTACGAGATAGCCTGCGCACTCGAAGCCACCAAGAATTCGAACATAATCTCAAAATCCGATTCAACCAATAGGATAGGCTTCGAAAAGCCACAGTCGCGGAGGGCTGGCAACCAATGGCAACGTGGGATATCGACAAATTGTGAACAGAAATCCAACCAATCAAGGCCTCAACAAGGATTGCATCCAGCAAATCAGGGAACATCAAGTAACCAATCGTTGTGTGGTGGGGAACATCCACGCAGTCAGTGCAGGTTCCTCAACGCTGAATGCCGGACATGTGGCAAGAAAGGTCACATTGCTAAAGTTTGTAGGTCCAAACCAAAGCAGCGGAATACAAATCACGTGACCGAAGGAGAACAACCAGCCGACAGCGTTGATGTCATACATCATTTCAACAAAGTTTAGGTTATCGGAATAATGCAGTCTCCAGGGAAGCAGTTGATAGATGTTATCATAGATGGAACCACCGTCAAGATGGAACTCGACACCAGCGCCCCCTGTTCGATGATGAGTAAACTGAGATTAGGTATGATCAAACCAAATTGAGTTTTACAGAAGGTTGGTCGTATTTTTGCGAGCTACTCTGGCCATCGTATTAACTGCATTGGGAAGACACCAGTCACCGCCACCATTGGCACCATCTCCTGGAACCTCGACCTCTACATCGTCGACGATGAATTCGAGACATTCCTTGGTCGAGAGTGGATCTCTGAGTTTGTGCGAGAGATCAATTTCGAGCAGCTTTTTGGAAAACCAGAACCATTCCACAAACTCTCCGTCAAACGGTCTCTGTCCCTGGACCAGCAAAAGGAACTTGACGCCACCCTCAACCGCTACCATGATGTATTCAGTGATACCCCAGGAAGCTGTCAGGTCTACCAGTGAAGATGCACCTGAAGGATGGCGCCACCCCAATCTTCTCCCGAGCACGTGACATTCCTGTAGCCCTGCGAGATATCTATGCCAAAGAAATCGAAGCAAAAATTGCATCTGGTTTCTACAAGAGGGTAGACTGCTCAGAGTGGGTGTCAACAACTCATGTCGTTGTGAAGAAGAACGGCAAGTTGAGAATCACGGGCAACAACAAACCAACTCTCAACCCGCGGATCGTCATTGATGAACACCCGATTCCGAAAGTGGAATACTTGTTCAACCAATTGCGTGGCGCCACCCTCTTCTGTCACCTGGACGTCACAGACGCTTACACTCATCTCGATGTCGACGATGAGTTTAGCCAAGACCTCGCGCTCAACACTCCAACCCATGGCCTGATACGTCCAACTCGTGCTGTCTACGGAGCAGCCAACATCCCCGCTTTCTGGCAACGGCGAATGGACACGGTTTTGCAGAAACTCCCAAATGTTGTGAGTTTCTTTGACGACACCATTGTTTTTGCCGATAGTTTTGGCAATCTGATGGAGGCCCTCACCGTGGCAGTAGAGCGTTTTCGCCAACACGGTCTCAAGCTCAACCGAGCAAAATGCAGCTTTTCAGAACCTGTCCTGGAAGCTCTTGGCCACATGATCGATGCTTCAGGCATTCATAAATCTGATGCGCACATCCAATCCGTACGCGACGTGCCGAAACCAACGACTCCAGTGGAACTCCAGCTGTTTTTGGGTAAAGCGACATACTACAGTGGCTTCATCCACAACCTGTCAACGAGAGATCGACCACTCAGAGACATACTGTTGAAGGATCCCCTAATATGGACACCAGACGGCGACAGGGCCTTCCAGGACATCAAGGACTCTTTAACCTCACCGCAGGTCCGTATGCAATACGATCCAACACTACCACTTTTGCTGGCAACGGATGCCAGCAAAACCGGTCTCGGCGCAGTGCTGTCACACCGGCTCAGCAACGGACTAGAACGGCCTATCGCATATGCTAATCGGACAATATCATGTACGGAGCAAATGTACCCTTAGATCGACAAGGAAGCGCTCGCCATCGTTTGGGCAGTACAAAAGTTTTTCAACTATCTGTACGCTCGACAGTTCACGCTAATCACGGATCACAAGCCCCTGACGCAGATCCTACATCCAGAGAAGTCGCTACCAGTCCCGTGCATTAGTCGCATGGCCAATTATGCCGACTACCTCGCAAACTTTAACTACACTGTGTTTTTTTAAACATCGAAGCAAAACGCCAACGCTGACTACTGCTCTAGAGCACCGTTACCATCGACCGTCAACAAGATCCAAAACTCAATCTCGCAACAGAGGGAGGAAACAGAGGATTACGACGACTTTGATTTTTTTACAGTTTTTACAGTTCACCAGACGCAGCAGTTAACCGCCATTGCACGAGGGACAAGGAAGGACCCTGATCTCGGTAGAATTGTCAAACTTCTGGAAGGAGGCCAAGATCTCACCCGCCAGAACTTCAAGGCACCCGAAGTAAAACACGCGCTCGCCGCCAACTGCTTGATGTTCGAGCAGAGAGTAGTGGTTCCACCTGCACTGCGAGATGCTATCCTCAACGACCTCCACACAGCTCCCCTGGGGATCGTCAAAATGAAGGGAATGGCACGTTCCTTTGTGTTTTGGCCAGACATCGACTCCGACATCGAGAAGCTCGCAAAGTCCTGCACCACATGCACAACCCATGCGCACGCTCCACCCAAGTTCCGCGAGCATCACTGGGAGTACCCGAAGGCACCGCGGGAACGCATTCACATTGACTACGCGGGCTCAGTAGCTGACAGCATGCTTCTGATTGACGCCTACAGCAAGTGGCTCGAGGCCAGGACAACAACCTCTACGACAGCTGCAGCAACACACGCCCTAATGGATGACTTGTTCACAGCGCACGGCACCCCAGTCACCGTCGTTTCAAGCAATGGCAGGTAGTTCATCACAGAAGAATTCAAGGCCTTCCTGACATTGGTGTGAAGTACCACAAGCTTACAGCACCATACCATCCATCAACTAATGGCCAAGCAGAACGGTATGTCCAAACGGTGAAGGATGCCCTCAACGCGATGAAAACAACCAAAGGAACTCTACAGACAAACCTGAATGAGTTCCTTCGCCAATTTAGAAGAGCGCCGCACTCTACCACTGGACAATCTCCATCTCAACTATTTCTGGGACGAGAACTTCGGACACGTCTCAACCTGGCGAGACCCGAAGGCGTTCGCACTAGAGTCTGCGAGAAACAGAAAGCAGAAATGGTCTCGACATTCCGCACCTTCGAAGCGGGTCAGTCAGTCTACTTCCTCTCTGGCAACCCGAACCTGGACAAGCGGCTCCCCGGTACCATCGCAGCCCGCATCGGAGATCTTCACTATGATATCAACTACCGGGAGAAACGAATAAAGCGCCACATCGACCAAAGTAGGCCATTTCCAAGAATACGGCTAAACACAGAGAACCAGGAACCAACCAGCGATGAACCTACCGAAATTCCACCTAGGCCACGACGTGTTCGGATCTTCCCAGCACCTGCTACCGCGGTACCACCCGAGAGGATGCCACAAGTGATCCGTGGAAACCGAACACCAACACCAGCTCCTCCATTTATACCACGCATGTCTACCATTAAGATTTTCACCACAGACATGACAAGTTCAATTTGAATGAGGGAGGAAATGTTGTGTATTCGAACCGTCAGAAATGTATGTTTTAAAGAAAGTTCATCTTCAACAGTTGGTAACACATACACACCACTAGAGACCCAGTTATCGATGACTCGACCTGACAGGAGCCGTTATTGTGGCGCACTGATCTGTATTGTTCTGTATATATGTTGTTTGGCTTCCTCATAATAAATGGTCAATCTTAGAAAACACAAAAGTGCCAATATGCAGTCACAATAAATGAGCATTTCATTGCCAGACGCTGACAACTAGGGACATCAAACATTTTCATAACATACTAGCAGGTACACGCGGCGTCGCTCGCGTCATAGCCGTGTCATATTGTTATTCAATGAAATGCAGGTTTAACCCCGTTAACACCCCTTTAGAACCTGAATATTCAAAAATCCCTCCTTAGTAGACGTTTTCGACACACAACAAACATATCCCCAAAATATCATTCTTCTAACATTAATAGTTTTATAACAGCTTAGGCTTTCACGGCCGGCGTTCTTAATTAAATACAAGTTTTTCGGGCTTGTAGGCCGTGGTCCAGACAGGATATCTCCCGACGTTTCACCGGAAACTGCCGCAGTTTCCGGTGAAACGTCGGGAGATATCCTGTCTGGACCACGGCCTACAAGCCCGAAAAACTTGTATTTAATTATTAATAGTTTTGGTTGGTCGATTAGAGTGAATATCCAAAAATCCTTCCTTAGTGGACGTTTTTCTTCCAGAATTTCACCCCTCCCGATGGGCCCCTTAAAATGGATTTATGAAAAAACGGTCGAACACCTATTTATTTAATTATTTTTTATATTTTTATTAAGCTGATTCTTTTCCTCTGAGTTTCAAACTCCTCGCCTATGTCGTTTAAGAGATGCACACTCCGTTAGGAATCGTTCAACCCCCACTTTTCACCCCTTTCACTCATAATATACACCACATCGAAAAACAATTAGACATGTGTCAGCTTATTTTTAATGCTTAGTTTATATGCCAAGTATCACATCCCCAAATGAAACCACTCGTGAGATATTGTTATTCAATAAAATGCACGTTTATCCCCTTAACACCCCTTTAGAACCTGAATATCCAAAAATCATTCCTTAGTGGACGTTTCCGACATACAACAAACATATCCCCAAAATTTCATGTTTGTTACTTCAATGATTTTGGCTGGGCGATGGTGAATGAGTGAGTCAGTCAGGACATTTTCTTTCATTTATTTTTGAGAATTTCACCCCTCCCCATGAAGCCGTTAAATGCGATTTATGAAAAAAAAAACCCGGTGCAACACCTATTATCTTATTTTTAAGCGGATTTTATCCGTTAAATTTCAAACTTCTCGCTTATGTCTTTTATGAGATACACGCTCCGTTCAGAATTTTTCAACCCCCAATTTTCACCCCTTTCACCTCATAATATACATCATATCGATAAACCCTTAGACATATGTCTGCTTATCTTTACTGATTAATTTATATGCCGAATATCACATCCCCAAATCAAACAACTCGTGAGATATTGTTAATCAATGAAATGCAATTTTAACCCCCTTTACACCCCTTCAGAACATGAATATCCAAAAATCCATCCTTTTTGGACGTTTTCGACATACAACGAACATATCCCCAAAATTTCAAGTTTCTAACTGCAATATGTTTGCCTGGGGGATTATGAGCGAATATCCAAAAATCCTTCCTTAATGGACGTTTTCGACATACAACGAACATAACCCCAAAATGTCATGTTTCTAACTTCAATAATTTCGGCTGGGCGATGATGAGTGGGTGAGTAGTTCAGGACATTTTCTTTCATTTATTTTTCAGAATTTCACCCCTCTCATGAACCCCTCAAATTGGATTTATGAATAAAGGCGATCGAACACCTATTTACTTATTAGCCTATTTTCAATTTTGAAAGAATAGGCTTATGAGATCACCTTTCGTCCGTGTGTGTGTGTGTGTGCGTGCGTGTGTGTGTGTGTGAGGTATGTGTGTCCCTAATAACTTTTTAACGTTTGGAGTGATTTCAATGAAACTCGGTAAGTTCATAGCACTATTCCGGGCGACCCTGACCGTGCCCTTCAAATTTTGTTACGTCTCACAAATCCAACATGGCGGATGTGCGAAATATTTCACCAGCATTCAATATCTCCGAAACTATTGCCGATATCGTTCTGAAATTGTGTACGGTGATAAAGGGCACTACTAGAAGTTCACCTATGAGACTTTGAAAAACCTGGTTACTACAACACCAACATGGCGGCCAAGCGAAGTTGAGACTTTTAAATAGATTTTACTCGCGATTTAACCATCCAAACGTAATGAAACTTGGTACAGCAAATATTTATACACATTGTAATGCAATGGGGTCTAAGTTAGTTCAATTGTTTACATAACCTCAGAATGGCGGTTGTGCGAAATATTTCACTGTCATTCTATATCTCCGAAACCATTACGGATATCACCCTGAAATTTTGTACGGTGATAAAGGGTACTGGTACAAGTTTATCTATGTAACATTCATAAACCTGTAAAGTACAAAACGAACATGGCGGCCAAGCGAATTTGAAATATTTTAATATACTTTTCTCGTGATTTAACTCACTGAGCGCAGTGAAATGTAGTACAGGAAATGTCTATACACATTGTAATGAACTGGTATCTAATTTAGATCAATTGTTTACATAACCTCAAGATGGCGGCTGTGCGAATTTTAAAATTAAGTTTTTATTTCTTGTGTCGTAATCATGCGATCGAAGTGAAAGTTTGAATAATGAACCTGCGCAATAATTTTCCTTTAATGGTACATAACTATATGGCCTATATATTTAACAATCCAAGGTGGCGACCATCCGAAATATTTAGACGGCTCTGAATATCTACGAACCAATTATAGCAATCAAACTGCAATTTTTAATGTTCTTAGGGGCTTCAAATAACCTGGTGATCACAAATCCAACATGGCGGCGACGCGAAGTATAAATATTCACATTATCGTTCCTCGCAATTTAACCATCCGAGTGCAGCGAAACTTGGTACAGTAAATCCTTATACGAATGTTAATCCACTGGCATCATATTTATTTCAATTGTTTCCATAACCACAAGATGGCAGCTGTGCGAAATTTTAAAATCTCCTTGTTATTTCTTGTGTCCTAATCATGCGATTGGAATTTGAATGCTACACGTACACAATAATCTTCATGTAACAGTACATAACTCTAGGACCTACATATATAAAATCCAACATGGCGACCATCCGAAATATTTAGTCGGTTCTCAATATCAACGAATCTATTACAGCAATCAAACTGAAATTTTGTATTTTGATAGTGGCAATTAGTATAAGTAGGATATATGAAAATAGGCTGTATAGTTCTTCACGGAACGACTTGTTTTTAAGCTGATCTTCCCCCCTGAGTTTGAGGAGTGAGTGAGTTAATCAGTTAGAACACTTTCTTTCCTGTATTTTCCCCTCAGAATTTCATCCCTCTCCAAAGGCCCCTTAAATTGGATTTATGAAAAAACAGTCGAACACCTATTTACATATATTTTAAGCTGTTTTTTTTTCGCTGAATTTCAAACTTCTCGCCTATGTCGTTTAAGAGATACATGCTCCGTTAAGAATCCTTCAACCCCCAATTTTCACCCCTTTCACCTTATTCACCTTATAATATATACCACACCGATAAACCCTTAGACATAATTATGTCTGCTTATTTTTAATATTTAGTTTATATGCCGAATATCACATCCTCAATGAAACAACTCATGAGATATTGTTAATCAATGAAATGCACGTTTACCCCCTTAACACCTCTTAAGAACCCGAATAAACAAAAATCCTTCATTAGTTGACGTTTGCGACATAGAACGAAAATATTCCCAAAATTTAATATTTCCTACTTCAATAGTTTTCGCTGGGCGATGATGAGTGAGTGAGTCAGTCAGGTCATTTTCTTTCAATTATTTTTACCAGAATTTTACGCCCTCCCCATGCGCCCCTTAAATTGGATTTATGAAGAAACGCTCGAACACCTATTAATTTATAAATTTAAACTGTCTTTTCCCCCTGAGTTTGATGATTGAGTGAGTTAGTCAGTCAGTGAGGACACTTTCTCTCCTTTTTTTTCTAGAATTTCACCCCATCCCATTGGCCCCTAATATTGAATTTATGAATAAACGGTTGAACACCGATTGACTTATTTTTAAGCTGTCTTTTTTTCGCTGAGTTTCAAACTTCTCGCGTATGTCATTTAAGAGATACACGCTCCGTTAGGAATCCTTCTATCCCCACTTTTCACCCCTTTCACCTTATAATATACACCACATCGAAAAACCCTTAGACACATGTCTGCTTATTTTTAATGATTAGCTTATATGCCGAGTAGAGCCTCCGTGGCTTAGGAGGCAGCACGCCAGCCTCTCACCGCTGGGTCCGTGGTTCAAATCCCGGTTACTTCATGTGAGATCTGTGCTGGACAAAACGGAGGCAGACAGGTTTTCTCCGGGTACTCCGGTTTTCCCTGTCACAATTTCATTCCAGCAACACTCTCCACTAATTTCATTTCATCTGTCATTCATTTTATCATTGCCCCAGAGGAGTGCGTCAGGCCTCGGCAGCCGGCACAGTTCATATCCTCACCGCTAAATGGGGGCTTCATTCATTCCATTCCTGACCCGGTCGGAGACTGGAAGCAGGCTGTGGAATTTCATTTTCAGTTTATATGCCGAGTATCACATTCACAAATGAAACCACTCGTGAGATATTATTATTCAATAAAATGCAGGTTTAACCCCCTTAAGACACCTTTAGAACCTGAATATCCGAAAATCCTCCCTTAGTGTACGGTTTTGACATACAACGAACATATCCCAAAAATGGCATGTTTCTAACTTCAATAATTTTGGCTGGACGATGATGAGTGAATGAGTGAGTCAGGACATTTTCTTTCATTTTTTTTTTCAGAATTTGACCCCTCACCATGAACCCCTTAAATTTGATTTATGAAAAATAAATTGTCGAACACTTATTTACTTATTTTTAAGCAGTTTTCTCTCCCTGAGTTTGAAGAGTGGGTGAGTCAGTCAATCAGTTAGGACGCTTTCTTTCCGGTCCCCCCCCCAGAATTTCACCCCTCCCCATGGGCCCCTTAAATTGAATTTATGAAAAAAAACGATCGAACATCTATTTACTTATCTTTTAATCTGTTTTTTTTTTCGCTGAGTGTCAAACTCCTCGCCCATGTCGTTTAAAAGATACACGCTCCGTTAGGAATCGTTTTCACCCCCTTTCACCTCATAATATACTGAACCCTTCAGAAAAGCAGTGTTTAATGTAAGAAATCTTAATCAAGGGGTCGCGCTCAGTTCCTATGTGATGTTTACGTTCGCCAAACAACATGCTCTACTGAGGTAAGGGTCAAAGGATATAAACTATAAATCAAGAAAGAAAGGTGACAAGATGTAAAATAATAACAAGATTTAATGACTAATAGTGCATAAAAAGAAATAAACAACAATAAAATATAAAAAAAATCCTCCCTGAATTTCCCCTGATAGGAATATCTATAAATTTGAGGAGTCAGACGGATCTCCCCTTTTATTTAAAATGTGGATCCTGGTTCCACTACCTTGCAATTTGGGTTTTATGTGCGCGTAATGACTAACTACGAGGAATGAGTACTTTGGATGACTGTTCGTTTACAACGGGTTAACAGCCACGATGCTTACGAACAATCATCTCGTAAATCAACGTTTATGGATATGGAACATGAAATTAATAAAAACCCTTAAAAAGTAATGCTGACTCACGCACTAAATCTACTATTTACAGGAATCTCTCTCGGGACCCTCATTAGCGCGGAGACGCACTTGACTTTGAGCTGCCAACACTGGCCAAATTGCTCAACACAAACAAGGAAATACAGCATAGCACGTGACTCACGGGTCACTGAATGAAATATAAACATGGAATAAACCAACAACAACAAAAGCCTGACTGGCTGACATTACTTTATATGAACAAAACTGCATGTTAAGCTAACGCTTCGGAGATTATCGTGATTCGTAGGCAACTCCCATTTATTTAACAATTTTTATCATTGATCAGTTCTTATTCTGTATTTCAAGTTATTACTGAGCCACACAGGCACTCTCCACTAATGACCTGGCTGGCACCCTTCAATCCGTCTTGTGAAACATCTCCCCTCTTCCTCAATCACCTGTCATTGTCCCACTCCAGTGTGTATAAATACCTGACCAGCTGTGCCGTTATCTCAAGGAATCAACAGCAACAAACTCAACCACTTCAACATATGGCCAGACATTAATCAAAATATCCAGAATTGCCCTCGCGAGGTCACAATATGGATTTGTCATCAAGCTGCCAGAAATCAGTCTACGCTGAAATTCCCGCTTGTAATGACACAAATACACACACTCACACACACACATTTGGGAATGACAATACGTATTTTCACACAGATCGGCTGAATGGATGCTCGCCGACAATTTAAAAAAAAAATATTAAACCCTACGATAGAGCTGACTGCTCTTCGTCACAAATCACATTGCTCCAAAGGCAATAATCTCATTGAATCTGATCAATAATAAAACAACAGAAATTAATTACCCTCCAATCTACTGTATAATTATTTTACTTCAGTTCTACTTCTGAAACACAACATATCTCCGAGAGACGTTTTTAACCGCATCGCGTAACATATGCAAACACGGTCGTCCACATAGCTACGTTAGTTACAACAACAAACAAGAAAAGAACCTTCTACTAATAATATATGCGAGCTGTTTCCATGCAAAATGTGAGTCAGACCAAAACTAAATAGACTACGTTAATCACACAAGCAAATTATTTACAAAACAAAATATGTCCCATACACCATAAGTTAATTTATCAGATAATAATAAATATTATTCAGTACTCATCCTCAGTCAGCCACCCGTCAAAGAACATCCGCAGCCATCTCCCAACTGGATCCTTCTTATCTCATCTCAACCATCTTGACGGAGTCTTGATATTTCCAGGCTTCCTCCATGGTCAATGATGTCATCTCTCGTGCTGATTCAAAATTAAATTATTATACACTTGATGTCTGACTACTAAATTCGCCGTTCGGGTACTACTTTCCCCAAAGCAGTCTGTTGGCGAATTATCGAAGATACTGTCCCTACAAATATAGTACTGTGACTATCTAACACTGAATTTAACACTTTTAATAATAATTTCTGTGTCCTTCATGACACGCAAAGTATAAATGTCAACGTCCTTAGACGCGCAAAGTATAAAAACCTGTGTCCACGACAAACAAAATCAAAGTCTACGTCCGTAGACGCACAAAGTAAAAGTCAACCTGTGTCCACGACACACAGAGTAATAATAAGCCTCCCGTCCTCAGACGAAAACAAGTAATAATCAACCTGTGTCCACGACACACAAAATCAAAGTCTACGTCCGTAGACGCACAAAGTAAAAGTTCTCCCGTCCTCAGACGAAAACAAGTAAATAGGCCTACGTCCGTCGACGCACCGAGTAATAATAAGCTATGTCTTGGCTCTTCACACCACTTATAAATGAACCAGCCCTAGGTGTAGATAGAGGGGGAAATTAGATAAAAATTTCACAAAATAATAGTGATACAGGAATGAAATAAATATCACTGAACTCGAAAAATAGCGCAGGTCAAGAATATGCCCATTAATCCTAGAATCGATCGTAGAGATGTTGTCTAGGCGATCTCCCGCGTGAATGCTAGCCGAGCGTGCCCACGCTAGACCTGCCGCGCTAAATAGGCATTCTTCTCTCATTGGTTCCCACATTGTCTGTAACTTGGCGGTTTTTATCAGACCTTGGCTTAGTAGGAGTGTCTAGCATGCTCATCAGCCACTCACGTTACTGCATCATATTTCTTCTAGGCGCGAATATCACAATGAACAT
Organism: Meconema thalassinum; assembly: GCA_946902985.2. Lineage (NCBI taxonomy): Eukaryota > Metazoa > Arthropoda > Insecta > Orthoptera > Tettigoniidae > Meconema > Meconema thalassinum. The sequence continues at coordinate 599,496,175 of OX336388.2, read as the reverse complement.
ACCAGCAGCATGTCTCACTGCGCGTCGCTTCTATTTTGAGGCGGCCACCACCTGTCCTTCTGAATCATAGCTATGGTCATTCTTTTCACAATCCTAAGTATTTAGCCTTTTGTCAAACAGCTTCAGGTATGTCCCCACTGTCTTCAGCAACTGCTTGAAATTTCCTCATCTCCGTCTGGCTATTTTCATGATGCTTGTAGAAGTATTTATTAATTGAAGAAATAAAATATCGAATCATTTAACCATCAGAGGTTAAAAGGGTTCACAACTCCTCCACTCACAAAATTTCGAACTTCGGAGAAAGTCGATAATTTAAAAAAAAAACTTCAGTAGGCCAAATTGTTTTATTTCGGAATCACCCCTTTTCTATTACTTGGTCTAGTCGCTCCTGTCTTGAATGGCATTTACTCGTTTCACATCCTGCTCATAATGACTCTTTCAACTGCTTGCGTGACGCGCTGGTGCCTCGGGCAACACTCTGCTCGCCTCGTTAATGTTTGTCAACACCAACTCTACTTCCTCCTTCACGTGCCGTACTCAACTGCTCCCCGTGCACTTTGTTGATAGTAGGACGTCCATATATTCAAACTGCATCGTTATTTCGGCGCTACCATGGTTCACTTCTACGATACTTTTTTAAGTTGGCAGCGTTGTAGACTGACATTGTTCCTGTACTCAATTCTTTCACTCTGTAAGCATTATTTCCAAGGTTTCTTACGATAGCATAGGGTCCTATGAACTTTTCGCAGAATTTACTGAAGATTTTCTTCTCTGAGTCCGATATAGCGGGTCGTTTCACCAAAACGAGCTGGTTGATTTCAAGATCACTGTGAAACCTCTTATTTCTTACTCGCCGTAATCTGCGGTCTGCTTGTTTTCTCATGTAGGCTCTCGTCCTCTCATTTCGCAAGTCAGGTGCTATCATTGGATCTTGTGGGCAGTTAATGATGCTTTTCCACGTTCTCACTGGATACTCGTTTTTGTGTAGGACCATAGGGATCTGTCCTGTTGACTCGTGCCTGGTAGAATTCATGCATGTCTCTACATCCTTGATTTTATCCACCCATCTGTGATGTTCATTTGGAATGAAGATTCTCAAATATGATATTACACACTTAATTACTCTCTCACTTGGATTTGCTTGAGCATGTCGGATACTGCTTAAAATGTGTTTTATACCCATGTCCTCCATACCTTTCTTGAATTCGGCGCTTGTGAAATAGCTGCCATGATCTGATAATATAAATTCTGGTTTTCCAAGGATTGGAATAACTCTATTCCGAATACGACTGAGTACCTGTTTTGAAGTAGTTTTCTGAATGGGGCATAATACGACAAACTTAGAAAATACATCAATGCATACTAGTAAGTGTCGGCAACCTCGCCTTCCCTTCGGGATTGGACCGAAACAGTCGAGTGCCAGTAGCTCGCATGGTTTCTGAGGTAGCAATGGTCTAGGATACTGCCTCATTAAATAATTATTTGGCTTTGTCCTCTGACAAGGATCACAAGTTGTAATGACGTCACATATAGTTTTTCTCATACGTGGCCATGTAAATGTCTCTGCTATTGTCGCTTCGCACTTATCTACGCCCATGTGACCGTAACTTTCGTGAGTATGCCATGTCAGTCCTCGTTGTAACGAAGCAGGTACTAATATGCGTAACTTGGTGTGGTCATTATCTACCCATTTGTGCAGCAAATTGTTGACATAAACATATCTTCCTTCTTTGGCTTTCGCTTCTCGAAATGCAGGTGTCCCTGTAGGTAGTTGCTTTCTGAAGTATTGAATTAATAGCATCATCCATGGCTCCGCTTCTTGTTCTCGCTGTATCTCACGTAACTCCTCCAAGAATTCCCGGTCCTTCGGTGTTAACTCCAAGTGTTGTAGCATCGCCGTTTCTTCGTTATCAGGCTCTGGGTTCCTGCTGAGTGCATCCGGAATCACGTTCATCTTCCCTGGGCAATGTTCAATCTCAATGCTAAACTGCTGAATATATATAGACCAACGTGTCACACGTTCGCTTGCCATCGACGTCTTAAACAAGAATGTTAGTGCCTTGTGATCGGTCCTGACAACAATAGGGTAGCCGTAAATTATTCGTTTCCATTGTTGTAGCGCATGAAGTATGGCCAACAGCTCTAGTTCCGTTACCGTATAATTGCGCTCGTGCTTACGCAATTTTCGGCTGACAAATGCCAAATATGTTTTATGCTGCAGGTTAGCTGGATCCTCTTGGTAGAGCATAGCACCTATACCAATTAGTGAAGCATCCGCTTGGATTATAAATTTGAGCTTGAAATCTGGATATCCTAATTTAATGCAGTTTTCCAATAGCTGTTTTGTTGCTTGGAATGCCTTCTCACACTCCGAATTCCATAACCATTTATTCTTCTTCTTTAACATTTCCTGCATGGGAGCTACAGTCTCCGTATAACCTGGACAGTTTTCTTTAAAGAATCCCGTTACGCCTAAGACAGCCCGAATGTGCTTGACTCTCGTTGGTGTAGGGAAATTCTTTATCGCTTCGATCTTAGCTGGATTTGGCTTCACTCCCTCCTTGTCAATGACGTGACCCAAATATAAGATCTCGCTCTTGAAGAAATGCGATTTCTTCAGATTTACTTTGAAATTCGATGCATTCAGGTTGCCTAATACTTCATCTAAATTCTCCATGTGAGTTTCAATGTTGTCGGATGCCAGCAAAATGTCATCAATGTAGCGTACCGTCATCTCCTTAACTTCCTCGGTTAGATTCCGGTCCAGGGCTCGGATTAAGGCACATCCCGCTGTTTTGACTCCATAGGGCATTCGAACGAAGCAAAACGTTTGGTTATCGAATAAGAAGCCAGTTAGAAGCTGTGACTTCTCATCCAATTCAATATGGTGGAACGAGCTCGTCAGGTCAACTGATGAATAAATGCTTTTTTTTAAGCCTTTTAATACGTCTCTGATAATTGGCGCTCTGTCATACTCAGGAAAAATGAGTCTCGTGTTGAGATTTCTGGCATCTTCACAAAGTCTAATAGATCCATTTGGTTTTGTGACTGCCAAAATCGCATTTAGATAAGGTGTCAGTGTCTTCCTTATTACTCCAGCTTGTAACATCTCATCCATAATTACCTTGACTTGACAACGATATTTTTCAGGAATTGGATACAACCTACTTTTGAAAGGTGACCAATCCTCGACTTGCATTGAATATTTGAAATTTAATATTTTCCCAGGTACTGTATAAAATACTGTTTTGTGCTTCCTTAAAATCTCTTCCAATTGCTTTCTGTGTTCACCCCCAAGTTGAATGTCATTGAGCCGCTCCTGTAGTAACTCTTCAAATTGTGCCTCACTGTCGTCTCCTTCCGTTAATAAAGACCATATCTCCTGGGATTCACTCTCCTCATCTAGTTCTACAACAGGTCCTTCTATGATGTTATCTTCTGCCTTTCGTACCTCCTCTTCCGTCTCTTCTGATATTGCTTCCAATGCCCAAGAATTTACATCTCTTCCGGTAGTGATTTCATCCATATGCAATCCCACGTTTTTCAGCTGATCATACTCTCTAAAACTGACAGTATTCTTGTGCAAATCTATCACTGCTTGATAGTCACAAATAAAATTTGCACCAAGAATTATATTGAAATTCATCTTTTCCATGATAATGAATGTTTGCCCAAAAGTGTGTTCCAATATGTTCAGCTCTAAGTATGCCTGACGTTTACAAGTGACGGTGCGTTCAGGAATAACACCCCTCACTTTGAGCTGTGGTACGGGAATTACAGGAATATTTTGACTCCGTCCCAACTCTCGAACCAAGGCCTCCGATACCAGACTGATCTGTGACCCCGTATCCAATAAACATCTTATATTAATTCCACCAATCCTCGCGTAAATAATGGGTAATTGCCTAATTTCATCGTTCCGTGGTTTCACCGTCTCCTCCAGGCAGTCTTCTGGCAAAGCCATCCATTCTTGTATCTTCGCTACTATCCATCCCTCTTCAACTTCCGACTGTTGCGTTTGTAGGCTGTCTTCTTTATCCAAATTTAGCATTTTTTTTAGCTCCGGTGCAACTCCCATCATCCGTTTGTCGCCGATGCCCTTGATATTCCTCTTGTCTCAGTAGACTTCCAGCTTCCTCAGTATGTGTATCAGGGTTCTTCATGTTCCCAATGGCTTTTTCCCATCTTCCTAGCTCTCCACCTTGACTAGCGTGTAATTCCTCTAGGTAATTTTGTGATTGAGCGTGCCTATCATCCCAGTCATTTCGATAATTTCGTGGCTCTCCTTGATTTTGGTCTCTTCTTCCTTTCCATCTTTGATTAGCATTGTAATCACCGTATCTTCCATAAGGCCTGTCATTTCTTCGATTTTCACGCCAATGTTGATATCCTCTCTGTTGATACCTATTGTTGCCTTGATATGATCTATTATTGTAGTTATTTTTGTTACGCTGGTATGGTCTGTTTTCTCCTTCTTCCTGGTTTCGCCTAGGTGTGGAAGTGCTTGTATTAGTGCCCTGCGTTTTAGTGTTTGCCTGCTTAGGTTTTATGACCTCTGTCGCATTGACTAACTCCAGCTGTCTTCCTCCTCTATAATGATTATGAGACGTAGTATCATGTATCTGGCGTAATATCTGCTCTGCATGTATGGCCGTACTAACGTTCGCTGCGACTAGTACTTGTTGCACGTTGACTGGTAATTGCCTCGCTATTGTCATCACCAGATCCGCTTCATTTAAAGGGTAATCAAGGTCGCGAAATTTTAACATTTGCATGTTAAAGAAATCTGAGTATTTTGTTTGCTGGGTGGTTTGGTACTTTCTAGAGTAAAGCTCCATCCTTAGACTGTGTTGTGTTGCGGGCGACCAATATTTGCGCAGAAACGCCAATTTAAAATCTGACATGGTTCCAAATGTATATTTGAAGCTTAAAAACCATGTAAGGACATTTCCTGATAAAAATCTCTCCATCATCCTCAATCTACGTGCTTCAGGTACCCCGGTGTCATTGTAATGGTCTTCAATTTCTTTAATAAAAGCTTTAGGTGTTACCCCTGAATTCTCCGTGTATTTCTGCGGTTTATAATCGCTCGAGCGAATTACTTGGATAAGTAGTGTAGGCTGATGACCGTCTTGTGGTGTTGAGCTCCTATCGATATTCTTGCGAAACCCTTCCGTGTTTGTTGTTAATGGGCTCTCCGCCTGAGTCTGACTTTCTGCTGTGCTTGCCTCTGGGCTATTTGAGTCATCCTGCTTGTCTTTCAATGTTCCTGTTCTAAATATCGACGATTGCTCTAATGACCTGAGTTCGGCTTTAATGATCCTGTCCGTCTGTTCTTTAAGTTTGCTCTTCATTTCTTGCTCTAATGCTTGAATACGAGTGTGATTTTCGCCTACTGTTTTAAGAATGGTGGATCTTTCCTCTTTAGAATCGATATTCATTTTTTTCCAATCTTTTCTTATCTGCTCTTTAATCGTGCTTACTTTCTCTTCAATCTGGCGTTTAGAGTCGTCTAAGGTACTCTTTAATTGCTCCTGATCCGCTTCTAGGCTTTTCCACTGCTCTGCTGATTTTATTTCGAGACGATCCATATCTTTAATTATGCCGGATATGTTCTCATCTACCGCTGATAATTGTTGTTGGATGACTTTGCCGCTCTTTTCCATCTCCATAAATCGTCCTTCTAAATTCTCCTGAGCTATCCTGACCTCGCTTGTATTCATAGTGCACGCTATTTCAATTTGCTCTAATTTAGCTAACACCGTTTCATCCAGAATGCTAAGTTTTTGATCAAAAATACTTTCCATTTTCTTAATCTGATCTAATTGCTTTTCATTATTTTTACTCACATCTAGGGCCAGTAATATCATCTGTTGATTAGTGTGATCTTTCATCTCTGCGGTTAGCGTCTCTAACTGTGAATTGATAGTGTCATTAATTTCACTTTTTAATTACCTAGCTTGTTCCGCCTGATATTCATTCTGTTCAATTCTACTGTTATTTAATTGTGTCCGCAATGATTCACTTTGTTCGGATAATTTGTTTATCGACTCACTTTGTTCTAACATAGTATTGTTTAATGCTTCACTTTGTTCGGATAACTTCGCGTTCAATGCTTCACTTTGTTCTACCATACTAGTGTTTAATGATTGACTCTGTTCTGATAATTTAGCGTTTAATGCTTCACTTTGTTCTAACATACTACTGTTTAATGATTGACTCTGTTCTGATAATTTAGCGTTTAATGCTTCACTTTGTTCTAACATACTATTGTTTAATGATTGACTCTGTTCCGCCAATTTAGTGTCCAACAATGCCTGTGTTCTCCTAGCTGCACTCTCAATGATTTCTTGAATCTGTTCAACCGTTGCCATATTACACACTTTATATGAGACATTAGGGAAATGGCATAAAGCAATGCCCTTTGACACACACATAAAATCCAATGCACATTTAATTTCTTTACCCTACTCAGTTCATTTATTTTTACATTTAATCCCACTAGTCGATTGCATCTCTGAGTAGTTCCAACTTTATTCAATTTAATTTAAACCCAAACACATATTCAGTCATTAAATTGTTATCCTGATCTGATATTAACACTGACCAATTAACAAAGTATTAATTGTCATTTAAGGCTACAGCCTCCTAACATTTTTACGAGTTTGACTTTCTAAACAAATCTAATTTTAACTTTAATCATTGGGCGCCCGGCATCACATATATATTACCTTTTACTTTAATTCAATAGACAAAAACGTGAACCGTATTTTACATTGCAAACTCCTGATTTTACTTTATATTTCACACTTTTGGCGGTATCCTCTTCGCCTCACTTACTTTTAATAAAATATCACTTCCCGGTGATTAAAATACTGCCATATCTGCCCGCACTTACGGCATGTCAGTTTTATTCAAATACGCCACTTAAATGTGTTCCAGCAGCGAACCAGCAATAAAATTACACCTTCATTGTTGCGTCAGTTTGAAAACCCAACTACGCTTACATTGACATGTGCAAAATCTTTGCCGTTACACCACAGTGAACCGCCCCACGCTTGGCCGCGCCAGTTTACTCCTATGAACCCTTCAGAAAAGCAGTGTTTAATGTAAGAAATCTTAATCAAGGGGTCGCGCTCAGTTCCTATGTGATGTTTACGTTCGCCAAACAACATGCTCTACTGAGGTAAGGGTCATAGGATATAAACTATAAATCACGAAAGAAAGGTGACAAGATGTAAAATAATAACAAGATTTAATGACTAATAGTGCATAAAAAGAAATAAACAACAATAAAATATAAAAAAATCCTCCCTGAATTTCCCCTGATAGGAATATCTATAAATTTGAGGAGTCAGACGGATCTCCCCTTTTATTTAAAATGTGGATCCTGGTTCCACTACCTTGCAATTTGGGTTTTATGTGCGCGTAATGACTAACTACGAGGAATGAGTACTTTGGATGACTGTTCGTTTACAACGGGTTAACAGCCACGATGCTTACGAACAATCATCTCGTAAATCAACGTTTATGGATATGGAACATGAAATTAATAAAAACCCTTAAAAAGTAATGCTGACACACGCACTAAATCTACTATTTACAGGAATCTCTCTCGGGACCCTCATTAGCGCGGAGACGCACTTGACTTTGAGCTGCCAACACTGGCCAAATTGCTCAACACAAACAAGGAAATACAGCATAGCACGTGACTCACGGGTCACTGAATGAAATATAAACATGGAATAAACCAACAACAACAAAAGCCTGACTGGCTGACATTACTTTATATGAACAAAACTGCATGTTAAGCTAACGCTTCGGAGATTATCGTGATTCGTAGGCAACTCCCATTTATTTAACAATTTTTATCATTTATCAGTTCTTATTCTGTATTTCAAGTTATTACTGAGCCACACAGGCACTCTCCACTAATGACCTGGCTGGCACCCTTCAATCCGTCTTGTGAAACATCTCCCCTCTTCCTCAATCACCTGTCATTGTCCCACTCCAGTGTGTATAAATACCTGACCAGCTGTGCCGTTATCTCAAGGAATCAACAGCAACAAACTCAACCACTTCAACATATGGCCAGACATTAATCAAAATATCCAGAATTGCCCTCGCGAGGTCACAATATGGATTTGTCATCAAGCTGCCAGAAATCAGTCTACGCTGAAATTCCCGCTTGTAATGACACAAATACACACACTCACACACACACATTTGGGAATGACAATACGTATTTTCACACAGATCGGCTGAATGGATGCTCACCGACAATTTAAAAAATATTAAACCCTACGATAGAGCTGACTGCTCTTCGTCACAAATCACATTGCTCCAAAGGCAATAATCTCATTGAATCTGATCAATAATAAAACAACAGAAATTAATTACCCTCCAATCTACTGTATAATTATTTTACTTCAGTCCTACTTCTGAAACACAACATATCTCCGAGAGACGTTTTTAACCGCATCGCGTAACATATGCAAACACGGTCGTCCACATAGCTACGTTAGTTACAACAACAAACAAGAAAAGAACCTTCTACTAATAATATATGCGAGCTGTTTCCATGCAAAAGGTGTGTCAGACCAAAACTAAATAGACTACGTTAATCACACAAGCAAATTATTTACAAAACATAATATGTCCCATACACCATAAGTTAATTTATCAGATAATAATAAATATTATTCAGTACTCATCCTCAGTCAGCCACCCGTCAAAGAACATCCGCAGCCATCTCCCAACTGGATCCTTCTTATCTCATCTCAACCATCTTGACGGAGTCTTGATATTTCCAGGCTTCCTCCATGGTCAATGATGTCATCTCTCGTGCTGATTCAAAATTAAATTATTATACACTTGATGTCTGACTACTAAATTCGCCGTTCGGGTACTACTTTCCCCAAAGCAGTCTGTTGGCGAATTATCGAAGATACTGTCCCTACAAATATAGTACTGTGACTATCTAACACTGAATTTAACACTTTTAATAATAATTTCTGTGTCCTTCATGACACGCAAAGTATAAATGTCTACGTCCTTAGACGCGCAAAGTATAAAAACCTGTGTCCACGACACACAAAATCAAAGTCTACGTCCGTAGACGCACAAAGTAAAAGTCAACCTGTGTCCACGACACACAGAGTAATAATAAGCCTCCCGTCCTCAGACGAAAACAAGTAATAATCAACCTGTGTCCACGACACACAAAATCAAAGTCTACGTCCGTAGACACACAAAGTAAAAGTTCTCCCGTCCTCAGACGAAAACAAGTAAATAGGCCTACGTCCGTCGACGCACCGAGTAATAATAAGCTATGTCTTGGCTCTTCACACCACTTATAAATGAACCAGCCCTAGGTGTAGATAGAGGGGGAAATTAGATAAAAATTTCACAAGATAATAGTGATACAGGAATGAAATAAATATCACTGAACTCGAAAAATAGCGCAGGTCAAGAATATGCCCATTAATCCTAGAATCGATCGTAGAGATGTTGTCTAGGCGATCTCCCGCGTGAATGCTAGCCGAGCGTGCCCACGCTAGACCTGCCGCGCTAAATAGGCATTCTTCTCTCATTGGTTCTCACATTTTCTGTAACTTGGCGGTTTTTATCAGACCTTGGCTTAGTAGGAGTGTCTAGCATGCTCATCAGCCACTCACATTACTGCATCATATTTCTTCTAGGCGCGAATATCACAATGAACATACCAGCAGCATGTCTCACTGCGCGTCGCTTCTATTTTGAGGCGGCCACCACCTGTCCTTCTGAATCATAGCTATGGTCATTCTTTTCACAATCCTAAGTATTTAGCCTTTTGTCAAACAGCTTCAGGTATGTCCCCACTGTCTTCAGCAACTGCTTGAAATTTCCTCATCTCCGTCTGGCTATTTTCATGATGCTTGTAGAAGTATTTATTAATTGATGAAATAAAACATCGAATCATTTAACCATCAGAGGTTAAAAGGGTTCAATACACCACATCGAAAAACCCTCAGACACATATCTTCTCATTTTTAATGATGTGTTTATATGCCGAGTATCACATCCCCCAATGAAACCTATCGGGAGTTATTGTTATTCAATGAAATGCAGGTTTAACCCCCTTAAGATTCCCTGAATATCCGAAAATCCTCCCTTAGTGGACGGTTTTGGCATACAATGATCATATTCCCCAAAATATCATGTGTCTAACTTCAATAATTTTGTCTGGACCATGGTGAGTGAGTCAGGACTTTTTCTCTCAATTTCCTTTTTTCAGAATTTCACCCTTCCCCATGAACCCCTTAAATTGGTTTTATGAAAAAAAAAATGTCGAACACCATTTTACTTATTTTTAAGCAGAATTTTTCCCCCTGAGTTTGATGAGTGAGTCTGTCAATCAGTTAGGACACTTTCTTTCCTGTTTCCCCCCCCCAGAATTTCCCCCTCCCTATGGACCCCTTAAATTGGATTTATGAAAAAACGGCCAAACACCTATTTACTTATTTTTTAAGCTGATTTTTTTTTCGCTGAGTTTCAAACTCCTCGCCTATGTCGTTTAAGAGATACACGCTCCGTTAGGAATCCTTCAACCCCCACTTTTCACCCGTTTCACCTCATAATATACACCACATCGAAAAACCCTCAGACATGTGTCTTCTTATTTTTAAGGAAGAGTGTATATGCCGAGCATCACATCTCCCAATGAAACCAATCGGGAGATATTGTTATTCAATGCAATGCAGGTCTACCCCCTTAACACCCCTTTAGAACCTGAATATCCAAAAATCCTTCCTTAGTGCGCGTTTTTGACTTACCATGAACATATCCCCAAAATTTCATGTTTCAAACTTTAATAGTTTTGGCTGGGCGATGATGAGTCAGTGAGTCATTGAATCAGTCAGTCGGTCAGGACACTTGTTTTTATATAAGAGATTCTACAGCACGCCAAAGAAGCTTATCTAGGACGTACTTATAATCAAGTTTACAGCGGCAGCACGTCCGAGGAGAATCGTGAGTAATGGCACTATTAAGAATAAGAACATATCGATAAAGTATTTTGTGAAAAAGGCAACAAAGCGACCCGGTAAAGAGCCTGTTTTACCCGTCTGCAGGGCAACTTTTCTAGGTATTTTGCAGATATCAAAAGACAGGGTAGGTCTGGCTTGTAAGCGGCACTTTGAGACTGGTCTTCTGCCTATAGATAAACGAGGAGGAGATACTCGTAGCAAGTACAGTGAAAATAAAAGACTAGCTATGAGCATTTTCATAGAGAAATTATTGTTGTTAGTGAATTACACTATTGTAGTGAACAAGTCAAAGGTCGCCAGTATTGATCAAGTGAGCTGAACATTAGTAAATTGCGTAGAAGTTACAGCCAGTCAGTATCAACTGAGCTACGAGTTAAGGCAGCTTACTTTAGGCTCTATTTCTGTCGGACATATAATATTGGATTTGGCACTCCAGCGACTGATGCTTGCTCAAAATGTTCGTTGCTGAAAGCTAAACTGAAGCACTGCAAGATTCCTCAAGAAAAGAATAATATAATAACTGAGTTAAGAGTACATAAATTAAGAGCACAAGCGTTTTATGATGTTCTACGTAATCAGGAAGATAATGAACTTATATTAAGTTTCGATTGCCAGAAAGATGTACCCCTTCCAAAATTACCTGATCAAGCCACGTATTACTCCAGACAATTGTATATGTAGAATTTTACAATTTGTGTAGGAACATCGCGTGAGCGTCAAACTACACGAAACACTTTTATATACAAGGGGCAGATGACCTCGTAGTTCCGCCCCTTAAAACAACAATAACTAACTAACAAGTGGCTGGAATCATCTCGTCCAAAAGGATCCAACGAAATAGCTTCCTGTGCTTATAACAGAAATCATCATCTTGATCTTACAGGTATCACAAACGTTAATTTGTTTTCTGACGGCTGTGGGGGTCAAAATAGAAATAGCATCATGATTGCAATTGTTTCCTATTGGCTGTATAATGATTCACCGCACAGGTTAAAGAAGTGGAGATGGTATTTCCCGTTGTAAGACACTCCTTCGGGAGAATTGAAAAGGAGATTAAAATGCGAGACACTATTGTAAAACCAGACACCTACACTCAAATTGTCATGCAGTGTGGCACAGTGAACACGTTAGGTGTTGATTGTCCGGTGTATGACTGGAAAGGTAGCGTATAATCTTCCCTTAAAGCACAAGGGTCATGGCATTTCAGAATTCAATCCTGCAAGAGATGCGTGTTTAGGAAAGTAAAATCCTCTACTCTTCTTCGTGGAGAGCAAAATTATAGGAGTGTCTTAACTGATTTCAAAGGGATAACTAAAAAGAGAAAAACGGTAACCTTCGAGAAGTTCAGTTGCCTCTTGGAGTAGCCGTCAAAGAAGAGAAGATGAGTGATGTGAACAAACTACTAACACTTCACTACGGGGAAGAGTGGAAAAATAATGAAGAACTTCAATATTATAAGAAAGTCATGGATCCAGAAAACGTGACAGTTGATGTGGAAGACGATCTTCTTTGTTAACCCCAGGAGCAGGATGACGACCTGAGAATCTAATCTATGTGACTTATTGCTCCTTGTGTATTATTATGTTACTGCATACTATTTTTTATTTAATTTGCTAGAAACTTGTGTTCACTGTAAATTTTGTGTGTTTATTAAATTAGGAGTGCATAGCAACATTAAAGTATGTGGTTTAAAATGATTGTTAAGAAAAATCCATGTTTTGTTCCAAAACTCGTCATATGCTAAAAGTTCGTTCCAAAATACTATTTTCTATTAACGTAAATCCAAAATCCGACGTCTGCGAATCTCCTAAACGCATTGCTGAATCTAACTCTGAACGTATTTTTTATGTTTATGTTATGTTTATGTTAGAGTTTGTACCAAGAATAACATAACATTTCCTGAATTTTACCGTTTAAGCGTATTTTTCGTTTTTCTCAATAACTTAAAAAATATATAATTAGAAATACCGCTACGAATAAGTACATGATCAATACAGGTTTTGCTCGTTGAAGTTTCTCTATTAGTGCCATATATCAACGATCTAAAATTATGCTTATGCAGTAAGTTTAAATATTCATTAGAGTCATACTCATCAAATAGGTCTATGTAAGTGTCGCCTATAATCAACTTGGTTTCTAGTGTACATTTTTGCTGGATATAATCATGGAGATTATTAATAAATAGTTGTTTATTGTATTTTTATGAGAGGTATATGCCTGTCAAAGGTGTCAATGCAATTCTATTGTCCCCTTAATTTATTTTCGGCCAAAGGAATTTGAAATCATTTTAAGTCACAGTTTCTACCTCATGGTCAATATAATTCTTCACCATAAAAACAACTCCAACACATTTGTTAAATAATCCTTCGTTATAATATGTTTTATAGTTGTAATGCTTGCATATATTAATGTTACCTAATTTCGAAGTTTCTGTGAGAATAACGACATCAAATAAGTCAATATGGTTATATGCTTCTAACTCGGCATCTAAAATAATTTAATTATTTGATAGACTTCTAATATTTGTGTGAAATATATACCTACTTCTGTATGAATTTGATATCTCACAAAGTCATCATTAATTAAATTCATACACAGAAATATTTGACAGGAAGAGGGTATTTACAATCAGTCAGCTGTTGAGATCTGTTGGTAAGGTATACTAATTTCTATATTGGATGTTTCGTCAGATGTGAAAGGGTGACCTAGCAGGTAGGGTTAATCGCTGTGGGGCAGTAAGAGGGGAGTAGTAAGTGGGAGGGGAAGGTTTAGTGACCTTTGCCGTGAGCTTGGATTTCCAAATGACAAAGGAAGCTGAAGTACGTACCAAATTATACGTATTAAAGTATTTAGCAGTGGCTGTTAACCTATACTTGAAACTATGTTAAAGGATCAGAATGAATCATGCAATAAATAAATAAATAAATTAATTAATGAAGTGAAATTAATAAAATATGATGCGTATTAAATTAGTGAGTTTATATAAATTAAAAATTAAATTGAAAAAGAAATTAATAACAAGAAGTTCCGTGACGAACTAAAGAGCCTACTTTTCTTAAAATATAAGATTCATGCCAATGATTAATCTATATGGACATAGGGTATCTAGAATAATGACGAACTAAAGTTGGTAATATCGAAATTTCTAATTAGTTCGAAATATACCTGACATTATGTAGCCTGATAGAGCACTGCAGTTGGCAGACCTGGTGACTGAATATATTCTTAGTTCCATCTCTTAAGGTGCAGAATACAAAATTTGGTTGAAGTCCAATGGATTGCATAGACGTTACATGCAGTTTAACGGATCTAACAGCGCGCGTAAAATCATGTTGGCAACAGTGACATACGTGTATTGGTCAGAAATAATCTGAAATAATATGATCTATGGCAGTGTCAATTTTGAATGAAATCCATTAATTAGTATAGAATTTACATGCATTTTAAAATTGGACCTATCAGCAGGCTTAGAATCATGTTGGCAGCACTGGCGTAGGCCTATATTAGTTATTCCAAATTAATCTAGAATGCCAGGTACTATACGTGTGCAAAGTTTAAAGCTATTGGCTTGCATACTTTCTGATATATTGATATTAGGGTAACAAAAATAGATACATTATTTATTAACAGTTGGCAGCCCTGGTTACTCTTAAGAATCGGCATAGTCATACCTGTTATGGTACACATAGCACACTCGAAATTTGGTTGAAATCCAAATGATAGTATATAAGTTACATGTATTTAAAGTTGGACCTCTCAGCAGGCTTAGAATGATGTTGGTAGCACTGACGTATATAAGTTACTCCAAATTAATATAGAATGCCAGGTTCTATACGTGTGCATAGTTTAAAGCTGTCGGCTTGCATACTTTCCGATATATGGGTATTTGGATTTTTTAAATGAGAGCATTTATTAACAGTTGGCAGCCCTGGTGGCTCTTAAGAATACGCTCAGTCATACCTGTTTATGTACGCATAGCACATGCGAAATTTGTTTGAAATCCAATTGATAGTGTAGAAGTTATTTGCACTTAATATTTGGAAATATCAGCAGGCTTATAATCATTTTGGCAACACTGCCATGTATGGCCTCCTGGAAATTAAACTGCAATATTATTATCTATACATGTGCCAATTTTGAAATAGCTCCCATTCATTCCTTCCAAGATATATAACATGGAGCTCAAATTTCAATTGCGAGTTTTCAGCAGTTGGTAGCACTGACATCATTTTCAAATATGGCCGTGAGATATTCAGGTACAGATCTTTACTCCTACCAAATTTTGTTTCGATTGCTGCAGCCGTTTAGGAGTTGATAGGGGGGGGGGGGGACTCACACACAGCCAGCCAGCCAGACAGACAGACAGACAGACAGACACACAGTTGCTCGATCTCATAAGTCTACTTTTTCCTCATTTTTGCAAAATGTGAAAATTAGGCTAAAAATGTAATGTTTTTATTATAATATGAGATGGACTCCGGGAATTAAAAAGTGTCAATTACTCATCCGGTTTCCTACTGGGCTGGTAAATCCTTCATTTTCGTCACTCGGACCTTTCTTCCGTCGGTGTTTCTTCCACAAATGACACCATCTTGACTCCAAACGTTCCTCAATTGGAATCGAGACACAGCAGTCTTCAGAACAGCAAGTCTATTCGCGGTGAGGTCTTCCCTTATAGTTGTCCTCGTTCCCTTGAGATGCCCTTTCTCCTTGAAGAACACATTCTTAGCTCTATATGAGGTAAACCTCACTATAATTGGTCGCAGCATGTTTGTTGACTTCATTCCCACTCAGTGGCTCCTATCAAAGTCATTCTTGTTGACATCTGCATTAATGTTTCCTGCAACTTGGAGAACAAGGTCGTCCGTGTCCTCTGCATCATTCTCATTAATGCCAAATAGTCTGACATTTAGCCTACGTCCATACTGTTCTATTTCGTCCAGTCTGTCATCCATAGTCTGGTTCAGTTCGTCAAGTTCACGCTTTCTTAATTCTAATTTCCTCTCTAGATCGTGGCATAGTTCGTTATTGAACATCACGGACTGCTCCAGCCCTTTTATGACACACTCCGTGATTGTGTCCACAATATTGCTGGCAATTAAAGTGATGAACTCCTTCGACTGAAGTGATTCCATAAGTACCTTCCTTAGAGTCTCCTCATTTTAGTTGGTACTACTGGGACTGCTGGGCTGCTCCACACCTTGCTGCTTATTCTTGTTCCAACCGCCCATTGCGAAAATTCAATTTTTAGGAAAAACTGTTGCACTGACGATAATGTTTCTTTTTGCAAATAGTTCCCAGACACTAATAAAAACTTTTAAAAATAGTTTGCCAGAATCACCTGTATTTTACACCTCCGATTATACAGATATTCCTGGAGAGAACTCACTCACGTGTCACTCGCACTGCGCCATCAGTTTAGTCTTACACGACATGTAAATTTAAAGCATGTCAGTTCAGCACCATTTTCGTTTTCAGTTTCCGAACCTTGTTTTTCTGGTGTAAAGCTACATCAATCCCACATGGTTGAAGTGCATGAAGACGACAGGAATTAAAATCTGTAAATCCATCAACTAGCATGGACCTTTGAACGAATGTGATGAAATAGGGGGCGATCATCTTCAAATAAATGCTCGTAAGCGTGAAAGTTCTGAAGTTTGTGAAAATAGTTATTCAGCCAAAAGATTGAAGAATGATGAACCTTTGATAACACATTGTGAGGTATGCAATATTGATGTATCTGTTTCAATGATTGGTGGACATTTATGCAGAATTAATCATAAAAACAGCGCTTGTCTTGACAAAAATTCTACAAATATTCAACAAATTGGTAATGCCTTTAAAAGTCGAATTGCTAGTTACAGTCTTTATAGTAAAGAAATAACTCAAAGTATTGAAGCATGTTAAAGCTAGTGTGTTTGGCTTGGTAAATAATGCTCTAGTGGTACACAAAACATTTAAATTATATTACGAACTCCTTGGGCTGTATGTAATAACTGGGAGTGAAGGTGAAATTACTGATACCAAATTCTTTAATACAAAAACGTAATTGTTAGTGAATTAACTAATATCAGTGATATGTTACAAGATATTTTAAATGTCATCATCGTGAAGAGTGAAGTGTATCCAGGAAAGGCAGTCAGGCTTGGCGTTGGTTGAAGTACTTTATTTAGAGATCAAAATTAATAAATATAACCCTCTTCGAGCATCATCACACATTAATTTACCTGTATGGATCAAACGAAAGAAAGCTGTTGTGAACGTTATGAGTAGAGACGAGAATTATAGGCACTAAAACAGTTAAAATAGGCAGGCATATAGGCTCTTAAAATAGCCAAAATAGGCATGTAAATAGGCACTAACGTGTAAAATAGGCAACAAAATAGGCATGAAAAAATTTCTTATAAATTAATAACATATTTCATCATCATCATCATCTTTCTTCGGCTTTTCCCAATTAATTGGGGTCACCGGAGCCAACCAGGCTCATTTTGGTTTTGGCCGGGGATTTAAGGCCGGATGCCCTTCCTGACACCACTTGATTTTTCAGGTGAAAATTCCACCCCGCTGCCACCGGGATTCGAACCCCGGTCGTCCGGGTGAAAGACGAGCAGCTAAGCCACTGCGCCATCACGCTCCCAAATTAATAACATATTTAATTACTATAATAAGAATTAACAACAAGCAACTTTTCAATGTTTTCTGGTAATAAGTTTGTTCTCCTGCCATGAAGAATGTTTTTACTGTATATTGAGAGAAAGATCTCTCAACATCACATGAAGTGATTGGGCAAAACTTTAACGAAGCCACTGCATCTGGTTTTAGGTCAATTGCTCCATCTATCTCACCTCGTAGCACACTGGCTACCTTTACCATTGCTTTCCATCCTGGATTCCTCTGCAGGACCCTATCAAACTTTTCCCTGACAGCGGCTATCTTCCCAGTGGTTCCTTCCAACCTTCCCCTGACTACTTCAACAATCCTACATGACCCCAGCAGGGGTATTCCACTCTTCTCTATTTTCTGTCGCCTGCAATAGATCCTGCATGATGTGTACCCACAAGCATGCAATCCTCGTTGAAAATCAGAAAACCGCATGATTTGAAATTGTGGCAATCGCCCATAACCTTACTTTTTGCCACAATTTAGCAAGACTCTACAGGGGATGCTTGAGGCTTGTTGGCAGTTTCGCGGCCCTAACCTGGGAGCTTAATGCTCCCCCAGACTAGAGCCACACATAGCGCTGGTGAAAGTTACTCGCGACTTAAAAAAAAATTGCATTTAAGTTGTAAATCTCTATTTTCACAGGAAATGAGTCAGAGTTCAAAATACCGATTTTAAATTTTCATCCACTCTGGGACAAGAGACCACCAGCGTTCGAACTCCTCGCTGAGTAATTAAATGATTATTTACATTGTATATATAAATTATTGAGAGTTCATGTCTAATACAGCATTGCAATAAAACAACTTGCCACAATACATAAATTAATAGGCCTATAAATGCTACAATGAAACGCGATCGTACTTCTCAATCACAAAACATAAAGGAAACAAACGAATTAACTCTTTACAGCAAGCTTGGCAGAAGACTACTCTTCCATCGGAAGTGAAATTGATATCCCCTGTGATCCACTGCTTCAGCCAGTAAGACTTCGATAATTTATATTTCGGGATTGCCACGGACACACTTCTTCTTCACAATAAATCACACTAAGTTCTGAATCTGAAGTGAAGATAAAGCGTACGCTTACGGAGTACGCATCGAGAGGGAGGTAGGGGATAAGGGTTGTGCAACATAATTCGACGTTGATTGGTTCTCGCATGTGTCTTGCGAGGTTGGAGGGGTTAGGCTTTGAGGTCAAATTGTTCCTTGTTTCTTCTGATGGAAATTTACCAAGTGCTATTTCTGGTGACTTCCGATAATTCCCATTGTTCGTGGGGTAAACACATATTGAGAAATGAGAATATAATTCTGTCGAGCACACCAGCTGCAATATAATGCAATTTAAAATACAGTCAAAGGCATCAAATAGGCAATTATACTCCAAATAGGAACAAACCCTTGAAATAGGCATTTATAGGCACAATAAAACCAACGAAATCTAGCCTAAAAAACATAAAACGTATTTATATCTCGAAAGCCTACGTTTCTAAACACAGGAATAAAATAGGCAAATAGGCAAATTCCCGTCTCTAGTTATGAGTAATGATCAAGCATGTTTTGCATGGGCTGTAACCTCAGCTCTCTATCCAGCAGTGGAGAATATGGATAGATCATCATCTTATCCTCACTATTCTTCAGTGTTGGATTTTAAAGAAATGGAATTTCCTATGATGATAAACGGCATCCAACGTTTTGAAGAGCTCAAAAATGTAAGTATTAATGTTTATGGAATTGGAAACAAGAGTATAGTAGGTCCTCTATATTATACTCAGGAAAGAACTTCAAAATGTTAGAAAGGTTGTTACTAAATCAATAAGGAAAATTCGTAAACTGAGTGAGGATATGAAATTACAGTCTATAGAAGATGACTTTAAACAACATAATTCAAGGAACTATTATAGAACTTTCAAACAAAAGTTTACGAAATATTCTCCTCCATCACTCCATTTTGTCATTCATAAAGGAGAAATGGCTTATACCACTGATGCTAACTGCAAAATCCTCGCAGCATACTTTTCTAAATTACTTAATAGTGAAAGCCCTCTGGAAAAGTTTCAGTTCACTTCTAACCGAATTAATCAAGATTCAGCCCCACCAAGAGTTCAGAAAATTAGAGAAACAATTCAATCACTAAAAAATAACAAGGCCACAGGGGAAGATCAAATAACTGCAGAACTTTGGAAAACTGCAGGGGAAAATTTCATCAAAAAACTTCACGACATTATGCTGGACATCTGGCAAACTGAAAAAATACCAAAGGATTGGAAGATGGCAATAATACATCCCATACATAAAAAAGGAAGCAGGTCTGATCCAAACAATTATAGAGGTGTTTCCCTTCTTCAAGTCACATATAAAATTCTCTAAAAAATTCTACTCAGCCGTGCAGAGAGTCAACTTGACCAAAGAATTGCTGAATACCAAGGTGGATTCAGAAAGGGGAGATCCTGTGCTGAGCAAATTCTGAACCTGAAGAATACTATATCATATTTTCGGAACACAACAAAGAAAAATTATGTTATAACATTTGTCGATTTCAAAAAGGCCTATGATAGTATAGATCGCATGTCACTTGTTAATATTTTAACAGAATTTGGACTTGATAACAAAACAAGAAATATTATTAAAGATACACTAACTGAAACGAAGGCTAAAGTTAAATTTATGGGTGGTTGTAGTGATGAGTTTGAAATAAACACAGGTGTCCGTCAAGGGGATGGACTCTCCCCTTTACTTTTCAATTGTGCTCTTGAGAAAGTTGTCAGAGAATGGAGGAAAGCAGGTGCACCATCTCACCACCTGGGCCCAAAGATTAAGGGTATTGACCTATATTGTCTAGGATTAGCTGATGATTTAGCACTAATTGCCAAAAACGTCGCTGATGCACAGAAACAGCTTGTTATACTGGAAGAGCAAGCAGCCAAAATAGGACTAAAAATCTCCTATGAAAAAACTAAATTTATGACAAGTATTAAGAATGGTCCACCTGAAATTGTCATTGGTATCAATAAGATTGCAAGAGTGAAAGAATTTAAATACTTAGGTGATTGGATCACTGAAAATGGCAATGAAAATAAATCTGTAGCATCACGAATTCAGAAGATGGAAATTGCTTTTCAACACACAAAGAATGTTTATAACAAAAAAAACTTGTCCTGGAACAACAAAATTCGTCATTACTGTACAGTGATTAAACCTGAAGCTCTATATGCTTCAGAAACGCTCAGTTTACATCGTAAGACCTTAAAGGAAAAATTAGAGATTAAAGAAAGGAAAATCATGAGGAAAATCTTAGGGCCCAGAATTGTAAATGGCATACACTACCCCAAACCCAACTCTGAAATTTATAAAAGAGTTTCTAAATTAACTGATACAATGAGATTGCGACGAATTCAGTTTCTAAGCCATTTGGAAAGAATGAATCCTACCAGACTCACTTATCGAATCCACAAATTTCTGCAAATCAAACGCACAAGACCAAAATGGTATAAACAAGTAGAGAAAGACTTTAATGAATTGGGTTCACCAAATTTACAAGATAGAAATATGATCCAGAAAATTGTTCACACAAGGGGATTTGAGGAAGATGAGAAGAAACCACTGCGACGTACCTGGTCGGAGGAACAGAAATTACAGCAATCAGTGAAAATAAAGAACTATTGGGCAAGGAGGAAAGCTCAGAAAATGTTGATTCCGCGTGGTCCTAAGTGACTCATTCGCTAAGAAGAAGAAGACTCAGGAAATAAAGGATGCTCATGTAAATTTATTATACATACCGGTAACTAAATGTTGGTTTATTTGAAATAAATGAACAAACTTTGAAAGCAACTTTTTGTTTATTAAACAGCGACTGAATTGTACAAAGGTTCGGATCAGGGAAGAAAAAGCTAAGAATGGTTACTACAGCTTTTGTGTGTGGATGTTTTCAAATATGGCGCTAGTGTTGTTTGAGTAAGAGTTGCGTTATGAGTTTGCAGAGTAGAAAAAGGGTCTCCTGTCTGAGTACCAATGTGGATTTCGCTCTCATAGGTCCACCACTGACCTTCTGGTGCGACTTGAGAGCGCCATACAGGAGGCTTTTTTTCCGAAAGCAGCACCTAGTCACGGTTTTCTTTGACCTCGAGAAAGCCTGCGACACCACATGGCGCTACGGGATCCTTTCCACCCTTCACTAGTGGGGACTCCGTGGTAACCTACCGACTTTCATTGCGAATTTCATGTCCGTCCGACTCTTCCGTGCAAGGGTCGGTAGGACATTATCGCAATACTATACCCAAGAAAATGGAGTTCCTCAGGGTTCAGTGCTGAGTGTCACCTAGTTCGCGATTGCCATAAATGGCATTGTTACCGCCGCCGGGTCCGCGGTAGTTCAATCGCTGTATGTAGACGATTTAGCTCTGCATTACAGCTCTAGAAGTATGGCAGTCGTGGAAAGGCAATTGCAGCTAGCTATCAACCGGGTCGACAGGTGGGCTCACGATCGGGGTTTTCGTTTTTCAGCAGCGAAAACCTCCGTCATCCATTTCGTCGGCTACGGAGGCTACACTTACACCCTGAACTACATCTCAGGGATGCTGCGTTGCCGTTGGTTGACACTTATCGCTTCCTGGGGCTCCATTTTGACAGCAAGTTGACGTGGCAGCACCATATACGGCAATTGAAAATGACATGCCTCAGGAAACTGAACATGCTCAGGTTTCTTAGTGGCACTACGTGGGGGGCTGACCGTGCGGTGCTGCTACGGTTCTACCAAGCCCTCGTCCTGTCCCGGCTAGACTATGGTTCTGCGGCATACGGTTCAGCAAGGCCGGCAACCTTGAAAATGTTGGACAGTGTCCACCATAGTGGCGTTAGGCTGGCTACCGGTGCCTTCCGGACCAGACCGATACCCAGCCTACTCGCCGAATCGTGTGTTCCACCTTTAAATTATATACGCCAAGATATGCTTTTAGCATATGCGGCCAATGGGCGTCAAATGCCGCAACACCCGACCTATCAAGCTCTCTTCGGTACCCAAAACAACCAGGGGTACGCCAACCGGCCTCGTGCCACTCGGCCGGTTGGTATTAGACTTGATAGCTCGTGTACTGAAACAGAAGTGGCTGTAGGTCCCTGTATGATCCGGACATCTAGCGAGGTGCCTCCGTGGCAAGTCCCGCGTCCGGAAATTCGGTTAGATCTTCACCAAGGTCCTAAGGTGAACACGGGTGCGTCCGTTTACCGGAGGCAGTTCCACAGCATAGTTCACCAATTTCCGGACTCTGGCATTCTCTACACGGATGGTTCGAAGGTGGACGAGAAAGGGGGTTGTGCTTACGTTATTGATGGTGCAAATACCAAGATCTCTTTGCCTGAGGCCTGTAGTGTGTTAACTGCGGAGCTCGTTGCCATCTATGAAGCTCTGCAGTTTGCACTACAGGATGCACGAATCCACTTTCTCGTGTGTACCGACTCTTTGAGTTCGTTGCAGTCAATTGCTACATGTTTCCCGCAACACCCCCTAGTGCAGCGAATCCACGACCTACTAGCCGGGCTGTGCCACGCTGACACACGAATCACCTTTCTGTGGCTTCCAAGCCACATGGGAATTGCGGGAAATGAGTTAGCAAATCAAGCTGCAAAAGAGGCGGTATCACTACCACCTCGACCAATGGAGGTACCCGCTAGAGATATTCGCTCTCAGTTACGCCTACAAGTTCTGGCTTTTTGGGAGAGTCAGTGGCTAGCTGACCCACTGCCCAGTAAACTGAGAGCGATCAAGGGAACTACTCGCGTGTGGAGGAGCTCTTTCCGGTCACGGAGAGAGTCCGTCATTTTGTGTAGGCTAAGGATAGGTCATACAAGATCCACCCACTCGTACCTAATGAGAAGGGAAGACCCCCACTTTGTACCTGTGGAGCCGTTTTCACCGTGGCCCACATTTTCACCGAGTGTGTGGATCTTGCTGACTTACGAAGAAACCTTGGTTTGCAGACGACACTCAAACTTATATTAGCCGATGACGCGGTAGCTGCTGATAATGTTTTTGTTTTTCCGTAATTTTTGATTATTTTTATAATTTTTATTTTTATTTAATTTTTTGTTTTTGTTTTATTAATTTTTTGGTCTTTTTTAAAATTTAGGTGTCCACCTCAAAATTTTAAATTCAATTCAAAATTTGTATTCTTTAATCTGTGTTAAGAGGGTCAGATGACCTCGTAGTTCCGCCCCTTAAAACTACAATAACTAACTAACTAACTAACTAGTTTGCAGAGTATAGAAGATTCTTTATCATAAACTGAGTTTAATTATCAATGTGTTATTAAATAAAAATAAAGATGTGAAGTACATCAACACTCTCCCTTAATTAATATCTTAACAGACCCTCATTTCGTTACATAATTTTCGAAAATTAATTGAAAACAAAGGTTTGGTCAAAATAAGCGCGAGCTGATTTTGTGTGCCAACTTTTGAAATGTCCATTTCTCCAGCTGTGACAAATTCGCGAACAAATAAGTGTCTGATACGAATGTGTTTCTTTCTCCGATGAAATTCAGGATGGCTGCTTAGTTGTCGACTTGCAGAATCGGCGTCGACTTCAACTGGCTTAGTTCAGTCAGAAGTCTCTTAATCCAGATGATCTCTCTTGTGGCTTCACTGGCTGCCACGATTTCAGCTTCGTGTGTGGATACGGCAACACAGGGTTATCTCTGGCGGATCCACGAGATAGGCGATCCAGAGTACAGGCACAGAACCCCGGAGGTTGAGTGGCCCGTACTGAAGTCACCACCGTGATCTGCATCGCCGAAACCATCAAAAACCTCCTCTCCCAGGTTGAGTTTGTAGAACAGTCCAAGATCTGTTGTACCTCTCAAGTACCGCAGAATCCTCTTCACTCTGAGCACGTCTCGTTCGGTTGGTTTGCCAAGGTTCTTGGAGGCCTCACTGACAGCATACGTGATGTCTGGTAGTGCCGCACACGAGAAACATGAGTGCTCCAATAGCTTGTCTGGATGGAAACTCAAAGTTGCAACTACGCATGTTGGATCTCTCCAGTATGGTTCCCGTGTAATGGGCATGGCTCACACGTATTGACCCATCTTTTCCTTGGTTGATTTCCAATCCTTGGTACTACGATGCTGGCTTAGAGGTGATTTTAAACTCCCGTTTCAGATCGTCGATAAATTTCTGGAGTTCCTGCTCATCTTCATCTGCAATCATTCCATCGTCAACGTAGAGAGAATTAAGAACATCTTCTTTCTTCCTTTTTGCCTCACGAAGAGATAAGGATCCGCTTCTCTTCGCCGAAATTCAAGACAGTTGCTGAACTTCTTCTCGTTCCAGCATCGAGGAGCTTGCTTCAGTCCATACACGCTTTTATTCAGACCGCATACCCTGTCAGATCCATCACCATGCCCTTCAGATTGTTGCATGTATATAGTTTCCTGGAGGTCGCCATAGAGAAATGCCGTTGAAACGTCGATCCGTGCTAGTTTCATTTTCTCTTCCGCAGCAACACTGAGCAATGTTCTGATGGTCGACGTCCTGACCACTGGACTGAACGTTTGGTTGTAATTCATTCCTTTCCGCTGTGAATAGCCTTCGATGACCCATCTAACTTTGAATTTATTGATCGATCCATCGGCGTTCGTTTTAACTCGGTAGACCCATTTGTTTGAAATGGCTCTGAAGTTTTGTTCTCTTCAAGAGCTTTCATCTCACGACCCATGGCTTCCTTCCAGTGGTCCTGTTGATCTGATCTCATGGCTTCACTGTAGGATTCAGGTTCTTGTTGAGGGCTTGGGAGGTACATCACGAAGTCTTGATACTTTGATGGAGGATTGAGACACGAACGCTCACAAAGTCGTCGAACGATGGTTTCAGCTGAGCTTTGAGTACCTATTTGTCCTGGTTGACTTTCAGCTTCGTCTTCAGTATTCAGATCCCAGTGTTCGTCTTCCTCCTCTTCGCTCTGCGTTTCGTCGTCATCTTGATGTTCTTCACGGGTCAAATCTTGTTCTCGTTGAACAGAGGAGTTTAAGCTTCCCGGAAGATTGACACCGTTCTTGTGCTGCAACACTTTCCATTCGAAGGTGGCATCTCCCGATCGAATTAATTTACCTTCTTCTTCACAAAAGATCCTGTAGCCATCGTCGTTATCGTATCCGATGAGAATTCCTTTGGTGGCCTTGAGATCCATTTTCTTCCTTTGCTGCTTGGGACCATGCGCATAGCAGGTAGACCCGACCACCCGAAGATGCTTCAGACCAGGTTTCCTGCCGTACCATAGCACGTAGCGAGATGTTTCCTCAGCGTGGGAAGGTCCAGTCCTGTTGAGAACGTGGCTGCTGTCCGGATTATCTTGGCCCAAACTAATTGTGGAAGTTTTCCATGAACATACCTAGTACATCATTTTGCGAGTAGATTCGACGATGGTGTGGTTCTCTCTTTGGCTGGATCCTTTTTGTTCTGGAGTGTGTGGCGTGACGATTCGTTGAACAATTCCTTCTTTCTGAGAGATTTTTCTGACATACTGGTTGTCGAATTCTTTGCCATTGTCACTCAGCAGCTCCCTAATATTGTGTCCGAGAGTCTTAGCTTCTGCAACGAATTGGACTAATTTCTCTGGAACTTCAGACTTTTCTCTGATGAAGTAC
This sequence comes from Meconema thalassinum, assembly GCA_946902985.2. Lineage (NCBI taxonomy): Eukaryota > Metazoa > Arthropoda > Insecta > Orthoptera > Tettigoniidae > Meconema > Meconema thalassinum. Next base: position 599,469,846 of record OX336388.2, on the reverse strand, counting down.
TGTAAATAGTCCTGAACGTCCTGAAATCACCCTTGAAGAGGACGAAATACTTGTATTCTGATATCGACTCGTCGAATTGGCCGCAGACATCTGTGTGAATCCGCTCTCCCGGTTTCGTTGTTCCTGACCACGTTCCAAAAGGCAAACGATGAGGCTTGCCGTAGATGCTGCCTTCACACAGTTCGCTGTCCACCTCAACGCGAATTCCCGGCTCTTTGTTCAGGAGGGATCCCACGTAGGGATCCCACGTGTCGCTTGTTCTGATGTCGGAATCGTTCATGGTAAAGTTGGAGAACGTTGTCCTTTTCTGTTGCGTTGAGTTCCTTGAATGCAGTGTTGTTTACGCTCCTCACTCTCAACTTGTAGAGTCCAACGAACGGCTCTCGAACTTCAATTAATCTCACATCGCCGTTGACGACGAAATTGCAGACCTCTGGAGTCGAGACGGACCTGCTGTCCTTGATTCTGTTTTGGGCTGCAAGTACTGAGAATAGGCTTCTCTGGATCCCAGGAACGCACCATACATCAGCCAACGTGAGCTTGTGCCGCTCGCCGTTAACCACTGCTTCAATGTCGATGTCACCTTTTCCAATGGCCGCATCCTTCACACCGTTCGCCGGGTCCACGGTAGTTCAATCGCTGTATGTAGACGATTTAGCTCTGCATTACAGCTCTGGAAGTATGGCTGTCGTGGAACGGCAATTGCAGCTAGCTATTAACCGGGTCGACAGGTGGGCTCACGACCGGGGTTTTCGTTTTTCAGCAGCAAAAACCTCCGTCCATTTTTGTCGGCTCCGGAGGCTACATTTTGTTCCTGAACTACATCTCAGGGATGCTGCGTTGCCGTTGGTTGACACTTATCGCTTCCTGGGGCTCTATTTTGACAGCAAATTAACGTGGCAGCTCCATATACGGCAACTAAAAACGACGTGTCTCAGGAAACTGAAGATGCTCAAGTTTCTTAGTGGCACTACGTGAGGGGCTGACCGTGCGGTGTTGCTACTGTTCTACCAAGCCCTCGTCCTGTCCCGGCTAGACTATGGTTCTGCGGCATACGGTTCAGCAAGGCCGGCAACCTTGAAAATGCTGGACAGTGTCCACCATAGTGGTGTAGGCTGGCTACCGGTGCCTTCCGGACCAGCCCGATACCCAGCCTACTCGCCGAATCAGGCATTCCACCTCTAAATTATGCTTTTGGCATATGCGGCCAATGTGCGTCAAATGCCGCAACATCCGAGCTATGGAGCTCTCATCAGTACCCAATACCACCATCAGAGGTACGCCAACCAGCCTCGTTCCACTCGGCCGGTTGGTATTAGACTCGATGTAGGTCACTGTATGATCCGGACACCTAGCGAGGTGCTTCCGTGGCAAGTCCCGCGTCCGGAAATTCGGTTAGATCTACACCGAGGTCCTAAGGTGAACACGGTTGCCTCCGTTTATCGGAGGCAGTTCCACAGCATATTTCACCCATTTCCGGACGCTGGCATTCCCTACACGGATAGTTTGAAGGTGGACGACAAAGTGGGTTGTGGTTAGGTTATTGATGGCGCAAACACCAAGATCTCTTTGCCTGAGGCCTCTAGTGTTTTTACTGCGGAGCTCGTTGCCATCTATGAAGCTCCGCAGTTTGCACTACAGGACGCACGAATCCACTTTCTCGTTTGTACCGACTCGTGGAGTGCGTTGCAGTCAAATGCTACATGTTTCCCGCAACACCCCCTTGTGCAGCGAATCCACGACCTACTAGCCGGGTTGGGTCGCGCTGACACTCGAAACACCTTTCTGTGGCTTCCAAGCCACATGGGAATTGCGGGAATTGAGTTAGCGGATCAAGCTGCAAAAGAGGCGGTATCACTACCACCTCGACCAATGGAGGTACCCGCAAGAGATATTCGCTCTCAGTGTTACGCTTACAAGTTCCGGCATTTTGGGGGTGTCAGTGGCTAGCTGACCCACTGTCCAGTAAACTGAGAGCGATCAAGGAACTACTCGCGTGTGGAGGAGCTCTTTCCGGTCACGGAGGGAGGCCCTCATTTTGTGTAGGCTAAGGATAGGTCATACGAAATCCACCCACTCGTACCTAATGAGAAGGGAAGACCACCCACTTTGTACCTGTGGAGCCGTATTCACCGTGGCCCACATTTTAACCGAGTGTGTGGATCTTGCAGACTTACGAAGAAACTTTGGTTTGCAGGTGACACTCGAAGTTATGTTAGCCGATGACGCGGTGGCTGCTGATCGCGTTATCCGCTTTATAAGTGTGAGTAGGTTAGGGCCAGCAATATAAATTTTCCAGTGTACTTTGACTCAACGACTGGATCGTTTTTGAATGATAATTTTTAGTTTTTCGGTACTTTTTTATTTTTTTATAATTGTTATTTTTTTAATTTTTTGTTTTATTAATTTTTTTTGAATAAAAAAACAGATACACACACTAATACAGTCATCACAATTAACACCGGTTATCAGACAGATTCTACACACACCCAAAATACACGGGGCTACATGACCGCGTTGTCGCAGCCCCTAAACTGAGGAACCAACCAACCACCTCATAATTTTAAATTCAATTCCAAATTTGTATTCATTAATCTGCGTTATGAGGGGCAGATCACCTCGTCGTTTCGCCCCTTAGAACAACAATAACTAACTAACTAACTTGTGTTACGTAGAAAATGGTTCCAACGTCTTAAAAATATTCCTGTTAGGTTATTAGAAATATGGCTCATTGCTCCATTATCTACAAACTAATCGTCAGAGTGGCACTCTGAGTTCATCACAGTCGAGGTTATTGCGACCAAAATCATCTTGGCTAACTTTCTGATGTTCCTGAGTTGCTGGGCTTGGGAGGACTTCCATCGACCATCCATCCCTAAACCGTTTGATAGTGTGGTTAGGTCCTTTGCAGTAAGGATTTTTTTTTCTGTTGCTCTTCAAGAGATTGTTTGGCGAAGTGTTCTACTGCTGGGTTTGCTGTTTGGACGAATCCGAGTAGAGTGCTTCTTGTTGAGGTGATTCTCCTTTGCCTCTGAGCGCCCTCTCGTAGCCTACGTACACACCTGTTTGGTCTGGTTGTCGACTGTACTGTCGCCTTTTGACATCAACATCCTGCTAGACATGAACGAAAAATATTCTTCTGGCAGTGCACCTAGAATTTTACAAATCATAAATACATCTGGCAGATCAGAGTTGATTTCGGCATCTCTGGACATTTCCTGCTTTAGTTCGCTCCACAGATTCTTTAATTTTGAGACGTGCGTTGCGATATCATTTGCCTTTTTGTAGCTGAAGAATTGCAGGCATAAGTTGTACACTTATTTATTTCTTTATTTATCGTATGGCTAGCAACTCGATGAATTACAATATAATAAATGTATAGTCTATATAAATATGTAAATCATATGTACAATATATACATCACTAGAACATTGTTTGCGTTCGCATTCACAACGAGATATCCAATTGTTGAAGCCAGTCCAGAAAGGGAGGTGCAGCAGAAACAACATCTTGTGGTGATCCACCATACTTCCTCAGCGGACATTCTTGAATAATATTATGCTCTATGGTTTGAAGAGGAGCTCCGCAGTCACAGGAAGGAGAATCATGAAATCCCCATTTATGTAGCATGGCGTTACATCTGGCGTGACCTGTTCTTAGGCGATTTAACTTTACCCACTGGTTTCTCTTCAGGTTAAATCCCGGAAGTCTTATAGTAGGATCTAGAATACCTTGATGTTTCACAGGAGCAGACTTCCAGTTTTGGCGCCATTGTACCGTGGAATTAATCTCAGGTATGTTATGCCATATTGGGTTCCTTGATCTAAGACGAGTGGAGGGAAGATCATTTAGAAATTCATGAATTGGGAGATCCTGTGGGTGATTTTGTTGATGTAGCTTTCTCCACTCACGTACTGTTGCTTCCTGTCGTCTTAGTTCTGGAGGTGATATGTTACTGATAGTGTGTAACCAGAGAGTTGGGGTGGATCTCAGTGTACCTGTTATGACCCTCATACTTTCATTCGGATGAACATCCATCTTTTTAGTATTAGCCCTACTGTGCCACACTGGGGCTCAATACTCTGCTACAGGATAAACCATGGAGAGGGCAGTCGTGCGTAGTGAAGTAGCATCAGCACCCCATGATATGCCAGCCAATTTCTTCATGATATTGTTTCGCGATTTGAGTTTTTGGCCTGTGTATTCCAAGTGTTTCTTGAAGGTTAAGGAACGGTACAAGGTGATGCCAAGATACGTAGGGCTGAAATTGTGCTTAACTCTTTGCTGGCAGAAGTTCACTTTCAGCTGTTGGTGGGCAATGCGGTTGCACAGATGAAATGCACACACTTCTGTCTTGTTGGAATTGAGACTAAGTCTCCATTTTGTATAATAGGCATGCATTAATTGCAAATCACTGGAGAGAATGCTTTCTCCTTCCTCAAGCGTGGAGGTTTGTAGAGCAATAGCTAAATCGTCAGCATAACAGAATTTGTTGCTGAAGGTGTCAGGCATGTCACTGGTGTACAAGTTGAAAAGAAATGGAGCTAATTCTGAACTTTGAGGAAGACCATTTCTTACTGAAAACGACTTGCTTGTCCTTTGTCGTAGGGTAACCTTGAAATACCGACTTGTCAGCATATTCTTCAGGAGTGATGTTAGTTTTGGGCACGTCTGGCTGCGTGGCTCAGGGGTAACGTTCTCGCTTGCTGAGCCCAAGGTTGCAGGTTCGAAACCTGGCGCAGTCAGCTGGCATTTGAGGGTGCGCAAATGCGAGGGAGCCGTGTCAGTACATTTACTGGCACGTTAAAGATCCCCTTCGGGGCAAAATTCCGGCACCCCGGCGTCTCTAAAAGCCAGGGTAGTTAAAAGGGACGTAAAACCAATAACATTATTAGTTTTGGGAACGGTATATGTCTTTTAAGTTTAAGCAATAATCCGTCCAGCCAGACCGTATCATATGCCACTGTTAGGTCGACAAAAGCGACTGGTGTCATTAACTTCTTCTAAAATCCTGCCTCGATGTAAGATGTTAATGCCAATACCTGTTCACAGCAGCTACGTTGAGTTCTGAAACCTGCCTGGTATGATGGAGTTATATTATTTATAATTCCCTGGATTCGATTCTGGATTAGCCGTTCTAAGAGTTTGTAGCAAACGCTGAATAGGACAATAGGTCGGTAGCCTGAAGGGACATCTGCTGGTTTTCCAGGTTTGAGGATTGCCAAGGTGCGAGCCACTTTGAACTCTGGGGGAATGATCCCAGTATCCAGGATATCACTGAAGAAATTATTGAGCCACGTTCTTGCAAGTTTTCGGAGGTATCTTATGAACTCTGGGAATATGCCGTCCAAGCCTTCCTCAATTTTAGCATTTTAATAGCTGACTTGAGTTCTTTGTCACTGAATGAAATACAGTGAGAAGGGTCTTTTTGGAGGTTGGTGTTTATATTATTAAGCTCTCTTTCTGTTTGATTCTTCATGGCCATGTCTAAAGGAATTTTTTCAGCTCTCGATTTGATGTGTAGTGCCATATCCGCTGGTGTGATACCAGGTTCCTCTTTACATACATTGGAAGCAGCTCCAAGTTTCCACAGAAGAGACCATGCTTTCCTCCTGGAGTGATTGAAGCTCATTTGAGAAGTTAGGTCTTTCCACTTCTCCTTCCTACTTTCATTCAACTCTTCCAAAATATTTTTCCCCACCTCAAGGTCACCAGTGTTTTGGTAGTTCAAATAAAAAGTTTGGGTGGATTTGTCTCAACATGGAATATATTGTTTCCTGAATCCTCGTGGAATATTCCGCTTAGCTGCGCCGATGACAACACCTATAAACCTCTTATAGTTCTCTGCCTTTGGTGGTATCCTTCATAAATTACAGTCCACCTCCGAGCTGTATTTGTCCCAGTTCGCCTTTTTAAAATTCCATCTTGGTTTATGATTTGACCTGATAACTGGAATGTCTAGGCCAATATTGATGAGTATGGGTCTACAGTATGTTGGCTTGTAGGGAATTGCTGAAGGACTTTCCTTGTATGGTCTAGCGGGAGCAAGAACATGGCTCAATAATTTCTTCAGGGATATCCTGGAGACAGAGACCAGATCAGGATTGTTGTCAGATTGCTATCTAGCAGACTGAAATGTCTTAGTTTCTTTAGCATCAAAGCTGAGATAAAGATCTTGGCTATCACACCATGTAGCAACTTTTTCTCCATTTTCATCATTGTTTGAGCAACCCCAAGTTCTATGACGACTGTTGAAGTCTTCTATGTTAATACATGGTGCGGTTAATGGAGGTTGTTGTTGTTTGAGTCTTCAGTCGTTTGACTGGTTTGATGCAGCACTCCAAGCCTCCCTGTCCTGCGCTAATCGTTTCATCTCTACATAGCTACCACACCCTACATATGAGGCAATCTGTTTAACATCTTCTGACCTTGGTCTACCCCTACAGTTCTTGCCCTCGACTCTTCCTTCCATAACTAAGCTTGCTAATCCTGGGTGTCTTAGTATGTGTCCTACCAACCTATCTGTTCTCTTCATTATCAGTCGCCAGAAACATCTCTCCTCTCCCACTAGTCTTGATACCCCTTCGTTTGTAACCCAATCTACCCATCGGAACTTCATCATTCTCCTGTAACACCACATTTCAAATTCTTCAATTCTCCTCTTTTCTGCTGCACCAATAGTTCAAGTTTCACTTCCATAGAGTGCCACGCTCTAGACAAAGGCCTTCAAAAATGGCTTCCTAACACCTAAATCAATATTCGGTGTCAACATATTCCTTTTCTGTAGAAATGCTGCTAAACTACTTTTTATATCCTCTTTGCTTCGTCCATCACTGGTTATTTTGTTTCCTAAGTAACAGAAGTCTCCTACTTCCTTAAGTTTTTCACCTGCCAATTTGATGTCCATAGAGGTTTCTGATTTATTTCGGCTGCATTCCAATATTTTTGTTTTACATTTATTAATTTTCATCATGAATGATTTCCTCAAGACCGAGTCCATACCATTCAAAAACTCATTCAAATCCTCCGGCGTGTCGGCCAAGATGACTATGTCATTATGTCATCGGCAAATCTCAGAGTTGAAATTATTTCTCTTTGAATCTTCACTCCCACATTAAACATTTCTCCAATTTCCTTCTTTGCTTGCTCAATGTAATGATTGAAAATTATGGGTGATAAGCTGCAGCCTTGCCTCACACCTTTCTGAATACCAGCTTCTCTCTCATGTCCTTTAGCTCGAATGACTACTGTCTGGTTTCGGTATAGATGGTAGATCACCCTCCTATCCCTGTACTTTATTCCAATCGTTTTCCAAATGCCAAATAATTTAGTCCAATCAACGTTATCAAAAGCCTTTTCTAATTCTACAAATGCCATGAACGTTCTCTTATCTTTCCTTATTCTGCCTTCCAAAATCAGCCTGAGACTTACTACAGCTTCCCTTGTTCCTACATTTCTCCTAAAACCAAACTGGTCTTCACCCTACTCCGTTTCTATCTGGCTTTCCATCCTCTTGTAAATTATTCTAGACAGGGTCATTGAAGCATGATTAATTAAGCTGATTTTACGGTAATCTTCAAATTTTTCAGCTCCCACTTTCTTCGGTATAGGGATGATAACATTCTTCTTGATATCAGAGGCTACCTCACCTGTCTCATAAATCCTACACACCAGACCTGATCAGACCTTCATCTCTTATGCAGCGTAGCAATTCAATCGGTATATCATCTATGCCTGGTGCTTTGTTCCTGCTTAAGTCTTCCAATACTCTGTCAAATTCTGATCTCAATATTAAATCTCCTTTTGCATCCTCATCAATTTCCTCCTCCCTTTCCATTACATGTTTCACAATTAAACGTTTAAATTATACGCCAAATCAATACATAAACAAATATATATTTTATATATTAGTACATGTTTCGACCCACAGTGGGGTCATCCTCAGCCTAGAAAGAAAATCAAATTATAATTTCTAAATTATTTTGTGTATATTTTGATAAAATTTAAAGCTTAACATTCTTACACTCACCGTCTAATAGTTCTTATTTCTAACTACTTTTTTAAAATTATTGTTAAAAGACCAATCTTATATTTATTTAATTAATACTACTTTGTAAGGATATCCATTTTTATTACTATATTTTATCAATTATTATCTTTAATTTTCATTTTAATTTAGATTTAAGGCGCATATGCCATTTTAGTTTTCCAATTCTTAATTGATTTTCTTTCTAGGCTGAGGATGACCCCACTGTGGGTCGAAACATGTACTAATATATAAAATATATATTTGTTTATGTATTGATTTGGCGTATAATTTAAACGTTTAATTGTAACATCAATACGGATATTTAAAACATTTGTTTCCAATGGCAGATGTATTTGCATTCTATGTTTCACAATCTCCTTTCCCTTATACAAACACTCTATGTAAGCTTTCCATCTCTCAACCTTCTTTTCCCTATCTGTTAGAGGCTTTCCATTTGTGTCCTTAATATTACAGCACTCAGTCTTCCTTTCTCCAAAATATTCTTAATCTTTTGATAAGCTGTGTCGACTGTTCCAAATTTCAGACAATTTTCTATGCCTGCACATTTCTCTTTCAACCATTCTTCTTTCGCTTCCTTGCACTTCTTGTTAACTTCATTTCTCAGACTTCTGTATTCTGCTTCCCCCTTTTCATCTCTTTCATTCCTGTGTTTCCACCTTTCATCCATCAATTCTAGAATATCCTGAGTGATCCACGGTTTTCTACCTATTCTTTCTTTCCTTCCAATGTTTTCTTCTGCGGATTTTGTTATTTCATTCTTCAAAAGTGCCCATTCATCTTCAATTGAAGTTGGTTTCGGGTTATTCATTAGTCCTTCCTTTATATTCTTCTTGAACCTTTCGTTTACATCCTTTTCTTTCAGTCTGTCTATTGCCCACCTTTTTGGATATTGACTTTTCATCAGCTTCTTCAACTTTAACCTGCATTTCATAACAACCAAATTCTTGTCAGAGTTTATGTCAGCACCGGGATATGTTTTACAATCCAAAATCTGGTTTCGAAACCTCTGCTTGACCATAATGAAGTCTACTTGGTAACGCCCTGTAACTTCTGGTCTCATCCATGTGTAAATTCTTCTATTGTGGTTATTGAATAAGGTGTTAGCTATGACCAACTCATGCGCGGTGCATAATTCCATCAGCCTGCTTCCTCGATCATTCTTTTCACCTAATCCGAAATCTCCTACTATCTTCCCTTCTCTTCCTTTTCCTACAATAGCATTCCAATCTCTCATTACTACAAAATTTTCATCACCCTTGATATACCTCAAAATTTCATCTATTTCTTCGTAGACCTTTTCAATATCTTCATCATCAGCTTGACTGGTAGGCATATAGACTTGTACCACTGGGGTGCACGTAGGTTTTGTATTGATTTTTGCTACAATAATCCGTTCACTATATTACTCATAATATTCCACCCGTTGTCCAAGTTTCCTACTCAATATGAGACCAACCCCTGCTTGGCCATTGTTTGAGTTATTGCTAATGACCCTATAGTCTCCTGACCAAAAGTCCTGTTCTTCCTGCCGGCGCATTTCACTAATCCCAACCTAATCCAACCTCAACCAATCCATTTCCCAAGTTTTCTAACCTTCCACTTCCCAGCTGACTTCTAACTTTCCACGCTCCGATCCGTAGAATGTCAGATTTCCTCTTTGTCAATTCTGTGATGTTAACCCCCTCTCGAGTAGTCCCCACCCGGAGATCCGAACGGGGGAATAGTTTACCTCCGGATTGGAATTTTACAAGGGAGGAGGCCATCATCACATGTAATTATGCATAGAGAGAGAGGCGCATATCCTAGGGAAGAGCATTACGGCTGTAGTTTCCCGTTGCTTTCAGCCGTGCAGCAGAACGCAGTGTAGCCATTAGTTGGCTTATATTATCAATATTTTAACCGTCTATAAGACAAGTAAAGAATTGATTTAATCTGAAAGGCTGCTACTCCCTTTCAGAATAAGTAATAGAGCAATTCTACTTAAAAAATACTTACCTTCTACTAACAATTAAATACCCAAATTCTACTAACGAAAAAAGTATTTAGTTCAACAACAACTAAATACTACCACTAAAACCGTATGTCACCAGGCACACTCACATGCACCGACACACATCACCGTCTAATGAAACAATGATCTATATCTAATAGACAATGTAATTGCCCCCAGACACACTCACACACCACAGTCTAATGGAACAATGAACTATATCTAATAAACAAACTAACTACATACTTACAACTAAATCCAAACACACACCAACATTCTAGAAGAGGAAACGGTAAACAGAAATAAGAGTAAGGGAAACAAAAGGTAGGGGGAAAGGAAATGGTGGGGTTGTCCAACTGTAAGAAGGTGGTTTGTAAACTGACATGATGGTTAGGTTATTTAGTTTGGCTGTAATTATTTATATGTCATTGATTATTTGACAGTTAACTTTTGAAAGATTGCAAAGATTGTTTCTTGCATACATATCTGATCAGTGGGCAGGGGAGAAGAGTCTCGCTATCATTCTGTATCCTGTAATCTTACCCTTCTTTTCCAAATCTTCTGTGATATGAGTTTCTTGAACAAAGATTGCAAAAATTGTTTCTTGCATACATATCTGATCAGTGGGCAGGGGAGAAGAGTCTCGCTATCATTCTGTATCCTGTAATCTTACCCTTCCTTTCCAAATCTTCTGTGATATGAGTTTCTTGAACACTGTTAAGATGTCGATTTTGAGGTCAGTAGCTAGTTTGCTAAGGTATTCACATTTATCCTTTGACAGGCCCTCTGCGTTATTTTGGAGAATGCGAGTGTTGATTCCAAACGTTCTACTCAGTTGGCTCTGAGAAGTGCCTTTGGTATTCATCATTCTTATCTAATGTTGCCTTGATTGACCGTGAGAGATCTTAGATCTAGTTCGGTCGCCTGTTGTGTAGACTATTAGCCGTCCTGCATTAGCAGTCCGTTGCCCAGGGTACACCACGTGGAGGTTGTGTACACGTCACACCCCAGTTGTACACTTTATATACAGAGACGCCGTCAAATAGTTTGTGGAGTTCTAACCACACTTCCCGGGCTGACGTGAGTCGCATGATTTTTTGTAACGTCTCTTCTGACATGTTAGTGGTTGACACAATCAATGTGTGGCTATCCGCCTTATGAAAAACAACATGCTCACTCTGATACGCCGCCTTTGCTCCAGTGGTTCCGTCTTCAGAAAGTGAGGTTGCCTTCACAAACCTGCCTTCAATTACGTCTAAAACTCCAGGGATCCCTCGTAGGCAATTACGTATTTTGTATCTACATGTTTTCCAGTTCAGTTTTCCATCCATAAGGCCAACGTTGATTATCCTGGTTGAATCCATTGGGTGTGCACTCGGTCCTAACCTGAAAATCAGCTTCTCGGAGTTTTCGTCAAAGTACGTATAGCGTCAAAACACTTTCTTTTTATTTCGTCTAATTACGCACTTTATCTCAAGGCATGACTAGGCTCATACCCTGTTGGTTTATTTGAAACAAATGAACACACTTTGAAAGCAACTTTTGGTTTGTTAAACAGCGACTGAATTGTAAAACGGTTTGGATCAAGGAAGATAAAGATAAGAATGGTTACTACAGCTTTTGTGTGTGGGTGTTCTCAAATATGGCGCTAGTGTAGTTAGGGTGAGAGGTGCGTTATGAGTTAGCAGAGGATAGAAGATCCTTTATCATAAACTGAGTTTAATTATCAATGAGTTATTAAATAGCAATAAAGATGTGCAATACATCAACACTAGAGGTGAAAATGCTCACTATTGTTGGATAAAACAATTAAGTGGATTTGTCGGTAGTCAACTATCAAAAGATAAATCATAGAAGTCGTTGTGTGATGGTTGTTTGTTATATTTTTTTAAAAAGAGGACCAACTAGCTCAACATCAAAATTGGGTTGTAATCATGTATGTACTGTGCCCGATATTTGCTCTTATTGGAAATTTTAGTGAATTTTAATCTGGTCTATTTGAAGATTTTATAAATGTCATTTTACTGCATGGGCTAATGTTACGAGAATCTAGCCGTGTCGCAACGAACTTTTAATAACTAGTCGGAGATGTCAAAGAAAAGACCAGACCAATGAAAATTAAGTATTTTGTTGTAGGGAAGAGGGAAGAGGTGAGTGTCTGTCAAAGCTTTGATGCGAAGCTGCCCATCGACAAAAATAAAGTGGAAAGAAATATAGAGGTCTCCCGCAGCTCATAATTTAAAAAAACGGTCGCCTCAAGAAGTGTGACGCATGGCGGGCCAGGACCCGTGCCGGTCTCACGTGCTTTGATGCATCGTGCCAAGGGCATCCGCTTAATATCGTGTAGCCAATCAGAGGGCTGGATTGTTACAATTGGTGAAGCTACTCATGAATATTAATACGGCAATTTTCAAGAAGTTTTAACGCAAGATGGATGCAGGAAATTATTTCGAAATTTACCATGTTTTTACTTTGAAGATTGAATGCTTATTATGGCAATAAAATGCATATTGATAGTTGACCGCCAAGAAAAGCCGCCAACTTCTGAGGAGAGGGGATGAATTGTTGTACCAAGCGCGAGGACTTCTATTCTGACTGTGACGGGGCACGAACGTGCTAAGCGGTTAATTAAAAATGCGGTCTTTTGCAAAAATATTACCGAGATCCGAAGTGTGAGTGGCGGACAGTATGTGATACTCGGACGCACTCAAGCCAAAGCGACTATATGAAGACTTGTAATCCTTTTCGAAGTGTTAGTGAAGGAATCCGGTGATATTGGACATTTAAAGTATCCTATTTTAAAATAGGACAGACGCGAGTTTTTTTTCAAATATCTGGGAATGTATTTGTACTAATTGCTAGGTTATAAAGAAAATGAAGGTGTCCTTTTAAAATCTGTGAGCAACCCTTAATTACGTAAGGGATATTTGGTCCGGGCCCGCTGATGTTCCTGGTCTCAGTTTTTTAACGCTCTAACAATTTCCGCCATTGTTACTTCGCTTATGTGCAGGGTTACTGGCGTATTTGCCTCATCTTGCGATATTCTGTAGGAAGAAGGGTGTTGTGAATACACCGACTGGAAGTATTTTGCAAAACCCTGAACAACCGCTTCTCCGCTTTTTAGCTCTTCCTCATTGTATTGCATTATAGTACATGTACCATTGGCCCTTCTCCTGCTTTTCACATACGTCCAAAAAAATTTACAATAACTATTAATGTTATTTTCAACTGTTGTTATATATCCTTTATGAGCTAGTTTGATGTCTGTTTTGATCTTGTTTCGAAATTGTTTGTATCTCATTTTGCTATATTCAGAATAGTCTTTTCTTTTTCTGTGGAAGTCTTTATCTTTCAAATATTTTATTATTTGTTTTGTAAACCAAACATGGTATTTACTGGTTTTAAAAGGCACTAATACCGGGACGGTATTTTGGGAAACTTCGTAAACTTTATCATAAAAATATTAACTGCGGAATTTACTTCGTTAATTTTGTAGAGATCGTCCCAATTTGTCTCTCTTAAACCGAGGTACAGTTCATCAAATTTAGCTTTTTATATTAAATTTAGTTTGCTCTTTAATTCTGAAGGTGTTTTTGACTCCATTGAGAGGTATACATGTTGAAAAAAAAATGTTTTAAACTTTTTTACCCGTTTAACATTGTTATGAAGAGTGGTTGTTGAGAGAGACGGGACTGCTGGGTGTGTGATTCAACGAGCCTGTCGCTGACCACAGTGGCTGTGATCAATAGAACAATCTATATTTCTGCGGGACGGTTTATGACAGGGCGAGGGTTCATTTTTCAGTTATTTTACCCCCGAAGGGGATCTTTAACTGGTAAACGATGATGTGTTACAAGACAAATGATAATTCTATGATTAAATGATGGACAAACAGAACTTGGTTATATGTTGGTTGAAGCGAGTAGAGAAAACGAACTTGCTGAGGGGCAGACTAGCAGGAAGTGAATGTCATTTGAGCTTATAAGAATGCGCTGATCCGACTTGACAACAGGTGCAATGTAAAACTACAAAGGGGCAGAGGACACTTGAACGTCAAACGATCTGGCAACCATGGTGAGAGGGGAGATCGAGGATGATGTCGCTGACCACGGTGGCCATGTCCAATGGATGAATCGATATTTTGCGAAACATTGATCGGAGAGGGTCATGCGATGACTTGTTTTAAGGGTATTCATTTTTCGGATCTTTCCTATGGTCGACTCATTGATTGAAATAATCCAAAACCGCAAGGGCATGGACCTGAGATTTTTATAAACCGATAATCGGATTTGGACACACAAGGCCCCCCAGGACTTGACATGACGCCATTCTTTTTTATGGCTCATGAATTTCCTGAAAAGACCCAAAACAACAAGATCATGGACTTTTGTTTTTCTTAATATATTGCAAACCCGTAATGTTAAATGTTAACTGTGAGTGATGAAACCTAGCTAGGTAGAGAAAGAATTATTTTAGGCTACATGTATGGTGACTGACACGTCTTTGACCATTGGAACATGTTTTCAGACCTGACCGCAGTACATAGTGAGTATAGGTTGCAGGCATGGCATGACAAACAGTGTACACAAAATCCAATTTATCGATTCAAGAATTAAGAGTAGACTATCTTTAATTAATTGTTTAAAGAGAATAGCTTAAAAATATAGTTACTACACCGAACTAAACTGAACCAAGCCGAATCAAACCTAACTGAACCAAACCAAACCTAAACCAAACCAAACCTAATCGAGAACAAGCCAAGGGCTTAAGTGTTAAACTTGTGAGTGTATCCGGTCGTTGGTGATGTCCAAAGGAAAGGGATAACGCTCTACATTTAGAGGGTAAGGTAAATCTGGCGCATGGTGCTAATGCACACACCCAAGTACATGGAGCACTCACAACTATCCCATGCTGTTTTATGGGTTGACTGTTAAAACTTGCTCAGTGGTTACTTGGACAAGATGGTCGCTACACATAAGTACTTAAGCTTTAAGTACTTGAGGCTAATAATCTACACACACGCTCGCTTGTTCTAAACTAAACTGTTTTGCTGGTAGTGCTCAGACAGTAGGCTGATGACAAAATGCATCGCTAACAGAAATACAATCATTTCCGTTTGTCTAATGTTACCAGCTAAACATTTTGCGCTGCAGCGGCGAGCACATGCGCTTCTTGCACTGGAGAACTTAACTCGATTTCCAGCTCTAAGGCCTAGAACGATTCAAACTAAGAAGGAAGGGCATGGTGGTGCAGTGGTTGAGCTGTTAGCCTTTCACTAAGGTAGACTAGGGTTCGATTTCAGGTTAATATGCATGTAATAAACATATTTAAAAAAGGAGATAATATTCAAAACCGATTACGCCTGTCTCTTTTGAAATTATTACTTGGATTACAAATACAAAGGTAGACTGGGTTCGATATTCAGTTAATGCTGCCTATTGCACACTAGACTGTAAGAAAGCCAAAAAAGCAAAAGGCGTAGGTAGAGCAGTGGTAAAATCGCTATGTGTAGACAACTACCTAGTAGTTTTAGCAACTGGCAAAGCTATGTCGCATAAACAGTGCAGGATACAATCCAGCAACCATAATTATTTGTATTTTGTGGAACAGAGAAAACACAGAGAGAGAGAGAGAAAGCTTGTGTGTGTGGGTGACATTGATTGTTTGACCTGAGCAAATACGGTGAGGTAGGGTGGGGGAGAGGGAAAATTAACACTTATATTTGAAGGTAAATAGTATTTTTTTTCAATAGTTTTGTATTTTTCAAATACAGTGGTAGATAGGCGTTATTTTGTAAAACACTCTTACTTGCAGTAGTATTAAGCCTCTACGTTTCTGCAAACACATAGACAGACTGTACTTTTGCCATGGTCAAGCACTCGCATTAAGATCATTTACAAAAAAACATAAAATGAATAATCTTGTTTTGGAAATATCATTTTTGAACATACACAAAATGTAAAAAAGAATGTATAAACAGCAAAATGGAACAATCCATGTTTCTATATCGACAAAATTTTAAAACTTTAAACTGACATTTTTCAAAAAAATATAAATGGGAAATTGACAAATGTGTAAACAACAAAATGGAAAATCCATGTTTCCATATCATGAAATTCAAAAATTTCAAAATGATATTTAAAAAAACAATGCAAATGGAAAGTTGACAAATGGCAATGTGTGAAATGTGAAAATGAACAAATGGCTATCATTATTTAAAAAAGATAAAAAACATTGTGCTCTATGGTTGAGGTGTGAATCAAACTCCCTCTATTTATTTGAACCACCCGAGACTGAGTAGACCTGTTTAAGTCCTCATACCACTTTAAACATTTTGAGTCAATTCTGGGAATTGAACCCAAGAGCTTTAGATTGTCAGCTAACTATGCTAACCGCTACGCTACAAAGGTAACTTTACACCACTCTTAGTGAACAATAATAAGAAAAAGAAATGTTGGATTTTTTTAAGGATGAACATGGTGACACTGTTTCTGTTCCTCAGTCTGCTAGTCACTAGCCAGCAGCTTGGGGGTCTTGGAGTGCGATACAGTTGACATTTTGTAATGAGACGTGACATGTTTCAAAGTATTAAGGTTACTGCTGTACTACTGATCCTGTACAAGAAAGCAAGAGTTCAAACCCCTTACCTGACATAACTATTGCCTGAACATGTCTTGACGACACTGTATTATTATGATACTCGGTACACAAACCAAAGATAGTGTATTGTTTAAGGCCACTGTCTTTCTGAACATAGTTAGTAACTGTTAATGGTTAACAATTGCATTAATAGTGGGACGTGGAGATAGCAATTAAGAAAAACAGACAATACCAATACAATATTTTAATTTATTTAATGTAAGTACTGTACTTGTACAATAGTTACATACAAAATACAACTCTTATTTTTTTCTCTTTTTAACATTGCTTGTTATAGGTTTTTAAACACAAAGCTAGTGGTAGATGTCTTTTGTTATGGCTAGCAATAACCAATGTTTTTTAAACAGACTGAGCTTTAATGGAAAAACAAAAACTCTACATTCAAAAAAACGAACAAGTGGTTGAGTCGATGTACACTGGAAAATAGTTTTGTAAACACGTAAAATCCTAATTTTTATCACTATTACTAACTAGTCCTTTTGATCCTTTTGCAATACTACCTCTTGCATATCAAGGGCAGATGACCTCGTAGTTCAGACCCTTAAAGCAACAACAACAACAACACCTTTTGCATAGACTGTGATGTTGATGACTCTTGAGACGTGGAAGATGGATTAAACATTACTTTTACGACAGGAGTTAAACGTTGATTAATAAACAATGCACTATTTTGAGTAGCAACATTTTTTCCATGTACCAGCTTTTTAGCACTGTCATGATTTTTTGTTGACACTGACAGTCTTTCAATTGGAGCATGACATTGATGACCACTCACACTTAAAACCTCACTATTTCTACTTTTTAGATTGGCTCGACATTTTTTGACCTCTGTTTTGAGCATTGCCAGAATATTATTCCTTTAACATTTTGTCGTTTATAGTTATAAGAGTAATCTTTATAGAGTAAGGGAAGGTGGGCCTCAGTGAGACATGGGCCACAGTGAGACAAGCTCATTAAATCCTTTTTTTTTTAGAGGGACATTTTTTAATATTTCTTAGAGGTTGGCTCTCCTGGTAGCAGACATTTTGATCCTATTTACTCTTTGAAAGAAGCATGTTATGTAGGAGATAAACAACATCTTCGTTTTAGAGGTAAGAAAAGTAAAATTTTCTTCCTTTTTTATAGTTATGTGTATCATTGTACATTAATGAATATAATATGGTCGAAATTCATACATATTACTAAATAATTATTGGAATTGTCAGCTTGTTCAGTATTGTAGGTGAGATAGTAGACATAATTGTTTTTACATGTCGCAAGTGGGCCACAGTGAGACACAGTAGGGTGGGCTACAGTGAGACAGTGAGAAAGATATACGGAGTTACCCCAAAGCTGAGGAGAGGGCAGAGTCAACTTCTAGGAGAGAAAAGGGGAGATCTTTCATTCCAACTCACACCCCAGAAAGAAATAAAAACTTGATTTTAAGTCCACAAATAAAAATTAAAAAATCTAAAGAACTGCAAGAAGAATTTGTTCAGCCAAAGGCAGCCATAGCTACAGACATTTCCATGGATGATGATGTTGATGATTCTTCTAATTCAGACAGCTCATCAGATAATGAAGAAATCGAGCTCCTAACATTTCATCAACTTGCTCGCAAACCTAAGGAAGGTGACTTAGTTCTGGTTGAGTTTTCAGGGAAACACTCAAGATTTTGCATTGGGGAAGTGAAATGAGATTTAGATGATGAAAATTATTAAGTAAAATTCTTAAGAAAAAGAGCAAAAATGATAGGCAGTTCTTTTTTTACCCATAGGGTGCAGATATTGCTTCAATCCCCGCGAAAGGCAACAGATCACTGTGGCCGGTTTCCTGTGCATATGGCAAAACAAATAGACAAAAGTCATATCTCAAATTTTCTGTAAATTTTGGGAATCTGAATGTGCTGTAGTGTTTTCTGGCATTAATTATTTGTTTTAGTGTTTATCTATGTATTTAACCAGTCAAAATAAATTCTTTTCATTGTGTCTCAGTGTGGACCATCATCTGTCTCTGTGTGGCCCACGGATGGGCTACAGTGAGACGGCTGCAACATGTTCACAATTTATTATTTTTACAGAAACGTGTGGATGTTTTGGAAATTCTAAGGGTATGAAATTGATGAGCAACAATCAACTTATATTTCAGTATATAAAGACATTCTCATATATCAAAAAATAATACAGTATACTAAAATATATTTTTTCTGTCTCACTGTGGCCCACCTTCCCCTACACGTAGTTTACCTCGGTTAGTTGTAGTCAGTTCCATAGTAGCAACTAATCTGTTAGTATGATTTGCACACTACAAAGGTTATAACTGTTCTGGTAATAGAATGATTTAGCGTTGGCTTTTATATTTAATATGTACAGTTTAAACTGACAGCAAAAGTGAGAGCAACGTGGTAGAAAAGTGGTAGAAAAGTGGTAGAAAAGTGGTAGAAAATACAGGGAGCGGCAAGAAGATCTGACGGATTTTAAATCACAACACAAACATTTTAAATGATACAAACTCTTTTATTACTTATATCAGCAAGGTGTACATGCCAATTAATGGAAAACATGAAAGAACAATAGATTTTAACTTTTAAGATTTTAAGATAACGTCTTTCAAATGATGCCCATCTTTTGCCATGTATTCTTCCAGTCTTGCACTGAAGCTTTGCATAGTCATTAGGCTTCAACTGCTGTACAATAACCATTTTATACGGATGAAAATGCAAATCGAAACGCAATGTTCGTCTCACTGTTCGATCAGACTTTTGCAAAGCAGCAGCTTGTTTACGAGCCGGCCACCGTGGACTGGATTCCACAGCTTGTCTCACTCGCTCAACATTTTCTGGTGTCCTGGCTGACCTTGGACGGCCTGTCGACGTACTTTTTAAGGCTGAATCTGTAGCTCTAAAATTACTCACCCATAACAAAATTGTGTTACGAGATGGAACGTGTCCTCTTCGACTCGCTCAGCCGTACAACGACATAAACCGTCAGATATTTTTTCCGCATGGCAAAAGATGGGCATCATTTGAAATACGTTATCTTCAAATCTTAAAAGTTAAAATCTATTTATTGTTCTTTCATATTTTCCATTAATTGACATGTAAACCTTGCTGTTATAAGTAACTAGCTGAAGTACCCGTGCTTCGCTACGCGTCATAAATAAATTAAAATGTGAAGGTGTCAGTTAAAACAGGGGATAGGCGAGATGCTGCGCAGAGGGATATTAAGGATGGAACATTTTGTCCAACTACACCGCTCGGCGTTGAACGTGTTTTATAGCACAAATTTAGGTTTTTCTCGCTAACCGTTGGAGATACCTTTCGGATAGAAAATGTAATTTAAACCTCGTATATGCCATCAAAAGTTTGCTATTTCTTAGCGTTCTCTTTTTATTTGAAATGGAAATATGAAAGTTTGAAACCAAAGGGTGTAGTGACGTCACTAAAATGGTCGCCATCTTTAAATAGTGCAAATTATTGAAATCAAAAGTAACCTATATGTTAACCAGGTAAATCAGCTACTTCCATGTAAAATTCATGTAAATCGGACCAGTGGTACTTGCGTGATTGAGTAATACACACACACCATCTCATTTTTAGCCTCGCTTCGCTCGCGTCATAGTCGTGTCATATTGTTATTGAATGAAATGCAGGTTTAACGCCGTTAACACCCCTTTAGAACCTGAATATCCAAAAATCCCTCCTTAGTAGACATTTTCGACACACAACAAACATATCCCCAAAATATCATTCTTCTAACTTTAATAGTTTTGGTTGGTCGATGAGAGTGAACATCCAAAAATCCTTCCTTAGTGGACGTTTTTCTTCCAGAATTTAACCCCTCCCCATAGGCCCCTTAAATTTTATTTATGAAAAAACGGTCGAACACCTATTTATTTTATATATTTATTTATTTATTTATTTATTTATTTATTTATTTATTTATTTATTTATTTATTTATTTATTTATTTATTTATTTATTTATTTATTTATTTATTTATTTATTTATTTATTTTTAAGCTGATTGATTTCCTCCGAGTTTCAAACACCTCGCTTATGTCGTTTAAGAGATACACGCTCCGTTAGGAATCTTTCAAACTCCACTTTTCATCCCTTTTACCTTATAATATACACTACATCGAAAAAACATTAGACATGTGTCAGCTTATTTTAATGATTAGAATATATGCCAAGTATCACATCCCCAAATGAAACCACTCGTGAGATATTGTTATTCAATGAAATGCCCATTTACCCCTTAACACCTCTTTAGAACCTGAATATCCCAAACTCTTTCCTTAGTGGACGTTTTCGACATACAACGAACATATCCCCAAAATTTCATGTTTCTAACATCAATAATTTTGGCTGGGCGATGATGGTGAGTGAGTCAGTCTGGACATTTTCTTTCAATTATTTTTGATAATTTCACCCCTCAGCGTGAACCCCTTAAATTGGATTTATGAAACAAACGGTCGAACACCTATTTACTTATTTAAAGCTGTTTTCCCCCTGAGTTTGATGAGGGAGTAAGTGAGTCAATCAGTTAGGACACTTTCTTTCCTGGTTTTTTTCCCCCAGAATTTTACCCCTCTCCAAGGGCCCCTTAAATTGGATTTATGACAAAACGGTCGAACACCTCTTTACTTGTATTTAAAGCTGTTTTTCCCGTAGAATTTCAAACTTCTCGCCATTGTCGTTTAATAGATACACGCTCCGTTAAGAATCCTTCAACGCCCAATTTTCACCCCTTTCACCTCATAATATACAACACATCGATAAACCCTTAGACAAATGTGTGATTATTTTTAATGATAATTTTACATACCGAATATCACATCCCCAAAGAAACAACTCATGAGATATCGTTATTCAATGAAATGCACGTTTACCCTCTTAACACCTCTTTAAAACCCGAATAAACAAAAATCATTCCTTAGTTGACGTTTTCGACATACAGCGAACATATTCCCAAAATTTCATGTATCCAACTTGAATAGTTTTCGTTGGGCGTGATGAGTGAGTGAGTAAGACAGGACATTTTCTTTCAATTATTTTTACCAGAATTTCACCCCTCCCCACGGGCCTCTTAAATTGGATTGATGAAAAAACGCTTGAACACCTATTAACTTGTTTTTTAAGCTGTCTTTTTTCCCTGAGTTTGATGAGTGAGTGAGTTAGTCAGTCAGTTAGGACACTTTCTCTCCTTTTTCCCCCCAGAATTTCACACCACCCCATTGGCCCCTTAAATTAATTTATGGAAAAACGGTCGAACACCGATTTACTTACTTTTTAAGCTGATTTTTTCGCTGTGTTTCAAATTTCTCGCCTATGCCGTTTAAGAGATAGGCCTACACGCTCCGTTAGGAATCCTTCAACCCCCACTTTTCACCCCTTTCACCTCATAATAATACACCACATCGAAAAACCCTTAGACACATGTCTGCTTATTTTTAATGATTAGTTTATATGCCGAGTATCACATCCACAAATGAAACCACTCGTGAGATATTGTTATTCAATGAAATGCAGGCTTAACCCCCTTAAGACCCCTTTAGAACCTGAATATCCAAAAATCCTCCCTTAGTGTACGGTTTTGACGTACAACGAACATATCCTCAAACTGCCATGTTTCCAACTTCAATATTTTTGGCTGGGCGATGATGTGTAAGAGAATGAGTCAGGACATTTTCTTTAATTTTTTTTTTCTTGAGAATTTCACCCCTCCCGATGAACCTCTTATATTTGATTGTTCAAAAAACTGTCGAAAAGCTATTTACTTACTTTAAAGCAGTTTTTCCCCCTAAGTTTGATGAGTGAGTCAGTCAGTCAATCAGTTAGGACACTTTCTTTTCTGCCCCCCCCCCCTCCCAGAATTTCACCCCTCCCCATGGGACCCTTAAATTGGATTTATGAAAAAACTGTCAAACACATATTTACTTATTTTTATCCTGATTTTTTTTCCGCTGAGTTTCAAACTCCTCACCTATGTCGTTTAAGAGATACACGCTCCGTTAGGAATCTTTCAATCCCCACTTTTCACCCCCTTTCACCTCATAATATACACCACATCGAAAAACCCTCAGACAGGTGTCTTCTTACTTTTTAATGATGAGTTTATATGCCGTGTATCACATCCCCCAATGAAACCAATCGGGAGATATTGTTATTCAATGAAATGCAGGTTTAACCTCCTTAAGACCCCCTTTAGAACCTGATTATCCGAAAATCCTCCCTTAGTAGACGGTTTTGACAAACAATGAATATATCCCCAAACTGTCATGTTTCTAACTTCAATAATTTTGACTGGGCGATGATGAGTGAGTGAGTGAGTCAGGACATTTTCTTTCAATTTTCTTTCTTCAGAAATTCACCCCTCCCCATGAACCCATTAAATTTTATTTTAGAAAAAAAACTGTCAAACAGCTATTTATTTACTTACTTACTTACTTACTTAATTTTCCCCTGAGTTTGATGAGTGAGTCAGTCAGTCAGTCAATCAGTTAGGTCACTTTCTTTCCTGTTTCCCCCCCCCCCCAGAATTTCACCCCTCCCCGTGGGCCCCATAAATTGGACTTATGAAAAACCGGTCAAACACATATTTACTTCTATTTTATGTTGATTTATTTCGCTGAGTTTCAAACTCCTCGCCTATGTCGTTTAAGAGATACACGCTCCGTTAGGAATCTTTTAATCCCCACTTTTCACCCCTTTCACCTCATAATATACACCACATCGAAAAACCCTCAGACACATGTATTCTTATTTTTAATGATTAGTTTATATGCCGAGTATCACATCCCCCAATGAAACCAATCGGGAGATATTGCTATTCAATGAAATGCAGGTCTACCCCCTTAACACCCCTTTAGAACCTGAATATGCAAAAATCCTCTCTTAGTGAGCATTTGCGTCTCTTGAGGAAGCTGCATACCAAATTTCATTCCAATCCGTTCGGTGGTTTCTGAGATTTCGTGATGAATGAATGAGTGAGTGAGTGAGTGGTATTTGACAAATATATAGTAGAAGATGGTGTCGAGTCTTTGTTTTGCTAAACTCTGTTGACAGTGCTGTGTGAGTAGTTGAGTAACTAACGGGATTTCAAGTAAAGATCCTCATTTTCTATACCGGTAGTGCAGAGCGCGAATGGCATCCAGTCGGCCGTGTCTCGACTTGAGCTATGTTGCCATGGAAACTATCTGCCTTGCCATTCCTTCATGAGTATATTTTATGATTTGATTTGCCTGTGCTTGAGTGCAAAAGGGCCGAAATCAGAAGAATGAGAAAGACTATCGAAAATTCATGTAGCCAGCGGTTCGTTCTGGGTCCTAAACTATGTGTATGCAAAATTTGGTTGAGATTGGTGGAACGGTGTAGATTTGTATACGGAACAGACACACCCACATACCCACATACATACATACAGACTTTCACTTTTATATATAAGATAAAAAGTTTGTATCATTTAAAATGTTTGTATTGTTGTGATTTAAAAACCGTCAGATCTTTTTGCCGCTCCCTGTATTACATGGATTGTAAAAAATTAGTTTAAGCGGTTACATGAACCCATTAACTAATAATTTTGGCTCGACGAAGCTCATTTTCTATATCCAATAGTTCTTCCTCATATACAGTATAACCAGCCTGTTTACAGGCATGCAAGTGCTGAAGTCGCTGGATTAGCTTACTGGGATTGTTCCAGTAAACAAATTAAACAAACGATTTTTATGGGTAAACAGAGCATTTCCATTACCATTATTATCAATATCATCATCATCATTATCATCATCATGTTTATCACTATCATTATAATAAGCATCATTGTAATCAACATTATCCTTAACATCACTAAAATTATTCAATTCCTCGTGTTCCTTTTCCACAGAGAACTCTTCCATTGTCGATGCTGACTTTGATAGTATTGAGGGTTTCTTAGACGTTGACAACTGTCCTATCATGACTTTTTGAGGACATGATAAGTGCTTTTGAACAAACACTGCACTATCTTGAGCAGCATATTTCGTTTTCTTGAACTTGCTTTTTAGCATTTTGATGATTTTTTGTAAACAGCAACCGTGGTTCGTTTAGAGCACTACATTGATGAACACTCACACTTAAAACCTTTCCATTTTTAGCCTACTTTTCACATTTTGCAAAAATGAGGAAAAAGTAGACTTATGAGATCGATCCGGGAAAATGTGTGTCTGTCTCTCTGCCCTTCTGTCTGTCTGTCTGGCTGTGTGTGTGTTCCCCCCCCCCCCCCTTATCAACTCCCAAACGGCTGCAGAAATCGAAACAAAATTTAGTATGAGTAAAGATGTATACCGGAATATCTCACGTCCATGTTTGAAAATGATATCAGTGCTACCAACTGCTGAAAAAACGCACTAGAAATTTGAGCTCCATGTTGGATACCTTGGAAGGTATGCATGGGAGCTATTCCAAAATTGGCACATATGTAGGTAACACTATTTCAGTTTAATTTCCAGGAGGCCATACATGACAATGTTGCCAAAATAATTTTAAGCCTTCTGATAAGTCCAATTTTTAAATGCCTATAACTTCTACACTATCAATTGGATTTCAACCAAATTTTGTATGTAATATGTGTACATAAACAGACATGACTGAGCGTATTTTTAAGAGCCACCAGGGCTACCAACTGTTAATAATTGCTCTCTCTCTCTCTCTTCTTTTATCCAAATACCAATATATCAGAAAGTGTGCAAGCCGACAGCTTTAAACTATGCACACGTATAGTACCTGACATTTTAGATCAATTTGGGAGTAAGTTATATACTTCAGTTTTACCAACATGATTCTAAGCCTGCTGATAAGGCCAATTTTTAAATACATGTAACTTCTATACTATCAGTTGGATTTAAACCACATTTCGTATGTACTATTTGTAACATAACAGATATGACTATAAGTATTCTTAAGAGCAATCAGGGCAGCCAACTGTTAATAAATGCTGTCTATATTTGTTTAACCTAACATCAATATATCAGGAAGTATGCAAGCCAACAGCCCTATACTTTGCACACGTATAACACCTGACATTCTAGATTAATTTGGAATAATTAATATAAGTCAGTGCTGCCAACATGATTCTATGCCTGCTGATAGGTCCAATTTTAAAATGCATGTAACTTCTATACTAACAAATGGATTTCGTCCAAAATTGGCACAACAAGATATCATGATATTTCAGATTAGGCTATTTCTGACCAGCACACGCTTGCCATTGTTTCCAACATGCTTTTACGCGTGCTGATAGATCCAATGTCTAATTGCATGTAACGTCCATTGGACTTCAACCATTTTTTTAAATTCTGTACCTTAAGAGATGGAACTAAGAATATATTCAGTCACCAGGGCTGCCAACTGTAATGCTCTATTAGGCTACATTATACCAGGTATATTTCGAACTAATTAGACATTTCGATATTACCAACTTAATTTCGTCATTATTCTAGATAGAATCATATACTGTAGATTAATCATTGGCATGAAACTTAATATTAAGAAAAGTAGGCTCTTTAGTTCTTCACGGAACTCTTGTTACTTTTCATATTGCCTCGACACATCCAAAGCACACGGGGCTACATGACCGCGTTGTCGCAGCCCCTAAGCTAAGGAACTCACCAACCAACGAACGGACCAGGGGTTAACTCATTCGATGTTTTTCTCCACAAGAGTGTATTTTTATTTCCTTTTTCTACCCTCCGAGTCGTAGCAGGGATTGTTGACTAAATGTTGACTATGATTTCCGTGAAAATAAATGTTCAGCTACAATATTTTAACAAAATTTCTGCACTGATATGTTATTGATTTCCTTCTTCCCTTACCTCGCGTGGAAATTGAGGACAATGTTGCTTTATCTCGATTATACGCCCAGGACGTCCCCAAGGTCCATCTCGTGCTCGCATTGTTCTCAAACTTCACATATGTGTATGGTGACTCATAGGTGCCAAGTTGCTTGCCCATGGCGTACCGGTAGTTAAACGTCACATTACTATAGGTATGATAGCATTTTCTTTACATTATGTATCCTATATCTACATGGTTGATTTTAGTGTGACTAACCTAGATATAACATGTAACACATATTTAAGCAATAGCTTTCTTTCTTGACATAATTATGTCCCACGTCAGATTATCGAAATTTATTACATACTGAACCCGAATTGGAATTATTTCTGGTGAATTTGATGATATTTTTCAAGCCCATGTTAATCTTAACATTGGAAAAGTGCCGCTGGATTAGTGACAGGAACTGGTTTTGTTTGCAAGTTTGAGGCGATGTGAAGCCTAGTCACGTGATTTGTGATGCTAAGAAGTCGCTTTGCCAAGGTCATATCGCATGGTATCAGGGAGTTTGCCACGAATTTGGAGCATTGTATTATTATAAATTATGCTATTGGATATGAAAATGTAGCCAGTGAGAAGAGATCTAATGGAAGGAAGGATTATCAAAGCCTCATTAATCTAATTACATTATTATATTTTGGCCCTATGAAAGACTTTTTATTATTTGGAGATATGCAAAATATTAACAGAAGAATTTATCAGTACTTTGAAAGTCACTGGAAGTACGCAGTACACTGTATTTTATGTTAATACAAGTACACGCGTCATTTTCCCGCAGAGTTGAAAATGGTGGCAGGATAAGCTTTGGTGGGAGATTGCAAGCAGAAAGAAGGATTCTTTTGTCTTGAAAGTTCGACGAGAACAGTCGCAGTTCGGGAGGACTTAATTCCTGGCGACCCGTGAACCGAGTGCAGTGGATGTCGACCATCCGAAGCCTAGCCATCGTGGGCGACATTTATGTACTACTGTACTCTGCTCACATATGAGTTGAGTTATTGCAATTTGTGCCAATACGCATTTCGTGTTCCATGAACAACTCCTCGAGTATATTATGTTGAATTTAAGAACAATGTAGATCATTTAGCAATTACGAACATTTATTCGAATATTTTGGAAGCAGATATTTGTACTTAGACGAGTGATAAACATTGCATTCTATAGCGGAAAAGAAACGTTATTTGAAGTAGCAGCGAACAGTTTAACTTTGCAGTGAAGTCTGATATACTACGAGGGAACGTGAGCAATCGAACATTATAGTGAGTCTGATGAACATTGAAGTCTTCTATTATTTGAATTTTACAATGATTGCAACTTGAAGCAAGAAGGAATGTTGAGTTACATATATTTGAAGATTGTCGATATGGAGTAAATTATGATGCGATTGGAACAGGTCTAGCGGAGATTTTAGTTGACAACAGAGAGCAACGTTAACTACAGAAATCATGTACAGCATCTTGTTCAATTACAATGACATGTACATCCACAATATCATGTACTACAACATCATGTACATATATGGATGACTATGCACAACTACAATTTAACTACGAGCAAATATTATATTTCGCTGAACATCTACGTGAACATTCCCATCTATAATTGTGATTCGATCTACAATCTTCAAATTTATCTGCAACTATGGAGATCGATCAACGATATTGCTGAATAATAATATTGAATTTTGAACGAAGACGACGAAAAAAGATTCATCTTGTAAAGAGAGCAGAAGACAGGGTATCCCGTCTAATGCCTGACGCATGGTATCCGAGGAACGAGGGGATGGCAAGCAGTTCGAAGCCCGAAGGATGAAGGAGTTACCGGGGAGGAACGCTGTTCATTCCCGAGGTAGCAGATCGTTGGTTCGTGATCTTCTTTGGGAACGTTGAACATCAGTGTATTTCCTAATACCTATTTGAACTTCGAGAGTCGAATTTAAGGTAGAACTACAAGATTCATTTCCAGTAGTTCGAGTATTTGGCAACATTCGAGCAACTTCTCTCCATGCTTTTGTGATAATATTTCCATTATGATACCCATCGATTTTATCCTTCGATATTTTGTTAGATGATTGTCATTCTTCATCTGAACATAAATTTCAACCCGACAGTTTCTGAATAGATATTATTAATTTAATGGAATTTATTCTTAAATAGTTTTCGTCGATTTCAGTTTTCATAAAACTGAATTTCAGTCAATTTTTCTTCAAGGATGTCTAATTTTAAATTCATTTGTATTAATGAATTGGGAATTTTATATGTAAGAAGTTTTAGTAGGGAGAAGAGAACTACGTTTGATATATTTTGAATATCATGAATGTTATTCGATAACATTTCGACGATCGGGCAAATAATTTTCGTCATGTTTATGCTACCTATTTATGTATACAACGAGACCTTTTGATTGGAACTATATTTATGAGTTGACAAACTATTTTATTTTATGGAAAGCTTTTATCTTTCTTTAATGAAACTTTTATGTGGAATATATTTTCCTGGAAGATAAATTAATTCGACAACAGGGTTGTTAGGTACATCCTAATCCAGTCGCAATTGATAGCTATTGGACACTTAACGAACATTGCAATTATTTTACACAATTTGCAACGTTACGTAATATTGTGAGCGTAATTTTGCAACATTGCAATTTGAAGAGAAATCAGTATGGTGAGAAGCATTATTGTATTCATATTACATGTTAGTAACAATGGTTAACGACACTGTAGCTATACGGAGTAAACCTTAGTTAGGTATTTCAAAATACACTTCAATGTTCGTTATAAAATGAAAGTAATGAATTAACTACAGATATGTGTGGTGTATTGACAACAGGTAATTTGTAGTAACATTTAAATAATGCTAATACTACGTGAAAGTTTATTGAAACATCTGTAATGAAGTTCTTGGAGTTTGTTAATGAGTATACAATGAAATATTGATGCCGTATATAGTGTTTTATGGAAGTATAGAAGTCTACGATGATATATTTTTGATAACATACGAGGGTGTTTCCGTATTGATACGTTTATGCATTATAATACTGTTGTATGGAAGTTTAAGCATTTTTGTTATGAAGACGAGTTGATGATAACTCAGAGGTACAAGTGTGGAAACGATATTGAAGGAAAGAGAGATGGGGAGTTGGCGGAAACGTTAGCGAGATGGAAAGTAACCTTTGACTGCTTATCTTTTGTAAAGACAAATTCTTGCACTACGGGTCGGAAACCGGCTTCACCATATCAGAGCGACAAGTACACCTTCTTACTACAGCGTCTCATGCGTAACTGACCATATTAGTCTAGACAATATGAATTTAAACCTGTCGCGCGACGTCACTACCCCCTCCATTCGTCACTGGTTTAAGGTTCGCCGACAGGAGTGCAGTACTGCTTTCTGTAACAAACAAGTTACCTGTCGGAAGCGTAATCGCATGCTAACAACTGTAGAAAACAAACTTGACGTGATAGGAAAAACTAATTACAGTTTTGGAATCAGCATGTCAATTTACCTCTTAAACACCCTAAAAATCGAAGTCAACAGAATTTAAGTTACAAATTGTACCCCTGTGTAATTATTATTAAACTATTAACCTGAATTGTGTAAACATCGTATGAACTTATCTTCACTGATCAGTCATATTAGCCTAAGATGGACATTTTAAAACTAAACAAGACTTGATGGTGAAGTCAACTTAAACATAAATATTGATTAATATTATTAATAATTAAGAGATAGAAAGGGAAGTAAACAATTAAACTTTTGTGGATATACCGTTGTAAATATTGTATATACATTCTTAATAATATTTAAACATTATTGGGGGATTTATTTAATAATAATATATTACACGTGTTGTAAATAAGTGGAGAACTTTTTAGACGTGTGTTTTGTAGTGATTGAAGTCATTTATGTGTAATAGTATGAGTGTAAGTGGAGTTACGTCTTGTATTAACGACGTAAGAAATATTTAAGAAAGTGAGTTGGTTTAGCAACGTGTAACATATGTCAATGCTTGATGTAAGTGAATTGAAGTTAAATCTAGAAGGAGTGAAACGATACTGTCATTATTGGCGTTGAATAACATTACTTATTGTATGACTGGAATGTCGAGTCAGATGTGTGACCTGTTATGAATGAGACGGCGGGTTATATAACAGGTAATGCAGATATGTATAGATAGCAGGGGTAAAAGAATGCAACCTTGAATAATGTAAATATGAGCAGTGGCTGCGTCTTCACATGCGTGTGTGAAGTTTTAACGCTAAAATATTGTGGTATTCAGTAACGTTTGTTATTTTCTACTGGATTATCAGTAACAGCTGATATGTGTGTGGTTAGACATACTGTGCCCGATAATCTGGCTTTGGATTGGATGGCCCGACACACACACGTCAATCCTTACCCAGAATTCGGTACAACTCGAAAATAAAATAAAAATCCTTGAATGTCCGAATCAATTTTGGCATAAAAAATGACGGGTACGAGATTCAAGCAATCCCGGGGTCTTTATAAAGATATGGTTCAACTGGGGTAAAATCTCAAAGTTGATCCTGTGGACACACACGTACGGCAACGAACAAGAATGACAAAAAACTCCGCTGTTAAAATAAAACTCATTCACCATTTATTACAGAACCACACCACGAAATACTTAAAATCAAACACAGAAGCCTACCATCGCTCGGAGACTTCTCGATTTACTTTTGATGTGCAAATAAATTAATAACGTAGCAGCAAAATTTAAATTGATGAGGACAAAAATCTCCGGGCGTCCTAAACTTTGGATACAAAATAACTTACGGAGATCAGAGATATATTACCTTAATATTACAATCGTTACTTCAAAATATTATGTCACCTCTCCGTTATATAGCCCATAAATGAGCAGGTGCATAAATATGAGAATATATTCAAAGGAATATATTCGATCCCTTCTAACCAAATGTAATTACCAAAATTGAATGATATTTATATATGGATATCGCTAGCGTTAAACAATTCATTCAAAAAAAATCCTGGATTAAATACTTTCGTTATTATTTTCACTGGTTTCCGTTCAACTGTGCCTCCTTTAGAAAATTACTGGTTGTTGGCTGTTACATTTATTACATTACATTTTTTTAAATCTTCATGATACACTACGATGATATATCACCTTATTCCTCACTTTCATGAACTTACGTTCACATCATTGATTTTTAGCCTATTTTCAATTTTGAAAAAATAGGCTTATGAGATCACCTTTTGTCCGTGTGTGTGTGCGTGTGTGTGTGTGTGTGTGATTCGTGTGTGTGTCCCCCCCCCCCTAATAAAATCTAAACGGCTGGAGCGATTTCAATGAAACTCGGTAAGTTCATAGCACTATTCCCTGCAACCCCGACCGTGCCCTTCAAATTTTGTTACGACTCACCAATCCAACATGGCAGCTGTGCGAAATATTTCACCAGCATTCAATATCTCAGAAACTATTACCGATATTACCCTGACATTTTGTATGGTGATAAAGGGAACAACTATAAGTTCACTTCTGTGACCATTGAAAATCTGGTAACTACAAAACGAACATGGCGGCCAAGCGAAGTTGCGACTTTTAAATAGACGTTTCTCGCGATTTAACCAACCAAACGCAATGAAACTTGGTACAGTATATGTTTAGATACATTGTAATGCACCGACATCTAACTTCGTTCAATTGTTTACATAACCACAAGATGGCGGAGGTGCGAATTATTTCACCGGCATTCCATATCTGTGAAACTATTAGCGGTATATCCCTGAAATCTTTTACGGAGATAAAGGGCACTACGGAAGTCCATCTATAAGACTTTCAGAAACCGGTTAACTACAAAACGAACATGGCAGCCAAGCGAAGTTGAAAATTTTAAATAGACCTTTCTCGCGATTTAATGTTCCAAACGCAATGAAACTTTTTACAGGAAATGTTCATACAGATTGTAATGCACTGGTATCTAATTTAGATCAATTGTTTACATAACCTCAAGATGGCGGATGTGCGAATTTTAAAATTAAGTTTTTATTTCTTGTGATGTAGTCATGCGATCGAATTGAAAGTTTGAATATTGAACCTACGCAATAATTTTCCTTTAATGGTACATGACTCTATGGCCTATACATTTAACAATTCAACATGGCGACCATCCAAAATATTTAGTCGGCTCTGAATATCTACGAATCTATTATAGCAATCAAACTGAATTTCTTAATGTTCATAGGGGCTATGAACTTAAGTTCACCTATAGGACTTTAAATAACTTGGTGTTCACAAATCCAACATGGAGGCGACGCGAAATATAAAAATTCACAATTCACAATTCGCAATTTAACCATCCGAGTGTAGTGAAATTTGGAACAGTAAATCCTTATACGAATGGTAATCCACTGGCATCTAATTTATTTCAATTGTTTCCATAACCTCAAGATGGCAGCAGTGCGAAATTTTAAAATCTCCTTGTTACTTCTTGTGTCCTAATTATGCGATTGTAGTTTGAATACTACACGTACACAATAATCTGCATGTAACAGTACATAACTCTAGGACCTACATATATAAAATCCAACATGGCGACCATCCGAAATTTTTAGTCGGTTCTCAATATCTACGAATCTATTACAGCAATCAAACTGAAATTGTGTATGTTGCTAAAGGCAATTAACATTAAGTAGGATATATGAAAATAGGCTGTATAGTTCTTCACGGAACTACTTGTTAAATATTTTTTTGTTAATTTCAGCGTGCTCTTCACACATTTATAAATACACCATAAACATTTAAATAGATGGTCTCTGCCTATTTGTATTATTTTCAACTGACAATTGCCTCAAAATTTCTTACTCTTTCACCTATCACGTTACATTAATCATTATCATTTATTTTTATTCACCTCACCATAGTGAGAACATTTAGTTTCATCATAACTTTGTGTTAGACAACCATTCTATTCCACCAATGCTGTTTCATTTTCATACAATCTTGGATAAGTTCCCTACCAAATGCATCTACTCACGTTAGCATTTAAATGAAAAATCTCATGTGATGTGTGAGTGTTTAGTATAAATATCATGTTGTGCACACGAAAAGTGACCCCTTAATGTTCCCCCTGTAATTTAAGCTTGTTCAAACCATAAGTTGGCATCCAGGTTGCACCATTTCAAAGAACACTGCGACGTAACGCGCTGAAAAATCCATGTACTTGGATTATATTTTACAGCATCCATTTATCTCTTTTTAAATCCTAAATATGACTGTAATAATCACTCAAAAGAAAACGTAAATTTACTGTCTTAATAACCTTATCATGTTATCGCATTTTATTTTGATTAAATTTTATTTCGGTTATACGCCCATCTGCTCAAATTTCAGTAACTACTACCCAGTAACCACTACTTATGAATTAACATGGTTTTCAGCACCTTCCATCCGCCTTGGTCCTGGTTCCGTTGACACATTTCCTGGGGGTTTGGTTCCACATCCTTCTGATTGAACATCCTCCCCTCTCGCGTCCTGGATCCAGCTCGCGACCCCTGGATACCCATGGTCCTGGCTTCGCCTTGGTCATAACGTCGTTGTAACAGCTCCCACATGAGTGCCTAACCTGACATCCTCTCGTTTCGACAGTTCATAATGCGAAACTCGTACTGCGTACCCCGATATCGATATTGTCCATATTTTGCTGCCCTTCAATGTTCGTGATTAAGGAATATGTAACCGCTGCCGTGACGATTCTCTTTCATTGACCTCGCAAGTTAGTTTATAAATAACCCCACACCAACTGGTCTAGTAAGAAGCGGCATGTGCTCTTGACCTTCACAGCACCATATAAGGGTCATAGCCCACTTCCGCCTTTAGTGAGGGTTCACTGACCCTGCTACGTTCATTTGTCAACTTACTCAAACTAATGTTAGTCGCCACATACTTGCTCCGTGCATGATAAACATTGCGGTTAATCTCCAACCTTCTCCCATTCCGTGAAATTATTTAATGTCCACGTGCTTTAGCTTATAATGCGTGTTGAGTTAATTTCAATATCGCTCCGTACCACCGTACAGAATGCGGAGTAAAGTTTTTCTTTTACACTTATTTTCTATGTCTGTTGAAAGTGCAATTATTCACGTACGATTTGATACCATATTTCCCGGCCATGTTCCACATTTCTCGAATTTCACATGAATGTTCCACACGGGTAAAATAAATCAATCCGGCACGATAATCTCGCGCAGCGTACTCACGATAAACATAGTTTCATATTGCACAGGATTGCAATGTAACCTTTCTGGAGCGCGATAATACCAAAATGAACTGTTGGCTCCCCGGCGCGTAACGATACATTAGTGAACTTAATTGTTCTTCCGCACACGACCATACAAACGAAGTCACTTGCTTGAAACTCGGCGTACGACGATACAAAAAGAAGTGAACTGCTTCTTCCTTGTGACCTAACCACCTAGATGTTTCCTGGTGCACATCAGCGCCCTTTATGCTTCTGGAACTTTCGCCTAGTCATTCTGTCGACTATGTTCATGACGTAAAAGCATCAACCTCGGGTTACTTACGCTTGCTTTCTCCTTTCTGCTATGCACCGTTGCCAGAGCTCTCAAAACCATGCGATATCGGTGACAATACACATGCAGGAAAGGCGTCGTAGACTTTGTTTTGTTCTGTGACGAGGCGAGCAAGACTGAGTGTTTTATTCATTGATGTTTTTATTTTATTATATTTTAATTGTTTTATTTATAAATAACCTTCGTTCTAAATCTACGACTTGAGTTACTTGACTTATTTTAATTATAATGGAGATTGTGTTGTAGAAACCCGAACAGGTAAGGCACCCTATACCCATTCCGGTCTGAGGTTTTGGTAAAATTCTTACTGTTCCACCTTTTTTATATATATCCATAACACAATCGTAGATACTTTTGTATGGTCATGAAGTGCTTGTTGGTAGGACTTGTAGGTTTTTCTAGCCGATAATCAAGATTCTACGATTCAGCTGATCTTCGGATTTCCAACAAGTGGCTTCTTGATTTATACGTGTAGAGTAGGTAAAATGGCAAGCCCATTCGTGGGGAGATCTAAGGGCATTCGAAAAGCGTGTGAAAGGGCATTAGAATAGCTTTTTGAGTCAGTTAGCCATGCTTTTTGAGTTAAATTAAGAGTGAGGGCACTCAAGCAAAGATCAGATCCAATTTAAACCCGAGATAGGAATAATATGGATTAGAATTACACAAAAATAACTTACGATGTGAAACTATTTTCATTTCAGACCGGCTCATGGTTCTATGTTAGTATGCAATTGTAAATGTAACTTGTTTGATGTTGGCAAACTTAAATTTCATTGCGTTGGTATAATTAATT
The DNA here is from genome assembly GCA_946902985.2 of Meconema thalassinum. Taxonomy (NCBI): domain Eukaryota; kingdom Metazoa; phylum Arthropoda; class Insecta; order Orthoptera; family Tettigoniidae; genus Meconema; species Meconema thalassinum. The sequence goes on along the minus strand of OX336388.2, from coordinate 599,433,926 downwards.
TATGTCACGCTGGAACGAGTGATAATGGGGTAATGACACCAGAGGTTACTGGTAAGATTAATTATAAGCCATTTTAAGATTTTATATAGACATGAAGACGGCCAATACATGGTAGAATTTGTTGCTCTAAAATCTTGTCACCTTACTCTGTTTTAGATGTTTTCCTACAGCAATTTAAGTGTGTAATAGCAATGACTATGATGTCAGCTGACGACGTCCAAAAGCTATTGGATGTTAGTTATTGTTGTTTTAAGGGGCGGAACAACGAGATCATCTGCCCCATTGACACTGTTGTTGTGAAAGTTGTAGAAAATGTGTTTGAAAGTATTACAGAAAGGGCAATAGAAAGTTTTAAAGACAGTTTATAGGAGGAGATCCATAATGTTGAGCCTTCTCTAGATGGATTGCAGACCAGTGCTACTGCAGTCAACGAAAATGTGTCGCGATTACGGGAGAGCTCTACTGAGGTGAAAAATAAAGTAGAGGAGATCCAGTCAGATGTCAGTGATATGCAAACTGACGTAAAATATGTAAACTGACGTCAATAGTATTAAAACAAACGTCAATAATGTGCAATCTGACGTCAATAGTATTCAAATGGACGTAAGAAACACGCAAGTAGATGTAAATAATGTGCAAACTGATATAAATGGTATACAAACAGATGTAAACAAGATTCAAACAGATGTTAATAACATGTTTATTGATGTTAATAATGTGCAAACTGAAGTAAATAAAGTTAGAACAAATGTTGAAAATGTTCATACATATGGAAATAGTATGCGAGCAGACATAGGTAAGATGCAGACGGAAGCATCTAGATTAGGAGAAAGGGTAATTAAAACTCAGAACAGTTCAGTTGACATTCAAAATAAACTACACTGTATAGAGACTGGTATGGTTAATTTCCAGATTGAAATCAGGAAAGAACTGGAAAGCTCTAAAACTCAATATCAGGAAAACCTAGGTGCTTTGCAATTACAGTTTGCAAACGATAATCTTCAAACAAACAACAAATTAACCGAACTTAAAGATAATGTAGATTCTTTACGAACACAGGTCGTGGACCACAACAAAATTTGAAAGGAAGACATTGAGTTAGATATGGCGGAGATGTTAAAGGCTAATCTCACAGTTTGGAAAGAGGAATGGGACAAATCTAGTAGTAACCAAATTAAAGAATTACACAGTGACTTAGAAAATAAATTGACGAGTACACAGTTAAAAATAAATAGAGAGGTAAATAGTGCCAGGACGGATCTTTGTAAACGTATTGATTCTCTTCAGAAAACACAAGTAGACGATACATCTCAGTTTAGACAGGATTTGGAGAAGGAAACTAAGATATTAAAGGATAGACGTGATGAGATTGTCAATGACGTGAATGCGATAGAGAAAGGAGAGTCTACAGGGATTGAAGCATTTAAAACGAGATTACAGAGCTTGAATATAGGAGATATAGTGAGTCTGGGGACTTATAAGAGAGATTTGAAGAAAGAAGTGGGGAGATATTTAAAGGAGATAATAGCAGATCTCGAGGAGAGGGATAAAGAAGAAATAGATGAATGAAGCAGTCATACTAGAAGAAATAGTATAGAAGTTGACGGTAGAGAAACAAGACCGGAATTATTGCAGTTAAGGCCATCAGAATGACAGGAATCTCGAACTCAGGATTCCGATAGAGAAGTTCGGGTTTATAGGACGAATATTCCCTCAATACTAGCTAGGAACATCACCGTTAAACGCAAGTTTGAAGACAAGCCTTGCAAATTCAGTAATCTGGACGGTTTGACACCAATAGAATTCATAAGAAATCTCCATGATTAATTTATCGAAGCTCAGATACCGAAGGAGAGCGAGAAGAAGGTAGTAGAACGCTATCTTGATTCGGGACCGCTTGAATGGTTTCGTGCCTTCCGATATATCTTCGTAGATTTTGAGGAATTCGCAGAATCCTTCATAAAAAGATTTTGGTCTATTGAAGCCCAAAACAGTCTACGCGCCGAAGTCTATTCTAGAAATTACTCTAGCGCACTCCCATCTCGTTGCGGACTATTTTGCAAGTCAATTAGCCAAGTTGATATTCTTTCAACCACCATTGTCAACGGGGGAATTGATTGAGGCATTATCAAGGCAACTACCAGTTGAAGTCCGTCGCTACATTATATCATCCGGAATCAAGGATTTGGCGAGCATGGACGAACTTCTGAGGAAGCTCAATTATACCAGTCCTACGCCTAATGTTACGTATAAGAACCAAAACCAAGACCTCGGGAAAATAAATACGGTATATGTAGACCAGATCCAGCAGATGATAACAGGAACGAACAGGAAAGAGGAAGGATAGGCCCGGAAAGGAATAACTACTTCAAAGACAGAATATATGACCCAAGATATAGAATATTCCGTGAGGGACGGCCATATCAACAACAAAATGGAGGGAATAATGATAACACTCGAAGAACAGAGTTCTATCATAATAATTACAACCTCCGATTTAACAATTACAACTATAATCGGAATAACAGGAATAACCAAGGTTATAACCGGTACAGAAATTAAAGGGATGATGTTTTCACGAAAGAACAGTACCAATAACGTCACCAGGAAGGACAAAGGACCTTAACATTATTATGCAAGGAAACTGTCCGGAAATGGCAATAAGTATCTGAAGCTAGTACCAGTCAGCAAGGGAATCATGAGAGTGACACTTGTGTACAAAAAAAACTCTGATTACGAAACGCAACTAGGAGTAATTGAAGATACTTTGCCAACACACCAGATTATAATTAATGAGATCTACGAAGTAACTGATGAAACCTTACTGCTCGAAAAGGAGGTTACCACAGAGTAAAGACCGTTTGAATTACCAATTATAAATGTTAATGTTGAAGGACAGATATGTAAATCACTTATGGATACAGGAGCCGTTATTTCCATTTTGTCGGAGGAGTGTTACCAAAGGCTTTTAAAGGGCAATAATATGACTATTTTACCCGCATCTCCAGTAAAATTGTGAGGCATATTCCAGGATAAATCTGTAATGTGCAAGATCCAACTATTATTAAGTTTTGAAATTAATGGACGGACTTACGAGCACATCACGATAGTCGTAAGCAGGATAAATTTTGATATAGTGTTGGGAATAAATTGTAATACAAAAGTTGGTGCTGTCATTGACATGAAGAACCGGATAATTAAATTTAGCGAGCGTTCTATTGAAACAGAAGATTCAGAAGATATGGATGTTGAGACCAATCTAGACACAGAATATAGGGAAGAAATTCTGAATAACGTTATTGAAGAGGCCGAGAAAGGAAAGGAACATTATGCATTAAAAGCTGAGGGGTTTGAAGAAATTCAGAGTGATTTTGAAAATTTGATATTGGAATTTATAGACATATCTGATGAGAAACCCGGTTTGATTAAGTAATACAAGTACAGGATCCGTTTAACAGATAATACCCCTTACCAGAAGAGAACCTACACCCACCCATAGAAATACTATGAAGAGGTACGAGGGATGATTAAGAAGAAGGAAGCCGACGGTATTATTAAGAAACAAGCATCATCTTACCTTAACTCCGTAACGGTTGTTAAGAAGAATAAAGGTCAATTATGTCTTTCCTCGATACACGCACGATCAACATGAATGTACTTCCGGATATGGACCGACCAGCGAAGGAATTTAAAGGAAAGGACTCTTTCAGTGTCCTTGACCTGACAGCATCTTTCTATCTGATTGAGCTGGAAGAAGAAAGTAAGCAGTACACAGGGTTTTTAGTCGACCAGACGACCTGGGTATTTCAAAGAGTTCCTTTTCGTATAGTTAATAGTGGACAAGCCCTAATTTGAGCTCTTGACATCAAGCTCACTGACGACGTAAAGAAGAATGTATTATGTTCGATTTAATTATTTCTTCTGAGAACGTACAAGAGCATTTGGTACTGTGCCCGATAATCTGGCTTTGGATTGGGTGGCCGGAAACACACGTCAACCCTCACTCAGAATTCGGTACAACTCGAAAATAAAAATAAAATCTTGAATGTCCGAATCAATTTTGGCATTAAAAAAACCTATGTCGGGAACGAAATTCAAGCAATCCCGGGGTCTTTATAAAGATGGGTACAACTGGGGTAAAATCTCAAAATTGATCCGGTGGACGCACAGGTATGACAACGAACAAGAATGACAAAAAAATCCGCTGTTAAAATAAAACTCATCCACCATTTATTACAGAACCACACCACGAAATACATAAAATCAAACACAGAAGCCTACCTTCGCTCGGAGACTTCTCAAAATTACTCTTGATGTGCAAATAAATATTAATGACGCAGAAGCAAAATTCAAATTAATGAGGACAAAAATCTCCGGGCGTCCTAATCTTTGGATACAAAATAACTTACGGAGATAAGAGCTATATCACCCTAGTATTACAACCATTACTTCAAAATGCTATGTCACCTCTCCGTTGAATAGTCCATAAATGAGCAGGTGCATAAATATGAGAAAACATTCAAAGGAAAAATTATTACCTCATTCGATCTCCTTCTAACTAAATGTTATCACCAAAAGAAAAATATATATTTATATATGGATGTCACTGGCGTTAAAGAATTCATTTACAAAATTTTTATTCATGGATTAAATACTTTCATTATTATTTTCACTGGTTTCCGTTGAGCTGTGCCTCACTCTGAAAAATTACTGGTTGTTGGCTGTTACATGTATTAATTTACATTGTAAAATTTTTATGGTTCCAGATATTTATTTATTTTTTGTTAACCACTGCATGCTCTTCACACACTTATAAATACACCATAAATATTAAAGTAGATGGCCTCTGCCGTCTGTATTATTTTTCAACTGACAATTGCCTCAAAATTTCATATACTTTAACCTATCACGTAACATTAATTATAATCATTTATTTTATTCACCTCACTATAGTGAGAACCTTTAGTTTCATCATAACTTCGTATTATACAACCCTTCTATTTTATCAATGCAGTTTCATTATTCACACAACCTTGTATCAGTTACCTATCAAATGTATCTCCTCATGTTAGCATGTAAAGAGAAACCTCAGTGACGTGTGAGTGTTTAGTATTAATATCATGATGTGCGCACAAAAAGTGGTCCCTTAAGTGTAAATGTTCCCCCTGTAATTTAAGCATGTTCAAACCATAAATTGTCAAAGAACACAGCGACGTAACACGCTGAAAGATCCCTGTACTCAGATTATATTTTAAAGCATCCATATATTTTTTTTAAATCCTAAATATGACTGTAATAATCTCTCAAAAGAAAACTTAAATTCACTGTCCTAATAATCTTGTCATGTTATCGCATTTTATTCTTTTGATTAAATTCTATTTCGATTATAAGCCCATCTTTCCAAATCTTAGTAACCACTACCCATTAACCACTACTTAAGAAATAACATGGTTTTCAGTACCTTTTGACCACCTCAGTCTTGGTTCCGCTGACACGTTTCCTGGGGGTTTGGTTCCACGAACTTCTCATTGAACATCCTCCCCTCTCACCTTGGATCCAGCTTGCGACCGTCTGGGTGTCCATGGTCCTGGCTCGCCTTGGTTTCCACGTCATCATAACAGCTTCCACATTTCTAGATCTCGCCGGTCGTCTCTTCGCTCGTAAAGTTCTTGTCACAAAACTCGCACTGGTCTGTACTGATAGCCTTTATGTCTATCCAATACATCGCTGCAATCTTCATGTCGAATATGCCAAGTAATATCAACTTATGGCCGTGATGATAACTCAAACGACACAGGTTATATCGTACGCAATACACCAGCCTGCACTCATAAGAGATTACGTCCGTCCTTGGCCTTGGATGTCGCTCTATATTTGGACTACACTCAGTTTATCTCTCATAGTTCACTGACCCTGGATACTCACTTGTCTGCTTGTCAAACAAATGCGCATCGCTTCATTCATCTGTTCTAAACGTCAATTATATCGCGCACGGCCCATGCAGTCCCGTACCTCGTAAAAACTTAAGACACCACGTGTGTTTGATCGCACTCCGTTGTACTAATGACCTATTTCACAACATAATGCATTATGATCTGCGTTATAATATCGCCTCGCCACATTTGGCTTTAATATTCGTTAATACAGAGCTGTCCACGCAAGAAATAATACTGAGTCTTTCAGCTATGTTCAAAAAAACTATCGGAATACCGCACTGGTTCCAAGTTGCCACGGTACGCCGCCTACACACTTGCTTGTAACTTCTGCGTACGGCGACACAAAATAAAGTGTACTTCGGTGCACGGCGATACAAAGGGGAGTGACTGCTTCTCCGACATGACCTTCCCACCTTGACTCTTCCTGGAGCCCACCAGCGCCCTCTACGCTTCTGGAACCTTTGCTGCCGACTATGTCCATGACGTAAAACCATCATCCTCAGGTTACTTCCGCTTGCTTTCTTCCGCCTGCTATACGACGTTGCCAGAGCTCTCAAAACCATGCGATATCGGTTCCAAATCCCCCTCAACCAGGAATAATAATAAGCGTGAACCATCTAGATTATTATTTTGTTGGGTTAACAATCTACTTCTTCAATAAGTTCTCCATATCGCATGCTTACTGTCTCTTGTGGCACCTTTTAAGTCTAGCTGCGTTGAATTTGCCTATAACTCTCTCAGTTGTGTCTTCTTCTGTGGCATCTTCCTCCTGAAACGCTAGCTCAATCCATTCTTCACTCATTCTACTTTCTTCTTCGTCTTTGTCTTCATATCTCGTATAATCATCAGTAATGCTGTTAATGGCTTGAATTTGGACTGTCATGACATCTGGGCGCAAATCATTAATGGGCAAATAATCATTATTACTGCCTGTGAATCCCTGTCCAAACTCGGCATTTCCTTCCTGTCAGCTTCTCTTTCCTGATTTGACACCACTGGTGCTTGGCTTCGATTCCTCATGCTGTTTTTCCTGTGATTCTTCTTCTTGTTCCTTTTCCCTCAATTGTTCAATGTGTCCCTGGCTTTCTTGGTGACGTTCTTCTAATGATGGCCTATAATTTTGCCTTTCTTGATTCCCATATCTTGGGTAATTGTTGTACGGTCTCCGATCACGTGACCACGATTCTCTCCCTCTATACCCTGACCTTCCGTAGTCCCTCTGATTAAATCTCCCGCTTCTATCCTGATAATATGGCCTCCGGTCATATGGCTTTTCTTGATTCCTGTATCTGTTTAAGCCATTGCCATCATCCCTTCCATCTCTATCGTTCCTCCCATAACTTCGCTGAGGTTCCGTCTGCGCCATACGATCCATTACCACCATATTTGCCTCTCCCTGTTCTGTCCTTGGACTACGAGGTTCCGTCATCTTGCTCGTGTGGTCTAGTTTCCTCAAAATCTCGTCACACACCTCGAGTCCATTTGCACCCGATGCAATTAATACACGCTGGACTTCTACCGGATATTGCTGTATTATGGCATGCACCAAATCCTGCTCCTCCAACGGTGGATCCAAAAATTGTAGCCCGGCTATCTGATTCGTGAAATACCCAGCATATTGTGTTGGCCTGGTAGTCGCGTATTTCTTTGAGTATAATTCAGACCTTATACTTTGTTGATCTTCTGAGGACCAAAATCTCTTCAGGAAAGCGCTCGCAAAGTCATCGTACCCTCTGAACTGATTCCTAAAAGCACGCATCCAGTTTAGCGGTTCACCTTCAAGAGCTCTTTCTATTACCCTCATTTCTCTCTCTTTAGGAACCCTATGTTCATCCTTGTATTCCTTCAGGTCCCGCAGGAATTCTATGGGTGTAATACCAGTCAAATTTGAAAATTTTTGTGGGCGGTCCTCCTGTTTCCTAATGATGTTAATCGGTTGAGTTGAGCTGTAAATGAATGTTTTGAATGTTGTTCCTATCGGAATTGGTTCTTTGTTTTCATCTATCGATTTTGCTTCTACCGTCTTTCCTTCTAATTCATCAATTCTCTTTAATTGTTTCCCGTGTCTTGTAGTGTCGAAACCGCTGTAGCAATCTGTGTTTTAATTTCTTCGTTTAACTCTAATTTCATTTCCCACATCTGACTCCTAAGACTTTCCATCTTGCTTTCCTGCTCTATGGTGAATTCAGACATTTTATCGGTTATGCTCCTGGTATCTTTCGTTAATCTCTGCTGTACTGCTTTCGACTCTTTCTTTGACACTAAGACCTCTGCGATAATTGCTTTGTCCCTTTCTTCCATCTTGGCGGTCAATGCCTCCACGCTTCGATCCATTTCCTCTTGAACGGTATTCTCCAATGATTACAACTCTGTCCCCATATTCTTTTCAATTTCGACATTATCCCTCTTAATTTGTTCTATTAAATCCGTCATTTTGGCTTGAGCCTTCTCCATGTACTGTTTCATACCGAATTAGTGCTCCTTAGATAATTGCAATCCTCCTTGCAAATCCCCTGACTGAATTCCTAGATTTTTTTCAAATCCTTCGAATTTAGTGTCTAAATCTTTGAATTAGGTGTCGAAACCTTTAATTGAGTGTCTAAACCTTCAAATTTAGCGTCTAAACCTTCAAATTTAGTGTCTAAATCTTTGAATTTTGTGTCGAAACCTTTACATTGCGTGTCTAGACCCTCAAATTTAGTGTTCATTCCTTCATGCATCTTAATCAACTGTCTATCCAACCCATCTGGATTAGTGCTCATATCACCTTCATAGTCTTTCCATTGAGTCTTCAAACTTTTCTCCATATTCTTTTGACTTTTAGCTAAATCCTTTTGTGTCTCTCCTAGCTGTCCCATCAACTCCTTAATTTCAACAAATTCTCCCATATTTCACAACAAATAAACATGGAAGCTGTTACAACTAGTGACTAACTTAGACTAAGGACTAGTGGTTACTTCAATTTGGCAGCGGAATCGAAATCTAATATCATGTGGAAATAATAAATGTGGATGGTATCGCTATGCGCACAGCGACCTATCGTTACTGAATCGCTTCGTTCTAAGTCATTCACACACACACACACAAAATCCTATAAAGTGAACTTTAACAAACTGACAGACATATCGCACAATAAAATGGGGTACCAGCACTCAATTGGTTTTTTCTCCATTCCATTTGTACTACATGGCCGTCCACCATCTTGTCACTCTCCTCTGGTGTTCCATTTCTTCGAGTCCAAAATGTCGGCTATACCACTACGTGGTACGATAATCCCAGTTCGAGGCCAATACACGGTGGGCGCCATCTTGTTGTGCCCAATAATCCGGCTATGGATTGGGTGGCCAACACACACGTCAACCCTCACCCAGAATTCGGTACAACTCGAAACGAAAAAAAAATCTTGAATTTTGGAATCAATTTTGGCATAAAAAATCTATGTCGGGAACGAGATTCAAGCAATCCCGGGGTCTTTATAAAGATGGGTACAACTGGGTTAAAGTCTCAAATTTGATCCGTTGGACACACAAGTATGACAACGAACAAGAATGAAAAAAAAATCCGCTGTTAAAATAAAACTCATCCACCATTTATTACAGAACCACACCACGAAATACATAAAATCAAACACAGAAGACTACCTTCGCTCGGAGACTTCTCAAAATTACTCTTGATGTGCAAATAAATTAATGACGCAGATGCAAAATTCAAATTAATGAGGACAAAAATCTCCGGGCGTCCTAATATTTGGATACAAAATAACTTACGGAGATCAGAGCTATATCACCCTAGTATTACAACCATAACTTCAAAATGCTATGTCACCTCTCCGTTGAATAGTCCATAAATGAGCAGGTGCATAAAAATGAGAAAACATTCAAAGGCAAAATTATTACCTCATTCGATCTCCTTCTAACTAAATGTTATTACCAAAAGAAAAATATATTTTTATATATGGATGTCACTGGCGTTAAAGAATTCATTTACAAAATTTTAATTCATGGATTAAATACTTTCATTATTATTTTCACTGGTTTCCTTTCAGCTGTGCCTCAATCTGAAAAATTACTGGTTGTTGGCTGTTACATTTATTACTTTACATTGTAAAATCTTTATGAATCCAGATATTTATTTTTTGTTAACCACTGCATGCTCTTCACACATTTATAAATACACCATAAACATTTAAGTAGATGGCCTCTGCTTATCTGTATTATTTTTCAACTGAAAATTGCCTCAAAATTTCATATACTTTAACCTATCACGAAACATTAAGTATAATCATTTATTTTATTCACCTCGCTATAGTGAGAACCTTTAGTTTCATCATAACTTCGTATTATACAACCCTACTATTTTATCAATGCAGTTTCATTACCCACACAACCTTATATCAGTTACCTACCAAATGCATCTCCTCATGTTAGCATGTAAAGGGAAACCTCTGTGACGTGTGAGTGTTTAATATAAATATCATGATGTGCGCACAAATTGTGGACCCTTAAGTGTAAATGTTCCCCCTGTAATTTAAGCATGTTCAAACCATAAATTGTCATCCAGGTTGCACCAATTCAAAGAACACAGCGACGTAACACGCTGAAAGATCCCTGTACTCAGATTATATTTTAAAGCATCCATATATTTTTTTTAATCCTAAATATGACTGTAATAATCTCTCAAAAGAAAACCTAAATTTACTGTCCTAATAATCTTGTCATGTTATCGCATTTTATTCTTTTGATTAAATTCTATTTCGATTATAAGCCCATCTGTCCAAATCTTGGTAACCACTACGCATTAACCATTACTTAAGAATTAACATGGTTTTCAGTACCTTTCGACCACCTCAGTCTTGGTTCCGCTGAAACGTTTCCTGGGGGTTTGGTTCCACGTACTTCTCATTGAACATCCTCCCCTCTCGCCCTGGATCCAGCTCGCGACCGTCTGGGTGTCCATGGCCCTGGCTCGCCTTGGTTTCCACGTCATCATAACAGCTCCACATTTCTAGATCTAGCCGGTCATCTCTTCGCTCGTAAAGTTCTTGTCACAAAACTCGCACTGGTCTGTACTGATAGCCTTTATGTCCGTCCAATACATCGCTGAAATCTTCATGTCGAATATGCCAAGTAATATCAACTTATGGCCGTGATGATAACTCTATAACGACACAGGTTATATCGAACGCAATACACCAGCCTGCACTCAAAAGAGATTACGTCAGTCCTTGGCCTTAGATGTCGCTCTATTTTTGGGCTACACTCAGTTTATCTCTCGTAGTTCACTGACCCTGGATACTCACTTGCCTGCTTGTCAAACAAATGCACATCGCTTCATTCATCGGTTCTAGGCGTCAATTAGATCGCGCACGGCCCATGCAGTCCCGCCTCGTAAAAACTTAAGACACCAAGTGTGTTTGCTCGCACTCCGTTGTACTAATGACTAGTATTTCACAACATATTGCATTATGATCTGCGTTATAATATCGCCTCGCCACATTTGGCTTTAATATTCGTTAATACAGAGCTGTCCACGCAAGAAATAATACTGAGTCTTTCAGCTATGTTCATAAAAAACTATCGGAATACCGCACCGGTTCCAAGTTGCCACGGTACGACTGCCCCTACACACTTGTTTGTAACTTCGGCGTACGGTGACACAAAATAAAGTGAACTTCGGTGTACGGCGATACAAAAGAGAGTGACTGCTTCTCCGACGTGACCTGCCCACCTTGACTTTACCTGGAGCTCATCAGCGCCATCTACGCTTCTGGAACCTTTCCTGTCGACTATGTCCATGACGTAAAACCATCAACCTCACTTTACTTCCGCTTGCTTTCTTCCTCCTGATATACGACCTTCCTCTCAAAACCATGCGATATCGGTTACAGTACACTTGCGAATGCTTTTTGAGAACTTAAGGGAAGTGAATATCAAGATCAATTATGAAAAATGCCACTTTACGCCTGAAAGAATTAAGTTTCTTGGACATACTATAGATCACCATGGGTATCACCCGAACCAAGAAAAAGTTGAAGCAATCATGAGATTTCCAAAACCTACTAAAGTTAATCAAGTGAGAGAATTTGTCGGTATTTGCCAATTTATAAGTAACCACTGCCCTAGATATTCGGAAGTCATGGCTCCTCTCTACGATCTTCTTTAGAAGAAGGATCGTTGGAAATGAAACAGAGCCACAGACGAAGCGTTCGAGAAGGCTAAGGAAATGCTCCGTAACAATGTGAAACTAGAATATCCGGATTTTGACTGTATATTTTATATCGAGTCAGACGCATCACGTGTCGGAATAAGCGTTATTCTAATTTAAAAAGATGAAGATGGGAATTGGCATTACATCGCATTTATGGGAAAGAAATTGAGAAAACACGGAGAGAACTATTACACCACAGAGTTAGAGGCATTAGCTTTCGTGACAGCTTTGCAAGCTTAGAAGAAGATACTAATCGGTCACCAGATTATAATAGTCACCGATCATAAAGCGTTACAGTTCATGCTTCAAATGGACATGTCTAGTTAAGAATTTGCAGATAAACCATATACTGTTGGAGCAAGAAGATCAAGAAACCGATTGGAACGAATCGGAGTGCCACAGAAGAGACACGCTCTAATAACACATATGTATAGGTTTTTGAAAGGGTTTATGGACAATGCAGACCCGGATTATGCAGCTACACAGAGACGCTCTCATCGCTACGGGCTTAGCGGAGACCTGGTATGCAAGTATGCAAACACTGAGCAGACTAAGATCGGCATTGTTGTGCCACCTAACTGAGTCACTAAATTAGTATTTTTAGCGCATCACTATATTGGACATGGGCGCCCCGATAAAACTCTCAGTACACTCCAGGAGAGATTTTTAATTACCAATATGTGAACTTCCGTAGCGGAAATTGTGAGTTCTTGTGATCGTTGCCAGAGAGGGAAATATGGATCTGAATAACTGAAGGGAGGACCCAGAGCAATAATATCTTCTAAACCACGTGAACTTTACGCGTCTGATATATTCTGTCCTTGTCCGAAAGATTACCGTGGAAACCAGTATTTATTAGAGACTGTTAATATCTTCACTAAATTCGTCACTATGAACCCCATGCAAAAAGCCAAGGCAAAACTGGTTGTTAGTAGATTGGAACATGCTGTATTTCCTAAGGCAAGAAAACTGGAGTATTTGTTGTCTGATCATGGTACTCAATTTATCTCAGCTGAATTTCACTTCTCTTCAACATCGTTCTGGAAAAAGTAATTCATGAAACCAAAGAAGCTGCAACAGGAGATCTAGCAGATAACAAACACAACATCCTGGCATATGCAGATGACATTGTATTAATAGGAAATAATGGAGGAGAAATTGAAGCTCTATTCAGGAAATTTAATGAAACTGCTGCTAAAATATGTCTAAAGATTAATGAAGAGAAGACAGAATACATGATCATACAGAGAGAAAACCTGACTAGAGATCAACGGAACAACCTTCATACAGGCAATTTTACCCTTAAGAACACGCCAAACTTCAAATACCTTGGGGTAAATATAAATGACTGCAATAGAAGACAAGTTGAACACCAAATTAGATTACGAAATGCAGACAAAGTTTACTTTTCCCTGCATAAATTACTTTCCTCCAAACTTTTGACCAGGGAAACAAAACTAAAACTATACAACACGATCATCAGGCCAGTACTTCTATACGGAGCCGAAACATGGAGTGTGACCAAAAGGGAGGAACACCAACTTACAGTCTTCGAAAACAAGATATATAGAAAAATTTTCGGCCCCATTTTTTACCAGGAAACACAAAGATGGGTCCTCAGATCAAATCATGAGCTGTACGAGTTAGCCAATCAACCCAGGGTAGTGAACATCATGAAAGCAAAACGGCTGCAATGGACAGGGCATGTCATCAGAATGGACGCTGCCAGAATAGTTCGCCATGTGAACGAGAAGAAGATCGAAGGCTCGAGACCCCCCGGAAGACCTAGGGGTAGATGGCAAGATGAGGTGACCTCTGACTGCAGACAAATTGGTATTACTGGATGGGAGAATATTGCGCTGGATAGGAGGAAATGGAGGCAGATAGTAAGAGCGGCACGGGATCGTCACATCCCAGAGAAGCCAGCGGAGTGAGTGAGTGAGTGAATTCCAAGAGGAAATGGATAGAAAGAAATATTTTCAAGGGTGAGATACCCAAAATCCAACTCAAGCGAACGAATTATGGCTGAATTTTCAAAGTTCTGTCACATATTCTGCTCTAACGATCACCAGAGTTGGGTAAGATATGTGCCAATAATAGAGGAATGTCTGAACTCTTCTACAGGAAAGTTATGCCGATGTTCCGATATTGCTTCACCTAGAACGGAAACCAGAAAGGCCGTGGGACGTGTTCAATTTTATACCAAGTGATCCCGATATTGCAAGGCAAGCTAGGATTGACCGAGCCAAGGAAATCCTACAGAGAGCAGCTGAGAAGCGCATGAAACGTGTAGTTGGTAAAAGATTCAGCGCTCCTTTGGAAATTGTAGATATGGTATTGTTAAGAAAACTGGTTAAAGCTAATGTAGCCATGAAGATCTACCCAAAATTTGCTTCAGTCTACGACGGACCGTTTCGAGTGGAAATCGCCTTTGGAGACAATTGCTACGAACCATTTGATGAAGAAACTGGTATCACACTTGGAAGATTGAACGCAAAGAAACTAAAAATTATTGTATGAAAATAGGCTAAATAATAATTCAAAGTTAGAATTCAGTGACAAGTCTTTGGTCCTGGTTCGAAATGGTTAAAACATTTTTGAGAACGTTTTTAAATAGGTTAAACGGGAGAAAAACAAAAATTTGAATAATTTCTGGTGAATTTGATGATATTTTCCAAGCCCAAGATACTTTTTAACATTGTCGCTGGATTAGTGACAGGAGCTGGTTTTACTGGCAAGTTTGAGGCGAGGTGAAGCCTAGTCACGTGATTTGTGATGCTAAGAAGTCGCTCTGCCATGGTCAGATCGCATGGTAACAGGGAGTTTGCAGCGAATTTGGAACATTGTATTGTTATAAATTATGCTATTGAATATGGTAATCTAGCCAATGAGAAGAGGTCTAATGGAAGGAAGGATTATTATATTTTGGCCCTATGAAAGACTTTTTATTATTTGAAGAAATGCAAAATATTAAGAGAATAATTCATCAGTACCTTAAAATTACATGGAAGTACGCAGTACACTATATTTTATGGTAATACAAGTAAGCGCGACATTTTCCCGCGAGGTTGAAAATGGCGGCAGGAGAAGTTTTGGTGGGAGATTACAAGCAGAAACAAGGATCCTCTTGTCTTGAATGTTAGACGAGAGCATTCGCAGTGCGGGAAGACTTAATTCCTGGCGACCCGTGAACCGAGTGCGGTGGATGTCGACCATCCGAAGCCTAGCCATCGTGGGCTACTACCGTAATCTGCTCTCATATAAGTTAAGTATTTTAATTTGTGCCGATACGCATTTCGTGTTCCGCGAACAATTCCACGAGTATATTATGTTGAATTTAAGAACAATGTAGATCATTGAGCAATTACGAACATTCATTCGAATATTTTGGAAGCAGATATTTGTACTTAGACGAGTGATAAACATTGCATTCTACAGCGGAAAAGAAACGTTATTTGAAGTATTTATTTATTTATTCATTTATTTATTTATTTATTTATTTAAACCAAATCTACTTGTTAATTGTCACTTCAACTCAGAGAGTCATATCGTGACATACAGACAATAAACACATATATAACATAAATTTACAGTATGGCGTTAAATAATTAAACCAAATGTTCATTCGGCATTTCATAGCTTCCACGTTATTTCAAAACTTAATAATGCTTTGCAGTAGTTATCTTCATTCACAATATCACTGGGCAACTTTTATGATGGAGACTGCACAAAGTTCTTTCTTAATCATAAATGTGGACACAGTGTTCTTCATTTTTAGACAGTTCTCCATGGGAGACACATCACAGAAAGAATTACTTTTATTTCCCTATCGAGCCCTTACTGACTGTAAGAGTCTGATAAGTTTTGTAGTAAGGAAAAAAAACCATCAAACTCACAGGAAAAATCTACAGACAGCAATATGTGGCTGTACTGTAGTAATCGTATAGGCTACCTAGTTAATACAGATAGGCTCTCCTAGGCTTTAACAAGATTTATAGCTTAGGAAGCCGTCTCCTGTACTTGAATGCTTAATTTACATGCATCTTTGTTCTGAATCTCATTCGACGCTTCCTTATTCCACATTGCCCTGATGGTATTAAAATATTTTGCTAATTGACCTGCTTTCCCCCATTCCCTTTTTAGTAATTTAATTAAAGTGTGATACTCATTTTCATTTTCTATTCTGTTTAGATCTGCTTTGTCTACAAACTTTGCTCTTATCATTTTAATTTCCTTGCATTCCCTGATCAGGTGCGCTGCACCCATAACCTTCCCACAAAACAGGCAAATGTCCTCTTTTCCTACTTCTCTCAACGCTTTGTTCTTATACACCCCCATTAACCACCAAATTATCCCTCTCATTTCTCTTTTCATTAGGCATTGAGGCTTTATGCTCATAAAGTTCCTTATTTCGCAGAACTCCGTTAAGGTTCTCCTACTGGTGCACTCTTCTCTTAGCACCTGCAACTCTACGTCATTAACCCTTCTACACACTTTTTTGCACACCCTACCTTCCTCTCTTTGTAAATCCCTATCCCATAGATAACCCATTCCTAATCTTTCCAGTACACTTCTTACCCCGTCCACCCAGTAACCCTCTTGCTGATGCTTCATTTGGTGCAGGTAGGCTACCTTAAGCATTTCCCCCCCTCCACCTGCTTTTAAACGAATCCAAGACTTTATGACCTTTTTTATGATATGTTGTCTAATGCTTACATCCTCACACAACATTCTCGCTCCACAATTCGCCGTGCAACTAGGTAGCCCCAAAATTATCTTGGCAAACCTACTTACAATACTGTCCAGGGTTTTCGTTCCTTCCTCTAAACCCCATACTTCCACTCCATAGAGTGCTCTTAAAACGATGAGTGCGTTGAACACATTCTTATACACTTTGTAGTCAAGATTCGGTAACCTACGCTCTAACACTTTAAAATTCGCCAATGCCGCTAGCCCTTTCGATTTTGCCCTTTTAATTTGTTCGGTCCATTTACCATTGCTCGCCAATATCGTCCCTAGATACTCAAGTTTTTTCACCGTCTCTAACTGCGACCCATACATGACCCACTTTTCGTTCTTAGCCAGTTTAACTCCCTTTTTGCAGACCATAACTTTGGTCTTACTCGGGTTAATTTTTAAGTTCCAGTCCTCACAATATCTCACAATATCGTCAATACTATATTGCATATTATAGGGTGTTAGAGCAAGCAGAAGGATGTCATCAGCAAAAGCTAGGCCCGGGATATCATAATTGTCCAAGCAAGGGTTGGACCGTTGCTCAAAGCCCTTTGAATCGAAAATATCGTTGATAAATAGCAAAAAAAAAGCACCGGGGATAATTTGCATCCCTGTTTTAATCCTATATTAGACGTTATCTCTCCTACAATTACATCATCTTTAGTTTTAATTGCACATTTCACTTCGGAATACACATTCTCAATTGCTCGTATCATTTTATGTGACACCCCGATTTTTCCCAGCTTAGACATGACAGCTCCCCTGCTCACTGAATCAAACGCCTTCTCCAAATCAATAGCTGTGATATACAGCTTACCTCTTTTCCTTCTTATGTACTTGTCCATCACCGTTTTAACCACCATTACATTGTCACTGGTTCTCATCCCTTTTCTGAACCCTGTCTGGAGTCTCGAGAACACCGAACAGCCCTCTGACCATGCTATTAAACGCTTGGATAAGACCCCGGTGTACATTTTGCTCAAATTATCAAGCAAAGTTATGCCTCTATAGTTGCCTGGGTCTAGTTTGTCCCCACGCTTCTTATATATTAGACAAATTATCCCCTCCTGCCACGCCCGCGGAAATCTACCTCCTTCAAAGATTTTGTTAAAGATTTTTACCAAGCTGTCCATCATGAACCTATTGTTACTCAATTCTTGCCAAAATTCATTTGTAATCCCCGAAATAGCACCTGACTTCCCTCCCTTACTTTTTGCTATTACTTTCTTAATTTCCTCTATCGATATGACTTGATCCAGCATAGGCAGAGCGGCCTCCAGCCCCCTCGGGACGCCAAACTCATCCCTCTTCCTCCAATTATCTTCAGCATTTAACAGATTCTCATAATATGCAATCCATACTTCATCACTAATAGAGCTCCCCCCACCACTTCTGCTCCCCCTACAGTAAGAATTTATCCTGCTCCACACTTTGCTACAGTCGTTAGCTTTAGAATCCTTATTTAGTGCTGTAGCTTCCTTACCCTGCCATTCATCTTTCATTTTGCTGAGCAGTTCCCTATATTCTTTCCTTAGACGACAAAATTCTACTCTCATCGTATCATCCCCTCCTCTCTTGTATAACTTCAGTGCCCTAATAACTTCGGTTTTCTTCCTTCTACAAGATTCATCATACCATCCTTTAATTCTCCCTAATTTTCCTCTAGCCTTCACGCGCATTTTCCGCCCGGCCATCATAATTGCATTCTCAATCATACGTATTACCCCTTCAATTTCATCATTACTGATCATTAAACTTATCCCTACCTTTATCAGCTCAAAATTTTCTCCCTGGAAGTAGTTCTGGAACTCTCTGCAGCTTTCCTCCCTCCATTTGAATCTATTTACTTTTCTCTCTATAGCTTTAACTTGTGGGTTCCCTTTTGATTTTGATTTTGTCACCGCTCCCTGCATGTTGACGACAATTGGTAGGTGGTGTGATTCCCCCCATTCTTCAACAGTGAACCTCTTAATTAGGGCTAGTGCTCCTCTGGAACATATTGCTAAATCTATTACACTTCCTCCAATCTCAGTTATATACGTCAGGTTACCATCTTCATCCCCCACACAGACACCATTTAATATATATAGCTCTTCTGCACCACATAGTTCCAAAATCGTTTCTCCGTTCTTATTACATTCCTTGTCTTTGCTGTGCCTATCCCCACATACGGCCTCGGCAACCCCCTTGCTGTAAAGGGGCTTTCTGTCTGCAACCCTCGCATTGAAGTCCCCTAAAAGCACAATCTCTGCCTCTTCATATATATTTTGAATTCTGTTTATTTCAATAGCTAACTCATCGAAAAAGCTTTCTCTTGCATACGGGGAATTCTCCGGAGGGTTGTAGACAAAGCCGAAACATACCGTTCCTTTCCCCCTCCCCCTAATATCTGCTTTTACCCACACTACTTCTTCCACTTCTGAACTAATAAATTCTGATAATTCCCTCACCTCTTCTTTAATTAAAACAACAATTCCCCCCGGAAACCTACCTGTACGAACTTTCCTAATCTTAGGTTTTGTATATATATTGAAGCCATCTATTTTAACCTCGCAACCTACAGGGAGCCAACTCTCAACAAATCCTACAATCTGCATATCTTCTATTAGGGTCAAAACTACATCGTTCCCTCTCTTATTTAAAAAACCCTCTATATTTACGCTAGCAATATTCCAGTTTAGTTATTTTTTACCCCTACCCTCTTCGCTGGCGGTAGCTTTACTTCTAGTAACTCTAGCTTTCTCTAGTTCTAGTATACTGCCACCTGGAGAAGAAATGACCTCCTTCTCCACATTGAACTGCTCTGTCAAGGTTTTCTTGCCCCATAGTTCTTTTAGACTAGTAACTCGTTGTTTGACAGTCTCACCTTTCTGCAAACCACGCACTTGTCCGGTGTTCCTGGCGCTGACGTTAGTCGTTCCTGCTCGCGCCACTTCCGTGTTGGACTTGGAGGTCGATGCTCTCTGTTGAATCATCACCGCACGTCCCTCTGAACCGACAGCTGCTTCCACCTGGTTGCTAGGTCTAACTGTCTCCTGTTGTTGTTGCTTCTCCATATCCTGGAGTTGTGCCACTGTCCAAATCCGATCCCAGTTGTTGCCGCTAACCGCCAGTCTATTGCCTTTTACATAAGCCTTGAGACCAGAGCTCCTTGCCTTCCTTAAATGAAACTGCAAGGTCCGTTGCTCCCTTGCCTCTTCTTTACTCATTTCTCTCCTTACCCATATCCTCTCCCCTTTCAGGTTCTTTGTGTTCGCCAGAATTCTGTGAGCCATCAGCGAAGAAACTAATTACACTTTCACGGGCCTCGTGCCCCTTCCCCGGCCTATCCTGGTCACATTGTCAATCTCTAAGACTGCAATGTTTATCCGCATGCCTTCACTAATCACTCGGAGCACCTTGGATGTTAGATCCTCGGTGCTTTCCATGGCATCTTCCTTTATTCCGTAAATGAAGACGTTTTTCTTTCTCTCATCCAGCTTGGCCTTCCTTCATTCATTTACCTCCACCTCTAATATCTTCACCTTTTCTCTTAGGTCTTTTATCTCTCTACTATTCTCGGTCAGCCTTTCTGTCACTATTCCCATCTCTTCACTTATACAAGTCTTCATCTCCTTAAATTCCTTACATTGCTCACGAAGAATGTCCCGGATCTGGTCATTTTGTGACACTTCCTTTACAATTTCCCTTATTTTTTCCATTTCTTGCCATCCAAGCTGACCAGGCCCTGGGTTTGACTCCACTCCTCCAATTAATAGTAGCGTCGCCACAACCAGCGCTACCATCCCCATCGCCAAAATCCCCATCTGTTCAGTAACGTTGCCCGCTATCACCTTCCCGACACCGAAATCGCACTTCACTCTAGCCTGCCAGCGGCCGATGACCGCCCGGTACTGCTGAATAGCGATTCCCATTCTTCCTTACACTTCACTGCACGTCTATTCACCTTGCTTGCTT
Organism: Meconema thalassinum; assembly: GCA_946902985.2. Taxonomy (NCBI): domain Eukaryota; kingdom Metazoa; phylum Arthropoda; class Insecta; order Orthoptera; family Tettigoniidae; genus Meconema; species Meconema thalassinum. The sequence continues at coordinate 599,413,089 of OX336388.2, read as the reverse complement.
GGTTGAAACTGGGTTATTTGAATTAGCAACGCACAGTTTAACTTTGCAGTGAAGTCGGATAAACTACGAGAGAACGTGATTAATCGAACATTATATTGAGTCTGATGAACATTGAAGTCTTCTATTATTTGAATTTTACAGTGATTGCAACTTGAAGCAAGAAGGAATGTTGAGTTACGCATATATGAAGACTAGCAGAATTACCCGCTTTTCGAACGGTCATCGGTATTAATAACCAGACGTTATCAATTGAGATACTTTCATTCCTTCATAAGTTTATCAGAACGAAGTTAGTTTTCTGGGTATATCACAAACACTGTTAATTTAAGGGCCGTAAAATGTGGTTTTCGGAGACCCTTTATAGACTCCCTAGTATTGTGTCACACATTGAGAAGCGCAACATATGCTTTGGTCGTCCTTCTAGGATAATTTTTATTTTTCGCCTATCTTAGCATGTATTTTGAGAAGTTGTTCCTTATACCCACCCTTCTATGAGAAGTATGTTGAAGAGTTTTCTAAATGATTGGTGTATGTACTCATGGTTACAATACCTAATTTTACGATGCTCCAAGCACCCGAACATGAATTATAGGCGTACATAAACATAAAGATATATCAACCACACAGTATCAAACAAAATCATCTTTACGATGAACCCGTTTGTCAACAAAAATATGATTAGGTAAAATGTGCTCTCAAACTAAATTCACCTAACGTGTACTTCCTGACGTGAAAATAATATTGAAAACCTCGTAGACGAAACGCAATATATGTCAAATTAAAACTGATACTCACCGTTGTGGAAAGTCCTCATCCCCAGGAAGACCCCTTTAATAATATATAAAGGCTTGTGGTGCATGAAAATTCGGGATTTTTAGTCTCCAATGGCCCAAATTCCCAAAAACTGCAAAAACACTATTCCAAATCAGGATTTTTTTGAAAATAATGTTGCTGTTTGGAGATATAATATACCTTATGTACAACATATCGCATATCGCACGTTTAAGCCACGTGTAAAAATTCTAGGGTACCCCTTGACCCCCTTAATCGCATTGTTGAATTTTACAGTCTATGTTTGATTCCACGATAACCTTATAGCCATTTACAAACTAACAGAAATTTATTAAATTGGGTGGCATTGCCTCTTACAGAAATAGATGGAAAGTTGGATGTCACCTCTTGTGACACATTTGTCAAGGTGTCTCATGTGATGTTGTACAGTATGCCTTAGCTATTTTAGTATTTATTAGTCGTTGCACTCCTCTTAATTTCAGCGCATTATACGACTAGGCTATTGATTGTATTCATTATGGTATTCCGTAAGACAGGATGGGTATAGCTCCTCTGTATATAATTTTCATAACATCAGGGCGAAGTCCCCAATTTATTTTGGCAGACTTAGAAAGAGCATGAATAAGTTACGAGCATTTTTCAGTTACATATTCTATGTGCTGGTCAATCTTAAATTTGTGGTCCACAATGACTCCAAGATATTTAATGATGTTTACTTCTTTCGGGGCCTTGTTCTTTAAATATATTTGCAGGTTCTGCCTTACGCCGGGTCTCCTGCGTATTATTATCATTGTTTGGGATTTCTGCTCATTAAACACAACTTTGTTTTGTGTTGCCCATGTCAAAATTTTTCTTAGCTCTATGTTTGCATTATTTTCTAACAACAATTTGCTCTTTCCTTTGACTCGGATGAACACATCATCTGCAAGCGCAATCACCTTCGTGCACAGGTTGCAGTTTAAGTTTAAAAATGAGTCGTACTGGATGTTCCAATATCCCGGTCCGCAGCACGATCCCTGCGGATATCCTTTACTTATGTTAACTTCTATGATGACCGAATCAACTTTAGGGTACATTTCCTCTCACTGAGATAACTTTTCGTGGGTATGTAGTGGTTTTTAGGGCAGTCGAAACCTTTCAGTGCGTTCAAGATCCCAGGCCACCAGGTCGCATAAAAGACTCCTTTAGCGCCCATACTGATCATTGAGCCATTCTTTTCATTTTGAGCCCATCTTCAACAAATTGTTTGACTGCCATCAATGCATCGATTGTTCGTGTTTGTGGCGTGAAACCAAACTGATTTCTGTTTAGGAGATCTTTGTAATTTATGAGGTGCATTATTCGATTTAAAAGTAGCTTCTCCAGCACTTTAGCGACTACATTCAATAGACTTATCGGTCGTTATTTAGAAACATCATCACTCTTTTCATTTCCAGGTTTAATTATACCGTAGGTACAATGATGGGGCCGTTTTTATACTCTTGGGAAGCACCTCGATCCAAGAATCCATTAAGAGCACAGTTATGTATGATGGTATTTGCTCTATGTATTTTAGTATATCACCTGTTATTCCGTCTTCACCAGGTGCTGTATTGTGATCTAGATTCCGTACTGCAGCGCCTACTTCTTCTTGTGTAAATGGGATGTCGTCAACAATATTCGGAAGCTGTTCCGACTTCTGTCTTGCTTCTTTGTAATACGTTGTCTTCAGCTACATCATCACAGATAGTAAAATGAGCCATCATAAAGTTCATTGTGTCGACCAAATTAGACGTGTATGTACCGTCGGCCTTTTTTATTGTTGAGAATGTACATCATCATCATCATGTTTTTCAGTCAAGTGACTGGTCTGCCCCTACAATGAGTCTTTTCCACGTTGTTCGGTCTTGTGCTGTCCTTTTGACCACTTCATAACTTCGAAGGCCATAGCTATCGAGGAAAGATCTCATGAAAGTGTTCCGTGGCCTCCCGCGAGGGTGCTTTCCAGGTATTTTGCCTTCTAGTATGTCGATCATCAGCCCACCATGTCGTAACCTGTGGCCAAGCCAGGTGGATCTCCTTCCATATATCTGGCGGATCATTTGCTGTGACTCAGCGAGTCTGGGAAGACTCTCGATCCTGTCTTTTATGTATTTTATATGGGCATTTCGTCTCTTTTATAATATTTTACAGTTTATATAGTGTTAATAGGTTGTCTGTTCATTGTGCATTAAATTATTGTGATAGCGAGAACTTACTTCGCAGTTTTTGGTAACGTTATAGAACACGGTCATTGTTCACTTACATAACCTCATGTTGGTAATATATATTCTACAGTTGGATGTATGTACACTTCTCTCTGAATGATCACACTGAATAGTGTTTGAAAGTGATATGCTTGAAATAGGAATCTCTATTTCAACGCCAGTCGTGAAAGTCTAAATTTTTACTTGATATGTTTGATTCTAAGGCACCAAATCTTAGTGAAATAACATGAATATTAACAGCAAATAAGTGTATTGTTGCCTTACGTAAATTGCATGAGTGGAGTACAGGTTATGATCAGCTGTGACTAAACCAATGAGTTGAATTCATGAAGATATCTCATTTCGTCTTCTGTGAGTATTCCCATTTATATTCTTTCTGTCAATGAATACAATGCAGCATAGAAAGGGATACTGAAGCATTATCAAATTCTCGGATGAAGACAGTTAAGTTTACATGATACAAACCGATAAATTGCTGTTAAGTAGTGTAACGACCTCTGTGGGTTGGGGCTGTAGAATAGACCTACGGTATTCCCTGGCTGTCGTAAAAGGGGACCAAGCAGCCACAAGTATAAGTGGCTCCCCTCTTTCGCAAATTGCAGATAGGGTCAGGGCACTCTTTTGTCCTTGGAGTGAGAAATCGCTCCCAAAGGTAGATGAACCAGCAGGATTTGGTCAACAGCATAAGAATGGAGAAGGCAACGAGAAACCACTCCGTTAAAGACTTTTATGTGTATCCCAAGAAAACCAATAATGAGTCCAAAGACAAATGTTAGTGAAGTTGGCAACTGCGGGATCACACCTAAAAGGAATGATGTCGGGACCGGCAGGAGAGAAAATGGAGCCTCTCAGGTCGTTTTCAGGAGAAATCCTATTTTAAAATTGGAACATGGAATGTTCGAACTATGTTACAAGCTGGGAAAATGGAGAACATGAAAAGAGAAATAGACCGACATAAATTAGATATTTTAGGATTAGCTGAAACACGTTGGAGAGAAGAAGGAGTGTTCACAAGCGGAGACTTCAAAGTCTTGCACTCCGGAAGTGAGAATGGTCAAGGCGATGTAGGTTTGGTACTAAATGCTAACTCTGCAAGAGCCCTACTGGATGTTGAAGCTATTGGAAACAGAATTGTTTATACACATTGTAATGCACTGGTATTTATTTTAGTTCAATTGTTTACATAACCTCAAGATGGCGGCTGTGCGAATTTTAAAATTAAGTTTTTATTTCCTGAGTCGTAATTATACGATCGAAATGAAAGTTTGAATAATAATCCTACGCAATAATTTTCCTTTAATGGTACATGACTCTTTGGCCTATACATATAAAAATCCAACATGGCGACCATCCGAAATACTTAGATTGTTCTCAATATCTACGAATATATTACAGCAATCAAACTGAATTTTTTACTGTTCATAGGGGCTATGAACATAAGTTCACCTATAGGACTTTTAATTACCTGGTGATCACAAATCCAACGTGGCGGCGACGTGAAGTATAAATATTCACATGGTCGTTTCTCGCAATTTAACCATCCGAGTGCAGTGACACTTGGTACAGTAAATCCTTATACAAATGTTAATCCACTGGCATCTATTTTTTCAATTGTTTCCATAACCACAAGATGGCAGTTGTGCGAATTTTTAATATCTCGTTTTAACTTCTTGTGTCCTAATCATGCGATTGAAGTTTGAATACTACACGTACACAATAATCTGCATGTAACATTACGTAACTCTAAGACCTACATATATTAAAATCCAACATGGCGACCACCCGCAATATTTAGTTGGTTCTCAATATCTACGAATCTATTACAGCAATCAAACTGAAATTTTGTATGTTGATAGTGGCAATTATTGTAAGTAGGATATACCATTATTGATTATAAGATAAAGTTACCTTATGGATAACAGCGTAGGTTTTAGTTCTTCACGGAACTACTTGTTCCAAGTTGGTATACTTTATGATGTATCTCATTCCATTGAACTGCATTTCCTCTTCGTTGGGGCTCGATATACCAAGGTTGAATTTAAATATCCACTGATCCGAGCAACTCTCCTCGTTACTACAATCCCAGCCTGTTATAATAGGTGTCATATCTTTGCTGCTCACTGTCAGATCTATGTAGCCGAATCCTCTACTATTTTAGAAAGTTGGTAGCCCTCCCTCATTCACTATGAGGCGCTGATTTCCTATGAGGTATTCTTCTGTAAATCTTCCTCGTTTATTTGTCATAACATCATGCCAAATGTCAGATCTGGAGTTCCTGTCCATGGAGAACATTATTTTCTTTGGTATATTGGCTTTCACGGCCAGTGAATAAAAACTCAACAATGTTTCTAGGTTTGTGCCGTGTCTTGTGCGGGGTTTCGCCTAGAACACCAAGCTGTCTCATCAGCGGGCTCTTGTTGTCCCCACCTTGACCCCCCCACAGGAGTAGCAAACTGAAGCTACCTCCCTTTATATAAAGCGCACCTGCGCCTCTTTACTGCGTGACCGAAAAGCTCAAGCAGCCATAACCTCGCTATGAAGGCCTCCAAAAGGATGGTATATTGGCTCATACGGCCAGTGAATTAAAATTCAGCAATTTTTCTAGGGTTGTGCCGTGTCCTGTGTGGGGTTTCGCCCAGGATTCTAAGCTGGCTCATCAACGGGTTCTTGGTGTCTCCGCCCGGCCTCCACAGGTGTAGGGAACTGCGCTCTACCTCCACTGTATACAACGCACATGCGCGTCTTTACTGTGAGAACTAAAATCTCAAGCAGTCATAACCTCCCCTGATTTTATGCTATTCGAAATTGATGCCGTCCATCAAAAGTGCGCTGTCTGTGTTGTTTACAAAGCACCTTCGCTGGGTCACTTGGAGGACGTGGAGAATGTGTTACTAAGAATCTTACCACTTTACCAACATGTAATAGTCACGGGCGATTTCAATACCAATATAAGCGATAACACCATAGCTGAAACTCGGCAACTCCTGAATATGTTTGGGTCACGGGACATGAAAATATTAGAACTACTACCAACACATCACACGCGTACTTCACACACGACAATTGACTTGATATCAGTAAAGAACACCGAGATAAGGTGCTTCAGTTTGGTCAGATATCAGGACCTGGAATTTCAGCCCACGTTTTAATCTATATGTCCTACTCATTAAAATGTCCCAAGACCAAACCAAAGACCATCTTCTACGGATACCTCTCTAAAATTGATAAGAACTCCTTGATAGAAGATGCTCTATGTATCCCATGGCACGATATACTGACTATTCACAACGTAGATGATAAAGTACACAAAACGAACTAATACTTGACAGAATTTTATGACAGACATCCTCCAGTAATATCTGTTCGATCGACGCGACCTCCTGCACCTTGGCTCAGCCCGGAACTTAAAGTACTGATGGCTAAGCACGATGAGGCACACTAAAAGTTTACGAGATTACCCACTCAAGAGAATGATGATGATTACAAAAATTTCGAAACAAAACTTCTCAAACGGTACGTGATGCTCGAATCAGACATGCCCATAACCTACTAGGAGGTAATATCAAACCCTCTTTGGCGTGGAAGGAACTAAGAAGCATGGGAATAGGTAGAGAGAAAATTGGCAACCCCACTAATCTACCTCTTGACACAGTCAACGATTATTTTACAACCACTGGACACTCAGTTGACCCTGACATGAAACACAGAACTCTGATCAATAACTACAACACCCCCACCCCTAACAGATAAACATTCCATTTCTCGCATGTTACCCCCTCTCAAGCCAGATGTGCTATTTTTCGAATAAAATCTAAATCTAAATGGATTGACAATATAGAAATCGAATTATTCAAACGAATCATTGATATTATACTTCCCACAATAACACACATATCCAATCACTCGTTAATAACAGGTATGTACCCATCGCTTTGGAAATCGGCCTTCATCATCCCAATCCCAAAAATTACACAGGCTAAACATGTAAGTGATTATCGCCCAGTCAGTATACCATCATCTCTCTCCAAATCACTGGAATTTATCGTCCACGAACAACTCTCCTCCTATTTGCTAGAGCGCAATATCCTTGATGTACACCAATCCGGCTTCCGCGAAAAACATAGTACTACTACTGCACTACTCATAGTCACGGATAACATAAGAAAGGCAATGGATAGTAACAATCTTAACACTGCTTGATTTCAGTAAAGCACTCGATTCTGTTGACCATGATATATTACTCTCTTGTCTATTTAAAATTCATCTCTCCATGAACAGTATCCAATGGATGGACTCTTATCCTCGTGGACGTCAACAATGTGTTAAAAGTAACTCAAATCAAATGTCTTCATGGCGTCCAGTTGAGAGAGGATTCCCTCAGGGGTCAGTCCTTGGGCCGCTTCTCTTTTCAATATATATATATAAACGACATTACTTCATCAATCACTAAATGCAAACACCACCTATATGCTGATGATGTACAACTCTACCTACATTCAGCACCAGAAAAACTATCGGATGCAATCGGTACCTCCCTTTATAGGTCCCTGGGATACTATCGTCCCACCATGTATTTATAGAACGGTGTTAAGGAGAGAATCTTCCCACCCATTTTATTTCAAGCAGTTCCACATGCATCCATATGTTAGATGCAGAAAAATATTTAAACCCCATTAATTTGATGTATCCTGTCATCAGAAACCAAAGGTGGGAAGCATACATCCCTGAGGTCTCCACAGTACAGGTGCTCGCCTGTTCGGTTTTGTTGAGTGAAGGAAATGCATTGTTTTACATTTTTATGGAAGATAAGAGATTTGTAAACGTTAGTATATAACTGAAATACAATGTTAATAATGGTTTTGGTCACTTGAGTAAATATATTTCAGCTAGAATTGAAATAATTATCCTGCTCAGGGTGCTTGCCATAGAATCGAAATTTTTTAAATTAATTTTCTGGGTTTTTAGTAAATGCTATTTTGAAATTATTGAATTATATTCGAATTTACTAACTTTTAACATTCCAAAATCACTTTTATATTTTTTGTGCAGTTTTCGGCCAAGATGATATAGGTCACTGCCCTTGTTTTGCGTGGGAGTTACGTTTAAAAATATTGTAGAGCGTGATGGGTGTTTCTATATATTATATCCTGTTAAATAAACTTCATTATTGAGTGATAAACACAGTATCATCATAATTTGGAGGTAGGAGGTTATTACCCCATTGCTCATTTAAGAAAACATACTGTCGGGAGTGGGCAGTGGTATAATAATTTCCCACCCCATATTTCCTAAAATAGAATCCACACCCATAAAATGGTTGCATATTCCTACTCATCTATCACCCCGAATTACAAATGTGCAGAAAAAAACAAATATTTTATACCTCCAGTCTTTTGCCCTATAAAGGGTTAATGAAGACTTAACTGAAATCTGTAACTGGACTCACTTACATGGACTCAATGACACTAAAACTCAAGCAATCATAATCTCCCACCCGAAAATCCTCCTAAAATTAAAAATTTGAACCCACTTTACCAATATTACGCTTGTGCGATTCCCCAATCGAATTCCGAGAATCAGTTAAAGATCTAGGAGTTATAATAGATGAACATCTTTTCTGGACGCAGCACGTCTGCAATGTTTCCACAAAAGTATTTTCCGCATTGAATTCACTTAGAAGATCCTGGAATATTTACTCTCGTGTATTAAAGGAACGACATGTTTCCTCCCTAATATTGCCTCATTTTGACTACTGCGATGCGGTATACAAAGATCTCACTGTTATTCTTAAAAACAAACCCCAACATGCAGAAAATGCCTGTATACGGTACATATTTAATTTACGGTATTATGACCATGACACCCCCGCTTATGAGCAACTTAACCCGTTACGTCTAAATCAACGCCGCGACCTCCATTCCTTATGCCTTCTTCAACAAATACTCTCAACTTCCACTCCAGCTTACCTGCATGCTCAGTTTCACCGCCTCTCATACGAGCATAGTCTTGGAACACGATCAAAAAACGACACTCACTTGATGATACCCATACACCGCACAGAACGCTACACCAACTCCTTCGTTGTTGCTACTGCACAACTGTGGAACAATCAGCCTCGCTCTGCCTTAGGAGCAACCCCGTCCATACTCAAGCAGCGTTGGCAGCAGTACATAATCACTAAGTAAATTAAAGTTGAACTCAACACTTATGTTATATTGTTACGGCTGTGAGTTTGTTTCATCGCTCGCCATATAAGTCACATCTGCCCCAGGGCTGGGCTGTGCTCTTCCTCAGTGTATTGCGTGCGCCTTATGCAACAGGACTACTAGGACAAAGGGATGGTCCAGAATATTCGTGACCCAGCCAGCAATGGAAACCTCGAGAAGCCTTGAACCCTGGATGGGTCTAGAAGCATTTATTGAGTCACCGGCCTGCTATATAAGAGCGACCTGTCAAGCAGTGAGTGTGTGTTTTCGAGCTAGTGCGAGCGTTTATCCTGAGCGACAGATGTGTGGTGACTTGCGAAACCCCTAGTGAAGCCGATTCTCTTGACAGCGAGGGAGTGAGAAGCATACAGGGGACTGCCTGTGTTTTGAGCGAGTGTGATTTCACTGAGCGACAGGGGTATTGTGGCGAAGTGCGAGTTACGAAATCCAGTGACATTGTTTCCCAGCTTGTGGACAGCGAAACAGCGTGTAGCAGGTTATCGTAATTAACTGTAGTTTGTGTACATAAGGAAGAGGTGCAGGTAATCCACGGGTCTCATTAGTGGAGGATTAGCTGCAAGGCAAAGTGAAAGGGGCAAGAGCGCTCCATAAGGAAGAGACTTGAGGAAATAGGAATCTTTTTTTTTTTTACTTTTTTACTTTTTACTTAGACTTGAGGAAACTGGAGTAAGGTTCTAATTGCTTGTATTTGCTGTTGAGTGGTGCATCTTTTTTGCCGCAATAAAGTTAATTATTTCTTTAAAGGAACAATCTGTGTTGTGCTTCAACCCACCGTAATCCAGTTAACAAAAGTGCCACTAGGGGGGTGGCACGTAACAATATTCTTATGTCGTATTACATGTATATTAAAACTTTCCAATTCTCACTTTCTCATTCACTCTCTATTTAGACATATAAATAACCTTCTTCAATAACAACTAATCACCAACATAGTAATCATCTTCATCATCATCATCATTATCATCATCACCATCACCATCATTTGTCTACATTTTATCAGTATTTCCATACGTTACTCAAATGTCTAAGTATCTTAGTTATTCACGCTGGCAATACCGGGTGAGTTAGCCGTGGTTGTTACGGCGTGGCTGCAGGCAGTCGCTCACATCCGGGAGGCGAGGAGGTTCGAATCCCCCCGCCGGCAACCTTGAAGATGGTCTTCTGTGGTATCCCATCTTTCTTCCAGGCATATGCCGGGGTTGGTCCCTAACTATAGGTCACAGCCGCTGCCTTCCAATTCCTCGTCCTTATATTCAAACTTGTAGCTCACCCCATGGGTGTCCGCCTAGAAGCAGCTACAAACTGGCAAGCCGAACATGTCCTCGGACACTCCCGGCACTGAAAGCCATGCCCTAAAACAACACAAACCTGGCAATACAACAATTTACTGCCTACACCAAGCTAATCAATTTTATATGTATTTTATATTGTATCAACATTGTAATGTTGCTAGATTTAAGTTGTACTGTATTTGTATTGTTCATTATGTATCAATCGTATAACCTGGTTAGATGGAAGAGAGGGCCTAGACAAAATATATCTATATTATCCATTTATCTATGAAGGCTTCCCAAGTGATGGTATATTGGCTCTCACGGCCAGTGAATTAAAACTTAGCAATTTTACTAGGTTTGTACCATGTCTTGTGTGGGGTTTCGCCTAGGATACCAAGCTGGCTCATCAGCGGGCCCTTGATGTCCCCGCCCGGACCCTTACAGGAGTATCTAACTACGCGCTACCTCCCTTTGATTGTATAAAGCGCAGCTGCACCTGTTTTCTGCGAGAACTAAAAGCTCAAGAAGACATAACCTTCCTATGAAGGCTTGCAAAAAGATATTGGCTTTCACGGCGAGTGAATTAAAACTCAGCAATGTTTCTAGGTTTGTGCCGTGTCTGATGTGGGATTTCACCTAGAACAGCAAGGTGGCTCATCAGCGGGATCTTGGTGTCCCCGCCCGGACCTCTACAGGAATAGCGAACTGCGCGCTACCTCGCTTTATATAAAGCGTATCTGAGTCTCTTACTGCGAGAACTGAAACTCAGGCAGCGATAACCTCCCAATGAAGACTTCCAGAAAGATGGTATATTGGCTATCACGACCAGTGGGGGTGGCGGGTCCGTGCGGAGACACCAAGACGCCGCTGATGAACCAAGTTGGTGTCCTAGGCGAAACCCCACACAAGACACGGCATAAATCTAGAAAAATTGCTGAGTTTTAATTCACTGTCCGTGAAAGCCAATATACTATCTTTTTGGAAGCCTTCATAGGGAGGTTATGGCTGCTTGACCTTTTTGTTCTTGCAGTGAAGAGGCTCAGCTGCGCTTTATATAAAGGAAGGTAACGCGCAGTTCGCTAGTGGGGGTCTGGGCGGGGAGACCAAGAAGCCCGCTGATGAGCCAGCTTGGTGTCCTAGGCAAAACCCCACACAAGACTCGGCACAAACCTAGAAAATAGCTGAGTTTTTATGTTCTTCCTTTTTGCAAAATCCAGTATATATTCACTTTAAACAAGTCTAATTCTATGTCTCTTTCAGGGTGAGAAAGTGGTCTTCTGAACTATCAGAAGGATGGCTTCCACCACGAATATAGGAATGTACACTCTTGATTTCATGTTTCAGGGGGATGGAGGTGGTCCTCTGTTCTGTGAATTTAAAGAACGGATCTACCAAATTGGGATTACGTCCTGGGGGATAGGTTGTGCCGTGAAACGTCTGCCAGGAATCTACACAAATATAACTCAAATCCATTCCTGGCTGTCCAATGTTATTCGCGAACATGGAAGAGGATGATGGGAAATAAGCATTTTAATAAATGTTAAAAGAATTATTACACTATTTGTGCAAACTAATGAATAAAGCAATCTGTTCGAAAGTATATTCTTCACTGTGTTAACATTCTATGAGACCAACAATCTGGCCAGTTCCTAAGTGTCAGTATAATCGCTATGCATTAAAATATCTGTTCTTTGCCAAATTTATTGTGATGTATTTATGTTACTTCTTTAGAAACATATACATAGATTGGTACAAATTGAGCTGTAAGTATTCCCAGTATCTTGTACTTGACGCATACATTTCCAAAGGGTGCTTTGTACACCAGTAACCTATGGCAATTTGATGATTTGGTAGCTATGGCGTAGGCTGTGCGTCATTTACTGATTTATATAGGTCTTACAATACCTAAGTGCCCCAAAACCCTTGTAAATTGCATTCGAATATCGAATGCAGTTCCAAAGTGGCCCTTTTTAAATGCCACGAACCTAATAATCTTCTGTAACAAACGGTCCCTTGTCCTATTGCGCGGTCAGCAAGCTACAATACTGCGTTCAAAAGTTGCCCTTGTCCGTTGTGAAGATTACATTAGTTGATTCAAAGGTGAATTCTATACTCCTTTCTTTAGGTGAGTGCAATATTACTTGTTGTCCAATTAGCAGCAGTGTTCTCACTAACAAATCAATCAAGGCTTTGAAATTTTGGAACAATCACAATATTTGTGTGAAATCTTTGTTCGAAGCAGGTTAGAAATTCGAATGTTTTCTTTGATTATTTAGTGTACTGCAAAGACATCTTCGTTTCAAATTTTGACAGAATGCAGATGTATCAGAAGACGAAGACCTGGGAGGTCCACTGAAAGATGTTGATGATAAAGAACTGTAATAGCGGACATGTTTGTTTCTAAATAACAAAGTGTTCTGTTTTCCAGTTCTATGAATAAATCATCCCATATAACGCAGTAAATAGGTACCGTACTGGTTTCGGTAACTGTTAAGGACGACGTGTAAACCTTATAGATTGAAATCTTCCCTTGTCCATTGCATACGGTTCCAAACTGACCCCTCGTCCAAGTTATAATTTTAATTTTAGATGTCTTGAGGTCTATAGGCTGTAATTCCACCAATAGGCTTCCACAATAATGTCAGGTGTAAAAAATATTATAAGCATACTGTGAACGGTTTGAATGCTCAACGTTTTTTTTTTTTTGCGTTTTCCTGCAAGTTTCACTTCTTGGACAAGGAACGCTTTGGAAATGGATGTCTGGTACTCATCGTATTGTTTACTGAACCTGTACATTTGAATCTCTTAGCCAGTTGATTTATTGTCCGATTTATAGGAATGGGTCTCCCTGGAAATGTCATTCAAAACTTTTGTCTGGTTCTAGCGCACGTTATGAACGGCACGTATTGTGCAGACCTTCGCAGAAAATCGTGCGCTAGAACAAGACAAAAGTTTCGAGAGAGATTTCCAGGGGGACCTTCGCTCGTCCCCGGCCAGGTTGGTGTGTAGACTCTAGCCGAATTGCCCGGGTATTCTTTCGCTCTTCTGTAGACGTGTGAGCTCTGAGCTAATTGGGTGTTTCAGTCTTGTGTTTTATAAGGCTACTGTGCACCGGTACTGTGTATCGTATTGTGTAGTGTTTTATTGTGATTGTGTGTAGTGCTGTAATGCCTTGTGTAAAATATTCGTTACGTGAACGTATATATCTCCACAATGCGTACATAAAGTGCAGAAAATCGTGCGCTAGAACAAGACAAAAGTTTCGAGTGAGATTTCCAGGGGGACCCATTACTATAAATTGGACAATACGATAACTGGCTAAGAGATTCAAACGTACAGGTTCAGTAAACAATAAAAATAGACGTGAAGATTTCCTTACTGAAGCTAAATTAACAGGAGTAACCGGAAACTTCATAAGGATTATGTTTGGCAGCGGATGGGGAAGATTTTCAGCATCTGCTGTAAACATGGTGAGTAAAAATGCATGATACTGATTTTCAGCACCGTATTCTGCCGTATATACGAGCAAGCGGGAGCCGGGAACTGAGTAGTCACTAGCGGAGCGCGTGAGCGAGAATGTCCTTGCCAAGCAAATATAATGACCCTGTACATGCGTCTTAAAAACAACTTCGTCATGTCAACGGCAACAATCCAATTCAGCACAGAATAGAGTTAGAAGTCATAAGAATTCATTGGAAAATTACACACAAGAAAGGATAATATAACTGAACGTGAAAGACCAAACCCTTCCTTACAAAACGAGCACAGAAAATGTTTCCCGTTATACGCCTCAGTTCTAAACTACATTAGGTCACAGGTAAGATTACGAACTAGAAGGTGGCGATGAAATGTAATAAGCGACGCAAACCACAATAATTTAAGGTCTCAGAATCTTAACTTTCTAACGGCACTAAATGTTTCATGATTACGCCTCCCCGAGAGCCCGCCGGCTCCCGGGAAGCGGTAAGAGGTTATGTCTCTCTTACATTGTCGTCAACAGCCACACGTTCTCACTTCTTTTTTTATGTATATTAATCCCGTCGAAAGCCTCCGTGGCTTAGGCGGCAGCACGCCGGCCTCTCACCGCTGGGTCCGTGGTTCAAATCCCGGTCACTCCACGTGAGATCTGTGCTGGACAAAACGGAGGCAGGCAGGTTTTTCTCCGGGTACTCCGGTTTTCCCTGTCAAAATTTCATTCCAGCAACACTCTCCACTATCATTTCATTTCATCTGTCATTCATTTGATCATTGCCCCAGAGGAGTGCGTCAGGCCTCGGCAGCCGGCACAGTCCATATCCTCGCCGCTAGATGGGGGCTTCATTCATTCCATTCCTGACCCGGTCGGAGACTAGAAGCAGGCTGTGGATTTTCATTTTCAATCCCGTCGTGGTACCAAAGTGCAGGACCACGAACATCGCTGTTTGCCAACCTGAAAATCCAAACCTCCGTTCTTCTCGCCCGCCGACAGATTAGCAAACTTCTAATAACTTCGAGAGTAGTTTCATGGTGTTGTCAATAAACATACTTCTCGGATTTTCAAGCATGGAAGACCCGAACAAACTGAATTATTCACAAATGGAATTAAGGTCTAAGAGACATGACTAGTCTGACATGTTCCAAAATGGGTTTCAGAAGATATTCAAGGCATAGGTTTTAATTACCAGGAATATTCATAGATGGAAATAAGGTTTAGGAGACATGTCTATTCTGACATGTTGCAAATGGGTTTTGGATGATTTCTGAGCGGGGTATTAATAACAGACAGAATGTCAGCATCTGTCACTTCCTCCCCCTCCACCCCCCCCCCCCCTCCACCTCACCCCCTCTTTCCCCTCCCCGAGCCTCCCCTCCCCATCCCCCCCCCCCTCCGAAGGCAGATCATCTTCACGCTTCCTCTTCAGGAAGGCATACTCCACCAGAGCATCACCAATAATTCCGACCAGCAGATATATCAAAGCGTCCAATGAAGCTCCATCCACCCGTCAGTACCACGACAAAAATGCAGCTTGCCCAAAACTGCACATCTCAGTAATATGAGTAAGGGGCACGAGGGAGCGAAAGATTATCCACACATGGATTATAATCGGTTTATTTTGTATTTTTTTCTTTAGGTAAGACTACAGGTAAGTAGAGTCTCAATCCAAAGCTCTCACATGCTCAAATCTGAGTACATAATATACTAGATCCTCAATTATGAATTCTCATATTTTCAATTCCTTGGAAATCGTCATTTGGTCACACTTAACAGTTCATATTCACGAAAATTCAATTACGGTTGATGCGCCACATCCTATCATCGTCCACACTTCCACCATACCAATTAACAACCACCTGAACGTTTCACCATCCAATTACATTCAATATAACTACAACAATCACTTAAATAGGCCTACCCGA
Organism: Meconema thalassinum; assembly: GCA_946902985.2. Taxonomy (NCBI): domain Eukaryota; kingdom Metazoa; phylum Arthropoda; class Insecta; order Orthoptera; family Tettigoniidae; genus Meconema; species Meconema thalassinum. Next base: position 599,397,153 of record OX336388.2, on the reverse strand, counting down.
TATATCGTCCCGAGAATTCCCGATTAATTTGCACTGACAGATGAGCCCTGAAAATTCGTTTGGCGGCTCTGATTTTAACATGACCGTCACAGACGTGATGAATGAGAATATATCATAAGGACCGCGAAAACGAAAACGAAGTTTACCCGAAACTTGCCTACCAAGGTTTTAGGCGTAAAATTCTTTACACACACTCTATCTCCTACATTTAACTTACATTCCCTGTGGCCAGCATTATATCACCTTGCGATACGTTCATTACAGACCTTCATAGTGTTGTATCCATTAGGGGGATACACCCCTACATTACACTATCGCCCCCATATCCCTACAATTATAAGACATTAATCCAAATACACTAGACTCCACTACAATCTTGACACACTCACTGAACTCTCATGACCCCTTTGAACTGTCATGACCCCCACACCGGCCACATACAAGAAGGAATGTGCTGATAATGCCTAGCTTGCAGGCCAGACTTATAAAAAGGCCGGCTGCCAAACCACAAGGATCTGTGCTCAGCGAAACCCCTGACATTCGACACCTCGACGGCAGCCAGGTTGGGTAAGTTGGGCTCACGAGAATACATCCTTACACCTACCCCTTAATTTCTACCCCGTTACACATTTTTGTACTTGATAAACACTAAAGGCGTAAGCGCCCACATTGATCTAGAACGTCAGAGGACTTCAACAGTAGTTATTAAAAATACTTGATTAACAAAACACTTGGTCTCTTCATTTATCTAATTGAACACTAACCTTAGCTATAAGCTAATTGTACTCCAGACAGATTACTTAATTGCATGTTCTTAAACACTCGGCGAGTACATTGTCTCAGTGCTGGACTGCTTCAGTCAGCAGTCAATCTCTTCACGACCTCGCTCGCTCGCTACCTGCTACATTAGCGCACACTTAGACGGGCAGGTGATTCTCTCCCGTTATAACCAATTAAGAACACACCCTTCAACCCCGTATTAGCCACACACCCTGAGCATCCAGAAGCTCATTCCACACCACCTCTTGCATTTTCCATTGATCCTCACTACACACCTAGAAACACCATCCCTTAAACTCCAGATTTACAATCTATCACACTAAACATCCCCCACACACCGTTATAGCCTCAATAAAGGCTAAAACAAGATCGGTGGAGGCGCTCGGGTACTGCATTTTAAGAGGGGTTAAGACAAATAATCGCGCAGTAGATCCCGAAGCGCACCTAGAGCAAGCAAAGCCAAGCCCAAAATTAGGGATTTTTTTTCTGAGTAGACAATCGCGAATGCATAAAAGGCAAGCGAATAATACTCAAATACAGTATTAGCAAGAGCTCCAAGATAGGATATTTTTTTCTCCCCATGAGTAGATTACATGGACAGATTAGGCACATTTATGCTGAATATCGAGGGCAAGGTTAAACACACGGTTAGGGACGTAGCCCATCACCTTACCACTAGTACCAAACCACTGCGCCCTAAAATCCGAATTAAAAACGCCGACCTAGTAAGCGAATATAACGCAGGTCGACTGATTGCCGAACTCGAAGCTGGAGCTCTGGAGCTTAGATTGCAACACCCTATCGCAATAGTACACGCACCTCCCCTCACCAGGGCACAGGTACAAAACGACAACGCTCAACTGTCATCCTCAGATTGCAACATTAGTGAGGACCTAAGCCCTGCATTACCCCATAGCGTACTACAGCAGATAATCGACCCGCAGCAGGCATATAATAGCTTGCACGCACTCATACAAATTGGAGGAAAATGCACGCGACGCAGAAAGCACAACACTAATTACAGACATCAAGGCCGCAACTGAAACAGTAGAACAGAATATCAATAAAGCACTTCCACGATACAAACAGCGCAAATTGAGCACAATTAATCCCTAGATAATATTGGGGAAACTGAGCCATTTGACACACTTTACGTACTACAACCACACCAATCGAACCAGGTACCTCTCAGGACAGACATGCATACTTCACACGATCAGAAACCAACAATCTATCACACAATCACGAAAGATCAAACACTTTATCACACGACAATAGTCAAGGTAGCGCAAACGATCACAACTCATTAAACGGCTATGAGGAATCATACGAAGAAGATATGGCCATGCAAGCTAAATACCCTATGATCCATCCCACAAAGTATTCAGGGGTAAGCAGGATCCCGAAAAATACCTCAAGGCGTTCAATAAAACAGCAAAAATAAGCAGGTGGTCATGTGAGGATAAGAGACGCCTCTTACCGGCATACCTTTCGGGATCAGCCCTAGCATAGTTCGAACTCCATGAGGCCACATTGAATGACGCTACATGGGAAGCACTCTGCATATCACTGACACACGAATTTAAACTCACTCCAGATGAGGACGACTTATACGATCGAATCAGGGAGCGAACCCAAGGCCCCGCAGAAAATGCACAGGCATATATGAACGCCAAGCTCTTGAAGTGCGACAGATATAACAGGGCAATGCCAGATAGGCAGAAAATTCGCCTCATCATGCAAGGCCTTAACCATCACTGGTGGATAAGTTGTGCACTATAAGAAGTCAGACGGTGCAGGACATGCAGCAGAATATTATATTCATAGAGGCAGGTAATAAACTAACTCATAAAGCGGTTGATCAACACCTCCGGACAGATAGTAATCACTTGCATCAACAAATAAAGGACCTTACGCAGCAAATGCAGGAAATGCAAATCACTGCAATTCACACGCAAACAGGAGGAAGAGTACAGAGGGATGATCAGGGTGGCAGATGGCGGCCACAGAATAGTGACAGGCAAGAAAGCTATAGGGGAAATCACTATCGTAAACAACAAAAGAAAACCAACCCTCCAAGAAGGAACTCTCCCCCACATCCACAAGCGTACTATCCTTCAGAGATTAGTAACGATATCCCCCATTGGGGTAGTCCACCCCCAAACAGGCAGGGATACGGCCCCCCACAATATAGAGAGGATGTTCCACGCAGGGACAATCCACCCCCAGTCAGACAGGCATGCGATTCCCTGGGGTATAGACGGGATGAGCCCCACCGTGGCAATTCACCCACACGGGGACAAGCATATAACCCCCCGCATCGCAGATAGTATAACTCGCCACAATACGGCCCGAACAGCCCTTCCTACGATAGAGCAACCCCTCAGTGAGTAAATAATGCCCCTACGCGATACAGGCAGGAACCGGAGCCATATGCGCATCCGGATAGCTACACACAGGGCTCCAGACTGTACGCACCCCAACAAGCTAGAAGGGTGTTGCTCCCCACACCAGCCCATAACCCCCAAACCAAAAATTGGCGAGGCTACTCGCAAAGGGAACCTACTAGGTACACAGAGGGACGGGACAATAGATATCCAAAAAACTACTAGGGAGGGAGGGGCAACCGACAGTAAAATCGGTTGAAGATCCTCTCCCACACTTATCCCAAAACAAGAAGCCACCCCAAAGGGAGGCCCCCTTATTCAAACACGGGAGAATACACTACACGGTGATCTGCCCCGGCAAAAAGTTACGCACAAAAGTGCCGTCAAACTGAAGTCGCCCCTCACCCCAACACACGAGGACACACTTGATGGACAATTACCCCGATCAGCTTTACAGCAACATGCGGTCCAAGGGGACGGAAACTGTTTATTTAGTTTCCTAATACATAATGGGGAGGACAAACACAAGGAGCTGCGAGCGGAGACAGTCATGCACATTACGTCCCATTGGGACGAATACAAGAACTTTGTCGCGGATGGGAACGATTTACTATTCCCTAGTAAATATGCATACGGGGAATACAAGCACAAAAATAGGGTATACGCGGGAGCAACCAAAGTCACCGCATTGGGGAAGGTGACCAAGCACAAAATACATGAGTACACGGTGGATAAATTGAGCCCCACATTATGTACAACAAGGCTTCACAAAAATATACTTTTATTATTTACGGGGAGTCCCAATTCGGGGCACTATAGCCCTCTCACACATAAAACAGAACACAAAATCAAACTCACATCCCCCCAGGGTGATAGAGCGAATTTTGCTTACAAGCAAGAACCGGGGATCGAACACACATCCTCCAGGGACGATGACATGTCCTCCGCATTGATGCCACGCGCAGGAGTCGAACTCACGCTAGCCCAACCCATGAGTACAAGTGCGGCAGCCACTAAACCAATGGGAGGCAAGCCGATAACTTGCGAAGACACCAAAACGGTTAACACGGTATTACAGGAGAAGGAATACTAACCCATAGCCTCGAAGTACACTAAGGTAAACACTACACTGATACCACATGCAACGCTCGAACCAGCGTTCCGCCAGAACAAGAAAACGGATTTTACACCGACACGAGGGACAGGATGCGAACCAATGCCCTCCAGGACCGGAAGAATGATTGGTGCGTACGCACAGAAGCAGAGATTTGAACCTGCACCCGCCCGAAAGACTATAATCACTAGGATGCCAAATCCAAGGCTAGGATTCGAACTCTTACACTGTCGAAACAATAAGGGAGGTGTTTCATTAGGGTGTAAGTAGAAAAGAAAGTACAGCGAGATTCAGGTAGGCATTTCGCAAGGCGAGTCAGAGACACGGTTTAAGGAAATGCCTGACGCAGCCAAGCGTGTCAAATACAATGAAAAACAGGCAGCTAGGCGACGCATCGGCAAAAATGCTCATCAGGAAGCATACACAGCAATAAGGCCCAATGTAAACATGGACGGACACACTTCACAGCCCCGAGAATCAGCAATAACAATGACATATACTCCCAACAATACGCATACCACACAAGCGGGGAATACTATTGCACCATTAACATTACCCGCTAATATAAATGTACATAGAGTACACATATTACTTGACACCGGAGCCGCCATGAGCTGCGTAAGCAGTAAATATATTACCGACGGGGAAATATGCAGGGTGGACACTAGCACTCGACTTAGAGCGGCCTATTCACAAAGCCTTAACTATTGTTCAGTCCAAGGGTCGGGACGACTCTAGGACCTGGAACGCCAACATCCCCCCTTCATCTTTCATCTCTAAACTACCCCTTACAGGCTGTAAGCCTCACACACTTCCGTAACACAGGCAGGCCCAGCGATCTAGCTGTCAGCCAAGCTTACATCATTCACAAACGAATACACATGGCCGGAATCTGGAACAGCAACAGTGACGAAACGCCAAGTCAGCAGCTCGGGAGACCTTAAAAGGTAAGCCCCAGGAAAGGGCTATGTCTATTCGCGGCCGACGGCTCTGCCTCTCCAGCTCCAGCTCCGACTACATCACTGCACCACCAGGTGAGCATAGAGTGTGTTCAGATATCCTTGTAACTTACACATTTGTACTTGGTCACCCAAACCCACATTTATACTTGTACACATTGTCTTACATCTGTCCCCTACTAGAAGGGACAGCAGATCACCCTAACTGACCAAATAAACACTTGGTCAGTAAACACACATCTTATACTTATTTCATTTTACTTTACATCCTCACACCCAGCCTGCCCTCAGTCCTAATTGCCCCAGACCGTGAAGGCCAGGAATTGCACCGTCAGGAACTCCATTGTGTTCGAGTAGCAGCCAGACAACAGCGGCCAAGTTGCCGACTCAGCGTATGAGCTCGCTATCGCTCGCTCACACTTAATTGGTAAGCCAGGATAATAGCTCTTTATTAAGCATTCATCCCTTAATGAGTAGACGCACCCCGTAGGAACGCCCCCGTTATATTTCACCCTAAAACAGACACTTACACTAGTAGTTTCCCCAAAGTAGAGGAAGCTACACCTTTCGGAAACCAACCCCAAAATTACACATTTACATCACCGCGGGGGTAAATTGGAGACAGATACACGGGCAAACAGTCTATCAGGGTAACATTCCCCTTACGTACAATATACCATTGGCACAGAAACACATCCCACTACCGCCAGAAATAGGAAGCACGGACCGTGAATCCCCGCTACACTTAATATGGGATGCCATTGACCAGGCACTTAACACATATCAAAACACAACAGAGTCACAAGGGGACATAGGAAGGCACAGCCCGCACAACGGAGAAAGAAGAGGGAGCTAACATTTGTTGGCAACTTCTTACGGTATTGCTGTGGAGTAGCTACGAGCGAGGACACTAGAACGCTCCGCATGACGGAACACCAAATCGCAAACTACACAAATAACTTGAATAACATGAACCACGCGAATCACAAGGACTTGACAGAGACAACAGTGAAACTTAACAATTGGACACATACCGTACAGGAGAACGTAAACACCCTATTCGAGCGGTTGAAAGCGGTCGCCAATGCAACCCAAACAAATAGGGATGCGCAGAAAATCCTGCTGGCGAGCGTGGCCCATATGGCCATCGGAAATGCGATTAACACTTATAATGTAATCCTACACGCGCAAAGACAGCAGGACATCATGATGTGCAAACAACGAAGGATCCCTGAAAATACTATTCCCACCGACACTTTACTCGGGGATCTATCACAGCTAGAAAACAAACTCCGCAGACACAAACACCAACTGGCCACCCCCACCGACCAAATCAGTTGGTATTACATGAAGCCTATCTGCTCGTGCATATACTATGCGGGCAGTATACACATTAAAATAAACATCCCCATTATCGAGCAAAACGCCAAATGGGAACTGTTCGAGTATATCCCCATACCGCACAAATGGCTCAACAGCACATGTACTTTGACACATGAGCCATCACTGATAGCGGTAAATAAGCGCGATATTCGCGTGCTCACGGGGAACTCGCTACACGGTTGTATCACACAGATTAATGCATTCTGCTACATACCACGGTTTCAGGAAGTGGCAACCTTTCAGCCATTCACATATACAACAATGCTCCCACGAACAAGATCCTGGAATCATGCGCATATAAATGCGACTAGGGGTCGCGGCGGGCGCTTCTCACACAAATTGACATTGATAGATTCATTATCACCAACTCTACACCTGAGATGCGCATCCAATGCCCAGGCAAAGAGACAAATATCTCACACCCAGGAAGGAAGGCACCACCAGGGGCTGTCGAGGTACAACTCCCCTACGACTGCCAACTGACAGATGGCGAGGACACTCTGGTACAGATTACATTCCCATGCGACACTTAAATCGCACAGGAGCTCGCTATCACCCATACATTACCGGTGACCTGGACGAAACATATACAATTACAATTACACGATTTAGGACATTTGGACACAATGCCATTGATATATGACAACATCACGGCAATTGTGAACACCAATTGGTCCACGGTTATACCGACAATTAACGTCACGGACACGCCCTTTAAGAAACACAACCGCCCCTTACATATAACGCCACCCCAATAATACTGGTACGCCATGGACACACCCACCATGGGCAGCATGGCATGGAACGCGGCGCTGACAAACATAATAATATATATGCTGGCGAGACAAATGGCATTGGCTAGGGATGTTCGTCAAATGCGCACCCCTCGAGCGGCCACATAGAAGGGCCACCAGCTCAACTAAGAGAGGACATCGACATAGACACACTCACACAGCAATTTACACAGATGTCCATCTCTACGCCTACACACACATATGGCAAAACACAACGGAAGGAATCTGCCCTGGCCATAGGCCAGAAAGCGGTCAGGCTAGCCTCCCATACACTAAAGGGCCAAACCCACACAGACACTCGTCCCGCAGCTCCGGTCCGGGAGGCAATTTTGCCAGACCGAGGGGCGAAACATACACCAACCCCCTCAGAACGAATGCACGAGAGGGAGTTGACGCCAGGCCTTCCAGACACACAAGATTACACAAAGGAGGACCTGGAGAAACCTACATCATGGGCAGATGAAGTAGAGAACGTGCCACAGCTGAGGAAGCCCATACAGACACATACACATGGCAAAACACAGAGGAAGGAGTCTGCCGTGGTCACAATTCAGAAAACGGCCAGGCTAGCCTCCAAGACACTAGAGGGACACTCCCAGACAACTACACGACCCCCACCGCCAGGAAAAAGGGCGATTTCGCCAGCATGGAGGCGGACACTTACATATGCACCCCCAGTGCAAAGAAATACTGGCGGATTGCTTGCAACTGCCCAGGGTGCAACACACACGCCTTTACGCACTATCCAGCCTCGAACACAGTATACACGGGGCATAAGGGAAGTTTTACCACCCACCCAACGAGGCCAAGTAGATAGGAGGACATACACCCCCACATACACGGATAGGGTAGTGCGACAGCAATGCAGACCCTCAGACACAAGCACTCCTAGGCCGACAAAAGGGCAACACAGTCAACACAGGCCCAGTTTCACCCTACTGAAAAACCCTCAGAAAGACAGTGGGGACCCACCCCAATGGAGGGCGGAAGCCTATGCCGTGGTCACAGGGCGAGCACAATCACCCCGAAGAGCGGTAGTGCTTAGACGTTAGAGGAGGGTGACTGGCACAGTGAGATACATGACACATATATATTTAAATGACTGGGTAGCAGGTAAAGCAGTAAATTACCGCTTACCGAATGCCAAAATGCACAGCAGGCATAAGAGCATACACATACACTGAACAATTAACTTCATACAGTTAAGGGCTTAGCCCACAATCACCCTGTCGATTGAGAGCGCTCAGACGCAAATAACATGGGTTCAACAAAAGATATACGCTCATGAATAGAGGTACGCGAAATAAAGCCTCAATAGGCCACGCGACGAGCGCAAACCCAGGTCCTCATAGAGAAACTAACGCTCACACGCACGGCGATGGATGGATACACAATTACACATTGCTACAGATGATGGCTATCCAGAACATTTATAATCAACATCACACATGTCCCCAGTATGACAATATATGTGATATATCTAAAAGGGAGACTGTATTATATAAATGAACCAAATGCAGAAGTTGTATATATGTCATATTCTGGGCACTGCACAGATTATGCAATACAGATTATTATGCATGTATGTCATATGTACACTAGAAATCTCATGTAGTATACACTCCATAGCAATTACAACGCAAACATGTGTAGAAGTAGGTTCTTTTACAAAGTTAGGTACACCGACACGGGAGTATACAGCAAGAGCCCACTGCCCAAGTTAGCCTCAATAGGCGCGACATGGCAAAATAGGAGCCAGGGCCGTACACACAAGCAATAGACATTGACACAGGCGACATGGCGTGGACAAAACATATTCACACATTTATACAGGACTTGTGGAATAGGTTCACATCCACACACGTGATTACAGCGCACAGATTGTTTAAACAAGAATCTAGACATATGCACAGGCTCCCGGACGAAGATTCCGACAAACAAGCCTACAGGCATAACATTTGCACATTCACAGGGTCATTACATATACATGTCTCCATGTTCCTACACATGTATGGGGCAGGAGGATTTTTTTTTCTCTCATTATACAAAGTGGCAGACCAGTAATCAGCCTGGTCACAGATATGATTATACGGCACGAGTGAGTTGTAAACACATGTGCAGTGAACAGGCAGCCAGCCGACAGAAGCCACTTGACTCAACACGGTAACATGACACTATCGCTGAATTAGCAGAAAGTCCCTGCAAGCACATAGTGAGATAGTAAAAGCGAGCTAAGTTAGCAGCCAGCCTGCTAGAGGGTACACACAAAGTCATTCAGGCCAATCTAAACAATACAAGAACACCCGAAAGGCGATACGAGGGACGTTCAGAATTATACATAACATTGGCACTACGGTACACTTAGGCACATACCATTCAGCAAGGCAATACACCCCAGGGACTGAAATTAAGAAAATAGGGTCCCAATACACCGACACAAGACGCATGTAAACGTACCTTTCGAGGTCGCGTCAAGCCCACATTACAACAACACTCCATATTACAAACAAGGCATGCAAATCACGGCACAGAAAAGGCAAAAAGAACGTGTCCGAGTTCCTGCCACCACGCTGGACAGGTCCCTTCAAGGTTTGCAGGAAGGTATCTGATCTGAACTACATAGTGAACGTGCGGCATGGACATAAACTCATTAAGGACACTATACACGCCCGCCGTATGAAGGCGTACCACACTAGAACAACAACACCCGCACATAAGGGCGGAAACGCCTCAAAAAGAAAAGGAAGTGGCTCTACTCACAGACAGGATAAGAAAGCCAAGAGGTAGGACTCGAACTGCGAGCACCTCAACCAAACACAGAGCTGCCACATACACCTAGTTACCAGACATGGAACCAGAGGCCAGGAGGTACAATACACAATCCCATGAGCTACACAGACATAGACACCATGCTCAAGTGCCATACATGCACCAAAACACAGTAGAACACAGAAACAGAGAACAGAATAATTGTAAGTAGACATAGGTTCTTTTACAGGGCATCGGGAGAGTTAAGGGAGTACAGCACACAACTCTGACACATGTAGCGTCATCAGATGAGAAAGGCAGAAACAATAAGACACGGTAATTGTAAAGAAACGGAGGGACTTTTGGAAAACATATTCTAACAAGCTCACACCATTGGTAGCAAGATTACGGCATGAGTGCTGCACACATTGACATGTTAACAGAGGCAATCTCCTAGCCAGCGATTACCGCATAGGTAATCCAATACTCTGCACAGTCAGCGCCCACACGCGTCGCAATACTGTGAGGCAGCCACAAACCAGAGCCGTACTGTGCTCACAATAACATTGCGGCCTCCAGAGAATCATTCATTCTAGATTCAAAACCCCACTACGCTCACAGTTCAAAATCTGGGGTGACCAAAATTTGCACAGGTGACATACACAGGGCATATTTTCATGTGCGTAGGCCCGTTCCATGGTACTCGCTAATATAACCTAGTTAGGGCATTAGCGACCCCGGGACTACCAATAGGGGATATATCAAGAACACCAGGCCGCTACGTGACCACAAAATACTCTTTCAAACCATAACGCCCGAAATCTAGGTACAAGGGACGTTCAAGAGTATACCGCACACTTACCTTAAAGAACACTGACAAGCCCATCTTACACGCACACAAACAAGGGCACAAAGGCAGACACATACAGAGTACATTTTGGAAACACCGGGACGCCATAAACGAACCCAGCAGACATCAACACACAAAGGTGGGAAGACCACATCTCAACACTGGACGGCATGAAAAAGAGAATTTAGTGCGGGACACTTAGAAATGCCCCGAAAATAGGCCATGGTACGCCCCGAAGAGGAAGACGACAGGCAGAATGATACAGAGCAAACAAATTAGGAAGGACACTCAGAATGCCCCAGAAAGAGACATCCTAGGGCAAAATCACACTCTACCACACAAAAATACACCAGGGCAGACATATTCCACGAACACGGGGAATATGAGAGTACCAGACACACGCTCACACAAAGTATGGTAACACCACATCTCAGCGGCCGAAAATCATGAATATTCGGTACAGGGGCAGGTAGATTTCCCCGGACACAGGCGAATAGACTTTTTAGACATAAACACTAGATAATTGCACAAAGCGAAGAAATTGCGGAAGCAAGTTCCCAAACAAGCTGGTAGCGGAAATATTACAGGCATACAAATTGTTCCCTCTAACACAAATATAATATTGACACACGGGCAATGAGTGACAACACAATTGTTATTCTTCCGGCATGCCACTGAAGATATTACGTTACACAAAGGCGGTAAACAAAATACAGGAAACAGCCCGGTGCAAACACAGTGAATTCCAACGTGACGCCACACATTGTTGCAGAAGAAATTTTGCAACAGCGGAACGGGACATCAATACACAAACATGATGACACTGGTACTAACAGTAGTAGGAAGTCATACATTGACAACACGGATGTTTACACGGGAAATGAGGACGGTATTACATTAGGTCCTAACCAAAATATTACGCATGTATTGCAGACAGATTTGGGTCGGGAGACTACACTATTTCTGACCGGCCATTATAACAACGGGAACATGTGTACAGCTGCGATAAGCAACACCAAACGGCGTGTGCCGAGTAGCCACGCGGTACAGATAAACCTTCTCAAATAACAGGACACGCGCAGACGAGAACTCAGCTGGCAGGGAGCCGCGAGCATACAAGCGCGCTGCAAATTGAGGCCACGGGTGCTTCCGTCCCACAAGCGCCCAGTACTTAGGGGTAGCAAGACAATTACACACAAACACACATATATACTAATTAAGGGCGGGCACACACAGATTCCATGGAGGAACAACCCCGCCCCTAATAATTTATTTTCCTTCCCCAAAATTACTAAAGGCAACTATGCCATCCCTGTTTATAGTCGCAGGCCACAGGGTTCTATCGTGACATAGGGTCACATACGTACAAAACACACCCCATTTTTATTTAGAAGGCCTAGTATACAAAAACAGGCATTGTAGAACTGCTCAGGACACGCGCGAAGGGACAGGCGAACTCCCGCGATAGGGCAAATATTTTAATCATAAACACAGACATAGAGGTGATAGACACACGGGCATTACACAGATTAGTATTTTGCCACATACTAGGTGCTGTATGGCATCTCAAATGACACATAGAGGCTCAGCGAGCGCAAACTTTAAACACCTTAGAGAGTGGAAAGAGAACACAGAACAGCCAAGAGAGGCTGGCACACCATAAAAGGAGTAAGGTGAATAATGCCATCAGGATAATCATAGTACAGCCCACGGGCAAAATATTCCCACACCCTTCCTTCCATTTATCCTAATACCCAATACAAACTCGCACAGACACATAGACACATAAAACATATTACACTACATTAAAATGATACATAAGGGGTTGGTTTAGACATTCATGTGCTTCTCAATTCCGGGTATACTGCACCTAGCGTCATTATGCCAACACCTGAATATTAGAGGTGATTCGGACACTATTGTTAAGCGACGATGGACATCTCCATATAGAATAAGGCCACATTTGCATACAAACCAATATTTTCAGTAAATAATCCCACATGCAGAAGACATAGATTTATTGCACCACAATACACCCCTTCTCCTCAATTGAGAGCAAACATGCGCTCATATCCATCTCGAGGCATGAGATATCCCGCCCACACACCAAGAGTTCTATCGTTATAATACCTGCATGACGCATTTCAAATTTGGACACCTGGGGAAAACCCACCCCATCCACTCACAGTAATAGCATCCTAACAGCATCACCGACTCTTGGCCACCATAAACATGGAGTCCAACGATGCATAACCCTTTCCCACCACGCTTAACCCTATTCAGCAAATAACACCCTTTCGGATCATAATAACGAGGGACCAGACATCCCATAAACCCACTAATATCTCCAGAAACATAACAAAGCATCATCGCTGGAGATCCGACAAGGCAAGGAAGGACCTAAAGCAGGCACTGCGTTTAGAATGCTCTACAACCCCAGAACACTAAGAAATATACCAAATTACACTAATACACAAAATTACACAAAAATATTACATCCAAAACATTACAATATACACAATTACACCTGTCATATAACTCAAAAGGAATCTGAGGTCACACTAGGTGGTGACAAGTATGCACGTCGTTGGGAGCAGGAGCGCCACACGAGGGCAGAGTCGGGGACGTGCAACGGACCTTGACGACCAACTGAACTAGACTGATAGTTAGATGTATACTAAGTCAGCTCTCGGAGGCGTAGAGAGTGTTCTTCCATTCGTGTGAAGGGAAGAAGTGACTCAGGGTTCAGCGGGACCAACCCTTGAGAACGCCAAGTCCTTATTCCGGAAAGTGGGGCGAAGATGATTAATAAATGATATATAATGAATAATAAATGATAAATAATGCGTATGGAATGAATGCGATCATTCGTTCCGTGCCCACTTAAATGGACGACACCGAGTCTCCAGAGCTTAAATGGGAACTGCAACGAGCACCCTGAGAAGTAAATGAGGAATGCAGCGAGCTCTCACAGGGGTCTGGGCCACCCATTAATAAATACAAATGATAAGTAAAGCGAGTATAAGTATCATATAATTATAAACGAAATGGATATCCGCGCGCAGCGTTTGCTACCTAGAAACGCAGTTACACAGGCCTACACACACTACACATTAGTTATTAAGGGGAGAACCCCACAAACTCATGGGTGACAATGCGCAAGGGAGGTCACTGGGTAGGGACAACTCCTCCTAGGCAAAAGGTAATTCCAAACTACTATACGTATGGGTCCACTGGGTGAACCGTTTTGAGCAGGAAACGTAGTTTCCCAAACCACAATCTGCATTCGTAGTCACTCGGGTTACCGATACCACATTGCAAATTGGACGAAGGTCACTGGGAATGCTATACGCGTGCTCACGTATTTCGACAGTCAAAGGCGAAGTGTAAGCCCTATTAGGCACCCGTAATCCCAATACCACCCTACGCATTGCACGCCATTCCGATCAAAATTCTAGTATGTAAGATAGTTGCATTTGGACGGCAACTTAGGCTTAAGAAAATTTACGAGGACTGTTGCAAAACAGTAGCTCACAATACGCATTTCGGCACTAGTTTTAGGACCCTTTTGGAAATTTTTTAGTAGAATTAATTAACACAAAAATAGATTAAGTACACTTTACATATTAGTAATAATTCGGCACCATTTAGGGTAAGACCGAAAACACATTGCAAAAACAGGCATATGCGACACGAACGCAACATATGGCGTTTGGCACCTGGCAACTAAAACCGTTACCAGGGTAAGACCGACAAAACATTGCTAAAACAGGCATATGCGACGCGAACGCGACATATGACGTTCGGCACCTGGCAACTAAAACCGTTACCAGGGTAAGACCGACAACACATTGCAAAAACAGGCATATGCGATGCGAATGCGACATATGGCGTTCGGCACCTGGCAACTAAAACCGTTACCAGGGTAAGACCGACAACACATTGCAAAAACAGGCATATGCGACGCGAACGCGACATATGGCGTTCGGCACCTGGCAACTAAAACCGTTACCAGGGTAAGACCGACAACACAATACGTTAGGTAAAACGGGAATATGCAAGGCGAACGCGACATTGATAATGGCCGAATGTTTACTACTAACCATGTCATTTATTCCAGAGGAAAATAGAACTCCACCGCTACAGCATCGTGCGAGCGCAAGCATGATCAGGGAATAAGGTAAGGTGGACCACCGAACAGACACACACTCACACATTGGTATACTCTGAGGAGACACAACAATAAACACAAAGGTATAGACATAAGGCATAGCAGGCATAAGAAGGCATAGAATAAGTTAAGATAAGAAGGCGCCAGACATAAAACAGAACGGACGACACGAGGGTATTGACATACAATAACACATGTATTTCTCATTTCAGAAAGTGAACACGCCGACACAGGAGGCAAGGTAGAGAGTATATTATTGATCACATGTTTTTATTTTTAGGTAGATTTCATTAGAAAGCTAACTATTGCAATGGGTACCATGTTTCGACTTCCGGAAAATTTCGACATATCTTCGCGTTTCACATCCCCTAGACCCCAAAACCACCGTCAGTTCAAAAGTGTATATATAATTTATGTATATATGTATATATATATATATACATATATCAGTTTCTTGTGGACACGATAACTGCCGTAATTTTGTACCAATCAGTTTGAATTTTTTACATAATATGTATCCCTATAAAATCTCGGTCGAGTTCGTTAATGGGCACAATCGGTTAAAGGGGATGAAAATGAGGGGCTATTTTCGAAAAAGTGAAATATCGCTATAACTCTCTTAATATATGAATTATCGAATCCATTCCAAGTTCATACCATGTATAGGATAACGCCCAAAAAATTATGTTTGAAAGGTTTTTTGATAGCACCAACCATTGACCAAAGGGGTAGGAAAAAGGTTTTTTTTAGGGAAACATTAATCATATCTCTCTTAATAGGCACAATATCAAAACCGTACAAAATGGACAATATTCCCTTAATAATTACCTAAAACTTTAGTCTAAAAGAATTTTTGATATGACCCACCATTATGCCACGGGATGAGCAGAATGATTTCGGAATTAGAAGAAAATGCCAAGAGCCGTCAGAAGTTACCATGACAACGCTTCTAAATTGATGAGGGATGAGCTATCAGAGGTTGGCATGACAACGCCCCTGCACGAGATCACATTCAGTTTTCTATCTGACTCTGTGGGAAGCGGCTTCGGTGACGTAACTGGTAGCATACTGAACTTCTATGTCCAAGTTCGCGGGTTCAAAGCCAGACGAAGCCGTCGGATTTTAAAAGAGCGCTAAGAATCCCTCAGTATGCTTTCCTTAGGAGGGGAAGTTCCAACGTTCGTTGCGAGTTGATGGTTGTGGTGGAATCTAGTTGCCAAGTTCACAGCTAGGTGTCGTTGACGGTAGTATTTGGTATCAAAATTGGGAACTACTACTTGAAATTGACCGTCCACAGTCCTTACCTGAATTACAGACTAATACAGCCATCACAATTAACACCGTTTATCAGACAGATTCTACACACACCCAAAGTACACGGGGTTACATGACCGCGTTGTCGCAGCCCCTAAACTGAGGAACCTACCAACATCTCTGCGGAACCTTTATCCTGTTTATACTAATTAGTTTATCAATACGGAACCAGAATGAACCTTTTAAGTTCTAAAAGAAGTTAGAACGTTACACATCAGTGTCGGAACCCTGCATAAGGACAGAGTGACCACAAGTATAAAAATCGATCCCAAATGACAAGAAGGTTACCGTCCCCATAAGACAATAAAATTTTAAAATTATTCATAGAAAGACGAAAACAAAGTTAATCAAGCTCCAATTGTAAAATACTTTCTGGCAATAAATGAGGACTGGTCCTTTTACGAAACCCTGCATATTTTGCCTATCATAGCCTATCCCCTAGTTTGCTCGGTCAAATCTACCTCCGCCTTCCGGCGTACCGAGAGGATTTTTTTTATTTTTCCATTTTACAGACGGCGGCACCACATACACGACACTGTTGACAATGGTTTCACTGCCATACAGCAGCGACATGTTTTTCTGCCATGATATTACTGTGGAACAACTCACTCACTAATCTCCATACACTACAACAAAATCCAACACACTCACCACCATTCTTTTACAGCTACACTCCAGAGCACAGAAATCTGAACAGCAGGGTCGATACCTGTGGGGTATCAGGCTTACTGACAGATCAACAAAACACAAAAGCGTCAAAGATGTGATGCAATATACGGCAATGAGGGCGCAACCAATTTGTGGCGGCGACTCTCACTGTCAAGTGTGGAGGCATTCGCCCACAGAGAATGATCCACAGGATAGGGATACACCAGCAGCACGACCACTAAACTGCACCGGAAACGGCCGGACAGAGTATGGCCATGGGAGATGAATACAAAGAATAGCGTGCACGGAGGTACATATAGATACGGCCGGCTAGATACAAATAGCTAAGATAAATATAAATGTATAATAATAATGTAACAATGTAATGTAATAATGTAACAATGTAAAAGAAAATGTAACACTTATATAAGGCACCCTACACATAATTTATCCACAAGGATGCAACACATTTAATCACACATATTCTCATATTTGTTCTCATGTACACACTGATTTTCCTTTCTACCCTTCTAACTTAAAATTTGTAAAGGTGTCTCATTTACCCCAAACAATAAACCAATTACGATATAAACCCTTAAATTTACACCTGGGGCACCTGTTTTTCTACTCTCTTCCATCTTTTATACAAAAAAACTTTGTCAATATTTTGTACATGCAGGGGGCAATTTTTCCACACGGCAAACGGACGGCACAACCACCCGTCCAGCCATGGTTTTTTCCTCCCTGTATGGAACACTATATATATATATATATATATATATATATATATACATATGTATAATTATTTTTTCAGTAACAGTAACATCGAATATGTAAAAATAATAAGATATGTATATACCCAACCCCCTGAACACACTATAACCTCACATCGCCAACCAGACAGGACGACACGACGACACAACACGAACATCTACACGGCATCAAAGAAGAGGAGGAAGAAGAAGAAGAAGACACCGAAACATCTACACAATTTTCCGTTCGCGAGGCCGCGAACAAAGGCCGATGAGGTGTTGTTCAGTCCAAGGGTCGGGACGACCCTAGGACCTGGAACGCCATCACCCCCTCCCCCACTTCATCTTTCTTCTATAAAATACCCCTTACAGGCTGTAAGCCTCACACACTTCCGTAACACAGGCAGGCCCAGAGATCTAGCTGTCAGCCAAGCTTACATCATTCACAAACAAATGCACATCGCCGGAATCTGGAATAGCAACAGTGACGAAACGCCAAGTCAGCAGCTCGGGAGACCTTAAAAGGTAAGCCCCAGGAAAGGACTATGTCTATTCGCGGCCGACGGCTCTGTCTCTCCAGCTCCAGCTCCGACTACATCACTGCACCACCAGGTGAGCATAAAGTGTGTTCAGATATCCTTGTAACTTACACATTTGTACTTGGTCACCCAAACCCACATTTATACTTGTACATATTGTCTTACATCTGTCCCCTACTAGAAGGGACAGCAGATCACCATAACTGACCAAATAAACACTTGGTCAATAAACTCACATCTTTACTTATTTAATTTTACTTAACATCCTCACGCCCAGCCTTCCCTCAGTCCTAATTGCCCCTGACCGTGAAGACCAGGAATTGCACCGTCAGGAACTCCATTGTGTTCGAGTAGCAGCCAGACAACAGCGGCCAAGTTGCCGACTCAGCGTATGAGCTCGCTATCGCTCGCTCACACTTAATTGGTAAGCCAGGTTAATAGCTCTTTATTAAGCAATCATCCCTTAATGAGTAGACGCACCCCGTAGGAACGCCCCCGTTATATTTCACCCTAAAACAGACACTTACACTAGTAGTTTCCACAAAGTACAGTAAACTAACCTTTCGGAAACCACCCCCAAAATTACACATCTACATACCTGTTCAGCCCTCCCCCTAACACAGGGATAGAACACTATTTGGGAGTAGCAGACACACGGATTCAAATGGGCGAATTTAAGGTAACCCATCCCATGTTTGTAATAGGAGATTTATCAGTTCCAGGCATAACCGGCACCGACTTCCTTGCAAAATATGACGCGGACATAAGTTTCGCCAACAATGAAATACGCTTGGTGAACGGAAGCCATATAACTACACATTCGATAGCATACACTAGAAACACAGACAGTATGCGAGCGCAACGAGACACACGCGGGTACCAGGTCTCCCCATTGGCCACAATACATACACAAACTGGCACAGACGCCAAAATTATGGCAGGTAAAGATACATTTACACAACAGATGACACCGGCACAGGATAAGAAGCTCACAGACCTACTAGAGAAATATAAATACATATTTGCACACTCGCCAGCGGATTTAGAGCTAACGGAATTAATACAGCATCACGTGGACTTAACTAGCGATAACCCAGTACACCAGCCCGGCTACAGAGTTAGCGCAAGGGAAAGACAAGCTATTGACAACCAGATACAGGAGATGCTCGAAGCTAATATCATAATACCAACTATATCCATTTACAGTACTCCAGTAATATTCACTAAAAAGAAATATGGATCACATCGCTTTTGTACTGATTATCGGAGGCTGAATAGACTCATTAAAAGCGATAATTTCCCACTCCCATGCACAGATACATATCTGGAAACACTTAGCGGCGCTAAATATTTTTCCTCTGTAGATTGTCACAGCCGGTTTTATACAATAGCCATATATGCACCCGACAGACACAAGCTGGCTTTCGTTACCGAAAACGGTTTGTACACTTATTGTGTGTTGCCGATGTGATTGAAAAATGCTAGCCAGACGTTTCAAAAGCTGGTAGACAAAGCATTTGCGGGCCTTAAGTGCTAATTAGTGTTCACATATATTGACGATATCACAATATTTTCGCAAATATTTGATCATCACATAACACATTTAGAGGAGGCTTTTAACAGAATTAGACACGCGAAATTAAAATTAAAGTCTTCAAAATGCCAGTTCGCGCAGCAGAAAGTACATATCTTAGGGCACATTGTAAGCAAGGAAGGCATTATTCCCAACCCAACAAAAACCGCCGCCATAACCGATATTCCAATGCCGGAAAACATTAAGCAGCTTAGAATTTTCCTGGGATTCGCAAGCTATTATCGTCCATATATATTTAGGTTTGCACATATTGCCAACCTCTTGACCGAACTGATACACGAGAAAACACCCTTTGTAAACACGGAAATACGTAGGGAAGCCTTGAAACCCTCAAACACTTACTCACTACACCACCACTACTCCACCACTTTAGGGACGATAGACCCACATTGGTCCACGTAGACGCAAGTCAATTCGGGATAGGCGCAGTGCTATTACAGGAGGATGATAATAAAAAACAGCATCCCGATAGCCTATGCGAGCAGAAAACTGAAACCGTATGAAAGTAGGTATTCTGCCACTGAATGGGAAATGTTGGCATTTTCCTGGGCCATAAATTATTTCAGAACTTACTCATACGGCATACACTTCACGGTGGTCACAGACCACGCGAGCCTCCTTTACTGGGACAAATTCAAGTACACCAATTTACGGCTTAAACGGTTTATTTTCAGACTATACGATTACACATTTGATGTTAAACACAAGAAAGGTATTACCCATCTCGACGCGGACGGGCTGTCGAGACTGCCAGTACTCGAACCGCCAGACGAGAATATTGACCACGATTAGGATATCATGCCCACCTATACAATTACACAAATGGACATGAGACAGGAGCAAGTAGACGACCCACAATTAGGGCAAATCAGGATAGCATTGGAAAATCCTGATATGGTGGATAATAAAACCGCCCGATTATCTAGGTGATTTTTATGGATAATACCGACATTATAAGATGCAAACCGACAGCCACAAATGACATCGCGCCGATTGCGCTTCCAAAGACACTTAAAAATCATATTATGACAGAACATCACAATCCACCTCTTAGTGGTGCACACTTAGGCATACATAAAACGTATCAGAGGATTAGGACGAAATATTACTGGGAGAATTTGAAAAAAGACATAGAGGAGTTTATAAAATCATGCCACACTTGCCAACGGTACAAAAACAAGCCCGGTAAACCGCAGGGACTACTCCACCCCCTACCAGTGGGAGAGCTGTTCCATAGGGTAAGAATTGACGTCAAGGGTCCAATTACCTATCCGACAGGGGTAACAAATACATACTTGTAGTGACAGAGTATCTCAAACTTGTTAAATGTATAGGCCATAGAGTCATGTACCATTGTAGAAAAATTATTGCGTAGGTTCATTATTCAAACTTTCACTTCGATCGCTTGATTACGACACAAGAAATAAAACCTTAATTTTAAAATTTGCACAGCCGCCATCTTGAGGTTATGTAAACAATTGAACTAAATTAGATGCCAGTGCATTACAATGTGAATAAACATTTCCTGTACCAGATTTCGTTGCGTTTGGAACATTAAATCGCGAGAAAGGTCTATTTAAAATTTTCAAATTCGCATGGCCGCCATGTTCGTTTTGTAGTTAACCGATTTTTGAAAAACTTATAGGTGAACTTCCAGTAGTGCCCTTTATCTCCAGGGGCCGATAACCTAGATGTTAGGCCCCTTAAAACAACAATTATCATCATCATCATCAACCTTTATCTCCATATAAAATGTTAGGGTGATACAGCTAATAGTTTCAGAGATATAGAATGCCGGTGAAATATTTCGCTCATCCACCATCTTGTGGTTATATAAACAATTGAACCAAGTTAGATGTCGGCGCATTACAATGTGTATAAACGTATACTGTACCAAGTTTTATTGCGTTTGGTTGGTTAAATCGCGAGAAGCGTCTATTTAAAAGTCGCAAATTCGCGTGGCCGCCATGTTGGTTTTGTAGTTACCAGTTTTTCAAAAGTCACATAGGTGAACTTTTATAAGTTCCCTTTATCACAGTAATAAATTCCAGGGTGATCTCGGTAATAGTTTCGGAGATATTGAATGCTGGTGAAATATTTCGCACTGCCGCCATGTTGGATAGGTGAGACGTAACAAAATTTGAAGGGCACGGTCGAGGTCGCCCGGAATAGTACTATGAACTTACCGAGTTTCACTGATATCGCTCCTGCCATTTAAAAGTTATTAGGGGAACACACACACACACCTCACACACACACACACACACACAAACACGCACACACACACGGACAAAAGGTGATCTCATAAGCCTATTTTTTTTTTTTCAAAATTGAAAATAGGCTAAAAAGGGGGTGGCATTTATGAGGAACTGACCTGGTGTAAGTGGAAGCAAGTTATCAGGATTATTAGAATGCGGGGGCGACGGGCGGGAATTTACAACGCTGTCAATCACAAAGTAGCTAGAAGCTGCGAGAAATAAAGCTCTAGTGAAGATCGCGACAAGATGCGAAAGGAGAGTTAACAAATTTAAACAAAGCGTATAGAAACAAGTATATCGATTAAGAATAAGAATATACAAAATAAACAAAGGAACTATGCGAGTAGAAGGCAAGAACGCCATAGGTAATAACAATCTAGTAGCCATAAACAATGACCTTAAGTTATAATAAGTATCAAAAGGGTTAATCAGAAAAATACATACGTCATCAAGAAACGTGACGTAACAAGCATAGATGCAAAAACACATCGAGTGTAACGACGAGAGAAAACAAGTTTGTCCAACAATGAACAATAAACGTGAAAAATATGTAAGCAGGGTGCCATACATGAGCGCATAAAAAAATGCAACGATGTTATGAAAGAAGGATCAAAACAGCTATAGGATACGAGTCTGAGTGAGTGGGAGAGATAGGTAGGAACGACCTCGACCCACATAATACAGCGAGATAACGAATATAAATATCTGAAAGAGTCCTTGACCAGAACAAGTTTACTTTGGTAAGGAGGTGAACAGCTTCTGAAATTACGGGAGCAACTCGCAAGACAATGGTTGGCAGTCAGCCAAAGTTGAGATAAGGAAAACATGCTCTGACCTTTGTCAAGCATAGAGAAAGTAAACGGCAGCTTGGCCTTACCCGAGCTTGAATGCAAACAAGATTGACAAACAAGCAGTTCAAAATAAACAAACAAAGCGAGTGCAATCAGCTGAGACTTAAAGTGGAACTTCATGTAACTCGTCATGCAGTCATCCGTAGCTTGGACGTGAAAAAAGCAATTTAAAGACATATGAAACAAAGCAAGTAATTAATGTCGCATAATTTTGAGGATCACGGAATCCAACAATTTTCAACAGAAAAAAGCTTAATTGTTCTGAACAAAGAAGAGAAGGTGGGACATTGAGAAGGAGGTTATGCGTAAGAATAGTTATTCTAGATGCTAGAGGGCTCAGATTTCCAAGAGGTCTCAAACCAACATAAGCCACCATAAGCCACCACCGTAAGCCACCAACAAAGGCCACCATAAACCACCGCCATAAGCCACCACCGTAAGTCACCAACATAAGCCACCGTAAGCCACCAACAAAAAGCCACCATAAACGCCGCCATAAGCCACCAACCTAAGCCATCCACATAAGCCATTAACATCATCCTGAATTATTCATGCCAGCGCGCGCCGCAAGAGTGTGTCGTGTGAACATAAGTGTTTATCGATAGTCTCCGACAATGTTCAAGAGAGTGACCTTGAAACGTAGTTGTAACTAGGGTAGTTGAGAGTATAGTATGATCCATTTATTACCTATATAAAAGTATAGTATGGCCCTTTTCTTATCTATTTCATATAGAACTCTAATGCTGAATGATAATCAATAGTGTTTTGCTATCACGTTTTATGAAAAAAAAAATACTGTGACTCAAGATTGAGCATTGTTTATTGAGCAACTTGTTGTAAAAGTTATGTTTAATCCATCTTCCACGTCTCAGCAGCCATCAACATCACATACTATGCAAGAGGTAGTGTTGTTGTTTTTCAGGGTGGAACTACAAGGTTATCTGCCCTCAATATGCAGATAGTTTTACCAAAGAAGAATTATTAGTATTCTCCAAGTTGTTCATTTATTATGTGACAGACAATACAGTGAAAGAAATCAGGCAACATGTACCAAAATCATGGTCGCAAGACCCTATGCTAAGTGAATATCTATTAATTATTTGGACCTTTCTTATCGTCATAGTCATTCTGCTTTAAGACGTGTAGTGGATAAAGTATTGTTGGAAAGAGCTAAACAACGTTTGACATCCTATGATGTCTCAGTGGGGGAGAGGTTGGCTATAAAAGGAAAGTTAATGATGAGTGGACATGAACAATGAAAAGGATTGAGGAATTGGCATTTCTTTGTATTCTATTTTGTAAAGCCCTATTTGTTGTGAAATGAAAACAATGTTTACCAGATCACAATGTCTTTTATTTTTAAAAATGGTGATAGCCATTTCATTTTTTTCACACATGAATATTTACAATTTCCACTTTACATTTTTTTACATTCCTCTTGTTTAGTTTACACATTCTGTACATTTTTGTTGTTGTGAAATAAAAACAAGGTTTACCAGATCACAATGTCTTTTAATTTTAAAATGGTGATAGCCATTTCACTTTTTCATACATGGATATTTACAATTTCCATTTTACATTTTTTACATTTCCCTTGTTTAGTTCACACATTCTGTACATTTTTTAAAATCTTTTTCGTAATATACAAAAGCAAAACATTTTACACTAAAATGTATTACTTATCTTATTTTTACTAAACTACAGTAGCCTAACATTATACATTCTACTTACAGTTTTTACAAAAAATATTACAATATAAAACACACTACAAATATTACAATATAGAGATCATTAGACTTAAGAAAAGTAATAGTCGTCAATGCGACTGTTTCCCCCAAGCAAGAGTATCAAATGTGTTGGGTATAATGAATCGTTTGTTGTCTTCATTACTTAAAGCAACTTTGTTCAGCAAATTGGTATGTAGTTGATGATTTTTACTTCTAAATACATACATTTTCTTATATAATACAGGTGGGTTATTAACTATACAGTTTTTATGATCACTTATATCTAACTCTTTACTAACAACATTCTTCTTCACTCCTTTTAATTTTTTTACTACTACATCATCAATTGTCATATAGCTGTATGATTTAGATTTTGTGCCTACAAAGGTGTCTATAATAACACCAGCACATTCATCCTTAAATTTCCCAAGAACCTTTTTGTTTACTAGAGGTAAATGGTAAATATTATCCTCGGGATAGTCACTTGTATCAAACCGATTTAGCTCAGTTTTTATATCCTCATAAAAATCATCAGTTTTAAACTCATAAATAAAAGAATCTGCGTCTGTGTAGAGTAATTTAGCATTATCAAGATAGTTTTTCTTTACATAATCATAGTGAAATTCATACATAAGTGTTTTTGACAATTCCAGAATGGTGTAACCCACATATATGGGTTTGTTGTAAGTAACTTTAAGACGATTCATTTGTATTACAACTAAATCCTCATGAATAATTGAACAGCTATGAAAGTTAGGCTTGCTTATTAAGTTGCTCGCACCATACCTTTTACCATCATTCTCCCACTTTGTTATCAGCTTTACATCAACTCGTTTATCAACATTCTCCATAGTCTTTCCAAAAACACTATTATTCATGAGTTTATTAAATCTTTTTCAAACGCGTTTGTTGACTGTGTTCTTAAATTATTGTTTAGATCAATACACGGTTTGAGCCATGCTGACTGATGAAATTGCAATACGCGATGAATTTTAGTTAATTTCAATCCATGCTGTAGACACGGTTTTAAGTTTTGATAATGTATTACATATTTACATTTATCATTTACATTAGCAATTAACATTTTTGTTCGTGATGTGATGTATGGAGATTTCATATTCTCAGGACAAAATGGTAAATCATTATGATCATCATGTAACTCTATAGGGTACTCAATATTTACCTCTAAAATATATCCTTTATCATCGTTATCATTAAGAGTGTCAACATGTAAGACATCAATTTCAGGTTGTGTCAGCCAGCGAAAATCTTTCAGTGGTAGATATTGACTCATAGCCCAACCATATTGGTTATTTGCATCGAGGTAGACAATATACTTTGACTCTTCACAAGGGTTGTAGCTAGGCATGTATTTATTATTCGCTTTAGAGTACCGTCCACTACATTGGCTTAATCCACCTCGAATTGATGATTTTATAAAATTGATCATGTCTATATCAGTCATTAATTCTAAATTTACTTTCGTTTTTTTCAACATTGAACTGAAACTTAACCCAGGAGCAGTGAAATACTGACAAGGATCAAGGTCATAAGTTTTCATACAAACATTCCGAAAATTTTCAAAAACATCTGCTAATAACAACACATCTGTCTTCAAATATATGTCTGAAAATTCTCCTAAAGTTTGAATGTGGAACTGTGTCCATACACGTTGTGCATGTAAATATTCCTGATCACTGATATGACTTGTGTTTAAGGAACTGTAAAATGCATCTTTCGGTGGTAAAGATCACTCCTCAAGACGTTCCACACAGTTAATATATTCGTAAGGGAATATACCCTTTTGACAAATCAAATTAAAATCATCTTCTTTAGGAAGGACACGTCGAATTTCATGAAACTGATCTGATTTTAAATTACTAGCAAGCTTATCAAGACTACTCGGCATAAAGTGGAATGAATCTAAAAATCGCAGTTTTATCGTTTTCTTATTGTCAGTTTTGATGTATTTTGTGAACGATATGTATTGTTCCTTATTATTTGCAATCACATCAATTTTCACATCTGAAGCTCCAAATTCTTTAACGATAAAGTGGTTATCGTATTTGCTACCGTTATGTAGAATGACCGGAATGAATATACTTACTCTATAATTTAAATTACATTCTTGGTGAGCAGCACCACGATATTTTCCTGTTAAATGGTCATGATCGCGAACCCCGTCTGTATATAAACATTCACCACATATAAAACAATTAGTTTCAGTTTCAAAATTCATTTGCTCTAATAAAGTTAGTGGTTCCATTGGAATGATCGTATTTAAAATAGAGGATATACGGATGGCATCTTTCTCAAGCCTTTCCATAAAAACTTTAGGTGCAACAGATCCTCTATAGAGCTCAAACTTATTTAAAGAGTCATCATAACTACATTTAATATAATATGCAAAGCTAAAAGGTTCATGAATGTGAGTAGTGTTGGTAAAAGTTTGGGCTGGATTCGATGAACATGTATTAAATGGTTTTAGCAAAGCCTCAAAGTCAGCATATATAACAAATGGTACTCGAAGCTGTTTCTCATAATCCTTAAATTTTAGAATGTTATTTTTAGGAGTCGGTAATACCGTACAAACATGATTACATCCCCATTTTTGATGTTGTGATAGTTGATCCTCTTTCTGGAAATATAGCAAACAGCCATCACACAACCACTTTTTACCATTGTGTTTTTAAACCTGACTACTGACAAGTCTACTTAAATGTTTTATCCAACAATAGTGAGCATTTTCACCTTCGGTTATGTATAGTAAATTTACATGAGCATCCTTTTTTTCCTGAGTATAATATAGAGGACCAACAATACTCTTATTTTCAATTTCATAAACATTAATACTTACATTGTTCAGCTCTTCAAAACGTTGAATGTCTTTTATCGCCATAGGAAATTCTATTTCTTTTAAATCAAACACTGAAGAATAGTCAGGATATGATGATGTTCTCATCGTGTCCCTCACTGCTGGATGGAGAGCTGAGGTTACAGCCCACGCAAAACATGCTTGATCACTATTCCAAACATTCACAACAGCTCTCTTTCGTTTAATCCATCCTGGCAAATCAATGTATGATGATGCTCGAAGGGGGTTATATTTATTCATGTTGGTTTCTAAATAAAGTACTTCAACCAACGCCCAGCCTGACTCCCTTTCCTGGAACTCTTCACTCTTCACAATGATAGCACTTGAAATATTTCGATACATATCACTAATATTAGTTGATTCGCTAACAATTATGTTTTTTGTATTAAAGGATTTGATATCCATAATTTCACCGTCACTCCCAGTTTTTACATAGAGTCCAAAAATTTCAAAATTCATTTTAATTGTTTTATGCTCTACTAAAACATTTTCTACTAAGCCAAACACAGTAGGTTAGACATTCTGTAAAAATGTTTCAATACTTCGAGTTTTTTCTTCACAATAAAGTCTGTAACTAGCAATTCGACTTTTAAATGCACTACCAATTTGATGAATATTTCCAGAATTTCTTTCATGGCAAGCGTTGTTTTTATGATTAATACTGCGTAAATGTCCATGAATGATTGATAAAGGTATATCAATATTACATACATCACAATGGGTTATCGAAGGTTCACCATTCTTCTTTCTTTTTGTTGCATGACTATTTTCACAATCTTGAGAACGTTTACGCTTTTGAGCATCACATTCATTTAAAGGTTCTGTGCTAGTTGATGGTTTTACAGATTTCAATTCCTGTTGTTCTCCATGCACTTCAACCATGTGGAATTGATATCGCTTTACAGCAGAAAAACCAAGTTCACAAACTGAACACGAAAATGGTGCAGTACTGACATGCTTTAGATTTACATGCCGTCCAAGACTATCCTGTCTGTTAAATGTTGTAGCACAATGACTGCATACAAACATTTTCTGATTATGTTTTGTACTTGCATGACGTTGAAGGCTGTCAGGTCTTGAGAACTGTTTCTTACAGTCACCACACTTGAACATGATGATTACTTTCCAAGTTATCTATAAAAGAAAGAAATCATCAATGTTAATAAAAGATAAAACAAAGTACAATATAAATAGTTTAATTATATTCCAGTCAATGGTTATAGCAGGGTATTTAAATCGATCTGTGAACTCCTAGCAAGTCTAACTTCATGTAGTTCTAACTGGGGGTTACTATATACCACTGTCACTGACACCTAGCGGTGAACATTGGAACTTGATAGAGTGGTAGAAACCAGCGGTCGCCAGTTAAGTGAGCTAAGTGTAACGTCATAGCCAGTCTTAAAGCAAGTTTAAACTTGTAGAACATGTCACGAGATAGAAAACAGCAGCCACCAGTTAAGTGAGCTAAGTGTGACGTCATAGCCAGTCTTAAAACAAGTTTAAACTTGTAAAACATGTCACGTGATAAGGTTAAGTTAGGTAAAGTTAGGTTATGTTAGGTGAACTGAGGTTAAGTCTTTAAATATTCCCTCTGTCAATGACACCTAGCAATGAACATTCAAACTTAATAGAGCGGTAATCAAAATCTAACCTACAAAATTAGCTTTACACACCATGGTCAAGTAGTTCCAACTTTTGACTGCCAAATATACCATTTTCACTAACATGTAGTGGTGAACATTGGAAAATATCACTCTAACTGTTTAAAAGTTATTAGAGAGGGCACTTACCTTTTTATAATTTATCAACTGCTGTCACTGAATTAACAGATTGTAGGAATCTGGTAACCTACAGGTACCCAATTATCTGTAAACAAATCAATCAATCAATCAATAAATAAATACATTCCAATCAATAACTTCAACATCAATTAGTAATAAAAGACTACAATCCATTAATAATAAGTACTTACCATGCAAAATAATTTAATGATTTTCTACCAAAATGACTTTTTTTCAACTCTTGAGCAGTAATAGAGCACTGTTCACTCAAAGCGAGTAATAAAGACTGACAGTAGGGAAATATATGACACCCCTCTTATATAAACTCTCATCGCTCGTGTCAGCAGTTTTTTGCAGATCATTGCAATTCCTTTCCCAATACAGCTGAGAGTCCAAAGTACACTATGAACACCTGTGTGGTATCCAATGACTGCTGACTTTGCATGATCATCACCCATTGTCTTGATCAACACCTGAGGTTTCAAATTACTGCAGCGTCAGTCATAGCAACAGCAGTGTGCGCTCTCTGCCATGTCAGCAACATGACACCGGAAGGAACACCTGTGTAATATCCAATAACTGCTAACTTTACATGATCATCACCCATTGTCTTCATGAACACTTGCGGTTTAAAATTACTGCAGCGTTAGTAATAGCAACAGATCTGCGCGCTCTCTGCCATGTCTGTAATATGACACAGGAAATATAACAAGACGTCTTACTGCACATATCATCTCCTCAGTTTTAACATCTTAAGAACATGTATTATTCTCTTTCAACTACAAATGACTCGTTAGAACACATCCATCCACCAAGTTAGATCCCTTGTATGCTCACATGTATTTCATCACTTTCCTTTCATATCGTTATCCCATTATAGTAGTCGGGGATTAGTGAACAACGTCAGTTCAACACACACAAATGTAGTTAGGCCCTTCGACATAATTTAAATAAATTCATGGGCTAGTCCATAGGGACCAGTCCAAAGGGACTCATCCACAAGGACCTGCCCACAAGGATCCGTCAACCAGGACCCGTCAACAATGACCTGTCATTAATAACCCGTCCACAAAGACCTGTCAACAAGGAATCGTAACAATGACCCGTCAACAATGACCCGTCCACAGGGACTCATCAACAAGGACCCGTCAACAAGGACCCGTCAACAATGACCCGTTCACAGGGACCCGACCACAGGGGCTCGTCAACAATAACAGGGGCTCTCGCCTCAAGGCCTGACAAGACCCTCTTTGTTTATCAGTTTGCCTATCGACAAGCACCACTTGGAAAACGTTTTGATCGCCCCTCGTGGGTTGGGTTAGGTTAGGTTACACTACAGCCACCATCTTTAAAAAGCCCGCCCTCTTACAAAAGCCATGAGTGGACATGTGTGTAAAAAACGGAAAACAAGCATGTTAATTCATAGTGGCTTTCCACCGAACACATGTATCTTGTGTAGAACAACGTTTCATTCCATATTGACATTCAAACTCTCACATGTTGCAGTTGGAAAGAGAGATTTTCTAAAAAATTACAATTTCACTCCCTAGTAGGGGTAGGTTTTATTTTGGGGTTGAAATATGTTGTCCATTGGAAATGAGGTGTCAGCCCGAGTTCAATGACACCTCGTACAAGTCTCTAGCCTGATTGGTTCGCGAGATATTGTCATTTTAGTATTCCAGCGGTGGAGCGGTGGCGGTGGCATTAGAACTCTCACAAAACCACTACTTACTATATACCACAGATTTCCAAAAAACGAGGAGTCGAGACGTGTGTGAGTTTCTCGCTGTAAGCGAGCTGATACATTTAACATTAATAATGCCCGAGTGTGCTCTAATCACTTCCGTCCAGACAATTACGAAAGGGATTTAAAGAATGAACTTCTCGGTTTACCAACTAGGAAAATTCTACGCCCAAATGCTATACCATATCCATTCATTCCGAATTGACACGGAGATACCACTGTCGGCATCAGCTCTAGTGAGAGAACATCTCAGGTAGGCTATGTGTGTGATCATCTCTGTTAGGTTACATTTCATGTCAGATTTTTAAGGCTATAGGGATTGTTATGCTTTCTTCAAATCAATTCTGAATTTGAACGATGATAGATGATAACCGTTATTTTAAGGGGCCTAAAATCCAGGTTATCCACCTCATTCTGGATTTAGGCTGACTTTTGAATAGTTACTAAATATTCTTCTCCAAGAAGCAGGGGCGTAGACAGGATTGCTTTGGGAGGAGACAGGCTTCCCTGTTCGACTTTCCTTGGTCAACATTTGTCCTCTTCTCTTCACAACGATATTATGCCATTCGGAGCCTAGGGTGGCTTTCATATGTCCACCTACCATAGTCCTCTTTTCTGAAGTTACATTTTGGAAGAGTGTGAACTCATTTTATTTAGCGATCGAGGCTAAGAACTCAATCATAAGCCCTTACACTTAACATGAATAATCAGGGTGATGATTTAGTTTTACGTGACATTTAATCTTGTGAACGTAAGTTATGCGATCTCCTTTTTTTAACGTGAATTCCGAACCATTGGACACGGCACTTCACCCCAAAAATCCCATATAGGCTACATAAATCGGAAACTGAATCCAGTCCTGCTGTTGGGAGGCAAGCAACTTGACCGCTGCGTCATCACGATCAGAGTGATGTAGTAATTTCAAATAGCCATAGGAAACAACAGACTTTACATTTATAGGCTCTAAAAGTAGCTCATCTTCTATTGACTTTGCTTTCACGAAGGCAAAGAACAGAAACGCAAACCTAGACACAGTTGCAATAGACGCGATATGCTTTTTTAAAAAACAATATTGATCTTGGGATTAGTTGGTGGCCACGCGTAAAATAGAAGAAAAAAAAGCTAATATTTTGTCATGTATATATTACCTTAGTATAGTATTACTGTTCTTAACTTAGAATCGTTAAAACAGTAATTGCTTCGTAAAGTAGAAAACTACAAGTTTTCCATTGTTTGCCTTAAATCTTAATTTGTGTTTATAGATAGAACTAGTTCAGTTTCGAAGGAGAGCGGTATTTATCCCTCAGTCTGCGCACCTCCCTTGGATACGCCCCTGCTAATTGAGATTTGAATAAGAGCCCCCACATGAGAATTTATACACTATGAGGTATTTGACTTTGATATTCTAGTATCTATAAACATAATTTTACTTTATTTTTTGTTCCGATATGATTTGCCTATTGATATCAATGAAACATTAAAGGTCCATTTACCTTCTGCATGTCCCCAGTGATCGAGAAACTCGCAAGGAAGCCAGAACTGTAAGGAAACGAGCTCTCTCAACAATAGGCACTTTGTCCCCAAAGAAAAGAAAGATAGACCAGGAGACTAGTACTGACCATTATCCGGATATGTTGTATGAAAAGGACAAAGAAATAGAGAATCTTCGTAAAGCAAATGAACTGCTTAAACGAAAAAATGCCCTAAATATATTTGCTTTGAAACGAACACAAGCTACATTAAGATCAGTGAGTAGACCCAGTTATTGAGCGTCTTTGAAGAGAAAATGTCCACCTCCCAAGACAAGTAAAACCATAAACCAAGAAGTAGAAAAAATAATTTCTAAATGCTTCACTCCAGGTCAGATTCGGTGCCTTTTACGGGGAAACAAGAGAGTGAAATGGTCTTCTGAAGACATCGCGAATGCTCTTGCACTGAGAGCGCTTTCGAAGAAAGCCTACGAGTATTTAAGAAAGCGTAATTTCCCCTTACCCGCTCGTTCGACATTCAGAAGTGGACGCGGCATTTTAAATGCCGACGGGGTATTCTTCATGAAGTTATTTCAATGTTAAAAGCTAGGGCAACAAACTTTGAAGAACTTGAAAAGTTTTGTGTAATTTCATTCGATGAAATGAATATCGATGGGCGTGTATGCTACGATTCAACCGACGATGTAATTTTGGGTCCCCACAGTAATGTACAGGTTGTAATGATTAGAGGATTGTTTTCAAAATGGAAGCAACCTATTTATTACGACTTCGACGTAACAATGGATTCTGAACTACTGAAAAGCGTCATCAGTGCAGTCGAGGGCTGTGGCATTCATGTAGTTGCTGTGACATGGGGGGGGGGGGGGGGGGAAATTCCCGAGTCTGTAAGGAATTGGGTGTGGACACTCACAAAACATTCTTCTGTAACCCAGTTACAAGTGAGAAGGTGTGGGTTTTTTGTGACGTACCCCACCTTCTAAAGATATTAAGAAACCACTTCTTAGACCAAAGACTTACCCTTCCTGATGGCACGAAGCTCGGAAAGGAAACTATAGAGGAGCTGTTAAGTAAACAGAAAGGGGATCTCACGGTGACACACCATATCAATCAGGCCCATCTTAGTGTTACAGGCCGGTCTCGCCAAAACGTAAGATTTGCGGCACAATTGTTCTCCAACCGCACCGCCAAGGCCCTGAAATATGTCCTTAACAAAGAAAATGAAAGCAATTTCATCCAGCTGGTGAACGACTCGTTAGACGTCATGAATTCTAGAATTCCACGAGACCAGAAAGCACCCCTCAGAAGTGGATATGGCGTAAATCTCCGAAGCCAGGAAAATACACTCAAGCGATTTTTGGAAGTATTATCGAATGTGCGAGTGGGAAATAGGAAGAGCCTGCTACCTTTTCAGAAAGGTTTCATTATTTCCATCAAGTCTCTGCTTGGATTGTTTCAACACGTTCATTTTGACTGCCAGACTAAATCAGGATTGTCTTGAAAATTTATTTTCTCGAATTCGAGGACTGGGTATATTCTATATTAACCCTTCCCCATTCGAGGTGCGAAACCGAATTCGTCTACTCCTGTTAACAAGCAATGTGGATGACATCCACTTATCGGGCAGTGTGTCTGTAGAGGAAGAGGGGAGGGGCGGTTCTGAAAATTCTTTAGGTGCAGCGTCCAATACAGACGAAGATTTCATTGGGTTCATGTCCAATGAACTATGCATTGACATTGTTGAAGGTCCAACAGCTTCAGCCAACCCCATCAGTGACCCGAAATAAACTGAACTATTAACCGTAGAGGTTTCTACGCAGGCTACAAGTGAAGATGACGTTGCGCTAGATGCAGTTAAGTACCTTGCCGGCTATGTGGCATTCAAGAGTAGGTTTATTGATGAGAGTTTAAGTGTGAAGGGGGAAAATTTGTATGTAACAGACGAGAGCGGGGATGATTGGATATCCATCATTTCAAAGGGGGGACTTACTCGTCCAACACATGAGTGGCTCCATAAAATGATTGAATTTGAAGTTTTGTTCGGTTCTTTTCATGGACGAACAATATCTAAAAAAGAAAAATGATAGACCTACCTGACCACCTTAATACACTCAAAATTCCCGGAAGTGAATGAGAAGATAATTCGTTTTTACGTGAGGACAAGGACTTTTATCAGAATCCGTCACCTGAATATGCATATCAAGATCAAAACAAGATGTTCAGTAAAGAACATATAGCCTACTTTCTCCTAAATGTATGAGTATAGTTATAACTCGTTGTTATTATCAAAGAGTATAATAGAACTATTCTTTGTTGAAGGCCATAGAAACGATTTATCTCTACCAAACGCCACAATCTAGATAAAAACTGCTACCATCATTGAAGAAAGAAAGATAAGAAGTATATCAAGAATGTTATGGATCAGGAAACATAATCGACCGGACTGGCTGCGTGGCTCAGCGGTAACGTTCTCGCTTGCTGGGCCCTAGGTTGCAGGTTCGTATCCTGGCGCAGTCAGCTGGCATTTGAGGGTGCACAAATGCGAGGGAGCCGTGTCAGTACATTTACTGGCACGTTAAAGATCCCCTTCGGGCCAAAATTCCGGCACCCCGGTGTCTCTAAAAGCAGCAGTAGTTAAAAGGGATGTAAAACCAATAACATTATTATTATTATTATTATTATTATTGTTGTTTTAATGTGCTAAACGGTTCCAGGCTAGTGTTCAGAAGTAAAGGGGGAGTTTTAGTCGGTAGTCTGCTACTCAGTAGCAGGAGCCCGACACTCTGTGCGTAAATGCATTTCTTCCCCTAAAAAAAATATATATATTATTATTATTATTATTATTATTACATATACGACCTGCCGTGGGCAACATCCAACTTTGAGTTGAGGCATGTCTTTACACGTCTGGCTGTGCAGGGCTTTCACAACCCTAATTGAAAAAAAAA
This sequence comes from Meconema thalassinum, assembly GCA_946902985.2. Taxonomy (NCBI): domain Eukaryota; kingdom Metazoa; phylum Arthropoda; class Insecta; order Orthoptera; family Tettigoniidae; genus Meconema; species Meconema thalassinum. Next base: position 599,361,449 of record OX336388.2, on the reverse strand, counting down.
AAAGGAAGGAAGATTGTAGTTTTACGTGGCCGTGAATCTTGTGATTATGAGCCACGGGACCTCCTTTTTACGTGGAATCCGAACCACAGGACATGGCATTTCTCTTCGAAAATCTCACATGCATTGACCGGGAATCGAAAACCCTAATTGAATTAACAAATCTTTCCATGACCCTACAGAGACGTGTGTATACAAACTATGTGGATATTTTCGATTGCTATTTGCCTGAAATAAAAGTAGTAATTAATACCTGAACTAACACCAACGGCTTGAACTCAGTTACTATGTGAAATCGTTTTGTTCTTTACTTCAAATAACATTTTCAAGTAACGCAAAATAGGCTGTTACAAACCCTTTAAAATAAAAAGTAAAAATGTATCGTAGTATCATCTTGTCATTCTTCAAATTCGATGCGCATAGAATGCCAATGGCATAGTAATCAATGGAGCCCCACGTAGACTAGTCGTTACATCTAGTGGTGAAATATCGAACAATATAATCCAAACAGAGCGAGTGCATTCTAGCGGCCAGAAGAAGAAACTTTTCAATAAAATCTGGAAGTTAATAAGTATGTCGGCGTGCAGTTACCTTTTTGGCAGCTAGATGTCTCGATTAAATCTGCTGGCGAATTATGTTTTAATTAAATATATATTTTACACCATAATATGCACAATATAACGCTTAATTTTAAAACATCTGAGTCATTACAAAACAATAAACATATAGCATTTCAAGCAAAAAATCTAGCTTTGATCGGGTTTGAACCATAGGCATTTGAGCGATAGGCTAACGCTCTACCACTGAGCTAATTGGGTCAACGAATATCGTTCTATATAAAATGACTTACATAGAACTTGTTAGCAAATAATGATTTATACTAAACGATTTCATCACTGGAGTATATTATTTATATATAAAGCATTTCATACAAAGTTTATTTATTTTGTATCAGTACGCTATATTGCATGCAATACTCAAATTAGTGAAATATAAGTCAGGCACAAGATATCCGCTGCCATCTTGTCTTATTACTGAATCAGCTCAGCTTTTTAAAATCACGTCTGCACTATAGTATTACAAAATAAACTTTTAATTTCGAACGTGCCTCTTCCTTTAGAACAGTTAAAACGATTCTCGGCTCGATAATCGGAACTGGTGGGTCCCATGATATGGATTATAAAGTTTGCATAATTCGCACGGCCGCCATCCTGAAATGGTATGGCGGACGACCTTGTAGTTTGGTCACAAGACGTATCCTATACGAAGGTATGTTGTTACCAAATTTGGTAGAGATCGGATGATTTGGTTAGTCGTTATTTGATTTTACGTTTTGAACGTTTGAGTGGCCGCCATTCAGTTTTAGTAAAGATGGCGGCGATATAAAACATGACACTGAGGTGTCCTTTGCTAGTGCTACCTTTGTACCAAATTTCGTTCAATTCGCATTCACCGTGTTCGAATTGATAGGGGGGACAGACATTCAGAGTACACACACTCACACACACACAGACACACACACACGCACACACACACAGACTCACACACACACACATACACACACACACAGACTCACACACACACAGACAGACACACTTTTTTCGCCCTGTGTTGATCTCATAAGTCTACTTTCATTTTTTGCAAAAATCGAAAGTAGGCTAATACTGGAGAAATATGCAGCAAAAAAGAACAAACTCTGGGTCGCTTCGTCATCTAAAACTCAAGTCGCATAAAAGGTAAGTGTTTATAAACTGATCATTTTCATACCAATGTTACATTAATAATGTATGTTGTTGGGACTGGGACATCTTGGTCATCAGCTCCGTGTACTTGTGTGTTCAATTTGTAATCAGTGCTTTTAAGGTGACTGTTGTAATGTTTGTGTGACCGTAATTATTAGGGACGGAAATGGGGTAAGTGCTCCGGAACTTGAAACAAGGTAGGCTACTACCTCGGCATTTGCCTGGAGAGTGTATGGAAAGCCGCTGTCAGCGCCGGGATTTGAACCTCTGAACTCCCGACTTACTGCAGCTTCCCATCGCGGTCGTAGTGTGCAATATAACGCACTTGGCTACACCGCAGGATCGCTAAAGCATGATTATGTAGCTTATCGCTATTGCTAAATTTCGTATTTCCATCCTTTGTACGTCTTTTGTTGTGTTTTGTGAGGCTTCTTGTAAGCTCAGCTGATACTAAGGTGCGGTAGCGTAGTTAATCTAAAATATTTTTTGTGTGTGTTTATGAAGTATATTTCGCATTATAAACCACTGCAATATATTGTTTATACCTTTCTCTTTATAATGCGCATATTGCCATTATTGTGATTGAATACCACGAGCAGAAAAGAGAAGCGAAATATGACTGTGTTTCCCGTAAGAATGCATTGTAAATATCAGCTGGCACTCGTCTGCTACATTCGAGCTGCGTCACAGGTTATCAGCCAATGGGAGCGAGAGGCACCGGAGTGTCCTACCTTATAGTCTACTTACCTTGGTAGCGCGCGCGGTCGCGTTGTTACTGGAGTTAGCAATGTAGTGTATTTTATATTCTGTGTGTTATTTAGGTTTAATAAATTAGTGTTTAGTAAAGTCAGTGTTGTTAGCCTATTCAATGTATAATTTAAATATTTTGAGCTACCAGAGAGGTGTTGTACCACCAGCAACAACATTTTGGTCCACCACGCCGGATTTCTAAACCAACGTGATTACTTCCACTTTATATTCGAGTGATTTTCGTCGTACAGTAGTAAATGACAACGATAATAGATATAATTTGCAACGACAAACAATATCGTGATTACATTCATTTACATTTCATGCCTTGTAGTCCAGGCATTTGTACATGAGATTGGCGCGAATCGCCATGTTGCTTGCTGTGTTGCCGAGTGTATTGGCAACTCCAGCTATCTGATATGACATCTAGCGGTAAAAATGAGAAACTTACCAAGTAGGGTACATTTGTCACGTGGTGACTGTTTGTATACGGTTTCTTGTATTGGTGAGCAGATCGTGGTAAATTCTTCGTGTTTATACATAAGTTATAAGTTTTACTCGTTGATAAGAGTGCAAAATGATTAAAAGGAAAGTATATTGCTCAGTTTACGGCTGTAAGTCGATGTATAAGAGGGCTGCGGATATACGTTTTCATCACATTCCAAAAGATGCAAATAGCAATAGCCGAAAGGTGACTATACCAAATAAATACGGGCAACAAGAGCAGGTTGGACCACTCACCACTACACTCACTGACGACAGGACGGGTTGTTCACTTACGCCTAGCCAAGCCGCACCTAGACAACCAAGCACAGTCTCGCCGAGCCAAGCCGTACCAAGACAGCCAAGCCTACACCAGCCGAGGGAAGACAGCCAAGCTTCATCAGTCAGGTATCCTCCGCTCCCTTGTTCATTTCCAATAACCCTACCAACCGCCATCACCTCGCTCTGCGATATCCGAGCAATTCCACTACGAGTCATATAGGCCTAATTTTGACTTCGCAGGGTTAATACCTACCATCCAAATCAAGCAATTCCTGTCTACCCCGAATTGTAATAAAAGTTAAACTCATCCCTTCGCCCTACCAAGCAACAAATAATTTCTAGAGTCTATGGTACAGTGAGCAAACTCAAATATAGCTTTTAAATGTAACAGCGCCATGACCCGAACTGCACAAAAACAAATACCAGCAGACAACCGATACTTGATAATATGCAATTGACACATAAAATCCAGTGGAACACACAAATTAGATCACGTGTATCGCACATTTATACATATATACAATTGAAAATAACACTGTCATTATTTTAGGGACAATATTTACTGATTATAACCGAAAAATAAAAAGCGTTCCATATCAAACGCATGTTATTGAGTATTTTTACCCTACTTATCCAGACCGACCGCAGCGCCCCAAGTGTTAGTTTGAGTTGCCAATTACAGCAGTATGCTACTGCGGATCTGTGACAGTGCAGCCAACTTCGGACATCACGGAAGCGGATAACCTCAACCTCAGGACGAGGCCACCAGAGTGCAGTGTCGGCGTATTCACGTGAGTAGTAAGTACAGTCTGATTCACTTTATTATTCCTATCCTGTCTTAGCCACCATGGAAAAAAGTCTAAAGCGTGCTTTAGTTAAGAAAAGGGCCGTCATCAAGTCTCGTGTGACCCTAATAGGCAATTTTATTCGGATTTCCATAACAGAGGAAATCTTAATGACATTAGGGTAAGACAAACGCTTCTTGAAACTAGCATAGGGGAATACAACGGCGTCCAAGATCAGATGGAAGTTAATGATGACGATGTTGCACACGACGTAGACAGGGAAACATTCGTGGAACTGTGTTTGGAAATTCAGTCCAACATTGAAACACTACTGGCAGATGATGCAGATCCGTCAACCCCTATTAACAATTCATGTCCTACCATCCGCCATAATCTTAAGTTGCCTACAATCGTACTCCCTAAATTTACAAGCTTTCTTATTGACTTGATGCATTTTCATGACTCATTTCAATTCTTAATTATCCACAGCGAGTCTCTGATCGACATTCAACGCTATTAGTATTTACTGTCGTGTGTATCAGACGAGCCGCACAAACTCATTGAAAACCTTCCAGTTACACAGGACAATTTCAAGGTGGCGTGGAATTTAATTACAACCGATAACCACAACCCTAGGCTCATTTTAGATCTCCATGTCAAAAAATTGCTGTCGCTACCTCCCGTAAAATCGGAATCGCCCAGAGACTTACGTCAACTCATCAATCAGATGTCAAAAATTCAAGGAAGTGGCAGTGAATGATCGCATCAGGTTAATTCAAGATCACAAACTGTGTTACAATTGCTTGCAGCGTGATCACATAGTATCAAATTGTAATGCTAGTTACTGTAGAACTTGCAACAAGAAACACCACACTTTACTGCATAACCATCAGGACGGTGACACATTAGGCCATTCCTCACAACAGTCATACTGCTCATTAAAAGGGTCTTATCTACAGCACGAGGTTCTTCTCTAAACCGCAATAGTTCACATCGAGGATAATTCAGGTCGAATTCACGATTGCAGAGCGCTATTGGACAGTGGTTCACAGCTGAATTTCATGTCTAGGGAACTTGATGATCGTTTGGGTCTGAAATTGAGTCGCTATGCCATGCCCATCAGTGGTATTAGTAACACCAAGGCAGTTGAGTCCTCACACAACTGCCAATTAAACATATCTTCCAGGATGAGTGATAACAGAAGGCCCATTGTGTGCTCCGTGCTGCCTCAGATCACAGGCCAGCTTCCTACCTCACGTATCAACTGTGATGATTGACAGTTACCTAAGGACATCACCTTGGCGATCCCCAGTCCAACCAGCCTCGTCAGGTTGATATTCTTCAAGGAGCAGCTGTTTTCTTCGACATCTTACGACCCGGTCAGCAAACGCAGGAAGGTCATCTCACACTTCAGAACTCAGCGCTAGGATGGGTTCTAGCGGGCTGCATACCTACCCATTCAGTGGAACAGCGAAGTAGCAGGAACAATACGTTGTTTGTCAGAACTGACCCATTACACTCTCAGGTGGACCGGTTCTGGGACCAGCAAGAGATAAGAACACATCCCCAGTCAAAGGAAGAAAAATTATGTAAAGATAATTTTGCCAAACACATCACCAGAGATGAAACAGGATGCTTCGCCGTGAGATTGCCCCTTTGGTGGGCGGGGCCCCACTGGCTGCACAAGCCTCTTTCTGCGCGGCCAGAGAAGATGGCAACTGCTATCAGCTCAACTGAAGTCCCTAAGCAGAGAAAGTCAAATGTATGCCTGCTGTCAATCAACTCCGACGCGGAAGAACACATTCAACAATTCTCCAGCTGGTCGAGACTACAACGAGTGACAGCCTACATGCTCAGGTTTATTCACAACCTTCAACGCGAGAAGAAAGAGAGGCAGCATGGACCACTAATGACTGCCGAGTTGCCCGAATCCTTGAAAACTGTTGGTCGCATCGTCCAGCCTTCTTCAACGTCACAAATCATTCAGAAACTCTCGAAGAAAATAACGTTTTCTCCAGCGAATAAACGTGTATATTTGTGCCAATTTCAAGATCAAGACAAGTTTATTAGGATGGGCGGCAGATTGGAAAATGCTTCTACATCCCATGATCAGAAACATCCTCTAATAACTCCCCTACCCAAATATCCTGATGAGTTTACCTTCCTAACTCCAGGACATTTTCTAATTGGAGAATCTTTTAGCTCGTTCCCTGAACCATACTGTCTTGCTAGCTCATCTTCTCGCCTGTCTATAGGCACCGTGCAGGCAGCTCGAAATGCTACTACTAGCGCTACGTAGTGGCCCGTTCTGAAACAAGAGGTGAGGCGTATTGCGAGAGTCTCAGTACAGCATATGGGACGTTCGAACAAGTTGCGGGTTTAGAGAGATTCAATTCGGGGATCTAAGTGAATTATCATAGAAGAAAGGAAAAAACCTAGTTGTCAGTGGCCACGTGAACGACGAGGAAGAGTTAATTTCGAATGCTATCGGATATATCACAGGAAACGTCACCCGGCAAACGTCTGTGACTTTGCCGCTTATATCGTGAAACTTGAGGTATGCATGGTGTGGTTAGGTCACAATTTATAAAGTTTATTTAGGAAGAATTACTTAATGTATCTCAATACGCAGACTTTCACGACCACTAAATGACATCGTAATATTTTAATTGGGGATATTAGGTCGCCTACAATATATATACAGCTGACGCGTTTGCATGTTTGCTATGTATTAATAACTTGTAACCATTTTTATTTTGTGATTAGGTTGACCAGAATCGTAATGTGTCGAACAGTGAATGTTCCTGTCCTGCAGGCACCAGAGGAACTTGCAAACACGTAGCTGCGGTAGTGTATTTTGTAAATAATGGAAGTGTTGTCTCGAAAACAGACCATCCGCAACAATGGGGAAAACCGAGTCCGAAAACAGTGTCAAAAGAAAAATACAGGAAAGGCAAACGGGTAGAAGCACTGTTCGGCAAAAATACTTTAGAGACATCTCTTCCTCCCTTTCAATTAAAAGAGGATATTTTAAAACACATCCCTTGCAGTCTTCGTGCAATACTTCGAGCAGAAGCAAGAACTGAAATCGAACAATCGTGCAGGGCCGTAGTCAGCTCGTTGATGGACAGGGTAGTGAATGATGTGGAGAGAGAAGAATGTGAGGAAATTGTGACAAAGCTAGCACATTTACAAGTCTCGAACTCCGTGCGCTCACCGGTCAAATACACCTTTCACACTGTGAGTGACGAAATGTTTTTACCAGCAAAGTTCAGGTTGATACAGATCAGATAATTAAAATCTCCCTGGAAATCTGTACCTCAATCACGAAGCCCTCGATGGTTTCAAGAAAGAAAGATACGAATATCTGCTAGCACGAAAGCACATCGGATCAAAACTAGGAGACATAACTTTGATACTTTAGATCTCGCATTTGTAACTGATTCACCAATTGGGGGAGCTGCTTTTTAACAATCTTTCTTATGGAAGTGAAATGGAAAGTGAGGCAATAGAATGTTATGCAAGTTCATTCAGTGTTCGTGTTATTCGGTGTGGGTTAATAATCCACCAAAAACAACCTTGGATTTGTGGCTCTCCAGATGGCATAGTTCTCAAGGGGAATGTAGCTGGCAGAGTGTTAGAAGTTAAGTGTCCATCTTCCTGTAAAGATAAACCAATAGTTGATGAGGCAGAGAATGTGAGAGTTCGTTATCTTTACGCTGACGGGCAAAAAACCATACATTTAAAGACAAGCCATATGTATTACACACAAATACAAATACTAATTTACATAACTGGCTTAGAAAAATGTGATCTATATGTATATAGCAAAGCACAACAGTTGACAATACCTGTTTATAAGGACAATAAGTATGTCGAGGAATGTATGTATGTCTACCCCTTATTATTCACGTTTTCCAACGGGGTCGGGGATGAGATGCGATGGAAGTATTTGTGGCAATGGTTTTTACGGCCGGATGCCCTTCCTGACGCCAACCTCATGAGAGGAGATAATGAGAGATGAAAGGAATGATGGTGAATGAAACTGGGCAAGGATGTGGAAGGAAGCGGCCGTGGCCTGTCAGAAGGAACCGTCCCAGCATTTGCCTGGTGTTGAAAATGGAAAACCACGGAAAACCATTTCAAGGACAGCCGACGGTGGGGCTCGAACCCACGCGTCTACCTAGTCAGCAGAGAGCATGGCCCCATGACCTAATGCTGCACTTTAGCCAGCGTAGCCACTACTGTCGGTAATAAGTATGTCGAGGAATGTCTCACCAAAATTTCAAAGTTCTATTTCAGTAATTACTTGCCAAAAATTAGCGGTATTCCTAATAATAATTAAGTAATCATTAGTGCTTGGTAAACACTGAACAGTTCAATAGAAAATGAAAACAAAGAATATATAAAACAAGATGTTCAGTAAAGAACATATAGCCTACTTTCTCCTAAATGTATGAGTATAGTTATAACTCGTTGTTATTATCAAAGAGTATAATAGAATAATTTCTTGGTTGAAGACCTTAGAAACTATTTACCTCTACCAAACGCCACAACCTAGGAAAAAACTACTACCATCATTGAAGAAAGATAGATAAGAAGTATCTCAAGAATGTTATGGATCTGGAGACATAATCGACAGGACTGGCTGCGTGGCTCTGCGGTAACGTTCTCGCTTGCTGGGCCCTAGGTTGCAGGTTCATATTCTGGCGCAGTCAGCTGGCATTTGAGGGTGCACAAATGCGAGGAGCCGTGTCAGTAGATTTACTGGCACGTTAAAGATCCCCTTCGGGCCAAAATTCCGGCACCCCGGCGTATCTAAAAGCAGCAGTAGTTAAAAGGGTCGTAAAACAAATAACATTATTATTATTGTTATCATTACAAAATCGACCTGCCGTGGGCAACATCCAACTTTGAGTTGAGGCATGTCTTTACACGTCTGGTTGTGCATGGCTTTCACAACCCTAATTGAATTAACAAATCTTTCCGTGTCCCTACAGAGACGTGTGTATACAAACTATGTGGATATTTTCGATTGCTATTTGCCTGAAATAAAAGTATTAATAACCTGAACTAGAACCAGCGGCTAGAATTCAGTTACTATGTGAAATCGTTTTGTTCTTTACTTCAAATAGCATTTTCAAATAACGCACAATAGGCTATTTTTATTTATCGTATGGCTTTTAGTGCCGGGAGTGTCCGAGGACATGTTCGGCTCGCCTGAGTCTGTAGCTGCTTCCAGCGGATACCCTAATGGGTGAGCTACAAGTTCCGTTCAATTTCAAGTAGTTCCAACTTTCACCACCAGGTATCAATGATACCTAGTGGTGAACGTTGGAACTTGGATAGAGCGTTCTGACGAAATCTAACCTAACAAATTTTGCTTTACACAAGTTTAGTCTGTGAAAGGATCTTTTGCATGCCATAAATCTATGACATGGGTCCGCCGGCTTTACTTCCCCTCCGAAGGAAGGCATACTGAAGGATTTTTAACGCTCTTAAAAAATCCGACGACTTCGGCCGGGTTTGAACCCGCTATCTTGGGCATAGCAGTTCAGCATGCTACCGACTACGCCACCGAAGCCGCTTACAATAGGCTGTAACAAACCCTTTAAAATAAGAAGTAAAAATGTATCATAGTATCATCCTGTCATTCTTCAAATTCGATGCGCATAGAATGCCAATGGTATACTATCAATGGAGTCCCATGTAGACCAGTCGTGAAATCTAATGGAGAAATATCGAACAATATAATCCTAACAGGGCGAGTGCATTCTAGCGGCCATAAGAAGAAACTTTTCAATAAAATCTGGAAGTTAATAAGTAGGCCGGCGTGCAGTTACCTTTTTGACTGCTAGATGTCTCGAGCAAATCTGCTGGCGAATTATGTTTTAATTAAATATATGTTTTGCACCGTAATATGCACAATGAAATGAAAATCCACAGCCTGCTTCCAGTCTCCGACCGGGTCAGGAATGGAATGAATGAAGCCCCTATCTAGCGGCGAGGATATGAAATGTGCCGGCTGCCGAAGCCTGTCGCATTCCTCTGGGGCAATGATTAAATGAATGACAGATGGAATGAAATGTTAGTGGAGAGTGTTGCTGGAATGAAATTTTGACAGGGAAAACCGGAGTACCCGGAGAAAAACCTATCTGCCTCCGTTTAGTCCAGCACAGATCTCACATGGAGTGACCGGGATTTGAACCACGGACCCAGCGGTGAGAGGCCGGCGTGCTGCCGCCTAAGCCACGGAGGCTCCGTAATATGCACAATATAAGGCTTAATTTTAAAATGTCTGAGTCATTACAAAGCAACAAATATGTAAATTTTCAAGCAAAAAACCAAACTCTGATGGGGTTTGAACCATAGGCATATGAAGGACAGACTAACGCTTTACCACGGAGCCATTTGTGCCAACGATCATTGATTTATATAAAATGACTTACATAGAACTTGTTAGCAAATAATGATTTAGACCTAACGATTTCATCAGTGGAGTATATTATTTATGTATAAAGCATTTCATACTAAGTTTATTTATTTTGATTCAGTACGCTATATTGCATGCAATACTCAAATTAGTGAAATATAAGTCAGGCACAAGATATCCGCTGCCATCTTGTCTTCTTACCGAGACGGCTCAGCTTTTTAAAATCACTTCTGCACTATAGTATTACAAAATAAACTTTCAATTTCGAACATGCCTCTTCCTTTAGAACAGTTAAATCGATTCTCGGCTCGATAATCAGAACTGGTGGGTCCCATGATATGGATTATAAAGTTTGCATAATTCGCACGGCCGCCATCCTGAAATGCTACGGCGGATGCCCTTGTAGTTTGGTCACAAGACGCGTCCTATATGAAGGTATGTTATTATCAAATTTGGTAGAGATCGGATAATTTGCTTAGTCGCTATTTGATTTTACGTTTTGAACGTTTGAGTGGCCGCCATTCAGATTTGGTAAAGATGGCGGCGATATAAAACATGACACTGAGGTGCCCTTTGCTTGTTCTACCTCTGTACCAAATTTCGTTCAATTCGGTTTCACCGTGTTCGAATTGATAGGGGGGGGGGGACAGACATTCAGAGTACACACACTCACACACACACACACACACACATACACAGACAGACACACAATTTTTGGCCCTGTAGTGATCTCATAAGTCTACTTTCATTTTTTGCAAAAATCGAAAGTAGACTAACAAACTGATGGTAGAAAAATTCTCGAACTATTCTTTAATTATTGGAGTTTGCAAATTTACTAAAACGCAACACACATGCACAATGTAATCTATGTACGGAAACAGTTCTGTTGGCAATTTCTGTAATATATTGTATATTTTGATTCTTTGGATATACCATTCTACATGAATTCTAACACTCGCAATATTGTAAGTACTGTCAACCTCCTCAACTGTTAATCTCCCGTCATGTAAGAACGGTGGCGTCACTATTAAAAAAAATTACGACACCGCGGCCAGATAAGTTAGTTCTGATGCCAGGAAATCCTTTATCAGCCATGACTTCATGGCCAGGTTGAAGTAAAGTTAATAAACCACTGTCAGTTGTTATGAATGAGTCGCTATCTCTTCCACCATAACATTTCGATTTAAAGGCGATCATACCACTAGGCGTGATAGCAATTAAAAGTTTTGCAGTGTAGCAACCCTTGTATTGAGAATAGAAATACACTCTCTAATCTACTTGGGGAGGATGTTCAACCCTAAATTCCGTGCAGTCAATAATGGCTCGACAATTATTGTAATTTCTCTTAAATGCTGGAGGCATTGTTTCTTGAACACTTTCCTTGCTAGGCCAGAATATGAAATTTTTCGCTCGCCTGGCGAGTTGCATAAGAACGGTCGTAAAAATACGAAGAATTGTAGTCCTGTGAACACCGAAGAGCACTCTCAAAGCAGAATATAACAGTCCAGTTCTCATTTTCATTAGGAAAATTAATAATCTGGTTTCTTTACATACTTTGGAAACGTTACAATTTGGTAATAACGCAATGAGTAAGGCAAAGACGTGGAAGTTTACACCTGTTAAATCACGCATTTGTGTATTGTTCCTTATGGAACTGTAACCTTGGAAACCTGGGCTCGTGACGTCTGCATGATCGTCTTCCGTTCCACACATTAGATCACGTTTCGAAATGTTCCTTCCCAGACCGAAATTAAGTGGAATACATGCTTGTGTTGGTTGGTTGGTTGGTTCCTTAGTTTAGGGGCTGCGACAACGCGGTCATGTAGCCCCGTGTACTTTGGGTGTGTGTAGAATCTGTCTGATAACCGGTGTTAATTGTGATGACTGTATTAGTGTGTGTATCTGTTTTTTAATTCAAGTAGGGACTGCAACTTTGAATTTTCAAATAGTTCCTACTTTTGCCGCCAAACGCCACCGTCAACGACTACTAGGCCTAGTTCAGAACTAGCTACTAGACGCCACCGCAGTCGGCTCTTGGCAACGAACGTAGCAACCTAAGAGCGTTGTTTACATTCTTAACCTATCCAATTTAGTTTCACACAGGTGTAATTAGTGGAAAGATCTTTAACATGCCATAAATCTATGACATGGGACCGCCGGCTTTACTTCCCCTCCGAAGGAAGGCATACTGAGGGATTTTTAACGCTCTTAAAAAATCCGACGGCTTCGGCCGGGTTTGAACCCGCTATCTTGGGCATAGAAGCTCAGCATGCTACCAACTACGCCACCGAAGCCGCCACATGCTTGTGTATTTATGTCGTTTACATTTACAGTACAAGTAAACATTAAGTCTGAACAATGAAAATCAGATGCGTCTGTTCCCGCGGATGCATCCTTGGTTATGTTACTTGCGCAAACTGTAGCTGAAACTTTTCCGCCTGATTCTTCCTTTTTAATCGTTTGAGTTTTTCTGTGAAAGCGCTGGAAGCTAGGACCCGGCGAAGCATTCCTCTTCTTGTATTCATCAGGAAATATTGTCGGAACATAGGCTGATCTTAGTGGGTGTCCAGATCTTCTGTTTCCGATGAAATGTGCACTGCATATTCTTGAGTAAGTCGTAGGTCGCCAAAGTGATCCATCAATGCTAAAAATTAACACCAAAATGAAATTAAATCGGGTCAGTTGAACTTATTGCAAATTTTTTCAGTATGTACGTGTACTTAATTCCTTCGGTTAACTGCTTGTATCCATCGCCTCCTTCGGTTCACTTCTATCGCTCGTTTTGGAAAACAATAAAATTGTATTTCACTTCCTGTATTTGCATAAGTATTGGAACAACCGACAACACAACAATTGTGTTTACTTGATCTTCCTTTCTCTGCCATTATCGTCGGAGTGACTACACGCTCATAACACAACAGAGACTGCGAGCGTAAAGTAATGTGTGCTGCGAGCCTGGAGTCTGCCTCACCTATAGTTCTCCACCCGGCCGCTAGAGTGACACGCACGGTGCCTTATAGGCATCCACCATTGAGAAAGGACTGTGGCGCCTTATGGCGACAGTGTTGCTAACTCAAGGCAGAGGTAGCGCTGGCGTCATACGCGCTTGGAGTACTGTACTTTCATAAATTAGCGACACAACACAACCCCTGAAATAGAACACGCCCTGGAAGGAGCAGTTTAACTGGTGTTAACGTACTGGATAAGCGAATAGAACCAATAACGACATTCATTTTACATTACTGATTGATAGATGTCGAGAGCACAACTCTTCCTTCCTTCTCGGATGTATGCTGACGTTGTTGAACAATTTTCACGTCAACAATACGGTACTGTTGATCATCACCTCTTTTGTTATTAGTTAGGCTTAATTTAGTTTCTTTCAATTTTATTCTTGTTGTTTTGATTAATATTTGTTATATTGTAGCGAGTTAGTCGTGCGGTTAGGGGCGCGCAGCTGTAAGCTTGCATTCGGGAGATAGTGGGTTTGAATCCCATTGTCGGCAGTTCTGAAGATGGATTTCCGTGGTTTCCCATTTTCACTCCAGGGAAATGATGGGACTGTTCCCTTAATTAAGGCCATGGCCAAGTATACAAACCTTAAAGTGTGCTCGTTGGTACTTTCCATGAATAAAGAAATATAATGCCTCTCACAAATCATCTGATGAATGAGCTGTTTCATATCCTACATGACGAGTTCAGTCGTTGTTGAGAGCCTGCGCGCGATAGGACGTAAGCCATTCTCGTATGCTTCGCCGTTTCCATAACATTGTCGGAATGCGCTCTTTCTTCCTACTGTGGTACGATGCATTGGCAAGCACAATTTACTGACCGAGGCGGGAGATAGGGGAGTAACTGGTGTTTAAAATAGTGTTCGTAATATTATCCATCCATTTCGTCGTGCGCATCGGCGGTATTCTCTTTACACTTTTTTTTTTCACTTTTCTCTCCTGCTTCTTATTAGGTGTCACCAGGGGGCCACGAGCCGATTCACTGCGCAGTTTGAACACTAATGATCTGGATGTACTTGTAGCAACAGCAGTTTCTTCGGCGATCCAACTCTCACTTTGGCCGGGATTTCTGCTTTTTAAATAATTGAAAACGTTTACAACTATTGTCCTCTCCTTACGTCTCAGCGTCTCAACTCGTTTTCGTTTCACCAAAACACCAGCCATTTCGATTCGATCGAACAGAAAATAAAACAGACACACAACAGTAACACCAATGACAGATAGTGCTTCAAAACGTATGTTGCCAGCGGAACTGAGCACGTGCACCACTCCGGGCGAGCATGCAGCGCGGGACGTGGCTCTTCTTTCCAGCGTGCAAACCTCGAAATTTTTTAAATAATTAAGACGTAATATAAACGATACTTGTACGCAATAACAATGGTAATCAATTGGCAGATAATTGTAGGAAGCTATTTAGAGTTCCTTCATGATAAAAGGCGAGGTAACAAAACCAGTGTAGGGGGGGGGGGGGGTCCGTTAAAAGTAAAAGCCCATAAGACCCACAGTCTTTTCTAAACGCTGGATGCTCTATTTATTTATTTATTTATTTGCGCACAACAGGATTTTCATCCCAATTACAGTGGCATTAAGATTACACAGTATGTTATTTTAAAACTTATACTAACTTAAACTAAACAGTAATAATAATAAAACACTTCTCGAAAGAGAAGACCAAGTTCATGATGAATGACAAACATGGACCACAATTCCTTGAAACAGAGATTGGACGGATTCAGAGGGTGAAAAAGTTCAAATACCTCGGTGAAACCATACAAGAGAACGGCCTAGAGAAAGCTGCTGTAGAAGATCGTATCTCAAAAATGGAAAGAGCTTAAGGGCTAACTAAAAACATCTACAACAAGAAATGCATCTCATGGAATGCCAAACTAAAGCATTACAACACGGTAGTAAAAACAGAATGCCTGTATGCCAGCGAATGCCTCTCGATGAATTACAAGTTGGAGAAGCTAGAGATCCTAGAAAGAAGAATACTACGGAAAATCATGGGCCCAGTCCAGACTGAAACCGGCTGGAAACTTCGGAGCAACAATGAAGTCTATAAAAATGTGGAGAGAATCTCAGAGACCATGAAGAAGAGGAGGTTATCGTTTCTCGGACACTTGTACAGAATGGACAAAACTAGACTAACCAAACAGTTATTGGACTACCTGTGGAACAAGAAGACAACAACGACATGGATTAAGGAAGTTCGAAAAGATCTCGAAAATTCCAACATCCAGGAAGTTCAGATGTCAAACAGGGAAACATTTCGGTACATAATTCAAAATTTGGAAGGGTTTCACGTCACAAGAACCACAAAGAAGGGAAGAGCCTGGACGGATGAGCAGAAGAAACAGCATAGCGCCCATATGAAGGAGTACTGGAGGAAGAGGAAACTTCAGGCAAAGAAAAAATGAAATTGTAGCGTGATCCGAAGTGGTCAATTCGCAAATAAAAAAAACACTAATTAAAATTACACAGTGTGTTATCTTAAGATGTATACTAACTTAAACTAACAGTGACTAAATAAAACTAATTAAAATAACTAGGTGTACAATTAAAGCAGTATATTACAAATAAAACATGTGTAATACAAGCTTGGCTATGTAAAATGACTCAGTGGTAAGAATTCATGATTTACAATTTGCAAGGTTTGTGACATTATTTCAGGAGAGTGGTTTGGAATTCCATGAAAAATACTGTCAAGGAAGTACTAAAATCTATGGCATTATTTCTTTGAGCAACATTGTTGAAAATATTACATAGTCTGTTCAGCGGTGATTTTTTGTGGGCAGATGTCCTGGTTCTTTTAATTTCAAATGTGATATTGTTCCTAGAATTGATGCGTGGTACATGGAAATTTATGAGAGAAAGGAATTCGGAATCATCAATTGAATTGTTTATAATTTTGAAAAGGAATTTCATAGCATCTATTTTTCTTCGTATTTCTAAACTGTCTACATCAAAATTTATTAGCAGTTCCTGGTATGGTATCAAGTGAGGATAGTTGGCTGTTCTTTTAAAATGTAGATATTTTAGGAATTTCTTTTGAGTGTTTTCAATCATTGAGGTATATGTCTTGCATCTAGGACTCCATATAATGCTAGCATATTCTAGTTTCGGTCTGACTAGTGTGTTGTACAGGTGGATACACGTGCTTATGTTTTTGAATGGTTTTGTATTCCTGATAACAAATCCAAGTGTCTTGTTTGAGTCAGCTATCATTTTCAGTATATGGGGGGTAAACGTTAGTTCTCGAACTAGCAACACCCCGAGATCTTTGTTTTCATGAACGGAATTCAGGACACTGCAACCTAACTTGTAATTAAAAACGATAGGGTTTATATTCCGGGTGAACGACATTGAGATACATTTTTCTACGTTTAATCCTAATAAATGTTCTGTAGTCCATTCCATAATACTGTTCAGGTCATTTTGAAGCAAGTCGCAGTCGGTAGATACAGATTTTTCTATATACCTTGAAGTCATCAGCATACAATGGACAGTTAGAATGCTTTATTCTTTGAGGTAGATCGTTTATGAAGATGAGAAAAACTACAGGTCCAAGGTTCGATCCCTGAACTATTCCCGAATTAGCTTCAAATTCTCGAGAGTTCTTTCTATGAAATGACACATATTGTTTCCTGCCTTTAAGGTAAGAGCTGAAGAGGCATATAAGTAAATCAGAAAATCCTAAGATTTTGAGTTTTTTCAGGAGGACATCGTGGTTAATTTTGTCGAAAGCCTTCTGAAAGTCTGTGAATAGATGGCAACTGGTTCAGCGCTGTCAACAGCAGATTTGGAAGCGGTGGTCGTGTGACTACCTCTCTCTGTTACAGCAGAGAACCTAGTGGCACACCGCCCAACCCAACATTGACATTGGAACACTGGTAAGGAAGACAACCTTTCACATGGCGGACGGGCGTCATCGAGGAGGTGCATCATGGACCTGATGGCCACGTGCGAGTTGTATCTGTGCGATCAGCTAAGGAAACGTACAAGCGGCCAGTGACGAAGATATGCCCTATCCCACATCTAGGTTCTGGAGCCACCCACTGTGGATGTCGAACTTGAACAGGGTACATTTGTGTTTATGTGTTTGTATTTATTTCAGCCTGCTCTTGTATATAATTTGTGCCAAATTCGGTGGGCGGCATGTTGAGTGCCGTTTCAGTGCTGGTCAGTTCTCCCGAATGACACTGGAGCAGCATTTCTCCTGCATTTGAATGCGAGAAATAACTGTTGCTTGGGACTGTTGTCATGTGAGCTGTCGTGCGTGGTCGCGTTATTACTATTTAATAGAGTTAGCAATGTAGTGTATTTTATATTCTGTGTGTTATTTAGGTTTAATAAATTAGTGTTTAGTAAAGTCAGTGTTGTTATTCAATGTATAATTTAAATATTTTGAGCTACCAGAGAGGTGTGCCGGCCCCGTGGTGTTGGGGTAGCGCGCCTACCTCTCACCCGGAGGCCCCGGGTTCGATCCCCGGCTCCGTCAGGGATTATAAAACTGACTTGAGGGTTGGAACGGGGTGCACTCAGCCTCGTGAGGACAATTGAGTAGCTGTCTGACAGTGAGACAGCGCCCCGATCACGAAAACCAAGATTAACGGCCGAGGGGACCCGACGCGCTGATCACGCGTCACCCCAATATCTGCAGGCCGAATGGCTGGGCAGCGGTCGCTTGGTCGGCCTTAGCCCGTCATGGGCTGGATAGTGCCAGGGGTTGACTTTTTTTTTTTGTTGACTACCAGAGAGGTGTTGTACCACCATCAACAACACCAACATTTTTATCATTGCTGCCAATTCATAATAAAATGACAAAAACTAACGTTAAAGCAAAAGCATCGTTTATTTTACTCTAGCCAGCAAAGTACACATTCGTTCTTCAGTTGGGAACGCCCAGGAAGTCAAGGATCTCCTTGAGGGTGAAGTGACCCAAAATGGGGTTCACCAACCCTTTGACAGTATCTCCGATCAAAGTACTAAGTTCCACTTGATTGTCCTTGATGAAGTCGGGGGCTGACTCGCTGATCAAGTTGTTCACCATGTCACCCATCTCGCCGCCTCCCATAATGTTTGTGAAGTTAGTCTGTAACATAGCCACATAATCATCTTGACACCCTTCAGAAGTCACATGACGGTACCCAAATACTACACAGTAATAATGCCGTACTTTTCAACTGACAGGTTCACTAATGCCATACTTAAGAGATGCTTGAAATTATTTGGCCATATCTATAGAATGGACAGCGACAATCCCACCAAAACATTATTTAAGATAATCAAATCAATAAAGGTCAACAACAGCTAGCTGGAAGAAACTAAGGCGGACCCTCCAGAAATAAATACAATCGAGTCCCTCTCAACCGACCTTCGCTCATCCGACACTGGTAAACTTAATTTGAACATTTGGTGTATGTTACCCATTGCGGCCGTGGCTTAGGCGGCAACACGCCGGCCTCTCACCGCTGGGTCCGTGGTTCAAATCCCGGTCATTCCATGTGAGATCTGTGCTGGACAAAGCGGAGGCAGACAGGTTTTTCTCCGGGTACTCCGGTTTACTCTGTGAAAAATTTCATTCCAGCAACACTCTCCACTATCATTTCATTTCATCTGGCATTCATTTAATCATTGCCTCAGAGGAGTGCGACAGGATGCAGCAGCCGGCACAGTTCATATCCTCGTCGCTAGATACGGGCTTCATTCATTCCATCCCTCACCCGGTCGGTCGTCTGGAAGCAGGCTGTGGATTCTCTGTAGTGTAAGTTACACTATAAATTCTGGAATACTCGGTATGGAGTTTGCAGCCATGGGGCAAGTACTGACGAAATGGTGAAATGGTGAAGAAGAATAATAATAATGAGACAAACGAGATGTCGCAGAACAAAAGGATAAAACGATGTCTCACAGTGAAGGATTGAGTGCATTGGATTAACGTACGTGGAGCAACAGCCGGAGGTAAGCGCGATGGAAGTGTTGATTTTTCGTCGATGGTGAGATATCGCAGCAAGAAGACGTGAATCGGCAGTGACAATACCTGGTCTGTACAACTGCGATGTGGTGTAAATCCCGCTTGCTCAATGGGTATCTCCGCAAGCAATCTTGGAGCAATTCTGCTCAGGAGGAGTCGTTCCACTAATGTGTAGCATACACTCAATAGAGATATTGGTTTGTAACTCTCTGGCTTATTATTTGGTTTCCCAGATTTCAAGACACCGATCATTTTTGTTTGCTTTAACAAGTGTGGAATCTCACCAGTCTGCACGATATTGGCATCAAACTTACAGAGCATTGATCGTGCATTTCTACTGCAGCTGACAAGAAATTTGGGATGTAGTCCATCAAATCCCAGTGCTTTACCAATTGACATATCCTACAAGAAAATTGAACAAGTTAAATCGGCTTTTCTCTAGAAAATTCTCTGCGTATCTAAATGCACCCCTTCAAGACTTACTTACGTGCTTACTGGTGAACTCTTCTTCTTATAACAGCTACGAATGATGATGGTCTTGCCAGCTACTGGTGCCTTTAGTGAAACAGAAACTAAGAAAAACTCTGAGTGGAAAGGACCCGATTATGAGCTCCGCCACACCTGGACACGATTTGCAGTACCTGGATTCCCCATTAGAGTGTGTGAGACAAAATATTTCTATGTTCCAGACGAAGAGTGCATCTTTCGGTTGTGTGTGGGGCTCTGTGATAGATATCACGCACTGAGATGTGAGCGGGGTTTGCCGCTGAAGGCCTTGTATGGCGACCAGGATTTGTAATCTCGAGAGGATTGATTCTGTTGTATTTACTGTGTATTGCTATGGACATTGGCTGCATTAAATGTTTATTATATCCTTCAAGGCTACTTCGACATCGTTAAGAGAAAAGGGACGAGCATATTCTAAGTATGATTGGCCTTGAGCTTTCGATAAATTTCAAATTATTCCATTTAATCGATTAATCGAATATCGCTCATTACAAGCTCTAAATTATAGTAGTACGTGTCCAGTAAAACACAACATAAAGGATTGCGAGGGGTCATGGGAAACACAAAAGTAAAAGTAAAATATCTATTGCAGCTGAGGCTAATCGAACTATCAATGTAGGCTGCTCACTCGCCCTTATAACTGCGCGTGCTTAACGACACACGTTCTCTCGTTGGTTTGGCCTATGTAAACAATCATCTGTACGCACCTTGAATCCCTTGACGGAGAAGCGGACCTGCATCTTGTCCAACTCAGCGGTGCTGTTTTTGTCACCACTCTTGCTGGCGAGATGTACAGTGCCACCCACATCGAACCCTTCAACAACTTGCCTGCAAACAGAGAATGTTTATGATATGACCATGCTTACACCATGGATATGAACATGAAGCTACTCAAGATGTGTCAGCAGACACAGCCTGAGTAAGATGTGACACGAGGCTATTGAGAATTGTCAACAGACACAGCCTGTGTAAGATGTGACACGAGGCTATTGAGAATTGTAAACATTCACAGCCTGTGTAAGATGTGACACGAGGCTATTGAGAATTGTAAAGATACACAGCCTGTGTAGATCTAACACGAGGCTCTTGAGAATTGTCAACAGACAAGGCCTGTGTTAGATGTGACACAAGGCTATGGAGAATTGTAAACATACACAGCCTGTGTAAGATGTGACATGAGGCTATTGAGAATTGTAAACATACACAGCCTGTGTAAGATGTGACACAAGGCTATTGAGAATTGTCAACATACACAGCCTGTGTAAGATGTGACATGAGGCTATTGAGAATTGTAAACATACACAGACTGTGTAAGATGTGACACGAGTCTATTGAGAATTGTAAGCATACACAGCCTGCGTAAGATGTGACACGAGGCTATTGAGAATTGTAAACATACACAGCCTGTGTAAGATGTGACACGAGGCTATTGAAAATTGTAAACATACACAGCCTGTGTAAGATGTGACATGAGGCTATTGAGAATTGTAAACATACACAGCCTGTGTAAGATGTGACACGAGGCTATTGAGAATTGTAAACATACACGGCCTGTGTAAGATGTGACATGAGGCTATTGAGAATTGTCAACATACACAGCCTGTGTAAGATGTGACACGAGGCTCTTGAGAATTGTCAACAGACAAGGCCTGTGTAAGATGTGACACAAGGCTATTGAGAATTGTAAACATACACAGCCTGTGTAAGATGTGACATGAGGCTATTGAGAATTGTAAACTTACACAGCCTGTGTAAGATGTGACACGAGGCTATAGAGAATTGTAAACATACACTGCCTGTGTAAGATGTGACATGAGGCTATTGAGAATTGTAAACAGACACAGCCTGTGTAAGATGTGACATGAGGCTATTGAGAATTGTAAACATACACAGCCTGTGTAAGATGTGACATGAGGCTATTGAGAATTGTAAACAGACACAGCCTGTGTAAGATGTGACATGAGACAATTGAGAATTGTAAACAGACACAGCCTGTGTAAGATGTGACACGAGGCTATTGAGAATTGTTGACATACAATGTATGCATATACAGGGTTTTTCAGCTAAGAGGGCCACCTCAAATAATTACGTAACCGCTTAAGAAAACGACATTCTGTTGTAGAATTCTTAAATCGTCCATTTTGTCCCCAGCATGTACCTATTAACCGAGAAACCGGTAGCAACTTTGTTTTTTTTAATAGAACTATACTAATTTTACCCAATAAAACAACTAAGCATCAAGCAACAAGTTCAGTGAAGTGCTTATTTTGCAAATCCTAAGAGTACTCTTTGGGATATTAAAGGTTTCCATGAGTGTTAGCATTAGACAGTGAGCGATGCGCTAGCCGCTGGAATGTGCAGTGCATGATGTTCCCAATGAGACACGGCTGACTAGTATTGAACCGGGGGTTTTATCACTAGGAAGACCAGGCCCATGATTCTGCGGAGAATCGAACTATTGATCTCTGAGGGGGAACAGCCACAGTGAACCCGAGGAGCAATGAGTTATAAATGTATATTATTTTAACAGCTTGATTTCACGGCCAGAACGGGAATATTATAGCATTAATGGTGGATTATTGCAGAAAATACAAGCCTATGTACGTTTAAGATGCTAAGAGCTCAAGAAATCGAGCCAACTTGACAGTTGACAAATTGTGGTTAGCGAGGGGGCGTTACTAGGTAACGCCAAGGAACTATTTTTCGTCGGCACTGGGGGAGCAACCAAAGATTAATGGCTTTGGGAACCACAGTCTTACAAAGCAGAGAAGCGAAGTGGGGGTGGTCACCCACAGAAATTAATTAATTACGGCCAAATGGAGCAATGAATTGAGATGAAACTTACACCCAGATGCATGTATTCTAAGAAAGATAATTTAGGAGTGTCCACACGCCTAAATTAAAGCCTGCATCTATAAAGGAGCTTATGCACAGACCTAATCCGCGGCAGAGTCAGGATTTGTAATGTAGCAGTAGGGGAAGAACCGGAGTAGCATCATGACGCCATGGAAGAAAGCAATTAATTATAATTAATTGGCCGAAGCAATTGCCTGCACGCGAGTGAATTTGGAACCTCCATGAATAGACAAATAAGGATCACATTTCACTTTGTCTGAAAACGTATTATTTTAAGAAGAGAGTCGCTCCTGGAAATCCAGTGAACTACTTTTCATCAGGAAGCTTTATATGGGGGAAGCTGAAGCAGAGAGTCAGTTCTTCTTGACTCAACTCGTGGGGTGACACGATGTCGGATCACGCAAGAAAGTGCGAGGAATTTATAAAGTATTGACGCTCAAGTGTATTAGCAATGAACAATGAAAGGCGCATCGTGCAGCTTAATAACAGTAATTCTGCGTTATATGATAATTAGTCTTCAGCTGACGTATAAGCAACAGTATACGCGAGTATAGAATCAGTACAGCGTAGAGATATTTCAGGATGATGTTTACAGACAGTGAACATAACCACAGGAAGTGTTATCATGGGTAAAATAACACATACTATTGTAATGAACACTACAGTTACGGGAACCTGGAAGGCATCACAAGTAGTTGTGATCTAGGATTGAACAACTTTGCAGTAGTGGAGACATAAACTGTAGGTGACGGGAGACGAACACACACACGCAAGATAGACTTTCAAGGAGACCAGCGGTGGTCAGGATCTAGCTGCATCGCATCTCTGAGGTCAGGCGATAGTGGGAATCCGATCAAGGATCCGTGTGTAAAAATTATGTATAAAGTTATATTACAGTGATCGTTAAAAGTGTATGTTTATATGGTAAAAGAATGTGTATTGTGTTAAAGTGAAAATGCCAGTAGTAAAAGATATAATTACCATGTGTAAATTCTATGCAATGTGTCGTGTGAAAAATATCATGATGGCTTAAAGCAAGCATTATGGCGGGCGAATGGCTGTCATGCTGGACTAATCCAGCTAGAATGAAAGTGAGTACCAATTTAATATGTTGATATGATTTAATAGCTCACCATACAACGAATCATTCCCTCAACGATTAAGAATTAACAGTCATTTGTGTACGAGATCACATCCCTCGTATTTTGGTTTAAAAAAATATGGCTTTGGGGATGACAAGATTACGACCATTCAGGCGTAAGACATTGATGAAAGTAACGGTAACGTTAAATAATAATAATAATAATCTGGGGTCGGTAACAATGATAAATATATAAATCGGTATGTCAGACCTATAGTACGTGCAAAGTGTGTCATATCTAGTGTAAGAATACTGTGTTATTGTGAAAAGTAAGAAAGAAAGATAAATATCGAGATAAAGAGAGCTTTTCAGTGTCATTGAAATGTTAAATAAATGTTTTATTATGGTATATTCTACAGGGTTGTATTTGAGAGCCATTAAGATAGTCAATGTATGCCAGTAAATTAATACTTGTTTTGGAGCTACGTAGGACTTTGGCTTATGAGTAAATGTATAGAGGGCGTGAGTGCTTTAGGAATTGAGTCATCTGTAAGAAATATTGTTTGAGCCGCGATCAGCGAGCATGTAACGTAGAATCAAGAGATTTACGTCAATAAGTTGCGGGGATCATCCGAAAATAGTTCGCGCGTTGTCGAATCTAGTCGGTTAATCTTCGAAGCTACAATATAGTATTGCCTTAGAGCATACATGAGTATTCGCAACAGAGTTGGGACAGAGGCTGTCTGTATCCACTGTTAGCAGAGTTTTCGCCACCAGGGATAACTGCTAGGCACCCTAGGTAGGCCAATATATTAATTGATCTGCCCTTAGAGGTAAGACAAAAGGTTCTTCGTGTAGGAAACGAGGATTTCCTCTAGTTATATGCATGCCCGTCCAGTGAGATAACAATTGGAAACGCAGCTGAGGCGCGCGCAAAGCCACTGATTACGACCATAGAACGGCGAAGCTATTTCGTGATCCATCCCTTGCCTTGAATAATAATTAGGAGCCGATATGAGCCCATTAAATACTCTAAGTGTAGGTATTAAATAATTAGATTGACTCAATTCGTAATGACACGATCCATTCAGGGTACCTTTAGCACAGCTGCACCACTGAGTGAGCACATGGCCATGCGGGAAGTCAGGCAGGGTAGCAGGTATAATCCACTAACCCGGCAGCCATAGGACGGCCCGTGACAAATCCATTGTTCGCACGAAAGGAAGTCAATAGACCGGATCCTCTTATTTTAAGATTATAGTGGGACACTGAAGAATCTCGATATTTCGAAAAGTAATTAAGATGTGCTTGATATGATGGTATCAATTAAATTAGATGCACTGTTTCCATACATATGCAATGTTGGAATGAAGTAATCGGATAACATTTGGCCAAGTTATTCTCCGAGGAGAAACTAACTGCACCAAATAAATAGAAGCATTTTGTAAAGAGTATTTACCCAGTTCACACTAATTTATTCATACGGGTAGCGTTATTTGAATGATATGACACGTTTGTAACGATAATGTTTCGACCAGACCCAGAAACCCGTTGTATGGAGAAGCTATAAAATATCTATAACTATGTGTATTTTGGATGGGAAAGTGTACCATTTCAGGGTTTGAAACTTATGGGAGAAGAATACGATGCGCGCGGAAGGACAACACTTATTAAATAAGGCAGAAGCTAATGAATCAATGTTATTTAAAGTAAATGTTCCGTGTAAAACGAATAAATGTTTAATAATTGCATATTTAATGTCATTTAAATGTAATTTGTGTTTGTTGTGTTGTGATATTCAAATTTGTGTTAAATTGTGCCACGTGAAGAACAATATGGACACTCGCAAATGTCAAAGAGTATCAACAATAGGATGTTTAGGATAGACACGAGTGCGGTGGAGCACCAATCTTGATGAGAAGAGACTCACAGATAATTTTGATTTTAATTGTGGGAAGTGAGTGTAAAATATTTTTTTGTGTTTTGTGTTTTGTTTTGCCATGAAGTAGTACCATTAAATGTTATATTTAGGAATATGTTGTTTCTTTCAAGTAGAGTAGTCACCTGACAAACTCAAATCGTGAATATGTGCTCGTATAGTGGGTTGAACGCCCCATGCCTCGAAAGACCGTGAGTTAGCTGGGATACGAACACATGTTCCATATGATGACGAATGGGTACAATACAAACTCACATACCGAATTTATTCCATTCATAGCTAACTGTGATGTGTACATTTTCGAAATGTTTGATGGTTAACCTAACTTTTAATAATTAACATTAGACAAGATGTTCGGAATGAACTGAATGGGCGAGTTTTGTTGCAATTCTGATTTTAATATGTAGCGGTATATTAGGTCACTTTCGCAGGTCCGCCAGTACTATAATATTCCGTACTTATCATTTATTCTGTTCTTTGAGGTGTTTTCAGATATTTTCGCTGAGATTCAGGACGAGGTGGAGAGGGAGAAAGGCACATGTACATAAGGGACTGGATTTGGAACATGTACACATCACAGTAAGCTATGAATTTGTCATGTTTGAAAGTAAATAGAAATGTTCTTCTAATATGTATCCAATCATAAGTTAGTAGCGTTGGGTGTGCTTCTTGAGATGTAACAGTGCTGTGCTATAAAATTGTTTATCTTCGACGATGTCGATATGTAAATATTATATGTCAGAAAACTGTTTCATAATGGGGTTCATTAAAGTAGGCTACTACTTTTCATTATAACACAGTTTTTCCAACGAATCAGAGCTTAATATTTTCATTCATTGACCAATTAGGTAAGGATAGCTCTCGCATGCACTCAAAATCCAACATGTCGGACATGATTTGAAAGTTGGCAATGTAGCCTATATTGGATCAACCCTTGTAGTTACATTGCATAAACAAATTGGGCAATATTGCAAAAGAAATAGCACTCTACCTTAATATCCGCAACTCCAATTTCTACATATTCGTAAGATTTCGCCGACAATTTTAGTGAATGCCGTTGTTGACATAAACACACCAGAACGTCATGTAGAAAGCATGCGTATGATATTAGTTCCACGGAAATTATAATACAGCTTTCTTTTCGTTAAATGGATTTCTTAAGCGAAACTTTTCCGCCAGATGTCATGACTGTTCTATGTGGGACCCCATTGATTTGCATTCCGTTGACATTCTATGCGCATCGAATTTGAAGAATAACAAGTTGATAATACGATACATTTTAATTTTAAAGCGTTTGTAACAGCCTATTTTGTGTTATTTGAAGTAAATAACAAAATGATCCCACATTGTACCTTTGTGCTATCTTTTGGCGCTAGTTCACGATATCCCTAATGTACAATAAACAATGTTTCAAAGGCTTGGAAACATGACTTTGAGAAGGTATTTGATCCTTACTGGGAACACAGCGCATGCGCTCTGTTCACTAAACTAAAATCAGGTGATTGAATCTCGACAGATATTTATGAATATTTCTGTCGTAAATAAAATAATAGTACATTATGCAACGAGCCTATAATGGCAATAATTAAGTCACGAGTATGTTTATAAAACGAGCGTAAACGAGTATTATAATATACATACGAGTGTCTTAATTACCATTATTGGCGAGTTGCATACGACTGTTTATGTTCGACGATAATTATAACTTTATATATATATATATATATATATATATATTTAGAATTTGGCCAATTATAGACCGCTTTGAACCTAAGACTACGGTATATTGTTTCGTTTTTTCTTTTCTTCCCAAAACTTCTTCATACGTTGGCTGATGGCCTGCCTCTGTTCCGCTGATAACACTCTCCGTGGTTGATGTGGAACTTGCAGAATCGAATAATCTGCAGTAGTGATCAGTCGCCGGAATTCCACCCTATTAGAAATGATGTTGTTTGTGATCTCTTCCAGCCATCTAGTGGTGTTTTTTAATTTGGAGATGTAGTCAAAATTTTTCTTAGTTAGCCTGCTGCTATCCATTCTATGAAGGTGACCATAAAATCGTAGTCTCCGTCTTTTAATTGAGTCTGTAATTTTTTCCACATTTCGGTAAAGGTCTTCATTTCTTCTCTTCATCCAAATATCTTTATTCTTTTGGGGACCCAAAATTTTCCTAAGTATTTTCCTTTCTTTCTTTCTTTTCCAGTTCCTCTTGTTCACCTCTTTTGTTCAACGTTAAACATTCTGATCCGTATAATACCTCTGGTTTAATTACAGTTGTGTAGTGCCTGATTTTTGCCAGGAATGAAATTAATCGTTTGTTGTATCTATGTTGGGTGAGTTTATAGGCATTTTCCATCTTTCTTAATTTCTCCTTGCAGGATGTGTTATCA
Source organism: Meconema thalassinum (assembly GCA_946902985.2). Classification (NCBI taxonomy): domain Eukaryota; kingdom Metazoa; phylum Arthropoda; class Insecta; order Orthoptera; family Tettigoniidae; genus Meconema; species Meconema thalassinum. The sequence continues at coordinate 599,333,219 of OX336388.2, read as the reverse complement.
AGTCCATTTGACTGGATCCATTCTCCCAAATATTTAAATTTATCAACTCTTTGAATCTGTCCATGTTGAGTTGTTAGATATTTTTCTCCATTGTGTCTGTGTTCAATATATTTGTTTTTTTTTCATATGAAATCTGAAGACCAGTTTTTATTGCTATTTCATGTAGGGTTTAACTTTATTATATGTTTTATCATAAATATTCATAAATATATGTGTGATTCAGTTACTTCAGTTACTAGTGAACATGGCGCGCTGGCCTTGCTGACTGAACAGAGCGCATGCGTGGGCCAAGGTACTCCGAAAACAGAGACCATTCACTTGGCTTGCCAACACAGAACACCTATTGTTTACAGCCCGCAGTCCAGCCCTATAGCATTCACTAATATTGTCACCGAAGTTGTTTGAAAGCAATGCGCTGTGTAGAAATTGGAGTTGGGGATATTAAGGTAGGCCTACAGTGCTATTTCTTATCTCATATTCGCCAGTTTATTTACGCGACATATGGACGGTGCATGTCTGTAATTTATATAGATATGTTGGATTTTGAGCGCATGCGCGAAGGTATCGTTACCTAATTGGTCACACAACTGTTTCTTGAGCTCTGATTGATGGAAGAAACTGTTTCATAATGAAAAATAGTGTTATAATGAGCCTCATTATGATACAGTTTTCTGACATATAATGTTTACATTTCGACATCGTCGAACATAATTGGTTGTATGCAACTCACCTATAATGGTGATTAAGACACTCGTAGGGAAATTATAGAACTCGCTTCGCTCGTTTTATAAACATACTCGTGTCTTAATTATTGCCATTATAGGCTCGTTGCATAATGTACTATAGAATGCTTAATCTGCATTTTATATAGAGCACTTGAAGAACGTATTTGGAAGACCATGTAGCAATTTAATGTGTAACCTTAAATATGCCTTGGCTCTTTTCAGGGTGGAAGGTTATTGGGCCACGGCAATTGATTTACGTAATACGCACATTATACCCAACCTTTTTTGCAACATCTACATAAACTACATTACCTTCGAATCTGGAAAGAGCCAGGACAGTATAATTCACACGTTCTTATACTATTTTCCCTGCGTTGTAGAGAACATTACTCACGTGAAAGGCCCGTCACCGAAGATATTTACGGAGCCCAATGCCTGGCCTGTCATGTTATAGAGCCCACTGAAAGAGATGCGATCAAAGTACAGGTCGAAATCTGCCTTCAGATTTTCCATATCGTTAGCTATATTGACGATCTTGAACGTGGATAGGTTCTTAATCATCAAGTCATCCAAACTAGCAGAAATTCTGAAAAGAAATATAAAAGGCAAGTTATATCCTAAAGTGCATGTCTAAACAACAGGTTTCCCTAACGCAAGCATACCTGTACTGATGTGTGTATGATAACTGGTATTTGAATAAATTCAAAAGAGGCATCCTCATTCCACGGAGACTGGTCCGATAACCTACTGTAGATGTCGGGCCTCTTAAAACAACAATTATCATCATGATCATCTCTCCAGTGGAGGAACTGTACCTCTTTTTCCCAGTACTTCAATCTTTCAAATTAAGGTTCTTATGCCAAAAATGGAATATTGAGAGTATTCCCAGACATCGATCAGCTTTGAGACAGTCAGAAACCTATTACAAATGTTCTTCTAGTATACACCGTGGTGTAGTGACTAGCATAATTGGCTGTCACCGCGAAGCTCCGAGTTCGATTTCCGGCTCCGCCAACAAATTTATTTCTGGTCTGAGGCCTCATGAGGTAAAACTGAGAAGATGCGGGTTCGACTCCCATCTTAATCATCTTGGAATTGGTAAACCGTAGTTTCCCACTTCTACTCTAGGCAAATGCCGGGATGGATCCTAACTTAAGGCCACGGTCGCCTCCATCGGAATCCTCATCTGCTTTACAAATGCACACACTAATACAGCCATCACAATAACGCATGTCATCAGACAGATTTCTCCCACGCACACCGAAGTACACGGGGCTACGTGACCACGATATTGATTTTGACGAGGACTGGGTAGGAGGCGGCCGTGGTCTTAAGTTAGGAGTAGCATTTGCCTGGAGTAGAAGTGGAGAAACCACAGAATACCACTTCCAGGATGGCTGAGGTGGGAATCGAACCTGACCTCCGGAGCTACCTTAGCGGTCCCAAGGCACACGCAGTTCGCACTGTACTACGCCCCTACAGGCAGTCCCCTACTTCATGTTTGACTGGCTGCGTGGCTCAGCGGTAACGTTCTCGCCTGCTGTGCCCAAGATGCCACGCAGCCAGTCTACGACAGTATTGTACAAGCAAATCAAATGACAGGCATTTGCTGGTTGACAGCTCATTAAAGCGAGCATTGGACAACAGGAAACAGCAAAAATCGTATACTTTAACGTGTAAGTTGCAAAACGAAAGGAGGAAGACCTATTTGCAAGTTCCTTGTTAGCTACAGAATTAGCGGCTTCGGTGGCGTAGTCGGTAGCATGATGAGCTTCTATGCACAAGGTCGCGGGTTCAAACCCAGCCGAAGTCGTCGGATTTGTTAAGAGCGTTAAAAATCCCTCAGTATGCCTTCCTTCAGAGGGGAAGTAAACCCGGCGGGCCCATGTCATAGATATATGGCATACAGGTTTCCAATAACTAAACTTGTGTGAAGCAACATTTGCAGGTTAGATTTGATTAATGCTCTTAAGTTCCAACGTTCGTCACCAGGCTCTGGTTGCGATGGCATCTAGTAGTAGCCAAGTTTACAGTTAGGGTGTCCTGGACGGTAGCATTTGGTAGTGAAAGTAGGAACTACTTGAAATTATCGTCTGCAGTCCTTACTTGATTAAAAACAGATAACGCACACTAATACAGTCATCACAATTAACACCGGTTATCAGACAAATTCTACACACACCCAAAGTACAAGGGACAACATGACCGCGATGTCACAGCCCCTAAACTAAGGATCCAACCAACGAAAAGCTACAGAATCAACTGTTCCAGAAGAAAAGGTCGACTTTCACAAGGGGCCTGAAACATTTTTGCATTCTGGAACTTGGAAACTTTCCGATAAAATGGATATTTTGATTTCCGTTGCCCACGTGACACAGTATCCGTTTAATGAAGGGAATTTAACACATAACATGCTTGCCACGGGAGGTGAGTGATTAACGTGTAGGTCTACTAACCCCAAGCTTTCAGGTTCGCTCCAGGCCATCGTAAGTGATTTTTGAAAGGCGGCAAAAATTACGACACCATGTCGTACGATGCAGTAGGCCGTGTTCATAATGGCAAAATGAATCTTGGGAGTTTCCGCCAACACAAAGTTCCTCATTTCTCTACTAGAAAGCTCTATAGTGTTCAAGGAGCTTAGATATCTAACCTCCTTGACTTTCATAGTGCTTCAAGGAACAACGAAATTCGACATGCAAGCTACCCTCAGGGTGTCAAATAACAAAGCTTGCACCCGGCATCCAAGGCCATACGATTATTATTGTTATTATTATTAACACATAACATAACTATAATTTCACGCGACCGGCAAATATTCCTGTTTAAAACAAGTTTCCGTTTAATAAACGGTCCGTTAAAGGCAGATTTAACTCTATTGTATTTCTCTTACTTGGCCAGCTCGGCGTCTACGTTGACGTCATAGTGAGGTACGGTAAGAGGTTCCAGCACAGGTACTCCCAACGCCGGAATGCCTTCGGACATCAGCTCCCGCAGCGACTCCAGGGCCTTGATGATGGCATCGTCTATGTCTTTCTTGGGCTCTGGTGCGATTACTGTAATTAATATTCAAATATTGTTTTATTAACCGTGCAGAAGAGAATTCAGGTTTTTCTTTCACTGTAGATTTTATTTAGCGTATGGCTTTACAGATGCAATATGTAATTTTCCACAGAATAAATAGTATACACAATAGCTTCTTCAGATGCTGGGGGAGCTGTGAGAAATGGGCGACCAGCATCGCAATATATCCGAATAGGGACAGTCAACATCTTAACCCTGACGGACAAGACTGAGGAGCTAGTGGACTTCATGATGGAGAAGGATATAGCCATCCTCGGTCTCAGTGAAACGAAATGGAAAGGAAAAGGGGAAAGAAAACAAAAGGAAGGATACAGGCTGTTTTACAGTGGAGGACAGGAGCCAAGAAATGGAGTAGGAATGTTATAAGAAAGGATGTCCTAGAGTATGTGGAGGAGGTGAATAAGATGAGTGACAGAATGATCATAGGAAGGATACAGTTCCAGACAGGGACAAAAGATCTGTTTCAAGTATATGCTCCACAAACGGGGAAGAAAGAAGAGAACTTAGAAGGATTCCTAGAAGATGTGGAAACATATATAGAAGATAAGGAAATAATAGTAACGGGAGCTTTGAATGCACTAGTAGGAAGAGACTGACAAGGAAGAAAGGATATCCTGGGGCCATATGGTTATGGCAGTAAGAATCCAGAAGGAGATTTCTTAATGGATTTCTGTCAGCAGAACCAATTAATTATAGGGAATACGTGGTTCAGAAAGAAAAAATAGCCAGAATATAACGAGGTATGGATGGGGAGATAGAAAAACGAACACTATGATAGACTACGTATTAGTCGAAAAAGGACATCGGAATGAGCTAATGGATGTCACAGCCATGCCAGAGGAAGCCTTTGGAGGAGACCATAGGGCAGTGGTAGCAAAATTAAAAGTAGGAAAGATCATAGGATTACCAGAAAAAAGGGAAAGAAAGTTTAAGGTCTGGGGACTAAAGGAAAAGGAGGTTGCAGAAGAGTTTAAGAAAGAATTGCAAGAACAGATACCTAGGACGGATATAACCATGTGGAACAAGAATGGGAAAAGTTTAAGTGTACATTTGTAATCTGTGCAGAGAAATCATGTGGTAGAACATCAGGAAAGGTACGGGAAAAGGCGACAAAATGGTGGAATCATAGAATGAAAGTAAAGGTAAGGGAAAAGAAGAAAACTTGTAAGGAATGGAAAACAAAAAAGACTGAAGATAGTAGAGCAAAATATATAGAAACAAACAGAGATTGCAAGAAAGTAATTGCAGAGGAAAAGAAGAAAAGCTGGGAAGAATTCACCCAGGAAATAAGGGAGGATTTAAATTCTGGAAATAAATTGCTGTTTGGAATTATAAAAAAGTAGAAGGAATGAAAAGGTGAACACTGGGTTCGTGAAAAACAAAGAAGGTGAAATATTGACAAAACCAGAAGAGATAACGGATAGATGGAAAGAATATTTCAGCGAGCAGTTGAAGGTGAGACGCCATGCATGCGAAGAAGTTAGGCAAACAGCCAAAACGGTGGAGGAAAAAATAGAAGAAGAACCAGACATTACTATGGCAGAAGTGGAATGGACAGTTAGGAAGATGAAGATGGCGAAAGCTGTGGGAATCGACGAAATGGCAATAGAAATGATCAAGGCGGCAGGACCAGTGGGACTGCAATGGACATATGTGGAGTGTGTGGAGAGAGAAGAAAGTTCCTGAAGACTGGATAAAGGGAATAATATTGCCAATATTCAAGAAAAGAGACAGGAAGGTGTGTGGTAACTACCGAGGAATCACCATCATATCGCATGTTGCCGAAGTGATGGAAAGAATCCTAGGAAAAAGAATTAGAGTAAAGGTAGAAAGCCAAATAAAGGAGGAGCAGTTTGGATTTAGAGGGGCAGGTCAACAGTGGAAACCATTTTCATTCTGAGACAGAACATTGAAAAGAGTTGGGAATATGGGAAGGATATGGTAATGGATTTTATTGATCTAGAAAAGGCCTATGATAGCATCTCTAGAACAAACGTTTGGGAAAGCTTAACAAATAGGGGGATAGGCAAAAAACTGTGAGAAATGATAAAAGGAATGTGCATGGATTGCTACAGTAGTGTGAAGACTAGAGTCGGGACATTGGCACTGGACTAAAGCAAGGAAGTGTGTTGTCAACATTATTGTTCTTAATGGTGATGGATGACATCATGAAGGCAGAAATGAAAGACTATAGTAGGGCAAAGATGAAGGTAATGTTGTTTGCAGACGATGTTGTGATTTGGGGCGAGGATGAGATGGAGGTACAAGAACAGTTAGACGTAATAAATGAAAAGATTGATCAATGGGGATTGTATGTATGTATGTATGTATTCTTTATTGTCAGACAGATAGACTCCACTAGTGACAATATAATAACAATAAAATTTACAATTATAAACAAAACAAAAACAGCAAACACGTACAAAAATAGCAATACACTAATCTATTATAAATCAGCAACCACAACCATACAGACACGCACTCAAACATCCTATCTCAAGCATTCATTCATGCAATCCCTTTGTACAAGAAACATTACAATAATTATTACAGAAAAAAAAACTATCAACAGTAAACAGAAACAGGCAAAACATAAAATAAAAGATAAGAAGACAAAGTTCAGAAACTAGGGAAAGTAATACAAGAGCGACATTCAAGGATCTAGATAACAGCAAACAAAAAATACATTACTTCATTCACTCGTACATTCAATCAAAAAATCAATCAACCATTCATTCGACCACATGTTCAATCAATCAACGCAAATAGAAATTAACCCAATAAGCAATACACTATTTTACAGCCCACTTGAGATATCTCTCATAACAGTTAATAGAGAGTCGAAGTGAATATCAGTAGCACTTCTACTCTCCATCAAGCTGTATGTTGACTGCAACCGGATCAGACATGAATTTTTGTGCACATTAATTCTCGATCTGACCCCATCGAACGTGTGCTTCCGTCTGGTGGTTCTCTGAGGGACGTGAAAACCCAAGTCAGCTAGCAACTGATTAGAGTCAATTCCGCCATTAACCAGCTTCCAAAGGAATCTCACGTCACCCACTGTGCGCCGACTGCTAAGTGGAGGAAGACCGTACACGTTGCAATAACTCTCATACTCAGCTCTATGGTACGGTCGTCCACCCCTGTAACAGAGCCATTTAATAAATCTCTTTTGCACACGTTCGATGGCGTCAATTTTATTACTGTGAAAGGGATTCCAGATCACACTACAGTATTCTAATTTAGGCCGAATGAGTGACTTAAATAATTTGGATAGAGTTATGTCCGAAAAATAATTTAAACAATTTCTTTTTAAAAATCCCAGGATCCGGAAACTTTCACGACATATTTTTGAAATATGTTCATCGAACGAGAAATTATTAGTGATTGTCACCCCTAGATCCTTAATGGTTGACACTCTACGTAGCGTTTCATTTTTAATACAGTAATTAAACCTGGGTAGGAGGTTACGTTTCAATGAAACTGACAACACTTTACACTTTTCAGTATTCAGTTTCAGTTTCCATGTTTCACACCATTCACTGAGTTGGTGTAGGTCTTGTTGCAACGACTCACAGTCATTTATAGTACTGATGGGCATATACAGTTTAAGATCATCAGCGTACATCAGGCACCTAGAATTATGAATTATACGAGGGATATCATTTACAAAAAGTATAAAAAGCAGAGGGCCCAATACAGAACCCTGAGGGACACCGGAAGTAACGTTAACAGATTTAGACTTATTATTATTAATTACAACTGATTGGGTTCTATTTGAGAGGTAGCTTTTGAAGAAACGTAAAAGATTACCAGTTATACCAAAGTTTGAAAGTTTAAGAAGCAGTAGGTTGTGATGAACGCTGTCGAAAGCCCTAGAGAAGTCAGTATAGATAACATCAGCACTACCACGGTTATTCATAAAGGTGGATACATCATGAGTGAAGACTGCTAGGTTGGTAGCAGTGGATCGCCTAGGAAGAAAGCCGTGCTGAAGTTCAGTGATGAATGGTGACACGTGAGCGTACACTTCGTCTCGAACAATTGATTCAAAGACTCGCGCGAAAATAGACATTAGTGTTACTGGCCTGTAATTTACTACCTTCTGCCTGGAGCCTTTCTTTAACACTGGGGTGATATGAACTGATTTCCAGTAATCCGGAAACACTCCTTCACTGATGGCTTGGTTGAATAGGATGTAAAGTGGACGAGATAGCTGGTGGCATAAAGATTTAATTATTTCTATAGAAATGGCATCAGGACCGGGAGACTTGCCAGAGGATAGATTATGTAATTTATTCTTGATGCAGTCTTCGGAAATATGGAAGTACGAAATGCTGTCGTTACTGGAGGGTGGCAGATCAGGTAATGGTGGCGGTATAGAATTTACAGGAAGGAATAAGGTTTCGAAATAATCAGAAAACAGCTCACAGGCAGAGTTTGCATCAGTACTGGTACGACCGTCATACTCGAGCGAGACTGGTAATCTGGTGTTCCTAGATCTCTGCTTAATGAAGGACCATAGTCTGTTCGGATTAGTTTTAACACTGGAGTCTATGTCTTCCAGGTAGGCGTCATACTTTCGGCGTTGAATTTCTTTGAATTCGAGTCTCCTGACCACAAATTCAATTCTATGGCATTCCAAAGAAGAGCGTTTCCATTGACGATGAGCCCTATTTTTCGAATGTAGCGCGCTGATTACATCTGCATCAAACCAAGGTGGATAACGGTAGGGATTAACCTTCACACGAGGAACAGAGTTAAACAGTGGTGATGAGTAGAGGTAAGAAAGAAGGAAAAGGAGTAATCAAAGTAGGAGATAAGGAATTGGAAGTGGTGAAACACTTCAAATACTTGGGAAGAGAAATAACTGAAGATGGAAGATTAGATTTGGAAATTAGCAGAAGAATACAACTCGGGAGTGCTTTCTACAACAGGTACGGGGACTAGTATGGAACAAGGATATACAATTAAGGCTAAAGAAGTTATGTACAAAGCATATTATGTCCCTATAATAACATATGCAGCAGAAACGTGGGCAATAACTAAGAGGGATGAGAGCAGAGTACAGGCAGCTGAGATGAGATTCCTGAGAAGTATGATCCAGAAAACAAGGAGAGACAGAGTGAGAAATGAAGATATACGGAAAGAACTGGGAGTACAGAAACCAAATGACAAACTGAAACAAAACAGATTGTGATGGTTTGGACATGTCAATCGAATGAATGAAGTAAGGCTACCAAGTCGAGCACTGGAACGACGGGTGATAGGGAAGAGAGGACGAGGAAGACCAAGAATGCGTTGGATGGAGTCGGTGAAGAATAGCATTAGAAAACGAAACCTGGATTGGAACACCGTGTCGGAAGAGGAATGGTGGAACGACAGAACAAAGTGGAGAGAAACCATATTTGCCCCCACACAGTGTCAGCTGGAAAAGGGGAAATGAAGAAGATGAAGACACAATAGCATATCCTTGCAAACATCTCTTTCGAATTTCCCCTTTTTCAACAACTGACAAATTATTCCCAGTTATGCTATTAATTTGGTTTCACACATTTTAAAGCAACAAAACAAACATATATTGCTTAAATGTATATTTAAAGATCATTATTGGTTCGCGAGATATTAAAATCGGATGACCTTTTAGTTTTGGTCTTTTTTTTAATAAGAGGCTATAGGAAAAAGGGGGACATCACTACAAGTTCTAGGACAGCCTGTATGTTGAAATCCCATTATTGGTTAGCGAGATATCAGATTCGGGGCCGATACGAGGAGGGATCAAAAAGAAGTGAATCAGCTCCTGTCAGTAACTTTCACGTTAATTGGGAGTTTATCAACTTTGCTTTTTATGTGATGAATTGTGTGACCTGACGTTTGGTTACAGCGAGGTCGTCTCTTGCACCTTGCACCGCGCATTGCACCTTGAGAGGTCTTGCTTGATCTACACCCAGGCTTGCTCAAACCGGGCATTCCGCCAAGTGGGCGCCCGCTCCGTACCCGGGCGGCAAGCGGGCAGGGTAGCTGCGTTCAGTCTTGGCAGCGTAGAGCCACCGATTGCGTCACTCCAGTGACAGCTGGTGTTTTGAATTGGAGTCAGCTGAGAAGAGACAACGTTCTGGTGCAAATAGCGTGCAACAAGAATCCGAATGGGAAGGACAGTGCCTTTTTGTGCCAATTGGAGAACGTGCTAAATGTTTAGTATGTGGACATTCTGTGATAGCTAAAAAATATAACGTTGAGCGACAACTGTAATATGAATGTTTGGTTCTACATATTTATGTGAACAACTTTTCTCCGCATTAAACTTTGCAAATCGAGACATCGATCACAAATGACAGAGGGCTGTTCTTCGACGGCACACCAGTAGTAGACTAGTATTTGTCCAGACTATTCGCTCACTAACAGCAAAACATAGGACACATACATCATAATGTACACACATGAATGCCTGCAATTTTGTAATATAATGTAAATACATTGTCATTAATAAAACAGTATTATATTGAGCCTGCCGCCCCTGAATCTCTACCGCATCCCGGTATGAGACACTATTCGCATTGCCTACCCTGTGAACCTGGACACGTTCTCTCGCTTCGGCTTGCTTCACTGTGACGTATGCATTCTCGTAAGAGCTCGGCTGTATTGGGCCAGGGAAAACGGGAGCCCAGCTATCCACCTCTGATGTACAGTATATTATACGAACTGAACTATCTTTATCGATTTGCAGTCCATCCTATTAATGACTAAGCTTTCGGGCTCTATTCATGACCGTTCAGATTTATATTGGAAAACTCGTATCTCCTCGGCTTCGGTGGAGTAGTTGGTAGCATGTTGAGCTTCCATGCCCAAGGTCACGGGTTCAAACTCGGCCGAAGTCATCGGATTTTTTGAGAGCGTTAAAAATCCCTCAGATTACTTCCTTCGGAGGGGAAGTAATGCCGGTGGGCCCATGTGATAGATTTATGGCATGGAAAGGAACCTTCCACTAACTACACTTACGTGTAGCTAAATTTCTAGGTTAGATTTCATTAATGCTCTATTAGTTCCAACGTTCACCGCCAGATGCTGGCTGCGGTGGTATCTAGTACCCAAGTTTACAGCTACATGTCGTTGACGGTAGCATTTGGTAGCAAAAGTAGAACTATTTGAAAATTGATCGTCTGCAGTCCTTACCTGAATTATAGACAACACAGATACCACAATTAACACCGGTTATCAGACAGATTCTACGCACATCCAAAGTACATGGGGCTACATGACCGCGTTGTCGCAGACCCTAAACTGAGGAACCACTAACTCTCTAACAACTGAAATGCACTCCTGTGAATAAAATGCACCCTGAACACCTACAGATGAGGATGACCTAGCCTTCTCACATGAAACTCTACTCAAAATTTACCGCAGTCATTCCCTGCTCATAGAGTTCATTTCATTGTGACTATGATCAGAATATACCATTCGTTTTATTTTCATCTACAAGTATTTGTCTATAATACTAACTAGATAATCTACAAGAATCGCACTGCAGTTGCTATTGGATGTAAGGTGCCGCTTGAAAAACACTCAGATTGCTCTCCTATGGTGGCTAAATATGGTCCTGAATTAACCTTCATATCTCGCACAGAAAAATTGCGAATTATGTTACATATAATACTGTAAATAATTTTCCATTCAAAGGGGATTTTCCACACTATATTTTGAATTCAAATTAATTGTCAGATGGACACAAAATTTAATTGTTCCTTTAAAATATTTCACTGTCATCAGATTATTTACAAACATGACCTTTACTGTATTCATTTTCTAACTTCTGATATTCTGTATTTTATAACATGAGTTATTATTGAGCAGCTCAGAATGCATTGCTTAAAAAAAATGAAATGAATACGGATCCATCTCACCTGCATACTGTATGAAAATTTGGCACGCTAACTGTGAAGTCATCTGCTAGTTCAGTACGATTATATGAAGCTCCCATTGGCTAATAATATCATACCTTGGTTACATCCAAGGAACAACAACAACAAACATGCACTCCCATGCACTTATCCACTGAGCTACCCGCTCTGGAAACATTCACTTTGGTTGGTTGGTTGGTTGGTTGGTTGGTTGGTTCCTTAGTTTAGGGGCTGCGACAACGCGGTCATGTAGCCCCTTGTGTAGAATCTGACCGATAACCGGTGTTAATTGTGATGACTGAGTTAGTGTGTGTCATATGTTTGAAACTAAGAGCATTAATCAAACCTAACCTAAAAAATTTTGATTCACACAAGTTTAGTTAGTGGAAGGTTCTTTTACATGCCGTCTATGACATGGGTCCACCGGCTTTACTTCCCCTCCTTAGGAAGGCATACTGAGGGATTTATAACGCTCGTAAACATTCCGACGACCTCGGCCGGATTTGAACCCGCGATCTTGGGCATAGAAGCTCAGCATGCTACCAACTACGCCACTGAAGCCACCAAACATTCACTTTAAATGGGATAATAGTCTTCTAGGGATCTCCTCTCCTGCCACATGCCCAACAGACATTACACTTTTAACCAAGATATTAAAAAACTTAATTAAAATTTCGCACTGTCGCCATCTTGAGGTTATGTAAACAATTGACCTAAATTAGGTGCCAGTGCATTACAATGTGCATGAACATTTACTGTACCATATTTTACTGCGCTCAGATGGTTGAATCGCGAGAAAAGTCTATTAAAATGTTCCACCTTCGCTTGACCGCCATGTTTCTTTTGTATTGTACAGGGTTTTGAAAGTTACATAGATGAACTTGTAGTAGTGGCCCTTTATCACCGTCCAAACTTCCAGGGTGATATCAGTAATAGTTTCGGAGATATAGAATACCAGTGAAATATTTCGCACAGCCACCATCTTGAGGTTATGTAAACAATTGAACTACATTAGATGGCATTGTATTGCAATGTATATAAACATTTGCTGTACCAGGTTTCATTAAGTTTGGATGGTTAAATCGCGAGAAAAGTCTATTAGAATATTTCACCTTCGCTTGGCCGCCATGTTCGTTCTGAAGTTATCATAGATGATCTTTTAGTAGTGCCCTCTATCACCGTACAAAATATCAGGGTGATATCGGCAATTGTTTCGGAAATTTAGAATGCCGGTGAAATATTTCGCACAGCCGCCATGTTGGATTTATGGGACGTAATAAAATTTGAAGGGCACGGTCGGGGTCGGCCAAAATGATGCTATGACCTTACCGAGTTTCATTGAAATCTCTCCAGCCTTTTAGAAGTTATTAGGGGGACACACACAAAAACACACACATACGCACACACACACACATGCACAAAAGTTGATCTCATAAGCCTATTATTTCATAAATGAAAATAGGCTAATGACATTTCACTACATTATTAACAGTGTTTTTGGAAAACATGTAGGTATATTAGGTCATATTGTACCTCTTTATGAGGGGCAGATGGCCTGGTAGTTCCGCCCCTAAAACAACAATAACTAACTCCATCTTTTTGGATCATATTACAGTATTTTTAGGGCATATTTGCCTGCCTATTTCTCGTTTCTGTAGGATTTTAACATCTGAACCTTAATAATGAGTTACCTACGTACTAACTCGTGCTCTCAGCTCCAGTGCAATTAGATTGCATGATCCTTGCTCCAGTCTGTTCCTTCGTGATGCGAGGTAGCTACGTAATTTACATCCAGAAATTTCTACGTAGCTTTTTAATGCCACTTTGTGTGGCTTTCCGCTCTCTCCACCTAGAGGATTTTGCATTACGGCTAGTCTCTCTCAGCCTCATCTCTTCGGGGTCACCGAAAGGTCTTAGTAATGACTCATTCAGCCATCTAGTTAATATTTGCTGCGTTTATTATCCAGCTCTTGAGGCCATTTTAATTGGAATTTAAAGCTTCAAACCACCATGGACTCATAAACTCCAACCAAGTTTAGTAATCTCCAGATTCGGATTTAAAAAAACGTTGATCCTTTAATAAAAATTGAAGCAAAAGTTCTCCTCTACTTAAAACTGGCTTACAGTTTGCCCTCCGAATCCCATTTCAGATCGCTCAATTTACTCACTAAACTTAACAAGTAAGTCAGCTTAAATTCATCGGCATTGTAAAGCCAATATTGTAGGCCAATTATATTTCACATTTAACCTTAAAGCCTCTAGCAACTTTTTTGTATTCCATTTTCTCAACCATTAGCGTTTGTATTTTTGCTTGTATCTTTTCCTGTTACAATATTTAATATTTTATAAAGAATACAGTTAAACAAAAATATCTGTACTTGTGTTCAATGCCCGATTCCGATTGTATCTTCATCTGGTTCTAATGTCAGCATCTAAACCAATCTACCAACTCTCCCTTCCATCAACCTTTATTCTTCTTGTGTTTTGCATCCGCAAACCATTGCGACAACGTCCCAGCGGTCGCTAGCGCAGTGTAGCCAGAATTACAAGGAACTGTCATGTGAAATGTTAAGACGTCCTGGCATGTCACAGAGAACGTCCCTCCTCTTTGATATCAACATTTAAGTCTATTGACCAAGGCAACAGTAGGCCTACCTGATATAGGATGCTGGTGGACGCGTGCGTCTGATGCAGCAACAGCAAGCAGAACGAGAACGGCTGCGTACATAGTCCTCATAGTGGATCTGAAAACAATTGCAACAGAATTATACAAATACAAATTCCTTCATTACACTGAGAAGAATTGAATCATGGATATATTTTTAGGCCTAGGTTATGATCACTTGTTGCCTTGGTAGCTGTATAAAAGGCTTAGATGATGAACACTTGTTCCCTTGGTAACCTATAGAATACCTAGATGGTAAACACTTGTTGCCTTTATAACCATATGGAAGACCTAGATGGTGAACGTTTGTAACCTTGGTAACCGTATAGAATACCTAGATGGTAAACACGTGTTGCCTTTATAACCGTATAGAAGACCTAGATGATGAACGCTTGTAGCCTTGGTAACCGTATAGAATACCTAGATGGTGAACACTTTTTGCCTTTATAACCGTATAGAAGACCTAGATGGTGAACACTTGTTGCCTTTATAACCGTATAGGAGGCCTAGATGGTGAACACTTGTTGCCTTTATAATCGTATAGAAGACCTAGATGATGAACACTTGTTGCCTTTATAACCATATAGAAGACCTAGATGGTGAACACTTGTTGCCTTTATAGCCGTATAGAAGACCTAGATGATGAACACTTGTTGCCTTTATAACCGTATAGAAGACCTAGATGGTGAACACTTGTTGCCTTTATAACCGTATAGAAGACCTAGATGGTGAACACTTGTTGCCTTTATAACCGTATAGGAGACCTAGATGGTGAACACTTGTTGCCTTTATAACCATATAGGAGACCTAGATGATGAACACTTGTTGCCTTGTTAAACGTATAGAAGACCTAGATGATGAACACTTGTTGCCTTGGTAACCGAATAGGAGGCCTAGATGATGAACACTTGTTGCCTTGGTAACCATATAGGAGGCCTAGAGGTGAACTCTTTTTGCCATGGTAACCATATAGGAGGCCTAGATTATGAACACTTGTTGCATTGGTAACCGTATAGGACGCCTAAACGATGAACACTTGTTGCCTTGGTAACCATATAGGAGGCCTAGATGTGAACTCTTTTTGCCATGGTAACCATATAGGAGGCCTAGATTATGAACACTTGTTGCATTGGTAACCGTATAGGACGCCTAAACGATGAACACTTGTTGCCTTGGTAACCATATAGGAGGCCTAGATGATGAACACGTGTTGCCATGGTAACCAGTGATATTTTACTGTTTCCCTCTTTGTGGATCCGACTATATGTTTCGTAAGCAAAGCAAAGCAGTCTATAACAGTTGAAAGGGAGAAACAATCAATATACGGAAAGTGTGAAGACACACCAAAACGTTCTCTCATATATATGCTATTGAACAAAGAAGTTTGAAACTTTCTATTTGGAGCGAGAGGGTCGGGGTGTCGTAAGAAACCCAAGTTTCATCTCCTGTGACTATCTGTGTCAGAAATTCTTCGCCGCCTTCATTGTAACGGGTCAAAAACTGAAGTGCACTATCCATCCGTTTTGTTTTGTGTTGCTCCGTAAGAATCTTTGGTACCCAACGTCGGCAAAGTTTACGAAAGTTCAGTTTTTCGGTAACAATTTCATGAATTAGTGATCGTGAGATGTGGGGAAATTCCTTAGCGAGAGCACTAATTTTAAACCTGCGGTTTTCCCGGATCTTGTCATCAATCGCGTGAACCAGTTCTTCTGTAACCAAAGATGGACGCCCACTTCGTTCTTCATCGTGCACTTCACTACGTCCTTCATTGAACTGTCGGACCCATCTTCTCACCATTGAATCACTCATCGCATTTTGTCCATACACTTCGCAAATTTGCCGATAAATTTCAATTGGTTTCACTTTCCTAGCATTCAGAAAACGAATCACAGATCTGATTTCACAAGCGGCGGGATTTTCAATCATCACCGACATTGTACGAGTAAACATGCACAACAACGCGTACGTGGCTGACAGCGCTCTCCAAATGGCGCACGTTTCTTCTCCTTGATACAGAGCGTCTACCGCACATATGCGGAACTGCGCTGCAGCGGAACGTACAACTAGTTAAAGACACGAGCGGCACACGTCTATGAAGAGGGTATACAAAAACTCGTGCCACGCTACGACAAATGCCTGCAACATTTCGGCAGTTATGTGGAAAAGTAGTTTAAGGGTTGTAGAATTTTGTGCAATAAATAATTTTTCTGTATCTGTACACAATTTAATGTTATTACCAAACGGAACTTACTTTCTGGACGTACTTCGTAATACTCAATCACGCAAGAACCACTGGTCCGATTTACTTGCCATTTTACATGGAAGTAGCTGATTTACCTGGTTATACCGTAGGATACTTTTGATTTCGATACTTTGCACTAAAATGGCGACCATTTTAGTGACGTCACTACACCCTTTGGTTTCAAACGTTCATGTTTCCATTTCAAATAAAAAGAGAACGCTGAGAAATAGCAAACTTTTCATGGCATATCCGGGGTTTAAAATTTAATTTTCTATCCTAAAGGTCCTTATCACTTCGTGTATCTCCAACGGTTAACGAGTAAAACCTAAATATGTGCTATAAAACTCGGTCAACTCCGAGCGGTGTAGTTGGACCAAATATTCCATCCTTCTCTCCCTCCACGCAGCTCCTCGCCTATCCCCTGTTTTAACTGTCACCTTCACATTTTAATTTATTTATGATCCGTAGCGAAGCACGGGTACTTCAGCTGGTAATAAATAAATAAATAAGTAAATAAACAAGCAAATAAATAAGTAAACAAATAACTAAATGAGTAAATAAGTATATAAATAAATGAGTAAATAAATAAATAAGTACATAAATAATTAAATAAATGCGTAAATACATAAGTAAACGAATGAAAAAATAAATAAATGAATAAATAAGTTTATAAATGAGTAAATAAATAAATAAGTAAATAATTAAAAAATTAAGTAAATAAATAAGCAAATAAGTAATTAAACAAATAAGTAAGCAAATAAATAACCAAATAAGTAAATGATAAATGAGTATATAAATAAGAAAATAAGTAAATAATTAAGTGAATAAATAAGTATATAAATAAGTAATTAAATAAATTAGTAAATACGTAAATAAATAAGTAAATACATAAGTAGGTAAATAAATAAGTAAGCAAATAAATAAGTAAGTACGTAGATAATCAAATAAATAAAAACGTGAATGAATAAGTAAATACATAAGTAAGTAAATATATAATTAATTACATAAGTAAATACATAAATAAGTGAATAATTAAATAAATAAGTAAATAAATAAGTAAATAAATTAATAAGTAAATGAATAAGTAAATACATGAGTAAATAAATAAGTGAGCAAATAAATAAACAAATAAGTAAATAAATTAGGAAATATACAAATAAGTAAATAAATAAATAATTGAATAAATAAATAAGTGATAAATCATTATTAATCAATTAATTAATAAATAGATTAATTAATAAATTAGTAAATAGTCTAACTAAATGAGTAGGGGAGGAAATACATTTTATGCACAACTGTATGTATCTTTAAGAGGTTATTATAACATGTGCGATGGAAGAATGATAAATAAAAACATAACATAAGCAGCATGAATACAAGATAAAACTGGAAAGTATAGAAGCGTGTTAAAAAACAATATCTAGAATGTATCTTCCATTAGTGTTGATATTGTTATTGTTCTTGTAGTGGTTGCGTCGCGTGTGTGTGGAATTTGTGTGGTGACCTGTATTATTGGGGTATCCATACAAGTGTGTAATCTTGTGATTGGGCTGGAATTAAAAGGAAGATAGGTATCCATGAGCTAAGTACCATCCCTGTTATTAGCTTGGAATTGAAAACGGAAATCCTTGGCATCTATTTTCAATCATCAATATCTTGATCTTCGTGAAATTTTGTTTACATATAGGCCAAGTCGCATAATAAACTCATTTGGACCATCCCCAAAGAGGGGCAGATTGTACGTGTGTGAATGTAGACACGAGACTTGGAGCAGCACAAGTAGGTGTGCGCGTTGAGTTATCATCCTCTCCGGCCAATCACTAGACTACTTCCCTAGCGTGTAGCATAGGCCTCCTTGCCGCAGTTAATATGCTGCGGGAGAGGCTAAAGTAGTGCGGTTGGTTAGGGAGATATGAAAGCTTAGTATGCTCACCCTCCAGGGCCGCTCCAAGGCTTGTCTCCGTACTCAGAAATGTTCCATTTCACCCTCTCTAGGGATGGTCTAGATAAATTTTGGGATGAAATGCCATCACAGATGTCTCTCCTGTGACCTGGTCAACATGTACAGTATGTAAGGCCGTGAAATCGACATTCACTATGTTCCCTTGTCAGTTCTCACTCCTGAGTCTGAGTTGTTATACACTTACCTGTTGTCTTCCAACGAGAACAGTGCGTTAAAAGACGCTCCCATATATACGGTACGTTGAAGAATGTTATCAGTACTTGAGTCAAGAGCCCTCTTCACCTGTCAAATCACGGATGACCATGGAATGAATGTCCAATGAACAATGCGATAGCAATCATCACTTGACGCGATCGTTCTAGCAAGGGCTGGAGGTGGAAAAAGAACGATACGGACATTCAGTGGTTACCATGGCAACAAGTGTTTGTCACCTAGGCATATGCATTTTAGGTAAATTTACTGATGACACCTGTTAATACTATTATGAGCGGCTTCGGTGGCGTAATTGGTAGCATTCTGAGCTTCTATGCCCAAGATCTCGGGTTCAAACCCAGCCGAAGTCGTCGGAATTTTTTAAAAGCGTTTAAAATCCCTCAGTATGCCTTCCTTTGGAGGGGAAGTAAAGCCGGCGAGCCCATGTCATAGATTTATGGCATGTTAAAGAACCTTCCACTAACTACAATTGTGCGATGCCACATTTGTAGGTTAGATTTGATTAACGCTCTATTAAGTACCAACGTTCGCCGCCAGGTCCGGTTGTGGAGGCATCTAGTAGCCAAGTTCGTGGCTATGTGTCGTTGACGGTAGCATTTGGTAGCAAAAGTAGGAACTACTTGAAATTGATCGTCTGCAGTCCTTACCTGAATTATAGATAACACACACTAATACAGCCATCACAATTAACACCGGTTATCAGACAGATTCTACACACACCCTGAACTGAGGAATCAACCAACCAATACTACAGCATTATGTTATATTATTTAATATAACATGCTTCCAATCCTCAATGGGGTCAACTTCAGCATGGGTTGCTTTGCTCTAACTTAACATACATCGTGTGTAAAACGAAATACCACATTATACCAAGTAAAAGGTAAACTATAAGAATAACAATGTTATTTAAGATCGGTGTTGTTTAAATATTAAACTAAACAATATGTACCGTATGTTAATATTATCCATTACTAGCAGTAGTACCCGGCTTCGCCCGGTGGAATGATGATAATGTTTTAAGGTCTCCTTAGAAATATAATGGACTTAAAATCTAAGTCATTTGCCCCCAAAGACAATGAGGAAGTAATATCTAGGTCATTTGCCCTTTTGATAAGGATGATAATAAAAACTACTGTTGAATTGACACATCAAACTTACAAACTACCTTAATAGAAATACATATTTCAAAATTCACAGGCGAGGAAGACTTATTGTGTGTGGTGATTAATGGTGTAATGGGCGTAACATCCACTGTAGGTCATTTGCTCTTATGATGAGGATGATAAGGGAAACTACTACCGGTATTGAATTGACACTTCAACTTATAATGTACACAATGTACTGTAATAAAAATATGGCGGCTTCGGTGGCGTATTTGGTAGCATGCTGAGCTTCAATGCCCAAGATAGCGGGTTCAAGAGCGTTAAAAATCCCTCAGTATGCCTTTCTTCGGAGGGGCAGTAAAGCCGGCGGTCCCATGTCAGATTTATGGCATGTTAAAGAACCTTCCACTAATTACACCTGTGTGAAGCTAAATTGGATAGGTAAACAACGCTCTTAGATGTCTACGTCCGTTGCCAAGAGCTGACTGCAGTGGCGTCTAGTAGCTAAGTTCCGAACTTGGCCTAGTAGTCGTGACGGCAAAAGTACGAAATATTTGAAGAATTCTAAGTTGCAGTTTGTACTTAAATTAAAAAACAGATAACACACACTAATACAGTCATCACAATTAACACCGGTTATCAGACAGATTCTACACACCCCCAAAGTACACGGGGCTACATGACCGCGTTGTCGCAGCCCCTAAACTTAAGAACCAACCAAAAATAAATATTTTAAAAATCACAGTCGAGAAATACTTTATGTAGTGGTGATTATTGGTATGATGCGCGTAACATCTAGGTCATTTGCACTTATGATGATAATAATAAGGTAATTAAAAAATGACTACTAAACGAACATGGTGTTATTTTAAAACTGATATAGGTAATTCAGGTGTCTAGCTTCGATGTCTTCCAAAGTCTCTACCTTATTTTCTGGCTTAGGCCTGTACTCGATGCGTCTAGTGAAAGAGCGTACTGCTCGGCAAAGACAAAGAATATAGGTCCAAGCTGTACGAACCTGAGATGATCGCAGATGATGACGAAATATGATGACACGCGTTCGGGGTTCCCCGTCCTATTTAGATTGACCGGGAATCACTCACTGTTTCGCAACGGCCCTGTGCTGGCATCAGCATAGACAGCAGGAGATAACACGGCAGGCTCTGGAAAGTAATCTCAAGTCACCTCGCGATGAATCAGCAAGCTATTCTAACAACTGACCTCCCCCCCCCCCCCAGGGTCTCACAACTTGTGGGACGTGGGTTGGCGACCACGGGACCCCAGCTGAGTCTGGCATCGCTTCTGCTTCCTGGTGCCGGGCTCATTTCAGTTTTCTTTCCTGTCGGCCTCCCTTGGTCAACTCTTGTTCTCTTCCGACCCAGACTGTATTAGGGTATCCGAGGGCTAGGGAGTCTTTCAATTTCCCGCCTTAATTGGCTTTGTCTCATCTTTCCTGATACCCTCATTCTTCGAGGGGTCTGCCTTCTTTTCCTTTTCATAATATCTCCTGTCTTCTGCTCAAGGCCCTCAAAGAGGCAGGGTGTGTGTAGACCCACCACTTCTGGTACACCCTCAAGGGCTCATGACTGGTGAGTTAGGAAGCTGGCAACCCCGAGGAATTCCTGAACTAAATGCAGGGAATGGAGTGGTATGTGAGCAATTTCAAGTGGACAGTGTTACGCATCGGGTTCCAAAGGGTAAGTATACACACTTTGTTTTCGATCGGTGAACGATGTAGATTTGTACCAAAAGGCCTTAATGCGGGAAATGGAGTGGTCTGTCCGAAATTTCGAGTGGACAGTGTTACTCGTCGAGTTTCAAACGGTAATTATGTAAAATCTGGTTGAGATCGGTGAAACGGTGTAGTTTTGTGCCAAAGGGCCAAAATGCAGGGAGAGTGAGTGGCCTGTCCAAATTTTAAAGTGGACAGTCTTACTCATCGGGTTCCAAAGGGTAAGTATACACATTTTGTTTTCGATCGGTGAAAGATGTAGATTTGTGCCAAAGGGCCTAAATGCGTGGAATGGAGTGGTCTGTCCGAAATTTCGAGTGGACAGTGTTACTCGTCGAGTTCCAAACGGTAATTATGTAAAATATGGTTGAGATCGGTGAAACGGTGTAGGTTTCTGCCAAAGGGCCAAAAAGCAGGGAATAGTGTGGTCTGTCCGAAATTTAAAGTGAACAGTGTTACTTGTCGGGTTCCTACGGGTAAGTATATAAAATTGGGGTCAGATCGGTGAAACGGTGTAGATTTGTGCCACACAGCCTAAATGCAAGGGATGGAGTGGCCTCGCCGCAATTTCAAGCAGACAGTGTTAGTCGCAGTGTTCCAAAGGGTAAATATACACATTTTGGTTGAGATCGGTGAAACGGTGTAGATTTTGGCCAAAGGGCCTAAATGCAGGGAATGGAGTGGTCTGTCCGCAATTTCAAGCAGACAGTGTTACTCGCAGGCCTTCAAAGGGTGAGTATACAAATTTTGGTTCAGATCGGTGAAACGGTGTTGATTTGTGCCAAAGGGCCTGAATGCAGGGAATGGAGTGGTCTGTCCGCAATTTCAAGCAGACAGTGTTACTCGCAGGCCTTCAAAGGGTGAGTATACAAATTTTGGTTGAGATCGGTGAAACGGTGTAGATTTTGGCCAAAGGGCCTAAATGCAGGGAATGGAGTGGTCTGTCCGCAATTTCAAGCAGACAGTGTTACTCGCAGGCCTTCAAAGGGTGAGTATACAAATTTTGGTTCAGATCGGTGGAACGGTGTAGATTTGGGCCAAAGGGCCTGAATGCAGGGAATGGAGTGGTCCGTCCGCAATTTCAAGCGGACAGTGTTACTCGCAGGGTACCAAAGGGTAAGAATACGAAATTTGGTTCTGATCTGTGAAACGGTGTAGATTTGGACCAAAGGGCCTAAATGCAGGGAATGGGATGGTCTGTCCGAAATGTCAAGTGGACAGTGTTACTCGCAGGGTTCCAAAGGGTAAGTATACACATTTTGGTTCAGATAGGTGAAACGGTGTATATTTGTGCAAAAAGGGCCTAAATGCAGCGAATGGCGTGGTCTGTCCGAAATTTCAAGCAGACAGTGTTACTCGCAGGGTACCAAAGGGTAAGAATACGAATTTTGGTTCTGATCGGTGAAACGGTGTAGTTTGGGACCAAAGGGCCTAAATGCAGGGAATGGGGTGGTCTGTCTGAAATTTTAAGTGAACAGTGTTACTCGCAGGGTTCCAAAGGGTAAATATACAAATTTTGGTTGAGATCGGTGAAACGGTGTGGATTTGGACCAAAGGGCCTAAATGCAGGGAATGGGGTGGTCTGTCCGAATTTTTAAGTGAACAGTGTTACTCGCAGGGTTCCAAAGGTTAAATATACAAATTTTGGTTGAGATCGGTGAAACGGTGTGGATTTGGACCAAAGGGCCTAAATGCAGGGAATGGGGTGGTCTGTCCGAATTTTTAAGTGGACAGTGTTACTCGCAGGGTTTCAAAGGTTAAATATACAACTTTTGGTTCAGATCGGTGAAACGGTGTAGATTTGTGCAAAAGGGCCTAAATGCAGGGCATGGGGTGGTCTGTCCGAAATTTAATGTTGACAGGGTTACCCGCAGGGTCCCAAAGGGTAAGTATACAAATTTTGGTTCAGATCGGTGAAACGGTGTAGATTTGTATACATAACAGACAGACAGACAGACAGACAGACAAACTTTGTGCTTTATATATATAGATAGACTAGCTGAAGTACCCGTGCTTCGCTACGCGTCATAAATAAATTAAAATGTGAAGGTGACAGTTAAAACAGGGGATAGGCGAGGTGCTGCGCAGAGGGAGATTAAGGATGGAAAATTTTGTCCAACTACACCGCTCGGCGTTGACCATGTTTCATAGCACAAATTTAGGATTTACTCGCTAACAGTTGCAGATACCTTTCGGATAGAAAATGTAATTTTAAACCTCGTAGCCTATATGCCATCAAAGGTTTGCTATTTCTTAGCGTTCTCTTTTTATTTGAAATGGAAATATGAAAGTTTGAAACCAAAGGGTGTAGTGACGTCACTAAAATGGTCGCCATCTTTAAATACTGCAAATTATTGAAATCAAAAGTAACCTATACGTTAACCAGGTAAATCAGCTACTTCCATGTAAAATTCATGTAAATCGGACTAGTGGTATGCGTGATTGAGTAATACACACACACCATCTCATTTTTAGCCTCGCTTCGCTCGCGTCATAGTCGTGTCATATTGTTATTCAATGAAATGCAGGTTTAACCCCGTTAACACCCCTTTTGAACCTGAATATCCAAAAATCCCTCCTTAGTAGACATCTTTGACACACAACAAACATATCCCCAAAATATCATTCTTCTAACTTTAATAGTTTTGGTTGGTCGATGAGAGTGAACATCCAAAAATCCTTCCTTAGTGGACGTTTTTCTTCCAGAATTTCACCCCTCTCCATAGGCCCCTTAAATTGTATTTATGAAAAAAACGGCCGAACACCTATTTTATTTATTTATTTATTTATTTATTTATTTACTTATTTATTTATTTATTTATTTATTTATTTATTTATTTATTTATTTATTTATTTATTTATTTATTTATTTATTTATTTATTTTTAAGCTGATTGATTTCCTCCGAGTTTCAAACACCTCGCTTATGTCGTTTAAGAGATACACGCTCCGTTAGGAATCTTTCAAACCCCACTTTCATCCCTTTCACCTTATAATATACACTACATCGAAAAACCATTAGACATGTGTCAGCTTATTTTAATGATTAGAATATATGCCAAGTATCACATCCCCAAATGAAACCACTCGTGAGATATTGTTATTCAATGAAATGCACATTTACCCCTTAACACCTCATTAGAACCTGAATATTCAAAACTCTTTCCTTAGTGGACGTTTTCGACATACAACGAACATATCCCCAAAATTTCATGTTTCTAACTTCAATAATTTTGGCTGGGCGATGATGAGTGAGAGAGTCAGTCAGGACATTTTCTTTCATTTATTTTTGGTAATTTCGCCCGTCCCAATGAACCCCTTAAATTGGATTTATGAAACAAACGGTCAAACACCTATTTACTTATTTAAAGCTGTTTTCCCCCTGAGTTTGATGAGTGAGTAAGTGAGTCAATCAGTTAGGACACTTTCTTTCTTGTTTTTTTTCCCCCAGAATTTCACCCCTCTCCAAGGGCCCCTTAAATTGGATTTATGAAAAAACGTTCGAACACCTATTTACTTGTATTTTAAGCTGTTTTTTCCCACCGAATTTCAAACTTCACGCCTATGTCGTTTCAGAGATACACGCTCCGTCAAGAATCCCTCAACCCCCAGTTTTCACCCCTTTCACCTCATAATATACACCACATCGATAAACCCTTAGACATATGTCTGATTCTTTTAATGATTAGCTTATATACCGAATATCACATCCCCAAAGAAACAACTCATGAGATATCGTTATTCAATGAAATGCACGTTTACCCCCTTAACACCTCTTTAAAACCCGAATAACAAAAATCATTCATTAGTTGACGTTTTCGATATACAGCGAACATATTCCCAGAATTTCATGTTTCTAACTTTAATAGTTTTCGCTGGGCGTGATGAGTGAGTCAGACAGGACATTTTCTTTCATTTATTTTACCAGAATTTCACCCCTCCCCATGGGCCCCTTAAATTGGATTGATGAAAAAACGCTTGAACACCTATTAACTTATTTCTTAAGCTGTCTTTTTCCCCTGATTCAGTCGGTTAGGACACTTTCTCTCATTTTTTCCCCAGAATTTCACCCCACCCCATTGGCCCCTTAAATTAATTTATGAAAAAAACAGTCGAAAACCGATTTACTTACTTTTTAAGCTGATTTTTTTTTTCGCTGAGTTTCAAATTTCCCGCCTATGTCGTTTAAGAGATAGGCCTACACGCTCCATTAGGAATCCTTCAACCCCCGCTTTTCAGCCCTTTCACCTCATAATAATACACCACATCGAAAAACGCTTAGACACATGTCTGCGTATTTTTAATGATTAGTTAATATGCCGAGTATCACATCCACAAAAGAAACCACTCGTGAGATATTGATATTCAATGAAATGCAGGTTTAACCCCCTTAAGACCCCTTTAGAACCCGAATATCCAAAAAAAAACTCCCTTAGTGTACGGTTTTGACATACAACGAACATATCCCCGAAATGTCATGTTTCCAACTTCAATATTTTTGTCTGGGCGATGATGAGTGAGTGAATGAGTCAGGACATTTCCTTTCAATTTTTTTTTTCTTCAGAATTTCACCCCTCCCGATGAACCCCTTCAATTTGATTGAAAAACAAACTGCTTACTTTAAAGCAGTTTTTTCCCCCTGAGTTTGATGAGTGAGTGAGTCAGTCAATCAGTTAGGACACTTTCTTTCCTGTCCCCCCGCCCCCCCCCCGAATTTCACCCCTCCCCATGGGCCCCTTAAATTGGATTTATGGAAAAGCGGCCAAACACACATTTACTTATTTTTATGCTGTTTTTTTCCGCTGAGTTTCAAACTCCTCACCTATGTCGTTTAAGAGATACACGCTCCGTTAGGAATCTTCAATCCCCACTTTTCACCCCTTTAACCTCATAAACACATCGAAAAACCCTCAGACACGTGTCTTGTTACTTTTTAATGATAAGTTTATATGCCGTGTATCACATCCCCCAATGAAACCAATCGGGAGATATTGTTATTCAATGAAATGCAGGTTTAACCCCCTTAAGACCCCTTTAGAACCTGAATATCCAAAAATCCTCCCTCAGTAGACTATTTGGACATACAATGAACATATCCCCAAACTGTCAAGTTTCTAACTTCAATAATTTTGGCTAGGCGATGATGAGTGTGTGAGTCTGGACATTTTCTTTCAATTTTCTTTTTTCAGAATTTCACCCCTCCCCATGAACCCCTTAAATTTGATTTATGAAAAAAAAACTGTCGAACAGCTATTTACTTACTTTAAAGCAGTTTTTTCCCCTGAGTTTGATGAGTGAGCCAGTCAGTCAATCAGTTAGGACACTTTCTTTCCTGTTCCCCCCAGAATTTCATCTCTCCCCATGGGCCCCTTAAATTGGATTTATGAAAAAACTGTCAAACACATATTTACTTCTTTTTTATGTTGATTTTTTTTCGCTGTGTTTCAAACTCCTCGCCTATGTCGTTTAAGAGACACACGCTCCGTTAAGAATCTTTTAATCCCCACTTTTCACCCCTTTCACCTCATAATATACACCACATCGAAAAACCCTCAGACACATGTCTTCTTATTTTTAATGATGAGTTTATATGCCGAGTATCACATCCCCCCATGAAACCAATCGGGAGATATTGCTATTCAATTAAATGCAGGTCTACCCCCTTAACACCCCTTTAGAACCTGAATAGCCAAAATTTCTCTCTTAGTGGGCATTTGCGGCCCTTGAGGAAGCTGCATACCAGATTTCATTCCAATCCGTTCGGTGGTTTCTGAGATTTCGTGATGAATAAATGAATGAGTGAGTGAGTGAGTGAGTGAGTGAGTGAGTGGTATTTGACAAATATATAGTAGAAAGAAGTTAGTGTCAAGTCTTTGTTATGCTAAACTCGGTTGACAGTGCTGTGTGAGCAGTTGAGTAACTAACGGGATTTCAAGTAAAGATCCTCATTTTCTATACCGGTAGTGCTGAGCGCAATTGGCATCCAGACGGCCGTGTCTCGACTTGAGCTATGTTGCCATGGAAACTATCTGCCTTGCCATTCCTTCATGAGTATATTTTATGATTTGATTAGCCTGTTTTTGAGTGAAAAAGGGCCGAAATCAGAAGAATGAGAAATACTATCGAAAATTCATGTAGCCAGCGGTTCTTTCTGGGTCCTAAACTATGTGTATGCAAAATATGGTTGAGATTGGTGGAACGGTGTAGATTTGTATACGGAACCAACATATATACATACATACATACATACATACATACATACATACATACAGACTTTCACTTTTATATATTAGATAGGGTTTGAAGCCATTTTTCAGTGTTGCCTTAGTAAACAAAAGTTTGATGCTTTTCAGTCGGTCAACACGATTGTACACGAAGGAGATGGGTTATTTCCTAATCTTGAAAAAAATACATGAGATTAATAAATACACATAAATACAGAATGTTAATCTCATGTATTTTTTTTCAGGATTAGGGAATAACCCATCTCATTCGGGTACAATCGTGTATACCGACTGAAAAGCATCAAACTTTTGTTTAATATTATCCTATATAAAAATTTCTGTCTTGAATTTCCATGTAAATGTCAACTGGATTTAGGTTGTTGAGGTGGTTCTGTTTTAAAGTCTATTAAATCTGTTATTTGTGAAGTCTATAATTCGAGTTGGATTTGATGATATGAAGACTCCACGGGAAAGACGGGGTAAGTCACATTCTATAAATTTTTCAGGAGAGCGAATTTAAACTTTCGACACTTAAAATAAAATACTTAAAACACCACAATTGAGGGAAAGCAATATAGTTTTTGTTTTGTCGAATTATTTCTCATAAAGGAAGTACATGTACAAAAACAAGATGTTCAGTAAAGAACATATAGCCTACTTTTTCCTGAATGCATGGTATTGTAATAACTCTTTGTCCTTTTCAAGGAGTAGATAATTGAATGTTGGTTGTAGTAGCTTGTTGAAATACAACGTGTTATACGGACATTAAACATGAATATTAGGTGTCCTTTGCTAGTGCTACCTCTGTACAAAATTTCATTCAATTCGGTTTCACCGTGTTTGAATTGTTAGGGGGAATCGATTTGCACACAGACATTGCCCTCTGCAAACTATTGGGTTGATAACCTTGTAGTTCAGTCAAACGATGCTTCCCACAAAAAGGTATGTTGTTGCAAAATTTGGTAGTGATCAGATGATTCGGTTGGTCGTAATTTGATTTAAGCTTTTACCATTTGGGTGGCCACCATTACGTTTCCCTCAAAATGGTGGCGATATAAAAATTGACACTGAAGAGCCCTTTGCTAGTGCTACCTCTGTACCAAATTTCGTTAAATTCGATTTCACCGTGTTTGAATAGATAGGGGAATCGATTTGCACACATACATGGCCGCCATCTGCAAACTAGTGGGCTGATGATCTTGTAGTTTGGTCAAGAGATGCCTACTACATAAAGGTATGTTTTTGCAAAATTTGGTAGAGATCAGATTATTATTAGGTTGGTCATAATTTTATTTAATCTTTTAACATTCGGGTGGCCGCTATTGCGTTTTTGTCAATATGGCGGCTATATACAACATGGCACTGAGGTTCCCTTTGCTAGTGCTACCTCTGTACCAAATAGTGTTCAATTCGGTTTCACGGTGTTTGAATTGATAGGGGGAATCGATTTGCACACAAACATGGCCGCCGTCGGCAAAGTATGGGGCTGATGACCTTGTAGCTTGGTCAAAGAACGTTTCTTACATAAAGGTATGTTGTTGCAAAATTTGGTAGAGATCGGATCAATAGTTAAATTATGAAAAGGTGAGAGGATATGGGACGTTCTTTCCGTTTCCACTAAAAATGAAAACCTCTGTATCTGTATCGGTGACATTCGGCTTTATTTTAAACTAGCAGTAGTACCCGGCTTCGCCCGGTGGAATGATGATAATGTTTTAAGGTCTCCTTAGAAATATAATGGACTTAAAATCTAAGTCATTTGCCCCCAAAGACAATGAGGAAGTAATATCTAGGTCATTTGCCCTTTTGATAAGGATGATAATAAAAACTACTGTTGAATTGACACATCAAACTTACAAACTACCTTAATAGAAATACATATTTCAAAATTCACAGGCGAGGAAGACTTATTGTGTGTGGTGATTAATGGTGTAATGGGCGTAACATCCACTGTAGGTCATTTGCTCTTATGATGAGGATGATAAGGGAAACTACTACCGGTATTGAATTGACACTTCAACTTATAATGTACACAATGTACTGTAATAAAAATATGGCGGCTTCGGTGGCGTATTTGGTAGCATGCTGAGCTTCAATGCCCAAGATAGCGGGTTCAAGAGCGTTAAAAATCTCTCAGTATGCCTTTCTTCGGAGGGGCAGTAAAGCCGGCGGTCCCATGTCAGATTTATGGCATGTTAAAGAACCTTCCACTAATTACACCTGTGTGAAGCTAAATTGGATAGGTAAACAACGCTCTTAGATGTCTACGTCCGTTGCCAAGAGCTGACTGCAGTGGCGTCTAGTAGCTAAGTTCCGAACTTGGCCTAGTAGTCGTGACGGCAAAAGTACGAAATATTTGAAGAATTCTAAGTTGCAGTTTGTACTTAAATTAAAAAACAGATAACACACACTAATACAGTCATCACAATTAACACCGGTTATCAGACAGATTCTACACACCCTCAAAGTGCACGGGGCTACATGACCGCGTTGTCGCAGCCCCTAAACTTAAGAACCAACCAAAAATAAATATTTTAAAAATCACAGTCGAGAAATACTTTATGTAGCGGTGATTATTGGTATGATGCGCGTAACATCTAGGTCATTTTGCACTTATGATGGTAATAATAAGGTAATTAAAAAATGTCTACTAAACGAACATGGTGTTATTTTAAAACTGATATAGGTAATTCAGGTGTCTAGCTTCGATGTCTTCCAAAGTCTCTACCTTATTTTCTGGCTTAGGCCTGTACTCGATGCGTCTAGTGAAAGAGCGTACTGCTCGGCAAAGACAAAGAATATAGGTCCAAGCTGTACGAACCTGAGATGATCGCAGATGATGACGAAATATGATGACACGCGTTCGGGGTTCCCCGTCCTATTTAGATTGACCGGGAATCACTCACTGTTTCGCAACGGCCCTGTGCTGGCATCAGCATAGACAGCAGGAGATAACACGGCAGGCTCTGGAAAGTAATCTCAAGTCACCTCGCGATGAATCAGCAAGCTATTCTAACAACTGACCTCCCCCCCCCCAGGGTCTCACAACTTGTGGGACGTGGGTTGGCGACCACGGGACCCCAGCTGAGTCTGGCATCGCTTCTGCTTCCTGGTGCCGGGCTCATTTCAGTTTTCTTTCCTGTCGGCCTCCCTTGGTCAACTCTTGTTCTCTTCCGACCCAGACTGTATTAGGGTATCCGAGGGCTAGGGAGTCTTTCAATTTCCCGCCTTAATTGGCTTTGTCTCATCTTTCCTGATACCCTCATTCTTCGAGGGGTCTGCCTTCTTTTCCTTTTCATAATATCTCCTGTCTTCTGCTCAAGGCCCTCAAAGAGGCAGGGTGTGTGTAGACCCACCACTTCTGGTACACCCTCAAGGGCTCATGACTGGTGAGTTAGGAAGCTGGCAACCCCGAGGAATTCCTGAACTAAATGCAGGGAATGGAGTGGTATGTGAGCAATTTCAAGTGGACAGTGTTACGCATCGGGTTCCAAAGGGTAAGTATACACACTTTGTTTTCGATCGGTGAACGATGTAGATTTGTACCAAAAGGCCTTAATGCGGGAAATGGAGTGGTCTGTCCGAAATTTCGAGTGGACAGTGTTACTCGTCGAGTTCCAAACGGTAATTATGTAAAATCTGGTTGAGATCGGTGAAACGGTGTAGTTTTGTGCCAAAGGGCCAAAATGCAGGGAGAGTGAGTGGCCTGTCCAAATTTTAAAGTGGACAGTCTTACTCATCGGGTTCCAAAGGGTAAGTATACACATTTTGTTTTCGATCGGTGAAAGATGTAGATTTGTGCCAAAGGGCCTAAATGCGTGGAATGGAGTGGTCTGTCCGAAATTTCGAGTGGACAGTGTTACTCGTCGAGTTCCAAAGGGTAATTATGTAAAATATGGTTGAGATCGGTGAAACGGTGTAGGTTTCTGCCAAAGGGCCAAAAAGCAGGGAATAGTGTGGTCTGTCCGAAATTTTAAGTGAACAGTGTTACTTGTCGGGTTCCTACGGGTAAGTGTATAAAATTGGGGTCAGATCGGTGAAACGGTGTAGATTTGTGCCACACAGCCTAAATGCAAGGGATGGAGTGGCCTCGCCGCAATTTCAAGCAGACAGTGTTAGTCGCAGTGTTCCAAAGGGTAAATATACACATTTTGGTTGAGATCGGTGAAACGGTGTAGATTTGGGACAAAGGGCCTAAATGCAGGGAATGGAGTGGTCTGTCCGCAATTTCAAGCAGACAGTGTTACTCGCTGGGTACCAAAGGGTAAATTTCCGAATATTGGTTCTGATCGGTGAAACGGTGTAGATTTGTGCCAAAGTGCCTAAATGCAGGGAATGGGGTGGTCTGTCCAAAATTTTAAGTGGACAGTGTTACTCGCAGCGTTCCAAAGGGTAAGTATACAAATTCTGGTTCAGATCGGTGAAACGGTGTAGATTTGTGCCAAAGGGCCTAAATGCAGGGGATGGAGTAGCCTCTCCATAATTTCAAGCAGACAGTGTTAGTCGCAGTGTTCCAAAGGGTAAATATACAAATTTTGGTTGAGATCGGTGGAACGGTGTAGATTTTGGCCAAAGGGCCTAAATGCAGGGAATGGAGTGGTCTGTCCGCAATTTCAAGCAGACAGTGTTACTCGCAGGCCTTCAAAGGGTGAGTATACAAATTTTGGTTCAGATCGGTGAAACGGTGTTGATTTGTGCCAAAGGGCCTGAATGCAGGGAATGGAGTGGTCTGTCCGCAATTTCAAGCAGACAGTGTTACTCGCAGGCTTTCAAAGGGTGAGTATACAAATTTTGGTTGAGATTGGTGGAACGGTGTAGATTTGGGCCAAAGGGCCTGAATGCAGGGAATGGAGTGGTCCGTCCGCAATTTCAAGCGGACAGTGTTACTCGCAGGGTATCAAAGGGTAAGAATACGAAATTTGGTTCTGATCTGTGAAACGGTGTAGATTTGGACCAAAGGGCCTAAATGCAGGGAATGGGATGGTCTGTCCGAAATGTCAAGTGGACAGTGTTACTCGCAGGGTTCCAAAGGGTAAGTATACACATTTTGGTTCAGATAGGTGAAACGGTGTATATTTGTGCAAAAAGGGCCTAAATGCAGCGAATGGCGTGGTCTGTCCGAAATTTCAAGCAGACAGTGTTACTCGCAGGGTACCAAAGGGTAAGAATACGAATTTTGGTTCTGATCGGTGAAACGGTGTAGATTGGGACCAAAGGGCCTAAATGCAGGGAATGGGGGTGGTCTGTCTGAAATTTTAAGTGGACAGTGTTACTCGCAGGGTTCCAAAGGGTAAATATACAAATTTTGGTTGAGATCGGTGAAACGGTGTGGATTTGGACCAAAGGGCCTAAATGCAGGGAATGGGGTGGTCTGTCCGAATTTTTAAGTGGACAGTGTTACTCGCAGGGTTCCAAAGGTTAAATATACAAATTTTGGTTGAGATCGGTGAAACGGTGTGGATTTGGACCAAAGGGCCTAAATGCAGGGAATGGGGTGGTCTGTCCGAATTTTTAAGTGGACAGTGTTACTCGCAGGGTTTCAAAGGTTAAATATACAACTTTTGGTTCAGATCGGTGAAACGGTGTAGATTTGTGCAAAAGGGCCTAAATGCAGGGCATGGGGTGGTCTGTCCGAAATTTAATGTTGACAGGGTTACCCGCAGGGTCCCAAAGGGTAAGTATACAAATTTTGGTTCAGATCGGTGAAACGGTGTAGATTTGTATACATAACAGACAGACAGACAGACAGACAGACAAACTTTGTGCTTTATATATATAGATTAATTTCAACTTATCTGTAGTGACGATGGCTGGCCACCAGAATGCGCCATGAACTCATTTCCCCACAAAATTGGATTTATCCATAGCCACCTATAAGGAAGGCCTTGCTCATAGCAGAGCGGCAACACCGCACACTCGTCTACATGAGACAGAATAAAATTATTTCATTACGGTATGTTGTAAGTGTTAGTAATTTTTATTTCGAACAGTAGAAGAGTAGGAATTGTACAGTAATTTTGTAGCATTTGAAACCTTGGATATTTAACCAGTATGACAAGCTTGGATCAGACTAGGTTTTACGTAGTTTTATATTTGCGAGTGACGAGTACAGTATGAATTCCACGTAGGAAGTGAGATATACTGTAATTGGTGCATAAGATGATTGAATACTACTGTAGGATGCATTGCATAAATTATGAAGGGGTGATAGACGTCTGACGAAACACAGTAAATTTATAGATGATTAAATAGATTGAGATCATGGTTTTATAATGTGCGAAAATATTAAATAATAGTGTTGGAGTACTGAATTGATGAGATCCTCACTAAAATATCATGTGGGTTTCTGTAAAGCAAGTAGACAAATGGGAAGTCATAATTTGAAGTTCACATTTATTGCGGATGGTATAGTACGCCATTATTGAGTAGCAAACAGCTGATTATATTGAAAATGAAAGTTGATAATGTATTGTGTTATTGAAATGTGGAGTATGAGTATTACGGTATATGCGTACATTAACGTCATGAGGAGTTAATGCCACGATAATTTAAGGAGATTATGAGAATTTAAAGGGAATGTGAGAATTGATGATATATTGTAACTTCGTGAAATATGTACTTACTCATTCATTTATCTATATATCTATCTACTTATCTATTAATTTGTTTATTTATTTAAACGCTACCGTCAACGACATCTAGCTGCGGACTTGTTTTTCTAGATACCTCCGTAACTGGCACCTGGCGACGAACGTTGGAACTTTAGATCGTTATCAAATCTAACCTACAAATTTAACTTCACACAAGTGTAGTTAGTGGAAGGTTCTTTTACATGCCATAAATCTGTGACATGGGACTGCCGACATTACTTCCCCTATGAAGTAAAGCATACTGAGGGATTTTAACGCTCTTAAAAAATCCGACGACTTCGGCCGGGTTCAAACCCGCGATCTTGAGCTTAGAAGCTCAGCATGCTACGAACTACGCCACCAAAGCCGCCTGGGCACCACAAAAATAAGCTTTCAGAAATGTAAAGAGTCGATTGTTTCAGAGATTTAATGAGAAACCCTACGCTCCACAATGAGCTCGTCAACTTAAACACGTTATTAGTTAAATGGACAACATTGCCATTTCTCCGCAAGAAAAACGAAAAGAAAAGAAAAGAAAAGGTTATTTATCTTTCCTTTCTTTCTTTCTTTCTTTCTTTCTTTCTTTCTTTCTTTCTTTCTTTCTTTCTTTCTTTCTTTCTTTCTTTCTTTCGTTATTTATTTAATTTATAGCCCAGGAATTTTAGTCTAAAAATGGTTAAAACCTTGAAAAATTTTTAGTAAAGCTGAAAATTGGTACAGTTGTCCTATTTGATGTTCTTAACAACATATTAAATGTCCCCGGTCTTCCCGTGTCGGCTTCCTGGATTTCCAGCCGTTTGAACTCCTGGAATGCTGGAGAAGTTGGTGGTGTCGTTGGAATGCGCATTGTAAGCGAACGATTTAGCTTGCAGTGCTCTAATATGGCTCAAATTAAAGGAGAAAAAATAAGCGATAAGTTAATTCATGGGTTGGCATGTTAGCGATACTTCCGGTCTAACAGGAAACGAAGAAATGCCGCGATTTTTCTTTTTTAAAGTGCAACGTTTTTATTTCTTGACGTTTGTTGGCAAACTATCACGAATATCGCAGATAAGTCTTGTATAAAAGTGGTTGGCGACACAATAAGCTTTCATTTCATGTATTCATAATTGATATGCAAGTAATAGTTGCCGAGCTACAGAGATTTAAACAATGGCGCGCGACCTGAATCAGCCCGTGTTTGCGTGGTTTCTCAGCGGCCTACTGACGTTTTCTCCCGCAGCATTGATGCGTCGAATTGGCGGAACTTATTGTTTTCTTTTGTTTCTAAATTTTAACCAGTTGGTCGTTGGCCTATGTGTGTTATGCTGTATAAGTGTTATTTATTCTGTTGTTGTCATAAAAATGAGTTTTGAAGACTGCATTTTGTGTAAGAAGCCACTCGACGATCCGATGGGCGTTGTTTGTGTTTTAAAAGGTTTTAGAAGGAAAACTAACACCGAAAAAAGTATGCGAAGATCAAGTTGTAACTCGGGTCATGGAGTACATGAAAGACAAGATAAAGACTCTGTCAGAAGCTAACCGGACAGCGAAGCTGTGGGCGGAGTACTACAGGCAAGTGGAACTCGTTCGGCTGTTTATTCGGGCAGAAAGAACATCAAATTGGACCCTCCATTTGTACTGCGTATCGAAGATGTTGCCATACCTACACGCTTCAGGGCATATTAACTACGCTAAGTCAGCCTACTTGTACTTGCATCAAATGCTTAAGTTAGATCAGAAGATGCCCGTGGACGAGTACATCAACTTCACGAAGAACGGGTACTTTTCCATCCATCGCTCGCATGATTTTTTGGCTGGAATATGGTCAGATATGGCCACAGAACAGGATCTTATGCGGCCTATGAAATCACGAGGAGGTTTAACAAGAGGACGAGGAGTGGACGATAGCGCACTGGCTCACTTTGTCTCGGCGTTTCCACTGTGTATCCCGATCTGTGAAGCTGTAGAAAATGTTTCTGGAATAAAGACAAATTCCTCGGATCAGCACGTTGAGTTGAGAGACTCGCGTCGGAAGCTGGAGAAACGCCAAGCAGAAGTGTTTCGCTCGTGGGTAGAAGATCGCTCTCGGTGGGATTTAAATAAAGAAAGTCTTCAATTGCTTTCCACTGGCGTAGTTGCAAATAACAGCGTCAACTGCGACAAGGCTCGAGAAGTTGGTGAAGAAGCAATAGAACAAATGGTGGGGAAAAGTTTTAAGGGTCTCAAACTCGCAAGAAAAAGCCGCGTAGTCCCTTTGTCAGTTGTTGGGTGCCAACTAAAAATTCGTGATGACATCGTCCCGGTCAACCCGCACTAACTTTTCATGCGAATCATATGTGTGATGAAATCGAAAGCGGATATCGTTGAGTTCTTGAAGTACGAGCTTGCACCGACGCCTCCAGCTCTCTTCGATTTATCCTTATTGAGAAAAACAGCCAAGTCAGCACTTCAACACCTTTTCAAATCTTCAGAAGCCCCCAAAGATTTTGAAGAACAACGCAAAGTAGTCGTTGATGGAGGTCTGCTTTTGCATACCGTTGTATGGCCAAGACTTGCAACTTTTGGTGACATAATCCGGTCCTACAAGTTGTACATAAGCAAGCACTCTCCTTCAAACGTTACCATTGTGTTTGGCAACTACGATCAGACTCCAAGCACGAAGAACCAGGAGCAGGCACGTCCATAGACATCGTCTTCGATTCCAACACAATGGTTTCCACTTCTCAGGCAGACTTTCTAAGTAACACCAAAAACAAGGGACGGTTCATCTCTACGTTGACAAAGGAGCTTAAAAATGCTGGAGTTGCTGATTGTCAGGCGACAGGGGACGCAGATACACTAATTGTCGACGTAGCGTTGTCTCTAGATGGATCATGCTGTTAATGTTATAGCGTCAGGCATTGATGTCCTATGCATGTTATTGGCAAAAGCAAGAGAGAACAACAACATCCATTTTTACAGTCCTGGAAACTCAAAATCTCTTGGAATGATTTTCCCTATCACAAACATTCAGGAAGATATCGGCGAGATGAAAAGTTGTCTGCTATTTGCACATGCCGTGAGTGGATGTGACACAACTTCGGCTATTTTTAGCAAAGGGAAGAAGCGTCCATGGGGCATTCTCAAAAACAACGAAGATCATCGGAAAACTGTCGAAGTTTTCAATCAGCCTGGCGCATCCAAGGAAGATATCAAGATAGCTGGAGAAAAATTTGTTCTGGAGTTGTTCAACGGAAAGGGCTTCAATTCTCTAAACGAGCTTCATGTGCATCTGTATGGAAGGACTATAGCAAGACAGAGAGTTACTGCTTCGTTCGATTTGGCCACTTTGCCGCCAACGTCAGACGCATGCCGGCAGCATTCACTGCGTACATACACACATCAAAAAAAGTTTTGCATCACCTCGGTTCCAAGAGTTCCGGAACCGTTAAATACAAAGGGAATAGAGATCAATACAAACAACATTTCAGCTCGTTTTATTGCTCATGAGACCCACACATTGCATGTTGTACCATCATACAGCTAGACTTTCAGCATTTGTGGTACAGATTGCAGTACACACCACTACCTCTAATACCCAGTAGCACGTCCTCTTGCATTGATGCATGCCTGTATTCGCCGTGGCATACTATCCACAAGTTCATCAAGACACTGTTGGTCCAAATTGTCCCACTCCTCAACGACAATTCGGCGTAAATCTCTCAGAGTGGTTGGTGGGTCAAGACGTCCATAAACAGCCCTTTTCAACATATCCCAGGCATGTTCGATAGGGTTCATGTCTGGCGAACATGCTGGCCACTGTAGTCGAGCGATGTCGTTATCTTGAAGGAACGCATTCACAAGATGTGCACGATGAGGTCGAGAATTGTCGTCCATGAAGACAAATGCCTCTCCAATATTCTGCCGATATGGTTGCACTATGGGTCGGAGGATGTCATTCAGGTATCGTAAAGCCATTTCGGAGCCTTCCATGACCACCAGTGGCGTACGTCGGCCCCACATAATGCCACCCCAAAACATCAGGGAACCACCACCTTGCTGCACTCGCTGGACAGTGTGTCTAAGACGTTCAGCCTGACCAGGGTGCCTCCAAACACGTCTCCGACGATTGTCTGGTTGAAGGCATATGCGACACTCATCGGTGAAGAGAACGTGATGCCAATTCCGTGGGGTCCATTCAGCATGTTGTTGGGCCCATCTGTACCGCGCTGCATGGTGTCGGGGTTGCAAAGCTGGACCTCGCCATGGACGTCGGGAGTGAAGTTGCGCATCATGCAGCCTATTGCGCACAGTTTGAGTTGAAACACGACGTCCTGTGGCTGAACGAAACGCATTATTCAACATGGTGGCATTGCTGTCAGGGTTCCTCCGAGCGGCAATCCGTAAGTAGCGGTCATCCACTACAGTAGTAGCCCTTGGGCGGCCTGAGCGAGGCCTGTCATCGACAGTTCTTGTATCTCTGTACCTCCTCCATGTCCGAACAACATCGCTTTGGTTCACTCTGAGACGCCTGGAAACTTCCCTTGTTGAGAGCCCTTCTTGACACAAAGTAACAATGCGGACGCGATCGAACTGCGGTATTGACCTTCTAGGCATGGTAGAACTACAGACAACATGAGCAGCGTACCTTCGTCCTGGTGGAATGACTGGAACTGATCGGCTGTCGTACCCCCCTCCGTCTAATAGGCCCTGCTCATGCATGGTTGTTTACATCTTTGAGCAGTTTTAGTGACATCTATGAACAGTCAAAGGGACTGTATCTTGGATACAATATACACAGTCAACGTCTATATGCCGGAGATCTGGGAACCGAGGTGATGCAAAACTTTTTTTGATGTGTGTATTTGTAGGTATATATTATTGTCAGTATGTTGTTACAGCATTTTACTTAGCTGTGAAAAAATTAACATTCTCTTTTGTTTACAAATTGGTTTCTAACAAAAATTATTTGAATTATTTGATATTTATTTATCTATTTATCGTATGACTTTTAGTGCCGGGAGTGTCCGAGGACATGTTCGGCTCGCCCGATTCTGTAGCTGCTTCCAGAGGACACCCTAAAGTGTGAGCTACAAGTTCCGTTCAATTTCAAGTAGTTCCAACTTAATAATACATTATAAACTGTATTATTTTTAAGCAGAAATATCTACTCCGATATTCGCACTACGTTTTACTTAAGATACTTGATCTCCTAAAAATGGCATTAAAATAATAATTTATGTTCGCCAAGTCACAAATGGTTACATATTTTACATATTAAAACATTAATTTTGTTTACCTAGCTCAATAATGCACGTAAAAAACGCACCGAGAACACCTTATAGAATGAAGAGATGCCGATTTTCACTATTAGGAGCAGATGTACAAAAAGGGAGATTTTCATTAAAAACACTAAAAAAATTGAAAAATTTCATTTTTTTTGGTGGGGAGGGGGATTTTTTGAGAGGGGTGGGTTTAAGCGTGAAATATTTTGAAAAGAGGGGAAGCACTTCATTTATCATAGAGAAAGGAAGCTCCTGTCGGATGTAGCAATGCAAAATCAGAGCGCGTCCCGGTCGCAGTGTGTGTGTAGCGCAGGCGGAGAAGAGAATGACGTAACAATCTTTTGTTTAGATCGCTATAGCTCGATAACTATTATTCGGACATCGATTATAAATACATCAAATGAAAGCTTATTTTGTTACCAACAACTTTTATACCAGACTTGTCTGCGATATTCGTGATAGTTTGCCAACAAACGTCCAAAACAAACGCAGCACTTTTTTTTTTAATTTTGCGGCATTTTTTCGTTTCCTGGTAGACCGGAAGTATCGCTAACATGCCAACCCATGAATTAACTTATAGCTTATTTTTTCTCCTTTAATTTAAGCCATGTTAGAGCACTGTAAGCCAAATCGTTCGCTTACAATGCGCATTCCACCGACACCACCTACTTCTTCAGCATTCCAGGAGTTCAAACGACTGGAAATCCAGGACGCCGACACGGGAAGACCGGGGACATTTAATATGTTGTTAAGAACATCAAATAGGACAACTATACCAATTTTCAGCTTTACTAAAAATTTTTCAAGGTTAAAACCTAACATTCCTGGGCTATTAGTCAATTTTCCCCTCCAGGTTGGTGTTTCATCATACCACTACTG
Organism: Meconema thalassinum; assembly: GCA_946902985.2. NCBI lineage: Eukaryota > Metazoa > Arthropoda > Insecta > Orthoptera > Tettigoniidae > Meconema > Meconema thalassinum. The sequence continues at coordinate 599,292,614 of OX336388.2, read as the reverse complement.
CCTTTCCAGGCAGTGTCCTAGAGCTGGGAACACTTGGTCGGAGTGGATACAACTGGGGAGGTGTGATCAGTACTTCGCCCAGGTGGGCTCGCCTGCAAAGCGAACAGGAACCTCATAAGGGATGGGAAGGGAAGATTGGGATGGATAGGCAAGGAAGAGGGAAGGAGGAGGCCGTGGCCTTGCAGTAGGCACCATCCCGGGATTTGCCCGAAGACAAAGTGGGAAACCACGGAAAACCACTTCGAGGATGGCTGAGGTGGAAATTGAACCCCCTCTACTCATTTGGACCACCCGCGGCTGAGTAGACCCCGCTCCAGTCCTCATACCACTTTTCGAATTTCGTGGCAGAGCCGGGAATGGAACCCGGGACATCCTGGTTGGCAGCTAACCATGCTGACCGCTACGCTACGGAGGCGACTATTTATACAATTAATTATGTTTTCTTCCGTTGCCTCAGTCATGTATTTAATCCATGACCACTAAGCTACATGTTTCTTGGTGGGAAATATAATATTCGTTTGTTGCTCAAGTTCCTTGCAAACTGTATCGTGTTGAAGTCACTGAGTTAGAAGTAATTTATTGAAGCAAGGACGAAGTCTAACAGGTAAAAATACATATTCGTAACAAATATACATACAAGCTTAGGGTCTGTGCAGTCAAGTATGGATTTAGGTTATGTCAATGTTTATACATTTCGATGTTTCATAAATAACTTCAGGCGCCCACAGATCACATGTTTATAACTGTGTATCAGTTTAGTTTAGTTGCTTGTATATGCAATATTTCGTCGTTCGCTATTTAGGCCAAGTTGTTATACCAACTTGACGTCATGTATGCAGCTATTTCACGTCCGTTTTTCAGCTAACATGCGTTGCTTGACATTTGACGACTAAGTAAACTTTAGCATATGGATACGTATATCTGTATTACCATATGATACTAATTAACATTAATTAACATGTTTAGGCCTACACACTAACAAGGAGAATGGAGAAATTGCGAAGTGGCTATAAGAGGAACTTAGCACTTGACTCAGATTTCCGAGGTGATAGGCCTACTAATGCTGAAGATTTCTCACTTACTTATGGTAAGTTTATTTAGCAAGGAGCTAGATAATTGCAATGTTATTACTGTTTAGTGGCCATAATTCAGTGAGGGCATGTGGTGTCTTAAGAGTGAAATACTTTGTTGATGGATACAAATTTGAGTTACAAGCATTATATTTTCTGTCTGTTAGGGAGAAGGTTTAATCCACATTCAAAAAGAAATCCTTCCACGAGCGGTGAAGGAAAAGCGATGAGGAAGTGCAGTATGCCACTGTTATTCGAACGTCAAAAGTCTGATGATTCTCTAGCATTATCTGACAACTCGCTGGCCGATCCAAACTTCGTTCCAGCTTCTACAACAGCGGAGAGACGGCAGTATCCTGCTGTTGTATCAGCTTTCTATACCAGGGTAATATTGTGAGGAATATCTCTGATCTATATATTTAAGACACTAAGGTTTTTTGTTACCACCGGATTGAGAGAACGGCTGACCCGATTGACTTCGTAAAGCACTCTGACGAAAGTTCTTGGCCTATAGATTTTCAGAGTGTCTTTCAAATAAAAAAAATGTTACCGTATATTTATAAATTCTTAAAGAAAATTGTAAAATCATCTTGGCTTATGATATTATGGTGAATAGAAATCCACCGCGTCTTAATATGATAGTTATTTATGAGCATTATAAATGAAGGCAATATTTCTGAAATATAATTATAAAAGAAGGGAAATATTGAAGATCTTTAACTGACAGTTGAATGTGTACGTTGTTTATTTAGGTTAATATTGTATTTCACTCACAATGCTTCAGTGGCCTAGGCGGTAGCTTCTCAAGCTTGGAATTACATTATTCATCGTCGAAAGAGTTCGAGTCCCACCTCCATTTTAAAATTTATATCCGTATTCTTCTTTCTTGCTATTGGTATTACAAGATAAAAACATATTTTATTTTTAGCATTCCCGTAAACTAAGGAATTCTCCGCGATTTACCGTACCATATAGTTTTAAATTATTAAAGAAAAACTTAGTATTCCAGGCAATCGCGCGTGCCCACAATCGCTTTCATCATGAGAGACAATTGGCGAACATGATTCATTTGAAGGACTCCGACATCGTGGTCACTCATCCCCGTGTACTTTGGTGTGTGTGTAAAAGTTTCTTTGATGACCTGTCTTATTGTGATGGCTGTATTAGTGTGTGTACACTGTATATAAAAACGACGCACCAGGAAAGAATTGTCCGATGGCGATAGAAAGCGGTGGATGTGAGCAACAGACATAGAAAAACAAACGATCCAATGTGCAGAACAATCGAACGATTTATTGCAGAGTTAGAGCGTTACAAAGTGAGGACGTCAATAAGGTGTTGGTCCACCACTGGCCAGGATGCAAGCTGTCACTCGACGTGGCATGGACTGATAAAGTTCGCGGAGGGTGTCCTGCGGAATTTCGTGCCAAATGGTCTCCAACTGTTGGGCTAAATCGGTGACATTCCGGGATGTTCGCAATAGCCTTCCCATGACGTCCCAAATGTCCTCTATGGGAGAGAGATCAGGCGACCGAGCTGGCCAAGGAAGGATAGGGCAAGCTTGAAGACAGTCCATAGCAACACGTGCCATGTGCGGCTGGGCATTGTCCAGTTGGAAAGTAAGGCCTGGAAGTCGCTGAAAGAACGGTAACACAACCGGCCGTAGAATGTCATCAACATACCGCTGTATGCCAGGAATGACTACCAGAGGGGTCCGACTATCAAAGGAGATGGCACCCCAGACCATCACCCCCTGTTGTGGGACTAAGTAGCGTGCGATAGTCAAGGCAGGATCCCCACGTTGGCCTGGACGTCTCCAAACACATCTGCGATTGTCGTCAGGGCACCGTTGGAAACGGGACTCGTCACTAAAGACTATACGTCCCCAGTCAGCACAGTTCCACGTTGCTCGAGCGAAGCATCACTGCAATCTGACTTGATGGTGAACAGGCGTGAGTGGTAAGCGACGTAACGGGCGGCGCGAGCGCAAATTCCTGTCGCTCAGGCGTCTGTTGTTGGTCATGGTGGATACATGTGTGCGGGTCACACGCTGGATCGTTGATAACGACGACTCCGATGCTGTGACCGATGTTCTGACAATCGCTCTGTCTGTCCGTGCTTTTGTGGCCCTCGGTCGACCATTGCCGTCCTGACGCTGATGCCTGCTGTTTCTGACCCACGCTTGCCAGCATCGTGTGATCGCCGCATCACTTCGACCCAAATGTCCAGCGACAGCTCGATTCGACTAACCAGCTTCTTTCCATCCGATCGCACGACATCTTTCAAACTCTGACATCTGCTCGTAATGAGCACGAATCCTTCGGCGTGGCATTCTTACAGCCGACGTTAAGATATGTCAATCAAATGCAACAGCTACTTTGAGCATACGCTTCAGAATCGAGCCTTATATACACCTGATGCAAGCGCAGGTCGGATGCGCGGGAGCTCCCGCTATTCATCCATGGGGCACGAAGCTTTAATCATTTGCATGTTCGGTCCGAATGCCTTTGCATACGTAATTTCCTTACAATTGGACAACGCCTTCCCGGTGCGTCGTTTTTTGTTGTTGTTGTTGTTATACAGTGTATTTGCAATTAAGGTGGGAATGGGAAGGATACGGCCGAGGCCTGAAGTTAGGAACCATCACGGTATTTGCCTGGAGTGGAAGTGGGAAACCACGGAAAACCACATCCAAGATTGTTGAGGTGGGACTAGAACCTTCCTCTTCTTAGTTATGCCTCTTGCGCCTTGGCTTATGACAGACATGGCGAATAGAAATCCACCGCGTTTTGATATGATAGTTATTTATGAGCGTTATAAATGAAGGCAATAGTTCCTATGATGTTTCTACGATATTTATAGCCTACTGGAATAGAATTATACAAGAAGGGAAATGTTGAAGATCTTTAACTGACAGTTGAATGTGTACGTTGTTTATGTAGCTTAATATTGCATTTTATTCACAATGCTTCGGTGACCTAGGTGGTAGCGTATCATGCTTGGAAATACATTATGCATCGTCGAAAGAGTTCAAATTCCACCTCCGATATATTATTTTAAATTACCTTATTCTTGTTTCTTGCTATTGGCATTACAATGTCAAAATATATTTTACTTTTAGCATTCCCGTAAACAAAGGAATTCTCCGCGATTTACGTTGCCATATACTCTTAAATTATTAAAGAAAACGTAGTATTTCAGGCACTCGCGCGCACCCACAATCGCTTTCGCCATGAGAGACAATTGGCGAACATAATTCATTTGAAGGCCTCCGACATCGTGGTCACTCGTCCCCGTGTACTTTGTTGTGTGTGTGTAAAATTCCCTCTGATAACCTGTGTCATTGTGATGGCTGTATTAATGTATGTATTTGTAATTATGGTGGGGAATGGGAAGAAGACGGCCGAGGTCCTAAGTTAGGACACATCCCGGTATTTGCCTGGAGTGGGAGTGGGAAACCACGGAAAACCATATCCAAGATGCCTCAAGAGGCTGAGTGTGCCCCGTTCTTACGCTCAGACCAGAATTAAATTTCTTGGCAGAGCAGGGAATCAGACATGGATCTCCAGGGCGATAGCCAATAATGTAGCCTTAAGAGTGGGCTTCCCTGTGTTAATAGATTACGATTTTTGACATGCACGGGACATGGAATTCTAAAACTGCCTCCATTACGGTGACTGGCGAAGTTAGTCAAGGCCTATGCTCATTCCAGTAGTTGGCGAAGTGATTCTATGCTCCTCTGCAATATTTACTTTCAAATAAACGCAAAGGATTATACACATAACAGACGAGGGAAATTACTCATTTAGAGCAGTTTCGTACTGTTTATGTCAAAATGAAGAACGCCATCCTGAGGTGTGTTTTCAAGCTATTGCAAACATTGTCGCTGGCAGGGATAATTATAAGGATTTTATTATTGACGATCAGTCTCATCGAATTCTCTTCAGCAACCAACTTGAGTATGAGAGTCTCTGAATGGTGAATACACTGGTCATGTTGAACTTCATTGTAAATGCCAATTGTTCATTGATTGGTTAGAGTAGGCCTACTGAGTCTAACCACCCTGTTGATTTTGGCAATGGAAGTATTATTTGCCATTTAATATTTAGCGGCTCCGTTGATGCAGGATACTATTATAGTGTTATCGAATATGACGTTAATTTGAGGATAAATGCTACTATAAATAAACCCATTCTATGAAAAGAACATTGGCCGCAAGAAAATAAAGGGAAATTTGAGGAAATACGAAGCCACTTTTAAAATCCAATATAAATATGCCATTTCAGAAACAATTCCAGATATTATGCAGTACAGTGTGGGGTCCTTGACGATCAAATGTAAACATTGTTCTGCACTGTATTTCACTTGCGTGAAATCTACTCTTGGTTACTTTGACCTTTGCTGTTGTGATGGAATTATTGATCTGCTGGAATATAAAATATTTGACAGGCTGCAACAATTTTTCTCTGGAGATGATATCTCAAGGAATTTCAGAGAGAATATTCGGCAGTACAACAATGATTTGCCCTTCGTTTCCTTTAGTGCCAATGTTACCGTACCACATGAATACGGCCCATATTGAATTAAAATTTATTGAATTGCACATCATCGCATTTTTCCTGATATTCGAAAAATATAAGCGACGGCTCTTACGGTCAGTTTTATATATTAGACTCCTCGGAAGGTAGTCAAGTCAGATCTGCAAACTAAGTGAATTCTTGCATCGGGGAGGGCACACTTCATATTTTAAACAATATTTTGCAAGGGCATAACCCCTACATTCAACATGCAATATACCTCTAAATTAATTTGCAATCCAGCTGACGATATTCGATTAGCATGGCTCATAATATGGGATGAAACCCAAATGGAAAATATTCATTCATTAATATGTGTGAATCGACTACTATAAGATTTCCTGCCAGTGGTGCCCCTGCATAGGTAATCGGATTTGAATTTCCGTTACTGAACTGAACGTCAGCATTACAGAAGTATCATGACTCAATCACTCGATACAGAAAGGTCTTTATCAAGACCAAAACACACCATTATATCCGTAAATATTGAAGGCTTATCTACATCTAAAGAAGTAATGTTATATCAGATTTGTCGAACTCACGCTTGTGATTTATTCAAGAAACCCACAGAGATGAGCAACTACGGCGACCTAAAATAACGGGGATGCGACTCATGGCCGAAATTCCCCACAGACAGTATGGCAGCGCTGTATTTGTCAAACCAGATCTACAAATTCTGTCTGTTGCAATCACCACCGAAAATAAAATCGAGATAATAACTGTGGAACTCAGTAACTGCTCCGTCTCGGGTGTCTATAAAGCACCAAATGTTAATTTCTCCTTCCAATTTCCAAACAACTACTACAAGCAAAAGACAAACTTTGTTGTTGGAGACTTCAACAGCCACAGTAGCGCATGGGGGATATACAGAAGATGACAATAAGGGAGAGGCTGTGTTAGAATGGTCTGATGACCTTTAATTACAACTTATTCATGACCCCAAACTACCTCCATCCTTTAACAGCAGTAGATGGCGACGAGGCTTCAACCCAGACATGATATTTGCAAGTGAGCACGTGGCACATCAATGTATGAAATCAATGTGTAATCCCATTCCAAATACCCAACACTGGCCCATAATGTGTCAACTCTTCTCAGCAATTCGACCAATAAAGGTTCCTTTTCGAAGGAGGTATAATTTCAAAAAAGCAGACAGGCAGAAGTTCAGCTCGACTCTTGATACAATCATATAAGATATCCATCCAACACCAGAGGATTATGATCAGTTTGTTGAAGCTGTGAAGGAAGCTTCCCGCGTCTCCATGCCACGGGGTTGTAGAGCTAATTATATACAAGGCCTAACTTCAGATACAGCTGCTCAAATGAACACATATATTTCATTATTTCAGGCAGATCCACTAAGTGAAGACACTGTCTCAGATGGAAAGGAATTGGCTTCCTCAATTGCAGAGGCAAAGAAAGATTCTTGGATCAAACATATGGAGGATACAGACATGTCAAGGAACAGTAGAAAGTCTTGGAAGCTTCTCAAGTGACTTAACAACGATCCAACCAAAGGACCACTCCATGCAAATGTTACGGCAAATCAAATTGCAAATCAGCTTGTCATCAATGGGAAAACCAATCACCAAACAAGGAAAATGGAACACAATACCCTGAAAGATGAAGAGATGTAGTCCAGTAACTTATCCCGGCCATTTGAAATAAAGGAATTACAGAAAGGATTTAAATGTGACAAAGATGGAAAATCGGCAGGATTAGATGATATCACAATAGAGTAAATAAACACTTTAGCTCAACTACACAGGTATGGCTTCTGAACATCTTCAACCATTGCTTTTCTTTTCTGAAAATTCCTAAAATATGAAGAAAATCCAGGGTGATCGCTTTTTAGAAACCTGGAAAGGAAACTTCGGATCCTAAAAAATTCAGACCAATAATGGAAAGGATGATACTCAACCGCTTAACGGCAGTAGTAGACCAAGTACTAATCCCTCAGCAGTGTGGTTTCCGCCCAGGTAAGAGCTGCACGGCACAGGATCTACATCTGACTCAGCACATTAAGGACGGTTTTGAGATGAAGAAGATCACTGGTGTGACATTTGTGGATCCATCCGTCGCCTACGATACGGTTAATCATAGAATATTAGTACACAAGTTCTATAAAATGATTTAAGATATCAAGGTAACCAAGATGATAGCTACTCTCCTGGAAAATCATCGCTTTTTTTGTTGAATTTCAAGGACGCCGAAGTAGATGGAGAAATCAAAGGAATGGTCTCCCTCAAGGCAATGTGTTGGCTCCTATTCTTTTCAACATCTACACAAATGATCAGCAATTGCCAGAAGGCACAAAAATCGTTATCTATGCCGATGACCTTGCACTTACTACTCAGACTGATACCTTTGATGAAGCTGAGATTTCTTTAACTGTAGCATTAGAAGAGCTAGGCATTTATTATGAGAAAAATCACCTGAAACCAAATCCAGCTAAGACCCAAATTTGCGCCTTCCATCTACGGCATGTATAGGCCTCTCAGAAGCTCTATGTATTCTGGAAAGGGAGTTTACTGCCATATTGCTTTACACCAAAATACTTGGGAGTTATTCTGGATCGCACATTAACATACAAGAAACATTGCCAAAACTTAAAACATGAGATAGCTGCTAGAAACAACACCTCACGCAAATTGTCAGGAACCAGTTTGAGAACACAACCATAAACAATCAGAACGTCAGATCTAGCTCTAGGCTACTCTGCAGGCGAATATGCCTCCCCGGTTTGGTACAGGTCAGCTCCTACGAAGCAGATCGATATCGTTCTCAACGAAAGTTGCAGGATCATTACAGGATGCTTAAAACCATACCTATAGAGAAGATCCAACTTCTAGCTGGTATTGCTCCTGGTGAGATTCGTAGGGAGGTAGCAGTTAACAAAGGGAGGCTCCATTCATCTACTTCAGAAGCACATCCCCTCTATGGATGCCATCCTGCCACACGGAGGCTGAAATCTAGAAAGTGTTTCTCCGCACATCAGTTAAGCTTCAAGGGAAAGCAGAGAATGCTAGGATAAAGATGTGGAAAGAAAGAACTAACCACCTTTCCAACTGGATGGAGCCGAAGTAAAGTCTTACATGTGGACACCAGGAGAAGTGGACGACCTGGAAAGCTCTTAACAGACTCCGTACAGGAGTCGGCAGAACAAAAGTAAATCTGCGGAAGTGGGGTTTCTCAAGCGACTCATCATTTTGTGACTGTGGAGAGCAGCAGACAATCCAACATTTATGTCAGTGTGACTTATGTCCTTCAAAGTGCACTTTGAACGATTTGATTGCAGCCCCCTCCAGCGCTATAGACGTCGCCCAATACTGGGAAAAAATCTTCTAGCTCTGAAGTTTGTTGCTCAATATGTGATTTGTTTTAGACCCGTATACTGCATATGTATGGTAGAAATGTAGATATCCTGTATTTATATTCTTTTTTAAATATTGATACTTCTGACACGAATAAAGAAGAAAGAAAGGTACGTAACAACATTATTCCTTTTAGTGAGAAAATTATTGTTCTTGGAGGAGTCTTCAGATAGGTTTTGCCTGTGGTGCCGCACGCTTCTCGCCGAACAATTGTATAAAATAATCTTTTCTCTGACACTTCTCCAAAATACGCCACTTTCATAAAAACACATGATCGAAACCATATGACATGGAATTTTCTAATTTTTCGCCACATTTTAAAAACTACTACTCCCTTGTGGATGGCGAGGAATCAAATTACCAGCTAGATTTTCAACGCATGAGGGTATCGTGACTCAGATTTACGGCGAAACATTCACTTCTGCGAAGGTTATAATAAATTTCTCCAAAGTTTGCATTCTTACCCCAAAAATGAACAATGTAATGACAAGTCATTGAACTTATATCCAGTAGTTCAAACACATACATCAGCGTTAACAGATTAAATACTGAAGATGAAAGCCAGCAACTTCATTTCCCTACTAGAGCATTCTTTAATTCCTTGGAATTAAGTGATTTGCCTCCACATACTCCAAACGTTTGAGCCATAGCCTATGCTACTTAGAAATCTGAACGTTTCCCAAGGGCTCCTATATCTTCTCTTTATATATATAATTCTTCGACACGTGTGTATGTGAATGAACTCCTCCTAAACGGCTGGTCCGATTTTGATGAATTCTTTTATGTATATTAGAGTCGGTCCATGTATGGTTTAGATTCACAATTGGACCCGGCAGGTGGCGTGGCGACGAAAATGTAGGATGAAAACACCTCTAGAACCACAAGATACAGTCAACAAAACAAAAACTGTCGTCATCGAAACAGCTAGCCTTAGTGAAAACTTAACTCGCCGCTTACAAAGTCATCTTCCCCACTAATTCTCCCAAGACCGTCCCCTTGGCAGTGGTTTCTTCTAAAACATTCACGAATAATTGACTTTCTGAGAATAATTCATGGTTATGTTTTTGTACCATAGGTGGCGGTGATGTCTAATTAATGATATTTGAAGTAGGCTTCAAAACATGCACAAATAACTTGCATCGTAGAGTTTGGCATTGTTTGGACATTTCAATAACGGCTCATAGAAAATAAACAACATGTTAGTAGGCCTATGTTTGAATGGGTCCCTGTATGGTTTAGATTCCCAATTGGATCAAATAGGCAGCACACGAGTAGATGCGACAAATGTGCAACGACGCGTGAATCGTTTCAAAAAAGTCCCGTATGCGTTCATATACCAATCGTCCGATAGCAAGGAAACTTGGGTGAGATGTTGTGTCCACTCCAAGGAAGGTTTCAGGCTTAATAAATCCATTTTACAACAGGTAGCGCATGAGTAGATTCAACAAATGAGCTACGACGCGTGAAGCGTTTCAACAAAGTCCCGTATCCGTTCATATACCATTCGTCCGATAGAGATGAAACTTGGGTGAGATGTTGTGTACACTCCACGGTTAGGAGACCCCGGGGTGCTGGAAGTTTGCCCCAAAGGGAATCCTTAACGTGCCAGTAAATCTATTGACATAGCTCCCTCGCATTTGTGCACCCTCAAAAGGTTTCTGGCTCAATAAATCCATTTTACAATAGGTAGCAGGCGGGTAGATTCAACAAATGTGCGACGGCACGCGAATCGTTTCAACAAAGTCATGTATGCGTTCATATGCCATTCATCCGATTGCGATGAAACTTGGGTGAATCGTTGAGTACACTCCAGGAAATGTTTCAGGCTTAGTAAATCAATTTTAGAATAGGTAGCGCATAAGTAAATTCAACAAATGAGTGAAGGCGCGCGAATCGTTTAAACAAAATCCCGTATGCGTTCGTTCATATGCCATTCATCCGATTGCGATGAAACTTTGATGAGTTGTTGTGTACACGCCGGGGAAGGTCTTCGACTTAGTAAATCCATTTTACAATATTGGTTGCGCACGAGTAGATGTAACAAATGAGTGACAATGCGCGAAGCGTTTCAACAATATCCCGTATGCGTTCATATACCATTCATCGATTGCGATGAGGCTTTGATGAGTTGTTGTGAACACTTACGTGAAGGTTTCTAACTTAGTAAATCCATTTCACAATAGGTGGCGCCCGAATAGATTCGACAAATTAGTGACAGCGCACGAATCATTTAAACAAAATCCCGCATGCGTCATCTGCCATTCATCCGATTGCGATAAAACTTTAGTGAGTTGTTGTGCACGCTCCCACGGATGTTTCTAAATTAGTAAATACCTTTCACGATAGTTTAGAGGCAGTTAACGGTTATTGAAAAAAATATTGTGTATCCGAAAGCACTTCAAGAAACAAAATTACAACCCCAACACTTTCTTTGATTGGCATTGCAACGCATGACGGGTACAGCTTGTGTAACCATATAAATTGTAATAAATATGTAAGAAATTGTTTGGATTTGGATATACACTGGTCAAATAAGTTTTGCATATTGCAAGGTTATGTACTGTATTTGTGGACCAAATTATAATACACGTGCTTCATCCGATAACAATATGTAGCCTATTTTCATTGATGAAAAAAAATAGGCTTATGAGATCAACTTTTGTCCGTGTGTCTGTGTGTATGCGTGTCCCACCCCCACCCTCTAATAAGTTCTAAATGGCTGGAGCGATTTCAATGAAACTCGGTATGTTCATAGCACTATTCCGGATGACCCCAGCCGTGCCCTTCAAATTTTGTTACCAATCCAACATGGCTATGCGAAATATTTCACCGGCATTCAATATCTCCGAAACTATTACCGATATCAACCTGGAATATTTTACGGTGATAAAGAGAACTACTAGAAGTTCACCTATGTGACTTTTGAAAACCTGGTAACTACAAAACCAACATGGCGACCGAGTGAAGTTGCGACTTTTAAATAAACGTGTCTCGCGATTTAACCAACTAAACTGAATAAAACTTCTATATCTCTGAAACTATTAGCGTTATTACCCTGAAATTTTGTACGGAGATAAAGGGTACTACTGCAAGATCATCTATAAGACTTTCAAACACCGGTCAACTACAAAACGAATATGGCGGCCAAGCGAATATGGAAATTTTAAATAGACCTTTCTCGCGATTTAATGATCCAAACTCAATGAAACTTGGTTCAGAAAATGTTTATACACATTGTAATGTATTGGTATCTGATTTAGTTCAATTGTTTACATAACCTCAAAATGGCGGCTGTGCGAATTTTAAAATTAAGTTTTTATTTCTTGTGTCGTAATCACGCGATCGAAGTGAAAGTTTGAATAATGAACCTACGCAATAATTTTCCTTTAATGGTACATGACTCTATGGCCTATGCATATAACAATCCAACATGGCGACCATTCGAAATATTTAAATGGATCTCAATATCTACGAATCTATTACAGCAATCAAACTGATTTTTTAAATTTTCATAGGGGCTATGAACATACGTTCACCTATAGGACCTTCAATATCCTGGTGATCACAAATCCAACATGGCGGCGACGCGAAATCTAAATATTCACATGGTCGTTTCGGCAATTTAACCATCCGAGTGCAGTGACACTTGGTACAGTAAATCCTTATACAAATGTTAATCCACTAATATCTAATTTTTTCAATTGTTTCCATAAGCACAAGATGGCTGCTGTGCGAAATTTAAAAATCTCGTTTTTACTTCGTGTGTCCTAATTATGCGATTGAGTTTGAATACTACATAACTCTGAGACCTACATATATAAATATCCAACATGACGACCATCCGCAATATTTAGTCGGTTATCAATATCTACGAATCTATTACAGCAATCAAACTGAAATTTTGTATGTTGATAGTGGCAATTAACATAAGTAGGATATATGAAAATAGGCTGTATAGTTCTTCACGGAACTACTTGTTATTTATTTATGTAGCGTATGTCATTACGCATGAAACGCAATAATAATAATAATAATTTATTTTATTTATTATTTACATATTTTACGCCCACATAGGAGAACTTAAATCAATACATTTGAGTAAATTTCTTCTGTTTCTCCTCCCAGAACTTTCTCATCCTCTCCGACTTGGAAGCCCGTTGTGTGTTCGATATAGTAATTTGTTTCCGTTCAATTGTTATTTGTTTGAGACTTATGCTTTTGTTCTTAAAAATCCTCTTCTCTGTCTTTGATGTGTTGCCGAGTTATACCCAATTCTTCCAAATCATCCTGAACTTCTTTGAACCAATTCTTATTGATTTTATTTTTCGAAAAGTAATCAAATAGTAGTTTCAATATCCTGGTTTCTGGGAGTCTCGATATGTGACAGAAAAAGGAAATTCTTCTTTTACGCATTGTAGTTATTATTGATTCATATTCACGATAGACGATGTTGGTAGGCAACAATCTCCACTGTCCATCAATAATAATAATAAGTACATACTAACACAGATATCAACCTTATTACGACCTTATGTGCATTCTATTTTCTCCAGTCCAGGCTCGATGGTGCAGCTCTGAAAAAGTCGTTAGGGTCACTTAAGTACACTCTTAGTTTGCAATCTTAGACAATGTGCTTGATGGTCGGGAGCGATGTACCGCAATCACAGCAGGGATTTGGCCACTTCCCCCATTTGTGCAGGTTGTATCCACAAACTACATGTCTGAAAACAGTGTGAGGTACAAACAAACCAACCTTAGAGTTAACACATGAGCCAATGTGCAAAAACGAAATGTCGTCATACAGCAGTGAAAAAACGACATCATGCAATATGCAAAACCTTTATTGACCAGTGTAATAAGTAGGCCCTATAGCTGATGTTAGACAGAGAGCTCTAATCCTACGACTTGATTTAATACCTTCTGATAACACACTTACAGCACATTTTTAGTCAATTTTCATTTATGAAAAAATAGGCTTATGAGATCACCTTCTGTCCATGTGTCTGTATGTGTGTGCGTGTGTGCTGGATTTTGTGTGTCGCCCCTAATAACTTCTAAACGGCTGGAACCATTTTCAATGAAACTCGGTAAGTTTATAGCACTATATCGGGCGACTCCGACTGTGCCCTTCAAATTTTGTTACGTCTCACCAATACAACATGGCGGCTGTGCGAAATATTTCACCAGTATTCAATATCTTCGAAACTATTACCGATATCACCCTGGAAATTTGTACGGTGATAAAGGGAACTACTAGAAGTTCATCTATGTGACTTTTGAAAACCTGGTAACTACAAAACCAACATGGTGACAAAGCGAACTTGCGATATTTAAATAGACGTTTCTCGCGATTTAAGGTACCAAACGCAGTGAAACATGGTACAGTATATGTTTATACACATTGTAATGCACCGACATCTAACTTCGTTCAATTGTTTTCATAACCTCAAGATGGGGGCTGTGCGAAATATTTCCCCGGCATTCTATATCTCTGAAACTATTACCGGTATCACCATGAAATTTTGTACGGAGATAAAGGGCACTAATGAAAGTTCATCTATGTGGCTTTCAAAAACCGGTTAACTACAAAACGAACATGGCGGCCAAGCGAAGTTGAAAGTTTAAATAGCTTTTTCTCGCGATTTAATGGTCCAAACGCAATGAATCTTGGTACAGCAAATGTATATACACATTGTAATGAACGGGCATCTAATTTAGTTCAATTGTTTATACAACCTCAAGATGGCGGCTGTGCAAATTTCGAAAATTAAGTTTTTATTTCTTGTGTTCTAATCATCCGACCGAAATCAACATTTGCATAATGAACGTACACAAATATCATCATCTATTAGTACATAACTCTATGGCCTACATATATTAAAATCCAACATGGCACCCATCCGAAATATTTAGACGGTTCTCAATATCTATTAATCTACTACAGCAATCAAACTGAAATTTTGTAAGTGTATAGAGGCTATAAGCACAAGTTCACCTATGGGACGTTCAATAACCTGGCGAGTACAAACCCAACATGGCGGCGACGCGAAATTTAAATATTCAAATGGACTTTTCTTGCGTTTTAACCATCCGAGCGAAGTGAAACTTGATACGGTATATGCTTATACAAATTTTAATCGACTGGCATCTAATTCATTTAAATTATTTTCATAACCACAATTTGGCGGCTGAGCGAAATTTTAAAATCTCGCTTTTATTTCTTGTGTCCTAATCATGCGATTGATATTTGAATAAAACACCTACACAATAATCTTCATGTAATAGCACATAAATCTAAGGCTTATGATATAATAATCCAACATGGTGACCATCCAAGTTATTTAGACGGTTCTCAATATCTTCGAATCTATTACAGCAATCCAACTGACAGTTTGTATGTTGATAGAGGCAATTGATATTAGTAGGATATATGAAAATATGCTATTTAGTTCTTCACGGAACTGCTTGTCTTTTAAGTGGCAACATTTTTCAATTCGCTTTGCATACTTTATCACAATCAATAAAGATCAAGGGGAAATCCAGAAACGTATACTGTAGGTCTCGTTTTACCTCATCAAGTTTTTAGTCATGGCCAGCAGTATGTTGCAATGCCGAGAGTGCAATCTTTGACGCCCATAAATTTGCAATAGTGCCAAAATGCAATCGTACAAAGAATGTAACTTATATAAGAAACTTCTTCAGTACGGTAAATATACTTTCCATTGACCGTCATGATTTGACGGGTTTCAACTAGTTAATATATATGACAGTACGGTACTCCAAAATGTTTGTTGAGATGTGTGCATTTAACACCTGCAACAAGCACTTATCTTCACGACTGAAGTGCTATCTTAAGTAAAGCAGTGATAACATTCATCTAGCTATTCTACTGATATAGGTTAAGTAAGCAGCCAGTAATACCACACAAAGTGCAAGGCGATTTATGAATCACTCCCGTTCGACATGATGAGTTTAGAATTGATCCTATCACAATTTCACCTTCAGTGGTGAGTTGATTAACCTTTTTCGTTCATTATCACTAACTTTCAGTACCCGTCCTTGAATGGTTCATTGAGTAATCTTGCGGGTCATATCTCCGTCACCGCAAAGAAGAAACCAAAGTCCTAAGGCAGCAAAATGGAGGACAGTTATATTTTTAGCCTATTTTCATTTATGAAACATGATGTTCAACAAAGAACATATAGCCTACTTTCTCCTAAATGCAAGGGTATTGTTATAAATCTTTGTCTTTTCCAAGGAGTATAATTGAATGTTGGTTGTAGTAGCTTGTTGAAATACAACGTGTTACAAGGATATTAAACATGAATATGAGGTGCCCTTTGCTAGTGCTAACTCTGTACAAAATTCCATACAATTCGATTTCACCGTGTTTGAATTGATGTGGTGAATCGATTTGCACACATACATGGGCACCATCTGCAAACTATTGCACAGATGACCTTGTAGGTCAGTCAAAGGATGTTGTTGCAAAATTTGGTAGAGATCAAATGATTAGGTTGGTCGTTATTTTATTTAATCTTTTGACATTTGGGTGGCCGCCGTTACGTTTCCGTCAAGACGGCGTTGATATAAAACATGGCATTGAGTTGCATTTTACGAGTACTACCTCTGTACCAAATTTCGTTCAATTCGGTTTCACCGTGTTTGAATTGGCCACCATTACGTTTTCGTCAATATGGCGGCGACATAAAACATGACACTAAGGTGCCCGTTGCTATTGCTACCTCTGTACCAAATCGATTTGCACACATACATGTCCGCTATCTGCACTCTATTGGCTGAGGACCGTGTAGTTTAGTCAATAGATGCTTACCATACAAAGGTATGTTGTTGCAAAATTTAGTAGAGATCAGATAATTAGGTTGGTCGTAATTTGATTTAAGCTTTTAACATTTGGGTAACCGCCATTACGTTTCCGTCAATATGGCGGCGGTATAAAACATGGCACTGAGGTGCCCTTTGCTAGTGCTACCTTTGTACCAAATTTTGTTCAATTCGGTTGCACCGTGTTTGAATTGATAGGCGGAACCGATTTACACACATACATGGCCGTCATCTGCAAACTATTGGGCTGATGACCTTATAGTTTAGTCAAGAGACGCTCGCCATATAAATATATATTGTTGCAAAGTTTGGTAGAGATCGGATGATTAGGTTAGTCGTAATTTGATTTAAGCTTTGAACATTTGGGTGGCCGCCATTACGTTTTCGTCAATATGGCGGCGACATAAAAGATGACACTAAGGTGCCCGTTGCTATTGCTACCTCTGTACCAAATTTCGTTCAATTAGGTTTCACCGTGTTTGAATACATAGGGGGAATCGATTTTCACACATACATGGCCGCCATCCGCAAATTATTGGGCTGATGACCTCGTAGTTCAGTCAAAAAATTATTCATACATAAAGGTATAACATGGCAAAATTTGGTAGAGATCACATGATTAGGTTGGTCGTAATATGATTTAAGCTTTTAACATTTGGGTGGCCGCCATTACGTTTTCGTCAATATGGCGGCGACATAAAACATGACACGAAGGTGCCCGTTGCTATTGCTACCTCTGTACCAAATTTTGTTCAATTCGGTTTCACCGTGTTTGAATAGATAGCGGGGAATCTATTTGCACATATACATGGCCACCATCCGCAAATAACTGGGCTGATGACCTTGTAGCTTGGTTAAAAGATTCTTCGTACATAAAGGTATAATATTACAAAAATTGGTAGAGATCAGATTATTAGGTTGGTCGTAATTTGATTTAAGCTTATAACATTTAGGTGGCCGCCATTACGTTTTCGTCAATATGGCGGCAATATGAAACATGGCACTGAGGTGCCCTTTGCTAGTGCTACCTTTGTACCAAATTTTGTTCAATTCGGTTTCACCGTGTTTGAATTGATAGGCGGAACCGATTTGCACACATACATGGCCGTCATCTGCAAACTATTAGGCTGATGACCTTATAGTTTAGTCAAGAGACGCTCGCCATATAAATATATATTGTTGCAAAGTTTGGTAGAGATCGGATGATTAGGTTAGTCGTAATTTGATTTAAGCTTTGAACATTTGGGTGGCCACCATTACATTTCCGTCAAGATGGCGGTGATATAAAACATGACACTGAGGTGCCCTTTGCTAGTGCAAACTCTGTACCAAATTTCGTTCAATTCGGTTTCACAGTGTTCGAATTGATAGGGGGAGACACACATTCAGAGTACACACACTCACAGACACACATCTGACAGATACACAGACAGACACAGAATTTTTCGCCCTGTGTAGATCTCATAAGTCTACTTTCATTTTTTGCAAAAATCTAAAGTAGGCTAAAAATAGGCTTATGAGATCAACTATTTGTCCGTGTGTGTGTGCGTCTGTGTGTGTGTCCCCCTAATAAGATCTAAACGGCTGGAGTGATTTCAATGGAACTCGGTAAGCACATATTATTTTGTCCAACCCCGACCGTACCCTTCAAATGTTATTACGTCTCACCAATCCAACATGGCGGCTGTGCGAAATATTTGACCGGCTTTCTATATCTCCGAAACTATTACCGATATCACACTTAAATTTTGTACAGTTATAAAGGGCACCACCAAATGTTAACCTATGTAATTTTCAGAAACCTGTTAAGTACAAAACGAACATGGCAGCCAATCAAATTTGAAACATTTAAATATACTTTTGCCGCGATTTAACCATCCAATTGCAGTGAAACATGGCACAGCAAATGTTTATACACATTGTAATGCTCTGACATCTAATTTAATTCAATTGTTTACATAACCTCAAAATGGCAACTGTGCGAAATTTCAAAATTAGGTTTTTATTTCTTGTGTCCTAACCATGCGATTGAATTCAACGTTAGAATAATGAACCTACACAAAAATCGTTATCGAATAGTACATAACTCTATGGCCTACATATATAAGAATCCAACATGGCGACCACCCGAAATATTTAGATGGATATCTGCTAATCAATGAGAGGAGTCAACCTAAACATTTAGTATGTTGATAAAGGCTATTAACATAATTTCACCTATGGGACTTTCAATAACTTGGTGGGCACAAATCTGACATTGCAGTGACGTGAGAATTAAGTGGACGTTTCTCGCCATTTAAACATTCGAGTGCAGTGAAACTTGGTACGGTGAATACTTATTGAAATTTTAATCTACTGACGTCTAATTTATTTCAATTGTTTTCATAACACCAAGATAGCAGCTCATTTTTATTTCTTGTGACGTAATCATGCGATTCAAGTTTGAATAATAAACCTACGCATTAGTCTTCATCTAATAATACATGGACTACATCAGGCTGCGGCCCTCAAAGTCAGTATATGCAGCCCGCGGATAAATATTTGATACTATTGAAAACATGAATATATTGCGCCCGTTGACGCATGTTTGCTCAGATACCGAGACTAAAACTTACGCTGGAATGAAACTGAACATACATTGCGAGCGGCGGGAAGAAGCTGAAGTAATATCGCTTAGGATCATATTTTTATATATTTTGGACATTCCAAAAATCAACTATAATTATAACCAAGTAATTCTGCATATTTGAAGTATAGCATACTTCGTAAATCATGAAACTATCAATTTACGCGGCTAGCTCATATACTGAGAGCACGCCATATTTGGTAACACCAGTTCCTATTTGTCTTTGGATGAGACAACAAGTGCATGTTGGAGCACAAGCGAAAGCACGTTTGTGATGGGAAACCATGTGGAACGAAAAATCAGTGGATATTTTTCTTATGGATAGCCATCATGGCATTATTTAATAGTATAAAGATTGAAGACATTCATCACTACATAAACTGTGAAATATTTTCATTATCCGAGGTGAAATGATGGACTTGTGTGAAGTAAACTTTACGACCGCATGGTCTCTCTCGCACACACACACACTTCAGTGTTATATAAACGGTGTACTTAATTAACTGCATAACTGTACAAAATCTACGAGAACAACCTTTATTTGTCGGATGGGCAGTATTTTGATTTAATTTTGTGTTAATATTTTTGTGTAAATATCAGTGCAAAGTCACGAGTGAGTGTCGCACAAGCGACAAGGCTAGAGCCAGTGGCGGAGTGAAAATGGGCAATTTTTTTACCGCATGTTAGCTGCAGTGCGCGAACGTTTTCTTTAATTATGTGCTACGTTATTACCAAAGTTAAATTACAATAATGCTAAACCAGCAGATCTTCAAATACAACCCCAACCACGCGATGGCATGTGATTTCTAAATCATGCGTGGGGAATTGGCAGCGGATGATGTCCAGACACAATGAGGAGATAATCTAAGGCCACACACGAGACCGCATATAACATCTCATGGCGGATCTCGAATCCAGTGACGCTGCATCTGTTAGTCAGATTAAATTTTTATAGCGTATTGTAAGAGTTGGAAAACCGTAGATTAGTTTAATTTGGTTTCATTTATTTAGTGCACAATGCAGGTAGTTAATTATAAGACGCATGTGGAAAGTAATAGTTTTATTAAACATTTATAGACGCCAGGAAGGCTGGATTTTCAACGCTCATTTCGTATCATTTCAAAACAAGTATTATCAACTTTATTTTGACAGGCTGATGACAAATAAACTAGTTTGACAAATGTTAAATCGAGGCCAAGGTTACGAGCAAAGTTCACTACACAGCACACTTGATTCTAGGCAATGCATCAGTATTATGTTTAGAAGGCTGTGAGATTCTTAGCATTATTACAAGTGGAATGCAGAGTTCCGTATTCACATTTGTTGGCCAGATCAACACTTGAAAACAGGTTTATTTCTTTAAGAGAAGCCACGCAGGCAATGAATGCAACTGTATTTTGTAACCAAATGAACGCAGGTTCGACCTTATTCAGGGAAGAGGCAGTTTTATAAATGCTCACACACATTTAGCTTGTATCAGAAGCCTTCACGTTTATTTAAAGCGTCGTCAGGATGTGTTTTGTACACATAATCTTTATTACCAGCAATTCAAACGTGTATCAATTAGGAATCCACACTTTTGTAAATTAACGTTATAAGAGTATTACATGAGTCGTGACGGTGGATGAATACCTCCGACATTGTTATTGTGGTTATATCGGTGGTAATGAACTATTTGAAGTCGTACCAAACCGAGGGCGCCTGGATCAATGAATCTGAAATAAGAGTAAAGTAATTGGTGAAGGCATAGGATGTCTAATAAGTATGATGAAATATTGGTGAAGACAAAGGGTGTCTCGTAAACTATTAAACTATTGAATAATTTGGCTTAAGTTGGATACACACGTTACCTAAATACACTGAACGTTTTTTAAGGTCTATAAACTGAACAACAATACTGTCAGGGATAAATAATTGTGTGAAACTTTAATAATCAAAAAAATAGGATTCTGAAAACTAACAAATCTTATAATTCCCCCCGAATCTAAATAAAATTTATAAACATTAAAAATAAACTATTTTTCTTGACCAAATGTTAGCACTTAGATATTGTTAGGCTATTTTAGATACATTTTGATACATTTTCACATGAATAGTCGACAACTAATTGGTGATGTGATAACAGAAGCACACACATCAGATTAGTAGCAATATGAGTCGATGTAATTGTTTAATTACTATCGCATTTGCATGCTTTCCTATATTTTTCTACTTTCTTAACACTTTGACACTATGACCGTTTGTTACAAACAGTAACAAATCGAGTACGCTGGCGGTGCCAATTGCACAACCATAGGAGTGCTGAATTATTGTATGCATTTGTGTTTTATTAGCATTGCTTTTTTTTATTCAGCAACATTGTGCACATAGTTTGATTTTCTTAGTAATAAACGCATCTCGTTTATTAATTAATGATATTTAGAACTAGCTAAACACTTAACTTTAAAGATAAATGTTAGAGATGGCATCATCATAGCATAGGACAAATTTTCCCCTTGCTACTAAATGTAAATGTTCTAGTATTTGTAAACAAGTAAATGTCTTGCTTTGCTGTAGATTCTTTTGATATTTGATCCTCCCGTAGTCATTTCGATGTAATTGCTTAGGGCCGATCTTACGTACCATTCTCTTAGCTTGTTCATTTTAGTCGAATTTTGTATTAGGACCATGAGGGTAATTTAGATCATGTTTAGGACTTTTTTATATTTTCTTTCAGGGCAGAATAGTATCGGACTAGCCGTTTTGCAACTCTCATGCTAGGCTAGGGATCTATTCTGAATAAAATTTATTTGTGATTTTAACATAAGACTGACCTCTCTTTTCTTGTTTAGTTTTGTTATCGATGCATTCCTCTGAGCTGGTTATAGATCGAACCTCACTAATTCCCGACACCCCCGAGTGCAGACTTAGTGCTACACCAGCCTATGAATGTATCGTCCCCTACACTTGTGTGTTAACTGGAAGAGGGTCTCGGAAGGGTCATTTGAAACCGGTGGCTCCCCGAAACCTTCGGCCAGCGGGCACATATAGTACGTTGGCGCCGAACGTGGTTAGCATCGAAACTTGTGTTCGATCTCTATGATTCGTTTGTTGGTGAGGGTTTTATTTTGTTAGCAAATCCAACAGATTAGTAACGAATCGAGATTTCGTACTAGTGTTTCGGAAGGCTACATGGCATTCTTATTCCAGAATTAAGACCATGAGGCTAGGTGACATTTATTAATGATAATAAGTTGAGGATTTGATTTGAAGTTATCCTAGTCTTGAGTAAATGTAAGTTTGTTGTTGTCGTCTTGATGCCATTTAATTTTTACCAGAGGTTCAGCTGTTATCATCGAATAAATTTATGAAGGAATGGATTTTCTACTGTTTTCCAACTCAAAACATTGTTAAGGCATATGACGTTGTTAGTTCCCCGTATTTCTCCAATTGAAGATATTATGTCTGCGCAAGAGACAGCCGAGTTGTTGGCAAACTTGCCTGCCCTACTGCACAATCTACAGGTGTCGATGGACAATTTGACACGAAATAATAATGACTTAAGGGCTGAGATGGCTCAGAACAATGAAAACTTAAGGACAGATATGGCTCAAAATAGTGAAAACTTAAGGGCTGAGATCATACAAAACAATGAAAACTTAAGGGATGATTTAAGGGCAGATATTAACAATGTTACTGAAAATATCAACACTGTTACAGAAAATGTAAACACTGTTAGGGCAGATATGGCTCAAAATAATGAAACTTTGAGGGGAGACATGAATGAGAACAGTAACACTGCTACAGCTACTCTGTTACAAACTAGTCGCAACATTACTACCAATATTAGGGCTTACATGGGACTGTTAAACACTAACATTAGGGCAGATATGGCACAGAATGTAGTTGAAGTGCGAGAGGACATTGCCAAAATTAAAGCCGAAATTACTGACACAATCAACAAGGTTAGTGATGATTTGCGTGCAGAGATGGAAACTCATCGCACGGAATATCAAGCACACTTAGAGGGAATAAAACAGGAGATACGCACAAATAGATCTGAAATACATCAAAAACTCAAAAACTTTCAGATTTAGATGAACGATAATATCGAATCAGTAAGGAGTGAAGTCGCTAATGCAAAAGAAATCGTTAGTACTAGAATAATAATAATAATATCGTATTGCCTCGGATACCGGGTGCAAGCTTTGTTATTTGACACCCAGAGGGTAGCTTGCATGTTGAATTTCGTTGTTCCTTGACTATGACAGTCAAGGAGGTTAGATGTTAGATATCTAATCTCCTTGAACACTATAGCGCTTTCTAGTAGAGAAACGAGGAACTTTGTGTTGGCGGAAACTCCCGAGATTAATTTTGCCATTATGAACTCGGCCTACTGAATTCAAATGGGTTCTTTGACATGCCAACATCGTATGACATGCGTATCGTATTTTTGCCGCCTTTCAAAAATCACCTACCACGGCCAGGGGCGAACCTGCAATCTTGGGGTTAGTACTAGGATTAACACCGTGGAACAGCGTATGGAAGAAGTTAACACGTACGTGGGTGTGTTAAAAGCTGATGTGGCTATAGTTAACACTGGATTAAGACTAACAAGAGGCATAGCAGTTGCCGTACACGTAAACACTAAGCGTATAGCAAATAAAGTAGAGAAGTTGGAGGATTAAGTCAGCAAAATGAAACATGACTTAGCTACAGATATTGAAGCGATTCGAGAGGAAACTCGTGAGAATAATCACAGATCCAACCAATACGTAGCAAAAACACTAGATGTTTACCTTGAGGAACAGGATGGAAAACTAAAAGAATTCGATAGTCGCATTGAAGGAAAAATTGAGCGGATAGAATTACAGATGAATGCTATAATTAACAAGCAACCTGAGAAAGTGTTAGAATACGCCGAACTGGATGAACGCATCAATCGTCTATTAAAACCTAATAGAGAGGGTGTACCATCTACAAGCACTGCGACCAACATAGCAAAACCGAATGTTCCAATGGAAAATCAAGGTTATAATCCATTTAGAACAACATCACAATTTGTGACACCGAATGCTAACATAACGCCGAATTATGGGCTGACACTTAACTTTTATGTCACGCCGAACTATGGTCAAACTCAGTACTCGAATATTGTGTTTTTGAGAAGCCATGAAGGGCTAAATTCAATAATTCCAATTCCGTTACACCGGTAGATTTTCTGAGAAACTTGGAGTCATATATGAGAGAAACTATGGTAATACCAGGCAAGGAGTTACGGACTGTCGAAAAATACCTAGAGAACAGCCCGTTGACCTGGTTCAAGGCATTCAGATACTCATTCCACAACTATCAGGAATTTAAAGAAGCATTCCTTAAGACTTATTGGTCTTTGGAACGTCAGCAAAATATAAGGGCGGAAATATACAATAAGAGGTACGCTAGTACTCAAACAACCAAGTACGCTACCTACTTAGCAAGGCAGCTTTCGAAATTGCAATGTTTGGAACCCCCTTTGTCCGAATTAGAACTTGTCCAAACCATTAGAAGACAATGCCCTATGGAAGTACAAAGGATACTCATAGCGTCAGATGCAAATACATTCATGAAATGTGACGAAGTTCTTAGAAAGCTGGATAGTAGCCACGAACAATTTGCACCTACAACTAAACACAGGAGCACACATGATGTAAATATAACTTCCGTGGACAGGACTAGTCAGACTGTACAAACTACAGAAAATCATCGAACAAACAATCTTCAAAATCACGAGGGACCGGATAGAAGGAGAGATTTCCGTGATTACTATAAAGACAATACACCTTATGCAAGGAATCGTCGATTTGTCATAATCAACAAGAATTACCAGAACAGATATCAAAATAGAGCCAACAATTACAACAACAATCGTCGTAGTAACAACAATAACAATAACAACACTAATTTCAACCGTGGTTATAGAGGACAGCCACGTGATCGTGATGATCAAAATAACCGATACACCGATAATCCAAGGAGAGATTATAAATACTGTGGCGGTTACCGAAGAGAACATGACTCTCGTTTCCAATACGACAATGATTGGCGAGGTAAGGATAATGAAAGTCGACAATACATTCAGGAACGGAGAAGAAGAAATGGAGAAGACGAAGAATCAGACAAAAGAAGAGATGGAAGTAACAAATGTCGTGAAAATAACAAGGAAGTTACGACAGCTGATGTTCACAACATTGAGATTGAACCAGCAGGTGAAGACAATCGCATGAGTGATGAAGAATGCCACAGGATCACTGACAGAATGGATCGTGCATGAAGTCAAACCAAGGAATGAAAAATGGATGAAATATAAATTGACTTCCACAATTTCTATTTACTTGACGTGGAGATGTATGCGCCCTTTGACGCATGTTTGCTCAGATAATAGAGACTAAAACTTACGCTGGAATGTAACTGAACATACACTGCGAGCGGCGGGAAGAAGCTGAAGTAATATCGCTTAGGATCATATTTTTATATATTTTGGACATTCCAAAAATCAACTATAATTATAACCAAGTAATTCTGCATATTTGAAGTACAGCATACTTCGTAAATCATGAAACTATCAATTTACGCGGCTAGCTCATATACTGAGAGCACGCCATATTTGGTAACACCAGTTCCTATTTGTCTTTGGATGAGACAACATGTGCATGTTGGAGCACAAGTGAAAGCACGTTTGAAGGGAAACCATGTGGAACGAAAAATCAGTGGATATTTTTCTTATGGATAGCCATCATGGCATTGCTTAGTAGTTTAAAGATTGAAGACATTCATCACTACATAAACTGTGAAATATTTTCATTATCCGAGGTGAAATGATGGACTTGTGTCAAGTAAACTTTACGACCGCATGGTCTCACTCGCACACACACAGTTCAGTGCTATATAAACTGTGTACTTAATTAACTGCATATCTGTACAAAATCTACGAGAACAATCTTTATTTGCCGGATGGGCAGTATTTTGATTTAATTTTGTGTTAATATTTTTGTGTAAATATCAGTGCAAAGTCACGAGTGAGTGTCGCACAAGCGACAAGGCTAGAGCCAGTGGCGGAGTGAAAATGGGCAATTTTTTTTACCGCATATTAGCTGCAGTGCGCGGAAGTTTTCTTTAATTATGTGCTACGTTATTACCAATGCTAAAATTACAATAATGCTAAACCAGCAGATCTTCAAATACAACCCCAACCACGCGATGGCATGTGATTTCTAAATCATGCGTGGGGAATTGGCAGCGGAAGATGTCCAGACACAATGAGGAGATAATCTAAAGCCATACACGAGACCGCATACAACGTCTCATGGCGGATCTCGAACCCACTGACGCTGCATCTGTAAGTCAGATCAAATATTTATAGCGTATTGTAAGAGATGGAAAACAGTAGATTAGTTTAATTTGGTTTCATTTATTTAGTGCACAATGCAGGTAGTTAATTATAAGACGCGTGTGGAGAGTAATAGTTTTATTAAACATTTATAGACGCCAGGAAGGCTGGATTTTCAACGCTCATTTCGTATCATTTCAAAACAAGTATTATCAACTTTATCTTGTCAGGCTGATGACAAATAAACTAGTTTGACAAATGTTAAATCGAGGCCAAGGTTACGAGCCAAGTTCACTACACAGCACACTCGATTCTAGGCAATGCATCAGTATTTTGTTTAGAAGGCTGTGAGATTCTTAACATTATTACAAGTGGAATGCAGAGCTCCGTATTCACATGTGTTGGCCAGATCAATACTTGAAAACAGGTTTATTTCTTTAAGAGAAGCCGCGCAGGCAATGAATGCAACTGTATTTCGTAACCAAATGAACGCAGGTTCGATCTTATTAAGGCAAGAGGCAGTTTTATAAATGTGTTTTGTACACATAATCTTTATTACCAGCAATTCAAACGTGTATCAATTAGGAATCCACACTTTTGTAAATTAACGTGATAAGAGTATTACATGAGTCGTGACGGTGGATGAATACCTCCGACATTGTTATTGTGGTTATATCGGTGGTAATGAACTGTTTGAAGTCGTACCAAACCGAGGGCGCCTGGATCAATGAATCCGAAATAAGAGTAAAGTAATTGGTGAAGACATAGGATGTCTAAAAACTATGATGAAATATTGGTGAAGACACAGGGTGTCTCGTAAACTATTAAACTAGTGAGTTATTTTGCTTAAGTTGGATATACACGTTACCTAAATACACTAAACGCTTTTTAAAGGTCCATAAACTGAACAACAATACTGTCAGGGAAAATTATTGTGTGAAACTTTAATAATCAAAAAAAATAGGATTCTGAAAACTAACAAATCTTATAATTCCCCCTGAATCTAAATAAAATTTATAAACATTAAAAAGAAACTATTTTTCTGGACCAAATGTTAGCACTTAGATATTGTTAAGCTATTTTAGATACATGTTGATACATGTTCACATGAATAGTCGACAACTAATTGGTGATGTGATAACAGAAGCAACACATCAGATTAGTAGCAATATGAGTCGATGTAATTGTTTAATTACTATCGCATTTGCAGGCTTTCCTATATTTTAGCCTATTTTCAATTTTGAAAAAATAGGCTTATGAGATCACCTTTTGTCCGTGTGTGTGTGCGTGTGTGTGTGATTCGTGGGTGTGTGTCCCCCTAATAAAATCTAAACGGCTGGAGCGATTTCAATGAAACTCGGTAAGTTCATAGCACTACTCCGGGCGACCCCGACCGTGCCGTTCAAATTTTGTTACGACTCACCAATCCAACATGGCGGCTGTGCGAATTATTTCACCAGCATTCAATATCTCCGAAACTATTACCGATATTACCCTGACATTTTGTATGGTGAAAAAGGGAAATACTAGAAGTTCACCTATGTGACATTTGAAAACCTGGTAACTACAAAACCAACATGGCGGCCAAGCGAAGTTGCGACTTTTAAATAGACGTTTCTCGCGATTTAACCAACCAAACGCAATGAAACTTGATACAGTATATGTTTATATATATATTGTAATGCACCGACATCTAACTTCGTTCAATTGTTTACATAACCACAAAATGGCGGATGTGAGAAATATTTCACCGGCATTCTATATCTCTGAAACTATTAGCGGTATCTCCCTGACATTTTGTACGGAGATAAAGGGCACTACTGGAAGTCCATCTATAAAACTTTCAAAAACCGGTTAACTACAAAACGAACATGGCGGCCAAGCGAATTTGAACATTTTAAATAGACATTTCTCGCGATTTAATGTTCCAAACGCACTGAAATCTGGTACAGGAAATATTTATGAACATTGTAATGCACTAGTATCTAATTTAGTTCAATTGTTTACATAACCTCAAGATGGCGGCTGTGCTAATTTTAAAATTATATTTAATTTCTTGTGAAGTAGTCATGTGATCGAAGTGAAACCTTGAATAATGAACCTACGCAATAATTTTCCTTTAATGGTACATGACTCTATGGCCTATACGTTTAACAATCCAACATGGCGACCATCCGAAATATTTAGACGGCTCTGAATATCTACGAATCTATTATAGCACTCAAACTGAATTTTTTATGATCATAGGGGCTATGAACTTAAGTTCACCTATAGGACTTTAAATAACCTGGTGATCACAAATCCAACATGGCGGCGACGCGAATTATAAATATTCACATGGACGTTTCTCGCAATTTAACCATCCGAGTGCAGTGAAACTTGGTACAGTATACCCTTATACGAATGGTAATCCACTGGCATCTAATTTATTTCAATTGTTTCCATAACCTCAAGATAGCAGCTGTGCGAAATTTTAAAATCTCCTTGTTACTTCTTGTGTCCTAATTATGCGATTGAAGTTTGAATACTACACGTACACAATAATCTGCATGTAACAGTACATAACTCTAGGACCTACATATATAAAATCCAACATGGCGACCATCCGAAATATTTAGTCGGTTCTCAATATCTACGAATCTATTACAGGAATCAAACTGAAATTGTGTATGTTGATTGTGGCAATTAACATAAGTAGGATATATGAAAATAGGCTGTATAGTTCTTCACGGAACTACTTGTTCTACTTTCTTGACACTTTAACAGTATGACCGTTTGTTACAAACAGTAACAAATCGAGTACGCTGGCGGTGCCAATTGCACAACCATAGGAGTGATGATTTATTGTATGCTTTTGTGTTGTATTAGAATAGCTTTTTTTTATTCAGCAACATTGTGCACATAGTTTGATTTTCTTAGTAATAAACGCATCTTGTTTATTAATTAATGATATTTAGGACTAGCTAAACAC
Source organism: Meconema thalassinum (assembly GCA_946902985.2). NCBI lineage: Eukaryota > Metazoa > Arthropoda > Insecta > Orthoptera > Tettigoniidae > Meconema > Meconema thalassinum. The sequence continues at coordinate 599,262,803 of OX336388.2, read as the reverse complement.
TTAACTCTAAAGATAAATGTTAGAGATGGCATCATCATAGCATAGGACAAATTTTCCCCTTGCTACAAAATGTAAATGTTCTAGTATTTGTAAACAAGTAAATTGTCTTGCTTTACTGTAGATTATTTTGATGTTTGATCCTCCCGTAGTCATTTCGATGTAATTGCTTAGGGCCGATCTTACGTGCCATTCTCTTAGCTTGTTCATTTTGTCGAATTTTGTATTAGGACCATGAGAGCAATTTAGATCTTGTTTAGGACTTTTTTATATTTTCTTTCAGGGCAGAATAGTATCGGACTAGCCGTTTTGCAACTCTCATTCTAGGCTAGGGATCTATTCTGAATAAAATTTATTTGTGATTTTAACATAAGACTGACCTCTCTTTTCTTGTTTAGTTTTGTTATCGATGCATTCCTCTGAGCTGGTTAAAGATCAAACTCACTAATTCCCGACACCCCCGAGTGCAGACTTAGTGCTACACCAGCCTATGAATGTATCGTCCCCTACACTTGTGTGTAAACTGGAAGAGGGTCTCGGAAGTGTCATTTGAAACCGGTGGCTCCCCGAAACCTTCGGCCAGCGGGCACAATATATATTGTGAATGTTGAGTTTTTCCCATTATTGTAGGGCCTAGTTGAAATAAGAAAATTATAAAAATATTTCGTTAAAGAGAAATTAAAAAGTAAACAATTGTTGGGGGAAAAATGTTTTGCAAGGTTCAGACTGACAGACTCTTGAAAACTAACGATGCCAAGCATCACATTAGGAGCATTAGGCTACTACTTGATTTGATGGTCAGTTTGACGATATATTGATTTCCTTTTGTTATATACTTTAATGTTAAGAATTTTGTTTTCTGTAAGAATAAAAATTTTACAACCTTGTGATAGTATTATTTTATATTTTATACCCCTAAACATTTTCAAATTTGGAGTAAGTTGATTTTCAATCAGTAAATTGATAACTTTATAACGCAATTTGCAAAAGAACCTTCAAAAATGAATTTAAACCATTTAGAGGGCACAAAAAATGGTTGAAACACATTTTTTGTCTGTTAGTAAAATAGCTTATTCAGATAATAGTAAAATTAGCTTTAGCGGTAGGGTTTGCCAAGTGCCTATGTGGAAAGGTAACTTGCGGCCCGCCACTTATTATGTAAAAATAAACTTGGCCCCCACTTATAAAATGGTTGTGCACCCCCGGTCTACATTATATAAAATCCAACATGCTGACCATCCGAAATATTTAGTCAGATCTCAATATCTACGAATATAAAGCAGCAATCAAACTGAAATTCTGTATGTTGATAGAGGCAATTAATATCAGTAGGATATATGGAAATAGGTTATGGAGTTCTTCACGGAACGTCTTGTTTTAGGTTGTTTTTCCGCATGTCCCAGTAATTGGGATTATATTGTGTTGATCGCCTCAAAAGTTACAATATCAATTGCACGGTACTCCTTAACTCTGGAACCATACACTGAGTACCCCCCAAAAATAAATACAAATTGTACTAATTTGAACTTAAAATGTATGGGTATTAAAAATACCCATGCAGCCAATCGGGTTGGTCTCAATTCGTGAATAACTATATGCAAATAAGGAAAATACTGCAATAATTGAAAGTAATAGAAAATAAGTTCAATATTGAACAGAACTGTCAACCTCAGATCTCCTTAAAGGATGGTATATTGACTTTCACGGTCAGTGAATTAAAACTCAGGAATCGTTCTAGGTTTATGCCGTGGTTTGTGTAGGGTTCGCCTAGGACACCAAGCTGGCTCATTAGCGGGTTCTTGGTGACCCCGCCCGGGACAGTAAAGAGGTGCATGTGCGCTTCATAAAAAGGGAGGTAGCGCGCAGATCGCTACTCCTGAGGGGGTCCAGGTACGGACACCGTGAGCCCGCTGATGAGCCAGCTTGGTGTCCTAGGCGAAACCCCTCACAAGACACGGCACAAACCTAGAACGATTGCTGAGTTCCAGATCTCCTTATTTCTTGGAAACTTTGTTCGTCACTTTCTCAGGAATTTGTTTCACTCACACTTAGCACTTACAGTATAATATTAAGTTATGAACACAGTTTTGACATACAAGTGGGTGCCACATTTTAGAAGGGAGACCGCCCAAATGTAAGCGTATTAAGATGAAAGGAATGCCATGCTAGCGGGAAGTTTGTGAGAATCGCCAAAATCAAACTATCGCGAAATGAGAATTCCGTGGACACACAGTGGGGCAAACAGTATTCCGATGTACGGTTCCCGAGTTCAAGTATTTAGTACTTATTAACCTTGGAATCTCTAGCAAAACAAATCAATGTATGTCGAGAAAAGCCTAGTGGAGTTTGCATGAATCAGCAAAAAACATAAAATAACTGTAAAGAGAATCGATCATCTCTACTCCTGGCCTGAGACGGAGTTTAGGTAGCGTGCTTATTGACACAGTACGTGCTCCTTGACTAGGGGAAAATACATGTCAGAAGGATGTGCATCTCGTCTTATCATGGGGGTACAGTGTGCTTTACAGCCTACTTATCCCCCCTTTGAATTACATAATGTGTATTCTAGTTTTATTTTGATGTTGTTAATTCATTTTAGGTGCTTTGGACATCTTGCCCATCAGCCCCGTGTAGTTGGGTGTGTCTTGAATTTGTTTGATAACCTGAATGCTGGACGGTAGTTAAAGCCCAGGAGAAAGGAAAGGTAAAAGGGCAGTTGAAATAGCGCGGTCCATAGATGGCCGAAACGAAAGCAATAATATTTGTTATTAGTCTATTAATAGTATTATTGATGAACCTATTCCTATTATTGTTATTATTAATATTATTATTAATCTCTGGAAGATTTGATAAAAAGAATGTACGGTACTCAAATTAATGACGAAAATAACTTTATTGTTCCCTTGTCAGGCAGGTGGGTACCGGTACATAATTTCAGTTGGGCACGTCCAGGTAGTCGAGGATCTGCTTGAGAGTGCAGTGCTCCAAGATGGGGTTCATCATGCCCTTGACTGTGTCTTCGATGTGAGAACTGAGTTCCTCTTGGTGATCCTTGATGAACTGTGGAGCCATCTCAGTGATCAGATTGTTTGCCAGGACACCCATCTCAGAGCCTCCCATCAGGTTCTCGAAGTTGGCCTGTGAACACGAGAACTAAAAAAGTTAAGTGTAATTCAAGAGGTTCATGTTTGTACCAACCAACAGTTCAGTCGATGCCCGGTTATTACATTTTCGAAATTGTTGTTAAATTCATTCTCAGCGAATTCCTTTTCCAATGCCAGAAACTAGTGGAAGTGTACATACAGAGGGCTTTGAAGCCAAATTTTCAGCGTTGCCGGTAGGGGCGTGGTGGCTCAGCGTGGTCCGGCTCCGTGGCTAGTTGGTTAGTGTGCTAGGCTTTGGCCTGAAGGGTCCCGGGTTTGATTCCCGGACGGGCCATGGGGAATTTAAATCTCCTGTGGTTAATTCCTCTGGCTCGGGGACTGGGTGTTTGTGACGTCTTCATGTACAAAGAAAACAATAACTGGTAACAAATAGAATAAACAGAAAGAAAGTAAAATGGATAAAAAGAAGGGTCAAGCTGTCTGCCTCTCACCAAGGTGGACCGGGTTTGATCCCCGATCAATGCATGTGAGATTTTCGAAGAGAAATGCCATGTCCTTTGGTTCGGATTTCACGTAAAAGGGAGGTCCCGTGGCTCATGATTGCGAGATAACAGTCACGTTAAACTACAATCTTCCTTCTGTGTTGCCTTATTGACAATTGATATTGCAACTCTTCAGTCGGTAAACATGAAAGTACCTTGTAAGGGCAAAAGGGTATAAGTCAAAAGAATACCAAAACTAATTATGCAATTGATTTGTAGGGAATTGTCATAACTTTGTTTCGGTATTCCTTTGCCCTAACAAGAGTGAATTACGTCCAACTTGTCGACTTTGGCGCAGTAAAATGGCGAGGAAAAGAATGACTTTAAATTAGCCAATCCTAGGTAGCGACTTACATCGATAGGTCGACCTCGCGAGGAGTTGTTGCCGACTGTCCTTGTTTACTTGGTAAAGCTAACTTCCTCAACGTGCACAGGCCCGAAGGGAGGGAGGGGCAATTGGGCTGTAGCCCCGGGGTCCGGAATCACTGAGGGGCCCAATACAGTAAATGGACTTAGAGTGGACAATTTCATTTAATTTAATGTATAAAATATTATGACATATTTTGATTTGACTACTGTATGTTCGATGTAAATACAGCCAGTGTATGGTATTCAAAACATTACAAAGTGAAATGCCATTGTGTTTTTCGTTTTTCTTAGGGGAAATAGCAAAGTTGCCAGAGTTGTCCGTTTAATTTATAACGTGCTAAAGTTCAATAGCTGTTTTTGGAGGATCCTATAAAGTTTCTAATTAAATCTCAGAAAATAATCGTACGTGTATGAAAATCTTGAAGTAAAAGAACAACCAGTTAGAGACAAAAGTAAAAAGGAAAAGAAGACTGACTGAATAACTATAAACGATGTACATTATTATTCAGTTGGACAAGCTAAATTCCACGGACTCTTTTTTTCTTTTCCTTTTTTTCTTTTTGGGTGGGGGGTGGGCGTTAATAATTGTCAACCTTAATACCGTAATTCCGAAATCTCATCATCGGTCGAATGAAACTGGAGGGACCAGGAAGACCTTATCCTAGGGCCCGTGATGATTCTCTGCGGCCCTGTTACGTGCATAGTGTTCGGTTCTGTTCTGTTATTTTGCCAATCGTTTGACTCTTTCTTTGAAATATCTCATTGTAGGATGCATAAGATACCTGTGGGCGCAAACCAACCGTTAAGCCCCTGTGAGCATTTGTAATTATGAGGAAACTTGGCAACGTCGCGCATCTGTTACGGTCTTTTCAATGACGCAATTAGAAATGTAATAATTTCATAAGAAACGATCCACTTGAAAACCGATAAAATTACTTCATAAAAAGGCCAAATTAATACAAGACAAATTAGAATTTATCGCCGCGAGAGAATAAGCAAAGAATACACAATTTATTTAATTTTTTAAATTGAAAAGGAGTCCCAGAATTAACCAGGTTAATGTCGTGATTAATGCGCAATATAGATCTGCCATGCAAAGGAAGAATTTTTTTAAAAAAAATACGAGCCTTACAGTATTCGCATATGATGTGTAACATCTGACATAGAAGAAACCGCACGTGAAATTGTTGATACACCGGTATTTTATACTATTATTGGCACAAATATTAATCTATTGTAAAAAGGAGTGTTTTACAGATATTGTAGTTTATAATACGGAACTCATTTTATTAGATGATTTGTAGCTTCCACCAGCACTAGCCTAAATAAAGAATACGTTATGGATCAACTCGATTAATAGACGCGACACCGCTCATAACCTTAAATTCCTTATAAATAGGCCAACTTGCGAGTAAATGCAATGTGCACAGCAGTAGATCATGAAAGGCTTTCCCAGTTCCCGTACCTCTTGATTCACAGACCAACACGTAATTTCATATGGATTCTGTTAAAATGAGTCACATTGATGTGATAAATATCGTTTAAAATGATACAGTAGTCACTTCATAATGCTATTCTTATGGGAGACAACTGTGTTTTGCCCAACATCAACTGATTTTATTTTGGTCCCCACGGTCGGTCGGTAGAAGCATAGCGGGTGCACTCTCTATCCTATTGTATGCTCGAAGCATTCCACGGCAAAAGTATAAAGGAGAATGTAATGGGAACTTATAAAAAAATACTGATATCAAAACAGTTCTGTAGGAATACTATGAAAGCTTTTAATACTTGAGATATTCCGGCGCTGACATACACGTTTGCTCTACTAAGACGGTCAAAGACAGTACTGAATGACACTGATATAAATTCAAGAATTACAAAGAGCAAATGCTGAGTCTTTCGTCGGAAATCTACAATTGGGTCAGCGATATTTCCTCAAGTTCAAGGAAGCAAAGGCTGGATCTAGATCACTCATCTCCATAATAAACAGGTCTCTATCTGTTTCAATCACTTGACACCAGAGTTCACATGAGCGTTTACCGTTCGGTATGTCATATACATTCCACATGGCCGAGAGTACGTCATTGTATCAATTTCCGACATCGCGCGCTCATTGTTTCCTTTTACCACTGCCAACTGGATCGATCGATCCAGCTGGCAGTCCGTGTTACACACTTCCGTTCAATCCACCACTGCCAGCTGGATCGTTCCGATCCACTTCCGTCCCATTTTTCAAAATCACTCCCACAAAAATATCCAGCAACCGAGTGGAAAGATGTTACACATCAAAAACAAATCGTGGAAAAAATACGTTTTTCCGGATTCAACCCCGAAGCAGATGGGAGCACACTGAACGGTGCCATCGCCTTGCCTACTGAGCTACGAGAACCACAGGTCAGCAGCTCAGCTCGAAACACACGAGAGTGTAGACGCCGCACTCGATGCTGCTCATTGCGCGACGTTGCCAAGTTTCATCGTGATTACAAATGCTCACCGGGGCTTAACGGCTGGTTTTCGCCCACAGTTATCTTAACTCATATTGCTCCCCAGACCCACCCCCAAGCGTGGTTTGATTTTCTACCTCTTATTTTCCGACACCCTGTATGTAAATATTGGGACGTTTATTTTTTACAGTGAGTGTTAAATCTCCAGCAACAAAGTGAATCTAACATATTTCCACATTATTAATTAATTAAGCATTATTATTTCATTTTTATTCTGAGCAAATTTAAAACATATTTTGAATATTTTATAGAAAAAATAATTAAAGCCACAATGGTTTGAGTGAAATTCATTTTGTAGCTCTACTCATTTGGAACACCCGAGGCTGAGTAGACCCCGTTCCAGCCCTCATACCACTTTTTCAAATTTCGTGGCAGAGCCGGGAATCGAACCCAGTACCTCCGGGGCGGCAGCTAACCATGCTGACCACTACGCTACGGAGGCGACCATAAAAATAGTTACGACTTGAAAATTTGAAAATTTAAAACTTTGCTTCAAATAGCAAGAAGTGTGTATTTCCTTGGAAGTGTTTATAATTTTTGTATAGGATCTATTAAGGCACGGTTTTAATATAAAAATTGCTATTGTTTAGGCTCCAGGGCAGATGACCTCGTAGTTCCGCCCCTTAAATCAACAATAACTAACTAACTTGTTTAAGCTCCTTAAGCTGTATGTGCCCCCTTAAAAAGAAAATCGAAGGCTTCATTTCAAGTGAAAAACGAGTGGATTTTATGTGAATAACCTTTTAGCTTACTCTTAATCACTGGTTGAAGACAAAATTTAAAGGTTCAGATATTACGAGTATGATTGTTTTTGTGTTTTTTATTTAAGAAAGTTAGAAAGCCAAAAATCACCGGAACTTTTAGGATTAACAAATTTTGAAACAGTTTTAATTACCTCATCTGTAACTAAATTGGGCATTAGCAGGAATAGCAATATAACTTAGTGGTTGTTAATGTCTCTCAAATGGCTTTAAAATCTACAATTTTAATGATAAATAATTATCGACTGCTTGAATTGAGAAACAGCCTGTATAGGCCTACTGATATTGGATGACAGTCTTCACATACCTTCATCCCTTTGACAGAGAAGCGGACCTGCATCTTGTCGATCTGCACGGGACTGACATTGTCGGCACTCTGACTGGTGAGATGAACAGTGGCTCCAACATCGGACGCCTCTACAACCAGCCTGGAGACAGGAAAGTTGAATATGTGCAATGGACAATCCGTGATGTTGCACGATACAGAGAATATTTCTCAAAGACCTATGATATGAATGATCCACGATATGCGTACTGGTGAACAAACCAACCTATTTCTAACGTGTGCAACAATACACTTGAATACAAGTGGCGGGTGGTGCCATTTATGCCTACAGGGGTCTGACTGCGTTCAACTGACTCCCGACGTGTGAACTCACAAATGTCAATGATCGTGCCATTCACTCCAGGCGCAGCTCTCAAACCTGGGCATTTTTGAAAAAGAAAACAAAACCGCCAATTAGACTTAGATTTAATATTTGCTCATTGTATGCATATTGATGAAATATATTAGCTTATTGTATTTATAATGTTTCAAACTGTCCGGTCTCAATACTAACGAGGGGTAGGCGCGGGATGAGACTCGCCGATTGAGTAGAAGTAGGTAGTTCCAGGAATATCTCGCCGGAGTTGGCCATAGGAAAAGTAAAGGTGGCGCTCCAAGGAAGGAGAACATTTCTATTTAAAAAAATTAATAAATGAAATTGGCCAAAATACCTGTAGTAATGGTATCTGGAGATGATATAGTGATAGATGTTGACTCGTCCGCTGCCATAGATCCGCCAACCCTCCCAAATAGGGGCACGACTTATATACAGTAGTTGAAATTGCAGCTCTGACAGCCATCTTTGTGAATGTTTGTGAAGGAGTCAATAATGCCAACCCCACGCATTCGGTACTATATCGCATCCGGCAGACCAATGGTTTTGCCTAGACCAATGTTTGCGTCCAGACCAATGGTGGTTTGGTAGCGCGGCCCTGCGGACTGCGTTAGCTAATAGAAAACACCCCTGGTTTTTGTCACGCACTGTGGGGGTAGTCACGCATCAATAATCTTTATCCAGGCCAATGGTTTTGCCTTTTATTTCAGTAGTCATGTTGGAAACGTGTCACATGGGGTATGACGTAGTGTCCGATGTCAATGTAAAATGGCGGACCGTGTTCAATTGAACACGACCAATAATGCCTTATTTACATTGAAAGTAATTATTTCCGGTGCAGCAGTGGCAATTGAAATTGTGAAACGACTCCTAACAACTCCAAGAAAGGTATGTAAATCATAAATACGATATTTTCAATAGTCTCCCTTGTTAAAAGTTACAAAAAGGGAGGTTCTCCTACTCTGGATCTTTAATAAGGTAAAACGCTCTATAAAAGGATTTTGAGTAAAGTTTGAGGGATTTGGTACATTGGCTTTCACGGCCAGTTTGCTGAGTTTTGAGGGATTTGTTTTCTATAATATTCACGTCAGTGGAGTGTCACAGTGGTCAAGCGCTCTGTCTGGCAACTCTTCGCCTCGGGTTTGATTCTCGCTGCTACCGTTCTTCTCCCTCCTAATGTTAAACTATTAATTATAACATCATAATTATAATAGCCTGGATTAGAAGTGGGAAACCACGAAAAACCACTTCCAGGATGGCGGAGGTGGGAATCGAACCCACCTCTTCTCAGTTTTGCCCCGCGAGGCTGAGTGCATCCTGGTACAGCCCTCAGACCAGAATTAAATTTCTTGGCAGAGCCGAGAATTTAACCCGGGCCTCCGTGGTGACAGCCAAAAGGGCTGGCCACTGAAGAGTTATATATTGTTACGAACTATTGAAGCAGAAGAAAACTAACGGATGGCATGTTTCGCTCGTCAAGCGAGAATCATTAGATCCAAATCTGCAAGAAAAATAATTCTACTAATCACTACCAAACCTACAGAGGCACCCAAAACACCCTCCAAAACCCACAACAAAATCAGAGCACACTGTAGGTTTGGTAGTGTTTCGTAGAGCTATTAATCTTGCTGATTTGGATCTGACGATGCTCGCTTGACGAGCGACACATGTCATCCCTTGGTTTTTCTACTTCTTCTTCTTCTTCTTCTTCGTCTTATTCAATAGTCCGTAACAATATGTATCTAAATCACATGTCATTTATATCAGATTATTAACCTATTTTCGTTTTTGAAAAAAAAAATAGGCTTATGAGATATTTTTTGTCCGTGTGTGTGTGTGTGAGAGAGAGAGAGAAAGGTGTGTGTGCCCCCCTAATAACCTCTAAACGGCTGGAGCGATTTGAATGAAACTCGGTAAGTTCATAGCACTATTCCGGACGACCCCGCCCGTGCCCTTCACATTTTGTTACGTCTCACCAATCCAACATGGCGGCTGTGTGAAATATTTCACCAGCATTCAATATCTCTAAACGATTCCCGATATCACCCTGGATTTTTTTACGGTGATAAAGGGAACAACTAGAAGTTCACCTATGTGACTTTTGAAAAATTGGTAACTTCAAAACCAACATGGTGGCCACGCGAATTTGCGACTTATAAATAGACGTTTCTCGCGATTTAACCAAGCAAACGGAATAAAACTTGGTACAGTATATGTTTATACACATTGTAATGCACCGACATCTAACTTCGTTCAATTGTTTACATAACCGCAAGATCGCGGATGTGCGTAATATTTCACCGGTATTCTATATCTCTGAAACTATTAGCGATATCACCCTGAAATTTTGTACGGAGATAAAGGGCACTACTGGAAGTTCATCTATAAGACTTTCAAAAACCGGTTAACTACAAAACGAACATGGCGGCCAAGCGAATTTGAAAATTTTAAATAGACCTGTCTCGCGATTTAATGTTCTAAACGCAATGAAATCTGGTACAGGAATTGTTTATACACATTGTAATGCACTGGTATCTAATTTAGTTCAATTGTTTACATAACCTCAAGATGGCGGCTGTACGAATTTTAAAATTAAGTTTTTATTTCTTGTGTCGTAATCATGCGATCGAAGTGAAAGTTTGAATAATGAACCTACGCAATAATGTTCCTTTAATGGTACATGACTCTATGGCGACCTTCCGAAATATTTAGACGGCTCTGAATATCTACGAATCTATTATAGCAATCAAACTGAATTTTTTTAATCATAGGGGCTATGAACTTAAGTTCACCTATAGGACTTTAAAAAACCTGGTGATCACAAATCCAACATGGCGGCGTCGCGAATTATAAATATTCACATGGACGTTTCTCGCAATTTAATCATCCGAGTGCAGTGAAACTTGGTACAGTAAATCCTTATACGAATTTATTTCAATTGTTTCTATAACCATAAGATGGCAGCTGTGCGAAATTTTAAAATCTCCTTGTTACTTCTTGTGTCCTAATCATGCGATTGAAGTTTAAATGCTACACGTACACAATAATCTTCATGTAACAGTACATTACTCTAGGGCCTACATATATAAAATCCAACATGGCGACCATCCGAAACATTTAGTCGGTTCTCAATATCTACGAATCTATTACAGCAATCAAACTGAAATTTTGTACGTTGATAGTGGCAGTTAACATAAGTAGGATATATAAAAATAGGCTGTATAGTTCTTCACGGAACTACTTGTTTTTCACGTTTTCCAGTAGGCTAATTGGATTTATTTTGTGTTGTACGACTGAAAGTTACAACATGTGAAAGGAAACGCTTGGCTTTGTATTGCTAAAATATTATTATTACGGTATTATATTATTATTTAAAAAATCTGGCCATTGTGCAACATTGCAAGCTTATTACCGGCTGCCACTGCTTCGCTATCTTCCAGTGAGAAAAATAGGAAAGTGCATGTAAGAAATTACCATACTCACGTGAAGGCTCCATTGCCAAAGATGTTAATGGCACCCATCGCTAGACCTGTCATATTGTACTGTCCACTGATTGTGATGCGTTCAAAGTACAAGTCAAAGTCTGCCTTCAGGTTGTCCATATCATTGTCTATTTTCACGATCTTGAACGTGGACAGTTTCTCTATCACCAGATCATCCAGGCTGGCCGAAATTCTGCAAAGAAATAAGAAACATTAAGTAGTAGTTGCTGTAGTAATAATATTTCAGGACTTGGAACGTCGATGTCATTATCCTCGTGCACTTGGGTGTATGTGTGGATTATGTCTAATAATTCTCCGCTCGATCAACGCGATTGTGCTTGCCACGGTGGGTGAATGGTTATCGTGTCGGACTGCCAACCTCAAGCTTGCAGGTTCGCTCCTGGCCGTGGTAAGTAATTTTTGGAAGGTGAAAAACGTCACGATACGCATGCCATACGTTATTGCCATGTTAAAGAATCCATTTTAATTCAGTAGGCCGTGTTCATGATGGCAAAATTAATCTCGAGATCTTCCGCCACACAAAATGTTCCTCCTTTCTCTACTAGAAAGCGATATAGTGTCAAGGAGGTTTGATATCTAACCTCCTTGACTTTCATACCGCTCCAAGGAGCACTGCATTCGACATGCAAGCTGCCCTCTGGGTGTCAATTAAGAAAGCTAGCACCCGGCACCGAGGCCATACGATATTATTATTATTATAACACGATTGTACTCAAATTGTTAGGGGTGATATTCCCTTCACCTGAGAATAATTACGTGAGATGGTTTGCACAGAAATGAGTTACAATCGAGACAAATGTAGACAGGCAGACAATGGAGGGGAATTGGAATTAAATTTATTAATAGAAAAATGCCACTGAGGCTAAAGAGACCCTTTATGTAGCGTACACAGTGTTCTGACTTGAAGTATTGTATTGAGAAACTAAACTAATAAAACAAAATATAAATGACTCTTATAACTGAGCGAGCCAATTAACAAACATGTCGTATACAAGACGAATAATACAAATTAGAACATAATAAAATATTAAATAAATAACCTACCTAATGTATTATTAAATCTATTGAAAAAAAATATTATAGTACGTTAAAAAGGACTACAATGTTTATGCGAATTATAATAGGATCTATTATTAAAACAAGTACATGAGTGACATGATTACTCGAACTACTATAAATTCCACGGAAGTTGTATCTTGGATACTAAAAATATTGTAAAAAGCTGTATGACACGGATATATTTCAAAACTTTTCTATGAACTATTTATATTTTTGATTGTAAGCATATTCGTGGTTTACTAATTCAACAACTGAGGTGTTTCGTATTCCTTCAGGAAGGAGTCTTGACATTAGGTATTTCTTGAGTTGTGTAGTGTTAGCAGAGTTTGTAAATGAGTGAAGGTGGAACCGTGAAGCTGTGCAAAGGAATGAGTTATTGTATTTAGTTGTACGGTGGGCAGGAATCTGTAGAGTAAAATTAGTCAATCCACGTATTCTGTTGTGGACAGAGTTCATTGGTTTTAACACATTATAGAGAAAACAGTGGGTTTGTACACAATACAGGTTATTCATAAACCAGTGTCACATTTCGAAAGTTTATTGTGAAATAAGTACTTTACATATCAGTGTGAATGATATATCAAACACGGACAATCTCTCCAACTTTGTTTGGCATACCTTACAAATGTTCTATGTGTGCACCTTTGGATACACGGCAGACATCCAGGCGATATTCCAACTCCGCCCACACCCGCGCCAGCATGTTACGGTCGATCGTTGCTATCGCTGGTGTAATTCGATCTCGGAGGTCATTCAAGACAGCAGGAAGTGGCGGAATGAAGACCCTGTCCTTCACATATCCCCAGAGTAGGTATAAAAGGCCGGTTCTGGCACAGGGTCTAATGCGCAAGAGGGCGGCCGCGCGTAACCAGCCCTATGTTATTCTTATGGAGGGGACAGTCATAGCTGGCACAGGGGCTAATGCGCAAGATGGCCGCTGAGCGTGGCGGTCAAAGACAATGCAGAGCAGTTAAAATAGCGAGAGGGTAGCTAAGACCAAGTATCGTTAGTCGGTCAACCAAAAACAGTGGTAACTAGCGGGGACGGTGAGGGTAGTATTATTTTATTAGTTAATATTTAATTTATTTTATAGCACAGGGCATATACACAAAATGGTCACTGCACCCAACCACGTACACATATGGCATGCTAACCTAACTTAACCTAACCTAATATAACTTTACCAAACCTCAGTGCATCTAACCAAACATGTCCTCACATAACCTAACCTAAACTAATTTAAAAAACCTCACATAACCTAACCTAAGCTAACTTAACAAACCTCACATAACCAACCTAAGCTAACTTAACAACACTCACATAACCTAACCTAAGCTAACTTAACAAACCTCACGTAATCTAACCTAAGCTAACTTAACAAACCTAACCTAACCTAAGCTAACTTAACAAACCTCACGTAACCTACCCTAAGCAAACTTAACAAACGTCACATAACCTAACATAAGCTAACTTAACAAACCTCACGTAACCTAACCTAAGCTAACTTAACAAACCTCACGTAACCTAACCTAAGCTAACTTAACAAACCTACCCTAAGCTAACTTAACAAACCTCACATAACCTAACATAAGCTAACTTAACAAACCTCACATAACCTAACCTAAGCTAACTTAACAAACCTCACATAACCTAACCTAAGCTAACTTAACAAACCTCACATAACCTAACCTCATCTTACCTAACCTAACATAAGCTAACCCCAACCCAACCAAACCTAACCTGTAAAGCAAAGCCAAAGGCTAATGCTCATACACAAATTATATAAGGGCAGATGCCACTATCTTTATGGTAATCTTATAGAGAGTAAGATAAAGCTAACACCTGCACTGTGGCTACTGTGCAAGATGTTCGCTACGCACAACAAGCTTAGGATTACAATGTCAGTTAAGTTTTAAAAAGTAAAAGCTTTTGTTCATTTTTTTTATTTTCATATTTCGCACATAGCAATTTGTCAATTTCCAATTTTCAGTTTTTAAAATTTCAGTTTAAAGTTTTTTGAAATTTGTCAATATAAAAACATGGATTTTCCAATTTTGTTGTTTACATGTTTTTGATTTAGTCCATGTCAAAAGTTTATATTTGCGAAACACAATTTTTCATTACATATAACAAGGTTATATGCCTTATCCCAAAGCATATAGGTAATAAATGGGTTATAGTATACTTTGGCTACTTAGTTTTTGCTAACTAAGGGCAATTTCTTAACATTACTAGAGGTTAACAGTTTGCATTAGGAGTCGGGAGGTTGGTAGTAATTAGAAAAGTACAAGCAGTATCCATACAATATTCTTTTATTCATTTTAATACATTTACAATATTTACACATAATACTTTTTGTTTTTGTTTAGTTGCTTGATTGGTGCTGTTTTTTATTTTTGTAGTGCTATTTTTACAGTATTATATTTCTTGTTTCATTTTAGGATTTTCATATCCATAACTTAACTCTTTAAGCATGGTCAACAGTTGAGTAATGACCAAAGGCATGTGTAGCTATACCATCCAAATCAATTACTCTTTTATCATCACCAGGACACAAAGCAATTTTGTTTAGTTTTATGGATGATATGTTATGTTGCTTAGAAGTGATAACGTTCATTGGTATTCTTTTTACCTCGTTTTTCATGATACAATCCTGATAGTCTTGAAAGCTTATACAATTTTTGACAACACCACTGCTAATACCTTCATTATTTTTTTTTATTTCTATGCCATTTATGTCTAAAGCATACATTTTAGCTCTAAGTCCAACAAATGCTTTAATAATTTGTCCACAAGCCTCGTCTTTAAACTTTCCCAACGTTTTCTTGTTTGATGTAGAGTAACATATGTGATTAGTGGGATAAACAGATGTGTCCAGGTGTTTTAGGAAATCCAACTTGTGTTGATAAACATCTTGGGTGTTAGCCAAATAAATGAACGAGTCCGTATCCATACACATAAGTTTAAGATTTTCGATCCCATAATAGGGTAGCAGGACATCATAGTGGTGGGAATACACTAGAGTTTTTGAAATATCCAGTATACACATCCCAATATATATAGGCTTGTTGAATTCAATGTTACGTTTAGCCATGTGGAAAGCAGCTAGGTTAGGACCATAAATTGTTCTGTCGATAAATGTTGGCTTTGCTATTAGCTTTTTTGCTGTTAGTCACAAGGCGTATGCCTATTCTTTTACGAATATTTTCAATTGTTTTCCTAAAATGGCATTGTTAAATAATTTGTTCAGATTTTTTCTCAAAATCAGTTTTAGCTTGTTTTCGAAGGTTGTTATTAAAATCAACGTACGCCTTTAGCCATGGTCTTTGTTTAAACTTTTAACACACGATGAATTTTTGCTTTGTGTCCTGGTGATGATAAAAGAGTAATTGATTTGGATGGTATAGCTACACATGCCTTTGGTCATTACTCAACTGTTGACCATGCTTAAAGAGTTAAGTTATGGATATGAAAATCCTAAAATGAAACAGGAAATATACTACTGTAAAACAATAGCACTACAAAAATAAAAGGCAGCACCAATCAAGCAACGAAACAAAAAGTATTATGTGTAAATATTGTAAATGTATTAAAATGAATAAAAGAATATTGTATGGACACTGCTTGTACTTTTCTAATTACTACCAACCTCCCCACTCCTAATGCAAACTGTTAACCTCTAGTAATGTTAAGAAATTGCCCTTAGTTAGCAAAAACTAAGTAACCAAAGTATACTATAACCCATTTATTACTTATATGCTTTGGGATAAGGCATACAGCCTTGTTATATGTAATGAAAAATTGTGTTTCGCAAATATGAACTTTTGACATGGACTAAATCAAAAACATGTAAACAACAAAATTGGAAAATCCATGTTTTATATTGACAAAATTCAAAAAACTTTAAACTGAATTTTTAAAAACTGAAAATTGGAAATTGACAAATTGCTATGTGCGAAATATGAAAATTTTAAAAAATATAATAAAAATGAACAAAAGCTTTTACTTTTTAAAACTTAACTGAATTT
This sequence comes from Meconema thalassinum, assembly GCA_946902985.2. Classification (NCBI taxonomy): domain Eukaryota; kingdom Metazoa; phylum Arthropoda; class Insecta; order Orthoptera; family Tettigoniidae; genus Meconema; species Meconema thalassinum. Next base: position 599,246,277 of record OX336388.2, on the reverse strand, counting down.
GTAATCCTAAGCTTGTTGTGCATAGCGAACATCTTGCACAGTAGCCACAGTGCAGGTGTTAGCTTTTCCTTACTCTCTATAAGACAAACATAAAGATAGTGGCATGTGCCCTTGTATACTTTGTGTATGTGCATTAGCCTTTGGCCTAGCTTTACAGGTTAGGTTAGGTTGGGGTTAGCTTATGTTAGGTTAGGTTAGGTGAGGTTAGGTTTGTTAAGTTAGCTTAGGTTAGGTTAGGTTTGTTAAGTTAGCTTAGGTTAGGTTAGGTTTGTTAAGTTAGCTTAGGTTAGGTTAGGTTTGTTAAGTTACCTTAGGTTAGGTTACGTGAGGTTTGTTAAGTTACCTCAGGTTAGGTTACGTGAGGTTTGTTAAGTTAGCTTAGGTTATGTGAGGTTTGTTAAGTTAGCTTAGGTTAGGTTATGTGAGGTTTGTTAAGTTAGCTTAGGTTAGGTTATGTGAGGACATGTTTGGTTAGGTGAACTGAGGTTAGGTAAAGTTAGATTAGGTTAGGTTAAGTTAGGTTAGCATGCCATATGTGTAAGTGGCTGTGTGCAGTGACCATTTTGTGTATTAGCCTTGTGATATAAAATAAATTAAATATTAACTAATAAAATAAATAAATAATACTACCCTCACCATCCCCGCTAGTTATCACATTTTTTGGTTGACCGACTAAAAACACTTGCACTTAACTACCCTTTTGCTATTTTAACTGCTCTGCATTGTCTTTGACCACCACGCTCAGCGGCCATCTTGCCCATTAGTCCCTGTGCCAGCTATGACAGTCCCCTCCATTAGAATAACATAGGGCTGGTTGCGCGCGGCTGCCATCTTGCGCATTAGCCCCTGTGCCAGAACCGGCCTATTATACCTACTCCCCAGAGAAAGAAATCACATGAGATGGTTTTGGTGACAGACTAGTCTTCAGCGACGAAGCAACGTTTCAAGTGTCGGGAAAGTGAACCGTCACAACGTACGGTTTTGGGGAACAGAACACTCACATGTGACAATCGAGCACGTGCGCGACTCCCCAAAGATCAACGTATCCTGCGCTCTGTCACAGGACAAGGTTTACGGATCCTATTTCTTCCCCGAAACCTTAGTGACTGGCATAATTTATCTGGATATTTTACAGCTTATGTACAGACAGTGGCATGTCGTTTTCCACTTCCATAGACTCGTGCGCGTGTTTCTGAACGAGAACTTACCACTACGTTGGATTGGACGAAACGCTGACAATGACATCGCATTGTTGCGGTGTCCGTCTCGTTCCCCAGGCTTAACCCCAAGTGATTTCTTTCTATGGGAATATGTGAAGGACAGGGTCTTCATTCCGCCACTTCCTGCTGACTTGAATGACCTCCGAGATCTCATTACACCAGCGATAGCAACGATCGACTGTAACATGCTGGCGCGGGTGTGGGCGGAGTTGGACTATCGCCTGGATGTCTGCCGTGTATGCAAAGGTGCACACATAGAACATTTGTAAGGTATGCCAAACAAAGTTGGAGAGATTGTCCGTCTTTGGTATATCATTCACACTGATATGTAAAGTAATTATTTCACAAAAAACTTCCGAAATGTGACACTGATTAATGAATAACTCTGCATTTCCTGGGTTAGGATCGCAATTGACGGCTGCCTACGTTCACGAAGTTTCAACCACTGCACTTGCACATAATAAGGTGTAATGTGTATATCACGGCTGACGTCTAAAATGTATGCATTTTCAACACTCTCTAATTTTATGATAAGTGTTTCTGGTAAGTCGTTACACTACTGATCCATATTCGATGATAGGAAGTATCAAAGTTTGGATTAAAAGCTTGCGCATTTTTGACGGCATGTAAGGGATATTCCGCTTCAAGGTAATTATGCATTGATGATATAGCTTTCTTTATTACAGCTCCGGTAACGAGGGATAGCGAGGGGCTAACCCTACAAGGAAAATTCCTTTCGGTTCACTTTGGATAATGAATTGTGAGAGAAACTGTACGAGAACGAAGACCACATTGCCCAAATAACCAGCTAAGTTCTTTAATCCATCTCCAGGTTACAAACACCAACCTGGCCATTTACTAACCTCTACAAATTATCACACTATACAAGTTAACTTCAAGGTCAATCCTGACAAGTTACGCAAATTTAAACTTCTGTAACTAAAAGATTGTATAAATTAGCCTAAAAATCTTCACCAACACATTCTTAGTTATAGATTGCTTGCCACGGTGGGTGAGTGGTTAACGTGTCGGACTACCAACCCCAAGCTTGCAGGTTTGCGCCTGGCCGTGGTAAGTGATTTTGAAAGGAGGCAAAAATCACGACTCGCATGTCATACGTTGTCGGCATGTTAAAGAACCCATTTGAATTCAGTAGGCCGTGTTCATAATGGCAAAATTAATCTCGGGATTTTCCGCCAGCACAAAGTTCTTCCATTCTCTACTAGAAAGCGCTATAGTATCAAGGAGTTTAGATACTTTCATAGCGTTGCAAGGAACGACGAAATTCGACATGCAAGCTGCCCCCTGGGTGCAAATAACAAAGCTTGCACCGGGCACCCAAGGCCATACAATATTTAAATACAAAGTTATAGATTTAATAGCTTGTGTGTTAAGGATCTGATGATGCTCGCTTGACGATCGAAACTAGTCATCCAAGTGTATTAATCTCATGTTATTGTTTTCAAGTTTAGGGATACACCCATTACAATTTGGGTACAATCGTGTTGACCGACGGGAAAGCATTTGAATTTCGTTGACTAAGGAAACACTGGAAAATGGCTTCCAACACGATATTTCATAACTTGAGTTATTGTGGCGACTGACTAGCTCCAGGGATTGAAACAAAGTATCATCTTGATATTTGCCTGGAGGTAGTGAAGTAAAACCTGAGCCTCATAAATAAATATTACTGTATAAGTAACAGAGTTCATTTCGACTAGCTGCGTGGCTCAGCGGTAGCGTTCTAGCCTGCTGTTCCCAAGTTTCCTGGATCGAATCCTAGCGAAGTCAGCTGGCATTTGGGGATGCGCAAATTCAAGGGAGCCGTGTTAGTAGATTTACTGGCACGTTAAATATCCCGTTCGGTGAAAATTTCCGGCAACCCGGCGTCCCTAAAAGCCGCAGTAGTTAAAAGGAATGTAAAATCAATAACATTTTTATTATTATTATTCGTCTATTATTATTGAAATCACATTCATTTCACAACATAAGTGGGACATATCAACATATCGTCGGCTTGTTTGCAAGACGGTATGACAACTTCTTTAGGGTGGCACATTGAGAAACGAGCGAACAATGGAACAGGTCTCCAAGATGGCAGCTTTCTGCATGGTAATATGCAGACCAGGATGTATTCCCAATATTTCTAGATTGCGAGTCAATTATTATTATTATTATTATTAGCAAGAAAAGTGCGCTCGAGTGGAGCATTAATTTACACATATTGAAGCACATCTAAAATAACAGATTATTCTTTGCTATATTTTGTAAGCGATTTTGTCCTCTTTACGCATGTCAATAAGTGATATTTGTCACAGGTCTGCCCGCACAGCACACATTGCGAGCCAATGATTTGGGGATGATGCCGGTAGAAGAAATTACTATGGGCAGAAACACTACACTTTGCTGTCTCCACATTTGCCGTATTTCCTCAGCCAAGGGCAGATACTTGGTGATCTTATCACAGCAGGTTTGTTGCAGATTATGGGAATTGGGCACTGCAATATCAATTAGGAAGGTTCTCTTCTGCACCTTGTCCACAAGAACGATATCTGGCCGGTTTGCTGGTATGGTTTCATCAGTAATAACTGATCGTTCCCATAACAACTTGTGACTAGGATTCTCCAAAACGGCGTCAGGAACATACTGATAGTAAGACAAAGTATTTTCAGATTATAAGTGCTCTTGAGCAAGTCGTAGGTGCATTATTTTGTTCACTTGGTTATGCCTTTTCATGTAGGCCTAATGAGTACAGGAGATTGCTTGGCAGCCCCCTGTGATATGTTGAATTGTTTCCGGTTCTAGTTGGCATTTCGGGATTTATCATCCTGAATACTTGCCTTAACTATATATTTAAGATAGATTTTCGTAGCCACAATTTGATCATGTATTATTATTATTATTATTATTACTATTATTATTATTATTATTATTATCATATTATTATTATTATTTATTTAGTAAGTTTCGACCCATACAGGATCACATAAAGCAAGTTATGATCTGTTGCTGTTATTTTTCTTGTTCTTCCAGAATTCTTTCATCATGTCGCTATGTTTAGCTCGACGTTCGTAAGTCCATTTTCCCCTAGGTCTGGTGGGCTTATCTTCTGATGCAGCTTCCCAAGTGTAGATCTTATGTCTGAAAGTTTTGCAGTCTTCGATATATGTGGGTGTGATGTTGGCGTTATTGAGATCAGTTTGGAATTGTTTAATCCAAACCGTTGTCGTCTTTAATTTTTGTGAGTACATCAATATTTTCTTTGTTAATCGGTTGTCATCTAGCCTCATAATGTGTCCATAAAATTTCAAGCGTCGTTTACGGAAATCGGTTTCAATATTTGAATATTATTCTGTGATCTTGTACGATTGTAAACGATATCCTTCATCTGTAAGTCTTGGGCCAAGAATTTTTCGGATGATTTTCCTCTCAGCTTTCTTGATGTTTTCAAGATCCCCTTTATAATTGAGGTTTAAGGTCTCACTGGCGTAGAGTGTGTCGGGTTTGATGACCGTCGCGTAATGTCGAATTTTAGTGTTAATGCTCATGCATTTTTTGTTGTAGATGTTTGCGGTTTTCCCATATGCTTTCCGCATTTTTAGTTCATGTGTTCTTTGTGCTATTCTTTCTGTGCCTGTAGGTTCAATAATTTCACCTAAGTATTTGAAATTATTAACCTTGTTGATTGAACCGTATTTTGTTACCAAAGTTTGGGTTTCAGTGTGTTTTGTAGCCATGAATTCACTTTTTGTGAAGGAGATTTGCAACCCTACTTTCCCAGCACATTCTTTGAGGACTTCAATCTGGTGAATTGCCGTTCGTTCATCTCCGGAGAGGATTGCCAAATCATCAGCAAAAGCTAAGCATGTAACATTGATATTATCCTTCTGTCTTCCTAACACGACAGGTTTCCATATGTTGCGACTTTTTAATTCTTTTTCCCATTCTTTGATGACCTTATCGAGAACGATGTTGAACAGCAATGGAGAAAGTCCATCACCCTGCCGAACACCAGTTTTAATGGGAAAAGGTTGGGAGATCTCTCCAATGATTTGACCTTGGAAATTGTGTCGGTTAAGGTTTGTTGGATGAGTCGTCTCGTCTTCGGATCGAGATGGTTTTCTTCGAGTATATTAAAAAGAGATTTTCGATCAATGGAGTCATAAGCTTTCTGAAAGTCTACAAATGTACAGATGGTTGGGAGTTTTCGTGTGGCTCGAAGTTTCAAGATGGATTTCAGATTGAAGATTTGTTCGACGGCTGATCTGTTTGGTCTGAAGCCAGCCTGATATTCACCGATGAGTGGCTCGAGTTGTTCTTGGGTGCGTTGTAAAAGACAGGCGGAGAGGATTTTATGAGCGATGGGAAAGAGGGAAATTCCTCTGTAGTTATTTACAACAGATTTATCTCCTTTCTTGTGGAGTGGGTGGATGAGTGCGCATTTCCATTCGTCCGGTAGTTTTTCACTTCGCCAAATGTCCTGAATGATCTGTGTGATTTCCTGTAGTGATCGTGATCCTAGATTTTTCAATAGTTCTGCGATGATTCCGTCTTCTCCTGATGTCTTTCCGTTCTTGAGTTTTTTGATGTGGTGATGGATTTCTTCTTGCGTTGGCGGTTTGGCTTCGGGTCGTATGTGTTCTGGGACTGTGTGTATAAATCTCTCAGATGGTTCAGGGCAATTGAGGAGGTCAGAAAAATAACGTGCTAGTTCTTCACAGTTTTCTTGGTTAGTGAGTGCGAGACTTCCGTCTTGTTTCTTGAAAGTCAAATTATGCGGTGTGTAACCTTTAATTCTGTTCCCGAAGGTTTTATCAAATTCTCGACTGTTGTGATTCCTGAAGTCATCCTCGATTGACTGAAGTTGCTTAGTTATAAAATTACGTTTAGTTGTCCTGATAATTTTGGTTGCCTGTTTTCGGATGCCGAGAAAGTGTTGTACAGTTTCGGGAGATTTGTGGCTATTGTATTTTTGGAATGCGATTCAGCGATCAATAATGACTTGATCATAGTTGGAATCCCACCAGGGGTGTTTTGCTTTCTTTTTTAGTGGAATCAGTTCTTTGGCTTTTCTGATAATTTTGCTGCAGAAGTCCGTCCAATTGTTCACTGGTTCTTTATCCCATTCTTCTGCGATTTTTGTTTCTTGAATTTTGGATGTGTCAAATTTTGGGATGTAATATATATTTTTATGAATCCTCTTAGGTGAAAATTTCATTTTGATTCTTGTGAGATAATGGTCTGAATCAATGTTTGCCCTTCGTCGGACTTGAACGTCTTGGATGGTTCTATAGTGTGCATGGGAGATGGCAACATGATCAATTTGGTATTCACCGAGATGTTGAATGGGAGATCGCCAAGTTTTCTGTTTGTGTGCAGGTTTCCTGAAATGCGTAGACATAACTTTGAGATTGAATTGATGACAAATGTCTACCAATCGTGTGCCATTGCTGTTTGTATTTTGGTGTGCAGAATTTTTGCCAATGATTTTTCGATAGATTTTTTCTTTGCCAAGTTGGGCATTGAAATCTCCCATCAGGATTTTCACGTCATCTTGATGAATGTTACTCATAATTTTTTCCAGTTTTTTCCAAAATTTTTCAACATTTTCAGGATTTTTCTTGTTGTCGATGTTACTAGGTGCATGAGAATCGACAAGAGTGTATTTCCTGTTGGCGCTCTGGATGCGCATGGTCATAATTCGATCATTAACGGGTGTAACTTCCTTGACAGAATTAATGATGGATTTGTGGACAAGAAAAGCCATTCCGAAGTTTGGTGCACCTTTCGCGACTCTCTGTAATGTTTTGCTCTTGAAAATGCGGTAATTTCCATAGCCCATAGTTTCGTTGTCAGTCATTCTAGTTTCTTGAAGAGCAAGAATGAGATTTTTTTGTCTGTCGATTTCTTGCGTGAGATTGTATAATTTTCCTTAGGGTATTAATGTTTAGTGTTCCAATGAATGTTTTCTGTTTGTAGGGAAGGTGACCAGAGATCTCCGACTCTCTCTGCTGCGCTTGCCTGGACTCCCCAGAATCCGAAAGTCCAGTTGCCGATTGTGGACGGGTGGAGTTGTGATTGCTTGCACAGTTCATGTTTGCTTGTACTTGATTTGTTTGGCCTGGTGAGTGCCAGGACCATATAGGACCAGAGGTTGTTGAGGCCTTTGGAACATCGTGTTTCCAGCCTAGCTCACTGAGCTAACAGACGCTGACCATTAGCCGCTGGATACCAGTACAGACACTAATGGATTTAAGTTGCATCAAAGATAGTTCTTCCACATTCTTCGCCGTTGGGAATTATTTTCCTCTTCCGCCGTTGTAGCTGTTGACCATCTTTGCATTTCCCCCAACACTGATCGGCTCGCCGACCTAGTTTCCCGCTGGGATTGGTTACCCAGCCTTCCACTAGGTTGCTCGGCTTAACAGTGGCACCTCGGGTAGGTTACATGTTGGAGTTGGAGTGACAGAGGCTAGTTGGATTCACTTGGTGAATCCAATGTATTGCGCATATCACTCACATTATGCCACTATTATTTATTTATTTATTTATTTTGCGCATGCACTTGCACATTCTCAGCATATTTGCTGGAAAGAAAACATTTACAATCCCAGATACAGTATATATCATTAGGAGCAAATTCTTGGTGACTGCATTCAGTAAGCTAGTTGCTTTACGCTTTTCCCCCACTCCTTCAGGCCTGATTGCCCAAGAACAGCCTTACTACGCGTCACGTAGAAAGTATGACAGTTTTCTGCATCAGTTTGAAAAGGCCAGGGTCTAATTTCAACTCAGTGAGCGATTCCTTTAAGTTGTTGGGAATCACGCCAGTGCTGGAGATGATAATAGGAACTGTCCTGACTTGTGCCATGTGTCATTGCTTCCTTATCAGTTCGGAAAGCTCCGTGTATTTTGACAGCTTTTCAACATGCTTTGTTAGCATGTTGCCACTGTTTGGGATTGCCACATCTAGGAAGGTAGTGTGCTTCATGCATTTGTCAACAAGAACCAAATCAGGTCTGTTGTGCACAGCTGACTGGTCTGTCAACACAGTACGATCCCAGTACAACGTAAAGCTATCATTTTCCAGTACACTTTCAGGAGCATATTTATAGTACGGCACTTTCTCCTGGCTCAGCAGTTGAAGGTGTATAGCCAGTTCTTGATGAACTATCTTGGCAACAAAATCATGTCTCTTCCTATATTCTCTCCATGCAAAATGGCGACAACCTGATATAATATGTTGAACAGTCTCCAATGTTGGGCAACCGTACCTGCAATGGTCATCTTGCACAGATGCATCCTTGATAATGTACTTTAGGTAATTCCTCGTGGGGAAAACCTGGTCCTGAATAGCCATCATAAAGCCTTCTGTTTCAGGAAATATCTGCCCAGAAATCAACCAAAAGTTCGACGCTAGCTTGTCGACGTGAGTTTGGATGACTTCATTGGGATGTCTTCCGTGCAGTGGCTTGGACAACCAGGCATTGAATCTATCCAAATCACTGCGCACCTGATTTGAGTCTCTTCCTGACTTAAGAGTAGTGCAGTTGAATCATCTGCTTCTGTGACAGCCTTGTGCAGTATCGAATGGTTCGATACAGAACAGAAGTACTTTCTTAGCTCATAGATCTGTCGAGCTACTTGGTTGTTTATATCAACAATTCCTCTCCCACCCATATGTCTCGGTAACATGACTCGTTCCACAGAATATTATTATTATTATTATTATTATTATTATTATTATTATTATTATTATTATTATATAACATTCAGGCTACAAACATAGACGATTTCACGTAAATATGAGTTAATTCATGTGCTAATTAAAAATGTTCATATACAACGATGGATTGCTTTGGTATTTGATAAATACATGTTGTTCGGCACTAGTGATATTAAACACATACACACACCCTCCTATAAATTATTTGTCTCATTCTCTTCCAGCATCTGACTGGAGATCACTCTCGGGATGATCGCTATCAGTGCTGGCATTCGAACCAGGAATCTCCAAATTCCAGCTACTCAGTATAGTCGTGAAGCGTGCCTTTGACCAAACGTCGTCAGGTGTATCAGCATATGAGCCAACAGTGTAATTCCCGCGCCAAATTTTAAAGACTCGCCCCCACTAATCACCCTACATCCTTGTCCGCATCAGCGCTAGTGAGCTCTCGCACAAATATTAAACAGTGAAGTGACGAGTTACGTACTGCCAAAGAATTAATAATACATCTTTCACATCTAAAGCAGTGCCTTTACAATACTAGTAGCATTATTAGGAGCCAGTGCAAAAATGGGTGTCTGTTTCGAGTGCAACAAGGCGGTGTCCAGGCAAGACATCAATGCAAAAAATCAATGTGCTGTATGTAAAAACTGGTATCATAATTATTGTGTAAATTTAAAAGAAGATGATCTCAAGTCCATAATTTCTTCGCACAAACAATGGAAATGTAATAAGTGTCCCAAGAAGAAGCTTAGCCTACATGAAGAGGGAAAGAATCAGTTAGCCCTACCTAACAACGACGAAGTTTTTAACATATTGACTAATTTAAACAAAGAAATTTCTGAGTTAAAGGAATTGTGTAAACAGAGGGAAACTTATTTGGGGAGGTCGTTAGATCTGGTGCACGAGAAATTGGACGAAAATAAGGAAACCCTGCGGAAACAAGCAGAAACTATTCAAGATTGCAGGCAAGCGATTGAAGAGATGCATCAGGAGAACCTAAAGTTAAAGAAAGAAAACTTGGAACTAAAATCAAGACTTACTGATTCTGAGCAATACTCAAGGATCAATATGATAGAAATAGTATTTTGTACATGGTATACCGTCAAACCCTGCAGAGGACACAAGCAGGTTGGTTCAAGAAGTCGCGCGAACACTTCACGTGGAACTGAAAGAGGAACATATTGACGCTTGCCACAGACTTCCCCTTCGTAACAATTCCCAGATTGCGCCTATAATCGTGAAATTTACAAGACGTCACTACAAAGAAGAAATCCTCAGACAACGGAGAATTAAACGTAATCTGAGTACCCTTGACCTTGGATACACCTACAACAACCCGGTGTATATAAATGAAAGCCTTTGCGGGGAGCGGAAAAAACTTCTAGCAAAGGCAAGGGAAGTGAAACGAGCGAAGGACCTAAAGCACTTATGGACAAAGAATGGCAGAATACTCATGAGGAAACACGACCACTCTCAGGTAATCTCCATCAACACTGAAGAGGACCTTGACAAACTTTAACCTGAACATTGAAGATGACTCATAAGAAAAAAGAAACCATCATTTACTACCAGAACGTAAGAGGACTACGGACCAAATCCAATACTTTATTTTTAAATATACTGTCAAATAACTATGATATTATTTGTCTTTCAGAAACATGGCTTCTTGAGGGTGTAAACAGTTCTGAGCTCTTTGATGACTGATATATTGTGTATAGGAAAGACCGAGATTTTTCTTTAAGTTCCAAGAAAGATGGTGGTGGAATTTTAATAAGTGTTAAAAGTACAATACATTCGAAGAGAATGCCAATGTTAGAATCGGATACCGAATCATTATGGATTAAAGTTTCATTCAACAATAGGGAATGTTATATATGTGTTCCATACTTTCCGCCGAATTCCAATATAGAAGCATACAAATCATTTTATGAGAAAATAGAAGAAAATATGCAGTTATTTAAAGATTACGATATTTGTATCATTGGTGACTTTAATTTACCGGAAATAACTGATAAATCTTACAATCTATTGAAGGGTTCAAACAAATCCAAAGAGTTACAGAATTGTTTGCACCTGCTGAATGCCAGGCTGTTTAACGATATTAAGAATGTTAATGGGAGAACTCTTGATTTAATAATCAGTAACATTGACCAGTTGCATATCCAGGAAGAAACCGACCCCTTAGTCCGATTAGATGAAAATCATCCAGCATTGCAAATTATATACAAACAGGGGAAAATAACCAGATCACATGAAAGTTCAACCTATGAATATAACTTCCCCAGGGCAGACTTCTTAAAATTGTATGAATTAGTGAAAAAAGGCAATTGGGATAACATGAATAATTGTAGAAATGTAAACGAAGCTGTTGATATCTTTTATGACAAAATATACTCTATAATTGACCAGTGCGTTCCAAAGACTAAACATTACAAGCGCACATATCCTGTTTGGTTCACTCAGTCCATAATATCAAATTTAAAGCTAAAGGAAAAATATAGAAAAAAGAAAAATTTATCCGAATATTACTTAAATAATTATACTCAACTTAGATCTAAAACTAAAATAGACATAAAAAAAGCCTATGATGACTATGTAGCTCTTACTGAGCGGAACATGGAAAAAGATAGCAACAGCTTCTGGAACTTTATAAAAAATAGAAAGGAGCGTAAAGGATCAGGATTGGCGATGGAATATGAAGGTAAAGAATATTGTAAATCACTGGAAATGCCAATTGTTTCGCTGACTATTTCAAATCAGTATATTCGCAAACTATTCCCAACTATAATTTGAACACAAACAGCAATAACGTAAAGCAACATTATTTTCAAAATTATTTGGTTATATCTGAAGTCACCGAGGATATGGTTGAATTCGCCATTAAGAAACTAAAACCAAAAAAGTCAGCGGGGCCTGATGGGTTACCACCATACCTCTTTAAAGGCTGTAAGGAATATATTACTAAACCACTGACTATAATATACAATCTCATACTGAAGACCAGCACATTTCCAGATAAATGGAAACATACAAAAGTAACACCAATTCTAAAATCCGGAAACTCAGTTCAGATTAAGAATTACAGACCTGTAGCTGTATCGTCATCTCCGGCTAAGATATTTGAGAGTATTTTGTATAGTCATATTTTTCAACATGTTGAAGTGATCATTTCCCCAAATCAGCATGGATTTATACCAAACAGGTCAACCGTGACTAACCTTATTAATTTTACGCAATTTGTATCCACGGAGCTAGATCACAAAGGCCAAGTAGATGTAATATATACTGACTTTCAAAAGGCATTTGACAAAGTGGATCATGACGTACTCATCACTAAACTATCAACGTATAATTTTTCTGAACCACTGTTTCGTCTGCTGATTTCATACCTGAAGAACAGAACACAAGTTGTGAAATATAAAACGCAACTATCCAAAACATTTCCCACCAACTCAGGAGTTCCTCAGGGATCTAGCTTAGGACCATTACTATTCTTATTATTTTTAAACGACATCTCTGATAAAGTTCAACACTCAGAAATTTTATTATTCGCAGACGATATAAAATTATATAAATCAATACGTGACCCTTACGATTGTATCAAACTTCAAAATGATTTAAATGAACTAAACCTATGGACGAAAGAAAATAAATTGCCATTTAACATCAGTAAATGCAAGCAAATTAATTTTACTAGGCGAAAAAATTACATAAAGTTTCACTATGACATTGACGGGGAAAGCTTACTAAAAATTCATGAAGTTCAGGATCTGGGAATTGTATTTACCAATGATCTGAATTTTCAAAGACATATAGAGAAAATTGTCTCTAAAGCACATAAATGTATGGGATTTGTAATAAGAAATTCATTTAATTTCTCCTGTGGGATTTTAATATTGCTCTTTAATGCCTTCATCAGATCACAACTAGAATATGCTTCAGTTATATGGAATCCATACACATTGAAACATAATAAGCTTATAGAGAACATCCAAAAGAAATTCTTAAAATATGTATATTACAAAAGATTTGGGTATTATCCCTCTTACGAATCGTACATATTTATATTACAGTCCTTCAATGTCAGAAAACTATCTCACAGGCGAAATTGTCAGGGCCTGCTTTTTCTCTATAAAATAGTAAACAATAAAATTGACGACGCTAAAATTCGAGAGAGAATTACGTTATAAGTACCAGCTGTGAAACCTAGTAGATTCCGAAACATTTTCTTTATTCCGAGAGTTCACACAGACAACCATAAAAACTCGCCGATTAACAGAATTTTATCCCACTATAATAAAGTTCATCATCTTGACTTAGATATTTTCAGTATGTCAGAAAACCAGTTTGCAGCGTCCTGTGATAAACTGCAAGATGTCTTGTAATATATTGTACTGTATTCAGCCCATTTCCTTCTCATACCTAACCTTCATTTTCTTCTTATTATTATTATTTATAACGTGTTTCTCTATCTATATCTTCTCTTTATGTATCTTTTGTTTTTCTATTTATATATTGTTGTATATTATATGATTTTAGTAGTGAGCAATGTAATTGGGGCTTCCTGTAATGTTCACAACATAAATAAATAAATAAATAAATAAATAAATTAATAATACCACGCCTACTTTACAGGAGAGCTAATAGCAGTTACAGATTACATCATCATTGGGCCCTGGAATTTTAGGCTTCTATAAAAGGAGCTTTAGTCTATGATTTTCGTGGAATAACCCTTTTTAGGTTTTAATAAAAGATTTTAGCCTTTTAGTGTTTTGATTTTGATGCAGTTATTCTAGTTTTATTTAGAAAATATACAATGAATCGGCACTCAAAAAACAGCATAAACAATTGAGATATTTACGCATGATACCATTATTCTCTGCTTTTACACTCAAGTAGTTTAATGAAATGCCTGTAAGTCATTCAAATTATGTACATGTTGCCACAACTATATTAACCTTTCATAGTGTTTAACAGAGCTGTATTCGCCATTATGGCAGGATTTGTTCAATGATACCCATTATTTACCGGATTATCCTTAAAACCTAAATGATTAAAGATTCAATTTACTATTATATTTGTAGGCACTCTTTCTGCCAAAATAGTTAATAATAATCATACTTCACAAAATTATTTTAAATATTTGGTCCTTTCGTACTAAAATAGTTTTATATTACAGAGGTGTAGGCTACAAATTATTAGACTCAAATATAGAATTTAAATCAGTCACAATTTTGTATTCAAAATTATTTCACTTTATTTTTATGACCCCACATAGTAATGTTTTCTCCCCCGTGGACTTACAAGGTTTCCCATAAGGTATTGCATCTGGAAACTTTGGAAATTGGAGATTCAGAAGGACACCTGAGCAGGGTCCACTTTTCCTTTTTTTTACTTTGGAATGTATTTTCTAAATTAAGTGATTTCAATCCATTATTCTCGAATCTTTGGTTAGTTCACGAATATAATAATAATAATATCGTATGGCCTCGAGTGCCAGGTGCAAGCTTTGTTATTTGACACCCAAAGGGTAGCTTGCATGTCGAATTTCGTTGTTCCTCGAAGCACTATGAATGTCAAGGAGGTTAGATATCTAAGCTCCTTCAAGTAGAGAAATGGGGAACTTTGTGTTGGCGGAAACTCCCGAGATTAATTTTGCCACTATGAACACGGCCTACTGAATTCAAATGGGTTCTTTGACATCCCAACATCGATATCATGGTCGTAATTTTTGCCGCCTTTCAAAAATCACTTACCACGGCCAGGAGCGAGCCTGCAAGCTTGGGGTTAGTAGAACGACACGTTGACCACTCACCCACCGTGGCAAGCAGTTCATGAGTGAGCAATCGGTAATAAAAGACTTCCGAACGCTCTGGTCTAAATTTACACAAAGAATAGAATAAAGTAATCAAAACAAAACGTGTGGCATTCTGCATCAACATGGCTCCTCTTATATTGGAAACTGTAAACAATTAGTTTACTGCCAGACACTTTAAAAAATCTTATCAGGCTTATTGATTAAATATTTTAAATAATTTCAGCGCTTTGCAAACCACTTCTACTGTATCAAGTCACAAAACGTACAAAGTAAATGTTGGAAAACTGCCATCGAGTCTAATAATTTGCACACCTCGGTGAAAAAAAATCCACAGCCTGCTTCCAGTCTCCGACCGGGTCAGGAATGGAATGAATGAAGCCCCCATCTAGGAGCGAGGATATGAACTGTGCCGGCTGCCGAGGCCTGACGCACTCCTCTGGGGCAATGATTAAATGAATGACAGATGAAATGAAATGATAGTGGAGAGTGTTGCTGGAATGAAATTTTGACAGGGAAAACCGGAGTTCACAAATACAATATGTTGTTAAGAGAGGACCGAGAGCCCAAACTCTGCCACTCAAAAGATAATAATAAGGTTGGTTGGTTCCTCAGTTTAGGGGCTGCAACAACGTGGTCATGTAGCTTTGCGTGTGTGTAGAATCTGTCTGATACTTACTTACTTACTTACTTACTTACTTACTTACTTACTCCATGGCACTACAGCTCTTGAAGAGCCTTGGCCTCTTTGATGACGTTTGCCCATTCTGCTCGGTCCACTGCCTTCCTTCTCCATCCTCGGATTCCCATGCTATGGAGGTCCTCCTCGACATCATCCAACCACCGCATCCTTGGTCTGCCTCTACTCCTCCGTCCTTGTGGTTTTCCTTGGAAACCCTTCTTTACGGGATTGCTGTCCTCCATACGCATAGCATGTCCCAACCACCTCAGCCTACTCCTCTTAATTTCCGTCACAAGATCTGGCTCCCCATACAGTACTTTCAGCTCTGCATTTGTTCTCATTCTCCATTCTTCATTCTCCTTCACAGCGCCAAAAATCTTCCGCAAAATTTTCCTCTCCCATACTCCTATCCTGTTCTCATCTACTTTGGTTCAAGTCCACGTTTCCGCACCGTACATGATTACTGGTCGAATTATTACTCCATAGACATGCAACTTCAACCTTCTGGATAACATACGCGATCGCAGGAGAGGTAAGAATGCGTAGTAGCATCTGTTCGCAGACAACATTCTTTCTTTTATCTCTGTCTGTACCTCATTACTATCAGTGATCACAGATCCAAGGTATTTATACTGTGGGACCCTCTCAAAGTAGTAATTGTCAATGACTATGCATGTTTGGTTTTTGTGATCTCGACTGGCTACCAAATATTTCGTTTTTCCTTCATTTACCCCTAGGCCCAGCTTTCTTCTCTCCCTTTCCATATAGCTGAAACCCTCAGACACAAATCTTTGGCTTCTGCTTATCAAATCTACATCATCTGCATAAGCAAGATACTGAAGTGTCCTATTGAAAATGGATCCTCTTCGATTGCATTCTATACTCCTCATAACTTTCTCTAAGGCGACATTGAAGAGCAATGTTGACAGTACATTTCCTTGTCTAAGTCCTCGTTTCACTTCGAAGGATTCTGAGAGCATTCCTTGAACTTTAACTTTTGACTTGGTATTCCTCAAAGTCATTTTTACATGACCAACAAGTTTCTTAGGTATTCCAAACTCTAACATTGCTGCATACAACTGAGGTCTCCTAACACTGTCATACGCCTGTTTAAAATCAATGAATAGTTGATGTAGAGTGATATTGTACTCATAACATTTCTCCATGATTGATCTCAGCAAGAAAATCTGATCAGAGGTGGATCTACCACTCCTAAATCCACACTGGTATTCTCCTAGTGCACTCTCAACAAACGGTTTTAATCGCAAGGCCAATATTTTGGTAAGCACTTTGTATGTCACATTTAGCAATGAAATTCCCCTGAAGTTTCCACAGTTGGTCTTATCTCCTTTCTTATGAAGTGAGCAAATTATGGCCTCATTCCATTCCTGGGGCATTTCCTCCATCTCCCAGATTCTAACCAGCAATTCATAGATACACTGTCTCATCTCTTTTCCACTATATTTCAACCATTCAGAACAGATTCCATCCTATCCTGGTGCTTTATTATTTTTTAGGCTCTTAATAGCTTCATTGACTTCCTCATGTGATGGTTTCTCTATCAGCAACTGTGGTTCATCATATAGGGTCTCCTGGTTCTCCTCAACTTCAGGGATTAGCTCATCTTCCTCCTCGTCCTCCAGATTTAATAGCGTCTCAAAATACTCTACCCATCTCTTCATAACTCCATCAGCATCTCCAACTAGATTACCATATCTGTCTCTACAGGAGGATCTGTTTTTAATTCAAGTAAGGACTGTAGACGATAATTTCAAGTAGTTCCTACTTTCGCTGCCAAATGCTACCGTCCACGACACCTAGCTGTAAACTTGGGTACTACTAGATGCCATAGCTGTAAACTTGGCTACTACTAGTTGCCAACGCAACCAGCGCCTGGTGACGAACATTGTAACTTAGAGCATTAATCAAACCTAACCTAATAATAATAATACAAAACCAGAGTAACAAAAATGATATTCGACTACCTATGGAACAAGAAGAAAACTACGGCATGGATTAAGGAAGTTCGTAAAGATCTAGAAAGGTCCAACATTCAGGACGTTCAGATGATAGATGGAGACAGGGCTAGATTTGTGACGGTACGTACCGGTATGCCGTACCGAAACCTCTGATCGTGGGAAAAGTCGAATTTATAACATAATTTTAGCCTATTTTCATTTTACGAAAAAAATAGGCTTATGAGATCACCTTTTGTCCGTGAGTGTGTGTGTGTGTTGGTGTGTGTGTCCCTAATAACTTGTAAACGGCTGGAGCGATTACAAAGAAACTCGGTAAGATCATAGCACCATTCTGGCCGACACCGACCGTGCCCTTCAAATTTTATTGTGTATCACCAATCCAACATGGTGGCTGTGCGAAATATTTCACCAGCATTCAGTTCCTCCGAAACCATTACAGATATCGTCCTAAAATCGTGTACGGTAATAAAAGGCACTACTAGAAGTTCACCTATGAGACTTTCAAAAACCTGGTAACTACAAAACCAACATGGCTGGCTAGCGAAGTTGAGACCCTTAAATAGACTTTTCTCGCGATTTAACCATCCAAACGTAATGAAACTTGGTACAGCAAACGTTTATACACATTGTACTGCAATGGATTCTAAATTAGTTCAATTGTTTACATAACCTCAAAATGGCGGCTGTGCGAAATATTTCACTGGCATTCAATATCTCCGAAACTATTTATGATATCACCCTGACATTTTGTACGGTGATAAAGGTCACAGCTACAAGTTTATCTAACTTTCATAAATCTGTAAAGTACAAAACGAACATGGCGGCCAAGCGAAGTTGAAACATTTTAATAGACTTTTCTCGTGATTTAACTCTCTGAGCGCAGTGAAATGTGGTACAGTAAATTATTATACGTATTGTAATGCACTGGCATCTAATTTAGTTCAATTGTTTACACAACCTCAAGATGGCAGCTGTGCGGAATTTTAAAATTATTTTTTTATTTCTGTTGTTGTAATCATGCGATCGAAGTGAAAGTTTGAATCATGAACCTAGGCAATAATTTTCCTTGAATGGTACATAACTCTATATAACAATCTAAAATAGCGAGCATCCCAAATATTTGGACGGTTCTCAATATCTACGAATCTTCTACAGCAATCAAACTGATTTTTAGCCTGTTTTAATTTTATGAAAAAAAATAGGCTTATGAGATCACCTTTTGTCCGTGTGTCTCTGTGTGTGTGCGTGTGTGTGTGATTTGTGTGTGTGTGTCCCCTAATAAATTCTAAACGGCTGGAGCGATTTCAAAGAAACTCGATAAGATCATAGCACCATTCTGGACGGCCCCGACCGGGCCCTTCAAATTTTATTGTGCCTCACCAATCCAACATGGCTACTGTGCGAAATATTTCACCAGCATTCAGTATCTCCGAAACTATTATCGATATCACTCTGAAATTTTGTACGGTGATAAAGGGAACTACTAGAATTTCACCTATAAGACTTTCGAAACCCTGATAACTACAAAACCACCATGGCGGCCAATTGAATTTGAGATATTTTAATAGACTTTTCTCGCGATTTAACCATCCAAACGTAATGAAACTTGGTACAGCAAATGTTTATACACATTGTAATGCACTGGCATCTAATTTAGTTCAATTGTTTACATAACCTCAAGATGGCGGCTGTGCGAAATTTTAAAATTAAGTTTTTATTTCTTGTGTCGTAATCATGAGATCGAAGTGAAAGTTTCAATAATGAAGCTACGCAATACTTTTCCTTTAATGGTACATAACTCTATCTAATATATAAAAGTGAAAGTCTGTATGTATGTATGTATGTATGTATATATGTTGGTTCCGTATACAAATCTACACCGTTCCACCAATCTCAACCATATTTTGCATACACATAGTTTAGGACCCAGAAGGAACCGCTGGCTACATGAATTTTCGATAGTCTTTCTCATTCTTCTGATTTCGGCCCTTTTTCACTCAAAAAACAGGCTAATCAAATCATAAAATATACTCATGAAGGAATGGCAAGGCAGATAGTTTCCATGGCAACATAGCTCAAGTCGAGACACGGCCGTCTGGATGCCAATTGCGCTCTGCACTACCGGTATAGAAAATGAGGATCTTTACTTGAAATCCCGTTAGTTACTCAACTGCTCACACAGCACTGTCAACCGAGTATAGCATAACAAAGACTTGACACTATCTACTAGATATTTGTCAAATACCACTCACTCACTCACTCACTCACTCACACATTCATCACGAAATCTCAGAACCCACCCAACGGATTGGAATGACATTTGGTATGCAGCTTACTCAAGGGCCGCAAACGCCCACTAAGAAAGGATTTTTGGATATTCAGGTTCTAAAGGGGTGTTAAGGGGGTAGACCTGCATTTCATCGAATAGCAATATCTCCCGATTGGTTTCACTGGGGGATGTGAAACTCGGCATATAAACTCATCATTAAAAATAAGAAGACATGTGTCTGAGGGTTTTTCGATGTGGTGTATATTATGAGGTGAAAGGGGTGAAAAGTGGGGGTTGAACGATTCCTAACGGAGCCTGTATCTCATAAAGGACATAGGCGAGGAGTTTGAAACTCAGCGGGAAAAAATCAGCATAAAAAATAAGTAAATAGGTGTTTGACCGTTTTTTTTTTCATAAATCCAATTTAAGGGGCCTATGGCGAGGGGTGAAATTCTGTGTAAAAAAAAAACAGGAAAGAAAGTGTCCTAACCGATTGACTCACTCGCTCTTCAAACTCAGGGGGAAAAACTGCTTAAAAATAAGTATAACTTATATGTGTTCGACAGTTTTTTTGATAAACCAAATTAAGGGGTTCATCGGGAGAGGTGAAATTCTGAAGAAAAAAATTGAAAGAAAATGTCCTGACTCACTCACCCACTCATCATCGCCCAGCCAAAAATATTGAAGTTGGAAACATGTCATTTTCGGGATATGTTCGTTGTATGTCAAAACCATACACTAAGGGAGGATTTTTGAATATTCAGGCTCTAAAGGGGTCTTAAGGGGGTTAAAGCTGCATTTTATTGAATAACAATATCTCACGAGTGGTTTCATTTGTGGATGTGATACTCGGCATATAAACTAATCATTAAAAATAAGCAGACATGTGTCTAAGGGTTTTTCGATGTGGTGTATTATTATGAGGTGAAAGGGGTGAAAATTGGGGGTTGAAGGATTCCTAACGAAGCGTGTAGGCCTATCTCCTAAACGACATAGGCGAGAAATTTGAAACTCGGCGAAAAAAAATCAGCTTAAAAAATAAGTAAGTCGGTGTTCCACCGTTTTTTTCATAAATTAATTTAAGGAGCCAATGGGGTGGGGTGAAATTCTGGGGGGGAAAAGGAGAGAAAGTGTCCTAACTGACTGACTAACTCACTCAATCATCAAACTCAGGGGAAAAAGACAGCTTAAAAAATAAGTTAATAGGTGTTCAAGCGTTTTTTCATCAATCCAATTTTAAGGGGCCCATGGGGAGGGGGTGATATTCTGGTAAAAATAATTGAAAGAAAATGTAGGAATCTCTGTTTCGCGGGCTTATAGGTCGTGTTCCAAGGACATTTTGTCGTCCTGACGTTTCGCTGAATACTGCGGTCGTGAAAGTCTACATTTTTACTTGAAAGAAAATGTCCTGTCTGACTCACTCACTCGTCACGCCCAGCGAAAACTATTAAAGTTAGAAACATGAAATTCTGGGAATATGTTCGCTGTATATCGAAAACGTCAACTAATGAATGATTTTTGTTATTCGGGTTTTAAAGAGGTGTTAAGGGGGTAAACGTGCATTTCATTGAATAACGATATCTCATGAGTTGTTTCTTTGGGGATGTGATATTCGGTATATAAGCTAATCATTAAAAGAATCAGACATATGTCTAAGGGTTTATCGATGAGGTGTATATTACGAGGTGAAAGGGGTGAAAATTGGGGGTTGAGGGATTCTTAACGGAGCGTGTATCTCTTAAACGACATAGGCGAGAAGTTTGAAATTCGGCGGAAAAAAAACAGCTTAAAATATAAGTAAATAGGTGTTCGACCGTTTTTTCATAAATCCAATTTAAGGGGCCCTTGGAGAGAGGTGAAATTCTGGGGGGAAAACAGGAAAGAAAGTGTCCTAACTCACTCACTCATCAAACTCAGGGGGGAAGAACAGCTCAAAAATAAGTAAATAGGTGTTCGACAGTTTTTTTTTCATAAATCCAATTTAAGGGGTTCATGAGAGGGGTGAAATTCTGAAAAATAATTGAAAGAAAATGTCCTGACTTACTCACTCATCATCCCCCAGCCAAAATTATTGAAGTTAGAAACATGACATTAAGGGGCTATGTTCGTTGTATGTTGAAAACTTCCACTAAGGAAGGAATTTTGGATATTCAGGTTCTAAAGGGGTGTTAAGGGGGTAGACTTGCATTTAATTGAATAACAATATCTCCCGAATTATTTCCTTTGGGATGGGATACTAGGCATATAAACTCATCATTAAGAATAAGAAGACACATGTCTGAGGGTTTTTCGATGTGGTGTATATTATGAGGTGTATGTGTGAAAAGTGAGTGTTGAAGGATTCTTAACGGAGCAAGTATCTCTTAAAAGACAGAGGCAAAAAGTAAGAATCTCAGGGAGAAAAAACAGATTGAAAAAGTAGTAGATAGGTGTTCGATCGTTTTTTCATAATCCAATTTAAGGGGCTCATGGAGAGGGATGAAATTCTGGGGAAAGAAGTCCACTAAGGAAGGATTTTTGGATATTCACTCATCATCCCCCAGCAAACCTATTGCAGTTAGAAACTTGAAATTTTGGGGATATGTTCGTTGTTTGTCGAAAAAGTCCACTAAGGATGGATTTTTGGATATTCATGTTCTGAAGGGGTGTTAAGGGGGTTAAACTTGCATTTCATTGAATAACAATATCTCACGAGTTGTTTCATTTGGGGATGTGATATTCGGCATACAAACTAATCATTTAAAATAAGCAGACATATGTCTAAGGGTTTATCGATATGGTGTATATTATGAGGTGAAAGGGGAGAAAGGATTGAAGGGTTGAAGGATTCTTAACGGAGCGTGTACTGTATCTCTTATTCAACATAGGCGATAAGTTTGAAATTCAGCGGAAAACGCAGCTTAAAAATAAGTAAATAGGTTTTCGACCATTTCTTCATAAATCCAATTTAAGGGGCCCATGGGGAGGAGTGAAATTCGGGGGGGGGGGACAGGAAAGAAGGTGTCCTAACTGATTGAATTACTTACTCACTTATCAAACTCAGGGGGGAAAACAGCTTTAAATAAGTAAATAGGTGTTCGACCGGTTTTTTTTTCATAAATCCAATTTAAGGGGTTCTTGGGGAGGGGTGAAATTCTCAAATATTAATGAAAGAAAATGTCCTGACTGACTCACTCACTCATCATCGCCCAGCAAAAATTATTGAAGTTAGAAACATGAAATTTTGGGGATAAGTTCGTGGTATGTCGAAAACGTCCACTAAGGAAAGAGTTTTGGATATTCAGGTTCTAATGAGGTGTTAAGGGGGTAAACGTGCATTTCATTGAATAACAATATCTCATGAGTGGTTTCATTTGGGGATGTGATACTTGGCATATATACTAATCATTTAAAATAAGCTGACACATGTCTAATGGTTTTTCGATGTGGTGTATATTATGAGGTGAAAGGGATGAAAAGTGGGGGTTGAAAGATTCCGAACGGAGCGTGTATCTCTTAAACGACATAGACGAGGAGTTTGATTTTCTCCGAGTTCCAATCACCTTAAAAATTAATAAATGAATAAATAATTAAAATAAGTAGATGTTCGACCGGTTTTTTTTTCATAAATCCAATTTAAGGGGCATATGGGGAGGGGTGAAATTCTGGAATAAAAACGTCCACTAAGGAAGGATTTTTGGATGTTCACTCTCATCGACCAATCAAAACTATTGAAGTTAGAAGAAGGGGATATGTTTGTTTTGTGTCGAAAATGTCTACTAAGGAGGGATTTTTGGATATTCAGGTTCTAAAGGGGTGTTAACGGGGTTAAACCTGCATGTCATTGAATAACAATATGACACGACTATGACGCGAGCGAAGCGAGGCTAAAAATGAGATGGTGTGTCTCTGTGTATTACTCAATCACGCAAGAATCACTGGTCCGACTTACATGAATTTTACATGAAAGTAGCTGATTTAACTGGTTAACATATAGGCTACTTTTGATTTCAATACTTTGCACTATGGCGACCATTTTAGTGACGTCACTACACCCTTTGGTTTCAAACTTTCATATTTCCATTTCCAATAAAAAGTGAACGCTAAGAAATAGCAAACTTTTGATGGCATATACGAGGTTTAAAATTACATTTTCTATCCGAAAGGTATCTCCAACGGTTAGCGAGTAAAACCTAAATTTGTGCTATAAAACACGGTCAACGGCGAACGGTGTAGTTGGACAAAATGTTCCATCCTTAATCTCCCTCTGCGCAGCACCTCGCCTATCCCCTGTTTTAACTGTCACTTTCACATTTTTATTTATTTATGACGCGTAGCGAAGCACGGGTACTTCAGCTAGTGGCTTATACATACAACAATCTAAAATGGCGAGCATCCGAAATATTTTTACGGTTCTTAATATCTACAAACCTTTTACAGCAATGAAACTGATTTTGTTAATGTTCATAGAGACTATGAACATAAGTTCACCAATATGACTTTCAGTAACCTGGTGAGCACAAATACAACATGGGGGCGACGCGAACTATAAATATTTAAATCGTCGTTTTTCGCGATTTAAACAACCGAGTTCAGTGAAACTTTGCACGTTAAATGATTATACAAATGTTAATCCACTGGCATCTAATTTATTTAATAACCGCAAGATGGCAGCTGTGCGAACTTTTAAAATCTCGTTTTTACTTCTTGTGTCCTAATCATGCGATTGAAGTTTGAATACCACACAATAATCTTCATGTAATCGTACATAAATAAAAATCCAACCTGGCGACCATCTGAAGTATTTAGACGGTTCTCAATATCTACGAATCTATCACAACAATCAAACTGAAATTTTGTATGTTGATAGAGGCAATTAACATGAGTAGTATATACGAAAATAGGCTGTATAGTTCTGCATGGAACAACTTGTTTTATGTTCATAAAGGCTATGAACATATGCTCACCTATAGGACTTTCAGTAACCTGGTGAGCACAAATCCAACATGTCGGTGACGCGAAGTATAAATATTTAAAAGGACGTTTCTCGCGATTTAACTATCCGAGTGCAGTGAAACGTTGCACGTTAAATGCTTATACAAATGTTAATCCACTGGCATCTAATGTATTTGAATTGTTTGCATAACCACAAGATGGCAGCTGTGCGAAATTTTAAAATCTCGTTTTTACTTCTTGTGTTCTAATCATGCGATTGAAGTTTGAATACCACACGTACACAATAATCTTAATTTAATAGTACATACAGTAAATAACAAGAAGTTCCGTGAAGAACTATACAGCCTACTTTTCATGCCAATGATTATTCTACAGAATATGAACCTATCTAGAATAATGACGAAATTTAGTTGGTAATATCGAAATATCTAATTAGTTCAAAATATACCTGGCATAATTTAGCCTAATAGAGCACTACAGTTGGCTGCCCTGGTGACTGAATATATTCTTAGTTCCATTTCTTAAGGTACAGAATAAAAAATTTGGTTGAAGTCCAATGGACGTTACATGCAGTTAGACACTGGATCTATCAGCACGCGTAAAAGCATGTTGCCAACAATGTCATGCGTGTGCTGGTCAGAAATAATCTGAAATATTATGATATCTTGTTGTGCCAATTTTGGATGAAATCCATTTGTTAGTATAGAAGTTACATGTATTTTAAAATTGGACATATCAGCAGGCATAGAATTATTTTGGCAGCACTGCCTTGTATTCATTACTCCAAATTAATCTAGAATGTCAGGTACTATACGTGTGCAAATTATAGAGCTGTTGGCTTGCATACTTTCTGATATATTGATATTAGGGTAAAAAAATATAGACAGCATTTATTAACAGTTGGCAGCCCTGATTGCTCTTAACAATACTTATAGTCATATCTGTTATGGTACACATAGCACATACGAAATTTGGTTGAAATCCAACTGATAGTATAGAAGTTACATGTATTTAAAAATTGGTACTATCTGCAGGCTTATAATCATGTTGGTAGAACTGACGTATATAAGTTACTCCAAATTAATCTAAAATGTCAGAATATACGTGTGCATAGTTTAAAGCTGTTGGCTTGCATACTTTCTGATATATTGGTATTTGGATAAAATAAATAAATAAATAAATAGAGATAGCAATTATTAACAGTTCCCAGCCCTGGTGGCTCTTAAGAATACGCGCAGTCATATCTGTTTATGTACAGATTTTACATACAAAATTTGGTTGAAATCCAATTGATAGTGTAGAAGTTATATGAATTTAAACATTGGACCTATCAGAAGGCTTAAAATTATTTTGGCAACACTGTCATGGTTGGACTCCTGGAAATTAAACTGAAATAGTCTTATGTACATGTGTGCCAATTTTGGAATAGCTCCCATGCATACCTTGCAAGATATCTAACATGGAGCTCAAATTTCTAGTGCGTTTTTTCAGCAGTTGGTAGCACTGACATCATTTTCAAATATGGACGTGAGATATTACGGTGCACATCTTTACTCATACTAAATTTGGATTTGATTGCTTCAGCCGTTTAGGAGTTGGTAGGGGACACACACACACACACACACACAGCCAGACAGACAGACAGACACACATTTTCCCGGATCGATCTCATAAGTCTACTTTTTCCTCATTTTTGCAAAATGTGAAAAGTAGGCTAAAAATCCAACCTGGCGACCATCTGAAATATTTAGTTGGTTCTCAATATCTACGAATCTATCACAACCTTCAGACTGACATTTTGTATGTTGATAGACGCAATTAACTTGAGTAAGATATATGAAAATAGGCTGTATAGTTCTTCACTGAACTATTTGTTAGAACTGTGGAACGTTAGTTGTAAGTCAAGGTTAACTTGGTCTTTGACTAGATAATTATTTCAGAAAACTGTAAAGACAAAATTATAAAACAAGAAATAAAAGATTGTTGGTGAACATATGTGTATTTTCAAATCGAATGTTTTTAATTTTTTAAATTAAGTTACAAAGTAAAAATAATGTGCATTGTTTGAATGGTAGCTTAGTTGGCCTACATTAAAATTTAATATAGGCCAACGACTATGGTAAGAAAAATGTTGCTACAGCAGTCTCAATTTAATTTCAAATTACAATAAAAATTAGATTGCTATGTTGTCCGCTGATTAGTTTTTAAAGGTGTTCAGAAAAGCGTCAAAATATCGTTTTTAGAACTCTGTATTACAATATACAATAAAGACCCTCACACCCCTCCCACCACCACCTGGTAGCCCACAGTAACGGAACCTCTTTCTTTACAAATCAAGCACTCGATATTTCAGACCATTATTCAAATTGTGGAGGGCTCCAAGACGGAAGAACCTGGACGGATGAACAGAAGCAGCAGTACAGCGTCCATATGAAGGAATACTGTAGGAAGTGGAAGCTTAAAAGACGAAGAAGAAATGAAATTTTATCGTGATCCTCAGAGGTCTATTCGCAAATGTATAATAATAATAACAATAATAATAATAACAATAATAATAACAATAATTATTATTATATTATTAGCGTATGGTAAAACACAAAACAAACAACATAAACAATATACATACATACAATAGGTAACACATTACAACTGTAACAATCATGCAAGGGAAAGGGTGTTCAAAGATTAATGTCTAAATTTTCTAGCCATCTTATGGCTTCAGTAGAGGCTATTTCAAAGTCCTGTGTTGATCCAGTGAATGCCCTACTCACTGACAATATGGTTCATAGTTTGTCTAATTGAACCACAACCACAGGTTGGAGAAGATCGCATACCCCATTTAAACATCATTGATCCGCATCTCCCGTGGTTAGTGCGGACTCTGTTGAGAGTTACCCATGTCTTGCGGAGCAAATCAAATCCAGCTGGCAGATTTTGAATGTTGAACAATGCCTGCCATTGCATTGGAGCTATGCTGTTCCACTCTTTTTGCCAATCAGCTTTTGGATCATAAACCTTCCTAACCAGTTCCTGTGCTGTTTGAATAGGTGGAGATCTTGACTTGAGCCGGCTATATCTGGTGCTAGCATCTTCTTGTTGTATTCCCTGACCAAGTTGTTCAGTCTTCTAATTCTAGGTGGTTCTATGTGACTAAGCACAGGCAGCCAGAAGAGAGGGGTAGATTTTATTGGGCCACTAATAATACGCGTTGTCTCATTCAGGACTGTGTCCACCTTTTTAACATGAGAGCTGTTGACCCAAACTGAGGAACAGTACTCAGCTGTTGAAAGTACCAGTGCCATTGCCGAAGTACGCAATGTAGTTGCAAACGCTCCCCATGTGGAGCCAGCAAGTTTGTGGATGATATTGTTACGTGTCCTTAACTTGGCTGCTAGGTTGGTGAGATGCTTCCTGTACGATAACGTTCGGTCAAGAGTAACTCCAAGATATTTGGGGTTGTCATTATGAGGGAGAGGGCCTCCATTAAGAGACACTTTCAGGGTAGAGTTCGCTTGCCGATTGTTTAAATGGAAGAAGCAGGTTTCCGTTTTACTAGAGCTGGGCTTCAAGCACCACTTTTCGAAGTATTTGCATAGGACATCCAGGTCTGCATTTAAAGTTCTCTCTATCACATTAGCATCCGTATTTTGAGTAACTATTGCTAGATCATCAGCATAAGCAAACTGACGAGAGCTGGTAGTAGGTATGTCCGCAATATACAGATTAAACAATAATGGAGAAAGAACAGATCCTTGTGGAAGACAATTATTGAGTACCCTTATTTTGCTGTGGTTTTTATGCATAACTACCTGGATTATTCTATTTGAAAGCATATTGTTAATCAAACGTGACATTTGATTGCACTTCGTCAGTTTAAAGAACATGTACACAATACCTTCTCTCTACACTGTGTCGTAGGCAGCTGTTAGATCAATAAACACCGCCCCACTCTTCAATCGCTTTTCAAAACCTGTCTCAATATGTGTTGTCTTCACAATTACGTTGAGGTCTGAAGCAATCCTGCTCAATTAGAATGCTTTTTACAAATTAGGGGGCTTATTCTATTATAAATAAGTCGTTCCAGGAGCTTAAAACAAACGCTCATTAACCCACCATCGGTAGCGTTGTCTTCACTTACGCGAGAGGTAGCGTGTATAGGCGCTCCCTAACATCAGCTTGGTATAGGATTTAGTGCTTATACGGGCTATTCCTGGCATTTAGAATAAATTATACTAGTCTTTGGTTATTTATTAATATATTTAGGAAAGTATATACTTATATATTTGTATATATCCACAATAATTTATTACCTAAAAATTAACTACTACAATTTTGACTCCTGCATTATTTTCGTTCTTTTAGAAGGTAATTATAATTTTGTTTTATTAGACTCGTTTTATGTTACCCCTTTATATACACATAAATCTACATAAACATTACTAAATATTACACAAAGGAACACAAAACATTGGCATTACATTGCTAAACAACAAATTTGATCATGATTTGTAAACCACAATATATTTCTATATTGTCCTGTTCACTCATTGCACTATCTCAATACCGGGTGAGTTAGCCGTGGTTGTTATGGCGTGGCTGCAGGCAGTCGCTCACATCCGGGAGGCGAGGAGGTTCGAATCCCCCCCGCGGGCAACCTTGAAGATGGTTTTCTGTGGTTTCCCATCTTCCTTCCAGGCAAATGCCGGGGTTGGTCCCTAACTAAAGGCCACAGCCGATACCTTCCAATTCCTAGTCCTTACATTCACGCTTTCCTTCCCCAGACAACACTCCACACGTGATGGTACTTGTAGTTCACCCCATGGGTGTCCGCTAGCAGCACCTCCTTACTCCGGCGAGCCGAACTCTCCCGGCATTAAAAGCTATATGCTAAAAACAAACTAAAAGAAAACCTATCTGAATCGTTGGATTGCTAAGTATCAGTTTGATGCATGGAATATTCACTAGGTGCATCACTTAGACAGTCAGAAGCACAGCCTTGGTCGTCAACATCTGTAAATACGTCGTGCTCTTCTTCAATCCAGCTCAAAAGAACAGATTCACTAGGCCTATTAGCCTTTAAAACTTCTCTTTGACACTTCTCACAAAAAAATGACATCAGCACGGAACGCGCAAAAAAATGTAACGCCAAAGGTATCGAGGCTAGAAGCCACCTAACACTGCCTGTGACGAGACCCGTTCGCACTTATCCCCTTCCCACATGTGACACGTGTGCGTGTTCATCGCATAACTAGGCAAAATATGTGACTCATATACTCATTTGAGAATACCTGGAGTTTGAAAAGGTTGAGTCTAAAATCAAAAAAACTTTTCTTATTAAGGAATGTTTTTGTTAGGAGCAACCTAACAACGATACCGATGGCGGGTTAAGGCGATTGGTCTGTAGCTTTCAACAGAATTCGGAGGTTTACCAGGTTTTACGATAGCTAGAATCTTAGTTCGTTTGAACTCGGATGGAAGTTTACTTGTTTGAAGGAAGTTTGAAAAGAACTGCACTAACCAATTCCTTACATTCATTCCAAAGTGCTTAAGAAATTCTGGGTGTATACCGTCAAAACCCGGGGCTTTTCCATTTTTCAATACTTTTAGGGCAAGCAGTAGCTCTTGTTCAGTAAAAGGATCAGAAATGTTGGAGGAAGTAGTATAAAGCTTTCTCAACTGAGACAGTTCATTTTTTTTATAGTTTTTCATGACACTTTTCAGGCTTGACTTTAGACAAGCTGGCAATGCGACTGGCAACATGATTGGGTGAAATCTCAGGCCTCGGCTGGGGACTATGTGGTATTCTTCCTAGCTTACTTAGGAGGCTCCAAGCTTTTCTACTCGAGTGTCTGAAGTCTAATGTTTCCACGGTTTCCGTCCATCCGTTTCGTCTAGCTTCATCTAGGTTATGAAGGAGATCATCAGCTACATCCTTTTCTCCATTTCTCTGGTTACCTTCGTATAGTGCTTCGCAAGCCTCATCCCAACCTGGGATAAATTTCTTTCTCATTCCACGAGGAATATGTCTTTTAGCACATGCCAGAACAGCTTTCATAAACCTAGAGTAGTTATCTACCTCTGGAGGAATCCATCTAATGGTTCTGTCGAGATCGGCTGAGAAACTCTCCCAATTAGCTTTAGTGAAGTTCCATCGAGGAAGTGGGGACGATCTTATAATGGGAATCTGCATTCCAATTTCCAGGAAGACAGGCCGTTGTTGACTATGTGGGAAGTTCATAAGAACTTTACGAAACACAGGTACATTGGATCCCTGATGATCATTTGATACAAAGCACAAGTCAGGATTAGTTTCTGATCCCCATCTTCCTGACTTGAATGTACATCTGTCTTTTGGATTGAAGATCAGTTGCATGTTACAAAGCTCTGCCCACTCTATAAGTTTCTCTCCACACTGATCTTTGTTCCTATAGTCCCACTGAGTATGATGACTATTGAAATCACCCACATAGATGGACGGAAGAGAGATTGCTGGAAAAACACTGTCAGGCCATTCAGTTCCTGGAGGTTTATAGATGTTTATGATAGTCACCTCATTAACTTTTGTTGTGATGTTGAAAATGTCTGCATCAGAATTAGCCGAGATTAACTGAGAGCAGGCAATGGAATTTTGAACAAAGGTAGCAGTTCCATAAGATTGGTGGTAAGTAGCTCCCACTAATTTGTATCCAGGGATATTTCCTCTTGAACGAAGCTGAGTTTGGGGGTGAAGCTGATTCCTGCTCGTGATGCCCCTGCATAGGTACTAGGATTCGATTTTCCAGTACTGAACTGAGCGTCAGCATTCGGTGGTCAGACTATCACTTGTGATCTCCTGGCTAATGATACACAAAACTAAAGATAACAATAGTAATAATAACACACACTTAGCATATGTAGGCTACCTAAGTATGCGTTGACCATACGTCCCAAAAAAATCGGAGCAGTCCTGATTTAAAGGAGCATTTAACGGCATCCCGAATAAAAGTGTCCTGATTTTTAGCCTACTTTCATTTATGAAAAAAATAGGCTTATGAGATCACCTTTTGTCCGTGTGTCAGTCTGTGTGTGCGTATGTGATGGTGTGTTCCCCCCCCCCTAATAACTTCTAAACGGCTGGAGAGATTTCAATTAAACACGGTAAGTTCATAGCCCTATTCCGGACGACCACGAATGTGCCCTTCAAATTTTGTTACGTCTCACCAATCCAACATGGCGGCTGTGCGAAATATTTCACCAGCATTCAATATCTCCGAAACTATTACCGATATCACCCTGGAATATTTTACGGTGATAAAGGGTACTACAAGAAGTTCACCTACGTAACATTTGAAAACCTGGTAACTACAAAATCAACATGGCGGCCAAGCGAATTTGCGACTTTTAAATAGACTTTTCTCGTGATTTAACCAACCAAACGCAATAAAACTTGGTATAGTATATGTTTATACACATTGTAATTCACCGACATCTAACTTCGTTCAATTGTTTACATAACCTCAAGATGGCGGACGTGCGAAATATTTAAACGGCATTCTATATATCTGAAGCTATTAGCGGTATCACCCTGAAATTTTGTACGGAGATAAAGGACACTACTGGAAGTTCATCTATAACACTTTTAAAACCCGTTTAACTACCAAACGAATATGGCGGCCAAGCGAATTTGAAAATTTTAAATAGACCTGTCTCGCGATTTAAAGATCCAAACGCAATGAAACTTGGTACAGGAAATGTTTACACACATTGTAATGCACTGGTATCTAATTTAGTTCAATTGTTTACATAACCTCAAGATGGCGGCTATGCAAATTTTAAAATTAAGTTTTTATTTCTTGTGTCGTAATCATGCGATCGAAGTGAAAGTTTGAATAATGAACCTACGCAATAATTTTCCTTTAAAGGTACATGAATCTATGGCCTATACATATTCGAATTAACATATTAGCCTACTTTCGATTTTTGCAAAAAATGAAAGTAGACTTATGAGATCAACACAGGGCGAAAAAAGTGTGTCTGTCTGTGTGTGTGTATGTGTGTGTGTGAGTCTGTGTGTGTGTCTGTGTGTGTGTGTCTGTGTGTGTGAGTGTGTGTACTCTGAATGTCTGTCCCCCCCCCCCTATCAATTCGAACACGGTGAATGCGAATTGAACGAAATTTGGTACAAAGGTAGCACTAGCAAAGGACACCTCAGTGTCATATTTTATATCGCCGCCATCTTGACGGAAACGTAATGGCGGCCACACAAATGTTCAAAGCTTAAATCAAATTACGACTAACCTAATCATCCGATCTCTACCAAATTTTGCAACAACATACCTTTATGGGGGGAGCATCCTTTGACCAAACCAATAGGCCATAAGCGTAATAGTTTGCGGATGGCGGCCATCTTTGTGTGAAAATCGATTCCCCCTATTAATTCGAACACGGTGCAACCGAATGGAACGAAATTTGGTACAGAGGTAGTACTAACAAAAGGCACCTCAGTGTCATGTTTTATATCGCCGCCATCTTGACGGAAACGTAATGGCGGCCACACAAATGTTCAAAGCTTAAATCAAATTACGACTAACCTAATCATCCGATCTCTACCAAATTTTGCAACAACATACCTTTATAGGGGGAGCATCCTTTGACCAAACTAATAGGTCATCAGCGTAATAGTTTGCGGATGGCGGCCATCTTTGTGTGAAAATCGATTCCCCCTATTAATTCAAACACGGTGCAACCGAATGGAACGAAATTGGGTTCAGAGGTAGTACTAACAAAAGGCACCTCAGTGTCATGTTTTATATCGCCGCCATCTTGACGGAAACGTAATGGCGGCCACATAAATGTTCAAAGCTTAAATCAAATTACGATTAACCTAATCATCCGATCTCTACCAAATTTTGCAACAACATACCTTTTTAGAGGAAGCATCCTTTGACCAAATGACTGGGTCATTAGCCTAATAGTTTGCAGATGGCGGCCATCTTTGTGTGAAAATCAATTCCCCCTATTAATTCAAACACGGTGAAACTGAATGGAACGCAATTTGGTACAGAGGTAGCACTAGCAAAGGGCATCACAGTGTCATGTTTCATATCACCGCCATATTGACAGAAACGTAATGGCGGCCACACAAATGTTCAAAGTTTAAGTTAAATTACGACTAACATAACCATCCGAGATCTACCAAACTTTGCAACAACATTCCTTTATGGAGGGAGCATGCTTTGACCAATCTAATAGGTTATTAGCCTAATAGTTTGCGGCAGGCGGCCATCTTTATGTCAAAATTGATTCCCCCTATTAATTCGAACACGGTGGAACAGAATGGAACGAAATTTGGTACAGAGGTAGCACTAGCAAAGGGCACCTCAGTGTCATGTTTTATATCGCCGCCATCTTGACTGAAACGTAATGGCGGCCACACGAATGTTCAAAGCTTAAATCAAATTACGATTAACCTAATCGTCCGATCTCTACCAAATTTTGCAACTACATACCTTTATGGAGGGAGCATCCTTTGACCAATCTAATAGGTCATTCGCCTAATAGTTTGCGGATGGCGGCCATCTTTGTGTAAAAATCGATTCCCCCTATTAATTCAAACACGGTGAAACAGAATGGAACGAAATTTGGTACAGAGATAGCACTAGCAAAGGGCATCTCAGTGTCATGATTTATATCGCCGCCATATTGACAGAAACGTAATGGCGGCCACACAAATGTTTAAAGCTTAAATCAAATTACGACTAACATAACCATCCGATCTCTACCAAACTTTGCAACAATATACCTTTATGGAGGGAGCATCCTGTGACCAATCTAATAGGCCATTAGCCTAATAGTTTGCGGATGGCGGCCATCTTTATGTCAAAATTGATTCCCCCTATTAATTCGAACACGGTGGAACCGAATGAACGAAATTTGGTACAGAGGTAGCACTAGCAAAGGGCACCTCAGTGTCATGTTTTATATCGCCGCCATCTTGACGGAAACGTAATGGCGGCCACACAAATGTTCAAAGCTTAAATCAAATTACGATTCGCCTAATCATCCGTTCTCTAGCAAATTTAGCAACAACATACCTTTATGGAGGGAGCATCCTTTGACCAAACTAATAGGTCATCAGCCTGATATTTTGCGGATGGCGGCCATCTTTGTGTGAAAATCGATTCCCCTTATCAATTCGAACACGGTGAAACCGAATGGAATGACATTTGGTACAGAGGTAGCACTAGCAAAGAGCACCTCAGTGTCATGTTTTATATCACCGCTATCTTGACGGAAACGTAATCGTGGCCACCCACATGTTAAAAGCTAAAATGTAATTACGACCAACCTAATAATCTAGTCTCTACCAAATTTTGCAACACCATATCTTTATGTGGGAAACATATTCAGACCAAACTGCAAGAACATCAGCCCAATAGTTTGCAGATGGTGGCCAAGTATGTGTGCAAATCGATTCCCCCTATCAATTCAAACACGGTGAAACCGAATTGAACGAAATTTGGTACAGAGGTAGCACTAGCAAGGGGCACCTCATATTCATGTTTAATATCCCTATAGCACGTTGTATTTCAACAAGCTACTACAACCAACATTCGATCATACTCCTTGAAAAGGACAAAGAGTTATAACAATACCCATGCATTTAGGAGAAAGTAGGCTATATGTTCTTTACTGAACATCTTGTTTTTGTAACGTATTTGATTTTTATGTTTATTCGAATTAACATATTTTTGTAACGGATCTGATCCAATCTGTGCCAGTAGACAAATTCCATGTTTACTTGATGTTCACCATAATCATTAAATATATTGAGAGTACATCATGTAGGTACAAGAACTAGAGAGGATACGTACTACAAAATTGCTATCACTAAAGTCTCTGGTCAGAGATTTGTAAAAAATCAAAAAGCAAACAAAAGCAAATCATCAGCAAAGAGAACGTGGCTACATGACCACGATGTACCTGAGTGTATGTATGAAAATTGTCTGATAACCTGTGTTATTGTAATGACTGTATTTGCCTCACGAGGCTGAATGTACCCCGTTCCAGCCCTCAGACCAGAATTAAAATTTCTTGTCAGAGCTGGGAATCGAACCCTGACTTCCGGGGCGACAGCCAAGAATGCTAGCCGCTACCCCACGAGGTGGTCTATTATTACGATGATGAATAAGCCTTCTTGCGTCTCGGTTGAAGTTTATCGAGACACTGGAACACTGCCGTGAATGGACTCACAATACAAGGGTTGAAAGTAATCAGATTCTCTGTGCAGAACGATATTTTTAAATCTCGTAATTGTAGATGTGTTTTACTCACTTGGCCAGATCGCTGATCACGTTGACGTCATAATGGAGGATAGTCAGGGGTTCCAACACAGGCACTCCCAGCTCCAAGACACCTTCAGGCATTAGCTGACGCAGTGCTTCAAGCGCCTTGACGATGGCTTCGTCTAAGTCAGGGCGAGGCTCTGGTGCTGGCAACCATATTCTCGGGCGAACTGTGTAGACATGAAACAAAATGTGATCAGTATTGTGCCCGTTATTATAATCCAACGTACCACAAGAAAATATTTGTGTATGTATGTCTACCCCTTCAAAATGGGAAGTCACATAAAACCATATCAACGACGGTCAACGTCGAGGTTCGAACCGCACTCATGTCAGAAGACAGCCTGCTCAATGGCCTTGCGCCTTAGCACGCGTACTTACCGCGGTTAGTAGTCTTAAAATATTTCTAACTTTGTTTAAACTTACAAGAAAATTCATTAATAATGTACAGTAAGGAAATTCAACACTGCATCATCAAACGCGTTCAAAAGCTCGTTTGTTGACCTCAGCCCCCAACTACATCCCTCTCCATTATTGTTGTTCCAATTTATAATTTAAACTGAGATGTTTCGAATATTAATACATTGCAGTCATCATGAGAGCTATGCGCTGTGGACTGGGTACTTATGACGTCATACGAACCCACACGCCGCATTATTATTTGGTACAAAACAAGTGATTCTCTGTATAGACATAACATAGGCTAATTTCACATCTTCAACTGGCCCTTAACATCCTAAAACTATCCTGCTTTTCCTGGTGATGGACTAAATAGCATTTCAAATATCGCTTACATTATAGGGCAATCATAACAAACTTATAGGCTAAATATCCTTTCAAAAATACTCACGAACGTCTTGTATAATATTATTCATGAATGAAACATTTAACAATATATTTCATCCATCATACTACAGTGTGTCCGCAAAGTCACTCCACAGCTCGTGTCTCGCCTTGCGTGACGTGTTGGGTTAGCAGTACATTCATGTTATGTTGTAACAAGGAAAACAATTATATTAAATGAAGTAATGCAATTATATATACGGTACTCACCACAATCACACTAAGACCCGTGAAGTTTTCACCAGCACGGAAAACCACTTCCACTAAAAACACACGCTCTTCAGTAGTAAGCATCCTCACTAGACTCAGCTTACACAAGAACTTGACAAGAACACAACTTACAGCGTCAACACTGTTACGCACAGACACTCACTTTCGGCCATATTGAACCGGTATTCTTCACCCTTTCACTCCAGTTGAAAGTCAACACGGAACAAGTGCATGCTTAAGCCAACCGCTGCGGTGAAACTTTGCGTATACAGCGACGTGAATGTGCTGGCAACCTAACACGTCCCACAAGTCGAGACCCTCGTAGCTCATCGCTGCGGAGAGACTTTGCAGACGGTCTGTAGTATAGCCTATTTTATCAACTTTCAATGCTATGGGATGAATAGACACTAAGAAACAGACGTTAATTTACACGATAACATGAGTAATAATTGAAAACTACTCTCGAAATTTAATGTTTTTCAGTCGGTCAACACGATTGTTCCCAATTGTAATGGGTGTTTCTCTAATCCTGAAAAAAAAAAACACCATGAGATTAATAAATACACTTGGATAACCAGTTTCGATCGTCAAGCGATCATCATCAGACCCTTTACACTACTAAATCTATGATTCTGATCTTGGCTATAGTCCCAACAGCACAACAGTAAAGTTGGGCACGCATGCGCAAAAGGCAAAGTTCATGTGTGTTGGCAATAAACGTAGAAATTCTCGCTGAGCTGCGATCTGTACAGCTAGTGCCAGACGCGGGGTGGAACGCATGACTAGATACATCGTAGTGTGGAGTTGATATATTTCCGATTCTTTGACTGACATATTTATTAATGCGCTGTATTTGATTGTAGATAATATTATTAAAACAATTAATTTCCAAACAAAACAATGCGCTGCAGCACTTCAGCACATAAAGTACAGCCGCCCCTGATAATAATAT
This sequence comes from Meconema thalassinum, assembly GCA_946902985.2. Lineage (NCBI taxonomy): Eukaryota > Metazoa > Arthropoda > Insecta > Orthoptera > Tettigoniidae > Meconema > Meconema thalassinum. The sequence continues at coordinate 599,208,319 of OX336388.2, read as the reverse complement.
TATTGGTTTTACGTCTCTTTTAACAACTGAGGCTTTTAGAGACGCCGCGGTGCCAGAATTTTGACCTGTAGAGGGGATTTTTAACGTGCCAGTAAATCTACTGACACGGCTCCCTCGCATTTGCGCATCCTCAAATACCAGCTGGCTGCGCCAGGATTCGATCCTGCAACCTTGGGCACAGCAGTCGAGAACGTTACCGCTGAGCCACGCAGCCAATCAGCAGGAACGTTATCCTGAGAGAAAAGCTTGCCATAGCGTTCATTTTAATGCAGACCTTCGTAGCATTAACGTAATTTACGAGCAGTGTGCTTGCGTCAGTCTGTTAGCCTGCTTAGTTGACAGGTGCAGTCGCGCGGGAAGGAGTCCAGTAGCCTTTCATCGTTGACAACCGTAGTGACATGAGTTCCTATAAAGCTTATCTGTGCTGTTGAAACGTACCATTCATAATTCATAATTCATAATTCGCCCAGTATTATAATAAAACACAAGTAGCACGCGCAATGCAGGCTGCACTCTGTCATCACTGAGTACCCCTTTTCGTCCCGCAAGGGTCCTACTGCTATAAACAACAATCACTTGCGTAGCCAACTTCAGCGGCAGTCGTATCTTGAAACGCTAATACGACCTGTATGCGATAGGCAGTAGAGATAGTGGGTTGGTTCCTCAGTGTAGGGCTTTAGGCGCTGTGACAACGCGGTCATATGTAGCTTATGTGTGTAGAATCTGTCTAATAACCGGTGTTAATTGTGATGGCTGTATCAGTGTGTGTTATCCGCAATTCAGGTAAGGACTGCAGACGATCAATTTCAAGTAGTTCCTACTTTTGCTACCAAATGCTAGCCGCGAACTTGGCTACTAGATGCCACCGCAACCGGCACCTGGCGACGAACGTTGGAACAAATAGAGCGTTAATCATATCTAACCTACAAATTTGATGATGTTATCCGTTCATTCGAATCCGACCATTGGCGATTTTATGAATCATCACTCTCCAAGTTGTCCTGTGCCACACTGCATTCTTTAGTTGTTCCAGAGTGAGGTTACAGCCTGTTTTAATGGTGTCTAACCAACGTGTCCTCTGGCGGCACACAATTGTAGTTAGTGGAAGGTTCTTTTACATGCCATAAATCTGTGACATGAAACCCACCGGCTTTACTTCCCCTCCAAAGGAAGGCATACTGAGGTTTATTTAACGCTCTTAAAAATCCGACGACTTCGGCCGGGTTTGAACCCGTGATCTTGAGCATAGAAGTTCAGCATGCTACCAACTACGTCACCGAAGCCACTGGCAGTAGAGAATTGGCAAGTGTGTTTCACGCCACTGCAATTTCGTTCCCTGTCCAGCGAGTGTGCCAGTGCCAGATGACTTGCGACAATCCACCCGTTCCTTCAAGGATATGCGACGGTGCGCCACGCGGGCCAGCGAGCGAATGGTAGACTATATAGGCCTAGTATTGCAACTAGGAATGGCTTATAGCCTATTTCTCTCATTTTATTCATCAACCACCGGCTCGCATTTGTAACTTAGCTGAAGATATGTTTACATTCCATGTCTGTGCGGAGCCAGGGTTTTGCCATCTCGAAGCCAGCGTTTTCAACTCTCCGCCTAGGATGACCAACTCTCCCGTATTACCCGGGATCTCCTGTATTTGACCCTATTTTGTCACGATCTCCAAGGCTCTCGTATTTTCGGTCTCATTGTATGAATTTCTCCCGTAAAAAGTAAAATCGTTCAGTTTCAATCATTTAAATTTAACGCACACAGGTCGAAATTCGTTTAAACGTTCGAGAGCAGACGCAATTAATTCTATATCGAGTTTTATCTATCGAGTATCTCGTTTAGAAATGACCAACCAATGAGCTTAAATCTCCTTGTCTGTTAAACCAATGAACGCGCATTTACTTCCTTTCTGTCGTTCTTGGTGTTGCTCAGCTGGTGGTGGTTTGGCGTGAATTGGTTTTACTCTACATCACCTGTATGCCGGCCCCGTTGTGCTCGGGTAGCGAGCCTGCCTCTCACCCGGAGGCCCCAGGTTCGAATCCCGGCTCCGTCAGGTATTTTAAAACTAACGTGAGGATTGGAACGGGGTGCACTCAGCCTCGTTAGGACAATTGAGTAGCTGTCTGACAGTGAGGCAGAGCCCCGATAAAAACCAAGATTAACGGCCGAGGGAACCCGATGCGCTGATCATGCGTCACCCCAATATATGTAGGCCAAATGGCTGGGCAGCGGTCGCTTGGTCGGCCTAGGCCCTTCGTGGGCTGTATAGTGCCAGCGATTGACTTTTTTTTTGTTGTTGACTACATCACCTGTGAGCCGTTTAGGGGCAAGAGTTTATAATACAATAATGGACAGTGAATACCAAGGTATTAGGCCTAATGCTCACACACAGAGAGTATTTTATGATTATAACTAGTGGACAGATTGTTAGGAATAGGAGCAGTACAAAGCTGATCAAATCGGAACTGCAAGTTGCCGTTAACTTCACGTATTCTTGCACTGAATTTTTAAAATTTTCAAAAAGTGATGCAAACTATTGTCTGTAGTAAAATCTGTTACAAAATATATTTAGGGCTTCTTAAAGTATAAAATAAAGTTCATCGTCGTCTTCGATGGCGTAGTTGGTAGCATGCTGAGCTTCTATGCTCACGGTCGCAGGTTCTAACCCAGCTGAAGTCATTGGATTTTTAAGAGCTTTAAAACTCCCTCAGTATGCCTTTCTTCGGATGGGAAGTAAAGCCGGCGGTCCCATGTCATAGATTTATGGCATGATAAAGAACCTTCCACTAATTACATTGTGTGAAGCTGAATTATATGTTAGATTTGACTGACGCTCTTAGGTTCCAAAGTTCGTCGCCAGGAGCCGACTGCGGTGGCATCTAGTAACTAAGTTCAGGACTAGTTGGTCGTTGACGGTGGCGTTTAGTAGCAAAAGTTGGAACTACTTGAAAATCCAATATCTGCAGTCCTTACTTGAATTAAAAACAGATAACACACACTAATACAGCCAACACAATTAACACCGGTTATCAGACAGATTCTACACACGCCCAAAGTACACGGGGCAACATACCGCGTTGTCGTAGCCCCTAAACTGAGGAACCAATCAACCAACCAAAATAAAGTTCCTTTGAATTTATTTATTTTACAAACTATGCATTGCTTTCTTTTATTTGTGTGTGAAATTTTGCCGTGTTCTAAATCTCCCTGATTTTTGGTCAAGATCATAGAAATTCCGCTTATTTTCTTCAAAAATAGTTAGTCGCCATATCTCCACTGTAGCCACAGACAGCAAGCAGCGAGACTGGACAGAACTGCGTGCAACTGTGCACCACTGGAGACCTGACAAGCGAGTCAGCAGCCTGCACTCCACGTGGACTGACAGAGAAACTATGCTCTTGTTCATGAACCATCATATAGTGGTCAACGGCGAACAGTCATAAATATATAAATATGGTTATTGTCGGCGCGTGGTGCTGCGTAAGGTGTGAATTGCCGGTGGTTAACGAGGAAATTGAGCCTGATGGTGCACTGCACACTTATTTGTATATAGCTCTACCCACAACGAAACTGCTTCTGTACCTTCATCCAGTTTGCTGTCAAACATGAGGTCGATGTTACTATGGATAAATATGTCGGAGACTTCTTTTCCACGTGGATAGTCATCGTCCTTCTTGGAGGGGTAAGTCTTGCGACAGCAGAACAACGAGCGTTTGAAACACACGTAACTTAGACGAACGTAATCCCAAAGAAACATGTTTACAAAATTACAAACTCTACTGACACACTACTTGACTTATGAGATTGATGAGATGAGAACTACATTACACGATAGAGACCGTGCAGGACAGCCTTGTCTTGTGCGTGGTTTGAGATCCCCACATATTCCATACTGAGGAACGCAGGAAATGACACAGGACTATTGATCCCGTCACGTGGCCCGCAGGGTGGGGATCAACAATGCATGAGGCTTGTCGAGGACAAAATAATCAATAGGCCGCGGACCTTAAGGTTAAAACCTATTCGTTTTGTGACTAATTAAACTAGGAACTGAGGCGACTTCGGTGGCGTAGTAGGTAGCAAGCTGAGCTTCTGTGCCCAAGAACGCTGGTTCAAACCTGGCCGAAGTCGTCGGATTTTTTAAGAGAGTTAAAAACCCTCAGTATGCCTTCCTACGGAGGGTAAGTAAAGCCGGCGGGCCCATGTCATACATTTATGGCATTTAAAAGAACCTTCCACTTACTACAATTGAGTGAAGCTAAATTTGTAGGTTAGATTTGATTAACGCTCTATTAAGTTCCAACATTCACCGCAAGGTGCCGGTTGCGATGGCATCTAGTAGCCAAGTTCACAGCTAGTTGTCGTTGACGGTGGCATTTGGTAGCAAAAGTAGGAACTACTTGAAATTGATTGTCTGTAGTCCTTACCTGAGTTACAGATAACACACACTAATACAGCCATCACAATTAACACCTGTTATCAGACAGATTGTAAGCCTCCGTGGCTTAGGCGGCAGCACGCCGGCCTCTCACCGCTGGGTCCGTGGTTCAAATTCCGGCCACTCCATGTGAGATTTGTGCTGAACAAAACGGAGGCAGACAGGTTTTTCTCCGGGTACTCCGGTTTTCCGTGTCAAAATATCATTCCAGCAACACTCTCCACTATCATTTCATTTCATCTGTCATTCATTTAATCATTGCCCCAGAGGAGTGCGTCAGGCCTCGGCAGCCGGCACAGTTCATATCCTCGCCGCTAGATGGGGGCTTCATTCATTCCATTCCTGACCCGGTCGGAGACTGGAAGCAGGCTGTGGATTTTCATTTTCATCAGACAGTTTATACACACACCCAAAGTACACGGGGCTACATGCCCGCGTTGTCGCAGCGCCTAAAGCCCGAATCTGAGGAACCAACCAAACTAGGAACTGTATTATATAGCACCTGAAAAAAGTCTATTTCAACTTAATATAAATAAATGCACACAATGTGCAAAGATTAAAATTACATCAATCTTCAGTTACAATGGATTCCAATCGCCGGTTGCAACGTGACACATGGTACCTAGTGCAGTGTGTACCACATCTCAAGCAGACGCAATTCGGACCTGGTTCACGGTAATGCTGTATGTTATATAATTTATGAAGAAACCCATGAACGGAGAGCCTTGTCAGTGAGTGCCGTAGATCATATCCACCTTAGATCCACTCGCGAATTGTCATGGCTTCGGTGGAGTAGAACTCTTCTCAGAAGTCGTCTTTCTTCGATCTTAGGTTTCGAATTAGGTGTAAATACGATGTTGTGGCTGGGAGTAACGACTGTATTCTCAGCTCCCCCACATAAGTTTCCTCTACCGACAACTCGTACACAAGTATGGAAGGGGAAAATTTGGAGAGGCAGATTGCTCGTTTCAAGTAGGTTGCCTTCAAGTTCTCGATCCTTTCTAGTTGCCTTAAACTCAGATGTTCCCAAATGTTTTCCAGACCATATTTTGCTATAGGGCTGACTTTTAGGTGGATTAATTTTATGGCTGTTGCTATAAAGACAAGTCTCTCAAATGCTTAATGCCGCACATTGCTTTCATTGCGGCATTTAGACGGACCTTGAGATGGAAAATGAATACATTACCTTGGTTTTGAAAAACTAAAAGTCTTTTTCAAAGTTAGTGCCTTATTTTTGCCTAATTTGTTTAGTTAGTTATTGTAGTTTTAAGGGGCGGAACAGCGAGGTCATCTGCCCGTATATTTGTCCTAATTTGCCTTTGAAATCCTAAAAGTTGCTGTTGTTGATTCATTGAGGGTCTTTGCGACATCGTGATCATGTAGCACCGTGTACTTGGGTGTGTATGTGAGTGTGCGCGCGCGCGCACATTTGTCTGATAACCTGTGTTACTGTGTTGCCTATATTAGTATCTGTAGTTGTAATTCAGCTGAGGATTAGGAGGGAGGCGGTCGTGGCCTTAAGTTAGGAATCATCCCGGCAGTGCCTGGAGTAGAAGTGGGAAACCACGGAAAACCACTTCCAGGATTGCTGAGGTGGGATTCGAACCCACCACTTCTCAGTTTTGCCTCACGAGGCTGATTGTACCTCGTTCCAGTCCTCAGACCAGAATTAAATTTCTTGCCAGAGCCGGGAATCGAGTCTGGGCCTTCGCGATGACGGCCAAGAGGACTAGCCATTGCGCAAAATCCGAAAAGTACCTACGTAGGCTACCTATTTAGGGGCATTGCGACATCGTGGTCATGTAACCCCGTCTAGTCGGGTGTGTGTAGAATTTGTCTGATTACTTGTGTTATTGTGATTGCTGTATTAGTGTGTGTATTTCTAATTCAGTTGAGGATTGGGAAGGAGGTGGTCATGGCCTTAAATTAGGAACCATCCCGGAATTTGCCTGAACTAGAAGTAATAAAACATGGGAAAACTGCTTCCAAAATGGTTGAGATGGGAATCGAACCGTCCTCTTTTCAGTCCTCACGAGGCTGAGTGTACCCTGTTGCAGCCCTCAAACCAGAATCAAATTTCTTGGCAGAGCCGGGAATCGAACCCGAACGGCCAAGAGTGCGAGCCGCTACACCAGAAAGTTAACCCAGATTTTTCTGCTTCAGAGTAGAGCTCGGGTTGCTGCTCGACGTAATGAGAGTTGCATTTAGAGCTGCCAACCCGTCAGTGTGAGTTATCACTGGTACTCTATACCACGCGTTCTCAGCCCGGTGCTCTCGTCATAGGAGCCTTAAAGTGGGCGTGAGCACAAGCTCCCGTAAGTTCCATTCTTCAATTGAAATTCTATTCCACGAACCAAAATAGTGTCTTCATCACAATATTTTAGTCAGAAATTTTATCTATTTGTGAAATAGTATTTTCCTCCTGATGAGAACCGCATTGACGTGCTGCTTTTCCACTTGCTGCAAGTGGCGATTATGGTTGAAAGCTTTCGCTTTTGGCCGATGTCATTGAAAGCGACAGTTTTGTACGTGAGTCTCAGATCTACCCCAAGGACAGCGGACTGTTTTATGAACAGAGATGTCCAATTATGTTTACTGTACACCTTTTTCATAAAACAGAGACATCCAATTATTAGCCTATTTTCATTTATGAACAAATAGGCTTATAATATTTATTTTTATTTTTATTAATGCAGCCAATGGCCATGCACTTTTCTTTTCAGGACGGGTTAGGGAAGGGATATTGGAAGTAAATCAGCCGTGGACCTACTGAAAGGAACCGTCCCGGCATTTGCCTGATAGTGAAAATAGAAAATCACGAAAACCATCTTCAGGACGGCCGAGGTGGGATTCGAACCCACGCTCTCCCGATGCCAGTGAGGCACGAGGTAGCGCGTTAGCGCTCTCGGCCACCGCGTCAGGTACAAATAGGCTTATGTGATCACATTTTGTCCGTGTGTGTGTATATGTGTACGTCCCCCTCATAAAATCTAAACGGCTGGAGCGATTTCGATGAAACTCGGTAAGGTCATAATACTATTTTGTCCGACGCCGACAGTGCCCTTCAATTGTTATTACATTGCACCAACCCAACATCGCGGCTGTGCGAAATATTTCACCGGCATTCTATATCACCCTGAAATTTTGTATGGTGAAAATGGGCACTACTAGAAGTTCACCTGTGTGACTTCCAAAAACCTGATAATTACAAAACGAACATGGCGGCCAAGCGAAGATGAAACATTTAAATAGACTTTTCTCACGATTTAACCATCCAATTGCAGTGAAACATGGCACAGCAAATGCTTATACAAAATGTAATCCACTTACATCTAATTTATTTCAATTGTTATCATACCCACAAAATGGCGGCTGTGCGAAATTTTATAATCTTGTTTGTATTTCTTGTGTCCTAATCATGGGATTGAAGTTTAATTAATGCACCTACGCAATAATCTTCATGTAATAACTCGAATGCCTACATATCTAAAAATTCAACATAGTGACCATCCGAAATATTTAGACGGTTCTCAGTATCTACGAATCTAGATTGTGAGATAGTCACAATGATTAATAGTTGATTTTCAGAATTTAAATAATTTGAGTGACTAGATTGATAATTATAATTATCATTGACATTTGAACACTGTTGGTTTTGATTAAAATATGTTGTAAAATTTACTTGTAAATATAGTGATGAGAGCGAACAGACTTTTTGCATAAACCAACACTCAACACGATTTATATAGGGAATATATGTGTATTTAAATAATTATTTTCAGTTTACATGCAATCCATGTTAACGATTAAACAGTGATAGGGCTCAGAGGTCACGAGTGTCGTGTTTTCAAGTGTTAGTGCTTCGGTGATCCTGAGTGCCCAAGAAAAACTTTTAGTTCTTTGTTTAACATGTGAACATAAATTTTGAGGAGAAATGGTTGGAGTTGCTATGAACATTTCATCCTAACAATTCTTATCCACCATATTCTTAGGTAGGATTTTACTTTGATTATTTCGCATTGACCAAACCAAGATATTAATAAATGTTTAAGTTGTTTTAAAATGTTGTCACGATGCTACCTTTCCTCATGTCCTTTTCCTTGTAATTTAAGGCTTATCCTGGAAGATTGTGAATGATGGGAAAACAGGCGGATGGCGCCCTTTGTATTCATAATTGATGTTGCTTTCACCCGTACACGACCCAGAGACACTTCGTCTCGTGCTACCCATAGCTGATTATTTTGTTTTTTTATATCTTTTCTTCCTGGATTCCGACTCATGCCTTATTTCATTTTATATTTTCAGTGCATGTGTGTGCCGTAACGTTTGGTGTGCGATGCTTTGTCAGCTGGGTCGTCGCATACCATAACGGAACGGGCACAATACATGGTTCCGTATTGATCAGGCGGATTTCTTCCCCTTTTTATTGTAATTATTCAAGTGTCTTTGGATTAAGATCCAAATGTATTGAAGAGAGGAGAAAAGCTTGAATATAATCAACAATTCAATACAGACAAATTATGACTTATGTCAAAGAAATACATAAAAGTTGTGGCTGAGTGTGCACATCATCACCAGAATGATTTTCGTTTGATAACCTATGCGCTGTCTGAGGAGCCTAGAGAATTGGCTGGTTGCTGCGGCTCTGGTTGTACTGTCCCAGCCTCAGGACATCTTTGCTTTGAAATGCCACTCTACTTGACTGCGTGTGCATTCTGGCGGGGGGGGGGGGACTCTCGACTCTCAAGCAGATCAGTTTGCTCTTGTACCAGTATAAGATGGTGTGGACGTGCGAATTGTTTTACCGTGTTTATTTGTGATTAGAGTTTATAGTTGTGTGTCCAAGTTAATAATTTAAACTATTTATTACCTATGTAATAAGTGTGTGGCCTCCAGAGAGGTCTAGTGCAGGTCTTCCAAGTTGATGCCCGTGGTTGGAATTTCCTATACTGTTCTAGATCTATTGAAAAATCGTTCTCTAGAGTCCAAAATGCCGCTATAGTTCCCAGCGTGTGCATTCTGGCGGGGAGGGGGAACTCTCGACTCTCAAGCAGATCAGTTCAAAGTATTAAAATTCAGTCATCCTTAAATAAGAAGCGATATATTGCAATCAATTTAGTCTTGATCTTAGATGATAGTATCCTTATTTGTAAGCTCATTTCAGTATTAATTGAAACCAAAGAAGTGGTATATTACTATTAATAATAGTAGTGAAATTTCTAATGAATTCAGAAAATAAACTAGATATAGCCTAGTGAGTCAGGGGCGTATATAGAAAAAAAAAATCGGGGGGGGGGGGGCTGACTATCCTGGAAAATTGTGAGTATTCTCAGGGGATTGTCACAGCAAAATACCCAGAAATATCAACCAATATCTTAGAGCATCTAACTTTGTGTAATTATTTTAGGTAAGATTCAAAGTTTGTATAGTCTACAATTATTAGTGGCAATACAAAATAGTTGTAAAATACAACACAACACACAAATAAAATTGTATACTTAATGAACTTTCTATTATGATCTATGGAGTATGAATGGCAAATATCTAAATAGTTGTCAATTTACTAAGCAGAAAGGTAAACAGACCTTTTTACATGTATTTCTCAAGAAACGTACTGTGGAATTCACAGCTTTACGTCACAAGGCTGAGTGCACCCCGTTCCAGCCCTCGGACTAGAGTTAAAATTTCTTGGCAGAGCCGGGAATCGAATTCGGATCTCCGGAGCGGCAGCGAAGAATGCTGCCCACTACACCACGAGTTAAGGGGCAGATGACCTCGTAGTTCCGCCCCTTAAAGCAACAATAACTAACTATAAACTAACACCACGAGTTAGTATAATTTCAATTTTAATATTGTTTATAACTTAGCCGATAAGTTAAGATTAGGGTACAACCAAATTTACAATTATTTTATGCTCTTACCAAAGCAGCACTTTCTTAATTTTTATTGTTTTTTTCGTGGAGGGGGGGGGCTGGAGCCCCCTCAGCACCCCCCTTATATACGCCCCTGTAGTGAGTAAGGGTAGACATACCTTGCCATTTACAAATTTAATGTAACCATATAAAACAGGTGAACAATATATTATAGACATTTTACTGTTTCACAGTATGAAAATGTAGAATAAAGTTTCACAACCTGCTAACCAAACAGATTATTTTCCTTATTGTTTTCTTACAAAATTTGTGCTTGAAGCAAGCGTGGATTTGCTGACTCAAATCACTTGTCACTAGTCAAGTATACAAAAAAAAAGTATAAACTCATAAGCCACATACATGATCTTATCATTAACATTTGGAGAACTGAAAAAATGCCTGCTGATTTCAGAGATAGTCTGATAGTTCCCATATTTAAGAAAGGTGATCATGCAGACTGCATCAACTAACGTAGTATATCATTGTTATCATGCCTTGGAAAGCTTATTGCTCGTATTTTGGCGAATCGTATTCTATCCCTGGTGGAGAAAATACTCCCAGAGAGCCAATGTGGTTTCAGGCCTTCTAGAGGAACTGCAGATATGATAATCACTGTTTGTCAGCTTCAGGAGAAATGTAGAGAGCAAAATAGACCTCTTTATATTGCCTTTATAGACCTCAGTAAGGCATTTGACTCGGTTAACCGTGAAGCCTTGTGGAAGATTTTAGCATTGTATGGTTTTCCACTGAAATTTATTACCATCTTAAGACTACTCTACACTGATATGAAGGCAAACGTCATTGGTAACTATTGATGTCTTTAGTTAAATCACCAGATAACACTTGGAATACTCTGAATAATAAGTTGTTTATGAACAAACCGCAATATAGCCTACATAAGGTAGCCATTACTAACGGACACTATTTTGAACACCAAAGGCACACGAGTAACACAGAACACCAACATTGTAACATGAGATGTTACAGAAGAAGAAAGTTATTGGATAATATCAACACTCTCCCTTATTCAATAACTTGCAGACCCCCATGCTGTCACACAATTGTTGGAGTCGAGTTGCAAACAATGGTTTTGAAGTCATTTTGAATTCCTTCTTGAGATCGTTGATAAACTGCTGAAGTTCATGCTCATTGTCAGCTGCTATCAAGCCATCATCAACATAGAGGACGAAGAAAATTTTGCTGCAACCTCTCTTCCTAACGAAGAGACAAGGATCAGCTTCACTCCTTCGAAATCCTAATTTGATTATGTAGTCACTGAACTTTTTGTTCCAACAGCGAGGGGCTTGTTTCAGCCCATACAAGCTCTTCTTCAGACGACATGCTCTACTGGAACCATCATTGTACCCTTCAGGCTGCTTCATGAATATGGCTTCCTATAAATTACCATAGAGAAATGCTGTTGACATATCTACTTGAGCTAGCATCATGTTTTCATTGGCAGCAACAGCGAGTAGTGTTCGAATAGTAGATGTTCTTGCCACAGGACTGAACGTCTGGTCATAATCGACACCTTTCTGTTGTGAAAAACCCTTTATCACCAACCTGGCTTTAAATGTATCCACCGAGCCATCTGCATTTGGTTTTTACTTTATAAACCCATTTGCAGGGAATGGATCTTTTTCCAGGCGGTATATCCTCCATGACCCAAGTCGCATTTTCTTGATGTGCTCTCATTTCTCGATCCATGGCTTATTTCCAGTCATCCCGTTCATCCGATTTCAAAGCATCAGCATAGCCATCTGGTTCTTTAAAAGTTGTTGAAACAGATGCTACATAGTCTAGAAGAATTTTCGGACGTTTAAGTGTAGACCGATCTCGCAGCTGTCGTCCAGTCATCTCATTGGTTTGGTGGTCATCTTCATCTGGGAAAAGGTCGTCGAAACCCAAGAAATCCTCTTCTTCATCACTCTGAGGTTTAACATCAGGCTGGTGCTCTCTCTGAGTACCTGATTCTAGAAATACTTGGTTAGGTAGCTCGACATTTATTGGGATATCCATTATTTTCCTCTCGATTAAAGTCTTCTCCTCAAAAATTACATCTCGTGATCTGATTAGCCTGTTTTCTTCTTTGCACCAAATTCGACACCCTTCATCGTGATCATAGCCAATCAAAATCCCTTTCACAGCTTTACGATCCATTTTCTCTCGTCGTTGTTTAGGAACATGAGCGTAGCAAGTGGATCCTATTATTCGCAAATGCTTCGTTCCAGGTTTCTTGCCATACCACATCTCATATGGAGATACCCCAGAAACATTGGAAGGTCCTGTCCGATTCAGGATGTACGAAGCTGCATTTATCATTTCAGCCCAAAGTCTTTGTGGAATATTTCCATGAGCATGCATAATGGCTCTTGCTGTTTCCACGACTGTTCGATTTTCTCTCTCACTACATCCATTCTGCTCAGGAGTGTACGGCATTGTGAGACGCTGTGTGATTCCTTCCGTTTGAAGAATTTTCTTGACTTCTTCATTGTCAAACTCTCTTCCATTGTCACTCAGAAGTTCTTTAATAACATGTCCAGCTGTCTTTGCTTCAGCTATAAACTGACTTAACTTCTTCACAACCTCACTTTTTTCTTTGATGAAGTAGATTGTCCTAAATTTTGTGTAGTCATCTCTGAAAAGAACAAAATATCGATGTCCCGACCCTGATTTTTGGAATGGTCCGCACACATCTGTGTAGATAAGCTCTCCTGGTTCCATTGTCTTCTTTCTGGTGTCAAACGGTAGACGATGAGCCTTGCCATAAATACAGCCTTCACACAGTTCACTGTCCATTTCCACTTTGATGTTTAGGTCCTTGCTGAGAATCGACTTCACATGGCGCTTGTTTTGATGTCCATATCTTTCATGATATAGCTGTATCAGGTTATCTTTGCCTGTGACATTAACTTCATTGTGAGAAATGGGTCTTATATTTCTCACTGCCAATTTAAAAGGTCCTCCATATCGATCACGTATGCCTACCAGTTTGACATCTTGGTTAACTTTGAAATTACAAATTTCTGCAGTTGATATGAATTCACTTTTTGGATGCTTATCTTGTGCTGCTAGAACAGAGAATAGATTCTTCTGAATCTTTGGTACATACCATACATCTGCCAGAGTAATTGCATGCCACTTTCCTCCAACTGCTGCTTCAATGTCTACTGAACCTTTTCCGATCGCTTCGATCTTGTCACCACTAGCTGTAGTCACTGAATGTTTTGTTGAAAAAGGCTGAACATTCTTTAATGAATTTCTGTCGTTCGTAATGTGACTTGTCCCACCATTATCTACGTACCAGTCATTAGGCATACATTCAGCATTCATTACTGCCGAGGTAACAGCAACAAGTGTCATGTTCGTATCCTTAGTATCTGCGAAACTTGGTTTCGGAGGTTTTCCATCGGCTGCCCATTTTCTACACATTTTAACAGTATGATTGGGTTTCTTTCAGTAGTGACATATTATCTTCTTTTTCATCTTCGGTTTGGTTGAAAAAACTGGCTGGGATGGCTGCTTTGACGAGACCGTAAATAGGGTTTCCTGTGCAATAAATTCATCCTCCTTGGTCCTCAAAGCCGTTTCATATGCACACAATTGATTGGTCAGATTATCAATTGTCCTGTCACTTTTAGACATTAGCATCCAGCTAGATTTAAACGAAAAATAATCATCAGGCAATGTACCTAAGATTTTACATATCACAAATAAATCTGGCAATTCTGAATTACCTCTAACATTTTTAGTCATTTCTTGCTTTAATTCACTCCACAAATGTTTCAATTTCGAAATATGTGTCACGATATCATCTTCAGGATGCTTTTTAAAACTAAAGAACTGTAAGCAGAGGTTATAAACCTTGTCTTCAGAAACGCCGCCAAACTATTTGTGTAGTTCCGACCATAAGTTACTTCTCGAGACGTATTAAATCGCATTATTTTCTGCAATGTTTCTTCAGTCATGTTTGTGGTTAAAATAATTAAAACATTACTGTCCGCTTTATTAAATGCTTCTAACGCACTTTTATACGCCGCCCTTTCATCAGCAGTCACACTCGCGGGAAGTACATTTGGTTTGACTAACCTGCCTTCGATAGTATCAAGTGCTCCCGGAATTCCTCGCAAACAAATACTTATTTTGTATTTCCAAGTGCTCCAATTTGATTTCCCTTCCAGAAGTCCGATGTTGATAAACCTTGTTGAATCCATTTTGCACTGCAACGATATCAACACGTGCGTAACCTCAAAGTCAGCTTCGTCGAGATTTCGAACAGAAATATACAACGCCGACACGTTTTATCACACACTTAATTTCTCAACACTTATCTGGGCCCATAACCTATTGAAGTCTGCATTTAAATCACCAGATAACACTTGGAATACTCTGTATTTAATACGTTCTTTAAGAACATACTGCAATATAGCCTACATTAGGTAGCCATTACTAACGGACACTATTTTGAACACCAAAGGCACACGCGTAACACAGAACACCAACATTGTAACATGAAATGTTACAGAAGAAGAAAGTAATTGGATAACATCAACAGTAACGACTCTATTGGAGAACCATTTCATATATATACCGGCGTTAAACAAGGCTATGTGATTGCCCCTACATTGTTTTCTCTGTACATTGTCACTGTCATGCAGTTAGTCAAAGATGATCTTCGTACAGGCATACAGATAACTTACATGATGGATGGGAAGATCTTTAATTTGAGCCGTCTAAAGGCAAGGACTCGAACATCTCCTGCTGCATTGGTTGAGTTACAGTACGCTGATGATAATGCAGTAGTAGCTCAATCAGAGGACGAACTTAGGAAAATCCTGAATGCTTTTTCTTCAGCATACAAAAAGATTGGCTGAAACTTAACACCAGTAAAACCCAAGTCCTCTACCAACCAGCCCCTGGACAAGGACAAAGAAAGATCGATGTCACCATCGATGGAGCGAAGCTTCAAGAAATTAACACCTTTCCTTATCTTGGCAGCACCCTGTCATCAAGTGCAAATATAGATTCCAAAATCCAACACAGGATTAACCGTGCTGGGGCATCCTTTGCAAGATCAAGTTCTAGAGTTTTTGACAACCATGATATCAATGCTGCAACGAAGATCCTTGTGTACAACTCAGTTGTAGTTCCCACCTTACTTTACGGATCTGAATCCTGGACATGCTACATACGTCATTTTAAAAAGCTGGAGCAATATCACCAGCGATGTTTGAGGAGAATTCTTCGTGTGACATGGCAAGACAAACGCACAAACACCAGCATTCTCGAAGAAGCACAGACTACCAGTGTTGAAGCCATGCTTTTAAAACGTCAGCTGCGATGGACAGGACACGTAATCCGCATGCCCAATAATCGCATTCCCAAGCAAGTGTTTTGCTCTGAACTAACTGAGGGCAAGCGCTGTGTGGGAGGTCCGAGGAAGTGATTCAAAGACGTACTAAAGACTAATATGCAAATGTGCCATATTGATATCAACAACTGGGAGACCTTAGCTATTGATCGCTCATCCTGGAGATCAATTGTTCATCGTGGTGCGATACTTTTTGAAGAAAACCGCCGACGTATGATAGAAGATCGGAGGCAGCGCAGAAAGAACAGAGTGTTCATTAGAAGACAGGGAATGAATGCGGATGTCTCACCTGGACCTGATACTACATGTCATTACTGCGGGAAACTGTGTGTCTCCCGCATTGGGCTTTTTAGTCACCTCCGGACTCATTCGGCATTGGAAGGCCAACCTACTCGAGACGAGTGTTTGTTAGCAATCAATCATACAACAAAAACGTTAAAAATCTCTAACTCATGTCCAATGTTTTCTGAGATCAATACCGTACTTTTCGGCAAATAGCAAATTGATACAGTACCATACTTGGCTTGATCATCAATGTAGAATTAATACCAGCAAACACAACCAAGAGATAAAGAAGATCAGAGCCGTATCATTACTAATACTAGATGCTGTTTGCCTACTACCTAACCAGGATCTCTCTCTACAAGGGCATGAAGAATCAGATGGTTCTTCAATGAAAGGAAATATTTTAGATTTTTTGAATTTGATAAACTATAATAAACTTGTATTGCAGCCAATGGCCATAAAGGTACACATTCAAATAGAATAAGCACTCTAATAGAAAACAATAATCAAGAGGAAACACATTCGAAACATCTGACATACTACGCTTCACAGAGACATTCCTAACGACACCTATTGATATAGAAGGTTTCTACTCCTTCCACTCTCTAGCAAGAAAACCAACAGAAGGAAGGCCATCAGGAGGTGTATCTATCCTCTATAAACCATGGATAGGACCCATAAAGACCTTACAATATAGAAGAAAACCTCACAATCGCAAAACAATCAACTTCACGACAATAGGCACTTATATACGCCCCAACACTGATACAGAGGAAATAATGGAACTCCTCACGCTCTCCCTACGGAAAGTTGCAAACCCAGAAGAAACCATAATACTAGCAGGAGATATGAACTGAAGACTAGACAAACCCGATACGAAATGTAAACGTGTCCTTACATTCCTTACAGAAGAAAACTTCAAAACAGTAAATGATCCAAAACACAAAACTTACTTTGCCCATAATTGCAGTAACACCATTGATCTCGTGTTCCACAAAGGAAACAAAAGAGTCTATGGACTTTGCCAGTAACCCCACTAAGAAATCACTCCAATACAGACAAAATTCTAACTCAAAACTCCAAAGAAAGTTGTTCCGAATTGCGTCAAGACATCCTATATCCCGACACCTTAACTTGGCAGCACTACAGCGACAACTAGGAAAAGTACCTGAA
This sequence comes from Meconema thalassinum, assembly GCA_946902985.2. Taxonomy (NCBI): domain Eukaryota; kingdom Metazoa; phylum Arthropoda; class Insecta; order Orthoptera; family Tettigoniidae; genus Meconema; species Meconema thalassinum. The sequence continues at coordinate 599,191,139 of OX336388.2, read as the reverse complement.
GCAGAAGAGACAATCAAGGAGAACGACCTAAATAGAGCCCTAACAACAATTAACAAGATACTAGGAGCAAGTATAACCCACAAACAGATTACAAGGAAAGCTCCACCGTGGTTTGATAAGGAATATTATGCAGAAAGGCAAACTACACTAAAGGCACTACTTATAGCTAGGATAACTAAGAAAACACTTAAGTTAATATTACGCCAAATCAATACTAATTAAAAACACACTTAAATGTATACAATTTATAGATCATTTGAAGTGTACATGGTTCAAAACAACAATGGTTTCTTCTTCAGCACAATTGAGAGAGAGAGAGAAAAAAAACTTATTCTAAGGAAAAACTTAAATTAAAAATGGATATCCTTACAATACGTCTTAAAAGAATAATTTTGAAAAAAAAACATTTATAAATCCTTAAAATTATCTATGAAAATTTAGGCAATTATATGGTTAATCGTCTGAGAAATATATATGAAAAATATTGTAAAAATTCCTCTTCTGAAAAATGTATTAGTTAATATGGTTCTCTGAACATAAACAGTATCTTAAAAAAGAAATTAGTAAAGCTTTAAAGTACTGTACTATGAAGTTTAAATAACACATGTAGTCATATCTCTGGAACTGATACAATCTTGGACGCTACTAATAGCATCAAGTCTAAATGTCGATGTTCATTCAGTTCTTATATGCCTTCTGTTCCGCATGCCAACTATTTGGGATATTTAATGTATTAATATTAAACTAATTGAATTGAGGATTCATGATCACATGTTTAACATTGAATGACCTATAAATATTTTGGAGATTAATATTTAATATTAATACATTAAATATCCCAAATAGTTGGCACGCGGAACTGAAGGCATAGTGACGTAGATGCCAACATGATGCTCTGAATTAAGATTTTCGAGATTGAGATGTCACCACGTATTGAAATAGTTGGCATGCGGAACAGAAGGCATATAAGAACTGAATGAACATCGAAAGTTAGACTTGATGCTATTAGTAGGGTCGAAGATAGTATCAGTTCCAGAGATATGACTACATGTGTTATTTCAACTTCATGGTACAGTACTTTAAAGCTTTACTAATTTCTTTTTTAAGATACTGTTTATGTTCAGAGAACCATATTAACTAATACATTTTTCAGAAGAGGAATTTTTACAATATTTTTCATATATATTTTTCAGATGATTAACCATATAATTGCCTAAATTTTCATAGATAATTTTAAGGATTTATAAATGGTTTTTTTTTTTCAAAATTATTCTTTCAAACGTATTGTAAGGATATCCATTTTTAATTTAAGTTTTTCCTTAGAATAAGTTTTTCTCTCTCAACTGTGCTGAAGAAGAAACCATTGTTGTTTTGAAACATGTACACTTCAAATGATCTATAAATTGTAGATATTTAAGTGTGTTAGCTAGATTTCATTAGAAAGCTAACTATTGCAATGGGTCCCATGTTTCGACTTCCGGAAAATTTCGACATATCTTCGCGTTTCACATCCCCCAGACCCCAAGACCACCGTCAGTTCAAAAGTTTATATATAATTTATGTATGCATATACGAGGCACGTCCAGAAAGTAAGCTCCGTTTGGTAATAAAATTAAATTGTGTACAGATACAGAAAACATATTTATTGCACAACATTCTACACCTCTTAAACTACTTTTCCACATAACTGCCGAACTTTTGCAGGCATTTGTCATAGCGTGGCACAAGTTTTTGGATACCTTCTTCATAGAATTTTGCCGCCGACCCGTAAACGAGAGTGAAGACTCCCCTTAAGGTATCCTACTGTTTGGCCACTACTGTTAGGCAAATTGCGTGCTTACCAGGAGAACTGCGTATGTTTAGGAGTTCTCCTGACCACATACGCAATTTGTCTAACAGTGATGGCCAAACAGTAGGATATCTTAAGGGGAGTCTTTACTCTCGTTTATGGGTCGGCGGCAAACTTCTATGAAGAAGGTATCCAAAAACTTGTGCCACGCTATGACAAATGCCTGCAAAAGTTCGGCAGTTATGTGGAAAAGTAGTTTAAGAGGTGTAGAATGTTGTGCAATCAATATTTTTTCTGTATCTGTACACAATTTAATTTTATTACCAAACGGAGCTTACTTTCTGGACGTGCCTCGTATATACACAGTGTGGTCCACCAGCCCCTTATTTTTTTGGAGGAAGGCAACCCAACTAACGCGTATATCATAGTCATCCTGAAAACATTAGTATCTGCTCCTTTACGTCCATTATACAACTTTACCGTTGAGTACATCCTCGCGAATATAGTAGAAATCAATAGTGGCAGTGTTCTTTCAATGACCTCAAATATAATGCATGATTGAAACGATCAGAGCTCCGAATAACACCTTCTTACGTTTGGACAGGAAGTGTCTACGAATAGATTCAATAAGTGCCACCACTACGCCATGGTTCTCGGTAGCTATGTTGGCTAAATCAAGAATTGCTAGAGTAGCGTCAACGAAGTCGCGTTGTAGTAGGTTAGAACCTTGGACTAGTACTTTTTTTTTTGCTTCATGTCGTTTATTGTGGATGTATTATGGACGCATATCTATCTGTTCCAACGAGTGTTTTTTTATTTGGTCCTCAAAAGCACCGTACTTATCCGATGGTACACAGCCAGATTGGATGACGACATAATGATCTGTAGAACGAAAGCAAGGTATCCTGTAAATTCAACGTAGCAAGTGTTCGAAACTTTGACCACCATTGTTTAAAGGAAAACTCCGACTCACTCAGACGACCCACATAACAAATAGATTTGTTATGTGGGTAGGCTCACGAATAAATACATCAGACCGAAACTATAATTTCTTTCAATGGCGTATGTGCGAAAAGCGCTTGCTATACACTTGCAATAATAGTTAGTGACGTTTTAAGGGGCAGAACTACGAAGTCATCTGCCCCAATCATGCAGTATTTTTTTTTGTAGTCGTTTACCCTCCAGGTTGGTGGAACCCACGGACTCAGCGAGGGAACTCACCACTACCGCCTCTACGGGTAGTGTCCTAGAGCTGGGAACATCGAATCGGAAGGGATACAACTGGTGAGGTGGGATTGGCACCTCGCCCAGACGGCCTCACCTGCAAAGCGAACAGGGGCCTCATGAGGGAAGGTAAGGGATGGTGAGGATGGATAGGCAAGGACGAGGGAAGGAGGTGGCCGTGGCCTTGAAGAAGGTACCATCCCGGCATTTTCCCGAAGACGAAGTGGGAAACCACGGAAAACCACTTCGAGGAGGGCTGAGGGGGAATCAAACCCCATCTACTCATTTGGGCCACCCGAGGCTGAGTAGACCCCGTTCCAGTCCTCGTACCACTTTTCAAATATCGTGGCAGAGCCGGGAATCGAACCCAGGACCTCCAGGGCGGCAGCTAACCGTGCTGACCGCTACGCTACGGAGGCGACTTTGCAGTAAATACAGGTAATTATAACATTATTGGTTTTACGTCCCTTTTAACTGCTCTGGCTATTAGATACGCCGGGGTGCCGGAAGTTTGCTCCGAAGGGGATCTTCAACGTGCCAGTAAATCTACTGACACGACTCCCTCGCAATAGCGCACCCTCGAATGCCAGCTGACTGCGCCAGGATACGAACCTGCAACCATGGGCACAGCAAGCGAGAACGTGACCGTTGAGCCTCGCAGCAAGGCAGTAAATACAGAACGTGTCATATTATTATAAATATTGAACTATTAAAATTCTAATTATCACGAATAGAGTCGGTCATACAAGCAGGTGTACTGACGAAGAGAACAGAATCATACAGGATTTTGTACCAGCGATCACAGCAGCTTCCTTGCAAGGGAATGTCGTGTGATACGGGCCTAAAGATATGCTATGACGTTTTGTTAAAATTTAATAACAAAACAAGATGTTCGGTAAAGAACGTAGGCTATTGCCTACTTTCTCCTAAATGCATGGGTATTGTTATAACTCTTTGTCCTTTTCAAGGAGTATAATTGAATGTTGGTTGTAGTAGCTTCTTGAAATACAACGTGCTATGCGGATATTATACATGAATATGATGTGCCCTTTGCTAGTGCTACCTCTGTAAAAAATGTCATTCAATTCGGTTTCACCGTGTTTGAATTGATAGGGGGAATCGATTTGCACACATACATGGCCGTCATCTGCAAACTAATGGGATAATGACCTTGTAGTTCAGTCAAACGACGCTCGCCATACAAGTATATGTTGTTGCAAAATTTGGTAGAGATCAGATGATAAAGTTAGTCTTAATTTGATTTAAGGTTTGGACATTTGGGTGGCCACCATTACGTTTCCATCAAGATGGTGGCGATATAAAACATGACACTGAGGTGTTCTACTCTAGTGCCACCTCTGTACCGAATTTCGTTCAATTCGGTTTCACCGTGTTCGAATTGATAGAGGGGGCAGACATTCAGAGTACACACACTCACTCACACACACAGAGAGACACAGTCACACACACACAGACAGACACACAATTTTTGGCCCTGTGTAGATCTCATAAGTCTACTTTCGATTTTTGCAAAAAATGAAAGTATGCTAATAATACCATGGGAATTTCTAAGGAATACGTATACTTCGACGCAAGCACAGGCGATCAGAATATCCTTCGATATGTTGTTGTTTTGTTTCATTTGAGGGGCTAGAACATCGCGGTCATATAGCCCCGTTTACTTGTGTGTGTGTGTAGAATTTGTCTGATAACCTGAATTATTGCGGGCTTGTAATGATGTGTGTATTTACAATTAAGGATTGGGAAGGAGGCGGCCGTGGCCTTATGATAGAATCCGTACCGGAATTTGGCCGGAGTGGAAGTGGGAAACCACGGAAAACCATTTCCAGGGTGGCTAAGGTGGGAATCGAACCCACTTCTTCTCATATTTGCTTCACGAGGCTACGTGTACCCAATTTCAGCCCTCAGACAAGTATTACATTTCTTGGCAGAGCTGGGAATCGAACCGGACCTCCGGAGCAACACTTCGATATGTTATGTTAATATTCATACCAGTTTTTTAATTTTCTGCCATTACAGGTCACGTGGCATATCGTACCAATTCGATCGTATTTTCTTTATAAATCATCAACATTCAACATACTCTTCAAAAAAATGAGTCGTAAGGCAATAAATGTGGCAATGTAGTTACATCCCGACTAAAATGGAATGTGGACTTTCGTTCAAAAAAGTGTGCCTCCTACTGGATTCGAAGCAGCATTCTACCCGCTCGCGCCCACCACGTACTGTCAGGCTTTAACACACTCAGCCACCAACACATAACAACACCGCACGCTAAACGTGCTGTAGTTCCTAAAGCCGTCCCACCTCAAACGTTTTAAGTCCATCTCAAAGTCTTCAATCACGGTTTATGGTGTTGATTTAACCTTTTACTATTACAGATCACGTGGCGTAAGCTATTAATTCGATCGTATTACGTGTATGTGTGTTATTTCAAGGAGCAGTAAATCACATGTTAGTAGAATGGGCCATAGTATTTGGCGGGGAAAAGTTTAAGGTCGGTTTTTCTCTGCTAGACCCATGACCCAATTACATTGCTGTCACGCAGTCAGAGCGCAGAGCAATATCGACCATCGGGAGAATTGAGATGTTAGTTGGGTTTCATAAAACTAAATAATAAGGGGCGGGTGGACCACACTGTATATGTATAGATATCAGTTTCTTGTGGACACGATAACTGCCGTAATTTTGCACCAATCACTTTGAATTTTTTACATAATATGTATCCCCTTAAAATCTCGATCAAGTTCGTTAATGGGCAAAATCGGTCAAAGGGGGTGGAAATGGGAGGCTTTTTTCGAAAAAATGAAATATCGCTATAACTCTCTTAATATCTGAAATATTGAATCCATTCAAAGTTCATACTCTGTGTCGGATAAGGCCCTAAAATTTATGTTTGAAATGCTTTTTGATAGCACCAACCATTGACCAAAGGGGTGAGAAAAAGTGGGTTTTTCGGGAAACATTAATCATATCTCTGTTAATAGGCACAATATCAACACCGTACAAAATGGACAATATTCCTCCAATAATTACCTAAAACTTTTGTCTGAAAGAATTTTTGATATGACCCACCATTAAGCCACGGGGTGAGCAAAATGATTTAAATTATAAGAACATGACAAGTGCCAAGAGAGGTTGCCATGACAACTTCACTTTTAATTGATAAGGGATGAGCCATCAGCAGTTGCTATGACAACGCCACTGCACGAGATCATATTCAGTTTTCCATCTGTCTGTGGGAAGCGACTTCGGTATCGGAACTGGTAGCATGCTGAACTTCTATGCCCAAGGTCGCGGGTTCAAACTGGCTGAAGTCGTCGGATTTACTAAGAGCGCTAAACAAAACTGAGTATGCTTTCCTTCGGAGGGGAAGTTCCAACGTTCATTGCGAGTTGATGGTTCCGGTGGCATCTAGTAGCCAAGTTCACAGCTAGGTGTCGTTGATGGTAGTATTTTTAATTATCTGTAGCCTATTTTAGGTAGATTTCAACAGAAAGCTAACTATTGCAATGGGTGCCATGTTTCGACTTCCGGAAAATTTCGACATATCTTCGCGTTTCACATACCCCACTCTCCCAAACCACCGTCTGTTCAAAAGTTTATACCTATATATATATGTGTGTGTATATATATATGCATATATAACAGTTTCTTGTGGACACGATAACTGCCGTAATTTTACACCAATCACTTTGAATGTTTTACATAATATGTATCCCCTTAAAATAAACTCGGTCGAGTTCGTTAATGGGCAAAATCGGTTGAAGGGGGGTGAAAATGGGGGGGGGGGGGCGCTTTATTTTTTCGAAAAAGTGAAATATCGCTATAACTCTCTTAATACGTGAAATATCGAATCCATTCAAACTTCATAATATGTGTCGGATAAGTGCCAAAAATGTATGTTTGAAAAGTTTTTGATAGCACCAAACATTGATCAAAGGGGTGGAAAAAAGTGGGGTTTTCGGGAAACATTAATCATATCTCTCTTAATAGGCACACTATAAAAACCGTACAAAATGGAAAATATCCCCCTAATAATTACCTAAAACTTTGTCTGAAAGAATTTTTGATCTGACCTACCATTACGCCAAGGGATGAGAAAAATGATTTCGGAATTAAAGAAAATGCCAAGTGCCATCAGAGGTTACCATGACAACGCTTCTAAATTGAAGAGCGATGAGCTATCAGAGGTTTCCAAGACAACGCCATTGCTCGAGATCATATTTATTTTTCCATCTGACTCTGTGGGAAGCGGCTAACTGGTAGCAGGCTGAACTTACAGTATATGCCCAAGGTCGCTGGTTCAAAGCCGGCCGAAGTCGTCGGATTTTCTAAGAGCGCTAAAAATCCCTCAGCATGCTTTCCTTTGGAGGGGAAGTTCCAACGTTCGTTGCAAGTTGCTGGTTGCGGTGGCATCTAGTAGCCAAGTTCACAGCTAGGTGTCGTTGACGTTAGTATATGGAACAAAATTTGGAACTACTACTTAAAATTGACCGTCTGCAGACTTTACCTTAATTACAGACTAATACAGTCATCACAATTAACACCGTTTATCAGATTCTACACACACCCAATGTACACGGGGTTACATGACCACGTTGTCGCAGCCCCTAAACTGAGGAACCAACAAAAATCTGTGCGGGAGATAAAAATTTGCGTGAAGAAATAACAGACTGTTAGATAGTTACACATCAGTTCCAAACCTTGCATAAGGACAGTGTGATCACAAGTATAAAAATGAACCCCAATTGACAAGAAGGTTACCATCCCCATAAGACAGTAAAATGATAAAAATATGCATACAAAAACGAAAAAAAAAAGTTAATTAAACTCCAATTGTAAAATTACTTTCTTGCAATAAATGAGGTCTGATCCTCCTACGAAAACCTGCATATTTTGCCTATTATAGCCTTTGCCCTAGTTTGCCCGGTGAAATCTACCTCCACCTTCCGGCGTGCCGAGAGGAATTTTTTTAATTAGTATTGATTTGGCGTATAATTAACTTAAGTGTTTTCTTAGTTATTCTGTCAATACGGATCAAAACCATTTGCTAGTATGGCAATATATAGCTAGGATCACGTCAACACCAGAAGACCTAAGAGTGTATGGAGAAATAAGAGACATTACAAGAATCTCCTAAAATGTAAACGCTTTCAAAAGGTGAGAGTATCCCCGAAGAAGCAATGAATGATCCATACATAGCCATCAGACCAAGAAGATCATCAAGATCTAGCAACATAGAAATAGGAATATGGGAATCGCACTTCACTATCATCCTTATTAACGGCGCAGGTTAACAGGGGCATATGAAATTGAATGCAGAGATCAACTCGAAGAAATACTCCCTATGACTAAAACAGAGGTATTGGACACAATCAAGGCTACGAAATGTAACAAGGCCGCAGGACCCGACGGGTTTTTCCACGAGCATCTAAAGGAATTGGTACAATACCTAGCAAAACTATAGTCCAAGCTTTTTACCAAATGCCTAGAATCAGGAAACATCCCCGAAGAATGGCTATAAAGGAAAAGTTTAAACCAGCGATCCCAACTCGTACAGAGGAATTTCACTGGAAAGCAACACCTTCAAGTTACTGACAAGAATTCTAACCAACAGGGTAGTATACAAAGTCGACTCCAAGATACCGGAGGAACAATTTGGCTTTAGACGAGGAAGAGGAACCTTGCAGTCTATTCAAAATCTGTTAAATGACATAGAGGAAGCAAAATGACTCCAAAGGGGAAAGTTTTTGCAGTCTTTATAGACTATACAAAGGCTTTCGACCTAATTGACAGAATAAAGCTTATATCGAAACTTCGAAATATCATCGGCAATCACAACCCTTTAACAATCATAGTGAAAAATATCCTGGCATACAACCAGATCACCATAGATGAGGCAGTCTGAAAATCAAAGGAAATCACCCAAACTCATGGAGTGTTGCAAGGTGACCCCCTCAGTCCCATACTGTACAATATTGCCACAGCCGATGTAACAACAGCAATCTAATCTACATATACGCGGATGACATGGTCCTAGGATCACCAAATAAGGAAGAACTCCAACACGCCTTCTCTGTGCTGGTAGAATGGGCAAGAAATAAAGGTCTGAAAATACTATCTTTAAAAACAGGTATGCATCTGTTTGACGCAAATATCCTACCAATGCTCACTTACGGGATCCACTTGATATAGGGCCGACTAACGAAGAGAGATCTGGCCACAATCGAAAGAGTTAAAGCCCAATTCCTGAAAACCTTAATAGTCATCTCAAAATACACGCGCTCCCACCTAACATATGAATTAGCACGGAAACCCTTCCTCATCGAAGAAATAAGGACAAAATTACAGCTGCCATCCTCAAAAAAATGCTGAAGCGCACCTAGCAGAGAGAAGGAAGAAGAGGGAAGACATCCCGCTAGAATTCTACAGCACGGATGCCATGATCAACAGGAACGCCAATCAGAAACTAAGACATGTGGTGATAAAGTTAGCAGTGCATGGGTACCACCATAAAATACGTAAAAACATGTCCTATCATGCCCCAAATGAACTCTGCATGTGCTCGTTATGTGACCAGTTCTGTGACATATCACATCACACGATGTAAAAATAATCGGAAATCACTGGGCGATTATGGCAAGGACTAAACTAATGCAAATCTATGTTATAGCGGCTTCGGTGGCGTAGTCGGTAGCATGCTGAACTGCTATGCCCAAGATAGCGGGTTCAAACCCGGCCGAAGTCGTCGGATTTTTTAAGAGCGTTAAAAATCCTTCAGTATGCCTTCCTTCGGAGGGGAAGTAAAGCCGGCGGTCCCATGTCATAGATTTATGGCATGTAAAAGATCCTTTCACAGACTTAACTTGTGTAAAGCAAAATTTGTTAGGTTAGATTTCGTCAGAACGCTCTATCAAAGTTCCAACGTTCGCCACTAGGTATCATTGATATCTGGTGGCGAAAGTTGGAACTACTTGAAATTGAACGGAACTTGTAGCTCACCCTTTAGGGTATCCGCTGGAAGCAGCTACAGACTCAGGCGAGCCGAACATGTCCTCGGACACTCCCGGCACTAAAAGCCATACGATAAATAAATCTATGTTATGCACATTCGTGTGTTTTTCTGTTAATAATAATCAACAGTTATTGACGCAGGCTTCCGTGTCTACGAACACATTTGATAGGATGGTATTTATCTCATCGCTGGTCACAGTGAACACACACGCAGCCTGGACCTGGTTCGTGAAATCCCGAAGTTCTGCATACTTTGTGGTGAAACCCATGCACAGCAAACCTGGTGACTATGCCTCAGATCATATCATCCACGCGTCCATTCCCGGTTGATCAACGCATCTGTTGAATAAAATTCATCCCATTCATACCATATCTCTCTTTGTGTGTAGTTCCTGCAGGAATTCTGTGTAGGTCCTTGTCTCTGGAAGTAGAAGTCTGAGTCTTAAGTCTTCCAAAAAATACATGTCCTTTGCTAGAACATAGACTCGACGAGATGGTATATACTTCGACACACATAGAACTCGCTTCAGAAATCTTGCCTTCAACCTCTCCAAATCTTGTAAATGCTTTTTTTCGAAAGATATTCCCATTTTAGCTCTAGACCATATATTGCTGTCAGAACTATTTTTCGAATGTAACATTGCCATGACTGTTAAATTTGATGCCCTATTAGAAAGCCAATTAAATTCTTTCACAGTGTTTCATCACCACAACCATTGTGGCTATAGAAAAATATTTCCCGAACCACTCTTACAGAAACAATATGGAAGGTTATTTGATTGCATTGGATTAAATATCATGGAAATGATGTTTATGAACTTGTTAGTTTCATGTATGGAAATAACCTCGCTTTTTGGTTTAGTAAAGTGTAGAAAGGTGAAATTAATACTGACCATTCCTCGTACCTAGACTAAATAAAAATAAAACTGAATAGTGTACCAGGAAACCATCCCCAGCATTGGCTCCATCCAAGTTGATGGAGAGACCAGAGTTTGATGGTCGGATAAGCGATGAAGTGCATAGTAGAATAAAGGTAGCATGGCTGAGATGGAGGTAAGTCACAGGCATGCTCTGCGACAAAAGGATGCCACTCAATCTGAAGTCCAAAATTTACCGCATAGTTGTACGTCCTGTTGCTTTATACAGTGTTGAATGTTGACCATCTGATAAAGCTATGGAGCCCCAATTACAGAGTATGGAAATGCGTATGCTCCGTTGGTCGATGGGCATCACACGCATGCATCATGTCAAAAACGAAACCGTTCGCCAACAAATGAGCGTCGCATCCATCACTGAGAAGACACGGGAAAAGCGGCTTCTAGTGTATGGTCACGTCCAACGTGCCGCACATGGAACCTATTTAACTTCCTCCTTTGAAATTAATGAAGAACGTGGATGACCAAAGCAACGCAGGCATGACACAGTAAATGCTGATCTAAAAAATCCCCACTTAAGACCACAAGCTCTCCAAGATCGTGCAAAATGGCGAGCCAAGATCAGAACAGCGGACCCTGAACCAGCGTAAAAATGCTAAGAAGAAGAAGATTCTTCGGACTACAAGCTCTGTGGAACGTTCATTTTTTCCATTAAGAATCAAGACTTACTTACAAAGTAATCAATTTCAAGAAAAACTGAGTGACTTAGGTTTCCTTCCAAAGACACTCCCTGGCGCGTCCTCAAAATAAACTAAAATAAATGGCCATTGGCTGCAATAATAAAATTAATAAGTTTGATATGAATTGAAAAGTAGTACACAAAATGAAGGACAAAGGCTCATTTTATAAAGCTGCTTTAGTTGATTTATGAAATATCAGACATCTACCGTACTTTCTCTTCTTTCCTATCGTATTCCCCGCATTGGTGAGGGGTTTGTTTGCTTGCTTGGTTGTCATTTGCCACTTCTTCCAGTCAAAGGCATTTTCAAGTTTGAGACCGCATACCAGGAGGCCTTCGCTGATTCTATCTATCCATCGATTCTTTGGGTACCCACGTGGTCAATGCCCTTCTAGATCTTATTAGAGGGCCGTTGTTACCACAGATTTCCACATTGTTTCTTGGACATAAAAATGTTAATTTGTCGGTTCTTGATGGTGTGGGCAAGTTCACGACTTCTTCCAGTGAGTGTTCCTATATTAATGGTAGCTAATTGTATTTTGGGAACTCGATTATTTAGCCCACTTCGTCCACGAGTGCGTAGCCCTTGTCCATTTATCACGTCACATGGGTGGGGGCAATGCGTGTCGCCTGTGGGAAACGCCCTAACCTTTGGATCTGTATAAATTTATGTAACAACAATAATTAATTTGATGCGACAAGAAATATTCCATTGAGTAAAGACAGCTTTAAAGACATTTCTCAGTGTGGCCTTTTTGACAATTGATATTGTAACTTTCAGTCGATCACACAAAATAATTCCAATTACCGTACTGGAATACGTAATAAAACACATGAAATAAATTACATGTGGTTACATGTGACTGATTTGGGACTATCTCAACAAAAACAACCTCAAGAAAATTGAGCAAGTTAAATCACTATTCTTTAAGAAAATTCTCTGCGTATCTAAATGCACCCCTTCAAGACTGACTTATGTGCTTACTGGTGAACCCTTTTTCTTAGAACAGCTACGAATGATGATGCTCTTGCCAGCTTTTGGCACCTTTAGTGAATTTTTGGGCGAGCTACAAGCTGAGCGTGAGGCTATTTGGGAGGACTCCTTTGCAACAGAGACTATGACAAACTCTGAGTGGAAAGGCCCTGACTATGAGCTCAGTCACACCTGGACACGATTTGCAGTACATGGAGCATACGGAAGAATCTGTTCAGGGACTCGGCTTGGACTCATCCTGTCCACATGTTCTTTCCATTCTTTCCTATGCTGTTGTACATGCTGTACAACTTGGGTGATTTTCAGTTCTTGCAGGATGTCGTCATTCCTCCGGTGATCAAGTAAGGACAGTGCGGGGCCCTGGGCGATATAATAAGGTGGGCCCACAACATTAGGAAATAAAAAAAAATATCAAATCAAATGGAAAGTAATTTTGTAATAATAATAAAATAAAGAATAGTTACTATAGTTTGAATACACTACGGTACATTTTTTAATAATATGAAAGAAACCTTTAAGTCCCCTTGAAGAAGATTATGTAAACTAGGCCTATGAAATATTAAAATATTACTTAGCGACTTTTTTACGGCTGAAGTCTTCTATTATTTCACTGAAATCTTAACTTGCTAAAAGGTCAAGGAAGGTCATAGCTGCACTGAAAAAAAATTAGTTTGAAATGTTTGAAAAGTATAATTAATTAATTAAATTTTAAAAAATCCATGGCATGGGGCCCCCGAACCGCGGGGCCCTGGGCGGTCGCCCTCTTCGCCCTCCCCTAGATCCGCCCCTGAGTAAGGAGTAACCAGAAGTTCGTCTCATGAATCTCATTTCTGCTGTCGTTAGTCTTTTTTCATCTGCCTTCCTGATGGTCTAGGCCTCACTTCCATATTGTTAAGGACTATTGAAGAGGAAGAAGAAGAAAACTAAGAAATGACTTGCTTTGCTTGTCAAGCGAGCATCATCAGATCCAAATATGTAAGACAAGCTTGCCACGGTGGGTGAGTGGTTAGCGTGTCGGTCTACTAACCCCCAAGATTGCAGGTTCGCTCCTGGCCGTGGTAAGTTTTTTTTAATGGCGGCAAAAATACGACACGCATGTCAGACGATGTTGGCATGTCAAAGAACCCATTTGAATTCAGTAGGCCGTGTTCATAATGGCAAAATTAATCTCGGGAGTTTCCGCCAACACAAAGTTCCTCATTTCTCTACTAGAAAGCGCTATAGTGTTCAAGGAGCTTAGATATCTAACCTCCTTGACTTTCATAGTGATTCAAGGAACAACGAAATTCGACATGCAAGCTACCCTCTGGGTGTCAAATTAGCCTACAAAGCTTGCACCCGGCACCGAGGCCATACGATATTATTATTATTATTATTATTATTATTATTATTATTATTATTATTATTATTATTATTATTATTATTATTATGTAAGACAACTTGCTCGACAAAACACTACCAAACCTACAGTGACACCCACAGATAGTCTCTGCCCTCTAAAAGTAAATAATAATAATAATAAAATACAAGAAAACCCGTCAGAATAATTTAGTAGGTGTGGTAATCATCTAATATATAAAAGTGAAAGTCTGTATGTATGTATGTATGTATGTATGTTCGGTTGGTACCGTATACAAATCTACACCGTTCCACCTATCTCAACCATATTTTGCATACACATAGTTTAGGACCCAGAAGGAACCGCTGGCTACATGAATTTCGATAGTCTTTCTCATTCTTCTGATTTCGGCCCTTTTTCACTCAAGCACAGGCTAATCAAATCATAAAATATACTCATGAAGGAATGGCAAGGCAGATAGTTTCCATGGCAACATAGCGCAAGTCGAGACACGGCCGACTAGATGCCAATTGCGCTCTGCACTACCGGTATAGAAAATGAGGATCTTTACTTGAAATCCCGTTAGTTACTCAAGTGCTCACACAGCACTGTCAACCGAGTTTAGCATAACAAAGACTTGACACTATCCTCTTTCTACTATTATATTTGTCAAATACCACTCACTCACTCACTCATTCATTTATTCATCACGAAATCTCAGAAACTACCGAGCGGATTGGAATGAAATCTGGTATACAGCTTCCTCAAGGGCCGCAAATGCCCACTAAGAGAGGATTTTTGGATATTCAGGTTCTAAAGGGGTGTTAAGGGGGTAGAACTGCATTTCATTGAATAGCAATATCTCCCGATTGGTTTCATTGGGGGATGTGATACTCGGCATATAAACTCATCATTAAAAATAAGAAGACACGTGTCTGAGGGTTTTTCGATGTGGTGTATATTATGAGGTGAAAGGGGTGAAAAGTGGGGATTGAAAGATTCCTAACGGAGCGTGTATCTCTTAAACGACATAGGCGAGGAGTTTGAAACTTAGCGGAAAAAAATCAACATAAAAAGAAGTATATATATGTTGACCGTTTTTTCATAAATCCAATTTAAGGGGCCCATGGGGAGAAATGAAATTCTGGGGGGGGGGGGGGACAGGAAAGAAAGTGTCCTAACTGATTGACTAACTGACTCACTCATCAAACTCAGGGGGAAAAACTGCTTTAAAGTAAGTAAATAGCTGTTCGACAGGTTTTTTTTTCATAAATCAAATTTAAGCTGTTTATGGGGGGGGAAATTCTGAAAAAAGAAAATTGAAAGAAAATGTCCTGACTCACTCACTCACTCCCTCACTCATCATCGCCCAGCCAAAATTATTGAAGTTAGAGACATGACAGTTTGGGGATATGTTCATTGTATGTCAAAACCGTCTACTAAGGGATGATTTTCGGATATTCAGGTTCTAAAGGGGTCTTAAGGGGTTTAAAGCTGCATATCATTGAATAACAATATCTCCCGATTGGTTTCATTGGGGGATGTGATACACGGCATATAAACTCATCATTAAAAAGTAACAAGACACGTGTCTGAGGGCCTTTCGATGTGTTTATGATGTGAAAGGGGTGAAAAGTGGGGATTGAAAGATTCCTAACGGATCGTGTATCTCTTAAACGACATAGGCAAGGAGTTTGAAACTCAGCGGAAAAAATCAGCATAAAAAATAAGTAAATATGTGTTTGACTGTTTTTTCTTAAAACCAATTTAAGGGGCCCATGGGGAGGGGTGAAAAGCTGGGGGGGAGGGAACAGGAAAGAAAGTGTCCTAACTGATTGACTGACTGACTCACTCATCAAATTCAGGGGGAAAAACTGCTTTAAAGTAAGTAAATAGCTTTTCGACAGTTTTTTTTTATCAAATTGAAGGGGTTCATCAGGAGGGGTGAAATTCTGAAGAAAAAAAAATGAAAGAAAATGTCCTGACTCATTCACTCACTCATCATCGCTCAGCCAAAAATATTGAAGTTGGAAACGTGACATTTCGGGGATATGTTCGTTGTATGTCAAAACCGTACACTAAGGGAGGTTTTTTTGGATATTCAGGTTCTAAAGGGGTCTTAAGAGGGTTAAACCTGCATTTCATTGAATAACAATATCTCACAAGTGGTTTCATTTGTGGATGTGATACTCGGCATATAAACTAATCATTAAAAATTAGCAGACATGTGTGTAAGGGTTTTTCGATGTGGTGTATTATTATGAGGTGAAAGGGGTGAAAAGTGGGGGTTGAAAGATTCCTAACGGAGCGTGTAGGCCTATCTCATAAACGACATAGGCGAGAAATTTGAAACTCAGCGAAAAAAAGACAGCCTAAAAAGTAAGTAAATCGGTATTCGACTGTTTTTTCATAAATTAATTTAAGGGGCCAATGGGGTGGGGTGAAATTCAGGGGAAAAAAGGAGAGAAAGTGTCCTAACTGACTGACTAACTCACTCACTCATCAAACTCAGGGGAAAAAGACAGCTTAAAAAATAAGTTAATAGGTGTTCAAGCGTTTTTTCATCAATCCAATTTAAGGGGCCCATGGGGAGGGGTGAAATTCTGGTAAAAATAATTGAAAGAAAATGTCCTGTCTGACTCACTCACTCATCACGCCCAGCGAAAACTATTCAAGTTGGAAACATGAAATTTTGGGGATATGTTCGTTGTATGTCGAAAACGTCCACTAAGGAAAGAGTTTTGGATATTCAGGTTCTAAAGAGGTGTTAAGGGGGTAAACGTGCATTTCATTGGATAACAATATCTCACGAGTGGTTTCATTTGGGGATGTGATACTTGGAACATATACTGAAATGAAAATCCACAGCCTGCTTCCAGTCTCCGACCGGGTCAGGAATGGAATGAATGAAGCCCCCATCTAGCGGCGAGGATATGAACTGTGCCGGCTGCCGAGGCCTGACGCACTCCTCTGGGGCAATGATTAAATGAATGACAGATGAAATGAAATGATAGTGCAGAGTGTTGCTGGAATGAAATTTTGACAGGGAAAACCGGAGTACCCGGAGAAAAACCTGTCTGCCTCCGTTTTGTCCAGCACAGATCTCACTTGGAGTGACCGGGATTTGAACCGCGGACCCAGCGGTGAGAGGCCGGCGTGCTGCCGCCTAAGCCACGGAGGCTTACTTGGCACATATACTAATCATTAAAAATAAGCTGACACATGTCTAATGGTTTTTCGATGTAGTGTATATTATGAGGTGAAAGGGATGAAAAGTGGGGTTGAAAGATTCCTAACGGAGCGTGTATCTCTTAAACGACATAGGCGAGGAGTTTCAAACTCGGAGGAAATCAATCAGCTTAAAAATAAATAAAATAAATAGGTGTTCGACGGTTTTTTCATAAATGCAATTTAAGGGGCCTATGGGGAGGGGTGAAATTCTGGTAGAAAAACGTCCACTAAGGAGGGGTTTTTGGATGTTCACTCTCATCGACCAACCGAAACTATTAAAGTTAGAAGAATGATATTTTTGGGGATATGTTTGTTGTGTGTCGAAAACGTGTACTAAGGAGGGATTTTTGGGTATTCAGGTTCTAAAGGGGTGTTAACGGGGTTAAACATGCATTTCATTGAATAACAATATGACACGACTATGACGCGAGCGAAGCGAGGCTAAAAATGAGATGGTGTGTGTCTGTGTATTACTCAATCACGCAAGTACCACTGGTCCGATTTACATGAATTTTACTGTAATTAAAATTTACCTGTACTGTTTGAACTGTTTAGGCGATGTTAGAATTTATTACAATCTAGCTATTAATAGATCACAGTATTTTATAAATAATGTTCTCCTTTGCCAGAGAAAATCATATAGAAATTAAAAGAAAAGAAATAGAATATTGACTAGCGGACCCGTGCGAGAAATCTAGCATGTTCGTAAACCACACTTTCCCCAATAGGTTTATAATGAAAGACTTAAGAAGAAAGATTGCTATGGTTTTATTTCATCCAAAATGATTATAGAACACTATATCCTACATTTCAGGGTAAAGGAAAGACCGCAGAATGTTAAAATTACATGAACAGGCATCACAGCTGCCCGTGGATAGCAATTATGGAGCGTATTTTCATAAAGCAACAGTAACTGCAAATCGCACACTTCGTACATTTTAAAAAAATCTTTTTTTAAAGAAATTACGTATATTTATGAAATTAGAGTGCAATTTGTCACTGCTAATGTCTATTCTCCTTCTTTTGAATGCTCATTTGTCACGATCGGTCGCTTGTGAGCGCTGCAGGAGGGATCTATACTACTGAAATAATATATATGATTGGTCGGTTGGTTCCTTAGTTTAGGGGCTGCAACATCGCGGTACTTTGGGTGTGTGTAGAATCTGTCTGATAACCGGTGTTAATTGTGATGGCTGCATTAGTGTTAACACAAGCTGTTGAGTTACTAGGGGGTGAGTTAGAGGGATTATACTATTCTTGTAATTCTTTCAAGTTCAAACTGTTGCCATCAAAACTTCAACTTTCAGGGGATACATTCATGTCAAGAAAGAAATTCCAAAATTACTTCACTTTGTCCCAAGTTGATGATATCATTCCAAAAAAAAGCAACAGTCAATTTTTTGTTTACCATCTTGTGTAATACAGTGCCCTTGAACGTCAACAGAGCATATAGATTATATCATTGAACTGAACATCAGATGGTGCAAACAAATTCCTTTTTGGACCATAAGATACAACCTGATATTTTGATAAAAATTTAAGGAAAAACCTGATTTCAAACAAGCTTTTATGGAAATAATTTAATATGTATACAAACACAAATTAGGTAGTGTAACACTGTCTGCCCTTCCTTGATGTTCATGTAGGTATAACGGTAGTCAAGAAACTCTGACGCTACAATGTTCGGTCATCTTCAATACTTACTGGCATTGTCATAGGTTGGTGCCAGTTATCATAGTAGCCAACGGTTCGGTAGTGAAGTGCCAGTATGCCTACAATAGGCACAGTGTAGCAATTGTAGGAGTAAATGGCAGGAGAAAGACATCTGGGCGTATATGCAGTATACATGTATAATACGAACTGAACAACAAGGTTACATACAGGCGTATATATACAAAAACACACATAAGAATCAACGAGAACATTCTCGTAACTAAAACCGCCACCAATGGCGTTGCGCTTCCTGGCGCTGAATTTAAACCATAGATCACCTGTTGGGTTACATATTTCTAACACACCCACTTAAACCAATAGCTGATCTAGAATGTAATAGACATTTGTCAACCAGACTTCAATCATAGAGTACCCTACATAAACATAATTCAATTCCTGAAACCATTTTTTGAACACAATGTATACTTAAAATACTAATTAACAATTCAATCCCATTCCTTGGGTACAATACACATGTTTTGGTTTAGGTAAAAGTTTGGTGAGAATATCTGCAATCATTTCTTATGTGGACAAATAGTGCAATGAAATGACTCTCTCTTGAACCTTTTCCCTAATGAAATGTCGTTTGGTGTTGATATGTTTAGGGCACCTGTGAAAAACAGGATTTTTTACAATTTTCTGTGCACTTTGACTGTCATTATACAACACACACTGCAAATCACATTCACCTTTAACAAATTCAATTTTTATTGGACAATGATTAGAACTAATCAAATCAAACATCAGATTCTTAAGTTAAACTGCTTCCTTCGCAGCCTCTGACAAAGCTACATACTCAGCCTCTGTCGATGAGGTAGCAACTGAGCTATGCTTGCAAGCTTCCCATGATATGGCAGCATTAGCAAGCTTGAAAAGATAACCAGTATAGGACGTACTATCACTATCTGTGGAAAAAATAGCATCTGCAAACCCTACCAAATCTAAACCAGTGCTCTTATAAATGAGTCTTGGTTTATCGTACCTTTAAGATACGGAAGTACCCTATTGGCTGCAAGCCAATGCTCCTCACTGTGGCAAGAATTAAACTGACTTAAATATGACAATGCATAAGCAATATCTGATCTAGTACACACACTCAAATACATAAGTGAACCTATCAGCTGCTGATAAGGTTTATCATCCAAGTTTTTGGCTTTAGACAATTTCATATTGACTTCCATAGGAGTATCGATTGGATTAACATCAGTCATCTCAAACTTATTGTGCAGATTCTTTATGAACTGCGTCTGAGAAATGTTGAGTATATTGTTATCAGTGTCCCTTTCTATTTGCATTCCAAGAACCTGAGCAGCAGGTCAAAGATCTTTCATCATGAAATTTTGTTTTAAGACGTCTGTTAGTTTACTAACTTCCTGTGGATTATTGTGGAACACAAAGAAATCATCAACGTACAGAGCAACAAGAATTACAGTATTGCCGATACTCTTTCTGTCAACACATGCCTCATTATGACTGTTTGTGTAGCCCGAAGCAGACAGAACTATATGAGCCACATATGTGCAGCCTGATTTAGTCCATAATTGGCCTTTTTGAGCAAACAAACCTGGTCTTCTTTTCCCTTCACCTGGAAGCCCTCTGGCTAACACAAAAATATTTCCTCCTGTAACTCTCCATTGAGAAAAGCAGTCTCAATGTCTAGATGATCAATCTGTAAATTTAATTCAACCGTTAAAGCAAACAACATTCTGAGTGTGCCATGCCGCACAACTGGTGAGAATGTCTAACAAAGTCAATGTCAAATTGCTGTGTAAAGCCCTTTGCAACCAACCTTGCTTTATATTTTACATCACCATTTTTGGCGGCTTCGGTAGCGTAGTCGGTAGCATGCTGAGCTTCTATGCCCAAGATAGCGGATTCAAACCCGGCCAAAGCCGTCGGATTATTAAGAGCGTTAAAAATCCCTCAGTATGCCTTCCTTCGGAGGGGAAGTAAAGCCGGCGGTCCCATGTCATAGATTTATGGTATGTTAGAGAACCCTCCACTAATTGCACCTGTGTGAAGCTAAATTGGATAGGTTAAGAATGTAAACAACGCTCTTAGGTTTCTACATTCGTTGCCAAGAGCCGACTGCGGTGGCGTCTAGTAGCTAAGTTCTAAACTTGGCCTAGTAGTGGCGGCAAAAGTAGGAACTATTTGAAAAATTCTAAGTTGCAGTACTTAAATTAAAAAACAGATAACACACACTAATACAGTCATCACAATTAACACCGGTTATCAGACAGATTCTTCACACACCCAAAGTACACGGGGCTACATGACCGCATTGTCGCAGCCCCTAAACTTAAGACCCAACCATTTCTATTACGCTTAGCTTTAAACACCCACTTATTCTGTACAATGTTTTTACCTTCTGGCTTAGGAACTAAAACCCACACCTTATTAACCATCATGGAATCCATTTTGTACTTCATGGCTTTATGCCATTCCTTAGAGTAAGGTGATGACAAGGCTTCACTTACTGTAGGCTACATGGTTCATAACAATGAGTGTAATGCAGAATGTAATCAGGATATTGCCTTGGTCTTCTTTCTCGCTGGGGGTAGCGACGCGCTTCTTCATTATGCTGTGGAGCTGGATCTGGAACATCGCTATCACATGCAGTCAATAGTGGTTTACCGACTTCAGTGGTTAGGGGTATTATTGTACCAATGGAGGATCTGTTAGAGCAGAGAAAGACATTTCTTCAAAAATCACATCTCTCGCTGTGATTAATTCATGGGTTACTGGATGCAGGAGCCGGTATGCCTTTTTATCATCAGAGTACCCAACAAATACCATTCTCTCAGTCTTGGGATCAAGTTTTCTTCTCAGCTGGTCTGGAATATGAACGTAGGCGTTACATCCAAACACTTTTAAGTGCGTCAGGTCTACTATCTCTCTAGTCCACATTTGATCTGGTTTTGAATTTGGTGTTTTCCATGCAGGAGACCTGTTAACAAGATATGCAGCTGTATTGACAGCTTCTGCCCACATGCGTTTGCATCATAGCGAGTGCTCTCTCATTCAGAGTCCTGTTCATGCGTTCTGCAGTTCCATTTTGCTTTGGTGTGTACCTTACTATTAGCTGATGCTTGATGCCACGCTGTTTGAAAAACTCATCCATAGCTTTATTACAATACTCCCCACCACTGTCTGAGCATATAACCTTGATTTTCCTTTCACACTCGATTTCAACAGAATTAGCAAATTGTTCAAAGATTTCTCTTACCTCACTTTTTTAAGACAAAATACCTTCCTCGTATGGTCATCGATGAAGGTGAGCAAATATCTGGCTCCTCCCCAGGATTCCTCAGGCATCGGTCCACACAGGTCACTGTGCAACAGGTCCAGTCGGTTCTTGGCACGATGCTTGGTGGTCTTGAAGGGCTGTCGAGCTTGTGTGCCTTCTATACATGGAACACAGAGCTGCTTTTCACCCGAAAAATCAATACCGGTAGCCAAACCATTTTTAACAAGTCCATCCCCACGTGATTGAGTTGGCCTAACCTTTTGTGCCACAATTCTCTAGAATTAGAACTTTTTTACAAACACTTTTAGCATCACTTAAACAAGACTCTGCTGATGCATCTGCACTTACAGAACCTGAGTTATTTAAGATATAAAGTCCATTTGACTCTCTAATCAATACAGTACAGCCTGTCACATCCGGACCTGTGATATCCGAACCCTCCCATATCCGGACACATCTCCGAATGAATTTTAAGTCGTAGTTGAGAGCGAGGATACATTAGTGTGCTAGCCAGGGAGGACGAGTGAATGTTGCAGCTCTGGAAGGCTGTGTGCGTGCCCTGACCGCGAGGGGTTGTGGCCTGACTCGGTCAACGACATCTTCCCGGAAACTCATCCCTTTGTATGAATAAGCGATATTCCATTCACGGCTTCTGCCTGCCTGCCACCAACGTCAACACGAGGCTGCCTCTATTTCTACCCTTCAGTCTGTGCGTGAGTCTTGAAGCGACATTTTGTTTTGCGAGTGTGTTTCTGTTGTTACTGTTATTGTTTACCGTTGTTATCATTATTGTTATATTTTAACCTTGTTTTCTTTTTGCTAAAATGTCCGAAAAAGGAAAAAAACTGTTGTTACGATGGAAGAAAAGTTCCGTGCTCTAAAAAGGTTAGATGCTGGTGAAACAGCCAAGAAGATTGCCGCGGATATGGGAGTAGGAACAAGCACTGTGAGTGACTGGAAAAAGGCTCGGAGTGATATTGAAAAGTGGTGCTCGTCACAAGCGTCAACAAGTGGTGTTAAAAAACTTAAAATGATGAAAAAGGCAGCTAACAACCAAGTTAATGAGGCATTGTTTCTTTGGTTTACCCAAGGAAGAGAGCAAGGGTTACCTATCTCAGGTCCTTTACTAAAAGGCACTACACTTTAATAAGGAAATTGGAGGGGATGAACAGTTTAAAGCAAGTGAGGGGTGGTTGGAAAGCTGAAAAAATCGTCATGGTGTGCGGAAAGCATATTATTATAATTTAATTACTGTATTTTAATTTAGTTTAAAGCAATTCTATTTCTTAGCCTATGTACAGTATACAGTTAACAAAATGATACTAAACCGTTAAAAACATTAAAATTAATCAACAACAAACTCTTGAATTATTTCTGGTCACCTAGCTATTTGTAAAAATAGCCTTGTGATATCCGGATTTTTCCATATCCGGATCGGCCGGTCGCCACATTAGTCCAGATATGGCAGATTATACTGTAATTGCACATCACCTGTAACTTGACATCCACTGTCTTGAAACACTTTACAACCTTCTTCATTAAAAACAATTACATGACCCTTTTTAACAATACTGTTCACAGAGAGCAAGTTTGCTGTAAGGTTAGGTACATACAGAACATCGCTCACCTTTGTAAAAACATTTGCTTGTACTGGAACATCACCTATGCCGCCACTATATAGTTTACAATCGTTTGCTACGGTGACTTCATATCCAATCTCCCTTTTATCATCAAATTTTGACATCCAATCCACTCTACCAGTCATGTGTTTGGAGGCTGCGGAGTCCATGTACCAGCTGTCTGCTGAGTGGGTATCAACTCCAAGTGCTGTGAGCAGAGCCAGTGGCGGATCCAGGCCTTGCGTGGCCCCGGGCGATATGTTAAGGTGGGGCCCACAACAATAGGAAATAAAAAACAAATCGAATCAAATGGAAAATAGTTTTGTAATAATAATAAAATTAAGAATAGTTACAATATTTTGATATACTACAGAACATTTTTTTTATAATATGAAAGAAACCTTTAAGTCCCCTTGAAGAAGGTTATGTAAACTATGAAATATTAATATATTACTTTGCGACTTTTTTCCCGGCTGAAGTCTTCCATCATTTCACTGAAATCTAAATTTGCTAAACGGTTGCGGGAGGTCATAGCTGCACTGAAAAAATAATATGATTTATAAATTAGTTCGAAAAGCATAATTAATCAATTAAATTTAAAACAATCCATGGAGCGGGGCCCCCTCCTCGCCCTCCCCTAGATCCGCCCCTGAGCAGAGCCCTACCCTTCTTCTTTTCTTCATTCTTCTCTAGTGGCTTGGAATCTGCTTGATGTGCTGCTGTCTTGTTTTGGTGTTTGCAATCTTGTTTCCAGTGGCCAGTTTTGCGGTAGTTCCAACAGAATGGTTTCTTGGGTTTAGTATTCTTGAATCCACTCCTGTTAGTGTAGAGTGCTGTTTCTTTGCTGGAGCTGCGTCTGTCTTCCTGTAGCAGTTTACATTTCACAAAGTCACTAGTCAACTCTGCGTCTGAATTTTCCAATGCCATAATCATAGGTTCGTAGTCATCAGGTAGTCCCTGCAAGAGCAAGGCACTTAGAAATTCATCATCAAGTGTTTTTTTTAACTGCTGCTAGCCGCTGGGAGAGCCCCAAAACTGTGGTGACATATTCTTCCATAGTCTTGAATTGTTCAAGCTTGGTAGAACACAGTTGGCGAATAACTCTTGTGTGCCTGTTGGCGTCTTTATCTTCATATGCCATCTCGAGCGAATTCCATGCTGCTTTCGCCGTTTTTGCTTCCATGACGTACGGAAAAACACTCTTTTCCACCATAAGGTTAATCTTGCACAAAGCACGTTCGTCACGCCGTACCTTAACCTCTGCGCCCGTTTTATCATCTTCTGCATAACCAGATATGCACTTCCAAAGATCATCGTGCATAAGATAATTCTTCATCTGGAAACGCCAGTCAATGTAGTTTTCTCTCCCCTTCATCTCCTCGAAGTTATAAAGAGAACCGGTGCAGGATTCCGCCATGATGCACACACATATAGCACGCGATCACAGTTTTGTTAATTCAAATAGAATCACACTGGTCAGAAAACTATACACTCGTCAATGATTCTGCTGGAGTCCATAACCTGTAGGAGTATATGGCTGGAGAAAAACGTGTGGGCCTATATGCAGTAGGCTATATGTGTTTAATACGAACTGAACGACAAGGTTGCATACAGGCGTACAGTATATATACGAAAACAGACAAAAGAATCAACGAGAACATTCTCGTAACTAGAACCGCCACCAATGGCGTTGCGCTTCCTGGCGCTGTATTTAAACCATAGATCACCTGTTGGGTTACATATTTCTAACAGGAATTGGTTCATGCAGTTTGTTAATCAGCGTCTGCATGTGGAATTGTAGCAAGATAGATACAAGAGAAATGTTCTGACCCAGCATTCTGTTCACCATGAAAGTCAAAGTCGCAGCTCTTCGTGTGACGGGATGGGAATGGGTTGCAAGCCATTTTATTAGGAATTCCGTGGCAACTCCCATTCCTGTGAGACAAACACTGGTACGGTATTCTGTACCATAGCCGCTGTTTCTTAACAGCAGTAATAAAAGGAGTTAACTGCTGAGAGTATTGTAAGGATTTTTTTCAGTAATGTTATCACAAATCACATATCCTCAGTGTCTAAATATGATAGACAATAAGAAGCAGCATATTATGTGTAGTAGGAATTTTTGGTAACAAAAAGTGCATCTTATGGTCCAATAAATACAGTATTATTCTTCTCTAAAACGTGATTGGTTATCAGATTGACATAGCCATTGGACCAAAGTCTCACCTTGCACGTGTCCTTGTCTCGCTCTCCTCCAGCACAGATGACGCTCTCGTTGAGACGGAAGAAGATCCCAAGTCGTGTCGTGCGGAGATTGGCCTGGCAGATACTATGTTCCACAACAGGCAAGTCAACCTTCCTCAAA
This sequence comes from Meconema thalassinum, assembly GCA_946902985.2. Taxonomy (NCBI): domain Eukaryota; kingdom Metazoa; phylum Arthropoda; class Insecta; order Orthoptera; family Tettigoniidae; genus Meconema; species Meconema thalassinum. The sequence continues at coordinate 599,164,963 of OX336388.2, read as the reverse complement.
GTTGCTTGAACTTTCCCTTCCATGCCTGAAGAAAAGAAAAAGAATAGTTACAATACATACAAGGGCAATTTATTTATTAGTAGCAACACTGCATGTTTGCACATAACGTGTGGAACCCGACCTTCTTCACAGAACATGGGTGCATCCTTCCAATACTCCTCCCATGCACTGTGATGCGAGATACTGGTTGAATAGTTAGTATCCAAGATGGATCTCATAAATCTTAGAGAGGTATTAAACATTCTTTATTCCACTTTATTCAATACTTTACTTTAACAAAATAATCACAACATGTTTCAACCAAACAAAGTAGTTGTCATCAGCTGTTAATGATAATTATAATAACTATCAGAGCCCGCGTAGAGTATCTACGCAATAACAGTGCAATGTAAGGAACGGCCTGAGCTATTAGTAACATTACATTTATTTACAAAAAATCTTCACAATTTTAGTATGTTGATACCAATGCAGGAAGGAAAGATCCAACTGGGCTGTGAAATGATAACTTCACACAGGACATTTGGGTTACAACCAGGACTTCTTTCAAATGCAGTAGTTCTCGAGTGAGGTGTACAGAGTTGTATCCAAGAAGCCAAATCACATTTCTCCAAGATAATGCATTTTGTTAAGATACTTTTGAATGTATCTATCAAAAATTTCTCTAAACACACAGATGGTTATTTTGTCACTTGTTGATACAACCGATAGCGAGCTAAACGATCTTACCTGTGAAAGGGCTACGTAAAGCTGTCCATGAGTAAAGACGGGTTTTGTCAAGTAAAGGCAGATTTTATCGAAAATCTGACCCTGAAGTTAATTTATTTGTCATTAAGAAAGCCAAACGTACTGAGAATTGCCTTCTTTTACATTTAAAAGGCATGTTCATATCAGAGGGGATAAGGGTTATCCTGGGTATGAAAACGATTTCTCTCTAATCAGAATCTATAATAGTTGCCTCTATGATATTACGTTGTAACACGTTAACTATTAGCCATGTCCCATTGCAGACCCCTTTTGAGGGTAGAATATTTCTTAATGACATAATGACAGCACCTTTCTTAAGTCTAAGTTTGTGTGGAGGCATGCCAGTTGGTGTCAGACTGTTCAGGGTAAGCCACGTGATCTTGCGCATGCTCAGTCACAATACAGTGTACACTCTCGTAGACTACCTCGTTGTTGTTTGAGTCTTCAGTCTTTTGACTGGTTTGATGCAGCTCTCCATGCCTCCCTGTCCTGAGCTAATCGTTTAATCTCTACATAGCTCCGACACCCTACATCGGAGGCAATCTGTTTAACATATTCTAACCTTGGTCTACCCCTACAGTTTTTGTCCTCGACCCTTCCTTCCATAACTAAGCTTGCTATTCCTGGGTGTCTTAGTTTGTGTCCTACCAACCTATCTCTTCTCTTCATTAGCAGTCGCCAGAAACATCTCTCCTCTCCCACTCGTCTTAATACCTCTTTGTTTGTAACCCTATCTACCCATCTGATCTTCATCATTCTCCTGTAACACCACATTTCAAATGCTTCAATTCTCCTCTTTTATGCTGCACCAATAGTCCAAGTTTCACTTCCATAGAGCGCCACGCTCCAGACAAAGGCTTTCAAAAATGACTTCCTGATACCTAAATCTATATTCGATGTCAGCAGATTCCTTTTTTGTAGAAATGCTTTCTTTGCCTGAGCCAACCTACTTTTAATATCCTCTTTGCTTCGTCCATCACTGGTTATTCTGCTTCCTAAGTAACAGAAGTCTCCTACTTCCTTCAGCTTTTCACCTTCCAATTTGATCTCCATAGAGGTTTCTGATTTATTTCGGCTGCATTCCAGTATTTTTGTTTTACATTTATTTATTTATTTTCATCATGAATTCTTTCCGTAAGACGGAGTCCATACCATTCAAAAACTCATTCAAATCCTCAGGCTTGTCGGCCAAGATGACGATGTCATCAGCAAATCTCAGAGTTGAAATTATTTCTCCTTGAATCTTCACTCCCACTTTAAATTTTTCTCTAATTTCCTTCATTGCTTGTTCAATGTAAAGATTGAAAAGTATGGGTGATAAGTTGCAGCCTTGCCTTACACCTTTCCGAACACCAGCCTCTCTCTCATGTCCTTCAACTCGAATGACTGCTGTCTGGTTTCTGTACAGATTGTATATCACCCTCCTATCCCTGTACTTTATTCCAATTGATTTCAAAATGTCAAACAATTTAGTCCAATCAACGTTATCAAAAGCCTTTTCTAAGTCTACAAAAGCCATGAACGTTCTCTTATCTTTCCTTATTCTACCTTCTAAAATCAGCCTAAGACTTAGTACAGCTTCCCTTGTTCCTACATTTCTCCTGAAACCAAACTGGTCTTCACCCAACTCCGTTTCTATCTGGCTTTCAATTCTCTTGTAAATTATTCTAGACAGGATCTTTGAAGCATGAGTAATCAAGCTGATTGTACGGTAATCTTCACATCTGTCAGCTCCCACTTTCTTTGGTATAGGGATGATTACATTCTTCTTGAAATCAGGGGGTACCTCACCTGTCTCATAAATCCTACACACCAAGTGAAATAACCTGATCAGACCTTCATCTCCTATGCAGCGGAGCAACTCAATCGGTATATCATCTATGCCTGGTGCTTTGTTCCTGCTTAAGTCTTCCAAAGCTCTATCAAATTCTGATCTCAATATTAAATCTCCTTTCGCATCCTCATCAATTTCCTCCTCCCTTTCCATTACATGATTCTCAATCTCCTTTCCCTTATACAAACTCTCTATGTAAGCTTTCCATCTCTCAACCTTTTCTTCCCTATCTGTTAGAGGCTTTCCATTTGAGTCCTTAATATTACAGCACTTAGTCTTCTTTTCCCCAAAGGTATTCTTAATCCTTCGATAAGCTGTGTCTACTTTTCCTAATTTCAGACAATTTTCTATACCTGCACATTTCTCTTTCAACCATTCTTCTTTCGCTTCCTTGCACTTCTTGTTAACCTCATTTCTCAGACGTCTGTATTCTGCTTTCCCCTTTTCATCTCTTACATTCTTGTGTTTCCGCCTTTCATCCATCAATTCTAGTATATCCTGAGTGATCCACGGTTTTCTACCTATTCTTTCTTTCCTACCAATGTTTTCTTCTGCGTATTTTGTTATTTCATTCTTCAAAAGTGCCCATTCGTCTGCAATTGAAGTTTGTTTAGGGTTTTTCATTAGTCCTTCCTTTATACTCTTCTTGAATCTTTCGTTTACATCCTTCTCTTTCAGTCTGTCTATTGCCCACCTTTTTGGCTTTTGACTTTTCTTCAGTTTCTTCAACTTTAATCTGCATTTCATTACAACCAGATTGTGATCAGAGTTTATGTCAGCACCAGGATATGTTTTACAATCCAAAATCTGGTTTCGAAACCTCTGCTTGACCATAATGAAGTCGATTTGGTAACGCCCTGTATCTCCTGGTCTCATCCATGTGTATATTCTTCTATTGTGGTTATTGGATAAGGTGTTAGCTATGACCAATTCATGCTCGGTGCAGAATTCTACCAGCCTGCTTCCTCGATCATTCCTTTCACCTAATCCGAAATCTCCTACTATCTTCCCTTCTCTCCCTTTTCCTACCACAGCATTCCAATCTCCCATTACTATAACATTTTCATCACCCTTGATATACCTCAGAATTTCGTCTATTTCTTCGTAGACCTTTTCAACATCCTCATCATCAGCTTGACTGGTAGGCATATAGACTTGTACCACTGTAGTGCAGGTAGGTTTTGTATTGATTTTTGCTACAATAATCCGTTCACTATATTGCTCATAATATTCCACCCGCTGTCCAAGTTTCCTACTCAATATGAGGCCAACCCCTGCTTGGCCATTGTTTGATTTAGTGCTAATGACCCTATAGTCTCCTGACCAAAAGTCCTGTTCTTCCTGCCAGCGCATTTCACTAATCCCAACCAAATCCAATCTCAACCTATCCATTTCCCTCATCTCCAGGTAAATGCTGAAGTACTCGATCGTTCAGTTCAAGCGATGCTTCATTGGCGACCGTAAGAAAGGTTCTCCCTTTAAGCTCCTGTGGGGTGACAGCAGTAAAATCCAAATCACCGTATAGCTGTTCAACTGGATCTTGTATTTGTGGATAACATGTAGATGGTACCGTAACTTCTGCCCCGGTCTTGCCTTCTCCTATTTCTAAAAGCCATGTTGAAAATTCTTTTTCAGAATTTAAAGCGCGCATGCTCTGGGTGAGTACATGGAATTTATTCCAGAGGCTATGCCGCTTCAAACAGCTAGCAACTGTCAAAGAACATGATCCTCTCATTATGACGGGAACATCCTATGCAAATTGTCAGGAACCAATTGGGGAACACAACCACAAACAATCAGAAAATCCGCTCCAGCTCTATGCTACTCTGCAGGCGAATATGCCTCCCCGGTTTGGTACAGATCAGCCCATGCGAAGCATATCAACATCGCTCTCAACGAAAGTTGCAGGATCATCACAGGATGCATAAAACCAACACCTATTGAGAAGATCCAACTTCTAACTGGTATTGCTACTGATGAGATTCGTAGGGAGGTAGCAGCTAACAAAGAGAGGCTCCAATCATCTACTTCAGAAGCACATCCCCTCTATGGATACCATCCTGTCACACGGAGGCTGAAATCTAGAAAGGGTTTTCTCCGCACATCAGTTAAGCTTCAAGGGAAAGCAGAGAATGCTAGGATCAAGATGTGGAAAGAACTGAATGGAGCCAAAGGAAAGTCTTCCATGTGGACACCAGGAGAAGTGGACAACTTGGAAAGCCTTTAACAGACTCCGTACAGGATTGGCAGAACAAGAGTAAATCTGCGGAAGTGGGGTTTCTCAAGCGACTCATCACTCTGTGACTGTGGAGAGCTGCCGACAATCCAACATTTATGTCAGTGTGACTTATGTCCTTCAAAGTGCACTATGAAAGATTTGATTGCAGCCTCCTCCAGCGCTATTGACGTCGCCCAATACTGGGCAAAAATTCAGAGATTTGTTATGGTATTTAATTTGTATCCCTATATGACATGAATAATTCATGGAACTGTAGGTTGTACTTTTCTGTATCCTGTAGTGTACTGGAACTTTCATTATAGTAATATTTAGTAAAATATTACATAAAATATTATCCAACGAGCTGTGTATAACTACATTGCATAAAACTCAAATTTGTTGCTAATCTGGACTGGGACAAGATCGTGGAAGAAGAATTGTGGAAGGAAAGAGGAAAATGGAGAAGTGCCATAAATACCCCGACCTGGCAGGAGCTGGATAAGGGGAAATGATGATGATGATGATGATGATGACTTCTGACACGAATAAAGAAGATTATGACGGGAAGGACTTGGCGAAAATCACCACCCAGTAAGATGACTTTACCACCGAATGCTTCAGTACAGTTAGTCAGATATTTGAGAAGTCTGTACACAGCTAAAAATGCGTACACATGCGTCATTGGTGCTTCATCCCAAATAATTAATTTTGTATTCAACAGGGCCGTTGCTTCTGGTGTGTTTGGCGTAACATTGCACGTAGATTTAAAATTGAGAATCAGAGGGATTTTGAAGACAGAATGGGCAGTTCGTCCTCTTTGTAGAAGTGTAGCTGCTATACCTGTAGACGCTACTGGAATAGCTTGATCTCCTTTTGCTCTGATTATATGTAACAATGTAGAGTAAACAAATGTTTTGCCAGTTCCTGCTGGTCCATCTAAAAAGAAACAGTTCTGTTTTAATGTTTCTTTTGGTTTTCCATATATGGCATTAAAGATCGAATCTACAACCCTTAGTTGCACCTCATTAAGCTTTTGTCTGTTGCTGACAGTCCTAGCTTGCTCTTCTAAAATATCAAACGAATGCATTCCTGGACTGTTAACGTGTAGTTTTACATCTGGTAAGTTAAGCTTCTTAAGATCTAAGCCGTAGGTGTGAAGGAGGCCATTGATTTCAATGAGTGCATACTGTGGGCCACTTTCTTCAGAGTATCTGCGTACAAAATCTTCAGACATTGCTTCTTTATGTTGGTCCAAAAGCTCGGGAACATTTTCTGGTTCTCCGAAAACACAGATAATGACAAATAACATTCGTAAGCGACTTGGCATATGAGAGTGAGTTGCCTCAAGGAGAGTATCATGCCAAATTTTATCTCCTTGAAGAAGTCCAAGTTTTTTACATGTTTCCTGGAAAGTCTTGCATAGATCTTCATTGACTGTCCTGACACCATCAAGTCCTTTGGCACCCTTTACTCTTATTAGCAGCATTCGCAAGAAGTATCTTTCTCTATCGTGCATACTAACTACTGGCATTCTCCCTATTACACCTTGTCCACCACGCTGACGCTTCTTCCATTTCATTTTACATTTATCGTACACGTAGTGATTTGGTATATCTGCGTACGTATGAATGCGTGCTTGATCATCATTTTGATTAAGTTCAAACCAAGCAGTTAGCATCGTTTGTTTTGAAGAAGCCGCTGCTACAGCCTGGTCTTCCTGGCCTTCATGAAAAACTATCTGTTGCTCTTGAGGTAAATGCATTGGCAGTCTAATTACTGTATGGGATTTCTCTGACATGGTGAACTCACAGATTCTCCACATTGCTTCCGGAGCATTTACGTATCTGCCATCGAGGAATGTCAAAATGTCATCATGATTGAGGTTCCCGCTACTCGTTATTGTTTCCTGCTTAAGGCATGCTGCATCATGCCCCTTTTATACATATTTGTATAGGTATTTCACACTTTTAACTGAGGCGCAAACTTCCACATTGATATGAGCATTGAACTTCATTAATAACGACGGATTGTAAGGGACTACCCAGCGATTATCAATGTCAAACTTACCAAATTAAAAATATGTCGTGAATCTTCTTCTGTACATAGGATAACCGTTTACATTTTCTCCAGTTGTTTCTCTGAGCTCCTTCGGAAAGTTTTTGCAACATGTATCTTCCTTCATGCAAGTTAAATGTTTATTTATAACACCACAGGGGCCATGAATCATACATTTTGTTACTACTGTATTTGAAATAGCTTCGGATTGATGCCCGGATCAGGTATTTCAGCACTTACATACTTGTCGATGTCATCTTTCGTGCGAATTTTCGAACTTGAATCGAGAGTAAGTAATATATGAGCATGTGGTAGCCCTCGTTTCTGGAACTCGATAACGTAAATATAAGTCTGACCCTTTCCAAGAATGTTCCTTTTTAGAAGATCATCCAAAAGTTCCTTAATTTCATTTTGAATACTCTCACCACTATGTCTGGTCTGTTTTCAGGCCTTTGTAAGTCTTGCATTTCGTCTAAAAACTCATGCCACATGAGATTACAGGTAAAAGTAAGGAAAAAATCTGACCGTCCAAATTTCCTAACTAAAGCCATGGCGTCTTGATAATTTTGATCCATATATCGTGGACTTCCTAGGAAAGATGAAGGAAATATTATCATTTTACCTATCCAAACATTCTCTGACTTTGCTCGAATTTCTATCGCATCCAGCAGTCCCTGATACAGTTCAACCCGCAAGTCTTTCTAATGACATCGTAGGTAATTTAGTCATGCTCCTACCACCTTTACATATGCATCGACTATGTACTGCTGGAATAACTTTCCACTGCTATGTAAAATACTGAATACACGCCTCACAGAAAGTCGGTAGGCATAATATTGTGACTGTGTTACCCGAAATCGTTTGTCCAATCGTCTTTCCTCTACATGTAGCATTCCTAAACGCCAACCAAATTCTCCTGTTGGAAAAAGTTACGGATACACCATCGGGTCACAGCATCGATTGGTTGACGAAATGGTCTTACAACTATCCCCAATCGGATAAATGCAGATGTCTCGGTTGGCGGGTGGCTCACCGTCATCCCCAACAAAGATTGCTGCAACTTCCGTCCTTGAAGTATACCTTATACCTTCGTAAGTCTGATTTCATATTTTCCATGAATACCATTGTTACGTTAACTGTGGGATTAGAAATTGCTATTGTGTGCATTTGAGATTACGACTCAGCAAATGGGGTTATGCTCCTTATAAGGGAATCCAATTTCACCATTGTGAGTCGTAAACAACCATTGTTATTAATCATACGCCTGTCTGTTGCTTCACTCGTATCAAATATGTACAGTTGCCCATACCCTGGTTTCTGATGTATGGTAAATTTGTCCGTGGATACGAATTCAGTACGGTCCTACTCCAGGAGGTACTTCGATTTCAGCTCCCATTGAAGCAAAACCTAAATCTGCGTTATATTCCCGAACATGCTTTCGATAATTCTTTGCTTCAGGGGAGTTTGTTGTTAGTAACTGTTTTATTAAAATCGGGGCTTCGGGTGTGTCTGCAAGTGAAACTTTCCCATCATGACAACATTTGATGTACTTGCAGGAAGAACTGAGCTCATTTGGCCAGCAAAACGCGCCACAATAGTTGCAACTCTGTGTCATACTTCCGCAAGTATGTTTTTCAATAGCAATCGCAAGCTGTGAATTTTTTGTTTCCTGTACCTGGTCATTTAAACTGACGGGCTTTTCAATGTCTCGTCGAATGAGGATAACCGTTTCCCGTTCGTCAGGTGATTTCCTTTTCCTAACATGTTCATTCCTCTTCCTCATACCAATTAATCTCATCTCTCTGTCGAGATGATCTTCATGTTCTCTCCGTAATGCAGCAATGTTTTTTAAATACTCCAGTCTCTTCGCTCGTTTATCTCCTAAATCTTCGTCCGTTAAATGAACAGGAGGCCTACCACCGCGTTTGACTTTCATGGGTCTTCCGTGTTTCACTTGGTGATTATTAGTTGAGGGAATTTCAACATGGGTAGGAAGGGATCGAGACTGTGTAATTGTAATGCTAGGATTAATTTCCTCATAAACATCGAAATGCCCACTAATGTAATCACCTGTAAAGCGTAGTCGTTTAACAGGATTTCCAGAATTACCGAAGGAATACAAACACTGTCTACCACTATATACTTCAAATGTGAAAGGAAATATATCACCAGCAGCAGTGAGTTCTCATGTAGTACCATAAGTTGATAGCCGTATCATGTCGTTATAATACTCAACAGGAGACATGGTTGTCACCCCTGGCGTCATGATTGTATGTCCAGCATTGAAATCTGTCGCAGTTACTCGTAACATGATTTATAGGCCTAATAGATTCACGTATTGGAAGATACATTTCCGTAGAACCAAAAACGCAGTAAGATAAGGAATAGAATAGACATGACCCATCTTTGCTCATCGGAATGGCACGATGAGCCTTAGGAATGCCACTTATATTCAAATATTCGTAATTCATTGTAACACGTATACAGAGCGACAGACAGAACTAAAGTGAGCTGGATGATAGCTCCTAGATCTAATAGTGGAAACTCCCGTGAGAAACTGGCAACACCGATTTTGCATGCTATCTAGCGGTTCGCGCACACAACTACGTCCTCGATTTCAATCAGCTGGTAAGTTTATAAGTTGTACATTTTAGAAGTGTAACTTTTGGGCTATGTAAGGGTGTTTTAATTACAAAATACACAAATGATTCCAAGTCATTTTACAGATTTCCTCAAGACAAACAGCTGTGAGTATACCTTCTAATGCTTACGTTACCTGTAATTTGTTTCTATTAATCTGAGCATACACACTTTCTGCTTTTGTAATCTTTCGGGGTTATACTTGGGTTGTAGGGGCCGTGCGTGTTATCCCACAAAGGATGTATAATTGAACTAATTACACTGACCGGCACGAAAAACGCAACACATAAATAATTTATGCGAAATTATTGTGTAATTATCTATTTAATCAAAGTGAAGCCCTTTAGCCTACTTTTTAGACGGAGTATGTTATTGACGTTGCTTTGCAAGCAAACAATGAAGTGTCGATCATTGTTGATTGCACTAGCCTCAATTGTTTTTTCCCGCGCAACCTGGAAAACACACGACTGGATGTAAGCCAATAATGTGTTCCCGCCCTTATAGCGCTTAGTGTTCAGTGGCGTAGCCAGGGGGGAAACTGCCAGGTTGTGATTTATGTCTGTGATGATGTTCTGTTGTCGCCTTTCGGCCCGGTTCCCATTTGTGGCTACACACGTCTTCATTACAACGTATAAACCACAGTCTACCTAAAGATCGCGAAGCTTGGCTCATATTTTTCTACCACGAGACAATAATGCTCTCATGCAGCCAGCAAGAATGTGCCAAATGAACTGTGTTGGTGTACGTTATTGTTGCTGGATTTACTGTATGTGAGCATTGTGTAAAGGTTATTTCTTTAATTTAACATGTGCTTTACACGAGGAGATGTGCAGTTCAACAAACAGATCTAATGTTAGAAGCAATATTTCAGTGTTGCTAAGTAATCTATATGATCGCTTTTCAGTCGGTCTACACGAGTGTACGGTACCCAATTACATTAGGTGGGCAGTGGCAATTTATCTCCTAATGCCTGAAATAAAATTACATGAATAATTTATACACTTAATAAAACACTTCTCACATAAAGAGGGGTGGGGTATATGAGAAGCGTTTTATTAAATGTATAAATAATTATTGTATTATTTATTTTATTTATCGTATGGCTTTTAGTGCCGGGAGTGTCCGAGGACAAGTTCGGCTCGCCTGAGTCTGTAGCTGCTTCCAGCGGACACCCTAAAGGGAGAGCTACAAGTTCCGTTCAATTTCATGTAGTTCCAACTTTCGCCACCAGATATCAATGATACCTAGTGGTGAACGTTGGAACTTTGATAGAGCGTTCTGTCGAAGTCTAACCTAACAAATTTTGCTTTACACAAGTTTAGTCTGTGAAAGGATCTTTAACATGCCATAAATCTATGACATGGGACCGCCGGCTTTACTTCCCCTCCGAAGGAAGGCATACTGAAGGATTTTTAACGCTCTTAAAAAATCCGACGACTTCGGCCGGGTTTGAACCCGCTATCTTGGGCATAGCAGTTCAGCATGCTACCGACTGGAGTTCCAATCCCGGTGACAGTGGGGTGGAATTTTCACCTGAAAAATTACGTGGCGTCAGAAAGGGCATCCGGCCTTAAAACCCCGGCCAAAACCAAAATGAGCCTGATTGGCTCCGGCGACCCCAATTAATTGGGACACGCAGTAGAAAGTATTATAAAGCTTTTCAATCAAACAACGGAACTAGGTCTTTAACTGGTTATAAATCAATAATAATGTTATATGTTTTAGGTCCCTTTTAACTACTGTGGCTTTTAGAGACACCGGGGTGACGAAATTTTGCCCTGAAGGGGATCTTTAACGTGCCAGTAAATCTACAGACACGGTTCCCTCACATGTATGCACCCTTAAATGCCAGATGACTGCGCCAGGATTAGATCCTGCAACCTTGGGAACAGCAGGCGAGAACGTTACCGCTGAACCACGGAGCCAGTCGGTTATAAATCAGAAGCATGTCTCGGTAGGATATCTATGCATGGCTTTGGTGGCTTGGTCGGTAACATGCTGAACTGCTATGCCCAAGTTCGCGGGTTCAAACCCAGTCGAAGTCGTCGGGCCCATGTTATAGATTTATGGCACGTGAAGGAACTTTTCAACTACAATTGGTAGTGTGTAGACAAAATGTGTAGGCTATTGGGTTAGACACGCTCTATCAAGTTCAAACGTACGCCGTTGGGTCTCAGTGACAGATGCGTCTGGTAGCTAAAATTGGGACTACTTGACATTGAAATTGGGGAACGTTCGGGCGTTCATGTGAAATGCCCTGCTATGGCCATTGGCTGCAAATCAAATATAAATATCTATGCATTTTGAAAATTAAGACATACGGTAGGCTAAGTAAACGTAAAAGATGTCATCTCAAACGCGTGCCGACATTTTAATTTTCAGATGTAGAAAATGGCTTTTTAACAGTCAGAGAGCTGATTTAATGAATAAAGATTCTGCACAATAAAATAAACTTATTCTCGAATCCTTTGGAAGCAAGCCAATATATGTCGTCAGGATAAAGCTCACAAACTTAGATGTGGTACACTGTTTGTTAATTCTCTTATGAAATACCTGGTCTCCCACATGGCTGCTGTGAAGGTATGGTACACAATTGTTATTGCCGATATTTTGTAAAATTGGCATTGTATTATATTGTCAAATTCAGGAATGAATGGTTTCAAACCCACAGGAAAAATACGAAGTACCTACAATTGAGCCATTTAAGACCTTAAAATCTTTTATACTTCTCGTTTTCACAAATCATACTGGTATTTTTACTAATTAACTATAATGTTACTCAATTTTACGGAATAACTAGCTTTTGATATGCTTAAGTTTTTTTTTTTTTTTTTTTTAGAACCAAGTCTACTTGTTAATTGTCACTTTAACTCAGAGAGTCATATCGTGACATACAGACAATAAACACATAGATAACATAAATTTACAGTATGGCGTTAGATAATTAAACCAAATGTCCATTCGGCATTTCATAGCTTCCTTGTTATTTCAAAACTTAATAATGTTTTGCAGTAGTTATCTTCATTCACAATATCACTGGGCAACTTTTCGGATGGAAACTGCACAAAGATCTTTCTTAATCATAAATGTGGACACAGTGTTCTTCATTTTTTGACAGTTCTCCATGGGAGACACCTCACAGAAAGAATTACTTTTATTTCCCTATCGAGCCCTTACTGACTGTAAGAGTCTGGTAAGTTTTGTGGCAAGGAAAAAAAAACATCAAACTCACAGGAAAAATCTACAGACAGCAATATGTGGCTGTACGGTAGTAATCGTATAGGCTACCTAGTTAATACAGATAGGCTCTCCTAGGCTTTAACAAGATTTATAGCTTAGGAAGCCATCTCCTGTACTTGAATGCTTAATTTACATGCATATTTGTTCTGAATCTCATCCGACGCTTTCTCATTCCACATTGCCCTGATGGTATTAAAATATTTTGCTAATTGACCTGCTTTCCCCCATTCCCTTTTTAGTAATTTAATTAAAGTGTGATACTCATTTTCATTTTCTATTCTGTTTAGATCTGCTTTGTCTACAAACTTTGCTCTTATCATTTTAATTTCCTTGCATTCCCTGATCAGGTGCGCCGCACCCATAACCTTCCCACAAAACAGGCAAATGTCCTCTTTTCCTACTTCTCTCAACGCTTTGTTCTTATACACCCCCATTAACCACCAAATTATCCCTCTCATTTCTCTTTTCATTAGGCATTGAGGCTTTATGCTCATAAAGTTCCTTATTTCGCAGAACTCCGTTAAGGTTCTCCTACTGGTGCACTCTTCCCTTAGCACCTGCAACTCTACGTCATTAACCCTTCTGCACACTTTTTTACACACCCTACCTTCCTCTCTTTGTAAGTCCCTATCCCATAGATAACCCATTCCTAATCTTTCCAGTACACGTCTTACCCCGTCCACCCAGTAGCCCTCTTGCTGATGCTTCATTTGGTGCAGGTAGGCTACCTTAAGCATTTCCCCCCCTCCACCTGCTTTTAAACGAATCCAAGACTTTATGACCCTTTTTATGATATGTTGTCTAATGCTTACATCCTCACACAACATTCTCGCTCCACAATTCGCCGTGCAACTAGTTAGCCCCAAAATTATCTTGGCAAACCTACTTACAATACTGTCCAGGGTTTTCGTTCCTTCCTCTAAACCCCATACTTCCACTCCATAGAGTGCTCTTGAAACGATGAGTGCGTTGAACACATTCTTATACACTTTGTAGTCAAGATTCGGTAACCTACGCTCTAACACTTTTACATTCGCCAATGCCGCTAGCCCTTTCGATTTTGCCCTTTTAATTTGTTCGGTCCATTTACCATTACTCGCCATTATCGTCCCTAGATACTCAAGTTTTTTCACCGTCTCTAACTGAGACCCATACATGACCCACTTTTCATTCTTAGCCAGTTTAACTCCCTTTTTGCAGACCATAACTTTGGTCTTACTCGGGTTAATTTTTAAGTTCCAGTCCTCACAGTATCTCACAATCTCGTCAATACTATATTGCATATTATAGGGTGTTAGAGCAAGCAGAAGTATGTCATCAGCGAAAGCTAGGCCCGGGATATCATAATTGTCCAAGCAAGGGTTGGACCGTTGCTCAAAGCCCTTTGACTCGAAAATATCGTTGATAAATAGCAAAAAAAGCACCGGGGATAATTTGCATCCCTGTTTTAGTCCTATATTAGACGTTATCTCTCCTACAATTACATCATCTTTAGTTTTAATTGCACATTTCACTTCGGAATACACATTCTCAATTGCTAGTATCATTTTATGTGACACCCCGATTTTTCCCAGTTTAGCCATGACAGCTCCCCTGCTCACTGAATCAAACGCCTTCTCCAAATCAATAGCTGTGATATACAGCTTACCTCTTTTCCTTCTTATGTACTTGTCCATCACCGTTTTAACCACCATTATATTGTCACTGGTCCTCATTCCTTTTCTGAACCCTGTCTGGAGTCTCGAGAACACCGAACAGCCCTCTGCCCATGCTATTAAACGCTTGGATAAGACCCCGGTGTACATTTTGCTCAAATTATCAAGCAAAGTTATGCCTCTATAGTTGCCTGGGTCTAGTTTGTCCCCACGCTTCTTATATATTGGACAAATTATCCCCTCCTGCCACGCCCTTGGAAATCTACCTCCTTCAAAGATTTTGTTAAAGATTTTTACCAAGCTGTCCATCATGAACCTATTGCTACTCAACTCTTGCCAAAATTCATTTGTTATCCCCGAAATAGCACCTGACTTCCCTCCTTTACTTTTTGTCATTACTTCCTTAATTTCCTCTATCGATATGACTTGGTCCAGCATAGGCAGAGTGGCCTCCAGCCCCCTCGGGACGCCAAACTCATCCCTCTTCCTCCAATTATCTTCAGCATTTAACAGATTCTCATAATATGCAATCCATATTTCCTCACTAATAGAGCTCCCCCCACCACTTCTGCTCCCCCTACAGTAAGAATTTATCCTGCTCCACACTTTGCTACAGTCGTTAGCTTTAGAATCCTTATTTAGTGCTGTAGCTTCCTTACCCTGCCATTCATCTTTCATTTTACTGAGCAGTTCCCTATATTCTTTCCTTAGACGAAAAAATTCTACTCTCATCGTATCATCCCCTCCTCTCTTGTATAACTTCAGTGCCCTAATAACTTCGGTTTTCTTCCTTCTACAAGATTCATCGTACCATCCTTTAATTCTCCCTAATTTTCCCCTAGCCTTCACGCGCATTTTCCGCCCGGCCATCATAATTGCATTCTCAATCATACGTATTACCCCTTCAGTTTCATCATTACTGATCATTAAACTTATTCCTACCTTTATCAGCTCAAAATTTTCTCCCTGGAAGTAGTTCTGGAACTCTCTGCAGTTTTCCTCCCTCCATCTGAATCTATTCACTTTTCTCTCTATAGCTTTAACTTGTGGGTTCCCTTTTGATTTTGTCACCGCTCCCTGCATGTTGACGACAATTGGTAGGTGGTGTGATTCCCCCCATTCTTCAACAGTGAACCTCTTAATTAGGGCTAGTGCTCCTCTGGAACATATTGCTAATTCTATTACACTTCCTCCAATCTCTGTTATATACGTCAGGTTACCTTCTTCATCCCCCACACAGACACCATTTAATATATATAGCTCTTCTGCACCACATAGTTCCAAAATCTTTTCTCCGTTCTTGTTACATTCCTTGTCTTTGCTGTGCCTATCCCCACATACGGCCTCGGCAACCCCCTTGCTGTAAAGGGGCTTTCTGTCTGCAACCCTCGCATTGAAGTCCCCTAAAAGCACAATCTCTGCCTCTTCATATATATTTTGAATTCTGTTTATTTCAATAGCTAACTCATCGAAAAAGCTTTCTCTTGCATACGGGGAATTCTCCGGAGGGTTGTAGACAAAGCCGAAACATACCGTTCCTTTCCCCCTCCCCCTAATATCTGCTTTTACCCACACTACTTCTTCCAGTTCTGAACTAATAAATTCTGATAATTCCCTCACCTCTTCTTTAATTAAAACAACAATTCCCCCTGGGAACCTACCGGTGCGAGCTTTCCTAATCTTAGGTTTTGTATATATATTGAAGCCATCTAATTTAACCACGCAACCTACAGGGAGCCAACTCTCAACAAATCCTACAATCTACATATCTTCTATTAGGGTCAAAACTACATCGTTGCCTCTCTTATTTAAAAAACCCTCTATATTTACGCTAGCAATATTCCAGTTTAGTTATTTTTTACCCCTACCCTCCTCGCTGGCGGTAGCTTTACTTCTAGTAACTCTAGCTTTCTCTAACTCTAGTATACTGCCACCTGGAGAAGAAATGACCTCCTTCTCCACATTAAACTGCTCTGTCAAGGTTTTCTTGCCCCAAAGTTCTTTTAGACTAGTAACTCGTTGTTTGCCAGTCTCACCTTTCTGCAAACCACGCACTTGTCCTGTGTTCCTGGCGCTGACGTTAGTCGTTCCTGCTCGCGCCACTTCCGTGTTGGACTTGGAGGTCGATGCTCTCTGTTGAATCATCACCGCACTTTCCTCTGAACCGACAACTGCTTCCACCTGGCTGCTAGGTCTAACTGTCTCCTGTTGTTGTTGCTTCTCCATATCCTGGAGTTGTGCCACAGTCCAAATCCGATCCCAGTTGTTGCCGCTAACCGCCAGTCTATTACCTTTTACATAAGCCTTGAGACCAGAGCTCCTTGCCTTCCTTAAATGAAACTGCAAGGTCCGTTGCTCGCTTGCCTCTTCTTTACTCATTTCTCTCCTTACCCATATCCTCTCCCCTTTCAGGTTCTTTGTGTTCGCCAGAATTCTGTGAGCCATCAGCGAAGAAACTAATGACACTTTCACGGGCCTCGTGCCCCTTCCTCGCCCTATCCTGGTCACATTGTCAATCTCTGAGACTCCAATGTTTATCAGCATGCCTTCACTAATCACTCGGAGCACCTTGGATGTTAGATCCTCGGTGCTTTCCTTGGCATCTTCCTTTATTCCGTAAATGAAGACGTTTTTCTTTCTCTCATCCAGCTTGGTCTTCCTTAATTCATTTACCTCCACCTCTAATATCTTCACCTTTTCTCTCAGGTCTTTTATCTCTCTGCTATTCTCGGCCAGCCTTTCTGTCACTATTCCCATCTCTTCTCTTATACATGTCTTCATCTCCTTGAATTCCTTACATTGCTCACGAAGAATGTCCCGGATCTGGTCATTTTGTGACACTTCCTTTACAATTTCCCTTATTTTTTCCATTTCTTGCCATCCCAGCTGACCAGGCCCTGGGTTTGACTCCACTCCTCCAATTAATAGTAGCGTCGCCACAACCAGCGCTACCATCCCCAACGCCAAAACCCCCATCTGTTCAGTGACGTTGCCCACTATCACCTTCCCGACACCGAAATCGCACTTCACTCTAGCCTGCCAGCGGCCGATGACCGCCCGGTACTGCTGAATAGCGATTCCCATTCTTCCTTACACTTCACTGCACGTCTGTTCACCTTGCTTGCTTGGTTGAAACTGGGCTTAAGAATTTGATATTATATTATACCCATACTCTCAAACCGACCCGGCTTCGCCTGTTATCTTAAATGGGTACTCAGCGTAAGATTAAAAGGCGCATGGACGGTAGGTCTCAGACGCAATTCAGAAAAGCCGAGGTGAACAGCGAAACTCCAACACTAATAGTCTACTCTTCTCTAAAGTCTTAACTCGACACGACTCGACAGTTAATGCTGGTCGAAGCTGGGGTGATGGGCTCACTCGCTAGCTCGTAAACTCGCTCCGAAGCTAATAATTTAAATTTCCACTCAATGGAGATTGTTGGAAGAAATTAAAACGTAAAATCAGTTATAGTTGGCGATGTATTAAAGATATGCTGTCGCGGACTTCTTTGTAGAACTTTTCATTCTGACTAATTCTTACACTCATGGTACATAGATATTTTTATAGTTTACCCAGCGTAAGCTTAAAAGGCGCACGGACGGTAGGTTTTTCTTCGACACGATTCACTGAAACCGTTACTGCTCGGCTTCCTTTGGTCATAAGTGAATGTTTTCCTACAGAAACGTTCCTCGAGAAAGTATTTACTGAATGGTGAAAACCGCATCAAAATCCATTCAGTGGATTTAGAGATTACCCGTTACATCCAGGGATCGTGGACATGGTTTTACGTAGAGATGCCAGCGACTATCATTAAAACAAATTCATGAATATATAACTAGTATGGACTATGAATTCTACGCAAGACTCACTAAATACGTCATACAACTGTACCTACGGGTACTGTGCCCGTTTACACGGATGATGATTAATCAGCACTCGGCTTTTGCTCTTGCGGTATCGGGGTGTGTTACGTTCCCTCCACCGCTGATAAAACATCTGATATGGAATACTCAAGATTCACAAGGATTTGAAGAAAAACACAACATAATAATTTTACATAATTTAATTCATAAAAGAAAAATATATTCACTCAAAAACATGTAAGAACAAGAAGTTCCGTGATGAACTAAAGAGCCTACTTTTCTTAAAATTTAAGATTCATGCCAGTGATTAATCGATATGGATCTATCTAGAATAATGACGAAATTAAGTTGTTAATATCGAAATTTCTAATTAGTTCGAAATACTGTATACCTGGCATAATGTAGACTAATAGAGCACTGCAGTTGGCAGCCCTGGTGACTGAATATATTCTTAGTTCCACCTGTTAAGGTACAGAATACAAAATTTGGTTGGAGTCCAATGAATAGCATGGACGTTACATGCAGTTAAACATTGGATCTAACAGCGCGCGTAAAATCATGTTGGCAACAATGTCATGCATGTATTGGTCAGAAATAATCTGAAATAATATGATCTATTGTTGTGCCAATTTTGAATGAAATCCATTAGTTAGTATAGAAGTTACATGAATTTTAAAATTGGACCTATCAGCAGGCTTAGAATCATGTTGGCAGCACTGACGTATATTAGTTACTCCAAAGTAATCTAGAATGCCAGGTACTATACGTGTGCAAAGTTTAGAGCTATTGGCTTGCATTCTTTCTGATATATTGATATTAGGGTAACAAAAATAGAGACAGCATTTATTAACAGTTGGCATCCCTGGTTGCTCTTAAGAATACGCATAGTCATAGCTGTTATGGTACACATAGCACATACGAAATTTGGTTGAAATCCAATTCATAGTATGGAAGTTACATGTATTTAAAGTTGGAACTCTCAGCAGGCTTAGAATCATGTTGGTAGCACTGACGTATATAAGTTACTACAAATTAATATAGAATGTCATGTACTATACGTGTGCATAGTTTAAAGCTGTCGGCTTGCATACTTTCTCATATATATTGGTATTTGGATAATAGAAATTAAGAGCATTTTTTAACAGTTGGCAGCACTGGTGGTTCATAAGAATACGTTCAGTCATATCTGGTTATGTATACATACAACATACGAAATTTGGTTGAATTCCAATTGATAGTGTAGAAGTTATATGCATTTAAATATTGGACCTATCAGTAGGCTTATAATCATTTTGGCAACACTGCCATGTATGGCCTTCTGGAAATTAAACTGGATTCATGTGTGCCGATTTTGAAATAGTTCCCATTCATACCTTCAATTATATCCAACATGGAGCTCAAATTTCAATTGCGATTTTTCAGCAGTTGGTAGGACTGACATCATTTTCAAATATGGCCGTGAGATATTCAGGTATAGATCTTTACTCCTACCAAATTTTATTTCGATTGCTCCAGCCGTTTAGGAGTTGATAGGTGGGGGACACACACACAGCCAGACAGACAGAAGGACAGACAGACAGACAGACAGACACACATTTTCCCGGATCGATCTCATAAGACTACTTTTTCCTCATTTTTGCAAAATGTGAAAAGTAGGCTAAAAATCAATCACTTGGCATAGTCCCTTCAAGTGTTACTCAAGATATGTAAAAAAAAAATCATCACTTGGCACAGTCTCTTCAAGTGTTACTCAAAATATGTAAAAAAATCAATCACTTGGCATAGTCTCTTCAAGTGTTACTCAAAATATGTAAAAAAAATCAATCACTTGGCATAGTCTCTTCAAGTGTCATTCAAAACTAAAAATCAATCACTTGGCATAGTCTCTTCAAGTGTCATTCAAAACTAAAAATCACTTTGTTAAAAATTCATCAAGATTCACTATAATGTCATTTCATTATTCTATGAACTTTATAACCACTTTGTCTTGCTTAAATTTAATTATAATTATTTGTAGTATATTTTACTAAGGCGTCGAGCGCGCCTATCATTTAAGTCATATATTTTCTCCAAGGCTTTGGACATTGATATTTATTTCAATCTTTACCCTTCAGGGTTTCTTTAATGTTTACATAATTGTCATTTATCTATCACTTATTTAGTCCTTTGGACCTTACTAATAATTCCTCACAAAGCCTTAGATTTTACACATTTAAAATACCGTACAAGAACAGGCCATGTCTGTGGATCGAACCCTTACTCCACCAATTCTTTTCCCATGCATCAGGTGATCTTTCTCTGCAGCGTACCATGCACTGTGTTATTTATTATTGTGGGATCTTTATTCATCTTTAAACTACATTGTTTCATAACCCGTTCTTTCATTCCTTTTGAGGAAGGAATCCATTTATTTACAATACAAGTGTTTGACAAAATCCGTCAAAATTCATATAAATGCTTCAATCATATATTCTGGAGAATGGTCTCCATCCCAGCATTATGATTTTATAGGTAATTTGAGCTTGCATCTTTTAATAAAAACTTTCACATAATGGTCTTTTTATCACTAGTCTTTGACAGGCCCTTACTTGAACGCGGAACTCATTAACTTTTCTGTCTCACTCACTCATTACGGTAGGTCGGGCTCTAACAGCTGCCTCGTCCCTCTGGTGATACTTCACTTGACTTATGGCGTCTCACCGGCCGCCACACTTACAACGTTGTTTATTAATTTACCATATGATTCCCAATACTTACGTTTCACTTCTAAAGCAGCTATTTGCTCCTGCTTTTAATATTATTATCATTATTATTTATATTTCGTTTTTACAGGATATTTATAACTTATTCCGGAGAGGATGCCTAATAGTTGACTACACCAACCTTAATAACAATTTATATGACGCCTTATAACAATATTATTTATAACAATGCCTTAATCGGTCTTACTTGCACATTTCATTCGACGATTATTGCCTACAATATTTATTTATAACAAGGCCTTCATGGTCTTATTTGTATATTCACTTACGACGCGTTATTTCGACGATTACGGCCTACAATATTTATTTTATAACAATGCCTTCATGGTTTCACATGTATATTTCATTCGACGATTTTGGCCTACAATATTTATTTTAACACAACCTGATCGGAATTACAATGTAACTATTATTTCGACGCTTCAAGATGGCAATACTATTTATGGGAATTTCACCTACCCAATACAACACGACGTTTTCATACAACAACAATACAGTAAGGGGAATCTTTCATCCACAATATTTCGATGAGACTCTCCATCTCCCGATTAATTATATCCTGATTAACGCACATTTATTAGTTTCAAGCTACATTTATTTATTGTTCGGCCTATCCGGCAACAACGATTTCTTGCTTGGTTATTCGCGGTTTATTTAATATCTCAATTAATATTTCATTTATAGCGGTAAGACCTCGGCCTTCCTATCATTTTATTTTCATAATTCTGGCTTGATAGCCTGCGATATTACATTTTCTTTTGGGTGTTTTTGTCCACCAATTACTTTTAGAGATTTACAAATTGATCATTTGACAACAAATACGTCAAGATATTATTTATTTCGTTCCGTTTTATTACTTGAGTTCCTTATTACGATTTTTATTATCACTTTATTTTTAGAGTATAACAACTCGATAATATTCATTTTTATTATTTTCATTTCGAACTTTCAATTATTTTTCATTACAACTTTTTGTTATTTGCCATTTAATTATAAGATCAAACTATTTTATATTTTTCCTTTTCATTATTTATTTTAACAACTTTATTATGATGCATATTTATTTCATTATCTGCTTTTACTATGGCGAAATTCTAAGCCATTTAAGTTATTATTTTCGATTCCTTCCTCCAAATCATTTATTACTTACTAGCTGCAACCGGCATGCGTTGCAATGCCAATCAAAGAAAGTGTAGGCATTGTAACCTTGTATGTTGAAGTACTTTTGGATTCCCAACATTGTATTTCTTTTTCCGTTAACCACTTCTAAACTACTGTAAAATTGATTTACTATCTCAAAAAAATCATGGGAGCGTGCTCAACAACTCACCAAATTTTCATCGCAATGAAATGAATGGTATATGAACGCATACGGGACTTTGTTGAAACGATTCGAGCACCGTCCCCCAATTGTTGAATATACTCGTACGCTATCTATTGTAAAATGGATTTACTAAGTGAAAACCTTCCCTGGCGTGTACACAACAACTCATGAAAGTTTCATCGCAATTGGATGAATGGCATATGAACGCATACAGGTTTATGCTTAAACGATTCGCGCGACGACACTCATTTGTTGAATCTACTTGTGCGCCACCCATTGAAAAACGGATTTACTAATTCATACAGCTTCGCAGGACTGGGCTCAACTCCCCAAAGTTTTATGATAGTGGGACGAATGTTATATGAACGCTTACGGGACTTGGTGGAAACGATTCACGCGCTGTCGCCCATTAATTGAATCTAATTTTGCGCTACCAATTGTAAAATGGATTTACTAAATCAGAAATCTTTGAGGGAGTGGAAACAACATTTCTCAAAATTTCATTGCAATCGCATGAATGGTATATGAACGCATACGGATATTTTTTAAACGATACGCACGCCGTTACTCATTTGTTGAATCTACTTGTGCGAAACCTATTGTAAAGTGTATGTACTAAGCCAGAAACCTTCCCTGAAGTGTACACAGCATCTCACCCAAGTTTCATCGCTTTCGGACAAATGGTATATGAACGCATAAGGGACTATGTTGAAACGCATCGCACGCCTTCGTTCATATGTTGAATCTACTTGAGCGCTACCTATTGTAAAATGGATTAACTAAGCCTGAAACTTTACCTGGAGTGTACACAACAACTCACCCAAGTTTAGTCGCTATCAGACGAATGGTATATGAACGTATACGGGACAATGTTGAAACACTTCACGCGTCGTCGCTCGTTTGTTTAATCTACTTGTGCGATACTTATTATAAAGTGAATTTACTAACACAGAAACCTTCCCTGAAGTGTACACAACCTCTCACCCAAGTTTCATCGCTATCGGACGAATGGTATGTGAACGCATACAGGACTTTGTTGAAACGCTTCGCCCGTCGTCGCTCTTTTGTTGAATCTACTCGTGCGCTACCTATTGTTACGTGGATTATTAAGCCAGAAACCGTCCATGAAGTGTACACAACATCTCACCCAAGTTTAATCACTATCAGACGAATAGTATATGAACGCATGCGGGACTTTGTTAAAACGCTTCGCTCGTCGTCGCTCATTTGTTGAATCTACTCGTGTGCTACCTATTATAACATGGATTTACTAAGCCACAAACCTTGCCTGTAGTGTACACAACCTCTCACCCAAGTTTCATCGCTATAGGACGTATGGTATGTAAACGCATACAGGACTTTGTTGAAACGCCTCGGCCGTCGTCGCTGATTTGTTGAATCTAATCGTGCTTTAGGTATTGTTAAGTCGATTTACTAAACCAGAGACCTTCCCTGAGGTGTGCACAACATCTCACCCAGGTTTCATCACTATCAGACGTATAGTATATGAAGGTATACGGGACTTTTTTGAAACGCTTTGCTCGTCGTCGCTCATTTGTTGAATTTACTCTTGCACTACCTATTATAACATGGATTTACTAAGCCAGACACCTTGCCTGTAGTGTACACAACCTCTCACCCAAGTTTCATCGCTATCGGACGAATGGTATTGAACGCATACAGGACTTTGTTGAAACGCTTCGCCCGTCGTCGCACATTTGTTGAATCTACTCGTGCGCTACCTATTGTTAAGTGGATTTACTAAGCCAGAAACCGTCCATGAAGTGTACACAACATCTCACCCAAGTTTCATCACTATCAGACGAATAGTATATGAACGCATACGGGACTTAGTTGAAACGCTTCGCTCGTCGTCGCTCATTTGTTGAATCTACTCGTGCGCTACAACTTTCATATTTATTCACCGTTTAAACTTTCTCTGGACTTCCAAAAATTATTCAAGACCAAAATTAGCCAAATCGGTCCAGCCGTTCTCGAGTTTTAGCGAGACTAACGAACAGCAATTCATTTTTAGCCGACTTTCGATTTTTGCAAAAAATGAAAGTAGACTTATGAGATCAACACAGGGCGAAAAAAGTGTGTCTGCCTGTGTGTGTGTGTGTGTGTGTGTATGTGTGTGAGTCTGTGTGTGTGTGTGTGTGTGTGAGTGTGTGTACTCTGAATGTCTGTCCCCCCCCCCTATCAATTCGAGCACGGTTAACGCGAATTGAACAAAATTTGGTACAATAGTAGCACTAGCAAAGGACATCTCAGTGTCATGTTTTATATTGCCGCCATCTTGACGGAAACGTAATGGCGGCCACAAAAATGTCAAAGCTTAAATCAAATTACGACTAACCTAATCATCCACTCTCTACCAAATTTTTCAACAGCATACCTTTATCGTGGGAGCATCCTATGACTTAACTAATAGGTCATCAGCCTAATAGTTTGTGGATAGCGGCCATCTTTGTGTGAAAATCGATTCCCCCTATTAATTCAAACACGGTGAAACCGAATGGAACGAAATTTGGTACAGAGGTAGTACTAGCAAAGGGCACCTCAGAGTCATGTTTTATATCGCCGCCATCTTGACGGAAACGTAATGGCGGCCACACAAATGATCAAAGCTTAAATCAAATTACGACTAACCTAATCATCCGATCTCTTCCAAATATTGCAACAACATACTTTTATGGAGGAAGCATCCTTTGACCAAATTAATAGGTCATTAGCCTAACAGTTTGCGGATGGCGGCCATCTTTGTGCCAAAATTGATTCCCCCTATTAATTCAAACACGGTGAAACCGAATGGAACGAAATTTGGTACACAGGTAGCACTAGCAAAGGGCACCCCAGTGTCATGTTTTATATCGCCGCCATCTTGACATAAACGTAATGGCGGCCACACAAATGTTCAAAGTTTAAATCAAATTACGACTAACATAATCATCCGATCTCTACCAAATTTTGCAACAACACACCTTTATGGAGGGAGCATCCTTTGACCAAACTAATAGGTCATTAGCCTAATATTTTGCGGATGGCGGCCATCTTTGTGTGAAAGTCGATTCCCCCTATCAATTCGAACACGGTGAAACCGAATGGAACTAAATTTGGTACAGAGGTAGCACTAGCAAAGGGCACCTCAGTGTCATGTTTTTGTTGCCACCATGTTGACGGAAACGTAATGGCGGCCACACAAATGTTCAAAGCTTAAATCAAATTACGATTAACCTAATCATCCGATCTCTACCAAATTTTGCAACAACACACCTTTATGGAGGGAGCATCCTTTGACCAAACTAATAGGTCATTAGCCTAATATTTTGCGGATGGCGGCCATCTTTGTGTGAAAGTCGATTCCCCCTATCAATTCGAACACGGTGAAGGCGAATGGATCGTAATTTGGTACAGAGGTAGCACTAGCAAAGGGCACCTCAGTGTCATGTTTTATATCACCGCCATCTTGACGGAAACGTAATCGCGGCCACCCAAATGTTAAAAGCTAAAGTGTAATTACGACTAACCTAATAATCTAGTCTCTACCAAATTTTGCAACAACATATCTTTATGTGGGAAGCATATTCTGACCAAACTGCAAGATCATCGGCCCAATAGTTTGCAGATGGTGGCCAAGTATGTGTGCAAATCGATTCCCCCTATCAATTCAAACATGGTGAAACCGAATTGAACGAAATTTGGTACAGAGGTAGCACTAGCAAAAGGCACCTCAGTGTCATGTTTTATATCGCCGCCATCTTGACGGAAACGGAATGACGGCCACCCAAATGTTAAAAGCTTAAATCAAATTACGACCATCATAATAATTTGATCTCGACCAGATTTTGCAACAACATGCCTTTTTGTGGAATGCATCATATGACTGACTACAAGGTCATCAGCCCAATAGTTTGCAAATAGCTGCCATGTATGTGTGCAAATCCATTCACCATATCAATTCAAACACGGTGAAACCGAATTGAATGAAATTTTTACAGAGGTAGCACTAGCAAAGGGCACCGCATATTCATGTTTAATATCCCTATAGCACGTTGTATTTCAACAAGCTACTACAACCTACATCCAATTATACTCCTTGAAAAGGACCAAGTGTTATAACAATACCCATGCATTTAGGAGAAAGTAGGCTATATGTTCTTTACTGAACATCTTATTATATACCGGTATATAGATTATTTCATTTCTTGGGTTTTCATTACTTTGTATTACTGATCCCATTCATATAATTATTTTGCGAGGTCATTCTCACAATTATTTATTATTATTATCCCAACATTTCAGTATATAAATGCATTCAACTACCCGATGAGTTCGATCGTTAAACTCCCTAGTTACGACCGATCCCATCGGGTCAGTCCATCGTACATCTGCAATTTTAATGAAAAATCATGACTCACCAGTGTGCTTCTTCTGCTTCATCGTTAGGAAGGATTCACCCACCTAACGACATAATTAACACTTTCCATGGCACTTTCTTTTGTGAGCCGCACCTCACTTAGGTCCAATCGACCTTCACTTAAATTTAAACACATCATTAATTTGTAAAATACTGTATTAACACTAAAACACATATATCTTGTAACTTATTTACACTGCACTATATTCACCACATCTCAGGGACTCTTGGCACGTTTTATCGGTGATCGACGCCCTGATGAGATCCCCGGACCCTGCATTGGACGTGATGCTAACTCGAACGGCTCCTAATTCTTCACTGGATCTAGTCTCTGCCCTATCTTTTTGACAGTCTATTTTGACTTCCTCTATCGTTCTTTCATAAGCGATTTGCAATTTCACTTGTACTACGTTTATGTAGCGGCCCACTTACTTCTTGACCGTACTTTGTCCTATTCTGCGACAAGTTTTCCTTATTTCTCCTACTAGAATGTCTTCATTGCTACGTTCCTATTTGACACACTGTAGCTTCGCTAAAGTTCACTATATTTGTTCTTGGGTCTCGAACCCGTGTCTATTTACTAGAATTATTGGATTTCGTTCCAATATCGGTCCCTTGCTACTGTAGCCTTTCACTTGACTTTCACGGAGACCTTCCTATATTTTCGAAACGATGACCTCCAGCGTAGTGTCTCTACTTGTCTGTACTGTTGTATTCTAGCTAATTACTGTTCTAGAATTTGTCACGGCACAATTTACTTCGTCACGGTTTTCGAGTAACGTATAATTTATTTGATCTAGCACAAGTGCTTTAGTGGTCACTTACTAACAACCGTACTTTTGACGTAGCGGTTTGATATTACCACACACATACAAACTTTTGTTGAAACCGCGGATACTGATGGTGGTTAATTTGTTTTAACACGATCCACTTTTTGCGGTTGGTAACGAACTGTGTTACTCGCTGTGACATCTCCATACAGGAGTACGATGAGTCTTTAGTAGTGTGAGGTCGAACTTCCGCACAGACAGCTTGATAATACTGCGTACTGTATACTTATGTACTGTGCGGAATTGCGCTGAGCCTTCCCCGGCTTAACTGAACTGCGACGAGTATAATGCAGCGTTTCTGCATTTTATGAGACAGCGTATAGCGTCTCCCCGCTTACTGATGGTGAACTGCTTCTGATACAGCCTAAAGCCTCACTTGGCTAACGGACACTGCATATTCGGTGATGCTCCAGCGTCATGCCCCTCTCGAGCTGACCGAAAACTGCATGCTCTCTGGTTGGAACCTTGGCTATTTATTTGGAACTTACAAAAATAAACTACTTGTGTCTTCTTCTTGGAGCTAATTTTTGAAATAGACGTCGCACGTTTTTGAAAAGTATATCATTATGTTCCCTATAATCCAAACGTCTCATTATCATTTCATTTCCTGAAAATCGATCGTCTATTTAATTTAAATAAATTCTACAAGGCTCCTCAGCTATGTGGGTGAATGAGTTCTTTTTCCTTCTTCCCACGACCTCCTCTTAGCTCCGCCAAATGACGTAATTGCTGACTAAGTGCTTTTCCTCTGGGCCTAAATTATTCACTTTTAACCTTGCTTAATTCCTAATTTCCCGGATTATTCTGATCCATGGAAACGTATTGTTGTAATTTTGCATTGTTTCCGCGAAAACAGCTTATTTCACAATTTTGCGGTGTTGGTTGGCAATCCAATGTTGCCAGAAAAATGCTGATGTTAGCACTCTGCGGTGACTCCCCTGCCAATCTGCTCAGGTTGATTCATCACGGCGTGACTGCCCTCGTGATTCACATATCGCTTGCACCACGTATCTCTAGATAAAGCTGTCAATGTTCTGCGTCATGGCCTGAATCACTTCCTATTTACTCATGCCTAGCTTATAACTGGACCTCTTTTTATGTTAAAGATCAGAAGTTCATATCCTGTACCAAACCCGGTTGGGTACAGAATCCCTCCTTCAAAAGTAAATAAATTTTTGAAGAGCTGAGGAAATTTATTTATCAAAATTCTAAAAAAAAATCACTTATATGAACTTCCTTAAATTATTCCTTTTAGTTTCTTGAATGGGGAAGGACTCTCCCTGCCCGTTTCCTTAATTCAGTATTTTTATTTATCCTCATCAAATTTTCAGTTCCGTTATTACCTGAGTATGATCTATCCTTGCCCGTTTCAACCGTACTTTCCTTTCTGGTTCTTTTTCCTTTCCAGTTTTATTCCTACAGATATATTATCAATTTGTCATAGTGTTAGGCCTGTCCTTACCCGTTTCAATCTAATTTTGTCATTTCCATTAGGTTTCTGAACCTCTCACCCCTTTCTCTCAACTAAACATTCTCTTTCTCGATGTGTCTGATTAACTCTTTCATTTCTTCATATGTTTCCTTCAGATCACATTTGCACTTTAATTTATTCCATCTCCTTTGTCTTTCATTCTCATTGTTATTTTCTACTTGGGTTAGCAATGCTTGGATTTCCTTCTCGTATTCTTCTGGAGGATGGTAAACCTTTAAATTTGCCGCATTCATGATCATTTGTGATCGCTTTCAGTGTGTTGCACCTTATAAGCGTTGTTTTTAAGGTCCTTAATTATTCGGTATGGCCCATGATAATTTTTCCTGAACTTTTTGTACACACGATTCTCATGATCTGATATCGCCGGTCGCTTCACCAGTACTAATTCTCCTTCAACCAACGGCCTATGATACCTTTTATTTCGATTTCTTTTCTGCCTTTTATCAGCTTGTGCTTTCAAATGTTCATATGTCCGCCTGATTCTTAGTTTCCATCCTACTTGAGCATCAGTAAAGGTGGGTGGAATCTGGTCCTAGGGCCTTTCTGGCTTCTTGTTCAAATGCAACCTAACGGGTACCTCCCCCGTTGCTTCGTGAACTGTAATATTGATGCAAAATTCAATGGTTGGTAAAATATCAATCCATTTCCAGTTCTCCTGTGAACAATAAATTTTACAATACTTTTGCACCTCCCTCATCACTCTTTGACGGGGTTGCCTCTGGATGTCTTATGCTTGATAGGATCTGCTGTATTTCCAAATTTTCTAATTCTCGGCGAAATTCTATACTCGTAAAACAAATTCCATGGTCTGAATGTAGGTTTTCTGGTTTGCCTAGCACAGGGATTACTCGTTCTTTTAATCTCTTGACGATCCGCTTATTCGATACTTTCTGTATCGGACATAACACGACCATCTTTGTGAAAACGTCCATGGATACCATAATATGTCTGTTGCCTCTTCTGGCTTTTGGTAGCGGACCGAAGTTGTCCACTGACAAAATCTGACACGGTCTTTCCGGCAAAAGTGGAATTGGTTTTTGCCTCATTAGGAAGGAATTTGGCTTTATTCTCTGACATGTATCACAAGTTTTTTATAGTGTATCTCAATGTATCTCTCAACCTTGGCCATGTAAACGCTTCCTGAAACATGTTGACTGTCTTGTCAACTCCCATATGTCCGAATGATCTATGCAATAGCCAAACTAATTTCCTCTGCATGCCTGCAGGCACTATAATCCTTAAACGAGTGTGGTCTGCATTTGCAAATTTGTGTAGGATCCCATTAAAATAACTGTAATCAGTAGATATTCTTTCTGCCTCAATGAACGCGGGTGATGCTCTGTCAAGCCTTCCCTCGAAGTAGCTTATCAACATCCCCATCCATGGGTCTTGTTTTTGTTTTTCCTCAATTCTTTTTAATTCCTCAATTGTTTCCTGGTCTTTAGTATCAATCTGAATTGTACAAGCCTCCTCACAGTTGTCTGGATTTGTACTTAAAAAGTCAGGAATAATATTCTCCTTTCCAGGACAGTATTCAATTTCAACGTCATACTGTTGTATATATAGCGCCCATCGCATTAACCGCTGACTTGATAAGTCCGTTTTCATCAGAAATGTCAGCGCCTTATGGTCTTTCCGTAATATGATCGGAAATCCATACACTCTCTTACGCCAATATTGTAGCGCGTACAATATTCCGAGAAGTTCAATTTCACTAATAGTGTAATTCTTCTCATGGGCTTCAATCTTCTTGAAGCGAATGCTAAATAATTTATTTGGTGTGTTTGCTCTTTACTTTCTTGATACAACATGGCTCCTACGCCTATCTGAGAAGCATCTGTCTGAATGATAAATTTTTCGTTAAAATCGGGATATACCAATTTCACGGAATGTAGTAACATATATTTTGCCTTCTTGAAAGCTTCTCCAAATTCCTCAGTCCATTTCCACTTTCCCCCTTTCTTAAGCAAGTCTTGCAAAGGTGAAACTGTACTTGTGTACGCAGGACAATGGCTGTTAAAGAACCCTATCAATCCCAAGAACTGTCTTACATTCTTGAATTTGGTTGGCCTTGGAAAATTTTTGATTGATTCTAATTTACATGGGTTCGGCATGACTCCGTGTTGGTCGATCACGTGACCCAAGAACGTCACTTGCCTCTGACAAAAATTTGATTTCTTGAAGTTTACTTTAAAATTAGCTTGTTCCAAATCCTTTAATAATTTATTCAAATTTTCCAAATGATCTTCCATAGATTCTGATGTTAATAAGATGTCATCGACATACCTAATTGTACATTCCTTTACATCTTCAGAGAGGTTCCTGTCTAACGCTCTAATTAACGCTGACTCTGCCGTTTTCAATCCGAACGGTAACCTTCGAAAACACATAGTTTGTTGTTCAAATTGAAATCCTGTTAATAGGCTTGTTTTGTCTTCCAGCTCCAAATGGTGGTAAGAACTTGTTAAATCAATGTTTGTAAATATTCTTTTCCCTTTAAATTTTATCAAAATTTCTTTAATTGGAGGGGCTGCATCATTTTCTGGAATTATCCTTGAGTTTAAATTCCTGGCATCCAAGCATACTCTCACGGATCTATCTGGTTTATTTACCACGACCAATGGGCTTACATAAGGCGTAGCTACTTTCTCTATTACCCCATCTTCCATCATCTTTTTCAGTGCTTCCTTTGTTTGTTTGTTTGTAGTGTTTTTCGGCTACTGGATAAGGTTTTTGGCGAAATGGCGTCCAGTCAATTACTTGGAACGCATACTTGAAATTTTTAATCTTCCCTGGCTTGTAGTCGAATGCATTTCTCTTGTCTTGAATTATTTTCTTCAAAAGTCTCTTTGTCTTCTGCTGACATCTTAGCTTCTTCTAGTTTTTCTTTAAGGCATTCTTCGAATTCGACTTCTTCTTCCCTTTCGATATCTGCAGCCAGTGTACTCAATTCCCTCTCTAAAAATAGTATTTCCTCATCCGTTACATTCCTGTAATTCTCCTCTTCTATATTCCAGATTTGTTCGCCCTCTCTAGGTTGCCTTCTGTGATGAGATATCAATTTCGGAGTTTTGTTCTTCATTTTCGAATTTAATGCAATTCTGGGACAAATCGATCACGACTTTATGTTCTTTTATAAAATCAATGCCCAAAATTATGTTGTACGGTAGCTTGTTAACTAACAAAAAGCTTTGAGACAACAATAAGTTTCCTATTTGCAATTCTAAGAACATTTGATATTTGCAAACTAAACTCTTTTCTGGAATTATTCCTTTTATTTTAATCACTGATATAGGTATCTTTAGTACTTTTCCATTTCTAACTCATTCACTAATGCTTGAGTTACTAAGCAGACCGTTGATCCTGTATCTAACAAGCTTCGAACTAGAGTACCCTCAATTCTTATTAATATTATAGGTAACTCTCTTTTAATAGCGACTGGACCTTCTTTTATTTCCTCTATTAGTTCTTCGGGCCTTTCAATCCAATTTACTACGTGAATAGTATTCCATCCTCCATTTTCATTTATTTCTAGCCCTTCAAATTTTGGCGTTTTTTCCCTCAGGATCCTCATGCTGGGATCTGTGATTATGTTCTTGGAGTTCCAAGCTCTGTGCTCCTCTCATATCATGAATATCCGACGAGGTTCTTTTTTCCATTGCATTACTCCTTTTCACTTTAGGAGGCTGATTATATTCATCTCCTCTTTCATCGTAATACCTCTGGGTTATTACTCTGCGTTCTTCAATTTCAGCCTGATAATCAATGTCATTATCTCTTTGCTGATTATTTCTATGGTAGTTTGGGTTCCATTTTCTTGCCTGGTATGGCCTTTCATTCGGTGATCCCCTCTGATTTCCGGGTTTTGATCCATAGTGTCCTCTATTCTTGTTATTACCTGGGCTATAATTTCCTTTGTAGTTGCCCCTATAATTCCCGTTATAGTTTCTTCTATAAGGTGTGTTCTGTCCTCTCGGGTCATATCCTGGGCTATTTTGTTCAATTCTTATTTCCTTCGTACCCGTTGCTTTATCGTTTCTTGACCTATCAAAATTTCCCGTCTGGGCTTCAGTCTCGTGCGCATGCTCTACTGTTCTGTGTTGTCGTCGTGACATATGTGCAGTAGTCATCTCTAATTGGCGCAAGACGCTTTCTACTTCAATTGCTGTCTTCGCATTCGATGAGATTAGAAATCTTTGTATTTCAAAAGGTAACTGATTTGTTATTGCCAGACATAAGTCATTTTCTGACGGTGCGCAGTCTAATTCTCTAAATTTGCACAGCTGTGCAGTGAAATATTCGGAATAACGCGTAGGCGTATTCGTGCTGTACTTTTTGGAATAGAGTTCGAGCCTTAAATATTGTTGGACGTCTGTGCCCAATATCTTTTTAAGAATGCGTCTTTAAATTCGTCCACGGTGTCGAAAGTATACCTAAAACTTCTAAACCATGTTAAACAATCGCCATCCATTAATTTTTCGATTGATCTTAATTGACGCTCAGGTGAAACTCGTGTGTCCTTTAGGTACTCAAATACCTCCTTTAACCAATATTTAGGCGTTAGAGAAGACAGGTTTCCTGAAAACTTTCTGGGTTTATCAGAGTCTGATCTAATAATGGTTATCACCTGGTTCTGGACTTCATTATTATTGTTATTATTAAAAGGGGTAGACGTGAATACAGGTGGCCCCGGTGTTTTAAATTGACTTTCCCCTTCTGGTTAATTCTTGAATATATTTTGGGGTTTCGTTTCTCCCCATTTGTCTCTCAAATCCTCTGTGCTTCCCCGATTTGTCTTATGATCTCCCCCACTAATTCCTTCTATAGCAATCATTCTTGTTTCACTTTGATTTACTCTTCCTTCGAGTCTCTCTATCCTAGCAAATGATTCTTGTTCTATTTTATTTATTCGATCCTCAATGTCCTCAGTTCTTCTTCCTATTTCTTCTTGCTTTCCCTTCATGTTTTCCTTGAATATTTCAAATTCTTCCTTTATTTCCTTCTTAGTTTCGAGGATCTGTTGTTCTTTCTCTTTAAATGTAACCTGTGCTCTTGTATCCACTTCCTCTTTCGCGTTTTCTAAGTTTTGCTTTACGCATTTCTCTATTTCTTTAAGATCATGTCTTATAGATTTTATTTTCCCTTGGGTTTTCTCCTGGGTCTTCTTTATCCTTGCCAGATCCCCCTGGTTTTGTTCTACTTTCTTATTTGTTTCCCCTATGCTAATTTTCAAAGGATTTATACCATTTATGATTTCTTCAATTTGGGATTGTTGCCTATCGATGTTTTCACCCTGTTTCTCAACAATTTCTCCCTGTGTCTTTATTAATGACTGTATGGGTTCTATACGTGGAATAGTGTTATACTTCAATAGTTCGTTGTTCGTTCCAGTAGTTGTCAATTAGAGCCGCTAGATGGTAGCACTATGCTCTGTCGCTGTTGCTCTGCGCGTGCCGATCATAATGAATGCCTTTCGCTGATTCATTGCTTGTTTTAAGGAAGAATTACTGGAATTCCAGTCAACTCCTGCTTAACTCACAAAATGTAAAACTTTAATAATACTCATTGATAAATAATATTTCAGTGATAGAAAAAAAGATCGCCGAGAGGTCGAAACGAACCTGGATTCACGCGTTCCGGAGGCACGCACCTTATCCACTGAGCTACTGCTACACGCCTGTGTATTTGTTGACGCACCAACTCACTATCTCAGTAACTCTCTGTCTGGAGAAAATAATCCTTACTCCTTCCTTCATTTAAGTTGCACATTCGTATACGTTCATATTGTTACTATATTTCATTGTCAGGTCTTGGTTAATGCCCGTCTTGAAATACACGGAACCTTATGCATGGGTGCGTACAGTTATGAAATAAATCAATTTAGAATGAGTAGTGGCTCGGCCATGCGGCCATGTTTGAATGGCAAGTCACAGATTCGTGAGCGCAAGGAACATATTTAATCTTGAAAAATAAATATTTCCGTTGACTTTTCAAGAAATGCAAGATTTTACCTGTACTATTGAGACGATTTGGAAGATACAGCGTACGTATTTAAAATGGATTAGAAGGGGTCGCTGAATCTACGATGAAGATGTGCACTCTACTTTCTATTCACGGCGTTGCCTAGGTCAACCATATTCTGTAAGATGGGCAATGTCCTTTAGCAATTTTTACCGGACTATCATGATGCAGAGTAAGTCGTTGTCGCCTAGCGACAATCTTTAAGACGGCCAATCTGCCCATCAAGTCAGGTTCAGTATTGGTGCGGCTTTGACTATCATGAAACAGAGTTAGTCATTGTCGCCTAGTGACAATCTGTCCGTGAAGTTATTAGATTCAACTTTATTTGTTTAAACACACTTTTTAAACAAAAACATATATTTTCGTTAACTTTTCAAGAAAAGCAAGTTTTTTCCTGTACTATTGAGACCATTTGGAAGATTTTGGTACAAACAACAACTTCTAACTCCCTCTGGTTTAGGAGCTTGAGTTTTGTGATACATACACCTTAGCGTATTATATATATGGATAGAACGTCGATAAGAAAATGCGAGCATTATAAATTCCTTGGAGTATTTCTGAACCAAAATTGGACGACAGCCAAGAGATGAAGATCAGGATTGAGCATGCGAGAAGCACATTTGTTAAATTGAAGAACATGGTCTCAAACCGTAACTTAAACCTGGATCTTAGGCTGGGAATGGTTTGAGGATGTGTGTTTCTACATTGTTGTATGGTATGGACTTTAATGCAGGCCCTCTACAAAACACTAATAAAAACTAAACAACACTAAAACACAAATTCACTAATAAGATATAAATTACACTCAAAATTTTCACTAAAACCAAATTACATATAAATTAACACTTCTGGCATTTGTTACATTTGCCTTAACACATGTGATTTTCTTCTGCTTTCCCGCCTCCAAGGGTTGCACTTTGTTTGCGTCGGCTTCGTAATCCTATTGGGATGATTGAAAGTCTCGATCGAACTACCCTCACTGGAACGGTTACTCCTCCTATTCCGTTGGTTTCGACTATCGGCTCACCGAACTTAATGCACGATATCGTATCTTGCTTGTTGCTACATTGTTCGTTTAACATAAGTCTTTCACTGACGTTTTACTTCTAGGATCGCTCGAACTATTATAACGGCGACCTAGTGATTTATTTCTCTGGTAATCCACACGTGGATTTTACTTTCTGATGCTGCGGTTCTTTAACTATTGGAATAATTCCAATGTCTTACTGTTCGTTTGTCTAAACATAGACAATGCCTGGAATCTCGATTCCTAAATTCTATCGCACCCACTCTAGTCTCCTCAGTTCAAGAACACTAGGCGTTACTATCACGTAGAGATAGAATTTTATAGTTCACTGTTCTCGGGTACTTCGAAATCCTATGATGCTGACACTTTAGCTGAAACTATTTAGGTTCGAGTCCTATCGCCGATAATTACGTAAGTCCACAGTCTAAAACTTTGACTGTACTTGTAAAATGTATAAAGTCCGAAGCTTGATGATACGTTTCTGATGCTCCTTCTCACGGCGATACCGTTGACGATACTTAGACGGCGACTCCCATAAGGGGTGCTCGTCTGCGACACAGAGTAACACGACCTATCACGGTCTGATGAATACTGCATGTACTGTAGAATACTTATTGTCCAGTATGACCGTCCCTGAGGTTCATACGACGTGATGCAGCACCTCCGTTCGAGGACTGTTGTAAACTGCATGTACTTTGAAACAGTACCACGCTCTCCGGCGTCTCTGGTAAACTGAACGAACTTTCTGGCGCGTCCAGGGTTTATATTCAAATCTGCTACAAAAAAATCAAATTCGTTCCATCTCCAACCCTAACTTCTAAAGTAATCGTCGTATAATTTTGAAAAATATATCTCCAAAAAGCTCTCATTCTAAATGTAAAGAAAGGTTTCTTTAATTACGAAAATCGATCATACAATCCCATGGTATTAAATAAATGGGCTCCTGAGATGCGCGGGTAGTGGAGTTTTATTTTGCTCTCTCCTAGCTGCTGGCTCTGGGAATAACCACTACGTAATGCTGCATGGACACTTCTTTCCTGTGCAATTATTATTAACTTTTTCCACACATAAAAATCTCCTTCCCAGGATTATCAACAGTGACGGAGTAATTTCTTTAGTTAAATGCTTGCAAATGGCTTAATTTTAATTATTTCTCTTCTTGCGTCATTGCGACGTTGTCAATTTACTGTTGAGTAAGGGCTTTATCCGAAACTTCTTCTCTGTCTTTCAGAACGGAAAAATACAAGTTCTATTTATAATCATGCGCCAGCCCTTTACTGCAGCGTCAACGGTGATCTCATGCTGCGGTGACTCGCTGTATCTAGCTCTTGCGTCACCTTGCAACAGTCCAACTTCTTATTAACCCTTCAAAAACCTTTAAAAATCCATTCTAAAGTCTGCATTATTTCTCCTTTTTGTTGCATACAAGGATATGGATTCGATACTTGAACCAGTCCACATGGGTTCTATATACAGTTAACTTCTCTTTCCCTCTTAACAAAATGCACGAGCCGCCATTGGTAAAATGATACAATTAAAAAACCTTCACTAGAAACTAATTCAGGAAGGAAAACTTAACTAAAAAAAGGCAGAAATCAAAGAATTATTGCTGCCTATTCTGCAAAAAAAAATTACCATTTGCTTTGCAAACTAACTGGTTTTTTAATTATAAATTGTCATTGCTTAGCGTCGATCTCTTGGATAAGTACTTGTTTACACTTACTGAAAGAACGCTCCTCAGAGATTACTACAATGAAAATAAAATGTAACGTTAACAACTCTCAGAAGTAAATTACTAGTAAAAATTACATTTTCCAGACATTAACGATTACAAGTACATACCAGGCGAGGTTACAATGGGTAAAAGGCTTACCTGTACATTTACAGAAAGAAAACGTCCTTCATACTAACATTAAACCTTTTATCCTTAGATCTGTCAATTTATGAAATATATTACATTATTATTGTTTCAAAGGATATTTTTGTCTGTGCAATGCTTCAAGTTGTCCGCTCAAGAAAATTAGTTTGTGAAGGCTTATCGCTATTTTAAACAGCGCCCATCCACTGAAACTGACTCGAGAGGGTGACACTTATCTTATTTTTTGCGACAATATCTCTTCGTGGGCCAGGCAAGTTGAGAGCTTGCCTAGTTGACCAGCTACAGAGTGTTTAGCCCTTGAATAAGCATACGAACAAACATCCCAGTCTCGTCCTTACTCTCAACACATGCGTATAACACTTGGGCCGGCATGTTGAAACGCTGCCATTCTTCTCCGTCCCCTTACGATAATTGCCGACTGCTAACGATCACATCGCTAAAACGTGTCAATAATCCTGCACCAATAACTCATACGAGGGAAGTTCCGAAAATAAGTTTCGCCATTTTTATCCCACGGACCATTTATTGCCAAATTGGCATGAACTATACACCTTGCACTATTTTTCGACATAGTCACCACCGACATTGAGACACTTGTCGTAGCGTGCAATCAGTTTGAAGAAACTACTCTGGTAAAACTCGGTGCCCTGCGCAAAGCCTGTTCCACCTCAGCATTGGTGTGAAAGTGACGTCCCGAGAGTGCGGTATCATGGAGTATGTGATGTGCCCGGACACGACCAATACGCACTGTGGACCTCGTCTGCCACCATTAAGGCTCCAACACTGCGGTGCGATCGCGGTGGCGGTGGCGGGCGCGATGGCGGTGGCGGTCCAATACTTCTTGCAGAATTAAATAGACGCTTTCAGACAGGCAGCGATCACGCGGGACAGTGCAGCGTTCTACTACGTGGTGGCGATCAAATCAAGACCAACTACAATCCTCAGACCTTAATGTAGAAAAAACATGCGGCGATGGTTGCCCTACCAATAGCTAAGATCATGTCATCGGGCTTGTCACAGTTCGTGTAAATTATTATTTATACTCACCTAAGAGCATAAAAGATATCACAAGACGAGACTAGGTTCCGAAGAAATAGGCATCAATAATTTATACACCTGAATTAATTTATCTATATAGTGCTGGCCTCGAATTATAGGTTTCTTCGTCTTCACCCAAGGGGCAGCTACAATAGTCTCACTGTTCTTGTGGTTGAATAAGAAGCTTTTTGGCGAGTTATCAAGATTTGTATTTAAGTTCAGTAATTATAGCTTCATATTATTAGCAAAAAATCAAACAGATTCTGAAGTAGGAGAGAAGATATTACCCGGTTACTGAAGTGCTGTCCCAGCACATGCAGAGTATTTGTGTACACATTCGGAATGAGAATAGTTGCCTGAAATAATCGAACCAACGCCATAGAGATACAATTGTATGGAATTGTCTAAAATCTCGGGTTAAACATCACACCGAATTAGTTGATTGAAATATGCAATGAAGTCGTCGTGTGGATATCAGAACATAATTATGGAGAATACTACACACAAGGGACACGATAATATATTACCATCTAACCTATTAAACATTCGCTGTTACCATTTGGAATAGTTGTACGCTGGAAATAGTTGATTTAGTAAAGTACTATAGGGTGGAAAGCACCATCTCCCCCTTACGGAATTATCGCCGCACACCATCTCGTATTATCTATCTATCTATATATATATTTAATACCCTAAGGTGTATGTATCACAAAACTCAAGCTCCTAAACCAGAGAGAGTTAGAAGTTGCGGTTTGTACCAAAATCTTCCAAATCGTCTCAATAGTACAGGAAAAATTCTGCTTTTCTTGAAAAGTCAACGGAAATATATTTATTTGTTTAAAAAGTGCGTTCAAACAAATAAAGTTGGATCTAATAACTTCACGGACAGATTGTCGCTAGGCGACAACAACTAACTCTGTATCATGATAATCAAAGCCGCACCAATACTGAACCTGACTTGATGGGCATATTGACCGTCTTAAAGATTGTCGCTAGGCGACAACGACTTACGGTGGTTACACACGCTACGATATAACTGTGCGATTTAACTGCAACCATGAACTGCGCAGTAAAGCTGAAAGCCCTATAGCATCCACACGGTACAGATAACTGCGTCGATCCACAGTTCTCATCAGACATTCATGGCAACATGTCATCGACGGACGACGACCACGATGTACTAGGGGTGTTGAGCCTATGTGTGTGATCTAAAGATTGGCTTCTACAGAGAAAGCAATATTCACTCGTACATTTATTAAATGAGTTACGCTTCGTACCGAAATATTGTCACAATTATTTAGGAAAGGATGAGGAGACCTTCTAGCATTGGTTACTCCGTTTATAGCATTCAATGAAAGCTTCCAAGTGCTCACGATATCCGCTTTGGTCTTCCTGAAACATGTTGCAATAACTTGTAGCACGAGTGACTCACTTGAACTGAGCAATCGGCAGTTGCCTCCCTCCACACGTTACGATAAAACTGTGCAAATGCAATCGACACAGGTTCATCGGTTAGAAAATTCAACTTGCTCCGATGAACTGTGCAAACCAAAATAACTGCAATGATTTATCCTCCACACGTGAGATAAATCTCCGCAGTTCGGTTGGTGCAGTTCATATGCACAGTTATATCGTAACGTATGTAGCCGCCTTTTTACTCTGCATCATGATAGTCCGGTAAAAATTGCTAGAGGACATTGCCCCTCTTACAGAATATGGTTGACCTAGGCAAGGCCGTGAATAGAAAGCAGAGTGCACATCTTCATCGTAGATTCAGCGACCCCTTCTAATCCATTTTAAAAACGTACGCTGTTGGCAACTTCCAAGTTTTTCTTGAAGGCCAGGAAGACCAGGCAGTAGCAGCGTCTTCTTCAAAACAAACGATGCTAACTGCTTGGTTTGAACTTAATCAAAATGATGATCAAGCACGCATTCATACGTACGCAGATATACCAAATCACTATGTGTACGATAAATGTAAAATGAAATGGAAGAAGCGTCAGCGTGGTGGACAAGGTGTAATAGAGAGAATGCCAGTAGTTAGTATGCACGATAGAGAAAGATACTTCTTGCGAATGCCGCTAATAAGAGTAAAGGGTGCCAAAGGTCTTGATGGTGTCAGGACAGTCCATGGAGTTCTATGCAAGACTTTCCAGGAAACATGGAAAAAACTTGGACTTCTTCAAGGATATAAAATTTGGCATGATACTCTCCTTGAGGCAACTCACTCTCATATGCCAAGTCGCGAACGAATGTTTTTTGTCATTATCTGTGTTTTCGGAGAACCAAAAAAGGTTCCCGAGCTTTGGACCAACATAAAGAAGCAATGTCTGAAGATTCTGTGCGCAGATACTCTGAAGAAAGTGACCCACAGTATGCACTCATTGAAATCAATGGTCTCCTTCACACCTACGGCTTAGATCTTAAGAAACGTAACTTGCCAGATGTAAAGTTACACGTTAACAGTCCAGGAATGCATTCGTTTGATGTTTTAGAAGAGCAAGCTATGGCTGTCAGCAAAAGACAAAAGCTTAATGAGGCGCAACTAAGGGTTGTAGTTTCGATCTTTAATGCCATATATGGAAACTCAGAAGAAACATTAAAACAGAACTGTTTCTTGTTAGATGGACCGGCAGGAACTGGTAAAACATTTGTTTACTCTACATTGTTACATATAATCAGAGCAAGGAGATCAAGCTACTCCAGTAGCGTCTACAAGAATAGCAGCTACACTTCTACAAAGAGGACGAACTGCCCATTCTGTCTTCAAAATCCCTCTGATTCTCAATTCTAATTCTACGTGCAACGTTACGCCAAACACACCAGAAGCAACGGCCCTGTTGAATACAAAATTAATTATTTGGGATAAAGCACCAATGACGTATGTGTACTCATTTTTAGCTGTGGACAGACTTCTCAAATATCTGACCAATTCTACTGAAGCATTCGGTGGTAAAGTCATCTTACTGGGTGGTGAATTTCGCCAAGTCCTTCCTGTCATAATGAGAGGATCACGTTCTTTGACAGTTGCTAGCTGTTTGAAGCGGAATAGCCTCTGGAATAAATTCCATGTACTTAAAGTCACCCAGAACATGCGCGCTTTAAATTCTGAAAAATAATTTTCAACATGGCTTTTAGAAATAGGAGAAGGCAAGACTGGGGCGGAAGTTACGGTACCATCAACATGCTATCCATAAATACAAGATCCAGTTGAACAGCTATACGGTGATTTTTATTTTACTGCTGCTTAAAGGAAGAATTATTTTTACGGTCACCAATGAAGCATCGCTTGAACTGAACAATCGAGTACTTCAGCGTTTACCTGGAGATGATGTAGTCTACGAGAGTGTAGACTGTATTGTGAGTGAGCATGCGCAAGATCACTTGGCTTCCCCTGAAGAATTTTTGAACAGTCTGTCACCAACTGGCATGCCTCCACACAAACTTTGACTTAAGAAAGGTGCTATCATTATGCCATTAAGAAATATTCTACCCTCAAAAGGGGTCTGCAATGGGACAAGACTAATAGATAACGGGTTACAGCGTAATATCATAGAGGCAACTATTATAGATTCTGATAAGAGAGAAATCGTTTTCATATCCAGGATAACCCTTATCCCCTCTGATATGAACATGCCTTTTAAATTTAAAAGAAGGCAATTTCCAGTACATTTGGCTTTATCAATGACAATAAATAAATCTCAGGGTCAGACCTTCGATAAAATCTGCCTTTACTTGACGATAACCGTCTTTACTCATGGACAGCTTTACGTAGCCCTTTGACGGGTAAGATCGTTTAGCTCGCTATCGGTTGTGTCAATAAGTAACAAAATAACCAGCTGTGTGTTTAGAGAAATTTTTTATAGATAAATTCAAAAAGTATCTTAACCAAAAGCATTATCTTGGAAGAAATGTGATTTGGCTTCTTGGATACAACTCTGTACACCTCACTCGAGAACTACTGTATGAGAAAGAAGTCCTGGTTGTATCCCAAATGTCCTCTGTGAAGTTATCATTTCACAGACCAGTTGGATACATCCTTCCTGCACTGGTATCAATATATTAAGTTTGTGAAGCTTTATTCGTAAATAAATGTAATGTTACTATTAGCTCAGGCCGTTCCTTACATTGCACTGCTATTGCGTAGATACTCTACGCGGGCTCTGCTAGCAAGTACATAATTGGCAATTCCACTTCATTACACACATCATAATAAAAAATAACTTGCAAGCTGTAAGAATCACAAAAGTATGATTAATGACGGAACACAATGGGTTCACTGTTTGGCACAGGGGGAACATCTTCC
The DNA here is from genome assembly GCA_946902985.2 of Meconema thalassinum. NCBI lineage: Eukaryota > Metazoa > Arthropoda > Insecta > Orthoptera > Tettigoniidae > Meconema > Meconema thalassinum. Next base: position 599,121,615 of record OX336388.2, on the reverse strand, counting down.
TTAACCAATAAAACAGAAGTTCACTGTATAATTTGGCGTGTATACAAGGCAGTGTATAACATCTGCCAGACTGGTAAGGATTTACGGAGGCGCATATTGCTGAGCGTTCAAGATAACGTCAACGGTTTGGTCTAGCCGTAGATGCTCATTGCGTTTTCCCTTTACGTAATGAAGTATACTAAGCTATTATTATATTGTCATTAACTAGCAAATCATTGCGGTGTATATTCTTGAGACACTTCTATTATGCTTTCGTCTTAGGTACTTCAACATCCGAAGTAAATGGCACAATGCCATCGGTTGACTGGACAATCATCACACAAACGAACCAGTCCATATTAAGCGTATTATCACATATTTACATACGATTGCAGTACATTAACGCGAACTGGACTTTACAGACATACAGAATACACTAAATATTACAGATGAGCGACAGTTTATCCCAACTTTCATCAAACGAAGCTAATCAAAGCTAAATAGTGTATCCCAGCAACGAATGTAAACAAACAATATACCGGGGCTTAAGCATACGCCATTTTCACACTTTCGATACCTGCATTAAGGTCTGAGTATTGTAGTTGGTCTTGATCTGATGCAACTTGTCGAGTTTGACCGCTGCCTGCGTCACTGTGTGTTGGCATGACGATGAGTGCGTCAACAGAGCAACTCATTGAAGAAGTGAAATTGCATAACATATTACCGTATTTGATTTGTCGCATCCTGACTATAAACATATAGTCCAGTAGATCATCAAATCATTCCATTGGCATCCGAAAGTAAATGTAGAATCGTTCTTCATGTTGTCGCTGTTGCCGATTTAAAGTGTAAATTTCTCCTTGATGCTCACGTAGCAGATTCAGGTCGTGTATCCATTTTCTCTTGCGTTTTTTTTTCTGAAAAATATACAGATATTATTTATTTAATATATATTATTTGTGATTTGTATTATTTGTAAATACTCACATTTCTCTAATTGTACACAATGGAATGAATAATTACCTTGCTCACTGCTGCTCTCATCTTCAACTAGTGCTGCTAAAAGTGACGCCTCTTCCTCCATTTGAGATAACTGATGCATCCTTGACGTACACGGTTTTCCAAACTGATCGCTACCACCGAGCTTCTAGGTGTGAAAAGACCTGATCGCCATCATGATCGCTCCGGTGTGCGGGAGCCCTTATGCGAATGTCCGCTAACACCATGTCCTGTACCATGGCCGGCTCTACGGAAGGCCGCGGCGAGTGAAAATTGGCAACCTCGCCGTGAATGGCCAGTCTGCTCTACCTAGCCCACTGAGTTACATGGAAAATGTGTCACGCGCTCGTGTTTTCTTCAAAATACTCTATGTAAATGAAATTATACCATTGATTATTACTGTATAGTGGCTAGCAACAATGCCAAAGACTTGTGTTGTGCCGAATTGCAAGTCTAATTATCGTTCATCGATAAAAACTGAAGGATTTGTGACAGTGTTTGGGTTTCCTAAAAATCCACAATTGAAAGCCATATGGGAACGTGCTATTCCTCGAGCCAATTGGGTACCTACGAAATATTCCTTCGTATGTATTAAACACTTTCTTCCTGAAGACATAAGTTATGTTGAAAAATACAAGGATGGTGATGGGAATAATAAGGAATTTACACGGAAGAAGCCTGTATTGTTACCTCGTGCGGTTCCAAAGGTATTCCCAAACTTACCATCGTATTTGAGTAAGTGCTCCTCCAAGAAAAGGAAATCTCCAGAAGAAAGAAGAGAAGAAGAAATAGAACGGAAAAGGTCTGCAGAGGAATGTGAGAAGACCCTTGCTGAGGAAGCCAACAAAATTGCGACTTTCGAGTCCTTTGTTTGTGATATACAAAATAAATTGGTGGAGCATAAAACAGACTGGTCTGTAAGTACTAGTGAAAATTATTGTATTTTGTATAAATTAGATGTGTCAAATATACCTAAAATAAGGTCAAGTATAAGGATAAACAATGATTTTACGGTCGAAATTCATATCAATGGAGGCGTAATTCCTAACGCTGTTGTTCTTCATTCTGGCTCTGTAATATTTCGAAATTCATTATTAAGTAAGTGGAGTCAGTTGTTCCAAGCAATAGAATTTTGCCACGACTTTTTCTTACCTGGAAGTTCTGTAAGTTCACTAGTCGTCCAGATTAATAGTTTAATAGATAACCTAAAAACTGACCTTGAAAACCAGGGAGACGAAACTTCAGAGATTCTGTTAAAAAAGTTAATGTTTCTGCAAGATCAGTTTACACTTACTTTTTTAAAGAAACCTAGATATAACGTCACTACAACTCTAAATGCATTCCTCATTTATATGCAGTCTACAAAGTGTTATAACGCAATTAGATTTAACCATATTTTATCCCTACCTCATCCCCGAGTTTTACAAAAATTAACAACTTCCTTCGCCATATCCCCGAAAGCTGATGAAGAGAACAGTAACTTTCTGAGTCACATTGTGAAAGATTTATCAAATTTAGAAAGGGTTGTAAATTTACAGATTGATGAAATACATGTCAAACAAACTTTAGATTTTAAAAATGTGCAATTATTTGGTGTTGCTACAAATGAATCTGTCGACTTAGCTAAGACAGTTCTGGCCTTTCTCGTTAGTTCTGCTTTTGGAAATTTGAAAGAGGTTGTTAAATTAGTTCCAGTGAAACAATTAACGGGTTTGCAACTAGCTGTTATTGCAAAAGGTGTTATCAGGCAAATACAGGATTGTGGCCTAAATATTCTGTCTATCATAGCTGATAATAATGGTGTGAATCGTGCTATGTTCAAAGAACTAACCAAACATTCTGATAGTAATTACTGGTTCCATATTGATGAAAACCCCCTAAAAACCTTTGTTTTATATGACAGTGTCCATGTATTAAAAAATATACGAAATAATTGGCTGAATTTAAGTGGCATTGATAAGTCATTTATTATTCCTGTATGGGAAGATTTAGACTCATTTTCAAATGTTTTAAGTTCAGATGACTGTAACCCTGATTTTAAAGAGGTAACTCAAGCATCATTTAGTGACATAAGAGCAATCTACAAAAAGGAATCCGATTTACTGATTAAGTCTGCACCAAAGTTAACATTTAAAAGTGTTTATCCAAATTCACTTGAACGCCAAAGGGTTTCTTTGGTTACAAACGTGTTTCACGAGTCTACAGTTTCTGCTCTAAACAAGTATTGTTATAAAGGTACTGCTTTTTTTGTCAGAGTAATCCTAATGTGGTGGTCCATTGTTAATATTAAGCGGCCTCTCACCCATTTTGTTAAGCGTAATAGTCTTCAAATGCCTTTCAAAAATCCCGAAGACAAAAGGTTGGCTTTCCTAAAGGCATTCCTCCAATGGTTGTCCACGTGGAAAAAGAACGATGAAAATGATTCCTCAAAAAAGAGTTGTTTAACCAATGAAACTTACAACGCTTTGTATGTAACAACCTATGTATTACGTGAGATTATTATTTATGCTCTACAGAATGTGAACCCCTCTTATGTGTTAACTGGCAAATTTCAGAGTGACCAATTAGAATCCAGGTTTGGGCAGTACCGCCAACTAACAGGCGGCAACTATAATATAACAGTTACTCAGGTAATGGAGGCCGAATTGAAAATAAGGTTGAAAAGCGTACTTGGCCTTCATTCAGCCAGGTATGGAGCAGTTACTTTTTCGAAAGAAATGATAATGTCCTCTTCCGATACAAATTCAGGAGAAAGTACAACAAGCAGCCTTTCGTCAGCTATTGTTGACGATACCTTTTACAGTATTTTAGAAGACAAGTACACTGAAAACATACAATTCGATGAGTCGGGTTTTATATATGCCTGTGGTTACATATCGTTCAAGCAATGTTCAAGAATAAAATGTGAAGAATGTTTGGCTTTGCTTAGAAATAAAGAAAAGATAAATGACAGCTACTTCAATGAAATAAATAGGGGCGGACTTTCAGTTCCTGCAGATTTTATTTTATCAGTGTGTAAACATGTTGTTGGAATTACACAGGCACTAATTTCTGATAAGTTTGAGGAACAATTTTTAAAATGTAAATGTAACAATCAACGCCAAGTAATTCAAAATCTTAGTCTGCTCGGTATTTTATCAGATATTGAATTGTCAGAAACTGCCGAGAAAACTTGTACCTGTGGATGTAATGTTATGACAATAGTCACAAGTATTGTCTTAACAATGAGTAACATTTTGTTAAATAATTACAGGAAGTTGAGGAATGAACGGGTAACTTGCCATAGTAATCACAGAAAACTTGCTATTCTTTGTTAGAGGCCAACCTGTTGTATATTATGTAAATGTCAAATAAATATTGAAAGCAAACAGAAAACTTGCTATTCTTTGTTAGAGGCCAACCTGTTGTATATTTTGTAAATGTCAAATAAATATTGAAAACAAATTGGTTTTGTTACTCCAAGTAAGCCCTCCTCACTCTTGACAATCCTTTTACTTTAATGTTGAAAAGGACAAATATTATTTCGTTATTTCAATTTGATTTCGTGGCGAAGCACTCGCATCAACAGCTGGCTGGCTGTTATGGCCATCCCAGTTCAGAGAAGTGCAGCGTTGCAAGGTCGAACGCCGCGGCCTTCCGTAGAGCCGGCCATGCCTGTACTCGAGCAATGTTGTTTTCATTCGTGGGTGTGGAGGGACGCCAACTTCGATCTTCATCCTCCACAGTCTGCCGTCCTTCACTGAACATTCAACACCAGTGACCGACCATTTGACGAGACATGACTGCTACACCATACACGATCTGTAGGCGTTCATGGATGACTGATACACTATACGTACGTGCCCATTCATACCGGATAACAGCACGCACTTCCTTTGGCGACCTCGTTGTCATCGTGGGTAGTGGTTTTGTAAGAGTTCTACAGCCACCGCCACCGCTCCACCACCCAAGATGGCGACCGCGCGCAACCACGTACATGGATGGCGCGCATTTCAAAATAAAGATAGTGAGCATGGCTTAACCTAGCCTATCCTAGTCAAGCTAACCTAGTTTAGTCGACTTAACCAAACCTCATTGAGGACATGCCATGGCCTAGGTGCAAAACATGGTGGATGGATGTTTTATTTCATTCATTCATTCATTTATTTGCAATGGGGGGTGTGTCCCCCGGTGGCAAATTGGATATACATAACAAATACATAATTATACATAACAATACATAATTATACATAACAATTCAATAACAATTAAACAACAATTAAACTGGAGTATTTACACAAATAGTCAGTCTTTTCTTAAACACACCTATATGTTTGGGAAAAGGCTCTAAGACTGCGGCAGGTAGAGAGTTCCAGTTATCAATGGCACGGTTTACAAAAGAATATTTACCATAATTTGTTCGCTGTGGTCGGCCCTTAACTTTGAAAGGATGATCGCTCCTACCCATGTAAGTGGGCTTTCCCAATCGTTTGCTAAGCTCACCCCATGCTGGTTGATTTGTATACGTGTTGTACATAGCGCAGAGTCTAGATTTCATCCTCCTAGCCTCCAGTGATTCCCACCCAAGTTTCTTTAACATACGGCTCACACTGCTCCTGGGATTAAAGTCACTGAGCACAAATCTAGCGGCCTTTCTTTGTACCATTTCCAACTCATTGATGAGCCCTACTTGATATGGATCCCAAACCGCCGAGGCATATTCCAGAATAGGTCTTACAAGTGACAAATAGCCTAATTCTTTAGCAGAGGTACTACTTCCTTTTAATACCCTCATTACAAAGTGCAGGGATTTGTAAGCTTTTGAAACTACACATCCTACATGACTACTCCATTTCATATCATTCCTTACGTTAACGCCCAAATATTTGCAAGAATCTTCTTCTACAAGTATTTCCGAGCCAATGTTATATTGAAAATCCTGCCTTCGCACTTTCCCTATTTTTAAGAGACTACATTTTCTTGTGTTTATTTTCATTTTATTTACAATCGCCCACTTATAGACCAGGTTCAGGTCCTCTTGCAGCACTGCATTGTCTTGTGAGTCAAGTATCTTTCGATATATTACACAATCATCCGCAAACAATCGACAGTCACTGCGAATTCCATTTGGTAAGTCATTTATAAACGCCAAAAACAACAAAGTTCCGATTACGCTGCCCTGAGGGATACCCGATGTTACGGTAATTTCATCCGAGAATATGCCTTCGACTTTCACTTTCTGGGAACGACCCGTCAAAAATTCTTGGATCCATAAAATTACTCTTCTATCAATCTTCGTCGAAGCTAATTTATGGAGTAGCATGTCATGCGGCACGACATCAAATGCCTTCGCAAAATCTATAACCACGGCGTCGACTGAAACTCCATGGTCTAACGATTCGCTAATGTCTTGAAAAAGTGATAGCATCTGACTCTCGCATGAGTAACCTTTCCGAAATCCATGCTGCCTTTCATTAAACCATGATAATGTTTCCCACTGTTCCCTCAAGTAGTCGCAAATGAGATGCTCCATCTGCTTACAAACGATGGACGTAAGGCTAACCGGCCTGTAGTTGCCCAATTCAAGTCTGCTCCCTCCCTTAAATATTGGGACTACCGTAGCTCTTTTCCAGTCATCTGGGATTTGCGCATTGTTTATGGACACATTAAATATCACCTCCAAGTATCGTGCCACGGCCCTACCTCCTAATTTAAGTACTTCACTAACAATATTATCAGGACCCTTTGATACATTGAAACGCAGTTTTTGTATTAGCTTTACAATTGCTGACTGGTTTATTTGGAACAGAGGGGCCCCTGATTCGTCGTTAAGGTCCAACACACAGCTATTGGATTTATTGAACACACTACCGTAAAAGACATTTAATTCATTAGCAATGGCCTGTTTCTCAGTAATTAATTTACCGTCACCGGACATTATCATCGACAAATTATTTGAATTTCCCTTTCTTCTCCTAACATAACTGTAAAATTTTTTCCACCCACCCCCTCCCGAACCAAGTAAACCTTGCATATAACTGTCATGAGCAGCCCTCTTTTTTAAGACGAGTTCTCTTGATAAGGACTTAAATTTCAACATATACTTGTCACTATCATGTCTTTTATTGCATAATTTCCTAATTTTCCTTTTTAGTCTCCTAATTTCTCGTGTGTAATACTCAGGGTCTGGGTTTTGTTTCAGCAATTTAAATGGGACAAATTTATCAACAGCGCTATTTAAAATTTTCAAAAAGTTAGTCCACAGGATATTAATGTGATTTCCTTCCGATGCCCATCCTACAAATAGCTCATTCAAATACCCCTGAAACTTGCCCTGATCCGCCCTGCGATACTGGAATATGATCTTTTTTGCTACATCAGAGTCTAATTTTGTAACGTCACCATATCTAATATTTAATTCAACCCCAGAATGGTCACTAATTCCTGGTACTTTCAGACAGTTAATATACAGCTCTACAGGCCTTACGAGATAAACATCTAAGGTATTATTGTCTCTAGTTGGGAAGTCAACTACTTGGGAAAATCCCCCCTCCCTTAAGAATTTATTTGCAGCGCTCTGAGCTTGACCACAGCTAGTTGACTCACCAGACCAGTCTACTTTGGGGAGGTTTAAATCTCCTGCAATTATTATGCTCTTTTTCATAGCATTACCCGTACAAGTTTTATCATACAGTGTTTCGAGGAGAGAAAAGTTATCTTTCGGTGCTCTATACGCCCCTATCACCTGAAGAGGGAATTTATTTCCTTTATCTGAAATTTGTACACATAACATTTCATGATCCATATCAGCCCACTTTAAGAAACTAGCTATATTTTTGCGCACACAAATAAATAGCCCACCACCTCGTTTCCCCCGATCCCTTCTGTACATTTCGTAGGTCCCTTGAATTATTTCGCTACTATTTATGTCCTCATATAACCAAGATTCAGTTGCAATGACAATGTCCGGAGAATACGTCTCTACAAGATTCCAAAATTCAATTAATTTATTTCCTAAACTCTGACAATTAACCTGCAGTAATCTTAGAGTCTTACCTCCGGAGCAAATATCTTGAAGTAGCTCCTTCTGTTCCCATCGGCTGGCAACCTCTGGACCTGCTCCTCCTCACAAAAGCCGGCACGAACCGATGACCCTGTCATGTAGGCTCCCTAGATTGTAAGCGCCCCGTCGATTTAGATGCAGCCCGTCTCGGGCGAAGTCACGGCCACCAATCCAGCAGTCAGCTTCTACGTACACTAATCCCAGTTGTGCACATACCCAGTCCATGCGGTCATTTACAGTCTTAACTCGCCTTAACGGAACATCTCCCCGCCGAACAATGCCACTCATTATAATTTTTGCATTTCTAAACTTGCTTTTAGCTTTTCTGCCTAGTTCGTAGAGCTCCCCCATGATGTAATCAGTTGTAGCTCTCTTCTTCAAATCGTTCGTCCCAACATGGAGCAACAACACTTTAACTTTGTCACAGTCCTCTACATTTGCTTCTTCCACTTGTTGGGCAAGCTGGTCAATTTTAATCCCCGGATAACACCGCACTTTCGCACCTGATTTCCTCGAGATATTCGCACTCCATCGTATCATAGAATCACCCATTATGATAACGTCATCCTCAGTTTGCTCCTGCACGCCCTCTTCCACACTGATCCCAGTAGAAAGCCGTTCAGTCACATCCTTCACCGTTTCTTCTGATTCACGAAGCTTAGCTCTAAGTTCCTGTATTATTTGATCCCTTGCTTTGATTTGCACCCTCAAACAGTCCGGCGTATCACATACTTTACAAAACCAATTTCCGACATCACAATCCTCCTTCTTGACCTTAATACAGCCGAAGTGAAACCATTTCTCACATAGTCCACACTCAACACCATTCTTCAATGTTTTACTGCACGTCGAACACTTTAAAACTGTCACTGGATCATTTGCCTGATTCACATTTGGAGTAACAGGCCCTGGATTCACTTCCACTCCACCAATAACTAGCAATGCAGCTATCACTAGGGCTATGAACCACAAGTTGCTCGGTCCCGTACGCACACACAAACACCGGAAATCCCGACTACCCTTCACATACCACAGTCCGATCCTCGCCCGATAACTCTCCAGAGAACAACCCATTCCAGCACACCTGAGAGCTTGGGAAAAACACGACCTTTCACTTTGACTGCCAACTGCCAACTGATGTGTTTTAGCGCTGGGGCTAATGCGTACACCCAAATATATGGGGCACACGCAACTACCACTATGCTGTTCTTAAGGGCTTGCGATGCATGATTTAAAACAAGCCAACTGTTGCAGTGTATGACGTTACGCGATGCAGGAGTCGCAACCAGACGATCGGCTACGCCGACCCTTTAGCCAAGTAAGATTATTGATATCTCGCAAACCAATAATCGGATATTGCTATGCGACATGTTGTTGGACTCAGGGTGACGCCCTTTTTCCTATGGTGCATGGATTTATTCAAATATGCCAAAACGGCACGACTATTGATCTGAGATTTTATAAACTAACTAGCTCTTAAGCCCGGCGTCGCTCGGGGTCACAATTGGATATTGGGATATCGTAGCTTTGCTCGCTGTGACGTATTGCGTGTAACCCGGACTAAGATTATAATGTGCAATATTTCGCCAATCAAAGTCGTTTTGCGTTTTTTTTATGATAAACAATTGTGTTGAAATTGTTAAGCAGGTGGGTACGACGGCTCCCTACTGCTTGTTGCTTATAATAGATTAATCCTGAAACTTCGCTAATATAACTGAATATTTAAGGAGCTTATTTTAATCGTAATATGCATTATTAACCTTGGCCTAACTATTACATTTTAAGGGCCAATGAATTTATTTTTCTTCATTGTATTTACCTCGCATTTATTATCGAACAGCATCGAGGATAATGGCAGTCCGCAGATAAACTCTTAGAATCCCAGCTTCATAATAATATATGCATTTGATTAGTGGAATAACGAATACTAAAAGAAAATAGATAATTAATATGTGCACGCACACTTAAAAGAGAACCACTCATAGGAGTGCAGGGACACCTTGTGGCCACGATAAAAACTAACCCTATTAAAACTTGGTAGCAATCAATTGTCATATCCGCAGTAAGTAATATTGTGCAAACTACGTATCATGTCATGATTTTGAGTAAAATTAACAAAACATACTGTAATCATTTCAAGTAATAATAACAAAACCATTTTAAACATATCAATATTTCTAAGTGTCTTGTGACGGAGTTGACCAGTGAGATTTATAAGGCAAACTTAATAAACTAATTGGAGAGTCGGTAGAATACGCCACAGTAGTCTGTGAATTTAGGTTGCTCATAATGGCAGAAAACGATCAAAAAGCAGTTAAATATTTGCAAATAGAAGTATTCAAGTAACAAAAATAAATCTATAAACAGTAAGAAAGCATCCCGAGCAATTAGGAAACAATTATACCCCAGGAACCGTCGTAAAGATCCAAATAGTCACATACAATAAGCTACGCAGAGACTATAAAATTAGACTCAAAATCACGCTCGTGTTCGACCCCACAATCCACCTTTATAAATAATACAATTCATGTAGGGATATAAAATTTGTACATTCCTCACTCATACTGTGAAATAACGAATCCTCGCCAATGCAGTAAGTCCTCATCCTCGTGACGACGCCTTTAAATAAAATTATAAAGCTTGTGGGGCATGGAAATTCAGTATTTGTACCAAAGGGCCTAAATGAAGGGAATGGAGGGTGCTGTCCGAATTTTCAAGTAGATAGTGTTACTGGACTTGTTCCAAATGGTAAGTATGTAAAATTCAGTTCAGCTTGGTGAAACGGTGTAGATTTGAGCCCAGTAAAACGGTGTAGATTTGCGCCAAAGGGCCTAAATGAAAGGAATGGAGAGGGCTATCCAAAATTATTGTTGCCAAAAACCTCCCTTGGGGTGTGCACTACAACCCTACAAAATTTCAATGCAATCGGTTAAACGGTGTCGTAGTCCATTGGCATCGGACAGATATACATTTCCATTTTTATCCTATTTTCATTTATGAAAAATAGGCATATGAGATCACCTTTTGTCCGTGTGTCTGTCTGTGTGTGCGTGTGTGTGTGATGGTGTGTGTCCCCCCTAATAACTTTTAAACGGCTGGAGCGATTTCAATGAAACTCGGTAAGTTCATAGCACTATTCCGGGCGACCCCGACCGTGCCCTTCAAATTTTGTTACGTCTCACCAATCCAACATGGCGGCTGTGCGAAATATTTAACCAGCATTCAATATCTCCGAAACTATTACCGATATCACCCTGGAATATTTTAAGGTGATAAAGGAAACTACTAGACGTTCACCTATGTGGTTTTTGAAAACCTGATAACTACAAAACCAACATGGCGGTCAAGCGAATTTGCAACTTTTAATTGACTTTTCTCGCGATTTAACCAACCAAACGCAATAAAACTTGGTACACTACATTTTTATACACAGTGTAATGCACCGACATAAAATTTCGATCAATTGTTTATATAACCTCAAGATGGCGGACGTGCCAAATATTTCAACGGCATTCTATATCTCTGAAACTAATAGCAGCATCACCCTGAAATTTTGTACGCAGATAAAGGGCATCTATAAGACATTCAGAAACCGGTTAACTACAAAACGAATATGGCGGTCAAGCGAAGTTGAAAATTTTAAATAGACCTTTCTCGCGATTTAATGATCCAAACCCAATGAAACTTGGTACAGGAAATATTTATACACATTGTAATGCACTGGTATCTAATTTAGTTCATTTGTTTACATAACCTCAAGATGGCGGCAGTGCGAATTTTAAAATTAAGTTTTTTATTTCTTGTGTCGTAATCATGCGATCGAAGTGAAAGTTTGAATAATGAACCTACGCAATAATTTTCCTTTAATGGTACATGACTCTATGGCCTATACATATAACAATCCAACATGGCGACCATCCGAAATATTTCGTTGGATCTCAATATCTACGAATCTATTACAGCAATCAAACTGAGTTTTTTAATGTTCATAGGGACAATGAACGTAAGTTCACCTATCGGACTTTCAATAACCTGGTGATCACAAATCCAACATGGCGGCGACGCGAAATATTCACATGGTCGTTTCTCGCAATTTAACCATCCGAGTGCAGTGACACTTGGTACAGTAAATCCTTATACAAATGTTAATCCACTGGCATCTAACTTTTTCAATTGTTTCCATAACCACAAGATGGCAGCTGTGCGAAATTTTAAAATCTCCTTGTTACTTCTTGTGTCCTAATCATGCGATTGAAGTTTGAATACTACACGTACACAATACTCTTCATGTAACTACATGACCCTAACACCTTCATATATAAAAATCCAACATGGCGACCATCCGCAATATTTAGTCGGTTCTCAATATCTACGAATCTATTACAGCAATCAAACTGAAATTTTGTAGGTTGATAGAGGAAAATAACATAAGTAGGATATATGAAAATAGGCTGTATAGTTCTTCACGGAACTACTTGTATATAAGATGAGAATAGGGATTGATAAGCGACACCATGGCAACACCATATCTCGAGGTCCAATTCCGCTTGCATTCTGTCTCTGTAAGATAGGAGGCACGTCCAGAAAGTAAGTTCCGTTTGGTAATAAAATTAAATTGTGTACAGAAACAGAAAAAATATTTATTGCACAACATTCTACACTTCTTAAACTACTTTTCCACATAACTGCCGAACTTTTGCAGGCATTTGTCATAGCGTGGCACAAGTTTTTGGATACCTTCTTCGTAGAAGTTTGCCGCGGACCGTATACGAGAGTGAAGACTCCCCTGTAAGATATCCTACCGTTTGACCACCACTGTTAGGCAAATTGCGTGCTTACCAGGAGAATAGCGTATGTTTAGGAGTTCTCCTGATCACATACGCAATTTGCCTAACAGTGGTGGCCAAAGGGTAGGATATCTTACTGGGGAGTCTTCACTCTCGTTTACGGTCGGCGGCAAACTTCTATGAAGAAGGTATCCAAAAACTTGTGCCACGCTATGACAAATGCCAGCAAAAGTTTGGCAGTTATGTGGAAAAGTAGTTTATGAGGTGTAGAATGTTGTGCAATAAATAATTTCTCTGTATCTGTACACAATTTAATTTTATTACCAAACGGAACTTACTTTCTGGACGTGCCTCGTATAATATTTGCATGAAGGAATAACAGACTGTTAAATAGATAGACGTCAGTGTCGCGAACTTCCGTACGAACAGTGTTGCCACCTGTATAAAATAGACCCTAAAAGATGGTTTGCATTCTTTCGGAAAAACAAAAAAATCAAATCAAGTATACATTGAAGCAAGGAAATTAAACATTTTCTCCGCTCATACTGTAAAACTAACGAATGCTCGCCAATGCTGTAAGTCCACATCCTCGTGACGACGCCCTTAAATAAAATTATAAAGTTTGTGGGGCATGGAATTCAGTATTTGTACCAAAGGGCCTAAATGAAGGGAATGGAGGGGGCTGTCCGAATTTTCAAGCAGATAGTGTTACTGGTCTTGTTCCAAATGGTATGTAAAATTCACTTCAGCTCGGAGAAACGGTGTAGATTTGAGCGCAGTAAGACGGGGTAGATTTGTGTCAAAGGGCCTAAATGAAAGGAATGGAGAGGGCTACCTAAAGTTATTGTTGCCAAAAACCTTGCTTGGGGTGTGCACTACAACCCTACAAAATTTCAATGCTATCGGTTACTCGGTGTTGTAATCCATTGGCATCGGACAGATATACATTTCCATTTTTAGCCTATTTTCAATTTTGAAAAAATAGGCTTATGAGATCACCTTTTGTCCGTGTGTGTGTGCGTGTGTGTGTGTGTGTGTGATTCGTGTGTGTGTGTCCCCCTAATAAAATCTAAACGGCTGGAGCGATTTCAATGAAACTCGGTATGTTCATAGCACTATTCCCGGCGACCTCGACCGTGCCCTTCAAATTTTGTTACGTCTCACCAATGCAAAATGGCGGCTGTGCGAAATATTTCACTAGCATTCAATATCTCCGAAACTATTACAGATATCGCCCTGAAATTGTGTACGGTGATAAAGGGTACTACTAGAAGTTCACCTATGAGACTTTCAAAAACTTGGTGACTACAAAACCAACATGGCGGTCAAGTGAAGTTGAGACTTTTAAATAGACTTTTCTCGCGATTTAACTATCCACACGTAATGAAACTTGGTACAGCAAATGTTTATACACATTGTAATGCACTGCAGTCTAATTTAGTTCAATTGTTTACATAACTTCAAAATGGCGGCTGTGCGAAATATTTCACTGACATTCTATATCTCCGAAACTATTACAGATATCACCCTGCAATTTAGTACGGTGATAAAAGGTACTGATACAAGTTTACCTATGTATATTTCATAAACTTGTAAAGTAGATAACGAACATGGCGACCAAGCGAAGTTGAGACTTTTAAATAGACTTTTCTCACGATTTAACCATCCAAACGTAATGAAACTAGGTACAGCAAGTGTTTATACACATAGTAATGCACTGGAGTCTAATTTAGTTCAATTGTTTACATAACCTCAAAATGGCGGCTGTGCGAAATATTTCACTGACATTCTATATCTCCGAAACTATTACAGATATTACCCTGCAATTTTGTACGGTGATGAAGGGTACAGGTACAAGTTTATCTATGTATACTTCATAAACTTGTAAAGTAAAAAACGAACATGGCGACCAAGCGAATTTGAAATATTTTAATAGACTTTTCTCGTGATTCAACTCTCTGAGCGCAGTGAAATGTGGTACAGTAAATGATTTTGCAGATTGTAATGCACTGCCATCTAATTTAAATCAATTGTTTACATAACCTCAATATGGCGGCTGTGCGAAATTTTTAAATTAAGTTTTTATTTCTTGTGTCGTAATCATGCGATCGAAGTGAAAGTTTGAATAATGAACCTAGGCAATAATTGTCCTTGAATGGTACATAACTCTATGGCCTATACATATAACAATCCTAAATGGCGAGCTTCCGAAATATTTAGACCGTTCTCAATATCTATGAATCTTTTACAGCCACCAAACTGAATTTTTTTAAAGTTCATAGAGACTATGAACATATGTTCACCTATAGGACTTTCAGTAACCTGGTGAGCACAAATCCAACATGGCGGCGACGCGAAGTATAAATATTTAAGTGGACGTTTCTCGCGAATTAACTATCCGAGTGCCGTGAATTTTTGCACGTTAAATGCTTATACAAATGTTGATCCACTGGCATCTAATTTATTTCAATTGTTTGCATAATCACAAGATGGCTGCTGTGCGTAATTTTAAAATCTCGTTTTTACTTCTTGTGTTCTAATCATGCGATTGAAGTTTGAATACCACACGTACACAATAATCTTAATGTAATAGTACAAAAATAAAAATCCAACCTGGCGACAATCTGAAATATTTAGACGGTTCTCAATATCTACGAATCTGTTACAGCAATTAAACTGAAATTTTGTATGTTGATAGAGGCAATTAACATGAGTAGGATATATGAAAATAGGCTGTATAGTTCTTCACGGAACTACTTGTTATATATAAGATAATGGGATTTGTACACTCGAGGTATCCTAGAACTTGACATGACGCCCTCATTTTTATGGATTTTTTAAAACTTTTGTTTTTCTTAATATATTGCAAACCCATAATGTTAGAAGTTTACTGTGTGTTATGAAACATAGCTAGGTAGAGAAAAAAATATTGTAGGCTACACGTATGGTGACTGACTCGTCTTTGACCATTGGAACTTGTTTTCAGACTTGACTACTGTACAGAGGGAGTATAGGTTTAGTAACCATGAGTTAATAAATAACAGGCACACAGGTTTACACAAAATCTGATCCAATAATTAAAGGCTGTGCTAAATTCCAACCATTTTACATACATTTTGTTTCTTTTTTGTTTTAACACTTCTTCCACAAGGTAATGGTTTGGAAACGCTGTCTTTTGGAGTTCTTGGATATAAAATCTGCATTTTATGGGTTCATGGTTGAGGTCCTGTTCAGGTTGACTTGACGAATACGAAATAGTTCTGTCTTCCAATTTGGTGTATAGCCCTTGTCGAAGACAGTCTTGAATTTGCTCACACGAACATGGTCTCCGATTTTGTGGAGGTGACGTTTAGGGTCAGCTGTTTTGATGGGGTTAAACAGTTTATCCAGCCGGGGAATATTTTTGGTTGCCACTCGGGGTTTTGCCCCAATGGTTCTGAGTTTAGTATCATTGTAACGTGACACTAACTCAGGTAATACGTCTTGCCAGCGGTAAGAGCCCCGAGCTGTAAACTCTTTCCACATATTAGTTTTTAGAGTGCGATTAAACCTTTCAACCACACTGTCTTTAGATTGTTGTACGTGGTATAATGGTGAATATTGAAAGATTTCAGGAAACTGGAGAAATTCTTGTTGAAAAATTATTTGCCCTGGTCGGTTTGCAACAACTGGGGTTGACATTTAGATTGTTGAATAATATGTTTAAAGGCCTTGGTGACTAGAGGCCGGAATTGCGACGCACAAGTTGAACAAAGGCCATTTTGGAATACACATCAATGACAGTGAGCATATAGCCTACACCATCGCTAACGCTAGCATAGGGTATTATCTCTATCAAAACAGCCTGCCAAAGTTCATCTACAGCCCGTGAAATAACCTTGAGCCGCTGATAGTTACGTCTAGCAGGGCGATGCAACTCTTATTTTCACTTTGACGGGTGAGGGCTTAAATAATAATTTTGGCATTTCGAAGTTCTTGTTCAATTTCTTGAATTTCCCAATCGTGACCGGTGTGGCCAGCTTGACGTGAAGCAAGCAAGAGCTGTAACCGCTGGACGAGATTATTGGGATTATGCCAGTAGGTAACATCTAAAAGGGGATTTAATGGTTTAATGTCACTCCCGAAGCTGATGCTGTACAACGAACACTTTCAGTGGTTGGAAACAGATTTGAAATGATAGTTTTATACTTGATACTTTTATTGGCATTGACTGGTATAGATCGTATATATTCTCGCCTATAACCATCGGTGGCCATTAAAATGGATTTATATTTGTCACGGTCCTCTAGTGTATAATCATGTGAAGATGGTGTTCTGTAAAATAACAGCGTTAACGGACCTGGCGTTAATTTATAGTTTATATGTTTTGATAATGACACTAATACGAGTAAATTTAATAGATGAATCACCAATTTTAAAACCATCATCTTCATATCGAACACCATAGGTAGTATCGTTTTGTTTTTGTAAAGAGCTTTGTGAGATAGGGTTCCAGCTTTGATCCATAATATTTTTTTAAATGTGTTTTAATTCATCATTATGTTGAGGTGTGGACAAAAGTTCAGACAATGTAGGCTGCTTGGAAGTAGAGGGTGTTTCAACAATGATAGATTTTGTTTTTAAAAACTGTGTAAGTGGTGATGATTTTTCTTGAAGAGCAAACACTTGATCATCCTCATCCTCAACATCGCTAGAACTATTCAATTCCTCTCCTTCCCTCAGGGATCTCGTGTAGAGTCTGCGTGGCTTGTGGAAGAGTGGGTAGCGTTTCAGATGGCTTGAAGGATGGTTTAAACATGGCATTTAGAGCAGGCGCTAAATGTTGTTGAATAAACAAAGCATTATCCGCACGTGATCGTTTCAATTGACGAAACTTTTGGCGAATAGTATTTTTTGCGCTAATAATTTGCTTTTTCAATTGACTCTCTGCTAACGCCATGGTGTCTCAACAAATGACTTATGAGGGAATGAGACAGTCCCTTAAATAGCAATAAAATGATCAAAACCTAAGCAATAACTTCCCTGGTTAAGTTCACTTTGTTTGTCAATGACCAAGCAGGCATAGCGTTGGGTGTTCCAGCACTTGGCACACAATTCAGCAAACGTTTGGAAGGTCATATCTGGCGCTCATCCTGGCGAAATAAAACAATGACATTGGCATTTTCACGAATAAGTTGTTTATACATTTTAGAATATGTTTGTCCAAAATAGAAGCAATCGATATGTTTGTGACGACCCATGCTGAAATAGCTTTGAATGATGGCTTATCGTTCAGTGGATACATCATCGAAAATCATTAGTGAATCAGGCTTCACCGCATCCGGGGCAATAACATTTTCTTGCATATAAAACATAAAATAACCCATATTCTCAGTCTGTAATTCAGACATGACTTGGTCCAGAAACAAGTAGAGTGGCTGGTAGAGATTTTGCAAAAATATAAATACGGTATTTTGAAAACGCAGACAATTTGGCGCTGTGATGAGCGTGAGCAAAAGATTGGTCTTTCCAAATCCTGAAGGTCCCACGATGATGCAGCGAATGGAAGGCGGAAACAGTGAACCATGACGTTCACGTGATGTAGGATAGAGATGGGAAACCATGTCACCCACGGGGAATGACTCTTGCTGCTTAATAATCTTCATATTAACTAAAGGTCAAAGAGGCTAGCAGGCTGTCTATACGCATGGAACCGAGCACTGAGACAGGAACAGTAGGCTAGCACCACAGGTTGACGACGGATGTCTATGGACGTGCGTTAATGGTCAAGACCAAGACTGTTCCCTTACATGATCCTAAACAAGAGACAGACCCAGCCAATAAACACTATGTGGATAGGACTGTGGTGGCACGCACTAAACAGGGAGATTATGACTTTAAGGGAAAGCGGTTAACCTTTGTGAAGCACCCTCAAGTGTCTACGGATGCCACCAAAAAAACGTATGTGGATAACAAGATGCGAGGGTTATATGACAATGTGCCCCAGCTTACTCTGGATGGCTATACGGCTAATCATAACCACATTATTCATGTAGAAGACCCCCAAGAGGATGATGATGTTTGCACCAAACGCTACCTCACCTACCAAATGAAAAGGCTTTATAAATTTGTGCCATCCATATTTTTAGTTTACCTTACCAATCAAAGACCTGTGAATGACAGGAGCCATTTACCACTAGTGAATGACAACTTTACGTATGTGCTTTCTTCAGGTTTAACACGTTATCGGTTACACTATGATGGAACCATTCATATTTTACAATCTATGCCTGATGAGAAACATTTACACGTAGAGATAAACAGCCATAGGATGTTAACACACAACCATCAAGCAGTGAAGGCGGGCGACAAATTATCATTTCATCTCAAACTTACATGGGATGAAAAGCATGCAGGAAACACGATAAACGATTTCCCGCTTCATGTGGAACTTAAATATACAGCCATGAAATAATGACCACACGTTAGCTGTCACTTAAACTTTCTTGTGAAAGGTTGTTCATCATCATCATGGTGAAACAAAGATATGTGGTGAAAAGAACTAAAAAGAAGACCCTGTCATCGTTAAAGAATGGGGTTAAGGCATTGGTTGACAAGGCCTTGCGAATGAAAAAAATAGAAAATATCGTGTTGACGATAGATTAGTTACTTAGTTATTGTTGTTTTCAGGGGCGGAACTACGAGGTCATCTTCCCCTGACGTTAAGGAAAGCTCTCCGAGCAGCACAGAGACGTGTTATTCCAAAACGTAAACAACAGATTTCAAAACAAGACCGAGTGATTCCTGTTCCCAAACGAGCGGGATTTTTACCAGCTTTATTTATTGGTCTGGCCGCCCTGGGTACACTTTTGGGTGGTACCAGCGCAGTGGCTAAAACCATTAAAGCTGTAGAACAAGGCAAACAACAATTGAAAGAAAGTCAGTGACACAATGAAACGATGGAAGCCATTGCGATGGGAGCTAGAAACGCCAATAATTTAAAGCCAGCCTTTTATAAACAAGGACTTGGAATTTACCTATCTCCAAAAAAATAAAAATAAATAACCACAGCCATAGCAAGACATGCTCTGACGCATGAAGAAGTCAAAACCTATGCCAAACAACTAAAGTTTTACCATTTTCGAGATGTGTTTATGCGGAACCGATTACCCCCCAAGACCTCGGAAACAGGAATGTGCTGTCCTTAATCTAGATGATCTCCGAGGACCAGGAACCCAGTATGTAGCCTATGTGAAGGAGGGGTCCACGGTATGGTACTTTGACAGTCTTGGGAATTTGCCCCCGCCCATGGAACTAGTTACGTATTTTGGAAACAGGACCAAGAAATATTATAATGTGAAACGTCAGCAAAAGTTTAACAGCCAAGAGTCTGGGCATATGTGTTTATTTTTTTATATAAGACACTGCATATGCAAGAAACGTTAACAGTATGTCGGCTGAAAGTAAGATGTTTACACTGCATGGACGAGGACCTGAAGTCAGCCTAGACTGTTGAGTGAAAGACCTTATAGTTTGGGACTCGTTTCTCTTGAAACTTACAGTAGAATATACAACATACGTAAAAATGTGAACAACAAGTTTTACTTTGATGATTCTGTGCTAACCGTGAACCCTGGTGGATACACCACAGACGATATTTATGAACACATTTACGTGGTGTTGATCAACCAATATGGATTAAAGTTATTTCTTGATGGATCACGCAAGTTTGAACTTACAGGAAATACAAACACTCATCGCTGCAGTATTTTATGCACGTTTAAGATTTATTTTCAATCACCAACCGGTTTCAATTGGCCCTTTACTGGGGTTTCTACCACGAGTGTTGGAACCCAACAAGAGACATGAATCGGACCATGAAGTGAAATTGATTGAGGACCATCACGTGCCGGTAACGTGTAATATTATTAGCAATGTATACACCTATCAAGAGCCATCGCATTCACTCTATGATTTTATTGTGACATCGCCCAATGGCTATATTATTCGTGAAAACCCTCCAGTGGTGCTTTTTCATTCTGTGGCTGTTGATCATATTAGTTATTTAACTTTAAGACTCATCAATAGAGACCAACAACTCATTCAACTAGATTCTACCACACCAGTCACCTACAAGTTGGTTTTAAAGCCACTATGAAGTTAGTGTTTAAACAACAGCACCGTCTAGGAAAGGTTTTAGTTGTTTGCCACGTGAATACACGTTAACACCAAAGGACAAGGGGATTTTACAGCATCTGTGTTACCACGAAAACCCACATGATCAATTCTATCCTAGAGGTGGTGAACCGCATCGAGGAGCAAGAAGGGGTGGTAAAAATTGATCCCATTCTTATCAAGCTCAAACACCTGGACTAATTACAATGATGAAATAAAATCAGTGAAGATGACACCAAATGTGTTCTATAGAATCTGTGCTCGCAGACAGTGAGAGCCATTTTTATATCAAAGTCTGCAATCATACTGTGTAGAGCCAGCAAATATTTTGATAATTGCCAAGACAGTAATTCTAGACTCAGTGCACGATCACGTGCAGAATTTATTACTGAAAATGTATCATCACTATCTAAGCCACATGTGGAACGTCATTCTACGAGTATTATCCGTGTGTGAAATAGAGTAGACGCACCATGATGTGAGGGGAATATCTGAAGAGGAGACTTCATCATGACGGAGGAAACTTACTACCACGCGGGACATGGAGCCGAGATGCCCATCAACCCGGAGTCCAACCGTAGGAAGGAGATGCTGAACGTGGGTCGAACACGAGGACGCAGTAGAAGACTGGTTCGGGAGAGGCTTGATTTGAGAAGCATGGTTTTGGAGACACCATGTGAACCGTCCAGGTCTTTGTTACCCCTCAATTCTGACGAATATGAGGTGAGATGATACTACTGTGAGTCTGTACCTCTTTCTTGTACGGGTTATGCTGTGGTAGATTATTTGTAGTTTAGTTAACCGAACTTCTTGATAACCAGCTTAGGCAGGTACTTTTCTAGTTAGCTCTCATTTTGCTATTCTTTTCAGTGTGAGTTATTCACCATTCAGTTCAATCTGTATGACTTTAGGACGAGATGTCCTCACAACTTGCTAAGACATGAACATTAGTCATTTTTATCTATCTTTGGTCAACCATTAGAATGGATTAGATACAGGAAGGATGGGCAGCCATTCCTTGATTTATTTTTGGATGTGACCCCTCCAAGCTACTTTCTAGTAACGCCACTAATTGTGTAAGATGGTCGTATCGTTTGGTGATCAACTGATATCATCACATTTATATTTTTGGTTAAGACAGTCAAAGTGAAGCTTAGAAGCCACATTTGTTCTGAAGGTAGAACCTACAGGGATTCTAATTAAATATGCTTGTGGAGCATCGAACCCTAGTTTTCATCGTATCGTTTTGGACATCTCAGCAGATGTGAGATTGTCGTCAATGTTTTCTATTTCATTTGTGTCAAGCCTAGAACACACAGAAAGTTTTGTCTTAAGATATGTAAATAGTCGAGTGACATGTTTTTGTCAATCAAAGCACTCGGGCAGAGTGGAATATCTCTGAGTAACTACTACTTGGAATTTTCATGCATGACCTATCTTTGTACGCCGTATTTCTACGCAGTACAATTACTTTAAGTGATTACTTGTTATTATATGTTAGTGTTTGAACCAGCATAATTCACTACAGGACTCTATTAAGTGAATTACTGCCTACTAAATGTGTTATAAGTTGCCAGAAGCAACGATGAAGCTAGCGTGTATGCTAAGCATCAGTGAGAACAGGTTTCTGTTACCCAGAACGCACTATGCTGTATTGTGAGACAGACTATGAGCTACTTTTAGACAGATGCTTGTGCATCGTATTTTACCGTTTGAGAATTGTCTCATTCATTGGGTCAACGCCAGCGGCCATGCTGTAGAAATCAGAGGTTTTTGCTTACGTCATGAGGACGTGCCTGTTACAAGTTTTGATCGCTGATGGGAAGCTACTTCATTATAACACTATTGCTAAGTGTGTATTTTTATAGGAAGCCAGATCTTGTCTATTATAAGGTGCGTTCAAAAAGTAAGGAGCCGGAGGCTGTAATGCGCAAACCGGTGACTACATGGGCTAATCGTGGCGTGTGTAACGAGGTATGCTTCCGACCAGAGCGTGGAAGGTCACAGTCCGTCGCTAGAGGGCACGCGTGCACGTCACGTGACGATACAAAGCGAGCAGCAGCATGCATCAATCGTCCAACGCTGCCAGTCGCATTGCAAACAGTGACATGCAGGCTTCAAACGAAGAGCAAAGAAGTGTTGTTCGGTTTCTGCCAGCAAAAGGAGTAGGGGAACGGACATTCATCGCCGAATGTCACAAGTGTACGGCGAACACTGCATGTCCCTTGCAAGGGTCAAGACGTGGCACAAGTGCTTCAGGGAAGAACGGGTGTCGTTAGCCAATGATGCCCGGTTTGGGGCACCCCCCTGCATTACCGATGACAACATCCAGCTGGTTGATGCACTCGTTACCCAGTGCCGCCGAGTGACAGTGAACGCCATAGCCGCCGTGGTCGAATTGAGCGTCGGAAGTGTGCGCACCATCATGAAGGAACGACTGCACTTGCGCAAAGTGTGTGCCCAATGGGTGCCCCACAGTCTTCAACCACACCAGTAAGCATGTCGAATGGCCTACTGTCTTTGTCTTGGTTGGACGATTGATGCATGCTGCTGCTAGCTTTGTATCGTCACGTGACTTGCACGCGTACCCTCTAGCGATGGGCTGTGACCTTCCACGCTCTGGTTGGAACCACACCTCGTTACACACGCCACGATTAGCAGCTGTCGTCACCGGTTTGCGCATTCCAGCCTCCGGCTCGTTACTTTTTGAACGCACCTTATATTAATTGGCTATGTTGACACCCTGTTAGAGGCTATTGATGTAATATTTTGTGTGCATGAAGTGCACCGTCGTACAGAGTTAAATCTGCGACCATATTTTACCGGGACTAACCCGAGACTGCATCAGAAGAGCTATGCGCCACTGACAGTTATTATTGTGTCCGAGTTTTGTCAACTCGTGTTATTGTTGCCGACCAAGTGAATGATCTTACGGAAGACTTCACTTTGTTTAAGCCTAGGTGACCTGGTATCATCAGCCAATCGTCATAAACCATCGATAAATCTAAACTGCCCCCCAAATAATCATGTAGCATAATTATTGTAAACAATTGCTAATTAATTAATAACATTGAACCTAAACTTGATTTCTCAACGTTGTGCCGGCTGATTGATTCCATGTGCATGTATGCATTACCATCCGGAAATGACCATTAGACAGAGTACACTATTTTGAGACGACGGAGCAGCGTACTAACCAGTAGTTTACACCTGGTGGCGCGCGAGGCTCATGCGACCTAAGTCGTGATTTTCATCACGCACTTGCCCCCATAAATACACATTATTATATGATCTTTGATACAAAGAGTATTCAAACGTGCAGGCAGGGTTCAATGGGATATCATGTGAAGGCTGTATTTTAGTTATTTATTGAAGTGTATATAATATGTGAACCTCATGTACCTTTAGTTTTAAGAAGTTAATCTTATTGTTGTGTGCTGGTTATCATGTAGATTTTTCTGTAATGTTTGTTGTTACGGTAGTCATTCGCCGTAAATGCTTGAAATAATGTCAGGACATAGCTAGATTCAGTAAAATTAAATGTAAATTCGGGATTGGTACCATCCTAACATTCATTCGCTTGTTGCTTTGTTAACTTAGTTTCTGCTTTTTATAGTGACCCATTTCATTAGTGTAGGGTCTACTTTTCGTGCCACTACCCTAGCTTTGTTGTTGTTATTACTTTGTGTAATTGATCTTTCGAGAGGGTTTTCAACTGATTCAGTGTAGGATTCTCAACCCTTTATTTTATTTTTTATTAGCTTGAGGGATTAGCCCGAGACAAACCCTCCGAACTAGGATAGGTGTTTGTTATTTTTTTAAAATAAATTTATCACGAGTTTACTTAAGTCTGGATGTTCTTATTTTGTTGTTTTAAGTGTTTCTGCGGTGTACTTCTTGGGTTGTTATGACAAATACCATGTCTGCCCAGATAAGAAGTACATCAAATCCTCTTCGGCTTATGCGTTCGGCAGGGGAGTTTTCTAGGAAGTTATTGCGGTTAGTGGCAACCCTGACAACTCGTCTGACGGGCTCAGTATGCAAACACGAACACTCACTTTGCGCGGAGAAGCGCCCGAGCTCACCGTACATTATAATCCACCCATTCAGCTGGGACACAGGCCTATTGTGTTGGGGCTCATCTCGTTTGAAAGCTTCAACAGAATAATTAACATAGAAGAAGGCATCCACGACAAATTTTACTACAACGACGGAGTATTGGCTTTTCCACCAGGCTGTTATAACGTGGACGACATTTTAGATCACATCGATCATGTTATTTTCAAGCGTGAGTACGGTAGCTTCCAGGTCGTCGCGAGTTTGTGACCGATGCTAACAACTCAACGTATCGCGTAGATTTCCGAGCTCCATTCAAAATATTTCATACCAGCATACTCGATTGGTCCACTGTTAGGCTTCCCACCACGCGAACTTGAAGCAATCGAAACCCATCACTCCAACTTGCCAATAAAATTGGTGGAAAATCACCATGTTTCATAAACTGCAACATTATCACCGACGTGTACTACAATCTGCAAGCTTCGCACTTACTACATGACTTTATGGTTACAGTGCCTAGTGGTTTTAGCATTCGCCAAACACCCTCCTCGGTTCTTTACCATGCTGTAAGCGTGAACTGCATTCGCGAAATAACTCTTTAAGTCTGGTAAACAAGAACAATCAGCTCATTCCCTTTACCAAACACACGCGTGTAACTTGCAAGCTCTACTTGATACCAGCATAGCCATTTTTTTAAAGCATGAAGCGTTTGTACATAACTATACATAGCGTGAAAACAATTTTTTTAAGTAACATAACAAATACGACCAACTAGAGAGGTATGTAATTCGTTTTGTGAAGAGTAACTGAATATTATCAGATTGACTGGTATTACCGTGGACTTTTATCCGAGGTCTTGCTTATATTATGTTGTTGTAATTGAAAAGTGATTCTGATGTGTTTTTTTTACTATTTTATAGTTACTGATTCTTTCAGTTGAAACTTGGATCTAACATGTGTTCTTGTTTTGTAAGTTCGTGTGAGTGCTTGATACGATCAAGTCTACGTTATACCTAGTTATGAAGATAATAGTTCAGTTACTTATATTTTAATTTGCATGTAGCTTTTGAAGGGTTGTTCTAAGTCATACCAAGACATGCAGTCTTGTTGTCCCTGGCTATCATTTTTGGGAGTGTTCAAATCCTTTTTATAACCTTAAATTCGATTAATTATTTTTCGTCATTTTAAATCATTTAACCTTTTTGGATTTGACACGTAGGATATTTATTATCAAATTCTGTTTTATTTCTATCATCGTGATAGACCTTTCATTTTATGTAATGCAGTTACCATGTGAACGGTACTGATTGTTCACATATTTTTTATTACTGAAGTCAAGTTTTATTTTCATTCTGATATTAGTTGACATACCGTATTGAATTAAGAATTCATGTTTATGATCTGCTCTTGAATTTTCTTCATCCTTTAATTCTTTCTGTTCTTGATTTGTCCTATTTCTGGACTTAAATGATTTGAGTATTGGGGTTTTAAACCCTGGTTAAGGTAATTTATTATTTTTCAGTTCTCTTAATAATTTTTGATTTTCTCTGACTTAGTGAAATTACATACGTTGTTCTGGTTCAGTACCAGTTCCTTTCTTTTAATCTAATTATTTTGGGTTTTCACATCGCCCGTTATATGATTCTTCACTTCCTATTTAATTAATTTGTTTTGTTCATCATATGACTTCGTGTCGTATCACTTTTGTAACGTGTTAAATATTTTAAAATATATTGTTCCCCTAAGATTATTTCTTTCTTTCTCATTTCACAATAGATGGCGTATTATAAGTCTCTTTATTATTCTGTGTTATGATTTCTGGTCCTGCACGTTTTCTTCCACACTATTGATTGTGAATTTTTTATGTCAGTCCAGTACTGACTGTACAGTTTTATTTTACTACAGAACTCTTAGTGGTAGCGTTCACATGCTTGTCCACACAGTTATACACACGTCACTGTAAGGTCATGGAAAGATTTGTTAATACAACTAAGGTGGTGAAAGCCATGGACAGCCAGCCAGAGGTGTAAACACATGACTCATCTCAAAGTTGGATGTTGCCCACGTCCGGTCGGTTACGTCTCCAGATCCATAAAATTCTTGAGATATGACTTCTCTTTCTTTCTTCAATTATGGTAGTAGTTTTTTCTAGGTTCTGGTGTTTGGCAGAGGTAAATAGTTTCTTAAGTCTTGAACCAAAAATGATTCTATTATTCTCATTGATAAAGACAAAGAGTTATAACTATACTCATACATTTAGGAGAAAGTAAGCTATACGTTCTTTACTGAATATCTTGTTTTTTAATAACGCGTAACTGCATAAAGATTAGGTTGCACTTAAACGCAGGTCCTAGAGAACGGACGATTTGTTAATTAAAATGGACTGACTTACTAGAATTAAGCCAATATGTGGTGAACCAAACACGTTCACCCTTGTGAGTTTGCCTTAAATCTGGCAATTTCACACGTTATTTGTATGAGAAACTAGTTTATACGCGTAAATATGTAACTGCGTAAATACTGGGTTGTGCTTAATCGGAGGTCCTAGAAGAAGTGTTGACCTATAACTTAAATAATAGTGTAATGCTAAAGTAGACATTGCGATACGTTCCTACAATTTGACAGTGTACAAGACAGCTAGTCTCTGTACAGTTACATGGTTACAAGTAGAAACGAAATTTTACCACAAATAATGTGATGAATTGCTAGTTTTAAGGCAAACTCACAAGAGTGCCTGAGTTACAGGCACTCTTTGCATATTGGCTTTGGTTTAATACATCAATGCATTTTAATTACCAAATTCTATGTTCTACAAGACCTGTGCTTAAGTGCACACTGGTCTTTATAGGGTTGCATGTGATCACTTTTCGTGATACTTTCAATGTTTAGCTTGGCCCATTTGTCGGTCAAATTTGTTTCTTGTTACCGAGATCCTCGAATGATAATTATTTCTTTGGAAGTGTATTAATTGTTTAAGCGATATGCATAACCTTGTTACTAACGACTCATTTTAGATATTAAAGTTACTTACCTAGTGTTAAAGGTACCGCACCACATCACTGCATCAACTACACTGAGTTATGACTGCTCCGTACTTGCCGTCACCTCGAGCTCCTGACGTCACTTTTCTTGGACAGCCAATAACAGCGGTGTTCCTGGTCACCTGTCTGCCAGCGGGATTCTGCCCTATACAGGGTGTTACAAAAAGGTACGGCCAAACTTTCAGGAAACATTCCTCACACACAAAGAAAGAAAATATGATATGTGGACATGTGTCCGGAAACGCTTAATTTCCATGTTAGAGCTCATTTTATTACTTCTCTTCAAATCACATTAATCATGGAATGGAAACACACAGCAACAGAACGTACCAGCGTGACTTCAAACACTTTGTTACAGGAAATGTTCAAAATGTCCTCCGTTAGCGAGGATACATGCATCCACCCTCCGTCGCATAGAATCCCTGATGCGCTGATGCGCTGGAGAATGGCGTATTGTATCACAGCCGTCCACAATACGAGCACGAAGAGTCTCTACATTTGGTACCGGGGTTGCGTAGACAAGAGCTTTCAAATGCCCCCATAAATGAAAGTCAAGAGGGTTGAGGTCAAGAGAGCGTGGAGGCCATGGAATTGGTCCGCCTCTACCAATCCATCGGTCACCGAATCTGTTGTTGAGAAGCGTACGAACACTTCGACTGAAATGTGCAGGAGCTCCATCGTGCATGAACCACATGGTGTGTCGTACTTGTAAAGGCACATGTTCTAGCAGCACAGGTAGAGTATCCCGTATGAAATCATGATAACGTGCTCCATTGAGCGTAGGTGGAAGAACATGGGGCCCAATCAAGACATCACCAACAATTCCTGCCCAAACGTTCACAGAAAATCTGTGTTGATGACGTGATTGAACAATTGCGTGCGGATTCTCGTCAGCCCACACATGTTGATTGTGAAAATTTACAATTTGATCACGTTGGAATGACGCCTCATCCGTAAAGAGAACATTTGCACTGAAATGAGGATTGACACATTGTTGGATGAACCATTCGCAGAAGTGTACCTGTGGAGGCCAATCAGCTGCTGATAGTGCCTGCACACGCTGTACATGGTACGGGAACAACAGGTTCTCCCGTAGCACTCTCCATACAGTGACGTGGTCAACGTTACCTTGTACAGCAGCAACTTCTCTGACGCTGACATGAGGGTTATCGTCAACTGCACGAAGAATTGCCTCGTCCATTGCAGGTGTTCTCGTCGTTCTAGGTCTTCCCCAGTCGCGAGTCATAAGCTGGAATGTTCCGTGCTCCCTAAGACGCCGATCAATTGCTTCGAACGTCTTCCTGTCGGGACACCTTCGTTCTGGAAATCTGTCTCGATACAAACGTACCGCGCCACGGCTATTGCCTCGTGCTAATCCATACATCAAATGGACATCTGCCAACTCCGCATTTGTAAACATTGCACTGACTGCAAAACCACGTTCGTGATGAACACTAACCAGTTGATGCTACGTACTTTTGTGCTTGATGCTCGTACTGTAGAGCAATGAGTCGCATGTCAACACAAGCACTGACGTCAACATTACCTTCCTTCAAATGGGCCAACTGGCGGTGAATCGAGGAAGTACAGTACATACTAACGAAACTAAAATGAGCTCTAACATTACGTCAACATTACCTTCCTTCAAATGGGCCAACTGGCGGTGAATCGAGGAAGTACAGTACATACTAACGAAACTAAAATGAGCTCTAACATGGAAATTAGGCGTTTCCGGACACATGTCCACATAACATATTTTATTTCTTTGTGTGTGAGGAATGTTTCCTGAAAGTTTGGCCGTACCTTTTTGTAACACCCTGTATAACCCCGACTCATCTTCTTGGTGATGTCCATTCCAGTCCATTCTTCGTACAGTCTGCTGCCACGACCGTACGGGCCACGCTGGGCCTATAATACTTGGAGTATCCTTCGAAGGGCAGATTTCTCTCCTCATGGCCGCTCTGAGTCTACACTTCGGCCAAGATGTCTATGCCACCGCTCTGCAGATATCCTGAGGCTACTACTATTTAACTTCTTTCACAAATCTCCGCAAGAAACATCGTACATGCCATCAAGTGCAATTAGCAAAATTAACCTCAGAAATACTTCGCCGCAGATAAACCCTAAGGAAAAGTGTGTCAACAAAGGCTACTACGCACTGCTGTCAGTCACCGCATACCTTGTTTGTCAACAAGCTCCAGCTGTATAAAGTTCACGGCAAAGTGAGTTCACCTTCAAGTGTTTTGAGTGGGTCGCCTATGGATGCTGCGCTTTGTAAACACATTACTTCGTTTCCACCGAATTCCTTCTTATGAGGAAGGATCCTCTACGGACATACTTTCAACAAATCTATACCAAGATAAGTTTAAGTGTTTTATTATCCATTTTTTCAAGACATTTTAATTATAATTTTAAATCCAAAATGGATAAGTTTAAAGAACTCTTTTAACAAAAATCAAAAGTGTTTTTGGTGGTTATTAATATAATTTATTGTTGTTATTCATTCAGATTGTTTATTGCACCATATTTTGATTGGTTATTGAAATAAATTCTATATATTGTTACAGCATATGTTCAAGTGTGAAATCCATTCAGCCCTAATATTAAAATTATTCAGTCTAATGCTTACCCACAATGCTATTAAATCCAAGCTAATGCTTGATGCTGTTCCCCCTCTATGAGTCGGACTTTTTGGGGCAAACTCCACCAGCATGGTTACGTGCAGAAACAAGGTTTTCCTACAAATAACGTGGTAAATTGCCAGATTTTAGGCAAATAAAAAAATCAAAAGGTGGAGTATATGTAATAGATTGATTTAATTCCAATATTACACTACCAAAATTTACTTTCTCTGAGTCCTGAGTTTAAGTAAACACCAGTCTTTATAGAGTTACATGGTTACATCCAGAAATCAGATTTTTCTACAAATAATGTGGTTAATTCATAGTTTAAAGGCAAACTGACTAGAGGGTACAAAACTGGTACACTCTTTAAATATTGGCTTAATTGCACTAAATTATTTGATTGAAATGAACAAATTGTACGTTCTCTTAGACCTGTATTTAAGTACGCACTAGTCTTTATAGAGTTACGTGATTACATGCAGAAACTAAGTTTTTCAGCAAATAATGTGTTAATTTCTTACTTTTTAAGAAGCCACACAAAGAGTGACCTCACTGGTCCCCCCCCCCCCCCTTTTAGCAGATTGGCTTAATTTTATTAATCTCATTTATAAATAGTGTCTCAGGATGCATTCTAGGTATACCATCCGTAATACGGACACTTGTGGCCTCTTGAAATTGTTTTAGGTACAGCGCATAGCAAAAATAATAGAGCCCTTTAATAGAATGATATAATTAATATCAAGTACAACTTAAACTCACTACATAGCAAAAATAATAAAGCCCTATAATAGCATGATATAATTAAAACCAAAAATAACTTAAACTCAGTGCATAGTAAAAACAAGAAGTTCCGTGACGAACTAAAGAGCCTACTTCTCATGCCAATGATTATTCTACAGTATATGAACCTATTTATAATAATGACGAAATTAAGTTGGTAATATCGAAATGTCTAATTAGTTCGAAATATTCGTGGTATAATGTAGCCTAATAGAGCACTACAGTTGGCAGCCCTGGTGACTGAATATATTCTTAGTTCCATCTCTTAAGGTACAGAATACAAAATTTGGTTGAAGTCCAATGGATGTTACATGCAGTTAGACATTGGATCTAACAGCACGCGTAAAAGCATGTTGTTAACAATGTCATGCGTGTGCTGGTTAGAAATAATCGGAAATATTATATCTTGTTGTGCCAATTTTGGATGAAATCCATTTGTTAGTATTGAAGTTACATGTATTTTAAAATTGGACCTATCAGCAAGCATAGAATCATGATGGCAGCACTGACTTATATTGAAAAAATGAAAATCCACAACCTGCTTCCAGTCTTCGACCGGGTCAGGAATGGAATGAATGAATCCCCCATCTAGCGGCGAGGATATGAACTGTGCCGGCTGCCGAGGCCTGACGCACTCCTCTGGGGCAAACTGACTTATATTAATTACTCCAAATTAATCTAGAGTGTCAGGTGCTATACGTATGCAAAGTATAGAGCGGTTGGCTTGCATACTTTCTGATTTATTGATATTAGGGTAAAAGATATAGACAGCATTTATTAACAGTTGGCAGCCCTGATTGCTCTTAAGAATACTTACAGTCATATCTGTTATGTTACACATAGCACATACGAAATTTGGTTGAAATCCAACTGATAGTATAGGAGCTACACGTATTTAAAAATTGGTCCTATGAGCAGGCTTAAAATCATGTTGGTAGAACTGAAGTATATAAGGTACTCCAAATTAATCTAAAATGTCAGGTACTATACGTGTGCATAGTTTTAAGCTGTCGGCTTGGATACTTTCAGATATATTGGCATTTGGATGAAGAAAATAGAGAGAGCAATTATTAACAGTTGGCTGCCCTGGTGGCTCTTAAGAATACCCTCAGTCATGGCTGTTTATGTACACATATTACATACAAAATTTGGTTGAAATACAATTAATAGTGTAGAAGTTATATGCATTTAACCATTGGACTTATCAGAAGGCTTAAAATTATGTTGGCAACACTGTCATGTATGGCCTGCTGGAAATTAAACTGAAATAGTATTATCTACATGTGTGCCAATTTTGGAATAGCTCCCATGCATACCTTCCATGATATCCAACATGGAGCTCAAATTTCTAGTGCGTTTTTTCATCAGTTGGTAGCACTGACATAATTTTCAAATATGGGCTTGAGATATTTCGGTATACATATTTACTCATACTAAATTTGGTTTCGATTGCTGCAGCCGTTTAGGAGTTGATAGGTGAGGGGGGGAGGGGGGGGAGGAGGACACACACACACACACACAGACAAACATTTTCCCGGATCGATCTCATAAGTCTACTTTTTCCTCATTTTTGCAAAATTTGAATAATCGGCTAATAATAAAGCCCTATAGTAGCATGATATAATTAAAATTAAATACAACTTAAACCCAGTACCTATATAAAAATAAAGTCAAAAACATGTATGTAACTCATATTTTTGCTTAATTCCACTAAATTAGTCCGTTTACACTGCCAAATTGTACTTTCTATACGTTTCTCTACTCATCCCAAGCATGCTTACATAGAGCCCTTGCAAATCATTAATAAAAAAGAACTTAGATTATTTGCATTGCTGCAAAAACACAAGTACCTAGAACATTGGACGCTTGCTGCTAAAACACAAGTACTTATGATACAAAGAAATGAAATTAAAAAAGTACAAAAGCAACAAGAATCGATCCCGGGACCATGGCGCTGCAAAGAAATATTCACGAGGGACCACCATCTTGGAAAAATACAACATGGCGACTGGCATGGAGGCCGCCATCTTGAAACATGTCACGTGGGACCACCATATTTGAAAAAAAAATATGGCGCCGTCCATGGGAGCCGCCATCTTGGTTTCAGCCGTCATCTTGGAAAAAACAAAATGGCACCGTCCAAGGAAGCCACCATCTTGGAAATAACAACATGGCGCCGTCCATGGAAGCCGCCATCTTAGGTTTAGCCGCCATCTTGGATAAAACAACATGGCGACGGTCACGTGGGGACGCATTCTTTGAATGAGGTTTTGAGGCTCCTAGCGGTGAACCTTTACAACTACTAATAAGGTTTCCTCACCTCAGTGCGACTGTGGATTTGAACGACAGACATTCCAGCATATTGTGGAGGACTGCAGCCTTCGAGGCTATTATGGGAACCTGAAAGACTTTCATGATGCAACGCAGGCTGCTCTTGATTGGATTTCAAATTTAAATATTAACTTGTAAACCTGAACATTTTATAATTTTGCTTACTGCTGAATATGTGTGTTCTCATCAAAATTGATTTTAATATGTATTGTACTTGTAAATACTAATTTATATGTTTAATGTGTTCCTTGGCTTGTATAATCTCTGAATGTAGCCGCTGACTTCGAGCGAAGCGAGCAAATCAGTGGCTATGTAGATGTACTATGCCATATGCTAAATACATAAATCCTTCAGAAGTCAATTGATGACATTCCTGCACGTTTACGTCGTTTGGTCAACAACGCATGAGCATATTATTTGGAATTATAGTGTGGTACACACATTCTCATGGCCCTGAGAACCGACCACAACTTGCTTCGTGTGAAAATATTCTTTAACAAAAAACTTATGGACATTTAAAACTAGGGAGCCATATCCAATCCACCCTGTATATGTAAATGTAATTTATCTTATCTGCATGAGGCATGCAAGCAGTTGAGCATGCCGGTGAGTGGCGAATCCTTACCTATTACAGCACTTCTGAGGGAGAGATAGATAGGCAAAGGAAACAAAGCAGCATGTTTGGTGCTTTATTATCATTATTATTATTAATATTATTATTATTATTATTATTATTATTATTATTATTATTATTATTATTTTGTTATAATAATATAATTAAAATAATGTTATTGGTTTTACTATTTAGGATCCCCTCAAAGACACAAAATGTAAGGTGCAGATCTTCTTTGAACATCAGGGCTTCAAGCGATTCACTTTTCTCACTATTATTCACTATTTTCAAAGCAGCCTCACTTTACTCACTATTTGATAAAATTACTCACTATTCTCACTTTTTTAACAAAACTGGTCACATTCTGCTTTAAAAATGGTCTCGTGCACAATCAAATTGCTAGAAACGACCCAAAATATACCCATGAATGGGTAGTTCGTTTTTCTGCAACCGGTGCCTGATTTTATATTCAATGCCAAGGTAAGGATTTTGTTGCTTTGTCCCCCAGGGGCTCACATCTAGTGGGACGTGGGTTGGCGACCACGGGACCCCAGCTGAGTCCGGCATTGCTTCCACTTAATTGTGCCGGGCTCCTCTCCGTCTTCTTTCTTGTCGACCTCCCTTGGTCACCTCTTGTTCTCTTCCGACCCCGACGGTATTAGGTTATCCGAGGCCTAGGGAGTCTTTCACTTTCCCGCCTTAATTGGCCCCTGTCTCATCTTTCCTGATACCCTCCTTCTGTGAGGGGTCAGCCTTCTATTTCTTTTCCTTTTACCTCCTGCCTTGTGCTCAAGGCCCTTAAGGAGGCAGGGTGTATGTAGCTCCACCACTTCTGGTGCACCCTAGATAATGCTACAACCTCAGAGGCTCACGGCTGGTGAGTTCTGGAGTTGGTGACCCCGAGGGATTCCTGAGCTGGGTCCGTTTTCCCCTTTTGTCCCTTACCTTTGGGGTGGACCCACTCCTCTTTCCCCTCTCCTCTCCTCTCCTCTCCGCTTTTCCTTATCTTTCCTTTTCTCTTTAAGATTCCCGCACTGTTTTTGTTACTTGGTTCACCGTGTATCTAAATTCCCTTTTAGCGATTTTTAAGGCTTTTTTAAACTACGTTGCATTAGGTAAGTTTTTCGACCTAAACTACATCTCGCGATTGTTTTCAACCTCAATTACATTTTGTAAAGATTGACAATCTAAATTGCTTTTTAGTAAGTCTTTCAATGCAGGTGGCCGGGCCATTTAGTGAGTATTTTGAATTTCAATTGCATTTTGTAAGTATTTTCAACCAAAACCGCATTTTGCATGAATTTTGAATCTAAATTGCATTTTGTTTGGTGGGCATTTTGCACATATTTTAATTCTCAATTGCATTTTGTGAGTATTTTGAATCTAAATTACATTTTGTCAAGTATTTTCAATCTAAATTGCATTTTGTAAGTATTGTCAATCCACGTGAGTCGTTTGAATCTACCGTACATTTTGTAAGCATTTTCAATTTCAATTGCATTTTGTACGTATTTTGAATTTCAATTGCACTTTGTGAATAATTTGGATTGGAACTGGGATATTTCAATCTGAATTGCATTTTGTATTTTCAATTTAAATTGCATTTTGTAAGTATTTTGAACCTCAATTGCATTTTGTAAGTATTTTGAATTTCAGTTGCATTTTGTAAGTATTTCGACGCTACATTGCCATTTGTACGTAGTTTGAATCTAGCCTACGTTTTGTGGGTCTTTTTCAATCTATTCATTTTGTGACTCTTTTCGTTCTAAATTCCCTTTTGTAAGATCATATTGTGAGTTGTTGACATCTGAGTTTCTCTTTGTACGTATGTTCCGTCTCACATAATTTTCGTTCTGGTTTCCATTTCATTCTCATTTTCGCTATCACCCGGATCACAGAATGTTTTAGTGGTAGTATTTGTTGTTGGTGGAACTTTAGTATTGTTTTCGTTAGTAGAATTTTGGTATTTAATTGGTAGTAGAAGGTTAGTTAGTATCTTTGTTAGTAGAATTGCTCTTTACTTATTCTGAATGGGAGTAGCAGCCTTTCAGAATAAATCAATTCTTTACTAGTCTTATAGACGGTTAAGATATTGATAATATATGCCAACTAATGGCTACACTGCTTTCTGCTGCACGGCTGAATGCAACGGGAAACTACAGCCGTAATGCTATTCCCGAGGATATGCACCTCTCTATGCATAATTACATGTGATGATGGCCTCCTCCCTTGTAAAATTTCAATCCGGAGGTAAACTAGTCCCCCGTTCGGATCTCCGGGTGGGGACTACTCGAGAGGGGGTTAACATCACAGAAGTGACAAAGAGGAAATCTGATATTCTACGGATCGGAGCGTGGAATGTTAGAAGTCTGCTAGGAAATGGAAGGTTAGAAAACGTAGAAAGGGAAATGGATAGTTTGAGGTTGGATTTGGTTGGGATTAGTGAAATGCGCTGGCAGGAAGAACAGGACTTTTGGTCAGGAGACTATAGGGTAATTAGCACTAAATCAAACAATGGCCAAGAAGGGGTTGGTCTCATATTGAGTAGGAAACTTGGACAGCGGGTGGAATATTATGAGCAATATAATGAACGGATTATTGTAGCAAAAATAAATACTAAACCTACGTGCACCACAGTGATACAAGTCTATATGCCTACCAGT
Source organism: Meconema thalassinum (assembly GCA_946902985.2). Classification (NCBI taxonomy): domain Eukaryota; kingdom Metazoa; phylum Arthropoda; class Insecta; order Orthoptera; family Tettigoniidae; genus Meconema; species Meconema thalassinum. The sequence goes on along the minus strand of OX336388.2, from coordinate 599,084,543 downwards.
CAAGCTGATGATGAGGATGTTGAAAAGGTCTACGAAGAAATAGATGAAATTCTAAGGTATATCAAGGGTGATGAAAATATTATAGTAATGGGAGATTGGAACGCTGTGGTAGGAAAAGGGAGAGAAGGGAAGATAGTAGGGGATTTCGGATTAGGTGAAAGGAATGATCGAGGTAGCAGGCTGATGGAATTCTGCACCAAGCATGAGTTGGTCATAGCTAACACCTTATTCAATACCACAATAGAAGAATATACACATGGATGAGACCAGGAGGGTGTTGCCAAATCGACTTCATTATGGTCAAGCAGAGGTTTCGAAACCAGATTTTGGATTGTAAAACATATCCTGGTGCTGACATAAACTCTGACCACAATCTGGTTGTAATGAAATGCAGATTAAAGTTGAAGAAACTGATGAAAAGTCAAAAGCCAAAAAGGTGGGCAATAGACAGACTGAAAGTAAAGGATGTAAACGAAAGATTCAAGAAGAGTATAAAGGAAGGACTAATGAAAAACACTAAACAAACTTCAATTGCAGACGAATGGGCACTTTTAAAGAATGAAATAACAAAATCCGCAGAAGAAAACATTGGTAGGAAAGAAATAATAGGTAAAAAACCGTGGATCACTCAGGATATACTAGAATTGATGGATGAAAGGCGGAAATACAAGAATGTAAGAGATGAAAAGGGGAAAGCAGAATACTGACGTCTGAGAAATGAGGTCAACAAGAAGTGCAAGGAAGCGAAATAAGAATGGTTGAAAGAGAAATGTGCAGGTATAGAAAATCGTCTGAAATTAGGAAAAGTAGACACAGCTTATCGAAGGATTAAGAATACTTTTGGGGAAAAGAAGACTAAGCGCTGTAATATTAAGGACACAAATGGAAAGCCTCTAACAGGTAGGGAAGAAAAGGTTGAGAGATGGAAATCTTACATAGAGTGTTTGTATAAGGGAAAGGAGATTGAGAATCTTGTAATGAAAAGGGAGCAGGAAATTCATGAGGATGCAAAAGGAGATTTAATATTGAGATCAGAATTTGATAGAGCATTGGAAGACTTAAGCAGGAACAAAGCACCAGGCATAGATGATATACCGATTGAGTTGCTACGCTGCATAGGAGATGAAGGTCTGATAAGGTTATTTCACTTGGTGTGTAGGATTTATGAGACAGGTGAGGTACCCCCTGATTTCAAGAAGAATGTTATCATCCCTATACCAAAGAAAGTGGGAGCTGACAGATGTGAAGATTACCGTACAATCAGCTAGGTTACTCATGCTTCAAAGATCCTGTCTAGAATAATTTACAAGAGTATTGAAAGCCAGATAGAATCGGAGTTGGGTGAAGACCAATTTGGTTTCAGGAGAAATGTAGGAACAAGGGAAGCTGTACTAAGTCTTAGGCTGATTTTGGAAGGTAGAATAAGGAAAGATAAGAGAACGTTCATGGCATTTGTAGACTCAGAAAAGGCTTTTGATAGCGTTGATTGGACTAAATTGTTTGACATTTTGAAATCTATTGGAATAAAGTACAGGGATAGGAGGGTAGTATACAATCTATACAGAAACCAGACGGCAGTCCTTCAAGCTGAAGGACATGGGAAAGAAGCTGGTATTCAGAAAGGTGTAAGGCAAGGCTGCAACTTATCACCCATACTTTTCAATCTTTACATTGAACTAGCAATGAAGGAAATTGGAGAAAAATTTAAAGTGGGAGTGAAGATTCAAGGAGAAATAATTTCAACTCTGAGATTTGCTGATGACATCGTCATCTTGGCCGACAAGCCTGAGGATTTGAATGAGTTTTTGACTGGTATGGACTCCGTCTTACGGAAAGAATTCATGATGAAAATTAATAAATGTAAAACAAAAATACTGGAATGCAGCCGAAATAAATCAGAAACCTCTATGGAGATCAAATTGGCAGGTGAAAAGCTGAAGGAATTAGGAGACTTCTGTTACTTAGGAAGCAGAATAACCAGTGATGGACGAAGCAAAGAGGGTATAAAAAGTAGGTTGGCTCAGGAAAGGAAAGCATTTCTACAAAAAAGGAATCTGTTGACATCGAATATAGATTTAGGTACTAGGAAGTCATTTTTGAAAGCCTTTGTCTGGAGCGTGGCACTCTATGGAAGTGAAACTTGGACTATTGGTGCAGCAGAAGAGAGGACAATTGAAGCTTTTGAAATGTGGTGTTACAGGAGAATGTCGAAGATCAGATGGGTAGATAGGGTTACAAACGAAGAGGTATTAAGACGAGTTGGAGAGGAGAGATGTTTCTGGCGACTTCTAATGAAGAGAAGAGATAGGTTAGTAGGACACATACTAAGACACCCAGGAATAGCAAGCTTAGTTATGGAAGGAAGGGTCGAGGGCAAGAACTGTAGGGGTAGACCAAGGTTAGAATATGTTAAACAGATTGCCTCGGATGTAGGGTGTGGTAGCTATGTAGAGATGAAGCGATTAGCTCGGGATAGGGAGTCATGGATCGCTGCATCAAACCAGTCAAAAGACTGAAGACTCAATCATCATCATCATCATTGGTTTTACGTCCCTTTAAACTACTACGGCTTTTAGAGACGCCGGGGTGGCGGAATTTTCCCCCGAAGAGGATTTTTAACGTGCCAGTTAATCTACACCCTCACAGTTGCGCACCCTCAAATGCCAACTGGCTGCACCTTGGGAAATGCAGGCGAGAACATTACCGCTGAGCCACGCAGTCAGCCTATAATAATATAATTATCATTATTATTATATTCTATTTAATGGTGGTCGGGTGATTGGTGTTGCATGAGGGAGGTGCACACAGGGTTGAGAACGCCCGGTCTACGCAGTTCGCGGTGCCATGCCTTCTCTCGAAACAGTTCCATGAGTAGTGGGATGGGGACAGTTCTGTCTACTAACTTATTAAACCCTCTTCGTATTTGCCCCGAACCTGATATCTCGCTAACCAATCATGGGATTTGAACATACAGGGTGTCCTAGCACTCGTAGTGATGCCCCCTACATTCCTATAGCCTCTTTATGTAATTAAAATACCAAAACTAAAAGGTCATCCGCGAGTAGTGGGGTAGTGTATGTTTTCTCAAGTCGCGCGTGTGCTTGAATATGTATGCCTATGTTGGGAAAGGGTTAGGTGGTGGGGGAGGAGTAGGGTCGAGTGAGGGGTCGTTTAGATGGTATTTTCCCGCTCTATTTGATGGTGAGGTTATTTTTTTAAATGGATAGAATTTAGAAACGCAATTTGGGGTAAACTTGTTTTGACATTTTGACGATGAGTGTTTTTTTGTATGTGTGCGCACTTGAGGGGTTTTGTAAGAGAGCGGGCTTTTTAAATGATTATTTATAGATGAGGTTTTTAAGATATTTATTAAGAACCATAAAAACTAATAGGTCATGTGCTTCTTACTATCTCGCTAACCAATAATCGGATTTAAACATATTAGGTGTCGTATGACTCGTGGTGAACCCCCTTTCCTATGGACGTTTTATGACTACCCAAAAATAGTGCTAGGTTTTAGGTTCTGCGTTATTTAGGAAGTTGTGAGCCTTTGACGGCCTTGGGAAGGAAGGAGTAATGCTACGAGGGCGTGCTTGGATTCGATTTTTTCGTCTCGTGGTGCTCTTTACGTGAATGTAGGTGTCGAAAAGGTGAAAATAGGGGTTTGGGTCTAAAAATGCGTTTTTCACATTTTTGCTAATTTTTGGAAAACCGAAAAAGTGATGATGACGTGTGTGTTATTATTTTCTTTAGCTCGTTGTCCTCTTTACGAGGATGTAGATATTGGAAAGGTGAAATGCTGGAATCATGGTTTTTTGATGGAAAATGTGTTTTTATTGTTTTCCCTGATATTGCGAAAACTGAAAAAGTGATCATGACGTGCGTGATAATATTTTTTTCGTCTCGTTGTCCTCTTTACGAGGAGGTAGGTATTGAAAAGGTGAAAAGCTAGAAAACATGTTTTTTGATGGAAAATGTGTTTTTGTTATTTTTCAAGTTATTTGGAAAACGAATTATGTGATTTTTATGACGCGCATGTTAATGTTTTCGTCTCGTCGTCCTCTTTACGGGGATGTAGGTATTGAAAAGTTAAAAAGCTGGAACCATAGTTTTTTTTAAGGAATTTTTTTTTTGTGTTATTTTTCAAGTTATTTGGAAACTGAATCATGTGATTTTTATGACAGGCATGTTGATGTATTTGTCTCGTCGTCCTCTTTACGGGAATGTAGGTACTGAAAAGCTGAAATTATGGTTTCCGTAATTTTTTCGAGATATTTGAGGAAAAACGGGGAAAAGGTAAGAAACCAGATTTGAAGTCACGTTGTGTTAAGCGCTGTGATGTTGGTAAAACACATACACATTATTATTATTATTATTATTATTATTATTATTATTCAAAAAGTCAACAACAACCCCTGGCACTATCCAGCCCATGACGGGCTAAGGCCGACCAAGCGACCGCTGCCCAGCCATTTGGCCTGCAGATATTGGGGTGACGCGTGATCAGCGCGTCGGGTCCCCTCGGCCGTTAATCTTGGTATTCGTTATCGGGGCGCTGTCTCACTGTCAGACAGCTACTCAATTGTCCTCACGAGGCTGAGTGCACCCCGTTCCAACCCTCACGTCAGTTTTAAAATCCCTGACGGAGCCGGGGATCTAACCCGGGGCCTCCGGGTGAGAGGCAGGCGCGCTACCCCAACACCACGGGGCCGGCTTATTATTATTATTATTATTATTATTATTATTATTATTATTATTTGACATGGCTTGACTGTGCTCACACACAGAGAGAGACTTGCTTGGTGAAATGAGAATTGGAAGCTTTGAGACTGGCCCACGGCTAGCAAGACAGACAAGTGGTCTTGTCATTGTACGTGCTCTGCAACCAGAGAGATAACAGCTTGTTGTTCGCATGCAGGGGCTGTTATCTGCCACAGACGGGTAACTCGATCTTACGATGAAGGACACACAGCTCAGTCGAAAAGCTGATCATTGCATTCCCACGCACACACACACACACGTGCAGAGTTTGCAAAGCTTGTGAGAATCAGTCTGACTTGTGCGTTCCACGACATCCTACACGCAGGAGCAAACAAAGTAATGTGTTAACATTGCAACTTGTTGAGGAGACATATATGTTCGGAGAGTAAGAGAGAATCATCATTCTTGTGACCACCTTTGAAGACGACGGATGCAAGTGCCTTAAGCTCTTAGTAAAAAATTACGTGAACCGTGACCGTACTTGCAATAAGGTAGGTTCATTATTGTTAATTATGATATGATTGGTTTTATTGTTATTTTGTGTATGCGTGAAAGGTAAGTTAGTGACTGATTGTATTTTTTGTGGATTTTGTTTGTTGCAGATTTTCAAAAAGCGCGAAAATTAAAAAAAAAACACATTAAGTCTGGGAAATCAGACAGAGAGAGAGAGAGTGACAGTGACAGTGACAGTGGCGGCAAAGAGCACATTTGCTGAAAGCCTTATAATTCATTTTATGGTGAGTACATGTTGTTCCATTAATTTTATTGTTGTTGTTGTTGTTGTTGTTAAATGTATGCCATTTATTTCATGCAAATGTATAAACTTATGACGTGTATTTATTATTGTTTCAGAATTAAGACGTGTATCGAGTGAACAGGGTTTTAACTACCGTGACGCTTGCGATATTTAAAATAAAAGGTGAGCTATGAATATATATAGATTAATTCTTTTCTTCGTAAATTACCTTGTTATTTTTTGAGTGAGTGTCTTATCTATGTGTGCACACTTGAAACCTTTTTGTGTTTTTAGCAACTCTTATGAATGAATGAATGAATTCGTGAATGAATGAACGAATTAATGAATGAATGCAGAAATTTAATGTATATAACCATGACTAATAACGGATTTTATTGGTTTGTTTTTCAGATAAATCGCTGGAAACAAAACAAAAGAAACCTTGTAGGCGATTGTCTACTGCTGGGGCCCATTGTGTAGGATCAACAACAATTGCTACAACCTTCGTATGCCTGTGTGTGCGTGATTGTGTGCCAGTCAGTGAATAACAACAAGTGTGGCCGTGTGGAATTGCTGGTTTTGGATTAAACTATTCTAAGGTAAGGTTTGCACGTTTATTAGTCCATTTTATAATCATGTCTATATCAGAAAGTGAAGTGTTAGTGTGGCAGCCTTTGGCCAAATGTTTCAAAACGCAAGCACGCTCGGGCCGAATTTACAATGCGAATCACTGTCTGTCCCCTAAAGATTTTGTGGAATTATGTTTCCCCATTTTTTTTTTTGAGTGAATGTGAACAAGGCCTAAGATTACATCAGGCTTCAAAAATAAATTTTGAACTACTAAGTGAATTTATGTTGATAAAAATAATGTTGAAGAGAAACACACCTTCAACCTTTGTGCAAAAATGGAGAAAGTACTGATAACCGATAATTTGGAGACGTGGTATCAGGAGAAAGTTATTCAAGCGCTTATCACAAAATTTGATAAGTTGCAACAGGGTCTCAGTGGCTTAGCTCTGAATAGCATTGCCTATTTGCAAATTAATATTTGTAAATACAATCCATTAAATGCAGGAAGTAGCTATACAGCCACACCGAGCTTTATCGCTTCGAGAAAGGCAGTGATCAACATACGCAATAAAGACGATTACTGCTTTTGTGGAGCATAGTTACCTGTTTGCAACCCTGTGAAGGCAGTAATTGTGCTCTGCCAGGGAAGTACAAAGATGTGTTTAACCACATGAAACAAACTCTCAATCTGAAGCGTGCTTCATTCCCAATGCCTTTAGATAAAATTCATTTATTTGAGAAAGATAACCCAAATTTCTCATTCATGGTGTATGTATCGAGGGATCCAATATTGTGGGCCCCTTGTATGCCACCAAACAGGTAAAGGAACATCACATTCATTTGCTTTTCCTGTCTGATGGGGATAAAAATCATTATTGTTGGATAAAGAATTTGAGTAGATTGGTAAGCAGCCAAGTGTCTAACCATGATGGTAAAATGCACATTTGTGAGCGCTGCCTTCAGTATTTTAGAACTGCTGAACTTTTGGAACGACATATGGGAGAATGCGAAGGGCAAGCGGCAGTAAAGCTAGCTTTGCCCGAAGGGAATGACGCAGTATTAAAATTTAAGGCCACTAATAAACAAGACATGGTACCATTTACTGTTTACGCTGATTTTGAGGCCCTTACTGTTCCCCCATACAAGCTCAACCTATCCAGTGCAGAAACATGAGCCTTTTGCTGTAGCCTATTATGTTGTCTGTCACTATGATAAGTCCCAATGTGAGTATGTAAGTCACAAAGGTCAGGATTGTGCGCGGTGGTATGTTGATCAAATGGCGGCTTTAGCAGAAGAAGTAGAAACTGTTTTGAACAACCCTGTACCAATTCAGATGAATGACGTACAGCAAAGAGAATATGATCAAGCCACCACCTGCCACATATGTGAAAAGCCAATTTTAGGCGGAGAAAGAAAAGTAAGAGACCACTGCCACAGGACAGGGCATTTTAGAGGTGCTGCCCATAGCGAATGCAATTTGAAGTACTCTACACCTCGCTTCCTCCCTGTCTTCTTACACAATTTCTCCCGGTATGACCTTCACTTCATTGTTAAACAATTTGCCCATGTAGATAAGAGCAAATTCAGCATTTTTGCTAAAAATCATGAGAGCTTTACCTCACTTTCATGGAGAAAATGAAGCATGAGCATTCGCTCTCTCGACTCATTCAAGTTTATGTCTAGTTCGCTGGATAGTCTTGTGAAAGGCTTAAGCGAAGATGAGTTGAAACATACCAATTCCCACTTTACGGATACAAATCAATTTAAATTGTGTGTTCGTAAAGGTCATTTTCCTTATGATTATGTGGGAAGTTACGAGCTGCTTGAAGAAACGTCTTTGCCACCAAGAGAAAAATTATTTTCTCAGTTAACACAAAGCACCATCAGTGAAGGAGACTATGCCCACGCACACCATGTTTGACGAGCGTTTGGTATAAAAACCATGGGACAGTGTGCTATGCACTACTTAAAATTAGACGTGTTGTTGTTGACAGACGTGTTTGAAACGTTTCGTCAGCTATGTCACGCGATATATGGCCTTGACCCCGCCCACTACTATACCAGTCCAGGGTTAAGTTGGGACGCTGCCCTCAAATTTACCCACATTGAGCTTGATTTACAGACGGATCCCGATATGGTACTGATGATGGAAAAAGGGATTCGTGGGGGGTTCGTATCGCTCAATGAGCGACATGCCAAGGCAAATAATCATTACATGCCTGATTATTGTCCCGAAGAACCAGAATCCTACCTAATGTATTTCGACGTAAACAATTTATACGGTCATGCTATGAGCCGACCACTGCCGTACAGAAACTTTGTCTGCCTGTCTGAGGATGAAATTATAGATTTTAATGTGCATAGCGCCAGCGAGCAACAGGACGTAGGGTATGTTCTTGACATTGACTTAGCTTATCCCCCCGATCATACAGCGACATGGGGATTTCCCCTTTTGCATAAAGAAAATGGTGCCGCCCGACAGTAAGGGCAATCATAAAAAATTGATGGGCACCTTATATGACAAAAATCACTATGTGTTGCATATTGACATGCTGGTAGAATGTTTAGCCCAGGGCTCAACCCTGAAAAAAAAATTCATAGAGGTATTTTATTTCTGTCAGAAACCGTGCTTGAAACCGTACATGGATTTAAATACCAGCCACAGACAAAGTGCCACTCAGCCATTTCAAATAAACTTTTTTAAACTGATGAATAATTGAATCTATGGCAAGAGTTTGGAAAATGTACGGTAGTATAGGGACTTTAAATTGGTCAACACAAGGCATGGACAATGGGGAGCTCAAAAATATATTGCAAAACCAAATTTCAAATCTTTGAACATTATTGATCATGATCTACTGACTATTGAACTTGCCAAAACTAAAGTGGTCATGAATAAACCTATCTATTTAGGCCAAGTCATTTTAGACTTTTCAAAGTTGCACATGTATAAATCCCATTATGGTTTTGCAATGCAGCGATTTGGTAGCATTTCATTGTTATATATAGACACGGATAGTTTCAATTACCATATCCGTGACTGTAATCCGTATGTCGTTATCAAACAAAATCCAAAATGGTTTGACACGTCCTCGTTTAGTGAGAAGAACGTGTTCGATATCCCCCGTCTGAACAAAAAAGAAATTGGTTTAATGAAAGATGAGTGTTCAGACACCATGATGACTGAGTTTGTTGGGCTCGCTCCGAAAATGTATAGTTTTCGACAGGTGGATCGATGTGAATCTATGCGAGCCAAAGGGATTAGCCAGCATGTGGTTAAACGACTCTGTGTGGATGATTATTTACATGTCCTTCAGACCCACACAGCCATGACACATAGTCAGTTTAGGATTCTCTCGAAAAATCGTGATTTATTTTTAATGAAACAGCTTTGTTGGACGACGAGAGACAGTGGTTTCAGGATATGACGGCATGCGTCCCATTTGGTTACCACCAGTAATGGTTGTTGCTTTTGTTGTTGTACAACACGGCAAGTGTTTGGTTTGGTTGCTATCAAGTGCGTGATGCCATTTTGAGCCTCGGATTAAAAATAAAAAATTGTAGTGTATCATGTAATTTTTGTTTTTTAACCTGTGTGCATGGATGTATGCATGGATGTGTGAATGTCTGTAAATAATTGTACATATGCTATATGCCTTGTGCTATTTGCCTGTCAACGCATAAAGAGAGCAATGCATCAACGTTTGCATGGTTCACTGTGCACAGGCTAGATTAAAAACATGTTGGCTTTTAAGGTAAGGTTAGGAAAAAACAAACAAATAGCCACCCTCACTACTGATGTCGCTTAGTAGGCCTCATGTTTCAGCAAAGTGAGCACCCACCCGCAGTAGGCATGCGGCTTAAGAGGCCTCACTAGGTTGTGGCTTAGTAGGCCTCATGCAAGAACAAACAAGTAGTTCCGTGAAGAACTATACAGCCTATTTTCATATATCCTACTTATGTTAATTGCCACTATCAACATACACAATTTCTGTTTGATTGCTGTAATAGATTCGTAGATATTAAGAACCGACTAAATATTTCGGATGGTCGCCATGTTGGATTTTATATATGTAGGTCCTAGAGTTATGTACTGTTACATGTAGATTATTGTGAATGTGTAGTTTTCAAACTTCAATTGCATAATTAGGACACAAGAAAAAACAAGGAGATTTTAAAACTTTTCACAGCTGCCATCTTGAGGTTATGGAAACAATTGAAATAAATTAGATGCCAGTGGATTAACATTCGTATAAGGATTTACTGTACCAAGTTTCACTGCACTCGGATGGTTAAATTGCGAGAAACGTCCATGTGAATATTTATAATTCGCGTCACCGCCATGTTGGATTTGTGGTCACCAGGTTATTTAAAGTCCTATAGGTGAACTTAAGTTCATAGCCCCTATGAACATTAAAAAATGCAGTTTGATTGCTAAAATAGATTCGTAGATATTCAGTATCGTCTAAATATTTCGGATGGTCGCCATGTTGGATTGTTAAATGTATAGGCCATATAGTCATGTACCATTAAAGGAAAATTATTGCGTAGGTTCATTATTCAAACTTTCACTTCGATCGCATGAATACATCACAAGAAATAAAAACTTAATTTTAAAATTCGCACTGCCGCCATCTTGAGGTTATGTAAACAATTGAAATAAATTAGATACCAGTGGATTACAATGTGTATAAATATTTCCTGTGCCAGGTTTCAGTGCGCTTGGAACATTAAATCGCGAGAAAGTTCTATTTAAAATTTTCAAATTCGCTTGGCCGCCATGTTCGTTTTGTACTTAACCGGTTTTTGAAAGTCTTATAGATGGACTTCCAGTAGTGCCCTCTATCTCCGTACAAAATTTTAGGGAGATACCGCTAATAGTTTCAGAGATATAGAATGCCGGTGAAATATTTCGCACATCCGCCATCTTGTGATTATGTAAACAATTGAACGAAGTTAGATGTCGGTGCATTACAATGTATATAAACAACTACTGTACCAAGTTTTATTGCGTTTGGTTGGTCAAATCACGAGAAACGTCTATTTAAATGTCGCAAATTCGCTTGCCCTCCATGTTGGTTTTGTAGTTACCAGGTTTTCAAAAGTCACATAAGTGAACTTATAGTAGTTCCCTCTATCACCATAGAAAATGTCAGGGTAATATCGGTAATAGTTTCGGAGATATTGAATGCTGGTGAAATATTTCGCACAGCCGCCATGTTGGATTGGTGAGTCGTAACAAAATTTGAAGGGCACGGTCGAGGTCGCCGGGAATAGTGCTATGAACTTTCCAAGTTTCATTGAAATCGCTTCTGCCGTTTAGATTTTATTAGGGGGACACACACACTGAAATCACACACACACACACACACACACGCACACACACACGGACAAAAGGTGATCTCATAAGCCTATTTTTTCAAAATTGAAAATAGGCTAAAAATAATAATCTGCTGCTTTTACTGTGGACAATCTCTCACTTTATGGCTAATGTTATGAGTGGTGATATATTTGAAAATAACACCAATCAAATATCTGAACAGAAATTGTTTTTTAACCTGTTGCATGTTATGCTTGCGGCCTACAGCTAAAGAAGTCAACCGACAGATGGTTATTGATTTGTATTTTGTTTATTTTTTATTTTATTTTTGCCATTCACTTCGGGGACAGGCAGTGTATATAGTACATAGTATTATTTTATTTATTCACTTAGTAAACGGCAACGACTACATTTCAGATTCAATGATGAGCCATGATGAAGATTGTTTTATCGTCACTAAACACACCACGTTCAATGAATATGCCACGATGGTTTATCATAATCCTCAACGTGTGGCCTATCCTTCAGAATATAGAAACACAAAAGTACTCATTGATACCACATTTTATGACAGCTTTATGGATGATGACTTGTTTCATGACCCAGGGCATCACTATTGTAAATTCTGTATGCTAAATTTTGGCTTTGAAAATATTGTATCCACGCAAGTGATTCATAAATCATGGTACGGTTTAACAATGAATCAAGTGATTGTTAAATTAGCTGATGAGGTTCTTTTTGCAGATTTTCGGTGTATATTATGTAGAAAGCCCCTGTTTAATATTTATTTTCCAATAACATCTCAAATGTTTTGTTTTCATTTTTATAAATTTCCTGCTGAGGAACGAATCACTTCGTATCGACAACAAGCATTTCGCCAACTTTGTCTTAGCTTACCTATCAATCAATATTCGCCTCATAGAATGAGATTCGTTAGAAACTAACGACAACATGTCATGATTATGGCTTTTTTGTTTTCATTCGGCTTTCAGATGCATACTTGACGTTTAGAACACATTTGCCTATTTTTTGTTGTTTTAGTTTATCGTGTAATCAACTTGATGAACACATACACACTGGTTTAAATTTGTAGTTTTTTATTTTGTTTCTTTCTTGGTTTGTTGGATGTAGACATGGTTATTAAATGCATAGCCTGTTAACTTAACCTTTTTATAGGCTACCAACAACATTCAGATGTTTGCTCATAGTATCTGTTGATACTATTAATTTATTTATTTAACTGAATGCAGTGTGAATTTGCACAACAACAGGGCAAACGAATACAAGACATTCAACAAGGGGATTATATGATAATTCCCATTGAAAACAGAGACATATATTTACCTCCAAAAGATCTTGAAAATGATTCACACTTAATTTGATAATACATTTCCTATTAAATAATTTTCCAAATGTATATTTAGACTGAAAATGATACAAACAAATATATTTGTGTTAATTTATCCAATACTATCTACAACGTTAGGCCATAAACGCTCAGGCTTAAAAAACAACACACTTTGATGTAAAGTCAAAGTTATTGTTGTTGTTGTTGTTGTTGTTGTTGTTGTAATATAAGGACGAGAGTGTTAAAAAAAAGGACCACTCTTTTCTATGGTTATAGACAACCATGGACTCCTTGAACGCCATTGGCCAAGATTGCGGCTTTGCACGCAAGAAATTGAGTGAATTGCCTACGCAAACATCCTTTCGCATTCATAAAATTCAAAAATAAACACCAAATTTGGTGAACGAGCTCTTTGCATTTGTCAAGACTTTGAGACACTTCTTCCCACACGATTTAATACCATACCTGATAATGTCATGGAAGATGTCAATTCCAGTATTCACCCTGTCTATTTAATCTATGAGGGTGAAAATATAATCAATGCGTGGTTCGTTTTGTAAAAATAGAAAACGAGTAATCATTGTACGCTAGCCGTGACTTTTGTTTATTCATGCCCTACACTTTAATAACTATAATAAAATCAAATTATTTTTGGTGCTCAACAGTTTGACGTTTATTAATTGTTGCTCAACGTTTATGATGGAAAATAGTAATAATAATAAATTTTCTAAACTTGTGCTTGATGGTAGAATTTTTTGTTTGTTTTTTAAACCTTAAGTCATGTCAATACAATGATGTCTATGATGAGCATAGGTGAATCCTAATTTTGTACGTTCTCTTAATTGTAGATTTTTTTTAGCCTTAGGCTACATGAATAGAATCATGCCTATGATTCATGTTTATAATTAGTTTACCTTTTTTACTTTTCATGTACATAAATAGCTTTTTTAAATAAGTTGAAACGTTATACACTTAAGGCTCGCTTGTTCATTCAGCACCCCCGTAAGCACTACAGCCACAAGTAAGAAATAAAAGTTAGAGAGACATATTTTAACAAGAAATCTATTAAACACTATTTACTAAATAAATAAATAAATTAATTAATTAATTAATTAATTAAAGTTAACGTTACATTGCCTTTACTGCAGACATGGTTTTGCACTAAACCTTGTTTTTTTTAATTATAATAACTTGTTATTTTATTCAATAATAAGCGTTTTACAAAAAACATGGTTCTAGAGTAGATAAAGATTTCATACGCCAGTATCACCTACTTTTAAAACATGATTCTGGTTTACCTGTGGTTGCAGTGCATGAGGGGGTGTAAGATTAACAACAAGCGAGCCTTAAGTAGGTGACGTTTCAACTTGCTTTATGAATAATAATAATAATAATAATAATAATAATAATGGACTCTGGTCCTTTTTTATTGTTTGTGATTTAAAATAGCACTTATAGTAATTTGTATACAATTTTTTAATATTATTATAATTATGTTACTATTGACGAATAATGATGGACTTTTGTCCTTTTTTGACTGTTTGTGATTTAAAAATAGGTTTAGTACAATTTGTAATTTTTATTCATTTTTTTATAATGACCATTTTTATTATGCATCTATTTTGATGTATTGATACCTTCGCCTTTTAAAAATGCCCGCTAAGATGCCTTGGTTTGGCTAATGAACTCGAGATGGCAGCGCCTGTCGGCACTACAAGCTGGGGGTTGTGTCTTCTGCCGCTAGAGCGTGACATAGGTGTCTTCCGGCCCCGTCTCATCGAGACATATTTGAAAAAGTATATTATTCTGCGTCATTAAACAAAAGACTATATATGCATCATGCCGCCAAAATATTTTAATGGTGTCGTGTGAATAATATTTTGTTATTCACACTGTCGTAATATGTGGTTAATTTGGATTGGTCATATTTAAATAAACCTGGTGCATGTTGGGAGATCTTCTTCGCCTTTGTCCTCCATCTTGTGAATTATGACTTGTTACTGATTGCTGGTGGAAGAAGTACGCAAATTTTGGATCTCGTCGGAGGACGAGGGCTTTGGCTAACTTGGGGATGTATCCAATTATTTTGATGATACATGAAGAATAATATGTGCAACTATCATCTGTGATATTCGTGAACGTGGTTTTTTTGGGCCTTAATATGGAAATGTGATGTTTTGTGTGCATCTCTTCGTGTTCAGCCGGCAGCCATCCTCTTTTTTTTTTGTGATATAAATCCTGTAAGGATATCCCATTAGTGTTATAAATATTAGTGTCTCCCCAAAAGGCTTTATTAAGGTAAGTTTTGACGTTTTATTTATTTTAAATTGTTGGAGCTCCATTTTTTCATTGTGTACTTGTGTTTAAGTTTTTTTTCTGAAGGTTGACCAGGCCAAAGAAATGCCACCTCTGAATATGTAAAATTTTGTTAAATAATATTAGTCCGGGGAACACTTCTATGTTTTTCTTCTAATTTTATTATTTGGTGTCTTGCTAAGGCATTTTATTCTTTTTTTTGCATATTAAGGCTTTCACGGCCCGGATTATTATATAAATAATTCATGCTTTTGGGCTAATGCCGTGTGTATTTTTAATTTAAACCATACGTTTCGTAGAAACCTTGCCTCCTTTTTCAATTATGAATTATTTACATTTTATTCTTCTTATATTCTGGTATTAACCAGGCTAATCAATTGAACAGTAGGCCTAATTTTGATCATTAGTCGATCGGTTTTTATTTTGATCCGTTGCCTTTTAATATATTATTTGATCTCGTCTTGTCGAGAGTTTTTTATATCTTCCTGTTTTCTCACTGGAGAAGAATTTTTTTAAATGTAAAATTCGGCGTTTGATGTAAATTCGTACTGATATACCTTCAACTGTTCAGGTCGCCATGGTAACTTGTTGACAGTAGTGCATTGTGGGTTTTTTGTTTCTGGTGTGTGTTTGAAGTGCACGTTCATGGGTCATGGTGATGTTGTTTAAATTGTTTTGGTTTTAATTTATCCTTTGATTTTCCTTTTTTTTTTTTTTTTTTTTTTTTTTTTTTTTTTTTTGAGTTTTCTATTTTTGTACTCTTGCGTGTATCTTTCGGTACCTTGTTTATGGTAAAGTTTGCACTATTTCCTTCTTTTTTGATTCTCCAAGGACCTCATGGTTCAGTTGAAAGTATGTCAGGTACATGTTAAGTGTTAAAGTTTTTTTTTTTTTTTGCTTTTCCTTCTCTGACTTCAGGTAATACTTCATGGTAGTATGTTACCTTTTAAGTATCAAACTTCCTAACTAAATAATTATTGTTCTTGTAAGTTTTGTTTGGATCTCTTAACTATATGTTTCGTTTGTATCCCCTCAGGTAATTGGTGATTGGTATCGACCTTTAGCCTTGTGTCTTTTATCTCCAGTGAGAATTCTAGGTGGGGTTTGTTTTAGTTTTGGTAATTTTATGCTGACTGATGCATTTTCTGTTCTCTGGTGGAGTTGTTCATTTAATATTAAATTTTCTTTTAAAAGCAAGCTACTGTTGTTGCATCATTTCGTCGGTGGCAGTTCTGTTAGTTATTGGGGGGGGGGTTCTGTAGACGAACCTGTGGGTTTTCTTCTTCTCCACCTTCTTCCACCTTTAGGTGTTCTTCTGTTGGGGCATGTCAACTGCGGTGAGTTGCGATTTATCCACCCTATCCATCGAAGCGAGTGGAGGTGTCATTTTGGTAGCAGAATGAGCTCGTTTATCGCTTCTGCAGCTATCCCCCTCCCCCTTACCCGCAGGCTCGTTTATGGACCCTTCTGGTGCCGATAGGACGGTTACTGGTGGAATGTGTCATGTCAGTGTGCTTAATGTTATTTTATGTTAATCCTTGTCGTTCTGTTTGGTTTCATGTTAGCCTCTAAAAATCCATGTGGTAATATATGGAAGTGACCTGTTCCAAGCAAGGTTTCTGTGGTGAATTATGTCCTATTAATGATGCAACACTCCCAATGAAGAAGAAGTTTGGTAAGTGATTGGCATGTATTCTTGGCATGGGAAATGTGGGGTTGTTGATATGCTAATAGCCTACATGCTGCGAGTGAAGGCTTCGAGGATCCCTGTCTGAAGCTATTCGCCATGTGATTTGTAACGTCTATATTGTAGCAATTTGTTGTATTTTAGCTTCCTGTTCTGGAGCCAAGCAAGGGATGACGTCTGCAGTCCTGAGCAACGTTGTGCATGATTTTATTTGTCGAAATTTCCGGTGTCGAGGCAGTGTTGGTGTTTAAGAAGACTGTTGTGTTCCTGTATGCTTCTTTTGCATGGAGTTGTTGTGATATGCTGTCCTCGTGATATATTTATTATGGAACTGTCACACCTACTGGTGTTATTGCGAAGTGTAGTCCGATTAAAAGGGCTAAACTATGGATATCAGCCCTCCCTATGTCCCTATTGTGGTGCCAAAAGGCACATTTAACGTGCATGTCACTATTTATTTGCTAGGAATTCTTCCCAAACTTATTCAAGGTAAGTGTTTGTTTTGAGATGTTTTTATTGCAGTGTGCGGTTTGTAACTTCTTGTTCATACACTTACAGTATGCTGCAATCGTGCAGGGATAAGTGTGGATGTTGTACAAATAGTGTCTGGGTGTATATGTTAACGTTAGATTTTGATTTAGATTTGTAGGGTGGGGTAATTTAGGGTTTGTTGTGTTTGCAAAAGTAAGTCTAGGATCGTATTTTTATTAGTTGCTTTCCTTGTAATTTAGAACTAAACCTAATATGTAGGTGTGTTTTACGTGGAGATATCTACTGTCTGGGGTTAGCTAGGTTAGAAGTATGGGATTCTTTCTTGGTTTGATCCCTGGGCAGGTCTATATAGGACTTGAACGATCCGAAGAGCCTAGGTATGGGACTAAGCTGGACGGTGACGTGCGAGCATGTGTCATGTAATGTAATTGTCAGGGTATTGTGTTTTTAATTGTATTTGTTTGTGTCATGATGTCTCTACGACTACATAACTTGCATATTTGAGTATTAATGGGAATTATTTCTGTGGGTGGTTAAAACTTATGTATCGCTGCTATTTGAGTATGTTGTGCGATGAATATGTTGTTGTGAATTTGAGATCTCAGTTCGTGAACGGCCATAATGTAATGTGCTTTCTGGTTAGTTAATTAATATAGGGTCTTCAAAATTTACTGGGGTTAAATTTCTGTTGGACATTGTGGTCATCAGCTTCTGTAAGTCAGCTTGTTTTGCGTTTAAAGCCAGTAATCTGTTGTTGCTGGAAATCAGGGTCATCAGTTGCCTCATGTTAACTGTAAATGACATAGGCCTTCTGTTTAGTTCTTGCTAAGGCAATCACGGTCATCAGCCACTGTAATTTGAGTAAACTTTTCTGCTTTTGACTGGTAATTCTAATATTTTTTTCTGCTTAAATCGTTAGGAATGGTGCGTAAGTGTTCCCTGTTAGCCTCGTCTTTCGACAAGAGCGGCTTGTTTTCTTATCTAACCGTATTTTCGGGCCATGTTAGGCATCCTTTGGTTGTACGTGTTCGTGTCTTTAACCTGAACGTGGAAATCTCATTTGTACCTCTTGTACTGTTGAACATAGTTCTTTTATAAAAGATGGTATATTGGCTTAAACGGCCGGTGAATTAAAACTCAGCAATTCTTCTAGGTTTGTGCCGTGTCTTGTGTGGGGTTTCGCCTAGGACACCAAGCAGGCTCATCGGCGGGCTCTTGGGGGCGGGGTCCGGGCGGGGTCCGGGCGGGGACACCAAGAGCCCGCCGATGAGCCTGCTTGGTGTCCTAGGCGAAACCCCACACAAGACACGGCACAAACCTAGAAGAATTGCTGAGTTATAGTTCTTTTATGTTGGATTTTTCTCACCCAGTCGGATTTCGGCTGTATAGTCATCTGGTGTCGAACCTCAATTTCGTTCCTTGTGTTAGTGTACTGGTGTTTTGTTTTCTGCGCTGCCATTTCCCCTTCGTTTTTTGTCGTTTCTGTAACGGTGTTTTTATTTCTCATTGTCCCCATGCCAAGCAATGTGTGCGATCACGAACCAACAAATGTAGATGCATACATGTCAGGTTAATTCATTTTCTTTTTCTAAGCCCTAAGGCCAACATAATATCCGGAGTGCATCTGTCACACATAAAACGAGGTGGAGAGATTTGTAATGAAGAAATGGTACCATAAATTTGTAAACTGATATTTTGTATAATGTAGAGTATCCCTAACCTTCATTGAAGCCTACAGGCATCTGTTCCTTCTGGAATTTTGAATCGGATTTGCAAACTCTACTGGGATACAGCTTGTAACTATTAGGTAATTCCCATTTAATGGTCAAATTTTAACATCGTGTAATAGCCTACCCTTTGTAAAATTGTAACTAATTTTGATGTCCACGTAGAAGATGTTTGCATGTAATAGGACTCGGTGGGAGACCTAACTCATGGTGATCTTGTATACCTGTTTCCTTGGGAATTTGTGTGGTCATTCCTCTACCGTAGTTCCTTCTGAATGTATGGTCGTTCAACTCGTGTACTCTAGAAAAGTCTAACTAGTCTGTAAAAACTCAACCTTGGTAATGAACTTTACTTCGGTAAATCTTGTTATTTAATGAACTATTGTGAGCACGGATCTAGGTCATGGTCAGGATTTTCTTCATATAAAGTCAAACTTGTTTCCCATATGTAAAATGTATTAAGAATTAGTAATTTCTGTAAACTTTTATTTTTGAAATAAGATTAACGACTGTTTTGTAAATGGCTGCCCACTCGTCGCATGGTAGCTTGCACATTGCATCCACCTACTTCGTCAAAAGCTAACAACATTGGACTTATTGAAAATTTACCTAACGCGTCTCGGACTCTGTAAGCACTGCAGGTGCTGGTGTAATGCGTTTCTGAAGAATTTTGGACACAGTGATGCTGTTGACTAAGTGGTTTGCGAGGTGATCAATTATCCCATCACTGATAATCTGACCCTGCACTCCTCCTAACCAAAACGATGCGGTTTTATCCATCAATTGGAGTTAACTGGTGAACATTATCTTCTGGAAACAATGTTTGGTGAATCGACTAGTTATGGAGTACTGCCTATGCCTAGGCATATTCGTGAACGGTTTTCACGATTAAGGGAGGGAGACTGTTACGTGCAAAGCCCGTCCCAACATTTTTATTATGCATCTATTTTGATGTATTGGTACCTTCGCCTTTTAAAATGCCCACTAAGATGCCTTGGTTTGGCTAATGAACTCGACATGGCAGCGCCTGTCAGCACTGCAAGCTGGGGGTTGTGTCTTCTGCCGCTAGAGCGAGACATAGGTGTCTTCCAGCCCCGTCTCATCGAGACATATTTGAAAAAGTATATTACTCTACGTCATTAAACAAAAGACTATATATATGCATCATGCCGCCAAAATATTTTAATGGTGTCGTGTGAATATTATTTTGTTATTCACATTGTCGTAGTATGCTGCTAATTGGATTGGCCAAATTTAAATAAACCTGGTGCATGTTGGGAGATCTTCTTCGCCTTTGTCCTCCATCTTGTGAATTATGACTTGTTACTGATTGCTGGTTGAAGAAGTACGCAAATTGTGGATCTCGTCGGAGGACGAGGGCTTTGGCTCTCGTCTCCGCTAACTTGTGGATTTATCCCATTATTTTGATGACACATGAAGAATTATGTGTGCAACTATCATCTGCGATATTCGTGAACGTGTTTTCTTGGGCCTTAATATGGAAATGTGATGTTTTGTGTGCATCTCTTCGTCTTCGGCTGGCAGCAATCTCCTCTTTTTTTTGGTGATATAAATCCTTTAAGGATATCTAAGTAGTGTTGTAAATATTAGTGTCTCCCCAAAAGGCATTATTAAGGTATGTTTTGACGTTTTATTTATTTTAAATTGTTGGAGCTCCATATTTTTTATTGTGTACTTGTCTTTAAGTTCTTTTTGAAGGTTGACTAGGCCAAAGAAATGTCACCTCTGAATATGTAAAATTTTGTTAAATAATATTAGTCCGGGGAACACTTCTATGTTTTTCTTCTAATTTTATTATTTGGTGTCTTGCTAAGGCATTTTCTTCTTCTTATATTCTGGTACTGACCAGATTAATCAATTGAACAGTAGGCCTAATTTTGATCATTAGTCGATCGGTTTTTATTTTGATCCGTTGCCTCTTAATATATTATTTGATCTCGTAATGTCTAGAGTTTCTTTTAATATCTTCCTGTTTTCTCACTGGAGAAGTTATTTTTTAAATGTAAAATTCGGCGTTTGATGTAAATTTGTACTGATATACCTTCAACTGTTCTGGTCGACATGGTAACTTGTTGTCAGGAGTGCATTGTTGGTTTTTGTTTTCTGGCGTGTGTTTGAAGTGCACGTTCATGGGTCATGGTGATGTTGTTTAACTTGTTTTGGTTCTAATTTATCTTTTGGTTTTCCTTTTTTGGAGTTTTCGATTTTAGTACTCTTGCGTGTATCTTTCGGTACCTTGTCTATGGTAAACTTTTCACTATTTACTTTTTTTTTATTCTTCAAGGACCTCATGGTTCAGTTGAAAGTATGTCAGGTACATGTTAAGTGTTTAAGTTTTTTTTTTTTTTTTTTTGTTTTTTTTTTTTTTTGCTTTTCCTTCTCTGACTTCTGGTAATACTTCAAGGTAGTATGTTACCATTTAAGTATCAAACTTCCTAACTAAATAATTATTGTTCTTGTAAGTTTTGTTTGGATCTCTTAACTATATGTTTCGTTTATATCCCCTCAGGTAATTGGTGATTGGTATCGACCTTTAGCCTTGTTTTTTTTATCTCCATTGAGAATCTAGGTGGGGTTTGTTTTAGTTTTGGTAATGTTATGCTGTCTGATGCATTTTCTGTTCTCTAGTGGAGTTGTTCATTTAATATTAAATTTTCTTTTAAAGCAAGCTACTGTTGTTGCATCATTTCGTCGGTGGCAGTTCTGTTAGTTATTGGGGGGGGGGGTGTTCTCTAGACGAATCTGTGGGTTTTCTTCTTCTCCACCTTCTTCCAACTTTAGGTGTTCTTCTGTTGGGGCATGTCAACTGGCGATGAGTTGCGATTTAGCGAATCGGACCTCTGAAGACAGGTAAGTAGGCCGATCCACCCCATCCACCGAAGCGAGTGGAGGTGTCAATAGTGATACTATTGCTGAATAATCATGTACTGCTGTCCTTTTTTTATTGTTTGTCATTTGAAAAAGGTTTAGTTAAATTACATTTTATATGATTTTTATACAGTTTATTTACAATTATAATAATGAAACTAATTGGTGAATAATAATGAAAAAAACACAACATGGACTCTTGTCTTTTTATTTATTTTTTGTCATGATAACAGTGATACTATACTTTTTTTAAACAAATTCATAATGTTTAAGTCCATATCTAGATAAAAGTAATTTGCTCTTCATAGCACCAATCACCATAAATGCTGTCATTCGTTCTGATAGACTTGCATCTGAAGCTGTTAATCGTTGGTTGGCAATGCTTAACAAGACTTCGTCGGCAATGCGTCTTAGTGTGGGATCACTGTTTTCATAGGCTATATCATGATTGAGACATGATCCAAAGCATTAATTCCCATATCCCCTCTCCTCAAACCATCTTGAAGACGAGTACCAGTGCCGCAGAAGCTGTAAGCAGGTAAGTGAGCTTCGAATGGTAAGTTTTTAATGATGTAATCAATAATTCCACCTGGGACATAGAGGTTTTAATCGGTGAAAAACACTTTTTTGTTGTTCTTCTTGTTCTTGCTGTTGTTGTTGTTGTTTGTCGGCGGTTGCTGACGAGCATGGTAGGAGGTGGTTGTTTTCCGCATGACAGCCATGGAATGATGAAACTATGTCTTTACACTTAGTTTTATGACCATGATATAATTTCATTAATTGACATGTGGCACACTGTCGAATTGAAGGTATTTTTGCCATGGTTAATTGCTTGTGATGGGAAAAATGATTGCATGGTTGTAGTTCACTCAATACAGGGTCGGTAGACCACTCGGCAGGCGCCTTTTCCCAAATTTCTGTCACAGCGTTGGCAGCAACATAAAAAGAAATGATTTAGGTAGCGCTAATAATTCATGTTATGTAAAGCTAATCAGTTTTTTCTTGCACCCAAAGAACTTTCCAATAGCCTTGTCGATTGTACTGGCGTCCATGTTTATAACGTTGAAGTTATCACTTCACGTGTACAAGTCTCACTGCTATCATCGGACGATAAACTTTCAGTTTTAATTTTATTTAACAACTCCCAACATGCACTGGTGGTGAGCCAATGAAACAATTGCCATGCATGCGCTAAGGCTTTATTCTGAATATTGTCGCAAGGACAAGTGTCCATGAGCGTTTGCAGGGATGGACAACCCAGATCTAAAAGGTCAATACATTGACAGTGAGAGGGTAAAAATGGTTGAAGCCACTGGCGTTTTTCACTCCCTTTAACAAATAAGACATTGGCCGAGGACAAATGGGCTTTCATGACTATGTCAAGATACTTGTAAGAAATATCACCCTTTTTCCATACTAATTGCAAATGATTTTCAATCCATTGGCTCTGCTTTTTATCTTTTTCACTAAGCAACTCAAAAGCATAGGGAGGTTTAAACATCAAATGGATTGGGTTAGACACCCAAAACGTACTACAATCGATAAAAGCTACTTACTTAATTATTAATTTGTTGTCTGCAATTTTAAACCCGTGACAATCCACGATGAGTGTACGCATCATGCTTTTATTTATACTTGCTACCTCATTGACGAGTAATCAACAACTAACACATGTCATGGTTTAACATGGCAAAAGTCAAAGGACTTTAGGAAAAAAAAGAAAGAAATGAATTGAACAACAGCTAAATATTTTTTTGAGGTTTTATTCATAACATAAAAAACACTAACACTTTTATTACAAAGTTTGTTTGCTTAATCTGGAACAGCATTCTAATGAACAGTTTGCACATACGGTCCACAGGTATCTCCTAGTTTTGCAGGGACTGGTACAATGACAGGGTAATTCAAACTCCATGGAATATTGCCCAAATCATAGCGATTGAGGTAAGAGCAGGATGGACTCCATCGCTGATGATCACTAAAGGGTCGATCCCCTATTTCACAGTTTCCGATTCCAAAGTTGCAAAAAATACACTTGACCACATCCCCACGATTTCAGAAATAAAATCCGCTTGCACCCAATTCTCCATCTAATATATAAAAGTGAAAGTCTGTATGTATGTATGTATGTATGTGGGTTGGTTCCGTATACAAATCTACACCGTTCCACCAATCTCAACCATATTTTGCATACTCATAGTTTAGGACCCAGAAGGAACCGCTGGCTACATGAATTTTCGATAGTCTTTCTCATTCTTCTGATTTCGGTCCTTTTGTTCTCGAGCAAAGGCTAATATAAAGTCATAAAATATACTCATGAAGGAATGGCAAGGCAGATCATTTCCATGGCAACATAGCACAAGTCGAGACACGGCCGACTGGATGCAAGTTGCGCTCTGCACTACCGGTATAGAAAATGAAGATCTTTACATGAAATCCCGTTAGTTACTCAACTGCTCACACAGCACTGTCAACCGAGTATAGCATAACAAAGACTTGACGTTTGTCAAATACCACTCACTCACTCACTCATTCATTCATCAAGAAATCTCAGAAACCAACGAACGGATTGGAATGAAATTTGGTATGCAGCTTCCTCAAGGGCCGCAAACGCCCACTAAGAGAGGAATTTTGGATATTCAGGTTCTAAAGGGGGGTTAAGGGGTAGACCTGCATTTGATTGAATAGCAATATCTCCCGATTGGTTTCATTGGGGATGTGATACTCGGCATATAAACTCATCATTAAACAAGTAGTTCCGTGAAGAACTATACAGCCTATTTTCATATATCCTGCTCATGTTAATTGCCTCTAACAACATACAAAATTTCAGTTTAATTGCTGTAACAGATTCGTAGATATTGAGAACCGTCTAAATATTTCAGATGGTCGCCAGGTTGGATTTTTATTTTTGTACTATTACATTAAGATTATTGTGTACGTGTTGTATTCAAACTTAAATCGCATGATTAGGACACAAGAAGTAAAAACGAGATTTTAAAATTACGCACAGCAGCCATCTTGTGATTATGCAAACAATTGAAATAAATTCGATGCCAGTTGATCAACATTTGTATAAGCATTTAACATGCAACGTTTCAAGGCACTCGGATAGTTAATTCGCGAGAAACGTCCATATAAATATTTATACTTCGCGTCGCCGCCATGATGGATTTGTGCTCACCAGGTTACTGAAAGTCCTATAGGTAGACATATGTTCATAGTCTCTATGAACATTAAAAAAAAAACAGTTTGGTTGCTGTAAAAGATTCTTAGATATTGAGAACCGTTAAATATTTCGGAAGCTCGCCATTTAGGATTGTTATATGTATAGGCCATAGAGTTATCTACCATTCAAGGACAATCATTGCCTAGGTTCATGATTCAAACTTTCACTTCGATCGCATGATTACGACACAAGAAATAAAAACTTCATTTTAAAATTTCGCACAGCCGCCATCTTGAGGTTATGTAAACAATTGAATTAAATTAGATGGCAGTGCATTACAATCTGCAAAATCATTTACTGTACCACATTTCACTGCGCTCAGAGAGTTAAATCACGAGAAATGTCTATTAAAATATTTCAAATTCGCTTGGTCGCCATGTTCGCTTTGTACTTGACAGGTTTATGAAATATGCATAGGTAAACTTGTATCAGTACCCTTTATCATCGTACAAGATTTCAGGGTGATATCTGTAATAGTTTCGTAGATATAGAATGTGAGTGAAATATTTCGCACAGCCGCCATTTTGAGGTTATGTAAACAATTGAACTTAATTAGACTCCAGTGCATTACAATGTGTATAAACATTTGCTGTACCAAGTTTAATTACGTTAGAATTGTTAAATCGCGAGAAAAGTCTATTTAAAAGTCTCAATTTCGCTTGACCGCCATGTTGGTTTTGTAGTCAGCAGGTTTTTGAAAGTCTCATAGGTGAACTTCCAGTAGTGCCCTTTATCATCGTACTCAATTTCAGGGCGATATCGGTAATAGTTTCGGAGATATTGAATGCTAGTGAAATATTTCGCACAGCCGCCATGTTGGATTCGTGAGATGTAACAAAATTTGAAGGGCACGGTCGAGGTCGCCGGGAATAGTGCTATGAACTTACCGAGTTTCATCGAAATCGCTCCAGCCGTTTCGATTTTATTAGGGGGGACACACACACATCACACACACACACACACACACGGACAAAAGGTGATCTCATAAGCCTATTTTTTCAAAATTGAAAATAGGCTAAAAAAATAAGAAGACACGTGTCTGAGGGTTTTTCGATGTGGTGTATATTATGAGGTGAAAGGGGTGAAAAATGGGGGTTGAAAGATTCCTAACGGAGCGTGTATCTCTTAAACGACATAGGCGAGGAGTTTGAAACTCAGCGAAAAAAAACAGCATAAAAATAAGTAAATAGGTGTATGACCGTTTTTTCATAAATCCAATTTAAGGGGCCCATGGGGAGGGGTGAAATTCTGGTGAAAAAAAAACAGGAAAGTAAGTGTCCTAACTGATGACTGACTGATTCACTCATCAAACTCAGGGGGGGAAAACTGCTTTAAAGTAAGTAAATAGCTGATGGACAGGTTTTTTTTTTTCATAAATCAAATTTAAGGGGTTCATGGGGAGCGGTGAAATTCTGAAAAAAGAAAATTGAAAGAAAAT
Source organism: Meconema thalassinum (assembly GCA_946902985.2). NCBI lineage: Eukaryota > Metazoa > Arthropoda > Insecta > Orthoptera > Tettigoniidae > Meconema > Meconema thalassinum. The sequence continues at coordinate 599,058,030 of OX336388.2, read as the reverse complement.
GTCTTGACTCATTCATTCACTCATCATCGCCCAGCCAAAATTATTGAACATAGAAACATGACAGTTTGGGGAAATGTTCATTGTATGTCAAAACCGTTTACTAAGGGAGGATTTTCGGATATTCCGGTTCTAAAGGGGTCTTAAGGAGGTTAAACCTGCATTTCATTGAATAACAATATCTCCCGATTGGTTTCATTGGGCGATTTTATACACGGCATATAAACGCATCATTAAACAAGATGTTCAGTAAAGAACATATGGCCTACTTTCTCCAAAATGCATGGGTATTGTTATAACTCTTTGTCCTTTTCAAGGAGTATGATTGAATGTTGGTTGTAGTAGCTTGTTGAAATACAACGTGCTATAGGGATATTAAACATGAATATGAGGTGCCCTTTGCTTGTGCTACCTCTGTACCAAATTTCGTTCAATTCGGTTTCTCCGTGTTTGAATTGATAGGGGGAATCGATTTGCACACATACTTGGCCACCATCTGCAAACTATTGGGCTGATGTTCTTGCAGTTTGGTCAGAATATGTTTCCCACATAAAGATATGGTGTTGCAAAATTTGGTAAAGACTAGATTATTAGGTTGGTCGTAATTACATTTTAGCTTTTAACATTTGGGTGGCCGCGATTACGTTTCCGTCAAGATAGCGGTGATATAAAACATGACACTGAGGTGCCCTTTGCTAGTGCTACCTCTGTACCAAATTTCGTTCATTCGGTTCCACCGTGTTCGAATTAATAGGGGGAATCAATTTTGACATGAAGATGGCCGCCATCCGCAAACTATTAGGCTAATGACCTATTAGATTGGTCAAAGGATGCTCCCTCCATAAAGGTATGTTGTTGCAAAGTTTGGTAGAGATCGGATGGTTATGTTAGTCGTAATTTATTTGAGCTTTAAACATTTGTGTGGCCGCCAATACGTTTCTGTCAATACGGCGGCGATATTAATCATAACACTGAGATGCCCTTTGCTAGTGCTATCTCTGTACCAAATTTCGTTCCACTCGGTTTCACCGTGTTTGAATTAATAGGGGGAATCGATTCTGACACAAAGATGGCCGCCATCCGCAAACTATTAGGCGAATGACCTATTAGATTGGTCAAAGGATGCTCCCTCCATAAAGGTATGCAGTTGCAGAATTTGGTAGAGATCAGATGATTAGGTTAATCGTAATTTGATTTAAGCTTTGAACATTCGTGTGGCCGCCATTACGTTTCAGTCAAGATGGCGGCGATATAAAACATGTCACTGAGGTGCCCTTTGCTAGTGCTACCTCTGTACAAAATTTCGTTCCATTCGGTTCCACCGTGTTCGAATTAATAGGGGGAATCAATTTTGACATAAAGATGGCCGCCATCCGCAAACTATTAGGCGAATGACCTATTAGATTGGTCAAAGGATGCTCCCTCCATAAAGGTATGCAGTTGCAAAATTTGGTAGAGATCGGATGATTAGGTTAATCGGAATTAGATTTAAGCTTTGAACATTCGCGTGACCGCCATTACGTTTCAGTCAAGATGGCAGCGATAAAAAACATGACACTGAGGTGCCCTTTGCTAGTGCTACCTCTGTACCAAATTTCGTTCCATTCGGTTCCACCGTGTTCGAATTAATAGGGGGAATCAATTTTGACATAAAGATGGCCGCCATCCGCAAACTATTAGGCTAATAACCTATTAGATTGGTCAAAGGATGCTCCCTCCATAAAGGTATGTTGTTGCAAAGATTGGTAGAGATCGGATGGTTATGTTAGTCGTAATTTAACTTAAGCTTTGAACATTTGTGTGGCCGCCATTAAGTTTCTGTCAATATGGCGGCGATATAAAACAAGACACTGAGATGCCCTTTGCTAGTGCTACCTCTGAACCAAATTTCGTTCCATTCGGTTTCACCGTGTTTGAATTAATAGGGGGAATTGATTTTCACACAAAGATGGCCGCCATCCGCAAACTATTAGGCTAATGACCAATTCATTTGGTCAAAGGATGCTTCCTCTATAAGGGTATGTTGTTGCAAAATTTGGTAGAGATCGGATGATTAGGTTAATCGTAATTTGATTTAAGCTTTGAACATTTGTGTGGCCGCCATTACGTTTCCATCAAGATGGCGGCGATATAAAACATGACTCTGAGGTGCCTTTTGTTAGTACTACCTCTGTACCAAATTTCGTTCCATTCGGTTGCACCGTGTTCGAATTGATAGGGGGAATCGATTTTCACACAAAGATGGCCGTCATCCGCAAACTGTTACGCTGATGACCTGTTGGTTTGGTCAAAGGATGCTCCCCCCTTAAAGGTATGTTGTTGCAAAGCTTGGAAGAGATCGGATGATTAGGTTAGTCGTAATTTGATTTAAGCTTTGAACATTTGTGTGGCCGCCATTACGTTTCCGTCAAGATGGCGGCGATATAAAACATGACACTGAGGTGTCCTTTGCTAGTGCTAACTTTGTACCAAATTTCGTTCAATTTGCGCTCACCGTGTTCGAATTGATAGGGGGGGACAGACATTCAGAGTACACACACTCACTCACATACACACACACACACACAGACTCACACACACACATACACACACACAGACAGACACACTTTTTTCGCCCTGTGTTGATCTCATAAGTCTACTTTCATTTTTTGCAAAAATCGAAAGTAGGCTAAAAATAAGAAGACACGTGTCTGAGGGTTTTTCGATGTGGTGTATATTATGAAGTGAAAGAGTGTTCAACCGTTTTTCATCAATTAATTTAAGGGGCCAATGGGATGTGGTGAAATCCTGGGGGGAAAAGGAGAGAAAGTGTCCTATCTGACTGACTAACTCATTCGCTCATCAATCTCAGGGGAAAAAGACAGCTTAAAAATAAATTAATAGGTGTTCAAGCGTTTATTCATTAATCCAATTTAAGGGGCCCATGGGGAGGGGTGAAATTCTGGTAAAAATAATTGAAAGGAAATGTCCTGTCCGACTCACTCACTCGCCCAGCGAAAACTATTAAAGTTGGAAACATGAAATTTTGGGAATATGTTCGCTACATGTCGATAACGTCAACTAAGGAATGATTTTTGTTTATTCGGGTGTTAAAGAGGTGTTAAGGGGGTAAACGTGCATTTCATTGAATAACGATATCTCATGAGTTGTGAAAATTGGGGGTTGGAGGATTCTTAACGGAGCGTGTATCTCTTAAACGACATAGACGAGAAGTTTGAAATTCGGCGGGATAAAACAGCTTAAAATATAAGTAAATAGGTGTTCGACGTTTTTTTCATAAATCCAATTTAATGGGCCCTTGGAGAGGGGTGAAATTCTGGGGGGAAAACAGGAAAGAAAGTGTCCTAACTCACTCACTCATCAAACTCAGGGGGGAAGAACAGCTCAAAAATAAGTAAATAGGCGTTCGACATTTTTTTTTCATAAATCCAATTTAAGGGGCTAAGAAGACGGGTGAAATTCTGAAAAATAAATGAAAGAAAATGCCCTGACTTACTCACTCACTCATCATCGCCCAGTCAAAATTATTGAAGTTAGAAACATGACATTTTGGGGCTATGTTCGTTGTATGTCGAAAACGTCCACTAAGGAAGGATTTTTGGATATTGAGATTCTAAAGGGGTATTGAGGGGGTAGACTTGCATTTAATTGAATAACAATAACTCCCTATTGGTTTCCTTGGGGATGGGATACTCGGCATATAAACTCATCATTAAGAATAATCTGACATGTCTAAGGGTTTATCGATATTGTGTATATTATGAGGTGAAAGGTGTGAAAAGTGGGGGTTGAAAGATTCCTAACGGAGCGTGTATCTCTTAAACGACATAGGCGAGGAGTTTGAAACTCGGAGGAAATCAATCAGCTTAAAAATAAATAAATAAATAAATAAATAAATAATTAAAATAAATAGGTGTTCGACCGTTTTTTCATAAATCCAATTTAAGGGGCCTATGGGGAGGAGTGAAATTCTGGAAGAAAAACGTCCACTAAGGAAGGATTTTTGGATGTTCACTCTCATCGCCCAACCAAAACTATTAAAAGTTAGAAGAATGATATTTTGGGGATATGTTTGTTGTATGTCGAAAACGCTTACTAAGGAGGGATTTTTGGATATTCAGGTTCTAAAGGGGTGTTAACGGGGTTAAACCTGCATTTCACTGAATAACAATATAACATGACTATGATGCCAGCGAAGCAAGACTAAAAATGTGATGGTGTGTGTCTGTGTATTACTCAATCACGCAAGTACCAATGGTCCGATTTACATGAATTTTACATGGAAGTAGCTGATTTACCTGGTTAACATATAGGCTACTTTTGATTTAAATACTTTGCACTATTTAGAGCCTCCGTGGCTTAGGCGGCAGCACGCCGGCCTCTCACCGCTGGGTCCGTGGTTCAAATCCCGGTCACTTCATGTGAGATCTGTGCTGGATAAAACGGCGGTGGACAGGTTTTTCTCCGGGTACTCCGGTTTTCCCTGTCAAAATTTCATTCCAGCAACACTCTCCACTCTCATTTCATTTCATCTGTCATTCATTTAATCATTGCCCCAGAGGAGTGCGTCAGGCCTCGGCAGCCGGCACAGTCCATATCCTCGCCGCTAGATGGGGGCTTCATTCATTCCATTCCTGACCCGGTCGGTGACTGGAAGCAGGCTGTGGATTTTCATTTTCACTTTGCACTATTTAAAAATGGCGACCATTTTAGTGACGTCACTACACCCTTTGGTTTCAAACTTTCATATTTCCATTTCAAATAAAAAGAGAACGCTAAGAAATTGCAAACTTTTGATGGCATATACGAGGTTTAAAATTACATTTTCTATCCGAAAGGTATCTCCAACGGTTAGCGAGTAAAACCTAAATTTGTGCTATAAAACACGGTCAACGCCGAGTGGTGTAGTTGGACAAAATGTTCCATCCTTAATCTCCCTCTGCGCAGCACCTCGCCTATCCCCTGTTTTAAATGTCACCTTCACATTTTAATTTATTTATGACGCTTAGCGAAGCCTCGGGTTCTTCAGCTAGTAATCCATAAAGGGAACTGTCCATGTTTCAAAAGTTTTGAGACGATTAAATTCATATTTTAATTCCATGGTTTGCCTGTCACGTAGTTGTTGTTGTTGTTGTTGTTGTTGTTGTTGTTGCTGTTGCTTATTGAGGAACACATGATGTTTGTTGTTGTTGTATGTGCGCACACTGCCAGAGCGCAACAGATACTGTGCATGCATACGCTTATCATCAATCCTATGAATGTTATGATTTTTTTTTCACCCGACCACACATGGCTTACATGCTGGTGACATAATTGGACAAAGGATGATATTGCACTTGTCTAGCATGAATAATAAAAGAGTAGGCACTGGTATGGTCTGGAACATTTTCTTGTATTTCAAAATCTACCCTTAAATCAATGGTGGTGATTTTCATAGATTCTTCTAGGTACGAACAGTCGAAAACAATCAGTGGTGCTTTTGCTTTTAACCCTTGTGGCGACAACATAGGGCAATCCTGTTTATCATAATAAGACGATTGAAATTTAGCAAACATGTCATAAAGGGGACCAAACTTATTTTTTGAAAAATTGAGTTCCAACCCCTCATTGGGAAAGCAAACATTTTTTAAAAATAGTCGTATATTTCTCAAGTGAATCTGATCAAACAGGGTGACATCTTTGCTTTGTTGGTATTTTCTATTGGTTTGAAAACCAATAATAACATACAGGGGTCTCACGGTAGAGCGAGCCGTTTTCACACTCCAACTATGTGTGTCTGTGGTAGGTAGCAAGGGATATTCATGTAGACTCCAACTTCGAAAGGCGATATGCAAGGCTTTATCTTTATGCACCAAATTTTACATGCTTAGCTTTTTACGATCCGATAGCGTCACATGGGGCACTTTCCATAGTAATGGAAGCAGTTGAATTTTTGAGCCTATCACTTGGTCAGAGGCTCCTTTTAGTGCATTATAATCACTGCGGTCTCTCACCAGATACAAATTTTGTCTTGCGTTTAAAATAATACGCTTATGATCTTCGGCAAAGCCAAGGAGTAATTTTAAGGGTAGGAAGCCCGTAAAAGTGCCATCGGCATGAACTAGCCAGTCATTGCTACTGTTGGGACACCATCCTGGCATAGAAAGCGTTTTACTTTCCTCCTCGCTATAGGATGGATATAATTTCATAAGACTAGTCATGCCCACATTTCTAGTCATATCTATGACAATATCATTTATCACATAACGTACTTCAGAAAACAGAAAAGCCAAACCATGATTCGCCAACGCAGACGTTGTGGGTGTGCTGCCATCTGCTTTCATCAATTTACCCTCAATTTGAAGAACACTTTCATGAGGTAGAGTAAAAATATCTTGATTGTTAATGATGAATTGAATCTCGTCATTGTTATTCAGTCCTGTTGCTTGAGGTTGATAGGAATGCATATCAATGCGCACGACGCCATCTTCTACTTGTATGGGATTTAACACTTGCAACAGCTCCTTGTTCATGATTGGGGTATAACGTATAACCAATGCGTTGTAAACGTTGTCGGTTTACTCGTGTTAACCGTTTCATACACGGCGGACAACTAACCGACCTCGTAGACGTTGTTGTTGCTTTATAGATAAATTTCATAGCGTTTTTAAAACCAGCTTGTAAGTCACAGGGGTGTTGGCGTCCAAAGCAATCAGTTGTTGGTTTCTACTCACTAAGCGTAAGGTAATATTACTAATATCGCTGACACACACAGGATGGTATAGAACCACTGAAGGGTTTTCACTAATAATATAGCCACAAGGAGAGGTGACAACAACACTGTCTTCCTCCACATCGTCTCCGTTTTCACAAGTCTTGGCAACCCCTCAAAATAAAGCTCAACTCAAAAACATTTTAATCAAACATTATGGGGCAACCCTGGAACCGTATCTGACCCTTCTATTTATTGGAAAGGCAGATACCACGTATGGTGTTCGTTATGAGAATGATAGTTTTAAAATTGGGGATTCATCCATTAAATTTGCACGTACCAAAGTTATAATTAAAAAGATCAACTATAAATTAACACCAGGTCTGTGAAAGCTAATATCCCCTCGCACCCCCTCGCCACAAGATTTTACGTCCGAGGACATTGCTAAATATAAATCCATTTTATTAGACACCAACGCTCACAAGAGAAACTATAAATCTTCTCAGCAGCTCAATGCCAATATATCCCTGAAATATAAAACCATCATTGCAAACATCTTTGGTAAGCAAAAAAATCACTCTGCCTCTGGTGTAAGGTTTAAGAAATTAAAAGCCTACATAGATATAACCTTTTGGAATAATCCCAATCAGTTAGTAGAGCGCTTATACTTACTTCATGCATCAAAACAAGCTGGGCACACTGGACATGAGGCGGAAATCGCCCACATTGAACAACAACTCCGACATGCTAAAATTATCTTATAAGCCATCCCCCATCAAAGTGAGCATCGCTCATGAATTGCATAAACCAGCTCGACGCATTTATGAACGCCGTCGTGTCATTTCCAAAGGAATCGATGAACTTTGGCAGGCAGACTTGGTTGAGATGATACCTTATTCTAACGTTAACGACGGTGTACGCTAATGTTGACCGTCATTGATGTCTATTCCAAAATGGCTTTTGTTCAACCAGTAAAAAATAAAACTGGTGTCTTAGTCGCATATTATTGAACAATCAAAACGTCAACCGCACTTGTTACAAACCGACCAGGGGAAAGAATTTTTCAACAAGGATTTCTCCAGTTTTCTCAAATCTAAGGATATTCACCATTACACCACCTATAACAATCTCAAAGCTAGTGTAGTTGAACGCTTCAATCGAACATTAAAAATTATATGTGGAAAGAGTTTACAATACATGGTTCCTATCGATAGATAGACTGGTTACCTCAACTTGTGTCACGATACAACAACACCATTCATTCCACCATCGGCATGAAACCTCGCCTCGTCACCAAGAACCAACCCAGACTCAATAGGCTGTTTAACCCTATAAAAAGGGTTGACCCAAGGCGACATCGCCTTAAAATTGGAGACTTTGTTCGCATCAGTAATCATAGAAGTGTGTTCTCAAAATCTTACACTCCACAGTGGTCGACAGAAATTTTTAAAATTCGCCAAGTCAAGCTAGGTCAACCAGTGACGTATCTCTTAGAAGATCAGAGCAGTCAACCCATCAAAGGACGATTCTATTATGAAGAAGAGCAAAAAACATTATATCCCAAAGATTATCTCATTGAACGAGTAATTAAAGTCAAAGGTGCAAAATATTTTGTAAAGTGGTTAGGGTAACCTTCCACGTTTAATTCATGGGTCAATAAACATAATTTTTTGTAATAAAACCCTATTTATTATTTAGTTATTTAGAAAAATTTCCCTTTCCAAAAATATGTATCACATTACCTTTCACTAATCCCACCTTTTTTTACATGTCCAATGACCTCTTTGTTCAACCCCATGTGAATCTTTTATCATGATGTTATACACCCACCCATCGTTTCAAACTTTGCGCTGCATGATAAGTCCATTATGAACCAAGACTATGACATACTCAGTATAAAGCCACACACTGTATAATGACACCTGCCTCTTATCTCTCTGGCAGCAAGGCACGAAAAATGATCAGACCACTTGTCTGTCTTGCTAGCCGTGGGCCAGTCTCAAAGCTTCCAATTCTCATTTCACCAAGCAAGTCTCTCTCTGTGTGTGAGCACAGTCAAGCCATGTCATATAGTAATAATAATAATAATAATGTGTATGTGTTTTACCAACATCACAGCGCTTAACACAACGTGACTTCAAATCTGGTTTCTTACTTTTTCCCCGTTTTTTCCTCAAATATCTCGAAAAAATTACGGAAACCATAATTTCAGCTTTTCAATACCTACATTCCCGTAAAGAGGACGACGAGACAAAAACATCAACATGCCCGTCATAAAAATCATACGATTCAGTTTCCAAATAACTTGAAAAATAATAAAAACACATTTTCCATAAAAAACATGTTTCCAGCTTTTTAACTTTTCAATACCTATATTCCCGTAAAGAGGACGACGAGACGAAAACATTAACATGCGCGTCATAAAAATCACATGATTCCTTTTTCAAATAACTTGAAAAATAACAAAAGACACATTTTCCATCAAAAAACATTTTTTCCAGCTTTTCACCTTTTCAATACCTACATCCTCATAAAGAGGACAACGAGACGAAAACATCAACATGTCCGTCATAAAAATCACATGATTCGGTTTCCAAATAACTTCAAAATTAACAAAAACTCATTTTCCATAAAATACCATGTTTCCAGCTTTTTACCTTTTCAACACCTACATCGCCGTAAAGAGGACGATGAGACGAAAAAAATACTATCACACACGTCATGATCACGTTTTCAGTTTTTCCAATATTAGGGAAAATCCCAAAAACCCATTTTAGACAAAAGAAAACATGTGTCCAGCTTTTCACCTTTTCAATACCTACATCCTCGTAAAGAGGACAACGAGGCGAAAAAAAAATTATCACGCACGTCATGATCACTTTTTCAGACTTCGCAATATTAGAGAAAACAATAAAAAAAACATTTTCCATAAAAAAAACATGATTCCAGCTTTTCACCTTTCCAATATCTACATCCTGGTAAAGAGGACAACGAGCCAAAGAAAATAATATCACACACGTCATCATCACTTTTTTGGTTTTCCGAAAATTAGCAAAATTGTGAAAAACGCATTTTTAGACCCAAAACACTATTTTCACCTTATCGACACCTACATTCCCGTAAAGAGCACAACGAGACGAAAAAAAAATGAATCGAAGCACGCCCTCCTAGCATGTGTGTGTCATGGCGGACTGACGTCACTGAGTTGTGTCGCTTAGAAGTGTAGTGTATTTTTAACGTGTTCTCGCGATCGTGTGTCCATTTAAACCAACAATCCGGTGAGTGAAATTACTGTATATCAGTCGTCAAAAGAAATCAGGCTGCCAAATATACTCTAAACCCCTTAATCATCTACATTTATACATAGTAGAACTCAATTTTAGGTTATACAATGTCTGGAGGGGAAAATAATACCACGAAGCGTAATGCGCAGAATCGCCAACAGATGCAGGAAGACTGTCAGCGCTCTCCCTCGGTATAGATGGGAAATGCAGGCATTAACCACACAGAGGGCAGCACTGATGAACATGGCGACTTGTCAACATTAGTGCTAAAGATCGTAAATGACTTGGTTACCAAGCCCTCCTTCTTGTCAAGGCTTGTTGATGAGATCACCTCAAAAGTGATAGAGGGTCTCAAAGCATCCATTAATTTCAACACTAAGGTGATAGATGATATGGAAAAGAAAATTAAGGCCAGCGAGGAAGAAGTGAAATCATTGGAAGAGGATCTGCGTGAAAGGACTGACACAATGGAGCAATACTCCCGGCGGAATTGTATCCGGGTGTTTGGCATAGAAGAAAAGGATGGTGAATCGACTGATCAGCTCGTCCTTAACTTGGCAGAACTGCTAGGCGTAAACATAAAAATTGAGGACATTGATAGGACCCATAGGGTAGGCTCAAGAAACACCCAAAAGCCACGCCCCATCATATGTAAATTTGTCTCCTTTGCCAAGCGGAATGCGCTCTTCCAGGCGAAGAAGAAATTGAAGGGGACTGGCACTGTAATTAGGGAAGACCTAACCAAGTTACGGTTGGAATTGCTCCACAAAACAATCGACAAGGGGGGAGTTTAGCATTGTTGGTCCAATAATGGCGTCATCTTTGCAGTCAGCCGAGGTATTCGTCACAGGCTGACTAATTTCAATGACCTTAGATTGATATAAGTTAGTGTGATCAGTGTTATATCCCTTGATTATCTAATTTGAACTTTAACCAATTGATTGTACCAACTGTATACCATAATACCGGTACCTATTGCTCGAGAGCAAGTTAGGCTGGGAAACTTAAAATTAAAAAATACCACGTTCCTTTTAGGCAACAACATTTAGAAAATTGTCTGTTAAATTCGATAACGTTTGTAAAGCTGCCTTTACCAAATAGACACCAATACTGAACTATACTGCTTGCTATTAGTTCCAAGCTTCCTTCCCTTATTGAACAGGGTGGCAAAATGTTTTTTTTTTTCTAAATATTAACCTTCTCTCTTAGGTATCCTAGCAGTACCAAGCCTTTCTAAACAATCAATCAGCTTTAAACATCACTTACGTCTCTACATACTAAAATCAGACTTACTTGCTTTCACCTTTTGCTCCCAGCCCAAACTTATCTTTCTTCTCTTACGATGTTATTACTGTTAATGGTGAGTGTGAGCTATAGGCTACTGCATGACATAGATATTGTCATACAGATCAGGCAATACAAAATTAACCCAGTTCACAGTTGATTTAATGGCTGCTAGCTCTCTCTCCGATAACAGACATTTAGTGAGATTAACCCCAATGGATGGTAATTATTATAATTAATTGTTCTTCAGCATCACCTGTAGCCTACCAGATTATCATTTCCTGTCTAACCTTGCATCATGCAATGTGAATACATTTTATGTTCTGTAAGTAGGCCTATATAGGGTACGAGCTGGAGACTAGCAGGCCTGCTTTAAACCACATTCAACTTTAATTTCATTATATCCGTATTTTTTTTTTTTAATTCAACCTATCACAAATGTCAAATTAAATATATGGTCTATATAGCTATAACGTACACTATGTCTTGAGATATGAAACCTTAATGGCATTTTCAGGGTGTGATGGTTGGTGAGTGACAAGTGACTTTAAACTATGCCTAGCTCAATTCTAGCCAGATCTGATGACATGACTGTGTAATTCCAAAATGATACTGAAGATTGCAGAGTGTTTCACTGTGTCATTATTTAACTCATATATTTATGTGTCATCTGTCATAACTTACCTTTTTCTTTAGCTTCTAAATTGTGTTGTAGCTTGTGCTATTGTAGATTATGAATGACGACTTATAATGGTCACTGTACTAATTTCTCTTCTGAGTGACTAGGCAATGCCTTTCACTACTTTACAAGATCTTTTTAACTTGTACCTATGGTAGCATCTGACCATAGTCTATCAGACATACTTACCGCTATCAGCCTGAAAAACACAAACTGCCTAAAATTGCTCATATCAATGCTCAATCATTAGTTGACTCCTCTCAATATTTTGAATTTTGTCCCGTATTTGGTGGTTCGTCTTTTGACATAATTGCAGTAAGTGAGTCCTTTTGCAAGCCCTCAATTCCAGATGTTGCTGTCTCTCTCACTGGCTATAAAGTCATTAGAAATGACAGATTAACCGTCGGTGGAGGTGGTGTTGCAGTTTACCTTAGGGATAACATAAAGTATAGCGTGCTAAGTCAGTCTCCTGGTGAATATAATAAGAGGCCTGAATACATTATACTTGACATTTCTCTTACCGAAACTAAAATTCTCTTTGCTTGTGTGTACCGTCCACCGAAAGCTGGCTACCTAGATATTTTTCTGAATGACATGTTCAGGTTCATTCTTGATTATAAATATGTTTTTATTGTTGGGGACGTTAATGCTCGGTTTGGAAGTGGAGCTTTTGAAACTGAACAGGTATGTGATGTGCTCTTTTCCTGTAATGTTGAATGTTTACCATTCGATACTACATTTCACACAGCTACTTGTGACAGCTCTCTCGATATTATCTCTTCAAACTGTAATGACCTCGTTGTTGACTACGGACAAGAACCATCTGCTGGATTCTCAGCCCATGATCTTCTGTATGCAGTGTTTTCTCTATCTACCCCGAAACTTCGACCAAAATCAATCTTTGTACGTGACTTCATCAAATTTAATTTAAATGATTTTAAAACGGATGCAGAATTACTCCCTTGGCAGAATTTCTACCAATCCACTGACATAGATGAGAAAGTGACTCTATTTAATGATTGTGTAAATAAACTCTATGATATGCATGCACCGCAAAAGAAAGTGGATATAAAACATAACTCTGCTCCGTGGATCAGTAAAGAAATCAAAACGCTTGTAAAGAAACGTCATAAAGCACGTAGAGCTTTATTAAATCTAAACTTACCATTGACTATGAAGAGTACAGAATTCTGCGTAATAAGACAAAACAAACAATCAGGAACACAAAAGTGAAATATATGTACAACATCTTTAGTGACTGCAAAACCACCTCCGCCAGATGGCGCGCTGCAAAATCATTGGGAGTTGGTGCCAGTTCAGTCACTGATGTTAAGATGCCTGTCTCTGCATCACAATTAAATGAACATTACCCAAATATTGCCTCAATTGGTGATGTATTAAGAGTATCAGAGGCCGTCATGAAATACACATCCATCCCTCCCCCTGCCCATGAAATATTTTTCTTTATGTATGTTTACCCACACCAGATTGTGAAAGCCATAAAATCAATTCGTACAAAAGCAAGAGGCCCTGGTAGCATCCCAATTTCTCTTATTTCTAACTGTCTTGAAGTATTTCTACCCCCAATTACCCATCTATTTAATTTCTCTCTACAAAGTGGAGTATACCCGTCTCTTTGGAAGTGTGCTAACATACGTCCAGTGCCAAAAAAAAAAAAAACCCCACTAGCTGTAGTGACTTTAGACCAATAAATATCCTTTGTGCCCTTAGTAAAGCGCTTGAGAAAATAGTTCATGAACAAGTATGTGAATACCTAACTAAATTTAATATCTTCAATCCTTACCAATCTGGGTTTAAAAAGGGTCATAGTACCACCACTGCATTGTTAAAGGTCAGCGATGATATACGCTCAGCTATGGACAAGCGTCAGCTTACAATCCTATGTCTTTTCGATTTCAGTAAGGCTTTTGACTGTGTGAATCACAATATACTTCTTGCAAAGCTGAAATCTTTTGGCTTCTCTCAGAGTGCTCTTTCCTGGTTCAAATCCTACCTTTCCATGCGGAAGGCTCCTCCTCATACTGGAAATCGGTAGAAAGTGGAGTACCTCAGGGATCTGTCTTAGGTCCACTCTGCTTCTCGATATATATAAACGAAGTGTCTAATGAATCCAGAAATAATTCTGTTCATATATACGCTGATGAACTCCAAGCCTATTTTCACCTCACGCCTAACACTGCACGTGATCGTATAGATCTGTTTAATGAAGACATTGACAGGCTTTATGAATGGGCCCTAAATCATAATCTTAACTTGAACATATCTAAAACACAACTTATATCCATTGGATATACAAAACTTCTAAATTCAGTAGATTTTAATTCACTACCACCCATCAAGATACTAGATGAAATGAAAATCCACAGCCTGCTTCCAGTCTCCGACCGGGTCAGGAATGGAATGAATGAAGCCCCCATCTAGCGGCGAGGATATGGACTGTGCCGGCTGCCGAGGCCTGACGCACTCCTCCGGGGCAATGATTAAATGAATAACAGATGAAATGAAATGATAGTGGAGAGTGTTGCTGGAATGAAATTTTGACAGGGAAAACCGGAGTACCCGGAGAAAAACCTGTCTGCCTCCGTTTTGTCCAGCACATATCTCACATGGAGTGACTGGGATTTGAACCACGGACCCAGCGGTGAGAGGCCGGCGTGCTGCCGCCTAAGCCACGGAGGCTTCATCAAGATACTAGATAATAATATTAAATATAGCAACAGTGTCAATAATCTCGGAGTGATATTTGATAGAACAGTGTCGTGGGCAGAGCATACGTCTAATGTGGTAAGGAAGGTTGTGTCAACTATGCATCTCCTGAAAAGATTTGTTTCTTACACCCCTCCTAACATACGTTAGCTCTTCGTCCAAACTCTCATTTTTCCAATCATTGATTATGGCTCTGCTGTATACAATGATTTACCAGAAACTCAGAACATCAAATTACAAAGAGTCCAGAATGCATGTGTTCGGTACGTTCTGGATGTAAGGCGAGATGACAATATCACACCTTACTACGTGCAGCTGAAATGGCTGAAACTCCATGAGCGCAGGCAGTTATCAGTTGCCATTCTGACACATAAAATATTACATACCAAGACCCCGTCATATCTCTACAATGCCTTTTCACCAATGCATTCTGCTCATAATCGAGAAAATAGATACACAAAATTAACACTCCAGATTCCTATACACCGAACCATGAAGTTCAATAAATATTTTGTTTGCACCGCCTCACGCCTCTTCGACACTTTCGATTTATATAAGTTCGTCAACATTGCTTTCAAAAGACATCTTTCATCCTGCTTCTTGGAGCAGTATACCTCTCACATTTGATTACTGTATTATGTTAAAATACTTTTTTAAAAGTTCAATTATAACACAAGGACAATAGCTGACAACCTGTCTACTTTAATAGCTTTTCTTCAACAGTATATGGTGTTTGTTTTTCGGGCTGATAGTCTGTATGCACTCTCACTCTTTTGTATATAATTTTTCCATTATCATTAGTATTATTATTATTATTGTATTGTTACTATCTTTTTGTTACTATAATTGTTAGATTATGATTATTTATATTGTGAATGTAAGTGAAATGTTTTATTTTTATAAGTCCTAATCTTATTTTATGTAGGGCGCTACTGTAAAGGAGCTCTTAAGCTCTAAGTGTAGCCGTGAAAATAAAATCAATCAATCCTTCCCAAGGCCGTCAAAGGCTCACAACTTCCTAAGTAACGCAGAACCTACAACCTAGCACTATTTTGGGGTGGACATAAAACGTCCATAGGAAAGGGGGTTCACCACGAGTCCTACGACACCTCATATGTTTAAATCCGATTATTGGTTAGCGAGATAGTAAAAAGCGCATGACATATTAGTTTTTATGGTTCTTAATAAATATTAAAAAAAACTCATTTATAAATAATCATTTAAAAAGTCCGCTCTCTTACAAAATCCCTCAAGTGCGCATGCATACAAAAAACACTCATCGCCAAAATGTCAAAACAACATGTTTACTCCAAATTTCGTTTCCAAATTCTATCCATTTTAAAAAATAACGTCACCATCAAATAGAGCGGAAAAAATACCATCTAAACGACCCCTCACTCGACCCTACTCCTCCCCCACCAATTAACCCTTTCCCAGCATAGGCATACATATTCAAGCACGCGCGCGACTTGAGAAAATATACACTACCCCACTACTCGCGGATGATCTTTTAGTTTTGGTATTTAGTTAAATAAAGAGGCTATAGGAAAGTAGGGGGCATCACTACGAGTGCAAAGACACCCTGTATGTTCAAATCCCATGATTGGTTAGCGAGATATCAGGTTCGGGGCAAATACGACGAGGGTTCAATAAGTTAGTAGACAGAACTGTCCCCATCTCACTACTTCCATACCTCCTCAGGTCTCCTTGGTGAACATTCCGTCGCAAGCGGTAAACTCGGGACTTGGAGAATTTATGGCTCGTCGCAAATGGAACACGTAATGATCACTTCATGATCCGTCGCAAAAGGGAATCGTCACAAACAGGAAGACACCTTGGAACTTGGCTCTGACCTATGGCATTTAGGGATGTTTAATTACGACAGTCTTCTTTCGATAGGTTTACTAGCACATTAAAGAATTCCTCCTGTAAAGATAGTTTTGAAACCATTATTTAGTGTTCCCTTATTGACAAATAATGTTTTAACTTTCAACACAAAATAATTCCAATTATTGTTATGGACTATTGAAGAAGAAGGAGAAGAAGAAGAAGAAGAAGATGATGATGATGATGATGATGATGATGATGAAGAAGAGGAAGAGGAAGAAGAAGAACTAAGAGATGACATATTTGGCTTATCAAGCGAGCATAAACAGATCCAAATATGCAAGACAAATAGATCTACAAAACACTACCAAACCTACAGTGACACCCACAGACAGTCTCTGTCCTCCAAAAACAAAATACAAGAAACCCCGTCAGAAAACGTAGCAAGTGTGGTAATAATTACTGATAAATATTAAAGCAAAAATAACTATATATTTAAATGTTGCAAAACTTAGAAATGACCAATATTCCGACAATCTGGCAGCCGCAGAAGTTAAAAGGAACGTTGACCTCAAAGTATTGAATTAATATTTCATTCTTCAATACTATTACAACACTATTTATTACTATTATAACTTCGTACAGTTTGCTTATTTGCCGGGAGATCTTTAGAAGATAGGTCCAGCAGCCAATGTTGTTGCTTTCTCAGCACCATCCTTGGTCTAGTTTTCTCTGCGGCAGAGTATTGTGCTCCTGTGTGGATCAACAGCTGTGATGTGAAACTTGTGGACACTCAGCTCAGGAATACAATGAAGATTATTTCAGGTGTAATAAGATCGACCCCTATCTACTGGCTTCCTCTCCTGACGAACATCATGCCTCCTTCATTCCGTAGAGCATAAGCACTGCTAAGAGAATACCGTACTTCAAGATACATGAGAACCCTGACTTGCCCATCCACTCCAATATTCCTGACCTTTTGAGGAACAGGTTGAAATCTAGACATCCACCTGTTAAGTTCGCTCAGAAGCTCACAGAAGATTATTTCGACCCCTATGCCCAATGGAAGGAAGGATGGATCATAAAAACAGATGAACATCTCTGGTCTTTATTCACATCTAATTCAAGGTTTGATATCCCAAGAAGAACTTGGACCTACCTCAACGGGATTCGTTGTGGTCATGGAGTCTGTGCTGCGTCTCTCTACAAATGGGGAAAGATACAATCCCCCAAGTGAGCCTGTGGTGCCCCTCTTCAAACCATCGAGCACATTGTAAGGGAGTTTAATAGAAGAGCCTACCCTGGAGATTGGTTTGATTTTCTAGAGGCCAATACAGAGGCTCTGGATTGGATAAGTACATTGGACATTAAAATATAATATACTTGCTTTCCTGTTTTTGTGTATATATAAAAACCCCTGGCACGACAGCCCATGAAGGGCCTAGGCCTACCAAGCGACCGCTGCCCAGTCCTTTGGCATGTAGATATTGGGGTGACACGTGATGAGCGCATCGGGTCCCCTCGGCCGTTAATCTTGGTTTTCGTGATCGGGGCGCTGCCTCACTGTCAGACAGCTACTCAATTGTCCTCGGGAAGCTGAGTGCACTCCGTTCAGCCCTCACGTGAGTTTCTAAAAATCCCTAACGAAGCCGGGAATCGAACCCGATGCATCCGGGTGAGGGGCAGGCGCCATACGATAAATAAATAAATACTATTGTAACTCTTGGTAGACTAACATTAGAAGTCAATTCACACCACTGAGCTTTATGATTTAGAGGGTTTTACTCAGAAATTAAGAAAAGAATAGTGTTGGCGAAGAAAGTCCTTCCAAATAAGAAGAATTTGAAGATAAGGAAGTCATTTCTCAAGACCTTTGTAAGGAGCGTGTTGACCTATGGTTGTGAAACATGGACACTTGGGAAAAGAGAAGAAATTAAACTTGAGGCAGCTGAAATGTGGTTTTGGAGACGAATGTCCCGAACAAGCTGGATGGAAAGAAAGACAAATGAGCTTGTCCTGAACCATATACAGGAGAATCGATGCCTGTTGAACACAATCAGCGGCTTCGGTGACGTAGTTGGTAGCATGTCCAAGATCGCGGGTTCAAACCCGGCCGAAGTCGTCGGATTATTTAAGAGCGTAAGAAATCCCTCAGTATGCCTTCCTTCGGAGGGGAATTAAATCCGGCGGTCCCATGTCATAGATTTATGGTATGAAAAAGAACCTTCCACTAGCTACACTTGTGGAAGCTAAAATTTGTAGGTTAGTTTGATAACGCTATATTTGTTCCAACGTTTGCCGCCAGGTACTGACTGTGATGACTATCGGTCTCTTCTTCTTCTTCTTTTTCTTCATTTCCCGCTTCCAGTTCCCTGGGTCGGGTTGCGAATCAAGGACCTCCACAGTTGTCTATCCCTCTACCATTCATTTCCTTCTTTCAATACTTATTTTTCTTTTACTCCTCTTTTCTCTATGCTTTCCTTTACCGTATCTATCCACCTCTTTCTGGGCCTTCTTCGTGGTCTTCTTCCTGGTATTTTCTCCATAAATATTCTTTTTGGCACTCTATATTCTTCCATTCTCTCCATATGTCCGTACCACTTCAGCTTACTGGTCTCTTGTCTTGCAGTTTTTGGGAACCCAGTTCTTTCCCTAATGTCCACATTTGTGAATTAATCCCTCCGTGTCTTGCTAATTATTCCTCTAAGGAACATCATCTCGGCTGCTTGGATTCGGCTTTCATCGCGTTTTGTTGTGGTCCAAGTACCTGCTGCATATGTCAGAATTGGTGTGTAATACATCGAGAATAGAACTTTCTTGCATTTCTCTGGGACTTCCTGGTTCCACACTAAACCTCTCACACACTGGTAAAACCCATTAGCTTGTTGGATTCTCTTTCCAATTGCTTCATTAATTGTACCATCTTCTAAGTATGCTCCCCAAAGACTATCGGCCTACAATATTTTAATAGGTATCGAACCCGGTTTGCCTTGGTGAGATCCTTGGTCATTCCGCCGTAACCCCCTCCACACGATACAGGCTGGCTATAAAGCAAGGACGACTCGCTGTTATCAGTCAGGTCTGAAGATGAGCGGGACAATCTGCATCCTGTTACTCCTAGCCACAGCTGAAATGCTGGCTGCCCAGAGTTATTATGAATACCCCGAGTATAACGACGATGTAATGGACCTTGGGGAGTTTGAGGATACCAGCTCTTATGATCCCTGTACATGTGAGCGTCACCCTAAGAAGACGTGCGTCTGTGTGCAAAAATCTATGTGTTCACAGGGAGTTGTCCTCCAGTTTGGAGAAGGTCTCATCCCTTACAGGTAAAGTGTTCATCTCATATAAATATATAGACACCGGAGTATAGCTTCTCAATCTTAGTAGCTTTAAATAGGCCTGTTAAATCCCTGAAACAAGCTTGAAAATAGGCTATAGCCTGTATCCACGAGTTTGGTGAAATATCGCCCTGTTATTGATACATATGAATAATATTTTAGCAATATGAGATTGTACATTTGTTGTTTTCATTTAGGGACTTGGATTCTGAAATCAATTCAGCCCCGTGTACTTGGGTGTGATAACTCATATTATTCTGTTGTCACTATTAGTGTGTGTACTGTATTTGTAATTCAGGTGATGGTTAGGATGGAGGCGGCCATGGCTTGAAGTTAGGAACCATCCCAGCATTTGCCTGGAGTAGAAATGGGGAGACCACGGAAAACCCCTTCTAGAATGTTAGTAAATTATTGGATTTTTAAGGGATGGAACAGTGAAGTCATCCTCTCTCCTTCTAGGATGGCTGAGGTGGGAATTGAACCCTCCATTTTTGGCTCACGAGACAGTGTTCTCCATTCCGGCCCACAGACCAGAATTAAAATTTTTTGGCAGGCCGGAAATCGATCCACCGTGACGACAGCCAAGAAAGCTAGCCGCTACTCCGCGAGGTGGTCGAAGATCAGATTGTTGTTGTTGTTGTTGCTTATTTTATGGACATTGGTGACACCTTGGTCATGTAGCCCCATGTAATTGTGTGAATTTGGAATTTGTGTGTTAACTTGTGTTATTGTGTTGGGTGTACTACTGTGTGTATTTGTACATTGGGGATAGGATTGGGAAGGAGGCAGCCGTTATCTTAAGTTACGGATCGAACCCTCGTTTCCTCAGCTTTGCCTCATGAGGCTGAGTGTACCCCTTTCTAGCCATCACACCAGAATTAAATTTTTTTGGCAGACGTCCGTGGCGGCAGCCAAGAATGCTAGCCGCTTCACCATGAGTTGGTCGATGTTCAGATTAAAAAATCTACTATCTTAATATACTGACAGTGAGGTCATCTGCCCCTGAGATATAAAGATGCCTCAGATTGATAAAGGAATATGAGCAATATTACATTTTCCAAATCAGTTAAGCAAAAGAAAAAGGAGGAGAAAATTACATTTCTATTATTTGAACAATCGGGAACAATTAATCTTGTAGATGAATGGGTCACAAAGGACACTAAAACAAGTAGGAGTCCACGCAGCACGACCTGCTTTGGTTGAGACGGTGGCGCAACATAGCAGCGAGCAAGAGGGGTAATAATCTCAAACAACAACTTCGTTGGCGGCAAGGCCTGCGGAATTATTTCGGACCTTCGACCCGATTGCGTGGAAATGTAGGAAAATTATAAAATGTTATTCTAGGCAATGCTGACACCATCACATGGTTATGAAAGCCGGACGTCCTCGGAAATGGAAAATATCTTACAGCTGTAAATACATTATTTGATTTATTGAAAAGGATAAAACGGATTATTATAGATAATTTTCCGTAGAATTCAATTAGATCATCAGTTGAATTTTTACCAATTATTATATATATACATAGTGGCCCCATTTTTTTTAAACCATAGCATTTAATAATGTCAAAACCGTGAGAGATATCAAAATATGATAAAGGGTAGAAAAGTTGCTAATTACTGAGATCTTGCACTTGAAGATTTATCTTTTATCTATAGGACGGACTGTTTCCGAGATATAACGATTCGAAGAAATAGGATGAAATTCAGGGCCCCAAAAAAGGTCCGGCCCTCCACCGATTTTAACGCCCGACAATAGGGTTCCTCACAGGCTGAACTCTTTCTAAATTTCAGCACGATATCTTGAAAATTGCGACCTGTACTTTGCTAGACGCAAAAACCTCACGCCCATACGTACATCTTCAGGGACCCCAAAAAAGAAAACGTTGGGAGATATCAAAAATTCGTTTTGAGTTAAAAAGTTGCATACCGCGGAGATCTTACACCTGTACATTTAACGTTTTTCGATATGACCAACCGTTTCCGAGATCGATTCCAAAAAGAAGGATGAAATTCAGGGCCAAAAAAAAGGTCCGGCCCTGCACCGATTTTAACGCCCAACAATAAGGTTTCTCACAGGCCGCAACCCTTTCGCCGTACCAATTTTGAGCTCGATATCTTGGAAACTGCGACCTGTACTTTGCTAAAAGCAAAAAGGTCAAGCACATACGTACATCTTCAGGGTCCCAAAAAAACGAAAACGGTGAGAGATATCAAAAAATCGTTTTTGAGTAAAAAAAAAGTTTCATACCGCGGAGATCTTACACCTGTACATTTAACGTTTTTCGATACGACCAACCGTTTTCGAGAAATATCGAATCCAAGAAAAGGATGAAATTCGGGGCCCCGAAAAAGGGTCCGGCCCTGCACCGATTTTAACGCCCGACAATAGGGTTCCTCACAGGTCGCAACCCTTTCGCCGTACCAAATTTCAGCTCGATATCTTGAAAAATTCGACCTGTACATTGCTAAACGCAAAACCGTCACGCACATACGTACATCTTCAGGGCCCCAAAAAAGAAAACGGTGAGAGATATCAAAAAATCGTTCTAAGTAAAAAAGTTACATACCGCGGAGATCTTACACCTATACATTTAACGTTTTTCGATACGACCAACCGTTTCCGAGACATATCGATTCCAAAATGCTGATCAATTACAGAAACAAGGAGAAAAGGACTACACTGTAGTCTGAACACAACCTTACAATTTCTGAAGACAACAATCCTCTTCTGTTTGTAGTTTGTAGTCCTGCCACCACAAATTGTAAAGCTGTCTGTCTGTCTGTCTCCTCAATAGAGGAGACATATCGATTCCAAAATGCTGATCAATTACAGAAACAAGGAGAAAAGGACTACACTGTAGTCTGAACACAACCTTACAATGTCTGAAGACAACAATCCTCTTCTGTTTGTAGTTTGTAGTCCTGCCACCACAAATTGTAAAGCTGTCTGTCTGTCTGTCTCCTCAATATAAATGTTAAGAAAAGCCTTCTTTATATGACATAAAACTCCTATTCTGCCCTCTCGAAATTTAAGGAACGAAGAAAGTATTCATTCCCGTAAATTAGATCCATTTGCTAAACAGTTATTCAAGGACGGATAACCCCTTAACTTGCACAATGCATCAAATACAGGTCTAAGGGGAGTTGTGGAGTTATCTTTGAAAACGTCTCTATGAGGTAAATACAGCGCGAACAAATGCTATGTATCAAAGCTTCTGGTAGACATATCTCTTCTATGATTATCTTCTTCCAACCAGTATTGGAAGACTGAGCCATAGGCATCAAACGTCCCTTCATTATTTAATAATACATCAATAAATTAATAATGTTGTTAGGTAGATCCTCTTGACATTCTCTCCAAAGAAGTCCCATTTATAGCGACCATCGTGATGTCTCTTCAGTGTTTTAAGAAAAATTTTCAAATCAGTTGTTTCTTATTGGCTCTTGATGAGGTTCTCACAGTGATAGGTAGTCTCTAATACGTCAGGCTTCCATAAATCTGCAATATTATGGGCCATAGCGTTAGTAGCGTAAAACAAAAACTACAGATATTCAAACAAAAGAAATCTTCACACATACAACTACAGATGATAAAAGGTTTAATCGCTACAAGAAAATTATAGTAATAATAATAATAATAATAATAATAATAATAATAATAACCACAAACCAGACTTCTCACACCTATTTACGCTTTGCTTCATATATCCACGTATGTACCGCACATCAGTGTCTCCTGATCTGGTGCTTTCTTACCAACTCCTTGAATCATTTAACATCGGAAGGCAAAGGGCTGAAAATGTCCGCTGGCAAACTACCCATATATGAACCTTCCTTTTCCAATCGTTCACCATAGTCTGGCTCTTGAACATCTATCAGCCAGACTTTCCCATCCAAATTTTGAATCATACCACTCACCATTGCATACCGGGCGACCCTCCTATATACTCCTTCCAATTCCTTTATTAGATGCATTTGGTATGGATCCCACACTCCCCCAGCTTATTTCAGCTGTGGATGGACAAGGGACATGTATGCCCATTTCCTAATCTCTCTGCCAGCCCTTTTAAGCACTCGCATAACCATATGTAGCGACTTGTATGCTTTTTTCACTATTTCTTCTATGTGCTTACCCCAGCGAAAATTCCCTTCTTACACAGATACTCCTACACACCTACACTTGTCCCCAAATAAATCGTAACTCTATTATCCCCAACTGAATATTCATAAACAATTTGATTCCTTTTATTGACAAATCTCACTGCCGGTCATTTCTTTGAATTTATCGCCATATCACTTTTTTCGATCCAGCTTTGTATAACCGTCAAATTACTCTGCAATATCCTCCTGTATACTACTATATCATCAGCAAATAATCTTATCCAGGGTGATAATTCAAATCGAATGTCGTGTATGTACTGTAAATGAGAAATAGTAAAGGCCCCAATTTACTTCTCTGATGTATCTTCCTTTCCACACTTAACTGTTTGGATACTGACACTCCAACCCGTACCCTTTGACTTCTCTCCTCCTAAAAAGAACTCACTAATTGTACTACTCTCCTCTCCAATCCTATAGCACCCATTTTCCGTAATAGAATACCATGATTGACCCTATCGAAAGCATTGGATAGGTCAACTGCAATGCAGTTAACTCGACCTCTTATATCCAAAGGCCTCTTGCTGAAAGCCTGCTGGCTGTGTTTCATACGAAAATCCCTGTCTGAAACCATGCTGTCTATTTACCAACCACCTACTATTTCCTAAGCATTCCCTTATGTGATCATTCATAATTTCTTCGAAAATTTCTCCTGTATACTCTATAACCCGTAGGAAATACCTCTCCATCTACAACATTCTCAACTAGCCATGACTCAACCCCAATTATAACATATGGATCATATACCGTATTTCTACCAAGGTTCCAAATGTTATGCTCTTTCCAACTACAGGACGCAGTTTGTCAGAAGACACTTCAAGCCCTGATCTGTAACTTACCCAAGACTAGCAACCATCTTGCCCTGTTTATTGTGCCCTTCACTAGTTTGGGATGCGTCATCTCTAATACACTTGCAGGTTTTACTGTCAAATATTTAATAACCCTTCCATAGAGTTGTCGTAGTTTGACTGATCCTCGCATATTTAAGTGGAGACCATCCCACCCCAAACCATAATCTCCTATCCAGAGTCCTGATATAACATAAAGAACTTCCTCTTCACCACAAATCCAGTACAGTACACCATTTACAGCATCCGCATACTTGCAATTCACATCCCGCCGATATAAAATACCACTCACTGCAACAGAGGCGTTGCCATACTTCTCCCTATATGCTCTTATCACGTGTTGTATCATTTCCTATATTGTTCGGAGAGCTCTTTAGGAAATTTGTTTCTACGTGTGTAATTATTGACTTAACTTGTTTACCCCTACCCATTAGCATCACTTTTCTTCTTAATTGTTCAGTCCTTATAGGTGGGTCATTCCATGAGTCATGGCAACTATGTTATATCTTTCGAACATATGGCATCACGGTAATTCCAGTGTAGACGTTCGAAAACCCGCGACAAACAGCACAGAATTCACCCAACAGAAGGCGACTGTAACGCAGGTGGCTAGATACCAACGCCATACACGTTCATTCTGACCTTAGCCGTGTTACTATAAGTAGATGGATGTAGACTAAGCAGATTGGAAGAGCGATCATTCGTGAAACTTGGTTTTCTCGGTGGCAGAAATGCTACACAGTGTCATGCAGCACTATGTGGAGCTGTTGGTGATTACCGAACAGTTGCACGTTGGGAAGTTTTCCGATATGGACGCTCAGCAACTGTAGACTTGCCGAGAAGTGGGCGCCCCTTGTCTGACCAAACTGACATGTCCATGTCTGTTATTGAACAGTGTTCCATTGCTTGGAAACGGTGCACTGGATGTTAATTGATTGATTTGTGTTCCATTTGTACTAGTGTAAAACAAATTTACCCAGAGTTCCATTATGTGAATTTCACTTGTACCTTTGCCGTTATCTCCTGCACTCGAACCATATTTTATGTTGGCATTGAGATATCACACGGCCTTAACGGTTCAATGCATATCGTGGATTTCCCACGCTGTAGCATTATCGAAAGATATAACACAGTTGCCATGACTTATATAATGTCCCTCGTACCAGGAAATCATTTTTCCTCAGTATTTGCTCCCTGAAGCCCTGTTCCCAAGCGCCTAGTAATTGAATACCCCATCTTTTACCGTTGATCGATATTTCCCATGGGGCGTGGTGGCGCAGCGGTCAAGCTGTATGCCTCTCACCAAGGCGGACCGGGTTCGATTCCCGGCCAATGCATGTGAGATTTTCGATGTGAAATGCCATGTCCTGTGGTTCGGATTCCACGTAAAACGGAGGTCCCGTGGCTTATGATCGCGAGATTAACGGTCACGTTAAACTACAAGCTTCCTTCCTTCCTTCGATACTTCCCATATTATTTCCTCATATTTGCTCGGCTCCACCAAGATCTACCCGAACGCACTCGAAGGCAAGGATCATGTAACTTAATTAGATGAGTCACTTATTTACATGAGCCGGCCTCTCACCCGGAGGCCGCGGGTTCGATCCCCGGCTCCGTCAGGGATTTTAAAACTGACATGAAGGTTGGAACGGGGTGCATTCAGCCTCGTGAGTACAATTGAGTAGCTGTCTGACAGTGAGACAGCGCCCCGATCACGAATACCCAGATTAACGGCCGAGGGGACCCGACGCGCTGATCACGCGTCACCCCAATATCTGCAGGCCAAATGGCTGGGCAGCGGTCGCTTGGTCGGCCTTGGCCCGTCATGGGCTGTATAGTTCCAGGGGTTGACTTTTGTTGTTGACTTATTTACATAATAAGGTTTCTTGGAGGGAAGGCATGCTTTGGCTAGCCCGAACTATTTTGGCCTACATCATAAAGTCAACGTAACAAAATAATCAATGTGTGAGTGTCTACTGTACTACTCCTTACTCCTGTACTACTTAAAGGATATGGCGTCTAAAAGGAAGGGACCACCAACTTCCCCGAATACACGTCAGCACCGTTCGAGAAAAATGAACGTTCGAACGTGTTGGGGACGGACACCCAGTCTTCGGACCGAGAGAAGGTCACTCGACACCGCTCTCGCTCTTCCCCAAGAGCGAGAATGTGTAATTCCGACGACGTCCGCGTGGCTCCCAAGAGAGCCCCCTCCAATTTCGTCTTCGGACCAAGATGTGGAGATTGAGGTGTGTTCTTCTCCCCCATCATCTCATCCTAGAGATGGGGAAGGATGGCAATAGGTCAAGAGGAAGTAGAAGACCAACTTCTACTTAAGGCCACACTATGGCACTATTACAATGCGGCATACGGTTCAGCAAGGCCGGCAACCTTGAAAATGCTGGACAGTATCAACCATAGTGGCGTTAAGCTGGCTATCGGTGCCTTCCCGACCAGCCCGATACCCAGCCTACTCGCCGATTCGGGTGTTCCACCGACAAAGTATAGATGCTTTTAGCACATGCTGCTAATGTGCGTCAAATGCCGCAACATCCGAGCTATCAAGCTCTCTTCAGTGCCCAATACTACCAGAGGTAGCCTACGCTAACCAGCCTCGTGCCACTCGGCCGGTTGGTATTAGACTCGATAGCTAGTGTACTGAAATAGGAGTGGCTGTAGGTCCCTGTATGATCCGGACACCTAGCGAGGTGCCTCCATTGCAAGTCCCGCGTCCGAAAATTCGGTTAGATCTACACCGAGGTCCTAAGGTGAACACGGATGCCTCCGTTTATCGGAGGCCGTTCCACAGCATAGTTAACCAATTTCCGGATGTTGGTATTCTATACACGGATGGTTCGAAGGCGGACGAGAAGGTGGTTTGTGCTTACGTTATTGATGGTGCAAATACTAAAATCTCTTTTTCCTGAAGCCCGCTATTGATATTCACTCTCAGTTACGCCGACAAGTAATGGCAATTTGGGAGAGTCAGTGGCTAGCTGACCCAATGCCCAGTCAACTAAGAGCATTCAAGGGAACTACTCGCGTGTGGCGGAGCTCTTTCCAGTCACGGAGGGAATCCCGTCATTTTGTGTAGTCTAAGGATAGGTCATACAAGATCCACTCACCCGTACCTAATGAGAAGGGAAGCCCCCCCCCCCCCACTTTGTACATGTGGAATCGGTTTCACCGTGGCCCATATTTTAACCGAGTGTGTGGATCATGCAGACTTACGAAGAAACCTTGGTTTGCAGTTGACACTCAAACTTATATTAGCCGATGACGCGGTGGCTGCTGATCTCGTTATCCGCTTTATAAGTGAGAGTGGGTTAGGGCCAGCAATCTAAATTTTCAAGTGTACATTGACTCAACGACTAGTTTTTTTTTTGATTGCTGAATTTTAGTTTTTCTGTAATTTGTTGTTTATATTATAATTATATATTTTTGTTTTATTAATTTTCGGTCTTTCATATTTAGGTGTCTACCTCTAAATTTTAAATTCTATTCCAAATTTGTATACTTTAATCTGTGTTAAGAGTGGCAGATGACCTAGTAGTTCCGCCCCTTAAAACAACAATAACTAACTAACTAGCACTGACTTTCACTTTTATAAAAATATTAATTGTTTACAAACTTGGGCATAGCAATTCAGCATACTACCGACTACGCCACTCAAGCTGGCGTTCTTTCTGAGTTCTTTATTATTTATCTTTCTAATATTTGTCAGCGCCGTAGGTGGTTATTTGCTAAAACTGTCCTTTATTTGTTCTAGTTTAAAATTATATACGGAATAAAGTGCATTTTAATTAGGCCTAAGTGAAATCATTAAATATAATCAGAATTTTTTATGCGAAATAACACCGTAAATGGATTTTATTTGCCGCGTTGAGAATCGCTCATTGTTATTTTTTGATTTATCGAAAATAGAGTCTCGAGTAATATGCATATATATGCTAAATAATAAATACGCTAAATAATAATAATTATTATTAATAATTTTATTAATGCAGACAATGGCCATGTACTTTTCTTTTCAGGACGGGTCAGGGAAGGGATATTGGAAGGAAATCGGCCGTGGACCTATTGAAAGGAACTGTCCCGGTGAAAATGGGAAACCACGAAAACCATTTTCAGGACGGCCGAGGTGGGATTCGAACCCACGCTCTCCCGATGCCAGCGAGGCACGAGGTAGCGCGATAGCGCTCTCAGCCACCGCGGCCGGTATAATAATAATTATTGAACTATAGTTAAAATCTTTTTTTTTTACCTGTACGCGTGGTGATGGGCACGATGCCATATAATTAATCTATTTCATACATCAGGCTACTTAACTGATCTAGAAGATATATATTTAATTATCATTATAATTATAATTAAGATGCTATATTCGAGTTGATTCGATGTTCATGCCATGCTATGATATTCTTTCATTTGACGTTTTAATGCCCCATTGAGTCAGAACAATCGAAATTTCTTCATTACCGTATGTATGGCACCGTGAGGGAGGTACCATAGTAATTAAAACAGTAATTAGGATATAACATATGCCATGCAGCACAATAAATAAATATCAACTAATGAGCATTTCTGCCCAGCGTATAGTCCGAATTTAATTAATACTCATGGCATCGTCTGTTTAAATTTAAAATATTTATGTCCCTAGGCATCTGAGCTTCAGCGTCGTAGAAACGAATCATATACAGTATGATGGTGTAGAAAGAAACATGCTATTACCTTCTTATCTGTTATCTTGCTTGCCACGGTGGGTGAGCGGTCTATGTGTCGGTCTACCAACCCCAAGCTTGCAGGTTCGCTCCTGGCCGCAGTAAGTGATTTTTGAAAGGCGGCAAAAATTACGACACCACATGTCAAACGATGTTGGCATGTCAAAGAACCCATTTGAATTCAGTAGGCCGTGTTCATAATGGCAAAATTAATGTCGGGAGTTTCCGCCAACACAAAGTTCCTCATTTCTCTCCTAGAAAGCGCTATAGTGTTCATGGAGCTTAGATATCTAACCTCCTTGACTTTCATAGTGCTTCAAGGAACAACGAAATTCGACATGCAAGCTACCCTTTGGGTGTCAAATAACAAAGATTGCACCCGAGGCCATACGATATTATTATTATTATTATTATTATTATTATTATTATTATTATTATTATTATTATCCTTGGTGCAAAGACTATCTTACCAACTAAATACTAGCCTACTGTGCATAATGACCGGAATAAATAAAAATAAAATTGCAAAATGAGCATGTAAACGCCTAAAATTATTCTACGTGGTCATCAACGTGTACATGGTCTATGCAATGTAACCTTTAAAGTAGACACGATTAATAGGCCTGTTGGTGTGATTTAAACAGTGATGAAAGAAGTACCAAAGAAGAGTACGGTAATTGGGAAGAATTACAATTAACTGAGAAATATATTCCTTGATTAAAATTACAAATTACTTTTCAAAAATAAGCATTAAGGTTTCAATTACAATTACTTTAGTTAGTTACGGTTTTAAGGGGCAGAACTACGAGCTCGTCTGCCCCTAATACAAATACTTAAAAAATGGGAGTACTTATTTCTTTTGGGGGAGGGGGGCACACCGGCGTCTGTAAAAGGGGCAGTAGTTAAATGACGTGAAACCATTAACATTATTATTATTATTATTATTATTATTATTATTGCGGAAAGTCTCCACTGAACTAAAATGCATAATAATAGGTTGTTCGTGGCTTGGCTTTCCGTGGCTTCCTACTTGTAATACTGTGCAATCATGCCAATACTATATTACGCTTGTTCCTCCCCTTGGAGTGGCTTCGGTGGCGTAGTTGGTAGCATGCTGAGCTTCTATGCCCAAGATCGTGGGCTCTAACCCGGCCGTATTCGTCGGATTTTTTAACAGCGTTAAAAATCCCCCTGCTCTTCAATGTTGCCACATATGATGTTGTGCAGATGATTAGACAAGAGTTGGAAGATGTCAAAATCTACATATATGCGGACGACATGGTCATTGGAGCGAACTCCACCGATAAGCTACAAAGAGCCACAAACCAACTTGAGAGGTGGGCGCAGGAAAACAAAATGTAAATTAACACCGAAAAAACCATACAGATGACATTCCGCAACGGAGGTCGAGAAGCTGTGGAGGACAGGATAAATCTAGGATTGAAACCTCTACTGAGAGTCAACAGCTTCAAATACCTGGGAGTGACTCTGCAAACCACTGCCAGATAATTCAGAATACACGTGAAATCCCGAGCAGCATCTGCCACAGAAGCAATTTTCGACATCAAAGAAATATCCAGATTATCATTGCAAACTGCTATGGCCTTGTTCAACGCAAAAATAGTTCCAATCGCAATCTACGGAATAGATATCATATGGGAAAATATCAGTCTAAAAGATCTAATGACTTTAGAAGCAGTCAAATCACGATTCTTGAAAGGCGCCCTAGGTGTATCGAAATACACAAAGTCGAGGCTAATATACGAGCTTGCCAAGGGAAGGGTGGTTGGTTCCTTACTGAAGTGTAGGGGCTGCGACAGCTCCGTGTACTTTGGGTGTGTGTAGAATTTGTCTGAAAACCGGTGTTAATTGTGATAACTATATAACCCTTCTTTATAGAGGACCTACGTATATGGCTTCCATTCACCGTCAGCTCGAATAAACTGCTCCTTGAAAGAGAAAAGAAAAGAAGGGAAATTTGGCTGGACTTTTATACAACAGAAGCCATTATAAATAGATCCTGGGCCGACACAAATCAGGAGCTCAGACACCTGGTGACCTCAATGGCTGTGCATGGGTACCACCACAAGGTATGCAAGACGAAGTGTTTTCACGACCCCGGGTATACCTGTGTTTGTGAATTGTGCGATCAGCCCTGTGACCGTTACCACGTGAACAGCTGTAAAAAGCGAGTGAAATCCCTGGTAGACTTTTGCGCATAAGATCCACAACATGGGTTGCTTGGAACATATTCATATACTGTACCTTTATGGCCGTATGGCTGCAATGAATTCGTATAAAATCCCTCAGTATGCCTTCCTTCGGAGGGGAAGTAAAGCCGGCGGTCCCATGTCATAGATTTATGGCATGAAAAAGAACCTTCCACTAACTACACTTGTGGAAGCTAACATTCGTAGGTTAGTTCGATAGCACTATATTAGTTCCAACGTTCGCCGCCAGATACTGACTCCAATGACATTTAGTAACCACGTCCGAGGCTAGGTGTCGTGGATGGTAGCATTTGGTACCAAAAGTAGAAACTACTTGAAAAAGTTAATCGTCTGAAGTCCTTCTACCTGAATCACAGATAACACACGCTCATATAGTTATCACAATTAACACCGGTTTTCAGACAAATTCTACACACACCCAAAGTACACGGAGCTGTCGCAGCCCCTACACTTCAGTAAGGAACCAACCACCCTTCCTTTGGATACACTTATACTTGTGTATAAGTGTGGAATCTCATATAATTTTTCAATGCTTTCTAAGAGCTTCATATACGATCCTCTTAAACTATAAAGACGGCTAGGTATCAGATTTCTCCAATTTCTACTTACATCTTTTCGGCATTTAATTGAATTGGGTAAGTCCATATTTTTATGGATTAATGTCTTATTTGTTATTTTAATAGTTTTTTTTACATTGTGATTCCCTTATCTTTTTATAGTGACCTGGTAAGCGCCTCATTTTTTCTATGTAAAAAATATTTCTTTATTTGAGTTTTAATGATGTTTTTATCCTGTTAACAAGATTCAATATTTCTGGAATCTGTTGCAAAATTTTTCTACTAGACTTATCCTGTTTTTTTTTATTAAACAAAGAAGTTTCGTAACGTTATGTAATTGTATTGTTTAGGAATTTCCTTATGTTTAGGCCTATGTGATTAGTTATTATGAGTTTTCAATTGGATTGATATTTAGGCATGATTAGGTATTTTTAATTTATCTTTAACAGTATTATTATTTTTATGGAGTAGTATAATTAGATTCATTACCGAGTGGGTTAGCCGTTGTCGTTAAGGCGTAGCTGCGGGCAGTCGCTCACATCCAGGAGGTGAGGTGGTTTGAATACCCCCACCGGCATGTTCCTTCCAGGCAAATGCCGGGGTTGATCCCGAACTACCTAGGCCACAGCCATTACCTTCCAATTCCTCGTCCTCACATTCACACTTTCCTCCCCAGTCAACACTCCACACGTAACGGTACTTGTAGATCACCCCATTCGTGTCCACATAGAAACCGCTATAAACTCTGGCGAACCGAACATATCCTCGGACACGCCCGGCACTAAAAGCCACAAGCTAAAAATATTTTTTTAAAAATAGATTCATTTAATTATATTAATTTTAAGTTTTACTTTCATGTAGTGTTTGTGTTGAAGATGAACCCAACGTGGTTTCAATCAGTTCACGAAACTTAAATTAAGTTTCTTGTAATAATAAATATATTGATGGGCGTTTTGTCGCCTCCGTAGCGTAGCGGTCAGCAAGGTTAGCTGCCGCCCCGGAGGTCCTGGGTTCGATTCCCGGCTCTGCCACGAAATTTGAAAAGTGGTATTGTGACCTTTATGCATCTCTGATAGCATAAAGTCTACATATTATTCCAACAAAATTTAATTCATGTCTCAAAGTCGATGTGAGAATAGAAGTTGCTTGTGAAACTAGAATGACAAAAGGATGGTTCGTACGTGACTTGAAGCAGCTTTCTCCCAGAGCGGACAAAGGTAGCAGGAAAGAGAAAATCCACATCTGGACACCAAATGCGCCAGACAACGCGCGGAGGTCGTTACACTACGCGGGTAAAGGCAGAAAACATCAACGATTACCTACCAAATAAACCCCGCCCATTTGAAAGGAATTAGAGCAGTAATTAGAATACAGAAACAGGAATTATACCATCGTATGGGGGATTATCCCAGCCTCTCAGAAATATCGTCAAAATTTAAATTGGATTATTCTGTGATTTTTGCCAGAATTAAAATGAAATCAGGGGGTGGATTTGAAACGACCAATGGCAGTGAGAGACGCTTGACGCGACCGAATCCCGCCGAAATTAAGGGACAATGAAGCAAATTACGGAGCTCATTATATAAGGATCCAACGATCGTATTTTGAATAAAAAGGAGTCATTGAGACATTGGAAATGAGGACGTTCTAAGGAGCTAGTTCGCATATTCATGTGAGTGTTATTTTGGAAATAAATTCTGAAACTCCCCTACTCCACGTCCCTTTAAGAGAAATCGTATAAATAATGGATCGAAACACAGCGAAGTCAGTCTACTTTGGGGCATCACGGGAGGCGGAAGCCTAGGCCCTGAGCGATCAGACAGTACAGTGATTTTTACAAGTTCTATAAGTCTACTTTGGGGCATCACGGTAGGCGGAAGCCTTGGCCCTGAGCGATCAGAAAGTACAGTGATTTTTACAAGTTCTATAAGTCTACTTTGGGGCATCACGGGAGGCGGAAGCCTTGGCCCTGAGCGATCAGAAAGTACAGTGATTTTTACAAGTTCTATAAGTCTACTTTGGGGCATCACGGTAGGCGGAAGCCCGTGCCTCGACCCCTCAGAAATTAACGTGATTATTACAAGTTTTATAAGTTCTTAATACGCGCTGTAGAGGCGAGAGCCTGCGATTGAGGCATAAGAATAATTAACATTTTACAAGTTTATAAGTAGGAGCAAGTATACCTCCGAAATTCGAACATCGCTAAGTATTCGCGAGTGCGAAGTAGAACAGTGCATATCATAACAGTATGACGCAGTTGTAATGATAGGTATAGCCGCCCGAGCTATTAAAAGCTAGAGCAGTATTCTAGGAAGCTATGAACCGTCGGCCGAACTAAATAAGTTGATGATAGCTATATGAGATAGGAGCCTCATGTGCGAGAACCGTGCAGTGTGTTAATGGTAATAATTCACAGTGGACCTTTGTTTTGGTGAAATTTTGAGAAAAACCGTGTGTAAATTATCCTCCTATCAAGATGAACCAACTAATGAAGAAGACTGATATCAAGGACCAGAACCGCATCAGGAAATATGAGAGATAAGTAAATATTGTATGGGGCATGTGGGTCATAATGTTTCCCATTATTGGGGTCGGATAAGTTTATCTCGATCATAAGCAGTTATGATAAAAATAGATATTTTAGGCATACCGGGCATGTTTGTGTAGATTTGTGTGTTTATCAGTAATGAGTATTTT
The DNA here is from genome assembly GCA_946902985.2 of Meconema thalassinum. Classification (NCBI taxonomy): domain Eukaryota; kingdom Metazoa; phylum Arthropoda; class Insecta; order Orthoptera; family Tettigoniidae; genus Meconema; species Meconema thalassinum. Next base: position 599,022,986 of record OX336388.2, on the reverse strand, counting down.
TGTGTGTTTCATAACGTAATAAGTATATGAGCATCAAAGTGTTATTTTAAATATGGTTTTGTTTGGGAGGTCATTAATCTTGTTGAATGCACAGTCAAGGGAATATTTGTTTGATAGTGCTTATGCACAATGTGATTGTAAAAGCTAAATGGGGAAGACCGCTCGATATTGTGACAAGACCAGTAAGTGACACTGAAATTATGAGAGTAATAAGTATGGTAAGTGATTATCACGCGAAGGTAAGACAAGAATGGCTAGAGGGCATTGTGAGATATATTCAGGTAAGGCTAAGAGTCGATCCTGGGTCGAGCAAAATTAAAGCGGAGGTGATATTCCCGCGTTCTTCGATGATATAATGGTGAGTGAAAATAATAGCGAAGGTGATATTCCCGCATTCTTCGACGATATATAAATGGTAAGTAAAATGATTGAATTCATTATCTGATGAGAGTCCACTTTAGCTCCGTCGGAAAGGTATTGTATTGCTCGAGCCCAAGGCAGGTAAAAGGGAGTCTTTAAGAAACAGGTAGAAATATGGTTAGCCGTCTGAATTCTAAAGCAGCCAGGAAGGTTGTGCCGGCCTGCTGGATATTACGGTGAAAGTGTGTCTGTCACAAGGTCGAGTCTGTCATTGTATTCTATGAAGGGAGATAGTCCAACTTCCCGGGGTTCTTTTTGTGTACCGCTTCAGGAAGCGATGTATTATATTTTTCATTATTTTTGGAGTACATTCATTATGTTGTTGTTTATTAATAATCACGGCGCACCGGCCGCCGAAGTATTTATTTGTGCTTCATGTATGTTGACTTGTTTATTTTACTATAATTAACGGAGTTATAGCTCTGAGTGAAGTAATTGTTTTAAAGTTATAAAAACACACATGCCCGTAACCTAGAATAAATCTATTGCCTTCATTATCTGACTCTTGTGAGGAAAGATGATGATTGTACGAGTAGACATGTCCGATTTCTCAAAGAACAAGTTTTGCAAGTTATAAAAATGAGTGCGCAATATTTATTGTGATAGAATGGCTGGTTTATTTAAGCCATAGTTATTTGAATTAAGTCTGTTGACAATAATTCTTGAACTTGAAGCAGTGGACTGCAGTAAAATAGACTATTTTCTATTCCTGGTTTCAGCCAGTGTGAAACATTATTTTTGCATTTTTTTTATGTTGATTTCAGTAATTTAAGGGAGTTGATTTTGTTTTTATTTGTCTATGGTTGGGAGAAAAGGGAGATGATGTTTTTGTGAAATAAATTATTTTATTAGGAGTTCTCTGACCTACTGATTTTAAGATAAGCCTCCTGTGATCCTGTGACTATATTCCTAGGATGTTTAGAATAAGTTAGAGCCACCCCGAACAGAGCACTACCCGAGTAAGAGTCGGCATCCTAGAAGAACGCGGAAGGGTATAGTATGAGGACTGGAACGGGGTCTACTCAGCCTCGGGTGTTCCAAATGAGTAGAGGGGGTTCGATTCCCACCTCAGCCATCCTCGAAGTGGTTTTCCGTGGTTTACCACTTCGTCTTCGGGCAAATGCCGGGATGGTACCTTCTTCAAGGCCACGGCCGCTTCCTTCCATCTTCCTTGTCTATCCATCCTGACCATCCATTACCTTCCCACATGAGGCCCCTGTTCGCTTTGCAGGTGAGGCTGCCTGGGCGAGGTGCCAATCACACCTCACCAGTTTATCCACTCAGATTAGATGTTCCCAGCTCTAGGACACTGCCCGTAGAGGCGGTAGTGGTGAGTTCCCTCGCTGAGTCCGTGGGTTCCACCAACCTGGAGGGTAAACGACTAAGAAGAAGAAGATGGGCGTTTGATGACAATTCCTTGTTCCTTCCCTTGGATGTACTTATACTTGTGTACATCGTATACTTACATACTAGAACAAGAAATTAATTTTAGAAAAAGGAAAAGATTGAAAGGCAAACAGGAAAGGGAAAGAGGGCCCACCCCAATGTCAGTGGAAAAAGGGGAAGAAACGGACTGTATACTGTACTTGTGTATACTTCTAATCCAGTAAATGCCGTGACGGTTCCTAGCATAATGTCACGGCCATATCCGTCTCTAATGAAAAGAGAAGACACCACCCGACTTTAGTGGCAGATGACCTCGTAGCTCCGCCCGTTAAAACCTCAATATCTAACTACCCTCCCCCCCAACTTTGTTCCTGTGGAGCCGTATTCACCGTGGCCCACATTTTAACTGCGAGTGTGGATCTTGCTTATGTACGTAGAAACCTTGGTTTGCAGAATACACTCGATCTAATCTTAGCCGATGACGTGGTGGCTGCTGATCTCACCATCCGCTTTATAAGTCAGTAATAATCGGTTAGGGCCCAGCAGGCCCCGTGGTTCGACTACCGGCTCCGTCAGGGATTTTAGAAACTGACGTTAGGGCTGGGACGGGTTGCACTCAGCCCCGTGAGAAGAATTTAGGAGCTGTCTGACAATGAGACAGCGCCCCGGTCACAAAAACCAAGATTAATGGCCAAGGGGACCCGTTGAGCTGACCACGCGTCACCCCAATGTCTGCGGGCTAAATGGCTGGACAGCGGTCGCTTGGTAGACCTAGGCCCTTCATGGGCTATTGTGCCAGGGGTTATTATTATTATTATTATTATTATTATTATTATTATTATTATTATTATTCAATCATTCATTCATTCGCGGCTTCGGTGGCATAGTTGGTAGCATGCTGAGCTTATATGCCCAAGCTCGTGGGTTCAAACCCGGCCGAAGTCGTCGGATTTTTAAGAGCGTTAAAAATCCCTCAGTATGCCTTCCTTCGGAGGGGAAGTAAAGCCGGCGGTCCCATGTCATAGAATTATGGCATGTTAAAGAACCTTTCACTAATTACACTTGTGTGAAGCTAAATTAGGTTAGGTTAATCATTTGACAAACGCTCTTAGGTTCCGACGTTCGTCGCTAGGAGCCGACTGCGGTGGCATCTGGTAACCAAGTTCTGCATTAGTGGTCGTTGACGGTGACGCTCGGCGGCAAAAGTAGGAACTACTTAAGAAAATTTAATGTCTGCTGTCCTTACTTGAATTGAAAACATATAACACACACTAATACAGTCATCACCATTAACACCGGTTATCAGACAGATTCTACACACACCCAAAGTACACGGGGCTACATTACCGCGTTGTCGCAGCCCCTAAACTGAGGAACCAACCAATCATTCATTCATTCATTCATTTCGTATAGGCCATCTATGGACCGCGTCATTCCAACTGTCTCCTACAGGCTTTGATGCTTGCCCAGTACGCCCGCATTCGTTCTCGGTGTACTCCTTTCCGTTCCTAGGTCCAAATCTTTCGCGTTTTCAGCTTCGGTTTTTCTTGGAAACCTTTGCAAGTTTGAAGTTTTATTTTGAGTAGGGTGCGCTCCTGAATGTCAGTTGGTGTAATCCCCACTTCTTTCAGATCTTTATCCAGTTCAATGAACCAGGCCCATTTTGTTTTTCTCTCCTGAAATTAAGTTATGTTGCGGTGGGTCAGTCTCGCTGGGCTCATTCGTTTCACATGCCCAAAAAATGGTATCCTTCTCTTCCGGATGACGTCACTTATCTTCTCCACATGAGTATATAGTTCATGGTTATGCCGTCTTCTGTGTTCCCCATTCTCTTTGATGGGACCCAATATATTTCTCAAAATGTTCTTTCTTTGGTCTCCAGTGTTTCGACCAAGCCTTTTTTGTTCATCGTTAAGAATTCAGAAGCATACAAGATCTCCCAACGGATGACACTGCGACTGGCTGCGTGGCTCAGGGGTAACGTTCTCGCTTGCTGAGCCCAAGGTTGCAGGTTCGAAACCTGGCGCAGTCAGCTGGCATTTGAGGCTGCGCAAATGCGAGGGAGCCGTGTCAGTACATTTACTGGCACGTTAAAGATCCCCTTCGGGGCAAAATTCCGGCACCCCGGCGTCTCTAAAAGCCAGTGTAGTTAAAAGGGACGTAAAACCAATAACATTATTATTATTATTATTATTATTATTATTATTATTATTATTATTATTATTATTATTATTATTATTACGGATGACACTGCAGTAATGTTTTAGTTTTGCGTTGAAAAATATTGACCTTTTCTTCTAGATGCCCTTAGTTGAATGGTAGGCCATTTCCATTTTGCTCATGCGCGATGTGAATGCTTCTTTCTCTGATACATTAGGTGTTAGATACTTAAACTTTGTAACTCGCTTAATCTTTTCGTGTTCCACAGCAAGGTATTTGGGTGCCGGTTCGATATTAGTTATGAACACTGTCTTCGCAAAGGAGATCTGCCTTCGCTGCTTGTGCACTAAACTGATTAATCTGTTCCGTGGCTGTCTATAATGAATCAGAAATGATTGCAAGATCATCGGCAAAGGCTAGTCAGTCAATTGTAATGTTCCGGCTTCTGTTTCCCAGTCTGACTCCGCTTGCAACTCCTTGTTTATTCAGTTCTTTACGCCACTCACGGATAACCTTCTCGAGGACACAGTTGAAGAGTAATGGTGAGAGACCATCTCCTTGCCTTACTCCTGTTATGTATTATTATTTTAATGGTTTAGGACCAACAATCTAAATTTTCAAGTGTACATTTACTGGTTCATTGTTGAAACAGGACTTCGACAAGGAAGTGTGTTATCCCCTATACTGTTTATAACTGTCATGGATGAAATCCACAAGAGTGTGAATCGAAGAATGGGAAGCAAGGAGACTAAGACCTTACTCTTTGCAGACGACATAGTAATATGGGAAGAAAATGAAATAGAAGTGCAAGAACAAGTTACTGTATGGAATCAAGAGATAGAGAAATATGGAATGAAAATAAGTGTGGAGAAGAGTAAGACTGTGGTGATGACGAGAAACGAGAGAGAAGGAAGACAGAATATTGAAGTCAATGGAAATCCATTGGAAATAGTACAAAGCTTTAAGTATTTGGGGAGCATACTCACAGACAATGGTACAATTAATGAAGAAATTGGAAAGAGAATCCAACAAGCTAACGGGTTTTACCAGTGTGTGAGAGGTTTAGTATGGAACCAGGAAGTCCCAGAGAAATGCAAGAAAGTTCTATTCTCAATGTATTACACACCAATTTTGACATATGCAGCAGGTACTTGGACCACAACAAAACGCGATGAAAGCCGAATCTAAGCAGCCGAGATGAAGTTCCTTAGAAGAGTAATTGGGAAGTTATGGAGGGATAAATTCAGAAATGTGGACATTAGGGAGATAACTGGGTTCCCAAAACTGCAAGACAAGATAGGGACCAGTAAGCTGAAGTGGTACGGACATATGATGAGAATGGAAGAATATAGAGTACCAAAAAGAATATTATTTTATGGAGAAAATACCAGGAAGAAGACCACGAAGAAGGCCCACAAAGAGGTGGATAGATACGGTGAAGGAAGGAATAGAGAAAAGAGGAGTAAAAGAAAAATAAGTATTGAAAGAAGGAATAGAATGGTGGAGGGGTAGATAACTGTGGAGGCCCTTGATTCGCAACCCGACCCAGGGAACTGGAAACGGGAAATGAAGAAGAAGAAGAAGACATTCACTCGAAGACTTTGTTCTTTTTGAAATCAGAATTTTTGTTTTCGTATATTTTATTTATTCATTATAATTACTAGTTCAATTTTTTTAATTTTTATTTGATTAATTTGAGGCATTTTTCATATTTAGGCGTTCACTCAAAATTTGTTTATCTGTCTTAAGAGGGGTAGATGACTCGCTGTTTCGCCCCTTAAAGAAATAACTAACACTCACTCCTCAATCGAATCCGCAATTACAAACATGCACGCCACTACATACATCGTAATAACAAGGGCTATATGAATACAAATACCCTCACAGCTAAGTATACAACACTGTTCCCCCCAGGGGCTTACATCTAGTGGCACGTGGATTGTCGACCACGGGGTCCCAGCTGATGTGAGTCTGGCACTGCTTCCACTTACTTGTGCCTGGCTCCTCTCCGTCTTCTTTCTGGTCCACCTCTCTTGGCAACTCTAGTTCCCTTCCAACCCCGACGGTATCAGGGTATCTTAAGCTTAGGAAGCCTCTTCCTTCTCTCATCATTTCTGATACCCTCATTCTTCAAGGGGTCAGCCTTTTTTTTCTATTCATGATATATCCTGCCTTCTGCACAAGGCCCTCAAGGAGGCAGGATTTATGCAGCCCCCACCACTTCGGGTGCACCCTGGATAGTGCTACACCCTCAAGGGCTCATGGTTGGTGAGTTTGGGAGTTGACGACCGCGAGGGATCCCTGAGCTAGGTCTGTTTCTTTCCATTTTTCCACTGACTTTGGGGTGGGCCCCTCTCCTCTTTCCCTTTCCTGTCAGCCTTTTATATAGCGGCTTCGGTAGCGTAGTTGGTGAGCTTCTATGCCCAAGTTCACGGGTTCAAACCCGGCTGAGATCGTCGGATTTTTAAGAGCGTTAAAAATCCTTCAGTATGCCTTCCTTCGGAGGGGAAGTAAAGCCAGCGGTCCCATGTCATAGATTTATGGCATGTTAAAGAACCTTCCACTAATTACACCTGTGTGAAGCTAAAGAATGTAAACAACGCTCTTTGGTTCCTACGCTCGTTGCCAAGGAGCCGACTTATGTATTTATTTATCGTATGGCTTTTAGTGCCGGAAGTGTTCGAGGACATGTTCGGCTCGCCTGAGTCTGTAGCTGCTTCCAGCGGACACCCTAAAGGGTGAGCTACAAGTTCCGTTCAATTTTCAAGTAGTTCCAACTTTCGCCACCAGATATCAATGATACCTAGTGGCGAACGTTGGAACTTTGATAGAGCGTTCTGACGAAATCTAACCTAACAAATTTTGCTTTACACAAGTTTAGCCTGTAAAAGGATCTTTTACATGCCATAAATCTATGACATGGGACCGCCGGCTTTACTTCCCCTCCGAAGGAAGGCATACTGAAGGATTTTTAACGCTCTTAAAAATCCGACGACTTCGGCCGGGTTTGAACCCGCTATCTTGGGCATAGCAGTTCAGCTACCGACTACTCCACCGAAGCCGACTGCGGTAGCGTCTAGTTGCTAAGTTCTGAACTAGTAGTCTTTGGCGGTGGCAATTGGCGGCAAAAGTAGGAACTATTTGACAAATTCAAAGTCTGCAGTCCTTACTTGAATTTAAAAAAAACAACAGATAAGACACACTAATACAGTCATCACAATTAACACCGGTTATCAGACAGATTCTACATACACTCAAAGTACACGGGGCTACATGACCGCGTTGTCGCAGCCCCTAAACTGAGGAACCAACCAACCATCATCATACAACGCTGATGATCACGATGTCAACCCATAAATAAAACAACGCAAACAATTCAAAGAAAGTAAGAATGACATATTTAAGTAGATGATATCATAATAGATGCAAGCCACACAACATTGAACTACTTGGTAAATAATGTTGTTTCGGTGAAATGCAAACAAAGTTATTGTTGTTGACTCATTTGAGGAGCCTGAACAGCATGGTCATTCAACCCCTTGAACTTGAGTGTGTGTGAAATTTGACTGATATCCTGTGTTATTGTGATGATTGTATTAGTGCGTGTATTGTAATTCAGGCGACGATTGGAAAGGAAGCGGCAGTAGCTTTAAGCTAGGTACCATCCCGGCATTTGCCTGAAGTAGAAGTGAGAAACCATGGAAAGACACTTCCGAGATGGCTGAGGTGGGAATGGAACCCACCTTTTCTGAGGTTTCCCCAACGAGGCTGAGTGTACCCCGTTCCAACCCTCAGACCACAGACTAATAGCGGAATGCAAAACACAAAATCAAGGAAATAATATAATACCGTTAACTTAGAACAGTAGCATTAGGCCTACTTGTCAGGAATTTTGAGTTTTATATTCGACTATCATTACGCGTCGTTGATTAGTAGATAGGGTGGGGGAAGACAGTTAATGAGGACAACTTCCAGGCCCAAAATTCTATGACCAGATTAATGGTGGATGGTCATGCCTTCTAAGTCACTAATAGTGGAATACAGTTCACTAACTCGATGTTGCTTGAAGAGTTGAGTTCCTACTAACGTTGGAGTCTATCGCAACAAATCCATGTTTACACATCCTTTGTAGAGAAAATCACAGCGGAGTCGTAGAATACAATATGTGAAGAGAATCAATCATATCTGCTCCTGGCAGATTATATATGAACCAGGGCTGGTAATAAGCGATGTTCGGTTGGCTAATCGATTAATGATAGATTAATCGAATTATTTGAAAATAATCGAAAAAGATTAATCGACTAAACGACGAATCGATTAATTGATTAGTAATCAAGAGCTAAGGACAGAAGTTTAAGGGCCGGGTTCTCCATGGTTCGTTAAAATGTTAACACACCAATTAAGGCCGTTGACGGACGATTACCGAAATGTTGTGGTTCACCAAACTTTAACAATCCATTAGCTTCCCTAACAAGCTGTCAAAACTAATTGCTCTGTCAACGTGGAATTAAAGACTTGACGGTCGATTTACGTAGCAATCAAATCCAAAATGGCGTGCGGCGAAAGTCGGAATAGTCGTGCATTAAACTTTATTCTCAACGATGACGATGTTTTTGAAGACATGCTAGATTTTCTTCGGCCACTAACATATAAATAACGAAGGAATTATTTGAATGAATGCGACGACACAGAATTTATCATGAGATATCGGTTGTCAAAACCTTGTGTGTTGATGAATGTTCTACAGAAGACAGAACGTAACCTGGAACTCCCATCTGATAAGTAAGATAGCCTAGGCCTATATACTGTACCATTCCTTATTTATGTGTAATATCGTGTGATGCATTACGGTGTAGCACATGTAGTTAATTTTATAAGTTAACAAGCTGTACCCGGCATGCGTTGCAATGCCAACCAAAGAAAGTGTTGGCGTTGAAATTCTGTTTCTTGAAGTGCTTTTGGATACACAACATGTTAACTGCCTCTAAGCTATCGTAAAATGGATTTTCTAATTTAGAACCATTCGTGGAAGCGTGCACAACAACTTTCAAAAGTTTCATCGCTGTCACTCATTTGTTGAATCTACTCATACGCTACCTGTTGTGAAATGGATTTACTAAGTCGAAACCCTTCCCTGGCGTGTACACAATAACTCATCAAGGTTTCATCGCAATCGAAGAATGTTATATGAACGCAATAGGGGATTTTGTTGAAACGCTTCGCGCGTCGTCACCCATTTGTTGCATCTACTCTTGAGCTACTTATTGTGAAATGGATTTACTAAGTCCCCTTCCCTGGCGGGTACACAATAACTGATCAATGTTTCATCGCAATCGGATGAATAGTATATGAACGCATACCTGATTTTGTTTAAACGATTCGCGCTCCGTCACTCATTTGTTGAATCTACTCGTGCGCTACCTACTGTAAAAGGTATTTACTAAGGTAGAAACCGTCACGTAAGTGTCCACAACATCTCACCCAAGTTTCATCGCTATCGGACTAATGGGATACGAAGACATAGGGGACTGTATTGAAACGCTCCGCATGTCGTCGTTCATTTGTCGAATGTACTCGTGTGCTACCTACTGTGAAATGAATTTACTAAGCCAGAAACCTTCCTTGGAGTGTCCACCATATTCACCCAAGTTTCACCGCTAACGGCAGAATGGTATATGACCCTATACGGGACGTTTTTGAAACGCTTCGCGCGTCGTCCCTCATTTGTTGAATCAACTTGTGCGCTGCATATTGTATAGTGGATTTACTAAGCCAGAAATTTTCCATGACGTGTACACAACATCTCACCCAAGTTTCATAGCTACGGACGAATGGTACATGAATGCATACGGGACTTGGTTGAAACGCTTCGCGTGTCGTCACTCATTTGTTGATTCTACTCTGCGCTACATACTGTAATATGGATGTACTCAGCCAGAAACCTTCCCTGGAGTGTACACAACATCTCACCCAAGTTTCATCGCAATCGGATGAATGGTATGTGAATGTATACGGGACGTTGTCGAAACGCTTCGCGCGTAGTCACTCATTTGTTGAATATAAACGTGCGCTTCGTATTGTAAAATGGATTTACTTAGCCAGAAACCTTTCCTGGAGTGTACACAACAATTCACCAAACATTTATCACTATCAGACGACTGGTATATGACTTTATACGGGACTTTGTTGAAACGCTTCGCGTGTCATCGCTCATTTGTTGAATCTACTGGTGCGATACCTATTGTAAAATGTATGTACTAAGCCAGAAAACTTCCCTGGAGTGTACACAACATCTCACCCAAGTTTCATCGCTATCGGATGAATGGTATATGAAATTATATGGGACTTTGTTGAAACGCTTCGCGCGTCGTTGCTCATTTGTTGATTCTACTCGTGCTCTACCTATTTTTAAAGGGATTTACTAAGCTAGAAACCTTCCCTGGAGTGCACACAAAATCTCAGCCTAGTTTCATCGCTATCGGACGAATGGTATATGAACGCAAACGTGACTTTGTTGAAATGCTTCGCGCGTCGTAGCTCATTTGTTGAATCTACTCGTGCGCTGCCTATTGTAAAGTGGATGTACTAAGCCAGAAAATTTCCCTGCAGTGTACACAACATTTTACGCAAGTTTCATAGCTATCGGACGAATGGTATATGAATGCATACGGGACTTTGTTGAAACGCATTGCTTGTCGTCGCTCATTTGTTGAATCTACTTGTGCGCTATCTACTGTGAAATGTATTCACTAATTTTGAAACCTTCACGTAAGTGTACACAACATCTCACACAAGTTTCATCGCTATCGGACGAATGGTATATGAACACATACGGGACTTTGTTGAAATGCTTCGCGCATCGTCGCTCATTTGTTGAATCTACGCGTGCGCTACCAATTGTAAAATGGATTTACTAAGTCAGAAACCTTCCTTGGAGTGTACTCAACATCTCACCCAAGTTTCATCGCAAACGGACGAATGGTATATGAACGCATAGGAGACATACAGACATACCCACAGACAAACTATCACGTTACATTGATTTATATATATATATATATTTAATAAAAGACTACCTAGACGTCTCAACATCAGTCCTCTTATTTCTTTTTTCGTGTAATCCTAGTTAATTTAATTTAATAAAAGACTACCTATACGTTACAGCATCAGTCCTCTTATTTTCAACGATTTCACAATGCTCATCCACCGAGTAGATAAGGGTGGAAACGAGTGGATTCGCACTCGGCCGTCCAAGAAATGCTCCCCCCCCCCCCCCCTCATTTTCAACTTGAAGTTTCTTTCATTTAACGAAAATTCCTGCTCTTTTCCTCATCAGCCATGTTTGTTTTAACCAAGGAGTGTGTACCTTTTAAGCTTTTTTCAGTTAACGGCCTGCTCGATTACACCAAAGAATAAACAAATACCACCACAATCATCATATTTCAATGAGTTTTGTACAGCCTTGAAACATAACGCTTCGTTTCCTAATGCCAATCGGTGAATGTGCTGGTGAAACGCCAACGAGCTTAATGCCGATATTAAAGTTAACAACGCATTTACTGACGGCCTGTTAACGCTGCGTTGGTGAACCCGGCCCTAAATGTGAGGTCATCGTTTAATTTGGTAGCTACGTAGAGATGAAACGATTAGCTCAGGACAGGGAAGCCAGTTGAAAGATTGAAGACTCAAACAACAACAACAACAACGTTTAATTTGAGTTACGCTTGTTTTTGGAATGATGTAAAGAAAACTATAAAAGCACTTTTTGCCTAAATATACAAAATGTCCTCCCTTGTTTATGTTAACAATAACCAAATAAGAGTCAGAGAACAGATGAAGGACAAACATCAATCAAATGGGAAGGGTTTCGAAAAAAGAAAACGAAGAATTTTCAGCAAAGATTTTTAGTACTTGTTCTATGCTTACAATTTAGGAAAGGAACATTATTGTTTTACTTTGGTTTCACAAAGAAGGTACATTATTTAAATAAAAATATATGATACTAAAACATTTAATTAAATGTGTATTCTGCTTCTGTGAGAGCGTAGTGAAAGGACCGAAGAATATCGATTAATCGGCAAAACAATCAATTTTTCTTCCAATAAATTAATCGGCCAATCGATTTATAGATTAAACGCATGATCGATTAATCGTTATTTATAGCTATTAATCTATTTTCTACTACGATTAATCGATATTCGATAACATCAATTAATCTAATATCCCTCGGCGGGGTATGAAACCCACGCACGACCTTGGGATCATGAAGCTATGATGAATGAAACTGGGCAACAGTGACAAGAAGGTACCATGGCAACATCATTTACTTCAAGTTGAAAATGAGGGGGGGGGGGGGGAGAAACCATTTCTTGGACGGCCGAGTGCGAAGAATCCACTCGTTTCCCGAATCCGAAGTGAGAACGACCCCCCAAGGCCTTGCGACTTAAGACGTGTAACTACCGTGGTCAGTTGAGGGGAAAACACTAGAAATATCCTTCTCCTTTATTGCAACGGAGATTGCTTCACTCTGATTTTGTCTAATTACCAATTCAATTATAATATAATATCCAATTTCTCCGTTTCGTATTTCAGGTTAATTAATAGACCGAGAAGGGATTTATAAAACAATCAAATTAAGAGGGCATGCTTTAATTCATGCCATTTTATTGCTTTCTCTTATTTAATGCCCTAGTGACTCCCAATAATGTAAATTTCTCCAGTACCTATATATTCCAAATGACAATAACTCTTGATTCCTTGTTAGCGTGTGGGAGGCACCGTGGCCATTAAAATTGTCATTAGATGGTAAATAGCAGCTTCAGTGGCATAGCTGGTAACATGCTGAGCTTCTATGCCCAAGATCGCGGGTTCAAACCCGGCCGAAGACGTCGGATTTTATAAGAGCGTTAAATATCCCTCAGTATGCCTTCCCTCGGAGGGGAAGTAAAGCCGGCGGTCCCATGTCATAGATTTATGGCATGTTAAAGAACCTTCCACTAATTACACCTGTGTGAAGCTAAATTAGGTTAGGTTAAACATTTGACAAACGCTCTTAGGTTCCGACGATCGTGGCGTCTAGTAGCCAAGTTCTGAACTAGTTAGTCGTTGACGGTGGCGTTTGGCGGCAAAGGCAGGGACTATTTGAAATTCAATGTCTGCAGTCCTTACTTGAATTAAAAATGCCCAATTATGACCGACATGACGTCATGAGAGAAAATATAACCCACAGGTATTAGGAACTTACCACCTTATGAAGGCATCTTCTACTTCCGTATGTTATAAGTTAAATGGGTAACATCACAATTAACACCGGTTATCAGACTGATTCTACACACACCCAAAGTACACGAGGCTACATGACCGCCTTGTCGCAGCCCCTAAACTAAGGAACCAACCAACCAATTATAGAAAAAACACACGAAGAGTACAGGGGAAAACTGAGCCGGGTCTACCAAAATAGAAAAATAATAAAAGAGGTATTGCCACCAGTAGGTCAGAGTTCGCGAGTGAATGATCATATTTACGTGATTTGTTGTTGTTGTTGTTGTTTCGTTTCAGAGGGTTAGACATCGTGGTCATTTAGCCCCGTGTACTAAGGTGAGTGTGAAATTTCGTCTGATAACGTGCCTTATTGTGATGGCTGTATTAGTGTGTGTCCTGATTCGATTCCCGGCTCTGCCAAGAAATTTAATTCTGGTCTGAGGGCTGCAACCGGGTACACTCAGCCTCGTAAGGTGGGTTCTACTTATGCCTGAGCCATCATGTAAGTGATTTTCCGTGGTGTCCCACTTCTACTCCTGGCAAATGCCGGGATGGTTCCTAACTTAAAGCCATAGCCGTGCCCTACCCAAATCCTGCCACAATTAAAAATATACACTCTAAAACGGACATCACAGTGATACAGGTTATCAGACAAATTCTACGCAAACCCAAGTACACTGGTCTACATGACCACGACGGCGCAGAGCCCCTAAAAGTTTCATCAACAGAATATGCAGGAGGTGAATTGGGACTGGAACAGGAGAATTATAATCAATAATTATTGATTATTCGGACATAAATGTTAACATATAGTGGGAAGGCAAGGAAGTAGGTATATTGGGAGAACTCTGGCTCACTTCTGGCCCACATAGCTGAGTCACAGCGTCTACCCCAAGCAATGATGGGCAAGATGGCCGACATGACGTCATGAGGGAAAATATAACCCACAGGCATTAGGAACTTACCACCTTATGAAGGCATCTTCTACTTCCGTATGTTATAAATTAAATGGGTAACATTGCTATTTACCCCGATGAGAAACGAAAGACAAAATGGTTATTTACAAAAATATAAATATAAATTTATAAAATAATTTACATAACCATGAGTCAACATATGTTGTACATTAAAACCATAACTGTTTCAGTCGCATTGTGATCTTCCTCAGAGTAATTTAGTACTTGTAAATGTGAAGGAACATACTCTTAATATACATTTTGCCATATCAGAGGATTCTAACAATATTCTGGTTCCAATATTCCACAAATTAAAATTCCAAAGAAGAGTTTTCTTATAAAATGTGTTAAGAAAAGCATGAATAAGTCTTGATAAAAACAGCGTGGAATAGAAGAGATCTAGAAAGAAGAAATTGAAATGGGAAACACAAACTAAACAAGAAGTTCCGTGACGAATTAAAGAGCCTACTTTTCTTAAAATTTAAGATTCATGCCAATGATTAATCTATATGGATCTATCTAGAATAATGACGAAATTAAGTTGGTAATATCGAAATTTCAAATTTGTTCGAAAAACTGTATACCTGGCTTAATGTAGCCTAATAGAGAACTACAGTTGGCAGCCCTGGTGACTGAATATATTCTTAGTTCCATCTCTTAAGGTACAGAATACAAAATTTGGTTGAAGTCCAATGGATAGCATGGAGGTTACATTCAGTTATGCATTGGATCTAACAGCGCGCGTAAAATCATGTTGGCAACAATGACATACATGTATTGGTCAGAAATAATCTGAAATAATATGATCTATTGTTGTGCCAATTTTGAATGAAATCCATTAGTTAGTATAGAAGTTACATGCATTTTAAAATTGGACTTATCAGCAGGCTTAGAATCATGTTGGCAGCACTGACGTATATTAGTTACTCCAATTTCATCTAGAATGCCAGGTACTATACGTGTGCAAAGTTTAGAGCTATTGGCTTGCATACTTTCTGATATATTGATATTAGGGTAACAAAAATAGAGACAGCACATATTAACAGTTGGCAGCCCTGGTTGCTCTTAAGAATACGCATAGTCATATCTGTTATGGTACACATAGCACATACGAAATTTGGTTGAAATCCAGATGACAGTTTGGAAGTAACATGTATTTAAAGTTGGACCTCTCAGCAGGCTTAGAATCATGTTGGTAGCACTGACGTACATAAGTTACTCCAAATTAATATAGAATGTCAGGTACTATACGTGTGCATAGTTTAAAGCTGTTGGCTTGCATACTTTCTGAGATATTGATATTTGGATAAAAGAAATTGATAGAATTTATTAACAGTTGTCAGCCCTGGTGGCTCTTAAGAATACGCTCAGTTATATCTGTTTATGTACACATAGCACATACGAAATTTGGTTGAAACTCAATTGATAGTGTAGAAGTTATATACATATAAAAGTTGGACCTATCAGCAGGCTTATAATCATTTCGGCAACACTGCCATGTATGGCCTCCTGGAAATTAAACTGCAACATTATTATCTAAACGTGTGCCAATTTTGAAATAGCTCCCATTCATACCTTCCAAGATATCCAACATGGAGCTCAAATTTCAATTGCGATTTTTCAGCAGTTGGTAGCACTGACATCATTTTCAAATATGGCCGTGAGATATTCAGGTATAGATCTTTACTCCTACCAAATTTTGTTTCGATTGCTGTAGCCGTTTAGGAGTTGATAGGGGGGGGGGGGACACACACAGACAGACAGAAGGACAGACAGACAGACCGACAGACAGACAGAAGGACAGACAGACATACACACATTTGCCCGATCTCATAAGTCTACTTTTTCCTCATTTTTACAAAATGTGAAAAGTGGGCTAAAAACAGAACGAAAAAAGTTATAAAAAGACTATAACAATTACGTGATATGAAACTAGATAAGTCGAAATAGTTAGGTTATAACTGATAGTTTGGTATGTATTTGCGACGTAGAGACATCTGTATTGAGAGAAAAAACAAACAATATAAGTAGGCTTGTATTTTGAAATTAATGTATTAGAATGTTAAATCATGAGAGTACACATTTATTTTTACTTATAATGGAATGAAAGCGTTGGAAATAAGTGTTACGTGGTAGTCAATTCATGGACATCATTAAAGCCAAGCACACTTATTGCCATTTGAAACTCCAGGCCAGAGAAAGAAGACGTTTTGGAAGACATGCATGTTACCCACCAACCTAGCGGTTGAGGAGAAGAAGAAGAAGAAGATTTCAGATTTTTAGATTTTAGATTTTAAGATTTTAGATTTTAGATTTTGTTATGATTTTTCATTTTTAGATTTTACATTTTAATTTTTTTTTTCATTTTCCGAAAAGACTAAACTACGAGATCACATACCTAACCTAACCTAACATAACATAACCCACAGAGACCTCATTTAAAGATTTAAATTAATGCATGTAAGATTTTCTATTTTTACATTTTTGATTTTACATTATTACATTTTAGATTTTAGATGTTAGATTTTAAGATTTTAGATTTTGTTATGATTTTTCATTCTGGAATTTACATTTTAGATTTTAGTCTTTTTGATTTTAGATTTTACATTTTACATTTTTCGAAAAGAGTAAACTACAAGGCAACATACCTAACCTAACCTAACCTAACTTCACCTAACCTAACCTTCAAAGCTAAGCCAAAGGCTAATGCACACACCTCAAGTATACAAGGGCACACGCAACTATCTTTATGCTAGTCTTATAGAGGGTAAGGTAAAGCTAACGCTTGCACTGCGGCTACTGTGCAAGATGTTCGTTACGCACAACCAGCTTAGGATTACAAAGTCAGTTAAGTTTTAAAAAGTAATAGCTTTTATTCATTTTTTTTCTTTTCCTTTTCATATTAACAGCTGGCCGTGAGTGAAGTCAGTCAATCGTGAATTGTGCTCAGAACCATTTCAAGCCAAATGTGCAGATAAAGTAGTGTAGGCACATTGTCTTTATTCAATCATCTTGCTTAAAAGTCAGTACAAGTATACACGTATCGGTATCAGATGTTATATAATACCGGTACTTGAGTTTATTTGCTCATATATAGTTCATTCTTGATCTCTCATTTCGTAAGGAGACATTTTGGTAGCGTGATCCATAGAGGTCACAGAGTACGTTCATATTTTCCACCACTGACAATAACGGAGTTTCTATTGTCAGTAACCAGAGAATAAAAGATTTGGCATATCAAGCAATAGCCATACTATCACTGCATGCTAGATACCATGCCAGACGTATTTACTCAACTACCCATGACATCTATGGATTGTGCGTTGGAAAGCAACCTTGATACTTGCCCCATCTGCGAACGGAAGGTGGAAGGTGAAACAAGCGTCTGCAGACAACATCCTATTTTTCTGCTGCTCGACCCGATTCCTATTCGGCACGTATCGAACAAGTTTGGATCAACTCGTTGATGCTCGCTCTTCTTGTTCGTGTCACCGCGGGTAAAATCCTGGACACTGATGACTGTTGTGACGCGGTAAATCGGAAATATCTCGTCCCTAACTCCAGATTGATTTTATAAATGAGGAAAGCCATGCTACATTGTATTTTGTAAGACGGTAATGGTTATTACAAACTATATCTCGCTCCACTAGTTGGGTGTTATTAGCGATGGTTAATAATTAAATAGTCGCCCACTTTTGAGTGAACAAAATGAAACATTTAATAGTGTATTAATTTAATAATGCATCTGTATTGTTGTCCGCATCACTAAAAAAGTACATAATACATAGTATAATATGTAGCCAGGGCGCCAGATCATTCATATATCATGATCAAAATAATATATTAAACCTCGGTTGCACAGAGGCAGAGCAACGAAATTCCTTTCTCCAGTCGTAGTGAAACTTTACGTAATCTAACCTTACGATAATTAGTTTAGGAGTGAGAGGTGGCCTTATAGTAATTTTTAACTACTAAAGGTAACCAGTCAAACATTTGAATTTAAAAATGAATTTAATATATAAAAAACAAGTGCAAAAAAGAATAAAATACTAAAGATAATAATAATAATAATAATACATTTACATTAGAGAATCTACTGAATTTACATTTATTATGGGACTTGATTGAAAATTGGAGTATACTGAGTTAATTGAATAAAATATCTTGAATTTAATAAGCATGATAGCTTCCTGATTTGACTGGAGTAAAACGGTTTATATCGCATTGAAGATCATTGTAGATGGGTTGTTGCGTAGAGAGTTCATGATGAACCTGATCTTCCTCAACGTAATGAATTTATATGTGGAAGACGAAATAAATTCCATAAATCATCCCTGTGACAATGGCCTCAAACCCAACCATGACACAGTTTGATGAGACTGATTGTCTTATCAAATTCACATACTTAAATAGTCAACTGTATAATTTAGCACAGCGTTGCAGATGAATGTTAATTTCTATCACATTTCGCTGCAAGATCAACCCTCCTGCCTGTACGTCCAGCTCCACTCAGTCTCCTGCCAGCCATTCAATAATAATAATCCAGCTGGGAGCCCGTCATATATATATCGTTCCCAGGTAGAGCACGTGTCCACCCCCACTTCTGCAGTCGCTAGGCAATTTAGCTGGCCTTTCAAATATCAATAATGACAATTCTTCTTTGTAACGTTTCTCGGGAGGATCAGCCTACCTGTAGTATTTATAATGTTGCAAAGGACTGTTCGCCCACCGTACTCTCCTCGTACACAAGCCCAATTGCCTTGCCTGCCAGGTATTGTTAATGGCGAGTCTCCATAGAATCCCTTCCTAGTAAGATTTGTTTACTGGTAGAAATCTTGAAGTGAAATACATTAGTGTCTATTCATGTCGTTACCAAGAAGCAGTAGATGAGCCGGCCTTCCGCGAATAACCCTCTTTCTTCCTCTTGTTCATATTTACTTTAGAAATAGTATTCAGTCAAGAGCCTAATTTATTTCAAATATAATGTGTAAAGCTCCAAGACCTTTCAATTCCCAGAATATTCTACAATATCGCATAATAATACTGTAGATATTAACATAGGCCTAGAAAACTAATAAAAGGTAAAATATGAAATTTAAAAAAAATATCAATAATAATAATAAAATATATAAGATTACCTCATTCTGGTCACAAATTGGGACCATTACAATTCGCCCCCAGAGAATTATGGTATATGTCAACAACCATATCACCATACTTCTCTTCAACACTTGTACAAATATGAAATAATATACCCTTCACAATAATTACAAATATCGACAATATTATACCCTTCAAAGCAATTACCAACATCAACAAATTATATCCTGCAAGTTTCACATTTTTTTTAATTTTACACTTCATCATTCCAGTCTTTCACAGTTCATAATGTCTCTTTCTTTCTTTCTTATTTATATATTTAAAGCGACCTGTAAATAATATACATCAAAATGCCCTTCACTTTTATATTCTTGTTCTGGACATAAGTCAACGTTGCACTTATGTATATTTCGGTGACTTATACCTTTGCTTTTTATATCTTGAGGACGTAGAATTCAATTTTCAGCGTGGTGTCGAACTGAATACACTATTGCGAGTTTGTGGGACTGCCAACTGATCAATTCACTTAACCACTTCACAACACTTGGTACGTGATGCGAATAACCAGATCTACTCAAGCCTCTCAGGAATTATATGTATCTAGTGACATAGGCATATTATAGAGAAAAAAATGAAACTTTAGTAGCTTGTATTACCTGAGGCAACATATAGTTCAGTGCAAATGCAGTGCGCTAATTTACCCCACATATCTTTATATATATAATTCTTCGACACGTGTGTATGTGACTGAACTCCTCCTAAACGACTGAACCGATTTTGATGAAATTTTGTACGTATGTTAGGGTGGGTCCATGTATGGTTTAGAATAACAATTTGACCAGGTAGGTGGAATTTTAGAATGTTAGAACCACAATTTATACACAATTTTAGAACCATAATATACAGTCATAAACAGTCGTCATGGAAACCGCTAGCTTTAGTGAAAAGTGATGCCTTTGGACTGTTTGTCTCTGCACGTAGAGCCACCTGGTCGCAACCTGTGCAACTACCGCCATAACATACACTCCGCCCGTGCCGAAAAGTTGTGTTTTATACCAAAGGTGGCAGTGATGTAGAATTCTACTTTTTGTCTCAGCACGTTTGAGCGTTTGGAGGTCCCGTATGCGTTCATATACCATTCATCCGATTGTTATGAATCATGGGTGAGATGTTGAGTGCACTCCAGGGAAGGTGTTTGGCTTAGTAAATCCATTTTACAATAGATAGCGCACGACTAGATTCAACAAATGAGCGACAACGCGCGAAGCGTTTCAAAAAGGTCCCGTAAGCGTTCAAATACCATTCGTCCGATAGCGATGAAACTTGGGTGAGATGTTGTGTACACTCCAGGGAAGGCTTCTGGCTTAGTAAGTTCATTTTACAATTGGTAGCGCACGAGAAGATTCAACAAATGAGCGACGACGCGCGAAACGTTTCAACAAAATCCCGTATAAGTTTATATACCATTCATCGATTACGATGAAACTTTGATGAGCTGTTATGTACACTTACGTAAAGGTTTCTAACTTAGTAAATCCGTTTCACAGGAGGTTAAGCACGAGTAGATTCAACAAATGAGAGACGACGCGCGAAGCGTTTCTACAAGGTCCCATATGCGTTCAAATACCATTCGTCCGATAGCGATGAAACTGGAGTGAAATGTTGTTTACACTCCAGGGAAGGCTTCTGGCTTAGTAAATCAATTTTACAATGGGTAGCGCACGACTAGATTCAACAAATGAGTGACGATGCGCGAAGCGTTTCAACAAAATCCATATACCATTCATCGATTGAGATGAAACTTTGATGAGTTGTTGTGTACAGTTACGTGAAGATTTCTAACATAGTAAATCCATTTCACAGGCGGTTGCGCACGAGTAGATTCAACAAATGAGCGACGACGTGCGAAGCGTTTCAACAAGGTCCCGTATGCGTTCAAATACCGTTCGTCCGATAGCGATGAAACTTGGGTGAGATGTTGTGTACACTCCAGGGGAGGCTTCTGGATTTGTAAATCCATTTTACAATAGGTAGAGCACGAGTAGATTCAACAAATGAGCAACGACGCACGAACGTTTAAACAAAGTCCCGTATGCGTTCATATACCATTCATCCGATTGCAATGAAACTTGGGTGAGATGTTGTGTACGCTCACGTGAGTGTTTCTAAGTTAGTAAATCCATTTCACAGGAGGTTGCGCACGAGTAGATTCATCAACTGAGCGACGGCGTGCGAAGCGTTTCAATTCCAGTATGCGTTCAAATACCATTCGTCCGATGACAATGCAACTTGGGTGAGATGATAAGTACACCCTACGGAAGGTTTCTGGCTTAATAAATCCATTTTACAATAGGTAGCGCACGAGTAGATTCAACATATTACTGACGGCACGCGAATCATTTCAACAAAGTACCGTATGCGTCCATATACCATTTATCCGAATGCGATGAAACTTTGGTGAATTGTTGTGTACACTCCAGTAAAGGTTTCTGGCTTAGTAAATCCAGTTTATAATAAGTAGCGCACGAGTAGATTCAACAAATGGGTGATGGTGCGCGAATCGTTTCCACAATGTCCCGTATGCGGTCATATATCAATCATCCGATTGCGATGAAACCTTGGTGAATCATTGAGTACACTCCAGAGAAGGTTTCAGGCTTAGTAAATCTATTTTAAAGTAGGTAGCGCATGAGTAGATTCAACAAATGAGTGACGGCACGCGAATCGTTTAAAGAAAATCCCGTATGCGTTCATATGTCATTCATCCGATTCCGATGAAACTTTGATGAGTTGTTGTGTACACGCCAGGGAAGGTGTTCAACTTGGTAAATCCATTTTACAATATTGGTAGCGCAGGAGTAGATGTAACAAATGAGTGACGACGCGCGAAGCGTTCCAATAAAATCCCGTATGCGTTCATATACTATTCATCGATTGCGATAAAACTTTGATGGGTTGTTGTGTACACTTACGTGAAGCTTTCTAACTTAGTAAACCCATTTCACAGTTGGTGGAGCACGAGTAGATTCAACAAATTAGTGACAGCGCACGAATCATTTAAACAAAATCCCATATGCGTATATGCCATTTATCCGATTGCGATGAAACTTTGGAGAGTTGTTGTGCACGCTCCCACGAATGTTTCTAGATTAGTTAATTCATTTCACGATAATTTAGAGGCAGTTAACAGAAATTGAAAAAAATATTGTGTATCCAAAAGCACTTCAAGAAACAATGTTACAACACTTTCTTTGATTGGCAGGACAACGTCTGCCGGGTCAGCTAGACTTATAAAAATAAATAAAATAAATAAATAGCCTTAAAATCCCATAAGGGCTATGGCCTCCTGCTTTGCAGGGAATTGCTCAGTATTAACTCATCAGATGAGCAAGTCCTGAGGAGCATTCGGGGTTATTCTTTCTGATTGGGCCTTCTATATAGATGTGAAGCTGATTAAAGATTAAGTCAATTATATTACGCTGGCATAACATTCGCTACAACAATCTTCATTTCTGAGTCTGGCGATATTAAGGCCTCAAATATACATTAGTATTACGGAAATCATAATAGCCATCAACCAATATCTGGGACTTTCCCATTGCCACTAAGCACAAAGCTTACCCTGTCTAAGCACTTGAACAATGACAGGAACTGCCAAGTCTTCACTCTTCAGTAAAATCTACGTATATTGAACCGTTTCAAATAGAAGGTCTTTTTAAAATGCAATACAAAACCTTACCGGTGTAGTTTTAACATCTAGTTTATATATATATATATAAATGAGTGTTCGTTTGTTCGTTTTTATGCGTTCAGAAACTGTTCATCCGATTGAGATCAAATTTTGGTGAGTAGTTGTAAACACTTCCGGGATGGTTATAGGCATAAATAATTCAATTTACAATAGAGAGCGCGCGAGTAGTTTAAACAAATGTGTGTTGGCGATGCGTTCATATAGCCTACAATTCATCCGATTTCAACCAAATTTTGGTGGGTTGTTTAGCACACTTCCGGGATGGTTATAGGCATAGTTAATCAAATTTACAATAGATAGCGCGCGAGTAATTTAAACAAATGAGTGTTGGCTATGCGTTCATATACAATTCATCCGATTGCGATCAAATTTGGGTGAGTTGTTGTTCACACTTCCGGAAAAGTTATAAGCATAGTAAATCCAATTTACAATAGATGGCGCGCGAGTGGCTTGAACAAAATGGCATGCGATTCGTTTCAACAAAGACCACATGCGTTCATATACCATTCATCCCATTGCGATTAAACTTGGGTGAGATGTTGTGTACACTCCAGGGAAGGTTTCTGGCTTAGTAAATCCATTTTACAATAGGGAGTGCAAGAGTAGATTCAGCAAATGAGCGACGACGCGTGAAACGTTTCAACAAAGTCCCATATGCGTCCATATACCATTCGTCCGATAGCGATGAAACTTGGGTAAGAGGATGTGTACACTCCAGGCAAGGTTTCTGGCTTAGTAAATACATATTACAATTGGTAGCGCACGAATGGATTCAACAAATGAGCGACGACGCGCGAAGCGTTTCTTCAAAGTCCCTTATGCGTTCGTATACTATTCGTCCGATAGCAATGAAACTTGGATGAGATGTTGTGTACACTTCAGGGAAGATTTCTAGCTTAGTAAATCCATTTTACAATAGGTATCGCACAAGTAGATTAAACAAATGAACGACGACGCGCGAAGTGTTTTGACAAAGACCCGTATGCGTTCATATACAATCGTCCGATAGCGATGAAACTTTGGTGAGTTGTTGTGTACACTCCAGGTAAGGTTTGAGGTTTAGTAAATCAATTTTACAATAGGCAGCCCACGAGTAGATTCAACAAATGAGCGAATAAGCGTCAAGCGTTTCAAAAAGGTCCCGTATGCGTTCATATACCATTTGACCGATAGCGATGAAACGTGGGTGTGATATTGTGTACACTTCCGGGAAGCTTTCTGGCTTAGAAAATCCACTTTACAATAGGTAGCGTACGAGTATATTCAACAAATGAGTGACGAACCACAAAGCGTTTCAACAAAATCCCGTATGCGTTCATATGCCATTCATCGATTGCGATGAAACTTGGTTGAGTTGTCGTATACACCTACGTGTAGGTTTATAACTTAGTAAATCCATTTCTCAATAGGTAGCGCAAGAGTAAATTTTAAAACTGAGTTACGGCCCTCGAATCGTTCAAACAAAATTCCGTATGCATTCATATCCCATTCATCCGATTGCGATGAAACTTTGGTGATTTGTTGGGCACGCTCCCGCGAATGTTTCTAAATTAGTTAATCCGTTTTACGATAGTTTACAGGAAGTTAACGGAAATTGAAAAATGATTGTTTCCAAAAGCACTTCAACAAACAAAGTTACAACGCCGAAACTTTCTTTGATTATTATTGCAACGCTGTAACCTATATTTTATGAGTTCCCCATGACAGTTTTAATGTAGGCTCATAGGTTTGTTATTTCTTTATATTATGTTATCGTGTTGGCAACGTGTTCAATTGCATTGGACACGTCTGCAGTAGACGCAGTGTCATTATTATTATTATTATTATTATTATTACTATTATCATATACGTATACTTTTTATCATTAATTATTCAATGTATTTTAGGTCACTTTTGACGAGATTCTGGAGCTTGCTTTGATTCTATGTTGTAAAGAATATAGTATATTTCATTTGTACAGTTTTGGTATATTTAAGTACGGAGAATGGTGGGGGAGGTAATTGCCTGTCACTTGTTGGTGAGATATAAGTCTGTCACTGGTCACGAGAAAGAGTATGTGCCCTTGCAAGTGGTGCTACCTATCCAAAGGGCTAGAACTATGACAAACGAGCTCACTTGTGTCTGTTAGAAGATGGCCTTGTATGAACTACTGGATGTGTACGAGAAGGGAAGAAGCCCTTAGGCGTGGAACAGGGTGTGTCAGACAGCCGAGCAAGGGGACTGCTTGGAGTGGCTTGAGGGACGTGTGGTAGCAAGCTACCTAAGAGCACTGCTGGGGTGATTGTCTCTCTGGACATTGAGATGACTGGTTGGGTAGTGTGTCTCTCTTGAGCTGAGTGCTTCGTGTTTCTACGGAAAGAAAAAAGCTTGAAGACTCCGATTTGTTTTAGTATGGAGGGTACCACGTGATTGGGTTCTTGCTGTTATGCCACAATCACAGTAGGGCTAATACCTATCAAGTGCAACGTTGAAGAAGACCGTGAAATATAAAGGCATGGCTGACCAGTTTCAAAGTGGTGTAGTAACAAACTAGACACATACGGCAGACGACCGCATTACCGGTAATGTGAAAACCAACTAATAAATCTTTACAGGCTAAATATTATTATTATTATATTATTATATTATATATTTTTAATTGTATTTCTTGTGTGTCACTCTTTGTTATTATATTTATCCATTTCTTGCATGCAGCTTCAGAATATAGAGTAAATTTAAATTGGATAGTTTCTTTTTAGTTAGATGCATGTAAACCTTCCTTCGTCTTTATTAATTTATAGGAGGTTATGGTAGGGCCTATGTACGAGCCAGTCCTTTCAGAATATCTGCATACGCCCGGAGATAAGAAGAGTTTCAAAAAGGTGGATTAGTTCAATTACAGTACTAATTATGTCATTTGCTTAAATTTTAAAGAAAGGCCATTTATGAGGCAGAATATTCATTTTTCTATTTTTTGTATCTTCAAAGTTACAAATGGCTTCTCTGGGTGAAGCCATCTTGTGGCACGAATTGATTGATTACAAATGGCGCCCAACGTGGAGCGTGAATAAGGCTGGCTGGTGCATAGTATGGCAGTACGCACAGGTAATTTGTGAAATCTGATCGTGTATTTTAGGAAGGGTATATATGTTCAGTGATTTTGGAGGGTATGCTAAGTAATAAGAGTGAGCCTGATTCATTAAAGTTGAGATCTAGAAGTGTTGACCGAATCACTCTTGGTCATTCTAGAGGAGGCAGGAGTGAGTCAAACAGGCAGACCAATAAGCGGTCAGATTCCACAAATTCGAGAGTAGTTCTTAGTAAAATGGCAGATAAGGATGTGATTTCTGGTACGTTGGAGGGACGTGAGGGGGCCGAGAAAGATGATGTTGCAACTAGCAAGGAGTTAGGAATGGGAGAGAATAGTGAGGAGGAAAATGTAGGGCTGGGGGAAAACTCACAGATGATCAAGTTAATGGAGCAGATGATGTCTAAATTCAGTAGGAAGCTAAGTGATTTAAGTACTAAAATGGATACTCAGAGTAGTGATTTAAGTACTCAAATTAATAATCAAAGCAGTGAATTTAGTACTAAGATAGACATTCAAAGTACGGATTTAGAGAGCAAAATTAATAAGATTGTAGAAAGTATGAGTAAAGGCTATAAGGAAATTCGTCAGGAAATTGCTAGTAGAATTGAGATGGTAGATAAAAGATTCGAGCAAGTTGAGGGGAAGATGAGCTTACAGAGGCAGGGCATTATGGACACTGTTGATAAGCAGATAGGCGAGGTGAGTAATGAGGTAGCCATTGTCAAAAAAGAAGTTAGTGAGAGGTTGATAGTTGTAGAGGAAGAGATGAAGGATATAACTGAGGTTAGAAATAAGCAGGTGTTTTTGGAACAGGAGCTAGCGGTGTTTTCAGCCAGAGTAACGATGGTAGATAAGAGTGAAAAAAAGAGATTAGTGAACTGAAATCCTTTAATGAGAGCGAAAATTTGAAATTAAGAAGAGAGCTGAATCAGGCCAAGTCAAATAAGGAAAATTGTAATCAATCTGTAGGACATAGTAACTTCTATAGGGAATCTGACTTACCTAAATTTAGTGGAAGGCAGTTTAACCCTATGGAGTTTGTTAAAGTTGTTCAGAAGAGGTTTTCGAAAGGGTTAGAAGATGGGACTTTAGACTGGGATATTGTTGAGGAAATCATATCATTAGCTTTTGTGGGGGAGGCTAAATCTTGGTATCAACTTTTTAGGGGAGGTTTACAGGGGTTAGAAGATTTTAGGTAGAAGTTTGAGGGAAAGTTCTGGAACGAACAGACTAAAGGAAGAGAAAGAGACAAGATTTCTTTTGGTAGGTATCAGTCGAATCAGGGGGTGAGCATGATGGAGTATTTCCTCACACATGTCCTTATCAGTCAGAATTTAGGCACTCGTTCTTCTGAAGGTGATATTGTTAGGCGTATGGCCCGTCATTTTTCTGATGAGGTGAAGATGGCCGTAGTCATGCAGGATGTAAGTACGATTAAGGACATGGAACGTGTGTTAGAAAGGTTTGATACTTTGGGTAGAATGGGAGGCAAAAGACAAGAACAGGGAAGGGAAGGAAATTACGATCAAAGGTCTCAGGAGGAAGGGAATAGGCATTATGAGCGTAGGAATATTGATAGGCCAGGTAACTTTGTGAGGAATGATAGAGGAAATTTTGTAAATAGGGATAGGGGTGACCAAGGGAATTTTCGGAATAGGGGCGCGGAGAACAGAGGCAGGCAGAAAATCGGGGACCTGGGGAACAAAGGCAGTTAGAGAATAGGGGGCGTGAAGAAGAGAGACAGCCAGCTCAGCCGAGTAATTTAAACGGGAACAGGGCTCTGTAAGACGGTCAGATAGAGGGTCCCATCCCAGTATTCCAGTTCATGTGTTGAAGAAGATAGAATACGACCTTGATGTTAGAAAGGAATTGTTAGATGACCAGGTTGAGGTTATGCAGGAGAGATTTGAGCCTACGTTGATCAGTCCTGTGATTAAGGTGAAGATATGGGGTCAAGTTGTCGATGCCTTATTGGACTCAGGGAGCATGTGTTCTTGCATTGAGGCAGGTTTTATGATGAGGTTAAGAGTAAAGGAGAAGCCATACAGTAGAGGAGATTCCTGTGTTCAATATATTTATATTATCTGCTGTTGGGACTAAGTCACAGAGAGTGCGTAGACAGGTTGTCGCACCTATGTACATTGATGAGAAATGTGGTCGTCAGAGTTTTCTAGTGGTTGCGAATTTAGTGTATCCTGTCATATTGGGGCGGATTGGCTAAGCAGTCAGATGTGTAAGCTTGATTATGGTGAAGCTAAGGCGAGATTCAAGTGGGGTGAGAATTTTGATACGATTATTCTGAGTTATCAGGTGGACTCGGGAACTTATGGGAGTATATCAGTGTGTGTCCAGGTTTTAAATGAAGAGGAAGAAGTCAGTGAGGTTAGTAGCGACATGGTATCAGAGGATATTCGAAGTTGTAGTATGGTAGTGGAAGAGGAGCGTGAAGGCGAATTTTCAAGTGTTGTGGAAGATACCATGTTGGAGGTAGAGCAGAAGGCTCAGTTGTTAGAGGTATTGAGAGAGCACAGTGAGGAGTTCTCTGACAAACCTGGTAGGACACATGTTTACGAGCATAGTTTCGAGATCACCGATAGGTCAAGTTTTAATGATGTTAGATACCCGATACCACACGCCCATGTCAAAGCAGTAGATGATGTCATTTCGCAGGTGCTAGACGATGAGGTGATCGAATTCAGTAGGAGCCAGTATGTCAATCCGTTGGTAGTAGTGATTAAGAAGGATGGGTCAGTTAGGCTATGTTTGGATGCAAGACAAGCTAATAAAAGCATTGCGCCGGATCATCAGCGACCGGAAACTACTGAGGATGTAGTTCAGAGATTTGGGGGTAAAGAATGGCTGTCCACATTAGATTTGTGTGCTAGTTTTTGGCAGGTGCCCTTACGGGAGGAGAATAGGCAATTCACGGCTTTTTGTTAAAAAAAACAGCTGTTACAATTTACACGGATTCCTTTTGGTATGAAAACATCGTCAGCTGGGCTCATTCGCGCACAAACATCGCTCTGGGACACGACACTAGGGATTTCACAGCCAGTTACATCGATGACTTAGTCATCGCATCACGTACATTTGGGGAACACATGGAACACCTTAGAATCGTTTTGGGGAAGTTGCATCGGGCCGGGTTCACAGTGAAACTTAAGAAGGCGACCTTTTGTGCACAACAGATCATGTTTTTAGGCCACACTATTACACCACAGGGGGTTACGCCAGAAGGATCGAAATTAGACAACATAATCAACACTCGGACACCACGTAACGTCAAACAACTTCGCTCTTTTCTGGGGGTATGTAATTATTTCAGGAGGTTTGTACTGCGGTATTCGCAGCTGTGCGGGCCATTTAGCGGGTTACTTAAACAGAATTCTAAGTGGGTTTGGGAAAAGGAACACGATGAGGCATTCATCAAACTTAAAGAGGGCTTTAGGGATGCTGTCACACTTAGGTACCCCGGGCAGGATAGTCAGTATATAGTGATGCCAGATGCTAGCGACTTGGGTTTAGCAGGGGTGCTTTGTCAAAAGGATGGGGATGGTAATCTAGGCATCGTGTCACTCGCTAGTAGAGGTCTAAATTCCGCGGAGAAAAGATACACTACTAGTGAGAAGGAATTGCTAGCCATTGTGTATTCGCTGGGTAAGTTCCGGACCTATGTGCTTGGCCTTAAATTCCTAATCCATACAGACCATAACGCACTTACGTTTCTTAGGACATGTAGGATAACCTCGAACCGGCTTTCTAGGTGGATATTGGCGATCCAAGAGTACGATTTTGATATATTTCATGTAAAAGGGTCAGAAAACGCATTCGCGGATTTTGTGAGTCGCCACCCGGAAATTGCTGGGGAGGGAGTTGAAGCTAGGAGAGAGGAAGGAATTTTGGTCTGTGCAACTAGGATTTCAGATAGGGACGGGGAGAGGTTAAAGTTGGGTAAAATGAGAGAGGAACAATGCAAGGACGAGGAGATTCAGGACATTTATCGGGAACTCGAGGAAATGGAACATATTATGAGCATTGCTAAGAGGGGTAATAAGGAATTCAGGCTTTTTAACGACTTGCTAACTAGGAAATGCTTTGGCGAGAGATGGTGCGTGTGGGTTCCTAAGTCTTTGAGATATGATATTATCTGGTTTTATCATAAGGAGTTAGGCCACTATGGTGCAGAGAAGGTGTTGGGTTCTATTCAGGAGAACTTCTTCTGGAAAAACATGGGCAGGGAAGTCAGAAAAACCCTAGCAACATGTGAGTTGTGTCAGAAGTGTAAGCACCCCACAAGGTATTCAGAAGGGCCAAGGCAGGCTGTTCTAACTCAGAAATCAGGTGAGTTGGTGTGTGTTGACCTCTATGGGCCGTTGGTGAAGTCTCAGTATGGCTACCAATATGTGTTTGTTGTTGTTGATGCCTTTTCTAAGTATGTTAAGCTCTATCCTCTAAGACAGGTCACGGGGAGGGGTTTTGTAAATTGCATACTGGGGAAATATGTTCCGGAGTTTGGTAAGCCACTCCGAATACTCTCAGACCACGGTTCTCAGTTCACCTCGAAGATATGGAGGACCAAGTTGAGTGAACTGAGAATACAGTGTACGTATTCCTCTATTAGGTATCCCCAAGGAAACATGTCTGAGAGAGTAATGAGAGAACTAGGGCGCATGTTTAGGACCTATGTGAGTGAGCGACATAATGCCTGGTTTTCGATGCTTGAGGGCGTTGAGCGTTGGCTCAATGTAACTGAACACGAGAGCACGGGTCGCACTCCCATAGAAGTCCAGCTGGGCAGGAAGCCTGTCAGCGAACTTGCCATTATTTTGGGTTAGAGGACAGGGGAGGCCATACCCAGAGATTTAAGTATCAGGTTAGCTGGGGAATATTTATGTAAGGCTAGTAAGAAACGGCAGAAGCAGCAAGGGAAGCGGGCAGGAGATAGGTTAGATGTAGGCGACCTTGTGCTTTTGAGGGTGCCTCATGTCTCGTCCGCAGACCAGAAATTGGTAAGTAATTTTTTTCATTTGTATGAAGGACCGTATGAAATTATACGGAAATTAGGGGCCTGTGCGTACGAGCTCCTTACAAAGGACGGAAGGGTACTAGGGATTTACAATATTTCCAATCTGGTAGTGTATATATTTGTGGAAGGAAGGAGTTAGGATTTTGGAAGGGAAGTCATGCCTAAAAGGATTGCTTTTTATTCTATGGTATAGGACCAAATGAATGAAAAGCAAGGGGGCGTTCTGTAACCTATATTTTATGAGTTCCCCATGACAGTTTTAATGTAGGCTCGTAGGTTTGTTATTTCTTTATATCATTGCATTGGACACGTCTGCAGTAGACGCAGTGTCATTATTATTATTATTATTACTATTATCATATACGTATACTTTTTATCATTAATTATTCAATGTATTTTAGGTCACTTTTGACGAGATTCTGGAGCTTGCTTTGATTCTATGTTGTAAAGAATATAGTATATTTCATTTGTACAGTTTTGGTATATTTAAGTACGGAAAATGGTGGGGGAGGTAATTGCCTGTCACTTGTTGGTGAGACATAAGTCTGTCACTGGTCACGAGAAAGAGTATGTGCCCTTTCAAGTGGTGCTACCTATCCAAAGGGCTAGAACTATGACAAACGAGCTCACTTGTGTCTGTTAGAAGATGGCCTTGTATGAACTACTGGATGTGTACGAGAAGGGAAGAAGCCCTTAGGCGTGGAACAGGGTGTGTCAGACAGCCGAGCATGGGGTCTGCTTGGAGTGGCTTGAGGGACGTTTGGTAGCAAGCTACCTGAGAGCACTGCTGGGGTGATTGTCTCTCTGGACATTGAGATGACTGGTTGGGTAGTGTGTCTCTCTTGAGCAGAGTGCTTCGTGTTTCTACGGAAAGAAAAAAGCTTGAAGACTCCGATTTGTTTTAGTATGGAGGATACCACGTGATTGGGTTCTTGCTGTTATGCCACAATCACAGTAGGGCTAATACCTATCAAGTGCAACGTTGAAGAAGACCGTGAAATATAAAGGCATGGCTCACCAGTTTCAAAGTGGTGTAGAAACAAACTAGACACCTACGGCAGACGACCGCATTACCGGTACTGTAATGTGAAAACCAACTAATAAATCTTTACAGGCCTAAATCTACTTCTTCTTTTTGCGTTTTGCCCATTATAGAGCGCGCTTGAACTTGTTTTTCGGCTTGATAATATTCGCCTTCCTATCTTCCCAAAATCTCTTCATGAAGTCACTGTGCTGCTTCTTCCGTTCTTCTGTCCACTTGGTTCCAGTCCTGCCACTAGTTTTCACCCTAAACTTGTGCTTTGTTACTGCGCTCCTGAAGACTTTGCGGTTTCTCAGAATATTTTATCCGATGTTCAACTTTTGCAGGTCCTCTCTTGATTCATCCAGCCAGGCTATCCTTGATTTCTGAGAATTTATTACATTGAATAACCTTTTTGTAAGTCTATAATCGTCCATCCTGAAGAGGTGTCCATAAAATGTTAAACGTCTTTTTCGTACAGTGTTGCTGAAACAATCTGTGTGACGGTATAGGTCTGAATTTCGTCTTTTAATCCAAATTCCTTTTTCTTGTGTGGGGCCGAATATTTTTCTAAGAATTTTACGTTCTTGCTTTTCTATATTTGCAATTTTAGAATGACCTCCTAAAGCTATGGTTTCTGAAGCAAATAGAGCTTCCGGTAGTACAACTGTTTTGTAGTGTTTCAGTATTGCATTATGTGACATTACTCTTTTATTATAGTGATCCCAGGTTAGTCTGAATGTTCTATGAAGTTTTGAGGCTCTTTATGTGTTAGCCAAACTGTCCAATCCTGAAGGAAGAATTATTTCTCCCAGGTATTAAAAAAAATCTACTTGTGATATTGCTCCATACGCTGTTTCTATTTTTTCTTTCTTCTTCTTTTGCTGAAAATTCTGCATGTACTTGGTGTTTTCAAATGATATTTGAAGGCCTGCTTGTGATACTATTCTGTATAATGTCTCAATAGCATGCTTAGTTACTTCTTTGTTCCTAGTGATAATCGCTAGGTCATCTGCGAAATCCAAGCATTTCACATTGATTTTGTTTCCAGCAGTTCCTATGCTAACGCCTTTGATGTTCTTTTCCCACTCTCTGATGACTTTATCTAGAACCAGGTTAAATAGAAGGGGTGAAAGTCAGTTTCCTTGGCGAACACCTGTTCGTACTTCAAAAGAGTCAGAAATTTCCCCAAGAAACTTCACCTTCGATGTTGTATTGGTGAGAGTCTGACGAATCAGTTCTCTGCTCTTTCTGTCCACTTGAAGCGTCTCAAACAGGGTCTGCCTGTCCATAGAATCATATGCTTTCTTTAGGTCCACAAAGGTGACAATTGTGGGGTTGGATCTGCGGATCTTCAAAATCATCTTCAGATTCCATATCTGTTCAGCACATGAACACCCTTTCCTAAAACCCGCTTGATATTCACCAATCAAATGGTCTGTTTGTTTCTCTAGTCTGTTCAGAAGAGCTTGAGATAGGATTTTATAGGCCACAGATAATAGGTATAGACCTCTATAGTTGTTTGGATCAGTTTTGTTACCTCTCTTGTGCAATGGATGTATTAACGCGCACTTCCAGTCCTGTGGGATCACTTCTGTTTCCCAAATTGCTTTTAATATTGCGTGGATTCTTCTGGTGACCTCTTCCCCACCGAGGTTCAACATTTCAGCGGTAATACCGTCTTCTCCTGGTGCTTTGTTGTCTTTATGAGATTGAATGATTACAGCTGTTTCTTCCATTGTCGGTGGATATGAAACTGGGTTCGGTGCAGGCTTTTCAAAGTGCATTTTTTCTTTCGGTGGGTCACAATTGAGTAGGTCCTGGAAGTAATCTGCTAAGATCTTGCAGTTTTCCTTGGTGTTTGTTTCTAGTGAGCCATCTGGTCTACTGAAACATACGCTAGGTGGTTGATAATTAGACAGACTCTCACGGAAGGTCTTATAGAAATGTCTGGTGGTGTTTTTTAGGAAATCCTGTTCTATCTCTATGAGTTTATTCCTGTCGTATGTCCGCTTCTCCCTGCGGATGATCTTAGCTGTTCATTTCTAGATCTTAAGGAATAATTCCCTTCGTTCAGTTGTCTGATGTCCGTTCCATTTATTCCAGGCTTTAATTCTGTCTTCAATTGCTTTATCACAGGTTGTGTTCCACCATCTGTGATTCCTTTTCCTTGGGGGCTGCCCTAACTTCTGTGCTGATGTCAGAATTGAGTTTCCTAAGTCCCTCCAGTCTTTGGGATTTTGCCCTTTTATGGCCTGAAGAAATTCTTTGGCGTTCTGCTTGAGGTGCTCCGGATCCACTCTTAGTAATTTCTTAGTTTTTGGCTTGGATCTATTAGGCTGGAATTTCACTTTGATTTGGCTTAAGTAGTGATCAGAGTCAATCACTCCCCTGCGCACTCTAACATTTAGGATTTCACATATGTTCTGTTTGGACACTGCTACATGATCAATTTGGAATTCTCCTAGTGCTGGATTTGGTGATTTCCATGTTTTCTTCTTGTGTGGAGACCTGGTGAAATATGTAGACATGAGCCTCAAATTAAAGAATTTACAGCAATTTATCAGATGCACACCATTCTGATTTGTTCTCCAATGTGCTGGATGATGACCAACTATGGATCTATACTTCTTTTCTCTACCAACCTGTGCGTTAAAGTCACCGAGTAAAATTTTCACATGATGTTTAGGAATTTTGCTGATGGTTTCCTCAAGGAGTTCCCTAAAGTCTTCTACTTTCTGAGGGTTTTTCTTATTGTCATTGTTTATGGGAGCGTGGGCATTGATCAATGTGTATGCCTTGCTGCTTGATTTTATTGAGAGAACGGAGATCCTTTCGGAGGGAGAAGTAAAGTTGAGTACTGAACTGGCTATTGTTTTTCTTACAAAAAACGCTGTTCCAAATTGTGATTAATTATCTCCAATTTTTATGGCTGGTTTCCCCTTATATATCCTAAAGTTTTCTGAATCAAAATGATTTTCGTCTTGGAAACGTGTTTCCTGAATGGCTGCAATTTGAATATCAAATTTATTCAAGGTGTCAATTAATTGTTTAAGTTTCCCAGTTTTGAGCAAAGTGTTCACATTGACTGTTCCGATGAAGTTCTTTTTCTTCGGGCGAAGAGATTTTGAGAAGCTCCGACTCTTCTCAGCATGATGCTCCCGATCCCCCAGAATCCGATGATCGGGAGAACCCGAACTGTATAAGTCCGGGGCCTGGGGTAGATGCTGTGATCCAATACGATCCATCATGCCAGGTTCACAAATTGAAAGTGAAAGGTTGGGGTGATCACATGAAATGATCACATGGTTGCAACACGATTGTCGAGATCGAGAGGTGCCACTCGATGTTCTGCAGCTGTTTATAGAGTGTTTGGTCCGCGAGAGGTATTTTATTTCCCACAAGTCCGCTGGCAAGCCAGTGAGGACCCCCCTATCCGCCACCTGGGACGCGCCACGTGGGACTATCACCTCTCCCCCTGCTACGACAACGTAGTAGGTTCGAGGTACAGGCCTAAATATTATTATTATATTATATATCTTTAATTGCATCTCTTGTGTGTCACTCTTTGTTATTATATTTATCCATTTCTTGCATGCAGCTTCAGAATATAGAGTGAATATAAATTGGATAGTTTCTTTTTAGTTAGATGCATGTAAACCTTCCTTCGTCTTTATTAATTTATAGGAGGTTATGGTAAGACCTATGTACGATCCAGTCCTTTCAGAATATCTACACACGCCCGGAGATAAAAAGAGTTTCAAACAAGATGTTCAGTAAAGAACATATAGCCTACTTTCTCCTAAATGCATGGGTATTGTTATAACTCTTTGCCCTTTTCAAGGAGTATGATTGAATGTTGGTTGTAGTAGCTTGTTGAAATACAACGTGCTATAGGGATATTAAACATGAATATGAGGTGCCCTTTGCTAGTGCTACCTCTGTACCAAATTTCGTTCAATTCGGTTTCACCGTGTTTGAATTGATAGGGGGAATCCATTTGCACACATACTTGGCCACCATCTGCAAACTATTGGGCTGATGTTCTTGCAGTTTGGTCAGAATATGTTTCCCTCATAAAGATATGGTGTTGTGGAGACTAGATTATTAGGTTGGTCGTAATTACATTTTAGCTTTTAACATTTGGGTGGCCGCGATTACGTTTCCGTCAAGATAGCGGTGATATAAAACATGACACTGAGGTGCCCTTTGCTAGTGCTACCTCTGTACCAAATTTCGTTCATTTGGTTCCACCGTGTTCGAATTAATAGGGGGAATCAATTTTGACATAAAGATGGCCGCCATCCGCAAACTATTAAGCTAATGACCTATTAGATTGGTCAAAGGATGCTCCCTCCATAAAGGTATGTTGTTGCAAAGTTTGGTAGAGATCGGATGGTTATGTTAGTCGTAATTTGATTTAAGCTTTAAACATTTGTTTGGCCGTCATTACGTTTCTGTCAATATGGCGGCGATATTAATCATGACACTGAGATGCCCTTTGCTAGTGCTATCTCTGTACCAAATTTCGTTCCATTCGGTTTGACCGTGTTTGAATTAATAGGGGGAATCGATTCTGACACAAAGATGGCCGCCATCCGCAAACTATTAGGCGAATGACCTATTAGATTGGTCAAAGGATGCTCCCTCCATAAAGGTATGTAGTTGCAAAATTTGGTAGAGATCGGATGATTAGGTTAATCGTAATTTGATTTAAGCTTTGAACATTCGTGTGGCCGCCATTACGTTTCAGTCAAGATGGCGGCGATATAAAACATGACCCTGAGGTGCCCTTTGCTAGTGCTTCCTCTGTACGAATTTTCGTTCCATTCGGTTCCACCGTGTTCGAATTAATAGGGGGAATCAATTTTGTCATAAAGATGGCCGCCATCCGCAAACTATTAGGTTAATAACCCATTAGATTGATCAAAGGATGCTCCCTCTATAAAGGTATATTGTTGCAAAGTTTGGTAGAGATCGGATGGTTATGTTAGTCGTAATTTAACGTAAGCTTTGAACATTCGTGTGGCCGCCATTACGTTTCAGTCAAGATGGCGGCGATATAAAACATGACCCTGAGGTGCCCTTTGCTAGTGCTACCTCTGTGCCAAATTTCGTTCCATTCGGTTGCACCGTGTTCGAATTAATAGGGGGAATCGATTTTCACACAAAGATGGCCGCCATCCGCAAACTATTACGCTGATGACCTATTAGTTTGGTCAAAGGATGCTCCCCCCATAAAGGTATGTTGTTGCAACATTTGGTAGAGATCGGATGATTAGGTTAGTCGTAATTCGATTTAAGCATTGAACATTTGTGTGGCCGCCATTACGTTTCCGCCAAGATGGCGGCGATATAAAACATGACACTGAGGTGCCTTTTGTTAGTACTACCTCTGTACCAAATTTCGTTCCATTCGGTTTCACCGTGTTTGAATTAATAGGGGGAATTGATTTTCACACAAAGATGGCCGCCATCCGCAAACTATTAGGCTAATGACCTATTCATTTGGTCAAAGGATGTTTCCTCTATAAGGGTATGTTGTTGCAAAATTTGGTAGAGATCGGATGATTAGGATAATCGTAATTTGATTTAAGCTTTGAACATTTGTGTGGCCGCCATTACGTTTCCGTCAAGATGGCGGCGATATAAAACATGACACTGAGGTGTCCTTTGCTAGTGCTACCTTTGTACCAAATTTCGTTCAATTCGCATTCACCGTGTTCGAATTGATAGGGGGGGACAGACATTCAGAGTACACACACTCACTCACACACACACACACACACACACACACTCACACACAGACACACACACACACACACACACAGACTCACACACACACACATACACACACACAGACAGACACACTTTTTTCGCCCTGTGTTGATCTCATAAGTCTACTTTCATTTTTTGCAAAAATCGAAAGTAGGCTAAAAAGGTGGATTTGTTCAATTACAGTACTAATTATGTCATTTGCTTAAATTTTAAAGAAAGGCCATTTATGAGGCAGAATATTCATTAGCCTACTTTCGATTTTTGCAAAAAATGAAAGTAGACTTATGAGATCAACACAGGGCGAAAAAAGTGAGTCTGTCTGTGTGTGTGTATGTGTGTGTATGTGTGTGTGTGAGTCTGTGTGTGTGTATGTGTGTGTGTGAGTCTGTGTGTGTGTGTGTGTGTCTGTGTCTGTGTGTGTGTGAGTGTGTGTACTCTGAATGTCTGCCCCCCCCTATCAATTCGAACACGGTGAATGCAAATTGAACGAAATTTTGTACAAAGGTAGCACTAGCAAAGGACACCTCAGTGTCATGTTTTATATCGCCGCCATCTTTACTAAAACTGAATGGCGGCCACTCAAACGTTCAAAACGTAAAATCAAATAACGACTAACCAAATCATCCGATCTCTACCAAATTTGGTAACAACATACCTTCGTATAGGATGCGTCTTGTGACCAAATTACAAGGTCGTCCGCCATACCATTTCAGGATGGCGGCCGTGCGAATTATGCAAACTTTATAATCCATATCATGGGACCCACCAGTTCCGATTATCGAGCCGAGAATCGTTTTAACTGTTCTAAAGGAAGAGGCACGTTCGAAATTAAAAGTTTATTTTGTAATACTATAGTGCAGATGTGATTTTAAAAAGCTGAACTGATTCAGTAATAAGACAAGATGGCAGCGGATATCTTGTGCCGGACTTATATTTCACTAATTTGAGTATTGCATGCAATATAGCGTACTGATAAAAAATAAATAAACTTTGTATGAAATGCTTTATATATAAATAATATACTCCAGTGATGAAATCGTTTAGTATAAATCATTATTTGCTAACAAGTTCTATGTAAGTCATTTTAAATAGAACGATATTTGTTGACACAATTAGCTCAGTGGTAGTGCGTTAGCCTATCGCTCAAATGCCTATGGTTCAAACCCGATCAGAGCTAGGTTTTTTGCTTGAAATGTTATATGTTTATTGTTTTGTAATGACTCAGATGTTTTAAAATTAAGCGTTATATTGTGCACATTATGGTGTAAAATATATATTTAATTAAAACATATTTCGCCAGCAGATTTACTCGGGACATCTAGCTGCCAAAAAGGTAACTTCCAGATTTTATTGAAAAGTTTCTTCTTCTGGCCGCTAGAATGCACTCGCTCTGTTAGGATTATATTGTTCGATATTTCACCAATAGATGTCACGACTAGTCTACGTGGGGATCCATTGATTACTATACCATTATCATTCTATGCGCATCGAATTTGAAGAATGACAAGATGATACTACGATACATTTTAACTTTTTATTTTAAAGGGTTTGTAACAGCCTATTTTGCGTTACTTGAAAATGTTATTAAGCGTTATATTGTGCACATTGGGGTGTAAAATATATATTTAATTAAAACATAATTCGCCAGCAGATTTACTCGAGACATCTAGCTGCCAAAAAGGTAACTTCCAGATTTTATTGAAAAGTTTCTTCTTCTGGCCGCTAGAATGCACTCGCTCTGTTAGGATTATATTATCGAAAATATCCACATAGTTTGTATACACACGTCTCTGTAGGGTCATGGAAAGATTTGTTAATTCAATTAGGGTTGTGAAAGCCATGCACAACCAGACGTGTAAAGACATGCCTCAACTCAAAGTTGGATGTTGCCCACGGCAGGTCGTAATAATAATAATAATGTTATTGGTTTTACATCCCTTTTAACTACTGCTGATTTTAGAGACACCGGGGTGCCGGAATTTTGGCCCGAAGGGGATCTTTAACGTGCCAGTAAATGTACTGACACGGCTCCCTCGCATTTGTGCACCCTCAAATGCCAGCTGACTGCGCCAGGATACGAACCTGCAACCTAGGGCCCAGCAAGCGAGAACGTTACCGCTGAGCCACGCCGCCAGTCCGGTCGATTATGTCTCCAGATCCATAACATTCTTGATATACTTCTTATCTTTCTTTCTTCAATGATGGTAGCAGTTTTTATCTAGGTTGTGGCGTTTGATAGAGGTAAATCGTTTCTAAGGTCTTCAACAAAGAATAGTTCTATTATACTCTTTGATAATAACAACGAGTTATAACTATACTCATACATTTAGGAGAAAGTAGGCTATATGTTCTTTACTGAACATCTTGTTTTTATTTATTTTTTGTATCTTCAAAGTTACAAATGGCTTCTCTGGGTGAAGCCATCTTGTGGCACGAATTGATAGATTACAACGCATGCTGGGTACAGCTAGTATCTTATCTTATATCTTATATATATATAAAAATGAATGAATTGCCGTGGTAGGTTCTTTTACATGCCATAAGTCTATGACGTGGGCCCGCCCGCTTCACTTCCCCTCCGAAGGAGGGCATACTGAAGGATTTTAACGCTCTTAAAAATCCGATGACTTCGGCCGGGTATGAACCCGCGACCTTGGGCATAGTAGTTCAGCATGCTACCGACTACGTCACCGAAGGCGCTGTTGATAATAAAGGAAAAAGCATAACAAATAAAGCACTCCCACTTTTCCATGTTAATCAAATGAACTTATTCCCCTAGCAACAGAGTTGACGTAATCACTTAAAGCCTCTATAATATCCAAAAACACTGTAAATACCTCACAGAATCAATATTAATCAATGTGTGCTGCAAGTAAGGCATTCAAAAGTATCATCCAAACCATAATGCAACCAAATAGAAGTGAAATTACTTAAACAAGTAGTTCCGTGAAGAACTATACAGCCTATTTTCATATATCCTACTCATGTTAATTGCCTGTATCAACATACAAAATTTCAGTTTGAAGGTTGTGATAGATTCGTAGATATTGAGAACCGTCTAAATATTTCAGATGGTCGCCAGGTTGGATTTGTATTTTTGTACTATTACATTAAGATTATTGTGTACGTGTGGTATTCAAACTTCAATCGCATGATTAGAACACAAGAAGTAAAAACGAGATTTTAAAATTTCGCACAGCTGCCATCGTGTGATTATGCATACAATTGAAATAAAATAGATGCCAGTGGATTAACATTTGTATAAGCATTTAACGTGAAACGTTTCACTGCACTCGAATAGTTAATTCGCGAGAAACGTCCATTTAAATATTTATACTTCGCGTCGCCGCCATGATGGATTTGGATGTTTGATTGCTGTAAAAGATTCATAGATATTGAGAACCGTCTAAATGTTTCGGATGCTCGCCATTTTGGATTGTTATATGTATAGGCCATAGAGTTACGTACCATTCAAGGACAATTATTGCCTAGGTTCATTATTCAAACTTTCACTTCGATCGCATGATTACGACGCGAGAAATAAAAACTTAATTTTAAAATTTCGCACAGCCGCCATCTTGAGGTTGTGTAAACAATTGAACTGAATTAGTTGCCAGTGCATTACATTATGTAAAATCATTTACTGTACCACATTTCACTGCGCTCAGGGAGTTAAATCACGAGAAAAGTCTATTAAAATGTTTCAACTTCGCTTGGCCACCATGTTCGTTTTGTACTTAACAGGTTTATGAACGTTACACAGATAAATTTTTATCAGTGCCCTTTATCATCGTACAAAATTGCAGGGTGATATCTGTAATAGTTTCGGAGATATAGAATGTGAGTGAAATATTTCGCACAGCAGCCATTTTTAGGTCATGTAAACAATTGAACTAAATTAGACCCCAGTGCATTAGAATGTGTATAAAGATTTGCTGTACCATGTTTTATTACGTTTGGATAATTAAATCGCGAGAAAAGTCTATTTAAAAGTCTCAACTTCGCTTGGCCGCCATGTTGGTTTTTGGGTAGATTATTGGATAAGGAATAACCCACCCACCAAGGGAAGATGATTAAAAAAAGGAAGTAGGTTTTGGCTTGGAGAAAAAGGATAGAAAAATAGGAGGAGAGTCCCACAAAAGTTGTAAATTTAACTTTAAATACCTTTAGAGGCAGTTGCCACTGAAAATTAACTCTCTGATACCTAAAGTAGGTACGAGCTTGGTCGAAGCTAACGGGAACCGCAGCTAGAACTTGGGCGATTTGTAAGAGAGAGGCTTTAGTGTATTTCCTCCCAAGCATGTATAAAACTACTATGGGGAAAGATGATGGTCTGTCAAAACTAAGAGTAACAAATTTATTGTATGGTTTTTCAAAGAAATTCGTTTTGCAAAATAATTCGAAGAATGCCAATAATTTAAATCAAATTTGGTATTTCCAATTTTCGAAATTATAAAGTTCCTGAAAAAAGCGACCCAGTGCTTCCAGGAAGGATAGTGACGAAAAATTATACCTGGGAAAGTAATTTTGGTAAGTGAACCAATGGTTGCATTTGGAAATGGCTAAGCTTTTACTCAGCGAGGAGCCGGCTAAAAGTTTAGACAAAAAGAAACACTTATCTTTTGGAAAACTGACCTTTAAGTTTTCGGAGAGGATCTCCACAAGCAGGTAGCTGGCTTAGCGAGCTTTACTTGCCTTACTGGCCAGTTAGAATTAGCTATCAAAGCTAAAAGAAACTTTAGTGAGGTGGAAACTAAGAGTTCTTGCTCAAATGCAAAAAGTGGTGAAAGCCCTATTAATGGATTTAATAACATTGAGTAGGAAGAGCCAAGGAAGACAGGATCTTGCTTATCCGTTGTATTAGAAAAATGAAAGAGCAAAAAGAAACTCTTAATTTATTTAAAAAATTAGAGGAACTTGATATCTTCAACAATTAAATATGTTTCAATCTTATTAACAATTTGGGGTCGCAGACCTCTGACAACATTTAGAAATTGCTCCAGGCAAATAACAATTCTTAAGGTTTTAAACCTGGTACTAAAATCTTTATAAGATTTAAACAAATAACCAATGAAGTAATTAAAGTTTGAACGTTAATTTGGAGTACAAAGAGTGTACCTTAAGAAATTCCTGAGAGAAAAAGAGAAAACTTCTAAAATAACAATAAGAAAACATGAAGAATAAGATAGAAGTTCCTACAACTTCTTATATTTAAGCTGCATTACTTATGTGACAATTATACACAAAAGGGCAGGTCACTTACTGTG
This sequence comes from Meconema thalassinum, assembly GCA_946902985.2. Classification (NCBI taxonomy): domain Eukaryota; kingdom Metazoa; phylum Arthropoda; class Insecta; order Orthoptera; family Tettigoniidae; genus Meconema; species Meconema thalassinum. The sequence goes on along the minus strand of OX336388.2, from coordinate 598,979,790 downwards.
AAACCTGAAGAAAGTTAAAAGGAAGGTTCTAGACTTCCCAAGTTTGAGTAGGAATCACTAGCCAAATGGGACAGTTTCCATTTCGTGAAACCTGAAAATGACTCGCTCAAGAGTTTAAAGAATTGTTTTCCCTGATTATAGGAAAGGAACAATGTGAATTTGAATCGTGTATCACACACGTAGTTATACAGTGATTAATTAATGTTAAACAAGCAAAATTGGAAGGGCACTTCGTGAGTGACACCTTAAAGAAAAGTTACAATTTTATTAATATGGGTTGTTAGTAGGAGGTTGAGGAAAGATCATTGGGATATAGGATCAATGTTCATGGCCGTATTTAAATATAAACGGACGATCGCGACGCGGTAGAAAAGTGGAGCAAGCACTGGTTATCACTATAGTCTGTAAAGATGGATGCAAAGTTCACTGTAGAAACACGAAAGTTTATGAGAAAGAAAGTTATTGCAATGTTGGAAAGAACCGGTTGCACTAGGTAGGCGAGAGTCTATTTCTTGAAAAAATTGGGAATTACAATTAAATGCGCCATAGATCATTCCAACGGTGGACGAAAGTTAGCTATTGCAATAATTTGTAAGGAAGATTCCTCATTTTAAATATTATTTTCACAAGTGAGTGAAAAATACCTGACGGCAAGACTCGCAGATAGAGTACAAGATCTAGAAGGTTCCAGAACGACCTTATTAGAAAAATGGGGTTGAGAAAATCCAACGGAGGAACTAGCTCGGTGATTATAGACAGCGGGTATTAGATAATATCCCACGTAGTGAGAGGATTTCTCATTTGAATAGCTTAAGAAAAGCTCTTTTTTTAGTAAGGTTGGCTTATATGAACAAAGCTCAACATGGCAAATCCCACGAAGAACGATTTTTGCCCCATAATAAATAATTTCACACTGTCTATAAAAGTATCGTTAAAAGCACGTGAAAGTTAAAACCATGAAGATGAGGTTAAAACTTTAAGATGGTACTTATCTTGATTTCATTTTGAAGTTGAAGTTCCTTTTGACGATAACTACTTTGCCAACATGGCGTAGAAGAGAGTATGCCTCTTGGTTTGAGGAGGCTGGCTCGAGAGGAGCCTTAACTGACCGAGTCAACCGCCGACTGAGAAGTGAGACTTGCTCAACGGAGCACGGAGGGTCCAAGGAAGGGGAAAAGAGTGGGGGATAGGAGACAAAAGGAGAACATATAAACATTGCCAACTTTATAACAAAAAATTATTTTCTCTTGATGAGCTGGTCTTCAAAGAGTTGATAACAGGCGATACTAGCGCAGCATGGTGAGTAAAAAAGTAGACAGAGTCCTCTTGCTCAAGGAGAAAATAGCTGGCGATGGTAACAGGATCTGGTGGCCAAATGGAGAAGGAATTCCTCTCGCACCAGGAAGAGTTAAAGAGCTTCAGAGATTCGCTGCTAGATGACGCTAGGTGAGTCACAGAGAATATATATCTAGAACAGACTCATGAAGACATAAGAGATTTGCCCATCAAAGAAGAAACAGAAGATCACTGTTGGTGTTTGACAAAGAGGAAGGAAAGAACATGCAAAGGCATTGAATATTATAATCTCTCGTACCGTGTATTCCAAGAATACACCATACTGGGAGGGGAAACACCAACAGAGAACAAATAAGCAGTTAGACATTTAAAGGAAGAGGAGCGATCAAAGACAGGAGTCTTGTAATCGGACCGTTAGTGGTCAAGACTCTGACCACCCTGACTCTCCCATCTCTTCCAGGATAACACTCGGTCACTCTACCAACGATCCAGACCAGAGGGGGAGAAACATCCCTAACCAAGACCAAGTCTCCCACTTTAATGTCGGGACTGGAAAGAAACCACTTCTGTCTCCGTTGCAAGGAAGTTAAATATTCCAAGTTCCACCTCTTCCAAAAAGAATTACGGAGGGCTTCAAGTTTACGCCAAGCGATAGGTAGATTAGAATCCCTGTAAGAATTGGGAAGAGGAGGAGGGGCAGAAAGAGAAGTGCCGATAAGGAAGTGACCAGGGGTGAGTGGAAGTATGTCATCAGGGTCATTGGAAAGCGGAGTTAAAGGGCGAGAATTAACAACACCTTCAATCAGAACAGACAGTGAATTGAATTCTTCATAAGTCAGAATTCGATTACCTAAGACTTTTCTTAAATGACGTTTAGTGAGCTTTACGCAAGATTCCCACCTACCACCGTGATGAGGAGCGTAGGGAGGTATAAAGCGCCATTTGAAACCTTTTGAATAGGAAAAATTAGAAATTTGTTCCATGGCAGGAGAGGAAGTGAAAGCTTTCTTCCAAAGGGAAGCTGCGCCCTGAAAAGTGGAAGCGTTATCAGAGAACATCTCTGAATGAACACCACGCCTAGCGGTGAAGCGAGAGACAGCTGATAAAAAATAAGAAGTAGAAGCATTCGTTACTAGTTCCAAGTGGATTGCGCCAGTAACCATGCAAACAAAGAGAGAAACATAAAGCTTACCAAACAATTTGCGTTTAGCTTCAGGAGAATTTCGTTGATATTGGAAAGGACCCATATAGTCCACACCAGTTAAAGCAAATGGTCGTATAGGAAAAGAGCGAAAAGAGGGCAGATCGCTCATTAATTGAGTTTTGATTTTAGGTTTCGCTTTGAAACAAGGAATGCACTTGTGAATTACAGAAGAAACTTCATGAATTCCATTTATAATCCAGTACTTTTCCCTTAAGAGGCAAAGCAGAGTGCGTGTACCAACATGAAGATTACGGTAATGAAAGTCACGTATAATTAAGGAAGTTACGTGATGTTTGGAAGGCAAAATAACGGGATGCTTTTTGTCCTCAGAGAGTAAAGATTGCGAGAGCCTTCCACCTACCCTGAGTAACCCATGGTCATCAAGGAACGGGGCTAAAGCACGAAGACGGCTGGATTTGGGAAGATCCCTTTCAGAAGAAAGCAAAGACAATTCAGAAGAAAAGGCTTCTTGCTGTGTTAGTTGTAAAACCTTAATGGTAGCGAGATTCAATTCATGATTGGTAAGGTGTGGTTTGGGGAGGAGAGGTTGGTCAACCACTAAATATTTCCATCTAAGGAGATAGGCGATAATTCGTATTAATTTATGAAAAGAAGAATAGCGGGACAACAAGGGATGAGAAGCGTTGGAAACAAGACACGAAGCAATAGATAGAGGTACTTTAGCGTCTGGCAGGTTGGAATTTGTAGCTGGAGGTTTAGAAGGCCATGAAGAAGAGTCTTCGATTAGCCACGAAGGCCCATGCCAGTACAATTGGGAAGCTGCCAATTGAGAGGGTAAACAACCACGAGAGATAATATCGGCTGGATTATCCGCACTGGGCACATGCCTCCATTGACATCCAGAAGAAAGAGTTTGAATTTTGGAAACCCTGTTTGCAACAAAAGTTTGCCAGTGAGAGGGGTTCTTGGCGATCCAAGAAAGGGTGATCATGGAATCGCTCCAGAGATTGATTTGCGAGAATTCGACTTTTAATACTTCCCGTAGTTTCTTAACAAGTTCTCCAGCCATGAGTGCAGCGCACAGTTCGAGCCTAGGCAAAGTGATAGTTTTAAGGGGAGCGACCTTCGATTTGGCACAAACAAGGTTGGAAACTGGAGATCCATAGAGTGAATCGTAATGAACTAAATATGCACAGCAACCATAAGCTTTTTCGGAACTGTCCGCGAACACATGAAGGAAAAAGGATGCATTAGAATGAGAGCTGATTAAATTCCTGGGAATTTCAATAAGGGAAAGATCCAGCAAATTGCTGCGAAACGAGAGCCAACGATTAAGAAAAGAAAGAGGGACAGTATCATCCCATTCACATTTAAGCGACCACAGCTCTTGCATGAAGAGTTTGGCTATAACGATAACTGGGGCAAGGAATTGAAGCGGATCAAAAATTTTTGCAATTTCAGATAGGATTTGTCTTTTTGTATTAGGAATCTCTTCTGCGAGCGAAACTTTATAGATAAGAGTGTCAGTGCTAGTGCACCAGTGAACTCCTAGAGTTTTTATAGATTCGGAGTTTCCACAAATTTCGACAGAAGAAGGATCTACGTCTTCGATGGGAAACTGAGCAAGAAACTCAGGGGAGTTGGAGTTCCACTTATGAAGTGGAAAACCTCCATTCCTTAACAATGCCTGAAGTTCTAAAGACACCAAAGAAGCTTCCTCCAAAGAGGGGAAAGACTGCAAATAATCGTCAACATAGAATGACGTAGTTAGTGCTTCAGAGGCTTTGGAATTAAATAAATGACCATCTTGTGAGGCTAGCAAGTGTAGGGATCGGATAGCAAGGAAAGCAGAGGGTTTTAAGCCATAAGTAACCGTTTTCAAGCGAAATACCTTAATGGGCTTACTGATTTCATCACGCCACAAGATTCTTTGAAGATCTCGCTGTTCTGGTTGAATTAACACTTGACGGTACATCTGTTTTATGTCGGCTATGGCAGCTATGGGAAATAACCGAAAGTTTAAAAGTATAGCAGATAGATCTGACTGAATAGCAGGACCAGAATAAAGAGTGTCGTTAAGGCTGTTGCCATTAACGTCAGGCGATGAACCATTGAAAACAACTCGGATTTTATCTTTTACAAGAGGGTTCTTCCACACGGGATGATGATTTAAATAAACCGTTTCAATCGGGGGGTGTGATTCATCATCAGATTTGTTAACAACTTCCATATGATCCAAACTTTCATACTCATCCATGAAATCAGTGTACTGCTGTTTGACAAGGGCTTCTTTTTTGAATTTTCTCTCGATAGCAAAGAGAGCTTTGCGAGCTTTAGGCTGAGAGTTGATAAGTTTGGGAGGATTGTGTAATCTTGGCATTTGAACAACGAACCGGCCATCAGAAGAACGAGTGGTGGTGTTCAAAAAAAGTTGCTCACATAATTCATTTTCTGAAGAGGTCACATTAGGAGAATCAACGCTTTCAAGCCTCCAAAACTGTTCCAGGTCAGTGTTGGAGAAATAACATTGCGATGCAGGTTGGAGAGAATAATGGGGAAGTTGCCCTGTGACGATCCATCCAAAATTAGTGTCTCTGGCGATCACGTTTGAGGATAACTTACGAACCTGTTTACGTAGGCAATTCCAAAAAACATTGGCACTAAAGAGTATGTCAATAGGGTTCTGCATATTAAACTAAGGATCGGCTAGCCTTAAATGCGAGGGAATGTTTAACCCTGAAATATCCACAGAGTGACTTGGAGTGTCTTCTCCAATGCTATTGAGAATTAGACAATTAAGTTTAAAGAAGTTGTTTCTATGACAAATATCTCTTATGGTTAGTTTTGAGAATTGTAAAGCTTGCGATTTTGAGCTGTTGATGCCCGACACATTGATAGAAGTGGGGTTTACGGGTAGGCCTAGTTTTCTAATCAAGGAATTAGACACAAAATCATGAGTTGCCGCTGAATCTAGAAGACCGCGTGCACGGACCCAGTTGCCAAAGTTATCCTGAACTTCAATTTGGACAGTAGACAACAATACTTGAGCACTGCGAATGGACTTGGCATTCTGAATATACGATGACGCATTAGAACTGTTAGCACTATCATTTTTCGGAGAAGTAGATGCCGTCGATGACCTTGCCTGATCATGACGATGTAGCAAAGTATGGTGAGCCTTTTCACAATGGTAGCAAAGTCTTGTGGACTTACAATTAGAAGCAGAATGCGTGGGCGCTAGGCAGTTGAAACAATGTTTGTTTTGAGCGACTAATTTTCGTCTGTCGTCGACTGACATTTCTTTAAAAGATTTGCAGAGGTATAGGGCATGGGGATCTTTACAAAGTATGCACTTTACAGGTTCGTTTAAACTTTTGCGAGGTTCGCTTTGCGTGTTTAAAACAATAGAGCTAGCAACACGACGTTCACTAGACCTAGTTGGGTAACCAGTAGTGTTTGATTTAAATTTGGATGAGCTGGACCCGGGTTTTTGGGTATTGGACGCTGAGCGTTCACTTTTAGGTTTGATGGACATTAATTCGAATTTGGAACTAGGAGATGAAGGTTCACTTTGATTAGCTAGAGCGGTTAAAAGTTGGCATCTAGCGTTTATGAAAGTAACTAAATGCTCGTAAGTGTAGTCGTCTTCTTTAGAAAGTTCAATTTCCCAAGCTTTGAGGGTAGCAGCATCAACTTTAGAAACCACTAAATGTATTAGGAAAGTATCCCAATAATTAGTAGGTTGATCTAATTGGGACAAAGCCTTAACGTGAAGTTGTGTAGTGTCAACTAGAGTACGTAAACTAGTGACGTCATTGTGCTGTGACGCAGGTAGATTGAATAGAGCCTTTATATGGCGCTGAATACGTAACCGTAAGTTTCCATATCTTTCCTTTAATAAGTTAAAGGCAATGGGGTAATTTTCGGCACGCAGAGGAAGTGCTTCGACCAACTGCAAAGCTTGACCTCGGAGGATAGATCTCAAATAATGAAACTTGTAAATGACTTGAATGTCTTCATTGTCATGAACAAGGGAGCAAAATAATTCATAGAAAGAATCCCAAGCAGATTCATCTCCAGAAAAATGGGGTAAATCTATTTTCGGTAAAGTTGGTTTGGGCTTGTGAGTGCCCTCACGGAAAGAAGTTTGTGGTTCGTGAAGGGAACCAAGAACAGAAGCGTCCTTTTTCTGCTCCTCTTCGAGTTGGCGTATTATTTTGAAAGCAGAACCTATGCCTTCGTAATATAGGTTTTCTAATTCGACACGATCTTCTGTTTGATTGAGCATGCAAGTTTCTATTTCAGTTTGAATGTTACAGTAGTTTTCATAAGAACGTTCAAAATCCCTTACACGATGTTTCAACAAGTCTAATTGAGCTTCTGAGGGGTCCAATTCATTTATATACTTTCTGAATCGGGTAATTTGCCCTTTATAGGATGCTCGTTTAGAAGTAAGTTTTTCATCCTTATCCTTATCAGTAGGAGCCATGTTAAAAAAGGTAGATTGAAATTTAACTCACGAAACTGTGGAACCTTGGAAATGCTGTCAAGCTGGCAGCAGCAAATAAGTAGAAAGAACGGGACACACCAAAGGAGACAGGAGCGGCCTCTTTCCCGTTCACAGGCTTTGCATGATGTAGTTATAGCTGAAAAATTCAAAGCAGATATCAATAATATGCAAAGTATTGTCAAATGACACTTTTTAAAAAGAAAAAATGGAAAATGGACTCTCCCGGGTTTCGGCACCAATTTTTGGGTAGATTATTGGATAAGGAATAACCCACCCACCAAGGGAAGATGATTAAAAAAAGGAAGTAGGTTTTGGCTTGGAGAAAAAGGATAGAAAAATAGGAGGAGAGTCCCACAAAAGTTGTAAATTTAACTTTAAATACCTTTAGAGGCAGTTGCCACTGAAAATTAACTCTCTGATACCTAAAGTAGGTACGAGCTTGGTCGAAGCTAACGGGAACCGCAGCTAGAACTTGGGCGATTTGTAAGAGAGAGGCTTTAGTGTATTTCCTCCCAAGCATGTATAAAACTACTATGGGGAAAGATGATGGTCTGTCAAAACTAAGAGTAACAAATTTATTGTATGGTTTTTCAAAGAAATTCGTTTTGCAAAATAATTCGAAGAATGCCAATAATTTTAATCAAATTTGGTATTTCAAATTTTCGAAATTATAAAGTTCCTGAAAAATGCGACCCAGTGCTTCCAGGAAGGATAGTGACGAAAAATTATACCTGGGAAAGTAATTTTGGTAAGTGAACCAATGGTTGCATTTGGAAATGGCTAAGCTTTTACTCAGCGAGGAGCCGGCTAAAAGTTTAGACAAAAAGAAACACTTATCTTTTGGAAAACTGACCATAAGTTTTCGGAGAGGATCTCCACAAGCAGGTAGCTGGCTTAGCGATCTTTACTTGCCTTACTGGCCAGTTAGAATTAGCTATCAAAGCTAAAAGAAACTTTAGTGAGGTGGACACTAAGAGTTCTTGCTCAAATGCAAAAAGTGGTGAAAGCCCTATTTATGGATTTAATAACATTGAGTAGGAAGAGCCAAGGAAGACAGGATCTTGCTTATCCGTTGTATTAGAAAAATGAAAGAGCAAAAAGAAACTCTTAATTTATTTAAAAAATTAGAGGAACTTGATATCTTCAACAATTAAATATGTTTCAATCTTATTAACAATTTGGGGTCGCAGACCTCTGACAACATTTAGAAATTGCTCCAGGCAAATAACAATTCTTAAGGTTTTAAACCTGATACTAAAATCTTTATAAGATTTAAACAAATAACCAATGAAGTAATTAAAGTTTGAACGTTAATTTGGAGTACAAAGAGTGTACCTTAAGAAATTCCTGAGAGAAAAAGAGAAAACTTCTAAAATAACAATAAGAAAACATGAAGAATAAGATAGAAGTTCCTACAACTTCTTATATTTAAGCTGCATTACTTATGTGACAATTATACACAAAAGGGCAGGTCACTTACTGTGAAACCTGAAGAAAGTTAAAAGGAAGGTTCTAGACTTCCCAAGTTTGAGTAGGAATCACTAGCCAAATGGGACAGTTTCCATTTCGTGAAACCTGAAAATGACTCGCTCAAGAGTTTAAAGAATTGTTTTCCCTGATTATAGGAAAGGAACAATGTGAATTTGAATCGTGTATCACACACGTAGTTATACAGTGATTAATTAATGTTAAACAAGCAAAATTGGAAGGGCACTTCGTGAGTGACACCTTATAGAAAAGTTACAATTTTATTAATATGGGTTGTTAGTAGGAGGTTGAGGAAAGATCATTGGGATATAGGATCAATGTTCATGGCCGTATTTAAATATAAACGGACGATCGCGACGCGGTAGAAAAGTGGAGCAAGCACTGGTTATCACTATAGTCTGTAAAGATGGATGCAAAGTTCACTGTAGAAACACGAAAGTTTATGAGAAAGAAAGTTATTGCAATGTTGGAAAGAACCGGTTGCACTAGGTAGGCGAGAGTCTATTTCTTGAAAAAATTGGGAATTACAATTAAATGCGCCATAGATCATTCCAACGGTGGACGAAAGTTAGCTATTGCAATAATTTGTAAGGAAGATTCCTCATTTTAAATATTATTTTCACAAGTGAGTGAAAAATACCTGACGGCAAGACTCGCAGATAGAGTACAAGATCTAGAAGGTTCCAGAACGACCTTATTAGAAAAATGGGGTTGAGAAAATCCAACGGAGGAACTAGCTCGGTGATTATAGACAGCGGGTATTAGATAATATCCCACGTAGTGAGAGGATTTCTCATTTGAATAGCTTAAGAAAAGCTCTTTTTTTAGTAAGGTTGGCTTATATGAACAAAGCTCAACATGGCAAATCCCACGAAGAACGATTTTTGCCCCATAATAAATAATTTCACACTGTCTATAAAAGTATCGTTAAAAGCACGTGAAAGTTAAAACCATGAAGATGAGGTTAAAACTTTAAGATGGTACTTATCTTGATTTAATTTTGAAGTTGAAGTTCCTTTTGACGATAACTACTTTGCCAACATGGCGTAGAAGAGAGTATGCCTCTTGGTTTGAGGAGGCTGGCTCGAGAGGAGCCTTAACTGACCGAGTCAACTGCCGACTGAGAAGTGAGACTTGCTCAACGGAGCACGGAGGGTCCAAGGAAGGGGAAAAGAGTGGGGGATAGGAGACAAAAGGAGAACATATAAACATTGCCAACTTTATAACAAAAAATTATTTTCTCTTGATGAGCTGGTCTTCAAAGAGTTGATAACAGGCGATACTAGCGCAGCATGGTGAGTAAAAAAGTAGACAGAGTCCTCTTGCTCAAGGAGAAAATAGCTGGCGATGGTAACAGGATCTGGTGGCCAAATGGAGAAGGAATTCCTCTCGCACCAGGAAGAGTTAAAGAGCTTCAGAGATTCGCTGCTAGATGACGCTAGGTGAGTCACAGAGTATATATATCTAGAACAGACTCATGAAGACATAAGAGATTTGCCCATCAAAGAAGAAACAGAAGATCACTGTTGGTGTTTGACAAAGAGGAAGGAAAGAACATGCAAAGGCATTGAAAATTATAATCTCTCGTACCGTGTATTCCAAGAATACCCCAGTTTTGTAGTCACCAGGTTTTTGAAAGTCTCATAAGTGAACTTCTAGTAGTGCCCTATATCACCGTACACAATTTCAGGGCGATATTGGTAATAGTTTCGGAGATACTGAATGCTGGTGAAATATTTCGCACAGCCGCCATGTTGGATTGGTGAGACACAATAAAATTTGAAGGGCACGGTCGGGGTCGGCCAGGATAGTGCTATGATCTTACCGAGTTTCATTGTAATCGCTCCAGCCGTTTAGAATATATTAGGACACACACACACACCTTACACACACGCACACACACACACACACACACACACACACACGGACAAAAGGTGATCTCATAAGCCTATTTTTTCATAAAATGAAAATTGGCTAAACATATGAATTTGAAAAGCGTCGAACCGATCAACCTCACCTGCTCACATTATTATGATCATTGTTATTATAATTATTATTATCATTATTATTATTATTATTATTATTATTATTATTATTATTATTATTTATTTTATGCAAGCGCTTACACATTCGCAGAATTTGCTGGAAAGAAAACATTTACTATTTCAGATACCGTACATACCCAAGGAGCAAATTCTTGGCGACTGCATTGAGTAGTAGCTTCATATTTCCCTCACTGCTTCAGGCCTGATTGCCCAAGAACAGTCTTACTACGCGACACGTAGAAAGTATGACTGTTTTCTGCATCAGTTTGAAAAGGCCTGGGTCTAATTTCAACGCCGTGAGCGATTCCTTTAAGTTGTTGGGAATCACGCCAGTGCTGGAGATGATAATAGTGTACAGGCCCCGGGGGGGGCTGCACCCCCTGAAAGCCACCCCCCATCATCTATTAAAACCACCCCTAACTGGCAAACATCATAAGTCCAGAACAGTACCTTTTACACAGCAAGAGCGGCCGACCAGATCGGGAGGCTAGCCAACCACTTGCAACACACTCATAAAGATCTACACTATAACTAACTGGGGCAGCTATGTCAATGGAATGCTGACTGTGCAATGGCAAGACCTATAAGAAGTGAGGCCTTTTGGGAACTGTATCTGTCATACAGTGTGTGCTGCCGGAGGCCCTGCTACAGCTGCTATCATCAGGTGAGCATCAGCAAGTGTTCAGACATCCTTTACTTTGTATCACTCATCCACAAACTTGTACACTCAACTTGTAACATTATTTACATTCCCCTAAGAGGGACTTACAATTTCATACTCACTGACCAATAAAACACTTGGTCAGTAAACTACACATTGTATTCATAATTACACGCCTCTTCACATCCTAATACCCTTCCTGACTCTCGTCACGATTGACCGTGACTAGTAGCCAGTAATCGCCTGCTCAGGTTCCATTGTGTTCCCCGCAGCGACTCGACTGCGTAGGCAGCGAGCCGCCGGCATAGCTGACATCAGCACGTCTGTTATATAACTTATTCCAACCAGCTGGGAGGCAGGTACGTTAACCTGCGTCCAGAAGCTCGTCCCCTAAGCGACACTTACGTCTTTATAGGAGCACCCCCTAGTATTTTAACACTAAACAACACTCTACATGGTAAGCTTACCCAGCTACGGGAAGCTGCCCTCTCTAGGAATCACCTTCCAAATTAATACAATAACATATATGTTTTAGCCCTAACCAACCCCCCAACTAAGGGATCTAAAACAATAGGAACTGTCCTGACGTGTGCCATGTGCCATTGCTTTCTTATCAGTTCTGTGTATTTTGACAGCTTTTCAACATGCTTTGTTAGTATGTTGCCACTGTTTGGGATCGCCGCATCTACGAAGGTGGTGTGCTTCATGCATTTGTCAACAAGAACTAAATGAGGCCTGTTGTGCACAGCTGATTGGTCTGTCAATACAGTACGATCCAAGTACAACGTAAAGCTGTCATTTTCCAGTACACTTTCAGGAGCATATTAATTTGTAGTACGGCACTTTCTCTTGGCTCAGCAGTTGAAGTTGTATAGCCAATTCTTGATGTACTATCTTGGCAACAAAATCATGTCTTTTCCTATATTCTGTCCCTGCAAAATGGCGACTACCTGATATAATATGCTGAACAGCCTCAGATGTTGGGCAACCGTATCTGCAAAGGTCATCTTGCACAGATGCATTCTTGATTATGAACTTTAGGTAGTTCCTCGTAGGGACAACCTGGTCCTGAATAGCCATCATAAAGCCTTCTGTTTCAGGAAACATCTGCCCAGAAATCAACCAAAAGTTCGACGCTAGCTTGTCGACGTGAGTTTGGATGACTTCATTGGGATGTCTTCCGTGTAGTGGCTTGGACAACCAGGCATTGAATCTATCCAAATCACTGCGCACCTGAATTTGAGTCTCTTGCTGACTTAAGAGTAGTGGAGTTGAATCATCTGCTTCTGTGACAGCCTTGTGCAGCATCGAATGGTTCGATACAGAACAGAAGTATTTTCTTAGCTCATAGATCTGTCGAGCTACTTGGTTGTTTATATCAACAATTCCTCTCCCACCCATATGTCTCGCTAATATGACTCGTTCCACAGATGTCCTGGGATGGTGCTTTCGTGATTTGGTCAGTGATGTCCTAATTTTCTGTCCTAAACTTGCAATGCCAGTTTTACTCCACTTGATGACCCCAAACGAGTAACTAAGGATAGGGACAGCATAAGCGTTGATTGCCTTAACCAAGTTTATACTGTTGCGGCTGGTGTTAGAAACAAGCTTAATTCTTCTGACAAATTCCTTCGTCAGATCTTGTTTCACTACTGAGTGTTCTATGTGTCTGGCTTGCTTCATTCCCAGATACTTGTAGGTATCGCTAGTGAGCATTGTTGCAATCTGCTGGCCCTGAGCTGTTTCATATACACCTTCTTGCAGCTTGCCTTTCATAACGTTCAGCGTCTTACATTTCTCCAGCCCGAATTCCATTTTCACATCCTGTGAAAAGGTTTCCACTATCTTCAACAGAAACTCTAGTTGTGATCTGGTGGTAGCATATTGCTTTAGGTCATCCATATACAGGAGATGGTTGAGCTTTGCAAGCTCCCTGGAGTTCTTCTTGATACTGAAGCCATATTTTGTTGAATTAAGTTGGTTTGATAGTGGGTTCATCGCAAGACAGAACCATAATGGGCTCAAGGAGTCTCATTGGAATATTCCCTTGTGGATTGGGATCATATTTGTTGCAATACTGCCATTTGTAGTACTAAGGCAAATTACTGTACGCCACGTTGCCATGGCGTGTTCCAAGAAATATATAATCTGAGGATCAATCTTATACACTGACAAAATATGGATCAACCAATCATGGGGCACGGAATTATAGGCCTTCTTGTAGTCAATATATGCCGTGAATGAATTTCTGTTATTGGTAAAGGCCTGGTTAGAAACCACTGAGTCAATGATAAGTATTTCTTTACACCCTTTGGTCCCTTTCGTGCATCCTTTTTGTTGTGTTGCTATGATGTTATTTTTTTCACAGTGAGCATATATCCTCCTACTAAGACAGGACGTGATGATCTTATACATCGTGGGAAGGCATGTAATTGGACGGTATTTTCCAGGATCTTGCATATTTTGTGGGTCTTTCGGAAGTAGATGTGTTACACCTTGTGTAAGGAAATTTGGCAACTTCTGTGGATGAGCAACAACTTCATTCACCAGAGTAGACAGAAGATCGTATACGTACCAGAATTTCTTATACCAGTAATTCTGTATCTGATCTAAACCAGTCGCTTTCCAGTTAGGAAGACCTTTAATGATGGAAGAAATTTCAGTGGATGTTATTGGATCATTTTGCATCGGATTGAATTCTTTAGAGATGTTTGTTACTTCCTGAACCCAATGGGAGTCTGAGTTAAAATTGGTGGCTTTGGATAGTTGATTGCTTCAAAACTCTTCAATTTCTTCTCTTGTTGGATAAGGAGCAATTAAGGATACATGGTTTTCACTCAGTGCTCTGTCGAATTTCTTCTCGCCTTTGACAAATAAGTTGTTGTCCTGTCTCCGTTTCCTACTGGCTCTGTATCTGGAAAGTCTGTTCGCTACCAACGTAAGTTTCTGTTTGTGTGTATCTAAACATTGTTCGGCTTTTGTGTTTGGATCATCTCGGTCGGTGTGGATTTTGGACCGACTCATTATTGCCTTATAGATGGCTCCCGTACACCAAGCTTTGATGGAAATGACAGTGTTGGCTGTGCCTTTGTCGTTTATGAGAATGATACTGAAATATTTTCAGCTCAGTTTAAGCTCTCTCCCAGTTGTTCAATTTTTCAGGCAGAACTTTGGGCCTTAAAGTGTGCAATAGAATGGGTTAAAGCTAACAATAAAAGAGTGAGGATTTTCAGTGATTCACAATCCGCATTGCATTCTATAAATGACAGTCTGGCTGCGTGGCTCAGGGGTAACGTTCTCGCTTGCTGAGCCCAAGGTTGCAGGTTCGAAACCTGGCGCAGTCAGCTGGCATTTGAGGGTGCGCAAATGTGAGGGAGCCGTGTCAGTACATTTACTGGCACGTTAAAGATCCCCTTCGGGGCAAAATTCCGGCTCCCCGACGTCTCTAAAATCCAGTGTAGTTAAAAGGGACGTAAAACCAATAACATTATTATTATTATTATAAATGACAAATATAATTCTAACCCAATAGCTGTCTACATCAGGGCAACAGCTCAGGAGTGCTCACATATATGCACATCGTGGATAAGGGGACACACTGGATTGGCTGGTAATGAAAGAGCAGACCAATTAGCAAAATCAGCGGCTACGACACATCTTGAAATAACATATAGTAAGTCTCCTATATGTTACGTTAAAAGCCAGATAAGGAAATACATATTAAACGAATGGAATATCGCATGGACATGTAGCCTGAAAGGGTCTGTAACAAGAGAAATATTCTTCCCGGAAGTACAAAATCGACTGTTATCAAAATTATTAGTGCCAAACTTTGTCCTCACACAATTTTTAACTGGTCATGGAAAATTCAAGTCTTATTTTGAACGTTTTAAAATAGCAACAGACGACTATTCATGTTTATGTGGATTGCCTCAATCGGTGTGTCACCTTGTATTTGAGTGTCCTGTTTTTGAAAAGGAAAGATACAATTTACAATGCCAACTTTATAGCTGTAACCTGGAACTTTCAAAGCCGCTGTACCATATTTTCAAGAGGCAGTGCTGTTTAGGACAATTTCTCACATTCATCAACAAATTTTTTTGTAAACTATGTTAGTAATATTTGTATTTGCTTTGTTTTTAATCTATAACCCTAATGTACCTCTGGTAAAATAGGGTTCCTGTATTGTTTTCTGGATATTCAATAATAATATTGCCTTACAGAGTCTCACCAGTCTTCTTGTGTGCGTTCCTCTGATAAACTCAGTCAAACGGCCAATATCTGTTCGCAATTTGTCGATATTGCCTATCAGACGTCTCTCCCACTTAGGAGTAAAAGGAGCACATTTCTTACTGCAGGTATTAATCCTTTCTCTCAGTTGGATGCCCATAGTTCTGATAACTGTGACGGCTCCACAGTACAGAACAGTGTGAAGAGATTCTAAGTCATTCACATCTATCAAGTGTTTGGGTAGGATAGCTTGATTCATGATATTTAAAATTTTTGATACCTTCCTAGACGAATTTACTCGGGGCAAGGCAGGTCTAAGCTTTGGATCTGTTCCATTGAACTGAGTCATTGCCGTCATCATTTCATCTGCTAAGATCTTGGTATGTGACTCATCATCATGATGTGTATCCGGCTGCATGCCACTGACTGGCTAATTGTGTTCTTCTTGATGTTGTTCCTGCTAATTCACTCTCCAGATTATTTCCTTGATCACAATCAAACACTTTTCTGATCTCCTGCTTGATTGTATTCAGTCTTGCGTCTGGCACTAAATTATTACGGACTATCGCCCTATATTGGTCCGCCACTCTCTGTTCAGTCACACGGAGTTCGCGGTATGCTTCATGGAACTCATTGAATAATTTCTGCCTATATCCAGTTAGTTCTGTTCCAATGCGAGTCACCTTATAATAAATGCGCATTATGGTCTCGTTCATTACGATTAACCATTTTAAGCGCTTTCTTGGCAGGCCTGCTTGGGTGAGTGCCGGAAGTGGTTCTGGCACAGCACTTTCAGCAGGCAAAGAACTTGACGTTGGTTGGCTTTGTTGTAGTTGTTCGGCTGTATCTTCTTGTGCGACAGGAGCTCGCCTCATCAGCATCCAGCCACCGACGATTCGCTTGCTGTCATGTCCATCGCCGGCTCTAGACATGCCCTGACGAACCTCAGACAGCGGCCTTTCATTAATTACCCTACTTTCGAATTTTGCAAAAAATGAAAGTAGACTTATGAGATCAACACAGGGCGAGGAAAAAGTGTGTCTGTCTGTGTGTGTGTATGTGTGTGTGTGAATGTGTGTACTCTGAATGTCTGTCCCCCCCCCCCTATCAATTCGAACACGGTGAACGCGAATTGAACGAAATTAGGCACAAAGGTAGCACTAGCAAAGGGCACCTCAGTGTCATGTTTTATATCGCCGCCATCTTGACAGAAACGTAATGGCGGCCACACAAATGTTCAAAGCTTAAATCATATTACGACTAACCTAATCATCCGATCTCTACCAAATTTTGCAACAACATACCTTTATGGGGGAGCATCCTTTGACCAAACTAATAGGTCATCAGCCTAATAGTTTGCGTATGGCGGCCATCTTTGTGTGAAAATCGATTCCCCCTATTAATTCGAACACGGTGAACGCAAATTGAATGAAATTTAGCACAAAGGTAGCACTAGCAAAGGACACCTCTGTGTCATGTTTTATATCGCCGCCATCTTGACGGAAACGTAATGGCGGCCACACATATGTTCAAAGCTTAAATCAAATTACGACTAACCTAATCATCCGATCTCTACCAAATTTTGCAACAACATACCTTTATGGGGGAGCATCCTTTGACCAAACTAATAGGCCATTAGCCTAATAGTTTGCGGATGGCGGCCATCTTTGTGTCAAAATCGATTCCCCCTATTAATTCGAACACGGTGAAACCGAATGGAACGAAATGTGGTACAGAGGTAGCACTAGCAAAGGGCACCTCAGTGTCATGTCTTATATCGCCGCCATCTTGACGGAAACGTAATGGCGGCCACACAAATGTTCAAAGCTTAAATCAAATTCCGATTAACCTAATCATCCGAACTCTACCAAATTTTGCAACAACATACCTTTATGGAGGGAGTATCCTTTAAACAAACTAATAGGTCATTAGCCTAATATTTTGCGGATGGTGGCCATATTTGTGTGAAAATCGATTCCCCCTATCAATTCGAACACGGTGAAACCTAATGGAACGAAATTTGGTACAGAGGTAGCACTAGCAAAGGACACCTCTGTGTCATGTTTTATATCGCCGTCATCTTGACGGAAACGTAATGGCGGCCACACAAATGTTCAAAGCTTAAATCAAATTACGACTAACCTAATAATCTAGTCTCTACCAAATTTTGCAACAACATATCTTTATGAGGGAAGCATATTCTGACCAAACTGCAAGATCATCAGCCCAATAGTTTGCAAATAGCGGCCATGTATGTGTGCAAATACGTTCCCCATATCAATTCAAACACGGTGAAACCTAATTGAATTAAATTTTTTACAGAGGTAGCACTAGCAAAGGGCAACTCATATTCATGTTTAATATCCCTTTAGCACGTTGAATTTCAAAAAGCTACTACAACCCACATTCAATTATACTCCTTGGAAAGGTCAAAGAGTTATAACAATACCCATGCATTTAGGAGAAAGTAGGCTATATGTTCTTCACTGAACATCTTGTTTTTAAATTTATTTTCTCCATATGATGGGTGGGTGCGTTTTTAACCTACAGCCCGTTGTTCATCTTCAACCGCACCTAACGTGGAGAACAGACGCTGTTTGCAGCCGCCCGCTACAGATCAGACACTACAGTTAAGGTTTGTTATCAGGGTTTTCCCTCCCCTAGGCAGGTTGCCTTCACCACGGCTGCGGAGTCCTGCCTACCCCATTTAGTATATCTCGTCATTTCTGGTTAGCACACACCTTGTCATTGCAGATTTCTCACAACTCACATTAGATAGGTTATACGGTATAATAATATTGCAGGGATATTGCTTATATTACAACAGTGGACGTCATTTAACTGCAAATGATCAGCAGAGAAGGAATGCCGTACTTACAAGAATATATGCAGCAAATACGTGTAACCTAATTTTGTAGGTTAAGCAGATGTACACTTCACCTTCGTAATATTAACACGAAAACAGTCCGTTTACCTGCACAAATGATATGAAGTATATAATAAATGGGCTTGAAACATACCAATTTCACACACAACACCGTGCATAACCCATTTCGAGAAGGCATTTGGGGTTATAAGGCACTGTAACTAACGATGTAGTAACCACAACCTGAATGTAAACAAACATATTGCAGTTGTATTTTCATGATTATGACGATGATATATCCACAAGCACTATAACACACACTTGTTTTCGACAAGAATCCTTAAAAGCCACAGTGATTGTCATAGACGCCCAAAGAAAATGCACCCCCAAGAGGTCAAAACTACCAAATAATTAAAATCCAGACTTAAGACATACTCATGGTTGGTTTATTTGGAAGGTCAAACCCCTGTCCTACGGTCGGAGGGTTTGATAAACGGTTATTCCGTAGAGAAAAAAATAAACAACTCCTAAAATTAACGTAGAATCCCCTCGACAGGTCCTAAATACAGCAAAACAAAGCAAAACTGGGGAAATGGTACCGCAAGAAAAAATCGTTATACAAAAACTGATGCTTCTAGGAAGAAGGCATCATGGCATCAAAACATGTAAAACAGGACAGCAAAGTTAAAGGAATGGCACCATCCCATATTTACATTTATACTAGAATTATTTGAACTTTTCCTGCTTTAATCTGATCAACGGCGTCAGACGTCCGTGATACACAAACTATACAAAAACTAATTATTGTCAGTCATCATTTTACAGTACACTGGTACAATTATATACAAACAACAATGATGTTCTATATTACAAGAGACAGTAGGGTAAAAATGGGAAACACATCAGTAAGTAAATAAGTTATACACACAAATAATCATCTTATTAATCCTGCCTGCCACAGATGAACAACTGTTTGTTGTCCACCTCATCTATCAGGGTGTCTAAACTTGAGAATCAAACTGTGCAAGAACAGCATTCCCCTGATCGGGTCACGACCTACGAGTTCTGAACTTTGGGTTCATGCGATCTCTATCAAAGTCTATCAGTGCTAGCTACTAAACTTACTAGTAAGAATGAACGAAGACGCAATGCATTGGTCTGCTAGACTACAGGTACAAGATCAAAATTTAACAACGATTAAGGTTTAACTGTATTATTAGCTTCGCCGGTTTAGGAAATGAATTGATGATTCATGATTTAGTCCTAAGTTTAATGTCGTAGATTTATGAGTCCATTGATTATTAATATAGTTGACCAAATGCAAGGCGTCGCAAGAGCGTGCTACCAACACGTGGTACACCTCAACAAGGAATACGTGGCTCGCACGTTAACAATAACACAATCGGTTCTCGAAAGAGACCATACTTTTTCATCCTCGGTCCAAAGTTGTTGTGTAACATAGATCTGGCCGGCTTTCTCTAATAAACGTGATAACCAACCCTGCGTGTATTAAAAACACGGTAAATAATCATTCACTTACAAGTGAGAATACATAATAGCCTTAAGGGTCCATCTTATCAAATGGTTGCTCAAATCCATTATAAATCATGACAAAACATATTGGGGCTCGCTCACAAATACCTGCGAGTATATTAAAAATGTAGCATTACTTATCAGTACACCTGTACCAGAACAACTTTACAAAAATCGATACTGAATCAAGGTCAATAGCCTGAGAATAAACAAAGCATAGCCCGTAAGAACATTCCTAGCAAGGTCTAGAAATAAAGAAAATAAGAATGAAGTCGATAGTCAATTGTCTCACAAGAGAGATCGTAAGTAACCTTGGGCAATGTCATTGGCATGGACTGGACAAGCACCTGTCATTGTGCTCCCAGCGCTTGGCACTAAGCATTATAGCGCGTCAGTGAATCTCAAAGAAAATGTCTATCACTGATTTTTCAATACATAAAAGCACAGTAAATGTAGACTGAGCGTTCTTAGCAATCACTCTAAAGGATTATACACATGTACAGAAAGTTATTATAACGTTAAAGACGAATCAATTACAAGTAGAATGATATGTTTGGCTTCTGAAAAACAAATAGACGTAACAGAAAGATATTCCTCCCTCTTTGAAAGGCTTTGACATTGTGTAGCGCCATTAAAGCTCACAGCGAATGAGTGCTGCGTACAAAACATGTTTAAATGATAATAAAATACGGGTTCACACCTTAACCTTCGGTGGAACTAATCGAAATGATACGAATCGTGTAACATAAACTTGATGAGTAAGCTCATAACATTACTTCACTCATGTACAGCGATGTGAATTATCTGAATTCTAGTGGCGAACTGCTCACTCTTTAAAAATGCACATTACAATAACAACAGGCTGGATCCCTTCCATACCTAAACGATACACTATAATGTTAAATAAAGACGTCAGTGGCGTAAAAAAATAATAGAAATGGGGACTTCAAAAACTTTGACCAAATATCGGCTGAAGCTGAATTAAAAACATGCCCCTGTCACAAATAACTAAATTGATGTTTCGTCATGCGGAATTACCTTCTAAGAACAATATTGCACCGTGTGGACACACACAATCTGGTGACTAACTCAGTGTCGAGTAACGAAATGCAAAGAGAAGCATTCAGAAGCGAGAAAAATCACCTTAAGGAGGTGGTCAAGAAAAAAGAATGAAAGAAGCCTACCTTGATGACTGACAATGAGTTACGAATGCTACAGACAAATCCACCCATGACCATCCACCGTACAGAAATAGATTAGGAAATCATGACTCACAGCTATTGCAGATAATTGTCCAGGCACGAGGATTGAGGATTTTGCCTTTCATCCAGACAAACCAGAAACATATTCTCTGCTCGGCCACAAGCATGGTTATCCTCGGGTGGTCATCCTTTGTTGTAGTGTGGCTTAGGTGTTCAGCGTTCCTCCCATTCGGATGTTTAAGCCATAGCCCTCTTCTTCTTAGATATAGGATTATTATACCTCAGCACGTGGTGAAATGAAGGCATCTTGTAGAGTCGTTGAAATTCGTATAATAATGGACACAGCTTCAAGCGTGTTGAAATTCACAGATTTTTCACCTTTCTCCACCAGCAGACTATATTTATAATGGCCTTGTCTGCTAAAACACATAAACTGGCTTTGACACTAGACACGTGTCTTTCCACTGAAGCTAAACAACTTCACACGCTTTAGATATCATATCGAAGAATATCAGCTTAATCTTATTTGTTTTACAGGCGGCCTTTGCACGGCTCGTAAATATTTCACTGTATCTGTTGAATATGACGACCAGATTCTCCACTCGGGTCTTACTGGGACACAACTTATTTGTCAGTGGTCAGCCATTGAAGCACGCTGTAACCATGTGGTCAACACTTCACTGAATAGAAATATAATAAGATTCACAATCTTGGACGAACTGTCCGCGTCACCAGCACACTTCGTGCTATAATTAATACTTTCAGTCGTGTTCACTTTACACAATTTGAACGTCGATGATACTTTAGACTTGGTCACCTGTGACCTTCACAATTTCACATCCAATCGCCATGCAAGCGCGGATTAAAGTCATTCCTTCACGGAAGTAGGTGTGCTCAGTTCGATCACTTCCGAGTCATTTAGCGGCTAATTTCATTCCTTCCGCGTATCAGCGGTGTTATACCTTTGGTCGTGAAGCATAAATAAAATATTATTAGCCCATGAAAAATGTGGCTAGTTAAGCTGAATGACTGATTATTTTAATTTCAGGTTGCACATCAAAGAGAACTTCTTTGATCATATAGGTTAATTTTATACTGCTTCTTAATGAAGTCAAAAGAACATCTAATATGGTGGCATGCTTCTGTGGGTGCTCTCACAATTCTTGAGCATTATAAATTCCATGGTTCGTGTACAAGCTATCACCAGCATGAGCTATTCGTGCTCATATATCCCCTCGTCGTTTCAAAGAAAAATGATGACAGCATTTTCCTTTGACTCAGCAACAGTTCTTCATTCTGGAGATACTTTTCCTGAATTTCCACTCTCGGTGGTCAGACAAATAAATAAGTTATTCTTTCTTCGTAGCTGATTTGCTAATGGAGTTCATATCATTATCCCATGCCTCCCATTCCTTCATCGATGGAATGTAACAATCATCCTCCGAATCGGATTGTTCTCTATCTCCCATAAATTCAATATGATGGGCATGTGCTCCTTCTTCCTTCTTCTTTCCATGGATCTGGTGCATATCACTCATATACTCTTGCCATTTCTCCCGTTTCTTCTCAGCTGAAACGACAGAGTCGGAGTCTTCATCATCGGTTGTTCCTCCAAAATTATTAACATTGACAACTTGCTTCATACCATATCTTCGGCTTATCTTCTCCAAGTGGTATAGTGCTTCAGACAGTCTCATCTTCGGAATATAACCATCATCATCATCATCATCAGATTCTAGCTCTTCTTCGCTTGACGTAGCTTCAAAGTAGTGAATATCAGCATCATCCAAGTTGGAGCTTCCAGAATCAATTTCTTCCTCTCGTTCTCTCAGGCTTTGATCTCTGGCATCATCCATCCTCTTCGTAATCTCTTCGAACTGCTCGTCGGACATTGACGGTCTCGTCTCCACATGATGTACATCGGCGACAACTGTCATGCCATGACTCTGGTAAGGTTCATCCCTCGAAATTTGAGATCAATCCTCAGATTCCTTTCTTCTGTTTAACTCCGTGATATAAGCTCGACTTTCTAAGGCTTTTGCATGCCAGTCATTCTCTGGTCCTATTGCTCCATCACTAGGTTGCACTGAGTTTTCCTGAGTGGTATTCCTGCATTCTTCCTTGATGCTTTCTTCACTCTCTTCATCCGTGTTTCCTTCGCTAGCTTCTTCCGAGCTCTCTTCGTTAATCTCAGTGATTTTATGCCCTCCGCATTCTGCATCTCTTGGGCATAGACCTTCGCATTCCTAGCTTCATCTTCTTCATGCACATCCATCGGAATAGGATCAAATTGCTTGAAACAAATCGTATTCCGGCCCATATCGATGATTCCATCATGTGTCCTCATGAAATCAGCCCCTAAGATGGCTTGATATCGTAAATCTCTCAACACAAGGAATAGATGTAGGTACACGTGGTTAACAATCTCCACGGTACAATAAACTTGCACAGTGCATTTGACACTCTTGTCTGGGATAATTCCCGCACTTTCACCGTTGATACTGGCAGTTCAATCAACTTGGTGTTGATCTTTAGTATGGCATGTAAATCTGCTGACAGAACACTGATCATGGCTCCTGTGTCTATCAGTAATATTACAGGGTAACCGTTAACTTTGCCGGATATAACTGGTAGTCTCGTCAGTTTTACGTCGTTCGTCGTTTACCTCTCATAGAGTAGGTCTTCCTGGAGGGGTTCCCAAAGAAGTATGACAGCCCTTACTTTGGAATTCGTTTCCTCAGACATCATTGAGATTTTGGCGTTTTTTGTTTGTTTACCCTTACCATTATTAGAAGTACCAGGTTGGTTAGGGTCTAATCGTATCTCATCAAGAACTTCTGGAGGTTCCCTCGGTGTTCGAGTTTTCTCTCTCTCTTCTCTCGTCTGGCGAAGATACTCTTGACTTTCTTGAACTCTTCCTCTCCAATCTTGGTCAATTTCTGTTTCTTGTAATCGTGGATCTCGGTCTCGACGGTATGCTCCCGAGTATCTGTAATCTCGACGGACATTACCTCTTTGTTGATTCTGATGATCCCGTCGTTGATTGCTATTATAATTTCCTCGGTCTTCATTCGATCGTTCGAAACGACGTTCCCAACACGGTTGGTTTCTGAACCTATCGTTTCTATCATAGATACGGTTATACGGTTGCCGGTTCCAATTTCTCCGGTCAGGTCCTGGATTGTCCTGGTGATACCGTGTTCCCATATTGGACATTGGTTCAGGTGTCTGACTGTTCTTGTCGACAGTGGCTATATTAACTTGTCGATTCACCGGTCTGTTATCTTTGCGTGGTTCACCACGAGGTCGTTGACTAGGAAATTGTTCGTTGGTTGAGTCGAGTCTTCTCAAAATCTGATCGCATTGGACGAAAGGTGTTGCGTCAGCGGAGATCAAGACTCGTTGAACGTCTGCGGGAAATTGCCTGATTATCGTTTGGATCAGATCCGTTTCCGCCAGTGGGGGTTGAAGGCATCTCAACTTAGCTAATTGAGACGAGAAGTAATTAGCATAGCGCGTTGGCTGAGTAGAGCTGTACCTCTTCGTGTACATTTCGGCTCTTATCCCCTGCTGAATATCCGAAGACCAATATGTGCGCAATAAAGCTTCTCTGAAATCACGGAAACCAGTGAACGAGTACCTAAAAGCGCGGAACCAGGTGCTGGCTTGACCTTCCATCAAACGCTCTATTACCCGGAGCTCACGTTCCAGTGTTACCATCGTATCACGCAAGTACGGTTCAACATTATTTAGGAATTCAACGGGTGTGACGCCTCCTCCACTTCCTGAGAATCTGGCAGGTTGTTCCTCCCTTGAACGTATGATCATCACGTTCTGGTTCCCCGAACTACGGGTCGGTGTAAATATCGGTTGCTCCATGGTAGTTGGATAGCAATTACCGGTCATAGTAGTGATATTCGGAGTAGTAATCATAGTAGATAATCCGGTTGTATTGATTGGCATTTGGTAATCGTATTGCAGTGGATTTCCCGCGGCGGAAGTAACATTTAGTGGTGACTGCCAATAATGTGACGTACTGGGTTGCCCTGAGGTTGTGGTAGGGTATGCCTCAGCAGCCATCATCATTTGCGGTCTCACTGTCGATGATGTTGTTGGAATGAACGGAGGTATTACAAATGTCGTGGATTTCATTTGAGCTTCGATCCGTTCTAATAAACGCTGCTCAAGATCCTGCATGTCAGGCGAATTAGAAATATTGCCTGGCGAACCTATTGCATTTATTTGTAGCTCGATCCTCTCTATCTTCCCACGGAGACACTCGTCAACATCGTGGACGGTCTTCTTAATTTCGCCCTGATCCTTCTTATTTTCCTCCTTAGCTAAACTCATCTCCCTCATCAATTCCTTCAAATTTTCATGAGTTTCCAGCCTTAACCCTTCCGTGTTAGCAGTAAGTTCCGCCATAGTATTCTTACTGTCGGCTAAGTTTTCTCGAAAACTGCCCATGTCTTTCACCACTGTTCTCATATTATTGTGAACAGCAGTCGCTACGCCCCTCATAACTCTCATAGTAGTGCTGACAAGTTCGACTTGACGTCTCATCTCTTCGGTAGCCGTTTGAGTTTCATCCATCCGTTCCTCAATAGCAGAAACTCTAGTTCCTAACTGCTCCTTCACGGTCGCAAACGCAAGTTGGAGTTCACTCCTCCCTTCATCCATACGATCGCTTACCTCTTCAATTCTAACGTGTATTGTATCTAACCATGTCTGCATTTCCAGTCTACCTGCATCGATAGTATTGGTCAGGGTTTCAAAGCGTGTATCAACCTTCCCTAACGCTGCGACAAGATTAGCATTTGCTTCTGTCCGATTCGTTTCCAAATCGTTCCCGACTTGAGTTAGTGTACAATTTAAAGCGTCAGTGTTTTCAACATTGACCTTAATAGATTCATTTAATGCTTCAACATGATTATCAATAGTTTGATTAATTGCTACAACATTAGTATTAATAGAATCACTTAATTCTGTCCTAACATTATGTACGTTTGTGTTTACATTAGTTATATCAGTCCTAACAGTGGCTAGTGTTTCATTAATTGTGTTTACATTCGTATTCAAGTCACCTCTTACAGTGGTTATGTCACCTCTGACCTCAGTCAGTGTATTGTTAATTGTGGTTACTCTAGTGTTTATGTTTTCTTTGAGGTTGGCAGTATTAGTCGCCATAGCCTCATTTATGTTAGCAACATTATCAGTTATGTTGCGCCTAACTCTACCTAATGTTCCATTTACCTCAGTCACATCTGCTCGGACTACATCTAGATCGCCTCTCAATGTCGCTGTATTTTCATTAAAATCAGCTCGTAATATGGTAATGCTTGCCTCCATATTGGCATTAATCTGACCCACCATTAGGTTCATCATCTCATGGAACCACTCTCCCTCCATTACACAAATACAATTGATGAGATGAGGAAGAAACACCTTACACCCAGCGAACACTACTTTATGGATGAATGGCCATGGTGGAAAGCTTGGCCATCCCCAATAAACTCTCATGTATTCTGCTGGATTCGACGACAAAGAATGATTCTACATTTACAATTAACAACAACCAAAGCAACACAAAACAAGTTACATTTACTACGGTTGAAGTACTGGCAACATAAAATACCTCGACTGACTTTTAACTCTATTAGACTTCACCCCATGGCCTGATATCTAAACAGAATGCCATGTGAACTTTTGTACGATTGTATGACATCTAAAGTTCGTCACAGTCCAGACAAATTTGTCAATGATCAAAATATATGATCCTCTCAAAAATGACATGTTGCTGATGGCCTACATGTCCACGTCGGCTTACCAGGTTGGGCGCCAAAAGAATAGAGAGTGGTTATGTGCCCGTTGGACGAGGTTATCTGATTACCACCAACCGTAACATGGCCACCCAGATGACCTCTACCTCGAGACACATTGCCGGAGAGGATCGGAATGCACTTCATGGGACTAGCCGGCACAAGACTATGCTTCCCTAAGGATTAGGTTCCCATCACGGTGATTGTCATAGACGCCCAAAGAAAATGCACCCCCAGAAGGTCAAAACTACTAAATAATTAAAATTCAGACTTAAGACATACTCTTGGATGTTTTATTAGGAAGGTCAAACCCCTGTCCTACGGTCGGAAGGTTTGATAAACGGCTATTCCGTAGCTAAAAAGCAAAGAAAAAATTAAACAGCTCCTAAAATTAACGTAGAATCCCCTTGACAGGTCCTAAATACAGCAAAACAAAGCAAAACTGGGGAAATGGTACCCCAAGAAAAAAAATCATTATACAAAAATTGATGCTTCTAGGAAGAAGGCATCATGGCATCAAAACATGTCAAACAGGACAGCAAAGTTAAAGGAATGGTACCCTCCCATATTTACATTTATACTAGAATTATTTCAACTACTCCTGCTTTAATCTGATCAACGGCGTCAGACGTCCGTGATACACAAACTATACAAAAACTAATTATTGTCAGTAATCAGTTTACAGTACACTGGTACAATTATATACAAACAACAATGAAGTTCTATATTACAAGAGACAGTAGGGTAAAAGTGGGAAACACATCAGTAAATAAATAAGTTATACACGCAAATAATCATCTTATTAATCCTGCTTGCCACAGATGAACTACTGTTTGTTGACCACCGTCATTTATCAGGGTTTCTAAAATTGAGAATCAAACTGTGCAAGAACAGCATTCCCCTGATCGGGTCACGACCCACGAGTTCTGAACTTTGGGTTCGTGCGATCTCTGTCAAAGTCTATCAGTGTTAGCTACTGAACTTACTAGTAAGAATGAACGAAGACGCAATGCATTGGTCTGCTAGACTACAGGTACAAGATCAAAATTTCACAACGATTAAGGTTTAACTGTATTATTAGCATCGCCGGTTTAGGAAATAAATTGATGATTCATGATTTAGTTCTAAGTTTAATGTCGTAGATTTATGAGTCCATTGATAGTTGACCAAATGCAAGGCGTCGCAAGAGCATGCTACCAACACGTGGAACACCTCAACAAAGAATACGTGGCTCGCACGTTAACAATAACACAATCGGTACTCGAAAGAGACCATACCATTTCCTCCTCGGTCCAAAGTTGTTCTGTAACATAGATCTGGCTGGCTTTCTATAATAAACGTGGTAACCAACCCTGCGTGTATTAAAACACGGTAAATAATCATTCACTTACAAGTGAGAATACATAATAGCCTTAAGGGTCCAACTTATCAAATGGTTGCTCAAATCCATTATAAATCATGACAAAACATATTGGGGCTCGCTCACAAATACCTGCGAGTATATTAAAAATTTAGCATTACTTATCAGTACACCTGTACCAGAACAACTTTACAAAAATCGATACTGAATCAAGGTCAATAGCATGAGCATAAACAAAGCATAGCCCGTAAGAACATTCCTAGCAAGGTCTAGAAATAAAGAAAATAAGAATGAAGTCGATAGTCAATTGTCTCACAAGAGAGATCGTAAGTAACCTTGGGCAATGTCATTGGCATGGACTGGACAAGCAGCTGCCATTGTGCTCCCAGCGCTTGGCACTAAGCATTATAGCGCGTCAGTGAATCTCAAAGAAAATGTCTTCACTGATCTTTCAACAGATTAAAGCGCAGTAAATGTAGACTGAGCGTTCTTAGCAATCACTCTAAAGGACGATACACATGTACAGAAAGTTATTATAACGTTAAAGACGAATCAATTACAAGTAGAATGATATGTTTGGCTTCTGAAAACCAAATAGACGTAACAGAAAGATATTCCTCCCTCTTTGAAAGGCTTCGACATTGTGTAGCGCCACTGAAGCTCACAGCGAATGAGTGCTGCGTACAAAACATGTTTAAATGATAGTAAAATACCGGTTCACACATTAACCTTCGGTGGAACTAATCGAAATGATACGAATCGAGTAACATAAACTTTATGAGTAAGTTCATAACATTACTTGACTCATGTACAGCGATGTGAATTATCTGAATTCTAGTGGCGAACTGCTCACTCTTTAAAAATGTACATTACAATAACAACAGGCTGGATCTCTTCCATACCTAAACGATACACTATAATGTTAAATAAAGACGTCAGTGGCGTACAAAAATAATAGATATGGGGACTTCAAAAACTTTGACCAAATATCAGCTGAAGCTGAATTAAAAACATGCCCCTGTCACAAATAACTAAATTGATGTTCCGTCATGCGGAATTACCTTCTAAGAACAATATTGCACCGTGTGGACGCACACAATCTGGTGACTAACTCAGTGTCGAGTAACGAAATGCAAAGAGAAGCATTCAGAAGCGCAAAAAATCACCTTAAGGAGGTGGAAAAAAAAGAATGAAAGAAGCCTACCTTGATGACTGACAATGAGTTACGGATGCTACAGACTAATCCACCCATGACCATCCACCGTACAGAAATAGATTAGGAAATCATGACTCACAGCTATTGCAGATAATTATCCAGACACGAGGATTGAGGATTTTGCCTTTCATCCAGACAAACCACAAATATCTTCTCTGCTCGGCCACAAGCATGGTTATCCTCGGGTGGTCATCCATTGTTGTAGTGTAGCTTAGGTGTTCAGAGTTCCTCCCATTCGGATGTTTAAGCCATAGCCCTCTTCTTCTTAGATATAGGATTATTATACCTCAGCACGTGGTGAAATGAAGGCATCTTGTAGAGTCGTTGAAATTCGTATAATAATGGACACAGCTTCATGCGTGTTGAAATTCACAGATTTTCCACCTTTTTCCACCAGCAGACTATATTTATAATGGCCTTGTCTGCTAAAACACATAAACTGGCTTTGACACTAGACACGTGTCTTTCCACTGAAGCTAAACAACTTCACACGCTTTAGATATCATATCGAAGAATATCAGCTTAATCTTATTTGTTTTACAGGCGGCCTTTGCACGGCTCGTAAATATTTCACTGTATCTGTTGAATATGACGACCAGATTCTCCACTCGGGTCTTACTGGGACACAACTTATTTGTCAGTGGTCAGCCATTGAAGCACGCTGTAACCATGTGGTCAACACTTCACTGAATAGAAATATAATAAGATTCACAATCTTGGACGAACTGTCCGCGTCACCAGCACACTTCGTGCTATAATTAATACTTTCAGTCGTGTTCACTTTACACAATTTGAACGTCAATGATACTTTAGACTTGGTCACCTGTGACCTTCACAATTTCACATCCGCTCGCCATGCAAGCGCGGATTAAAGTCATTCCTTCACGGAAGTAGGTGTGCTCAGTTCGATCACTTCCGAGTCATTTAGCGGCTAAGTTCATTCCTTCCGCGTATCGGCGGTGTTATACCTTCGGTCGTGAACCATAAATAAAATATTATTAGCCCATGAAAAATGTGGCTAGTTAAGCTGAATGACTGATTATTTTAAATTCAGGTTGCACATCAAAGAGAACTTCTTTGATCATATAGGGTAATTTTATACTGCTTCTTAATGAAGTCAAAAGAGGGTGAGAGGTGTTGCCTCCCCTGATTTGTCCTAACTGCCAAGGAAGTCACTCTCCACGATCGAAACATTGCCCTAAGTTTTCTAAAGAAGCAAAGATTGAAGAAATCAGAACATTGGATCGGCTTTCATATTACGATGTTCGCAAGAGGTACCGTGATATGATTGCCCCCGAATTTCGGATATCGTTTGCGGCCGCAGCGACGCCCTCATTCACCCCTGCTGTCACAGTTCCCAGTGTAGTACCCTCGACGTTCGGTTATTCAGCAGTTTTGAAGTCATCCCTCGCTGTACCAGCGAAAATTGTCAGCCGGAAGGAGGTCCCACAACATTCTTCGGCCACGGAAAAGAAGGCGCCGGTTATACTATCTAAACCAGTAAAATCGGAGAAGAAGTCATCATCTTCTACGAAACGGTCGGCGATCCAGTCTTCCCCAGCTAAAGGGAGAAAGAAGACTTTGCCGACGAGAGGTAGTCATTCTTCCAGCCCACCTGATACGAAAAAGATAGGGGAGAAGAGGGAGACGGTGTGCTGCTGTCTCTCCACCCTCCAACTGATGGGATGGCACCTGTATCTGCTGGCTCTACTGCTCCCACGACCATCAAGGGAGGGATGCTGGCAAAAGCCAAACCCATTAGCGTGGAGGAACTCTCCTATACTAAGAAAAATTCACCGGCGGAAAAGAGAGAAACGGTTCAGCGCCGTATCTCTCCCTCTCCTGCGGACAAGGCTGCTCAGCCATCTGCTGGTCATTCCGCTTCTACCACCATCAGAGGAGTGGTGCCAGCTGGAGCGTCCTCGTTTTGCAAAGAACTGGCGTCTGTGGGGAAGGGACCACCTACTTCCCCGAATAGATGTCAGCGCCGGTCGAGAAATAAGAATGTAAGGGACGTGTCGGGGACGGACTCTCTGTCTTCGGACAGGGAGAAGGTCCCTCGACACCACTCACGCTCTTCCCCAAGAGCGAGAATGGCTAGACCCGACGAGGATCGCGCGCCACCCAATAGAGTGTCCCCTCCATTTCCTTCGTTTTCGGACAGGGATGTGGAGATTGAGGTGTGCTCTCCTGCCCCGTCATCTCCACCTAGAGAAGGGAAATGGCGGCGAAAGGTCAAGCGTAAGTAGATGAACAACTTCTACTTAAGTCCACACTGTTACAATTACAATGGAACTGTAATAGGTATTTTGGTCATCTCGCTGAGTTACGTCAACTTATATCTTCATTTTCGGCAACCATTGCTTATCTTCAGGAATCCAGGTTTCGTCCTGGACATGCGACAACAATGCGTCACTTCAAATTCTTCTCTGAAGACCGAGTGGACGGAGCTGTGGCCGCCGGTGGCGTCTGCACTCTCGTCCACTCTAGCCTCTTTAGTGAAGAGGTGCCGCTGCGTACTCAGCTACAGTAGAAGCAGTTGCATTTCATACTTCGTTGCCAGTAATGGCAACAGTATGTAACGTGTACATCCCGCCTGATTCTCAACTGGATTACAACCAGCTGATGGATCTAGTCTCTCAGCTTCCCCCTCCTTTTCTCCTTCTTGGAGATTTTAATGCCGACAACACCATCTGGGGCTCCGCTACCACTAGCGGCAGAGGAACACATTTTGAGAGATTGACAAGGTGTCTGGATCTGTGTTTGTTGAACGCAGGAGAACCTACGCACTTCTCTATTGCACACGTCACTTATTCAAGTGTCGACATCACCTTGTGCAGTCGTGCGCTGGTTTCCCTGCTACAGTGGGGTGTACACGACGACCTTTGTAATAGTGTCCATTTCCCGATTATCGTTACTCTTCCGAACCAGAGAGCCTTCGAGTTACCAAGCCGATGGCTTCTTTGTCGGGCTGATTGGCCAACTTTCACAGTACGCGCGTTTTTTTTTGTTTTTTTTTTTTGCCCAAGATACCTTTAAGAGTGTCGATGATCATACCATTCACATAACTAATGCTATTTTGGCTGCGGCAGATGAAACAATTCCTTCCTCATCCCACAACTCCCGGCGGAAGCTTGTCCCTTGGTGGACAGCCGAGATTGCAGCAGCCATTAAAGATCGTAGACGTGCTTTCAAATGCTATCGGAAGCAAAACACCATGGCCAAACTGATCACCTTCTAAAGGACGCGTGCTAGAGCCCGAAATCTGATTCGGGAGAGTAAGAACGACGTGGGAAAAGTATGTGTCGTCTATGACAGCACATACTCCTTCATCTCAAGTGTGGTCTATGCTTCGTCGGATCTCTGGACTCCCGACATCATTGACGATACCCCGAGTCTCCATCAACGGAGACATCATCACGGTCCACCTCGCCATTGCCAACACTATTGGCTCGCACTTCTCCGATGTATCCTGCTCTGAGAGTTACTATCCTACACTTCTGACTCTTAAGCGGGAGGCAGAGGCTCACCCCTTGTCCTTTGCCACTGCTGCTTCAGTGTCCTACAATGTACCATTCTCTGAATGGGAACTGGTGCAGGGATACAGCTCCTGGACCGGATAACATACATAATCAAATGTGAAAACTTCTGTGCGAATCCTGTATAAAACAACTGTTGCTCCTCTTCAATCGCATATGGATTGAAGGGGAGTTTCCATCTCAATGGCGAGAGGGGATCGTGATACCGATTCCCTAGGAAGGAAAGGATCCCGAGCTTGTCAGCCAACACAAGAAAAACATGTCTGAAAAATGGCCTATGTAACCCGCTAGAGAAAATGGTGAACCTTCGACTGGTGTGGTTCGTGGAAGAGAGAGGTCTCCTGTCTCTCCAGTGTGGATTTCGCACTCATAGGTCCACCACCGACCATTTTGTAGAACTTGAGAGTGCCATACAAGACCGATTTCTCCTAAAGTAGCACCTAGTCAAGTTTTTTTCGATCTAGAGAGAGCATACGACACCACATGGTGCTACGGGATCATTTCCTCCCTACGCGAGTGGGGACTCCGTGGTAATCGACCGACTTTCATTGCAAATTTCATGTCCGTCCGACTCTTCCGTGTAAGGGTCGGTAGGACATTATCGCAATATTATACCCAAGAAAATTGAGTTCCTCAGGGTTCTGTGCTGAGTATCACCTTGTTCGCGATTGCCATAATCGGCATTGTTGTCGCCGCCGGACCAACGGTAGTTCCATCGCTGTATGTAGACAATTTAGCTCTTCATTTCAACTCTGGAAGTATGGCAATCGTGGAACGTTAACTGCAGCTAGCTATTAACCGGGACGACAGGTGAGCACACGACCGAGGATGTCATTTTTCAGCAGTGAAAACCTCCGTCGTCCATTTTTGTAGGTTCCGGAGGCTAAATTTACACCCTGAACTACACCTCAGGGATAATGCATTGCCGTTGGTAGACACTTATCGCTTCCTGGGGCTCTATTTTGAAAGCAAATTAACGATGCAGCACCATATACGGCGAATAAAATCTGCGTGTCTCAGGACACGGAACATGCTCAAGTTCCTTAGTGGCAACATATGGGGGTCTCACCGTGCGGTGCTGCTACGGTTCTGCCTAGCCCTCGTCCTGTCACGGCTAGACTATGGTTCTGCGGCATACGGTTCAGCAAGGCCGGTATCCTTGGAAATGCTGGACAGTAACCACCATAGTGGCGTTAGGCTGGCTACCGGTGCCTTGCGGACCAGCCCTATACCCAGCCTACTCGCCGAATTGGGTGTTCCACCCCTAAATTATAGACACCAACATATGCTTTTAGCATATGCTGCCAATGTGCGTCAAATGCCGCAACATCCGAGCTGTCGAGCTCCCTTCAGTACCCAATACCACCAGAGGTACGCCAACCAGCCTCGTGCCACTCGGCCAGTTGATATTAAACTCGATAGCTCGTGCACTGAAATAGGAGTGGTTGTAGGTCCCTGTATGATCCAGACACCTAGCAAGGTGATTCCTTGGCAAGACCCGCGACCGCAAATTCGATTATATCTACACCGAGGTCCTAAGGTGAACACGGATGCCTCCGACTATCAAAGGTAGTTCCCCAGCATAGTTCACCAATTTCCGGATGCTGGTATTCTATACACCGATGGTTCAAAGATGGACGAGAAAGTGGGCTGTTATTAAGTTATTGATGGTGCAAATTCCAAAATCTCTTTGCATCAGGCCTGTAATGTGTTTACAGCGTAGCTCGTTACCATCTATGAAGCTCTGCAGTTTTCTCTGCAGGATGCACGAATCCCCTTTCTTGTGTGTACCGACTCTTTGAGTTCGTTTCAGTCAATTGATACATGTTTCCCGCAACACCCTCTAGTTCAGCGAATCCACGACTTACCAGCCGGGTTGTGCCGGCTGACACTCGAATCACCTTTCTGTGGCTTCCAAGCCACATGGGAATTGCGGGAAATAAGTTAGCGGGTCAAGCTGCAAATGAGGCGGTATCACTACCACCTCGACCAATGGAGGTACCCGCTAGAGATATTCACTGTCAGTTACGCCGACAAGTACTGGCATCTTGGGAAAGTCAGTGGCTAGCTGACCCAAAACCCAGTAAACTGAGAGTGATCAAGGGAACTACTCGCGTGTGGAGGAGCTCTTTCCGGTCACGGAGAGAGTCCGTCATTTTGTGTAGGCTAAGAATAGGTCATACAAGATCCACCAACTCAAACCTAATAAGAAGGGAAGAACCCCCACTTTGTACCTGTGGAGCCGTTTTCACCGTGGCCCACATTTTAACCGAGTGTGTGGATCTTGCTGACTTACGAAGAAACCTTGGTTTCCAGATGACCCTCAAACTTATATTAGCCGATGACACGGCGGCTGCTGATCGCGTGATCCGCTTTATAAGTGAGAGTGAGTTAGGGCCAGCAATCTAAATTTTCCAGTGTACATTGACTCAACGACTTGTTCGTTTTTTAATTATGATTTATTTGTTTTTCCGTATTTTTTTTATTTTTATAATTATTAGTTTTATTTATTTATTTGATTTATTGATTTTTGGTTGTTTCAAATGAAGGTACCCACCTCTAATATTTAAATTCCATTCCAAATTGGTATTCTTTAATCTGTGTTAAGTGGGCAGATGACCTCGTACTTCCACCCCTTAAAACAACAACATATGTTGTACATTTATTGGTTTTCATCATGAATTCTTTCTTCAAGACGAAGTCCATACCATTTAAAAACTTGTTCAAGTCCTCTAGTTAATCGGCTAAGTTGACAATGTCATCAGTAAATAACAGAGTTAAAATTATTTCCCCATGAAACTTTACTCCTACGGTACTCCATTACTATTATCAATATTATATTTTCAGAATGTCCGCAGAGGTTGAAAACTGTGAAAACAGAAAGGAGGTATGCTGTGAGGTCCCATCACCTAAGCCTGAGTCTGGCTCCGATCCTTGGCCTGAATGCGGCATAAAACCCAAGCAACGCGGGCGTAACCGGATTCATCACATAGATCAGACTACAGCCAGAAAAGGGGAGTTCCCGTGGATGGCGGCAGTCTTGATAAATAACAGATCAACCGGCCTTAAGTTCTTCTGCGGAGGTTCAATTGTGGCCCCGAATCTCGTATTAACTGCAGGCCACTGTGTGGAAAAGTAAGTACTTCCCAACAAGACCATTTTTGTGGGCCAATCCCTCACCAGCACTTCAGGCCACTATGTGACAAGTAAGTACTTCTAACAAGGAGCCTCCTTTGAGGGTCAATCCCCCTTCTCACTGCAGACTACTGTGTGGATGAGTAAGTACAGGGTCATTATCCATGTGCGCCCCGATAGACACGGCAAGCTAAGCCGGCTGTGACTGGCGCAGATCGCGAGCACGCGTATCCGGTACAGCCGGTGGTGGTGCGCACTTTCACACTTTTACCAAACATGTTCAATAATGTGTACTTACAGTGCTCATAGGCGATACTGAAAATGTGCTCACTCTCTTGTAACACACGCCTGACGTCTTCTGACGAAGGAATGTCTGTGAACTCTTTTATTATATACGGAGCCTGTTGCCTTGAATCGTTTAGTGAGCCTCCTATTTATTGTACTGGCATTAGGCACAGGTTTTCCTGGAAACTTGATTCGAAATTTTCGTCTCGTTTCAGAGCAAGATTTTCTACTTTTCATTTACGAATTATAGATATACACACGGTCGGGCAATGTTAATTGGTGTCTTGGCATGACCAACAATCACAGTAATCACAATACACACTACACGTGCAACACTGAAGTCTAAGCTTTTCAGATACACGTCCATATGAATGATAAAACACGTGTGAACTAACGATATGAGTCAGCAGAGTTTGCCAACCATCGGCTGAACCGCGTTTGCGCGCCCGCGATCTGCGCCAGTCGCAGCCGGCTTAGCTTGTAGTGTTTATCGGGGCGCACATAGATAATGGCCCTGTGTTTAAATACAAGAACCTTCTATGTGGGCCAATACCTCAATCATTTTTGGTCACTGTGTGGACGAGTAAGTAGCTCCATACTGTCCCCTTTACGTCACGAACGACTCCACACCCGTAGCGTGATTTAGACGCGATCGGCTATGTCTCACCATTCAAACGTGTCGAGTTTCGTTGGCAGCCAACTGGATCTGCAGCATCTTTATGTTTATGATGATTCTGTTCCGGATGATGATGTCATTAAAATACCATATTCTCCGGGTCTGTATTTATTTATTTTTCTATATACGAGCCCCAAACAGCATGGAAGGAGCATTAAGTAAGTTCATTCAAGAAACTACCCGGCGGGACGAATTCGTGAACACACCCTGAACCAGGAAGTGT
Organism: Meconema thalassinum; assembly: GCA_946902985.2. NCBI lineage: Eukaryota > Metazoa > Arthropoda > Insecta > Orthoptera > Tettigoniidae > Meconema > Meconema thalassinum. Next base: position 598,942,541 of record OX336388.2, on the reverse strand, counting down.
ATGTATGTGTGTGTGCTGGTTGCAAGCAATTGAGTTGACCTCGTCCAATGTGGATGTTAGTAGAACAGTGCCGGTTCTAAGCCACAGCCTGCTTTCTTGTTGACTTTGTCGATAACTCGCGAACCCATAGTCGGATTTTAACATGCGACATGTCGTAGGACTTTGGGTGACGCCTCCTTTCCTATGGACGACTCGTTACATAAAAAGAAATGTTTGAAAATAGTTTTTGAAAATAGAGAATATTCTCAAAACCAAACATGATAGAACGTTGTCCATTGGCTTAAACGAATGGTCTTTATACCCTTTATGGTTAGAACAAAACTTTCTATTGTTTACTTTTTTTTTCCAAAAACGTTGAATTTTTAAAATCGGCTATATTTTGGAAACTAAGAATTTTACAAAAAGTTTGTTTGACATAAATTCAATGTCATTACCACTCTACCCACAAACCAAGTCCCAGGTCTCTAGGACAAAAAACATTTAATTTTGAAAATGGGTTAGATTTCCAAAATTAGGAATTTTACAAAGGAGTATGTTGGACGTAAATCAATGGTCTCTACCCCCTCTACCCACAAACCAAGTTCCAGGTCTCTAGGACAAAAACTGTGCAGTAGTGTGAGGTTGCCGATTTTACCTCATGTCGCGTGCGTGTTTGAATACGTATGGCTATGTTGGAAAAGGGTTAGGTGGGAAAGGTCTAGGGTCAAGTGAGGGGTCGTTTGAATGTTTTTGTTTTTCGCTCTATCTGATGGTGAGGTTATTATTTTAATCATTGGATTATTGAACTCGAAATTTGGGGTAAACACGCACTTTTTCACATTTTTGTCGATATTAGGTGAACCCCTATCGATAGAACAAAATTTGACATGTCATTTTTTTCGTTGCGTTGCCCTCTTGACGAGGATGCCTGTGGTGACCCGGTGTGAAAATGGTTTTTGGGATAAAGACGTGATTTTAGACTTTTTGTTATATTTGGCAAACCAAAAAGGCTAGAGACGTGTACGAGGTGTTGAAGGACTTGGGGTGAAGCCACCTATTGAATGTGGTATTTGTTGTTCAAAAAAAATCCTGTTTAAAATTTTAATGAAGAATGCTAGTACACAGAGAGACAGACGGTACCGCTGTTTCAATGAGCCTGTCGCCAGCCACGGTGGGGTTATCCTAATACAGCAATCGGTATTTCGGCGGGGCGGTCTACGATGGTTCGTTTTCGGATCATTCCTATGGCGGATGGAGGGAGACTAATATCCCAGAACTTGTGAAGCATGCTAAGATTGTTTTACCCCTGAAGGGGATCTATAACGTGTAAACGGTTATGAGTGACATGACAAATTATAATTCTATGATCCAAACAAAGTTGGTTTTATATATGACAACAGAACTTGGTTGTGTGTCGCTTGAAGGCAGAACAGATAACAAACTTGCTCAGAGCTGGCTGGCAGGATGTGGATGTTATCAAGCTTTATGAATGTGCGGACCTGACTTGACAACACCACTAGGTGCAGGCCGAGGGCAGATGAAGGTAAAACGAGGTGGCAACCGTGTGAGTGAGATAATAGAGTGAGCGACTACAAATCTTTCCCCACCATCACCACAGCCACAGTGGGGTAGTGGGGATCTAAACGCACCCCACCACCACTCCTTGTGACGTCACATGTCAGGGCGGCGCTAGAAGCACCACTACCCCCATACTAATTTGTTTTTGTCCTAGAGACCTGAAACTTATTTTGGGCGTAGAGGGGGTATGGACCATTCATTTACGTTAAATAGACATTTTTGTTCCAGAGACTTGAAACTTGGTTTACAGGTAGAGGGCGTAAAGGCCATTTATTTATGTTAAACAAACTTCTTTTTTCAAATTCCTAATTTTGGAAATATAACCCATTTTTGAAATATTTTTTTGAAAAATTTTAAAAATACAATATTTTTGGACTGAGAGGGGGATAGAGGTAGGTTTAAGAGTAAACATACGACGTTTTAGGATTTTTAGTTTAAATATAGCCTACTTTCCCAATGTTTTTTTGAAAAATTTGAAAAATACACTATTTTTTGACTGAGAGTGGTATAGAGGTAGGTGTATGAGTTAAGATGTGACTTTTTAGGATTTTAGTTTAAACATATAGCCTATTTTCCCAATATTATTAGGAAAAATTTGAAAAATATACTATTTATGAACTGAGAGTGGTATAGAGGTAGATGTAGGAGTTAACATATGACTATTTAGGATTTTTAGTTTCAACATATAGCCTACTTTCCCAATTGAACTTATAGGAAAAATTTTAAATTATATTATTTTTGACTAGGCGTGGAATAGAGGTAGGTGTAGGAGTCAATCATTAACCTAAGAGAACTTTTGATTTTTGGAATTTAGTGTGTTGTTGTTGTTGCTTACAAACATGGCGATTAGCATTATGCTGTTATAAAAAGGGCTTAGATACTTTCCAAGACCAAATATGAGAGAGCCAATACAAAGCCTACATATGGATCAATACAAAAGCCAACAAAAAAGCCAACCAAAAGCTAATACAAAAAGCCAACAAAAAGCCAAAAAAGCCAACGAAAAGCCAACAAAAAGCCAGCAAAAGCCAACCAAATGCCAACAAATGCCAACAAAAAGCCAACAAAAAGTCAACAAAAGCCAACATAAAGCAAACAAAAAGCCAACAAAAGCCAACAAAAATCAAACAAAGCCAACAAAAAGCCAACAAAAGTCAACAAAACCCAACAAAAAGACAACAAAAAGCCAACAAAAGCCATCATAAAAGCCAATATAAAAGCCAACATAAAAGCCTATACAAAAAGCTAACATAAAAAACAATACAAAAGGCAATACAAAAAGCCAATATAAAAAGGCAACATGAATGCCAATACAAAAAGCTACCATAAAAAGCCAACATAAAAAGCCAACATAACAGCCAATACAAAAAGCCAACATAAAAGCCAATACAAAAGCCAATACATAAAACCCAACATAAAAGCCAACATTAAAGCCAATGCAAAAGCCAACATAAAAGCCTACATAAAAAGCCAACATAAAATCCAATACATAAAAGCGAACATAAAAGCCAATACAAAAAACAAAAAAGCAATACTAAAAGCCAACATAAAAAACAAAAAGCCTACATAAAAAGCCAACATAAAATGCCAACATAAAAGCCAACATAAAAATCAAATACAAAAAGCCAACAGAAAAGCCAACAAAAAGCCAACATAAAAAGCCAACATAAAAAGCCAACATAAAAGCCAACATAAAAGCCAATACATAAACCAATAAAAAGCCAACATAATAGCCAATACACAAGCTTATTTTAAAATGTTAAACACTTGCATAGTATTACATTTTAGGTAAAGCAACATTCCCATACAATTAGGTCATTTAACTTTTTGTTACATCATGCGACAATTTAATTCTTGTTCGAGTTCGAATCGTTAACCTTCGGCAGTCTCCGGCAATGTTCGAGAGATTTTGTATTTATTTTTGACTGCTTTCCGCCGACAAGCGTTGTCATTTAGGTCATAATCTAAAAAAAAATTGATTAATGGTATATATAAGAGACGCTATAGATGCATTCGATCAGTTCTTCGTAGTAGTTGAAAGTGTGAAGAGGTCTCTCTCTAAACTGTTTAGTGTCCCCCAACTTATGGGGAACAGAATAAAGCCTACCGACGAGTGGATTGGTTTGAGGTTGTTGTCGGAAAACCTGGACAATCTGGTTACAGACATTGGTAATATAAACTACACAGAAAACAAGACGCTCCTAAGTGATAACAATGTTAATTTACTTACACCGATTACGGAACAGTTTTGTGATAACATAATGGTGGTTAGTATATGTGACCAAGTGGACTGCCAAGAACAATTGGAAAATAGTAAGTCTGTATGCTAAAGAAGGAGATGTGTGGTGATTTCAACCTCTATTTACGTGGTCAATTCTCCATGTTCATTTCTGCCAAACATGGTGTTAAAGCAAAGCTACCATTTTTCTCTGCTCAACAACGAGTGTGCAATGGCACGGGGACTGAGGGCACAACTTGGGGAGAAAGGAATTGTTAACATTATGAAAAAGTATAAAAGTCCTGTGGCTATACCATAAAAAAGTGGAGCTAGCTGATGTTAAATTAGATGTTCTGTTAGCTGAACTTCCAGATATATTGCAACAGCTTCGTGCTGAGGAGTTTTATCTTATGGATTTGGATATAACACAAGATTTGGCTGGTGTTATTAACAGGGCGGAGATATGTGATTATCTAACATCGAATCACAACTTTTGTGTGCATTGAGAGAATCGAGAAAAGTGTAATGTGATTGTGAACAATGATAAAACGGTTGGTATAGATTGTTTAACATGGATGAACTCTAATTCTAGAATAAAGATGCATAACAAATTTATATGCCAAATTACAAATCCTGGTGTAAACAAAGTCATTGGAAACCATATTATAGAGTTTATCCGAAATCAAGGCACCTGTCTAAGGGAAACGTTTACGTCTTCCTTAGCTAAAGAACATGGTATTACAAGACTAGAGGCTACAATTTACAACTACAAAATGGATGGCGTGTTTGACCCACTCGAAGAATGCGTTAGTGTATTAGAAGCCAACACCATTACTTAAAAGAAGCGCCCCTGTATTCGGTGCCGATTGCATCCATGTGGACCAAACTAGCGGATAACCTACAAAATAGTTGTTGTGTGGTGTTTAAAAAAGTTTTACAATTTGTCTATTGAGGTAATAAAAATACTCGGAAATTGATTGCTGTGCAAATCGAACTGCGCGATGGACAAGATTGGGAAAAGATGATAAATTATGTTCTCTCTGCTTATAGTTTTAATTACTTACCCGTAAACTTTGTAGAAATTGTTAACGATGATTCAGGAAACTACAATGTTCTCGTTATACAGAAATGCTACATTAAAGCTGGGGAAACATTATTTTCTCAATCCAGGACATTGTTTTCCACAATTCCCGCAAACATAAACATTAGCGAATGAGGATTGACTCCTTCAAATAATATTCTTCCCCAGGTGTTGAGAGAAAGAACCAATAAAACTAACAGACTTAAACAATACCCTCTTCAGGAAATTACCCCATTGAGTACAGTTAATGTGCTATGTGTAAGGAAACGAAAATTGGAGTTGGAGGAAATTGAAATGAAACAAGTAGTTCTGTGAAGAATTATACAGCCTATTTTCATATACCCTACTCATGTTAATTGCCTCTATCAACATACAAAATTTCGGTTTGATTGTTGTAATAGATTCGTAGATATTGAGAACCGACTAAATATTTCAGATGGTCGCCATGTTGGATTTATATGTATGCACTATTAGATTATTGTGTACGTGTGGTATTCAAACGTCAATCGCATGATTAGGACACATGAAGTAAAAAAGGATTTTAAAATTTCGCACAGCTGCAATCTTGTGGTTATGAAAACAATTGAAATAAATTAGATGCCAAAGGATTAACATTTGTATAAGCATTTGCTGTACAAAGTTCCACTGCACTCGGATGGTTAAATCGCGAGAAACGTCCACTTAAATATTTATACTTCGCGTCGCTACCATGTTGGATTTGTGCTCACCAGGTTATTGAAAGTCCTATAGATGAACTTATGTTCATAGCCTCTATGAACATAAAAGAAAAACCAATTTGATTGCTGTAAATGATTCGTAGATACTGAGAACCGTCTAAAGATTTCGGATGGTCACCATTTTGGATAGTTCTATGGATAGGTCATATAGTTATGTACCATAAAGGAAAATTATTGCCTAGCTTCATTATTCAAACTTTCACTTCGATCGCATGATTACGACACAAGAAACAAAAGTTAATTTTAAAATTTTGCACAGCCGCCATCATGAGGTTATGTAAACAATTGAACTAAATTAGATGCCAGTGCATTACAATGTGTACAAACATTTGCTGTACCAAGTTGCATTGCTTTTGGATGATTAAATTAAATTTAAATTTAAATTTTCAACTTCGCTTGGCCGCCATGTTCATTTCTTAGTTAACATTTTTTTGAAAGTCTCACAGATGATCTTTTAGTAGTTCCCTTTATCTCCGTACAAAATTTCAGTGTGATATCAGTAATAGTTTCGGAGATACAGAATGCCGGTGAAATATTTCGCACAGCCGCCATTTTGAGGTTATGTAAACAATTGAACAAAATTTTATGTTGGTGCATGTATAAACATTTACTGTACCAAGTTTCATTGCGTTTGGTTGGTTAAATCGCGAGAAACGTCTATTTCAACGTCGCAACTTCGCTTGGCCGCCATGTTAGTTTTGTAGTTATCAGGTTTACTAAGGTCTGATAGGTGTACTTCTAGTAGTTCCCTTGATCACCGTACATACGTTCAGGGTGATATCTGTAATAGGTTCAGAGATATTTAATGCTGGTGAAATATTTCGCACAGCACAGGTGAGATGTAATACAATTTGAAGGGCACGGTCGGGGTCGGCCGAAATGGTGCTATGTCCTTACCGAGTTTCATTGAAATCGCTGCAGCCGTTTAGAATTTATTACGGACACACACACACGAATCACACACACACAACCAGACACACGGACAAAAGGTGAGCTCATAAGGAATTTTTTTCATAAAATAACAAGATGTTCAGTAAAGAACATATAGCCTACTTTCTCCTAAATGAATGGGTATTGTTATAACTCTTTGTCCTTTTCAAGGAGTATAATTGAATGTTGGTTGTAGTAGCTTGTTGAAATACAACGTTTTATACGGATATTAAACATGAATATGAGGTGCCCATTGCTCTGTACAATATTTCATTCAATTCGGTTTCACCGTGGTTGAATTGATATGATGAATCGATTTGCACACATGCATGGCCGCTATCTGCAAGCTCTTGGGCTGATGACCTTGTACTCCAGTCAAGAGATGCTTCCCACAGAAAGGTATGCTCTTTCAAAATTTGGTAGAGATCAAATGATCAGGTTGGTCGTAATTACATTTAAGCTTTTACCGTTTGGGCGGCCGCCATTCCGTTTCAGTCAAGATGGTGGCGATATAAAACATGACACTGAGGTGCCCTTTGATAGTGCTACCTCTATACCGAATTTCGTTCAATTCGGTTTCACCGTGTTTGAATAGTTAGGGGGAATCGATTGGCACACATACATGGCCGCCATCCGCAAATTATTAGGCAGATGACATCGTAGTTTGGTCAAATGCTTCTCCATACATAAAGGTATAACGTTGCAAAATTTGGTAGAGATCAAATGATTAGGTTGGTCGTAATGTGATTTAAGCTTTTAACACTTTAGGTGGCCACCATTACGTTTCCTCCAAGATGGCGGCGATATAAATCATGACACTGAGGTGCCCTTAGCTACTGCTACCTCTGTACCAAATTTCGTTCAATTCGGTTTCACCGTGTTTGAAAATATAGGGGGAATCGATTTGCACACAACCAGGCCGCTATCCGCAAATTATTGTGCAGATGACCTCGTAGTTTGGTCAAAAGATTCTTCATATATAAAGGTATAGTGTTACAAAATTTGGTAGAGATCATATTATTAGGTTGGTCGTAATTTGATTTCAGCTTTGAACATTTGGGTGGCCGCCATTACGTTTTCGTCAAGATGGCGGCGATATAAAACATGACACTGAAGTGCCCTTTGCTAGTGCTACCTCTGTACTAAATTTCGTTCGATTCGGATTCACCGTGTTTGAAAAGATAGGGGGAATCAATTTGCACACAAACATGGCCGCCATCCGTAAATTATTGGGCAAATGACCTCGTAGTTTGTTCAAAAGATTCTTCTTTCATAAAGGTAAAAGTTACAAAATTTGGTAGTGATCAGATAAATAGGTTGGTCGTAATTTCAATTAAGCTTTGAACATTTGGGTGGCCGCCATTACGTTTACGTCAAGATGGCGGTGATTTAAAACATGACACTGAGGTGCCCTTTGCTAGTGCTACCTCTGTACCAATTTCGTTCAAATCCGTTTCACCGTGTTTGAAAATATAGGGGGAATCGATTTGCACACAAACATGGCCGCCATCCGCAAATTATTGGGCCGATGACCTCGCAGTTCTGTCGAAAGATATTCCAAACATAAAGGTATAATGTTACAAAATTTGCTAGAGATCAGATGAATAGGTTGGTCGTAATGTGATTTAAGCTTTGAACATTTGGGTGGCCGCCATTATGTTTACGTCAAGATGGCGATGTAAAACATGACACTGAGGTGCCCTTTGCTAGTGCCACCTCTGTACCAAATGTCGTTCAATTCGGATTCACCGTGTTCGAATTGATAGGGGGGGGGGGGGCAGACATTCACACTCACACACAGACTCACACACAGACTCTCACACACACAGACAGACACACAATTTTTGGCCTTGTGTTGATCTCATAAGTCTTCTTTCATTTTTTTGCAAAAATCGAATGTAGGCTAAAAATAGGCTAAAAACGGAAAGTGGAGTATTTTGCAGAGACTACTGCCCTAAAGGAAGAGTAAGAAGTAGTGTTGCAGAAAGAACAGGCGATTGTGGATGCAAGAAACAGGTTTACAGTTTACTTTAAACAAAGTCCCTGCAAATCTAGATGTGAGTGGGAAATACAAACTCTCAGCATTTACTGTTAATTACAAAGGAACCTATTCACGCGTTGGGGTGCTTTTAGAGAGTGAAAAATGTAAATGTGTGTGCTACTTAAGGGGATATTTAAAATCTATGTTTTTAAAGAGTCATGGTAATTTAGACTTGCTTAAAAAGGATGGATTTATTGTAACTCCATGTGGTGGATTGGACATTGTGCATCTGGAAACTGAAAAACCGTTTGCGGAATTCAACACCAATGGAATGACTACTTATAATGGTCATTCGTTTCCAAAAATCGAGAATTTAAAGTTTTTGACAAGCATCCAAACAAACTATACAGTAGCGTCGACAACTTACACGCAGGAGACGTCGATCTGCTTAATAACATTACTATGCAGGAAATCAAATGCCAAATAAAAATCCAAAAGTGCTCCCGGTTAGAAAGTCTGGAAGAAGGAACAGAACTATTTATAAAGGGAATAAAACCAATAGTATATAGACATAAAGTTAGGTATGTGTTGGAAATGGAGAATATTGACTGTTTATATCTAATTATTGGCTGGAAAAGGAACTGGAAGATTCAGATACAGATTTTAATTATCGGATCAAAATTAAGCTAGATGCTATTAAAACTACACCAAGCTAAATAAGGAAAGAGTTGTATTCTGTGTGTAAATATGCATTACAAATCAAGAATTTGGGCTGCCCTGTTCATATAAAACTAATGGATACAAAAGGGACCTAAGAGATTTAAAACCATACACTCGAATCAGGAAGATCCTATCTTCACCCTGAAAACATCAGAGCGTAATTTGAACCAAAACGGAAATCAAATTATCTTAAAATATGGTAATGTCCCTAAGCAAAAATTTAAGTTAAAATGTAGAAAAATGAATATGGATGTTATTAAAACTAAAATAAAGAAAAGAGTGTATTATACGTAAAAATTTTAGTTATATTTAATTAATAAAAGAAACCCATTGCATGGGTACCGCTTGTGTTCCTTGTTACCCACCTCACACTCCAAATGTAATGGTTAACCTTCGGCAGTCTCCGGAAATGTTCGGGAGAGTGACCTTGAAATGTAGTTGAAACTAGGTAGATGAAAGCGGAGCGTGACCCGTTTCTTACCTATATGAATGTTGTTGAATTTCAAAACAGCTTTGTCCCCTTGTGGCAATATCAGTCTCACCGCTTTCTGAGATATACAATCTACCCTATGGCGTTCCAAAAGCGTAGGGGTTGTAAAATATTGCAGGCAACGATCACAAATATGTTTTGCTCGCGCATGCTTGGACACTTGACTGCCGACCAATTTACCCAAATTCTTAATCAGGTAATAGTGATTCACCTCCCCGTAAGACAGATATAAAAGATGAATGTGGTGTCGTTTTGGTTCTTTAGTGACATAAAGAGGACCCACAATGGCATCACCATCAAGGCCATACACCATGAATGAAAAGTTCTGGTTATCTTGTTCAAAGCTATGGATCTCCGACAAGTCCATAGGGAACGATACTCTAGTTAAATTTAAATTTTGTTTTAATTCTTCCAACTTGGCCTTGTACTTTCCTGGTCTGTAACAATGCTGTTGTACTGGCTGCAAATACGCGGCCACAGACCATAGAAAACATTCATCATCAAATTTTGTAATATTCACCACCGCTCTCCGGCAGGCAATCGCTGGTGGTGTTTAAATAAAGCTAGACCCAGCATTCAACGGGTTGAATTGAGAAATGTTGGTTTGTAGGTAATGGATTTTGTTTAAGGCAAGGCCATTCTGTCCTTGTTGCAGTTTATCAAATTTTGTTAGCAAGGCATTGATCACGTTGGATTGATACCATTCGTTCAGAATATCGGTTATCAAAAGCTCTCGCATTTTAATGCAAATACAAAGGTTTTTATGCTCATCATCCTCCTTTTTATATATGAAATCACACACTAGTTGTGTATTGACCTAATCCCTATGCAAACTTTGCGCTGTACAAATTTGATCTTTAAAAATTTCAAAACAGGATTCGACAAAGTCTTTCGGGATTAATCTTTCCCCAAAATTAACCACGCGGCCAGAGCGCACGCGGGACTTGAAATATGACTCGAGGGGTCCCCAAGTTAAACTATCGGCAACGGCAAAAGACATGGTTTTTATTTAAAAGAAATTAATCTCACCTCAGTTTTCAGCGGTAGACTCTCCAGCAATGGTTCGCAAACAGCAGTGGTCAAGCGTTTTAGCAGCACTCTAAAAAGAAATAAAACAAATCACCATGAGTATATCTATTCTAAATAGCACCTTTGTACAGCCTAAAAGAAAAAATACAATCAAACAGGTTATATCAACAAAATCTTACCTGGCTTTTGTAAAAAAAAAGCCTTGCTTTTTTGCCTTCTCTCGTAGGCTCGAGTGGAATGGTTTCCGTCTGTCTTTATATTTCCCTCAACAGGTATGCGGATCATCTAAAACAAACAAAATAAAACAATCCATAAATAAAATTGAAAACCAATAATAATTTAAATATCCGTTAGCATTAAAAAATGAAAGAGTGTTAATGTTACACTTACCTGTAAATATATAATGCATCCAATATCGTCACTGACTGGGGTTAAACACACGAATGCAATTACTTTCACACACATAAGACAGAGCCTATGTTTGCACTGCAATGTTCAAATCAGTAATGACACGCTACGCGCAAATACATCCACAAGTGACTGTTACCCAGCCCCTCCCCTCCTCTCTCCTCTCCGCCCCGCCCTGCCACAACCTCCCCTCTCGCCGCTCTTGGCAGGCTCTGGGGTCATCACGTGATTCCATGTTCTCTCTTTGTGTACCCCTCTACCCTCTCCGCTCCTGCCCGCTGCTTCCCGCTGCCGTCCTGTCTCTGGCTCACTCCAGTTATCAGTCTTACAGTGTTGCAACATCCATCCACGCTCTTACCGCAAGCCAGCGGTGTTGTCAAGTCACGTCCTGATAAACATTCTGACAGTCTGTTAGCCAGCTCGAGCCAGGTCCAAGCTGCCTCGAGCAGACAAATCATAGCCAAGTTCTTTTTGCCGACGATAAAAGCCCACTTCATCTGCATTATAGAATTAACATTTGTAAATTCACTCATTACTAACACGTTAAGCATCTCTTTCAGAGCTCAAAAAATCTTGACACGCTTCACGCATTTTGGGATTATTCGCCATCATTCATCCGTCATAGGAAAAAAAATGGAAAACGAACCCTCGCTGAGTCGTACATTGCCCCGCCGAAATAGCGATTGTTCTATTAGGAATGCCAACCGTGGCCAGCGACAGGCTCGTTTAAACACGTCACTGTGGTACAGTCTTTCTATCTAACACCACGCTTAATTTAGAATTTAAAAATCATGTAAAAATAGTTTTTAAAAATTAAAACTTTTGTTTCAACGTTAGGCCCTTTGTAATTTTTTGGGGAACAATAACTATCACATTGGAAAGGGGCGTCACCCTCAGTCCTAGAACCCCTCGTACACGTCTGTAACATCATTGGTTCGTCAGATATAACAAAAAATCTAAACTCATGGTTTTACCCCAAAAATGTGTTTCCAAATTCCACCAATTTAAAAAATAACCTCACCATCAGATAGAGCGGAAAAAATACCATCTAAGCGACCCCTCACCCGACCCAAGTCCTCCCTCGCCACGTAACACTTTTCCAACATAGCTATACGTATTCAAGCACACACGCGACTGTAAGCAGAACTCCTAAGTTCCCCTACTGTTAGTTTTTGTCCTAGAGACCTGAAATTTATTTAGGGAGTGGGGGAGGGGTAAAGACCCTTCATTTATGTCAAACAAACTTTGTTGTAGAATTCCTAGTTTTCGAAATACAAGAAATTCAAAATTGGACTGTTTTGCTCTAAAAATAAAGGACATAAAGACCGTTCGTTTAAACCATGGTACAACGTTCTATCATCATTGGTTTTCAAACTATCGCCTACTTTGCAAACATTGTTTTTTTTTAATATAATGAGTGGTCCATAGTAAAGCCCCCGTCAGCTCGAGTCCAACATCATCTTATTCGTGAATCTCCGACCGTGGGTTCGGGAGATATCGGCTCGCATTGGGAGTAGTGGTGGTGGTGGGGGGGGGGGGGGGGGGGTTGGCTTTAGTTCATCACTACCCCCCTACTATTTGCCATTCATACTCCAAAGATCATAATAGAATATTCATTAATTATTAAATTTTATTAGTGTGTTGTGTTGTATTTTACAACTTCTTTTGGATCTCTAGTAATTGTAGGCTATATACACTTTGGAACTTATCTAAAATAATTACACAAAGTTATATGCTCTAAGATATTGGTTGATATTTCTGGGTATTTTGCTGTGCCAATCCCCTGAGAATACTCACAATTTTCCAGGATAGCCAGCCCCCCCCCCCTGCAAAAGAAATTGTATATACGCCCCTGCATCTGCCTCATGTAGTAAGGTGTTTGTTGAACAATCCATATAACTTGTATTTATGTAATAACTGCAGTAGGGTGTGTAAGTGTATTAGGTACAAGAGATGAGGTAGATATTCTTGTTGTTGGAATAAGGTGGGCCCTGTGTTTTATATTTGAGATACCTTTGAGTGATAATCTGTGTTATTGTACCTATAGAGCATCCAGCGTTTAGAAAAGACTGTGGAGCCTTATGGCGACACTTTTGCTAACTCTAGGGAGAGGTAGCGCTGACGTCATACGTTATGTTCACCTGCTTCGAGTACTGCGCTTTCATAAGTTAGCGAGACAACCACAACCCCAGGAGCTACCTGAAATAGAACACGCCCAGGAAGTAGCAGTTTTGCAGGTGTTAGCGGATTTGACCAGTATTAAGGCTACTGTATGCGAAGAGAACCAATAACGACATTCATTTCGTTGTGAAATGACGCATTACAGATTGACAGATGTCGAGAGCACAACCCTTCCTTCCTTCCTTCCTTCCCTGATGTATGCAGACGATGTTAAGATTTTTATGTCAGCAATACTGTTGATCATCACCTCTTTAGTTATTAGCCTAGTTAGGCTGTAATTTAGTTTCTTTCAATTTTATTCTTGTTGTTTAGTTTAGATTAATATTTGTAATATTGTAGTGAGTTAGCCGTGCGGTTACGGGCACGCAGCTGTGAGCTTGCATTCGGGAGATAGTGGGTTGGAACCCAACTGTCGGCAGCCATGATTCGATCGAACAGAAAATAAAACAGACACACAACAGTAACACCAATGACGGATAGTGCTTCAGAACTTATGTTGCTGGCGGAACTGAGCACGTGCTCCACTCCGGGCGAGCATGCAGCACAGGACGAGGCTCTTCTTTCCAGCGTGCTAACCTCGAAAATGTTTAAATTACTAAGGCGTAATATAAGCGATACTTGTACGCAATAACAAAGGTAATCAGTTGGCAGATAATTGTAGGAAGCTATTATGACGAAAAATATATATGTTCAGAGTTCCTTCATGATAAAAGGTGAGACAACAAAACCAGTGTAGGGGGGATTTCCGTTAAAAGTAAAAGCCCATAAGACCCACAGTCTTTTCTAAACGCTGGATGCTCTATAGGTATTGGCTACATTATGTGTTTGTAATCGAGATGCTGATTGGGAAAGATAATGTTATAGCCTTAAGATAGGAACCGTTTGTGGTAAGCTACGTTTTTAGGTAGATTTCATTAGAAAGCTAACTATTGCAATGGGTCCCATGTTTCGACTTCCGGAAAATTTCGACATATCTTCGCGTTTCACATCCCCCAGACCCCAAAACCACCGTCAGTTCAAAAGTTTATATATAATTTATGTATATATATATATGTATATATATATGTATATCAGTTTCTTGTGGACACGATAACTGCCGTAATTTTGCACCAATTACTTCGAATTTTTTACCGAAGATGTATACCTATAAAATCTCGGTCGAGTTCGTTACTGGGCTAAATCGGTCGAAGGGGGTGAAAATGGGGGGCTTTTTTCGAAAAAGTGAAATTTCGCTATAACTCTCTTAATACGTGCAATATCGAATCCATTCAAAGTTCATAATATGTGTCGGATAAGTGCCAAAAATTTATGTCAAATAAAATTTTTGATAGCACCAACCATTGACCAAAGGGGTGGAAAAAAGTGGGTTTTTCGGGAAACATTAATCATATCTCTCTTAATAGGCACAATATCAAAACCGTACAAAATGGACAATATTCCCCTAATAATTACCTAAAACTTTTGTCTGAAAGAATTTTTGATATGACCCACCATTACGCCAAGGGACGAGAAAAATGATTTCGGAATTATAAGAAAATGCTATCAGTGGTTGCCATGGCAACACTACTAAATTGATGAGGCATGGACCATCAGACGTTGCCATGACAACGCACTTGCACGAGATCAGATTCAGTATTTCCATCTGATTAAGTGGTTGGTTGGTTGGTTCTTAAGTTTAGGGGCTGCGACAACGCGGTCATGTAGCCCCGTGTACTTTGGGTGTGTGTAGAATCTGTCTGATAACCGGTGTTAATTGTGATGACTGTATTAGTGTGTGTTATCTGTTTGTTAATTTAAGTACTGCAACTAACAATTTTTCAGATAGTTCCTACTTTTGCCGCCAAGCGCCACTGTCAACGACTACGAGGCCAAGTTCAGAACTGAGCTACTAGACGCCGCCGCAGTCGGCTCTTGGCAACGAACATAGAAACCTAAGAGCGTTGTATACATTCTTAACCTATCCAATTTAGCTTCACACAGGTGCAATTAGTGGAAGGATCTTTAACATGCCATAAATCTATGACATGGGACCGCCGGCTTTACTTCCCCTCCGAAGGAAGGCATACTGAGGGATATTTAACGCTCTTAAAAAATCCGACGGCTTCGGCCGGGTTTGAACCCGGTATCTTGGGCATAGAAGCTCAGCATGTTACCGACTACGCCACCAAAGCCGCCTGATAAAGTGGGAAGCGGCTTCGGTGACGTAACTGGTAGCATGCTGAATGTCTATGCCCAATGTCGCGGTTTCAAAGCAGGCCGAAGTCGTCGGATTTTCTAAGAGCACTAGAATCCCTCAGTATGCTTTCCTTTGGAGGGGAAGTTCCAACGTTCGTTGCGAGTTGATGGTTGGGGTGGCATCTAGTAGCCAAGTTCACAGCTAGGTGTCGTTGACGGTTGTACCTGGTAGCAACATTAGGAACTACTGCTTGAAATTGACCGTCTGCAGTACTTACATGAATTAAGACTAATACAGCCATTACAATTCACACCGTGTATCAGACAGATTCTACACTCACCCAAAGTACACGGGGTTAGATGACCGCGTTGTCGCAGCCCCTAAACTGAGGAACCAACCAGAGGTAGATTTCGTTAGAAAGCTAACTATTGCAATGGGTACCATGTTTCGACTTCCGGAAAATTTCGACATATCTTCGCGTTTCACATCCCCAGGCCTCAAAACCACCGTCAGTTCAAAAGTTATATATAATTTATGTATGTATATGTATATCAGTTTATTGTGGACACGATAACTGCCGTAATTTTGTACCAATCACTTTGAATTTTTTACCGAATACGTATACCTATAAAATCTCGGTCGAGTTCGTTACTGGGCTAAATCGGTCGTTGGGGGGTGAAAATGGGGGGCTTTTTTTTCGAAAAAGTGAAATATTGCTATAACTCTCTTAATATGTGAAATATCGAATCCGTTCAACATTCATACTATGTGTCGGATAAAGCCCAAAAATGTACGTTTGAAGAGTTTTTTTTATAGCACCAACCATTGACCAAAGGGGTGGGAAAAATTGGGTTTTTCGGGAAACATTAATCATATCTCTCTTAATAGGCACAATATCAAAACCGTACAAAATGGACAATATTCCCATAATAATTACCTAAAACTTTTGTCTGAAAGAATTTTTGATATAACCCACCATTATGCCAAGGGATGAGAAAAATAATTTCGGAATTATAAGAAAATGCCAAGACCTATCAGTGGTTGCCATGGCAACACTACTAAATTGATGAGGGATGAGCCATCAGACGTTGCCAAGATAACGCACTTGCACGAGATCAGATTCAGATTTCCATCTAAGTGTGAAGCGGCTTCGGTGACGTAACTGGTAGCATGCTGAATGTTTATGCCCAAGGTCGCGAGTTCAAAGCCGGCCGAAGTCGTCGGATTTTCTAAGAGCGCCAAAAATCCCTCAGTATGCTTTCCTTTGGAGGGGAAGTTCCAACGTTCGTTGCGAGTTGCTGGTTGCGGTGGCATCTAGTAGCCAAGTTCACAGCTAGGTGTCGTTGACGGTAGTACCTGGTAGCAACATTAGTAACTACTGCTTGAAATTGACCGTCTGCAGTTCTTACCTGAATTACAGACTAATACAGCCATCCCAAAGTGCACGGGGTTACATGACCGCGTTGTCGCAGCCCCTAAACTGAGGAACCAACCAGAATCTCTGCGGTAGATATAATTTTGCGTGAAGAAGTAACAGACCGTTACATAGTTGCACATCAGTGTCGAAACCTAGCATAAGGACAGTGTGACCACAAGTATAAAAATGGACCCCAAATGACAAGAAGGTTACCGTTCCCATAAGACAATAAAATGTTTAAAATAAGCATAAAATGACGAAAAACAAAGTTAATTAAGCTCCAATTATAAAATACCTTCTCGCATTAAATGAGGTCTGATCCTTCTACGAAAATCTGCATATTCTGCCTATTTTCGCCTATCCCCAAGTTTGTCCGGTGAAATCTACCTCCGCCTTCCGGCGTGCCGAGAGGACTTTTTTATATTGTTTTTTCCGCTTAGGTTAGGATTGAATATTTCGAAGTATTCTAAAATTTTGAAATCTCAGTGTTAATGTTGTTGATTACTTATAGAACTATCAGTATGGTTAGTAATACCCTCAAGAGAGCTGCTAGACTCCTATAAACCACGAGAGGTATACGGGATTTCTCAAGAAAGCGGCCACCCAAGCCATCAGAAGAAAGTTACAAATTAAGCGACCATCCAGATCAAGAAAGCAACCAAAAGCCATAATCCAGATCAAATAAGCCTCCTCCAATGGTTGAGTGGTCTAGGAAGTAAACCTGACAATCGAAATGCCTATAACTATGGAATAAGTGTCCACATCTTGTATATATGCAGTCTTGCCACTCCTTGTGATCTAGCGAGTCAACTCACCTACTTGTTAAAAATGCAACTCTCTCGAAGTATATGTATGTATGAGCTAGCAACCTGCTTCACTTATACCTTGCAAACCTGCTAAAATAACAAAGTACTTCTATGTGAGTAATGGAAACGCACTCCCAACTGACATGTCAGAGACTCCTTGGCGAAACGAACAGGCAATCGAACTGGTATCCGATGGGTGTTATTAATGTCTATGGTGTTAGACACAGTTAAGAGCCCCCAAACCATTTCGACAGCTCTTAAACCCAAACGAGGTTCTACAGAATGTTCCGACCCTAATAGAGATTATGCTTTTCGACAACTCCCGATGAAAATGGACTAAAACCGAAATGTTTTAAATTTATAAGTCTTGGAAAGAGATGTGGTGTTCCAACCACTTCTGGAAAAATGTATAGATGGCGTTGACTGGTTATCAGTTGGCTCTAGTCTTAATCATGGTTGGCTTAGAGGCTATGTAGTAGAAATAGTAATGGTTATTATCTGGGGGCTGAGCCCAAGTATTTTGGAAAGAGTGTTTGCGGCTCACTACGGACTAAAATCTTTGAGATCTGTTGGCTAGCAACTCACTATAGTAATGCACTATATCTGCGGATTTTTGTACTGTGTTATAAACGCTATGCCAAACTGGTGTCCAAAACAGCGCTGGCAACCAATGCTGAGGTAATAATTGTGTCGAGTAAGGGATTCAATCACTCGCTTTCTACATAGGAAATTTGAACTTAAGTCAAACGCCTTAGACCACTCGGCCAACTCGACAAGTAGTGACTTAGACTATAAAATAACAAGATGTTCAGTAATGAACAGATAGCCTACTTTCTCCTAAATGCATTGGTATAGTTATAGTATAGTTATAGGTATAGTTACTCCACGGACTTCATTCAGAGTTTCATGCTTAGTGACCTTAACAGGAATTTCTCCAAATTGCCTGTATTCGTGCAAAGCTTTGGTTTGCTGCCGGCTAACGGTATGCAGCAGGAGCAGCCCGTTCTGGAGCTTGGAAATTCCGTTAAGATCTCCAAATTTATCCTAGATTTCCTCACTAAGATGATCGATTTTACCAGCTCTCCTGATAGTTACCAAGTAGCGAGGTGACCTGTCGACAGGAAAACCCTTATTAAATTATTAATTATTAAAAGTACACAGACCTGCGAATTCGAACATTCCGATCATTGAATGAAGTTTACATAGTGATGTTTTATATTTCGGGCATGTTGATTCCTGAACTGAAGTCAGTTTTCCCCCATCACATCAGGTTTTTGTGCAAATTCTAAATGAAAATTTTATAAATATGCAGCACGCGCACATACAAGATTACTATTATCACATGTAAAGAACGCTTCTTTATCATAATTTTCGCCCATACGAGCACTCTTATCTTACACAAGTGTACTTATGAACATATGTAGTGAATTGTGTTAACAGATCTGTAGAATAACACAGCCAAATGGACCACAATTACCACACATTAAGCCTCATAACATACTGGGAATTGTAAGTCTACGTTTTCAATTTTATAAAGTCCTTCCGTAGTTTAAGAAACGTCTCCGGCTTGCTTTTCGTGTGTGAGGTGTAGTAGGACCTTTTCTCTTTAGTAACCAGCAGTAATCTGTCAGAATGTTTTTGTTTCATTTCTCTTGATATCTGCGTTCCATTTCCTGTAGATCCTGATGGAATCTTTCTCCTTAGACATTAATGGCAATGTCAATAACAAAATTATTAGTATGGGTAAAATTCAGTTGTAGAGGTTAGTATCATAGAAAAATTGTATGAGTTGTAGAGGTTAAGATTATAGAAAAATTCAAAGAGATTATGTAAAGAGTCTGGGTGATTTATCTTCAAGTGAGAGGCACATTATGAAGAAAGGCCACTATTATCTTTTTTCGTGGTCTTATTTAATAGGACTCCGGTAAATGGTGTCCATGGACTGCGAAGAGAACCAATAAGTTAGTTTTACTGCAGATTAAACCAGAGTGTTGCTTGGAGGACTTAATCCTGAAACAAAAACGGAGCTACTTTGGACACATCATGAAAAGACATAATTCATTAGAGAAGACCTTAATGCTGGGGAAGATAGAAGGCACAAGGAGCAGGGGGAGGCAAAGAATGAGATGGATAGATGGCATCACAGAGGCACTAAATTCAAGCTTGGAAAATCTTCGGGAGGCAGTGCAGGACCGAAGAAATTGGCGTAGTTTAGTACATGGGGTCACAAAGAGTCGGAATCGACGAAACGAATAAAGAGAGCATGCAAACTGCAATTTAAACTTTTTGAAGGTAGTCGCAGAGAAAGTTGGACTCCTGATATCTTTCGAGAAGACCACTTTTATGACCAATGTTGGAAATTCACCTACAGTGCTAGACTAAGGAAGAATTGATAGGGTAAAAAGAATTAAGTGCTTGGGATAAATATTTCAGATTTTGATATTTTTCAGAATGTTCTATATGTGCTTGCGGTAGGTGGTACTTAAAAGTACTGTCAGTAGTTTACAACCCATAAATACAATATGTATTTGGCGGAATAAATAGAGATGAGTTCGAAATTAGCATGTTTATTGTGCATTATGAAGATCAGATGGGTGGATAAGAGTTGCAAATGAGCGGCTTTGGTGGCGTAGTTGCTACCATGCGGAGCTGCTATGTCCAAGGTCACGGGATCAAACCCGGCCGAAGTCATCGGATCTTTAACAGCGTTAAAAATCCCTCAGTATGCGTTCCATCGGAGGGGAAGTCAAGTCGGTGGTCCCATGTCATAGATTTATGACATGTAAAAGAACCTTCCACTAATTACTAAGGACCTGAAAAAATCGCATTTGCGATAAATGCGAATTTTTAAATTTCGTATAGAATCCAAGCCTAAGTTAATTTTCATTTTAATTTTTACGCGTAAATCAAAGTGCGACAAAATACGAATTGTGACCCAAAATGCGAAAATACCAGATAAGTGCGATTTTATAGCGAAATTACTTTAAATCTGCTAATTTATTTGCGAATTCGTTTATTAAACAAAATACAATGTTTAGTAGGTGGCCTTATCGCTCGTTAGCGATACCTCATCTCGGACTCGCAGTGTGCTACGCATATTGGTCGATATACCGTATATACCCGAATACCACCCGCACATTTTTATACAAAATCAGACGTGAAAAATTGGGGTGCGGGTATTAATTGGGTCATCCAAATTTTAAAGATTTAAATTGCCCGCCACGCGCGAGTATCCGCTATTATGGTGCTTGTTCAGGTGTACCGTACTTGTTTATTTCCATCTAATGGCTTGACCGGTCGCCCAAGCCAAACACAAACGTCAGTTTCGTCAGTTGCGTGATAGCATGGCATCAGTAAAGGCTCGGTCAAACAGGAAGCGGGTTGACCGCGCAAACTCTGCGCCCGACCGCTGCGAACTCTGTATTGTGTAATATTGCATCATCCTGGTTAAACAGGAGGCGATCTACTGCGGCGGGTAAGTGAGCAGTTGTGATTTTCCACAAAGTCCGCACCTTGACTTGTCCGTATTCAGTTTGACCACCCCAGTCCACGACGGGCTGCGGTCGTTCCGTTTGCGCGGGCAGCCCGTGTCCTGTTTGACCGAGCCGAACTCGGCGCACGCACTGGAATGTTTAAACTTCGCTGTTGTTTAAACCATACCAGCAGATCTTGTTCTACGTCGTCGTATTTTCCGATTTTAATTTTCTTGCAGTTTGCGGAAGTATTCCCGGCAGAAGCCAGTATTTTTCTTATCTCCTCACTCATGTTTCAAGGTTAACACTGTCCAATGAGCTGCTGCTGTCATGGCGTGACGTCATGTAGCCTTGACGTAGTTCGCCCGGTCAGATGATTCACTGGAGACCCTCGGACACTCGGAACTGCTGTATTCTTTCACTCGGAACACCGGAAATATATTTCGCGGAGATTGGCGAGATTTGATTCAGTCGCGGGACCGAGAATATCGGAAGTCTTAAGTGGAAAAACTTTTTTTGCGGGAACTTCTTAACCGAGTTTTACTGTATTACAATGTTAATAGTATACATTTTTGTTTGTAAAATAAAGTGTCAAAAACAAACAACAATGACAAAGAAACCGATATTCAAAAACTTCCTGGCTTTACAAACATTCCATAAGGAAGGGCTACGATTCTTTCAAGAATATTATTGAATCGCAGTTAAAACAAAATGAGGAGTGTGAAGTAGTACGTAACTTGACTGCTGTTCAATATGAACATGAACATTTTGCCAAGAGTTCTTTAGATCTTATGTGGATGTTTCAGGGAAAGTTGATTTTCCAGTAAGAGTTGACTCTCCCTAGGTAAAGTCAACTCTTACTGATCTTTTCAGTAAAAGTTGATTAAAAGCGGTAAGTGTTCAATTTCGATCAACATTTACTAGTCAGAGTTGACTATACCTAGGGAAAGTATACTCTCACTGTCTTGAGATAGTAACAGTAGACTATTAGCGAGGAAACGGTTACTAGCTAATAAACTACAAATAGGAAGGCAAAACCAATACATTAAGAGAGAGAAATGTTTAAGAGGAACTAATAAAAATGGAAAACCTTTAAAATACATAATCAGATAGAAATATTTATCATTTATTACAGCAAGGTAATGTTTTGTGAAACTTTGAGTTGCAAAGTAGCCTACACTTTTCTTCTTGCACATGCACTTCATGGATTCGTATTTAGTGTTGCAATTTGAAAAAAAAAAAAAAAAAAACTTGTCCACCCCCATGATTGTGAAGGTGCAACAGCCCTCATATCTACGAACTTCATTTTCTTGGATAACGTTCGTAGGACATTTATTTAATTGAGACCTGAAAAAATGTAATCATTGAAATCTGAACAATTTAATACTATGGGCAGCGAAGAAGAGGAGAGAGATATCTTTTATTTTAGCTTTGAAAACGTACCTTGAGAAAAGCTGCTTCAGAATTCGACTTCTCGTTCCAATTCGATAAAATCCATCATCGACAACCTCCAGTACCACGCCAAGGATAGATCGAGCATCTCCTCAACCGCGGTCGACATCGGGGACAGGAATTCGAACTGATGTTCCTTTTTCTACTGGCGGATGAATGTGATCTGGTTCTTTTTTAAGCGTTAAGCTTGTTGTTCTAGACAGTAGAACGCTTCATTACTCTGTCTCTTGATGTCATCAGTGGACTTGTCCAGGTCAGTGAGGAGATAATCACCATCATCTTTTCACCACTTGATACATTTTGGTTTGTTTCATTTTCATCAGGATTTCCATTCCCGTTACTTCCAATTTCGTTTTCTTGTTGTTGCTGAATTTGACCAATTGCGCATTGAAGATCCTCTTCTGTTTCTAAATTTGCCAGTACCTCAGTTGGTAGTTTTGAACTAGATAAGCCGTGTCTCGAGATCAACCGAACATTGCCTCATACGGGGATCGTTTTATCACACTATGCAATGCACTGGTTTTCATAAGTTGAATAAACTTTAAGCCTTCACTCCATTTTGATGTTTTGTGGTCTTGAATCCAGGTGGTTATCATATTCTCTAAGTCCTGGTGTGCTCTTTCGACGCTACCTTGACTTTGACTATGTCGTGGTTTGCCGTGCACCATTTTGAAGTAGGTACGGCCATGTATTAACCAGACTGTCAATAATTTTATTAACAATTCTCTCGCATTGTCTGATTGTAAAATACAAAGAGCGCCTAACAAAGTAAAAATATCAACGATATTATTACACACTTCGTCCGCAGTCTTTGATTTCAGTGGTCTTAGCACAACAAACTTTGTTAAATGGTCCTGGTACACCATTATAAATTTGAAGTCTTCATCAGGTTGCGACTGAAAGTCAATGAAGTCCACTTGACAGCCTGAATTCATTTCCTTGAATAACAAAGGCTTTACAACTAGTCCTTTCCTTTTATGTTTCAATTTTTGATCTCAAGGTTCGCACAAGCTTAAAAATAGTAAAATGTCCTTTGTAATAACATTTTGAAATTTCCATTTCAATTTCTGAATCACACGATCTCTTCCTTCGTGTCCAGTGGATAAGCTATGTGCGCTTCATTAAGAACTCCAAGCAACTTTCATCAAAAACATAATACCTTATGCTGTCTTGGTCTGTGACAGGGAGTATTAGTTTTGTAATACCATTTACTTCAATAATGTCATATCGTTATTTTCTTTTTTAATTGCAGTTTTAAAATTTTTCACTTTTTGAATGCAGCTATCATATTTCAATTTGGTCAATGTCAGAGAATTTACCTTGTAAGTCGAGCGTTCCTGCTGCAGTTTTTCACGAAACAGTTCTGCCGTGGTGTCTCACATAATTATTACACACTTAAACTAATAATTTAAACGTAAATGAATATTTTGTCACTATTGCACAACAATAAAGAGCCGAGTAAAGACGAATGGCAACTGCCCGTTGTGTGGTGGGGGTAATAAAACAAAGAAATGTTCAGATCGATAACGGTCGGTCCAATAATGGAAGTACGAGCCCAAACAATGGCAATATTTTAACAATCATAACAAAGGTTTGGCGCGCGCGGTTACATTTTCAGAGCAGCATCTGTGAATCAACTTTTACTAAACCACAGCAGGCATAGTTAACTCTCCCTAGGAAAAGTTGATCTGTTTGTTTTCAATCAACTATTACTGATACTTTTAGTAAGAGTTGACTCTGCCTAGGGAGAGTCAACTCTTACTAAGAATCGACTTTCCCTGTAACATGGACACCAACAAACAATGTGGACAGTGAGCGTGTTTTGTCGCATTACAATACAGTTGTTAACAGGCGGAAGGTGTAACTTGAAAGAGTGCAACGCAGAGTTATTTACAATGCTTTCATTTGAACATTAAGTTGTATCTCAAGTGTCGCCAAAAAAGTCATATAGTCCGTAAGAATCCGGAAAAAAATAGATGCTAATTTTCCAAAAATAGATGCTAAATAGGGAAAAAATTAATACTAATTTAAAGGAAAATAGATGCTAAATGTTCAGGTCCCTACTAATTACACTTATGTGAAGTTAAATTATAGGTTAGATTTTACTAACGCTCTTAGGTTCCAACATTCGTCGCCAGGAGCCGACTGAGTGGCATCTAGAAACCAAGTTCAGAACTAGTTGTGGTTGACGGTTGCGTTTGGTAGAAAAACTAGGAACTACTTGAAAATTGAATGTCTGCAGTCCTTACCTGAATTAAAAACTGATAACACACACTAATACAGCCATCAAAATTAACACCGGTAATCAGACAGATTCTACACACACCCAAAGTACACGGGGCGACATGACCGCGTTGTCGCAGCCCCTAAACTATGTTACACCGTTTGAATTTCGTAATGGCATTCGCCAACTTGATATCAGTTGAGAAAAACTCAGCACGTATAGCTCTGTAATTGCTGAGTTCCAGGAACAATTTAAAGAAAAAATCGCTGAATTGGATCTTGTTAGGGGGCAAGTGTACAATTGTGATGTAACTGAGCTTATCTGAATGGCCTTACCACAAAACACATTAGCATCACTCTCTGAAAAAGCTGCTCCAGGCTTCAAAGTACAAAAGGATCGCATCACTGCTTTGGTTTGCGCAAATGCCACCGGCATTCATAGGCTACCCCTACTTGTGATTGGGATATCAAAAAAATCTCGTGCATTCAAGAATTTGAATTTGAATGCTCTCCCTGCACAATATTACGCCCAGAAGAGTGCTTGGATGGATCAATCAATTTTTTCTGACTGGTTTCAGAAACAATTTTTACCTCAAGTTAGAGCACATTTGGCCGAAAGAAAGTTGCCACAGAAAGCGCTATTGCTATTAGACAATGCCCCAACGCACACTACTTGTGAAATGAAAAGTGATGACGGCAACATAATATGCCCCTTCCTCCCAGCAAACACAACTTCACTTATACAGCCCATGGATCAGGGAATCATCGAAAACGTTATAGAAAAATGTTTATCGAAAGTTTGCTCTCATCTGATGAATCAACAGTTTTGGAGGTCTTACAGTATTAAAGATGCCATTTTCAATTTTGCCAGTGCATGGAGAGATTTGTCAGTGTCAAATCTAAAGAACGGCTGGAATAAACTTTGGCCTGAACCTGGAGGTGATGAATCTGAGGAACCTGAGACTGTGACAGTTGACAAGATGGTGAATTTGTGCAATAATTACCAAATCAGTACAAGTGTGACGTCAGAAGAAGTATCAGATTGGTTACAGTGTGTCAGATTGGACGGGGGGGGTTTCAAATTTTGAGTGATGACGAAATTGTTGCCAGCGTAAGTGCCACCGAAGAAGAAGAAGGGGCTGATGAAGACGAGTGTTCAAATCATGACGAAAAACAAACTATTAGCCAATCAGAGGCTGAAACAATGCTGTCGAAGTGTATGGACTGGTTTGAAAGTCAACGCAGACACTACTGCTCCGAAAAATACGAAATATTGCCGCGGAGAAAGGTCGAGCATCAAAGAGGCAGAAGAAAATGACTGACTATTTTCAAGCTAGGCTACATGAACTATTTCACCTGTAAGTTTATATTACTGTACTGTACATTATTTTGCCACATTTGTAGCTACTGTATGGATGTTTTCATCATGTAATAAGTAGTTTTATTTGCTATTGCAATCGTGTTTATTTCTTTTCGCTCCGAAATATATTTCATTACTGCGAGAGTGATATCTGTCTATAATATAATTGATTGAGGTCATGTTTTGAGGAATAATACTGTGTTTCTGTTATCCGTCTATCCGCTCAACCGTCACGACCACGGTTCTGACGGTGACGGTTAATCGAGTTTTTACTGTATTCATGAAAATGCTTTTCATCCTACTCATATGTAGAAACCGTATCCTGCTAAACTTGACCCAGCGGTGCACGTGATATTTCGTTTCGGTCTTAATAGTGGCGCGAGCGACCAGCCGAGCAAGGAAAATTCCACTCCTCCCACTGTTCTGTGGCCAAGTCTCCCCGGTCATATCGCGGCATTAACTAGAGTGTCGGGTTATACGAAATGTTTCATTGATTCAATATGATGGTAAACGTTAAGGCTAAATGTCCCCTTTTTTAGTTTGTAATTCTGACACCACGTAGCAGCACCAAAGTGAGACAATTTCAGTTTTCAGTTTTCTCTTGAATGAAAGCTCGTATTTGCGATCTGAAAACCACTATGTATACTAGACTGCAATTGAATTGATATTAATTCAATGCATTTTCCAAAATGTGAAAAAAAAAGTTACTAACAGTTTTTATATCTCTGCTTAAAATATGAAAAAACTGGTAATACGAAGATGGAGATTTATTTCCTGATTCCAATGCATTTTTTCAGAATTAAAATCGGGTGAATCGAATTGACAACATTAGTTTGGGAATTGTTTGGAAAAGGGTGGTAGGCAGCGCGGCTCCAAAAGAGCAAGTGCCCTGAAGCTTCACGAACGGTACTACCTCGGCATTTACGTGGAGAGATTGTGGAAAAACCGGTGAAAACACACTCAGGATAGATGCCGACAGCGCTGGATTCCCTTCTAGGCAACCGTTTTAGAGTTATTTGTGGATAAACTCCCGAACAAAAAACATATTGTTCCGACATTAGTAACACTTTGTAGGGCATAATTCTTACCGCACAGAGCAGCGACTGGTTTCACTCGATGTGAAATTGAATACTGTATAGAAAGATATGACTGGTTTGTAGTTAGCACGTTCTTGATATTTTAGAAAAAAAGATGGACAAGATATGTTCATGTTCAGGTTTATTGGGAATATCTATTCTAAAAGCCATCCGATGCGGACGTCCAACTCTATTTATCGTCTTCTAGACATGACAAACGAGACCACAAACCGTGAAAAATTCTAATCAATGGAGCCAGCTATTATCGATTTATAAGAGGCCAAATACGCACGCACATTGACCTACACACTGTACCCGATACCTAGTTTAGGCTATCGGCTACGCCAGCAGACATTAAGCTATAGTTGAGGTTTTGGAAAGAATTAGGAAAAGATAGCGCACCGATCGCGTCAAGAAGAATGTCCAGATGACGTAGGAGGTTTAGAATCAAGGAGGCATTGAAATCAGTAAGAAGATGGAATTATGGATAAAGATGTGAAGCTTTATTGAGATATTTATATAATTATGGTAATTAAACAACTTAGAAGAGGATATATAACATGCATTATATGTGAAAATAATTTTATGGAAGTCCGATAACCCTTAAGTTATTTTATAACGGAACAGCCGAGATGATCTGGGTTCGAGACTATGATCGTGACGCAAGAGCACTGTGGTGGGGGACTACACCACGTGCCTGCGCCGAGCACATAAGCAAGAAGACAGTGTCAGCACATTCAGTAGAGCTCAGTCAGACGAGCAGGTAGGAGCAGCTCTATAGCGCAAGCGAGACGCACAGTGAAGGTCACGTAACATACAGAAACTGTCACGGCAAAAGTGTAGGCGACAGTTCCTGCATCGCCGAGCAGCGAAGGCCAGGCGGGTCATTGATCCAGGCGGGCTGGCCGAGGAAGCAATTACAGACGGCCGGGATATGTCAGAACCGCACTGCAAGTAGTTGAAGGCTTTATTTCAAGCGACATTTCAACGCAGTTTGAACATTGCTTTTATGAATAACTTTATGACTATGCTGTTCTATAACACATTCAAAGCTACTTTAACTATTTCAATTATACGGAATGTTGTTAGCATAGGCACCGATGAACATTAGATCGTGCATTAATAAGATTTATTTCTTATGCAGTTTTCATGAATTACCTAATACAGACAAATACAGGGTGTTTCGTAATTTTGAACACTCTCAAGTAAAATTTTATTTTACAAATGTGGGACTTAGCAGTCATTTGAGATTGAACTTGCAATACTCAAACTGAACATTTAACGGAACAGTGGCGTAACTTAGAAGAGGAGTAGGGGGTCCGCTGTTTCCATGAACTTTTTCGAGAAGGAGTTGGACAATATCCGCTATGGGTAATCCGAAGTTCAACATGTCCGAGTAGACACTGATAGAGACAAGATGGCACCGCAGAGCGATGGATTCGATTCCTGACGAGAGGAGTCCACCAGCTGATTCACTTGGGATTTCGAATGCAATCGTCATTTCATGGATGGAATGATATTCACGCCGATCTTTCGAGAAATTCTTTATGTAGGGAAAATCGACGATCTTGGAAATTTAATTACAGCTGATTATGAAAGGTACTGTAAGAGTCATAACTACCTGATACGATTATTTTCATGAATACTGGGCACACATGTATATTTTTCTAATAGGAGTGATACGATTATTAAGACATGGTTTGAATTTATATACTTCGAATTTGCTAGAATATGGAGTGACCATATGATATGGCAGGCATCATTATACGAAATTCTCACCATTGATTGGCTTTATTAAGCAGATGTTTGGTCTTTTAGACATTTTTCCAGCTAGGATATTTTTTTCATGAATAGTTTTTTTGTGTAACGAGTATTTCGAACTCGTGATCTGCAATTGATTATCAAAAATTACTTCGTCAGTTCATTGCATACTAGCGAGTGTGTATTATTCATCAGTAGGGATTTTTTCCATTGGATTGTTTGGAGATATTAAGAAGTTATTCACTTTAGTGAATGAACATCGCTTTTATATGACAACTAGAAACTTGTTGATTCCTATCTGGTACATTCACTCATATAGCCTACGAGATGGGGTCCTTCGTATTTATACGATTGTATGGTGGCTACTCATCTTACCCATCGTTCAGGGAACTATCATCCAAGTCGACGGGGCGAGGTCTTTCGTATTTATACGACTGTACGGTGGTTACACATCTTACTCGCCATTGAGGGACTCATTTTTATCATCCGAGTGTACACGAGATGTAAGTGAATCAAACAAGGAACTACTAGTCACATATCAGTCGAAATTTTGTTAAATAAAGTAACGATAAATGTCAACAGGATTGCATTTAGTAATTCTTGTTTGCCAATCCAATATTTTGTTGCTATACTCTTTTGAGAGTAATTTCAGTTTAACAGCTGTTACAGCTGAGGCTTTTGATGATTTTTATAATAGTGTTTGATACCTTTGAGAAGGATTTAAAGTAATTGAATCTTGTAAGATGAATCATTAATGGTCAAGATTTATTTTAAGGCAGATCAGTATTGCAGATTTTGATATGAGAGATTATAGCACATTGGTGTTTTTCTGCGATGTGAATTATGAAATATTGTAAGAGAATTTATGCTATTTGAAAGCAGATCTTAAATTACTGAAGTAATATTTTTCCAATTGTTTAAGAAGTTGTCTAGATGTGATCAGAGTAATTACAGTTATTGGAGATTATGTGCGTTGATAATTTGAAGCCAGTTATATATTTTTTGTAGATCATGCAACATGGTTAAGTGAAGTTTGTGGTAGGCATTTTGTGGAAGTTGCCATGTGATAGTTGCAACGTTGATAATGTATTTTGAGGCAGACATGAGGTCGTCGTACCCAGTCTAGCGTAATTGTTGAGATTCATGCTGTATGTGCTGAATATTTATGGAGTTTTTGGAGTAATTGTTGTATTCCAATGTGATATTTGAAGTATTGAAGAAATGTAATGTCGTTGTAGATAGTTAGATCCAACGTGATGTCGTGAAGGCAATAATATTTTTTGGCATGATAAATTAAATACGAGATATAACTTGGAAGTAATAAAACTGTAAGACAACGTTCTATAAACCATGTTAAACAATTTGTTAGGAAATTAAACAAATAAATGAAGTTGATAATACAAGATTTTCTGAAAATAATAATTAACGAAAAAATAATCTGAGATTTAAACATATTAACGATCTGACCTAATGAAATAAAAATCAGAATGACTACATGAAATAATGAAAAACTAAATAACCAGATGATTGAAATTTAAATAAGTTGATAAATTAAATTTTGGAATAAATCAATGAATTAAATAAGTGGATGAATTAAAGATTGGATAAATAAACTGATTGAAATAAATTAATAGACGATTGTAATGATGATGAATAACTGAATTAGAAGGTGATAATTAATTAAAGAAGCTGATGATTA
This sequence comes from Meconema thalassinum, assembly GCA_946902985.2. Taxonomy (NCBI): domain Eukaryota; kingdom Metazoa; phylum Arthropoda; class Insecta; order Orthoptera; family Tettigoniidae; genus Meconema; species Meconema thalassinum. Next base: position 598,911,766 of record OX336388.2, on the reverse strand, counting down.
ATGAATTTACATGGAATTAAATAAATTTAATTGAGATATAATTTGAAGGAATTGCAACTTGAGTTGAGAATTTAAATGATGTAATGGTGATGAATTAACGATTCTGACAGGACTATGTAGAATTTTGAAGTGAGAATTAATGTGAGAAATATTTAATTTTGATGATGACGATAGTGATGACCAATGAGAATTTGAATTTTCTGTAATTCACAGATAAGAGATTGTTAATGACGATGTAGATAGTGTAAATTAATTATTCGATGTTTAGGAACATTTGATTAACATGTTCAACATTCAAATTATGCCATGCAAACCATAAGTTACGTGATATTTAATATGTGTGATTATTATATGTGTATGTTTAGACAGATTAATAATTTTTAAATCCACATTGATGTTAAATTAAAGAGAAATTAGGTCTCAGGTTTCACAAATGTCAGTGACGAAAGACATAGTGCTACAGTGATCCTGAGAACCCAAGAGAACTTTATAAATTTTTCTTGTTATGTGGATTAAAAATAATTTTGGATTAGAAAAGAGATGGTTCGATTTTTGGACAATGACAATTTAACTTTGGCATTCGACCATACTCTTAGGTAGGAATTATATTTAAAATGTCTGTCTGACTATCAAAGTAAAATAAATTTGTTTTTATCTTAGTTGTGATCTGATGATGGTGTGATGTTCCTTTTTCTTTCCTTGTCTTGAGTAAGGCTTATCCGGAAAGGAAGTGGTTTGCTAGGAATTCAGTTGATGGCGCCCATTTATATTTGCATTATTTTTATTAAACTTAAGCCCGTAACGACCCTAGAGATACTTTGTCTCGTGATACCCACTGCTTTTTCGATAACTCAGCTGAATTTCCGACACATTCCTTATTTGACTAGAGGTTCATTTAACTCCGCTCTGTCCTGGAACTCCAGGAATGCGATGTTATAGCAGATGGGTCATCGCATCCCCAGGACGAACGGGTACAGAGAGAGAGGGAGAATTGGCTTTATCCAACTAGTGGGGCTTTTCGATTTTGTTTATTCTATGGAATCACATCAGATTTAGATTACTGAGAGATTGATCTCAAGTTCATTTAAGTGTGTTACAAAATTTATTAAACTTAGTCAGACAATGTACTTGTGTGCCCAATCCAGTGTTCATGTTAATCGTATTAGTAATATCATGTTAGTTATAAGACATTTTTCCTATACCCAAGTGAATGCAGGAATTGAGACATTGTGATGTGTTGTTGTCTAACGTCTCTATATAACCTATATTGAAAATATAATTATGTTGCCGGAAGATTTAGCTAAGGTGTTAGGAGAGTTACAGACGGGTATGTCTGGTATTGCAGAAACTATTTCTAAGATGGAAACGGAAGTTAAAGAACAAATTAATAATTCAGAAGCTAGATTAGAAGCTAAATGTAAAGAGAATGTACAAGCATTACAAACTAGTAATGAAGAAAATTTAAAATCATTGCAGACTAGTACTGAAGATAATTTAAAATCATTAGAGACTAGACTACAGTCAACTACTGAAGAAAATTTAAAATCATTACAGATTAGTAACGAAGCTAATGTAAAATTATTGCAGTCAACTAGTGAAGATAATTTAAAGTCATTAGAAGAAAGGCTACAGTCAAATAGTGAAGCTAACTTGAAGGACAATTTTAAGTCATTGGAAGAGAAATTACAGTCTCGTAGTGAAGAAACTAACACTGAATTAGAAAATAAGTTAACTAGATTAGAGAATATTTTAACTTTAAAGAATAATGAGATGCTGAAGACTTTACAATTAGACATAATCGCAGTAAACATCAAAGGAGAGGAAAATGTTCAAATATTAAGAAAAAATATTATTGAATTAGAAAGTAGAGGAGAAGAAAATATTTTTACTTTAAGAACAGACGTTATGTCCATACAGAAAGACATTAAATCAGATGTATCGAAGTTGAGATTCGACATCGATGGTTTATTGGCAGACGTAGGCAAAATTCAAGATTGGTCTACCGAAGTATCTTTCGAGACTAAGATTAAAGGTCTAGAAACGAATCTAGGTAACGAGATTAAAGATTTAAAGACAGTAATTGGGACCATTAAAGAGGAAGTCTTAGGAGAGGTCAATTCTAATTTAAAATCATTAGAAAATCAATTGCAGAAAGATATTAGGAAGATAGACGACGATATAGAGCAAAAGGTTAATGAAAACTTAGCTTTGTTCAAAAATAGAGTCGGTGCAATCGTGGAAGAACGGTCGATGCCGAAGCAAAAGAGAAACGTGAAGGGTTAGATGAAAAATTAATCGCAGGTATGGCAAACTTAGAAGCGAGGTTTACGGAAAACAAGGAAGCGATGAAGATAGATTCAACTCTATTTAGAACAGATGTTGATCTGTTAAAAGAACAAGTCGCGTCAGTAAAGAACACGTGCGAAGGAAAAATTGACAAGTTAAGAAACGACTTAGACGAGTGTAACAAAACGCAGGATGTTACATCGTTAGATGAATTAAAGACGCAGGTCAAGAAATTAGCAGAAGACAGGATAACTAAACTAGAATCCATGTTTAATAGTTTCACCAGTCAGAATATCACATCAGGGGAAACATTGATAAATCAAACAGCGATAGACCGCAGTATGACTAATCAAGAAGCGAGCATGGGAGAAGACCGTCAAATGCAACCGAATGTGACATTCGAAAGGGCCAGTTCAACCCCTCAGGATAATCCAAGTTCGAATAGGAGTACGTTGGGTCCAAGCGAACGATACTCAGGTCCAGTCACCATTATTAGAAACCTGGATGACAAACCGAGAAAGTTTTCGGGAAATACAGGAGTCACACCAGTCGAATTTCTGCGAGATATTCGAGACTACATGGCGGAACATAGGGTAGCCAAAGAAAGAGAGCTAAGGATAGTCGAACGCGCCTTAGATGGATCTGCACTTACGTGGTTTAGAGCGTTCAGAAGCAATTTTGCGAACATGGAGCAATTTGCCATGGCTTTCTTGAGGAGATTTTGGAGTGCCGAGGATCAACTTAACGTAAGAGCGGAGATGTACTCAAAACGCTATTCTACGTCACATCCGACGCATTATGCCAACTATTTCACGTCACAGCTGGCTAAATTACAGTTCCTTATTCCTCCATTGCCAGAAGAAGAGCTTTTGCAAGCTATAGCGAGACAGTTACCGATTGAGGTACAGCGATCACTGATAGCGTCGGGAGCCAATACACTGGAGCACTATGACGACATTTTACGGCGATTGGACTATACAAGCGCTCAAGTTACGCCGAGAAGTACCAGAAAGGACAATAGAAACACGCAAGAAGTGAATGCGGTAGTCGTAGACAATGCAGCTCAAACGGACAGAAGGGATTCCTGGGAAAACCGACGGAACGAAGGGAATCGAGGAAACATCCGTAACGCTCGAGGAAATGATCGATATAGAGGACCATATGAGAGGCCATACGATCAAGAAGCGAGAGATAGCCGATATAGGAATTATAACCAGAATTCCAGATATCAGGACAGGAATCGATATAACAATAGATATCGGGGCAGAAATAACTGGAGCCAAGGTCAACAGTATAATGGGAACGACAGGCAGGATGGCCGAAGAAACGATCCTAACGACAGACGGGATAATCGTGGACATGAGAGGTCGAGACAAGAAGATAGACAGCCTAGTGCACCACTCGAAGAGACAGTGAGAGATGTCAATCGAGCGAGCACGAGTGGCGAAGGAAAAAAAACGTCAAATTAACTCCAGAGAAAAATGCAAATCATTGGGAATCGATCGTCATCGTGGAAACGTATCAGGTCAAGGACGAGGATTTAATCGAGGAAGAAGACATAGTACACCGGGAAAATAGACATGAATTGCCAGTTATTAGTGTGGAAGTCATGGGAAAAGGAATAAAGACACTAGTAGACACAGGGGCTATGGTGAGCTTGATATCCATAGGTTGCCTGTATGAATTGAAATTAGTAGGAGAAATTACAATGTTGCCAACTGTTGTTAGCAAAATTCAAGGGGTGATCCCAGACAGGAGTATGAAATGTAAAAGTCAGGTACTTTTAGATGTAGGGATTGGAACCAGAAGTTTTGAACAGATGTTCCTAGTAGTGGGTCAACTACATTTTGACATGATCCTAGGAGTGGATTTCTTAAGTGAGAGTGGCCTGATCATAGATATGCAGAGTAGGCGCATGTACTTTCAAGAAGGGGTCATGGAAAATCAGGAATCGGAGATGACATTCTTAAGAGAGGATATATTGGATGAAATTGTATGCAGCGTTGAAAGGTCTATAGAAGATAAAATTGGCATGACAAGTAAAATAAATCCAGAAATTAAGGTGCAGTTTGATCAAGTAATTTCAGAATATGAGGACATATTCAATGACAAACCAGGTCTCATAGAAAATTTTACCTACAGCATCAAGTTGATGGATGACAAACCATACCATAAAAATTTATATCCCATTCCAGATAAATGGAAGGAGGAAGTTAGCATAATGATAAGCGACATGGAGAAAGATGGAATAATTAAGAAAATGCCAACTGCTTATTTGAATCCTTTAGCTGTTGTCAAGAAACCTAACGGTAAGCTGAGGATATGTCTAGATGCTAGAGCCCTTAATGAAAGAGTTCTTCCTGAACATGACAGACCACCTGTTATTCGTGAATTGTTACGCAGATTCAGAGGAAAGAGTTTCTTCTCGACAATCGATCTGACTAGTTCATATTATCATGTTGAGCTAGCAGAAGACTGCAAACAATACACAGGGTTCTTGTTTGACCATAAAACATATGTATTCAATAGGTTACCTTTTGGAGTGAAAAATAGTGGTCCGGTGATGATCCGAGCACTAGATGAAAATTTGTCAGATGCAGTTAAGGAGCATGTGGTAAGCTATATTGATGACCTGATTATAGCGTCTGAGACAGCGGAAGAACATATCAGGCACCTTCAAATGCTTTTTGAAGATCTTAGGAGAACGAACTTCAAGGTGAATTTCATGAAGAAATTGAATTTCTTGGACATAGAATCGATGGAGATGGTTATAGGCCCAATCCAAAGAAGATCATGGCAATTTCAGAGTTTCCAACACCACGAAAGATTAAAGAGGTACGGCAGTTTTTAGGCATGTGTCAGTTCTTTTCTACACATTGTCCTGAATATACTGAGACAATGGCACCTCTGCAGGATTTATTAAGGAAGGGAAATCGATGGAAATGGGACGATAGATGCAATCAAGCGTTTTTAGCGGCCAAGAAAATGCTGATCCAAAATATCAAGCTTGAGTATCCTGATTTTACAAGACGATTTTTTGTAGAGACAGACGCATCCAAAATAGGTATTAGTGGGATCCTATATCAGTTGGATGATGACAAGAAACATAGGTATTTAGCTTTCACCAGTCGCAAGCTTAGGAATTGTGAGAAGAATTACTATGCAACTGAATTAGAGGCATTAGCAGTGGTTCATGCTCTTAAAACGTGGAAGAAGGTGTTGTTTGGACATGACATAACAGTGATCACAGATCATAAAGCCCTCCAATTTATTATGAAGACAGACTTAGCGAGTGACCGCATCACCAGATGGGCTCTGTTCTTACAGCAATTTAACCCAACTGTTGTACATAGACCTGGGAAGTTAAATCTGTTAGCAGATGTGTTGAGCAGAAACCCTTGTGAGGAAGTAATTGTCAACCATATAAATTTGATTCAAGAGGATAATGGTACTCTAGAAAAGTTGAAGTTGTTAGCGCAAACTCAGAAGAGATATGCACCTTTGCGAAGAATTTACCGTTTTTTGACACGCAGAATGGACAACACTGATCCGGATTTTCAAAGAACTGAGATAGAGGCTAGAAAATATCATATTATGGGAGGTGTTATATGCCAATATATCGACCAGGATCATACTAAACTTAGAGTAGTGATCCCACCCAAGCTTGTCAAACCAGTTATTTGGATGATACACCGAACTGCAGCTCATGTAGGTGTAGACAAGACTTTGGCTCTCGCTCAAGAAACTTTCGTTTGGAAACAAATGGGACAAACGATTCGCGACGTCATAAAGACCTGTGACAGTTGTCAGCGAAGTAAATACTCATCTAAGTTAATGAAATAAGTTCCTAGATCAATATTACCCAGCAAGCCAAGAGAACTTTTCGCGACGGACATTTTCGGTCCGATTCCTCGTTCGACGAAAGGCAATCAGTTCGTTTTGGTAACAGTTGACGTATTTTCGAAATACGTATCTCTATGCCCTATACAGAAAGCTACATCCAAGTACGTAATAAACAGACTTGAGAAAACAGTTATTCCGAGCATGGGGAAACCTGAAGTTTTGTTGAGTGACCATGGATCGCAATTTACTAGTATGGAATTTTCTACTGCTTTGGAACGTTTAGGAATAAGGCATGTGTTTAATTCTGTACGGTATCCAGAGGGAAATCCCGCCGAAAGAATTATGCCGGAGATAAGTAAGCTGTGTCGCTTATATGTGTCAAGGCAACACCATAGATGGATGGAAGTGATACCCATCATTAGCCAATGCTTGAATTCCACAGTACATGAAAGCACAGGACAGATTCCGTCCATGCTTCACCATGGATTGAAACCGGATAGACCATGGGACCGAGTCGTGAGGGCACCAGTAGATCCTCAACCCACACAAGAAAGAAGAGTCGAGATGGCAGGAGAGAGGCTCAGAAGACAGGCGGAGAAGAGAGCCAGGAGACAGGCAGGAAGGAGGTTCCACGAGCCATTTCAAGAAAATGATGAGGTGCTGATTAGGAAGCCAGTCACTTCGAACCTTCAGCTGAAGATCTACCATAAATTCGCTCCATTGTACGCTGGACCGTTCCGTATTGAACAAACATACCAGAATAATAGCTACAAGATTGTCAGAATGGATACTGATGAAGTCGTAGGAACTTTTAATGCAGCTAGCATCAGGAAATACCATCATGCTGAGTAAGGGAATTGTAGAGCTATCGTGTACATGTATTATATATAGAATGCCTGAGAGTGTATTTTTTTTCTCAATCCTGATAAAAAAAGGAGATGTACGGGAGAGATGTACCCGATACCTAGTTTAGGCTATCGGCTACGCCAGCAGACATTAAGCTATAGTTGAGGTTTTGGAAAGAATTAGGAAAAGATAGCGCACCGATCGCGTCAAGAAGAATGTCCAGATGACGTAGGAGGTTTAGAATCAAGGAGGCATTGAAATCAGTAAGAAGATGGAATTATGGATAAAGATGTGAAGCTTTATTGAGATATTTATATAATTATGGTAATTAAACAACTTAGAAGAGGATATATAACATGCATTATATGTGAAAATAATTTTATGGAAGTCCGATAACCCTTAAGTTATTTTATAACGGAACAGCCGAGATGATCTGGGTTCGAGACTATGATCGTGACGCAAGAGCACTGTGGTGGGGGACTACACCACGTGCCTGCGCCGAGCACATAAGCAAGAAGACAGTGTCAGCACATTCAGTAGAGCTCAGTCAGACGAGCAGGTAGGAGCAGCTCTATAGCGCAAGCGAGACGCACAGTGAAGGTCACGTAACATACAGAAACTGTCACGGCAAAAGTGTAGGCGACAGTTCCTGCATCGCCGAGCAGCGAAGGCCAGGCGGGTCATTGATCCAGGCGGGCTGGCCGAGGAAGCAATTACAGACGGCCGGGATATGTCAGAACCGCACTGCAAGTAGTTGAAGGCTTTATTTCAAGCGACATTTCAACGCAGTTTGAACATTGCTTTTATGAATAACTTTATGACTATGCTGTTCTATAACACATTCAAAGCTACTTTAACTATTTCAATTATACGGAATGTTGTTAGCATAGGCACCGATGAACATTAGATCGTGCATTAATAAGATTTATTTCTTATGCAGTTTTCATGAATTACCTAATACAGACAAATACAGGGTGTTTCGTAATTTTGAACACTCTCAAGTAAAATTTTATTTTACAAATGTGGGACTTAGCAGTCATTTGAGATTGAACTTGCAATACTCAAACTGAACATTTAACGGAACAGTGGCGTAACTTAGAAGAGGAGTAGGGGGTCCGCTGTTTCCATGAACTTTTTCGAGAAGGAGTTGGACAATATCCGCTATGGGTAATCCGAAGTTCAACATGTCCGAGTAGACACTGATAGAGACAAGATGGCACCGCAGAGCGATGGATTCGATTCCTGACGAGAGGAGTCCACCAGCTGATTCACTTGGGATTTCGAATGCAATCGTCATTTCATGGATGGAATGATATTCACGCCGATCTTTCGAGAAATTCTTTATGTAGGGAAAATCGACGATCTTGGAAATTTAATTACAGCTGATTATGAAAGGTACTGTAAGAGTCATAACTACCTGATACGATTATTTTCATGAATACTGGGCACACATGTATATTTTTCTAATAGGAGTGATACGATTATTAAGACATGGTTTGAATTTATATACTTCGAATTTGCTAGAATATGGAGTGACCATATGATATGGCAGGCATCATTATACGAAATTCTCACCATTGATTGGCTTTATTAAGCAGATGTTTGGTCTTTTAGACATTTTTCCAGCTAGGATATTTTTTTCATGAATAGTTTTTTTTGTGTAACGAGTATTTCGAACTCGTGATCTGCAATTGATTATCAAAAATTACTTCGTCAGTTCATTGCATACTAGCGAGTGTGTATTATTCATCAGTAGGGATTTTTTCCATTGGATTGTTTGGAGATATTAAGAAGTTATTCACTTTAGTGTATGAACATCGCTTTTATATGACAACTAGAAACTTGTTGATTCCTATCTGGTACATTCACTCATATAGCCTACGAGATGGGGTCCTTCGTATTTATACGATTGTATGGTGGCTACTCATCTTACCCATCGTTCAGGGAACTATCATCCAAGTCGACGGGGCGAGGTCTTTCGTATTTATACGACTGTACGGTGGTTACACATCTTACTCGCCATTGAGGGACTCATTTTTATCATCCGAGTGTACACGAGATGTAAGTGAATCAAACAAGGAACTACTAGTCACATATCAGTCGAAATTTTGTTAAATAAAGTAACGATAAATGTCAACAGGATTGCATTTAGTAATTCTTGTTTGCCAATCCAATATTTTGTTGCTATACTCTTTTGAGAGTAATTTCAGTTTAACAGCTGTTACAGCTGAGGCTTTTGATGATTTTTATAATAGTGTTTGATACCTTTGAGAAGGATTTAAAGTAATTGAATCTTGTAAGATGAATCATTAATGGTCAAGATTTATTTTAAGGGAGATCAGTATTGCAGATTTTGATATGAGAGATTATAGCACATTGGTGTTTTTCTGCGATGTGAATTATGAAATATTGTAAGAGAATTTATGCTATTTGAAAGCAGATCTTAAATTACTGAAGTAATATTTTTCCAATTGTTTAAGAAGTTGTCTAGATGTGATCAGAGTAATTACAGTTATTGGAGATTATGTGCGTTGATAATTTGAAGCCAGTTATATATTTTTTGTAGATCATGCAACATGGTTAAGTGAAGTTTGTGGTAGGCATTTTGTGGAAGTTGCCATGTGATAGTTGCAACGTTGATAATGTATTTTGAGGCAGACATGAGGTCGTCGTACCCAGTCTAGCGTAATTGTTGAGATTCATGCTGTATGTGCTGAATATTTATGGAGTTTTTGGAGTAATTGTTGTATTCAAATGTGATATTTGAAGTATTGAAGAAATGTAATGTCGTTGTGGATAGTTAGATCCAACGTGATGTCGTGAAGGCAATAATATTTTTTGGCATGATAAATTAAATACGAGATATAACTTGGAAGTAATAAAACTGTAAGACAACGTTCTATAAACCATGTTAAACAATTTGTTAGGAAATTAAACAAATAAATGAAGTTGATAATACAAGATTTTCTGAAAATAATAATTAACGAAATAATAATCTGAGATTTAAGCATATTAACGATCTGACCTAATGAAATAAAAATCAGAATGACTAGATGAAATAATGAAAAACTAAATAACCAGATGATTGAAATAAGTTGATAAATTAAATTTTGGAATAAATCAATGAATTAAATAAGTGGATGAATTAAAGATTGGATAAATAAATTGATTGAAATAAATTAATAGACGATTGTAATGATGATGAATAACTGAATTAGAAGGTGATAATTAATTAAAGAAGCTGATGATTAATGAATTAACATGGAATTAAATAAATTTAATTGAGATATAATTTGAAGGAATTGCAACTTGAGTTGAGAATTTAAATGATGTAATGGTGATGAATTAACGATTCTGACAGGACTATGTAGAATTTTGAAGTGAGAATTAATGTGAGATATATTTAATTTTGATGATGACGATAATGATGACCAATGAGAATTTGAATTTTCTGTAATTCACAGATAAGAGATTGTTAATGACGATGTAGATAGTGTAAATTAATTATTCGATGTTTAGGAACATTTGATTAACATGTTCAACATTCAAATTATGCCATGCAAACCATAAATTACGTGATATTTAATATGTGTGATTATTATATTTTTAAATCCACATTGATGTTAAATTAAAGAGAAATTAGGTCTCAGGTTTCACAAATGTCAGTGACGAAAGACATAGTGCTACAGTGATCCTGAGAACCCAAGAGAACTTTATAAATTTTTCTTGTTATGTGGATTAAAAATAATTTTGGATTAGAAAAGAGATGGTTCGATTTTTGGACAATGACAATTTAACTTTGGCATTCGACCATACTCTTAGGTAGGAATTATATTTAAAATGTCTGTCTGACTATCAAAGTAAAATAAATTTGTTTTTATCTTAGTTGTGATCTGATGATGGTGTGATGTTCCTTTTTCTTTCCTTGTCTTGAGTAAGGCTTATCCGGAAAGGAAGTGGTTTTCTAGGAATTCAGTTGATGGCGCCCATTTATATTTGCATTATTTTTATTAAACTTAAGCCCGTAACGACCCTAGAGATACTTTGTCTCGTGATACCCACTGCTTTTTCGATAACTCAGCTGAATTTCCGACACATTCCTTATTTGACTAGAGGTTCATTTAACTCCGCTCTGTCCTGGAACTCCAGGAATGCGATGTTATAGCAGATGGGTCATCGCATCCCCAGGACGAACGGGTACAATACATACATACATACATGCATACATACATGCATTCATTTATTTTGGTGATTCGTATGTGTATTTGGTTCTTTTGACTCCAATTCCCTTTTTTTTTAGATCTGGAACGACTCCGTGAGGCCAATCTCTAGACTATAATTTACTTCAATTTTCATGGAAGTAATAATAAAAGTTCATTTATGTAGGACATTTTATTACAATAAACAAATTATTAAAATGCATACCAAGAGCGAAATATGTACATAATAGAATTAAAGTTCCTCGTACGCTCACACAACAACAACAACAACAAATACGAACTGTGGAAGGGAAGCGACTGGGCCATTTTCAACCACAACCCGAGGTGTCTACCTTGAGAGCTGTCTACAGAATCCCAGACCCAGAAATTATACACACGATTCATATTTTAAGATAACCCTTCTATTCATAAAACAAATTTTACAATAAACATAACATAAACAATTACATGCAGTATAAATAAAGGAAAAGGTGTGGTACCTGACGTAGGATATAACTTATTTGCATTGGCTCCCAAAATATTTCTCTTAGGCCAAAATATTCATTCACATTAAATTATTATCAGTTGACTCGATAACATAAGGAAGGAGGCCTAACCAACAAAATTCCGCATATGCTTAGTTATACAACTTTCAGTTATAGTCGGAAAACAATCTTCAATAATATTTAATACCCGTCAATCAATAGGTAATGTCATAAGACAGTCAATATATTAAATCTTGGATATTTCCTTTCTAAACCTGAGCAAACTCGGAACAAGATCTCAATTCGTCAAACCCTTTTTAAACATCGGGCCTCGATTCTCATTTGTCATCTAACAGCTGTCAATCATAACAAGGTTATCCAGAACACAACAACCGATTACAAAAACAGAAGACGAACGCAATGCCAGCAAATACGAACCCCAACTCAAATAAAATAAAATAAAATAAAAGCTTTACATAATTAACACGGACCTCTATTAGGCAAACTAAACGTGAATAATGTGAAAGATTATATTAACAAACCAGGAACGAATATTTAAAAGCTTTATCCACACAGCAAGTTGAAAGCCTCCCAACTACGTGAGTCAATCACAGTGGTGACAATAAGTTTATAAATAGCATGCACCAGGCAGATACACATGCACCCCAGAAATATATAATAATCCACTTACTTCTATTTTGGAACATGATACCTTTTCACCACATCTTCACAACTCCATTTAACCACATTTGGCCTCTTATGGAAATCCACGACATATAGGTTTGCTTCCCTTAAGGTTGCCTCAACAACAATTATAAACAATAAATAAGGAGCAACTAATATTTTTCTTGTCGACATGACCACTTAGGTATCCGTTTCAAACCGAAGTACAGACCATCACACACTCCAGGTGTACACGAGAACCAACCTCATCTTTCTGCCACATTTTTACATGAAAAATAAATTAATTTAAAGGCAAACTATTCCATATCGATTCATATTTTGGTAGAGCCAGTCATGACGAGGTTTACGAAACCAGACATCCGATTGAGTAGCTAAAAGCTAACTCAATATCTGTAGACTGCATGATGTTATATCCTTTTTAGATCATGTCCCCACACACAATCTTCATTGCATCGAAACAACAATACTAACCGTAGTTACGAAGAGAACCATCTTAACTTGGCAAGGAAGACTATCATTCTACACGCAGATAAGCTTACCGCTTTCACCACCAGGCGAACACGACCCAGTTGTAAACTTCACCAAGGCGCTGCTGCCCTCTAGCGTAGATAAAGAGCACTACCACATCTCAACTCCCAAGAATTTGCATGAAGCTGTCAAAATCAAGTGTACTTACGGTCGAGGCGAGTTAGTATTGTCACAGTTCCTAAGATATTCTCATCTGTCTATTGTTAGCACAGGCACTAGTACTGCTTACTATAAACAAACAAAAATATTATACCTAATTATTTCCTGTTCTTGAAATCAATGCTTCAATTTTTTAGCCTATTTTCATTATATGAAAAAATGGGCTTATGAGATCACGTTTTGTCCGTGTGTGTGCGTGTGTGTGTGTGTGGGTGAGAGTGATGTGTGTGTCCCCCTAATTACTTCTAAACAGCTGGAGCGATTACAATGAAACTCGGTGAGATCATAGCACTATTCTGGCCGACCCCGACCATGCCCTTCAAATTTTATTGTGTCTCACCCATCCAACATGGCGGCTGTGCGAAATATTTCACCAGCATTCAGTATCTCCGAAACCATTACCGATATCGCCCTCAAATTGTGTACGGTGATAAAGGGTACTGATACAAGTTTATCTATGTAACTTTCATAAACCTGTAAAGTACAAAACAAACATGGCGGCCAAGCGACGTTGAAACATTTTAACAGACCTTTCTCGTGATTTAACTCTCTGAGCGCAGTGAAATGTGGTACAGAAAATGATTTTACATATTGTAATGCACTGGCATCTAATTTAGTTCAATTGTTTACATAACCTCAAGATGGCGACAGTGAGAAATTTTAAAATTAAGTTTTAGGTAGATTTCATTAGAAAGCTAACTATTGCAATGGGTCCCATGTTTCGACTTCCGGAAAATTTCGACATATCTTCGCGTTTCACATCCCCCAGACCCCAAAACCACCGTCAGTTCAAAAGTTTATATATAATTTATGTATATATATATGTATATATATATGTATATCAGTTTCTTGTGGACACGATAACTGCCGTAATTTTGCACCAATTACTTCGAATTTTTTACCGAAGATGTATACCTATAAAATCTCGGTCGAGTTCGTTACTGGGCTAAATCGGTCGAAGGGGGTGAAAATGGGGGGCTTTTTTCGAAAAAGTGAAATTTCGCTATAACTCTCTTAATACGTGCAATATCGAATCCATTCAAAGTTCATAATATGTGTCGGATAAGTGCCAAAAATTTATGTCAAATAAAATTTTTGATAGCACCAACCATTGACCAAAGGGGTGGAAAAAAGTGGGTTTTTCGGGAAACATTAATCATATCTCTCTTAATAGGCACAATATCAAAACCGTACAAAATGGACAATATTCCCCTAATAATTACCTAAAACTTTTGTCTGAAAGAATTTTTGATATGACCCACCATTACGCCAAGGGACGAGAAAAATGATTTCGGAATTATAAGAAAATGCTATCAGTGGTTGCCATGGCAACACTACTAAATTGATGAGGCATGGACCATCAGACGTTGCCATGACAACGCACTTGCACGAGATCAGATTCAGTATTTCCATCTGATTAAGTGGTTGGTTGGTTGGTTCTTAAGTTTAGGGGCTGCGACAACGCGGTCATGTAGCCCCGTGTACTTTGGGTGTGTGTAGAATCTGTCTGATAACCGGTGTTAATTGTGATGACTGTATTAGTGTGTGTTATCTGTTTGTTAATTTAAGTACTGCAACTAACAATTTTTCAGATAGTTCCTACTTTTGCCGCCAAGCGCCACTGTCAACGACTACGAGGCCAAGTTCAGAACTGAGCTACTAGACGCCGCCGCAGTCGGCTCTTGGCAACGAACATAGAAACCTAAGAGCGTTGTATACATTCTTAACCTATCCAATTTAGCTTCACACAGGTGCAATTAGTGGAAGGATCTTTAACATGCCATAAATCTATGACATGGGACCGCCGGCTTTACTTCCCCTCCGAAGGAAGGCATACTGAGGGATATTTAACGCTCTTAAAAAATCCGACGGCTTCGGCCGGGTTTGAACCCGGTATCTTGGGCATAGAAGCTCAGCATGTTACCGACTACGCCACCAAAGCCGCCTGATAAAGTGGGAAGCGGCTTCGGTGACGTAACTGGTAGCATGCTGAATGTCTATGCCCAATGTCGCGGTTTCAAAGCAGGCCGAAGTCGTCGGATTTTCTAAGAGCACTAGAATCCCTCAGTATGCTTTCCTTTGGAGGGGAAGTTCCAACGTTCGTTGCGAGTTGATGGTTGGGGTGGCATCTAGTAGCCAAGTTCACAGCTAGGTGTCGTTGACGGTTGTACCTGGTAGCAACATTAGGAACTACTGCTTGAAATTGACCGTCTGCAGTACTTACATGAATTAAGACTAATACAGCCATTACAATTCACACCGTGTATCAGACAGATTCTACACTCACCCAAAGTACACGGGGTTAGATGACCGCGTTGTCGCAGCCCCTAAACTGAGGAACCAACCAGAGGTAGATTTCGTTAGAAAGCTAACTATTGCAATGGGTACCATGTTTCGACTTCCGGAAAATTTCGACATATCTTCGCGTTTCACATCCCCAGGCCCCAAAACCACCGTCAGTTCAAAAGTTATATATAATTTATGTATGTATATGTATATATATATATCAGTTTATTGTGGACACGATAACTGCCGTAATTTTGTACCAATCACTTTGAATTTTTTACCGAATACGTATACCTATAAAATCTCGGTCGAGTTCGTTACTGGGCTAAATCGGTCGTTGGGGGGTGAAAATGGGGGGCTTTTTTTTTCGAAAAAGTGAAATATTGCTATAACTCTCTTAATATGTGAAATATCGAATCCGTTCAACATTCATACTATGTGTCGGATAAAGCCCAAAAATGTACGTTTGAAGAGTTTTTTTATAGCACCAACCATTGACCAAAGGGGTGGGAAAAAGTGGGTTTTTCGGGAAACATTAATCATATCTCTCTTAATAGGCACAATATCAAAACCGTACAAAATGGACAATATTCCCATAATAATTACCTAAAACTTTTGTCTGAAAGAATTTTTGATATAACCCACCATTATGCCAAGGGATGAGAAAAATAATTTCGGAATTATAAGAAAATGCCAAGACCTATCAGTGGTTGCCATGGCAACACTACTAAATTGATGAGGGATGAGCCATCAGACGTTGCCAAGATAACGCACTTGCACGAGATCAGATTCAGATTTCCATCTAAGTGTGAAGCGGCTTCGGTGACGTAACTGGTAGCATGCTGAATGTTTATGCCCAAGGTCGCGAGTTCAAAGCCGGCCGAAGTCGTCGGATTTTCTAAGAGCGCCAAAAATCCCTCAGTATGCTTTCCTTTGGAGGGGAAGTTCCAACGTTCGTTGCGAGTTGCTGGTTGCGGTGGCATCTAGTAGCCAAGTTCACAGCTAGGTGTCGTTGACGGTAGTACCTGGTAGCAACATTAGTAACTACTGCTTGAAATTGACCGTCTGCAGTCCTTACCTGAATTACAGACTAATACAGCCATCCCAAAGTGCACGGGGTTACATGACCGCGTTGTCGCAGCCCCTAAACTGAGGAACCAACCAGAATCTCTGCGGTAGATATAATTTTGCGTGAAGAAGTAACAGACCGTTACATAGTTGCACATCAGTGTCGAAACCTAGCATAAGGACAGTGTGACCACAAGTATAAAAATGGACCCCAAATGACAAGAAGGTTACCGTTCCCATAAGACAATAAAATGTTTAAAATAAGCATAAAATGACGAAAAACAAAGTTAATTAAGCTCCAATTATAAAATACCTTCTCGCATTAAATGAGGTCTGATCCTTCTACGAAAATCTGCATATTCTGCCTATTTTCGCCTATCCCCAAGTTTGTCCGGTGAAATCTACCTCCGCCTTCCGGCGTGCCGAGAGGACTTTTTTATTTCTTGTGTCGTAATCATGCGATCGAAGTGAAAGTTTGAATAATGAACCTAGGCAATAATTGTCATTGAATGGTACATAACTCTATTATGGCATATGCATATAACAATCCAAAATGGCGAGCATCCGAAATATTTAGACGGTTCTCAATATCTATGAATCTTTTACAGCAATCAAACTGAATTTGTTTATGTTCATAGAGGCTATGAACATATGTTCACCTGTAGGACTTTCAGTAACCTGGTGAGCACAAATCCAACATGGCGGAGACGCGAAGTATAAATATTTAAATTGACGTTTCTCGCGAATTAACTATCCGAGTGCAGAGAAACGTTGCACGTTAAATGCTTATACAAATGTTAATCCACTGGCATCTAATTTATTTCAATTGTTTGCATAATCACAAGATGGCAGCTGTGCGAAATTTTAAAATCTCGTTTTTACTTCTTGTGTTCTAATTATGCGATTGAAGTTTGAATGCCACACGTACACAATAATTTCAATGTAATAGTACAAAAATAAAAATCCAACCTGGCGTCCATCTGAAATATTTAGACGGTTCTCAATATCTACGAATCTATCACAACCTTCAAACTGAAGTTGTGTATGTTGATAGAGGCAATTAACCTGAGTAGGATATATGAAAATAGGCTGTATAATTCTTCACGGAACTACTTGTTCCATATCAAAGTAACGTTTCATGATTTACACACACTAAGTATTTTACTTCACCTCAGGTTCTCTTATATCCATTGATCTGGTCATCATGGGTTCACTGATCTCAGTAACAAGATTTTCTCACAGCAGAATGTCAATTGCATAAGCATTTTTTGTCTCCAGAACTTTTCATCCTTCTTCATTGTTTCTATGTGAATGTCCTTAGGCATCCATACCACAAAATAACATATTTCCCGCTATGTTATTTCCAACTGGCCCCGGTTCTGGAAATAAAACTCATGTGAGTGTTAAAGAGTTATCAATCTGTTCTCTTCTGAAAGGCATTGTTCTTGACATTCTCTAGGCTTTCTTTTTCGCTTACATTCTGCCAAATAAAATCCCTTTAACATTTTGCAGGCTTCCAGTATGGTCATATTCCGTGCAGAGTAAGGGCACTTTACTTCGACTATAGCGTCGTCTCCTAATAATCCGTCTGGGGAGGCACCTAAAAACACATAAGTTTTATGTACAAAACGAACACATTCTTCAACTTTTATACGGATTTCTCCTCTAAATTTCGTTTTGCAATTCGCTCATTATCACAGTCATACCCCATTGCCTTTGAGTGAAATTTGCCTCACAGAATGTTTTTGCTACTGGAGCCCATTTCGAAGTAGGTTTCCTCTTTCATACATATCCAAAATTGGATGCCGTAAGTCTGTCCTTTGTAGCTGTGTACCACTTTTCATTTTCCCCTTGGCCCCTTGTTTCCTTTTCCAGTTTTTGTATATCCCTCACTAAGCGTTATTGCTTGATATTCTCATCACTAAACTCTCTCAACAGTACCACATTGAAATCCAACTGCATTGATTAGTTTTCATAATCACGTGAGACAGTACGTTTCATTTCATTAGACTGTTGTCGAGACATTATTTTCCCTTCTCGCGAAGCAAATAAACTTTTTCGGAAAGCTGCTCTTCTTATCTTTCTGATGAGTGCAGTGTCCTTCACAATTGTGGCAGTTTTTTTTCTAAACTGATAGCATTGTTTTATAGTGTCAGGATGGCCCAAACTGAAAAACCAGCCCGGTAGCTTTGGTTCTATGAGTGAAGGAACCTCGTTTCCCTCTATTGATCTGCTTACCTCCCGTGAATTTTGCAACAAGGGACATATCATTTTCGGCAGCATTGCTGGTGGTGTTTGATACTTGCTGGGAACTTATTGCAATTAGGGGCTGCAAGCAATAACGCATAAGTTTGGTTGCAGTTAGCTGTTTGTCTTCACCTTGCCCGCTGGTAGTTCAAAAGTACTGTTTGCAGTCTTTATGGATCCCAATCCAATCCAGTATTTCCGGAAACCAATTTTCCATATTCACAATCGCTACGCCTTTTTTTCCACACAACGCATTGTTTTCATTTGCAGTCTGACTTGCTTCTCTGAAAAAAGATGACACTGAATAGTGCGTGATTTTGTACTCCTACACTTATGTATTAGAAGTAAAAAACAAACTAAACCCGTGGCGCGACAGCCAATGAAGGGCCTAGGCCTAACAAGCAACCGCTGCGCTGTTCAGCCATGTAGCCTGCAGATTGCTGGGTGACGTTTAGTCATCCAATTTGTACGCTACAGGTAATATATAAGTGAAATCATAACTTCTCAGTGCATTACAGATTCTCTAATGCAAGCATAAAGAAATATATAATTTCAAATATAAACTAGGCAAAAAACCTTACGGGTGTGAAGAGGTGTTTTTTTTGTTTTGTTTAGGGCCTGGCTTCCTTTTCTTGGTACTGTCCCCGTATATCCTAGAGGCGGTCTGTTGGATATCCGAAGCACTAGCTGGATTCGTAGACCCTGACTGCTCCGGCGCAAAAGACAAGTCAAGGATCTACCTCCAACTAGACCCTCGCGAATATACGTGGCGGAAATTACAATACAACTGTGAATTACAAGAAAAATACACTTAGCTCGCGGTAAAACACCTACCTTAATCTCGGGGATCTCGTGGTCATCCTCTCTGGACCTAAAATGGGTTTCACAGTTGCATCTCCTTATATCTAAAATAATTCACGACAACACGGCTTCTAATAAAACTAAACGATTTAATAACAAATGTAAACTAGGGCTAATCATTCACACATCAAAATAAAATTCACACTCCCATTCGCTCATCTCCACACTCACGCCACTGGAAGAGCTGCGTTCTATGAACATAATGACAAAATTTGGTGTAGCTTGTGTCCATACATCAAGCTGTACAATAATAACACATCTCTGTCTATTAACATTCTTCTGGCACGCTCCCAAGCACATATGGGCGCTCGGAGCATGCGACCCTCGCCACGTGTCCGATGACAAAACATTCACCGCTACATTCCCAGTCTAGCTGGTTTAAAAAAGATAGAGCGCGAGCCGTGCGGTTCGCAAAATCTCTCCCCATTTGTGCGGCCTGGCCGAGCTATGGCCTTGGCTAGAAACGAGTTTTAAAGAAGTCCTCGCTATTCCCGCCTGGTCCACAAATGTGCTCTCCATAACAATAAAAGCTGTGATAAAAAGAAGCAGATTCACGTCAGACAAATACGTGAACTGTACGCAAATCCTACGTGCTATTGATACAGTATAAAACTTCTACACACACTCTCATTCATACTCTCGCATTGTGACGTCCCAATGGAGTTCATTTCATTCGCACTGAACGAGAAACAAAGCACATACTGTCACATATTCATTCATACTCTAACCTCTACGTTAAACAAACTCTAAACTTCCTATTCCTAATATGTTATACACTCGATTGGCAAATAATAAAGATGAATAAATGAATTTATAATGACGCTTATAGCATCAGCTATAGTCCTTTCAAAGTAATAGCGTCTAAATACACTCGAGCCTGTGCTCTGATATAGCAGTTATGTCAAATACAGGGAACTGTGATCTTTAAAATCTTCTACATCACCAGAAATAACCACCACCAGTCTCTCCTATCTGATCTGGTGTCAAAATAGTTTAAATACATTCGACCACTTAAGGTGAAACATATGCTGTTACATGTCTGTGCTTAATAATCTCGATAAAAGTATAGCATAACAGCTGATATCATCAATTTCCCGTTCCAATTTCAACCGTGACCCTTCCTGTCCTCTCTAAATCCCAGGTCGTGTATAACAAAATAAGGAGTACTCTCTACTCACACTTTAATGCCTTTGCCAAAACTCGTCACGCCCACGCAAATGACTGTACTATAAAATGCGGAACACACCTTCGCAATAACCTCGTATGCCAACTACATACGAAATACACAAAAACCACTATCAAAGGGTTATCAAGTTCACTTCTTTCAACCTGGCATTCCTTACAAAAGGGCATAGTTTCTCAGCGTTGTCACCACAATCGCTGGTCTGATGAACAATAACAACAATTGTTAAATTATTAATTTATACATCTAACGACCTCTGGAATTTACGATACTGACCTCCTCACTTAATACTCTTGAAACGTTACTCTGATAAGTGTAAACTGTCGTGCATACATTTAATAAAAATACTACATCTCATCTTCACACATCTGGGTTCGACTTTAATCGAGGAAGGAATATTATGTCTACAACGTGACATGA
The DNA here is from genome assembly GCA_946902985.2 of Meconema thalassinum. Taxonomy (NCBI): domain Eukaryota; kingdom Metazoa; phylum Arthropoda; class Insecta; order Orthoptera; family Tettigoniidae; genus Meconema; species Meconema thalassinum. Next base: position 598,890,671 of record OX336388.2, on the reverse strand, counting down.
TATTACTCCTCGTAAATATTTAATCACAACATCATAACTATGTATTTGTGTCCAACAAGAATCTATCACGACGAGGATATCAAACGATAACTACCCTAACGTCGGATGATAATTAATCTTCCAAGAAGATTCTAGCTTCCAATATATTAAATGACTGAAAGTGCATAGCTTTCTTCAATAAAAACATACAGTTAGTCATAATCGTATTCGCTTCATTCAGAACGAATGTCTATGAGTTCTGACGATAATAATCGTGTCCACGATAAATGATTCTTTTCCACAATGTGACATGATATTTCACAATATATCACTACCAAGATCTTCTTTCTTGACGTTCCTTCTCGACGGATAAAATGCCCAAATTAAACTAATAAAAATTAATTTGATGGGTAACATAGACGAAAATGTCTATCACCTGCATTCAGAATGAATACAAAAGCGTCGAAAATAAATTACTGTTCCTTAAAGGAAATGACAAAAGCTCGTTCCTCGAACAAGTTAATAATCTCAGTTCAGAAACTGGATTCCTAACAAACGAAGTTAATAGCGTCGCAAGACGATCACTATAACAAATTTCGAAGAATAAAAATGCTATACATGGAGTACATAAATACTGTATCGAGATATGGATAAAGGATTTGCTCATAAAATGTCACTACAAGCTCTAACTACAAGGTTAGTGAACACTGCTACCTGGTCTCGAAGTCTAGAAGATCAAGATAGAGTGTAACAAAATACTCGGATGTTTCATCTCCCAAAGATCTGGGCTGGATCCTAGCTCGTCTCCACGAACTCGTGACCTCAGGAAAGGAACGAATTCCCCCACTGGAAACAGCAAGCTCCGACCGGAATCGAACTGCGGGCCTCCAATCATCATCTTCCTTATGACCGGGATAACCCTGGACCTCTTGCTAATCTTGATGTTTCTTCTATCTCCGTCACAGCACAGTCTCATCATAGCAGTGAGTAGCGTCGAAAGTTCTGCTTTCCACTTCAAAAGGCATTTGAAGAGAAAGTCTTGGACCTCACTCGTATAACGAACATTCATGTAGATGGAATCTGAATATCGTTCTGTAGTCTCTGGTGTTAATGTTGAGCTCATGTTTGACAAGAACGCACTAGAATAGAGTTGTGCATCAAGTCTCATGATCGCTCACTAAGTAGACATTCACGAACAGTCTCCTCTAACGAAGCTCCATCGTTGACTACATTGCTTCTATCTGCTTATACTCCTGGCGCACATAATAATTTAGTCCATAATAATCTTCATAATACTAGACTGAACATTTTTCTTCACTATGGAATACATCTCCATCCTAAGTGTTGTAATACAGTTCCACACAAGCAATATTAATACACACTCGTACTCACTTGTGGCTGTTGCCTGAGCTGCAGTCGCTCGGACAAAGTGTCGAATCGCGCTGGAAAGAAACACTTTTCTCGCGCTTCACAAAACTGCTTATAATTACTGAAATACTTCTCTCAAACTTCTGAAAGTTCGTAATATACAATATCTGCTAGTCAGCTACAATATGTAGTTGAAACAAAATCTCTGAAGACGATCAGACCGAAGTGATTGCGGTATATGTGAACCTCGCAACTTCACCTAGATTCAAGGCGTGGTCGTCTCCGAATTCCGCCCTCGCTTATGCCTTGTCTCCACGAGTCACCTTCTACAAGACCGGTGAAACACTAGGAACTCCTTTCTCTTCCAATTGCACACGTCTGACCTCTTCGACGTTCAGATACACAAGAGCCCCGGTGCTTGGCGTCTCCCCTCCGAGTCTACCGATCCTAGCCGCCTTTTCGAGTTCCCTCTCGAATTCACGCGGGCTCTAGCAAATCGCTTATTTCTTCCAATAGTGACCTGCTATTGACTTATAAAATATTTACAATATTTACAATCATATTCTTCTCTTTTCCAACATATAAATTCATTCTCTAAGGGCTTAAATGAATTAAATATCCATAAAAATTTAGTTGCTGGAACTCCCGTCTTCTCTAAAACTTCTTCCTATTGGCTGTAAGCTCGTATCCAATGGGATAATTTATAACAATAGGTATTTAAACAAATCCTGGGAATATTCGCTGTTGCAATGTCGATTCCAAGCTTCTAGAAACTTCCATTGCGCAATGCAATCATGTGACGGAATTTCCCTCCTTGCTCGACGTCGCCTCACGACTGGTTTCTGCCAAGTTCCAGCCATCATATTCCTTGGTTAAATTTTATCATGGGCTTCGAAAAAAATGTATTATTCCCATTTTCATCCCTTATAATTCATTTTACGGGGGCAGTACTCCCCCTGGAATGTAGTGGAACGCCCTTGAATCGGGTTTGGTGGTGGCTCCAATAAAAAAAACGAAAAAATAGCTCCACGTGATGACCGTAATGCTCTCCACCAGTCGTAGCCTACCTACATGTACATGTATCTATTCTACCAGAAATACTGTCCAAAAATAAAGTGCCGAAAAAAGAACACCTAACGGGCATAAAAAATAATACTGTTGCAGGTAAAATAAATTAAACAAAATAGTACATTATGCAACGAGCCTATAATGGCTATAATTAAGACACGAGTATTTTTATAAAACGAGCGTATGTGAGTTTTATAATTTCCATACGAGTGTCTTAATTACCATTATAGGCGAGTTGCATACGACTGTTTATGTTCGACGATAATTATAAGTTTATTATATGTTTTAACATAAATATTCATAAATATCTGTTCAGTAACTAGAATTTTGTGATCGGGTGGTGCGCTAGGTAGCATATCTCTGTGTTCCAAGCTCTCTGGTCGACCGACGCATGCGCTCTGTGTGCTTCAGTGCCATATGTGCAGATCGTGAACCAGTATTCAGCAAAACTGTCACCGTAGTCGTTTGAAATCAACGCGCTGTGTAGAAATTGGGTTTGGGTATATTAAGGTACAGTGCTATTTCTTGTCTCATTTTCACCAGTTTATTTACGTGAACATATTGAACCCTTACAAAGAAGGGACTATGAATTTAATTTAAACAAGAGCTGGATTCTAATTTGCCATAAACAGAATTACAGAGACTTGATTGGATTTAGTAAAGGAACTCACGGCCGTCTTCTTCATAGTGGTAGTCTGGTTTTCCCTCTGATCTTGCTGGCGGAATGTTGTTTGGTTCTGCCTCAATATTGTGTAGATCCTTATCTTGATACGGGCAGGGAACCAATTTGTCCCGTCTCCCGACTGACATATGTGAATGGCTTTGCTCCAAAATTCACTTTTGTGAATATGATCAAAGACACGATCATATTCACGTCAGTAGTATTAATTTAAAAACTTCTTGAACTGATAAGTTGCGATCTCACAGCGAAGATGTCTGATAGACGTGAAGATTCAGAAACTCTGAGAAGATTGGGGGTTGAGAGTAGATGACCATTAGTTTTTAAGGAAGATGAACTTCCCCACTCTGCAGTATTTCTCGACCAATCAATTAGGTATCCTGATGACGTAGCTCCCCACTCCAGATCCCTAAGTTCTCATCATGCCTCTTAATTAGTTGGGTTAACCACGTGGTGCGCTTTCGGTAATTTATATAGACATGTTGGATTTTGAGCGCATGCGCGAAGGTATCCTTATCTAATTGGTCAAACAGCTGTTTCTTGAGCTGTGATTGGTGGGAGAAACTGTTTCATAATGATAAATAGTGTTATAATGACCATCATTATGATACAGTGTTCAGACATATATAGTGAGGGTCGAACATAAAGTAATTAATGAGATCGATGAACTCCATTTTTCATCAAATACGAAAAAGTAACTCCACGTGATGACTGTAATGCTCTCCACCAGTCGTAGCCTACCGATATGTACATGTATCTATTCTACCAGAAATAGTGCCCAATACATAAAGTGCCGAAAATAGAACACCTAATGGGCATTAAAATATAATACTGTTGCAGGTCAACAAAATTAAACAAAAAGTAATTAATGAGATCGATGAACTAAAAACAAGAAGTCGTAACTAGGAACTGGTAAAATATCTAAGGATCATTCAGAAATATCCAGACCTTGACAATAATTCAGAACTAACCAGCACAGTCAATCACAACATTGGACTAGATGCTCGTGAAGTCCATACCGTCTGGCAAGGTTGTCGCTCTCCCAAATAACACTAGCTCCACTCCCCTCCCCTCCCCTCCCCCAACCCTCCACCAACCCACTCTCCATGACCTTGTTCTACTGCCGCGCCTTGTTGCAATACAGTAACACTTTTATTCACAAACTTCCCAAAGTCATCCCGGCGATTCTATTCAACTGAATTAGGTTTTCGATGCGGCTTTAGAATCAGTGAGTAAAACTCAACTTTCGTATTACCCGTTTTCTTTCGAATTTTAATCAGATATTTGGAGAAAAAAAACAGCAACTTTTCTGTTTTTGAAATTAAAAAGTAAGGAATGAATTAATATCAATTCTGCTACTAGACAGAGTACATAGCAGTTTTCAGATTGCAGATTGGAGCTCCCTTTCGATACAAAATAAATAAATAAATAAATAAATAAATAAATACATAAATTCAGCTCCGCTTGTACTGCAATCTGTTGAAATATATTCTTACCAAAGTGTCGGGACATTTAGCCTTAAGTTTCATTTAACTAGCAGGCGCAGCCACGTTCTGCCCGCCGAACAGTTATCCATTGCAGGTTACATACATTCACTCTTGCCCTCGCATCTCGCTGATGAAGTTTCGCTTTCGATTCAGGTTTTATTTTGTCGTGAATTATTCATTTGTGGGGCTTGGGACATCTTGGTCATCAGCCCCGTGCATTTTGGTGTGTGTTGAGCGTGTCTGATAACCTGTTTTATAATCACGGCAGTTGTGTGTGTAACTGTATCAGGGACAGGGATGAGGTAGGCGCCCCAAGACTTGAAGAAAGGTACTATCCCGGCATTTTCCTGGAGGGAATGAGGAAAAACCTGGGGTAAAATCACACTCAGGATAGCCACTGTCAGCGTCGGGATTCAAACCTACGATATGTGGACTTGCTAAAACTGCCCTCGCGACCGCGGTGCACTATTTAACGAGCACGCCTGGGTTGTGGGTTAGAGTTAGACTAGAGGAATAAATGTGTGCGGAGTGTAAGATACTCTCATGAGTACAATTTTACCCTTACGAAGGACAGACCCGAGAACACCATGATGCACAGTGCTGCTGGTCTGATCTATCACAGTGATTCTCAAACTTTATCTGTCGCGCCCCCCTTCTGAAACATAAAATGTCTAGTCCCCCCACCCTTATTCTTCTTGTTCTTTATTAGGACTGAATATTTCAGAAGGAGGGCAAGCACCATCACCTTCATGGAGTGTCTTTCTACCACTGTTAATAAGCCACTTATCCATGGGTAATGGCGTAACTTGTATCGGTTTATTGTAAATCGGGCTAACCACTTACACTAAACCCGCACTAGAATTCACCTGTTCTCTCTCTGTCTAAACTGACTGCAAATGCCTGGCTCAATTCGAGTTGACAATGGCAGAAATAGAAGAATCTTGTAAGGAAGTTGTGGTCACATTGTCAAGCGGCTTATTGTCATTAATGGTTGTTTGGGGGGTGGATCGTGAAAGGGTGCTGTATGGGAAATGTTACTCTACACCTATTCTCAGAATTCCTTGAGGGAGAATCAACTGGGCAGTTCTTGTGAAATAAAACAGCAAAAATACGAGTTTATTAGTCTTGAATGGCCGTGGGAGTTTCCTGTCTATGATAGCAATATTAATTAGAGAATATGAAATATAATTATTTCGATTTATTACTCTCTGCGCCCCTCTTAGGGAGCGTAACCCCCCCCCCACACACACTTTGAGGACCCTGAGCTTGCTACGTGATAGTAATTATTTGCGCCCATGTGAAATTTGTTCCAGGGCGAATATTAATTATGAAATACAATAATTGAGGCGTAAAGCTGATGGATTGGAATCCGGGCTAGCCATAGGAAACAACATAATTGGGGCGTTCCGTATGAGAAGGGCGAGCCCGCCACATATGCATTTGGAGATAGTCAGTGTGGAGGGTTCGTGCTTGTGAATTAGATAAGGGCGAGGCCACCATTCGGTGCTCTGGACATGTTAATGCTGGGAGCAGTTTCAAATTCAGACTCTATTGTAATACTACGACTACTATTGGAATATGAAACATAAAGTATATTGTTACTGATGTTACTCGTTGTACTGTAAATGAATGGAACAAAATATAGGTTCATTTATGGAGATACTGTAAGGCACTACGTACAGTAAAACATAGTATTGTAGAATAATAGACATTGCAATACATTAAACGTGACAGTAAATAACGGATAGCATAACGCAACACGATTACACCTCCGTGCCTTAGGCGGCAGCGCGCCGGCCTCTCACCGCTGGGTCCGTGGTTCAAATCCCGGTCACTCCATGTGAGATTTGTGCAGGACAAAGCGGAGGCAGACAGGTTTTTCTCCGGGTACTCCGGTCTTCCCTGTCAAAACTTTCATTCCAGCAACACTCTCCACTATCAATTCATTTCAACTGTTATTCATTTAATCATTGCCCCTGAGGAATGCGACAGGCTTCGGCAGCCGGTTCAGTTCATATCCTCGCCGCTAGATGGGGGGGGGGGCTTCATTAATTCCATCCCTGACCCGGTCGGATGACTGGAGCAGGCTGTGGATTTTCATTTCAACACTATTACAACGTCAGTACAAACGTACTACATCCACTCACCGCGGCGATCACACCGCGACTGGGGCTGTGACGGGCTTTGCGGGAGCATTTCAATGAATATGACACCTCGGCTGCCACCTTGTCGCTGCAGGCTTCAATATAATGTTCACTTTCCGGACGATAAGGGGGAGCTCGCCTTGAATTACAGACCATAACAGCAGCTACCTGATGAGGAAATAAAAGAATCCCGACTCACGGAGGGCTCGCCGTTCTCTTACGGAACGCCTCAGTTGAGGTTGATGAATGCATGACAATGTTTTCTATTAGAGGCTAAAATATTGGGTCAAACTTCGGATCACGTTTTGTGTGAACCATTTCTCGGCCCCTCACTCCTTGAAAATATGTTGAGATAATTGACTATGATCAATTACGAACTACTTACAAATCGTTTAACACCAACCCAGGGTCTTGACTACTAACAATGTGTGTGCTCCTTGATATTCTTATCCGATTTTAAAGCCAAGAGTGTTGACTGTCTTAGGAAAAGTTTCACTGTACTGTACTTTCTTTGCTTCAGGGTGCATTACAAACACGTGAGGATACGAGCTGGCGCCTACAACATATCCGACAAAACCGAAAAATTTCAAGTACGAAAATTGCGAAGAATTCATAGAAACAAAGATTATAAATATGATCCTTCGCAGTTTGATAGTGCTGTGCTTGAACTCTTTAAGCCATTGGATCCAGCCAAAGATGTAACAACCATCTGCCTTTTAAATAACAAAGGACCTAGTCACAAATTCAACGTGACCAAGGGTACTAAATGCACCGCTGCCGGATGGGCCCCAGGAATATATAGTAAGAAGTCACTTTGCTAATTCCAACAGTCGTTTTAAGGACACTGGGAAGTTAATTAATAACACCTATAACTAGGTAAAAGGTTATGTATTTTCCACCTAAACTGTGAACAGGGCGATTTCTCATACTCTTGCATTAGTTGCTGCTTTGCTTTTGTTCCGTCCTACCATTTTCACTAGTCTGGTCTAGTGAGGTCATATCATATTCCATTCCCGTTTCAGCTATTGCCGGCTCTGGATGTTAACGAGTCCCACCACTTTACTTCCTCACTGATCCCAGTTAGCACCTTCACTCTCACTAATGTACTCCTCCGCATTCTTCGTCGCCCTCGAGGTCTTTTCCCTCAACCTGTAGTTCTTCCATTGTTTCTGGCAACCTTTCCCCGCTCATCCTCTTAACAGATCCATACCATCGCACAGTGGGTCAAAATCGAAATCTAGGAGGACGAATTTATTTATTTTCATAATTAAAAAATCAAAATTTATTACTTCTACAGCATTCTCATACAATTGCCACTCACTATTCTGGGATATAAACGCATCTTAGTGTAAATCTGTCACCACTGTTCGAGCAGTCTGAATTGTAGGGTGAATGTAAGTGTCTGTGGTTTGGTTGTCTTTGTGGTTAGTGTGATGCTTTAAGATGGTATGGTATGATCTTTGTAACGTGTTTCAGTTATTAATGGGCGTAATTTTAGCTATATTTGCAATACATAATATTTAACTATTATTTTTAAAATTATATTTTCACTTAGATTTTTAGTATGTCGCGTCACTCTGCGTCACTTTCTACTAAATGTTAAAATGTAGATAATGTTTTGTAGTTTACGCCTGTTATAAGATTTTTTGCATCTTTTTGCAACTTACTTAGTTATTTTACTTTTTAGAAGATGCCGCGAAACCAGTTCTCACACGTTTACAACTGTTTGAAGCACTGGGTTCGACGATTATGTCAAAAGTGGAACTTTGTGACTTTGTTAAAAGTAAATTAGGGGTAGAAAATTGTTCTGAAGAGATAACTGGATGCTCTATCCAACTCCTAGTCATAGACAATTTCTTGCATGTGTAGACGTAGCTTAAAAAGGTCTTAACTGTTATTTATTATGAATTAAACAAATTATATGCGTTGCTTTCACTCTAAATTCAAGATTAAAACGTAAAAATAATGTTGTCCCCCTAGATTTCGATTTTGACCCACTGCGCATCGTAATCTCTCTCTTTCTCTCATACCTTCCTCTTTTAGTTCCTTTCTAATTTCAACATTTCTTACTCTATCTAATATTGATTTCCTTTTAACTGCTCTGAGGAACTTCATTTCCCCTGCTTACAATAAATTTGCTCCGTCAACGTCTAAGTTTCTGCTCCATGATGACAATGGGTGAGTAATACAGTAGGTCTTTTGCTTTTTATAGAAATGTCTTGTCCCAAACCTGGTGTTTTTTATTTGATTAGCTTGCCACGGTGGGTGAGTGGTTATCATGTCTGTCTACCAACCCCAAACTTGCAGGTTCGCTCCTGGCCATGGTAAGTGATTCTTGAAGGGCGACAATAATCACGACACACATGTCATACGTTGTTGGCATGTTAAAGAAACCATTTGAATTCAGTAAGCCGTGTTCATAATGGCAAAATTAATCTCAGGATATTCCGCCAACACAAAAGTTCCTCCTTTCGCTATAGTGTCAAGAAGCTATGATATCTACGGTATCATCTTTGACTTTCATAGCGCTCCAAGGAACAACAAAATTCGACGTGCAAGCTGCTCTCTGGGCGCAAATAAAAAAGCTTGCACCCGGCACCCAAGGCCATACGATATTATTATTATTATTATTATTATTCGATAAAACGTTCCTAATTTTTGCAACCTCTTATTAATTTATTATCCTAGCCTGCCGTCATTTGATATTTCACTGCCTAGGTAATTGATACTGTCTACCACTTTGATTGGTTATGCATCCAACTCAATATTCTCCTCTATATTTCTGTCTCTTCCGAATATCATGACTTCACTCTTGTCTTTATTCATTCTTAATCCATACCTTTTCATAATTTCCTTCCATGCTTCTAGTTGTAACTGCACATCTTCCTGAGTATTTAGTGAGGTGTGGTAATAAATTGTGTAGGTACTTGTATAACCTTGGTCTCACAATATTTTAATTGCAGTAAACATTGAACTTAAATTTATTCATCACTCCAACGTGACATACAGTAACGTATTTCAACAGGTTATGGGCCAAAACGTATAGGGACTTAGTGAAAATTGAGGGTTTTTTCGTCTTTGTGGAATTATAAGTGCATATGTTCGTCATCACGTCGACATGGAGGAAGAGAGATATCGTATTCAACTTTTTGATGGAAATAATTACAGTGACTGGAAATATACTGTAGAATTGAAGTGTTAGAGCATGTGGTAAACTATGGGCGAAATTATGACAATCGTACATGATAATCGAGTCAGATAGTGAGGCAGTTCGAACCGGGGAAAGGAACAATTAAAAGAACTTCAAAGGAAAGATAAACAGTGTAAAAGTTTAATTGTACAAAGGATCCAGGATGCACAATTGGACCATGTGAAGGAAAAGAAGCAGACATCCAAATATGTATGCCCTTAAAGAGAGATTTGGGAAGAAAACTATTACCACTCGCATGGCCCTTTCGTCAGAGTTACACAAATTAACCTACAAACCGGAGTGGTGGCTCAGCGGTCTAGCTGTATGCCTCTCACCAAGGCGGTCCGGGTTCGATTCCCGGTCAATGCATGTGAGATTTTCGAAGTGAAATGCCATGTCCTGTGGTTAGGATTCCACGTAAAAAGGAGGTCCCGTGGCTCATGATCTACAGATTAACGGTCACGTTAAACTACAAGTTTCCTTTTTCCTTAACCTACAAACCATGTGAAAAATGGTTTCCGGATTATCTTTTGGCTTTAAGTTAATAAGAGGACTAAGATAAGCTGATAGATGATGAATTTGTTATCATAAAATTTCTCATTTCCATGCCCAAGGAATATAAATCAGTGGTGACAAGTTTACAAACTTGAACTTCCAGTGAGCTTACTCTGCAATTCGTGAAAGTAAGAATTGAAGAATATGAAACGAACTAGGAACCACGATCAAGTTTTAAATATGAAGTATCAAACCATATGACGTTAAATGGTTCCAGAGGGGCAACCTTAAAGAAAGTCATGACCGAAATGGTGAAGGATCATTTAATTTCCATTGCCATAATTGTGGCAACACTGGACATACGAAAATTGACTGCATAAATCCTGGAGGTGGAGTCTTTCTAAAATCAACAACATTTAGCGGTCGAGGTGGCCACAGAGGAAGATAAACGAACAAAATGGAAGCCAATGGCCAGGAAGAAATGCAAGTGTTGCAGAAAATGAGAATTATCACGATACAGGGAATCCACTCACCTTTGTGAGTGATACAGAAAAGTGTCTGTGTTAAAAGTGGAGTGTAGGTGTTCGGTTCTGGTGCGTCAGATCATTTAGTGAGAAGTGCTCTTCCTGTGAAAGTTTAAAAGGTGCTGCTAGTGTCAGTGAAAATCAGTAGCGTAGCCAAGATCGACCAATCGGAGAGATTTAAGTACTGTAGCTGCGACATAACCGGATTTCCGGGAATTGCCAGACATGTAAAATGGAGCAACTCAGCTGTCTCACTGTCAAGACGTTAACAAGGATCTCCAAATTAGTGTCAACGCACCCATAGATCCTTATTGAAACATTTTATTTGTAATTAAAACTAGATTAATTTATATCAGGTGAGTCAGCCTCCCTTTATAATATTGATTTTATGCAACCCAATTAACGTGTATTATCATGTAGGTCGATATTTCTCTGCTTGCATTCCGTATGGTACTAATGCACTGTAAGAATATCCCGCAAACGATACTGAACCCTATTATTCCCCCACTTGATATGACTACAGACCGTTCGAATAATACGATGTACCTGCAGTCAATTATTGTATAGCAACATATAATCTACGTTAAGACGTCGTGCCAAGTAGCTGGGTATCGCAAAACATGGAATTAACGGTTAGAACTATGATATAGTGACGTGGAGAGCGTTTGAAACAGCGAAGTGGAGGAGCAACGTACTCTAAGACAATTTTAATAAATGTTTGTTTCAAAGCTGAGGCGTGGCTCAAGCAGACAAACACTGGATTTCCGTTTGACGGATTAGAATACCGAAGGTTCGAATCTCCCGTCGGAAAGATATTTATGCAACGTTTTGCATCGTCATGAGGCTTCAATGCTACATTCACCTGTGATGGGTGCCACAACATGCAGTATAATGGCAGTGTTTGTGCGCTACGCACTCTGCTCAGCTATACAGTGGGATTGAAGTCACTTCACTCATCCGTCATGTACTCCACGGACGAATACGTTGACATGCTTCTTGTTTACAAGAAGGGAAGAGATAATTCCTTGCAGACATTCCATCTGTATCGGGAAAGATACCCAAACAGGCTTCATTCGACTGGAATTACTTTATGCAATATTGAAAGACGTTTACGAACAGGGGTACGTGGGGCGATAACACCTGTCCGACAGAGGACCATAACATCTGGTGAGAATGAGGAGGCAGTTAATGACGCAGCTTGCAATAACCCTCACACTAGTACAAGAGCAATTGCACAACAGGTGAACATCAGTCAGTCGTCCGCAACTCGTATATTGCATGCGCATAAATATCACCCCTACCATCTACAACTAAACCAGGAGCTCCATGGGGTATTTGAAACAAGCAGTCTACACCCAACAGCCAGAAAATCCAGAGTGCCTTCGACAACTCATCGTCGAAACTTGTAATTCAATAACACCGCCATGCTACAACACTCTAGAATGCCCATTCAACGGCGTGCGCAGATGTCAGTGGCTGTTAGGAAATGTGGAAGATGGTGCAGCATTATTATCAGAAATCCTATTCTGAGACGAATCGAGATTCCACAATAATGATACGTTAACTGCCATAACATGTACTATTGGAGTGCTGACAATCCCCACTGGGATAGACTGGCAGCCTATTAAGTGCAATGGGGAGTGCATGTATGGTTTGGAATTTTAGGCGATCGCCTTATTGGACCGTATTCTTTTGAAGGCCATTTGACAGGCCCACGCTATATATACTTTCTACGCCATGAGCTCCCACTTCTGCTCGAGAATGTGCCTCTAGGGGAACGTTTAATCATGTGGTTTTAACACGCCAGAGCTCCACCAAATGGGACGTTAGTGCTACCCGCAACCATCTCAATAACACACATACAGGAAGTGGTTAGGAAGAGGAGGACCTGTCCCTTGGCCCGCCAGGTCACCTGATTTAACGCCATTAGAATTCTTCCTGTGGGGGTATTTGAAGCAAGCAGTCTACACCCAGCAGCCAGAAAATCCAGAGCGCTTTCAACAACTCATCGTCGAAACTTGTAATTCAATAACACCACCATGCTACAGCACTCTAGAATGTCCATTCAACGGCGTGCGCAGATGTGCATAAACCAAGAAGGTTTTGAGCATTTGCTACCGTAGCAAACCATTATTAGTGCAGTTAGGTCCCCTGCTCCCACCTATCCGTCTTGTCGTAGCCTGTCCCTAGTGACAAACGCACACTTTCATTTACTGGCAATTTGCATACAGGAGGATATTACGAGATGGTAACAAACTAAATAAAACTTTGTTTGGCGGCAAAAGTAGGAACTACTTCAAATTAAAAGTCTGCAGTCCTCACTTGAATTGAAAACAAATAACACACACTAATACAGTCATCACAACTAACACCGGTTATCAGGCAGATTCTACACGAGTCATGTCCGCCACCCTGTACACCCCTTACTAGCCATGACCAAGTCGTATCAAACGCTAATTTTGGTTTTTAAATTATAATAATAATTATTATTATCATTTCTATTGTCCATGAGAGACAGAGTATATTTTCTTCAGGAAGTCAGAATGTTACAACAGCTCACTCCAAGCCCACGGGCAGAACATGCATAAACTAAAAGCATACTATTGTGAACAGTAGCACATTAAGTGGACATATTTCTATTAGATATTTCTTGGAAGACCTACTCTGAGAGCTGGTCACAGTAAACACATTCTTAACTTCCCAGACTGTCTCCCTACTTTCGAAAGGGACACATATTCTGGTCCTTTCTCATAATATTTCCTGGAATAGGAGTTTGTAGCAATATGAACAACAGCAGTAAGGTTAGGCCAAACCAGCCCCAACGCTTATGGTCTGATTGGCTGCCAACCCCTCTTACCACTAGAGATACACGCTATTGGTGAATCTCTGTTTGTGTCCAGCATTTCTCCCACCAGAGAAATCTTATGTTATATACTGATGCAGAGCCCATTTTCGCTCTCTTCACAACAAGTGACTTGTACGAGATGCCTCGGCTAGGAGACATTCTCTCTTCATAACTTTCAACCAGACCAGGTGGTCGCTGCTAAGGGAGCTGTCTCTATATTAGATACACTCGTAATAACTAGGCTTCATGTAAAGTGTATTATAAAAGTACTTAAGGTGTTGGTAATCAATAAACAAACATATTCTCAACGTCTTCAATTCTTTGTGAGTATAACATAATCTACAGCGCGAGTAGAACTTGAGAGGACCAAACTAGTAGATTCTCAAGCATATATTCAATTAATAAACGAGTGTCGATAAGTTCACTCTTCTCCAACTAGACAACTGGCCGGAGATCTACAAAACTTATCTTACGCACCCAAAGTACACGGGGCTACATGAACGCGTTGTCGCAGCCCCTAAACTAAGGAACCAACCAACCAACCTAAATAAAACTTCAATTAGGAGACTATCCTCGCCCGTACTCGAACATCTCACATATAGGATTGGCTCTTCGTCATGTTCTCTATGTGCTTACAACATGAGCTATACTGCACCTCGTAGATTACAGCTCACTTGAGATTTTCAAAATGGTTGCAATGTCATTCCATGTTCTATTGAGATTTCATTTACGTCTTAGATGTCATTGTGTAGGCCGTGAATTCAAAGATATCCCTTGCACTCTGATGACTGTGCGCACCGGAAGAGCAATTGCTTTCAGCGCGAATAGAAAAATGCGTGTCTGCGGCACGCAATAACATGTGATTATAGCATTGAAGCGTCGTGAAGTTGCAAAACGTTCCAAAAATATTTTCCCAATGGAGGATTCGAACCTTCGATATACCGGTCCGTCATTAGGAATTACAGTGGTTATCTACTTGAGCTACGCCTCAGCATTGAATTACACAAGTATTAAGAGCGTCTTACGTTAGGGTACGTTGCTTCATCAGTTCTCTGTTTCAAACGCTCTCCACGTGACTATATCATAGTTTTAAGCGTTAATTTCATGTTTTGCGATACCCAACCACTTGCCATGACGTCTTAAAGCAGGTGATATGTTAAACTACAATAATTGAATACAGGTACATCATATTACTCGAACGGTCTGTAGTCACATCGGATAGGGGAATAATAGGGTTCAGTATCGTTTGCGGGATATGCTTATATTGCATTAGTACGGAACCTGTATTTAAAAAGCCTAGCGAAAGTCACGACGCGGACATTTCTTTTTTTTTCTTTTCTTAGTCGTTTACCCTCCAGGTTGGTGGAACCCACGGACTCAGCGAGGGAACTCACCACTACCGCCTCGACGGGCAGTGTCCTAGAGTTGGGAACATCTAATCGCAGTGGATACAACTGGTGAGGTGTGATCGGCACCTCCCCCAGGCGGCCTCACCTGCAAAGCGAACAGGGGCCTCATGAGGGAAGGTAATGGATGGTCAGGATGGATAAGCAAGGAAGAGGGAAGGAAGCGGCCGTGGCCTTGAAGAAGGTACCATCCCGGCATTTGCCCGAAGACGAAGTGGGAAACCACGGAAAACCACTTCGAGGATGGTTGAGGTTGGAATCGAACCCCCTCTACTCATTTGGAACACCCGAGGCTGAGTAGACCCCGTTCCAGTCCTCATACCACTTTTCAAATTTCGTGGCAGAGCCGGGAATCGAACCCAGGACCTCCGGGGCGGCAGCTAACTATGCTGACCGCTACGCTACGAAGGCGACGTAACAATTCTATGTTTTGAATTAAAGGCTACCCGCACAGCTTACAACCATTTCGTGAAGCCAGGATGCTTCGCAGTACCATTGAAAGATTTTATCGGTTCATTTTTTTTAGCAAGGAAAAGAAGAGTTTTGAAATGAATATTTTTAACATGGTAATAAATGAGATGTCGCCTCCATAGCGTAGCGGTCAGCATGGTTAGCTGCCGCCCCGGAGGTCCTGGGTTCGATTCCCGGCTCTGCCACGAAATTTGAAAAATGGTACGAGGACTGGAACGGGGTCTATTCAGCCTCGGGTGGCGAAAATGAGCAGAGGGGGTTCGATTCCCCCTCAGCAATCCTCGAAGTGGTTTTCCGTGGTTTCCCACTTCGTCTTCGGGCAAATGCCGGGATGGTCCCTTCTTCAAGGCCACGGCCGCCTCCTTCCCTCTTCCTTGCCTATCCATCCTAACCATCCCTTACCTTCCCTCATGAGGTCCCTGTTCGCTTTGCAGGTGAGGCCGCCTGGGCGAGGTGCCAATCCCACCTCACCAGTTGTATCACTTCCGATTCGATGATCCCAGCTTTAGGACACTGCCCGTAGAGGCGGTAGTGGTGCGTTCCCTCGCAGAGTCCGTGGGTTCCACCAACCTGGAGGGTAAAACAACTAAAATAATAATAATAATAATAATAAATTAGATTTAGATCGACCTAGAAATGTCATAATATCAACTTTCAGTGAAGAGTTGTAAGCAGAAACCGGTCTTTGACAAGGCACGTGATGGGTGCGCACCAGGATCAGGTCGGCGCATGGCTTTGCACGCGAAACGCGACTAAGCTCGTGGACAAAGGAGGCACGTGACAGGAGTACAGCCAATGGGAATATTATTAATTGATGACGTGCAAGTATATTATAATTACTTTGGAGTACATTTAAAAGTAATTAGACGATATAAGAGAATTAAAAAGAAATATCGGAATGATTGGAATTATATATAGAAGACTGATATCGGAGATATTAGGCTATGAAGTGAACTTTCATTGTTCGCCGCCAATAATTGACATTGACGCCATTTTATTTTGACAAGGAGAGGAGAAGCGCATTCTCAGTCAGATTATTCCATTTCGAACATCGATTGAGTGTAGACGTGTTTGTCTGAGTTGCAAAGAGTCCGAGGAACGCCAAGTTAGGTTGACAGAAGCATCGTCGTCACCTTCGGCCAAGCTATGCGGAGGCTTCGCTAAATAAATACAACATGAGAAAAAGGATGTAGTTATTTGAAGCCACGAAAGTATATAATTGTTTCAACGAAGTGAATTCGATATTATAAACAGAGTGAAAGAAAGTCTACGCATATATGTGACATATAAGAAGAATATCCAGAATTTCTACATTTACGAGAGTTATTCAGAATTTATATAACGAAATTATTTCCACGAAAATTCTGAAACATTGAAATATTTCTATGTCATTTTGAAATATAAGCTGCGTTCAAAAGGTAACGAGCCGGAGGGATAATTACAGAAACCAGTACCTGTATGTTAGACGTATTGGCCCTGGCTGTTGAGGCACTTGCCCCACTGAGACACGAGGCGGTGAATGGCTGTCTCATAAAATTCCCCGGGCTGCGATGTGAACCAGTTCCGCACGTACAGCTGGACGTCGGCGTCCGAGGTGAATCGTTGGCCCCGCACAGGCCTTTTCAGGGGACCAAACATGGCGTAATCACAGGGAGAGAGGTCTGGACTGTATGGAGGGTGGCCGAGAACCTTCTATTCGAATTTCCGCAGGAGTGCCGCGACTGTGTTGGCCGTATGAGGTCGTGCATTGTCGTGGAGCAGAATAACCCCACAGGTGAGATTGCCTGGTCGTTTTGTTTTGATCGCTTGGCGAAGGGTGGTCGAGGTTTGCGAGTAACGCTGGGCATTCACTGTTGTCCCGTACGGCATGAAGTGTATCAAAAGGGGGCCATCTTGGTCAAAGAAGAACGTCAGCATTACCTTTCCTGCACTCGTGTGGATGGCCTTGCCTTTTTGGGCGGTGGTGATCCTGGATGCTTCTACTGGAGGCTTTGTCGTTCGGATTCTGGTTCGAAGTGATGACACCATGACTCATCTCCAGCCACTACTCGTGCCAGGAACCCATTCCCTTCCCTCGCATAGCGCTGCAGATGACCAAGACAGTGGGCCAATCGACATGCTTCCTGGTGTGTTTGAAGACTGTGGGGCACCCATTGGGCACACACTTTGCGCAAGTGCAGTCGTTCCTTCATGATGGTGTGCACACTTCCGACGCTCAATCCGACCACGGCGGCTATGGCGTTCACTGTCACTCGGCGGTCCTGGGTAATGAGTGCATCAACCAGCTGGCGTTGTCATCGGTAATGCAGGGGGGTGCCCGAGACCGGGCATCATTGTCTAACGACACCCCTCCTTCCCTGAAGCGCTTGTGCCGCGCCTTGACCCTTGCAAGGGACTTGCAGTGTTCGCCGTACACTTGTGACATTCGGCGATGAATGTCCGTTCCCCCTACTCCTTCCGCTGTCAGAAACCGAACAACACCTCTTTGATCTTCGTTTGACGCCTCCATGTCCCTGTTTGCAACGAGACTGGGGACGTTGGACGATTGATGCCTGCTGTTGTTCGCTTTGTATCGTCACGTGACGTGCACGCGTCCCCTCCAGCGACGGGCTTCCACGCTCTGGTTGGAACCACACCTCGTTACACATGCCACGATTAGCCGATGTCATTACCGGTTTGCGCATTCCAGCCTCTGGCTCGTTAATTTTTGAACACACCTTATATTATGAAATGGTTTTGAAACTTGAGTCGGCGAGGATATTTATCATAAACTTCATGACAGCAGCAGAGATGTGTCACTAAACAATTAGAGGAGAAATAGCCTACTTCAATATGTGGATTTCCGGAGTGACTTAACGCGCCGAGGAACCTATATGAAATGGTAGTGGTATTGTATCTACTGCAATCCACTAATGGCACTACAAAAGCAACGAACGAATGAGTTTCCAATGTCATCTCGGAAACTTCATTCACATAACAACTCTTATCTACAAGCTACCCTAGAACTTCTAGAGAGGAGACAAATGAATCATGAAAATCAGAGCTATTCTAGCTCAAGAAGCGAACGAGATATGCCAGTTCGTATCCCGAGGAGATTGTGGAGGCGAGATGTTCGACTTCAGGTAGACGGACGTTGGTGCAGCGGAGAGGCGTGACCAGCTGGGAGCCGCACACTCTTGTGCACGGCCAGATCAGCTGTTTCCGAACGCAAGCCGCAGATATTCATCATTCAGGAATTCAGCTAAGATCCAGGATTTGAAGTAGATGGTCCGAGCTGAAGGTAGATAAAGCGATCTGATTATATTTCGTAGTTATGTTTGCATTTGTGGATATTATAGACCTGACCACTTTTTTTTGTGGCTATTTGACCATTTTTCATGTTTAATTTTTGACAGTCCGGTTCAGTATTGTTCTGACCTGAAACGGGAGTTGGTCGAACAAGGGAGTGTAAGGGTGAGTGTGGAGGGTGGCGTTTCCTCAGCGTGAATTAGAACAGATGTGCTGAAACTCCGAATGTGTGTTGGAGAATGTGTAGAGTGATCGTAAGATGCTCTGTACGATCAGGGTTGTAAATCAAAGGGGTGTATTCCTGATGAGGAGCTATTAGCTTGTAGAGCAACCAATGTTATGAACAATTCAGTATTCGCTGACCATGCACCGTTATACTCGTCAGACGTGCGTCCAAGCACTTCAAGGCTATGGCACTGAAAAGGTCTATACTGCTCGCACAGCAATATTATAAGTAATGGCACCGACAGTTCAAGGTATCGGGTAGGGAGTCAGGCGGTAAAGACAATGTTTGTGAATAAATGTTACGATGGATGTGTGGTGTTTGTACTTTGTGGTCACTTGTTTATTGGACCAGAAATGTTATGAATGCGTCCCTCTTTTTAGGGACGGTGTAGCACAATGTGAATGTTACAATAAAGTAATTCAAGTGTCAAAGGGGAAGGATTGTAACTTGTAAAGTTCAGGAATCTGAGACACACTTACCTCGTGACGTCGTAACAGTTGGACAGAGCCTCCGGCAAAGACAGACAATTAGTTCGTTGGGGTCGGTCTTCTTTAACCTTTTGGAACGGCTGAGTCGAGTGTTTCCTCACTCTGTTGCTGTTCCAGTTAGCCCCAGTGTGTGTGTATGTGAATGATGCAAGCCTTGAGCAAGAGCTGAGGCTTCAACTCTGCTGGCTGTGTGTAATAGGATTGTGTGCCGATTGTTGTTGCTGGCTCCGGCCTGAGGGTAGTTTTGGGGTGAAATTGGTGTAGTGGGTTGGCCAGATGCGTAGACGTTTTTTATGGGGTAGTTATAGATTATAGATGTATGAGTAGTTGTAGATATTTATAGGTGAGTGTGGATCCAGTGGCGTGGGGCTATCTCCCTCCTGGGGGGTGCGTAGGGTCCCAAAGGGGTATAGGGTCCCCATGGGCCCTAACAACCCGTCGTCCTCGTTTAGTACGTGTCCCCACGAACTGGTATCAGTGTAAGGGGAGGCTCCGTCCATTGTTTTCTTCTTCTTCATCTTCTCCTCGTGCGGTGTGGATGCTGTGTCATATGTGGTCGTGTAGTCCCTCGGTAGTTTATAAGTGTAGTGTGCTCTCAGAAGGAGTGGGTTTTAAGGGTTGGAACAATATTTTCTTACATGTGCATAGCAAATCGCTCAATATACATCAAATATTACATATTACAAATCATAATCAATTACAAATCATACATGTTACAAATCATATCAAACAAAACAATTCTGTGACGTACCTGTTATGTAAAATCATCATCAATCGTCACTATGCTAGTGAAAAAGGAAAAAAAAACATCATTTAGTGGACATAGTGCTGTGTTTGTAGCTAGATGAAAAAAATTGCTTTTTGCGTTCACCTTGTATACAAGTAAAGTATAAAAGTATAAGTGCATGAAAGAATGAAGATAAAAAGAAAAGCAGATGTCCTGGGGTATAAATTTAAGGGTATGTATATAAGTAGTTTATTATGTAGGGACAAATAGGACATCTTCACAAATTATTGTTAGAAGAAGGAAAGGAAAATGTGTATTCAATGGTATGTACAAGTATGCAATCAAACAATGTAAAATATGTGTGTGTACCATAACAATGGTCGTAACATAATATCGTGATATCTCTTCTTTCGGCAAGAATAGTATTCATGTTTTAATAATAGTAATAGTAATAATGCTGAGGGTAATAGTAATTCTGAGCACGATGATCATACCCATGCTTTCGTAGTCTGTCAATATAATTACAAAATAATATACAATACCATGTAGTCTTTCTTTAGATCTCTTTATGTGGCCATTTTGCCATACCTCTTACTCTTGTGCGCAGTTATCTATGATCTATGCTTACGTACTATGCGCGCACTTACCATGGCTTAGTGGCTATGTTGCTAGTCTATCTTATCCTAGTGAACTTCCCTTCGTGGGCGGGAAAAATTCACCCTGATGACGAGGCTCGGCACTTACAAAATTGTACTGTCCCTTGCCATCGCATGTCGCTCATCATTTAAGCGTCGGCGTATTTGCGTCAGCGGCGTCCAGCGTCCCACGAACACTTTTCGCTGTTGGCACCGTCGTCGTTACCTTAATTGGTGCGACTGAAATCGAGGAACAGTATATTTGTATGTGAGAGAAAAATATAAGAAGTGTAGTGTATTTTGGTGTTGGAAAATATATTTACACAGTCTATGTATATATCATTGGCCATCTGTAAGAAATGGAGATTGTGCATGTTAGTGCACTCTTTTACGCTGCTCTGTAATCAAACGCATGTTAAATAGATGCAAGTTTCAAACAACAATGAAATGAACATATATTATCAAATCGACATTTGCTTATGCCAATACCAATTTTCTTTGGCGCTTCATATCTATGCTGGCTTATGCCGTCTAAAAACTAATTTTATCCTACTTACAGCTATTGTGTTTTTCTTGTATTTTTGTGTGTGAGTGTGCATAAAGTGTAATAATGTGTTCTATCGTATGTGACCTTGGTTACATTACCTTGTCCTTATCATGATCATTTGGTTTTACTCCTCGGTGGCTGCAATGTTGGAGCTCGTCTGAAATAAAATGTAAATACATTAAAAATCCTTGGCCATTTATGCGCTCGTCGCATATATTGCGCATTGCCGTCATCGGTCAGCTCCGATAGCTGTTCGTAGTAGATATCATCTAGTTTATCACCTACGTGTTGTTGGATTTACCCCGCCATCGTAATGGACTTCAGGTGCCGAACGCGCTATGTTGCGTTCTTATCGAGTATCATTTTGTATTATCGGGCTTACCCCGCCAATTCTAATGGACCTATGCTGCCGAACGCCCCTTTTCATTGTATTTGTGTAACTTAAATTTGACTACTTACTAATCTATATCTAGAAAAAAAATGACGAAATATCCCCTGTAAGTTTCCGTTTCGCAACAGTAGCTTACTTAATTTTCTTATTATCTCAACTACCCCTGAAATAGGTAGCTAAGTTCCTTACATACTAAAATTTTGGGTCAGGGTCCCCGCGCTTGCATGACTCTGATGGGATCGGAACCCAACAGAGCACGCCAGACTAATGTCCTTTTACGCTATCCTCCTTAGATACTACTTGCCAGCTTCCCACCTTTATAACTAAGTGTGTGTGTTGGCCTTTGCGCATGTTCCTGCTAAAATATAGCATTCGCTTATTGATCAATTATTATTATATTTTCTAATCATCTCTCGGGCGTCCCCGACTAGTCATTTATGGCCATTTTTGGGAGCCCATCCCCCTGTGATGGTCGCTACCGATCATTTACACTCTCACGGTACGCTTTTAACCGACATTTAAGCTCACGAGCCGCTGCTCAACATTTGTGGGCTTTGCGGAACATAATCATTTAGGCTGCGATATTCACGCTCAAGGCGGGCTGGATATGATACTGTATTCACGCTCAGGGTGGATGGACCTTGGCCTCATGGTCACGCTCATGTCGGATGGGCATCCAGTTATCGACTTACGTATTCATTCATATTTCATTCAGTAAAATTCATTACTTATTCATTTATTCATCTCTTCACCCCAGTTCCGGCAGAGGACTTTTGCTTCACCTGAGGTTCCGCTGAGTCAGGACTTTTGTTCCTCACCCACTGCGAGCGTGGGACTCACCTTCGCGCCTTAAGGGTGTCTACTTAACGTACAGACTAACTAAAAAGTCCTAGTCAAGTTGGTCGTCTGTAGGTAATCATCTGCTTTCTGGCTGGCTTGAGAGCGTCATAACACAGAATGCTGATGTTCCCTCCTCTAAGGGTAGTTTTTACGTCGGGACTGAGTTGGCTAGTCCACTCCCGAGCGGTCAATCTTCTTTAACTGGTCTGGTTCCGTTGACCTAACTAACGTTGGGTGTAACAGTTTCCGATACGGGAGCAAGCTACTCTCACCGAGCTCTCCATTGTTTCCCCGCGTTACGCCACTGTCCTCTGAACCTTTGACGTTCTGTTCAATTGACAAGAACTGTAACTGCCTTTCCGACTCTGTCCTCCTGTGCAACTTTTGTCGTCATTTTTAGCCTATTTTCATTTTATGAAAAAAATAGGCTTATGAGATCACCTTTTGTCCGTGTCTCACCAATCCAACATAGCGGTGCGAAATATTTCACTAGCATTCAGTATCTCCGAAACTATTACAGATATCACCCTGAAATTTTGTACGGTGATAAAGGGAACTACTAGAAGTTCACCTATGGAACTTTCAAAAACCTGGTGACTACAAAACCAACATGGTGGCCAAGCGAAGTTGAGACTTTTGAATAGCATTTTCTCACGATTTAACCATCCAAACGTAATGAAACTAGGTACAGCAAATGTTTATACACATTGTAATACACCGGCGTCCTATTTAGTTCAATTGTTTACATAACCTCAAAATGGCGGCTGTGCGAAATATTTCACTGGCATTCTATAACTACGAAACTGTTAGCGATATCACCATGAAATTTTGTACGGTCATAAAGGGCTCTGCCAAAAGTCTACCTGTTAACTTTCAAAATTCTTTAAAGTACAGGACGAACATGGCGGCCATGCGAAGTTGAAATATTTTAAAAGACTTTTCTCGTGATTTAACCACTGAGCGCAGTGAAATGTGGTACAATAATTGATTATACATATTGTAATGCACTGGCATTTAATTTAGTTCAATTTTTTACATAACCTCAAGATGGCGGCTGTGCGAAATTTTAAAATTAAGTTTTTATTTCTTGTGTCGTAATCATGCGATCGAAGTGAAAGCTTGAATAATGAAGCTACGCAATAATTTTCCTTTAATGGTACATAACTCTATGGCCTATACATAAAACAATCCAAAATGGCGAGCATCCGAAATATTTTGACGGATCTCAATATCTACGAATCTTTTACAGCAATCAAACTGAATTTTTAAATGTTCATAGAGGCTATGAACATAAGTTCACCTATAGGACTTTCAGTAACCTGGTGAGCACAAATCCAATATGGCGGCGACGCGAAATATAAATATTTAAAAGGATGTATCTCGCGATTTCACTATCCGAGTGCAGGGAAACTTTGCACGTTAAATGCTTATACAAATGTTAATCCACTGGTATCTATTTTATTTCAATTATTTTCATAACCACAAGATGGCAGCTGTGCGAAATTTTAAAATCTCGTTTTTACTTCTTGCGTCCTAATCATGCGATTGAAGTTTGAATACCACACGTACACCATAATCTTCATGTAATAGTACATAAATCAAAATCCAAACTGGTGACCATCTGAAATATTTAGACGGTTCTCAATATCTACGAATCCATCACAACAATCAAACTGAAATTTTGTATGTTGATAGAGGCATTTAACATGAGTAGGATATATGAAAATAGGCTGTATAATTCTTCACGGAACTACTTGTTATATATGTCTTCACCTCGTGTGCTCTCAGAACCTTATTATCTATATATAGATAATTCTCTGGGGGATGTGTAATTTAGTGTGTAATTAATGTGTAATGTAATATTTGTGTATGTGTGGGGGATTGTAGGGCATTATTAAACGCATTGCCTGCTTCCGCAGTCATTAGCTCACTCGGATCTTCCAGGCTGATATATTGTTTATAGTTTGTAGAGGGTGTTAATGGTAAGTAGATACATGCAAGGTAGTTATTGTGGTTTTTCGATGGTATGTTAATATCATTTGGTAGCGCGTAGGGTGAGATTGGTTAACATCATCGGGCTGTTCATATTGGTCTTCAGCGCGAGATGCACAAGGATATGCTATTAGAAATATCGGGATCATATACGGGTAGGATATGGGTCTACCCTCGGTGGCTAAAAATTAAATATTTCATGCAGGTATATGCTAATAAAACCCTTGGTGTGTGAGGGTGGGATGTGCATGCGTAATGGGATTTGAGCGTGTATAGTTAGCGCTCAGTAAGGGGGTGAAGTCGTATGGGTATGGTGGGCGGAAGAGACCGCAATAACATCAGAAATCAAGCCATCGCAAACTCTTAATTCCAGTGAACTATTCATAAATGTACTTGAAAATGTATAATCTTAATAGCAGCACAGTAATTACATATATACTTTTACAGAAAATTATCAAAGCTGGTCACCGACATTAGGCTACGTACGTAAGCATCATATGCGCAGTCTTCAAGCAATAATGCCAGCTCGCTCTGGTCCAGTGGCTAGCGTGTTGAACTCATGACGCTAGTTACAATTTTTTGCGGATCGAATCCCAACAGGTCCAACTTTTTTTGCTTATTAATTTTTGTTTCTATGTTATGCTTGGTGTTTCTAATTCTCCATTATCTTTCATATGTACCAGTAATCATTTGGGGTGATCGTTGGTTGAACAGGGTATTAATAATAACTTGGCATCAGTCAAGAGAGTAGGATACTCATATTCAAGAGGGCATTCATGCTGGAGATGCCAAGAATTAATGTAGGTTGGTTGGTTCCTCAGTGTAGGGTCTGCGACAACACGTTCATGTAGCCCCGTGTACTTTGGGTGTGTGTAGAATGTGTCTGATAACCGGTGTTAATTGTGATGGCTGTATTAGTGTGTGTATCTGTATTTTTAATTCAAGTAAGGTCTGCAACTTTGAATTTTTCAAATAGTTCCTACTTTTGCCGCCAAACGCCACCGTCAACGACTACTAGGCCTAGTTCAGAACTTAGCTACTAGACGCCACCGCAGTCGGCTCCTCACAACGAACGCAGGATCCTAAGAGTCTTGTTTATATTCCTAACCTATACAATTTAGCTTCACCAGGTGTAATTAATGGAAGGTTCTTTAACATGCCATAAATATATGACATGGGACCTCCGGCTTTACTTCCCCTCCGAAGGAGGCATACTGAGGGATTTTTAACGCTCTTAAAAATCCAACGGCTTCGGCCGGGTTTGAACCCGCTATCTTGGGCATGCTACCAACTATGCCACCGAAGCCGCTCAAGAATGAATGTAGAGGATCACTTATTACAAAGAATATTTCTACAAAGGAGAAAAGCAAAGAAGATCAGACAGAGGCCGGATCATTTTCAGAATTGTGATGAAAATTTATTCTTTATACGGTTCAGACTGGAAAAAAGACACAGTTTTGAGGTTATTAGATCAAATTATCGATCGACTGGAACATATGACTGACAGGTAAAATTTATGATAATAACATGTAGTAGCCTAGCCTGCACCTACCGGTACTTATATCTTGGATGGGCTTTGCATTATATTTATATACACGATATACTATTTACCTACTAGTAACCAATGCATGTACTGTATTACTGTGTGTATGTTCGTTATTTTCATTGGCTCATAGTTTGTGAGTCAATACGATATTCATCTGTTTCCAAAGAAGTTCATTTTTGGTATCAATATGTCCACAACGTTAGCTCCGTTTGTTACCAACTTAGCTGGTCTTTCAGAAAGACATGGAATAGCGAGCCCCGGAATATTATCTTGTCATACAACTCACCCTTGCAGATATACCAAGGAGACGCTTGGTGTATTCTTTGGAATCCAAGTCAGGCAGAGTTAGCTTTAGCTGCTCTTTGCTTATTCCTTTTATTTAATTTCTTTCTTTGCAGACACCAACAGTGATCTATCTGTATTTCCTTTCTCTTTGTACAGGCGTTTATGTTTCCCTTGAGTCTGTTCTAGATATATATATTCCATGGACTACCTAGCGGCATCTGGCAGCTAACCTCTGAAGTTTCTCAATATCTCCATACTCAAGAGGCCTTCCTCAGCAACCCAATCCACCAGGCTTCGTCGTTGTCGCCTGTTAACATCTCCATGAAAACTGATTCCTGAAGGAAGTTCGCATCTATGAAGAGTCCTTTGTGTTTTGAATGTTGGTTATAATGATGTAATTTCTATTGTCTATTCCCCCACCCTTTTCCGCCTTCTTGGTCCCTCCACGCTTCGTTGAATCGCTCTCACTTGTGCGTCAGACGTCTTACATACAGTTGGGGCTCTCTCAAGAGCTTGTCTCCTGTGCTCGAGAGACCTTTTTAAATTTGATGCCATGTCTACATCTTAGACCAACGGTCTCCAGGAACCATCGTCTACTCTAAAAAAAAGGGCTAAGTACTAATCTCTAAAGATTTTACACTGTTTTATTGGATTTTAATACAATTTTATAGACAGTGTGAAAATTTGCAAACTGTTATGGAATAAACGTCTTCGAGGGATTTTTCTAGTCATGCTCTAACTTCTAAGCTGACTTTAAAACCTTAAAATTTAGTACTTCTTGTACAAATTAACTGAGAATGCTTTCTCACACCGTGGGATTCTTGTCAAACTAATCACTGTCTATTAAACTTAGCTTTTTTCCTCCGTGGGACCTTGCTGTCCCATTCAACAGTCATCAAAACTCCAGAACTTTCTAATGTCAAGTGATCTTTCTACAAATAAAGTAATCGAATATTTTTCACTCAATTATGGAGATGCCTTTCCTAACTGAGAAATTTACGCTGCATAAACTGCTGGTTAACACCTAATTTGCTTACCTCCGTGGGAAAATTACCTCATCGTTCAACTGCAATACATCAACTTTCTAATGCAATTCAACTAGTGTTCTCCAACAATAACTTTTCTCTTTACAAACTTTCTGTGCCGCAATAGTGAACTTTGCACACCCATCACTAAACATTAGTGTAAATCAGTGCCCGTTCAACTACCAACCGCGTCGCGTTTTATTGAGAGCAATAAATTTGGCCAATACTTTTCCCCTAAGTTCCCATTTCTTCCTTTCCAAATACCATACTAACACAATGTAATTAAATTATAAATTTATGTCTTTTTCAATGAGGCCTCGCTTGCTAGCAAGTGCCCTCCCACAATTGTTCCGTTTCTCATAACTTCATTCTGCATAATTGTGTCTAGCACACATTTTAAAACATATTGTTTTTCCCTTCTAACTAGGGAATTCTATTCTTTCTACTCACAAGTGAGTCAACTAATTTTTCTCTCCAGGTTTCACGAAAGGGTGACTTGCCATATTTTTTATTTAAAAAATTCTCGTGATACCTGTTTAAATATATGAAGTTATAGAAACTTCTTCTCAATTTTTCCTTTTTTTTTGTTATTATAATTTTGAATTTAATGTTGGTTCATAGCCTTTAAGATCTCTACAAAGGGATTATAAAAACGCCTACATTGTACCTGATTCGATCAAAGTTATGATTGCTTCGTAATTGGTTCTATAAACGTTAAATTTCTTAATCTTAAGCACAACTTTTAAAAATCTTACGCAGATTTTAGTGCTTACAGCAAGTTTCAAACTTGAACCCTATTCAACATAGTTTACCAATTGTAAACATGTTATTATTAGGTCTGAGACCTTTGTATGTTAAACCTACTTATTGTTCTTAATTCAAACCCAAATCAAACTCATATGTTCAGTTAACCGTTTTCTATTGTAAAAAAACTATTTCTCTTTTTCGCTTTATCTAAGTAGAATAACGATTAGGCAGGACCTTGTCTTCCCTGATTCTTCCTATAGGCTTAAGCTCTCTCTAAGAAAACGAATAATTACTCAAAAGTTTTTACTACTTGTTGCATTTGAACGGAAACTTCCAGTAAAAACATTTTCAAAATTTATCTTAGCTGTCATAGCAAATTCTAACCAGCCCTTAAGGCAAGCATAGCTAGCTCTGCAAGCTTCCTGCTTGTTGAGATTTTTTCTCTAACTTATGGTTTGTTTCCAAAATATAAGTTTTTCCTCTGGTCTAAACTTTTAGTCGGCACTCTGCTGAGTAAAAGCTTAGCTATTCTTAAGTGCAACAATTGGTATTCTTACCAAAATTTTCAAAGAAACCAGTAAAATTATTTACAAAAGCATTAAAACTGTTTCATTGCTTCCCTTTCTGGGAGCGCTCGATCATTCGCTGGAGATCCGACAGTTACCCGAACTAAAAAAATATCACGGCGAATTCAAAATGTTTTAGCATTTCAAACCATTTGGTGAAATCTAACTCCCTTGAAGGGAAAACCAGTAAACCTTTATTCCTTATCATTCTTTGTCTTGCCAGACCACCACCCATCCCCATAGTATTCAAATACTGCCTTGGAAGGGAAGGTGCGTTTACCGCTTGCTTGCAAATAGCCCAAGCTCCAGCTGCATTTCCCGTTAGCTGTGTTCAGGTCCCTACCCATTTTAGGTTGTCTCACAGTCATTGTACTGTGGAAACTGTGGTTGAACACTTACTTCAAGTTTTAGTTTATGTTTTGTATAGAACTCCCGTCCTATCTATCCTTACTTTTTCTTCCTGCTGAAACCCGCTTCCTCTTTTCTTTTTATCAACTTCCCTCGGGTAGAGTTAATCCTAAGCTAAAACCTAACGCCAGCCAAGGTATAGCTATTCCTATGGATAACCCGAGTTTGTACAACTGGCACATAATCAAATGTTAACAAATCTGTGCGAATCCAGTATGAAACAAATGTTGATCCTCTTCTATCGTATATGGATTGAAAAAGGGTTTCCTTCTCAATGGCGAGAGGGGATCGGGATACCGATTCCCAAGGCTGGAAAGGATCCCAAGCATGTCAGCAGATACAGGCCTATTTGCCTGACAAATGGCCTATGTAAGCTGCGGCAGAAGATGATAAATAGTTGACTGGTGTGGTTCTTGGAGGAGAGAGGCCACTTGCCTGAGTACCAGTGTGGGTTTCGCTCTCATAGGTCCACCACCGACCATCTGGTGTGACTTGAGAGCGCCATTCAGGACGCATTTCTCCGAAAGCTCCACTTAGTCACGGCTTTCTTTGACCTCGAGAAAGCCTACGACACGACATGGCGCTACGTGATCCTTTCCACCCTTCAAGAGTGGGGACACCGTGGTAATTTACCAATCTTTATTGCGAATTTAATGTCCGTCCGACTCGTCCGTGTAAGAGTCGGTAGTACATTATCGCAATATTACAATCTAGAGAATGGAGTTCCTCAGGGTTCTGTGCTGAGTGTCACCTTGTTCGTGATTGCCATAAACGGCATTGTTGCCGCCGCCGGGCTCGTCTGGCTAAAATAGTAGCCCGCGCGAACATCGCTCTTTCAGTATTGGGCGTGCAAAGGAAACGTTGCCTCACAGGAGGCGGCCATGTAGATGACTTTCAAATCAGACAGTGTTTAGATGAAAGTAATGATAGGTTGAGTGTTGTGGAAATAAAGTAGGCTGTTGCTTCTTGTGTGGACGGGGAAGGGATAAATCAATAAAGAACAGATGCGTAAAATGCAATAAAAATCTTCTCGGATCATCGTGTCCATTTGTACTGAAGACTTGGGTGAAAAATTTGTGTGAGCATGCATATGGATTTCCTGGGCTATAGATTGTAGCCAAAAGGGCAAAAATTAAATTCAAAAATTCGAGAGAAAAATAAATGAAAATACTGAAATTGTTCATAAGTGCCGATTTTCTAAGGAAATCATCAAACCTAGTATTACTTTGTTTAATTCCAATCCGAATATGCGCTAATGTAAGTATTAGGTTTACATAATAATAATTTAACAGTTCTAGTTCCATTAGTTTTATTTCTGTTGCAGTTTTACAGAAGATGTACGATAAAATTGAATTTTCTTCTTAACTTCGTATTTTCTCTCCATATGAAAAGAAAAGCCTACATAAAATCCTCAGGTTTAGCTTAGAACACTTCTATATACTACTATTTATCATATTATTAAAACTTAATAACAAAAACAAGAAGTTCCTTGAAGAACTATACAGCCTACTTTTCATGCCAATGATTATTCTACAGAATATGAACCTATCTAGAATAATGACGAAATTAAGTTGCTAATATCGAAATTTCCAATTAGTTCGAAATACTGTATACCTGGCATAATGTATCCTAATAGAGCACTACAGTTGGCAGCCCTGATGACTGAATATATTCTTAGTTCCGTCTCTTAAGGTACAAAATACAAAATTTGGTTGAAGTCCAATGAATAGCATGGACGTTACATGCAGTTAAACATTGGATCTAACAGCGCGCGTAAAATCATGTTGGCAACAATGTCATGCATGTATTGGTCAGAAATAATCTGAAATAATATGATCTATTGTTGTGCCAATTTTGAATGAAATCCATTAGTTAGTATAGAAGTTACATGCATTTTAAAATTGGACCTATCAGCAGGCTTAGAATCATGTTGGCAGCACTGACGTATATTAGTTACTCCAAATTCGTCTAGAATGCCAGGTACTATACGTGTGCAAAGTTTAGAGCTATTGGCTTGCATACTTTCTGATATATTGATATTAGGGTAACAAAAATAGGGACAGCACATATTAACAGTTGGCAGCACTGGTTGCTCCTTAGAATACGCATAGTCATATCTGTTATGGTACACATAGCACATACGAAATTTGGTTGAAATCAAAATGATAGTATGGAAGTTACATGTATTTAAAGTTGGACCTGTCAGCAGGCTTAGAATCATGTTGGTAGCACTGACGTATATAAGTTACTCCAAATTAATATAGAATGTCAGGTACTATACGTGTGCATAGTTTAAAGCTGTCGGCTTGCATACTTTCTGATATATTGGTATTTGGATAAAATAAATTAGGAGCATTTATTAACAGTTGGCAGCCCTGGTAGGTCTTAAGAATACGCTCAGTCATATCTGGTTATGTACACATACAACATACGAAATTTGGTTGAATTCCAATTGATAGTATAGAGGTTATATGCATTTAAATATTGGACCTATCAGGAGGCTTATAATCATTTTGGCAACACTGCTATGTTTAGCCTCCTGGAAATTAAACTGAAATATTATGATCTGTACGTGTGCCAATTTTGAAATAGCTCCCATTCATACTTTCCAAGATATCCAACATGGAGCTCTAATTTCAATTGCGATTTTTAGCAGTTGGTAGCACTGACATCATTTTCAAATATGGCCGTGAGATATTCAGGTATAGATCTTTACTCCTACCAAATTTTGTTTCGATTGCTGCAGCCGTTTAGGAGTTGATAGGGGGGGGGGACACACGCACAGCCAGACAGACAGACAGACAGACAGACAGACAGAAGGACAGACAGACAGACAGACAGACACACATTTGCCCGATCTCATAAGTCTACTTTTTCCTCATTTTTGCAAAATGTGAAAAGTAGGCTAATAACGTGTGCAAGTCCATCAGAACGAATAACTGTTTGGGTTACATATGTAGCCCGCGCGAGTATCGCTGTATCTATTACTAGTGCGAGTGTCCGAGGGTTAAGTTGACAGTGATGATTTCAATATTACCTTGGCGGTAGCAAGAAGTAACACTGTACTTGGATATTTCCTGGCGAATGTACATGATAGAGCCTTAAATCTCTGATCCAAGCTTACCTACAATTTTATATCCGTAAATTCTGGCTCAGTCTACCTGATCATCTAGTGGGTGGGTTTCTTGAAGAGCAATGGGATCAAGCGGATGTTCTTTGGATAATATACTTAGGTACTCGCATTTATCTTTGGATATACCTTCAATGTTCAGTTGTAGGACACGAGCACAAGGCCCAATTCATTTTGAGTTTTATATGTTGGGAATATTTTGTAGATCATAAAAACTGGGAGAGATACGAAATCTAGTTCGGGGTGGACATTCAGCGGTCCTGCCCTTCCAGTCCGTTACCCAGGGTTCACCATCTTGAAAGTTGTCTACACGTCGTACCCCACAATGCACGGTCGATACTTAGAAGTGATGATGTTCACCATTATTATTTTATGCAGCGATTGCATTATTTTAGCCTATTTTCAATTTTGAAAAAATAGGCTTATGAGATCACCTTTTGTCCGTGTGTGTGTGCGTGTGTGTGTATGTGTGTGTGTGTGAGGTGTGTGTGTGTGTGTTCCCCTAATAAAATCTAAACGGCTGGAGCGATTTCAATGAAACTCGGTAAGTTCATGGCGCTATTCCCGGCGACCTCGACCGTGCCCTTCAAATTTTGTTACGTCTCACCAATCCAACATGGCGGCTGTGCGAAATAATTCTCTAGCATTCAATATCTCCGAAACTATTACCGATATCGCCCTGAAATTGTGTACAGTGATAAAGGGCACTACTAGAAGTTCACCTATGAGACTTTCAAAAACCTGGTGACTACAAAACCAACATGGCGGCCAAGCGAATTTGAGACTTTTAAATAGACTTTTCTCGCGATTTAACTACCCAAACGTAATGAAACTGGGTACAGCAATTGTTTATACACATTGTAAAGCACTGGAGTCTAACTTAGTACAATTGTTTACATAACCTCAAAATGGTTGCTGTGCGAAATATTTCACTGACATTCTATATCTCCGATACTAATACAGATATCACCCTGCAATTTTGTACGGTGATAAAGGGTACTGATACAAGTTTACCTATGTATATTTCATAAACCTGTAAAGTACAAAATGAACATGGCGACCAAGCGAATTTGAAATATTTTAATAGACCTTTCTCGTGATTTAACTCTCTGAGCGCAGTGAAATGTGGTACAGTAAATGATTTTGCAGATTGTAATGCACTGCCATCGAATTTAATTCAATTGTTTACATAACCTCAAGATGGCGGCTGTGCGAAATTTTAAAATTATGTTTTTATTTCTTGTGTCGTAATCATGCGATCGAAGTGAAAGTTTGAATAATGAACCTAGGCAATAATTGTCCTTGAATGGTACATAACTCTATGGCCTATACATATAAAAATCCTAAATGGCGAGCTTCCGAAATATTTAGACGGTTCTCAATATCTATGAATCTTTTACAGCAACCAAACAGATTTTTTTTATGTTCATAGAGACTATGAACATATGTTCACCTATAGGACTTTCAGTAACCTTCTTCTTCTTCCTAGCGTTGTCCCGCTGGTGCAGGGTCCGCTTTTTTGGTCATTGACCTCCATTTTGTCCGGTTTTGTGCGTCAGCTGGATTTAGGCCGGTAATTTTTAAATCACCATTTATTGTGTCTTGCCAACGCTGCTTCGGTCGTCCTCTGGGCCGTAGGCCTTCCACCTCAAAGTGAAGGACAGAGTTATTAACAGTATCAGGCGCTGCACGCAGGGCATGGCCATACCATCGGAGCCGTTTCTCTCTCATTTTGTCCACAATTGGGGCGACACCCATTTGCTCCCGAATTGTGTCGTTTCTGACATGGTCAATAACCTGGTGAGCACAAATCCAACATGGTGGCGACGCGAAGTATAAATATTTAAATGGACGTTTCTCGCGAATTAACTATCCGAGTGCCGTGAAACGTTGCACGTTAAATGCTTATACAAATGTTGATCCACTGGCATCTAATTTATTTCAATTGTTTGCATAATCACAAGATGGCTGCGGTGCGTAATTTTAAAATCTCGTTTTTACTTCTTGTGTTCTAATCATGCGATTGAAGTTTGAATACCACACGTACACAATAATCTTAATGTAATAGTACAAAAATAAAAATCCAACCTGGCGACCATCTGAAATATTTAGACGGTTCTCAATATCTACGAATCTGTTACAGCAATTAAACTGAAATTTTGTATGTTGATAGAGGCAATTAACATGAGCAGGATCTATGAAAATAGGCTGTATAGTTCTTCACGGAAGTACTTGTTTTTCTTCGCGCCAGAGATGTCAAGAGCATACATATATTAGCTTTATGACTCAGAAATTGCCGAATGAGCACACGCACATGCTTCGTCTTTTAAGGTTTCCCACCACCTTGTTCAGGCAGGTAATCAGACGTGTCTAGATGCTCCATAAAGTGCAATATTTGTTTTGTCCTGGTAGACGTCCTCCGTCTTCACTAAATTTATGGAAGAATCGGTGACCATATAGGCTACATTATTTTTAGATGTTCAGTTCCATAAAACGGAAGCGAACGCCATAATAATAAACAAATGTTCAGTAAAGAACATATAGCCTACTTTCTCCTAAATCCATGGGTTTGTCCTTTTCAAGGAATATAATTGAATGTTGGTTGTAGTAGCTTGTTGAAATACAACGTGCTATACGGATATTATACGTTGTTTGATTGAATGCTCACCTGAAATATACTGTATATACACACACTAATATAGCCATCACAATAACACAGGTTGTCAGAAAAATTCAACGCTCACCCAAGTACACGGGGCTAAATAACCATGATGTC
This sequence comes from Meconema thalassinum, assembly GCA_946902985.2. Lineage (NCBI taxonomy): Eukaryota > Metazoa > Arthropoda > Insecta > Orthoptera > Tettigoniidae > Meconema > Meconema thalassinum. The sequence goes on along the minus strand of OX336388.2, from coordinate 598,855,398 downwards.
CATACATCTCAAATGAAACAACAACAGCGTTCCTACCCAAGTCCTTCCTCGTATGAAAGTACACACACTAGTAAGCCTACAGACATCACAATGTCACAGGTTATCAGACAACTTCTACACACTCCCAAGTACACGGGGCTACAAGACAATGATGCTGCAAAACCCCTAAAGAATTAACAACAAAAGCAACAACAACAATAGATTCTACTGCTTATCAAGGACAAAGAATTTTAATAGCTGTAGTCGAGTGTTGAATTATGCGGTGTTATAAGTATATATATAATACCAGCAGGTACCCACGGCTTCGCTCGCGATTAAGACAGTGGTGACGATGCATTATTGCTGATAATTGGTTTATTACATTACAGCAATCTTGTCTACAGGTGGGTCCATTTTAATTCTGGAAATTCCGATACATTGATATGAGCAGCAAAATGGGAATTTCATAGAGCTGAGAAAGTTTGCTGGGTACGATGTTACCTTATGTGAACACATTTGAAAATTACGTTTTTGGTTTTGCCATCTTCTGCTGAGACATGGCGACTTTGTTGTCCGGATACTCGTGAGCACGCCACATACCGTTGCCCATAGTAAAAACTGGTTTTGTTTAAATGTACACCTGCTGCTGTAAGTGCGTGTCATTTCTCTTTGTTAATAATAGTTGCGAATACTGTTTGAAGAGGGAACTGCACTCATGCACACTGGAATGGCAAATCGGAATAATCGGAATTTGGGGCGTTAAAAGTATTTTTTCTTACGCTATTCAGGGTGTACTTTACCCTCAATTATTGATGATTTGAACATCAACACGTCGCTATTAATAGACCAATAGCTAATATCTCTCCCACCTTGGCCGCTGATGTATATTGTACAGCTTCTTCCAGAGTTACATCCCAGGGATTGTAATCCTCCAACAACCCTTTCGCCTCACATGCCTCTCCAAATAATTCCTGATCTTTGAAATACGTTGCCCTCGCACATGGTGTAGATGCATTGTCAAAGGTGGTAGGTTTTAGCTGAGAATTAACTCTACCTAAGGGATGATGATAATAAAAAAAGGAAGTGGGTTTCGGTGTGGAGAACAAGTATGGGTAGATAGGACGGGAGTCCAATACAAAAGCATAAAACCAAACTGAAATAAGTCTTCAGTAAAAGGTTCCACCGTACGATGTCCGTGAGACACCTTAAGTGGGTAGGGACCTGACCACAGCTTACGGGAAATGCAGCTGGAGCTTGGGCTATTTGCAAGCAAGCGGCAAGCGTTCTTTCCCTCCCAAGCCGGTATTCCCATACTGTGGGGACGGGTGGTAGTCTGGCAAGACAAAGTGTGTTAAGGGATACAGATTTACTGTTTCTCCTTACAAAGGAGTTAGATTTAACCAAATGTTTTGAAAGGCTGAAATAATTTGAATTTGCCGTGATATTTTTAGTTCTGGGAACTGTTTTATCTCCGACAAACGACCGAATGCTCCCGGAGAGGGAAGCGATAAAGCAGTTTTTAATGCTTTTTGTAATAATTTTACTTGTTTTCTTGACAATTTTTTGAAGAATACCAATTGTTGCACTCAATGAAAACTAAGCTGTTACCCAGCAAGATGCCGATTAAAAGCTTAGAAAAGAGGAAGAATTCAAGCCTAACTCAAACAAAACTTAAAATTGGAAAACAAACCATAAGTCAGAGAAATAATCTCTACAAGTAGGAAGCTTGCGGAGCTAGCTATACTTGCCTTGATGGCCTGTTAGAATTGGCTATTAAAACCAAGAGAACCTTTGGAAATGTTATTACTTGAAGTTTTAATTTAAATGCAACTAGTAGTAAAGACTTTATTATTTTAGAAATTAAATTTTTTCGTAAATATATCTTAAGTTTAAAGGATGAATCAGGGAAGAGAAGGTCCTGCCTAATTGTGATTTTACGGAGAAAGATAAAGAACAAAGGAGAACAACTAATTTATTTAACAATAAATATAAACTTTAGAAACATAACAGTTGGTAGATTCAAAATCTTATCTTTTAAAGTTAGAAGAATCCCAATGAGGTAAAAGTTTACTATGAACAATAGTGTACAAGTTTCGAACTTGTTACGAGCACTAAACCTCTACAAAGGTTTTTAAACCGTGCTTAAAATTGCGAAATTTAAAGCTTTTAAAAGCAATAAATTGTACAGTGAATATAACTTTTACAAATTAGGTAAGTTACAAGCGCTATTTGACTGCACTTATGGAGAGCCAACAAGCTAAAGACAAATAGATTAAATCCTGATAGTTACAGGAGAAAGAAAAAGAAAATAGAAAATGGAAAGCGGAAATTACCGCTATTTGAAACAGTAATTACAATATTATAAGTGGAACAAATTTGGGAGGGCGCTTGCTCGCTAGCGAGGCCTCATAGTATTTTAGATAGAAGAAAATTTTAATTTAATTTATGTTAGTAAAGGTATTTGGGAGAAGGAAAATAGGAGATTTAGGAAAACGTCCTGGTCAGATTTATTGCTCTCGTAGAATGCGGCGCAGAAGATAATTGAACGGGCACTATTTTGCACTAAAGTCTATTGATGGATTGGAAAAGTTCACTATTGCAGCACAGAAAGTTTATGAAACGAAAAGTTATTGCAGTTGTGAAGATCACTTGTTGAATTTTGACATGATACTTGCGTTGTACAAGTTTTAAGATGCACATAATAGTTCAAGAATTGTAGAAACAATTAATTGATGTAGTAGTAGTCCCGCGGTGGGTTAGCGTATTACCTTATTTTGTGTAGGAAATACCAGGTTTCTTGACGATTAGAAGGATTGGTTTACGTAGAAAGTTCTGGAGTTATGATGACGGTTGAATAGGTCAGTAAAGTTCCCACGGAGGAAAAAGCTAAGTTTTATAGACAGTGGGTAATTTGAATTAAATCCCTCGTAGTGAGAAAGTGTTCTCTGTTAATTTGTACAAGAAGTACTAAATGTTCAACTTTTAAAGTCAGCTTGGATAGCTAGAGCATGACAAGAAAAATCCCTCGAAGGCGAATATTGCATAATTGTTAGCAATTCCACACACTGCCTATAAAATTATATTAAAAACCATTAAAACATGTTAAAAACATTGAAGTTTTGTACTTAGCTTGATTTTCTTGTAGGGCAGGCGATGGTTCCTGGTGACGGTTGAGTTAAAAATTGACATGGAGTCTAGTTTAAAATGTCTCTCGAAGACAGGAGACTAGCCCGTGAGAGGGCCCCAACTGTAAGTTTGACGACTGAAGCTAAAAAGAGGACGAGCGAACACGCACACTGCAGAGGAAGGTAAATGAGGGGAAGGGGAAGCAAAAGGAGTGGGGTTATTAGACAAGAAAGTGTACATCATAATAACCAACATAACAAAAATAAATGATTCTTCATAGATGTGAATTTTCTTCATGAAGTGGTGTTCATGGAGATGTTAGCTGGCGACAACGACGATGCCTCGTGGATAGATGAAGGAGTTCTTTTGAGTTCCGATGGATTGATGAACTTCGGCAGTTAGCTGCTAGATGCCGCTAGGTTGTCCATGGAAGATATATATCTAGAACAGACCTATAAAAACATAAGCAAGTGCATGGAGAAAATAGAACGGAAGGAATCACTGTTGGTGTCTGCGAAAAGGGAAAGAAGGAATTAGAGAAAATTAAAGCAAAGAGCAGCAAGAGCCTACTCTGACTGACGGTGTATTCCAAAGTATACACCAAAAGGAAAACATTCCATGTTACGAACATGGGCCGTATAACCTGTACCGAAAGTTTCTGCAGATTCAACACAGGCCTATTCTGGACACCAGTTCCTTGAATTCAGATTCGCCAACATTTTATTGTAACTTTCCATGTGTAAGGTACCTCAACATACAGAAGAGTGCTTTCAAAACCACGTCTTGTGTACATTTTGGAAAAGGTAGTGAAAGTGGTTTTTGGCGGAGTGGATACTCGCTCGTAGAAATTATTTTCAGTAAAATAGACTGGTTCACAATTCTGTAAGTGCATATTGAGGTATGTGACGGTGGGTATCTTGTGTTTCGGAAACGGCAATAGCCACCACATAGCTTCGTTGCTACTGACATAACGGCCAGACTGATATGTTTGTACTTATCTATACGGGATTTGTGAGCCCTGTGTTTATGAAATTGAACGTAGCTTGATCGCTACCATAATTTAGTAGTCGCCACTGTAGTGTTACACAGTTAAAGGTGGTATTAGAAGGTGCTATCTCACACTAATGTTCGTTGTTGTAGCTCGAAAACATAGAAAGTTATTTTTAAATTATAATGTATATACACACATCAAAAAAAGTTTTGCATCACCTCGGTTCCAAGAGTTCCGGAACCGTTAAATACAAAGGGAATAGAGATCAACACAAACAACATTTCAGCTCGTTTTATTGCTCATGAGACCCACACATTGCATGTTGTACCATCATACAGCTAGACTTTCAGCATTTGTGGTCCAGATTGCAGTACACACCACTACCTCTAATACCCAGTAGCACGTCCTCTTGCATTGATGCATGCCTGTATTCGCCGTGGCATACTATCCACAAGTTCATCAAGACACTGTTGGTCCAAATTGTCCCACTCCTCAACGACAATTCGGCGTAAATCTCTCAGAGTGGTTGGTGGGTCAAGACGTCCATAAACAGCCCTTTTCAACATATCCCAGGCATGTTCGATAGGGTTCATGTCTGGCGAACATGCTGGCCACTGTAGTCGAGCGATGTCGTTATCTTGAAGGAACGCATTCACAAGATGTGCACGATGAGGTCGAGAATTGCCGTCCATGAAGACAAATGCCTCTCCAATATTCTGCCGATATGGTTGCACTATGGGTCGGAGGATGTCATTCAGGTATCGTAAAGCCGTTTTGGAGCCTTCCATGACCACCAGTGGCGTACGTCGGCCCCACATAATGCCACCCCAAAACATCAGGGAACCACCACCTTGCTGCACTCGCTGGACAGTGTGTCTAAGACGTTCAGCCTGACCAGGGTGCCTCCAAACACGTCTCCGACGATTGTCTGGTTGAAGGCATATGCGACACTCATCGGTGAAGAGAACGTGATGCCAATTCCGTGGGGTCCATTCAGCATGTTGTTGGGCCCATCTGTACCGCGCTGCATGGTGTCGGGGTTGCAAAGCTGGACCTCGCCATGGACGTCGGGAGTGAAGTTGCGCATCATGCAGCCTATTGCGTACAGTTTGAGTTGAAACACGACGTCCTGTGGCTGAACGAAACGCATTATTCAACATGGTGGCATTGCTGTCAGGGTTCCTCCGAGCGGCAATCCGTAAGTAGCGGTCATCCACTACAGTAGTAGCCCTTGGGCGGCCTGAGCGAGGCCTGTCATCGACAGTTCCTGTATCTCTGTACCTCCTCCATGTCCGAACAACATCGCTTTGGTTCACTCTGAGACGCCTGGAAACTTCCCTTGTTGAGAGCCCTTCTTGACACAAAGTAACAATGCGGACGCGATCGAACTGCGGTATTGACCTTCTAGGCATGGTAGAACTACAGACAACATGAGCAGCGTACCTTCGTCCTGGTGGAATGACTGGAACTGATCGGCTGTCGTACCCCCTCCGTCTAATAGGCCCTGCTCATGCATGGTTGTTTACATCTTTGAGCAGTTTTAGTGACATCTATGAACAGTCAAAGGGACTGTATCTTGGATACAATATACACAGTCAACGTCTATATGCCGGAGATCTGGGAACCGAGGTGATGCAAAACTTTTTTTGATGTGTGTATAACTTGAAAGAGGGATGACCGTTTAGATTTCTAATGCTTTCATCGTGTTTAGATATATCTTGAAAAAGTGATGACCGTTTAGATTTCGAATGTTCTTATCATGTTTTAATTATAATATTATTGGATTTACGTTTCTATAAACTACTCTGGCTTTTAGAAACGCCGGTGTGCTAGAATTTTGCCCCGAAGGGGATTTTAACGTGCCAGTAAATCTTCTGGCATGGTTCCTTTGCATTTGCGCACCCTCAAATGCCAGCTGCCTGCGCCAAGATACGAACCTGCAACCTTGCGCCCTCTGACCTCGCAGCTAGTCTATCGTGTTAGATAATTAATGGATTGGCATTGCCTCCTACGGGGATAGATGGACAATTGGATGTTATGTCTTGAGCTACTCTTGTTATGGATACGGACTTGCGATTAGTTCATCAGTTTATCAGTGTGTACTGTTGCCATGGATACGGAATTGCCATTAGTTAGTTTTTTATTGTTGTTTTAAGGAGCGGAACAACGAGGTCATCTGCAACAACGTGCCATTAGTTAATCAGCTTATCAGAGCGAAGATAGTTTTCAGGGAATATCTTTGAAACTGTTGGTTTTAGGGCCTTCAAAATGTGGTTTTCTGTGTCCCGTAGGGACCTAACGATTATTGTTCCTCGCATCGAAGGGCGTAAAATGAGCTATGTCCGGTCTTTATGCGACAACATCGATATTTTGTCCCAGTTAAGTATTTTTGGTGACTTTTTAGTCACGTTGCCCGTTCCACGGGAACAATGATTTATTTCTGGATGAAAGGCAGCCTATGTGTTAATCCAGGGTAAAAGCTATCTGAATTTCAAGTGTCATCCAAATCCGTCCAGTCGTTTTAGTGTGAAGAGGTAACAAACTAACACACACACGAACATTCACAATTATAATATAAATAGGGTTATATGGATTTTCGATTGGAAATACACACTATATATGCATAATATTATAACGTATGAGTAGTTATAAATCAATAAATAAAAAAGGAAAGATGTAAGAACATTTGAACTTGTAGGGATTTGAACCACGAACCTCCAAGCTATGATCCAGAGACGTTACCATTACGCCAAATACGATGGGTGCTAACATTTCGTTAATAACAGCTTTAGTGTAACTGCCTAGAATATTTTATCTTGCAATGAACGAATTCGTTAGCGTTTTCTGCCGTTTTCTATAAATCATTTGATACTAAATAAGTATTATTTTTTTATACTCCTAAAAGCATATAAACTTACGAAGTTACGTAAATATATGGATTTACGAGCAAATAATAGCCGCCATTTTGACAACGGGGCGGAACGGACAAGCACGATATCGCACGGTCATCCTGAACTGTTAGTCATTACTGCGGTTGCATATTCTATTTTTAAATGCTAATATCCTACCGGCCATCAAGGCTCAACTAGAGCCAGTCTCCTCAAACCAAGAGGCACTCTCTACGTTCTACGCCATGTTGGCACATTAAGTATTCGTCAAAGGGAACTTCACCTTCGACATGCAACCAAGATAAGTACAGACTTAAGGTTTTAACCTCATCTTCATCAGTTTTATTATCTACATGCTTTTATTGATTATTTTATAGACAGCGTGAGATTACTTATTTGGGGCGGTAATCATTCTTCGCGGGATTTGCCATGTTGAGCTTTTGTCTGTCTAAGCCAACCTTAATAGAAAGTAGCTTTTCTTAAGCTATTTAAATGAGAAATCTTCTCACCACGTGGGATATTATCTAATACCCGCTGTCTATAAATCACCAAGCTAGTTCCTCCGCTGGATTAACTTTGACCCCATTCTTCTATTAAGATCGTTCTGGAACCTTCCAGATCCTGTACTTTATCTACAAGTCCTGCCGTCATGTTTTTTTTTCCTTAACTTGTGAGAATACTATTCAAAATTGAAGAATCTCACTTCTGAATTAAAGCTCAATAGCTAATTTTCTTCCACCGTTGGAATGTTCTATGGCGCATTTAATTGTAATCCACAACTTTCTCAAGCAATAGACTATCGCCTATCTAGTGCAACCAGTCCTTTTTCGTCATTGCAATAACTTTCTTTGCCATAAACTTTCGTGCTACTACAGTGAATTTTTCATCTATTCAAAAGACTATAGTGATAAATAGTGCTTGTTCAACTTTTCTACCGCGTCGCGATCGTCCGTTTACATTAAATAAGGCCATGAACATTGATTCTAAATCCCAATTGATCTTTCCTAAACCTTCTACTAACAGACCATATTAATAAAATTGTAACTTTAGATCATTTTCTTTGAGGTGTCACTCTTCGAAAGTGCCCTTCCGTTTTGCTTGTTTATCATTAATTAATTTCTGCATAACTACGTGTTTTATACACGGTTCAAGCTTACATTGTTTCTACCCTATAATCAGGGAATACAATTCTCTCAACTCATGAGTGAGTTATTTCTAGGTCTCACGAAAGGGAAACTGCCCCATTTGGCTCGTGATTCCTACTTAAATATAGGAGGTCGAGAACCTTCCTTTTGACTTTCTCATCAGGTTTCACCGTAAGTGACCTTCCCTTATTTGTATAATAACCAACAGTAATTCTGTATAAATATAAGAAGTTATAGGAACTTCTCCTTTATTCTACCCGCTTTCTTTTTTGTTATTTTCGAAGTTGTAACTTTTTCTAAAATAGTTACCTGGAAATTTCTTAAAGTACACTCCTTGTACTCAATTTAATGTTTAAACTTTAATCATTTCATTTGTCTTTTTTAAATCTTATAAAGATTTTAGTACATATAGAAGGTTTGAAACCTAAGAATTGTTAAATGCCTGGAGCAACCTTTAAATGTTAGGAGGTCTGCGACCCCAAATTGTTACTAAAAATTGAAACTATATACTTGTCAAATTTATTAGACTCCTTTTGCCTTGTTAAATAAATTAAATATTTGTTTTTGGATTTATCATTTCTCTAATACAACGTTTAGGCAAGATCCTGTCTTCCTTGGCTCTCCCTACTCAATGCCATTAAATCTATTGATAGGGCTTTCACCACTCGTTGCATTTGAGCAAGAACTCTTAGTGGTAATCTCGTTAAAGTTTCTCTTAGCTTTAATAGCTAATTCTAACTGGCCAGTAAGGCAAGTAAAGCTCGCTACGCCAGCTACCTGCTTGTGGAGATCCTCTCCGAAAACTTATGGTTGGTTTTCCAAAAGATAAGTGTTTCTCTTTGTCTAAACTTTTAGCCGGCTCCTCGCTGAGTAAAAGCTTAGCCATTTCCAAATGCAACCATTGGCTCACTTACCAAAATTACTCCCTAAGGTATAATTTTTTATCACTATCCTTCTTGGAAGCAATTGGTCGCTTTTTCAGGAACTCTATAACTTCGAAAACTGTAAATACCAAACCTGATTCAAATTATTGGCATTCTTCGAATTACTTTGCAAAAACGAATTTCTTTGAACTGACATACAATAAATCTGTTACTCTCAGTCTTGCCAGACCATCACCCTTCCCCATAGTAGGCATATACATGCTTGAGAGGGAATACGCTAAAGCCTTTCTCTGGCAAACCGCCCAAGTCCTAGCTGCGGTTCCCGTCAGCTTCGACCAGGTCCTTACCCACTTTAGGTATCAGAGAGCGGATTTGAGGTGGCAACCGCCTCTAAGTGCATTTAAAGTTAAATTCATAACTTTTGTGGGACTCTCCTCCTATTTTTCTATCCTTTTTCTCCAGTCCGAAACCTACCTCCTTTTCTTAATCATCTTCCCTTGGTGGTTAGGTTATTCCTCAGCCAATAATCTACCCAAAATTTGGTGCCGAAACCCGGGAAAGTCCATTTGTCATTTTTTCTGTTTAAAAGATTATTTGACAATACCTTGGAAATTATTAATATCTGCTTTGAATCTTTCAGCTATGACTACATCATGCAAAGCCTGTGAAGGGGAAAGAGGCCGCTCCTGTCTCCCGTGGTGTGTCCCTTTCTTTCAACTTATTTGCTGCTGCCAGCTTGACAGCATTTCCAAGGTTCCACAGTTTCGTGAGTTATATTTCAATTTATTTTCTTTGACATGGCTCCTACTGAAAAGGATAAGGAGGAAAATCTTACTTCTAAACGAGCATCCTATAAAGGGCAAATTACCCGATTCAGAAAGTACATAAAAGAGTTAGATCCCTCAGAAGCTCAATTAGACTTGTTGAAACTTCGTGTAAGGGATTTTGAACGTTCTTATGAAAATTATTGCAACATCCAAACTGAAATAGAAACTTGTATGCTCAATCAAACTGAAGATCGAGTCGAAGTAGAAAACCAATATTACGAAGGCATAGGTTCTGCTATCAAAATAATACGCCAACTCGAAGAGGAGCAGAAAAAGGACGCTTCTGTTCTTGGTTCCCTTCATGAACCACAAACTTCTTTCCGTGATGGTACTTACAAGCCCAAACCAATTTTACCTAAAATTGATTTACCCCATTTCTCTGGAGATGAATCTACTTGGGATTCTTTCTATGAATTATTTTGCTCCCTTGTTCATGACAATGAAGACATTCAAGTCATTTACAAGTTTCATTACTTGAGATCTATCCTCTGAGGTCAAGCTCTGCAGTTAGTTGAAGCACATCCTTTAAGCGCCGAAAATTACCCCATTGCCTTTAACTTATTAAAAGAAAGATATGGAAATTTACGGTTACGTATTCAACGCCATATGAAGGCTCTATTCAACCTACCTGCGTCACAGCACAATGACGTCAATAGTTTGCGTACTCTAGTTGACACTACACAACTTCACGTTAAGGCTCTGTCCCAATTAGATCAACCTACTGAACACTGGGATACTTTCCTAATACATTTAGTGGTTTCTAAAGTTGATGCTGCTACCCTCAAAGCTTGGGAAATTGAACTTTCTAAAGAAGACGACTACTCTTACGAGCATTTAGTTACATTCATAAACGCTAGATGCCAACTCTTAACCGCTCTAGCTAATCAAAGTGAACCCTCTTCCCCGAGTTCCAAATTTGAATTAATGTCTATCAAACCTAAAAGCGAACGCTTAGCTTCTAATACCCAAGAACCCGGGTCCAGCTCATCTAAATTTAAATCAAACACTACTGGTTACCCAACTAAGTCTAGTGAACGTCGTGTTGCTAGCTCTATTGTTTTAAACACTCAAAGCGAACCTCGCAAGAGTTTAAACGAATCTTTAAAGTGCATACTTTGTAAAGATCCCCATGCCCTATACCTCTGTAAATCCTTTAAAGAAATGTCAGCCGACGACAGAAGAAAATTAGTTTCCCAGAACATACATTGCTTCAATTGCCTAGCGCCTACTCATTCTGCTTCTAATTGCAAGTCCACAAGACTTTACTACCATTGTGAAAAGGCTCATCACACTTTGCTACATCGTCATGATCAGGCAAGGTCATCGACAGCATCTACTTCTCCGAAAAATGATAGTGCTAACAGTTCTAATGCTTCATCGTATATTCAAAATGCCAAGTCCATTCGCAGTGCTCAAGTATTGTTGTCTACTGTCCAAATCGAAGTTCAGGATAACTTTGGCAACTGGGTCCGTGCACGCGGTCTTCTAGATTCAGCGGCAACTCATGATTTTGTGTCTAATTCCGTGATTAGAAAACTAGGCCTACCTGTAAACCCCACTTCTATTAACGTGTCGGGCATCAACAGCTCAAAATCGCAAGCTTTACAATTCTCAAAGCTAACCATAAGAGACATTTGTCATAGAAACAACTTTCTTAAACGTAATTGTCTAATTCTCAATAGCATTGGAGAAGACACTCCAAGTCACTCTGTGGATATTTCAGGGTTAAACATTCCCTCGCATTTAAGGCTAGCCGATCCTTTGTTCAACATACAAAACCCTATTGACATACTCTTTAGTGCCAATGTTTTCTGGAATTGCCTTCGTAAACAGGTTCGCAAGTTATCCTCAAACGTGGTCGCCAGAGATACTAATTTTGGATGGATCGTCACAGGTCAACTTCCCCATTATTCTCCCCAACCCGCATCGCAATGTTACTTCTCCAATACTGAATTGGAACAGTTCTGGAGGCTTGAAAGCGTTGATCCTCCTAATATAACCTCTTCAGAAAATGAATTCTGTGAGCAACTTTTTTGAACACCACCACTCGTTCTTCTGATGGGCGGTTCGTTGTTCAAATGCCAAGATTACATAATCCTCCAAAACTTACTAACTCTCAGCCCAAAGCTCGAAAAGCTCTCTTTGCTATCGAGAGCAAATTCAAGAAAGAACCTCTTGTTAAACAGCAGTACACTGATTTCATGGATGAGTATGAAAGCTTAGATCATATGGAAGTTGTTAGCAAATCTGATGATGAATTGCACCCCCCAATTGAAACGGTTTATTTAAATCATCATCCCGTGTGGAAAAACCCTCTTGTAAAAGATAAAATCCGAGTTGTTTTCAATGGTTCATCACCCGACGTTAATGGCAACAGCCTTAACGACACCCTTTACTCTGGTCCTGCTATTCAATCAGATCTATCTGCTATACTCTTAAACTTTCGATTATTTCCTATAGCTGTCATAGCTGATATAAAACAGATATACCGCCAAGTTTTAATTCAACCGGAACAACGAGATCTCCAAAGAATTTTGTGGTGTGATGAAATCAGTAAGCCCATTAAGGTATTTCGCTTAAAAACGGTTACTTATGGCTTAAAACCCTCTGTTTTCCTTGCTATCCGATCCCTACACTTGCTAGCCTCACAAGATGGTCATTTATTTAATTCCAAAGCTTCTGAAGCGCTAACTACGTCATTCTATGTTGACGATTATTTGCAGTCCTTCCCCACTTTGGAGGAAGCTTCTTTTGTGTCTTTAGAACTTCAGGCATTGCTAAGGAATGGAGGTTTCCCACTTCATAAGTGGAATTCCAACTCCCCTGAGTTTCTCGACCAGTTTCCGATTGAAGACGTTGATCCCTCCTCTGTCGAAATTTGTAGAAACTCCGAATCCATAAAAACTCTAGGAGTTCATTGGTGAACTAGCACTGACTCTCATCTATAAAGTTTCGCTCGCAGAAGAGCTTCCTAACACAAAAAGACAAATTCTCTCTGAAATTGCAAAAATTTTTGATCCACTTCAATTCCTTGCCCCAGTTATCGTTATAGCCAAACTCTTCATGCAAGAGCTGTGGTCGCTCAAATGTGAATGGGATGACACTGTTCCTCTTTCTTTTCATAATCGTTGGCTCTCGTTTCGCAGCAATTTGCTGGATCTTTCCCTTATTGAAATTCCTAGGAATTTAATTAACGCTCATTCTAATGCATCCTTTTTCCTTCATGTGTTCGCGGACAGTTCCGAAAAAGCTTACGGTTGCTGCGCATATTTAGTTTATCACGGTTCATTATATGGATCTTCAGTTTCCAACCTTGTTTGTGCCAAATCGAAGGTCGCTCCTCTTAAAACTATCACTTTGCCTAGGCTTGAATTGTGCGCTGCACTCATGGCTGCAGAACTTGTTAAGAAATTACGGGAAGTATTAAAAGTCGAATTCTCGCAAATCTATCTCTGGAGCGATTCCATGATCACCCTTTCTTGGATCGCCAAGAACCCCTCTCACTGGCAAACCTTTGTTGCAAACAGGGTTTCCAAAATTCAAACTCTTTCTTCTGGATGTCAATGGAGGCATGTGCCCAGTGCTGATAACCCAGCCGATATTATCTCTCGTGGTTGTTTACCCTCTCAATTGGCAGCTTCCCAGTTGTACTGGCATGGGCCCTCGTGGTTAATCGAAGACTCTTCTTCGTGGCCTTCTAAACCTCCAGCTACAAACTCCAACTTGCCTGACGCTAAAGTACCTGTATCTATTGCTTCGTGTCTTGTTTCCAACACTTCTCATCCCTTGTTGTCCCGCTATTCTTCTTTTCATAAATTAATACGAATTTTCGCCTATCTCTTTAGATGGAAATATCTTGTGGTTGACCAACCTCTTCTCCCTAAACCACACCTTACCAATCATGAATTGAATCTCGCTACCATTAAGGTTTTACAACTGACACAGCAAGAAGCCTTCTCTTCTGAATTGTCTTTGCTTTCTTCAAAAAGGGATCTTCCCAAATCCAGTCGTCTTGGTGCTTTAGCCCCGTTCCTTGATGACCATGGGTTACTCAGGGTAGGTGATAGGCTCTCGCAATCTTTGCTCTCTGAGGACAAAAAGCATCCCGTTATTTTGCCTTCTAAACATCACGTAACTTCTTTAATTATACGTGACTTTCATTATCGTAATCTGCATGTTGGCACACGCACTCTGCTTTGCCTCTTAAGGGAAAAGTACTGGATTATAAATGGAATTCATGAAGTTTCTTCTGTAATTCACAAGTGCATTCCTTGCTTCAAAGCGAAACCTAAAATCAATACTCAATTAATGAGCGATCTGCCCTCTTTTCGCTCTTCTCCTATACGCCCATTTGCTTTAACTGGTGTGGACTATATGGGTCCGTTCCAATATCAACGAAATTCCCCAGAAGCTAAACGCAAATTGTTTGGTAAGCTTTATGTTTCTCTCTTTGTTTGCATGGTTACTGGCGCAATTCACTTGGAACTAGTAACGAATGCTTCTACTTCTTACTTTTTATCAGCTGTCTCTCGCTTCACTGCTAGGCGTGGTGTTCCTTCAGAGATGTTCTCTGATAACGCTTCCACTTTTCAGGGCGCAGCTTCCCTGTGGAAGAAAGCTCTCACTTCCTCTCCTGCCATGGAACAAATTTCTAATTTTTCCTACTCAAAGGGTTTCAAATGGCGCTTTATACCTCCCTACACTCCTCATCACGGTGGTAGGTGGGAATATTGCGTAAAGCTCACTAAACGTCATTTAAGAAAAGTCTTAGGTAATCGCATTTTGAATTACGAGGAATTCAATTCACTGTCCGTTCTGATTGAAGGTGTTGTTAACTCTCGCCCTTTAACTCCGCTTTCCAAAGACCCTGATGACCTGCTTCCACTTACACCTGGTCACTTCCTTATCGGCACTTCTCTTTCCTCCCCTCCTCCTCTTCCCCATTCTTACAGGGATTCTAATTTACCTATTGTTTGGCGTAAACTTGAAGCCCTCCGTAATTCTTTTTGGAAGAGGTGGAACTTGGAATATTTAACTTCCTTGCAACGGAGACAGAAGTGGTTTCTTTCCAGTCCCGACATTAAAGTGGGGGACTTGGTCTTGGTTAGGGATGTCTCTCCCCCCCCCCCTGGTTTGGACTTCTGGTAGAGTGACCGAGTGTTATCCTGGAAGGGATGGGAGAGTCAGGGTGGCCAAAATCTTGACCTCTAATTGTCCGATCACAAGACCACTGTCTTTGATCGCTCCATTACCTTTAAATGTTTAACTGTTTATTTTATTCTCTGTTGGTGTTTAACCCTCCCAGTATGGTGTATTCTTGGAATACACGGTATGAGAGAATATAATTTTAATGCTTTTGCATGTTCATTCCTTCCTCTTTATCAAACACCAACAGTGATCTTCTATTTTCTCTTTGATGGTCATGTCTCTTATGTCATTGTGAGTCTGTTCTAGATATATATCTTCCATGACTCACCTAGCGTCATCTAGCAGCGAATCTCTGAAGCTCCTCAATTCTTCCTGGTGAAAGAGGACTTCCTTTTCTATTTGGCCATTAGATCTCGTTACCATCGCCAGCTATTATCTCCATGAGCAAGAGAACTTCGTCTACTTTTTCACTCACCGTGCTGTGCTAGTATCGCCTGCTATCAACTCTTTGAAGACCATTCATCAAGAAGAACATTTATTTTTGATAAGTTGTCTATTCTGTAATGTTCTCCTTTTGTTTCCTACCCCCACTCTTTTCCCTTCCTTGGACCCTCCGCGCTTCGCTGAGTGGGTCTCACTTGTAAGTCGGCAGTTGACTCGATCAGTCAGGGCTCAACTAGAGCCAGTCTCCTCAAACCAAGAGGCACTCTCTACGTTCTATGCCATGTTGGCACATTAAGTATTCGTCAAAGGGAACTTCACCTTCGACATGCAACCAAGATAAGTACAGACTTAAGGTTTTAACCTCATCTTCATCAGTTTTATTATCTACATGCTTTTATTGATTATTTTATAGACAGCGTGAGATTACTTATTTGGGGCGGTAATCATTCTTCGCGGGATTTGCCATGTTGAGCTTTTATCTGTCTAAGCCAACCTTAATCGAAAGTAGCTTTTCTTAAGCTATTTAAATGAGAAATCTTCTCACCACTTGGGATATTGTCTAATACCCGCTGTCTATAAATTACCAAGCTACTTCCTCCGCTGGATTAACTTTGGCCCCATTCTTCTATTAAGATCGTTCTGGAACCTTCCAGATCCTGTACTTTATCTACAAGTCCTGCCGTCATGTATTTTTCACTCACTTGTGAGAATACTATTTAAAATTGAAGAATCTCACTTCTGAATTAAAGCTCAATAGCGAATTTTCTTCCACCGTTGGAATGTTCTATGGCGCATTTAATTGTAATCCACAACTACAGTGAATTTTTCATCTATTCAAAAGACCATAGTGATAAATAGTGCTTGTTCAACTTTTCTACCGCGTCGCGATCGTCCGTTTACATTAAATAAGGCCATGAACATTGATCCTAAATCCCAATGGATCTTTCCTAAACCTTCTACTAACAAACCATATTAATAAAATTGTAACT
The DNA here is from genome assembly GCA_946902985.2 of Meconema thalassinum. NCBI lineage: Eukaryota > Metazoa > Arthropoda > Insecta > Orthoptera > Tettigoniidae > Meconema > Meconema thalassinum. The sequence continues at coordinate 598,838,977 of OX336388.2, read as the reverse complement.
CTAGATCATTTTCTATGAGGTGTCACTCTAACGAAGTGCCCTTCCATTTTGCTTGTTTATCATTAATTAATTTCTGCATAACTACGTGTTTTTTACACGGTTCAAGCTTACATTGTTTCTACCCTATAATCAGGGAAAACAATTCTTTCAACTCATGAGTGAGTTATTTCTAGGTCTCACGAAAGGGAAACTGCCCCATTTGGCTCGTGATTCCTACTTAAATATAGGAGGCCGAGAACCTTCCTTTTGACTTTCTCATCAGGTTTCACAGTAAGTGACCTGCCCTTATTTGTATAATAACCAACAGTAATTCTGTATAAATATAAGAAGTTATAGGAACTTCTCCTTCATTCTACCCGCTTTCTTTTTTGTTATTTTCGAAGTTGTAACTTTTTCTAAAATAGTTTCCTGGAAATTTCTTAAAGTACACTCCTTGTACTCAATTTAATGTTTAAACTTTAATCACTTCATTTGTCTTTTTTTAAATCTTACAACGATTTTAGTACATATATAAGGTTTAAAACCTAAAGAATTGTTAATTGCCTGGAGCAAACTTTAAATGTTGGGAGGTCTGCGCCCCCAAATTGTTACTAAAAATTGAAACTATATACTTGTCAAATTTACTAGACTCTTTTGCCTCGTTAAATAAATTAAATATTTGATTTTGGACTCATTATTTCTCTGGTACAACAGTTAGGCAAGATCCTGTCTTCCTTGACTCTTCCTAAGTTCATGCCATCGTTAATACAGAATAAATCTGTTACTATTTGTCTTGCCAGTCTATCACCCTTCCCCATAGTAGTCTTATGCATGCTTGAGAGGGAATACGCTAAAGCCTTTCTCTGGCAAACCGCCCAAGTCCTAGCTGCGGTTCCCGTCAGCTTCGACCAGGTCCTTACCCACTTTAGGTATCAGAGAGCGGATTTGCGGTGGCAACAGCCTCTAAGTACATTGAAAGTTAAATTCATAACTTTTGTGGGACTCTCCTCCTATTTTTCTATCCTTTTTCTCCAGTCCGAAACCTACCTTCTTTTCTTAATCATCTTCCCTTGGTGGTTAGGTTATTCCCCAGCCAATAATCTACCCAACAGTTTAAGCCTCCCTATGTTCGATGAGCGTAATAGGTAAGGCCAGGCCTTGTTGAATCGTAAGTTACGATTAGGCTATAATACTTGCATGATTCATACATCCACCATCTTGTAACTATTTGGCTGATGACCTTGTAGTTTGGGCAAAAGACGCTTCCAGCATTAAGAAAGATTGTTGCACAATTTGGTAGAGATCGAATGATTAGATTACTTGTAATTTGATATAAGCTCAGAACATTTGGGTGAGCGCCATTTCTATTTTGTTATGATGGCGGCGATATGCAACATGACACTGAGTTGTCCCTTGATAGTACTACCTCTGTTCCAAAGGTGGTTCGATTTGGTTTCGTTATGTTCGAATTGATGGGATCGATTTGCACACATACACGGCCGTTGTTTTCAAACTATTGGGCTGATGACCTTGCAGTTTGGTCAAATGACGCTTCCCACATGTAGGAATGTTGTTGCAAAATTTGGTAGAGATCATAGATGATTAGGTTAGGCGTAATGAGATTTAAGCTTTGAACATTTGGGTAGCCGCCATTACGTTTCTGTCAAGATGGTGGCGATATAAAACTTGACACTGAGGTGCCCTTTGCTATTGCTCTGTATCAAATGTCATTCAATTCGTTTTCATCGTGTTTGAATTAATAGGGGGGACAGGTATACCAAAACCCACACACACACACACACACACACACTCACACACAGACTGACACACAATTTTTGGCCCTGAGTAGATCTCATATGTCTACTTTAATTTTTTACAAATATCAACAGTAGGCTAATACGTTTTTCTATACGGGGTGTAATGTAGGAAAGCTCCGGGGTTTCGATAGAGGAATTGAAAATACGCAAAACATGTCCTGCAAACATAATATGGTGTATGTGCGTTCTTTGCCGTGTTACACGCATTGTTTGTGGTGTGCATAACACAGACGGCGTCGCGATGCTAGTTGGTCATTTGTGGAGGGCACACAGGCCATTTGTACGTTTCGTCGCTATTCAAGTCGGTGTGCATTTGTTTTACATACAAAGCCAAGTGCTTATCACACGCGTAAACACGTCCACACAGATCACAAGCTAGAGTAGAATGGCGTGGAGTGATACGTGTTGTCAGTTGTTATTGAGGGGTCGGACAGGACACGTCGTGACAGAATGGGGTACTCGAATCCGGAAATGGCAGACATGCATCTTCTGTATGGACGGGCGCAGTGTCACGCGAATGAAGCACGGCGTTTGTATGCGGAACACTTTCCTAATAGACGTTTACCCAACACCAAGACGTTCCAAAGAATACATGCTCGTCTTTGCGAAACAGGCTCGTTTAGCAGACGAGTAGCTGATAATGGACGACCTAGGAGCACAAGAACACCTGAAACAGAGGAACGAGTTCTCAACCATATTGAGTTCTATGCCCAAGATAGCGGGTTCAAACCCGGCCGAAGACGTCGGATTTTTTAAGAGCGTTAAAATCCCTCAGTATGCCTTCCTTCGGAGGGGAAGTAAAGCCGGCGCACAGTGGTCCGGATCCGTAAAAAAGCGGTCAAAAATCTATTTTTCAACTTTACTTTAGAAACGCCAAACCACCTTCCAAGTGAAGTATGCTAATCAGTGTACATTAATTTCACTTTTCCTTTGGAAATTGCTTCTGTGTGTCTCAGATATATTACTGCAAAAGTGATACAACTCTTCGTTTCTAAACTCCGCACTCCGTTAAGTAAACTTTGAAATATCATTCTAACTTCAAAATGAAACTCGGGGTCTTTAATACTGTATCAGTATGTAGTTTTGGGTCTGATATATTTGTTTATAGAATGATTTTTTTTTTTTCAAGAAAAATAAATTTTGCTTGACCTACAACAAAATGTATACATATGTATAGCATGAAACTTTTGCAAGTTTTAAAATAAAGACTGGAGAATATATCCTTAAAGGTTTCATCGCCAGAACACGCCAGATGCGCGATTGAGAAGCGGGAGAACATTACTGCGCGCTCTGAGGATAAACACTCGCGCGAGATAAGGGCCTGTTGAGACATTTGTTTATGCTACGCAAGGGATATCTCTAGGCCAGGGAACCAAAATAATCTTCAAACCCGAGAAGTAATTGATTAGTGGCAAGTGTGTGTTGTGAATTGTGAAAAATGAATTTCGTTGTTAGTCGCAGTGAACTTCATAACAAGATTCGAGAGAACAAAAATCAATCTCGCGCTCGCCAAGAAAAGTTTGTGGTAACATATCTCATTAACAAATTCTAATTAAATGTCGACGAGAGTGTCGAGAAAACAGTGTATAATAATATAAGAACCTTTTTGCCTTATTTTGACCGGTGGAGAAAGTGTCACTTCTTAGAACATGCTTTTTTGAAGAAATATTCAGACTGGTTGAAAAAAGAAATTGTTATTTCAATTCCGAGCATGCCTAGCTCCACAAAATCAGAAGATCGAGGTCGTGCTTCAAAAGAATTTGAAGAGCTAACGGATAGTAGCAAAAGAAGAAAAATAAAAGACCTAAGAGAGAGAGTGCCACTTCATCAGAGCTTGCCTATGCGACCGCTATGAATTTAAGGGCAGAGGGAGACGTTTAATCAGCCAAGCTATTAAAAGAAGCTACCACGACTCCAACAAGGGGCAAACGAATACGGGATGCATGGAGAAAGGGGGGGGGGGTCAATGATCTACAAAAATGTCAGTGGAAATAGCCTTACCATTCATAATTAAAGCAAAGTTATCCAAGCACCAGTATGTGACAATGAGAAAATTAGCTAACAAACATAACCATGATTTATGCCCTAGCTATTATGCTATTTTGAATGCCAAAAAGGCTACTTATCCACAAAATGTAATAATTAAGGAAAATGAATGTGAAGTGAAAATACAAGACTTGCTGGACCACACTTCCTCCAGAATTTTATCAATGTTACCAGACGTGAGTGATAAGAGCTATACATTATATTGTAAATGGGGCTTTGATGGCAGCTCCGGCCATTCCCAATATAAACAAACCTGGTCAGAAGCTGAAAAGAGTGACCAGAGCTTTTTTATGTCATCTGTCGTGCCTCTGCGTCTCGTTGTCTGTAAAACAGGTATAATTGCGTGAAACAATCCAAGAACCTCATCTACACGATTCTGCAGGCCTATTCGAATGCAGTGGGTTCATGAAATATCGGAAATTACACGGACGGAAAGGATGTATCTAGATGATCAAATTGAGAATTTACATAATTTGGTTATAAACAACACCGAAGTGCAGTATTCCTTAATATTGTCAATGATAGATGGAAAAATATACAATGCTCTAGCACAGTCTTCAAGCATGAAGTGCTATATTTGTGGTGCGAAAATATCAGAAGTGAACATTCTACAAATAATGGCACAAAAGCCCGTCGACAATTTACAGCTTGAATTTAGAATTTCAGTTCTGCACGCCCACATTCGATTTTTTGAAAGTCTCCTGCATATTTCATACCGCCTGGGTTTTAAAAAGTGGAAAGTGAGCGTGAAAGATGGTACTAGAGACTTATTCGAAAGAAAGAAAAAATGTGCAAGACTCATTCAGAACGAGATTAGGTCTTCTAGTTGATATTCCGAAGCCTGGATATGGAACAACCAATGATGGCAACACTGCCCGAAGGTTTTTTGAACAACCTCACGTAGCATCCGAAATAACAGAGGTAGACTGTGAGTTAATTACTCATTTCGGAATAATTTTAAAAGCAATTTCATCTGGTCATGAAATTGATAGTTCAGAGTTCAATTCCTACTGCAGCGGAACAGCAAGCTTATATGTACGGCTATATCCATGGTATTACATGCCTCCAACACTCCATAAAATACTTATCCATGGATCTTCCATTATAGAAGCGGCTATTTTGCCGATTGGAGAACTTTCAGAAGAGGCCTTAGAGTCTAGACTTAAGAAAATATAGGGAAGACCATACCAGAAAATCCTCAAGAATTTCCAATAATTTTGACTTGTTCCATAGACTATTGCTAAGCTCTGATCCAGTAATTTCAAGCACGGGAGGTCTACCGAAGAAGAAAAGAAGACAGTTGCCTCAGGAGGTGTGTGATTTATTGTCTTTACCCGAGGACGAGACGGAGCTGGAAGGGGAAGAAGAAGAATTCGACTCATCCGGATCAGAGGATGAATAAGTAAGTAATTTTATGCACTACGACAAATTTGCCTCATAGTAACATCTAATTTAAAGTTTTACACAGAAGTATTTCATTTTTTTTTTAACGGAAAATATTTTTGTCCGCTTTTTTTCGAATCCGGACCACTGTGCGGCGGTCCCATGTCTTTGATTTATGGCATGTTAAAGAACCTTCCACTAATTACACCCGTTTGAAGCTAAATTGGATAGGTTAAGAATGTAAACAACGCTCTTAGATTTCTACGTTCGCTGCCAAGAGCCGACTGCGGTGGCGTCTAGTAGCTAAGTTCTGAACTTGGCCTAGTAGTCGTTGACGATGGCGCATGGCGGCAAAAGTAGGAACTATTTGAAAAATTCTAAGTTGCAGTCTGTACTTAAATTAAAAAAACAGATAACACACACTAATACAGTCATCACAATTAACACCGGTTATCAGACAGATTCTACACACACCCATAGTACACGGGGCTACATGACCGCGTTGTCGCAGCCCCTAAACTTAAGAACCTACCAACCATATTGAGGAAAATAACACGAGCAACAACAGGGAAATAGCGGCCATTGTAGATGTGAGTGTTATGACAGTGTGGAGAATTCTACAAGGATAGCTCCTTTATCCATATCACCTTCAAAGAGTCCAAGTGCAGCTGACTTTCCATCCTGAGCAGCATTTAGTATCTGATTGCTACAGACGTGTGTTCAGGAGCAACAGTTCCTCGCTGCTATTCTGTTTACTGAGGAAGCGAAGTTTACCGGAGATGGAGTGCAGAACTTTCACAATACGCATGTCTGGGCTGATGCTAATCCCAGAGAAGTTGTTCAAATCAGACATCAACAACGGTTCAGTATTAATGTGTGGGCTGGAATAATCGGCAACACGTTAATTGGTCCTCCATTTTATCAGGAACATTGACAAGAGCGTCATACTGCGCCTTTTAACGAATGATTAATCTGGTTTGTTTCAAGACGTTCCAGTGGATTTAATTCAGCGCATGTGGTTTATGCGTGATGGAGCACTGCCTCAGTTTGCTCTTGCTGCTAGTGCAATTTTATCTCAGCGATTCCCAAACAAAAGGATAGGGTGTCAGGGACCGACACCGTGGCCTCTCGTTCTCCCAATCTCAACCCATTAGACTTCTACTTTTGGGGTTATTTAACGACCATTGTATATGCCACACCTAATCTTAACGTGGACATGTTGCGTCAGCGATGAAGCAAGGATGTAAGCACATACGACAGACGCCGGGAATATGGAAGCGTATGAGACAGTCAATGATGTGGCGCATAGACACCTGCATTACAGCTCATGGTATCCATTTTGAGCACCTTCTGTAGAGAACTTTTATTATTATAGTAACGTACACTTTATCTACACAAATGACCAACCAGCATAGTGAAGCGGTGTGTGCCATGTACACCACAAACAATGCTTGTAACACGGAAACGAAAGCAAATGCACCATAATGTTAACAGGACATGTTTTGCTTGTTGTAAGGTCATCCTTCGAATCCCCGGAGTTTTCCCCACACCCTGTATGTCTAGCAACTCATGCCAATGTACACCGGTTTGTTCAAAACGTATTCTCGCTTTGCTAAATGTACAGCCACCAGGCCAGGTCCAAATATCGTGCTCACAGTGAAGTTAGGTTTTACCACGTGTCTTTCCTATGTTTTGCCTTGAACTGAAACATGTATGTCGATGCGATTACGAATGTTTTCCATTGCTTCCAAACATTGCTTTATTAAAATGTTTATATAAATCCCTCTCAAAATTGTTCTTAGCCAGTTTTCAGAGCTCGTTGTTATATTCTATGTACCATTTTAGCCAAGAAGACTGCCAAAATTTTAACCCGTACCTTGCATTGTGGAAAACGTTACGCTGATTACACTTCTGGATCGCAGGGACCAAAGTGTAAATTACTGTTATTCTGTAGTGGCTCCACTGTGACGTATGGATGGTGCAAGGAATAAGTCAAGGACTGTTGTCCTCTCTCAAACTATGACTTCGATATATAATGGATGCTTGAAGAATGCCAATTATCCAAAGAGACGGAAAAAACGAGAATGATACCGATTACAAAACCAGGGAAAGAGAAGATTATGGATCCATCCAAATTCAGGCCAGTAAGCCTAATAAATGAGGAAGGAAAAATACTAGAAAAACTACTAATATATAGAATAAACCAAAAAGCTTTAAGTATTTGGGGAGCATACTCACAGAAGATGGTACAATAAATGAAGCAATTGGAAAGAGAATCCAACAAGCTAATGGGTTTTGCCAGTGTGTGAGAGGTTTAATATGGAACCAGGAAGTCCCAAAGAAATGCAAGAAAGTTCTATTCTCAATGTATTACACACCAATTCTGACATATGCAGCAGGTACTTGGACCACAACAAAACGCGATGAAAGCCGAATCCAAGCAATCGAGATGAAGTTCCTTAGAGGAATAATGGGGAAGACATGGAGGGATAAAATCAGAAATGTGGACATTAGGGAGAGAACTGGGTTCCCAAAACGGCAAGACAAGATAGAAACCAGTTAGCTGAAGTGGTACGGACATATGATGAGAATGGAAGAATATAGAGTACCAAAAAGGATATTTATGGAGAAAATGCCAGGAAGTAGACCACGAGGAAGGCCCAGAAAGAGGTGGATAGATACGGTGAAGGAAAGCATAGAGAAAAGAGGAGTAACATTAAATGAAGTATTGAAGGAAGGAAATGAATGGTGGAGGGGTAGGCAACTGTGGAGGTCCTTGATTCGCAAACCGACCCAGGGAATTGGAAACGGGAAATGAAGAAGAAGAAGAAGAGATATAGAATAAACCACTATATATTTATTTATTTAGCGTATGGCTTTACAGATGCAATATGTGCACAGATAATAATTAGTTTAAGTAAGGAATACAAACTATATATTTATGTCTAAATTGTTTATGTAGGTAATTGTCTCCGATGATCCATGAGCGAAAAGTGACGTTGCCACTGTACTTTCTTTTAGGACACTTGGCGATGATATGCTGGATGGTCTGCTTAGGGTCACCACAATCACAGGTGAAGAAATTATTTTCGATTTATAATGGAAGTCTGCACAGTTGCCATGACTCGTACGAATCCTGTTGAGAGTTGACCATGTTTTCCGCGGTAACTCAAATCCAGGTGGCAGCGTTGATCCAATGCGTGGTGAGGTTGATCCAGGCCTAGTACCCTGTCTTCCCTGCCATTCTTTAGTTATGTTGGAGTTGGTATTCTCCAATTCCTTGTTGATGGACGATTCAGGCGAACATCAGCAATGTCACAGTGTATTGGAAGTTATGGGTTATCCATTATTTTCTTGAACTCCCTGAGGAGAGCGCTTTACGTCGAAGATCTGGTGGAGGGATGTGGCTGAGGATAGGTAGACAATGTGTGGGTGTAGACCTTATTGTGCCAGTGATTTGGCGCATGGTGGTGTTGAGCTGGGTATCTATGAGATTAGTGTGAGGGCTATTCAACCAAACTGGGACACAGTACTCTGCAGCTGAAAGCACAAGTCTCAAAGCTGTACATCGAAGTGAAGTTGCCGATCAACAACAAGTTGTGCCATATAGTTTTGGGACTATATTCTTGTGGGTTCTTACTTTGGATTGAGTATTGCGGAGATGTTGTCTACAGGAGAGTGTTCTATCTATTGTAACCCCTAGGTATTTAGGGAATCTGTTTTGTCTCAATGAATGATTTCTAATGAACACCTTTAATTCTTTATTAGCCATCTTGTTGTTTAGATGGAAGCAGCATACTTCTGTTTTGTTAGTAATAAGTGTAAGTCTCCACATCTTAAAGTATTGTGTCAGTTCTTTAAGGTCATCCGTTAGGATCTTCTCTGTTTCCTCAAATGTTGTGTCCCTAGTAGCAAATGCTCAGTCATCTGCAAAACCAAAATTCCTTGGAATTGTGGCTGGTATATCTGCGATATATAAGCTAAAAAGTTTGGAGCAAGAACAGAACCTTGAGGAAGTCCATTATTTAGCGATCTTTTGGTGCTCACATTATTCCCCATTTGTACATGGAAAAGCCTCCGACTTAGTATGTTATTCAGGAGTCGGGCAGTCGTCTTACATGGTATCACTTTCAGGAACTTCAAGAGTAGGCCATCCTTCCAGACTGTGTCGTATGCTGTTGTCAGATCGATAAAAGCCACCGATGTGTTAAGTTTTCCCTGGTAGCCTGCGTCTATGAAAGTTGTAAAAGACAATACATGATCTGTAGTGCTACTGTGCGGTCTGAATCCTGCCTGCTCCACTGGGATTCTCTTGATTATCTCTAGGCCAATCTTATTGAGAAGGGGCCTTTCTAGTAATGTATATGTCACACTAAGCAGGGCAATGGGGCGATAGCTCTCTGGATTATCACTTGCTTTACCTTCCTTCAAGATGGCTATGATCATCGTCTGTTTGAATAACTTTGGCAATTGTCCACTCTGTAATATATTCGTGAAGAAGGGGACAACCATATTCTAGCTCTGTCTCCACAATGAATGATAAATTCCGGGTGGATGCCATCCAAACCTGGTGCTTTGCCTGACTTAATGTCTTTAATTGCAGCAGTTAACTCATCCTTAGTAAAAGGTCTGGAGTATTCCAAGATATCTGAGGCATCATCTTTCAGAATGTTCAGTTCCTTCTTTATGCGTTTGGTAAAAACTTTATTCTTGCTACTTCTAGAAGTCATTAATATGAGAGAAGCAATTTTGTTTGGCTGAATATCTGGACCCATTCGTGTAATAGGTTTACCATCCCCCAGCTTTCTGAGAAACAAACAAGCTTCACGACTAGATTTTGTTAAGTCAAGAGATTCCACTTTAGAAACACACTTTTGTTTTCTTGCATCATGTAAATGTTGATCTGCAATTTCATGATCACCACTGTCAATGTATTGTTGGTAAAGGTCATCAGTTTCGTCACTCCATCCAGAAATGTACTCTTTACAGAAGCCCCTAGGGATGTGTTTCTTTGCTGTAGATATCACAGCTCCCACAAATATCTCGTATCTATATAGCAATAAATTATTGAACGAAAATCAATATGGCTTCACACCCCAAACAAGTACTACTGATGCAGCATTAGCGGTGAAAGACTTAATACAAGAGGCTTTTAAAAAATGTCAAATCACAGTTATTGTCAGTCTTGATGTCAAAGGAGCCTTTTACTCTGCATGGTGGCCAAACATTCTTAAAGTTCTTAAGGACTTTCAATGTCCCAGAAATTTCTACTAGCTTACTAAGAACTACTTCAAATATCGGACAGCCTTCATCACTTCCAACAGTATTCTAGTTGAAACTTCAGATAGCAAAGGTTGTCCACAAGACTCATGCATTATAATAACCTACCCAACCTAGAATATGGGAAGAACACCAAAGTCATAGCCATTTGCTGATGATATGATCATTGCAGTCAGTGCAGAAACTGAAACTGAAGCAGAAATTTTATGATTATAGATGTAAGAAATGTTACAAAGTGGTCGACATACAACAAAACACACTTCAATGACGATAATTCGAAAGTATGTTAATATTGAGAAGACGGAAACCAAGGAAGAGTATAGATATCTACTGTACATCAACCGGAAACGCCTAGAACAAGTCGACAAAAAGGATTATTTAGGAATTACTATCAACTCCCGCTTTATGTTGAACTTTTATATCAACAAAGTCAGTGAAAAATGCATTAAATTAATAAATGACTTATCTAAATCGGCAAGAATAGGATGGGGACTAATACACCAGGCACTGGAAATCTATATAATATATAGCCACATGGCTGACTCACTCACTGATATAAATGTTTACCCACTTCCAAATGAGTTACAAACTTGATGTTTGGCAAAAAGAAACACTCCTTTCACCTTCCAACCAACGAGAAAATTCCGAAAAGGTACATTTTTAAATTTTCAACCCTACAAAAGACAACAAATAGGGGAAAGCAACAAATCTCCGGTAATATGTCTGAGTGTATTATTGTACATGGCCTATGTTGTAGACAATAACACATTACATTTTTTTTGTCTCTTGCTATTTCATCATACGACCAACACGGGAGTTATTAATGATTTTGCACTTTTTGGCCGAATTTTCTAAGTCCCACGAATAACTTAATAATAAGTTCCGAGACGAACTAAAGAGCCTAATTTTCGTAAAATTAAGATTCACGCCAATGAATTAATCTATATGGACCTATCTCGAATAATGTCGGAATTAAGTTGGTAATATCGAAATATACCTCATATAGTATAGCCAATTAGAGCACTACAGTTGGCAGCCCCGGTGAATGAATTTATATTCTTAGTTCCATCTCTTAAGGTATAGAATACAAAATTTGGTTGAACTCCAATGGATAGCATGGATGTTACATGCAGTGAGACATTGGATCTATCAGTGCGAGTAAAATCATGTTGGCAGCAATGTCATGGATGTGTTGGTCAGAAATAATCTGAAATATTTTGATCTATTGTTGTGCCAATTTTGGATGAAATCCATTTGTTAGTATAGAAGTTACATGTATTTTAAAATTGGACCTATCAGCAGGCTTAGAATCATGTTGGCAGTACTGACGTATATTAGTTACTCAAAATTAATCTAGAATGTCAGGTACCAAACGTGTGCAAAGTTTAGAGCTGTTGGCTTGCATTCTTTGTGATATATTGATATTAGTGTACAAAATAGAAACAGCATTTATTAACAGTTGGCAGCCCAGGTTGCACAATGTCAGCACTACGTATTTGTAGGAGGAGTCATGACAGCTGAGGAAACTTTCATGCCTCCCACACAATCTGGGAGCATTTGGAAATTAATATAAAAATTTGCTATGATTGATTCTCAAAAAGAAGTACATTTTTGAGACATTGAGACCATAAGGATTCTGGACATATTTTTTCTAATATCGTAGAGCAATTAGTTTAGAATATAACTTCAAGAAGGAGGGTATGTCTAAAATTTAATCAGAAATGAATAAATAGCGAGCTTGCCCATCAGCAATCATGCTGTTTACATCAGACCTCGTACGGTCACGCTGCGTTGCAACGTACACGCAGTTATCATCAGACTTCTAGTGCAGAAGCGCTGCATCACAATAGTCAGTCTACAGTGAACGTGGAAACGTGTCACGCTGAAGCAACAATATCTAGTCTTGAGATCATCTCTAGGAGAGAGGTATCGTATCAGACTTAACTAATAATTGGAACCATTGCGGGTTAGCATAGTAGTTTGCGGAAGTTATCAAGTCAACAAGGACTTGAATAAAATATCTACTGTGCACCGCTTGTGCTTTTACGTTAAACAAAATAGCAGAGGCATGAGGAATACAGTGGAAGCGAAAACAACAACTTAAACAGGATCGCTAAGGAGCGGGGAAAGGATGTCTCTTTCGATGCGTGCTGGTCCCAAGATTCAGGATCGAAAGAAAGATACTTTCCAAAAATGGAAACGAATGAATTGTTTAAAACAAATCAAAAGCGGAATTAAATTTATCTAATTGATCGAAGAACCCAGAAGCGTGTAGGTCGTGACTGAGTAACAGTACGAAGCCAAGACCGACGAAATCGAACGAGAGATGAGGGAACTTAAAATTACAAATGAAAGAGGACGAAACCAAAGTGAACTACTTACTAATGTATTTAAAGTAAACTAAAACAGGTGTGCATAAGAGTAAGGATTAATTTAAACACAAAATGAAAGGTAAACTTGAATAGGTATTAAAATCACTTAATAACAAATAAAATTAATGACTAAAGATGGTACCCAAGAAAGAGGTACACAAAAATAATATCAAGAGAAAAGTGTATAAATGAACTTAAGCACAAACAAAGATGAAACAAGATTAATTAAAATGTACTTACAATCAATGTGCAACTAAACCGTAAGCGCGACTCGATAACCAAAATTTAAAATACAAAAAAAAAAAAAAAAAAAGATAGAGAGTATGGACGAGTCGAATAAGAGAACACCTCTACTTACGAGGATGACCTGGAGTAGAATGCCCCGCGCCAAGAACAGAACTCAAAAGCTCATGATGTTGTGAAATCATGGGGTAGGGGGTGAAAGTGGTGGGGATGGGAGGAGTGTGTATGTAGGAAACGGGGGTGGGGGATGACACGGAGTTACGTAATATAACGAAGCCAGAAGAAGCAACACAAAATTAACACATAAAAATAAAGGAAATGAAAATTACATTAAATTACGTGACATTACCGGGACAGGAAATAAAAAAATCAATCAGCTAAGAAATATGCTTCGTAGGAAGATGTAGGCTTACACAGAGGTAGAAATGCCGAATCACAACGACATACGATGAAACAAAGAAAGTAATGCGGCGCATGGACAGTGATTAGCACGATGACCATCGCTCACATACATTTCAATAAAACAGAGGGAGGATCTGACTGAAGACGTGAGACTCAGCTCCGTAACTTCGCCGATTCAATCCATAAAAACAAGGCTCTGATGCGACAATCCACCGGAGGTCGTCATAAAAGAACGCCGAACCAGGTGGTGACGCAATACAGAGCGTAATTAAGCCTCGTAGAAAAATAGCATATATTTCAGACCTGAGAGATTTGAGTAAAAATAAAACCGATTACATGAAAGGTAGGGATGACAAATAAACACAGAGGCTTCGCTAAACTAACGTAAACAAAGGCGAAGGGACTTGGGTTCATGGATCGAATTCACATCATCATAAGAAAGGGAAATTGTAAGTGAATGAAAGGAGACACAAAAATAAAATAAAAAAATGGATAAACTGAAATTCAAAAATGATAGCATGCCAGGTAAATCAAGTGATCGAATCGTACTTACGCTTAGTTGCTTTCTAGGTGCGGGCAAAGGCCTGACATGTGCACACACGTCCGTCTATCTGACGGCTCAAATTGGAAGGGAGCAACCTTCTCTAAAGGAAAGTAGTAACGCGCTCGAGAAAAATAAGTCGTAGAAACACCCCCTCTACAGAACATAAAGGGGGCCAATGGGAGAAGCAAAGCTTAGCAACAAGTCATGCTTCAACCAATGGTAAAACTGTGTCAGTAGGGGTGAAAAGTTTCACCATCTGGCGAAACATTTACGCAGAATTACAAGGTTTGAACGCAGTAGGTGAGACAATAATGCGACATGAAGGAAATGATGATGATAATAATAATAATAATAATAATAATATGACAAAAAATAATGAACCTGATAAAAACGGTTCAAAATTCCCCTGCTCTCCCAAAAAAAAAGGAATTTTCCTGGCCATGGAAATTTCTTTTTTGGTACAAATGGAGAGGCAAAAAAAAATCGTAAGGGGGGAAAAATTGAATACTAAAAAAAATGGGTACTAAAGGACCTCTAGGAGAATACAAAAAAAATGAACAGTTGACTAATCTGACCGTGAAATGAAGGTGGTACCCCCTTCATTGCTCGTCAACACTAGCCACTAACGTCAAAAGTACTGCGTTCAAAAAGAAATACAGTGAGTTCATATATTAAATGGTGATCATTGTTCTTGTTAGTTCATGATGATGCGGATGTCGAAATCTTCAAGATGGATGTTACCCCGAGACTGCAAATCTCTCCAGCCTCTGATGAGAAAAGACAGACAAAGTTAAATCGTGATCACATTTTAAAAAAATACAATTGGGACACCCTGTATATAGGACCGTTCGTTGCGTCAACGAGGAATATGCAATAGTGTCATAATGTCTTCGAAAGGGAAAGTACTCTCCTTTTCAGCAGCTGAAAATAAAGCCATGTATAGATCCATTGGGGGGGGGGGGGGGTGACTGGTCCGTTAACGAGTTCCGAGAACACCCCCAGCTGTGTTAGCCCAGGTACACAAAGGCTGCTTGTTGTTACTGGCTGCCCGTCAGGATTGTTACTAGACAATACACGACTTTCTAAGAACACTTGACAATTTAAAACCAAACAAAATACACGACTTCACAATAAACATCAAAATCAAGATGACACAAAGGTGCATGCTATCTCAAAACCATGACACAAAAAGTCAATTACATCAATACATTTAAAATAAATACAAAGTTCCTACAAGGTCAAACAGGAAGTGTTGAAGGGTCCTTGTCTGTCGCCGAACAATAGGAGTTAAGCCGGGGAACAGTACAAAAGAGGAGTAGGGGTGGTGACCGACCAGGTATATGCTGATGGCCCCAGGCAAAGATATAGCTCGACAGAGATGTCAGTATTCACGACACACTCGCGTACGAGAAAAAGGCCACGGGTGTCTCCTGTCTTGTCACAGGAATAAATGAAAAGGAAGCACACGAATGAAGATCAGAATAGGCTCACATGCTAGGTTGGCCATTAAGGAGCTCGGGCATCCAATTAGAATAAAAGGAAAACAAAAATACAACATTATAGCGAGGCGAAATTCACAAGATCACTTGACAAATTTTTTCAACTGCGTGACGTGGGCCGAAGTTACTGAATTATCGTGATCGTCCACTAACTCAACTGAGACCGGATTTAAAAAGCGTGAAATAGTCTTGGGAGTTGACCAACGTAAGCACAGCTTACTGGAAATTTGTTTAGTAGCGTCACTCAAAGGATGTAAACGACACAAAACTTTGTCCCCAATTTGGAATTTAACATCATGACGGCCTAAGTTGTAACGCTTTGCCACTCTGGCTTTTGCCTTCTTGAGGTGACCGGTAGCGATGGCCCATTTTTGAGCAACAGAGGTGGTGCGAGAAGGTTCGGAAAGATATTCAATATTCCATTTGAACAGCAAGGGGTCGACGAGCGCTCGGCCAAGGAATAATTCAGCTGGAGTAGTTTGAACGGACGAATGGAAAGAGGTATTGAACCCGAGACTGAAATACTGTAGGTTCGTATCCCAGGAGGTTTGATCAGCATTGTGAAAAGCGGACATACAAGCCTTCAAGTTTTTGTGAAAACGCTCTACGTGATTTCCTTGCGGTCGATACGGTGACAAGAAAATATGTTGGATGCTCCAGTTAAATACCATAGTTTCAAAAGCTTTGGAACGGAATACAGAGGCGTTATCTGACACAAGGTACTTGGGAGGACCAAAAACTCCAAATATATATCTAGACAAGGAATGGATAGTAGTCTGAGAAGTGATATTCTTTACTGGGAATAACCAAACAACCTTCGAAAAACCATCAATGACAGTTAAAATGGCTTGATTGCCAGATTTTGATCTCACGACTGGACCAAAGTAATCAATGAAAAGGCGTTCGCCGGGACGAGTGACGACACCAGCTTGGTGGAAGCCTACACGAGTGTTCTGGGCAGGTTTAGAACGCTGGCAGGTTAAACATCTTCTGACATGAGCAAAAGCATCTACTTTAATTGAGGGCCAATAAAATTCACCGGATATCTTACGGAAAGTGCGCTGCATCCCTGCATGAGTTCCCAGTGCAGAATCATGATAATATGTCAAAAGCATATCACGTACTGCTAATGGAGCAAAAATTCTAAATTTAGAAGAGTTAGGAAGAACATAGCCAATAACATAATTTCGAACACAAAAGTTGCTTACCGCCGGATCTTTGTTTGCAATTTTTGCACGGAGGTCAGTGCAAAATGGATCCTTAGACTGGAATTTCCGGATATCCACAAAAGACCAAGGACAATGTTGCAATAGGAAAAGATTTTCTTGAAGTGGTGTACTGATAGAAACGCTCTCGATTGGAGTCCTAGGGGTCTCTTCAAACATGTGTGACAGGCAGTCAGCTACCGGGTTCTCGCTCCCTTTTACGTGAATGATATCAAACTTAAAAGATGACAACCTCAAAATCCACCTGTTGATGCGTCCAAGCTTTTTCACGTGAGAAAGACTCCATTTCAAAGCCTCATTGTCGGTAAAAACAGTAAAGTGACGGTGTTCCAAAAAGGTCCTGAATTTTTCACATCCAAATACCACAGCAAGACTTCCTTCTCGAAAATTGAGTAACGTCGTTCATGTTGATTTAACATACGACTCGCGAAGGCCACTGGTGCAAATTTTCCATCCACACGCTGGCTCAAAATACTAGAAATGGCCAAATCACTGGCGTCACAATGTAAAAAGAAAGCTGATTCGAAATCAGGCGTGTGCAGTACTGGTGCTGACATAAGGGCTTCTTTCAAAACATTGAAAGCTTTGTCCTGTTCTGGCCCCCACACAAATTTCACATTCTTCTTTTTGAGAGCATTTAGAGGTGCCGAAATGTCAGAGAAGTTTTTGATAAAACGAGAATAGAACGTGAACATACCCATTACTCTTCTCAAGGCCCTAACTGTGGTGGGTACAGGTAACTGCTGAATGCAATCTGCGCGCTCGGGTATGACACGGATACCATCGGCTGACAGAATGTGACCCAGAAATTTAATTTGAGTGCAGCCCAAAGAGGTCTTTTTTGGATTGATAGTGAGACCGGCCTTCCTGAGGCGGGAGAAAACTTCCCTAAGATGAACGACATGTTCCTCAAAAGATCTGCTGTATACGACTAAATCGTCAAGATAATTAAATACAAAATTGAACTTCAGGTCTCCCAAGATGTCGTCTAGCACGCGACTGAGGACTTGTGCACCAACAGCTATACCCATCGGAAGACGTTTGAAATTATATAACCCGAAAGGGGTGTTAAAAGCAGTGAAGTCGCGACTCTCAGCATCCAAAGGAATCTGATAATAGGCACTATTTAGATCAATCATCGAATACACATTGGCCCCGTGGAAATGCTGAAAAGCACTCTCAATAGTAGGCAGTGGGAAATTATCAAAGACTACCTTCTTGTTCAATTTTCGGTAGTCTACGACTAGCCGGTACTCGCCCTCTTCTTTCTTGGGAATTAAGAAAGCAGGAGACCCATAAGCTGATTTGGAAGGAACCACTACTCCCCGATCTTGCAAATCATTGATATACGTTTTCATGGCCAAGAGCTTGGGCGGATTACAAGGAAATGGAGGACTTCGAACAGGTACATTGTCGCTCAAGTCAATGTGGCATTCGTGATTTACAGCAGAACCTAAATCTTCTGTGAGGACATCAGAAAATTCCTCAACTAAATCGTTCAGAGTATCACGTTGCTCGGACATCAAAGTTAATGGAAGATGTACGGAAAATACAGGAGACACATCAACGTAGTTAGAAGTACATTCTTCAAAGGGGAACATTTTATCTGAGCAAAATTTGAAACAAAATGAATCGTTAATAAAATCCAACTGCATACCAGTTTTATGCACAAAGTCAATTCCTAGAATACATTGAGTGGAGAGATTGTTAACCACATGAAAAAAAGTTTCCAAGAAAATCCGTGAATTTTAATGCGACATAAAATAGTTTCGGCAACGTCGATAACTGACGATCCCGCAGAGAGGAACTGACATTTATTCTGTATGGGGTGTTTTTGCGAAGATCGAATGCTATCTGCCACTGAACGGTGGATGAAACTTCTGGTGGCGCCTGTATCCAAAATAGCAGGTGCCGAGACATTATCGAAATTTACTGAGACTCCTGGTTGTAATACAACATCAAAATTAGATGCATTGTCAAGTTTGGATGGAGGACTGCTCCGGGAGTCGAACTCAGAACACCTCCCTATGAGTTTTCCTGGTTGGAATTACAATTGGGACAGGAACGAGTCGTGACCTCATTCATCCCACAGCCAAAACAGAATTTTCGGCGTTTTAAAGAACACATTTTAAAATGATGACCAAGTTCATTACAGTTCCAACAAGTTATGCGACCAGAAGAAACATTGCGTGTGATTGTTGTTGGGTTGTGTGTAGTCTTTTCACGGGAAACAGCAGAAGAATTACGAGCCACAGAAGGGCTTGGATTAAAATTCCTAGAAAGGGACTCAGCACGGCGAGCAGACGGCATAAACCGTAAGGTGTCGTCTTTTGTTCGGTCGACAGCTGGGCTAGACAGTGTTGTCTGGGGGGAGTAGGCTAACTCGGGGAAAATCGTATTATCGGCTCTTGGAGGTGGAGTATAGTTCGAACAGGCTCGTGCATTTAATTCATACTCACGGCCTTGCAATATGATGTCCTCGATGGAAAAACTGATGTACGCCGAATGAAGTATTTATAAGTGGGATTTAAATTCCTGTATATAATTTCCAACAGATCCCTGGGATGAAAGGGTTGGGGGAGGTTCGCTGCTAACAGACGGACTGAGGTTACATAATCGTCGATCATCTCCCCAGGAGCCTGAGTGCGGGAGTATATTTCTTGTTTGAGAGCGAAATCGAAATCTTGCGGCGTGAAACGGTCCTTAATGCACCCAACAAATTCGTCCCATGACTTATAAAAATTTGGAGAAGTGCGATGCCACATCAGCGCTTTTCCAGACAAAAGAATAGGTAAGCAACGTACAATACTGTCGGGATTAATATCGTGACAATGACATAATTCCTCCACACGTTGGATAAAACAAAAAACTGATGAGGTATTGTTTTCTCCGGAAAAAGTCAAACCCCACCTACTCACTACTGATGCAACATTTACGTTGTGGCGAGCACTATTAACAGTGCCAACAGGGGCGATGGAGCAATCTAAAAGTGGAGGGTCTATCATTAGCAGGTCCTGTGTCGTATCTTGCAATAGTGGCGTGGGTATTGTTAAAGATTCAAAGCCCATAAAATTTAACTCCTTTTTGACGGGTGGGAATTCTGACTTAGACATGACAATAGACAAGGAGAAAAGTAAAACACTTTAACTTAGTAAAATAAAGGTCACAATACCGTAATATGTCCTATTCCAGCGTTGCGAAATACTCACTAACTTGTTGCACTCTTCACCTCGGAACTAGATTCTTTGGATGTCTTGTTCACTCGAGAAATGCTTTCACACTCCACACTTTCTTCGGGGATGGAGGAACAATTCAGTACAGGTATCTTAAACTCAGAAAGACAACATTGTAATAATTGCAAAAATAATATAAGTTTGGTAATTTAAAGGGGACGATTTCACGCGTAACCAATGCTCTGCTATACCATTTGCACCGCTTGTGCTTTTACGTTAAACAAAATAGCAGAGGCATGAGGAATACAGTGGAAGCGAAAACAACAACTTAAACAGGATCGCTAAGGAGCGGGGAAAGGATGTCTCTTTCGATGCGTGCTGGGCCCAAGATTCCGGATCGAAAGAAAGATACTTTCCAAAAAAGGAAACGAATGAATTGTTTAAAACAAATCAAAAGCGGAATTAAATTTATCTAATTGATCGAAGAACCCAGAAGCGTGTAGGTCGTGACTGCGTTACAGTACGAAGCCAAGACCGACGAAATCGAACGAGAGATGAGGGAACTTAAAATTACAAATGAAAGAGGACGAAACCAAAGTGAACTACTTACTAATGTATTTAAAGTAAACTAAAACAGGTGCGCATAAGAGTAAGGATTAATTTAAACACAAAATGAAAGGTAAACTTGAATAGGTATTAAAATCACTTAATAACAAATAAAATTAATGACTAAAGATGGTACCCAAGAAAGAGGTACACAAAAATAATATCAAGAGAAAAGTGTATAAATGAACTTAAGCACAAACAAAGATGAAACAAGATTAATTAAAATGTACTTACAATCAATGTGCAACTAAACCGTAAGCGCGACTCGATAACCAAAATTTAAAATACAAAAAAAAAAAAAAAGAAAGATAGAGAGTATGGACGAGTCGAATAAGAGAACACCTCTACTTACGAGGATGACCAGGACTAGAATGCCCCGCGCCAAGAACAGAACTCAAAAGCTCATGATGTTGTGAAATCATGGGGTAGGGGGTGAAAGTGGTGGGGATGGGAGGAGTGTGTATGTAGGAAACGGGGGTGGGGGATGACACGGAGTTACGTAATATAACGAAGCCAGAAGAAGCAACACAAAATTAACACATAAAAATAAAGGAAATGAAAATTACATTAAATTACGTGACATTACCGGGACAGGAAATAAAAAAAATCAATCAGCTAAGAAATATGCTTCGTAGGAAGATGTAGGCTTACACAGAGGTAGAAATGCCGAATCACAACGACATACGATGAAACAAAGAAAGTAATGCGGCGCATGGACAGTGATTAGCACGATGACCATCGCTCACATACATTTCAATAAAACAGAGGGAGGATCTGACTGAAGACGTGAGACTCAGCTCCGTAACTTCGCCGATTCCATCCATAAAAACAAGGCTCTGATGCAACAATCCACCGGAGGTCGTCATAAAAGAACGCCGAACCAGGTGGTGACGCAATACAGAGCGTAATTAAGCCTCGTAGAAAAATAGCATATATTTCAGACCTGAGAGATTTGAGTAAAAATAAAACCGATCACATGAAAGGTAGGGATGACAAATAAACACAGAGGCTTCGCTAAACTAACGTAAACAAAGGCGAAGGGACTTGGGTTCATGGATCGAATTCACATCATCATAAGAAAGGGAAATTGTAAGTGAATGAAAGGAGACACAAAAATAAAATAAAAAAATGGATAAACTGAAATTCAAAAATGATAGCATGCCAGGTAAATCAAGTGATCGAATCGTACTTACGCTTAGTTGCTTTCTAGGTGCGGGCAAAGGCCTGACACGTGCACACACGTCCGTCTATCTGACGGCTCAAATTGGAAGGGAGCAACCTTCTCTAAAGGAAAGTAGTAACGCGCTCGAGAAAAATAAGTCGTAGAAACACCCCCTCTACAGAACATAAAGGGGGCCAATGGGAGAAGCAAAGCTTAGCAACAAGTCATGCTTCAACCAATGGTAAAACTGTGTCAGTAGGGGTGAAAAGTTTCACCATCTGGCGAAACATTTACGCAGAATTACAAGGTTTGAACGCAGTAGGTGAGACAGAGAAACGTATGTCACAATAATGCGACATGAAGGAAATGATGATAATAATAATAATAATAATAATAATAATAATAATAATAATAATAATATGACAAAAAATAATGAACCTGATAAAAACGGTTCAACTGTGCAACAAGAAATAAGTTCGGCAAACTGCGGATAAAGTATAAACATTTCGCCAGTATCGAGGAAGTCAAAAACACTAAGAGTGTTTAAGTAATCATCAAGGACCAAAGTAGGTCTAATGTAGTAACGATTCTGAATTCATCCGTGCTTGGAGAATCAGAATATAGGAAAAACGGTAGTTCGGAAGTGCAGTACGAATTAGAACCGATAGACATCCGTGAAGTCATTGTAATACTTCAGAGCACACTCTAACGCGATAGTCTATTAAGACCATTCCAACGCGGAACGAGTAAAGAGACACTGATAGGAATAACCGAGGTGAACAGCGACCAGAGGAAGCTGAAATTAGAGATTTTCAAGCATTTCGAGGGGACGTAGGACCAGGACAAGTCGTCATCAGGGCCTGAATTCCTTGGAGAAGGTATTAGGAAGTGTAACGTGTGAAAACCACGAGTGAAAACAAGCCAACAGGTTGAGCTTAAAGTGTAAAGTTTATATTGCTTTTATTATTGTTTTGAGTGTAATTTTGGGTTATTCAGTGTATAGTTTGTAATTGAATCATGTTGGGAAATCATCCCAGTGCAGAATTTAATGAAATCAATATGTATAACAGAAATGGAATAGTGTTTTGTGAAATTATTGTTATGGGTGAATACTAGACCCAGAATGTGGATGAAAAGGTCCAACTATGAAGTTCGAGATCCACCAGATAATATGTAAGTACGAACTTTCAATCATGTGTGTATACATTTTGGGGGATGTTCGTGAAAACCTTAAAATAGGGAAAGAGCGCACTAATATAAATGAGATGGTGAATGAATATGTGTAATATTGCAGAAGATGAAATACGGATATGAACATACCGCAAATAAGTTGTGTCATGTAAAGAAATGAATAAAAATAATTCAAAGAGTTGAGCTCTTTAGAAATGAAATAATAAGTGATTAGAACCTTAGTGTTCGTGGTGAAGTGTATTGTAAAATTCGTTAATGACCGTGCCTAAGTCATATAATGTCAAATTAAATAATAATTATGGGTATTAATATTGGATTTCAAAAATAAAAAGAATTACGGAAAACTTAAATATTGTTGTGTATGCGAAGTTCCTCATTAGAAAAGTTTGTTTATAGATTGTCATATCTAATATCCAAGACCGTTTAATTGTGATCGTAGTTGTGGTGAGATCGATAAAAGACGGATCTAAGTAAAGTAATAAAGGGAGCTATTGTGGATACTAGAGAACCGGGTTCGATTCCCACTCTAGAAATTGTAAAAGCGCGTGGGGGCCTGCTCAAGATACCGCCTCACTGGCGCAAGTAATATTGATCTCTTCTAAAGATGGATTTAACCTAGGAAGTTGACTATTTTAGACTCTGAAGTGTCATATATTGGATGTGTGTGAGCCCCTTAAGTAATGTTTTCCGCATATCGACTCAGACAATGAGGACGATCACCAATTAACATCATGTCATGTGAAGTAATTACCGGCTACAAAGTGCCGCGTTTAAGAGTGGAAATGAATAAGATTTCATTTTAAGTCTTCCGTATTCTGTTGTGAGGGCAGCTGGAGTTACCGCTGCAGAGAAAATCCAACCCAGTGAGAGCCAGACGCCAGGTTGACAGGTCATAAATATCAGTTAATGGGCCAAGGGTAGGTCAAGGAACCATTAATTGCCTTGGGAGAGCTGCAAGACAGATTGTAAACAGCCCAAGTGGCATTGCACTAGCAAGATATTTCTTTATAAATAAGACGGGAGGTGTACCCGTAGTTAAATTAACATGTGATTATATGTTGCAAAGGTTGTTCAGATCTCGTGAATGACGGGAAATGTGGTAAACATTTGTAAGAACATCTCATTGTGTGACAAATCCAAATAATGGGTTATTGAGTATCAGAAATCTTAGACAATCCGGGAGTATTGTTTAACTTGATTCTTTCAGTAGTTTTTGGTACACATGGTGAAACGAACTTCCCCCCAATATAAAGCATGTACGATAAAGAGAGAGAGATAAGATTTGAACCCACGTGGATCTTATAAAAAGGAATTGGTAATTGTTGTTATTATTTTATAAACAAATATGAATACACATTAAACAATGACCAAGCTAGAGAATATAATCATGTTGAATGTGATAAGTAAAGTTATAAAGTACTAATGGAGCCATCAGGAGCTCAGATAAAAAATCATTCTTGGATACTTTATGGAAGCGAAACCTAAATGAAAGGTTCAGTGGAACCTCATCAATTGATTTTGTTAGATGATTCAAGTGATTCCTTGTTGTTAGAGAACAAGTGTGAAATATTAATATGTTTTTGAGTTTTTTTATGTTATTTTTGAGTTTTTGCAGCGCCTATTTTTCAGTAGAATTAAATTATGTTTTTATTGTGATTATCGGTTTATTTAAAGTGTTGACCTAATGCTTTTGATCCAAAATAAGTGTATCATATGGTGGGAATGAATGTAATACGCCCCGACACTACTGAGCTACGGAAGTATGATCACGTATTAATTGTTCGTTCAAAGTTTGTCTGTCTGTCTGTTTGTTATTTATACAAATCTATACAGTTTTACCGATCTGAACCAAAATTCGAATACTTACCCTTTGGAACCCTGTGTTTAACACTGTCAATTATGGACAGGCCACTCCATTCCATGCATACTGACCCTTTGGCATAAATCTACACCGCTTCACCAATCAGAACCAAAATGTGTATATCTATCCTTTGGAACCCTGCGGGTGACACTGTCCACTTTAAATTTTGGACTGACCACTCTATTCCCTGCATTTAGGCTCTGTGGCACATATCTACACCGTTTTACCGATCTGAACCAAATTTTACATACTTACCCTTTGGAACCCGACTAGTAACACTGTCTACATGAAATTTCGGACAGATCACTCCATTCCCTGCATGTAGGCCCTTTAGCACAAATCTGCACCGTTTCACCTAATTGCACCGAATGTTACATACTTGCCCTTTGAAACCCTGCTGGTAACACTGTCCACTTGATATTTTGGAGAACGTTCTCCATTCCCTACATTTCGTAATAACAGACAAGAGGAACTTGAAAACCACGTTTTAATGCCCATGTCCGTAGTAGTGTAACTGTAAGAATATTTTAATAAGTATTTTGTTGGCTGGCAATGCAGGTTCTTCACGCCGCCCCTTCGTGTGTTCTGGTGCAGAATTGCGAAAATTCAGTAGTGACATCTGGCGCTGCTTATAAATTTCGGTCACGGGGAGTAATTAGTACAAAAAGATTTCTTAGGCCCCTTAAAATAGTTATCATCACGGAAATATTATACATCTGTAAAAGTGCGATGGTGTTGGTGCAGTACATTGAGGCTAGGACAAATTAACTCTCTCAACAGTCAAAACTGACCTCAGGAGAGAATCTACCGATGAATGGCTACAGAAAAGGTAAGAATCATTAAAATGAACTATCACACAGGAATTCTTCCCAACTATAGAAAGCAGATTAACAAGCAAACTAAACCTCACGCCATATTTGACAACATTAATATCAGGACATGGAAATATCAACTTGTATCTACACAGACTTAAAATTGTACGCATCCCCGAGTGTTTCTGTAACGGAGGACCCCAAACAGTGGACCATACAATATTTTAGTGTAGTTCAGTGAATAGCGAGAGAAAAACTGTAATAAACAGTGTTTCCATAGAAGCATACTGGCCGGTTCATAAGACTATTTTCATCAGAAAATTTGATAAACCTATTTAATAATTCAGGAACTCTTTGGACTTTACAGCAATGAAGGAAAATACCCATCAGCAAATAATATATTGGAAGAAATGTAACGTATATTATAATTACACAATTGTATGAAATTAGTTAAGAGCATATAGTACTATGAATATAGCGGAGCATGCAGAGAGTATATTAATGAAAATAATAATAATAATAATAATAATGATAAGGAAAGGACTGACAAAGGACGATAAAGGACACCATTAAAGAAAGACATAACAAGTAGTTCAGTGAAGAAATAAAGCCTATTTTATATATCCTACTTATGTTAATTGCCTCTATCCACATACAAAATTTCAGTTTGATTGCTGTAACAGATTCATAGATACTGAGAACCGTGTGGTCGCCATGTTGGATTTTTATATATGTAGGACTTAGTGTTATGTACTATTACATAAAGATTATTGTGTAGGTGTAGTATTCAAATTTCAATCGTATGATTAGGACACAAGAAGTAGAAACGAGATTTTAAATTTTCGCACAGCTTCCAACTTGTGGTTATGAAAAAAATTGAAATAAATTAGATGCCAGTGGATTAACATTTGTATAAGCATTTATCGCACCAAGTTCCACTGCACTCGGTTGCTTAAATCGCGAGGAACGTTCATTTAAATATTTATAATTCGCGTCGCCGCCATGTTGGAATTGTGCTCACCAGATTATTGAAAGTCCTATACAGTAGGTGAACTTATGTTCATAGCCCCTATGAACATTAAAAAAGTCAGTTTGATTGCTGTAAAAGATTCGTAGATATTGAGAATCGTCTAAATATTTCGGATGGTCGCCATGTTGGATTGTTATATGCATAGGCCATACAGGTATCTACTGTCAAAGGAAAATTATTGCGTAGGTTCATTATTCAAACGTTCACTTCGATCGCATGATTACAACACAAGAAATAAAAACTTAAGTTTACAATTTCGCACAGCCGCCATCTTGAGGTTATGTAAACAATAGAACTAAATTACATGCCAGTCCATTACAATGTTTATAAACATTTACTGTACCATATTTCACTGCGCTCAGATGATTAAATCGCGAGAAAATTCTAATAAAATGTTTCAACTTCACTTGGCCGCCATGTTCGTTTTGTACTGTAAATGTTTTTAAACGTTACATAGTGTAGATATACTTCTAGTAGTGTCCTTTATAACCGTACAAAATGTCAGGCTGATATCTGTAATAGTTTCGGAGATATAGAATGCCGGTGAAATATTTCGCACAGCCACGATCTTGAGGTTATGTAAGCAATTGTACTAACTGTGCTTGGCCGCCATGTTGGTTTTGTAGTTACCAGGTTTTTGAAAGTCTCATCGGTGAACTTCTAGTAGTGCCCTTTATCAACGTACAAAATTTATGAGTGATATCGCTAATAGTTTCGGAGATATTGAATGCTGGTGAAATATTTCGTACAGTCGCCAAGATGGATTGGTGAGATGTAATACAATTTGAAGAGCACGGTCGGGGTTGGCCCAAATGGCGCTATTACCTTACTGAGTTTCATTGAAATCGCTCCAGCCGTTTAGACGTTATAAAGAGTGGGGTGAGGGAACACACATATACACACACACGGACAAAATGTAATCTCATACGATTTTTTTTTTCCATAAAATGAAAATAGGCTAAAAATGTTTCACCTTGTGGGTATGAAAATGATTAAAATGGAGTCAGTTCTCAATAAATTGCGAGTAACAGTGAATTTAAGTATACAGTAATAATTCTATCACATGTATGGGATTTTTGAAAACAGTTTGTGACAGTACATGTTGTAACTTATTATCTTTGGCGGTTTCGTAGCGTAGTTGGTAGCATGCTGACCTTCTATGCCAAAGATCGCGGATTCAAACACGGCAGAAGTCGTCGGACTTTTAAGAGCGTTAAAAATCCCTCAGTGTGGCTTCCTTCGGAGGGGAAGTAAAGCCGGCGGGTCCATGTCAAAGATGATAATAATAATATCGTATGGCCACGGGTGCCGGTTGCAAGCTTTGTTAATTGACACCCAGAGGGCAGCTTGCATGTCGAATTTCGTCGTTCCTTTGAACGCTAAGAAAGTCAATGAGGTTAGACATCTAAGCTCCTTGACACTACAGCGCTTTCTAGTAGAGAATGGAGGAAATTTGTGTTGGCGGAAAATGCCGGGATTAATTTTACCATTGAACACGGCCTACTGAATTCAAATGGGTTCTTTAACATGTCATCAACGTATGACATCCATGTCGTGATTTTTTTCGCCATTCAAAAATCACTTACCACGGCCAGAGGCGTACCTGCAATCTTGGGGTTGGTAATCCGACACGTTAACCACTCACCCACCGTGGCAAGCTATGTTAGGGATTAATGACATATTATAAAACCTTCCACTAACTACAATTGCGTGAAGCTTAATTTGTATGTTAGATTTGACTAACGTTCTATTAGATCGAACGTTCGCCGCCAGGTGCCGGTTGTGGTGGCTCTATTATAGTCAAGTTCACGACTAGGTGTCGTTGACGGTAGCACTTGATAGCAAAAGTAGGAACTACTTGAAATTAATCGTCTGCAGTTCTTACCTGAATTACAGATAAGTTAACACCGGTTATCAGACAGATTCCACCTAGGTACACGTACACACACCCAAAATACACGGGGCTACATGACAGTGTTATCACAGCCCTAAACTGAGGAACCAAACAACCAACTTATTCTTGAATGAAAATATGATTTTCATCTTCACTTCCTTCCTCAAAGTATTCTCCAAACCTAATAATACAACACTCAAACATTTTCTAAAATAACTCCCTTGTCCATTACCGTACTGAAGTTTTATTTTACATTTCTTTGTGTCGCAAAATAAAAGAAATTTGCAAATTTGAATATAATTTATCTAAAAAATGTAGTGTTTTGACCAAGATTGAAATAATCTCTGTAATAGTCAGTTAGTTGAAGCAAACAATTATGACATCATGAGAATCTGAACATTTTAATTAGCAAAAAGGAGCTTCAGTATGTAAATTTGAGCAGATCATCACTAAAGTCCTTCATAAGTAAGCACAATTAAAGTACACACAAAAACGTCACTTTCTTTACATAGTTGAGGGAGACAAACGCTGTTTTTACGCAAAAAGGGAAAAAACGACTTGCCCACACCTATCAATGCCAGGTAGAGGATTAATAGAAAGGAGAGTACAGAGAAGCGAAGTGCAGTGCAGCCAACATATGATAAACTATTTACAAAAGAAAGCACTCAAGGGTTCCAGTCACCCATGCATGAAGTTACGGGATAACGTTAGATGTACCTTCTTTAGCACAGTCCATAACTTAGCGCTTGTTTTAAAGCAAGCTACGTACTGTACCCATATGGTATTATATATGGAACATGTACTCGTAACCCAACAGTCAGCGGTCTTTCAGGGCATGTGACATTCTCCCACAGAACGAATACATATTCAGGATCTGATAACTACAAGGTAACTACTCTACAATAAGAACAAACATCCTCCTAATATAACAAGATTTAATTCTGAACCATGGCATAAAAATAACACAAAATAGAAATCCTGCATTACACTTACTTCCCAACAATGCAAATATATAATTTGGACACACAGATGACATTTTAAAGGGTCACAAGTCCTACACTAACTCATCTGTGCTCCGTAGCTTAGATCAACTTTGATTTTCTCAGGCATGCTGCCACTGTCTCTTGAGAGTTCCTGAGTCCAAAGTACGGTGTCTCAACACCCTAACTCACTGTCACTAAACATCTATCACATTTTAAAATATAGCATTCACTGTCAATCGACGAATGTTCACATATCATGCACATCACTACAACAATGATAATAATAATCAAAGCAATAATTACATAACTGTACACAATAACTCATATCTCATTCTGGAATGAACTCTACTTGGTCCAACCTGCATTAATGTACTTATCAGTACATTATTTACCTTTCATTTTGACAATTCATTTGTTTATATTGTTGTGCAACTTGTTTAACTTTCAACTTTTAACTTGCTCAACTTTTGATTTGTATAACATTTAGTTGTGTAACATTTAATTTGTGTAACATTTAATTTGTGTAACATTTAATTTGTGTAACATCATCATCCCTGTCCTTTCGTTCTAATGCGGACTATATTACTTCCATTCTTATAACTAAACAAAGCTAGTTAATTACTTGATCGCTGCGCCACATGTCGTCGATTCTTGGTCAATTATAAAAGTCGTTTACTGTTAATATTGCATCCATCCGTAATTCATGCTACCCGTATGGAGAATTAGTTACCATAATAAGCTGGGTTTGCATATCTCAAGAGTGTTATTTATATTCATCCAAGTTACATGTCACAACCTTAACTTGGGTAATTTACGTGCGATTTTAACCATTCAAATTTGGAATCCAGGTCCAATGAAGGTCTACAATTCATTTATGCACTCAAAACAAACAATTTCTCAATATTTAATCATATCAGCATTTTCAGTTAAATGTCCAGTACCTATTGTGTTCGAGGGTCAGATCCCCTCCCAGGCTCCCTGTGGCGTGATAATAGGGTGTGGAGTGGGTCTGCCTACAAGCAAGATGGCCGACTGGGTCTTGGTCATTTACCTTCCCCCCAGCTCCTCTCTTCAGCTGTTGCAACTCTCCAATGTTTACATGTTTTCACTTTCATGGGCAAGGGATATTTCTGTCATCAGCACGGTCTGAATATCTAAGCATTTAATCCTATCACGTAGAGCAATATTACTGGGCTCAATACGGCACACAAATGTTTATAGCACAATAATGAACATCGGATAGTAACAATGTCTTGAGGGACTAATAAGGCTTAATAATACGTGCGAGAATGGTCTTATCCTATGCCATCTCCACGTGCGAAGTAGTATTAAGGCGTCCATAGACCCTTATAATATCAATTCAGTCACGCCTACACGGTGGAACATTCCAATAGCTGCTAATTTAAGGTGACACTGTTACTCCTTAAATTGCCCTCGTGACACGGTATGGTAAACAAGAGACCATCTCTTTCTCCATCCGCTTGTCAATAATATATATGTACGCCCACGGCTTTACATTGATTATCCCTTCGAAGAGTAGCACATATTTCCCTGACATTGTACTAACAACATTTTCCTTGCATCTATCAAAGTAAGTCTTGGCTTTACTTCTAATACGCTCGCATATAGCGACACAATAATTAGGTCTATTAGAATATTCAGATCGATTACACATCAATTCCCTCTCCTTTCGCTGTTCACGGTATTACTGGCATTCATTACAGGTACGTTTAACTGACTTTATCTTTACAAAATTTATTGCGTAACTCATAACATCCAATACATTTAGGCATGTATGACAACATCCTGACATTTATCCTTACACTTTGTTTATATATTACCTTACATCTTCTCGGAATGGATGCAATTTAACTATTCATATTGTACCCATCTGGCATTATACATGGAACATGTAATCGTAACCCAACAGTCAGCGGTCTTTCGGGGCATGTGATATTCTCCCACAGTACGAATACATATTCAGGATCTGATAACTACAAGGTAACTACTCTACAATAAGAACAAACATCCACCTAATATAACAAGAATTAATTCTGAACCATGGCATAAAAATAACACAAAATAGAAATCCTACATTACACTTACTTCCCAACAATGCAAATATATAATTTGGACACACAGATGATATTTCAAAGGGTCACCAAGTCCTACACTAACTCATCTGTGCTCCGCAGCTTAGATCAACTTTGATTTTCTCAGGCATGCTGCCACTGTCTCTTGAGAGTTCCTGAGTCCAAAGTACGGTGTCTCAACACCCTAACTCACTGTCACTAAACATCTATCACATTTTAAAATATAGCATTCACTGTCAATCGACGAATGTTCACATATCATGCACATCACTACAACAATGATAATAATAATCAAAGCAATCATTACATAACTGTACACAATAACTCATATCTCATTCTGGAATGAACTCTACTTGGTCCAACCTGCATTAATGTACTTATCAGTACATTATTTACCTTTCATTTTGACAATTCATTTGTTTATATTGTTGTGCAACTTGTTTAACTTTCAACTTTTAACTTGTGCAACTTTTGATTTGTATAACATTTAGTTGTGTAACATTTAATTTGTGTAACATTTAATTTGTGTAACATTTAATTTGTATAACATTTAATTTGTGTAACATTTAATTTGTGTAACATCATCATCCCTGGTCCATAGTACTTCCATTCTTACAACTAACAAAGCTAGTTAATTACTTGATCGCTGCGCCATATGTCGTCGATTCTTGGTCAGTTATAAAAGGCGTTTACTGTTAATATTCCATCCATCCGTAATTCATACTACCCGTATGGAAAATTAGTTACCAATAATAAGCTGGGTTTTCATATCTCAAGAGTGTTATTTATATTCATCCATGTTACATGTCACAACCTTAACTTGGGTAATTTACGTGCGATTTTAACCATTCAAAAATGGAGTCCAGGTCCAATGAAGGCCTACAATTCATTTATGCACTCAAAACAAACAATTTCCCAATATTTAATCATATCAGCATTTTCAGTTAAATGTCCAGTACCTATTGTGTTCGAGGGTCAGATCCCCTCCCAGACTCCCTGTGGCGTGACAATAGGGTGTGGGGTGGGTCTGCCTACAAGCAAGATGGCCGACTGTGTCTTGGTCATTTACCTTCCCCCCAGCTCCTCTCTTCAGCTGTTGCAACTCTCCAATGTTTACATGTTTTCACTTTCATGGGCAAGGGATATTTCTCTCATCAGCACGGTCTGAATATCTAAGCATTTAATCCTATCACGTAGAGCAATATTACTGGGCTCAATACGGCACACAAATGTTTATAGCGCAGGAATGAACATCGGATAGTAACAATGTCTTGAGGGACTAATAAGGCTTAATAATACGTGCGAGAATGGTCTTACTCTATGCCATCTCCACGTGCGAAGTAGTATCAAGGCGTCAATAGACCCTTATAATATCAATTCAGTCACGCATGCACGGCGGATCATTCCAATAACTGCAAATTTAAGGTGACACTGTTACTCCTTAAATTGCGCTCGTGACACGGTATGGTAGACAAGAGACCATCTATTTCTCCATTCGCTTGTCAACAATATATATGTACGCCCACGGCTGTATATTGATTATCCCTTCGAAGAGTAGCACATATTGCCCTGACATTTTACTAACGACTTGTTCCTTGCATCTATCAAAGTAAATCTTGGCTTTACTTCTAATACGCTCGCATATAGCGGCACAATAATTAGGCTTATTTGAATATTCAGATCGATTACACATCAATTCCCTCCCCTTTCGCTGTTCACGGTATTACTGGCATTCATTACAGGTACGTTTAACTGACTTTATCTTTACAACATTTACTGCGTAACTCATAACATCCAATACATTTAGGCATGTATGACAACATCCTAACATTTATCTTTACACACTTTGTTTATATATTACCTTACATCTTCTCGGAATGGATGCAATTTAACTATTCATATAATCATGTTTATTAATATTTTCTCTTGCGACTTTGACCAATATCTGAAGTTATCCATTAACTTTATTATTACATTAATTGTACTTTCACGCAACTCCGGCGTAAGCAATTTCATTCGTACAAGCACACTTTCTATTGTAATCGCGAGGAATGATAAACTCGTATAAAACATTAAATCAAGTTTCCTATCACACATTTTATCCCGATCGACATATGGCGAGCTCCAATTATACATGATTACATTGGACTTGTACTCACGTCCTTCTTCTCTGGCGGTCGTATCCAGCAATACAGCGCATAACCCGCCACTGTTGTCACTTAACAACGACACATAGTGGTTATAACATACATTTCTTGCTGTACCACAACACTGATTTTTCCTTTGATGTTACACATTTTCACATGTACACTCTCATACATCTTTATACAGCATTTCATCATATAGCACTAGTAAATAACACTGAAAGCACATAATTTTATATAACACACGTTTTGTACAATGGTGCCTTGCTGGCTTCACTTCTGCGTAATTACGGAGGTACAGGCTGCGCTCTCTCCCGACATCTCTCCTTCCAGTGTAAGTCTCTGATCCTAGCGCCTATCTCCTAATGATACGTCTCCCGTAGTTCCCAGCATCTCCTACTTCAAGGTTTAGTGTATCTGTTGTGGTGTACGTGACTTCTGTTCCAGATCTCCTACCATCAATCTAGTGTTCATGGCTTGAAATTAATCACAATGCCTGTGATGCTCTTTCCTTCCCATGACTATCGTGAATTGACTATGATGCATAATCACGATGATAATAAGTTCAACTTTACAAAACATCTCAACTGTTCTACACGTTAGATTAGTGTAATTATATTATTCATTGACATTCGCGTCATTTGTCGCGCGCCGTGTATAATAATAAGCTTTACTTGGCTTCACTTTACACTTGCTTTGTTCTCAACACTTGCGGCTTTGTTCACTATTACTGGCACGGCTTTGTTGACAAATTCTGAGCAGAGGAGTAGCACCCTCCCCGCGTCGCTTCTCCAAGATGACTGCTTCTTCCCAGTGTCGCTGCACTATTTAAGGTGTTTCTTTGAAAACATAGTCTCTTCCAATTTCTGGAGCGTCTTCTTCTGTGATAATGCCTTTCCCAGCTTGGAATTGCATTTATCTGGATCGTGCTTGCATGGAGGTCACATCAATTGCCTCATGCCAGCGATTCGATCGCTCAATTAATTAATATTAATTGTTTTCTCCAGTGGCTTGGGCACGCTTAGCTCAGGGGATTCCCCAGTAGAATCTCGCTAATGGGCTTTCTTCCGCAGTTCGGAGTTCTCAGTCCTTACAATGTTTTATCTGCATAGGTTTGCATGTTTCTTGGGTCTAAAATTATCCTCTCTGGATTTCATACACCTGAGCGTTCATCTCGAATCTCTTGGATACGTATTTTCAACGCAATCAATGTATTTCTCTTGTGGACGTCCCCCTTCCATTTTCCTCTCCTTGTGTCTCGGGGATTCCTTTAGTCATTAATAACTGTCCTGCCCCCTAGCGACGCTTAGAAATAGTCCGCTAGAGACAGTCTGTTCCGCCCACTCGTTCAGGCTAATCTATCAACTATCAGTTTGCCTCGAATTCTCTCTCCTCGGCTAAAATCCTGCATGTTGCAAAGGTATCCATATATTCTTTAAATATAAAATTGCTTGTAATTCGTTAATTCAGAACGGAATCAAGCTGAAATTACCTCAGTAATTTTTATTTCATGTGGGTCTTGGGTTCCATTCAGTTATCTCTCCTCAGAGACCTCAGGTTCGATACCCTATAAAATCATTGGTAAGATGCCAGTCAGCACCAGTCCCGTAGGGTACAGTACTGATAGCGTTTTTCTTAGATGTGTTATTATTACTAAGTGCTTGCCACGGTGGGTGAATGGTTATCGTGTCGGTCTACCAACCGCAAGCTTGCAGGTTCGTTGCTGGCCGTGTTAAGTGATTTTTGAAAGGTGACAAAAATCACGACTCGCATGTCATACGTTGTTGGCGTGAAAAAGAACCCATTTGAATTCAGTAGGCCATGTCCATAATGGCAAAATTAATCTCGTGATTTACCGCCAACGCAAAAGTTCCTCCTTCCTCTACTAGAAAACGCTGGATTTTCAAGGAGCTTAGATATCTAACCACTCTGACCTTCATAGTGCTCCAAGGAACAACAAAATTTGACATGCAAGCTGCCCTATGGGTGTTAAATAACAGAGATTGCACCTAGCAACCGAGACCATATGATATTATTATTATTATTATTATTATTATTATTATTATTATTATTATTATTATTATTATTATTATTATTATTATTATTATTATTATTATTATTATTATTATTATTATTATTGCTAAGTGCACACCTTTGAACAGGCAGCAGAAGACTTTCAAAGTCTGCATAGACAACAAGATGTTCAGTAAAGAACATATAGCCTACTTTCTCCTAAATGCATGGGTAATGTTATAACTCTTTCTTCTTTTCACGGAGTATAATTGAATGTTGGTTGTAGTAGCTTGTTGAAATACAACGTGTTATACGGATATTAAACATGAATATGAGGCGCCCTTTGCTAGTTCTAACTCTGTACAAAATGGCATTCACTTCAGTTTCACCGTGTTTGAATTGATATGGTGAATCAATTTGCACACATACATGGCCGCTATCTGCAAACTATTGGGCTGATGACCTTGTATTTCAGTCAAAATATGCTTCCCACAAGAAAGGTATGTTGTTGCAAAAATTGATAGAGATCAAATGATTACGTTGGTCGTAATTTGATTGAAGCTTTAAAAATTTGGGTGGCAGCTATCCCGTTTCCGTCAAGATGGCGGCGATATAAAACATGACACTGAGGTGCCCTTTGCTTGTGCTACCTCTGTACCAAATTTCTTTCAATTCGGGTTTACCGTGTTTGAATTGATAGGGGGAATCGATTTGCACACATACATGGCCGCCATAGGTAAACTATTGGACTGATGACCTAGTAGCTTGGTCGAAGAACGCTTCTCACATTAAGGTACGTTGTTGCAATATTTGGTAGCAATCATATGATTAGGGTGGTCGTAATTTTATTTAAGCCTTAAACATTTGGGTAGCCGCCATTACGTTTCAATCAAGACGGCAACGATATAAAACATGGCACTGATTTGCCTTTTGCGAGTACCACCTCTGTAGCAAATTTCGTTCAATTCGGTTTCACGGTGTTTGAATTGATGGGGAAAATCGATTTGCACTCATACATAGCCGCCATATGCAAACTATTGGACTGATGACCTTGTAGCTTGGTCAAAGAACGCATCTCACATAAAGGTATATTGTTGCAAAATGTGGTAGAGATCAGATGATTAGGTTGGTCGTAATTTGATTTAAGCTTTAAACATTTGGGTGGCCGCCATTACGTTTTTGTCAT
Source organism: Meconema thalassinum (assembly GCA_946902985.2). Lineage (NCBI taxonomy): Eukaryota > Metazoa > Arthropoda > Insecta > Orthoptera > Tettigoniidae > Meconema > Meconema thalassinum. Next base: position 598,802,038 of record OX336388.2, on the reverse strand, counting down.
GATGGTGGCGATATAAAACATGACATTGAGGTGCCCTTTACTAGTGCTACCTCAGCACAAAATTTCGTTCAATTCGGTTTCGCCATGTTTGAATAGATAGGGGGAATCGATGTGCACACATATATGGCCGCCATCCGCAAATTATTGGGCTGATGGCCTTGTAGTTTGGTCGAAAGATTCCTCATACATAAAGGTATAATGCTGCAAAAATTGGTAGAGATCCGATGATTAGGTTGGTCGTAATTTGCTTTAAGCTTTTTAACATATGGGTGGCCGCCATTACGTTTTCGTCTAGATGGCGGCGATATAAAACATGAGACTGAGGTTCCCCTTGCGAGTGCTACCTGTGTACCAAATTTCGTTCAATTCGGTTTCACCGTGTTTGAATTGATAGGGAGTATCGATTTGCACACATACATTTCCGCCATCTGCAAGCTATTAGCCTGATGAATTTGTAGTTTAGTCAAAAGACGCTCGCCATATAAATATATGTTGTAAAAATAATTGGTAGAGCTCGAATGAATAGGTTAGTCGTAATTTGATTTAAGCTATAAACATTTGGGTGGCCGCCATTACGTTTCCGTCAAGATGGCGGTGATGTAAAACATGACACTGAGGTGCCCTTTGCTAGTGCTTACTCTGAAGCAAATTTCGTTCAGTTCGGTTTGATCGTTCTCGAATTGATAGGGGGACAGACATTCAGAGTACACACAGACAGACACACAATTTTTCGCCCTGTGTTGGTCTCATAAGTCTACTTTCAAATTTTGAAAAAATCGAAAATAGGCTAACAAACGGCACTTCTAGTATATAAAATTGAACGTTCTTAGAATATGAAAGAGAGTTTTTAACAAGCATTACTACTCTCGCAATTTGCTGCTGGAGACAGATTCTCCACCTCGCTTCGCCCATATCAGTTGTCATATTGCATAAAGCAGAGGCGGCCGGTCTTTGCACGCTCGGCGTGCTAGCTATGCTTCGCCGGACGCCGGCAGGCTGACTTCTGTCTCTCTTGGCTGGGCTGCCTGTCCTGACTGCCAGCGCGTCCTACCGAGTTAAGTTGGGATGGCCTTCAACCGGACGTATTGTCCAATGCAAATGACAGCTGAAACTTCGGGAAATAATCACCGATACACGAGGCGGCTCCATCCCGAAAGCCTAGATGATAAATTAGACACCGGCCGCGAAAGCCTACGATCTAAATATAGCCTATATTGAATTGCTGTTAAGGATGAGAAGAAGGCATTTTAGTTTTAATCTGAATTAATTTTTCAATACGTTCCTGAATCTGATATGCGTTTTCTTACCAACAGAGATACGGCGGGGACTTAACCAGGTGTTGAAGAAAGCTAATCTACCAGTCAGAAGTCACAGAAATTGCCAGAATAGATTGAGAAGGACATTTCTAGGCAGGTATTTTCGACTCCACCAAAGCTATATGTGTGCCGGCGGGAATGGTGAGGACACATGCACGGTAAGACGAATTCACCCTTTGTTGTTTCAGATTACTTTTAAGAATCATGATCTAGCATTTCCTTAGCATCAGCAGATTTTGAAAATGGAAAACAAAAACGAGCACTTATGTGAAATTGTTGCACTTGTTAGTTCAGTATCTTGTGTACTAATGCCGCAAATCCTATACCTAAAACATGTATTCTTTCCCCGGGTATTTTAAGAGAACGGTAGGCTACCCCACCGAAGTTGCTGCTGTAGTTATGACCACAGAAAGCATTCACCAAGGGCCGTTTTCACCATCGTCAATTATCTCTTAATTCTTCATTTAAGGTTATTAAGCACTTCACCAAACAGAAACGCTCGAAAAATTACCACTAACAAGCATATACGTTAAATGCCTAAAGTCTGACCAATCAACTTTCTAAAAGATCGTTAAAGTGGATGGAAACAGCTGAACTCTACTGTACCCCGCACATCTTGCAATAGTGGAACAAATGGTTTGTGTCCGAGTTTCACATGAACTTTCATCCATCTATCTTATATATAAAGCTCAATGTTTGTCTGTCTGTTATTTGTACAAATCTACACTGTTTCACCGATCTGAACCAAATTCTGTATACATATCCTTTGGAACCCTGCGGGTAACACTGTCCACTTGAAATTTCGGACAGACCACTCCATTCCCTGCATTTAGGGCCTTTGGCACAAATCTACACTGTTTCACTAATCTGACCCAAATATTACACACACACCCTTTGGAGCCCGACTATCTACTTGAAATTTCGGACAGACCACTCCATTCCCTGCATTTAGGCCATTGGCCTGTTCACCGATCTGAACAAAATGTTACATACTTACCCTTTAGATCCCAACAAGAGTAACACTGACTTCTTGAAATTACGGACAGCCCACCCCAATCCCAGCATTTAGGCCCTTTGGGACAAATCTACACCGTTTCACCGAATTGCACCAAATTGTACATACTTTGCCTTAGAAACCCTGCGGTTAGCACTGTCCACTTGATATTTTGGACAACCCTCTCCATTCTCTACATTTAGAATAACAGACAATCGGAACTTGAAAACCACGTTTTAAAGCCCAAGAACCATTCATGTCCGTAGTAGTGTAACTGTAAGAATATCTTAATAAGTATGTTGTTGGCTGACAATGTGGGCTGCATCACGCCGCCTCTACCTGTGATCTGGTGCAGAATTGCGTAAATAGTTACATTCTGTGCTGCTTATAAATTGCATTCATGGGGAGTTGCCTATTAGTGCAAAGAGATTTCATCATGAACATATTATGCCTCTGTATAAGTGCTATGGTGTTGGTGCAGTACATTGAGGTCATCAGCTGCAATAAGTGTTGGTGCTTTCAAATATACTTTAATTTATTCCGATCCTTATCATTCAGTGCTATGGGGCGCTAAATGATACTATTGCTATCTCAGGAACTCGGGACAGCCGAAGTTTTCCAAAGTACTCTGATTATTTTCCGCATTCATGCCTTCAAAGGCAAAGGTGACTGCAAAGTGGTATGGATACTCCTGCGAAGACAAAGGATGGTCAAAGTATATTTGATAAAGACCAAGAAAATTAGTTTGTTTCTCGAATCCTGAAACTGGTTGTGGGTTCCCGTTAGATTCAACGGAGGTAAGAAACTGGAAACTGGAAAAGATACTGCAATTTACAAAAAAATTGCGTAATGGTAATACACGATAAACATCATCAACATCATCATCATCAGCATCATCATCATCATCATCAGAGTCATCTGAATCAGAGGAAGAAGCGGATGGCGAGGAAAACGACACCTCATGTGAACTCTGCAGCATCAAATACACGGATCCAATGTCAGTTAAACTTGGGGACTGGATTCAGTGACAATGCAAGGGGAGGGAATGGTACCATGAGAACTGTGTTGGTGCTAAAGGGAGAAACGTTTCATTTGTGGAAAATGTGTTGCTCATGAGTGTTATTTCAAATTTTGGATTGACCCTCTTCGTCAGATACTGTGACCCGATACACCTCACCCGAGAAAGGCGAATAGGGTCATACAGGACTCTTTTAAAACTTATTTTTATAAACAGTTATAAACTGTTATGTATTGATGTTTGTAGCTGAAAGGTTTTAAAAGTTTTAAAAGAGTCCTGCATAACCCTATTCGCCTTTCTCGGGTGAGGTGAATCGGGTCACAGTGTAGAATAAATTATTGAAAGGAAAATACGTGGGAAATATTGACCCTATTCACCTGCATTTAAGTGACCCTATTCCCCCGAAATGCAGCAGTTAATTTTCTACGTTGGCAAACCTGCACAAGAAAGTAAAACTGCGGAACGACATAACCTCTTTCATAATAATATATCAGTTTCCTTTATGGCAATATTCAATCTATTAATAATACAATTATCACAGCCAGTTCAATATGAAGTTAATACTATTTTTAAATCAAAAATAAAAATCGAAACTTATCTGAAACAGCACGAACTTACTGAATAATAACACACAAACAAATACGACTCACAGTAGCTACTTGTCACCAGCTTACAGACAAAGTTAAGATGCGTGCCGCTAGATGGGAGTACTTCCTTGAGTGAGTTTTATTTGGTGGCTAGGAGAAAAAATTAAAATTGACCCGATTCATCTGTTGACCCGATTCGTCCGTCCATACCCTCATACGTACCAACAGACAGACTTTTTTCGAATTTTTTTTTCAACCCCGATTCGTTTGGTATAGGTTTAAACCCTGGGCGACGCTTAGTTCCCGAGAACTCGAAAAATCCTACTACGGCTATATGAAAGCCTACATGGATTTATATCCGGCTTTCATAACAAGTGGGAGTCCACGCCGCACGACCTGCTTTGGATGAGACCGAGGCGCAACATAGCGGCGAGCAAGAGGGGTAATAATCTCAAGCAACAATATCGTTGGCTTTGGGTCCGATTGTGTGGAAATGTAGGAAAATTATAAAATGTTATTCTAGGCAACAATCACGCGTTTATGAGAGCCGGACGTCATCGGAAATGAAAAATATCTTACAGCTGTAAATACTCGTACATTACTCCACACATATTTTGAGAATTCATAGGCAATGCTTAAACCATCACATAGTTATGAAATATGTGTAATAGTTTTCTCGCACTCGACCGCCTCGAATAGGCTGGCCTGACCTATATATTCTTTTACCCTAAAATAAAGACCCCCTGACTGCCCTTTGCTACAGGCCCCGTGCTGGCTTATTCCGGCACTGTATCTAGCTTTTCTCGTTTCGAGATGCCGAGATGCCGAAAAAGAAAAAGAAGAAAGGTGTGTTTAACCTATGACGTATGAGTAGCGGAGTGATGCCGATTCTGCCCCCCCCCCCCCCTCCCTACTCCCAATGCGAGCCGATAACTCCCGAACCCGTGGTCGGAGATTTACGAATGAGGTGTCGTTGGACTCGAGCTGACGGGGGCTTTGCTATGGACCACTTGTTATATTTTTAATTTTTTTTGAATTTTTTTATTTTTGAAAATAGACGATAGTTAAAAAAACAAACACGATAGAACGTTGTGCAATAGCTTACACGATTGATCATTGTCCTTTATTTTTATAATAAAACTTTTTAATTTTTTATGTTTTTTGAAAAAAGTGTAATTTTGAAATTCTTATATTTTGGAAACCAAGGAGTTGACAAAAAAATTGTTTGACATAAATGAATGGCCCTGACCCCCTCTACCAGCAAAATAAATTTCAAGTGTCTAGGACTAAAACTGGGCAGTAGTGTGGTAAGGAGAGTTCTGCTTCACCCCCTACTTTCATATAAACTTTGCCGATATCTCCCGAACGCGTGGTCAGATTTTAACGAACGAGGTATTGTTGGCGTTGGGATGACGTTCTCTTGGCTAAGCATGTGTGTTGGTATTTAAAAAAAATTGAAAATGTTTGTTTTTTGGATTGGCGCTATTTTGGAAACAGTGAATTGGAAAAAAGTTTGTTTGGCGTTAATGAAAGATGGGTATGCCCTCTAGGCGGACAGCGAGTTTCAAGGGTGTAGGAGGGGAAAAAATTATAGCCTACTTTCTCGCGAACATTGTTGATCATTGGCGAACGGATGGTCAGATTTTAACAAATGAGGTGCCGTTGGACTCGAGCCTACGTCCTCTTTCCTATAGACTACTCGTTATTTTTATTTTAAAAAAATTGAAAATTTTTGTTTTTAAAAGTAGGCTATAGTTTGAAAACCAAACATGATAGAACGTTTTTCAATAATTCAAACCAATGGTCTCTAAGACCTTTATTTTTTTATAATAATACTTTTTTATTTTTGAGACTTTTTGAAAACACTGAAATTTTGAATTTTCACTATTTTGGAAACTAACACGTTGACAAATAAGTTTGGTTGACATAAATGAAAGATCCATACCCCCTCTACCACGAAAATAAATGTCAAGTTTCTAGAACAAGAACTGTGCTTTTTATTATTATTTTCTTAATAAAAGAGTGTTTGTAGACAGAGAGCCGGTAGCGCTTGACGTATGTTACAACGAGGCTATGACTGAGTATGGTGGATACATGAAATGGCTATTTCGACGGTGCGATGTATGGCAAAACGAGGGGTCGCTTTTCGATATTTGTTTTCCTATGACAGATGAATGAAGGCGAATATTTTCGAAATCTCTTATGATGATCTTTAAAGTAGGTTAGTAAACACTTGACCAGTAACCAAATGAAATTCATAATGCTATGAGACGAATGAGACTAGCAGCCAGAATTGAAAAATAGAATATCTGCTCGAGAGGCCGCCCAGAAGCTTGGCTGGCTGGGTGACAGGATGTGACATGTTATCGCGTTTCAGGAATGTGGCCAGAGCTGACAACAGGCGAATGGAAAATTACAGTGACGTAGAGGTCACTTGGAGGTCGAACAATATCGCAACGAAGTCAGAGAAATAATGCAGTAAGCGAGTATAACTCCTCCCCCTACCATTGGCATAGCCATTTGCAGGGCAAGAGCGATATTAACAGCTGTGGTAAGAGGGACACAGGGCGAGGGGCTGGTCGAGGAGGGGAGGGCAGGGGTTTATTAGAGTGTTGATCATGTTATGACACACAGTCAGTCAATACTGTTTTACACGTTACTGTGTTAACATAGGCTGTGTCTTTGGTGTATAAAATTAATTGCATTCGTGTGCTCAACCCCAGTTGGTTACTATATTGGATACATTATATATTTGAGGTAAGTGTTGGAATAACACTGTTTTGTTAATTTTATGCTAATCAATGATTAAATGATTATTGGTTTTCCATTTGATTGATGTATTGTTATTTTTGTTTTGTTTTAGATAATTGGCATACCTGGTGTTGGGAGACAGAAACCCCATTCCACTCGAACCTAGGGAAAGGCAAACGCAGGGCTTTTTACAAAGCAATGTAAGATCTTTTTGTTATATATAAAACACCTGTTTTTTATTTTATTTATTTATTTATTTTTGTTTATGAAAGGTGCTATTTGAAATAGATATACTCATGGTGATTTATTTTATTTCTTTTTTTAGTGTGTGTTGGAAAAGGCTTGTCCACTACAGGCACTGCTGAAAACCCGCAACGTGTGTGTTTGGGGCTATTGCTTACCAGGCAGTCTACGGCTGAAAACTCTGGTGAGATTGTTATTTTTTTTATAAAAATCATGTCTCTTTCCACTGCTACTGATACATTAACTTGGGAGCCTCTCGAGTCCTGTTTCAAGTCACGTGTGTGCTCTGCCCACATAGTGAATGTTAGAGAGAGTTTGATCCCAAAAGACTTTATGGAATCATGTTTTGAAATTTTTAAAGAACAAATTTGTACAGCGCAATGGTTGCATACAGCTTTAAAGGTTAATACACAACTCGTGTGCGATTTCATATATAAAAACAAGGACGATGATCATAAAAGACCATTTTATATTGGCAGTAAAATGCAAGAGCTTTTAATAGCCGATAATCAGAACGAGTGGTATCAAAGCCATGTGGTCAATGCCTTGCTATCAAAACTTGATAAACTGCAACAAGGACCAAGTGGTTTAGCGTTAGACAAAATCCATTACCTGCAAATCATCATTTGTCATTTCAACCCGTTGAATGCTGGGTCTAGCTATATTAAAACACCACCAGCAATAGCTTCGAAAAAGGCTGTGGTGAATATTGAAAATTTTGATGATGAATGTTTTCTGTGGGCTGTGGCTGCGTATCTGCAGCCAGCTCAAGACCGTCATGTTAACAGAGCAGCAAAGTACAAGGCCAAGTTTGATAAATTAAAACAAACATTAAATTTAACTATAATATCGTTCCCTATGGACTTAACGGAATTCCATAGGTTTGAACAAGACAACCAGGACATTTCGTTCATGGTGTATGGCTTTGATGGTGATGAGATTGTGGGTCCTCTTTATGCCACAAAAGAACCGAAACGACACCACATTCATCTTTTATATCTGTCTTACGGAGAAGTGAATCACTATTGCCTCATTAAAAGCCTGAGTAGATTGCTAAGCAGTCAAACGTCTAAGCATGGACATAAAACACATATTTGTGATCGTTGCTGCAATATTTTACAACCCCTACTGTGCCCGTTTAGACCGGAGTCCGCACGACCACATATGCATTTTACCAAGAATCAGTCAGCACGAAAGTCAAAATATCCCGGGGCGCCAGATGGGTTAAAGCTAATCGCAAAAACGACATCAAATGAAAAAAATGCTAAACTGATTTTTGGCTCAATGCAACAATAAGGATAGAAGGAGATTCAACTGGGCATAACACATCATGTAAAATTATCTCATTTTATTCTGAATTTAAAATTGACTGCAAAATAAAATGCTCAAAGCAGCATCATTCATGTGTGGCGACCCACATTACTATTTACACAATGTACAGAAATTTTCCAACACATTGGACAATTATCTTTGGAGACACAAGTCTGATTATCAGTCCTGTAGACTGTGTTCCAAAATTATATCCATTATTTATGATTAAATCCAGTTCAAATTTAATTGTCTTTACTGGAAATACTGTAGTTCACTGGTTGAATTTTTACATAATATTAACACTCGTAGAATAATTGTTCATAGAATTTTTAACTTTCACTTATTTTTCCAGTTTCAAAAAATATTATCAAAAAATATTATTCTCTCTGAATCAACACAAATTATGTACACATATTAATAACAACATCTGAAAAGTATCTGACCTTTGAGCATAGCATCGAAGAACTGTACGAAGCACAACAAAATTAATTGTTCTTCTGACATTAAACGTTTCGAGAAGTGACTCGATTATGAACTTCAAGTTCCTAACAAAATATATGATTTCTGAATCATCAACTTGATCAATAAATTGTTGGACCATTCAACTATTTGATTTTCCACTTGGAATCATTATTAAGAAAAATATTTATATTTGTGGCCGTTTTAGTAACTTTCACAATTTGCAATTCTTGAACAGAATGCGGAAATAAGAATTGTAGCTTCATAATAAATTCATTTAGTTCATGACACTAGGATTGAAAACATCCTTCAAATTATTCGTGGTTATAGAATTATTTTTTAATTGGCAGTGGCCCATTCTATTATTTTTATAAGAACACAATATTCCAACAACAACGGCAAAGGTCTTCCTCTGAAGAAGAATAAAATACTATCATGACAAATCCGGGTTCTAGCAAAATCAAAGTCTTAATGGAATCCGTAAACAAGGTTGAAATAAGAACTGACGGTTTTTAAGAAATAACCTTTGGGTCATTCATACGACGCAATGTGTAGTTCCAATACTCCTTCTTTAACACTGAGTCATCGAACCTGCTATTTGATTGATGCTCAAATAAAAACCTCCTCATTCCTGCGACTTAAACATGCGCACCTGGGAATGGCATTTCAACTACTCCACACACATACATTTTCTTCCCTAAATTTATACAATAAATCAAGCCTCTGCTTATTATCAACACTGGAAGATTTATAAACTTACAAGTTTATTTTATTTTATTTTACCATTCAGTTCAAATCGTGAAGTTACCACACTTATGATACTCTCTATTTCACTTTCGAATGTGTATCTGCGTCATGATTTTATATAAATACAAAAATATCCTAATTGATACAAATATCATTTGCTTCCCGTTTCATGCCTCTCCGTGTTATCTGAAAAATATACTTTGCTCATTGCAAATATTAACTGTTCAACCAGAACTGTAATGTTGGTTGAATGCGGGCTTGCGCTAACCACTATCCTTCGGAAAATCACCTGTTCCAAACTAGAAATGATTAAACTACTTCATAAGCTCTCTCTCAATGAATGTGATTATTAGAAAATATAAGATCCAAGAATTATTTAGAAAAGTTATGAAAATCATTATTATTATTATTAGTGGATTATTATTATTATTATTAGTTATATTATTGTAAATGTGTTTAATTATTATTTCATTATGTGAGAATCCACATGTTCGATTCTTCGAATATGGATAAAATATCAATTTCTCAACAAAAATAATTATTAACTTTTACACTTACCTCGGCTGATTACCGTGATTATCAAAAAAATATGAAACATTCAAATAAATGCTCGTTATGCTCGGTCATCGATCCTAAACTGTTCTGAGTGCTGAAAATACTCAGAATAACTATAATATGTCTTGCGTAAATCATTGCAAGATTTAAATACGAAGAAAAACAAATGTGTTGGTCATCTGCAGAAAATGAGTTTGTTCCAATTACCTAGGCATAATATAAAATTCAAATGTGGCTTACATTTCTCGTTGGTCTTGAAGCGTAGTGTACCTGGTCTGTACCAGATTTATCCAGATACATGCCCTATTGGACACGCACGTCTAATCCTTGTATCGGCCGCCATTATATACCCACAATCTGTCTAACACGACATAGTGGAAATATTTCTTGAAGGTTGAAGTAACTGCTGATCCATTTTAATATTGGCTTCAATGAAATCCATAGCAGTTCGCTTAAATGGGGTCAGATCTAAATGATCTATTCTCAAATACGTCAGTTGTAACATAACTCACGGTAATCTTTTCAGTACAAGAAAACACTGACAGTCCAAATCAATCAACGGCTGTTCTGAAGATCGTTCCCTGGGCATGGTTTATCACCATCTATCATGCGCGAAGCAACTTATAGTTTCCCTTTGTCGGCTAATGAACAACACCGTGAAAGACTGGCCTTCAATATACTGAAAGATCGGAGTGGTTATCAAGTTACAATTTATGAAACTGACTAATTGGATTAAAATATCCAAGTATTGAATTATTATTACTGGACTGTGACAAAGTACTTTCTAGACAAAGTCTAGCATGTGTCCATATAGAAATAAAGTATTTCACCAGTGTCCGTAGAAAAATAACAATCACCTTAGTGATTCCCTCTGCCTGAAACTTACTATGTTCCACATGTATCGCAGCACTTTTGTGACTATCACAATTTAAAGATATATTCTGCGTAGATCCGGCAACCATGTGCCTTGGCTCAACGTAGCAGCAGCACCTTGTCATGCAAGAGCTTGGTTCGAAGTGAGCTGATGTTGCTTGGGCCGGTCGGCTTTTATTCAAAACGGTCGGGTCCACGCTGGATCACGCTGAAATCTGGAAATCGTCATATCTCCGGTGTCTCTGGTCCGATTCACTTGAGACTAAGTGCATTCTCTTTCATTTGGCCGTGCCAGTAATCTGATCCAAGTCTCAAGTCTCTACTCCATGGCTAACTATTTAATCAACAAATAGTCTCGACCTCTGCTACTACTCGCTACGTCACTTAACATGCTCTTGGCTGCACAAAGTTTCCATTCCTTTCTAGAAGTAATGGAGCGCGATATTCAAATATCTCAACTTTCAAAAGCGGCTGTAGCCTTTCCCTTGATATCTAGGTGTCTGAATCTTGGAATACCCATTCCTAGAGTTGGGCACACTACGTTTTAGAACCTCATAGGGTAGATTGCGTTTCTCAGGAAGCGGTGAGATTGATATTGCCACAAGGGGACAAGGCTGTGTTAAAGTTTAAGGACATTCACAAGCGTGACACTGTCCCCTATGTGGTGTATGCAGATTTCAAAGCACTCACTACACCCATGGCGGGATGTGAACCAGATCCCACCATTAGCACAACCACACCCATTCAAAAACATGAACCTTTTGCCATAGGATTTAATGTGGTGTGTGCCTATGACCCCACACAATCCGTTTAAAAATACCGTGAGGGGCCAGATTGTGTCAGATGGTTTTTGCATGAACTTGTTAAGTCGGCCGAACATGTACAGGGATTACTGGACCACCCAGTACCCATGAGCCTAACGCCACAATAGCAACAGCAGTATGAGCATGCCACAGCATGCCATATTTGCGAAAAGCCTCTGATCAGTGCTGAAGACACCGTTCGAGTTCATTCACACTTATGGGAGAGTTTCGTGGAGCTGCGCATAGTAAATGCAATTTGAACTTTTCAGCTCCTCGTTTCATCAGTGTTCTTTTCCACAATCTGGCAAATTATGACATTCAGTTTTTGATTCGTGAATTGGGTCATGTCAACAAGGGCTCGTTTACCATTATCCCCCAAAACCATGAGCGTTTTACAGCCCTAACATGGCGGTTGAGCAACTTTAGCATTCGATTTTTGGATTCCTTTAAGTTTATGGCATCCTCGCTAGACAGTCTTGTGAATGGCTTGGATGAAGAGGAATTAAAAATATCAGAATGCATTGTAATGATCCTAAGCAATTTCAATTGTGCATTCGGAAAGGTATATTCCCGTATGATTTCTGCAACAGCTGGGACGTGTTAAAGCAAACAAAACTCCCACCACAAGAGAAATTTTACTCAAAACTAGCACGTAGTACCGTTTCCGATGAAGACTATGCACATGCATGTCAAGTTTGGCGAGTGTTTGGCATTAACACGCTAAGTGAATATGCTATGCATTACCTAAAACTGGATGTATTGCTGCTCACTGATGTGTTTGAAAAATTTCTTGAGTTGTGTCAGCACATTTATGGTCTTGACCCGGCTCCCTACTATACGAGTCCTGGGCTCTCGTTTGATGCCGCTTTAAAATACACTCAAGTGGAATTGGATTTACTCACTGATGTAGACATGGTTCTATTCTTTGAAAAGGGCATTCGCGGTGGCTTTGTGTCGCTAAACCAGCGCCATGCCGAGGCGAACAATGTCTACATGCCTGATTATTCACCAGACAAACCAGAATCGCGCTTAATGTACTATGACGTGAATAATTTGTATGGCTGCGCCATGAGTCAGCCTTTGCCCTATGGAAAGTTTGCTTGGCTGACAGAGAAACAAGTGTCAGAATTTGATGTGAACATGGCTAGCCAAGAAACAGGTCGTGGATATGTGCTAGAAGTGGATATTGAATATCCCTCATCCTTGTATGTTGAACATGCTGATTTCCCATTCTGCCTTGAGCAAATGGTTCCCCCTGTCAGTAAAGTGAAAATTGAAAAACTCATGGGCACACTTTACAACAAAAATCGGTATGTGCTGCATATCCAAATGCTGGTGCAATGTCTAGCCCAAGGCTTGGTGTTGAAGAAAATCCACAGGGGTATTTCCTTTGCCCAAAAACCATGGCTCAAGCCATACATGCAACTCAACACAGAGCACCGACAAATGGCAACACAGCAGTTAAAAATTATTTTTTAAAATTAATGAACAACTGCATCTATGGCAAGTCCATGGAGAATGTCCGCAAATACCGCGACATTAAATTGATGAATGTCTGGGAGGGGCAGTGGGGTGCCAAGCCAAATTTCAAGTCGATCAAAATTATCGATGAGGATTTGGTCACTATTGTAATGAGTAGGACCAGCGTGACCATGGATAAGCCCATTTACTTGGGCCAAGTCATTTTAGACTTTTCTAAACCAGTCATGTACCGATTCCACTATGAGTTTGCCAAACACCATTTTGAGCACGTATATCTTTTGTATATAGATACGGACTCATTCATTTACCACATTCGCCACTGCAACCCCTATGACGTCATGAGGCAGCATTGTGACTGGTTCGACACCTCTTCGTATAGTGCTGACAGCATGTTTCAGCTGCCCATAAAAACAAGAAGGAAATGGGCGTTTTAAAGATGAATGCGGTGATTCCCTTATGAGGGAATTCGTAGGTTTGGCCTCGAAAATGTATGCTTATCTCACACTAGACTGTAAGGAAGCCAAAAGAGCAAAAGGTGTAGGTAGGGCAGTGGTAAAATCGCTACGTGTAGACGATTACTTAGCGGTTTTTCGCACTGGCAAAACTATGTCTCATACACAGTGCAGGATACAATCCAACAACCATCATTTGTATCTTGTGGAACAGAGAAAACGCACCCTCGCCTCCTTGGATATCAAACGTGTGTGGGCTGATGACCTGCTCACCAGCCTGCCCTGGGGTTATGACCGCAAGGAGGAGGAGGTGTGATTTTTCTGTATGTTCGTTTAGGGACATGGCTTTTTGTAACTCGTTGATTTAGTATTTTGTATTTTGTAAATATTGGTTTTTGTCATTGTAAATAGTAGATTTTGTAAATAGTGGCAACCCACTTGGACCTTTTGCTCTTTTAAAAGATCTATGCAACCTTATTTTTATTTTTATTTTAAATTTAACTGAGTTGGGAATTGGAAAATGGTATATAGTTTGATTCTTTTAAAGCTGTACAAAGTTGAGTTTTCTTTGTAAATATGAAATGAGTAATAGTATTTTTAGTAACTTTAATGACTAATAATTATATTTTTTGTAATGGTAAAATTTTAACTAAAAAAAGTTATTTTGGGATGAGTGTGCATGTCGAGAATGTGCTTTTGGGAATAAATAATGTGGTTGTGTTTGTTCCCAAAAAGACAGGTGTGAATGAATGAGTAGAGAGAAAGCTTATGTGTATGTATGACCAGAGCAAACACGGTGAGGTATGGTGGGTGTGGAGGGGGAAATTTACACTTATATACTCATTTTGTTTTGTCGACAGTTTTTTTTTCTTTGAAATGTAGCGGTGCATAGACATCATTTTTGTAAAAACAGTCTTACCTGCAGTAGTCGTAGACCTCGATGTTTCTCAAAACACACATAAACACATTGCAGCAGCATCATGGTCAAGCACTCGCATCAACATCATTGAAAAATCTCAACTTTAGACATACACCAAATGGAAAAATGTGAAAACAGCAAAATGGAAAATTCATGTTTTGATAACACCAAAATTCAAAAAAACGTAAAACAGTCATTTTAAAATCTGGAAATGGCCATGTGTGAAATATTAAAATTCAAAAACATAAAACGGACATTTTTAAAAAGTGTCATCAACAAAATGGAAAGTCCATATCATCAAAAACGCAAAACTTCAAACAGACATTTTTAAAAACTGTAAATTGCAAATTGGCAAATGACAATGTGTGAAAATATGAAAATGAAAAAATCAGCCCATCAACAACATGATTTCTTTTAAATTAAAATGAAACATTGTGTTTTGGTAAACCTTTGTTTTTTATTTCATAACCGTAGGGAATTGACAAAAGAAAATAGAATACAAACACATCCCAATTCCTTAATCCTCAATTCCTTAATGTTCATGTCCACGCATTATCAACTTTCCTTTCATAGCACTCATCACAGTCAGGGCTGCCATCCTTTCACCCACTGAGGCATCACAGGATGTGAAACGTTGTTTAGCTTTTTTCAATAACAATTTATCTGCCTCATATCTTTAACCAGGATGAAAATGGTGATAAGATAGGTCATGTTCTTTGCATGCTTGATCCAAAAGATTAATGGGTACATCACCACGCTGCAAATGTTTTTCAAGATGAGTTCCAGGGCCACAAAAACGATAACCTGGAAGATGGATTTCGAAAGGTAAGTATTGAATCACTTTGTCAATGACGCGACTGCCAGTAAAAAGGTAAAAAGGTTTGGTCTTCCTCCTCCTCTGTGGACGATGTTTGTGTTTGTTGTTGTTGTTGCTTTTTCTCGCCATGACACCCGTGGAATGATTCAACAAATTCTTTACACGGACTTTTATGAACGTGATACAGTTTCACTAGCTGACAAGTCGCGCACTGACGCATAGAGGGTAATTTTGCCATGGCCACTTGCGTATGGTGATCGTAATCCGTACAGGGTTTCAATTCACTCAACACAGGGTCTTGAGTCCATGATTTTGGTACATGTTGCCAGATTTCTTTCACCGCGTTGGCGGCCACAAAATATATGAACGACTTGGGCAGCGCCAAGAGCTCTTCTTTGGTAAAACTGTCTAGTTTCTTTTTGCATACAATGAACTTTCCGATGGCTTTGTCCGTCGCATTGCCTTTCTCCATGGTATCACGTGTTGTAGATGTTTACACGTCGCTTGCAGAAATCTCACTGGCGTCATTCACAGGTAAATCTTGAGTTATAATTTTGTTCAACAACTCCCAGCAGGCATGTGTGGTTAACCAATGAAAGAGATGCCACGCATGCGCTAAGGCTGTATGGGTAATGTTGCCACAGGAACAAGTATCCATCAGCGTTTGCAGGGAGGGGCAGCCCAGGTCCATGAGGTCGATACATTGACAGTAAGACGCCAAAAATGGTTGCAACCATTCACGTTTTTCATTACTTTTCACAAATACCACATTGGCCGAGTACAAGTGTGCTTTCATGACAACGTCCAAATATTTATAGGAAATGGTTCCTTGATTCCAGTCTAGTTGCTTATGATTTTCAATCCTCTGGGTTTGTTTACGATCTTTTTCACACAACAAATCAAAAGCATGGGGCGGTTTAAATAGCAAATGCGTAGCTTGCGATATCCAAAACGTGGTACAATCGATAATGGCCACGTCTTGTTTATATATAAATTTGTTGTCACCAATTTTAAACCCTTGGCAATCCAAAATGAGTGTGCGCAACATGTTACCGCTTGCCTGGACCAAGTTCAACTGACGACTGACTAACCATTGGCCACTAAGGTGTGGTCATGACATGGATTTACCTGCCATGCTAGTTTGAAAAAAATTGAAGTTAGGGTAGGACAGGGGGACATGAAAAAAAGAAGAATTTAAGAATTACATCATTTTATTATCATAACACGTCTTACAGCCTTTTGTCATTTTGGGATAAGGACGATGCCAACCGATACAACAATATAGTCTCTTGTGTTTGTAACGTCCATATCACCGATGATGTCCCAATGTCTCTAAACTAGGCGTTTTTGAAGGTGAGCTGCTCGCCGAAGCACCGTTGACAACATACAGTCCACACGTATCGTAACTTGTTTTTTTTTCATCACTCGGAGGCACGAGTGAGGGATAGCTTGAATGACAGGGTATATTTCCCACCTCCATTCTGCACAGGTAGGGGCAGGCAGGTGACCAGCGTTGATATTCCTGCATGGGTTCATCGCTCTCTTGCCATTGGTCTATGATGATGGGACAAAAGGCACATTTCGCTTCATCTCTTGTTTTTAAATAGTAGAATCCAGCGGGCGCTAAGGCTTGAGGGTTTATGAAAGGCACTGGCCATGTTGCAAAAGTCTTGAAACGTTGTTCCTCAGAGTTTAAATTCATGGATGTGACTTCTCTTGATGCTTCAAAGAAAGACATGACTGAGCGGCTTGACGTGGGTTGACCTGTTATTTATACACTCGTCACTTGGTTGGACAGTGGATAATAGTTGACTTGTTTGTGATGAATAATCAAACAGTAGGCTATCGTATTGGCTGGTACATTGTCATGCGTTTCAAAATCTAGTCGAATGTCAATATTGGATGACTTGACAGACTCTTCCAGGTAAGAACAGTCAAAGACAATCAGTGGCGCTCTCGCCTTAAAAAGTCGTACAGGGGGCCAAACTTATTTTTTGAAAAATCCAAATCCAATCCTTCATAGGGAAACACAGCTCCGTTGAGGAAAAGACGTGCATTTCTCAATTGCACGTGATCAAATTGCGTGGAATCTTTGGTTTGTTGATACTTGCGATTTGTTTGAAAACCCACGATCATGTAGAGAGGTCTCTCTGTATAGCGAGCTGTTTTACAGACCAACTGTGTGTATTGGTGGTGGGCAATAGCGGGTACTTATGGAGTGCCCAGCTTCTAAATTCCATGGTTAGAGGCATATCTCTCTTTACCATCTTGAGTATGTCCAGTTTTTTGCTATCGTCAAGGGTCACACTTTCCATAGCAAGCGTTGTAGTTGAATTTTTGAATCTATGGGGGCATTGTCAGCTCCCTTGAGTGCATTATTATCACTCCTGTCTCTCACCAGATAAAGCACTTGCCATGCGTTGACCACAATGCGCTGGTGATCTTCGGCAAAGCCTAAAATCAGTTTAAGAGGTAAATATCCAGTAAAGGTCCCATCGGTGTGTACCATCCAGTCATTGGTCGAGTCAGGGCACAAACCTGCCATGCAAAGTGTTTTACCTTCTTCCTCACTATAAGAGGGGTATAGTTTCATGACACTGGAAATGCCCACATTTCGAGTGCTATCCACCACGATATCGTTAATGACATAACGTACTTCAGAAAACAGAAAGGCCAAACCATGGTTGGCCAACTTGGATGTGGTGGGTGTAGAGCCATCGGCTTTGGTGAGCCGACCTTCAATCTGAATGACACTCTCATGCGGAAGGGTGTAAATATCTTGGTTGTTGATAAAAAATTGAATTTCATCATTGTCACTGAGTCCAGGTGTTGGAGCTTGATAGGAATGGAGATCAATTCTTACCACCCCTGGTTGCTCCTCGATGTGGTTCGCTATCTCTAGGATAGAATTCATCATGGAGGTTGACGTGGTAACCCAAATGCTGTAAAATCTGCTTGTCTTGAGATGTTAACGTGTATTCACGTGGCAAACAACTAACACCATTCCTAGACAGTGTTGTTGCTTTATACTCCAACTTCATAGTGACTATACCACCAACTTGTAAGTCCCTGGTGTGGTATAATCTAGATCAATGAGTTGTTGCTCTCTATTTATGAGTCTTAATATTATATTACTAATACCATTGACAGCCACAGAATGAAAAAGCACCACTGGAGGGTTTTCACGAATAATGTAGCCATTGGGCAATGTCACAATAAAGTCATAAAGCGAATGCGATGGTTCTTGATTAGTGAACACTTGGCTAATAATATTACACGTTACCGACACATGATGGTCCTCAATGAATTTCACTTCATGGTCCGATTCATGTTTTTTGTTGGGCTCCAACACGCGTGGTTTAAATCGTAGTAATGGACCAATGGAATCGGGGCGTGTTTTAAAGTCAATTTTGAATGTGGAGAAAATACTGCAGCGATGAGTGTTGGTATTTCCTACAAAAGCCATATTCATTGATCAACACTACATAAATGTGTTCATGTCATCAATCGTGTATCCACCAGAGTTTAGGGTGAGCACAGAATCATCATAGTAAAACTTGTTGTTCACATTTTCACGTATGTTGTAATATTCGATTGTACGTTTCAAGAGAAACAAGTCCCAAACCGTAGGGTTTTTCACTCAATTCGATAGGCGGGTAAAAGTCTACGCTGACTTCGGGTCCACGTCCATGCAGTGTAAAAGTTTTACCTTCTGCCGACATACTGTTGACGTTTTTGCTTATGCTGCGTCTTATATAAAAAAATTAACACAAACGACCACACTGTTGGTTGTTAAACGTTTGCTCACGTTTCACATTATAATATATCTTGATCCTGTTTCAAAAATAGGTCACTAGTTCCATGGGCGGGGGTAAATTCTCAAAACTGTCAAAGTACCATACGATGGATCCCTCTTTTACATAAGCTACATAATGGGTTCCTGGTCCTCGGTGATCATCCAAATTGACAACAGCACTTTCCTGTTTCCAGGGTCGTGGGGGTAATTGGTTTCGCATAAACACACCTCGAAAATGAGAAAGCTTTTGCTGTTTAGCATAGCTTTCCACTTGTTGATGCGTCAGGGCATGTCTTGCTTTGGCTGAGGTTTTTGTTTTTAATATTTCGAAATGGTGAAATCCCAAATCCTTGTTGATAAAAAGCTGGCTTTAAATTGGCATTTCTAGCCCCCATAGCAATCGCTTCCATCGTTTCATTATGTCGCTGACTTTCTTTGAGATGTTGCTTGCCCTGCTGCGTGGCTATAATGGTTTTCGCCACAGCATTGGCACCGCCCAAATGTGAACCCAGAGCAGCCAGACCGGCAAATAAAGCAGGTAAAAATCCCTCTCGTTTGGGGACGGGAATCACTCGCCCTTGTTTTGAACCCTGTCGCCGACGATTTGGAATAACATGTCTCTGGGCTGCTCGAAGGGCTTTCTTTATGGTCAACACATTATTTTTTATTTTCTTATTTCGCAAGGGTTTGTCCACGAATGTCTTAAGCCCAGGCTTTGCCAAGGACAAAGTCCTTTTTGTAGTCTTTCTCACCACATACCTTTGTTTCGCCATGATGATAATCACCAACAACCTTTCACAAGAAAGTTTAAGTAAAAACTAACGTCAGATTGTTATTCCTTGACTGTATATTCCAATTCCACATAAAGTGGGAAATCATTTATGGATTTTCCCGTTTGCTTTTCATCCCATGTCAACATGAGATGAAAGGATAATTCGTCACCTGCATTGACCATTTCATGGTTATGGACCAACATCCTATTTTTGTTAATGGTTCTCATCAGGTATGGCATATTTGATGTGAATGGTTCCATCATAGTGTAATCGATAGTGGCTTAAACCCGAAGCAAGCACATAGGTCAGGTGCTGCTCATGGACTAGCAGTAAATGGTTTTTATCATTCACAGGTTTTTCATTTGTCAGATATGCTAAAAATACAGATGGGATAAATTTATAAAGCCTTTTCATTTCATAGGTCACGTAACGCTTGGTACAGACATCGTCTTCGTCTTGTGGGTCTTCCACGTGAATAATCCGATGGTGATTAGCGCTATAGCCATTCACTGTAAGCTGAGGCACTTTGTCATAAAACTCATACACTTTGTTATCCACATACTTTTTTGTAGTAACGTCTGTAGACACTTGAGGATGTTTTACATGGGTTAACCGCTTTCTCTTAGATTCATAATCTCCCTGTTTAGTGCGTGGTACTACTGACCTATCCACATAGTGTTTATTAGTGGGATCTGTTTCTTGTTTAGGATCATGAATGGGGACAGACCTAGCTTTGGCCATTAACGCACGTCCAAAAACATCCATCGCCAACCTGTAGTATGAGTCGACTGTCTCTATGACAAGGCTCGGTGTCCTGTATATAGACAGCCTGCTAGCCTGTCTAAGCCTTAGTTGATATGAAGATTATTAAGCAGCAAGAGTCATTCCCCGTGGGGGATATGGTTTCCCAGCTCTGTCCCACATCACGTGAACAACGCCATGGTTCACTGTTTCCATCTTCCATTCGCTGCATCATTGTGGGACCTTCCGGCTGTGGAAAGACCAATCTTTTGCTAACACTCATCACAGCGCCCAGTGGTCTGCGTTTTCAAAATATTTACATTTTTGCAAAATCTCTCTACCAAACCCTTTACGTGTTTCTGGATCAAGTCATGTCTGGATTACAAAAAGAGAATATGGGTTATTTCACATTTTCCACGCAAGAAAATGTTATTTCACCGGATGAGGTAAAGCCCGATTCACTCATGATTTTCGATGATGTATCCACTGAACGTCAAGACATTATTCAAAGCTATTTCAGCATGGGTCGACACAAACATATCGATTGCTTTTATCTTGGACAAACGTATTCTAAAATGTCCAAACAGTTGATTCGTGACAATGCCAATGTCATTGTTTTATTTCGCCAGGACGAGAGGAACAGTTGTCACATTTATAATGAACATGTGAATCCGGATATGACCTTTCAAATGTTTACTGAATTGTGTGGCAAGTGCTGGAACACTCAACGTCATGCCTGTTTAGTGATTGACAAACAAAGTGAACGCAACCAAGGACGATATCGTTTAGGGTTTGATCATTTTATTGCTATTTAAGGCCCTGTCTCATTCCCTCTCAAGTCATTTGTCGAGACACCATGGCGTTAGCAGAGAGTCAATTGAAAAAGCATTTTATTAGAGCAAAACATACTATTCGCCAGAAGTTTCGTCAATTGAAACGATCACGTGCAGATCATGCTTTGTTTATTCAACATCATTTAGCACCTCCGCTAAAAGCCATGTTGAAACCCTCTTTCAAGCCATCTGAAACGCTACCCACCGTTTCACAAGCCACTCAGACGCTGCAGGAGGATCCTGAGGAAGAGGAAGAGGAACAGGAAGATTTGACTAGTGTTAGCGAAGTTGAGGATGACGAGGAACAAGTGTTTACGCCTCAAAAAGAAAACCGCACCCCTTGCAGAGTTTTTGAGAAAGAGAAATCCTTGGCCATGGTCGAAACACCTTGCCCTTCCAAATCGTCTCTTTTTTCACAAGTCTTGGCCACCCCTCAAAATAAAGCTCAACTGAAAAACATTTTAATAAAATATTATGGATCAACACTAGAACCCTATCTCATTGATCTATTTATTGGAAACACAGATACCACGTATGGTGTTCGCTTTGTGGATGATAGTTTTAAAATTGGGGATTCGTCCATTAAATTTGCTCGTACTAAAGCTGTCATTAAGAACATCAACTATAAATTGACGCCAGGACTGTTAAAGCTGCTCGTTTCTCGAACACCCTCATTCCATGATTATACGTCAGAGGACCTTGGCAAATATAAATCCATTTTATTGGATACCCATGCCCACAAAAGACAGTGTGATCCAGCTCAACAAGTGAATGCCAATACATATCAAAAATATAAAACCATCATTGCCAAAATGTTTCCCACCAGTCAAAGTACTCGTCGTAAAGTGTCCGCTTCGGGAGTGACATTTAAACCATTAAAACCCTTTGTGGATGTTACCTACTGGCACAATCCCAATAAGCTCGTCCAGCGGCTACACTTGTTGCACGCTTCACGTCGAGCCGGCCATACCGGTCACGATTGGAAAATTCAAGAAATTGAACAAGAACTTCGAAATGCCAAAATTATTGTTTAAGCCCTCACCCATTAAAATGGGTATTGCACACGAGTTGCATCGCCCAGCTAGGCGTCACTATCCGCGACTCAAGGTGATTTCACGAGGTGTGGATGAACTTTGGCAGGCTGACTTGGTTGAAATTATACCCTATGCTGGCGTTAACGACGGTGTACGCTATATGTTGACGGTCATTGATGTGTATTCCAAAATGGCCTTTTTTCAACCTGTGCGTCGCAAGTCTGGTCCACTAGTTACCAAGGCCTTTCAACATATTATTCAACACTCCAAACGCCAACCTCAGTTGCTACAAACCGACCAGGGGAATGAATTTTTCAACAAGGATGTCTCCAGTTTTCTAAAATCTAAGGATATTCATCATTACACCACGTACAGCAATCTCGAAGCCAGCGTGGCTGAGCGGTTCAACCGAACATTGAAAACCCATATGTGGAAAGTGTTTACCGCTCAGGGCACGTATCGCTGGTTGGACATGTCACCAGAGCTAGTATCACGTTACAACGACACCAAACATAGAACGATTGGGACCAAGCCACGCCTCGTGACTAAAAATATTCAGCGACTGGATAAACTGGTTAACCCCATAAAAACAGCAGACCCTAAACGTCACCGACTGAAAATTGGGGATTTTGTTCGTGTGAGCAAATTTAAGTCTGCCTTCAATAAGGGCTACACACCTCCGTGGGGGACTGAACTATTTCGAATTTGTCAAGTCAATTTGGACAGTCCAGTCACCTATTTACTCCAAGACCTCAACCATCAATCCATAAAAAGTAGATTGTATCTCCATGAACTTCAAAAAACAGCATTTCCTAAACACTATCTTGTGGAAAAAGTGTTGAAACAAAAGGGAAATAAACTATATGTCAAATGGTTAGGATTTAACTCTACGTTTAATTCTTGGATCAATAAATTACATGTTGTGTGAACCTGTGCACTTTTTTTATTTTTAAATTTATTTATTTATTTATTTATTTATTGAATCATGATGTACGAGAGCTCTGTGTATGGCGCCCCGCGCTTCATGCATGTCCATACATGGTTGTCTTTATCTCTCCACACCTGTGTATCACTCCTTCATTCCATGTTGACATACAACTCGTTCAGCTATTGGCTGTCATGGGTTCTCCACTCCTCCCCTCACCTCCCCAGCCTTCTGACCCCGCCCTCTCATCGCTTTGTAGTGGTCACGTGATTTCCTGTTCTCTCTTTGTGTTCACCCTTTCCCTCTTTCCCCTTTCCTGTCTGCGGGGCCCCTGCCTGCTGCTGCTGCTGCTGCTGCTTCTCGCCTGGCTAGCTGTTATCACCTTTTTACAGAGTTACCACATGGTTCCAACCTGTTATCATATGACTCAAATGTTGTTAGCTCTCAACCACATTCCAATCTCTTAGCCGACTAGCCAGGCTCCAAGCAGGCCTCTCGAGCAGATATTCTGTTTTCCCATTCTGGCTGCCAGTCAGACATAGAAAAGCAAGTTCTGTTGTTGTCGACTATTTTTATTCGTCTCATAGCATTATGAATTTTGTCTGGTTACTGGTCAGTGTTTACTAACCTATTTTAAAGATCGCCATGAGGAATTTTCGAAAATATTCGCCTTCATTCATCTGTAATAGGAAAATATATCGAAAAGCGACCCCTCGTTTTGCCATACATCGCACCGTCGAAATAGCCATTTCCTGTATCCACCATGCTCAGTCATAGCCTCGTTGTAACATACGTCAAGCGCTACCGGCTCTCTGTCTACAAACACTCTTTTATTAAAAATAAATACAAAATTTAAAATGCATAGTTCTTATCCTAGAAACTTGACATTTATTTTCGTGGTAGAGGGGGTAGGGACTTTTCATTTATGTCAAACAAACTTATTTGTCAACATGTTAGTTTCCAAAATAGTAAAAATTCAAAATTTCTGTGTTTTCAAAAA
Source organism: Meconema thalassinum (assembly GCA_946902985.2). Classification (NCBI taxonomy): domain Eukaryota; kingdom Metazoa; phylum Arthropoda; class Insecta; order Orthoptera; family Tettigoniidae; genus Meconema; species Meconema thalassinum. The sequence goes on along the minus strand of OX336388.2, from coordinate 598,777,609 downwards.
GTCTCAAAAATAAAAAAGTATGATTATAAAAAATAAAAGTCTTAGAGACCATTGGTTTCAACTATTGAACAACGTTCTATCATGTTTGGTTTTTAAACTATCGCCTACTTTTAAAAAAAATCAAAAATTTTTTGAAAAAATAACGAGTGGTCTATAGGAAAGAGGGCGTCATCTCGAGTCCAACGACCCCTCATTTGTTAAAATCCGACCATCTGTCCGCCAATGATCACCAATGGTCGCGAGAAAGTAGGCTATCATTTTATTCCTCCTACACCCTTGAAACTTGCTGTCCGCCTAGAGGGCATACCCACCTTTCATTAACGTCAAACAAACTTTTTTCCAATTCACCGTTTCCAAAATAGCGCCAATCCAAAAAACAAACATTTTCAAATTTAAAAAAAAAAATCCAACAAACATGCTTAGCCAAGAGAACGTCATCCCAACGCTAACAATACCTCGTTCGTCAAAATCTGACCACGCGTTCGGGAGATATCGGCAAAGTTTATATGAAAGTAGGGGGTGAAGCAGAACTCTCCTTACCACACTACTGCACAGTTTTAGTCCTAGAGGTTTGACATTTATTTTGCGGGTAGAGGGGGTCAGGGCCATTCATTTATGTCAAACAAATGTTGTTTGTAAACTCTTAATTTCCAAAATATAAGAATTTCAAAATTACACTTTTTCAAAAAAACATTCAAATTTAAAAAGTTTTATTATAAAAAATAAAGTACATAAAGATCGTTCGTTTAAGCTATTGCACAACGTTCTATCATGTTTGGTTTTTTAACTATCGTCTACTTTCAAAAATAAAAATTTTCAAAAAAAAAAATATATATATCAAGTGGTCCATAGCAAATCCCCCGTCAGCTCGAGTCCAACGACACCTCATTCGTAAATCTCCGACCACGGGTTCGGGAGTTATCGGCTCGCATTGGTAGTAGTGGTGGTGCGGGGGGGGGGGGGGGCGAATCGGCATCACTCCCCTACTCGTATGATAACCTTTATTAATAAATTGTATGTCAAAATTTGAGGCTCATCCTAATACGTGTATTATTTTCCATTGAATACGGCTGAACAATGTGGCGCCTTTTCGATGTATTTAGCGGGTATCTCGGAAATGAATCAAGATAGAGCAAAAACGGTTTCCGCAATTCCGTGCATTCTTTTTTTGTGAAACAAACCGATGGTGCAATCGAAATCTCGCGGCCCTCTTGGTTTTCGAACTACTGGGTGATTTTGAAAAATCTGCATTTTGGGGACCCCCCACCTTGCATTTCGAGCATTCTTTAACTTATTGCAAAGGTAAAAACGGGTTATTGTAGAGAATATTCCGTATAAATCAATTAGACGAACCGTTGAATTTTTACAAATATTTATACACGTTTGGGCCCCAATTTTTCTTTTCAAAAAACAAAAACATATAATAACATCAAAACGGTGAGAGATATCAAATATCATAAGCGGTAGAAAATTTGGTAATAACTAAGATCTTACACCTGTAATTTTTTCGATATGACCGACCGTTTCCGAGATTAAAGATTCGAAAAAAATTATGATTGATATTCAGGGCCAAAAAAAACAGTGGGAGATATCAAAAATCATAAGGGGTAAAAAATTTGCTAATCATTGAGTTCTTACAACTTTTCTCTAGGATCGACCGCTTCCGAGATATAACGATTTAAAAAAAAAGTTTGAAATTCAGGGCCCAGAAAATGGAAAGGTGAGAGATATTAAACAAGATGTATAGTAAAGAACATATAACCTACTTTCTCCTAAATGCATGGGTATTGTATAACTCTTTGTCCTTTTCAAGGAGTTTATTTGAATGTTGGTTGTAGTAGTTTGTTGAAATACAACGTATTATACGGATATTAAACATGAATAGGAGGTACCCTTTGCTAGTGCTACCTCTGTACAAAATTTCATTCAATTCGGTTTCACCGTGTTTGAATTGATATGGTGAATCGATTTGCACACATACATGGCCGCTATCTGCAAACTATTGGGATGATGACCTTGTAGTTCAGTCAAAAGATGCTTCCCACAAAAAGGTATGTTGTTGCAAAATTTGGTAGAGATCATATGATTACGTTGGTCGTAATTGGATTTAAGCTTTTAACATTTGGGTGGCCCCCATTCTGTTTCCATCAAGACGGTGGCGATATAAAACATGACACTCAGGTGCCCTTTGATAGTGCTACCTCTGTACCAAATTTCGTTCAATACGGTTTTACCGTGTTTGAATTGATAAGGGGGAATCGATTTGCACACATACATGGCCCCCATATGCCAACTATTGGACTGATGATCATGTAGCTTGGTCAAAGGACGCTTCTCACATAAAGGTATGTTGTTGCAAAATTTGGTAGAGATCAGATGATTATGTTAGTCGTAATATGATTTAAGATTTGAACATTTGGGTGGCCGCCATTAAGTTTCCGTCAAGATGGTGACGATATAAAACATGACACTGTGTTGCCTTTTGCTAGTGCCACCTCTGTACCAAATGGCGTTCAATTCGGTTTCACCGTGTTTGAATTGATAGGGGGAATCGATTTGTACACATACATGGCCGCCATATGCCAACTATTGGACTGATGATCATGTAGCTTGGTCAAAGAACGCTTCTCACATAAAGGTATGTTGTTGCAAAATTTGGTAGAGAGCAGATGATTAGGTTAGTCGTAATTTGATTTAAGCTTTGAACATTTGGGTGGCCGCCATTACGTTTCCGTCAAGATGGCGACAATATAAAACATGACACTGGAGTGCCAATTGCTAGTGCTAACTCTGTACCAAATTTTGTTCAATTCGTTTTCACCGTGTTTGAATAGATACGGGGAATCGATTTGCACACATACACGGCTGCCATCCGCAAATTATTGTGCTAATGACCTTGCAGTTTGGTCAAAAGATTTTTTTACATAAAGGTATAACATCACAAAATTTGGTAGAGATCAGATGATTAGGTAGGTCGTAATTTGATTCAGGCTTTTAACATTTGGATGGCCGCCATTACGTTTTCGTCAAGATGGCGGCAATATAAAACCTAACACTGGGGTGCCCTTTGCTAGTGCTACCTCCGTACCAAATTTCGTTCAATTCAGTTTCACCTTGTTTGAATTGATAGGGGGAATCAATTTGCACACCTACAAGGCCGCCATCCACAAATTATTAGGCCGATGACCTTGTAGTTTGGTCAAAAAAGATTATTCATACATAAAAGTATAATGTTTTAAAATTTGGTAGAGATCAGATGATTACTCTGGTCGTAATTTGATTTAAGCTTTTAACATTTGGGTGGCCGCCATTACGTTTCCGTCAAGACGGTGGCGATATAAAACATGACACTGAGGTGCCCTTTGCTAGTGCTACCTCTGTACCAAATTTCGTTCAATTTGGTAGGGGGGGGACATACATTCAGAGTACACACACACACCCACACACACACTGACAGACACACAATTTTTGGCCCTGTGTAGATCTCGGAAGTCTACTTGCATTGTGTGCAAAAATCGAAAATTGGCTAAAAATCATAAGAGGTAAAACAGCTGCTAATCACTGAGATCTTACGCCTGTAGATTTAACTTTTTTCGATAGAATCGACCTTTTCCGAGATATAATGATTCGATAAAAGGATGAAATTCAGGGCCCCAAAAAAGGTAAAGGTGAGAGATATTAAAAAAATCATAAGGGGTAAAAAAGTTGCTAATCACTGAGATCTTACACCTGTAGATTTAACGTTCTCGATAGGATCGACTTTTTCCGAGATATATGATTCGAAGAAAGTATGAAATTCAGGGCCCCAAATATAGAAAACGGTGAGAGATATCAAAAAATCATAAGGGGTAAAATATTTGCTAATCACTGAGATCTTACACCTGTAGCTTTAGTCTTTTTCAATATGACCGACCGTTTCCAAGATATAACGATTCGAAAAAAAGGATGCCATTCAGGGCCCACAAAAGGAAAACTGTGAGAGATAGCAAAAAGTCATAATGAGTAAAAAGGTTGCTAATCACTGAGATCTTACTCCTATGGAATTATTTTTTTCGATAGGACAGACCGTTTTCGAGATATAACTATTCGAAAAAAAAAGGACATTCAGAGCCCCAAAAAGAGAAAACGGTGAGAGATATATAAATCATAATGGGTAGAAATGTTGCTAATCACTGAGATATTACACCTGTAAATTTAACTTTTTCGATAGGACAGATTGTTTCCGAGATATGACGATTCCAAAAAAGATGTAATTAAGGGCCCCAAAAATTGAAAATAGTGCGAGATATCAAAAAGTTATAAGGGGTATGAACGTTGATAATTACTGAGATTTTACACCTGAAGATTTACCTTTTCTATAGGATCAAGCGTTTCCGAGATATAACGATTTGAAAAAAAGTATGAAATTCAGGGCCCCAAAAAGGGAAAAGGTGAGAGATATTAACAAATCATAACAGGTTAAAAATTTACTAATCACTGAGATGATAAACCTGTAGATCTAACGTTTTCGATAGGATCGACCTCTTCCGCGATATATTGCTTCGAAAGAAAACGCATGAAATTCAGGGCACCAAAAAGGAAAAGGTGATAGTTATTAAAATATCAGAGGCGGTAAAAAAATTGCTTAACACTGAGATCGTATACCTGTAGATTTAACTTTCTCGATTGGATCAACTTTTTCAGGGATATAATGATTCGAAAAATAAAGGATGAAATTCAGGGCCCCAAAAATAGAAAACGGTGAGAGATATCAAAACATTATCAGGGGTAAAAATTTGCCAATCACTGAGGTCTTACACCTGTAGCTTTTATCTCTTTCTATATCACCGACCGTTTCCGAGATATAACTATTCGAAAAAAAAGGATGTACGGTGCTGCTCCCTATATTAACGGTAGTTCACCCAGTGCCCACGTACGGCAGCGCCCGTAGCACGGTCGGGAATCTTGCGCATTCCGTGTAATGCCATAACTTTGACTACATGAGCTCTTTGTATTATATTATTGTATGTTGTCCTCTCTTGGTACAATTATGATCTAGTTAGTTTAAGATATTAAACTTCATAAATAAGTAAATGTGGAATTCCCTTTATGAGCTACCAGAGAGAATGTTTGAACACAATATTTTTGGTCCTTCCGATTGCCGGATATAAGTGAACTACGAAAACATCTATGAAAATCGCTAACTTGGTCGAGTTAGAGAGCACAGAACTGCACCAGTAAGTACGATCTGATTTAGCCCATTTGTCATTTATTGTGTCCTGAATCATTATGGATGTCAATCAAAAACGTGTATTGACAAAGAAACGAGCAGTCATCAATACTCGCGCTACTCGCTTAAGTACATTCGTGAATGAATATGCAGGTGGTAATCTTAACAACATAAAGGTCAGGAAGCAATCGTTGGCGAGTTTAATGGATGAGTATAATGACACTCAGATACAATTGGAAATCGATGATCCTGAAAACGAATCACATGATCTAGATAGAGCAGCCTTTGATGATTTATGCTTGGACATTAAGTCAAAAATGGAAACGCTGTTGTGCCCCGAATATACACACCCACCTCCGCCTGTAAATAGTGATAACGTGAGCAATAGTTGCGCATTAAAACTTCCAACTATTTCCCTACCCAAGTTTAGTGGCGCTCTACAAGATTTCATGCATTTCTATGACACATTTGTAGCGTTGATAATCAACAATGAAACAATCACAGACATTCAAAGATATTATTAACTCCTATCATGCTTGTCTGGTGAACCTCATCACCTCATTGAGAACTTATCCATTTCGCAGGATAACTTTAAGTTCGCCTGGCACTTGATTCGTAATCGGTACCACAATCCCAAACTTATAACAGACCTTCACATCAAGGAAATATTGTCTGTCACGAACGCAAAGCATGATCCTCCTAAAGAGCTACGTTTGCTAATAAATCAACTTTGCAGCAACTTAAATGCCATAGAAGCTTTAAAAATTGAAACGCCCTTACATGACCTCATGCTTTCGCACTTAGTTTTGGAAAGAATCAGTCTTAATATCAGGATGCAATAGGAGAATGGTACGTCAAATGAAACGCACGCCAACTTGAAGGACTTAATTCAATTCTTGGAAAACAATTGCCAAACGTTAGAAATAGTCTAGTCCAACAAGTCAGCTGCTGTAACACAAGAGGAGGTCAAGCATGGTACAAGTTTAAGGGGACCACACCGAACTTTCGTCACCAAGTAACCTTATTGTGTGTTATGTAAGACATCTCACAGTCTGCATAAATGCCCCAAGTTCAAGTACACGGACGTAAATAGCCGTGTAGGTGTTATAAGGGAACATAATCTTTGTTTCAATTGCTTGGGAAGTGACCATGTAGCCAATAATTGCAACTCAGGTAACTGCAGAACATGCAATAAACGTCCCCACACATTGTTACATATACACCAGAATATGAACAGTACTGCTACCCCGGTACTCAGTGCATCCCAGCAGCAAACATATTGTTCTATCAGAAACGCATGTCCACACAATGAAGTATTGTTATCAACTGCCATTGTTAACATTAGGGATAGCAAAGGTCAAATGCATCAATGTCGAGCACTATTAGACAGTGCATCACTGATGAACTTCGTGTCTCGAGACTTAGTGGACCGTTTGGGTATCAAACTGAATCGTCATTCGATATCTATAAATGGTATCAGCAACACGCAAGCGACTCAATCTTCTTACTTCTGTCAACTTCAGATAGAGTCGAGAGTTATTACTTATAGTCGGCATATAGTATGATCTGTCCTGCGTCAGATTACTGGTCCACTGCCTTCATCTATAATAGATTACGAGGACTGGCAATTGCCCGTCAACATTCCATTAGCTGACCCTAATTTCAACCAGCCCAAAGAGATAGATCTACTGTTAGGTGCTACTATATTCTTCGATCTCTTAAGACCTGAAAAACAATCTAGGGATGGTTACCCTACTCTTCAAAATACACAACTTGGTTGGGTACTATCTGGATGTATCCCCTCTCACTCAGTTCACGGCTGAAACCTTGCACACACAGGTGGAACGCTTTTGGTACAAGGAAGAGCTCACGACTCGTAGCCATTCCAAGGAAGAAGGTCAATGCGAAGAACGTTTTCAGAAATCTTTCACGCGCGATGAGTCGGGCAGGTTCATAGTGAGACTACCACTTCGGCAAGGGGTAGAAGAACTTCGTGACTCCTTTGACAATGCCAGGAGGAGCTTTGGCTTTATAGAGAGGAAATTGCATCGACAACCTGACCTGAAGAATGAGTATATCAAATTCATGAACGAATATTTACAACTAGGACACATGGAACTTGTCGATCCTAGTGACCAGCAGAAACCTGCTTATTACATGCCTCGTCACGCGGTAATCAAGGATACGAGCAGCACTACCAAGGTCAGAGTTGTCTACAATTCGTCGGCTAAAACTACTTCGTCGATCTCCCTGAATGACGTGATGTTGGTTGGGCCAACTGTTCAGCAGGATCTGTTCTCGATCGTTCTTCGCTTCCGCACACACAAGTATGCGCTAACAGCAGATATCGAGAAGATGTACCGACAGATCGAGATTCATGAAGCAGATCGAGACTTCCAGAGAATCTTGTGGCCCTTCAACCTGGCCTGAACTTACCACTGTTCGACCAACCGAAATTCCTGAACAACGAGGAGTAAGATTGTGTTTCGTGGCGAGTAATCACAATGCAGATAACATTTTCGTCCGTTTTTCCAGCTGGACTAAACTACACAGAGTAGTTGCTTACATTCTCAGGGGTTTTCACAATCTAAAGCAGGATAAAGCAGCAAGACGGCATGGGTCTTTGACTACTGCCGAACTTCACGATAGTCTGACAGCAATCATTCGCATCGTTCAGCATTGCTCGTACAGTCAGGAGATAAATAATTTACATGAAAAGAACGCAGTGCCACTTCAGAGCAAACTTCTCACTCTGCACCCTTTCCTAGATAGTGACAATCTATTGAGGGTGGGCGGCAGGCTGGAGAATGCTGAAGCATCATTTGAACAAAAACATCCTTTGATACTGCCACCTAAGCATCATGTCACGAAATTTCTTATTTGGAATGAACACATACAACTTCTGCACGCATGAAGCCAACTTATCTTAGCTTCGTTGTGGCAACGGTGGTGGATAACCAATGGCCGATCTGCTATCAGGCAGGTGATCCGCAGTTATGTAACATGCTTCCGAGCGAAGACCAATGATTCCAGTCAACTCATGGGACAATTTCCTAAGTCTAGAGTGACCCCTAGCAAGCCATGCTCTCATTGTGGTGTGGACTATAGAGGTCCGCTGCATGTGAAATATGGAAATCCACCTAGTAAAACTCAGAAGAAATGCTACATAGCATTGTTTGTGTGCATGGTGACCAAGGTAGTACACATTGAGGCCGTCAGTGATCTGTTCACGGAGGCTTTTATTGCCGCCTTAAGAAGATTCACTTCAAGACGTGGCCGTTGCTGTCACATGTACAGTGACAATGGCACGTGCTCTACTGGAGCAAGAAAGAAATTAGATGAATTATCACGCTTCATCCAGACAGAAGATCATCAAACGAACGTATTGAACTTCACAGTTGAAGAAGGAATTCGTTGGTATCACATACCTCCTCACTCCGCTGACTTCGGCGGACTGTGGGAAGCAGGTATAAAATCTGTGAAGACCCACCTGAAGAAGGTTGCCGATGACACTGTGCTAAACTTTGAAGAAATAACCACACTGCTCACACAAATTGAAGCATGTTTAAATTCGAGAACAATCGTCGAAATACCCAGCAGTCCTGATAAATATGCTTTCCTCACCCCTGGTCATTTCTTGACTGGCAAGCCGTTAGTCTCTTTCCCTGAACCTGGTTGTCTAGGCGCCATCATCACGGCTGTCATGATGGCAATTGGTCAGCGGTGCCGACGACTCATCTGGAAACGCTGGTCAACTGATTACTTGGGCCAGCTCCAGCAGCGTTCCAAGTGGTTTCAGAATCAACCCAACCTCATGGCAGGAAGGCCAACCGGAATAATTGAAGCGCTTCATCCCGGGATTGATGGTCTGGTGCGTGTAGTGACTGTGCGGACAAGCAAAGGGTCATATAAAAGACCAGTGACAAGGATTAGTCTTTTTCCTGACGAGCTCATTTCAAGGACTACCACTGTACTGTGTTTCACCTTTGTTTCTTATTTTGTATGTGTACAGTTTCTATTGTGAGTTGCTAGAGACTTGTATTGGAGAAGAGCGTCTATGAATTGCTACCATATTTGTAATTTGTTTGCCAAATTAGGTGGGCGGCATGTACGGTGCTGCTCCCTATATTAGCGATAGTTCACCCAGTGCCCACGTACGGCAGCGCCCGTAGCACAGTCGGGAATCTTGCACATTCCGTGTAACGCCATATCTTTGACTTCATGAGCTCTTTGTCTTATATTATTGTATGTTGTCCTCCCTTGTTACAATTATGATCTAGTTAGTTTAAAATATTAAACTTCATAAATAAGTAAATATGGAATTCCCTTTATGAGCTACCAGAGAGAATGTTTGAAAACAACAAGGATGATATTCAGGGCCCCAAAAAAAGAAAACGGTGAGAGATATCAAAAAGTCATAAAGAGTACAAAGGTTGCTAATCACTGAGATCTTACTCCCAAGGACTTAACTTTTCGATAGGACAGACCGTTTCCCAAAAGAAAGGAAAACTGAGAGAGTTATCAAAAAATCATAAGGGATAATAAAGTTGCTAATCACTGAGATCTTACACCTGTAGATTTAACTTTTTCTATAGGACCAACCGTTGCCGAGAAATATCGATTCGAAGACAAATGATGATATTCAGGGCCCAAAAAAAGAAAACTGTGAGAGATACAGTAGCAAATGGTCATAAAGAGTAAAAAGGTTGCTAATCACTGAGATCTTACTCCTATGGATATAATGTTTTCGATAGAACAGACCGTTTTCGAGATATAACTATTCGAAAAAATATGACATTAAGGGCCCCAAAAAGAGAAAACGGTGAGAGATATCAAAAATCTCAATGGGTAGAAAAGTTGCTAATCACTGAGATATTACACCTGTAAAATTAACTTTTTTGGATAGGACAGACAGTTTCCAAGATATGACGATTCGAAAAAAAAGGATGAAATTCAGTGCCCCAAAAATAGACAACGGTGCGAGATACAAAAAAATCATAAGAGGTAAAAACGTTGCTAATCACTGAGATCTTACACATGTAGATTTATTTTTTCAATAGGATCGACCGTTTCCGAGATATAACAATTTTAAAAAGTATGACATTCAGGACCCCAAAAAGGAAAAGGTGAGAGATATTATAGAATCATAAGTGGTAAAAAGATGCTCATCACTGAGATCATACACCTATTATATCTAACGTTTTCGATAGGATCTACCTTTTCCGCGATATAATGATTTGAAAAAAAGGATGACATTCAGGGCACCGAAAAGGAAAAGGTGAGAGATTTTAAAATATCTCAGGCGGTAAAAACGTTGCTAATCACTGAGATCTCACACCTGTAGATTTAACTTTTTCGATAGGATCGACGTTTTTAGAGATATAATGATTTGAAAAATAAAGGATGAAATTCAGGGCCCCAAAAAAACGGTGAAACATATCAAAAATTATAAGTGGTAAAAAATTTGCTAATCACTGAGGTCTTACACATTTAGCCATTATCTCTATCAATATGTCCGACCGTTTCCGAGATATAACGATTCGAAAAAAAGGATGACATTCAGGGCCCCAAAAAAGGACACGGTGAGATATATCAAAAATCATGAGAGATAAAATAGTTGCTAATCACTGAGATCTTACTCCCAAGGACTTCACTTTTCGATAGGACGGCCGTTTTCGAGTTATAACGATTCAAAAAAGGATGGCATTCAGGGCCCCAAAAAAGAGAAACGGAGAGAGTTCATTACGCACGTGCTCGAAATTGTTGTTACATTTCTCTGTTAGCTGGTTTACTTTCTCTTTGATATCTGCTATCTCCGTAGAATTATTGTCTGTAACTGTTAGCAAATTCTTAACTACCGTTTCATTTTTCTGCTGTACTCGCTCAATATGTTCTGACAAATCTTGACTTAAACCATCTAAATTTTTGGTTAACTTCTTTTCTAATCCTTGCAATCTGTCTACAAATTGTGTCTTGACAGCGTCAACTTGCCCTGATACGTGGCCATGCAATTCCTTTCTAAGAACTTTGAGATTATGGGTAAGTCTTGTATACAAGAGTTTAGTGCTTTTCAGTCGGTCAACACGAATGTACCCAAAAGAGATGGGTTATGCCCTAATCCTGAAATAAATTACATGAGATTAATAAAACACTAGGATGACCAGTTTCGATCGTCAAGCGATCATCATCAGATCCAATACACTTAGGCTATAAAATCTATGTTTGAAATACAGGTGAAAATATTTACAATATGTACAATATGGCTTCAAACACCACAATGTAAGTCTTGTATCACAAGCATCTAACAGATTTTTGTCTATGGCTCAATTACTCTTTTGAAAATCTGCCTGCACTTGCGCAATTTGCGTTTGCAAACGGACATCTAGACTCTTTACATGGTTAGATACCATTTTAGTGTCTACAGATAATGACTGAATATGTGATTTAATAGCTATTATAGAATAGTTAATACTTTCTATTTCCATATTGGCTTTTAATACATCAGTTGTTAAATTTAACATATTAGCATGTATTTCTTTCGTATCATCTTTTATCAATTGCACATTGCTTGATAAATAGTCAATATTGGTGCTTAATTCCTGCTTATGAGTAGCTAAATTATATGCAATGTTGCTATACTAGCCTTAAGTTCCTGCTTATTAGCATCTAAACTTTCATTCAAATTGGTTATCTGAGCATTAAGTTCCTGCTTATCAGCAGCTAAATTATTCCCAAGTTCCTGCTTATCAGTAGCTTAAGTATTACAAATCCTCATACAGTCTGTCAAAGCCCCTTTGGATTTGAGTAAGAATGTCCTGGGGTCCTTCTGCTTCTTCTGCTACACCAGCCATTATAATCACACAAATATATAAATATACTTAAGACTAGGGAAACTTAATAGGAAGATGACAAACCAAGACCATGAGACTGAATATATTCGAACGAATTCCAAACATGTTTTACATCTAATAAATAGAGCACATCGATTTCTTTAACTTCCAATCATCCTGACATTTATCTTTACCCAATAAGTTAAACAAACAACATCCAGATTTTAATAAAGATTCTCCGATTCAATGATATTGCTAGATACCAGAATTCGTCTGACTATCCAACTATCCCATTTCACAGCTCACATAAACGTCGGTACGATTTCCTCAAGTTCGAAGCCATTACGTTATGTGTCAAAAAACTAACTGTCCCAAAAATGGACTGCAAAATGTTACCAAATCGTTGAGCTAATCACGCTCGGCACCAAATTGATGCCTAACTTAACGTCGCCCTCACGTTTAGGGTGCCAAATCGCTGTGCCCGTTTCCCCGACGTCACGTTGGCCCGGCGATTTCAACGTGAAACCGATGAAAGGACACAGGCGATTTAAAAAAATAAGTCATGGAAATATTTGTCCCTAAAAAAATCGAAAAACTAGCTCGGGCAGGCAAGAGATCGATTATATCGGGTCGGTTAAATGGATAGGTATGTTAGGTTTAAAAGGACAAATTTCTCGCAATATAAAATAAGAAAATATCACTGATTCGGGAGAAGTTCAAAAACTACAGGAATAATATGAGAGCCTTAAAATCAATGTCCTTAATTTATTTTGGAGCAGACGGACACAAAGAAGAAATAAATTTACACTCGTATCACTCAATGACGATTATTAGGTTGGGATTATACAAATCCATAATGTCCATCTACGGCATTGAGCTACCCTGTTTGACTTAATCTGGGAAGTACTCGCAAAAGAAATTATTAGAGTTCAAGTGTTCGATGATTAGCTGAATCATAATGATAAAAAATACACTTCACATTCAGCTTCTAAAATTAAAAAAATAGAATTAAATTCACTATACATTTTTCCTTCCCATGAATGTTAACTGAATTAATAATTTACTCATAAATTTCACACATTTCTAATATTTACAGACATACGAATGTCAATGATGCCTGTCAATCATTTAATTTGACTAAATTAACGTGTGGAAATAAATTACTATTACTAATTATTATCAAAATAATTTAAATTTTCCTTATGGAAATTATATCAGCTATAAATAACAATAACTTGTTATAGCCGCACAAAAACTGGCTTCAAATGACATCCTAATCCCTCATATCATTTTCAAATCATTACCTGAGTTTATCATATCCTTATGGGATCAATTTAATTATTCAGATTGCGATATTATAATTTTAGCATATATTAAATTAGAATACAAATGATTCACCTGTGATCTGCAGGAATTATTAATTTTAAATTGACCATATCATGTAACTCTGATAACATTGCATATATTATGACGATTAATTGAACAGTAATGCAGTAACTACCATTGCACTGTTTTCCACCATTTTAAATACTTAAGATAATTAAAAATATAAAACATATTCTAATTCCATTGAACCTAGGACTGCATAAGCCCCTATACATCCTGGCATAATCATAATCGTCTACTATATCCTCGAAGAAATTTATTAATTTATTTATTAATCGTATTAATAAGTTGGAATGGTATTTCTCATGTCCAACAGTTGCCACCATGAGACCACTATAAAGTGTCTACAACTCATAATGCATTGTGCTTACACTCAAAGTGCAGTTCCAAATCCATTTGACATAATGGCAAATAATCCTCAAATTATTATAAACTCTCTTAATCTGCATTCCTAAATCTGCTCCAAAATTTCCCTAATGTGAATGATCATCATAGGCTTTGTATTCTTGTGCCATCTGAATTAAATTACTGTAATATCTAGGATCATAGATCATGAATCATAATTATAATTACAGTGCCATAAATTAATCAAAAGGCTACAATCATTAGCGCTGCAAAAAGTCAAACGTTCCGTTTGCAATCGCCTTCATGGTAAAAAACGCCATGAGGAAAAAAAATCCTAAGTTTAGAATGATTAAATAGGATAAAATAAAATAATTATTAAATATCGGAATTTATGTATGCGAAAGATCTCAATATCTTAAAAATAATTTGCTCCCGTAGTTTGGAAATTCATTAGAAATATATTTTAGCCACCTGGAAGAAATAACAATTAAATCATGGTGTCGGTTTGCTATAAGTGTTCAGAAGGATGTGGTCTGAATATATGCCCAAGTTGACGATGAATGTGTTTCCCGTGTTTTCCCACGACGAATTAATCTTGATTCTGTTCTTTAATTTGCAAGATCGACGTTTAAGAAAATCGTTTAACGCCAACATCATCGTGATGCCTGGTCTACAGTGTATTGTTTTATCCCTCTGTTGGGGGTGGGATAAACAGGGTAGTGTAAATGTGCTAATTTAAGGGCTGTTTCCGAATAAGGGTAGTTTCCCGTAATCGGGGAAGACTACCAGTGTAGTGTGTTGGTGTGAGTACTTAATCTATTGGGGGCGTCCCTACAGGATGTGTTTACCTGCTAGGGGATGAATGTTTAAGTGTGGGCTATTAATCTAGCCTGCCAATTAAGTAGAGCGCGCGATTCAGCGAGCTCTCTTGCAGAGTCGGCGACTTGACACTCTGCAGTCGGGCCGCTTGCTCGAGTACAATAGAACTCCTGACGATGCAGTTCCTGGTCTCCACGGTCAGGGGCAATTATGACTAAGGTCAGGTTGGGTGTAAGGATGTGAAATGGGGTGTAATTAGTAATAAACGTGTGTGTTTACTGACCAAGTATTTATTGGCCAGTAGCTGTGATGTGATGTCCCTTTTGGGAGTTAGACAGATATAAAATGAAGTACAAGTTGTAAAATGCACAAGTGTTCAGGGTAGGTGTTTACAAAGATAAGGAATCTGAGCACACGGCTAGTTCTCACATGGCGAAGAGCTGGAACGGACCTCGTAGGAGCAGGGCCGCTGGCCAAGAACAGATAATGGGGCTCTTCTGGGCCTAGCCTTTAAGGCCTTCCCCCACTGCTTGGTCAGCGTTTCATCACTGCTGTCGCTCCAGTTAGTGTGTTTGTGTGTGTATTGTGAAAGCGTGGCTGTCAGCAGTATGCCGGGCCTGCTTGTGTTTGAAGAAGTATATGAGGCTTATGGTACGCCTATGAGGGTGGTTTTGATGAAAGATGGAGGGGTGGGTCTTTTAGGGGTACTGCCCCTGGACTGTACAAGACCTCCTCGGGCTTTGCTCGCGGCCTCGCGAACGGGAAATGGAGTAGGCGTGTCGTTGTAGTGCCTCTTCTTCATCTTCTTCTTGTACCTCTTCTTCTTCTTCATCTTCGGTGTCGTGTTGATACGTCGGTGTCGTGTTGTCCTGGTGTTGGTGTGAGTTTAGCGTGTGCTCAGAGGGGGTGGGTTTTGGGTATATACATAGTTCATTATTCACATAAAATTATTCATTATAAAGCTTGACATTGGAATTAAAAATACATAGTTTACAATACACAGTTTGGGAAATTATTCATTTATGGTTTTGCAGAAGGGAAAAAAAACATCGGTGGTTGCTGTGATGCTGCTTTGCAGCCGGATGAAAAAATTGCCTTCTGCGTGAGGTGTAAAATGTAACAATGAAAATAAAGAGATAGTGTAGAGAGAAAGAAGAAATAAATGTCTTAAGGTGTGCTTACTGGTTTGATATAATATGTTTTTATTTCGAGGTGAGACAAGACATTTTTACAAAATTTAAGTTAGAAGGGTAGAAAGGAAAGTCATTGTGTACATGTGTGTGATAAATAACAATATGTGTGTTTACAATGTGTGGCATCATTGGTAACACATTTTGTGTGAGGTGCCTCTTAACAGTATTACATTATTGTCTTTTACATTAGTTACTTATATCTATCTTAATTATTTTATACCTAGACGGCCGTATCTAATGTACCTTGCGTGCACGCTACCCTTGTATTCATGTGCCGTCTCACGGCTAATCCTGTCCGGCCGTTTCCCGGTGCAGTTTAGTGGTCGTGGCGCTGATATATACCCCTATCCTGTGAATCATTCTCTGTGGGCGAATGCCTTCACACTTGACAGTGAGAGTCGCCGCCACAAATTGGTTGCGCCCTCATTGCCGTATGTTGCGTCACATCTTTGACGCTTTTGTGTTTCGTTGATCTGTCAGTAAGCCTGATACCCCACAGGTATCAACCCTGCTGTTCAGATTTCTGTGTTCTGGAGTGTAGCTGTAAAAGAATGGTGGTGAGTGTGTTGGATTGTGTTAGAATGAGTACAAATTAGCGAGTAAAGATGGTGCATAATAATAGCATGGCCCAAAAAACATGTTGCTGCTGTATGGCAGCGAAATACTCGTCACCAGTGTCATGTATCTGGTGCCGCGGTCTGTAAACTGGAGAAGTAAAAAAAACATGTAATCATTAGCGTAATCTTCATATCGCCTCTTATGTCGGCGTGTATACTTTCTGAAATCAAAATTACAGGTATTATAGTCTGTCAATACACTCGTGTCGTCCGTCTTGTTTTTTTTTTTGTCTGGCGCCTTCTTATCTTACATTACTCTATACCTTCTTATGCCGGCTATGACCATTTGTTAAGGATGTTTGATTGGTGGTCCACCTTATCTTATACCATGATCATTTTTGGGTTCCATTCCTTGATGCAGTGTTGGAGCTCTTTTGCTGAAATATAAAAACATGTTAGCAATACCCTTGGCCAAATATATATATATATATTGCGCCCCTATCACGCAGCGCCGTTTAAGGGTCGGGTTGCGGTGCTACCGCCCTTGAGACTTCTTCGGCGTCTCGTGTATTATCGAGGTCGGTCAGCTCCAGTGGCTGTACCGTACACCTCGCTGGTGGGTCGGACGGCTTTAGTGCCTCCGTCCTGTTATGTTTTTATCTGTAATTTATCGATTTATCGGACTTATCCTGGCAACGTCTAGCCGCCAGGTGCTGAACGCTCTGTGTCACGTTCACATTACATGTGCCGTTGAATGTTGTTCGGTCTTACCCTATAAGGTGCCGAACGCCATATGTCGCGTTCGCGTCGCATATGCGTGTTTTTGCAATGAGTTGTCGGTCTTACCCTGGTAACGGTTTTAGTTGCCATGTGCCGAACGCTTTGCCTTAATTAAAAGTGCTTAACCTAGATTATATTAATGAATGCTATATATAAAAAAATGTTTGTATGTACATGCCGAGATAGTCCTTAACCTAATGCCGAAATATGTTGTAGCAACTGTTTTACAACAGTGCTTGTCAAATTTGCTTAAATCTAAGTTGCCTTTTAAATGGAACTGTGTCTCATATACTAAACTTTTGACGGAGGCTCCCCCCGGTCAGTCTCCCTTCCGAGGTGCCCTTGTGACATCCTGCCGGGACCGGAACCCAACAGGAGCCCGTAGTCCCCTCCTCTAAACTAACTGTCGACTTCTCCCTCTTAATAACTAATATAGGCCTGTGCGACTGCGTTGCTAAGGAGCAAACGCCTCGCGCGGATATCCTTTCCGTTGGTCTTATGCATGCTTATATTGGCATTATTTTCCGTTGTATATTTATTAATGTTTATTACTGGCTTGCCCACAAAACCCCTTTTTGGCAGCCCGTTGCATACCCATTTAATATCTCTGGCCGCCCGTTGCGTTACCATTTAAGCTCTGGAGACTCTGTGTCATCCATTTATGTGGGCACGGGCCCGAATGACCGCATTCATTCCATACGCATTATTTAACATTCATTAGTTATCATACAGTATCATCATCATCGTCATCATTTCCCCTTATCCA
This sequence comes from Meconema thalassinum, assembly GCA_946902985.2. Taxonomy (NCBI): domain Eukaryota; kingdom Metazoa; phylum Arthropoda; class Insecta; order Orthoptera; family Tettigoniidae; genus Meconema; species Meconema thalassinum. The sequence goes on along the minus strand of OX336388.2, from coordinate 598,759,724 downwards.
GTTCCTGCCGGGTCGGGGTATTTATGGCACTTCTCCACTTTCCTCTTTGCATCCACCATTCTTCTTCCACGATCTTGACCCAGCCCAGATTCCTTTTTTTTTTTCACGCTGTTCTTCACTGAATCAATCCACCTTGTTCTAGGCCTTCCTCTTGCTCTCTTACCCTTGCACTTCGCCTCCAGCATCTGTCTTGGTATTCTATTTTCCTCCATCCTCTTTACATGTCCAAACCACCTTAGTTTATTCTTCTCAAATCTCTCATTCAGTTCTTCCATCCCAACTTCCTTCCTAACATCTTCATTCCTCACTCTGTCTTTCCTTGTATTTCCTATCATACTTCTTAGGAATTTCATTTCACTGGCTTGGATTCTACTCTCTTGCCTGCTTGTCAGGGTCCAAGTCTCAGCTGCATAAGTTAATATGGGAACATAGTACACTTTATACATTACCTCCTTGCTTTTCCTTGGTACTTCCTTATCCCAAACAAGTTTTCTTACACTTTGATAGAATGCATTGCTCTGCTGTACCCTCCTGCCAATCTCCATGTCCAACCTACCAGTTTGCATCAATTCACTTCCTAGGTACTTGAACGTGTCCACAATTTCCAAACTCTGACTTCCAATTTTCACAGTGCCCTTTCCTTGTCTTTCCCCTCTTGTCATCACCATGGTCTTGCTTTTCTCTATACTGATTTTCAGGCCGTACTTCTGAATATTTTTGTTCAGTGCATGTAGTTGTTTTTGCACTGCTTCGGTGTTCCTTCCCCAGACCACAATATCATCTGCAAATAACAGTAACTTCATTTCTTTATGTACATATGCTTCCTTTGTTTCCTTTACAATTTCATCCATCACCATTATGAACAAGAGAGGTGACAGCACACTCCCCTGTCTTAGTCCAGTCTTGTTCCTAAACCAATCTGTCTTTCCAACTGGGGTCAGTACCCTGCTAACAGAGTTGTTGTACATTGCTTGCACCATTTCCAACATTTCTCTTCCCAGTCTCTTCTTACCCATGGTTTCCCATACCTTCTCTCTGGGGACACTATCATACGCCTTTTCTAGATCTATGAAAGTCATGATCAAATCCTCTCCATATTCCCAGTTCCTTTCCATCACCTGCCTCAAGCTAAAGATTGGGTCCACTGTGGATCTTCCACTCCTGAAGCCATACTGTTCCTCTTGCAACTCTCCTTCCACCTTTCTTCTCATTCTTCTTTCTAATATCCTTTCCAGTATTTTTACTATCTGTGATAAGAGGGTGATCCCTCTATAGTTATCACACACCTTCTTGTCCCCCTTCTTAAACACTGGTATTATTAGCCCTTTCTCCCAGTCTTCTGGTACACATTTCCGTTTACACACACACTTTAGCAGTCGATACAGCCATTGCATACAAACAGGTCCAGCAGCCTTTATCATTTCTACACTGATTTCATCCACCCCTGTTGCTTTTCCCATCTTCATTTTCTGTACTGCTAATTCCACCTCCAGCATTGTTATATCATCTTCTGTTATAGAGTCGTCAGGTTTTGTCACTTCCATCTCACTAGTACAATTGCTCACATTCAATAGCTTATCGAAATACTCCTTCCATCGTCCCTTTATCTCTTCTGGGTGTGTTAACAACTCTCCATCTTCCTTTTTCACTAGCTTTGTAGTAACTCTTTCTTTCCTCTTACTTCTTAGAAGCCCATGCAGCATCCTTTTACTGCCACTTACGTCTGTTTCCATTCTTCGTGTAAATTCTTCCCAACTTTTCTTCTTTTCTTCTCCTACCACTTTCTTACACCTCCGTTTGCTGTCGTGATACTTCCTTTTGCTTTCTTCTGTTTGATCTCGGTTCCATTCTTTCCATGCAGACTTCTTTTCTTTCACTGCTCTCCTCACTTCCTCATTCCACCACGGTGTCTCCTTCTCTTTCACTCTTGTTGACGTCCTACCACAAGCACTCTCTGCTGCACCAACAAATGCCTTTTTAAAGTGGGACCATTCCTCTTCTATGTTTTCCACTTCAGTAACTGGGATTTGTTGCTTCAATCTCTCCTGAAAATCTTCCTGTACAGTTTTGTCTTTCAATTTCCATTCTTTTATTTTACTTTCTCTGATCTCCTTTAGGTTTTCCAATTTTTCCCGTCTAAATTTTGCCACCACAGCTCTATGGTCCCCATCAAATGCTTCTCCTGGTAAAGCTGTCACATCTATCAGCTTTCTGCGATTAGTCCTTTCCACCAGAAAGTAGCCAATTACTGATTTTGTTCTTCTATCGCCCCAACCATATCTCGTAATTGTCCTGCTGTTTTTCTTCCGAAACCATGAATTACCCACTATCAGTCCATTCCTTTCACAAAATTTTACAAGTTCATCTCCTTCCCGGTTCTTTTTCCCATATCCATATGGTCCAATGACTTCTTCCTTTCCTTGCCTCTCGTTTCCGACTTGTGCATTCATATCTCCCATGATCACCACTTCTACATCTGAAATTACTCTTTCTAAATCCTCCAGGAATACTTCAATATCTTCTTCTCTGTTTCCAGTCTGTGGTGCATACACTTGTATGAAGTCCATCACGTCATTTTTCATCTTCATTCTAATTTTCATTATTCTGTCACTCACACACTCGACCACTTCAACATACTCCTCCAGTTGTTTCGAGGTTATCAGTCCCACGCCATTTTTTGCCTCTTGGCCACCACTCCAGTATAATGTATATCCTTTCCTCAATTTCTTCCTTCCTTTGCCTTTCCATTTCACTTCACTCAGCCCCATCAATCCAACATTCTCTCTCTCCATGAAGTCTACCACCTCCTCCACCTTGCCTGTCAGGGTCATGACATTCATGAATCCCACTTTCATTTCGGTTACTGGTCGCCCATTTCTCACAGTTCCTCCAGTACCAAAAGAACTGCGCGTCGCCTGCAGGATACGCCCGAATCATTTGAAGTGCCATTTCCATTTTAGGCTATTATTACGATGGGGTCACCACTCCCAAAGGCATTTTATGAAGCTACTGCCAGCTATTATACAGGCCGCCCCTAACATGGGATACAGACGCCCTTGCAGCCGCCCCTAACCTGGGAAACAGACGCTTCCGATGATGCTGTACTCATACTAATCCCTGAGTACTGGGTTGCCTCTTCCGCAATCTCCACCGTTCCGAAGTCCATCTTCTCCGCTTCAGATTCCGTTGAGGTCTTCGCACGTAACCCTGTGCACGGGGCCTATGTTATACCCCATAGGACTGGGTCCTCACCAGAACTTAGCCGGTACTGTAGTTCCATGGTATATTACAGTACCCTTGCCCACCCCCGCGACGTGGACGCGCCTGGCGAGAATTATCCATGTAGCCAATTGTAATTACCTCATGGACCGGGTTAAGGAGCTGTCTAAATCCAGCCTCCAAGGCTGGTTATCATATATCATTTGTTAAATAATCTTCACCTCACTGCGCGGAATGAGGACTTGGCGTGCCTTGGATTGGTCCCGTTGAATCCTGAGGCACTGCTTCACTTCACGCGAACGGAAGACTTTTCCCGCCTTAGGAACACTACTTATATTACAAACTAACTAAAAGTCTAGTCCAAGTTGGTCGTCTCTAGGTTCGTCTCCTGAGTCAAGTATGGAGCTGGCTAATTTTCCTACTAGCCGTCAAAAAGTCTCCCCTGCTGGTCTGGCTTCGACGACCGCAGTGCCTAATGGGTGTAAGTTTCTTCGTCCCAGGGAACAGACTAGGTTTCCCAGGATTCCGAAGCTTGCCCGCACTGAGTCATCGGCGCTTCGACCTTACGTCCATCTGTCATTAAACTGGGTCATGATCTGTTGGCGTTTTGCCCCGTCCCTGCTCCTCCGTGGAACTCCTGCTCTCCATTATCCTTCTCTTCACCATCTAGTGTGATTTCAGATTCATTTTCTAAAAAAAATTGTGATTTGTAAATATGTTTTTGTGTACCATGTAATTATGAAAAATTCCTAGTGTTCTGGGGTTGTAGAATCTTCGAAATGCAGTGACTACTTCAGGCCTGTCATTGCCGTGTCGGATTTCCAGCGGTGATGCCTTGGTACTTTTCTGGGGGTATTAGTAAGTTTATAGGGCGTTTGGTCCCTTGTTATTAGGATCCAGGGGTGTTATTTGCTGAATGAGGTTAAATCGTGATGGGAGGGGGTCGTGCATCGCTGGACTCCATGTTTATGGTGGCCGGGAGCCGATGATGCTGCTAGGAGGTATTTACTGTGAGTGGATGGGGTGGGATTTTCCCAGGTGTGCAAAATTTGAAAATGTCATGCTGGTGTAATAGTAATACAATCCCTGGTGTATGGGTAGGATACCTCATGCAGTGAGATGGATATGAGGCGTGTCTGCTCGCATTTGAGGATAAGGCTTGTGCTAGGATACAATAAGTTTATGTCCCTTGCATGCGGGACTATTTAATAAAATATTTTTTACTATCAGTATGACCTCATCTCTCTATATAGAGATGTGCATTGCCACTTTATATTTGTTTCCGAATCACCTCTAATACTCAGGTGTAGGCGTTCGGGGCCAAGGTGTAGCGAACCTTAATTTATGAGACGCATGAAGTCTATCAACCCCGATGTATACTTTGCAATGTGGTGTAGGTGTTTTTATGTATCTGTATGTCTGTGTTGTATAGTGTTGCAGGTAATAGGTTATGTAGGAGGAAGGGTATGGGGATGGTAGCCCGTGGTTGGTACCATGGCCATCCTGATGGCATTATCCACCTCTACTCCTAATGTAGTGTGTCATCCTCTCTTGGTCGCTATGTGTCTTCTACCCGCTCTTTGGGATTTACGCTGGCTAAGTTGAGATGCCATATAGCACCAAGTGTCTCCTAAAATACTAGTCTGTGGCGTGCCCGTGGGTCTGCGATACCTAAGTTGTGTGAAAATGTTTGTCTGTGGGCACCGCCCTCGGGCTGCCCTTAGGATGTTTAAGTGTGGTGACGCTGTGTCGTCACGGCCTAATCTGGTCTCCTGTTCATAACGTGGGATAGGGTAGCATGTGACTGAGTATAGATCGGCATAGCATACTTGCCTGTAATGAATTTTAGAGAGAGAGAAAAACAAGAAAAGAAATTATTAGGGGGGGGGTTGTTCCCTCATGGAATCTGTTTGTATCCGCCCCTAATTGTTGGGCGCGTGTGGGAAGGAAGCGGCCGTGGCTGTAATTGGCGCGCTTGTGTGTGTGTGTGTGTGTGTGTGTGTGTGTGAAGTCGCCCACCGCTGACTTCTGCCGGCGCGTGTGGTGTTATCGGAGAAGGCTTATCTCGTGTCGCGTGGCTAATTGTCAGGTGCCGTGTACTGCGTGTTATCAGCTCTGTATGCATGTTCCTAGTGCTGTTAGTGATAGGCGTACTAGTCTGTCTACCGAGATCAATCTGGTCTGTAATGTTTGTGTAATATGTGACGCGGAGCCTAATGTAATGCCGCGCTTACTTCCTGTATCAACATCCGTGTTGTCACCGTATATCTTCATTGTTACCGTTTTTATGCTGGTGTCATCATGTCTGTATGTCATTGTCACGTCTTACTGCTACAAGAATTCCTTCCGGCAACAGTGTGTGGCAACACGCTGGAATTCGCTTATTTGCAGCGCCGTGTTTTTTTTTTTTGTATTATTGTTAAGTGTCCTTGTGTACGGAAAGTCTTCAATGATATGTAGGAAGGCTAACAAAGCGTGACTTCCGCCACTGTCTGTATGTTGACATGTGTTTGCATTCAAGAAAGGCCAATGTGCTAACTTGTCACCTTTTTTCTTTCTACCAGCTTGTTTGGGAATTAGTTTCCGTGATTACTTCTCCATTGTGTATTGCTCTATTATTGTATGTCCGGGGTAATCTACTTTGCTATGATTTTTGGCCGTAGAGATGTGGTGCTACCTACTTTGTGTGAGCGTTTGTCTGTGCCCGTGGCGTGTCCCGTTTTCAGCTTTCGGGCGCCATGGTCCAAAAATAAGTATCTTGTGGTCTCCGTGGAGGCCTGGTGTTCCCGGTACGTCCCCTATTGGCAGTCCCGGGGTCGCTAATGCCCTAAGTAGGCTACTGTAGCGAGTACCTTAGAACGGGCCTACGCCCCTGTATGTATGTCCCATGTATGTTGTCTGTACGAATTTTGGTTGACCCTAGTCTTAATTTGTGGGCGTAGTGTGGTCACGAATACCCTAGTGAATGATATTCTGTCGATTGTAATACTGGGCTGTCTGTGAGTGCCTTCAGCCGACCAGTGTGTCACGTACTCGCGCTGAGCATGCAAAAGTGTTGGGTTACCTCATGTGATAACAGCGCTGCCGAGGTCATATTTCCTGTCCGGCAGTGAACATTTGAAGTATACAGCATTTATGCCGCGACCTCGTCACAAATGATGTGAGTGTTTCTGACATACGTTTTCACGAGGCCCTACTTTTCTTCATGATGACCGCGCCTTATAGTTTTGCCCTACCATCGTGGTGATGCTATCTGTGCCAGACTTGTGTAGTTTATGTGCTTATACATGTATTCCCCGTATGTAAAAGAACCTTCCTGTGTTCATGATTGTGTGGCTCAATCGTTTTTGTGCTTGTGTGTCCTGGCCTCCGGTTGCATGTGTGGCAGCTAGATATCTGTGTCAGGATCGTGTCTACCTTGTAAAAGAACCTTCCCGTGTTTATGAGTGTGTGGCTCAATCGTTTTTGTGCTTGTGTGTGGCATTAGTGCAGTTCATATGCCATCCCTAGTGTATGTTTAAGACGTGTACACAATGATAATATGCCAGTCATATACATATAATATAAACCTTATTATGCATGCCTTCACTCTTAGCTATACTCTATGGGGCACAGTGTCTATATGGGATCCTATGGGTTTTCTATGGGATTGTGTATTCATGCTGTCTGTGCGATGCCACCCGTGTGATTGTCTGTCCCCGTGTCCATATTCCTGGTTTAATTTTAATGTACTTACGAATTGTCTTAGTTTTGGCCAGTTTTTGTCTAGTTGGGAATGGATTTTCCCCTGTAAATGTATTTATCGTCGCCCTAACGCTGTCGCTGTCGCTCGACGGGGTGTAGGCGTGTGTGTTACATCTTGATGAACTGTAAGGGCTCCCCCTGTATTTCTTTGCACTGGGGGTGCACATGTTGGTGTCCGCCTCCATTTTGGCGAAATCGCCCTTTGAACTGGCGGTAGGGGTCGTGTAATTGTCAGTGAGCGCCCTTGCAATGTGTTGGAGGGTAGTCTGGCCTTTTTCTGGGTTATGGCCACGGTAGACTCCTTCCTTCGCGTCTATCTATGTGTGTAGGTCTGTATGGGCTTATCGAGCTGTGGCACGTTCTCTACGTTCTCAGCCCATGATTTGGGTTCCTCCAGGTTCCTCCCTGTGTTATGGTGTGCGCTTGAGAGCCCTGCCGTCAACTCCCTCTCGTTCGTTCGTTCTGAGGGGGCTGTTGTAGGTTTCGCCCCTCGGTCTGGCAAAATTGCCTTCCGGACCGGAGCTGAGTGACGTGTGTCTATGTGAGTTTGGCCCTGTAGTGTATTGGAGGCTAGACTGACCGATTTCTGGCCTATGGCAACGGCAGACCCCTTCCCATGTGTGGCGGTACGTGTCGAGAGGGACATCTTCGCGAATTGCTGAGTTAGCGTATCTACGCCTATGTCCTCTCTTGTCTTCGTTGGTGGCCCTGCCGTGAATTCAAAGATGGCCTTGTTGGCTTGGAGTTCCCGGTATTCTTCCCAAATTTGGGCGTACTGCCTATTGAGGCATATGGCCTGTTCGGCAACTTTGGTACCGCTAGTTCCTATTTGTTTATGTTCTTGGATGAGTGCCTCCCATTGCTGGAACATGACCTCGTGTCGGCAGTGTAGTTTCCAGTGTGCTTTGTTGAGTTGTGTACGGAGGGTGGGGATTTTCGCCCTAGTCTTTCGATTCTTGGCGCTGAGGATTGGCCGGACAAGTGCCCTTATAATTCTCATATACTGGGCGTGCAGGAGCTGCTGATACCTCCTGAGGTAGTCCTGCCTTGTCTCAAAGACCTTATGCCAGGCAATTAATTCCTGGTATTCCCCAATGATCCTCAGCACAGCTAAACGGTATAGGGGGGCCATCCTGAACTAAGTGTGTGTATAAAAAGAAATGTCTGTGTCTTCTAATGTATTAAATTTGCTGATTCTTCCCAGGGGGGGGGGTGGGTTGGCTAAAATTTCCCTTGTGTTCCCAGAGCGAAGGGAAAAAATATTGCTTTCTCTCAGAGAAAAAAAAATCAAATTTCGCTTGGCTGCTTTCGGTATGGATCGCTCTACCACGAGGGCTCGTTGTTTTAGTCCCTTACCCTTATTTTGCGTGGTAGCCGGCGTCTCCACCAATATGTTTTATCCCTCTGTTGGGGGTGGGATAAACAGGGTAGTGTAAATGTGCTAATTTAAGGGCTGTTTCCGAATAAGGGTAGTTTCCCGTAATCGGGGAAGACTACCAGTGTAGTGTGTTGGTGTGTGTACTTAATCTATTGGGGGCGTCTTTACAGGATGCGTTTACCTGCTAGGGGATGAATGTTTAAGTGTGGGCTATTAATCTAGCCTGCCAATTAAGTAGAGCGCGCGATTCAGCGAGCTCTCTTGCAGAGTCGGCGACTTGACACTCTGCAGTCGGGCCGCTTGCTCGAGTACAATAGAACTCCTGACGATGCAGTTCCTGGTCTCCACGGTCAGGGGCAATTATGACTAAGGTCAGGTTGGGTGTAAGGATGTGAAATGGGGTGTAATTAGTAATAAACGCGTGTGATTACTGACCAAGTATTTATTGGCCAGTATCTGTGATGTGATGTCCCTTTTGGGAGTTAGACAGATATAAAATGAAGTACAAGTTGTAAAATGCACAAGTGTTCAGGGTAGATGTATACAAAGATAAGGAATCTGAGCACACGGCTAGTTCTCACCTGGCGAAGAGCTGGAACGGACCTCGTAGGAGCAGGGCCGCTGGCCAAGAACAGATAATGGGGCTCTTCTGGGCCTAGCCTTTAAGGCCTTCTCCCACTGCTTGGTCAGCGTTTCATCACTGCTGTCGCTCCAGTTAGTGTGTTTGTGTGTGTATTGTGAAAGCGTGGCTGTCAGCAGTATGCCGGGCCTGCTTGTGTTTGAAGAAGTATATGAGGCTTATGGTATGCTATGAGGGTGGTTTTGATGAAAGATGGAGGGGTGGGTCTTTAAGGGGTACTGCCCCTGGGCTGTACAGTATTCAGCCTCTCGGAATCCCGGATTCGTCCTCACCATCAAGTTTCCCTATTAAATGCTTAAGCCATTATCTTGAAGTATATGAAAAGTTCCATAAATGTTCCCATATTCTTATTCTTGAGTGAAAGTATCATAGTGGATGACGTCAAACACCCCCTAAAAATAATTAGGTGTACGCCACTGTCAAGGAAATGTTCCATGTATTTCACTGATATGGAATGTGTGGTGTTGTTTCGATGCTGTTAATAAATTATCAATGCTCTTGCTAGCAATCCAGTTATTTGTTAAATGTATTTTGTTGAATGAGATGCAATTACTATTGTAGAAATATTCAACATTAACTGACTATATGCCGGGTTTCATAGCACGACAAAGTCTGCCATTATATCGTGTGTTTTAACATGTTGCATATTAATGTCTCCTTATTCTGTCGTTCCACGGTGAATTTTTCAAGTCCGATTAGTAGCTGTGTTATTGTGTTACTTGATAAATGTACAGTTTCTATTTACACCAGCGTCTTGGAGAAATCACTGATTTTAATTAGACATATCACTCGTAAATAAGTTATAACAAGTACCGGTATTTCACAAGCAAATTGTAATGCTAATATCATAGTGCGGACACACGCTTCCCGAACGTAGAATGATCGTCTCCGCGCACATGTGTGTTAAATCAGCAATAGAACAGACTAGAATGGAATGACCTCTCTCCACGTGTTACATAGAGCACACACCGGCTGCCCTGGTCACCTGATCAGTAGGAGTGAGTGGGGAAGTTATCATCCCTCATTGGCTGCGTCACGACACGGTCAAAGACATTGGTAGTGCCTTACCTTCAAAGATGTTCCACTCCCTTCTGCAATATATTAGATCAATTGTCAAATGATAATGGATAGTGGGCTAGTAACAATCTTAACACTGCTTGATTTCAGTAAAGCATTCCATTCTGTTGACCATGACATAATGGATGATAGGTTCCTCAGTTTAGGGGCTGCGACAATGGGGTCATGTAGCCCCGTGTACTTTGGGTGTGTGTAGAATCAGTCTGATAACCAGTGTTAATTGTGATGACTGTATTAGTGTGTGTTATCTGTTGTTTTTTAAAATTCAAATAAGGACTGCAGACTTTTGATTTTTCAAATAGTTCCCACTTTTGCCGCCAAACGCCTCTGTCAACAACTACCAGTTCAGAACTTAGCTACCAGACGCCACCGCAGTCGGCTCTTGGCAACGAACGTAGGAGCCTAAGAGCGTTGTTTACAGTCTTAACCTATACAATTTAGCTTTACACAGGTGTTATTAGTGGAAGGTTCTTTAACATGCCATAAATCTATGACATGGAACCACCGGCTTTACTTCCCCTCCGATGAAGGCATACTGGGGGATTTTTAACGCTCTTAAAAATCCGACGACTTCGGTCGAGTTTGAACCCACTATCTTGGGCATACTCTCTTGTCTATTTAAAATTCATATCTCCTTGAACAGTATCCAATGGACGGACTCTCATCTACGTGGACGTCGACAATGTGTTAAGAGTAACTCAAATCAAATGTCTTCATGGCGTCCAGTTGAGAGAGGAGTCCCTCAGGCGTCAGTCCTTGGACCACTCCTGTTTTCAATATTCTATATAAACGACATTACTTCATCAATCACTAAATGCAAACACCACCTATATGCTGATAATGTACATCTCTACCTGCATTCAGCACCAGAAAAACTATCGGAAGCAATCGGTACCTTTAATGAAGACTTAACTGAAATCTGTAACTTACATGGACTACGATTCAATGAGGCTAAAACTCAAGCAATAATAATCTCCCATCCGAAAATCCTCCTAAAATTAAAAACCAAAATTACGCTTGTGCGATTCCCCAATCGAATTCCGAGAATCTGCTTAAGATCTAGGCGTTATTATAGATGAACATCTTTCCTGGACGCAGCACGTCTCCAATGTTTCCAGAAAAGTATTTTCCGCATTGAATTCACTTAGAAGATTCTGGAATATTTTCTCTCGTGTATTAAAGGAACGACTTGTTTCCTCCCTAATATTGCCTCATTTTGATTACTCTTAAAAACAAACTCCAACATGCACAAAATGCCTGTGTACGCTACATATTTAATTTACAGTATTATGACCATGTCATCCCCGCTTATGAACAACTTAACTGGTTACGTCTAAATCAACGCTGCGACCTCCATTCCTTATGCCTTCTTCAACAAATACTCTCAACTTCCACTCCAGCTTACCTGCATTCTCAGTTTCACCGCCTCTCATACGACCATAGTCTTGGAACACAGTGAAAAAACGACACTCTCTTGATGATAACCCATACACCGCACAGAACGCTAAACCACTCCTTCGTTGTTGCTACTGCACGACTGTGGAACAATCTTCCTCGCTCTGTCAGAGGAGCAACCCAGTCCAGCTTCAAGCAGCGTTGCCAGAAGTACATAATCACTAAGCAAATTAAAGTTGAACTCAACACTTAGGCTTATATTCGTATGTCTTATTACATATATTCAAATTTTCCATTTCTCACTTTCTCATTTACTCTCTATTTAGATATTTAAATAACCTTCTTCAGGAACGACTAATCATCATCATCATCATCATCATAATCAAGTTCATCATCATCATCACCATCATTAGTCTACATTTTATCAGTATTTCCTTACCTTACTCGAATTTCAGATTTACTTTTAAGTTTTCTAGATATTCACCCTAGGAATACAACAATGTACTGCCTACACCAAGCTAATCTATTTAATATGTATTTTATATTGTATCAACATTGCAATATTGCTAGATTTAAGTTGCTTTTGTATTGTTCATTATTTATCAATTGTATAATCTAGTTTGATGGAAGAGAGGGCCCTATGGCCCTAATCTTGCCAGACAAAATAAATTTACCTTATCTAGCTATCTATCTATCTATGAAGGCATCCAAAATGATGGTATATTAGATCTCAAGGCCAGTGAATTACAACTCAGCAATTGTTCTAGGTTTGTACCATGTCTTGTGTGGGGTTTCACATAGGATACCAAGCTGGCTCATCAGCGAGCTCTTGGTATCCCCGCCCGCACCCCTACAGGAGTAGCGAAGTCCGCATTACCTCCCTTTATATAAAACGCACCTGCCCCTCTTTACTGCGAGAACTAAAATCTCAAGCAGCCATAACCTCCTATGAAGGCTTCCAGAAAGATGGTATATTGGATTTCACGGCCAGTGGGGGTGGGGGTCCGGGCGGGGACAGCAAGAGCGCGCTGATGAGCCAGCTTGGTGTCCAAGGCGAAACCCCACACAAGACACGGCACAAACCTAGAAAATTGTTGAGTTTTAATATTGTTCTCTCTTTTTTGCAAAATGCAGTATATTCTTCACTTTAAAGAACTCTAATTCTATGTCTCTTCCAGGGTGATAAAATGGTCTTCTGGACTGTCAGAAGGATGGCTTCCACCACGAAAGGACTGTGACCTGGAATTTACACTCTTGATTTCATGTTTCAGGGGGATGGAGGCGGTCCTCTGTTCTGTGAATTTGATAAACGGATCTACCAAATCGGGATTACGTCCTGGGGGATAGGTTGTGACGTAAAAGGTCTACCAGGAATCTACACAAATATAACTCAAATTCATTCCTGGCTGTCCAAAGTTATTCGCGAATATGGAAGTCAATGATGGGAAATAAGCATTTTAATAAATGTCTAAAGAATTATTGCACTATTTGTGCAAACTAATGAATAAAGAAATCTGTTCGAATGTATATTCTTCATTGTGTTAACATTCTATGAGACCAACAATCTGGCCAGTTCCTAAGTGTCAGTATAATCGTTATACATTACAATATCTGTTCTTTGCCCAATTTATTGTGATATATATTTCTGTTACTTCTTTAGAAACATATACATAGATTGGTACAAATTGAGCTGTAAGTATTCCCAGTATCTTGTACTTGACGCATACATTTCCAAAGGGTGCCTTGTACACCTGTAGCCTATGGCAATTTGATGATTTGGTAGCTATGGCGTAGTCTGTGCGTCATTTACTGATTTATATATGTCTTACAATACCAAAGTGCCCCAAAACCCTTGTAAATTGCATTGGAATATCGAATGCAGTTCCAAAGTGGCCCTTTTTAAATGCCACGAACCTAATAATCTTCTGTAACAAACGGTCCCTTGTCCTATTGCGCGGTCAGCAAGCTACGATACAGCGTTCAAAAGTTGCCATTGTCCGTTGAGAAGATTACAGTAGTTGATTCAAAGGTGAATTCTACTTTTTTCTTTACGTGAGTGCAATATTACGTGTTGTCCAATTAGCAGCAGTGTTCTCCCTAACAAATCAATCAAAGCTCTGAAATTTTGGAACAATCACAATATTTGTGTGAAATCTTTGTTCGAAGCAGGTTAGAAATTCGAATGTTTTCTTTGATTATTTAGTGTACTGCAAAGACATCTTCGTTTCAAATTTTGACGGAATGCAGATGTATCAGAAGACGAAGACCTGGGAGGTCCTCTGGAAGATGTTGATGATAAAGAACTGTAAGAGCGGACATGTTTGTTTCTAAATAACAAAGTGTTCTGTTTTTCAGTTCTATGAATAAATCATCCCATATAACGCAGTAAATAGGTACCGTACTGGTTTCGGTAGCTCTTAAGGACGACGTGTAAACCTTACAGAATTGAAATCTTCCCTTGTCCATTGCATACTGTTCCAAACTGACCCTTCCAAACAACCCCTCGTCCAAGTTATCATTTTAATTTTAGATGTCTTGAGGTCTATAGGCTGTAATTCCACCAATAGGCTTCCACAATAGTGTCAGGAGTAAAAAATATTATAAGCATACTGTGAACGGTTTGAATGCTCAACGTTGTTTTTTTTTTTTTTTTTTTTTGCGTTTTCCTACACGTTTCACTTCTTGGACAGGGAACGCTTTGGAAATGGATATCTGGTACTCATCGGATCCGCATTCTCTTCGTTAGTCATTTTGGATGAATGTTTTCGTATAGTAACCTAAGTAGTGTTGATTTTGCTGGCATGTCATTAAATTTGCCTCTTTATATCGAAGAGGGCAAGAATACATGTCCTTGTAGATAGGTCATATTAAGTACTGGAATAAAACTCGACTTGTTGATCACATGTTTATTCAAACACACACTTTATCATTGAAAAACAAGAACGCACAATGGCTCTACGGTCGTTCTAACTGGGATAAAGAAAGCAGCTAAACAAACGAGCAACGAAATGGCTGAGAACTATACAGTAATACCAAGAAAACAACACCTCTCTTTGGCAGTTATTTCATCACTCAAATATTTCACATTGAATCAAAAGAAACTGTGACAATTGTACATCATGCAACAAGCCTATAATGGCAACCCTTAAACCTCTGGTACATTGATGTTGCACTCCCAACCCAGCTACAAAACTATCTCAACACAATAAGCTAGAGAGAGGAGAGCAATCCGGGTCAAAGCCCGTGGAGTGAAAACGGGCCCCAAACCCAGAAGCCGATAATAAACCTAACAAGTAGTCCCGTGAAAAACTATAGAGCCTATTTTCATATATCCTACTTATGTTAACTGGCACTATCAACATACAAAATTTCAGTTTGATTGCTGTAAAAGATTCGTAGATATCGAGAACCGACTAAATATTTCGGATGGTCGCCATGTTGGAATTTATATATTGAACCCTTGCAAAGAAGCTTATGAGACTCAGTTTCGGGGGGTGTAACAGTCCATTTCGTAAGTTGTTGTTAAAGCGCTTCATTAACATGCAGGGTAACACATAACAAAATAACATGCAGGAAGAAGTGAATACCAGGGTTATAACAAATGAATTTAATAACAGATCAACTATTTACAAGTAAAAAATAAACAAAACAAAACTCCCAAATGGCTCCCAACTGAATAAATTACTTGCCATAACTAGGCTTAATCTCAGGAGAGATTATAAGTTGGACCAAATGTCCCAAATGACTTCAATGACATTGTGTATGTGTGCGGCTGTTCTATATGCTTAACGATGAGTATAAATAAATGCGAGATTCGTCATCATCCGGTAAACCTTCAAAGGACGAATCTGCATTGTTTAGAGCTAGACAGACGCGGGGAACCAACTATACACTACTTAAATTAATCTGACACTTCCTACACTAAATAAACAACAAATAATTTCCGCTTGAGATTGGAATCAAGAACTGCCGTAGCAAAAACATGAACGCCTAAAATTAGGACTTTCCAAAATCAACACAAGTAAATTAACACGTGACCAACAAACGAAATACACATATGACCGCCTGTCATTTTTACAAGTAAAATACAACTACACCACACGGGTGTCACAACAGACAAACTAACATGACCTAAGTCATAGAAAAATCACTAGGCTCCAAGCCAACATTTACGTCATTAAAACAAAATTCCATTCATACGATATGCGATAATTCGTAACAGACATGGCGAACTCCCCAATTAATTACGGTCCAAATGACCATCACAAAGGAACAGGTTTGCTAATGATAGCTTATAGGGGTCAGTCGGTCAACAGGACTGCCTAACAATGAGTCACCGAACCTAGACGGGCGCTAAGTGGAAATCTGCACATCTGTCAACCCACGTGTCAATAACCTCGACCTCCCATGGCACGGGATCGAGTCTCGAAGAAGCGTGCTCCCAAAGCACAATATACGTGTGTGTGTCAGAATAAAATATCTCAGCATTTCCCCTAGGAAATCCAATAAAATCAACACTGGACAAGGTACAGCAGCCTCCACGGAGCGCTCTGCCTATCCATCAAAAGGAATACCACAACAACAACAATATGAGGGCGGTAGCACCACCTACCCCTCATCACGAAGAATCAATACACACACCTGACACATGAACACACACAGAATCACACGTATGGGTTTGACAGAAACCTGAAATAAATGACATAGATATTTTTCCACCAGCTTGCGCTTCCGTTCTAGTCCGTGACTAACAAACCTGGAAAGGACTCAAAAAGAATGCTAAAAATTAGAACTAAAGTGTTCTACAGTTACATCTTAATTTGTTGCGCTCGGCAACCCTAGCATGAGTAATAACCTGTTCATAAAACATCTTACAATAATTACCTCCCTTTCCTATAACAAAATGAACTTTAATAAAGCACCACTCATCGAATGTAACGAGTTTCGCATTCGCATGGATGAAATCAAATACACGCGCCGTGTACACTAAATATGACTCCAAAGAAAAATATACAACAAACAAATTTGGCCACGCGCCAACGTACATTTAAAGATGATAGTGTCAGCACAAAAAAATCTAAACACAAGAAAGAGAATGAATGAACGATTTACAATGTTCCCGCGCCTTGTCTAACTACATATTGAGTAAATCAATTTTTGTACATCACCGTCTCAGCTTGCAGAACATTAACCTCCGTCCCGGTGCATTTCCCTATGGGAAATTTAGCTCTCCATCGTCGACGTCGTTGTAGAAGCGATGCACATCAATCCATCACATGACCAAACGTCGGACATCTTGGCGAAGTTTCTTGGACAGAAATATTCAATGTTAATAATATTGCCTAGCTATAATCGCTGTGAGCTACTACTTTCACTCACGAATATGTCCTAATGCGATTACTGATCGTAGACTTGCCCTATTTTAGCATTTGCTTAACACACGCACAAATATCACTCAAAAAGTATACACAAATTTACATAAAATTTCACACTTCAAACACATCGCCACTGGCTTGAAAACAAGTCTTAAACATGACTATCTTACAGTCCTTATCTCGCCTAGAGATCTCCACTGCTATACGTGAACCTTGCTCATTTGAGCACAAAGTAAAATGATAGTAATGTACGCTCATTAGCGTTTGAAAATCGTGACGCAGAGTGACGTGAACCTTGCTCACCAGAGCTCAATAAAGTTGTCCTCGAAACAGCTTCTCACCGATCAATTTATTGGAAACTGACAGAATGAGGTAGAGTGGGGAGAATTTGAAAAAATAATCTGGAGTTTTAATCACACAAACTTGGGACTAGTATCAATCTTCATCATTTTATCCAAACGTCTCAGTGCACTATTGCGGAATTAATTCGGATAGGCGGTTCTTTAGATACACGTTTTCGCGCGTTTTTCCAGGGTACGCAACTTACCGCGTGGCTATTGGCGTGGTCTCTTCTGATTGGGTGATTCAATCCTGGGTCGGTTGAAACTTTACTCATGACACTCCCTCAATGACTCTAATTTAGGTGCGCGCTGTTACAAAATTTGTCCTTGAACTCGGCTTAACCGGTCGTCTTCAGGAATAACTACCAAGCTTGCTTCTGTTGTAATCATTGCAACACACTACCTTGGCTCCCCCTTTGTCAATTTCAACATGTACTGCCTGGGCATCAGTAATAATAATAATAAAATCATGAATACTTATTCATCGATAGATTAATAAGGGTTCAATATGTAGCTACTAGAGTAATGTACTGTTACATGAAGATTATTGTGTACGTGTAGCATTCAAACTTCAATCGCATGATTAGGACACAAGAAGAAACAAGGAGATTTTAAAATTTCGCACAGCTGCCATCTTGTGGTTATGGAAACAATTGAAATAAAGTAGACGCCAATGCATTAACATTCGTATAAGGATTTACTGTGCCAAGTTTCACTGCACTCGGATGGTTAAATTGTGAGAAACGTCCATGTGAATATTTATATTTCGCGTTGGCGCCATGTTGGATTTGTGATCACCAAGTTATTTAAAGTTCCATAGGTGAACTTACGTTCATAGCTCCTATGAACATAAAAATTCAGTTTTATTGCTATAATAGATTCGTAGATATTCAGAGTCGTCTAAATATTTCGGATGGTCGCCATGTTGGATTCTTAAATGTATAGGCCATAGAGTCATGTGCCATTAAAGGAAAATTATTGCGTAGGTTCATTATTCAAACTTTCACTTCGATCGCATGATTACGACACAAGAAATAAAAACTTAATTTTAAATTCGCACAGCCGCCATCTTGAGGTTAAGTAAACAATTGAACTAAATTAGATACCAGTGCATTACAATGTGTATAAACATTTCCTGTACCAGATTTCATTGCGTTTGGAACATTAAATTGCGAGAAACTTTCCAAATTCGCTTGGCCGCCATGTTCGTTTTGTAGTTAACCGGTTTTTGAAAGCCTTACAGATGCACTTCCAGTAGTGCCCTTTATCTCCGTACAAAATTTCAGGGTGATACCGCTAATAGTTTCAGAGATATAGATTGCCGGTGACATATTTCGCACATCCGCCATCTTGTGGTTATGTAAACAATTGAACGAAGTTAGATGTCCATGCATTACAATGTGTATAAACATATACTGTACCAAGTTTTATTGCGTTTGGTTGGATAAATCGCGAGAAACGTCTATTTAAAAGTCACAAATTCGCGTGGCCGCCATGTTGGTTTTGTAGTTACCAGTGTTTCAAAAGTCACATAGATGAACTTCTAGTAATTCCCTTTATCACTGTAAATAATTCCAGGGTGATATCGGGAATATTTTCGGAGATATTGAATGCTGGTGAAATATTTGGTCGGGGTCGTCCTGAAGAGTGCTATGAACTTACCGAGTTTCATTGAAATCGCTCCAGGCGTTTAGAAGTTATTTGAGGGACAGACACACACACACACCACTCTCTCACATGCACACACACACCACTCTCTCACATGCACACACACGGACAAAAGGTGATCTCATAATCCTTTTTTTTTTTTTTTTTCAAAATTGAAAATAGGCTAAAAAAAATAGCCTGGGAAATGAATAAGCATAATACCATAAAATTAATAAGAATTTAATTTCAACCAGAAGAAGTATACCCTTTTAACACACAAATTATCGTACAAATATACATGCAAGAACCCATCAAATACAGCAATCTGGTATACTCTTCTTCCATGCATTACTCTCATACATGCAAATAATATTTAGAAGTTATGATACTCACTAATTTGTACTCCTCTTCAACATCAAACAACATTAGGCTTTGGTACTCACCCCCAAACTCATGGGTTGGTTCACATTAACTTATTTACCACCAGGGAGGTATTTGAACAAAATGGGGGAGATTTTCCACATTTCATATTCACACTATTTACCATCCGGCCGGTGCTTGATATTTCTCCTCTCGGTGATTTGGAGAAGTAACTTATTGCCAGATCACGCAATCTGTGGATCTTATATTCAAATTTAATACACGCGGAAATAGCAAGTAATAATAGGGCATACACTAGGTTAAACGGAACATGTTATCTATGAACCCAACTCGCTGACATACACAGCCCAAAACACAAGAAATATTTTCGAATCAATATCAACCCAAGAACTCCCCAGTCAGAGCAAACTAAACGGATAATTTCGCATTTACTCCAAACACTTCAACGCGATACCGTATTTCAAAAGCAAGCATATTTGGGAAACATTCTCTTTAATCCACTCTTTAATTAGATGGACCAACTCTTTAGCATTCATCAAGGCAAAAATTCAACTTATACATCTCGTGACAATCAGCCATGAATTACCACACTCATCTCTTTCCCCTTCAACAATCTACTACATGTATCTTTAAAAAGAATCGTCATATCAACGGCGACAATCCAATTCAGCACAGAATAGCGTTAAAAGTCATAAGACTTCATTGGCAAATTACACACAAGGAAGGATCATATAACTAAACATGAAAGACCGAACCCATCCATACAAAATGAGCACAGAAAATGTTTCCCGTTATAGGCCTCAGTTCTAAATTACATTAGGACACAGGTAAGATTACGAGCTAGAAGGTGGCGATAAAATTTAATAAGCGACGCAAACCACTATAATTTAAGGTCTCAGAATCTAAACTTTCTAACGGCACTAAATGTTTCATGATTACGCCTCCCCGAGAGCCACCGACTCCCGAAAAGCGGCAAATCGATTCCCCCTATCAATTCAAACATGTTGAAACCGAATTGAACTAAATTTGGTACAGGGGTAGCAATAGCAAAGACCACCTCAGTGTCATGCTTTATATCGCCGCCATCTTGAAGGAAACTGTGATGGCGGCCACCCAAATGTTCAAAGCTTAAAATCAATTGTCGTCAACAGTCACATGTTCTCACTTCTTTTTAGCCTACTTTCGATTTTTGCAAAAAATGAAAGTAGACTTATAAGATTTACACAGGGCCAAAAATTGTGTGCCTTTATGTGTGTCTGAGTGTGTGTGTGTGTGTGTGTGTGTACTCCGAATGTCTGTCTGACCCCCCCCCCCCCCCCCGTATCAATTCGAACACTGTGAAACCGAATTGAACGAAAATTGGTACAGAGGTACAAATAGCAAAGAGCACCTCAGTGTCATGCCATATATCACCGCCATCTTGACGGAAACATAATGGCGGCCACCCAAATGTTCAAAGCTTAAATCATATTACGATTAACCTAATCACCCGATCTCTACCAAATTTTGCAACAACATATATTTATATGGCGAGCGTCTTTTGACTAAACTACAAGGTCATCAGACCAATAGTTTGCAGATAGCGGCCATGTATGTTTGCAAATCGATTCCCCCTATCAATTCAAGCACTGTGAAAGCGAATTGAACTTGGTACAGAGGAAGCACAAGAAAAGGACACCTCAGTGCCATGTATTATATCGCCGCCATCTTGACGAAAACGTAATGGCGGCCACCCAAATGTTAAAAGCTTAAATCAAATTACGATCAACCTAATCATCTGATCTCTACCAAATTTTGCAACTTTATACCTTTATGTATGAAAAAAGGTTTTGACCAAACTACAATGTCATCAGCCCAATACTTTGCGGGTAGCGGCCATGTATGTGTGAAAATCGATTCCCCTGTCTATTCAAACATGGTGAAACCGAATTGAACAAAATTTCGCACAGGACACCTCAGTGTCATGTTTTATATTGCCGCCATCTTGACTGAAACGTGATGGCGGCCACCCAAATGTTCAAAGCTTAAATCAAATTTTGCAACAACATACCTTTAAGCGGGGAGCATATTTTGACCAAACTACAAGATCATCATCCCGATCATTTACAGATGGCTGCCATGTATGTGTGCAAATCGATTCCCCCTATCAATTCATACATGTTGAAACCGAATAGAACTAAATTTGGTACAGGGGTAGCACTAGCATAGACCACCTCAGTGTCATGCTTTATATCGCCGCCTTCTTGACGGAAACGTGATGGTGGCCACCCAAATGTTCAAAGCTTAAAATCAAATTACAACTAACCTAATCATGCGATATCTACCAAATTTTTCAACAACACACCTTTTTGTGGGAAGCATCATTTGACTTAACTACAAGGTCATAGCCCAATAGTTTGCAGATAGCGGCCATGTATGTGTGCAAATCGATTCCCCATATCAATTCAAGCACGGTGAAACCGAATTGAATGATTTTTTTTACAGAGGTAGCATTAGCAAAGGGCACCTCATAGTCATGATTCATATCCGTATAACACGTTGTATTTCAAAACAAGCTACTACAACCAACATTCAATTATACCCCGTGAAAAGAAAAAAGAGTTATAACAATACCCATGCAATTAGGAGAAAGTAGGCTATATGTTCTTTACTGAACATCTTGTTTTATATATGTATCAATTCGCCCGTTGTACCAACAGTGCAGGTCCGCGAACATCGCTGTCTGCCAACCTGAAGATCCAAACCTCCGCTCTTCTCGCCCGACGACAGATTAGCAAACTTCTAATAACTTCGAGAGTAGTTTCATTGTGTTTTCCGTAAACATACTGTTCGGGTTATCACGCATGAAAGACCCGAACAAACAGAATTATTCACAGATGGAATTAAAGGTCTAAGAGACATGTCTATTCTGACATGTTCCAAAGTGGGTTTCAGAAGATATTCAAGGCATAAGTTTTAATTACCAGGAATATTTATATATGGAAATAAGGTTTAGGAGACATGTCTATTCTGACATGTTCCAAAAGGGTTTTAGAAGTAATTCAAGGCATAGGTTTTAATTACCAGGAATATTCATAGATGGAAATAAGGTTTATTAGACATGGCTATTCTGACATGTTTCAAATGGGTTTTGGAAGATTTCTGGGCAGGGTATTAATAACAGACATGTGACAGAGTGACAGCAACTGTCACATCCCCCCCCCCCCCCCCCCCGAAGGTAGACGACAGGGTATTTGATAACCCTATTGGTCTCAATTTCATTTCTCAAGTCTGTGGCTAGGCTGGTAATAATCCAAACCGCAATCATTTTCATCTTCACGCTTCCTCTTCAGGACGGCATACTCCACCAGAGCATCTCGAATAATTCCGACCAGCAGATATATAAAATCGTCCAATGAAGCTCCATCCACCCGACAGTACCGCGACGAAAATGCAGCTTGGCCAAAACTGAGTAAGGGGCACGAGGTAGCGAAGGATTATCCACACATGGATTATAATTGGTGGTTTCTTTTGTATTTTTATTTAGGTAAGACCACAGGTAAGTAGAGTCTTCATCAATAGTTCTCACATGCTCAAGTCCGTGTAAATAATTAACTAGATCCTCAATTAAGAGTTCTCACATTTTCAGTTCCTTGGAAATCGTCATTTGGTCACACTTAACAGTTCATATTCACGAAAATTCAATTACGTTCAATGCGCCACATCTTATCATCGTCCACACTTCCACCATACCAATTATCAACCACCTAAACGTTTCACTATCCAATTACATTCAATATAAATACAACAAACACTTAAATACCCGATTTATCGTATAGAGAATTCCCGATTAATTTGCACTGACTTAGATGAGCTCTGAGAATTCATTTTGTGGCGCTGTCCTTTAATATGACCGTCACAGGCGTGATGAATGAGAGTATCTCATAAGGACCCCGGAAACGAAGTTTATCCGAAAATTGCTTACCAAACCTTTTAAGCGTGAAATTCTTTACATACACTCTATCTCCTACATTTAACTTACATTCACTGCGGCCAGCATTATATCGCCTTGCGATACGTTCATGAGAGACCTTCGTAGCCTCACGTGCTTCTTTCCAAATCTCACGGACCTTCTGGTCAATAGGATGATCAAGCAACAATTCTAGAATTGACCACAAATTAGTCAACGGCGAATTGGGTACATATTATAACATCAACGAAAATGAATTTTTCCGTGAGCTTCATGCAGAACTGTGTTGAATGCCAAAGTCAACCAAGGCAATGATGTGTCCCACTTAGAATGCTCTTTATGATGATAGGCGATAAGAGCTGCCCGTAAATTTCTGTTCACTCGTTCTGGTAATGATGGATTAGGGTAATAAGGCGTGGTCGTTATATGCGATATACCATACTCAAAACAAAACTTTCGAAACTTATGAGACGTGATCGATTTTGCATTGTCCGAAACCAGAAATTGACAAGGACTGAAATGCGAAAAAAAGTATTTAGGCAACGGATTACAGTATTCGTGGTTGATAAGCATGTCGGAAACAACCAAGAGAAACGGGTAAACCCATCAACGCAAACGAGCGCAAAACTATTTCCAGACACGGATCTAGGAAACGGACCAATAAAATCTATGAACAGACGTTCCATCGGCCGGATCGCTGGCTCAGAAGCCAATTTTCCTACCTTAGCACTCACGACAGGTTTACTTACATTACAGCGGTGGCAAGATTTAACAAATTCTCTCACATCACCATCCATTTCTTTCCACACAAAGTACTCACGAATTTTCTTCCGAGTTTTGAAAACTCACAAATGCCCTACAATCGGAGAGTCGTGGTAATATTTCAACATCTATGGGATTAATTTATTAGGTAAAACGATGTTAGATTTTTATCATGACGACCCTTGCAAGTTAGAACCCCAGATGTCAATCCATAAGGTCTAATTAATTTACCCTCAGAAATATCTAACATAATATTTCCTAATTTTTCATCGTCCTGTTGGTATTTCCCTATATCATTGAACAGCATCGGACTGTTTTAATAATGGGCAAGGTGGCATTCACACTCCCTTGGATGTTATCTTTCTCAATGACAACGGTGCTCGGTATGGATAGCTCTTCATACATCTGACCGAGAGAATCAGCTATTACGATTTTTCTACCCCTGACGTGTCGAACGGAAAACTTTAAAGAGGAAATCCTCGTAGCCCATCGCGCGATCCTCCCGGTGTTACGTGGTCTGGCGAGAACCCAGCTCAACGCTTGGTTGTCCGTTTCCAATTGAAACGGCACATGTTCAATTTACGTTTTGAAACGTTCCAATCCAAACAATACCGCTAGACCCTCCAGCTCATAAACGGAATATTTAGATTCTCCCTCATTTAGTGTTCTGGAAGCGTAAGCGATCGGATGACATCCCAATTCAGATTCTTGTAAAAATACAGCGTCAATAGCACCTTGAGAAGCGTCGGTTTGTAATATAAATGGTCTAGAGCAGTGGTCTCCAAACTTTCCAGCCTTAGGGCCATACTGATTACTCCAGTAAGTTCCGAGGGCCAAAACCATATTATCATTGTTGCCGGTGGTAAAAAGTGAAATAGTCCACTGATGAAAAAATGTCCGAAAAAGTACGCAACGTTGAAAAAAGGCTGAAAATCGGACTAAAGTCCGCAAAACTGCAACACTGCATATTATTAATTTTCCTGTCATTATCTGTAATTTCTAGATTAGTCGTAGAGTACGAGCCATGAGGAGTAACGTGACAAGACATCTGGTGGACACGAGCGGAAATAGGTAGTACCTTCCATCGCTAACAGATGGCGCTAATAGCACGTACAGAGTAATCTCGTTGGTTCGAGCGAGTTCTGGTGTCTTCCACTCACTTCTAGATGGCAGTAATTGGAATATATAAGAAGGCTAGTTGCGCAACCACAAGTCAGTTCCTATGACACTGTTGTGAAATAAAATAGTGCGTACCTCCTTAAAACGTGTTTGTGCGTGTTTAAGTTTAAGACATCTTTGTAACAGTATTTTGATTTGAATTGTTGCTTTTGTGTGTGATTTAGTAGTATGGAAAAGAAGCGAAAAATTGATAGTGAATGCAGAAAATTCAAAGATGAGTGGAACATTCAGTATTTCGTAATTGAGTCCAGTAACAAGGCGCTATGTTTGATTTGCAATGAAAGCATAGCCGTTCTCAAGGAATATAACATTAAACGTCATTATGAAACAAAACATTTTCAAAATTACTCAAAATATACAGGAAGTTTGCGGACAGAAAAATTCGAAGCTATGAAGCGCGGATTGAAATCGCAGCAATCTTCATTTACAAAACTCAAAACCGAACAAGAGGCTGCAACTCGTGCCAGCTTTCGTGTGGCTCTTGAAATTGCAAAACGTGGAAAACCATTCACCGATGGAGAAATGATCAAAGAATGCATAATTGCAGCAGCCGAAGAAATGTGCCCTGAAAAGGTAAATTTATTAAAAACTGTCAGTATGTCAGCAAACACTGTGGCTCGAAGGGTAGAAAACATCGCTGAAAATATATCCTCTCAACTGTTCGACAAAAATGGAGATGTTGAGTGGTTTTCTTTGGCCTTGGATGAGTCAACGGATGTGTCAGATACTGCTCAGGTGTTGATTTATATTCGAGGAGTAGATAAAAGCTATGAAGTGCATGAAGAACTTCTTGATATGTATAGTATTCATGGCACAACTACTGGTACAGATATTTTTAAAGGAGTTGAAATGGCCATTAATCAAAAGAACCTTCGATGGAAAAACTTGAAATGTATTACAACAGATGGAGGCAAAAACATGAGTGGGAAAGATAAAGGAGTGGTCGCTCTTGTGTCAAAGGCTGTAGAAAATGACGGTGGTTCAAAACCATTAGTCTTACATTGTATCATTCATCAATAGTCTTTGTGCGGAAAATGTTTGGATATGTCTGAAGTTCTGAAACCAGTCATATCAACTGTTAATTTTATGAGATCTTTTGGGCTGAATCACCGACAATTCCGACAATTTATTGAAGAGATTGGAGAAAATGACTTACCTTATCATACTGCCGTACGTTGGCTTAGTTGTGGGAAAGTCCTTCAGCGCTTTTTTGAACTTCGAGCAGTGATCGAAATTTTTTTGAATGAAAAGCATCGCCCTCTTACTGAATTACAAAACAACGCATGGCTGTGGAAGTTAGCATTCTATGTTGATTTGACAAAACATGTGAACGAACTGAATTTGAGATTGCAAGGAGAAAACCAGCATCTTCCTGATTTATACACTAATATCAAATCATTCCGGAATAAATTGATACTGTTTCAATCACAACTACGAAGTAAATGTTTTTCACATTTTAAAACATGTGAAATATTCAGCCCCACCACTGAGACTGAGTTTCCTATCGATTTTGCAATCGAAACTTTGAGTGCTTTGAAAATAAATTTTGATACTCGTTTCTCGGAATTTGATGCCTTTGCGAATCAAATTAAGATTTTTCAGGATCCTTTTGATACTGACATTGAAACCCTAGCCCCGGAACTTCAAATGGAAATGATTGAACTACAGTGCAGTGATATAATTAAGAACAAATATCAAAACTCATCTTTGTTGGAATTTTATAAGAGTCTTCCACTGACACAATTTGATAATTTGCATAAATTTGCTCGTGGGCTGTTTTCTGTTTTTGGTACTACTTATTTGTGTGAGAAGACCTTCTCCAAAATGAAGTACACAAAAAATGTTTACAGATCTAAATTAACTGATGAGCATCTTAAATCTCGTTTAATAATTGGTACAAGTAAAATTAGTCCACAACTACAAACTATTGTCAGTGGAAAATCTCAATTACATAAATCTCATTAGTATTTCATATGTCTGCATGTTATACATGTCTTTACTCATTACAATTCTGTGTTTCTTTATCCAACTTATCACAAAAACAATAACAATAAGCCTACAACAATGTTATGAGTAGTTAGCCCATGACCATATCAATGTAGATGTCATATTAATAATTATTCAACATAAAATTAGAATACTTCAGTAAACTAAATTTAATTTGCTATAAAAAAATATGTTCTCTAAAAGGAGTTTTCGAGTATGCTAGCTCTCCGCGGACCGGACAAAATCTGACCGCGGGCTGGATGTGGCCCCCGGGCCGTAGTTTGGAGACCCCTGGTCTAGAGAAATCAGGCACTGCCAATACTGTAGTGTTACTCAACGCACCTTTCCAATCCTCAAACGCAGCTAGTTGAGATTCACCCCAGGAAGATGTTACCCCCTTTCGACGCAAGGCATTCAATGGTAACGCTTTTGGGTGAAATTTGGAATAAATTTCCGAAAGAAGTTTGCCATACCAACAAAACTACCAACGCCTTTGACGTTGGTCGTCGGTTTAAAGTCTCGAATCGCCTGAGTTCGAGTCTGATCAATACTAACTCCTGCTCGAGAAACAATATGCCTGAGGAACGATATTTCGGATTTAGCAAATGATACCTTCGCTAACTTGACGGTTAATCCCGCAACTCTCAACCTTTTCAAAACTTCATCAAACTGTTCCCAATGTGGTCTTGATAACTTTCACTGTACACCACCACATCATCTAGATAGTGATATAGGAATTTAAACTTGATTCCAGAAAATACGCGATCCAGCAATCGGATCAGAACAGCACCACCAGTGGACAACCCAAATGTTACTCGGTTACATTGATACAGATTCCTGTCGGTGGAAAACGCTGTAAATGGTTTGGACCCTTCGGATAACGGAATTTGATGGTGGGCTTGATTGCGGTCAATCAATATGAAATACTGAGCCATATTGAACCACGAAAAGCATGAATGCAGATCGGGATACGGAATAGATTCTAATACTACCTTTTGATTGAGACAACGATATTCAACAACAGGTCGGAATCCGCCGTCTGTTTTGGGAACCAAGAACATCGGGGAAGAATATGACGAGATGGATGGGATAATTATACCTTCCGCCAACATCTTATCAATGATTATCTTGAGTTCTAACATCCTAGGAGAAGTAAGTCGATACGGAGGATGCTGAACAGGAATTTTATCAGTAATCTCGATCTTATACTCCAATAAGTTGTTAGCCCCCAACTTGTCGGTGATTACTTCTGGGTACTTCTCACACAACCCACGAATTTTATCGTCTTGCTCGGGGTTCAAATGACTCAAGTCCAACGTTTCGAACTTCCCGGAATTATGTAAACCCCCCGCATCATCTGGTACTAAATTCACCACATATACACGTCATGTCGTTTGCCCGACGACTTATAATATCCTTGAAGGTCCCAAAGATGCGCGCGAATTTCGCCTTAATTTCGGGACGGAACCTGAAATACACTTCTTCGTTACGAAGATCTAACAATGAACTAGAAAATGACAAGAAATCAGCCCCTAATATTACCTGACATGACAAATCGCGATCGACCCATAGTTTGAATTTCCACGAAGACTTCAATATGCTAATCTTCATTTTAATCAATCCCAACACCTCGATTCTCGAACAATTTGAGGACACCAAATGAGAATCCACAGTTTCCAATTAAGGAAATTTACAAATCGCCAACATCTTCTTAAACCAAACTTTACTCACCAATGACACTACGCTCCCTGAATCTAACAGTGCTTCTACTGGAGCGTTATTTATTGAAATCCGAATCACAGGCATATGCACGTATGAGGGACTGGAAATCTTCCTACATGCTTTAGGACACAAGACTTGACATCTTTCCTCATCAACAATCAGATTATTACTCCAAGAGTTCGATATCCCTTCTTTATGACCACGGTTTCCAAATTTAGGGAGGTCTCGTCGAGCCTTGGACAATCCTTACGTGGCGGATTTTTGCAATGTCGTGATATATGACCTGAACGCCCACAATTATAACATCGAACAATTTTTCCATTCGCGTTTGGGTCACGTCTAGAACCAGGACAAGGTACTACGCGTCCTTCGGAAATAGGTTGCGCTGACGAATGATAATCCCTCCTTTGTGAATCAATTAACCGAACGGATTCTGCACGAACAGCAGCAGGATTCAAATCTCGAAATGTCGTTCGTATTGAATTGAGACTTAAGTACGACCGAATATCGGGAGTAACTCCGTCTACGACGATAGATACTAGCTCTTTTTCAGAGAGAACTAGCCCGACCAACTTGCTATATTTAGTTTTATCCTGAACATAAGCGTTCAATGGTTCTCCCACACATTGAGCACGATATAAATATTGTCAAATGACAGAGCCCAACAATATAGAAGGGATGAACACTTCCAAAATCTCACTCAAAAAGGACTTGATAGATATTCTATCCCGTATCGCATCAATCAATCTGCTTTGGATTACCCCAGAGATAATCGGAAACATGGTCTGAAATACTTGCTCATCAGGAATTAAAAACACGGTGGCACATTCTTGGATGTCAACTAAAGCTCGAAGAAATTGAATGACTCCGCCATGCGTATCAGTATTTAAATTTTTGATCTTCACAATACAAACGGACAATGGACGGTTGATGCCTCCAAATTTAGCATTTGAGAACATTGAAGAACAACACGGAGATACTCTCCGTACGATCTGACGACCAGAAGACTGATCGCGTGCGTTAGTATATTCACCATTAAATACTTGCCCGGGACCCAAACGTATTCCTGAGTATTTGGTTGACATGGACTCAAGGACATCCTTTCCCGATTATTCTGATTATCACAGATACCTTCACCACCCATTCCTCGATTACGGAAATCCCTACTCGATGAATATGGCAACCCGCCCAAACAGTTTCGTTCGCTAAATCTTGGAACAATAGATTTCTCTCGTCTACTGATAGGAGTTACACTGCTGAATCCACAGATATTACGCTGACCAATCGTCTCATCAACACCCAAAACACTAACCAAACGAGGAATCACCTCAGGAACATCTTCTATAACATCCTCGAGTATCAGATCAGAATTACGTGGATCAGTTCTAAACCACCTTGTATTTCGCCTTTCAACATCAATCGATTCGTCAAATGGAGCTCCCGAGACAATGGTTCTAACGGTCCTACCCCCCAAATTTTGCTGTTCGCCTAGCCGGCCCAATAATAAATTGGAAATTCTTCGCTCATAATAATTCGAAAGTTGACAATCGGGACTCGAAACATCAGAGTTTTCGGCTACACCAAGTCTACGAACAGAATCCACCAACGCACGTACACTCACCGACACAGAATCTCCGACCAAATTGTCGGCTTTTATGTCAAAACAAATATTACCCTGCGTAATATTCATCAGTTTCAGAACAACGCCCATAGAACTTGGATTAAGCACCCCAGTGTTAGTAGATGGATCATTGATATTTACTATATCCGTACAATTATTTCCTTCAGGTTCAAGATTTATTTCATCAACCAACCCCGATAACTGTAACACACATTCTCTAGATCTATCGTCATCTACCCGTTCGCAAGCAGACCCCAATATAATATCATCATCACGCGCCCCTGACTCGTCATCAACACTAGTTACGATGAACAATGATGGATGGATCGTCACCAGAAATACAATCTTCGCATTCTACTAGCTTGGCTTGTAACTCAACCAACTCAGCTTTCACCTTCTCTTCCCTGTATTTAGAATTAACAATCATGTCACCTATCCTATAAAACAAATGTTGTATTTGAGCTTTCAGCTGACAATGTTTTTCAATACTTGGGAAATGACATCATTTACCGATTGTGCCAGTAGGTCCACTTTATTCAGTAGTAGAGATTGGTTCAACTTAAAGGAAAATTCAGATAAGGTAGGCGGTAACACGATAGTATCTTTCGCACGGCTGATTATCTCGATATTTCTCTCTAAGCTTTCTGATACTGTTGCGAATTCTCATTTCGTAACAGACTTCCTCTGGAGAAAGAAAATGCAGAAACGGAATAATACGTGCCATAATGATCATCAATAAGTACAGTAACACCTCCCCCCCCCCCCAAATTATCTAATAATACCATGCAAAATAACTAAGCAAGCTATACGAGAACTACTCTCAAAGTCCAGCCGGAGACTGTAATGATGACAACACAACCAGTCGGTCTTCTTGTTATCTTATAATCTTTACCAGGCTTTACGAATTTATTAGAATGAGTGCAACCAGATACGTCTAGCAACAAATAAATAAAACATTAATTGAACTCCCCAGATGCAGCCCAGTTAAGATAAAGGAAATGGATAATAAACAAGGAACACGTCAGAAAGTGAACCATCGCGGATGCTACCACTCGTGTACCTCCCCCAACCCTTAAACCTCTGGTACATTTATGTTGCAGTCCCCACCCAGCTGCAAAACTATCGCAATACAATAAGCTAGAGAGAGGAGGGCAAACCGGGTCAAAGCCTGATTATGTGGAGAACAGCCCGAGGTCTTCCTCATAATGGGAGAACAGCATCAGGCAAAATGCCTGGACAAAATAACTACTTTGAGATGAGCTGTTAGACTGAAAAATCTGGCTAAGGAAATTCGGCCTGGTTCTTTTTTTCTTCACACATGAACATTAAGGCGTTAACACAGTATAAATTTTATTAAATTATTTAAGCATGCTGAATATACATAAATAGAAAAAACTTTGAATTGGAAATTATATTTATGTTGGCACAAAATGGTGCTATTTGCAAGAGTTCATTATTCTTCAATATAAACTATTTTTGTAAACATTTGCACATGCTTGAAATAAATTATCAACTTAAAAGGAGGAGAGGAATGATTAAAATGATATAAAAAAACGTATCTTCTGCGGCGAGGTAAATTGACTGGAAAGTACTTTGTTGCAGCGGGTCGGTCGTTACATGAGCTTGCTGGCTGGACGGCGGAAGATTCTAGTTTAAGGTTACTAGACGTTGCGCTAAGGATGTTTAGCATCCAAAAATGATGGCTCTGCTTAGAGAAAGCCTCTTCTTTTGTAAATCAACTGTATATTTGGTAGAAGGTCACTGAAGAGTGACGAGCAAGTTCCATCTTGTAGAGCGGAGCGGAATATGATCTGAGCTGGCAACAACTCAACATTACGGATGCCGCACAATGTGGCATGCTGTGACAGCGATGGATTATGCGGCCGCCAGCGTAGCGAAGCGAAGTGTTGATTGAACTGTCGTAGAGCAGAAGTGCACCGTCGAAGTGAAGAGTGGTATTGAAGCGTGGTATGAAGCGTAGAATGAACATCTGGGTGAAGAATGCCTCCATTTAAATAGTGCCAGCGAAGAATCTGGAACCACTACAAGCTGGCAGGCGATGATTGGCTGAAGCGGTAGATATGACGTCAGTCCATCACGTAAGAGGCCGGCAAGGAACCACACATGCCAGTAGTGATCTCGCCGCTAGACAAGTGTATACCTTAAACATGCCTAAGATAAGTGTCTAGAATGTTGTTGTGAAGGGTATAATCACTCGCAATAAACAACATAATACAAGCATTAATGCAGTTAAATAAATATTACTCGTTCGGTGGTCTCGGAAAACTAAAAGCATTTTACCAGCAAATGCGACAGCTAAGTAACAGAAAAATAAACACGTTCAACATCACGAAAGTGATCAAAGCCCGTGGAGTGAAAGTGGGCCCTCAAGTCCAGAAGCCGATAATAAACCTAAAATAGCCTGGGAAATGAATAAGCACAATACCATAAAATTAATAAGAATTTAATTTCAACCAGAAGAGGTAGACCCTTTTAACACACAAATTATGGTACAAATATACATGCAAGAATCCATCAAATACAGCAATATGGTATACTCGTCTTCCATGCATTACTCTCATACAGGCAAATAATATTTAGAAGTTTTGGTACTCACTGATTTGTACTCCTCTCCAACATCAAACAACATTAGGCTTTGGTACTCACCCCAAACTCTGGGTTGGTTAACATTAACTTATTTACCACCAGGGATGTATTTGAATGG
The DNA here is from genome assembly GCA_946902985.2 of Meconema thalassinum. Classification (NCBI taxonomy): domain Eukaryota; kingdom Metazoa; phylum Arthropoda; class Insecta; order Orthoptera; family Tettigoniidae; genus Meconema; species Meconema thalassinum. The sequence goes on along the minus strand of OX336388.2, from coordinate 598,726,583 downwards.
GTGAGATTTTCCACATTTAATATCCACACTATTTAGCATCCGGCCGGTGCTTCGTATTATTCTCCTCTCGGTGATTTGATGAAGTAACTTATTGCCAGATCACGCAATCTGTGGATCTTATATTCACATTTAATACACGCCGAAATAGCAAGTAATAATAGGGCATACACTAGGTTAAACGGAACATGTTATCTATGAACCCTACTCGCTGATATACCCAGCCCAAAACACAAGAAATATTTTCGAATCAATATCAACCCAAGAACTCCCCAGTCAGAGCAAACTAAACGGATAATTTCGCATTAAACTCCAAACACCTCAGGATGATACCGTATTTCAAAGGCAAGCATATTTGGGAAACATTCTCTTTAATCCACTCTTTAATTAGATGGACCAACTCTTTAGCATTCATCAAGGCAAAAATCCGACTTATATATCTCGTGACCATCAGCCATGAATTACCACATTCATCTCTTTCCTCTTGAACAATCTACTACATGTATCTTAATAAAGCTTCGTCATGACAACGACGCCAATCCAATTCAGCGCAGAATGGCGTTGAAAGTCATAAGACTTCATTGGCAAATTACACACAAGAAAGGATAATATAACTGAACATGAAAGACCAAACCATTCCTTTCAAAACGAGCACAGAAAATGTTTCCCGTTATACGCTCAGTTCTAAATTACATTAGGTCACAGGTAAGATTACGAACTAGAAGGTGGCGATAAAATTTAATAAGTGAGGAAAACCACAATAATTTAAGGTCCCAGAATCATAACTTTCTAACGGCACTAAATGTTTCATAATTACGCTTCCCCGAGAGCCCGCCGACTCCCGGGAAGCGGCAAGAGGTTATGTCTCTCTTACAGTCACACGTTCTCACTTCTTTTTTTATATATATTTATCCCGTCGTGGTACCAACAGTGCAGGTCCACGAACATCGCTGTCTGCCAATCTGAAGATCCAAACCTCCGTTCTTCTCGCCCGCCGACAGATTAGCAAACTTCTAATAACTTCGAGAGTAGTTTCATGGTGTTTTCAATGAATATACTGCTCGGATTTTCAAGCATGAAAGACCCGAACAAACATAATTATCCCAGACGGAATTAAGGTCTAAAAGACATGACTATTCTGACCTGTTCCAAAACGAGTTTCAGAAGATATTCAAGGCATAGATTTTAATTACCAGGAATATTCATAGATGGAAATAAGGTTTAGGAGACATGTCTATTCTGACATGTTTCAAATGGGTTTTGGAAGATTTCTGGGCGGGGTATTAATAACAGACATGTGACAGAGTGACAGCAACTGTCACAATTAAGACACGAGTATGCTTATAATTTCCATACGAGTGTCTTAGTTACCATTATAGGCGAGATGCATACGACTGTTCATGTTTGACGATAATTATAATTAGTTCGTGTTCGAACATAAATATTGATAAATATCTTTCGAGATTTCGCCAGTTTTATGTGCTGAACAGAGCCTATAGGACGCAGAGAATACCTTGTATTCGACCTTGTTCTCCTCGAATACCCCACTATTACACTAGCCACGCAATGAAATTTAAAAATGGAGACCGTGGAAGTCGGCGCAGGTGCGATGCCATCCTTACCTAATTGGTCGTACTACTGTTTCTTGAGCGCTGATTGGAGGGAGAAACTGTATCATAATGAAAGCTTGTACTATAATGAGCCTGCTCTGTTGTCCGCTATTGGAGTGCACAGAATGAACCTAATTATGGTACAGTTTTCTGTACTACATTTACATTTCGCCATGGTCGAACATAAATACATATTTAAACTCATTAGACACCATTAATCAAAACAGATATTAATACTCTCGCGTATTAATCAGATAATCCAAGCAGATACATCTATTAACTGCTATGTATTTCCAGACGAATTAACATTCCTGTGATGAGTTATTTGTACATATCTTAGCCCCATTCTACATCAAGGCGCTGAATTATTTTAACATATTCTCCCTTCTCCGATTTGTTATAATATTACAATTTGCATTGTGTTATATTTTACACGCATGTACTAGAATAAATTCCCTTCAGGGGAGTTCTCAGAAGTAATTTGCTGGGGAGAGGGTGGCTAATGGATTTGGATGTATGTATAGATAGGCTATACGTCCCCTCACTAGGGGTGAAAACACACTTTTAATGGTATATATCCCCTAACCCCACTCCTAGGTATGGTGTTGAGAAGCACCACTATTCGAACTACTACTTGCTCTTTTGTCAGCCATTGCAGTGGACTGAAGTATAACATTGCAATCTCTTTGAAAAAATATATAGCGTGGTTCGCATTACAATTAGATATGAAAATTTAAGAGCAAATAAGTCCACTTTCAAATGACATCGCCTTAAATAGATGGAATGTAGAACTTAAAAGGCACGCGAGTAGCGACGAACCATTTTGTCAGTAGCACTCAAAAGGTTAACACATTGCCTAGTTTTTTGGTCCACTGACAGGTTTTGTGAATAAATCAGCTGGATTCTGTTTGGATGGAATGCATTTTAATTGAATCATCCCACTCTTAACATACTGCTGTAAAAATTTCAACTTTACATCCTTGTATTTGGATCGTTTAGAATCCAAACGTCTCACAAACTTTTTTTAGAAACATGTTTATGGCACATTCTGGTAGCCAGCCATCGTCACTACAGATAAGTTGAAATTATTCTCTACTTGGTATAAAACTAAGTCCCCGATTCTTGGATGTCACGGGTAAACTCGAGAACCACTGGATGGATTGTGATGCGGTTTTCACCATTCTGTAAAGGATATCTCGAGGAAGCTTTCTGTAGAAAATTATTTATTTATGATCAAAGGAAGCCAAGCAGTAACGATTTCAGTGAAAGAGTCGAAAAACCTGGCGTCCGTGCGCTTTTTAAGCTTACGCTGGGCAAACCGTTAATAATATCAATATACTATGAATGTAAGAATGGTTCAGCATGAAAATTTCTGCAAAATGGTCCGCAAGAACATAATCTCTATCTTCAATACATGATCACTGTAAGTGTTTTTAAGTTTTCATTTCTCCCAACATTCTCCTTTCAATTAGTGAGGCGGCAATTTAAGAGCTAGCTAAGGACGAGTCTATCACCCCAGTTACAGCTTAGCTAGCGGGCGAGCCTATTACCCCAGATACAGCCGGCAGCAAACTGTCGAGTCGTGTTGAGTTAAGACTTCAGAGAAGAGTGGTTGTGTTTGGAAATTCCCTGGAAGTGCAACTCGACTTTTCGTCATTTCGCCAGTGAACTTTTCGTTCCGCAAAATACACAGTCACCATTCTTAAATTACGTCTGACGAGAATTCGTTGCACATGCATCTCCATGATTATATAATTAATAGTCCAGTCAGTGATTTAACCCATCATGCCGAGACGGAAAACGGATATAGGTCGTAGTTCATTGGCATCGAAAAAGAGGCGCTTATCACGTAATGCATTTATAATTGATCCCGGGCGAAGCCGGGGCGTGTTGCTAGTTTCAAATAAAGCGGAATGTCACCGAGATACACAGGTGTGTATTTTTAGTGGAATCGGAAAGAACGTCCCATATCCTTCCATATTTTTCATAATTTAACTTCAGTTGTTATTTGTTTTACAAGTATTCCTTTATAAGAAGTAAATTTGGCAAAAGAACTATATCGCTTACCCTCAATTGGGGTGTTTAAAGTATTTATTTGTACTGTTGAAAGTTTAAATTCGCCCTCCTCAAAAATTTACTTACCCCGGTTTTTCCTTGGAGTCTTCAAATGTTTTACTCATAAACTTATTTTGCTTTAATTCTCCCAGAATCATGTCTAACCATAGTACGTCTCGAGTTACCTCACACATACCATTCAACTGTTAACAATGCAGGGCATGTTTGTTTTTATTACGCCAAATAATTGGACCCTTAGCAAATGTAAGTACATATCCTGTAATTAAAAAACCCTATCTGATTAAGTATTAGCGTCACAAAATATTTCCACTTTACAATCTCTTTGGTCTCTAGTAGAATATATGATTTTCATATATTCAGTGTTTCTTAAATATCTCATGTTATTTGTTAAATCATTTCAGTCTTGTCTATTAGCGTTCTAACGTACCGTATCTGATTTATTGTACTTACTGCAAACCTGAGATATGGTTTAGCCTAGTTAATTTTGACAAATATAGCATCTTTCCTACTGCATTTTGATACATCTATTTTATATATTGTACTTTCTGTTCCCCATAACTGCTTTTGCAGTTGTCTCCTCTCAAATGTCTTCCAAGTAGGCAGCTTTTTTTTTTTTTTTTGTCTTTTCAAGCTTGAACCTCATTATAGTTCACCACTTCCATATTGAAGCCAGGTTCAATGGCATTCGAACAATTTATTTCAATAAGTTCAGCTTGCGCTCTTCTTGACCACACATAGTAATTATAATTCTCAACTTCGCCACACTGTCACCTCCGCCTCGTTCGCCGTCTGCCACCTTGGACGTTCTTCACAACCACTGCTCTCAACTTTCTTCAATAGCTGTGACTCTCTTTCTTTACTGTTCTCTTTTACTTCACTTTTCTTCCTTTTAGGTCCTTATACTGGGCCCATGGACTGTACCGTAGATAGGTCATAGTAAGCACGCAGTGGCGCCCACGTCTTTTGAAACAGGTCAGGCAAGCCTCTATCGTACTGGGACCCACCCCCATCATGAAGGACCCACCCCTGTTTGGACCACTCCCCCGCACTATAGTTTTTATGAATCTATTTTAAAAAACACTTTTTAAGTGTACCGCAATTGTTTAAATCAACTTCAGAAAAACGTTGTTTATTTTAAGGTGTTTTTCATATTGTAAAACGCCACTAAACATGTTTGTAAATTGTCAACGCAAAAAAAGGGAGAAAATATGTTTTAACCCTCAACTCCTGCGCAAAATTAATCGTGGCTTGCGCATTATACGTTTCTTCTAGACAGTTATGCGATCGACATGAACACATACCGTAACACTTTTGAGAAGTAAATATTGAGTAGGATTTCGACTTAAAATTTAAATCATGAGTTTTGAAATAGAAGTGTTTTATTCCAGTCAAAAATCAAGCTCAAGCTGCAATACAAAACCTTAATGAATAAGCTTTGAATACAACAAAATTCAAGCTACTATACTAGAAATACAATCAATGCAACACATTCATAAATGAGCTTCGAAATCAAGTTGAGACAAAAATCAAGCCACACAATCAGCTGCTAAAACAAAAGTTTTTTTTTTTTGCAAGCAGAGAGCTCTTGGATGCGAATATGTCAATGATTTTTTCAAAATCAATATCAATATCCCACTCACTTGCAATGATAAGTAAAGCCTCCAGACTATCACCACCCATGGTCTGTTTTTACGCATTTAAGCTTGGAAAAGGAGACTTAATTCGAAACGCTCGCTACTGGGAGAGTGACAGCAATCTTCAAGATAAAATACAAATTTGGGAAGACACTTTTAAGTTTAGCGAAGCAAAACGCTCTGAAAATCTCAAGAAGGCTGCCAACATTACGCGGTTCATCTTTTTCCTTGCTATTTTCATCTTCCTGATTCGCTTGTGCTTCGTTTTCTACTTTCTCCTCCACCTCACGGTTACGCACAGAATCGCCTAAACCTTCATGAAGATATATCTCCGGTACCGTTATGATGTCGCCGTCTGTTTCATCATCGAAAGCAACTATCGGTCTCAGTTCATCCCCTAAACCGCCTAGATCTTCATCCTCGCTATCTCCGTCCAAATCTGATTCCGATGGCACGGGTTCGGAAAACACAGGCTCATCGTGAAGTCTCTCGTGTAGAGGGATTGATTTCAGAATACCCTCAAAGCAACGGGAAAATGCTATGTATTCTTTCCTCGCCTTTTCATCATCAACGAATTTGCCATAAACTGATTTGAAACAAGCAAATGCATCCACAGGCAAACGTTCACTATTTTCTCGAACTTGAGTGACGGGGGCTATAGACAACAAATCCATGTCTTTCAGGAGTCCAAGAACAATTTTGTCATTATTGGTCTCACCCATGAAACGTTCTTTCATTTGCTTCACGACAACGTCCACAGATTCAAGAAAAGTGTGAACCCTAAAGATTTCTAGAGGGTCAGCAATAGGCTCATCGTTTGCTAACTCACCTGGCATTTTCTTCTTCTTTCTCAGACGACTTGTTTGGTTTAAAGGCACAAACTCAGTGTTAAATTTCTGCTTGAAATCCTCAGCTTCCGACTTGATACAATTTTTAAAAAATCGCAGTTTTGCAAGCCTTGCTAAATTTGATTCAAGCACGGTCTTAGCTGATAAAAGGACCATATCTGGGCTTTGTAAAACTTTTGTGAACGGATCAAAAATTGCAAATATTTTTACAAAAGCTATTGCTGGTAGACAATTTTTTCTTTGGTGAAATAAGTGATCAGTCCAGCGGCTTTGCTGCAGCTTCATAATTTCCTGGTCCTTCAATACGCCTTATTTCTTCGAGAGTTTCAATCACGGCATCATGAGTCAAAAGCACTGTATCTAAAGCCCTCGAATGGGACATCCACCTAGTGGTAGTAACCCTTTTCAATCTCAAAAGAGTTTCTTTTCCTCATAGTGTTTAGTTTGCATTTTACTGTACACTTCAACGCGTAGCTTGGAGGTTCTTATAAAAGCAAACATTTTTTCTAAATTTCCAAAAAGGTCTACGGCATCCAACGAAAATCCTATAGCCTTAATAACAACCAGATTTAGCCCAAGTGCCCAGCACCAGTTATATACAGCAATACGATTAACTCTCGAATCAAACCTTGTAGACCATTGATTTCAGCACGCATGTTTGCGGCGCCGTCATGCGATTGTCCAACAAGCTGAGATCTCCAGTTATGTCCACGCTGAGTGCAAAAGTTTTCGAAAGTATCCATTAAGGCTTTACCTGTTGTAGTTGGCAATTCTACAAGACCTATTAGCCTTTCATGAATACGACCTGTTTTATCATCTGCATACCTTACAACAAAAGGCACTTGTTCCTTTCTGGACTTGTCAAACGTACCATCGCAAGCCATGCTAAACATTTTTGCATCCTCTATTTCTTTGGATACCTTTTAGGTGATGAACGTACAACTTGCGTCAATCAATTGGTTTTGTCACCGCCATGATATGAACGAACGAATTAGAACTCTTTTTGCCTCGAGCCTGCAAACTTGATAAGTAAGCTGCCATCGGTGGCGAATATTCCACAAGAAGAGCGCAAAGATCTTTAAAATTACCCCGCAGTCTGTTTAGCCATGACTCTCGATGGCCGCGAAAAGCCAAACAACGTCTGCTAAAAAATAATGTAATGTCGATCAACTGTTTCACTATAAACCTATTTCTAGCAATGTCCGCACTTCTTTTTTCTTTTAGTTCCGGAAGTACTGGTACAGAAGACTCGCGAACACTTCGCGCAGCGAACACTTCGCGCAATAGCTGCATCGACATGAGTACTCGATGTTTCGTGTGCGATGATGCTCAAAGTGCCTGATTTCCACGTGTTAAAACCACTACATGCCCAAGCCTTTTGAGGGTTCTTCCCAAAAAGCATACAATCCAAACAGTACATCTTATTTTCAGTGACCGTATAAGACAACCAGTCTCTGTTAACATAGGACCCGTCATACATTTTTCTGGAATACCATGCTGAATGGAACTTGCGTCCTTTTGAATCCTTAGGAAACTCTCCGCCGACCATTTCTTTTGCTGTTTTTTGACAAGCACCTAAGTTTAAAACTATATCGAGCATTTCGGGAGTAAAACGCTTTATTTTTGCCAGTCTAGCAGGATCTTTGTCATCAAAAGTCAGTAGAGAACTCGATTCTTTTTCCAACAGGCAAGTTTCGTTGTCCGTACCGGTATCAAGATGAGTTATTTCTAGTACCGCTACAGGATCGTCAACAATACCTCCACCACAAAAGTTTTCGGTGCACCCACCACCCCGCTCTCGTTCTTTATCTTCACACATCAACCCTTCCCCCGTACCGGTAATGCTATCAGTTAGCATCGTCAGTAATCCCCCGCCACCTCGATTTTTACAGAACAACCCTTCCCCATCAATAGTTAGTCCCGAAGCATATGGTCCAGCATCACCGTGTTATTCAGCACGAAGACCATCCGCAATATCCTCAAGCACCTCACCGGCAGCGTCAGAAGTCGTTTGATGCGTTGTAAGCGGGTCGGTGATGTTCCCTGCGGCTACGTCACCGGTAGCGTCAGAAGTCGTCGGATTTGCTAAAAGTGGGTTCGTGATGTTCCGTACCACCACCAGGCCGGACGCTCCTCCTGTAAATAAATAAAAAGTACCCATAAATTTTTCGACTTGCGAAACAACGAACTTAACGAACGAAAGCCTCAAACAACAACGCGAAAAAAAAATCACATTTCATATGACGTCACTCGCGTGTAACGTCACTGAAAGCAACCCGATTTTCAAATTTTGCTACGTATTTTGCACACCTTATAATTCAGTTCAACATTGTAAGCAAGGAAAATATGTTTTCAATAATCACAGTCCAAAATACACTGTCACAATCGCAAATTTTAAAATTGGTCGGCTTTCAGTGACGTCACACGCGAGTGACGTCATACGAATATGCACAAAATGTAAAATTATTCCTAACTTCATAAGACCTTTTTCTTAGATTTACTTATTTGTTTAGGGTGGCAACCAAAAATGTTTTAATGATTTTCCTTAATTTTGACTGAGTAGAAAAATATTTTGGATTCTGAAAAAAATATCAACCAATAAATAAATAAAACTACGCAAGCAAAGCACACTTAAAAAGAAGATTTTTAAGCCTAGAGCACTTTTCTAAATTACAAACGAAAATGAAACTATAATCTTACAGAATATTAATACGGTTTATTCACATTTTCTTTTGGTTCTCCCCTGCATTTTTGAAGTCATAGCCCTATTTTCTCCTATTGTTCTTTGACAAATTAAACTCCATGGCTTTCTATGAAAATCTCCTAGGTTCTCCGACTTGGTGGCCGGTGGCTACCCTGTTATATGCATGCCTCCTATTAACCGCTTGAGTTATCTTTCAGCGGTTTTGTATTAAAACACTAACTTTTGTTAGTCGTCATCTGTCTTGGTTTTTTCCCCGTGAAGAAATATTTATCCAAAGTTGGCGGTTATTATGAATTATAACTCTCGAAATGCATTGCTGTAAAATAAAAATTGTATTCAATAAAAAGTATTTCTGAAGGTATCACTTCACCTTCCAATGATTCATAATGATGAAAAGGCTGGATGACCTTAAAGTGTCAAATGAAACTCCTTATAAGGTGTTTTACACACCATGAAAGAATCTGTCCTGCATGGTATCGAAACGTTACATCACGTTCTTAAGCACCAAGAATGGTGAATGAAATTCACCCATAACACAGAATATTACCTTAAATTGAATTATATTACAACGATATACACATATATACATTTTAAATTGTTTCTTTATGAAACATACTCCAATGACCACTTTCACTATCAATACACCTTCCTATTTGGTTAAATATGATATGATATCGTCACTTCAGAAGCACTTTAGCCAAGTGGCAAAACTCAGCTAAAAATAATTAAGTCCTCGCTGTGGTAAACGAAAATGCAAATAATTCGAAAAAGATTACAAGGAAATGACTGTACTCAAGAAATTCTCAAAAATCGACACAGGTCTCATTATGTTTCATAAATATGAAGTATGAGTGGAGATAAAGTTATAACAGAAAATATCTTAAAGATACTACCTCCAATTGATTTGAAAAAAATCATACGTCACTCGATGACGTATTCTTACAAGACGTAATTGTGTACTCAAAGTGCATCCATATAACATCAAAACTCTTTCATAAAGTATTTTAACACTCTATGAAAAAAAATTACAAACTATTACTACATCTCCTTCAACACTTACACGTCACACTGTACTTCAATCAAATTCACATTATAATTTCTTAATCATCGTCACTCTCACAGTGATCGGAAAACTTTCTCTAACTTGACCATATATCAGGCGGTCACAGTAATCCACGAACACATTTTCACAATCAATTATTCTTCAATTATAATTCACAACTATGGCTAATTAACGAGATAAATCTTTATAACAATATTATCCAAGAATCAAATTCTATTATAGCTTAATAAATATACAATTTCGAGTATTTCTTTCTGATATAATATCAAAATTTAAATATACATCATTGAACTTGAGTTCAGGAATCATGATAATGTTTTAGAAAAAGGAATGTCAATCAAAATTACATTCCAAATCTCAAGAAAATTCCGATGATAAAAAACAATAAAATCTCCAACGAGAATAAGAAAAGATAAATCTAATCCAAACAAAGTTGATACGAAATTCAAGTTAGTCAAAAATGAGGAAAATTCACCTCTCCAGAAAAACTGAACAAACTGAGAAAACCTCTACACCATGAGTCATTCCTGGATAACGAGTTATACACCTGTGAAACATAAGGGGCTTTCACAAGATGGACTGTCTCAATCGAGAAATGAGATCCAGAGAAAATAGCATGGTCGACACCACATTTCTCAAAACCCATCACAAACCCATGAAATCCAAATGTATGGCAACGTCAAGCGAATTTAAATGTGGAAAAGATAACTCACTGTGAGTCGAAATAACAAAATGCATGGCGATGAAAGAATGCTTAAATCACTTATTACTAAACGCTAATCTTCTCCTATATGCTGGTCTTCACAACGATTGAAAATTGCAGACTGTTACGCTGAAATATGATTGAACGCAAAAGTTAAGAATGAAGTAAACTATCCTCAAAATACATGAATAGAATAAGTTTGTCAAACGAACTTATAGAAAGAGGAATCAGGGCCCAAGAAAGACAAGAAACTATCAGACATAAAATCCCGTCATCAATTTTCTAACTACAAACTTTGGCAACTAGCAACAACAATTAAATCTATGCTCAACTTCCACCAAAAGATATCAGACTTCTACCTTACAGTTGAATGATGAAGCGGTGCCAATCGGAACACAATCCCCAGTCTTGTTTCCAAAAAATATACTGGCCTTCAGTAAAAGAACCCATGATCTTGGTCTCGAATCTGGTTGGGGTCTATGCACCAAAGCCAGCATATTCTGGGAGCTCGAACAACACTGTTGTAGACTCCATCTCTCTTCACAGACAATCTTAATATGGTAGCAGCAGCACAATTTTGAAGTGAATTCGCGATTCTGTCCAGTGTCACCCATGAATTCGTATGAGTGATATTTCACGGCAAGCGTAGTTAAAATTAGTCTACACACATCTCTGGTGACGTATGTCACGGTTACTTCACGTAGTCAATACTCATTCATACTGTGTTCCCGTAGTCATATTTAAACGTGCATGATTTTATAATCAGAACACCATACAGTTATTCCTCTCGAAAGCAACTTAATATGCCTGTTGTACTTCGAATAGTCCTCCAATAGCATTCAACTCTCAAAGTTCACTACAGTTCTAAGTTCAGATCACGTTGCGAACAGGAAATACAAGTAGATGCGTTGCAGTGCGAGGCATTGCTATGAAAACTGTCGCTAGCACGTTAAACAAGCGCTATCATGGCTTGATATAAACAGCGTTCTCTTCACGGACGTAGAGAAACTCAATACACTGCATTAAATGGATACTCAAGTCCGCAATTGACTATGGTGTGATAAAGTCCACTAATATGAACTTACGAAAAGCCCCACACGGCACGATTACACTCGTCGTAAAACTAGCATTTCGCACGGCTCCAGAATCCATAAGTGAGTGTCCCATCACCAAAAACTCCCCATCGCTCCTTCCCCCTGAACTCTTACGTCACTAGGCCTTGACAAGCCAAGAGCCGGTTGCTTCCTACAAGCCCGTAGGTCGATCGCCTCGTGACGTCACTAGCAGCTGTTGTGAGAGCAAGCAAGCTCGAGAATGAATAGATCTCCAATGCGCTACAAGCTGATTTCTCAAAATACATAAATACTGAATACAAAATCGGTCACATCTTCCTCCCGACACAGTAAATAAAAGCGAGCATTGATTTTATTTAAATAATTCTAGATATTCTTAACACAATGGGACGTATTTTGTATCACTGTACTTGACCTTCTTGAAATATCCCTTCAGGTTATTCTACCATATCTGTTTCATCTGTAGCTACATTTTCCGCAACCTCTTCAATTCTATGTACATGATCTATGATTAATGGAGTAAAGGTGTGAAGTGTTCATTGGATTCAAGGTCATCAGTACACTGACGTCTTTTCCATTTCCTTAGGGGCTCTACCTTGATTCGTGCCCTGTTTACTCGTACTCGCTTGAGAATCTGCACCTGAATCTTTTCTCTTATCGCACTCATTTCCTCGTCTTTGTTCACGAGACTGATCCCGTTCCTTTACTCGTCTTTGCTCACGAGACTGGTCCCGCTCATTTCTAGGCTGATTATTATTCCTTCTTCCACGAGCAAATTCTTCGTCACGGTAATTTTTTCGCCTATATCCTTGTTGAGACCTATTCTCTGAATGATATGGAGCATCTCTATAATAATTATATTTAGGCTGTCCATATTCTCTGCGTTCATCATTCCTATTGTCATATCGACGATTTTGCCAAGATCTATCCGGATATTGCGATACTGATTATTATATTTTCTGTCCCTTTGATAGTAATTCCGAATGGGTCCTGTTCTCTGGTTTTCCTGCCCATATATCCGATCAGTTTGCTACGTCCTATCCATGACGACTGACTGCAATGTCCTAGGTTCCTGACGAGTGTTTTTATTTACTACAGGAGTCGCATTAGTACTGGTATAGTCCAATTTAGGCAAAAGGTCCTCCATATGGATTAAATCTGACACACCAGATGAAATGAGGTACCTATGGACTTCCACCGGCAATTGACGAGATATCGCCTCAATCAATACTCCTTGTGTAAGAGGTGGCTGCAAAAATCTGAGTTTTGTGAACTGCATAGCGAAATACTCAGCGCAGCTGGTTGGTCCACTGCTAGAATATTTCATGTAGTAAATTTCTTAACGAATATTCTCCTGAACCTCCACTGACCAAAATCTCCTAATAAAAGCATCCTCGAAACCCTCAAAATCTTCGAACGTGTAACGGAAAGCTTTAAACCATAAAAGAGGACCATCCGATAAGAAACGTTCCACAATACGTAATTCTCTCTCTGGAGCAATGTGATTTTCAACAAAGTAGTCCCGAATACTTCTTATGAATTCAACAGGGGTCGTCCCATTAAGGTTACTAATCTTTTTTAGTTTCTCATCAAAATTGCGAATTATTGTTGTATTTTTTGATGCATTTGATGATGTATTAACTCTGGCTTCCCCAGTTGTCTGATTACATATCGGAGTCTTATACTGATCTCGTCGAGGATGTCCTACTTGCAATTCAGATAGAGTATTTACATTTATTTCCCCAGTTGATTGCAAACTTGTAAAAGTAGGATATAGATTCCGGCGAGGTTGTTCTACGTGCAACTGATCCGCCCCATTCAATCTAGTCGCTTCCTCGGAGCTTGTGTGCCCCGAAGTGTGTAAGGCATGACCATCTTTAGTCGAAAGCTCGAGCCTTAACTGGTTAATATCCTCCTGCCATATGACTTTTAATTCCTTCTTTAAAGCCTCTACGTCAATATGTCCAGCTAAATTAAACTCCTCAAGTTTCTTTCTAATGTCATTTAATTCGGACGTTTTTCTTTCTATTTCTCCTCAAAATTAATTTTATTCTGTTCCCCCTTTGTTTCAATCAGTTTGTCCCTATCCTCTATCTGAGTCCTACATTCATTTATACTTGTTATTTGGGAATCCTGATTGACATCCATTCTTTTAGTTAAGTCTTCTCTAACATCAGCGCTGTCCTTGTTTAACCTTAATTCAACGTTAGCAAGTTTCAAATCTAATTCGGCTTTGACACCTGCTACACACTCTTGATTAATTTTTACAATTTCTTGCGTAAGTACACCAACATTTTCGTCCATTATAGCCTTTAAATCAATTTCAATGTCTGCTCTAAGGATTTTAGTATGGTCCTTTACCTGCGTTTGTAAAGACAGCATGTCCTTTCTTAGCAGTACAAAAAATTCCTGTGTTTTAATGGACTCATCAGTAAATTGAGTTTCGATAGCATCCAAATTCTCCTTTTGCTGCATTTTATTAGCATCAAGTTCTGACGTTATTTCTACTTGAAATTGTTTATTATGACAAAATTACATGGCTTTTCTCTTTCAACTTTCGGGTTGCCAATCAGTGACTTAATAATAAACAAAGTTTTTATGGTTCCGCCTAGTCAATACTTGTTTTATTAGAGATTTTATCGTGACATAATCACTTGTCTTTACGTATGTTGGGACATGTTTCGGTGTCTAGTAACATTGACACCTTCATCAGCCTACGGTTATTGGCAACACTCAATGACATTAAAATAATTATTAAAACAACACACAGATTACTAAAATAACACTTTAAAAAGTTTTTTAAAACACTGTCATAATGAAAGTTCAATTAAAAGTCTTAAAAAGGCTGGGTGCACTGTTTTGGTTTCCAATGTCCTGCTTCCGATAATAACCTCCGAAATCCAGCAAGAGGTGACCATACATAACTGGAAAAGAAAATCCCCGTGTGAACTATGATAAGTATTAAAACCGAAAAAGTTGAAAGCTAAACAAAGAAAAAGTGGAAAAATATATTAAAAAAAGGAGTGTGGTGAACTTACGGTGTAGTTGTGGCAGCGAGAAATCGGGCCGTGCTGAGGCATACGGAGACTGTGCAGTACTGATATGGAATAGCTTGGGGGAAGCGGGCGAGGCTTCAGTCGAGAGGGGCGGGGGGGAGGGTAAGTATACTGGCAATTTTGGAGGACAGAAGCGGGATGGGGGTATGGGGTTGAGGGGTGGAATGAGCGGATTTGTAGATCCTGGATTAAATGATAAAATTAAGGTGGTTTGTATTTAACTCTGTAATTGGTTAAGGTCTCAAAGAGTACATTGTTATTTTCAAAGTTGATCTCATTGATATTGGTTAGGGGGTCTGTTCTTTGGGCAAAATCTATTTCAATTTCTTCCAATATGTTCATTGTGATACCTTTCTTAGCAAGATGCAGGATGCTCATGTCTTTGTTGATGTCAGTGAATTCATGTTTACTGTCCTTCATGTGGTTGGCCATAGCGGAGAATTTATTGTATTTAAGAGCGTTAAAATGTTCACCATATCTTGTAGCAAATGACCTACCGGTTTGTCCATAATAATTAGTTTCGCATTTGGTGCATTTCAATTTGTATATGCCTGATTTATTAAACTTGTTCGTGTGGTTCAATTTGTTGGTGTTAAATAAAATATCTATTTGTATTAGTTGTTTTGTAGGCTATTTTTAGACCGCGTTTCTTAAAGATATTGGAAATGCTGTAAGATTTGTTGTTCAAGTACGTGAAGACTGCGTACTTGGGTGGCTCTTTTTGCGCTGGCGTTAGGTGGGTGAACGGTTTATTTTTAATTTTATTAATGATGTTGTTAACTATCTGTGGTGCGAATCCGTTTATTTTAGCAACTTGCTTAATGATTTTTAGCTCTTCGTTTAGGCTTGCTTGGTCTAGAGGAAGGGAGAAGGCTCTGTTGATCATGCTCAGAAATGCGGCTTTCTTTTGATTACCTGTGTGATTAGAGTCCTGCCTTATGGTTGTATGTGTTTGGGTTGGCTTTCTGAAAATTTTATATGTTAATCTATTATTAATCCGACTGACTGTGATGTCAAGAAAGTTTATTTTATTGTTTACCGCTGATTCTGCCGTGAATTGTATATTTTTATCCAGACTATTTAATTTGTGTACCAATCCTTCTATGTTCAGGGTCGTCTCATCTAATATTACAAATACATCGTCCACGTATCTTGCCCAAAAAAATATCCCATCAATTTTTTTTATGATTTCCTCATGCTCTAGGTGATCTAAGTATATATTGGCTACTATGCCAGAGAGCGGGGAACCCATTGACAGTCCCTCTTTTTGCTTGAAGATTTTATTATTAAAGGTGAAAAAATTATGTATAAGTGTGAACTCAAGTAGTGTCATAAATTCACTGATTTCTACCTTCGATAACGAGCTACTGCTAGACAGGTTTTGTTCAATGACCTTGAGCGAAGGTTTGATAGGAATGTTTGTATACATGTCCTTCACATCTACACTGTGTAAGGAGTGTTTGCTCATTAATTTAAGTTTCATCGTTTCATCGCAGAAGTGGAGCGTGTTCTTCAGGGATTTGTTAGCTTTGTAGGTGAAATGTTTTTCAAGAAATTGTTGGCAAAATTTAGCGGTTCTGTAGAGAGGGCTGTTTCTAAAATTGATTACGGGTCTTATGGGTGTACCTTCTTTATGGATCTTGGGGAGGGCTCTCAAGGTGAGTAATCCCGGGTTCATGTTGATTAGAATATTTGTTTGTTTATCGCTGAAGATAAACATAGAGTTTTTCAGAATGCTTTTCAATTTTTTTTGTATGGACTGGGTGGGGTCTTTTTTGACTTCATCAAATTTAGAGTTTTTAAGGAAGTCATGGGTGTTATTAACATATACCTCCCTATCCATCAGCACGACCGTGTTCCCTTTGTCCGCTTTTGTGACAATTATATCGTTACTATTGATTTTAATTTTTAATTTTTTAAGATGATTTAGGTTCGGTTTCTGGTTAGTATTGGTGCTGATTATTTTTTTGGATTTCCTTATTTACCGTGAATCTAACTTCCTTCTGCTTGTCAATTGGGAGTCTTCGTATAGCAGTTTCTGTTTCCGCTACTAAATTTGTAAGTGTCTTATCGTTA
Organism: Meconema thalassinum; assembly: GCA_946902985.2. Classification (NCBI taxonomy): domain Eukaryota; kingdom Metazoa; phylum Arthropoda; class Insecta; order Orthoptera; family Tettigoniidae; genus Meconema; species Meconema thalassinum. Next base: position 598,709,743 of record OX336388.2, on the reverse strand, counting down.
ATTTCGACTTCCCAGTTATGTTTTGGTCCCCTGCCTAGTATTTCGAGTTCTTCACGATCGAAATTGACGCTTAATAGATTTTCGACGGGTGGAGAAAATTGTCCTTTGGAATGCTGTTGGTTGTTGAACTGTTCCTTAGTTTCCCTGATTTTTAGGTAGATTTCATTAGAAAGCTAACTATTGCAATGGGTCCCATGTTTCGACTTCCGGAAAATTTCGACATATCTTCGCGTTTCACATCCCCCAGACCCCAAAACCACCGTCAGTTCAAAAGTTTATATATAATTTATGTATGTATATATATATATATATATATATATATATATATATATATATGTATATACAGTAGCCTCTCACAAATCCGGACCTCAAAAATCCGGACTCCGGCAAATCCGGACCGCTCAAAAAATATTTTTTGTAATACAAAATCAGTAAAATGTAGGTAAATGTGTAAGTTTGTTTTTACACACTGTTTCTGATGATTTATTTTCATTTATTTTGCATACTGTAGTACTGTAATGTAAATTCTTAAGTCTTATTAAAGTTGTTCAATACTATTAACCATCTATTTTTTCTACCCCTGTGTTCAGTTAATTGCAGTTCAGAACTGTTTTATGCGAGTAACAATAAAGTACACATATCGGCACGGAGTGGCGGCGATCGCGGCACGCAAACCACTGCCGCGACCGACGTCACTCTGTCTCCGAGAAATCCGGATTTTTCGGAATCCGGATCGGCCGTCCGCCACATTGGTCCGGATTTTCGAGAGTCTACTGTATATGTATATCAGTTTCTTGTGGACACGATAACTGTCGTAATTTTGCACCAATCACTTTGAATTTTTACATAATATGTATACCCTTAAAATCTCGGTCGAGTTCGTTAATGGGAAAAATCGGTCGAAGGGGGTGAAAATGGGAGGCTTTTTTCGAAAAAGTGAAATTTCGCTATAACTCTCTTAATACGTGAAATATCGAATCCATTCAAAGTTCATAATATGTGTCGGATAAGTGCCAAAAATTTATGTCAAATAAGTTTTTTGATAGCACCAACCATTGACCAAAGGGGTGGGAAAAAGTGGGGTTTTCGGGAAGCATTAATCATATCTCTGTTAATAGGCACAATATCAAAACCGTACAAAATGGACAATATTCCTCCAATAATTACCTAAAACTTTTGTCTGAAAGAATTTTTGATATGACCCACCATTACGCCACGGGGTGAGAAAAATGATTTAAATTATAAGAAAATGCCAAGTGCCAAGAGAGGTTGCCATGACAACTTTACTTTTAATTGATAAGGGATGAGACATCAGCAGTTACTATGACAACGACACTGCACGAGATAACATTCAGTTTTCCATCTGTCTGTGGGAAGCGACTTCGGTATCGGAACTGGTAGCATGCTGAACTTCTATGCCCAAGATCGCGGGTTCAAACCCGGCTGAAGTCGTCGGATTTACTAAGAGCGCTAAAAAAAACTGAGTTTGCTTTCCTTCGGAGGAGAAGTTCCAACGTTCGTTGCGAGTTGATGGTTCCGGTGGCATCTAGTAGCCAAGTTCACAGATAGGTGTCGTTGATGGTAGTATTTTAGGTAGATTTCATTAGAAAGCTAACTATTGCAATGGGTACCATGTTTCGATTTCCGGAAAATTTCGACATATCTTCGCGTTTCACATCCCCCAGACCCCAAAACCACCGTCAGTTCAAAAGTTTATACATAATCTATGTATGTTTATGTATGTTTGTATATATATATATATATATATATCAGTTTCTTGTGGACACGATAACTGCCGTAATTTTGCACCAATCACTTTGAAATTTTCATCGAATATGTATACCCATAAAATCTCGCTCGTGTTCATTACTGGGCTAAATCGGTCGAGGGGGATGAAAATGGGGGACTTTTTTCGAAAAAATGAAATATTGCTATAACTCTCTTAATATGTGAAATATCGAATCCGTTCAAAGTTCATACTATGTGCCGGAAAAAGCTCAAAAATTTATGTTTGAAGAGTTTTTTTTATAGCACCAACCATTGACCAAAGGGGTGGGAAAAAGTGGGTTTTTCGGGAAGCATTAATCATATCTCTCTTAATAGGCACAATATCAAAACCGTACAAAATGGACAATATTCCCCTAATAATTACCTAAAACTTTTGTCTGAAAGAATTTTTGATATGACCCACCATTACGCCAAGGGATGAGAAAAATGATTTCGGAATTATAAGAAAACGCCAAGAGCTATCAGTGGTTGCCATTGCAACGCTACTAAATTGATGAGGGATGAGCCATCAGACGTTGCCATGACAACGCACTTGCGCGAGATCAGATTCAGATTTCCATCTGACTAAGTGTGAAGCGGCTTCGGTGACGTAACTGGTAGCATGCCCAAGGTCGCGGGTTCAAAGACGGCCAAAGTCGTCGGATTTTCTAAGAGCGCTAAAAATCCCTCAGTATGCTTTCCTTTGGAGGGGAGGATCCAACGTTCGTTGAGAGTTGCTGATTGCAGTGGCATCTAGTAGCCAAGTTCACAGCTAGGTGTCGTTGACGGTAGTATCTGGTATCAACATTAGGAACTACTGCTTGAAATTGAGCGTCTGCATTCCTTACCTGAATTACAGACCAATACAGCCATCACAATTCACACCGTTTATCAGACAGATTCTACACTCACACAAAGTACACGGGGTTACATGATTGCGCTGTAACAGCCCCTAAACTGAGGAACCAACCAACGTCTCTGCGGGAGATATAATTTTGCGTGAAGAAGTAACAGACCGTTACATAGTTATACATCAGTGTCGAAACCTTGCATAAGGGCAGTGTGACCACAAGTATAACAAGATGTTCAGTAAAGAACATATAGCCTACTTTCTCCTAAATGTATGAGTATAGTTATAACTCGTTATTATCAAAGAGTATAATAGAACTATTCTTTGTTGAAGACCTTAGAAACGATTTACCTCTACCAAACGCCACAACCTAGATAAAAACTGCTACCATCATTGAAGAAAGAAAGATAAGAAGTATCTAAAGAATGTTATGGATCTGGAGACATAATCGACCGGACTGGCGGCGTGGCTCAGCGGTAACGTTCTCGCTTGTTGGACCGTATGTTTCAGGTTCGTATCCTGGCGCAGTCAGCTGGCATTTGAGGGTGCACAAATGCGAGGGAGCCGTGTTAGTAGATTTACTGGCACGTTAAAGATCCCCTTCGGGACAAAATTCTGGCACCCCGGCGTCTCTAAAAGCAACAGTAGTTCAAAGGGACGTAAAACCAATAACATTATTATTATTATTATTATTATTATTATTGCTACCCCACATTAACGGCACTGGCCAGCAGCACGTTGGTAACTCGATAACCAACGCTTTGCTTACCAGAATGAGACGAGTACGGGAGCGTGGATGGGCCAACTTACCTGTATTCAGAGGTCCGGGTCACTTCCGCAGCAAAATCACCTCCAGAAGGCAAGTCCCAACAGAAGAGCTCCGAAGGAGTGGAAGGAAGATGGAGAAGGGGACAACACACACAGGCTATCGTACAAACACCCCCCAAAAACCAACGGAACTTCCGTCGGTGAAATAATGCCACAACAAAAGAATTAAAAAAAAGGATAGTAAAAGGTTTAATATTAAAAATTTAAAGAAGACCTTCACCATAAACTGAACATGCATCAACCAACACAAATTTACAAGAAGGCCAGATAGCGCCTAACATGCTTGCTTGCAAAGCCAAGAAGAGGAAAGACTTAATTTAAAATAAAAATGTTAAAGCCCAAAGGTTAAAATAAAAATTACATGCACAACACAATGAGAAAGGGCTTGATAAATTGCAAGGAAATGCAATCACGATCCGACATGCAGATGTTGAGGCCACGCCAAAAAAAATAGGATTGAAATTAAATTAAATTTTAATTAAAAAAATTAAATGGGACAGAAAATAAAAAAATGATAAGCACGAAGCCGGAAAACACAAGGACATTTACCAAAAATCACAAAATTAACATCAACAAGATTACATTTAAAAAAAAGGGATTAAGTTAACACACAACACGACCGCCTTTTAGACCCGCGCCAATGGACTGACCACGAGACCACAATGCATCACGGTAACAACATGGCCACACAAAAACATGCCAGATCGAAATTACGGCAAACAATTAATGAGATTAAATTTAAACATTAGCAGAAGGAAAAGAACGACGGTAAACAATTACATCTAAAACTATTAATGCAAGTCGTTTTAAAACTGGGCGGATCTTACATAGATTTAAAAAAAATGACAATCCCAAGCTTGCCACATGAAAATAAATAATAATTTTAAACGTAAAACAAACTAATAAATGTGTCTCCAGAAGGTACAAAATAATAATAAACTTAATATATACAAGGAAACGTTATTACAACGTAAAAGAAATTTTAGGCCTACAAGCCAGACAAATAACAGACGATCAACATTCGTACGCGACCAAATTTGGAGCTCCCAAAATAAAATAATTAGATAAATTAAATTAAAAAAACGTACCTTAAAACTCCACAGCGGAGACACAATGAAAACAAAAAAAACTAACACGTTCCAAATAAAACAAAATATGGCACTAGATTGCCCTGAAGAAGCCCGCCCAGCACATGCTTCGTTTAGATCACAAGCGAAGTTACGCGTCGAGATGCAATCACATTTCACACGTCTAAACGATGAAATTCACAACCTGAAGATCACAGGCAATTTCCAAGTAGAATTGGCATTCATATCTTCTCTTGAATATATTTATATTTCGAAGAGGATGGGGGAGGCAACCGCCCCCCCCCCCCCCATCAGCGGAGACACCTTTTACGACCAGACAGCTAGATGGGTTTCCTTCACGATGCTAATCGAGACTCCCAAAATGGCGGAGAATTTTCTTGTCAAATCCGAACTGTATACATGTAAAAAAAAATATTGTCCAATCACGGAGTGACACCTCAAGACAACAATGTCATAAATAAGTTCATAATTTGGCGGTATCATGAATACACTAGCATTTGTTTCATGATGCTGGAATGCAATTGTCTTTCAATTATGTCATGCATATAAGGAGTTTAATAAGGCGCAGCACACGCTACCTAGTGGGGAGACACAGGAACTATTTGAAATCTTTCAAAGTCCGACAGGTGCTACCATCTCGTGTTCAAAATGGGAAGCAAGTCACCAGGCGGTCGTTTCAAATGTCGAGATGTTACAATCCAAGCGTATATACATGTTTGAAAGAGTAGGGACGTGCCCTTGCACGTATCAGTCTCCCTCCCTTAAGCGTGAACACCGTTCACGAATATGCCAAGGCATAGACAGTACTCCTTAACTTGTCGATTCACCAGAGATGTTTCCCGAAGATAATGTTCACCAGTTAACTCCAATTGATGGATGAAACCGCATCGTTTTGGTTAGGAAGAATGCAGGGTCAGATTATCAGGGAATGGATAATTGATCACCTCGCAAACAACTTAGTTAACAGCTTCCCTGTGTCCATAATTCTTCAGAAACGCAGAACACCAGCACCTGCAGTGCTTTCATAGTCCGAGACACGTTAGGAAAATTTTTCAACAAGTCCAATGTAGTTCGCTTAGACGAAGTAGGTAGAAGCAAAGTGCAAGATATTATGAGACGCGTGGGCAGCCATTTACAAAAATAGAAGTTAATCTAATTTCAAAAATAAAAGTTTACAAAATTACAATTTCTTACTACATTTTACAAAAGAGAAACAAGGTTGAATTTAAATGAAGGAAATATTTCTGACCAAGCCCTAGATCCGTGCTTACAAAATTTCATTAACAAGTTTACCTTTTTACAGATTCGAAGTACCTTTCAAGATTACATGAGTTAGACGACTATACATTTAGAAGGAACTACGGTGGAGGAATGACCACTACAATTCCCAAAGGGAACAGGAATACTAGGTTACCATGAGTTAGGTCTCCCACCGAGCCCAACTTACATGTTAGCATCTCCTATGAAACATCAAAATTAGGTACACTTTTACAATTTGCCATTACAATGGGAACTTCCCAACATTTACATTTTGTATCCCACTAGAGTTTTGCATATCCGGGTAAATTCAAAATTCCACAAGGAACAGATGCCTGTAGGCTTCAATGAAGGTTAGGGATACTCTACATTATACAAAATTTGTTTTACAAAATTTACGGTAGCATTTCCTCATTAGACACCTCTCCACCTCGCTTAATGTGTGATAGATGCACTCTAGAAATTTTGTTGGCCTTAGGGTTTCGAACAAGAAGAGTAACAGGAGTCAAGAATGCCTCTACATAACATGGGCCTTTAAAACGAGGGGTTAACTTGCTTGAGACAAGATTACTGACGCCCTTGGGCTCGAAATTGCGGACGTATACAACATCTCCAATTTCCAAATCAGCCGGCTTGCGACAGGCATTGTGTCGCCTGGCAAGTTGGTCATGGGATACCTTAATATTCTCTCTAGCCTTGTCGAATTTCGCCCTCATATCCTCGGGCGTGAAACTGTCAGGAAGGAGATCGTGCAGGTTCCACAGGTTGGACAACGGAGAATTAGCCACAAAGGAAAACATTAGCGAAAAAGGGGTGGCTTGCGCGCTCTCATGCACGGCGGTGTTGAAAGCAAAATTGAGCCAATGCAAATTAGAATCCCACTTGGAATGGTCGTCGTGGTGGAAAGCAATCAGAGCAGAACGGAGATTACGATTGACTCGCTCAGCGAGAGACGGGTTAGGAAAATAGGGAGTGGTGGTTACGTGCGAAATAGCATAATCAAACAAGAATTGACGGAACTGATGAGATACAAAGCACTTGGCATTATCTGACACCAGATACTGACATGGCCCAAAAGACGAAAAGATGGAATTGAGGCACTTTATGACGGAACTGGTCGTAGCCTGTCTGGTGGGGAAAATCCAACTAAACCGGGAGAAACCGTCTGTGCAAACAAGCGCAAATTGGTTTCCCCGACCAGAGCGAGGGAACGGTCCAACATGGTCGATAAAAAGCCTCTCCATGGGTCTAGATGCTGGTTCAGATGACAACAGGCCAACCTTAGTAGAAACCGGAGGTTTGCTAATACTGCATGCAGCACAATTCCTAATGAGCCTCCTGATGTCGCCATCCATACCTTGCCAAATGAAAAACTGTCTGATTTTAGCTCGGGTCTTGAATACTCCTAGGTGGCCACCAATAGGAGATTCATGATAGTAACGAAAGATTTCCGGAATGAGGATTGACGGGAGCACAATTTTCGGTAGGCGGTCATGACGAGACGAACAACACAATACACCGTCCTTCAGAGAGTAGGGCTTGATCACTTCACCAGAATTGATTCGGTCAATAAGGCTAGATAAGGAGGGGTCTTCTTTCTGGAATCGTCTCACATCCTCAAACAGCACAGGGGAATTGCTAAGAACGGCACTGACACAATTTACAGCAGATACAAGGTTTACGGGTTCACATTCCTGAACATCCTCTTCAGCTGTTTCCTCGTACATGCGGCTTAAAGAATCAGCTACCGCATTTTCGGACCCACGAATATGTTGGACAGTGAACTGGAACGACAGAATCCTAGTTGCCCACCTAGCAATTCTCCCAGTTTTGCGGGGTTTCCCTAAGACCCAGCTCAAGGCTTGGTTATCGGTCTCAAGGAGAAACTTGGTGTGCTCAAGATACATACGGAATTTTTCTAGAGCGAACAACACAGCTAAACCCTCAAGTTCGTAAATGGAATACTTCCTCTCTGCGTCCGTTAAGGTACGAGAAGCGTATGCAATGGGTTGCCTACCCAGATCAGATTCCTGCAGTAGAACACAACCAACACCACGACAAGACGCATCCGTCTGCACAATGTACTGCTTCCCAAAATCCGGAATGGCTAACACAGGGGCGTTAGAGAGTGCAAGCTTAAGATCTTCGAAGGCTGCTTGCTGCGAGGGACCCCACTCGAACTTCACAGCCTTTTTGCGCAATTGATTTAGAGGAGCAGCACGGTCGGCAAAGTTACTGATAAACTTACGGAAGAAGTTGACCATTCCAATGTAACGAGCAACACCCTTGGCGTTCTTGGGTGGTTTAAAATCTCTGATGGCCTGCGTACGAGACTGGTCCACTGAGATACCCGATTCAGAAACAATATGTCCCAAGAAGGAAATTTTGGGCTTGGCAAAGGAAACCTTGGACAATTTGACGGTAAGTCCAGCGTCACGCAACCGATCAAGAACAATTTTCAGATGATCAACGTGTTCCTCGAAGGACTTGGAATAGATCACCACATCGTCAAGGTAGTGGTACACAAACTTGAATTTAATTTCAGAAAATACCTTGTCCAGAAGTCTACTCAACACAGCGGCTCCGGTGGATAGGCCAAACGGGACACGGGCATATTCAAACAGGTTCCAGTCAGTGGAAAAAGCAGTAACATGCCTGGATTCAGGAGAGAGGGGAATTTGGAAGTAGGAAGAATTTAAATCGAGGATCGTGAACACCTTCGCGTTGCGAAACCAACTAAAACATGTGTGAAGGTCCGGCAAAGGAATGGACTGCAAAACAACCTTTTGATTAAGAGCCCTATAGTCGACCACCGGCCGAAAACCACCGTTAGGTTTAGGCACAAGAAATACAGGGGATGAGTAGGCAGAGATAGAGGGTTGGATTACACCTTCTTCTAACATCTTATCGATAATCTTACGAAGTTCGGCCATCTTGGGCGGGGCAAGGCGATACGGGCTGGAACGCACCGGCACAGAATCGGTTAGCTCAATCTTGTACTCCATCAAATGGGTTACACCCAGCTTGTCAGTAAATACATCGCCATACTCCTGACATAACCTCTTAATGGCATCCTTTTGAAGACTCGTTAAATTTTCCAGATCGAGATCCTCAATAGTCATAGGTTCACTAACGGAATTGACAGCATGAGAAGATAAAAGCGGGTTAAATGATAATTTACTCTGTGGATTATACTTAAACCACAAGTTGCGAGCACCAAAATCAAGAAGCATACCAACGTGTGACATGAAATTAGCTCCAATGACCACAGCACAAGAAAGATTTCTGGCAACCAAAAATTTAAATTTCCAAGAAAAATTTAGAATATGAATTTTGACTGTCATACTACCCAAAATACTTAAGTTTGAACAATTTGCCGAAATAAAAGATTCATTGTTAGGCTCTAACTCAGGAAATTTGCAAACACTCTTCATAGATAAAAACCAGTCCTCGCTTATAAAGGATGCGACACTACCAGAATCAAGCAACGCAGAAACGGGCTCGTCATTAACACAAATTTCAATAAACGGAGATATTCCTTTAGCCACAGGAGAAATTCCAAAATCATTACTCACTCTAACACGATTACAAGTAGGTGACGAGGACACCCGCACCACAGGTTTCACACAGCGTTCAGAATTAGGCCGACTTGCCACGCCATTGCTCACCGACAGGTTAGGTAGGCCAGCGACATAAGCAGAATTAGCACATAAAGATTTAGCTTTCAACGAGCTATCAAGACTATCATTGGTAGGGCGACCAGAAACTTCACAGGGTTTTCCCAAATTCGTACACACAGAAATATCCTTGGAAGTAACACCCGAATTGGTCTCCTCAACGTTCCGTCATTGGCGATACACAGCCTGGTTACTCGGACACACCTTCTTGACATGTCCCACTCCACCGCACGAGTGGCACTTAATATTAGGTCGAGGATGAAACATAACCTTAGGTGGGGGACGAGACATCAAGGAAGGAGGGGGACAAGACATCAAGGAAGGAGGAGGAACATTAGCTACACGAAGGGAATCTGCATGCTTCACAGCCATAGCCTCTATAACGACCTGTTTCAGCTCGACGAATGACGAAGGCCTGGTACACATAGTCATGTATGACCTATATTGAGGCGAAAACCCATTCACAATTGATGACACCAACTGTCGCTCTGTTAAAGGGGATGCAAAAACCTGGGCATACACCTTAATGTCGCTGACATAGTCGCTAAGGGACTCGTCCAGCCTTTGGACACGATACAGGAACTTATGCTCGAGAGCACTTAGGGCGCTCGCAGGGACAAAAAACCACAACACTTCCCTAATAAACATGGCTAAGGACATGCGGAGGTGGATAGCTTCAACAAGCTTATCGCGCAGCATACCGGATGCAACTGGATACAAAAGTTGGAAAATCTGAACTTCCGACATCCCAAAAATCGAGGCATGGTTACCCAACTCGACCACTTGCTTTAAAAATTGTACCACTTGGGTAACGTCATCAAGGTTGAAATGCTTTAATTTAGTTAAGAAACCAGAAATAGGATGAGGAATCGACCCATAATTAACGGTAGGCGAGAATGTAGCATTAGGAATAGAGACATTGTTACCAGGGTAGCCCGCTCGCACACCCTCTACAGGCGACAAAACATTTATATTACTAGAGAAAGAACTGGGATGCAATGGGTCGGCAGGACCCAGGAAATCATTAGGTGACCTAACATGAGAGGAATGACCGCATGCAGGATTAAGTGGTATGGACGAGCCAGCGCCAGGCAACAGAGGGGCAGGCAAACTACTACTGGTAATCGATCCCAAAACCTCAGACCTAGTAACCAGAGATGATTCACGTTCAACCCCAGAAGAACTCTCCAAATTCACAAGGTTATCGCTTAAGTCAATTAAATTGAAAACACTATTGTTGTCGGCCATTTTGGAGAACACAGAATGCAGACAGCCAATATAGAAGGAAACAAAATTTCAGGACTTACAAGGACAGTTTACACTTTCACAACAGTACCACAACCAGTAATTACCATCACCAAAGATTAGGCTGACACTCGAACACAGGCACCCTACTACACAAAATCATGCACCATGCTGTCCAGAACTGCACACGTCACCACCAGCTTGGCTCGAGAACAGGGAGCTAATTTACAAAAATAGGCACAAAACATCAGGCTACCAGCTTCCGACGGGGCTCCAGGATGCCTTCACACGCAGCATATAGGCTATCAGAACATTAAGAAATCCCATTTCCCATGCCAAGAACACATGTCAGACACTCACCGGGCTTCATCTTCAGTGGGGATGTTGCACACAAACAGGATAAAACTACAGCAGGAAACACCTCGCTTATAACAGGACACTTAGAGCATTCCACATGTACATTCAGAGGCAACCATGAAACAAAACAAACGACAAGGATTAGCTTTACACAACATTACGTGCACTTTCCTGACAAAATCACACCAACAACTGACCCATCGGCATTAGAGGGGTCCATAAAACAGCCTGTGGGTACTGGGGAGGGGATAGTTACGGAAGTGAACATGAGCAGGATCTGCTACCAAAATGCTACCCCACATTAACGGCACTGGCCAGCAGCACGTTGGTAACTCGATAACCAACGCTTTGCTTACCAGAATGAGACGAGTACGGGAGCGTGGATGGGCCAACTTACCTGTATTCAGAGGTCCGGGTCACTTCCGCAGCAAAATCACCTCCAGAAGGCAAGTCCCAACAGAAGAGCTCCGAAGGAGTGGAAGGAAGATGGAGAAGGGGACAACACACACATGCTATCGTACAAACACCCCCCAAAAACCAACGGAACTTCCGTCGGTGAAATAATGCCACAACAAAAGAATTTAAAAAAAAGGATAGTAAAAGGTTTAATATTAAAAATTTAAAGAAGACCTTCACCATAAACTGAACATGCATCAACCAACACAAATTTACAAGAAGGCCAGATAGCGCCCAACATGCTTGCTTGCAAAGCCAAGAAGAGGAAAGACTTAATTTAAAATAAAAATGTTAAAGCCCAAAGGTTAAAATAAAAATTACATGCACAACACAATGAGAAAGGGCTTGATAAATTGCAAGGAAATGCAATCACGATCCGACATGCAGATGTTGAGGCCACGCCAAAAAAATAGGATTGAAATTAAATTAAATTTTAATTAAAAAATTAAATGGGACAGAAAATAAAAAAATGATAAGCACGAAGCCGGAAAACACAAGGACATTTACCAAAAATCACTAAATTAACATCAACAAGATTACATTAAAAAAAAGGGATTAAGCTAACACACAACACGACCGCCTTTTAGACCCGCGCCAATGGACTGACCACGAGACCACAATGCATCACGGTAACAACATGGCCACACAAAAACATGCCAGATCGAAATTACGGCAAACAATTAATGAGATTAAATTTAAACATTAGCAGAAGGAAAAGAACGACGGTAAACAATTACATCTAAAACTATTAATGCAAGTCGTTTTAAAACTGGGCGGATCTTACATAGATTTAAAAAAAATGACAATCCCAAGCTTGCCACATGAAAATAAATAATAATTTTAAACGTAAAACAAACTAATAAATGTGTCTCCAGAAGGTACAAAATAATAATAAACTTAATATATACAAGGAAACGTTATTACAACGTAAAAGAAATTTTAGGCCTACAAGCCAGACAAATAACAGACGATCAACATTCGTACGCGACCAAATTTGGAGCTCCCAAAATAAAATAATTAGATAAATTAAATTTAAAAAAACGTACCTTAAAACTCCACAGCGGAGACACAATGAAAACAAAAAAAAACTAACACGTTCCAAATAAAACAAAATATGGCACTAGATTGCCCTGAAGAAGCCCGCCCAGCACATGCTTCGTTTAGATCACAAGCGAAGTTACGCGTCGAGATGCAATCACATTTCACACGTCTAAACGATGAAATTCACAACCTGAAGATCACAGGCAATTTCCAAGTAGAATTGGCATTCATATCTTCTCTTGAATATATTTATATTTCGAAGAGGATGGGGGAGGCAACCGCCCCCCCCCCCCCCCATCAGCGGAGACACCTTTTACGACCAGACAGCTAGATGGGTTTCCTTCACGATGCTAATCGAGACTCCCAAAATGGCGGAGAATTTTCTTGTCAAATCCGAACTGTATACATGTAAAAAAAAATATTGTCCAATCACGGAGTGACACCTCAAGACAACAATGTCATAAATAAGTTCATAATTTGGCGGTATCATGAATACACTAGCATTTGTTTCATGATGCTGGAATGCAATTGTCTTTCAATTATGTCATGCATATAAGGAGTTTAATAAGGCGCAGCACACGCTACCTAGTGGGGAGACACAGGAACTATTTGAAATCTTTCAAAGTCCGACAGGTGCTACCATCTCGTGTTCAAAATGGGAAGCAAGTCACCAGGCGGTCGTTTCAAATGTCGAGATGTTACAATCCAAGCGTATATACATGTTTGAAAGAGTAGGGACGTGCCCTTGCACGTATCAGTCTCCCTCCCTTAAGCGTGAACACCGTTCACGAATATGCCAAGGCATAGACAGTACTCCTTAACTTGTCGATTCACCAGAGATGTTTCCCGAAGATAATGTTCACCAGTTAACTCCAATTGATGGATGAAACCGCATCGTTTTGGTTAGGAAGAATGCAGGGTCAGATTATCAGGGAATGGATAATTGATCACCTCGCAAACAACTTAGTTAACAGCTTCCCTGTGTCCATAATTCTTCAGAAACGCAGAACACCAGCACCTGCAGTGCTTTCATAGTCCGAGACACGTTAGGAAAATTTTTCAACAAGTCCAATGTAGTTCGCTTAGACGAAGTAGGTAGAAGCAAAGTGCAAGATATTATGAGACGCGTGGGCAGCCATTTACAAAAATAGAAGTTAATCTAATTTCAAAAATAAAAGTTTACAAAATTACAATTTCTTACTACATTTTACAAAAGAGAAACAAGGTTGAATTTAAATGAAGGAAATATTTCTGACCAAGCCCTAGATCCGTGCTTACAAAATTTCATTAACAAGTTTACCTTTTTACAGATTCGAAGTACCTTTCAAGATTACATGAGTTAGACGACTATACATTTAGAAGGAACTACGGTGGAGGAATGACCACTACAATTCCCAAAGGGAACAGGAATACTAGGTTACCATGAGTTAGGTCTCCCACCGAGCCCAACTTACATGTTAGCATCTCCTATGAAACATCAAAATTAGGTACACTTTTACAATTTGCCATTACAATGGGAACTTCCCAACATTTACATGTTGTATCCCACTAGAGTTTTGCATATCCGGGTAAATTCAAAATTCCACAAGGAACAGATGCCTGTAGGCTTCAATGAAGGTTAGGGATACTCTACATTATACAAAATTTGTTTTACAAAATTTACGGTAGCATTTCCTCATTAGACACCTCTCCACCTCGCTTAATGTGTGATAGATGCACTCTAGAAATTTTGTTGGCCTTAGGGTTTCGAACAAGAAGAGTAACAGGAGTCAAGAATGCCTCTACATAACATGGGCCTTTAAAGCGAGGGGTTAACTTGCTTGAGACAAGATTACTGACGCCCTTGGGCTCGAAATTGCGGACGTATACAACATCTCCAATTTCCAAATCAGCCGGCTTGCGACAGGCATTGTGTCGCCTGGCAAGTTGGTCATGGGATACCTTAATATTCTCTCTAGCCTTGTCGAATTTCGCCCTCATATCCTCGGGCGTGAAACTGTCAGGAAGGAGATCGTGCAGGTTCCACAGGTTGGACAACGGAGAATTAGCCACAAAGGAAAACATTAGCGAAAAAGGGGTGGCTTGCGTGCTCTCATGCACGGCGGTGTTGAAAGCAAAATTGAGCCAATGCAAATTAGAATCCCACTTGGAATGGTCGTCGTGGTGGAAAGCAATCAGAGCAGAACGGAGATTACGATTGACTCGCTCAGCGAGAGACGGGTTAGGAAAATAGGGAATGGTGGTTACGTGCGAAATAGCATAATCAAACAAGAATTGACGGAACTGATGAGATACAAAGCACTTGGCATTATCTGACACCAGATACTGACATGGCCCAAAAGACGAAAAGATGGAATTGAGGCACTTTATGACGGAACTGGTCGTAGCCTGTCTGGTGGGGAAAATCCAACTAAACCGGGAGAAACCGTCAGTGCAAACAAGCGCAAATTGGTTTCCCCGACCAGAGCGAGGGAACGGTCCAACATGGTCGATAAAAAGCCTCTCCATGGGTCTAGATGCTGGTTCAGATGACAACAGGCCAACCTTAGTAGAAACCGGAGGTTTGCTAATACTGCATGCAGCACAATTCCTAATGAGCCTCCTGATGTCGCCATCCATACCTTGCCAAATGAAAAACTGTCTGATTTTAGCTCGGATCTTGAATACTCCTAGGTGGCCACCAATAGGAGATTCATGATAGTAACGAAAGATTTCCGGAATGAGGATTGACGGGAGCACAATTTTCGGTAGGCGGTCATGACGAGACGAACAACACAATACACCGTCCTTCAGAGAGTAGGGCTTGATCACTTCACCAGAATTGATTCGGTCAATAAGGCTAGATAAGGAGGGGTCTTCTTTCTGGAATCGTCTCACATCCTCAAACAGCACAGGGGAATTGCTAAGAACGGCACTGACACAATTTACAGCAGATACAAGGTTTACGGGTTCACATTCCTGAACATCCTCTTCAGCTGTTTCCTCGTACATGCGGCTTAAAGAATCAGCTACCGCATTTTCGGACCCACGAATATGTTGGACAGTGAACTGGAACGACTGAATCCTAGTTGCCCACCTAGCAATTCTCCCAGTTTTGCGGGGTTTCCCTAAGACCCAGCTCAAGGCTTGGTTATCGGTCTCAAGGAGAAACTTGGTGTGCTCAAGATACATACGGAATTTTTCTAGAGCGAACAACACAGCTAAACCCTCAAGTTCGTAAATGGAATACTTCCTCTCTGCGTCCGTTAAGGTACGAGAAGCGTATGCAATGGGTTGCCTACCCAGATCAGATTCCTGCAGTAGAACACAACCAACACCACGACCAGACGCATCCGTCTGCACAATGAACTGCTTCCCAAAATCCGGAATGGCTAACACAGGGGCGTTAGAGAGCGCAAGCTTAAGATCTTCGAAGGCTGCTTGCTGCGAGGGACCCCACTCGAACTTCACAGCCTTTTTGCGCAATTGATTTAGAGGAGCAGAACGGTCGGCAAAGTTACTGATAAACTTACGGAAGAAGTTGACCATTCCAATGTAACGAGCAACACCCTTGGCGTTCTTGGGTGGTTTAAAATCTCCGATGGCCTGCGTAAGAGACTGGTCCACTGAGATACCCGATTCAGAAACAATATGTCCCAAGAAGGAAATTTTGGGCTTGGCAAAGGAAACCTTGGACAATTTGACGGTAAGTCCAGCGTCACGCAACCGATCAAGAACAATTTTCAGATGATCAACGTGTTCCTCGAAGGACTTGGAATAGATCACCACATCGTCAAGGTAGTGGTACACAAACTTGAATTTAATTTCAGAAAATACCTTGTCCAGAAGTCTACTCAACACAGCGGCTCCGGTGGATAGGCCAAACGGGACACGGGCATATTCAAACAGGTTCCAGTCAGTGGAAAAAGCAGTAACATGCCTGGATTCAGGAGAGAGGGGAATTTGGAAGTAGGAAGAATTTAAATCGAGGATCGTGAACACCTTCGCGTTGCGAAACCAACTAAAACATGTGTGAAGGTCCGGCAAAGGAATGGACTGCCAAACAACCTTTTGATTAAGAGCCCTATAGTCGACCACCGGTCGAAAACCACCGTTAGGTTTAGGCACAAGAAATACAGGGGATGAGTAGGCAGAGATAGAGGGTTGGATTACACCTTCTTCTAACATCTTATCGATAATCTTACGAAGTTCGGCCATCTTGGGCGGGGCAAGGCGATACGGGCTGGAACGCACCGGCACAGAATCGGTTAGCTCAATCTTGTACTCCATCAAATGGGTTACACCCAGCTTGTCAGTAAATACATCGCCATACTCCTGACATAACCTCTTAATGGCATCCTTTTGAAGACTCGTTAAATTTTCCAGATCGAGATCCTCAATAGTCATAGGTTCACTAACGGAATTGACAGCATGAGAAGATAAAAGCGGGTTAAATGATAATTTACTCTGTGGATTAAACTTAAACCATAAGTTGCGAGCACCAAAATCAAGAAGCATACCAACGTGTGACATGAAATTAGCTCCAATGACCACAGCACAAGAAAGATTTCTGGCAACCAAAAATTTAAATTTCCAAGAAAAATTTAGAATATGAATTTTGACTGTCATACTACCCAAAATACTTAAGTTTGAACAATTTGCCGAAATAAAGTATTCATTGTTAGGCTCTAACTCAGGAAATTTGCAAACACTCTTCATAGATAAAAACCAGTCCTCGCTTATAAAGGATGCGACACTACCAGAATCAAGCAACGCAGAAACGGGCTCGTCATTAACACAAATTTCAATAAACGGAGATATTCCTTTAGCCACAGGAGAAATTCCAAAATCATTACTCACTCTAACACGATTACAAGTAGGTGACGAGGACACCCGCACCACAGGTTTCACACAACGTTCAGAATTAGGCCGACTTACCACGCCATTGCTCACCGACAGGTTAGGTAGGCCAGCGACATAAGCAGAATTAGCACATAAAGATTTAGCTTTCAACGAGCTATCAAGACTATCATTGGTAGGGCGACCAGAAACTTCACAGGGTTTTCCCAAATTCGTACACACAGAAATATCCTTGGAAGTAACACCCGAATTGGTCTCCTCAACGTTCCGTCATTGGCGATACACAGCCTGGTTACTCGGACACACCTTCTTGACATGTCCCACTCCACCGCACGAGTGGCACTTAATATTAGGTCGAGGATGAAACATAACCTTAGGTGGGGGACGAGACATCAAGGAAGGAGGGGGACAAGACATCAAGGAAGGAGGAGGAACATTAGCTACACGAAGGGAATCTGCATGCTTCACAGCCATAGCCTCTATAACGACCTGTTTCAGCTCGACGAATGACGAAGGCCTGGTACACATAGTCATGTATGACCTATATTGAGGCGAAAACCCATTCACAATTGATGACACCAACTGTCGCTCTGTTAAAGGGGATGCAAAAACCTGGGCATACACCTTAATGTCGCTGACATAGTCGCTAAGGGACTCGTCCAGCCTTTGGACACGATACAGGAACTTATGCTCGAGAGCACTTTGGGCGCTCGCAGGGACAAAAAACCACAACACTTCCCTAATAAACATGGCTAAGGACATGCGGAGGTGGATAGCTTCAACAAGCTTATCGCGCAGCATACCGGATGCAACTGGATACAAAAGTTGGAAAATCTGAACTTCCGACATCCCAAAAATCGAGGCATGGTTACCCAACTCGACCACTTGCTTTAAAAATTGTACCACTTGGGTAACGTCATCAAGGTTGAAATGCTTTAATTTAGTTAAGAAACCAGAAATAGGATGAGGAATCGACCCATAATTAACGGTAGGCGAGAATGTAGCATTAGGAATAGAGACATTGTTACCAGGGTAGCCCGCTCGCACACCCTCTACAGGCGACAAAACATTTATATTACTAGAGAAAGAACTGGGATGCAATGGGTCGGCAGGACCCAGGAAATCATTAGGTGACCTAACATGAGAGGAATGACCGCATGCAGGATTAAGTGGTATGGACGAGCCAGCGCCAGGCAACAGAGGGGCAGGCAAACTACTACTGGTAATCGATCCCAAAACCTCAGACCTAGTAACCAGAGATGATTCACGTTCAACCCCAGAAGAACTCTCCAAATTCACAAGGTTATCGCTTAAGTCAATTAAATTGAAAACACTATTGTTGTCGGCCATTTTGGAAAACACAGAATGCAGACAGCCAATATAGAAGGAAACAAAATTTCAGGACTTACAAGGACAGTTTACACTTTCACAACAGTACCACAACCAGTAATTACCATCACCAAAGATTAGGCTGACACTCGAACACAGGCACCCTACTACACAAAATCATGCACCATGCTGTCCAGAACTGCACACGTCACCACCAGCTTGGCTCGAGAACAGGGAGCTAATTTACAAAAATAGGCACAAAACATCAGGCTACCAGCTTCCGACGGGGCTCCAGGATGCCTTCACACGCAGCATATAGGCTATCAGAACATTAAGAAATCCCATTTCCCATGCCAAGAACACATGTCAGACACTCACCGGGCTTCATCTTCAGTGGGGATGTTGCACACAAACAGGATAAAACTACAGCAGGAAACACCTCGCTTATAACAGGACACTTAGAGCATTCCACATGTACATTCAGAGGCAACCATGAAACAAAACAAACGACAAGGATTAGCTTTACACAACATTACGTGCACTTTCCTGACAAAATCACACCAACAACTGACCCATCGGCATTAGAGGGGTCCATAAAACAGCCTGTGGGTACTGGGGAGGGGATAGTTACGGAAGTGAACATGAGCAGGATCTGCTACCAAAATGCTACCCCACATTAACGGCACTGGCCAGCAGCACGTTGGTAACTCGATAACCAACGCTTTGCTTACCAGAATGAGACGAGTACGGAAGCGTGGATGGGCCAACTTACCTGTATTCAGAGGTCCGGGTCACTTCCGCAGCAAAATCACCTCCAGAAGGCAAGTCCCAACAGAAGAGCTCCGAAGGAGTGGAAGGAAGATGGAGAAGGGGACAACACACACATGCTATCGTACAAACACCCCCCAAAAACCAACGGAACTTCCGTCGGTGAAATAATGCCACAACAAAAGAATTTAAAAAAAGGATAGTAAAAGGTTTAATATTAAAAATTTAAAGAAGACCTTCACCATAAACTGAACATGCATCAACCAACACAAATTTACAAGAAGGCCAGATAGCGCCTAACATGCTTGCTTGCAAAGCCAAGAAGAGGAAAGACTTAATTTAAAATAAAAATGTTAAAGCCCAAAGGTTAAAATAAAAATTACATGCACAACACAATGAGAAAGGGCTTGATAAATTGCAAGGAAATGCAATCACGATCCGACATGCAGATGTTGAGGCTACGCCAAAAAAAATAGGATTGAAATTAAATTAAATTTTAATTAAAAAAATTAAATGGGACAGAAAATAAAAAAATGATAAGCACGAAGCCGGAAAACACAAGGACATTTACCAAAAATCACAAAATTAACATCAACAAGATTACATTTAAATAAAAAGGGATTAAGCTAACACACAACACGACCGCCTTTTAGACCCGCGTCAATGGACTGACCACGAGACCACAATGCATCACGGTAACAACATGGCCACACAAAAACATGCCAGATCGAAATTACGGCAAACAATTAATGAGATTAAATTTAAACATTAGCAGAAGGAAAAGAACGACGGAAAACAATTACATCTAAAACTATTAATGCAAGTCGTTTTAAAACTGGACGGATCTTACATAGATTTAAAAAAAAAAATGACAATCCCAAGCTTGCCACATGAAAATAAATAATAATTTTAAACGTAAAACAAACTAATAAATGTGTCTCCAGAAGGTACAAAATAATAATAAACTTAATATATACAAGGAAACGTTATTACAACGTAAAAGAAATTTTAGGCCTACAAGCCAGACAAATAACAGACGATCAACATTCGTACGCGACCAAATTTGGAGCTCCCAAAATAAAATAATTAGATAAATTAAATTAAAAAAAACGTACCTTAAAACTCCACAGCGGAGACACAATGAAAACAAAAAAAACTAACACGTTCCAAATAAAACAAAATATGGCACTAGATTGCCCTGAAGAAGCCCGCCCAGCACATGCTTCGTTTAGATCACAAGCGAAGTTACGCGTCGAGATGCAATCACATTTCACACGTCTAAACGATGAAATTCACAACCTGAAGATCACAGGCAATTTCCAAGTAGAATTGGCATTCATATCTTCTCTTGAATATATTTATATTTCGAAGAGGATGGGGGAGGCAACCGCCCCCCCCATCAGCGGAGACACCTTTTACGACCAGACAGCTAGATGGGTTTCCTTCACGATGCTAATCGAGACTCCCAAAATGGCGGAGAATTTTCTTGTCAAATCCGAACTGTATACATGTAAAAAAAAATATTGTCCAATCACGGAGTGACACCTCAAGACAACAATGTCATAAATAAGTTCATAATTTGGCGGTATCATGAATACACTAGCATTTGTTTCATGATGCTGGAATGCAATTGTCTTTCAATTATGTCATGCATATAAGGAGTTTAATAAGGCGCAGCACACGCTACCTAGTGGGGAGACACAGGAACTATTTGAAATCTTTCAAAGTCCGACAGGTGCTACCATCTCGTGTTCAAAATGGGAAGCAAGTCACCAGGCGGTCGTTTCAAATCCAATCGTATATACATGTTTGAAAGAGTAGGGACGTGCCCTTGCACGTATCAATTATTATTATTATTATTATTATTATTATTATTACATAATCGGCCTGACGCGGGCAACATCCAACTTTGAGTTGAGGCATGTCTTTACACGTCTGGCTGCGTATGACTTTCACAACCCTAATTGTATTAACAAATCTTTCCATGACCCTACAGAGACGTGTGTATACCAACTATGTGGATATTTTCGATTGCTATTTGGCTGAAATAGAGGTATTAATTAATATCCTGAACTAGCACCAACGGTAGAGTTCAGATACTATGTGAAATCGTTTTGTTCTTTACTTCAATTAACATTTTCAAATAACGCACAATAGGCTGTTACAAACCCTTTAAAATAGAAAGTAAAAATGTATCGTAGTATCATCTTGTCATTCTTCAAATTCGATGCGCATAGAATGCAAATGGTATAGTAATCTATGGAGCCCCACGTAGACTAGTCGTGATATCTAGTGGTGAAATATCTAACAATATAATCCTAACAGAGCGAGTGCATTCTAGCGGCCAGAAGAAGAAACTTTTCAATAAAATCTGGTCGGCGTGCAGTTACCTTTTTGGCAGCTAGATGTCTCGAGTAAATCTGCTGGCGAATTATGTTTTAATTAAATATATATTTTACACCATAGTATGCACAATATAACGCTTAATTTTAAAACATGTGAGTCATTACAAAACAATAAACATATAAAATTTCAAGCAAAAAAACAAGCTCTGATCGGGTTTGAACCATAGGCATTTGGGCGATAGGCTAACGCTCTACCACTGAGCTAATTGTGTCAATGAATATCGTTCTATATAAAATGACTTACATAGAACTTGTTAGCAAATAGTGATTTATACTAAACGATTTCATCACTGGAGTATATTATTTATATATAAAGCATTTCATACAAAGTTTATTTTTTATATCAGTACGCTATATTGCATGCAATACTCAAATTAGTGAAATATAAGTCAGGCACAAGATATCCGCTGCCATCTTGTCTTATTACTAAATCAGCTCAGCTTTTTAAAATCACGTCTGCACTATAGTATTACAAAATAAGCTTTTAATTTCGAACGTGCCTCTTCCTTTAGAACAGTTAAAACGATTCTCGGCTCGATAATCGGAACTGGTGGGTCCCATGATATGGATTATAAAGTTTGCATAATTCGCACGGCCGCCATCCTGAAATGGTATGGCGGACGACCTTGTAGTTTGGTCACAAGACGCATCCTATACGAAGGTATGTTGTTACCAAATTTGGTAGAGATCGGATGATTTGGTTAGTCGTTATTTGATTTTACGTTTTGAACGTTTGAGTGGCCGCCATTCAGTTTTAGTAAAGATGGCGGCGATATAAAACATGACACTGAGGTGTCCTTTGCTAGTGCTACCTTTGTACCAAATTTCGTTCAATTCGCATTCACCGTGTTCGAATTGATAGGGGGGGACAGACATTCAGAGTACACACACTCACACACACACACACACACACACACACAGACACACACACACAGACTCACACACACACATACACACACACAGAGAGACACACAGACACACACACACATACACACACACAGACAGACACACTTTTTTTCGCCCTGTGTTGATCTCATGTCTACTTTCATTTTTTGCAAAAATCGAAAGTAGGCTAAAAATGGACTCCAAATGACAAGAAGGTTACCGTCATCATAAGACAATAAAATGTTTAAAATATGCATAAAATGACGAAAAACAAAGTTAATTAATCTCCGATTATAAAATACTTTCACGCAATAAATGAGGTCTGATCCTTCTACGAAAACCTGCATATTCTGCCTATTTTCGCCTATCCCCAAGTGTGTCCGGTGAAATCTACCTCCGCCTTCCGGCGTGCCGAGAGGACTTTTTCTGGTTTTATTCTGTGTGAATTGTAAATTCCTAAATTTGTTATCCAATGACAACACTTTTCTGTTGATTTTCTTGAAAAGAATTTGGTTAACTGTAAAAGAATATTCATCCCAGTCTTTTTTGCTGGATAGGTTTGCGGCTTCAAGATGCGTACGGTATAACTTATTATTAAGGTTGTTTTTCTTGATGTATAGGAATTTAATTTCTCTTTGGAAGACCCTGCTGTTAATTATTCTTTGCGTTCTAACTTCGTACTTGTTTAATGCGCCCTTTTTCTGGTAAGCTCCCCCCGCCCCTCTCGACTGAAGCCTCGCCCGCTTCCCCCAAGCTATTCCATATCAGTACTGCACAGTCTCCGTATGCCTCAGCACGGCCCGATTTCTCGCTGCCACAACTACACCGTAAGTTCACCACACTCCTTTTTTTATATATTTTTCCACTTTTTCTTTGTTTAGCTTTCAACTTTTTCGGTTTTAATACTTATCATAGTTCACACGGGGATTTTCTTTTCCAGTTATGTATGGTCACCTCTTGCTGGATTTCGGAGGTTATTATCGGAAGCAGGACATTGGAAACCAAAACAGTGCACCCAGCCTTTTTAAGACTTTTAATTGAACTTTCATTATGACAGTGTTTTAAAAAACGTTTTAAAGTGTTATTTTAGTAATCTGTGTGTTGTTTTAATAATTATTTTAATGTCATTGAGTGTTGCCAATAACCGTAGGCTGATAAAGGTGTCAATGTTACTAGACACCGAAACATGTCCCAACATACGTACATACAAGTGATTATGTCACGATAAAATCTCTAATAAAACAAGTATTGACTAGGCGGAACCATAAAAACTTTGTTTATTATTACATTCTGTCAATACGGAAAAATGTGTGACTTTAAAAGTCAAAAAGTATTAGTGACTTACCACGTACTGAAAGGAATGAATCTTCCATCCTTCCTGATACTGATTATGATTATGATTATGACTCAATTATTCAGAAAGCGAATGATGAACAAAGATTCACCATAAATGAAATTATTAACTCTATTCTGCAGAATAATATGAATAAAATTAATGCATACTTCATATATGATCCTGGTGGTACTGGCAAGACATTCGTGCACCAATGTTTCATATAAAAGTGCACTGATCTGGATTTCGAAGTGATACCAGTGGCGTGGACTGGAATTGCTGCCATGCTATTACCCAATGGCCGTACGGTACACAACAGATTTAAGTAACCGCTGAAATTACACGAAGATTCCTGTTTCATCTTTTACAAGTAGTTCCGTGAAGAACTATACAGCCTATTTTCATATATCCTACTCATGTTAATTGTCTCTATCAACATACAAAATTTCAGTTTGATTGTTGTGATATATTCGTATATATTGAGAACCGTCTAAATATTTCAATGGTCGCCAGGTTGTATTTAATTTATGTACTATTACATGAAGATTATTGTGTACGTGTGTTATTCAAACTTCAATCGCATGATTAGGACACAAGAAGTAAAAACGCGATTTTCAAATTTCACACTGCTGCCATCTTGTGATTATAAAAACAATTAAAATAAATTAGATGCCAGTGGATTAACAATTGTATAAGCATTTAACGTGCAATGTTTCACTGCACTCGGATGGTTAAATCGCGAGAAACGTCCATTAAAATATTTATACTCCGCGTCGCTTCCATGTTGGATTTGTGCTCACCAGGTTACTGAAAGAACTATAGGTGAACTTATGTTCATAGCCTCTATGATCATAAAAAAATATCAGTTTGACTGCTGTAAAAGATTCGTATATATTGAGAGCCGTCAAAATATTTCGGATGCTGTCCATTTTGGATTGTTATGTGTATAGGTCATTAAAGGAAAGGAAAATTATTGCGTAGCTTCATTATTCAAACTTTCACTTCGATCGCATGATTACGACACAAGAAATAAAAACTTAATTTAAATTTTCGCACAGGCTCCATCTTGAGGTTAAGTAAACAATTGAACTAAACTAGATACCAGTGCATTACAATATGTATAAGCATTTACTGTACCATATTTCACTGCGCTCAGACGGTTAAATCACGAGAAAAATCTATTAAAATGTTTCACATTCGCTTGACCGCCATGTTCATTTTGTACAGTACAAGTGTTTGAACGTTACATAGATAAACTTATAGCAGTGCCCTTTATCACCGTACAAAACTTCACTGTGATATCTGTAATAGTTTCGGAGATATAGAATGCCAATGAAATATTTCGCACAACCGCCATTTTGAGGTTAAGTAAACAATTGAACTAAATCAGACGCCAGTGCATTACAATGTGTATAAACATTTGCTGTACCAAGTTTCATTACGTTTGGATGGATAAATCGCGAGAAACGTCTATTTAAAAGTCACAAATTCGCTTGGCAGCCATGTTGGTTTTGTAGTTACCAGATTTTTTAATGTCTCATAGGTGAACTTCCACTAGTGCCCTCTATCACCGCACAAAATTTCAGGGTGATATCTGTAATAGTTTCTGAGATACTGAATGCTGGTGAAATATTTCGCACGGCTGCCATGTTGGATTTGTGAGACACAATAAAATTTGAAGGGCACGGTCGTGGGTCGGCCAGAAGGGTGCTATGATCTTACCGAGTTTCATTGAAATCGCTCCAGCCGTTTAGAAGTTATTATGGGGGACATACACACGAATCACACACACACGCACACCTAGACACACGGACAAAAGGTGATCGCATAAGCCTATTTTTTTCATAAAATGAAAATAGGCTAAAAATGAACAGTAAAGGAGCACATGATATCAGGTCAACATGACTGATTATATGGGATGAAGCACCAATGCTACCGTGCATGCCCTGATGTGCGTCAGCAGACTTTTGCAAGAAATCATGGGTAATTCCATCTCTTTAGGAGGGAAAGTTATTATACTAAGTGGAGATTTTAGACAAGTTTTGCCTGTTCCGCATGCTTCCAAACAAGCTGTTATTCAGAACTGTATTACATTTTCTCCTCTTTGGTCAGAATTTAAAATATTTCCTCTGTTTAAAATGATGCGAGCAGGACCAGAAGAATTAGACTTTGCTGATGTTTTGCTGAAAATTGGTACTGAAGATTACCCTTCCGTGCATCAGGAATCCGCATAGCAATCTGTTATTGATTTACCACCCTTTGTCATCGTGAAACAAGACATCGTCTCTAAAATTTACTGTTATAAATTTCAGTCACCAAAAGATGCTAAAAGTTTCTCCAAAATTGCCATTCTTGCCCCTAATATTGAACACTGTGATCAAATCAATTCTAAAGTTATAGATCTTCTATCCGGAACGGGTAGAACGTACATCAGTGTAAATAACTTAATTACTGAAGATGAAAATGAAACTCGCCAATTTCCCATATAGTTTCTGAACAGCTTAGAATTAAGTGGCTTGCCTCCTAATGTCCTTAACTTAAAACCTGGAGCGATTGTAATATTATTAAGAAACTTAAATGCTGCACAGGGCCTTCTAAATGGAACCAGATTAATTGTGCGAAATATGCCTGACAGTTGTTTAGATCTTGAAATTATTACAGTGTTAGGTGTGGGAAAAAGAGTTTTGATTCCTAGAATTGATTTAACACCTTCCGACACTACTCATCTATTTAATTTTAAAAGACGCCAGTTTCCTATTCGTCTTGCATTCAGTATGGCAATTAACAAAGCTCAAGGACAGACTTTAGACCGTGTTGGTGTATATTTACCCCCAGCCTGTATTTAGCCATGGCCAGGTGAACATAGCATTTGACAGATTGAAAGTACAAATAGTGCCGGCGAGCCATAGGACAATCAATGTTGTAATTAAGTATGCACTCTAACATCACTACATTTAAGAGATATTGAACCTAAATTTATCTACTAATAGTTACTACACACTTCAGTCTATAAGTTAATTTCTGGAGTCTGATTCAGCCACTGCAAACTACATGAAGCAAATGCTGTCACACAACAGTTTAAGTGCCAGAAAAATGTACTTTACCGACTCAGAGACTTAGTATTCCATTGAATATCAACGGGTTCACCCTAGTATAATAATTATTTTAAGAGCGTTAAAATTCCCTCAGTATGCCTTCCTTCGGAGGGGAAGTAAAGCTGGCGGTCCCATGCCATAGATTTATGGCATGTTAAAGAATCTTCCACTAATGGATCTGTTTTAGGTTGAGAATGTAAACAACGCTCTTAGGGTCCTACGTTCGTCGCCGGGAGCCGACTGCGGTGGCGTCTAGTAGCCAAGTTCTGAACTAGTAGTCGTTGACGGTGGCGTTTGGCGGCATAAGTAGGAACTATTTGAAAAAATCAAGTCTGCAGTCCTTACTTGAATTAAAAAACAGATAATACACACCAATACAATCATCACAATTAACACCGGTTATCAGACAGATTCTTCACACACCCAAAGTACAGGGGGGTACATAACCGCGTTGTCGCAGTCCCTAAACTGAGGAACCAACCAACCAACGATTTTCATATAATTCCGAAATAATTTTGCTCACCCATTGGCGTAATGGTGGGTCATATCAAAAATGCTTTCAGACAAACGTTGTAGGTGATTAATTATTGAAGATTTGTTTCTGTTATTCACAACTAGCTTCGTCCTACTAGTGCAAGACTTCTCTTAATAAACGAGCCAGACTGGCCGTCCAGCTGCACGTCCAGGCCAAAGAACGCTAGTACCACCTAGCGGCGGAAACGGTCAACTACCGGAGTTCCACCACTTATTACCCTATTCGCCCTGCTCTTGCCTTCAGCCTTCGCGATGCTCGCGACAGCTGGTGACAGTGGATTCTGCTCGCCATTCAAAGCAAGTTTGCTGGATCATTCGCAATATAGCGTGTGCAACAGAGACCCTGCTGTATTTGAGGTAAGTTTTTGGTGAAAAAATATTTGCAAAAAAGAAAAAGCAACAGAAGGATTCAATGGTTTATAATCGTCCGAATAGAACTTAAAAATAGCTGTTCCAAATGATTGAAAGACTTGGAATTTGAAATATGTTTCAAAGCATAGGTTTTGTTATACGTATTAAATAGGGTGAAATCAGCCTTGTGAGGACAATAGGGTAGCTGCTTGGTAAGAGAAGTTACACCCAATGGCCTAAAACGTAACTGAAGGTGTCGTCACGCTGCGCTGCGATGGCCACGCGTCCTTCACAATACGCAATCGTAGGATTAGTTAATATCGTAACCACGGTAATGTGTACAGTAACCATGGGTTTGTTACAGTGTGGTTTGTAACCATGATTATATTACAATGTGTATCGTAACTACGGTTATATTATATTGTGTATCGTGATTATGGACTTCTTAACCATGATTTTATTTTAATGTCTACCGCAACGACGGTTCTTTCTTTTTACAATGAGCATAGTAACTACGATTATATAATAATGTGCATCGTAACTACGGTTATATTATAATGTGTATTGTGATTGTTGAGTTCTTAACCATGATTTTATTATAATGTCTACCGCAACCACGGTTCTTTCTTTTTACAATGAGCATAGTAACTACGGTTATATAATAGGCCTTAATGTTTATCGTAACTATGGTTATTACCGTATTGCAATGTGTATCGTAATAATGGATTTCTTAACCATGGTTTTATTACAATGTCCACCGCAACCATGGCTTTATTAACAACCGTTTTATTACATTGTGTTTCGTAACTACGGTTACATTAATCCGAAATATTGGCCCCGTTTATATAAAAAGGTTTTTTGAAAGTTATTTCCAGACAAGCAGCATTATCACTGCTGTAACCAATGCAACGCGGGAATCATCTCTCTTTGTATATATCGATGTGTTTTAGTTCCGTGAATAACTGGTTTAGTAATAAGTATTATTTGATCACGCAGCAGTCAGCTTACTTCCCGTGCATGCCATCTATTGAGTTGTGTTTCTTTACGTTCTTAGTCGATGCTGAAAAAATCCACAGCCTGCTTCCAGTCTCCGACCTGGTCAGGAATGGAATGAATGAAGCCCTCGTCTAGCGGAGAGGATATGAACTGTGCCGGCTGCCGAGGCCTGACGCACTCCTCTGGGGCAATAATTAAATGAATGAAAAATGAAATGATAGTGGAGAGTGTTGCTGGAAAGAAATTTTGACTGGGAAAACCGGAGTACCCGGATAAAAACCTGTCTGCCTCCGTTTTATCCAGCACAGATCTCACATGGAGTGACCGGGATTTGAACCACGGACCCAGCGGTGAGAAGCCGGCGTGCTGCCGCCTAAGCCACGGAGGCTTACCTTAGTCGATACTAAAGTATCTAAACTCTTTGAATGAAGAGGAAATAAGTAAAGTTCTAACGCTGACTGAAGTGTATGAGAGTGAATTTTCGACTGAGACAACAACATTGAAAATTTTCCAATACAAGTTTTTAATTTTTTTTTCAATGAATCTAATACAACTAAGTTTCAATATTTACGGTATACTGTACTTACCTGCTGCGAAAAACATAAACATTCTAAAACAAGTAGTTCCGTGAAGAACTATAATAGCCTATTATTATCTATCCTACGTATGTTAATTGCCTATATCAATATACAAAAATTCAGTTTGATTGCTGTGATAGATTCGTAGATATTGAGAATCGTCTAAATGGTCGCCATATAGGCCTTACTCCTACATGAATATTATTGTGTAGGTATTTTATTCAAACTTCAATCGCATGATTAGGACACAAGAAATAAAAAACGAGATTTTTAAATTTCGCTCAGCCGCCATTTTGTGGTTATGAAAATAATTAAAATCAATTAGATGCCAGTGGAATAAAATTTATATAAATATATACCGTACCAAGTTTCACTGCACACGGATGGTTAAATCGTGAGAAACGACCATTTGAATATTTAAATTTCGCATCGGCGTCATGTTGGATTTGTGCTCACCTGGCTATTGCAAGTCCCATAGCCTCTATACACATACAAAATTTCAGTTTGATTGCTGTCCTAGATCAATAGATATTGAGAACCGCCTAAATATTTCGGATGGTCGCCATGTTGGATTTTAATATATGTAGGCCATAGTGTTATGTTCTATTAGATGAAGATTATTGTGTTCGTTCATTATTCAAACGTTGATTTCAATCGCACGATTTGAACACAAGAAATAAAAACGTAATTTTGAAATATCACGCAGCCGCCATTTTAAGGTTATGTAAACAATTGAACTAAATTAGATGTCAGTGCATTGCAATTCGTATAGTCATTTGCTGTACCAAGTTTCTCTGCGATCAGATGGTGAAATCGCGAGAAAAATCTATTTTAATGTTTCAATTTCGCTCGGCCGCCATGTTTGTTTTGAAGGTAAGAGGTTTTTGAAAGTCACATAAAGTACCGCCCCTTAAAACAACAATAACTAACTAAAGTCACGTAACGAAACGTCTAGTATTGAACTTTATCACCTTACAAAATTTCAGGGTGATATGAGTAATAGTTTTGGAGATACAGAATGCCAGTGAAATTTTTTGCACAACCGCCATTTTGGATTGGTGAGACGTAATAAAATTTCAAGGGCACGGTCGGGGTCGGCCGAAATAGTACTATGAACTTACTGAGTTTCATTGAAATCGCTCCAGCCGTTTAGACGTTATTAGGGGGAGGCACACATGGTCGCAAACACACACTTACACTCACGTACATACACACACACACACATTCACACACATGGGCATAAGGTGATCTCATAAGCCTATTTTTCCATAAATGGAAATAGGCCAGAAATAGAGGTAGGATATAATTTTCATCAAATACACTACTTGTATTATCACGAAACTTCGCTTGGCATCAAACGGGTTAAGTTGGTTGATTGGTTCCTTAGCTTAGGGGCTGCGACAACGCGGTCATTTAGCCCCGTGTACTTTGGGTGTGTGTAGAATCTGCCTGATAACCGGTGTTAATTGCAATGGCTGTATTAATCTGTAATTCAGGTAAGTATTGCAGACGGTCAATTTCAAGTAGTACCAAATGCTACCGTCAGCCACACCTACCTGTGAACTTGTCTACTAGATGCCACCGCAACCAGCAACTGGCAACGAACGTTGGAGCTTCCCCTCCGAAGGAAGGCATATTGAGGGATTTTTAACGCTCTTAAAAAATTCGACGATTTCAGCCGGGTTTGTACCAGCGACATCGGGCATAGAAGATCAGCATGCTACCAGTTACACCACCGAAGCCGCTTCCCAAAGAGAGGTTGGTTGGTTGGTTCCTCAGTTTAGGAGCTGCGACAACGCGGTCATGTTGGCCGGTGTACTTTGTGTGTGTGTAGAAACTGTCTGATGACCGGTGTTAACTGTGATGGCTGTATTAGTGTGTGTTATCTGTTAGGTAGATTTCATTAGAAAGCTAACTATTGCAATGGGTCCCATGTTTCGACTTCCGGAAAATTTCGACATATCTTCGCGTTTCACATCCCCCAGACCCCAAAACCACCGTCAGTTCAAAAGTTTATACATAATTTATGTATGTATATATGTATATCAGTTTCTTGTGGACACGATAACTGCCGTAATTTTGCCCCAATCACTTTGAATTTTTTACATAATGAGTATCCCGTTAAATTCTCGGTAGAGTTCGTTAATGGGCAAAATCGGTCAAAGGGGGTGAAAATGGGGGGCTTTTTTCGAAAACGTGAAATATCACTATAACTCTCTTAATACATGAAATATCGAATCCATTCAAAGTTCATAATATGTGTCGGATAAGTGCCAACAATTTATGTCAAATAAGTTTTTTGATAGCCCCAACCATTGACCAAAGGGGTGGAAAAAAGTGGGTTTTTCGGGGAACATTAATCATATCTCTCTTAATAGGCACAATATCAAAACCGTACAAAATGGAAAATATTCCACTAATAATTACCTAAAACTTTTGTCTGAAAGAAATTTTGATATGTCCCACCATTACGCCAAGGGATGAGAAAAACGATTTCGGAATTAAAGAAAATGCCAAGTGCCATCAGAGGTTACCATGACAACGCTTCTAAATTGATCAGGGATGAGCTATCAGAGGTTGCCAAGACAACGCCATTGACAAGATCACATTCATTTTTAGCCTATTTTCAATTTTGAAAAAATAGGCTTATGAGATCACCTTTTGTCCGTGTGTGTGTGCGTGTGTGTGTGTGTGTGTGTGTGTGTGTGATTCGTGTGTGTGTGTCCCCCTAATAAAATCTAAACGACAGGAGCGATTTCAATGAAACTCGGAAAGTTCATAGCACTATTCCCGGCGACCTCGACCGTGCCCTTCAAATTTTGTTACGTCTCACCAATCCAACATGGCAGCTGTGCGAAATATTTCACCAGCATTCAATATCTCCGAAACTATTACCGATATTACCCTGACATTTTCTATGGTGATAGAGGGATCTACTATAAGTTCACTTATGTGACTTTTGAAAACCTGGTAACTACAAAACCAACATGGAGGCCAAGCGAATTTGCGACTTTTAAATAGACGTTTCTCGTGATTTGACCAACCAAACGCAATGAAACTTGGTACAGTATATGTTTATATACATTGTAATGCACCGACATCTAACTTCGTTCAATTGTTTACATAATCACAAGATGGCGGATGTGCGAAATATTTCACCGGTATTCTATATCTCTGAAACTATTAGCGGTATCTCCCTAAAATTTTGTACGGAAATAAAGGGCACTACTGGAAGTCCATCTATAAGACTTTCAAAAACCGGTTAACTACAAAACGAACATGGCGGCCAAGCGAATTTGAAAATTTTAAATAGACCTTTCTCGCGATTTAATGTTCCAAGCGCACTGAAACCTGGTACAGGAAATATTTATACACATTGTAATCCACTGGTATCTAATTTAGTTCAATTGTTTACATAACCTCAAGATGGCGGCAGTGCGAATTTTAAAATTAAGTTTTTATTTCTTGTGATGTAGTCATGCGATCGAAGTGAAGGTTTGAATAATGAACCTACGCAATAATTTTCCTTTAATGCTACATGACTCTATGGCCTATACATTTAACAATCCAACATGGCGACCATCCGAAATATTTAAGAAGATACTGAATATCTACGAATCTATTTTAGCAATCAAACTGCATTTTTAATGTTCATAGGGGCTATGAACTAAAGTTCACCTATAGGACTTTAAATAACCTGGTGATCACAGATCCAACATGGCGGTGACGCGAATTATAAATATTCACATGGACGTTTCTCGCAATTTAACCATCCGAGTGCAGTGAAACTTGGTACAGTAAATCCTTATACGAATGTTAATCCACTGGCATCTAATTTATTTCAGTTGTTTCCATAACCTCAAGATGGCAGCTGTGAAAAATTTTAAAATCTCCTTGTTTTTTCTTGTGTCCTAATTATGCGATTGAAGTTTGAATACTACACGTCCACAATAATCTGCATGTAACAGTACATAACTCTAGGACCTACATATATAAAATCCAACATGGCGACCATCCGAAATATTTAGTCGGTTCTTAATATCTACGAATCTATTACAGCAATCAAACAGAAATTGTGTATGTTGATAGTGGCAATTAACGTAAGTAGGATATATGAAAATAGGCTGTATAGTTCTTCACGGAACTACTTGTTAGCCTACTTTTCACACTTTGCAAAAATGAGGAAAAAGTAGACTTATGAGATCGATCCGGGAAAATGTGTCTGTCTGTCTGTCTGTCTGTCTGTCTGTCTGTCTGTGTGTGTGTGTGTGTCCCCCCCCCCCTTATCAACTCCTAAACGGCTGCAGCAATCGAAACCAAATTTAGTATGAGTAAAGATGAATACCGGAATATCTCAAGCCCATATTTGAAAAAGATGACAATGCTACCAACTGCTAAAAAAACGCATTAGAAATTTGAGCTTCATGTTGGATATCATGGAAGGCATACATGGGAGCAATTCCAAAATTGACACACATGTAGATAATACTATTTCAGTTTAATTTCCAGGAGGCCATACATGACAGTGTTGCCAAAATAATTTTAAGCCTTCTGATAAGTCCAATTTTTAAATGCACATAACTTCTACACTATCAATTGGATTTCAACCAAATTATGTATGTAATATAAGCACATAAGCAGGTATGACTGAGCGTATTATTAAGAGCCACCAGGGCTGCCAACTGTTAATAATTGTTCTCTCTACTTTTTATCCAAATACCAATACATCAGAAAGTATGCAAGCCGACAGCTTTAAACTATGCACGCGTATAGTACCTGACATTTTACATTAATTTGGAGTATCTTATATACGTCAGTTCTACCAACATGATTCTAAGCCTGCTGATAGGACCAATTTTTAAATACATGTAACTTCTATACTGTCAGTTGGATTTCAACCAAATTTCGTATGTGCTATGTGTAATATAACAGATATGACTATAAGTATTCTTATGAGCAATTAGGGCTGCCAACTGTTAATAAATGGTGTCTATATTTTTTACCCTAATATCAATATATCAGAAAGTATGCAAGCCAACAGGTCTATACTTTGCATACGTATAGCACCTGACATTCTAGATTAATTTGGAGTAATTAATATAAGTCAGTGATGCCAACATGATTCTATGCCTGATGATAGCTCCAATTTTAAAATACATATAACTTCTATACTAAAAAATGGATTTCATCCAAAATTGGCACAAAAATATATCATAATATTTCCGATTATTTCTGACCAGCATACGCATGACATTGTTGCCAACGTGCTTTTACGTGTGCTGATAGATCCAATGTATAACTCCATGTAACATCCTTTGGACTTCAACCACATTTTGTGTTCTGTACCTTAAGAGATAGAATTAAGATTATATTCAGTCACCAGGGCTGCCAACTGTATTGCTGTATTAGGCTACATTATGCCTAGTATACAGTATTTCGAACTAATTAAGACATTCCGATATTACCAACTTAATTTCGTCATTATTCTAGATAGGTTCATATACTGTAGATTAATCATTGGCATGAATCTTAATTTTAAGAAAAATAGGCTCTTTAGTTCCGCACGGAACTTCTTGTTCCATCTGACTATGTGGGAAGCGGCTAACTGGTAGCATGCTGAACTTCTATGCCCAAGGTCGCTGGTTCAAAACCGGCCAAAGTCGTCGGATTTCCTAAGAGCGCTAAAAATCCCTCAGCATGATTTCCTTCAGAGGGGAAGTTCCAACGTTCATTGCAAGTTGCTGGTTGCGGTGGAATCTAGCAGCCAAGTTCACAGTAGGTGTCGTTGACGGTAGTATTTGGTACAAAATTAGGTACTACTACTTAAGATTGACCTTCTGCAGACCTTAACTGAATTAGAGACTAATACAGTCATCACAATTAACACCGTTTATCAGACAGACTCTACACACACCCAATGTACACGGGGTTACATGACCACGTTGCCGCAGCCCCTAAACTGAGGAACCAACCAACATCTCTGCGGGAGATAAAATTTTGCGCGAAGAAGTAACACACTGTTAGATAGTTACACATCAGTTCCAAACCTTGCATAAGGACATAGTGATCAAAAGTATTAAAATGAACCCCAAATATGACAAGAAAGTTACCATCCCCATAAGACAATAAAATGTTAAAAATATGCATAGAAAGACGAAAAAAAGGTTAATTAACCTCCAATTGTAAAATACATTCTCGCAATAAATGAGGTCTGATCCACCTACGAAAACCTACATATTTCGCCTATTTTATCCTATCCTCTAGTCTGCCCGGTGAAATCTACCTCCACCTTCCGGCGTGCCGAGAGGAATTTTTTAAATTCAAGTAAGGACTGCAGACATTGCATTTCAGGTAGTTCCTACTTTTGCCGCCAAACGCCACCGTCAACGACTACTAGTTCAGAACTTGGTTACTAGACGCCACTGCAGTCAGCTCCTGGCGACGAAGGTTGGAACCTAAGAGCGTTGTTCAACTTTAACCTAGCTTCACACAGGTGTAAATAGTGGATGGTTCTTTAACATGCCATAAATATATGATATGGGACCACCGGCTTTACTTCCCCTCCGAAGGAAGGCATACTGAGGGATTTTTAACGCCCTTAAATATCCGACGACTGCAGTCGGGTTTGAACCCACGCCCTTGGGCGTAGAAGCTCAGCATGCTACCAACTACGCCACCGAAGCTGCTTTCCCACATAGACAGATGGATAACAATGTGATCTCGTGCAGTGGCGTTGTCATGGTAACCTCTGATTGCTCTTGGCATTTCCTTCATCATCATCATCTACATTTCCCCTTTTTCCAGCTGACACTGGGTGGGGGTAAATATGGTTCCTCTCCACTTTGTTCTGTCGTTCCAATTTCTTATAATTCCGAAATCATTTATCTCATCCCTTGGCGTAATGGTTGGTCATATCAAAAATTCTTTCAGACAAAACTTTTACGTAATTATTAGGGGAATGTTGTCCATTTTGTAGGGTTTTGATATTGTGTGTATTAAGAGAGATAGGGTTAATATTTCCCGAAAAAAAAACACTTTTTTCCACGCCTTTGGTCAATGGTTGGTGCTATCAAAATACATTTAAACATATATTTTCTGCACTTATCCGATACATAGTAATAACTTTTAATGGATTCGATAGTTCAAGTATTAAGAGAGTTATAGCGATATTTCACTTTCTCTAAAAATGCCCCCCATTTTCACTCCATTCGACCGATGTCGCCCATTAACGAACTCGACCGAGATTTTAAAGGGATACATATTATGTAAAACATTCCAAGTGATTGGTGGAAAATGACGGCAGTCATCGTGTCCACAGGAAACTGATATACATAATTATATATATACATAAATTATATATAAACTTATGAACTGACGGTGGTTTTGAGATCTGGGGGATGTGAAACGTGATGATATATCGAAATTTTCTAGAAGTCGAAACATGGTACTGAACTCGAATTTTGTATGAGTCAGGAAATACAAGAGGTGAGAATCGAACCATCTTACGTGACAATTTAACATATGAAAATGAAACAGCGATTTGAGTAATATTTTATACACACAAGTATTCTGTGGTGTGAGAGACGGTTATTGATGAGTTACATGAGAAATTTGAAGCATTTATAAGAAGTGGAATTGGAAATGATTCTATTAATATTATTTTAAATAAGAGGGAAGGAAATATATTGAGTCAGGAATATGACCTATCTACAAGTTCGCAAGTCAAGAACCGGTTCCAGCTACCGAGGTCTCGACAACAAAGAGTTTGCACGCGACATGCTTATGTATGAGAGAAAGGAAATATCGCCACACGACACCCATTTGGAAGGATAAAATCATGAAATCCGCATGACAACTCAACAGCCATTCAGAAATATTCATTAATCTGAGAAATAAAATATTACAATATTTTAAAATCGAAATTATAAGTCATTTGACCGCGCCAATATTTAGAAAATAGGAAATGAATTTTTTCTATCGAAACAGAATTCAACATTTAAATTACAAGAGGAGATATAAACAAATAAGTGTAATTAAAAGATGTGCGAGTCTAGTTCACTGCCATTTATTGAACGCAGGAGACTAGCAGAACGGTGCGACAACATTCATTCCATTACATCGAGAGGTTGAGGGAAGACCTGCTCTGCGATACATTTCTACAAGAAAGCAGCATAGTTAAGCAACGACGGGAGAAGATATACTTGACCGGTGGAGACACAGTAGTCGCCGATAACGCGACGAGACATTGCCCGTGAATAATAATACAGCAGATTGAGAATGTGAAGTTACAACAGAACTGAATAACACGACGTTTTCTTGAAACATTCAACAGTATTTCTACAGACCATTACACCCATATTAAGAGGAAGAATATTTCTACATTCAACGAAAGAACGAGAATATTTCTGCATCACTTAAAGAAATATTACAAGATATTACAACAACGAAATCAAGGAATTAACAAAAGACCCCACCAACAAATTCCAAAAACAAATAAAAAGTGCGCTAAAAGAAACAGAATACATACTGACCAAAGCCGAAAAATCAAAACTAATAAACATGAACCCGAAAATACCGTCATTGAGGGGACAACCAAAAATACACAAAAAGGAATGCCCAATGAGACCAATAGTCAATTGTAGGAATGCCCCTAATTAAAAAATCAGCAAAGAGTTACTAAAAATCTTAAAATGCCGTCTTTCCAACGACAAGAACAACTCGGTAAAGAACACAACAGAACTAGTAACAGCATTGAACACCCTACAAATGAAACCTAGCTTCAGGCTAGTATCCTTCGACGTAACTAACATGTACACCAATATTCCGATTATTGAAGCAATCAACACTATCGAAAACAACTTAAAATCCAACAATTCGGTAAAAGAAATTGAAGAGATTGTGAGATTACTGAGGGTCGTTCTCACCCAAAACGTGTTTCAATTCGACAATAAAATATACACACAGAGAGAAGGCCTAGCAATGGGATCGCCACTAAGTGGGTTAATCGCTGACATTTTCATCAATGCACTAGAAAATGCGTTCTTAGAAAATACCTCAACAAAGGGAATAGTAATATGGAAAAGATACGTAGATGATATAATTTGCATCTACGATACTGAACTAACAAGCGAAGAAACAATTCTCCAATCCATTAATAGCCTTCACCACTCTATCAAATTCACTAAGGAATCCGAAATAGACCGGAAAATAAATTATCTCGATATAACTATTGAACGTTTCCTTTCATATTCCATATTCCGGAAAGCAACACAAACCTCGCATGCAATCGACAATCAGTCTAATCACCCCAGTACGCACAAACTAGCGGGTTTCAATTCAATGGTGCACAGGGCTTTAAACATACCCATGTCAAAAGACAACTATAATAAGGAAATAAGAACTATTATGCAAATAGCAAAGGAAAACAACTTCTCGCCAAGTAAAATAAATCAAATTATAGCCAAACATAAAAATAAAGACAAAACGATACCCAAACCGGACAGTAATGAGAAAAAATCTGCGCGTTTCAACTATGTGAATGCGAATACATATAAAATCACTAACCTATTCAAAAAGCAAGGCATAAAGATAGCTTTAACGACGAAAAACACAACCGCTAGGCACCTCCTAAATAGTAATCTAAATAAACGTGACCCGTATTCAAGGTCAGGGGTATATTCTATAACGTGCCAAGACACCGATTGTCAAGCTAATTACATCGGGCAGAGTGGAAGGCGAGTAGACACACGTTATAATGAACATAGGAATGCGATAAGATACGGAACACATTCAGCCGTGTGCGAACATATGTGTGACGCAGGGCACAGCTTTACCAACATAGAGTCGGACCTTAAAATAATCCATCGCGAATTGAAAGGCAGAGCTCTTGACATAAAGGAAGCAATCGAGATACACCTAGCCAAACGAAACAATCCCAACAATCTAAATGAACACACGTTCATGGAGAGCTCACCCCTCTTCACGCTACTAAAAAAAACACACCCTGTCGGAAACAAAACACAATTTAGTGACACAGCCAAGCTAGATAAAAAAAAGGGTGGAAATTAGGGGGTTCTTAATAGGTAAATGTTATCTGGATCAGGTGTACGATGTACTTTTCTTCTACAATAAACCAAGGCCCATATTCGCGGCAGTATTAAAGGTGCCGGGACGTACAATTGTACATATTGTAAATATTTTCACCTGTATTTCAAACATAGATGTTGTAGCCTAAGTGTAATGGATCTGATGATGATCGCTTGACGATCGAAACTGGTCATCCTAGTGTTTTATTAATCTCATGTAATTTATTTCAGGATTAGGGTATAACCCATCTCTTTTGGGTACATTCGTGTTGACCGACTGAAAAGCACTAAACTCTTCTTATTCTCAATTGCATTTTGGGGTATATTGAATCTAAATTACATTTTGTAAGTATTTTCAATCTAAATTGCATTTTGTAATTATTGTCTATCCAAATGAGTAGTTTGAATCTACCGTGCATTTTGTAAACATTTCCCATTTCGATTGCATTTTGTAAGCATTTTGAATTTCAATTGCACTTCGTGAATATTTTGGATTGGAAATGGGAGCTTTCAATCTGAATTGCGTGCAGCTCCAAGTCTGTGTATTTTCAATTAGAATTCCATTTTGTAAGTTTTTTGAACCTCAATTGCATTTTGTGCGTATTTTCAATCTCAATTCCATTCTGTAAATATTTTGAATATCAAATGCATTTTGTAAGTATTCCGACTCAGCATTGCATTTTGTACGTATTTTGAACCTAAATAACATTTTGTGCGTATTTTTCAATATATTCCTTTTGTGAGTATTTTCGTTGTCAATTCCCTCTTGTGAGTATTACCACTCTCCATTTTGTGAGTAGTTTCAATGAGTTCCTTTTTGTAAGTATTTTACGTCTCACTTAATTTTCGTTCTGGTTTCCACTTCATTGTCATTGTCATTTTCGCTGTCACCCCGACCATTAGGGGCCGATAACCTAGATGTTAGGCCCCTTAAAACAACAGTTATCATCATCATCATCATCATCATGAAGATGTAATCTGTTCCGACGAGTAATTAAGCTATCCGACAGATATAAATTAAGCCATCTGCCCACTTTGACGAAGTCCAGCGTCGTTGGGGAGCCTTTCTGGACCTTCGTTTTTGACTAAGTGACTTAGAATTGTCTCCCCCACCCCAACCCGGTTTTCTTGTCATTGAGTTTTGGAACATCCAGTATACGGTACTCTCCAAAACGATTCGGCCAAACTGGGGCCTTCTCTTTACTAATTTTGTTAATGAATTGTAGATTGGACATCTGTAAACACCCTAAATAATTTTTGCGTACTTCAAACCAATGTGTAAAATGAACAGTTTTTAAACCAGACTGTACCAATCGGACTACCTTAATATGAGAGCTATTTTGCCTTGTATCCTCGTATAGTGTGCATTTATATTTCGATCTGTTATGTATCGCTATTTTAGTGTGTTGCACGTTTTATATATTTTCATGTTTTACGTCCTCCTTTCTTTCAAAAGCGTTATTGAGCGCGTATACCTTAAAAACTATCAAATCTTAGTCAGCACCCTGATACCGGTCCGGTCATTTTTTTCCTTTCGTCATTCATTTTTTGCGCTTTATTGCGGTGAAAGCTCGGTTATACGACGTCCAATTGAGGGTACTGGCCAAAAAAGTTGTTGAGAGCGTCGCATAA
The DNA here is from genome assembly GCA_946902985.2 of Meconema thalassinum. Taxonomy (NCBI): domain Eukaryota; kingdom Metazoa; phylum Arthropoda; class Insecta; order Orthoptera; family Tettigoniidae; genus Meconema; species Meconema thalassinum. The sequence continues at coordinate 598,668,347 of OX336388.2, read as the reverse complement.
GTTATCTTTATCATATAAGGCATTCATTCTCACTCTTAATGCGGTTTAGATCTTGGAAACGTCTTGCAAAAGCAGCACTTTTCTGATAGGCGTCGTACAACTGAGCTTATTTTGCTGAAGGGACAGGCTACAAACGTCGTATAAACGGGATCGTCGTACAACTATGCGTCGTATAACTAAGCTTTCACTGTAGTAATCTTTATCCCTGTTAAAAAGTTTAGTTATTTTTATATATTTTGCCCCCTTTACATACAGCTCTAAACCTACTACCACTTTCCGTGGTTATGGAGTTTATGTCTTAGAAATAATAACAAAATAGATATTCCGTACGTTCCATGCCAAGCTCACAGGTTAAACATTTTCGTAGAGACAGCTTGTAATGCTAGCGCGCTTATCCGAAAGATTTTTGACACTCTTGAAGCATTGTACGGTTTTTTTTTTCGGGTAGCACGAAACGACGTTTAAGCTTGCAGAAAGAGCTGGATAAAATTGAAAATTCACTTCAACTTAAGAATTTATCAAAAACAAGGTGGACTGCGCGCGCCGAATCGGTGAGAGCTGTTTCTACGTCTTATGAAGAGATAGTCACAGCATTGGAAACAACGAAAACCTCATTCGATTCTGAATTTGACAGTAAAACCCGAACTTTTGCGTCAGGTTTGCACAAAAAGCTTCTAGACTGATATTATCTGCGGTATGTAATTTACAAAAAACATCATGTTAAAAATTAAGAACGTAACCGAGCTTTTAGGAGCGGTGGAGCTGAATGTCGTAGACGCGATGCAGCTTTTTCAGAGCGCTTTGAAGTCTTTTGAAGATATCGACGACGACGGCAGGATAAACGCTTTAATTAAGAGTGCATCGTCATTTGCGAAAAGTATGCAAATAAATGCGGAGGAAGACTTCTCAAAGCACCACAGGACCCGGCGACTTGCAAAGAAGTATGCCACACACGCTGAAACGACAGCAGAAATTTATTTCCTTACATTCTACAGAAAGGAGTTCCGAATACTTGTGGATGTATTTACTACAAGCGTGCAAGTCAATCTCTCAAAACTAATTTATTTGCTAGAGCCATTCCACATAATTTACAAGATACCCGCTGACAGAAAAAACTGCACCATCGAGCGCGTCCGATCTATAAAGCAATCACCCCCGAAAATCATCCTTCAAGATGAAGAGCTTGTGATGGCTGAGCTTGAAATCCTGCTTGATGCCAGTAAACAGTACGCATCTTTTAAAGAAATCGCAAAAGTTGCTGTTACATTAAAGAGGCTTATCCCGTGTGGTTATCAAGTAGTTTGACTGATTTTAACATCCCCAGTGTCTTCTGCTTCTTCCGAACGGTCCTTCAGTAAGTTGAAGCTCATTTTCAATCGTTTGCGGACATCGATGGGTGACGACCCCTTAGACTCCTTCATGATGTTGTTTTCAACGAAAGAAAAGGTCGACGACATTGAAATTACGGAGATAGTGGAGAAGTGGTCCTCGTTAAACATCGTAGAGTAGGATTTAGAAAGATAACTAGAGTTTTTTTATTCTTGTAATATTTAAACAATTATTTTGTTCATTTATCAAATTTTCCTGCGATACAAATTTCTGGCACTAATAAAATACATTTTAAATGAAAGCCGTTAATTAAGTATATTTGTCCTGCATATCGTTTGCTCCCTCCCCCCTTCCCTCCCTTTGCGCAGTTTTTAAGCGTTTAGTCGGCAATGTTAAACAACCAGTCGGCATTTTGTAAATTGTCAGCCCCCCTAGAAGTACAAGGTCAAACCGCGCCTGTCCAGAGGAGACTATTCACTACAATGAATTCTACTGATAACCATTGCTACAACAACAGCAGACATCTGAATGCACCAACAATGCAACTACTAGAGTTTCCGGTACTACCAACTTGGACATCTCAATGTATTCGACATTAGCTTCGACAAAATTGCATTTCTACAAGAGAGTAGACGTCCTAAGAGATTATTCGACAAAGCTATCTGGCTTGAGGCGTACGAGAGATACTAGGCTGTTTAGCCGTGAAAAATCAAGTTGAAGCGAGCCCTTCCAATGACAGCGATTGAGTTCCCGCACACTGGAGCGTGCCCACTCAGCTGTTCATTTCAATCGCATGAATAGGACACAAGAAGTAAAAATGAGATTTTAAAATTTCACACAGGTGCCATCTTGTGGAAATGAAAATGAAAACAATTGAAATAAATTAGATGCCAGTGGATTAACATTTGTATAAGCATTTAACGTGAAAAGTTACACTGCACTCGGATGGTTAAATCGCGAGAAACGTCCATTTAAATATTTATATTTCCCGTCGCCGCCATGTTAGATTTGTGCTCACCAGGTTACTGATAGACCTATAGGTGAACTTATGTGCATAGCCTCTATGAACATAAACATTTTCAGTTTTGATTGCTGTAAAAGATTCGTAGATATTGAAAACCGTCAAAATATTTCGGATGCTCGCCATTTTGGATTATTATAGTCTACGTATAGTTATGTAGCCTACCATTAAAGGAAAAGTATTGCGTAGCTTCATTATTCAAACTTTAACTTTAACTTCGATCGCATGATTACGACACAAGAAATAAAAACTTAATTTTATAATTTTGCACAGCCGCCATCTTGAGGTTATGTAAACAATTGAACTAAATTAGATGCCGCCATTGCATTACAATATGTATAATCATTTACTGTACCAAAATTTCCTGCGCTCAGATGGTTAAATGAAAAGAAAAGTCTACTAAAATGTTTCAACTTCGCTTTGCCGCCATGTTCGTTTTGTACTTTACAGGTTTTTGAAAGTTACCTAGATAAACTGGTAGCAGTGCCTTTTTCACCGTACAAAATTTCATGGGGATATCTGTAATAGTTTCGGAGATATAGAATGCCAGTGAAATACTTCGCACAGCCGCCATTTTGATGTTTTGTAAGCAATTGAACTAAATTAGATGCCAGTGCATTACAATGTGCATAAACATTTGCTGTACCAAGTTTCATTACGTTTGGATCTTTAAATCGCGAGAAAAGTCTATTTAAAAGTCTCAAATTTGCTTGGCCGCCATGTTGGTTTTGTAGTTACCAGGTTTTTGAACGTATCATAGGTAAACTTCTAGTAGTACCCTTTATCACCGTAGAAAATTTCAGTTTGATGTCGGTAATAGTTTCGGAGATACTGAATGCTGGTGAAATATTTCGCACAGCCGCCATGTTGGATTGGTGCGACAGAATAAAAGTTGAAGGGCACGGTCGGGGTCGACCAGAATGGTGCTATAACAGACAGCAGGTTTTGCAGAGAGCGAATGGTTGCGTCTGCTACTGAACAAGAGTGCGCGAGTAGCTATTTGGTTAAGGTTCGAGCACAGGTTCGATCCCACCACTCACCAGTTTTTTTGACCACTGAAATATTGTTTTATCAAGGAGTATTAGTAACGTTTTATGTCAGTTAATGATACATATGTCTACATTCTCTCTCAATACGTTTTATTTCCGTTTTACCGTTGCATTACAGCATGTGATCAAAAGAGCTAACTGTTGTCCTCAATTCGCCGTTTGAATATCTGCAATCAGTTCCAGTGACTGACAACAGATGGCAGTACCTCGCCCATATAGTTCCAGTAACGGACAACAGAAGGCAGCACCATTGCATCGATATATTTAAAACACAAGACTTGGCGCGTTTTCACGTGATAGTTATTTATGAGAATTATAAAGGAGGGGAATATTTAAGAAGGGAAATGTTGAAGAATATTAACTGACAGTTGAATGTGTAGGCTATGTTGTTTATGTACCTTAATATTGCAATTTCTTCCCAATGCTTCGGTGATGAAGTTGGTAGCGTCCTAGACTAAAAGTTATAATTATGCATCGTCGATATACTCTTAAATTATTAAAGAAAAAAGTAGTTTTCCAGGCACTCGTGCGTGTCCACAATTGCTTTCACCATAAGAGACACTTGGCAAACATAATTCGTTTGAAGGGCTCCGACATCGTGTTCACTCAGCCCCGTGTACTTTGCTGTGTATGTGTAAAATTTTCTCTGATAACCTGTGTTATTGTGATGGCTGCATTAATGTGTGTATTTGTAATTAAGGTGGGAAATGGCAAGGAGACGGCCGAGGCCTTAAGTTAGAAACCATCCCGGTATTTGCCTTGAGTGGAAGTGGGAAACCACGGAAACCACATCCAAAATTGTCGAGGCGGGAATCAAACCTTCCTCTTCTTAGTTATACCTCAAGAGACTGAATGTGCCCCGTTTATGCCCTCAGACCAGAATTAAATTTCTTGGCAGAGCAGGAAATGTAACCCAGGTCTCCGAGGCGATAGCCAAGAATGGGTGGGCTTCCATGTGTTAATACGATTATTGACATGCACGGGACATAGAATTCTAAAACTGCCTCCATTAGGGTGACTGCCGAAGTGAGTACTCAGTATAGGCCTATGCTCATTCCAGTAGTTGGCGAAGTGATTCTAAGTTCCCCTGCAACATGTACTGCCATAACCTATAACAGGTGATGGAAATTGCTTATTTAGAGCAGTTTTGTACTGTTTATATCAAAATGAAGAACGTCATTCTGAGCTGTCATGTTGAACTTCATTGTATAAGACAATTGTTTAATGATTATTTGTTTAGAGTACTAAGTCTAACTACGCTGTTGATTTCGGCAATGGAAGTATTATTTGTCATTTAATAATTAGCGGCTCCGTTATTGCAAGACACTATAGTGTTATCGAATAATACGAAGACACATTTAAAATTCAATATAAATAGGCAATTTCAGAAACAATTCCAGATATTATGCAGTAGGCCTACAGTGTAAGTTCTTTGAATGTAAACATTGTTCTACATTGTATCTCTCTTGCGTAAAATCTGCACGTGGTTACTTTGGCCTTTACTGTTGTGATGGTAAAATTGATCTGCTGGAATATAAAATATTTGCCAAGCTGCAACTATGTAATGATATTAATTTGAAAGTCATTGAACGTATATCCAGTAGTTCGAACACATACATCAGCGTTAACAGATTGGATACTGAAGATGAAAGCCAGCTACAGTACTTCATTTCCCTATTATAGAATTCTTCAATTCCTTGGAATTAAGTGATTCGCCTCCACATACTCCGAACGTTTGAGCCATAGTTATGCTCCTTAGAAATCTGAACGTTTCCCAAGGACTCATATATGGAAATATATTAGTTGTAAGAAATATGTAAGAAATTGCTTGGATTCGGATATAATAGGTGCAGTAATATTAGGCAGAGAGCTCAAATCCTACGACTTGATTTAACACCTTCCGATAAAACACTTGCAGGTACAGTACATTTTCTTTTAATAGGCAACAATGTTCTATTCGCTCGGCCTACTTTATCACAATCAATCAAGCTCAAGGAGAAACTCTGGAACGTATTGGGCTATTTACCTCATCAAGTTTTCAGTCATGACCAGTATTATGTTGCAATGTTGAGAGTGCTATCTTTTGACGCCCTTAAAGTTGCAATAGTGCTAATAAGTAATCGTACAAAGAATGTAACTTATATAAGAAGCTTCTTCATTATTTTTTTCCCATTTTCCGTCATATTTTGACGGGTTTCAACTAGTACCATTTTATGATAGTTGAAGTATTTGCAGTTTCTAATAAGACTTGCGTTAAGTGGGGTTGACCCTGTAGACAGTTGGCCAATGACGTCACAACATTGGAATTGAAGAAGATGTTTCCGGAACTTACTGGATGGAATTGTCTAGTTTTTACTGTACTTCAGCTTGAATTTCATAAAGGTTATACTATTGCAGTTGACATAAGTTGAAATCGCACGGTGCCCCATTCAATTGGGTTTAACAAGATTTATGGGGAGATCCCATGACACTTAATTGTTTGCAGTTAACATGGTTGAAAAAGATTCCTTCATTGACCCCGAACATAATTTACAACATTTAGAAGTTTGATATCCCACGGCGGAAAATGATATTAAAACAAATTAATGCTTTGGCATTATCAGTAAACTTCAGTACATCTTGAAATGGTAACTGGCAGGCTGAATAAAATTGCGCTGGGAACGTCTAAAAAAGCTCCAAGCCGTATTAAAAGAGATATTGAGTACTTATCTTTCACATGATGATTAGTAGAAGGTTCGGGCCGATGAGGGCCTGGCGCTGAGGGTTTACAAGCTTGCGTCTTGCTCACACTAAAGTCCGACTGGAGAGTAAACGAGCACACGACAGTGCTGTTAGCAAGCGTGGGTAGGGGGGAGGAGGGGCAGAAAGGTAGACGTGAGACACAGCTGATGCAACTTATGAAACAGAAACTTATTACAACTACAAAAATTCTTTCTTGAGGTTGAGCCCAAAAGTGATGTTCACAGAAGATAAAGCGAGAAGATTGCCCTCTGTTGTGGATGAGCTGAACTTGTAAGAATTCTTCAAGGCTCGAACCCATTAACTTAGGCACTTTGACGAAAGGGGTACTGCAGAAAGATGCCTATTGTAGTTGCTAAGCAAGGAGAAAACATCTAAAACCTGAAACACACTTTCAAGGAACATGAGAGGCTGCAATTCGAGAGAAACTGCACAACGGGTGTAAGTGGTTTGCGCGGAAGAAATTATTAATGAAAACCAAAAGATGAAAGAAAACCCAAGTGGGGCACAAGAATACTAATTAATTAAATGTATAATCAGAAGGAATATACCACCGTCCAAAAACAAAAGGCTTGGCAAAATATTAGAAAGTATGGCAAATGAGTTATTACTGAAAAATACCAAAGCACCGAAATAAAAAGATTAATTTATTTTAATATCTACAATGTTGCATGACGGAGAAATGACGTTTCCATCAACAAACAGTCTCCCTCCACCAACTAATCTGTGAGGCAGCTCGTAAATTACGGCTAAGGTAGCTTCAATATCAATCCTCTTATATTGCTGTGGTACACTTGGAATAAGCCCCAAACTAGAATTATAAACTAATATGCAGAAATGGTCTACGAGTACTCTGCTGAGATGATGGCAAATAGCTGGAAGAGCAACATACAAAAAAATCCCTCTCGACACACCGGAAGGCGGAGGTTGATTTCACCGGGCAAACTTGGGGATAGGCGAAAATAGTCAAAATATGGAGGTTATCGTAGAAGGACCAGACCTCATTTTATACCTCTCATTATGAGAAAGTATTTTACGATAATTGGAGCTTAATAAACTTCGTTTTTCGTCTTTTTAAGCATATTTTTAACATTTTATTGTCTTATGGGGACGGTAACCTTTTCGTTATTTAGGGTCTATTGTTATACTGGTGGTCACACTGTACCTATGCAAGGTTTCGACACTGATGTGTAACTATCTAACGGTCAGTTACTTCTTCACGCATAATTTTATCTCCCGCCGAGATGTTGGTTGGTTACTCAATTTAGGGGCTGTGACAACGCGGTCATGTAGCCCAGTGTACTTTGGGTATGTGTAGAATCTGTCTGATAACCGGGGTTAACTGTGATGGCTGTATTAGTTTGTAATTCAGGTAAGAACTGCAGACGGTCAATTTCAAGTAGTAGTTCCTACTATTGCTACTAAATGCTACCGTCAACCACTCCTAGCTGTGAACTTGGCTACTATAGGCCACCGCAACCAACAACTGGCAACTAACGTTTGAACTTAGAGCATTAATCAATTCTAGCCTACAAGTTTTGCGTCACACAGTTGTAGTTACTGGAAGGTTCTTTTACATGGCATAAATCTATGACATGGGCCCGCCGCTTTACTTCCGCTGTTAAAAAAAATCTGACGTCTTCGGCCGGGTTTGAACCCACGATCTTGGGCATAGAAGTTCAGCCACCGAAGCCTCTTCCCACAGGGACAGATGGAAAACTGAATGTGATCTCGTGCAGTGGCGTTGTCATGGCAACCTCTGATGGCTTCTCCCTTCGAGGATGGATGGCTGAGGAGGCATAACGCTCGGAGCATCAGTCCAGAATTTTTTTCATATAGAAGGTGTCAAATAAGTATTACGACGGTCTTGTGAGTTGCTATTGGATCACTGAAGTGAAGGTGATCTTTGAAAGTGTTAGTGAAGTGAGCGTGAGTGTAGTACGATATTTATAGTCATATTGGAATTTGTAAAACGTCACTTTGAGGTTAGTCATGGCGGGAAACAAAGACAAAAGAAACGCAACTCGCTCTTCAATTGTCAGTGTACAAGGAAAGATTCCAGCCAAGCGCGCAGCTAGCTCGTCAGCTGTTTCCGGTGAGGTCTCATCCCCTGAACAGGGAATTAGCAGCCAGCGCTCTCCCTTAGCGACCAACGGTACTACACACAGCCCCTCTGACATAGCAGCTCAGAGGGTGTCAACCAGATAGGGATCATTTGGCACCATCGGTGTAGTAGCGCGTGCCAGTCGTATGGAGCGCTGTATATCGTCTTGCCAACATATGCATGATACACGTTGTAGTTAAATTGCAAACATATCCCTATATTTAGTCAATAAATATACACATAATTCCTGATTGACATTTCCTTGCAATTATCTTGCTCACAGACGATAATTACGGCACTTATCATTAAATAAACATTATTTCTACTGGGTTGGCGGCACTGACCATGCCATGGCGGCTCTGTTTATATGTTGTATGTAATAATATTGGCCGTATATAAATAAGCTAATGTTGTGTTCTATCTCATCTTTCTTACATCAAATCTTCTTCGTGGTACGACAAGTAAGTACGCTTATTTTAAGAATTTAAGTTAAAACGTGTTTCTGTATTGCGTGTGAAAAATATTGTTTTGAATTGATATTTGAAGCAGTGTACAGGTGACATTCTACTTGACATATCAATTAACTTTGACTTTTATTTATCCCATAGGTAGGCCTACCAATGCTGTGAACAAATCCTAAATTGCTGTTCTCGAAATAGCAGAGGAATGTGGCAATTACTTTCCTGGCAAATGACTAGGTATGAAGTCTATGTTTGGGTTGCATCAATCAATTCAAGTGCGATAACTCCTACTGCAGATGGCAATCTGCAACATAATGTAGATTTTACATGAGGCTAAGAACTCAGGAACTCACTGCTGTTGAGTATGGTATGGAAAATGGCAAAACAAGATAATTTGAGCTAGCCTGTACCATTTTACCCCAATAACTTAAGTTTAAACAGTGTTGCATGCCTTGCTTCTCTTGATGTTATTGACTTCAAAACCTAATGTCCTCCTCTTTTGAACACAGTGACATGATACGAGTAAACTGCTTGCATTTTTTCCAGGCAAAACAGTTTAACAAGGAGTGCACAAAATATATATAGTAGGCCTATATTTATTTAAAAAAATTGCATGTTTATAATTGGATTTATAACAAGGTGGAGAAACAGGACTAACTCGTGATTCACAATAGCTTTACGTATGCTCTGTGGAATGCTGAAATTTAGCACAAGTTGGCAAAAGCCATGGACCTATGAATGCCAGTGTACCATTGAATATATTATCGACAAGCTTTTTATGCTTACGTGGTTGCTACTTTCCACGTGTACCAGCATGCATCCTTCAGTGTGGCTTTTCAAATTGTTACAAATTCTACAGTTCCTGTCAAAAGATGAATCCACCACCCAAATAGACCTACTGTTAAAGCCAGCTACTGGACACAGAGACACCCGTCCAGAAATGTAAACCTTACCGATAACATAGGTCGTCCTGCAGGCAATATTAAAAGCGAAGTAACGATACTCTTGCTACAAAAATTGCAGTATCGTGTGGAAATATACCGGAATAACACTTAGCATATTTTTTTAACTCTTCATTTTGCAAATTTTCTTTGCCTGTGTGACTCTCCCACTGTGCGTGACAAAAACCAGGGGAGCATACATGGCTAACGCGGTCCTACCTAGTAATTATATTAATAGTGAATGAGATGAGAACCTGCCTCTATGAAACTCACAACTTCGTTAATACGGATAATACATGATTTTCATACCTTTTATTCATAATCTAGGGGACAATACCAATTGAAATTGCTGTCCATTATCACTAGTGCGCTGGAAATTTGTGCTTTTGTTTCTTGCCCATTGAACGATGGCAGCCATGTTCCTCAAGCGCATGAGGTCTCTTCAACTGTTACCTAGGTGCATACATTGACGTCACGTTCGTGTTGCCAACATGTAAGATAGACTAACAAAATACACCTGTCATGAGGTCGGTCATATGATTGACTAATTCCACTGTGTGTGACAAAAGCGAGTGGTGCATATATGGCTAATGCGGCCCCGCGCTACCTAGTAAATATCGGTCCAGGCAAAACCCATTGGTCTAGAAAAGATTAACAAAAAAATAGAAAAGATTATGCGTTACAAAAACCGGGGTTGCATACATGGCTAACGCAGTCCGTGCTATCTAGTAATTATTGATACCATATACGTGGGGTTGACAATACTGTACTTGTGCATAATTCATGCGGATAATGGCTGACACAGATGGAATATATATAAGTTGTGATCTAAAAAGAGAAAGGTGGGTGGGTTATAGACTGCGGAGGATATTAGCCAAAATAACTACCTTCTCTAACGGTACAAATTGAATCTGGAAATTATGTACGGTAACTTAGTTTACTCCTCCGCTATCTATAACCCATCATACCCTTTATTTGATCACGACTTACCGTATATAGTAAAATTCCAGCTGTGTCGACCATTATAGCCTACGCGTGAATTATGGACAAATACAGTATTAGAATGCGTATATATTTACCATTTTATTGTGATAATAGTTAACCATATTGGCTGGTGATACATTTGATGAACCACCGCCTTGTCAATACTATGATGTAATATTTATTAAACGATGTAGGCTACATGTTTTGGCATTACATTGATACCGGCACTGTACCTTCTTCAGCATCAGCGTAAATGGATTATGAACTAGGTTACCAAGTGTTAAGAGAAATTGATATCCTTAAAATAATTTAATTAAAAGTTCCTTATTGGTTCGTATTTTGGGTGTTAGCAAATTCTTCAAAACTGGATCAGCGATATACCATAGTATTTGAGTGTAAAATACTTAGAAGTTGTTGCATTTAGACTGTGCCATTGGAGTTGCGATGGACTGTAGTGATTTTGTTAACATCGATAGAGGAGAGATGGCATATATTGAACGTAGAAATCCCAATAGCTCTCCCTCTATCCTGTTAACGATTTCACCACAGCCCATCGCAACTCCAATGACAGTCTAGATGCAACAACTTTTAAGTATTTGCCTCGACCAAATATTACTTACTTAGTGCTGCCTATGCGACCCAAGTTCTTGTCACACACAGTGCGAATAGTCACACATCAATAAATCTTTCTCTAGACCAATAGATTTGGCCTGGAACAATAATTAATTAATAGGTAGCGTGATAGCCATATATGCAACCCTGAATTTTGTCACGCAAAGTGGGGATAGTCACGCATCCGTATTAACCAAGTTGTGAGGGTCAAATGAAGGTTCTCGTCTCAATCAGTTTTACTAAACAGAATGTTCTCTTCCAATAACATTCCAAATAATAGGCATAATACAGATGAAGTTCGTTCGCTTCACTGAGAAACATGATGTTTTTAGGCCTAGATGATGAATATTTGTTGCCTAGGTAACCGTATAGGAGGTCTAGATAACAAACTCTTATTGGCATGGTAACTAACAGTTTGAAATTTATCTCTAATGAATTATAAGTATAAAGTATAAATAAGTAAGTTATAAATCCTACACTAAAAAGTAATTAACCAATTAAATCAAACAATTATAACTCATAAAAACAACAGATTATGAAACGCAGCAAGGTGAGTGTGTACTGGAGGCAACCAAACAAGCGACTGATCGGCGACAAGCACGTGGTCAAATAGCATCACTCAAATTGGCAGCGTTGTATAGTTTCCATGGCAGCAAGCCATGCGTGCGATCTAGTCGTTAACTGTTTTTGCCTAGTGGCGCTGAACTGTCAGATTCCAACTCTGGAAAATACACCTATAGGTAGTGAGTTATTGCTGTTTCAAGGGGCGGAACTACAAGGTCAACTGCCCCTTATAGAGAATGTTATCACTCGTTCTACTTTCATTCAGTGCTACCATAATACCATCTTGTGGTGTGGTAGCTGCCACTCCTGAGGTCCTGGGCTAGTTTCCAAGTAATTTAATTCTGGTCTGAGGGTTGGAACGACTCACAATCAGCTTCGTGAGCCAGAAATGAGAGGAGGTAGATTTGATTCTCACCTCGGCCATCCAAGAAGTGGTTTTCCGTGGTTTCCCCACTTCCACTCCAGGCTAATGCTGGAATGGATCCTAACCTAAGACTATGGCTGCCTCCTTTCCAGTCGTCACCTGAATTACAAAAAGTAGGTTATACTGCTCGGGTCCAAGGTCTGTGAACTTGCGGGGTGAGGGGAAAGAGCGAGGAAGGGTCAGGCGAGAAGAGAAGGGTCTGTTAACAGCCCGCCGTGATATCTGTTATTCCTTTCTATTCCAATAATGCTTACATAGGGCCGTTGCTCAAACCACTGTGGTGTTACGAATGAGTGAGTGAGTCACCGACCAATGGTATTTGGTTCTGTACTTTGCACGGACCGAGGAACCTCATCACTCGTCAACACCACTTCTCATAGTTTGCGATGCGCATTCCTCTCAGGTTCACGCAGCTTAGACCCGAGCAGTACACACTACTACAGATACTACAATAACACAGATTATCATGTACAAATCCTACACACTTCCAAATACACGGGGCTAAATGAATGTTATCAAAAGCCCTAAATGAATTAATATCAACAACACAATGATTCTACAATAAGAGATTCTTTTAAAATGTAGTTATAGTAGATGCAACCATACACGTACCAGCAAATTGAAGTTCTCCATTTGAAGCATTACATTTTTTATTAAGTTTACTGTTTCAACATACAAACTTGCATGTGTTGTAGGAATTTGCTTTTCATCAGTGTCAGCCATGGCATAAAGGAGGGAAGAGGTTCATTATCCTGTGCTATAGCCTACTGTTATGCCTTGGCAAGAAAGGAGAAAGGAACATGCCTCAACACGTACTTTTAGGAGGACCAGATTTGATTACTGTATTTTTCCTAAGTGTGATCTTGATATTCGCTGTTATTTTTCTTCGTTGACAACTTTTTAAATAAAACATGATGATTTCTAGTAGTATTGAGTGTTTTTCTTGTTTTTCATTGAAAGTCCTATTTCTCCTTTCCCCTTCACAGCATGTCATAGAATTTACTGTATTAGTGTGCGATGATTTTTTTGATGTACTTACTGTATTTCACCCTGCAAAAATTGGTGAACTGGATATATTTTAAAGGGAATATGAAATTAACTAGGCTACTGTATAGAAATTTTGTAATATCCAATTATTTTTCTGAAACTTCAGTCTCCTAATGAATTTGGCACTAATTGCACTAACAATTATAGTGTGATCTGGTTACACCACCTGTTTCCTTAGCATTCTCTCTTAACATTTTACTGTTATTGCTAACAGCATCAAGCATTTTAAGATATGAATATTCTCCCTTCCCAGTACTTTTCCTTTGCAGTTTATTCTAATAACTAATTGGTTATAGGCCTAATTGGGCCTACTGTGGTTAATTGGAAGGGACCATTTTTTTTAAGGTGAGTAATAATATGCTGCAGGCCTTTTAGTAGCCTAATTCTTGTCACCAATGCAATATGCTCCAATTGCAACTGAAGGAAATATAAACATGTAAATTATTGATGAGGTCAGGTCCTAAATTAGGGGCAGATGAGCTCGTAGTTCCGCCCCTTAAAACGACAATAACTAACTAACATGTCCTAAATGCTGTGGTTGTTCATTTCAGAGTTCTGGAATTCACAATTTCCCACTTTGGTATTATTTAAATAAAGAAAAGACATCTGTTATTGGTATTTTGAATGTGATTTATTTCTTGTAGATCATATGATTATCTCCACACTTAAAAACGTGCTATAAGTATTGGGAAGATTGTGATTTTCGGAACATTGAAGTGGGCAGAGCATTTAGGACGACAATATTTAGCGGAACGAGGGGAAGGGGTGGGGTAGGCTACCTGCACGGCCGTGCTACACGTCAACTAGTACCGCAGTCAAACACCAGATAGCGCTGAAGTCTTAGGTGCCAAGAATTAGCATGGCTGTCGGCTATCTGTAGTAGTAGGTAATCTGTGAAGCAGCTAATGACATCTTATCACATGATAACATCAGCCACTTGGTGCAAGGTATCGTAAAGAACTTATTTCAAAACAATGACTTCCTTCAGCCCCTTGTGACAGTTCTCGCTCAAAAGGTATGCGAGGAACTAAGGGAATCACTGGCTTTCAGCAATGAGCTAATTGCAGAATTAAAACATGAACTCAAAGCTCGCGAAAATGAAATTCTTGAACTGAAGTCCTCACTTCACAGCAAAATTGTCGAAACAGAAAAATATTTAAGGAGGAACAATCTAAGAATCTTTGGTGTGCCTGAAGAGAGAAGTGAAAGTACAGACCAATTAGTGCTCAATGTTGCTGCAAAGCTTAACGTCCCGTTGGCCGTGGATGACATTGACCGTTCGCATAGGGTTGGAGCCCCGGGGGGTGGAAAGCCTAGAGCTATCCTGTGCAAGTTTGTTTCGTATGGGAAACGGTCGGCGATTTTTCGCGCAAAGAGGGCGTTGCGTGGAACCAAGGTGACAATTCGAGAGGATCTCACCTCCACCAGACACCATCTACTGAAGCAAGCGGTCTCCATCTTCACGGAGAAGCAAGTGTGGAAGTCAGATGGTACGTTAATTGTACTGCGAGGTGACATCAAACACCGTGTGAGAAACGCAGCCGAGCTTAAAAAGCTCACCCCCTGCTAAGTTCCAGGTACAATGAAGATAACTAGCGTACTCATATTACTCAATCTTTTTCCTCCTTTTAGTTTTTAAAATTTTATTTTTAATTTACTTCACATATTTAAATAATTATGCAACATTTCTTTTTAGGACCATCTTTTAATATTTAATATTTCTGGAAACTCTGTGTCTGTAGTTAGTAGGCATACAGCTGAATTCCACTCCCCTCCTTCCAGACATACTTTCCGCTATCAGCCTGAAAAACACCAACTGCCTAAAAATTGCTCATATCTGTGCCGTAATTACGTCACTTTTTACTCTTACTGCTCTGTTTAGTCGACGGTCTCTAGGACTCTGCCTGCAGTGGAGATATCAGTTCTCTGTTTTGCCGCTAGAGAGCTGCACCACGGTAAGAAGTTGATTGTAACCTTGGATCTGCTATATGTATCTTTTGCGCATGACCAGTCTTCCTGATATTTTGACGTCAATTGCTGTTTTGTTTTTTCTTGGTTGTTCTGTTGTGTTTCTTAACTATGCACGACAGTCAGCTGTAATGTGGACAGAAAAAGATCGACGGAGCCATTGCTAAGTTCTGTCTTCTTATGAAGTTTTTCGAGTAATATAAAGATTTTAATGGCTATTCCTTTCTACGTACGACAGTCAGCTGGGATGTTAATAAAGAAAGATCGACGGAGCCATTGCTAAGTTCTGTCTTCTTATGAAGTTATTCTGGAAATTAAAAGATTTTAATGGTGGGTTGGTTTGGCTATACGCTTTATATGTATGACAACGTGTGTGAGCTATGAAAATACGACGTAAAGTTCTTAAAGGGTTTGAAGGTACCGTAGTTCATACAGCTGATGAAAACTTCTAAAATTGGAAAAGTAGGCTATTCCTTCGATGATAACGAGGCCTATATGATTGATAGTTGGTACTGTCGTGAAATGTATGCTGGACTACATAAGTCTTTCTCCGTGCGAAGGCAAGTACTGGGAACGTGAACTATTTCCACATCTTCTAGTTTTGTTAAATATAATCTTGTTGTTAATGTTATTGTAAATGTAATGTTTAGAAATGCCAATAGATTTTGTTCATTTAAGGAACGCAGGTGTATCATTTCTATGTCTAAGCTTAGTACTGTGGTCACGGAATACTATTCTGGGTATGTTTTTTAATGGGCCTGGTCATTCCAATTAAAGGGGTATTCCTGTGTGTCAATATCAATGCTCAATCATTAGTTGACTCCTCTCACTATTCTGAATTTTGTCACGTCTTTGGTGGTTCGTCTTTTGACATAATTTCAGTAAGTGATTCCTTTTGAAAGCCCTCAATTCCAGATGCTGCTGTCTCTCTCACTGGCTATAAAGTCATTAGAAATGACAGATTAACCGTCGGTGGAGGTGGTGTTGCAGTTTACCTTAGGGATAACATAAAGTATAGCTAAGTCAGTCTCCTGGTGAATAAAATAAGAGGCCTGAATACATTATACTTGACATCTCTCTTACCGAAACTAAAATTCTCTTTGCTTGTGTGTACCGTCCACCGAAAGCAGGCTATCTAGATATTTTTCTGCATGACATGTACAGGTTCATTCTTGATTATAAATATGTTTTTATTGTTGGGGACGTTAATGCTCGGTTTGGTAGTGGACCTTTTGAAACTGAACAGGTATGTGATGTGCTCTGTTCCTGTAATGTTGAATGTTTACCATTCGATACTACATTTCACACAGCTACTTGTGACAGCTCTCTCGATATTATCTCTTCAAACTGTAATGACCTCGTTGTTGACTACGGACAAGAACCAGCTGTTGGATTCTCAGCCCATGATCTTCTGTACGCAGTGTTTTCTCTATCTACCCCGAAACTTCGACCAAAATCAATCTTTGTACGTGACTTCAGTAAATTTAATTTAAATGATTTTAAAACGGATGCAGAATTACTCCCTTGGCAGAATTTCTACCAATCCACTGACATAGATGAGAAAGTGACTCTATTTAATGATTGTGTAAATGAACTATATGATATGCATGCACCGCAAAAGAAAGTGGATATAAAACATAACTCTGCTCCGTGGATCAGTAAAGAAATCAAAACGCTTTTAAAGAAACGTCATAAAGCACGTAGAACATTTATTAAATCTAAACTTACCATTGACTATGAAGAGTACAGAATTCTGCGTAATAAGACAACACAAACAATCAGGAACACAAAAGTGAAATATATGTACAACCTCTTCAGTGACTGCAAAACCACCTCCGCCAGATGGCGTGCTGCAAAATCATTGGGAGTTGGTGCCAGTTCAGTCACTGATGTTGAGATGCCTGTCTCTGCATCACAATTAAATGAACATTACTCAAATGTTGCCTCAATTGGTGATGTATTAAGAGTATCAGAGACCGTCATGAAATACACATCCATCCCTCCCCCTGCCCATGAAAAAATTTTCTTTATGTATGTTTACCCACACCAGATTGTGAAAGCCTTAAAATCAATTCGTACAAAAGCAAGAGGCCCTGAGAGCATCCCAATTTCTCTTATTTCTAACTGTCTTGAAGTATTTCTACCCCCAATTACCCATCTATTTAATTTCTCTCTACAAAGTGGAGTATACCCGTCTCTTTGGAAGTGTGCTAACATGCGTCCAGTGCCAAAAAATAAAAACCCCACTAGCTGTAGTTACTTTAGACCAATAAATATCCTTTGTGCCCTTAGTAAAGCGCTTGAGAAAATAATTCATGAAGTAGTATGTGAATACCTAACTAAATTTAATATCTTCAATCCTTACCAATCTGGGTTTAAAAAGGGTCATAGTACCACCACTGCATTGTTAAAGGTCAGCGATGATATACGCTCAGCTATGGACAAGCGTCAGCTTACAATCCTACGTCTTTTCGATTTCAGTAAGGCTTTTGACTGTGTGAACCACAATATACTTCTTGCAAAGCTGAAATCTTTTGGCTTCTCTCAGAGTGCTCTTTCCTGGTTCAAATCCTACCTTTCCATGCGTACACAGAGAGTGGTCCTCGCAGATGCCTCCTCCTCAGACTGGAAATCGGTAGAAAGTGGAGTACCTCAGGGATCTGTCTTAGGTCCACTATGCTTCTCGCTATATATAAACGATGTTTCTAATGAATTCCGATATAGTTCTGTTCATATATACGCTGATGACCTCCAAGCCTATTTTCACCTCACGCCTAACACTGCATGTGATCGTATAAATCTGTTTAATGAAGACATTGGCAGGCTTTGTGAATGGGCCCAAAATCATAATCTTAACTTGAACATATCTAAAACCCAACTTATATCCATTGGATATACAAAACTTCTAAATTCAGTAGATTTTAATTCACTACCACCCATCAAGATACTAGATAATAATATTAAATATAGAAACACTGTCAATAATCTCGGAGTGATATTTGATAGAACACTGTCGTGGGCAGAGAATACGTCTAATGTGGTAAGGAAGGTTGTATCATCTATGCATCTCCTGAAAAGAACTGTTTCTTACACCCCACCTAATATACGTAAGCTCTTCGTCCAAACTCTCATCTTTCCAATCATTGATTATGGCTCTGCTGTATACAATGATTTACCAGAAACACAGAACATCAAATTACAAACAGTCCAGAATGCATGTGTACGGTACATTCTGGATGTAAGGCGAGATGAACATATCACACCTTACTACGTGCAGCTGAAATGGCTGGAACTCCACGAGTGCAGGCAGTTATCAGTTGCCATTCTGACACATAAAATATTACATACCAAGACCCCGTTATATCTCTACAATGCCTTTACACCAATGCATTCTGTTCATAATCGAGAAAATAGATACACAAAATTAACACTCCAGATTCCTATACACCGAACCATGAAGTTCAATAAATCTTTTGTTTGCACCACCTCACGCCTCTTCAACACCTTCGATTTATATAAGTTCGTCAACATTGTAAGCACTGTAGCTTTCAAAAGACATCTTTCATCCTGCTTCTTGGAGCAGTATACCTCTCACATTTGATTACTGTATTATGTTCAAATACTTTTTTTAAAGTTCAATTATAACACAAGGTCAATAGCTGACAACCTGTCTACTTCAATAGCTCTTCTTGTACAGTATATGGTGTTTGTTTTTCGGGCTGATAGTCTGTATGCACTCTCACTCTTTTGTATATAATTTTTCCATTATCATTAGTATTATTAGTATTATTATTGTATTGTTACTATATTTTTGTTACTATAATTGTTAGACTATGATTATTTATATTGTGAATGTAGGTGAAATGTTTTATTTTTATAAGCTCTAATCTTATTTTATGTAGGGCGCTACTGTAAAGGAGCTCTTAAGCTCTAAGTGTAGCAGTGAAAATAAATCAAATCAAAAAAAAAATCATCAATTTAGTGGTTTTGTCATGGTAACCTCTGATGGCTCTTGGCATTTTCTTATAATTCTGAAATCATTTTGCTCATTCCTTGGCGTAACGGTGGGTCAGAAAAAGTTTTAGGTAATAATTAGAGCAGTATTGACCATTTTGGTTGGTTCTTAAGTTTAGGGGCTGCGACAACGCGGTCATGAAGCCCCGTGTACTTGGGGTGTGTGTAGAATCTGTCTGATAACTGGTGTTAATTGTGGTGGCTGAATTAGTGTGTGTATCTGTTTTTTAATTCGAGTAAGGACTGCAACTTTGAATTTTTCATATAGTTCCTGCTTATGCCGCCAAACGCCACCGTCAACGGTATTGATATTGTGCCTATTAAGAGAGACATGATTCTTCTCTAAAAGCCCACTTTTTCCCACCCCTTTGGTCAATGGTTGGTGCTATCAAAACACTTTACAAAACATACTTTTTGGCCTATATCCGAAGATTACTGTAGTATGAACTTTAAATGTATTCGATATTTCACATTTTAAGAGAGTTATAGCCATATTTCACTTTTTTGAAAAGCCCCCCCCCCACCAAATTCACCCCCTTGTACCGATTTATCCCATTAACGAACTCTGCAGAGATTTTAAAGGGATATATATTGCGCCCTTATCCTACAGCCCTTAGACTAAGTTCGCAGCGTTTAAATGAGCCACTAATTACAGCGGGAAAGGAAACCTGATTTCATGCCATTTAGTAATAATAAACTCCCGCCGCAATGTTACGAGTCCAGGCCATGCAGCAAGCCGCGTGATATACCAGCACGAACAAATGCAGAGATCTAGAACATATACTAAATTACTAGTGTGATTGAAATATAAAAATAATCATCAGGCGGATTGCCGTCCTCCAGGCCTGACATTATGATATTCTTGATCGTATGTTAGAAAAAATCACCCACCAAGCCAAGAAAAAATATCTGCTTCTCTGGAAACCAACGGTTAAATAGTACTTCGAACATGCATCCCTTGCGAATGACGTGGTATGTATCCCTTCCACCCATCCTGGAACACCCACAAATCCTTTGTGCTAGAGCAGCTGTGCCCACTTCGCAGGTAGAAAAATGTGACAAAGGCAAACGATACACGCAGGACTGTTATTCGAAATAATGACAGATCTCGAAGAAACCGCCATATTCAAATATTTCATCACATTCAATTTCACACATTCCATTGTTTACATTAATTTAATCTTCTATGTATATGTTTATTAATCTACAAGGTGTGAATATTATTGCTGAATATTATTTTTGTCGGTTATTCGCAATTTGAAATAAGATATAATTACAAATGAGACGTGCGTTTTTTTTTTATTGGAAATTATAATTACATATATGTGAATTATTACAGACTTGATGATTTTTATATTTCAATCACATTAGGTGATATATGAATTGAAAGAAAGAAAAAAAATATAGCACCCGAAGCGTGACTCGAACTAGCGTCCCAGCGATTACTGCGCCCGAACCTTACCGGGTGAGTCACGTGTTCTGCTCAAACTCGGTAATATCTTTACTGGATATGCAGCGCTCTGGAAATTTCGAAGTCGATTTTATCGAGAATTTATTAATATGGCATCGAACGGCTTTGGTAAATTATTGTTCGAGGTCTGAACTTTACGTACCCGAAGCGGGAAAAATTACAAAAATCCGATTGCCGTAGGGTCCCCTTGTAAGCCCCGCAATTGAAATAACAATTATCTACACATGAAAATTGCAAAACGGTGATAGGAGAATGTAGGAATGTTTGCCACTATTTTTCTCTGACAGGATAGCATTACATTACAATTTGCTAATATGCTGATTTGCTGTGCATACGGTAGCATAGAGAATACTACAGTCCAATAAATCCTTGAGCAACACTGAAAAATGGCTTCAAATGCCATATTCTATCTCCAATTTACACATGCTATTGCAACAATCACAATAACGCAGGTTGTCACAAAAAGTCTACACACACACCCGTGTACAAGGGGCAACATGACCACGATGTCTAAGCCCCGCAAATGAAATATGAACTGTCTACACATGAAAACTGCAAAATGGTGATAGAAGAATGTAGGAATGTTTGCCACTATGTTTCTCTGACAGGATAGCATTACATTACATTTTGCTAATATGCTGATTGACTGTGGATACGATAGCATAGAGAATACTACAGTCCAATACAATCCTTGATTCACAATAGGTCAGTTTTCCCATGTGTCCTTTAGCAAATTTTACCGGACTATCATGATACAGAGTAAATCGCTGTCGCCTAGTGACAACCTGTCAATCAATGGAGCGGTGTTGACTAACATGATACAGTGTTACTCGTTGTCGCCTAGCGACAATATGTCAGTCAAGTTATTAGATAGGTGAAACGGTGTAGATTTGTGCAAAAGGGCCTAAATACAGGGAATGGAGTGGTCTGTCCGAAAATTAAAGTGGACCGTGTTACCCGCAGGGTTCAAACGGGTAAGTATACAAATTTTGCTTCAGATCATGAAATTGTGTAGAATTGTGCCAAAGGGCCTAAATGCTGGGAAAGGAGTGGTCTCTCTGAAATTTAAAGTGGACAGTGTTACCCGCAGGGTCCAAAGAGTAACTATACGAATTTTGGTTCAGATCGGTAAAACGATGAAGATTTTTGCCAAAGGGCCTAAACGCAGGGAATGGAGTGGTCTGTCCAAATTTTCAAGTGAACAGTGTTACCCGCAGGGTTCCAAAGGGTAAGCATACAAATTTTGGTTCAGATCGGTGAAATGGCGTAGAAATCTTGCCAAAGGTCCTAAATGTAGGGAATGGAGTGGTCTGTCCGAAATTATCAGTGCACAGTGTTAATCGCAGTGCTCCAAATGGTAAGTATACAAATGTTGGTTCAGATCGTCAAAACTGTTTAGATTTGTGCAGGGAAAGGAGTGGTCTGTCTGAAAATTAAAGTGACAGTGTTGCCCGCAGTGTTCCAAAGGGTAACAATACACATTTTAGTTCAGATCGGTGAAACGGTGTAGATTTGTGCCAAAGGGCCTAAATGCAGGGAAAGGAGTGTTCTGTCTGAAATTTAAAGTGGCAGTGTTACCCGCAGGGTTCCAAAGGGTAACTATACACATTTTGGTTCAGATCGGTGAAACGGAGTAGATTTGTGCCAAAGGGCCTAAATGCAGCGAATTATTCTGTCCGAAATTTAAAGTGGACATTGTTACCCGCAGGGTTCCAAAGGGTGAGTATTCAAATTTAGGTTCAGATCGGTGAAACGGTGTAGATTTGTGCCAAAGGGCCTAAATGCAGGGAATGGAGTGGTCTGTCCAAAATTATAAGTGGACAGTGTTACTCGCAGGATTCCAAAGGGTAAGTATACAAATTTTGGTTCAGATAGGTGAAACGGTGTAGATTAGTGCCAAAGGTCCTAAATGTAGGTAAAGGAGTGGTCTGTCTGAAATTTAAAGTGGACAGTGTTACTTGCAGGTTTCAAAGGATAACTAACTTATATAAATTTGGGTTCCGATCGGTGAAACGGTGTAGATTTGTGCCAAAGGGCCTAAATGCTGGGAACGGAGTGGTCTGTCAAAAATTATATGTGGACAGTGATACTCGCAGGATTCCAAAGGGTAAGTATACAAATTTTGGTTCAGATAGGCTAGGTGAAACGGTGTAGATTAGTGCCAAAGGTCCTAAATGCAGGTAGAGGAGTGGTCTGTTCGAAATTTCAAGTGGATAGTGTTACCCACAGTGTTCTAAAGGGTAAGTAGCCAATACAAATTTTGGTTCAGTTCGGTGAAACGGTGTAGATTTGTGCCAAGGGCCTAAATGCAGGGAATGGAGTGGTCTGTCCGAAATTTCAAGTTGACAGGGTTACCCGCAGGGTTCCAAAGGGTAAGTTTACACATTTTTGTTCAGATCGGCGGAACGGTGTAGATTTGTAAACATAACAGACAAACTTTGAGCATGATATTAATAGAAGATATATAGCCTACTTGCATTAAACATATATATACTTTTGAACTGACGGTAGCTTTGGGGTCCGGGGGATATGATACGCGAAGCTATGTCGACTTATTTTAGAAACAATGGATAAGTCACATGGTGAGACTCGAAATGTACTCGTGTGATAAGACATTTTATGTCTCAATATGAAGGGAATAACTTAGGCAGCCTTCTTCGCATGAACGCAACCCGCTCAATTTGACAGACGGAGAGAAAATTATAAGACAATTTTAAGAGAAATATAATTACGTAATATGAGAAGATAATTGGAATACATAAATGATCAGAATACAATGGGCTATGTTAAAAAAATTACCGGCGCTCAAAACGTGCAGTTTCGACAAGTTACGTGAGACCTCGCATAGAAAAATACGGTTGACAAACAAATTCGCGATATAAAAACTGGATTGGAAGCAAGTGAATACACGCGTACGGCACTTGTAGTTAGACCGCCAAACCTAGTCACGTGAGAGCCGTATCCAATCAGAAAATTACAATTTCATTAGGAGTAATTAAACGACAATTATTTCTACATACTTTTGGAAATGATTTGAAAACATTAATATCAAAGGTATTTAAAAATAGATAAGCCAGTATACTCAGATTTTTGAGAAGATGACTATTAAAGCTCATAATTTTAATGGAAATGTAACCAAGATCTTAGCCGCGAAATTACGTGATAGACGCTACCAATTTTGATAAGGTGGGGGAAAGTAGTCGTCCCATCGAGTTATTTTGTCGTGAAACTTTGAACTGTGAAGACGTATCGGTCCAGGGCAAAATTAGTACGGGAATCGTAAGAATTGTTCACGGAGAGGACGAAGCTCTCGACGGTCAAGTGGTATGTGATAGACGGTGAAAGTTCTATTATACACAGTGGGAACTAAGATTTCAGCGATTGTAAGAGTGCTAATGATACAAGTGAATTGTATCAGTCATTAACGTGAGTGTGTGATTGAACAGTATATTGATGACTATTACTATAAAACTACAATCCATATACGAGAGTTGTTCGAAAACTATAAGCAGCAAATATTTACGATAATTAGCTACGAACATTGAACATTTCTACGATCATCATTACATTTTTTTAAATCAATTTTACCCTCCAGTTTGGTGTTTCCCACTGACTCAGCTGGGAACTCACCACTACCGCCTCTACGAGCAGTGACCTAGAGCTGGGAAATTCTCGTTGGAGTGGATACAACTGAGGAGGTGTGATCAGCACCTCGCCCAGGCGGCCTCACCTGCAAAGCGAACATGGGCCTCATGAGGTATGGGGAGGGAGGGGAAGATTGGGATGGATAGGCAAGGAAGCGGGAAGGATGCGACCGTGGCCTTACAGTAGGTACTGAACCCGATTTTGAATTATTATCGGTGATATTTTAGTTCCCAATGCTAAGTAAATTGCATTGAAAGTTAGACCCTGGCAAAGCGCACAGAACCAGTTTTTACTGTTAAGCCGAGTATTGTCACGTGATTATAGTTCATTATGAGATGCGCGAGCAAGGTCAATCTCGCATGGATACAAGACATTCCCGCGAAATGATAGCGCTGAATTGATATAAATTATCTGATTGGATATTGTCAACTGACCTATGGTTTAATATAATGAAACCTTATTAAGACCTACTTAATATCATTATATAATTTCACCGAGGACTCATATATGACATTTTAGAACATGGAAAGATTCGTAATTGGAAGAAATAAATTTATCAGCACTTTAGAAGCCAGTAGAAATACGTAGTACATTGTATAATGCTTTATACAAGTACCCGCGTTTTTTTTCGGCGGAATTAGCAAAATGGCGCTAAGAGGAACTTTGGAGGAAGTTGCTGCTCAAGAATTGTGGTCTTTTGTTGGTTACAGCTCGATGTGAGCAGACGTATCGCTGGACGATATTCCCAACGGGGTTTGAATTGTTTGAGTGCGGTGAAGCCAGACCGCGAGGGCAACGTTTGCCTGGGTCAAAGTATTGTACGGCCGGACTCAGATCCTAGCCGAGTGAAACATCGCATTATTGTGCTATTTCACGATCGTGTTCGTGAAGAAGATTATTGCTTGAGTGAACCTTTGAGAAAGCAAAGAACTGTATATAATTACGACCTATTATCAGTATAAGGCTATTTATGATAATATTTTATGCCAGTGCAAAGGCAGTATTCGAATCCAGATGTGTTCTTATGAAACATTGCGCACTGCTCAGAGGCAACTACACAATTATAAGCAGCGAATGTACAGTTACAGCAATGATTTTAAATCAGTGAAACAACGAAGCTACGTGAGTACATGAATTATATTCCCCAACAAGTACAGAACCCAGGACTATGTGCTCCAATGAGTTTGGCTTCTAAAATATATTATTATCATTTCTTCCTATTGGAAATAAAGTCTGTTGACATACCATTTAAGAGAGAGCCTCGCCAAGCCATAAAGTTAAAAGATGAACCTTGTAGCCCATCTCGTCCTTACAAGAATTAGCCATCTAAAAACAAGATATCTTAGATAGATAATCTGAAACAAGCTGTCTCTATTTAAAGACAAGGAAACCGCCAGTAAACAGCTCTCTTTTCTTAAGAAAGCCTTGAGAGTTATTTACTACGGAGTTTTAGAATGATCCAGATGGAATCCTTAGATAACCTTCAACATTTACGCACTATTATTTCCCCACTCAGAGAGACAACTCCCTTTCAAAGAAACAAGCTTCTGATTGGCTTGTCCTTCAGGGAAACTCATAACCCTCACCAGGTATTATCCAGTATTTAACTTGATGCACGAGAGCAGATCGACCTCTTATCTTCTCTTCTACTTTGTAACTTTTGAGTAATGTAACTCTGCTTAACTAGACTGCCCAGCAGTCAGGCTACATGCCTTGAACATAACTAACAACTACTGTGAATGTATTATTTGATGGTCTACTGGAAATAAACAACATTCTTTAGGAATCTTCGTGTTCAGTTGATTCAAGATATACTCAGTCTCGAGGAGGACCTGTGTGGACCGTGTCGTAATTGCTGTCCCACCTGGAAGCAGCGTACTTAATTGGAGTCCTGTCCGGGATTTGAAAGGAACAAAAAACTTAATTGTGGTTCCGTCAGGGATAGCGTATTTAATTGGGGGCCCGTCCGGGATTGATTCATGATTGCCACTAGATCAACGTGCTGATTGGAAGCCAATACTTCAAGTGGCGCCTTTTGTTGCCTATCCAAGAAAGCCAGTATCATCCCGAAAAATACTGAAGTCATCTTGATCATCTGAACCAAGCCGACTGGAAGGAAGTGGTACCGACAACCTCACTGGAGGCCTTTCGTCCATAACTAACCAGCCAACTCTAAGGGAGGAAGCTAGCCGACAACGCTGAAATAAGCGCCTTTCGACAGTAACCAACCACCATCGCCGTGCAAGTATACCGACAACTCCATTAAGGGGCCTTTCGATCGCTGAAACGACATCAAAGGAACCCAACCGACTACGGTACGAGAGGAGGTGACCAACAACGCTGAAACAAGCGCCTTTTGACCGCCATCTATCGCCATCCGTAGCTGCTGTACGTGCGCACCGACAACTCCGGGAGGGGCCTTTCGATTGCACGACATCGCAGAAGAAAGACCAACCGACTACGCAGACCGGAATGCAGTCCATGCTAATCGTCATTTCCTGGCTGTGAGTACATTCAAAGTACCCTGTTTTTTGTGATACCTTACATATTATTGTTTATAACATAGTTCATTTCTCAAAAGAAATTTTCAAGGAAGAGCATTAATAATAACATATTTTGCCTTTCAAAAGAAAGTGAGTGCGCGTAAAACTAGAACAAGTTTCGCATGCCATTATTCTTTTGAATTAATGCATAATTCATAAACAGTAATATTAAAAGTAGGCCTAATAGTATTAATAATAAATAAATAAATCATTATTCTCCTATATCGTGGAAACCTGAACGGGGCTCCTTCACGTATCATTCTTAATTAGCATTTAGTTAATAATAATAACAATAATAATAATATATTTTTCTTTAACCCAGTGATAATAAATAAATAAATAAATAATCTTTAATTATTTCAATTAAACTGATCAATTAATTAATGAACTTTTGTTCAAGAACATAAAGTCGAAATTGAAAGGAGAAGCGAGTAGTATTTTAGATCAATATCAAGCAAGTAATTAATTTTAAGAAACTCTATTTAAACTAAATTTCATTTAATTCATTTGTTTAAGTTTCTAATTATTCTATTTTACATACCTAACTAAAACAACACAATATATATACTTAATAGTAAATATTTAAAAGAAAAAAAAACTCAACTCCCAAAACAGGTTTCGAACTACTCGACCACTAAGCCACTCAACGCACACTACATTCTCAAATTTTAACCCCACTCCAACAAAAACACATTAAACCAATCCTTCACCTAAAATCAAACCCACAAATCTTTCCTTATATAAATTACAATTAAGCTCCGAACACCCAACCTTGTAATTCACACTAAGTAACATGGACATAGACCTAATAGAGACCATAAATTTTACCAAAATCGATTGGAAAGTTGCATAGGAAAACCAAAAGAAATGTTCTATTGTATCAAAAAGTTGTATAACTTACCAATCTACACGATACTTTTGCAACGAACGCTTGTTGCAAGGACAGTAAGCGCTCTTCAACATTATGAGGGAGAAGTTGGATCCGCGGCAAGGTTATTGTTAGCCAAATGGAGAATTATAGTAGCCGCAGAAATGTCAGACGATGAGGAAGATGCAGGGGAAAGAAATAGAAGGAGAGGATAGGAAGATCATGAAACAATTATTCACTCTCTTAAAGTACAATCAAACATCCCGAGGAAACACAACAATTCGAATCCGCATGCAAAATTCGCATTCAAACAGGAGTTAGAACACGTATTTGATTATGACACTGGTCACCTGTCACTTGAAACCCCTTTCGAGCACGATTCAGAAAATTATCAGGTCTTGTATCCTGCAGAAACAAATTTAAAACCAGAATTTAGTAAACCAGTGCTAGTTGAGCCTTTGGAAAATATCTATATACAACCATTAGAAATAAATTCTATTTAGGAGTACGAGATTCAGGAATATCTCCGCACACAGCATATGAATGACATAAAGAGGTGTCATATCAGAAATATGCTCTGAATTCGCGGATGTGTTTCATTATCCAGGGTGTGACTTAACATTCACCAATGAAGTAAAACACTTCATTCGAACTACCGACGAGGATCCGGTATACCAGAAAAATTACCGTTATCCTCCCGCGCTAAAGAAAGTACTGAGCGAAGAAGTAGAAAAACTTCTTAAACAAGAGATAATTACCCACAGTGAAACTCCATATAGTAATCCAGTATGGATAGTGCCAAAGATGCTAGATGCTTCAGGACAAAAGAAATGGAGACTGGTCATAGACTTTAGGCAACTAAATAAAAAGACCATTGAAGACAAATATCCTCTTCATAGGATAGAAGAGATTCTAGATAATCTAGGACACAGCCGCTACTACTCAACTTTAGACCTCGCGCAAGTATTTCACCAAATTGAGATGGATCCTAGATCAATAGAAAAGACGGCTTTTACTATAGATAATCGGCATCTGCAATATTGTAGAATGCCGTTTGGTCTTAAAATGCTCCTGCCGCTTTACAGCGCGAAATGGACAACGTCCTACGCCCTTTTATTTACAAGTTCTGTTTTGTGTATATTGATGACATCATAATATACAGCAAATCCCAAGAGGAGCATAGACAACACCTTACCCTTATAATGCAGAAATTACGAGAGGTGAACCTGAAGATACAGCTTGATAAGACTGAATTTCTTCACAAGGAAGTAGCTTTTCAAGGGCATGTTGTCTCGCAGGGCGGTGTAAAGCCAAACCCGAAAAAATTAAAGTAGTAAAAAACTACCTCATTCCCAACACCACGAGAGAAATTAAACAATTTCTAGGTCTTGCGGGTTTTTACAGGAAGTTTCTAAAAGATTATGCCAAAATTGCATATCCAATGACCCGCTGCTTAAAGAAAGGAACCAAAATTGATGCAGAAAATCCCGAGTACAAATCTGCATTTGAAACCCTAAAAACCCTGTTAATAAATGAGCCAGTATTAGCCTACCCAGATTTTGAGAAACCATTCGTGTGTACCACGGATAGTTCAGAATTCGCATTAGGCAGTGTTCTCACAAAGAAGGGACATCCTATTGCCTACTATTCCAAAACTTCAAACCCCGCCGAGAGAAAATATTCAACAATAGAAAGGGAACTACTTGCCATAGTAGAAAGTAGTAAACATTTTAAGCCTTATTTATGGGGACGACACTTCACTGTAGAATGTGATCATCCTCCGCTCCAATGGCTTTTTTCTCTGGAAGATCCTAGTTCGAGACGCTATCGCTGGAAAATCAAATTAGGAGAGTTTGCCATCTCTTGATGAATACAGTACATTTGCATTTGTCAGTTGGCACAGGCTAGAGTAAAAGGTGGCTTTTCACCGATGTCTCAGTCTCACTCATGGCTGTGATTATATGGAAGCTACTGGGGTATGGATGGTGCTTAGTAATGGCATTTGGGGCACAGTCAGTGCCTGTGAATGCTGTGAAAGGTTCTACTCATAGGGTTAGGACTACTGTTCTGACTCAGTGAGGAAAGCAATGGCAAACTACCTCACTCCTCTTCTTGCCTAGAACGCCTCAAAATAGCGATGCCTTGGATTTTTGTGGGTATCTACTCACATAACGTAACGGCGGTGCTTTTTGAGGATCCAACCAGCCTTCAGGCTGACTACCTAACAGATTTTGACATAAAGTATGTCAAAGGAAAAACCAACTATGTCGTGGACGCACTTTGACGAATACAAGTGAACATAAATGAGGAAACAGTTTCTAATGAAGCCATCCCTGGAGATGATACATACCAGCATGAAATGGATAATGAAACTGTACATTCCAATCAGGAAGACCCGATTTTCACTTTAAAAATATCAGAGAGAAATTTGAATCAAAACCGTAACCAGATCATCGTAAAATACGGAGAAATTCCAAGGAATCTAGAACAGAAACTATTTAAGAGATTTACCCGCCACGTCATGATTGTAACACAGAAAAATCTTTATGACGATTTAAAGAGACACCTTCTTAAAGTCATAAATACTTCAAACAGGTACACCGCCTATTTTGATGATGTAACACAAGAGATCCCATTTATCAGAGTATGCCAGAGATTGTTTACTTCAAAATTGATAATTATCAGGACATCTAAATTGCTAGAGGACATAGAATGTTCAGAAACTCAACAAGAAGTTCCGTGACGAACTAAAGAGCCTACTTTTCTTAAAATTTAAGATTCATGCCAATGATTAATCAATATGGATCTATCTAGAATAATGACGAAATTAAGTTGGTGATTTCGAAATTTCTAATTAGTTCGGAATACTATATAGGCTACCTGGCATAATGTAGCCTAATAGAGAACTACAGTTGGCAGCCCTGGTGACTGAATATATTCTTAGTTCCATCTCTTAAGGTACAGAATACAAAATTTGGTTGAAGTCCAATGGATAGCATGGACGTTACATGCAGTTAAACATTGGATCTAACAGTACGCGTAAAATCATGTTGGCAACAATGACATACATGTATTGGTCAGAAATAATCTGAAATAATATGGTCTATTGTTCTGTCAATTTTGAATGAAATTCATTAGTTAGTATAGAAGTTACATGCATTTTAAAATTGGACCTATCAGCAGGCTTAGTATCATGTTGGCAGCACTGGCGTAGTCCTATATTTAGTTACTCCAAATTAATCTAGAATGCCAGGTACTATACGTGTGCAAAGTTTAGAGCAATTGGCTTGCATACTTCCTGATATATTGATATTAGGGTAGCAAAAATAGAGACAGCATTTATTAACAGTTGGCAGCCCTGGTTACTCTTAAGAATCAGCATAGCCATATCTGTTATGGTACACATAGCACACACGAAATTTGGTTGAAATACAAATGATAGTATAGAAGTTACTAGTATTTAAAGTTGGACCGCTCAGCAGGCTTAGAATCATGTTGGTAGCACTGACGTATATAAGTTACTCCAAATTAATATAGAATGTCAGGTACTATACGTGTGCATAGTTTAAAGCTGTTGGCTTGCATACTTTCTGATATATGAGTATTTGGATTAAAACAAATTGAGAGCATTTATTAACAGTTGTCAGCCCTGGTGGCTCTTAAGAATACGCTCAGTCAGATCTGTTTATGTACACATAGCACATACGAAATTTGGTTGAATTGCATTTGATAGTGTAGAAGAAATATGCATTTAAAAATTGGACCTATCAGCAGGCTTATAATAATCATTTTGGCAACACTGCCATGTATGGCCTCCTGGAAATTAAACTGCAATATTATTATCTATGCGTGTGCAGATTTTGAAAAAGCTCCCATTTATACCTTCCAAGATATCGAACATGGAGCTCAAATTTCAATTGCGATTTTTCAGCAGTTTGTAGCACTGACATCATTTACAAATATGGCCGTGAGATATTCAGGTATAGATCTTTACTCCTACCAAATTTTGTTTCCATTGCTCCAGCCGTTTAGGAGTTGAAAGGGGGGACACACACACAGCCAGGCAGACAGACAGACAGACAGAAGGACAGACAGACACACATTTGCCCGATCTCATAAGTCTACTTTTTCCTCATTTTTGCAGAATGTGAAAAGTAGGCTAAAAACAGCTGATACTACAATATCATTCAATAAATCACAATGGTATTATTGAAACATTTGAGCACCTTCAAACCAAGTAATATTGGCCACATTTAAATGAACAGATCAGAAAACTAATTAACCAATGCAATTTGTGTCAAAGGAACAAGTATGAGAGGCACCCAAATGAGGTAGCAAATCAGGGTCCTATTGTAGCAGACCGCCCATTTGCCCAGATTCACATTGACACTTTTCATTTCGAGCAGAACCGTATCTTAACGATACTGGACGTATTTTCCATGTACGGACAAGCATACGTATTAGGTAATTGTACAGCTATGGTAGTTTTGAATCAACTACAAGTTTATTTTTCACACCATGGGTATCCCAAAAGAAACACTCATGATCAAGTAGGAGAATTTGAAAATAGCTTAATTACAGAGTACTGTAAAGCTACGAACATTGAGTATCATGCCACCACACTTCTGAATTCAACCTCAAATTCACCCGTGGAAAGACTGAATTCAACCCTCCTCGAAAAATTAAGAATGTTGAGAGATAAATTTACCCCGTTACCATAGCTCATAATCACTGCAATCACAAAACATTAGACCACATTTTCTCCCCATCACCAAAAATTAATGAATACATAGGAAGACAAGCAAGCCAAATTAAGGTTTTAATGAAAGAAAGAGCGATCCAAGGGATTCCAACTTTGAACACCCCTATAAAATAGGTGAGGTAGTTTATGTTTTGGTTCCCCTAACCAGAAACAGGAAATCAAAGAATTTGTATAATGAAGGCACAATAACCAAAATTGAGAAAAACCGAGTTTATTGTAAAATGAAAAACGGTAAAATTCATGTCCGAAACTTCCATGATATAAAGCCTAAGAGGAAAATTCTTCCCATTACAGATTCTTACCAGGGTATGCCATCACCCACACAGAACCCGTAAAAACTCCAGGATTCTATGCCGATCCTATGGGACTTGTAGTAGTAATAATTAACAACTATCACAAATTCATGTTTCATTTTAACCTTACTACTTTAAAAGAGGCATATAAAAATATTGATGGCACTGTCCCTAGTCTAGTATTAAAAAGTAATAATACTTTTCCCTATTTAATAAATGAATTAATTGAAGTAACTAAAGAAACTAAAAAGGATTTAAATAAATTAAAACCAAACATTTCTAATAGAACTAGGAGAGGTTTAATTAACGGATTAGGGAAAGTAATTAAATTCATCTCTGGTAATCTGGACCAAGATGATTTGGATAATTTGCAAGGTCAATTAGACACTTTAAAACAAAGCCGTAATAATGAGATAATACATATAAATAAATTGGTGTCTTTTGCAAATTCAATTGACCAAAAAATTTTACGATGAAATGAATCATTTTACCAGTAATATGAGGGTACTACAGGGTATTATCCAGACAGAAGATTTCAAGATCAACCTACTGGAAGACCTTCAATATGTTTTAATGTGCATCAATAAATATAACAAAATAGTGCAAGTGTTTCAGGAATCTATTTCTCTCTCATTTAATGAGATGACAAACGTGAAATTATTCTCCAGAAAGGACTTAACTAATTTGGTAAAACATTTGCTATCTATTTACCCTGTCAAGAGTATGATTCGTGCAGATCGATACCCTCAATTTGAAAATTTAAAATTGTCAAAAACCCAGGTAATTATAATGGACGAAGAAATTATTGAAATCCTTTCCATGCCCATCACGGATGGAAATCAATATCAATTGTATGATATCACCCATGTACCAACTATTGAAAATGCTATCCTTATCCCGACTGAAAAATATTATTTACAAGGACCCACATTAAAATGGTCCAGTACACCTTGTGTGAAAATCACACAATCATATGTATGTATGTATTATAATATTATAATCACCAATTGTAGTCTAACAAATCCTGCCGGATGTGAATATGCATCTATAAGAAATTATATAAGAATATTCCAACCTATAAATAAGGAACACATTCTTTTCTTTAGCAGAACACCTGAGATAATTCTGCAGACATGCACGGAAACCCAAAGCTCTCTGAAACTCTCAGGTCCACAAATAATATTTTCAAACGAATCTTGCCCAATGTCTAGTATAGGAATAATGCTGCAACAAAAACCTACTAATTACGTTCACAACTTCCCAATCCTGAATATCCATGACATGCCCATAATAAAAAAAGTGAAGTATGTATGTCTACCCCTTATTATTCCCGTTTTCCAACGGGGTCGGGGATGAGATGCGATGGAAGACTTTGTGGCGATGGTTTTTATGGCCCGATGCCCTTCCTGATGCCAACCTCAGGAGAGGAGTTAATGAGAGATGAAATGAATGATGGTGAATGAAACTGGGCAAGGATGTGGAAGGAAGCGGCCGTGGCCTGTCAGAAGGTACCGTCCCAGCATTTGCCTGGTGTTGAAAATGGGAAACCACGGAAAACCATTTCAAGGACGGCCGACGGTGGGGCTCGAACCTACGCGTCTACCGAGTCAGCAGAGAGCTTGGCCCCATGACCTAATGCTGCGCGTTAGCCAGCGTAGCCACTACTGTCGGTCATAATAAAAAGTGAAGTAAACGTCCTTAATTCCCATCTTGATGTAACCAAATTGAAATAAGACCTGAAACCCATTCCTACAACTTATATCACAAAGAGGCAGTTTACATCCATTAATATAATTTTTGTAATAATTGTAATATGTATCACTTTGTTTATATTCAGACAAAAAATATGTCATTTATGTAAATCTGTAAAACTTAGACGTAAGAAAAATTTAAATGTCACTGAGGACAGTGGCACTCTAAGGGGGGAGGAATTATATTCCCCCATCAAGTACAGAACCCCGGACTATGTGCTCCAATGAGTTTGGCTTCTAAAATGTATTATTATTTCTTCTAATTGGAAACAAAGTCTGTTGACATATCATTTAAGAGAGAGCCTCGCCAAGCCATAAAGTTAAAAGATGAACCTTGTAGCCAATCTCTTCCTTACAAGAATTAGCCATCTAAAAACAAGATATCTTAGATAATCTGAAACAAGCTGTCTCCATTTAAAGACATGGAAACCGCCAGTAAACAGCTCTCTTTTCTTAAGAAAGCCTTGAGAGTTATTTACTACGGAGTTTTAGAATGATCCAGAAGGAATCCTTAGCTAACCTTCAACATTTACGCATTATTATTTCCCCACTCAGAGAGACAACTCCCTTTCAAAGAAGCAAGCTTCTGATTGGCTAGTCCTTCAGGGAAACTCATAACCCCCACCAGGTATTATCCAGTATTTAACTTGGTGCACGAGAGCAGATCGACCTCTTCTCTTCTACTTTGTAACTTTTTAGTAATGTAACTCTGCTTAACTAGACTGCCCAGCAGTCAGGCTACATGCCTTGTACATAACTAACAACTACTGTGAATGTATTATTTGGTGGTCTACTGGAAATAAACAACATTCTTTAGGAATCTTCGTGGTCAGTTGATCAGGATATACTCAGTCTCGAGGAGGACCTGTGTGGACCGTGTCGTAATTTCTGTCCCACCTGGAAGCAGCGTACTTAATTGGAGTCCTGTCCGGGATTCGAAAGGAACAACAAACTTAATTGTGGTTCCGTCAGGGATAGCGTATTTAATTCCTGAACTTTGAAACGACATTGATTTATAGTGAGATCTTTATTCTTTTGATTTTCACTACAATGGCTATTACGAATTTGGAAGGAACGCTGAATTACAATTTTATGGCAGATGTGGATATGGAGTAGTACTATTATGTGCCAGGAATACATTTAACGGAGACGCACACTCTGAGCAACCACAATTATTATTATTATTATTATTATTATTATTATTATTATTATTGCCTTTATTGATGGCGCAGTTAGGGCTCTTGGCCCTCTCTTACACTTAACCACATTAATACAATACAATAAACATATTATGACATGTATATAACTGACAAAATTAAACTACACACATCAAATAAAGTTTTGCATCACCTCGGTTCCCAGATCTCCGGCATATAGACGTTGACTGTGTATATTGTATCCAAGATACAGTCCCTTTGACTGTTCATAGATGTCACTAAAACTGCTCAAAGATGTAAACAACCATGCATGAGCAGGGCCTATTAGACGGAGGGGGTACGACAGCCGATCAGTTCCAGTCATTCCACCAGGACGAAGGTACGCTGCTCATGTTGTCTGTAGTTCTACCATGCCTAGAAGGTCAATACCGCAGTTCGATCGCGTCCGCATTGTTACTTTGTGTCAAGAAGGGCTCTCAACAAGGGAAGTTTCCAGGCGTCTCAGAGTGAACCAAAGCGATGTTGTTCGGACATGGAGGAGGTACAGAGATACAGGAACTGTCGATGACAGGCCTCGCTCAGGCCGCCCAAGGGCTACTACTGTAGTGGATGACCGCTACTTACGGATTGCCGCTCGGAGGAACCCTGACAGCAATGCCACCATGTTGAATAATGCGTTTCGTTCAGCCACAGGACGTCGTGTTTCAACTCAAACTGTGCGCAATAGGCTGCATGATGCGCAACTTCACTCCCGACGTCCATGGCGAGGTCCAGCTTTGCAACCCCGACACCATGCAGCGCGGTACAGATGGGCCCAACAACATGCTGAATGGACCCCACGGAATTGGCATCACGTTCTCTTCACCGATGAGTGTCGCATATGCCTTCAACCAGACAATCGTCGGAGACGTGTTTGGAGGCACCCTGGTCAGGCTGAACGTCTTAGACACACTGTCCAGCGAGTGCAGCAAGGTGGTGGTTCCCTGATGTTTTGGGGTGGCATTATGTGGGGCCGACGTACGCCACTGGTGGTCATGGAAGGCTCCGAAACGGCTTTACGATACCTGAATGACATCCTCCGACCCATAGTGCAACCATATCGGCAGAATATTGGAGAGGCATTTGTCTTCATGGACGACAATTCTCGACCTCATCGTGCACATGTTGTGAATGCGTTCCTTCAAGATAACGACATCGCTCGACTACAGTGGCCAGCATGTTCGCCAGACATGAACCCTATCGAACATGCCTGGGATATGTTGAAAAGGGCTGTTTATGGACGTCTTGACCCACCAACCACTCTGAGAAATTTACGCCGAATTGTCGTTGAGGAGTGGGACAATTTGGACCAACAGTGTCTTGATGAACTTGTGGATAGTATGCCACGGCGAATACAGGCATGCATCAATGCAAGAGGACGTGCTACTGGGTATTAGAGGTAGTGGTGTGTACTGCAATCTGGACCACAAATGCTGAAAGTCTAGCTGTATGATGGTACAACATGCAATGTGTGGGTCTCATGAGCAATAAAACGAGCTGAAATGTTGTTTGTGTTGATCTCTATTCCCTTTGTAATTAACGGTTCCGGAACTCTTGGAACCGAGGTGATGCAAAACTTTTTTTGATGTGTGTATAATAGACAGATAATGACTTTCACACTCTCATTCACTCATCCAGTCACACTTGTTGTCTGTCAGCAGTGTTCAGCAGGCAGCCCCAGCGGGTGCTCTTGAATTTATATAGTAAGGTGGTGCCCCTGACACTGGCTGGAAGGGTATTTCACATCCTAGACCCCACCACATGAAAAGAGTTGTTGTATATAGAAGAGCGATTAATAGGAATGGAGAGGGAAGAACCAGAGCGTGTATTATTACCATGGAAAGAAGACAAGTACTTGAATTTATTTGATAAGTCTATCGTCAGGCAATAATTGGAAAATCTGGACAAGAATGTGATATGATCGACGTAGTTCAGGTTTCAGCCAGGAAAGAGCGCAATAATAGGGAGTGATATGTTTATCATAGCTCAGATCGTAGATAAATCGTATACAAGAATTGAGAGCTAGTTGAAGTTTCAAAGTTAGTGTTTTGGTTGCGTCTAAAAGAATAACGTCACAGTAGTCAAGAATAGGAAGTATTAGTGTCTGTATGAGTAGGATTCTTACTTTAAATGGTAAAATATCTTTTTTTTTCTTTTGAGGGAGTGGAGTGTTGCAAAAATCTTCTTGCATACACTCTGTACATGTTCAGACCAGTTAAGAGTCTGGTTTATTATCACACTAAGATTTTTCACTGTAGGACAGTATGGAATTTCATTGTTGTTCAGTACGATTGGGGGAATAATTTGATCTCGGAGTGACGTCAATAGTTTTTGAGAGCCAATTATGATAACTTGTGTTTTGGAGGGATTCAAAGTAAAGTAAAGTAAAAGAAGGGAATTTTCCTGAGTATATTTTCCAAGTCGTTGAAGGTCAGCGTTGATAGTTTCAATTGTCAATGGAATGTCATTTGTCTTGCAGTGGGAGTATATTTGTAAATCATCTGCATATAGGTGATATTTGCAATTTTTCAAATTAGATGAGATGTAAACATGAAAAATATTAATATGGATGACTTAAAACATGACGCATACAACCTTCCCTGGAAGTGTTTTAAGTCATCCATATTAATATTTTTCATGTTTCTAGTTATAATATGTTTTGGTGTGTACTGGCACACGTAGGGAGTACGATAGGTATATTAGGTCATGGGTGGAGATAGATGGTACGGGTATTTGCCCGAAAGTTTCAACTCTGTCGATTGCTTGTCACAAGATGGTCAATGAGTGTATGTGATTCGTATTTATCAGAGTAAATGTGGTTTGTAGGTTCCAGGGGAAGAATAGTCACGTCGCAGGAAGAGAACAGGTTTTGTAATTGCTTGGTCTCGTACGTCTGTGTCAGTAAATTTGTATTGTAGTCACCTACGGCTATTACGTGTTCGTAGCTTGGAAGTAAGTCGAGCAAGCGGTTTTCAAATTCACTCATGTTTGTTATTCTTGGCGGCTTATATACAACAGCTACCAGAGTCTTTTGTTGGCCAACAATTACTTCAGCAAACATGAATTCCGGTCCTGGTTGTGTGCTAAGTGTTGATACACATATTACCTGTCTTTTTAAGTCGCTTCTACAGTACATGGCAACCCCGCCTGCTCGCCTCCCGTCATTTCTGTCATGACGTTCCAGCGAGTACCGATTTAGTTCTACCATGCTAGACGGGATGTCAGGTTTTAACCAACTTTCACTTATACAGAGGATATGGATATTGTTTTCGTTTATTATTGTCTGTATTTCGTCGTGATGCGCGACCAGTGACAGAGCATTAATATGGCAACATTGTAATGAATGCTTGTATGAGGAAAGTGCCTGTTTAGTAGAAAGCCAGTGGTGTAAGGCGTGGGCTAGGCTGGCCAAGGTCAGTTAGCTCATTTATACAATAGCTCAGCTGGGTAACGGGAGATATATCTTAAAATAGAAGAAACCTACCTGGACCTCCCGCTGGACACTGCCGACCGCTACCAACGCACACACACATACACACACACGTATTACTAAACTTGTCTAATATAAACATTACGCACATGTTCATTTCACTGCGCTCTGATATCCCGCATTTGCTGCACGTTTTCCAGCTCCCTAAATGTGGTGACGGTCTTCTTAGTTCCATCAGGGAGGTGGATTAAAATGCGGCCGTCCTGGGTCCAGACTCGGGTGGGTCCGAAGTGGTCTCTCGCTGCATTTAGGATCGTTTTCCGTTTTTTTTTTTTTGTGAGGGATTCAGTAATAAGCATCTTGGTTCCCTTTAGGAGGCACTTGGACTTCCAGATGCGATCTCGCTCGTGGTAGCGGAGGAATTTTACAATAATAGGGCGTTTCCCAGTAGCTACCACTTCAGCTGCTCTTCGCTTCGGCCGCCCAATCCTGTGACATCTATCCAGGCTCTCCATAGGGAGGTCCACGTTCAACGTCGTCTAGATTGTGTCCCTCACCTTCTCGTACACATCTTCTTCGGGGTTCTCACAGATCCCGTGGATGAGAAGGCAGTTTCTCCGACTGCATTGCTCTCCTTCGTCCAGCAGCTCCTCGTGGTGGTCAAGTCTCCACTCCAGCTTGCTCAGTTCTTCTTTAAGCACAGCCAGTTTGGAGGTGACAGTGCTTCGGAACTCGCGAAAATCACGATTAAGCGAGTCTAGGGAATCTTGACCCGGGTTGGCAGCACTGTTCAACAACTGAAGGCGTGCTTCAAAGTCTGCCATCGTTGCCTCAACAACATTTACAGGTTTTTTCACCTTTTGGATTGACATAATGATGTAGAAAATGTTCAGGCACGTACTTCAGACACTAAGTTACTTGGTCACTCACTTTCGGGCCGAAAATTGCGGTTAAAAACTGCGGTTTGCGCGGGATAAAGCGGAGCACTCCTACAGGCCTCCTATGCCAGCCACCATCTTAGAGTATGTGCAATAATAAGAATATTTCGATTCATAACAAATCTACGAAAATTTTAATTATCTGATATTATGAAAGCCAACTATCTACATTGCTCAATAATGATCGTCGATTTCAAGAGTAGATGACGCAAGAAGACATCTCTTGAAGCCAGAAGAAGACAAGGGTAATCCCAGTCTATTGCTTGAAGCTTGGTATCCGTTGAATGGAGGAGAGGGATTCGCCGCCCGAAGAAGAAGGAGGAGACGGGAGGAGAGCGGTTTGAGACCCGAGGAAGCAGTATGCACGGAATAAGGTGCGGAGTTCCAGACTCTTCTGTATGGAGATTCTGGAACATCATGGTATTCCTTATACCAATTTAACTTCTAGAATCGACTCAAGGTAGAACGGCGAGATGTATTTACCAGTAGGTAGAATAGTTTGATAACCTTTTGAGCACCATTTCTCCATGTATTTTGATAGTGATTGAACTTGGATATTTTTCGACACTTAATATTTATATTCTTAATTTTTCAACTTCGATTTCAACTCTACTATTTTTGAACTGAAAGTTAATGTAATGAAATTGCGTTTCCAATATATAATAAGAGTAGGGGAGCAGTAGGGGTCCTGTCCCACTCGACGCGGCTGTGCCCATAAAACAAACATGGCGGCCAAGCCAAGTTCAAACATTTAAATAGACTTTTCTTGTGAACCCATGGTTGGATTTGAACATGTGACATGTCGTAGGTCTCGAGGTGACGTCCCCTTTCCAATAGACCACTTGTTATATTTTTATATTTTTAGAAAATTTTTGTTTTTTAAAGTAGGCGATATTTTTAAAACTCATCATGATAGAACGTTGTACAATGGCTCAAACAAAAGGTCTCTATGTCCTTTATTGTTAGAACAAAACTTTATATTTTTTACATTTTTTTTTTCAAAAACGTCCAATTTTTCAAGTGGGCTATATTTCAGAAACTAGGAATTTTACAAAAACGTTTGTTTGAGGTAAATGAATGGTCTTTACCCCGTTTACCCCCAAACCAAGTTTCAAGTCTCTAGAAGAAAAACTGTGTAGTAGTTGGTTTTGGGGGGTTCTGGCCCCACCGCTACGGCTCCACCACTCAAGATGGCGGCGGCACGCAACGACGTACATGGCGCGCTTTTCGAATAAAGCTGGTGAGCATGGCCTAACCTAACCTACCCTAGTCAAGCTAACTTAGTATATAGTCAGTTGTCCCGATTCTTTTTGTTAAGAATGGAAGGGGTTATGAGATGTGGAAAGGATGATGCATGGATAGTGATATGTCTGCTTGTTGGGATGAGATAGTGATATGTTTTGTTAATTGGAGTGGGGAATGTTATGTTTGTTAGTTAATTAAAAGGCACACGGACTGATACTAGAATACTAGATGTATTATGGCACATTTCGACATGATTGATTACATACATGTTGACCAAAGAATACATACAGGAAGTCACATGATTCTCATCATAAAGTCACTGTAAATAGAACATAGTGCAAAACAAGCATTACCAACATACTTATGAACTAAAATTAAAAACTAAAGTTGTACAGAACAATTGATTATCTTTATGATAGTAAGACATTCTAAACCCTCACTTAATCGATTGTTTGTACACACAACACATGAATTAATATGCCATCCCCATGGATGCAATACAAAAATCATGTTTTGCTCTTGGAAGTTGTTTGGTTAGCACATCAGCAATCATCTGTTCAGTTGACAAGTATTGTACACTGACAACACCACATTTCACCCAATGCTTTATTTGATGGAACCTGACATCAATGTGTTTACTTTTGCTGCCAGATGACTGGTTCAGACACATATTAATAGCTCCTTGGTTATCATTAAATATTTTAATACATTTGATTGGGACTGATAATTCCCCAAGAAGACCTCTTAAATACACACCACCCTTACCATATTCACTAGTAGAAACATACTCTGCAAAAGTTGAGCTATCTGCAATAGTTACAGATCTTTGTTTTCTTGCCTGCCAACTAATGGCTTCACCTGCTAGCTTGAACACATAGCCAGTAACAGATTTTCTATCAACAGCACAAGCAGCAAAATCAGCATCTGCATAACCAGTTAAACTACAACCTCCTTTACAATATTTTAGCCCTAAGCCCATTGTACCCTTCAGATATCTAACCACTCTCAGGGCAGCATTGAAATGTTCATCATCATTGCAACTGTTGAAATGGCTTAAATAACTAACAGCAAAACATATGTCAGGCCTGGTGCCTACCGTCAGATACATAAGGGCACCTATCAATTTTTGATACAGTGGATGATTTGTAGAATTCATTGGCCTGACAAGTTTTACACCAAGTGCTAGGGGCATGTTCACTGGTTTACACTCCTCCATACCATAGTTTTTGACAATGTCGAGAGCATAGCTCTCAGTAAACCACTCACTGTTACTTAAAAAATTATATATTTATGGGATAAATGGTAAAACTCAAGATTGGTTCGCTTCCTATCTGTACGATCGAAAGCAACGAACATTATTATTATCCAATGGGAATAAGTATTATTATAAATGGGAAAGGGTGACCAAAGGCGTGCCACAGGGTTCAATACTGTGACCAATCTTATTTCTTTTGTATGTGAATGATTTGCGTCTAACCATCAAACAGAATGTTGTACAGTTTGCAGACGATACTTCTGTAATTGCATCCTGAGAAAGAAATTGTAACATTGAAAATATTTTGCAGGAAACACTTGAATATCTAGGCTCTTGGTGTAGAGAAAATTACTTGCAATTAAACATGCTTAAAACAGAAATAATGCTGTTTAGCAGCAAACATTCCTCACAAAAGGAAATTGAACTTAGTCTGGATGGCACTGATCTTGCAAATAAGAATAATGTTAATTTTCTTGGCATGACATTAAATAAGAATCTATGTCGGTCGAGTC
Organism: Meconema thalassinum; assembly: GCA_946902985.2. NCBI lineage: Eukaryota > Metazoa > Arthropoda > Insecta > Orthoptera > Tettigoniidae > Meconema > Meconema thalassinum. The sequence goes on along the minus strand of OX336388.2, from coordinate 598,625,181 downwards.
ACATTGACGGCCTTGTTAAACGATTAAATAGCTTTGTATATGCAGTATCTATCCTGGCAGGAGCTACCGATATAAGAGTCATGATAACAGTGTACCATGCATATTTCTTGTCTGTTATTAGATATGGGATTATATACTGGGGTGGGGATTCAGATATGGCAAGAATATTTATTATGCAGAAAAAGATAGACAGAGCAATGTGTAATGTAAATCGAAGAGTATCTTGTAAAGAACTATTTAAAAAGCTAAACATTATAACTGTCCCTTCTTTATATATATTTGAAATTACTTTATTTGTTTTCAAAAACCCCTTGTTGTTTCAAAACAATCATTTTTCCCATAATTGTGATTCAAGATATAAATCAAATTTCAAACTGCCCTGTCATAGACTAAAACTGTTTGAGAAAACTCCACATTATGTAGGAATGAAAGTCTTCAACAAAATCGGGAGGAAATTCAGTAACATGTCTATTGTGCAGGTGAAGAAATCCATTCAAAAAATTCTGATTGATAAATGCTTTACCGCGTTGAGGAATTTGTTAATGATTCTGACATATGAAGATGATTTTGTTTTGTTTTATGATGATTGTAAAATGTCCAGATGAGGATGTCATTCTTTTTATGTGATTATTGTAAATATTGTTTTCTTTCCTTAAATTCTTATTCATTGTATTATTCATTTTGAATACTATTATTCAGCTGACGAGCCATCAATGTAATGAAACATATCAGTTTTCTTTGTATATACATGTTATGTGGCAATAAAGAAATGGAATGAAATGAAATGAAATGAAATGAAATTGATCCAACTTAACTGAATGAGATTTCCGATCTCTTATCACTCTCATACCTAGACATTCACTTACAGGACCCAAGTTCCTTATTTTAAAACATTTAGACAATAGAAGAATATACACATGGATGAGACCAGGAGATACAGGGCGTTACCAAATCGACTTCATTATGGTCAAGCAGAGGTTTCGAAACCAGATTTTGGATTGCAAATCATATCCTGGTGTTGACATAAACTCTGACCACAATCTGGTTGTTATGAAATGCAGATTAAAGTTGAAGAAACTGAAGAAAAGTCAAAAGTCAAAAAGGTGGGCAATAGACAGACTGAAAGTGAAGGCTGTAAACGAAGATTCAAGAAGAGTATAAAGGAAGGACTAATGAAAAACCCGAAACCATCTTCAATTGCAGACGAATGGGCACTTTTCAAGAATGAAATAACGAAATCCGCAGAAGAAAACATTGGTAGGAAAGATAGAATAGGTAAAAACCGTGGATCACTCAGGATATACTAGAATTGATGGATGAAAGGCGGAAACACAAGAATTAAGAGATGAAAAGGGGAAAGCTGAATACAGACGTCTGAGAAATGAGGTTAACAAGAAGTGCAAGGAAGCGAAAGAAGAATGGTTGAAAGAGAAATGTGCAGGTATAGAAAATTGTCTGAAATCAGGAAAAGTGGACACAGCTTATCGAAGGATTAAGAACACTTTTGGGGAAAAGAAGACTAAGTGCTGTAATATTAAGGACACAAATGGAAAGCCTCTAACAGATAGGGAAGAAAAGGTTGAGAGATGGGAAGCTTACATAGAGTGTTTGTATAAGGGAAAGGAGATTGAGAATCATGTAATGGAAAGGGAGGAGGAAATTGTTGAGGATGCAAAAGGAGATTTAATATTGAGATCAGAATTTGATAGAGCATTGGAGGAACAAAGCACCAGGCATAGATGATATACCGATTGAGTTGCTACGCTGCATAGGAGATGAAGGTCTGATCAGGTTATTTCACTTGGTGTGTAGGATTTATGACACATGAAGTACCCCCTGATTTCAAGAAGAATGTTATTATCCCTATACCAAAGAAAGTGGGAGCTGACAGATGTGAAGATTACTGAACAATCAGCTTGATTTCTCATGCTTCAAAAATCCTGTCTAGAATAATTTACAAGAGGATGGAAAGTCAGATAGAAACGGAATTGGGTGAAGACCAGTTTGGTTTCAGGAGAAATGTAGGAACAAGGGAAGCTGTACTAAGTCTTAAGCAGATTTTGGAAGGCAGAATAAGGAAAAATAAGAGAACGTTCATGGCATTTGTAGACTTAGAAAAGGCTTTTGATAACGTTGATTGGACTAAATTGTTTGACATTTTGAAATCTATTGGAATAAAGTACAGGGATAGCAGGGCGATATACAATATATACAGAAACCAGACAGCAGTCATTCGAGCTGAAGGACATGAGAGAGAAGCTGGTATTCAGAAAGGTGTAAGGCAAGGCTGCAACCTATCACCCATACTTTTCAATATTTACATTGAACAAGCAATGAAGGGAATTGGAGAAAAATTTAAAGTGGGAGTGAAGATTCAAGGAGAAATAATTTCAACTCTGAGATTTGCTGATAACATCGTCATCTTGGCCGAAACGCCTGAGGATTTGAATGAGTTTTTGAATGGTATAGACTCCGTCTTACGGAATGAATACATGATGAAAATTAATCAATGTAAAACAAAAATACTGGAATGCAGCCGAAATAAATCAGAAACCTCTATGGACATCAAATTGGCAGGTGAAAAGCTGAAGGAAGTAGGAGACTTCTGTTACTTAGGAAGCAAAATAACCAGTGATGGACAAAGCAAAGAGGATATAAAAAGTAGGTTGGCTCAGGCAAGGAAAGCCTTTCTACAAAAAAGGAATCTGTTGACATCGAATATAGATTTAGGTATTAGGAAGTCATTTTTGAAAGCATTTGTCTGGAGCGTGGCACTCTATGGAAGTGAAACTTGGACTACTGGTGCAGCAGAAAAGAGGAGAATTGAAGCATTTGAAATGTCGTGTTACAGGAGAATGATGAAGATCAGATGGGTAGATAGGGTGACAAACGAAGAGGTATTAAGACGAGTGGGAGAGGAGAGATGTTTCTGGCGACTGCTATTGAAGAGAAGAGATAGGTTAGTAGGACACATACTAGGACACCCAGGAATAGCAAGCTTAGTTATGGAAGGAAGGGGTGAGGACAAGAACTGTTGGGGCAGACCAAGGTTAGAATATGTTAAACAGATTGCTTCGGATGTAGGGTGTGGTAACTATGTAGAGATGAAACGATTAGCTCAAGACAGGGAGGCATGGAGCGCTGCATCAAACCAGTCAAAAGACTGAAGACTCAAACAACAAGACATAGTTTCCTTAAGTTTCTTAGTTTCCTGCTTACAGTTTGAGAAAATTTAGAAGTCATCAACATGCAAGGCAATCGCTACACATGTTTTGCCTTCGTTCTTAGTGTAGACACATGCATCATACTCTGAATTCTGGAACTTATGTTGAATAAGAAAATCATGAATCTTATCATTCCAGGATTTGGCAGCTTGCTTGAGACCATATAAAGCTCTTTGCAATCTGCACACTTTACCTTCAATGCCTTTTTCCAGAAAACCTTCCGGCTGCTCCATGTAAATTGTTTCAGACAAATCACCATTTAAAAAAGCAGTTGTTACGTCCACATGGTCTATTTCCCAATCTGACTCGGCAGCGAGGGCAAATAGGACTCTTAACGATGAGAGCCTGACAACAAGTGCAAAAGTCTGATCATAGTCTCTACCTGGAACCACAAGTCTTGCTTTGTAGCGCTTGGACCCATCCAGTCCTTTCTTAAGTTTGTAGACCCACTTACACTGAATAACATTATGATTTGATGGTCTATCGACCAATCTCCAAGTTTGATTGTTAGTTAACGACAACATTTCCTCTCGCATGGCATTTCTCCACAGCTTCTGATCTGACCTCGAACATACTTCTGAATAATTTTTAGGATCTTGTCAGAAAAGAGTATTCATAATCCTCATCCCTCTTGGCCGTTCTGGTACGCTTGGGATATCTGCCCCCCAATGTATCAGGACGGTCATGCTGGGGACCAGGCTCACGACTAACTATATCCTCAATTGAGCTATCATCACTACCGATATAGAGGTTAGAAATTTCAAAACTGCTATCACTATCAGATGATTTACCGAGTGTAGTGTCATTGGACACAATCACAACCCTTTCAGTTTCATCACTCATAACATCAACATCTACATCTACATTGTGGTGATCAACAAAAGTATTAATTACAGGCACCGACAATATTGACATGTCATTTACAGCATTAATTACTGGATTATTTGCATTCACTTGGAATGATGGACCTTCAGGAAAAACAACACTCCTAGCTACAACAATACGCTTTGGGTCACTTTTTCTTACAAGGCGGTATCCTTTTTGTGTTTCACAATAACCTACAAATATCATCTCATCAGATTTCTTGTTAAACTTTTGCCTTTTAACATCAGGGACATGAACCTGTGCTTTACAGCCAAAAATTTTAAGGTGGGAAATATCAACTTTTACTCCAGACCATGCCTCCTCTGGTACGAGATCCCTCACTGCAGCTGTGGGTGATCAGTTCTTGAGATAGATGGCAGTGTTCATAGTCTCTGCCCAGAGTTAGTTAGTTATTGTTGTTTTAAGGGGCGGAACTACGAGGTCATCTGCCCCTCTTAACACAGATTAAAGAATACAAATTTTGAATTGAATTTAAAATTTTGAGGTTGACATCTAAATTTAAAAAGACCAAAAATTAATAAAACAAAAACAAACAATTAAATAAAAAAATAAAAATTATAAAAATAAACAAAAATTACGGAAAAAACAAAACATTATCATTCAAAAACGAACAAGTCGTTGAGTCAAAGTTCACTGGAAAATTTAGATTGCTGGCCCTAACCCACTCTCACTTATAAAGCGGATAACGCGATCAGCAGCCACCGCGTCATCGGCTAATATAAGTTTGAGTGTCGTCTGCAAACCAAGGTTTCTTCGTAAGTCAGCAAGATCCACACACTCGGTGAAAATGTGGGCCACGGTGAATACGGCTCCACAGGTATAAAGTGGGGTGTCTTCCCTTCTCATTAGGTACGAGTGGGTGGATCTTGTATGACCTATCCTTAGCCTACACAAAATGACGGACTCTCTCCGGGCCCGGAAGGAGCTCCGCCACACGCGAGTAGTTCCCTTGATCGCTCTCAGTTTACTGGGCAGTGGGTCAGCTAGCCACTGACTCTCCCAAAAAGCCAGAACTTGTAGGCGTAACTGAGAGCGAATATCTCTAGCGGGTACCTCCATTGGTCGAGGTGGTAGTGATACCGCCTCTTTTGCAGCTTGATCTGCTAACTCATTTCCCGCAATTCCCATGTGGCTTGGAAGCCACAGAAAGGTGATTCGAGTGTCAGCGTGGCACAGCCCGGCTAGTAGGTCGTGGATTCGCTGCACTAGGGGGTGTTGCGGGAAACATGTAGCAATTGACTGCAACGAACTCATAGAGTCGGTACACACGAGAAAGTGGATTCGTGCATCCTGTAGTGCAAACTGCAGAGCTTCATAGATGGCAACGAGCTCCGCAGTAAACACACTACAGGCCTCAGGCAAAGAGATCTTGGTATTTGCACCATCAATAACGTAAGCACAACCCACCTTCTCGTCCACCTTCGAACCATCCGTGTATAGAATGCCAGCGTCCGGAAATTTGTGAACTATGCTGTGGAACTGCCTCCGGTAAACGGAGGAATCCGTGTTCACCTTAGGACCTCGGTGCAGATCTAACCGAATTTCCGGACGCGGGACTTGCCACGGAGGCACCTCGCTAGATGTCCGGATCATACAGGGACCTACAGCCACTTCTGTTTCAGTACACGAGCTATCAAGTCTAATACCAACCGGCCGAGTGGCACGAGGCCGGTTGGCGTACCCCTGGTGGTTTTGTGTACCGAAGAGAGCTTGATAGGTCGGGTGTTGCGGCATTTGACGCACATTGGCAGCATATGCTAAAAGCATATGTTGTCGTCTATAATTTAAAGGTGGAACACCCGATTCGGCGAGTAGGCTGGGTATCAGGCTGGTCCGGAAGGCACCGGTAGCCAGCCTAACGCCACTATGGTGGATACTGTCCAGCATTTTCAAGGTTGCCGGCCTTGCTGAACCGTATGCCGCAGAACCATAGTCTAGCCGGGACAGGACGAGTGCTTGGTAGAACCGTAGCAGCACCGCACGGTCAGCCCCCCACGTAGTGCCACTAAGAAACCAGAGCATGTTCAGTTTCCTGAGACATGTCATTTTCAATTGCCGTATATGGTGCTGCCACGTTAACTTGCTGTCAAAATGGAGCTCCAGGAAGCGATAAGTGTCAACCAACGGCAACGCAGCATCCCTGAGATGTAGTTCAGGGTGTAAATGTAGCCTCCGTAGCCGACAAAAATGGACGACGGAGGTTTTCGCTGCTGAAAAACGAAAACCCCGATCGTGAGCCCACCTGTCGACCCGGTTGATAGCTAGCTGCAATTGCCGTTCCACGACTGCCATACTTCCAGAGCTGTAATGCAGAGCTAAATCGTCTACATACAGCGATGGAACTACCGCGGACCCGGCGGCGGCAACAATGCCATTAATGGCAATCATGAACAAGGTGACACTCAGCACTGAACCCTGAGGAACGCCATTTTCTTGGGTATAGTATTGCGATAATGTCCTACCGATCCTTACACGGAAGAATCGGACGGACATGAAATTCGCAATGAAAGTCGGTAAGTTACCACGGAGTCCCCACTTGTGAAGGGTGGAAAGGATCCCGTAGCGCCATGTAGTGTCGTAGGCTTTCTCGAGGTCAAAGAAAACCGTGACTAGGTGCTGCTTTCGGAAAAAAAAGCCTCCTGTATGGCGCTCTCAAGTCGCACCAGATGGTCAGTGGTGGACCTATGAGAGCGAAATCCACATTGGTACTCAGACAGGAGACCTTTATCCTCCAAGAACCACACCAGTCGACGGTTCACCATCTTTTCGAGCAGCTTGCATAGGCCATTTGTCAAACTAATGGGCCTATAGCTGCTTACAAACTTGGGATCCTTTCCAGCCTTAGGAATCGGTATCACGATCCCCTCTCGCCATTGAGATGGAAACTCCCCTCCAATCCATATACGATTGAAGAGGATCAACAGTTTTAGCCTACTTTCGATTTTTGCAAAAAATTAAAGTAGACTTATGAGATCAACACAGGGCGAAAAAAGTGTGTCTGTCTGTGTGTGTGTATGTGTGTGTGTGAGTCTGTGTGTGTGTGTATGTGTGTGTGTGAGTCTGTGTGTGTGTGTGTGTCTGTGTGTGTGTGAGTGTGTGTACTCTGAATGTCTGTCCCCCCCTATCAATTCGAACACGGTGAATGCAAATTGAACGAAATTTGGTACAAAGGTAGCACTAGCAAAGGACACCTCAGTGTCATGTTTTATATCGCCGCCATCTTTACTAAAACTGAATGGCGGCCACTCAAACGTTCAAAACGTAAAATCAAATAACGACTAACCAAATAATCCGATCTCTACCAAATTTGGTAACAACATACCTTCGTATAGGATGCGTCTTGTGACCAAATTACAAGGTCGCCCGCCATACCATTTCAGGATGGCGGCCGTGCGAATTATGCAAACTTTATAATCCATATAATGGGACCCACCAGTTCCGATTATCGAGCCGAGAATCGTTTTAACTGTTCTAAAGGAAGAGGCACGTTCGAAATTAAAAGTTTATTTTGTAATACTATAGTGCAGACGTGATTTTAAAAAGCTGAACTGATTCAGTAATAAGACAAGATGGCAGCGGATATCTTGTGCCGGACATTATTTCACTAATTTGAGTATTGCATGCAATATAGCGTACTGATAAAAAATAAATAAACTTTGTATGAAATGCTTTATATATAAATAATATACTCCAGTGATGAAATCGTTTAGTATAAATCATTATTTGCTAACAAGTTCTATGTAAGTCATTTTAAATAGAACGATATTCGATGACACAATTAGCTCAGTGGTAGAGTGTTAGCCTATCGCTCAAATGCCTATGGTTCAGACCCGATCAGAGCTAGGTTTTTTGCTTGAAATGTTATATGTTTATTGTTTTGTAATGACTCAGATGTTTTAAAATTAAGCGTTATATTGTGCACATTATGGTGTAAAATATATATTTAATTAAAACATAATTCGCCAGCAGATTTACTCGGGACATCTAGCTGCCAAAAAGGTAACTTCCAGATTTTATTGAAAAGTTTCTTCTTCTGGCCGCTAGAATGCACTCGCTCTGTTAGGATTATATTGTTCGATATTTCACCAATAGATGTCACGACTAGTCTACGTGGGGATCCATTGATTACTATACCATTATCATTCTATGCGCATCGAATTTGAAGAATGACAAGATGATACTACGATACATTTTAACTTTTTATTTTAAAGGGTTTGTAACAGCCTATTTTGCGTTACTTGAAAATGTTATTAAGCGTTATATTGTGCACATTATGGTGTAAAATATATATTTAATTAAAACATAATTCGCCAGCAGATTTACTCGAGACATCTAGCTGCCAAAAAGGTAACTTCCAGATTTTATTGAAAAGTTTCTTCTTCTGGCCGCTAGAATGCACTCGCTCTGTTAGGATTATATTATCGAAAATATCCACATAGTTTGTATACACACGTCTCTGTAGGGTCATGGAAAGATTTGTTAATTCAATTAGGGTTGTGAAAGCCATGCACAACCAGACGTGTAAAGACATGCCTCAACTCAAAGTTGGATGTTGCCCACGGCAGGTCGTAATTATAATAATAATAATAATAATGTTATTGGTTTTACATCCCTTTTAACTACTGCTGATTTTAGAGACACCGGGGTGCCGGAATTTTGGCCCGAAGGGGATCTTTAACGTGCCAGTAAATGTACTGACACGGCTCCCTCGCATTTGTGCACCCTCAAATGCCAGCTGACTGCGCCAGGATACGAACCTGCAACCTAGGGCCCAGCAAGCGAGAACGTTACCGCTGAGCCACGCCGCCAGTCCGGTCGATTATGTCTCCAGATCCATAACATTCTTGATATACTTCTTATCTTTCTTTCTTCAATGATGGTAGCAGTTTTTATCTAGGTTGTGGCGTTTGGTAGAGGTAAATCGTTTCTAAGGTCTTCAACAAAGAATAGTTCTATTATACTCTTTGATAATAACAACGAGTTATAACTATACTCATACATTTAGGAGAAAGTAGGCTATATGTTCTTTACTGAACATCTTGTTTTTATACTGGATTCGCACAGATGTTTTAACATTTGATTATGTATGTTATCCGGTCCAGGAGCCGTATCGCTGCACAGTGCAAGCACACTGCGCAGTTCCCATTCAGAGAATGGTACATTATAGGACTCCGAAGCAGCAGTGGCAAAGGACAAGGGGTGAGTCTCTGCCTCCCGCTTCAGAGTCAGAAATGTAGGATCGTAACTCCCGGAGCAGGATACATCGGAGAAGTGCGAGCCAATGCTGTTGGCAATGGCGAGATGGTCCGTGATGATGTCTCCATTGATGGACACTCCGGGTATCGACAGTGATGTCGGGAGTCCGAAGATCCGACGAAGCTTAGTCCACACTTGAGATGAAGGAGTATGCGCCGTCATAGACGACACATACTTTTCCCACGTCGTTTTCTTACTCTCCCGAATCAGATATCGGGCTCTAGCACGCATCCTTCTGAAGGTGATAAGGTTGGCCATAGTGTTTTGCCTCCGATAGCATTTGAAAGCACGTCGACGATCTTTAATGGCCGCTGCAATCTCGGCTGTCCACCAAGGGACAAGCTTCCGGCGTGAGTTGCCGGATGAGGAAGTTATTGTTTCCCCAGCAGCAGCCAAAATACCGTTCGTTATGTGAATGGTATGATCGTCGACACTCGCAAAGGTATCTTCGGCAAACATCGCACGTGCCGTGGAAGTTGGCCAATCAGCCCGACGGAGAAGCCATCGACTTGGTAACTCGATGGCTCTCTGGTTCGGAAGAGTAACGAAAATTGGAAAATGGTCACTATTACAAAGGTCATCGTGTACACCCCACTGTAGCAGGGGAACCAACGCACGACTGCACAGGGTAATATCGATACTTGAATAAGTACCGTGTGCAATGGAGAAGTGCGTAGGCTCCCCTGTGTTCAACAGACACAGGTCCAGCCACCTGATCAGCCTCTCAAAATCTCTCCCTTTACCGCTTGTGGTAGCGGAGCCCCAGATGGTGTTGTAGGCATTAACATCTCCCAGAAGGAGAAAAGGAGGGGGGAGCAGAGAGACTAGATCCACCAGCTGGTCGTAATCCGGCTGAGAATCAGGCGGGATGTACACGTTACATACTGTTGCCATTACTGGCAACGAAGTACGAACTGCAACTGCCTCTAGCTGAGTACGCAACGGCACCTCTTCACTAAAGAGGCGAGAGTGGACGAGAGTGCAGACGCCACCAGCGGCCACAGCTCCGTCCACCCGGTCTTTAGAAAAGAGTTTGAAGTGACGCATTGTTGTCCCATGTCCAGGACGAAACCTGGATTCCTGAAGACAGACAATGTTTGCCGAAAACGAAGATATTAATTGTCGGAACTCAGCGAGATGAACAGAATAGCTATTACAGTTCCATTGTAATAGTGCCATGGTGTGGACTTAAGTAGAAGTGGGTCTTCTACTAATGCTTGACCGTTTGCCACCCTTCCCCATCTCTAGTTGGAGATGATGGGGCAGGAGAGCACACCTCAATCTCCACATCTCCTTCCGAAGACGAAGAAAATGGAGCGGGCGCTCTCTTGGGTTGCGCGCGGTCGTCGTCGGACCTCACGAGTCTCGCTCTTGGGGAAGAGCGAGAGCGGTGTCGAGGGACTTCCTCCCGGTCCGAAGACTGGGTGTCTGTCCCCGACACGCCCCGAAGATATTTCTTCCTGGATCGGCGCCGACGTGTGTTTGGGGAAGTAGATGGTCCCTTCCCCACAGACGCCGGGTCCTTATAAAACAAGGTCGCTCCTACTGGCACCGCTCCACTGGTAGTGGTGGGAGCGGGATGGCCAGCAGATACGTGAGCAGCCCTGCCTTTAGGAGAGGAAGAGAAACGGCGCTGAACCGTTCCCCTCTCCTCCGCCGATCTATTTTCTTTTCTATAGGGGAGTTCCTCCATACGGACGGGCTTGGCTTCAGCAGGCTTCGCTCCCTTGGTGGTCGTGGGAGCGGAAAGGCCAGCAGAGACAGTAGCCACCCCGTCAGCAGGAGGGCGAGAGAGACGGCGACGAACCGTCTCCCTCTTCTCCCCTATATTTTTCGTATTAGGTGGGCTGGAAGAAGGACCAGCCTTGGTCGGCAAAGTCTTCTTTCCCCCTTTAGCTGGGGAAGACTTGTTCGCCGACCGTTTCGGAGAAGAAGAGGACTTCTTCTCCGAATTCGCCGGTTTAGGTGTTAAAACCGGCGCCTTCTTAACCGTGGCCGAAGAAGGTTTTGGACCTCCTTCGGGCTGACAGTGCTCGCTGGTACAGCGAGGGGAGATTTCAAACTCGTACTAAAAGAGAACATCGAGGGTACTGCACTGGAAACTTTAACGGCAGGGGTGATTGAGGGCGTCGCTGCAGCTGCAAACGATACCCGAAATTCGGGGGCATTCATATCACGGTACCTCTTGCGAGCGTCGTGATATGAAAGCCTGTCAAGAGTCCTGATTTCCTGGATCTTAGCTTCCATAATGAATTCAGGGCACTGTTTTGACCGTGGAGAGTGACTTCCTTGGCAGTTGGGACATATCGGGGGAGGCGTACACCTCTCGTCACCCTCATGTGTCCCCTTGCCACACTCTCGACATACGGCCTTCGCAGTACACCTGGCGGAAACATGCCCGAATCTCTGGCACTGGTAGCAGCGCATAGGTGGAGGGATGTACGGTCGCACATCGCAGTGGTACGATGTGACCTTCACCTGCTTAGGTACAACATCACCCTCAAAATGGAGAATAAAAGCGCCGGTATCGACGCTCCCTTCCCCAATCTTTCGGGTGATGCGCCTAATCTTTGTGACGCCTCTCTTCCCCAGATCCCGCAACAGTTCAGCATCGCTATTCAAAATGAGGTCACGATGGAAAATAACTCCACGGACCTCATTCAGCGTTTCGTGCTTTGTGATCTTAACGGGGATTTCGCCGAATTGCGTGCATTCCAACAACGCTTCGGTTTGCTGCCGGCTAACGGTATGCAGCAAGAGCTGCCCGTCCCGGAGCTTGGAAATCCCGTTAAGATCACCAAATTTCCCCTCGATTTCCTCAGCGAAGATGATCGATTTTACGAGCTTGAAATCATCCCCGTCTGTCCTGGTAGCTACCAGATAGCGAGGTGATGTATCTGTCGCAAATCGTCTGTTAAAGGCTTCGTCCCAAGGCGTATACACCTTGGGATTAGCTCGACACTCCAGAGACGGCTTTTTAAGGGTGCCACCCTGTACAGGTGTCCGTGATCGCTTTGGTAGCATCCCGGACGAAATCCTCCCCGAATACTGCCCACTCCGAACGGGGGCTATCACTGTGGGCGCCACCCAGCCAAGGCAATACCTACCTGGCATAGCAGATATTGCCCGGGGTCCCAGTGCCTCGAACAGGCACTTCCCCCTCGGCATGCACAGGATTTATTCAGCTCCAGTATTCGGCCATGCAGGGACCTTCGTTGTAAGGCGGATACTACTGTAGGATACATGGCGCACCCACCTGACGGGATGGGGCATACCGTCTAGGCTTTCTGGCCAGATGGCCAAGCTGGTGGCCCTTCCCCTAACAGCAAGCATGTTTGTTTCTATTGGTCAAACCAGAGCTGGGACCAGAAAACCAAAATCGACCTTTATAAGGCCCCCTCTAAGTCACCTTTTACGACAGGCAGGGGATACCGTGGATGAATTACGCCCTCCCCATCCACAGGGGGTCTGAACAAATCAAAACTGGCAAGTTATTCGGCCATGTCGGCCCTATTAGTCGCCTCCTACGACAGGCAGGGCATACCGTGGGCGTATTCTATCCCGCACCCACACGGGGTCTCTGCCCAGAATCTCTTTTCTGGACCTGACTCAAACAGCATGTAGCGAGCTTTCTCTGCCAAGGTCCTGTTAGTCCTTTCAGCAATACCATTTTGCTGAGGACTATATGGAATACTGGTTTGATGAATAATTCCGTTCTCCTGTAAATACAAGTCAAATTCCTTACTAGTATATTCTCCACCATTTTCGGTTCATAGACACTTAATGCGTTTATTGAGCTGGTTCTCTACCATCTCCTTGAAGAGGTGGAATTTAGAAAAAACTTCAGATTAAGGAGCAATCATATATCCAAAGACTTCCCTAGTAAAGTCATCGACAAAAATCAAACAGTATCTGGCTCCGCCCCACGATTGCAACTCCATGGGACCTTGCACATCACTATGAATAACATCTAGAACAGATTTAACTTTGCTAACCCTTTTTAGGAAATGACTTTACTGTTTGCTTACCTTCCAGGCAGGTAACACAAGAATTTTGATTGATTTGATTAAACTTCATGCCAGTGACCATATGTAGTAGTTCTTTCATACCTTTACGATTTAAATGACCCAGCCTTTTGTGCCACAGTTCCCCATCAGAGATACCTTCAGCGGACAATGCCCTAACTGGTTCCTGTGAACACTCAGCTATTGAGTATAAACCATCTTGTTTCACACACTTAAACTCTAAATTTCCATCAACAGAAAAATTTGAACCATTTAAGACTTTACAGGACTCATTGTCAAAGACACGATGGTACCCTTTTTCTGTCATTTTATGTACTGAGAGCAAGTTTGTAGATAAATTTGGAACATAAAGTACATCAGTCACTGTTTTAATATTATTGTGGGAAAGAATTTTGGCAAGCGAATAAACTGAACACGTCTTGTAGTAATTTTAAGTATAAAAACTGTGTTTACACATAAGATTACAACAGATGAGATTGCACAGAACTTAGCCTGACTTCACTCGACACAAAACTGTTACACTGTTCGTCTTTCTTTCTCGCGACTTCCCCTCGACTCCTCTACGCGGCGCCTCCGGGCGGTGCCAAGACTGGCGGGAAACCCAAAAACGGTTCAACATATTCCGATTCCCACAATCGGCCATCCTGCAGATCATCCGCCTCAGATGATGAGTCGTCTCCAGCCCAAGTAGATTTTGTCCATCACAGAACTTGAAGAGGATACCATCATGCAGGGTGTAATCCTTGCATGGCTTCATCTTCAGGTGCTCCATGATCGCACATAGACCTTCATCAGCTTGCTGAGCTCGTTACAGCCTGGCAACGAGTCAATCGACGAGACCGTAGAGGACCATGGGATGGAGACTCAAGGCATCGGCGTGAGGGGTTCTCGCACCCGGTCTATGCTCGATCGAGTAATCAAACTCTCCTAACATCATGGCCCACCTTGCAACTCTTGGAGTGAGGTCCTTCTTGTCCATCATCTTCTGGAAGGCAGAGCAGTCGGTTATGATCTTGAACTTGATTCCAAGCAGGTACACTCGGAGCTTTTTCAAGGTCGTCACCACAGCTAACACCTCGAGCTCGTAGCTGCTGTACCTTTCCTCCTGTGGTGTAGTCTTCTTGCTCAGATATTGAACAGGATGCAGTTGACCATCGTCTGGGAAACGTTGCAGTAGCACTGCTCCATAACCATACTTGCTTGCATCAGTATGGACTTCTGTCTTGTAAGCCTGGTTATGTATGATGAGGACTGGATCTTCGGATAAGGCTTTTTTCAGACTTGTGAATGCAATCCTCTGTTCTTGCTCAAAGTTGAATCCACCGGTTGACTTCCAACAGATCACTGAGCGGCTTTGCAATCTTGGCGTAGTTTGGGATGTACTTCTGGAAATATCCGGAAAGGCCCAAAAAACTGTGGACTTCGGCTAGCAACTTGGGTTCTGGATCATGTTGAACTGCGGCTGCTTTCCTAGAAGATGGTGAGACAGTTCCATCTTCTACAACGTGTCCTAGGAACTCAATTTTCTTTTTCAGGAACTGGCACTTCGAGAACTTAATATCCAGATCATGAGTTTCAGCTACCTCTATCACTTGCCCAAGCTTCTCTATGGCATCATTTTCATCTTTTTCTGGGATTACTACGTCGGTCATGTACACCAGGACTGTGCCAGCTTGAATCTGTTATCTGAATACGCAGTTGATAAAGCGTTGGAACACAGGAGACGAGTTGCAGAAACCAAATGGAACTTTCAGGAACTCATATTGGTCTGAATGTGTCACAAAGGCCAAATACCTTCTGCTCTCTTCCTTGACTGAAACGTGAAAAAATCCATTTCGTAGGGCATCACTCAGCTTGTCCAGGACGTCATCAATGAGTGGTAGTGGGTATTGATCTTTGACAGCTTTTCGATTTACTGGACGGTAATCGACGCACACCCTCGGAGACCCATCTTTCTTCCACACAACTACCACTGGACTAGCGTACTCAGACATACTGGGTCGAATGATGCCATCTTGGAGCCATTGCTGAACTTGCTTCTCTACAATCACTTTCTCAGCTGGTGATAAGCGTCTTGGGTGACTGTGAATCGGTTCTTCTTGTTTCATCGTGATGCTCATCTCAACGCTGGTACACTTCTCCTTGCGCGGCGAGTGTTCATTGACCATCTTTCCGATTCTCAAAACAGCCTCTTTCGATGCCTCTCCTATGTCCAACTCCTCGGCTGCTATCACGTCGATTCGGTACAAGTACGATTCTGATATCTCCTTGGACATCTTGACACCGGTTTTGCTGATGGTAGTTACGGCTTGGTCCAGCAAGTCGTTACCGACGATAGCTGGCAACTTGAGTACATCTCCAGACATCACATAGAAATCAGTCAAGTAAGTGTCGTCGTCAACCTGAACGTCAGTTGTAAAATATCCTAGGGGTGGCACCTCACTATCACCGAAACCCATAAGTACTATGGTGGTTGTCTTCAGCTCGGGATCGCCCATCGCTGCATAAATGTCTTCACGGATCAGATTGATTGGGCAGCCCGTGTCCACCAATGCGTCGATCCTCTGGCCCTGGAGCAACAATTCCTTCATCTTCATATTCGACTTGGTTCCCAAAGCGACGTTCACTGTCTTCTTCTCTGCATTCTGCTCAAGGTTTGGGCACTTGGAAGCTATGTGTCCGAAGCTGCTGCAATTGAAGCACTTTGGACCCTGACTCTTGTGTGGACATTCTCTGGACTCATGACAGTTCTTCTGACCACAATTGTAGCATCTCTTTACAGACAAGGTCTGCTTCTGCCTGTTGTCTTCTCTTGGTGTATGTTTGTTTGTCGTCTTCTCATTTTTTGTCAACTTCTCGGAGTTTCGTGCGTAAGCTCACTCATAGATCTTCAACTTGTCCTTGAATTCCTTGATGTCCCTTGCTCCATACAGAATCAGCTTGAATCCAGTGTCGTCCTCGATGCCATCGATGACGTATTGAATCAACGATTTATCATCGATTGCCGACCTGCTGGCTACTTCTTGCTTCACCAGGAAATATTCCTGAAGAGTTTCAACTTTTGTTTTTCGTCGATTGGTTAGCAGTCGATGAATCTCTGCTGCACTGGTATCATCTCGGAATTCTTTCTTCAGGGCTTTCTTCAACTTGTGCCAGGATGTGATGCCACGTTCACTCTGCACGAACAACTTAGCCAAGCCTGTCAGCGACTTTTTTGCAAAAACATATTTTTGCATCTCGTCCCAGCCCATCAACGTTGCTGTTTCCTCAAAGTCCTCAATCCAACGTCGCACCGGATAGTTCTCGCTGCCGTCATAGGTCCTGACAGAGCCCTCTACATCGCGGAAAGTTAACGCAAACTTGTGTGGGACTCCCTGGTTTGCAGTGTGCCACGAGTCCACCACGTCCTGGTCGACTTCCCCTTCACTTGAGCTTTCTTCTCCAGTCTTCGATTTGTGCTTGGTCTTTGTTATGCTTTTATGGTTAGGCCTACCTCGTATTGCTTTGGAGACTTTCTGGTCTTCGGACGAGCTAGATGAATCCGATGATGATCCTGACGTGCTAGAGGTTGAATGTTTCATGGATTTCATCCCAGCCATTTTCTCCTTTAACTCACTTAATTCTTCCGCCAGTGCTTCATTTGCATCTTTCATCTTGATCATCTCATCTTTCGTTTTACCAGTCTCTTCTTCTTCTTCTTCTTTAGGCATCCCCAGCCTCAAAAGGTTCATTAAGTTGTCACAGACGCGCTGCACAAGCACGGCTTTCTCTCCAATATATTCAATTTTTAACACTGTGCAAATGGCAATCAGGTCAGCCTCGGTGAATTCGGTCTCAATGAATTTCAATTTCACCAGGTGTTCTGGTGAGTCACGTTCAAACTCGAATCCTGGGAATTCTCTTAAGCGCTGCCTGTTCTTTCGATCAAGTGGCAGTTTTTCGAAAATGAGGTTATGTAACGTCTTAATCACAGCCGTAGGCGCCGTCGTAATGTTATTATTCACTTTTTCAATGTCTTGTAAACACGCCACTTTGTCCGCAATTTTTCTTTGTCTTTCGGCACTCGCACTAATCACTTTTCTTTTCGTCGTCGTCTTAGGGTTCAGGATCTTGGAACTCGTCTTTTGTAGGCTGCTCGAACCACCACGTCTTTGGGAGTTGAACAGCTGTTCGTCTTCTATATTCCACGGACCCACGTCGTCGACGTAAATCTTGCCTGAAAAATGTCGTCAATTCACGCCTTGGTTTTATCGTTGCAGCCAAAATTGCCGTTCCGCACTCAAAATCCTTCGTATCTCGGACGAGCCTCCAAAATGTGGGAAAGAATTTTGGCAAGCGAATAAACCGAACACGTCTTGTAGTAATTTTAAGTATAAAAACTGTATTTACACATAAGATTACAACAGATGAGAATGCACAGAACTTAGCCTGACTTCACTCGACACCAAACTGTCACACTATTCGTCTTTCTTTCTCGCAACTTCCCCTCGACTCCTCTACGCGGCGCCACCGGGCGGTGCCAAGACTGGCGGGAAACCCAACAACGGTTCAACATATTCCGATTCCCACATTATCATTACCAAGATTTAGCACAACCTTACAGACACCTTCAGACAATATCTCAGAATCGTCTGCAACGCTGATTGACATACGAACACTTGAGTCAACATCTTGCAGTGATGCCCTTTCCTTGGTCATGTGGGACGTTGCACCTGAGTCGATGACCCATGCTGAGGAAGCCACTTTGGTAGTCAACGCCTTGGTGAGGAGAGTCTTCTGCCCGCCTGATGTTCGGTCAGCAGTTGATGCACGGTTAGCTTGAAATTTCTTGTTTTGCTTCAACTTCGGACAATTGGGTCAACCATGTTCAGGGCTGCCACACTCGTAACATTTAAATCCTGGATCGCCTGACTTTCTCTTGTTGTAATTTTTCTTCTTGCATTGGTTGGAGAACAAAGCAGTGGCAGATGATGATTCACATTATCCCTTCACTCTTCTCTCGCTTTCACCCAGAAGAGCAACCTTTACATCTTCTGAAGTAAAATCTTCCTTCAGCTGCTGGTTCAGCGCCGCCACGAAATTTTCATATTCGTTTGAAACACCATTCCTCATAACGAACGAGACCCATTTATCTTCAATACTTTCACCTATATCGGCGAGTTTCTGCACGGTCATCATGATGTAGTTGACGAACTCTTCCATTGTGCTGCTTTCTTGCCACATGTTGAAAAATTTCCGGGTCAGCTCGAACATTGTGGCCATACTACATCCCTCGAAGGCCTTTTTGAGGTTATTCCAGGCATCCTTCGAGTTGGTAGCATTATGCACGTGAATATAGCAAGAAGGTTTAACAGCCAGGCATATTTTTGCCAGTGCGCTCTGGACACGAATTGTGTCCACATGTGAAGTAACGGGAATTGTTCCATCGACATAACCAAACAATCCCTCCAACATAAGACACATTCTCATTGCGAACTTCCAGCTTCCATAATTTGGCTGTCCTTCTAGTTTCTCTATATTAGGCACTGATGATGAAACAGTAATCCCAGAGATAACAGAAGTCGATGCGGAAAACGTGGTTGAGGCATTTGACTCGCTCGATGTTGCCATAATGTGTAAATAGGTTACACCGTTTCTAAGTATTCACTGAGCGACGTTGAATATTAGTTTCAAACACGCACTACTAGTCCGGTCTGGGCTCATAACCTGTTAGTTAATTAAAAGGCACACGGATTGATACTAGAATACTAGATGAATTATGGCACATTTCGACATAATTGAGTACATACATGTTGACCAAAGAATACATACAGGAAGTCACAGCCTTCTCATCATAAAGTCACTGTAAATAGAGCATAGTGCAAAACAAGCATTACCAACATACTTATGAACTAAAATTAAAAAATAAAGTTGTACAGAACAATTGATTATCTTTATGGTAATAAGACATTCTAACAATGTTTGAAATGTAGTAAATGAAGAGAGGCTTTGATAAAAAAAAAAAAAAAAAGATGATTGTGTTTCCTTATGGTATTAACAACCACCACCCCCGAATAGTAGATATATGTTACAATGTAGGGGTGAGGGGGGCACATTTGAAATATAGTTTAGGCTTCCACATTTTTTTCTTCTTTATGGCCAAGTAATACCTTCACAATTTAACAATTACGGTAATTCTAATATTTTCCTTTGCAATAATTATCATAACATAATCAAAACTGATAATTATGCAGTGCGTTTATTGTGTACAGTGACCGTTCAAAGGTGCCCCAGAAGGGGGTAGGTTTAAACATATGTGGGGTACTATTGAACTTTGCTGGGGTACATTTGAACACAGCCTACTTTATTTTCAACAGAATACCCTTATATTTTACTCAATTTGCAAGACGTATTGATGAATGATTCACTCACTCACTCCGTTGGCTTTTCTGGGACGTGACGATCCCGTGCCGCTCTCACTATCTGCCTCCATTTCCTCCTATCCAGCGCAGTATTCTCCCATACAGTAATACCCATTTGTCAGCAGTCAGAGGTCACCTCATCTTGCCATCTACTCCTAGGTCTTCCAGGGGGTCTCGAGCCTTCGATCTTCTTCTCATACACCTGGCGAACTATTCTGGCAGCGTCCATTCTGATAACATGCCCTGCCCATTGCAGCCGTTTCGCTTTCATGACGTCCACTACTCTGGGTTGATTGGCCAACTTGTACAGCTCATGATTTGATCTGAGAACCCATCTTTGTGTTTCCTGGTCAAAGATGGGGCTGAACATTTTTCTATATATCTTGTTTTCGAAGACTGTAAGTTGGCGTTCCTCCCTTTTGGTCACACTCCATGTTTCGGCTCCGTATAGCAGTACCGGCCTGATGATCGCGTTGTATAGTTTTAGTTTTGTTTTCCTGGTCAAAAGTTTGGGGGAAAGTAATTTATGCAGGGAAAAGTAAACTTTGTTTGCATTCCGTAATCTAATTTGGTGTTCAACTTGTCTTCTATTGCAGTCATTTATATTTACCCCAAGGTATTTGAAGTTTGGCGTGTTCTTAAAGGTAAAATTGCCTATATGAAGGTTGTTGCGTTGGTCTGTAGTCATGTTTTCTCTCTGTATGATCATGTATTCTGTCTTCTCTTCATTAATCTTTAGACCTATTTTTGCAGCAGTTTCATTTAATTTCCTGAATAAAGCTTCAATTTCTCCTCCATTATTTCCTATTAATACAATGTTATCTGCATATGCCAGGATGTTGTGTTTGTTATCTGCTAGGTCTCCAGTTGCAGCTTCTTTGGTTTCCCGAATTACTTTTTCCAGAACGGTGTTGAAGAGAAGTGGGGAGAGCGCATCACCTTGTTTTAGTCCTGTTCTGTTTTCAAAACCGTCTGATACGGATCCACAGTGTGTCACTTTGCTCACTGTCTCCTCCATACACATTTTGACCAGGCTGATAAGTTTCTGTGGGATTCCGTATTCTGCCATAATTTCCCACACCGTTTCTCTGTGGACTGAGTCATAGGTCTTTTGGAAGTCAATAAATAGGTAATGGACGTTTTTGTTATATTCCCAAACTTTTTCATTGATTGTCTTAATACAAAATATATTGTCTGTTGTTGATCTGTTTTTTACGGAAACCATTCTGATAGTCTCCTATTATATCTTCGGTGTATGGAATTAGACGTTGTAATATTATGTGCGACAGTAATTTGCAGTTGCGTAGCGTGAACTTTTGAGCTGGGGACGCCAAAGTTTATAACGACAGTCTGTTAGGTAGTCAGCCCGAAGGCTGGTTGGATCCTCAAAAAGTACCGCCGTTAGGTTATGTGGGTAAATACCCACAAAAACCCAAGGCAGCGCTGTATTGAGGCGTACTAGGCAAGGTGAGGAGTGAGGTAGTTTGCCATTGCTTTCCTCACCGAGTCAGAACAGCAGTACTAACCCTATGAGTAGAACCTTTCACAGCATGCACAGGCACTGACTGTGCCCTGAATGTCATTACTAAGCACCACCCATACCTCAGTAGCTTCCATATAATCACAGCCATGAGTGAGACTGAGACATCGGTGAAAAGCCACATTTTACTCTAGCCTGTGCCAACAGACAAATGCAAATGTATTGCATTCATCAAGAGATGGCAAACAGCGAAAATCAAAACGCTAATATGAAAGATACTGTCACATACCTCACACAGTCTTGTACATCAGCTCCATTCGTCTTTTCTTCTTTTCTGCGAAAATGTCAATGATGTGTTCAAGAAATGCCGGCTCTGATGAAAGCTCACCTAATAACTGTTTTTCAATGGCCAGTGAATTTAAACACGACAAGCGACTATTGCTCATAGAATTTCAAAGGTATTTTTTAATTCTTTTCAGCGTGCTCATGCTGCGTTCACTACTAGCTGTAGTAGTTGGAATAGTCAGTACTAAGCGCTGTAGTTTAATTACTTCCTGATAGATGGAGTCGAGACCGTTGGCAACAAAATATTTTAAAAGCTCTTTTGGATCTAAATGCTTTGTCTGATCTCCATAAACAATGTGAAGTTCATTTAGTAATTGGTTAACATTAAAGAATGGATACTGTTTTACCAAAATATCTAATTTGCCCTGGGGGAATGTTTCAGTGTATTTTTTAAACTTCTTTTCTTGTACTAACTCAATGAAATTTAGATGATTAAGATCTTCAAATCTACTTTTCATTTGAGCTGTTAGTGAATCTACTATTTCAAAATTTAGCACTCTCAAAGTGTTATACATTACGTTTTCATTCAACTGGATGCTTTTTTGAACGCATCTGTCAGTGAAATCTTCATTTCTTAAGTTTTCTATTCTTTTGACGACAGCCTCTATCTCATTATGGCAAGTTACAATACTCACTGTCGATGATTGTAACAATTTGAAAAGATGATCAGTGTAAATGAAACAAGCTTCGAATACACATAGAAAATATACAAAGCTAGGGTCATCCATATGTCTTTTGAGACCATTGGCACAGTTCACAGAGTCGTCGTCCCATTCACTATTTTCATCATCAATAATTTCATCAAAAGTACTATACAATCCTTGGAAATGTATCATAATGGTGAAAACTGCCCTCGAATGAAAATTCCATCTCGTATTGCTAGCTTGTGGAAGCTTAAATCCTCTTTCGGTCAACAAAACCGTCCTTTTAGAAGACTTGCTGAAAAAACTATGAAAAGCAGTCAAGGCACAGACAAACAAACGAACCTGTTTTATTGTTTTTGAGCCATACAGAAGTACCAAATTTAATTGGTGGGCGTAACAATGGACGAAAAGAGCATATGGGCAAAACTGTTTCACTAGCTTTTGAACTCCTCCTTGTCTGCCTGCCATTACAGCTGCGCCATCGTATGTCTGGCTTACAACTTTTTCTCCATTTACTTCCCAGTCAAGTAAAACTTGGTGCACGATTTCTGATAATCCCGCAGCTGTTTTATTCTTGGAAACGTCATAAAAGCCGACGAATCTCTCCTCTATTCTATCATCCACACAATATCTAAATATTATGCTCACCTGGCTCTTACACGATACGTCTAATGTCTCATCCGCTTGTATGGAGAGAAAGGGGGCTTCATTTATTTCTGATTTGATTTTTTCATTTAATGCAATTGTTGTAACTTCTATCAAGTCATTTTGAATGTCTGGAGATGTTCCTTTTAATAATTATGATGACTGTAAATGGTCTCTAACTATAGATTCATTTTGAGCGAGCAGGTTCAACAATTGCAAATAATTCCCCTTGTTAATAGAACTTTCATCTTCTCTATGCCCACGGATGGCTAGTTCTTGTGTACAGAGAAATACTACTGATTGAATGAGTCGTCGCACATATTGCCTGTTCGAAGACACGATCTCATTATGTTTTACTGCTTGTAGTCGAGCAGCTTCAGACATGCTCAATGCGAGTTTTACCTAGCAGATGAAATGCTTCACAATGTAACAAGTGGTGTTATGAAGACTGGTGTTTTACAGCCTTTTTAATTAAATTACTCAGGTCAGAAATTCCTTCCGTGCACCATTCAGTATCTTTCGCTCCAAACATAAGGCAAACGTAACAAAACATTTTGTTTTTTTCAACACACCCAGTTAGCCAGGAAAACCTGTCATACCAAGAAAGCTGAAAACTCCGTGTGCGATTTTTACCGACTTCTTTAATTGATAAATTTGGCTTTGGTCTTTTTGTTTTTAATTCACATCGCTGTTCATATGATAAAGTGCTCAAAGGAGTTGCCTTTAAAAAATTAATAACATTAGAGTCAGGTGAACTTTCTTCAGTCATATTGGCAGCATTAAACACACACACCCACAATTAAAAGAAACTACACTTCTACAGTTCGAACTATAGCACTAGCGCAGCGATTGGGCTATTGAGTTAACAGAACAGTGATCATACAATTCAAACGCCAGCAAACGCCAGCGTACGGTAGCGCTTCCCATCCGAGAAACAAGTATGAACTGGCGCATGCGCTGCAGCGTGGCCTGGCCAGAGTGGTACACTGCACTTGACGCCAAGAAGGTCTGGCGTACAGACAAGAAGAGCAACGCACAGCAGTAGGCCGCGGCCGGGCTAAGACTAGTTATATGGGGGGTACGGATATAAAATAACTAAGCGCCATGTAATATGCTAACGCCGCATTTATATCAAATAAAAACAATGTTATATTTTACTCTCTGATGAATACACATTCTAAATCAGGGAACGCCCGGCGTATCGGCATAATATAGCGCTACGCCTCTGGTAATTTGTAAGCTGTGACAAGTAGGGATATTCCTCTGTAATTTCCGCAGTTATGTTTATCTCCTTTCTTATGTATTGGAACAATAATTGCTTCCTTCCATTCATCCGGTATTTGTTCCTCGCGCCATATTTTCAGGATAAGTTTATGCAGTTTTTCATGAAGCTTCTCACCCCCATATTTCAGCAATTCAACTGGTATACCGTCAGATCCAGCAGCTTTGTGGTTTTTCAGTTTCTTCAGACTGCTGGTTACCTCTTCATATGAAGGATCATTTATGAAAGGTTCTACCGTTGAAAGAGTGGTTCTCTCCAATTTGTTGTCTGGTTCAGGGCAGTTCAGTAAGTGGTCAAAGTACCCTTTCCAAGCCTGTAATATGTGGGTTGTTCCTGCAATGATGTTACCATTGTTGTCGTGGAGAACTGCTGATCGCGGTTGGTGACCTTTCTTAATGTTATTCACCGTCCCATATATTTTACGGATGTTGTTCTCCTTCTGGTCATTCTCAATACTCTCTAACATATGTTTAAGGTAAAGCTTCTTTTCTTTTCGTAAGGTTATGCTTGTTTCTCTTCGGGTTTCCCTGTAGTGCTGTTCCAATTCTTCATTTCTCCTGTCCTGTAGCCATGCTTTCCTTGCTGAGATGCTAGCTGCTACTGCTGTTTTGCATGTACCATTAAACCATTTCTTCTTTCGTTCCACTTTTGGTAATGCGTTTTTAGCTGATTCTTGAATCACCTTCTTGATATCCTTCCACAATCTATTAATATCTGTAGTTCCACTTTCATCCACTTCTTCTCCTACTTCATCAAGTACGCCAAACCTGTTGCTCACTTCCACTTGGTACTGATAAGTTTGAGGAGTTTCCTTTAATGCTTGTAGATCATATTGTATTGCGCGCCCTTGTTGTTGTTTGTGGTGAGTTTTCAGTTTCACCTCCATGGATGCAACCAGCAAGTTGTGGTCAGAGCCTATGTCAGCTCCCCGGTAAGCACGAATATCAGTGATGGCGCTTCTGTGTCGATTTGAAATTAGTATATGGTCAATTTGGTTTGCCGCCTTTCCATCTGCTGAATACCATGTTTCCTTATGTATATCCTTGTGTGGGAACGTCTTACTCCTGACATTCATGCTTTCTGATTCTGCAAATGAGATCATTCTAAGCCCATTTTCAGAGGTTTCCTCATGAAGGCTTTCATTACCTATCGTCGGTTGTAGGTGCTTTCCTTTTCCTACCTTGGCATTAAAGTCTCCTAGTACTATCTTGATGTCATGTTGTGGTAGGCCTTCATACACCCTCTCCAGCTGTTCATAAAAGCTGTCTTTCACCACATCTTCTTTATCATTTGTAGGTGCATGCACATTGATAATGGATATATTAAACCATCGGCCTTTCACTCGTATGTAGCACATTCTTTCATTGATTGCCTCAAACCGGATTACTGTTTCAACACATTCCTTTGATATGAGGAATGCTGTTCCAAATTCATGCTTTCCGGATTGAGTTCCACTGTTAAACATAGTGTACTCTCCGAAGTTCTGTATGATATCCTAGCTGATGATCAATTAAGAAGGAAATATCTGAATTTAATAGCATGCTATGGTTTTAAACAATGCAACACTAAATATGCTACACGACTTTGTGACACTGCAGCTACCTTAATAGACCACGTGTCACTAAACAATTCAGAATTAAGTTATAAAATATCAAATGTCAGCAATGATATTAGTGATCACAGTATATTAATTCTTGATATTTCCAAGACCAATTATAGCACGTACACTCTGTCACATAAGCCGACAAAATCAACAACACACGAGGACTCTTGGGATAGGCAACACACTCCTGAAACTAATATATCTATAAATGCAGATTCCCATAATGATGCAGATAGTACTGTTAACTCTCTATATAACTCTTTCATCAAACAATTGAATCTAAGGAACAGGCATAGCCAAAGAAAAATAACAAACAATTCTAACAATAACAGACAGACTACTAACTTACCATGGGTCACAGCTGAACTCCTTACACTTATAAAACAACGAGACACTCTGCATGCAAAGCTCAAAAATCCCCTTCACAGAAATAATAATGATATGAACCAAGAATACTGTAGATGCCGGAATAATGTAACAAACTTAAAAAGAAGACTAAAGTCAAATTACTACTCAGATAAATTCAGAACATATGGAAACAATTCTAATAAAACTTGGGAGACTATCAAAGAAATCATACACAACAAAAAACCAACAGTTGAGACATGCACTTCACTTGAAATAGACAACAAAATTATCACAGACAATCAAGAACTATGTGAATCATTTAACTTGTTCTTCACAAACATTGCTGGAAGTCTAGCAAAAGCTATTCCTGAACAGAAGGAAATCCTCAGTAAGGACCACAATCAGTCAAATTCTCTCTACTTATATCCGACAGATGAAGCAGAGGTCAAGTCCATCATCACAAATTTAAAGAATAAAAAGAGCTGTGGATTAGATAGGATCAAGACAAATTTCATTAAAAACAATATACAATCATTTATTAAAATCTTGGTTGAAATGATTAATGAGTCCTTAGTTACTGGCATGATACCAGATGACTTAAAAGTGGCCAAAGTAGTTCCTATATTTAAGGGTTGTGACAAAAGAAATCCAAATAATTATAGACCTGTTTCTATTTTATCGGTAGTTTCAAAAATTCTGGAAGAAGTGGTAAAAACAAGATTGCTTTCATTTCTGAACAAGAATACATTCTTTCATAATATGCAATATGGATTCAGGGAAAATTCTAGTACTGAGGCAGCAACTATTGACCTAATAACAATGCTACAAGAAACTATTGACAAAAATAATATGGCAGTTGGGTTATTTATTGATCTCACAAAAGCCTTTGATACAGTAGATCATAAAATACTGTTATCAAAATTAGAAAATGCTGGTGTCCGAGGTATAGCACTAAAATGGTTCCAAAGCTACCTTATTGGAAGAAAGCAGCATGTAGCTTTGAATAAATGCATAAGTTCAGGAAAATATATAACTCATGGAGTTCCACAAGGATCTATACTTGGACCTACATTATTCTTAATTTATATAAATGATATTGTGGAATGTAATTTGAGAGGGCATATCAAATTGTATGCAGATGATACAAATATCTTCTACACTGGGAAAGACATAATTGAAATCATACAAAATGTGCAACAAGATATAAATACTCTCTCACAATGGTTCCAGGCCAATAAATTAACAATGAACCTACAGAAGACCAATTACATGGTAATTTCAAAGCAAAGCATGAAAGAAATCACACATGACAAAATATATATAAATAATATTGAAATAAAAGAGGTTAATCAGGCAAAGTATTTAGGTCTAATCATCGACAAACACCTGACCTGGATTGAACACGTTGAACGAATTGCTAAGAAACTCTCACCTATAGTAGGGATCCTAAGGAAACTTCGGTATCTTATTCCCCTAAACCTTGTAAAACAAATCTACTATTCACTTGTACATAGCAAGCTCCAATATTTAAATGTTATTTGGGCTCACTGCAGGAAATCCACACTGAATGATTTAATGACTATTCAGAATAGGGCTATTAGAAACATATTTAACCTTCCTTACTGCACTCCAGTAAAAGATCTGTACATCAGAAGTAAAATTCTACCCCTCAGCATAAGTGCAGATCTCCGAGCAGCTATGCTAATATACAAAATTAAACACAACACAATACTCTATAGCTCTCCCTACATCTTGAACTCGGACAATCATTCTTATGGAACTAGGCATGCGAAGGACGTAGCCTTATATATCATTCACTCTTCTAAATACGGTAGAAATAGTTTCAAGTTCTCTGCATCACAGTTATATAATAAACTTCCCGATGAAGTAAAAAGTGCACCAACTTTGTCAGTATTTAAGAGGAAAACTACGAAAGTATTGTGGGAAAAATTCGATGCATCGTAATACATCAAATAAGCTCAAAAATCCTGTGCTTATCATTTTAAGAGACCTTGGTCTAAACAATCTTAGATATAGTATCAACTTTACTAATAGGCCTATGCCCTTATTCATCAATTTGTGTTACCTTCAGAATTTTCTTCCTGGTGTGTAAACACACATATTACTGTACAATTCCTCTGTACGAGCCTATGGCTCTTTGGAATTAATTGAATAAATATCATTCATTCATTCATTCCCCTGGAAATCTTGTTTCTTGAATAGCAGCAAATTGTATTTTATACTTCTCGAGCTCGTCTTTCAATCTTTGAATGTGTCCAGGCTTATATAAGCTCCGTGCATTCCATGTACCAATTCGTAAGTCCTCATTTCCTTTGCCATGTCTTCGTAGGGTATCCATTCTTAAATCGTTCCGAGGCTTAAGTGAGAAATTCGTAACAATTCTCTTTTTTACATGAGAGGGCTGTTAACCCTAAGCACAACCCCCAACCTGGAGGACCAGGGACTTTTCTGTTAGGGTTACCATACCTTAGTCCGATGAATGATTCATATAGGCCTAATATAATAAACAGTAAAAGTCCATAAATGAAATGATTTTTAACAAACTGATGCCACTGTTCATCCCATTTTTTAAAGTTTTTGAAATTGAATGTAAACATCTTAGCACCCCGTGCTGTTCCTCCAGATGAGACAGGATTTGGAAATTTCCAGTGATGTTGGTTGGTTGATTCCTCAGTTTAAGGGCTGCGGCTACGCAGTCATGTAGCCCCGTGTACTTTGGGTGAGTGCAGAATCTGTCTGATAAGCAGTGTTAATTGTGATGGCTGTATTAGTGTGTGTTATCTGTTCTTGATTCAAGTAAGGACTGCAGGCATTCAATTTTCAAGTAGTTCTTACTTTAGCTACTGAACACCACCGTCAACGACAACTAGTTCTAAACCTGATTACGAGATGCCACCGCAGTCGGCTCCTGGCGACGAAAGTGTGAACCTAAGAGAGTTAGTCAAATCTGACCTATAATTTAGCTCACACAAGTGTTATTAGTGGAAGGTTCTTTTACATGCCATAAATCTATAACATGGGACCGCCAGCTTTACACTATTAAAAAATCCGACGACTTCGGCCGGTTTTTGAATAACCATATACAATATCTGAATACTAAACTGAACTCTATGTGCTTTGCATTAGGTATTTTGAAAACTTGCACAAGCATGCACACATTAAGAAATATGTATTTTGCTTATTTCCATTCATACCTAAGATATGGGATCATATTTTGGGGTATGTCACCAGATGTACTAAGCACGTTTAGGATACAAAAGAGGGCGATTGAAATTATGGCAAATGTATGCACTAGAGAATCATGTAGACCTCTGATTAAAGATTTGAACATCCTCCCACTGACCCGCATTCATATCGTTGAAAGTATTATGTTTCTTAAAAGAAATTAATTGAATAAAGATGTTTTTCTTAAACAAACAATCATGTTCATAGGCATAACACAAGACAAAATCAAAACAATCATATTTCACACACACACACACACACACACAAGTATAGATCAAAAAGGAACTTTTCACACAGGAGTTATACAATAAACTACCCCAATATATAAAATTTGCCCCAAAAATAAGAACCTTTGAAAGAATGTTGAAAGCTTATCTACAGGGCCATTATTTTTACTCTGTACATTAGTTGAATATCTTAGTGTATAGGAGCGATGAAATCTATAATTATATTTTACTTTTCTATTTTAATTGTTGTTATATTTATACAATTAAGTATTCATATTGTGATAATAGAGTAAGCTGCAGTGGGCTGGACATGTAGCCCGGATGGAAGACCACCGATGGCCACAGAAGCTGCTGCATTTCATCCCCACAGGAAGAAGTCCACCAGGTAGACCAAGGAAGCGGTGGAGTGATGGACTCCATGAAGATCTGCAACAGACAGCGATACGTGTGGACAGTTGGCGGATGGCAGCTATGGATAGGAGACGATGGAGAAGGAAACTTTTAGCAGCGCGCGGTCCACTGGGTCTGATCGTGTAGAAGAAGAAGGAAGAAGAAGAAGAAAATAAAGTAAGGTGTAAATAGTTGTCTAATAACATTGTCTCTTTTAAGATCTATTATTATACTATGTTAAAAAAAAGTTATTCCATTTGTAATATATACCATACCTGTAAGTTCTTATATTTTATAGATGTAATTTTTGACGTGTCCTATATCAAAAATGTATTGCATGCATGTAATTGATCAAATGGACAGATAAAAATCTAATCTAATCTAAACCTGCGACCTTGGGCATAGAAGCTCAGTATGCTACCAACTACGCCACCAAAGCTGCTTCCAGTAATGTCCTCTTTAGAAATCGCCCATCTGTCTTCTTGATCTGGGAATACAAATTTGTATCCCCTGAAACTGCTTGCCCAACCTGTTTTATAGCCTTTTCTGCTACAACATTAGGAGTTTGAACGATTGACACTGTTGTTTCATCTAAGTCGTAAATCTGGTGGGTTGTGAATTTAAATTTCTCGAGAACCTTTGAATAGTTTCTTTGAAATTCACTCACATTTTGTTTAGTAAAACTAGTTGCATGTGAAAGGCTTGTGGTTTTTGGTTTCCTCAAACTTCGAGTTTTTCATCCATTCTGGGCTTGCTACTTCCTTACCTTTCCTGTTATCTGGACAACAACCATTTTTTTCTGCATAATCGAATGCTAATTTGCGAATCTGAATGTAAAAGTCATTTTTGAACTCCTCAGAATATATTTTTCTAGTTGTTCTTCTTCCTGGTTTGTAAATATTTGCTTAACGGTGTACTTTGAAGAGTATTTTCCTCTCCTTTCTTCACATGTCCCTGCTTTATTTATGCGGTAGAACAAGGTAGTATGTTTAATTCCATAGATTGCAGCTGTTATCCTCAGTTGTACCGTACGTACAAAAGTTAACATTTAGGACAGGGTTTTGTTGTAATGAACCATGTAAATTGTAGGGTGGTACTTTTGAACAGTGTTCAAATGTGCCCCAGTTTCAGTGATCAGACCGGCCCCTGAATGCAAAACTTTGACTTAATTATCATCAAAATTATAGGTTATGATCTACAATGAAAACAAATAGCCTACGGTATGCTATGTCAAAATATATACAAAGGATAATACTTACGTTAGGTATAATTAGAATGAAAGTGCTTCTCTTGGTATGTCTTGTGATTCCTTACAGATGGATTGGCAAAATTTTGGATTTTAGCCTAAAACATTGTTCATCAACACAACCCCAATAACAACAAGCAAAGCTGGCGGGAACACTACTGTCGTGGAATACATGATAACCAACGCAATAAAACTAAAATTACCTATCAGACTATTTAACACTGGAGTAGTCGCGCTGATTACTATTGTAATCCAGGGGTACATTTTATGCTACAACTAAGGATTGGCAACACTTATGACATTGAGCGGTCATCTACCTTCCGGTCACATACCCGCACTGCTGTCAGTCAAGTGGCAGGGGTCAAGGCAAACGCATCGATTTTTGGTGGAATTTTACAATTGTTTGGATTACAATAGTAAGTTAATCCGTGCGACTATTTACGTGACTTTTTTGTTTCTGAAGTAGTTTCTTGTTTTTGTGTTTTTAGTGCTTTTTTTATATTTTTCATTAAGACTAAGTGGCAATTAATACATTGATCGCCCCACAGGGGCTCACATCTAGTGGGAGGTGGGTTGGCGACTACGGGGCCCCAGGTGAATCCGCCATTGCTTCCACTTACTTATGCCGGGCTCCTCTCCGTCTTTTTTCCTGTCGACCTCACTTGGTCAACTCTTTTGTTTTCTTCCGACCCCGACGGCATTAGGGTATCCGAGGCCTAGGGAGTCTCTTCCTTTCTCGCCTTAATTGGCCCTTGTCTCATCTTTTCTAATACCCTCCTTCTGCGAGGGGTCAGCCTTCTTTTTCTTTTAATGTTATCTCCTGCCTTCTGCACAAGGCCCTCAAGGAGGCAGGGTGTATGTAGCCCCACCACTTTTGGTGCACCCTAGATATTGCTACACCCTCAGGGGCTCATGGCTGGCGAGTTTGGGAGTTGGCGACCCCGAGGGATTCCTGAGCTGGGTCCGGTTTTCCCCCTTTTATCCATTTCCTATGGGACGGACCCTCTCCTCTTTCACTTTCCTATCTGACTTTTATGGCTCTCCTTCCTTCCAAGTCCCTCAACCCGCATTCTTCGAGGGTTGAGGGCATTTCTTTTCCTCCTGTCCTTTATTTGCCTCATCTCATTTTTCACTATCACCCAAACCATTAGGGGCCAATAACCTAGATGTTAGGACCCTTAAAACAACAATTATCATCACCACCATCATCAATACATTGATCGATGAGTAATGTCTGAGTTAAATAGTGAACAAATACGTCGCTGGCTTGCAGAAACTGAGAGTGATAATGAAAGTGTTCTTGGAGTATCTCATGGAGATGAAGATGACTTCATTGAAGAAAGGCCTGACACTGAAAGTGGCGGAAGCAGTTCAGAAGAGAGTAACCAGGAAGACAGAAGACAAGAAATTGAGAGAAGACAAGAAATTGAGCTGGATAGGATTGACCGAGAATTTTACTTTGGAAAAGACAGAACTTCAAGATGGTACCTAGAGCCGTTGGAACCTAGAACTTCACGAACAAGGCGACAAGGAGAAACCTGTACATATTCAATCATATTGTGTTTGATACTTTTATCCTAAATATTACTATATGAAAAAACTTGATTTGTATCAGTATTTTTTTTTTCTTCAAAATATTCAACTACATAGGAAACATATGTAAATATAAGCTTAACTATGTATTTTTGTTATATATAAAATTACAATCTTGAATAGCATTATTGTTTATCCCAAAATTGTGTCTCATATAAACCCTTAGCCCTAATAAATAATAACAAATTTAAAAAAATAAAAATGTACTAAAAACATCAATTTTAAAACGAATTACAATAGTAATCCGCGCGACCACTTATGTTACTAAATTTCGCGCGACCACTGTAGTGTTAAAAATATAAGATTCCATGACTATAAATCCATCCCACGTTCAAATGTTCCCCCTCTTCCCTATACTATTGTTTATAAAAATATGTTTTCTACTACTGATTGTCACTGGAGTAAAAGTTGTATCCAAATTACATTGCTTCCATGTTCAAACATGGTTTCCCTGCATCAGTTGGGTTCTCTACGATACAAAATGTATTGCATTAAAGTGGTGACAACAAAGGCAAAAAGAAAGTGGACCCTCAATTGGTGCACTCGCAAGAAACTGATGATAATATGTCAACAAGAAAGGTTTTTAGACAGCATTAACATAAATAATCCTTAGTTCCTCATGGCATTAGTCATGTTGTTTGGTCCATATTGACTCGTTAGGTTTACGAGTACTGTAGTTGGCTGGGATCAGGAGATAGTCTGCCATTGCTACGACCTTCCATCACTGTACATCAATGGGGTGTTAGCTACCACCAGGCGGTCGAACTTCGCTAACTTTCAAAACTCAGGTTGCCCAGAAAATTATTCAACACAATGGATAATGCGTAAAGTCATCATAGTACAATAACTTGTCAAGATATGTACGGCAGAGTACGGTGGTTAAAATCAGTATCTTGCATTTTTACTCACCATGTTTACAGAATTGCTGAAAATGTTCCCCATCCGCTGCCAAACATAAACGGCATCGTCTTATGAAGTTTCTGGTTACTCCGGTTAATTTAGCCTCAGTAAGGAAATAACGACCTTAACATCGATTTTTATTGTTTACTGAATCTGTACGTTTGAATCTCTTAGCCAGTCCTTTTATCATTTTTGATCTTGTCGACTTTGTCGTTACGTTGAGGTCTGGCATTACGTTACGGTGACGGGACGAAATGCAGGCCTACTTAGAATGTACTGAAGTGTGTGACGTCATAGTACGATGTAGCAGCCGAGTGCCAAAAAGGCAGTGTGAGAACAATCAAGTAGGCAGTGAAGAAACAAAATAGAATCTTGAAACTTTGTTGTCGCACTGCCTTCTTGGTACTCAGCTGCTGGCATTTAAAATTATATTAGTCCAGTCTTTCAGACTGACTATCCGTGACTTTTATTGTCCAATTTATAGAAATGGGTCTCCCTGGAAATTTTACTCAAAACTTTTGTCTTGTTCTAGCGCACAATTTCCTGCACTTTATGTAGGTCTACAGGTCTATAGTGTCCGATATTTTAGGAGCTGAGAGTATGCATCAAATCAAGAATAAAATGTCTAATAGACATGGATGGTACAGTATCGGTAAAACTTCACAAGAGGGTTTCACAATGGTTTTGCCTAGACCAATATTTTCGTCCAGACCAATGGTGGATTGATAGCGCGGCCCGCTAATAGATAACACCCCTGGTTTTTGTCACGCACAGTGGGGGAAGTCACACATCAATAATCTTTATCCAGGCCAATAGTTTTGCCTTTTATTTCATGTCGTGTGGTGAAAAGAAATCCTCTTGTAAAGAATTAATCAGTGCCTACTTTCTGAGATCTGAACACTTGTTCACAGGAGGTGTTAAGTGTGATGTCCATTCACTGCAATGCATCCCTCTGCCTTGAAAGTACCGTAAGTCTGACACCACAGTACGTAACCAGAGATCAGAGTAATGTACACTAAATCTACACAACTTGAATGACACAACTGACCTCGCTTGACAGAGCGCCAAGACAACGACTCTGTTCACATTCACAACCAGACTTTCGTTTTCTTTATTCGTTGTGATGTATTCCATGCTAGCAGTGGCGTATGCTGGACCAAAAGTATGCGTGTGCTGTTAAAACATATATACAGTTGATCTGTGGCCTCACAGAACTCTTACAAGTAACATATAGGTTATATTTCATAAATTTAGAAATTAAAACCACGTAGGCCTACCTCTTTCATTAAACGTCAACTGTATTCTTCGTTCTTGAGAAGAGAACTTCTCAATCACAGCATTATAAAATGAGTCTTTGTCTTTCATTTTGCGTACTAACTCCTTTTCGATTGATAACAAACTTAAGTTACTCAGTCTTTCTAGTGTTCGAGTACTTCGTAGGTAGGCTAAGTCTTGATTCTTCTTAATGCAGAAAACGAACGTTCCACAGGGCTTGTAGTACAAGGAATTGTCAGTACCTTAATTTAGCAAGTTTATAAACTTCACCAAATCCAGAAGCGAGGTTATTTTCATGCATAAAACTAACAAGTTCGTGAACATCTTTCCCATGAAATTCAGCTGATGTGTAGAGAACGTCTTAATTCATTCTTCAATCCAATGCTGTCAAATAAATGTCCGTATTGAGCCAAAAGTTTTTGTAGCAGTGATTCGGGAAATGTTTTCTTATATACCTATGGTGATGTAGCAAATGAAAATATTCCTATTTCTCAAGTTGAGAGAACCAACATTCAATCTGATGAATTAAACAATCGACAATTTCCACGTATAGGTGGCGATGACGATGTTCTTGTTCATTGTTATCTAGACAGTGCCGCTTTGGTTTGATCTGAGAATGTTCGTCCTTCTTTGAAATTGCATTGTTCCAAACTAATGAATAAGAATGTTCTCTATCATACTGAAATTGATCTTTGATGTCATTTACCTTCTTGCTACAGTAAAGAATATCGAAATCCTTTGTTTGTAGAAGATTGTACAATATGTCTGTGTAAGCAAGCAACATAGAAAATACTTCCAATAGAAATATAGTTTCAACATCTTGAAGAAACACCAAAACCCCTTTTATGACTGTCTCACTATCCCAGTCTTCAGAATGTTCTATGATATTTTCGAAGAACTCACACAGTTCGGATGTGTATTCCTTTGCAGTGTGGCAAAGTCGTGATGTAAAATTCCACCCGGTTGGTGCTACTTTGGGTAATTTCTTTTGCACAAATTCTTGCAACGCATGTGTCCTTTTAGATGATTTAGAAAAGAAAGCAGAGTCCAGTCAATGTTTGGAAAAATATTCTTCATTCTTTAATCACCGATACACTCTGCTGGAGAACAAGATTTAGAACATGGGCATAACAGTGGGTGAATATTGCGTTTGGATAGGCCGATAAGACTTTAGATTGTAAGCCATTCACATGACCGCTCATTACAGAAGCCCCATCATACGTCTGACCCACTAGTTTAATGGAAATTCTAAATTCACTTACTACTTGTTTTACATGAGCAAATAAACCATTTGCTGTTCTATCAGCACCAACATCTACGAAGCCCAAGAATCTTTCGTAGACAGTGCTGCCCTTTACATAGCGGAGAACTGTAGATAGTTGAGATTTATTCTCAAAATCTGACGTTTCATCCAGCATTATAGCTACAAATGAAATGGAGTTAATTTCATTCTTTATTTCTTCTTTTACTAGGTCAGAAATAGCTCTTATGATATCATTTTGAATCGTGGGAGAAATTCCTAGAAATACTGTGGAAGAATTTAGATGACTTTCTAAAAGTGAATCTTATTTTTTTTTTAAGATTCAAAAATTCTAAAAAATTGCCTTTGTTGAAAGAGCCATCTGATTCGTCATGTCCCCGTAGAGATAGATCCTGGTTAGCTAGGAGGCAAATAGCATCAATAATTCATATTAATATGGCTCTATTTTTAGCCTACTTTTCAAATTTTGCAAAAATGAGGAAAAAGTAGACTTATGAGATCGATCCGGGAAAATGTGTGTCTGTCTGTCTGTCTGTCTGTCTGTCTGTCTGTCCTTCTGTCTGTCTGGCTGGCTGTGTGTGTGTCCCCCCCTATCAACTCCTAAATGGCTGCAGCAATCAAAACCAAATTTAGTATGAGTAAAGATGTGCACCGGAATATCTCACGTCTATATTTGAAAATGATGTCAGTGCTACCAACTGCTGAAAAAACGCGCTAGAAATTTGAGCTCCATGTTGGATATCTTGCAAGGTATGCATGGGAGCTATTCCAAAATAGGCACACATGTAGATAATACTGTTTCAGTTTAATTTCCAGGAGGCCAACCATGACAGTGTTGCTAAAATAATTTTAAGCCTTCTGATAGGTCCAATGTTTAAATGCATATAACTTCTATTCTATCAGTTGGATTTCAACCAAATTTCGTATGTGCTATGTGTACCATAACAGATATGACTATACGTATTGTTAAGGGCAATCAGGGCTGCCAACTGTTAATAAATGCTGTCTATATTTTTTTACCCTAATATCAATATATCAGAAAGTATGCAAGCCAACAGCTCTATACTTTGCACACGTATAGCACCTGACATTCTAGATTAATTTGGAGTAATTAATACAAGGCAGTGCTGCCAACATGATTCTATGCCTGCTGATATGTCCAATTTTAAAATACATGTAACTTCTATACTAACAAATGGATTTCATCCAAAATTGGCACAACAATATATCATAATATTTCAGATTATTTCTGACCAGCACATGCATGGTATTGTTGGTAACATGCTTTTACGCGTGCTGATAGATCCAGTGTCTAACTGCATGTAACGTCCATTGGACTTCAACCACATTTTGTACTCTGTACCTTAAGAGATGGAACTAAGAATATATTCAGTCACCAGGGCTGCCAACTGTAGTGCTCTATTAGGCTACATTACACCAGGTATATTTTGAACTAATTAGATATTTCGATATTACCAACTTAATTTCGTCATTATTCTAGATAGGTTCATATACTGTAGAATAATCATTGGCATGAAAAGTAGGCTGTATAGTTCTTCACGGAACTTCTTGTTCTTTACCATATCGTTATGTTTACTGGTATCAATTCTACGCTGATCATCAAGTAAAGTAACAATTCGCTGTCTGCCGAAAAGTCTTGATTTCAGAAAACATTGGACATGGGTTTGAGATTTTGAATGTTTCTGTTGTGCACTAGACAAGTGATTTAAGTCAGCAAACCCATGCTTACTCCAAACATCATTTTTGCTAGAAAACAATAAGCATGGCCAACAAAATAATCTGTTAGAAGTTTCACAACCCGCTAACCAGTCTACATTTTCATACTGTGAAATAGAAAAATGTCTAATTTATCATTCACTTGTTGTTTTATATTGTTGCACTAAATTCGGAAGTGGCTGGGTAGGCCTACCCTTACTCAAATAGCTAATTTATCTTCTAATGTACGAAGAGGAAATGTTTTTTTGCAAGAGATCTACAACAATATACATTTCCAAGCACAGGTGTCAACACGGAAGATCCACACTAGGCCTATCTTGCACTGAAACACAACTAAAAACTCCAATCAAATCTAAACACAGCACCGTACTTACGTTATACGAGCATGAGCTGAGCTGCTGGCTTGCCGCATGACCTGGCCGCTTGTGATGCGAGAGTTCCCCCTCCCCACCAGTTGCGCGCGCAGTATTTTGGAGCTAAGATGTCCGGAGGCAGGGACAGCACAGCCCACCAAAGCCATGCAGAACACAGGTCGACCGTGGCCGAGCAGATGTCCGCAGCAGCCAATTGACTAGCTTCCTCGTCATTCTGGCGATTATTTACTCATCCAGCCAGCAGGCATTTGAGATTTAAATGGTAATAAATAAAATATATTCTTGAATCATATACAGTTAACTTCTAATGAGGGAGAGTGAAAAAAAAAAGACAAAACACAAATTTATAGCGTGTCCAGTGGATACCTTGAACACCCGCATTATACGCCTCTGCATGCTAGGGATATCAACTATGATTATCTTGCAGTCTTCGTTTTTTGTGGCACTACAGTCCGGGGTGAACCTTGGTCTTCCGCCATCCATCACGGTCACATGCTGTTCTCCTCCAGTTTACGCACCTTAGCCTCCATCGATCCGCTTCGTATTATTCTTTGCCCAGGATTCGTGCCATGTTGTTACCTATTGATCTGTCCGGCTTCTGCTTTTTGGATATTTAGAACATGGGTTTCTTTTATGAAAGAGATTGTTAGCCTCATGCCCAATCCCCAACCTGGAGGGCCAGAGACTCCTCTGTCAGGGCTACCAAACCTTAGTCAAGAAAGTCCTTTTTAAAGGAGCCGGGCGCTCATCTTCGCCCATCTCCCTAGTGGGTAGGCAGGTGAGCCTGCCAACCAGAGTATTTCCCAATATTTACCATTTGCACCTACTCGGTATAGATATCTCCACTGGGACACAATAACCATCCATTTATCCAGGCTTGGGACAGGCAGGGAGTTCAGCTACATTGCTCTCCCTGTGAATGGGTTTATCTCGTAGTCTGCACCTCCTTTAAATATGTGTTATGATCTCAGAAAGTAGGTGCTGTAGGACCCATGTTTATTAAACATTTTATTCATGTTTGGATCCATATTTTCACCTTTTAAAATATTGGACACCTTTTTTCAAGCATTCTGTATACTGCAGTGCAACATTCAACTACAAAAGGGTTGATATTTTATGTACATCATTCATTGATTAACACCAGTATTAAGTATTCATTCATAGTAGAAAGGCTCATATTCCACTTTTTGCTTGTAATTTGAATCTCCCCCCCTCCATATCTAAATGACCCAATAGGCTCAAATTAGCCTTTTCTTTGCTTTCATAAGATGGTGTTATCCATTTAACTTCTCCAGTTTGACTAACATGATCTCTAGATGAACAAAGGAAAGGATGTTGGGAGGAGAATGGGTTTTCACTATGTCCTGATCCTGGTCTCATTTGGCTGACAACATCCTTGTTAGAGAGAATTAAACACAGGTCACCTTTATTCATGGCAAACATATTATAAAGCATTATCAGATATATTAATAACTCAATAAATAAAACATACAGTGTCACAGAATAATTTAAATATACAGAACTTCTAATTTAAATGAGCATATATTTATGATCATAACAGTGTCATTCTTTGCTCCTTTCCTTAAGCACCTCTCAACAGCATCTTCAGAGCTGTCCTGTGGATGTTTGAAGTCCAACATATCCAGTATGTCTACGGACCCTGATTTATGGTAATATAAAAAGCTCCAAACCAGTGAAATAAAATGTTCAAAGTGGTGAAATGAAATAATTTGTCATATTTCGTGGTGAAATTTAAAAAAAAAATGAAAGTTGAGTGTATACAGTGCACAGGTTTGGTTAAATTATGAACAATATACAAACATTTACTTCAACAAATACCCTCCATGACCACCATAGTCCTTTTTTTGCTTAGGGGCCGATAACCCAGATGTTAGACCACTTAAAATAACAATTATGATCATCATCATCCTTTTCTTGCTAACTCGTAAAATTTATTTTGTCCCCAAAGTTTAAGCAAAGCAGCATTTCCATGATTTCTGGATACAGAATGGTTTGCCTAAGAAGGCAGAAAAGCCTCTTTCACTATCTTATAAAACACTTATATAGCCTATAAGATTCCTTATTTTCTATTAAACGACAGATAGTGGAACTATTTCAATTAATTTTAAAGTAGATACTTAAATCAAAAAAGTCATATTACCAGCATTTCGTAGTATTTTGTATTTTAGGGTAAAAGTAACACATTTGGCAAAATAATTTCTTTTCGCAATATTTCACAACTTTGATATCAAATTGAATGGCATATTTGGGGTAAGCATATCATTGTGATAACATATATAGTATATGCTTGCTGAAAAAATTCACGGACATCATTAAAACCACAAATCTTGATGCCATATAAGTTGAGAGTAATTACAACATGCCAGAGCACCCTACCTTCGATTGAAATACTACAGACCTTGTATCAATTTTAAACCTCACGTCAGTAAGTCGTAAGAGCTCTTCTACACGGCTCTGGGGTATTGTCTTTGATTCTCAACTTATGTGGAATAAGGTATAAGTATGTCTACTGTAAAAAATGGTTGTGGACTTTAAAATAATTCAAGGCATTCATTGCATGTATGTCACTGTTCATCTGGAATGTTTATTCTTCCAAATGTATCTTATGCAATACAATAATAGTTTTCTTACGCTAGTGGTAGTACATTACATGTTTTGTTCTAAAATACCTTCTTCAGTTACGCTGCAGCAATCTCTTGTATTTAAAATTATTATACAATAAACAACATATGCAACATATGTAAGTTAGAAACACTGTCATTTGCTTTACAATGATTTAGAAAAAAGTTGATTATTAATAGTAAA
Organism: Meconema thalassinum; assembly: GCA_946902985.2. Classification (NCBI taxonomy): domain Eukaryota; kingdom Metazoa; phylum Arthropoda; class Insecta; order Orthoptera; family Tettigoniidae; genus Meconema; species Meconema thalassinum. The sequence continues at coordinate 598,583,968 of OX336388.2, read as the reverse complement.
TAAATAAAACCCACAAATTGTGGATAAATTACAGATCACAGTGTGATAACAAGTGGCTCACTCTGCACTCGTACACAATTCTTGATTGATTTGGGAAATCTTTTGCAATTGACAACATGATATCGTTTACAGTAATTGTCACAGAGTCACACACGCAATTGGCATCTGGATCGTGGAAGGACTTGACTTTGCACACCCTGTGGTGATACCCATGCACTACCAGCGAAGTCACAAAATGTTGTAGTTCCTGGTCCGTGTCTGCCCATGATAAGTTCATCATAGCCTCTGTAGAGTAGAAGTGTTGCCAAATCTCGGTCCTCTTCGTTTGCCTTTCATGCATTAGCCCCGTCCAACTATCCGTAGATGGTAAAAGGAGTTTATGTCTCAAAGTTTTGAGTAGGAAAGGTTCTCCAGCAAGTTCGTAAACTAATTGATTATTTTAACACAGTTATACACTCATATTTGTTCGTTTTCCATTTTAGACAACAAAAAACGCAATACTCCATCTGACGTCTCAACCTCATCAAAGTTCGTCAAGCATTCAAATATAATAAGACTGATTCCCATTCTCGAAATTCAATCAAAATCAGCACAATCAGAGCTAGGGCCTGCATATGGAAAAATTGGACCTTTGCTGCCAAAATAGCTTCCAAAATTGCAATATTCTATCACATGGATTAGACCTCGATTTGAGGCCTTATCAACAATTTAATTTTTTTGGTTAACATTGTTCATTACAGGTCCGTATTGACAAATGATAGTTAAGGAAATTGAAATTTACTATGTTCCATCTAGTCAATACTTCTTTGTTCGAGGCATAATATTATTGAAAATCTGCCCCTTCATCTGCTATCTTTGTATCATTATAGTTTTTTTTATAACGTTTAAGTGCAACAATCATAGATGTTTACATCACATATCATCCAAATCATCCATTTTTCATCAATTTTAATGTCACAATGACTGGCCATTAATTGTACTAGCTGATGAAGGGGCAGATTTTCAATTTTTTTTTTGCGAATGGCTTTTAGTGCCGGGAGTGTCCGAGGACATGCTCGGCTCGCCAGTTTGTAGCTGCTTCTAGGCGGACACCCATGGGGTGAGCTACAAGTACCGCCGCGTGTGGAGTGTTGTCTGGGGAGGAAAGTTTGAATGTAAGGATGAGGAGTTGGAAGGTAGCGGCTGTGGCCTATAGTTAGGGATCAACCCCGGCATTTGCCTGGAAGGAAGATGGGAAACCACAGAAAACCATCTTCAAGGTTGCCGGCAGGGGGATTTGAACCTCCTCGCCTCCCGGATGTGAGCGACTGTCAGCAGCCACGCCGTAACGACCATGGCTAACTCACCTGGTAGATTTTCAATAATATTATGCCTCGAAACATCTTCTAGTGTGTAAATAAACACAAAAAAGTATTGACTAGACGGAACATAGTATATTTCGAATTTTCAAAACAATTTTATTTGCAAAACAGCGGCTTTGGTAGCATGCTGAAATGCTATGCCCAAGATCGCGGGTTCACACCCGACCGAAGTCATCTGATTTTTTAAGAGCGTTAAATTCCTTCAGTATGCCTTCCTACGGAGGAGAAGTAAAGCCGGCGGGCCCATATCATAGATTTATGGCATGAAAAAGAACCTACCACTACAATTGGTAGTGTGTAGCCAAATTTGTAGCTTGTATTTCGTTAGAAACACTCTCAAGTCCCAATGTTCATTACTAGGTGTCAGTGACATCACGTAGCCAAAGTTGGAACTACTTGAAATTGAACTTGCTCATTCATCTTCATTTATTTCATCTCATCCACACGCGATGGTACTTGTAGCTCACCCCCATGGGTGTCCGCATAGAAGTAGCTACAAACTCTGACAAACCGAACATGTTCTCGCACACTCCTGGCACTAAAAACCATACCCTAAATAAATAAATTTGCAAAACATTTGGAACTTAATCTAATGGCACTTGCTTTTAGATATGGAATCTTCTTCTTTTTCTTCTAGCCTTTGTCCCGCAAAGCAGGGTCGGCTCTTCTGCACAATTGCCTCCATCTTGCACGGTCTGCGTCGTCTTTCTTCTCAACATTGGCTGCTCTCATGTCCTCCTTTATTTGGTCAAGCCACCGCTTCTTGAGCCTTCCTTGTAGTGGCTTGCCTACTAAATCTAGTTGTAGTGCTCCTTTTGCCACTGTGTCCTCACAACTCCGTAGTACATGTCTGTACCAACGCAGGCGAGCTTCCAGCATCTTCTCAGGGATCGGTGCGACACCAAGGGTGCTTCTTACATGGACATTAGTGACATGATCCAGTCTTGTTAGGCCAATGGACCAGCGCAGCATTCTCATCTCCATGGAGTTCAGCACTTGCTCACATCTGTTGGTTACTGGCCAACACTCAGTTCCATACAATGCAACAGGTCTGATCACAGTTCGATATACTTTTGACTTCAGCTGTACAGAAATCTTACGATCACATAAAACTCCTGTCGCCATTTAGCCCATGCTGTATTTGTTCGAATTTATACTTCTCTCAATGTGTCTCCATCTGATGTTTTGTAAGACCCCAAATATGGAATAATATTCGAAATAAGATATTTTAAATGTATTAAGAAGTTTTTAACCTTTTTAATTTTTTAATCATTGTAAAGCAAATGACAGTGTTGCAAAATAACTTTATAGTATAATAATTTTATATATAAGAGATTGCACCTCCGTGGCTTAGGCGGCAGCACGCCGGCCTCTCACCGCTGGGTCCGTGGTTCAAATCCCGGTCACTCCATGTGAGATCTGTGCTGGACAAATCGGAGACAGACAGGTTTTTCTCCGGGTACTCCGGTTTTCCCTGTCCAAATTTCATTCCAGCAACACTCTCCACTATCATTTCATTTCATCTGTCATTCATTTAATCATTGCCCCGGAGGGGTGCGTCAGGCCTCGGCAGCCGGCACAGTCCATATCCTCGCCGCTAGATGGTGGCTTCATTCATTCCATTCCTGACCCGGTCGGAGACTGGAAGCAGGCTGTGGATTTTCATTTTCATAAGAGATTGCTACAGTGTAGCTGAAGGTCTTTTAGACCAAAATATGTAGGCTACTACCATTAGTGTAAGAAAACAATTATTTTACTGAAAAGCAAAATATAATCAACACTTCAATACTGACAAATTATGTCAAAGAAATACATTATACAGGTTAGGTGGGGTGTAACTAAGCAGTTGGAAACCTACGATTCCATCCATAGGTATGGAAGTGACAAAAGTCATGATAAATGTGCGTGGTTTAGCATGAAAAATAATGTTTTCATCGCAGTATTTAAACAATCATTCGTTCTATGGACTTTGTCTTTGCACTAGATTGTGCAGTAAAACAAAACTAAGAAATGTGGCATGTGGTGGATCTCCAAACTGCAAATGATTCTCCCAAAAATCCAATTTACTGCTGGATTTTTGGGAGAATCATTCGTCATACTCAGATCCACCCTGGTTCTTCGTTTTGGTATGCTGCACATCTAGTGCAAACTTAAAGTCTATAGAATGAACAATGAGCCTGCTAGATATGTTAAATACTGTGACAAAAACATTTTTTCACAACTCTCATCATTTCGGGTACCTTCTTTACCTGGGAGATCGTAGGTTTCCGACTACTAGTGATAACCCATCCAACGTCTATTTTCCTACTAGCAGTAGTGCCCGGCTTCGCCTGGTGGATTTATTTGTTTTATGGATGATAGTGAATACTACTACAGAACTGGCACATGATACTTAAACTATCAGAAAATAAATATGTTTAAAATAGGCCTATAAATTTTAGTGGTGGTGGTGGTGGTGGTTGTGGTGGTGGTGGTTGTAGTGGGGGTGATAAGCAGTAGGCTACAGTATAATGGACGTAACATTTAGGTCATTTTCCCATAATGATAATAATGAATAGGGAAACGGCTATTTACTAACTACAGCACTGACACATGTAATTTACAAACAAATTCATAAAAATGATTAGAAAGAGGAGTAAGTGGACTGCAATATTCGTGACGATTAAGGTATATCAGTTTTTCCACGCATGTGTATACTATATCACATTCTAAAGAGTCCGCCTCATGGCTAGCATTCTTGGCTGACACCCCGGAGGCCCGAGTTCGATTCCCGGCTCTGCCAAGAAATTTAATTCCAGTCTGAGGGCTACAATGAATGGGGTACACTCACCCTCGTGAGGCAAAACTGAGAAGAGGTGGGTTGAATTCCTACCTCAGCCATGGTTTTCTGTGGTTTCCCCACTTCTACTCCAGGCAAATGCCGGAATGGTATATAACTTACGGTATTGCCACAGTCACATCCTACACAAAACCTACCTCAATTACAAATACACACACTACTACAGACACAGGTTATCAGACAAATTCTACACACACCCAAGTACATGGGGCTACATGACTATGATGTCGCAACGCCCATAAAGATTCAATAACACATTCTGAAGAGAAACTTTAACAATGGACAAGATGATAATTTATTAGAATTTTGGGTGATTGAAATTATCTCACTCATGAAATGAAATGATTGTGATTGACCAAAAATGCAGCACTGATCGACCAGCCGATCATGCTTGTGATAACACAATGTTTATTCATTAGTGTTTTTATCCTTCTTTCCCAAGGCCTTACTGGCCCCACCCACAGGACAGCCCTGGATGTCACGTCATTAGGAAAGTGTCTCATTTTTAGAGATCCTTTGTTTGATCTTTGTTGCAGATGCTGAATATTTAAGGATGAATTGCTAAATTTTCAAGCTTCATCGCAGAAAGCTCATCATCAATCCACTTCCTAAGAAATGCAACGTTAGTGTAGACAGCAGGTATCTGGCTGTCCTTGCATCCAATACCCCAGGAGACGATGCCAGCCTGGATGTAGCGCAGTGGATCTCGTTTCGACTGGCACATCAACGGACCTCCGCCATCTCCCTGTAAACAGAAAGAGGATTCTGAAATTATTCTAATGGTGCAAATACAAAATCTAGCAAGAAAAGCTCTTAATCTTCTGAAAGAATTTTTAGAATAATGTATAAAATGGTTGTTGTCTGACAAGTTGACTTAAAACAGAAATTTGATATTTATCAGTCAGTCAACACGATTGTACCCAATTGTGATGGGTTATTCTGTAATCCTGGAAGAAATTAAAGATTAATAAATACTGTAAATTTATTAATATAATATATTATTATTATTTTAATCATCGATTTTTCCCGTTTGGGAGAGCGTGCGTACTTGAGCCAATCACAGCTTCACTTCCTTTTCCTCTTCTAGTTTCTTCCCAAAACCTCTTCATTTATTTATTTATTTATTTACATATGTTACGCCCTCATTGGAACACTTAACCAAAACAAGTATGTACATATCTCAAAAACAATATTAAAGATTCAGCTTCTTATTTTTCTTCTTTTCCCAAAACATTTTCATTCTAGTCGACCTTGCCACTCTCTCTGCATCGCTTATGGTGTAAGTTTTGCGGGTAAAGGTTTTTAAGGGAAGTCGGATGTTCTTGTTTTTCAAGATATTCTTCTCATCTTTGTTAGCAATTTGGGACATTGTCAAGCCGAGTTCATCCAGATCATTTTGAATTTCCATAAACCAAGAGTTCTTTGTTTTACTTTTGAAAAAATAATTAAATAATACTTTTAATTGTCTGGTATCCGGCAGGCGTGAGATATGACAAAAAAAAAGCAATTCGCCTTTTTCGCATAGTATCGACTGTAGACTCAGTTTCTTTATAAACCACTTCATTTGGTAATAGACGCCATTGACCATCCACCTGATGTTTTTTATTAATTATAGTTCTGAGAATTCTTCTATCAATCTTCAGTAATGTGTCAGTAACTGATCGAGTGTTTAACTTGAAAAGTGTTTCACAAGCATATATTGCTTCCGGTTTAATAACTGATTCGTAATTTGGCATTTATGGAGAGTGATTTTTTTTTTGTAACTAGGCCAAGTAATATATTGTGCTTGTCTTAACTTTGTTGTTCTATTTTCGATTGATGCTTTCTCATTCAAATTCCATGTTATAATCTCCCCTAAATATTTAAATTTATGTACAACTTTAATTTCTTTATTGTTGATCAATGTAATAGCTTGTGTTTCCACATCAAAGGATGCCATTATTTCAGTCTTTTCTAATGAAATTTGAAGTCCTACTTTTGCTGCAATAGACCCAAGTTCTTCAATTTAGTGTTTAGCCTCATCTATACTGGTTGCAAGCAGTGCAAGGTCATCCGCAAAGGCCAAGCAATTCAGTTTTATATTAGTACCAATCTTTACATTTGGAGGACAAGTTTTGTTCCACTCACGCATGATCTTTTCAAGAACACAATTAAATAATAACGGTGATAGACCATCTCCCTGTAGAAGTCCAGTCCAGATATCAATTGGTTCAGACAAGGTGTCTCGAAATTTAACCTTCGATTTAGTATCTTTCAAAGTAACGCCTATGAGGTTGATAAGCTTTTGATGTAACCCAAATTCCCTAAGGATGTTAAGTAATGACCCTCGATGGATACTGTCATAAGCTTTCTTAAAATCCACAAAAGTAATGACCAAATCCTTTTGTCTCATTCTATGATATTTCATTATCCATTTCAGACTAATGATCTGATCCAGGCAGGTGCGACCTGGTCGGAACCCTCCTTGATATTCTCCTAGTTCTTGATCGAGTTGTTGTTGAATTCTTGTCAAGATAATTCTAGATAGAATCTTGTATGTCACATCAAGCAAAGAAATCCCACGGTAGTTGTTCGGGTCTGATCTATCACCCTTTTTATGAATTGGGTGGATTACAGCCATTCTCCATTCCTCTGGTATTTAAAACCTCTTCATTAATTCATTGTGTATTTTTCTTCCTTTCCTCTGTCCATTTTTTTCCCCTATTGTTCCTTTTCTTGAGAATTATTCAAATTTCTTCTTTCAGATTTTATTTCTGAATTGATCTGTCCTTAATATCGTCTTCAGAGATTTTGAATCATTCCAGGTCTTCCTGAGTTTCTCTCGTCCAACTGGACTTTAATTTACTTGTATTAATGATGTTAACACCGCACCCAGGAAACGAGCCGGTTCATGATGAATGATGTTAAAAATTTTCTTAGTGAGTCTGTTTTCATCCATCCTCCACAGGTGTCCATTTATTTATTTATTTAGTGTATGGCATTACACATGAAACACAATAATAACAATAACCATCATCATCATGAACCGGCTCCAGTTTCCTGGGTGCGGTGAATGAGCGCTCTCCATTTAGTTCTCTCCAAGAATGTTTCCTCTTCCATGATTTGCTGTAAATACAATAATAACAATAATAATAATAATAATAAAAATTTTCACCTAAGAGGATTCATAAAAAATATATTACATCCCAAAATTTTACACATCCAAAATTCAAGAAACAAAAATCGCAGAAGAATGGGATAAAGAACCAGTGAACAATTGGATGGACTTCTGCAGCAAAATTATCAGAAAAGCCAAAGAACTGATTCCACTAAAAAAGAAAGCAAAACACCCCTGGTGGGATTCCAACTGTGATCAAGTCATTATTGATCGCCGAATCGCATTCCAAAAATACAATAGCCACAAATCTCCAGAAACTTTACAACACTTTCTCGGCGTCCGCAAACAGGCAACCAAAATTATCAGGACAACTAAACGTAATTTTATAACTAAGCAACTTCAGTCAATCGAGGATGACTTCAGGAATCACAAGTCGAGATTTTTATAAAACCTTCGGGAACAGAATTAAAGGTTACACACCGCAAAATTTGACTTTCAAGAAACAAGACGGAAGTCTCGCACTCACTAACCAAGAAAACTGTGAAGAACTAGCATGTTATTTTTCTGACCTCCTCAATTGTCCTGAACCACCTGAGCGATTTATACACACAGTCCCAGAACACATACGACCCGAAGCCAAACCACCAACGCAAGAAGAAATCCATCACCACATCAAAAAACTCAAGAACGGAAAGACATCTGGAGAAGACGGAATCATCGCAGAACTATTGAAAAATCTAGGATCACGATCACGACAGGAAATCACACAGGTCATTCAGGACATTTGGCGAAGTGAAAAACTACCGGACGAATGGAAATGCGCACTCATCCACCCACTCCACAAGAAAGGAGATAAATCTGATGTAAATAACTACAGAGGAATGTCCCTCTTACCCATCGCTTATAAAATCCTCTCCGCCTGTCTTTTACAACGCACGCAAGAACAACTCGAGCCACTCATCGGTGAATATCAGGCTGGCTTCAGACCAAACAGATCAGCCGTCAAACAAATCTTCAATCTGAAATCCACCTTGAAACTACGAGCCACACGAAATCTCCCAACCATCTGTAGGCTACATTTGTCGACTTTCAGAAGACTTATGACTCAATTGATCGAAAATCTCTTTTTAATGTACTCGAAGAACACCATCTCGATCCGAAGACGAGACGACTCATCCAACAAACCTTCACCGACACAATTTCCAAGGTCAAATTCATTGGAGAGATCTCCCAACCTTTTCCCATTAAAACTGGTGTTCGGTAGGGTGATGAACTTTCTCCATTGCTGTTCAACATCGTTCTCGATAAGGTCATCAAAGATTGGGAAAAAGAATTAAAAAATCGCAACATACGGAAACCTGTCGTGTTAGGAAGAGAGAAGGATAATATCAATGTTACATGCTTAGCATTTGCTGATGATTTGGCAATCCTCTCCGGAGATGAACGAACGGCAATTCACCAGATTGAAGTCCTCAAGGAATGTGCTGGGAAAGTAGGGTTGCAAATCTCCTTCACAAAAACTGAATTCATGCCTACAAAACACATTGAAACCCAAACTTTGGTAACAAAATACTGTTCAATCAACAAGGTTAATCATTTCAAATACTTAGGTGAAATTATTGAACCTACAGGCACAGAAAGAATAGCACAAAGAACATATGAACTCAAAATGCGGAAAGCATATGGGAAAACCGCAAACATCTACAACAAAAAATGCATGAGCATTAACACTAAAATTCGACATTACGCGACGGTCATCAAACCCGAAACAATCTACGCCAGTGAGACCTTAAACCTCAATTATAAATGGGATCTTGAAAACATCAAGAAAGCTGAAAGGAAAATCATCCGAGAAATTCTTGGCCCAAGACTTACAGATGAAGGATATCGTTTACAATAGCATAAGATCACAGAAAAATATTCAAATATTGAAACCGATTTCTGTAAACGACGCTTGAAATTTTATGGACACATTATGAGGCTATATGACAACCGATTAACAAAGAAAATATTGATGTGCTCACAAAAATTAAAGACGACAACGGTTTGGATTAAACAAGTCCAAACTGATCTCAATAACGCCAACATCACACCCACAGATATCGAAGACCGCAAAACTTTCAGACATAAGATCTACACTAGGGAAGCTGCATCAGAAGATAAGCCCAGCAGACCTAGGGGAAAATGGACTGACGAACGTTGAGCTAAACATAGTGACATGATGAAAGAATTCTGGAAGATGATCCTGTATGGGCCGAAACATACTAAATAAATAAAAAGTACATTCAAGCACCTTATTATAACCTAATGTCCAGTCTATTTATCCAGTCCAGGCTCGATGGTCTTCTTCTTCTTCACTTCCCGTTTCCAGTTCCCTGGGTCGGGTTGCGAATCAAGGGCCTCCACAGTTATCTATCCCTCCACCATTCATTTCCTTCTTTCAATACTTCTTTTTCTTTTACTCCTCTTTTCTCTATTCCTTCCTTCACCGTATCTATCCACCTCTTTCTGGACCTTCCTCGTGGTCTTCTTCCTGGTATTTTCTCCATAAATATTCTTTTTGGTACTCTATATTCTTCCATTTTCATCATATGTCCGTACCACTTCAGCTTACTGGTTTCTATCTTGTCTTGCAGTTTTGGGAACCCAGTTCTCTCCCTAATGTCCACATTTGTGACTTAATCCCTCCGTGTCTTCCTAATTATTCCTCTAAGGAACTTCATCTCGGCTGCTTGGATTCGGCTTTCATCGCATTTTGTTGTGGTCCAAGTACCTGCTGCATATGTCAAAATTGGTGTGTAATACATTGAGAATAGAACTCGATAGGCTCGATGGTGTAGCACTGAAAAAGTCGTTAGGGTCACCTATGTATGCTCTTAGTTTACAATCTTCGACAATGTGCCTGATGGTCTGGTTCGATGTACCACAATCACAGCAGGGGTCTGGCCACTTCCCCCATTTGTGCAGGTTGTATGCACTAACTCCATGTCCTGTATGGATGCGGTTAATATTTTCCATGTATGTCGTGGTTGTTCAAAGCCCTTGGTTTTCTTTACGGGATCAATGCGGTCACATACTTCGGGTGGGGCATTTCCAGTTTGTGATTCACGCCATTTATCTGGAATGTTGAAATTACTATGAGAAAGCTGTTGAGCCAGTCAGAAGGGTGGATTCCTGGACCGGAGCCGGTTTATTGCGAGAGCGGGAATGTCGTCATGGATTGGAAGCGCAGGGTTGTTCATTATTTTAGAATATTTCTTCCTCAGTGCATCTTGTCTTCTTAACACCGGAGGGCCGGGTGTTGGGGGCCAGTAGAGTGGAGTATTTCTTATACAACCGGAGATGGTTCTCATGGCTATGTTGAGCTGAGTGTCTACCTTCTTTACATGGAGGCTGTACATAGAACTGTAGGAGTCTTTTTCTAAATTATATATACTATATAATATTATTTATTAATCTCATGTACATTTCTCTTTTCAGGATTAGGGAATGACCCATCACAGTTGGGTACAATTGTGTTGACCAACTGAAGAACATAAAATTTCGATTACTAAGGCAACACTGAAAATGGCTTCAAACACCATTATGTTTAAAATCCTGGAAAATACACGAGTTATAGTTCTCTAACTTTCCTCGTTAACGAGCGGCGACTCAAGCGTTAGGCAAGAGCACGCACCAACAATAACCCCTGTTCGCTGCTGACCAATAGCATGCTTCCTCTATCTCTCCCTGTGGACCCCAGAGTCCGGTCCTGGCGGTCAGCTCGCTTGACAGGTCTCCAGTGTTGCACAACTGCATGTAGTTCTGTCCAGTCTTGCTGCTTGCTCTCAGTGGTTATGGTGGAGAGTTGACAACACTGTGCCTCGAGCTGGAAGTGCCTTGGCTGCCCGTTACACATGGAATGTAAACATACCCGCCCAGCTTGGTTTCAAAGGCGAGCTGTTCGTTAACGAGGAAAGTGAGAGAGCTATACTCTGGCTTCCCTCTCTTTCCTTCTCCTTTCCACACCCCTGTACTCACAGTTTATGCCAGGTGCCAATTCCCATAGCACCAATAGAGCATGCATTTATCACTGGCATATACTGTATTGCGGGTGTTCGAAGTGTCTTCTGGACACACTGTAAATTTGTTTATTTTTCCCCTCTCTCCCTCTCTTATTAAAAGTTGGTTATACAGTATTCAAGCTTTTTTTCCACTTTTCAATACAATTTTTTTTCACTTGCACTAGTGGTAACTTAGTACTGTACATGTTTCAGTCTGAAAGATCTTCTTCAGCTTCACTGTTGTAATCTCTTATTCATAAAATTGTTATACAATAAAATTAATTTTGCAACATAAATGTAAGTTAAAACACTGTCATTTGATTTACAATGGTTCGATTTTTATTTTATTTTTAAGGTTAACAACTTAAAATAACTTTTTTGGAATATTATTCCATGTCTAAAATCAAGTGTCTTTCGATTAAGTTCCAAATGTATTGAAAAGTGGGAAAAAGTTGGAGTATAATCAACAGACAAATTATTACTTAGCCGCAGTTGATAAAAGGGACGTAAAACCCATAACATTATTAATAAATTATATATTTTTTTATTAATGCAGCCAATGGTCATGTACTTTTCTTTTCAGGACGGGTCAGGGAAGGGATATTGGAAGGAAATCGGTCGTGGACCTATTTAAAGGAACCGTCCTGGCATTTGCCTGGTGTGAAAACGGGAAACCACGAAAACCATTTTCAGGACGGCCGAGGTGGGATTAAAACCCATGCTCTCCCGATGCCAGCGAGGCACGAGATAGCACGTTAGTGCACTCGGCCACCGCGGCCGGTTATTAATAAATTATGACTTATGTCAAAGAAACCCAAATGGAAAACACGGCGAGGAGGAAGAAATCGGGGAAGAGGAAGATGGACTGCAAACAGAAAAGGATTTAACGTGGAAGATGCAGTGAGGAAGATGAAAGGAGGGAAGGCACCGGGTGTGGATGAGTTGAGTGTGGAGATGGTGAGAGCGGCAGGAGAGGTGGGGATACAATGGTTGTACCGAGTGATGAAGACAGCATGGAAGGAAAGGAAGACCCCAGAGGACTGAAAAAAGGGAATAATTGTCCCGATCTTCAAGAAAGGTAGTAGAACAGAGTGCTGAAACTATCGGGGAATAACTCTGATGAGTCATTGTGCAAAGATGTTTGAGAAAGTTTTGGAAAGGAGAATTAGGACAAGGATAGAAGGAGGGATGAGGGAAGAACAACATGGCTTCAGAGCAGGAAGGTCCACAGTGGATTTGATTTTTGCTGTAAGGCAGTTACAAGAACAGCACTATGAGTATGGAACAGATCAACTGATGGCCTTCCTGGACATTGAGAAAGTATATGACAGTGTATGCAGAAACAAAGTATGGAAGTCCCTGGAGGATAGAGGAGTAGAAAAATGGACTATAAGGAGGATAAAGGAGATGTACAAGGGAAGCGTGAGCTGTGTGAAAGTGGAAGGAGAGAGATCGGACTGGTTGGAACAGAGAAACGGCCTGAAACAAGGAAGTGCACTGTCACCGTTACTTTTCATTGTGGTGAACGATGACATAATGACCCGAGTGGCACAAGTAATTGGGGAAGGAAAGATGAAAGCAATGGTGTTTGCAGATGATTTGATGATTTGGGGAAACAAGCAGGAGGTACAGGAACAGTTGGACGTATGGGAAAGAATAATACAAGGATATGGGATGAAATTTAGCATAAATAAGAGTGAGATGTTGATCACAACAAGTAAGAAGGAAAGAACCACAACAGGAATTGGTGGGGAACAGCTGAAGAAAGTGGAGAGTTTCAAGTATCTGGGAAGCCTGATACAAGATAATGGAAGAAACGATAGAGAAATAAATGAGCGGGGAAGGCAGGAAGAAGCATTTCGGAGGAGTGTGAGAAGCATGTTATGGAGCAAGGATGTCCCTCAGAACAGCAAAAAGATCATATATCGGACGTACTATGTCCCTATCCTGACGTATGTCTCGGAGACCTGGGTTATGAAAGGAAGGGAGAAGAGCAAAATACAGGCCAGTGAGATGAGGTTCTTGAGAAGCAGTATTGGAGCTACAAAGATGGACAGAATAAGAAATGAGAGGACCAGAGAATTAATGAAGGAGGAACCATTACAGGATGGTATAGAGAAATCTAGACTTAGATGGTATGGACATGTAAAACGAATGGAGGAGAAGAGGATACCCAGGAGAGTACATGAGACGAAGTGGGAAGGAAAGAGACCGAGAGGAAGACCGAGAGACAGGTGGCTGAAGGGGGTGGAAGAAAGCGTGAAGAAGAGAGGAGAAGACTGGACAATGGTGGAGGCTGAGAGATGGTGGGAAGACAGAAGATGTTGGAGAGGCTTGTGTTCCAAACAGACCCGGCCAGTGGCTGGAAACTGTGCAAGATGATGATGATGTCAAAGAAATACATAAAACTTGTGGCTGGGTGTGCCCATCATCACCAGAATAATTTTTGTTTGATAACCTATGCGCTGTCTAACAAAGAACCTAGAGAATTGGCTGTCTGCTGCAGCTCTGGTCCCAGCCTCAGGATGCCTTTGCTTTGAAATTTCTAATGAATTTAGAAAATAAATTAGATATAGCCTAGTGAGTAAGGGTAGACATACGTTGTTATTTAAAAATTTAATGTAACCATATAAAACAGGTCATCATCATCATCATCGGCTTTAACTCGAATCCGAGTATAAATCTTCTTCCTTCAGTCTAGTTTGTGGATGTGTTTACGGTGACTAAAGAGTCCAATCCTGGCATGGAACAAGCGTCCACACAAGTCACGTAGTATTGCTGGAGGAGGACGTGGTTGGGCTGCTCGAAGTTTCCTAGCTTGACGCTTGGCCTCTTCATGTATGCGCCGATCCATTTCAAACGTTTTTACAGTACCCGAGATGGTACGGCGCCAAGTTGAGCGGTCTTCAGCCAGCATGTCCCAGGTTTGTGGATCAAGACCTGTCAATTTCAGGGTCTGCTTAAATTGGTCCTTGTAGCGCCTCTTAGGACCACCATGAGGTCTGGTGCCATAACATAGCTCACCATATAGCATTTGACGAGGTAATCTCACATCATCCATCCGATGGACATGACCAATCCATCTAAATTGGTGACCTACTGTCTTATGGATGATTCTACGCTGTTGATTTAAGCCTTTTCAAGAACAGCAATATTGGTAATGCGGTCTTCCCATTTAATCCTGTAGGTGGAAGCGCTCAAGCTTCCTAAGATCACGTCGGTAAAGGGTCCACGTTTCACAGCCATACAACAATGTAGAAATGACTACTGCTTTGTACACCATAAGCTTTGTACTCATGGACAGATCTTTATTCATGTAGACCCGGTGTGCTAATCGTCCATATGCTGTATGGGCTGGGCCAATTCTCTTATCCACATCCTGCTCACAAGTACAGCTCACAGAAATGGTACTGCCCAGGTACGAGAAGTGGTCTACCTATTCTAATGGCAGATTTGTGATGGAGATAATGAACTGAGGAAGAGGTGTGCCTGGTGAAGGTTGAGCCAAGACTTTAGTCTTATTGACATTCATGGTAAGACCAAAGCGATCACATGCACTTTTATAACAATTAACTGACTCTTGCAGCTCTTCTGGTGTGAGAGTTGGCGACGCAGCATCATCTGCATACAACATATTAGTAACATTAGTAACCTGAGTTTTCCTCAAGGAGCGGAGACGAGTTAGGTTGAAAAGCCCTCCATCTAAGCGATATTTGATCTCCACACCTGGGATGTTTGTGGGTGAATCATAAAGCATTGCAGCCCAGTACAGCACAAAAAGCGTTGGAGCCAGTACACATCCTTGTTTCAGTCCATGGTTAATAGGAAATTCATTGGACATATTATTCTGATGGCAAACCTAACCTGTCATGCCATCATGGAGAGCCTTGATTAGATCTACAAAACGCTGAGGGCAACCAAACCGCTTCAGCACCGCCCACATGGCTAGTCTTGGAACCGAATCAAATGCCTTTTCCAAGTCATAAAGGACTAAGAAGAGTGGATTCTGTTGTTCTCTACATTTTTCTTGTAGCTGTCTCACACAGCAAATCAAGTCAATTGTGCTTCTGGAAGCTCTAAATCCACATTGTGACTCTGGGAGGATCTTGTCAGAGTTAACCTTGAGGCGGTTAAGTAGAATTCTTGCAAGAATCTTCCCCACAATTGACAGCAGAGATATACCACGGTAGTTGCCACAAACACTGCGATCACCCTTTTTAAAGATAGTGATGATAGCGGCATTCTTTAGGTCTCCAGGTATCTTTCTTGATTCCCATATTCTGAGGATAAGGGTGAAAATTCTTGTTTTGAGGGAATGACCTCCAGCTTGAATTAGTTCCAGAGGGATGTTATCTGGGCCAGGTGCATTTCTGGGTTTCAATTGGGTGAGAGCTGCACAGAATTCATGATAAACAGGAGGTACTGCCAAGCACAGTTGTTCAGGTTGTTGCGGCACATCACAAAGGAAGTCTTCAGCAGCTGCTGATGGATGATTTAGGAGATTGGAGAAGTGCTCCTTCCAGCATTCCAAAATTTCTTGACTATCAGTAAAGGTAGTAGAATTATCAGCGCTTTTCAGTGTACCTGATGATGAGCGAGATGGTCCATATATTTCCTTGAGTACTGCATAGAAGTTCCTCAAGTCTCAAGCATCCGATAGTCTCTGCAGTTCCTGAGCCTTCTGTTGCCACCAAGTATTTTTAATCTGCCTTATCTGCGTCTGACATTTACCCTTGAGTTCCAGTAGTTTATCTCTCTTTGTGTTGGAAGTTGGGTCTTGAAGATGGGCAAGATAGGCATTCCTTTTGGCATTGATGAGAGACAGAATTTCTTCATTGTTGTCATCAAACAAGTCTTGTCTTTTCCGCACTATAAAACCAATGGCTTCCTCAGCTGACTGTGTGATATTCTTCTGTAGTGTGGCCCATTCTTGCTGAATGTCATTCGTTACTGGGTTTTCTGATAACTGGGTGACGATCCTGTTTCCAAAATGTTTATAGATGGATACATCCTGAAGTTTGGATGTATTAAACTTTTTTCTTGGCAAATTTTTGAAGTTCCTAGTATACCTAACAATGTGGTTGGTTGGTTCCTCAGTTTAAGAGCTGCGACAGCGCGGTCATGTAGCCCCGTGTACTTTGGGTGCATATAAAATCTGTCTGATAACCAGTGTTAATTGTGATGGCTGTATTAGTGTGTGTAATCTATTGTTTTTTTAAATCCAAGTAAGGACTGCAGACATTGAATTTCAAGTAGTTCCTACTTTTGCCGCCAAACGCCACCGTCAACGACTACTAGTCAGAACTTGGTTTCTAGAGGACACCGCAGTCGGCTACTGGTGACGAACGTTGGAACCTAAGAGCTTTGTTCAAATGTTTAACCTATAATTTTGCTTCACACAGGTGTTATTAGTGGAAGGATCTTTAACATGCCATAAATCTATGACATGGGACCGCCGGCTTTACGTCCCTCCAAAGGAAGGCATACTGAGGGATTTTTAACGGTCCTAACAAATCCGACGACTTTGGCCGGGTTTGAACCCGCGATCTTGGGCATAGAAGCTCAGCATGCTACCAACTATGCCACCGAAGCCACTTCCTAGCAATGTGTAAATGTGCCTACATACTGTACTTATCTCATCCAGGATTGAAAAATGGAAAAGTTTGTTGTTATAATCCTTAGGTTAATGAAAAAATGAAAATCCACAGCCTGCTTCCAGTCTCCGACCGGGTCAGGAATGGAATGAATGAAGCCCCCAGCTAGCGGCGAGGATATGAACTGTGCCGGCTGCCGAGGCCTGACGCACTCCTCTGGGGCAATGATCAAATGAATGACAGATGAAATGAGATGATAGTGGAGAGTGTTGCTGGAATGAAATTTTGACAGGGAAAACCGGAGTACCCGGAGAAAAACCTGTCTGCCTCCGTTCTGTCCAGCACAGATCTCACATGGAGTGACCGGGATTTGAACCACGGACCCAGCGGTGAGAGGCCAGCGTGCTGCCGCCTAAGCCACGGAGGCTTCCCTTAGGTTAATAACTTTGCAAAAACAATGAAATAACATTAGAAACACACAAAATACATCTTAATCTTTCACTTGAAATCGGTTATCTTCAATTGACGATTTGACGAAAACCTTCCCGCAGAGGCAATTGCGCGCCAGCGTCGTATGAAGATGACATCGTCTGGCGTGGCTGCTGCGGCTTGTCCTACGAAGCGCAATGCATAAGAGCAGATGCAGCTTCAGTATAGTCTAAGTCATATTGTCAGTCCTATACCGTAACAAGGGCTGGCTATTACGTTATGGGTATTTTTCGGCTAATCCGAACAAATTAAAATCCGAACAAGCTACAGCCCCAATTAGTTCGGATTTGAGGGGTTTCACTGCATCTATACATGTGCCAACTTTGGAATAGCTCCCATGCATACCTTCCAGGATATCCAACATTGAGCTCAAATTTCAATTGCGATTTGTCAGCAGTTGGTAGCACTGACATCATTTTCAAATATGACCTTGAGATATTCCGGCATAAATCTTTACTCATACCAAATTTGGTTTCCATATCTGCAGCCATTTAGGAGTTGATAGTGGGACACACACACACATCCAGACAGACAGACAGATGAACATACAGACAGACAAACACACATTTTCCCGTATCGATCTCATAAGTCTACTTTTTCCTCATTTTTGCAAAATGAGAAAAATAGGCTAAAAATAACCAGAAATCACTGTGCGATTATGGCAAGGTCTAAACTAGTGCAAATCTATGTTATGCACATTCGTGTTTTTTTTTTGTTAATAATAATCAACATTTTTTGACACAGGCTTCCTTGTCTACGAACACATTTTTTTTGATAGGATGGTATTTATTACATCGTTGGTCACAGTAAACACATACGCAGCCTGGACCTGGTTCGTTAAATCCCGAAGTTCTGCATACTTTGTGGTGAAACCCATGCACAGCAAACCTGGTGAGTATGCCTCAGATTATATCATCCACGCGTCCATTCCCGGTTGATCAACGCATCTGTTGAATAAAATTCATCCCATCTCTCTTCATGTGTAGTTCCTGCAGGAATTCTGTGTAGGTCCTTGTCTCTAGAAGTAGAAGTCTGAAACTGCTAAGAGTACTGTGAGGAATTTTTCCTGTAATGGTGTAGCTAATCACGTATCCTCTGTGTCTAAATATGATAGACAATAAGACGCATCAAATTTTGTGTAGTAGGAATTTTTGGTAACAAAAAGTGCATCTTATGGTCCAATAAATAGAGTATTACTCTTCAAACATTCTTCTCTAAAACTTGAGTGGTTATCAGATTGACAAAGACAATGGACCAAAGTCTCACCTTGCACGTGTCCTTGTCTCGCTCTCCTCCAGCACAAATGAAGCTCTCGTTGAGACGGAAGAAGATCCCGAGTCGTGTCGTGCGGAGATTGGCCTGGCAGATACTATGTTCCACAACAGGCAAGTCAACCTTCCTCAAAGTTGCTTGAACTTTCCCTTCCATGCCTGAAGAAAAGAAAAAGAATAGTTACAATACATACGAGGGCAATTTCTTTATTAGTAGCAACACTGCATGTATTCACATAAGGTGTGGTACCCAACCTACTTCACAGAAACATGGGTGCATCCATCCAACACTCCTCCCATGTGCTGTGATGCGAGATACTCATTGAATAGTTAGTATCCAAGATGGTCCTCATAAACCTTAAAGAGGTATTAAACATTCTTTATTCCACTTTAATCAATACTTTACTTTAACAAAATAATCACAACATGTTTTAACCAAACAAAGTAGTTGTCATCATCTGTTAATGATAATGATATTAATAGAAAGTCAATAAGAAAATGCGAGCATTATAAATTCCTTGGAGTATTTCTGAACCAAAATTGGACGACAGCCAAGAGATCAAGATCAGGATTGAGCATGCGAGAAGCACATTTGTTAAATTGAAGAACATGGTCTCTAACCGTAACTTAAACCTGGATCTTAGGCTGGGAATGGTTTGAGGATGTGTGTTTCTACATTGTTGTGTAGTATGGACTTTAATGCAGGCCCTGTACAAAAACTGGAAGCTTTTGGAATGTGGGACTACCAGCAAATGCTTTGTATCTTATGGACACAAAAAGTGTGAAATACCGAGATGTTGGATAGGCTTGGTGAAGGAACAGAAGTACGGTACTGTTATCCTTTAAAAGAAGGAAACTCGAATATTTTGGACACTTGATGCGGAATGACACATTCAATTTCTACATTCTCCAGTTTGAGCTTAGCCTAAATATTATTTTGCTTGCTGATAATCATAAACTTACTCTGAATTCAGAGACCCCAATTAACACAAGCAGTGATAACTCCCTAGAAGGACTTGCAGATCGTCTGCACTTTCAGCCAACAGCACTCCATTATCTGCATATGGAACATTATTAATATGCTGTACATTAGTTGATATGCCAACTGCTTAACGTGTATCTAGGCTTCATTCAATAAAGCCTCTGAGTAAATGTTGAAAAGTAGAGGGGGGAGTATACATCCTTGTGGAACACCACGTCTAATCTAGACTTCATCTGACAGCTTGTTATCGACCCTTGCCAAGGCTTTCTGGTTTTAACAGAGGTTGGCAACAAAACGAATGTCCTTCATGTCATGACTGATTTTCTTACCTTAGAAACACCAATTGAACAAATAATGGTGCCATTAAGGGTCCTCATAATGCATCAGTCTGGTATCAAAGTTCTGCACATGATAAGACATCTCCATTTGCACCACACAGAGAATAGGCGGTGCTTAAGGGATACTAGGACTTTTATCTCACTAGCAGTGACTTCTAAACAATGCTGGAGAGGGACTGTAGACATTTCATGAAGGTACAGTAGAACCTTGGATTGCAAGCATATAAGCCATCCTAGAAATGTGCTTGTAATCCAAAATCTCATATCAAAGCGAGTTTTCCTATAAGAAACAATTGAAATGCAGATGATTTCTTCAAAACTCAAAACTATTTATTCATATAAAATTATTAACCCTAAGGCAGTCGTACCTCATTTTATAATAATGGTACTTTTGTGGGGTGTCCACCCCACACACTATTGCATTATATCATAGCATATGGCGTCACCATCATCACCAATTTCCGTTTTCCTCCTAAATTTACTAACATTTTTCTATTAAAAACTTCATAAAATTAATTAACGACCCAATAATTATGATTTTCATTTAAAAAGTGAATCTTTCATATTAAATTGTATCAATTTCTACCTCTTTTAAAATAGAAAAACCTAATCTTGGGCCAGGTCAGAGCAAATATGACACTCTTCCACTTTACTCTGTCTGTCCACCACCCTTCCTCAACCACTGAACTCCTCTCCAGGTTCCATTCTCTCACACTGTCCTTCACCAGATCCATTCACAGTACTCTAGGTCTTCCTCGTCCTCTCTTTCCAGTCATCTGTCACTCCATCACTTGTTTCGGCATTCTTTCATCATTCATCCTTTTCACATGTCCATACCACCTCAATCTGTTCTGCTCCAGTTTATCATTCAGCCTCTGTACATTCACTTCCTTTCAAATGTCTTCATTTCTCACTCTGTCTCTCCTAGTCTTCTGTACCATACTCCTCAGGAATTCATTTCAGCTGCCTGTATTCTACTTTCATTTCTCCTCATCATCGGCCAAGTTTCTGCTCCATACATCATTATTCGTAAGTAATCTTCTTCTTCTTAGCATTTTCCCACTGGTGCAGGGTCCACTGGTCTGAACTTAGCTCCCTTTTGCACTATCTTGGGCATTTGGTGGTCTTAAGTGGAGATTTTTCAGATCAGCATTTACTGTGTCATGCCATCGCTGCTTTGGTCATCCACGTGGGCGTTGTCCATAATTTCAAAGGAGGAAGTGAAATACGTACGTGACCACTTTTCCCGTGTCTTCTCAGTGAAGGGTGCGAAGCCTGAAAGGTTTCGTTTTTGACATGATGCACGCATGTGATGCCCATCAACCAACGGTGCATATGCATTTCCATACTTTGTAATTGGAGCTCCGAAGCTTTGTCAGATGGTCGACATTCAGCAACATGACGTACTACCATGCAGTAAATTTTGGACTTCAGATTGAGTGGCATCCTTTCGTAGCAGAGCACACCTGTGACTTCCCTCCATCTCAACCATGCTACCTTTATTCTACTATGCACTTCATCACTTATCCCACCATCCAACTCCAGGCTGGATCTTAAATACCTAAAGCTTATGGTCCTCATTATTGGTAACAGGAAGCATCGTATGGCATAAATCACGATAATGTTTTCACTATATTAA
The DNA here is from genome assembly GCA_946902985.2 of Meconema thalassinum. Classification (NCBI taxonomy): domain Eukaryota; kingdom Metazoa; phylum Arthropoda; class Insecta; order Orthoptera; family Tettigoniidae; genus Meconema; species Meconema thalassinum. Next base: position 598,562,315 of record OX336388.2, on the reverse strand, counting down.
TTTAAGTAAAGAACCATTAAAATCACAAGAAAACTATGCAGTAAAAACTAGATTAACTGTCATTGTCGGGACCGTGGTCGGGACGGTTGAGCGAATAGACGGATAACAGAAACACTCTATTATTCCTCCAAAACATTACGTCAATCAATTATATTATAGACAGATACCACTCCCACAGTAATGTAATATATTTCGGAGCGAAAAGAAATTAAACACGATTGTAATAGCAAATAAAGCTATTTATTACATGATAAAAACATCCGCACAGTAGCTACAAATGTGGCAAAACAATGTACAGTACAGTAATATGAACTTACAGGTGAAATAGTTCATGTAGCCTAACTTGAAAATAGTCAGTCATTTTCTTCTGCCTCTTTGATGCTCGAGCTTTCACAACGGCAATATTTCGTATTTTTCAGAGCAGTAGTGTCTGCGTTGCATTGGCCTCTTCTTGACTTACAAACCATTCTATACAATTGGACAGCATTGTTTCAGCCTCTGAGTGGCTAATAGTTTGTTTTTCGTCATGGTTTGAACACTCGTCCATTCTATGGCGGGCAGGTACACTCACTTCCCACTAAAATAGCGAACGCGTCACTGCACCTTAAAGCACTTTGTTATTGCAGTATTATTATGCTATTACACAGCAATGACGGTTAACAGAAACTGACGGTTTAAAGAGTGACGGTTAAATGAAGTTTTACTGTAATTTGTTTGTCTCGAAGAAAATTATCCCTCAAATAGGCTATCACAAAATATAACAAACGCATAATATTCTCTAATATCGCACAAACAGCACACTGTAGGAACACACTGTTATTAAACAGGCCTTGAATATTCTATGTAGAACTAGGCACGAGTACACTGAACATCGCACAGATTTCTAAGTTAACTATTGTCACCATTGTATTCGTTTACATTCTCGAAATTTTTCTGGCAAAGGTTTCTCATATGCTTTGGACACATTGCTTGGAAACATTGGTCACAGTAGGGTTCTTCTTCCTTGGGCAAATACAAATTCGATAATGCTTTAGTAGTGCTTGTTAGTTGTCTTGTGCATAATGCTAAAATTAGTATGCATCTGATGATGTTTGCTTGACAATCAAAACATGTCATCTCCCCGTTTATTTAAGAAGGAAAGTAAGGTAAGATATAGAAATTCCTTGGGGAGAGGTACACCTTTACAAGTGAAAAAATTCCTCTCGGCACGCCGGAAGGCAGAGGTAGATTTCACCGGGCAAACTAGGCGTTAGGCTATAATAGGTAAAATATGCAGGTTTTCGTAGAAGGTAGGCTATAGACCTCATTTATTGCGAGAAAGTATTTTACAATTGAGGTTAATTAACTTTTTTTTCGTCTTTCTATGCATATTTTTAACATTTTATTGTCTTATGGGGTTGGTAACCTTCTTGTCATTTGGGGTTCATTTTTATACTTGTGGTCACACTGTCCTTATGCAAGGTTTGGAACTGATGTGTAGTTATCTAACAGTCTGTTACTTCTTCATGCAAAATTTAATCTCCCACAGAGATGTTGGTTGGTTCCTCAGTTTAGGGGCTGCGACAACATGGTCATGTAACCCCGTGTACATTGGGTGTGTGTAGAATCTGTCTGATAAACAGTGTTAATTGTGATGACTGTATTAGTCTGTAATTCAGGTAAGGACTGCAGACGGTCAATTTCAAGTAGTAGTTCCTAATTTTGGTACCTAATATTACTGTCAACATCACCTAGCTGTGAACTTGGCAACTATATGCCACCACAACCAGCAACTTGCAACAAACGTTGGAACTTCCCCTCTGAAGGAGAGCATGCTGAGGGATTTTTAGCACACTTAGAAAATCCAACGCCTTCGGCCGGCTTTGAACCCGCGACCTTGGGCACAGAAGTTCAGCATGCTATCAGTTACATCACCGAAGCTGCTTCCCACAGTGTCAGATGGAAAACTGAATGCAATCTCGTGCAATGGCGTTGTCATGGCAACCTCTGATGGCACTTGGCATTTTCTTATAATTCCGAAATCATTTTTCTGATCCCTTGGCGTAATGGTGGGTTATAACAACAATTCGTTCAGACAAAAGTTTTAGGTAATTATTAGGGGAATATTTTCCATTTTGTACGGTTTTGATATTGTGCCTATTAAGAGAGATATGATTAATGTTTCCCGAAAAACCCACTTTTTTCCACCCCTTTGGACAATGGTTGGTGCTATCAAAAAAATGTTTAAACATACATTTTTGGCACTTATCCGACACATAGTATGAACTTAGAATGGATTCCATATTTCACGTATTTTCGAAAAAGAAAAAAAAAAGTTCACCCCCTTCGACCGATGTTGCCCATTAACGAACTCAACCGAGATTTTAAAGGCGTACATTTTATGTAAAGAATTCAAAGTGATTGGTGCAAAATTACGGCAGTTATCGTGTCCACAAGAAACTGATATATATATACTGAATATATATAAATGAATTATAGGCTATATAAACTTTTGAACTGACGGTGGTTTTGGGGTCTAGGGGATGTGAAACGCGAAGATATGTCGACATTTTCTGGAAGTCAAAACATGTTACCCATTGCAATAGTTAGCTTTCTAATGAAATTTACCTAAAAGCACAGATATTTAAAATAGTTTTCCTAGGTATCCCTTTGTTCTGTTGATATGAAATTTTGCACACTCTTAGAACTGTCCTTTTTCTTTAGTTTTCAACTTGAATATTTGCAATTACCTTTCACTAGTTGTTAAAAAAAATTTAACTAATTGATCAAGATTTTCCTTGATAATTTCTACAAAACTTCACATTTATGTAAGATAATTGTTTTAGAATGTTCATAATACTTCTGTTAAAAATGTGAACTACCATCTTTTGCCTATCTTTTGAAATAACATTTTTCTCCCTTTTTTATAAGTGTAGATTTTGTTGACAATCTTTTGACATTTTAATGAGCTATGTTCACTCAGAAAGTACAAAAAACAAATGTTACAGCAATGTTTCTAGTTCACATTCTTAAGACACAAAAGATACATGTGACTACAAAGTTTCATCAAAATATCTCAAAAACTGTTTGAGTTATGAAGGAAAACAAAAGAAAAAAATTAAGTTTGGGGAACGAGCGTTAAACTTACCAATGGGAGGAAAAGTTTGCAGGCAGTGACGAGAGTAGCTGCTCGCAACCGAAATTCACTCTTACCTGACCTTTAACAGCAATCACATATTCACACTGGGCAAGCAGATTTGAAGGGCAATCACCACTTTCAGTATCTTAACAAAGATCACATATACCGTAACTAACAAATATTGACTAGTTATGTTAGTTTGACTGCTACTGCAACTAAATAAGTATACATATTGTAAATACTGTACTATCACCCATACTTGTAGACATAGATTTAATAACCTTAGTGTGATGGAACTGATGATGATCGCTTGACGATCAGGGCTGGTCGTCCAGGTGTATTTATTAATCTCCTGTAATTTTTTCAGGATTAGGGAAACACCCAATACAATTGGGTACGATCCTGTTGACCGACTGAAAAACATTAAATTGGATATAAAATATAAAATACAACGAGTAGTTCCATGAAGATCAAAATAGCCTATTTTCATATATCCTACTTATGATAATTGCCTAAAATTATCAACATACACAATTTCAGTTTGATTGCTGTGTTAGATTCGTAGATATTGAGAACCGTCCCAATAGCGGCTTCGGTGGCGTAGTTGGTAGCATGCTGAACTGCTGTGTCGAAGATTGCGAGTTCAAACCCGACCTAAGTTGTCTGATTATTTAAGAGCGTTAAAATCCTTCAGTATGCCTTCCTTAGGAGGGGAAGTAAAGCGGGCGGTCCCATGTTAGAGATTTATGGCATGTAAAAGATCCTTCCACATACTAAACTTGTGTGAAGCTAAATTTCTAGGTTAGATTTAACATTTTTAGAGAAAATAAATAATGGCCTGTTTGCCATCTCTTGATGAATGCAGTACATTTGCAATGGTCTGTTGGCACAGGCTAGAGTAAACGGTGGCTTTTCACAGATGTCTCAGTCTCACTCATGGCTGTGATTATATGGAAGCTACTGCAGTGCTGAGTACCCACCTAACATTTACATGTAATAGCATTGCTATCGCAAGCTAAAACCAGCAAAAATATACCTATACATTATATTTACAGTACATGAATACACATTGTTTAGTAGATTGAAGTAAAATATAAGAGATGTTCAACTTTTACTACTAGGAGTTCGTTTCAACTGCGGATTTCCCTTATCAGATGGCACGCACAACTGTCTGGTACGTAGGCCTACCAGAGTAAGGTACGGTTCTGTCAGTAGATGGTTGCACTGAATAATTTTACCAGTGTACCATAGAGTTTCAGTGCAAAGGAACGACTTTTCTTAACTTTTGTGGTTCTTTCTTTCTTTTCATAATTTGTTTTTCTTCTCAAGACGTAGTCTCGTGTCATTGGTGTAGTTAGTGAAAGATGTGCGCAGGAACATTTGCAATTCTATCCTGCTCAGTTCCTTGATGATCACTTACTCCACTCTGTAGAATATGATTTTTAGCAACATGTGGCAACAGTATTCTAGTTAATGTTCAAGCTATTCCTGGACTGCTCAGCGTAACCGATATCATTTCATCCGTTATTTCTTCCAGGGAACAAAACCTGGCTTACGATACCGGAGACCACCTCTCCCTCTGTCTTTGAATTTTAAATTAGTGACATTTCTGGAGATGGACTCTTGACACCGAGGGTCAGTTGACCTCGCTGTTCCGTCACTTAAAACAATAACTAACTCGGGATACTACTAATTTTATCAAGCACTCTTGACATGATATAGGGAGGCTATGGTCTTCAGCTCGTTGTTATTGTTGTTTCTTTAGGGACGTTGCAACATCGTGGTCATGTAGCCCCATGTTCTTGAGTATGTGTAGAATTTGTCTGATAACCTGTGTCACTGTAATGTCTGTAATAGTGTGTGTATTTGTAATTGAGATAAAATTTGGGTAGGAAGTGGCTGTGGCCTTAAATTTGGTACCGGTACCATCCCGGCATTTGCTTGGCGTAGAAGTGGGAAACACTTCCAGAATAGCAGAGAAAGGAATCGAACCCGCCTCTTCTTAGGTTTGCCTAATGAGGCTGAGTGTACCTCGTTCCAGCCCTCAGAGCCAGGAATCGAACTCGGGCCTCCATAGTGACAGCCAAGAATGCTAACCACAATGCAACGAGGCAGACTCGATAGCTCATACCAAATACCCTCCAATATAGGCCATTGCAGCTCTCGTTATGGAAATTTGACCATTTAGCCCTGTGTCTGCTTCCCTGTGTCATTGCGGCATGTGCATTTGTAATTCCGTTGGTGATTTGGAAGCTGACCTTAAGTTAGGAACCATCCCGGGATTTGCCTGGAGTAGAAGTGGGAAACTACGGAAAACCTGTCTAGGAAGGATGAGATGGGAATCTAACCACCTCTTCTCAGTTTTACCTCATGAAGCTGAGTGTGCCCCGTTCCAGCCCTCAGAACAGAATTAAATTTCTTGGCAGAGCCTGGATTCTAACATGGATCTCTGGGGGCGACAACGAAAAGGTCAGGTATCATCATCATCAAAACTGGAGCAATAATACAAGATCACCTAATTTTCAATTTCAATCGCATGGTCAGCGTAGGCTACATACCTTGTTTTATTGCTTTAATCCATTATTTCCTAGTTGGCTCTGGACTAGGAAATTCATGGAAACTAGTTCCAAGAACATTATTTCTAGAGCTTTGTTTACAAAACGGCACGCAACAGCATACCATCGTAATACAATGGCCTTATTTCAGTAACATAACTTGATTCGTGCATACACAATGTGTATAAATACCGCCAACTGCACTGATCATATAGGGGGGTATGCAGCGCCTCTAGCGGCAAACATAGCATCTGCAGGGCGGATAGCACCCAGAGGCTATTGGGCAGGCTTTTTATTATTGGAGGCTAAGGACAGACAGACAGAGAAAAAAGAAATCATAATACCTTCAATAGGCATAGAATGAAGGAGTCATCATCATCTTGCACAGTTTCCAGCCACTGGCCGGGTCTGTTTGGAACACAAGCCTCTCCAACGTCTTCTGTCTTCCCACCATCTCTCAGCCTCCACCCTTGTCCAGTCTTCTCCTCTCTTCTTCACTCTTTCTTCCACCCCCTTCAGCCACCTGTCTCTCGGTCTTCCTCTCGGTCGCTTTCCTTCCCACTTCGTCTCGTGTACTTTCCTGGGTATCCTCTTCTCCTCCATTCGTTTTACATGTCCATACCATCTAAGTCTAGATTTCTCTATACCATCCTGTAATGGTTCCTCCTTCATTAATTCTCTGGTCCTCTCATTTCTTATTCTGTCCATCTTTGTAGCTCCAATACTGCTTCTCAAGAACCTCATCTCACTGGCCTGTATTTTGCTCTTCTCCCTTCCTTTCATAACCCAGGTCTCCAAGGCATACGTCAGGATAGGGACATAGTACGTCCGATATATGATCTTTTTGCTGTTCTGAGGGACATCCTTGCTCCATAACATGCTTCTCACACTCCTCCGAAATGCTTCTTCCTGCCTTCCCCGCTCATTTATTTCTCTATCGTTTCTTCCATTATCTTGTATCAGGCTTCCCAGATACTTGAAACTCTCCACTTTCTTCAGCTGTTCCCCACCAATTGTTATTCCCGTTGTGGTTCTTTCCTTCTTCCTTGTTGTGATCACCATCTCACTCTTATTTATGCTAAATTTCATCCCATATCCTTGTATTATTCCTTCCCACACGTCCAACTGTTCCTGTACCTCCTCCTCCTTGTTTCCCCAAATCATCAAATCATCTGCAATCACCATTGCTTTCATCTTTCCTTCCCCAATTACTTGTGCCACTCGGGTCATTATGGCATCCATCACCACAATGAAAAGTAACGGTGACAGTGCACTTCCTTGTTTCAGGCCGTTTCTCTGTTCCAACCAGTCCGATCTCTCTCCTCCCACTTTCACACAGCTCACGCTTCCCTTGTACATCTCCTTTATCCTCTTTATAGTCCATTTCTTTACTCCTCTATCCTCCAGGGACTTCCATACTTTGTTTCTGCATACACTGTCATATGCTTTCTCAATGTCCAAGAAGGCCATCAGTAGATCTGTTCCATACTCATAGTGCTGTTCTTGTAACTGCCTTACAGCAAAAATCAAATCCACTGTGGACCTTCCTGCTCTGAAGCCATGTTGTTCTTCCCTCATCCCTCCTTCTATCCTTGTCCTAATTCCCTTTTCCAAAACTTTCTCGAAGATCTTTGCACAATGACTCATCAGTGTTATTCCCCGATAGTTTCTGCAATCTGTTCTACTACCTTTCTTGAAGATCGGGACAATTATTCTTATTTTCCAGTCCTCTGGGGTCTCCCTTTCCTTCCATGCTGTCCTCATCACTCGGTACAACCATTGTATCCCCACCTCTCCTGCTGCTCTCACCATCTCCACACTCAACTCATCCACACCCGGTGCCTTCCCTCCTTTCATCTTTTTCACTGCATCTTCCACTTCTTTCCATGTTAAGTCCTTTTCTGTTTTCAGTTCATCTTCCTCTTCCCCGATTTCTTCCTCCTCACCATCTTTTCCATTTGGGTTCAGAAGTTCTTCAAAATATTCTTTCCACATTTTCTTCAGTTCTTCCCTATTTTCTATCTCTTGACCCCTTTTGTTCACCATTCTAACATAATCCGTAGGATCCTTCGGCCTCTTATTTTTTACCATCCCATACAGGACCGTTTTTGTACCTTCACTATCCTCCTTCATCATCTTTGTCCACTCTTCCATCCACTTTCTTCTCTCCACAGCCACTACTCTCTTCGCCTCCTTTCTTTCCTGGTACTCTTCCCTTGTCTCTACCGTCCTATTTTGATACCACCTCCTAAAGGCTCTATTCTTTTCCCTTACTATATCTTTTGTCTTCTCATTCCACCATGATGTTTCCTTCCACCTCTTCTTACTACTTGTCCTCCCACATACTGCTTCTGCTGCACCTACTAGTGTCTTCTTAAATCTAGCCCATTCCTCTTCCACCCCTCTTTCTTCATATGTTGGAATTCCTTCCTTTACCATTTTGAGGTACTCGACCCTTCTATCCCCTTCTTTCAGTTTCCATATCCTTATATGTCTTTCCTGGTTCTCAGTCCCTATCTTCTCCTTACTCCCTCTCAGGTTCATTACCAGCAATCGATGGTCGCTATCCAGGTTCTCCTATAGTATAACCTTGATGTCCGTGATGTTCTTATTTAGTTCTTTCTCATACAGTATATAGTCGACCACCGACTTCCTGGTCAAGTCATCACTGTACCATGTGATTGTGTGGCTCTCTCTTTTCTTAAACCAGGAGTTCCCAACTAGCAGGCTGTTCCTCTGGCAGAAGTCCAACAGTCTCTTTCCTTCCTCATTTCTTCCGCCCCAACCCTCTGGTCCTAGAACACTCTCATAACCTTGTCTTTCACCTCCTACATGGGCATTGAGATCCCCCATAACAATCATATTTCTTCCTACCAGCTGCTTCTGCATTTCCTCTTCAAACTCCTCCTTCTCTTCAGAGGCGCAGCCTACTTGTGGAGCATACACCTGCACTATTTCTACGGTCTCTCCCCTCAGTGCTACTTTCACTTTCATCATTCTATCACTTATTCTCCTCACTTCTTCTTTTAAACCATCTCGTATTACTACTCCCACTCCATTCCTCTTTCCCTCTTCGTTCCCACTCCAGTACAGTCTATAGCCTTTTCTCAGTTCTCTCCTTCCTTCCCCTTTCCACTTTGTTTCTGCCAATCCCAATAAATCCAACTTCCTTCTTTCCATCATATCCACTATCTCCTCCACCTTCCCCGTCAGCGTTCTTAGGTTTAAAGTTCCAAATCTTAGTCCGTGTGTACAGCCGTGTCGTCGTCTATTAAATCCATCCTGTCCGAGGCTCGTTCCATTTTTGAAAGCATTTGGTTTCATCCACTACTGGCTTGCTGGGCCTATCGTAGCTTCACCAGAGCCCCGTTAGCCGTCACTTTTCAGGGTTCCTGTAGGACCTTCACAGCTACCGTAATGGTCCCGGGGCACACAAAGTCCCCACTGTACTTCGCCCCTACAGGCGATCCCCTACTTTGTGCCGTAGCCCGTCTCCCACGACGTGGACGAGGGGTTGGACTTATGGGAGACAGAATGACTGGGCAAAAATAAAGATCCAGAAGCTGAAATCAAATTAACGTGGTCCTCAGTCAGCCTAAACGACAGAAGAAGAAGGCACAGAATCAAACCGTTTAAAATGGTCAATAGTTCTCTAAAAATTGTAAATTTAGTGAATTCAAAATACTGTATTTTTCTTTGCTCGATGAAATCTACCTCCGCCTTCAGGCGTGCCAAGAGGTTTGCACTGGGGCAATGTTGCCAGCATTGACGGTACTAATGAGCTCACCAAATCTGTCTCGGCCCCAGCCTGTGGCTACACACCGCTGCCTGTCGAAGCGAACATCTGGTTCAGGCAGGCACACGAGTCCTACGTTGATCGCTTCTTTGAACGGTGAGTCCAGCTCGAGGAGGGCCATGTCATTGAAGAAAGAGCCCTTGGTGTAGTTAGGGTGCAGGATGATTCTGGACACTGCCCTGTCTTGATGTCCTACAGGCTCATCCATACTCGTAGTGTTCCATTCACCCGCGCGGACTATCAGGTCCTCGGCTAAAACTCTGAAACAGTCACAATTAAATTAATTCTCCAATTTTATTATAATTCTAGAACTGTCAGAATGAAATCACCATTATAACTCCTCAAAAATTCAGTAACACTGAATGAGACTTCATCGTACGATAAGAATTTCTAAAGTACCGTGATGAAATTATCCAAAATACCTTTTCTAATGATGAAAAATAAATCAGGAAGTGAAGTAGTAATAGATGTTGACTCCTCCGCTGTTCAAAACCCACCCACGTTCCCCTTTTTAGATCACGACTTATACTAAATTCCATCTGTGTCCATCATTATGCCACTCTCATCGGGCAGTGATTAGGCGTGTGAATTGTCGTCAGATACAGTAATGCCAACCCCACGCTTATGGTACAGTAGTACTGAAATATATGTTAAATCCAAACCAATGGCTTTTGCCTAGGCCTAGACCAATAATTATTAATTAGCGTGGCCCTGTGGGCCGTGTTAGCCATGTATACATACACCCCCGGATTTTGTCACCCCAATGCGATAATCACGCATCATTAATCTTTATCCAGACCAGACCTGTGCTGTGTATTTTGGTTCCCACATGTTGGTAACTGCCGGCCCCGTGGTGTTGGGGTAGTGCCCCTGCCTCTCACCAGGAGGCCCCGGGTTCGATTCCCAGCTCCGTCAGGGATTTTAGAAACTGACATGAGGGTTGGAACGGGGTGCACTCAGCCTCGTGAGTAGCAGTGAGTAGCATTGAGGCAGAAAACCAAGATCAATGGCCGAGGGGACCCGATGCGCTGATCACACGTCACCCCAATATCTACAGGCCAAATGGCTGAGCAGCGGATGCTCGGTAGGCCTAGGCCCCTCGCGGGCTGTAGTGCCAGGGGTTATTTACATGTTGGCAACTGGATTGACGTCAATATGTGTGCTCCTTGTTACTGTCAAACAAGGCTGCCATCGCTAAATGAGCAATAAATAAAAATACATATTTACATAATTTAGCACACCTTCCAGTGCAGTACTGACCAGGGTTAGTAATTTCAATTGATTATGTGCCCCAGAAGATGAAACAAGCAAACAAGGTATGTAAAGGCCATGATAACGTCCGATGTAAGAGTAAACGCCACGATGACGTTTGTTTCAGAATTAGGGAAGATTCTTTTATTATTTTATTTTTAAAATATTGGCAGAAAACACTAAAATGGAACTATCAAATTCGGAGAGTCGTGATTGTTATTTTAAGGGATGTATCATCGAGGTCAATAGTCCCCTCCCCTTACGTCAATTACATTCTGAATTAGTCACAATAAAATTATGAAACATCAGAATGAATTCCCCAAATTTAACATACTTCATAGTCAGAATAGAACTATCATCAAAACTCATTAGTGAATACTGCATGAAACTTCGCCTCAGATCAAAGTATTTCAGGCTTGGAATATTATCTCATTACGCCTAGAACATTTTTAGCCTAGACTTATGAGATCAACACAGTGCCAAAAATTGTGTGTCTGTGTGTGTACTCTGAATGTCTGTCTCCACCCCCCACCCCTATCAATTCAAACACGGTGAAACTGAATTGAACGAAACGTTTGACCAATCAACAAGGTCATCAGCTCAATAGTTTGCAGATGACGCCCATGTATGTGTGCAAATCGATTCCCCATATCAATTCAAACACGGTAAAAACGAATTGAGCGAAATTTGGTACAGAGGTAGCACTAGCAAAGGACACCTCAGTGTCATGTTTTATATCGCCGCCATCTTGACAGAAACGTATTGGCAGCCATCCAAATGTTAAAAGCTTAAATCCAATTACGATCAACCTAATCATGTGATCTCTACCGAATTTTGCAACAACATGCCTTTATGTGGGAAACATCTTTTGACCAAACTACAAGGTCATCCACCCGATAGTTTGCAGATAGCCGCCTATTGAATTAAGTGAAAGACCTTATGGTTTGGGACTAGTTTCTCTTGAAATGCACAATAGAATATACAACATACGTAAAAATGTGAACAACAAGTTTTACTTTGATGATTCTGTGCTAACCCTGAACCCTGGTGGATATACCATAGACGATATTTATGAACACATTTACGTGGTGTTGGTCAACCAATATGGTTTAAAGTCATTTCTTGTTGGAACACGCAAGTTTGAACTTACGGGAAATACCAACACTCATCGCTGCAGTATTTTATCCACGACTGATTGACTTTCAATCACAACCTGATTCCATTGGCCCTTTACTGGGGTTTCTACCACGAGTGTTGGAACTCAACAAGCAACATGAATCGGACCATGAAGTGAAGTTGATTGAGGACCATCACGTGTCGGTGATGTGTAATATTATTAGCAATGTGTACACCAATCAAGAGCCATCGCATTCATTCTATAATTTGTTTGTGACATCGCCCAATGGCTATATTCTTCGTTAAAACCCTCCAGTGGTGCTTTTTCATTCTGTGGCTGTTGATCATATAAGTAATATAACTTGAAGACTCATCAATAGAGACCAACTACTCATTCAAATAGATTCAACCACACCAGTCACCTACAAGTTGGTTTTAAAGCCACTATGAAGTTGGTGTATAAAGTAACAACACCGTCTAGGAATGGTGTTAGTTGTTTCCCATGTAAATACATGTTAACACCTAAGGACAAGCAGATTTTACAGCATCTGATGAATTCTATCCTAGAGGTGGTGAACCGCATCAAGGAGCAAGAAGGGGTGGTAAGAATTGATCCCCATTCCTATCAAGCTCAAACACCTGGACTAAATAACAATGGTGAAATTCAATTTGTTATCAACAACCAAGGTATTTACACCCTACCACATGAAAGTGTCATTCAGATTGAAGGTTGGCTCACAAAAGCCGATGGCTCTACACCTACAACATCCATGTTAGCCAACCATGCTTTTGCCTTTCTGTTTTCTGAGGTGCGCTATGTGATTAACGATATTGTGGTGGATAGCACTCGAAATGTGGGTATTTCAAGTGTCATGAAATTATATCCCTCTTATAGAGCGGAAGAAGGTAAAACACTTTGCATGGCAGGTTGGTGCCCTGACTCGACCAATGACTGGATGGTTCACACCGATGGCACCTTTACTGGATTTTTACATCTTAAACTCATTTTAGGCTTTGCCGAAGATCACCAGCGTATTGTGGTAAACGCCAGGCAAGTGCTTTATCTGGTCAGAGACAGGAGCGATAATAATGCTCTCAAGGGAGCCGAAGATGCACCCATAGATTCAAAAATTCAACTACAATGGATTGTATGGAAATTACCCCACGTGTCCCTTTCCGATAGCAAAAAAACTGGAGATGGTCAAGATTGTGGGAACGATATGCCTTTACCCATGGAATTTAGAAGCTGGGCGCTCCATGAATACCCCCTCTTGCCAACTAACAACACACACAGTTGGTCTGTAAAAAAAACAGCACGCTATACAGAGAGACCTCTCTACATTATAGTGGGTTTTCAAACCAATTGCAAGTATCAACAAACCAAAGATGTCACTCAATTTGATCACCTACGATTGAGAAATAGTCGTCTTTTCCTCAATGGAGCTATGGAGAACTGGATTTGGATTTTTCAAAAAATAAGTTTGGCCCCCTCTACGACTTGTTTTCTAAATTGAGATGGTCGTATTATCAAAAAGAAAATTGTCCCATGTTGTCACCCCAAGAGTTTATGGCAAGGGCGCCACTGATTGTCTTTGACTGTTCCTACATGGAAGAGTCTGTCAAACAATCTAATATTGACATCCGACTAGATTTTGAAACTCATGACAATGTCTCGCACCACTGCTTATTGTCTCATTATTCATCAGATCACAAACAAGTCAACTATTATCCACTGTCCAACCAAGTGACTAGTGTATACATAACAGGCAAACCAGCATCAAGCAGCTCAGTCATGAATTGCTTTAAAGCCACAAAAGGTGTCACACCCATGAATTTAAAATCTGAGGAACAACGTTTCAAGACCTTTGCAACGTGGCCTGTGCCTTTCATGAACCCTCAAGTCTTGGCAGCGGCTGGTTTCAATTATTTAAAAAACAAGAGATGAAGTGAAATGTGTGTTTTCTTCCATCACCATAGACCAATGAGAAGAAAGTGATGAACCTATGCAAGAACATCAGCGCTGGTCACCAGCCTGACCCTACCTCTGTAAAATGGATGTGGGTAATATACCCTGTCCTTCAAGTTAGCCTACCCCTCACTAGTGCCCATGGGTGATGAATAAAGTTATGATACGTGTGGACCTCATGGTGTCAACGGTGCTTCGGTGAGCAGGTCATGGTCAAAAACACCCAGTTTAGAGACACTGGGACATCATCGGTGTCATGGACGCTATAAACACAAAAGACTTTATTGGTGTATGAGTTGGTACTGTCCCTATCCCAGAATGACAAAAGAATGTAAAATTTGTAATGATTTTGATGCCAAGGAAATTATGTAAAAAGAAAGGTTGTTGTTGTTGTTATTATTTCTAATGTCACTGTCATACCCTAACCTCAATAGTGATTAGTCGGTGATTATTATTTTTTACTAGAATGGGATGTAAGTAAATGCCATTGGTGCACCTTAGTAGTCGATAGTTAGTCATCAGTTGGAGTTGGTCTAGGCAAGCATCAACATGTTGCGCACACTGATGGTGGACTGCCAAGGGTTTAAAATTGGAGAAAATAAATTAACATTTAAAGAGGTTATTTATTTATTTATTTATTTATTTATTTATCATATGGCTTTTAGTGCCGGGAGTGTCCGAGGACATGTTCGGCTCGCCTGAGTCAGTAGCTGCTTCTAGCGTACACCATTAGGGTGAGCTATAAGTTCCGTTCAATTTCAAGAAGTTCCAACTTTCGCTACCAGATATCAATGATACCTAGTGGTGAACGTTGGAACTAGCGTTCCGACGAAATCTAACCTAACAATTTAGCTTTACACAACATAAGTCTGCGGAAGGATCTTTTAGATGCCATAAATCTAGGACATGGGACCGCCGGCTTTACTTCCCCTCCGAAGGAAGGCATACTGAAGGATTTTTAACGCTCTTAAAAAATCCGACGACTTCGGCTGGATTTGAACCCGCTATCTTGGGTACAGCAGTTCAGCATGTTACCAACTACGCCACCGAAGCCACCATCATCGATTGTTCTACATTTTGGATTTCACAAACTACCCATCTTGTATTTAAACCACCCTTTGCTTTTGATTTGTTGTATGAAAAAGACAGTAAACAAACTCAATGGATTGAAAATCATTTGCAACTACTCTGGAATGAAGGAACCATTTCTTATAAATATTTAGAGATGGCGATGAAAGCCCATTTGGCCTCAGCCAATGTGGTATTTGTGAAAGGTAATGAAAAACGCCAATGGATACAGGATTTTTTGGCACCTTACTGTCAATGTATCGGTCTTATGGACTTAGGATGCCCCTCGCTGCAAACACTGATCGACCGCTGCCCCTGTGGCAACATTAGCCATAAAGCCCTGGTGTATGCGTTGCAATTGTTTCATTGGTTAACCACTAATGCCTGCTGGGAGTTGTTAAATAAAATTAAAACTCAAGGTTTACCAGTGGGTGAGAGCAGTGAGATTTCTACAAGCAACGTGTAAACATCTACTGTTTGTCCTAGGATGGGGGGAAGTGCTACTGATAGGGCCATTGGCAAATTCTTTGTTTGCAAAAAGAAACTGGACAGTTTTATCAAAGAAGAATTATTGGCGCTTCCAAAATCGTTCATTTATTATGTGGCAGCGAATGCAGTGAAAGAAATCTGGCAACATGTACCAAAATCGACTCAAGACCCTGTGTTAAGTGAATTGCAACCATGTACGGATTACGATCACGATAAGCAAGTGGCCATGGCAAAAAAAAAATACCAGCTATGCGACAGTGTGCTACTTGCCAGCTGGTCAAACTTTATCATGGTCATACAAGTCAGTGTAAAGACTTTGTTTCCTCATTCCTCGGGTGTTATGGCGAGAAAAAAGCAACAACAACATCGTCAACAGAGGAGGAGGAGGAAAATCAAACCCTTTCTCCACCGATGGAAAAGGATATGTCAAACTTGTACTGGTCGTTGAGTCATTGATAACATCATTCAATACTTACCTTTAAAATCCACTGACCTGGTATTGCTACTGTGGTCCCGTAACAAAGCTGAATCAACGTTTGCAACGTGGTGATGTACCTATTAATCCTTTGATCAAGCATGCAAACAACATGACTTTTCTTATCGCCATAGTCATCCAGCATTAAGACGTGTGGCGGATAAAATGTTGTTGAAAAAAGCTAAACAACGTTGACATCCTGTGATGCCTCAGAGGGAGAGAGGTTGGCAGTTTTGATTGTCATTAGTGCTATGAAAGGAAAGTTAATGATGAGTGGACATGAACATTGAAAACAGGATTGAAGAATTGGTATTTTGTATTCTTTTTTATAAAGCTCTATTTGTTGTGAAATAAAAAATGTTTATCAGAACACAATGGTTTGTAATTTTAAAAATGGTGATAGCCATTTCTTTATTTTTCATTTTTTCTCACGTTTCAAATTTACAATTTCCACTTTGCATTTTTATAATAGCACATTTTATTTACATTCCCCTTGTTCAGTTATCACATTCTGTGAATATTTTTAAAATAATTTTTATCCATAATATAAAAAAGAAAAATTTTACAGTAAAATGTATTACTTAACTTTTTTTTACTAAACTACAGTAGTCTAACATTATACATTATACTTGCAGTTTTTACAAATATATCACAATATAAAACACACTACAAATAATACAATATGGTGAACAACAGACTTAAGTAAAGTAATAGTTGTCAATGCAACTGTTTCCCCAAGCAAGAGTATCAAATGAGTTGGGTATAATGAATCGTCTATGGTCTTCGTTACTTAAAGCAACTTAGTATGTAGCTGATGATTTTTGCTTCTAAATACACTCATCTCTACTTAGTATAAAACCAAGTCCCCGATTTGTGTTTGTTACGGGTAAACTCGAGAACCACTGGATGGATTTTGATGCGGTTTTCACGATTCTGTAAAGGATATCTCGAGAATTATTTCTGTAGAAAATAATTTATTTATGATCAAAGGAAGCCTAGCAGATACGATTTCAGTGGATAAGTCGAAAAAAAACTGGCGTCCGAGTGCTTTGTAAGCTTACGCTGGGCAAACTGTTAAAAATATCTAAATACTATGAGTGTAAGAAATGTTCAGCATGAAAAGTTCTACAAAAAAGTCCGCGAGAGCATATGTCTATCTTCAATACATCACCCACTATGAGTGTTCTTACGTTTTAATTTCTTCCAACCATGTCCATTCAAATACTGAGGCAACAGTTTACGAGCTATCTAAGGGCGAATCTATCATCCCTATTACAGCCTAGCTAGCGGGCGAACCTATTGCCCCAGATGCAGCCAGCAGCAAACCGCTGAGTCGTGTTGAGTTAAGACTTCTGAGAATGGTGGTTGTGTTTGGAGTTTACCTGGAAGTGCAACTCGGGTTTTCTTCATTTCGCCTGTGAACTTTTCGTTCCGCAAAATTCACAGTCAAGTGAAGATTGGACGGAAAGGGGATTTGTGTTTCATGCACGTAGCCATTCTTAAATTACGTCTGACAAGAATTTGTTGCACAAGCATCTCCACGATAATATAACTAATAGTCCAATCAGTGATTTTAACCCATCATGCCGAGACGTAAAACGGATATTGGTCGTTGTTCATTGACACTGGAGAAAAGAAAGCGCTTATCACGCAATGCATTCTCCCTGGCGAAGCCATGTCGGGTTGCTAATTTTCTTATATAATATAGGTGGGTTACTAACTATACAGGTTTTATAATCACTTATATCTTGTCGTCGGCTGTAACTCGATTCCGAGTACACATACTCCTTCCTGCATAGAGCTTTTCAGACTAGCTTGTGGATGTGTTTCTGATGACTAAACAGGCCAATCCTTCCATGAGACATGCGCCCACATAAATTGCACTGAATGGTCGGGGGAGGGCAGGGTTGTAATTGACGAAGCTGCCTTGCTTGTCGTTTGGCCTCTCCATGTCTGCGACGTTCTTCTTCAAATAGGTTGACAGCTGTTGTTGTAGTGTTCAGCCACAGTAAACGGTTCGCAGCAGATGTTTCCCACGAGTGGATAGGTATACCAGTAGTCTTTATGATGTGTTTTAGCTGCTCCTTAAAACGCTTCAGTGGGGCCCCGTGAGGTCTAGTGCCGGAGCAACGTTCACCATAAAGGAATTGACGTGGAAGCCTGGTATCACTCATACGGTGAACATGGCCTAACCTTCTCAGTTGATGAGCGATGATAGTTGCCTCAATGCTATTTAGATGCGCTTTCTCGAGAACTGCAGTGTTGGTAACGTAGTCCTCCCACTTAATGTTCAAGATGTTTCTCATCTTTTGTTGCTGGAAGCGCTCAAGTTTCCTGATTTCACGGCGATAGAGTGTCAATGTTTCACAGCCATACAGTAGCGTTGATATGACGACAGCTTTGTACACCATGAGTTTGGTAAGCATCTTTAGGTCTTTATTCATGAAGACTCTGTGCATTAAACGGCCAAATGCTGCATGGGCAGCCCCAATTCTTTTGTCAACATCCTGTTCGCATGTGCACCGTTTAGACACGATGCTACCAAGATATGAAAAATGATCAACCTGCTCCAGTGTTGAGTCTAAGATGGAGATATTGAACTCAGGAAGAGGTAATCCTGGGGCAGGTTGTGCAAGTACCTTAGTTTTCTTTGCATTGATTGTAAGACCAAAGTGATCACACGCAGTGCTAAAGCGATTGACTGATTGTTGAAGCTCTGCAGGTGTCGGAGCAGGAGATGCGGTGTCATCGGCATACTGCAGTTCTGTCACCCGGGTAACTTGGGTATGTCTCTGTGAACGAAGTCTTGCCAGATTGAAAAGGCCTCCATCAAAGCGAAACTTAATGTCTATGCCTGGGTTGTTGGAAGATGATTCATATATCACAGCAGCCATATACAATGCAAAGAGTGTTGGAGCAAGCACACAGCCTTGTTTCAAACCATGAGTGATTGGAAACGGATCGGATACAGAGTTACCGTGAAGAACCTTACCAGACATTCCATCATGAAGGGCTTGAACTACTTCCACATAGCGACCTGGACATCCAAAGTGCGCTAATACTTTCCACATAGCAGATCTTGGTACTGAATCAAAGTTTTTTTCCGGGTCATAGAAAACTAAATACAGGGGCTCCTGTTGCTCTCTGAACTTTTCCTGGAGTTGTCTGGCATAGAATATCATGTTTGTTGTGCCCCTGGAGGTTCGGAAGCCACATTGAGACTCGGACAAAATCCTCTCAGAGATACTTTGGAGCCGGCTTAGTAGAATTCTTGCGAGAACTTTACCTGCAATGGATAATAGCGATATACCACGGTAGTTCCCACACACACTACGATCGCCTTTCTTGAAGATAGTGATGATGGCAGCATTCTTCAAGTCGCCGGGTACTTCTCGAGTTTCCCAAATTAAGAGGATAAGTGTAAAAAGTCGAGTCTTCAAAGCCATACCTCCACTTTGTAACAACTCCAGAGGAACGTTATCAGGACCAAGAGCCTTTCTCGGCTTTAGTTGATTGAGCGCTTTGGTAAAATCTTGGAATGTCGGCGGAACTGCCATCCATGGTTGTTGGGGCTGCTGAGGGACGTTGCGAAGCAAGTCCTCGGCAAAATTGGAGGCACGATTTAGAAGTACAGAGAAATGTTCCTTCCAACGCTCCAAAATTTGTCCTTGCTCGGTTAAAATGGCTGTATTGTCATCAATTTTCAATGTACCTGATGAAGATCGGATTGGGTCATATACCTTCTTTATGCCTGCATAGAAGTCTTGCAGGTCGCGGGCATCAGATAGTTTTGCAGTTCTTCAGCTTTTTGCTGCCACCAGTTGTTCTTTATTTCCCTGATTTGTGCCTGACATTTCCCCTTAAGTTGTACGAAATGTGATTTTTCACACTGAAAGATGGAACTTGAAGAAAGGATAGATGGGCTTCCCGTTTGGCATTGATCAGACACATAATTTCATCATTATTTTCATCAAACCAGTCTCGTCTTTTGTTCTTTACAAAACCAATTGTTTCCTCAGCTGACTCAGTGATGACCTTCTGAAGCGTGGCCCATTCCTGTACTACACTATTTGTGCTAACTGGATGACTAGCCAGCTTATTTGCGATTTCATTTCTGTAATCTGTAGCAATTGATTTCACTTGGAGTTTAGAAGTGTCAATTTCCGTCTGGACAGGTTGTGGATGGATCTTTTCGGTTTGTGGCAGATTGAGATCCTCAACCAGCAAAAGAGGAGCTTGTGATCTGTCCAACAGTCATCGATATTTCTTGCGGTCCTGGTGACAAGGATGTCCTTTTTATCACATTGCCTGGTGATGATATAGTCAAGGATGTACCAGTATTTCGAGTGAGGATGCATCCAAGTGGTTTTGTAGCGATTCGGCGGGCGTAACTGAGGGTTGGTAATAAAGAGTTCATATTCAGCACATAGACCAAGGAGTAATAGACCATTGGTATTGCAGTTGCCAAGTCCTTGTTTTCCCATCACGTTGTTCCATAATTGATGATCTTCACAAACTCTGGCGTTGAAATCGCCAAGCATTAAGAGCTTGTCTCCAGGTGGTACTTTGGTGATGATTGCGCTCAGCAGGTTGTAGAATTGGTTTTTAACTTCTATATCAGCATCCAAGGTGTGAACATATGCAGAGATAAGAGTCATAAAGTTACCCCCGGAGAGTGGGATTGCGAGGGTCATAATTCTTTCGCTGACAGCAGTTGGAGTTCGCTGGGGATCATTCACCAGTGTGGTCTTTATAGCGAAACCAACACCATGAATACGTCACTCTCCGTCATATTTTCCCTTCCAGAATATGGTGTAACCTGAACTGAACTCTGTAATTTTACCTTCGCTGGGCAATCTGGTTTTACTTAAGGTCCAGCAATATATATGTTCATTCGACCAAGCTCACGGGTGACGAGCGCTGTTCTTCTCTCAGGCCTGTAATTGTCCTTGAAATCAAGTAATGTTCGAACATTCCAGGATCCTATAATTACATTTTAGATAATCTTCGTTTTTCGACCGCAAAAAGCGTGACCCGCTGGGTGCGACCTCTCAGCCGGCTGAAGGTGTGACTACCGATGTTTAGCCCACATTTTCTAGGGCCTTCCCCATTCAGGGTGGACAGCGGTGATCCTACATAGGCCTGCCCAAACACAGATGCAGGACCGAACTCCTGAGTAGTCACGAGGTCTCAGAAAGACGACCATCACACATCTGCTGCTAACGTGCAGGTCCGAACTAGAGGCTTCCAGTTTCAACCCGAAAACCTGCCTCTACCATCCTTACCCCATCGCCGTTGGACTTGAGTTGAAAGATGTGACAGCAGGAAAATGGTGCCACAAGCGAGATTTTGTTTAAGGCGGATCACAGCTTGCAAGGAAGTTACCCACACACTATAATCTCGGAACTATACCCTGCGGCACAAATGAAATGAGACGTGCAGGTTCTAACACCGTGACTGCAATGGGCTGCCGCTGACTCTAAATACCGTTGAGTTGCGCCTTCAAAGCCAGTCCATCTGGCATGACCTCATCCGCCTCCACGATCGTTGAGAAACACATGGGAAGTTCCTTCTCCGCCCGTTTTGCCGTTGGGTCAAAATATACGTAATGGATTTCAGTGTCATTTCCTACACTGAGTGGACCATCACCCCACCTAACTCTTTACTAACAACATTCATTTTTACTCCTGTTAATTTTTATTACTACATTATCAATTGTCATATAGCTATATGATTTGGATTTTGTGCCTACAAAGGTGTCTATAACAACACCAGCACATTCATCGTAAAAATTTTCCAAGAACTTTTTTTTACTAGAGGTAAATGGTATTATTATCCTTGGGATAGTCACTTGTATCAAACCTATTTAGCTCAGTTTTGATATCATCATAAAAAACAAGAGTTTTAAACTCATAAATAAAAGAATCTGTGTCGGTGTAGAGTAATTTAGCATTATCATGATAGTGTTTCTTTATATATTTGTAGTGAAATTCGTACATAAGTGTTTTTTGACAATTATAGAATGTCGTAACCCACATACATGGGTTTGTTGTAGGTTACTTTAAGGTGATTCATTTGTATTACAACTAAATCCTCATGAATAATTGAACAGCTATGAAAGTTAGGCTTGCTTATTAAGTTGTTTGCACCATACCTTTTACCATCATTCTCCCACCTTGTTATTAGCTTTACATTAACTCGCTTATCAACATTCTCCGTAGTCTTTCCAAAAACACTATTATTCATAAGTTTATAAAAATCTCTTTCAAAAGCATTTGTTGATAGTGTTCTTAAATTATTGTTCAGATCAATATATGTTTTGAGCCATGCTGACTGATGAAATTGTAATACACGATGAATTTTAGTTAATTTGAATCCATGCTGCAAACACTGTTTCAAGTTTTGATAATGTATTGCATATTTGCACTTATCATTCACATTAACAATTAACATTATTGTTCGTGATGCGATGTACGGAGATTTATTATTCTCAGGACAAAACGGTAAATCATTATGGGCATCATGTAACTATTTAGGGTACGGTACTCAAGATTTACCTCTAAAATATATCCTTTATCATCGTTATAATTTAAAGTGTTAACATGTAAAACATCAATTTCAGGTTGTGTCAGCCAGCGAAAATCTTTTAGTGGTAGATATTGACTCATAGCCCAACCATATTGGTTATTTGCATCAATAGTTTGACTCTTCACAAGGGTTGTAGCTAGGCATGTATTTATTATTTGCTTTAGAATATCGCCTTCTACATTGGCTTAATCCACCTCGAATTGATGATTTTATAAAATTAATCATGTCTGTATGTCATCAATTCGAAATTTACTTTTTTTTCAACATTGCACTAAAACTTAACCCAGGAAGAGTAAAATACTGGCAAGGATCAAGGTCTTAAGTTTTCATACAAACATTCCGAAAAATTTCAAAAACATGTGCTAATAATAACAAATCTGTCTTCAAATATATGTCTAAAATTCACCTAAAGTTTGATGGCAAACTGTGTCCATACACGTTGTGCATGTTATTCCTGATCACGGATATGACTTGTGTTTAAAGATCTGTAAAATGCATCTTTTGGTGACAAAGAACACTCCTCAAGACGATGTAGACAGTTAATATATTCATAAGGGAATATACCCCTTTGACGATTTAAATTAAAATTATCTTTTTAGGAAATACGCGTTTAATTTCACAAAACTGATCTGATTTTAAATTACTATTTTAAGACTACTCGGCATAAAGCGGAATGAATCTAATAATCGTAGTTTTATCGTTTTTCCAGTGTCAGTTTTAATATAATTTGTGAACGATATGAATTGTTCCTTATTATTTGGAATCACATCAATTTTCTCATCTAAAGCTCCAAATTCTTTTACGTTAAAGTGGTTATCGTATTTGCTACCGTTATGTAGAATGACTGGAATGAATTTACTTACTCTATAATTTACATTACATTCTAGATGAGCAGCACCACGATATTTTCCTGTTAAATGGTCATGATCGCGAACCCTGTCCGTATATAAACATTCACCACATGTTGTTGTTTGAGTCTTCAGTCTTTTGACTGGTTTGATGCAGCTCTCCATGCCTCCCTGTCCTGAGCTAATCGTTTCATCTCTACATAGCTACCACACCCAACATCCGAGGCAATCTGTTTAACATATTCTAACCTTGGTCTACCCCTACAGTTCTTGTCCTCGACCCTTCCTTCCATAACTAAGCTTGCTATTCCTGGGTGTCCTAGTATGTGTCCTACTAACCTATCTCTTCTCTTCATTAGCAGTCGCCAGAAACATCTCTCCTCTCCCACTCGTCTTAATACCTCTTTGTTTGTAACCCTATCCACCCATCTGATCTTCATCATTCTCCTGTAACACCACATTTCAAATGCTTCAATTCTCCTCTTTTCTGCTGCACCAATAGTCCAAGTTTCACTTCCATACAGCGCCACGCTCCAGATAAAGGCTTTCAAAAATGACTTCCTAATACCTAAATCAATATTCGATGTCAGCAGATTCCTTTTTTGTAGAAATGCTTTTCTTGTCTGAGCCAACCTACTTTTTATATCCTCTTTGCTTCGACCATCACTGGTTATTCTGCTTCCTAAGTAACAGAAGTCTCCTACTTCCTTCAGCTTTTCACCTGCCAATTTGATCTCCATAGAGGTTTCTGATTTATTTCGGCTGCATTCCAGTATTTTTGTTTTACATTTATTAATTTTCATCATGAATTCTTTCCATAAGACGGAGTCCATACCATTCAAAAACTCATTCAAATCCTCAGACTTGTCGGCCAAGATGACGATGTCATCAGCAAATCTCAGAGTTGAAATTATTTCTCCTTGAATCTTCACTCCCACTTTAAATTTTTCTCTAATTTCCTTCATTGCTTGTTCAATGTAAAGATTGAAAACATACAAAACAATTTATTTCAGTTTCAAAATGCATTTGCTGTGATGATGTTAGTGGCTCCATTGGAATATTAGTATTTAAAATAGCGGATATACGGATAGCATCTTTTTCA
Organism: Meconema thalassinum; assembly: GCA_946902985.2. Classification (NCBI taxonomy): domain Eukaryota; kingdom Metazoa; phylum Arthropoda; class Insecta; order Orthoptera; family Tettigoniidae; genus Meconema; species Meconema thalassinum. The sequence continues at coordinate 598,537,943 of OX336388.2, read as the reverse complement.
AGCCTTTCCATAAAAACTTTAGGTGCATCAGATCCTCTATAGAGCTCAAACTTATTTAAAGGGTCATCTTAGCTACATCTCTTATATAAAACGAAGTGTCCTGACTGACTGATTCACTGACTCATCATCGCCCAGCCAAAACTATTAAAGTCAGAAACATGAAATTTTGGGGATATGTTCGTTGAAAGTCGAAAACGCCCACTAAGGAAGGATTTTTGGATATTCAAGTTCTAAAGGGGTGTTAAGGGGGTAGACCTGCATTTCATTGAATAACAATATCTCCCGATTGGTTTCATTGGGAATTGTCATACTCGGCATATAAACTAATCATTAAAAATAAGAAGACACGTGTCTGCGGGTTTTTCGATGTGGTGTATATTATGAGGTGAAAGGGGTGAAAACTGGGGGTTGAAGGATTCCTAACAGAGCGTGTATCTCTTAAACGACATAAGCGAGGAGTTTGAAACTCAGCGGGAAAAAAATCAGCTTAAATATGAGTAAATAGGTGTTCGACCGTTTTTTCATAAATCCAATTTAAGGAGCCCATGGGGAGGGGCGAAATTCTGGGGAGAAAAACAGGAAAGAAAGTGTCCTAACTGATTGACTGACTCACCCACTCATCAAACTCAGGGGGAAAAACTGCTAAAAATAAGTAAATAGGTGTTCGACAGCTTTTTCCATAAAACGAATTTAAGGGGTTCATGGGGAGGGGTGAAATTCGGAAAATAAATGAAATAAAATGTCCTGACTCACTCACTCATCATAGGGGGCGTGGTGGCTCAGCGGTCTAGCTGTATGCCTCTCACCAAGGCGGTCCGGGTTCGATTCCCGGTCAATGCATGTGAGATTTTCGAAGTGAAATGCCATGTCCTGTGGTTCGGATTCCACGTAAAAAGGAGGTCCCGTGGCTCATGATCTCAAGATTAACGGTCACGTTAAACTACAAGCTTCCTTCCTTTCACTCACTCATCATCGCCCAGCCAAAATTATTGTAGTTAGAAACATGGCAATTTGGGGATATGTTCGTTGTATGTCAAAAATGTCCACTAAGGAAGGATTTTCGGATATTCAGGTTCTAAAGGGGTCTTAAGGGGTTTAAACCTGCATTTCATTGAATAACACTATCTCACGAGTGGTTTCATTTGTGGATGTGATACTCGGCATATAAACTAATCATTAAAAATAAGCAGACATGTGTCTAAGGGTTTTTTGATATGGTGTATATTATAAAGTGAAAGGGGTGAAAAGTGAGGGTTGAAGGATTCCTAACGGAGCGTGTATCTCTTAAACGACAGAGGCAATAAAATCAGCTTGAAAATAATTAAATAGGTGTTCGACCGTTTTTTTCTTCATAAATTCAATTTAAGGGGCCAATGGAGTAGGGTGGAATTCAGAAAAAAAAAAAAAAGGAGAGAAAGTGTCCAAACTAACTGACTGACTGACTCACTCACTCATCAAACTCAGGGGAAAACAACAGCTTAAAAATAAGTTAATAGGTGTTCGAGCGTTTTTTTATAAATCCAATTTAAGGGGCCCATGGGGAGGGGTGAAATTCTGGGGGAAAAATGGAAGAAAATGTCCTGACTTACTCACTCACTCATCATCGCCCAGCGAAAACTATTGAAGTTGAAAACATGACATTTTGGGAATAGGTTCGTTGTATGTGGAAAACGTCCACTAAGGAAAGATTTTTGTTTATTCGGATTCTAAAGAGGTGTTAAGGGGGGTAAACGTGCATTTCATTGAATAACAATATCTCATGAGTTGTTTCATTTGGGGATGTGAAATTGGGAAAATAAACTAATCATTAAAAATAAGCGGACATATGTCTAAGGGATTATCGATGTGGTGTATATTATGAGGTGAAAGGGGTGAAAATTGGAGGTTGAAGGACTCTTAATGGAGCGTGTATCTCTTAAACGACATAGGCGAGAAGTTTGAAATTCAGCGGGAAAAAATTCAGTTTAAAATATAAGTAAATAGGTGTTCGACGTTTTTTTTTTTTCATAAATCCAATTTAAGGGGTTCATGGGAGGGATGAAATTCTGAAAAATAAATGAAAGAAAATGTCCTGACTGACTCACACGCTCATCATCGCCCAGCCAAAATTATTGATGTTAGAAACATGACATTTTGGGGTTATGTTCGTTGTATGTCGAAGGAAGGATTTTTGGATATTCAGAATCTAAAGGGGTGTTAAGGGGGTTGACCTGCATTTCATTGAATAACAATATCTCCCGATTGGTTTCATTGGGGGATGTGATAGTCGGCATATAAACTCATCATATAAATAAGAAGACACGTGTCTGAGGGTTTTTCGATGTGGTGTATATTATGAGGTGGAAAGGGTGAAAAGTGGGGGTTGAAGGATTCCTAACGGAGCAAGTATATCTTAAACGACATAGGTGAGGAGTTTGAAACTCAGAGGAAAACTATCAGCATAAACATAAATATATAGGTATTCGACCGTTTTTTCATAAATCCAATTTAAGGGGCCCATGAGGAGGGGTGAAATTCTGGGGAAAGAAGTCCACTAAGGAAGGATTTTTGGATATTCACTCATCATCGCCCAGCGAAAACTATTAAAGTTGAAAACATGAAATTTTGGATATAGATTCGCAGTATGTCGAAAACACCCACTAAGGAAAGATTTTTGTTTATTCGGGTTCTAAAGAGGTGTTAAGGGGGGTAAACTTGCATTTCATTGAATAACAATATCTCACGAGTTGTCTCATTTGGGGATGTGATATTGGGCATATAAACTAATCATTAAAAATAAGCACACATATGTCTAAGGGTTTATCGATGTGGTGTATATTATGAGGTGAAAGGGGTTAACATTGGGGGTTGAAGGATTCTTAATGGAGCGTGTACCTCTTAAACGACATAGGCGAGAAGTTTGTAATTCAGCGGAAATAATCTGCTTAACAAATAAGTAAATAGGTGTTCGATCGTTTTTTCATAAATCCAATTTAAGGGGCCCATGGGGTGGGGTGAAATTAAAAAAAAAAAAAAAAAAAAACAGGAAAGAAAGTGTCCTAACTGATTGACTCACTTATCAAACTCAGGGGAAAAACAGCTTAAAAATAAGTAAATAGGTGTTTGGCCGTTGTTTTCTAAAATTCAATTTAAGGGGTTCATGGGGAGGGGTGAAATTCTGAGAAATAAATGAAAGAAAATGTCCTGACACTCACTCACTCATCATCGCCCAGCCAAAATTATTGAAGTTAGGAACATGAAATTTTGGGGATATGTTTGTTGTATGTCGAAAACGTCCACTAAGGAAAGATTTTTGGATATTCAGGTTCTAAAGGGGTGTTCATGGGGTAAACGTGCATTTCATTGAATAACAATATCTCTCGAGTGGTTTCATTTGGTGATGTGATACTTGGCATATAAACTAATCATTAAAATAAGCTGACACGTGTCTTATGATTTTACGATGTGGTGTATATTATGAGGTAAAAGGGATGAAAAGTGAAGGTTGAAGGATTCCTAACGGAGCGTGTATCTCTTAAACGAGTTTGAAACTCAGAGGAAAACAATCAGCTCAAAAATAAGTAAATAGGTGTTCGACCGTTTATTCATAAATCCAATGTAAGGGGCCCATGGGGAGGGGTGAAATTCTGGAAGAAAAACGTCCACTAAGGAAGGATCTTTGGATATTCACTCTCATCGACCAACCAAAACTATTAAAGTTAGAAACAAGGAAATGTTGGGGATATGTTTGTTGTATGTCGAAAACGTCTACTAAGGAACATGAGCATTTTGGATATTCATGTTCTAAAGGGGTGTTAACGGGTTTAAACCTGCATTTCATTGAATAACAATATCTCACGAGTGGTTTTATTTGGGGATCTGATACTCGGCATATTAACTAACGATTTAAAAAAATAAGCAGACACGTGTCTAAGGGTTTTTATATGTGGTGTATATTATGAGGTGAAAGTGGGAAAATGTGGGCGTAGAGGTTTCTTACTTGTGTAATTATATGATGTGTACTTTTTTCATAGGAATGTAGGTAAGCGGATTTTGTGTTTAGTCAGTGTGTTTAATATACTGTATCTCACTTATTTCCTATTTACGTTTGTGGTCGGAAACCGTGTTGTGATTTTGAGTCGAATTTTATACATGCGATGCGACGTGACGTTGGGGAGAGTTTTATATTTATGTGCCATTGTTGAGCTATATTGTCTTTATTGTCTGATTGTTTACGGTCTTTGCCTAATTATTATCATTATTATTCAAAATTAAACGATAAATCAAACATAGCATTCATGATTGAGACGTTGCTAAGTGTACTCTTTACAACTACAATTTTCGCGGGCGAAGCCGCGACGGGTAATGCTAGTTTAATATAATATGCAAAGCTAAAAGGTTCATGAATGTGAGTAGTGTTGGTAAAAGGTTTGGTTGGATTCAATGAACATGTATTAAATGGTTTTAGCAAAGCCTCAAAGTCAGCATATAACAAATGGTACTCGAAGCTGCTTCTCAAAGTCCTTAAATTTTGAAGTGTTTCTTTCAGGAGTAGGTAATACTGTACAAACATGATTACAACCCCATTTTTTATTATTTATGTTGAGTTAGTTGGTCCTCTTTCTTAAAATATAGCCAACAACCATCACACAACCACTTTTTACCATTGCATTTTGATAGCAGACTACTGACAAGTCTACTTAAATGTTTTATCCAACAATAGTGGGCATTTTCACCTTCGGCGATGTATAGTAAATTAACATGAGCATCCCTTTTTTCCTGAGTATAATATAGAGGACCTACTATACTCTTGTTTTCAATTCCATACACATTAATACTTACATTGTTCAGCTCTTCAAAACGTTTAATGTCTTTTATCTCCATAGGAAATTCCATTTCTTTTAAATCTAACACAGAGGAATAGTGAGAATAAGATGATGTTCTCTTCTCATTCATCACTGCTGGATGGAGAGCTGAGGTTACAGCCCACGCAAAATATCATGGTCACTATTCATAACGTTTACACAAGCTTTCTTACGTTTAATCCATACAGGTAAATTAATGTATGATGATGCTCGACGGGGGTTATATTTATCCATGTTGGTTTCTAAATAAAGTACTTCAACCAACGCCCAGCCTGACTCCTTTTCCTGAAATTCTTCACTCTTCACAACGCTACCACTTGGAATATCTTGGTATATATCACTAATATTAGTTGATTCACTAACAATTATGTTCTTTGTATTAAAGGATTTGATATCAGTAATTTCACCTTCACTCCTAGTTTTTACATACCGTAGAGTCCAAAGAGTTCAAAATTAATTTTAAATGTTTTATGCTCCACTGAAACATTTTCTATCAAGCCAAACACACTACAGTAGGTTGAACATTCTGTAAAAATGTTTCAATACTTTGAGTTTTTTCTTCACTATGAAGTCTGTAACTAGCAATTCGTCTTTTAAACGCACTACCAATTTGCTGAATATTTGCAGAATTCTTTTCATGACAAGCGTTATTTTTATGATTAATACTGCGTAAATGCCCTTGAATGATTGAAAAAGGTATATCAATATTGCCTACATCACAATGCGTTATCGAAGGTTCACCATTATTCATTCTTTTTGCTGAATAACTATTTTTACAATCTCTAGAACGTTTACCCTTTTGAGCATTTATTTCTGAAAAGTCACATCCTACTTCATTATATTCATTTAAAGGTTCTGTGCTAGTTGATGGTTTTACCGTTTTTAATTCCTGTTGTTCACATTGATATCGCTTTACAGCAGGAAAAACAAGTTCGCAAACTAAACACGATAAGGGTGCTGAACTAACATGCTTTAAATTTACATGTCGTGCAAGACTATCCCGTCTGTTAAATGTTGTAGCACAATGACTGCACACAAACATTTCATCATTATTTATAGTACTTGCATGACGTTGAAGGCTGTCAGGTCTTGAAAACAGTTTTTCACAATCACCACACTTGAACATAATGGTCACTTTTCAAATTACCTATAAAAGAAAGAAATCATAAATGTTAATAAAATATAAAACAAAGTAAAATATAAATAGTTTAATTATTATATATAAACTAGCTGTACCCGGCATGCGTTGCAATGCCAATCAAAGAAAGTGTTGGCGTTGCAACTTTGTTTGTTGAAGTGCTTTGGATTCCCAATATATTTTTTTCTTTTTCCGTTAACCACCTCTAAACTATTTTAAAATTGACTTACTATCTCAAAAAATCACGGGAGCGTGCTCAACAACTCAACAAAGTTTCACCGCAATGAAATGAATGTTATATGAACGCATACGGAACTTTGGTGAAACGATCCGAGTAACGTCACCCATTTGTTGAATATACTCGTACGCTGCCTATTGTAAAATAGATTTACTAATTCGAAAACCTCCCCTGGCGTGCACACAACTACTCATAAAAGTTTCATCGCAATCGGATGAATGGCATATGAACGCATACGGGATTTTGTTTAAACGATTCGCGCGCCGACACTCATTTGTTGAATCTACTTGTGCGCCATCCATTGAAAAACGGATTTACTAATTCATACACCTCCGCAGGACTGTACTCAACTCACCAACACAATCGGATGAATGGTATATAAACGCATACGGGACATGGTTGAAACGATTCACGCACTATCGCTCATTAGTTGAATCTACTCGTGCGCTACCAATTGTAAAATGGATTTACTAAATCAGAAATCTTCGCGGAAGTGGAAACAATATTTCACCAAATTTCATTGCAATCGCATGAATGGTATATGAACGTATACGGATTATATTTAAACGATACGCGCACCGTTACTCATTTGTTGAATCTACTCGTGCGATACCTACTGTAAACTGGATTTACTAAGTCAGAAACCTTTCCTGGAGTGTGCACAACAATTCACCCAAGTTTCATAGCAATCGGATGAATGGTATATGAACGCATACGGAACTATGTAGAAACACTTCGCGCGTCGTTGCTCATTTGTTTAATGTACTTGTGCGATACCTATTGTAAAGTGGATTTATGAAGCCGGAAACCTTCCCTGAAGTGTACACAACATCTCACCCAAGTTTCATCGCTATCAGACGAATAATATATGAACACATACGGTACGGGACTTTGTTGAAACGCTTCGCGCTTCGTCGCTCATTTGTTGAATCTACTCGTGCGCTACCTATTATAACGTGGATTTACTAAGCCAGACACCTTGCCTGTAGTGTACACAACCTCTCACCCAAGTTTCATCGCTATCGGACGAATGATATGTGAACGCATACAGTACTTTGTTGAAACGCTCGCCCATCGTCGCTCATTTGTTGAATCTACTCGTGCGTTACCTATTGTTAAGTGGATTTACTAAGCCAGAAACCTTACCTGAAGTGTACAGAACATCTCACCCAAGTTTCATCGCAATGGGATGAATGGTATATGAACGCATGTGGGACTTTCTTGAAACAAACGCATGCCATTTTGTTGAAGCTACTCACGCGCCATCTATTGTAAATTGGATTTGTTACGCCTATAACTTTTCCAGGACTGTGCACAACAACTTACCAACATTTGATCGCAATCGGATGAATTGTATATGAACGCATCGCCAACACGCATTTGTTTAAACAACTCGCGCGCTGTCTACTGTAAATAGGATTAACTATGCCTATAATGATTTTAGAAGTGTGCACAACAACTCACCAAAATGTGATCGCAATCGGATGAATGGTTTATGAACGCATAAAAGACGAACAAAAGAACATCCTTATATATATTATCTTTATATATATAAATCTTCGACACGTGTGTATGTGACTGAACTGCTCCTAAACGACTGGACCGATTTTGATGAAATTTTGTATGTATATTAGAGTGTGTCCATGAATGGTTTAGAATCAGAATTGGACCCGATAGGTGACATAGTGACCAAAATATAGTATGAACACAGTTTTAGAACCACAAGATATAGTCAACAAAAAACTGTCGTCATGGAAACCGCTAACCTTAGTGAAAACTTAAGTCCCACCTCAAGAGGGTCTTCTTTCCCCACTAATTCTTCCAAGCTCCTTCTCTTGGTAGTGGCTTCTTCTGAAAAGTTCTTGAACAATTGCCTTTCTGAGAATAATTTATACTTATGTTTTGTACCATTGATGGCGGTGATGTCGCATTCTTGGCATTTGACGTAGGTTTCTAAACATGCACAAATCACTTGCATCGTAGAGCTTGGCATTGTTTGGACATTTCAATAACGGCTCATAGAAAATAAACAACATGTAAGTTTGTCTGAGTGGGTCCCTGTATGGTTTAGATTATCAATTGGACCCAATAGGTAGGTTCGACAAATGAGCGATGACGCGTGAAGCGTTCCAATAATGACCCGTATGCGTTCATATACCATTCGTCCGATAGCAAGGAAACTTGGGTGAGATGTTGTGTCCACTCTAGGGAAGGTTTCTGGCTTAGTAAATCCATTTTACAACAGGTAGTGCATGAGTAGATTCAACAAATCAGCGACTTCGCGCGAAGCGTTTCAACAAAGTCCCGTATGCGGTCATATATCATCCGTCTAATAGCAATGAAACTTGGGTAAGATGTTATGTCCACTGCAGGGACGATTTCTGACTTAGTAAATCCATTTTAAAACAGGTAGCCCATGAGAAGATTCAACAAATGAGCGACGACGCGCGATGCGTTTCAACAAAGTCCCATATGCATTTATATACCATCCGTCCAATACCAATGAACCTTGGGTGAGATGCTGTGTCTACTCCAGGGAAGGTTTCCGGCTTAGTAAATCCATTTTACAACAGGTAGCGCATGAGTAGATTCAACAAATAAGCGACGACACATGAAGTGTTTCAAAGAAGTCCCGTATGCGTTCATATACCATCCGTCCGATATCAATGAAACTTGGATGAGATGTTGTGTACACTCCAGGAAAGGTCTCTAGCTTAGTAAATCAATTTTACAATAGGTGCCGCATCAGTAGATTCAACAAATGGGCGGTGACACGTGACGCGTTTCAACAAAGTCCCGTATGCGTTCATATACCATTCGTCCGATAGCCACGAAACTTGGGAGAGGAGATGTGTACACTCCATGGAAGGTTTCTGACTTAGTAAATCCATTTTACATTAGGTAGCGCACGAGTAGATTCAACAAATGAACGACGACACCGAATCGTTTCAACAAAGTACCGTATGCGTTCATATACAATGCATCCGATTGCGATGAAACTTGGGTGAATCGTTGAGTACACTCCAGGGAAGGTTTCAGGCTTAGTAAATCAATTGTAGAATAGGTAGCGCATGAGTAGATTCAACAAATGAGTGACGGTGCGCGAATCGTTTAAACAAAATCCCGTATGCATTCGTTCATATGCCATTCATCCGATTGTTATTAAACTTTGGTAAGTTGTTGTGCACGCTCCCTCGAATGTTATTAAATTTGTAAGTCCATTTCACGATAGTTTAGAGGCAGTTAATGGAAATTGAAAAAAATATTGTGTAACCAAAAGCACTTCAAGAAACAAAATTACAACCTCAACACTTTCTTTGATTGGCATTGCAACGCATGCCGGGTACAGTTGGTTCCTTAGTTTAGGGGCTGCGACAACGCGGTCATGTAGCCCCGTGTACTTTGGGTGTGTGTAGAATCTGTCTGATAACCGGTGTTAATTGTGATGACTGTATTAGTGTGTGTATCTGTTTTTTTTAAATTCAAGTAGGGACTGCAACTTTGAATTTTCAAATAGTTCCTACTTTTGCCGCCAAGCACCACCGTCAACGACTACTAGGCCTAGTTCAGAACTAGCTACTAGACGCCACCGCAGTCGGCTCTTGGCAACGAACGTAGCAACCTAAGAGCGTTGTTTACATTCTTAACCTATCCAATTTAGTTTCACACAGGTGTAATTAGTGGAAAGATCTTTAACATGCCATAAATCTATGACATGGGACCGCCGGCTTTACTTCCCCTCCGAAGGAAGGCATACTGAGGGATTTTAACGCTCTTAAAAAATCCGACGGCTTCGGCCGGGTTTGAACCCGCTATCTTGGGCATAGAAGCTCAGCATGCCGGGTACAGCTTGTATATATATATATAAGATTACAGCCAATGGTCATAGCAGGGTATTTAATTTAATCGTTTGTGAACTCCAACCAAGTCTAATTTCAAAGAGTTCCAATTTTGGTTACCACCTAGCGGTGAACTTTCAAACTTAATAGAGCGTTAATCAAATCTAACCTACAAATTTAGCTTCACACGATTGTCAAGGTGTTCCAACTTTGTTTACCAAATACCATTGTCACTGACACCTAGCGTTGAACGTTCAAATTTAATATAGCATTAATCAAATCTGACCTAAAAATTTAGCTTTACACGATTGTCAAGTTCTTCCAACTTTGGTTACCAAATACCATTGTCACTGACACCTAGCGGTGAACGTTGGAACTTTATAAAGCGTTATTTAAATCCAACCTACAAATTTAGCTTCACACGATTGTTAAGTAGTTCCAACTTTGACTATCAAATATACCACTTTCGCTGACACCTAGCGGTGAACGTTGGAACTTGATAGAGAGTTAATCAAATCTAACCTACAAATTTAGCTTCACACAATTGTCAAGTTGTTCCTACTTTGGCTACAAGATATGTCACTGTTACTAACACCTTGCGGTGAACGTTGGACCTTGATAGAACGTTAATCAAATTTAACCTACAAATTTAGCTTCACACAACTGTCAAGTTGTTCCAACTTTTGGCAACAAGATATGTCGCTGTTACTAACACCTAGCGGTGAGCGTTGGAACTTGATAAAGCATTAATCAAATCTAACCTACAAATTTAACTTCACACAATAGTCAAGTTCCAACTTTTGCTATAAAATGTCACTGTTACTAACACCTAGCGGTGAACGTTGGAACTTGATAGAGCGTTAATCAAATCTAACCTACAAATTTAGCTTCAAACAATTGTCAAGTAGTTCCAACTTTGGCTTTGAAAATATACCACTGTCACTGACACCTGGCTGTAAACGTCAGAGAACTATTTCACACAGCCGCCATCTTAAGTTTATGAAAACAATTAAACCAAACTAAATGCAAGTGCATTACAATGTGCATAAACATTTGCTGTACTAAATTGCATTGCATTTGGATCGTTAAATCGCAAGAAAAGTCTATTTAAAAATGTCAACTTCGCTTGGCTGCCATGTTTATTTGTAGTTAAAAGGTTTTTAAAAGTCTCATATGTGAACTTCTAGTAGTGTCCTTTATCACCTTACAAAATTTCAAGGTAATATCAGTAATAGTTTGAGATTTAAAAAATGCCTGTCAACTATTTCGCACAACCGCCATGTTAAATTTGTGAAAAATAATAAAATGTAAAGGGCACAGTCGGGTCTGTAGTAATCTTACTATAGTCTTACCAAGTTTAAAAGTTATTAAAAGGGGTACTTACCTCAAAATAATTTATCAACCGCCGCCACTGACTGGGGTTAGGTACAATAATCTGCTAACCTTAAACACCACAAGTGCGTCAATTATCTGTAAACAAATAAATCAATCAATAAATACATTCCAAGCAATGACTTGATCATCAATTGGCATTAATGAAAACAATATCCATTACTGTACTAATAAGTACTTGCCTTGCAAATATTTTAATAATTTTCCACCAAAAAGGCTTTGCAACTTTTGAGCTGTAATATAGCACTCTTCACTCGTAGCGAATAATAAAGACAAACCTTAGGGAAATATATGACACCACAGTTATATAAGTTCACATCGCTTGTGTCAGTAGTTTTCACAGATGATGACATTTCCTTTCCCACACATCAGTAAGTCCAATAGGGACACCTGTGTGTGTTATCCGATTACTGCTGACTTTGCATTATCATCATCCATTGTCGAGATGAACACCTGCGGTTTCAAATTACTGTATTGCAAAGTCAGTCACAGCAACAACACTGTGCGCTCCCTGCCATGTCCACAACGTGACACCGGAAATAGCGAGTCAGCTTACTGCATGTACAATCTCCTGAGTTTAACATCTTAAGAACATGTATTATTCTCTTTCAAGTACAAGTCACTTTACTATCCAGTCACCCCAAGTCCAACAACATGCCGCATAGCCATATCCAAATTATTGGTTTGCGAGATATCAATAATCTTACTTGGCTAAAGGGTCGGCGTAGCCGATCGTCCGGTTGCGACTCCTGCATCGCGTAACGTCATACACTGCAACAGTTGGCTTGTTTTAAATCATGCATCGCAAGCCCTTAAGAACAGCATAGTAGTAGTTGCGTGTGCCCCATATACTAGGGTGTACGCATTAGCCCCAGCGCTAAAACACATCCATCCACCATGTTTTGCACCTAGGCCCCTTGGCAAGTCCTCCATCCACCAAGATTTGCATTTAGGCCCTTGGCATGTCCTCCATCCACCAAGATTTTCATTTAGGCCCCTGGCATGTCCTCAATGAGGTTTGGTTAAGTCAACTAGACTAGGTTAGCTTGACTAGGATAGGCTAGGGCCATGCTCACCATCTCTATTTTCAAAAGCGCGCCATCGCTGTACGTGGTTGCACGTGGTCGCCATCTTGGGTGGTGGAGAGGTGGCGGTGGCTGTAGAACTCTTACAAAACCACTGCTATCGTGAGTTGTACTCGAATGATATCGGGCACACCGGTCTGCTGCTCCTCTCTCTTCGTCGGCGCTCTGAGCATGCGTCATCCCCCTCTGCTGACGCTCTTTCCGTTATTGAACCAGCCACGGATGTGGATTCTTATGGCGATTGTTTGTGTCACCTGGTATATCATCTGCTCGTGCAATAAAATGACAAAACTTACTTTCGAAACTTCCCTCGTATTTTGTGATTTGTGTTTATAAGTAGTAATGATTATTTGCGTTGTGGGTTTTCAACATGTTGTGTAAGTCTGGAATATACATAATTAGTCTACCTTAGAATATAATCACGAGCCGCTACTGGTAAATACGCCTCAAAATATAATCATTACTGTAATGCGATTAAACTGGCGGCTAGACGCAGTGGTACCGTGCTTGACTGCTGTTCCCAAGATTGCGGAATCGAACCCGGAGCAGTCAGTTGGCATTTAAGGGTGCTTAACCCCGGAATGCTAACATTATTCAGTAGATGGTTAGTACTAATAATATGTAAAATTTACGTAAGTTACATTGAGAATTTTGTGCTAATTGGTCAAACGGTTGAAATGTACATTTTATTTATACACTTTATTTATATACACTTAATCATCTGTGGTTCTTTGGAGTTTAATACATGGTAAGTTCCATCTCAACACAATAAATACAGAAGTCTTGTACTTCGCACTTCGTCTCTCCAGTCTGTTTCTGGTTGTTTTTATAATCCCTCTGAGGTAATGTAACACACCTACATCAAATCCATCATCTCTTTGTTATTGCCATGGAGAAACTAATATTTTATTAAACTCAAGCATAAATTATGCCTCTAGAATTTATTTAATTTAATCGTATGGTGAATTACATAAAAACAAATCACAAATCCAAGTTCAAGTTTTGGAGCCATTCCACAGTACATTCTCGAAGATGAAACAGATCACTAGGGCTCCCGGAGTAGGCGTGTAGAGGGCAGCGCTGGATGATATGGTCCATGGTCTGTTCCTCCTCATTGCATTGACACAATGGGGAATCTATCCAACCCCACTTATGGCATAGGTAATTGCAACGGTCGTGCCTGGTTCTCAGTCTATTGAGGCGACACCATAATTTTCTAGGAAGGTCAAATCCTTGTATTTTCACCGTTGGGTTGATCTCCTGGGCACTAGTTCCAGACGTTGAGTTTGACCATTCGTCCTGCCAGCATTGGTTTAGGTTGAATCGATTTGCCAGAAGTTGGTCGGCCAATAAACTGGTTGGTCTCCTCGAATGAAGTCGCTTCGGTGGTGGGTGGCAGAATTCCTGGTGTATTGGTAATGAGGGAGAAGCATAGATCTTCTTTGCTTCTCTGATCAGAGCTTCCTTCCTCCTCTAGAATTGATCGGCATTAATAAGAAAAGCATTTACATCAACACCACTAATCAGTGGGGACAGATATAAAGAGAATTGTAAGCAGTTTAAGTGATTTATACCCGTAAATTTTACGTATGTTAGCATTGTAGGGTTAAATACGAGGGAGCCGTCTTAGTAGATTTACTGATCCTTTTCAGGGTAAAATTCTGGCCCCCAGCGTCTCTAAAAGTTACAGTAGTTTAAAAAGGACGTAAACCCAATAACAGACTAGCTGTGCACGGGCTTCATCATCATCTGTGGAAAACAGACACTCCACACTGTCACGGATATGTGCATTTGCCTTCTGTGTAAGAAGACGTGTGAACGTTATCACATTGAATTTTGTACAAAGAGAAAAAAAAGCTATAAGTGAATATGCAAAACAAAGTGTCAAGAAAAATACGATTTAAATCATATTTATAATTTGCACATTTGTGCGCATTTCCAATTGTATAAAACCAATAACATTATTATTGTAATTCTATTAGGTGGAACCTATAATAAGATCTTACTTCTGCACACAATGTGCTGCTGTAAGTGCCACTTTGTAATGGATAAGTGAGCCACCACACTGAAACAAATTGATGCCGTGGTCTCTTCGGAGAAGCGCCAGCATCCAGGGGAACTCGGCGAAGGCGGTGGTACCATCATCAATATTGATGCGTTGCCATGTCTCGTCCAGGTTGAATGAGGTGTCTCTGAGACCACAACCATCCCTGGCAGGCGTAGAGGGAAGAGGCTGGGGTGGTTTGAAAGGCCCTAATTGTGGTGGCTGAGGCGGTATCACGACGTCAGGCTGAGGTGGTCGTGTTGGTCCTATCTTTGGTGGATTACGGTCAGGTGACGGTCGTGTCGGCTCGGCAGGGTCCGGTGGATCCCTACAACACGTTTGGAGTCCAGAGCACTTGTCCACCTTTGGTCCTGCACCAAACCTGAAACAGAATACTGTATGATGGGTGGTTCATAATAATGATTATTGTTGTTTTAAGGGGCGAAACAGCGAGGTCATCTGCCCTCGTAACACAGTTTAAAATACAAACTTAGTTTAAATAAAATTTAGATGTGGATGCCTAAAAAATGAAAACAGCGTAATATATTCAAAACGTACTATAAAATAAACCACAAATCCCGTGGCACTATTGCCCATGAAAGGCCTAGGCGTACCAAGCCATTTGACCTGCAGATATTGGGGTGACGCGTGGTCAGAACATCGAAACCTCTCGGCCGTTATCTTGTTTTTTGTGATGAGGGCGCTGCCTCACTGTCAGACAGCTACTCAATTGCCCTCACGAAGCTGAGTGCATACCGTTCCAGCCCTAACGGTCAGTTTCTGAAATCCCTGACGGATCCGTGAATCGAACCCGGGGCCTCAGGCCGAGAGGCAGCTGGGCTACCCATACACCACGGGGCCGGCCCAATATAACATAAAACTAATTATTATTATATTTTAAATCGCTTATCCTCCCTGATCGGATTCACCCATGGACTAGTAAGTTAGTTATTGTTGTTTTAAGGGGCGGAACTACGAGATCATCGGCCCCTAGCCCACGGACTCTACGAGGGATCATTCCTCTACCGTCACAAGGACGGTACCTGGGAGCTGAACACATTTTGTCGTCAGATACAACTGGGGATGTGACAGGTCGATCGCTCAGGCGACCGTTAACTTGGATCTAATTAAAGAAAGGTGAGGGAAGGGTTTTTCGAAGGTAGTCAGTCGGCCATGGCCTGGTGATGAAAATGGGAAACTACAGAAATCATTTTCAGGACGGCCGAGGTGAGAGAAAAGAACAATTCCTTTCAGTCAAATAACACTTGTAAATTCAGATTTCTGGCCCTCTCGCACTCTCACTTATATAGCAGATGACGCGGATCAGCAGCCGCCACGTCATCGGATAATATAAGATCGAGTGTATTCAGCAGGCCAAGGTTTCTTCGTAGATCAGCAGGATCCACTCACTCGGTTAAAGTGTGGGCCACGGTGAATAAGTTTCACAGTTACAAAGTGGAGGAAGGGGGTGTCCTTCCTTCTCACTTGGTACGGTTGGGTGGATCTTCATGAATTGTACTTGGTTTGCACAAAATGACAGACTCCCTCCGTTACCGGAAAGAGCTTCGCCACACGCGAGTAGTTCCCTTGATCTCTCTCTGTTTACTAGACCTCGGGTCAGGTAGCTACTGAGTTTCCGAGAATGTCAGTACTTACCGGCGTAACTGAGAGCGAATATCTCTAGCTGATACCTCCACTGGTCGAGGTAGGTCTAGTAGTGATTCGAGTTGGTAATAACAAGCGATATTCGGTTAATCAACTAATAAAAGCATTGCTTCCACTTACTTGTGCCGGGCTCCTCTCTGCCTTTTTTCCTTTCGACCTCCCTTGGTCACTCTTGTTCTCTTCCGGCCCCCTACGGTTGGCTATTAGCGTATCCAAGGCCTAAGGTGTATTTCACTTTCCCGCCCTTGTCTCATCTTTCCTGATCTCTCATTTGGCTGATACACGAGCGCAGGCAGCTAGCTATCAGTTACCATTTTTAGCCTAGTTTCATTTTATATTAAAAAAAACTCTGAGATCACCTTTTGTCCGTGTGTGTCTGTCTGTCTGTGTGTCCCCCTCTAATAACATTTAAACGGCCGAAGCGATTTCAATTAAACTCGGTAAGGTCATAGCACCATTATGGCCGACCCCGACCGTGCCCTTTAAATTTTATTACGTCTCACCAATCCAACATGGCGGCATTTAATATCTTCGAAAAATTACCGATATCACCCTGAAATTTTGAACGGTGATAAAGGGCACTACTAGAAGCTCGCCTATGAGACTTTCAAAAACCTGGTAACTACAAAAACAACATGGCGGCCAAGCGAAGTTGAGACTCTTTAATAGACTTTTCTCGCGATTTAACCATCCAAACAAAATGAAACTTCGTACAGCAAATGTGTATACACATTATAATACACTGGCATCTAATTTGGTTGGTTGGATTGTTCCTTAGTTTAGGGGCTGCGACAACGCGGGCATGTAGCCCCGTGTACTTTGGGTCTGTGTAGAATATGTCTGATAACCGTAACCGGTGTTAACTGTGATGACTTAGTTCAATTGTTTACATAAACTCAAGATGGCGACTGTACGAAATATTTAACTGGCATTCTATATCTCCGAAACTATTACATATATCACCCTGAAATTTTGTACGGTGATTAAGGGCACTACTACAAGTTTATCCATCTAACTTTCAAAAACCTATAAAATACAAAGCGAACATGGCGACCAAGCGAATTTGAAACATTTTAATAGACTTTTCGCGCGATTTAACCATCTGATCGCAGTAAAATGTGGTACAGTAAATGATTATTCATATTGTAATGCACTGGCATCTAATTTAGTTCAATTGTTTACATAAACCCCGTTATACAGTATATCTACAATGCCCTTAATCCAATGGCGGCTGTACTAAGTTAAATTTCAAAATTAAGTTTTTATTTCTTGTATCGTAATCATGCGATCTAAGTGAAAGTTTGAATAATGAAGCTACGCAATAATTTTCCATTAATGGTACACAACTCTATGGTCTATACATATAACAATCCAAAATGGCGACCATCCGAAATATTTAGACGGTTCTCAATATCTACGAATCTTTTACAGCAATCAAACTTAATTTCTTATGTTAATTGGGGCTATGAACATAAGTTCACCTATAGGACTTCCAATAACCTGGTGAGCACAAATCCAACACGGTGGCGACCCGAAGTATAAATATTTAAATGGACGTTTCTCGCGATTTAACCATCCGAGTGCAGTGAAACTTGGTACGGTAAATGCTTATACAAATGTTCATCCACTGGCATCTAATTTATTTCAATTGTTTTCATAACCACAAGATGGCAGCTGTGCAAAATTTCAAAATCTCGTTTTTACTTCTTGTGTCCTAATTATGTGACTGAAGTTTGAATACTACACGTACACCATAATCTTCTTGTAATAGTACATAACTCTAAGACCTACATATTATATAAAAATCCAACATGGCGACCATCCGTAATATTAGACAGTTCTCAATATCTACGAATCTATTACAGCAATCAAACTGAAATTTTGTATGTTGAGGCAATTAACATAAATAGAATATATGAAAATAGGCCTTAGTTCTTCACAGAACTACTTGTTAAAATATTGCGTACGGTACCAAGATCCCGTTACACAGTATCTCTACAATGCCCTTAATCCAATGCATTTTGTTCGCAATCGAGAAAATAGGTACAGAAAATTAACACTTCAGATTTCTATCCACCGAACCATGAAGTTCAATAAATCCTTTTTTTTTTTTTTTTTTTTTTTGCACCGCCTCACGCCTTTTCGACACCTTTGATGCACTGTACAGTATATAAGTTCGTCAACATTGCAAGCACTGCAGCTCTCGATAGTCGTCTTTCACCCTGCAGTATACCTCTCACATCTGATTACTGTTAAAAGGTTATTTTTATGTTAACTAGCAACCCGCCCGGAAACTGAAGCATCAATTATATCATTTAAGGAGGAATCATAATTCATAGCAGAATTATCTTTGTCGTACCGTCCGGGTTCGATTCCCGCTCAATGCATGTGAGATTTTCGAAGTGAAATGCCATGTCCTGTGGTTCGGATTCCACGTAAAAAGGAGGTGCCGTGGCTCATAATCACCAGATTCACGGTCACGTAAAACTACAATCTTCCTTCCTTCCTTTTCTTTATCGTACCACAAACAATGAACATTTTTTCCCTGTGTCAAAGGAACTTCGGGGTCCCCTTGGTCTTTGTAATTTCTTTCTCTTGTGACAATCGAGAAATTAGGTGTTGCTCAGTTTCATTGTTACGTGATAAGCGTCTTTTATTCGATTTCAATGAACTACGACCTATATCCGTTTTCCGTCTCGGCCTGATGGGTTAAATCACTGACTGGACTATTAATTATAATATCGTGGAAATAGCATGTGCGACGAATTCTTCAGACGTAATTTCATAATGGCGAGGTGCATGAAACACAAATCCCCCTTCAGTCCAATCTAAACTTAACTGTATTCTGTGGAACGAAACGTTCTCAGGCGAAGTAAAGAAAAACCGAGTTGCACTTCCAATAAAACTCCAAACACATCCACTCTTCTCTGAAGTCTTAACTCGACACGACTCGACAGTGTCTGGGGTGATAGGCTCACTCGCCAGCCAGCTAGCTCGTAAACTGTCTCGAAGCTAGTAATTACATGGAGATTGTTGGAAGAAATGAAAACGTAAAAAACACTTATAGTGGGCGATGTATTAAATATAGAGATGTACTGTTGCGGAATTTTTTGTAGAACTTTTCATGCTGAACAATTCTTACACTCATATTATATATATATTTTTAACGGTTTGCCCAGCGTAAGCTAAAAATGCGCACGTACTCCAGTTTTATTTCGACCTTTTCACTGAAATCTTTACTGCTTGGCTTCCTTTTATCATAAATACAATATTTTGTACAGAAACCTTCCTCGATATATCCTTTACAGAATGGAGTAAACCACATCAGAATCCATCCAGTGGTTCTGGAGATTACCCGGAACATCCAAGAATCGGGGACTTAGTTTTATATTAAGTAGAGATTATAACATCAGAACCTATTAACCTATGTTAATATATTTCTTGTATATGGTGTTCGTTTTTCAGGTTGATACTGTGGCTGTAAAGCTCTCTTTTGTATATAATTATTCGATTATTCTTATTACTATCATTATTATATTATTATTTGATTAACGTCCTATGTTAAGGAAAGGAAGGAAGCTTTTAGTTTTACGTGACCGTTAATCATACGATCATGAGCAACGGGACCTCCTTTTTATATGGAATCCGAACCACAGGACATGGCATTTCACTTCAAAAATCTCACATGCATTGATTTGGAATCGAACCCGGTCCTCATGGGTCAGAGGCCAACAGCTTGACCGCTGCGCCACCACGCCCCTATCACTCTATGTTATTATCATTGCTAGACTATCTTATATATTAAAATAGTTTTCAAAAAATTTCACCCTTTACTAAAACTGAAATATTTCGGGAAGTATTTGCGCTACGACGACGTTTGTTGTCTTAAAATGTAATGCCCGTCAAGCACCGTCGATTGATACCCACCTTACTTGATTACATCATTCGTGTATTAAAATAATTGCGAATATTACTTCCTTCAAGGTCTCACGAAAATAGAATCGAATGACTTGACGGACATATTGTCGCTAGGTGACAACGACTAACACTGTATCACGATATTCAAACCCGCCCCAATAATAAATCTAACTTGATATTAACAGAGAGTTCCCTAATTACGTCATGATCTCGTTAATTTCTACCTGCTCCACTCGGGCGCTAATGTCGCATGTATCCATACATGATATCCTAACTTCTACCTGTTCCACTCGGGCGCTAATGTCGCAGGGAATTCTGTGCACATAATTTAATTAAAACTTCTCAAAGAATGGATTACTTTGAGACTGAAATGCTCATGCACAATCAGAAGTCATTTTGCTAATGACACTGTCATGTCAACATCTCTTTGAATGACAACAAATACTGTATACGAAAGACAACTAATTTCACGAAGATGTCGCTACAGTCGAATGTTGGAACCGCCATTTTGTATTGTGTATCCGATCTTTCCGTTATATAGTCTTTGGTCTCACCAGCTACAAACTGTCAAACTGTCTTCTTTTCGTTTCATCATTCGTCCTTATAGGTTGTGTGCTCAATCAATACAATGAATCATATTATGATGAATGAGAGGTGACACTCAATTACAAATGTTATAAAGATTAAAGGTGACGGTATTGTCTGTTCAGGTCATTGGCATATTGTGAGTACAACAAACAGAGTTTATTTACACAGGTTAGAAAGCGACGGTACCGTAAATGTCTGTTCAGGTCACTAGCATGAAGACATGCAAATGTCATATGGGCCGAAGTGCTGTAGGATTGTTGAAGTGAATGCTGCGGAGCAGCACGGGTCTTCTAGTTATTATTTATATTGTGAATGTTGTATGCAACGGATCTCTACATAGTATAAAACTAAGTCCCTGATTCTTGGATGTAACGGGTAATCTCGAGAACCACAGGATGGATTTTGATGCGGATTCACTATTCTGTAAAGGATTTCTCTAGGAAGGTTTCGGTAGAAAAACATTCATTTATGACCAATTGAAGCCGAGTATCAAAGCTTGAGCATGCCCGAAGGTATTGGGTAAAGATGAATAAAATACCTTTCTTCATCTTCGTGGGCACATGCCATGTGACCACTCTGGCTGGGTTGTTCGTGTGGTCTGACTGGCAAATAGGTTTAAACATCGTTATTTCCTCAAGCAGAGTTCTTCTACCCATGTATCCCCAGGGGCTCCTGACTAGTGTGTTGGCGACCAGCTGAGTACCGGCAAATGCTGGGATGGTACCTAACTTAAGGCCACGGCCACTTCCTACCCAAATCCTACCTCAATTACAAACACACACTACTACAGACATCACAGTGACACAGGTTATCAGACAAATTATACACACACCCAAGTACACGGGACTACATGACCACGATGCCACTAAGACCCTAAACAATTTAACAACACATCATTGAAATGTGGACAGGTGCATTTTATAAGCTTGCAACTGTAGTTTTAGTTTGTTGTTGTTGTTGACCTATAACTGCCTTATAAGTACAATCATGTGGTAGCCGTAGCTTTAAGTTAGGAACCATCCCGGTATTTACCTGGAGTAAAAGTGGGAAACCACGGAAACCCACTTCCAGGATGGCTGAGTTTTGCCTTACGAGGCTGAGTGTACCCTCAGCCCTAATTACATTTCTTGGCAGAGCCGGGAATCGAACCCGAGCCGAAGCATGCTATCCACTACGCAACGAAGCGGACTACATCACTGTAGGTCTTGACTTAACGGGTTACGAAGAAATATGAAGGCGATAACTGCCTTATAAGTACAATCATGTGATATCTTTCAGGCCAGATGTTATTTCATTCAACTGGTGGGTATTCCCATGCGTGACCAGAGAGGCCTTCTTTACCTCCTGATGTTAAGATAGTCAAGTAAAACGTGATGGTCGTCTGACGACTTATTTTTTCCCTTGACGCTACTTCAGGTAAGCCCCGCAGTTGCTTCATCTCAGACCAGTAACGCCACTTACGAAGAACTGCGCCATTCCATGAGGAACATAAAAGGGAATTGCCCAGACAGGAAAATCCATATTTTTAGAAGGTGTTTGTGGTAGGTTTTAGACATTCATTCGTTTCCGTGTTTAACTCAGCGATTTACCGGCAAGAGTCATTCGAATCTTGGTCATTTATTAGCACGCGAGAGGTCACGCCCGCGCCGTGCGACATCTCGTTTAACTCATTTTTGCAATATTCTGCATTTCCAAGATAGGTTGTTTCAAGTGAAATTCATGTTTCTTAATGGTTTACATTATTTCCTTGAATCGTGAACAAATCTTTCTTTGAAATGCACACGTTGAGTCAGTTTGCTCACGTGCAGTGAAAACTTCCGGATGACGAGAGATTTTGCAATACATGTGTATTCATTTTTTTTTTACGTTGAGACACTATTTCTACACACACTAATTATATTAATACCAGTTGGAAGGTAGTTAATTTTGTCAGAGCATTTACTGCAAAAGCAAAATAGCAGGTGCTGAAAATATTAAGCGTGAGCAATTTGCCTTCGTGCGACCTGTCGCGTTCTAACACGGGCGCGACCTTGCCACCACAGTGGTGGCAGGTGGACCTGAAAGAACAAGTTGCCGACCGACCATATCCCAGACATGTTCGATGGGCGACATGTCGGGCGAACGGGCAGGCCAGGGAAGCAGAGGTATCCGTCGTTCTACGAAGAAGGCTTGCGCATTCCTCGCCACATGCGGGCGGGCATTGTCCTGCTGAAATATGGCCTGTGGAACGGCATGCAAGAGGGGCAGTGCTGCGGGCTGTAACACTTCCCTGATTTAGCGGTCACTGTTCAGATAGCCCGCAAGGCGTACGAGGCACGATCGCCTGTTTTAGGCAATTGCGCCCCAAACCATTACACCTGGTGTTTGTCCGCTATGCCGCTCAACAAGACAGTCTGCCTGATTGCGTTCTCTATGGCGGCGTCGAACGCGTATGCGTCCATCACTGTAGGACAGATTGAAGCAGGACTCGTCCGAAAACACTACATTTCGTCATTCAGCCTGCCTGTGTCGGCGTGCACGTGCCCATTGTAGTCGGAGGCGTCGGAGGTTCCCAGTCAATGGAAACCGACGCAGTGGCATGCGTGTTACCAGTCCAGCCCTCAAAAGACGGCGCCGCACCGTCGACGCAGACATGTCCACCCCCGTTGCAGTGCTCCAACGTCGAGGCAACACCGAGGACGACACTGTTCTGTCCAATACGGCCATGTGGAGAAGATGGCGGTGGTTTCGCGCTGTGGTCACATTGCGTCGGCCTGTACCCTGTCGTCACTGTGTACGGCCCTCCTCTCTCCACTGTATCCACATACAACTTTCTGTTAACGCAGCATGCCCTGTACGAGCCGCAATGTCCCGGAACGACAGACCCGCCTCCGGAGCCCAAGCATTCTGCCCCGTTCAACCACACTCACATGCTGATAGTCCACCTTGTGATGTCGGCGAGGCATCGTTGCACTTGGTATGAAGGCCCCACGCCGACAGAGCTGTGCGAAACACTGACCCGTCCGGTCGCACGACAGAGGGCACTGTTGGTCCAATGTACACGCCATCTCTGTGTGATTTCAATCACTTAGTATGGTACCGCAGGCCTACACGACCCCTGTTCTGGGAGTGTCTCCGACCATGTCTTATGGGTGTACAACTTTCCACAAACAGTAGTCTAGTGTAGATAGCCTCGTTCCTGGCCATTGCGATCGTCGGTGTGTCTATCCTCCTGCATTGTGTGAGTGAAGAGGGCAGTGAAATGATGGCCATTTTGAATTTTCTTGTGTTTTGAAAGCGAGAAGTACCGGTATGCATGTTGGCCATGTTGGTTGATATCAAATGTATGAAGATTGAGAGACACGAAATGAAGGAAGGAGAACACTGAGAACAGTGTTTAAACACGGACAAATACCTAGCGTCGGGGAGAGTTGTTGAAGACGAATAATAAAGACATACTGTCGTAGACATAGAAGGGATTCCGACAGGACGATATGACTCTGGACGAACAAAAATTTATTCTTTTAAATTTATATTTATTTTATTTATTATAGATCAGCTTGGAAGGACCTTGTACTACGTATGAAGACCGGCCGGATCACCAAACGAGTCCTCAAATACCAATCTAGAGGCAGAAGAGACGAAGGTCGACCTACGAAGAGGTGGAACGAGACCGTAACAGGCCACCTGGCCTAACACTTGACAGGAAGAAGAAGAAGAAAATTTAATAAACATCCTAGACCAGTGCATACATATTTTAAATTTTTCTTTTCATTCAAGCGTAGGACTTACCTACATTTATCCCCTCGGCCTTTTTATTAAATCAAGGATATAGGCTACATTAGCAGGTTGAATTATGTAAAGAGAAGAACTGAAATACTCCAAAACTTGAAGAAACAAACTACTATAAATATCTGCTAAAACAACTTGGACTTCGAAAGTTGGCAGAACGTAGCGATGTCGTGCTGTTTTATTCAATTATCTTGTGCAAGTCTTACACCGCGCGTCCCATCATGCAGGGACCCGGAACAGAACTGAAATGCGTTACGTACCGCTGTGTTCCACGTTACGTTACGTATGCCATACCGCGGCCCCGAGCTGGCTTGCGGTATCGTTCCGTAACTGTAACTTGGAACTCGGTACGAGCATGTGGAACGTTACAGCCCTGGAACGGTACAGTCGGAACTCGACTCCCAACTGTACCGAGCATCAAGGTACGTGTTAGCGGAACGTTACGTATGGAACGGTACATGACTGGAACGATTCCTCAGCGTTACCAGTGGGAAAGTTACTCTGCGTACCGTTCTTGGTTATCGAAATAGAGTAACGTTTCCACCAGTACCCGGTTACACTGTGTACCGTTCCAGGTTATACCAACCAGCCACCCGGTATCTATGCGTAACGTTCCAGGTTCTCATGTTCCAACGGAAAGTGGAACGGTACAGAACCTGTAACAGTACAGCAGCATTTCCCAAAATGTATGTAGGCCTACAGACTATTACTGTTACCAGTACTACTGCACACTAGCTATTAAAACCATTATGGCTATTACACCGAATATTTACGTAGACTATTACGGCTATTACACAGTCTATTTAGTTACCACGGCAATTGTAACACTGCGTTTATTACACTGTTACGCTGGTTGTTACAAACTGTCACATAATAGCCTAATTACACAACAACTACATCAATTACATACCTGTTATCTTATCTAGGGGCATTTCATTCATGATATCGAAATACTCTATCTAGCCTAAGGATGTTTTTCAGCATCTACTGTCCTACCTAGAACCCTGATAAAAAAATCATTTTTTTCTGCGTCAACGACTATCCCAGTTTGAACGATGCCATATGCAATTCCAGGCAAATTATGTATTCAAACACAGGATAATTACTTCTTGAAATATCAATAAAAATAAAAATAAAAAAGTTCTCTCGGCACGCCGGAAGGCGGAGGTAGATTTCACCGGACAAACTTGGGGATAGGCGAAAATAGGCAGAATATGCAGATTTTCGTAGAAGGATCAGACCTCATTTATTGCGAGAATGTATTTTATAATTGGAGATTAATTAACTTTGTTTTTCGTCATTTTATGCTTATTTTAAACATTTTA
Organism: Meconema thalassinum; assembly: GCA_946902985.2. Lineage (NCBI taxonomy): Eukaryota > Metazoa > Arthropoda > Insecta > Orthoptera > Tettigoniidae > Meconema > Meconema thalassinum. The sequence continues at coordinate 598,512,096 of OX336388.2, read as the reverse complement.
TTGACTTATGGGAACGGTAACCTTCTTGTCATTTGGGGTCCATTTTTATACTTGTGGTCACACTATCCTTATGCAAAGTTTCGACACTGATGTGTAACTATGTAACGGTCTGTTACTTCTTCACGCAAAATTATATCTCCCGCAGAGATTTTGGTTGGTTCCTCAGTTTAGGGGCTGCGACAACGCGGTCATGTAACCCCGTGTACTTTGGGATGGCTGTATTAGTCTGTAATTCAGGTAAGGACTGCAGACGGTCAATTTCAAGCAGTAGTTCCTAATGTTGCTACCAGGTACTACCGTCAACGACACCTAGCTGTGAACTTGGCTACTAGATGCCACCGCAACCAGCCACTCGCAACGAACGTTGGAACTTCCCCTCCAAAGGAGAGCATACTGAGGGATTTTTAGCGCTCTTAGAAAATCCGACGACTTCGGCCGGCTTTGAACTCGCGACCTTGGGCATAAACATTCAGCATGCCACCAGTTACGTCACCGAAGCCGCTTCACACTTAGATGGAAATCTGAATCTGATCTCGTGCAAGTGCGTTATCTTGGCAACGTCTGATGGCTCATCCCTCATCACTTTAGTAGTGTTGCCATGGCAACCACTGATAGGTCTTGGCATTTTCTTATAATTCCGAAATTATTTTTCTCATCCCTTGGCATAATGGTGGGTTATATCAAAAATTCTTTCAGACAAAAGTTTTAGGTAATTATTAGGGGAATATTGACCATTTTGTACGGTTTTGATATAGTGCCTATTAAGAGAGATATGATTAATGTTTACTGAAAAACGCACTTTTTCCCATCCCTTTGGTCAATGGTTGGTGCTATAAAAAAACTCTTCAAACATAAATTTTTGGGTTTTATCCGACACATAGTATAAACGTTGAACGGATTCGATATTTCACATATTAAGAGAGTTATAGCAATATTTCACTTTTTCGAAAAAAGCCCCCCCCATTTTAACCCCCTTCGACCGATTTAGCCCAGTAACGAACTCGACCGAGATTTTATAGGTATACATATTCGGTAAAAAATTCAAAGTGATTGGTGCAAAATTACGGCAGTTATCGTGTCCACAATAAACTGATATATATATATACATATACATACATAAATTATATATAACTTTTGAACTGACGGTGGTTGTGGGGTCTGGGGGATGTGAAACGCGAAGATATGTCGAAATTTTCCGGAAGTCGAAACATGGCACCCATTGCAATAGCTAGCTTTCTAATGAAATCTACCTCTGGTTGGTTCCTCAGTTTCGGGCCTGCGACAACGCGGTCATCTAACCCCGTGTACTTTGGGTGAATGTAGAATCTGTCTGATACACGGAGTGAATTGTAATGGCTGTATTAGTCTTAATTCAGGTAAGGACTGCAGACGGTCAATTTCAAGCAGTAGTTCCTAATGTTGCTACCAGGTACTACCGTCAACGACACCTAGCTTGAACTTGGCTACTAGATGCCACCCCAACCAGCAACTCGCAACGAACGTTGGAACTTCCCCTCCAAAGGAAAGCATACTGAGGCATTCTAGCGCTCTTAGAAAATCCGACGACTTCGGCCGGCTTTGAAACCGCGACATTGGGCATAGACATTCAGCATGCTACCAGTTACGTCACCGAAGCCGCTTCCCACTTTGTCAGGCGGCTTCGGTGGCGTAGTCGGTAGCATGCTGAGCTTCTATGCCCAAGATAACGGGTTCAAACCCGGCCGAAGCCGTCGGATTTTTTAAGAGCGTTAAAAATCCCTCAGTATGCCTTCCTTCGGAGGGGAAGTAAAGCCGGCGGTCCCATGTCATAGATTTATGGCATGTTAAAGATCCTTCCACTAATTGCACCTGTGTGAAGCTAAATTGGATAGGTTAAGAATGTATACAACGCTCTTAGGTTTCTATGTTCGTTGCCAAGAGCCGACTGCGGCGGCGTCTAGTAGCTCAGTTCTGAACTTGGCCTCGTAGTCGTTGACAGTGGCAAATGGTATACGCTCTGTAATGCACTGACATCCTATTCAGCTCAATTGTTTACATTACTTCAAGATGGCGGCTGTGCGAAATTTTAAAATTAAGGTTTAATTTCTTGTGTCCTAATCATGCGATCGAAACCAACGTTTGAACAATGAACCTACGCAATAATCATCATCTAATAGTACATAGCTCTATGGCCTACAAAGTATATAAAAATCCAATATGGTGGCCATCCGAAATATTTGGACGATTCTCAATGTCAACTAATCTGTGACAGCAATCAAACTTAATTGTTTTCTTAAACACGAGATGGCGCCAGTGTCAATTTTAAAATCTATTTTTTGCCTATTTCTATTTATGAAAAAAATAGGCTTATGAGATCACCTTTTGTCGTGTGTATGCGCCTGAGTGTGTGCCCCACCTCCCACTAATAAAATCTAAGTGGCTGGATAGATTTCAATTACATTCGGTAAGGTCATAGTACTATTCTGGCCGACCCTGACAGTGCCCTACAAATTTTATTACGTTTCAACAATCAAACATGGCGGCTGAGCGAAATATTTCACTGGCATTCTATACCTCCGAATTTGAGAAGACTTCTGTTACTTAGGAAGCAAAATAACCAGTGATGGACGGAGGAAAGAGGATATAAAAAGTAGGTCAGATCAGACAAGGAAAGCATTTCTACAGAAAATAAATCTGTTGGCATCGAGCGTGGCGCTCTATGGAAGTGAAAATTGTACTATTGGTGCAGCAGAAAAGAGGAGAATTGAATCGTTTGAAATGTGGTATTACAGGAGAATGATGATCAGATGGCTAGATAGGGTTACAAACGAAGAGGTATTAAGACGAGTGGGAGAGGAGACATGTTTCTTGAGACTGCTAATGAAGAGAAGAGATGGGATGGTAGGACACATACTAAGACACCCAGGAATGGCACACTTAGTTATGGAAGGAAGGGTCGAGGACAAAAACTGTAGGAGTAGACCGAGATAAGAATATGTTAAAAAGTTTGCCTCGAATGTAGGGTGTGGTAGCTATGTAGAGATGAAACGATTAGCTCAGGACAGGGAGGCATGGAGAGCGGGATAAAACCAGTCAAAAGACTGAAGACTCAAACAACAACATCAGCCGATATGAATGAATTGATAAATATCAAAGACACAAGATAAATGTATAGCGAAACACTAAAAAGTCCCTTGGTATTAAACCTTATATGGTGCACCATAAAGAAGGTTGGAAAATTGAACGCCTAAATCAACTTACCGTAACATGATGTATGAAAATATGTTAAAATAATAATTTGCAACAAATTTCAAACACATATTAAAACTCGAAAATTGCCTGGTTTTCTTACAGATCACTGCCAGTGGAAGAACGTGGCTAGTATTAAGGGACTTTTTTCAAGAAACATTGTTTGTCTGTGTGTGTATATGTCTGCTCCCCCTATCAATTGAAACACGACATTTCGTACAGAAATGGCACAAGAAAAGGGCACATCAGTGTCATGTTTATTTTGCCGCCATCTTTACCAAACCTCAATTGTAGCTACTCAATTGGTCAAAACTCAACATTAATAAACGACTAAACTAACCATCAGGGACCCGGAACAGAACTGAAATGCGTTACGTACCGCTATGTTCCACGTTACGTCACGTACGCCATACCGCGGCCCCGAGCTGGCTTGCGGTATCGTTCCGGAACTGTAACTTCGAACTCGGTACGAGCATGTGGAACGTTACAGCCCTGGAACGTTAGAGTCGGAACTCGACTCCCAACTGTACCGAGCATCAAAGTACGTGTTAGCGGAACTTAAGCTCCTTTGTGACCAATAATAGTATTTCTTTTCTAAATTAAACCTCCCGTCCTTGCTTTTCGTTTACTTGTTAGCTTATTTTCATTTAGTATTGATAGAAGCCATTTTTCAGTGATGCTTAATTCTAATAATGAAAGCTATTCAGTCGTGTTGACAGACTGAAAAGCTTCCTTTATTATCTACATTTATGAAATATAGGTTTATGACATCACATATAGTCCATGTGTGTGTACGTATGTGTGTGTTTGCATGTGTCCGTCGCCTCGCTCCCCTCCCTAGTAAAATCTAAACTGCTGGAGTGATTTCAACGAAACTCGGTAAGGTCATAGTACTATTTTGTCTGACCCGACTGTGCTCTTCAATTTTTATTACATCTCACCAATCCAACATGTCAACTGTGCAAAATATTTCACCGGCATTCCATATCTCCGAAACTATTACAGATATCACCCTGACGTTTTGTATGGTGGAAAAAAGCACTAATAGAAGTGTAACGATGGGACTATCAAAAATCTCTTTACAAAACGAACATGGTGGCCAAGCGAATTTGTTGTATTTAAATAGACTTTCCTCGCATTTAAACCATCCGAGCGCCGTCACACATGGCACAGCAAATGGTATACACCTTGTAATGCACTGACATCCTATTCAGCTCAATTGTTTACATAACTTCAAGATGGCGGCTGTGCGAAATTTTAAAATTAAGGTTTAATTTCTTGTGTCCTAATCATGCGATCGAAACCAACGTTTGAACAATGCACCTACGCAATAATCATCATCTAATAGTACATAGCTCTATGGCCTACAGTGTATATAAAAATCCAATATGGTGACCATCCGAAATATTTAGACGATTCTCAATGTCAACTAATCTGTGACAGCAATCAAACTCAATTGTTTTTTTAACCACGTGATGGCGCCAGTGTCAAATTTTAAAATCTCGTTTTTAGCCTATTTCTATTTATGAAAAAATAGGCTTATGAGATCAGCTTTTGTCGTGTGTATGCGCCTGAGTGTGTGCTCCACCTCCCACTAATAAAATCTAAGTGGCTGGATAGATTTCAATTAAATTCGGTAAGGTCAGAGTGCTATTCAGGCCGACCCCGACCGTGCGCTACAAATTTTATTACGTTTCATTATCCAACATGGCGGCTGTGCGATATATTTCACTGGCAATCTATATCTCCGAATCTCAGAAGACTTCTGTTACTTAGGAAGCAAAATAACCAGTGATGGATGGAGGAAAGAGGATATAAAAAGTAGGTTGACTCAGGCAAGGAAGGCATTTCTACAGAAAAGGAATCTGTTGACATCGAGCGCGGCTCTCTATGGAAGTGAAAATTGGACTATTGGTGCAGCAGAAAAGAGGAGATTTGAAGCGTTTGAAATGTGGTGTTACAGGAGAATGATGAAGATCAGATGGGAAGATAGGGTTACAAACGAAGAGGTATTAAGACGAGTGGGAGAGGAGAGATGTTTCTTCAGACTGCTAATGAAGAGAAGAGATAGGTTGGTAGGACACAAACTAAGACACCCAGGAATGGAAAACTTAGGACAAGAACTGTAGGGGTAGACCGAGATTAGAATATGTTAAACAGTTTGCCTCGAATGTAGGGTGTGGTAGCTATGTAGAGATGAAACGATTAGCTCAGGACAGGGAGGCATGGAGAGAGGGATAAAACCAGTCCAAAGACTGAAGACTCAAACAACAACATCAGCCGATATGAATGAATTGATAAATATCAAAGACACTAGATAAATGTATAGCGTAACACTAAAAAGTCCCTTGGTATTAAACCTTATATGGTGTAACATAAAGAAGGATGGAAAATTGAACGCCTAAATCAACATACCGTAACATGATGTATGAAAATATGATAAAATAATCATTTGCAACACATTTCAAACACATATTAAAACTCTAACAAGAATTTCCGTGACGAACTAAAGAGCCTACTTTTCCTAAAATTAAGATTCATGCCAATCATTAATCTGCAGTATATGAACCTATCTAGAATAATGACGAAATTAAGTTAGTAATATCGACATGTCTAATTAGTTCGAAATATACGTGGTATAATGTAGCCTAATAGAGCAGTACTGTTGGCAGCCCTGGCGACTTAATATATACGCCTTCGTTCCATCTCTTAGGGTACAGAATAAACAATTTGTTTGAAGTCCAATGAACTTTACATGCAAGTTAGACTCTGGATTTATTAGCACGCGTAAAACCATGTTTGGCAACAATGTCATGCGTGTGCTGGTCAGAAATTATCTAAAATATTATGATATCTATTTGTATCAATTATGGATGAAATTCATTTGTTAGTATAGAAGTTACATGTTTTTAACTATTGGACCTATCTGCAGGCATAGAATCATGTTGGCAGCACTGACATATTGATTACTCCAAATTTATCTAGAATGCCATGTGCTATACGTGTGCAAAGTATGGAGCTGTTGGCTTGCATATTTTCTGATTTATTGATATTAGGGGAAAAATATAGACAGCATTTATTAACAGTTGGCAGCCCTGATTGTTCTTAAGAATAAGCATAGTCATATCTGTTATGGTACACATAGCACATACGAAATTTTGTTGAAATCCAACTGATAGTATAGGAGTTACATGTATTTAAAAATTGGTGCTATCAGCAGGCTTAGAATCATGTTGGTAGAACAGACTATATAAGCTACTCCAAATTAATCTAAAATTTAAGGTTCTACACATGTGCATAGCTTAAAGCTGTCGGCTTGCATACTTTCTGATATATTGGTATTTGGATAAAAAATAGAGAGAGCAATTATTAACAGTTGGCAGCCCTGGTGGTTCTTAAGAATACCTCAGTCATATCTGTTTATGTCCACATATTACATACAAAATTTGGTTGAAATCCAATTGGTAGTGCAGAAGTTATATGCATTTAAAAACTTGACATAATTATCAGAAAGCTTAAAATTATTTTGGCAACACTGTCATGTATGGCCTCCTGGAAATTAAACAGAAATATCATTATCTACATGTGTGCCAATTTTGGAATAGCTCCCATGCATACCTTGCATGATATCCAATATCGAGCTCAAATTTCTAGTGCGTTTTTTCAGCAGTTGGTAGCACTGACATAATTTTCAAATATGGGCTTGAGATATTCCGGTATACATCTTTACTCATACTAAAAATTGGTTTCGATTGCTGCAGCCGTTTATGAGTTGATAGGGGGGGGGGACACACACAGAGCCAGACATCCAGACAGATAGACAGACACACATTTTCCCGGTTCGATCTCATAAGTCTACTTTTTCCTCATTTTTGCAAAATGTGAAAAGTAGACTAAACATGCCTGATTTTCTTACAGATCACTGCCAGTGGAAGAACGTGGCTTTTTTCAAGAAACATTGTGTGTCTGTGTGTGTATAAGTCTGCTCCCCACTATCAATTGAAACACGACATTTTGTACAGAAGTGGCACTAGAAAAGGGCACCTCAGTGTCATGTTTATTTTGCCGCCATCTTTACCAAATCTCAATTGTAGCTACTCAATTGGTCAAAACTCAACATTAATAAACGACTAAACTAACCATCAGGGACCCGGAACAGAACTGAAATGCGTTACGTACCGCTATGTTCCACGTTACGTCACGTACGCCATACTGCGGCCCCGAGCTGGCTTGCGGTATCGTTCCGGAACTGTAACTTGGAACTTGGTACGAGCATGTGGAACGTTACAGCCCTGGAACGTTACAGTCGGAACTTGACTCCCAACTGTACCGAACATCAAGGTACGTGTTAGCGGAACTTTAGCTCCTTTGTGACCATTAATAGTATTTCTTTTCTAAATTAAACCTCCCGTTCTTGCTTTTCGTTTACTTGTTGGCCTATTTTCATTTAGTAGTGATAGAAGCCATTTTTCAGTGTTGACCGACTGAAAAGCTTCCTTTATTATTTACATTTATGAAAGATAGGCCTATGACACATATAGTCCGTGTGTTGTGTACGTATATGTGTTTTTGCATGTGTCCGTCGCCTCGCTTCTCTCCCTAATAAAATCTAAACTGCTGGAGCGATTTCAACGAAACTCGGTAAGGTCATAGTAATATTTTGTCCGACCCCGACTGTGCTCTTCAAATTTTATTACATTGCACCAATCCAACATGGCAACTGTGCAAAATATTTCACCGGCATTCCATATCTCCGAAACTATTACAGATATCACCCTGACGTTTTGTATGGTGGAAAAAAGCACTAATAGAAGTGTAACGATGGGAGTCTCAAAAACCTCTTTACAAAACTAACATGGCGGCCAAGCGAAGTTGTTGTATTTAAATAGACTTTTCTCGAATTTAAACCATCCGAGCGCCGTCACACATGGTACAGCAAATGGTATACACCTTGTAATGCACTGACATCCTATTCAGCTCAATTGTTTACATAACTTCAAGATGGCGGCTGTGCGAAATTTTAGCCTATTTCTATTTATGAAAAAATAGGCTTATGGGATCACCTTTTGTCAGTGTGTGTGCCCGCCCCCCCCCCCCCCCTAATAAAATCTAAGTGGCTGGATAGATTTCAATTAAATTCGGTAAGGTCATAGTAATATTCTGGCCGACCCCGATCGTGCCCTACACATTGTATTACGTTTCAACAATCCAACGTGGCAGCTGTGCGAAATATTTCACTGGCATTCTATATCTCCGAATCTATTACTCATATCAACCTGAAAATTCGTACGGTGATAAAAGGTACTACTAAAAATCGTTCAAGGGACTTTCAGAAACCTGTTAACTACAAAACGAACATGGCGTCCATTCGAAGTTGAAACATTTAAATAGACTTTTCTGGCGAGTTAAAAATCCGAACGCAGTGAAACTTGGTACAGCAATTGTTTATACACTTTACAATGCACTGACATATATTTTTGTCAAATTGTTTACATAACCTCAAGATGGCAGCTGTGCAAATTTTAAAAATTATGTTTTAATTTGTTATTTCTTGTGTCCTAATTATGCGATTGAAGTTTGAATAATACATTCACGCAATAATCTTCATGTTTTCATATTATATTTTTAAGCGTATGGCTCTTAGTGCCGGGAGTGTCCTAGTACATGTTCGGCTCGCTCAAGTTTGCAGCTACTTCTATGCGGACACCCATGGGGTGAGCTACAAGTACCGTGACGTATGGTGGTTGTCTGGCGAGGAAAGTGTGAATGTAAGGACGAGGAATTGGAAGGTAGCGGCTGTGGCCTCTAGTTGGGGACTTACACTGGCATTTGCCTGGAGGGAAGATAGGAAACTACAGAAAACCATCTTCAAGGTTGCCAGTGGAGGGCTTTGAGCCTCCTCGCCTACCGGATGTGAGCGACTGCCTGCAGTCACGCCGTAACGAGCACGGCTAACTCAATCGGTATCTTCAGATAATAGTAGTCTACATAACTCTATGGCCTATATACCGAATGGTCCACTAGCTCCTTGCGATCCAGTTTTATGCATTCTGTCACATGTACTACAATTCTGAAAGACATACGTCCCTCTCCCTAAACCGGGGTAATATAACGAGATGTGTGTGTACGGGCTAGAAGACAGCAGGAATCGTGAGCGCCACTATTAATTCAGTATGGGTACCTCGAATGAACCCGTTAAACGAGCACAGATACGCAGAACACACACTTGAAAACAAGAGGTGCACGCACACACCGAGAGCAGATATTGTATAGACCGGGAGGTGCGCGCTGCAGGCCAAACGTCGCAGTAGCTCACATGGCACTCGCGCGATTGGAGTTGCCTGGCAAGTGGCAAGGTTGTATACTTAATAGTTTTCACAGATTGATTTGTTATTTCTTTTTTCTTTCGTTATCGTTTTACCCTCCTGGGTTGGCTTTTCCCACGGACTAAGCGAAGGACAGTGTCCTGCAGCTTGAGGCTCTAAATCGGGGGATAAAACTGGGGAGTGTGACTAGCAACTCGCCCAGGCGGCCTCACCTACGAAGTGAACAGGGGCCTGATGAGGGGATGGGAAGAGTGAGAGGGATAGGCAAGGAAGAGGGAAGGAGACGGTCGTGGCCTTTGGTTAGGTACTGTACCATTCCAGCATTTGCCCGAAGACGAAGTGGGAAACCACGGAAAATCACTCGAAGATGGCTGAGGTGGGAATCGAACCCACTCTACTCTTCTCCCCGAGGCTGAGTAGACCCCGTTTCAGCCCTCATACGACTTGTCAAATTTCTTGTTAGAGCCGGGTATCGAACCTCAGACCTCCGGGGTGGCATCTATGCACGCTGACCACTACACCACGGAGGCGACACGATTTGTTTATTTGGCTCTGTAAAAGACCATGTCACTGCGGAGGCCCGGGTTCAAATCTCAGCTCTGCCACGAAATTTTGTTCCTGGTCTGAGGCCTGGAACGGGGTTCACCCAACCTCGTGGGGCACACAAACTTAGTAGAGGCAGGTTAGCTTCCTGCCTCAGCCATCCTAGAAGTGGTTTTACGTGGTTTCCCACTTCTCCTCCAGGCGATTGCTGGGATGGTTCCTTTCGACAGGACCACGGCATCTTTCTTCCCACTCCCTTCGCTGCCCTTTCCTTCATTAGACCCAAGTTCGTGGTCACCTAGGCGATTGGCTTGTCACCATCCCCAGTTGTATCTGCTGTCAAGGTGTGTTCAGCTCCGAGACACTGTCCTGGAATTCGACGGTAGAGGACTGATCCCTCGCAAAGTCCGAGGGTAAAGCCGAGCTTGGAGGGTAAGCGATCAAATAGAAAAAGAAAAGAAGACCGTGTGTATCGTTGCATAAGCTATGGTGCTGGATTGGACGAGGATGAGGAGGTGATTGCCTCTGGCTAGGGCACAGGCAACCAGTTAGCTACGTCGTACATGTTCCAAGCTTCGTAGACCACAGTTAGGGCAAAGTGTGCCCCATTGGAACGATAACAACATGCGATGGCAAGTCAGTATGTAGCTGCGCGAACTCGCTCCTTCGAAGTAATTCACAACACGAAGCGTATTCACTGCCTCGAGATGTATTCCAGCGATGAGTATATGAATATGTCATATTTATGGAGGAGCTCGACAGAATGCATACCAGGCGCATCGCCTGTACCAAGAACTCTATCCGGATAGACGACCGACAGGCATGGTATTTCGGAGTGCGGAAAGACGCCTGGGAGATACTGGATCCCTGGAAAAAACACGGCCTGTTTGAGATTATCGCGTGACGTCTGCTCACAATGAAGAGGATGTGTTTGACGCTATCCGGCGTCACCCTCATACTACCACACGGGCCATTGCCCTGGAGACGAACATCAGCCGAGCGTCTGTTATGCGGATAATGCACACCCACTGGTTTCACCCGTACCATCTGCACTTACACCTGGAGATACATGGTCATGATTTCGAAGCCCGGGTGGCGTTCTGTGGAAACTCATCCGGCTTTTCTAGCGACCATCTTATATACGGACGAAGCACGATTCCACAACAATGGAACCGTTTATCGCCATAATATGCATTACTGGAGTGTGGATAATCCCCATTTGGTGCGACAGATATCCTTTTAGGTACACCCCCGTGTGGGTTGCGGGTTAGAATACACACACGGTATGCTCTGCTTGTCGTAGGAGGCCACTAATAGGGCCGACAAGACAGACTGACATGACTGACTTTGATTTTGAAGACTCTCTGTGGTATGCCCTGCCTGTCGTAAAAGGTCCCATTTTTGGTTTCACCCTTAGAAATAAACGTCATGCTGCCTGGGGAAGGGCCACCAACTTCGCCATCTGGCCAGAAAGCCTGGACGGTATTCCCCATCCCGTCAGGTGGGTGCGCCATGTACCCTTTCAGTGGTATCTGCCTCACAACGGAGGTCCCTGCAAGGCTGAATAATTGCGCCAAACATATCACTGCCGAGGGGGAAGTGCCTATTCAAGGCACTTGGACCCCGGGCAATACCTGCTATGCCAGGTAAGTATTGCCTTGGCTGGGTGGCACCTACAGTGATGACCCTCGTTCGGAGTAGGTTGTATTCGGGGAGGATGATTTCGGGATGACGCGAAAGCGGCCCAATAAATCATCAGAGGGTGGCCCCCTTAAATAGCCGTCTCTTGAGTGTCGGATCAGGGATATAAACTTTCAATGCACGTTTCCCTGTTGACAAGTCACCTCGCTACCTGGTAGCTACCAGCCGGGGATTATTTCAAAGTGGTGAAATCAATAGTCTTTTCCGAGGAATTCGAGGGGAAATTTGGAGATCTCAACGGGATTTCCAAGCTCCTACTGCATACAATTAGCCGACAGCAAACCGAAATTCCCGTTAAGGTCTCAAATCACGAAACGCTGAATGAGGTCCGTTGAGTTATTTTCCATCGTAACCTCATTTTGAATAGCGATGCGGAATTGTTGCGGAATCTGGGGAAGATAGGCGTCACCAAGATTGGGCGCATCACCCGAAAGATTGGAGCGTCGATACCGGCGCTTTTATTCTCCATTTTGAGGGTAATGTTTTACCTAAGCAGATGTAGGTCACATCGAACCACTGCGATGTTCGACAGTACATCCCTCCACCTATGTGATGTTATCAATGCCAGAAATTCGGGCATGTTTCTGCCAGGTGCACTGCCAAGGCCGTTTGTAGAGAGTGTGACAAGGGGACACATGAGGGTGAGCGGTGTACTCTTCCCCCGATTTGTCCTAACTGCCAAGGAAGTCACTCTCCACGATCGAAGCAGTGCCCTGAGTTCTGTAAAGAAGCCACAATCCAAGAAATCAGAACATTGCATCGGCTTTCATATCACGATGCTCGCAAGAGGTACCGTGATATGGCTGAGTAGACCCCGTACCAGTCCTCTTACCACTTTTCAAATTTCGTGGCAGAGCCGGGAATCGAACCACAGACCTCCGGGGTGGCAGCTAATCACGCTGGTCTCTACGCAACGGAGGCGACTCACACTGCCATGTGACACAATGATGTCATGCTTACAAACGCAGTTAAAAGACGGGAACTGACGTCACACACACATACACAAAAACACGACCTGACGTAGATTTGAACCGTAGCTCCATGGTTCTTGTGGGTTTGATAACCCAGCAGTCTACTCAGTGAGCTGCGACGGCTGGTACGGTAGAGCGGGATGATCCACATTTCTCTGTACATTCCGATGCGCTGCAGGATGTGACAGTGTTGCCAGCTTTTTTTCATACTTGTGTTTTTAAACAGCACCCAATCCGATTTTCCTATAGAAACTTTAGTCTTGCAATTGGATGAGGAATCGCATACCGACCTCAAGTGCAGCATTTTTTGTTCACCCTGTATAGGCCTTCGAGTTATGTACTATTAGCCTACATGAAGATTATTGAGTAGGTGTTTTGTTCCTACTTCAATCACATGATTAGGACACAAGAAATAAAAACGAGATTTTAAAATTTCGCTCAGCCGCCATCATGTGGTTGTGAAAATAATTTCAATGAATTAGATGCCAGTGGATTAAAATTTATATAAGCATATACCGTACCAAGTTTCACTGCGCTGGGATTGTTAAATCGCGAGGAACGTCTATTTGAATATTTGAATTTCACGTTGCCGCCATGTTGGATTTGTGCTCACCAGGTTATTGAACGTCCCATAGGTGAATTTTAAGTTTATAGCCTCTAAAATTATACAAAATTTCAGTTTGATTGCTGTCATAGATTAATAGATATTGAGAAACATATAAATATACCGGAAGGTCGCCATGTTGGATTTCAATATATGAGGGCCATAGAGTTGTGTACTATTAGATGAGGATTACTGTGTACGTTCATTATTCAAACGATGATTTCGATCGCATGATTAGATCACAAGAAATAAAAAATAATTTTAAAATTTCGCACAGCCGCCATCTTGATGTTATATGAACAATTGAACTAAATTAGATGTCAGTGCATTGCAATTTGTATAGTCATTTGCTGTACCAAGTTTCACTGCGTTCGGATGATTAAATCGCGAGAAAAGTATAATGAAATGTTTCAACTTCGCTTGGCCGCCATGTTCATTTTGTAGTCAATAGGTTTATGAAATTCACATACGTGAACGTCTAGTAGTGCCCTTTATCATCGTACAAAATTTCAGAGTGGTATGAGTAATAGTTTTGGAGATATAGAATGCCGGTGAAATGCACAGCCGCCATCTTGAGGTTATGTAAACAATTGAACTAAATTAGTTGCCAATGCATTACAATGTGTTTACAATGTGTTTAAACATTTGCTGTCCCATGTTTTATTGCGTTTGGATGGTTAAATCGTGAGAAAAGTCTATTTTAAAGTTTCAACTTCGCTTGGTCGCCATGTTTGTTTTGTAGTTAACAGGTTTTTGAATGTTTCATAGGCGAACTTCTAGTAGTGCCCTTTATCATCGAACAAAATTTCAGTGTGATATCGGTAATATTTTCGGAGATATGGAATGCCGGTGAAATATTTCACACAGCCGCCATGTTGGATTGGTGAGACGTAATAAAGTTTGAAGGGTACGGTCGGGGTTTCACTTAAATCGCATTAGCCGTTTAGAAATTATTAGGGGGACACACACACACAGACACACATACGAACACACACACACGGACAAAAGGTGATGTCATAACATACCTTTTTGTGGGAAGCATCTTTTGACTGAAATACAAGGTCATCAGCCCAATAGTTTGCAGATAGCGGCCATGTATGTGTGCAAATCGATTCCCTCTATCAATTCGAAGACGGTATAACCGAATTGAATGAAATTCGGTACAGAGGTAGCACTAGCAAAGGGCACCTCAGTGTCATGTTTTATATCGCCGCCATCTTGACGGAAACGTAATGGCTGCCACCCAAATGTTCAAAGCTTAAATCAAATTACGACTAACCTAATCATCTGATCTCTACCAATTTTTTCAACATTATACCTTTAAGTATGAAGAATCTTTTGACCAAATTACAAGGTCATCAGCCCAATAATGTGCGGATGGCGGCCATGTATGTGTGAAAATAGATTCCCCATATCGATTCAAACACGGTGAAACCGAATTGAAGGAAACTTGGTACAGAGGTAGCACTAGCAAAGGGCACCTCAGTGTCATGATTTATTTCGCCGCCATCTTGACGAAGACGTAATGGCGGCCACCCAAATGTTAAAATCTTAAATCAAATTACGACCAATCTAATTATTTGATCTCTACCAAATTTTGCAACAACATACCTTTTTGTGGGAAGCATCTTTTGACTGAAATACAAGGTCATCAGCCCAATAGTTTGCAGATAGCGGCCATGTATATGTGCAAATCGATTCACCATATCAATTGAAACACGGTGAATTCGAATTGAATGAAATTTTGTACAGAGGTAAAACTAGCAAAGGGCACCTCATATCCATGTTTAATATCCGTATAACACGTTGTATTTCAACAAGCTACTACAACCAACATTCAATTATACTCCTTGAAAAGGACTAAGAGTTATAACAATACCCATGCATTTAAAAAAAAGTAGGCTGTATGTTCTTTACTGAACATCTTGGTTTTTTTTTTCATAAAATGAAAATAGGCTGAAAAGTTGCCTAGTCTATATAAAAACGACGTCGGTGTGGTGTTGGGGTAGCGCGCCTGCCTCGCATCTGGAGGCCCCCGGTTCGATTCCTGGCTCAGTCAGGGATTTTGGGAATTGACGTGAGGGCTGGAACGGGGTGCACTTAAGCCTCGTGAGTAGCTGTCTGTGCCCCGGTCACGGAGACCACGGAACCTGACGCGCTGACCACGTGTCAGCCATTAATCTGCAGGCCAAATGCCTGGGCAGCGGTAGCTTGGTGGGCCTAAGCCCTTCATGGGCTGTAGTAACAGTGAGTTTTGGTGTAGTAATCCATTCCCATATGCACCTATGTCCTTGAACACATTAACCCATACATTCTCATATATCTGAATTGGACCCTAAGGATGAAACTCCTGTCTCGAAGTGTCACGGGTATAAATTCGGAAGGTGGGTTGACCCTCATTTCAAAATACATGCTAAATTACACAAAATAAACCAGCCAAAGTTAGGATAAAATAAAAACAACTAGGATTTATTCCATTAAAAATCCCTACAGGTCGCCTCCGTAGCGTAGCGGTCAGCGTGCTTAGCTGCCGCCCCGGAGGTCCTGGGTTCGATTCCCGGCTCTGCCACGAAATTTGAAAAGTGGTATGAGGACTGGAACGAGGTCTACTGAGCCTCGGGTGGTCCAAATGAGTAGAGGGGGTTCGATTCCCACCTCAGCCATCCTCGAAGTGGTTTTCCGTGGTTTCCCACTTCGTCTTCGGGCAAATGCCGGGATGGTACCTACTGTAAGGCCACGGCCGCCTCCTTCCCTCTTCCTAGCCTATCCATCCCAATCTTCCATCCCTTCCCATCCCTCATGAGGCCCCTGTTCACTTTGCAGGTGAGGCCGCCTGTGCGATTTGCTGATCACACCTCCCCAGTTGTATCCATCCCGACCAGATGTTTCCCAGCTCCAGGACACTGCCCATAGAGGCGGTAGTGGTGAGTTCCCTCGCTGAGTCCGTGAGAACCACCAACCTAGAGGGTAAATTGACTAAATAAATAAATAATATAAAAATCCCTACATCAATATAAAAAAAACAAAAATCGAGGTTCCTCCTGTACGAATTCTGCACACACACAAAAAAAACTTTTTCTATACAATTATGAAGAAAATGTCCCTATCTTACTTTCTTGTTGTGTAACAAATATTGTGAATACAAGAAATCTAGCTAAAAACCACTTCCGAAGGAAGCCTACTTTTGGTCTTAGAAAACCCTCAGAGAAGTCTTATCAACAAAAACAAGGAAAGCTAGCTAAGCTGGTGGCGAAATAACAAAAATCCCTATCCCAATCCCTAGCTAGACGCAACAATAATGTGATACTCAGTAGTGACTTCGGACCTACGTCAGCTTTACATGTCCTATGTGTTGGCATCTAGGGCACAACAGAACCCAATACATCTAGTAATAACAAAATAATTCTATCTAAAAGATTTTAATAACCCAATAATGAATAACGACGTTACTAATTCACATCAGCCAAGGCTTGACCCATTACGTTGTCTGAAAGGAAACCGGATCAAATAATAATAACAATAATACTAGCATTACCCGTCGCGGCTTCGCCCACGAATATTCTAGTTGTAAAGAGTACACTCAGCAAAATCTCAATCATGAATGCTCTGACTGATTTATCCTTGGTATGAATGATCAGACTTTATCAATTCAGCTACTGGTGCAGTGGTTAGGGGTTTGTCATTCCTTTATAGGTATATCAGAGCGAAGTTAGTTTTCTGGGAATATCACAGACACTGTTAATTTAAGGGCCTTTAAATGTGGTTTTCGGAGACCCTTTATAGTCGGGTGAAAAAGACCTTTCGTACCACACTCACACGTGAAAATTGCGTGAAAAAATCTAGAGTGACCCTTGACCCCCTTAAGCGCATTATACTGTATGTATTGATGAATTTTACAGCTTAATTTGGTTCAGTCATAACCATATAACCGTCTGGAAACTTTCACAGTAATGTAGTAATTGGAATTGCATTGCGTCTTACAGAAACAGATGGACCTGTGAGATTCTGTTACCATGGTTACAGTGTCGCATTCTTTCATTATTCCATTGTAAATAAACACGTTTTAAGGTATTTATTTAATTGTTAGGCATTTAAAGAGTAGGTGAGTGCGTTTCGCTTACGCATTGGGTTATGCTGAACCTGTAGGTACCTCATATGTGTAGGTTGGTGTTAATGGGACCTTATTTTCGGTACAAAACTGGAATGGGGCCTTAGCAGAATGATATAGGGAGGGATTATCAAATTATGATGACCTCCACTGCTAATATTTATCGATAAATTGACCTAAATTCCCAATACATTTGACATAATATCGCCACTGACATAATTACATCATTCCATAAATGACCTCTATTAACTGTTATTTACATGTTACGTGTTATCGTGATTCGTCAGCTGTTACAGATAATTCCACTGTCTGTCTCGAATTATCATCTGAGATCATACCGACAGCGGTGGCTTAGGTCATGACTCGGTAGACACGTGGGTTCGAGCCCCACCGTCAGCCGCCCTTGAAATGGTTTTCTGTGGTTTTCCATTTTCAACACCAGGCAAATGCTGGGACGGTACCTTCAGACAGGCCACAGCCGCTTCCTTCCACATTCTTGCCAAGTTTCATTCATCTTCATTCATTCGATCTCTTATCCCGGCGTGCAGGTCGTCCACGGGCGTCAACTACAAAGCCTACATCGGTCTCTTAGAAGGTCACATGACAAAAAAAAAAAAAAAAAAAAGGAAAAGATCTGAGATCGTATCAGCACCTCTAATCATCGTAAATAATTATTTATCGTACTAATTTCAAATTATTATTATATTACTATTATCATCACTTGGGTTACGCTATATCAAGTTAGCAAATTATTATTATTATTATTACATCAGAAAAGTTATCTAATCATTTATTTTGGGTCACGATTAAATCATAATAAATCCAATCAGTGATGGACGAAGCAAAGAGGATATAGAAAGTAGGTTGGCTCTGGCAAGGAAAGCATTTCTACAGAAATTGAATCTGATGACATCGAATATAGATTTAGTTACTAGGAAGTCCTTTTGGAAGCCTTTGTGTTGAGCGTGGCGCTCTATGGAAGTGAAACGTCGAAACTTGGACTGTTGGTTCAGAAGGAAAGAGGAGAATAGAAACATTTGAAATGTGGTGTTGCTGGAGAATTATGAAAATCAGATCGGTAGATAGAGTAACAAATGAAGAGGTATTCAGACGAGTGGGCGAGGAGAGATATTTCTGGCGACTGCTAATGAAAAGAAGAGATAGGTTGGTAGGACACATACTACGACTCGCAGGAATAGCAAACTTAGTTATGGAAGGAAGGGTCAAGGACAAGAACTGTAGGGGTAGACCAAGGTCAGAATATGTTAAACAGATTGTCTCGGATGTAGGGTGTGGTAGGTATGTAGAGATGAAACGATTAGCTCAGGACAGGGAGGGATGGAGATCTGCATCAAACCAATCAAAAGACTGAAGACTCAAACACACAAACCCTACTTATTCATTGTTTAGAGAATTATATTATTGCCATGATTATATTTCTTTTATTTCCTTGAGCACGCGTATTTTCCACTTCTTTATTATACACCCTGTACCTGCTTAAATTTGCAATTGTGCTAACCTAAACATGCCCATAATAATAATAATAATAATAATAATAATAATAATAATAATAGTAATAATAATAATGAAAATTAGTTATCATTTAGAAGTGAGAGTAAGCTAATTAATTGATATTTGAGACGATTTCGGAAGTGTTGATGAATTACTTAAGGTGATTCACCACTCCACGGTATACATGGCAAATTACAGGGGTGTACCAACAGTACAACCCTTGAGTAGGAAGGGATGCACGAAGTGTGCATATTTGTAAAACAGTGTTGTTTTGCATTTTTAGCCTATTTTCAATTTTGAAAAAATAGGCTTATGAGATCACCTTTTGTCCGTGTGTGTGTGCGCGCGCGTGTGTGTGTCCCCCTAATAACATTTAAACGGCGGGAGCGATTTCAATGAAACTCGGTAAGTTCATAGCACTATTCCGGACGACCCTGAACGTGCCCTTCAAATTTTGTTACGTCTCACCAATCCAACATGGCGGCTGTGCGAAATATTTCACAAGCATTCAATATCTCCGAAACTATTCCCGATATCTTCCTGCAATTTTTTACGGTGATAAAGGGAACTACTAGAAGTTCACCTATGTGACTTTTGAAAAACTGGTAACTATAAAACCAACATGGCGGCCACGCGAATTTGCGCCATTTAAATAGACGTTTCTCGCGATTTAACCAACCATATGCAATAAAACTTGGTACAGTATATGTTTATACACATTGTAATGCACCGACATCTAACTTCGTTCAATTGTTTACATAACCACAAGATGGCGGATGTGCGAAATATTTCACCGGCATTCTATATCTCTGAAGCTATTAGCGGTATCACCCTGAAATTTTGTACGGAGATAAAGGGCACTACTGGAAGTTCATAAATAAGACTTTCAAAAACCGGTTAACTACAAAACGAACATGGCGGCCTAGCGAATTTGAAAATTTTAATTAGACCTTTCTCGCGATTTAATGTTCAAACGCAATGAAATCTGGTACAGGAAATGTTTATACACATTGTAATACACTGGTATCTAATTTAGTTCAATTGTTTACATAACCTCAAAATGGCGGCTTTGCGAATTTTAAAATTAAGCTTTTGTTTCTTGTGTCGTAATCATGCGATCGATGTGAGAGTTTAAATAATGAACCTACGCAATAATTTTCCTTTAATGGTACATGCCTCTATGGCCTATATATTTAACAATCCAACATGGCGACCATCCGAAATATTTAGACGGCTCTGAATATCTACGAATCTATTATAGCAATCAAACTGATTTTTTATGTTCATAGGGGCTATAAACTTAAGTTCACCTATAGGACTTTAAATAACCTGGTGATCACAAATCCAACATGGCGGCGATGCGAAGTTTAATATTCACATGGACGTTTCTCGCAATTGAACCATCCGAGTGCAGTGAAACTTGGTACAGTAAATCCTTATACGAATGTTAATCCACTGGCATCTAATTTATTTCAATTGTTTCAATAACCACAAGATGGCAGCTGTGGGAAATTTTAAAATCTCCTTGTTACTTCTTGTGTCCTAATCATGCGATTGAAGTTTGAATGCTACACGTACACAATAATCTTCAAGTAACAGTACATAACTCTAGGACCTACAGTACATATATAAACTCCAACATGGCGACCATCCGAAATATTTAGTCGTTTCTCAATATCTACGAATCTATTACAGCAATCAAACTGAAATTTTGTATGTAGATAGAGGCAATTAACATAAGTAGGATATATGAAAATAGGCTGTATAGTTCTTCACGGAACTACTTGTTATTTTATGTAAATAGACTATGTTTGTTATAAGCCTCCGTGGCTTAGGCGGCAGCACGCCGGCCTCTCACCGCTGGGTCCGTGGTTCAAATCCCGGTCACTCCATGTGAGATCTGTGCTGGACAAAACGGAGGCAGACAGGTTTTTCTCCGGGTACTCCGGTTTTCCCTGTCAACATTTCATTCCAGCAACACTCTCCACTATCATTTCATTTCATCTGTCATTCATTTAATCATTGCCCCAGAGGAGTGCGTCAGGCCTCGGCAGCCAGCACAGTTCATATCCTCGCCGCTAGATGGGGGCTTCATTCATTCCATTCCTGACCCGGTCGGAGACTGGAAGCAGGCTGTGGATTTTCATTTTCTTCAGACTATGTTTGTTATTATTAGACTACGGTACGCCACGGGATGTACCTGTTATATGGGCCAATAATCCAGATGTTAGGCCCCTTAAATCAACAATTATCATCATCATCATTTACCTGTTACCTGTTATATGTAGCAAACACTAAATAAGTAACCGTTACAGTGATTCCGTTACTCATAACGCTCGACCTTCCATTCCTAGTTCAGATCAATGACATTAAACCACAAAACAGGAAACTTAAGCCTTGTATGTATTTCTCCAGGTTACGTGTGTTTCTTGCTAACCATATCCGCAGGATATATTCTGACGGGATGTAACCACTTCCTTTAGCTTGTTATTGTCAGACAATTACAGTCGAAGATCGTTACACCAATATTCTCTAGCGACAAGCTCAGTTCGGAAAATAACCATGAATCAACAATAATCAAAGAAGCCTGATTAATTAAAAAGTAGCTTTAGGTCTTATTATTAGACTGTTTTTAAATGAAGTAGTGAAATCATAAAATTAAGTACCGAAGCCTGCAAGTAACTATGAGTAAAATCATGTTATTTTAAAATGACTGTACAGGATTCTGCAGATAAATAAGTCAAAACGGTAAGTAAGCTCGAGATGAGACCACAATGAATGTCCCATTGTACACAGTGTCTAGAAATACGCTCATTATGATCACATAGATTTCACACACACCAAAGTACACAGGGCTCCAGACCACGAATTCGGTTGACCCTAAATAAAACAACAACATTGTGATGATGATGATGATGATGATGATGATGATGATGTTAATGGTGATGATGATTATGATGACAAACACTGCATTTATTTATTTATTTATTTATTTATTTATTTATTTATTCCGAGCCTCCGTGGCTTAGGCGGCAGCACGCCGGCCTCTCACCGCTGGGTCCGTGGTTCAAATCCCGGTCACTCCATGTGAGATCTGTGCTGGACAAAACGGAGGCAGACAGGTTTTTCTCCGGGTACTCCGGTTTTCCCTGTCACAATTTCATTCCAGCAACACTCTCCACTATCATTTCATTTCATCTGTCATGCATTTAATCATTGCCCCAGAGGAGTGCGTCAGGCCTTGGCAGCCGGCACGTTCATATCCTCGCCGCAAGATGGGGGCTTCATTCATTCCATTCCTGACCCGGTCGGAGACTGGAAGCAGGCTGTGGATTTTCATTTATTTATTTATTCATTCAAGTCAGAAGCAATTACATATTATTATATACAGTACAATACAATATTGCCGGCCCCGTGGTGTTGGGGTTGCGCGCGTGCCATTCACCCGGAGGCCCCGGGCTCGATTTTCGGCTCCGTCAGGGATTTTAGAAACTGACGTGAGGGCTGGAACGCGGTGCACTCAGCCTCGTGAGGACCATTGAGTAGCTGTCTGACAGTGAGGCAGCGCCCCGGACACGAGAACCAAGACTAACGGCCGAGGGGACCCGACGCGCTGACCACGCGTCACCCCAATATCTGTAGGCCAAATGGCTGGGCAGTGGTCGCTTGGTAGGCCTAGGCCCTTCATGGGCTGTAGAGCAAGGAGTTATTTTTTTTACAATACACTATTAAGAAAAAAATGTCTCAGATTAGATGGGCACTTTTGAAGAATGAAATAACAAAATCCGCAGAAGTTGGTTGGTTCCTCAGTTTAGGGGCTGCGAAAACGTGGTCATGTAGCTCCGTGTACTTAGGGTGTGTGTAGAATCTGTCTGATAACCGGTGTTAATTGTGATGACTGTATTAGTGTGAGTTATCTGTTTTCAATTCAAGTGAGGACTGCTGACATTGAATTTTTTCAAGTAGTTCCTACTTTTGCCACTAAATGCCACAGTCAACGACTACTAGGTCAGAACTTGGCTACCAGACGCCACCGCAGTCGGCTCCTGGCGACGAACGTCGGAGC
Organism: Meconema thalassinum; assembly: GCA_946902985.2. NCBI lineage: Eukaryota > Metazoa > Arthropoda > Insecta > Orthoptera > Tettigoniidae > Meconema > Meconema thalassinum. The sequence continues at coordinate 598,489,037 of OX336388.2, read as the reverse complement.
CTAAGAGCGTTTGTCGAATGTTTAACCTATATATAATTTAGTTTCACACAGGTGTAATTAGTGGAAGGTTCTTTAACATGTCATAAATCTTTGGCATGGGACTGCCGACTTTACTTCCCCTCCGAAGGAAGCATACTGAGGGATTATTTACGCTCTTAAAAAATCCGACGACTTCGGCCGGGTTTGAACACGCTATCTTGGGCATAGAAGCTCAGCACGCTACCAACTACGCCACCGAAGCCACTAAATTCCGCAGAAGAAAACATTGGTAGGAAAGAAAGAATAGGTAGAAAACCGCGGATCACTCAGGATATACTACTGTAGGATTGATGGATGGAAGGCGGAAGCACAAGAATAAAAGAGATGAAAAGGGGAAAACAGAATACAGACTTCTGAGAAATGAGGTTGACAAGAAGTGCAAGGAAGCGAAAGAAGATGGTTGCAAGAGAAATGTGCAGTTATAGAAAATTGTCTGAAATTACAATAAGTAGACACAGCTTATCAAAGGATTAAGAATACTTTTGGGGAAAAGAAGGCTAAGTGTTGTAATATTAAGGACACACATGGATAGCCTCTAACATATAGGGAAGAAAAGGTTGAGAGATGGAAAGCTTACATAGAGAGTTTGTATAAGGGAAAGGAGATTGAGAATCATATAATGGAAAGGGAGGAGAAAATTGATGAGGATGCAAAAGGAGATTTAATATTGAGATCAGAATTTGACAGAACATTGGAAGACTTAAGCAGGAACAAAGCACCAGTCATAGATGATATACCGATTGAGTTGCTACGCTGCAAAGGAGATGAAGGCCTGATCAGGTTATTTCACTTGGTGTGTAGGATTTATGAGACAGGTGAGGTACCCTCTGATTTCAAGAAGAATGTTATCATCCCTATACCGAAGAAAGTGGGAGCTGACAAATGTGAAGATTACCGTACAATCAGCTTGATTACTCATGCTTCAAAGATCTTATCTGGAATAATTTACAAGAGGATGGAAAGCCAGATAGAAACGGAGTTGGGTGAAGACCAGTTTGGTTTCAGGAGAAATGTAGGAACAAGGGAAGCTGAACCTACGTAAGTCTTAGGCTGATTTTGGAAGGTAGAATAAGGAAAGATAAGAGAACGTTCATGGCATTTGTAGACTTAGAAAAGGCTTTTGATAACGTTGGTTGGACTGAATTGTTTGACATTTTGATAACTATTGGAATAAAGTACAGGGATATGAGGGTGATCTACAATCTATACAGAAACCAGACAACAGTCATTCGAGCTAAAGGGCATGAGAGAGAAGCAGGTATTCAGAAAGGTGTAAGACAAGGATGCAACTTACCACCCATACTTTTCAATCTTTACATTGAACAAGCAATGAAGGAAATTGGAGAAAAATTTAAATTTGGAGTGAAGATTCAAGGAGAAATAATTTCAACTCCGAGATTTTCCGATGACATCGTCATCTTTGCCGACACGCCTGAGGATTTGAATGAGTTTTTGAATGGTATGGACTCCGTTTTGAGGAAAGAATTCATGATGAAAATTAATAAATGTTAAACAAAAATATTGGAATGCAGCCGAAAAAAATCAGAAACATCTATGGACATAAAATTGGCAGGTGACAAGCTGAAGGAAGCAGGAGTCTTCTGTTACTTAGAAAGCAAAATAACCAGTGATGGACGAGGCAAGAAGGATATAAAAAGTAGGTTGGCTCAGGCAAGGAAAGCATTTCTACAAAAAAGGAATCTGTTGACATTGAATATAGATTTAGGTATTCGAAAGTCATTTTAGAAAGCCTTTGTCTGGAGAGTGGCACTCTATGGAAGTGAAACTTGGACCATTGGTGCAGCAGAAAAGAGGAGAATTGAAGCGTTTGAAATGTGGTGTTACAGGAGAATGATGAAGATCAGATGGGTAGATAGGGGTACAAACGAAGAGGTATTAAGACGAGTGGGAGAGGAGAGATTTTGGCAATTCACTGTACGGAAATCACTTCTGCTCAGAGTTTGTTTAATATCATCATTGGCATCTTAAGGTGCTTCGATTTACCGGTGTCTGATTGTCGAGGACAGTGTTTTGATGAGACAGCTAACATGACCGATGTCTACAGTGGGGTTCAGGCTAAATTTCAAGTCGATTAGAATAGAGCTCTGTTTGTGGACTGCTTGACACATTCTCCGAATCTTGTATTACAGGATATCCTAAAAGGAACACAGAAATTTAGGACTGTAATAGGAGTACTGAAGGATTTAATCAAATTTATCTGCGATTATCCCAAAGGATTGCCCCTTCTCACTTATTTAAATACAGATGATTCTGTGAAACTCAAACCGTTATGTACTACTAGATGGACAATAAGGTACCTTGCGTTGTCTTCTGTTTTAGCCTACTATACCCACACGACAATAATTTTTTCATGTGGTTTGTAAGGATGATAAATCTGACACAGGTTATATAGCAAATGTGTTCTTGAGCCAGAGGAAATCCTTCGATTTCTTTTTCACATTATGTGATTTGGTAATATGAAAGGCCCTTCATTTTGTAACGGCAAGAAATGATTCCTGCGCTTTTCAGTCTCTAACAGAGAATTGTCAAGAAATCTGGAATGAGACAATGCAGAACACAACAGCAATTGATGTCAATTCTCCAAAATAACCACGGAAAAGAAAAGTGCCTCGAATATATGATCAATCTAGTGACCCTAACATGCACCACTTTTCAGATAGTCGTGACAAATACCAATTTCTTTATGCGAGGTAATGGACGTAACTCTCAGCTGCCCGGCATCACGTTTTGATACAAATGCAGAAAATAGAGCAGTTTCTCATAGGCGATGTCAACTATAGTGATGAGTAGGGACTGGATTTCTTTTTTGAAAATACATTTCTTCTTCTTCCTCTTCATGTGCCGTCTCCTCCAAGAAGGTTGGCGATCATCACAACAATGTGGTTTTTGGATCTAGCAGCACTGAAAAGATCACTGGAACTACACTTGAACCATTTTTTTAAGTTGTCCAAGCGAGAGATCCTTCTTCTTCCTCGACTCCTTCTGCCCTCAATCTTCCCTTGAATAATTTCTTGTAGAAGACGATACCTGTCTCCTCTCATTATATGGCCCAAGTATTGTAACTTCCTAATTTTGATACAGGTAAATTATCTCCTTATGCAAATGCATATTTTTAAGATTTATTGGATTTATTGCATATTCTAAATATAATAGCATATTTTAGCATATACTTGAAATTAAGTGTAATTTAAAACATCTTGAACAAAATAGGTTTCTCCTGCGTGTTGGACATCCCTTGTAAGCAACTTTCTGAGAAACAACGAGATAATAGTATTTTACCCTGGCATTACAAGATGGGGTGGGACGTTCCTTTCACCATCTGGGTAGGATCCCTTGTAAGCAACTTTCTGAGCAACAACGAGATAATAGTAATTTACGCCTGGCATTTCAAGATGGGGTGGGACGTTCCTTTCACCATCTGGGCAGTATCTCTTGTAAGCAACTTACCGAGCAACAACGAGATAACAGTATTTTTAGCCTGGCATTTCAAGATGGGGTGGGACGTTCCTTTCACCATCTGGGCAGTATCTCTTGTAAGCAACTTACCGAGCAACAACGAGATAACAGTATTTTTAGCCTGGCATTTCAAGATGGGGTGGGACGTTCCTTTCACCATCTGGGTAGTATCCCTTGTAAGCAACTTTCTGAGCAACAACGAGATAATAGTAATTTACGCCTGGCATTTCAAGATGGGGTGGGACGTTCCTTTCACCATCTGGGCAGTATCTCTTGTAAGCAACTTACCGAGCAACAACGAGATAACAGTATTTTTAGCCTGGCATTACAAGATGGGGTGGGATGGGACGTTCCTTTCACCATCTGGGTAGTATCCCTTGTAAGCAACTTTCTGAGCAACAACGAGATAATAGTATTTTACCCTGGCATTACAAGATGGGGTGGGATGGGACGTTCCTTTCATCATCTGGGCAGTATTCCTTGTAAGCAACTTTCTGAGCAACAACGAGATAATAGTATTTTACCCTGGCATTACAAGATGGGGTGGGATGGGACGTTCCTTTCATCATCTGGGCAGTATCCCTTGTAAGCAACTTTCTGAGCAACAACGAGATAATAGTATTGTTACGGCTGTGAGTTTGTGTCATCACTCGCCGCATGAGTCACAACTGCACCAGGGCTGGGCTGTGGCCTGCCTCCTGTATTGCGTGTGCCTTATGCAACAGAGCTACTAGGACAAAGGGGTAGTACAGAATATTCGTGACTGGACCAGCGATGGAAACCTCGAGAAGCCGTGAACCCTGGATGGATCTAGAAGCATTTATTGAGTCACCGGCCTGCTATATAAGTGCAACCTGTCTAGCAGTTGTTGTTGTTGTGTTTTACGAGCTAGTGCGAGCGATTATCTTGTGCGACAGAAGTGTGGTGACGAAGTGCTGTGCGAGTTACGAAATTCAGTGACATTGTTTCTCCAGCTTGTGGACAGCGAAATAGCCTGCAGCAAGTGATCGTAAGTAATTGTGGTCGGTGAACATAAAGGAGAGGAGCAGGTAGTTTCTGTCAAGGCCACCGTACTCATTAGGACGGATTAACTTCTGTGATCTGTTGACAAGTGGAAGGGCCAAGAGCGCTCAAGGAAGAGACTTGAGGAAACTGGAGTAAGGCTCCTAATTGCTTGTATTTGCTGATTAGTGTAATTTTCTGGCCACAATAAAGTTAATTATTTCTTTAAGCAGTAATTGGTGTTGTGCGTTGTACCCCCACCGTAATCCAGTTAACAAAAGTGCCACTAGGGGGTGGCACGTAACAACTGGTGTCAGAAGCCGGATTACGAACTCAAGCACAACACCTGACGGTCCTGGTTTCAAAACCCGAGCAGGTCATTTTCTCTAATTTTCCTGTGAGTGCATGCCCTTTACAAGGCAAACAACTAAAATGGAGGCGCAATTGGCAGCATTGCTAGAAAAGTTAAATGGCATAGAAGACGGCCAGAAGAATTTAACCAAGGACCTAACTGCCAAATTAGAAGACGGCCAGAAGAAGATGGAAGACAGCCAGAAATGTTTAGCCGAGGACCTAACTTCCAAATTAGAAGAAGGTCAGAATAAGCTAGCAGAGGACCTGAAGGACGGCCAGAATAAGTTAGCAGAGGACCTAACCGTCAAATTTCTGGATGGCCAGAAAAATCTGGAAGAGTGTCTGCTGACGAAATTAGAGGAGAGCCAAAGAAAATTAGAACAGGGCCTACGTGAGGAAGTCGCAGCAGTGGAAAAGAAGTTCGACGCCTTACAAGTGGAAGTTGCCGAGCTGTGCCAACGACCGCTGATGGGGGTGGAGGAGAAATTCAACGCCTTACAACTGGAAGTTGCCGAGCTGCGCCAACGCCCACTGACGGGGATGGAAGAGAAATTCAACGCTCTACGAGAGGAAGTTGCCGAGCTGCGCCAACGCCCGCCCACCGTTACACCGGGAATATCAGGAACGGGACATATCAGAGTGACGCCCCCAACCTTCGACGGAAAGGTCCCGTGGAGCACCTACTTACGTCAGTTCGAGGCGGCCTGTTCCATAAATAACTGGAACAACACTGAAAAGGCTACAGCTCTCATTGTAGCGCTGAGAGATGACGCCCTTAACGTCCTTTAGGCCATCCCGACTGGATCCCAGGACTACGCTTCACTGATCGCCCATATGGAGTCCCGATATGGAGATAGCCATCTTCGGCAGGCCTACCAGATGCAGCTCCGGACCCGGGTACAAAAGAACGCGGAAACCCTGCAGGAGTTCGAGATGGACATCGCACGCCTCGTAAGGCTCGCCTACCCAACAGCGCCGGCCAACTTTCTGGAGCAGATAGCGACGCAGACTCTCACCGACGGGCTACGGGACTCGGACACTCAACAGGCGCTGCGACTCGCGCGCAATAAGACACTGACAGATGCGCTGAGCCACGCACTTGAGTTCGAGACGGCAAAACAGGCATCCAGAATGCACGCGCGGGTGCGTCAAGTGGACGTCGACGAACCAGTAAAAACCAACGAGACCAAGCCCCTGGCCGACGAATTAATGCAGGCGCTAAGCCGTTTCTTCGATAGTCGCGGCACCACCAGTAACGACACAACCGGAAGGCAACCGGAGAGGCGGCCCGGAAGAGGACTACCGACCTGCTGGACCTGCCGTAAGAGAGGCCACCTGAGCAAGGACTGCGGTGATCGCCGCCGCCAAGGGTTTCCGTCGGGACAGTCAGTCGTAGGGAAACCGCGCGGCCCAGGAAAGCAAGTATCAGCCAGCCTAGGGGGGCAAAGGTTGGTTTGTGGCAGTCGTCAAGTCACGGCAGTCCACGTTCGTGTGACGCAGTTACGGAGGGATAATAGCAGCCTGATGGTCGACGGAGTCACCAACGGAGAGAGCTGGCCCATGCTAATCGACACGGGAGCATCGAGGACCATCGTCAGCCCCAGCGTGATCCCGAAGTGGAGAGTTCAACCCACACAAAGGAACCTCCAGCTAATAACCGCGACCGGAGAGACCGCACCGGTACATGGCGAAGCATCACTGGAGTTCGTCATTGGTCGACGGGCGATAAAGCATCCAGTGCTTGTGGCCGACGTATCAAATGAAGTGATCATTGGACTGGACTTCCTGGACCAGAACAACATCATCTTGGATCTGAGTACCAACACTCTGCACTTCGGAGGTGAGGAACTTGCTTTGCAACCTGCGCACGAGTCCATCACCGCACGACGAGTAAGGCTGAGAGAAGACGTCATCGTTCCCGCCAGGACGGAGGTCAGCGCTGCCGTAATTGTCGACGGAACTGCTGAGGGAGTGGCGGCTGTCATCGAGCCAAAATATGAGGACATCCAGGCAAAAGGATTGCTAGTTGCCAAGACTCTCATCAACACGACGTCTCGGCCGTACTGAACTCGAATTCTAAATGATTCAGGATGGACAGGATGCTATATAGGACGTTTTGGTGAAATTTGGAGAAGATTGCGGTATTTTTGGAGGAATTACGATATTTTTAAAATTTTAATATGAGAGGAAGCTTCAGATTGTGTTTGACAACAACAAAATGGCGAGAGAAGCCGCCCTTGGGCAATGCTGCGTAGTATTTTCGCTAGGCCGCCCATAGCAACTTGCAGAGTTCGAAGAGAAATGCGTTGATTGGCTAATCCAATTTCCAGAAACAGTGAGGGAAGGAGAAATGAGCGCGCTTGATGAGAAGCTTCGTCGATTTATAAACTGCCATTTATTAAAGAAGAGAGAATCTGCACATTTAAAACTATTGAGAAAGGATCTAAATTAAAAGGATTTATGATAGTCACCCAGAGATGGAAGTTTGATAATCCTGTAAGAAGATATAAGCAATGATTGGTTTACCGCTTTTTCTCATGACGCGCCAGTCGATTGGTTTGGAGGTGCGTGGTAACGCGCTGCAGATCGAGGTCTTTTGTGTTGGAGCGACAAGAGGAACGGACCTGCGACACTTGAGTTCCTGAAACTAGCGTGTGCAAGGTAGGGGTCTCACGCGAACATAGTTTGTCGGCGAGGAAGGCGGTCCCGTCGGTCAGAAATTAACACGGGAAGTTCGTTGAAGATGTGGGAAACAGAATATCGTCATAATATCAGTTCTCGTGTGAAACTAGTATTGAGAGTTTGACTAAACTAAAGAGAAACATCGTGTGTACATTTCGTGAAAGTTTCAAGACGACATTTGAAAGAATAAGATAGTTTTCTTTGTTGAAAGCACTCTCATTATATAAGCACGTTTCGCTTGGTGCGTGTCAGCTATACAGGCGTGGAGGGAAGGCCCGTTATATGCCTGTGCTAATATATTTGTAGGACAGCATCACCCATTTATAGCAAGTCTCTGTTTAGTGACAAGCTTTTTATCGAAATGTTCGACATGCAAGCGTTAAGGGGAATAGTTAACATTGTGTTTAACGCAGTTGTGATCATGAACTAAGCCAAGTTATGCTCAGGGAACGTGATGTTACACTGTCAGACTGGAATACCAGGCAACCGACATTAATCTTAAAATTATAAGATGTGGTGTAACGATTACAAAGCTACAATCCAACATTACGAGATGGAACTTGATTACCGCGTCATGGCTAGATATTATCAGACCCGAAGCGAAGCAATTCATCGTACTTAGAGACTGGGAGATTCTGCGGTATCGCTGATCGAGGCGAGGTCCGTGTTCGAAGCCAGCCAGGGAGATTAACGATCAGAGATCAGGATTCGAGTCGTGACAAGGCAGTCTTCCGAAGAAAGAGGATGAAGATTATTAAGTGTGGAATTACTGGTGTCGTTAGTAATTCCCTCCATACTTCTTCTACAAGATGTCATCGCAAGGTAGAAACAGAAATCCTCGTTAGTAGCTGTTGGTTCTTTTTGTAGTTAGTTGTAGAGTAGAATATCAGAGAGCACGGCACCATTTCAACGCTAAATTATTTTGTTGTGTGTGAAATAGTTTAAGCCCAGAAATTATTTTTCAACGTTGGACATTTAAATATTAATTTGCTTTTAGTGAGATTTTCGGATAATAACATTTGGATTTTTGACTTATAGGTTTTGAGATTTAAGCTCATTTTATAAATAATTTCGTTTATCGAATTTATTTCGATCCACGTCTCTTTGGGAAGTTTATTGAATATTATTGGAATTTTATTGAAGTTTATTGAATATTATTGGAATTTTATTGAAGTTTATTGAATATTATTGGAATTTTATTGAAGTTTATTGAATATAATTGGAATTTTATTGAAGTTTATTGAATATTTTTCAGCATTTTAGAAAATGGTATTAATTTACCCAAGCAACTTAGACTTTGAAAAGGATATTTATTTGGAAATGAATTATTATTTGGACATTTCCACGATTTTATAGTTATCTTCGAGTCTGACTCCGTTCAAGTAATTATTTAATCAAACATTTTGAATTGGTGGAAGGATGAAACATTATTTGGACATTCCACTTTAGCCAGTCATAATTAATAATAATTTATATGTGGATAAATTATTTTATTTTATTTGAGAGATCTTATCTGCTCGGACAAATTAACACATTTGAGTATTCTACGAAATTTTGCAACACTCTTGGAGATTGTTATTGACTTTGATTGCATTAACGCAATATTTTGGAAAGACCAGAGAGAAGTAACGAATGTTTATATTTATTAAATGTTAACAACATTTATTTGAAATCTAGAGTAACTTATACTAGTAAACCATTACGTCATCACTGTTTAATAGAGTCGACTATTATGTATTTTCACAACATCTGAAAGAGCTATACGCTGTAATTATTATATGTAAATATATCATGAAATCAAGGCATTATATGCAATTTAAATAAGTTGTTATGGCAGAATACTGTATCAATCGATTGAAGTGAAGAATTATAGCAGCTATATGTGTTTAATATCAAGCTGAGGAAAATGTTATACGGAATTTACCTATGTAATTGAAAGATGTTGTTGTTTAAGTATTCTGTGGATATTTGTTCAGTATATTAGAGAAGGGAAGGTCATTATACGCGTTGAGAGCGTTTATTTGGAAATTATAAGTAAATATATTACAGTAAAGAATTAAGTAAGACCTTAGTTGTCCAGTATTATTGTAAAACCACTCTCAGTTGAATTGATTAGTTCTATTGGCGGAAAATATTTGGGAAACGGATTGAAAGTAAAAATGTTGTTAATTATTATTAAGATATTATCAAGGATAAGACATCAACTATATAAGCTTAACTTAACCGTTCGGCTATGTATGTATGCCCAATTATGAAACGAAACATCTTTATTATGATGATAGCGATATGAAATTGTAACAGTGACACTTAATTTAAGAGCATAAAAATTTGGGATTGTCAGTAGTTGACCAGAGAAGGAAGGTTGGATGATTGAGAATCATCACGAGTGATGTAAATAACATAAGACATTTGTAAACAATATTTAAATATAATATTATTAATAATTGAAGCCTCCGTGGCTTAGGCGGCAGCACGCCGGCCTCTCACCACTGGGTCCGTGGTTCAAATCCCGGTCACTCCATGTGAGATCTGTGCTGGACAAAACGGAGGCAGACAGGTTTTTCTCCGGGTACTCCGGGTTTCCCTGTCAAATTTCATTCCAGCAACACTCTCCACTATCATTTCATTTCATGTGTCATTCATTTAATCATTGCCCCCGAGGAGTGCGTCAGGCCTCGGCAGCCGGCACAGTTCATATCCTCGCCGCTAGATGGGGGCTTCATTCATTCCATTCCTGACCCGGTCGGAGACTGGAAGCAGGCTGTGGATTTTCATTTTTCATTATTAATAATTAGGAGAATTTAACGATATAATAAAGTTAACTGAATAACTTTCTTAATAAACAACTGATTCTAAAACAATAATAATAATAATATGGTTTATTATTTGTATTAACATGATTAATAATTATTTCTAATAATTAATAAACATTTAAATAACGAACATTTTACAAACTTAATTAATATTTTGGAAATATTAATAGCCTTTAATTAAATTATTTAATAATAATTTCTATTATTAATCATTAAATAATTTTGGGAACCTTAGTTGACAATTAAACGAAAGTTTAATTTATTTTAAAGTTTTTAAACGTTTAAACCATAAATTGGAGTGACGTTTAAAGAACGTGACGACGTTCTTTAAATACAGTAAGGTTGTTTACTGTTGTGCAAAGGTGATCTTATGGAAGATCAGTATAAAATTAATTTCTATTATTTTTACCAATGGATGGTTTTGAAATAGTAAGTAGAAATGTCATGGGAAGACTTTGGATGTATTAAAACCGATATTTGTTCATATATTACTAGAGAACAAGAGTAAAATTTAGGAGTTGTTGTGCTAACAGCTGTTTGATAATTTGTTTATTTTTTTTATTTAAGAAGTGGAGTACTTCTAACGTCCGTGGGGCGATGATTTAATTTCATAATTTGATTATAGGAATTTTCGCAGAATCATTTGCGGATTATATGTAATTATTATAGGAATATTTGTTGATTTAATTTTATTTATTATCACTTCGTTAATAAATTTATTTGTTAGTTTTGTAACTGCGTTTTGATGATTTATTTAAGTTATGAAGGAGGATTATGTTTTGGTGCATTTGAGATTTTATTGAACCACTAATTTCGCCCACTTAACCGAGAATAGTTAGTTTCTCGAGCTCTTCGTTTATTTAGTTGATCCACCCATTTTGCTTTACCAAAACATGATCTTAGAAAGTGTGCACCCCCCATTTAGCTATTGTTGGTAGGATTTCCAGGTTTATGAGCCGGGGACCTCGAGATTCTGCAATCCAGCTGATCTTCGGATACGACAAGCAGCTCAAATGGTTTAAACGGGTGCAGTACGTCCGCCTGTCCAACCTGAACGACTACGACATTACGGTTCACCGGGACACCAACCTAGGAGTCTGCGAGCCCGTTACCTGGATTGGCCGCATCACAGATACGACGGACGGACACCTGCAGACGGACAACCGAAGAAGACGCACCCTGCCAGAAGAACTACAGAAGCTGTACCAAGGATCCCAGGACCATTTAGACGAAGAGCAATCACGCCAACTTCAGGACCTGCTACGCGAATTCCAGGATGTCTTCTCCGCGGGGAGCAAAGACTTCGGCAGGACAAGCTTGGTCCAGCACAGAATCGACGTTGGGGACAGCGCACCGATTAGGGCCCCATTCCGACGAGTCCCGCTCGCCAAGCAAGCCGAAGTCGACGGGATGGTAGAAGAGATGAAGGAGCAAGGGGTGATCGAGCCATCACATAGTCCTTGGAGTTCTCCGGTCGTGCTTGTGAAGAAGAAGGACGGTTCCACCAGGTTCTGCGTGGACTACAGGCGGGTGAACGACGTCACGAAGAAGGACAGCTACCCTCTACCCCGGATCGATGACACGCTGGACACCATATCAGGGTCAAGATGGTTCTCCACCTTGGATTTGAAGAGTGGCTACTGGCAGGTGGAGGTCCACCCTAAGGACCGCGAGAAAACGGCGTTCTCTGTGGGCAGCGGGCTCTGGCAGTTCACCGTCATGCCATTCGGTCTGTGCAACGCCCCTGCGACCTTCGAAAGGCTAATGGAGTCCATTCTGAGGGGACTACACTGGAAGACCTGCCTGGTATACCTAGACGACGTCATCATTCTGGGGAGGAGCTTCGAGGAGCACTACAGCAACCTGAAGGAGATCTTGTTGAAGCTACGGGCTGCCCAGCTGAAGTTGAGCCCCAAGAAGTGTCAGCTCTTCCAGAAGTGGGTCCAGTACCTTGGGCATATCGTCTCCGAGGAAGGGGTGCGCACCGACCCAGAGAAGACCGCAGCTGTGAGGGAGTGGCCAGTTCCGAAGGACAAGTCCCAACTACGGAGCTTCCTGGGACTCTGCACTTATTACCGTCTCTTCGTGAAAGGATTCGCCGACATCGCCAAACCTTTACATCGACTGACTGAGAAGGATCAACTCTTCACGTGGACAGCAGAATTCCACAGTGCCTTCGAACAGCTCAAGCAGGCTCTGTGCACCGCGCCTATTCTGGCCTACCCCAGACCTGGAACAAGGTTCATCGTCGATACCGATGCCAGCGACTTTGGCATAGGGGGAATCCTGTCGCAAGTAGTGGACGGCGAGGAGAGAGTAGTGGCCTACTTCAGCAAGGCCTTGTCAAAGCCAGAAAGGAACTACTGCGTCACCAGGAAGGAGCTGCTCGCCATCGTGAAGACCATTAAACACTTCCACAAGTATCTGTACGGGCAAGAATTTCTCATCAGGACCGACCATGCATCCCTGCGGTGGCTCCTGAACTTCAAGCAGCCCGAGGGTCAACTCGCGCGGTGGTTAGAGAGGCTTCAACAGTACAACTTTGAGATTCAGTCCAGGAAAGGCCAACTGCATTCTAACGCCGACGCCCTGTCACGAAGACCGTGCCCCAAAGACTGCACCTTCTGTGCCCGAAGGGATACAGTGCCGAAGGACTACCGTGGAACTTCAAAGGAGCAGGAGCCGCGAATTTTTCACGCGGGCGCAAGCAGAAGATGATGACCTGGGACTGATAGCCGAATGGAAGAGGGCCTGTGTCCCCAGACCCGGGTGGAACATTGTGAGTGACTGCAGCCCAAAGTTTAAGTCCTACTGGACGCAGTGGGACTCGCTGATTGTAAGGGATGGCCTCATCTGCCGTACCTGGGAGAGCACCGACGGGAAGACATCTCGGGAACAAGTCGTCGTTCCAAAGGCTATGACGGAGGAAGTCCTGAAGGAAGTTCATGGAGGATCATCTGGTGGACACCTAGGGATAAAGAAGACCCTGGAGAAGCTGAGAGAGCGGTTCTATTGGATCGGATGGCGAACAGACGTGGAGAACCACTGCGCGAGGTGCCACGATTGCGCAGCCAGCAAGGGCCCAGGACGAAGACGACGGGGTCCACTGAAGACCTACAACGTGGGCGGCCCCATGGAGAGAGTGGCCATCGATGTTGCTGGGCCATTCCCGTTAAGCGAGGCAGGGAACCGCTACATATTAGTCGTCAGCGACTACTTTACCAAATGGCCGGAGGCGTATGCGCTCCCTAACCAAGAAGCCGCGACGATTGCAGAGACCCTGGTGAAGGAATTCGTCAGCCGGTACGGAGTACCCCTGGAGCTGCACTCCGACCAAGGGAGGAACTTCGAGTCGCAGGTGTTCCAGAACCTATGCCAGCTGCTGGGAATCCGGAAGACAAGGACAACGCCACTACACCCTCAGTCCGACGGGATGGTAGAGCGATTCAATCGCACCATCGAGAACCATCTCCGAATAGTCGTCAGCGAGTACCAGAGGGATTGGGACAAACATCTTCCACTATTTCTCCTGGCCTACCGCGTCGCCGTGCACGAAGCCACCGGGTGCACACCAGCCCGGGCCATGTTTGGGAGGGAGCTCCGCCTACCTGTCGATCTTGCCTTCGGCCGACCTGGGAATGATCCGATCCCGGTAAGCCAGTATTGTCAAGAACTAGTCGACCAACTGGAGGACGTGCACGCGTTCGCGAGGAGGAAACTGCGGATCGAGACCGACCGAATGAAGACCCGATACGACCAGCAGACGGATGCCGGCGGATTCCACGAGGACGACCTGGTCTGGCTCTTCAACCCATTACGGAAGAAAGGCCTGTCACCCAAACTGCAGAAGTCCTGGGAGGGCCCGTACCGAGTCGTGAAACGGATCAACGATGTCGTCTACAGGATCCAGCGGAGCCCGAGGGCAAAGATGAAGATCGTGCACCGAGATCGCCTGGCAGCCTACGGAGGGACACAGACGGACCAATGATTGATCGGGACGATCAGCCTTTTTAGGAAGGGGGTGGTGTTACGGCTGTGAGTTTGTGTCATCACTCGCCGCATGAGTCACAACTGCACCAGGGCTGGGCTGTGGCCTGCCTCCTGTATTGCGTGTGCCTTATGCAACAGGGCTACTAGAACAAAGGGGTAGTCCAGAATATTCGTGACTGGACCAGCGATGGAAACCTCGAGAAGCCGTGAACCCTGGATGGATCTAGAAGCATTTATTGAGTCACCGGCCTGCTATATAAGTGCGACCTGTCTAGCAGTTGTTGTTGTGTTTTACGAGCTAGTGCGAGCGATTATCTTGTGCGACAGAAGTGTGGTGACGAAGTGCTGTGCGAGTTACGAGATCCAGTGACATTGTTTCTCCAGCTTGTGGACAGCGAAATAGCCTGCAGCAAGTGATCGTAAGTAATTGTGGTCGGTGAACATAAAGGAGGGGAGCAGGTAGTATCTGTCAAGGCCACCGCACTCATTAGGACGGATTAACTTCTGTGATCTGTTGACAAGTGGAAGGGCCAAGAGCGCTCAAGGAAGAGACTTGAGGAAACTGGAGTAAGGCTCCTAATTGCTTGTATTTGCTGATTAGTGTAATTTTCTGGCCACAATAAAGTTAATTATTTCTTTAAGCAGTAATTGGTGTTGTGCTTTGTACCCCCCACCGTAATCCAGTTAACAAAAGTGCCACTAGGGGGTGGCACGTAACAGTATTTTACGCCTGGCATTACAAGATGGGGTGGGACGTTCCTTTCACCATCTGGGTAGTATCCCTTGCAAGCAACTTTCTGAGCAACAACGAGATAATAGTAATTTACGCCTGGCATTACAAGATGGGGTGGGACGTTCCTTTCACCATCTGGGTAGTATCCCTTGTAAGCAACTTTCTGAGCAACAACGAGATAATAGTATTTTACCCTGGCATTACAAGATTTGGTGGGATGTGACGTTCCTTTCATCATCTGGGCAGTATCCCTTGTAAGCAACTTTCTGAGCAACAACGAGATAATAGTATTTTACCCTGGCATTACAAGATGGGGTGGGATGGGACGTTCCTTTCATCATCTGGGCAGTATCCCTTGTAAGCAACTTTCTGAGCAACAACGAGATAATAGTAATTTACGCCTGGCATTACAAGATGGGGTGGGACGTTCCTTTCACCATCTGGGTAGTATCCCTTGCAAGCAACTTTCTGAGCAACAACGAGATAATAGTAATTTACGCCTGGCATTACAAGATGGGGTGGGATGGGACGTTCCTTTCATCATCTGGGCAGTATCCCTTGTAAGCAACTTTCTGAGCAACAACGAGATAATAGTATTTGACGCCTGGCATTTCATGGGGTGGGACGTTCCTTTCACCATCTGGGTAGTATCCCTTGTAAGCAACTTTCTGAGCAACAACGAGATAATAGTATTTTACCCTGGCATTACAAGATGGGGTGGGATGGGACGTTCCTTTCATCATCTGGGCAGTATCCCTTGTAAGCAACTTTCTGAGCAACAACGAGATAATAGTAATTTACGCCTGGCATTACAAGATGGGGTGGGACGTTCCTTTCACCATCTGGGTAGTATCCCTTGCAAGCAACTTTCTGAGCAACAACGAGATAATAGTAATTTACGCCTGGCATTACAAGATGGGGTGGGATGGGACGTTCCTTTCATCATCTGGGCAGTATCCCTTGT
This sequence comes from Meconema thalassinum, assembly GCA_946902985.2. Taxonomy (NCBI): domain Eukaryota; kingdom Metazoa; phylum Arthropoda; class Insecta; order Orthoptera; family Tettigoniidae; genus Meconema; species Meconema thalassinum. The sequence continues at coordinate 598,472,983 of OX336388.2, read as the reverse complement.
AAGCAACTTTCTGAGCAACAACGAGATAATGGTATTTGACGCCTGGCATTTCATGGGGTGGGACGTTCCTTTCACCATCTGGGCAGTATCCCTTGTAAGCTACTTTCTGAGAAACAGATGAGATAACAGTATTTTACACAGGCATGCTGCCTCAAAAAGCCTAAAGAGATGAGCAGCAGAAAGTATTTGTTAAATCACTGGGTGTCAGGTAATAGTGATTATTCAATTAGGGGCAGACGATCTCGTAGTTCCGCCCATTAAACAACAATAACTAACTAACTAACTAATTAACAATTATTCAAATGATGGCGTTGTCGTCTATTGTCAACTATGCTCGAAGGAAGTGAAATGTGAAAAGAAATTTCAACTTCAACAACATGCAAAAACGACTGCACATATTACGGCAAAGGAGTGGAAGAAGAGTGAATAAGATTGGTTCATTGTTAAGTGCATATTTTTCAATTTTAATGCATATTTTATACATATTTAATGAATACCGGTAACTGCATGCATATTTTTTGTTGTGTTTAGTGCATAAATGTCCGGTCCCTAGTGATGAGTGATGAAGTTTGTGTTTGCATGAGTCGGATGTAAGTTTTTTGAAATTATACAGGGAAATGGAGTGGGCAAAATCAGGTCTTTTGCAGATCTAGTAGAATACCTTAAAAAGTAGAGACATCTGCAAGATCTCTTACCTGATCTTGTCAAATTTGTGAAAATTGTGTTGACTGTTCCTGTATCAGCATGCACTGCTGAACGATCCTTCGTGGGTTTCCGAAGATTAAAGACATATCTCCTGTGGGTGATGAGGCAGGATCGCCTAAACGCTGTTTCTGTGATTCATTGTCATCATGAAGAAGCCTTGAACTTAGATCTTAATTCAGTGGCAGACGAGTTTATTAGCTGGGACGAGCTGAGGCTCAATACCTTTGCCGGAAAACAGTTAAGTAAGACTCAAAAGTATTAACATTATTTATCTTCAAAGTTTAAATTATTAAGCATTTATTTAATTTAAGGGTAATTAAAAGCACTTGTAGTGTACTAACGATATTCATATCCTCACTCTAGCAGTAGCATTTTAGGCCTACCTATTTTACTAATACCTCACTATTGCACAATCCTGTGCCGGGTGTCCCAAAAAAATTTAAACTTGTATTTGAATCATGGGTCATATAATTTCATCATCTATATTCTAAAAGTTTAAGGGAGGGCGGCATGATTCACCAGTTATATCAACTGGTGAATCACATAATTTTTATTTCATCACTGCTTAGCACTACTCTACGTATGGGTGCGTGATGCAATGCAAATACAAATCTGATTTCACTTTTCTGCAAATTCAAACCTTTAAAATTTATTATAACGCAATCCGAAATCATTAACATAAACTTAATTTTTATTGTTATTATTATTCTATCATACACAATGTTCAACATTGTAATTCAAGTCGAGGATGCTTGGATATCCAAGTTTTGGGAGGAAGTTGAATGCCCCCAATCTGCCCCAGTCCAAAAACATATCCATGTCAAAATGGAAAGTTTGAGTATTTTGATAATAAAAATTATGTGTAGTGTCTAGTACAGGGGAAGATGTTGGGACAACATGGATCTGGTACGCCTCGAAGATCTCTGAAAAACTTGAAAGACTGGTAAGAGCAAACTGCACAATCGCATGCAAACTATTACTTCGTGTAATGTACAATTACTAAAAGCTATGAGTGAGACCAAGGTCATGAATTCGATACCTGCATTCTACAGAGAATTAAATTATCTTCCTTCCATCTACATGGTTGGGGGCGTGGTGGTGCAGCGGCCAAGGCGTATCGGGTTTGATTCCTGGGTAATGAATGTGATATTTTCGAAGTGAAATATCACGGTCTGTGGTACGAATTCCACGTATAATTGGAGAACCTGTGGCTCATGATCGCGAGATTAACGGTCACCTAAAACTACAAGCTTCCTTCCTTCCTGGATCCCTTCCATTTCATCCTTTCATTCTTCCCTTTCCTTCCCCTTCCTCTCTTCCCATTCTTCCTTTCATTCCTCCCTTTCCTTCCCCATCCTACCTTCCTCCCTTTCCTTCCCCAACCTTCCTTCCACCCTTTCCTTCCCCTTCCTCCATTCCCTTTCTTCCTTTTATTCCTCCCTTTCCTCCCTTTCCTTCCCCAACCTTCCTTCTTCCCTTTCCTTCCCCTTCCTCTCTTCCCTTTCATCCTTTCATTCCTCCCTTCCCTTCCTTCTTCCCTTCCCTTCACCTCCTTTCCTTTTCTTCTTGCCCTTCTTTCCTTCCTTCCTCCCTTTCCTTCCCGTTCCATCATTCCCCTTCCTTTCCCCTTCCTTCCCCACCCCTTTCTTTGCTACCCCCCTTTTATTTCCTCTTTCCTCTCCTTTCCCCCTTCCCTTCTCTCCCCTCCCCATTCTTTTCCATTTCCTTTCCCCTTCTTTTCCTTCCCTTCCCTTTCCTTGAAACAAGTCTCAGAACCTTCACCAAACCAGCTTTGCCAACGCGATTAATGTAAAGAAAAATGAAGGAAAGAAAGGCGCACGAGTTATTTTTATTACATCCAGAATAAACCATTACCTCACAACATGACACACTATGTTTGCTGCAACCTCGCATCATCAATGGTGGCTGATGATGATGACCAAATGAATCAACCACCACAGACTCTATAAAAGTGTCAACAACGCACACAAACTACAAGTATCGTGAAAATTTGTACAAAAAAAAAAAACACCCCGATAATACTGCCCATATACAGTATATAGACGAGGTGTTTCGAAATTCCTATTACACAACTTGTAAGGGTTGCAGATAAGACCAGCCGATAACAATTGCAAGCACAACTCATGCCTAGTAACGCTCCATTTCGCTCCTACATTGATGAAAGAGTCAAATCAGAACGCTAATGAATTTGTTGCAATAATTTATTTATGTTCGACCCTGACTATTATATGTCAGAAAACTGTATCATAATGATGGTCATTATAATACTATTTTTCATTATGAAAGTTTCTCCCACCAATGACAGCTCAAGAAACAGTTGTTTTATCAATTAGATAAGGTTAGCATCACACCCGCGCTGAGTTCCAAGGCCTTCTAATTTAACTTTCAGTGAGTTGCCTATTGTCATAGTGGGTTGATCGAGGAGGTCATGGTCAAATATAAGGTATTCTCTGCGTCGCATGCGCTCTGTTCAGTACATAAAACTGGCGAAATCTCGACAGATATTTATGAATATTTATCTTCGAACATAAAAAAATAATTATAATAATTATCGTCGAACATAAACAGTCGTATGCAACTCGCCTATAATAGTAATTAAGACACTCGTATGCAAATTATAAAACTCGCATACGCTCGTTTTATAAACATACTCGTGTCTTAATTATTGCCATTATAGGCTCGTTGCATAATGTACTATTATGCAATCCGTTTACTGTGTGTAATATATGCATTAAGGTACATTTTGTGTACAATAAATAAATATAGCTTTGACGCCAATTTTCAGCGTTGCCTTAATGAGAATTGATATTGTAACTCGTAGTGGTTAGCACTCTTGGCTGTCACCACTGAGGCCTGGGTTCGATTCCCGGCTCTGCCAAGAAATTTAACTCTGGTCTTAGGGCTGGAACGGGGTACACTCAGCCTCGTCACGCAAAAATGAGAAAAGGTGGGTTCGATTGCCACCTCAGCCATCCTGGAAGTGGTTTTCCCCACTTCTACTCCACGCGAATGCCGGGATGGTTCCTAATTAAGGCTACGACCACCACCTTCCCAATCCTCACCTGAATTACAACTACACACACTAATACATCCATTACAATAATACAGGCTATCAGATAAATTCCACACACGCCCAAGTACACGGTACGATGTCTCAAAGCCCCTCAATGAATCAACAAGGGGCAGATGACCTCGTAGTTCGTCCCTTAAAACAACAATAACTAACTATTGAATCAACAACAACGATATTGTAACTTTCAGTCGGTCAGTAAGAAATAATTCCAATATATAGACTAGACCAGGGGCGGCTCTTGATTATAATTTTAGGGTGAGCCAGATGATATTACTGTTGTTTCATATTAAATATTGTTTTATATTTGGCATTCATTGTTGCCAATATTGCCATTATCATCATTCCACACAACACAATATTTGAAACAAGTTTTAATAATTTGTTGATGCATTAAAAACTGTACTCACATGGCTCTTTATTTATAAATATATTCTCTCCTGTGCTTGGATGAAGCATATTTATCTATCAGCTTGGTTGATGAGGTAATAATTATTTAATTTCTAACTTTGTGCTCAGAGCTATAGAAGAAAATTGATTTGTTAATAAAAATTCCACTTCCATTTTCCTATGTTGCATACAATCGACATATTAAATAACTACGTACCGTGCCAAAAAAAAAAGTTAAAAACACATTTATACGGTAGAAATTAATTTCAGACAACTGAAAATGTATAAATATAGTTTTGTCTAATGTCAGAAAGCTGCGAACAATGGCTGAATACCTGTTTAAGGGCGTGGGGTGGTGTGGACCATTCCCCCGTATTTAACACAGAAGCAGGAAGTGGAATGAAGAGATCTTCTGTTTCGCTTCAAAGCAACGCTATGGGCCCAATCTGCTGGCCCTTGAAGAGAGAGAAAATTCCCTTCATAGCACTGAAGAATTCGCGTAGACTGTTTCCTCACTTGGCCCATCAAGCCATATACTTTACATGGGCCTTTCTGTGGACCGGCCCTCGCTATGACGATACACTGTTATTTTATTTCTTATGCTTCCTCAACTTCCAAGGCTGCTAATATACAAAGTTTAACTATCATAGTTAGGTGAAAGAAGAAATAAAAGAAGGTTAAAAAACTACGAGTATTGAGCTATGAAATGTATGACACACATATAAATTAGAATAAAAGACCTGAAGAGTAGGCAAACCGCAACTAAAAATAAATAATTAAAATAGCTATTCAGCCTTAAAATACACAGGATCTTAACCTAGGGATGAGTTATTTATAATGAATTCTCTGCAGAGATTCTAGAAGGGTAAAATTATTATTTTAAGTTGAGTATCTGCAATATAAAGTAATTTAAAAAAAACATTAATTAAACACATTCTCAATGCTGCCTGACGGCCTTGGGTGGGCAGGGCCCATTCGACCCTTAATGACGCACCGTCTCTGGACTAGACTATATATTATATATCTTATTCATATGCAATTTATGTCAGGATATTTTTTCATATATTCCTGCAATTGGAATTATTTTGTATTTACCGACTGGAAGTTATAATATCAATTAAAATAAATAAGGTGCACAAAAACAAAGAACATACTGATGCTAATAATATCATGAAGAGGTCACTTGGATGCACTACAAGAGCTGTTCCACGTGACGACAACATGTGACACCATGCCTCATTCACAGGTTAGTTTTTGCTTATAATAATTATAATATTTTGTAGCTCTACCCCTTATTGTTCCCGATTCAATGGGGGTAGGTGACAAGACAAATTGCAGTTCTACGTGGTGGGTGTATTTTACGGCCGGATGCCCCCCTCATAAGAGGAGATAATGAGAGATGTGATTCAAGGCAAATGAGACGCGACAAGAAGTTTTAAGTCCGTGCCCTATTAGAAGGTACCGTCTCAGCATTTACCTAGAGATGAACCTGAGAAACCACGGAAAACCATTTCAAGGACGACCTACAGTTGATAATAATAATAATAATAATAATAATAATAATAATAATAATAATATCGTATGGCCTCGGGTGCTGGGTGCTAGCTTTGTTATTTGACACCCAGAGGGCAGCTTGCATGTCGAATTTTGTTGTTCCTTGGAGCGCTATGAAGGTCAAGGAGGTTAGCGCTTTCTAGTAGAGAAAGGAGGAACTTTCGTGTTGGCGGAAAATCCCGAGATTAATTTTTCCATTATGAACACGGCCTACTGAATTCAAATGGGTTCTTTAACATGCCAACAACGTATGACATGCGTGTCGTGATTTTTGTCGTCTTTCAAAAATCACTTACCATGGCCAGGAGCGAACCTGCAAACTTGGGGTTGGTAGACCGAACGATAACCACTCACCCACCGTGGCAAGCATGATAATAATAATAATAATAATTGATACGTTTCTACCTTGCTCGAACTCTGGATTACTCTTCGGAAATATAAATATCTCCGACTTGCAGTTGAAAATATTCTCTAACGACATCTGATGACTATATATTGTACCAGTGTAAACACAAACTAATACGTCGCGCCATCTTGGCAGTGGTGGACGTACTGACTGGTGTGGTTAGTGAGGCAAGAGTTAGCGCGCGTGTATCCTTGTGCTCGCAGGCCTGTTATCGACGACAATCGACACATCGAAATGCTGTAACCAATAGCGACGTCTGTTGTGTATTATTATTATCTGCTTGGAACTAGCAAAGACAGGATGTGATTTCACGCGATCTAATATTTACGGGGCACTAGATTGGCTTCGGCCTATCTAGAGGTATTTCCCCCAGTCTAAAACACCTTAATTATGTACCTACGTGTAATAAGAACTTCTGATAATTCATACTTGGTTTAAATTTGTAGAAATGTACCTTGGCAACTCACCTTAGGGTAGGCCAACGGAAGAAAATACTCGAAAGGTTTGTAAAATATATACATCATCGGATACTGGATTATTCTTATAGTTGTTCATTGATATATTGATACGAAGATGTGATTGTTTCCGTGGTGTAACTTCTTAATATTTTATGATATATTGCAGTTTATTTCTGTGAAGTGCTAACCTCAAAATGGTATCTGTAGGCTGCTTGGTAATGTATGTTCGACTATTTTATATTATTTTCCAGTAACCTAATTGGTGTTTTCGAGTTTATTACTCCTAGGGATTTTATTTTAACGTTTGTATCTGGCCTGCCTTGTCTGTATGGTCCAGAACGTCATATTTTTTTCCGAGCAAAGATATTTTATTTTTAACCTAATTTGTAATTTCTCTCCATATCTTTCGCTCTTAGTATAGTTCCTTATGAACTCCGTGTCAAGTATCACTTATTATGATACGTATTTTATTTTATATAAAGTCTTGTTTCGATAGGTTACGGCAATATATTGTTGTTGTTCTTTTTTTTCTGGTTAACAATTAACGAGAGAATTTTGTTATCAAAAGTGTAGACATGTTTGGATTGGGAATAAGCTTGACATAATAGTCTTATGCTCTGACTAATATTGGAAGATTAAATACTCGAATGGATAATTAATATTTTATTGAACCTATGTCGTTCAGCCAGGTCCTTATGGACATATAAGGTAATTTATTGGAATTTAATTTAAGGGGTCTGTTATTTTCCTTCATTTAGGTAAACCTTGTTATATCACTAGACATTAAGTGAATGTCATCATGTCCACGGTTCCTCGCTCATATTTACATACTTGTATTTTATTATGTAATCTATTATTTATTTAAATTATTTAATGTTGTTATAATCTATCTGTAATATTTCATTCTTAATATATTGTCATGAAATTTTTCTTGTGTGTTTTCTTGACACTAGATTTAACATGTGTAGTCTCTTGAAACTAATTAACCTAGGTTTTGATAGCAATTGGTCTAGCGCTTTCCCTCAAGTCAGGTAGTATAGTTGTAGGCAGAACGTGGTTCCGGTATACCTCATTTAATTTGTTTGAGAGACTGTCTTGTTGAGTTTGGAGTTGGGGAAGGCATAATAAATTTTTCAGGCTTATGTGTTTAATCTAATTCTGTACTAATAATTGTGATATTTTCTATTCCATGTCAACCTGAAACAAATGGAACCAAGAACCTTGAGATCAGCTTCCAGTCTAAATAAGGAGGAAATTGGCTTCGAGCTGATTGTAAGAGGCCGTACTCCAGCGGGGCACAGGGAAATTGATCTGCTTTTGTTGAAATCACTGCAGGATGTTCCTATACATATCCCTTCCTGGGACGATTTAGACTGGGCGTTGGGTAAGTCTATAATTATACCATCTCTGGAAGGCTTGTTGCATGTGTATGATTGCCTTTATAATAATAGTGCTTCCTCTTCTTCTCAATTGAATAGATTCAAGGTGCGAGCGTTACACTGGTATTATCGTTTCCATGATTTGATTCAAATTTGGCAGGAAAAAGATCCTGATTTTCACATTGAATTAATTTCCCTACGTGCAAAGCTTATCGAGTGCATTTTTACGTTGTTTCCTAATAATGGTGATCGTGAGAGTAAGTCCGATTGTGTATTCTATTGATGGGGTTCCTTCTGTAAGTGAACGTTGTGAAATAATTGATACCATCAGTGTTGAAAGCAATTTAATAAATAATTCAGAGCAATCGTCATTGCCTGTCGAGCCCACCACCATGTATAACGATGATGATCAAAATAACCTAATGTCAGGCAGAAACAGGGAAGCCAGGTCTGCCAACTACCATATGCGAACAGAATCAGTTCCACCGAACTCTGCCAATGAAAATGTTGATGATTTGCATGCTTCCTTTAGTAACATTTCTATTTCTGGTTCTGCAAATAATTATGTGGGTGGTAATTTATCTGATGTTAGGCCTAATGGTGGAAATCTAGCGTGCCAATCTAATGGGAACCGTATCAGTCCTATTAATTTTAATGTTAACTCTAATGCATCGCACAACCGTGGTATACTTTCTGGTGTAAATTTAAATATGGAAATCAAGTTTGGAAGTGTACCCCATCCCTTAACTTCATGTATTCAGTGTCTACAGATGTGTAATGGTAACGATATGACCAATTGGTGAATTTTTTAAAACAATTGATTGATTTATGTGATAACGCTGAAGTTTTTGGTTGTTCAGATAGTCAAATATTTAATTTGGTTTTCCCCTACACTACTAGACCGTTGCGAGAAAGATTAGTTATTGCTATGAGACGTCGTTATTCTGTTAATCACTTTCAACAAGATATTTTATCTTCCTTTTTTCCCAGTCGTGAGTTGAGCGTCCTGATGCATAAGTACTTCTATCGAGTACAGAGATTCGATGAATCATTAAATGAATATTTCTTGGATATTAAAGGTTATGCGAGAGTATTTTTAGTACAATTAACTGAACTCGAGATTGTATCATCTATTTTAAAGGGCATTAGTCCAGAGTATAGATCGTACCTGACTATGTGTGGTAGGCCCAGGAATTATGTTGAACTAAACAAGGTTATTTTGGCTGCTGAAGAGGTAAAGCGTTCAGATTCTTTAAGAGTTGCTGATATTCCTCCGCCTACTCCTAATTATTTAAGATCCCAAGGTGGTAATTCTCCGAATTACCGAATTGAAAATAGGCCTAATTCCTTTCAAGGCAATTATGCTCGAGGTAGAAATTCTTTGGTTTCTAATCGTCGTAGAACTAACTCTGATAGAAGATGTGACATATGCGGTTCGTATAATCACATTGCTAGGTGGTGTACGAGGAGACCTGGACCAAATCAATGACTACCTAATAAAGAGACCTCATCGGATTGTCATGCATCTGATACTACTGTGACGAAATTAAGGGAGGGAAATAATTATTTTGATGATGACAAAGGTCTCAAACTATGAGAGAGGTTATGTACTAGGATAACCGAGGTATCAAAACATTGTTCTCCGTTCATCGATATATTAGTCAACAACGAATCTGTGACCGCTCTGGTCGACTCTGGTAGTGTAAAGTCGTTCTTAAACAAAAGTTGGTTTGAAAATGTGAGTTCGGTATGCAAATTTGGGAAAATTATTAAACAATCAAATAATTTTGTGTCGGCAAACTGCTCTAACCTTGAAGTTTTAGGGTTTGTTAAGTTAAAAATAAGAATTTTAGATTTCACGTGGAAGTATGAATTTTGGGTTGCTAATAATTTGTCTTGCCATGTTGTTATGGGTGCTGATTTCATGTCACATGTGGGATTGTTGTTAGACCTTACAACTAGGTCATGTTGGTTCCGATTCAAGCCTAATTTAAAGATTAATTTCAAACCTTGTGTTAGTTTTTCTGGGGTGAATTGTTCCGGAGATAAATCTAGTTCGGACACTATCGAAGACCTTAAATTTGAAAATTTGAATCCTGAACAAGCTGCTCAGCTTCGTGAAGTGTGTGCCTCCTTCCCAGAAGTTTTGACTGATAAGTTAGGAATGACCAATCTCTTAGAATACAAAATTGATGTTTCGGATAACATCCCTGTACGTTCTTCTCCTTACAGGTTAGCTCCTCCCAAAATGAAAATTTTGAAGGACATGATTGATGAGATGTTAGAAGTGGGGATAATAAGTAAATCTACTTCTTCATATTCGTCACCTATATTTTTAGTGCTAAAATCTGATGGCAAGTTTCGGCCAGTACTTGATTACCGTGCTCTCAATAAAAAGGTCATCCAACAGTCCATACCTCTTCCGGACCTAAGATCCTGTTTTACTTGGTTCAGGTGTGCCAACTATTACACAATTTTAGATTTGAATCGTGCGTACAATCAAATTCCGTTAGCGGAAGAATCTAAACATTTAACAGCCTTCTCCACTGACTGGAACCTATTCCATTTTAACCGTTTGCCCTTTGGTATCTCTACGGGTGCCGCCATACTAAACCGTTTCTGGATATGGTATTTCATGGTATAAAATTTAAGTTCGTCTATCATTACTTAGATGATGTTGTAATCTACAGTGAAAACTTCGATGATCATCTGAAACATGTAACTGAAGTAATGTCTCGTTTTAAGAAAGCTGGACTTACGGTAAAACTCTCCAAGGTTTCGTTCGCTAAACCTCAGATTTCATTCTTAGGTCATATTGTATCCTTATCAGGAGTTTCTATAGATCATTCCAGAAAGCAAGCTATTCGGGATATCAAAGCACCCAAGAATGTAAAAGAGGTAGCCAGGTTTATCGGGATGCTGGGCTATTTTCGTAAATTCATTGGTAATTTTGCTCATCGTGCGGCTCCAATAAATATGTTAAGAAAGAAAATAGTCGATTTTGTTTGGGGACCTTCGCAAGAAGCAGCCTTTGAAGATCTGAAATTAGCACTAATTAATGCTCCGATTCTATCTATACCTGATTTCTCCAAAACCTTCATAGTCCAAACAGATGCTTCCAATCGAGCTGTTGGGGTGGTGTTGCTCCAAGACCATGGACAAGGTAGGTTGCCGATAGCGTACTCTTCTCGTACCTTATGTGATGCTGAAAAGAATTATTCAATCTATGAACTTAAGCTTTAGCTGTAATGGATGCCTTAAACATTTAAACTTCATATTGAACATGTTCCTTTCGAGTTGGAGACAGATAATAAAGCCTTAAGTATGGTTCTCGGTAGACCGAGGAAGATGGGTAGAATAGCTCGCTGGGCCACTTGCATTTCCTCGTTCAAGTTTTCAGTACGCCACATTCGTCGAGGTGAAAATGTGATAGCTGATTGTCTCAGTAGAATGTATTCTGAGGATTCCGAAATTGAAGAAAACGTAGGAAGGTGCAATAACGCAATTTTGGATTTTAACGTAAACACTGTAATTCTGTCTGTCTGAAGTTGTTCGGAGATGTGAAAGATTATCAAAAGGAAGACCCATTTATCGGAGAAGTTCTTAGGAAAATCGAACAGGGAGAGGTTATTAAACCTTACTCTGTAAGAAATGGTGTACTATGTTGCTTAGCTCGTCATGATAGGATTCCGAAAATTGTGTTACCTGCTGTAATAGTTCCTGAATTGTTCAAATATTTTCATGAATCTCCGATTGGAGGTCATTTAGGAGTTTTTAAAACTAGGATGAAAATAAGACAAAATTTTATTTGGAAAGGGATGGACAAAGATATTCGTAAGATGGTAAACAATTGCATGGCTTGTAATCTAGCCAAACCTTCGGTAAACACTAAGGTAGGGTTGTTATCTTCCGAAATTTCTCAAAGACCTATGGAAAGATTATTCGTGGATTTTATCGGCCCGATGCCGTTATCTAAAATGGGAAACCGGTTTGCATTAGTCTGCACTGATGGCTTTAGTAGGTTCAACTGGATTTTTCCAACTAAATCAGCGACAACGCAAGTAGTAATAAAATGTTTAAATGAAATTTTCGCTTCATTTGGTCCTAGTCAATTTGTGATTACTGATAACGCAAAATGTTTTAAATCCCGCATTTTTCGTAATTATCTTTTCGAGCTGTCTATATGCCACGTTACTTCTACCGCATATTATCCTAAAGGTTCATATGCTGAAAGGGTAAACAGGAACCTTCGTGCGGCGTTGATAGCGTATCACCATAAAGATCACTAGTTGTGGGATAATTGTATACCTTGGTTGACACATTCCTTCAACACTTCCGTTCATGAATCGCATCGCACCACGCCCTTCAGTCTAATGTTCTCCTATGTACCCAATTCCCCTATTAACAATCTTTGGTCTATTAATCAACTTCTACCCGATCAGAGTATTCCTGAAAATGTTCGCAGTGTTTGAAATGAGGCTAAGAGAAACATGAAGGTAGCCCACGAAAAGTTACAGAGAAGGTATAATGATGGACGTAAACCAACGTCAATTCAGGTTGACGACATTGTGTATGTTAAGAACTTCGCTCTTAAGGAGCCTGGATCAAGGGAGAGTGGTAAGCTGATCACTAGGTTCCGTGACCCATGCAGGGTTGTAAGTTTTCTAACTCCAGTCACATTATTAGTCAGCGACCCTCAGAAAAAGAGGATATTTAGGGTTCATTTATCGCATGTTAAGAAGGGTGGTGATTCTTCGGAAGAGAATTTGTCATAAAATTGTATTGGAAATTTGTAAAAGCGAGGAATCTCTTAAATGTTATTATCCCTGATGTTCTTGTTTAAACCTAAGAGAATGTTCCGTTCGCCATTTTATGTTATTTTGAAAATAGTCGCCAATTTGTGTCCAAGTATGATTTTTATTGTTAGTCATTAAGTAGAATTCTAGTACTATTGCTGTCGCAAGTGAATTTGGGTTACAGTTCAAGAATGTTGGTGATTCGAGCATATAAATTGGAGAATGAAGACTCTCGTGTATGCCCGCGACCCAGGACGTCGTGATGGAATTCTTCTTCGTTTGGAATTGAACTTGACACCCTCTACCTCATGAAGATATTACATATGTATTCGCAAATGATGTAAAAACAATTCCAGATTGTGAATTTGCCCAAAGTAAGAAGTTGAACTTATAAGCATGTTGGGAATTTCAGGTTTCTGGGAATTTGATGGACTCTTATCTCTGCGAACGACCAGTGTGGTGTACTATTGATCATGTTGTATGAATGAACTGTTATATAGTATTCATTTCAGCAAAGAATTCGACGATCTATACTTCCTATCCCTCAACAAACTTGTGAAAATTAGTGAACTGTTGTCCACTATCGTAGGGAGGGAGGGTTGATACGTTTCTACCTTGCTCGAACTATGGATTACTCTTCGGAAATATAAATATCTCCGACTTGCAGTTGAAAATATTCTCTAACGACATCTGATGACTATATATTGTACCAGTGTAAACACAAACTAATACGTCGCGCCATCTTGGTAGTGGTGGACGCACTGACTGGTGTGGTTAGTGAGACAAGAGATAGCGCGCGTGTATCCTTGTGCTCGCAGGCCTGTTATCGACGACAATCGACACATCGAAATGCTGTAACCAATAGCGACGTCTGTTGTGTATTATTATTATCTGCTTGGAACTAGCAAAGACAGGATGTGATTTCACGCGATCTAATATTTACGGGGCCCTAGATTGGCTTCGGCCTATCTAGAGGTATTTCCCCCAGTCTAAAACACCTTCATTATGTACCTACGTGTAATAAGAACTTCTGATAATTCATACTTGGTTTAAATTTGTAGAAATGTACCTTGGCAACTCACCTTAGGGTAGGCCAACGGAAGAAAATACTCGAATGGTTTGTAAAATATATAAATCATCGGATACTGGATTATTCTTATAGTTGTTCATTGATATATTGATACGAAGATGTGATTGTTTCCGTGGTGTAACTTCTTAATATTTTATGATATATTGCAGTTTATTTCTGTGAAGTGCTAACCTCAAAATGGTATCTGTAGGCTGCTTGGTAATGTATGTTCGACTATTTTATATTATTTTCCAGTAACCTAATTGGTGTTTTCGAGTTTATTACTCCTAGGGATTTTATTTTAACGTTTGTATCTGGCCTGCCTTGTCTGTATGGTCCAGAACGTCATATTTTTTTCCGAGCAAAGATATTTTATTTTTAACCTAATTTGTAATTTCTCTCCATATCTTTCGCTCTTAGTATAGTTCCTTATGAACTCCGTGTCAAGTATCACTTATTATGATACGTATTTTATTTTATATAAAGTCTTGTTTCGATAGGTTACGGCTCTATATTGTTGTTGTTCGTTTTTTTCTGGTTAACAATTAACGAGAGAATTTTGTTATCAAAAAGTGTAGACATGTTTGGATTGGGAATAAGCTTGACGTAATAGTCTTCTGCTCTGACTAATATTGGAAGATTAAATACTCGAATGGATAATTAATATTTTATTGAACCTATGTCGTTCAGCCAGGTTCTTATGGACATATAAGGTAATTTATTGGAATTTAATTTAAGGGGTCTGTTATTTTCCTTCATTTAGGTAAACCTTGTTATATCACTAGACATTACGTGAATGCCATCACGTCCACGGTTCCTCGCTCATATTTACATACTTGTATTTTATTATGTAATCTATTATTTATTTAAATTATTTAATGTTGTTATAATCTATCTGTAATATTTAATTCTTAATATATTGTCATGAAATTTTTCTTGTGTGTTTTCTTGACACTAGATTTAACATGTGTAGTCTCTTGAAACTAATTAACCTAGGTTATGATAGCAATTGGTCTAGCGCTTTCCCTCAAGTCAGGTAGCAATAATAATAATAATTCAAAGTTAGGAGAAGTAATTCAGCTATCGGGATTGAATCATGAAGCAAGCAAGCAAAGAGAGAATTTCAGAATGTCAAAAGGCCTATAAAATCACCAGGTACAGATATAACAAAAGATCAATATCGAAGAACGCAAACATTATGACATTGCACCACAGTAATAAACCTGAAGCAGTTATTTATTTATCGTGTGGCTTTTAGTTCCGAGAGTGTCCGAGGACATGTTCGGCTCACCAGAGGCTGTAGCTGCTTCAAGCGGACACCCATAGGTTGAGCTAGAAGTTCCGTTCAATTTCAAGTAGTTCCAACTTTCGCTATCAGATGTCAATGATACCTGGTGGTGGACGTTGGGACTTTGATAGAGCGTTCCAACGAAATCTAACCAAGAAATGTTGCTTCACACTAGTTTAGTCTGTGGAAGGATCTTTTACATGCCATAAATCTATGACATGAGACCGCCGGCTTTACTTCCCCTCCGAAGGAAGACAAACTGAAGAATTTTAACGCTCTTAAAAATCCGACGACTTCTGCCGGGTCTGAACCCTTTATCTTGGGCACAGCAGTTCAGCATGCTACCAACTACGCCAGCGAAGCTGTTACCCGAAGCACTATATGCCACGGAAACCTTGAACATTGGAGGCAGATCTCTTGTTAAAGACGTAGAGAAACAAGATAGGATAATCCTTGGTCCAGACTGCTCAGAAGGAAGCTGGGTGAAACGGAAGTCTCGGGAGCTTTATCAGCATGATGATAAGATCACTGACACCTTCAAGGAAAGGCGATTGAAGTTTTACGTCCACGTTCTAAGAATAAACAATGACAGGCTCAACAAAAGGATCCTCAACCTTACTCTCTCAATGAATGTTAAGAACTGGTGTAGTGATATAGAAAAAGATCTTCAAAAAATTGGCATTACAAAGGAAATTTTACAAGATCGACTCCAGTTCAGAACATCAATCATTAACCATCATTTCTCTGAGAGAGTTATTAATAGGACCAAGAAATCATGAAAGGAAGAATGAGGAAGATTTTCAGTGCACAGTTGAAGAGATTTTGGGAGAAGAAAAACGTCATTAGCAAAATAAGTTCTATCGCATACCGATGTAAAATAATAACAAGTAGTCTAATAATAATAATAATAATAATAAATAATAAACAAATAACCCCTGGCACTACAGCCCATGAAGGGCCTAGGCCTACCAAGCGACCGCTGCCCAGCCATTTGGCCTGCTGATATTGGGGTGACGCGTGGTCAGCGCATCGGGTCCCCTCGGCCGTTAATCTTGGTTTTCATGGCTGAGGCACTGCCTCACCGTCACTGTCAGACAGCTACTCAATTGACCTCACGAGGCTGAGTGCACCCCGTTCCAGCCCTCACGTCGGTTTCTAAAATTCCTAACGAAGTCGGGAATCGAACCTGGGGCCTCCGGGTGTGAGCCAGGCGTGCTACCTCAACACTACGCGGCCGGCAGTCTAATTATTATTATTAGTTTAATTGTTATCATTATTAGTCTATTATTAAGCCTCCGTGGCTTAGGCGGCAGCACGCCGGCCTCTCACCGCTGGGTCCGTGGTTCAAATCCCGGTCACTCCATGTGAGATCTGTGCTGGACAAAACGGAGGCAGACAGGTTTTTCTCCGGGTACTCCGGTTTTCCCTGTCAAAATTTCATTCCAGCAACACTCTCCACTACCATTTAATTTCATCTGTCATTCATTTAATCATTGCCCCAGAGGAGTGCGTCAGGCCTCGGCAGCCGGCACAGTTCATATCCTCGCCGCTAGATGGGGGCTTCATTCATTCCATTCCTGACCCGGTCGGAGACTGGAAGCAGGCTGTGGATTTTCATTTTCATTAGTCTATTATTATAATGGGGAGCGTGATGGCGCAGTGGCTTAGCTGTCATATTTCAACCGGACGGCTGGAGTTCGATTCCCGGTGATAATGGGGTGAAATTTTCACCTGAAGAAATCACGTGGCGTCAGGAAGGGCATCCGGCCATCAATCCCCAGCCAATACCAAAATGAATCTGGTCGGCTCAGGCGTCCCCAATTAATTGGGATAAGCCGAAGAAAGTTTATTTTCCCGACCCCGTAGGCAACGGGATTAACAAGGGGTGGACATAGATAGATTAGTCTATTATTATAATAAGCCTAGTGCTTAACAAAATGTTCTCGGAATGCTCAAATGAATGAAAGAAACATCGCCTACAGACGTGATGCAATTCTTCTTCATGAAGCCATACCACTTGTACACAACGTACTTGTAGCTTTCACAACGCGGTCCACGTGAGCTGGAGAATTCCCCGTCTCGCACGCTTCCAGTACAGACTTGTGGAATGTCAAAGGTCAGTTTATGTTGGCAACCAACCAGTTTTCGCATGGAGGAAAGAACGGAAGGAGATGCCTTCGCTGCACTGCCTAGTGCAAGCTGCTGAAGCCAAACGGTACGTCCACTTAGGGTAGCAAGAAAATGGCTGTTCCTATGCTTAAAGCCGTAAACCACTCCAAATAATCTTGGATTTTAGTGACTTAAAACTGCAATGACAAGTCAAGATTTTTTCTTGGATAGGTGAAATACACTCTGTACATCACGGTACTTGGCACAAATAAGCTGCGTTTCGTTTTAAAAGCCAATTTAATAAGAAATATGAGAGCACCTTTGCAAGGCTAGTTTTCTAAGAAAGACGCGGTAAACCGTAATAATACGCTGAAACACTGATGAAATTGAATACAGGTGTCTGGAGGTGCGAGTTACACCAAAGAAGGAACAACTTGGAAACTAATGATGCCGAACTAATTACGGTATTTACACCAAATTTATTTTTACGTTCTTATTGGTGTTGAAGCATTCATCAGTGTTTAGGCCTAATTTCGAACACAGCCACTTTCACTCATTGTTCGTACACATTTTGATATTCAAGAATACGAACCTTAAATTAAAAAAACAGAACACTTAAAAAAGGACTCATATTCGCACAAAAATACGGTATAGCCTATAATTTTTGATACCGTACGGTATTTTGTTTGTGGGGGTAGAAACTTGGCGAATAGCCTCGAATTGATTCATTACGTAGGCCTACCGTAATTGTTGACCGACAGCTGTTTGATAATTTGGGATTTGCAGAGAAATGGCTTTTTTGGGTATGTAGGGTAAACGTGCTGAGATTAGAATAGAAGAGTTTTATATATACCGTACATAACTTGTCATTACTGCTCCAGCATGAGTTAAGGTGAGAAAAGGCTGGAAAGATAGCCTGCAAGGATAACTCAGGAAACAACATGCACAATGCCGCATGCAAGTCACGGAACACCGAATACAGGATAAGGCAGGTTACGCCCACTTTGGGTGCAGCGATTGGCTTCACTCAAACGAGCTCAGGGCATCTCCTCTTATTATTTCCTCCATTAGTTTTCGCGGGACAGATGAGTTCCACCGTATTATGTTGTGCTCTCACTCATTCACAGTTCACACCAACATGATAAACACACTGAGTTATATAGCACTGATTTATTAACAGCCTAAATATGTTAGTAGAATATTATAGCCTACTAGCAGTAGTACCCGGCTTCGCCCGGTGGAATGATGATAATGTTTTAAGGTCTCCTTAGAAATATAATGGACTTAAAATCTAAGTCATTTGCCCCCAAAGACAATGAGGGAGTAATATCTAGGTCATTTGCCCTTTTGATAAGGATGATAATAAAAACTACTGTTGAATTGACACGTCAAACTTACAAACTACCGTAATAGAAATACATATTTCAAAATTCACAGGCGAGGAAGACTTATTGTATGTGGTGATTAATGGTGTAATGGGCGTAACATCTACTGTAGGTCATTTGCTCTTATGATGAGGATGATAAGGGAAACTACTACCGGTATTGAATTGACACTTCAACGTATAATGTACACAATGTACTGTAATAAAAATAACTATATGGCGGCTTCGGTGGCGTATTTGGTAGCATGCTGAGCTTCTATGCCCAAGATAGCGGGTTCAAACCCGGCCGAAGCCGTCGGATATTTTAAGAGCGTTAAAAATCCGTCAGTATGCCTTTCTTCGGAGGGGAAGTAAATCCGGCGGTCCCATGTCAGATTTATGGCATGTTATTGAACCTTCCACTAATTACACCTGTGTGAAGCTAAATTGGATAGGTAAACAACGCTCATAGATGTCTACGTCCGTTGCCAAGAGCCGACTGCAGTGGCGTCTAGTAGCTAAGTTCCGAACTTGGCCTAGTAGTCGTTGACGGTGGCGCTTGTCGGCAAAAGTACGAAGTATTTGAAGAATTCTAAGTTGCAGTTTGTACTTAAATTAAAAAACAGATAACACACACTAATACAGTCATCACAATTAACACCGGTTATCAGACAGATTCTACACACACCCAAAGTACACGGGGCTACATGACCGCGTTGTCGCAGCCCCTAAACTTAAGAACCAACCAACCAAAAATAAATATTTTAAAAATCACAGTCGAGAAAGATTTTATGCGGCGGTGATTATTGGTATGATGCGCGTAACATCTAGGTCATTTGCACTTATGATGATAATAATAAGGTAATGAAAAAATGACTACTAAACGAACATGGTGTTATTTTAAAACTGATATAGGTAATTCAGGTGTCTAGCTTTGATGTCTTCCAAAGCCTCAACCTTATTTTCTGGCTTAGGCCTGTACTGGATGCGTCTAGTGAAAGAGCGTACTGCTCGGCAAAGACAAAGAATATAGGTCCAAGCTGCACGAACCTGCGATGATCGCAGATGATGACGAAATATGATGACACACGTTCGGGGTTCCCCGTCCTATACAGACTGACCGGGAATCACTCACTGTTTCGCAACGGCCCTGTGCTGGCATCAGCATAGACAGCAGAAGATAACATGACGGGCTCTGGAAAGTACTCTCAAGTCACCTCACGATGAATCAGCAAGCTATTCTCACAACTGACCCCCCCAGGGTCTCACAACTTGTGGGACGTGGGTTGGCGACCACGGAACCCCAGCTGAGTCTGGCATCGCTTCTACTTCCTGGTGCCGGGCTCATTTCAGTTCTCTTTCCTGTCGGCCTCCCTTGGTCAACTCTTGTTCTCTTCCGACCCAGACTGTATTAGGGTATCCGAGGGCTAGGGAGTCTTTCAATTTCCCGCCTTAATTGGCTTTGTCTCATCTTTCCTGATACCCTCATTCTTCGAGGGGTCTGCCTTCTTTTCCTTTTCATAATATCTCCTGTCTTCTGCTCAAGGCCCTCAAAGAGGCAGGGTGTGTGTAGACCCACCACTTCTGGTACACCCTCAAGGGCTCATGACTGGTGAGTTAGGAAGCTGGCAACCCCGAGGAATTCCTGAGCTACATGCAGGGAATGGAGTGGTATGTCATAAATTTCAAATGGACAGTGTTACGCATCGGGTTCCAAAGGGTAAGTATACACACTTTGTTTTCGATAGGTGAACGATGTAGATTTGTACCAAAGGGCCTTAATGCGGGAAATGGAGTGGTCTGTCCGAAATTTCGAGTGGACAGTGTTAATCGTCGAGTTCCAAACGGTAATTATGTAAAATCTGGTTGAGATCGGTGAAACGGTGTAGTTTTGTGCCAAGGGCCAAAATGCAGGGAATGGAGTGGCCTGTCCAAATTTTAAAGTGGTCAGTGTTACTCATCGGGTTCCAAAGGGTAAGTATACAAATTTTGTTTTCGATCGGTGAACGATGTAGATTTGTGCCAAAGGGCCTAAATGCGTGGAATGGAGTGGTCTGTCCGAAATTTCGAGTGGACAGTGTTACTCGTCGAGTTCCAAAGGGTAATTATGTAAAATCTGGTTGAGATCGGTGAAACGATGTAGTTTTCTGCCAAAGGGCCAAAAAGCAGGGAATAGTGTGGTCTGTCCGAAATTTAAAGTGAACAGTGTTACTTGTCGGGTTCTACGGGTAAGTATATAAGATTGGGGTCAGATCGGTGAAACGGTGTAGATTTGTGCCAAACAGCCTATGCAAGGGATGGAGTGGCCTCGCCGCAATTTCAAGCAGACAGTGTTAGTCGCAGTGTTCCAAAGGGTAAATATACAAATTTTGGTTGAGATCGGTGAAACGGTGTAGATTTGGGACAAAGGGCCTAAATGCAGGGAATGGAGTGGTCTGTCCGCAATTTCAAGCAGACAGTGTTACTCGCTGGGTACCAAAGGGTAAGTTTACGAATATTGGTTCTGATCGGTGAAACGGTGTATATTTGTGCCAAAATGCCTAAATGCAGGGAATGGGGTGGTCTGTCCGAAATTTTAAGTGGACAGTGCTACTCGCAGGGTTCCAAAGGGTAAGTATACGAAGTTTGGTTCAGATCGGTGAAACGGTGTAGATTTCTGCCAAAGGGCCTAAATGCATGGGATGGAGTAGCCTCTCCGCAATTTCAAGCAGACAGTGTTAGTCGCAGTGTTCCAAAGGGTAAATATACAAATTTTGGTTGAGATCGGTGGAACGGTGTAGATTTGGGCCAAAGGGCCTAAATGCAGGGAATGGAGTGGTCTGTCCGCAATTTCAAGCAGACAGTGTTACTCGCAGGGTTCCAAAGGGTAAGTATACACATTTTGGTTCAGATCGGTGAAACGGTATAGATTTGGGCCAAAGGGCCTAAATGCAGGGAATGGAGTGGTCTGTCCGCAATTTCAAGCAGACAGTGTTACTCGCAGGGCACCGACGGGTAAGAATACGAATTTTGGTTCTGATCGGTGAAACTGTGTAGATTTGGACCAAAGGGCCTAAATGCAGGGAATGGGGTGGTCTGTCCGAAATTTTAAGTGGTCAGTGGTACTCGCAGGGTTCCAAAGGGTAAATATACAAATTTTGGTTGAGATCGGTGAAACGGTGTGGATTTGGACCAAAGGGCCTAAATGCAGGGAATGGGGTGGTCTGTCCGAAATTTCAAGTGGACAGTGTTACTCGCAGGGTTCCAAAGGTTAAATATACAACTTTTGGTTCAGATCGGTGAAACGGTGTAGATTTGTGCAAAAGGGCCTAAATGCAGGGCATGGGGTGGTCTGTCCGAAATTTAATGTTGACGGGGTTACCCGCAGGGTTCCAAAGGGTAAGTATACACATTTTGGTTCAGATCGGTGAAACGGTGTAGATTTGTATACATAACAGACAGACAGACAGACAGACAGACAAACAAACTTTGTGCTTTATATAGATAGATAGATAGAAGAAGAAGAAGATAGATACATTAGAGAGTACTTAAACCACACAAAAGCACAGGCCTCAAGTCACAAAGGGTACGCCATGCCGCTGTTGCTAACGTCCGGACAGGTTACCAACCCTACCATAAGAAATTACCCACTGCCTGCCTGAGAGGTACACATCAAGCAAATTATATACATAGGCGTATGTGGACTAGGAACGAAACAATCCGTCTGTTATCTGCTTTCCGTTTCAATAGTTCTTCTGGAAGTGTTACTTAAGATATACATATGTTGTTGTTGATTCTTTTAGGGGCTTTGTGGCATCGTGGTCATGTAGCCCCGTGTATTTGGGAATGTGCAGAATTTGCCTGATAACCTGTGTCACTGTGATGTCTATACTAGTGTGTGTATTTATAATTGAGGTAGGATTTGGGTAGGAAGCGGTCGTGGCCTTAAGTTAGGTACCATCCCGGCATTTGCCTGGAGTAGAAGTGGGAAACCACGGAAAACCACTTCCAGGATGGCTGAGGTAGGAATCGCATCCCCCTCTTCTCAGTTTTGCCTCACAAGACTTAGTGTACCTCGTTCCAGCCCTCTAACCATTTTATAATTTGAGAGTGGGTTAGGGCCAGCAATCTAAAATTTTAAGTGTATGTTTACTCAAAGACTTTGATATATTTTGAAATTCTGAACTTTTGTCTTCCATAATTTTTGTTTATTTTTATAATTATTACTATTACGCTATCCCCCACAAGTCCAACCCCTCCTCCACGTGGTGGGAGACGGGCAACGGCATGAAGTAGGGGATTGCCTGTAGGGGTGAAGTACAGTGGGGACTTTGTGTGCCCCGGGACCGCTACGATAGCTGTGAAGGCTCTATGGGAACCCTGAAAAGTGACGGCTGACGGGGCTCTGGTGAAGCTACGATAGGCCTAGCAAGCCACTAGTGGATATCATATTTGCTTTCAAACCAGGAACAGGCCTCGGAAAGGACGGATGCAAACGACGACGACCCGGATATGCTAATGGACTACGAGTTGGGACATTAAACATACAGACACTGACAGGAAAAGTGGAGGAGATGTGATGGAGAGAAGAAAACTGGATGTACTGGGCTTGGCAGAAACAAGATGGAAAGGAGAAGGTCGCAGAGAACTGAGGAAAGGGTACCGGTTGTACTTTAGTGGGAACAGTGAAGGAAGGAGCTGCGGAGTAGGAGTAGTTGTGAGAGATGGAATGAAAGAAGAGGTAAAGGGAATAAGTGACAGGATCATGAAGATCAGAGTAACTGTAAAGGGAAGAGGCCTGGAGATAGCCCAGGTATATGCCCCTCAAGTTGGATGTACAGCTCAAGAGAAGGAAGATTTTGAGGAGGAGCTACAACAGCAGTTGAATGGTCAGAGCATCATTGTCATGGGAGATTTGAATGCACATGTAGGAAGTGAAAGGCAAGGATATGAAAATGTATTGGGAGCAGAAGGATGGGGTAGCAGGAATGAAGAAGGGAGAAAGTTGCTGGATTTTTGCAAGAGAAACGGTTTAGTGGTAGGCAACTCCTGGTTCCGGAAGAAAGAAAGCCACAAGGTAACGTGGTACAGCAGTGATTTAACAAAGAAATCTTTGGTAGATTACATGCTGTACGACTGAGAAATGAAGAGAAGTGTCAGAGATATAAAGGTAATACCATCAGAGGCCTTAGATAGCGACCACATAATACTTGTAATGAACTTGGGAGTTGTTAAGGATAGCAAGAGGACAGAGTACCAGGAAAGGAGAATCAAAGTTTGGAAACTCAAGGAAAAGGAAGTCAAGGAAGAATTCCAGAAGATAATAAGGGAAAGGATGCCAACAGACAATCCTAAAACAGGGGAAGAGGAATAGAAGCAATTCAAAAACACAATGGTGGAAGCTGCAGTGGCAGTATGTGGAAGAACAAGCAACAGAAAGCGGTGTAAAGAGACACCATGGTGGAATGAGAGAGTAAAAGAAGCTGTGGGAAGGAAGAACAAGGCTTTCAGAGTGTGGTTCCAGGAAAGAACTGATCTGGCAAGGGAAGATTATAAGATAAAGAAGAAAGAAGCAAACAAGATTGTCGCAGAGGAGAGGAAGAAGTGGATGGTAAAGTGGACAGAAATGATGGAGGAAGACAGCAGAGGAAATAAGAAAGTTCTTTATGGGATGGTCAAAAGTAAGAGAAGAGGTCTGCGAGAGGATGTGGTAATGATGGACAAAAACGGAAATGAGGTACACAACAAAGAGATACTCAAGACAGAGTGGAAAGAGTACTTTGAGGATTTGCTGAATCCAAATGGTCATAGGGAGGAAGACAATGTATTGGAAGATGGAGAAGACAACACAGGAATGGAAAAGGACCTGACTTGGAGAGAACTGGAAATGGCTATAGACAAGATGAAAGGAGGAAGGGCACCAGGTGTGGATGAAGTGGGTGTTGAAATGGTGAAGGCAGCAGGGGAGGTTGGGAAACAGTGGCTGTACCGTGTGATGAGGGTGATATGGAAGGAGAAAAAGATCCCAGAAGATTGGAAGAAAGGATTAATTGTCCCAATATTTAAGAAAGGAAGCAGAAAGGAGTGCAGAAATTACAGGGGAGTCACACTCATACCTCACTGTGCCAAGATATATGAAAAGATATTAGAAAGTAGAATACGAGCCAAAGTGGAGAGAAAATTGAGAGAGGAACAGTATGGATTCAGACCTGGGAGATCAACAGTGAGACAGCTCCAGGAACACCACTACGAATTTGGAGAGGATCTGCTGATGGCCTTTCTGGACATCGAAAAGGCCTATGATAGTGTGTGTAGGGAGAAGGTTTGGAAAGCAATGGAAAACATGGGAGTGGAAAAAGAGACTGTAGGCAGAGTGAAGGAGATGTATTGTGGAAGTGTGAGTTGTGTGAAAGTTGGAGGGGAAAGAACAGACTGGTTCAGACAAATGAGTGGCCTGAAACAGGGTAGTGTGCTGTCACCCCTTCTCTTTATTGTGGTTATGGACGAGGTAATGACACGGATAGCAGGAAAGATAGGAGAAGATAAGATGAAAGCAATGGTGTTTGCAGATGATCTCATGGTCTGGGGAAACAAGGAGGAGGAAATTCAGGAGCAACTGAAGGCTTGGGAAGAAACAGTGGGAGAGTACGGATGGAAGTTCAACATCAGTAAATGTGAGATCCTGTTAACGACCAGGAAAAAGGACAGACCAATGAGTGGGATGACACTTGGAGGTGGACAGCTGAAGAAGGTGGAAAGTCTCAAGTACTTGGGAAGTATAGTGGAGGAAAATGGGAGAAATGACAAAGAGATTACGGAACGTGGCAGACAGGCAGAAGCATTTCTGAGAAGCATTAGGAGCTTAGTGAGGAATAAAGATGTCCCACAAAAAAGCAAGGAAGTGTTATACAGAAGCTACTATATCCCGATACTGACCTATGCTTCAGAAACGTGGACAATGAAGAAAAGAGACATAAGCAGAATACAGGCAGGTGAAATGAAGTTCCTGCGAAGTAGGATCGGAGTAACAAGAAGAGACAGGGTGAGGAATGAAAAGGTCAGGGAAATGGTGAAAGAGGAGCCCTTGCAAGGTAGGATTGAGACATCAAGACTGAGGTGGTATGGACACTTAAAGAGAATGGATGAGAAGAAGATTCCCAAGAGGATACATGAGATGCAGATGCAGAAGAAACGACCAAGGGGAAGACCAAGAGATAGATGGCTGAAAGGAGTGGAGGAATGTGTAAAGAAGAGAGGCGAGGACTGGACCAGAGTGACAGCGGAGAGGTGGTGGGAAGAAAGAACTAAGTGGCGAGGCTTATGTTCCAAACAGAACCAGCCTGGGGCTGGAAACTGTACAAGATGATGATGATGATGATGACTATTACGCTCATGCGAACTCTGGTGTCAACTGATTGAAACAAAGCACATGGCACATGTTCGAAGTCTTCGTATCAGTATTTAAATGATAAAATGCTTTAATATCAAACATTGTAAGTAGTCGTCATTGCCGGTATTATGTTTCTGCACAATGGCTATTCAAATATTAACCCACATAACGGTAATGCAGTCATCAATATAATATAATCGTTGTGTTTATGCGAGAACTGAGCAAGCCTTAATGAACTATTGCTGAATACATTCTCTTTACTCACAAGAGGGCCTATTCATAAGGCATTTTAAACTCAATGTCACGCAGGAACATTATCGAAACAAGCAAAATATAAATGGAACTTAATTCCGTGATGCAGTATTATTGGTACGTGAAAATAAGTCACCATCTTGTGCTTAATATTCGCGTGGTCGAAATAGCCGTGGGGTTAGCGTCTTTGACTGCGAATCTAAAGATCTCGGGTTCGAATCCCGGACGGGTTAGATATTTATGCTACAAGATTATCGTTTTAAACGATATTATCAATATGACTCATTTTAACAGAATCCATATGAAATTACGTGTTGGTCGGTGAATCAAGAGGTCCTGGAACTGGGCAAGCCTTTCATGATCTACTGCTGTGCACAATGCATTTACTCGCAAATTGGCCTATTTATAGGGAATTTAAGGTTATGAGCGGTGTCGCGTCTATTAATCTAGTTGATCCATATCGTATTCTTTATTTAGGCTAGTACTGGTGTAAGCTACAAAACCTCTAATAAAATGAGTTCCGTATTATAAACTACAATATCTGTAAAACACTTCCTTTTACAATAGATTAATACCGGTGTATCAACAATTTGCCGTCCTTGAAATGGTTTTCCGTGGTTTCCCATTTTCAACTCCAGGCAAATGCTGGAACGGTACCTTCTGACAGGCCACGACCGCTTCCTTCCACATCCTTACCCGGTTTCATTCACCATCATTCATTTCATCTCTCATTAACTCCTCTCGTGAGGTTGACGTCAGGAAGGGCATCCGGCCGTAAAAACCATCCGCCACAAAGACTTCCATCGCATCTCATCCCCGACCCTGTAGGAAAACGGGAATAATAAGGGGTAGACATACTGTACAATACCGGTGTATCAACAACTTCATGTGAGATTTCTTCTATGTCAGATGTCACACATCATATGCGACTACTGTAAGGCTCGTAAAGCTTTTTATTTGTTATATTATTTTAGGTCCTTTTTCATGTTAAGTTGAATGTACACAAAATTTGTATATTTTATCAGTCTTAAGAGGGACACATGACCTTGCTGTTCTGATCCCTAAAACAACAATTACTAATTATTATGCCTAACAAACCTGCAAGAGACAGAACAATCAACATAACCTCAATATTGGTTCATAGCAGTTAACTCACGCTATGCTTCCCCGGTAAATACAGGAATCATTTATTTTCTTCAATAAATGATCAAATGCCACTACAATTGCACCGCTATTTCATGTTGTGTAGTACTGTAATTTACTTTCCCGCAAATGATGTGCAAAACAGACGGCGTCTTGTAACGGCGAGAGAGTTCACTTCATGAAGATCCAGGGTATAATGAATTCCATAATTATTACACCAAACGCCTGTTTTTCATGAAATGACTAGAATTGTCGTGAAATTAGACTTACTTCCATAAAAGGCATACGACATATTATGTAATTATAGGCTATATTATCTTACGGTAAATAATCCAGACAGCTATGTAGGTTAATATACAAGGCTATCTCCGGATTCAAAAAATGAGTGGGTTAAAACCCTATCATTAGCCATCCTTAAAATAGTTTCCCGTGATTTCAAATTTTCAACTCCAGGCAAATGCTGAAACGGTACTTTCTAATTGACCACGGCCTCTTCCTTCCTGTCTCATGCACAGTTTCATTCTTCACGATCAATTTCTTCTCTCAACAACTCCACTGATGAGAACATTGGCATCAGGAAGGACATCCTGCCATAAAATAATAAAAATGTTATTGGCTTTACGTCCCTCTTAACTTCTGCGGCTTTTAGAGACGCCGGGGTGCCGGATGTTGTCTCGAAGGGGATCTTTAACGTGGCAGTAAATTTACTGACACGGCTCCCTCGCCTTTGTGAACCCTCAAATGCTAATTGGCTGCGCCAGGATTCGATCCTGGAACCTTGGAAGCAGCAGATGAGAACGTTACCGCTGAGCCACGCAGCCAGTCAATCCCGTCATAAAACTGCAGCCACCTAAACTCATCCTCGATCTCATGAAAACGGGAATAAAAGAGGGTACAATTACATTTCGTTGTTGTTGTTGTTTCATTTGAGGGACTTGAGCCCCGTGTATTTGGGTGTGTATTGAATTTGGCTGATAATCTGTGCCATTCTAGTGTCTGTAGTAGTGTGTATATTTGTAATTCAGGTCAGGATGGGGAAGAAGGCGGCAGTGGACTTAAGTTAGGGACCATCCCGACATTTACCTGGAGTAGAAGTGGGAAACCACGGAAAACTACTTCGTGGATGGTTGAGGTGGGAATCAAACCCTTCTCTTCTCAGTTTTGCATCACGAGGCTGAGAGTACCCCGTTCCAGCCCTTAGACCAGAATTACATTTCTCAACAGAGATGGGAATCGAACCCGGAACACCACAGTGACAGCCAAGAATGCTAACCGCTAGACTACGAGGTGGTTCAATTACATTTCATCTAGGCAAATTTACTATTCTACTGTATATTGCAATGTTGCCGATTGCCGACCTGCTCTGAGAAACAATAGCTAAACTTCGATTCAAAAATGGCTACAAATGGATAAATATTAAATTGTATAACATGACAAAACAATAAAGGATTTCAGAAATTTAATTGGACATTATTGTTTCGTGAACATTTTATAATCTCTCCTTTTTACTATATAAAATAATATGTGATGTTTGTCGAAACAAGTATGACAGTGGCATATCTCCAATTCATTCTATACATTCTTCATAGTGCTGGTATTTTAATAAGATGAAAGATAGCATTCGTCACACATTCAAGAATGTCCAAGCTGTGTAGTATACGGGATCTTTGATTTTTTTTTTTTTTTTTGATTTTATATTGCCGTATAATGTATACAAATTTCGCCACCTGTGTGCGTACCGAAGCTGTTAATTATAGGGCAGCACTTTTCGATAACCGGACAAGACGTGGTATAAAGTATCAACGCTATCGTGGTGCATAAGTTAGGTTATGGGAGTCTCATAATGAAAACAGTGGGTATTTGGATATTTTATGAACTTCGTAGCATTTGTACACAGTAATATTTCAATATTTATATAAGGCTAAATTAAGATGGCAGAGCTGTGAGAGAACTAACTTTAATAAATCTGTTACTGATATTGAAGTAAGGTAAATTGATTGCCATGTTTCGTTTTCAAGCCACAAAGTTTGTGCAAAGTATTTCATTGGAGACGCATGAAATGAAAATCCACAGCCTGCTTCCAGTCGACCAGGTCAGGGATGGAATGAATGAAGCCCCCATCTAGCGGCGAGGATATGAACTGTGCCGGCTGCCGAAGCCTGTCACACTCCCCTGGGGCAATGATTAAATGAATGACAGATGAAATGAAATGAGAGTGGAGAGTGTTGCTGGAATGACATTTTGTGACAGGGAAAACCGGAGTACCCGGAGAAAAACCTGTCTGCCTCCGATTTGTCCAGCACAAATCTCACATGGAGTGACCGGGTTTGAACAACGGACCCAGCGGTGAGAGGCCGGCGTGCTGCCGCCTAAGCCACGGAGGCTATTGGAGACGCATACATATTACAATAATTTCCATTTTCGCAAGTAATACGGTTGGTTTGCGTGCGATATAGTAAGCATTCATATGATATTTCTCTCTTTGTTTTAGATGCAGATGACATCGCTGTTCCACCCCTTAAACCCTCAATAACTAACTCTCTTTGTGTTGGCAGAATTGCCTGGACATAACTCGGCCTGAAGCGACCTTATCTCTAGGCATATTTATACAAAATAGTGACCGATCTAATTATTCCATGATCCTTGGTTAGCCATGCATCGAACAAGCGCACAAGAAGGTAGCACAGAAAATAACAGAAAAACTGACCCATTTTTCTTTTTGCAGGCAAAGAACCGTTTGGCACCACAGCAACTGAATTTGCCTATTCAATCACCTGAGAGCGAATGGTAAGGAAGACTAACATGTCCTTTTAACTACTGCGCTTTTAGAGTGGCTAAAAAGGAAAATGAGACTCCTGTTTTGCAATGATGACCTCAACAGCGTACGGTTGAAGGAGAGCCTTGCGCGGATAAACAAAACGTTATCCGGATCCGCCTCGCATCCGCACCACATCCTCAGGGCTTTTATCCGGCTCGCATCCGCACGACTGTTATTCTCATCCACCCCGCATCCACATGACTTTTATCCGCATCCGTACGTTTTTTATCCGAATCTACTGGCATTTCAATAATAGTTTTAATTAGATAAAATATTAAATAAACAGATTTAGACATTTGAGGAGAAAATCGTTCCCATAGGCTATGTACGCCATGTGCTATGTCAAAAATAAATGTTAATCTATACCGACATAATTGCAACCATTTTCGGTTCGGAGTGTTAACAGTGCTTAATGACAAAATTTGAATGAGATTAACGTAATCATCATCTTACAATTGTCATGAAGAAAACATAACTGAAAAATATGATATGTCATGAACATCCGGGTCCTAGTAATGATATTCAACAAGTTCGGATTGCATTCTAAAAACTATCCACAAATTTTCTCCAAACATTATCCGCAGCTTATCCGCTGTCCGCAGAGCCATGCCAACTATATCCGCATCTGCGCAGGGCTTTAGTTAAAGTTATTGTTGGCCAGTAGTGAAAACTGCAAAGACATGGACTCAGAAAGCATCCTCATTGAAACAGCTTGTAGCTTTCAAAATGTGGATCTACAGAAGAATGTTGTGTATTTCATGGATTCAAACGGTACAGAAAATCTAAGTACTGATGAGTGCACGGTTGCCCACATCTTGGCATAGTGGCTAGTGTTCTTAGCTGTCACCGTGGAGATCTGGGTTCGATTCCGGACTTTGCCAAGAAATTTGATTCTGGTCTGAGGATTGAAGTTGGGTTCACTCAGTCTCGTGAGGCAAAACTGAGAAGAGATTCTTAACTCATCCATTCTAGAAATGATTTTCCATGGTTTACCCCAGTTCTACTCTAGGCAAATACCGAGATGGTTCCTAACTTCAGGCCACGGCAGCCTCCTTGCCAATCCTATCGCCAATTTACAGATACACACACTAGACTAGTACAGCCATCACAATAACGCAGTTTATCACACAAATCGCCCCCCCCCCCCACACACACACACATGACCGCGATATCGCAACTCCTAAGTTAAGCAACAACAACATTTCTTCTGCGTCGAGTCCATCAGTGACGACTGACTACACTATTGGCGAGGATGGCTCGACTTGCGACTTGCTGAAGTGACCTGTGGAATTCCAGACCAGACCAGTCCTACAAGTTTCTTCTTAGCCGCGAGTGTCTTCTGCGACCTCAGCCTGGCTGGCCTTCAATGTTGTCCTTAAAGATCCACTAGTAAGCTGCTCCAGGAAGTGTCACTTGTTATTGCACATACTTGTCCTACGTAAGCTGCCTTCCGTCCCTCGACCTTGTCAACCAATATGCCTCAAGTTCACCATATTAGATAGATTACATAGGTGCGGTGACCATATTCTTGACAGTCAAAATCGGGACCGCCTTGTTGGGGGGGATTATAGTTTGACTCTAACATAGAGTTTTTTTAAGTTATGGCCTTTTACTAAATTTAATTTTAAGAAGTTCAACAAAAATATATCCCCCAAAATATCCAATATAGAGGGATAAATGGATACAAAGTTTATTTTAGTGCTTTTATTATTTATGCAAGTACCTTACAAGTATTGTGAGGAAAAAAGAGAACATTAGTAAGTTAAGTTTATTTTTAGCCATTTTTAATTTTATGAAAAAAAAAAGTTTTATGAGGTCTCATTTTGTCCGTGTGTGTGTGTCCTAATAACTTCTAAATGGCTGGAGCGATTTCAATGAAACTCGGTAAGGTCATAGCACAATTTCGGCCGATCCCGACCATGCTCTTCCAATTTTATAACGTCTCACCAATCCAACATGGTGGCTGCGCGAAATATTTCACCAGCATTCAATATCTCCGAAACTACTACAAATTTATCTATGTAACTTTCAGAAACCTGTGAAGTACAAAACGAACATGGCGGCCAAGCGAAGTTGAAACATTTTAATTGACTTTTCTCGCGATTTAACCATCCGAGTGCAGTGAAACTTTGCACGGTAAATGCTTTTACAAATGTTAATCCACTATGCGAAATGTTAAAATCTCGTTTTCACTTCTTGGGTCCTATTCATGCGATTGATGTTTGAATACCACACGTACACAATAATCTTCAGGTAATAAAAACCAACAAGGCGACCATCTGAAATATTTAGACGGTTCTCAATATCTAGGAATCTATTGCAAAAAACTGAAATAGTGCATGTTGATAGAGGCAAATAATATGAGTAGGATATATGAAAATAGGCTGTAGAGTTCTTCACGAAACTACTTGTTAAGTTTCTTTCTTTACATCTTTTGATTACAATAAAAAACAAAAATCCTACTGAGTACTTACAAGCGTTCTGAAACGTCCTAAAACCAATACATTGATACCACTGGGTACATGAAAATATCTCAAAATGATCGAAACGTATTATTCGTTACGCATATTTTCCAGAGAATTATTATTAATTTTTTCAAACTTTAAAATCGGGACACTTTTATTAATATTCGGGATGCTGGGACATGTTCCTTTAAATCGGGACTGTCCCGATTTTTTTGGGAAGTATGGAGTATTTGGTGAGAATATTGATTGCATGGTATAGCCTAGTCTGCCTGTTTACCATCTCTTGATGAATACAGTACATTTGGATTTGTCTGTTGTCGTCACAGGCTATAGTAAAATGTGGCTTTTCACCGATGTCTCAGTCTCATTCATAGCTTCCAGCTACTGAGGTAAGGGTGGTGCTGAGTAATGGCCACAGGGCACAGTCAGTGCCTGTGGATGTTGTTAAAGGTTCTGCTCGTAGGGTTAGTACTGCTGTACTGACTCAGTGAGGAAAGCAATGGCAAACTACCTCATTCCTCACCTTGCCTAGTACTCCTCATTATAGTGCTGCCTCGGTTTTGTGGGTTTCTACCTCATAACCTATGGTGGTGCTTTTTGAGGATCCAACCAGCCTGACTACCTAACAGACAGGTATAGCCTAGGTACTGTACGAAAGGTTGCAAATCCCTAATGTCGTTCAGCTTAGCCAGAGGTACAGAGATTTGAGCCTTGTAAATGTTTTAAGTCTTCAGATTTTAGGTTGACCTTGTCCGGATATAGCATTGTCTCCGTAGAGTTCGCCTTTCTGATCGAACCGAGCAACTCAGATTTGTCTCTGTCCATCTTTCATAGTAGCCTATATCAGGGTGAACTCAACTGCATTAATCTTCAACATTGTTCACTGTTACCCATCGAGACGAACGCTTAAATTAAAAATAAATAAAAAAAAAAACACACCTGTCGAATTTGTCCTTCTGGCCGAAAACGCCTCATATATAGGTAGCACGCGAAATCTTATAACGTTGACCTAGTAGAGTAGTCGAGTGAGTTAAGTCACGCTCCACTACTGCAAGTACGGAGGTCCGAATGCCGGCCTCAGAGAGTTATTCTTATTTTCAAACTCTCAAGGGGAAGTAAAGCCGGCGGTCCCATGTCATAGATTTATGGCATGTTAAAGAACCTTCCACTAATTACACCTGTGTGAAGCTAAATTGTATAGGTTAAGAATGTAAACAACGCTCTTAGGTTCCTACGTTCGTTGCCAAGAGCCGACTGCGGTGACGTCTGGTTGCTAAGTTCTGAACTAGTAGTCGTTGACGGTGGCGTTTGGCGGCTAAAGTAGGAACTACTTAAAAATCGATCGTCTGCAGTCCTTACTTGAATTAAAACAGAAACACACACTAAGTTAATACAGTCATCACAATTAACACCGGTTATCAGACAGATTCTACACACACCCAAAGTACACGGGGCTACATGACCGCGTTGTCACAGCCCCTAAACTTAAGAACCAACCAACCAATCTCTCTAGTCTAATATCGAAGATTTACCGCACTGTCATTCGTCCCGTGGCATTTCATGGTACTGAGTGTTGGCCGATCACCAAGGAAAATAGATGTCCAGCTCAACCAAGCAATGCGTATAATTACAGGTTGTATTCGGAGCACGAACACACTTTGGCTACCAGTCCTGTCCTCTGCAACATTCGTCCATCAGCCTTGAGAAGATCAGAGGCACTCTTAAAAAGAGGGAAGGAAATCCAGCAGACTCTCTATTTGCACATTCATCAAGATATTGCACGAATAGTACACCAACGTTTGAAGTCAAGGAAACCATCAAGATATTGCACGAATAGTACACCGACGTTTGAAGTCAAGGAAACCACCATGGCGCTCAGCAGTTAGCCTTGAGGGATCATCCTTTAATGTGAATGATTCTTGGAAGGTCCAGTGGGAGCATTCTTCAGTAACCAACAAACATCTAGTTGGGAACCCATTTGAACGGGTACATGGATTTGATCTTCCCAGACGCCAATGGAGGATCTTAAATCGGATACGCACAAGACAGGGCAGATGTGCGTGTTCACTGCATAAATGGGGATGGTCTAGCTCGGCAGTTTGTGACTGTGGTGCCCCCTTACAGTCAATCCATCACATAGTCGCTGACTGCCCTCTCCGAGCTTTCCATGGAACGTTGAATGATGTACATCAAGCATCAATTGAGGCCGTTGAATGGGTCAGAGATCTTTATTAACAATTCACTGTACCCTTATTATTATTATGATTATGATTATTATTATTATTATTATTATTATTATCAATATTATTATTTGATTCTCACTGTTTACCATTTGTGACATATATTTGTGATTGGTGCTCCTGATACGAATAAAGGAAGAAGACCTTGAACTGTGAGATTGTATGAACTTGTGTGTGCACATCTTCTTTGTATATATTGTAAATATATTCATCATACGATAAATAAATAAATAACCAAGGAAGCAGAACGTCGGCTAAGTGTCATGGAGACCAAGATGCTTACAAATGGACAGCTGGCATTACTAGATTGTATCACATCTCCAATGAAAGAATGATTGTATCACATCTCCAATGAAAGAATAATGGCAATCATCAACAAAAAGCGCGAGGGTCGTCTGCGATGGTTTGGGCATGTGCTACGGTCAGGAGCGGACACCATTGCAAAATTGGGCTACACACTAGAGGTCGCCGGGAAAAGACCATAGGGGCGACCGAGACAACGTTGGGCCGATACTCTGCACAGGGATCTGAAAAGCGTCATCCGTACAAGGCCTATGACCGAGTAAAGTGGAGACAGCGGATTCACATAGCGGACCCTGCCACGAGGCGGGACAAACGCTAAAGCAAACGAAGAAGATATTGCAACTTTTCAATCGGTCAACACAAAAATAAATTAACACACGTACGTCACGTGGGCAACACACTTGTAGGAATTTACTTATTCAGTGTTTGTATATTTATTCTGGGGGCTGGCAGGTGAAAATCTAAAGGAAGTTGGAGACTTCTGCCCTCAGTTTGCCTTCCTTCGGAGGGGTATTAAATCCGGCGGGCCCATGGCATAAATTTATGGCATGTAAAAGAACCTTCCACTAACTAAACTTGTGTGAAGCAAAATGTGTAGGTTAGGTTTGATTAATGCTCGTAAGTTCCTACGTTCGTCACCGGGCGCTGGTTGTGATGGCATCTAGTAGTAGCCAAGTTCACAGCTAGGTGTCGCGGACGGTAGCATTTGGTAGCGAAAGTAGGAATTAGGCCTACTTGAAATTATCGTCTGCAGTCCTTACGTGAATTAAAAACATATAACACACACTAATACAGTCATCACAATTAACACCGGTTATCAGACAGATTCTACACACACCCAAAGTACACGGGGCTACATGACCACGTTGTTGCACCCCCTATACTAAGGACCAACCAACCAACCAGGAGACTTCTGATATTTTGGAAGCAAAATAACCAGTGATGGACGAAGAGGATATAACTCAGGCAAGGAAAGGTTTTCTACAGAAAAAGGATTCTGTTGACGCCGATTTACGTATTAGGAAGTCATTTTGTTGGAGCGTGACACTTTATGGAAGTGAAACATCGACTGTTGGCGTGGTTTCCTACTTGGCAAATGCCAGGACGGTTTCTTTCAACAGGTCCACGGCCGACTCCCTTCCAAAATTCTTTCCCTGGCCCTTCCTTAATAAGTCCCGAGTTAGCGGTCGCCGGGGTGATCGGCCTGTCACCATTCCCAGTTTTATGTGTTGTGTTCAGCTCCCTGAAACCATCCTTGGGACGGTAGAGGAATGAGCTCGTGGGTCAAACCAAGCTGGACAGATAAACGATTTTTAAAAAGTTTTATTGTAATTTTGCCAGCAGGGGCAAAATAATTCTACGTCTATATTAGATATGTAGCAGAATATAGAATTATATGTAACTCACGTACAGTCTTCTTCAGTCAGCAGCCGTGAAGAATTAATACCCACCTAGAATAGAACAGAATAGAATACATGTACTTACAATCAAATCATATTCACAATTACATATAACATAACAAACAAATATTTGCTAAATTAAGCAACTTCAATGTGAACCACTAATCTCTATATATATAAAAATGAAAGTTTGTCTTTTTTCTGAATTTCCACGGAAATTTGCGTTATTTGCGCGTTTCAGACTGTTTTATGATGGATGCGCGCAAAAATAATTTTTTGTCTGTCTGTCTGTTTGTTTGTCTGTGGACAATTTTTTGTGACCTTATAACTCGAGAACGGCTGAGTGGATCAACGTAAAATTTGATACAGATATCCTTCAGAGGCACGACACCAATCATTGATGTAACTCTTCTCCGTACCTCTCATAAAAAGGGCCCTACCCCCTTAAAATACATGCTGAAATAGGCGTAGAAGGGTGAAACAAAGCTCGTTTTCAGCCCCTCAATGTGAGTAACGAAACTCGGGGGCCCAAAAGGGACCCCGTAAACCACATTTTAAGGCCCTAAAACCAACAGTTTTTGAGATATTCCCAGAAAACTAATTTCACTTAATAAATTAATGAAAGAATGCATGCCGGTAACCATGGCAACTGTATCTCAGAGGTCCATCTATTTCTGTAAGACGCAATGCAATTCCATTTATTGCATTACTGTGAAGGTTTGCAAACGGCTATAAGGTTATAACGGATCCAAATTAAGCTGAAATATTCATCAATACATACAATGCGCTTAAGGGGTCAAGGGGTACTCTAGATTTTTTTCACGCGATTTACACGTGCGGGTGTGGTACGGAAGGTCTATTATATCCCTTCTCTATTATATAAAAATGAATGTGTGTCTGTTTTTTCTGCATTTCCACGCAAATTTGACATATTTGCCCGTTTCAGACTGTTTTGTGACGGATGCACGCAAAAATATTATTTTTGTCTGAGTGTCTGTTTGTCTGTGGACAATATTTTGTGTCCTCATAACTCGAGAACGGCTGGGTGGATTAACGTAAAATATGATGCAGATATTCATCAGAGGCACGACACTAATCATTGATGTAACTCTTCTCCGTACCTCTCATAACAGGGGGCCTACCCCCTTAAAATACAAACTGAAATAAGCGTAGAAGGGTGAGACAAAGCTCATTTTCAGCCCCTCAATGTGAGAAACGAAACTCGGGGGCCCTAAAAGAACCCCGAAAACCACATTTTAAGGCCCTAAAACCAACATTTTTCGAGATATCCCCAAAAAACTAATTTCACTTAATAAATTAATGAAGGAATGCATGCCGGTAACAATGGCAACAGAATCTCAGAGGTCCATCTATTTCTGTAAGACGCAATGCAATTCCATTTATTATATTACTGTGAAGGTTTGCAAACGACAATAAGGTTATAACGGATCCAAATTAAGCTGAAATATTCATCAATACATATAATGCGCTTAAGGGGTCAAGGGGTACTCAATAATTTTTATCGCGATTTACACGAGCGGGTATGGTACGGAATGTCTATTATATCCCTATCCCTATATTGTTATATTATTATTATTATGTTAATTATTATCATTATTATGGCGTACAAAGCCTCCGTGGCTCAGGTGGAAGCACGCCGGCCTCTCACCGCTGGGTCCGTGGTTCAAATCCCGGTCACTCCATGTGAGATCTGTGCTGGACAAAACGGAGGCAGACAGGTTTTTCTCCGGGTACTCCGGTTTTCCCTGTCAAAATTTCATTCCAGCAACACTCTCCACTATCATTTCATTTCATCTGTCATTCAATTAATCATTGCCTCAGAGGAGTGCGTCAGGCCTCGGCAGCCGGCACAGTTCATATCCTCGCCGCTAGATCGGGGCTTCATTCATTCCATTCCTAACCCGGTCGGAGACTGGATAGCAGGCTGTGGATTTTTCATTATGGCGTACAACGACGAGACAAACTCATTTTCAAACCCTTGGTGTCAGAAACAAAACTCGGTGCCCCTCACGAGCCGTAAAGGGTCCCCGAAAACTATATTTTAAGGCTCTAAACCCAACAGTTTCTTAGATATTCCCAGAAAACTAATTTCATTTAATACACTAAAGAAGGAAAGCAAGCCACTAACCATGATAAAAGTATCTCAAGAGGTGGCATCCAACTTTCCATCTATTTCTGGAATAAGTAATGCCACTCCATTTATTACAATTCTGTGAAAGGTTGCAAATTGCTATAAGGTTATCACGGAACCAACTAAAACTGTAAAATCCATCAATGCGCTTAAGGGGTTCAAGGAGTACCCTAGATTTTTTCACACGACTTACACGTGCGATATGTCGTACAGAAGGTCTATTATATCTCCAAACAGCAACATTATTTTCAAAAATTCCTGATTTGAAATAGTAGACTGTTTTTTGCTGATTTTAGGAATTTGGGCCATTGGAGGCTATAGAAAACTGAATTTTCATGCACCACAAGCCTTTATAATTTATAAAAGGGGTCTTCCTGTAGTTGGGCACTTGACACAACGGTTAAGGTCAGTTCGTATGTGACGTGTATTGCGATTCGTCTAACATTGATGAATTTTATTTTCACGCCAAGAAGAACACGTTAGGTAAATTTAGTTTGAGAGCACATTTTAGCTAATCATTTTTCTTTGCCAACAAACAGGTTCCAAGCCCCTAAACATTGCAACAGTAGATCAATTGGTAACATCTGGTTATTAATACCGAAGACCGTTCGAAGAATGGGTACTTCTGCTAGTCTAACCATATAAACCAAACATTAAATAGCAATAGTTACACTGATGATAAGTGGCTAGAGTGACCAACTATTTTTGTGGAAAAATAAGGGATATTACTATATTCTTGACCAAAAATTGGTTCCTTAGTTTAGGGGCTGCGACAACGCGGTCATGTAACCCCGTGTACTTTGGGTGTGTCACGTGTGTGTAGAATCTGTTTGATAACCGGTGTTAATTGTGATGGCTGTATTAGTGTGGGTTATCCGTTTTTAATTCAAGTAAGGACTGTAGACATGCATTTTAAGTAGTTCCTATTTTTGCTGCCAAACGCCACCGTGAACGACTACTAGTTCAGAACTTGGTTACTAGACGCCATCGCAGTCGGCTACTGACGACGAACGTAGGAACCTAAGAGCGTTGGTCAAATTTAACCTATAATTTAGCTTCACACAAGTGTAATTAGTGGAAGTTTCTTTAACATGCCATAAATCTATGACATGGGACCGCCGGCTTTACTTCCCCTCCGAAGGATACTGAGGGATATTTAACGCTCTTAAAATTCCGACGACTTCGGCCGGGTTTGAACCTGCGATCTCGGGCATAGAAGCTCAGTATGCTACCAATTACGCGACCGAAGCCGCTTTGACAAAAAAAAAAAAAAAGGGGGAGATTTAGAACACGGCAAAATACGACCCCTATACGCCTCACAGGTGATGTAGAGTGAAACTAAAAACCACTGAAACAACTGCAAAGCAAATATAATAATATTAAATTTTGATGGCTTCGGTGGTGTAGTTGGTAGCATGGTGGGCTTCTATGCCCAAGATCGTGGGTTCAAACCCGGCCGAAGTCGTCGGATTTAAGAGCGTTAAATATCCCTCAGTATGCCTTCCTTCGGAGGGGAAGTAAAGCCGGCGGTCCTATTTCATAGATTTATGGCATGTAAAAGACCCTTCCACTAACTGCACTTGTGGAAGCTAAAGTGCGTAGGTTAGTTTGATAACGTGCTGGCTGCGATGACATATA
This sequence comes from Meconema thalassinum, assembly GCA_946902985.2. Taxonomy (NCBI): domain Eukaryota; kingdom Metazoa; phylum Arthropoda; class Insecta; order Orthoptera; family Tettigoniidae; genus Meconema; species Meconema thalassinum. The sequence continues at coordinate 598,432,595 of OX336388.2, read as the reverse complement.
GCAGCCAAGTCCGCAGCTAAGTGTCGTTGATGGTAGCATTTGGTAGCAAAAGTGGGAACTACTTGAAAAAATGATCGTCAGCAGTCCTTCTACCTGAATCACAGATAATACACACTAATACAGCCATCAAAATTAACACCGGTTATCAGACAGATTCTACACATACCCATAGTGCACGGGGCTACATGACCGCGTTGTCGCAGCCCTTAAACTGAGGAACCAACCAACCAATAATATTAATCCAATGCTAAGTTACTTTTTTCTGAATTTTATTTTGTTACAATTTATATTTTATTTTTTTATTTTTAACCTCAAACTATCATCATATGGTTACCATCCAGTTCAGTATAAGTTACTTTTAGCACGATACAAGAATATTAGCCATGCTTGATGCCTATGGGGCACATGACCTCGCTGTTCCGCCCCTTAAAACAACAATAACTATTATCATGTTGGAAGCCATTTTTCAGTGTTGCCTTAGTAATCGAAATTTAATGTTCTTCGGTTAGTAGCGGAATGGTAATAATGGTGGAAGTTTATAAGGGCCGATTTGATCATTCTTGTAAAGTTGAACTCTGTCAGTAGAGTAGTGGATTGGGCAAGTACAGTATTAGTTTGAGGGGAGAGGGCAAATTGAATGGAACCGTTTGACGCAGCACATTTTCAGTCTTATGCCTCCAAATGTTCGGAGGTTTAAGAAGCTAGTCAGGCAGTGTATTTCTTCTTTGGTCGATTGGGCCACCTTTGGACCACGGTGCTTGTGCTTTAGCTGTTGTCTGCCACTTCTGGTGATTTTGGTGGATTGTTTGGCGGCTGCTTTAGTGCTGAAATTTTGAGACTTTCTATTGGACAAGTAATCTTTCATTTTCTTGCTGAACTCTATCTTACGTTCCTCGGACCATTTCGTGGACGCGTTGTGGCGAACTACTGTAATGCATGTTAGGAAAGGCCTGGATTCAATTGTAGGACGGTAGCGACTCCTGTCATTTATTGTGTCTTGCTGAATATTAAGTTCGTTTCATCCACAAGAACCCAGTGGCTTTACCATTCTTGGCTACCTTGAAGATCTTATAAGACAGCCTGTGTTGGTCCATTCTGTACAGGTGGCTGTAGAAAGCCAGGCGTCTCCTTCTGATGGCACCGGTGAGGTTTTCCTGGTGATTGTAGAGTTTGCAATTTGGTTTGTACCACCGTCTTCCAACTGGTAAGATCCTTGGTCCCACTATTTTCCGCAAGAATCTCCTTTCCTGTACCTCGAGGGTCTTCTTAGTTAGAATCAGGCACTCAGCTGCGTAGAGGATTGATGGTCTGACTACTGCATTATAGTGTCTTAGTTTGACATTTATTAATCTCATATTTTTTTTCAGGATTAGGGAACCGCCCATTACAATCAGGTACAATCGTTTTGACCGATTGAAAAACATTAAATTTCGACAATAACTAACAATAATGATGCCTGATGATGTACACAATTCACATGCTCAAGAGTAGGCTACACAGTATCCTTAAGATATAACATTCACCAATGATCCGTACCAACTTCGGCAGGTTATGGTTATTGTGTTGCAGAACTAAACTTAGAACCATGGATACGCTTTTATTCATCTATTCGTATTAAAAGTACCTCGCACGTTTCAACGACTGGGAACTAAGTGCGCTTGTACAGCGTGTTTTTTTTTTTTTTGCTGGAGCGGGGCCAGTGGCCAGCAACCAGGCGGACGCACGCCTTCCACCAGCCAACCGAACTCGGCCCGCAGATTGCGCGGAGGTAAAAACCGTAACAGAGTACATTGATTTCAACCTAACGAGGCGAGCTAACCAGGGTAACTAAACTTTCATCAACAAGGGTGTGAAGTGTCAGCACACAGACAAGAAGGTAACATAAACAACAGCTTCCTGCAAGATTTGATTAATAAAATACAGATGTTTTTATTTATTTATTTATTGGGAGTCTGGATGATCTCACGTCACCAGTTAAACTTTAGAACTTACCTTTTCACAGAAGATGCAGAAAATGTTCTCCTTCAGCTTACAAACAGTAACTTTTGGAAGTTACATCGTTACATTATCTACCTATTCCTGTACCCCCTGCGTGTTTACCGTGATTAGGCCTAAGCAAAGCACGGACCTAAGCCCGTTTGATGTTTAATTGTGGGGTTATTTGAAATACAAAGTGTACAGATCAATCACCCATACTCAACTGGAGCTGGAGAACAATACACGGCGTCAGATATCCCTCACAACAGAAGGGAATTACAACGTAAACACGCTAATTTATTTACGCGGTACAAAGCCTGTCTGCCAGCTGAAGGAGAACATTTTCAGCATCTTCTGTAAAAAGATAAGTTCTTTAATCACCATTTTCTGGTGGATTTACCATTAATTAATGTTATCTGTCATGGTTTCTACCTCTGCGCAATCTGTGGCCCGAGTTCAGTTGGCTGGCGGAAAGCGTGCGCGCACCTGGTAGCTTGCCGCTGGCTCCGCTCCAGCGAAAAAATTACCCTGTACTTGACATAGCAACTAGGTGTCGCAAATGTGTCACGTCTAATTCCAAGCAGACCCGTAGCCCAAAAGCATGTATCCATGCTAACATTACGAGTATCTGCTAAGTTCCCAACCTGGTTCAGAGAGCGCAATGCTGTCAATAACCAAGAAGCACACTTCTGTGTCCGAAAAGTGAGTCTCTGCCTGCCATTGGCCCGGAACATCAAGTGGAATCAACTTCAAAAGGGTTGCTCAGTCGACTCTCTTTGTCAGGAACTTGTACAAGAACATAGCATGGGCACATTAATTACGTACCCTGCCTGGTGCTGAATCCCAGCCTATGTCTCCTAATGAATTTAACTTATAAGAATGTTATTATTATTACTCTCACATAGGAAACACAAGCCGTGTCCTGTAAGAAGGTTTCAACAAGAAAGCTAACAATAAATCGCACAAGAAACCTCCAAGGCTTGCCTGCTATAAAACTAAGTAAATGTGCTTGTATCCTCTTAAAGACGGAAACAGATCTTTATCCACCAGAAATGTGAATGTTCTCAAATTTAAGAGAAAAACAATGTCTTCCATTTCCGGAGACATGACCACTCCATTTAAAGACAAGACTGCTTTTAGATAATTATAATTATCTCAATTTTCCAACATGAGTGCTGTTGTAAACAAACATTCACTTTCCCCAGAAAACCTTGTATTTTCTTAAGACAATCCAAGGTATTACAGTATGTGATTGTGATTGTTTGGTCTCTATGTAGAACAGTGTCATCCCATTGGTCAACCAACTATGTAAAAGGCCTCTTGACTGGCTAAAGACTTGACTGAATATTTGTATAAAAGATGGTGTATTGTAACAGAACTCTCTCTCTCTGTAAACATCGCTCTTCGAGCTCTCTAAAAACTTCACTCTGTGAAGGTCTGTAAAGCGACCAAGCTGTATTTAATGGTTAACTATTAAACAAAGATATTACAAAACTACAAACTGGACTTCTTCATTTTATTTGAATGAGATATAACTCAGCTGTGTGGAGAACCTTTTGGACCATAGCTTAACATCAAGAAGAAGCAACAAACTTAACACACATTCGGCGTGACAGAGTATTTCCCACACCCATGATCCCATAGGTCTCAGAATCGAGTGCAGTGGCGCAACTGGAGGGTTGCTTCAGGAGGGAGATGAGCTAAATCAAAATTATATTGGGGCGGTGAGGGCTCGGACATAATGAGACATAATGAAAGCAAATATACAACCCCGAAGTTTCAAAACCTCCTATCTCATTTTTTTCGCTCAAGCTAAAAAAATTACCCATTTCATTGATATTATATTATAAAGTTCAGGTTTCTTCGCGATGGCCTCCGTGGCTTAGGCGGCAGCACGCCGGTCTCTCACCGCTGGGTCCGTGGTTCAAATCCCGGTCACTCCATATGAGATTTGTGGTGGACAAAGCGGAGGACACCGGTTTTCCCTGTCCAAAAATTAATTCTAACAACACTCACCACTCTCATTTCATTTCATCTGCCAATCATTTAATCATTGCCCCAGGGGAGTGCAACTGGCTTCGGCAGCCGGCACAGTTCGTATCCTCGCTGCTAGATGGGGGCTTCATTAATTCCAATCCAGACCCGGTCGGTCGACTGGAAGCAGGCTGTGGATTTTCATTTTCAGGTTTCTTCGCGAAATCATCTAGCCCTTTTCATTCCCCGACATTGCATAACTATTAATAAATAACAGTTTCCAACTGAAGTTTAACTTAAAACAGAAATACAATTTTACACAATATTATTCACTTTCCAACAGTACACTCACACTCGGATACTGACAGAATGGCAGCTGACAAGTGGTGTATTTTAGGAAAGCGATGAGGAAAGATAGTGCCACGCCCTTCTCACTGCAAACCCAGCCGAGGTCGTCGGATTTTTAAGAGCGTTAAAAATCCCTTAGTATGCCTTCCTTCGGAGAGGAAGTAAAATCGGCGGTCCCATGTCATAGATATATGACATGTTAAAGAACCTTCCACTAATTACACCTGTATGAAGCTAAATTAATTATAGGTTAAACAACGCTCTTAGGGTTCCTACGTTCATCGCCAGGAGCTGACTGCGGTGGCGTCTAGTAGCCAAGTTCCGAACTAGTAGTTGTTGACGGTGACGTTTGGCGGCAAAAGTAGGAACTACTTGAAATTCAATGTCTGCAGTCCTTACTTGAATTAAAAATAGATAACACACACTAATACAGACATCACAATTAACACCGGTTATCAGATAGATTCTACACACACCCAAAGTACACGGAGCTACATGACCGCGTTGTAGCAGCCCCTAAAATAATTAAATTAACCAACCAACCAACATCTCACTGCCATCACTCTGGCTATCTGAACAGCTGGCCATTTTGCTCATTCAGTAAGTGTTAAGTTCAGGTAGTGTAACGCTAAAAAAATACACGTGGCACGCTCTTACTAAAACATCCTGTGTATTGAATGTAATTAAGTGCACAAATTTGACAGTTGTTTGTTCCAAGACTGCATTTATTTAGCGTATGGCACATACAATCAAGTAATATACAGAAATAAATTATATACATATTTACATAACAAGAAAACAACGAACAATAGAAGACACCTTGCAATTGAATGTCAGGATCATTGATCCACTGTATTGCTCCTGGAGTTGCCATCAAGAAATCCTCTTTGCTACCTGTGTACGCCCGCGTTTCACATTTGCTCACAATGGTCCGTCGCGCACCTCCGTAGTCACACGTAGCTGTCGGCAACTTGTTCCATTGCCTCTGCACCTACTATGGCCTGTTCTTATTCTATTCATGGCTGTCCATGTTTTACGTGGTAGCTGGAATCCACTATGGGGGACATTGAAAAATGAAGTTTATCAACAGAAGCCAGCTACACTGAATGAGCTACGAGAAACCATCGAGGCGTCCTGTTCGGCTATCACACCGGCAACACTGACAGCCGTAGTTCGGTCAGCAGTTCAGCGGCATAGGCGTTGTTTGGCTGCTAAAGGGGGTTACTTTGAACACATAAAATAACCTTCCCCCCGTGCAAGAATTGTAATGGTATGTTATTTTTTTCCGAAGATATTAACTATCAAACTGTGTCAACCTTTTTCTGGACCCCTCGTGTATTAATCAAATGTACTTTTTTCATGTTATTTTGGCATATTCCAGTAATTGAAAAATATATTGCGTTGACCGAATAGAAAGCCTGAGAATGTAACACGTTTCGTTTTAATTCTGGTTGGTTGAATCCTTAGTTTAGGGGCTACCACAACGCGGTCATGTAGCCCCGTGTACTTTGGGTATGTGTAGAATCTGTCTGATAAACAGCGTTAATTGTGATGACGGTATTAGCGTGTGTTATTTGTTTTTAATTCAAGTAAGGTCTGCAGACGATAATTTCAAGTAGTTCCTACTTTCGCTACCAAATGCTACCGTCCATGACACCCTAGCTGTAAACTTGGCTACTACTAGATGCCATCGCAACTAGCACCTGGTGACGAACGTTGGAACATTGAGCATTAATCAAACGTAACCTACACATTTTGCTTCACACACGTTTAGTTAGTGGAAGTACTTTTACATGCCATAAATCTATGACATGGGCCCGCCGGCTTTACTTCCCCTCCGAAGGAAGGCAAACTGAGGGATTTTTAACGCTCTGAAAAAAATCTGACGATTTCGGTCGGATTTGAACTACTAGATGCCATCGCAACCTGTAGACTAATAAAAGACTCGGGTTCCGGTTACAGGCTTTGGGCATAGAAGCTCTATGAACAACAGAAGAATATGCAATTAAAGCCTTCAAATCAATCTGACGTAAACAAACCAACTACGCCACTGAAGCCGCCCGTTCTAATTCCTTTATGTAGTTTAAGTGTACATTTAGAGCATAGGAATTCGAAGTTGTTATTTCTTTTACTAACGTGCCGCTCTTGAACAGTTCCAAGATTCGAGAACAGAGGGTTAAAACCACATGATTTACGTTCAAAAATCAATAAAAACAGAGGAATTGAACCCAGCTCAGGTGTCCTTCGGTATCCCAATTCCGATGAGCTTAAGTCCCAAGGGGACAAAACATCACATAAAGTATGGTAATAAAAGACTCGGGTGCCGGTTGCAAGCTTTGTTATTTGACACCCAGAATGCAGCTTGCATGTTGAATTTCGCCGTTCCTTGGAACGCTATGAAAGTCAAGGAGGTTAGATATCTAAGCTTCTTGACAGTAGCGTTTTCTAGTAGGGAATGGAGGAACTTTGTGTTGGCGGAAAATCCAGAGATTAATTTTGCCGTAATGAAAACGGCCTACTGAATTCATATGGGTTCTTTGACATGCCAACAACGTGTGACATGCATTTCGTGATTTTTTGGCCTTTCAAAAATCACTTACCACGGCCAGAAGCGAACCTGCAAGCTTGGGGTTGGTAGTCGACACGAAAACCACTCACCCACCATGGTAAGCAATAAAACACATAATCAGTTATTTAAAAAAAAAACTAATTTTGAACCAAAGATTGACACTGATTTGAAGTATCGTGGTGTAACGGCTGACGCTCCTGTGGTCTGGGTTCAAATCCCGGCTCTGCCAAGAAATTTTAATTCTGCTCTGACGGCTGGAACGAGGTATACTCAGCCTTGTGAGGCGTAGTTGATAGCATGCTGAGCTTCTTTGCCCAAGATCGCGGGTTCAAATCCGGCCGAAGTCGTCGGATTTTTTAAGAGCCTTAAAAATCCCTCAGTATGCCTTCTTTCGGCGGGGAAATAAAGCCAGCGAGCCCATGTCACAGATTTATGGCATGTAGAACCACCTTCCACTATCTATTAGTGTGTGAAGCTAAATTTTTAGGTTAGATTTGATAAACGCTCTATTAGGTCCAACGTTCGTCGCCAGGTGCTAGTTGCAGTGACATCTAGTAGCCAAGTTCACAGCTAGATGTCGTTGACGGTGGCATTTGGCAGCAAAAGTAGGAACTACTTGAAATTGATCTGTGCAGTCCTTCAACACTAATACAGCCATCACAACACCGGTTATCAGACAGATTCTACACACACCCAAAGTACACGGGGCTACATGACCGCGTTGTCGCAGCCCCTAAACTGAGGAACCAACCAACAAACCAACCGATTTGCACCTCAACTATCCTGGAAGTGGTTTTCCGCGGTTCCCCCACTTCTACTCCAGGCAAATACTGAAATGATTCCTAACTTCAAGGCCACGACCGCCTCCTTCCCAATTCTAACCCCAATTTACAAATACACCACTAGTACAGCCATACCGGGTGAGTTAGCCGTGGTCGTTACGGCGTGGTTGCTGGTAGTCGCTCATATCCGGGACCTGGGAGGTTCGAATCCCTCCACCGGCAACCTTGAAGATGGTCTTCTGTGGTTTCCCATCTTCCTTCCAGGCAAATGCGGGGGTTGGTCCCTAACTTTAGGCCACAGCCGCTACCTTCCAACTCCTCGCCCTTACATTCAAACTTTCCGCCTCCAGACAACATTCCATACGCGACGGTACTTGTAGCTCACCCCGTGGGTGTCCGCATAGAAGCAGCTACAAACTGGCCAGCCGAACATGTCCTCGGACACTCCCGGCACTAAAAGCCATACGCTAAAAAAATGTACAGCCATCACAATAACACAGGTTATCACAGAAATTACACACACACCCAAATACTCGGTGCTATATGACCACGATGCGATGTTGCAGCCCTTAAAATAACCAACAGCGAATGTGAGTCAAAAAGAATTCACAGCTCTGTACTTTTATTGCTACTAGCATACTGCTAAATTCTTGGAAAACCAACTTACTTTTCTTTCAATCTTCCGAAATGATCGTTCCGGATCTGTCAACATTGTTTCCAACTCCTCCAAGCAGTCATATTACGCGATGTTCCGTTCATGGCTATGCTGGGATGTTGCCAAGCCACATCCCACAAGATGTGAGGCCTCGGGGATAAACAGTAAGACTTGGCAGCATTGCTTGAACTACTTAATGATAATAATTGTTTTATAGGGCGGAACAGCGAACTACTTGAACCCAGAACTGATAACATCGACTTTTTCAATAAGCATTTCTCGACTGTGTTTGTAGCCAACTGTTAAAGACTCGCGCGCCGAACGAAGAAAATAATACTTGGAACTTCCTTGTGACGAATCGCTCAGGGTCAAGCAAAGGACGACCTTGAGGGGAGTATTTACCTGATTCTCTTATTAGCCCGAGGAGATGGCCGGGAGTGCACAAATTATTGCGATTATTATATCATTATCATCAGTGCCCAACACGAAGGGTTCACAAAGGTAAACGTGTGGCCTAGAGCAGTGATTTCACACTCGCATGCCACCAAGAGGCACACTACAGGCCAGTGGCAGCGCGTGGATGAAACATCTGGGGGTTCACTACTTTGAAAATTAACGTGGCCAAATTTAATGTTACTTGATGTTTACATAGACGTAAAATAGTGACATTGCATGACTAGAAAGGTGGCTTTCCTTTGAAGACACACGATTGCAGCTCGAAGAAGTTACCAAAACTATGAGAAATGAAAGACAGAGAATATAAGGTGTAATTACCTTAAGCTGATCCAGTTTCGTCTGATGTTGAAGACGTTGCTGGCGTTGGTATAACAGCTGTCGTCTGTGTGTACAGGAAATCCATCCTACTTTCCTTCCTGGCGGCGAATAAGTCAATTACCTTCTCATTAAAATCGACTAATTTATGAGTCATCTCCTTCTCGATGGACAACATAGCGAGAGCAGACAGCCTATCTTCATGCATTGTACTCCTCAGGAATGTCTTAATCCGCTTTAAAGTGGAAAAACATCTTTCTGCTTTAGAAGTAGTCATGGGGACAGTAATAATTAATTTCAAAAGTTTCATCACTTCTCCGAAAGGTTCCTTGATATTGTTCTCTATCAAAAAAGCAAGGAAGTCAGTTGCATCTTTCATTTCTTTAAAATCATTTCCTGAATAAATCACCTGCAGTTCGGTTTTCAGTTTATATTTAGCAAGAAAAGGATAGGATTCTGTAACATACGTAAGATTCTCCGCTGGAAAATTATTTTGGAAGGATGGGAAGAATTGGTGGTCAAAGAAGGTGAAGGCCCGTAAGTGGTTGGAAAAGTTGAATCTCTCTTTGCTGTGATTTATAATCACGTCACACACCTCCTTTGCCGCAATGTTTCTCGAGTAATAACTATTTTCGCATCTTCTTTTCCCTCTGTTGTCTTCTACATTTTCCTCCACAACGATGCTGTCATCATTGTCCCTTACTTTCAAAATTGCAGTTTCGAAGGAGCTTACTGCACTTCGCACTGATACTGGGTTAGCAGAACGCTTTTGTAATTGGTTGTATAGAATGTCCACGTGAGGCATAACACTGTGAAAGAACTCTAACCAAAAAGTAAACGTTGGCTGTTGTATTTTCAGACGTAGTCCATGTGCTTGGTTCATAGTAGCTGTTTGTCTGCTCGTGTCTTCGATTTTCTCCAAGCATTCCAGAATTGCATCCTTATGCTCATGCAATGTAAGAACGCATCTTGATTTATAGTTCCATCTCGTAGCTGAGCCCTGCGGAACTCTTCTGCCCACAACCTCATCAAGAATGCCCATTCTCTGAGGCGAAGGAGAAAAAAAAATGCTGGAATCTCTCCAATGGTGGCAAAGAACAATCGCACTTCTTTGTTGTGGCTAGCAGCCTGAGCCAGAATTAAATTCAATTGATGGGCGTAACAATGCACAAAGTAAGCAAATGGGTAGTCTTGTCTTACAATTGTTTGTACTCCGGAGTGTCAGCCACTCATAACATTGGCACCATCGTAACTGGGAGACTACTTTTTCTTTGTGCTCTCCAACTACGTGAGTGAGGACCCCTTTTATACAATCGGCTAATGAGCAGGCGTCGTTTCCTGCTGGGTTTAAGAAAGTCCAGACCCTTTCAACAGGCTTTCCATTAGCTAATACATAACAAAGTACAATGACTAACTGACACTTTGAAGACACATCAGATGTTTCATCTGCTATCAGGGAGACAAAGTCTGCAGTAGCTACTTCAGCTAAAATATTCTCGCGACACACATGCAACATACATTCCAGAATGTCATTTTGAATGTCCTTCGACGTACTCTTGAAGACTGTAGCACTGTTGAAATGACCCCTAACGACGTTATCCAATGCCGAAGTAAAATTAATGAGTCCTCTGAATACGCCTGGATGGTTTGAATCGAGTATTTCGTCATGACCTCTCAAAGCAAGTTCAAATTCACCACAGAAATTCACGCAGTGCTTCACTTCGAGAGCACGTACCTATTTTGTCTGACACTATCATTATGCCTCTCAATATTCCTTCTGAAAGCGCTACTTAGCTGCTGCCTAATATCTGTTTTCCCCAGAACTGAAAGATCTAAACATGCACTCTTATGCGTAATAGATACTTCGTACTTATTGACCTTTTTTGTTAAATGGCTGAGATCTGATACCCCTGTTTTTGTCCAATTCGTGTCCTTACCCTTAGCAAAAAAGCAAGCACGGGAAACAGAAAAGCCTATTAATGGTATCGCAACCACATAGCCAAGTATTCCTCTCGTAAATCTGTGGCTAAATGTTCTACAAAAATCCTTACCTCTACTAGTTTGCTTCTGAATAACGTTCGGGGAGGGAAGAGGCCTACCAAACTGCTTTATTTTGCACTTTTCTTCTATACTAAGTGTTGGAAAGGTATCCTCTAGAAGAAATCGAACGGTATTCATTTTCACACTGATGAATACACGACACACGCATCAAGACACCGCCACACACCGTGATAACGAACGTCAGATGCAATAGAGCACTTCGATAAACACAGACTTGGGAAGATAGGTTGGTTGGTTGGTTGGTTCTTAAGTTTAGGGGCTGCGACAACGCGGTCATGTAGCCCCGTGTACTTTGGGTGTGTGTAGAATCTGTCTGAAAACCTGTGTTAATTGTGATGACTGTAATAGTGTGTGTTATCTGTTTTTTAATTTAAGTACTGCAACTTAGAATTTTTCAAATAGTTCCTACTTTTGCCGCCAAGCGCCACCGTCAATGACTACTAGGCCAAGTTCAGAACTCAGCTACTAGACGCCACCGCAGTCGGCTCTTGGCAACGAACATAGAAACCTAAGAGCGTTGTTTACATTCTTAACCTATCCAATTTAGCTTCACACAGGTGCAATTAGTGGAAGGTTCTTTAACATGCCATAAAAATATGACATGGGACCGCCGGCTTTACTTCCCCTCCGAAGGAAGGCATACTGAGGGATTTTAACGCTCTTAAAAAATTCGACGGCTTCGGCCGGGTTTGAACCCGCTATCTTGGGCATAGAAGCTCAGCATGCTACCGACTACGCCACCGAAGCCGCTACTTGAGAAGATATTCGCTAAGGTACTGTCCGGAGGTGGTTGAACTGATAGGTCAGAAATAAACACTGCTTCAAGAACGTGTTAGGCAGACTGTTATTTATGTTCTTATCTTGACGTATTTTGCCTTTATGAGCACTTCTAAATAATTAAAAGTTTACATTAATTACATAAACATAGGCTACGTACGCCTATTGATGTTATACAAATAGTAATTACAAAAGTATTCTGGTTCATTGAGGTTAATTATATCTAAAACGCAAAATCGTGATATTAAAGTCCCTTCAAAACGTACCATAACAGACAAATTTTAAACCGCACACTTGGAGACAATACATCGCCCAGGGCTGCATCCGCTAACTTCGGGGTGGTTCGAGATAGATCGTGTCTAGCGCTGGCTTGAGCTGGTCCTTTCACCAGCGATAGTTTAGCTTTGTACTCGGCTTACCCCCCTTGCCTCACCCTACGCCGCGCCCATCAATCCCTCCTTACGTCCCACCACCGCGCGCCGGTGATCCAGAAATTGAACCTTTCATGCGCCAGCGATCCAGAAATTGAACCGTTTCACTGGTTCCGGAGAGCAACCGAGTGTTGATGTAAAAATTATCCCTCCGTGCGCAAATTTACATATGTAATTAAAGAAATACGCACTTGATTAACCATTTTACTAAGAGTTATATATTTCCAGGGGGTTCACTGAACCACTGAAATATAGAACGCGCCGCCACTGCTGCAGTCTACAGTCTAGTCTAGCAAAGATAGGATTAACAACCATTTGACTTTTGACGGACATGATCTGCTTTTAAATAATTTTTATTCTTGTAATGTAGGCATTCTAATTTTCGAAAATGTCCGGCATTTTTTCCTGCAGAGATTGATAACCGTCCCAACAGTTATACATTTAGGTTTCAGAAAGAAAGTATCATGTTCATGGGGACAATCATGTTGACCAACTGAAAAGCATTTAAATATCATTCAATAAGGCAACACTGAAAAATAGTTTCCAACACGATAACGACAGGCTTTTGTCAATTCGTTAATTCGTTTTAGAAGCTTGGGACATCTTTGGTCGTTAACCCTAAGCGAAGACCACCTCGTGGTGTAGTGGCTAGCACTCTTAGCTACCCCACGCCTAAGGTCCAGGTTCGATTTCCCGCTCCGCCAGGATATTTCATTCTGACCTGAGGGTTGGCAGGGAGAGCATGAGCCGCATGAGCCAAAACTGAGAAGAGGTGGGTTCCATAGTTTCTCACTTCTATTGAATTATATATGAATTGCAGCCAATGGTCATAGCTGGGTATTTTTGATTGAACGTCGGAGGGCCCCCAACAAGTTCAATTTCAAGTAGTTCCAACTTCGGCTATCAGATGCTACTGTAAATAAAACCTAGCGGCGAACGTTGTATCTTGATAGAGCGTTTCTAACTAGCCAAATATAACCTACAAATTTTGCTACACACTACAAATTGCAGAGGTAGGTTCTTTTACGTGCCATAAATCTATGCCATGGGCCTGCCCGCTTTACTTCGCCTCCGAAGAAAGGCATACTGAAGGGTTTTAACGCTCTTTAAAATCTGTCGACTTCGGCCAGGTTTGAACCAGCGATGTTGGGCCTAGCAGTTCAGCATGCCACCGACTACGCCGCTTCTATTTAAAGAAAATATTAGCGGACCGGAAGTCGATATACATCGACCTAGGAGCCATGTTGAATCGTGGAAGCTCTATCAAGACCCACCAGCCGCCTATGCTCCCAACGATCTATTATAGACACTACTGATTGCGAGAGTTTTCTGGCGAAGCTAAAATTAAATAACAGAGCTACTGCAATAAGCTACACGGTAGCAACAACCATTTCAAGGAGGATTATTGTAATACCTGTAATAACGATGAAGGGAAGGGCGCCTTTGATCATAGCCTTGCAGTAAAAATGCGTGACAAACAGTATGGTGATGATGATGATCACGACCTAGTATTATTTAAAAAAGTATTATTTGCGATTCCCGTGGGCCAAACGTTAAGATCATAAGAGCAGAGGAAAGGGGGAGCATAGGCAATGTTTCCAGACCCATCTGCAAGTGAAGATTACCCCTCAACGTAGCCCCACGTCCACAAAGGGTAGTTAAGTCAGGAGATTGATTCTATTTGCTTGGATTTATTTTGTCTGGCAAGCTTAGAAATATTATAGCCTAACGAGATTATATTACCCTTCTGTAATCTCGGGGTACCATATGCACATAAAGGGGGAAACAATACAAAATGCGTAATATTTAGTTTTAAAATACATAGGGGAGACTCACAATTAAATCCGCAATATTAAGGGGTTGATGGTAAACAAGATAAATTGAGGAGAAGGTTTCTAAAAATGTAACCTAGAAATTAAATTACTACATAGCCTGTTTGCGACATAAATTTAGTTATTAAAAATTCTTCTACCGTGTGTTGTCTAAATCAATTAATAACACTTTCGAAAAAATTGGTAACTTATTAGTTTCTTTATACTGTTGGTACTAGTGCTAAATCCACGATACCTTGTCTGAATGTACAAGAAGTCTAATAATATACTACCTCATAAATGAATCACCGCAACACATGAGATTTTATAAATATTTCACAAACAAAATACAACACAGGTTTTCACGATTTTACCACCAGGTGGTAGCATTTGTCGTTTCAAAATACACAGTAAAGGGTACTCGACACAACTGGTGAAATGAACTCTTCTCTTGCGCTGGGGTATTTCTGCAGAAAAGGTAAATTTCAAGTGCTGCGGAATTAGGATAGTCAGCCCTATAGTACAACATATAGTTATTTAGATGTAATTATAGCCTAATATGTTCTTAATGATGACAGCTTTCATTAATCTAAGTACTGTAGTTGCATATTTACAGTAAGTAAGTATAGACGTTGCATACGGTAATCGGTGGAAAATTCGAATTACAATCTTCGAATGAGACAAATTGCACTGCAAAAATACGTAAATGTTCGAGATGAACAAGAATGTGTATACAGGGTTATTAAAATGATTGAAGTGATTTCACAGCTCTGCAGTAGCTTTAGTCTATTATTTGACATATTGTCACAGGGCTTTGCACACACACACACACACACACACACACACACAGAGAGAGAAACTCAAAAAGTTCTTTTGTACATATTACAAGTGCTCCATATGTGCCCTCTAGTGATTCTACATATATCATGTCGATAATCAAGTTCTTTCCACGTTCAGTGTGGCATGTTCCTATCAATCTGTTCAAAAGCACTGTCGATGCGAGCTCGCAGTTCAGGTAGGTTTGTTGGTAGAGGCGGTGTTAACACTGAGTCTTTTACATAACCTCACCCAAAAAAAAAACTTCGCATGGGGTTAGGTCGGGAGAGCGTGGAGGCCATGACATTAATTGCTAATCATCAAACCCACCACGACCGAAACAGCGGTTTTGCAATTTCCTGTTTAAAAATTCTCGAACATCATGAAGGAAGTTACGGTAGACTGATGTGAATGCATTTCAAGCACAACATACGCTATCTAGGCACCTGCCACCATCTTGCCTAACTGCTCACTGCTGCACACTGATGGCAGAAATCTAAAGTGCGGCTGCAACAATACAAAACTTTTTGAGTTTTTCTATATGGCTGTTGAGTTTTGCATATTATGTCAATTAATGTAGCTAACTTACTGTGAGTTTATGAAATCGCTTCAACCATTTATAATAACCCTGTATATTTACCATTTTGTTACGGTGAGGGTATCCGTATTCACTATTGATAGATTTAATTTATTTGATGGATATCTGCGTTATCAACACTAAAACGTGATATTTATTAAATGTTGTACCGTACCTTCTTCAGCGTCAGAAATGTATAATGAACTACGTTAACAATATTGATATTAAGAAAATGGATATCCTAACGATAATAATTTAAATTTTAAAAAATCCCAAAAACCTATCTCTTCTCTTCATTAACAGTCACCACAAACATCTCTCCTCTCCCACTCGTCCTAATAACTTTTCCTGTAACACCATATTTCAAATGCTTCTATTCTCCTCGTCTCTGCTGCGCCAACAGGCCCGAGTGCCACGTTCCAGACAAAGGTCTTCTGATACCTAAATCTATATTTTATGTCAACAGATTCCTTTTCTGTAGAAATGCTTTCCTTGCCTGTACCAACTTACTTTTTATATCCTCTCTGCTCCGTCCATCACTGCTTATTTTGCTTCCTAAGCCCTCAGACTAGAAATACATTTCTTGCCAGAGCTGGGATCGAACCCGGATCCTTACACGACAAATTCGATATTTCGTCTATGTGCCAAGGTCTGTCCAAATTTCAAGTACTGTAGACAGTGTTACCCACAGAATCTCAAACGGTAAGTAGGCCTACGTAAAGTTTGGTTTAGTTCAGTGAATAGGTGTAGATTTGTGCCAAAGGGCCTAAATCTAGGGAATGAAGAGAACTTTCCGAATTTCGAAAGACAGTGTTACCCGCAGGGGTCGACAAGGTAAGTACATAAAATTTGGTTCAGTTCGGTGAAACTGTGTAGATTTATATACATAGCAAGCAAACAAACAAACATTCAGCTTTAGGCTATATATACACTAGCAACCCGCCCCGGCTTCGCCCGGGAACAGTTATGAACGCATTACCATTACGTGATAAGCGGTTTCTTTCCCCTAGCTAGCTCGTAAACTGTCGCCTTATAATTGAATGGAGACTGGCTGGAAGAATTGAAAACGTAAAAACACTTATAATTGAAGATAGAGATATGCTCTCACGGACTTTTTTGCAGAACTTTTCATGCGGAACAATTCTTACACTCATAGTATGCTGATATTTTTAACGGTTTGCCCAGCGTAAGCTTAAAATGCGCACGGACGCCAGGCTTTTCTTTCGACATTTTCACTGAAATCGTTACTGCTTGGCTTCCTTTGATCATAAATAAATGTTTTTCTACAGAAACCTGCCTCGAGATAGTATTTACAGAATGGTGAAAACCACATCAAAATCCATCCAATGGTTCTCGAGATTACCCGTGACATTCAAAAATCGGGGACTTTGTTTTATACGAAGTAGAGATATGTTCTCCATGCCATTGAGGAAAATAATACACCATTTCACCGGCAATTGCTGCAAGACCGTGTGGAATTCTCTATGTTGGTAGGTTGAGGAACGAACGAACTGTGGAGGTCTCTAAAATGGTTGCTTTTTACATACTGATATGCAGGTTACAGTAGAGCCCTAGCCTACCGAGGTTGGCCCTCAGTAACTACGGTATGGGGCAGATGACCTCGCTGTTCTGCCCCTTAAAACTTCAATAACTAACTAACTTCGGTATGATCCCAGTGGAATATACTGTGATAGGCAATACAGTAAAAAATTCCTGTCGCCAAATCTGTCGGATAAGATCCATCCACTCGTACCTAATGAGAAGGGAAGACCCCCCCCCCCCCCCCACACACACACACACTTTGTACCTGTGGAGCCGTTTTCACCGTGGCCCACATTTTAACCGAGTGTGTGGATCTTGCTGACTTACGAAGAAACCTTGGTTTGCAGATGACACTCAAACTTATATTAGGCGTTGACGCGGTGGCTGCTGATCGCGTTATCCGCTTTATAAGTGAGAGTGGGTTAGGGCCAGCAATCTAAACTTTCCAGTAAACATTGACTCAACGATTTGTTCGTTTTTGAATGATATTTTTTCGGTAATTTTTTTTTATTTTTATAATTATTATTTTTATTTAACTTTTTGTTTTATTAATTTTAGGTCTTTTCAAATGTAGGTGTCCACCTCTAAATTTTGAATTCAATTCCAAAATTGTATTCTTTAATCTGTGTTAAGAGGGGCAGATGACATCGTAGTTCCACCCCTTAAAACAACAATAACTAACTAACTAACTCTTCGGCCGATAGGTTCAATAGGTTTGCTCACCAGGATATAGTCTGCGCTCGGAGCAATATGCAGCCAAGCAATATGGCAGGCCCACCCAAGGTCGACTGCTTTTACAGTGTGAACGGCCACACAATATTATTGAGACAAGAAGCTGTTGTTGATGTTTATGGGCTTTGCGACATCGTGGTCACGTAGCCCCGCGTACTTGGGTGTGTGTGAGGAATCTTTATACTACTCAATATGTCTTCGTGATGTCTGTACTAGTAATTTTTAATTGAGGTAAGATTTGGGTAGGAAGCGAGCGGAAGCTTTTAGTTTTACGTGACCGATGATAATGCGAAAATGAGCCACGAGACCTCTTTTTACGTGGAATCCGAACCACAGGACATAGCCATTTTACCTCGAAAATCTCACATGCATTGACCGGGAATCAAACCCGGTCCACCTTGGTGAGAGGATAGACGAAAATAGGCAAAATATGGAGGGTTTCGTAGAAGAACCAGACCTCATTGTATACCTCTCATTACGAGAAAGTATTTTACAATTGGAGCTTAATAAACTTTTTTTTCGTCTTTTTATGCATACTGTCCCCGTTAACCGGCATCGAATTGGATGACCCGGCGAAAACATCGCAATTCATGCCGATAACACAAGACATATATCAGATAAACAAAAAAAAATGATTGAGGTCTGGGTTCGAATATAAAAAAAATGCGCCGGTGGGTACGAGAACTCAAGTAGCCTCAGGGGTGGTTAACAGGATGTAGGTATAACAGGTTAAATCAACCCACTCCCAAACCTAAATCAAAGCAATAGCACAACAGAAATCAGAAGATAAGCACAATTAAAAAGATAAAAAATAGGCATCCATTTATTGGCAACTTATTGACCAATACAAATATAGGAAACCCCCAAAAAGCCTATCTTGCCTCGGAGATTCGATCTAAATGAAGGCTTGATGTGGACCGAAGAAAAAGAAAAATATTTCGAGTCCAAATAAACATAATTAAATTTTAAAGGGTCAACGAATCTCCTTGGTCCTATCCTTAAGACACAAATAAAATTAGGAGATATTCGAAGAAAATTAATAAAATATAAAAAAAATAGATTCAGTCACATTTGACTATCAACATCAACTAATCATACTAAATGTCCATCAGGTAGTGTCCTAGATTAGTAATATTGTCACTCACTTGAGTTTATAATGAAAATTAAATAAATAGCTGGCCTAAAAAATAATAGTATTGATCTCCGTTCTAACTAATTATTAATGAATTATTAATTAAAAATAATTGCTGCAACAGTATAGGTCCTACTTGACCACTCAATTAAAGTTGCAATCAGGATTTATATTTATCGTACAACGTTATTTCAGAGTCTAATTACTCAAAATATTTCAGGCAAACATGCACCCATTATCCTACATTTATGCAAAGTTCAAAGTCATGGCTGATCATTATATCACAACTAAAAGTTCCCATCTTTCCCAATTCGATGGTATGCTTGCAATGTATTTCACTCCATCAATTACATAGTGATTAGATTATCGCCTGCCTACTCCTGTGAATACTTAATTCACCACCATAAGACTGCATTTTGCATAGTCATGCTTATTTAGAAAGATATTACACTACTAATTATTATTACATTATTATTTTTTTATATTCACAAAGGGATTCTTCATGATTAATTCTCAGAAAATTTGCCATAAGACGTTCACAGAATATGTGAACTATCATCCTAAATTTATTTTATTACATTCCATTCAATTCTCCTTTCTCTTTTTTTTATAAACAACTACACCAATCAATCTTTTTTTGTAGATAAACTCATTATCTTTTAATAATCATGACCTTTCATTTCATCACATGACTAGTGTGCATAAATTATCTAATGCAGGCATGACCTGTAGCAATGTCAAATGGGTAGGTGTCGAAGCATAATGACGAGCATGCTTTTAATAATTAAATTCTCTATATCAATGAATGTGGACGAAGAAAAAATATATAAAAAGTGATAATCCTTCAGAGTTCACATAATTAGATTCACCAAACGCTGAAGTCAAAATCGAAAGAAAAGAAAAATAATTCAAAATATGAACTCCACCCTAGCTCTCGACAGCTAGTCTACCACCTTCATTTATTCCATCATGGATTCAGTTCAGAATCCGCGTCGTATTTCCAATCTTATCATCGTAGAAAAAAAAATCTTATCATTCAAAGTAGTGACGGATTTACAAAAATCCCAAAAGAAAATATTAACTGGATCATGGTGCCAAGCATGGTGGATAGTTCCTTGCCACGTGTGACAACCCTACAATGTGAATCACTTCCTCATATAATTACTTAATAGACGAAGGGAAAAAAGTGGCCATTATTAATAATAATAATAATAAAATGATTGATCAACAAATAAATAATAATTAGTTCAACTCCATGGCATCTAGTACTACTGAGTAGTACAAACTACTCACAACTACAAATTGAAGTAATGTTTTAGCTCACCAACTGGCCGAAATAAGAAAATATGGTACAAGCCTAGCATACTCATGGGATGCAGAACCTCTGGAACCAAACTTCATTCAGGACCATCTCCTTCCCATTCCAGAACCGGCAGGATTGCATCTTCCACCATCTTCTTCCTCGCCTCCTCCAGGAATCGAAACCGAGACCTTCACATTTCATGGTGGCTGCGTCCTCCAAATCCCACGGTGTGGTTACGTCATGGCAACATCATGGCGTCATCTTGATGTAAATGTCACTCCATCCAGTCCCCTCACGTATAAGCTTAGTGGCCCATATTTTCACTGACTAGTTTCATTTCAAAATTCTTCACTGACACTTCAACAGCACAGGTTATAAAATGTCCTCGTTCCATTCTGGAAAGTATAAGTTCCTGCGCCTCGAACAATGTAGACAAATCATTCTCTCGGCAAATTGCCACCGGCTTTACGTAAACAGTAATTCAATAGCATTCACAGCTGTTCAGTTGCATCTACAAGTACTCCATCGATGATAAGAGCCTCGTCTATTCTCGAATGTTCACTGCACAAACTATTTCGTGTTGTAACTCACGTCCAAAGCTAGTTGCAAAGGGCTAATTCTCTCGTTATCAAGCCAAGCATGGGCCTACACGACCGGGGTTATACACTCTGGACTCGGCCGTCTGATATAGCAATCGCGCCTGGCATAACAGCGGTGTTTCGTAATTATATTGTCTCTCAGGACTCCGATAAAATCACACCCGATATACAGCGACACTCAGACCTGTGGTGGCATAGCACACACGGCCCTCCGCGATCAAAATTGAATGTCACAAATAACTCTTGCCGCACAACTGAGTACTGTCCACTCTGCGCTCAAAACGCATGTGTGTCCGTCTCTCACTGTGACCAGCTGCCGGAACACCAGAGCTGACCACGTGGTCCAAAACAGCGTGCTCTGCCGGAGATAGTAGACAGCTGTGCGTGACATCAGACGCGTGACGTCACTCGACCTTGTGGCCGAGTCTGCGAAGATAAAATGTGGAGTTTTGAGCCGAGAATTACGCAGGGTTGCCAATCTGTGCTAAAACTGGAGTACTATGTTGGGCACATACTCCCCTCTCCCCGGAAAATAAGCGAGTAAACAAAAGCTTATTTTGTATTCCCTTCATTATGCCGCCAATCATGTGCCAAACATATCCTGCTCGTTCTTCAACAGTAGTATCTCTTAAGGCTGGCAGCATTATACTTTCCTATCCTTGCTCCAGATCTTATATCTCTGATGTCATAGCAATTGCGAGCCACTTTTACTAGGCCCTGGCTTTACGTTCTCTTGCCCTTGCTGCTGCTGAGTTGCTTCTCTCATCTGCTGCAAGTATGCTTGACTTTCGGCATGTCTCTCTTCCAAATTCACGCGATTGTCCCGAGGTTCATCTCTGTTCCACTGCCTATTATAGGTTTGAAATCTACCTCTTCCTTGCTGCCAAGAGTTTCTTCCCTTTATATCCCTGGGTCTGTAGGTTTATGAATTGAGTTGCTGCTGTTGGTTCGCATAGTATGGCCTTCCACCTTGGTTCCATCTCCTATCTCGTTGATTATATCCACGATTCTCATAACGTCCTCTCCAATCTCCTGTATCCTGGAATGTTCTTCTTTGTGGTGGTTCAGTCTGTATTTTCCGGTCTGTCACGACTAGATTCACCTCCTGGTGCTCTGATCTAGTGTTTCTCGCGTGCATTAGAGAACTGGTGTGATCTAATTTCCTCAGAATTTCGTCACATGTCTTCAAACTATTCGCCCCAGATGCTATAAGCGTTCTCTGAACTTCTACCGGAAATTGCCTCCTTATCGCTTGAATCATCTCCTCTTCGGGTAATGGAGGTTCTAAATATTGTAACCTGGCTAACTGCGTTGTAAAATACCCCGCATACTGCGTCGGGTTAGATGTGGAATATTTCCTGGAGTAAAGTTCTGATCTTATGCTAAGTTGGTCTTCCGAACTCCAGAAACGCCTAAGGAATGCCTTAGCAAACTCCTCGTAATTCGCAAAGGTGCATCTAAAAGCTCTAAACCAGGTCAGCGCTTGATTCTCTAACGATCTTTCAATAACCCTTATCTCGCGTTCACTTGGGATCCGATTTTCATCCAGATAATCCCTGAGGTCTCGTAGGAACTCGATTGGGGTGATAACTCCCACACCACTAAACTTTTTCGGTTTTTCCTCATGAGTTCTAATGATAGTTACAGGACTAGCCCCAGTAAATCCTCTAGGTGTCGAATCCATTTCTCCCCATCGTTTCTCCTGGTTAATCTCTGGTGAGTTAATTTCCATCGTTTGAACCGGACTATTCATCTGTAAGAAGTTCTCCATACGCGTGATGCGGTCTAGGTGACTACCCTCCAGTATCTTTATGTTATCATTGACTGACGAAATCGCCCCATCTATTTCCGTTTTGACTTTTGTGATATTAGTATTGATTGCGTCCAATTTGTTTTCTATCTTCCCTGCTTCCTCATCCATGCGTTTTCGATTTGCATCCACGTCTTGCGCTAATGTGCCAACATTTTCCTCCATCTTCTGGATTTTCGTCTCTACTTTTCCTACTTGTTCCGTTAATTCCTTTCGAATGCCGACAGTAGTTTCATTAAACTCTTTCCTTACTTCCACTATCTCATGTTGGTATTCCCCTTTAAGCTTGTCTACATGAGCGGTTATATCAGATCCCAATCCTTTAATGTTTTCATCTAGCCGTTTTTCTAGGGTCCTGACGTGTGTATCCAATGCTTCCATGTCTTGCTCTACACCTTTCTGAATTTTCTTTATGCCCTCTATCAAATTGTCCTGCATAGTGGCCTTCAATGCATCAAGTTTTGCGTCCATGCTGCTATCAGTTTCCTTTTGACTGTTGGTTATACGCTCTCCTAACTTGATTATATCTGCCTGTGTTTTTAACGCCTGATTAGCTGCCTCATTTCGGTTTTGATTAAATTTCTTGTCCAATTCATCATGATTTTGTTGGATACTATGATTAAGTCTACCCTCTAACTCCATTTGACCTTGCTTAAAGTCGCCTCTTAAATCATCCTGACCCTTCTTTAAATCAGTTTTCAAATCAGCTAACAGCTGCCTCAACTCTTCCATATTAGACATGTCAATTAGTACAATAAGACAATACAACATAAGGGAACCATCAAGAGTGACCACACCAAGATTGTACCATACTTTCTACTACTACACCATGGAATTGAACTAATATCAACGAGTTGCATAAATGGATCCTTATCCAATTCTACGCAATTGGATCATTAAACGAAGAATGAATGAAGATCAAAAACACCAATCCAAAGGAAAAAGAACTTCTGATACTGTTGCCTATGTCATGGAAACTAGGAAACAATCTCATTACCAAAGGTAATTAGACCTTCCCAAGAGAAAAAATCATTAGCCTCCCATTCAAGTACCTCAAATGTGGTAATCCAATTTACTTGAGCCACTCAAATGCAAGTGCCAACGACACAACAACCCACACTGGCTGTCAAATTACATTAAAAACATCTAATTGCTACACCATCGTGTGTACGATTTCTCAATTCGAGGCTCTGCACGCTGGGCGCCATTTTATATGTCCCCGTTAACCGGCATCGAATTGGATGACCCGGCGAAAACATCGCAATTCATGCCGATAACACAAGACATATATCAGATAAACAAAAAAAATGATTGAGGTCTGGGTTCGAATATCAAAAAAAATATATAAAAAGTGATAATCCTTCAGAGTTCACATAATTAGATTCACCAAACGCTGAAGTCAAAATCGAAAGAAAAGAAAAATAATTCAAAATATGAACTCCACCCTAGCTCTCGACAGCTAGTCTACCACCTTCATTTATTCCATCATGGATTCAGTTCAGAATCCGCGTCGTATTTCCAATCTTATCATCGTAGAAAAAAAATCTTATCATTCAAAGTAGTGACGGATTTACAAAAATCCCAAAAGAAAATATTAACTGGATCATGGTGCCAAGCATGGTGGATAGTTCCTTGCCACGTGTGACAACCCTACAATGTGAATCACTTCCTCATATAATTACTTAATAGACGAAGGGAAAAAAGTGGCCATTATTAATAATAATAATAATAAAATGATTGATCAACAAATAAATAATAATTAGTTCAACTCCATGGCATCTAGTACTACTGAGTAGTACAAACTACTCACAACTACAAATTGAAGTAATGTTTTAGCTCACCAACTGGCCGAAATAAGAAAATATGGTACAAGCCTAGCATACTCATGGGATGCAGAACCTCTGGAACCAAACTTCATTCAGGACCATCTCCTTCCCATTCCAGAACCGGCAGGATTGCATCTTCCACCATCTTCTTCCTCGCCTCCTCCAGGATTCGAAACCGAGACCTTCACATTTCATGGTGGCTGCGTCCTCCAAATCCCACGGTGTGGTTACGTCATGGCAACATCATGGCGTCATCTTGATGTAAATGTCACTCCATCCAGTCCCCTCACGTATAAGCTTAGTGGCCCATATTTTCACTGACTAGTTTCATTTCAAAATTCTTCACTGACACTTCAACAGCTCAGGTTATAAAATGTCCTCGTTCCATTCTGGAAAGTATAAGTTCCTGCGCCTCGAACAATGTAGACAAATCTTTCTCTCGGCAAATTGCCACCGGCTTTACGTAAACAGTAATTCAATAGCATTCACAGCTGTTCAGTTGCATCTACAAGTACTCCATCGATGATAAGAGCCTCGTCTATTCTCGAATGTTCACTGCACAAACTATTCCGTGTTGTATCTCACGTCCAAAGCTAGTTGCAAAGGGCTAATTCTCTCGTTATCAAGCCAAGCATGGGCCTACACGACCGGGGTTATACACTCTGGACTCGGCCGTCTGATATAGCAATCGCGCCTGGCATAACAGCGGTGTTTCGTAATTATATTGTCTCTCAGGACTCCGATAAAATCACACCCGATATACAGCGACACTCAGACCTGTGGTGGCATAGCACACACGGCCCTCCGCGATCAAAATCGAATGTCACAAATAACTCTTGCCGCACAACTGAGTACTGTCCACTCTGCGCTCAAAACGCATGTGTGTCCGTCTCTCACTGTGACCAGCTGCCGGAACACCAGAGCTGACCACGTGGTCCAAGACAGCGTGCTCTGCCGGAGATAGTAGACAGCTGTGCGTGACATCAGACGCGTGACGTCACTCGACCTTGTGGCCGAGTCTGCGAAGATAAAATGTGGAGTTTTGAGCCGAGAATTACGCAGGGTTGCCAATCTGTGCTAAAACTGGAGTACTATGTTGGGCACAATACTATTAACATTTTATTGTCTTATGGGGACGGTAAACTTTTCGTCATTTGGGGTCGATTTTTATACTGGTGGTCACACTGTCCTTATGCAAGATTTCGACACTGAAGTATAACAATCTGTTACTTCTTCACGCAATATGTTGGTTGGTTCCTCAGTTTAGGGCTTGCGACAAAGCGGGCATGTAGCCCCGTATACTTTGGGTGAATGTGTAATATCTGTCTTATAACCAGTGTAATTGTGATGGCTGTATTAGACTATAATTCAGCTAAGGACTGCAGACGGTCAATTTCAAGTAGTAGTTCCTACTTTTGCTACCATATGCTACCGTTAAGGACACCTAGCTGTGAGCTTGGCTACTATATGCCACCGCAATCAGCAACTGGCAATGAAAATTGGAACTTTGAGCATTAATCAAATCTAACCTACAAATTTTACTTCACACAAGTTTAGTTAGTGGAAGGATCTTTTACATGCCATAAACCTATGACATGGGCCCGTCGGCTTTACTTCCCCCTCCGAAGGAAGGCAAACTGAGGGAATTTTAACGCTCTTAAAAAATCCGACGACTTCGGCCCGATTTGAACCCGTGACCTTGGGCATAGAAGCTCAGCATGCTACCAACTACGCCACCGAAGCTGTTTTTGGAATATATATTTGTATAAGTCACTGGGCGTGCCATGTTAATTCAATCTAAATTTCCTAGTGTATATTTACTCATTTTTTTTTTTTTGAAAATTAATTATTTTTTTTCCGTATATTTTTGTTTATTAATTTATTTTATTTTTCTCCCACATTGGAGCACTATAATCAATCTATATACAGTTAGGTCTTAGGAATATTAGTTACAAATTTGGCTTATGTTTCTTCTTCTTCTTCCGGAACTATTTCATTCTGTCTGACCGTTCTTCGTCCACTATGATGTACCTATTGTTTGCGTGTAGAAGTTTTTCGACTAAATCTCACGTCTTTGTTTCTCACAAGGTAACTGTCCATACGGTCATATCGAAACCGACAATCAAATTTCGTAGAGATGATGAGGAAACCATAAATTAGCCATGTACAAAAAATTAGCTGCCATTTCGAACTGGAAGGTCCTGCAGCAGCCAAATAATTAATCTGATTAATTATTTTAAATTTTTCCGCCAGCTCGCACATTGTCACGGCCACAACCGATCAACTGTTTAATCTTGTACGACTGGCATCACTTCTTGGGCGAAGCATAACCATTCATAGGGTCTACCACGGTATTTGACCCCTCCCCACACTCTCAAACCAAGCTACACACACATTCACACTAATTCAAGATCATGAGCTTCGAACGAGCAATGGCCACATTTGAGGCCATAGCTTCCGATACGAGCGGCTCATGGTCTGGATCACTATACTCCTCGCCATACTCCTCACCTTGCCAGGAATTCCTTAGGGAACAGGAACTCGCATCAACACCACCTACACCGTGCCATGGCACTTTCCCGGAATTCGACTTCGGGGAACGGCTATGGTACGACTCACCTACACGCAACGCACCCAAAGGCACGCTGATCTTCATAAGCCCGCCGGGCCAAAATCAATTGCCAGCCACTCGCGAAGCAATTATCAGCGTGCTAACTCCCATAGCTAAATTCATCACTTGTATTGAGGAACTCAGAAATAATCATATAGCCATCACTCCCACAAAAAACAACAGACTGAACACGATCACTAATGCCCTACTAAGCCATCCCTACATTCCTCCTTTCATCCTCATACCTTACAAACCCACAGAAACACGTTCCAAGTCCTCTCAAACCGAACAGACTCTCACCTCAGAAATCCCAATCCCCCCGCCCCTTCCTCCCACACTCAAGTACACAAAGTCAGTCCAAACGGCTACAACCGAGCTCCTTCACGAGCATACTCAAACAGAGCCGGATGTAGTCGTGAGATGGACTCAAACACACCTTGCTCACATAAAACCTAAACGAAAACATAAAATCACACAATTCACCAGCCCTAGCAGACACATCCTCGCAAACAAACAGTCACCTTCGCAGCCAACAATACAAACTCAGGAAGACCCTAATTCAACACCAAACTCTTCCACCTCACAGACGGCCGCAGCTCCCTCAGAGAACGACGTCACACCAGTTATCTCCACTCCCGCTAACACAGTAAATTCTTCCCCAAGCCCAAAAAGACAGAGGCCACGGCCTCCCCCTTCCAAACAACACACGACTCTAGTAATTCAATGTTTCAACTGCCAAAAATTGCACCACAACTCCGCGTGTTGCCCCCACAGGATCCGCTGCAACCGGTGCGGTGATAATCATCACCATTCAGCTTGCAAGATCCCAAAAGACAAACCTAAGTGCGTCAATTGTGGCGGTGCGCACGCGGCCTCTTTCGGTGGTTGCCCCTACATCAAAACAGCCATCAGGCGAAAGCAGTTGGAACTCAGACAACGCTCTCACACCAACATTCCCCCTCTCATGTCCCTTAATATCCCCTCACTTACAACCAACACTAACTCAGCTCTCACTCAAATACTGCACTTCATCCAACACCTTGCTTCCACAACACTTTAAACACTTCCGTCAGTCTCCCTCCCCCCCCCCCCTCAATTAAACCATAATCCCTGACCCTGTGGCTCAATCTGCCCGGGAGGCAAGGTGTAACGCCAACCTACCCGGGGTGAGGGGCCGCGGGTCATGGGACCGCCATCCGTCAACAAATAAAATCACAAACAAAAATAACAATACCACACAACTGAGGCTTATTATTATTATTTTCTCTTAAACCTCAAACCTACTACAGGACTATTAATTTCACCTTCTATAAATCCAAACCTAACTAGAGGTCTGTCAATTTTTCTTAAACACTTAAATTCAGTCTTATAAAAATTGCACCCATTATTATTATTATTATTATTAACCTCGCTGAAGCGACCGCTGCCAGGCCATGACAAAGCGAACTGAGTATATTAACAACAACTAGTGCCGCCGCGGGTCGGATGGTCAATAGCCTTGCCGCTGACCCAAGTTCGAACCCGCAGCTCTTCAGGCACAGCAACAAGCTTTAGTACTCTCAACACCTAACGATAAAATTAAAGCAAAGTAAAATAAACCACTCGACTGCAAACTCCTAAGGACTAAATTCTCCTATTAAAGCATTATTCAGTAATGTTTTTAAGGGAGAAAATTTATAAATCATCAATCAAACAAAATTTACCCAAATCAAAACTATTGCCAATTAATAATGGAGTGAAAGGAGCCCAATAGGGCACCAGACTCCAAGCATTTTTCTATCGCTATAGCGATAATTGACAGAAAGAGAGTACTACTACTGGTGACCAGCTGAAGCGTGTGCGTAACCCTGAGCGCTCTGTGCTAGGCAGTTAACATACTGTATGTTCCTTTGAGAGAGCAGTCATGAATCCGGCTAATGTTCTAGACTCTAGAGTATGCATTACGTTATTTCCGTGAAAACGATACTTGATGAAATTTAATTCCTTTGACAGAAACAATTAAAATTAAAACGTAAAAAAATTAAATATGATGAAAGAAAAAATTGAAAATAAATATGCTTGCAAAAATTAAAATTGCAATCAAAATTAAGTAAGCTTTTACAATTTGAAAAAATAAGCTTACAAAATTAGAATTATAAACATAGATTATAACAATTATACAAAAATAGAATTATAAAAATATATAAACATAAAAATTTAAAAGATAACACAAATAAAATTTATAAATTAGAATTAGGATAAAATAATTCAATAAAAACAAATAAAATATATTAATAATAGTTCTGCCCTATAAAGGGTTAATACAGTGCATGCTATTCAGATAGCTCAATGGTAGTGATGTGATGGTGTATGGTGATAATGAAACAGGGCAGGGAGAAACTATGTTGTTGTTGTTGTTGCTTATTTTAGGTGCTGCGACATCTTGGTCATATTCCCTTACGTATCTGCAAGAAGAAGACGAAAAAGATCAAGTCGCAAAGAAATGTGTAGAAGCAGCTACAGAGCGATATTTAGACTACAGCCCTTCTTTATTATACAACACACATCAGAGTGGTTTCGTGCGGGAAATGAAAGCGAAAAGTACTCTATCGTTTGTTGGTGAGAAACATACAGAAACAGTTGCTCAATCAGTTCATGCACTCACCCATTCGTACACAATTATGCCTACAATTAGTATGGCCGGTACACTTTTCCCGAAATTATTCATTGTACTACAGGAGACAACTGGAACTTTCGGTCCGAGAGTTTCCAAATAAATGCTTCATGCCGGTAACAGCCACAAAATCAGGAAATATGGGGAAAGAGGACTTAAAATATTGGTTTAAAGAATCCTTTTTTCCCATTTGCGGAAGAGACGTGTTTGCTACTATTAGATTCCTGGACTACTTATAGTGATAAAAGCTGTTTTGAAGACATTCTTCCAGGCAACAGTATAGAACAAGGCTTCATAACTTAACATAACGAAAATGGTTGTTTGGGTAGATTATGTAACAAAATGGGTCTTGGTCACATTGTGGTCGTTACGTTTCATATCCAGAAGTCATTTGTATCGCATGGTAACGTTATTGGGCCATATAACGTTATTCTGATTTTGGTTATCGTAGAAACGAAATAGTATTGTCCGACAGAAATAACGTTATTTGAATAAGTCTCTCGAAAAATATCCCCTAATACCGTTATTCGGACTAATAACGTTCTTCGGATATTGGTTATTGTAGAAACGAAATACTAGTGCCCACCTGAAATAACGTTATCGGAATACATATCTCGAAAAAAACTCCTAATATCGTTATTTGGACTGATAACGTTATTCGAATATCAGTTAACCAAGGAATGAAATGGTAGTGACCGCCTGAAATAACGTTATCGGAATACATATCTCGAAAAATGTTCCCCCAATACTGTTATTAGGATTAATAACGTTATTCGGATATTGGTTATCTCTGGAACGAAATGGCAGTGCTCACTAGAAATAACGTTATTTGAATAGATCTCTCCAAAAAAATCCCCCAATACCGTTATTCGGACTAATAACGTTATTCGGATATCGGTTATCGCGGGAACGAAATGGTAGTGCTCACTATAAATAACGTTATTTGAATACATCTCTCGAACATTATTCCCCCAATACCGTTATTCGGACTAATAACGTTATTCGGATATCGGTTATCTCAGGAACGAAATGGTAGTGCTCACTAGAAATAACGTTACCGTAGTTGAATATATCTATCAAAAAATATTCCCTCAATACCGTTATTCGGACTAATAACGTTATTCGCATATCGTTTATATATTACAAACGGCATCATCGATTGAGAATGGCACCATTTTGATACATTTTGCGTTGGAGAACTCCATAGAGTAGAAAGAGTGGAAGTGTCACTTTGCGACCTACGTCGTGTTAGGTTCTGAGTTTAGCCGCGAGGTTAATAAATACTCGGAAGTGCTTACCGTGATAGGGTATTGTATTTTTAGCCTTCTTTTCACATTTTGCAAAAATGAGGAAAAAGTACACTTATGAGATCGATCTGGGCAAATGTCTGTCTGTCTGTCTGTGCATGTCCCCACCTTATCAACTCCTAAACGGCTGAAGCAATCAAAACCAAATTTGGTATGAGTAAAGATCTATATCTGAATATCTCAAGGCCATGAAAATGAAATCAGTGCTACCAACTGCTGAAAAACCGCAATTGAAATTTGAACTCCATGTTGGATATCTTCGAAGGTATGCATGGGAGCTATTCCAAAATTGGCACATAATTATATAGATAATAATATTTCAGTTTAATTTCCAGGAGGCCATACATGACAGTGTTGGCAAAATGATTCTAAGCATGCTGATAGGTCAAATTTTTAAATTAATAGAACTTCTACACTATCAATTGGATTTCAACCAAATTTCGTATGTAGTCTACTATGTGTACATAACCAGATATCACTATGCGTATTCTTAAGAGCAACCAGCTGCTGACAACTGTTGATAATTGCTGTCTCTACTTTTTTACCCTTATATTAATATATCAGAATGCATGCAAGCCAACAACTCTAAACTTTGCACACGTATAGTACCTGACATTCTAGATTAATTTGGAGTACCTAATATTATGCCAATGCCGCTAACATGATTCTAAGCCTGATGATAGGTTCAATTCTAAAATGCTTGTAACTTCTATACATACAAATGGATTTCGTCCAAAATTGGCACGACAATAGATCATAATATGTCAGATTATTTCTGACCAAGACATGCATGAGATGGCTGCCAACATGATTTTACGCGCACTGATAGATCCAATATCTAACTGCATGTAACGTCCACGTTATCCATTGAACTTCAATCAAATTTTGTATTCTGTACCTTAAGAGATGGAACTAAGAATATATTAAGTCACCAGGGCTTACAACTGTAGTGCAGGTATATTTCGAATTCATTAGAAATTTTGATATTACTAACTTAATTTCGTCATTAACTTAGATAGTTCCATATAGATTAAACATTGGCATGAATCTTTATGTTTAAGAAAAATAGGCTCCTTAGTTTGTCACGGAACTGCTTGTTGAACTTGCGAAAGTGGCGAATGTCCGGAAAAACACTCTTAAATGCGCTTTTGAAGAAAGGAACAACAGACCGACACCACTTGAAATACATAGGCCTAGGTGGATAGCAAACGACCTGAAGCTTAATAGAGATCAAGTACTAGCGAATCAACTAGACAACGGGGAAAATTCAGTGTACATTAAATTAGTGTACACCTTACTTTATGAAAACATATTATCTCGAGATGAAGGTGTGAAATCCTTCCGGCTAGCTAGCGGTAACACCACAAAGATAACTATCACTGCTTCAGACTCTTCAACAAAACGTGTGCGTGTCTGTTTAATCTCCTCCCGAAGTCAACAATGGAAGGCTCTCCCGCGTGCTTTCTACGCACGGAGTTCTTAAGGACATACGGAACGAGTGCTGGAATGAAGTATACGAATTTTCTGCTGTAAGTAATGGCATACGTATTGTAACAATTGAACTTAAATACCCCATTCCATCATATTTGACGGTCAATGATCGTAAAGTTCTGTTAACATATGAAGGACAAGCTAAGTATTGCTTTTATTGTAAAGAAACCTCCCACTTACAAATCGACTGTCCGAACAGAAGGAATCGCCCGGTACTTCATGTCAGACAACAAACCTACAGCACGGTGCTGGGCGAGTCAGATGGGAGTAGTAAGCTAAGTAACACTACCGACATGGAAACTGCAGTACCTTCCCCTGAATATCCAGCCATATCAGAGGCCTTTCATAACAAGCCCCATTCTACAAACACATATAGCATTGCGGAAGTAACTCAACCATCAGATAACGTAGCCGAAACATCCCTGACTACTTTACATAGCGGCTTCGGTGGCGTAGTCGGTAGCATGCTGAACTGCTGTGCCCAAGATAGCGGGTTCAAACCCGGCCGAAGTCGTCGGATTTTTTAAGAGCGTTAAAATCCTTCAGTATGCCTTCCTTCGGAGGGGAAGTAAAGCCGGCGGTCCCATGTCATAGATTTATGGCATGTAAAAGATCCTTTCACAGACTAAACTTGTGTAAAGCAAAATTTGTTAGGTTAGATTTCGTCAGAACGCTCTATCAAAGTTCCAACGTTCACCACTAGGTATCATTGATATCTGGTGGCGAAAGTTAGAACTTCTTGAAATTGAACGGAACTTGTAGCTCACCCATTAGGGTGTCCGCTGGAAGCAGCTACAGACTCAGGCGAGCCGAACATGTCCTCGGACACTCCCGGCACTAAAAGCCATACGATAAAAAAAATAGCAATGAAGAGGGAACTGTGACGTCACGATCGGACAGCACGGGGAAGGGACACACCAGCAGGCAACAAAGCAGTCTGTGCAGCAGCCAGATACTATTAAGACTAAATGTCCCGATTTTTAGTTTGTAATTTTGACACCACGTAGCAGCACCAAAGTGAGGCAATTTCTCTTGAATGGAAGCTCGTATTTGTGATGTCAAAACCACTATGTATACTAGAGTGCAATAGAATTGATATCAATTCAATGCATTTTCCAAAATGTGAAAAACAAAGACGTTACTAGCAGTTTTTTATATTTCTGCTTAAAATATGAAAAAAAACTGGTAATACGAAAACGGAGATTTATTTCCTGATTCCAATGCATTTTTCATAAATAAAATCGGGTGAATGGAATCGTCGGCATTAGTTTGGGAATTGTTTTTAAAAGGGTGGTAGGAGTAGCGGCGTGGCTATACAAGGTCTCTAGCGCAAGGAAAATTATGAACACGCCGAGTTGACGAATATTGTAGTTCGGCGAGTTACATGTACAAGTGCCTAGGCGTGGAACAATATCTGAGCAATAAAATTATAGTAATGTCACGCTTATGTAAGGTTGACACAATGTGTTTATACAGATACTTTCTTACTTCCTCAAACATTCTTGTTCTTGTTCTTGTTGATAATAATACATTGTAGGGGCTTGGGACATCTTGGTCATCAGTCCCATGTAGTTGACTATGTGTGTTACTGTATTAGAGCCAGCGATGGGGCAGGTGCCCTGAGTCTTCAAGTAAGGTACTATCTCGGCATTTACCTGGAGGGAGTGTGGAAAATCCTGCGAAACACAAGACACAATTGGACTTTTTCAGGTGCAACCACAATGGTAGGTTAATTGACAGGTGAACTAGTCAATGAGAGATGTTGGACTGATGACAGTTTCCTAGGAAAAAATTATAAAATAAGAAGGAATTTCTGAATGGCAATAAACATCTGCTGTAAGAAACATTGATTCAGTTCCTTACCTTTTATTTCGTTCAATACGCCAATACACAAGCTCTGCTGGGACTTTTCTTCGTTTTCTGTGAGCATACAAAGGAAGTGGATATTTATGAAGGACGCTTGCACCTCGAGAACATGCGCTTGACTGTCGTCAGTATCTATGGAGACCAATTTTCCATTTTCACAATGGCTACGTTTACTTTTCCACACAACGCATTGTTTCCGTTTGAATTCGAACTCTCTTCTCTGAAAAAAGTTGTCACTGAATAGTTCGTGGTCTTGTACTCTCACACTTAGTCTATATTGTTACGGCTGTGAGTTTGTGTCATCGCTCGCCGCATGAGTCACAACTGCCCCAGGGCTGGGCTGTGCCCTGCCTCGTGTATTGCGTGCGCCTTATGCAACAGGGCTACTAGGACAAAGGGATGGTCCAGAATATTCGTGACTCAGCCAGTGGAGGAAGCCTCGAGAAACCGTGAACCCTGGATGGGTCTAGAAGCATTTATTGAGTCACCGGCCTGCTATATAAGAGCGACCTGTCAAGCAGTGGTTGTTGTTGTGTTTTACGAGCGAGTGCGAGCGTTTATCCTGATCGACAGAAGTGTGGTGAGTTACGAAACCCAGTGACATTGTTTCCCAGCTCGTGAACAGCGAAGCAGCGTGTAGCAGGTTTTCGTAAGTAACTGTAGTTTGTGTACATAGGGGAGAGTTGCATGTAGTTCTGTCAAGGCCACCAGACTCATTAGCGAGAAGATTAACTGTTGACAAGTGAAAGAGGTCAAGAGCTCTCCATAAGGAAGAGACTTGAGGAAACTGGAGTAAGGTAATAATTGCTTGTATTTGCTGATGAGTGGTGTATGTTCTGGTCGCAATAAAGTTAATTATTTCATTTAAAGGAACAATCTGTGTTGGGTTTCAACCCACCGTAATCCAGTTAACAAAAGTGCCACTAGGGGGGTGGCACGTAACAACTGGTGTCAGAAGCCGGATTACGAACTCAAGCACAAGCACAACGCCTGGCAGTCCTAGTTTCAAAACCCGAGCAGGTCATTTTCTCTAATTTTCCTGTGAGTGAATGCCCTTTACAAGACAAATAACTAAAATGGAGGCGCAATTGGCAGCATTGCTAGAAAAGTTAAATGGCATGGAAACCAAAATGGAGGACGGCCAGAAGAAATTAACCAAGGACCTAACTGCCAAATTAGAAGACGGCCAGAAGAAGCTACAAGACGGCCAGAAGAAGATGGAAGACGGTCAAAATAAGTTAGCGGAGGACCTGAAGAAGATGGAAGACAGCCAGAAAAGTTTAGCCGAGGACCTAACTTCCAAATTAGAAGACGGTCAGAATAAGCTAGCAGAGGACCTGAAGGACGGCCAGAATAAGTTAGCAGAGGACCTAACCGCCAAATTTCTGGATGGCCAGAAAAATGAGTGTCTGCTGACGAAATTAGAGGAGAGCCAAAGGAAATTAGAACAGGGCCTACGTGAGGAAGTCGCAGCAGTGGTAAAGAAGTTCTACGCCTTACAAGTGGAAGTTGCCGAGCTGCGCCAACGCCCGCTGATGGGGGTGGAGGAGAAATTCAACGCCTTGCAAGTGGAAGTTGCCGAGCTGTGCCAACGACCGCCGATGGGGGTGGAGGAAAAATTCAACGCCTTACAAGTGAAAGTTGCCGAGTTGTGCCAACGCCCGCTGATGGGGGTGGAGGAGAAATTCAACGCCTTACAAAAGGAAGTTACCGAGCTGCGCCAACGCCCACTGACGGGGGTGGAAGAGAAATTCAACGCTCTACGAGAGGAAGTTGCCGAGCTGCGCCAACGCCCGCCCACCGTTACACCGGGAATATCAGGAACGGGACATAGCAGAGTGACGCCCCCAACCTTCGACGGAAAGGTCCCGTGGAGCACCTACTTTCGTCAGTTCGAGGCGGCCTGTTCCATAAATAACTGGAACAACACCGAAAAGGCTACAGCTCTCATTGTAGCGCTGAGAGGTGACGCCCTTAACGTCCTTCAGGCCATCCCGACTGGATCCCAGGACTACGCTTCACTGATCGCCCATATGGAGTCCCGATATGGAGATAGCCATCTTCAGCAGGCCTACCAGATGCAGCTCAGGACCCGGGAACAGAAGAACGCGGAAACCCTGCAGGAGTTCGAGATGGACATCACACGCCTCGTAAGGCTCGCCTATCCAACAGCGCCGGCCGATTTTCTGGAACAGATTGCGACGCAGACCTTCACCGACGGGCTACGGGACTCGGACACTCAACAGGCGCTGTGACTCGCGCGCAATAAGACCCTGGCAGATGCGCTGAGCCACGCACTTGAGTTCGAGACGGCAAAACCGGCATCCAGAATGCACGCACGGGTGCGTCAAGTGGACGTCGACGAGCCAGTAAAAACCAACGAGACCAAGCCCCTGGCCGACGAATTAATGGAGGCGCTAAGCCATTTCTTCGATAGTCGCGGCACCACCAGTAACGACACAGCCGGAAGGCAGCCGGAAGGCAGCCGGAGAGTAGGCCCGGAAGAGGACTACCGACCTGCTGGACCTGCGGTAAGAAAGGCCAACTGAGCAAGGACTGTGGTGATCGCCGCCGCCGAGGGTATCCGACGGGAAATCAGTCATCTGAAAACCGCGCGACCCAGGGAAACGAGTATTAGCCAGCCTTGGAGGGCAAAGGTTGGCTTGTGACAGTCGTCAAGCCCCGGCAGTCCAGGTTTGTGTGACGAAGTTAAGGACGGACAATAGCAGCCTGATGGTCGACGGAGTTGTCAACGGAGAGAGCTGGCCCATGCTAATCGACACGGGAGCATCGAGGACCATCGTCAGTCCCACCGTGATCCCGAAGTGGAGAGTGCAACCCACACAAAGGAACCTCCAGCTAATAACCGCGACCGGAGAAACCGCACCGGTACATGGCGAAGCATTACTGGAGTTCGTCATTGGTCGACGGGCGATAAAGCATCCTGTGCTTGTGGCTGACGCTATCAAATAAAGTGATCATCGGACTGGACTTCCTGGACCAGAACAACATCATCTTGGATCTGAGTACCAACACTCTGCACTTCGGAGGTGAGGAACTTCCTTTGCAACCTGCGCACGAGTCCATCACCGCACGACGAGTAAGGCTGAGAGAAGACGTCATCGTTCCCGCCAGGACGGAGGTCAGCGCTGACGTAACTGTCGACGGAACTGCTGAGGGAGTGGCGGCTGTCGTCGAGCCAAAATATGAGGACATCCAGACAAAAGGATTGCTAGTTGCCAAGACTCTCATCAACACGACGTCTCGGCCGTACGTCCGCCTGTCCAACCTGAACGACTACGACATTAAGGTTCACCGGGACACCAACCTAGGAGTCTGCGAGCCCGTTACCTGGATTGCCCGCATCACAGATACGACGGACGGACACCTGCAGACGGACAACCGAAGAAGACGCACACTGCCAGAAGAACTACAGAAGTTGTACCAAGGATCCCAGGACCATTTAGACGAGGAACAATCACGCCAACTTCAGGACTTGCTACGCGAATTCCAGGACGTCTTCTCCGTGGGGAGCAAAGACTTCGGCAGGACAAGCTTGGTCCAGCACAGAATCGACGTAGGGGACAGCGCACCGATTAGGGCCCCATTCCGACGTGTACCGCTCGCCAAGCAAGCCGAAGTCGACCGGATGGTAGAAGAGATGAAGGAGCAAGGGGTGATCGAGCCATCACATAGTCCTCGGAGTTCTCCGATCGTGCTAGTGAAGAAGAAGGACGGTTCCACCAGGTTCTGCGTGGA
The DNA here is from genome assembly GCA_946902985.2 of Meconema thalassinum. Lineage (NCBI taxonomy): Eukaryota > Metazoa > Arthropoda > Insecta > Orthoptera > Tettigoniidae > Meconema > Meconema thalassinum. Next base: position 598,394,415 of record OX336388.2, on the reverse strand, counting down.
TTACAGGCGGGTGAACGACGTCACGAAGGACAGCTACCCTCTACCCCGGATCGACGACACGCTGGACACCATATCAGGATCAAGATGGTTCTCCACCTTGGATTTGAAGAGTGGCTACTGGCAGGTGGAGGTCCACCCTAAGGACCGCGAGAAAACGGCGCTCTCTGTGGGCAGCGGGCTCTGGCAGTTCACCGTCATGCCATTCGGTCTGTGCAACGCCCCTGCGACCTTCGAACGGCTAATGGAGTCCATTCTGAGGGGACTACACTGGAAGACCTGCCTGGTCTACCTAGACGACGTCATCGTTCTGGTAAAAAGCTTCGAGGAGCACTACAGCAACCTGAAAGAGATCTTGATGAAGCTACGGGCTGCCCAGCTGAAGTTGAGCCCCAAGAAGTGTCAGCTCTTCCAGAAGCAGATCCAGTACCTTGGACATATTGTCTCCGAGGAAGGGGTGCGCACCGACCCAGAAAAGACCGCAGCTGTGAGGGAGTGGCCAGTTCCGAAGGACAAGTCCCAACTACGAAGCTTCCTGGGACTCTGCACTTATTACCGTCGCTTCGTGAGAGGATTCGCCGACATCGCCAAACCTTTACATCGACTGACTGAGAAGGACCAACTCTTCACGTGGACAGCAGAATGCCATAGTGCCCTCGAACAACTCAAGCAGGCTCTGTGCACTGCGCCTATTCTGTCCTACCCCAGACCTGGAACAAGGTTCATCGTCGATACCGATTCCAGCGACTTTGTCATAGGAGGGATCCTGTCGCAAGTAGTGGACGGCGAGGAGAGAGTAGTGGCCTACTTCAGCAAGGCCTTGTCAAAGCCAGAAAGGAACTACTGCGTCACCAGGAAGGAGCTGCTCGCCATTGTGAAGACCATTGAACACTTCCACAAGTACCTGTACGGGCAAGAATTTCTCATCAGGACCGACCATGCATCCCTGCGGTGGCTCCTGAACTTCAAGCAGCCCGAGGGTCAACTCGCGCGGTGGTTAGAGAGGCTTCAACAGTACAACTTTGAGATTCAGCACAGGAAAGGCCAACTGCATTCTAACGCCGACGCCCTGTCACGAAGACCGTGCCCCGAAGACTGCACCTTCTCTACTAGGAGGAAGGAGAACACCGGGATACAGTGCCGAAGGACTACCGTGGAACTTCAAGGGAGCTGGAGCCGCGAATCTTTCACGCGGGCACAAGCAGAAGATGATGACCTGGGACTGATAGCCGAATGGAAGAGGGCATGTGTCCCCAGACCCGGGTGGAACATTGTGAGTGACCGCAGCCCAAAGTTTAAGTCCTACTGGGCGCAGTGGGACTCGCTGATTGTAAGGGATGGCCTCATCTACCGTACCTGGGAGAGCACCGACGGGAAGACATGTCGGGAACAAGTCGTCGTTCCAAAGGCTATGACGGAGGAAGTCCTGAAGGAAGTTCATGGAGGATCATCTGGTGGACACCTAGGGATAAAGAAGACCCTGGAGAAGCTGAGAGAGCGGTTCTACTGGATCGGATGCCGAACTGACGTGGAGAACCACTGCGCGAGGTGCCACGATTGCGCAACCAGCAAGGGCCCAGGATGAAGACGACGGGGTCCACTGAAGACCTACAACGTGGGCGGCCCCATGGAGAGAGTGGCCATCGATGTTGCTGGGCCATTCCCGTTAAGCGAGGCAGGGAACCGCTACATATTAGTCGTCAGCGACTACTTTACCAAATGGCCGGAGGCGTATGCGCTCCCTAACCAAGAAGCCGCGACGATTGCAGAGACCCTGGTGAAGGAATTCGTCAGCCGGTACGGAGTACCCCTGGAGCTGCACTCCGACCAAGGGAGGAACTTCAAGTCGCAGGTTTTCCAGAACCTATGCCAGCTGCTGGGAATCCGGAAGACAAGGACAACGCCGCTACACCCTCAGTCCGACGGGATGGTAGAGCGATTCAATCGCACCATCGAGAACCATCTCCGAATAGTCGTCAGCGAGCACCAGAGGGATTGGGACAAACATCTTCCACTATTTCTCCTGGCCTACCGCGCCACCGTGCATGAAGCCACCGGGTGCACACCAGCCCGGGCCATGTTTGGGAGGGAGCTCCGTCTACCTGTCGATCTTGCCTTCGGCCGACCTGGGAATAATCCGATCCCGGTAAGCCAGTATTGTCAAGAACTGGTCGACCAACTGGAGGACGTGCACGCGTTCGCGAGGAGGAAACTGCGGATCGAGACCGACCGAATGAAGTCCCGATATGACCAGCAGACGGATGCCGGCGGATTCCACGAGGACGACCTGGTATGTCTCTTCAACCCATTACGGAAGAAAGGCCTGTCACCCAAACTGCAGAAGTCCTGGGAGGGCCCGTACCGAGACGTGAAACGGATCAACGATGTCGTCTACAGGAACCAGCGGAGCCCGAGGGCGAAGATGAAGATCGTGCATCGAGATCGCCTGGCAGCCTACGGAGGGACACAGACGGACCAATGATTGATCGGGACGATCAGCCTTTTTAGGAAGGGGGTGGTGTTACGGCTGTGAGTTTGTGTCATCGCTCGCCGCATGAGTCACAACTGCCCCAGGGCTGGGCTGTGCCCTGCCTCGTGTATTGCGTGCGCCTTATGCAACAGGGCTACTAGGACAAAGGGATGGTCCAGAATATTCGTGACTCAGCCAGTGGAGGAAGCCTCGAGAAGCCGTGAACCCTGGATGGGTCTAGAAGCATTTATTGAGTCACCGGCCTGCTATATAAGAGCGACCTGTCAAGCAGTGGTTGTTGTTGTGTTTTACGAGCGAGTGCGAGCGTTTATCCTGAGCGACAGAAGTGTGGTGAGTTACGAAACCCAGTGACATTGTTTCCCAGCTCGTGAACAGCGAAGCAGCGTGTAGCAGGTTTTCGTAAGTAACTGTAGTTTGTGTACATAGGGGAGAGTTGCATGTAGTTCTGTCAAGGCCACCAGACTCATTAGCGAGAAGATTAACTGTTGACAAGTGAAAGAGGTCAAGAGCTCTCCATAAGGAAGAGACTTGAGGAAACTGGAGTAAGGTAATAATTGCTTGTATTTGCTGATGAGTGGTGTATGTTCTGACCGCAATAAAGTTAATTATTTCATTTAAAGGAACATTCTGTGTTGTGTTTCAACCCACCGTAATCCAGTTAACATAAGTGCCACTAGGGGGGTGGCACGTAACAATATATTAGAAGTTCCAAAAAAGACTAAACCCGTGGCGCGACAGCCGTTGAAGGGCCTAGTTCTACCAAGCAACCGCTGTTCAGCCATGTAGCTTGCAGATTGTGGGGTGAGGTTTAGTCATCCAACTTGTACAAATAAATTTAAAGTGAAATCAAAACTGCTCAGTACTTTACACATTCTCTAATGCGAGCGTAATTTCAAATATAAACTAGGGAAAAAATCTTATGTAGGCCTATGTGTAGAGGTTTTTCTTAGGGCCTGGCTTCCTTTTCTTGGTACAGTACTTACTGTCGACCAAAATATTATGTGCATTCGAGTTTGAAGGTTGTTTGTGAAGTAACAAATAGACCTATATAAAATCCACTAACATAATCATTTACGTCGTTCTATTTTACGTTAGTTCATGTAGGTTTGGAATTTTTTATTTATATTTTAATTTTTTATCACAGTTGAAACACAAAAGGTGACCGTTTTTAAGCGTGTTTCAACCATGCGTCACATTTAATAATTATTATCTCACAAACCCGTCATCAGATCGAATCCAAATTTTAGCACAATATACATTGGAATGTTGTATAACAGGTTTATTTATTTCAACATTTTGTGTGTTCAAGAACGAATTTTGTTATCATTTTTGTAAGGTAACTATTTCTAGGCTCGGGGTCGTTGTAAAACGTAGTTCTTGGTTGCGTTGTAATCCTTATACATCAAAAAGTTATGTTGTATGACTGTGAAATACGTAAATTAATTCACTTATTTTATATCGGTTTGTATTTATACGGGGAATTAAGACATGGTTCACCAGCTAGACGCTCCGGGATATTCTGTACAGCGTTGCTGATATGGAGCCCATTACTTCCGAGCGAAGCGTGCCTTGACGCGTGATTGAGCCCATCTTGGCAACGCTGTACAGCTTTTACAGGAGCGGCCAACTGGTGAACCATGTCTTAATTCCCCATACAAATACAAACCGATACAAAATAAGTGAATTAATTTACGTATTTCACAATCATACAGCATACCTTTTTGATGTATAAGGATTACAACGCGACCAAGAACTACATTTTCAAACCAACCCGAGCCGAGATAAAGTTACCTTACCAAAATGATAACAACTTTGTTTCTTGGCCATACAACATTTTAAAATTAATGAACCAGTTATACAACATTCCAATGTATATTGTGTTAAAATTTGGATTCGATCTGTTGACGGGTTTGTGAGATAATAGACGGGTTTGTGAGATAATAATTCTTAAATGTGACGCATGGTTGAAACACGCTTAAAAACGGGCACTTTTTGTGTTCCAACTGCGATAAGAAATATTAAAATATATTTTAAAAAATCCAAACCAACATGAACTAACGTAAAACAGAACGACGAAAATGATGATGTTATTGGATTTATGTAGGTCTATTGTTTACTTCACAAACAACCTTCAAACTCGAGGACACATAATATTTTGGTCGATGGTAGTCGCAATTCCCCCTGGGATTTAGTGGTATGCCATTGAATCAGGGCTGGCATGCGAAACGAAATGTATGGCTGTGGGGGCGAATATATTTGAATTTCGCCGTGAGCGCGATACTCGGGAGGGAAATGACAATGATTGTCGGTGGGAAATTAAATCGAAGCGAAACTTAAATCGAAGCGAAATGACATAGCGAAATCAACGCGAAACTTAATAGCAACGCGAAATTACATTGTACAATTGAATAAAATTTCACTCACGGAGCGAAAAAGAAATCGTTACAATCTTTTAATTTCGCTCCCGGCGCGAAATACAATTCATTACATACTTTTAATTTCCGTCGCGGCGCAAAATAAAATTCGATACAGACTCTTAATTTCGCTTCCGGTGCGAAATAAAATTCGTTGCAGTCTTTTAATTTCACTCCCGGCACGAAATACAATTCATTACAGACTTTTAATTTTACTCGCGGCGCAAAATAAAATTCAATACAGACTTTTAATTTCGTTTCCGGTGCGAAATAAAATTCGTTACAGTCTTTTAATTTCGCTCCCGGCGCGAAATAAAACTCGGTTACAGACTTTTAATTTCGCTCCCTGGGTGAAATAAAATTCGTTATAGACTTTTAATTTCTCACCCGGCGTGAAATAAAATTCCCAAAACGGTATTTAGTTTCGCCCTCCGATGTGAATTTAAAATGAATGGAACATTTCATTTCGTTGTTGAAATTAAAATGTATTCGTTTCGAGAGTGAAATTATGTTCGGAACGATGTTCAAAGTCCTGACGTTGGCAGCAGTAGCAGTCTTATTACCGTTCACCGCCTGCACAATCTGCAGGGCTGCAACAGCAACGTGAGCCATTCAATGGTCATCACTCCAGTAGAGGAGAAAGTCAGTGCTATGGCATCAACATCACCATCGTCGTTGACTGCACCTCGGACTCGTGGCTGGCCCTCCCTGACGTTCTTAACGCAATGGGGCAACAAGTACCTTTACTTGTTCTATAGCGAACAAGAAGACGAATGTGCTGTGAGGACAGACATTCAAGATAAGTGACGAACTCCAATTACAATACAAATTGTCAGTTGTAACTCTTCAGTCAGTCAACACTAATTTGCCCAATAACTGGGAAGGGTACAATGTATATACAGTAATATGTAAATAACATTATATGTATTAGTTTATGGTCACGATTATAATGCAGCAATTTTAGTGATCTTAAATCTAATACATGTATTTTTTTCAGGAGTGTTACTTACATCTTATATACGTTGTACCCCACCCAGTTATCGGGTAAATTAATGTTGACTGACTGAAGAGTTACAAATAACAGAAAATCGTCTGTGGTAGTACCGCGGCGTATATGGAGTTCTGTTTCGGAGGCGGGTTACTCGAACAACAGGATTGAGGGGTCATTCCTCTCATTTCTACATTCTTTATTCTTACACTTCCGGAAATTTCGTGGGGGGGGGCTTGGCATTCCTTACTACTTCCTTCTTACACTCAGCGCATTTATACTGACCATGGCACGAAAGCAAACCCCTGTGCCACGTACAGTATTTCGTTTCGCACTGCAATTAGTTTTGCGTCGCCTTTCACTATGTTATTGTGCTTAGAATTACATGTTGCTTCCATTTTAATTTTCGCGCTTACAATCAATATCATTTCGCACCCGAATATCACGCTCATGGCGAAATTAAAATGTTAACGCGTCCACAACCATTTTGTTTCGCATGCCAGACCAGATTTAATTTCAGACATGAAATATGTTCCATGCATTTTAAATTCACGCCGGGGGCGAAACTAAATGCTGTTTGGGAATTTTGTGTCATTAAAATAAACCGTGGCACTACATCCCATGAAAGGCCTAGGCCTACCAAGCGACCGCTGCCCAGGCATCTGCAGATATTGGTCAGCGCATCGGGTTCCCTCGGCCGTTAATCTTGGTTTTCGTCACTTTCAGACAGCTAATCTCGAGGCTGAGTGCACCCCGTTCCAACCCACACGTCCGTCTCTAAAATCACTAACGGAGCCGGGAATCGAACCCGGGGCCTCCAGGTGAGAAGCAGGCACGCTATCCCCAACACCATGGGGCCAGCAATTTTTGTCATACCAGGAGCAAAATTAACAGTCGTTAAAAATGTTATTTCGCGCCGGGAGCAAAATTAAGAGACCGTAGCGGTTTTCATTTCGTGCCAGGAGCGAAATGAAAAGTCTTGTATCGAATTTTATTTCAGGCCAGGAGCAAAATTAAAAGTCTGTAATGAATTTTATTTCGAGGGTCGCCTGTGGTAAGTTCTAGCAGGTAATGTTTTTTTTTTTTTTGCAATCTTCGATCGGTGACGGACAAGGCAGGCAACCCGGCGATTTGAGGTATATGAATTGGAGCCTGACTGGATGTACTAATGCGTATCGGTAAGGCGTGGATGTTGTGCCCACGTGTATTTGGTTGAGTTGGTGGAGGATGGTACCCACCCATATTGGTAAGTTGTGGATGTTCAAAACCACGTAAGTATTTTAATAATTCCGTGGACGAGGTAATTCCCACGAGGTAAAAATCACGGCCGTGATGCTGGGGTCGGTCTGACGCCCGTAGGCAGCGTGCTAAGTGATGATTCTGCGAGGCTTGTTGAATTGAGCCATATTGAGCACGTGCTTCAGTCAGTACACGTCAGCTGTGGTCGTAGTGAAAGCAGGTAGCCACTCCTCGCCGCGGGGTGCTTTTGCTTGGCCTTGAGTCTGTCCGAGGTTATTTGGTAAAAGTTAAATGGCTGGTTTGTTTATATATTTGTTAGTGATTCTGGGATTTCGATTTGTTGTGCTTTTGATTTTATTGTGGACCCACGTTACTAGTGTATCAGTTTTGTGCCCTCTGGGTGGCCGCTAGACGGTTATAATTGATGTCTTGATAAATGTTTCACACGGGAACAGTTGTATGTGAATGAGGTAGGCACGTTGTATCTTAATGTAGTGTTTGTGTGGCCGCACTGCATGCTGACCGTACACGACCCTAACGGAGGTCGTGAAGGGAGGTCTGTTTGCCAAACGGTTCGATCTCGTCAGTACGATTCACTTTTCCAAATAGAGAGCGTTAAAGTGAGATTCCTGCTTGTAAAATTTAATTGATTGATGCTCCGTTGGAGTGTGTAGTGTTCTGATCTAATTAACGTAATGATTCAATTCTTGTGGCATTAATTTAATCTTTTGATATTGCATTTTGAACTCACCTGGGGTGAGAGCGCGCCACTTTGATTTTGATTTTATTTTATTTGGATTTGTGTTTCATTTGGAGTTCCATGATCCTGCAGTGTTTGGTCGGGGGAAGCTGAGGCTTTGCCCGAACTAATGGTAACCTGGTCGTACCATCTCTGTGGACTTTATGGCAGAGAAGGATAGTGATGACGCAGTTTATTTTGTTGTGGTTATACGTTGGGTTTTGGGTTGTTTATTAGGGGATTGTTTTTTTTTTTTCGTCTTGTAGTTCTTCTGAGAATAAATTTTGTTTCCTTGTTCCCCTGGCATATGATTTATAGTTTTAAGTTCCCATGATCCAAATTTCGAAATTCCTAGGATGTAAAGTGTTAATTAGCCACCGAACGAGCCACGCTCAAGATAAGATTCATCATCCTAGAGGGCCTTTGGAAGGATATACTATGTCGGTGATTCCCTTCCTAATTTTGGTGTTTGAACGGAGCTAGGTTATCAGACACTCCACAGTGGTTGAAGCATACAGTCTCACACAAGAGCAACCTTTGCCTACACCTATTTGTGCTTGACTACTCCCTTTCATGTGTACTTCTGGATAAGTTGTTCTCCATAAAATATGGTGATTAGACACTTTCGCAATCAACCAGCAAGTTCATTTTGTTTTTTCCATACATCCGCATCAGGCTTAATTCTCAAGTATTCCTTTGGTTCCTAACTAGTAAATCACCGTCTTCATCGTTACCACCATCTTCATCATCATCACCGTAATGAAAACCTCATTCGTTGTACAAACACAATTACGCACCATGTCACCTTGCCTTCAAGCAATTCTTGAACTCTCTGTATATATGTGGCACGGTGTCCCTACACGATGATTACTATACTTTGGATGTTCATTCACTGAAAATTGCAAAATTAGCTTCGAGGTTTTCCTATGCCCAGAACATAGAATGCTATGAAAATCAAATGTTCTTAAATACGATGTGTGGATTACATATAAATATGCAATTGGAAAGTCCTAAGGGTGAACTTATGTTCATAGCCCCAATGAAGATTAAAAAATTTAGTTTGATTGCTGTAATAGATTCGTAGATATTGAGATCCATCTAAATATTTCGGATGGTCGCCGTGTTGGATTGTTATATGTATAGGCCATAGAGTCACGTACCATTAAAGGAAAATTATTGCAGGGGTTCATTACTCAAACTCTCACTTCGATCGCATGATTACGACACAAGAAATAAAACTTAATTAAAATTCGCACATTCGCCATCTTGAGGTTATGTAAACAATTGAACTAATATAGATACCAGTGCATTACAATGTGTATAAAAATTTCCTGTACCAAGTTTCATTGCGTTTGTATCATTAAATCGCGAGAAAGGTCTATTTAAAATTTTCAAATTCGCTTGGCTGCCATATTCGTTTTTTAGTTAACTGGTTTTTGAAAGTCTTATAGATGAAATTCCAGTAGTGCCCTTTATCTCCGTACAAAATTTCAGGGTGATATCGCTAATAGTTTCAGAGATATAGAATGCCGGTGAAATATTTCGCACAGCCGCCTTCTTGAGGTTATGTAAATAATTGAATGAAGTTAGATGTCGGTACATTACAATGTGTATAAACATATACTGTACCAATTTGCATTGCGTTTGGTTGGTTAAATCGTGAGAAACGTCTATTTAAAAGTCGCAACTTTGCTTGGCCGCCATGTTGGTTCTGTAGTTTTCAGGTTTTCAAAAATCACATTGGTGAACTTCTAGTAGTTCCCTTTATCACCGTGAAATATTCCAGGGTGATATCGGTAATAGTTTCGTAGATATCGAATGCTGGTGAAATATTTCGCACAGCCGCCATGTTGGATTGGTGGGATGTAACAACATTTGAAGAGCACGGTCGGGGTGGTGTGGAATAGTGCTATGAACTTACCGAGTTTCATTGCAATCGCTCGAGTGGTTTAGAAGTTATTAGGGGGGGGCACACACCATTACACACACACACACACAGACAGACACACTGACAAAAGGTGATCTCATAAGCCTATTTTTTCATGAATGAAAATAGGCTAAAAAGTATGCAACTTCTTGTATCCTTGTTTCAGATCTGGTTCATGTACGTCCAAATATCATGTTTTATACGTCTTCGGTGTGTTTCTTTAAGGTGCGACTTTCCCATTATGGTATGTTTGTGCTCCCCAGGCACAAAATACGTTATGAGCACGGCAGACCACAAGCATATGACAAAATGTTGGCTCCAGTGCGCCTAGTGTCCAGGCTCAGCGCTCAGTACTAAACGTACTGCAGCACCCCGTCAAATGGACAGTGCTTGTGCGACTAAGCGCTGCAGTGCTAGTGTGATGTCGTGCTGCACTGCTCAGAAATGGGCAGGATAGGGCTGCGCTTCACCTGCTAGCACTGCTTCACCTTGCCCATTGCAAGGCCCTGGTGCACACACACGGACAAAAGGTGATCTCATAAGTCTATTTTTTCATAAATGGAAATAGGCTAAATACGAGATTTTAAAATTTCGCACAGGCGCCATCTTGTGGTTATGAAAACAATTCAGTTTGATTGCTGTCATTGATTAGTTGACATTGAGAATCGTCTAAATATTTCTAAATATGTGTAGACCATTGAGCTATGTACTATTAGATGACGATTATTGCGTACGGTAGGTTCATTGTTCAAACGTTGGCTACGATCGCATGATTAGGACACAATAAATTAAAACTTTTTTAAATTTCACACAGGCACCATCTTGCGGTTATGTAAACAATTGAGCTGAATAAGATATCAGTGCATTACAAGGTGTATAACATTTGCTATACCATTTGACGGCGCTCGAATGGTTTAATCGCGAAAAAGAAGTTCTATTTTAATGTATCAACTTCGCTTGGCCCCCATGTTCGTTTGTTACTTAACAGGAATTTTGAGAGTCCCATCTAGTAGTTCATTTTATCACCGTACAAAATGTCAGGGTGATATCTGTAATAGTTTCAGAGATATGGAATGCCAGTGAAATATTTCGCACAGTCGCCATGTTGGATTGGTGAGCTGTAATAAAATTTGAAGATCATGGTCGGGGTCGGACAAAATAGTACTATGACCTTACCGAGTTTCATTGAAATCACTCCAGCCGTTTATATTTTATTAGGGGACACACACATACGCACACACACGGACTAAATGTGATGTCATAAGCCTATTTTTTTCATAAATGAAAATAATAAAGTAAGCTTTTCATTCAGTCTACGCGAATTTCGTGTTGACCGACTGAATAGCTTTCTTCATTAGAAATAACCATCACTGAAAAATGGCTTCTATCACTACTAAATGAAAATAGGATACCAAGTAAACGAAAAGCATGAACGGGAGGTTTCATTTAGGAAAGAAATACTCTTATTGGTCACAAAGGAGTGAAAGTTTGGTGTGTAGGTTACACTCTGCCTTATATGGCAACACTGCGAGAAGGTGAGTTCGATTCCCATCCTAGCTATCTTAGAGTGTTTTTCTGGGTTTTCCACTTCCACTCCAGGAAAATGCGTGGATAGTTCCTAAGTCAAGGCCATTGCCAACTCCAAAAATAACAAAGTTAATCAGACTTCAACTACATGGGACTGATGAACAATAGGCTATGTTCCAAACCCCTATATAAAGCAACAAGAAATATTTCGAATCAATGGGATCCATCGTATTGAATTTAGGAAACATGTTTCTAACGTAGGCTACAATATGACCGCGATCGAAACGAGCAAGGTGCCTTGCCCTGTCTGATGGGGCACGCGCTCAGATAGAAATCATTATGTTGATTATTATTGATATTTCAAGAAGTAATTATCATATGTTTGAATAAATAATTGGCCTGGAATTACATATGGCCCAGCATCGTCAGTTCACGGTCACCTTCCATGCTTGTCCGGGGAGCGGGCAAATAGACACTTCCATAACGTTATTGACGAGATTCTTTTCTGAAATAACGGAATCAATTTCTCCGCTTAGAATAATGTTACTGATAGCGCATAGCTGGTAAACATCGCATGCATACCGTTATTAGACTTATAACGTTGTTGGTGGGTTCGCATTTCAAAATAACTGAATTAATTTTTCTGCCCTGAATAACGTTATTGATAGCGTATGGCTGGTAAAATTCGCTCGTATACCGTTACTAGACTTATAACGTTATTGGTGGGTTCGCATTTCTAAATAACGGAATTATTTTTCTGCCATGAATAACGTTATTGACAGCGCAAAGCTCGTAAATATCGCTCGTATACCGTTACAAAGCTTATAACGTTATTGGTGGGTTCACATTTCTAAATAACGGAATTAATTTTTCTGCCCTGAATAACGTTATTGATAGCGTATAACAGGTTAAAATCTCTCGTATACCGTTACTAGGCTTATAACGTTATTACCAGGTTTGCATTTTGAAATAACCGAATCGATCACTCTGCCTGAATAACGTTATTGATGGCGCGCAGCGGGTCAAAATCGCTGTCATACCGTTACTAGACTTATAACGTTAATATCGGGAGCGCATTTTAAAATAACGGAATCTTTTCCTCTGCTGGTTATAACGTTAATAGCACAAATCAGGGAAAATTATAACCCCTTATTTCGTTGCCGCACTAAAAACGTTATTCTTATACCATTTGTTTTGGGTGCGGAAGCAGTAACGTAACAAAAATTAATTCGTTATTTCTGACAATTCTGTTACGTTATGAAGCCTTGGTATAGAAATTCTCCAGATTGCTGCCGGCACTACAGGGAAAATACAGCCCTTGGATAAGTTTTACTCCCGTCAATGGAAAGCTTTGTATCGCCGTTTAACAGACATTGTGTCGGCTTGTGAAGACGTTCAGTATGATGTATTTCAGAGAAACAGCGTATTGAAAATGCAATACTTCAATCATTCTCCATTTTTTCCCCCACGGTTCAAGGACTTGGTTAAATATTCGTAGTTCGCAACCAATTACACAACGGAGAGACCTCCCGAGTTCGAAGTGCCTGCAAAATATTGCCTTCAAATAAGTAAGGAAAACTGTGAAGAACAATGTGGCCTCAAAGTGCAAATCGTTGTGCATGGTGCCAACAATATTTCTGTTGTTATCATACGATTAACGAACCTCATTTATGTTTCACATTCGTTCCCTAACAATGAAGTGTCCTTGGCGCGTGGTAGCCTGCCAGTTCGTTCTCTCTCTCCAGCACAACTGCAACTCCACTCCGCTGTGCGCCGCACGAGCCAGCAAGATGCAAGGGTTGTCCAGTAGTTATTTTGTCACGCGGATTTTGTATCAAGATTTCGATACCTTGCAGTTCGAAATGGCAGCTAATTTTTTGTACATCGCCAATTTATGGTTTCCTCATCATCTCTACGAAATTTCATTGTCGGTTTCGATATGTATGGACAGTTCCCTTGTCAGGATCCTCTTCACTTCCCGGTGTTCAATTTGTTGCATTGCCATGCTTAATTCATCTAGATCATCTAGGACTTCTGTGAACCAATGACTTTTGGTTTTACATTTCCAAAAGTATTGGAATAGCAGTTTGAGTCTCCTGGTCTCTGGTAATCGTGATATGTGACAGAAAAAAAACTCTCCTTTTCCTCATTGTATCTAATATTCACTCAGTTTCCTGGTATACAATTGCATTAGGTAGTAATCGTCATTGGCCATCTACTTGGTGATATTTGTATAAAATTGTTCTGAGGATTCGTCTATCTTCTGTAATTTATCTGTAGTTGATTTCGTGTTCAGATTGAATAGGGTTTCACTAGCATAGGTTTTATTTAATTTTCTTATATTAATTTGAGGTCTTTTCATTCTATTTAGGTGTCCTCCTCTATATTTTTAATTCAATTCTAAATTTGTATAGGCCTGCTGTACTTTATTGCTGTGAGGGGTAGATGACCTCGCTTACGGCCCTTAAAACCTCAATAACTAACTAACGCCATGAAAATTGTTGGAAATTCCTATAATGAAAGATGCCATAATACACACATAGTCTACCCAATAGCTCTATTAAATGTTTGAAAGATTTGCGGCATGAAAACATCACACGTTTCAGAAATTGTGTGTGCCCCTGATAACCACATTCAACAATAGCGTAAGTTAGTTATTGTTTGGGGCGGAACAACGAAGTCATCTGCCCCTATAGCGTAAGTTAGTACCTTTTAATTACAGTTTATAATTGTAAGTATAAGGTGCGTTCAAAAAGTAACGAGCCGGAGGCATAATTACAGAAACCAGTACCTGTATGTTAGAAGTATTGGCCCTGGCTGTTGAGGCACTTGTCCCACTGTGACACGAGGTGGCGAATGGCTGTCTCATAAAATTCCCTGGGCTGCGATGTGAACCAGTTCCACACGTACAGCTGGACGTCGGCGTCGGAGGTGAATCGTTGGCCCCGCAGAGCCCTTTTCAGGGGACCAAACATGGCGTAATCACAGGGAGAGAGGTCTGGACTGTATGGAGGGTGGCCGAGAACCTCCCATTTGAATTTCTGCAGGAGTGCCGCGACTGTGTTGGCCGTATGAGGTCGTGCATTGTTGTGGAGCGACCGCGGCGGCTATGGCGTTCACTGTCACTCGGCGGTCCTGGGTAATGAGTGCAGCAACCAGCTGGACGTTGTCATCGGTAATGCAGGGGGGTGCCCCAGACCGGGCATCATCGGCTAACGACACCTATCCTTCCCTGAAGCGCTTGTGCCACGCCTTGACCCTTGCAAGGGACCTGCAGTGTTCGCCGTACACTTGTGACATTCGGCGATGAATGTCCGTTCCCCCTACTCCTTCCGCTGTCAGAAACCGAACAACACCTCTTTGCTCTTCGGTTGACGCCTCCATGTCACTGTTTGCAATGCGACTGGCAGCGTTGGACGATTGATGCATGCTGCTGCTCGCTTTGTATCGCCACGTGACGTGCACGCGTACCCTCTAGCGACGGGCTGTGACCTTCCACGCTCTGGTCGGAACCACAGCTCGTTACACACGCCACGATTAACCGATGTGGACACCGGTTTGCGCATTCCAGCCTCCGGCTCGTTACTTTTTGAACGCACCTTATATTATGCCGGAATGTTACGCAAGATGTCATAAGATCAGCTTAGAGACAGCAATGGCTCTTTTCAGGAAGAAAATCATGTCTATTCTAATATATGACATTGAAATCATTTGGCAGTACCGGTACCTCAAAGAAAATTACCTTTCCTCACTAGAAAGAGTGAAGACATTATAACCGCTTAAAGAGCAATCGGAGTGTCTAAAACTACCAGGTCACGATTCATCTACCTCCTGGCACGAGAATCATTTCTTATTGAAGACTTATAAACTATTTACCTCTATTTACCTCTATCACAAAAATAGGTTTTATTAGGTCGTAACGTTAAATTAGATCAATTTAGGTTGTATACAATTCAAGTATGTTACACGCTGATACCTAACACATTAACATATACTGATATTTCGAAAGTAAGAGTTCAGGAATAAAATGGGCCAGAACCTAAGAATCCGGGGCTTAGCTTAAGTGCCAGAGATTCGCTACCCCAGCGGTGGTCCGGGCAGGGTTTACCTAGGGCTCACTGATGATCCTGAATGGTGCAACCAGGCGAAACCCCGCAAGACACACGGAAAAGAACTAAAATATATACCCCAGGCATTATATGCAAAAAACAGGGCCAACCTAAAAAAAAAATGTAAAGCTGAAATTTGGCATAGATGTTCCCTAGTACCCTAGAAACAAATCCTGAAATGTCCCCATCTCTGCGGTGTCCGCATCATAGTTTTTGGAGGATTCAAAAGGGCTTAAATCGGGCCTAATTGCCAAAAACAGCATTTTTGCTTCCTGCGTTTAAAATATTGATCCAAATTTAGTTCTCGTGAGCTTTAGCAATTAATAAAAAATGAACCAGTAGGATAACGGACTTATCAGGCCTAATTATTGCTATTGATGAAGAAAAAACAACAACTAATTTAAAATTTTCAGCACAATTTTTACACGAAAATTTGGATAATTTGTAACTAGCAGGTCATTATTTTGTAAACAACTGCTGATATTGACTAAAGACCCAGAATGAAAGTTATAAAGCATACTTTTAGCTTTACATTGGCACATTACCCATGTCTATGCAAGGAACGGTTACCGAGTTACGGTCCCAAAGCATAACCGCTGTTGAAAAGGCAACCGATCGCGTTTCTAGGTGACAGCGCTCGGCCTGTCGGAACAGGCCAACAATACTCCAAACAATTAATTCAGCTTCTCAACAGTCATAGATTTTCAAGGCGGCTTCGGTGGCGTAGTTGGTAGCATGCTGAGCTTCTATGCCCAAGATAGCGGGTTCAAACCCGGCCGAAGCCGTCGGATTTTTTAAGAGCGTTAAAAATCCCTCAGTATGCCTTCCTTCGGAGGGGAAGTAAAGCCGGCGGTCCCATGTCATAGATGTATGGCATGTTAAAGATCTTTCCACTAATTACACCTGTGTGAAACTAAATTGGATAGGTTAAGAATGTAAACAACGCTCTTAGGTTGCTACGTTCGTTGCCAAGAGCCGACTGCGGTGGCGTCTAGTAGCTAGTTCTGAACTAGGCCTAGTAGTCGTTGACGGTGGCGCTTGGCGGCAAAAGTAGGAACTATTTGAAAATTCAAAGTTGCAGTCCCTACTTGAATTAAAAAAAAAAAAAACAGATACACACACTAATACAGTCATCACAATTAACACCGGTTATCAGACAGATTCTACACACACCCAAAGTACACGGGGCTACATGACCGCGTTGTCGCAGCCCCTAAACTAAGGAACCAACCAACCAACCATAGATTTTCAATAAATTTGGCGGAAGTCTACAAGTACGAAGTTTCGGCGCTTCGTGAAGAACGTCCAATCCCGAATGCTGGAGCGTTCACGTAGTTTTGCTTTGATATCGCTGACTTTAACATAAGGACATTGGACGGGCGAAACACATTTCACTGCATGGGAGGCATCAAGTGCACAGGTCCATGCGCTTGACTGTGAAATATCTCCACTCCCACGTACACGAGAAGTTCCTAATGCTGGTGTGATTGCGGCGATGGGAAAGTTCAACATTTCGTGGTATCGGAAGCCCTCTTATCCTGGTTCATAGGACGTCAATATTAAGGAGTTAACTGTGGAAGCCCCAAACTCTGTGGCTATTGCGTCGATGATGGACGACTCGTGGTTATCTGGACGGTGGTCAGGTATTAATTTACCCGCCTCGTGGAACGGCTTTATGAAGACGTCACTGTCTGCTCATGCTCAACCAGCTCCCCAGACAACGTCAGTTGATACCCTTCCGTTCATTAACTTGGAACCGAGCAATCCATCAACTATATATTCCGCGTTGGTGTTTGCCGCAAGAGAGTGCGTGGAACTGAAACAAAGCACTTGTTTCGAAACCTTTGACCTATACGCGAAAGCTGCGGAGATAGTCGCATCGGACACTTCAGAGGAACTAAAAAACGGGGTTGTTCGTCTAGGCGGATTTCACATTCTAATGTCGTTTCTTGGGGCAATCGGCTACGTGATGAATGGAAGCGGTTTGGAGGAGCTCTGGGCGGAAATATACACAAAATCGTCAGTGACTCACATGATGTCTGGACACGCATATTCTAGTTAGGCTTGCAATTAGCTCGCTCTAAAAATTATTACGTCATACCTTCAATTTCAAATGTATCAATAACTCGAAACTGTGCATGTTCTAGGGCCCTCAGAGCGCATTTTCTGACAAAAGGGGCTGTAGGGACAATGTTACTCAACATGAACGAGGGGCTGAAGGATGACAAGGACGAAATACAGGCGCTTTTTACCGTATTCCAAGAAGGCACCGCCAACGACTTGCTATCATATCCTTGCCATCAACGTCTCAAAGAGTCGCTTCATGACACATTTTCTTCAATGAGCCAGAAATCACGCACAGGAAAGCTGTGGGCAGAGTACATCAAACAGCAAGCCTGTAAAATATTGAAGGATTCCGCATCTTAACGCGAGGAAATGAAGGTATTCGTCTCTACGGCTCCAGATGAAAAGGCCATAATATCAGCTGGAGAGAAGTTCGCCATTCGTCTCTACGATAGTGCCAAATCAGAGTGCAAAAGACTCAACGAACTTCGGGCAGTGAAATACAGCCAAAAATTTGCCAAACAACCGGTCACAGCGTCATTTCAGCTGGCTTCACTTCCGCCGACTTCGGCGGCATGCAAACAACATTCACTGCGGGTATATTTGCAAGTTCAGGAATGGTTAGGATTTTCTTTGGACCCGACCCAATGGGGAAGGAAAATCCAACACTCAGCTTTAGTACCAGTGACACAACTCATCTTCCAGCTGCTCCAGATCATCTCCTCAATTTGGTGTCCTGCAACTGCAAGAGCTCTTTTGGCAGCCGGTGTGAGTGCTGCTGATAGTGACTAAAGACCCGAAGTAAAAGTTGTAAAGTACACTTGTAGCTTTAAAACGATACATTGGCCATGCTCCTTAATACGTGGACACTGCAGTGGAAAAGCATGTGGCAACGTCACATTTGATGGCTCAGACGATGAGAAGGACGATTGAGTCCTATGTAAGCTTTGTTTTGCAAGTGTTGTTTGTCTAAATAAAGCTTTTTAAGCTTTGTTTTGTTATTATTTGCATTATGCATATTATGAATGTACGTTTAACTGCTAACTGCATTAAACTCGTTTTGTTCAATGCAAACAGTTTCTGCTAGTTTACCTGGATTCAAAGGAATACCATCCTAAAAGTTCTTGAGCAAAGATACAAAATGGTGTCTGCAAAGGTGAATAGATCGAGCCCACCAGCGTAAATGGGCGTTCGTTCGGAAAGCGACTGCCACACTTCCACTTTTATATTGGTAACTGTATCTCTGCTGCTGTTTGTCAGATGAACATGGGCAATGTATCGTTTTAAAGCTACAAGTGTGCTTTACAACTTTTACTTCGGGTCTTTAGTGGCTACCAGCAGCTGTTTACACGATGTCCCGGCTAATGACAAATTTTCGTGAGAAAAGTTGAGCTAAAATTTTTTGATTACTCATCTGTTTAAATGTATGGCAATAATTACGACCAAAAAGAGCGTTATATATAACGCAGTCATTCTCTTATTACTATCAAAACTCATTAAAACTTATTTTGGATCTATATTTTGAACGCAGGAAGCAAAAATGCTGTTTTTGGCACTTAGGCACCATTTAAGCCCTTTTGAACTCTCCAAAAACTATGACGCGGACGCCGCAGAGATGGGGACTTTTCAGGATTTGTTACTAGGGTACTAGGGAACATCTATGCCAAATTTCAGCCTTACATTATTTTTTTTAGGTTAAAACTTAAAATGCCTGGGCTATGCTGGAGTTTAACTAATGGCGGTGAAACACAATAATACACTATGTCAATAAAATGTTGTTTGTGTGGCTGAATCCAACAATCAGCTTCTGCTTTGAATCTTGTTATAGTTTCACAAATTAAAAAGAAGAAGAGCCGATAATTTTATATCAGTAACACTAGCAGTCGTACCTATCGTTGACGGGCTAATTATGGAATATATATAGGCCTAGTTGTCAATACCTCTCGCACCCGAGATACCGACATTTGGGATATTCACAGGAATCAAGCGAAGTGCAATGTAAGGACCTCACCATGTGGGATCACAGTAACCGCTACGTCAGGTAAGTATGCATTCTCAAGCTGTAAGTCATCCCAATAGATGCATAAATAAAAGAAGGGACTGGTGCTCTTAATGACTTCAAATTTCTTTGCTTTCACAGATTTTTGATGTTTTAGAGAATTTAAGTTAATAAAAATAGTTAAGATACTCTAACCCCTGAGTCTTGATTAATTAGACTTAGGTCAAGATTATTGTCACATATAACCCAGGAAGTGTTGGTTGTAGTTGGATAATAACGATTTAGTTCACTGGAGGAGATATTTCAATGTTATTATTTGAGGATAGAAGAAGCGATTCGTTCACAGACCATATATAATTAATTGCTGCTTCATGAACCTGAATGTGCCCCGTTCACTCCCATTCTTTTCTTTTCAGAGCTGGAAATCGAACTCAGGATCTTAGGCACCTGTTATGGATTGTTATTAAAGTAGCAGCAGGCTATTTTCAGACAGAAAAAAAAGTTAACATGAATATCCGTCCCTTAATAAAACCATAAATTTCAGGAGTGAGTACGAGGACGAAGACTTCAGATGAAAAAGGCTCTCCATGCCAGCATACTTTCCGGCTATGAGCTAATCTTCTCCCGTCACTAATCGTACACGGAAACAAGACGTCCTCAATCAGCAGGAAGAATTCGTTCCAGTGAGCTCTCTATGCTCAGCAAAATTCTTATTGAACATTAAGCACAAGGCTTAATGGTGCCCTTATTAAGGCATCGAATGGCTGATGACGCATCGTTATGCGGGGCATTTGAGGCACAGTAAAGCAAAAAGTGCAACAGGACAAAGGATCCACGTTACACCACGGGTCATTTGTTTACATACAGGGGGCCCAGGGCCGTGACCAGTAATGTGCAATAAATCAAACGGTTAGTAGCAAATAGTATCAAGACTCACAACTACAAACTAGTAGCTAAATTAACAAATTAGTCTCAAAATTCACGACACACGGAGAGCACATGCCTGCGATGACCGCAGGAGGGATGAAATAAAAATCGACCTTGAAGGAGTCGCTATCAAAGCAATAAAGCAGTATTTCCTTCTGTCAAAGTGCAAAGATGCTTCTTCCATTTTTGTCAAAGTGTCTGGCGAAAGGTTCAGGAAGTTGGCCTTACTGAAGCCTACAAAACGAATCAGGAAATCCGGCAAACAATTACAATGTGCGCAGCACTTTCCTTCCTGCCGTTTGAAGACGTAGACGAGGAGTGGATCTACGTTTATAGGAATGCCTCCTTAAGCCGAACGTTGACTGTGTTTTATGACTATCTTTTAGATACACAATCCACATGTGCCCCTAGAAATGTGGAATTGCTAAAACAGAAGACACAGAACAAACAATTCTGTGGAAGGGTGGAATCACTAAATCAACTTTGTTCTGGGAAGACCTCACCCTCGAATAAAACACTTAAATTAAAAGGATTTAAACAAGAAGCTGGGCAATTACATCACCAGAAATTACAACATTCATTCTACACTTCAGATCATTTACTTTAAATACAAGAAAGTGACCTTCAGTAGAAAATTCTTTGGCTGTGGAATGAGCTGTCACTGTTGACGTTCGATCCCTCTCTAATTCTCATATTGGAAAAGTTCCTAAAATAGCGACTTGCAGACATTCTTGGTGACCCCAGCACCCTTCCAGGAGATGGACAATAGCCCCAATAGGGATTTACCCTCCGTCAAGTGCCAGTGACCGCTATTGGAATGTGTTCTTTCCCATTCCAGCAGTAGCGGCCAGTAATAAGGATGCATGCAGTGTTGCACAACGACCATATTAATTCAAGAAAAACAATTAATAATATATTTAGTAATAAAAGCTGTACGTTTTCTTTTATAAGTATAGGAGTTCATAATTTTGTTCCCTAATCATTCAGGAAATCTTATAGTAAGTTACTGTGGACTGTCTGAGAAATCGAAGCCCGCCAACTGTCCAGGAGCGCTCGTCCGTTTGGTCGTTGCCAGGCCCAAGCACCGACCAGATCTCAATAGTGAAGGGTATGGCAGAGATGCTAAACCGAGTAAGCCCAATCCCTCGGCTGGTCGTTGCCTGCTGATTGCAACAAGGGAACCGAGGCGCGGACGGAGCCATCCGTGATGCGCCATCAACTGCCGATACCATGTCTTGCAATGTAATTTGCGCGTACTTGTGACACTCGCTAATCTTTCTCGCCCTCGTATATACAAACTTACGTTGTTTTGTTCTCGTGAAGGTTTTCATATAGACTGACTTGGAATCCATTTAATCCGATGACAATGTGATGTTCTCTGAAATGCGGCATTCGTGATGAATGAGGTACATCCGTTTTACCGCGCAATTGAATACAGTTTTTCTCTGATATCAAGCAGTCTTTTACCCTACCACCTCCCCCTCCCCCTTAATGAAAATAGTGCAACACCCAGAACAAATATTCGCCAGCCGCCACTGACAAAGCGGGGCTGCCATGTTCACAAGTTCAAAATGTTTAAGTTGTGCATGGAATATTAAAAAAGTAATGAACACAAAGTGGCAATAAATGTCGCTTTTTTCTGCCGAAAATTCGCGATAAAATATTGCGTTTTAGACACTGTTACCATCCTATTCGCAAAGAAATTGCATTTTCTTTTCAATAAACAATTTATCGTTTTTATCGCGACTGTGCTTGCCACGGTGGGTGAGTGGTCAAGGTGTCTGTTGTGTATTTACATGAACATTCTAGAAAGTGCTATGTTAACATGAACATTCTAGTCAGTGTTGTGTATTTAGGCTTCTTGAGTTAACACGAACATTCTAGTCACTATGCCCAGAACATTCCAAACTGGAACATTCGATTCTGGAACTTTACAGCTACTATGTATATATGCACCCGCGGACTGTAGACGTCGGTTCCGCTCAAGTTAGTTCACATTGTGTATCGTTGTGTATCGACTAGTGTTTAATAAACCGTTGTGTTATATTAACAAGTGTATGTTATTTATCTTGTATCTCCCACGTCATAACAGTGGTGCCAGAAGTGCGATAAGATAAATAACTTTGTGAAACCGAGGGACTTTCTAACCTCAACGCAAGTGTCGCACCCAACGACGTTCATCGCAGTGCGTGTTGGAAACTAAACCGAGTGAACTTTCTAACCTCAACGCAAGTGTTTGCACCGAACTAAGTTCTTCGCAAGTTCGTGTTAGATATACTGTTCTCCACTCATCTTCACCATGCCGGACTTAACCTCTGAGCAACTCCAACAATTCTCGGCAATCATCGCCGACGCTATCCGACAGACAAGTTCAACAACGTCATCATCACAGCCTCGACCGCCACAATTCACAATGCAACCGTATCGTACAACCGACGGGACGACTGTAGCCGACTATTTCACTCGCTTTACCTGGGCGCTCAACTTGAGCAAGGTACCCGCGGATCAACACGCACATTTTGCACGGGTTTACATGGGATCTGTACTCAATGATGCCTTGAAGATCCTGGTGAGTCCTAATGATCCGGAAACTCTGTCATACAACGAGATTCAATCTAAGCTGAAAGGCCACTTTGTCGCCACACGCAACAAGTTTGCTGAGAGCATCAAATTTCGCAGTGTAATGCAAAAGCAAGGAGAAACCATCGCTAGCTTGACCTTAAGACTGCGGCAGGCTGCAACCTTTTTGTGAGTATGGCACATTTCTTGATCGCATGTTAATTGAACAAATGCTCGCAGGTTTGGAATCACGAGCAATGTGCGACGAGATTATTGCAAAACAACCAGAGAACTTCACCGCAACATATGAAATCGCGCACGCACTCGAAGCTACTCGCATTACCACCGACGAGGTCAAAACAGCTGCCGCTAAGTCTGAATCAACCAATCGGATTGGATACGAGAAGCCTTTGTCCAGGAAGAACATCAACCAGCCGCCGCCACGCAGCAAGTCAGCTCATCAAAGTCAAGGGTCTTACAACCTAACCAGACAGCACCAATGGCCACACCAGGCAAACCAGAGTGCATCCCAGGACAACCAATCAACATGTGCAGGGTGCGGTGAAGCTCACCCTCGTAGTCAGTGTAGGTTCCTGAACGCAGAGTGCCTGAAGTGTGGCAAGAAAGGTCACATCAGAAAAGTTTGCCGATCGAAATCGAGGAAACATCGAACAACAAACCATGTGACCGAAGAAGAGCTTCCAGCAACAAACCTCGACGTTGTGGACTACCTCAGCAAAATCGAGGTCATCGGATCGGTCAACGCAGCACCTAAGTCACTGGTTGATGTCAACATAGAGGGAACCACCGTCAAAATGGAACTCGACACCGGCGCCCCCTGCTCAACCATGAGCAAATCAAAGCTAAGTATGATCAAACCAGGTTTTGTGTTGCAGAGAAACGATCGTAACTTTGTCAGTTACACTGGCCATCCGATTAAATGCATTGGCAAAACGTCAGTGTGCACCACCATCGGAACCACAACCAGGAACCTGAATCTCTACGTGGTTGACGATGAAGTCGAATCGCTCTTTGGCCGAGAGTGGATTTCAGAGTTTGTACGGGAGATCGACTTTGGTCACCTCTTCGCAAATCCCGACCCAATCCACAAGCTCTCAGACAAGCAGGCTCTGACCTTGGAACAACAGAAGCAGCTCGACAACATTCTATCTCGCTACCAGGATGTGTTCAGCGACACCCCCGGGAAGATCTGAGGTCCCCCAGCGAAGATGCACCTGAAGGCTGGAGCCACACCTGTTTTCGCCAGAGCTCGAGACGTACCAGTTGCCCTCCGCGTTGCCTATGCCAAGGAAATCGACAAGAAAATTGCATCTGGCTTCTACAAAAGAGTGGACTACTCTGAGTGGGCATCGACAACGCACGTCGTCGCCAAGAAGAACGGCAAACTGAGGTCACAGGCAACTACAAGCCTACTCTCAACCCGCGGATCATCATCGATGAACATCCGATTCCCAAGGTGGAACATCTGTTCAACCGAATGCGCGGCGCCACTCTCTTCTGCCATCTGGATATCTCCCACGCGTACACTCATCTCGAGGTCGACGATGAGTTCAGCCATGCTCTCACGCTTAACACGCCAACTCACGGTCTGATCCGCCCAACGCGAGCAGTATATGGAGCAGCTAACATCCCCGCTATCTGGCAGCGGCGAATGGACACAGTCCTGCATGGTCTCCCAAACGTCGTAAGTTTTTTCGATGACAGTATAGTTTTTGCTGATAGCTTTGAAAATCTGATGCAGGCCCTCAGCACCACTCTGGAACGGTTTCGGCAACACAACCTCAAGCTCAACCGAGTCAAATGCGTTTTCGCTCAAACTTCTCTGGACGCCCTTGGCCACAAAATCGATGCGTCAGGCATCCACAAGTCGGATGCACACATCCGAGCTGTACGTGATGCACCGAAACCAACTACACCAGAAGAACTCCAACTGTTTCTTGGTAAAGCAACCTACTACAGTTCGTTCATCCCCGATTTGTCCACCAGAGACAGACCAATCAGAGACATGCTGCTCAAGGACCCTCTCATCTGGACACCAGAAGGCACAGGGCATACAAAGACATCAAGAACGCCCTAACCTCGCCCCAGGTACTCATGCAGTATGACCCAGCGTTACCACTCCTGTTGGCCACGGACGCCAGCAAGACCGGCCTAGGCGCAGTATTGTCACACCGGCTCAGCAACGGGCAAGAACGTCCAATTGCTTACGCCAGTCGAACAATGCCAGCATCGGAACAAAGGTACCCTCAGGTCGATAAGGAAGCACTGGCCATTGTTTGGGCTGTACAGAAGTTTTTTAATTATCTCTATGCTCGCCACTTTACTCTTATCACTGATCACAAGCCTCTCACACAGTTCCTGCACCCGGAGAAGTCTTTACCGGTCCTGTGCATCAGTCGCATGGCCAATTATGCCGACTACCTAGCACACTTCGACTACAACGTCATCTTCAAGACATCCAAAGCCAACGCCAACGCTGACTACTGCTCCCGAGCTCACCTACCAACAACAGTTAACCTCATCAGAAACTTCTTTCCTCCACAGGAGGAAGAGACGGACAGTTTTGATGAAATTGACTAGTTTGCAGTCCATCAGATCCAACAGCTACCAGTTAGGGCAGAAGCAATCGCACGTGAGACCAGGAAAGATCCATATCTGGGCAAAATTGTCCAGATCATCGAAGCAGGGAAAGACCTCACCCGCCAGCATTACAAGGCACCAGAAGCGAAGTACACCCTCGCCGCAAACTGTCTGATGTTCGAGCATCGAGTTGTTGTCCCTCCTTCACTGCGAGACGCTATCCTCAACGACCTGCACGTGGCTCACCTGGGGATAGTCAAGATGAAAGGCATGGCACGTTCCTTTGTGTTCTGGCCTGGAATCGACAACGACATTGAGTCTCTCGCCAAGGCTTGCACCGTGTGTGCAGCTCATGCGCATGCGCCACCCAAGTTCCGAGATCACCACTGGGAATACCCGAAGGCACCATGGGAACGGATCCACATTGACTACGCGGGCCCAGTGGCTGACACCATGCTGCTCATTGTTGTCGACACATACAGCAAGTGACTCGAGGTCAAACCCATAACATCAACAACATCAGCCGCAACAATTTCCATCATGGATGACCTGTTCACGGCGTATGGCGTGCCAGTCACTGTCGTCTCCGACAACGGCCGACAATTCGTCTCAGACGAGTTCAAGACCTTCCTAAGAAACATTGGTGTGAAATATCACAAGTTGTCAGCGCCATACCATCCCTCAACCAATGGCCAAGCTGAACGTTATGTTCAAACGGTGAAGAACGCCCTCTATGCGATGAAGACAACTAAGGGAACGCTTCGCGCCAACCTGAACGAGTTCCTCCGTCAATTCCGCAAGGCCCCACACTCCACCACTGGCCAATCTCCAGCCCAGCTTTTCTTGGGACGAGATCTCCGCACGAGACTCAACTTGACCAGACCTGATGACGTCCACACGAAGGTTACAGAAAAACAACGAGCTGAAATGAGCTCAACATTCCGCACTCTGGAACCTGGACAGAGTCTACTTCCTGTCTGGCAATATCAAGCTGGACAAGTGGCTCCCTGGAACAATTGTGAAACGCACTGGTGACCTTCACTACGAGATCAACTACCAGGGAAAACGATTCAAGCGCCACATTGATCAGATCAGATCGTTTGCTGACACCAACAAAGGCAAAACCAACTTGGACAACGATCAAGGACCGACCAACGATTGAGAGTCAACCAATGATCAAGAACCAGCCATTGAGCAACCGAGCCTGAGACGAGTTCGCTTCACCGAGACACCAGCAACAGCCCAAACACCACCAGCCACACCAGCTACACCTGTAGACAGGGCACCGCCTATTTCGCAAACCCCTTTTATTCCGCACAGGAGTACTCGCCAGCGCCGACCACCGTTGAGATTCTCTCCTGATTCCTAAATCATCCATTTAAAAGAGGGAGGAAATGTTGTGTATTTACATGAACATTCTAGAAAGTGCTATGTTAACATGAACATTCTAGTCAGTGTTGTGTATTTAGGCTACTTGAGTTAACACGAACATTCTAGTCACTATGCCCAGAACATTCCAATATGGAACATTCGATTCTGGAACTTTCCAGCTACTATGTATATATGCACCCGCGGACTGTAGACGTCGGTTCCGCTCAAGTTAGTTCACATTGTGTATCGTTGTGTATCGACTAGTGTTTAATAAACCGTTGTGTTATATTAACAAGTGTATGTTATCTATCTTGTATCTCCCACGACATAACAGTGTCGGTCTACTAACCCCAAGCTTGCAGGTTCGCTCCTGGCCGTGGTAAATGATTTTTGAAAGGCGGCAAAAATTACGACACCATGTCATACGATGTTGGCATGTCAAAGAAACCTTTTGAATTCAGTAGGCCGTGTTCATAATGGCAAAATTAATCTCGGGAGTTTCCGCCAACACAAAAGTTCCTCATTTCTCTACTAGAAAGCGCTATAGTGTTCAAGGAGCTTAGATATGTAACCTCCTTGACTTTCATAGTGCTTCAAGGAACAAGGAACAACGAAATTCGTCATGCAAGCTACCCTTTGGGTGTCAAATGACAAAGCTTGCACCCAGCACCCGAGGCCAAACGATATTATTATTATTATCGCGACTGCGAAAATATGTAATTTCTAGTTATTAATATTATTATTGCTGTGTTGCTGTGTATGAGGAGGGCCTTAATGCCCAGAGGTACAAAAACGAGATACAGAGGCGTGAAAATTATTACACTCGATGGCAGTTTTCCAACATTTACTTTGTAAGTTTTGTGGCCTAACACGGTAAAAATGTTTTGCAAGGTGGTGAAATTATTTCAAATGTTTAATCAATAGTCTTAATAACATTTTTTTTTTTAAGAATCTGAGAGTTACCTATTTTTTTACGTTTCCACTACAAGAAGAGACTTGTTAATGCAGAATGCCACATGTTTTGTTTTGATTACTTTATACTAGTTTTCGTGTGAATTTGGAAGAGAGTTTGGAAGTCTTTTATAACTGATTGTCCACTCCTGAACTATTCAAAGATTCGTCAACAATGGATTGAAATCACTTAATTTAGAGGATACATTCCAAAGTCAATGAAAAACGGACCTAGCTCAGGTGTCCCTCAGAATCTCGAATTTCGAAAATTTCCAGATGCAATTCCTTATGGGAAAAGTTGTAAGACCACAGGGGAGAAAACATTACTAAGTGGGGTCATTAAAATAAAGTAAAATGATTTCGAAAACCAATTGTGACTGCTTTCAATTCCTTATTTGAGTCTAATAATTTGCGCATCTCTGTAATTGAACAACGTGTAAGAGTTTTCAGAGGTGCAGTCGATCCAAACTTCATCTGCATTGGTAACAATGCACGTCCACGTAGAGCCAACCTGGTTGATGATTTTCTTGAAGGTGAAGATATCCACCGTATTCACTAAGATGAACAGACATGAAGCCGATAGACCATTACTGGGAAGCATTAGGGACACGTTGCAGTCCAAGGACCCTTCTTCATGAGTAGGGCCCAGATGTTGATGACATGATCTTTTTACTGAGCTGTCTGAAACAATGTGAAGTACATAGAAACTCCGGTCATTTTTATTTTGCATCTTTTTGCATTTTTTCCTATTTTTCCATTTTAAGAGCATTTTTTTTAAGTTTGGTAGATTTCTTTCGTCTTATTTTAGAGAAATCGGCCTTTGGAGGTCATCTTTTTCCAATTTAATCATGTCACAGCTTTATATGAGGGAGTTACGTGTCTCAGAGTTAAGAAGAAGCTGATACAAGATAATTTCAAATATTGAAATATTGATTCCATGTCCTTAATCAACCGGGTGGAAACTAGTCTTAGCAACAATCGTGGCGAAATTGCTGCGGGCAATGCATCAAAACTGAAAAAAGTGCTGGACTAAAACACCGGCTATAAAACATTCTGCAAGATCTCAGACATTATTTCTGGTGAAAACTACTCCATGGATGGGATTGAGGAGGATTTATCAGCAAACGACCATCCTTACTTCAAGTACGCTCCGATCACATCAGTTGATGTTAAACGCAGCTTTTCGAGATATAAAAACTTGTTGGCTGATAACCGCAGATCATTTACATTTGACAACATCAGAATGACATTCGTAGTGCAGTGCAACTCAGACTAAAGTGAACATAAACCTTTTGATAAGTGCTAGAAATCAATTTTTGATTGACTTTTCAGTTTGAGCTTAATATTTCATTTTTGAAATATTGGCCAGTTTATTATTATAAGAACATTTTCTCCATTTTATAGTGCATTTTTCGAATCTTTAGGTCATTTATTACAGTCATTTTTGAAATTTTTAAGTGCATTTTTGAACTTTTTACGGCATCAACATCCGGGCCCTATTCATGAGGAATGGAACCAACTCCAGTAGGACTCTTGAACTGTCACAGAGGTGTGTGGCGTATGTTGCCGTAGGTTATTTGTTTATTTATTTATTTATTTATTTATTTAGCGTATGACATTTATTGCCGGGAGTATCCGGTTCGCCAGAGACTGTAGCTGCTTCAATGCGTACACCCATGGGGTGAGCTACAAGTTCCGTTCAATTTCAAGTAGTTCCAACTTTCGCTACCAGATGTCACTGACACTTATTAAGTGGTGAACGTTGGAACTTTGATAGAGCGTTTCAACTAAATCTAACCTGCAAAATTTAGTTTCACACAAGTTTAATTAGTGGAAGATTCTTTTACATGCCATAAATTCAGGGGCGGTTCGAGTGGGGGGTTGAGGGGGGGTTGTCTCACCCCCCTCAGGTATTTTCTCAGTCGGCCAATACGACATCAGTCGGCAGTCGGCAAATCCTGAAGAAGTTGTAACATTTCCCAAAACAGTATTTAAAAAAGCCAAACGGGGCATGGCCAACGATTTGGTCCGATAAAAAAATACTGACAGTCGGCATTTTTACTGACAGTCGGCACAAACGGACGCTGCAATAATTTCGTACAGCCAGGCAATAGCCCAGTGCGGCACGGGGAAGAGTCGG
The DNA here is from genome assembly GCA_946902985.2 of Meconema thalassinum. Classification (NCBI taxonomy): domain Eukaryota; kingdom Metazoa; phylum Arthropoda; class Insecta; order Orthoptera; family Tettigoniidae; genus Meconema; species Meconema thalassinum. Next base: position 598,364,372 of record OX336388.2, on the reverse strand, counting down.
CAAAATAACCATTTTAAAAAGTTTCACTTCCAGTCCTCGGTGCACTAGCTGCCACTTGCCATTTCGTTTCTTTGTATGGAAACTGAAGAAAGAATGACAGATGAGCATTATGGGACCAAGGACAAGGGATGAACTCATCGGTACGCTCCTGGGTGGGTGTAACATCCCGCGTTCATTATGCAGAGCGACTCAGCTTCACAGCGAAGCGAGCCCTGCATCTGTGCCATGTGGCTAGACATAAGGTGTTGGTGAGCGCATTGATAACTTCAGGTCAAGCCAACTCATTGAGATGTTGTCGGAAGAATGTTATGAATCATAACTTATGACCTACTACCGCTTGTCTCGGCGCGTCCTCAGATATCCGCGCTATTGTGACGAAATTGACAGGTTTATGGTTCTGAGATTCCTACGGTCAGTGCAGTGGTCACCGAGAATGAGCGAAAGCAGTCGTTTCTGAACCAGCAACTTTTACAGTGATAACTAGGTGCAAATACAGTGGCAGTGGGGCGTGAGTTTTCGCCGACACGGAACATTTTCACGGAGCATCGCGAACCCATCAAACGTAAGTAATACCGTAATAATACAATAAATACATGCTTATTTTCAGCCATGTTCATGATTAATGGCATTAACAAGAAAAAGTTAAGAATGATCTCACGCTGGAGTACGTCAGAGGCACAAATTGAAAAGTCGCGGAAAGAAGAAAAAGGGCAAATTACAAGAACACTTCACTTCAGAAGCTCATCAAGCAGCAATGGCAGATTTGTGCCAATTTGCCAATGGAAAATGCCACGAGGACGTTCTCCTTGATAAACTTTTACGGACGATCTGAATTGAGGAAGAACAAGAAAAGGAGTTCCACAAGAAAGTTATCCAGATACATATTGACACAGCAAGAACCCTTTGGCTATCCTAGGTCAAAAGATGGAATCACTCAAGATAACGGAAACTTCACGCAAATTGTAAAGTTACTTTCAGGGCATAGTCCGGTCATGAATAGGTTATTGGAAGAAGTGAATACGCGGAAGCACAACGTTACGTATATGAGCAAGGACTCGCAAAATGAATTCATCCATCTACTTGGAGAGAAAACTCGTGAAATAATTGCAGATCAGGAACGCTGATATGTTCTCCGTTATAGCAGATACTACTCCCGATATATCACATAAAGACCGCCTCGCGTTGAATATCCGATACGTCGTCGAAAAAGATGAAGATCTCGTTGCTGTGGAGCGTCTTTTAAATATAGACGCTGTTTTAACAAAAAAAAACACTGGAGAGGAGTAGGCTGAAAAAATATTTCAAATTTTAAATTCAGAAGTACTTTTACTTCCACTCGATAAACTAGCGTTTCAATCGTACGGCTTTGTTAGTAACATGTCTGGCACTCAAAAAAGCTATCAGAGAAGTGCAAAATAGATATTCCGTACGTTCCATGCCAAGCTCACAGGTTAAACATTCTCGTAGAGACCGTTTGTATTAATGCTAGCGCGCTTGTCCGAGAGTTTTTTGACACTGTTGAAGCATTGTACGGTTTTTTTCTGGTAGCACGAAACGACATTTAAGCTTGCAGAAAGAGCTGGATAAAATTGAAAATTCACCTCAACTTAGGAATTTATCAAAAACAAGGTGGACTGCGCGCGCCGAATCGGTGAGAGCTTTTTCTACGTCTTATGAAGAGATAGTCACAGCATTGGAAACAATGAAAACCTCATTCGATTCTGAATTTGACAGTAAAACCCGAACTTTTGCGTCAGGCTTGCACTAAAAGCTTCTAGACTTTGATTTTATCTGCAGCATCGGGAATGTTCTTTACCAAAAACATCATATTTAATTAAGAACGTAACCGAGCTTTTAGAAGTGGAGGAACTGAATGTAGTAGACGTGATGCAGCTGATTCAGAGCTCTTTGAAGTCTTTTGAAGATATCAACGACGACGGCAAGATGAATGCTTTAATAAAGAGTGCATCGTCATTTGCGAAAAGTATGCAAGTAAATGCGGAGGAAGACTTCTTAAAGCACCACAGGACCCGGCGACTTGCAAAGAAGTATGACGCGCACGCTGAAACAGCAGCAGAATTTTCTTTCCTTACATTCTACAGAAAGGAGTTCCGAATACTTGTGGATGTATTTACTAAAAGCGTGCAAGACAATCTCGCAAAACTAATTTCTTTGCTAGAGCCATTCCACATAATTTTCAAGATACCCGCTGACAGAAAAAACTGCACCATCGTCCGATTTATAAAGCAATCACACCCGAAAATCATCCTTCAAGATGAAGAGCTTGTGCTGGCTGAGCTTGAAATCCTGATTGATGCCAGTAAACAGTGCTCATCTTTTAATGAAATTGCAAAAGTTGCTGTTAAATTTAAGGGGATTATCCCGTGTGGTTATCAAGTAGTTCGACTGATTTTAACATCCCCAGTGCCTTCTGCTTCTTCCGAACGGTCCTTCAGCAAGTTGAAGCTAATTTTCAATCATTTGCGGACATCGATGGGTGACGACCGATTTGACTCCCTCATGATGTTGTTTTCAACAAAAGACAAGGTCGACGACATTGAAATTACGGAGATAGCGGAGAAGTGATCCGTGTTAAAACATCGTAGAGTAGGGATTTAGAAAAAATAACTAGATTTATTTTATTCTTGTAATATTTAAACACTTATTTTGTTCATTTATCAAATTTTCCTGCGATTCAAAATTCTGGAACTAATAAAATACATTTTAAATGAAAGCCGTTAATTAAGTATATTTGTCTTGTGTATCGTTTACCACTCCCTCCCCCCTCCCCCGCCCTTGCCCTCCCCTCCTTTGCCTCCCGCTGCTCAGTTTTTAAGCGTTTAGTCGGCGATGTTAAACAGCCAGTCGGCATTTTTAAATTCTCACCCGCCCTAAATGTACAAGGTCGAACCGCCCCTGCATAAATCTATGACATGGGACCTCAGGCTTTACTGTACTTCCCCTCCGAAGGAAGGCATACTGAAGGATTTTAACGCTCTTAAAAAATCCGATGACTTCGGCCGGGTTTGAACCCGCAATCTTGGGCATAGAAACTCAGCATGCTACCGACTACGCCACCAAAGCCGCTGTTGCCGTAGGGCGTAGGTAATCACACCCCTTATTAACTTATTTTCTGTTTGTTGAGGAAGGATGCTTATTCTTATTCCGCGTCGTTGCAATATAAAACAATTATTTTTAGTTTCATGTAATTTCACTCTGTTGTATACCACAGGACCTTGTCATCAATTTTCATAATGTTTTGTGTCCGACCCCATGGCGAATTGGTTAGCTCCCTAGGCTTTGGCCCTAAGGGTCCCGGATCGATTCCCGGCCAGGCCATCGGGGATTTTCATCTCCTGGAGTTAACTACTCTGGCCCGGGGACTGGGTATATGTGACGTCTTCATCATCACTTCATCATCATTCGTACGTGCAAGTCGCCCACAGGCGTTCACTAGAAAGACCTGCACTCGGCCTCCCAGGAGGCTACACGACAAACAAAAAAAGAATCATGTTTTGTACAGTTCTATTAGTTCCTTGAGATATTTTCTCACATCTTAGTTATGCTTAACTTTTGGGTACTAGTGTAGTTACCGAGGTCATCATTTCCCTCATATTGTAAAACTATGGGAGAGAGGGGATGTGAAATAAGGGAGCCTACCAAAGGCATCTGAAGCAGTACAGTGACTGCTTGTTGTCACCGGTTATGGAACTCAGTGGTGGTGAGTGGATAGCAATATATATCGTAATAATTTAAACAATATCTTTTTCTGTATTACAGTAAACTTTATTTTTTCCTTTTACTTAGTTCTGCTCGCGACATTTCAGCAAGGTTCCACAAAGTTTTGTTCAATGGATATTCAGAAGTATATTCTTCTATCATATTGTGTAATTCTTCCCATAGCTCATCGTCTTCCGGTTTGTATGTTAGCATCTTTGAATAAGTTATATTTGCATCTAGCCAGTCTCCCATCTTTAAATAGATCATAACGAAAAGTACCCAGGCGGAAGAACTGGAGTCATCAAGAGCAAATGCTTGTTCTAAAGCAAATTCAGCTTGTGCGTATTTTTCTATCCTGTATAAAGCTATTCCATAGAGTCTCAGGGCGTTTGGTGTTGGGGAAACTTTGCACACATGCTCAAGGAAAAACGCTGCCCTTTGGTAATGTTTCCTTTCCAAATACATCTTCCCTAACCTCAGATTCAACAGATGCGAATCGGGATTCTTATCCTTGAGCGGCAAATAGTCTCGCTGTAAGTGCTTCTCTACTTTGTCAAACTGCTTTAGTTTGTAATGACATTGCATTATAAGACTAAATACAGATGCACACGTTTTGCCTTTACTTTTTGTAGCTTGATATAAAAATGGAAGAGCAGTTTCATAATCCTTCCTTCTAAATTCAATTAAACCTTTACAATAATAGTAATCGACAGTAAATCCGAAGGTTTTGGTATCTTCACGAAGAATCACTTCAGCAAACCAATACAATCTTAGTCTGACAATTATCTCTACAACGTGAATGAAGGGACTACGATGAAAATTGGGGGCTGGTTCGAAACCCAATTGTGGTGTTTTAACGACATCAAATCCATCTTGATCGAGTAGTCTTTCCACCTTGCCATGCTTTATAAGTTCAACTATTTTTTGATATGTTACGTATGAGCCAGGAGCGTTTTTTCTGTATGCAAAATATACATTTAAAAAGATCCAATATTCTATAATTAAAGGATAGCGCCTTGTGAATACATCAAAAATCATGCCTGCCATTTCCTCGGTTGTTCTTTGGCTGAGAATGGATACGGCACAAATTAGTAATGCCAGCTTATTTTTAGGATCTCGTTCCAGTATTGTATACAAGGTTTTAGTTGCAATTTTTTCATTGCCGACGTCATAGCAATAGAGAATATATTCAATGACAACATCTGAGTTGTGTGGCCGAGTAGACAGTCTCAACAAATTATAGAACCAAGCCACATCTAAGTCATCTTCTTCGAATGCTTCTTTCGAGATGAGTAGCATCTCTCTCTGACTCGGTACGGTTATACTGTAAGTTTTACTCAAAGGACATTTTTTAAATTGATTGAACATTTCATTTCTCAGTCCCATTAGTTCATTATACAGAACGGTGATATAATTCTGTATTTCTGCATTTCCAGAAGATGGTAAGCTTCCAGGAGACATTTCATGAATCAGAGCTTCAAAATTACCTCTTAATATCGAATCCACAATCTCTTCATAGTCTTCATACAAATCGTCATAGAAACTGCAATTTTGTTTGCATGAATGTGAGAATATTTGGTTCGTGTCTGATACCTTGGCACTGAACTGGCTAGCGAGTGAAACATGATGTAACAGACCGATTATTACATGCAAACTCTCCATACTAGGGAGATATTCAAAGAGTTCAAACTTAAACCTTTCATTGATTTCTTGTTTTGGAGTCAAAGGATAATTCTCAATGGGAATAGGTAAAAAATGTAATATTTTGCTCTCCAAACATTCAGTAGCCAGCTTTGGCACAAGTGGTTTTGCAAGTTCTAAATGTATAACGACGAACGTTGGTTCGCCATATTCTGCATATACAGATACTAAGTCATCAACGTCCTTCGGTATTTCAGATATGAAAGATACGCTCCTCGCCACGTGTGGGTGGACCGTGGCAGATACAGTCGCACGAGTTGCGACCCGAGAAGAAGTATGAGGTGTGACGATTGGTGCTTGTGCACCACGACCTACCTTAGTTACCTCACCCATTATCTTATTTTTCAGACATTTACAACTTTCAAACTTGGAAAAAAAATCTTCATCACATTGATTGTAGACCTGACAAACTGCACGACAGGAACTTTTTCCAGGGTACAGGAGAGTCTTAAGATCTACGTAGACAAACAGGCTCGGTATTTCTGCAGGTTTGTGTAATTTTGTAGTCATTTTAGTACCGGTATTCCCTTTAGGTTTTATCATGATTTCTATGCAAATATTTCCATCATATTGAATGTATTCTATCATGTTATTAGTCTCTTCTTTTGAAAGCCACATGCGTTTCATTCTATTCCATTCAATTCCAGGCATACCAATAGGTTTGTCCCAGTTAACCTCAACTGGAAGGTGGTTTTCAACGTCATCTTCACTAATTCCGACTCTGTAACATGTAAGCGGCATATCGATATTACCTTCCGATTTCAAATAGGGCCACCGTCTGAACTTTCCCCAGTTATTACCCACCGTACAACTTGTACCTGCTAAAACCAATGGTTTTGCATTAGAATGAATCCATTCCAATGGTATAGAGGCATCGATAAATTCGTATTCTGGGAATATCAACTCTTCGGGGATATTATATAATGATTCCAAAGTGAAGTTAATCATATTATGATTATTGATGAATTCCTTGTCAAAGAGCCGCGTTAATGCTTTCACTTCTATGTTAAGGATTGGTTTAGTTCCCAGACTATGTTCACTTTCTAGGTTTAATTCACCCTTTCTCAGTAAGTACGCTTCTCGATAGATATTCTCCCCTAATAACGTAGGAAGAAAATCAACTACACAACTTCCTATTGGCTGTGGGCCAACAGTAGTTAATGTTTTTTTCCTTTCTTTGTGTTTTGAAGTTCCAGTTAGACTTGTATTACTTGAGCCACCTAGCACAATGATAACTAGTGGATGTGTTATTATTTCATCTACTTGATCTGGGTCACTGGTATTCCAGTGGAAACTTATTTCAAAGTTTAATGGTATTTTTTCATCTAATTTGGTAACACTCTCTATTGATTCCGTAAAACGCCTAATCAAAACATCTTTGTAAAAAGCTTGAATATCTATAACTTTAACTGCTTTGTAGGCAGGGATATTCTCTATTGATAGAATTGTTACTTGGACTGTCTTTTCACCTAACTCTATAGGCGGAAGTTTTGAGAAATCATACTTAGTAAATTTTATTAATTTCTGGATTTTATCATCGAAAACAAAAATATCATTATTACTTGAAATTACATAGCCATCAACGTTATTCTTTCTCATACAGAAGAAATATTGAAAAAGTCTGTTACATACTACGGTGTCTGCGAATGGATTACAATTATCACATTCAATTGAACTCTCACAGACACAAATGTCTTTACACTCATCTTTCACTTCAGATCCACTAGAATTCGACAATAAGCTGCTTATTTTACTCATCCTTCACCAAGTATAAAGTTAGCATATATTGAGGTAAAGATGAGAATTGTAGCAAAACTTATAGAAACTAAACAAACAACGTAGCCGATCATGACTAGATGCCAGAGAAGAACATAACAGAAGTGCATGCTTCCATGCCTCATGTGAAATCCAAAGAGGTTGTACCACTATACGTGGTAACTGGTAGAACGCAATCTGATGGAGATTTTCTTGAAACTCATCAAGAGCGACCATTTTCCTCCAGTCATCTGTCATCCCTTAGGTATATAGGTGACGTCGAAGGTTTTGTAATGCATGCTAATATTTACAATGACATAAGATACAGGTGTAACAGGATTCCAAACTAAATGAGCTTTGCATGAACAATCTTTTGATAAGTCATAAGCGCGCCATCCTGATTGCAACCCACGAAGACTTCCTAAAATGGAATGTTGAATAAAATACGTATTTTTAGGTACTGAAACCTGTTCCCAAAATGAAGAGTTGTTAAGTCATGGAGTCACACGCTTTTGTATCATCCGATCATATGAATGTTTTAAAATATCAAAATAATAATAATAATAATAATAATAATAATAATAATAATCTTTATTGCAGCCTGTGGCCATGTTGTTGACGTATACATTTCGTGCACTAATTACTAACTATGGTAATAATTCAATTACTGTCTGTGCTGTATGCCACTATCGACATGGTTCGTTTCGGTCAAGAAACGATATGGTACATTTCACATACATTCCCACATAGTTCACAAATGCAAGTTCCATATGGATCATGGAACACCTTCCTGGAGATGCGAGTAATTGAGCCCTAAAAGGTGAGTGATATGGCCGCTCTATTTAAACTAAAATGGTAGTGCCAAGAATTTACCGGCACGGCAACCCAGAAGTCTTCTTATACCGAGATACCAATCAATCAAAATGTTACATATTAATATTAAATAGTCAATCTAATAGGTCAAGTGCTGAACCTCAATATCAAATGGACAAGACTGAGCCGAGGCCAGCAGGAACTACATTTTATTACTTGCTAAGAACAAAGATCTTGCTGAAACCTTTTACTTCCTTAGTTGCTGCCCTTTGATATCTGTACGGTTAACACATGGGAACAATACTGATCTGAAGTATTTGGACAGACCCTTCGAACAATAACACTGTTCGTATTGACACTTTGTAGACAATAATATCCCACTGGATCTCGCCTAGATCCTAATGGACAACTAAGTATTGTACATAGGCCTACAGTTATTTTTATACAGGTAGCTGTCTTAAGTTATTCATCAACCAAAATATCCTTGCATGATAAACAAATACAGCTAAGGAATCAAAGAGACCTGCAGAATGGCTACAGCCTGCAACTCTGTGTACCCAACATAACTACACACGGCCAACGAGAAAGACAGGCCATGGCGCGTATACCAAATCCAGCTCTGACGTAGGCAATGTAGTGCTCACGGCCAACGAGAAAGACAGGCCCTTTTAAAACAACAATAACTAACAATAAGTAATACTTTCACTGAAGGTTTCTTTGATCTAATTATACTCATGTCACTGCTCATGTCCAGATAAGTTACTCACAACGAAGGTTACAGGCTCTACAACTCAACTTACTGTACTCGTTGCTGCTATTAAAGACAGAACAAATCCTTCAATCCTAGTTCAAGTGGAATTTTGTTACGAGTAACTTCAACATGCAAATAGGTTATCTATAGCTGGTGTAGTTTTGTAAACCAATACAGTATAATTTATCGTGCTTGAAAACACACGGAACATCTAAACTGGGTCCATTTCAAGAAGATTTATATAAAATATTGCATTTATGCTGCTTATCAATTGTTCTCGACTTAAACGTTCAAGCACCATCAGCACTACATTGCCTACGTCACAAAAGGATTAGATTTACACGCCATGGCTTATCTTTCTCGTTGTCCGTGTGTAGTGCTTAGGTTTAAAAAATAACGCCAGCTATAGACAGCCTATTTACATGTTGAAGTTACTTGTTACGAAACTCCACGCGAACTAGGATTCAAGGGTGTGTTGTGTCTTTAATAGCTGCAACGAGTACAGTAGCCTAAGTTGAGTTGTAGAGCCTGTGACCTTCGTTGTGAGTAATAGGCCCATCCACAATGCGCAGTCGGCAGTCGCGGTTGTCCCCGTGTTTACTATAGGCACCATACACAACATGCAGTTGGCAGCCGGTAGTCGGCAGTCGAGAATTTCATCTTCGACTGCCAACTACCCGACTGCAACAATGTAACAGCCAATCAGAGCAGGTCAGAAACCGACGTCACGTTGTTGTTCTGCACGGCCAAAGAGAAAGACAGGCCATGGTGCGTAAACCCACTGCCATCGTAATGTACAGGCCATCATGCAGCGACTCTTAACGATTGATCAGCTGATCGGTAGGGGATAGAGATGGCAACCATTTTGCTTTGTGCTGTGTTGTTTATATCTTTTATGAATGAGTATCCGCGTGAAAAGTGATACTTGAGAACGCTTCTTCTTATGTCATCTAGAATGAGGATTATTTATTTTCTGAAACAAATGTTCATTTTGTAGGTAGGTTATTGTATCTACGCAAATTTTGCGTTGCATGTTTGTCATCACACAGAAGGTTATTTTTTAGTTAGGACCTCTATATCACTTATTATTTCGACTCATACAAGGTTTTTTGGATGGTAATAAAATGTTGATAGTTTAGGAAACCTCTTTCTCAGGTCGCTGGTATGTCAAAAGTTTGTTTATAGCAACTACCGGTATTATTAAAAAAATGATAATGTGGCTTGCTTCTCCTTCCCCACCACGACAATTTAAGAAAGCAATGCATACACAACATTCCTAGAAATTATTGGTAGGTACATTACGGGGAATACAAGAGTGTGTGTTAACATTTCCCTGAAAGTAAGATACCATTCTTCGGGAGAGAAGAGCTAATCGCCTTGATGATAGGTTGTTAGTTAATATGGTTTCAATTATTGTAAGAAGTTCCCCAACTTCAGCCTATGCTAGGACTGGAAACATTTCTAATATGATAATGCTGAGATTAAGTTACTTACCTTATGTAAATCAGAGAAGCGATATCCAGTATTCAGTATCTACTGAAGTCAGTCCAAGTTACATTATTTGTGAGAACGGTCTCTCGATCAAACTCAAGTGAATATGGTAATGTTTTCGTGGCAGCATTTGTGTAGGCTACTGTATTTACATTAATGGGATCGTTAGCACCTGGTGTATGTACTGTAGGTTATTGATACCTGATTTCAAAATAACAACCCATTGTAAATTCCTGATGCAAGAAACAAGTTAGATTGAGTCATAGAAAATAAGTTCTGTTAGGATAGGCCCTGTTTAAGTCACCTTGAGGGTGGCCTGTGCATTGATTACAGTTAGAGATAGGTTACATTGTGCTTTGTCATCCACGAGCAGTTTAGGACGTGATCTGTTGAATAGCCAAGAGTGATGTGGGGTTTTCTCAGGCATCTACCATAAACCTTTTCAAAGCGATGAACAACGAGAAAATGGCCAAGAATAGATGTTATTCTCGACGGCAAAATGCTGACATTTAGCCCTGTTTGTGTGTTTCAACGTCCTAGTAAATGTACCGGCAATGTACCATTTTGTTCACTCTCAAAATACCAGCTACATCGGCCGTATTCGAACAAGCGGAGCGATAATTAGGCGTATGTAGTGGTAACGGATGGAAGTACCAATCAGCCCTAAATAGCATTGCTATTTTCCTACGTCTTGAAGCGGGAGCGTAATTTATATTAGGTTTGAAGAGACTGCGTGTGAAGGGAGCTATCTGACTGCTGCTGTGACTATAACGACCCTAGGCGTGACGTCACAGTAGGAGCCTTACGGCCTGTACATTACGATGGCAGTGGTAAACCTAATCGTTTTGTGACGTAGGCAATGTAGTGCTCCGTAGTGCTTGATGGTGTTTGTACGTTTAAGTCGAGAGCAATTAAGCAGCAGAGATGCGATATTTTATATCAATCTTCTTGAAATGGACCCAGTTTATATGTTCCGTGTGTTTTCAAGCACGATAAATTATACTCTATTGGTTTACAAAACTACACCAGCTATAGATAACCTATTTGCATGTTTAAGTTACTCATAACAAAAATCCACTCGAACTAGGATTCAAGGATTTGTTGTGTCTTTAATAATTGCAACGAGTACAGTAAGTTGAGTTGTAGAGCCTATGACCTTCGTTGTGAGTAACTTATGTGAACTTGAGCAGTGACATGAGTAGCCTATAATTAGATCAAAGAAACTTACAATGAAAGTATTACTTAGTTATTGTTGTTTTAAGGGGCGGAACAGAAATTAATACGTTTATAGAAGAGATCTGCGGAATACACACGCCACCGACTAACGACTCATATCAATACCTTCTATAAAGACAAGTGGTAAATGAATACCAGCATTTATACAGATGCAATGATGAAGACAAGATGAATACCACACCGGTAGTAAGACGAAGACCATAGAATATTATGTTCGTGAATATCTTTCTATTACAAAAAGTTTGATACATGTATGTATATCGTTCAACTATAAGAGTTATACATGCATAAATTGTCCGGCACTATTCATAGCTTTTCATAACCTTCCTGAACGCTTTGTAACCGTCAAGTAATTCCACATAATTAACAAGCAACCGCTAGGGAAAGATAACATACTCCTGAAAAGTATTACCTTGTGATCAACTACAACGATTAAAATAAGTGATCTACTGGTTCTACTTAGAGTACAGTAATGAATAAATAAATAAGTAAATTGTGGCTAAGTATTGGACTTCATAAGATTGATCAGTGTAAGATTTGAATTGTAATTACCATGTATGTTTTGCCAGAAGCCATGGCTGAGTTGGGTCAATGCTTTTTACAGCGTTTTTTCTGATATGATATGGGTTAAGTATTCTGTGATTTCAGCACTTTGTGGACTTTACGGTTTATGTTCCCATCATGCTTTTTACAGCGTGTTTTCTGATATGATATGGGTTAAGTATTCTGTGATTTCAGCACTTTGTGGACTTTACGGTTTATGTTCCCATCATACATAACCCTACCGGAAGTGGTGCAACAGCACTACATTGCTGACGTCACGAAAGCGCACCAGGGCCAGTATTTCTCGTTGGCCGTGGTTGATCTGTGTCGTGTGCAAAGAACATATAAGTGAAATACCTACGCAACCCATACCGTACCTTTTTAATCTTAAATATGGCGGCTTCGGTGGCGTAGTCGGTAGCATGCTGAGCTTCTATGCCCAAGATAGCGGGTTCAAACCCGGCCGAAGCCGTCGGATTTTTTAAGAGCGTTAAAAATCCCTCAGTATGCCTTCCTTCGGAGGGGAAGTAAAGCTGGCGGTCCCATGTCATAGATTTATGGCATGTTAAAGAACCTTCCACTAATTGCACCTGGGTGAAGCTAAATTGGATAGGTTAGGAATGTAAACAACGCTCTTAGGTATCTACGTTCGTTGCCAAGAGCCGACTGAGGTGGCGTCTAGTAGCTAAAGTTCTGAACTTGGCCTAGTAGTCGTTGACGGTGGCGCTTGGCGGCAAAAGTAGGAACTATTTGAAAAATTCTAAGTTGCAGTACTTAAATTAAAAAACAGATAACACACACTAATACAGTCATCACAATTAACACCGGTTATCAGACAGATTCTACACACACCCAAAGTACATGGGGTTACATGACCGCGTTGTCGCAGCCCCTAAACTTAAGAACCAACCAACCAATCTTAAATACACGGTACCAGTTTCTAATAACAAAATAATCCGTACATCTCCAATTCATCCATATTACAAGTTTTGAGGTTATCGACGACGCCCCTGTGCACAAGGAATAAAAGAATTTCACCGTATTTTACTCATATCAGTCGTTAAGACTGCGCATTGTGAATGCCTAGGTTGTCAACTACCGACTGCGCATTGTGGATGGTCCTTTGTGCACATGGGCAGTGACATGAGTATAATTAGATCAGAGAATCTTGCAGTGAAAGTATTACTTAGTTGTTGTTCTAAGGGGCGGAACAAAAATTAATACGCTTATAGAAGAGATCTGCGGAATAATAAGTAAATTGTGGCGCTGTATTGGACTTCATAAGATTTACAGTGTAAGACTTGAGTTGTAATTACCATATACTCGTATGTTTTGCCAGAAGCCATTATTCACAATATTGTATTAAGTTAAATACTCTCCTCTCTGGACCTTCTTCAAAATACGCCACGTACTAAAAACATGCGGTTAATGCCAGAAGAAATGGATATTTCTGATTTTTTCCCCTACAAATTGGTAACGGCGGTTACCCCTTCATGGATTCAAATTTTATTGAATTACATACCGGCCAGAATTATGGTGCATTATGACATCGTGACTGAGATTTGCGGCGAAACATTCACTTCGGCAAAATATATAAACAATTATTCTCGAAAGTTTGCACTCTTACAGCAAAATATGAACTATGTAATGAAATTAACATGTAAGTCATTGAAATTCTACATCAAAAACATTCACTAGTGTAAACAGATTACATACTGAATTGTACTTCAATTTCCTAAAGAATGTTTGAATTCCTTAAAATTAAGTGGTTTGCCTCCACATAATTTTACTCTAAGAGCTGGAGCCATAGTTATGCTCCTTCTTCCTCTTCTTCTTCTTAAGACGCCGTCTACAAACGAAGGTTGGTGATCCACGTAGCCATCTCTGACCTTGACATTGCAGTATTAAATGCTTCCTCCGATGTACACCGGTGCCACCTTCTAATGTCCTTCAACCAAGAATTTCTGCGTCTCCCAACGGATCTTTTTCCTTGTATCTTTCCTTCAATAATTAGCTGTAATAATTGGCACCTCTCGTTTCGCATGTGACCTAGGTATTGTGTCTTTCTTTACTTTATAACATGTAGCAGTTCTTTTTGCTTTTTCATCCGATGTAGGACCTCGACATTTGCTATTTTCAATATCCAAGGTATGCGCAGGAGACGACGATATAGATACATTTCAAAGGCATCGATTCGTTTTTCAATAGAAGGATCCATGGTCCAGCATTCGCAACCATATAGAAGAACAGAAAATATGTAACAATGGATCATGCGAATTCGCAGCTGTAGACTGAGATCTGATCGTACAAAGAATTTCCGCAAGGTAAAGGATTGTTTCCTGGCCTGTTCAATTCTAGATTTTATTTCTTGTTTGGAGTCACATTGTTCGTTCAACATGGTGCCCAAGTATTTGAAGGAGGACACTTGTTCAATTATATTATTATTTATTGCGAGATTTGCTCTTATTGTATTTTTAGAGAACACCATCATTTTTGTTTTTAAAGCGTTCACACACAAGCCGAATTCTTCACTGTGCTCCTTAGGGCTCCTAAATTATTAAAGATAAAGTGCACAAATTGTGCATAGTGATGATAAACTGTCATTCACAAAACATCACAATGGATGATCCCCGATTTTCACAAGGAATTACATGGTATCTACTACATTGTACATCGCATAATTTACATGCGCAGGATTCATCAGGGTCATGAAAGTATTCGGTATTGCACAATTTATGGTGATACCCACGTACCGCCATCGAATTAACAAAGTGTCGAAAGTCTTAGATAGTGTTCATCCATGCCCTAGTAATTATGGCCTCTGTTGTGTAAAACTCGAGCCAGATTTCGTCCCTCTTCTGTATTCTTTCCTGCATTAGTTTTTTTCAGGCCTCTGTGGATGGTAGCCCTCTCTTCATCCGAAGGTCCTCAATGAAGAAGGTCTCCTGGCGAGTTCATATGCTAATCTAGATTTTGTATATTTCGATATCCCCAGGGTAGCCTTCAGGAAGCGCGATTTGACTGCTTCAAGCGTCCTCAAGTCTGCCAGGGATAATTTCTCCCAGATGATCTCAAGTCCATATGTGTTAATGGGCGTTTATTTTCGCATCAAATAATCCCATAGCAGTTCCCAATGAGAGCTTCGTGATTGTTTTAATGTCATATATGGCTTTGGTAGCGGCTATTGCTCGAGACTTTCTGTGAACTCTGTAGGCTCTTGCTATTGTTTGTATTGTCAATCCTAGATATTTAAATGTATTGACTGACTTAGGGGAGTCGATCCTAGGTATATCTTGTCTCCTGAAGCCCCTCTGCCTCCTTTCCGAAACGTCATTTTCACTGTTTTCTCTGTGTTCATTTTCATATTGTTGTCCTTTGCCCACCTGTCTAGATTGTCTATGGCTTCTTGAACTTCAGGAATGGAACTCGAACCAATGATCTTATCATCTAGGTATAATAATATTGTAAGATTTGCTGTTCCTTACCTAGTTGCCATCACCACATCATACGTCGCAATGTTGAACAGGAGGGGGCTGAGTGGGTTACCTTGCAGTACTCCATCAGTTTGCATTATCAAATTCGAGTCAGAGACACGGTCATCTACTTGTATGAAGTTTGTCGTCAGAATGTTATCAGGTTCGTTATTTTACTACCCTCACCCATTATGGATTCCAGTTTTGAGAGTATTCTAGGCCTGCTTAACATGACAAAATCGACATAATTGACAAAAACAACGTGAAATTTCACACCTGGGTGTCGTAGTGTTTCTGCACTGTCATTGATTAAGTTGGTAATGGCATGGAAGGCATTCCATCCTTTACGAAATCCAAACTGTTCATCTGTTCTTCTGTGATCCTCTTCGTGAGGAGCTTTGTCATTATTTTCATCATGGCCTTTTCTATAGCAATCCCTCTGTAGGAGTTCGGATCTGACTGGTCACCTTTCCCCTTAAACATCACTTTGATAGTCAAAATTCGCCATGCTGAGGAGACGTTACCCACTTGAAGACAAAGATTCAAAAGGTCCGAAATCGCGGAAAGTAATACCTCTGTTGAGTATTTCACGTGTTCATTGCATGTCTCGTCGTGTCCAAAGGCCTTACTGTTTTTAGTGACATAATAGCTTCGTGCACTTCCTCCAATGTGAACGGGTCAGTTTATTTTTGGTATGTTCCTGACAAAGCTACCACGGGATTGCAGAGATCTTTTTCTAGCGGCTTCGGTGGCGTAGTCGGTAGCATGCTGAGCTTCTATGCCCAAGATAGCGGGTTCAAACCCGGCCGAAGCCGTCGGATTTTTTAAGAGCGTTAAAATCCCTCAGTATGCCTTCCTTCGGAGGGGAAGTAAAGCCGGCGGTCCCATGTCATAGATTTATGGCATGTTAAAGATCTTTCCACTAATTACACCTGTGTGAAACTAAATTGGATAGGTTAAGAATGTAAACAACGCTCTTTGGTTGCTACGTTCGTTGCCAAGAGCCGACTGCGGTGGCGTCTAGTAGCTAGTTCTGAACTAGGCCTAGTAGTCGTTGACGGTGGCGTTTGGCGGCAAAAGTAGGAACTATTTGAAAATTCAAAGTTGCAGTCCCTACTTGAATTAAAAAAACAGATACACACACTAATACAGTCATCACAATTAACACCGGTTATCAGACAGATTCTACACTCACCCAAAGTACACGGGGCTACATGACCGCGTTGTCGCAGCCCCTAAACTAAGGAACCAACCAACCAACCAGATCTTTTTCTACATTTAGTATGTTCCTGAAGTGTTCTTCCCATTCAGTCATTTCTATTTTTCCAGTACATTGTGTTTTCCTAGGGTTCAATACTATAAATGGATCATTGACATCTTCTTCTCTTACTCTTATCACCTCTTTTTCCAGATGTTCCTTTCGTTTTACCGATAACAGCATTTTGTATTCCTTCTTAATGATCCTGTATTGTTTTATTGCCTCCTGGTTCTGATTGAATGTTACTGCATGCATGGTCTCAAGGACGCTTCTTCTCAACAAATAGCTCCTAAATGGAGTCTGATTAATTGTATGAAATGTGTAGGAAAATAGTTTGGATTTGAAAATAATAAGTGCAGATAAAATTAGGTAGTGAGCTCTAATACATCAAGACAGAAAATACAGTACTCTATTATTTTGAACTTGTCCAGCCTTAGAAATCAGATAGTTTGGCTTGTTTCACTATTCTTGCATAAGTGTATAACCCTCCTTTTACAAAGTAATGAAATCAAAGCATTTTCACTACAACTTTTCGAACTGATGTAATGGCTACACAAATCGATTACACTTAAACACTTCACTTAGTTGAGGTGGTTCAAGATTCAAGTCGTTATCTCCATCTCCATCACTGTCACTATCGCCTGTAGCTGGTCCATCGCCACCGCGTTGTTGACATACATAAGCAATAATCTCTCCATCCCGTTGTTCTCCACATACTGCTCGGGTCTAAGCTCTGTGAATTGCGGGGTGAGGTGAAGTGGCAGGCGGTAAGAGAAGGGCCTGTCAACAGCCCGCTGTGTTATCTCGAATTAATGTCTATTCCAGTACTGCTAACATAGGGCCGTTGTCAGGCCACTGTGGTGTTGCGAATGTGTGAGTGAGTCACCGACCAATGTATTCGGTGCTGTTACTAGAACGCATGGACAGGGAAACCTCATCACTCGTTACCATCACTCCTCGTAGTCCGCGATCCACATTCCTCTCAGGTTCACGGAGTTTGGACCCGAGCAGTACAGCCAGCTTATCATCGAAATGCACAAAGGTATCGAAATCTGCACCCTCCGGTAGCGTTAGTTCATTGCCGAACATAATTTCGTAAGCATAATCATTATTAGAGGCAGCCTCTTCCAGTAAGACAACATAATTGCGGTAACAGTTGCTGATTGTGGAGGATGACACCTATTTCCAGGCAGCCGAAATAAAGTCCATAGCTTGTAGTAAATTAATGGAGAGAGGTTAATTTCCTGCATCACTCAGTGTTATTATATGTTGAACCATCATTTTGCTATAGTGCACTTTGAAATTTGCAACGAAAGAAAATAAATTTGTTTGAATATGAGAAATTATTTCGTGGGAATAATCAAGATCATGCTCCACATGAGACAGAATGTTCTGTTTCAGCACCGAAACCCGACCGCTCTACTTCCGTCTACGGCACTACGCAGACAAAGTAAATACAGTACCGTAGTTTCTTTAAAAACCCACGTGCTCATAGCTCATTACAATAAATACAATAAATAAATAAAAGGTTTAATTAACAAGCTTTCAAATTACATTTAGTCGGGACATAAAAGAAACTACCTACAAATACGAATTACGCAGAACAGAGTTACGTATAACGCAGGTTCAACTGAAGAAAATCCTTTAGTAAATATCTTGCCATTGATCGTCATGTCTTCACGGGGTTCAAATATTTTATGTTTTTTGTATTTCTGTATCCTAATGTTTTTGCCCGACGATTGTAGAACTATGATAAAAACAATTAGAAAGGATGTACTGTACCCATGTGAGTAATCTCGTTGGTAAATATGCAGCTGCCTCCAGCTAGCATCAGGTCTCAGGCGCGTGCCGTTCCCCCAAATGAGCAGTGCATATTGTGGATTTGAGGCTATAAGGTAACAACTCTACAATAACAAGGCACAACTCTATTCTAAAACTTTAATTCAGTAAATGAAAATCATGGCTTCAAACACAAAAACAATCCCAAAACCATAAAAAAACAAAGCAAACAAAAATTTACTTCCACAATCCACAAACAAACAAAAATGAAATCATAATAAAATCATATTAAACCATAAAGCTGTACCCTTATGTGAACTACATAAAGATATTCTAGTGCGCTGATGCACCTACGACTTCAATACAAACTGTACATTAACATAACAGTCATACAATGTGACTTCTTTAATATCACAAATTAATTATTCCTTAAACCTCTTGGTTCTAACAATTATGTGTGCCGTGCGTGTTTTGATTTTTCTCTTCTCACCAAACAAATGCTTTCATGCATTTACCTATTCGGACGTTGCACCGCAATCAACGTGCAACTCCATAATTATGTAAGCTACCCCTCCACTTCCTCTATTTATATGGTTCCATTGCATGCTGTATGTGATTCCTACATAAAACGTTACGTTATAGCTTGTGTCGGATGCTACAATAGATTACCTTGCTCTCGTGGCGACTGGCATCTGGTAACTAACTTCAAAACTTGGTTTCAGTGACAGTACAAATACATCATCTAACTATTCGTCAGATAGCTAAAATAATGAACCATCAGGATGATCTATACTTATCCATGTGTTCCTAAACCACATGGCTACATTAATCAACATAACAATCTTTCATTATATGTCATTTTACCAGGGTCTAAAATCTGTCTCTTTCAACTTGCCTTGACGGCTCGAGTGCCCCTGCAGACCCTCGGCTAGAGGA
This sequence comes from Meconema thalassinum, assembly GCA_946902985.2. Taxonomy (NCBI): domain Eukaryota; kingdom Metazoa; phylum Arthropoda; class Insecta; order Orthoptera; family Tettigoniidae; genus Meconema; species Meconema thalassinum. Next base: position 598,344,916 of record OX336388.2, on the reverse strand, counting down.
GTCAGCACACAATAGAAAGTGGGATGGGTGTTCCACCAATTACCTCGACCCTCCTTAAAGGTTTTGAATGCTTTCCTTTCTAAGCAGTAAAGATTTACAAGACAAATACTGTTGTCTGACCGACACACATATCCCAAAGGATCTTAGTTGACTCTTATGCAAGCAGGTATTGAATGAGCTTTTATAATTACTCCTACACAGAGGATATAATAATAACTGGCCTCACACGGGTCCATTCAACATGAAGGTTCGGGGTTCGTAATGCATTAGTCTAACGGGTGACCGATGTCTCAAGTAAAATATAGGCGCTACTGCAGCTGCCGCCATGAGTTTCGCTTCTACGAGCGGAATATAACTCATCAATAAGTTCTCGGGAGACCATAGAGTATCGAGGTGTCCTCGTTCTCCTCGTCTCTATCACAGGATCCCAACCCGGAACACTTTCATATCCTTCCTCAGAGTTAGGGTACACACTACAACTCTGGCATAACATTATATCTCCACTTATGCCCATGACATAGGAGATTTCATACGTAGAATAGACCATCTGGCCCCTAACTCAATGCTACGACCTCCGACCTATATTATTAAGAGAAATCTAACAATTTACTCTATAAGCTTCTCATATAAGCTGCAAATTCAATCCGCTAAAAGCCCTTTCATGCCTGGCATCATTACTGAATATATGCAATACTCTGATATAAAACTTCTTTCCTTAATTACTGTAATGTAATCTTACTGTATCATCTTACTGCTTAGATTGATAAGTCTTGCAATTAGCGTAAATCTCTCGCTTACAACATTTATTTGTTTCCTGATGTGTTCATTCATACTTTTAATATTCATTATTATTATTACCATTAATCTCACTGACATAAATGACCAAAATCATTACTTTATTATTCTTATTAATCTCACTGACATAAATGACCAAAAAATCATTCTTTATTATTATTCTCACATAACTTAACCAAAAATCCGACAAGCTAAACGTCTTAAAATCCGAACAATCGCGTTCGTCACATTTACATAACTGATTGCCATTTTTAATTCATAGTGGGAATAATTACTCCACTTAATGATGCAAATTAACATCTCAACTCTATAAAAATCAACACAATACTGATTAAACATGGAGGATCTGCCTCCTAAACTGATTTTTACTGGCATCTTTACGGAATTCACAACATGCAATGGCCCATATTTCTACATAATCATAACTTGTGGGGTACTTACATTTCTATAGGCGTCTATGGTGGCTCCAACCAATCATATTTCTCCATGTCGCCCGCCATTAGCAGGTTTAACGCGACATATTCATCTTGCAAACACACATTTTATAACACATAATTTTCATCAACAACACGACACGTTGCATAACTCTCAGGAAGCTATTGCTCCCAAACATGTGAAACAATTATCTAATCACTACTTTAAATGATATTTTACATATGTTGTACACTTAACACACGTCACTTTATACACTTTTCAATGCTGAAATTCCCTAGCAAAGATCGAAATTGCAGGTGTCGACAGCATCTCCCGTGCCCCTATCAACTCCTGATTGAAAGTCTGGTTTACCTGCTTTCGGAATCCACCAACAGTTTTTATATTTCCTACTCCTACGGTAAGCGTCCTGCGTTGCATAAATATGCTAGATCCCGTCTTGAGTGTTAACATCTGGTACTCTCATGACATTACCAAACACGTCATAGAGTTTCATTTAGCGCATACCATCGTAATTACACATGCGATCAGTCAATACTATACACATTGCGCTTAACACTGTCCAATACTTTACACAAATAATTATTTACAATAGTTCTGCCATTAGTCCACACGGTGCTTCGTGACTGAACACGGCATAGTTCGTACTGCTGATTATGCCTATAGCACGATTATTATTCATAAAAGCTTATAAAATGCTTCATTTACACGTACCAGTCTTTGTTCGGCGTCTATTATGAGTAGAACCACCATGCGTTCTGCCTTGACGAACTTGCTTCAAAGTGGCTGTACCTGACTGAAGATTCACTTGAAGACTGCTCGTAACTTACTTGAAGACTGCTGTATACTGCTTACATACTGTCTCGTACTGCCCTCGTACTTGCTGCATACTGTTTGCAACTTACTGCAACTGTGCTGCACCTGGGTAACTTCTAACGTCGTGAAGACTGAAGATTCACTTGAGCTGTAACTGGGTGCACACTGCACGTGAACTGCGCGCAGACTGAGCTTCAACTGAGAGAGACTGGGTTGAGACAGAGCGCTCCTCCAAGGGTCTACTCCCTTATATCAGATTCTCACTGAAAGTAGGGCGAAATCTTCCCGCGAAATCTTGGCTCCTCTCACAGCGTGAATCTGGTCTCCAAACCATGATCATTGGGTTCCTCTTTCTTCACAGATTCCAAAACTATCTGCGTGCACAGGAATCGCTCGTCCAATTAATTAATATTAATTCCTTTCTCCATAGCGTGGGACGCTATCTTACGGGAATTCCCCCGGCAACATTCTCAAATCTATCCGCGCACAATGGTCGTTTTACAGTCCTTCTGCACTTCGTTAAATATGCCCCAATTTCGCAGGTAAAAGGCTCTAAAATTAGCCTCCTGCCAAAAGATTCATCTGTGAGCAACTCTCATCTCAATTCGTTGCTCCAATCACGAGTAATCAATGATTTTCCTGGGCATCTCTCCTCCCACTCCTCAAATCTATTCTCCGTCGGGGAATAACTGGGTCATTATTCAGGCCTCCCCCTTGCTCTAGACGACAGAATGGGGTCACAGAGATGGACATGGCTCCACTGGGCCCCACCCACAATTCTGGGCTAATTTGTAAAATGTCAACTCTGTCCTCTCCGTGCTTCAAGCCTCGTATAGCCTACACCAAGTAGTCTAATAATGCTGTAATCTGCTCATTATTCCCTGCATTATTTTAATAAATAATGTCATTGCACCAAAAATCACACCAGTGATTAAATATACGCTTCTTTCGAGGGGTTTTTACCATGAAACTGCCTCTTACAGATCTCTGGTTCGTTCCCTGGTGGAACCTTTATGCTGAGATCACAGTCTCTGAGAACCTCGTTCAATTCCAGTCAGCATAACCTCCTCGGGTTCAGTACACATGAACTGTATTGCCTCGAAAGTGTTAGAAATATTTTAATAAGAAAGAACATTACATTATCTTATTACTGTATATTGGTAATTTTTCTCGTAAGTAATTAGTGCGCTGTAAGAAGGTCATTTCTCTTAGGTGCAGTTCGCAACTAGCAGAGGAACATATGTTATAATCAGACCCCTTGGCTGCTCTATTGTTCCTGTTTCAACTCATAAAAATGGAAATTTCAACACCATGAAGGAATCGACCGTTCGTGTTGATTTCCGAAATAGGGGACGAACATTTTCGGGCCCATTGAAATGTTTAAACGGGTTTGTTTCTTTCTTCGGCTTTTCCCAATTAATTGGGGTCGCCGGAGCCAACCAGGCTCATTTTGGTTTTGGCCGGAGATTTTAGGCCGGATCCCCTTCCTGACGCCACGTGATTTTTCAGTTGAAAATTCCATCCCGCCGTCACCGGGATTCGAATCCCGACCGTCCGGGTGAAAGACTGCGCCATCACGCTCCCCGAAACAGGTGTACCCACATAATTGTTCGCGGAGGAACCATCTCCAATATACGGATCATGGCAGGCTTGGGTAAGTTGCTGTACTTTTCAAAAATAGTAACGGAGTTACCGTTACAGTTCCTTGTCAAAAATAGTAACGGCGTTACCGTTACAGTTCCTTGTCAAAAATAGTAACGGCGTTACCGTCACAGTTCCTTGTCAAAAATAGTAACGGCGTTACCGTTACAGTTCCTTGTCAAAAATAGTAACGGCGTTACCGTTACAGTTACAACTGTCGAAGTAACGAATTGTTACTTTAGAACATTTTCCCCGCTACTACATTAGTGGATTCCACTAATATGGAAAACATTTTAATTCATTTTAAGGGCTTGGAACATCCTGGTCATCAGCTCTGTGTAGTTGGGTGTGTGTTGTACTTGTATGGTAACCTGTCTTTACTGTATGTGATGAGTGTGTAACTGTTGGTTGGTTGCTTAGTTTAGGGGCTGCGACAACGCGGTCATGTAGCCCCGTGTACTTTGGGTGTGTGTAGAATCTGTCTGATAACCGGTGTTAATTGTGATGGCTGTATTAGTGTGTGTTATTGAAATTCAGGTAAGGACTGCAGACGATCAATTTTCAAATAGTCCCCACTTTTACTACCAAATGCTACGGTCCACGACATCTAGTTGCGAACTTGGCTACTAGATGCCATCGCAACCGGCACTTGGCGACTAACGTTGGAACACATTTTAGCTCCCCACAGATGTAGTTAGTGGAAGGTTTTTTGCATGCCATAAATCTATGATATGGGCCCGCCGGCATTACTTCCCCTCCGAAGGAAGGCATACTGAGGGATTTTTAACGCTCTTAAATAATCCGATTACTTCGGTCGGGTTTGAACCTGCCTCCTTGGGCACAGAAGCTTAGCATGCTACCAACTACGCCACAGAAGCCGCCACGACTGTGTAACTGTATTAGGGGCAGTATTAAATAGGTGCCGCGGGGCTCAAGTGGACCCCGGTCCAACCATCAGACCAGAAATAAATTTCGTGGTAGAGCCGGATATCGAACTCGGGTCTCAGTGATGGTTGCCAACAATCTATATTTAATACGCTAAGGTGTATGTATCACAAAACTCAAGCTCCTAAACCAGAGGGAGTTAAAAGTTGTGGTTTGTACCAAAATCTTCCAAATTGTCTCAATAGTACAGGAAAAAAATCTTACATTTCTTGAAAAGTCAAGGGAAATATTTTATTTTTCGAGATTAAATATTTTACTAGCGCTCATGAATCTGTAGCTGTTGCCATTCAAACATGGCCGCACGGCCGAACCACTACTCATTAAAATTTAATGTATTTAATAGCTGTACGCGCTCATGCATAAGGATTGCATGTATTTGAAGACGGATATTAACCAAGTCCTGAAAATAAAATATAGTAAAAATATGAACGTATACGAGTGTGCAACAATGAAGGAAGGACTATTATCTCCAGACAGCCAGTTATTGAGATAGTGTCTTAGTGCGTCAACTCAGGTAGCCTATTGTGTGGAGCAATAGCGCAGTGGATAAGGCACATGTCTCCGGATCGCAAGAGTCCAGGTACGTCCCCACTGCTTGGCACCTTTTTTTTGCCACTGAAATATTGTTTCATGAAGGAGTATTATTAACGTTTTACATTTTGTAAGTGAATTATGCAGGAGTTACAGTATTTCTTCCATAAAACAGCGAAAAACATCCATTATGATATGCGCGCGCAGAGCAAGCGGCGACAGCGCATACTGCTACCATCTAGCGGCTCTAATAGAAGCTACTGAAACAAACTATTGAAGTATAACACAATTCGACTTCTAAAACGCAAAGAAATACAGATGTTATGTCCTTCGCGTACCGGTACTTATTGTATCATATTATAAGGAAGGGAGATAGATGTTGATCCGAAAGGGGCAGTAATATGAATGAAATACATGTGTATTGACATTAACACATTTGATCGTCATTTTATGACAGCAGTTTGACTCGCCTACAGATATCTTCAAAAGCAAATCACACGTTTAATATCTTATTGAGCTTGATATTTTTAGCCTACTTTTCACATTTTGCAAAAATGAGGAAAAAGTAGACTTATGAGATCGGGTAAATGTGTGTGTGTCTGTCTGGCTGTGTGTGTGTCCCCCCCTATCAACTCCTAAACGGCTGGAGCAATCGAAACAAACAAACAAACAAACAAACAAACAAAATATCTCACGGCCATATTTGAAAATTATGTCAGTGCTACCAACTGCTGAAAAATCGCAATTGAAATTTGAGCTCCATGTTGGATATCTTGGAAGGTATGCATGGGAGCTTTTTCAAAATTGGTACACGTATAGATAATAATATTTCAGTTTAATTTCCAGGAGGCCATGCATGGCAGTGTTGCCAAAATGATTATAAGCCTGCTGATAGGTCCAATATTTAAATGCATATAACTTCTATAACATCAATCGGATTTCAACCAAATTTTGTACGTAATATGTGTACATAATCAGATATGACTGAGCGTATTCGTAAGAGCCACCAGGGCTGCCAACTGTCAAAAAATGATCTCTCTATTCTTTTATCCAAATACCAATATATCAGAAAGTGTGCAAGCCGACAGCTTTACACTATGCACACGTATAGTACCTGACATTCTAGATAAATTTGGAGTAACTTATGTACGTCAGTGCTACCAACATGATTTTAAGACTGCTGATAGGACCAATTTTTAAATACATGTAACGTCTATAATATCAATTGGATTTAAACAAAATTTCGTATGTGCTATGTGTACCATAACAGATATGACTATGCTTATTCTTAAGAGCAACTAGGGCTGCCAACTGTTAATAAATGCTGTCTCTATTTTTTTACCCAAATATTAATATATCAGAAAGTATGTAAGCCAACAGTTTTAAAATGTGTACACGTATAGTACCTAACATTCTAGATTAATTATGAGAGCCTAATATATGTCAGTGCTGCCAACATGACTCTAAGCCTGCTGATAGGTCCAATTTTAAAATACATGTAACTTCTATACTAACAAATGGATTTCATCCAAAATTGGCACAACAAGAGATCCTAATATTTCAGATTATTTCTGACCAACGCATGCATGACATTGTTGCCAACATGATTTTACGCGGGCTGATATATCCAATCTCTAACTGCATGTAACGTCCATGCTATCCATTGGACTTCAACCAAATATTGTATTCTGTATCTAAGGAGATAGAACTAACAATATATTCAGTCACCAGGGCTGCCAACTGTAGTGCTCTATTAGGCTACAGGTATATTTTGAACTAATTAGAAGTTTCGATATTACCAACTTAATTTCGCTATTTTTCTAGATATGTCTATATAGATTGGCATGAATCTTAAATTTTAAGAAAAGTAGGCTCTTTAGTTCGTCACGGAACTTCTTGTTAGTGGAAGATTTTTCACTGATGAATCATTCGTTCTATTCACAATGCCTTAGGCTGGCTGCGTGGCTCAACGTTAACGTTCTCGCCAGCATTGCCCAAGGTTGTAGGATCGTATCCTGGCGCAGCCAGTTGGCATTCGAGGGAGCGCAAATGTGAGGGAGCCGTGTCAGCAGATTTTCTGGCACGTAAAAGATCCACTTCAGGGCAAAATACGGTAACCCAACGCCTCTAAACGCCGCAGTAGTTAACAGGGACGTAAAACCAATACAAAATAATATTAAACAGGACTTTGAAATACTCGACAGTCAGTAATTTCGTACAGATGTTAACAGATACCTTCATTAGAGTCATTAATTGATTGATAGAAAACAACCAAACTGCTTCAAATCCCATGGGTGCATTCAGACAAACAAAAAGGAAAAAACTGTCGTCAAATGTCCCTGACATTTTGGCAGACAACAATTTTTCATACATACATTTGGAAACATCATTTTGGAGTTACCTGCCCTTCACAACCCACTGAGCACACCTGAATATGGCCAACTGTACTGAATCATTCGGTGGTAAAGTTATCTTACTGGGTGGTGATTTTCGCCAAGTGCTTCCTGCTATAATGAGAGGATCACGTTCTCTGACAGTTGCTAGCTGTTTTTAGCGGCATAGCCTCTGGAATAAATTCCATGTACTTAAACTCCCCCAGAACATGCGCGCTTTAAATTCTAAAACAGAATTTTCAACATGGCTTTTAGAAATAGGAGAAGGCAAGACTGGAGCGGAAGTTACGGTACCATCTACATGCTATCCACAAATACCTACGTACAAGATCCAGTCGAACGGCTATATGGTGATTTTGATTTTACTGCTGTCACCCTACAGGAGCTTAAAGGAAGAACTATTCTTACGGTCGCCAATGAAGCATCGCTTTAACTGCACAATCGAGTACTTCAGCGTTTACCTACAGATGAGGTCTACGAGAGTGTCGACTGTATTGTGCGTGAGCATGCACTAGATCACTTGGCTTACCCTGCAGAATTTTTGAACAGTCTGACACCAACTGGCATGCCTCCACACAAACTTAGACTTAAGAAATGTGCTATCATTATGTCATTAAAAAATATTCTACCCACAAATTGGGTCTGCAGTGGGACGATGCTAATAGTTAACGAGTTACTACTTAATATAATAGAAGCAACTATTAAAGATTCTGATAAGAGAGAAATCGTTTTCACACCGGGGATAACCCTTATCCCCTCTGATACGAACATGCCTTTTAAATTTAAAAGAAGACATTTCCCAGTACGTATGGCTTTCTCAATAACAATAAACAAATCTCAGGGTCTGACTTTCGATAAAATCTCCCTTTATTTGACAAACCCCGTATTTACTTATGGACAGCTTTAAGTAGCCCTTTCACGGGTAAGATCTTTAGCTCGCTATCGGTTGTGTCACCAAGCAACAAAATAACCAACTGTGTATTTAGATAAATTTTTGATAGATAAATTCAAAAAGCACCTTAACAAAATGCACTATCTTGGAAGAAATGTGATTTGGCTCCTTAGATGCAACAATGTGCACCTCACTCGAGAACTACTGTATGTGAAAGAAGTCCTGGTTGTATCCCAAATGTCCTCTGTGAAGTTATCATTCCACAGCCCAGTTGGATCCTTCCTTCCTGCACTGGTATCAACATCTTAAGTTTGTGAAGTTTCATTTCGTAAATAAATGTAATGTTACTAATAGCTAGGGCTGTTTTTATTGCCCTGTTATTGCGTAGATACTCTACGCGGGCTCTGCTAGTGTTAACTATTACACCAAGAGGCGCTAAATTGGGCACAGAACTCGGGAGCTTAACTGACTACGCAACGAGGCCGGTCAAATAAATATAAAAGTTGTAATGCTGCAGAATCCAAACATAACATCGTGGATATGATAAATTCTTATTGTAAGTATCGTCTTTGGCTTGTGGGTGGTGACCGTGTACGCTTCAAAGAGTGGGAACTAAGTACGTTTGCACTTGTGTCGAATTTAAAAAAATCGATTTTACCCTCCAGGTTGGTGGCTCCTACGGACTCAGCGAGGGAACTCACCACTACCGCCTCTGCGGGCAGTGTCCTAGAGCTGGGAACATCTGGTCGGAGTGAATACAACTGGGGAGGTGAGATCAGTATCTCGCCCAGGCGGCCTCACCTGCAAAGCGAACAGGGGCCTCATGAGGGAAAGGAGGGGAAGATTACGATGGATAGGCACGGAAGAGGGAAGGAGGCAGCCGTGGCCTTACAGTAGGTACTGTACCGTTATTTTATAGTCCTGGGTTCAGAATATTTTCGAGCGCTGCTCTACAACTCTGCGAGATGGGAAGCGGCCAGGCATCTGTTACGTCACTCGCAGCTGAGATTGTAGCAAGCGGGATCGCCGAATCCCGGTGGACGTTTCAACGTCCCGGCGGACATGCACGAAGGGAGACGAAGCTTGTAGCGCAGGTCAACGGCGATCGATAATCTGATTATTCATTTCGAACCGCTCACCTGAGACATGATTATACTGATTACAATGACATTGTGGGGTTTGAAGCCATTTTTCAGTGTTGCCTTAGTAAACAACAGTTTAGTGCTTTTCAGTCGGTATCGTATTTATTGTTATTTATTAATCTCATGTAATTTATTTCAGGATTAGGGCATAACCCAGCTCTCTTGGGTACATTCGTGTTGACCGGCTGAAAAGCACTAAACATTTGTTTTGATTTTAATGAATTGAGAGCTATCTGTGCAGTTTCTTCTATATAAGATGGTATCTTATATTAGCATGAAATTTATACAATTATATTTTCGATGAGATGAACGCTGTGTGAGGCTTGAGATTTATTTTATCAGTATGCTTATGTGATTAACATCGACTTCCGATGCACCGGAGTAGGGGAAACTGTGTTTACTTGTAATCTGCAGTATCAGAAGAAGAGTTAGATCTTAGCGTATCTCGGTTCGATTCATATCTACCTCGGGAGTGAACAGTACATTTCTAAATCTTGTGCCGGCGATTCTGATCGTTATGTTGGTTCCATGTGGCGAAGGAACTTAGTGTATTTTCAGACTGGTGAATATTAAGAAAGTACGACGTGATAGGACTCAGAAAATGTTTAGTCAATCTTGTGAAGATTGCGTGTATGAACACTTATAATGGAACTTTGTAAACGCGCATTGATACTAATAAGAAGCTACGTTTGCTGATGCTACGCTACAAAGGACTTGTAATTTCATGTTTCATGCTGAGGCCTTACTGCTGCTGTGTTGCAGTCCAGTTTCGAGGTTGGAGCCAGGAGAACCTGAGAGGTTCCCCAGTTCGAGTCCTGGAAGGCTGGATGGACATACTGTACCAAAGTATGATTTGGAATTCGAGACCAGGATATGCATTTCCATTATATGCCACCTCCGTTAATCGTCGAAAGGTAGAAGCAAGTCAATCTTTCTAGTAGTAGCAGAATAAGGTATTCTAAAGTAACCATGATTGCCATTCTTTCTTTTCGATTAGTATGATTGAGGTGGGGTTCAGGTTCGATGTCTGTTTCATGACTGGCCTCATTTTCAATCGGATTTTGATTCGAATAACGAATGCATCCATTTTTCAGTTTTGATTTTTGAATTTACTTTAAGATTAATATTTCGCGTTTTGAAATTCAATTAAATGATATGAATATTTTTAAATGTTAATAAGAGGATCGTTAGGTTGAAGAAATGCTTATTTGCCATGAAGATTAATTAAACTTGTAAATTATTTTTGAACGCTGTTAGGAATTTGATGAAATTTTCGAGTGTTATCTCGAAAGCGAGGTTTTCATCTGCGTTGAAGCCGAAAGTTACTTGTTCTGGAATTATCAGTGAATAACACACTCACGAATTTAATTGTTGAAATTTAGCTTTAATGAGATGTTTTGTTTGACCTTTCTCAATTTTTGAGAGCATTCTTTATTCTCATGAATGACGTGTATTAACAGTGATTTCTAATGGATCAACAGTCGCCTAACCTTAAATGTTACCTGGATTCATGTGTAGAAATCATTGTTGATATTTTACGAGTTCATTTGAGTGGAGGAGGGCCTCATTTAGTCTGATCATTTTCACTTCTTATGGATCCCACGTGTATTGTGTGCATGGAGAATTTCTTGATTTAGATTGCCATCGTCGGAGTATTTTGAAATGAGATTTTCTTTCCTATGAACATTCAGTTTTTTCGACATGATTCCCAAGGAAGAATTTGAGAGTGGATGAGTATTTTTATTAAAACATGTGACGATGAGCATTTTTGTAAGGCAAAGCTATTCTATTTCAATGGAATTAATTTGTAATCCATACTTAATGATTTAAACAATGTGTAAAGGTATTAAATATTTTTGATCGGCACGATATTATGTGCGATAGTTATTATGATACTCGATACGTGTAAAAAGGTTTATTGGTCACCATGAAGGTGTTAATTGATTATGAATATCTGTGGATATCAGTTGGTATTTATGAATACAGTACTAGTTGAAGTACGTGTCAAATTGAGCTATTGAGAGCCAATTGTGTGAGAATTTCAGTGGAATATTCAAAGAAAATATTTGTGGTATAAATCCATTTGCGAATGGAATTTGAATGTCAAGTATGACATTAAGTATTGCTGAACCGTATCATAGTGGAGTTACGCAGTAATAACATGTTTGTAAATGATAATATTCGAAGCACAGGTTGAAAGTTGTTGATTGGGAAATATTTATTAATTCCAAATTGAAAGTCTTAATGACGATGCCAGCAAGGATATTATAGTCATCCCTATATAAATATATTTGAAATGATTTTTGGATGAATATTTCTTCTTAGCTTCAGTGCTTGGTCGAATTACACTGATAATGACTAAAATAAACTCAACGAGATTTAAATACAGAATGATGCTAATCTGGATGATGATAGTGTTAAGTCAATTGCGAATACACTTAAGGGTGTACGAATTAAAATGTATATTTGTAAATATGAAACTTATAATTAACATGCGGTAACTTCAAACATAGAATGTCAATATAATGATCCATTAAGGTTTTCTTTTTCTTGGATGATTATTGTTGTACATATCTCTGTATTATATAAGTGACTAGGATATCAGCACCGGCAGGTCCAATGGGACGGTGTGCTGTATTTAATTCATCGATTTTCTCGATGCTTTTCAGTGAGGATTTCTTGCCACGGTGGGTGAGAGGTTAACGTGTCGGACTACCAACCCCCCCAAGCTTGCAGGTTCGCTCCTGGCCGTGGTAAGTGAGTTTTGAAAGGCGACAAAAATCACGATACGCATGTCATACGTTGTTGGCATGTTAAAGAACCCATTTGAAGTCAGTAGGCCGTGTTCATAATGGCAAAATTAAACTCGGGATTTTCCGCCAACACAAAGTTCCTCCATTCTCTACTAGAAAGCGCTATAGTGTAAAGGAACTTAGATATCTAACCTCCTTGACTTTCATAGCGTTCAAAGGAACGACGAAATTCGACATGCAAGCTGCCCTCTGGGTGTCAATTAACAAAGCTTGCACCCGGCACCCGAGGCCATACAATATTATTATTATTATTATTATTATTATTATTATTATTATTATTATTATTATTATTGTAGTGAGGATTTATCTTTGATTGGCATTGCTTCTCATGTAATGTCGTTTTCTGAATACATTTTGTTATCTGATTTTAATCCTTATGGCGTGATGTTTTATAAAGGTGATGAAAGGTTGCGTTAAAAAGACCATCGCTGGGTGTTTTCTGGAGTTTCCCACACTCTTGAGATTTTTATTTTACTGGAATGTTGTGTTCTCTGAGCGTCTTTAATTTTTATTCGCTATGGTCTTTCTTAATGCCACATTGTTAGGAACGACTTGTGCCCTATTATCCGTTCTACTTGTTGGTAAGATCTGGGGGTTTTTCTAGCCGGGGATTTTCAGGTTCTACGATCCAGCTGCCATAGTGGGATTTCAACGGGTATTGGTAGGTAATACGGCATTTGCCCGAAGACGAAGTGGGAAACCACGGAAAACCACTTCGAGGATGGCTAAGGTGGGAATCGAACCCCCTCTACTTATTTGGACCACCCGAGGCTGAGTACACCCCGTTCCAATCCTCATGCCACGTTTCAAAGTTCGTGGCAGAGCCGGAAATCGAACCCAGGACCTCCGGGGCGGCAGCTAACCATGCTGACGGCTACGCTAAGGAGGCAACTTGCCGGAAATATTTCGACACAAAATTCTTCAAGCTGATCCCAGACGGACCCCAGCCCACAAACATATTATGCTTGTTAATATACTACACCTCGGGCAATTTTATTATGGCGGTCGTGACCATACTATGTCACGGCTATCATGTCAAGGTCGCGAACAAACTGCCATCAGCGACGGATATGACGGGAGTGCCTTTTACTGATGGATATTTTCTGAGAAGTAGTTCCCAAGGACAGATGTGTAAACATCTTCAGTTAGAGAAGCAAACGTTGCCAGTCATCATTAGGATGAGGATTTACAGGCAAATATGCACTAAAAAAATCGCAGCGGTTTCTGTGGCGTAGTCGGTAGAATGCTGAACTGCTGTGGCCAAGGTCGCGGGTTCAAACCCGGCTGAAGTCATCGGAATTTTAAAAGCGTTAAAATCCTTCAGTATACCTTCTTTCGGAGCGGAAGTAAAGCCGGCGGGCCCATGTCATAGATTTATGGCATGTAAAAGAACCTACCGCTACAATTGGTAGTGTGAAGCAAAATTTGTAGGTTATATTTGGCTGGTTCGGAAACGCTCTATTAAGTTACAACGTTCGCCGCTAGGTGTTAGTGACAATGGCGTCTTATTAAACCCGTTTCCAACGGGTTTGGGGATGAGATACGATGAACCACGTGGCTGATGATTTCTACGGCCTTCCTGATGCCAACCTCACGAGAGGAGTTAATTAGAGATGAAGATGAATGGAAGTTCAATTTCGAGTAGGTCCAACTTTGGCTGCCAGACGCCACGTCCTTTTACATGCCATAAATCTTGACATGGGTCCGCTGGCTTTATTTTCCCTCCTAAGGAAGGCATACTGAAGGATTTTAACGCTCTTAAAAATCCAACGATTTCGGCCAGGATTGAATCCGCGACCTTGGACACAGCAGTTCAGCATGCTACCAACTACGCCACCGAAAACACTCATATTATTACTTTATAATTATTATTAATACAATTGAAGACACTTATCTCTTTCAGACAATAATTATGTGAACAGGACACTTCAAATATATCTTAGCACATGTTACAATGGAAAATCAGATATAATTACAAATTTTGCAGAGTAAATCTTTGCCTGTTGTCAGCTAATATACAGTATTTTTAAATTGTGAAAATGACCTTTCCACTTCACATGAGGTCTGAGGACAGTGTGTAAGAGCAGCTAGCTCTCCAAGCAGAATCAGATGACAGAAAGAACGCTGTTGTCTTCTCAAATCCCATTTAAGTGTGACTTTAGTAGCTAGCTGCAAAGAATGCCTCCTTGCAGTGGCTGTCTGGTAAAGAAAACTAACAAAACAGAGATGGGAGGAAAAATACTACTTAAGAACTTAATATTTGTCGTATTAAGCACTTAACATGCAAATATCATCAAAATACACACTAATACACGAAATAGGCATTTATTGGCACTATAAAACCCATGTATTTCCTTCGCAAATCGACTGAAACAGATTTTAGACTTATGACAAACTCCTCACACTAGAGATCATTCCTTGCACAAATGCGACTGAAATCGTTTATGACCATAAGGCGCCTGCCAAGAAGAAAGCCCGCAGAAAGCAGGGATGTAATAGTAATGCTCATCGAAACAATCACATATTACCTGAACAAGGCATTTTAATATCCTGCATCGTTTTAAAAATCAAAGCTAATCTGATGCTGAAATGTACGGGGCAATCAAACTAAAACGGGAGAGACATCCAGAATTGCCAACGATAACGTACAGTACTATGCAATCACACAGCTACCAGCGTACCTGACGTTCCATGTTACGCTACATGACTGGATTGGGTAGTTGCCGTCCGAAGATACAGGTTCGAATCTCGGTGTTGAAATTGGCTATTCTGAGTGTGGCCCACATTTTAACCGAGTGTGGGGATCCTGCTGATCTACAAAGAAACCCTGCTCTGCAGAATACTCTCAATCTTATATTAGCCGATGACTTGGTGGCTGTAGATCGCGTCATCCGCTTTATAAGTGAGAGTGGGTTAAGGCCAGCAATCTGAATTATCGAGTGTGTTTTTACCCAAAGAACACATTCTTTATTGAAAATCTAATTTTGTTTATTCCGTATATTTGTGTTTCTTCTTCGATCGTTTGGGCCACGGTGCTTGTGTTTTAGCAGTACTGTAGTTGTTGTCTGCCTTGCTGAATTGTTGGATGGCTACTTTCGTACTGAATTCTTGAGCTCTTCTGTTGCCACAGTATCCTTTCATTTTCCTGCTGAACTCTTATCTTACGTTCCTCGGACCATTTCCGGGACGCGTTGTGGTGAACTTCTGTAATGGATGTGAGGAAAGGTCTGGTTTCAATTGTCAAACGGAAGCGACTTCCGTCATGTATTGTGTCGTGCTGAATATTAAGTTCAGCAAGATCTTTCTCAACTTGTTTGATCCACAGGGATCCAGTGGCTTTACTCTCGTTGGCTACTTTGAAGATCTGTACAGGTGCCCGTAGAAAGCCAGGCGTCTCCTTCTGATGGCATTTGTGAGGTTTCCTGGTGTTTGTAAGAGTCCACAATTTGGTTTGTACCATCGCCTTCCATCTGGTAAGATCCTTGATCCCACTATTTTTTAGCAAGAATGTCCTTTCTTGCGCTTCGAAGGCCCTTAGGGGCTCTCGGCTGCGTAGATCAGGGGCCTCCAAACTACGGCTCACGGGACAACAATGGCCCGCGAGCACCACCAATCCGGCCCACCATAGTTTATTTTGATTACATAAGTATATCAAACAAAAGAATAATCTAATGTGTTTATATTATTTACTTAACGACCAAAAAACACAATAACTGACATACAGAATGAAATTCGAAATTTTAATTGTAATTAATGATATCAGAATTATCCTAAAACTTACAGTAAGTGACATAAAGGCTCCGGTAAATAAATAAATAAGCAATTCACATAATGAAATTGAACACTATAATTATGATTAATGAGATTTATGTTGCAGTAACCTTCCACTGAAAAATTGTTTATCAGTGGAAGCTATCAGTAGCGACTTCAAATAATGCTCAACAGTTAATATTTTTATGTGTATTTCATTTTGGAGAATGATTTTTCACACAGATAGGCCTAAGTAGTTCTGAAAGAGGAAAACAAGTCAGGTTCAATCGGAGCAAAGTCTGCCCCCGCACCCTGCGCGGATGTAGATGTACTAATGACACACATTTTCCGTTATGTTTATTTTTTTTCATGACAAATGTAAGATGATCTTCTTCTTCTCCTTTTCCCAATTAATTGGGGTCGCCGGAGCCAACCAGGCTCAATTTGGTTTTGGCCGGGGATTTAAAGCCGGATGCCCTTCCTGACGCCACGTGATTTTTCAGGTGAAAATTCCACCCCGCTATCACCGGGATTCGAACCCCGGCCGTCCGGGTGAAAGACGAGCAGCTAAGCCACTGCGCCATCACGCTCCCCGACAAATGTAAGATGATGATTTAAGTTAATACGAGTCACAGCCAACGCGAAATACTGGCCCTAGTGCGCTTTCGTGACGTCAGCAATGTAGTGCTGTTGCACCACTTCCGGTAGGGTTATGTATGGCGAGATCATAAACCGTATTGTCTACAAGATGCTGAAATCACAGAATACTTAACCCATAATCATATCAGAAAACACGCTGTAAAAAGCATTAACCCAACACAACCATGGCTTTTGGCAAAACATACATGGTAATTGCAACTCAACTCTTACACTGATCAATCTTATGAAGTCCAATCCTTAGCCACAATTTACTTATTTATTCATTACTCTAAGTAGAACCAGTAGATCACTTATCTTTTTTAATCGTTGTAGTTGATCACAAGGTAATACTTTTCAGGAGTAGCCTATGTTATCTTTTCCTGGCGGTTACCGTACTTGTTAATTATGTGGAATTACTTGACGGTTACAAAGCATTCAGGAAGGTTATGAAAAGCTATGAATAGTGCCGGACAACAAATGCATGTATAACTCTAATAGTTGAACGATATACATACATGTATCAAACGTTTTTGTAATAGAAAGATATTCACGAACATAATATTCTATGGTCTTCGTCTTACTTCCGGTGTGGTAGTCATCTTGTCTTCATCATTGCATCTGTATAAGTGCTGATATTTATTTAACACTTGTCTTCATAGAAGGTATTGCTATGAGTAGTTAGTCGGTGGCGAGTGTATTCCGAAGATCTATAAACATATTAATGTCTGTTCCGCCCCTTAAAACAACAATAACTAAGTAACTTAATACTTTCACCGCAAGTTTCTTTGATCTAAATACTCATGTCACTGCTCTATGTCCAGATAAGTTACTCACAACGAAGGTCACAGGCTGTACAACGCAACTTACTGTACCCTTTGCAGCTATTAAAGACAAAACAAATCCTTGAATCCTAGTTCGAGTGGATTTTTGTTACGAGTAACTTCAACATGTAAATAGGTTATCTCTAGCTGGCGTAGTTTTGTAAACCTATACAGTATAATTTATCGTGCTTGAAAACACACGGAACATCTAAACTGGGTCCATTTCAAGAAGATTGATATAAATATCGCATTTCTGCTGCTCAAGAAATTTGTTCTCGACTTAAAAGTACAAGCACGATCAAGCACTACATTGCCTACGTCACAAAAGGATTAGGTTTACGCGCCATGGCGTGTCTTTCTCGTTGGCCGTGATACGAGTATCATTCAAATTATGTCATTAAGCATAATTAATAGTCTACTCCGAACTGAATAGGGTTGCAATTCTGGCTGCATAACATTCATTTTAAACATAGCACATGACATACGAAGCCTAGGGGAACGACTTTCTTCTGAAATGTCTAAATGTGTTGCTTTAATACTTTATCTAACAAAAATAGTGTATTGTAATGCCAGTTGATTCGGATAACAAATGTGCGGATGCAGGTAAAAGTCGTGCGGATGCGGGGCGGATGCGGATAACATTTTGTTTACACGCGCAGGGCTCTAACTATAGATAAGTCACTCGCAGGCTAGTCCAGAAACGAAACCTTGCGCGTAATAATTATTCAAAACTACAGTAGGCCCTATGTTGATAAGATGAGCTAGGTCTTGGCCCTTGGGACTTAGTCGAGGAGTGAGTATGGCCCTTAGGCTAAAAAGTTTGGATACCCCTGGCGTTGAGGATTAATGGTCTCACTACTGTATTATAGTGCCTTATATGAGGGCGTGGTGGCTCAGCGGTCTAGCTGTATGCCTCTCACCAAGGTGGTCCGGGTTCGATTCCCGGTCAATGCATGTGAGATTTTCGAAGTGAAATGCCATGTCCTGTGGTTCGGATTCCACGTAAAAAGGAGGTCCCGTGGCTCATGATCTAGAGATTAACGGTCACGTTAAACTACAAGCTTCCTTCCTTTTATAGTGCCTTATTTTGACAAATTTTCTATTTATTTATATTTGACCGATTTTTATTTTGGCACTTACCTACAAATGTTAAAATTCCAAACTGGTTGAGGTAAGTTAATTGCATTATGAGGGGAAGATGACCTTCAGGTTCCACCTCTCAAAACAAGTACTACCACCAGCACAATCCGAATCTGATAAATAACTAAGGCTTGCTAAATTTATTTTTTTGAAAAATACAAGAGACGTTATCGCTAATTATTATGTTATTTTTGGTGTGTTTATTTCCCAAATGACCTCCATTTCTTTCCATCACGTCAGTTTTTTTTTGGTGTAAAGTAGATATCAATATTTTTGCTAAAATCGAGAGAAAAAAAACCATTCAGTTTAAACTTTCTACAGCAAATTATGGTGCAGTTTCTAGAAGAAACTAACATAAAATAGACGATTGAACAAGAGGAACAAATGTGAGTTTACATGAACGTTCCAAATAAATTTCAAACTGAGCAAACAACAACAACAAAAAACAAAGTGTATATTTAAGTAGGTAACCGACAGTAGTGGCTACGCGGGCTAAAGCGCTGCATTAGGTCAAGGGGCCAAGCTCTCTGCTGACTCGGTAGACGCGTGGGTTCGAGCCCCACCGTCGGCTGTCCTTGAAATGGTTTTCCGTGGTTTCCCATTTTCAACACCAGGCAAATGCTGGGACAGTACCTTCTGACAGGCCACGGCCGCTTTCTTCCACATCCTTGCCCAGTTTCATTCATCTTCATCCATTCCATCACTCATCCCGACGCGCAGGTCGCCCACGGGCGTCGACTAGAAAGACCTGCACTCGGCCTCTCATGAGGCTACACGACAAAAAAAATGAAGTAGGTTGACTTTTTCGTTTGAAACTTCTTCATGACCTTCTAGGCGGCTTCGGTGGCGTAGTTGGTAGCATGCTGAGCTTCTATGCCTTAAGAGTGTTAAAAATCCCTCATGATGCCTTCCTCGGAAGGGAAGTAAAGCCGGCGGGCCCTTGTCATAGATTCATGGCATGTAAAAGAACCTTCCACTAACTAAACTTGTGTAAAGCAAAACTTTTAGGTTTGGTTAGATTAATGCTCTTAAGTTCCTACCTTCGTCACCAGGCGCTGGTTGCGATGGCATCTAGTAGTAGCCAATTCACAGCTAGGTGTCGTGGATGGTAGCAAATGGTAGCGAAAGTAGGAGCTACTTGAAATTATTGTCTGCAGACCTTACTAGAATTAAGAACAGATAACACACACTAATACAGTCATCACAATGAACACCGGTTATCAGACAGATTCTATACACACCCAAAGCATACGGGGCTACAAGACCGCGTTGTCGCAGCCCCTAAACTAAGGAACCAACCAACCGACGTTCTTCTATTATGTTCAATCTAAGGTAAATGTTCATAAGATTGAATTTTTCAAGGAAACGTGACGTGATAGAACTTTTTAATCAGCACCGAAAAATACATGATTTCAGGTATTTTTGTATTTTTTTCATCCCAGGTCTGTGTAATCACTCATTCAAAAAGTTACGGGATTTCGTATTTCCCTTTGTAACTTTCAACAGGAAATAGAATGTAGGTGCCACTTTGGATAAGGATAATCTGTAAACAGATTAAGAGCAACCGTGAGGAATGTTAATGGCACACACACAGGCACATACACACACACTGTATCCTTACCCAACACTAGGATCTATTGGGCTATGTTCCTAATGATAATGATGACGACTTTGTTGTTGTTGATTCTTTTTAAAGGACATTTGCGACATCTTGGTCATGTAGACCCGTATACTTGGATGTGTGTAAAATTTGACTGATAACTTGTGTCACAGCGTTGTCTTTACTAATGTGAGTATTTGTAATTGAGGTAGGATTTGGGTAAGAAGCGGTCGGGGTCTTAAGTTAGGTACCATCCAAGCATTTGCCTTGAGGAGAAGTGGGGAAACCACGTAAAACCACTTCCAGGATGGCTAAGGTAGGAATCGAACCCGTCTCTTATCAGTTTTACCTCACGAGGCTAAGTGTACCCCGTTCCAGACCTTAAACTGAATTAAATTTCTTACCGGAGCCGGGAATCGAACCCGGGCCTCCGCAGTAACAGCCAAGAATGCTAGCAACTATGCAACGAGGCAGACATCTTAAATACGTATCTCACACATTTTCAAATAAAGGTACAAAGCGTTTCTAACCTCAGTAAGAATGAAGGTCCCAATAATGGAAGTATGAAATGGTTTGTTCTAAAAACATTGTTTGCATTAGCCTTTCAAGATACGATTGCCGCTGAACTTGGCCGCACCAGCTTTCGTTGATAATACGCTGCCGAAGTCGACGTCACTTCCGCTCCGTTGCTAAGCAACTGGAGCAATACATCATGGCTCCCTTGTAGCTTGCTTCAGTCTTCGAGCCGTCATTATTTCCTATTTGTATCGTATAAATCTGTACATGCATGGATGTCCAGAGGCAAGAAAGCATAGAAAAGTATATTTTCCACAGTAATTTAACATAGTTGTCCAATAAAGTTGTAAAATATTGCGTACGAGATGCACATTAAGTCTTAGATCATAAGTCGTAGAGATGAGGCCTACGATATTTACCTTAAATTAAGTGAAAACATGAAAATATTACATTTCTGGATATTGTGAATCACGTCCCGTATGAATAATCAATACTACGGAAAATAAAGTACCGTAGGCCCTACCAGTAAGTGACGAATAAAATGAACTTAAGGTCTATCAATGCATGAGGGAACAGTTTAACATATTTGGATGAGAGTTTAGGCCAAATCTCATCAACAGCTATAGAAGAAACAAAGACTGCATTTCAATACAATTTGTGTGTTTACCACAACGCCGCGTTTGATTGAAAACGAATCAAATTGGCAAAGCCTAACCTGTGTGCTCAATAACAGGTTAGAGAAGTCTACAATTAAGGTCTATCGTCCTACCTCGTTCTAAATAATGGGGCACTTCTCCTATCCTAGCTCTAAATATTAGGCCACTAAAACTGACTAAAACCGAGGCTCTCACCCAATAAGTAAGCCTACACCACGCTGATGACCATATTATCACACTGATTAATGTTACACATTAGCTGGTGTGCCACAAAAGAGCTAAATAGAATTAGCTGGTATATAGAGATTTAGAACAACAACAACAACAAAAAAGCCACCCTGCATCTTCACGAGCAATCCTAGCAAACATTCACACAATATGTGCTGGAGAGTCAAAGTGGTACAAGTAGCCTACTTGGTATGAAGTGGGCCAAAGAGTTGATGTAGGGAAATGCTAGTCCCGGTACCATAACGATGATCCATGTGCTATGGTACTTGATGGCTCACACAGTTTGCAGTTACCAAATTGAATAGGACTTTCTACTAGCAACTTCAAACCTTTCACAGACCACATGTTATGCTCAGTTTGCAAAAAATAAAATACAGTATTTAGGCAGAAATTTTCAGTCTAGGATAGGTCTAATTGTTGTTTGGAAACAATTCACTACTTAAATAAATTAAGTGAAAAATCACTACTCAGAAAAGTTGTAGGAGAAAATGTATTGCTGTTAGTGAATCAGATGTAAGGTTATGTAGGTTGTCGTTTATAATACTTATAGTACGAACCATATTTAATTACAACTACACAGCCCAAATGAACCAAACCCCCTTTATGTGACATATATGTCCTAAATATCTCTCTATATTAGATATACTGTATCCACTAAATGATGTTATAAATAACTATTTATAAATTGTAGAACCCGCCATGCAAGTCTTGCCTCAGGAGTGAGGTCGACTTTATTCATATTATCTCGCAAAATTCTCGTACTTTATCCATAAAATTTCACTTCTATTTTGTAGCTCCAACATTGTGGACAATCTTCACGGGAGGCGTTTGCCTTATTTCACGATTATTACACCTTTTTATCAACAAAATTCAAGACACTGCGCAGCGTTAATGCAGCTTCCTATGTATAAAAAACCTAGCAACCAGTTGTTTGGGTCCAATGTGCCTGCGCCCATACGGTTGCTAGGCGCGTCACTTCGGCAGCGTATAGTGGCTGGAGTATTTTTTTTTTCTTTCTACACAGTGATGATCATTACTAGTTGGGCGGGACTGAGTGGTAGGATTATGGGGATCCCACAAGACTATCTTTAAGCACGGCTATGAGTCTATTTTACGCTAAAGTACTCCCAGTTCTAACTTACGGGCTAGAACTTACTTTGGAACACCTAACAGTATCCGACCTCCGAGCCATTGAAAGCGTAAAAGCAAGATATTTAAAAAGAACATTGGGGATTTCCAAGATGCCACCCTCAAGATTGACGTACATACTAGCACTGCCTCTGAGACATTCCTAATGGAAGATCTACGAACCAGAATGCAGCTTCCATCTACCAAACAAGAACAAGAGCTTCTACAAATTAGACAGAAGAAAAGAGAGGACATCGACCTGGAGTTTTACTCGACTGATGCCATGCTCAATCGTAGCTGGTCTGGACCAAATAATGGCATACGGAGTGCTCTAACTAGGTTGGCAATACATGGTTTTCACCACAATCTATGTACTCGACAGGGCTATCATGAACCGTCTGAGCAGTGCGTTTGTAAGCTGTGTGAAGGTCATTGCGAGCGATATCATTTCAACAAATGCACCAAACGAGGACAATCCCTTATGGACTACTGTAAAACGTAATCTATAGTTAACAGTGTGATGCCTATGTATCTTATATATGGCCATTTGGCTGAAATAAAGTTATTATTATTATTATTATGGGGATGAAAGAACGCCGCCTGGGTACGGGTTGTCCATCACGACTATAAACGGGACTGATGACCCTGAAACGCAGTGGCGGTTTTAGGGGTAGTGACACGGTGACATGCCACTCCCCAATTTTTTTGCATGAAAATAAACTGAGAATAGCTATTTACTCTTAAAATATTGTTACGGTCTATGGGTCAAATCATTGGACACTCTCTTCCCAATTCTAATATTTATTCAACAACAAATTCTAATACCATAGCTAAAATGAATATCTTCAGAATCGTAAATGGAAGTAATCGCTAATATTAACGCCACAATAATTCGATCCGTCGCTATAAACACTACACCGACTTATCAACTTACTTGTTAGTCCTTCACAATACATCGCCACGCTCGACACTCGTATTTTCGCATCAGGCTCGCACTGATCTCCCACCGGCTCCACAGTCCACTCCTTAAAGACCCCACACCACCATTCTAGAAGATTCAGTTACTTCCCTGGGACCAGCCACGCAGCAGACGTCTCGCCAAGCAAAATCATTAATTTTTAATACACAAAGAAAGTCAGGCCTCTTCTTTCTTGACAATATTACGTGATCTGTTTACTCTCCATAGTTCTTTTCTTTTTCAAGGAATCTCAAAACCACAGCCGAATCGAAGCGTCACTTCCCTTCTTCTTGCACAGCCTTGACAATCTCGTGAAATAAGCATTTTCCTCACTTTACCGCAAAGCGCTGCTTTATGCTTGTCGAAATACGTACAGCAATGTTTAAAATGAAGTAAAAGATTGGAGTCAACCCCATTTACAACCTCTCAAACAAACCGCCTTGCTCTCGCGTGACTGTCACAGACAGAACCGTGGATCACGGCCGACTGAATGCGCTCATACACTTGACGTTACAGACAGTTAGGAACGGGGCTCCGAGTGAAAGCCGAAGATAAACGATTGACTTTGCGTCACCACATGGTAGCTTTACGATTGGTTACAAAGTGAGAAGCTTATTATCCTCTCTGTTTCAAAATAAATCATGTGATTGTGCCAGAACTTATCTATATTTACGACACTTTACTAAATGTAAAATACTGTGGTGTAATATTCAACATATCATATTTTCAGAATACATTACATTGAAGTACCTCCATTTTCCGCACAATGCACATCGTACTGTTGGTCTAGGGGTATGATTCCCGCTTTGATTGCGAGAGGTCCCGGGTTCAAACCCCGGAAGAGCCTAGCATTTTTATTACTTTTGTTTTTATCTCTTGAAAAGATTCAAAAAGTATGTAAAAGAACCTTAGGAACGTTCTTTTTTTCGGGCGAGATTTCCGGTAATTTAAATACATAGGTTGAGGTAAACGCTTCTTTTTTCCCCCGTCGGTTTACCCTCCAGGTTGGCTTTTCCCTCGGACTTAGGTTGGTTGGTTGGTTGGTTGCTTCCTCAGTTTTGGGGCTGTGACAACGTGGTCATGTAGCCCCGTGTACTTTGGGTGGGTGTAGAATCTGTCTGATAACCGGTGTTAATTGTGATGGCTGTATTAGTGTGTGTTATCTGTTTTTAATTCAAGTAAGGACTGCAGACATTGATTTTTTGAAGTAGTTCCCACTTTTGCCGCCAAACGCCACCATCAACAACTACTAGTTCAGAACTTGGTTACTAGACGCCACCGCAGTCGGCTCCTGGCAACGAACGTTCTTCGTTAAATAACGAAGGTTCTTTAACATGCCATAAATCTATGACATGGGACTGCCGGCTTTACTTCCCCTCCGAAGAAAGGCACACTGAGGGATTTTTAACGACGGCTTCGGCCGGGTTTGAACCCGCGATCTTGGGCATAGAAGAACAGCATGTACCAACTACGCCACCAAAGCCGCTACCCTTCCTTGGACTCAGCGAGGGATCCCACCATAACCACCGTAAGGGCAGTGTCCTGGAGCTTGAAACACCTGATTGGGGGATACCACTGGGGAGGTGGGGCCACCCTCCTTGCCTCTTCCTTGCCTATCCCTCCCAATCTTCCCCTCACTTTTCATCCCTCATGAGGCCCATGTTCGCTTTGCAGGTGAGGCCGCCTGGGCGAGGTGCTGGTCCCACCTCCCCAGTTTTATCCTTCGTCCAGGTGTTTCAAGCTCCAGGACACCGCCCTGGTGGCGGTAATGGTGGGATCCCCGCAGAATCCGAGGGAAAAGCCAACCTGTAGGGTAAAGCGACAAAAATAAAAAATTGCGTTTGACCTCAAACTATGTATTTATATTACTGGCACACAGTAAGTACAAGTCTCGCACGAAAAAAAAAGTTCGTAAGGATCTTTTATATACTTTTTGAATATTTTCAAGAGATAAAACAATAGTAAAAATGCTGGACACTTCCGGGATTTGAACCCGGGACCTCTCGCACTCTAAGCAGGAATCAAACCCCTAGACCAACAGTGCGATGTGCATTGTGCAGAAAATGGAGGTACTTCAATGTAATGTATTCTGAGAATGATATGTTGAATATTACACTACAGTATTTTACATTTAGTAAAGTGTCGTAAATATAGATAATTTCTGGCACAATCACATGATTTATTTTGAAACAGAGAGGATAATAAGCTTCTCACTTTGTAACCAATCGTAAAGCTACCATGTGGTGACGCAAAGTCAATCGTTTAACTTCGGCTTTCACTCGGAGCCCCGTTCCTAACTGTCTGTAACGTCAAGTGCTCATACCGGCCTAGACATTGAGACCTTTTTCATGAAATCTTGTTAGTTACTCAACTGCTCACACAGCGCTGTTCACCAAGCATTGCACGACTAAGACTTATCTCTACTTAGTGTAAAACAAAGTCCCCGATTCTTGGATATCACGGGTAATCTCGAGAACCACTGGATGGATTTTGATGCGGCTTTCACCATTCTGTACAGGTAATATCGAGGAAGATTTCTGTAGAAAATAATTTATTTATGATCAAAGGGAGCCAAGCAGTAACGATTTTAGATTTCAGTGAATAGGTCCAAGAAAGAACTTGACGTCCGTGCGCTTTTTAAGCTTATACGCTGGACAAACCGTTAAAAATATCAATATACTATGAGCGTAAGAATTGTTCAGCATGAAAAATTGTACAAAAAAGTCCGCGTGAGCATATCTCTATCTTCGATACATCGCCCACTATAAGTGTTTTTAGTTTGGACGGGAGGGGGATTTGGCTTGCACCTCGCCATTCATAAATTACGTCTGACAGGAATTCCTTGCACATTCATAACTGTTCCCGGGCGAAGCCGGGGCGGGTTGCTAGTGACACTATTATATTATCATTATAATTCCCACAATATCAAAATGCAAATTATATCACAAAATAAAATAGCGTGCTAATAAATCTAAGAGAAATTAGACATACCTTGCACCTCGTTACAGTTGAATTCGATCAGAATCACTCGGTTTTCATTAAAGTTTATGCATTTTTCTGCTGAACGGTTTGGAAGTTCGGCAACAGGAAACTAGGACTGTTATTTACTTAAAATATTAATTTTTGTATTTTTTGTACTATTTGTGTTCATGATTTCATTACATTGTCAGAATTACCGACAGTAGTGGCTACGCTGGCTAAACCGCAGCGTTAGGCCATGGGGCCAAGCTCTCTGCTGACTCGGTAGACGCGTGTGTTCGAGCCCCACCGTCGACCGTCCTTGAAATGATTTTCCGTGGTTTCCCATTCTTCAACACCAGGAAAATGCTGGGACGGTACCTTCTAACAGGCCACGGCCGCTTCCTTCCACATCCTTGGCCAGTTTCATTCATCTTCATCCATTCCATCTCTCATCCTGACGCGCAAGTCGGCCACGGGCGTCGACTAGAAAGACCTGCACTCGGCCTCTCAGGAGGCCACACGAAAAAAATGTCAGAATTAATGCTTTAATTAGTAGGGTATACTATTCAGTGTACCTATTATAAATAAAAACCGTGAGGTTTCTCACCTCCCCATATTACGAAACCGGGTTGCCTAATACGGGGTAAGTGCACTTTTAAAGTTAACAATAATATCAGAGGGTATTACAACATCAAACGTGCCCATATTTGTAACATACATAGTATATCGCCTGAGGTTTACATTGGTGAGAAAACCAAAATTATTCCGTTCCTTCTTATGTCTAATGTGAGCCCTATAAAAAAAACTCCCCATATTTGGCGACTTTCCTCTACCCATTTTTAGAAGATACCTTATGCACCGGACAGCTGAATCCGTGATTAATTGTATAGGTAGCTTCGTAAGTCTCAGAACTCAGGAAGTCCTTTCTAGCAGCGTTACTAGCAGCTTTCAAAGTTTCAAGGTAAGAAAGAAAATATTCCTCTAGCCAGTTTAGGCGACTGACATTTAATGAGAAAAAATGCCTTTTATCTGGATTTCTAGACTGAATATGATGATATGTGATGCTTACGTCATGCATAGCGAACCATTTATTAACGTTTTTCAAAAAAAAAATGGTTGCTTCTGCGTCCATGAATGTGTACGCTTCCGGGTGCATGCCTATATTTTCTTTCAGTGTACTAATGACACCAATAACTTCTGACGAGAACACTTCCTTGGCACGCCGAACATTCATTTTATTCAAATTTAGTGGGTTCGATGTGTTTTTTAGTGAGGTGTCTGACCGGTTTGACGATCTCACCCTTTTGCATTGTGTATAGTAATGACAAGTATTTCCCTGAAATTATTCCAGTACCATCAGTCATCTCTCGTTACAGAAACTGCGTTTGTTTTTAGAATGTGACAATGATCATAACTAGGGAATACATTCCTAGACTCATCGTATGGGTGATTGACCATTGGTTGCAAATTCCCTCCCCCTAAATGCCTCATCATTGTAGTGTTAGTTTTGTGATTATCAGAGACAGTTATTATAATTATGAAACCGCATTGTTCAACCTCGAGAATAACGTCCAGCAGGAGTTTATGTAAGTCCCGTCCTGGCAGCTGCTTCGTGAAAAAGAAGGCACACGGTATCTGATAATTTGTCAAATATCTCTTAGCACAAAACACAACACACGATTAGCTGCTACTTGTTCCCGGCTGTAATTTGGATCCTCTCTTTCCTTTTAATGAAAGTAGTGTCCTTGTAGCCGAAGAAGGTGCAAGGTATGTCTAATTTCTCTTAGATTTATTAGCACGCTATTTTATTTTGTGATATAATTTTAATTTTAATTTTGATAATGCGGAAATTATAATGATAATAATTATATAGTGTCACTAGCAACCCGCCCCGGCTTCGCCCGGGAACAGTTATGAATGGGCAAGGAATTCCTGTCAGACGTAATTTAAGAATGGCGAGGTGCAAGCCAAATGCCCCTCCCGTCCAAACTAAAAACACTTATAGTGGGCGATGTATCGAAGATAGAGATATGCTCTCGCGGACTTTTTTGTAGAATTTCTCACGCTGAACAATTCTTACACTCGTAATATAATGATATTTTTAACGGTTCGCCCTGCGTAAACTTAAAAAGCGCACGGACGCCAGGCTATTTTTTCGACCTTTTCACTGAAATCGTTACTGCTTGGCTCCCTTTGTTCATAAATAAATTATTTTCTACACAAATCTTCCTCGAGATCACCTTTACAGAATGGTGAAAGCAGCATCAAAATCCATCCAGTGGTTCTTGAGATTACACATTTAATATACGTACTGTACAGCTTATTCCTTATCGCGCCTATAATGGGAGGGGAGTGCGCCCTACCGGCAACGAGTAGAAACTTTCCAATTACATGTTATACATGGGTTCTGACTGGGAATGTCAAGGCCGGTATAGAGCGCAGCTCGTATTCAGTCGGCCGTGCGTGGATAAAGCAGTAGCATTGGTTTCAATGCAGAATGCGCGCGCATCGTCGCGCTCGTATACGCTGCCGAAGTGACGCGCCTAGCAACCGCATGGGCGCAGCCACATTGGACCCAAACAACTGGTTGCTAGATTTTTTATACATAGGAAGCTGCATTAACGCTGCGCAGTGTCTTGAATTTTGTGGATAAAAAGGTGTAATTTGCGTGAAATAAGGCAAACGCCTCCCGTGAAGATCATCAACAGTGTTGGTGCTACAAAATAGAACTGAAATGTTATGGATAAAGTACGAGAATTTTGCAAGATTGTATGAATAAAGTTCACCTAACTCCTGAGGCAAGTATTGCATGGCGGGTACTACAAACTATACATACTTATTTATAAAATCATTTAGTGGATACAGTATATCTAATATAGAGAGATATTTAGGACATATATGTTACATAAAGGGGTTTTTGGTTCATGTGGGTAGTGTAGTTGTAATTAAATATGGTTTGTACTATTATAAACGACAACCTACATAACCTCACAGCTCACAGCTGATTCACTAACAGCAATTCATTTTCTCCTACAACTTTTCTGAGTGGTGATTTTTCACTTAATTTATGTAAGCAGTGAATTGTGTTTTCAAATAACAATTAGGCCTATCATGTGCCAGTAGCCTAGGCCTACACCCCGCAACGAAGATACAGGGTGTACTGTACCGTATAGTGACATTATTCAAGCCAATGAGTACTGCTTATTTCTGAAGTGATGGAGTGGCAAGTCTTGTTATGATTGTCAGGGAAGTGTTGGAGAAAACGTCAGTGGTGTCAAGAAAATAATGAGGTGATGAGGATAGTGGCGAACCAGGCTATCATGGCTTTATGTCAAGATTGTTAGAAAATGTTTTAATCGTTTCAGCATGAAGTGTTAGTGAAAAAGTCAGTGGTGCTATAAAGTTAACAATAAAAGTGTAAATATAATAACCTATGTGTGTACTTAGTCAGTTTCTTGTGCATTACTTATCTGGACAATTTTTCAAACATTGGACAGTAAAACTAGGCTAGTTCAATGAAGTTGTGGAATGCTACAGTATTGTACACTTATTATGAGTTATAATAAAACCATATTGCTATTCAAAATATCAAGGCGTAATACTTAACTGCCATGTTTATACCAAAGATCTTTATGGATATCAGAAGTACTGGTATATTATTGGGAAGTAGGCTACTCCCCTGCGATTCAACTTACAAGCTCCTGCAGAAGTGTGGATGTGTTTTTCGCCCCTCACAATAGGCCTTTTTGTTATTGAGCAACTGAGTTTAATTGGAGTGGTAACAGGTCATTTTTTCACAGGTTGTGGTGAATTATGTAATACGGTACCAAATGGCAGGTAGGTGGTGTTGGGTGTTGGTGGTTATTGATGCCATTAGCCCCTAACAGGAATGTAGGCGGATTTTATTTAGTTATGTTGGTCAAGTAATGAATTTTAATCATGAAGTTGTGGGTAGCATAAATATTTTCTAGATAATGTTTTTGTTAGTATAGGCCTACCTCATTAAATTCATTGCTTAACTCAAACCATTGGTATAATCTGGTTATCTCTGCGTTAGTAAGGCTGGCAGAGAGATCATCCCAATCATACTGTACCGGTACCTTTATAGTGAGTTAGCTAGCTAGTTAAATTGGAGGCTTGTGGTAAGTAATTAATATGTTATACCAAGAATGGTGTACATTTCTATATTATTGCCCAATATTTTTATTTCCTTACTCCATGGGCTAATAACCTAATTATCTTTTACCCACTCTTCAGTACCATAAGAACCATCACCCTCATTCCCATTGTTTGGATTGGAACATTGTTATACAGTCCAATTTCCAGCCTTGGAGATTATTCTTTGTGGAATGGTGGAATAATATCCCCCTCCTACCCTCCAAATGGCAAATCACTGATCAAACTGTACTAACTTGAGCGTACCATACATGTATGCATCAATTACTTTATGTGATGCATTATACAAATGTATAATAAGGTGTTGGAGAGGGTAAAATCTAACACCAGAATACAGCAGCTTACTGTTGAAAGAGGCAGTTTTATGCTGCCTTGGATATTTTCATGTCAGTTTTAGAGGCTAAATATTTAAGCTAGGATAGGAAAAATGCCCCATTATTTAGAATGAGGTAGGACGATAGGCCTTAATTGTAGACTTCTGAGCACACAGATTAGGCTTTGTTAATTTGATTCGTTTTCAAACAAACGCGGCGTTGCGGTAAACACACGCATTGCATTGAAACGCAGTCTTTGTTTCTTCTAAAGCCGTTGATGAGATTTGGCCTAAACTCTCATGCAAAATATTTTAAACTGTTCCCTTATCCATTGATAGACCTTAAGTTCATTTTATTCGTCACTTACTGGTAGGGCCTAAATTACGGTACTTTATTTTCCGTAGTATTGATCATTAATACGGGACGTGATTCACAATATCCAGAGATGTTATATTTTCATGTTTTCACTTAATTTGGTTGGTTGGTTCTTAAGTTTAGGGGCTGCGACGACGCGATCATGTAGCCCCGTGTACTTTGGGTGTGTGTAGAATCTGTCTGATAACCGGTGTTAATTGTGATGACTGTATTAATGTGTGTTATCTGTTTTTTAATTTAAGTACTGCATCTTAGAATTTTTCAAATAGTTCCCACTTTTGCCGCCAAGCGCCACCGTCAACGACTACTAGGCCAAGTTCAGAACTTAGCTACCAGACGCCACCGCAGTCGGCTCTTGGCAACAAACGTAGAAACCTATCCAATTTAGCTTCACACAGGTGCAATTAGTGGAAGGTTCTTTAACATGCCATAAATCTGTGACATGGGACTGCCGGCTTTACTTCCCCTCCGAATGAAGGCATACTGAGGGATTTTTAACGCTCTTAAAAAATCCGACGGCTTCGGCCGGGTTTGAACCCGCTATCTTGGGCATAGAAGCTCAGCATGCTACCGACTACGCCACCGAAGCCGCCCTTTCACTTAATTTAAGTTAAATATCTTAGGCCACATCTCTAAGACGTAATGTGCCTCTCGAACGCAATATTTTACAACTTCATTGGACAACTATGTTAAATTACTGTGGAAAATATACTTTTCTATGCTTTCTTGCCTCTGGACATCCATGCATGTGCAGTTTTATATGACACAAATAGGAAATAATGACGGCTCAACGACGAAACAAGCTACAAGGGAGCCATGTTGTATTGCTCTAGTTGCTTAGCAACGGAGCGGAAGTGACGTCGACTTCGGCAGCGTATTGAAGGGATCAAGAGATAACACGCTGCCGAAGTCAACGTCACTTCCGCTCCGTTGCTAAGCAACTGGAGCAATACAACATGGCTCCCTTATAGCTTGCTTCAGTCTTTGAGCCGTCATTATTTCCTATTTGTATCGTATAAAACTGTACATGCATGGATGTTCAGAGGCAAGAAAGCATAGAAAAGTATATTTTCCACAGTAATTTAACATAGTTGTCCAGTCAAGTTGTAAAATATTGCATACGAGATGCACATTACGTCCTAGAACATAAGTCGTAGAGATGTGGCCTACGATATTTACCTTAATTTAAGTGAAAACATGAAGATATAACATTTCTGGATATTGTGAATCACGTCCCGTAAGAATGACCAATACTACGGAAAATAAAGTACCGTAGGCCCTACCAGTAAGTGACGAGTAAAATGAACTCAAGGTCTATCAATGCATAAGGGAACAGTTTAAAATATTTGGATGAGGGTTTAGGTCAAATCTCATCAACAGCTATAGAAAAAACAAAGACTGCATTTCAATACAATTTGTGTGTTTATCTCAACGCCGCGTTTGTTTGAAAACGAATCAAATTAACAAAGCCTAACCTGTGTGCTCACTAACAGGTTAGAGAAGTCTACAATTAAGGCCTGTCGTCCTACCTCATTCTAAATAATGGGGCACTTTTCCTATCCTAGCTCTAAATATAGGGCCTTAGGCCACTAAAACTGACCTGAAAATATCCGAGGCTCACACCTAATAAGTACACCAAGCTGATGACCACATTATCACACTGATTATTGTTACACATTAGCTGGTGTGCCACAAAAGAGCTAAATAGAATGAGCTGGTAGGCCTAATGGAGATTTAGAACAAAAAAAAATAGCTACTCTTAATCTTCACGAGCAATCCTAGCAAACATTCACACAATATGTCATGGACAGTCAAAGTGGTACAAGTAGCCTACTTGGTATGAAGAGGCCAAAGAATTGATGTAGGGAAATGCTAGTCCCGGTACCATAACGATACTCCATGTGCTATGGTACTTGATGGCTCACACAGTTTCCAGTTACCAAATTGAATAGGACTTTTTAGTAGCAACTTCAAACCTTTCCACAGACCACATATTATGCCCAGTTTGCAGCATAAAACTGCCTCTTTCAACAGTAAGCGGCTGTATTCTGGCGTTAGATTTTACCCTCTCCAACACCTTATTATAGATTAGTGAAATGCATCACATAAAGTAATTGATACATACATGTATGGTACACTCAAGTTAGTACGGCATGATCAGTGATTGGCCATTTGGAGGGGAGGAGGGGGATTATTTTTCCACTCTTCCACAAAGATTAATGTCCAAGGCTGGAAATTGGTCTGCATAACTATGTTCCAATCCAAACAATGGGAATGGGGGTGATGGTTCTTATGGTACTGAATAGTGGGTAAAAGATAATTAGGTTATTAGCCCATGTAGTAAGGAAATAAAAAAATATTGGACAATGATATAGAAATTTACACCACTCTTGGTGTAAAATATGTTCATTACTTACCACAAGCCTCCAATTTAACTAGCTAGCTAACTTACTGTAAAAGTACCACTACAGTGTGATGACAGACTTACTAATGCAGAGGTAGCCATACATACCTTTTTGAGTTAAGAAATGAATTTAATGAGTTAGGCCTATACTAACAAAAACATTATCTAGAAAATATTTATGCTACCCACCCCTTCATGTTTCAAATTCATTACTTGACCAACAGAACTAAATAAAATCAGCCTACATTCCTGTTAGGGGCTAATGGCCTCAATAACCACCAACACCACCTACCTGCCATTTGGTACCGTATTACATAATTCACCCCAACCTGTGATAAAAATGACCTGTTACAACTACAATTAAACTCAGTTGCTCAATAACAAAAAGGCCTATTGTGAGGAAAAAAAAACACATCCACACTTCTGCAGGAGCATGTCGCAGGGGAGTAGCCTACTTCCCAATAATATACCAGTACTTCCTGATATCTATTAAAGATGTTTGGTATAAACATTGCAGTTAAGTATTAAGGCTCGATATTTTGAATAGCATTATGGTTTTATTATAAATCATAATAACTTAAATGTACAATACTGCAGCATTCCATATATTCATTGAACTAGCCTAATTTTACTGTCCAATGTTTGAAAAATTGTCCAGAGAAGTAACGCACAAGAAACTAAGTACACCTACGTAGGTTATTATATACGGTTTCACTTTTATTGATAACTTTAGAGCACCACTGACTTCACAAATACTTCATGCTGAAACGATTAAACCATTTTCTAACAATCTTGACATAATGCCATGGTAGCCTGGTTCACCACTATCCTCATCACCTCAGTTCTTGACACCACTGACTTTTTCACCGAAACGTCCCTGACAATCACAACAAGACTTGCCACTCCATCACTTCAGAAATAAGCAGTATTCATTGGCTTGAATAATGTCACTATACGGTACTGTAACTTTGTTGCAGGGTGTGGGCCTACTTGATAATTGTTT
The DNA here is from genome assembly GCA_946902985.2 of Meconema thalassinum. Taxonomy (NCBI): domain Eukaryota; kingdom Metazoa; phylum Arthropoda; class Insecta; order Orthoptera; family Tettigoniidae; genus Meconema; species Meconema thalassinum. The sequence goes on along the minus strand of OX336388.2, from coordinate 598,309,847 downwards.
TCTGAAAGTGCAAAAAATAAAATATTTAGGCAGACATTTTCAGTCTGGGATAGGCCTAATTGTTATTTGGGAACACAATTCACTGCTTAAATAAATTAAGTGAAATCACCACTCAGAAAAGTTGTAGGATAACATTTATTGGTGTTAGTGAATCAGCTGTAAGGTTATGTAGGTTGTCGTTTATAATACTTATAGTAGACTACAAACCATATTTAATTACAACTACACTCCCCACATGAACCAAAAACCCCTTTATGTGACATATATGTCCTAAATATCTCTCTATATTAGATATACTCTATCCACTAAATGATAAATATTTATAATTTGTAGTACCCGCCATGCAATTCTTGCCTCAGGAGTGAGGTCAACTTTATTCATACTAGCTCGCAAAATTCTCGTACTTTATCCATAAAATTTCACTTCTATTTTGTAGCTCCAACACTGTAGATGATCTTCACGGGAGGCGTTTGCCTTATTTCTCTCATATTACACCTTTTTTTTTCCATCAAATGCAAGACACTGCGCAGCGTTAATGCAGTATCCTATGTATAAAAAAACTAGCAACCAGTTGTTTGGGTCCAATGTGGCTGCGCCCATGCGGTTGCTAGGCGCGTCACTTCGGCAGCGTACTGAGTTTCCGTGTGACAGACCAGGCAACACCACCTAAAGGGAAGGCCATGCAATATGATTTATGACGTCATAGCCTTCGGGCCATCAGCGAGCGCGCTACCCAGCGCTGCTGTTATGAACAAGCGGTGAGGAAACGAGACTGAGTGTTTATCAAATTACGTTCTACAGACGCGAATAAATAAATAACGAAACCATAAATGAAACATAGTCAGAAGTTGATGAGATTGATACATTACACAAATAAATCGACGTTTTCGATCATACTCGATAAGTATGTATTTCGAACGTTGCGAGTGTGAACTTGACCGAAAACACTCTTGCCTCAGCAATAAATGCGATATATAGAAGAATTCAATAGAAAACTTGAAACTTATTCACCCCATTTAACGTGAAATGTCGACTACACAACGGGAAGAAAAGACACATACACAAATAACCAATTAATCTGTTACAGTTAAAAGAGACATTAATATCTATAGTCAATCATATATATATAAATTTTATTGCAGCCGAAAGGCCACTTACATTACATAATCTTACAACAGTATGAGATTTTCTACTATTGTCTTTACTGTAGTCAGTCCAGGTTTGATTCCCACCTCTGCTGAGAAATGTAATTCTGATTTGAGGTTTGAAACGAAATTCACTCAGCCTCATGAGTTAAAACTGAACTGAGAAGAAGCGGGTTTGATTTCTTCTTTCTCCTCCAAGTAAATGCTGGGATTGTTCCTAAGAGAAGACCATGGTCACCTCCTTCCCAATTCTAGCATCATAATACACACACTACCACAGAAAATACGCACATACAAATTCTACCCGTATCCAAGTAGACATGGCTGACGACAGTGATGGCCTAATAAGCCCGTATCACACGACACTCGCTGGCATGGAAGCTGCTACGACAGCTGCCATCACCTGGCATAAGTTTCCTTCCATGCTCGCCGGCATGCCTCCTTGTGTGGCTGAAATGTATCACACGTTAAATAAATGTACCTGAGCACATGGAAGGTTCCATAGCAGAAACATCTGTTCAAATATGGAGGAACGTAGGAGATTGATTCTCGGTGCCGCTACACTAATAATTGGCAATATGCAGACAACCAGAAGCTCTGTGCATATTGACCGGTTTAAACTGCCACATTATATACAGCATCGGTAGCATTATAATACCAACAAAGTGAATTGGGTAAAACGTCTGTGGTTTAAAGGCAGCTTCTTTCTTTAACTAGTTTCCAAATAGGTCAATTAATGGAGATATTACAAATATCTGGCATAAAACAATAACATTTAAAGACGAAGTGTTGTACAGTAATGTATTGGGTTAGAAAAATCTCTCTATTTTATCCATAGATATACATTTTGTAGGAAATTTTAAACTAAAAAAACCGGTTTATTCTTGTTAATGCCGTTATCATTCCATGCAAAAATAAAAAATCGAAGGAGCCTAAAAATCCTACCTTTTAATAATATTGTGTTTTGCAATTATTAACAGACATAACTGAACAATTTTTGTAGCAATGAATAGCACTATTTCTACCTGATTTCTTGTGCTACTTTTTCCAGGGCATCTTGGCGCATAATTTTGTTATGATACAACGGCAGTTTAGTGTTATAAAGACATGGATTATTTCGTACATTTCAATAAGCGAAGAAATAACCTCATTTGCCCAAGGTCGTGACATCTTGTGTAGAAATACGTTGCTTTCGAGAAAACGATTAACCAAGATTACTTGGAGATGCTACCGCTAGGATCTCTGCAAGGGCATTCTGATTGGCTCAGGTGCTGAACCCTCCATACAATCTTCCAGCGAAAATAGCACCGGACCTGTTACTGAGTTGCCATGAAGGCTGTCATAGAAGGCAGAATCTAGCATAGAAGGTAGAAATCACACGGAGCCAGACGCGGCTATACCAGCGTGTATACCCGTACTGGTAGCAGCTTCCATGCTAGCGAGTGTCGTGTGATACGGGCTTTTTAACCCACTCACGAAAGAACAACAATTAGCCATAGGTAGTCTTCACCAGTGATAAGATAACAGGCTAGTAATGCCTAAGACACAAAAGGTTACCTACTGAAATGGAACAGGGCAGCAGTCTTAAAGAGACATGAGAACATTTTCCAAAGGGGAAACTTGTTGTTGATTCATATAGGGGCATCATGATGTAATAATTTAGAAACAAACACTTGATATAGAGTAACCCTACAGTAGTTTTCATATTTCAATATTTACAATATCAGGCATGGCATACCCGACAATACATAAAATATGCTTATTCCCAGTGATCTTAGCACTTTGTTTTGAACAGATTACAGTGAGTCGTCTGCAAAAATATGTTGACCTCATATTTTCTATATCACATATCACATGTAAAAACAATAATAACTAGAATAAGACCATATCTATCCTTCTCTAGTTAGCCTACAACAAATCATTTAAACATTGACAAATTGTTATGTAAAATTTACTTCCCCATAATAATTCAATAGGTTACAACTGGGTGTCATATGAAAGACTCATTAAATGCTAATAGTCCATAAATGTGCTAACAGAGTACCATTTAAGACCTAATTTGCATTAAAATTTCATTTTAAAAAGGGCTTGGAATAGTTTTCAGACTCTTACAAGATGTGAACTCTCTTGGAAATATCATCTCTGGATCTGTGATTGGCCATTTGGAGGGGAGGAGGGGGATTATTTTTCCACTCTTCCACAAAGATTAATGTCCAAGGCTGGAAATTGGTCTGCATAACTATGTTCCAATCCAAACAATGGGAATGGGGGTGATGGTTCTTATGGTACTGAATAGTGGGTAAAAGATAATTAGGTTATTAGCCCATGTAGTAAGGAAATAAAAAAATATTGGACAATGATATAGAAATTTACACCATTCTTGGTGTAAAATATGTTCATTACTTACCACAAGCCTCCAATTTAACTAGCTAGCTAACTTACTGTAAAAGTACCACTACAGTGTGATGACAGACTTACTAATGCAGAGGTAGCCATACATACCTTTTTGAGTTAAGAAATGAATTTAATGAGTTAGGCCTATACTAACAAAAACATTATCTAGAAAATATTTATGCTACCCACCCCTTCATGTTTCAAATTCATTACTTGACCAACAGAACTAAATAAAATCAGCCTACATTCCTGTTAGGGGCTAATGGCCTCAATAACCACCAACACCACCTACCTGCCATTTGGTACCGTATTACATAATTCACCCCAACCTGTGATAAAAATGACCTGTTACAACTACAATTAAACTCAGTTGCTCAATAACAAAAAGGCCTATTGTGAGGGGAAAAAAACACATCCACACTTCTGCAGGAGCATGTCGCAGGGGAGTAGCCTACTTCCCAATAATATACCAGTACTTCCTGATATCTATTAAAGATGTTTGGTATAAACATTGCAGTTAAGTATTAAGGCTCGATATTTTGAATAGCATTATGGTTTTATTATAAATCATAATAACTTAAATGTACAATACTGCAGCATTCCATATATTCATTGAACTAGCCTAATTTTACTGTCCAATGTTTGAAAAATTGTCCAGAGAAGTAACGCACAAGAAACTAAGTACACCTACGTAGGTTATTATATACGGTTTCACTTTTATTGATAACTTTAGAGCACCACTGACTTCACAAATACTTCATGCTGAAACGATTAAACCATTTTCTAACAATCTTGACATAATGCCATGGTAGCCTGGTTCACCACTATCCTCATCACCTCAGTTCTTGACACCACTGACTTTTTCACCGAAACGTCCCTGACAATCACAACAAGACTTGCCACTCCATCACTTCAGAAATAAGCAGTATTCATTGGCTTGAATAATGTCACTATACGGTACTGTAACTTTGTTGCAGGGTGTGGGCCTACTTGATAATTGTTTTCTGAAAGTGCAAAAAATAAAATATTTAGGCAGACATTTTCAGTCTGGGATAGGCCTAATTGTTATTTGGGAACACAATTCACTGCTTAAATAAATTAAGTGAAATCACCACTCAGAAAAGTTGTAGGATAACATTTATTGGTGTTAGTGAATCAGCTGTAAGGTTATGTAGGTTGTCGTTTATAATACTTATAGTAGACTACAAACCATATTTAATTACAACTACACTCCCCACATGAACCAAAAACCCCTTTATGTGACATATATGTCCTAAATATCTCTCTATATTAGATATACTCTATCCACTAAATGATAAATATTTATAATTTGTAGTACCCGCCATGCAATTCTTGCCTCAGGAGTGAGGTCAACTTTATTCATACTAGCTCGCAAAATTCTCGTACTTTATCCATAAAATTTCACTTCTATTTTGTAGCTCCAACACTGTAGATGATCTTCACGGGAGGCGTTTGCCTTATTTCTCTCATATTACACCTTTTTTTTCCCCATCAAATGCAAGACACTGCGCAGCGTTAATGCAGTATCCTATGTATAAAAAAACTAGCAACCAGTTGTTTGGGTCCAATGTGGCTGCGCCCATGCGGTTGCTAGGCGCGTCACTTCGGCAGCGTACTGAGTTTCCGTGTGACAGACCAGGCAACACCACCTAAAGGGAAGGCCATGCAATATGAGTTATGACGTCATAGCCTTCGGGCCATCAGCGAGCGCGCTACCCAGCGCTGCTGTTATGAACAAGCGGTGAGGAAACGAGACTGAGTGTTTATCAAATTACGTTCTACAGACGCGAATAAATAAATAACGAAACCATAAATGAAACATAGTCAGAAGTTGATGAGATTGATACATTACACAAATAAATCGACGTTTTCGATCATACTCGATAAGTATGTATTTCGAACGTTGCGAGTGTGAACTTGACCGAAAACACTCTTGCCTCAGCAATAAATGCGATATATAGAAGAATTCAATAGAAAACTTGAAACTTATTCACCCCATTTAACGTGAAATGTCGACTACACAACGGGAAGAAAAGACACATACACAAATAACCAATTAATCTGTTACAGTTAAAAGAGACATTAATATCTATAGTCAATCATATATATATAAATTTTATTGCAGCCGAAAGGCCACTTACATTACATAATCTTACAACAGTATGAGATTTTCTACTATTGTCTTTACTGTAGTCAGTCCAGGTTTGATTCCCACCTCTGCTGAGAAATGTAATTCTGATTTGAGGTTTGAAACGAAATTCACTCAGCCTCATGAGTTAAAACTGAACTGAGAAGAAGCGGGTTTGATTTCTTCTTTCTCCTCCAAGTAAATGCTGGGATTGTTCCTAAGAGAAGACCATGGTCACCTCCTTCCCAATTCTAGCATCATAATACACACACTACCACAGAAAATACGCACATACAAATTCTACCCGTATCCAAGTAGACATGGCTGACGACAGTGATGGCCTAATAAGCCCGTATCACACGACACTCGCTGGCATGGAAGCTGCTACGACAGCTGCCATCACCTGGCATAAGTTTCCTTCCATGCTCGCCGGCATGCCTCCTTGTGTGGCTGAAATGTATCACACGTTAAATAAATGTACCTGAGCACATGGAAGGTTCCATAGCAGAAACATCTGTTCAAATATGGAGGAACGTAGGAGATTGATTCTCGGTGCCGCTACACTAATAATTGGCAATATGCAGACAACCAGAAGCTCTGTGCATATTGACCGGTTTAAACTGCCACATTATATACAGCATCGGTAGCATTATAATACCAACAAAGTGAATTGGGTAAAACGTCTGTGGTTTAAAGGCAGCTTCTTTCTTTAACTAGTTTCCAAATAGGTCAATTAATGTAGATATTACAAATATCTGGCATAAAACAATAACATTTAAAGACGAAGTGTTGTACAGTAATGTATTGGGTTAGAAAAATCTCTCTATTTTATCCATAGATATACATTTTGTAGGAAATTTTAAACTAAAAAAACCGGTTTATTCTTGTTAATGCCGTTATCATTCCATGCAAAAATAAAAAATCGAAGGAGCCTAAAAATCCTACCTTTTAATAATATTGTGTTTTGCAATTATTAACAGACATAACTGAACAATTTTTGTAGCAATGAATAGCACTATTTCTACCTGATTTCTTGTGCTATTTTTCCAGGGCATCTTGGCGCATAATTTTGTTATGATACAACGGCAGTTTAGTGTTATAAAGACATGGATTATTTCGTACATTTCAATAAGCGAAGAAATAACCTCATTTGCCCAAGGTCGTGACATCTTGTGTAGAAATACGTTGCTTTCGAGAAAACGATTAACCAAGATTACTTGGAGATGCTACCGCTAGGATCTCTGCAAGGGCATTCTGATTGGCTCAGGTGCTGAACCCTCCATACAATCTTCCAGCGAAAATAGCACCGGACCTGTTACTGAGTTGCCATGAAGGCTGTCATAGAAGGCAGAATCTAGCATAGAAGGTAGAAATCACACGGAGCCAGACGCGGCTATACCAGCGTGTATACCCGTACTGGTAGCAGCTTCCATGCTAGCGAGTGTCGTGTGATACGGGCTTTTTAACCCACTCACGAAAGAACAACAATTAGCCATAGGTAGTCTTCACCAGTGATAAGATAACAGGCTAGTAATGCCTAAGACACAAAAGGTTACCTACTGAAATGGAACAGGGCAGCAGTCTTAAAGAGACATGAGAACATTTTCCAAAGGGGAAACTTGTTGTTGATTCATATAGGGGCATCATGATGTAATAATTTAGAAACAAACACTTGATATAGAGTAACCCTACAGTAGTTTTCATATTTCAATATTTACAATATCAGGCATGGCATACCCGACAATACATAAAATATGCTTATTCCCAGTGATCTTAGCACTTTGTTTTGAACAGATTACAGTGAGTCGTCTGCAAAAATATGTTGACCTCATATTTTCTATATCACATATCACATGTAAAAACAATAATAACTAGAATAAGACCATATCTATCCTTCTCTAGTTAGCCTACAACAAATCATTTAAACATTGAAAAATTGTTATGTAAAATTTACTTCCCCATAATAATTGAATAGGTTACAACTGGGTGTCATATGAAAGACTCATTAAATGCTAATAGTCCATAAATGTGCTAACAGAGTACCATTTAAGACCTAATTTGCATTAAAATTTCATTTTAAAAAGGGCTTGGAATAGTTTTCAGACTCTTACAAGATGTGAACTCTCTTGGAAATATCATCTCTGGAATTTGGTGAAACCAACATTCACCAAAACTCTCTGCTGGTTGCATTGATACAAATACAAAGAAGAGCTATTTAAGTTACCACTTCCTTGACTAGACGTTTAGTGCGACTATACACAGCAGTTATTATTTGCATTCTAAACTGACATCTCCACTTTAAGACAACTTCTTGCAATCAGTTCCAACGTTTGGTGTGCTAACACTACATGCCTTAATAATTTCAAGAAGTGGTCACCTATTGTAAATGCCAATTGATTGTTCATCCTATACTTACAGATAAGTAATTAGCCATGTACAACAGTGAATCAAGTAACACAATATTAATTGAACTACATACAATGAAAGAATGTTCTAAAATTCCTAATTTCCTCTGAATGTCCATAAACAGTTACCGTACTCCACAAGTTTCCTCCTCTTATGCTGAGCCAAAGTTTGGGTGAAAAGCTATCATTAACATCGTGTACAGAATTGTTATATTACTGGCAGTACCCGGTACAGTCTTTTCAATTAATGCCCTGGCAAGCTTGGAACAGCTGTACCCTATAAACAGTACAGTGGGCAGACATCTTCGTGTTACATTCACCAAAACAATCTGCTGGTTGCAGTGATGCAAACATTCTGTTTGGTGTTGTCGAGTAGATTATTCATAACTATGAAAGAAAATTCAGCACAGTTGACTACATCTGCATGGGGATAGCAGCTGATAATTGTATCACCTTGTAACTTATTTATTCTAAATTTATTCAATCTCAAACCTGATTCACACAGCCCCTTCCCCCACCCCAACAAGAAATGTAATGAATGAGATTAGTGGAATAGAAAAATAAAAGATTAATCAGGACCTGCTACAGGTTATCGGCCTCTAACGTAATGCAGTTCTTGAAATTTTAATCCCAATAAAAATGTGAATACTACCCACATTCAACACCTACGTATACCTCCCACTTGAAATTGTATAGCCCTATATAACAAATAAACCTAACCTACATAACCTGTAGCACATAATGAAGGCTAGAAAATTCTGAATTTTACATCTAAATGAATTTTCATGAACAGAGGGGCTAGTCTATGCTATAATTTAAGGATATGACTATCTTTTTACTAACCTTTAATCAGTCTCGGTTTATACAACCGTGGAGTAACTACTTTTCCATTCTTTTAATCATACATACTAGTTGTCCATTCAAACTCATGTTGTTTGAATGGAGTCCGCACACAAGAGACACTAATCTAGCGAGAATTGGAGCTTAAGCAATGATGTAAGACGTACCTTGGAATGTTTTGTAGGAATAAAATCCTTGCGGCGAATAGCTCGTACGGTACCCATTCGATCATTCCCCTCCATCATTAGGAAGGAGAAAACGTTGACTTTCAGTCCATTGGCATAATTGCCTTTAAAATTTGGCACACTGCACTTATCAGGCATAACTTTACACTGCACTGATAACCATGAAGTATAACGGGATAGGAATTCCTAGAAAATCAGTACCGAGACTGAAAACACGAGGTAAACATACCATAACACGGATGTTATGATTCAGTTCCCATGGCCACACGGCCGTGACGTCACTCGCATATCAAATCCGATATCAAATCCGTATTGCACGGGCTTCTCTCTAGGTGGTGTTGGGCCAGGCATGTCACCCAGCGCTGCTTTATAGGGACATAATGATACAGCCCACATTGCCAGCCAAAAGGCACTCATTCAAATATTCTCGTACAGTTACACTCTCAATTCGCATCATTTTTGGTCCATCAATGAAAGAGTCTCATTGCCCCACACACTCAATTACTCAAAAACTTGACTAATTTCATATACACATAAAACACTAATGTGAGACTTTTTATATTCCAATTTAAAATGCCGACCAACGCCAAACCTGTTATAGGTCTTTCTTAGGGTGACCAGACGTCCGGGTAAATTCGGACATGTCCCCCATATGTATTATCTCTTTGTCCGGGGTCTGGGCAGTCTTTTACTATGTCCTCCTATTTCGCAAAGTTGACAGTAATAAAATTATATTTCCAATTATTACCGTTCAATTGATCTTCTCTTAAATTCCTTATCTACAGATGGCAGTAGGATCGTCGATTTTATCGATTTTTCACTACTGATCATGGATCGATCTATAAGCGAGTGCAACTATCGGTTATTTGTTTTACTTTTAGAAAAAAAATGTGCTGGACAAAACGGAGGTAGACAGGTTTTTCTCCGGGTACTCCGGTTTTCCCTGTCAAAATTTCATTCCAGCAACACTCGCCACTATCATTTCATTTCATCTGTCATTCATTTAATCATTGCCCCAGAGGAGTGCGTCAGGCCTCGGCAGCCGGCACAGTTCATATCCTCGCCGCTAGATGGGGGCTTTATTCGTTCCATTCCCGACCCGGTCGGAGACTGGAAGCAGGCTGTGGATTTTAATTTTCATTTCTGTGAAAGTAAGTCTGCGGTGATTGTCATTCAGAATTGTTAAAACTTGCCGAATACTTTTTCGGTACCCAGGGCACAATGCAAATGCAGAAAGAGTATTTTCGCTCCTTAGAACTCAGCGGACTGTTGACAGAAATAGGCTGAACCTTGATTCTGTTAAAGGTATGTTGATGCTCCAGTATAATTTAAAAGAATTTTCTTGTGTATCTTCTTACAACTATCTGCTAAGCAAGCCTACACTTCTACAGATAATTGTATCTTCAGAGAGGTACCAATAAAAGTTAAGGAATGTATGTCATGTCTATTAATTTATTAAATTTGATGGCATGATTCCGTGTGTCCTCTTTTCTTTCTAACTTTGTCCTCCTTTTTGAAGCTGTTTGTCCTCTTTTTTTATAAAACTCTTTTTATAAACTCTTTCTTCTAATACCATAATTGCAACTGCTAATATATCAAATAACCCAGTAGAGGTCTCTCTATTTCACATTTCACTTCAATTATGCTGATGCTGCCAAAACATTCATTTACATTTTATCTTCCACATAGTTGAGGATACTGTGAATCTTGAGCATGTGAATTATGTAACTGAACCAAATTTTACATACTTACCCTTTGGAACCCGACGAGTAACACACTCTACTTGCCATTTCGGACAGACCACTCCATTCCCTGCATTTAGGCCCTTTGGCACAAATCCACACCGTTTCACCATTCTGACCCAAATGTCGTATACTTACCCATATCTTTCTTGTCTCCCATAAGTCCAACCCCTCGTCCACGTCGTGGGAGACGGACAACGGCACAAAGAAGGGGATGCCTGTAGGGGCGAAGTACAGTGGGGACTTCGTGTGCCCCGGGACCGGTACGGTAGCTGTGAAGGTCCTACAGGAACCCTGAAAAGTGACGGCTAACGGGGCTCTGGTGAAGCTACGATAGGCCTAGCCAGCCAGTAGTGGATGAAACCTAATGCTTTCAAGAATGGAACGAGCCTCGGACATGACGGATATAATAGACGACGACACGGCTGTAAACACGGACTAAGATTTGGAACTTTAAACATATGAACCCTGACGGGGAAGGTGGAGGAGATAGTGGATGTGATGGAAAGAGGGAAGTTGGATTTATTGGGATTGGCAGAAACAAAGTGGAAAGGGGAAGGAAGGAGAGAACTGAGAAAAGGCTATAGAGTATACTGGAGTGGGAATGAAGAGGTAAAGAGGAATGGAGTGAGAGTAGTAGTACGAGATGGTTCAAAAGAAGAAGTGAAGAGAATAAGTGATAGGATGATGAAAGTGAAAGTAGCACTGAGGGGAGAGACCATGGAAATAGTGCAAGTGTATGCTCCACAGGTAGGCTGCGCCTCTGAAGAGAAGGAGGAGTTTGAAGAGGAAATGCAGAAGCAGCTGGGAGGAAGGAATATGATTATATTGGGGGATCTGACTGCCCTTGTAGGAAGAGAAAGACGAGGGTATGAGAGTGTGCTTGGACCAGAGGGTTGGGGCAGAAGAAATGAGGAAGAAAAGAGACTGTTGGACTTCTGTCAAAGGAACAGCCTGCTAGTTGGGAACTCCTGGTTCAAGAAAAGAGAGAGCCATACAAACACATGGTACAGTGATGACTTCATCAGGAATTCGGTGGTCGACTATATCCTGTATGAAAGAGAATTAAATAAGAACATCACATACATCAAGGTTATACCATCACAGAACTTCGATAGTGACCATCGATTGCTGGTAATGAACCTGAGAGGGACTAAGGAGAAGAAAGGGACCGAGAACCAGGAAAGATGTATAAGGATATGGAAACTGAAAGAAGGGGATAGAAGGGTCGAGTACCTCAAAATGATAAAGGAAGGAATTCCAACAGATGAAGAAAGAGGGGTGGAAGAGGAATGGGCTAGATTTAAGAAGACACTAGTAGGTGCAGCAGAAGCAGTATGTGGGAGGACAAGTAGTAAGAAGAGGCGGAAGGAAACACCATGGTGGAATGAGAAGACAAAAGATATAGTAAGGGAAAAGAATAGAGCTTTTTGGAGGTGGTATCAAAATAGGACGGTAGAGACAAGGGAAGAGTACCAGGAAAGAAAGAAGGAGGCAAAGAGAGTAGTGACTGAGGAGAGAAGAAAGTGGATGGAAGAGTGGACAAAGATGATAGAGGATAGTGAAGATACAAAAAAGGTCCCGTATAGGATGGTAAAAATTAAGAGGCGGAAGGATCCGACGGATTATGTTAGAATGGTGAACAAAAGGGGACAAGAGATAGAAAATAGGGAAGAACTGAAGAAAATGTGGAAAGAATATTCTGAAGAACTTCTGAATCCAAATGGAAACCACGGCGAGGAGGAAGAAATCGGGGAAGAGGAAGATGCACTGCAAACAGAAAAGGACTTAACTTAACATGGAAAGAAGTGGAAGATGCTGTGAGGAAGATGAAAGGAGGGAAGGCACCGGGTGTGGATGAGTTGAGTGTGGAGATGGTGAGAGCAGCAGGAGAGGTGGGGATACAATGGTTGTACCGAGTGATGAAGACAGCATGGAAGGAAAGGAAGATCCCGGAGGACTGGAAAATGGGAATAATTGTCCCGATCGTCAAGAAAGGTAGTAGAACAGAATGCAGAAACTATCGGGGAATAACACTGATGAGTCGTTGTGCAAAGATGTTGGAGAAAGTTTCGGAAAGGAGAATTAGGACAAGGATAGAATGAGGGATGAGGGAAGAACAACATGGCTTCGGAGCAGGAAGGTCCACAGTGAATTTGATTTTTCCTGTAAGGCAGTTACAAGAAAAGCACTATGAGTATGGAACAGATCTACTGATGGCCTTCCTGGACATTGAGAAAGCATATGACAGTGTATGCAGAAACAAAGTATGGAAGTCCCTGGAAGACAGAGGAGCAGAAAATTGGACTACACGGAGGATAAAGGAGATGTATAAGGGAAGCGTGAGCTGTGTGAAAGTAGAAGGAGAGAGATCGCACTGGTTGGAACAGAGAAACGGCCTGAAACAAGGAAGTGCACTGTCACCGTTACTTTTCATTGTGGTGATGGATGACATAATGACCCGAGTGGCACAAGTAATTGGGGAAGGAAAGATGAAAGCAATGGTGTTTGGTTGGTTGGTTCTTAAGTTTAGGGGCTACGACAACGCGGTCATGTAGCCCCGTGTACTTTGGGTGTGTGTAGAATCTGTCTGATAACCGGTGTTAATTGTGATTACTGTATTAGTGTGTGTTATGTGTTTTTTAATTTAAGTACTGCAACTTAGAAATTTTTAAATAGTTCCTACTTTTGCCGCCAAGCGGCACCGTCAACGATTACTAGGCCAAGTTCAGAACTTAGCTACTAGACACCACCGCAGTCGGCTCTTGGCAACGAACATAGAAACCTAAGAGCGTTGTTTACATTCTTAACCTATCCAATTTAGCTTCACACAGGTGCAATTAGTGGAAGGTTCTTTAATATGCCATAAATCTATGACATGGGACCGCTGACTTTACTTCCCCTCCGAAGGAAGGCATACTGAGGGAGCAATGGTGTTTGCAGATGATTTGATGATTTGGGGAAACAAGGCGGAGGAGGTACAGGAGCAGTTGGACGTGTGGGAAGGAATAATACAAGGATAACAATTGGTGGGGAACAGCTGAAGAAAGTGGAGAGTTTCAAGTATCTGGGGAGCCTGATACAAGATAATGGAAGAAACGATAGAGAAATAAATGAGCGGGGGAGACAGGCAGAAGCATTCGGGATTAGTGTGAGAAGCATGATATGGAGCAAGGCTGTCCCTCAGAATAGCAAATAGGTCACATATCGGACGTACTATGTCCCTATCCTGACGTATGCCTCGGAGACCTGGGTTATGAAAGGAAGGGAGAAGAGCAAACTATAGGCCAGTGAGATGAGGTTCTTGAGAAGCAGTATTGGAGCTACAAAGACTGACAGAATAAGAAATGAGAGGACCAGAGAATTAATGAAGGAGGAACCATTACAGGATGGTATAGGGAAATCTAGACTTAGATGGTATGAAAATGTAAAACGAATGGAGGAGAAGAGGATACCCAGGAGGATACACGGGACGAAGTGGGAAGGAAAGATGATTATGATGATAATTGTTGTTTTAAGGGGCCTAACATATAGGTTATCGGCCCCTAAGGGAAGGAAAGCGACCGAGAGGAAGGCTGAAGGGGGTGGAAGAAAGCGTGAAGAAGAGAGGAGAAGACTGGACAAGGGTGGAGGCTGAGAGATGGTGAGAAGACAGAAGATGATGGAGAGGCTTGTGTTCCGAACAGACCCGGCCAATGGCTGGAAACTGTGCAAGATGATGATGACCCTTTGGAATCCTACGGGTAACACTGTCCACATTAAGTTAAATTGCGGACAGACCATTCCATTCCCTGCATTTAGGCACTTTAGCACATATCTGCACCGTTTCACCTAATTGCACCTAATTTTACATACTTACCCTTTGAAACCCGGCTGGTAATACTGCCCATTTGATATTTTGGAGAACCTCCTCCTTTCCCTACATTTAGAATAACAGACAAGAGGAATGGCCCTAGAACCATTCATGTCCGTAGTAGTGTAACTGTAAGAATATTTTAATAAGTCTATTGTTGGCTGGCAATGCGGGCTGCATCACGCCGCCTCAACCCATGTTCTGGTGCAGAATTGCGAAAATAGTTACTTCTTGTGCTGCTTATAAATTGCAGTCAAGGGGAGTAATTAGTGCAAAAAGATTTCTTAGGCCCCTTAAAACAGGTCCCATCATGAAAACTTTTTTCCTCAGTATAAGTGAGATGCTGTTGGTGCAGTACATCGAGATTATCAGCTGCAATAAGCGTTGGTGCTTTCATTTTTTTTTTAGTTATTCCGATCCTTATCCTTGAGCGCTAAGTGGCGATACATAACGCTATTGCTAACTCAGGAGTTCGGGACAGCTGAAGTTATCCAAAGTGCTCTAATTATTTTCCTACGGCGCTATGCGACAAAAGACGACACTATTGGTCTCTACTTTTATAACAGCCAATAAGATATAGGACCTAGGCAGTGTCTTTTATTTCACTACTCCTCTTTCTAATCATATTTTTCAATTCGTTTGTAAATTACATGTGTCAGTACTGTTATTAGTAAATAGCCGTTTCCCTGTTCATTATTATCATTATGGGAAAAAGACATGGATGCTACGTCCATTATACTGTACTATTCATCACTCTACACTACCACCACCACAAAAAGTAATATTTGTTACCAGTTTAAATATCATGTGCCAGTTCTGTAGTAGTATTCACTATCATCCATAAAACAAATAAATCCACCGGGCGAAGCCGGGTACTACTGCTAGTTAATATTAAAATAGAATCCAAGAAAAAATATCCCAACCAACTAACTAAATTTGTTGAATTAATATTTTTTTAATGGATCCATTTCTTTCCCCGCTTGCTTAGGCCTATAACTAGGGATCAGATTTTTAGGTTGATACCTATATTTTCCTTACTTTTAAATACAAAATTATTTTAATACTTATCGGAAACACACTCAAAAGAGCTATATTCATGAATTATGTAAGTTAGTACCTTAAAAAACCTAAATGATATTGCAGTTTTGTTCCATTTATTGTAGTAAGTTATATTTGAATCTTTAGTCCATTATTTTTAAAGAGATACTTGGTTATTTACAGTAATCAAGAAAAGTGCGGTTAAATAGGCCTGTATCATATTCATACTGTCATAGTGAGGATAAATCTCCTTTTGTTTCCAAGTTCCCTATATGCTAAATAAACAACGTTAATTAACTTAATCGGGCTAGAGTGTGAAAATCACCTCTGATACACAGGGCCGGATTTAGATTTTATGCGCTCCTAGGCCCGTGGGATTTTATCATGAAGTATAATCAATTAAATACATTAAAATAATGAGAGAATCAACTGTTTCTAAATTGGTATATATACACTATAAATAAATAGGCCAACGAGATATTAAAATAAGTTTAAACCATTTAAGAGTCATTATACACTTAGATATCCAGATATACATCATACAACCTACAACTATGCATAATGAATTATTCAAATTAAACTTATATTAATATTCAAGATTTAAATTTTCTCCGAATAAATCTTAAAACATTCCTGTCGAAAAATCTGCTGTTGCAAAACATGTTGGAAAATGATGGCCACAATATAAATTCGAAAAGTGTCAACATTTTGGAAAGTTTGGTTTAAATCATAAACATTTTCGGAAAAATTTGCGCCCCTCAGCATGGTGCGCTCCCTAGGCCGGGGCCTATGGGGCCTATTGGTAAATTCAGCCCTGCTGATATCATTTGTTTTATTGAATTTGAATAATTAACATATTTAAGGAGAACAAATATTGCCTAAAAGAGTGAAGTCTCGGTGATAATTTGATAATAGACGTATCATTATTTACACCCTCGTTGTAATGAGATTTTCTACTCAATTCATTAATTTTAAGCTTTGCAAAGTTTATGTTAACTTTCTTCACACTTTAAACATAAAATCCTACTTAAAATCCTATTCTACCTATCAAAAACTAAAAGAAACCTATTTTATGTTTTTGAAAATCCGGTCCCTACAACTTATGGAACTTATTATGGGAACATTTTGAAGTTAGCTATTCTCAGTGTGTGACAACATTTATAGAGCACTAGCTGTACCCGGCATGAGTTGCAATGCCATCAAAAAAGGTGTTAGCGTTGTAAGTTTGTTTGTTTGTTGAAGTGCTTTCGGATACATAATATTTTTTCTTTTCTTTTTCCGTTAGCTGCCTCTGAAGTGTATGAAATACACTCATTTGTTGAAACAACTCATGAGCCACCTATTGTAAAATGGTTTTACTCATTCAGAAACCTTCACGGGCGGGCACAACAGCCGACCAAAGTTCATTTGTTGAAACTATTAACGCGTCAGCACTCATTTGTTGAAACGACTCGCGTGCCACCTGAAGTGAAATGAATTTAATAATTCAAACCCTTTCGAGGGCGTGCACACGACAACTAAACAAAGTTCATTTGTACAATCGATTCACGGACCAAATCTCATTTGTTGAAACGACACGCACGCCACCTATTGTAAAATAGATTTACGAAATCAGAAACATTTGCAACTCACCAAAGTTTCATCACAATCGGATGAATGGTATATGAACACATAAAGGACATACATACATACATACATACATACAATCTAGCCTATTACGTAACATTCATTTTTGTCCGGTGCCTCGCTCTGGACTAAGGGTAGTTCACCCAGCAACCACAAGACGGCAGCACCCCGCAGGCGACTCGGGCAGCCTTGAGTGAGGTCCCCGCTCCTCAGTCAAGTGTAGTCTCACGGAGAGCAATGTCGTAGTCTTAAGATGTTCTCCTTAGTTGTAGAATTTAGTTAATAAATTATTTTAAGTGAGTACTCGAGGTGTTTCATTTTAACTGCTACCAGAGAGATGTTTAAGCAACAACATTTTGGTCCTCCTAATGCCGGTTTATAGAAAAAAGTGAACTTCGAACTTATTCGTGTGCCAACATGTGGGATTTTTGTGAAACAAGTGTACCTGTTTAGTGATGAAATGTGCATGACTTATGTTACAAATCAAACTGTGACTAATAATACAAAGTGCGGTATAAGAATACAAAATATATACATATATAACGGTAGAAATAAATTCGTATTCTGTAAATAGCCATCTTGAATAGCACAACCACGCCATGACCGTAGGACGCCATCTTGAGAGGTGCTAGTCCGCTTACGTCAGCTACCATACATGCCCGCCAGGAGTGCTAGAGAACGGAACTTGCAGGAACATCCACCAGAGACCGCTGTCGACAGATAAGCTTACCAACATTGAAGACAGCATCGGTGAGTACAATCTGGTTCAACATTTCCTTCTGTCCTTTCTTACCGGGTTATTATGGATGCCAATCAAAAACGTGTATTAACAAAGAAAAGAGCAGTCATCAAATCTCGCGTGACTCGCTTAAGTATATTCGTGAATGCATTTGCAGCAGGTGGGAATCTTAATGACATTAAAGTTAGGAAACAATCGTTGGCGAGTTTAATGGATGAGTATAATGACACTCAGATACAATTGGAAATCGATGATCCTGAAAACGAAGCACATGATCTAGATAGAGCAGCCTTTGATGATTTATGCTTGGACATTAAGTCAAAAATGGAAACGCTATTGTGCCCCGAACATACACACACACCTCCGCCTGTAAATAGTGATAACATGAGCAATAGTTGCGCCCTAAAACTTCCAACTATTTCACTACCCAAGTTCAGTGGTGCTCTACAAGATTTCATGCATTTCTATGACACCTTTGTAGCACTGATCATCAATAATGATACAATCACAGACATTCAAAGATACTATTATCTTCTATCATGTTTGTCTGGCGAACCTCACCACCTAATTGAGAATTTACCAATTTCACAGGATAACTTCAAGGTCGCCTGGGAATTGATTCGCAGTCGGTATCACAATCCCAGACTTATATCAGACCTTCACATCAAGGAATTGTTGTCACTCCCTAACGCAAAGCATGATTCTCCTAAAGAGCTGCGTTTGCTAATTAATCAACTTTGCAGCAACTTAAATGCCATAGAAGCTCTAAAAATTGAAACGCCCTTGCATGACCTTATGCTCTCGCACTTAGTTTTGGAAAGAATCAGTCTCAATCTCAGGAAACAATGGGAGAACGGTACGTCAAATGAAGTGCATGCCAGCTTGAAGGACCTAATTCAATTCTTGGAAAGTAATTGCCAAACTTTAGAAATAGTTACGTCCAACAAGACAGCTGCTGTAACCCAAGATGAGGTCAAGCGTGGTACAAGTTCAAGGGGACAACACCGAGCCTTCGTCACCACGTCACCTTATTGTGTGCTATGTAGGACATCTCACAGTCTGCATAAATGTCCAAAATTCAAATGCATGGACGTAAATGGCCGTATAGGTATTGTGAGGGAACATAATCTCTGTTTCAATTGTTTGAGAAATGACCACATAACCAGCAATTGCAACGCAGGTAACTGCCGAAGATGCAATAAAAGTCACCACACAATGTTACATATAGACCAGAATATGGACCGTACTGCTACCTCGTCACATACTGCATCCCAACACCAAGCATATTGTTCTGTCAGAGGCGCTTGCCCTCACAATGAAGTATTGCTATCAACTGCCATTGTTAACATTAGGGATAGCGAAGGTCGAATGTATCAATGCCGAGCACTATTAGACAGTGCATCACAGATGAACTTCGTGTCTCGAGACTTAGTGGACCGGTTGGGTATCAAGCTGAATCGGCATTCAATGCCCATCAATGGCATTAGCAACACGCGAGCGACTGAATCCTCTCACTTCTGTCAACTTCAGATAGAGTCGAGAGTTGGTACTTATAGTCGGCATATAGTAGGTTCTGTCCTGCGTCAGATCACTGGCCCGCTGCCTTCATCAAGAATAGAGTGCGAGGACTGGCAACTGCCCGCCAACATTCCACTAGCCGACCCTAATTTCAACCAGCCTAAGGAGATAGATCTGCTGTTAGGTGCTACTGTGTTCTTTGAAGTCTTGAGACCCGAACAACAATCTAGAGAAGGTTACCCTACTCTTCAAAATACACAACTTGGTTGGGTGCTATCTGGATGTCTACCCCCTCACTCAGTTCAACAACGTAAGAATGGAACAACATCATTGTTATCCACGGCTGAAGCCTTGCACACACAGGTGGAACGCTTTTGGGAACAGGAGGAGCTGACGACTCGTAGCCATTCCAAGGAAGAAAGTCAATGCGAGGAGCATTTTAGGAAATCATTCACGCGTGATAAGTCGGGCAGGTTCACAGTGAGACTTCCACTACGAGAAGCAGTAGGAGAACTTGGTGACTCGTTTGCCAATGCCAGGAGGAGCTTTGGCTATATCGAGAGGAAATTGCATCGACAACCTGAACTGAAGAATGAGTATATCACATTCATGGATGAATACCGCCAACTAGGACACATGGAACTTGTCGATCGTAGTGACCAGCAGAAACCTGTTTATTACATGCCACATCACGCAGTAATCAAGGACACGAGCAACACTACCAAGGTCAGAGTTGTCTACAATGCGTCGGCTAAAACAACTTCGTCGATCTCCCTGAATGACATGATGCTGGTTGGGCCAACTGTTCAGCAGGATCTGTTCTCGATCGTTCTTCGCTTCCGCACACACAAGTATGCGCTAACAGCAGATATCGAAAAGATGTACCGACAGATCCAGATTCATGAAGCAGACCGAGACTTCCAGAGAATCTTGTGGCGCAGTTCTCCGAATCAACAACTGGATATGTACCGATTGACTACGGTAACCTACGGTACTGCAGCGGCTCCGTATCTAGCTACCCGTTGCTTACTGCAGGTGGCACTCGACGGTAAAGACATACACCCTACAGCAGCCGACGTTGCCAAGAGAGACTTCTACGTTGATGATCTTTTGACAGGGACAGACACCATTGAAAAAGCCATCCATTTGTACAAAGACCTCACATCGCTCCTGCAAACCGGAGGATTCCCCATCCGCAAATGGCGGTCCAACAATCCCGATGTATTGGAGGCCATCCCACCTACACTTCGCGAGAGCCAGGTGTCTTGCAGTCTTCCTCTTGAAGATGGCGCCGTGAAAACTCTTGGTCTGTTATGGCATTCGAGTAGTGACTCATTTCAATTCACCGTGGGAGCTCTCAACCACAACAAATTGACTTGGACAAAGAGATCAGTGTTGGCCAATGTAGCGTCCATTTATGACCCATTGGGACTCATAGGGCCTGTAATTGTCCAGTGCAAGTTGTTCATACAAGTCCTTTGGCAACGACACCTCGATTGGGATGGTAAAATTCCCTCAGAACTTGAGACACAATGGAAGGAGATACATCAGCAGCTCCCCAAACTAAATGAGATTCGTGTACCACGGAAGGTGACCGCAGATGGCATGAATGCCAATGTTGAACTTCACGGATTTGCTGATGCCTCAGAAAGAGCCTACGGTGCCTGCGCTTACCTACGTTGCATCAACTCCAATGGAACAATCTCCGTTCACTTACTTTGCTCTAAATCTAGGGTAGCCCCTTTGAAGCAAGTGTCGCTCCCAAGACTGGAGTTGAATGGCGCACTCCTTCTGAGCAGGCTGATGGAAAGAGTGATTCAAGCCCTTAATCTACATTCATGTCGACGTTATTACTGGACAGACTTCACTGTCGTTCTGGCCTGGATTGCAGGTAGCTCCTCAGCCTGGAAAACATATGTGGCCAACAGGGTGTCGGAAATTCACCAACTGACTTCTCAGCAAGATTGGAACCATGTCTCATCACAGGAAAATCCAGCGGACGTTATCTCCAGGGGAACGGAGCCACATCGACTTCAAGGCAATCGATTATGGTGGGCGGGGCCCGCCTGGCTATCGACGGATCCTTCAGCCTGGCCTGAACTAACCACTGCTGAACCAACCGAAATTCCTGAGCAGCGAGGAGTAAGGTTGTGTTTCGTTGCGAGTAATCATGACGCAGATAACCTCTTCACCCGCTTTTCCAGCTGGACTAAACTGCACAGAGTATTTGCATACATTCTCAGATTTCTTCACAATCTAAAGCAGGAGGCAGCAGCAAGACGGCATGGACCTTTGACTACTGACGAACTTCGCGATAGTCTGACAGCAATCATCCGCATCGTTCAGCGCTGCTCGTACAGTCAGGAGATACATAATTTACATCAAGGAAACGCAGTGCCACATCAGAGCAAACTTCTCACTCTGCACCCCTTTCTGGATAGTGACAACCTATTGAGGGTGGGCGGCAGGCTGGAGAATGCTGAAGCATCATTTCAACAAAATCATCCTTTGATAATGCCCCCTAAGCATCCTGTCACAAAATTGCTTATTTGGAATGAGCACATACGACTTTTGCACGCAGGAAGCCAACTTCTCTTAGCCTCGTTGCGGCAACGGTGGTGGATAACCAATGGCCGATCTCTTATCAGGCAAGTGATCCGCAGCTGTGTAACATGCTTCCGAGTGAAGACCAATGACACCAGTCAGCTCATGGGACAGTTGCCTAAGTCTAGAGTGACCCCAAGCAAGCCGTTCTCTCATTGTGGTGTGGACTATGGAGGGCCGCTGCATGTGGAATATGGAAGCCCACGAAGTAAAATACAGAAGAAATGCTACATAGCATTGTTTGTGTGCATGGCGACCAAGGCACTACACATTGAGGCAGTCAGCGATCTATCCACGGAGGCCTTTATTGCCGCATTAAGAAGGTTCATTGCAAGACGTGGGCGCTGCAGTCACATGTATAGTGACAATGGCACGTGCTTCACCGGAGCACGAAGGAAACTAGATGAATTGTCGCGCTTCATCCGAACAGAAGACCATCAAACTACCGTATCGAACTTCACAGCTGAAGAAGGAATTCGTTGGCATCACATACCTCCTTACTCCCCTCACTTCGGCGGACTGTGGGAAGCAGGTATAAAATCAGTGAAGACCCACCTGAGGAAAGTTGCTGGTAACACTGTGCTAACCTTTGAAGAGATAACAACACTGCTCACACAAATTGAGGCATGTTTAAATTCGAGACCCATCATCCCGATACCCAACAGTCCTGATGAGTATGCGTTCCTCACCCCTGGTCACTTCTTGACTGGCGAACCCTTAGTGTCGTTCCCTGAACCAGATTGTCTCTTAGGGCCATCATCACGGCTGTCAAGATGGCAACTGGTCCAGCGGTGCCGACGACTCATCTGGAAACGCTGGTCAACCGACTACATGGGCCAGCTCCAGCAACGTTCCAAGTGGCTCCACAACCAACCCAACCCCAAGGCAGGAAGGCTGGTGCTCCTCAAAGAAGAAAATGCTCCCCCCCTCACATGGCCAACCGGGATAATAGAAGAGCTCTATCCTGGGACTGATGGGCTGGTGCGTGTTGTGACTGTGCGGACGAGCAAGGGGTCGTACAAACGACCAGTAACCAGAATCAGCCTTTTCCCTGAAGAACTCATCTAAAAGGACTACCAGGGTAGTGTGTTTATCTTGTGTTTATCTTGTGTTCATATAGTGTTTATCTTGTGTTCATATAGTGTTTATCTTGTGTTTATCTTGTGTTCATATAGTGTTTATCTTGTGTTTATCTTGTTTTCTTTTTGTCTACTTTGTGTGGTTTGATTTATTGCTAGAGACTTGTGTTGGAGCAGTATGTCCACGTACTGCCATCATTTTTTTATAATTTGTGTAACAAATTAGATGGGCGGCATGTCCGGTGCCTCGCTCTGGACTAAGGGTAGTTCACCCAGCAACCACAAGACGGCAGCACCCCGCAGGCGACTCGGGCAGCCTTGAGTGAGGTCCCCGCTCTTCAGTCAAGTGTAGTCTCACGGAGAGCAATGTCGTAGTCTTAAGATGTTCTCCTTAGTTGTAGAATTTAGTTAATAAATTATTTTAAGTGAGTACTCGAGGTGTTTCATTTTAACTGCTACCAGAGAGATGTTTAAGCAACAACAATTTTTATATAAGAGATTTGGTTGAAAAACATTTTCTTTCGTTACAATTTGTATTAATTTACCCGATTTTCTACCCTCAAAATATCATTAACTTAAGTTAAAGCTTGTATCTTTATATGGCTCTCGTGCATTCTCCGTTATTTTTGTCAGTAGCGCCCTGAAAATAGTTTCTACTTACTGTGCCACGTTATTGAAGCCAACAGCTATTAACAAACACCACGAAAACACTTTCAAAATAAGGAAATTGTCAACATTAACTTTCAAGTAATGAACTTACCAAAAACACATCGCCCTATTGGATTGCAACTTCAGTTCACCGAAGTTTGGCGAATGTCGGGACGAAATTATTGGTGATTATACTACTAGGCAAAACCATTGGCTGGATAAAGATTATTGATACGTGACTACCCCCACTGTGCGTGGGGCCGCGCTACCTAACCATTATTGGTCTAGGCGAAAACCATTGGTCTGGAACCAATAATGTTGTCACTACTAAACAAATGCAATAACACCCTCTAGCGATAACATATTCAACTCCTGTATCTTAGTAACATTAACCATTATTCTATAGTAGATTTTGCAGATTTTCATGGCGGCGGACACCGGACAATGCACGAGTTCCCATTAGGTTATATGGTTATCATCCAGTTCATAATACGTTACTTGTTGCATGTTTGAGAATCTTAGCCATGGTCTTACCACAAAACGAGGAAATGCTTAGTACAGTATAATGATGCCTGTGGGACACAGTATCCTTAAGGGACAATGGGCGTGGCTATCGTGAGGTGGTTAACCAGTGGCGTATACTGGTCTAAAGATCTGGGCTACCACTGAGCTTAATATTACACAAAACATGCTTTTTAACTGCCGTGAGAAAAGAGTTCATATTTGAAAATCCTTCATTTGACCATACATTAACTTTACTAAATAACAAACACGGCCAGCAATACAATTTAGACAGTTTAGAACTGACAGATAACCTATTCCACCTAGCATATGCAGATGATGTTAAATGACGTGCTAGGCCTACATTGGCACACAATTGCAGTTCAGGTGTAAGTTAGGCCTCGTCACATGTATAATATGAACTTTCTCACTGTATGGACGACGGCTGAAAGGAACTTCTAACATACTCTCTATTATACAGTCATTGGCATTGAAAGCCCCCGCAGGTGTTTGTTCCATAATCTTCATAAAAAATCACAACTGGCACAGTTAAAACAAAACACTACATAAAGATTCTTCAGCATACACAAACTTAAATAAATCACACATCGAAAATACTGCAACTTCTAAAACATATTCACATCTATGCTCGCGATAATGTATATTTATTGTAGGCTATTTGGGGCTTTAAAGGCTTTTAACTTCAAAGAAACTGCTGGCTGTAGCGGCAACTCGCTCGCTATGAGCGCTGTGCCTGCACGGAACAAGGGTGGGTGCGGAGAGATGGGGAGAGCGGCGTAAGGCTGCCGCTTTCTTGGTCAGTTTCTACTGCGTTGCCGCGTTGACTACCCAAAACCATTATTTGTTTCGATAAAGAAGAACGTGCATGCAAGTCACGATTTTTTGAATGCTTTTTTGAAACTGTAATGAAGTGTTATTTATTTTTAATGTAAGTTTCTTGGGCTACCACCGGTTGCCCCGGTAGCCCTAAGAATACGCCCCTGTGGTTAACCATGTCAAATAACATTCAAGCATCGATTTGAATTTATTATTAATATTAATGGTCATCGCAGATATCGCTGTTTGATAACAAGTGTGTACGGTAATTTTCTTCCTCAAAAAAATATCTAATGGTCAAAGATAAATAAAAAAATTGGTAAGTCGTTGACATGAAACCACCAGCCGATCGCCGATATGTAAGTACAAACTCAAACAGGTTTGGTAGCGTTCTAGCTCCTTGCCCAGGCGGCCTGGGTTAGATTCCCAGTACCGTACTGGCCAGGAGGTTTGGAACGGTTTTGTCATAGCGTCGTAATGACATTTCGGGCGCTAAAGTGAGTAGCGGCACCGATCGGGAAGCCATGAAATGCGATTGAGGGAAACGTTGTGCTGACCACATGACTTCCATTCCTCTGTAGGCTTCGAGTCAGGCAGCAGCCGTCTTGGACGCTATGGGCCTTAATGGCCTGCCTACGCGGTGTAGGAAAGTAGACTTTATACAAATACAAAACACATATAGTATTATTATTATTATTATTATTGACAGTGGTAGCTACGATCGATATCGAACAGAGCTCGGCTATAGGACCAAGCTATTTGCGGACTCTGTAGGCGTGGGTTAGAGTCCCACCGTCGGCCGTCCTTGAAATGGTTTTCCGTGGTCCCCCCCCCCAAATTTTCAAATCCAGGCAAATGCTGGGACGGTACCTCCTACCAGGCCACGGCCGCTTCCTTCCATCTCCTTGCACAGTTTTAGTCATCTTCATTCATTTCACCTCTCATTAACTCCTCTTCTGAGGTTGGCGTCAGGAAGAGCATCCGGACGTAAAAACCATTCGCTACATTAGAATTTAATCACATCTCATCCCCGACAACGTTGGAAACGGGAATAATAAGGGGAAGACATACATAGGCCCATATACATTATTATTAGTACTGTCACTACCAATTAAATTGAAACCGGCCGACACTGATAATACGAATTAATTAAAATACCAAGACTCTTGTCTACTATAATAATTTGATAAGTGTACGCAGTGGCGGATCCAGGCCTTGCGGTGCCTTGGGCGATATGATAAGGTGGGGCCCAAAACAATAGGAAATAAAAAATATCAAATCAAATGGAAAATAGTTTGGTAATAATAATGGTTGGTTCCTCAGTTTAGGGGCTGCGACAACGCGGTCATGTAGCCCCGTGTACTTTGGGTGTGTGTAGAATCTGTCTGATAAGCGGTGTTAATTGTGATGACTGTATTATTGTGTGTATCTGTTTTTTAATTCGAGTAAGGACTGCAATTTAGAATTTTTCAAATAGTTCCTACTTTTGCCGCCAAGCGCCACCGTCAACGACTACTAGGCCTAGTTCAGAACTTAGCTACTAGACGCCACCGCAGTCGGCTCTTGGCAACGAACGTAGGAACCTAAGAAGAGCGTTATTTGCATTCTTAACCTATACAATTTAGCTTCACACAGGTGTAATTAGTGGAAGGTACGTTAACATACCATAAATCTATGACATGGGACCGCCAGCTTTACTTCCCCTCCGAAGGAAGGCATACTGAGGGATTTTTAACGCTCTTAAAAATCCGACGGCTTCGGCCGGGTTTGAACCCGCTATCTTGGGCATAGAAGCTGAGCGTGCTACCAACTACGTCACCGGAGCCGCCGGTAATAATAATAAAATAAAGAATAGTTACAATATTTTGAATACACTACAGTACATTTTTAATAGACTAATATGAAAGAAACCTTTAAGTCCCCTTGAAGAAGATTATGTAAGCTATGAAATATTAAAATATTACTTTGCGACTATTTTTCCGGCTGAAGTCTTCTATTATTTCACTGAAATCTAAACTTGCTAAACGGTCATCATAGCTGTACTGAAAAAAGGAATATGAATTTTAAATTAGTTTGAAAAGTATAATTAATGAATGAATGAATTAATTAATTAATTAAATTTAAGAGAATCCATGGGGCGGGGCCCTGGGCGGTCGCCCTCCCCTAGATCCGCCCCTGTGTGTACGAGTTCACTGCCTTCAACTTCACTAACCAATACCAGGGTTGTATACAAGGGACAGAAAGAAAAGCTACCTTACCTTGGGTCGATGATGGTATCTCCTGTGGTGATGATAAATCCGTCTTGTCCACACAGATAATACACTACACAAGAACACGGCCCGTCATCGCACGCACAGTTTTCCCACGTACTCAATTCGTTGTAGGAGTTGTTCTGCGCTGACGTGATTGTGGCCAGCACAATGAAGATGAACACTGAGAGCGAACCGGTCATGTTGATCCCTACCTGAACGCTGCGCGACACCAACTGAGCCACCAGCTGGATAGCTGCCGTCCGCGTCCCAAGGCCACAACTGCTCCGGGCAGCTCCCGATGCCCAACTTTCCAATTCATTCAATCTTACCGTCTCACGCACTTTGACCTTTCTGTAGTTAACTTGGGTTTAGCACACAAGAACATTGTTGTGTAACTCGCAACCCGGACGTGCCGTGGCGGTCATCCAAAACAGTTGCGCAGCGATTGTTGTTCTCAGTTAAACATCGCCGTACTCTAAAGAAAAGTACAGCCGCTAACCATCTGGGTTCGATTCTCCACTCTGTCAAGAAGGATTTCAATGGACCACGCCATTCCTCAAGTTTTAGGTGTTGTTTGCTAGTTAGTTAGTTAGTTAGTTAGTTAATGTTGTTTAAAGGGGCGGAACTACGAGGTCATCTGCGCCTAATTTTTTTAGGTGTTGGACACTATGTTAATTACCCTCAAAAATAGAAGTAAAATAACCTGAAAGTATTCTATAAGTGATTTAATACTAAGTTAGGCAGAAAATCTGAGAAGCCATCTTTGCCTTGTTTAGTCATCATTTCTTTATACTAGTTTACCGAACAAACTGTCAGTTCCCCTCTCTCCCGATTCCCGCCGAGGCACGCTTTGTCCCCTTACCACGACGATCAGAAAAGGTGCATTTTCGAACTATTATTTGTGAGCCCCTGCAGTGGCGTACCCAGACTTTCATTTGGGGGGGATCATGTGCATGAACAGGGCCAAGTTCTACACGGGGTGGAGTCTGTCGTTATGACAAGTAGTTAAGCTAGTAAATAAATAAATTTCTCCTGACAAACATATTTAAATACGTTTAATATGCATAAACATGAAAAAAAAACGGTTCTTTCACAAACACAGTCACTTTTAGGCCTACAAAAGTTTAAAATTCACGGACAGTGAATAAACTTAGCTAAAAGCTAAAGTGTGCTGAAAGTTAGCGATAAAACTAATTTTAAACGACAAATTCACGGCGACGCACACTCTTCTTCCCATATCTTGTTATTACTTTTTCTAAGTCTACCTCGATGTCTTCGTGAACATACATGAGTGCTAAACCTGTTAGACGCTCTTCTCCCATACAACTTCTCAACCATGTTTTCAACCACCGTAAGGTCGAAGAAGATCTTTCTGCAGTTGCTACTCTTATTGGCAAAGTTGCAAAAATTCTCAGCAATGTGTTTATTGACGGATAACTATCCCTGTCACATTGTTCAGTGATACTGACAACACTCGCTTTGGAGGTATTTTCATTCGACTCCCTTGCCCATTTGTGTACCCAAAGTTCAAACTCATGTTGCACGGATTGTACTGGTACTTTGAGAAATTGCTGGCACGTCTCAGCTACACTCTTAACTAGTACAGTATTTTCGTCACAATTCGTAAATGGCGGCATAAATACATTCAGATTGAACTCTTTTAGCACTTCATCCGTAAACCGTTGTTTCAAATCCGAAATGACCTCATCAAGCAAACGGTTGTAAATAGATTTTCGGAAGAACTCTTCCACGTTGTCAGCTGGTGGGTTGTCCGTCCGTTCCGCACTCATTATACCGATATCACTTGTAAAATTGGTTTTTTATTTCTTCGCTCAACTTTGACGGCATTAAAGGCAATAAATACAGGCAAATTCCTAGATGCAGATTTTTTGTGTGTTTGTGGGGGGGGGGGGGGGTCATGACCCCCGTGACCCCCCCCCCTCCCCCCCTTGCGTACGCCACTGAGCCCCGGATTAAAACTGAGGTAAGATACTGTGACACACAAAACACAAAATCATTATTCCTGCTGGAAAACAACAGCGCGCGCGCATTTTCTTTCTTTTATTTTTTCGAAACAAACGAGGTAAAATAACACAATACTTCAAATCGCACATCTCGCGTTTTTAAGCACACCCTGCGCATGCGCCCTGCGTTGCACCGACCAAGTTCGAAAAGCAGTGATGCACATGACGTCAGAAGTTAGACATTTTGGTGCTGCCCTTGTGTCGTGTTTAACCAAATCGGTGGAGCTCCAACATTTCATCGGTTTCTGTCTAAACGTTGTTGATTACTGTGAATCTGCTTGTAGTACCTGTTTTAAGCTGTTCTGCTGAGATAAATTTTTCGGTGATGACAGGGGTTAAGCGTTAAGGACTACTTCCGATCTACGATGGGACAAATAAGACTGAATCATTGCTGTCTACAGGCCTCCTACTCGGTAATGGTTGATAAGCTACTGCTCGAACTCGAATCCAGGCTAGGTGAACCTGAGAGCAATGTGGACCGTGGACGATGAGGAGAGATGTGGGGGGTTCCCGGTCCATGCGTAGTAATAGGACCAAATATATTGGTCGGTGATTCACTCACTCATTTGCAACACCACACTGGTATAGGCAATGGCCCTATGTTGTTATCAGTTGGAATAGACAGAAATTCCAGATAACAAGACGATCTGTTGACAGGCCCTTCTCGTCCCGCCTCCCATGACACCTTCCCCCCCTCCCAAGATCATAGAGCTTTGACCCGAGCAGTAGAGCCCTGCGCGGAAAAAACAAACGTTATCCGCATCCGCCCTGCATCCGCACGACTGTTATCCGCAGACGCCCCGCATGGCTCTTATCCGAATCCGCCCCGCATGGCTGTTATCCGAATCCGCTGACATAACAATATTTTTAATTTATCAGATAAAGCATAAAGTATTAAAGGAACACATTAGACATTTGAGGAGAAATTTGTTCCCCTAAGCTGTGTACAGTATGTCATGTGGTATTTTTAAAATTCTGCAATTGAAACCCTGTTAGGTAGATTTCATTATAAAGCTAACTATTGCAAGGGGTACCATGTTTCGACTTCCGGAAAATTTCGACATATCTTCGCGTTTCACATCCCCCAGACCCCAAAACCACCGTCAGTTCTAAAGTTTATATATAATTTACGTATATATGTATGTATCTATATATATATCAGTTTCTTGTGGGCACGATAACTGCCGTAATTTTGCACCAATCACTTTGAATTTCTTACATAACATGTATCCCTATAACATCTCGGTCGAGTTCGTTGATGGGAAAAATCGGTCGAAGGGGGTGAAAATGGGGGGCTTTTTTCGAAAAAGTGAAATTTCGCTATAACTCTCTTAATACTTGAAATATCGAATCCATTCAAAGTTCATAATATGTATGTGTCAGATAAGTGCCAAAAATTTATGTCAAATAAGTTTTTTGATAGCACCAACCATTGACCAAAGGGGTGGAAAAAAGTGGGGTTTTCGGGAAACATTAATCATATCTCTCTTAATAGGCACAATATCAAAACCGTACAAAATGGAAAATATTCCCCTAATAATTACCTAAAACTTTTGTCTGAAAGAATTTTTGATATGACCCACCATTACGCCAAGGGATGAGAAAAATGATTTCGGAATTTTAAAAAATGCCAAGTGCCATCAGAGGTTACCATAACAACGCTTTTAAATTGATGAGGGATGATCTATCAGAGGTTGCCAAGACAACGCCATTGACGAGATCGCATTAATTTTTAGCCTACTTTTCACACTTTTCAAAAATGAGGAATAAGTAGACTTATGAGATATATCCGGGAAAATGTGTCTGTCCTTCAGTCGGTCTGTCTGTCTGTCTGTCCTTCTGTCCTGCTGTCTGGCTGTGTGTGTGCACCCCCCCCCCTATCAACTCATAAACGGCTGCAGCAATCGAAACCAAATTTAGTATGAGTAAAGATGTATACCGGAATATCTCAGGCCCATATTTGAAAAAGATGCCAGTGCTACCAACTGCTAAAAAAAATGCACTAGAAATTTGAGCTCCATGTTGGATATCTTGGAAGGTATACATGGGAGCTATTCTAAAATTGGCACACGTGTAGATAATACTATTTCAGTTTAATTTCCAGGTGGCCATACATGACAGCGTTGCCAAAATAATTTTAAGCCTTCTGATAAGTCCAATTTTTAAATGCATATAACGTCTACACTATCAATTGGATTTCAACCAAATTTTGTATTTAATATGTGTATATAAACAGATATGACTGAGTGTATTCTTAAAAGCCAATAGGGCTGCCAACTGTTAATAATTGCTCTCTATTTTGTATCCAAATATATCAGAAAGTATGCAAGCCGACAGCTTTAAACTATGCACACGTAAATTACCTGACATTTTACATTAATTTGGAGTAACTTATATACGTCAATTCTACCAACATGATTCTAAGCCTGCTGATAGGACCAATTTTAAATACATGTAACTTCTATACCAACAAATGGATTTCATCCAAAATTGGCACAAAAAGATATAATATTTCAGATTATTTCTGACCAGCACTCGCATGACATTGTTGCCAACATGCTTTTACGTGTACTAATAGATCCAATGTCTAAATCCATGTAACGTCCTTTGGACTTCAACCACATTTTGTATTCTGTACCTTAGGAGATGGAAGTAAGAATATATTCAGTCACCAGAGCTGCCAACTGTATTGCTCTATTAGGCTACATTATGGCTAGTATACCTTGTAACGGCTACCTTCGTCGTTGGATATCGCTCTACAAGTTGGGCGATCATTTATAACGTTTCTACAGATATTACACTCAAGACTCCTTAAAACCACCTCATCGTTCTTATTTAGCATTGGCCTGTCTAGACAGACGACATACACTTCATTAATTTAGATTTACTGGGCGCCAGTTATCGTAAAGATAACACATTAAAATTTTATTTAGCCACGGCCGCTCCCTTCCTTGAGCCAAGATCTATCATCGGAGCGTAGGGCAATAAACTTGCTTTATGAGATACTCTTTGCATTCCAACTATCCTATATATTCAACTCCCAATGAACAAGACATTTTAACTAATACTGGTTTATTTACAACAAAATTATTAACATTTTATCTGAGGTTTCGAGCTGTGTACAATATGTGCATTAATATTCCCTAATTGCGGGGCAATATTGACTGTCTTCTCGCTAGCGCTGATCTTCTGTGTTGATAATAACTCGGTCCACATACCTGGTGCCTTGTGGTTCAAAGTCCATCTCGTTGGTCTGCTTGGAGTCTAATTTGAGATCTTACGCCAACACACGTTTATTGACCTTTGAAAACATATGTTTTCTTCTTGTTGTTGTTGTTGTTGTTGTTGTTGTTGTTGCTGCTTGTTTCTGAGTTTGATCACCATGGTAAGCAAATTTGAACAAACCAGGCTAATTGAATTCACTAAGTCCCATCTTACTGAGGGACTGACAGAGTCTACGATTCACAAAGTCAGTGAGTGAGTGCGTGATCGATTGAGAGAATGACAGAATAGAATCTATAGAATAGCCAGTGCTGAAGTCGCGCTGGGCTTTTATACACTCTGAATGGTCCCGATGTTTCGCGGCATAAATTTGCCCGCGACCCATCAGACCAATTATAGCAAAGCATTTCTCAGTCCTCAAGCGACGCTGAAACTTCTCCGAGCGGGAATACAGGCCCGCGTACTTCAAATATTCCACTCAGAACCCGCTATTCCTCTCGTTGCGCATATATATATTCCGCCGAAATCTTTCTCCAAGCCCTTGTCTCCAGTCAGCGTGGCTTCGTTCCAGAAATACATTTTCTTGCAATATGTTGCTTCACCGTCCGTAACTTCTTCCAACCATGCCCGTCCTGTCTTTACAATTTAACTAATAAAACAGCCCTAGACCTCTATAAAAACCCTGTTTCTTAATCTAAGCACTTGACAATATTATATATGATTATGGTAATGACGTGAATATGGTATGGCCCCTCCCTTGATATTAATGGGTGAATAAAACGATATAACTTTGATATTTCAATAATAATAATAATAATAATAATAATAATAATAATAATAATTGTACCGTAATCAAGATTACGTTACAAAACGTCCCCATGGTTTCATAAAGAATGTAATGAATGATGAAATCACAAATCTTCCCTTTAAAACTTAACAGGAAATACACTGAATATACATATATGACCCTTCAAATTACATACATAATGATTATACCCTTTTCATTTTCCTTGATTGATCTGCACTCTTCTTGCAATGTTACATAAACATTCTGATTGTCCTGTGCAGTCATACAGGATTTACATGCTACATTTGTTCTTGTAGTCCCTTACAATAACAGAACGCAATATATTGCTTCTTGTTTCACGCAACACAAGTGATTTATCTCACTTCCATCAATTCCTTAGAGCCACGACACGACTCTAATTATAAACACACGGCAGTCTGCCCTTCTTGCTGCACTTGCTCTTTTCTATGATATTTCCTCAGATTGTAAATGTTATATGTACCTATGACACAATTTTCCTGATCTTTCAATAAGTAGGCATTCTTTCCTATCCTCTTCGAAACGACATAAGGTCCAGTAAACAATAAAAACAGCTTTGACATTTTCCCTTCCAATGCACAAGATGGCAACGGCTTACGTAACAATCGTTGCTACAAACTTCCACGTACTTCCTACCTCTCAACAAAACACTGACTAGTCTCGATAACCTCACATGAGTCAACAATACATACCTGAAATAACTACCTAGTGTCCTACCTAATTTCCTAACTAACGTTGAGCAACTACTACTAAAATCTACTGTTGAGAACCACTTCCGCCCCTGAAAACGTTGAACTAAATCCTCCACTGCTTCAGTTCTCAGCTGGTTGCTTTCGACCCTAGTATTTAACATTCTGGCGTCTATGCATAGTCTCACTGAATTGTCTTTCTTGGCTACTACAACTAATGGATTTAAACAATGGCTAGCTGAAGGCTCAATTATGTCGTTTTCCAACATTAATTCTATCTGTTCTTCGACGGCTTTCATATATTTAGTTGCGACAGGATACCTAGGCCCTACGAAACTACTTGTGTCTTTAACGACAAAACTATGCTCATATAAGTGTGTTGCTCCGGGTTTTGAGCTGAAAATTTCCTTATATTTTATTAATACCTCATGTAACTGATGACCTTGCTCATCATCCAGCTTACACTGTGACAATGCATCATGGATCCTACTCTCAAGTTCAGACTCCATTGCAACCTGACACACCTTAAAAACTTTGCTCTCACTAGCATCTCCGCGGTCTACCTCATTTACTTCAGGAAACTCATCACTCACAACCACGTTGCTTTCTTCCTCAAACATACACACTTTCATCTGTTTGTCAGTCTTAGACACCTTATACGTAAC
This sequence comes from Meconema thalassinum, assembly GCA_946902985.2. Lineage (NCBI taxonomy): Eukaryota > Metazoa > Arthropoda > Insecta > Orthoptera > Tettigoniidae > Meconema > Meconema thalassinum. Next base: position 598,274,866 of record OX336388.2, on the reverse strand, counting down.
CTGAACTTCTTTATCCTGCCAAAATAAACATATCCTGCCAAAATGAAAATCTAATTTAACTTGATGTAATGATAACCATTCTGCACAGAGAATCACCGGATATACTAAATTTTGAACTGCCAAACAGGGCTGAAATTTAACTAACTCACTAATGTTAATTGGAACTGCGACTTGCTTAGATATTTTCTGAGACCTACTACCTACAGCTGTGACAATGAAAGTGGACTTAACTGGAATTATATCAACATGAATACCTTCTCTCATTACATCTTCCAAAAATCTTAAATTTATACAAGAGTTTTCGCTTCCACTGTCCAATAAAACATCAACTTCTTTACCCCACACATTAAGTTTAATTACTGGTGACATAATCTCATTCTCAACATTATCTAAATTTCCACCATTTAGGTCAAAAAGCAGTTCTTCTCTAACATCTATATTAAAATCTCCTAAATACTCAATATTCCTAGGACATTGAACTGCAATCACTTCGGGCTGTCTGTTGACCTCACTGCAACCCGTTATTCGTTTAAATTAGGCCTACCTGCCCCTGGTGTAGATTGTTGTTGTTGTTGACCTGTACGTCTGTCTGGCCTAGTACCTTCCCCTCCTCTGTTCAAATTCTCGTTCCTCGTATTTGCTGTGCGTCCCCCATTGTCAAGTCGTCTTTCGTAATTCGCATTCCTGCCTTGTTCTCTTCCCCTCTCTCTCTCACTTTGCACGAAATTATCTCCCCTACTTATTGGCTTGCGGTCGGTCCTACTATTTTCAAGAGAGTCAAAGTTTTCCAATAGCTTCTCGAACCCGTCAATAGTAGTAATATTCTGCATGAAGAATGCTTCTTTAATTATATCAGGAAAATGCCTTAATAATGTTTTAATTACCTGTGATTCAGTCTCTAAACCTTCTAAATTCTGGCATATAAGTACATGCGCTAAGAAATACTCTGTGTACGAAACACCATCTCTCCTTTGGTACTTTCCAAAAATAATGTTACATCTTTCTCTTTCTTGCACATTTTCATTCCAGTACTTGGCTATGAACTTCTCTTTAAATTTTCTAAAACTAGTCATCTGGTATTTATACACACTGAACCATGACCTTGAATCCCTAACAAAAGATTTATCTAGCATCTCAAGTACTTGTTCCCATTGAACGATCCCCTCTTCTAAATCTTTAGCGAACTTCTTTTCTACTGTTTTTAAGAATTCCATTGGGTTATATGCCTTGCCTGTGAATACTGGCAAATCTGCCTCTTTAGTTAGAAATCTACTTAAATTTCCTATTTGTACATTACCGCTATTTGTTGCTATTTGCTTCTGACATCTCTGCAATTTCTCCTCCATTTTAGCTGTTTTACTCGCTACTTGCTCACTGATACTGTTAAATTTACTGTTAATCTCTTCCCTAATTTCTTGATTATCGCTCTCTACTTTATTTTCTAAATTACCTAGTTTAGCAATATTATTATCACACTTGACCTTCATACTGTTGACTTCTCCTTCTAAGTCAACCCTAACCTTACTACATTTAATTTTCACTTCCTCGTCAATTTTGTCAACTCGCTCCGACACTTGTTGCATTCTGGCATCAACCTTAAGTGACCATGATTCCTCCACCTCACTAATCCTGTTTTCTAACTTATTGTGAAATTCTCGGCCTACTTCTTTAATTTGTCTATTGAAGTTCTCTGTGGCTTCATCAAACCTCTTACCTTGTTCATCTAGCTTCTTACTCTGCTCAGTGAACTTAAGATCTATTGCTTTTTCTAGTTGATCGCTACGCACGTCAAATTTCTTACTCTGTTCCTCTAACTTCTTACTCTGTTCAGTTATCAGCATCGTCAGGTTTCGAAGCCAGGAAGGATTCTCCCCCTCATTAATCTGGATGTTTGTAGCCCCGTCTTGTTTATTTTCCTCAGTTTCCTGATTTTCGCTTACTTTTGACATCTCATCATTGGTACCCTGCACATCTAATTTCGACATTTTAACTGATCTTATAATACTACGGTTTCTCAAATTTATGTTCCCCAAATTATCCCTGTTACTCATTACCCAAAAAACAACTCATCAAAAGAACACTACTAATTTATAACCGTAGTTCCCTAACTTGATATATGCCTCTTTATTGAAAAACTCGGAATGAATGCAAAGAGTACTCGTTTATATCGTACATGAAAACATCTTTAAACTTTAACATACTTGAAATAAACTGGATTTATACATAATATCCATTCACTACAGTACGATATTTCGTAGCCCCACATTGGTTGTGCCATTTGTAACGGCTACCTTCGTCGTTGGATATCGCTCTACAAGTTGGGCGATCATTTATAACGTTTCTACAGATATTACACTCAAGACTCCTTAAAACCACCTCATCGTTCTTATTTAGCATTGGCCTGTCTAGACAGACGACATACACTTCATTAATTTAGATTTACTGGGCGCCAGTTATCGTAAAGATAACACATTAAAATTTTATTTAGCCACGGCCGCTCCCTTCCTTGAGCCAAGATCTATCATCGGAGCGTAGGGCAATAAACTTGCTTTATGAGATACTCTTTGCATTCCAACTATCCTATATATTCAACTCCCAATGAACAAGACATTTTAACTAATACTGGTTTATTTACAACAAAATTATTAACATTTTATCTGAGGTTTCGAGCTGTGTACAATATGTGCATTAATATTCCCTAATTGCGGGGCAATATTGACTGTCTTCTCGCTAGCGCTGATCTTCTGTGTTGATAATAACTCGGTCCACATACCTGGTGCCTTGTGGTTCAAAGTCCATCTCGTTGGTCTGCTTGGAGTCTAATTTGAGATCTTACGCCAACACACGTTTATTGACCTTTGAAAACATATGTTTTCTTCTTGTTGTTGTTGTTGTTGTTGTTGTTGCTGCTTGTTTCTGAGTTTGATCACCATGGTAAGCAAATTTGAACAAACCAGGCTAATTGAATTCACTAAGTCCCATCTTACTGAGGGACTGACAGAGTCTACGATTCACAAAGTCAGTGAGTGAGTGCGTGATCGATTGAGTGAATGACAGAATAGAATCTATAGAATAGCCAGTGCTGAAGTCGCGCTGGGCTTTTATACACTCTGAATGGTCCCGATGTTTCGCGGCATAAATTTGCCCGCGACCCATCTGACCAATTATAGCAAAGCATTTCTCAGTCCTCAAGCGACGCTGAAACTTCTCCGAGCGAGAATACAGGCCCGCGTACTCCAAATATTCCACTCAGAACCCGCTATTCCTCTCGTTGCGCATATATATATTCCGCCGAAATCTTTCTCCAAGCCCTTGTCTCCAGTCAGCGTGGCTTCGTTCCAGAAATACATTTTCTTGCAATATGTTGCTTCACCGTCCGTAACTTCTTCCAACCATGCCCGTCCTGTCTTTACAATTTAACTAATAAAACAGCCCTAGACCTCTATAAAAACCCTGTTTCTTAATCTAAGCACTTGACAATATTATATATGATTATGGTAATGACGTGAATATGGTATGGCCCCTCCCTTGATATTAATGGGTGAATAAAACGATATAACTTTGATATTTCAATAATAATAATAATAATAATAATAATAATAATAATAATAATAATAATAATAATTTGTACCGTAATCAAGATTACGTTACAACCTTATTTCGAACTAATTAAGACATTTCGATATTACCCACTTAATTTCATCATTATTCTAGATAGGTTCATATACTGTAGATTAATCTATGGCATGAATCTTAATTTTAAGAAAAGTAGGCTCTTTAGTTCGTCACGGAACTTCTTGTTCCATCTGACTATGATGGAAGCGGCTAACTGGTAGCATGCTGAACTTCTATGCCCAAGGTCACTGGTTCAAAGCCGGCCAAAGTCGCCGGATTTTCTAAGAGCGCTAAAAATCCGTCAGCATGCTTTCCTTCGGACGGGAAGTTACAACGTTCGTTGCAAGTTGCTGGTTGCGGTGGCGTCTAGCAGCCACGTTCACAGCTGGGTGTCGTTGACGTTAGTATTTGGTACAAAATTAGGTACTACTACTTAAAATTGACCGTCTGCACACCTTACATGAATTACAGACTAATACAGTAATCACAAATAACACCGTTTATCAGACAGATTCTACACACACCCAATGTACACGGGGTTACATGACCACCTTGTCGCAGCCCCTAAACTGAGGAACCAACCAACATCTCTGCGGGAGATAAAATTTTGCGTGAAGAAGTAACAGACTGTTAGATAGTTACACATTAGTTCCAAACCTTGCATAAGGACAGTGTGATCACAAGTATAAAAATGAACCCCAAATGACAAGAAGGTTACCATCCCCATAAGACAGTAAAATGTTTATAATATGCATAGAAAGACGAAAATATGTTAACTAACCTCCAATTGTAAAATACTTTCTCGCAATAAATGAGGTCTGATCCTCTTACGAAAACCTGCATATTTTGCCTATTATAGCCTATCCCCTAGTTTGCCCGGTGAAATCTACCTCCGCCTTCCGGCGTGCCGAGAGGATTTTTTTAAGTTCGGAATGTTAATTATGCTTGATGACAATTTGAATGAGATTACCTTAAATCATCTTACCTTTGTCATGGAAAAACATAACGGAAAAAATATAAGTCATAAACAACCGGGTCCTAGTGATGATATTCAAAAGGTTCGGATTGTATTCTAAAAACTATCCGCAAATTTACTCCAAACATGATCCGCAGCTTATCCGCTATCCGCACAGCCATACAAACTATAAGGTGCGTTCAAAAAGTAACGAGCCAGAGCTGGAATGCGCAAACCAGTGACGACATCGGCTAATCGTGGCGTGTGTAACAAGGTGTGGTTCCGACCAGAGCGTGGAAGGTCACAGCCCGTCGCTAGAGGGCACGCGTGCACGTCACGTGACGATACAAAGCGAGCAGCAGCATTCATCAATCGTCCAACGCTGCCTGTCGCATTGCAAACAGTGACATGGAGGCATCAAACAAAGAGCAAAGAGGTGTTGTTCGGTTTCTGACAGCGAAAGGAGTACGGGGAACGGACATCCATCGCCGAATGTCACAAGTGTACGGCGAACACTGTCTGTCCCTTGCAAGGGTCAAGTCGTGGCACAAGCGCTTCAGGGAAGGTCGGGTGTCGTTAGCCGATGATGCCCGGTCTGGAGTAGCCCCCTGCATTACCGATGACAACGTCCAGCTGGTTGATGCACTCATTACCCAGGACCGCCGAGTGACAGTGAACGCCATAGCCGCTTTGGTCGACTTGAGCGTCGGAAGTTTGCACACCATCACTTGGGGAAAGTGTGTACCCAATGGGTGCCCCACAGTCTTCAACCACACCAGGAAGCATGTCGAATGACCTACTGTCTTGGTCTTGGTTGGACGACTGATGCATGCTGCTGCTCGCTTTGTATCGTCACGTGACGTGCACGCGTGCCCTCTAGCGACGGGCTGTGACCTTCCACGCTCTGGTCGGAGCCACACCTCGTTACACACGCCACGATTAGCCGATGTCGTCACCGGTTTGCGCATTACAGCCTCCAGCTCATTACTTTTTGAACGCACCTTATATATCCGCATGGCGAAATATTTTGCTATCCGCGGGTTTATCCGCATCCGCACAGAGCTTTATAGATGATCCGTGTCTTGCTCAACAGTTTGTAAACAAAGATCGACGGCAGTCCGTGTTCGGTTCTTTTGCTAAAAGTTGACAAATGTTTTATGTTTTATATTCATATTCTGATTGTATATTGCATTTTAATTAGAAATAAGTGGGTAGATTATTGGCTTGGGAATAACCTAACCACCAAGGGAAGATGATAAAGAAAAGGAAGTGGGTTTCGGACCAGAGAAAAAAGGTAGAAGGTAGATTGTAGTTTTACGTGACCGTTAATCGCGAGATCATAAGCCACGGGAGTGCAGAGAAAAAAGGATGGAGAAATAGGAAGAGAGTTTGACATAAGTTATAATTATGAGTACTTGCTCAAATGCAACAAGTAGTGAACACCCTATCAATAAATTTATTTGCATTAACGAGGGCATGAACCTAGGAAGAGTTAGGAAAGCAGGATCTTGTCTAACCGTTATGTTAGAGAAATGATGAGTCAAGAAAGAACGATTGAATTTATTTAACAATGCAAAAGAGTGTAATGAATTTAACAATGTTCGGTAGTAGTTTTAACAAATATATAATTTAGACTTTTGTAACAAATGGGGGTCACAGACCACCGAAAAACATCTAAAGTTTGCGCCAGGCAATTAACAATTCTTTTGGTTTCAAACCTTTGTATGTTTTAAAATCTTCGCAAGATTTTGAAATGGCGAAGATAAAATGAAAAATTTAAAGATAATTAAAGTGATTAAAGTTAGACAATAAATCAAGTAGGCTACAAGGTGGGTACTTTAAGGAATTCTAGATAAATATCTTAGAAAGAGTAACAACTTCGAAAGTAACAACAACAAAAAGTAGGAAGAATAAAAGGGAAGTTCCTATAACTTCTTATATTAAAGCTGAATTACTTGGTTGTATTATGCAAATAGGACAGGTCACTTATTGTGAAACCTGAAGAGAAAAATCGAAAGGAAGTTTCTAGACCTCCTATGTTTAAGTAGGAATCACGAGACAAATAGGGCAAGTTTCCCTTTCGTGAAACCTAGAAATAACTCACTTATGAGTTGAAAGAATTGTATTCCCTGATTAGAAAGGAGAAACAACATAATTTGAGACGTGTACCAGACACGTAGTTTTACAGACATTAATTTGATAAATAAGCAAACGAGGGAGGGCACGTCTTTAGAGTGACACCTCATTGAAAAAGACCTAATGTAACAATTGTATTATTATGGTTTGTTAGTAAGAGGTTTGGGAAAAATCGAATGGGATTGAGGATAGATGTTCATGGCCGTATTTATAATCGGACGAGCGCGACGCGGAATAAATATTGAACAAACACTATTTTTCACTATAGTCTGTTGGAATAGATGAAAAGTTCACTTTAGTAGCACAAAAGTTTATGGCAAAGAAAGTTATTGCAATTATGGAAAATAACTAGTTACACTAGATTTGCGAGAGACTATTGCTTGAGAAAGTTGTAGATTACAGTTAAATGCGCCAGAGAAAATCCCAACGGAGGAAGAAAAATTAGCTATTGAGCGTTAATTCATAAGGAAGATTCCTTAACTTGAAAAAGTATTCACACAGGTGAGTGGAAAATACATGACGGTATGACTGGTAGATAGAGTGCAGATTCTGAAAGGTTCCAGAGCAATCCTGACTGAAGAATAGGGCAAAAGTTATTCCAGCGGTGGAACGAGCTAAGTATTTTATAGACAGTGGGTATTCAATGGTATCCCACGTTGTGAGAAGATCTCTCATTTAGTAAGCATGAGAAATGCTGCTTTCTGTTAAGATTGGCTTAGACAGACAAAAGCCCAACCTAGAAAATTCCGCGAAGGATGATTATTGCCCCAAATATAGTAATCTCACACTGCCTATAAAATGATCATTAAAAGCATGTAGCTATTAAAAGACGATGAGAATGAGGTTAAAACCTGAAGTCGGTACTTATCTTTGCTTCATGGCGAAGGTGAAGTTCCTTTTGAAGGTTGAGATCAAAGTTCCAACATGGCGTGGAATTAAAAGAATGCCTCTTTAGTTGAAGAGGTGAGCTCTAGTTGAGCTTTGACTGACTAAGTCGACTGCCGGCGTACAAGTGAGACACGCTCAGCGAAGCACAGAGGGACCAGGGAAGGGAAAAGAGTGGGGGTAGGAGACAAAAGGAAAACATATAAGCATAACCAACATTGAAAAGTTAATTTCTCTTGAGGAAATGGTCTTCAAAGAGTTGATAGCAGGCAACACTAGCGCAGCATGGTGGGTGAAAAAGTAGACGAAGTTCACTTGATCACGGAGATGATAGCTGGCGATGGCGACGAGATCTGGTGGCCATATTGATAAGGAAGTCCTCTTGTACAGGGAAGAATTGGGGAACTTCAGAGATTCGCTGCTAGATGACGCTAGGTGGGTCATAGACCTCCCAAGGAAATGCACCCCAAAAGAAACAAACTACTAAAATAAAATCCAGGCTTAAGTAAATTTCACAAAATGGTTTATTGAAATCTCAAACCCCTGTCCTACCATCGGGGGATTAGTAGGCTAATTCGTTAACTAACAAAAGTAAATAAACAAAAATAAACAATTATTAACTCTCAAAAATTAACCCCTCTCGATTGGTCCTAAATACTGTCAAAAACACTAGCAAAGCTTGGGGAATGGCACACAGGATTATAATTAAATTTACAATGAACAAGGCATGATGTTTCCAAGTGAAACATCATGTTGGCAAATTGTCAAATATGACAGAAAAATCAACAAAGTAAACTGTGACCATCCCGTATTTACATTTAATTTTAAGTGATCTAAACTAATCCTCACTTAAACTAACCTACGGTGAGAAGCATCCGTAGTATAACAAACTAAACAAAAGATCGAGATTGATTTACAGTCATATTTTACAATCAACTGTACAACAAAAGGTCTACAAGTAGTAGAGGAAAGATTGGAATATGGGTATACAAAACAATCAATAAATAAATATCACACACAAGAGTATTCTTATTAGTCCTGCCTACCGCTTGATGGTTACTGTTTGTTTCCATCGGTCATCTATAATGTGTAAGCTAGAAACTGAAACTACTGTTCGTTAACAGTAGAACAAAATTACATGGTTCACGACCCACGAGTTGAAAAACTCGGGGTAAACCAAATCCCTGTCAGTCGAACGTGTCAGCTTCTAAAAGCTTAAACTAGCGAAGAATAAATCCATACAGCTCAGTACAATGGTCAGCGAGTTATAAACCAGGCGTTTAGTGATTAACGAGAATTATAGCATTCGTTTAAGTTCATTACTTTTTCTTATTTAATTGATGATTATTAGTTCTCGTTGGTTTAAGATTCATTAATTATCCGGATTGACCATGTGTACGGCTTCCTAACTAGTGGATAACCACTTGTGTACAACCAAGTGCACGCGAACATGCCTACTCCGAGCTGTCAAAAAGCTCAAAAACCCTTCTAAAGTAACCCTGTGTGTCCGCCTGGATCACATCAGAGACCTCGGTCTGTCAAGCACTCTGCTTTGAAACAAGGCCGGCAACCTCAAAAATATGTATGAAAACACGGAAAAAAAAAAAAATACACAACATGTGAGCAAAAATTCACATAGCCTCAAAATATGTCAATCAGTGTCACAAGACAACTCCAATATCTTAAACAACACTCACAACACATGCGAAGATCGAGAATAGAATAGGTGACCTACTGCCACACAGTATCATTGCATTCATAAACATGGCTGTCAACTTGACCTAGTTTTAACAAGCCTATAAAAACTGGCTTATTCAGAATGAATCATTTATAAAAGCATTAGCATTGTATCTGTCAAAAGTCTTGTCTCATCTGGGATTATGGGTTGGTAATACTGCGCGTAACCTTGAAGACACTTGTCCTCGCAAGTAAATGACATGTTCATTCTCAAACTGTTACGAGCTGCTTTGGCTAACAGTAAAATCTGAAGTGTTCGTTTCATTGGCATATTGGATCCACAAAAATATTCAAAGAATGATCCTACACTTGCAGTTTATAATATAACACTCATTGTTATGTTCGTGATGTAGAAATAGTAGTCAAAAATAATGAACAATGATATGCTTGCATGGACAAAGCAAAGCATACAAGACGAGAACTATTCCACTCGTACTAAGGTGTTTGGAAGATATCACACTCACGGCAGGTTTGCCAAAAATTAAACCCGTGCATTCTAGGCACTTCAAATGTATGAAATAAACATTCACACCATATAAAACAGTGGCGTTAATTGTAAATGATACGTTACTAGTGTGAACGGGATTAGGAGTACTAACAGAAAGATATTTCACTCCTTCACACTGACAATTGATTCATCTCGAGTCTAGTGGTAGATTTTCCACTCTCAAACAAAACTGTATTTACCCAAAATAGGTAAAGGGGTAACCTCTCCCAGTAGAGGATACGCCAGCTCAGTGGCGTGCTTCACATTTTACAAAATAAAGGAGCTTAAAATAAAGACTTCAGCAACAACTGATTAATTAACAAAATTACTGCTCCGTTAAATTATTGACACAATTGGTTAGTTCAAAGAGAACTTGAAAATGACATTTTATGTACCGTGTGAGAAAACACACATTAATCAGGTGACTAACTCTTGGCTTGGAAATGTATTGGAAACGTACGCTGCGATGTGCATGGAAAAATGAAAAATTACCATAGACGGTAAACTAAAAGAAACCCACTAAAATAAGTCCTACCTAGATGACTGTGAATCGAAGTACGATCGTTAAAACTATTCCACCAAAGACCATCACCTTACAAAAGATATTGATTAGAACTCACGGCGAAGAACATGGTAGTTCACCTCATTCCAACATAAATAATTGAGGGGTAAATCCTTCCATTTTGAGCGTGAGCAAAACCTCCAGCGCTCGTACAGAGACATTATGCTGCGTTCTTCGGCTTCCATTTTATTGTGCTGTTATGGTGCTCGGTCTTTCTCTCATTAGGTTTTTAAGCCATTATCACCAACATGGTGAACGGTGATGATATTCTTCTCTCTTGGTGAATCTTGTACATCGTGTAGGCGTTATTAATTTCCACAAGAAAATCACTGCTTCTAGCTTGGTTTCACAGACAAACACAGCTGCTACACTTGATAATTTGCAAACGTTATTCTACAAAAAAAAATGGCCATGTCTGCTTCACAGGCTCTACTGGACACAAACACGTGTCGACTCACTTTCACTATCACTCGTTGTGAAAACTTTTATCATCTTAAATCGTCGACATCTGTCGCTCAAGAAAATCGTGACTTCACACAGCGTGGATTATTATTAGCAATTTTCACTGGTGTAAAATATTACACTTGCACTATTTAAAACACAGACTCTCAAATTTATGGATGGCACGAAGATCGGCCATGTGTCTGGTTGGATTATCGTAGTTTTTCACAGTATTTGCATGCTCACTTAGCAATAACTGCCCTCGATTTTGACTATGCACACATCGTACGATAAAATAAACTGGATGACGTTTCCAATGGATTGATTCCTTTTCTTTTATGAATTCTCATCGGTCCCTTGACCGGACTGGTGCATCCGCGTGTTCCAGACGTGCGGTGCTAGACTTAGAAGTAGAGAGAATGCTCTCTTCCCGGAAGCGGGTGGACTGGCTTCGAGACTAGTCGAGTCGTTGACTATCTCTCGACGTTACTCCTGCATTTTCGCAGTGTCATACCATAGTCTCAAGTACAAAATTAATAATATTAGGCCATTTCTCATTGGCAAATTAAGCAGAAATACTGGATGAGGTAAATTCAAATGTGCACATTAAAGAATACATTCTCTAATCAAGGTAAAACAAATATTGACGATCTTCCAATGAAGTCAAAAGTACAACTGCATCTTCCTGGATGCATTCAGAGATTCTCTCACTCATGTTACCAACTCTTGCATAAAAATAATCACCAGCATGAGAGAATACGGGCTCAGTATTCCTTAGCGTTTCTATTTTTAATATCAAGAAAATATTAACAGACGGACATATAACTACACCTTTTTTAATATCTCAACTAAGAAACAGTTATAAATAGAAGGAATTGTTATTTTAAGGAACTTCAAGCGGTGTTGACCATCAATAATTATTTTATTGTGTTAATTCTTAAGTGTAACTGATATACAGTTTTAATAGCCATTGATTTTTTAATGAAAATAATTTTACAATATTTACATAGTGAATGCTGAATAAAAATAATTCATATTGACGTGCAAAAAGAACTGAACTGTACTAGGTATTAAAATAATTTCGGTATTATTCTCTGATAGACTCTCTGATTCCGGATCGAAACACACGACTTAAAGAACATGAAGTAACAAAAAGCGCTTCAAAACTATAGGAAATTAGAATATACGCCCTTCTCAAGCAGGGAGATGCACTTAAACAGGAAAAGGAGAAGTATATGATGCATTTAGCCAAAATAACCTAAATATGCATAAATATCCAAAAATATGATTTTGCATGAACTTCCGGGCCTTACTAATAATGTTATTGGTTTTACGGCCCTTTTAACTACTGCTGTTTATGAGACGCCGGGGTGCCGGAATTTTGCCCCGAAAGGGATCTTTAACGTGCCAGTAAATCTACTGACACGGCTCCCTCGCATTTTCACACCCGCAAAAGCCAACTGATTACGCTCAGATTCGATCCTCCAACCTTGGGTACAGCAGGTGAGAACGTTACCGCTGTGATGATGACAATTGGAATAATGATGCTGTCGTTGTAGTTGTTTCATTTGAGGGTCTTGGTCATCGTGGTCATTTAGCTCCTTGTACTTGGGTGTGTGTAGAATTGTTTGTCTGATATCCTGTGTTTTTGTAATTCAGGTGAGAATTGGGAAAGAGGTGCCCGTGGCCTTAAGTTAGGAACCATCTTGGCATTTGCCTAGAGTAGAAGTGGGAAACCTCGTAAAACCACTTCCAAGACGGTTGAGGTAGGAATCGAACACACCTTTTCTCCGTTGTGCCTCACGAGGCTGAGTGTACTCCGTTCCAGCCCTTAGATTTGAATTAAAATTCTTCGCAAAGCATGGAATAGACCCCGGACCTCTGGGGTGACAGCTAAGAATGCTAGCCACTACACCACGAGGTAGTTTGTTGGAGTGTGTGTCGCTGTATTAGAGACAGAGATAGGATAGGTACTGTACCCGAATTATCATGAAGATGCACTTGTCGCATCCTAAGATCAGCTGGATCGTAGAATCCTGAAGGTCTCCGACTAGAAAAACCTGAAAATCCTACCGACAAGTACTGCATGAGGATACAGAAGTCATTCGATTGTGTTATGGACTGTTTTACTGGGCGAACAATTCAATCTACTGTGGAGAACGAGAAACTTACTGATCTCGGGGCAAATGGGATATAGGAAAGGGGTTCCTCATACCTGAATCCATTTCCACAACACAATCTCTCTACATAACTTATAGCCTATAAATCACAAAAGTGTGTTTATAAAAACGCACGATTAAATTTATGTAACAAAAACAATTACAATTAAAATAAAATCAATTAAACTCAAAAACCCCTACAATGAACTTAAATAATCATGACAATAGACACGCTTGTCAATTAAATAAAACCAAATAATTCGAATGCCCATCTGACATCGTAATCCACAACTCCTTTCAAAATAAAAACGCATCAGCTGTTTCAGAGTTTGAAATTAAAATAAAATATATAATATTATCAAAATATTATTCCAATTCAACAATAACTTCTTTTACTTTATACATAAAACTCCGATTATGTAACCTGAATACAGAAGCTACAGCTCATATTAACACTATCGTCTACCGATCAGCTGATTACTGTCGTCATGACAAACTTCACGTAATTCGCTTAATTTATGAAATTAATCCATCACTGTATTAAAAAACACTACCTTTATGTTCTCTCCTCCTTCTCATCATTATAAACATCCATAAAATACTTTACATTATTTACAAGTACACTTTCAATAAAGTATTGAACTGTCAAACGACTTCTTACGCCAATATTATCGAGCATCGATAATATAAATCACTCACAGTTACTTTCTGTTGTCTAAACAACACTTCTCGTAAATATTAACCTTTGGTTAATTTATTCCCACTTCAAAATAATTATTAATGTTATAAATATCGATAATATTTCCAAAATGATTGTTAATAATTATTTTATAATTTATTAATTATTCATTCATTTATTATTAATAATAAGTGTTATTAATGTTTAATAATTCTCATTAATGCTTATTAATGCTTATTAATGTTTATTAATATTTATTAATTGTTTATTAATGCTATTTGCATTGTTTTACGTTTATTAATATTTGTTAATATTAATGTATGCTACTTGCATTATTTTTACGTTTATTAATATTTGTTAATATTAATTTATGATACTTGCATTATTATTACCTTTATTAATATTTGTTAACATTAATTTATGCTACTTGCATTATTTTTACCGTCGCTACAATTTTATGGTGGTTTATTACAATTCCGAGCTGATATGGCCAAGCAATTAAGCCAAGCTCATACGTAAACATTGTCAAAATCTTGTTAATAATGTTAATAGAATTAACAAACCAATAGTTTATAATAATTTCACAACATTTTTCCGCCAACTCACCTGTTATTTCGACTGTAGGTCATTTAAATATTAATACTTTGATCTTACACTTTTCTCCTTACAATAATACTGCATCACAATCCTCCACAATACGTCTACACGACGTATTAGAGCTTAATATCATAAATGCATAACACGGCATTTACTTCTCATATAATAAAAACTTAAATGTCATTGTAAAACTTGACATCGGAACTTTCTCACTAGTTCTCTACTCCAATATTAATTCAATACGATCTTCACAATATATTTTAATTACTTCGTTGCCTTAATGCTTTTATTTATCTTGACCTTAAATTACAGTGCATGAATTTTCCTTGGTTTACTTTGTAGCTACTATGTTTAAAACAATAGTTGTTAGTATTTAATGGAAATACAATTGATTAACACCTCACTGATCGTCTCTTATTGCTTCAATGCAATATTTAAAAGTCAACAACAATAACATTAGTGTTGCAAAAGGTTTACTAGAATTCTCATTGTTCGACAAATCACGATTTATAGGGATGCAAATTCACCTAAATCTGATATGTTCAAAGCGTCTATTCATAATAATGGAACTATCGAAAATACTTGACTAGTCTTTTTAAAGAACAAATTCTTTATATGACGTCCATAGATCCAAATTATTATATATTCAAGTGTATTTCCAGTCCGAATAATAATTGTTATATCAAGTATAACATCGAGTCCAAACATCGCAAATATTCTTGACTATATCGTCGTAATAATATAAAACATGAAAATAATGTATTATATCCGTAGTATCTTCTTCCTAACTAAAGATCTTCTTACGCTAAAATTCCCAACGTTATTATCACAGAGGAAAATATTGATGTATTTAAGAAAGCATTCTTAAATTCATAATCGCAAATATCGAAATTCAACTTCAAAAATACAATCCACTTCGTAGATAAAATTATCCAGTATTTAGAACTGTCGAATTAATTACGGATCATAAAATATTCCAAACTTCCACTTAAATTACTAAAACAATGGTGAATTGTGTTGCTTCAAAAATATTCAAATCTACATAATGAATCATCTTCTACCTTTGCCGAATCTGGAAGATCTTTGGAAATAGAAAATACCATCCTGAACAGTATTCTCCATTCTGCTTTCCGGCTGCCTTCCGTCTTCTTCCTCCAAAAGAACTGCATTGTCGAGACTCGAACTCCGTCGCCTGGCATCGAACTGCACCATCCTGGACTCTTGATTTAGTTCGGACCAGTTTTCAAGCTTTGAATCGGGTGATGGCCTTGATTCCATCATCTTCAGTTCTTGTTAACGCTGATCTTAGATGATTCTGCTTCTTCATTTTTTAAAGATGAAATGTGTAGCTTTGTTCTTAAGTTTCTCCATATTTTGGAATTTTGTAGATAGTTGCTCAAAATATTCCAATTCTTCAAAGCATGTCATGTTCCGTACGCATTATATTTAAGCTGCCATAACGTTCGTGCTCTTGCCGAGAATATCATTCCTACCAACTTCCGAATAACTAACACAGTGGAAATTGTATTAAAGATGAACAACTCCACTATAACTGCCTGTAGTCAATGTTTGTAGGATCACGTTACTATTGAATGCGTGACCTCGCTACTATGTCGAAACTCGCTACGGAGTACACTTTATGCTGGCTACAGTGTTCGTTAATCACCGCTGAATAATATGCTTTTGTCTAACACTGCCATATAACACTTAAATACAGCTTCACTGTTCTCAGATCTCACGATTATATTGCTTATACGCTACTTCTAATTAAGACGTCGAAGACCATTCGTAATATTAACTTGCTTTAAGAACTGTTCTTAGCACTTGTAATAACTTCCCATATAACTTCACACGATACCTCGGCCTTTTACCAAATGACCGGCGTTACTGCTGCATACCCCGCCGAATGTTTCGATCGCGCACTCCGCGTTTAGTCTCGCCCTGGACTCGAGAACATTCACGTCAGTCCCGCTTGACGCTTGACAGTCAAAGAATCACGGTCCCTGCTCGAATCCCCTCTGTTTCCAGAATTGCGCGCTATCAGAAAAGAGCGGCAAACCTTGACAATACGTAATAAAATGACTCCAATCTTCGTCGTTCGAATTCGATCTTCGTTTTAACCACTATAGAAATATTCTTCATTGCATTCTGCATATTTCCATGTTTAATAATGTCGAATAGCTTCATTATTAGTACCGTAATTATTTCTCTAAATCACATTCCAATGAGGAGCTTTTCTGGTCCGCATTTTACTCCCTCTCTCGTCTTTTCCTTCCCAATGCGTGAGTCAATCATATTAATTCTCCCTGTTGCTACGGCATTTTTCGCGGTAAAGTCGACACGAGGCAAGGCCATCTTTAACAAAGACCCCGTTTCTCTTCTTTCTGATGCAATCGAAAATCATCTACCCCTTTGTCTCGAAATACATGCTATTGCACAACTTCCAACGTTCACACTTTCTGTGCTAAAACTTATCATGGGATTTAAAATAATGACTTATTATTCAAAGCAGTATTACAATTTAGGGCCAGTACCTAGGCATTATCGTGGAGGAAGTGTGGGAAACCCGGGATAAAACCGCATTAAGGGTAGCCGCTGTCAGAGCCGAAAGTTGCCGATCACAGTCGTAGTGAGCGTAGTGTGCTATCCGAAGAAGAACCAAGGAACGACAATCAACACACAAACACAGGTTATCAGAAAAAGTTCAACACAAAACCAAGTGCACGGGCTAGCCGGGTTGTGCAATGCTAAGACTAGGATCACCTTTCCAAACCCCTTCCATGGCACCAAAGCCCATGAATGGCCTTGCTCTACCAAGCGACCGCTGCCCTGTCCTCTTGACATATAGATTGTGGGTCAAAACGTGGTCAGCGCGTCGACTTCTCTCGACCGTTAATCTTTGTTTTCCTGATCGAGGCGATGTTTCACTGACAGACAGCTACAGTAGACTACTCAATTGTCCTTACGAGGCTGAATGCAGTCGGTGGCGTAGTTGGTAACATGCTTCTATGCCCAAGATCGTGGGTTCAAACCCGACCGAAGTCGTCGTATTTTTAAGAACGTTGAAAATCCCTCAGTATGCCTTCCTTCGGAGGAAAGTAAAGCCGGTGGGCCCATGTCATAGATTTATGGCATGTAAAAGAACCTTCCACTAACTACAATTGTGTGAATTTGTATGTTAGATTTTATTAACGACCTTTAAGCTCCGACGTTCGCTGCCAGGTGCCATTGTATCTAGTATCCAAGTTCGCGGCTAGGTGTCGCTGACGGTAGCATTTGGTAGCAAAGGTAGGAACTACTTAAAATTGATCGTCTGCAGTCCTTACCTGAATTACAGATAACACACACTAATACAGCCATCACACACCCAAAGTACACGGGGCTACATGACCGCGTTGTCGCAGCCCCTAAACTGAGGAACCAACCAACCGAGGCTGAATGCACCCCATTCCAGCCCTGACGTTGGTTTGTAAAATCCGCGATGGAGTCTAGAATCGAACCCAGGGCCTCCGGGTGAGAGGCAAACGCTACCCCAACACCAAGCCACATGGGAATTGCCGGAAATGAGTTAGCAAATCAAACTGTAAAAGACAAGGTAGGATCACTACCACCTCGACCAATGGAGGTACCAGCTAGAGATATTTGCACTTAGTTACGCCGACAAGTACTGGCATTCGGGGAAACTCAGTGGCTAGGTGCCTCAAGGATCAGTAAACCGAGAGCGATAATGGGAACTACAGTATTCGCGTGTGACAGAGCTCCTTTCAGGCACGGAGAGAGTCAGTTTTTGTTTGGGCTAAGGAAAGGTCATGTAAGATCCATCCACTCGTACCTAATGAGAAGAGAAGACCCCATACTTTGTACTGAATTCAGCATGGCCCACACTTTAACTGAGTGTGTGGATCATACTGATCTACGAATATCTCTTTGTCTGCAAAATACTCTCAATCTTGTGTTAGCCAATAACGTGGTGGCTGCTGATCACGGCAACCACTTTATAAGCGAGAGTGTGTTAGGTTCAGCAATCTAAATTTTCAAATGTTATTCGACTCAAAGAACTTTATCTTTTTAAAATTTTAAATTCTCTTTTTCATTTCCGTATAGTTTTGCTTGTTCTTAGGCTATCACTTTAATTTTATTTTGTGTTTAATTAATATTTGGCAATTTTATTCATCCACATCTACATTTGTAACTAAATGCGTGTGTTTAAACTGTGTTACAAGGGCTAGATAACCTCCCTGTTCCGCCCCTTACAACAATAACAGTCATCATCATGCCTCAAGGCACCACAGCTGGATCTCAACGCGTTGAGCTAATAAGTTAGGAATAGATTGACCTCGGGATTCTCCTAGTCATTGTAAACAAGTGAAGAGGATATTCATCATTTCCAACACTTGGGATCGCTTCTATTGAGCATTGTTGACAGCTGTCGAAACATCTCCACTGTCATTGGCAATGTTGTTGATACGAGTCTTCAGTCTTTCGACTTACTGGTTTGATGCAGCCGTCCATGCATCCCTTTTCTGAGCTAATTGTTGCTTCTCTACATAGCTACTACAACCTACATCCGAGGAAAATTGTTTAACATATTCTAACCTTGGTCTACCCCTACAGTTCTTATCCACATCCCTTCCTTCTATAGCTAAGTTTGCTATTCCTGGGTGTCTTAGTATGTGCCCTACCAACCTATCTATTCTATTCATTAGCAGTCACCACAAACATCTCTCCTCTCCCACTCGTCTAAATAACTCTTCATTCGTAAGCCTATCTAACCATCTGCTCTTCACCATTCTCCTGTAACACCACATTTCAAACGCTTCAATTCTTCTCTTTTCTGCTGCTCCAACAGCCCCAGTTTCACTACCATAGAGTGCCACGTTCCAGTCTATCACTATCACTATCACCTAGACTTCCTGAACCAAAAATAAGGGATACAAAGTAATACTGGAGTGTACTCCTGTAATTCAACAAAATACAGGGTGCTTCAAAAAATGTACACACACTTTGAACTTCCATAGAAAATTTATTTACCGTTCTACAAAGTTAAATTTCAGGAAATTAGAAAGCTGAAAGTCCAATGTAAATGAAACATAAATAACAAATGTTAATACTGTTCAAATTGGCGACCTGCAGCATCAATACAATTCTGAGTACGAGTCACCACTGATTCTGTACATCGTATCAAAACGTACAATGAGATTTCTCTACACACGGCTTGAATCTCATTCCAAAGAATGTCTAGGTTACGTGGTTTACGTTTGTACACCTCATCTTTTACTGTGCCCCATAAGAAGAAATCCAGTGGTGTAAGGTCTGGAGAGCGTGCTGGAAACTCGATTGGCCCCCTGCGTCCTATCCACTGGCCCGGCAAATTTGATCCAGGTAAGCTCGTACGTCCCTGTGATAGTGCGGCGGGGCACTATCTTGTTGAAAATAAAAATTATCATTACCGTAAAATGCACGAATGGCTGGAAATATGGAATCAGCAAGCATTGTTAGGTAAGTTATACCAGTGACAGTGCCTTCAAATCGAAAAGGTCCAATGAGTCCCCTTGAAGACAAACCGCACCACACATTTACACCAGGCAAATTTACAGCTTTTTCAATTGTAATGTGAGGATTTTCTTCACCCCAGTAAACACAATTGTGCCTATTGACAGTTCCATTAAGTTTGAATTGGGCTTCATCCGACCAAATGATGCTACCCATAAATCCCGCTTCACGTATCACCATCTCCT
Source organism: Meconema thalassinum (assembly GCA_946902985.2). Classification (NCBI taxonomy): domain Eukaryota; kingdom Metazoa; phylum Arthropoda; class Insecta; order Orthoptera; family Tettigoniidae; genus Meconema; species Meconema thalassinum. Next base: position 598,254,875 of record OX336388.2, on the reverse strand, counting down.
GAACCCATTCACAAAATTGCAACCTTCGATCTGGATCGTCGTCACTTAGCTGTTGCACCAGCCTTGGAATGTAAACACGATACTTGCCTATCTTCAGAGTGCGTAGCACGCTGCTAGCACTTACATCACTTTCACGTGCCCCTTGCCTTGAAGATTTGTTAGGAGAGCGTTGAAACAGTTCCAAGACTGCCGTTGATGACTCATCACTTGTAGCTGTTCGAGGTCGACCTGAATGACCTTTATGCACATCACACACTGTTCCATGAACTTCGAATTTGTCTCGTATGCGTGTAATTGTTAATCTTGAAGGTGGTTCTGTATCATACTCCCTTCTCCACTGTCTTTGAACTTCATTTACATTCTCAAACTTCCAGTACCACTTAATAACCTGCTTACGTTCTTCAAAACTCAAACTTACGTCCGCCATGTTGATATTACAAATTCCAACTGACAATATAACATAGAGGGACGATTATGCTGCCACCTGGCGAAGAAATATAACTTTAGCCTTGTAGAGCGGGAAAACTACGATAGTTTAAAGTGTGTATACATTTTTTGAAGCACCCTGTATATTTTGTGATTTAAGGATATTTGTTATCAATTAGGCCTATAGAGTAAATCCGTAACAGATATTTTGTGATTTAAGGATATTTGTTATCAATCAGGCCTATAGAGTATAGCCGTAACAGGCATATATATGGGTGCTGAATGTTCAAATTTGCCAAATCATATCACACCTGTGAGGAAAAAAATCCGTTTTGAAATAGTACATTATGCAACGAGCCTATAATGGCAATAATTAAGTCACGAGTATGTTTATAAAACGAGCGTATGCGAGTTTTATAATTTGCATACGAGTGTCTTAATTACCATTATAGGCGAGTTGCATACGACTGTTTACTGTATGTTCGACGATAATTATTATAACTATTTTATGTTCGAGCATAAATATTCAAAAATATCTGTCTAGATTTCGCCAGTTTTATGTACTGAACAGAGCGCATGGGACGCAGAGAATGCCTTGTATTTGTCCATGGCCTCCTCAATTACCCCACTATGACACTAGGCAACGCAGTGAAATTTAAATTAGAAAGCCTTGGAACTCAGCGCAGGTGCGATGATATCCTTATCTAATTGGTCAAACAACTGTTCCTTGAGCTGTGATTTGCGGGAGAAACTGTTTCATAATGAAAAATAGTGTTATAATGACCATTATTATGATACAGTTTTCTGACATATAATAGTCAGGGTCGAACATAAAAGAAGTTTCAGTTCTTCTTTTCACATAATAGTCATCGACCCTAGAAAATGTAGATGACAACATTATGAGGAAATGTTTGAAAGGCCATGGAAAGTTTGGTTAACCTCGCAGGTTATGGAACACTACTAACAAACAAATTTTATTCAACATTGCAAGTATGCCAAAAAACAATCACCGCTATTGTAAAAGATAAATAGTTACAATTAAACATAAGTATCACTCCTTGTATCGTCTGAAATAAACAATTGATCATGTCAAGTGAGAATACCGAAGTTCTTTTAAAATAGCGACATCACAGAGCCCACACCGAATGAACGAACAGAGTCTGCACCTTCGAAAATGTCGGTATGTAGCCTACACTCGCACTCTGCCCGTATACTTGCATGCGATCGTATTTGGAACACCACTCGCTGACGTAACTTTCGAGTGAGAGTGTGCAAGAGTGTACACTTTGACTATTTGGCAAACAGCCTTAGACCAAGGAGTAATAAGGAGACGCCCTAACGGCCAGCAAGTGAAGCTACGAGGCACTCCTGCGCTAGTGCTCAAAACAAGGCGTTAGGCTCATAAGAATAGCATGAGATGGCGTAACATAATGTTCTGGTGATTTTTCGTGTGTGGGTCGACGTATGTGGCATATGGCGGCACAAACAGAACTCCCAACTGCCAAAAAGGAATTTCGTTTCACGAGCAAGTGAACTTTATTTGCCATAGTATCATTCGTTAAATGTTAAAAGTTTGTTATGCCATAATTTGCTTATTTTAGCTTTTTAATCTCAAACCTCAGCCTTGACCTTGTAAATTTTGTGTCTGCCGTGTTCTTTTGGCACAGAAACGTTAACTCTGTAATATTAACGAACCCTTGTTTATTCCTGGGATGAACAAAGGCAAACCAAGGAAACCATTTCGAGGATAGCTGAGGTACGAATCGAACCCGCCTGTTCTTAGTTTTGTTTCATGAAGTTGAGTACACCCCGTTCCAGCCCTCAGACTTGGAAATCATGTAAACTGCCGTAAAACCTTTAATTTTACATCGTCCTCATCCTACTATCGAAAACACCCACAATATGATGCATGAAGGTTGCTTAAATCGATAAAAGCAATTTCTGGGTGGCGTAATTCAGTTTTGGCGATCGTTAACCTGAAAAAAAGAACGAATATTCTCATATCTGTACTCGTCCAACATTTGTTACACGAAAATAAAGCATAGGTTTATAATAAATACCGGAGTTTAAAATACCATCCCATGGACATTTTACCTACTAAAACCACTTGAAAAACTCATCTCCATAGCTGAGCGAGCGAAGGCACTTTCCACGACTCGAATACGCCGAGAGAAGAAAATTGATCAGACTTAATATCCATAAATGTGATTTCTCCACTCATGGTAAATTATAGACCAACCGATTTCAAGTCATAGGGGACCAACTATATCACAATAACTCACCTTTTCAGTTAGAACCAATATGCTACACAAAGTACACGGGACCGATGACCAATCTTGTCTTAAGTAAAGCAACAAGATTTAAGTGATTATATATTCAAAACTTCAGTGTATGGGCAGAATGAAGGGGACAGGTGATGTAATATTAAGGCATGTGAACTGAGAGGATGGTGGCGTCATTATTTCTATTGCACGATTTAAAAAAGATAGGCCAGTTCAGTTTGGCTAACAAAATTAGCAAGGCCTAGGCTGAGGTTTGAGATTAACAAGCTAAACTAAGCAAATGATGGCATATCAATCTTTTAACATTTAACGAATGATACTAGCCTAGAACAGTATGGTGGCTACTCCAAGGTTGACAAATAAATGGCAATTAAAGTTCACTTGCTCATGAAACGAAATTCCTTTTTGGCAGTTGGGAGTTCTGTTTGTGCCGCCATATGCCACATACGTCGACCCACACACGAAAAATCACCAGAACATTATGTTACGCCATCTCATGCTATTCTTATGAGCCTAACGCCTTGTTTTGAGCACTAGCGCAGGAGTGCCTCGTAGCTTCACTTGCTGGCCGTTAGGGCGTCTCCTTATTACTCCTTGGTCTAAGGCTGTTTGCCAAATAGTCAAAGTGTACACTCTTGCACACTCTCACTCGAAAGTTACGTCAGCGAGTGGTGTTCCAAATACGATCGCGTGCAAGTGTACGGGCAGAGTGCGAGTGTAGGCTACATACCGACATTTTCGAAGGTGCAGACTCTGTTCGTTCATTCGGTGTGGGCTCTGTGATGTCGCTATTTTAACAGAACTTCGGTATTCTCACTTGACATGATCATTGTTTATTTCAGACGATACAAGGAGTGATACTTACGTTTAATTGTAAGTATTTATCTTTTACAATAGCGGTGATTGTTTTTTAGCATACTTGCAATGTTGAATGGAATTTGTTTGTTAGTAGTGTTCCATAACCTGCGAGGTTAACCAAATTTTCATGGCCTTTCAAACATTTACTCATAATGTTTTCCTTTCAGGTAGATTTCATTAGAAAGCTAACTATTGCAATGGGTACCATGTTTCGACTTCCGGAAAATTTCGACATATCTTCACGTTTCACATCCCCTAGACCCCAAAACCACCGTAAGTTAAAAAGTTTATATATAATTTATATATATACATATATCACTTTCTTGTGGACACGATAACTACCGGAATTTTGCACCAATCAATTTGAATTGTTTACATAATATGTATCCTTATAAAATCTCGGTCGAGTTCGTTAATGGGCACAATCGGTTGACGGGGGTGAAAATGGGGGTATTTTTTCGAAAAAGTGAAATATTGCTATAACTCTCTTAATATTTGAAATATCGGATCCATTCAAAGTTCATACTATGTGTCGAATAAGGCCCAAAAATTCATGTGTGAAGAGTTTTTTGATAGCACCAACCATTGACCAAAGGGGTGGGAAAAAGTGGGTTTTTGGGAAACATTAATCATATCTCTCTTAATAGGCACAATATCAAAACCGTACAAAATGGACAGTATTCCCCTAATAATTACCTAAAACGTTTGCCTGAAAGATTTTTTATATGACCCACCATTACGCCAAGGGATGAGAAAAATGATTTCGTAATTATAAGAAAATGCCAAGAGCTATCCGAGGTTGCCATGACAACACTATTAAATTGATGAGGGATGTGCCATCAGACGTTGCCATGACAACGCACTTGCACGCGATCACATTTAGTTTTCCATCTGACTAAGTGAGAAGCGGCCTCGGTGACGTAACTGGTAGTATGCTGAACTTCTATGCCAAAGTTCGCGGGTTCAAAGCCGGCCGAAGTCGTCGGATGTTCTAAGAGCGCTAAAAATCCCTCATTGTCAGTATGCTTTCCTTTGGAGGGGAAGATCCAACGTTCGTTGCGAGTTGCTGGTTGCGGTGGCATCTCGTAGCCAAGTTCAGAGGTAGGTGTCGTTGACGATAATATCTGGTAGCAACATTAGGAACTACTGCGTGAAATTGACCGTCTGCAGTCCTTACCTGAATTACAGACTAATACAGCCATCAATTCACACTGGTTATCAGACAGATTCTACACTCACCCAAAGTACACGGGGTTACTTGACCGCGTTGTCGCAGTCCCTAAACTGAGGAACCAACCAAAATCTCTGCGGGAGATATAATTTTGCGTGAAGAAGTAACAGACCGTTAGATAGTTACACATCAGTGTCGAAACCTTGCATAAGGACAGTGTGACCGCAAGTACAAAAATGTACCCCAAATGGCAAGAAGGTTACCTTCCCCATAAGACAATAAAATGTTTAAAATCTGCATAAAATGACGAAAAACAAAGTTAATTAAGCTCCAATTATAAAATACTTTCTCGCAATAAATGAGGTCTGATCCTTCTACGAAAACGTGCATATTCTGCCTATTTTCGCCTATCCCCAAGTTTGCCCGATGAAATCTACCTCCGCCTTCCGGCGTGCCGAGAGGACTTGTTTTATTTTCAAGTGTCGATGACGGAGTATTATGTCTGTCTGTTAGGTAGTCAGCCCGAAGGCTGGTTGGATCCTCAAAAAGCACTGCCGTTACGTTATGTGAGTAGATACCCACAAAAACCCAAGGCAGCGCTATATTGAGGCGTTCTAGGCAAGAAGAGGAGTGAGGTACCTCACGGGTGTGATGTGATTTGGTAAATTTGAACAGTCAGCACCCATATATATATATACTATCAGTAGTGCTCGGCTTCGCCCGGTGGATTTTTTATATGGATAATAATGAATACTACTACAGAACTGGCACATGATACTTATACTAAGAGAAAAAATATTTTAAAAATATAGCTTTTAGTGGTGGTGGTGTTGTTGGTAGTGGGGGTGCTAAGTAATTCAGTATAATGGACGTAACATTCAGGTCATTTTCCCGTAATGATAAAGATAATAATGAATAGGGAAACAGCTATTTACTAACTACAGTACTGACACATGTAATTTACAATCGAATTGAAAAATATGATAAGAAAGAAGAGTAAGTGAAATAAAATACACTGCCTAGAGCATATATCTCATTGGCTGTTAGAAAAGTAGAGACCAATAGTGTCGTCTTTTGTCGCATAGCGCCGTACGAAAATAATCCGAGCACTTTGGAAAACTTCGGCTGACCAGAACTTCTGAGGTAGCAATAGTGTTATGTATCGCCACATAGCGCTCAAGGATAAGGATCGGAATAAATGAAAGTAAATTTGAAAGCACCAACACTTATTGCAGCTGATAATCTCAATGTACTGCACCAACACCATCGCACTTATACAGAGGCATAATCTTTTCATGATACCTGTTTTAAGGGGCCTAAGAAATCTTTTTGCACTAATTACTCCCCGTGACTTCAATTTATACGCAGTGCAAGATGTAACTATTTTCGCAATTCTGCACCAGAACACTGGTAGGGGCGACTTGATGCAGCCTGCAATGCCAGCCAACAATAGACTTATAAAGTATTTTTACAGTTACACTACTACGGACATGAATGGTTTTAGGGATTTAATACGTGATTTTCAAGTTCATTTTTTCTGTTGTTCTAAATGTAGGGAATGGAGAGAGTTGTCCAAAAGAAAATCCCAGTCAGTCTGAAATGACGCATGCTACAAATGCTACACATGTTAGAAAGGTTCAGGAGGGCTTCTCGCTTTGCTCGAAGCCCCAGGACTCTTTCAACAGACTGCATTACCCATTAACTTAGGCTTCCCGCGCGGGCACCTCTTTAAGGGTCACGGGAAGAAATGTGTTTCTTGTACTTGTATTAGAGATGTGTTTGGTTGAATAAAGCGTAAATTGTGTACTTTTTGATAGCGGTTTTGTGGCCCATCATCCCAGGCAAGCCGGCGGAAACCTTTGCCTCCCTGTCAGAAGGATCATTTGGCCGTAAATTTGAATTAGTGTAAGGATGTAGTATGAGTGTCCAGATTTAGACAATAGCCTACTCCATGAAGGGGTCATGACTATGCCATATATGTTTGTTTAATGAATAGTGTACCTAAAATAAGGGAAGAATACTGATTTACAGATTTGTGGAGTGAGTTTCTCATTTTTAAAAGGTCGCTCGACGCCAAGCCTCTTTCAACAGACTCCAATAATCATTAGCGTCTATTTACTCTATAGGTCTAATTGATAAGAAATATCCTTAAACCACAAAATACTGTATATTTTGTTGAATTACACCCCAGTATTAGACTACTTTGTATACCCTATTTTTGGTTCAGGAAGTCTAGGTGATAGTGGACTCTAAGTATATAGAAACTGGACATTGGTCTCTAAGCAATACAAGCTGATTCATAGCAGCTGACGACAATTGGAATGTATTTGTCCAGGGCATTAATATATGGAATGCATTATACAATCGGATGCTCCTACAGCACTGTTATATAATGAAAATTTTCACAAAACATTAAATAACACCAAATGTTGGAAATATTTTCAGGCTTTGAATGCTTATAAAAGAGCAGAAAAAATAATTAAAGCTTGGCCCGTGATGACATTTGCAAATCATCATCTATGATCTTTTATTGGTTACGTAGGTGGACAAGTTTTACATAACCATTATGCTGCTTGCGTAATGGAGGAACACACTTCTGTCTATCGATCTAGCAAAGCCCCCACCAATTGAATGTAAGTTTTTTTTAGGTGAGGAGTCACAGGAGTTGCAAAGGAGATCATTCTCCGAGACAGATACAATAAATCGGTCTTAATCTAATATTACACTTTAGGCCATTAACAATTGTTTGAGCACTCTCTCATTGGACTAAATGGCAGTAAAATGCTTAAGAAATAAATGTAGGATTTATTTTTAAACAATACACTGCAGTAGTGGGTAGAAATGCAACAAATTATATTATCTTTCATCAGACATGGAAGCCTTTACATCCCACGGCTGCACATTAGCTTACAAACTTAAGTTTCCAGAGCCAAATTCACGATGTACCCCTTCTCATTCTCGATAATCAGATCGCAACGACTGTAAACAGCAGTTCGCGACGCCAGCAATCATACTTCGCGCGCCACGCCTAGGGAGAGCGAGTACAGATATGTTCCAAATTACCGAGTGTTTACACTTCGAGTGTGGATCGAGTGTAAGTGTACATGAGAGTGTGGAGTGCGAGTGCTGAGTGTTCATTTGGCAAACAGCCTAAATACTGAGCGATTCGGAGGGAGTTTCGTTCGTGCAGTGCCATTTCGTCCAAATTCCACGAACAGAGGCAGGTGATTAACTCTCTACCGGCCCACTAGTGCTATTTCGTCCAAACACCTATGATTGACAGTTTGACAGGTCTACAATAACTGTTTCATTTCATTGCGTTTCTTGTTAGAAGTAAGTAATTTGTTGATGTTTGTAATAATGGACTTGACTCGCTCCGCTCGTTTGCCACCAGCCAACTATATTTTACAATGAAATGCTTTTAATGTAAACAACATAGTGAGAATTTAAAAAAAATTCACAAATCAGGAGATAATTAAAATATATCCGAAGTTGCATTACTAAAGCATCTGTTTAAATTTATCATTTATCAAAATAGGGTATATCATATTAAAATTACATGGGGACATTTGAAGGGCTTTGGGGAAGGAGCCCTAAGGGAATTTAGTGAAATCCTGTCCTTTCGAAACATCTAGGGAAAGTTCCCTTTAATTTGACACCTCAATCATCAAAATCGGACTTATAATTAAAAAAAGTAGTTTACTGGAAAAGAAATTACTAACGGAATTAAATATAAGATAATATAGGCTACTCCTATTAACTGCGTTTCTCGAGACTGCTATGAAGTCACGTTGAGCCAATTTTCACATTACTACAAAGGTTTGATTTAATATACTCGTTATTAACTGCGTTCCTAGGGTCATTGACCTCCGACTACCTCCACTGCCTCAACCATTGTCTACATTTCGTCTGGACGAGATGGCACTCATTAACCTGCGTAATAAATTGTAAAACCGAGCTGGACGAAATGGCACTTTTTTCAAGGAAATTTGTTCCTGGACGAAATGGCACTAGACCGTTTCGTTACTACACTAACCTCTTTATTGCCGAATACTGTGGAACGCAATTGAGAATTAGGCAAAAATTGATTTTATTCCCAAAGACGTGATTGCCAAGACTGCACAGAAAGAAGCAAAAGTGAATAATCGACTTAGCTGTGGTTTTGCAAGTTAGTTTCATGCATGGAGAAGGCTATAAGTGAACAAAGCGCCAAAGCTCTGACTGGTTTAAAACATGACCTGGAGCCAAGAGAAGACGATTAACAAGACAGCTCAAGAGTATAGACAAAGGTCAGGGCTGTGTAATACATGATATCATCCACTCATATACTCCAACACGCAGTCATTATGCGAGGGGATTTGACGTTACATGTCATTTTAATGCAGAGGTCACTTGGGTTTTTACCATGTGTACCTGAAGAAATATTTCAAGGTTCCTCTATTGCAACTGATTCAAACTGAAATTTTCTGCCAGTCTTCGGAAAGAAGTGTACATTCTTTCCGCTTTCCCGTGTGAGCAGGACCGTGGAGAACTATTGAGGGCCATGGGGTCAAAAATGCCGGGCCCTCTAAAATATGTTACATCAATAACATACCCTCATTTATGCACATTGTCTATAACACTGAAATTATACAACAGAAGTGGTGACTTTGTGGAATGAATTCTCTTGCGTAGTTCGTTCGTTTGTTCGTTAGTCTGATTGTTTCTCACGATCGCAGTCTTATATTCTTTTCGCGTTACTGTATTCATACCAAAGATTTGTGACTTACCTCAAATTTCTGAGTCAATCTTGGCACAAAATCACTTAAAATGCAGTGTGCCGAGAACTGGAAAAGCAGGCTATAGTAGCGAATAAAGGGAGGGCGCTTAAGAAAGAGAGTAGAAAGACATACAGTAGGCCTACATAAAACTGGGAAAATTGTATTAGAAACTTTCTACTCCGCAACGGCTCGAAAATATACAAATTTACAATTAAAAGTCTAGCTGCTTCATTTCTTTTATAGGCTATACCCTATAACAAAAAAAATAAAGTACGCTTTTTGTTTCCAAAACTGCAGTTTGATTTCTATTTCAGTACTTTGCATACATTTTCTTTGCATTCGTAAAATACGAAAACAAAATTTGGCTTGTGTTTATTTTTATAACTGAGTCTTGTCCGGGCGCCTCACTACGGCAGGGCCCCGTGGCTTTGCCCCTCCCTCTCTTCGGACCTGCTTGTGAGGGATAAAGCCCACCCGTCACGGATTTCGGATTAACTTATTCGAGTTCGTGGTTCGTAACATTTAACTTGAAAATCAAGCATTTTGAATTACGATAGTGTTTTAGAACATTCTAGGGGACCTGAGCGAGAAATCTTGCATGTGCATAAACCACACGACCAGCCTTACTGTTGTGAGGGCTTCTTGTTTAAACAAATGATTAAACGCACTTTTTAAAAAATTGTCGATATGTATGAAATCAGAGTGCAATTCGTAACTTTTTTTTTATCGTATGGCCTCGGGGCCGGGTGCAAGCTTTGTAATTTGACACTCAGAGGGTAGCTTGCACGTCGAATTTCATTGTTCCTTGAATCACTATGAAAGTCAAGGAGGTTAGATATTTAAGCTCATTGAACACCATAGCGCTTTCTAGTAGAGAAATGAGGAACTTTGTGTTGGCGGAAACTCCCTGGACCACGGCCTACAAGCCCGAAAAACTTGTACTTAATTATGAACGCCGGCCGTGAAAGCCTAAGCTGTTATATCCCGAGATTAATTTTGCAATTATGAACACGGCCTACTGAATTCAAATGGGTTCTTTGACATGCCAACATCGTATGGCATGCGTGTCGTGTTTTTGCCGCCTTTCAAAAATCACTTACCACGGCCAGGAGCGAACCTGCAATCTTGGGGTTAGTAGACCGACACGCTATCCACTCACCCACCGTGGCAAGCTAATTCGTCACTGTTACGGGTAATTCTCTTTCGTTTCAATGAACGATGAGTTACTTGCGAGCGCCCCATGTGTGTAGAGCTCCCACCCAGTGGATGTGTTATGCGGGCTCGACGTGACATACAGTAGTTCTGGCAGTTTATTTGTTTAATCGCACTTTTGTTAATAAATAATGATAATGATGATGATTCTTATTTTTAGGGGCCTATCATCTAGGTTATCGGCCCCTAATGAAATGAAATGAGGATAGAAACAGCCCACTGCCAGAGATGACAATTAAAATGGTTTGTATAAAACAGACAGTGTGCCCCAACAATCATGCTTTATTTGGATAAGAAAGAGTAAAAACGAGGACATAAAAACAATAAAACAAATAAGGCATATTAAACAATTAAAATGGATATGATCACAATAAGAACATAAAACGCACTACATAAACTAAAAGTCTTAAACTATATTAAAACTTTAAAATGTACACCCTCTCCCTCACGAAGTGGATGACGAGGTCTGGTGACGGTCCGTCATCAAGTAGAATAGGGGAGAGGGTGTTAGGCAGTTTAAGAGTCCTTCGCAGATCGGCCAGGTCCACACACTCCAAGAGAATGTCTGCCACGGTAAGGTTTATTACAATCAAATTAAACACCAATTCTAGGCTTTGTTTAAATTTGTTTCCGCTGCAACTTTTCATCGTCAGTTTCATCAATTTCACACACAGCTTTATTCAGTGTCGCAACTTTTCAGTCGGCCAACATAAAATAATCTCAATTATTGGAAGATGTGAAGAATAATTACAAGCGAGTTAAAATATCTGTTACGGATTTACTCTCTAATCCATAACAAAAAATCTCAAATCAAAAAATATCTGTTAGGGATTTACTCTATAGGCCTAATGAAAATTAAAATCCACAGCCTGTTTCCAGTCAACCGACCGGGTCAGGAATGGAGTGAATGAAGCCCCCATCTAGCGGCGAGGATATGAACTGTGCCAGCTGCCGAAGCCTGTCGCACTCCTCTGAGGCAATGATTAAATGAATGACAGATGAAATGAAATAATAGTGGAGTGTGTTGCTGGTATGACATTTTTGACAGGGAAAACCGGAGTACCCGGAGAAAAACCTGTCTGCCTCCGCTTTGTCCAGCACATATCTCACATGGAGTGACCGGGATTTGAACCACGGACCCAGCGGTGAGAGGCCGGCGTGCTGCCGCCTAAGCCAGGGAGACGTACACTCTATAGGCCTAACCCATAACAAATAAATTCATGAGAACAAAACAGCGTAAGCTATACACAAGAGCTAGAAAGCACCGCAAGTGTTGCAGTCACGCGCAAATCATTGCGAGCCAATAATATCGGTAGTATACAGAGAGCATTTCGGATGTCTTCGTCCGCCCCTCTCCTCCCTTGTTGCAATCAGCGGGCAACGGCCAGCATAGTTAACTGTTGAGAAAGGACTTACTCTGCCATATCCTCCACTATTGAGATCTGGTCGGTGCTCGAGCCTGGCAACGACCACATGGCGAGCGTTCGTGTACTGTTGGCGCGCTTCACTTTCGCAAACAGTTACAAGACTTCTTGAATTATTAATGAACAATAACTACAATTGGTAGTGTGTAGCTAATATTCCAGGTTATTTGGTTAGAAACTCTCTATCAAGATCTAACGTTCGCCGCTAGGTGTCAGTGACAGTGGCATCTCTGTTAGCCAAAGTTGGAACTACTTGAAATTGAACTTGATGGGGAGCCTACGGGCGATCTATTAAATTACCCCACTATGGCCATTGGCTGGAATTCAAATACAATATAAACAAGAAGTTCCGTGACGAACTAAAGAGCATACATTTCTTAAAATTTAAGATTCATGCCAATGATTAATCTATATGGATCTATCTAGAATAATGACGAACTTAAGTTGGTAATATCGAAATTTCTAATTAGTTCGAAATACTGTATACATGGCATAATGTAGCCTGATAGAGAACTACAGTTGGCAGCCCTGGTGACTGAATATATTCTTAGTTCCATCTTTTAAGGTACAGAATACAAAATTTGGTTGAAGTCCAATGGATAGCATGCACGTTACATGCAGTTAGACCTTGGACTTATCAGCGCGCGTAAAATCATGTTGACAACAATGTCATGCATGTGTTGGTCAGAAATAATCTGAAATATTATGATCTCGTTTAGTGCCAATTTTGGATGAAATCCATTTGTTAGTATAGAAATAACTAGTATTTTAAAATTGGACCTATCAGCAGGCTTAGAATCATGTTGGCAGCACTGGCCTAGGCCTATATTAATTATTCCAAATCAATCTAGAATGCCAGTACTATACGTGTGCAAAGTTCAGAGCTATTGGCTTGCATACTTTCTGATATATTGATATTAGGGTAACAAAAATAGAGACAGTATTTATTAACAGTTGGCAGCCCTGGTTACTCTTAAGAATCGGCATAGTCATATCTGTTGTGGTACACATAGCACACACGAAATTTGGTTGAAATCCAAATGATAGTATAGACGTTTCATGTATTTAAAGTTGGACCTCTCAGCAGGCTTAGAATCATGTTGGTAGCACTGACGTACTGTATATAAGTTACTCCAAATTAATATAGAATGTCCGGTACTATACGTGTGCATAGTTTAAAGCTGTCGGCTTTCATACTTTCTGATATATAGGTATTTGGATAAAACATTGAGAGCATTTATTAACAGTTGGCAGCCCTGGTGGCTCTTAAGAATACGCTCAGTCATATCTGTTTATGTACACCTAGCACATACGAAATTTGGTTGAAATCCAATTGATAGTGTAGAAGTTATATGCATTTAAAATTTGGACCTATCAGCAGGCTTATAATCATTTTGGGAACACTGCCATGTATGGCCTCCTGGAAATTAAACTGCAATATTATTATCTATACCTGTGCCAATTTTGAAATAGCTCCCTTTCATACCTTCCAAGATATCCAACATGGAGCTCAAATTTTAATTGCGATTTTTCAGCAGTTGGTAGCACCGACATCATTTTCAAATATGGCCGTGAGATATTCACAGACAGACAGACAGACAGACAGACAGACAGACAGAAGGACAGACAGACAGACTGAAGGATAGACAGACAGACACACATTTGCCCGATCTCATAAGTCTACTTTTTCCTCATTTTTGCAAAATGTGAAAAGTAGGCTAAAAAACTATGCATTCCAATGCAAGTAAGAGAAAATTAATAATTTTTGTAGCTAAAAGATTACATATGTCAACACGAATTTTGAGTTTTGAGTTTTGAGTTCTGTATGTCTGTTTTTGATTTGTCATGCATAACTAATGAATTAAAAATTAGTTTTACCTAATTCTGTTTGCTTTCGGAACTACCACAACAGTAGTTCAAATTTGAAGGAAATTCTCTATTTTCATAAGTTCAAACGAAAACGAACGTTAATTAATATACCTATATCACGTTTATTTAGTTAATTTAGTTAGTTGTTATTGTTTTAAGGGGAGGAACTACGAGGCCATCTGCCCCTCACGTTTAGTTACAAACCATGGTTACCGTTACCATTAATCTACAATCTACAAATTAAAAGAAAGAACGATACAAACAAGCTTTAAAACTGAATATTTTTCGTGGTACTTCTGTGTGGCTACGAACTTTCTGGTATTAGCCCCCAAATGTAATCGCCCATAATGTTCTCATTATATTATGCTCAGCGGCACATTTAATCTGGCATGGGTTGTCTAAATCAATCATAATACATCATAATACATAATAATCATAATACATTCAATTGGTGGGGGCTTTGCTAGATCGATAGACTGAAGTGTGTTCCTCCACTACGCAGGCAGCATAATGATTATGTAAAACTTGCCCACCCACGTAACCAATACAAGATCATAGATGATGATTTGCAAATGTCATCATTGGCCAAGCTTTAATTAATTTTTCTGCTCTTTTATAAGCATTCAAAGCCTGAAAATATTTCTAACATTTGGTGTTATTTAAAGTTTTGTGAATATTTTCATTAGAAAACAGTGCTGTAGGAGCATCCGATTGTATAATGCATTCCATATATTAATGCGCAGGACAAATACATTCCATTCGGTGGCATAGTCGGTAGCATGCTGAACTGCTATGTACAAGATCGTGGGTTCAAACCCGGCCGAAGTCGTCTGAGTCGTCTGAGTTTTAAGAGCGCTAAAATACTTCAGTAAGTCTTCCTTCGGAGGGGAAGTAAAGCTGGAGGGCCTATGTCATAAATTTATGGCACGTAAAAGAACCTACCACTGCAATTGGTAGTGTGTAGTGTATAGCCTTTAAGGGCTTATACTGTGTATTGGGGGTTGTGTTAGCGTGTTGTGGTACCTGGGGACGGTTTAGGGGGATGTTCTCTATAGGGGTGTGGAAGGAACGGTTACGTGAGTCAAGTGTAACTCGGTGGAGAGCTACCAGGTGTACAGAGTGTGTGGTGAGCTCGGGGATGGGGGTGCTTGCAAAGGGGTTGGCGTGATAACAGATAACCTGTTGATGTACGATAATTATTCAGCGCGTACGGACAGCGCGTACGTGTGGGTGCTAAGTGGAGTAGACCTGCTGACCGGTGCTTTGTGGCAAGTCGGCAGGCGAACTGCTTACCTAATGCTTTCTGATAGTTAAATAACACGGGGCCCGACCAGGTGAGGGTTGGAGGGTAGGGATTTATCGTACAATAAAATAAAATAGGAGATCAAGAATGCTAGTATTTAAGTAGTTTTAATTACTACTGGTATGGTGAAGCCTGATGACTTCACAGATCATTTCTAGTGCTTATGAGCACAGTGTTCAACAAGTACAATGACAAAGTGTAATAGGGGTGGAGTGTAGGTGTTATGTAAGGATGTATCTCATGAGCACACTTACCAAGATGATAGCCGTCGCAGTGCAGACCTTAAGGGTTCGGCAGGCACATGACCAAGATAGGGGGGGGTCTGGTCTTTTATAGCCCTGGGCGCTGCATACTGGCGTGTCAGTGAATAGTTGACACAGATAGTGTTGGCTGGTAGTGTTTAGCCAATGTGTCGTAATAAGTGTGGAGTGTTGTTGTTTATTACTTCAGGGTTTAATGTGTTCTGTAGTGTTGAGAGTAGGGCCTGAAGGGGTGTAGAGACTGGACAGATAATGTAGTTTTTAGGAGGTGCAGCCCTATAAGGTCCGTAGGGGACCTTAGGGATGCACCAGTAGCAACATTTGCTGGTTAGGACCTATATTTAGCTTGTTAGCAATGCTCTATCAAGTTCCAACGTTCTCCACTAGGTGTTAGTGACAGTAGCATCTGGTAGCCAAAGCAGGAACTACTTGAAATTGAATTTGTTGGGAGCTCTCGGGCGTTCAATCAATAATGTCCAGCTATGACCATTGGCTGCGTTTCACATTTAATAATATATAATAATACTGGCTGACCCGGCAGACGTTGTCCAGCCAATCAAAGAAAGTGTTGTAACTGTTTCTTGTAGTGCTTTTGGATACACAATAGTTTTTCCAATTTCTGTTAACTACCTCTAAACTATCGTAAATGGATTAACTAATTTAGAAACATACGTGGGAGCGTGCACAACAGCTCACTCAAGTTTCATCGCAATCGATGAATGGTATATGAACGAATACGGGATTTTGTTGAAACGCTTCACGCTTCGTCACTCATTTGTTGCATCTACTCGTACGCTACGTATTGTAAAATGGATTTACTAAGTCGAAAACCTTCCCTGGCGTGTACACAACAACTCGTCCAAGATTTTTCGCAATGGGATGAATGACATATGAACGCATACGGGACTTTGATGAAACACTTCGCGCGTCGTCGCTCATTTGTTGAATGAACTCGTGCGTTATCTATTGTAAAATTGATTTACTAAGCCAGAAACCTTTCCTGGAGTGTACACAACAATTCAGCAAAGGTTCATCGTAGTCGGACGAATGGTATATGAACGCATGTGGGACTTTGTTGAAACGAATCGCACGCCATTTTGTAGAAGCTACTCGCACGCTCTGTATTGTTAATTTGATTTACTATGCCTATAACTTCCCCGGGAGTGTGCACAACAACTCACCAAAATTTGATCTCAATCGGAGGAATTTTATATGAACGCATCGCTATCACTCATTTGTATAAGCTACTCGCACGCTACCTATTGTAAATTGGATTAACTATGCCTATAACCATCCCTGGAGTGTGCGCAACAACTCACCAAAGTTTGATCGTAATCGGATGAATGGTTTATGAACGCATAAAAGACGAACGACCTGACCTGACCCATGCATTCGAAGCCGGCACAGACTATTGTAGCCTGTCAGCCCGAGGGCCTTGAGAGCTGTATCTAATGATTTTCGACCAACTGCAACTGTGTTATGGTGATTGGGTGATTACAATGAAAGCAAATTGGCCAGAATGTGACCTAAGGTCATGAAATACAGAAAGTAGAAAGGATGGTAGAGATGAGTAGTTCTGAAGAAATCCGAAATTAGAGATGAAATCGGAAATAGAAAGTTCTTAAGAGAAGAAAAGGTGTGCTATAGTAGCGACTTTGGTATGAAGAGGCAAATCATTCTATAATAAGGTGGGGGCGCTTATGACGGCTCCCACTGGCTTGGTAATCACCCAATCTGTTTATGAGTGGGTTTGTACTTGAGGCTATTAGTATCAAAAGGAACAATCTCCAATTTCCATCGAAATTGAGTTACTGACACCGTTGTATTGTGCAACTAGCCCTCTACCACACTATGCTGTTTGTTTCTGTCAAAAAGAACAAAATCCCATCGTTTTAGGGCATGAAAATACAATGTTGCTTTCAAACAGAACAATCTCCGCCATCTGTTGGAATCAAATGGGACAATCTCCGCTACTACCAATCAGCTCCGTCCGTTCCGTTCATGTGACTGCTGCCATATTGGTTCAATGCAGTGATAAAGAGACTGTCCTGCTCACGTGTGCCAATTTTCTCGTATTTTGCAGTTATATTGTAGGTATGTTTTGTGTTTTAAGACTATATGAAGGTGCACTAACATATTATATCATCACAACTAGCTGTAACTTTCTTTTAGGTGTTCTGTGATGGATACGACACCGCAAAACGTGACACCTCTCTCACCCTCAAAAGCTAGGAATCTTGTACAATAGTAAGGTTACAGATTCAGTATTAAAAACCACCAAGTATTATTTTCTAATGGTTTTTAATACTTGTTTTAATCCTGTTCTCCCTGCATACAAGTTGATGAGCGTCTAAAACAAGAGCAAGATTCCACAGAACGAAGTTAAATAATGATAACTAAGCCTGTACACGAACTAATAACGAAGGCATTTTACACTCTACTGAGAGAAGCTGGTGAAGAGACTCTTATATCCGTTGACATGCAGAAAAACCAGCGTTTACCCCGCATCCCAGATCAAGGGGCTTATTACTCCCGTCAACTTTACTTTCACATCTTTGCTATAGTTCAAGATACCTCCCAATGCAGGCTTACCAAAGACAATGTTTTTTGTTATTGCTGCACGAAGGACCAATATGGAAAAGGGTCTAATCAGATTTCTTCAGCGCTGATGAAAACTGACTTGAGAAATTACAAAGAAGTGAGACTCATGCGGGGGTCAAAATAATAACAAGAACCTCCTCGCCATGTCCGGTAAATGGCTTCTGACTGCTTCAAGTAACATTGAACGTATTGAAATGGTGTTTCCTGTATGAGGTCACTCTTTCATTCCTCCAGATCGTGTATTTGGCAATATCTAAAAATACATCAAGAATGAAAGAGAGATCATTAGGTTACTCCAGCAGGTTACTTGGGCATAGTTGCAAATCATGGAACGGTCATTAACCTTGGGAAAGATTGTACAGTGTTCGATTGGAAATCCAGCACAGATGCTGTTCTGAAGCCAACTGGATCATGGCACTTCAAATTTGCTCCAAGTAAACGAGTAATACTAACGCGGGGTGTCAAAAAATGCGATGTGAAAGTAAGAGGGGAGACAGCATACCGTATTGACACTAACATGCCCATGTTCATTACAAAGAGAAACTGTTCCATGTCTGAAATAAAACCCAAGGAATTACCAGCGAACAACATACAGAAATTGTCAAAAGATAAACAGAGACGTTACGAAACTTCTGTCATCCTATTTCGGTGAAGACTGGAAAACACTTTCCGAGCTTCGATACTATGTCGATGTTCAGCACAGAGCAGAAATACAGGATGAAGATGGACAGAATCCGCAAGATGATCTTTTGTGTGAAACACTTTACGATGATGACTCTCTTTTGATGGTTTAATTCATATTTGAATTTTGTCCAGTGTTCATCATTAGGTATGGTGCTGTAATCCAAGTCAATGAATGTTGTGTTTTTAATTACATAAGTTAAATTTGAGTTGAAATACTTATGTCCAAAATAATAGGGCACTTCATTAGAACAGTTTACACATTTCTCCTCTTTCTTTTGTAACCGTAAATGGCATTTTGGCTAAAAGGAGGAGTGTAGGTATTACTCATTCAACATTTGATTGCCGCAGATCGTGGCTGCGGCACCTTTTGTTTTTCATTGCACCATGAGCCCCGCGAGGTGAAGCGGAGGACACAGCGATGACAGAGTGCAGTTTGCACATAAGTCAAGCAGCATCGCGTCAAATAAGCGTCACAGGAGTTCATGTTACCACGAACAGTTAAACGATGACTGAGGCTACTGGAGCTGAGTCATATCCTACTCGCGCAACTGTACCTTTCAACGAAGCAGGCTGACGTGTGACACAAGTAAACAAAGAATAGTTCCATCTCGACCGCCAGCAATCAATTCGTGAAATAAATGATACTATCACATATTTCTATGTTAATAACAGAAAGGACAATCTCCATGCATGTTGATTTCAAAAAGAGCAATATCCACAAAAATCGTACAGTTAGAATCAAAAGGGACAATCTCCAAAATAAAATTTAAAATATCTCACTTACTATTAATCATATGGTTGGTTTTCTTTGATTACTCGCATACAACCGTTTACTTTATGTATAAGAAAAAAACATCCAGATAAAAAATTACTCCTACTGTAAAATGCAGGAAGGTGGAGATTGTTCCTTTTGATACTAATAGCCTCACTTAGTGTAGCTGTTCTGTAGAGTCTAAATGCCTGTCCGTGAATTCTTTCACTGATGGTCGGTAGACCGTATTCATTATGTAGTTGAGCGTTGCGCAAGGAACCAGGGGGCGCCCGATATCGTGCACAGCGCTCTGTTCTGGACGACCTGAAGTTTATTGATAGTAGAGGGGGCAGCATATCCCCACGCTGGGCTGGCATATTCCATAATAGGACGCACAATTGTGCTGTATGTAAGGAGCCTACTTCTGTCATCTAGTGCACTCTGGGACTTAAGTAGGGGCCAGAGTTTCACTTGAGTTGCTTTCGCTAGGTTCTCGCGCCGAGTGACCTGTGCGAAAGTAAAAGACGAACGAACAAACATTCTTTTATATATATACCAGGTGGCTGTAACTTGCAGAGACAAACAGAAGAATTCGACATCACCGCCATCTTTGGTACAAAACATAACTTTCCGCCACGGGTGGTGTGTAAGGTATGGCGGTAGTTGCACAGGTTGCAACCAGGTGGCTCTAACGTGCAGAGACAATTAGTCCAAAGACTTCAGCTTTCACAGGCTAGCGGTTTCCACGACGACTGTTTTTGACTGTATATTGTTGTTCTAAAATTGTGTGTAAATTGTGGTTTTAAAATTGTGTTCATTTCACCAACCGGGTCAAATTGTGAATCTGAGCCATACAGTGACCCACTCGAATATACATTAAAAAAATTTCATCAAAATCGGTCCAGCTATTTAGGAGTAGTTCAGTGATATATACACGTGTCGATGAATTATATATAAAAAGTTTTCCGTTGATAACGTTGCTCGAAGTCCATCACGTCTTGGGTGAAAACTTCCCCCCCCCCCCCCCGTCTCTTCTGAATATGCCCCCAAGTTATCTTTAAAATGGTCCAAGTGAGCAAGTAACATTGTGTACGATTAAGGACATTCTGCAACCCATAAGTATTAAGTTCTCAAGCAAAATGGAAATAAGCTCTTTGTAATTCTAGCTTTCTTATTTCCAAGGAAGTCATGGATCACTGCTTTAAGGCTGTACCATGCTTGCTTTTCGTGGGTGTTGAGTAATGGTGGGAATTCTTCACTGGCCATTAGTTTCTTTATTTGAGGAACGACGAAAATACCAGCTTTAATTTTAGCTTCTGACAATTTAGGGGAAAAAGTCCTTAAATATCGAGAAGTTTCAGAATCTTGACGAAGAGCCTTTACAAACTACACCATGAGGCCTAATATTATATGCAACGTTATTTATCATTGCATTAAGTACAAAAGCAAACTTTATTAATTATGAATGGCGTTTTTGGTTACTGTTTGATATGGAAACTACGAAGATATTCATTAAATATTAGACTCAACATGAAGAGTTTTGTTTGTTAACTTGTGTTATTACAGTGCTATTTTTTTTCATTGAAAAAGTCTGATCGTTGCGCATCACTGCGGCCTTATTACCGGCCGTCACCTCTGCCGATACCAGTGTCTCGCAATGTAGATGGGAGTCAGCAAAATCCGCAATATTAAGGGGTTGATGGAAAACATGGTAAATTACGGAAAAGGGCTTCAAAAAATTAACTTTGTACTATAATTAAGAATCCTACATAGTCTATTTGTGACATAAATTCAGTTCTTCACATTTAATCTGGCATGGGTTGTCTAAATCAATCATAATACTTTTGAATAAATTTAATTGAATAACTTCCTAGGTTCTTTTTTGATACTCGATCAACAGTGGAACCTATTTTTGTTGTAAGACAAACAATGGAAAAACACTGGTGTTCGGGATTGCTTCTTGTGGGAGCGGTTTGTTGCCGAGCCGCACGTCGGTGGCACTCGTTTGGAGACTGGACGTCAGCTAAGCCCCCCAGCGGCTATATGGTCAACTAATTTACAGCTCTGCCCTACCTGATAGCCAATCTAATTTTGTAGTCCTTGATTCCTTTGTTGTATTAACTTACATATTGTTCTGTGTGCTATGTCGTCGTCGTGCTGGCTTTTGGTCAAATTAGTATAATAAAATAGTTAATACAACTCGGTGCATTCGTGATATGATTCAGTCCTAATATGATTTACAGTCCATTCCATATGCATTTTCGTAATTCGTCAACTGGGCATATGGAAAGACATGATAATAACATTCATTAACTAATAATTAGAGAAGGCATATAATAGTGTCCCTAGAGACAGAGTTTGGGAAAGCCTAAAACAAAAGGGTATTGGAGAAGAAATAATACAAAGGATAAAAGCGATGTACAGTAATTGTTGCAGCTGTGTCAATGCTCAAGTAGGTGAAACAGGATGGTTTAAAATTGAACATGGATTAAAACAAGGAACTGTACTCTCATCATTGATATTGATACTGGTCATGGATGATATACTTAAAGGCAACAGAGGAAACTTGCACAGGTACATGAATGAACATAATCCCATTTGCTGAGGATGTTCTGATTTGGGGAAAGAATGATAATGTGGTCCAAGAACAGCTGAATGCACGGAAGGAAAATTTTGAGAAATGAGAAATGAAAATCAGGGAAAAGTAAGACAATGATAATGACAAGAGGAAAGTGGTGTAATTGGAACACCATTGGATCGACCAATTAAAAGTCTCCATTTTCAGAGAGAATTCTGAGTGAGTTCAGAATTAGTAAAGGTTGAGCTTTAAAGTATATGGGATGGAACATGATAAGAGCAAATACAAAATTAAAGAAAGATAGAGAGCAAGTAGCTTTAAAATAAATATATATTGACAATTTTCTTTACAAGATTGCGTCTAGCAATAAACAAGGTTAGTGCCTTAAACACAACTGAATAGGGATGTAGCTGGAGAAAGTTCGCGTCTTAAACAGAACTGAATTAAAGTTACAGATCTTCTGATTGAAAATAAAAATGTAATTTGTAAAGATTTGTGAAGGCTGACAGGGAGAAAAATCCTGCCTTACCTTTGAAAAAGAATGTTTTGGAGAGTTGCCAAAATGCAACAGAATAACTTTCAAATAAATGTGATGGCAGACACAGAAAGCGTGAACTGCATGCACGATTTACTGAGAAGTTGCGATGGCAGAAACAGGTGGGCAAGTAGCCTATAACCTGAACGTGAACCACAAAATAAGTAGTGCACAAGAACAGTGCAATGGCAGATACAGGTCTGCTTTAGAATAAACATGACAAAGTATGAAATACATAATACATCTTAGTACTTAACTTTGTAAGATAGTGCGGGCGACGATCCACATTTGCGTAGCACAAGGAAGACATAGGTTATGTCTAGTTTGAGATTGCGTGCACGAAAGTACTTAACTTGAAAGGGTGTGGTTAACATTCCACACGTGTGCGAAGATTACTTGAGAAAGTTAATTTCCAGTTGTGGTTTCTTTCACAAACGTATTTGACGGAGCTGAAAAACACTCGCAGATTAGTAAGGTTGACCTTTGCTATTAGAAAGATTAAGTGACAATATTCACATAAGTCGGAATAGATTTCCTTAGTACACGAAGATGCATACTTGAGTTCGTGTTGCAGGAACACGTTCATGTTCAATACAAGTTGGATTATTTGAAACATGTCTTGACGACATGACGAAGGTTAAAGTTAACACTTCTTGATGCAGAATTACGATGCGAAGTTTATACAAGTATGAAGTTTATCGTCCGGTGCTCAAGACGGGTGGTAGCGTAATGCTAACTCGGAAATCACACAGAAGATGGGTCGGCCAGCAGCTTAAATAGCAGGCAGTACAAGAGTCCAGAACAATCGGATGTCCGGCCATTGGCGTGTCCCACACATGTGGCCAGGAAGAAGCGTGCTGATTGGCAGAGAGCGGCCATGTCATGGAGACGGCCAATGCGTGCATAGCAAACTGAGGTCGGCTGGACAGTCCATGATACCACGAGGTATGAGAAAGGTGACCTAATTAACACTTGGAAAAATGTCTTAAAGGCGAGATAATATTGTAACACAACAGGTGAGTATGAAAATAATTTTAAATATAATTGAATTAAACAAGAAAGTGAAATAAAGGATATTTGTCACTAACACGTGGTGACGAAAAATGAGGTTATGAAATCGAATACTAGTCTGACTTTTGCCATAACAAAAACCTACAAAAATTAACAAGTTGATCATTCGCAAATGCGAACAGAAAGATAGACGAAAGTGTGTGTGTTTGAGTCTCCTGTCTTTTGACTAGTTCGATGCCTCCCTGTTCTAAGCTAATCGTTTCATCTCTACATAGCTACCACACCCTACGTCCGAGGCAATCTGTTTAACATATTCTAACCTTGGTCTACCCCTACAGTTCTTGTCCTCGACCCTTCCTTCCATCACTAAGCTTTATATTCCTGGGTGTCTTGGGATGTGTCCTACCAACCTATCTCATCTCTTCATTAGCAGTCACCAGAAACTGTTTTCAGGATTTTACGACTAGGTGGTAGCATTTGTCGTTACGAAATTCATGGTCAGGGGAAATCAATTAGTTAACTCAACACAACTCATCTCCTGCACCGAGGCAACTCTATAGAAAAGATACACAGTATTTGAAGTGCTGCGGAATAAGCCGTACTGTGGAGTTAGCTAACTACCCTAAACTGCGCGTGAGTGCGACACTTGCGGTTCTTTTACGCCCCCTGTATAACTTACCTTGTTTTGTTCTCGGGATATATCTCAAATAATCCATTTAATCCAGAGGTGTCTGTGGCATACCTGCAACTTTACAAAACAAATATCAGGAAAATTCAGGAGATGCAAATAGTGCATATTAGCTAAATGAATTGGCACACTATGCTTCAAAATGATTGACGAATAAAAGCATTTGGCATTTTATTATCCCATTACTTTTACTTTTTACACCAACATCTAAATTTGTTTTTTATTTTTTCCCACACTTTACATTTTCTTGGTGCTTCCATCTCCTCACGTATTCCGAAATATCAATTTTTCCACCATGTGAGATATCAAAAACATTACATCGACAAACAGTACAGAATGGAAAATAATTGACCTTTGCTGGATTCATTAATGCAAGGAAATTGTACCGAAAACGGTTTCAAAAAACAGAATTGTACTTTTTGGTCAAGTAAAAAAATGTTCTAAATGGTAAATGTGTTCGTATTCCATAGTGAAGAGTCAAACACGAAGCAAAAACACTAGAATGTGACGAAAATGTCGCTGCAAAGTCAATAAACAATCACTTACACTGGAACAAAACCTATTTACAAATTCATGTACCCAAATAACGTTCATTGCCTGCCCACTATAAACACTGCCAAAAATACTGGAAAATGTTTGGAAGTTCACCAATAATTTACAAAAATTGGGAGGATAACTTGAGAAATCGTGAAGCGGGAAAAACTATGGAAAATCGGGAGTCTACCGCCTAATTTTGGTATTCTTTCTTCCTTTCATGATCGTCACACCCGATTTGGATCTATAATTGCAATTCCTCCACATCATTTAGTCTACCTGCCTTCAGTAACTCCCAGATTATATCGCTCCCAGGTGGCCGTGACAGTCGTCGACTTTGAGCTCCTCGTATTTTAAGCTTGTTATATAAGTTTCATACTTTAATACGTTTAGTTTCTGATTTGGATAGTGATTTTTAAGTGCCTTATCCGAATAAAAAAGTGTTTATGTAGTGTCGGTGGAGGTATCATTGCCATGACTGTGAAAATGTCATTTTGAAGTGTGTTTATATTCATGCCATGGTTGCTAGATCCTTAGTCACAGCAACGTATAACCCCAATATTCGTTCTTGAATGTGACTTTTGCATTGTGTGTTGTGTCTCCTCTCATAAAATTGATGACTATTCAACATAAATTCATTTGTATGCGTGTAATAGGACGTGCACGAGTTTAGATACAGAGTAAGGTTAAGTGTTCTTCCACGTAACCTAGAAAATTACAAGGCTACAGGTTTTCTACATACAGTATTCCAATCAGACTAATATACTCTATCCATGGTTTACATTTAGATGACGTCCACTATTGCATTACAGTTTACAATTCCAAATACCTTTGCAAGATAACTATACAGTACACAAAGATCATACTCAACTAACAGAAGAGCAAACTGAATAGGCTGGTATCGGGCAGCAGCGAGCACCAGTATAGACTTGATGCACGGAGCAAATTATGCTTTAGATGGATCAAGATCGAAGACTCATGGGCGAAATCAATCATAGTCTGCTTCTTTGGTTATGATACTGCGATGTGGAAAGGAAATGAAAAGACTACCACATTATTATATTTCCTGAACGTCGGAGGACGGATAATAAATGATGGCAATTCCTGGAGTAAAACGTTCCAGACGTCAACTACTCCCCGGAAAAAGGAGTTACAGTAGACTGAAGGAAGAAGCTGATGACCGGGAACATCGGCATCCGAAATTTTCTGTATTAAGACATGGACCTGCCACTAGGCAGAATTCTGTGTCGGGAACTAGATTTTGGAATTGTCCTCGTGACGTTAGAAATTGTACATCCCCAACAACTTTGAAACGTGCATGTAAAGATTTCCTCTTGAATTCGTAGGCCAACTAGAACAATTTGTGTATGAGTATGTGAGTGAATGATCGATCATAGTAAAGCTTTGTTAAAACTCCATGTATTGTTATTACTGTATGTAATTTGTATAGCTTAGTTAATATCACACATATGCCACTTTAATTCTAGTGTTTAAGTTTTCCTCAAAGACAAATGTTGAAATTTTTCGGCCATGTCATCCGGCGAGACGGCATTGAGAAGCGTATCATCTAGGGTAAAGTTGACGGGAAACGGCTGAGGGAACGTGCCTCGGTACCTTGACCAGATAAAGAGTCTGACTAATCAGCCACTTCAGAAATTAATGCTTGCAGTAGAAGACCGCGGTGTATGGCAAGGTATTGTTAACAGAATTGCGTGAAGGGTCATGACGTTCGAAATCGAAGTACGACCAAGAAGAAGAAGAAAGTTAGTTAGTTATTGTTGTTTTAAGGGGTGGAACTACGAGGCCATCTGACCCTAAAAAGAAGGAGGTTAATGATAACATGTACAGGGTGTAACAAAAATGTACGGCACAAAATGCAGGACACATTCCTCATACGTAGACGAAGAAATTATGTTATATGAACATGGGTCTGGAAACGCTTTGTTTCCAAGTTACAACTCATTTTACCCATTAATCATGGGAAACACACAAGAACAGAACGATGGAATCATGGGGAGCATGCAACCGTGGTTACGTCTGGTTACGTTGTCATTTTCGTAGCTGCACCACCAGTGTTTTGTATTACATGGCCCTGTTGCCATGCGACTTACATCATTGCTTGTTAACAGCTGTGCAACAAAACGTGCACTCTATGCACGATGGAACACCTCCTCATTTTAGTATTAATGTCCGTCGGCTTCTAAATAACAGATTCGGCGACAGATGGATAGGTAGAGGTGGACCAATTGCCTGATCTCCACGCTCTCTGGACCTAACCCCACTGGACTTTCATTTGTGGCGGCATTTTAAAGCTCTTGTGTATCGAACCCTAGTACAAGATGTTCAGTGTCTCCGTGCCCGTATTATGGAAGGTTGCGAAACATACGCAATACTCCAGGGATACATCAGAGCATCTGAGATTCACTACGACGGCGGGTAGACGCATGTATCAATTCTAGCGGAGGGCATATTGAACATCTCATGTGAGCAAGAGTTGCATGTGGTAGGCCCCTATGCGTGTACGTTCTGTTCTTGTGTGTTTCCCATAGTTAATACGTTTGAGACAATGCGATGTAACATGGAAACAAAGCGTTTCCGGACCTATGTTCATATAACATAATTTCTTCGTCTACGTGTGAGGAATGTGTCCTGCATTTTGTGCCGTAGATTTTTGTTACACCCTGTGTAAGTATTCATAAGTTGCATTGTGTGTGGTTAAGTGTAAGAGAGGGTCTAGAGCCATAACTTCACCACAATAAAGACATCAATAAATAAATAAGTAAATCGGGAACGTTGGCAGGTATAATGTCGTGTTCTCTGAACTACGGCATTCGTGACGTATGAGTTAAATCAGATTTACTACAGTCTTCTCTGATATCACGCACTTTAACCCTACCCTCGCGCCAGCCTTCAGCCACCATACCCAAGCACATGAGGCTAAATGAATTAAAAACAAAATTGATGAAGGTGTTCAAAAATTTATTTTCCGTCAGTGTATAATAAAATTTACCAAAACTAAAATCAATAACAGTCTGTTCATTTGCCACAGCCTAGTCTTGTACTGTCCTAGAATATCTCACTTCACATGATCTCCTCGTGAGACACTCAACGTAACTTAAGTCACACGTAGTCTTTACGACTGAATAACAGTATCCCAAACTTCCAACTTGGCGAGCTGTTCGTCCAACCATGGCCTTAGGTAAACCATGTTGGCATACACGGCAGGGGCCTTGCTGTTCATGCAGCCTATACCCCAGGACACAATGCCGACTTGAATGTATCTCTCAGGGTCCACTTTGGACTGGCACATCAGCGGACCTCCACCATCACCCTGTAACAATACAATCAAATGTTACGTTTGAAAAAATATGGCATCAGCTATAGGTCACCTCAGGGGTTCTGAAAACTATATTGTAATACAGGGGAGTTTTATCATTAAGGGCCAAATGGGCCCAGCCCGTATTGTACGAGGTGAGTCCAGAAAGTAAGTGTCCCTATTTTTAGCCTATTTTCAGTCATGAAAAAATAGGCTTATGAGATCACCTTTTGTCCGTGTGTCAGTGTGTGTGTGTGTGTGTGTGTGTGTGTGTGTGTGTGTGTGTGTCTAATAACTTCTAAACGGCTGGAGCGATTTCAATGAAACTCTAAGTTCATAGCACTATTCCGGACGACCCCGTCCGTGCCCTTAAAATTGTGTTACGTCTCACCAATTCAACATGGCGACTGTGCGAAATATTTCACCTGCAATCTCCGAAACTATTACCGATATCACCCTGGAATTTTGTACCGTGATAAAGACCCAGCCTGGGGCTGGAAACTGTACAAGATGATGATGATGATGATGATGATGATGATGATGATAAAGGGAACTACTAGAAGTTCACGTATGTGACTTTTGAAAAACTGGTAACTACAAAACCAACATGGCGGCCAAGTGAAGTTGCGACTTATGAATAGAAGTTCTCGCGATTTAACCAACCAAACGCAATGAAACTTGGTACAGTATATGTTTATGCACATTGTAATGCACCGACATCTAACTTCGTTCAATTGTTTACATAACCTCAAGGTAGTCAAGTTGACGAAATTAGGCGGACATCTGCGCATGCGTAACAGATCTATGACGTAGCAAGCAAATGCCAGCCGGACATATCCCGCCTGACGTCAGTAGCGCGACAGCAGTGGCCCGAAATGTTGGCTCTTACCCCTTCTCCCACTGCGTGCGAAACATTGCGGAAGAGCGACGTGCCAATCAAAACAAGCCTGTGTGAAGCTAAATTAGGTTAGGTTAAACATTTGACAAACGCTCTTAGGTTCCGATGTTCGTTGCCAGGAGCTGGCTGCAGTGGCGTCTGGTAACCAGGTTCTGAACTAGTAGTCACTGACGGTGGCGTTTGGCGGCAAAAGTAGGAACTACTTGAAAAAATTCAATGTTCGCAGTCCTTACTTGAATTGAAAACAGATACACACACTAATACAGCCATCACAATTAACACCGGTTATCAGACAGATTCTACACATACCCAAAGTACACGGGGCTATATGACCGCGTTGCCGCAGCCCCTAAACTGAGGAACCAACCAACCATCGTCACACAACAAGTGTTCTATGGGAGTTCGGCTGGGAGGCGTTTGGTCATCCGTAGAGGCCATATTTTTGGTAATAGCGATACGCGCGAACTTTTCATATCTTCTTTCTTGCCTATATAATTATCACCTAGGTACTGAAAGTATGAAATATCACAAAAACTGATTTATTGCACGAATTGCGCAAATAATCTCGAAATACACTCCTCTTGGAACAAAAAAGTGCTAAAAATTATCGAAAAAGCTCTCCAATACAAGTTTAAATGCTTCCGAGGAATTGACCGTTGTAGTTTCCTTCTCATTTGATTGATAGTGCTGCATATTCTCTACACAAATGCCTACAAAGCCTATGTGTATTCAGTTCCGCGATCTCTAAGGCTATCGATGAAAATCTATATCTGCTATCGATTACATCAAATGGCGTTGTGGTGTAAGATACAGTAGTGCGAGTTCGCGACTGATAAAAAGTTATCGCCAAACATCCAGCATTTAAGTATAAAAATGCCAAAAACTAAAAGTCACAACAGTTTTCTCGAGGGCCAAGGAATACAACAGTGAAGGATTCTATGTAGGCTATATGACTGCAAGAAAGATTATAATGTGTAAATACTGCAATGTTCGTATTCAGTGGGATCGAAATGACACGCGCGGTAAACACTGCAGAGATTCAGAAACTATGAAAGGAGATTTGAGAATAAACATCCATCATTATGACAATTTATTTCACGAAATACCCACCGAAATAATATCAGTTTTAACACCGAAATCAACAGTTAAAGGTTACATCTAAATGGGTAGATGAGGTGAAGAGGGATGCAGCGGAAGTTTGAATTACTCCACCGATGGCCTACGATAGAAGAAAGTTCCGCAGTCGAGTTGACGGAGTAAAATCATTTCAGGAGAAACCACCAAGCAGGAGGCCCAAACGGATCATTTCCGAGGAGAGAAAACAAAGAAGTGACAGGATGAACAAGTTCTGGGAAGAGAAGAGAAAGAAAGCCAATGTCTTGAGTTTCTTGCGGTCCATAGTTGGCCAAATTCGATAAAAAAAAATAAAAAAAAAGGCCCTTCACCCACCATGCAGTCCTGATCTTGCTCCCAGCGATTTCAATCTGTCCGTGCACCTCAAGAAATTCCTGTCCTCCGGGAAGCGTTTTCACAATGACGAATTGTTAAAGACGACTATTACACGCTGGTTCCATTCGCAGGTGGCACACTTCTATGACTACAAAATTTGATATCACGCTGTGGCAAGTGTGTGGCGGCTTCGGTGGCGTAGTTTGTAGCATGCTGAACTTCTATGCCCAAGATCGCGAGTTCAAACCCGGTCGAAGTCGTCGGATTTTTTAAGAACGTTAAAAATCCCTCAGTATGCCTTCCTTCGGAGGAGAATTAAAGCCAGCGGTCCCATGTCATAGATTTATGGCATGTTAAAGAACCTTCCACTAATTACACCTGTGTGATGCTAAATTGTATAGGTTAAGAATGTAAACAACGCTCTTGGGTTCCTACGTTCGTTGCCAAGAGCCGACTGCGGTGGCGTCTGTTAGCTAAGTTCTGAACTAGTAGTCGTTGACAGTGGCATTTGACGGCAAAAGTAGGAACTACTTGAAATTAAAAGTCTGCAGTCCTCACTTGAATTGAAAACAGATAACACACACTAATACAGTCATCGCAATAAACACCGGTTATCAGACAGATTCTACACACACCCAAAGTACACGGGGCTACATGACCACGTTGTCGCAGCACCTAAACTGAGGAACCAACCAACCTGTGGCAAGTGTCTCAATTAGTTTGGTGCCTATGTCGAAAAATAGCTGACACATTGCTGTACCTGTTGGAAATAAAGTTTAGCATACAACTATGTTGTCTTTTATTTTTAAATAGGGAAACTTACTTTCTGGATGCACCTCGTACAAAATGTCTTCAAAAATTGCAGATATTCTACTTAAAATAAATGTTTTCCTTTCTTGAATTTTTAAAAGTAATTTAGTATAAACAGCTTATCCCTAAATTAAGCTCCTGAAACACTCGTGCGGTGTATTGTAATAGCAAGGGCCGCTCTACAGAATCTTCCATGTAAAGTACATGGAGTGAATGGCTGGATGAGACATATCACTGTCGTGCACGTGAATTCTTCTGTGCTATGAATGGAACTTCTTCTCTCTTCAAGTGCCTGAAGAATTGACCCATAACGTTGCGTTGGAGTGAAATAGAAAATCTCACTTTTTTCACTACCTGCTTCTGTCTGTTTGAAGGTCAAGCCGGTTTATGGGAGATAGGTCTATCCCATGCCCTTGAAGAGGTACTTGGTCATTGTTCCCATTTTGTTGAAGTTAAGATTTTACACAATCATTGTTCAAATACATCTTCAGTTGTCTGGTGTTCCAAGTACAGTCCAAGTGTGTTAATGCGTTCTGTGAAGGCAGTTAATTTCTATAAATTGTGCTTTTAACATTCGTAGTAGTTATTTAATATGCGCAGGCCGATAACCTAGATGTTAGGCCCCTTAAAACAACAATTATCATCATCTATTTAATATGCTGATTGCGTGCGACATTGGAAAATGATTGAAGTGGAATTTTTATTAGCAAATCCAAACAGCAGTATGCGATCACATGTATGACACAGGACATAGCTTCACAAACATAGAAACAGACCTATTGTACCCATTTCACCTGGAGAATGCTTGATCATCACTTGGCTAGGCTACTTTCGGTTTCGGGGTGTGTACCGTTCAGCCCACAACATGATCTCACATTCAGATATGGAAGCACTCTAGGATCTACAAGACTACTTTGACAACTAAACATATTACGATTAATATAAATTTATTTACTAAAAATTCCCAGGAAAAATACAATTACACATAAAACATCAATATTTTGGAATAAATCCCAAAATAACAAAAATCATAATCCATAAATTCTCAAAAATCATTTAAATCTATATTCTAGAGTTATCTTGCGTGGCTCAACTGAGCTGATATCTATTCTTAAGTGTCAATACAAAAATTCTTTCTTACAATATTTCACACTACAACAACCTGTCAGTCAGACTGATTTTATGTCAGCAAAAAGGGTCTTGAAAAATACTATCAAAAACAGGTATGAAGAAATGGCAAAGAAAACAGCAGAAACCAAATTATGGAAGGACATTGATGCTAAATGGGATCAATATAAATTAACACCAAGAAGAGAAGCTGTAGCCTTCTTCAGACTTAACACTGGCCATGACTGCCTTGCAGCTCATCTGAAACGAATCAACATCCTGAGATCTGAAGAATGCACACTTTGTCACGAACCTGGAAGTAAAATGGATAAGGGGCACTTGCTACATTGCAACAAACTTGATGTGACTGCTAGAATTTCTGGAAACCTCACACAACTCTATTGGAACGCAAGAAAGCTGATGGATTGGAATCCGGGCTAGCCATAGGAAACAACAACTACAACATATTTCATTTCTATTCATTTAGGCAAAGAGCATGCCTATCATTTATGAAAAATACACTAAGGCTTGCGGACATTTACCGTATCATTACAGTCCCTTCAGGGTCTTATTTTATCTTTAGTTCATTGTTTACTTTATTTTCAGTTACTTTCAAACTGTACTATTTCTTCCAGTTAAGCCTTAGGTTTCAACATTTTACACAACAAATCAACAATTCTTAACATGCGATGACTCGAACCCACATCCTTCCAACTTGTTTCTCATGCTCTAATGGGATTCATTAATGATGTATCATGTGCTATCATTTCCCTTCATTACTTAGATTACTTACAAACTCAATTATTCGTTTACACGTATTGCTTAATACATCTTCTGAGGCAGAAATCGATTACTTTCTTAACAAACTTATTCCTTGACTACTATGGTCTAATATTATGGAATTACATCAAACTTAGTGTAGGGACCATTGTCTAAAATCCACCAATTCAACAATTTACATTATATTCTTGTAACACCATTATTTATCATAATTGTATAACCTCCCGTTTTATTACTACTACCTATTCAGATCTTAAAACTTTTGTACACAGAGCGCCTATTGTATTAGCTCCCCCTTGCGGGCTGTGACGGCCGGCAAGGTCGCTAGATTCTCCCCTCAAACCACTTGGATTGTGATTTATGACCTAGTCTCGCTTCTCATTCATTCACCCCTCGCGACTTTTAACTGTTTACCTCTTCCCTTAAAACTGTATATGATAATTCAAGCTCACTCTTTAATTCAACCTCACTTTATTACAATATTCATTTCATTTCCTCATAATCAGTGCAATATCCTGAGATCACGACGATTTACATGCTTGTAAGGTGGACACCAGGAGATCACTATCATACCCTGATTCCGTCCTTCATATGCATTTCACACACTTTAATTTGGTCGGATACAACAACAATGCTGGCCAATAGGATAGGTTACATGACACTAGGCTTGGAGACTCTACACACGCCTCCCCAGTTGTATCATATCTCGTAGAAACCTTTTACTCCTTCCAGACTTACTTATACATTTGGCAACGCCGCAGACCAGAGATCGCCATCATGCCTGGTGGGACTTAAATGCAATTACAATAACATTTCTGCTGACTGGCAAAAACCCTTTAGTTTTTCCATGGGTGCAACCCTTAATAACAACGACGATTTCCGACAATTTACATACACACAGCTATTCCAGTGGGAACCATTTCATCCATTTATACCTTTTTATTTATCTCTCGAATATGCCTGTTATGGAATACATACTAGCTAGCCTGATGCTGCTTATTATTTAGTATTTATTGGCCCATTTTGGCAACACAATTTAAATAACTTGGATTTTCATCGCGTACTACAAATTCTCAATAACTCAACTTTCTTTATGTCGCGGTATTTCTTCACTGGTCTTTACTTAAGCATTTACCCTTCAAATGTGGCCTATAGCCTACAACTTCATAATATATTTCCAAGGTGTTCGTTTATCACCATTTATCTAATTCATTACATTTATGATCTGAATAACATTAATTTAAGGTATCTCAAAGATCCTTTAATATTCCATTACTTTCAACTAGAGCTCATTATTACATTTATTCATCATTACTTACGAAACGCAATTCCTCAATATATTTACACATCATTATCGGAGTATAGAAATTCGACACTTATTATTATAATTATTTTGGTGTTCATTTTATTATTACTTTATAGTTTATCAACGGCATAAGTTACTTGCCAATAATATCATTATAATCGATTTCTCCTCTCATATTTCAATTTTTATAATTGTTAATTATTCATTTTACGGGTTTCAATTTACTTTGCACTTTAATTATTACACTCTCATATTTGGCAAACTTATCTTTGCGATTTTTCCAACACATTTTGACATTATTTATTTATTTATTTATTTATTTACTAGTGCATTTACTTATTTATTTTATACATTTCACAAATATTGATCAGCACATGACACAACATTCTAGGATAATTAAAGATTTTCTACTCAGCGCATGTGACGTTCGGTTCATGACCAAATCTTTGAAGGACTTCACCCATCTCAATGCTTCAACAATACTGTACCTTTTTACACAACAATGGACCATTTTCATTCTCTGGTCTTCGATTTTACACTTATTTACTTTTTGATACATTATTCTTACACTTTTTAACACTTATTACGCTTAAAAACACTTATTTAACATTTACATGACACACGAATCATATTTTAGCGTTTTGCGATGCGGCATCACGGCGCTGATGATCCTGATGCGCTCCCTAATCCACATTGAATGTGACTTCGCCTTCTCGGAATCTCCTTCTTCTGTTCAGTCTTTATTCGGTACAGTCTTTCTAGTACGGTACCTTTGCAGCTCGTGGCTTTACTGATTTGTCCTATTAGTTCTTAGGCGAAAATGTTCGTAATCTTTGTTGCCGCTCTTTTTCATAGTTCTATCTATCGCAACTTTCGCGATTCTATAGCTTGGCTTCCAATTCGAAGTCCATACACTCCTATTTCTGTTTCTAGCTGATATATTTCTCGAATTAGTATTCTCTTCTTTGACTTCGCACTTTCGCAATGTTTCTCACTATGCAGTTTAAAATTAGTGTTCCTTTTGGGATTTTAATGTTCTCTGAAACACCCTGACTTTGGTGTAACGCAACTCGTTTTGCTCTATGCATTCCTAATTGTTTTGACCTCTACTGTTCTTTCCTTTGCAGTCTTTCAATGTTAATGTTTATAGACTTCCCTGAACGCTCAGAGTTTCTAACTCTGGATCGTTATATGGTGCAACTCCGTCTAGTTATTAGTGTAGTGCGCCTCAACTGAAGTTTAATTTTATTGCTTATTCAAGCATCGCTGAATGATAAGACCTACACTAGATTCTAACTCGAACTGTGTTCTCTCCGAACTACTTGTACTTTGATAGCGTAGCGCCCAACTGACTTAGTAACGCGTAGCGCAACTTACAGCGTAACTTGCCTCCCTGAGGCTTCTTGAAGACTGAGTGAAACTGACGTGCTAACGTGCCTCCCCGAGGCTTCGATCGACTGAGAACTGGGTGAACTGTGTGAACTGCGTGACTTTGGCTCCCTCAAGCCCTTATTTTTTCGATTTGGCGCAGAAATTAGTTCGTGACAATTTCGTGAGTTCAACTTTTGACTCCTAGCTCCAATCTGGTATATAATTTATTTCCAGATGTAATATGTAATAACTTTAAGATTGCCAGTTGGCGGAACGGAATTCGTTCATAGGTTAATTTTTAATTAATAAAAATAGTTGTTATTCATTCTTCGGGGCAAACCTGATTACCTCAGCATCCCTTCGTAGCACTCCACTCTGAATTCCAATGACGTCTTAGCTAAGCATTTTCTTGAGTGCCTATTTTACAGGTCTACCAACTCTCCGATTTATGCTGTTACTACTGTCTTAACTTCAAATCTTGTTAACATGGTGGATTTATTTTGTCTAGTTTTATGATGGGGAGTCCCTCATTTATATGTTGGACTTTCTGCTGACTTAACGCTTTTCGGGGCCTCTTTTCAAGTACGTCCTTAGAAAAATAGATCCCTCGTAAATGTCGCACTTGACTGGTAATAACTTCTTGCTGGATCGCTACCTCATGGAATGTTGAGTGTTAATTACGACCTTTAGCTAGGCATTTTCTTGCTTCGTTAATGGCCTCTCTAACGACTTTTTTCACTTAAAATGTCAAAAATAATGGGGCTTTATATATTCGCTAGTATTCAATAAGCCACCTGCATGTCTTGCTGTGCTTCTGAAGCTTATTTCACAACGAATTCTCCCCCTTGGTTTCTTACTGTTTCTATCAAACTTTAACATATTTTTATATATATGGTCAAGGGTTCACTTGTGCCAATATCGAAATGGGCACACTATGAACCACACACTACGAAGCAAAAGAGGGAACTTCACATAAAAGAAGCCGCCATCGTTACTTCCGACTCGACAGTTCACTGGCTGGCGATACGGTATTGCCAGCCCACTAACGCGAATCACCTGACGTACATGATTATAGCCGTAAAGTTAACAAAAACACTCGTAATGTGAACAGACATGTTTACCCACATCATACTCGTGAATAAGTACATAGTAGCAGACACTACACATATACTGCGGTTAATAGAATATTTCTGATAATGAAGCAGAAAAAAATGCAACAAATAAATTACTCACCATTACCGCTCGCGTCTGGAGTCGAAGATAATCAGAGTTCGAGAAAATGTATTATAAAACCTATAAAGGGAACGCACCACTCATTTCGCAGTCATGTCGTCACGTAAAGGAATGTTGTGGCTTGTCAGCCACTCAATGAGCACATTCTTTCTTGCTGCCATTGTTGGAGCTTTGTCGTGAATGACACTATGATACGGGGTATTGTCCATAACAATTGTGCTCTTCTCAGGCAAGTTGTTCAGTAATATTTCTTCAATCCATTTCCTCTCTTGGCGCTGTCTTCCTCGTGCTTGACCCCGGCATGACACTATCACACACACACACACACGGCAGAAATAACACGAACACTCCCTGACCAAAAGCTAACCTACAACTACACTTGATTATACTACTCTATGTCAAACGACAAACAAATACTAAGCTATTAAATAACAACAGACTAGAATAATATCAAAAAGAAAAATATACGAGAAATACGAGAATACACAAAGACACACATTCTTGGGAACAATCCCGTCAACAACAAAGTAACATATCGAAAAAAAGCAGGCAATGAATAAACAATGGGGGATAACAGGGGAAAATAGGTGATAACAGGGAAAACTACTAAGTGGGAAGGATGTAATTTGTACCGAAGTCTCAATAAACCTACAGTAGGTCTAAAGGAGAAGAGACTGGTCGTTAATAGTTGAGATTGTCCTTCACTTGGCATACATTCATACAGATTAGATCATTGCCGGCCATGACACAAACGAACATAAAACACAAGTGTTGTTTGTATAAGTTGCAACAACAGATGGCGCTGGTCGCACTTAGACGTAGCATTAATGACTAGTACTCAGAGCGGCAAGAAGATCGCACCACAGGCGGAATACTTTAATCTAGCACTCTCTCGGAGCATCTGTCCGAGGGGTACCTGTATCGAGAGCGGACGTTACAAGGATCAATTTCTAAATCCAGATAAGTGGCATAATTTTATTCCATTTAGTGCAGTGTATCAGTTGTGTATTCGTCACACGAGATATTACAACACCAGTACGCCATTACTTTAAATAGGAACGGTTGCCTAGAACATCAATAACAAAATAGTGTAGACAACATACTACTTAAGTTACTCAAAATAATAATTCAATATTATTTATTTATTTTTCGTATGACTTTCAGTGCCGGGAGTGTCCGAAGACTCGTCAGATGCTGTAGCTGCTTCAAGCGGACACACATGGTGTGAGCAACAAGTTTCGATCAAAATCAAGGAGTTCCAACTTTCGCTACCAGATGTCACTGACACCTAGTGGTGAATGTTTGAACTTTGATAGTGCGTTTCAACGAAATTCAACCTAGAAATTTAGCTTCACACAAGTTTGGTTAGTGGAAGGATCTTTTACACAGTATAAAGAAGACGAAAGCATCCTTTTTAAAAAGAGTGCTTTGCCTGTCCAAATATCCTCCATGCCGCCTTGTTTACGAGCTGTCTAGAGAATTGATTTTCGTGGAGGAGTTGCGTTTGAAGCTTCTGCTTCCAGACACTCAAGCATATAACGAACTTCTACAAGAGCTTCAACAGAAGAAGATTAGCATATAGGAGGACATCCACCTGTGTGATGCGATGACTAACCGTACATGGAGCATGGTGATTATCAGTTGAGGCACGTTATGATTCGAATGGTGCATGGTTTTCACCACCGTATATGTCGGACGAAGAGAATTCGCGAACCACGTCCTGAGTATAGGTGCATAAGATGTGACGGCCCATGTGAACGATATCACGTACTATCATGTAAACTGAGGGTAGAATCCCTCTCAAAATATTGAACTAATGATGGATCGTAAGAAACACGTTCTTGCACATTGTGCGCAATAAAGTATTAATTAAATCTATGGC
Organism: Meconema thalassinum; assembly: GCA_946902985.2. Lineage (NCBI taxonomy): Eukaryota > Metazoa > Arthropoda > Insecta > Orthoptera > Tettigoniidae > Meconema > Meconema thalassinum. The sequence goes on along the minus strand of OX336388.2, from coordinate 598,215,776 downwards.
ATGGGACCCCCGCGCCGGCTTTACTTCCCCTCGAAGGAAGGCATACTGAAGGATTTTAACGCTCTTAAAAAAACCGACGACTTCGGTCGGATTTGAATCCACGATCTTGGGGACAGCATTTCAGCATGCTACCAACTATGCAACCGAAGTCGCTATAATTCAATAGATCACAGGCAACATTAATAATAATAATAGCCTAATAATAATAACGCAACAACCATACAAGTGAACTATACAGTCTGTAAATAGGCTTGACGCGTTACACGTGCTTATGCAAACTTGTGTAATCAAGTATTGAATAGTCTATATAATTACGTATAATTGAGTCGTCCAGTTGCAAAGCTCTTTTAATTCACTTGCGAATAAGGATCATGTCGTAAAATTTGCTTTGCTCTGATTGTATTGTTTTATTTTGTTTTATTTTATTTTGCTTTTATTTTGATTTTGTTTTGTTTATTTTGTATTTGATTTTCTTTTTTTTTTTTTTTTGATTTTTCAGAAAACAAACAAAAAACACGAAGCAAAAAACAAAATTCAAAAAAAGCGAAATCGAAACCAAACAAAAAAAAAATCAAGAAAGATAAGCATAAAGTAAAATTCAAAAGCAAAAGCACAAAGCAAACACAAAACCAAACACACAAAGCAAAAAGTAGAAAACAACAAACACAAAAGATACGAGAGCCGAAGTCCAGAGAAACGTTTCTCATGAAAATGATTCTTATTCACAAGAGGATTAAAGGAGTTTTGCAACTCGACGACTCAATTCATAAACATCGTGCCCTAATTATACCTTAGTGGACAGGGTCTGAGGATGATTGCTTGACGTTCGATACATGCCATCCAATTAAGGACCCCATTTTGTACATAAAAGCGTGTTAGTGTGTAATTATCTAATTTCTTTCAGGTTAGAGTATAGGAATACTTGTTTCCCGCCTAACGTAATTTGGGCACAAGTTGTTTTAACCGACTGGAAAGCTTTCTTTAATAATAAATCCATTTTATTCCATACCTCTTAACACAAAGAAATTAAAAATATAGGACTTCATCAACTAAGGCGATAGAAAAATTTGCTTCATCCAAGTAGAGGAGTAGAGCCATGCGAGTACAGTTTTAATGCATGAACTATTTACTAAACTTGTTTCACATGTTGTGTTGTGTGGAATGATAATGACTGTATTGGCAATAATAAATGTCAAATATTTAAAAAAAAGTTTAATATGAATCAACAATACTGCAATACCATCTGGCCCACCCTAAAATTTGTGCCCCTGCTGTTGTATTTTTGAGTATGTAAGACAAACTCTCCTAAGTAAGGAAGCCTTACTAATTTAAGACATGGTAATTGATTCTGAATAATGAACTCCCTGTAAATCACCAATACGTTTTTCTTGTCACAGAATGATGATAATTAAGGGGCCTAACATCTAGGTTATCGGCCCTTAATGGTTTGGGTGATAGTGAAGATGAAAATGAAATGTAAACTATAACTAAAACTAACTACGAACTTATATACTAGAAGAAGAAATGGAAAACAAAAGGAGAATAAGGCAAATAAAGGACAGGAGGAAAAGAAATGCCCTCAAACTTCGAAGAATGCGGATTGGGGGACTTGGAAGGAAGGAGAGCCATGACAGGCAGATGGGAAAGAGAAAGAGGAGAGGGTCCGTCCCAGAGGTGATGGATAAAAGGGGGAAAACCGGACCCAGCTCAGGAATCCCTCAGAGTCGCCAACTCCCGAATTCACCAGCCGTGAGCCCCTTAGGGTGCAGCAATATCCTGAGTGCACCAGAAGTGGTGGGGCTACATACACCCTACCTCCTTTAGGGCATTGAGCAGAAGGCAGGAGATAACATGAAAAGAAAAAGAAGGCTGACCCCTCACAGAAGGAGGGTATCAGAAGAGATGAGACAAGGGCCAATTAAGGCGGGAAAGGAAAAGACTCCCTAGGCCTTGGATACTCTAATACCGTCGGGGTCGGAAGAGAACAAGAGTTGAGCAAGTGAGGTCGACAGGAAAAAAGACGGAGATGAGCCCGGCACAAGTAAGTGGAAGCAATGCCGGACTCAGCTGGGGTCCCGTGGTCGCCAACCCACATCCCTCTAGATGTGAGCCCCTGGGGGTTTGTCACAGAATCTTACCTTGCAAGTGTCCTTGTCTGACTCTCCTCCTGCACAAATGAAGCTCTTGTCGAGAATGAAGTAGATACCTAGACGAGTCTCACGCAGTCGCACCTGGCATGAAGTAGAATCAATGATGGGCAGGTCAACTTTCCTCAGAGTTGTGTGCATCTGTCCTTGTTTGCCTTTGAAAGAAGATGACAGGAATTTATATTTTGTGAATATTGAATAACCTACTGTATTTAGAAAATAATCAAAACCAGTATGATAATAAAAATAATACACACACACTTATTAAAGCACTGGGAAGATAGTTCCTATGTCTCATCCCATTTCGACATTTTAAGAATAAAAACAACTTGCGTCTTGGTATGCATCCTACCAACCTCTCTCTTCTCTTCATTAGCACTCTCCAGAGATATCTCTCCTCTCCCACTCGTATTTATAACTCTTCATTTGTTAACGGTAATCTATCTACCCATCAGATCTTCATCATTCTCCTGTAACACCACATTTCAAGCGCGTCTATACGCTTTTCTTCCGCGTCAACAGTTAAGTTTCACTTTCGTAGACTGCCACGCTCCAGACAAAAATGACTAAAATATCTGAATCTATATTATGATTTTCTTTAGAAATGTTTTCCTTGCCTGTGCAAAGCTACTTTTTATATCCTATTTGCTTCGTCCATCACTAGTTATTTTACTTCCTAAGCAGCAGAAGTTACTTACTTCCTTTAGCTTATCACCTACTAATTTGACGTCCATAGGGGTTTCTGATTTATTTCGGCTGCATTCCATTATTTTTATTTTAGATATATTAATTTTCATCATGAATTCGTTCCCCAAAACGGAGTCGTTCCCATTTGAAAACTCATTCAAATCGTCTGGCGAATCGGCTAAGATGATGACGTCATCAGAAAATCTCAGTGTTGAATTATTTATTTATTTATCGTATGACTTTTAGTGCCGGAAGTGTCCGAGGACATGTTCGGCTCGCCTGAGTCTGTAGCTGCTTCCAGTGGACACCATTAGGGTGAGCTACAAGTTCCGTTCAATTTCAAGTAGTTTCAACTTTCGTTACCAGATATCAATGCTACATAGTGGTGAACGTTGGAATTTTGATAGAGCGTTCCGACGAAATCTAACGTAACAATTTAGCTTGACACAAGTTTAGTCTGTGGAAGGATCTTTTACATGCCATAAATCTATGACATGGGACCGCCGGTTTTACTTCCCCTCCGAAGAACGGCATACTGAAGGATTTTAACGCTCTTAAAAAATCCGATGTCTTCGGCCGGGTTTGAACCCGCTATCTTGGGCACAGCAGTTCAGCATGCTACCGACTACGCCACCGAAGCCGCTTCAGTGTTGAAAATATTTCACATTGAATCTTTACTCCTATTTGCTGCAGCTTCCATCATCTATATCGAGGTACGTGATTAACGCGTGCGGCTATGTAGCCGCGGAGTAGAATAAAATAATATCCATCTTTGCTTGTATTAGTGATTATGACAGCGTGTACTATGGTGGTGTCTGTCTTTAGTTACGATTAAAATAGGGTATGGTATGAAATTCAACATTTTAAAAATGAAGGTTATGTCGGTAGGGTACAAACACAGGAAAATAGAAAGCTGGATAGGAGGAATTTATTTATTTATCGTATGGCTTTTAGTGCCGGGAATGTCCGAGGACATGTTCGGCCCGCCTGAGTCTGTAGCTGCTTCCAGCGGACACCCTTAGGTTGAGCTACAAGTTCTGATCAATTTCAAGTAGTTCCAACTTTCGCTGCTAGATATCAATGATACCTAGTGGTGAACGTTGGAACTTGGAGCGTTCCGACGAAATCTAACCTAACAATTTAGCTTCACACAAGTTTAGTCTGTGAAAGGATCTTTGACATGACATAAATCTCTGAACTAAATTGGAGCAGGTGGATTATTTTTAAGTACTTAGCCAGTATTCTGGAAGAAAGAAGTTAGCGTAGCGACGAAACTCTCCCTACATCGCTCAGTATTTAGACCGACTTTGCTCTAATGAAGTGAGAGCAGGGTAGATGCAAGATATCTGATACATAAGCTAGAGGCAACTGATATGAGGGTAGCACAAATGATTTCTGGGATAAATTTTATGGGAGCAATGGCAGGAAGCTGCCGGCCCCGTGGTGTTGGGGTAGCGCGCCTGTCTCTCTTCCGGAGGCCCCGGGTTCGATTCCCGGCTCAGTCAGGGATTTTAGAAACTGACGTGAGGGCTGGAACGGGGTGCACTCTGCCTCGTGAGGACAATTGAGTAGCTGTCTGACATTGAGGCTGCGCCCCGATCACGAAAACCAAGATTAACGGCCGAGGGGACCCGATGCGCTGATCACGCATCACCCCAATATCTGCAGGACCAAAGGCTGGGCAGCGGTCGCTTGGTAGGCCTAGGCCCTTTACGGGCTCTAGTGCCAGACGTTTAATGACAGGAAGGTACTCGAAATGAAGAGAAAGTCTAAGTAAGAAATGAACACGCTAGAGGGAGTTGTTCGTATGAGCCTACTCAGATGGTGGGGTCATGTGAAGAGAATGTGGTATAAGAGATTACTTAAAAGGTTAATGAGTTCGGCTGTAGAGGGTAAGAGAAGTAGAGGTAGACTTAAGAGGTGATGGTTAGTTATTGTTGTTTTAAGGGGCGGAACTACGAGGTCATCTGCCTCTCTTAACACAGATTAAACAATACAAATTTGGAATTGAATTTAAAATTTAGAAGTGGACACCTAAATTTGAAACGACCTAAAATTAATAAAACAAAAATTAAATAAAAATAATAATTAAACAAATAAACAAAAATTACAGAAAAACAAAAAATATCATTCAAAAACGAACAAGTCGTTGAGTAAATGTTCACTGGAAAATTTAGATTGCTGGCCCTAGCCCACTCTCACTTATAAAGCGGATAACGCGATCAGCAGCCACCGCGTCATCGGCTAATATAAGTTTGAGGGTCATCTGCAAACCACGGTTTCTTCGTAAGTCAGCAAGATCCACACACTCTGTTAAAATGTGGGCCACGGTGAAAACGGCTCCTCAGGTACCAAGTGGGGGGTCCCCCTTCTCATTAGGTTCGAGTGGGTGGATCTTGCATGACCTATCCTTAGCCTACACAAAATGACGGACTCTCTCCGTGACCGGAAAGAGCTCCGCCACACGCGAGTAGTTCCCTTGATCACTCTCAGTTTATTGGGCAGTGGGTCATTAATTGTGCCTCGCTAAATATTAAGTTCAGCAAGATCTTTCACAATTTGTTTGATCCACACGGACCCAGTGGCTTGAGTATCTCTATCGGGTATCTCCATTGGTCGAGGTGGTAGTGATACCGCCTCTTTTGCAGCTTGATCCGCAAACTCATTTCCCGCAATTCCCATGTGGCTCGGAAGCCACAGAAAGCTGATTCGAGTGTCAACGTGGCACAGTCCGGCTAGTAGGTCGTGGATTCGCTGCACTAGGGGGCGTTGCGGGAAACATGAGCAATTGACGTGATGATTATATACAGTGTTGAACGATTTCAAAGCATATGAGGCCACAGTGCTAACTGCTATTAGGGGATCATAAAGGCGGCTTGTTCGCAAACAGAGGCTTTATGCTGAAAGGCAAACAGTCTGAAATGAAAATAAATGTATGTTATAAAAGGGAGGAATAAATGGTTCGTGACAAACTTAAAACTTACCGAAAGAATCCCTGCCCCATCCCGTAGCTAGACACCGCCGTGAGTTGAAGGTAGCGTCTAGTTGCGGCAGGCATGCGACACCGATGTTGATTGCGTCCTCAAATGGTCTGTCTAGTACAAGCAATGCGATGTCATTGAAGAGAGAGCCCTTATTAAAATCCGGGTGCATGATGATTTGCTTGACAAATCTGTCTTGATGTGGGATTGGTTCATCATCACTAGTTGTGTTCCACTCGCCAGCCCGAATCACCAGATCCCTAGCAGTGTGCCTACAATCATCACAAAACATAGTGTATACCAATACAGTATTTTAAGAGGCATTAAGTGCTACATGCATTTCTGGGGGGCATTTGGGAAAATTCGTTATTTATTGCTTTATTTGGTGAAATGGTTACGTTATGTGCTTCATATGTTTGTGGGAACATTACATTGTAAGGGATGCCTGCACACGTTCATTTGGGAACATTAAGCCCAACTACTACCGGTCCTACTTTGATCGTTTGGGCCACCTATCGACCACGGTGCTTGTTTTTTTTTTTAGCTTTAGTTGTCTGCCACTTGTGGTGTCCTTGGTGGATTGCTTGGTGGCTGTTTACTTGCTGAAATCTTTAGCCTTTCTATTGGCCCAGTATCCTTACATGCTCTTGCTGAACTCGTATCTTTCCTTACGTAGCTCGGACCATTTCAAGGTCGCATTGTGGTGAGCTTCTGTAATGGATGTGGGGAAACGTCTGGTTTCAATTGCTAGATGGTGAAGACTCCTGTCATTAATTGTGTCTTGCTGAATATTAAGTTCAGCAAGATCTTTCACAACTTGTCTGATCCACAGGGACTCAGTAGCTTGACCCTCCTTGGCTACCTTGAAAATGTTATAAGACAGCCTGTGGTGGTCCATTCTGTACAGGTGGCTGTAGAAAGCCAGGAGTCTCCTGATAGCATCTGTGAGATATTCCTGGTGTATGTAGAGTTCACAATTATAAGTGACGTGTGAAAATCAGCGTAATTATGCCCGAAACACATGCCTCATTTCTATACCCCTAGAATTTATTGTGTATTTAGTCACTAGTGTTGTCTTTCAGAATTGAGTTCTCCATAATATACTCTTTTCATTAATGTTGGAATTGCGATGATAGTTTGTAAGAAATTGAATTTGTTTTATTCGAGTATTAAGTTATTGGATGGGTGGCAATTTCACATTGCGTATGACAAATAACACATCATTTTTAAAATTATAATATTATATTTTCACGAGTAGGACAGCAAACAGACTTTCGTGATTGTTAGTCCAACTGTATGTGCTGAAATAGTCCAGTCTTCCGAATGTGTGGTAACAAAAGGAGAAAAATAAATTTGTTTAACTTGACCAGAACAGCTGTGACATTTGTACAATTATTGCATGAAAAGTTTTCAGTAATAAGTACAGTTTTCGTGTGTCATTTATTAGCAAGAGCAGATTGGCCTTTATGATCTATTATGCTCATACAGTTTCTTACATTATACCATTATTTTATCCAGCAGGCTAAATAATCTAGACGAGGCTGTGTGTACATATCCATGTACAAATATATCACTTTTCTTTTTCAGATGCTGTGGGAGTCTTGGACTAATGGGATATATTTCGCCAACCTTTAAAATAATTGCCATCACCACCGGTCGTGGATCAAAAATTTGGCTTAGCATAGATTCGTGGAAGATACCTCTCCTCTCACCGAATCATTTTCTACATTAGTAGAAGGTGAACATCTCTTTACAAAACAAGAAGTGGAATAACCTACTTGAAAAAATGTGTAGTGACAATTTCAATTTTGTCCTCAGCATCAGCATCAGCACTTTTGCGTGATTTCTAGACTCTCAGCCCATCTATGGGACCTTTAGAGCTTTATCAGGGGTAGGAACTTGTTTAATTTAACTTGATAGGTTAGAAATGATTGGGATCGGGCATTTGAATCAAACTGGCTAGAATGTGACCTGATGTTTTGGGATGGGAGGTGAGGTGGAAGGAATTAGGAGTTAGTCCTCAAGTCAAGTTTTCGGGCAGTAACGTCCCCTAGCGAGCAATGTGAGCGCGAATCGCGAACAATTGCCCATTGGACGGTGGCAGGCACTGGTACTCCTAAATGGTGCTCCGTTTAGCCTTTCGTTTGTGTTTTTTAAGATAGTTGGATATATTTTGTCTCCTCGTTTTAATTGAGGGGAGAAAATTTTTATTTTTAAGTAATTGATGTTTTAAGTAATGTTTTTAGTTTTTTGACGTGATTGATTTTTTTAAGTTTTATAAAACTTGAAGTGACTTTGTAAATTGCCTGTAGAGCTGAAAATGCTGACTTTAGGTCTGCTGCTGGGGTTGGTGACCGTCAGATTTACAGCGGCATTGGATGGTTTATTCGTTCGCTCGTTGGCTTAAAGCAGCAGCTTCAGATGGTAATAATAATAATGATAATGAAAGTGATAGTTGAAATGGTTTGAATTTTTATTTAATTAGGCCTAGTTATATGAAGTGAGAAAGGCCTTTAGTAGGCTAATTTTGGTAGTATGAAAGTTTTAAAGACCTAGAGTAGGTTGTGGGATTTGAAATTAATAATAATAATAATAGCCTCAGATGTGCAGTTTAATGGTTTAAGTAATTTATGTAATGGGAGTGTTGTGATTGGCTGCATTTAAACGTGTTGGCTGGGCGGGCTATTTTGCTGGGCTGTAATTGGTTGTATGTTTATGGCCTGTTTAATGTATTTCTGGCTAAAAATTTTGCGGGTTTTTGATAATTTTGTGTAGTTTGGAGGTGTAGCTATGCTATGGAGTAATTTTGGTTCTGTTATTGAATTGAAAATAGCAACCCTTAATTGAACTTGAATCTTGTCTTATTATCAACATGTATACATGGAGAATGATTATAACACATAACAAAAGAGTAAGTACACGCAAAACCAAAGATTATATCAGTCTGAATGACCAAGCGACACCAACTCCACCTACCTCAATATTTTGAAACCATAAACAATAAAAGGCATTTAAAATCTTTCATTAGCAAATCACTATGATTGCTCCTAGTTTAGTATCGTCTGAAAAATAATCTACAATGCGTAGTTTGTCATGATGATTTTCAGCAAAGAATACGCTGTTGCTGAAAATTACGTTTTTAGTTTTGACAGGTTAGGTTATGATCTACCAAGTAGCGAGTAGCATGCCGTGCTAGAAATGTGAAAAGAACCATCTACTATCTAGAAGAAATCAAGTATCTAGTGCAGCCCTGACTGTCATCTGTTAAGTGTACCATACCAACTGACGAGCCCAATGGTACACTGGGGCGATACGGTACCAAACTGGCTTGAGCTGAATGGATAATTTTCAATTTAATTAAAATTCGATGCATCATCTGGAGTACGAAATGTACAGGGGGACAGTTTATTTTAAGACAAATTATTGGTTGTGACATTACCATTGGCCTGGTTAGTGGCAGGCCATGGTTCGAGTCCACAATTCAACTAATTTAGAACACCTCCCATGCGTATCAGATAGCTAACGTCTTACATTTGTTGAACAGATGGCCTGAAGTTTAAAATACACCATGCTTTTCCTTTCGTAAATGTCCCTGTCCAAAAACCACCACTTCTCAGTAATCTTATTGCCAGCTTGCAAGGTTGACGTCATTGACTTCAGCTGTAGCCGAAAACTCCAGAACTGAAATTGCGGACACGAAACTGTACACGTTGAAATTTGTGTACTGTATCCAATTGCTGGTTGACCAATCTGGGTTTACGTGTCATCAGCCAAGCAATATTTTATAGAAGACTAAGTCGTCATCTGTGGTAGGCTATATAAAGAAAGGACAGGAATGCCCAAGAGAGCGGACAATTTGGGTGGGGGAAGGAGAAGTGGTTGAACCAGAGATTAGTGAAAGATATTGTTACAGTCCCAGCCCCTAAAAGGCTGCAACGCCTTAAAACCCCAATAAAGCCAGTCATAAGGGATATGAGAAACAGATCACAGACAGCGCAATTATTACACACAACTATTGACTCACGGTAATACACTGTCACTGCAAGTTTGCAACACTACCGCAAACAACAGAAACAACAAAGAAATACTGCTGATCACGGTTGACCTAGATGAACCTTCAAATAAGAAAAGGATACAGTTCGGTTCAGGACAGTCGGACGACGGAGAGAGTGCAACGGGCTCCTCCCGACAAGGGGATACTACCCCCCAACAAGGACTATAGCTAAGACCACAAGACTTCCAAACCTGACTTCCAATTGTGAGTGTGCCAGCTTTTCCCTTTTTGCTCCCCTGGTCCTTTAACAACACTTTCCCCCTTGCTTTATTGCATTAAGGGGGCAGATCCAGCTTAAGAGAGGAATAGAATGTCAATATTCATTCGATTGTTGAACATGCTACAAATATTTTTGACGAATGATACTCATTTCGCAGTAATTGCATGCTTTTGGAAACCGAAAGCAACTTTTATAATGTCAAAATTCATATCATAAGAGTTTTTAGAGAATTTTCAAAATTTGCAAATTTTTAACCGTGCATCATCGTTTCCCTTATACAGTATATCCCAAGTTTATAAGAAATTTCCTAATTTTCTTTTTGTAAGGTGTGCATTACACCTGTACCTACAAAGCGTACCTCATTGAGGTCATTAGGATTTATACTTGTTTTTATATACTGAATTTATTTAAAAAGAAAATAACTATTATCAGCCGCTATGAATAAATATTCAATAATAGGACTTAATTTACAGGTTATGTTAGTGATCGAGGTACATTTTTTAGGCACAGATTTAATACACAACTTGAAAAAAGAAATGTTGGAAATTTCTTACAAACTTGGGATATATAAGGAAACGATGATGCATGGTAAAAAATTTGGCAAATTTTGAAAATTCTCTATAAAACTCTTATTATAAGAATTTTGACATTATAAAAGTTGCTTTTGGTTACCACAAGCATGTCGTTACTGTGATATGAGTATTATTTGTCAACAATATTTGTAGCATGTTCAACAATCGAATGGATATTGACATTTTATACCCCTCTAAAGCTGGATCTCCCCCCTTAAACCCTAAGTTACAACGAAGAATCTCTCTTTCATTTGCCCCGTTATCACAATCCCAGCTCCCCTCTCTGCTATTACACTGCAGCCTGCCCACTGACGCAGCGAGTAACCAGCTGTCTCTACAAGGTCACCCACGCGTGCCATCGACTGAGCGAATGGTCCACGTACCAACCCGTAGGAAATGTCCATCCTTAGCCCATAACCCTTTCCATCGACACTCACTCACCCCCTCACGTCCTCATCCCACAAGTCTCATCCCGTTCTGCATCCCTCTGTCCCCCTCGGGCGATCCCCCAAACACGCCAAGCGAGTAATGGACCCAGGGAATACCTAGGGGGTTGAACAATATTTAATATCAAATTCAAGGTCTGTTCTAAAATACGGGAGATTCTCCCCCAGTGAATACACTAATGTTCATAAATGGAGGCGATTAGCTTTGAGATTGTGTAGGCTATATTAGCCTGTCCTTTTATCGGTGTCTTCCTGGTTGCGGTCATTCCAGATTGCGTTCACCTCATTAGTAATCCACTTTCATTATAGGGAAGAGCTATAAACATTCCAGCGTCCACATTGCGATCACTTTTCTTGGGAGACCGGTCCGGACCCTATGCACTTGCAGGAGTACCCTACCTTGACCCCATCATTGAGGGCATGGTCGGGGGAAAGCTTCCTTCAAAAATACCATCTTATAATTTGAGTAGTTTTGACAGTGAACTTATTGATTTTGACTTATCAAAAGTCACAGATTTCAAATCCGCAATGTTTATAAACCTAAAACTTCAATGTTTGATTTTGTGTGTAGGAGGGGGCTGGGACAAAAATTGATTACAAAAGGGGATTTAGAATCAAACGCAAAACAAATTACTTTTACGAGACGAATTTTTCGAGGTAATGAAAATAATATTTTTCACGATATACAGTAGGCTACCCATTATAAAAAATAGATATCTCGCGCCTCAAATTTGAGAGGAGGGGCAGAAATTAAAAAGTATAACTTGTAAGTATAAAATTTCCCGTCACAACAATTTTGTTGAAAGTGAAGATCGTTTATTCCGATCCTGAAACGTTTCTATTCTTAAGACTGAAAATGTTATACTCATTGCTTTACGAGGTGCCGTCAGATTGGGAGGGGACTTGGATTTTTTTTAAGTGAAGTTTTATGGGGTGTGCTCAGCTGAACACTGAACTGTATTCTTTGGTTAGGTAGTGAAATATCAGTTTCCCCCTGTTATCCATAAAACTTACGGATGGTATGAGTCAGTCGGAAAGAACCAAGCACCAAGGACAGGTCTCCCAAGAAAAGTGTCGTAATCTGGATGCTGGAATGTTTATAATTCTTTCCTAAAATGAAAGTGACCGCAATCTGGACTGCTAATGAGGTGAACGCAACCTGGAATGACCGCAATCAGGACACAGCCCTTTTATCTTTCCCTACATCTGTACGTCGTGTGTTGGCCTCTTGTGTGTTTCTATCCTCCTTTTACTGTCCAATGACTGATAGTACAGTTTATGCCACCATACAGGGCTGGTGGGTCCTGGATATGCATCGGGATACCATACGATATGGGAACCTCAAATTCTGGAGCATGCGCATTGATACATAGGGTTAAACCATGGATAAACCACAAGCTGTGTACTCCGCTGTTGGCTAGCAGTGGGCTGTTACTAGATTACTAGCTCTCAGAGACCCCAGCAAGAAATCGGTGGAGTAAAGTGTATGTCCAAATATTGTGTTCCAATACCGGTACAGTTTGACTTTAACATGGTTCTTTTTGGTTGCATTTGAATTAGTTGTATGAAAAAAAAAATGAATAGGCCTACAATATCTCTATGAGCTCTGATAGAAACTAAGAATTTTTTTTATATCCAATATTTGTGCTGATTAGATGCTTTCTATAAAATTGGTGGGTAACAATGTTTCTAGCTAAAGGGGTTTAATTGGATGACGTAGTTACTAATGCGATCATGATACGAGTTTTCACCTCAGCAAGTTGAATTTGGGTTCTCGATATGCCTGACTGGCCATGAAAACATACGGTTTAGAAGCATGAGAAGCATGACGCACGGAACAGAGTCATCAAATTAAGGGGGAACATACAGCTTAAGGAGCTAAAACAATAGCTACTTCAATATTATAACACTGGCGGTTCATGGATTCCATCACAAGGCGTGTACGTATTGTATTTGTACGAGGGCTGTTTTTTAAGTAATGACCGTTTTTTAAGCCCGTAGTTAGTGCTACCTCCCGGCATCCTTTGCGAACAAGCAGGCGTCAGTTGCAGCTGTGTAGCTAACCTGTACGCTGAACTGTGCATCTTTACAATGTTCAAGATTATTGATTCGCTCGCCGCGTGTGAGGTACGATCTGTGATACGTTTTTTTGAGTGCAAGAAACATGTCGGCTGCAGACATTCACCGTCAGCTTTGTGAGGTGTATGGTTATACTGCATTGACGGAAGGTAAAGTGCGAAAATGGGTACACGAGTTCAAAAGTGGCCGTGAAAATGTTCATGACGATGAACGTTCAGGTCTGTGATCACAGATGACTTGGTGACTGCAATTGATACGAAAATTCACGAGGACCGACGATTCATGAAAACAACTCTATCAATGGATTTTCCTCAAGTGTGAATTCTTGATTGTCAGAGCAGGCGGCAAACTTTCATGCAGAGGGATTTCAGAACTTAGTTTTAATGTATGACAAGTGCCTAAATAAACAAGAAAAATGTAGAAAAATAGAGGAAGGTATGTAGAACTTAAAAATAAATGTGGTTTCAAAATAAAATGTCCGGTTAATTAAAAAATGGCCCTTACTTAAAAAACAGCCCTCGTACTTCGATACCATGAACCTGACAACGAGTGTAAGGTGTGAAAAGTTGTGCCATTTGTGCTCGTTGTGCCTCATGAGGTTATGTTGGTGTGACTGTGTCCCAATTTCATGCTAGTGCTATGATAAACAGCAGTGCAGCCACGTCCAACAGCGCTCAATTTTCGAATATTAGGCCTATGCCCCCTACATCTTAACCTGCATCGTTACCATGCCTTGCAGTGTCCAAAGAGGGCCCTCTTAACAAGATTATGTAGTGACTGAGATGGTCGAACTACGCTAATTAGTTAAACCCAGAGAGTCCAGTTGGTTAGTTTACGCTAATGGGTTTGGGAACATAGTGAAATGTTAGTTCAGCCATGAGTTAACCGACAGCTACGTACACCTGGATCCTATGGAGTTTCCGTAGATATAATCAGCCACGCGCAGAAAGAAAGAAAAAAAGCTATAACTATCAGTATTTTCGCTTCTGCCCCATCGTTCCATGTACAACGTGTAATTTGAAATATTCAAGGAATTTAAAGCATGCAAGCAGCTTAAAATCCAAGGTATGTAGACACATTTCACCAAGAATCAATAAGAAACCGGCAGCCTCTAGCCAATCAAACAGTGGATCAGCTCTGTACCTAGCCGCTCATCCACTATTCCCTTAGTTGTGTTGAGTCACTAGAAGAAAAATGAACTGCGTCATCACGAGTTACTGCACTTTTCGTGTTTTTCATACCCTCTTGTCGAAGGTAAGTCCTTACGTCATTGAGCTTATATGCCCAAGGTCGCGGATTCAATCCCGGCCGAAGTCGTCGGATTTTTAAGAGTGTTAAAATCCCTCAGTATGTTTTCCTTCGGAGGGGAAGTAAAGCCGGTGGTCCCACGTCATAGATTAATGGCATGATAAAGAACCTTCCACTAATTACACTTGTGTGAAGCCAAATTATAGGTTATCTTTGACTAACGCTCTTAGGTTCCAAAGTTCGTCGCCAGGAGCTGACTGCGGTGGCATCTAGTAAGAAAGTTCAGAACTAGTTGGTCGTTGACGGTGGCGTTTGGTAGCAAACGTTGGAACTGCTTAAAAATTAAATGTCTGCAGTCTTTACTTGAATTAAAAATATATAACACACACTAACACAGTCATCACAATTAACACCGGTTATCAGACAGTTTCTACACACACCCAAATTACACGGGGCTACATGACCACGTTGTCACACCCCTAAACTGAGACCATCCTTACTTCATGTAATTATCAAAAATTTACGTAACAGATTAGGTTTTGAAATAATTGATTCAAAAGGGTGGTAACTTGGCTACAGAATTCAATAAGAAGTGAGTTATCGTTGTTTGTTGTAACAAGCTTATATTGATGACCATTAGGTGGCTAATATGCCGGCCACTGTGGCCGTCTACACTATTTCTGCTCTAAAGATATAGCCGCTTTGCATCGTGTTTCTGAAACAAAACGCAGGAACAATGGATGGAAGAAACGTTATGCAGCTCCGTTATCAGGGAGTCCTTATAAAAATAATCTGTTAGCTGAGAAAGCTGTTAAGGAAGCAAAAGAAAGCGGACAAGTTTTGAAAAATATCTCAAGAAGAGAAGAATGCTAAGAATATTCATAAAAATACCAAGGAAAAACCTAAGAAACCCCAGGTCAACACTGCTAAAAGAAACCTCTTCGATGACTCGGATAGTAACAACGACGCAGAATGTTTATTGTTGTAAAAAAAATTCAACTCTCAATGAGCGTTGGCCAAGTGCCCAGGATGCCCATAAACTGTGTGCTGGTGTCTGAGAAGAGGATGGATATTTATGCGAAGCTGTAGCTTAACTTACTAAAATTTACTTTTCCTTTTTCTTGATAAAAAAAAGTTTTATTACAGATATTTGTGGATAAAAAATTTGTATTGAACAGGATCATGTTTTTTAAAACTTAAAATGAGTTAGCATTTCCTTAAAATATTCTTTTTCTAATTTAAAACCCGTTTTCTCAATGTATTTACTATTTCTTTGCTATGTGGCCGTTATATCCTACCTCTGTGGGCATAATAGCCAAATGGGAAATTTATTTAGTTTCCCTTTGTCCACCGACAACGAAGATATTCGTCTATATACTAGGAAGGTTAATGTGTATATTCTATGATTTTGAAATTTCCAGATCGATTGTAAAAAAAAAAAAAAAAACAGTAAACCTTAGCCTGGCCGTTATGCTCGTCCTTCCCCTAAGTGCTTTAGGGGATTCACATTTTAGGTCATTACCCCTAAACTTACCTTTTAATGCAGTGCGCAGCAGTAAGAACCACTCCCCGTTGTATGAGAGAAGCTCCGCACACAAACGACAAATTATCTCTCCGTAGCATTGCTAACATCCACGGGAACTCGGCAAATGCTGTGCCTGGGCCATCATCACTACCAATTCTGGACCAAGTTTCGTCCAGACCAAAAGCTGTTCCTCTGAGCCCGCAGACCCCCGCGCCTAGACCTGGTGCAGCTGGTTCTGGACCATGGTACGTAGGTCTATCTGGAGCTACAGATGGGGTTGGTGGCGCTGGACCTGGATCAACACTATTTGGGTTCTTGCAGCACCTTTGGCCAATAGGACATTTCTGCACTTCCTGGACCTTCTCTCCGAGCCTATCAAACACGTAGAGAATATTGAAACATTAGAAGCCATTTTTCAGAAGCTTATTAGAAGCTTTTCAGTCGGTCAACAAAATACTCAGCATTTGAGAAGTGCCGTAATTGGTTAAAAGAATCCTACTGATTACAAAGTTCATCTATAACTTTTTGTAGCTTAATAATTGAAAATAATGTTAAACCTAAGTGAACATTAACTGATTACGTCCGCTTGACGAACGAAACTAGCCATCCAATTTAGCCCCCCCCCCCCCCCATTTATGAGAATAGTGTTTTATTAGTTGTATAAATATATTACAATAACATATTGAGTAATCGAGTTGACCGACTGGAAAGCTAATAATAAACGTATTAGAATTTATTTAGAAATATATTGAACCCTTATTGATTTGCCGATCAATAAGTCTTCATGATTTTTATTATTATTATTACTGATGCCCAGGCAGTACATGTTGGAGGTTGACAAAGGGGAGACAGGTAGTGTGTCGCAATTATTGCAACAGGAGTAGCGTGGTAGTTATTCCTGACGATGACCGGTTAAGCCGAGTTCAAGGACAAATTCAGTATCAACGCGCATCCAAGTCGGCGTCATTATGGGCGTGCCAGAAGAGAAGTCCCAACCGATACACGATTGAATCAGCAAATCAGGAGAGAGGACGCTTCAACCACGCGGTGGGTCGCGTACCTTAAAAAAAAGCGCGCTAAAACACGTGTCTGAAGAACCGCAGATGCGATATAATTCCGCATAAGCCCAATGAGACGTTTGGATGAAAAGAAGAAGATTGATACTAGTCCCAAGTCCGTGAGTTGAAAACTACGGATTATTTTCACAGATTGCCCCCACTCCACCCCGTTCTGTCAGTTTCTAATAAATTGATCGGTGATGAGCTGTTTGAGACAACTTTATCGAGCTCTGGTGAGCAACGTTCACGCCAGTTTGAGTCACGATTTATCAAGCTCTAGTGAGCATAATTCACGTCTGTTTGGACAAACATTTTATTTTGTGCTCAAGGGAGCAGAGTTCACGCCTAGCGGAGAGGAGATCTCTAGTCGGGATAAGCGCTACGCGGTAGACATAATTTGAGAGACTTGTTTAAAGCCAGTTGCGTGGAGAACGAAGAGTGTCATTTTCTGTAAAATTTTGTGTTATATTTTGTGTGACGTATATGTGCGTGTGATATAAGCAAATGCTGAGATAGGGCCAGTTCTACGTTGAGTAATCATCTAGGACTTTATCGTGAGTGAAAGTCAGTAGCTCATAGCGATTCTAGCTAGGCAAACTAATAACTTTGAACATTTCTTTCCAAGAAGCAACGCCAAGATGTCTCCTGGAAGGTCGATTGGTGGAATGAAGTGCTACGCCTCTACCAATACGTCGACGATGGACGAGTAGATTTCCCGTAGGGAAATGCCTTGGGATGGAGGTTGAGTTCTACAAGCTGCACGGAGATGTACAAACCATTGATTTATTCAATATGTAGCTAGATAAGACGCGGGAACGTTGTAAATATTTTATTCATTGTTTTTCTTGTATTTAGATTTTTTGTGCGCCGACACTGTTATATTTAAATGTACGTTGGCACGTGGCCAAAGTGTTTGTTTGATTATATTTTTCTTATGAGTCATTATTAGTATGCACGGCGGGTGTATGTTGGTTTTATTCAAGCGAATGCGAAACCCGTCATGGTCGATAAGTGGTGCCTTATTCAAATTCATTTTTAGTAGGAAAAGGGGGGTAAAAGTTGTTAGATGTTGTGCGAACAGGTTTTTATTCATACTAGGGTTGCCGAGCGCAACAAATTAAGATGTCACTGTAGAACACCTTAGTTCTATATTTTTGAGTTTTTTTGAGTCCTTTTCAGGTTCTTTAGTCACAGACTAAATTGGGAGCGCAAGTCGGTGGAAAATATTTTATGTCCTTTATTTCAGGTTTCTGTCAAACCCATACGTGTGATTCTGGTGTGTGTATTGTGTCAGGTGTGTGTATTGATTCTTCGTGATGAGGGGTAGGATGTGCCTACCGCCCTCAAATATTGTGGTTGTATTTTTATGGAAAGGCAGAGTGCTCTCAGAGACTACTGTACCTTGTCCAATGCTGATTCTTGGATTTCCGTGGGAAATGCTAAGATATTTTATTTTGACACACACACGTATATTATGTGCTTTTGGGAGCACGCTTCTTCGAGACTCGAACCCGTTCCACGGCAGGTCGAGGTTATTGACACGTGGGTTGACAGATGTGCAGATTCCACTTTGCGCCCGTCTATGTCTAGTGATTCATCGTTTAGGCAGTCCAGCTGACCGACTGACCCCTGTAAGCTATCTGTAGCAAACCTGTTCTTTTAATGGTCATTGGATCACAATTTAATTGGGAGTTCGCCATGTCCGTTACGAATTACCGCATATCGTATGAAATGAAATATTTTTTATGATGTAAATGTTGGCTTTGAGCCTAGTGATTTTTATGACTCATTTCTTTGTTAGATTTGTTTGTTGTGACACCGTTGGGTGTATTTCGTTATTTTTCTTGTAAAAATGGCAAGCGGCCATATGTGTTTTTCTTGTTTGGTCACGTGTTAATTTACTTGTGTTGATTTGAAAAGTCCTAGTTTTAGGCGTTAATGTTGTTTGCTACGGCAATTCTTTGATTCCAATTTCACGCGGAAATTATTCTTGTTTTATTTAGTGTAGGAAGTGTCGGATTAGTTTAATTAGTGTTTAGTTGGTTCCTCGTGTCTGTCTAGCTCTAAGACAATGCAGATTCGTCCCCTGAAGGTTTACTGGATGGTAACGAATCTCGCATTAATTTGTACACATCGTAACGCATGTAGAACAGCCGCACACGCACATGTCATTGTAGTATTTTGGGACATTTGGTCCAGTTGTTTTACGATTTCTCCTGAGATTAGGCCTAGTTTGGCAGTTATTTAATTCTTTAATTCAAGTGGGAGTCATTTGGGAGACTTTGTTTTGTTATTATTGTAAATTGTGTAAATTTGTTGATCTGTTAATTAAACTCACATGTTTTAATCCTGGTATTCACTTTTTCCTGCATGTTATTTTGTTATATGTTACCCTGCTTGTTATAAGAATCGCTTAACAACAACTTTACGAAATGGACTGTTACACCCCCCGAAACTGAGTCTCATATGCTTCTTTGCAAGGGTTCAATATATAAGACAAAAAGGACAGAAAATACAAAAGAATAAAGAAAGGAAAAACAAAAATAAATAATAAAAAAGAGGAAGGGAAGAAAGAGAATGGAGATAAAATATCAAAAGAAAAAAGAGAAAAGAAAAATAAAAAATAACAGAAGAAAACGAGAAAAGAACGAAAGAGAAAAAGAAAAAGAGGAAAAGAAAAAAGAGGAAAAGAAAAGGAGAAAATGAAAAGGAGAAAAGAAAAAGGAGAAAAGAAAAAGACAAAAGGAAAATAGAAATAGAGAAATAGAGAATAGAAGAACAAGAAGAAAAGAACAAGAAAAGAAGAACAAAGAAATAAATACAAGAAAATCATGGCGTTTGAAGCTATTTTTAGTGTTTAATTCGTTATTGTTGTTTTAATATGCGGAACTACGAGTTAATCTGCCCCTATTTTCAGTGTTGCCTTAGTAAACGAAGTTTGATATTTTTCATTCGGTCAATACGATTGTACCCAATGTGATGGGTTATTCCCTAATCCTGAAAAATAATATACATGAGATTGTATTTATTAATTTATTGACCGACTGAAAAGTAACAAACTTCGCTTAAAAAAGAACAAGAAAGGAAAAGAGAAATAAAACAAAGAAAAGAGAAAAAAGCAAGGTAAAAGAAAATTAGGAAAGAGGAAAGAAAATGGCAAAAAGAAAAAAATATCTTATTTTTATACATACAATGTTTTAACGTTGATGATAAGCCAACAGTACATAGAAGTTGGAAGGAGTTTGCTACTACAAGATGCGTTAAGTCCTGAGGTCTCCTACTTTTCTTCCCTCGAGTTGGGGAGCAAATACCAACATGCAATCTTGGCTCACTGAAAGAGCCAATCTTTGTGAAAACGTGACAGAGATGGCAGCATCATGCGGTGAACTTTGAACTTACTGACTCTGCATGAGAGATGCGTTTGTGACATTCAAGATGGCGTCGTTTACGCTACGTGATCAATGCACAATACTCAGTTTTCTTCATTTGTGTGGTGTACAACCGATCGATATTTATCAGCAGTTGATTTAGACGTGTAGTGATGTTATGGATGCAAAGAACGTTCGTCCATTAGTGAAAAAATTCACAACAGGCAGAACATCATATGAGAACGATACGAAGCAACCTCTTGCACGCACCAGTTGGTCAAAACAGAAGCGTTCACAGTGGCCATGTAATCTTGACAACGGCGTTGTGAAAAATGTGCGACTGAAGTTTTATCTCTGTGGACCTCGGGGATCAATATTTAACCACTAACATCGACACGGACTGCATACAGACAGGAAATAAACTCTTTAAGTTCCCAACTTCCCTACGGCATGGAATTTGAAACTCAAAGATGTATTGAGACAAAGCGAAAAGATGAGGAAGTTACGGGAAGATAAGAAGAGCGAGAAGATCAATGCTAACTACGTGCACCTTAGAGGGCCAAGCTATTAATAACAATAATCTCAATCATAATAGAAAAAAATAATCACCGATGGTTGGTTCGTTCATCAGTTTAGGGGCTGCGACAACGCGGTCATGTAGCCCCGTTTACTTTGGGTGTGTGTAAATTCTGTCTGATAACCGGTGTTAATTGTGATGGCTGCATTAGTGTGTGTATCTGTTTTTTAAATTCAAGTAAGGACTGCAACTTTGAATTTTTCAAATAGTTCCTACTTTTGCCGCCAAACACCACCGTCAACGACTACTAGGCCTAGTTCAGAACTTAGCTACTAGACGCCACCGCAGTCGTCTCTTGGCAACTAACGTAGGAACCTAAGAGCGTTGTTTACATTCTTAACCAATACAATTTAGCTTCACACAGGGGTAATTAGTTGAAGGTTCTTTAATATGCCATAAATCTATGACATGGGACCGCCGGCTTTACTTCCCCTCCGAAGGAAGGCATACTGAGGGATCTTTAATGCTCTTAAAATAATCACCGAAGAAAGCTTAATAATGTTACAATGTCAGCGAGTGAGTTGCCACCCACGACCAGCGGTGATACGAAATAAGACTCGACCAACAAAATGTTAAAACAAGAAACTAACAAAAAAGATGGTATATTGGCATTCACGGCCACTGAATTAAAATTCCCGGACACCAAGAGCCCGCTGATGTGCCAGCTTGGTGTTCCTAGGCGAAACCCCACACAAGACACGGCATAGCCTATAACTAGAAAATGAATTGTTGAGATTTAAGAAACTAACCGTTTCTGAAGAAAATTCACGGCAAATGATTACAACAAGATGTTCACTAAATAGCATAACTCTTCGTCCAAATCAAGGAGTATAACTGAATACAAGACTCCACGTTTAGGCCTACTAAGACTTGTAATTCTGGTTTTGCATCCAGAGGAATTGATTGGATCATTAGAAAAGTAGGTCCATCCACCATCTTATATGTATGGAATGTTCATCTTGCACCTTCAGCAGAAAACACCTTTTATGTAAGACTACATACTTGGCGAGTTTCGTCATTGTAACTGTAACAAATAGTGGATGGTCATATTAATGTCTTACATATTCAAGATGGCGGCTGCGTGCTATATTAAGTGTGATATTCCTATGGATAATATAATTTTATTAATGCAGCGAATGGCCATGTACTTTTCTTTTCAGGACGGGTCAGGGAAGGGATATTGGAAGGAAATCGGCCGTGGACCTATTGAAAGGAACCGTCCCGGCATTTGACTGGTGGTGAAAATGGGAAACCACGAAAACCATTTTCAGGACGGCTATTCCTATGGATAATGGGAGCAATATCTTTTGTATGTACTCCTCTCATTCATTGTGCTTTATATCGTGAATTAATGATACTCAAGTCTTAAGAATACGCCCAGCTGCCGTCGTAAACGTATGAAGTCTTTGTTCTGTTGAGTGTCCTAAAAGCGGTAAAAGCTTATGCAATGTGATAAATTTATCACAAACGTTATTGACGCCTCTTAGGCCTATATAATGAGCCTCTTCTACCAAGTTTCGCCTTAATTGTGCTACAGTGTTCTGAGTGACTAATTTGTATACTTCAAATACTAGGCCTACGCCTAGCCACAATCTTGAATCTTTTTGAAATTTCAAGGCCACTCTATATTCATTGTGACTTGATTAAAGCAAGTGAGAGTTCTTATTTGATACTTTCCTCTTGGCAAAATTCGTCTTAATTACCAAGTTCATTCTGATTTTAATGTTCTAATAATTCACGCAGCCGCCATCTTGAATACAAGGAGAGAGTGTTCTTATGAGTTGGCCATATAAGGCCACATATACGGTCCTAACTAATCACTAGTTTTCATTACTGTATCTCTTAACTGCTGAGAGCCACTGCATTTATTTCGTATGTTGATTAGGCCTATATGTCCATATAGTCAAGTGTTGGTAACAAGAGGGTCCTTACATAAAACTCAAATTCAGAGAATTAGTTGACAGTCATCAATTTTCTGATCTCCCCCCAGGGGCTCACATATAGTGGGACGTGAGTTGGCAACCACGGGACCCCAGCTCAGCATTGTTTCCACTTACTTGTGCCGGGCTCCTCTCCGTCCTCTTTCCTGTTGACCTCTCTTGGCTAACTCTTGTTCTCTTCCGACCCCGATGGTATTAGAGTGCCCGAGGCCTAGGGAGTCTCTTACTTTCCCGCCTTAGTTGGCCCTTCTCTCATCTTTCCTGATTCCTCTTTCTTCTAGGGATCAGCCTTCTTTTTCTTTCATTATATTTCCCTTTCTCTTTAAGATTCCCACACTGTTTTTGTTAATTGGCTCCCCGTGTATCTAAATTCCATTCTGTGAATATTTTGGATCTTCACAATATTTTGAAGGTATTTTCAATCCAAGTTGCATTTTGTAAGTATTTCCAATCTAAATTGCATTTTGCGAGTATTTTCAACCTCAATTGCATTTTTTAGGATTGACAATCTAAATTGCTTATTAGTAAGTCTTTGAATGTAGAGGTACCATTTTTGTGAGTTTTCTGAATTTCAATTGCAATTTTATAAGTATTTTCAACCTAAAATGCATGTTGCAAATATTTTCAATCTAAATTGCATTTTGTAGGATGGGCATTTTGTAAGTATTTCGATTTTCAATTGCATTTTTTGAGTATTTTGAATCTAAATTCCATTTTGTAAGTATTATCAGTCTAAATTGCATTTTGTAAGTATTGTCAATCCAAATAAGTATTTTTAATCTAAATTGCATTTTGGAAGTACTGTGCCCTTATGAGGGAGGCTCAAAAGGACACGAACTAAGGACCATGGATATCCTTAATGAAATAAGGGATTAAAGAACTTAGGACCATAAGTATGGCTGGCAGGAAATAAGCCGAGACGTCTTGAAAGGAATACGGAATAAAACATGTCATTGGGCAAAGTTAAATACAGTATTATGGAAGGTTTTAATCATAAGACAAGATGACAATTCTACATGAGATGCAATAGAATCGTAAGACGAACGAAATGATTCAGAAGGAGGCCATATCTTGCACGTTTGCTGGTGATGTCACTCCAGAGATTCATATCACGCAAGAGGCTCAGGGACTTCTTGCGATGACTCAAAGACCGCACATAAAAAGGTAACTCCCCTGGTTGAAGTGACTCAGTGATGTTTTCGTGATACCAGCTAGAGGCGTGGCTTGAAATGTAATGAAATAACATGGATACCGAGTTTAAAGAAAATTTAATAACATATGCATACACCATAGTAATGGATAATTAGGAAGAGGATCTTTGAAAATATAAAACTATAATATCTAAACAGACAAAAAAGTGATGAGAAGGCATTACGTCATAAATCCTTGGCGCAGGAATCCGCGCCAAGATACCAGTAAAGAGAACCACCCACGTGGAGTACCAAGCACTTTGCGAATTTTTGAAGAGAAATTGAACGATCGATTTCGGAATTAAGAAGTTATTTTTGAAACCTAGGAATATTGTAGTACAGAAGAGTAATTTCCTCAACTCGCTACGAGTATAGTATCAAAAGTTAAGCTTCTAGAAGACGAGATGGACTATATTTTTGTCATTTCAAATATATAGGGCCCTCAGCCAAAGAAATATTAATTCAGTCTTAGTGAGCCCCAGGAGCGGGTCGTGCTGTTTCAACATTCATTTTTGATGAGCCCAGGAGTGGGTCGTACCGTTTCAAGATACGTTCAGTCTACATTGGGGCCTGAGTGGCCACGTTGCGCCGATAGCCGGATGTTCTGAGCCCGAAAGGGCAAAGTTATAAACAATTCAGTATTCAGAATCGATGAAACCCCGGAGGGGACCACACTGATTCAATCATCCAGCTCAAGACTAGACTATGGTTCTAAGGACACTTGCAAATTGAACCACATTGAAAGAACGCTATTACAGACATAGGGAATTAGTATCGAGCCGACAAAGTGAGTTCCGCGCTGATCGAACCCAGAACAGAAATTTTGAGAATAAAACTTTCCGAGGTGAATAGGAGACCGACTGAGATAGGAGTTCAGAGACTTTCATTCGCTCAAGTAGATGTCTTACGCTAATACCTGCATTTCCCGGACGAGACGAGTGAAGGTAAAGTGTAAAGCGTGTGAAATAGGGAGGACTATAACCACATGAGCTAGATATATATATAGGAGCAGGGCATCAATGATATGTCAAAGTGAAATTTTGTATACTTTTTTCAGTGTTAAGATTTGTGCAACCTAATAAAATACGTTTCTCACCAGTCTTCAAAATTCCGATTTTAGAAGTGTTAACATATGTGTAAAACATCCGAATTAAGGATGACATCCAGTGTATATATTAATAGAAGTGCTTTTAAAATGAGTGTAGAGTATTATTGTGAAACGTGTCGTTAAAATTAATTGAAAGATGGGTGAAAAGTTCCATTATCATTGGCGAAGACCACCAGATATGTGAGTACTCAACATTTTCATTATATTTTATGGTAGGGGTCGTGCATCCTTAAAATTCATGAGTCACAAGTATGCGGGAAAAGATGAATATGTGTAATATGTTTTGTGTAGGAAACGGTGATTTGAGCCAATGTTTGGCAGGACAAATTGAAGTTGAATTAATAAATTCAAAGAAGCCCAATTCATAGTTGAAAGGGTAGGATTATGTTTATAATAAATATAAATCATATTGTTGAAATGATATGCCGAAAGTAAATTATGTTATGAGAATATGAAGAACGGCTTAAAAGAATTAAAATTCTTCATGAAAGGTTTTAGAAGGAATATTGATTGATACTGCTGATACAAGCGAGAAGTAAAGTAGAATCGAGTGATTTGGTAAGAAATAAGTCAGGAATAATCATTCATGGTCGTAGTTGTCACGGAAGTAATATAGAGTGTCTCAACGTCGTGTGTCTGAGGACAAATTTGGGGAGCATATTACGTATTGTAATGCCGTCAAGAGGCATGGGATTTGTTCCGCTCTAATTGGGAGGATTGCTGGTGTGTCCCGCTCCCACGGTATTTCCTAAAATCCCAGTAGAAGAGGTTTTGATCCTCGGGTTGGATTTGGTAGTACGCCGTAGGTTGCGTATATTCGTTTTGTTGTTGTTGTTGAAGCCCCCGTAATTAAAGATCGCATATTGCTCCGGGTAACGAGGATGTCCAAGAATTGATTAACTTACCTGTGCGAGCTGAGTATTTGCTAACAAGCAAAAAGAAATAAAGAGCAGTAGGAATAAATGTTATAAAACCTTTCATAAGCGAAGAAAATCTGTGGTGTGTAGCCTGTGAAGCAGCTGGTTCTTAAAGGAATATCCGAATGTAAATATTTTAAAACGCGAGACGGGAGTCGTAAATTGTATGTGAATGGCCTGACCCACTTTGAACGGTCGCTGGCCGGTAATGGCTCTTGTGAGCAGAGTAGCAATTAAAACACAGAGGTGTCAAATGTGTATATGGCTATATTAATGAACGCTTGGAAGTATGGATCCATTAGCCCATGTTATAAATAGTATTTCCTGCTAAAAAAAAAAATGTTCAAGGGCCATTTATTATGAATATTATATTATATTGTTTAGAATTGAAGGAATGCACGACGACCCACGGAAATAGTACTTAACATGTTATGAGAGAGAAAGAAGGAACATTTGTGAAATCTAAACCAATGAAATGTAAAACACATTTTGAAAAACTCAAAGTAAAGTTGTCAATTAAATCAGTTGTAAATGCTTAATGTAGAAGGTTAATGATTATTCAGGGAATTGCCCTAAAAGATTCTTTTTGAATATTGCAGAATCAGTAAGATTTAGCAGAATTTATATTCTTGCAAGTTATATGGAAGTGAGAGCAGACCTGTTATAGGCTCAGTGGAGCCGTCGTAACAGTGCCCATAGAACACTTGTGTACAAGTGAATGTTCCAATGTTATGAACACGGAACAAGTTTGTGTATTTTATATTTGAATTTTATTTTAAATGTCATTTTATTTGATTAATGTAAGATTTTGTGGAGTGCCATATTTTGATAATTAAATATTATTCCGTAAATTTTGATTTGTATTATTTCAGTGTTGACCTGTGTTGCTCATGATCCCAATGAAATGAACATACCATCCCCGAATCGATTGAGCTAGGCGAAGTATGACCATATATTATTCCTATCAAAGGGTGCAGTACGGTATTTTGAATTTCAATTGCATTTTGTGAGTATTTTGAATCTGGTAAGCCATATTCAATCTAAATTGCATTGTGTCTTTTCAATTTCAATTGCATTTCCAATCTCATTTTGTGAGTATTTCGAATCTGCATTGCATTTTGTAAGTATTTTGAACCTAAGCTACATTTTGTGCTTATTTTTCAATCTATTCCTTTCGTGAGTATTTTCCTTCCAATTTACCTTTGGTATGTATTTCCCGGTTATTGCATGTGAGAGTTTCAAGGTGAAATGCCATCTCCAGTGGTTAGGATTCCACGTAAAATGGAGGTCCCATGGCTCATGATCGCGAGATAATGGTCACTTAAAACTACAAACGTACTTACTTTTTTGTAAGTTTAATTGTAAGTACTCTACATTTTGTGAGTCGTTTCAATCTGAGTTCCATTTTGTAAGTATTTTCAGTCTAACTTAACTTTCGTTATGGTTTCCATTTCATTGTCATTTTCGCTATCACACAGACCATTAGGGGTCGATAACCTAGATGTTAGGCCCCTTAAAACATCAATTGTTATCATTTGATCGCCCAAAACATCGCATATAGAAGAACCTGGACGGAGGAGCACAGAAAGTAGTTACTGTTGTTTTAAGGAGCGGAACTACGAGGTCATCTGCAAAATGTGATAGCGAGAATATTAAGAGATTTTGGGAGGACAAGAAAGCAAGATCAAGTAGATATGTTCAACTTGACGAAGCAGGAAACCTTTGCATATCTGAATGGAAATTTCACTGATTACTCATTGTGTAATCATAGTAATCCTAAGAACATTAATGGTTATTTTCTCACATATTCCAGTAATTGTAATTATTTTGTGTTGACCGACTGAAAGTTACAATATTAATTATTAATGAGACATCACTGAAAACTGGCTTCAAAGCTATCTTTTCAGTTTTAAGAAGCAATCTACTTCGTCTTTGCTAGAATATGTTCATTAAGCACAACAAGTGTTATTAGGTCATACAAATTCTGCTGCACAATCATCTAGACCAGGGCCATCCAGACAGCGCTCCCCGAGCTCTAGCGCTCCGACCGCGCTCTAAGCCAGTGCTCCGAGCGCTTTGTTGGAAAGTAGTTTCAGAAGTGGTGGTAGGAGCTTGGCTGGCTGAGCGCGCTGAATTGTGCAGCCGATCCATCAGTTGCTGGTCTAGTCCAATGCGCTTTATTGACAGCGTGTAAGTAAATCAGTTTCGCAGTGGTCATGACTAAACAGTATACAAAAAAGGAGTGGTGAAGCAGCAGTCTTTAAAGCAGAATGGGAAACTTCATTCTTCTGTACAGCTTATAAAAGGCATGCCAAATGTTTAGTGTGCAACAGAGATGTAATGTGTTAAAAAGAACACAATTTGTT
Source organism: Meconema thalassinum (assembly GCA_946902985.2). Classification (NCBI taxonomy): domain Eukaryota; kingdom Metazoa; phylum Arthropoda; class Insecta; order Orthoptera; family Tettigoniidae; genus Meconema; species Meconema thalassinum. The sequence goes on along the minus strand of OX336388.2, from coordinate 598,187,293 downwards.
GTTGAATTTTCCTCTCTAATATGTTCAAATTTCAGTTTGGAATAAATCACAATATTCTTTACTTAACACTTGCGTTCGTTTCCTGCACATTCCATTCATCGGAGTACCGTTCGATTTTTATATGCGGTACATTTGTTATGGTAAAACAGCCCTATTAATATGTCAACAATCCCACAAGAGCCGTCGGCCGCACGACTGTACGTACGTATCTAGTCAGCGTGGTCCGAACATCGTCCGTCTCGCTGCCACAATGTAGTGTGGTAGGGGGATGAGCGCTATTCGGACAGCTCAGTGCTCCCCGAGCGCAATGACTGGATGGCCCTGTTCTTGTTCCCTCGAGGGTCACGATACGTCATGTATTACAAAGCTTATTTAATATGGCTCGTAAAGTGTTGACTATTCAAAAGATGACATAAAATACGTTTTATTTAGGACGTTATAACTATTTTAAAAGAGCATTCTGTTTTTAAAAGACACTTTGTATCTCCAGAGGGGAGTGGTTTCTCTTCCCAAAGATTTCAGTATCAACATGCTACATAACCACAGATTTCAACTCTAAGCACAAACTCGCGGTCAGTTAATGGCCATAGGAAAACACCAATATTTGGCTATTAAGTCAAGATATTTTGTAATTAAAACATGCACACAGCCAAACACACAGACACAGAGAAACAAACACAGACACACACAAACTCGCACACAGCTAACCAAATGACAACATGATACGCGTACATCCATGTTGACGGCCTTAAAGCCCAATCGTGTTCAATTTTTGCATATCGTGTGAATTTTGATTAGGCCTTATCATCACGTTAAAGTGCTTGCCACGGAGGGTGAGTGGTTATCGTGTCTGACTACCAACCCCAGGCTTGCAGGTTCACTCCTTGCCGTGGTAAGTGATTTTTGAAAGGCAACAAAAGTCACGGCACCTATGTCATACGTTATTTATTTATTTATTTATTATTTATCGTACGGCTTTTAGTGCCGGGAGTGTCCGAGGACATGTTCGGCTCGCCTGAGTCTGTAGCTGCTTCCAGCGGACACCCTAAAGGGCGAGCTACAAGTTTCGTTCAATTTCAAGTAGTTCCAACTTTCACCACCAGATATCAATGATTCCTAGTGGTGAACGTTGGAACTTTGATAGAGCGTTCTGACGAAATCTAACCTAACAAATTTTGCTTTACACAAGTTTAGTCTGTGAAAGGATCTTTTACATGCCATAAATCTATGACATGGGACCGCTGGCTTTACTTCCCCTCCGAAGGAAGGCCTACTGAAGGATTTTTAACGCTCTTAAAAAATCCGACGACTTCGGCCGGGATTGAACCCGCTATCTTGGGCATAGCAGTTCAGCATGCTACCGACTACGCCACCGAAGCCGATATGTCATACGTTGTTGGCATGTTAATGAACCCATTTGAATTCAGTAGGCCGTGTTAGAATGGCAAAATTAATCTCAGGATTTTCCGCCAACACAAAATTCCTCCATTCTCTACTAAAAAGCGCTAGGCTATAGTGTCAAGGAGCTTAGATATCTAACCTCCTTGACTTTCATAGCGTTCCAAGGAAAGACAAAATTTGCAATGCAAGCTGCCCTCTAGGCGGCAAATAACAAAGCTTGCACACGGCTTCCGAGGCCATACGATTATATTATATTATATTATATCTATACTAATATAATAAAGCTGAAGAGTTCGTGCGTTTGTGTGTTTAAACGCGCTAATCTCTGGAACTACCAGCCGGATTCGAAAAAATATTTTTGTATATGATAGATTCAAGAGGAATAGTTCAGGCAGTCAGATTCAAGAGGAATAGTTCAGGCAGTCAGATTCAAGAGGAATAGTTTAGGCAATGCTGAATTTCGGACAGACCACTCAATTCCCTGCATTTAGGCCCTTTGGCAAAATCTACACAGTTTCACCGATCTGAACCAAAATTTGTATAATTACCCTTTGGAACCCTGCGAGTACTACTGTGCACGAAATTTATGACAGACCAGTTCATTCCCTGCATTTAGACCCTTTATTACAAATCTGCACCTTTCCTACTAATTGCACCAAATGTTACATACATTTTGAAGCCCTGCTGGTAACACTGTCCACTTGATATTTTGGACAACGCTCTCCATTCCTTACATTTAGAATAACAAACAAACTGAACTTGAAAACCACGTATTAAGGCCCTAGAACCATTCATGTCCGTAGTAGTGTAACTGTAAGAAAATTTTAATAAGCCTACTGTTGACTGGCAATTCGGGCTACATAACGTCGCCCCAACCAGTGTTCTGGTGTAGAATTGCGAAAATAGCTAAATCTTGCACTGCATATAAATTGCAGTCACGGGGAGTAATTAGTGCAAAAAGATTTCTTAGGCCCCTTAAAACAGTTATCATCATGAACATATTATGCCTCTGTATACGTGCAATGGTGTTGGTGCAATACATTGAGGTTATCAGCTGTATTAAGCGTTGATGCTTTCAAATTTACCTTAATTTAATCCGAAAATTATCCTTGAGCGCTATGTGGTGATAAATTATACTATTGCTAACTCAGGAGCTCGGGACAGCCGAAGTTTTCCAAAGTGTTCTGATTATTTTCCTACGGTGCTATGCGACAAAAGACGACACTATTGGTCTCTACATTTCTACCAGACAATGATATATAGGCCCTAGGCAGTGTCTTATTTAACTTACTCCTCTTTCTAACCATTTTTATAAATTTGTTTGTAAATTACGTGTGTCAGTGCTGTAGTTAGGAAAGAGCCGTTTCCCTATTCAATATTATCATTATCATTACGGGAAAATGACCTAAATGTTTCGTCCATTATACTGTACTGCTTATCACGCCCACTACAACCACCACCACCACCACCACCACCACCACAAAAAGTTATATTTAAAAAATATGTCTTTTTCTGGTAGTTTAATTATCATGTGCCAGTTCTGTAGTAGTATTCATTATCATCCATAAAACAAATAAATCCACCGCCGAAGCCGGGCACTACTGCTAGTTATATAACCAACACTGCCCGAGCACAGACAATTGAAATTAAGTAAAAAAGAATGCATACGGTATGGTTCGATGCCTGGTCTTCTCGTACTAGAGTCGAGCACTCTACTCATTCCGCCAACTAGACACTTACTTGCTGCAATTGGTCTCATGTATTACATAGCGGTAAACAAAAAGCGAACATTTACACTCGCTTGTAATAACACGTGAAAGTGACTAATAAATATACAAATATAATAAAATACACTATCATTCACGTCTTTTTTCTGCCTATTTAATTTTTCTTTATATCTTGAAATGTGTGTCCGTAGTGGTAATATTCCAGAAGTTATGATCCCATCATTCTCATAATATAACCCTTTATAAAATAAATTTTATGAAATGATCATTACACCGTCATATTTTATTAAGATATTTTATCAAAGATCTGACAAATTTCTTCGATAGTGCAATACCGGCATAAGGTGAGTTTTCAACAATACTCGAAAATAACCATAATCATATTATTGTGTGCTTTATTATATATCTAGGTCATTTCTTTTTAAATTTCATTTTTAAACCACAGGAGTCTGCTTTCTCTTGTCAACTTGGCAACCCTATTGGCAACTCCAGCTATCTGATATGACATCTAGCCATCTAGCGGTAAAAATGAGAAACTTACCAAGTAGGGTACATTTGTCACGTGGTGACTGTTTATATAATGGTTTCTTGTATTGGTAAGCAGATCGTGGTAAATTCTTCGTGTCTTTATACATAAGTAATAAGTTTTACTCGTTGATGGAGTGCAAAATGAGTAAAAGCAAAGTATAATGCTCAGTTTACGGCTGTAAATCGATGTACAAGAGGGCTGCGGATATAAGTTTTTATCACTTTCCAAAAGATGCAAGTAGCAATTGCCGAAAGGTGACGATACCAAATAAATACGGGCAACAGCAGTGGGTTGGACCACTCACCACTACACTAACTGACAACAGGACGGGTTGTTCACTGTTACGCCGAGCCAACCGCACCTAGACAGCCAAGCACAGTCTCGCCGAGCCAAGCCGTACCAACACAGCCAAGCCTACACCATCCGAAGACAGCCAAGCTTCATCAGTCATTATCCTTCCCCGCTCCCTAGTTCATTTCCAATAACCCTACCAACCACCATCATCTCACCCTGCGATATCCGAGCCATTCCATTACGAGTCATATAGGCCTAATTTGACTTCGCATGGTAAATATCTACTCTGCGAGAACCTGCTACCAGTCCGATATTCATCAACAAACCCACCTGTTAACCATCCAAATCAAGCAATTCCGGTCTCCCCCGAGTTTTAATACAAGTTGAACTCACCCCTTCGCCCTACCAAGCAGCAAATAATTTCTGGAGTCTATGGTACAGTGAGCAAACTCAAATATACTGTAGCTTTAAAACCTAACAGCGCCATGACTCCAACTGCTCAAAAATAAATACCAGCAGACAACCGATGCTTGATAATATGGAATTGACACATAAAACCCAGTGGAAAACACAAATTAGATCACCTGTATCGCACAGTTATGCATATATACAATTAAAAATAACACTGTCATTCTTTTAGGGCGCACATTTACCGATTATAACTGAAAAATAAAGTGTTCCATATCAAACGCGTGTTATTGAGTATTTTTACCCTACTTATCCAGACCGACCGCAGCGCCCCAAGTGTTAGTTTGAGTTGCCAATAATTTACATTGTGACAACTGGTGCCATACCAGGTTCTCAATCTCAAATGTTACACAAGTATTTCACACATCATTCCAAAGATAAACCAGGAAATGCTTTACAGATGGAACAAGAATGTGGTGGAGAGGGAACTATAGAGGAGGTGGGGGAGGAGGAAGGAAGGTTCGTTAACAACACCCTGGAGGTAATTTTATATAATGTACTTAATTCTGTTCTGGACTTCCCCACCAAAGCTATCAAGCAACCAATATTCTCACATGCATTAAACATTTACATAATAAACTTCCTCGGTGACATGTCCGTTTCATATTCCAAGATGACGGATTCGATTCCCGAGCGAGGATGATGTCAGCTCGTAAAAAAAAAATTACACGTAAAAAAAAATTACACTCTCGTATCACAATTGTGATGTTTCAAGATAAAATAAATCCAAACTCAGTCTATTATCGGTTAATAGAATTCTGGTTTATTTGCCGCATGCTAGTTCAAAAACGAACGCCGAAATTGGAGAGTACAGTAGAAATCCTAAATGGCACGAACACAAAATAACACACTTTTATGTACAAAAAAAAGGGGGGCGGAGGGGGGACTTTCTTGTACCTAACGGCGTGTTATTTGTGATAAATATCTCATGCAATATTTCTTTCAGGTTAGGTTGTATAAATACTTGTTTTCCCGCCTAATGTAATTGGGCACAATTTGTGTTGACCGACTGGAAAGCTTTCTTTATAATAATAATAATAATAATAATAATAATATCGTATGGCCTCTGTGCCGGGTGCAAGCTTTGTTATTTGACACCCAAAGGGTAGCTTGCATGTCGAATTTCGTTGTTCATTGAAGCACTATGAAAGTCAAGGAGGTTAGATATCTAAGCTCCTAGAACACTATAGCGCTTTCTAGTAGAGAAATGAGGAACATTGTGTTGGCGGAAACTCCCGAGATTAATTTTTCCATTATGAACACGGCCTACTGAATTCATATGGGTTCGTTGACATGCCAACATCGTATGACATGCGTGTCGTAATTTTTTCCGCCTTTCAAAAAAAAACACTTACCACGGCCAGGAGCGAACCTGCAAGCTTGGGGTTAGTAGACCGACACGTTGACCACTCACCCACCGTGGGAACAATGAAAAATGGCTTCTAATACTTCTATGCATACTATTCACCTTCCATGAAATTTAATACAGGGGATGTTTCATTATGTAATGTCACTTGCCACGGTGGGTGAGTGGTTATCGTGTCGGACTACCAACCCCGAGCTTGCAGGTTTGCTTCTGGCCATGGTAAGTGATATTTGAAAGGTGACAAAAATCACGGCACGCATCTCATACGTTGTTGGCATGTTAAAGAACCCATTTGAATTCAGTAGGCCGTGTTCATAATGGCAAAATTAATGTCTAGGTTTTCTGCCAACAAAGTTCCTCCTTTCTCTACTAGAAACCGCTATAGTGTCAAGGAGCTTAGATATCTAACCTCCTTGACTTCATAGTGCTCCATGGAACGACAAAATTCGACATGCAAGCTGCCTTCTGGGCGTCAAATAACAACGCTTGCACCCGAGCCCATACGATATTATTATTATTATAAGCAGTGCTTTTTCAGGGGGAACGCAGGGGTACGCCAACCCCTTAAACATTTGAAAACGGTTAAAGAAAGTATATTTGTATCTAGTCCGCAAATATAACTTTCGACTTGAAAGTTCATCGATCAGCTGGCGTCAACGCTCTGTTCACTACAGGTGGAGGAGATTTCGAGTAATCCTCGATTTAAATCGAATCGGCTTCTTTTGGACGGCAACTCGGCACTCAATTCTTATAAGCACGCAGGCTAGTGGTTGGAGGCGGGATTGGTTCTTATTTTGTGCGTGTGGTTAGTTTTGAAGGATGAAGAAAATATGGAACTATTTAACATCCACCCAGGCATCGAAGAAGCTGAAAGTTAATGACTCGAACATAAACGCCAACAGTATCGTGTGGTGATGCAAAGGAAAATCACAAGAAAGTGCTTTCAACCGCGTGTAACAGTGGGACGGAAGACATTCCCGAATGCTGGGATTTCGAGAAAATGCAGGAATTTTGCAGCAAGTACGACTAGTTGGTAGTAAAATTATAGAAATACTGACTGCAGTTACCACCTTGACCTGTTGACCACAAATACATTAACCCAATACAACCTCTCATTTAACATTTCAGCCCGGAAAGTGTTAACCGGACTCTCCAAATTGCAGAAAATTGCAAGATCGTGATGTTTTGTTGACTACAACTGAGAGTACCCCTTAAATTTCTAATAGAAAAAAACACTGATTATAAGTAATGTTGTTTTTTTAAGACAATTTTATTTGTAAAGTTTTCCGACAAGAGATAACAACAAGTTTTCAAAGTAAAGACCATTAGATTCTATGGTCTTGAGCAATCTTTCAGAGAGGTTTCTTATCTCGTGACGGTGCAAGTCTCTGGCTTTTGATGCGAAGACCCACTTCCACAGCTTCATTGTTTTCGAAATTTCTTACACGTACGAAATGGGCCATGGATCGAAAAGGATGGTAATCTGAAGGCGTAAGCTAAGGGCTGTATGCTGGATGTGATAGCAGTTCGACTCCTCCCAATTCCTGAATTTTGCCATGGTTGTTCGTGCAGTAATTATGAGGTCTGGCATTGTCCTGTTGCAAGAGAACCCTATTTCCGTTAACTAATGCTGGGTATCACCGTCCCAAAATTTCATGAACTCGTTCCAGTTGTTGAATAAAGATTCACAATTCTAGTCATGGCGTCCTATAATAGCATTGGCGAACCAATGAAAACCAATTCTATCGTATAAAACACCAAACATAAAAAGCGACTTAACTTACGTGACATCCTAATATTTTCACCACCAGATTGTTGTAACATTGTAGTGATAGTTTTGTTTTGTGATAATTCATTTTGGTTTTCCAGATTACTGGAATCCACTATTCCGTTCATATCAAGTAAACTACAGTAGCTTTTGCCCAAGGTCGCGGGATCAAACCCGGCCGAAGTCGTCGGATTTTTAGCCTATTTTCAATTTTGAAAAAATAGGCTTATGAGATCACCTTTTGTCCGTGTGTGTGTGCGTGTGTGTGTGTGTGTGTGTGATTCGTGTGTGTGTCCCCCCCCCCCCCTAATAAAATCTAAACGACAGGAGTGATTTCAATGAAACTCGGAAAGTTCATAGCACTATTCCCGGCGACCTCGACCGTGCCCTTCAAATTTTGTTACGTCTCACCAATCCAACATGGCGGCTGTGCGAAATATTTCACCAGCATTCAATATCTCCGAAACTATTACCGATATTACCCTGACATTTTCTATGGTGATAGAGGGAACTACTATAAGTTCACTTACGTGACTTTTGAAAACCTGGTAACTACAAAACCAACATGGAGGCCAAGCGAATTTGCGACTTTTAAATAGACGTTTCTCGTGATTTGACCAACCAAACGCAATGAAACTTGGTACAGTATATGTTTATATACATTGTAATGCACTGGAGTCTAATTTAGTTCAATTGTTTACATAATCACAAGATGGCGGATGTGCGAAATATTTCACCGGTATTCTATATCTCTGAAACTATTAGCGGTATCTCCCTAAAATTTTGTACGGAGATAAAGGGCACTACTGGAAGTCCATCTATAAGACTTTCAAAAACCGGTTAACTACAAAACGAACATGGCGGCCAAGCGAATTTGAACTTTTTAAATACACCTTTCTCGCGATTTAATGTTCCAAGCGCACTGAAACCTGGTACAGGAAATATTTATACACATTGTAATCCACTGGTATCTAATTTAGTTCAATTGTTTACATAACCTCAAGATGGCGGCAGTGCGAATTTCAAAATTAAGTTTTTATTTCTTGTGATGTAGTCATGCGATCGAAGTGAAAGTTTGAATAATGAACCTACGCAATAATTTTCCTTTAATGCTACATGACTCTATGGCCTATACATTTAACAATCCAACATGGCGACCATCCGAAATATTTAGACGATACTGAATATCTACGAATCTATTTTAGCAATCAAACTGCATTTTTTAATGTTCATAGGGGCTATGAACTTAAGTTCACCTATAGGACTTTAAATAACCTGGTGATCACAAATCCAACATGGCGGTGACGCGAATTATAAATATTCACATGGACGTTTCTCGCAATTTAACCATCCGAGTGCAGTGAAACTTGGTACAGTAAATCCTTATACGAATGTTAATCCACAGGCATCTAATTTATTTCAGTTGTTTCCATAACCTCAAGATGGCAGCTGTGAAAAATTTTAAAATCTCCTTGTTTTTTCTTGTGTCCTAATTATGCGATTGAAGTTTGAATACTACACGTTCACAATAATCTGCATGTAACAGTACATAACTCTAGGACCTACATATATAAAATCCAACATGGCGACCATCCGAAATATTTAGTCGGTTCTTAATATCTACGAATCTATTACAGCAATCAAACAGAAATTGTGTATGGTGATAGTGGCAATTAACATAAGTAGGATATATGAAAATAGGCTGTATAGTTCTTCACGGAACTACTTGTTTTAAGAGCATTAAAAGTCCCTCAGTATGCCTTCCTTCAGAGAGGAAGTAAAACCGGCGGGCCCATGTCATGGATTTATGGCATGTAAAATAACCTTCCATAATTACACTTGTGTGAAGCTATATTATATGTTAGATTTGACCAACGATCTTAGGTTCCAACGCTCTTCTCCAGGAGCCGACTGCGGTGTCATCTAGTGACCAGTTCAGATCTAGTTTTCGTTGACGGTGGCGTTTGGTAGCAGAAGTAGGAACTACGGTACTTGAAAATTGAATGTCTGCAGTCCTTACTTGAATTAAAAACAGATAACACGCACTAATACAGTCATCACATTTAACACCAATTATCGGACAGATTCTACACTCACCCAAAGTACACGGGGCTACATGACCGCGTTGTCGTAGCCCCTTAACTGGAGGGAACCAACCAACCAACAGTAGAGAGGAACATTTTATTAATCAACTATATTTTTATAGAAAGGCAAGGTAACCAACTCTCCGGTATTTCCCGTATTTGACCCTATTTTTCACGATCTCCTGGCTCCCGTATTTTCTGTCTCTTTGGGTGAATTTCTCCTGTATTTTTTTCGTCAAGTAAAATCATTCAGTTTCAATAATTTAAATTTTGCGCACACGGTCGAAATTCGTTTAAACGTTCGAGAGCAGACGCAATTGATTATATATATTGTAGAGTCTTTTATATCGATTATCTCGTTTAGAATCTGTTAAACCAATGAACGCGTACTTTTCTTTTCTTTCGTTCTTTGTGTTGCTCAGCTGGTAGTTCTTTGGTGTGATTTGGTTTCAGTGGTTTTTGGGCAGTGACGAAGCTGAAATGCCACCAGAAAAGAAAATGAAGTGGACAGATGTTAGGAATAGGAGCAGTACAAAGCTGATCAAATCAAAACTGCAAGTTGCCGTGAACTTCACGTAGTCGTGCACTGAATTTTTAGGATTTGCAATAAGTGATGGCAAACTATTGTCTGAAGTAAAATCTGTTAAAGAGGACCTAAATATATTTTTAAGTATAAAATAAAGTTCTTTTTCATTTTTTTTGACAAACACTGCATTGCTTTTTTTTGGGGTGAAATTTTGCCGTGTTCTAAATCTCCCTTATTTTTGTCGAGAATAGTTGGTCACCCTATACATAGGTAATGAACAAGTAACGACTCATTACCTTTACAATTTTAACTATAACGTCCTTACTATTTTAACAAGTAACGGTAACTATAACGTAATTACTTCGGAACCCTGCTCTTAAGGAATGAATTTAAGTCAATACTGCTATCTAATGTGCTGTGCGTAACTAGGCCGAGGGTAAAAGGCAATCCTTGACAGTGTAACGATTCGATCCCATAGCTGTTATATTTAAAGGGTTATTCATTTATTATCATGTTATTATTATTATTATTAACTAGTACATCCATGAGATGATTTTTATATCAGATAATTGTAAGCGGTTTTGATTATTATATTCAATTAGATTTTTATTAACAATTACTTGTAAAGAGACGAAGTATTATATATTGCAACAAGACTGGCGATATGGACTAACCCTGTGCGTCACAAACTGAACGACGTAGTAAGAATTTCACCACGCCAACTGCGTCATTTTCCTGAGATGTTAAGAAACCCACTATGTTGTAACCAACACGCCATTTTCTACGGTATATACGCGTCAATATATATTGCAAGTTATGAGTCAAGAATGGAGAAGGCTAAGAGAGAGGGAAGCTGTGACACCACGTGACAAGGAAGTCATTAGTATTTGTACCTGCAACATCGGACAAGAATGGCATTGATCTACAGCCTCAATGAAGGAAGGAAGTTGTAACCTTGCTTTCTGGGTCCTAATGGACTGAGCACCGAGAGTCGACACTGAACGATGTCTTGCCGACATCTATATCAATACATAATGGGTTATATCCCTGATCAAGAGTCTTTCTACAGATGGCAACGTACTTAATGAGGATATTTCATAGTAAATGAGATATCACATCATTTTTTTAAACATAAGCGACGTAACAACGAGATCATCGATCATTTCTTAAATATGACGAGTCTTCGACTGGGTGAGCCAACAATTCAATAAAACTATCGTCTCTATTATAATTTAACTTCATTTAACTTTCAATTCATTTTAATATTCATTTTCTTTTAAATAATTAATTGCCGCATTGAGTAATTTTAAATTCAATTGTGTGACTATCACTATTCTGTTTTATTAATATTTTGTTTTTGCATTTAATAAATTCATTCTCTTCAACGTAATGCCTATTTCTTTCATTGTAGTTGGTACTTTAAGGCAATCATACTCCTTGATTAAATACGGATTGGTTAGATGACTTTGTCTCACTACGGCCCGGGTAAGTGGTTCTCGACTCTACTGCTGATAGCCGAGGTTAAATCAATAAATTTCGATTCACTATCTTAAATAGGAATCTGGCGCTCAACAACTTATTATATTACACTATCACAGGTAAGGTCACACCACAGTGTATATTATTTATTCTTATTACGTTTAGTTAACTCATTAAAAATGTTACATTTGGCGCCACAAAGTAGGGCACGAAAACCATTCGGTATTTAGTCAGAGGAGTGTATAATTTCAGTGCAAATTGTCAGTGCTTTTGGGGGACAGTGAAGTGAAGTGAAATTTTGGAAGGGCAATTGTTATACGGTGTACTTCGAGATGTCGGAGGAGGAACACAGGCAGTTGAGAAGTAGGGATGCAGTCAAGAAAGTTAATTATAAGGAGGTTGATAGCGGTAGCGATGTTGAGAGCGTAGAGAATAATACCAAGATGTCGGAGGTAAATCTTGAGAATAATCCTGAGAGTAATCCTGAAAATAATCCTGAGGTTAACCCTGACATGAATTCAGAGGAAAATCTCGAGACGAATACAGAGGTACATCCTGAGACTAGTGGTAGTCAGGAGAAACAGAAGTCCTTAGAGGTCCATGAAATTTCATTAGCTGATATCTTGAGGGAGATGAATAAAAATAGTCAGGAGATGAATAAAAATAGTCAGGAGATGAATAAAAATAGTAGGGAGATGAAAGAAAATATTGATAGGCTAAATCAAAATATGGAAGAGAATAAGAAAGATAATTTAGAAAGTAGGAAGGAATTCAATGATAAATTTGAGAAATTAGATAAAGATATGAATAAAAATAGTAAGGAGATGAGAGAAGAGATGGGTAGGCTAAATCAAGATATGAGTAAAATAAATCAGAAGCTGGAAGAGAATAATGTAAAACTAGACAGTGTGGTTAAAGTCAATGAAGAATTAAGTATGAAGTATGATATGCTACAGGAGAGTATTCAGGGGGTGAAACAGGAAATCAGAGGTGAAATTAAGGAGGAGGTAGAGATGAAGGCTAAAGATATTATTAAGACAGTAGATAAGAAATTAGAAGCAGCAGAAAGTAGGATTCAGGAAAGAATAGTAACTGTGATTGAAGAGAAAATAGCAACTCAAGGTGAAAGTTTTAGCAAATTGGTAGAAGTGGAAACTAGGCAGGTGGTAGAGACTTTAGGGGAAACTGCAGTAGAATCAGTAAAGACAGCCTGTAAGGAGACTATAATTGAAAGTAGAATGGAGTCAGACGAGATTTTAGGTGAAAGCAAATTGGAATTAGCGGAGATTTTAGGTGAAATCAGATTAGAGTCAGACGAGATTTTAGGTGAAAGCAAATTGGAATTAGTGGAGACTGTAATTGAAAGTAGATTAGAGTCATTGGAGATTGTAGGTGAAAGCAGATTGGAATCGGAGGAGATCTTAGGTGAGGAACGGCAAATAGCGGAGATTTTAGGTGAAATCAGATTAGAGTCAGACGAGATTTTAGGTGAAAATAGATTAGCGTCAGAGGAGATAGTAGGAGAAAGCATAGTAGAGTTGAAGGAGATTTTAGATGAACGCAGGATAGCTGTAGAAGAGACTATAGAATGTAGCGAAAAAGAAGTGAAGAAGATGAGAGAAAAGATAGGGATAGAAGTAGGTAAGATAAAGAAAGTACTAAGCACCCAAGAGATTAAGATGCAGACAATCATAGATAAATTAGATAGGCAAACTAGGGAAGAATTTAGTCCTGTGATAGAGGAAGTTAATATGAAATTATTAGTGGCAGAGAAGCGTGCGTTAAGTCATAGTCAGAAGAACATAATTAGTAAACAGGTTAAGAGGAGGAGAGAGATAGATAAGAGGAGAAGCAATGGGCAACGGCTAAAGAGAAAATTAAATATTAGTAGTGGAGAAGTGAAGGGAAGACATGTAGGTAGATATTTTAGAAGTAAAATGAAAGAGAAGAGAATTAAGTTGTTAGTGGAAAAAGAAATCAGAATGAAAGAGAGAAAGAAAGCATATGATGTGCAGTGGCGTAATGAATTAGCCAGACTTGGGAAAATGATAGGAGGAAAGCCGAAGTATAATGTTACTGTTGATGAGTGTAGTCCGAAAGAGGTAGAAAGTAATGTTATAAGAAAAGAGGAAAATGGAACCCTAGAAAGAGATAGAATTGAAGATGAAGATGGTAAGAACGGTGAAATGCCAGAGAAAGTAGTGATGTAAATTTATATTACCGATAGTTACTCTTCCGTATGACTTAAATATTAAGTAATGAAGTTTAATATGACTTAAAAGAGGTAGATAAGAAACCTGCTGTGTGTAATTTTAATTCAGTCGTGAAGTTAGGATGGTAAGGGGCGCGTAGTGCCTACGCTTATTGATTTAGATTGACTAAAATTATTTAATTTTGAAGACAGAGGTTGTCGTGCTATTGAGCAATGCAGGTAAGTTGAATGTAGGTCCTTAAACTGCAGGTAAGTTGGATGAAGTAAGAATTAAATTTTAAAAGTAGGAAGGTTATTACATAGGTAAGTAATCGAAAGAAAGTAATAATTATTATGGCAACCATAATTAAGAATATAATGGTAATAAAGATTTAATTCAAAAGTGAGTGAAGATAAGATGATACAGTGGTAATAAAACTAGTGAGTTGAAGAATTAAGTATTGATTTAATAAAGAAGTTTCAGTTGAGGACAGCGAGGTTATCAGCGGATATATGTTGAGAAATTTAAGTGGTTTAGAATTGTTAATGGTAATGCGTTGTATGAATTAACCAACATCGGGTTGAAATGAGGAAGTAGTAACTAATTAGGACATCTGGTACTTGTTGACAGATATGTGTGTGTGTATGTGTGTATTTTCACGTAAATGGACGTGAGTTTGAAGAAGTAGGCCAACGAAGGTAATGCCGTTGAGCAATGTGGTTTTAAAGTTTTGGTAAGATGCCAAATGAAGTTTTGTAAGGAGGAAGTTTTGGTAAGATACCAAATGAAGTTGTTTTTTGAGGAAGTTTTTGGTAAGATGCCAAATGAAGTTGTTTTTTGAGGAAGTTTTTGGTAAGATGCCAAATGGAGTTTTAAGAAGTTTTTGGAGGATGAAGTAGGTCAGCGAGGTATATTCCGTTGAGTTATGAGTTTTTTATGGTATCTACGGGACTACGTGAAGTTAATAAGGGAGTTTTTTTTAAGTATATATGGATGTATGCACACAAGGTAATAAGAGATTACAAAGGTAAGATTGTCCAAGTTTTTGTTACAGTTACGCACGTTTTAAAGATATTACAAGGCTTGTTATTGAGCTAAACCACTTTGTAGTAAAAAGTTACTGATGACTAATAACGAATTAATGATGTGGTAGATCGTTGTCCTACACACAGGTTAAAATAAAGATGATAATAATAATAATTATATGGTTGGCATAATATTTTCTAGAAGTGAAAGGAATTTGTTATAATTCGACGTTTTGAGGATTTTAAAAGTAAATCATTTTTTTTAGTAGACAGGAAATTAAAGTTTTATTTATGTCATACGGAGTTAGTAAAGATAAGTTAATATTTTGAAGGAAGAATAAGTTGGTAAGATAAGTGTATACCTAAGGGGTAATAATGAAGTTACAATTAAAGGCAGGTGTAAGTTACGCATTTAATTTGATAGAGAAGAAAGTATCTGAACTGTGTTAGAACTCAGAACTTGCTTTATGAAGTGATTATGGGAGAATATTTGCTAATTAGGAGTGTCGGTGTTATTAACTATCAACAGGAACACTGTCATTATTTTAGGAAGACAATAATTAGGAAAGCTAGGGTGATGTTATTATTCCAAGGAGTTAGTCGAAGCATGTAAGATTTTTTTTTAGCTGAAATTTAATGTGTTATTGGTCAGTAAGAGGTGACCTGTAACAGTAAGAAGAAGTGGGATTATACCACGAATAGGGGAGGTTTTTGTATGTGACGTGTGATGTCACGATGAGTTTTGAGAGATTCTGGTATAGCAAGAGTGAGCTATAGTCCAGGCGGTCAGAACAAGTAGGAAGTGGTGTTTGGAGGACACGGTACTTAATTAAGAGTTTTGAGAGAAAACTAAGGGGGGTTTTTAGGCATTCAGCAAAAAGTCAAATCATGAATAGACTAAGTTCAAAGTATAAGAGCATTAATATTTTGTGGAACGAAATATTTATTCCGAGGAGTTTGTCATGTGTTTTTGTGAAATAGTTTAGTGATATACGTAATTCAGGTATTGAGTAGTATTTTGTCCAAGTCTTAATCATTTTGTTATGGTAAGTAAGGAATGACGTTACGGTAAAGTTATATCTTGACGCTAAGTTAAATTTTATAAAGTGAACGAGAAGTCAGATTTTATGTTTATTGGTGATTTAAAAAAAAAAAAAACAAGTTATTGTTTTCGAGAAGTAGTAAAGAGGAATTATGGTTTTATGAGAAGTTAAGAAGTCGTGGAGACTTAGGAAGTATTAATTTGGAAGGAGGCGGCCGTGGCCTAAGAAAGAATTAAGCCACGAAGGCAGGTGAGTAGTAACTTGGATATTTAAATGAACTGTTTAATAACTGCTTTGAGGTATTTCGATGTCATTATGTATTTGGGGAAATATTTACATGTATGACATATGCACTGAAATTGGAATTGCCTTGAATATCTTGCTAAGTTATTTTTTTCTTCAATTATTGAAATTTTACTGCATTTGAGTAATCCCTTTATAAAGACGAAAGGAATATTGTATTGTTTGCATCCTATTATCGTGTGCTGTAATAGTTATTATGGGTTAATCAGCTGGTATTACAACAATGTACTTCTACGCCAGACTGATATACAAAAACTACGTTCAAAAGAGATGAAGCCAAAATTGTATGTCATGCATACGATCACCGAAATATAAACGAGTGCAGCGTTGACATATATGTCAAAAATAAAAGTGAAGGGCATTTTATATGTATATTTTTTACAGCTCGTTTAATACATAAAGAAGAATGAACATTATGAACATTTGGAAGAATGAGATGAATGAAAGTTAAAATATGATTTTTTTGTGAAGAATACATTTATGTATATTTTTTTTACAACATATATAAAGAAGAATGAACATTATGAACATTTGGAAGAATGAGAAATGATAGTACAAATATGTAAAGTGAAAAGAGTATGTTCTTGTATATCTTTATGTATTGTTGAAGGGTATTATTTGTATGTTGTCGTTATGGGGGTATTAATATTTAAATTTGTATTCATTTGTGTAGGATGTGTAGTGATATAAATAATGTTACATTTTATTTTAAATTATTTATATCAGGGGCGATTGTAACGATTCGATCCCATAGCTGTTATATTTAAAGGGTTATTCATTTATTATCATGTTATTATTATTATTATTAACTAGTACATCCATGAGATGATTTTTATATCAGATAATTGTAAGCGGTTTTGATTATTATATTCAATTAGATTTTTATTAACAATTACTTGTAAAGAGACGAAGTATTATATATTGCAACAAGACTGGCGATATGGACTAACCCTGTGCGTCACAAACTGAACGACGTAGTAAGAATTTCACCACGCCAACTGCGTCATTTTCCTGAGATGTTAAGAAACCCACTATGTTGTAACCAACACGCCATTTTCTACGGTATATACGCGTCAATATATATTGCAAGTTATGAGTCAAGAATGGAGAAGGCTAAGAGAGAGGGAAGCTGTGACACCACGTGACAAGGAAGTCATTAGTATTTGTACCTGCAACATCGGACAAGAATGGCATTGATCTACAGCCTCAATGAAGGAAGGAAGTTGTAACCTTGCTTTCTGGGTCCTAATGGACTGAGCACCGAGAGTCGACACTGAACGATGTCTTGCCGACATCTATATCAATACATAATGGGTTATATCCCTGATCAAGAGTCTTTCTACAGATGGCAACGTACTTAATGAGGATATTTCATAGTAAATGAGATATCACATCATTTTTTTAAACATAAGCGACGTAACAACGAGATCATCGATCATTTCTTAAATATGACGAGTCTTCGACTGGGTGAGCCAACAATTCAATAAAACTATCGTCTCTATTATAATTTAACTTCATTTAACTTTCAATTCATTTTAATATTCATTTTCTTTTAAATAATTAATTGCCGCATTGAGTAATTTTAAATTCAATTGTGTGACTATCACTATTCTGTTTTATTAATATTTTGTTTTTGCATTTAATAAATTCATTCTCTTCAACGTAATGCCTATTTCTTTCATTGTAGTTGGTACTTTAAGGCAATCATACTCCTTGATTAAATACGGATTGGTTAGATGACTTTGTCTCACTACGGCCCGGGTAAGTGGTTCTCGACTCTACTGCTGATAGCCGAGGTTAAATCAATAAATTTCGATTCACTATCTTAAATAGGAATCTGGCGCTCAACAACTTATTATATTACACTATCACAGGTAAGGTCACACCACAGTGTATATTATTTATTCTTATTACGTTTAGTTAACTCATTAAAAATGTTACAACAGGGCCACAACATGTATCATTACGCACAGAAGAGGCCAAATTATTATGTCAAATATGAATAAAACCAAATTCCTTATTTATTTATTTAGCGTATGGCTACATCACAAAATGTACAGTTAAATAATATTACAATCATAAAGATAATTATAACAGACTGCAAACTAATATCAAGTCCATGAATATAGTCCAGTGATCCCTCCGTCATCACCAGGAACTCTGATTGGTCGCCAGCGAAAGCTCTCCAGGGATATTCGTGCACAACATGGAAGACCGTCTGCTTTTCAGCACCACAGTCACAGCTTGGAGACTATTTTCTTCCACTTGTACAGAAGGTCTGCACATCTTCCAGTGTTGGTTCTTATTCTATTAAGTACTAGTAGTACTCTCTTTCTGTCAATTATCGCTATAGCGATAGAAAAATGTTTGGAGTCTGGTGCCCTATTGGGCTCCTTTCACTCCGTTATTAATTGGCGATAGTTTTAATTTGAGTGAATTTAGTTTGATTGGTGATTTATAAATTTTTCTCCCTTAAAACATTACTGAATAATGCTTTAATGGGAGAAATTAGTCCTTAGGAGTTTGCAGTCGAGTGGTTTATTTTACTTTGCTTTAAATTTATCGTTAGATGTTGAGAGTACTAAAGCTTGTTGCTGTGCCTGAAGAGCTGCGGGTTCGAACTTGGGTCAGCGGCATGGCTATTAACCATCCGACCCGCAGCGGCACTAGCTGTTAATATACTCAGTTCGCTTTGTCATGGCCTGGCAGCGGTCGCTTCAGCGAGGTTAATAATAATAATAATGGGTGCAATTTTTATAAGACTGAATTTAAGTGTTTAAGGAAGAGTGACAGACCTCTAGTTAGGTTTGGTTTTATAGAAGGTGAAATTAATAGTCCTGTAGTAGGTTTGAGGTTTAAGAGAAAATAATAATAATAAGCCTCAGTTGTGTAGTAATGTTATTTTTGTTTGTGATTTTATTTGTAGGCGGATGGCGGTCCCATGACCCGTGGCCATTGGCATTCCACCTTGCCTCCCGGGCAGATTGAGCCACAGGGTTAGGGATTAGTTTAATTGAGAGGGGGAAGACTGACAGATGTGTTTAAAGTGTTGTGGAAGCAAGGTGTTGAATGAAGTGCAGTATTTGAGTGAGAGCTGAGTTTGAGTTAGTTGTAGGTGAGGGGACATTAAGGGACATGAGAGGGGGAATGTTGGTGTGAGAGCGTTGTCTGAGTTCCAACTGCTTTCGCCTAATGGCTGTTTTGATGTAGGGGCAACCACCGAAAGAGGCCGCGTGCGCACCGCCACAATTAACGCACTTAGGTTTGTCTTTTGGGATCTTGCAAACTGAATGGTGATGATTATCACCACACCGGTTGTAGCGGATCCTGTGGGGGCAACACGCGGAGTTGTGGTGCAATTTTTGGCAGTTGAAACACTGAATAACGAGAGTCGTGTGTTGTTTGGAAGGGGGAGGCCGTGGCCTCTGTCTTTTTGGGCTTGGGGAAGAATTTACTGTGTTAGCGGGAGTGGAGATAACTGGTGTGACGTCATTCTCTGAGGGAGCTGCAGCCGTCTGTGAGGTGGAAGAGTTTGGTGATGTATTAGGGTTTTCCTGAGTTTGTATTGTTGGCTGCGAAGGTGACTGTTTGTTTTGACCAGTCCTTGCGTGGTAATTCAAAACCGGGTGGCTTCGTTGATATGCACGACATCTAAATTAAGATACAAGGCATTATTAAAATGGAAGATTGAATTCAAGTCTCTGTTGCAGGACATTTATTGATTGTATTTTGTCATATTTTCACCAAATGTGCTACAAGAAATCTTTTACGAACCAACATCACATGAATTTACGCATATTTTTTTCGCATTTAACGTTAAAGCGCTTTAATATTATTTTATTTTCTGATTTTTATTAAACAATAGACTTTAAAAGGCTAAGCTCTCACAAAGCTAAACGGTGTGGTGTTGAAACTAAATGTAATCTGTCGCCGTATCTTCTTTTGTTACGAGCAGTTAGTTTAAATTGCATTTATTGTTTCTCTTACACAAGCCACTGAGGCTACAATGCCTCTTTATGCAGCTCTCTTCATTCAGAGGGCGGTTAAATACAATAAAAGAAATGAAGAAAAAGAAACCTTAACCTAAACATTCAGTTGACAATATAAGTTCTTAATACAGGCAGTTGTTGGTAGCATGCTGAACTGCTGTGTCCAAGATAGCGTGTTCAAACCCGGCCGAAGCCGTCAGATTCTTTAAGAGCGTTAACAATCCTTCAGTATGCCTTCCTTCGGAGGGGAAGTAAAGCCGCTGGTCCCATGTCAGATTTATGGCATGTAAAAGATCCTTCCACAGACTAAACTTGTGTGAAGCTAAATCTCTAGGTTAGATTTCGTTGGAACGCTCTATCAAAGTTCTAACGTTCACCACCAGGTACCATTGACATCTGGTAGCGAAAGTTGGAACAACTTGAAATTGAACGGAACTTGTATCTCACCCTATGGGTGTCCGCTTAAAGCAGCTACAGCCTCTGGTGAGCCGAACATGTCCTCTGACACTCCCGGCACTAAACGCCATACGATAAATAAATAAATAAATAAATAAATAAATAAATAACCATCGAATTATTGCTGTTGCAAAATCATTCCCTACTACTGTACTCTCTTTTAGCTTAAATAGAAGGAATTATTTCACAGCAAATCATCGACTATAAATCATCAATTTAATTAATTCCCAACCGCGTTACCTCAATTATTGGCAGAAAATACTGATCTCGTTAGAACACCGCAAAAACACATTCTCAGGACACAGGAAATCTATACTCAAGATGGCGGCCAACAGGTGTGTAGCAGTTAGAGTGCTCCAACTTTTCCTCGTGTTCTACCTAGTAAAAAGCTCAGTGGATGCCTCGAAAAAGATCCTCGATCATTCTTTAACAATTGAAGACTCGTGTGTGAACTCGGACCTGAAGGAACACCTCATGGTAGTTTGTAAACTCAATATATCTTCTCTCACATGGTGTGGAAGCGAGGGGATGATAGTCACGGCAGCAGGCAGAGGGCGCCCAGCACTGCGCGGGGTTGCCAGACCGCCCGCTACATTATTACATCTCGTGGTGCTGTCTGTGGCCCTCAGTGGAGATGTGGAGATGAACCCAGGGCCGAATAAGGTGTGTGTAATTTGTGATTCGAAGGGTCGTGTGAATCAGTTATTTGTGACATGTACATCTTGCCACTCTCAAGCGCACAGAACTTGTGCAAAAATCAGTGCTTCAAAACACAAAATAATCACCACTGGGAAACAATTGTGGCTGTGTTGGAACTGTTCTTTACCTCAGTTCTCTAACTCATTTTTTAATACATCGACACAGAGTGCAAATAGTGTAGATAGTGACGTAACTCCCTCGGATGGCAAAGCATTGTCCATTTTTTTCCTTCAATGCTCGAAGTGTAACATGTCCCTCCAAACAACCGGACCTGCGTTCTTGTCTCACAGCACTTAATCCGTCAATTGTGTGTTCAGGGAAGACATGGCTGAAAAAATCCACTAACGACCCAGAAATATTTCCGGTAACATACACCATGATCCGCAAAGATCGAACCTGGACATCAGGGGGAGGGGTACTAATAGCCATGAAACCTGAGTTAAGGCCTGTTCGCCAACGGGAGCTTGAAACTGATGCTGAGGCTGTGTGGGTGGAATTCACGTGTGCGAACAATACATTTCTAATAGGCTCTGTATACCGTGCTCCAAATTCAACTCGGCACATCAATGATGAACTTTTGGAGTCCCTCCGTCGTGTACAATACATCCAGCACAAATACAAGGCCATTTACATAACAGGCGATTTTAATTTAGAAATAGACTGGCAAAACTCTCCTCCCACTCCCAAGGATCCCATTGCTAATGAATTCCTTACCGCATTCTACGATTTATTCCTAGACCAATTGATAACCGAAGCAACTCGAATCACACAAACTACACGCTCCACAATAGACCTATTCCTCACAAGCCTTCCTTCCTCCGTACAGAAAGCTGAAGTCATACCCGGTTTCAGTGATCACGCAGCCATCTTTACCACATTGCATTACAACAAACCACGCAGCAAGAGCACAGTGAGGACAGTATACAATTACAAAAAGGCAGACTGGAAACTGCTATCATCTTTATTCCTCAAACACCTTCCCACCCCATGTATTCTGGACACCAGCGACATCAACTCAGTGTGGCACGCCTGGCGAAAAAGTTTCTTTGAATGTGTGGATATTGTGTGGATATAGCTATACCGAAAATAACCATTAGCAGGAAGAAAAATTCTCCTTGGGTGACGAAGGAAGTCATTAAAATGATTAGGAAAAGGAACGTTTTATACAAGAAATGGAAAAGTTGCTCAACTGACATCATGTGGGAAAAATACAAGAACATCAGGAACCAAACAAAGAACTTAATTCGCGAAACATACGACAATTATATTCACAAAATAAGCAGCACCAGTGAAATGTGGAAATTTTTGTCCAGAAGACGCGGCACCGCTGCGCCAGCCTCATTTCACTGTAACGGTACATTCCTCAGTGCACCCCAAGATATTGCAACAGCGTTCAGTGACAGTTTCAAGCAGAACTTTTCTAAGCCGGATATGACCATGAACCTGCTTCTGCCAAGGTCATCACTTCCACCCCTCCCACTCTCCAACCTGTACTTCACAACAACTGAGGTGATTCAGAGCCTACGGAAGATTAGACCACATGCGGCGACCGGCCCAGATGATGTTCCCGGACGGATCCTGCTGCAGTGTGCGGAAGCATTAGCGCCCTCTCTGTGTGCGTTATTCAACCTGTCTATCAACCAAGGTTCTGTGCCGTTGGGGTGGAAATGTGCTAACGTGGTGCCAATCTATAAGCAAGGTGACAGAGAGGATGTTGCAAATTACAGACCGGTGTGTCTAACATCTATAATTTGTAAATGTATGGAGCGGCTAGTAGCAAACAGTGTGCTGGAATTTCTGCGGGAGAACAATCTGCTCGACCCAAATCAGCACGGTTTTCTTCCGGGTCGTTCTTGCACTACTCTATTGACAAAAGTCATTGATGAGTTTCAGTTCTACTTGAATCAGCCAGAAGTGAAACAAGTGGACTGTATTGCACTGGATTGGGCTAAGGTCTTCGATCAAGTGTCTCATGAAAGACTTTTGTTAAAGCTACAGCAGCTTAACATACGGGGTAGCTTACTTGCATGGGTGAGGTCATTCCTAGAGGGTCGAACGCAGTGTGTGGTGTACGGAGGAGCTCGATCGCAGGCTGCTCAAGTTACTTCTGGAGTGATTCAGGGCTCTGTGATCGGACCTCTTCTCTTCACTATATATGTGCTCGATCTTCCTGGCTGTGTCACCTCATCAATGTCACTATATGCAGATGACACCGTGCTATACAGGGGCATTAAATGTGAAGAAGATTCCCTCTGTCTTAAATCAGATCTGGACAACTTATCGCTGTGGTGTTCTGTGAATAATTTAAATATAAATGTACAAAAATGTAAATACATAAGAATAACCAGGTCACAAAAACCCATTGAGAATGAATACAAAATTATGAACAGTGTCATCCCACAGTGCACAAACTTAAAGTTATTAGGGGTAACAATCTCCGACACCCTGAATTGGAACATACAAAGTGAAGAGGCAAGATGTAAGGCCACCAAAATTCTGGGTTTCTTGTACAGAAACATGAGAGGCTGTAAACCTAGAGCCTTCAGGATGGCTTACACATGCATGGTCCGTCCGATATTAACGTACGGCTTACCTGCTTGGCATCCCACTACAGCGGAAAACATGAACAAGCTCCAGCGTGTACAGCGCCGCGCAGAAAGGCTAATAGCTCGTTATTCCCCTTCCCCTTTGTCAAAATTTCCATCTATAGAGGCAACAGCCAAACAAATTGATCTAATTTTTCTTAAAAAATCCCTTACAGGTTCCATTAATATTGACCCTTTTTGCCGACTGTCATTGGCATACCGCTCAGTTCGGAGAGGACGAGGTGTAACCCTCGTTCCGCCCTTCGCACGTAGCAATGCTTACCTGACAGGTTTCTACGGCCGCTCTGCGCGGTTATGGAACGCGCTGCCAGGGGATGCCAAGATCTTGCCTCTTAGGAAATTCAAGCCGTACGTAAAAAGGTACATTGTATAAATAAACGTCTGTATGAGTGATTGATTGTCTCGCTGAATGAATGAGTATCTGAATGGAATGAATGTATGTATCGCGTGATCGAGGCTATGAAAGTGCGTGCGTGAGAGAGTGAGTGAACAAGAAAATGTACTATGTCAATATTCTAAATATGTAAATACTGCAAATATATTTGTAAAACTTGTAAATATTGTTAAAACAAATGTAGATGTAAGCTGTGCCTGTGAAGCATGAAATATGTATGTGGGGCTTGCCCTTTTTCACTAGGCCTTCCATACTTCGTGTACGATTTATGGTAAATAAATAATAATAATAATACATTGTTGAAGATAATGTGAACCTTACAGTGAAACTACTATATCTTGAATTTTCGATTTATTTCCGAAAGCACTTTGAGATATCGAATTTGGTCTGTTTAGCAGAGTACGGTAGGCCTAAATGCAACATCACTTAGGCTATAATCCAATAACATCAATAATTCATGAGCGATTGTAGGCAGAACCATGTCCTTCCTAATTCAATGGTTGTGACTTATTTCCAACGTTTGTGGTTTAGGTGTATCTCAGATAGGCCTATACGGAACCCCCCGAAAACTCAAAGAAAGCATTTACTTCAGTCTATTCTGGAATGAAGATTAATCGATACCAGACTGCTTCTGAACACTATTCCTCTGTCTATAAAGCTAAAATATCACATTCTAATAATACTGTATAACTGGTTAAATTTCATGCAGAAACGAGTAATAACTAACTTGATGACTACTTCTTGATTAGTCAACACTGCGTCTTAAACCTCCAAACATTTGGAACCTCGGAGCTGAACACATCAAATGAAATGTCGATATTATAAACTTAGTTTGTGTGAGGGAGTGACGTCTTACAGTAACAAGTTCAAGGATCTTTCTGACAAACCAGTAATTCCGTGACAAATGGTAAAATAATTTGTATATAAGCTGGGAGGGACACAACTTTTAAGATCCGAAACAGAAAGAATATAACTGTGCCTGTCGGACATAATTGATTACCAAAAAACAAACTTACACATTTCAAAATCCTTATCATTACTACTTTTATCCAATACCAAAATTGCCCAATCTTTCCCCTCATATCTGCCATGTTTGTCGGAATTCTGTAACTTTTCCTTTTAAGAAGCTTCTTCTCCCGTTATTATTTCAATCTTACTGAGAGTTTCAATTAACCTATCTTATAATAACTTCACTTACTTAATTGACTTAGTTCCTCCATAGAGCATCCGTGAAACGTCTCCATCGTGGCAATTCCGGTAGCAGTTGGGGTGCGGACGCCAACACTTTACGCTCTGCTACACTCGCGCTTGTGTATTCTGCTGGTGAATACTGTGCTCCGGTATGAGTGGACAGCGTCCCACAAAAGATTGATGTGCAGCTTTATGAAGCCATGAGAGTTATCACTGGGACTGTCAGATCTACTCCCATTCAGTGGTTACCTGTCCTAACAAAATTGCTACGAAAGATCTAAGGAGGACAGCAGCTAAGGTAAAGTTGCTCAAGAAGATCACATCTCAAAAGAACTTTCCCTTGTACGATGCCCTACGAGATCCACCAACAACTCGTCTGAAATCACGCAAGCCACCCTGGGCTGATTTGGAAAGTGTCAGTTCTTTCAACGTGACCTCCAAATGGAGACTGCGCAGGCAAGATCATCCACCCAACAATGCTTATCTTGTTCAAGATCCGACAAGGTCGAGGGATTCCATCTACCACGACAAACCTGGTCGAAGCTGAACCGCATTAGGACGGATCAAGGGAGGTGTGGTCACACCTTGAAGAAGTGGGGTTTCTGTTCATCTGCTGATTGAGACTGCGGAGCGGAAGACCAGACGATGGACCATATTGTTAAGGAGTGCCCCCTTCGAGCAATAGACGGTGATTTGAGGACTTTACACCAAGTGACTTCGAGTGCTCTGGACTGGTTGTCAAGTTTGGACATTTCCATTTGAACGATACTTTTGTATACTTGTAAAGCCATACGACATATATATCGTGGTCTCCAACTTGCCAGTGCTTTAACTTCTTTCCAACCTTTCACCGCCTCTAGTGCCTCTTCTTCGGTAGTCCTCTTCCAGGCCTTCTAGGACGACCACTTTTCCGTGCCCCTTGTGGGTTCCATTCTAGCGCTGTTCGCTCTACGGATCCTGCTGGCTTCCTCCATTTCCTTTTCTTAATTTCAACTTCTACTTGGAGTTGATTTGTTGTCTCCCAAAGCTCTTCATTGGATATCATTTCAGGCCATCTCATGTTTAAGATGCGACGCAGTCTAAAGAATTAGTGATACTTCTAGTAACATTCAACGTTTCTCACGCGCACAGGAGAATGGATGTCACATTAGTATTAAAGATTTTAATTTTTGTCTTCCTAGAAATGTTCCTATTCCTCCATACTGCACATAACTGCATAAAAGCTCCATTTGCTTGTCTAATTCTTGCATTCACATCTTACTCTGCTCCTCCTCATCTTGTGCCGACATTTCCCGAGTCAAGCTCTTGTCCAGCCACAACTAGTTGATTCTTATTTACTTGGTCTTAGCAACATTTCTATTCAGTCCTGCAACTTCTGCCTCCTGTTTTAACCCTTGTAACTTGTTTTTAATATCACTAATTCTTGAAGATATTAAACAAATATCATTTGTAAACTATTCCTTTCTTCCTTCCTTCCTTAAGTTTATATTAATAAGCCCGGAATAAAAATGTAATAATCAACACAACCTTTATGGGGCAGAGTATTTGTATTTATTTAAACAAATTTCAAACATTTTCGACTAATTTTAATTTTGTTATTTTTTTGTTTTCTTTTACATTTTAATGTTTATTTTTATAAGTTAATTGTTATTTGAATTTATAAGGTGCGTTCAATATGTAACGAGCCGGAGGCTGGAATGCGCAAACCGGTGACGACATCAGCTAATCGTGGCGTGTGTAACGAAGTGTGATTCCGACCAGAGCGTGGAAGGTCACAGTCCGTCGCTAGAGGGCACGCATGCACGTCACGTGACGATACAAAGCGAGCAGCACCATGCATCAATCGTCCAACGCTGCCAGTCGCATTGATAACAGTGACATTGAGGCGTCAAACGAAGAGCAAAGAGGTGTTGTTCGGTTTCTGACAGCGGAAGGAGTAGGGGGAACGGGCATTCATCGCCGAATGTCACAAGTGTACGGCGAACACTGCATGTTCCTTGCAAGGGTCAAGGCGTGGCACAAGCGCTCCAGGGAAGGACGGGTGTCCTTAGCCGATGATGCCCGGTCTGGGGCGCACCCCCCCCCTGCATTACCGATGACAACGTCCAGCTGGTTGATGCACACATTACCCAGGACCGCCGAGTGACAGTGAACGCCATAGCCGCCGTGGTTGGATTGAGCGTCGGAAGTGTGCACACCATCATGAAGGAACGACTGCACTTGCGGAAAGTTTGTGCCCAATGGGTGCCCCACAGGAAGCATGACGAATGGCCCACTGTCTTGGTCATCTGCAGCGCTATGCGAGGGAAGGGAATGGGTTCCTGGCACGATTGGTGGCTGGAGATGAGTCATGGTGTCATCACTTCGAACCAGAATCCAAACGACAAAGCCTCCAGGGAAAGCATCCAGGGTCACCACCACCCAATAAAGGCAAGGCCATCCACACGAGTGCAGGAAAGGTATCCTCCGTTTCGTTACTTTTTGAACGCACCTCATAATATCTTAAAATGAGATAAGATTATTATAATTTTAATTTTTATATGCTTATTTATTTTTATGGTGTGCATAAATCGAAAAACCATGTGGGTAGACTGATGGAATGATTATTTTGTTTTTATAAGGTTATTTAATTTTAATTGTACAAGCATATTTGTTTCTAATTTAAATTTTTACTATCATATTTTATTCTTTATTTTTTCTATTTTAATTGTTTTTCTTAAAAAAAAAAAGCACTTAAGTCCAAGGAGATGAAAACATGTTTGGTTTTCAGAAATATGAACACGCTCTTCAAAAACAAAATATGTTGATAATACCGCATGGCTAAACGATTCAACCATCTGAATCTTTGATAATAGCATTTGTCCATATGACAGGTGGTTAATTCAGAAACCTATAAAGGTTTAACACAGGACATGTGAGAGAAAAGCTTGGGCAAGTTTGAAATTGGATTAGTCATTTTCAAAAGGCCTTATATGGCTTTGTGTAGATTGGGAATATGACCTCTCTAGCCTATCGGTGCAGTCACAGGACAGCAATTACATTTTCATTCATTTCTAAAGGGCTCTTTGTGCCGTAGAAGAGGAAGTTTAGCAAAGATGCAGAACAATCTAGGAGCAGTCAAGTTCTAGACAGTTGATAAAGTGAAACACTCAGACAGGTCTGTGTTAAGTTTACAGCTATTTATTACAAACTTGTGTATGGGACGAAATGAAGAAAGAGCGTAAGTTACCCATAGACCGGAAAATTACAAGAGACATTGTGAAGGACACTGGTCCTCCGCATTGCCACAGACGAAAACTGGTGAACATTGCTGGTTAGTAATTTCTAAGGCCAGGAAGTCCATGCTCTATTAAATGAATAAATATGCACTAATTATTGGTCAAAATACATCACGTTTCAAACAAGAAGTTCCGTGACGAACTAAAGAGCCTACTTTTCTTAAAATTTAAGATTCATGCCAATCTATATGGACCTATCTAGAATAATGACGAAATTAAGTTGGTAATATCGAAATTTCTAATTAGTTCGAAATATACCTGGTATAATGTAGCCTAATAGAGCACTACAGTTGGCAGCCCTGTGACTGAATATATTGTTAGTTCCATCACTTAAGGTACAGAATACAAAATTTGGTTGAAGTCCAATGGATAGCATGGACGTTACATGCAGTTAGACATTAGATCTCTCAGCGTGCGTAAAATCATGTTGGCAACAATGTCATGCATCTGTTGGCCAGAAATAATCTAAAATATTATTATCTCTTGTTGTGCCAATTTTGGATGAAAAACATTAGTTAGTATAGAAATTACATGTATTTTAAAATTGGACCTATCAGCAGGCTTAGAGTCATGTTGGCAGCACTGACGTATATTAGTTTCTCCAAATTAATCTAGAATGTCAGGTGCTATACGTGTGCAAATTTTAAAGCTGTTGGCTTACATACTTTCTGATATATTAATATTAGGGTAAAAATAGAGGCAGCATTTATTGACAGTTGACAGCCCTGGTGACCTTTAAGAATACGCTCAGTTATATCTGTTTATGTAAACATAGTACATACGAAATTTGGTTGAAATCCAATTTATAGTGCAGAAGTTCTATGCATTTAAAATGGGACCTATCAGCAGGCTTAGAATCATTTTGGCAACACTGCCATGCATGGCCTCCTGGAAATTTAACTGAAATATTATTAGTCTATCTATATGTGTGTCAATATTGGAATAGGTCCCATGCATACCTTCCAAGATATCCAACATGGAGCTCAAATTTCAATTGCGGTTTTTCAGCAGTTGGTAGCACTGACATCATTTTCAAATATGGGCTTGAGATATTCAGATATAGATCTTTACTCATACCAAATTTTGATTCGATTGCTGCTGCCGTTTAGGAGTTGATAAGGGGGACAGACAAACAGACAATTTGCCCGGATCGATCTCAGAAGTCTACTTTTTCCTCATTTTTCAAAATGTGAAAAGTAGGCTAAAAGTATGCTCTATGAAATAACTACGGCAATTACGATAACTCCGTATTCTTAGAGTTTCTATTTTGAATATAAAGAAAATATGAACAGACGGACATATAACTACATCTTATCTTATATATCTCAACTATGAAACAGTTCTAAATGGTAGGAAATGTTATTTTATGGTATTTCAAGCGGTGTTGACCATCAGTAATTATTTTATTATGTTAATTTTAAGTATAACCGATATACAATTTTAATAGCAATTGAATGTTTTTAAAATTAAAATAATTTACAATAATTTACGTTAATTTACAATATTTACATAATGAATGCTGAATAAGAATAACTGATATGGACTTGTAAAAACGACTGAAACGTACTAGGTATTACAATAATTTCGGTATTATTCTGTGATAGATTCTCGGAGTCCCAATCGAAATATACGACTTTAAGGACATTAAGTAACGAAAAGCGCTTCAAAACAACAGGAAATTAGAATATACGTCCTTCTCTAGCAGTGATATGCACTTAAACAGGCAAAGGATAAAAATATGATGCATTCTGCCAAAATTAACAAAACATGCATAAATATGCAATGTTACCAATCAGAATTTATCGCGTAACGAAATTGGCCAATTTTGCCGCCAAAACAACCGGGGAAGAAATTTGTTTGAGAGGCGACCAAATGAGTAGTAATTTTTTCCCAAGGTTGTACTTTCATGTTTATGATTGATATGGTGTAGTAAAACTGCAGTAAAAGTTTCATAGCTGTAGGACTAGCAGTTTTTAAGAAAGAAAAAAAAAACACTATTTTAGTAGGAAAAATAGCCCTGTTTAAAACGTAAAACATTCCATCTCCAAAAGTATTAGAGCTAGAGCAGCGAAATTTTAACGAAACCCCCTCATATAGATGTCTAATAACATCATGTAAAACAATGACTGAAATGCTATTACTTTAGAGACAAATGTGCATCAAACGAAATTTAGACCTGTCCCTAAACTTTCTGCAAGCACTGTACATTCACTACAATAACACAGATTATCATACAGATTCTGAATACACCCAAGTACACGAGGCTAAATTACCAGCTTGTCCAGGCCCTCAAATGAAACAACAACTAAATACCATTAGGTGTCATCCATAAAATTCGTTCGCCAAAATGCCATACATTTTAACGCCCCTTTGAACATAATTTCCTCCACAAGTCAGGGCACCAGACATTATCCAACATATTTCGTAAATATGAAACTTGGTACTCCTTCCCGCTTCTGAGCCAATTGAGGCCTAGTCTTTACTCCCCGTTTCCCTTCTACCATGGCTGTGGAAGCCACTTCCGGGAGGAATATCCGGACATGGACAGTATTTTTGCAACTTCCTCTGTTTGGAAAACCTTCATGTGCCACATCCGTCAATAACAAGCCATCAGGATTCTAGCCGATATCCTGTGACGACCCCATCCAGGCTTGAATCCACTCCCGTGCCACGAGAAAGAAAGTCGGGCCTTAACACGCGAGGAACAATCAAAAAGTACGTTACATACTATTTTGGCAAGTCAATAAACTGTTGTTGAGTGACACAGATACACCACCGCGTCTTTGTAACCAACCCGCAACAACTTTTTAATCTTCTTTCACCTAATGATCTTGGACCCCTGCGAACCAAAAAATATGATGAAAAATCTTGTCTTTGCTCTTTTGCCGAATAGAAGAGATCAGCGGAGAGGAAGGATTGACTGAAAAAAACAAATAAAGTTAATGACCAATACTGAGAAATAACTATTACAAGGAAAAGGAAGGAAGATTTCAGTTTTAAGTGAACTTTAATCTTGTGATATGAGCCACGGGACCTGCTTTTTACGTGGAATCCGAAACACAAGACATGGCATTTCACTTCGAAAATCTCCCATGCATTGACCGGGAATCTAACCCGGTCCATCTTGGTTAGAGCAGAATAGCTTGACCAATGCGTCATCACAATTTGAGGTGGTCCTAACTTTGTTTTTGGTGGAGAAAATCAATTTCCTCTTTCTATTTTCTAGCGGCTTCGGTGGCGTAGTTGGTAGCATGCTGAGCTTCTGTGCCCAAGATAGGGGGTTCAAACCCGGCCGAAGCCGTATGATTTTTTAAGAGCGTTAAAAATCCCTCAGTATGCCTTTCTTCGGAGGGGAAGTAAAGCCGGCGGTCCCATGTCATAGATTTATGGCATTTTAAAGAACCTTCTACTAATTACACCTGTGTGAAGCTAAATTGGATAGGTTAAGATTGTAAACAACGCTCTTAAGTTTCTACGTTAGTTGCCAAGAGCCGACTGCGGTGGCGTCTAGTAGCTAGTTTAGGCCTAGTAGTCGTTGACGGTGGCGTTTGGCGGCAAAAGTAGTAACTATTTGAAAAATTCTAAGCTAAAAAAGTCCTCTCGGCACGCCGGAAGGCGGAGGTAGACTTCATCGGGCAAACCTGGGGTTAGGCGAAAATAGGCAGAATATGCACGCTTTCGTAGAAGGATCAGACCTCATTTATTGCGAGAAAGTATTTTATAATTGGAGCTTAATTAACTTTGTTTTTCGTCATTTTATGCATATTTTAAACATTTTATTGTCTTATGGGGACGGTAACCTTCTTGCCATTTGGGGTACATTTTTATACTTGTGGTCACACTGTCCTTATGAAAGGTTTCGACACTGATGTGTAACTATGTAACGGTCTGTTACTTCTTCACGCAAAACTTTATCTCCCGCAGAGATTTTGGTTGGTTCCTCAGTTTAGGGACTGCGACAACGCGGTCATGTAACCCCGTGTACTTTGGGTGAGTGTAGAATATGTCTGATAAACAGTGTGAATTGTGATGGCTGTATTAGTCTGTAATTCAGATAAGGACTGCAGACGGTCAATTTCAAGCAGTAGTTCCTAATGTTGCTACCAGATACTACCGTCAACGACACCTAGCTCTGAACTTGGCTACGAGATGCCACCGCAACCAGCAACTCGCAACGAACGTTGGATCTTCCCCTCCAAAGGAAAGCATACTGAGGGATTTTTAGCGCTCTTAGAAAATCCGACGACTTCGAACGGCTTTGAACCCGCAAACTGGGGCATAGAAGTTCAGCATATAACCAGTTACGTCACCGAAGCCGCTTCTCACTTAGTCAGATGGAAAACTGAATGTGATCGCGTGCAAGTGCATTGTCATGGCAACGTCTGATGGCTCATCCCACATCAATTTAGTAGTGTTGTCATGGCAACCTCTGATAACTCTTGGCATTGTCTTATAATTCCGAAATCATTTTTCTCATCCCTTGGCGTAATGGTGGGTCATATCAAAAATTCTTTCAGACAAAAGTTTTAGGTAATTATTAGGGGAATATTGTCCATTTTGTACGGTTTTGATATTGTGTCTATTAAGAGAGATATGATTAATGTTTCCCGAAAACCCACTTTTCCCACCCTTTGGTCAATGGTTGGTGCTATCAAAAAACTCTTCAAAACATAAAGTTTTGACCCTTATTCGACACATAGTATGAACTTTGAATGGATTCGATATTTCAATTATTAAGAGAGTTATAGCGATATTTAACTTTTTCGTAAAAAGAACCCCATTTTCACCCCCGTCGACTGATTGTGCCCATTAACGAACTCGACCGAGATTTTATAGGGATACATATTATGTAAAAAATTCAAATTGATTGGTGCAAAATTGCGGTAGTTATCGTGTCCACAAGAAAGTGATATATATATATATAAAAAAACATAAATTATATATAAACTTTTTAACTGACGGTGGTTTTGGGGTCCAGTGGATGTGGAACGTGAAGATATGTCGAAATTTTCCGGAAGTCGAAACATGGTACTCATTGCAATAGTTGGTTTTTTATGAAATCTACCTAAAACAGATACACACACTGATACAGCCATCACAATTAACACCGGTTATCAGACAGATTCTACACACACCCAAAGTACACGGGGCTACATGACCACGTTGTCGCAGCCCCTAAAATGAGGAACCAACCAACCAACTAATTACACCTGTGTGAAGCTAAATTGTATATGTTAAGAATGTAAACAACGCTCTTGTGGCGGCAAAAGTAGGAACTACTTTAAATTCAATGTCTGCAGTCCTTATTGAATTAAAAACAGATACACACACTAATACAGCCATCACAATTAACACCGGTTATCAGACAGATTCTACACACACCCAAGGTACACGAGGCTACATGACCGCGTTGTCGCAGCCTCTAAACTGAGGAACCAACCAACCAACCTCTTTCTTTGTTTTGATGTTTTGGGTGCTCAGCATATTGAAATATCAGAGGACGATGGTTTAGAGCAAAAATGATAATCTATTTCCGAGATGAGAGTTTTTGATGTTTGTCAACTTTGACAAACACCTACCAATTCTCTATTAATCTATTTGGAGACATTTCTTTGACAGCCATTCTTTACAATTTTTATTTTCATGCAAATAAGGTAGGCTACAAGGAGCCTATTTCCAAAAGTCGACATCTGACTTTTTGAAGTTATGGAGAAAAACGAAAAAAGAACTGCTTAAACGGTAAAATTCAGGAAATTTTATGTTATTCTTGGTACTAACTCTAACATAAATATACCATAAACATAAACATAAAAAATAGGTCCAGAGGTAGATTGAGCAATGAGTTTAGGAGATATTTAGCATTAAAATTCGCAGATGTCGGATTTTGGAAGTACGTTAATGGAAAATCGTATTTTGGAACGAACTTCTAGCATATGACGAGTTTTGGAACAAAACATAGATTTTTCTTATCAAGGATTTTAAGCCACATAATGTGGCTTAGGCGGCAGCACGCCGGCCTCTCACCGCTGGGTCCGTGGTTCAAATCCCGGTCACTCCATGTGAGATCTGTGCTGGACAAAACGGAAGCAGACAGGCTTTTCTCCGGGTACTCCGGTTTTCCCTGTCACAATTTCATTCCAGCAATACTCTCCACTATCATTTCATTTCATCTGTCATTCATTTAATCATTGCCCCAGAGGAGTGCGTCAGGCCTCGGCAGCCGGCACAGTTCAAATCCTCGCCGCTAGTTGGGGGCTTCATTCATTCCATTCCTGACCCGGTCGGAGACTGGAAACAGGCTGTGGATTTTCATTTTCAATGTTGTTATGCACTCCTAATTTAATAAACAGACAAAATTTACAGTGAACTCAAGTTTCTAGCAAATTAGATAAAAACATAGTATGCACTAACATAATAATACACAAGGAGCAATAAGTCACACAGATTAGATTCTCAAGTCGTCATCCTCCTCCTGGGGTTCACAGACAAGATCGTCTTCCACATCAATTGTCACGTTTTCTGGATCCATGACTTTCTTATAATATTGAAGTTCTTCATTATTTTTCCACTCTTCCCTGTAGTGAAGTGTTAGTAGTTTGTTCACATCATTCATCTTCTCTTCTTTGACGGCTACTCCAAGAGGCAACTGAACTTTCTCAAAAGTTACCGTTTTCCCTTTTTTGTTATCCCTTTGAAATCAGTTAAGTCACTCTTATAATTTTGCTCTCCGCGAAGAAGAGTAGATGATTTTACTTTCCTAAACAGGAATCTCTTGCAGGATTGAATTTTGAAATGCCATGACCCTGGTGCTTTAAAAGAAGATTGGACGCTACCTTTCCAGTCATACACCGGGCAATCAACACCTAACGTGTTCACTGTGCCAAACTGCATGAAAATTTGAGTGTAGGTTTCTGGTTTTACAATAGTGTCTCGCACTTTAAACTCCTTTTCAACTCTCCCGAAGACTCGGTCTGAGGGTATGAAGGCGTGGCCTACAACGGGAAATACCATCTCCACTTCTTTAACTTGTGCGGGGAAATCATTATACAGCCAATAGGAAACCATTCCAATCATAATACTATTTTTATTTTGACTCCCACAGCCGTCAGAAACCAAATTAACTTTTGTGATACCTGTAAGATCAAGATGATTAAGTCTGTCATAAACACAGGAAGCTATTTCGTTAGATCCTTTTGGACGAGAAGATTCCAGCCACTTGTATATAAAAGTGTTCCGTGTAGATTGACGATCACGCGATGTTCCTACACAGATTGTAAAAATTGTACATATACACACATCAAAAAAAGTTTTGCATCACCTCGGTTCCCAGATCTCCGGCATATAGACGTTGACTGTGTATATTGTATCCAAGATACAGTCCCTTTGACTGTTCATAGATGTCACTAAAACTGCTCAAAGATGTAAACAACCATGCATGAGCAGGGCCTATTAGACGGAGGGGGTACGACAGCCGATCAGTTCCAGTCATTCCACCATGACGAAGGTACGCTGCTCATGTTGTCTGTAGTTCTACCATGCCTAGAAGGTCAATACCGCAGTTCGATCGCGTCCGCATTGTTACTTTGTGTCAAGAAGGGCTCTCAACAAGGGAAGTTTCCAGGCGTCTCAGAGTGAACCAAAGCGATGTTGTTCGGACATGGAGGAGGTACAGAGATACAGGAACTGTCGATGACAGGCCTCGCTCAGGCCGCCCAAGGGCTACTACTGTAGTGGATGACCGCTACTTACGGATTGCCGCTCGGAGGAACCCTGACAGCAATGCCACCATGTTGAATAATGCGTTTCGTTCAGCCACAGGACGTCGTGTTTCAACTCAAACTGTGCGCAATAGGCTGCATGATGCGCAACTTCACTCCCGACGTCCATGGCGAGGTCCAGCTTTGCAACCCCGACACCATGCAGCGCGGTACAGATGGGCCCAACAACATGCTGAATGGACCCCACGGAATTGGCATCACGTTCTCTTCACCGATGAGTGTCGCATATGCCTTCAACCAGACAATCGTCGGAGACGTGTTTGGAGGCACCCTGGTCAGGCTGAACGTCTTAGACACACTGTCCAGCGAGTGCAGCAAGGTGGTGGTTCCCTGATGTTTTGGGGTGGCATTATGTGGGGCCGACGTACGCCACTGGTGGTCATGGAAGGCTCCGAAACGGCTTTACGATACCTGAATGACATCCTCCGACCCATAGTGCAACCATATCGGCAGAATATTGGAGAGGCATTTGTCTTCATGGACGACAATTCTCGACCTCATCGTGCACATCTTGTGAATGCGTTCCTTCAAGATAACGACATCGCTCGACTACAGTGGCCAGCATGTTCGCCAGACATGAACCCTATCGAACATGCCTGGGATATGTTGAAAAGGGCTGTTTATGGACGTCTTGACCCACCAACCACTCTGAGAGATTTACGCCGAATTGTCGTTGAGGAGTGGGACAATTTGGACCAACAGTGTCTTGATGAACTTGTGGATAGTATGCCACGGCGAATACAGGCATGCATCAATGCAAGAGGACGTGCTACTGGGTATTAGAGGTAGTGGTGAGTACTGCAATCCGGACCACAAATGCTGAAAGTCTAGCTGTATGATGGTACAACATGCAATGTGTGGGTCTCATGAGCAATAAAACGAGCTGAAATGTTGTTTGTGTTGATCTCTATTCCCTTTGTATTTAACGGTTCCGGAACTCTAGGAACCGAGGTGATGCAAAACTTTTTTTGATGTGTGTACAATTGTCTGGAGTAATACGTGGCTTGATCTGGTAATTTTGGAAGGGGTAAATTTTTCTGGCAATCGAAACTTAATATCAGTTCATTATCTTCCTGATTACGTAGAACATCATAAAACGCTTGTGCTCTTAATTTATGTACTCTTAACTCAGTTATTATATTATTCTTTTCTTGAGGAATCTTGCAGTGCTTCAGTTTAGCTTTCAGCAACAAACATTCTGAGCAAGCATCAGTCGCTGGAGTGCCAAATCCAATATTATATGTCCGACAGAAATAATGCCTAAAGTAAGCTGCCTTAACTCGTAGCTCTGTTGATACTGACTGGTTGTAACTTCTCCACAATTTACTAATGTTAAGCTCACTTGATAAATACTGGCGACCTTTCACTTGTCCTCTAAAATAGTGTAATTCACTAACAATATTTAATTTCTCTATGAAAATGCTCATAGCTAGTCTTTTATTTTCACTGTACTTGCTAGGAGTATCTCATCCTCGTTTATCTATAGGCAGAAGACCAGTGTCAAAGTGACGCTTACAAGCCAGACCTACACTGTATTTTGATATCTGCAAGGTACCTAGAAAAGTTGCCCTGCAGACGGGTACAACAGGTTCTTTACCGGGTCGCTTTGTTGCCTTTTTCACAAAATACTTTATCAATATGTTCTTATTCTTGTTACTGCCATTACTCACGGTTCTCCTCGGAAGTGCTGCCGCTGTATACTTTATTATCAGTGCGTCCTGGATAAGCTTCTTTGGCGTGCTGTAGAATATGTTATGAAAATGTTTGATGTCCCTAGTTGTCAGCGTCTGGCACTGAAATGCTCCCTTCTTGTGACTGTATAATGGCACTTTTGGGGGTTGTGAAGCAGAGTATCTGAAAATATAATATTTATCTAGATTCTGCTTCAAGAACCCATTATTTGTAACGATTATATGATAATTATTGCTAAACGAATTAGTAACGAAATGCTCACCTTTCTCTTTTCTTCGTATTCTTAGCCCAGTTTTCGGGGTCACGGGAATGCTTCCTCCCACGTCAAGGTACAGAAGGAGATACTTTTAATGAATTATCCATTGCTTTGTAGAACAGCACCAAACTAATCAGATGTCAACTGGTGACTGAAGTATAGAGCCAACAAATACTGCGTTGAAACGGTGCATTGTCACATTAGAACAAACTTGGCGGGAACACTTTGAAAGAAGTTAATTGGCGCCGGACATTGCTAAGTACTACAATCAAAAGCTCGCGGGAAACACTGCCTAAAAGTAATGCCACAGAAATGTCGAGTACTGGAACACACTTTGGAAGTTGCATCAACTTTCTTATGCAAAATGTCGGATTTAGGAACGAAGTGCAGATGTCGGATTATGGAAATAACTTAACGAAGCAGATGTCGAGATTTGGAAATAAAGTCAAACTTTAATATTGATATTTAACCACAGATATCGTGTTTTGGAACATCTTCCACCATCCATTTGATGCGTTTCTCCAAGAGGTATATGAAATAAAAAATCTACTTTTTGTAAAAAATGTCAGATGTCGACTTTTGGAAATAGGCTCCTCACTCAGAAATTAGTGTATCGATCTACTTGACACTTTCACAGTATCTTTATATGCATATGTACGATATCTGACTAGAACAATGGCTGCAGTATTTATGCATTGCTTCAACAACAAAGCTCTTTTTAAACTCATCGAAGAAACATGTACAAACAATAAATTTGAAGAACTAGAACAATGATTTTAACCCTTTGACTTTCAAGGTAAAGCCGAGTTTACACCAAATGTTGCCAACAAATTGTTGCCAACTTTCGTTGACAGCATGTTGACAACAAAAGTTGGCAACAATTGCTGGCAACAATGTTGGCGAATATCGAGAATGGTCAGAATTGTTGACAGTAATTAAGCTCATTTTTGGCGCGTTTCGCCAGTTGCATTCTGTATTCCGAGATGTCAGCACTAAAGGAACTTGCGGCGATAGCAACAGCGTGCGTCATCATAGGTAAAAAGAGAATTGGTGGTTTTTATTTCCCGCGAAATGTCATTCCAGGCATAGTTCTTCAGGTTTTTGTTTTTAAAGTCTGGGTCCATCGGGTTCCAGAGAACTGGTTGCTCACGATAGAGCTCGATAAAATTTAGGACATTATCCCGCGACCAATCAAAATCACTTAAAAGGTTGTCCATATTGACTTGCACTTCGACAGTTCGACACCACAAACAGAAGTCCAGTACTACCAGCAACAGCCGTGACTAGAGTGAAACTGCGTCGGCCAACCACGTGAGCTGGACAGTTGAAGGGGAATTGTTGCCAACATCGTTGCGGGTCACTTTAAGTTCCGTCAACATTGCTGCCAACAAATTTTAACAACACTCTTTGATCTTTACCGACTGCTGGTGAGTAATGTTTCCAACACTTTTTCGGTGTTGACAGCATTGTTGGCAGCAATGTTGACAAACATTTTAGTACGATTTTTGTAAATGTTGTCAACATTTGTTGGCAACACTGTTGTCAACCCCGGTGTAAACGCGGCTTAACGATCTGTCGTTATGCCCTGTTCGTGCCAAAACTGTCAGGGTAACGATCCATTGTTACCGGCCTTTATTATTGATTATTTAGTTATTTTTACGCTTGATAACATCAATTTTCTGGGTATATGAAGAAGGCAATTTTAACTACGTTTATATTCCGTAGGAACCTCCGACAATCTGTATTTATATTAATTCTTCGAGTCTGAAACATGCGCTCACAGAGTTTCGTGTCTTCTTTACGTCGTGGTTGGTGGCAAGCTTGCGTGAATTTTTCTCAGTTTTCGTTGGTAATTCTGAAAACTTGACATTTACCATTCTATGAAATAATATACAGTTTCTTTTAACATGAATAGTAGACTTGACATGAGAATTACATTTCTCAAAATTACTTCAAAAATTTCAAAACTAAAATTTGTAAATTTCTTTCTATTGTTTTTTTCTTAATCTTGAAATTGTATGGCTCAGATACATCACTTGTTTTCAGTAATAACGTGTGATTTATACACTAAATTTATAACATTTTATTTTAATATCTTTAATGGTCTCTCTTCCATCTCATTTTAAAAGAATTGTGTGCACAGCTTGGTAAATATGGCTCACAGTTTTCACACATCCATCAGCTGAAAGCTTGAAAGTGAAAGGGTTAAGTAGGATTGCAAGCCACGAAATCATCTTCAAATGTATTTAGTTTCATATTTTTTACTTCAAAGGTAAGGTCATAAATGCACCTTTTGCTTAAATATTTTGTTTTTAAGAATTGATAAATTGTAATGTTGGTGACTGTGAATGTCATTGCCTTTTTTTATAACTTAACTCTTTTATCATATAAAGGTTGATAAACTTTCATAACGATCCAGTAGTTTGTGTGGTAGGATCATATTAAGAAACGAAACTGTTTTGTTCAACTATTCAGTTATTGCCAACTTAAAAGGTGTTCCACTAGAATATGTACACGAGTGCATTTACTTACGACAAACTATATTATTCAAGGACAACATTGAAAAAGAGGTGAGAAGAAGAATCAACCAGGCCGGGAAGAAGTTTTCTAGCTTGAAATTCGTATTACTAGATAAATTATAGAACCAAACCAGGCCTATCAAGAGATCGCTGCCCAGCCATTTGACCAGCGGATTATGGGGTTCTGCCTCACTGTCAGACAACTACTCAATTGTCCTCACGAGGCTGATTGAACCCCGCCCGTTCCAGCCCTCACGTCAGTTTCTAAAATCCCTGATGGAGCCGGGAATCGAACCCAAGTAAGGCGCGCTACCCCAACACCTCGGAGCCGGCTTGAGGATAGAGGTACTTAACAAACGCGTTGATACCAGTGCTACTGTGCGGCTGTCAAACTTTAGCACTAACATCAAAGAGGGCGGCGCAACACATATCTCAACGTAAAATGGAGCGAAAAAACTTTTTTCATCTCAATAAAAGGTAGAGTAAGAAAGGGAAAGATAAGGAGGAAAACAAGCTTGTAGGAGGTAACTTAAAGAGCAGACACATTGAAATGGCAATGGAGAGGACATGTAGCATGACGTGATGCGTCAAGGTGGACGTATGAGGAACCCAAGAGACTGCAATCGTAGGGAGGCCACGAGTTAGGTGGGCATTCAAGAAGTTGGCAGACGTACAAAGGTCAAGGAGAGCAAGCGATGGTCAGGTGTGGCTGCAGCTTATCAGTGGACAATATGGATAGTATGATCGTGATAATCAGGCAACGGATTTTGATGACCTAAGAATGTTGAAAATAATATCTATAAAATGACTGCAAAAATGCAATAAATGACGCTAAAACTTAAAGAAATGACGTTTAAGTTTGAATGAAATTTTGCAACCAATTTATTCATCGACTTGATATAGGCTATATTTATGTTGCTGGCAATCGCAACAGACAAAGAAAAGTAAACTCTGCCTATTTAGCAGGAAAAAAAAATCACAATCGGTGGAAAAAAAATTCTCGCTTAATTCCGAAATTATTTGTTTCGGATAAACAGCCATAGGTGGCTTTAACTTCGGCATTTACAATCACTCAAAATAACAATCACTGCCGACAACATAAATTCAGTCAGCACACAATATGGTTGCACAGAGACTGGCATTAGCCTTTTGGTAGGGTGACCAGATCCAGTACTGTGAAATAGAGGACAACACAGGAAAAATTTGAGGACATTAAGGGAAAAAAGAGGACAAATCTAAAAGTAATAAAACCATATAAGGTTCGATAAAAATTGAACTTCAAAATGTATTAATTACATTAGTAAACTTAGAACATTGCCACTGAAAATGTATATTATTCTGAAATTAAAAACATGAAATTACACTTAATTTGTAGACTATTTATATTTATCTGAGAATGATATTCCTGCCAACAGTTTAGGCCTGTCCAACAGATATTTATAGAAGTCCTGACAAGAGTGTTCCTTAAAATTGTACTGCACCATTAATAGACCTTTCACAGATTCTATTTGCAATCTATTTCTTTCATCTGTCCATTGAGATGAAATCAATGAGAAAACCCTCTCCACATTAGCATTGTGACCTGGGATACAAAAGAAATATTCTGCAATTTTAAGAAGCTCTGAGTAGCATTCAATATTTTCACTATCATTGAAATATTTTGCCCATTTTTGACTAGAAGTTAATTTAAGATATTCGCTGTTATTTGAAAACTTCTCTGTAAATTTACTCAGATTACAAAACTGATCAAAACATTTTGCATCGTCAATGTGAATACCTTTCCATTGTAAATACATAATACTTTTTTCAACATCAGTGTATTCCATCTTCTTTAAAGTTAAACTCATCCACAAGAAACAACTGAAATCATCAAAATATGTTACCCATTTTGTCAAATATTCCAAAGATACTTTATATGACATCAATGCTTCATTCATAAATAAATCTGCTTCCTTATCATACCCCTCTTTTCGAACATTTTCTACTACATCTTTCACCTTCAATGAAATGAAAGAACCTTCATATCTATTTTGAAGCATAGCCTTGACACATTCCAACACATTCATGATTTCTAACACAAAACTCTCTTCTTTCTCTATTATCAAAATCTTTGAGTGAAATATTGACATTAGAGAATGCAGCTGCCACAAATAAGCTTCACTCAAATTATTTCCAAAAAAATTAATGAGAAGTTTTGGAGGATTTGGCACTGACAAGAAGTAAGACTTCAAGGGAAGAAACATTTCCAATAATCTCTCAACAGCAGGGAACAGAGATAGCCATCTTGTCTTGCTGTGGGAGAGTAATTGTTTGTAATTGGTATCAACAAATTCACAATATGACTTCAACTGTTCAGTTCTTACAGTGTAAATTGAGAAATAATTATACAACTTAACAATAAGACA
The DNA here is from genome assembly GCA_946902985.2 of Meconema thalassinum. NCBI lineage: Eukaryota > Metazoa > Arthropoda > Insecta > Orthoptera > Tettigoniidae > Meconema > Meconema thalassinum. The sequence goes on along the minus strand of OX336388.2, from coordinate 598,143,825 downwards.
ATCTATGTCCACAGATAAAACATCAGTTCCATGTTGTATTGTATTATTCAATATATGAGCTGGGCAACCTATACCTACCATATTCCTATTGACAACATCCTTTAAGTTAGTAAATACATTCTTGCCTTCTCTACGATTTAAACCACCAAAGTTAGTGTCCGTGTTGTCACCAGCAAAGGCCACACATTTCTCTACAAGACCTAAACTAGACAAGGTATCCTTAATATACCCTGCAATATATTCAGCCTTCTCATTAGGAGTTGTCTTTAGTTCTACAACCTTAGTTTTAATACCACCCTGCTTATAATCGAAATATTGAATGAGAATAGGAAACATTTTCAGACTTCCATGATTACTTCCATCCGTACACACTCCATAACAAGATATACCTTTCATACATTCTACTGTAACATCAACAGCATGTGGGCCTATTACTCCGTTTATTATACTTCCAGTTTTGGTTCTAGCTGAAGAAATTCTTTTGGCCACTTCCGAATCATAATAAATTGTCTGGTTCAATTTGGGTGTGCAGTCCATTGATCTGTAGGAGGAATGATGACGAACGGTATGGAATGCTAATGCTCCTTCCGCTGCTAAAACGCGATTCGTTAATGCTGTAGTTGATGTGGAAAAAAGCTTGTCTATAGTTTGGGAACTGCCGCAGCCTTGTACACTCTTTTTGTGTTTATTTGAAGAAATGTGACTATCCAAATCTTGAAAACCTACGAAATTAAATGAGAATTTTATATAAATAACGCTCTTTTAAGATTTGTAAATTAATGACTTGTCCGTTGCACATGGTAAAATGTTTCTTAAAATTTATTTTACAACTAATTTTATAAAAAATTGACGAAAGCAAGCTGTGTTGTTCACGGTAAAATTATTTTATAAAATTCGTGGATGTATCAGGATCGCCATCTACCGATAAACTTCTGAACCAAGAATCAGCTGTTCAACACACATTGGTTTGAGAGTATGGCTCCAACTTATATGTCGTACAGTGGTAAAAAGGAAGAAAAGAAATACTAGGAAGTCCTGGACTCGGGAATGGATAACAAGAAGAGAAGAGTAGAGGAATGCTGCCCTTGGTCGAACATGAGTTGAGAAAATGAGAAGATCAGAATTCATATAGGAATTTTCTAAGAATGGAGGAAAGCAGTTTAAAAACTCCTAGATCTTGTTGGTCCCAAAATTATTCGACAGGACACTAACATGATGCAAGCCATTTCTCCTGAAATGAGACTGCAAGTGAGTTCGAAGGCCGTTTATCTTCGCCTTCACATCAGCCTGGCTTGTATTCGGTCGAATTTGTGAAACATATTCGGCGATTGAGATTTCTGCCTCCCTTCTTGCATTTCTATAGTGGTATATGGGCGTTTTAACCTCATACAAACACTGATATTTCTGGTACTCGTCCAGTAAAACACTAACAGCTTCCTTAGTCCAGCCGGAGCCTGCCATTTTCGAAGTGTTTGTTTACAAGCGAGCTTCAAAATCTTCTCACCTCGTGGCGCCAGCATCATCTCCATATCAGCTTCCCTGATTGGTTCGTTTCGTAAAATTAATTTAACGGAATAGAACATGTCCTATTTTATGGAAAGTTTTATCAAAGGTTTTATAAAACATGAACTTGACCGTGAGCAACAGAAATTTTATAAAATTAAATTATTGTACAATAAATTTGAAGGAAAATGTCACCGTGAGCAACGGGCATAAACAATAAATTATAGAACTTACCATGATTTGCTACCGAGACGAAAGTTGCAGTTGGGCAAATTCTACATTCAGCCTCAAAATCATTACGTCCAAGCTTGAAAGTAGGATATTTGGTTTTCAAAGCATCTGTAAACTTGCACTTTCTTTTAGGCATCTTGAATGCGAGCAAATTTCAAACTGGCAAACACACAACAACACCAAAAGACTGCCAATCAACGGAGCACAAACACAGAAACACATTCCCAAACCCAGCGTAGACCGGAAACAATTATTGCAGCGCTGCACATCGGTGAAAAATTAAACTATTGGCATGGCGCCAATATAAACTGCGAAAAACTAAAACATACATACATACATACATACCGGTACATTCATACGATAATATAGTAAATTAATAAAAAGGAGGACATTTAGACAATTTTAAAAATTGTTCGCGGACAGAGGACAGAGACGTAAATTGGAGGACATGTCCGCAAAAAAGAGGACGTCTGGTCACCCTACCTTTTGGACCTACTGTAGCCGTCCTGCTACCCTCGCTTTCAACATCCTTACAAGAAGCAAAGACTAAACAATGTTACTTTAGTCTTCAGACCGACAATACGTTGTGTAGAATCTCATGTCCCTGCATTCATCTTCACTTTAAGTTCCGATAATTTACAATGACGCACGCAAAAATGCATCTACTAAACCCTTGAAATAAGGGAAAAAAGACTCAACAATTATAAAATAGTCCAATCAATACCATATAAAGACCAAATAACGGTTTATAACCGGGTGAGTTAGCCGTGGTGGTTACGGCATGACTAATGGCAGTCACTCACATCCGGGAGGCGCGGAGGTTCGAATCCCCCCGCTGGCAACCTTGAAGATGGTCTTCTGTGGTTTCCCATCTTCCTTCCAGGCAAATGCCGGGGTTGGTCCCTCACTATAGGCCACAGCCGCTACCTTCCAACTCCTCGCCCTTCCCTTCCAACTTTCCTCCCCAACGGTACTTGTAGCTCACCCATTGGGTGTCCGTCTCGAAGCAGCTACTAAACTGGCGAGCCGAACATGTCCTCGGACACTCCCGGCACTAAAAGCCATACGCAAAAAAAGAACCGGTTTATACTCTTTTAGAACATTACCAAAATAAGAAACGAACAAAAAATGACCAAAAATGGCGTAATCCCTATATATATTATAATTGTGAAAATCTGTGTGTCCGTGTGTGTGTGTGTGTGTGTGTGTGTGTGTGTGTGTATGTGTGTTAGTTTGTTACCTCTTGACACTAAAACGGCTGGACGGATGTGGATGAAATTTGAAATGGAGACAGCTTATACCATGGGATAACATATAGGCTGCCTTTCGTCCGGAAATAAAACATTGTTCCCGTGGAACGGGCAACATAACTGAAAAGTCACCAAAAATACTCAACCAGGGCAAAATATCGAAGTCGCATAAAGACCGGACAAAGCTCATTTTACTCCCCTCGATGCAAGAAACAATACTCGGTATGAAAACTACATTTTAAGGCCCTAAAACCAACAGTTTCAAAGATATTCGCAGAAAACTATCTTCGCTCTGATTGATGAACTAATCGCAAGTCGGTTTCCATGGCAACACTACCTCAAGGTAAGACATCCGATTTTCTATATATCCCTGTAGGAGGCAATGCCAATCCATTTATTATCTTTTTCAAGATATATATAAACACGATAAGAACAGTGTAGCGCGCTTGCCTCTCGTCCGGAGGCCCCGGGTTCGATTCCCGGCTCCGTCAGAGATTTTTGAAACTGACGTGAGGGCTGCAACGGGCTGCACTCAGATTCGTGAGGTCAATTGAGTAGCTGTGAGGCAGCGCCCCGGTCACGAAGAACAAGATTAACGTCTGAGGGGACACTATGCATTGACCACGCGTCACCACAATATCTGCAGGCCAAATGGCTGGGAAGTGGTCGCATGATAGGTCTAGGCCCTTCATGGGCTGTAGTGCCAGGGGTAAAAAAAATAGGGGAAGCGCCTTCTAATACCACCTTTAATTTTTAAACACTACAGTAGCGGCTATTAAATAAAGGTAGCGATATAGCTACGTTCAATTTCATAAACACTGGGCTCACAAATCCCGTATAGGTAAGTCTGGTCATTATTTCAGTAGCAACGAAGCTCTGAGGCGGCTATTGCCGTTTCCTTAACACTTAAGGCATCCCGCCGTCATATACCTCAATGTGCATTTACCAAATTGTGAACCAGTCTATTTTACTGAAAAGAATTTCTACTAGCGAGTATCCACTCCGGCAAAAACCACACTCACTACCTTTTCCAAAATGTACACAAGACATGATTTTTAAAACACTCTTCTGTATGTTGAGGTACAGAGACATACCACATGGAAAGATACAATAAAATGTTGGCAAATCTGAGTTCAAGGAACTGCTGTCCAGAATAGGCTTTCGGTACAGGTTATGCGGCCCATGTTCGTAACATGGAATGTTTTCCTTTGATAATGCATCTGCACCATGTGCGAGGGCAACGCATTTCAAAGATCTCTAAAAACACAATAATCAGGAAATTGGAGAACAATTTAAAGTCGGAGTGAAGATTCAAGGAGAAATAATTTCATCTCTGAGATTTGCTGATGACATCGTCATCTTGGCCGACAAGCCTGAGGATTTGAATGAGTTTTTGAATGGTATGGACTCCGTCTTACGGAAAGAATTCATGATGAAAATTAATAAATGTAAAACAAAAATACTGGAATGCAGCCGAAATAAATCAGAAACCTCTATGGAGATCAAATTGACAGGTGAAAAGCTGAAGGAAGTAGGAGACTTCTGTTACTTAGGAAGCAGAATAACCAGTGCTGGACGAAGCAAAGAGGATATAAAAAGTAGGTTGGCTCAGGCAAAGAAAGCATTTCTACAAAAAAGGAATCTGCTGACATCGAATATAGATTTAGTTATTAGGAAGTCATTTTTGAAAGCCTTTGTCTGGAGCGTGGCGCTCTATGGAAGTGAAACTTGGACTATTGGTGCAGCAGAAAAGAGGAGAATTGAAGCATTTGAAATGTGGTGTTACAGGAGAATGAAGATCAGATGGGTAGATAGGGTAACACATGAAGAGCTATTAAGACGAGTGGGAGAGGAGAGATGTTTCTGGCGACTGCTAATGAAGAAAAGAGATAGGATGGTACGACACATATTAAGACACCCAGGAATAGCAAGCTTAGTTATGGATGGGAGGGTCAAGGACAAGAACTGTAGGGGTAGACCAGGGTTATACAGATTGCCTCAGATGTAGGGTGCGGTAGCTATGTAGAGATGAAACGATTAGCTCAGGAGAGTGAGGCATGGAGGGCTGCATCATACCAGTCAAAAAACTGAAGACTCAAACAACAACAATCAGGAATTTTAATTACTTAGACAGGCATGTGAGGCAAAAGGGTTGTTGGAGAATTTCAATCCCTGGAATGAAACACGGGAAGAGACTGCATAATGTACATCAGCGGCCAAGGTGAGAGATATTTTACTATAGGTCTATTAATAGCGACATGTTGACGTTCAAATCATCAATAAGTGTGGCAAAATTATACCCAGAATAGTTTAAGGAAAAATACTTTTAATTCCCCTTATTCCGATCGATTTGCCATTCCAGGTGTACTGTACGTTTAGACAAAACCATTTTTTTCCACGCGCAACTGTATGTGGCGTGCTCGCGATTATCCGGACAACAAAATCGTTATGTCTCAGCAGAAGATGGCAAAACCAAAACCAAAATTTTCAAATGTGTTCACATAATATAACATCGTACCCTGCAGACTTTCACAACTCTATAAAATTCCCACTTTTGCTGCTCATATCAATATACTGTATGTATCAGAATTTTCAGAATTAGAATCGACCCACCTGTAGCCGCGATTGCTGTAATGGAATAAACCAATTATCAGCAATAATGTATCGTCCCCATTGTCTTGATCGCGAGCGAAGCCGCGAGTACCTGCTAGTAAAATAATATTTCCACAAATCCAGCGAACACTGAGTGGGGGCAAATATGGTTCCTCTCCACTTGTTCTGTCGTTCCACCGTTCTTCTTCCAACACGGTGTTCCAATTCAGGTTCCGTTTTCTAATGCTATACTTCACCGAGTCCATTCAACGCATTCTTGGTCTTCCTCGTCCTCTCTTCCATGTCATCCGTCGTTCCAGTGCTCGTCTTGGTAGCCTTTCTTCATTCATCCGTTTGACATGTCCAAACCATCTCAATCTATTTTGTTCCAGTTTGTCATTTACTTTCTTTACTCCCAGTTCTTTCCGTATATCTTCATTTCTCACTCTATCTCTCCTCGTTTTCTGGACCATACTTCTCAGGAATCTCATCTCAGCTGCCTGTACTCTGCTCTCATCTCTCTTAGTCATTGTCCACCTTTCTGCTGCAAATGTCATTATAGTGTAGGAACATAATATGCTTTGTACATAACTTCTTTAGCCGTTAGCCTTCTTTAGCATGATATGTCATCAAAATCCGCGCCCTGATGAACATACGATAAGATCATAAACATTAACTTGTTAAAGCAACCGTGAACAAGCACGAATACTACTCTAACACGTCTGGCTGCGTGGCTCAGCGGTAACGTTCTCGCTTGCTGTCCCCAAGGTCGCAGCATCGAATCCTGGCACAGTCAGCTGGCATTTGAGGGTGCGCAAGTGTGAAGGAGCCGTGTCAGTACATTTACTAGCACATTAAAGATCCCCTTCGGGCCAAAATTCTGGAACCCTGGCGTCTCTAAAAGCCGCAGTTGTTCAAAGGGACGTAAAACAAATAACATTATTAGTATTAGCCTACTAATCATCACTCGCTTTATGATAATTATAAGACGAATTGCTCCTCTAAGGAGCTTCTCTAGGTATAGCTGCTCTGGTAGGAGGCTCTTGCCCTTTCGAGGGATGTTATAGGCTCATCATTCATTCAAACAACGTCACTATAATACTGTTGCTTTTAATTAGTACGTTATCCACCCTTGAACTCTTTATCTTTGCCTATGGATTTTCTATTATCACAAACCCTCAACGTACCAATTTTGTGTGACCTTCAAGGAACACGCAACTGAAGATGCGACGCAACAAGCACAGTGAACTACATCTACATTTAGATTTAAAATACTGTGTTCGTATTTTGAAATTATTAAACGTATAATAGTCTATGTTCTTTTTAAGAAATACACTGCACATTGTACTCCAAGAACGTGCACACCAGCAGCCTCGCATGTTAATAATAGCCGTCTTCCTGTGAAGCATTGTTTATCTCAATCTCAAGGTTAATTAGAGATTCCTCAGCAGGAACTAGACAGTCACAAAGCGTAGCCGCAATTTCCTTATGCAGTGCGTTCGATAATAAAGGCACTACTTCTATGGTCTTCGGGTATCAGCTTTTATTTGAATGGATTGTCTTATCTATGGAACAAAAGTTTTAAAAAAGGCTTTCGCTAAGTAAGGGTAGGGCAAAACTTTTCGAAGCCATGCTCGTGATTTAGTATGCCTGTACCATAAAATCATTTAACTACCTGGGATCACTTAGATCGTAATTCCTTAAGACGTTTTAATAGTTAAATAACATTTGTAGGTTTCTTTGACTTTTAAAATATATGTTGTAATTTTTTAAATTATTTCCTTTGTTTTTTACCTTTTAAGAGTTACGAAAATACATGAAAAAGACCATGTCTGCCCAAAATCCTTACTGTCCTAGTTTGATGAAATAGGAAAATTATACCGTAAGTAAATAAATAAATTGTAATTCTTGAGTTCAGTGCATTGGTGTCGGTTACAAAAGTTTGGTGCTTTTCAGTCGGTCAATACGAATGTACCCAAGAGAGCTGGGTTATGCCCTAATCCTGAAAAAAATTACATGAGATTAATAAATACACTAGTATGATCAGTTTTGATGGTCAAGCGATCATCAGCAGATGCATTACACTTAGGCTGTAAAATCTATGTTTGAAAATACAGGTGAAAATATATACAATATGTACAATTATTTAGTTGCAGTATTGGTAATGCAACTTGTTACTGTATGCTAGTTGTAGTTTATATGATGTTAGGTGGGATGCTATTATGGTGATAGATATCCGGAATTTGTCTGTTTGAAAAAAAAACACCATTTTAGCATCCCACCTAACAGACAAATTCCGGATTTCCATCACCATTTTAGCATCCAACCTAACATCATATGTACTACAACTAGCATACATTGACAAGTTGCATTACCAATACCGCAATTACATAATTGTATATATTTTCATCTGCATTTTCAAACATAGATTTTACAGCCTAAGTGTAATGGATCTGATGATGATCGCTTGACGATCGAAACTGGTCATCCTAGTGTATTTATTAATCTCATGTTTTTTTTTTTTTTCAGGATTTGGTCATAACCCAGCTCTTTTCGGTACATTCGTGTTGACCGACTGAAAAGCACCAAACTTTTGTTTACTAAGGCAACACTGAAATATGGCTTCAAACCCCACAAGGTTTCCGTTACATTATAACCTCCTTCAGCAAACAGTAATTGATGCATATGAAGTTGCAGGATTGTCACAAAATATTATAAAAAGGCTGATTTCAAAACTATTTCCAAAATACTAACTTCTAAAATGATTAGAAATACTCTAAAAGACTAAACAACCGATCTGTTACAATTTCTATATTAACGATGAAAGATAAATCTCTTGAAAAGACAGCTCGAAGTGGAAATGTCAATGATGTGGGACTGATGTGAAGGTTCATTGAAACTTTTCAAGTTTGGGATGATACTTAATTGTGATCATGTGTTTACATTGAAATAATGAGCTTTATGATATGTTACTTGCCACGGTGGGTGAGTGGTCAACGTGTCGGTCTACTGACCTTAAGCTTGCAGGTTCGCTCCTGGCCATGGTAAGTGATTTTTTTGAAAGGTGGCAAAAATTACGACACGCATGTCATACGATGCTGCCATGTCAAAGAACCCATTTGAATTCAGTAGGCCGTGATCATAATAGCAAAATTAATCTCGGGAGTTTCCGACAACACAAAGTTCCTCATTTCTCTACTAGAAAGCGCTATAGTGTTCAAGGAGCTTAGATGTCTAACCTCTTTGACTTTCATAGTGCTTCAAGGAATAACAAAATTCGACATGCAAGCTACCCTCTGGGTGTCAAATAACAACCTTGCGGTCTCTGTGGCGTAGTCTGTAGCATGCTGAACTGCTATGCCCATGATCACGGATTCAAACCGGGCTGAAGACGTCGGATTTTTTAAGAGCGTTAAAATCATTCAGTATTCCTTCCTTCGAAGGGGAAGTAAAGCTGGCGGGCCCATGTCATAGATTTATGGCATGAAAGAGAATCTACCACTACAATAGGTAGTGTGTAGCCAAATTTTTAGGTTATGTTTCGTTAGAGACGCTCTATCAAGTTCCAACATTCGCCGCTGGGTGTCAGTGTCGTCTGGAACTACTTGAAATAGAACTTGCTCATTCATCTTCATTCATTTCATCTCATCCACACACGACGGTACTTGTATTTCACCCCATGGGTGTCCGCATAGAAGCAGCTACAAACTCAGGCGAGCCAAACATGTCCTCGGACACTCCAGGCACTAAAAGCCATACGCTAAATAATAACTGTGAAAATACTTAGTCCAATAAAATGGAGTAGTTATCGGACTAACTATACAGTAAATTAATAATTTATAACTTTTTTTTTTTTAGTCGTTTACCCTCCAGGTTGGTGGAACTCATGGACTCAGCGAGGGAACTCGCCACTACCGCCTCTACGGGCAGTGTCCTGGAGCTGGGAACATCGAATCGGAAGGGATACAACTGGTGAGGTGTGATTGGCACCTCGCCCAGGCGGCCTCACCTGCAAAGCGAACAGGGGCCTCACGAGGGAAGGTAATGGATGGTCAGGATGGATAGGCAAGGAAGAGGGAAGGAGGCGGCCGTGGCCTTGAAGAAGGTACCATCCCGGCATTTGCCCGAAGACGAAGTGGGAAACCACGGAAAACCACTTCGAGGATGGCTGAGGTGGGAATCGAACCCCCTCTACTCATTTGGACCACCCGAGGCTGAGTAGACCCCGTTCCAGTCCTCGTAACACTTTTCAAATTTCGTGGCAGAGCCGGGAATCGAACCCAGGACCTCCGGGGCGGCAGCTAACCATGCTGACCGCTACGCTACGGAGGCGACATAATTTATAACTACTGTATTTTATTGGAGGGAGAGGGGCTAAAGTCACCATCCCACGTCCCACTAGTGATCCCCGGATACACTACTAAGGGGAAGGGAATGGCTCAACTCTTGGAGAAAAAGGTGGTAGTAGAGTCATGAAAGGCACATGCGGTTACACGGAAAGAAAAGACAAGAGACGATAAAGGCAGGCAAATTATAAAGACACCATGGGCATCGGGAACACTAATTCTCTAGTCTCGATCAAGATGACATAATATATGTTCTGCCTTGTGATATGGGGACCTGGTGCTCCTTTTGGCCCTGCATGAAGATTTTTAAGTTTTTGATAACATTTTGATTTTGTTAATATACAGTTGAACTTCGATATCTCGAAGTGCCTTCGGAAATACACATTACCGTACTTCGAGATAACGAAAATTTGAGATTTGGAAATACAATTTAAAAAAAAGGGTTCTATTATCATAAATAGTAAACTGTTGCTACGTCATGCTGTTATTGTCACTGGGTGTACTCATGCAGGTATACTAACTAGGGTTAAATGTTGCTGTGCAAATATTGCCGATACATTTCGATTAATTTTACTGCATGTATTTTCTGTTTCTCTCAAAAACGTGACTTCAGTATAGCGCGATAAAACTTGTGTTTACTTCATAATGGTTGACAGCGTATTAGCTGGAATTCCGAAAATAATAAGCTGCTGGCAGAAATTGACAAATGCATAGTCTACTGTAGGTACCCTACCCAACTGAATCTATATTTTAATTCCCACGTCGCACCAAAAGAACGTAATTCAACTGAATTTCCACACCAACCTGGCACATATTTTGTGTCTGGGGAAAAGTATCATTTGAGTTATCGAAGTATTCGAGTAATGAAACTTGGAATTATAAAATAAATATGAAAAATTGTGTGGAACTTCAACGGGTAATCAAAATCACTTCGAGATATCGAAGTTTGTTTGTAATTACGATAGTTTAACAACCCAGGGTTGGTTGGTTCCTCAGTTTAGGGGCTGTTACAACACGGTCATGTAGCTCCGTGTACTTTGGGTGTGTGTAGAATTTGTCTGATAACCGGTGTTAATTGCGATGGCTGTCTTAGCGTGTGTTATCTGTGATTCAGGTAGAAGGACTGTAGACGATTAATTTTTTCAAGTAGTTCATACTTTTGCTACCTAATGCTACCATCCACGACACCTAGCTGCGGACGTGGCTACTAAATGCCATCGCAGTCAGCACCTGGCGACGAACGTTGGAACTAATATAGCGTTATCAAACTAACCTACACATTTTAGCTTCCACAAGTGTAGTTAGTGGAAGGTTCTTTTTCATACCATAAATGTATGACATGGGACCGCCGCGCCGGCTTACTTCCCCTCCGAAGGAAGGCATACTGAGGGATTTTTAACGCTCTTAAAAATCCGATGACTTCGGCCGGGTTTGAACCCGCTATCTTGGGCATAGAAGCTCAGCATGCTACCAACTACGCCACCGAAACTGCTAGTTTAACAACCACACTAACACCGTCGACGAAGGAAGAGGACAAGAGTTGAGCAAGGAAGGTAGTCAAGGAAGATGTTATCCCGGGGTCACCAAACCAGGTCGCACTAGCTGTGAACCCTTGCATAGAGGACTATAGGAGGAAATCAACTGCTTCCATGCACTCATTAACAGAAAGCAGTTGTCCGTCCCCACTCCTAATCCCACTCTGTGACGCAGCCTTGAGGCGGGGCCTTGCGCTCCACACTCATGGCTTCAACCTGAACAAGCGTGGTGTAGGGCTTATAATCGTCCAAATTACAAGCCGTGACATTACGCTTGGCAACGCTGCCCACCTGTCATCTGGAGATCCTTCGGCAAGCACATAGTAATTGCTCCCAACACGGATTAAACACACAGATTTTGATGCAAAATGTTACATTATTTGAAAACGAAGCAAGAAAGCATGACATATATTGTCGTTAATGCAGTCAATGACCATTTATTTTATTTTCGGGATGGGTCACGAAAGGGATTTTGGAAGGAAATTAGCCTGGGATGTATTGAAAGGAATCGTCTCGACATTAGCCTTGTGGTGAAAATGGGAAACCACAAAATCCAATTACAAAGCGGCCGAGGTGGGATTCGAACCCACGAGTTAGCGCGTTAGCGCTATCGGCCACCGTGGCTGATAAAGTATAAAATTTTCACATGCACATTTAGACAGTTCTTATTCACCCACTTCCACTCATTTTTTCATAGCATCTGCTTCCTAACTTAACACTTAACGATATTTACATTTTAACGCTTAATGTTGGCGGGAAGGTTGTTACAAAACCGTACTGAAAGATATAAAAAAGAACAGTCTGAAGGACTCAGTCCCATAAGACATAGGACACACCCCTTTGTCCCTGCGGAAGGAAAGGTACAGTAAGATAGGGGCAATCAGGGAAATGGTGTTAGGTGAATGTCTCCTGTGAGGGACACTTAAGAGTAGCTGGTGATGCCGAGTTAATGGGTCCTCTCCACGGCCTGAGACGTGTTTTACTGCCCCCTCCCCTCTCCTTCAAACTAGACTTGAAAGTAAATGTTGTCTGAATGTGTCTACCTGCGCTGATCTTCACTACCTACTCTTGTTATCTCAAAGACTTATCCCATACTATTCCTTGATTTCTTTAGCTCTTGCACTTACAAGCACAAGTTCGATGATTTTTTTGCTTGTTTCACAGTTAAGTTACTATTCAGATCTGCAAATTTTAATTGTTATGTTGTAGCTTCGTACACATGTCTTCGTATGCAAGCTTTAAAACGATATCGTGGTAATCAAAATGCATTCGCTAAAATTATTGAAAGAAAGGCGCACAAACTGTGCAAAATTACAATACATAATTAGACTGAATAAATGTCAGTTCTGGCAATATACTACTATTGACTCCACGCCTTTATCACATGTCACAACGTGATAACGGGCACAGTGCTGATCACAGAGTTTACACATGCAATCGGGTCCTGGTTCGTGGTGACAAGTCAAGGTGCACACTTTGTGGTGATATCCGTGCACTGCCATCGAAATCACAAAATGGCGGAGTTCCTGGTTTGTACCAGTCCACGATCTGTCGAGCACAGCTTCAGAAGTGTAAAATTCAAGCCTGATATCCTTCCATTTCTGTTCCCTGTCTTCCAGCAATTTTTCTCCAGCTGTTTGTAGAGCGCAAGCCATATTTCAAGCTCAGATCCTGTATTAGGAGCGAGGCGCGCCGTAACGAGTGATTGGCTCCATCTCGGCAACGCTGTACAGCTTTCCCCGGAGTGGTTAACTGGTGACCCATGTCTTATTTCCCCGTACAAATACAAACAGATATAAAATAAGTGAATTAGTTTACATACTTCATAGTCATACAGCATAACTGTTTGATATATAAGAATTACAACTCGACCAAGAACTACATTTCCCAACCACCCCGAGCCGTGAAAATGTTACCTTACAAAAATTATAACAACTTTGTTACTTGGACACAAAAAAAAATTGAAATTAATAAACCAGGTATACAAGATTCCAATGTATAGCCTATTGTGTAAAAATTTGGATTCGAACTGAGACGGGTTTTTGAGATAATTCTTAAATGTCACACATGGTTGAAACACGCTTAAAAACTGGCACTTTTTGTGTTCCAACTGCGATAGAAAATATTAAAATATAAATTAAAAATTCCAAACCTACATGAACTAACGTAAAATAAAACGACGAAAATGATGATGTAATTGGATTTTATGTAGGTCTGTTGGTTACTTTGCAAACAACCTTCAAACTCGAGTGCACATAATGTTTTGGTCGACAGTAGTCCTAAAACCAAAACTGTCGCAGTTCCCTCCGCTAGCGCAAAAACTTTGCTTCCAGTTTTTGCTAAAATACATAAATAGAAAAATCCCTGTTTTACGCAACTTTTCAACATACAAAGCTGACAGGTTTAGAAGTAATGTTAACACAGTCATTTTCAAAGTTTACTTTAGTTTAATTTTTCCTGATGGAAATGTTCATGGAAATACTGTTATTAATACGCCATTAAAAATCCACGGAAAATCAAAACGTTTATCTTTAAAAAGTCTATGTTAAGAGTACGAAGAGAGCATCACGGAACATCCCTGAAAATAAAATGCGATTACTGTAGTTCCTGTTAAGATTTTCTGAGAAAATTGTAAATAAAAAGTTGAAACTTAACATGGACAGTATTGGACATTCCGGCTCTCGTTAACAGGGGGCGAAACAGCCAAGTCATCTATCTCTTAAAGTGCAGATGACTTGGACTATAGCCGATTACAATTAACAACTGCACACAGGCTACTAGCAGCTATGAATTTTTATAGTAAATATTAACTTTGACCATGCATTTCTAGGGAATTTCGACTTGGCCGCTACAGATGAAACCACTAATGTAGGAAAGTCTGTAAACGGATAAGATGATTGGCCGCTTATTGGGCAAAGCTGTGACGTCTATCTGTTTGCGTAAGGAGATGACGAATTTTGTGGTCAGGAGAAGTTACAATACTCTCGTTAATCAGGCTAACAACACAGTCATGTGTAAAGAGCTTTGCTTTGCTCTAAATCCCAGTTCCTTGTATTTTAACGCCAGATTTGAACAAATGCGCCGTGGATCGTCTGTAGTGATTTCTCTGTTTCACGTGGATACCATGTTACTTCCGTAAACTGGCCAAATACAACGATTTCAGAGACTTGATCGGATGTTAAGGTATATGGTATAGGGAGTAGTTTAGTACTGGGATGTCAGCAATGAGCCAGATCTTCTGATTATTAGAGAAGAGTCCAAAATGAAGACATTCCAATGAAAACTTACATAGGCCAATAATACATTTTAGACACTAAATCTAACCATCGCCTCCTAGGTCTATCTGCCTCTCTTACCCTCTACAGGCGTAACCGTGGAGCGGACACATGCGCTTTGGACTACTTTAGAACATTACGGGGTTGAGGGTAGAGCCGGGCAAATTTGCTCTAGTTCCGATCGGGATCGTAAGTTTCCGCATAGATAGTATCGCCCCCCACCAAGCGCACTCAAGGCCAGGTCTCTCCGCTGAACGAGAATCTTCAGTTTCGATAATACCGGTACTGAGTGGGAGTCTCGATAATACCGTAACTCCTTTTTTCTCGGCGTTATCGACAGTATCTATTTAAAGGAAAAAGCAGACTCACTCACGCCGCTGCACGTGCCACTCAAGCCGCTGCACGTGTAAAGTCAAAGCCTTCTGTAATAACTCCGGAGTGTAAACCATTCCTCGTTCTTACATTTGACAAATTTAAAGCAGTATGAAGTGATACACCCCAGGAAGATCACATTGAATTGAGTTCGCATCTGCCACCTCCCTACCACTCCTACCCTCAGTTACAAATATACACACACACTACTACAGACACCATAATAACACAGGTCATTAGACAAAGTTGACACACAAGAACACAAAAATGATCACGATGTTGTAGCCCCTAAAGTAAAATAAACTCAAATAATTGGCGTAGCAGAGAAGAGCTACAAGAAAGTCTCTCGTGTATGACTCATGAATTTTTAGCCCTACTGACTAGCAATTTGCTTTAAAGAATACTTTCAATCTTCTTCTCCACCTTGTAACTGGTTGTTATTAGAGGCAACTATAGTGCAACAATTGGCTGCGATGGTGAAAATACACTTGGAAAATATTACGCTGAAAAGTTTCAACTAATTTCATCTACTAAAAACTCTGATTTTTTGCTTGAAAACAATACCAGTTTGTGGCATGCGGTGTATTAATCATGTCAGTGCAAACACTTCACTGATTTGTCCATAAATGCCAATGATATGACAGTTTGAGTGGGAATAGTGCGACGGGAGTTGCACTGAGAACAACTCATTACCGCGGGAATGTCACTTCGTCCGATACTCCAAAGTCTCGTTCGATCACAAGGTAATATCGTTGCTCTCTCTACCCATGATGCATCGTGTGAGCACGTGCGTAGGAACGCGATTGTAATGGCGGTGGTTTATGCATATGGCAAAGCCATTATGACGAAAGATAAAATCAATCTTATTCTTGAAAGTGAACATAATTTTTTCGTATGCCCCACGACTAGAGAATATTATTCAAACTGGTAGGAGCATTTGAGATAAAGAGAGTCAGGTATCCAACGCAAAAGTTTTCACTGTGTATGTTTGTACCATTTTCCCTCAGTCTATAATAGTCTCAGTGGCTGAATTGGTTGCGCGCTGGACTCATGAATAGAAGGGTCGGGGTTTGATACTCGGAAGGGGAAGTAATTTTAATTTTTGTTTCGTTACGTTATATTGTTTATGACGACCACTTTACCAGTATCTTACTACAAAAATCATACGACAGAACACAGTTGCATCACAGGGGCTTTAGTAATATAGCGAGTGCATGAATGTTCATGTTTTATTACGAGAAAGTTTCATACGGTAGTGCTTGAATGTGGCACTACACGAAAAGATCTTAATATGTAGCCTACACGTCAAATAGAATTTTCTTTTGCTGAAATTTAATGACCAAAAAAATGCCGACTGACGATCAAAATCTCCTTCCATATGTTATTAGGATGATATGCTCAATATACCTTGGGTAGTCTGTTAATATGATATCGTTGAAGTTGAGTGGATTCTTTCAATTCGCAGACTTCAGTCAACGGAATGAACAATTTCCATTGAATCCTTACACAAACAAGCCTCAGTGCCTTCAGGCAGCGCCATATTGCCCATGCGAGAACGAGCGATAATGTCGAGAATAATCGTTATCGAGCCCACATTATCGGTAATACCAGTTCCGGAACCATCATTTCCGTTTTTTATTCTCGTCCAACGAGACCGATCGGAACTCAAGAGCTTTTTGCCCGGCTCTAGTTAAGGGGTGGCAGGGGTGTTAGTATGAGCTGTCAGGCCAGGCAGCCCAGCCAAGAGAGGCAAGAGCCAACGTGCCGGCGTGCGGTGCAACTTAACTAGCACGCCGAGCGTGCAAGAGCTGGATGCAGCTGATATAATATTTGAAACCTTATTGTCTAATGAGGAACTTCTGATTTTGTTGCGTATCTTATTTTGGCACACCCTATACAGTAGGCATTTTGCTGCTCTAGACTGGTTTCCCAAGTTTCTAGGAGAAAGTGATTTATTCCCGTTAATTGCATGAATGTAGTGATGCTGTAGCAACTGGATTTTCTTTCTGTCATCGAGATCCTATCTTCTAGCCTACAGTATTTGAGCCCGTTTCGCATGTAAACAGATTTGAAATACCGTAACCTTCGTAAGCTTGTGTAAATCGTAAATGGTTAGGATGTTCGTGTCATTAACATTGAACGAAAACGTGAAATGTATTAAAACAAGGAAAGAGAAAAGTTACCTGTGAATGAAAGTATGTTGTGAAATTTGAATTAAGAGTGTGCGTAATAAAAAAGAAAATGAAACTACACGTGCTATTGAGATGTCACCAAAACTAAAGTAAAGAAACAGAGGTAAGTAATGTGTAACATTTGGTTTATTTTCGCTCAATCCATAGTATGATTTCCTGGCTAAATTATAACCCAAATTTTGTTATAGTGGAATCTTTGTAGTTATGCTTTTATATGTGCGTTGGCGCAACACTGCCAATTGCTGCAATGATATTGCAGCTAGACAGAGTTATATTTGGATTTTTTGTGTTTTGTATTTTAAGTAGATTTCATTAGAAAGCAAACTATTGCAATGTTACTACCATGTTTCGACTTCCGGAAAATTTCCACATATCTTCGCGTTTTACATCTCCCAGACCCCAAAACCACCGTCAGTTCAAAGGTTTATACATAATTTACGTATGTATATATGTATAATATATACATATATCAGTTCTTTGTGGACACGATAACTGCCGTAATTTTGCACCAATCACTTTGAATTTTTTACATAATATGTATCCCTTTAAAATCTCGGTCGAGTTCGTTAATGGGCAAAATCGCTCAAAGGGGGTGAAAATGTTTTTTTCTTCTAACCTAACCCCGCGGCACTACAGCCGTTGAAGGGCCTAGGCCTACCAAGCGACCGCTGCCCAGCCAATTGGCCTGCAGATTTTGGGGTGACGCGTGGTCAGCGCGTCGGGTCCCCTCAGCCGTTAATCTTAGTTTTCGGGACCGGGGCACTGTCTCACTGTCAGACAGCTACTCAATTGTCCTCACGAGGCTGAGTGCTCCCCGTTCCAACCCTCACGTCAGTTTTAAAATCCCTGACGGAGCCGGGGATCGAACCCGGGGCCTCCGGGTGAGAGGCAGGCGCGCTACCCCAACACCACGGGGCCGGCTTTTTTTTCTTCGAAAAAGTGAAATATCGCTATATCGAATCCATTCAAAGTTCACTGTGTCGAATAAGTGCCAAACAGTTATGTTTAAAAAGTTTTTTGATAACACCAACCATTGACCAAAGGGGTGGAAAAAAGTGGGTTTTTCGGGAAACATTAATCATATCTCTCTTAAAAGGCACAATACCAAACCGTCCAAAATGGACAATATTCCCCTAATAATTACCTAAAACGTTTGATGTGACCCACCATTACGCCAAGGGATGAGAACAATGATTTCGGAATTATAAGAAAATGCCAAGAGCCATCAGAGGTTACCATGACAACGCTTCTAAATTGATGAGGGATGAGCCAAAGTATAGTAATCATATTATACAGTATGGACACATCATGCCTTTACCATGTAATTTTTTCGTCATGGTTTTGAAACGGCCGTCACCGGGATCACCGCACGCACGCACGCACGCACGCATGCATGACGGCTACGGTTCACCATGTATCCGCGAGAGAGTAGTCTACCCATATTCATTATTGAGTGCGGCCTGTCGATTTTGTCTGAAGAAAACATTCCTTGTAATTATTAAAAGCAACTCAGAAATATAATTTTGCAATTTAACCAATAGCAGAAATGTGGGAAACCAACATCTGTGCGGTAATTTTTTGTGCAGTTCTTATCACACTGTACATACCAGCATTCCGGTTTCCTCGTGCATTGGAGCGGTAAATACAAATATCAAACGTTACACCGAATGATTCTGGTTTTAATGCCCAAGAAATATCAGTCCCTCTAACACCTATCCATTAATTCACAAAACAAAAACCAAATTTCCCCCA
Organism: Meconema thalassinum; assembly: GCA_946902985.2. NCBI lineage: Eukaryota > Metazoa > Arthropoda > Insecta > Orthoptera > Tettigoniidae > Meconema > Meconema thalassinum. The sequence goes on along the minus strand of OX336388.2, from coordinate 598,124,777 downwards.
CACTTTTCAATATATCGTGTTATTTTAATCATTTAAAACATATAACCTATCATTGTTGCGATGCAATCACAATGCGACATCACAGGACTGAAGGAATGTGCTGTTTAACACTAGATTATACACTTCTTAGAATTAAAACTCAGTAATATGAACACTTCCTAGATTCTTGTTTTTTAATTTCTTAAAATACGGTATCTGATTATAAAGAAATCGAGTTAAATAAATTACATAAACTATACATTCAGCACCCACCTGTTTATCATGTGTTTGTCCATAAGTGGTGCTACCAAGCGGATTACAGGTGAATTGGCGCTGCCCCTTATCAATTGTTTTTTTTTTTTTTTGAAAATGTGTTCTCCTGGTTTTGCCTAAGTGTCCATACTGTAATGATATCTATACTGTGGATGAGCTACCAGAGGTTGCCATGACAACGCCATTGCACGAGCTCACATTCAGTTTTCCATCTGACTCTGTGGGAAGCAGCTTCGGTGACTTAACTGGTAGCATGCTGAACTTCCATGCCCAAGGTCCCAGGTTCTAAGCCGGCCGAAGTCGTCGGATTTTCTATGAACACTAAAAATCCCTCAGTATGATTTCCTTTGGAGGGGAAGTTCCAAAGTTCGTTGCAAGTTGCTGGTTGCAGTGGCATCTAGTTGCCAAGTTCACAGCTAGGTGTCGTTGATGGTAGTATTCGGTACCAACATTAGTAACCACTACTTGAAGTTGACCGTCTGCAGTCCTTACCTAAATTACAGACTAATACTGTCATCACAATTAACACCGTTTATTAGACAGATTCTACACACACCCAAAGTACACGGGGTTACATGACCGCGTTGTCACAGCCACTAAACTCGGGAACCAACCTAAATCTCTGCGGGAGATAAAATTTTGCGTGAAAAAGTAACAGACTGTTAGATAGTTACACATCAGTTCCAAACCTTGCATAAGGACAGTGTGACCACAAGTATAACAAGTAGTTCCGTGAAGAACTATATAGCCTATTTTCATATATCCTACTCGTGCCAATTGCCTCTATCAACATACAGAATTTCAGTTTGATTGTCGTAATAGATTCGTAGATATTGAGAACAGTCTAAATATTTCAGATGGTCGCCATGTTGGGTTTTTATTTATGTACTATTACATGAAGATTATTGTGTACGTGTGGTATTCAAACGTCAATTGCATGATTAGGACACATGAAGTAAAAACGAGATTTTAAAATTTCGCACAGCTGCCTTCTTATGGTTATGGAAACAATTGAAATAAACTAGATGCCAGCGGATTAACATTTGTATAAGAATTTACTGTACAAAGTTCCACTGCACTCGGATGGTTATATCGCGAGAAACGTCCACTTAAATATGTATACTTCGCGTCGCTGCCATGTTGGATTGGTACTCACCAGTTTATTGAAAGTCCTATAGATGAACTTATGTTAATATGCCAGTGTATAACAATGTATGTAAACATTTGCTGTACCAAGTTCCATTACGTTTGGGTGGTTAAATCGAGAGAAAGTCTATTTAAATGTCTCATTTGCGCTTGGCCGCATTGTAGGTTTTGTAGTTACCAGGTTTTTGAAAGTCTCATAGGTAAACTTCTAGTAGTGCCCTTTATAACCGTACACAATTTCAGGGTGAAATCGGTAATAGTTTCGGAGATACTGAATGCTAGTGAAATATTTCGCACAATCACCATGTTGGATTGGTGAGACACAATAACATTTGAAGGTCGGGGTCGGCCAGAATGGTGCTATGATCATACAGAGTTTTATTGTAATTGCTCCAGCCGTTTAGAAGTTATTGAGGGGGGGGGCACACACACACGCGCACACAAACACGGGCAAAAGGTGATCTCCTAAGCCTATTTTTTTTTTCATAAAATGAAAATAGGCTAAAAATATTAGTTTATTCTTCTCCATATTAAAGAAAGCTGGAATCCATAGCAAAAGTCGCCTTACCTTTCGTCCAAAACATTGATGCCAGAAGTTTTGATGAATCCATCCTCACCACATAAGTAGTACACCACGCAAGAACACTGCCTAGTTTTACAGGCACAAGGTACCCAAGTGCTGTTCTCGTTGAATGGGATATCCGGCTGGCCGGCTGCCAGCCCAACCAACAACACAACATACAGCAACACCTGTCGCATCGTACCGAGTCTCTTGCGAACTGATGAGAAACCAAATGGAGTCGCTAATCCCCACCTACATTGCCCATCCGTGTCATCAGCAGAGCCATCAAGTGGACAGTCTGGGAATTTTAACGAGCGATTCCAGTGAGGCCAAGCCAACAATTATACCCACCGTCTTCTCGAAGCACTGGTCTGCACTGGTCTCTGAAGTAACCTTGCTCGTGGGGAAATACAAGTCTTGTAGCAATCAGCTGGCCGCTCACCAAACCAGTATCCAGAAGTAGGGATATTAATATATACATGATGACGCTCAATAATTCCCGTAAGGCCGTTTTAAAGTAAGCGTGTAGTGTCTAACAGCATCCCGCAACATGGACACCCCTTCCCTCCCATTAAACAGACAGGGTTACTCATCAACACCATGTACATTAAATGTTCGACTCTGGCGAAATGTAAATATGTCAGAAAACTGTACTATAATGAGGCTCATTATAGTACAAGTATTCATTATGATACAGTTTCTCCCACCAATCAGAGCTCAAGAAACAGTTGTGTGACCAATTAGGTGAGGATAGCTTCGCACCTGTGCTCACTTCCATGGCCCGCCATTTTTAATTTCACTGCGTGCCGAGTGTCATAGTGAGGTATTCCAGGAGGCCATGGTCAAATACAAGGTATTCCCTGAGTCCCATGCGCTCTGTCCAGTACATAAAACTGGTGAAATCTCGACAGATATTTATGAATATTTATGTTCGAACAGAGCCTCCGTGGCTTAGGCGGCAGCACGCCGGCCTCTCACCGCTGGGTCCGTGGTTCAAATCCCGGTCACTCCATGTGAGATCTGTGCTGGACAAAACGGAGGCAGACAGGTTTTTCTCCGGGTACTCCGGTTTTCCCTGTCAAAAAATTCATTCCAGCAACACTCTCCACTATCATTTCATTTCATCTGTCATTCATTTAATCATTGCCCCAGAGGAGTGCGGCAGGCCTCGGCAGCCGGCACAGTTCATATCCTCGCCGTTAGATGGGGGCTTCATTCATTCCATTCCTGACCCGGTCGGAAACTGGAAGCAGGCTGTGGATTTTCATTTTTATGTTCGAACATAAAATAGTTATAATTATTGTCAAAAATAAACAGTCGTATTAAACGTTTAAAATTATACGCCAAATCAATACTTAACAAATATATATTTTATATATTGGGACATGTTTCGACCTTCAATGAGGTCATCTTCAGCTTAAAATGAAAATCAATTAAGAATTAAAAAAACTAAAAATAGTATAAATGACTTAACTCTAAATAAGAAATGAAAAGTTAACGATTGTAATAAATGAAATATAGTAAAAAAATGGATATCCTTACAATAATGTAGGCTTGTATTAAATAAAAATAAATATAATATTGATCTTATTACAATAATTTCCAAAAGTAGTTAGAAAAGAATAAATATTAATGGTGAGTGTAAAAATGATAAGCTTTATTTTTTTAAATCAAAATATACACAAAAATAATTTAGAAAATCGAGTTCTAAAATCAATAAAATAATTCAGTTCAGCACTTGATTAAGTAAGCTGAATGCTCTTCAATACGGAGTTATTAAAAAAATTGGATAGGTGCCAACCAGTTTTTACGACGACATGAATTAACCTTGTTGAGTAGGATGGAGAAATTCGGAATTCGTATAAGAATTTGAGAGAAAAGCCAAATGTGTATATGTGGCAATTGTAACATTTATCCAAACGTTTTATAAAACAATGACAAACGGGATTCTTGAAGTGGAATTAAGTCAGTAGCTCCTTTTTAGATTTGTCAATGGTGTTTGGTTATGTATTATCCTCCTGAATGCAACCGTCGTATTAATATCCTCCCGTAGTATATAATGCAAAAATCTATAACATACATTAAGTCTTTATCCAGTCGCTACGCTCGTTTTGTAAACAAACTCGTGTCTTAATTATTACCATTATAGGCTCGTTGCATTATGTACTATTATATGTACAATATTTACATATTTCCTTTTTACACGGATAGACATACTTATTTAATATATCTCCGTCGATTAAGTCATCCTCTATTCAAACTAAACACTTTTATTTTTACATATTTCCGATATTGATTAGCTAGTTGGTTCCTTATAGTGCGAGATCCGGTTTAAGAAATGTATACCCTCATCTGTTATTTATTAGTGATAAAAATAAATGATAGATAATATACACATTGACATATCGCGAATAGGTTGCGAAATTAATTTGCGTGCGGATGATATTAAATCATTAAATTTTTAATTAAATTTATTAAATCTACTTCTCTCGTTAGTTATTTTAAAAAATCGTACACTAGTTAAGAGAACATACCCAACAGAATAATGAAAAAGTAAAGGTTGCCTTCTTCCCCCTCTGCGCAACTGTGGAGATTTTTCCCATAGCGTAAGCGCGTTCTATAGATCAAATACTGAATTCAATGCAGATTAAATATTGAGAACAATATCAAGTTATTTTCACACACATTTATTTATTTAAAAATTACATAATTATATAAGAATTATTTTTATTCGTACAAAAATATATCAATAAAATACATCAGTAAAAACGTTATTCGGATTCTGACTCATCAGAAGTGGCTACTTCAAAATATAATTCTAATTCTTCATCGTTTTCTTTTCTTCTGATACTCTGAGAGTATACGTACAAAGTGTTGAGACGAGTTAGAAGACATTTCTTGCACCAGATTGATTGAGAGTGTCGATACCTGGAAATATCATATCACACACAGTAAGTCATGAATATTCAACAAGTGGTCGACCAAAGTATGAACAATTACTTATTAAATTTACTTATTTAAATATGAAACTAAATATTAGTCTATATACTCACATCATGCTGCTTGCAAAATTGCGTAAATTCATCATTATATTTCTTGCTTAAAACAGTAACTCTTTTGTAGCAAGTAGAATGATAACCAATATTATCAATCAAATCCAAACATAACCTAACATCACCATGCAACAATTTTTGAAAGATTCATTATTAAAATCAATAACAGATTCCTCTGAAACATATAAAACACACTTTTTCATTTATAAATACACGTAATTTATTATCAAAATCGAAATTATTTAAAACCGTCTATGCAATAGCATGTTTGTTCACAATGTACACCTGCCTCGCTTCATCAATGTCTGTCGCATGGAGTTTTGCGTGATCTCTGTCACTCTTACCGCTCGCGTTTAAAATTTACATCTAAAATCTAGGCAACCATGCATTGGATCAACTTTTTCATGAAGCAGTTAGATAAAAAAAAGCTTCCATTTGATATAATATACGATTAAATAACTGATGAGAGTATATCAATAACATTTACTCACCTGCTTATACCTGGCAACTCCACAGTTGCGCAGAGGGGGAAGAAGGCAACCTTTCCTTTTTCAATTCTTTTGGGTATGTTCTCTTCACTAGTGTACGAGTTTTAAATAACTAATGAGAGAAGTAGATTTAATACATTTAATTTAAAATTTAATTATTTAATATTATCCAGACGCAACCAATTCGCGATATGTCAATGGGTATATTATCTATCATTTAATTCTTATCACTAATAAATAAATAGCAGATGAGGGTATGCATTTCTTCTATCGGATATTAGACTATTAGTTTAGGGGCTCCGACAATGCGGTCATGTAGCCCCGTGTACTTTGGGTGTGTGTAGAATCTGTCTGATAACCGGTGTCATTTGTGATGGCTGAATTAGTGTGCGCTATCAGTTTTTAATTCAAGTAGGGACTGCAGACGATGATTTTAAGTAGTTTCTACTTCCGCTAGCAAATGCTACCGTCCACGACACCTAGCTGTGAACTGGTCTACTACTAGATGCCATCCCAACCAGCGCCTGGTGACGAACATTGGCACTTAAAAGCATTAATCAAACCTAACCTACTAATTTTGCTTCACACACGTTAAGTTAGGGGAAGTTTCTTTTACATGCCATAAATCAATGACGTGGACCCGTCGGCTTTACGTCTCCTCCGAATGAAGGCATACTGAAGGATTTTTAACGCTCTTAAAAAATCCGACGACTTCGGCTGGGTTTGAACCCGTGACCGTGGGCATAGAAACTCAGCATGCTACCAACTACGCCAATTTCCGGCATTGGTACATAATTATATTCAAAATAAATATTATTCCATATTTAGTGATCTTAATGCAATATTTGTATATATTTTATTCTTAGGAGTAAAATTATATACAGTTGTCGATTTCAGTGACGGAAAATATGGCAACACAGGACAAGTTTACAGTCATGTACCTACAGTACGTTAATAAAATTGTCTTTGAGCAAAGAAAGAATTCTAAAGTATGTTGTAACAATAGCAAGCATCCTTTAAGTCAGGTGCCAGTGTTTATAAAAATAGATCTGGACCTTGAGATGCGCAAGTTTTCAAGAAATCCAAGTTTTGAGGAAATGTGTAATGTAAAACTGGAATCGGATATATTTCCTGCTGATACAGTGGATTTCAAATATGCACCAATCACCCCATGAGAAGCTTCAGCCAATACAAATATGCACCAATCACCCCATGAGAAGCTTCAGCCAATACAAATATGCACCAATCACCCCATGAGAAGCTTCAGCCAATACAAATATGCACCAATCACCCCATGAGAAGCTTCAGCCAATACAAATATGCACCAATCACCCCATGAGAAGCTTCAGCCAATACAAATATGCACCAATCACCCCATGAGAAGCTTCAGCCAATACAAATATGCACCAATCACCCCATGAGAAGCTTCAGCCAATACAAATATGCACCAATCACCCCATGAGAAGCTTCAGCCAATACAAATATGCACCAATCACCCCATGAGAAGCTTCAGCCAATACAAATATGCACCAATCACCCCATGAGAAGCTTCAGCCAATACAAATATGCACCAATCACCCCATGAGAAGCTTCAACCAATACAAATATGCACCAATCACCCCATGAGAAGCTTCAGCCAATACAAATATGCACCAATCACCCCATGAGAAGCTTCAGCCAATACAAATATGCACCAATCACCCCATGAGAAGCTTCAGCCAATACAAATATGCACCAATCACCCCATGAGAAGCTTCAGCCAATACAAATATGCACCAATCACCCCATGAGAAGCTTCAGCCAATACAAATATGCACCAATCACCCCATGAGAAGCTTCAGCCAATACAAATATGCACCAATCACCCCATGAGAAGCTTCAGCCAATACAAATATGCACCAATCACCCCATGAGAAGCTTCAGCCAATACAAATATGCACCAATCACCCCATGAGAAGCTTCAGCCAATACAAATATGCACCAATCACCCCATGAGAAGCTTCAGCCAATACAAATATGCACCAATCACCCCATGAGAAGCTTCAGCCAATACAAATATGCACCAATCACCCCATGAGAGAAGCCTCCGTGGCTCAGGCGGCAGCACGCCGGCCTCTCACCGCTGGATCCGTGGTTCAAATCCCGGTCACTCCATGTGAGATCTGTGCTGGACAAAACGGAGGCAGACAGGTTTTTCTCCGGGTACTCCGCTTTTCCCTGTCAAAAATTTCATTCCAGCAACACTCTCCACTATCATTTCATTTCATCTGTCATTCATTTAATCATTGCCCCAGAGGAGTGCGTCAGGCCTCGGCAGCCGGCACAGTTCGTATCCTCGCCGCTAGATGGGGGCTTCATTCATTCCATTCCTGACCCGGTCGGAGACTGGAAGCAGGCTGTGGATTTTTTCACCCCATGAGAAGCTTCAGCCAATACAAATATGCACCAATCACCCCATGAGAAGCTTCAGCCAATACAAATATGCACCAATCACCCCATGAGAAGCTTCAGCCAATACAAATATGCACCAATCACCCCATGAGAAGCTTCAGCCAATACAAATCACTTTTGCGAGACAACAGGAGAAGCTTCAATTTTGAAAATTTAATACAACATTTTGTGGCACACTGTATTGGTAGCAGAAATAATCAAATGAATGAATAACAAATGAAAAATAAGTGAACTGAAAAAAGAAATTGAATAATTTAATTTATGAATGCACTGTTTTTAATTTACGGGGGGCTTACTTTATTGCTTTAAACTTTATTTTTCTACCCAAATGAAGCACATTACACATCAGTTGTTACGTCCACCTTCTCCTTGTAATTTTATGCACTTTTGCCATCGATGTGTCAGTCTCCCCAGACCTTCCTGAAACCATTATTTTGACAGCTGTGTCCAGAGGTTTCTGCATGTTCCCGAACAGGTGATAATCACTTGGTGCCAAGTCGGGAGAGTATGGTGGGTTGGGCAGCACCGTGAATGCCATTTGGTCAATGACAGTGGTGGTCTCTCTGCCAGTGTGGGGGCGGGCATTGTCATGTTGCAGAAGCACACCTTTAGCCCATTTTCCTGGTCGCTTAGTTTGAATGGCACGAGGTAACTGCTTAAGGGTTGCCACACATGCTGCACTGTTAATCGTGGCCCCCAATTTCAGCCAGTCAATGAGCATGATGCCCTTTGTGTCCCAAAACACTGTCGCCATTCGCTTGCCAACTGATGGCACTGTTCGACATTTCTTTGGCGGTGGACTGCCCCTATGCTTCCATTGCATCGTCACCGTTTTGCTGATTTTGCAGAACTGGACACAGTTGTCAAGGCATGCGTACAAGCACTCCAAAAGAATGGTTTCAGAAGGTCAGGAGAGACTGACACGTCGATGGCAAAAGTACATAAAACTACAAGGAGATTTTGTTCAGAACAACTGATGTGTAATGCAATTCATTTGGGTAGAAAAAATAATAAAGTGTAAAACAATAAGTTATAGTACGCCCATCATATTTTTGTATGCTTTAAAAGTAAGAATTTGTAGTGTTTAGGGGTTAATATTGGCCTGTTCGCCATCTCTTGATGAATACAGTACTTTTGCATTTGTCAGTTGGCACAGGCTAGAGTAAAAGGTGGCTTTTCACCGATGTCTCAGTCTCACTCATGGCTGTGATTATATGGAAGCTACTGAGGTATGGGTGGGGCTTAGTAATGGCATTCGAGGCACAGTCAGTGCCTGTGAATGCTGTGAAAGGTTCAACTCATAGGGTTAGGACTACTGTTCTGACTCAGTGAGGAAAGCAATGGCAAACTACCTCACTCCTCTTCTTGCCTAGAACGCCTCAAAATAGTGCTGCCTTGGGTTTTTGTGGGTATCTACTCACATAACGTAACGGCGGTACTTTTTGAGGATCCAACCAGCCTTCGGGCTGACTACCTAACAGACAGGGGTTAATAGGATTCAATTTTTCCCCTTTTCCCAGTGAATTTGTGACTAACTCTCTCCTCTTATCAGATTCCCGGTCAATGCGTGTGAGTTTTTCAAAATGAAATGCCGTGGCCTGTGGTTCGGATTCCACGTAAAAACGAGGACCCGTGGCTCATGATCGTGAGATTAACGGTCACGTTAAAAGACAAGCTTCCTCTTTTTCTCCTATTTCATGACTCTACTTCCTTCCAAGTCCCTGAATAGGTATTCTTCGAGGGTTGAGGGCATTTCTTTTTCCTGCCTTTTATTTCCCGTATTCCTTCCTATTTTCTTCGTCTTCTAGTATTTAAGTTGTTATTAGGCAGTAGTTTCGTAATCATGTTACGTTCTGTTTGTACCATATGCGCTCATAAACCATTCATCCGATTACGATGAAACTTCGGTGAATTGTTGTGCACACTCCCGTGATAGTTTCTGAATTAGTAAAACCATTTTGCAATAGGTAGCACACGAGTAGTTTCAACAAATGAGTGATGGCGTGCGTATCGTTTCTACAAAGTTCCGTATGAATTTATATACCATTCATGTGGTTGTGATGGAACTTTGGTGAGTTGTGCACACTCCTGTGAAGTTTCCGAAGTAATAAATCCATTTTACAATAGATAGCGCACGAGTAGTGACTGCGCGTGATTTGTTTCAACAAATTAACTTTGGTGAGTTGTTTTGTACACGTCCACGAAAGTTTCTGAATTAGAAAATCCATTTTACAATAGTTAGCGCGTGAGGCGTTCCAAAAATGCACTTTTGTCAGCTGTTGTGCAAGCTCGCGAGGGTTTCTGGATTGGTAAATAGGTGTATCATTAGTCGTTTCAACAAATGAGAGGATTGATGTCTCAGACATCCAGTGACAATACGGGTGGACTCGTTAAGAGCTATGTCCACATGGTCCATACTCTCCTGCTACAAAGCAGTCCTAAAGCTGTTTGTTGTGTATTTACTTGAGTTAACATGAACATTCTAGAAAGTGTTGTGTTAACATGAACATTCTAGTCAGTGTTGTGTATTGAGGCTACTTGAGGTAACATGAACATTCTAGTCACTATGCCCAGAACATTCCAATCTGGAACTTTCGAATCTGGAACTTACCAGCTACTATGTATATATGTGCCCGCAGACTGTAGACGTCAGTTCCGCCTAGTTCCGCGCCAGTTCCGCTCAAGTTAGTTCACCTTGTGTATCGTTGTGTATCAACTAGTGTTTAACAAACCGTTTTTTTATATTAACAAGTGTATGTTATTTATCTTGAATCTTCCACGATATAACAGTGGTGTCAGAAGTGGGATAAGATAAATAACGTTGTGAAACCGAGTGACTTTCTAACCTCAACGCAAGTGTTGCACCGAACGACGTTCATCGCAGTGCGTGTTGGAAACTAAACCGAGTGAACTTTCTAACCTCAACGCAAGTGTTTGCTCCGAACTAAGTTCATCGCAAGTGCGTGTTAGAAATACTGTTCTCCACTCATCTTCACTATGCCGGACTTAACCTCTGAGCAACTCCAACAATCCTCGGCAATGATCGCCGACGCTATCCGACAGACAATAGGGTCAACAACGTCATCAGAACCTCGACCGCCAAAGTTCACAATGCAACCGTATCGCACTACCGACGGAACGACTGTAGCCGACTATTTCACTCGCTTTACCTGGGCGCTCAACCTCAGCAAGGTACCCGCGGAACAGCATGCAAACTTTGCACGTGTTTACATGGGATCTGAACTCAATGATGCCCTGAAGATCCTGGTGAGTCATAATGATCCGGAAACTCTGTCATACAACGAGATTCAATCTAAGCTGAAAGGCCACTTCGACGCCACACGCAACAAGTTTGCTGAGAGCATCAAATTTCGCAGTGTAATGCAGAAGCAAGGAGAAACCATCGCTAGCTTCACCTTAAGACTGCGCGAGGCTGCAACGTTTTGTGAGTATGGCACATATCTTGATCGCATGTTAAATGAACAAATGCTCGCAGGTTTGGAATCACGAGGAATGTGCGACGAGATAATTGCAAAACAACCAGAGAACTTCACCGCGGCATATGAAATCGCGCACGCACTCGAAGCTACTCGCATTACCACAGACGAGGTCAAAACAGCTGCCGCTAAGTCTGAATCAACCAATCGGATTGGATGCGAGAAGCCTCTGACCAGGAAGATCATCAACCAGCAGCCGCCACGCAGCAAGTCAGTTCATCGAAGTCAAGGGTCTTACAACCTAACCAGACAGCACCAATGGCCACACCAGGCAAACCAGAGTGCATCCCAGGACAACCAATCAACATGTGCAGGGTGCGGTGAAGCTCATCCTCGTAGTCAGTGTAGGTTCCTGAACGCAGAGTGCCTGAAGTGTGGCCAGAAAGGTCACATCAGAAAAGTTTGCCGATCGAAATCGAGGAAATATCGAACAACAAACCATGTGACGGAAGAAGAGCTTCCAGCGGGAAACCTCGACGTTGTGGACTACCTCAGCAAAATCGAGGTCATCGGATTGGTCAACGCAGCACCTAAGCCACTGGTTGATGTCAACATAGAGGGAACCACCGTCAAAATGGAACTCGACACCGGTGCCCCCTGCTCAACCATGAGCAAATCAAAGCTAAGTATGATCAAACCAGGTTTTGTGTTGCAGAGAAACGATAGTAACTTCGTCAGTTACACTGGCCATCCGATTAAATGCATTGGCAAAACGTCAGTGTGCACCACTATCGGAACCACAACCAGGAACCTGAATCTCTATGTGGTTGACGATGAAGTCGAATCGCTCTTTGGCCGAGAGTGGATTTCAGAGTTTGTACGGGAGATCGACTTTGGTCATCTCTTCGTAAAAACCCGACCCAATCCACAAGCTCTCAGACAAGCAGGCTCTGACCTTGGAACAACAGAAGCAGCTCGACAACATTCTATCTCGCTACCAGGATGTGTTCAGCGACACCCCCGGGAAGATCTCAAGTCCCTCAGCGAAGATGCACCTGAAGGCTGGAGCCACACCTGTTTTTTGCCAGAGCTCGAGACGTACCAGTTGCCCTCCGCGATGCCTATGCCAAGGAAATCGACAAGAAAATTGCATCTGGCTTCTACAAAAGAGTGGACTATGAGTGGGCATCGACAACGCACGTCGTCGCCAAGAAGAACGGCAAACTGCGGATCACAGGCAACTACAAGCCTACTCTCAACCCGCGGATCATCATCGATGAACATCCGATTCCCAAGGTGGAACATCTGTTCAACCGAATGCGCGGCGCCACTCTTTTCTGCCATCTGGATATCTCCGACGCGTACACTCATCTCGAGGTCGACGATGAGTTCAGCCATGCTCTCACGCTTAACACGCCAACTAACAGTCTGATCCGCCCAACGCGAGCAGTATATGGAGCAGCTAACATCCCCGCTATCTGGCAGCGGCGAATGGACACAGTCCTGCATGGTCTCCCAAACGTCGTAAGTTTTTTCGATGACAGTATAGTTTTTGCTGATAGCTTTGAAAATCTGATGCAGGCCCTCAGCACCACTCTGGAACGGTTTCGGCAACACAACCTCAAGCTCAACCGAGCCAAATGCGTTTTCGCTCAAACTTCTCTGGAAGCCCTTGGCCACAAAATCGATGCGTCAGGCATCCACAAGTCTGATGCACACATCCGAGCTGTACGTGATGCACCGAAACCAACTACACCAGAAGATCTCCAACTGTCTCTTGGTAAAGCAACCTACTACAGTTCATTCATCCCCGATTTGTCCACCAGAGACAGACCACTCAGAGACATGCTGCTCTAGGACCCTCTCATCTGGACACCAGAAGGCGACAGGGCATACAAAGACATCAAGAACGCCCTAACCTCGCCCCAGGTACTCATGCAGTATGACCCAGCGTTACCACTCCTGTTGGCCACGGACGCCAGCAAGACCGACCTGGGCGCAGTATTGTCACACCAGTTCAGCAACGGGCAAGAACGTCCAATTGCTTACGCCAGTCGAACGATAACAGCAACGGAGCAAAGGTACCCTCATCTCCGCAAGAGACTCAACTTGACCAGGCCACAACGAGGTCACCGCACAACCGACCAAGTCACCGCACAACCGACCAAGTCATCGTGCAACCGACCAAATCACCATGCAACAGACAAGGTCACCGTGCTACCGACAAGGTCACCGTGCAACCGACCAAGTCATCATGCAACTGACCAAGTCACCGTGCAACCACCCAAGCCACCGCACAACCGACGGAGTCACCGCACAACCGACGAAGTCACCACACATCCGACCAAGCCACCGAGCCTGAGACGAGTTAGCTTCACCGAGACACCAGCAACAGTCCAAACACCACCAGCCACACCAGCTATACCTGTAAACAGGACATCACCTATTTCCCAGACCTCTTTTAATCCCTGCAGGAGTACTCGCCAGCAGTGATCACCATTGAGATTCTCTCCTGATTAAGTTTCCTAAATCATCCATTTAAAAGAGGGAGGAAATGTGTATTTACTTGAGTTAACATGAACATTCTAGAAAGTGTTGTGTTAACATGAACATTCTAGTCAGTGTTGTGTATTGAGACTACTTGAGGTAACATGAACATTCTAGTCACTATGCCCAGAACATTCCAATCTGGAACATTCGAATCTGGAACTTTCCAGCTACTATGTATATATGCACCCGCAGACTGTAGACGTCAGTTCCGCCTAGTTCCGCGCCAGTTCCGCTCAAGTTAGTTCACCTTGTGTATCGTTGTGTATCAACTAGTGTTTAATAAACCGTTGTTTTATATTAACAAGTGTATGTTATTTATCTTGTATCTTCCACGATATAACACTGTTGAACGTAGAACCTGAGGGTTCGCTCTCCATGTTGAACCTATCAACTTCCACAGTATGTTATTCCTTGAGCTGATCTGCACTTCAATACAATGTTTCCTGAAACTCAGGGTACGATCATGCTTGATTCCCAAATATCGAGGCGTTTCACAGCTTTCGAGTGTCACTCCTTTCCAGACAGCATTCAACTTTCTCCGGGCCTCTCTTTTGCGAAGATGAAATGCGCATACTTGTGTCTTTCCCGTGTTAAGTTTCAGGTGATCCTGGGTGTAATAGTTGTCTAATCTCTCAGGAGCATTGGACAGTTTTCCCTTCACCTCTTCAAAGCTCCCACCCTGTACAGAAATAGCAGTGTCATCCGCATAAATAAATCACCTCGCCTCTAAACATTCTGGCTAGTCATTTGTGAATAGTAATGGGGATAACACACTGCCTTGAGGTAACCCGTTTTTCTGGTTCCTCCGTCGACTTTTCTTTCTCTTGAAGTGTAACATAGAGCCTTCTGTTCTGGAGCATCCCACGTAGTACATTTGTTAGTTTCATGTCTTTAGTGATGTACAGCTTCTTATGGTTCACTGTATCATATGCAGCCCTGAGATCTATAAAGGCGACGCCAGTGATAATTTTATTCTCAAAACCATCCTCGATATGCTGTGTCAGGTTCAGAATTTGGCTGCAACATGATTTCCCTGGTCTAAATCCTGCTTGATCTTAAATTAACCGCTCATCAATGAATGTTGCAATTCTTTTAAGGATCAACATTTCAAATGCGTTGCATAGGTGGCAAAGGAGAAAGACAGGATGGAAGTTCTTTGCATCCGTTGGTTCCTTGCCTGGTTTTAGCAGTGCGACAACGTGAGCTTTCCTCCTCAGCTTTGGCAAGTGCAGGGTCTCTAAGCATCTATTCATCATATTCACCAGCCACTGGATTATTCCTGGTCCAAAGTTCTTGATTTGCTCTGTCCTGATGTCATCCGGGCCCGCAGCTTTGTTGACCTTCATCAGCTTGATGGCAAGTTCGAATTCTGCTGATGTGAAAGGACGACCGAGAAAATTATTCTCATCTTCAATAGGTTTCAGCTTCACAGGCTGAGTCTTCATGGTGGCTTTTCCGTTACGAAGCAGCTGATGAGCTATTTGATTTGGTGTAACCTTGGTAAGATCCTCTGGTGGACTCTTAGGGTCGTTGTTCAAGTTTTCGAACAGCCTCCAAGCTCTTCTACTGTTCTGGGCCATGTTAAGGTGTGCTAGTAAGTTCATACATCTTTTCTTTCTTCCGTCAGCGATGCTCCTCATGAGTTCTTCACCCGTCTGAATAGTGTCGTCTGCAAAAGGATCCATCTCATACTTCTCCTTGTAATCTTTTAAAAGATCCTTGGAATCGGCATTGAGGCCAGCAATGAACGACAGCCTCGATGAATATGTCTACGAGAGATCTTCTTCACAGGGTCAATACAGTCTTCATAATGACTAGGCTCTGGTTGTAAATTGGACAGTTCCTCATCCAGCTCAATGGAAAACCCTTCCCAGCTTACCTTTTAAAAAATGAAACGTCGTTTAAAAGGGACTTCCTCAGGGCTGACCACTCCCAGAACTGAACTTGTGATTGAGCCATATAAAAACACCAATCACGTGTAGATAAAACGTGTTTTTTCGTTTAGCCTTGCATTGCTATGAGCCTCATAACAAGCCATATTTCATACTGCTACAACCACCCAGGCCCGAGAAAAAGTTGGTTTACATTTACAAAATTCACAACAACTATTTTCAGAACCCTCAGATCAGATTACAACTCCGTACACACGTTAACAACTAGTTTCTTCAAGATGCATTAAAGTTTCATTACAACCTGATTAATATTTTTAATGTAATGATCTTTTTAAGTGAGCGCTCCGTTAGACTTGGTAATGAAACTGCATTTTTTTGTTGAATCAGCTTTTTTTTTTAGCGTATGGCTGTTATTGCCGGGAGTGTCCAAGGACATGTTCAGCTCGCCAGGTTTGTAGCTACTTCGAGACGGACACCCAATGGGTGAGCTACAAGTACCGTTGGGGAGGAAAGATGGAATGGAAGGGCGAGGAGTTGGAAGGTAGCGGCTGTGGCCTATAGTTAGGGACCAACCCCGGCATTTGCCTGGAAGGAAGATGGGAAACCACAGAAGACCATCTTCAAGGTTGCCGGCGGGGGGATTCGAACCTCCTCGCCTCCCGGATGTGAGCGACTGCCAGCAGTCCTGCCGTAACGACCACGGCTAACTCACCCGGTGTTGAATCAGCTATAACATTTGAACAGGTTACAATACAAATGGTTACTCTACATAGCTAAACGCAGAATAAAATAAGGAATAGTTTGGTGTAGCTTGTTTTTATGTAAGACCAGTGCTTTTTTCTTCTAAAAACAATTTAAGGGGTACTCTCAGTTGTAGTCAACAGAACATCACGATCTTGCAATTTTCGGCAATTTGCAAAGTCTGGTTAACAATTTTCGGGCTGACATGTTAAATGAAAGGTTCTATTGGATTAATTTATTAGGGGTCAACATGTCAAGGTGTTAACTGCACTCAGTATTTATAATCATTTTACATTTTAAAATTAAGAGTGCTGTCCTGCTTACTAAAACTCCACACTGGTAAAAGAGGCTGATCACTGCCATCTTCATGCTTCCTCTGCTTGCTTTTCGTGCCGGTCGCCAGATGTACAACCACACGCACAAAATAACCATCTCAGGGGCAAATAACCTCGATGTTAGGCCCCTTAAAACAACAATTATCAACATCATCATCATCAAAATAACCATCTTCCTCGCCTGCAAACAGTAACCTGCGTGCTTATATATGAACGGAGTGCCGAGTTGCCGACAAACAGAAACTTATTCGACAGATCGATTTCAATCGAGAATTACTCGAAATCTCTTCCAGCTGTTGTGAACAGCTCGTTAATTCCAGCTGATCGATGAACTTTCAAGTCGGAAGTTATATTTTCCGGACTAGATACAAATGCACCAATATTGTTTTCTTAAACAGCTTTCAAATGTCTAAGGGGTACGCGTACCGCAGCGTTCCCCCTAAAAAAAAGCACTGTGTAAGACTACGGGTAACGTTTTTATTGACGCCTAAACTCGAGTATCTATACTTCTTTCACCGACAGTCGGGATGTGTTCCTCCATCGTATTAACTACATGTTTTGTTACTTGCTCGCTTATGAAGATGTTGTCAGGCATGCCATCTACCGCTGTCAAAAGATGGTCTCAGTTTGGGGGTGTGAATCAATTTCAATCCTTCCCTATCTGCCCATTGCTCGAGTTCCTCCCCATTCTTGTCTGTGATATTATATCCCCAACTGATGCTCTTACAATTGAAATCCCCTAGGACAATTTTGATATTCTGCTTGTCAGAGTTACTTCGCCTTTAAAAGCGATATGACATTGTTGTATTTACGTCAAATCTGTTCGTTTCTGAATGATACAACTGCATATGAGTCGTCCAGTTGCAAAACTCGTTTAGTCCCCTTGTGAATAAGGATCATGACGTAAAATTATTTATTTAATTAGTTTATTTTATTTGATTTTAATTTATTTTATTTTGATTTTGATTTTGTTTTATTTTATTTCGTTTTATTTTAATTTTTTGTTTTGTTTGTATTTTGTTTCGTTTATTTTGTTTTGTTTTATTTTGATTTTGTTTTGTTTGTTTTGTTTTATTTTGTTTTATTTTATTTTGATTTTCCAGAAAACAAATATAACACCAAAACAAAAAAGGCGAAGCAATAAGAAAAATTCAAAAACAAAAGCAAAAGCAGAAAACAGAAAACAAGAAACACAAAGCAAAAAACAAAATTCAAAAAAGCAAAAGAGGGAAACAGACACAAAACCAAAACCAAGAAAGAAAAGCAAAAAAGTAAAATTCAAAAGCAAAATCACAAAGCAAACACAAAACCAAAAACCAAAAGCACAAAGCAAAAGGAAAAAAGTAGAAAACAACAAACACAAAAGATACGCGAGGCAAAGTCTAGAAAATCGTTTCTCATGAAAATGATTCTCATTCACAAGTGGATTAAACGAGTTTTGCAACTGGACGACTCATATTAGAAAGCAATTTCCTGCGGAATGAGAGATTATCAAAATCTTAAGTTCATTTTCTCCGACATGGTGGCATCTGAGATTTGACGTTGTTGTGTTAAATCAGAGATATTGCTGGAATGAGAGAGATATCAAAATCTTAAGTTCATTTTCTGTGACATTAAGATTATCGCTCAGCTTATGTTACAGGAGAGATGGACTAACTCCATTCTCGTCCATTAGCGAGAGATGTCTGAGCTCTTTGGGTTTAAGCGCATTAGATCAGCTCAACATATCCCCCAAATGCTTCCGCGGCAGCATAGTTTTTCTTTAAAATTTTCATCAATGGTATTTGGCGTTTAGGCCATACAACCCAGTGGCGTAACTACAATTTGCCACTGGCGGGGGATGAGAGGAATCAAAGCTTAACTAATAAGCTAAGAAAAGCGCTTTACCAGGTCTGTACCTAGGTACTCTTTAGAGGGGATAACAATTTTTTGAAATATCTTCTTTTTTTGATGTGTAACATCTTTCCACTTGGATGCTGATATTTTTGTGGGAGTGATTTTGGTAAAGGGACGGAAATGGGACGGAAACAATGAGCGCGCGCGGTGTTGGAGATTGATACCACGACGTACTGTCGGCCATGTGGCTATGTGGAATGTATGTCGCGTACGGTTTACTTCAAGGTTTGGAGGCCCCATTAAAAATATTCCTACAATAAATCATCTTCAAGTTGTCATTCAATGGCGTGAAAATATTCATTATATCATGAAAAATCCACAGCCTGCTTCCAGTCTCCGACCGGGTCAGGAATGGAATGAATGAAGCCCCTATCTAGCGGCGAGGATATGAACTGTGCCGGCTGCCGAGTCATTATATCATATTTGCTGAAAAATTATAATTTATTAAATCTTCATACTTTTGCTGTATTCTTATTTAATGTAAGCATTCGAGGTACTGCCGGCCAACATACAGCCCTATGTGGAATGTATATCGCATACGGTTTACTTCAAGGTTTGGAGGCCCCATTAAAGATATTCCTTCAATAAATCATCTTCAAGTTGTTGTTCTTTGGTGTGAAAATATTCATTATATCATATATGCTGAAAACAATGATTTATTAAAAATTCATACTTTTGCTGTGGAATATATATCGCATACGGTTTACTTCAAGGTTTGGAGGCCCCTTTAAATCATTGGTACCACGACGTACCTCGCGCATACGCATCGGCCAGGATTTGGCACTGGAGTTTTACAAGTAGTTACTTCAATGACCAACAGAGTTCACTGTTAACAAGGGATTTCGCTCCCGGCAGGCACATAGTAGGATAACATACCACATGTTACACATCATATGCGACTACTGTAAGGTTCGTAGTTTTACCCCTTTTGTATTAAGTTCAGGTTTTCGGTCTGTTTTGATTTTGTGTTCGTTTTGATGTTTTGTCATTGGCTCTTTGTTTTGTGTGTGTTTTTATTTAATAGTGCATTTGTTTTTATATTTTTAGCCTACTATTCACATTTTGCAAAAATGAGGAAAAAGTAGACTTCTGAGATCGGGCAAATGTGAGTCTGTCTGTCTGTCCTTCTGTCTGTCTGTCTGTCTGTCTGGCTGTGTGTGTGCCCCCCTCTGTCAACTCCTAAACGGCTGCAGCAATCGAAACAAAATTTGGTAGGAGTAAAGATCTATACCTGAATATATCACGGCCATATTTGAAAATGATGTCAGTGCAACCAACTGCTGAAAAATTGCAATTGAAATTTGAGCTCAATGTTGGATATCCTGGAAGGTATGAATGGGAGCTATTTCAAAATTAGCACACGATTAGATAGTAATATTGCAGTTTAATTTCAAGGAGGCCATACATGGCAGTGTTGCCAAAATGATTATAAGCCTGCTGATAGGTCCAAAATTTAAATGCATATAACTTCTACACTATCAATTGGATTTCAACCAAATTTCGTATGTGCTATTTGTACATCAGTGGATATGACTGAGCATATTCTTAAGAGCCACCAGGGCTGCCAACTGTTAATAAATGCTCTCAATTTTTTTAAATCCAAATACCCATATATCAGAAAGTATGCAAGCCGACAGCTTTAAACTATGCACACGTATAGTACCTGACATTCCATATTAATTTGGAGTAACTTATATACGTCAGTGCTGCCAACATGATTCTAAGCCTGCTGAGAGGTCCAACTTTAAATACATGTAACTTCTACACTATCATTTGGATTTCAACCAAATTTTGTGTGTGCTATGTGTACCATAACAGATATGACTATGCCGATTCTTAAGAGTAACCACGGCTGCCAACTGTTAATAAATACTGTTTCTATTTTTGTTATCCTAATATCAATATATCAGAAAGTATGCAAGCGAATAGCTCTAAACTTTGCACACGTATAGTACCTGGCATTCTAGATTAATTTGGTGTAACTGATATATGTCAGTGCTGCCAACATGATTCTAAGCCTGCTGATAGGTCCAATTTTAAAATGCGTGTAACTTCTATACTAACTAATGGATTTCATTCAAAATTGACACAACAATAGATCATATTATTTCAGATTATTTCTGATCAATACATGTATGTCACTGTTCCCAACATGATTTTACGCGCGCTGTTAGATCCAATGATTAACTGCATGTAACGTCCATGCTATCCATTGGACTTCAACTAAATTTTGTATTCTGTACCTTAAGAGATGGAACTAAGAATATATTCAGTCACCAGGGCTGACAACTGTAGTTCTCTATTATTACCAACTTAATATCGTCATTATTCTAGGTAGATCCATATAGATTAATCATTGGCATGAATCTTAAATTTTAAGAAAAGTAGGCTCTTTAGTTCGTCACGGAACTTCTTGCTTTAATTGTTTATGACAACCAACGATTACAATAACATGTATAAAATCAACCATAAATTAAAACACAACACCTTTTATTCAAGGACCATCAACATTTTCCATAGCGCATCAAGAATAATCAGTGGAGCAGAGGACAATTACAATAAACATTCCAACCTATGTTCCACTCAGCAAAAAGTTTTTTCTTCTCATAGAATGACCGTATGGTAATATTTTTTCAAAAGTGCAATTTTTAGTCTATTTACGGGAAATGGCTGGACCGATTTTGATGAATTATTTTATTTATATTAGAGTGGGTTCATGTATTGTTTACATTCACATTTGACCCGGTAGGTGGAATGAACACAATTTTATAACCACAATTTACACACAATTTTAGAACCATAACATACAGTCAAAAGAGTCGTCATGGAAACCGTTAGCCTTAGTGAAATCTGAAGTCTTTGGACTATTAGTCGCTACACGTTAGAGCCACCTGGTTGCAACCTGTCCAACTATGGTAGCGCAAGAGTAGATTCGACAAATGAGTGACGGCGCGAATCATTTCAACAAAATCCCGTATGTGGTCGTAAACCATTCATACGATTATGATGAAACTATGATGAGTTGTTGTGTGTACTCCTGCAAAGGGTTCTTACTTAGTAAATCCATTTTACAATATGTAACGCACGAGTAGATTAAACAAATGAGCGACGACGCGCGAAGCGTTTCAAAAAAGTCCCGTATGCGTTCATATACAATTCGTCCGATATCGATGAAACTTAAGTAAGATGTTGTGTACATTCCAAGGAAGGTTTCTGGGTTAGTACATCCATTTTACAATAGGTAAGGCACGAGTAGATTCAACAAATGAGCGACGACGCGCGTAGTTTCTCAACAAAGTCCCGTATGCGTTCATATACCATTCATTCGATAGCGATGAAACTTTGGTGAATCGTTGAGTACACTCCAGGGAAGGTCTCAGGCTTAGTAAATCCATTATACATTAGTTCGAGTAGATAGTACGAGTAGATTCAACAAATGAGTGACGGCGCGTGAGCCGTTTAAACAAAATCCCGTATGCATTCATATACCATTTATCGATTGCGATGAAACTTAGGTGAATTGTTGTGTACACTTACGTGAAGGTTTCTAACTTAGTAAATCCGTTTCCCAGTTGTAACGCACGAGTAGATTCAATAAATGAGTGACAGCGCACGAATCGTTTAAACAATATTTCGTATGCCTTCATATGCCATTCATCTGATTGCGATGAAACTTTGGTGAGTTGTTGTGCCGCTCCCAAGAATGCTTCTAAATTCGTTAATCTATTTTAGGATAGTTTAGAGGCAGTTAACGGAAAATGAAGCACATATTGTGTATCAAAAAGCACTTCAAGGAACAGAGTTACAACGCCAACACTTTCTTTGATAGGCATTGCAACGCCTGCCGGGTACAGCTCGTTTCTTATAAAATAAATTAATAAGAAAGACGAAATTTACCGATAGTTGTTGATTTCAAAAGTATTGCTCGTAGTTTTCAATTAAGATTTTTCTTTTCTTCTTTGAAAAACTAAAGAAGGCTATAATGTGGCCGAAACTGGTGTCTAATTAATAAATATTAATTTAAAAAAATTATTGAATAAGGTTATTTATTAAGGGTATGGCTTTTGGTGCCGGGAGTGTCCGAGGACATGTTCGACTCGCCAGAGGCTGTAGCTGCTTCAAGCGGACACCCATAGGGTGAGCTACACGTTCCATTCAATTTTAAGTAGTTCCAACTTTCGCTACCAGATGTCACTGACACCTAGTGGTGAACGTTGATAGAGCGTTTCAACGAAATCTAACCTAGAAATTTAGCTTCACATAAGTTCAGTTAGTGGAAGGATCTTTTATATGCCATAAATCTATGACTTCGGATCGCCTGCTTTACTTCCCCTCCGAAGAAGGCATACTGAAGGATTTTAACGCTCTTAAAAAATCCGATGACTCCGGCCGGGTTTGAACCCGCGATCTTGGGCACAGGAGTTGAGGATGCTACCAGCTACGCCACCGAAGCTGCTATTGACTAAGGAGTATTAGGTTTATTAAATACCTGTGGGTATTTCTTTTTAGACTTTGAACTTTGGTAAACAAACAATAGGCTTGCTATGATTTTATGCTTCCTGGTATATTTTTAGCCTACTTTCGATTTTTGCAAAAAATGAAAGTAGACTTATGAGATCAACACAGGGCGAAAAAAGTGTGTCTGTCTGTGTGTGTGTATGTGTGTGTGTGTGTCTGTGTGTGTGTGAGTGTGTGTACTCTGAATGTCTGTCCCCCCCTATCAATTCGAACACGGTGAATGCGAATTGAACGAAATTTGGTACAAAGGTAGCACTAGCAAAGGACACCTCAGTGTCATGATTTATATCGCCGCCATCTTGACGGAAACGTAATGGCGGCCACACAAATGTTCAAAGCTTAAATCAAATTACGACTAACCTAATCATCCTATCTCTACCAAATTTTGCAACAACATACCTTTATGGGGGAGCATCCTTTGACCAAACCAATAGGTCATCAGCGTAATAGTTTGCGGATAGCGGCCATCTTTGTGTGAAAATCGATTCCCCCTATTAATTCGAACACGGTGCAACCGAATGGAATAAAATTTGGTACAGAGGTAGTACTAACAAAAGGCACCTCAGTGTCATGTTTTATATCGCCGCCATCTTGACGGAAACGTAATGGCGGCCACACAAATGTTCAAAGCTGAAATCAAATTACGATTAACCTAATCATCCGATCTCTACCATATTTTGCAGAAACATACCCTTATAGAGGAAGCATATTTTGACCAAATGAATAGGTCATTAGCCTAATAGTTTGCGGATGGCGGCCATCTTTGTGTGAAAATCAATTCCCCCTATTAATTCAAACACGGTAAAACCGAATGGAACGAAATTTGGTAGAGAAGTAGCACAAGCAAAGGGCATCTCAGTGTCATGTTTTATATCGCCGCCATATTGACAGAAACGTAATGGCGGCCACACAAATGTTCAAAGCTTAAGTTAAATTACGACTAACATAACCATCCGATCTCTACCAAACTTTGCAACAACATACCTTTACGGAGGGAGCATCCTTTGACCAATCTAATAGGTTATTAGCCTAATAGTTTGCGGATGGCGGCCATCTTTATGTCAAAATTGATTCTCCCTATTAATTCGAACACGGTGGAACCGAATGGAACGAAATTTGGTACAGAGGTAGCACTAGCAAAGGGCACCTCAGTGTCATGTTTTATATCGCCGCCATCTTGACTGAAACGTAATGGCGGCCACACGAATGTTCAAAGCTTAAATCAAATTACGATTAACCTAATCATCCGATCTCTACCAAATTTTGCAACTACATACCTTTATGGAGGGAGCATCCTTTGACCAATCTAATAGGTCATTCGCCTAATAGTTTGCGGATGGCGGCCATCTATGTGTCACAATCGATTCCCTCTTTTAATTCAAACACGGGGAAACCGAATGGAACGAAATTTGGTACAGAGATAGCACTAGCAAGGGGCATCTCAGTGTCATGATTAATATCGCCGCTATATTGACAGAAACGTAATGGCGGCCACACAAATGTTTAAAGCTTAAATCAAATTACGACTAACAAAACCATCCGATCTCTACCAAACTTTGCAACAACATACCTTTATGGAGGGAGCATCCTTTGACCAATCTAATAGGTCATTAGCCTAATAGTTTGCGGATGGCGGCCATCTTTGATGTCAAAATTGATTCCCCCTATTAATTCGAACACGGTGGAACCGAATGAACGAAATTTGGTACAGAGGTAGCACTAGCAAAGGGTACCTCAGTGTCATGTTTTATATCACCGCTATCTTGACGGAAACGTAATCGCGGCCACCCAAATGTTAAAAGCTAAAATGTAATTACCACCAACCTAATAATCTAGTCTCTACCAAATTTTGCAACACCATATCTTTATGTGGGAAACATATTCTGACCATACTGCAAGAACATCAGCCCAATAGTTTGCAGATGTTGGCCAAGTATGTGTGCAAATCGATTCCCCCTATCAATTCAAACACGGTGAAACCGAATTGAACGAAATTTGGTACAGAGGTAGCACTAGCAAAGGGCACCTCATATTTATGTTAAATATCCCTATAGCACGTTGTATTTCAACAAGCTACTACAACCAACATTCAATCATACTCCTTGAAAAGGACAAAGGGTTATAACAATACCCATGCATTTAGGAGAAAGTAGGCTATATGTTCTTTACTGAACATCTTGTTGGTTTATGGAATCGTGCCACGATATGCACTGCACGCCATTATTTGAAACAAACTCCGAAAAAAAAAACATGCACAATGCTCTTGCGCATGCAAGTCACAGAACACCAAATACAAGTTACACCCACTTTGGACTCTGACGCATGGCTTCACTGAAACGAGCTCTGGGCAACTGCTCTATAGATTCTTTCCTCGATGGCATCCACGTGTTTACTAGGTGCCTTTCAATTGTTTCGCTGATGGCCATTGGCTGTTGCTTTGTACCCAAACACATAATAACGGTCGCTACGTACTCTTTTGGCAGTATTACGCCTGGCCACAGCTAATGATAATAATAATAATAATAATAATAATAATACTCGTCAAACAAGGACAAACAAGGAGATATATGAAAGGGTGGAAGACCTGGAAACAACAATTAGGAAAAGACGTTTACGTTTCTATGGACATATGGTTAGAATGGATCCAACAAGATTAAATAAACCCATTTTTAATAAAATATATAATCTGAAGAGCCAAGGGGGTTACACCAAGCCGATGAAGGAAGAACTCCGTAGGCTAGGAGTTACAAATGACGACTGTCGAGACAGAACAAATTCAGGGAAATACTTTCGAACATAAAGGATCGTGAGGGAGAAAGGGAGAACGCAGGGGTGGAAGGTGGACAGCAGAGAGAAAGGCGCAACACTCTGAAAGAATGAAGGAAGTGTGGAGGAAGAGAAAGGAAGAATTAACTATGAGAAGGAAATGAATTGATATTTGCTCGGTCCTTAGTTTTGGCGGGTCGCATAGTCTAATGTAATAATAATAATAATCGTGTGGCCTCCGGAGAGGCCAAGTGCAGGTCTTTTGAGTTGAGGCCCGTTGATCACCTGCGCATCGTAATGAGGATGAAGTGATGATAAAGGGAATTGGACCCGGGGCACTTCGGGACAAAGCCTAGTACGCTAACCATTTTACCACGGAGCCGGACGGCCAGAGCTGACGTGGACTGAGCTACTGTAGGAGATGCGGTATGAAGTTTGAAGCCACGGTCACCAAGTGATAAGCATGTTCGCTAATGCTGACCGTCTTTTTCAACTGGTCCAGTTTTCCGTGTATTGGAACCAGACGTTTAACTCTCCCCGATGACTCAACGTACATGCGACCTACTACCACATAAATGAAAGTGGGCCACATATCATTCTTTCCTGTTCATAAATATAGTCGAACCTAGGTATCTCGAATAGTTAGGAGATGTCAAAATGAATTAGTTTTGACGAAAATTCGAGTTATGGAGTTACGTAGGATAAATGTTAAAATTTGTTATATATTGATCGCAAAATACTGTTTGTTGGTTAACAACATATAGTTGTCTAGATTTATGCAATAACAATAAACTTTAAACTTTCTTCGGCTTTTCCCAATTAATTGGGGTCGCCTTAAGCAACCAGGCTGATTTTGGTTTTGGCCCGAGATAATAATAATAATAATAATAATAATAATAATAATAATAATAATATTAAATAATAATAAAAATAATAATAATATCGTATGGCCTCGGGTGCCGGGTGCAAGCTTTGTTATTTGATACCCAAAGGGTAGCTTGCATGTCAAATTTCGTTGTTCCTTGAAGCACTATCGAAGGTCAAGGAGGTTATATATCTATAGTGCTTTCTGGTAGAGAAATGAGGAACTTTGTGTTGGCGGAAAATCCCGAGATTAATTTTGCCATTATGAATACGGCCTACTGAATTCAAATGGGTTATTTGACATGCCAACATCGTATGACATGATGTCGTAATTTTTAAGCCTTTCAAAAATCACTTACCACGGCCAGGAGCGAACCTGCAAGCTTGGGGTTAGTAGACCGACAAGTTGACCACTCACTCACCATGGCCGGAGATTTGAGGCCGGATGCCTTTCCTGGCACCACGTGATTTTTCAGGTGAAAATTCCACCCCGTTGTCACCGCGCTTCGAACCCCGACCGTCCGGGTGAATGACGAGCAGCTAATCCACTGCGCCATCAAGCTCCCTATTTATGCAATAACAATGTATGTTGGTAATGTAAAAATTATACCAATAAAAACATTTTTCAGTGTTGCCTTATTGTTAACAATTTATTGATATTGTTACTTTCAGTCGGTGAACATAAACTAATTCTTATTACGGGAATATGTGAAAAATCCATAGATCCAACCCTTTAGGCAAGCAACTGAATGTTGAAAATGTCCTTTAAGGACACCTTGTAGAGTTCAGGGGTGAAATAATGTTTAGCCTACTTTTCACATTTTGTAAAAAGGAGGAAAATGTAGACTTATAAGATCGATCCGGGCAAACGTGTGTCTGTTTGTCCTTCTGTCTGTCTGTCTGTCTGTCTGTGTGCCCCTCCCCCCCCCCCCCCTATCAACATCTAAACGGCTGCAGCTATCGTAACCAAATTTGATATGAATAAAGACCTATACCTGAATATCTCACGGCCATATTTGAAAATGATGTCAGGGCTACCAACTGCTGAAAAATCGCAATTGTAATTTGTGCTCCATGTTGGGATTGATTCCAAAATTTCAGTTTAATTTCCAGGAGGCTAATATGATTCTACGACTGCGAATAGATCATATCGTTATATGCATGTAATGTTCATAGTGTCAATTCGATTTCAACCAAATTTCGTATGCACTACTGTATCTACTATAACAGATAGCCTATGATTATGCGTATTCTTAAGAGCAACCAGGGCTGCCAACTGTTTATAAATGAGGGTCCGATAACCTAGATGTTAGGACCCTTAAATCAACAATTATCTGCATCATCATCATGTTTATAAATGATTTCTATTTTTTATCCTAATACCAATATATCAGAATGTATGCAAGCCAACAGCTTGAAAATTTGCACACGTATAGTACATGACCTACATTAAATTGGTTTAACTAATATACATCAGTGCTACCAACATGATTATAAACCCGCTGATACTTCCAATTTTTAAACGAATGCAACTTCTATTCTAACGAATTGGTTTGGAGCAAATGTCATAGGTGCTTTGTGTACCATAACTGATACGACTATGCGTATTCTTAAGAGCCAGGAGAGCTGCCAACTGTCAATAAATGACCTCTCTATTTTCTCACCCTAATCAGAAAATATGCAAGCCAACAGCTCTAAATTTTGCGTACGTATAGAACCTAACATTCTATCTTAATTTGGAGTAACTAATATGCGTCAGTGCTGTCAACATTATTTAAGCTTCTGATAGGTCCAACTTTTAAATACATGTAACTTCTATACTAACAAATATATTTCATCCAAAATTGGCACAATAATAGCTCATAATATTTCGGATTAATTCTAAGCAAAGCATATGCTACGTGACATTGTTGCCAACATGATTTTACGCACGCTGATAGTTCCAATGTCTAACTGCATGTAACGTCCATATTATTAATTGAACTTCAACCAAATATTGTATGTGCATTCTGTACCCAAGAGATGGATCTAAGAATATATTCAGAGTCACATGGGCTGCCAACTGTAGTGCTCTATTAGGCTACACTATTTCAGGTATATATCGAACTAAGTAGAAATACCAGTATTACCAACTAATTTTGTCATTATTCTAGACAAAGTCGCCTCCGTAGCGTAATGGTCAGCATGGTTAGCTGCCGCCCCGGGAGCCTTGGGTTCGATTCCCGGCTCTGCCACGATATTTGAAAAGTGGTACGAGGACTGAAACGGGGTCTACTCAGCCTCGGGTGGTCCAAATGAGTAGAGGGATTCGATTCCCACATCAGCCATCCTCGAAGTGGTTTCCCACTTCGTCTTCGGGCAAATACCGGGATAGTCCCTACTGTAAGGCCAAGGCCGCCTCCTTCCCCCTTCGTTGCCTATCCATCATAATCTTCCCCTCCTCCCTTCCCTGTTCGCTGTTCGCTTTGCAGGTGAGGGCTTCTGGGCGAGGTGCTGATCAAACCTCACCAGTTGTATCCCTCCGACCAGATGTTCCCAGCTCTAGGACAATGCCTGGAATGGCGGTAGAGGTGAGTTCCCTCGCTGAGTCCGTTGGAGCCACCAACCTGGAGGGTAAATTTGACTAAATAAAAAAATTGAAAATTTTAAAAAATTCTAGACAAAATAATTGGCATAAATCTTACTTAAATTTTAAGAAAAGTAGGCTCTTTTGTTCGTCACGGAACTACTTGTATATGTAAGTGTGTGAGAGAAGGTCTATTCTGTAAGCTGGCTAATGATTTTTTGCACCTTCCGGGTCTCTAAATGCCTCTATGTGGGCATTTAATTATAGTGCTCAACTGACCACCTGGTGTGTGTCAGAAAAGGATATCTCTGGTTTTTTTTTGTTGTAATTTACCGTAACTTAAGTTTTCTTTACATCAGGTACACTTTTCTCAGAAACTACTGAACTTATTGTCATGAATTGTTTAGCCTACTTTTCACATTTTGCAAAAATGAGGAAAAAGTAGACTTATGAGATCGATCCGGGAAAATGTGTGTTCGTCTGTCTGTCTGTCTGTCTGTCTGTCTACGTGTGTGCCCCCCTCTATCAACTCCTAAACGGCTGCAGCACTCGAGACCAAATTTGGTATGAGTAAAGATCTATACCTGAATATCTCAAGCCCATATTTGAAAATGATGTCAGTGCTACCAACTGCTCAAAAACCGTAATTGAAATTTGAGCTCCATGTTGGATATCATGGAAGGTATGCATAGGAGCCATTCCAAAATTGGCACACATATATATAATAGACTAATATTTCAGTTTAACTTCCAGGAGGCCATACAACGCAGTGTTGCCTAAATGATTCTATGCCTGCTGATAGGTCCAATGTTTAAATGCATATAATTCTTTATGTTCGACGATGTCGAAATGTAAACATTATGTGTCAGAAAACTGTATCATAATGAGGCTCATTATAACACTATTTTTCATTATGAAACAGTTTCTCCCACCAATCAGAGCTCAAGAAACAGTTGTGTGACCAATTAGGTAAGGATACCTTCGCGCATGCACTCAAAATCCAACATATTTCTGTGTTGGCAAGCAAAGTGAATGGTATCTGCTTTCGGAGTGCCTTGACCACGCATGCGCTCTGTTCAGTCAGCAAAGCCAGCGCGTCCTGTTCACTAAACTGAATTAACTGAATCCCACAGATATTTATGAATATTTATGTTAAAACATATAATAAAGTTATAATTATCGTCGAACATAAACAGTCGTATGCAACTCGCCTATAATGGTAACTAAGACACTCGTATGGAAATTATAAAACTCGCTTATGCTCGTTTTATAAAAATACTCGTGTCTTAATTATTGCCATTATAGGCTCGTTGCATAATGTACTATAGTAGAATTTCTCTCAATTGGATTTGAACCAAATTTCGTATGTACTATTTGTACATAAACAAATATGACTGAGCGTATTCTTAAGAGCCACCAGGGCTACCAACTGTTAATAAATGCTCTCTCTATATTCTTATCCAAATATCAATATATCAGAAAGTATGAAAGCCAACAACTCTAAACTTTGCACACGTATAGTACCTGACATTCTATATTAACTTGAAGTAACTAATGTACGTCAGTGCTGCCAACATGATTATAAGCCTGCTGATAGGTCCAATTTTAAAATACATATAACTTCCGTACTAACAAATGGATTTCATCCAACATTGGCTCAACAAGAGATCGTAATATTTCAGATTATTTATGACCAACACATGCATGACATTGTTGGCAACATGCTTTTACGCGCACTGATAGATCCAATGTCTAACTGCATGTAACGTCCATTCTATCCATTGGGCTTCAACCAGATGTTGTATTCTTAACCATAAGAGATGGAACTAATAATATATTCAGTCTCACCAGGGCTGCCAACTATAGGCTACATTATACGAGATATATTTCGAACTAATTTGAAATTTCGATTTTACCAGCTTAATTTCGTCATTATCCTAAGTAGTTCCATAAAGATTAATCATTGGCATGAATCTTAAAATTTAAGAAATGTAGGCTCTTTAGTTCGTCACGGAACTTCTTGTTATGGTTATGAATGGGAACGTTATAAGCACAATATATGGAAATAGTTATAAACTGATATCAACTCCTACAAAATATTACAAAAAATACCCACATTTAGTACATTAGATATATTTCTTTAAATTGGCCAAACAATAATTTAATGAGTACAATCTTTCACCTACTGTGTTAATCTAAGCCCATACAACACATGTGGGCAGTTAGTTACGCCCTGTCTTCTACTTTCTGAGAAAAGTGTACCTAAGGGGATGAAAACATTCTCAATTTTTTTTCTGGTTAAATTTAAAATTCATTTTATATAAACTGGGCGTTTTAATCATGCCAAAATTCTTTCCCTAGGTTGAGGAGATATCACTAAATACAAGTGTGAAGTTTCAATGCTTTGAAATACGTGTTATCTCCTAAAAGTTATTGTATTATTGTGCTCAGTTCCAAGGTGAATTCTACAAAATGTCCTTAATGTCGTAGACTAGACCTTCTTAGGGGATATGGACTTGGGAATTTACGTACCATCAACCTTTAGGGATATAAGCTAGGAGTGTTTGGTAAATAAAATATAATAATGTATGAGAATACATTCTTTATTTATTCCTAAAAATTACAATCCCTTTCTTAGTCATCGATTGTGTATTTAGGAATTTTGTTTTCTCCACTTTTCCAAACCTAAAGGATAAACTAAACGTTCCTTATGAGGTGCCAGCATGATGCCACGTGGTAGACTGATGTTTATTCACCGGAAACTCAACCATATCCGGTAGATTAGATTACCAGTTTGCCTTTTCTACCACTACGAGCGATAGTGTGAGGCAATGAAACTCAACCATATCCGGTAGATTAGATTACCAGTTTGCCTTTTCTACCACTACGAGCGATAGTGTGAATCAATGAAACTCAATCATATCCGGTGGATTAGATTAGCAGTTTGCCTTTTCTACCATTACGAGCGCTAGTGTGAGTAAATGAAGGGTTTCACTTAAGCTCTTATACCTAGATCCGGTGTGAACATTTTTCAAAAATATTAAAGATGCCTGAGGGTATTGAACCAAGGAACACATTGAAGAAAGAATTATGTAATTAAGTTTATTTGGCTAGGATTTGAATCAAAAAGGAAACGAGTAAAGAAACAAGCGATTTTAGGCAGAAGTGATTTTCGAAATTTGCTTTTTATGTTTCATAGAGTGCTCTCCAAGACTCACAATTTGAAACATTAGCTTTTCAACGTTTGGCACAATTGAGGAAATATCTTATTTTAATGTTTTTGCTAAGATGGAAAAGAACAAAGAATTGTACAATATCTACAATAGTTTCGGGCTTATTGCTTAAGTGTATCACAGCAATAGTAACTACAACTTCATAAATTAGTTTGGGGAGGAAGACTCCTTTGTTGATGGGATCGCCACATCTA
Source organism: Meconema thalassinum (assembly GCA_946902985.2). Taxonomy (NCBI): domain Eukaryota; kingdom Metazoa; phylum Arthropoda; class Insecta; order Orthoptera; family Tettigoniidae; genus Meconema; species Meconema thalassinum. Next base: position 598,091,833 of record OX336388.2, on the reverse strand, counting down.
AGTTTCGCAAAATGAATATTTTATTCTTTCGGGTGCTAAATGCCTTAATATTTTTCAGTAATAATTACCACACTCACTAAGTTCTCTGACGGTTTTATTTTGTTTTTGGAGGGCAGAGACTGTCTGTGGGTGTCACTGTAGGTTTGTTAGTGTTTTGTAGAGTCATTTGTCTTGTAACTTTGGATCTGATGATGCTCGTTTGACGAGCGAAATATTTTATCCCTCTTCTCCTTCTTCAACAGTCCAGTACAATATATATACAGTGAAACCTCTATTAAGAGACCAGTGACGGTTCCATGAAAAACTGGTCTTTTAGAGGGGTGGTCTCTTAATAGGGATAGGCATTAAAAATAATTTTATACTGCATTATTAAGTACAGCTGGGACACTGCATTGGTTCACATTTAGTACAAATTAATTAAAATTAGTTATTTTCTGAGCTCTGTCATTTAAAAAAGTCACGAATTGATCTCTCTTTCAGATTAGCACATCTTCTTTTTTAACAAAAAGGAAGCTTGTAGTTTAACGTGACCGTTAATCTTGAGATCATGAGCCACGGGACCTCCTTTTTACGTGGAATCCGAAACACAGGACACGGCATTTCACTTCGAAAATCTCACATGCATTGACCGGGAATCGAACCCAGACCGCCTTGGTGAGAGGCATACAGCTAGACCACTGAGCCACCACGCCCCCTCTTTTTTTCAAACAATTTTCCTTTCTAGAATATCTCTGAGTGAGTTCGCAAGTCCATTAATTTGTTCTGGGTTCGAACAATCTTCTAGGAGAGCAGTTTATTGTACAGTATTTTTATATGTTACATAACACTTTTTCTAAAGACATTGTATGCTTATGCAGTTCTGTGGCAACAGAACCATTGTTTACATCATCACCCTCATCACCATCTCCAATGGGAAGGCAGACGAAAAGTGGTCTTTTGAAAGAGGTCAGACTGAGAAAATGCCTGGTCTTTGATCGGGGAGAGTGGTGGTCCTTAAATAGAGGTAACAGTTGCATTGACCTTATGAGGTTTTAAACCGGTTCCAATAAAAACTGGTCTTTTAGAGGGGTGGTCTTTTAGAGAGGTTTCACTGTACTGTATATCTTAATCACATGTAATTTATTTCAAGTTATTATTTTACATATTCCAGTAATTGGATTTAGTATTCTGTGTTGACCGACTGAAAGTTAGTTTGTAATGATAACAGCTTTATTGCATTACACAGGTCCACACATTTTTTGCTGAATGAAAACTGTTCATATATTCTGTTTCTTTACCAGATGGATGCTCTGAAATCAGCCCTAGTTTTGTTTCATCAGGCTACAATTTTTCAGAAATAGCCTATTTTCTACAGTATAATGTATCTCGGAACTTCTTTCTTAGAGATTAAAGGAAAGAAGCATGTTAGTATCTGGAACTTCAGTTACAATTTACAGTTCTCTTTTTTCAATGCATTCATTAATATTTAAGTGAAGTAATCGTACAGAAACAATTTTGTCATAGCTTTGTGTGTTTAACGTATTTTTAATATTTCATTGGAAACATACGTACATTATTTCGTTTCGAATAGAGATAAGATTTATTACAGACCTGGAGATTTACCGATAACAACCGTCAAGAATTTTAACTATTTAGGGTTAATTTTCCAGACGACAGGAACTTCTTTTACAATGCATGTGAGAAACAGAGCGACTGCTGCACTAATAGCTATGAACAACATACAGCATTTGCGTAAACTATCTTTAGTTACTGCTATGAAACTCTTTGTTTCCACACTGACACCTATTTTAACCCACGGTCTGGAACTGATCTGGCCTCATCTGACCAAAACCAACTTAAAGGAAATAGAGCAAGTAAAGTCTATCTTCCTAAAGAAAGCATTGTGTGTATCGAAATTTACTCCATCCCGGCTAATGTATGAGCTGTCTGCAGAGCCATTCTGTATTGAGCAAATCGGACTACAAATGCAGCTTCCTTCTAGCGCTGCCTATCAGGAACTTCTTGCGGAATTTCAATTAAAAAAGAAAGAAATATGGTTGGACTTCTATGGGACAGAAGCGATGTTATCGTCTGACTGGAAGAGAGCAGACTACGATTTACGACACACTGTGACGCGTTTCGCAGTCCATGGATTTCACTTCAGGTGTTGCGGAAGAAAAGACTTTCACACTCCAAATGCAGCCACATGCATATGTGAATTGTGTAGCGAGCCCTGTGACCGATATCATGCGGCATACTGTAAAAGAAGATTAACTTCCCTGACGCAATTTTGTAGCGACTGACAGTACCTGCATTGTATTTTTTACTTTTTCATTGGCCATTGCCTGCATTAAAACTATTATTATTATTATTTCGTTTGATTTGATTTTGAATGAAACTCGAACCTGATAGAGCAGAACTGAAAAAAGATTTGAATTTAGAGCATTCATATTATAGATACCCAGGTGGAAAAATGAAAAAAAAAAGTAAGATTTGTTCTTTTGTGGACCTGTGTTATCCAACTACAGTAGAGTCCCGCTAATCCAAACTAATTGAGATCGAACCCTGTTCGGATTAATGAAAATTCAGATTAGGTGCATTTTCGTCAAATACGACAATATTATTAACTTCAAGGCTCGAAAACCAATACTGTACTGTAATCTATACTAATATAATAAAGCTGAAGAGTTTGTGAGTTTGTGTGTTTGTGTGTTTAAACGCGCTAATCTCTGGAACTACCAGTTGGATTCGAAAAATTCTTCTTTTATGTGATAGCCAGATTCAAGAGGAATAGTTTAGGCTATGTAGTATTAGGCTACACCTCTCAGATAACCTGAAAGATTGATTTTTGTTCAGTAAGTCGGTAGAACAAGTGCTCCCGAACTGCTCTATCCGCATGCGCTGGCGTTATGGTTAGTGATACGTACACCGTTTCACCGATCTGAACCAAAATTTGTATACTTAGCCTTTGGAACTCTGCGAGTAACACTGTCTACGTGAAATTTATGACAGACCAGTCCATTCTCTGCATTTAGGCCCTTTGGAAAATATCTACACCTTTTCACCGATCTGAACCAAAAATTGTATACTCACCATTTGGAACCCTCCGAGTAACACTGTTTACATGACATTTCGGACAGACCCCTCCATTCCCTGCATTAAGGCCCTTTGGCACAAATCTACACCGTTTCACCGATCTGAACCAAAATTTGTATACATACCCTTTGGAACCCTCCGAGTAACACAGTCTGCATGACATTTCGGACTGACCACTCCATTCCCTGCATTTAGGCCCTTTGGCACAAATCTACACCGTTTCACCGATCTGAACCAAAATGTGTATACTTTCCCTTTGGAACCCTGCGAGTAACACTGCCTACATGAAATTTATCACAGACCAGTCCATTCCCTGCATTTAGGCCCTTTGTCACAAATCTACACCTTTTCGCCAATCTGAACCAACATTTGCATACTTACCTTTTGAAACCCTGAGAGTAACACTGTCTGCTTGAAATGTTGGATAGACCACTCCATTACCTGCATTTAGGCCCTTTGACACAAATCTACACCATTTCACCGATCTGAACCAAAATTTGTATACTTACCCTTTGGAACCCTGCGAGTAACACTGCCTACATGAAATTTATGACAGACCAGTCCATTCCCTGCATTTAGGCCCTTTGTCACAAATCTACACCTTTTCACCAAACTGAACCAACGTTTGCATACTTACCCTTTGGAACCCTGAGAGTAAAACTGTCTGCTTGAAATTTTGGACAGACCACTCCATTCCCTGCATTTAGGCCCTTTGGCACAAATCTACACCATTTCACCGATCTGAACCAAAATTTGTATACTTACCCTTTGGAACCCTGCGAGTATCACTGTCTGCAGGAAATTTTGGACAGACCACTCCATTCCCTGTATAGGCCCTTTGGAATAAATATACACCGTTTGGCACAAATATACACCGTTTCTCCGATCTGAACCACATTTTGTATACTTACCCTTTGGAGCCCTGCGGGTGACACTGTCCACTTTAAATTTAGGACAGACCACTCAATTCCCTGCATTTAGGCCCTTTATTACAAATCTACAGGTTTCTCCTAATTGAACCAAATTTTACATACACTTTGAAACCCTGCTGGTAACACTGTCCACTTGATATTTTGGACAACGCTCTCCATTCCCTTCATTTAGAATAACAGACAAAATAAACTTGAAAACCACGTATTAAGGCCCTACAACCATTCATGTCCATAGTGGTGTAACTGTAAGAGTATTTTAATAAGTCTATTGTTGACGGACAGTTCGGGCTGCATCACGTCGCCCCTACCAGTGTTCTGGTGCAGAATTGCGAAAATAGTTGCATCTTGCGCTGTTTATAAATTGCAGTCACGGGGAGCGATTAGTGCATAAAGATATCTTAGGCACCTTAAAACAGTTGTCATCATGAAAATATTATGCCTCGGTATAAGTGCAATGGTGTTGGTGCAGTACATTGAGCTTACCAGCTGCAATAAGTGTTGGTGCTTTCAAATTTACCTTCAATTATTCCGAACCTTATCGTTGAGCGCTATGTGGCGATAAAATATGATACTATTGCTACCTCAGTAGCTCGGGACAGCCGAAGTTTTCCAAAGTCTTCTGATTATTTTCCTATGGCACTATGTGACAAAAGACGACACTATTGGTCTCTACATTTCTAACAGCCAATGAGATATAGGTCCTAGGCATTATCTTTTATTTCACTTATTCCTCTTTCTAATATATTTTTTAAATTTGTTTGTAAATAACATGTGTCAGTGCTGTAGTTAGAAATTAGCCGTTTCTCTATTCATTATTATCATTATTATCATTACGGGAAAATGACCTGAATGTTACGTCCATTATACTGTACCACTTATCACCCCGACTACCACCACCACCACCACCACCACCACCACAAAATGTTATATTTTTAAAATATTTTTTCCGTTAGTTTAAGTATTATGTGCCAGTTATGTAGTAGTATTCTTTATCATCCATAAAACAAATAAATCCACCGGGCGAAGCCGGTCACTACTGCTGGTGTTCTTATAAGTACTGTTGGCGTCTTACAGCAATGCATCTGTGACACATAAGTTTCCACTAATGCCAATCGGCAAATCGGCGAAACCACGGTGTTTCAAAAACATGAACATGAACTCACTCCCTATTTTTGATGTGTGGCATCGTTCCACTCGGTTGCTCGGTTGAGGGAGTGATTTTGAAAAATGGGACGGAAGTGGATCGGACGGAAGTGTGTAAGACGCACTGCCAGCTGGATCGTATCTCTCCTGGACATTCATCAACACAAAACAAAATCTTTTTTATTTACACACTAATAATACATACCGTAACAATTCCAAGACTCTATTTTTATTCTTCACTGCCTACTTGATATTTCTACACTCGCACTGCCTTCTTGATTGTTCTCGGACTGCCTTCTTGATACTCTGCTGCTAATCATATCAATATGACTCATTTTAACAGAATCCATGTGAAATTACGTGTTGGTTTGTGAATCAAGAGGTCCGGGAACTGGGCAAGCCTCTCATTATCTACTGCTGTGCACATTGCATTTACTCGCAAGTTGGCCTATTTATAAGGAATTTAAGGTTATGAGCGGTGTCGCGTCTATTAATCTAATTGATCCATATCGTATTCTTTATTTAGGCTAGTGCTGGTGGAAGCTACAAATCATCTAATAAAATGAGTTCCGTATTATAAAGTACAATATGTGTAAAACACTCCCTTTTACAATATGTTAATATTTGTGCCAATAATATTATGAAATACCGGTGTACCAACAATTTCACGTGACGTTTCTTCTATGTCAGATGTTACACATCATATGCGACTACTGTAAGGCTCGTAAAGTTTTTGTTTACAAAAATCACTTACTTCACTTCTTAAGTGTTGATATGCTTTTCAGTTTGTTTTGTCGTTAACGTATAGAAAATTGTATTCAAACTTTGTTATGCACTTTCTTACTAGGTACAGGCTTTCCGTTATTTAGTTGTTGTGCATAAGATAGCCGACAGATTCACTCTTTACTCCTGTAGCATTTATTTCAAGTTAATCTGTGCTAATAAATTTACGTTTTTACATGAAAATAGAAGTTTAATCTTAATCTTTAATTTTTCGTGTTTATAATTTAAAAAAATTGGTAGATATTTTCTCCTAGCCCTGTTCGGATTAGGCGGATTTTTAGATTAGTGGAGTTTGGATTGGCGGGACTCGACTGTAAGTATCGAAGTTGCATAACTTGCGGTTGACTCAACTAGAGTAAACTAATAGGTGGAAAACTCGAATTAGAACCTTCGATTAAGGCAAGTTGAACTGAAAATATACTTAATGGTTTAAGTACCAGAGATATAATAATTAAGCTTCGAGATAAAGAAAAATTCGAGTTATAAATATTCGATTTAAAGAGAAAAGAAAAATGTTAATTATAGGAAGTTTGTTCAGGAAGTAAAAAATACTATGAATCATCGAAAAATCGATATATGGAAGTTCGACTGTATAGGTTATATAATATTTCTTGTTTATTCGCTTAAGGACTTGGGACATCAGTGTTTAGTTTGTGCTTCTGTGGTTACTATAGCCTACTAGTGTGTGTAACTAAAATTTTCTAGGTTTAGAATTAGGGTTGTTGCCCTGAGTCTTGAAATAAGGTACCATCTGGACATTTGCCTGAAGGAATTATGGTCAACCGCTTAGAAATAATACAATCTCGATAGTCGCAGCCAGGCCAATGTAGTCTTATAGCTAAAGCCCTGGGCGGATATAGTTTGCATGGCAGTGCGGATAGCGGAGAAGCTGCGGATAATGTTTGGAGTAAATTTGCGATTAGTTTTTAGAATACAATCCAAACTTGATGAATATCATTACTAGGACATATCATATTTTTCCGTTATGTTCTTTTCATGACAAATGTAAGATGATGATTCAAGCTAATCTCATTCAAATTACATCATTAAGCATAATTAACACTCCGAACTGAAAATGGTTGCGATTCTGGCTGTATAATATTCATTTTAAACATAGCATATGGCCTAGTTAGGGAAACGACTTTCTAAATGTGTTGCTTTAATACTTCATGCTATATCTAATTAAAAATATTATTTTAATGACGTGCGGATGCGGGGCGGATGTGGATAACGTTTTGTTTATCCGCGCAGGGCTCTACTTGTAGCATGACTCAATTTATACGGTTGGGTGGTTATTTATAAACCCGCAGTGAATCCAAGAGCGTTAAATCGCTCACCACTATGAGGGAGAGCTGCAGTAAATCCGGAGATTGAAGGTTCGAAACCCAGCATTAACAGTAGCCTAACTGTCCTGAGTTAGGGTTTTCCCATACTCACTCGAGAAAAATACCGGATTACCTACCGCATTCTCGACCCTAATTATTACAGTCACCACAGATTATTAGACAAATTCGGCTTACATCCAAGTAGACAGGGCAGATGACCAAGTTGGCAGAATCAAGGATAATCTAAGGAAGTGAGACTTGTACAGGGAAGAGATGCTTGGTTGGTTCCTCAGTTTAGGGGCTGCGACAAGACGGTCATGTAGCCCCGTGTACTTTGGGTGTGTGTAGAATCTGTCTGATAACCGGTGTTAATTATGATGACTGTATTAGTGTGTGTTTCTGTTTCTTAATTCAAGTAAAGACTGCATACTTCGAATTTTTCAAGTAGTTCCTACTTTTGCCACCAAACGCCACCGTCAACAACTACTAGTTCAGAACTTGGCTACCAGACGCCACCGTAGTCGGCTCTTGGCAACAAACGTACGAACCTGAGCGTTGTTTACATTGTTAACCTAATTTAGCTTCTCACAGATGTAAATAGTGAAAGGTTCTTTAACATGCCATAAATCTATGACATGGGACCGCCGGCTTTACATTCCCTCCAAACGAAGGCATACTGAGGGATTTTTAACGCTCTTAAAAATTCCGACGACTTCGGCCGGGTTTAAACCCACGATCTTGGGCATAGAAGCTCAGCATGCTACCAACTACGGCACAGGGATGAGACATAAATCTATAGAGAATTTATTTATAAGCTTCCCTATTGATGGGTTTTTCTAAATTAATTTGTTAGTGCCGGGAGTGCCCGAGGACAAGTTCGGCTCATCAGAGTTTGTAGCTGTTTCTATGCGGACACCCATGGGGTGAGCTACAAGTACCGTTGCGTGTGGAGTGTTGTCTGGGGAGGAAAGTGTGAATGTAACGACGAGAAATAAGAACGTAGCGACTGTGGCCTATAGTTGGGGATCAACCCCGGCATTTGCCTGGAAGGAAGTTGGAAAACAACAGAAGACCATCTTCATGGTTACCGGTGGGGATATTCAAACCTTCTCGCCTCCCGGATGTGTGACCGACTGCCTGAAGCCACGCCGCAATAATCACGGCTAACACGCCCGGTTCCCTATTGATAGACTACTGTGGTGGGATACAAACAACTCGACATCTTTGTTGTACTCAGACCGGTATTACACTATCAAAGGAATTTGTCAAAGATCGTTGATAAAATATCTTTTATATAAGATATGCCAGTATAATGGGGAAATCTTTTATAAAAGGTGGTTCTTTAAAATTTCCTTCACTAATCGGCCATCATGGGGAGAACTGAGCAAACGTCTGGGTAATCCCACCTACCTGAGCAGGGCTGATCATCCACATAAAGTTAAGGGCGGATCACAGCGTACAAATTATGGGAAATATTCTTTCGTTAACCCTGGTATTGATAATTGGAACTCATTACCTGCCTCAGTCTTAGAGCCTTCCCCCAAACACATTGTCCCCCTGTGGGTGGGGGGTTTAGAATACACCCACGGTATCCCCTGCCTGTCGTACGAGGCGACTAAAAGGGGCGACCTTGGCTATCCTTTTAGGTTTCCGGCTTGTCTTGCGAATTGGACCTCCCGTGGGTGGGAGGGATGGAATACACTCACAGGTATACCCTGCCAGTCGTAGAAGGCGACGTAAAGGGTTTCTTGGCCCAGGTCCCCTTTACGGGTTTGACAGCCAGCTCTAAACGCCCTACTTTGTGCGATATAACTCTCATTAGGTTATATCGCACGCCTTTTTCCGTTCATGTTTTTGAGGTCTGGCACTCAAAATTACATGTGCGTGCTGTCAGGGGAAGGGCCACCTAAGTGTGCGACTACGCTCGAGAGCCTGTTCGGTCTGGCCACACCGACAGGTGGGTGCGCCATGTACTCTGCAGTAGTATCCGCCTGACAACGCAGGTCCCCGCACAGCTGCATGCCTGTGCTGGAAAACTCTCTAGTATATGCCAAGGGGTACATGCCTGAATGGCATGTCAAACATCGGACCCCCGGTCAATGCCTTCCAAGCTAGGCGGGCCTTACCTTGGCTGGGTAGCGCCTACAGAGACAGCCCGCGATTGGAGTCGGTGGCATTCAGGGAGGATGAAACGGCCATGGGACAGAAAAGGAATATCTCCCACCAGGGTGGTCCGCCACCCAAGTCTTTAACTTTTGATTCCCTACGGGGATCAACCCCCTGGGAACAGTCTGTTCGTGAGAATCTGGGTGCTAACACTCCCAAGTTTCTGGTCGCAACCAGAACAGATGGGGGTGATTTTAAGATGGTAAAGTCTATTTTGTTTTCTCGGCACATAGAAGGGGTCTATGGCGAGCTTGAGAAGGTACAAAAGATGAGAAACGGTAGCTTGTTGCTCAAGACTAGGACTGGTGAGCAGGTTGAACACCTTCTGAAGTGTGACCACTTTGGCGATATCCCTGTCAAAGTGGAGAAGCACACGTCTTTGAATCTGGTCCGGGGAGTCATTTTCCACCGGGACCTGATTCTGAACACTGACGAGGAGCTCAAAGAGGATATGCAGCACCGTCACGTGACTGATGTCCGGCGCATTACGCGCAAGGTCAATGGTCAAATCGTGGATACTGGTGCTTTCATTATTTCCTTTGAGCTTTCGGTGCTTCCGGAGAAAGTCAAGGTAACAAGTTACCGTTGCGACGTTTGGCCTTATATCCCTCCACCAATGAGGTGTTATAAGTGCCAGAAATTCGGGCACATGTTATCCCGATGCTCGAGCCCTGACGTCTGTGGAACATGCGGTAAGGTACCCCACGAAGCGGAAGAGTGCACAACACCATATCAGTGCACTAATTGCCCTGGATTTCATTCTCCTCGGGACAGGAACTGCCCTGTCTTCCTGCGTGAGAAGAAAATCCAGGAGATTAAAACCCTGGATGGTCTCACCTACCAGGAGGCCCGCAAGAAGTACCATACCACGATTTCGCCTTCTCCAACGATTGATTATAGAGCCATAATACCTAATTTGGTCCCGGCTACATCATCTTTTGTCTCAACTGTGAAACCTAATTTACCACTGCCATCAACATCTCTAGCTACTCCCCTGAATCAGAGAGAGAGCCCGAAGGTTACTTCAACCCCACCTTCGGCCCCAAAGGAGGCTGTGCGAGCGAAGGCTGCTCCGCCCGCACAGCAGGGGAGGAAGTTGAAGACTTACTCCCCACTCGGGAGGAAGTCGAAGACTTTCTCCCCACCCAAACGGTCGGCGAAAGCCGCGCCGACGCCGGCGGATTCGGCATCGTCGACCAGGGTCAGGAATTCGGCTCCTGACCCGTCTATATATATCTTAAAGAGGCGGGTAAGGGTAAGAAGGGCCCCCGCACTACGCATTCCCTTTCTCCCAAAAAGGGGAAGCCATCCGAGCCAACACCTGCGGATGCTTCTGCGCCTGGGGACGTTTCGGTCCCCAAATCTGCGCGCTCCCCACGGAGATCCCCCCGCCGCCGAACTGCGTCTATGAAATCTTCCACCGAGTCGATTCACTCCATGACCTCGCCTGAGGACATGGAGATTATAGTCGACGTAGTGACTGTAGATTCTCCAGAGTCAAAGTTGGAGTAGCTTGCTGCTCCAACTTATTCCCTAAGTTCACACAATGGCACTGTTACAGTGGAATTGTAACAGTTATGACAGGCATTTGACAGAGCTCCGTCAGCTTATTGCCCAATACGCAGCGAGTATAGTCTGCCTACAGGAAACAAACCTCAGACCTGATCACGAGACTGTTCTGAGAGGTTTCCGACTATACTCTAAAGAGCGACAAGACGCCGCCCGGGCTTCCGGGGGGCGTTTGTACCTTCGTTCGCTCTGACTGCTATAGTGAGGAGTGTCCACTCGCCACTCCTCTGGAAGCTATTGCAGTTCGCGTGTCCTTGCCTGCTATGACAACTGTTTGTAACGTGTACCTTCCGCCGAACCAACCCCTTGATATTAATGACGTCTTAGATCTTGTTGATCAACTTCCAGTCCCTTTCCTACTCGTGGGTGATTTCAACTCTCATCACCCCCAATGGGGATCACCATCTTCCTGCCCCAGAGGAAGGGACGTGGAAGGCTTAATTCAAGGGTTGGATTTATCTCTATTAAATACAGGGGAAGCTACACATTTTAGCTTAGCGCACGGCACGTACCCCCACATTGACTTGAGTGTGTGTAGCCGTGCGCTGGTCCCCCTATTTGGTTGGTATGTACACGACGACCTCTGTGACAGTGACCATTTCCCGATCGTTCTTACCCTTCTGAACCAGACGCCCGTGGAGTTCCCCAGTCGTTGGGTTCTTAAGCGGGCAAATTGGCCCTCGTTTCAAGAACGAGCTGTGTTCGTTGATCTTGGTTGCCGGAGCGTCGATGACGAGGTACAGCACATCACCGATGTGCTACTTGCTGCCGCCGAAGAGTCCATTCCATCCTTTTCTGGGACTCCTCGTCGCAAACTCGTCCCTTGGTGGACAGAAGATATTGCAGCGGCAATAAGAGACCGTCGTCGAGCTCACAAGCACTACCGTCGGCGTCCAACCATGGCCAATTTGGTGGCGTTTAAGAAATTTCGTGCGAAGGCACGGATTCTTATTCGCCAGAGTAAGAAACAATCCTGGGAACGGTATGTGTCTTCTATTACGGCACATACCCCCTCCTCTCAAGTGTGGACTAAACTACGACGCATTTCGGGAATTCAGACATCTTCTACTGTACCGGGAATTTCCATTGCTAATGAACTGGTTACAGATCCTTATCGCGTTGCAAACCATCTCGCCTCGTATTTTGCGGATATATCCGGTTCCGATAACTATGACCCTGCCTTCGTGGCCCTGAAGCGCGAAGCGGAATGTTTCCATCTTAGTTTTGCTTCCCGCGCTTCGGAGGAGTACAACGTGCCCTTTACGGAGTGGGAACTCCGCGGAGCGCTGGCGCTCCGCAGGGACACGTCTCCTGGCCCGGATAATATTCACAACCAGATGCTTAAACACCTTAACGATGAGAGCATTCGTTATTTGCTCAGGGTGTTTAATCGTATCTGGTTGGAAGGTGTGTTTCCAGCGCAATGGCAGGAAGGTATCATTATACCTATCCTGAAGCCCGATAAGGATCCCAAATTGACAGGGAGTTACAGACCTATTTGTCTCACTAACGGTCTGTGCAAGCTCTTTGAGAGGATGGTCAATCGGTGCCTGGTGTGGGTCCTGGAGAAACGGGGACTCCTGTCCGAATACCAGTGTGGTTTCAGGGCGTCTCGGTGTACCAACGACCATCTGGTACGCCTGGAGACCGCCATACAGGACGCTTTTCTCCGGAGACAGCACCTAGTCGCTGTTTCCTTTGACCTCGAGAAGGCCTATGACACCACTTGGCGTTACGGCATCCTCTCTACCCTGCATCAATGGAAATTTCGAGGTAACATGCCGGTTTTTATTGCGAATTTTCTGTCCCTTCGGCTATTTCGTGTCCGAATAGGGGGGACATATTCGCAATATCATATACAGGAAAACGGAGTCCCACAGGGATCGGTGCTTAGCGTAACACTATTTGCGATTGCCATAAACGGTATAGTCGCTGCTGCTGGTCCAGCAGTGGTACCGTCGCTATATGTAGACGACTTCGCTCTACATTATAGAGCGCAAAATATGGCGGTCGCTGAACGACAGCTACAACAAGCTCTTCGGAGAGTGGAACGCTGGACACTGGAGCATGGCTTTCGATTCTCAACCGCTAAGTCCTCGGTTGTCCATTTCTGCCGAAAGCGCACCCTCCATCCAGATCCTGAGCTTTATCTGGGCAATGTAGCTTTGCCTGTTGTTGCTGCGCACCGGTTCCTTGGGCTCCTTTTCGATCAGAAATTGACATGGGATCCACACGTACGGTGTTTGAAAACTGCCTGTGCTAAGAAACTCAACATGTTGCGGTTTCTTAGCGGCACATCATGGGGGGCAGACCGCGCGGTGCTCTTACGTTTTTATAAGGCACGGATTTTATCGAGATTAGATTATGGCAGTGTAGCATATGGTTCGGCCCGTAAGTCAGTGCTTGTTAAACTGGACAGTGTCCACCACGGCGGTGTGAGGCTGGCGACGGGTGCCTTTCGGACAAGCCCAGTCGTCAGCTTGCTCGCCGAGGCTGGCGTACCTCCTTTACACCTGAGGCGCCAACAAGTACTGCTGACCTATGCTGCAACTATTCGACAGATGCCACTTCATCCAAGCTATCCATGTTTGTTTTCCAATCCGAATTGCCGGCTGTATGATGCGCTCGCCCGAGCCACTCGGCCGGCGGGGATTCGCTTGGATGACTTATACCGTCAGTTCCGATTTCCTTCTGTCTCCTGTATCGTCCGAGTACCTAGCAAAGCCCGTCCGTGGATGGTCTCTCGCCCTGATATCATCCTGGATCTGCACACCGGCCCCAAGTCGGACACGGACTCCTCCGTTCATCGGAGGCTGTTCCAGTCCGTGGTGAGCCGGTATCCGGGATCAGGGCTTTTATTCACGGACGGTTCGAGGGTAAACGAGAAAGTAGGCTGTGTATTTGTGGTTGAGGATCGTCGGTTTCTCTTTTCACTTCCCGAGGCCTGTGGCGTGTACACTGCGGAGCTCTATGCCATCTTAGAGGCTCTGCGGTACACGTTATCAGACGATCACAAGCACTTTCTTGTGTGTACTGACTCTCTGAGTGCGCTGCAGGCGATCGATGTGTGTTTCCCGAAGCACCCGTTGGTCCAGCGTGTGCACGACCAGCTCGTCAGTTCGCGTAACGCTGGAACCGGGGTGACCTTTGTGTGGCTTCCTAGCCACATGGGTATTGCGGGAAACGAGCTTGCTGATCAGGCGGCGAGAGAGGCAGTCACACTGCCCTCGCTACCGTATAAGGTGCCTGCTAGTGATGTGCGCTCTCAGTTGCGGCATTCGATCCTGTCGCATTGGGAGGAGGCATGGCGTGCCACGCCTCCACCCAACAAACTGAGAGGCATCAAGGAGACAACAAAGGTGTGGAAATCTTCCTTCCGATATCTCCGGAAGGAGGCTGTGGTACTCTGTCGACTCCGGATCGGCCATGGGATTGCTACGCACTCCCACTTGCTAAAGAGAGAAGATCCTCCTGTGTGTACTTGCGGCGCCTACCTAACCGTGGCACACCTTCTCTTGGAATGTGTGGATCTGGCCGATCTGCGAGGGACTCTTAAACTGCCTAATACCCTCTCCCTTATTCTCCGTGATGACAGGCCCCTCGTCACCCGGTTCATGAGGGAGAGTGGTTACTTTTTTAAGTTTTAATGTGTAGTTACGACTTTTAATTGTGGTTAAATCTGTTTTACGTTTTTTATTGTGTTATGTATTGTATTGTTCACTATGCCTTATTTGTTTTATCCTTTTTTACCATCCGCCTTTTATTCTTTTTATTCAAATAAGGCATAATTTTTGGGGCTCACTGTCTGTTTTATAAACACCATTTTCGCTTCATCCATGGCAGTGAGTTGTTTTTATCTACATCCTTTCATTTCACGGCATTTCATTTCATTAGGGGCCGATAACCTCGATGTTAGGCCCCTTAAAACAACAATTATCATCATCAACCATCAAACACATTGATGTGTTTAAGAGAAGATTGACATTTTGTGGAAATACTACGATGCACAGTAATTACTAGTATATAGTTCCTAAATTGCGAATTCTCTATATTGTATTTGATGTTATTGTTGGTGATTTTCTGTATTTCTCTATTGGTGCAATTTGCCACCGGGGAATTACCCCATTTGCAAATAATATATACTACTTCTACTACTTTTTTTTACGAGGGACTGTGGAAAATCTTCAAAAGACACATGTGAAGGGTCTGCAATCCGCAGTAGTGTGGGATTCTTATTACCCACTTAAAACCCCCTCCCTTTTCCCACGATGCGTTCATCACCCCGGAACCGCTCTCGCATTACTTCAGGGTGATGTCGTGCTTACTTAGCCTTTCAGACTTCTTCTTTCTTCATTTTTTCTTAAGGATGTTCGAACGCATCCATTTCCCTCTTCTTCTGGCGCAGGACACATTCTATGTAAATAGCTCTCTGATTCCATGTTTGATCATTTCGGAGCATTATCTGTAGGATGTTGTCCGGCGTGATTACCCCTATAGATGCTTGCAGATCTCTTGTATGTGTTGACCAGCGTTCACACACAAAGAATGTGTGGAGCGCATCATCCTCTTCATTACAATAATGACACAAAGGACTATTAGCCACGCCTATGTGATGCAGGAATCTCCGAAATTATCCATGGCCTACTACTACTACTACTACTACTACTAATAATAATAATAATAATAAATGTATGAGCATCATGCTATCTTTTTGATAAATACATCCAAATACACCACGAACGTTGCGGAATTAGCCACACCCAATGGTTTGGAAGGGTTAGAATGTTGGGCGAGATCGATCTTGGGTAAATTGAAGGGTTGTTTCATTTATGCGAGTGGCACGCATGCCACCGGTTGGCTGCCCATGTTGAAGTGTTGTAGTTCGAATGAATGCTGGTGTAACGTCAGGCACAAAGCACGCCCTAACCTGAAAGGCCATTCTACAGATATTCTCACCTGCTGTGAAGGCCTACGTCAAAGGAACAGAGTTAGAATGGCTAATTTCCCATGTGTGGAAATCCTTTGAGGAAGTAAGACGCACAGTATGTTCCTACTTCCCGAGCCATGTGATTTCAACACACGTATAAGGAAAGAGGTCAATTAGTGAGAACACAGGCTTTACGAAACATGCTTCTAACAATAAGGAAGTTTTAGTTGATAAATCGTGTTGGGGTATTTATTTATTTATTTATTTATTATTTATCGTATGGCTGTTAGTGCCGGGAGTGTCCGAGGACATGTTCGGCTCGCCTGAGTCTGTAGCTGCTTCCAGCGGATACCCTAAAGGGTGAGCTACAAGTTCCGTTCAATTTCAAGTAGTTCCAACTTTCGCCACCAGATATCAATGACACCTAGTGGTGAACGTTGGAACTTTGATAGAGCGTTCTGACGAAATCTAACCTAACGAATTTTGCTTTACACAAGTTTAGTCTGTGAAAGGACCTTTTACATGCCATAAATCTATGACATGGGACCGCCGGCTTTACTTCCCCTCCGAAGGAAGGCATACTGAAAGATTTTTAACGCTCTTAAAAAATCCGACGACTTCGGCCGGGTTTGAACCCCCTATCTTGGGCACAGCAGTTCAGCATGCTACCGACTACGCCACCGAAGCCACTGTGTTGGGGTAAATAGTTGGTGATTGTTTCTAAGGGGTCGGAACTTCGTGTTCATCTGCCCCTATGATATGTAGGGACAGGACTTTTATGCTCTAAAAACGATTTAAATATGCTTGCCATTATGCTCTAAAATGTAGAAAATGTGCATTAAAAATTGAAAATATGCACTTAACAATAAGGCAACCGCATTCACTCAACTTTCCCTCATTTGCCGTAATATGTGCGGTCGTTTTTGTATATAGTTCAAGTTGAAATATCTTTTCACATTTTACTACCTTCGAGCATATTTGACAATAGACGACACAACAACAACAATAATAATAATAATAATAATAATAATAATAATAATAATAATAATAATAATAATAAGGCTGTTCTTGGGCAATCAGGCCTGAAGCAGTGAGGGAAATATGAAGCTACTACTCAATGCAGTCACCAAGAATTTGCTCCTTGTGATATGACCGGTATCTGGGATTGTAAATGTTTTCTTTCCAGCAAATGCTGAGAATATGTAAGTGCATGCGCAAAATAAATAATAATAATAATAATAATAATAATAATAATCACTATTACCTGACACCCACTGATTTAATAAATACTTTCTGCTGCTCTTCTATTTAGGCCTTTTGAGCAAAGGATATGCAAACTAAGAATAAGGTAACACTTGAACTGAAGAAACTCCTCGCAAAACTATCCCCGGGCTACTGGTTGCCGGGATGGTGAAAGGAATGCCCCACCCCATTCCCTTCTTGAAATAGCCAGCCTTAAAATGCTGCTATCTCGTTATCTGTTCCTCAGAAGGTTGCTTACAAGGGTTGCCCAACACCCAGGCAAAGACAATTATGTTCAAGATGTATTACATTTTACTTAATTTCAAATGTATATGCTAAAATACTTCTGCTGTTTTGTTCAGAATGTGCAATAAATCCAATAAACCCGCAAGGTATGCATTAGCATATGCGCATATGCATTTTCAAACAAGTAGTTCCGTGAATAACTATACAGCCTATTTTCATATATCCTACTTATGTTAATTGCCTCTATCTACATACAAAATTTCAGGGTGATACCGCTAATAGTTTCAGAGAAATAGAATGCCGGTGAAATATTTCGCACATGCGCCATCTTGTGGTTATATAAACAATTGAACCAAGTTAGATGTCGGTACATTACAATGTGTATAATCATAAACAGTACCAAATTTTATTGCGTTTGGTTGGATAAATCGCGAGAAACGACTATTTAAATGTCGCACATTCGCGTGGCCGCCATGTTGGTTTTGCAGTTACCAGTTTTTCAAAAGCCACATAGGTGAACTTCTAGAAGATCCCTTAATCACCATAAAAATTTCCAGGGTGATATCGGGAACAGTTTCGGAGATATTGAATGCTGGTGAAATATTTCGCACAGCCGCCATGTTGGATTGGTGAGAAGAAACAAAATTTGAAAGGCACGGTCGGGGTCGTCCGGAATATTGCTATGAACTTACTGAGTTTCATTGAAATCGCTCAAGCCGTTTAGAAGTTATTAGGGACACACACACACACACACACACACACACTCCTCACTCACACACACACGCACACACTCGGACAAAAGGTGATCTCATAAGCCTCTTTTTCAAAATTGAAAATAGGCTAAAATTCCGGTCCCTAATGATATGGATTATGATGAGAATGATTACTGTTTCTATTCTTGATGTTGACCACCTCGCTGCGTAGTGGCTATCATTCTTGGATGTCCTTGTTCTATTCCTTGCCCTGCCAAATAATTTAATTCTGGTCTGAGGGGTGGAACGAAGAGTACTCAATCTCTTGAGGCAAAATTGTGAAGATGTGGGTTCGATTCTAACCTCAGCCATCTCACAAGAGGATTTCCGTGGTTTCCCACTTCTACTCCGGGTAAATGCCAGGATGGTTCCTAACGTAGGACCAAAGCCGCCTCCTTCCCATTCCTCTCCTAAATTAGGCCTACAAATCAATACACTAATACAGCCATCACAATAATGCAGGTCATCAGACAATTCTACACACGCTCAAAGTCTGTTAGGTAGTCAGCCCAGAGGCTGGATTAATCCTCAACCCGCCATAGGTTAGGTTGGTAAATACCCACAAAACCTCAAAGCAGCACTATAATGAGGTAAGGTGAGGAGTGAGGTAGTTTGTCATTGCTTTCTCTACTGAGTCAGAACAATAGCACTGGTCCTGTGGGGAATTGAGACGTTGCAACTCTTGAGAGTTGCAATCTAAGGATCGCGATTTATGATTGTCATTCGTTTTATTGTTATCACTTCACTTGTGACATCTTGGTTAGATAATAAAGATATGACTGTAGTGTTCCCGTTATCCATTTCTATTAACCACAACATTTGGTGCCGAAACCCGGGATATCGCATGATATCTAGTGATTTTAAGGAATAATCTGTTTAGGCCTATACTGCAGGAATTGAAGCCCCTCGTAAGTTTTTACTCTGCAATTGCATTACGGAACCTCCAGACTGTGAGGGAAGACTTGCAATTACACTATACTTCGCAACTGACTACAGATAAGTGACAAAGCTACACATTTGTAAACCGAATAACTGTTTGATGACCCTAATAACTTCTTGTTTGGTTATGTATGTGTGTACTAACATTATGTTTCGTTCGTGCATATTGTAGTGTCACCTGGTGCTAAGCATAGATATTATAAATTTGGAGTGCAGGCCAGAGATAATATAAAACTGACCATAGTAATTAACACTCAATCTAATCGTCGACACTAGCGATCCTAGTAGCACCTGACCGAGAATCATTCGATACTTCCGATAATAGATTAACAGCTCTTTGCGTTGCACATTTCCGTGAACACACGTACAACATGAGCAATAACGAATTAACAAATGGAATTTTACACAGTCTAAGAAGAAAGCGAACCAGACAGAGGGCAAATACAACACGCTTTGTTACGGAAATTAACAGTTTCACTGATAATACTTCATTCGAAGACTGGCAGCACTACCGAGATAGACTACAGGAAACTCTCAACAACTTAACCACACTTGATGATTCTATACATAAGTTACTATCGGATACTGAATACGATACTGATGTTCAGAGATGTGAAGAATATATTGACTCAGCGAAACTCGCTATCACAAGGGCATCGAGAACAATTGCAAGTAAATTGTCAAATTCAGCCGCTAATTTAAGTATCCCTGAATCACTGCCAACTACACCTACTATTCCAATTCAAGCTTCACACTCAGTTCGACTCCCACCAATTAAGCTAGAATCCTTCGCTGGTGACATCGCAACTTGGCCACGTTTTTGGGAGCAATTCGAGTCATTAGTTGATAAAGACCCTTTCCTTCCTACCATAAATAAACACATATTTTTGCGCGGGTACTTGGAAGCCGAACTGAAGCGGCTAGTCGATGGAATCGCCGTAATAGCAGATACATACGAGGAAACGAAACGGATTCTACAAGCTCGCTATGGGGATAAAAACAGAATAATACAGGTGCAGTTAGACTACCTAGAGGGGATCAGACCTATTCAGCTCGCTACTCCTGAAGCACTCAACGGCACGTTCATCGATTGCCATCGACACATACAAGCTCTTCGTGCGCTGGGAGAAGACGTAAACGGCTACGGGAGAGTTCTTGCTCCGAAAATACTTAGAACGTTTCCCGCTGATATTTGTTGTCGTTGGATAATTCAGACGAAGAGGGAAAATATCTCGGAAGGCGATATTCTCAAGCTCATGGAATTCTTGGGAGAAGACGCACAAGATTCGTGGATCTGCTTCGACTCATGTTCCCACGACAGCATCACTGCACGTTGATTCAAATAAGAAACAATCCAATATGAAGGTTGCGCTGGAACCATTTTGTGTCTTTTGCGAATCCCGCGGACACTGGGCGCAAGAATGCAAGACAGTTTCTAACGTTAACGATAGACTTATGAAACTGAGGAACACGAACCGCTGCTTTCTATGCTTGAACCGTGGACACTCCGTGAAGAACTGCAACCGAAAGGGTAAGGCATTCTGTTCTTCCTGCAAAGCCTCACATCACAGATCTGTCTGCAGTAGAAACTTACCTACTAATGCAGCGGCAACCATTACGTCCGTTAACAAGATAGATTCTCTTCCATCCGACTTTACTTACCTGCAGACCGCGCGAGTTTGGGTTACGGGTCCCAATGGGCGAACTAAACAGACGCGTTGCATGCTGGATGCTGGAAGTCAATCCAGTTTTATCCTTGAGTCTCTAGTTAACGAACTGAAACTCGAAGTTATTGGTCGCCAAGACTTAACTATTGGCGCCTTTGAATCGTCTCCAACCAATCGGAGTGTACGTAACCTTGTTAAGTTTTCCATAAAGAGCATCTGGACAAACTCGGCTACAAATATTACTGCATTTGAGAGTATCCATGTCTTTCCAGCTCATCTGGTCGTTCCTGATGATGTTAATATGTTAGCACACACTCAAAAACTACAGTTGGCTGACCCAAAGAATGAATCAGAGCAACCTTTGCCTATCGAAATACTTATTGGAGGAGATTGTTATTGGAAAATCGTAAATGACACTTCACCAGTGCGCATTTCCACCTCCGTGGTACTCATTCCAACCATGTGTGGATGGGTATTGACCGGAAATCGATCAGGCATCACTTTGAATTTATCACTGGTAAACCATATTCATTCTGAACAGATACACTCACCTTTAGATGAGACACTCAGACAGTTCTGGGATCTGGAAACAATGGGAATCAGGGAAAGTCAGGATAAATATTTCAGTTCCTAAAACTCTGTGATACTTAAGGAATTTCATGATTCTTACCGTATAGAAGACCATCGGCGTGTGGTCTCTCTTCCTAGAAAATCAGGTATCATCTTGCCCAATAACCATGCTAATGCGATCAAACGATTCAACGCATTGCAAAAGAGACTAGAGGCGAATGGACCTTTGAAGGAGACTTATTATTCACAGATGATGGACTATATTATAAAAGGCCATGTTGAACATGCTCCTTCTGAGACAACTGGTGATACGTTCTACTTGCCTCACCATTTAGTTAAGAAGTGTAAATCTGGGAAAACGAAATGGAGGATTGTGTATGATGCATCTTCTCGTCAAGGAAGTGGTCCGTCCCTTAACAAGGCCCTCGAAATGGGGCCAAATTTACTGCCTGAGATACTTTCTGCTCTTCTCAGATTCAGAAGCTACCCGGTAGCCATAATTGGTGATGTCTCTCAGACATTCTTACAACTTGTACTCGATTCCAAGGATCGAGACTTGACCAGATTCTTCTGGTACGATGTGATTGACAAAGGCGAAGGGGTGTACGAAACAACAGATGAAGTCGTTATATACCGTTTTGCTCGCGTTCCCTTTGGTCTAACTAGCAGTCCATTTTTACTTTCAGCGACACTAAGGGAACTAACCAATATCCATGACTCCGCCTTCTCAAATGCTGCCGCCCTTATAGATTGTAGTACGTACATGGATGACTTTGTAACCGGCGGTGAAACTGAGAACCAAGTGATCAAACTTTATTATGAACTCACAGGACTGCTAAACAAAATTCACATGCCCATGACGAAATGGGCGACCAACTCTCAACAACTGAAGTGCATCTGGACGTCAGAAGGTCGGGTACTAGAGATCAATACGCAAGTATTAGGAGTGAAATGGTCCACTGAAACTGACACTTTCTACATAGACGACCATGATATCACCGATAATCTTATGCAGGAACCCGCTAGAAAGAGATTCATGTTACAGGCTACTTCCCGAGTTTATGACCCCTTGAGACTTTTGACACCGGTATCGATTATTGGGAAAATACTGTTCCAAGAAACCTGGTGCAAAGGGATTGGATGGGACGAACTCTTACCACATGATATAGGCGTGCGTTGGCATAATTGGATTTCGAGTCTTTCACAGTTATCGCAGCTACAGATTCCTCGATGGATCGGCATTTCCAAAAGAAGCAACAGTGAAATTCACATATTCTGCGATGCAAGTGAAAGGGGCTATGGTGCAGTATGTTATGTCAGGACCACTCAAGGGCATAGTGTTACTGTCCGTTTGGCTTGCAGCAAAAATCGACTTGCTCCCGTGAAAATGGTCACGATTCCGAGACTAGAACTGTTAGCTGCTCTGGTGGGAGCGCGACTCTTAAATTATTTCTGCAAAGCAACTGACTTGAGCTCTTCAGCAGCGACTTTATGGACAGATGCTAATGTGACACTGGGTTGGGTACAGAGTGACCCACATCGCTGGAAGACATTTGTGTCCAACCGGGTAACTGAAATCCAATCTTACACTACTCCATCTCAATGGAGGTACTGTCCAGGGGGAGAAAATCCAGCAGATCATTTGTCGAGAGGAATTTCAGTGGTACAGATAAAGTCACTTGATGGATGGTGGCATGGGCCTCCTTGGCTACAACAACAACCAGAACATTGGCCTGGCCAACTATCCTCCCGCGTACAACTGCCAGAAGGAAAGAAGACCATCTTCAATATCCTTAAATTTGAGAAAATTTCACCCCTATTAGATCCTTCCAGATACAGTTCCTACTGGAGGTTACTTCGCATCACTGCGTGGATACTTCGTTTCTTGCAACATGTTCGAAGAAAAGATCGGTTCTCTGGGGAGTTAACAGCACAAAAGCTTCAAAACTCACGCAAATATTGGATTCAAACGGTACAAAAAGAGTGTTTCCCTGCAGAATATCTGGCTCTAAGAGACGGTGTAGCTCTGCCAAATGAATCAAGAATAGCCCGCTTCAACCCATTTCTGGAGGTTCGGGGATTCGTTGATAGACGAGGGATGCCACACACGGTATATACTGATAATGCTCAGACGTTTCACGCGACCAACAGAGAACTCGAGTACATCTGGACTTCTCTCACAGCCACTCCTACTCATCAGTACTTCGCTCATCATAACATCACCTGGCGATTTATTCCTCCAAGGGCGTCTTGGTGGGGAGGATGTGGGGAGAGGATGGTAGGCGCCACCAAGCGGTATCTACGAAAGGCACTTCTCCAGGAAGACGAGGCGCCGAGGCACATGTGGGCATAGGTCAGCATTAAGGAGCTCCGTGCTGGTAGAAGTGCAGTCGTCAGGACGGTGGTTCTTCGTACCCCTACCGGAACCACAATAGCCCGCCCCATTCAGCTGGTCATCCCCCTGGAGGTTGACCTGGGTGGGGAGGATGTGGGGAATTGAGACGTTGCAACTCTTGAGAGTTGCAATCTATGGATCGCGATTTATGATTGTCATTCGTGTTATTGTTATCACTTAACTTGTGACATCTTGGTTAGATAGTAAAGATCAGACTGTAGTGTTTCCGTTATCCATTTCTATTAACCACAACAGGCTCTATGAGTAGAACTTCTCACAGTACACACAGGCACTAGTTGTGCCCTGAGGCCATTACTCAGCACCAAGGCCATTACCAAGCTCCAAACTTTCCACACGTATAGACCTAGCACCTGACATTCTAGTTTAATTAGGAGTAACTAATATACGTTAGTGCTGCCAACATGATTCTAAGCCTGCTGATAGGTCCAATTTTAAAATACATGTAACTTCTATACTAAGAAATGGATTTAGTCCAAAATTGGCTCAACAATAGACCATTATATTTCAGACTAGCTGTCTGTACCCGGCATGGGTTGCAATGCCAATCAAAGAAAGTGTTGGTGTTTTGACTTTGTTTGTTGCAGTGCTTTTGGTTTGCCAATATTTTCTTCTTTTTCCGTTAACCACCTCTAAACTATTATAAAAAATAATTTACTATCTCAGAAACATTCACGGGAGCGTGATCAACAACTCACGAAAGTTACATCTCAATGAAATGAATGGTATATGAACGCATACGGGACTGCTGAAACGATTAGAGCGCCGTCACCCATTTGTTGAATAAACTCGTACGCTACCTATTGTAAAATCGATTTACTAACTCGAAAACCTTTCCTGGCGTGTACACAACAACTCATCAAAGTTTCATCGCAATCGGATGAATGGCGTATGAACGCATACGGCATTTTGTTTAAACGATTCGCGCCGTCACTCATTTGTTGAATCTTGTTGTGCGCCACCCATTGAAAAACGGACTTACTAATTCATGAACCTTCGCATGACTGTACTCAGCTCTCCAAAATTTTATCACACTCGTATGAATGGTATATGATCGCATACGGGACTTGATTGAAACGATTCACGCGCTGTCGCTTATTAGTTAAATCTAGCCGTTTGCTACCAATTGTAAAACTGATTTACTAAATCAGAAGCCTTCGCGGGATTGGAAACAACATTTCACCAAATTTCATTGCAATCGCATGAATGGTATATGAACGCCTACGGAATATCGTTTAAACGATAAGCGTGCCGTTACCCATTTGTTGAATCTACTCGTGCGCTACCTATTGTAAAATGGATTTACAAAGTCAGAAACCTTTCCTCGGGTGTACACAGCAATTCACTAAAGTTTCATCGCAATCCGATGAATGGCATATGGCCGCATACGGGACTTTGATAAAACGATTCACGTGCCGTCACTCATTTGTTGAATCTACTCGTGCGCTACCTATTTAAAGAGGATTTACTAAGCCAGAAACCTTCCCGGAAGTGTACACAACATCACAGCCAAGTTTCATCGCTATCGGACAAGTGGTATATGAACGCATACGGGACTTTGTTGAAACGCTTCGCGCATCTTCGCTCATTTGTTGAATCTACTCGTGTGCTGCCTATTGTAAAATGGATTTACTAAGCCTGAAACCTTCCCTGGAGTGTACACAACAACACCAAAGTTTCATCTCTATCGGACGATTGTATATGAACGCATACGGGTCTTTGTCGAAACACTTCGCGCGTCGTCGCCCATTTGTTGAATCCATTCGTGCGCTACCTATTGTAACATGGATTTACTAAGCTAGAAATCTTCCCTCAAGTGTACACAACATCTCACCCACGTTTCATCGCTATCTGACAAATGGTATATGAACGCATACGGTACTTTGTTGAAACACTTCCCGCGTCGTCGCTCATTTATTTAATCTACTTATGCGCTACCTATTTAACATGGATTTACTAAGCCAGAAATCTTCCCTGGAGTGTACACAACATCTCATCCAAGTTTCATCGCTATCGGACGAATAATATACGAACGCATACGGGACATTGTTGAAACGCTTTGCGTGTCTTCGCTCATTTGTTGAATCTACTCGTGCGCTACCTATTGTTAAGTGGATTTACTAAGCCAGAAACCTTCCCTGAGTGTATACAACATCACACCCAAGTTTCATCGCATCGGCGTGAATGGTATATGAACGCATGTGGGACTTTGTTGAAACAAACGCACGCCATTTTGTTGAAGTTACTCGCGCACCATCTATTGTAAATTGGATCTACTATGCCTATAACTTTTCCTGGCGTATGCACAACAACTCACCAAAATTTGATTGCAATCGGATGAATTGTATATGAACGCATCCCCAACACTCATTTGTTTAAAAATCTCGTGCGCTGTCCATTGGAAATTGGATTGACTATGCCTATAATGATTTCGGAAGTGATCACAACAACTCACCAAAGTTTCATAGCAATCGGATGAATGGTATATGAACGCATACGGGACTTGGTTGAAACGATTCGCGTGCCGTCGCTCATTTGTTGAATCTACTTGTGCGATACCTATTGTAAAGTGGGTGTACTAAGCCAGAAACCTTCCCTGATGAGTACACAACATCTTACCCAAGTTTCATCGCTATCGGACGAATGGTACATGAACGCATACGGGACTTTCTTGAAACGCTTCGCGCGACATCGCTCATTTGTTGAATCTACTTGTGCGCTACCTATTGAAAAATGGATTTACTAAGTCTAAAACTTTCCCTGGAATGTACACAACAACTCACCCAAGTTTAGTCGCTATCGGACGAATGGTATATGAACGTATACGGGACTATATTGAAACAATTCGCGCGTCGTCGCTCATTTGTTTAATCTACTTGTGCGATACCTATTGTTAAGTGGATTTACTAACCCAGAAACCTTCCCTGAAGTGTACACAACTTATCAGCCAAGTTTCATCACTATCAGACGAATAGTATATGAATGCATACGGGACTTTGTTGAAACGCTTCGCGCGTCTTCGTTCATTTGTTTAATCTACTCTTGCGCTACCTATTATAACATGGATTTACTAAGTCAGAAACCTTGCCTGTAGACTACATAACCTCTCACCCAAGTTTCATCGCTATCGGACGAATAGTATGTGAACGCATACTGGTTTTTGTTGAAACGCTTCGCCCGTCGTCACTCATTTGTTGAATCTACTTCTGCGATACCTATTGTTAAGAGGATTCACTAAGCCAGAAACCTTCCCTGTAGTGTACACAACATCTCACCCAAGTTTCATCGCTATCAGACGAATGGTATATGAACGCATACGGGATTTTGTTGAAACGCTTCGCGTGTCGTCGGTCATTTGTTGAATCTACTCGTGCACTACCTATTATAACATGGATTTACTAAGCCAGAAACTTTGCCTGTAGTGTACACAACCTCTCACCCTAGTTTCATCGCTATCGGACGAATGGTATGTGAACGCATACAGGACTTTGTTGAATCGCGTCGCCCGTCGTCGCTCATTTGTTGAATCTACTCGTGCGCTACCTATTGTTAAGTGGTTTCACTAAGCCAGAAACCTTACCTGAAGTGTACAGAACTTCTCACCCAAGTTTCAACGCAATGGGATGAATGGTATATGAACACATGTCGGACTTTCTTGAAACAAACGCACGCCATTTTGTTGAAGCTACTCGCGCGCCCTCTATTGTAAATTGGATTTACTACGCCTATTACTTTTCCGGGACTGTGCGCAACTCGACAAAATTTGATCGCAATCGGGCTAATTGTATATGAACGCATCGCCATTACGCATTGGTTTAAGCTACTCACGCGCTATCTATTGTGAAATGGATTAACTATGTATATGATCATCCCGGAAGTGTTTACAACCACTCACCAAAATTCGATCGCAATCGGATGAATGGTTTATGAACGCATAAATGACGAACACACAGACATTCCCTTTTATATATAAGAACTAGCAGAAGTACCCGCTCTTCGAACTGTCTTCGGTATTAATAACCAGACGTTATCAATTGAGATACTGTTCCAATGGTTAGGGGCTTGCCATTCCTTCATAAGTTTATCAGAACGAAGTTAGTTTTCTGGGTATATCGCAGACACTGTTAATTTAAGGGCCGTAAAATGTGGTTTTCGGAGACCCTTTATAGACTCCCTAGTTTTGTGTCACACATTGAGAAGCGCAACATATGCTTTGGTCGACCTTCTAGGATAATTTTTATTTTTCGCCTATTTTAGCATGTATTTTGAAAAGTTGTTCCTTATACCCACCCTTCTATGAGAAGTGCAGTACGTTGAAGAGTTTTATAAATGACTGGTGTATTGACTCATGGTTACAATACCTAATTTTACGATGCTCCAACCACACGAACATGAATTATAGGCGTACATAAACATGAAGATATATCAACCACACAATCTTTTCTTCTTCTTTTTACTTTAGCGTTTGTCCCACCTTGTGGCAGGGTCCGCTGTGTGGGATCGTAGTCTCCATTTCCCTCGGTCATGGGCAATGTCTGGATGAAGATTGACAGCCTTTAGATCATTGTGCAGTGTATCGGCCCACCGTTGCCTTGGTCGTCCTCTGGGCCTCTTTCCAGCCACATCCAGTGTGTAAGCTGCTTTTGTCATTGTGTCGCCCTCTGCGCGCAGCACATGTCCAAACCATCTCAGACGGTTTTCCTGTTTTTTTTTTTCCCAATTGGAGCAACACCAAACCGATTTCTGATGGCATCATTTGAAATATGATCCAGCCTAGTGAAACCTGCTGACCATCTAAGCATCTTCGTCTCCATGACACATAGGCGACGTTCTGCTTCCTTAGTAGATGGCTAGCACTCCGTGCTGTAGAGAGCGACAGGACGAATGACAGTCCGGTAGATTTTAGATTTCAGATGGTCATTCATCCTACAGTCACAGGTGACGCCAGTTGTCATTCGCCACTTCGTCCAGGCTGCGTGTATCCTTGTGTTGACCTCGTCAGTAAGTCGCCTATCATCAGACATAGTGGAACCAAGATACTTAAATTTCGCTACACGTTGTAAATCTTCTCCGTCAACAGTAATGGTGCCCACTTCTTGTGTATCGGATGTCATGTATTCTGTCTTCTTCTTGTTGAGGCGTAGACCATATTGCGCAAGTCGATTGTACCACTCTTGTGTTTGACGTTGGAGATCAAGCTTCGTCTCAGCAGCCAACATGACGTCATCTGCATAGAGAAGTGTCCATGGAAGCGGCTGGTGCAGGTCTGACGTTACAGTGTCCATCACAAGAATGAACAGCAGTGGTGATAAGGCGGAGCCCTGGTGGACACCTACGGTGATGCGGAAGTCATTAGACGCTCCCGCGGCAGCTAGGACATAGCTCCTTGGTTCTGCGTAAGGCAGCTGCACCCATTTAAGAAGGTGTTCTGGGATGCCGTGTTGACGGAGCGCTAACCAGATTAGGTCACGTGGCACCCGATCAAAAGCCTTCTCAAGGTCGAGGAAAGCAAAATGCAAAGGTTTATTTCTTTCGGAGTATTTCTCAATCAGTTGCCGTACAGCGAAGATTGCATCTGTTGTGCCGCAGTTTTTCACAAAGCCTGCTTGGTTCCTTGTGATTTTGGCAATCGCACGAATTCTTTTGACAAGGATACGCTCGAAAACTTTCATTGCGTGGCACAGAAGTCTGATCGGGCGGTAATTTGAACATTCGGCAGGGCTTCCCTTCTTTTTGAAGATTGGTACTGTGATTCTCCATTGCCAATCTGTTGGTATTCGACCTTCTTTGGTAATCCGATTGAAGAATTGTGTTAACCATCCTGCAGCATCCCACTCCTTAGAGCACCATAACTCTGCTGGAAGATCATCGGGGCCGGTGTCTTTCCCAGGCTTCATCTCCTTCAGAGCAGCCTCAACTTCAGCAATGTCGATCTCCTTAATTGGTCCTTCAACAGCACAGGTGGTTGGGGTTGGTGGATGGGGAAATTCTTCAGTCGAAATGTTCTCGAAGTAGCTCCGCCAGCGTTCCCTTGCTTTCTCCCAGTCTACTAGCAGCTCACCCACTTCATTGTTGATGCCATAGAAATGTTGGATATCTTCCGTTTTTCGATGCCTCGATTTGATGATCCGATAAATGTCACGCTCGCCCTCACGCGTATCAAGTTTCTTGTAGAGGTCTGTATATCGCTCTGCTTTTGTTGAGGCAACAACTTTCTTGGCCTCACTACGTGCTACTTTATAGGCATTCCAGCGAGATGGATTTTTATCTGCAAGAAACTCATGGTACAACTGCTTCTTCTTAGTACCGCTTCCTTGACAGTGTCGTTCCAGAGCCACGTATCTTTCTCAATCCGCCGTCGTCCTGGTTTTGTTGTTCCGAGAATGGCATGTGCAGCTGCATGAGACGAGTCTTTTAGTTTTGTCCAGCTCTCTTCAACTGTCGTAATGGGTGGTACAGTGATTTTTGCAATGACATTTGACTCTATTTCCTTAAAGCGCCACTATTTGATTCTTGAAGGACCCGTTCTGGCCGCGCATACAGCTCTTGGTGGCGTTATACGCAGCTTACAGATGACAGGTCGATGCTGCATCGCAACGGTTTCGTATGGAACAACTTTCGTGTCTAAAACGTCTGTAAGGTTACGACGTCTCACAAGGACATAGTCAATCTGAGTAGCATTTGGACCACTGTAGTACGTGATTAGATGGGTATCGCGCTTTTTAAACCAGGTGTTTGTGATGACCATGCCATGAGTTTCTGCGTAATCAAGGATTCGTTGTCCGTCATCATTCTTCAGTCCATAGCCGTGTCCACCATGGACAGCATGATCTTCTTTCTGCTGGCCGACATGTCCATTTAGATCGCCAGCAACAATGAGGTAATCTTCAGATAGCACTTCCGCAGTCTTCTCATCAAGCAGCGTCCAGAAAGCATCTTTAGTTTCTGTGTTTAGGCCTGTTTGTGTGGCATAAGCGCTGAAGAAATGAATTTTTCTCCTGTCTGCTACGTAAACAATTTTCATAAGGCGGTCATCATACCTTTGCACTTCACATACAGAGCCATCAAACTTTGCTGATATGACAATGCCGACACCATTAGTTGTTCCGCGGGTTCCATTGTATATGAGTTTATATCCACACCCAATTTCGTAAGACTTTTCTCCGCTCCACCTCATTTCCTGCACTGCACAGATATCGATGCGCCTCTTTTCGAGTGCTTTAGCTAATTCGCTACTTCTTCCAGTCATAGTCCCGACGTTCAATGATGCGAGACAGAAAATGGGGGCTCGCTTGTTTAGCCGTCGCCGCCCTTGTGACGGTAACCCTTGCATACTTTTCACGCTGACTGGGCCCTGCCCGCGCGCGTCGCTAACGGGGGACGCCCTAGCCTTGGTTCCGAAATCTTGAGACGACATTCCCATAAAGATGTGACATTGTGCTTTTACGGCTGGCTTGTCACAAAGCCTATCGCCTAGCATTTTTGCGCTACTGCCAGCGTATAATTCGGCCGCCCCTAACGTGGGGTACAGACGCCGTTTGTAGCCGCCCGATCCGGGTCAGACGCTACAACTGATATCCACCCCGAAAATGAGGATGATATCTTTTACTCAATTAATCCCGAGCACTGGGCTGCCCCGTCCGCCATCTACACTGTACCGAGGATTAACCTCTCCACTGCAACTGCCGTTGAGGTCTTCGCCGTAACCCTGGCAAGGGACCCTTACATGGGACTACCAGCCGGGTCAGCTGGACCAAGTTTTTTTTTGAGAGGTGTTACTCCTCTATCAGTCGCCCTTGTCCTGACTTGTGACAGGCAGAGCCTGGCTTCCCAAACATTGGGTCCGGGTTGGTGGGGTTATATCAACCACACAATATCAAACAAAATCATCTTTACGATGAACCCGTTTGTCGACAAAAATATGATTAGTGAAAATATGCTCTCAAACTAAATTCACCTAACGTGTACTTCCTGACGTGAAAATAATAGCCTATTGAAAACCTCGTAGACGAAACGCAATATATGTCAAATTAAAACTGATCCTCACCGTTGTGGAAAGTCCCCAACCCCAGGAAGAGCCCTTTAATAAATTTTAAAGGCTTGTGGTGTATGAAAATTCGGGATGTGTAGCTTCCAATGGCCCAAATTCCGAAAACCTGCAAAAAACACTATTCCAATTCAGGAATTTTTGAAAATAATGTTGCTGTTTGGAGATATAATAGACCTTCTGTACAACATATCGCATATCGCACGTGTAAGTCACGTGTAAAAATTCTAGGGTACCCCTTGACCCCCTTAATCCCATTGTTGAATTTTACAGTCTATGTTTGATTCCACGATAACCTTATAGCCATTTGCAAACTTTAACAGAAATTTATTAAATTGAATGGCATTGCTTCTTACAGAAATAGATGGAAAGTTGGATGTCACCTCTTGTGACACTGTTGTCATGGTTACCGGCTTGCATTAATTCATGTGTTTCTTCTTGTTCTTCTTCTTTCGGATGGGCCAGCTAAGGACCACCACGTTCAACTTTTCAGCTCGGCGAGGGACTTGATGTTTGCCCAATATTCGCGCATTCTCTGGATATGTTTCTCCTTCCTCTCTTTTGTCCACATGATGCCGGTTTTCTTACAGGGTGGTCTCTCCTGAAAACTCTTCTGTTTAAGTATCTTTATGAGATGTGATCGGCTTCTAATATCACTTTTCATTATCTTCAGTTCTTGGATATCCTTGTTAACTACTGTTAGCGACCGTGTCACGCTCTTTCTCTTCCCCCAGTAGTTGAGAAGCCGGTTGGTTAGTTTTGTTGGGTTCATCCATGAGACATGTCCATAGCCAGACGTCTCTTCCTGGCCACATCTGTGATTTTCTAATATAGCTCCTGATTTGGTCTTCTTCTGTACTCGTCATCTATTTATTAGTTTATAAAATAAAAGAGTGCCATATCCCCTCCAGGGACGTAGGCGACCTGAATAAGAGCTCTTGACTAAGTCAAGGGATCACTAAACATGCATACCGATCCGGAGTTTGCGTGTGGTAGGGTGGCCAGTTCCATTCTACTCCTCCTCCTACCATAGCATCCGGCAGGTTCCGATTTTGCATCACGAGGTTGGGAGACCCCGTACCAGACCATACCAAGACTTTTAAATTCTTGGCAGAGCCGGGGATCGAACCCGGTACCTTGTGGGTGACAGCCAACAATGCTAGCCACTGCGCCACGAGGTGGTCTTTATTAGTTTATTAAATGAGATTAGTTTTCTGGGAATATCTCAGAAACGTGGTTTTAGAGCCTTTAAACGTAGTGGCTTCCGAGCCACCGAGGGGCTGAAAATGTGTTTTGCTCGTCCTTATACGCCATAATATAATAATAATCATAATAATGGCGGCTGAGTGAACAACACGGCAGGGAGTAGCTCCGAAAACATTGTGTATTTAAGAGTGTATTCGAGGAAGAACCTAAACCATATTTGTCACCCGACAATATAAGTGCATAAGTTGCCCAGTAACTAATAAGAACATCAGTTAGAATTACTAACTTCCTCGTAAATCGGTTAAATAGGAGTTTTCACCTGCATTGGCAACATGGGCGACTGTGGAGAGTGTGGTGGTAGCTTGGGGAAGGCTGGAAAGGTACAGTGTGGTTCATGTAAAAAGTGGTTTCATAAGAAGTGCGTGAATACATTGAACAGATTCACCGAGTGGCTGTGTGTGCAATGTGTGGACTATAGTGCAACTATAAGTGACAGTGTAAGTGACAAAGACACTCCATCAATGGAGAATATTTATGGAATGCTGAAAGACGTAAAAGAACAACTTAAAATCATAAAAGACGAACAAAGAGCGAGAGAGACTGATCTAGGTAACTCATTGGAATTGTGCCATAAGAAACTAGACGATTGTGTAACATTAATTTCTAACCAGCAGACAGAAATTAAGGAATGTAAAGGACAGATTGACACATTAACCCAGCAAAATGTCAATTTCAAGGCGAAGCTAAAATCCCTAGAAAACCGCCTAGGAGAATCTGAGCAGTACACACGTAGGAATACGGTGGAAATACACGGTGTCCCGGAAGTTCCTAACGAAAACATTTTTGAAACTGTGAAGAAAGTAGGTCAAGCTCTGGATATGGCCATCAGTGAAACAATGGTAGATGCCTGTCATCGACTGCCTAAGTCACCTAATCATCAACACAGTGGCATCATCTTAAAATTCGTTCGGCGGGACGATAAGGAGCGTTTCATGGAGCGTCGCCGGGTGAAACGGAATCTCTCCACTCGTCACGTCGGTCTTCCTGGGGACAGTGTAATTTATGTGAACGAAAGTTTATCACCAGAGAAGAGGAAATTACTGTCACAAGCTCGGAACATCAGGAGAGAGAAGGAGTATTCTTTCTTGTGGGTAAGAAATGGACACATTAAAATACGCAAATCTGAAGGTTCTCGAGTCATCGTAATTCGAAATGAGGATGACCTGAACACTCTCTAATGGTATCAAAATCTAGATTATCCATTTATTATCAAAATGTAGGAGGAATGAATACAAAATTAGATTTATTCAATGAAAACCTGATCACCAAAAAGCATGACTTAATTCTAATTACAGAAACTTGGTTATCTAGTAAAATCGCTGACAGTGAGGTCTGTTGTGATATGTACAGAGTATACAGGGCTGAGAGGCCTGCCAGAACAGGGGGTGGGGTGGCTGTCTTGGTTCGGAGCGGATTAACAGTACTCAAGGTCGAAAGAATGACTGGCAGCTTGGAATGTCTATTAGTGAAACTGGTTATTTCAGGAAATATTTGGTACGTCTGTAATGTTTACATCCCACCAGCTTCAAAAGTAGAATCGTACAGGCAAGTATATCGGTGGCTGGAATCCCGCACAGAAATATATGATCAAAATTTATTAATATTTGGTGACTTCAATATCCCAACAATACAAAGTACAATAATTAATGATGACAATATTCACACAAGAGAACTCGTAAATTTTATTAATTATCTTCAGCTAAAATCTTATAATTCAGTACTAAACCGTAACGGGAGGACGCTGGACTTAGTTCTATCCAACAAACCCAACATAAATGTAACGGAAAACACAGACCCACTCTTACCGCAGGATCGCCATCACCCAGCTCTGGATGTGGAAATATCTCTAACTATATGTCGAAACCAAGTAATTATCCAGCCTAATGATACCTATAACTTCCGGGAAGCCGATTTTGAGCAAATGTACACTCGGTTGAGGGATAGTGCCTGGGGTCAAATATACGAGTGCGCTGATGTAAATACTGCAGTAGACCTTTTTTATCAGATTTTTAACACAGTACTTGGCAAAACCGTTCCTATATGTAAACGACAAACGGGCAGAAAATATCCTGTCTGGTTCTCTAAGGAAATAAAGAGTAAATTGAAGGAGAAGGAACACCATAAGAAGAGAAAACATTACTCAGATCATCATAGACTACGTTTTGAAGAATTAAGGTCAGAAATTAAAAAGGACATTAAATTATCTTATAAGAAATATATCCATAATATTGAACAAAACATTAGCAGGGACTCAAAGAAATTTTGGACGTTTATTAAAAACAAGAAAAAAAAATAGGAACTCATGCGACACTTTCAAATATAATAATGAAGAATTGGACAGGGGTGATTCCATTGTTGAAGGTTTCGCGTCATATTTCAAATCAGTGTATGACTCTCAGTCAGCCCAATACAAAGTCCCAGCCTGCAATTCGAATACTCCCAACACCCTTCACATAAAACTTGTCTCAAAGGAAGAGATAAAAATGGCATTTAAAAAATTAAAACCTAAGTCGTCGGCTGGTCCTGATAATATTCCACCGTATGTAGTTAAGGGATGTGCTGAAAGCCTCAGGGACCCGTTACACTTTATATTTAACTTAGCAATTCAAACTTGTACGTTCCCTGACGCCTGGAAAATCACTCGCGTCTGCCCTATACTAAAATCGGGAGACCCATCACTAATTAATAACTACCGTCCTATATCTATTTTATCCGCAGTAGCCAAGGTATTTGAATTCATATTGCACGGAAGAATATCAGTATTCCTCAGACCACTCGTAACAGATAACCAACATGGTTTCCTATCCAGGAAATCTACAGTGACGAATGCAATTAATTTTACTCAAATTATATCTAAAGAGTTAGATAAAGGAGGGCAGATGGATGTCATATTTACAGATTTCGAGAAAGCTTTCGACACAATAAATCACGATATCCTTCTTAAAAAATTATGTATTTTGGGATTTTCCCACCCATTACTAAAATTATTCATCTCCTATCTCAGAGACAGGAAACAATTTGTTTTGTTCCAGAAAATTGTCTCAAAGGAATACATAGTTCATTCCGGAATACCCCAAGGTTCGAACCTTGGACCTTTGATTTTTCTAGCAATGATAAATGATTTGCCACGATGTATACTGCACTCAAATAGTCTTTTATATGCAGATGACTTCAAAATTTTTAAATCAATTTCTTCCACTAATGACTGCACTCTACTACAATATGACCTAAATAATATACACAAATGGAGTATAGAAAACAAATTATACTTAAACGTACCAAAGTGTGTTGTTATGACCTTTACACGTAAGAAGAACCCAATCACATTTGTTTATGGAATTGGACCTAAGTCATTGAAAACAGTAAGCGAGAAGAAAGATCTAGGGATTCTGTTTGACCGAGAGCTTGCTTTCACTTATCATGTGCAAAAGACGGTCGGGGATGCTTACCGCATGTTAGGGTTTATAATAAGAAACACTAAGCCATTCATTAGGACCAGTACCTGCATAAAACTTTATACTGCCATGGTGAGATCCAAGCTCGAGTACGCCAGCCAAGTATGGAGTCCCTGGCAGAAAACATGCATTAAGTACATTGAGCAAGTTCAAAAGAAATTCCTCAGATATTTACACCTCAAAATAACGGGCAATTACCCACACATGGTACCCTACGGTGAACTTTTGTTGAATTTCGGCATGACTAGTTTGGAGTCTCGAAGGCGAGTGAATGATATGAAATTCCTTTATAAAGTCATTAACGGTCAAATTGATAACTCATTTTTCCTATCACTCCTAAATTTCAACATCCCTCGCTTAACTACAAGATCAACCATAACATTCAAAACTGATATAACCAATACCACTTCACATAACAATTCACCTGTATGGAGGCTTTGCAGTATTTACAACGATGCGGTTCGTGTAAACTGGAAACTAGATTTCTGTCTCTCAATCAGACCGTTCTTGGAAATTATAACCCTGTCACTCTAATTCATACTTGAAATAAAATTATCACACATAACAGAATCAACAATGTATATATGTGGATAGGCCTGTTCCCTAGTTATTAATGTTACCTTTTAGTTTATTATGTAATAATTCCAAAACCTGTTTTTATATTTGGCATTAGATCATATTTAGATTTAGTTTTATATTATCTTTTTACTACTATGCATTTTGATCTGTGTGAACTTATTAGTTTTAAGAATTACATTAAGATATTAATACTTAATGCAGACATATCAGGAAATGTATCTCACTGTGTAGGTGCACTATTATTGGGGCGCACACTGAGCCCTGTTGTGTACCATCAACAAATAAATAAAATAAATAAATAAATAAATTTAATAATATAGAGATAGGGATATAATAGACCTTTAATATCACAACCGTCCGTGTAAATCACGTGAACAAATTCAAGAGTACCCCTTGACCCCCTTAAGCGCATTATATACGTATTGATGAATTTTACAGCTTAAGTTGGTTCCGTGATAACCTTATAGCCGTTTGCGAACGTTCACAGTAATGCAATAAATGGAATGGCATTGCGTCTTACAGAAGTAGATATGGACTTCTGAGATTGTGTTGCCATGGTTACCGGCTGGTTTTCTTTCAATAGCTTAATAAATGAAATTAGTTTTCTGGGTATATCTCAAAAACTGTTGGTTTTAGGACCTCAAAATGTGTCTTTCGGGGCCCTTAGGGCTCCTGAGTTTTGTTTCTCACATTGAGACGCTGAAAATGAGCTTTGTCTTGTTTTTCTGCGCCTATTTCAACATGCATTTTAAGGGGGTAGGCTCTCTTTTATGAGAGGTATGGAGAAGAGTTACATCAATGATTACTTTCGTGCCTCTGATGGACTTCTGTACCAAATTTTACGTTGATCCACTCAGCCGTTCTCAAGTGATGCGCGTGCAAAGTTGTACACAGACAGACAGACTGACAAAAATTTTGTTTTTGCACGCAACCGTCATAAACCAGTCTGAAACGCGTTAATAACTCAAACTTCCGTGAAAATTCAGAAAAAACAGACAAACTTTCATTTATATATATAGAGAGATATAAGATAAGATAAGATTATTTCTAACCAACACATACATGACATTGTTGCCAACATGTTTTCACGCGCGCTGATTGATCCAATGTCTAGCTGCATGTAACGTCCATGCTATCCATTGGACTTCAACCAAATTTTGTATTCTGTACATTCAGAGATGAAACTGAGAATATATTCAGTCACCAGGGAGTCCAACTGTAGTGCTCTATTAGGCTACTATATGCCAAGTATATTTCGAATTAATTAGAAATTTCGATATCACCAACTTAAATTCGTCATTATTCAAGATACGTAGATAGGTCCATATAGATTAATCATTGGCATGAATCTTAAATTTTAAGAAAAGTAGGCTCTTTAGTTCATTACGGAACTTCTTGTTTTTACCTTGTATTGCGTCATTATCAGTGTTCGTATTAGTACTAATTTTAGTTTCTCTTACAAATGGCTACGAGAAACTTAAGAGATGATCCAGTTTTAATTTTAGAAGCATAATTAGACGACCATGATTTTGAAGTATACACGGACTCAGAATATTCTGATGCGCCAACCGAAAGAAGCGATTGCAACGCTGATTCAGAACCGTCAGAGGTAGAAGATGTACAGTAGATATTTGTACCGTGGGTACTCAGGTTACCTACCGTATGTCGAGCATTCAAATGACAATAATTACTGGTATTCAAAATTACTTTTCAAGTGGGCTAAAACTCCACATGCTCCATGTCACACGAGAGCTCACAATCTACTGAAGTATTGAAAATGAAAATCCACAGCCTGCTTCCAGTCTCCGACCGGGTCAGGAATGGAATGAAGCCCCCATCTAGCGGTGAGGATAGGAACTGTGCCGGCTGCCGAGGCCTGACGCACTCCTCTGGGGCAATGATTAAATGAATGACAGATGAAATGAAATGATATTGGAGAGTGTTGCTGGAATGAAATTTTGACAGGGAAAACCGGAGTACCCGGAGAAAAACCTGTCTGCCTCCGTTTTGTCCAGCACAGATCTCACATGGAGTGACACGGAGGCTTACTGAAGTATTATAGTATTAAAATATTAAAATATTTACGATCTGATTAATACGCTTAATGTAACGATCTTTCTAAGTGCGCTCACCGTTAGACTTAGTAAAGAAACAGCACCTTTTTTTTTTTCAAACAGCTATAACATTTTAACGGGTTACAATACTAAAATGTTTACTCTACAAAACTAAATGCGGAGTAAAATAAGGAAAAGTTTGGTGTAGCTCGTTTTTATATAAGACTACGGGCAACCGGTTCATTGACGTCTGAACTTGAGTGTCTATAGGCTACTTTTCTCCCCGACAGTAGTGTTGCATATTACATGTTGCCAGATTCCACAAATTAGATTATTTTCATTTATATTCACGTTGATAATGATAATTCACCTTTCATTGTATGCTACAACACAGAGGAAGATCATGTTATACAAATGTAATATGAAAATTAATTATTAGCTTTGCGAAGGAAAAATTGTATTGTTTTATAAGAAATAATTCGTTTTTTTTGTACTTGCTTTTTAAAATGTATTAGTAGTAGCAAATTTTTCAGTCATATCTCTTTCCAAAAAGTTTTAATTTCGTAGATTTATTGCATTTTGATTGAGTGGGGCCACACATGACCCCAGCATACCAAAAGTGTCACATTTATATGATGATGATGATAATTGTTGTTTTAAGGGGCCTAACATCTAGGTTATCGCCCCCTAATGGTTTGGGTGATCGTGAAGATGATAATCAAATGGAAACGATAACTAAAAAACTACTAACTTATGTACTAGAAGAAGAAAGGGCAAACAAAAGGAGAATAAGGCAAATAAAGGACAGGAGGAAAAGAAATGCCCTCAACCCTCGAAGAAAGCGGATTGAGGGACTTGGAAGGAAGAAGAGCCATGAAAGGCAGACAGGAAAGGGAAAGAGGAGAGGGGCCGCCCCACAGGTAATGGATAAAATGGGGAAAACCGGACCCAGCTCAGGAATCCCTCGGGGTCGCCAACTCCCGAACTCACCAGCCGTGAGCCCCTGAGGGTGTAGCAATATCCAGGGTGCACCAAAAGTGGTGGGGCTACATACACCCTGCCTCCTTGAGGGCCTTGAGCAGAAGGCAGGAGATAACAGGAAAAGAAGCAGAAGGCTGACCCCTCGCAGAATGAGGGTATCAGAAAAGATGAGACAAGGGTCAATTTAGGCGGGAAAGGAAGAGGCTCCCAAAGCCTCGGATACCCTAATACCGTCGGGGTCGGAAGAGAACAAGAGTTGACCAAGTGAGGTCGACAGGAAAGAAGACGGAGAGGAGCCCCGCACAAGTAAGTGGAAGCAATGCCGGACTCAGCTGGGGCCCCGTGGTCGCCAACCCACGTCCCACTAAATGTGAGCCCCTGGGGGCACATTTTTTATGCCAAACCAGCTAAGGGTTTATGTAATAAGGTTTATATAATACGGTTTATATAATAAGGCATGATCAAAAAGTTTCCATAATCGCTATGTCCATCAGGCAAATCGCCGTGAGCATTGAGCACTCATCCCACCCACGCACCACGTTGAAGATCCCCGAGTGGTAAATACCATGTCCTTCTGCGTTAAGAAGTCTATAATCGTCTTCTCAACATCCTCATCCGACAGGAATCGTGGACCCTCCAAGACCTATTTTAAGGGACCGAAGGCGTGATAATCACATGGGGAGATATCAAGACCATAGGGCGGATGCTCGTGTGGTCTCCCACTTGAGTTGGCGTACTCTTTGCGTTGTAACCTTTGCGGTATGGTGTCGTGCGTTATCATAAAGTTGCAGCATCGCTTGTCGTAGTTTTCCCGGACGTTTCGCCGTAATGTCTCCAGTGTTGTGCAGTACCATTCTCCAGTTTTGGAGACACCACGATCCTTGAAATTATTAAGCAATGGGCCCCGTTAATCAAAGAACAGGGTGAATAATCACTTTTCCAGCGGATGATTGACTTCCTGGGACGAAGGGACGATGGATTATACCACTGGATAAATTCAAGGAGAAATAATCCCAACTCTGAGATTTGATGATCACATCGTCATCCTGGCCGATTAACCAGATAATTTGAATGAGTTTTAAAATGCTATTGACTCCATCTTGAGGAAAGAATTCATGATGGAAATCACTAAATGTAAAACAAAATTAATGAAATGCAGTCGAAATACATCAGAAAACCATATAGACGTCAAATTGGCAAGTGAAAAGCTAAGAAGGTAGGAGTCCTTTGCTACTTAGGAAGTAAAATAACCTGTATATATACAGGGTGTAACAAAAAGGTTCGGCACAAAATTCAGGACGCATTCCTCACACGTAGACGAAGAAATTATGTTATATGAACATGGGTCCGGAAACGCTTTGTTTCCATGTTACACCTCATTGTCTCCAACTCATTAATCATGGGAAACACACAAGAACAGAACGTTAGAATCGTGGGGAACATGCACTCTTGGTTACGTCTGGTTAGGTTGTCATTATCTTAGGTGCACCGCCAGTTTTTGTCATACACGGCCCTGTTGTATTGCGACTTAGCAGATGTAGCCTTAGCTGTCTGACAAAACATGTACTTCATGTACGATGGAGCTCCTCCTCATTTTAGTGTTAATGTCCGTTGGCTTCTAAATAACAGATTTGGTGATAGATGGATAGGTAGAGGTGGACCAATTGCCTGGCCTCCACGCTCTCCGGACCTAAACCCACTGGACTTTTATTTGTGGGGACATTTGAAAGCTCTTGTGTATCGAACCCCTGTACCAGATGCTCAGAGTCTCAGTGCCCGTATTATGGAAGGCTGCGAAACCATACGCAATACTCCAGGGATACATCAGCGCGTCCGAGATTCACTACGACGGCGGCTTGATGCATGCATGCGTTGGACACAATGCGGTGTAACATGGAAACAAAGTGTTTCCGGACCCATGTTCATATAACATAATTTCTTCGTCTACGCGTGAGGAATGTGTCCAGCATTTTGTGCCGTACCTTTTTTTGTTACACCCTGTATACTCGAGTCAGTAGCAAACAAATTACAGGGCTTACAAACATAATTACAAATAACCAGTGATGGACGAAGCAAATGGATATAAAATGTAGATTGGCTCAGCCAAGGAAAGCATTTCTACAGAAAAGAAATCTGTTGACTTCAAATATAATTATATTTAGGTATTAGAAAGCCATTTTTGAAAGTCTTTGTCTGGAGCGTGGCACTCTATGGAAGTGAAACTTGGAGAGGAGGTGCAGCAGTAAAGTAACAAATGAAGAATGGGAGAGGAGAGATGTTTCTGGTCACTGCCAATTAAGAGATGAGATATTTTGGTGGGACACATAAGCTACTAAGACACCCAGGAATAGCAAATTTAGTTATGGAAGGAAGGATTGAGGACAAGAACTGTAGGGGTAGACCAAGGTTAGAATATCTTAAACAGATTTCCTTGGATGTAAGGTGTGGTAACTATGTAGAGATGACACGATTAGTTCAATTAAACGCCATATTGAAATGTGACTTAGACCTTTCTATCCCTGAGCCCTTCATAAGCTGTCGCAATCTTATGTAAGTAACCAGACTACTATCATTTGGACCTACATTTTGTTTTGTTATCGTCTTGTAGCTTAAGGGTACGAACTGGGATTACTTTCGACAAGACTGCAACGTTGTCATTGCGCTAATGGATCATCCATTCCTGAGAGAGAGCGTGTCTGGACCAATATGTCCTTCGCCACCAGTGGCAATCGCTCCGAGCTTGAAATGTATGACAATCGCCACTATTCCATTCGCTGTCTAAACCTGTGACCCACTGTCCAGCTCCCTCCCTTGAGACTCTGGAGCCCTGCAACATAAACAAAACGTTATCCGCATTCGCACGACTGTTATCCGCATCCGTCCCAAATCCGCACGACTGTTATCCGCTTCCACCCCGCAACCGTACGTCTTTTATCCGTATCCGCACGCTTGTTATCCGCATCCGTCCTGAATCCGTACGACTGTTATCTGCATCCATCCCGAATCTGCGCGACTGTTATCCGCATCCGCCGCGCAACCATACGTCTTTTATCCGTATCCGCACGCTTGTTATCCGCATCCGTCCCGAATCTGCACGACTGTTATCCGCATCCGCCCCACAACCGTACGTCTTTTATCCGTATCCGCACGTTTGTTATCCACATCCGTCCCGAATCTGCACGACTGTTATCCGCATCCGCCCCGCATCCGTACGTCTTTTATCCGTATCCGCACGTTTGTTATCCGCATCCGTCCCGAATCCGCACGACTGTTATCCACATCCGTCCCGAATCCGCACGACTGTTATCCGCATCCGCCCCGCAACCGTACGTCTTTTATCCGTATCCGCACGTTTGTTATCCGCATCCGTCCCGAATCCGCACGACTGTTATCCGCAACCGCCCCGCAACCGTACGTCTTTTATCCGTATCCGCACGTTAGTTATCCGCATCCGTCCCGAATCCGCTCGACTGTTATCCACATCCGTCCCGAATCCGCACGACTGTTATCCGCTTCCAC
Organism: Meconema thalassinum; assembly: GCA_946902985.2. NCBI lineage: Eukaryota > Metazoa > Arthropoda > Insecta > Orthoptera > Tettigoniidae > Meconema > Meconema thalassinum. The sequence goes on along the minus strand of OX336388.2, from coordinate 598,048,183 downwards.
CCCGCAACCGTAAGTTTTTATCCGTATCCGCACGTTTGTTATCCGCATCCGTCCCGAATCCACACGACTGTTATCCACATCCGTCCCGAATCCGCACGACTGTTATCCGCATCCGTCCCGAATCCGCACGACTGTTATCCGCATCCGCCCCGCAACCGTACGTCTTTTATCCGAATCCACACGTTTGTTATCCACATCCGTCCCGAATCCGCACGACTGTTATCCGCATCCGTCCCGAATCCGCATGTTTGTTATCCACATCCGTCCCGAATCCGCACGACTGTTATCCGCATCCGCCCCGCAACCGTACGTCTTTTATCCGTATCCGCGCGTTTGTTATCCACATTCGTCCCGAATCCGCACGACTGTTATCCGCAACCGCCCCGCAACCGTACGTCTTTTATCCGTATCCGCACGTTAGTTATCCGCATCCGTCCCGAATCCGCTCGACTGTTATCCACATCCGTCCCGAATCCGCACGACTGTTATCCGCTTCCACCCCGCAACCGTAAGTTTTTATCCGTATCCGCACGTTTGTTATCCGCATCCGTCCCGAATCCACACGACTGTTATCCACATCCGTCCCGAATCCGCACGACTGTTATCCGCATCCGTCCCGAATCCGCACGACTGTTATCCGCATCCGCCCCGCAACCGTACGTCTTTTATCCGAATCCACACGTTTGTTATCCACATCCGTCCCGAATCCGCACAACTGTTATCCGCATCCGTCCCGAATCCGCATGTTTGTTATCCACATCCGTCCCAAATCCGCACGACTGTTATCCGCATCCGCCCCGCAACCGTACGTCTTTTATCCGTATCCGCGCGTTTGTTATCCGCATTCGTCCCGAATCCGCATGTTTGTTATCCACATCAGTAGTAAGCGTTTGCTACACTCCAAATATTGCATCATCATGACCAGAAATTGCGTAATCCTGATGACGTCATGGGATGACGTCATGGGTCCTTAGAGCGAGCACGTGGTCCAGGAGCGAGCATGTGCGGTGCACGTGTTAGCGTGGGAAGGGGGTGACCTCTTGGCTTGTTTATGTGAAGCTGATAAAAAGTTAATGGGTGTTGACGTCAAGGGGGTTGTTTATTTGGATGCTAACTGTCATCTGACACCCGTGTCAGTGCCAGCGATCCGCACATGTGGTGTGCTGCTGTTATGTTTTTGTTTATGCCCGCGATGGGTGGGCTGAGCGGGGAGGCGGTTCCCATCCACACATGTGGTGTGCTGCTGTTATTGTTTTTCTTTTTTTTTTGCTTTGGATGCTAACCATCATTTGACACCCGTGCAAGTTTGACCATGTGCAGCAGTGTGATTGATCTCGTCTGCTGTGTTCGCGTGAGACAGAGTTGACCTTTAACGTCATTGGCTAAGAATGTAATCTTTGACTTCTTTAAGCAATAGTGGAAAAAAAGAAATGATTGCGTTAGAAGCTAGTTTGCAGCATATGGTTTCTGGAGTGTGGGTGGGGGTGAAGGATATATAAATGGATGAGTGCATGGAAGAGTTTAACTTTTACTTTTGCGCGAAGAGTGTGTGTGTGAAAGAAATAAAGAAAGTCAACGACGAGGAACAAATTGTGTGATGGAAACTCTAACGAAGTTCAATAACTTATCATCTTGTACTGAGTATTCTAATAAGAAACTAGCTGAACTAGTCATTGATTTACCATATGTGGTCCAAATTATTCGCCCCGTACAGACGAGGTTTGGAAGAAAAATAGTTGTGGATATTAACATTGAAGATGAAGTAACAAGTGTATTTCTACCAGCAGTATTTTCAAAATTAAGCACATCAGAGATCGATGAACTAAACTCAATGGGAGGCACACTGATGCTGGTGTATTTAGGGGTGAAGAACCGCTCACATCAAGTCATTTTGAAACAGTACTCGAAGGCAAACTGATGACGGTGTATTTTGGGTTGAAGAACCGCTCACATCGACATGTTTTGGTGAGTATTGGATTATATATATTATGTATTGATTGATATAACGATTGATATATTTAGTTGCTAATTATTTCTTAATTTGTTTAATTTTTCAGATTATCTAAAAAACTAATAAAACAACCAGCATAATGAAGTGGAAAACTGTTAATTTCCTGAGTGGAACTGATCATCGATCGCACCCGCTAATAGAGTATCATCGTTTATGCTTTCAACAACCGGAAGAAGAGGAAGAAGATGATAACGAGGTGAGTCGTAATGAGAAAGAAGCTTGTTTTAACAAATGGACATCTTCGAGTGGAATTTCAACATTTTCAGTCTACGTTACCAATGTTAGCAAATCAGAGGATAGTCAGCGAGAGGTGACAGAAACAGTTCTAAGATATCTATTGAAAGAATTATGTGAAGATGAACATTTTATTTGTTTCTTCGGATACAATACATTTGATGAAGTTTTCAAAATCGAATTTTCCATGACGTGTTACGATGTAACAAAATTGAATGTGTATAGAAACAATTTGCTTGGTAAACTTCAGGATGAATTTCCTTTTGAGGCTGTTCATTGTTCATTGGAGATTACAGGCAGTAATTTATCACAATGGCTTGAATATACTTTAAAAGATTATAGGTTTATGGTAAACCGATGTTACAGCAACTGCTGGTGGTGTATTAACAATAGTGCAAATTGGACGTATGCTTAGACATCAGTGATGGTACACCAAGTGTTGGTGGTGTATTAACTTTAGTGCAAATTGGACATTTGCTTAGACAACAGCAACAATGACCTCGCCTCCTAGCAAACGTAGAAAGGTCGATATTGTAATACATAATAATAACAGTGAAAATATAAGAAACCAATTGGACAATGCATTTGAAAGTGTTTCTAATTTTCGAAGTGAACTAAACGGTGCTATTTCAGTATCATACCAAATCGGGGAAAACACTCAAACCGAGTTGATTGAGAACAGTGATGAGTTGATTGAATGTTGGTGAGTTATTAGTGAGCATATATTGCAACAAGCTGTGAATTTCAAAGAAATTACAATTCAAATAAAGGATGAATCTTTCTTGAGCTGTGAGTTAATTGAAACGGCATTCAATTCTAGAGTGTACACACTTGCAGTATCAAATGTTAAGAATGAGTTTTTGGATCCTCGCGAATTTTTAGCGAATGCTAATATTTGGTTTACAAAGTATGTTAAGAAAGCGTTAACTGTACAAGCTTTAAAGGTGAATTCAGTTTTGTGTGCACAATACGTGCTTCGCGACATATCAGAAACAAAATATTTTGCTATCAAAAATGAGGTAGTTTTCGAGTATACTGATTTAAATGAATTTTATAATAAGAATATCATTGAAGGTACATTGACAAAAATGAGCGAATTTGAAGCAAATGGTTCCGGGTGGGCTTTAGAAAAAATTCATAGTTTGAGAATTAATATAAATAAATATGTTGGATTTCGAGTAGGAATGTCCAATACTAGTCGATTGCCTGATGTAATAGTCAATAAGAATGCAGTGCTAAATTTGTATGATACAAAGGAAGCTTGTTTTGCGTGGAGTGTGGTTGCTGGTTTGTATCCAAAAACTCGAAACGTGAATCATCTTTCTTCCTATCCTAATTACAGAGATGTTTTAAATTTAGATGGTATTCCAATTCCGATGGAAATGAAATATTTAAACAAGTTTGAAAACCAAAACAATATTTCTGTAAATGTTTTTGGAGCACAATATGATGAAAACAATTGGGTATGTATGGGAACAAACGAAGTAAAAGGAAAAAAAACTTTTACTATTGTACCTTTGTATGTATCAGATAAAGTATATGAAAGGAGTGTAGACTTATTGATGTTGCAGATTGGAAACAGTGAAAGTTATCACTTTTGTTTAATTAGAAATCTTGCTCGCCTTGTGCGTTCAAGCCTCACTAGCACTCACAGAAGGATTTATATATGTAGACGTTGTTTGTCATATTATTTTCTTGAGGATGAGTTAAATGTTCACTTTGCAGACTGTAAACAGTTTCCTGTTGCAAAAAGCATAATGCCGACTGATGAACAAAGATTTGTTAATTTTACAGAATTCCGAGTTAAAGATACAGTTCCATTTATAATATATGCAGACACTGAATGCCTCTTGTCTCCAATTTCCTCATGTTTTCCAAATAGTGACAATCATAACTCTACTTTAACACATAAACATATTCCTTACAGCATTTCTTTATACCTTCATTGTAATTTCGATAGTGAATTGTGCAGTTTCAAGCTCTTTAGGGGAAATAATTGCATTGAATTGTTTGTAAAGGAACTTTATAGTATTGTGGATAAACTTCAAACATATTACTTATCGGTTAAGCCAATGTTAAAGATGACCGAAAATGAAGAAAGATTATTTTTGTCAAGTAAAATGTGTCACATTTGCGAGAAACCGATTGCAGTTAATGAACTCAAAGTACGCGATCATTGTCACTTAACTGGAAAATATAGAGGAAGCGCACACAATAGTTGTAATTTAAATTACAAAGTAACAAAGGTTTTGCCTATAGCATTTCATAATCTAACAGCCTATGATGGACATTTTATAATTAAAGAAATTTGCGAGAAACGTGATGGAGAGGTGTTACATAATCCTGGTCATATAAAATTGTTAGCGATGAATATGGAACGTTACAAAGGGTTTACAAAATATGTACGGGCTAAGAATGGATTCATTCAGTTAAGATTTTTCGATACATATAATTTCTTGTCCTGTTCACTAGATCAATGTTCATCTTCGTTAAGCGAAGATTCAAAGCAAATAACACGACGTTATTTTAATGATGATGCACAGTTTCGACTTACTGCGAGAAAAGGTGTGTTTCCCTATGAATACGTCACGAGTATGGATGTTCTTAACGAAACTAAATTACCTGAAATATCCAAGTTTTATAGCAGTCTTAATGATCAAACAATATCGAATGAAGAGTATGAGTTTGCTCAATCGGTGTGGGAAACGTTTTCCTGTCAAACATTAGGAGAATACGCAGATTTGTATTTAAAAGTTGACACACTTCTTTTGGCGGATGTCTTTGAAAATTTTAGATCGAATGGCATGGAAACTTATGGCATTGATGCAGCTCATTTTTACACTGCTCCATCTATGTCTTGGTGTGCTATGAAAAAGATAACCAACGTTCAACTTGAATTGCTTCAAGATATTGATATGTTACACTTTTTTGAACGATCTATTCGAGGAGGAAATGTTCAGTGTATAACACGACATGCGATTGCTAATAATAAGTATATGAAAACTTATGATGAGAAAAAGCAAGAGTCCTACATAATGTACTTTGACGTTAATAATTTGTATGGATATGCGATGATGGAATATCTTCCAACGGGTGGCTTTAAATGGATTGCAAATGTTGAAGGCTTTGATGTTTTAACTATTGATGATACTTCAGAAATTGGATATATTTTGGAAGTAGATTTGACTTATCCTCAAGAGTTACATGACAAACATTCAGATTACCCTCTATGTCCCGAAAAGTTGACAAAGCTAATGGCTACCCTAGATAATAAAGAACGTTATGTTTTGCATTATAGATTGTTAAAGCAATGTATTCAACTAGGAATGAAATTAGATCGTATTCACAGAATAATTGAATTCAATCAGAGCCAATGGCTAAAACCATATATTGATGTGAACACAGAGAAACGAAAACAAGCCAAAAATGATTTTGAAAAGAATTTTTATAAATTGATGAATAATGCAATTTTTGGTCGTTCACTGATGAATGTGAGGAAGTTAAGGGACATCAAATGGGTCACCAAATGGCATGGAGCTCGTGGTGCTAGGTCTTTAATAGCTAAGGCTAATTTTAAACATAGAATTATATTCGATGAACAATGTATGGTCATCGAGATGAGTAGACTAAAGATTTTTCACAATCAACCAGTATATGTTGGTGCATCTATATTAGATTTGTCTAAATGTAAAATGAATGACTTTCATTACAATGTTATTTTAGCAAATCCTGAATCAAATGTGAGGTTGTTATACACAGACACCGATAGTTTTATGTATATATTCTATTATGATATTTATGAGTTCATGAAACAACATTCAAATTTGTTTGATACTGGAAACTATGAAACAAACAATCCTTTTGGCATTGTGAGACAAAATAAAGGTGAAATTGGTTTAATGAAAGATGAAAATGCTGGAAGGATTGTTGAAGAATTTGTGGGGTTACGACCCAAAATGTATGCAATAAAATTGTGTGATGAAATGAATAGCTTGTGTAAGGCTAAAGGCATTAAGAAGAGTGTGAGTAAAAGTATGAATATTGATGAGTATCGAAAGTGTCTTTATAACAGAGAAAAAGTCAACAAAGTTCAAGTTTGTATAATTTCAAAATCTCATTCTGTATTTACTGTTCGGCAAAATAAGTTGGCAATTTCATCAAACGAAGATAAAAGACACATAACTGAAAACGGAATTGATACTTTACCGTTTGGTCATTTTTCTCTGAAAAATGATTAGAAACAAATTGAGATTAAAGCAGTTCATCTCACTTACTTTATTTCTTTCACACACACACACTTTTATGCCGGTAATATTACTAATTTTTTGTGTGTTCCTTTGCTTATGAAAAAAGAATAAATAATAACCCAAATTTTGTGTGTATTATTTAAAAAAAAAACACCTCCCCCCCCACCATTTCCCATTTTCCAGATATATATATATATGTATAATTACTTTATATTACATATCATTTAGTAATGGTGCGTTGTAAGAGGAGCAACTCTACCACTCAATATAAACGAACAGGAAGTGGATCATTAATCAGTCGTGTACTTAATAAAACTATTGATAATTTACCCGTGGAATTACACATCCCGGGATATGAATATTGTGGACCAGGAACAAAATTAGAAAAGCGATTGAGCCGTGGTGATCCAGGAATAAATATATTAGATAAAGCGTGCAAAGAGCACGACATTGCTTACGCAAAGCATAAAGATTCAAACAAAAGAAGAGAGGCTGATGAAATTTTAGCTTCAAAAGCTTGGTCTCGTGTAAAATCCCGTGACGCATCATTTGGAGAGAGAGCGGCTGCACTAACAGTGGGTGGCATCATGAAAGCTAAGTCTAAGATTGGAGGAGGTAAGCGAAACTTAAATAATAAAAAAAAAACAAGAAAAGATTAAAAAAAAGAAGAACATCGAAAAAGCAAGGTGGTATTTTACCCCTACTTCCGATATTTGCAGCCTTGTCGGGCTTGGGGGGTCTAGCAGGCGGAGCAGCAGGGGTGGCGTCTGCTATAAACAAGGCGAAAGCTGCTCAAGAAGAACTAAAAGAAATGAAAAGACACAATCGAATGATAGAAGCAATGCGAGGAAAAGGAGGTCAAGGCATTTATTTAAATCCTCCTGCATACAAAAGATAATTAACCAAATACCAAATAAAGCATTAAGTAATTTCGATTTAGCTAAATACGCACATCAATTAAAGATTCCAAATTTTAGAGGAGTCTTTATGCGAGATACGTTACCAAGATATCCTCGAAAAAATGAAAACTGTATTGTTAACCTTGAACCGATGGATAAATCCGGTTCACATTGGGTAGCTTTCAGTAAACATGGTAAATATGTGCATTATTTTGATAGTATTGGTAATTTAAGACCACCATTTGAAATTTTAACATATCTTAAAAATTGCTATCTACAATATAATTTTCATTCATATCAATCGATTACTTCTTCGATTTGTGGACATTTATGTTTAGTCTTCTTGTATTGTATAAATAAGGGAAACACAGACCGTCTTTAAACATTTCAAAGATGGCTTTCGAAAGACGGATAACTCTTGAAGGTAAAGGCTCGAAGATTGATGTTACATTGGAGAACCCGATTCATCTTGTAGGAGCAGAGTTTTTTGAAATAGGACTTGCAGGATTGTATACATCTAATTCTATTCGAAATGTTACCAACAGAAATAATAAATTTCGCATTCATTTTACTAATTTTTTATCAATTGATTTAGTGGTACCACCGGGTATTTATGAATTTGAAGATCTAGCCTCAGCTTTTGATGATTTACTTAGTTATCACTCATTGTCGAAACTTATACCAGAACATTTAGAAAAAACAAAATTGTATGTGGAAGAGGATATAGATGGAAAAAGAGACAACCGTCTCGTTTTGTCTTCCCCGTTTAATATTGATTTCACTGTAGCCAACAGTGTAGCAGGGCCTTTAGGTATTGAAAAGAAAGTTTACCCTAAAGAGAATAAAAGAGAAATTGAAATTCATCGAAAAATAGAATCGATAATGAAGTTTGCAATTAACGAGAATAATAACATTTTGGCTATAAAGTTGAACGAAGCGGATAGAGCGATTTTAATAATACCCAATGCTAGCTATACGTTAAAACAATTAAGTGAAAAGATTGATGATTTATTAGTTGAACATTTATTAGGCGACAAAGACAAATTCCCATCATTTTATATTAATTATGATAAAGTCTTTTATCATTGTAAACTACATTCGAAAGTGTTTGCTATAGATTTTGGTGTTGCAGATTCTATTGCAGATTTGTTAGGCTTTTCTCATAGAAAGTTCAAGGCAAACACAACTCATCATTCTGAATATATGATTAAAATTAACACTGTTAATAGTATTCGAGTATGTTGCAACCTTGTGCTTGGTACGAGTTCTTATTTGAACCATAAACCAACACACTCTTTATATAATTTTAAAGCTCATGTTCCTGCTGGTTACCCGATTGTTGTACAACCAACAACGATTAGTTTTTTGCCCATGAACACCAAGCTTATTCAACATGTATCTGTGCAACTTGAAGATCATCTTCAACAGCTCATTGATTTGCAAGATGAAGATTTAACTGTAGAATTAATTATTCGTCCAGCACGATATCTTGCTATATAAAGTAATGAAATACTGTTATGTTTTCATTCTACTTGAGTAAGCATACTAGAAAACAATCACAAATATGGTTATACTATATAATACTCAAAGTTTGAAAAAAAAGAAGTCGACTCTGATTCGAAAAAATAATATAAATCAATCAGCTAAAATTTGTAAAAAAAACAAACAACGACATCGCACCTTGAAATCTAAGAAACAGTTATCGAGTAACAACAAACAATTCTTACAGTCTTTAGGCTATCGCGTACTTTAATTTCAATATAAATATATATGCAATTGTTAATCTTATTTAGTTTCTATCTATAGTTGAAGCTGTTAACATGTTTAACATAACAGATAAAAGAGAGGTTGACAACAGAGTTGTGCGACGAGAAGAAAGAGTTTATCAACCTTATTCAGCTAATAAATTCGAAAATAATGATGAAATTCGAATACCGATTCAAAATGAAGAAAACATAGTTTTATTATCAGAAGGTGTTCTTCACTTAGAAGGTCAAATTATTACTTCTAACATAAATCCAGCTGCTTCTACTACAGCGCATCCTGACCAAAATTTTGGGGCTAATCTTTTTAGCGAAATTCGCATCACGTTAAATGGTAAAGAAATTGATCGTACACGCCATCTAGGTATAACAAGTTCTATAAAAACCTTTGCATCATATTCAAAAAACGAATATACAGCTTTACAAAATGCCGGTTATTTTCCCTCTTTAACAACGCCAGCAAGTGAAGCAAATATTGTTGATAGTAACACAAAACGTTTTCATATAATACTTCCTTTAAGCAACCTGTTAGGAATAGCAGAGGATTACAGAAAGCCGATTTTAAACTGCAAGCATGAGGTAATACTTCTCCGATCGTCAAGTGACGCACGTGCGTTGCAATCGACAACCGAAAACGATCTTTCTAAGGTCAAGTTATTTAAAGTTTATCTAAAAATTCCCGTTTTATTATTATCAGACGAAGAACAAATTAAAAGATTAAAACTAATGCAGAAAAATATTCCCATTCAGGTTGGTTATCGATCGTGGGATGTTCACGTCTTGCCTTCTCTTCCTAGAACAACTAAATATAGTTGGACTGTAATGACAACTTCTGAAACTCAAAAACCGCGTCAATTTTTATTAGGTTTTCAAACTAGAAGAAATTTACTAAACACATGCTCTTCCTATTTCGACCATTGTAACATTAAATCTATAAGAGTTTTTTTAAATTCAATTTTTTATCCCTATGAAATGCCAACTTCTGAAATTGCCATAAATGACTACAGCGAGTTGTATGACATGTTTGTTAAATTTCGTAATGTATATTATCAGATCGATGATGTTCGTTCAGAGACTCTGGTTTCACGAGATGAATTTAAGTCTCTTTGTCCTATTATTGTAATTAATTGTCTCGAACAAGTGGAAGCAGTGAAGACATCTTCAGTCGATGTGCGAATTGAAATCGAGACAAGTGAGAATATACCTGAAGATACAACTCTTTATTGTGTTCTTATTCATGATCGTCAAATATCTTACAGACCATTAACGAATGAAGTAATTATCTAAACCAATATTTGCTAAGTTATAAGCAAGCAAGTAAACAAGTATTCTCACTTTAGTTGCAATCATGGAATTGACAACAACAAACTCTCCTTCTACTGATGCTGGCACGTGGAATAAGAAGCAACCAATAGTTGCAGACATTCGCAAGCTACCAAACGGCAGTTTGGAACTTGCTTACTGTATGTTAAATAACGGCAATATACCTTCATTCAGCCCCGTGATCACATGGGTTGCAGCATATTGTGAAAAAACTCTTTCTTCTTTTTTTGAGTCTATTAAGAATAAATATGATTATTTAGTTGTATATAATTTGCCACAGGAATTTTCTTTGTTTGCACTAAAAGCACTTTCCCCAGACTCATTATTCGATCTTAATACGATTGATGGAATGTCAGACCTAATGTTGAGGCATAGCCAACGTTTACCTACAGATTGTCCAAAACATTTACCATCTCTAGCAATGGGAAGCAATAGTTGTGCTAAATTCAACGTCAATGCTGTTCAACATTGGTTAAATTCTTCTGATGGCATCATGAAAATCGTGTGTTCGATAATAAACAAGTTTCGAAACAGTGGACTTCGAGGTTTTAATAAGTTTGATTGGAACTACTTTCCTATAAACGTGCTGACTATATATGAACCACAACGAATTCGTCTAGAGTGGGAACATCTACCAGATCATCTAAAGAGGAAATTTCAACTGTTTCATCTTCGCTGCAAATGTGACAACTGTAATCGCTATCTATAAAAGGTGAATAATTTAGATCTACTACTGTAGTTGACAGCTATACATATTTTGTTTTTAGTTTGCTTTTTAACACAGTGTATCTTTTTTTTGTCTACAGAAAATAATCATCTGGACAACTAAAAAGAAGAAGATCATCTCAACACAGCCACACTCATCTGGACAACTAAAAAAAGAATGAGATTACTTCAAGAGAAATAAAATTGTATTAATTGTAATTCTAAATGAATAAAGAAGAAAAAAAAAAATGTCTTTTGTACCATTTCATATGAAAGTTCTTATTAATGATCAATTACCTCCTCACTCTACATGTAAATAAAATAATAATAATAATAATAATAATAATAATAATAATAATAATAATAATAATAATAATAATAATATTGTCAGGTGAGGGATTCGAACCCTCGCTTTCAATTTCTGAAAATTAGATCTTAAGTCTAACGCCTTAGACCGCTCGGCCAACCCAACACGTGCATATTAGCCAACGTGTTTTGTTGATTCATGTCAGTTCGCATTTAGCTTTGTGTGGTGAACATCTTTTCTTTGTGAAGTAAACCAGCATCATGAAGTATTTTAATTGTGTAAAGTATTCCAAAAAACAGTTAATGCAAATGATATTGAGTCAAAAAGAAATGAATTTAAAATCTGAAAGAGATCGGCTAAAAACATTTAAGACCTGGTCTTCAGACAGTTTTACGAACACTGCATGGTTAGCAGCTGCAGGATTTTTCTATTTTGGATATAAGGATATGGTTAGGTGTGCTTTCTGTAATCTGCAACTTAGTTATTGGGAAGAAGATGATGATCCGTTTGAAGAACATAAGAAATGGGCTTTTTCTTGCCCCTACGTAAACAATATTTCTCCTAGCATAGAATTGAAATGCGAATATGAAAGACTTAAAACTTTTCAAAATTGGCCTCTTCCCTGTCCAAACGAATTTTGTTTAGCACCAGCAGGGTTTTATTATACTGGACATGGTGATAAGGTGAAATGTATATTCTGTAAGATTGAAATTGAAAATTGGAGGGAAAACGATAATCCTTTAAATGATCATGAAAAATGGGCGCCATATTGTCCATATATAAGAGGGTTTTACGTCGGCAACGTTGATTTAAATCCTGAAAATCCTACTATTATTCCACATAATACAAGTTATGATACGTGTGGAAGCAATATATGTTGATGTGATGTGATTTTTTGTGCAGTGTGCATTCTCAGACGTAAACGTAGACATGTTGAAGTTTGTTAAGCAGTCAAACACTCTACCAGTAATTTCATTTACTAATGCTGAAAACCAGAGTAAAAGTGAAAAAAGAAAGCATGGTGTTTTACTACCGAACACAATTCGATGTATCATTTGCGGTCCATCGAACTGCGGTAAAACAAACGTAATGCTAAATTTATTATGCCACAAAAATGGAGTTCGTTTTGAAAACGTTTATATTTATTCTAAATCACTTGCTCAAAGTAAATATGTTGAATTAAAAAAGTTTTTGGACTCCATAAAAGAAATAAAAAGTGATTTTTTTTCCGATAATGATGAAGTAATGCCTCCAGAAATGGCTAGAAAAAACTCTATATTTGTTTTTGATGATGTAGCCAGCAATAAACAACAACACATGAAAGATTATTTCAGTAGAGGTCGTCATCACGACGTTGACGTATTTTATCTTTGTCAAACATATTCTTGTATACCTAAACATCTAATTAGAGATAACGCTAATTTTTTAATTCTTTTTAAACAAGACGGAACAAACTTGCGTCACGTATATAACGATCATGTAAATACAGATATGAGCTATGAACAGTTCTTTGATATTTGTTCGTATTGTTGGCAAAACTCTAAGTTTGGTTTTTTGGTTATCGATAAAGATAGCGATTTACAAAATGGTCGATATCGCAATGGATTTGATGTTTATTTTCAGTTATAAATATGACTTCAAAAAGAGGTAAATGGCCATTCGTGTTATAGCTTTTGCGTGGTTAACAACTTAACTATGACATCGTTTAACAAAACCAATAATGTGTCTATCGGACGACCGACTTCACGACATGATATTGCAACTAAATCATATGTTGATGATAAGCTAGTGCAATATGAAAATCAACTAACAACAACAACAAGCGACGGACATCTAAGTATTAACGGCAAACGGTTAAAAAATGTTGGAATGCCAATACATGTTGAAGATGCATGCAACAAAGGTTATGTAGTGAAGTTATTAAATGAGCTAAATAAAATCGAGTCTAAAGAAGACATACAACGAAACTTTAACGAGCTTAAAGGTTTAATTTTTTCAATTTGTAAAATAGAGAAAAAAGAACTTGACTTTCAAAACAAACGTCTCGCGGGCTTAGCTTTACCATCATCTGCAAATGATGCAGTAAACCTTATTGCAATGCAGCAACATACATCGAATATAAAAAAATATCTTGAGACCCGAATAACAGAAGTGTTACAACGAGTAGAATTCATTCATGGTTTAGTGCGAGAATTTTCAGAAGATCACTTTCCGTATGATCAAGATACTCTCGACTTGGGTAACAAAAGAATAAGAAATGTTAAAGATCCAATTCAAAATCAAGATGCGGTAACGTATTCTTTTCTTAAAACTCATGTAACAAATGAACTCGATGAAATTAAAAAATCTCTTTTGAATATAAACAGAGATGATGAAACTGTAGATATGTTAAATAGAAGAATAACAAACATATCTCAACCAATCGATTCGTTAGATGCAATAAACAAATATTACTTAGAAAACTTTGCTGCCTCTCGAAAAGATCTAGAAGACTTAATCGCTAAATTTAATAAACAAAACGTTTTAAACGTAGACGATGGTGGAACTTTAAATATGATGAGTAGACGAATTACTCACGTAAACAACCCCATATACGATAACGATGTTGCAAATAAGACGTTTGTTGAGCAATATGCCGCTTCCCAACATGAATTTGATCAATTGAAACAAACTGTAAACAATCTACAACATCAAAAACAAACAAATGTTGAGTTCCCTGTTAACGACCAAGACGTGACAAATAAACGGTTTGTAGAACACTATGCTGCGTCACGAACTGAAGTTAATCAACTAAAAGAAATTTTAAGCAATTTACAAACTCGTATTGAGGGTGTTGCTAACAATCTCAATATTGTTAAAAAAGAAGATCTTGAAAGTTATGCTGCTGAATCCAAAGAAGAATATAACAAGTTAAAAACTGAACTGGAAAAAATTGAGCAAATGGTTAACAAAGAACCACTCGAAAGTTTTACTGCATCCAAAGAAGAATATGGTATATTAAAAGATGAAGTAAAGAAAAAGAACTTATCGAAATTTATTCTGAAATTCTCCAACACACCATCAATCCATTCACCAGTATACACGCTTCATAATCATAACATACAGTACCAACTTCCCTACAAAGGTGTATTAAAACCAATTTTTGTTTCACCAAGATCTCCAATTGTGTATGCAATTTTAAATATACGTCAAGAGATTGAACTGGATGGCAGTGATATTGTCGTTGAAGAGCAAGATGAAATTCAGTTTCGACTTAGAGACCCGAAAAAACATAAAACTGATGATCTTCCTCTTCAAATCGATTTTGAATATACTATAAATAAGTAAAACAACCACAATTTCCGTTTAGTCATGGAGAAGAGCTCAAAGATTAAAGCTGAAAGTCGAGTAAAGGATAAACTTTCTCGCTTAAAAAAAGATGTTAAAGACAAGTATCTTTCACTTCAAGATGATGTTAGACGAAAAGAATTAGATATAGAGACTAACTTTAAACCAGTAACAAGTTCATTAAATCAACTTGTAGCTATTGCTAATACGTCGACTCAAAATAAAGAAAATCGAAAAAGAAAAGGAAAATATGACGATTCTGAATCCACTGCTACTTCAGACGAAGAAGATGGAGATAGCATCAAAATAATTTCACTACTTAACCGCTACTTTGATCCGTTCATTAAACAAAACGTGGATAGAACATTTGGTATAACGATAAGAAATGATAAACAATACTTGGGACGCGAACGAGTTTTCTTCGATAAAAAGTGGATAAAAGTTGGCGGTGAAAAATTTCCTATTACAGAAGGTCTACTTGAATTGATTCAAAGGAAAGTACCAGACCCCACTCTAATAGATAGGAGTGATTTAAGTTCATATTTGAAATTATTAAATGTTTCAAACGTGCACAAAAGAAATTATACAAGCAATGCAGCTCCAAGAGGAACGCAATCTTATAAGTATAGACATATAATTGAACCCCTTCTCACTGAAGACATAGATAGAATTATAAAAACAGCAGATGAAAATGAAGAAGCAAATACTACAATGCATACTGGATATGGTCAAAAAAAACACATCGCGCCACAAGCCATTTGGAAATTTGAAGGCGGAAACAATATTGAATTCGTTCACTGGAATGAACCAAACAAATTGGTATCAAGACTTAAAACATTAATTGCATCGAAAGCTGCAGGTCACACAGGACTAGACAGCGAAATCTTTGCAATAGAAGAAGAACTAAGAAATGCTGGATATATTGAATAAAAATTCCAACGTTTGTAAAACAATGCACAGTATGTTATAAAACATTGTTTGGAAAATAACTATGAACGAAATCAGACGAGAAATTGCAAAAGAACTTCACGCACCGCTTAGAAAAAAGTTTAAAAGACGACGTGTTATTAGCAAAGGAATCGATGACCTCCATGAAGCTGACCTTGTGGACATGTCCAAACTTGCAAAATGGAATAATGGATTTAAATATTTATTAACCATTATTGACGTTTACTCGAAATATGCATGGGCAATTCCTCTTAAAACCAAAAAAGGAAGTGAGATTGTGAAAAGCTTAAAATTTGTTTATTCTCAAAGTAAAAGATTGCCCAATTATTTTCACACCGATCGAGGAACGGAATTTTATAACAGTGAATTCAAAACATGGTCTCAGAAACAAAATCTAAAGCATTATTCCACTGGCAGCTCCATTAAAGCGAGTGTGATAGAAAGATTTAATCGAACTCTTAAGGAATCGATGTGGAAAGAATTCACAACACGAGGTTCTTACCGATGGGTACATATTTTGCCTGAGTTACTAGTAAAGTATAATCACAAAATACATCGCAGCATTGGCATGAAACCTAATGATGTGAAAAGAAACAATCCACCCCGCTTGCCAACACAATATAATGAAACTTTAAGAAAACCAAAATATAAAATCGGCGACATTGTAAGAATATCAAAAATCAAGAAACACTTCAGTAAAGGGTACGAAGGTAATTGGACAACAGAATTATTTACAATTTATAAAGTTCAAAATACTAATCCACGAACATATCTTTTAAAAGATAATAAAAATATCCCAATATTTGGTGCGTTCTACGAAGCAGAGTTACAACGAACAAAACATCCTAATATTTACTTAGTCGACAAAGTACTACGTAGAAAAGGAACCCGAGCCTTCGTATCTTGGCTTGGATTCGATTCAACTCACAACTCTTGGATCCCCAACAAAAATATCTTATAATTAGAACAGTGTAAGTTTTTTTATTTTTATTTTTTATTCCTCACAAAAGATATTATTATTATTATTATTATTATTATTATTATTATTATTATTATTATTATTATTATTATTATTAATGTGTCTCTATATATATATTTTTCAGCTCACTAAAACCAACACACGCAAGAAAGAAAAGAATGATTGTACTTACCCCGTGCACAAGACCAGCATATTCCACTCTGCAAACAACACAGCATCTTCAATTCTCTCTGCCGCTTGTTGGAAAAAGAACTACTTACCACTTTAAGAACGAAGATCATATCATTTTTCACTAATTCATATTATATAATTAATGTAAACCACAAATGATCAAATAAATATATTTTTAAAAAAGATTTACACCACACAAATTATTATTATTATTATTATTATTATTATTATTATTATTTTTTTTTTAAACACCCACTGTCCAACGTCCATTTAATTAATCATTTGGACTTCTTCTTCTTCTTCTTCTTCTTCTTCTCCACCTTCTTCGGCATCCATACGATCTTCACCCCCCACACTCTCTTCCTCCAGCGGTGGAAAATCGAGCAGCTCGATACTGTCGGAGTCGATTGATTCCAGCCGCTGAATGATCACCCCCAATATGTGGGGGGTTACGCCATCCGCCGTCAACTCTCTACAATGCTGGCGGTCTCGAATTATTTCCAATAACTCGCAATTATACATGTCCTGCTGAAGATTGCTAAGCCCGTTGAACCAAACGTCCTCTTCCACTTTGAACGCGCTCACTGCGAAGTTTAGCCCCAGCCTCTCTGATTGTTCTCTCAGAGATTTTATCTCATAGAGCTGCTGGAGCTTAACTAAAAGATTTCCATACATGGTCATGTTGATTGTTAACTGAGTTGCTTTGAAACTAAGTGTTACTTCATAGCTATGTGCTCTTATATATTGCGAATATCAAACTGCAAAAAGCTATTTTAAACATTTTCACATGGAGCTCTGGGAACCGACATCCAATCTCGTTCTCGCATTAAAAATTACAGACTTGACTAATGACATCTGGGAATCTAAAAACAAACAGATCGAAATTCATTTCACACACTCAAAGTTATACATGTCATATAAAACACTTTAACCAGATTGAGATCATGAAGCAAGCCAGAACACAAAAAATGTTAACATCATTTAAATTAAACAGACATAACATAGCGAGAAGGAGTAACACAACTCCACTCCCACGCTGTGGTAATATATGTCGTACTTAAACAGAGTGTCGCATTACAACATCTGATTACTTATTTAGCTTGCGCGAGCAAAAACTTTAACGACAACCATGCACTACATGCGCTGGCTACTCTCATGGCTTGCCGCACGGCGCGAGCAAAAACGGAACAGCTGCACACCACATGTCTGGTAGCGATCCGGCTATGTCGAGTGCCTCACCGTACACTCTCATTCAA
This sequence comes from Meconema thalassinum, assembly GCA_946902985.2. Classification (NCBI taxonomy): domain Eukaryota; kingdom Metazoa; phylum Arthropoda; class Insecta; order Orthoptera; family Tettigoniidae; genus Meconema; species Meconema thalassinum. Next base: position 598,030,013 of record OX336388.2, on the reverse strand, counting down.
AAGTTATGACACACAAGACTCTCTACACTTCCTTGGGAAACTACCAAAATATAATTCAATAATCAATCAATACTTAATAACCATGATACACAGGCTGCCCCGGGAATTAAATAACAAAACACAGAATCGAACCAAGAAACTCCCCTGTAGGAGTGGAAGAGGAGTCTGAATTTCGAGTTACCATCCTAATAAACAACCCCCATGCCGTCAACACCCATTAACTTTTTATCACAATCACATAAACAAGCCAAAAGGTCAACCCCTTCCCACGCTAACACGTGCAGTGCACATGCCCCGCTCCTGGACCACGTGGTCGCTCTAAGGACCCATGACGTCATCAGGATTACGCAATTTCTGGTCATGATGATGCAATATTTGGAGTGTAGCAAACGCTTACTACTCACATCCGTCCCGAATCCGCACGACTGTTATCCGCATCCGCCCCGCAACCGTACGTCTTTTATCCGTATCCGCGCGTTTGTTATCCACATCCGTCCCGAATCCGCACGACTGTTATCCGCATCCGCCCCGCAACCGTACGCCTTTTATCCGTATCCGCGCGTTTGTTATCCGCATCCGTCCCGAATCCGCACGTTTGTTATCCACATCCGTCCCGAATCCGCACGACTGTTATTCGCATCCGTCCCGAATCCGCACGACTGTTATCCACATCCGTCCCGAATCCGCACGACTGTTATCCGTATCCGCCCCGCAACCATACGTCTTTTATCCGTATCCGCGCGTTTGTTATCCGCATCCGTCCCGAATCCGCATGTTTGTTATCCGCATCCGTCCCGAATCCGCACGACTGTTATCCGCATCCGCCCCGCAACCGTACGTCTTTTATCCGTATCCGCACGTTTGTTATCCGCATCCGTCCCGAATCCGCACGTTTGTTATCCGCACCCGTCCCGAATCCGCATGTTTGTTATCCGCAGCCGTCCTGAATCCGCATGACTGTTATCCGCATCCGCCCCGCAACCGTACGCCTTTTATCCGTATCCGCACGTTTGTTATCCTAATCCACTGACATTACAATAATATTTTATATTAATTAGATAAGGTATTAAGGAACACATTTAGAAATTTGAGGAGACATTCGTTCCCCTAGACTATGTGTGAATCGCAAGACAATGTTGACTAAGTTTTGTCCCTCTGAGTAACGCCATGTGAAACAGCAGGTGGCTAATTGTACCACTTACTTAGTCGTCGGATAAACCCACGCAGGCAAGCACAGGTATGAAAGACTTCTTTTTGGCAAAAGTCAACACTAATTGAGGGTATATCTATGACTGGCCTCCCTCACTTCTCTTTTATTCTCATACAATCCAAGCGAAAACAAATAGGGAAATAACAAGAGTAGTGGGGTAGTGAGAGAGCTGCGACACTTCTTTTTGAACCCTCCTCGTATCGGCCCCGAACCTGATATCTCGCTAACCAAACATGGGATTAGAACATACAGGGTGTCCTAGCACTGCTAGTAATGCCCCCTACTTTCCTATAGCCTCTTTATTTAATTAAAGTACAAAAACTAAAAGATAATTCGCAAGTAGTGGGGTAGTGTTGGTTTCCTCAAGTCGCGCTCGTGCTTGAATATGTATGCCTATGTTGAGAAAGGGTTAGGAGGTGGGGGAGGAGTAGGGTCGAGTGAGGGGTCGTTTAGATGGTATTTTTTCCGCTCTAGGTGATGGTGAGGTTATTTTTTAAAATGGATGGAATTGGGAAACGCCATTTGGGGTAAACATGTTGTTTTTTGACATTTTGGCGATGAATGTTTTTTATACGCTTGCGCACTTGAGGAGTTTTGTAAGAGGACGGGCTTTTTAAATGATTATTTAAAAATGAGTGTTTTTTAATATGTATTGAAATAAACCCCAAAAAACTAATAGGTCATCGGCTTTTTACTATCTCGCTAACCAATAATCGGATTTAAACCTATGAGGTGTCGTAGGACTCGTGGTGAACTCTCCTTTTCTATGGACGGGGTATATCCACCCCAAAATAAAAACGTGGTAAGGGGGGGGAGCTGCTACACTTAGGAAGTTGTGAGCCCCCCCGCGACCTTGGAATGGAAGGAGCCATGCTAGGAGGGCGTGCTTGGATTCGTTTTTTTCGTCTCGTCGTGCTCTTTACGGGAATATAGGTGTCGAAAAGGTGAACATAGGGTTTTGGGGTCTAAAAATGCGTTTTTCACATTTTTGCCGATTTTTGGAAATCGGAAAACGTGATGATGACGTGTGTGATAGTATTTTTTCGTCTCAATGTCCTCTTTACGGAGATGCAAGTACGGAAAAGGTAAAAAGCTGGAAACACGGTTTTTGATGTAAAATGGTTTTTTTTTGTGATTTTCCCTCATATTGCGAAAACTGAAAACGTGATGATGACGTGTGTGATAGTATGTTTTCGTCTCATTGTCCTCTTTACGGAGATGTAGGTATGGAATAGGTAAAAAGCTGGAAACATGGTTTTTTATGGAAAATGGGTTTTTGTGATTTTCCCTCATATTGCGAAAACTGAAAACCTGATGATGACGTGCGTGATAGTATTTTTTCGTATCGTTGTGCTCTTTACGGGAATGCAGGTGTCGAAAAGGTAAAAAGCTGGAAACACGGTTTTTTGATGGAAAATGGGTTTTTGTGATTTTCCCTCATATTGCGAAAACTGAAAACGTGAGGATGACGTGTGTGATCGTATGTTTTCGTCTCATTGTCCTCTTGACGGAGATGAAGGTATGGAATATGTAAAAAGCTGGAAACATGGTTTTTTATGGAAAATGGGTTTTTGTAAATTTCCCTCATATTGGAAAAACTGAAAACGTGATGATGACGTGTGTGATAGTATTTCTTTCGTCTCTTTATTCTCTTTACGGGGATATAGATATGGAAACGTTTAAAAGCAGGAATCATGGTTTTCTTATGGAAAAGGTGTTGTTAATTTTCGCGTTATTTGGAAAACGAATGAGGCGATTTTTATGACGGGCATGTCGATTTATTTGTGTCGTTGTTCTGTTTACGGGAATGTAGGTATGGAAAAGCTGAAATCATGGTTTCCGTCATTTTTTTTCGAGATCGTTGAGGAAAACTGGGGAAAAAGTAAGAAACCAGATTTGAAGTCACGTTATGTTAAGCGCTATGATGTTGGTAAAACACCTATGCATTATTATTATTATTTGTCATGACTTGTCAGGGCTCACACGCAGAGAGAGAACTTGCTTGATGAAATGAGAATTGAAAGCATTGAGGCTGAACCACGGCGAGCCAGACAAGACGTCTTATCATCGTACGTGCCTCGCAGCAGAGAGATAAGAAGCAGGTGTCATTATACAGTGTGCGGCTTTATACTGTGTATGTCATAGCCTAGTTTCATTATGGACTCATCATGCAACGCAAAGTTTGAAACGATGGGTGGGTGTATAACATTATGATAAAAGATTGGCAGGGGCTTGATCAAAGAGGTTATTGGACATGTAATAAACCAAAGGGTGGGAATAATGAAAGGTCATGTGATACATCTTTTTGGAAATGTTTTCTTTCTAAATAATTAAATAGGGTTTTATTACAAAAAATTATGTTTATTGACCCATGAATTATACGTGGAAGGAATACCTAACCACTTTACAAAATATTTTGCACCTTTGACTTTAATTACTCGTTCAATGAGATAATCGTTGGGATATAATGTTTTTTGCACTTCTTCATAATAGAATCGTCCCTGAAAGGGTTGACCGCTCTGATCTTCTAAGAGATACGTCACTGGTTGACCTAGCTTGACTTGGCGAATTTAAAAAATTTCTGTCGACCATTGTGGAGTATACGATTTTGAAAACACACTTCTATGTTTACTAATGCGAACAAAATCTACAATTTTAAGGCGATGTCGCCTTGGGTCTACCCTTTTTATAGGGTTAAACAGTCTATTGAGTCTGGGTAGGTTCTTGGTGACGAGGCGAGGTTTCATGTCGATGGTGGAATGAATGGTGTTGTTGTAGCGAAACACAAGTTGAGGTAACCAGTCTATCCATCGATAGGAACCATGTATTGTAAACTCTTTCCACATATAACTTTTTAATGTTCGATTGAAGCGTTCAACTACACTAGCTTTGAGATTGCAATAGGTGGTATAATGGTGAATATCTTTAGATTTGAGAAAACTGGAGAAATCCTTGTTGAAAAATTCTTTCCCCTGGTCGGTTTGTAACAAGTGAGGTTGACGTTTTCATTGTTCAATAATATGTTGAAAGGTCTTTGTGACTAAGACACCAGTTTTATTTTTTACTGGTTGAACAAAAGCCATTTTGGAATAGACATCAATGACAGTCAACATATAGCGTACACCGTCGTTAACGTTAGAATAAGGTATCATTTCAACCAGGTCTGCCTGCCAAAGTTCATCGATTCCTTTGGAAATGACACGACGACGTTCATAAATGCGTCGGGCTGGTTTATGCAATTCATGAGCAATGCCCACTTTGATGGTTGATGGCTTATAAGATAATTTTAGCATCTCGGAGTTGTTGTTCAATGAGGGCGATTTCCGCCTCATGTCCAGTGTGACCAGCTTGTTTTGATGCATGAAGCAAGTATAAGCGCTCTACTAACTGATTGGGGTTATTCCAAAAGGTTATATCTAGGTAGGGTTTTAATTTCTTAAACCTTACACCAGAGGCAGAGTGATGTTTTTGCTTACCAAAGATGTTTGCAATGATGGTTTTATATTTTTGGGATATATTGCCATTGACCTGCTGAGAGGATTTATAGTTTATTTTGTGAGTGTTGGTGTCTAATAAAATGGATTTATATTTAGCAAGGCCCTCGGACGTAAAATCTTGTGTCGAGGGGGTGCGAGAAAATAGCAGCTTTAACAGACCTGGTGTTAATTTATAGTTGATCTTTTTAATGACAGCTTTCGTACGAGCAAATTTAATGGATGAATTCCCAATTTTAAAACTATCATTCTCATAGCGAACACCATAGGTGGTATCTGTCTTTCCAATAAATAGAAGGGTCAGATATGGTTCCAGAATTGCCCCATAATGTTTGATTAAAATGTTTTTGAGTTGAGCTTTATTTTGAGGGGTTGCCAAGACTTGTGAAAACGGAGATGATGTGGAAGAGGACGGTGTTGCCGCTATGACAGAAGATTTTTGTTTTGTTTTTAGAAACTGTTGAAGGGGTGAGGATTTTTTTCTTCTTTCAGGACTAAATACGCTTTCGCTTTCACTTTCACTTTGTTCATGTTGTTGTTCTTCTTCTTCTTCATGTTCTTGATGTTCTTGTTCACTAACATTAGAGGAGGAGGAGGAGGAGCATTTTACCTGTCGTGTGGAATCTGTTTGAGTAAATTTTGAACTTGTTATTGGTTTGGTTTGAGAGGTAGCAGCAGCAGTAGCATCAGAAGCATTAGGTTTGAATCTCATAGGATCAACCGATGATGGAGCATGTTTTATCATGGGTAAAGGATTGACGTTTTTTAAACGTTGCAATTCACGAAATTTATGTCGAATCGTATTTCGTGCCTCAATAATACGCTGCATGATTTGAACATGTTTCTTGTACCCTATGGCGTTCGCCATGGTTTAGGTAAAGACACACTAACAGGAAATGTCCAACCCTGGGTCTTTTTAAACAGAAATAAAATGATCAAAACCCAAGCGATAACGTCCCTCACATCGTTCACTCTGTTTATTTATGACCAAACAGGCATGGGGATGATGGTTCCAACACGAAGCACACAATTGCGTGAAAGCTGTAAAGGACATATCTGGATTCACATGATCTTGAAAAATATGATAAAGATTTCTAGAGTCTTGGCGGAAGAGAACGATGAGATTGGCATTGTCACGAATCAACTGTTTGGGGATTTTGGAATAGGTCTGAGCCAGATAAAAACAATCCACTTGTTTATGGCGTCCCATACTAAAATACTCTTGAATAATGGCCTGTCGTTGAGTGGCAATATCATCAAAAATTATAATGGAATCTGGTTGAATGCTGTCTGGTCGAATGACATCTTGAGGTGAGGTGAATGTAAAATAGCCCATGGTTTCTTTATTTAACGAAGACATAATTTGTTCCAGATACACGTACAGAGGCTGGTAAAAGGATTTGGCAAAAATATAAATATTTTGAAATCGTAGGCCATGAGGCGCTGTAATAATGTTCAGCAAAACATTGGTCTTTCCACAACCTGAATGCCCTACCATGATACATCGAACGGTAGATGGGAATAGGGTGCCATGACGTTTAGGTTCGCACACGGACAGTGATAGCTCTGAAACCAAATCAGAGACGGGCAAAGCATGGGGTTGTTTCATTAATTCCATTGTGTCGACGACTGACTTATTTTCATGTGTGTATAAGGTTTATATATATATATAATATAGGTTAGTAATATAGGTTAGTTAACGTCTATCACCATGGACGTGTTTGGGAGAGCTCGTGTAACCATGGCCACGGTCGCCTCTATGTCAAAACAGACACGAGAGGTGGCAACAAAAAGCTATGTCGATCGCAAAGTGCAAAGTGTCTATCACATGGCCCCGAGACTAACCGCTGAGGGCTATTCAGCCAATCATCATCGTATTATTGATGTGCAAGAGCCTCGAGACGAAAATGATGTCTGCACGAAACGTTATGTGACCTATCAAATGAAAAGGCTTTATAAATTTGTCCCATCTGTATTTTTAGTGTACCTGTCAAATCAAAAACTGGACAATGACAGAAACCATTCCCTACCACCACTGGTGAATGATGATCTTACCTATATGCTTGCTTCCGGTTTAAGTCGTTATCGACTGCATTGTGATGGTGTAATTCATATTAAATATGCCATGCCTGATGAGAAACATTTAAAAATACAACTAAACGGTGATAGAGTGTTGGCCCACAACCATCAAAGAGTAAATGTTGGAGATGAATTATCCTTTCATCTTATGCTTACGTTTGAGGAAAAGGAAGCTGGGAAAACGGTGAATGATTTTCCGCTTTATATAGAATTGGAATATACTGCTATGAAATAAGGTTCTCTACGTTAGTTGTTATCGAATGTTTGTTGTGAAAGGTTCACCAAGTAGCAGCATGGTGAAAAAAAGATATGCTATGAACATGAAAAAAACAGAACTCAAAAAGAGAAAAAAGCCACGTCGGAAACCAAGTCGATCTGCCTCACACCCAGTGTTAAAACTTAAAAAAACTAAAAAAAATCTAAAAAGAGTGGCTATCGAAAAAGCTTTACAAGCGGTGCGATTGTCTACATCTCCGAAATCGCAGCATCATGTATCGATAAAAAGAAAAGGAAGAAAGCAAAATCGTGGGCGAGTCATTCCTGTTGCTAAGCGTGGGGGTTTTTTGCCGGCTTTATTTGCAGGGTTGGCAGCTTTGGGGTCCCTTTTGGGTGGTGCCAGCGCTGTAGCGAAAACCATAAAAGCCGTCGAGCAAGGCAAGCAACAACTCAAAGAAAGCGAGCGACACAATAAAACGTTAGAAGCCATTGCGATGGGAGCTAGAAATGGCAATCCTTTAAAGCCAGTCTTTTATCCACAAGGTAGTGGCCTACCGTCTAAGACAAAAAAAAAATGTCCATCATCGATAAGCGCTTAAGGCAACTGCCTCGTCATGCCATGACCCATGAAGAAGTGGAAAGCTATGCCAAACAACTCAAGATTTGTCATTTTCGAGGTGTATTTATGCGAAATGAATTACCCAAAGCACCGTGGAAAGAAGAACGAGCCATGATGAATTTAGATGATGATGCAGGTCCAGGAACCCATTTTGTAGCCTATGTGAAACAAGGTTCCACATTACGGTACTTTGACAGTTATGGAAATTTACCACCCCCGATCGAGTTGCTACGTTATTTGGGAAACCGGGTAAAGATATTCTATAATGTGAATCGTCAACAAACCTTTGACAGTCAAGAGTGTGGCCGTTTGAGTTTACATTTTTTATATAAGAGGTCGCGTTAAGCAAACAGTTTCATCATTATGAATGTCAACGCCAAGACCTTTACCGTGCACAGTCGCGGGCCTGAAGTGTCCCTGGATTTTTTCCCCCCATTGAATTGCAACCAGAACAATCCTATGTAAAAAAAATGAAAATCCACAGCCTGCTTCCAGTCTCCGACCGGGTCAGGAATGGAATGAATGAAGCCCCCAACTAGCGGCGAGGATATGAACTGTGCCGGCTGCCGAGGCCTGACGCACTCCTCTGGGGCAATGATTAAATGAATGACAGATGAAATGAAATGATAGTGGAGAGTGTTGCTGGAATGAAATTTTAACAGGGAAAACCGGAGTACCCGGAGAAAAACCTGTCTGCCTCCGTTTTGTCCAGCACAGATCTCACATGGAGTGACCGGGATTTGAACCACGGACCCAGCGGTGAGAGGCCGGCGTGCTGCCGCCTAAGCCACGGACTAGGATTAATTTCTTTGGAAAGTTACAACAGAATTTACAATATTCAACTGGATATGAATGACAAATTTTATTATGATGATTATATGTTGACATTACCCCCTGGAGGTTATTCCATAGACGATGTTCATGAGGCCATTAGCGTGTCGATGATAAAACAATTTGGTGTCAAACCATTTGCGGATGGGACACACAAATTTGAACTTACAGCCAATACAATAACTCATCGCTGTCGTATTTTCTCTACGTTTAACATTGACTTTGAAACACGAGTTCATTCTATTGGTCCTTTATTAGGATTTAAACCAAGAGTGTTGGCAGCTCACCATCCCCATGAATCAGATTATCCAGTGAAATACATCGAGGACCATCACATTTCTGTAACTTGCAATATTATTAGAGACGTATTTACGAATCAAGAACAAAGCCATTCCCTGTATGATTTTATTGTCACCTCTCCTTGCGGCTATATTATTCGTGAAAACCCTTCAGTGGTTCTATATCATCCTGTGTGTGTCAGTGATATTAGTAATATTACCTTACGCTTAGTGAATAGAAACCAACAACTGATTGCTTTGGACGCCAACACCCCTGTGACCTACAAGTTGGTTTTAAAGACGCTATGAAATTTATCTATAAAGCAACAACAACGTCTACGAGGTCGGTTAGTTGCCCGCCGTGTATGAAACGGTTGACACGAGTAAACCGACAACGCTTACAACGCATTGGTTATACGCTACACCGCAATCATGAACAAAGAGCTGTTGCAAGTGTTAAATCCCATACAAGTTGAAGATGGCGTCGTGCGCATTGATATGCATTCCTATCAACCTCAAGCAACAGGAATGAATAACAATGACGAGATTCAATTCATCATTAACAATCAAGATATTTTTACTCTACCTCATGAAAGTGTCCTTCAAATTGAGGGTAAATTGATGAAAGCAGATGGCAGCACACCCACAACGTCTGCGTTGGCGAATCATGGTTTGGCTTTTCTGTTTTCTGAAGTACGTTATGTGATAAATGATATTGTCATAGATATGACTCGAAATGTGGGCATGACTAGTCTTATGAAATTATATCCATCCTATAGCGAGGAGGAAAGTAAAACGCTTTCTATGGCAGGATGGTGTCCCAACAGTAGCAATGACTGGCTAGTTCATACCGATGGCACTTTAACAGGCTTCCTACCCTTAAAATTACTCCTTGGCTTTACCGAAGATCACAAGCGTATTATTTTAAACGCAAGACAAAGTTTGTATCTGGTGAGAGACCGCAGTGATTATAATGCGCTGAAAGGAGCCTCTGACCAAGTGATAGACTCAAAAATTCAACTGCTTCGATTACTATGGAAAGTGCCCCATGTAACGCTATCGGATCGTAAAAAGCTAAGCATGTTAAATTTAGTGGAAAAAATAAAGCCTTGCCTATCGCCTTTCGAAGTTGGTGTCTACATGAATACCCCTTGCTACCTGCCACAGACACACATAGTTGGAGTGTCAAATCGAGTCGCTCTACCGAGAGACCCCTCTATGTTATTATTGGTTTTCAAACCAATAGAAAATACCAACAAAGCAAAGATGTCACCTTGTTTGATCACATTCACTTGATAAATATACGACTATTTTTAAATAATGTTTGCTTTCCCTATGAGGGGTTGGAACTCAATTTTTCAAAAAATAAGTTTGGCCCCCTTTATGACATGTTCGCTAAATTTCAATCGTCTTATTATGAAAAACAGGAATGTCCTATGTTGTCGCCACAAGGGTTTAAAGCAAAAGCACCACTGATTGTTTTCGACTGTTCGTATCTAGAAGAATCTATGAAAATCACCACCATTGATTTAAGGGTAGATTTTGAAACACAAGAAAATGTCCCAGACCATACCAGTGCCTACTGTTTCATTATTCATGCTAGACAAGTGAAATATCATCCTTTGTCAAATTATGTCACCAGCATGTAAGCCATCTGTGGTCGAATGAAAAAAAAAAGATCATCATTCATAGGATTGATGATAAGCGTCTGCATGCACAGTATCTGTTGCGCTCTGGCACTGTGCCCACATACGACAACAACAATCATCATGTGTCCCTCAATAAGCAACAGCAACAACAACAACAACAACGTGACAGACAAACCATGGAATTTAAAATGTGAATTTAATCGTCTGAAAACTTTTGAAACATGGACAGTTCCCTTTATGGATTGTGGAGAATTGGCTGCGAGCGGATTTTATTACTTAAAACGTGGGGATGTGGTCAAGTGTATTTTTTGCAACATTGAAATTGGGAACTGGGAAATAGGGGATCGACCCTTTAGCGATCATCAGCGATGGAGTCCATCCTGCCCTTACCTCAATCGCTAATGTGGGCAATATTCCATGGAGTTTGAATTATCCTGTTATTGTACCAGACCCTGCAAAACTAGGAGATACCTGTGGACCGTATGTGCAAACTATTCATTTGAATGCTGTTCCAAATTAAGCCAACAAACTTTGTAATAAAAGTGTAAGTGTTTTTTATGTTATGAATAAAACCTCAAAAAATATTTAGCTGTTGTTCAATTCATTTGTTTCTTTTTTTCCTTAAGTCCTTTGACTTTGCCATGTTAAACCATGGCATGGGTTAGTTGTTGATTAGACGTCAATGAGGTAACAAGTAAAAATAAAAAAAAGCATGATGCGTACACTCATCGTGGATTGTCAGGGGTTTAAAATTGCAGACAACAAATTTATATTTAAGGAAGTCGCTTTTATCGATTGTAGTACGTTTTGGGTGTCTAACCCGATTCATTTGGTGTTTAAACCTCCCTATGCTTTCGAGTTGCTTAGTGAAAAAGATGAAAAACAGAGCCAATGGATTGAAAATCATTTGCAATTAGCATGGAACAAGGGTGATATTTCTTACAAGAATCTTGACATCGTCATGAAAGCTCATTTGTCCGCGGCCAATGTCTTATTTGTTAAAGGGAGTGAAAAACGCCAGTGGCTTCAACCATTTTTACCTCTCACTGTCAATGTATTGACCTTTTAGATCTGGGTTGTCCATCCCTGCAAACGCTCATGGACACTTGTCCTTGCGACAATATTCAGAATAAAGCCTTAGCGCATGCATGGCAATTGTTTCATTGGCTCACCACGAGTGCATGTTGGGAGTTGTTCAATAAAATTAAAACTGAAAGTGTATCGCCCAATGATAGCAGTGAGACGTGCACACGTGAGGTGATAACATCAACGTTATAGACATGGACGCCACTACAATCGACAAGGCTATTGGAAAGTTCTTTGTGTGCAAGAAAAAACTGATTAGCTTTACACAACATGATTTATTAGCACTACCTAAATTATTTCTTTTTTATGTTGCTGCCAACGCTGTCAAAGAAATTTGGGAAAAGGCGCCTGCCGAGTGGACTAACGACTCTGTATTGAGTGAACTACAACCATGCAGTCATTTTTCCCATCACAAGCAATTAACCATGGCAAAAATACCTTTCATTCGACAGTGTGCCACATGCCAATTAATGAAATTATATCATGGTCATAAAACTCAGTGTAAAGACATTGTTTCATCATTCCATGGCTGTCATGCGGAAAACAACCACCATCTACCATGCTCGTCAGCAGCCGGCGACAAACAACAACAACAACAACAACAACAACAACAACAGCAAGAACAAGAAGAAGAAGAACAAGAAGAACAACAAAAAAAGTGTTTTTCACCGATTGAAACCTCTATGTCCCAGGTATACTGGCCGTGGAATTATTGATAACATTATTAAAAACTTACCATTCGAAGCTCACTTACCTGCTTACAGCTTCTGCGGCCCTGGTACTCGTCTTCAAGATCGTTTGAGGAGAGGGGATATGGGAATCAATGCTTTGGATCATGCATGTCTTAATCACGATAAAGCCTATGAAAACAGTGATCCCACACTAAGACGCATTGCCGACAAAGTCTTGTTAAGCATTGCCAAGCAACGATTAACAGCTTCAGATGCCAGTCTAGCAGAACGAATGGCAGCATTTATTGTGATTGGTGCTATGAAGAGCAAATTACTTTTATCTAGATATGGACTTTAACGTAATACATTTATTTAAAAAAATGTATAGTATCACTGTTATCATGACAAAAAATAAACAAAAAGACTAGAGTCCATGTTGTGTTTTTTCCATTATTATTATTCACTCATAGTTTCATCATTATAATTATAAATAAAATGAATAAAATGACATAAGTGACAAACAATAAAAAAAGGGACAGCAGTGCATCGTTATAAAAAATTACTAATTGTAGTAAATCTATTTTTCAATCACAAACAATAAAAAAGGACAAAAGTCCATCATTTTAACTAATAGTTTCTTCATTATTATAAAAAATTATATACATGGAAATTGTACTAAACCTATAAACAAAAAATTCTACCATTAAACATAAGTTTTGAAAATTTATTTTTTATTATTATTTATCATTGTAAACGTTGAGCAACAATTAATAAACGTCAAACTGTTGAGCACCAAAAAATAATTTTATTTGATTACCATATAGTTATTAAAGAGTAGTGCATGAATAAACATAAAGTCACGGCTAGCGTACAATGATTATTTGTTTTCAATTTTTACAAAACGAACCATGCATCGATTATTTTTTTCACCCTCATAAATTAAATAGACAGGGTGAATACTGGAATTGACATCTTCCATGACATTATCAGGTAGGTTATTAAATCGTGTGGGAAGAAATGTCTCAAAGTCTTAACAATTGCAAAGAGCTCGTTCACCAAATTTGGTTTTCAGTTTTTGAATTTTATGTATGCGAAAGGGTGTTTGCGTAGGCAATTCACTCATTTTCTTGCGTGCAAAGCCACAATCTTGACCAATGGCGTTCAAGGCGTCCATGGTTGTCTATAACCAAAGAAAAGAGTGTTACTTTCTAACACTCTCGTTCTTATATTACATCAACAACAACAATAACTTTGTCTGTACATCAAAGTATGTTTTTTTTAAAAGCCTGAGTGTTTATGACCTAAAGTTGTAGATAGATAGTATTGGATAAATTAACAAAAATATAATTGTTACATGCAATGCCCGTCCCAACGTTTTTAAATATGTATCTTCCCTAGATATGACGTCACGACCTTTGAAACGACCGCCTGGTGGCTTGGTTCCGATGTTGAACACGAGATGGAAGCTTCTATCGGACTGCGGCTCCCCTAGTCGGAGTTGCTTCTTCAACCGCTAGAGTGTGTTTGGGGTGCCTTCTGGTATCTTCCCAATCGAGAATTATTTGAAGGCTATTATTATTCTACGTCATGAAACAAAAGACTATATATACATCATGCCGCCAAAACATTTTAGTGGTGTCGTGTGAATATTATTTGGTTTTCACATTGTCGTAGTGTGTGTGGCGAATTGGGATTGGTCCGATTTAAATAAACCTGGTGCATGCTGGGTGGCCTTCTTCGCTTTTGTCATCCATCTTGTGAATAATGAGTTGTGACTGCTGGGAGAAGAACTACGCATATTGTGAATCTCGCCAGGGCGAGGGCTTCGCCCTCGTCCACGCTAACTTGGGAATATATCCCAGTATTTGATGATACATGAAGTATTAGTGTGCAACTATCATCTGTGATAATCGTGTAAATAGTTTCTGCGGCCTTAATATGGAAATGCGATATTGGTGTGCTTCTCATCGACCTGCAGTTGTCAGCCATCTCATATTTTATTTTATTTTTGGTGATATAAATCCTTTAAGGATATCTAAGTAGTTTAACGAAAAGAAAAATTTAGTGTCTCCCCTAAAGGTATGTTTTGCTTTTTATTTATTTTAAATTATTGGAGCTCCATATTTTGCATTGTGTACTGAAAGTTTTTTTTTGTTCTGAAGGTTGACTTTGGCCTTGATATGTCACCTATGAAAATGTAAATTTTTTGTTAAACTATATTTGTCCGGGGAACACTACTGTTTTTCTTCTTATTTTATTATTTGGCATCTGGCTAAGGCATTTTCTTCTTATAATATTATGGTACTGGCCAGACGAATCTATTAACACTAGGCCTAAATTTGTTCATTAGTCGGTCGGTGTTTAGTCTGATCCGTTGCCTTTAAAAACTATTTGATCTCGTAATGTCTTGAGTTTGTTTATATCTAGCTGTATTCTCACTGGAGAAGATTTAATTTAAAAATGTAAATTACGCGTTTCACACAAATACGTACTGATGTACCTTCAACTGTTCTTGGTCGCCATGGTAACTTGTTGACAGAAGTGTATTGTGGGTTTTGTTTTCTGGCGTGATTTTGAAGTGCACGTTCTTGGGTCATGGTGGTGTTGGTTAACTTATTTGTTTTAAATTTTCCTTTGGTTTTCCTTTTTTGGAGTTTTCTTGGTACTCCTACGTTATTCTTTCGTTACCTTGTTTATGGTAATATATTGCACTAGTTTTTTTTTTCTGATTCTCCAAGGCCCTCATTGTCCAGTTTGGGAATATGTCTGGTGCTTATTAAGTGTTTATTTGGTTTGTAGCTTTTCATTCTCTTACCTCAGGTAATTGTTTATTGATATCGGCCTTATTTTTTTTTATTTCTACAGTGAGAATTCTAGCTGAGGTTTTGTTTTATTTTGTAATTTATGCTGCCTGATGCATGTTCTGTTTTCTGGTGGAGGTGTTCTTTTAAATTTTAACATTAAATTTTCTTTTAAATTTTTAAGCAACTGTTGTGGCATTATTTCGTCGGCAGTAGTTCTGTTGGTTATTGGGGGATGTCTGTAGTCGAGCCTGTGTCTTCCCCTTCTCCACCCTCCTTCCACCCCTTTTGGTGTTCTTCTGTTGGGACATGTCATCTGCAGGTGATTTTGCAGTGGAAGCGACGCGGACCTCTAAATAAAGGTAAGTAGGCCCATCCACCTGGCCATCCCACCCGTGTCAATAATAATAATGTTTGTATCATTTTCAGTCAAAACATACATTTGGAAATTATTTAATAGGAAATGTTTTATCAAAATTAAGTGTGAATCATTTTCAAGATCTCTTGGAGGTAAATGCATGTCTCTGTTGTGAATGGGAATTAGCCTATTATTCCCTTGTCGAATGACTTGTATTCGTTTGCCCTGTTGTTGTGCAAATTCACACTGCATTCTGTTAAATAAATAGTATCAACAGATACTAAGAGCAAACATCTGAATGCTGTTGGTAACCTATAAAAGGCAAAGTTAACACGCTATGCATTTAATAACCATGTCTACATCCAACAAAACAAAATTCAAAACTACAAATTTAAACCAGTGTGTATGTGTTCATCAACGTGAATAAACGATAAACTAAAACAAACAAAAAAATAGCCAAATGTATTCTAAACGTAAAGTATGCACCTGAAAGCCGAATGTAAACAAAAAGCCGTAATCATGACATTATGTTGTTAGTTTCTAACAAATCTCATTCTATGAGGCGAATATTGATTGATAGGTAAGCTAAGACAAAGGTGGCTAAATGCTTGTTGTCGATACGAAGTGATTCGTTCCTCAGCAGGAAATTTATAAAAATGAAAACAAAACATTTGAGAGGTTATTGGAAAATAAACATTAAACAGGGGTTTTGTACATATTGTACACCAGAAATCTGCAAAATGATCCTCGTCAGCTAATTTAACAATCATTGATTCATGGTTAAACCGTACCATGCTTTATGAACCACTTGCGTGGATACATTATTTTCAAAACAAAAATTTAGCATACAGGATTTACAATAGTGATGACCTGGGTCATGAAACAAATCATCATTATCATCACGATTAATGAAGCTGTCATAAAACGTGGTATCAATGCGTACTTTCGTGTTTCTATATTCTGAAGGATAGGCCACACGTTGAGGATTATGAGACACCATCGTGGCATATTCATTGAACGTGGTGTGTTTTGTGACGATAAAACAATCTTCACCGTGGCTCATGATTGAATCTGAAAAGTAGTCGTTGCCGTTTACTAAGTGAATAAATAAAAAATACTATGTACTATATACACTGTCTGTCCCCTAAGTCAATAGCAAAATAAAATAAAAAATAAGCAAAACACAAATAAATAACCATCTGTCTGTTGACTTCTTTAGCCGTAGGCGGAAAACATAACATGCAACATATAAAAAAAAAATTCTGTTCAGATAATGGACTGGCGTTGTTTTCAAATATATCACCACTCATAACTCTAGCCATAAAGTGAGAGTTTGTCCACAGTAAAAGCAGAAGATATTTGTTTTTTGTTCTTGCATGAGACCTACTAAGCCACAACCTAGTGTAGCCTATTAAGCTGTGCCTACTGAGAAAGTGCACACTTTGCTGAAACATGAGGCCTACTAAGCGACATCAATAGTGAGGGTGGCTACTTGTTTGTTTTTTCCTAACCTAACCTAAAAAAGCCAACATGTTTTTAATCTAGCCTGTGCACAGTGTACCATGCAAACGTTGATGCATGGCTCTCTTTATGTGTTGACAGGCATAGCAAAAAAAAAGTTTATGTACAACTATTTACAGGCATTCACACATCCATGCATACATCCATGCACGCAGGTTAAAAAACAAAAATTATATGATACACTACAATTTTTTATTTTTATTCCGAGGCTCAAGATGGCATCTCGCATTTGATAGCAATCAAACCAAACACTTGCCGTATTGTACAACAACAATAGCAACAACCATTACTGGTTGTAACCAAATGGGACGCTTGTCATCATATCCTGACACCACTGTCTCTTGTCGTCCAACAAAGCGAGTGTTTGTTTTCGCTGCTTCATTAAAAATAAATCATGATTTTTCGAGAGAATCCTAAACTGACTATGTGCCATGGCTGTGTGGGTCTGAAGGACGTGTAAATAATCATCCACACAGAGTCGTTTAACCACATGCTGGCTAATCCCTTTGGCTCGCATAGATTCGCATCGATCCACCTGTCGAAAACTATACATTTTCGGAGCGAGACCTACAAACTCAGTCATCATGGTGTCTGAACACTCATCTTTCATTAAACCAATTTCTTTTTTGTTCAGACGGGGGATATCGAACACGTTCTTCTCACTAAACGAGGACGTGTTAAACCATTTTGGGTTTTGTTTGATAACGACATACGGATCACAGTCACGGATATGGTAAATAAAACTATCCGTGTCTGTATATAACAAGTAAATGGTACCAAACCGCTGTATTGCAAAACCATAATGGAATTTATACATGTGCAATTTTGAAAAATCTAAAATGACTTGGCCTAAATAGATAGGCTTATTCATGACCACTTTAGTTTTGGCAAGTTCAATAGTCAGTAGATCATGATCAATAATGTTTAAAGATTTGAAATTTGGTTTTGCAATATAGTTTTGAGCTCCCCATCTGCCATGCCATGTGTTGACCAACTTAATGTCCCTATACTGCCGTACATTTTCCAAACTCTTGCCATAGATACAATTATTCATTAGTTTAAAAAAGTTTATTTGAAATGGTTGAGTGGCACTTTGTCTGTGACTGGTATTTAAATCCATGTATGGTTTCAACCATGGTTTCTGACAAAAATAAATACCTCTATGGATTTTTTTCAGGGTTAAGCCCTGGGCTAAACATTCTACCAGCATGTCAATATGCAACACATAGTGATTTTTATCATACAAGGTACCCATCAATTTCTTATGATTGCCCTTACTCTCGGGCGGCACCATTTTCTCTATGCAAAAGGGGAAATCACCATGTCGCTCTCTGAGATGGGGGGGGGGGGGGATAAGCTAAGTCAACGTCAAGAACATACCCTACGTCCTGTTGCTTGCTGGCGCTATGCACATTAAAATCTTTAATTTCATTCTCAGACAGCCAGACAAAGTTTCTGTACGGCAGTGGTCGACTCATTGCGTGACCGTATAACTTGTTTACGTCGAAATACATTAGGTAGGATTCTGGTTCTTCGGGACAATAATCAGGCATGTAATGATTATTTGCCTTGGCATGTCGCTGTTTGAGCGATACGAACCCCCCACGGATCCCTTTTTCCATCATGAGTACCATATCGGGATCCGTCAGTAAATCAAGCTCAATGTGGGTAAATTTGAGGGCAGCGTCCCAACTTAACCCTGGACTGGTATAGTAGTGGGCGGGGTGAAGGCCATAGATCGTGTGACATAGCTGACGAAACGTTTTAAAAACGTCGGTCAACAACAACACGTCTAATTTTAAGTAGTGCATAGCATACTGGCCCATGGTTTCTATGCCAAACACTCGCCAAACATGCTGTGCGTGGGCCTAGTCTTCTTCACTGATGGTGCTTTGTGTTAACTGAGAAAAGAATTTTTCTCTTGGCGGCAAAGTCGTTTCTTCAAGCACCTCGTAACTTCCCACATAATCATAAGGAAAATGGCCTTTACGAACACACAATTTAAATTGATTTGTATCCGTAAAGTGGGAATGGGTATGTTTCAACTCATCTTCGCTTAAGCCTTTCACAAGACTATCCAGCGAAATAGACATAAACTTGAATGAGTCGAGAAAGCGAATGCCCATGCTTCCTTTTCTCCATGAAAGTGAGGTAAAGCTCTCATGGTTCTTAGCTAGAATGCTGAATGTGCTCTTATCTACATGAGCAAATTGTTTTACAATGAAGTGAAGGTCATACCGGGAGAAATTGTGTAAGAAGACAGGGAAGAAGCGAGGTGTAGAGTACTTCAAATTGCATTCGCTATGAGCAGCACCTCTAGAATGCCCTGTCCTGTGGCAGTGGTCTCTTACTTTTTTTTCTCCGCCTAAAATGGGCTTTTCACATATGTGGCAGGTGGTGGCTTGATCATATTCTCTTTGCTGTACGTCATTCATCTGAATTGGTACAGGGTTGTCCAAAATTTTTTCTACTTTGCCCGCTAAAGCCGCCATTTGATCAACAAACCACTGCGCACAATCCTGACCTTCATGTCTTACATACTCACATTGTGAATTATCATAGTGACAGACAGCATAATAGGCTACAGCAAAAGGCTCATGTTTCTGCACTGGATAGGTTGAGCTTGTATGGGGGCTTGGTTCACATCCCTGAGTGGGAACAGTAAGGGCCTCAAAATCAGCGTAAACAGTAAATGGTGTTGGGAATTGACTTCCAACCTGGCCACAGATGGTGCCACCTTCCAAGCTCCATAGCCATTGACATTATGTTGGACTGCAGTGTGTGTGTGTTATATCTGTACCCCTCTGTTCTTTGTATTTTGTTACTCTGTATTCTGTGGTGTGCAATACAAGATGGCGAGTTTAGAATAGTGACCAGTGTGTGTTGTCTGTTTACACCCCCTCTATCCCTCCACATTTGGTGCCGAAACACTCGGGAAGACTAAGGATTAACTACTTCAACGGAATTGTATCTACAGACGAACTTTCTACACTACAGGAAGCTCCACGACGAGGGAAAGAGGATAGATACTCCAGAACCATCCCACGCCAGACGCTGAGATGCCACCATTAGCCTACACTGCACTCTCAGATAAGTCAACTTCAATACGAAAGAAAATAGCATGTTGAAACAACTGATATTTCTTCATTATTATCATTTGGATTTATGAAGCTAATATACGACTGCTATTACACGAACAGGAACTGCGTATTGTCAACCAAGAAGCACGCATCCTGTCTACTGTATTTGTTTATTATCATTATTAGCGAGATAGATAACTGGCCCTCGCTAAAGAGAAACT
The DNA here is from genome assembly GCA_946902985.2 of Meconema thalassinum. Taxonomy (NCBI): domain Eukaryota; kingdom Metazoa; phylum Arthropoda; class Insecta; order Orthoptera; family Tettigoniidae; genus Meconema; species Meconema thalassinum. The sequence continues at coordinate 598,009,899 of OX336388.2, read as the reverse complement.
GTACGCACGGATGTTGTATTATATTATGAAATGCCTGCATGAATATTGTGCATGACTTATTAAGGAATCCAGTGTTCCTTTAATCTACAGTATTCCAAAGTAGTAGAATATCTTTCCTCCGCTGGACTTTGCAACGGGTCACGCATGTGTAGTTCCGTTCAGTTCCGTGCGATCTGAGCGCAATACCTACATCAACTCAACAGCGCCATCTATTAACTCACGCGCCCTACCAGTCATTCTCCAGCGCCATCTGTTAGCAAGGTCTTAAGATCTTCCACGGACCTAGCACGCCCTCTGTTAGCCCTCAAAGGTACCGGTGCGGTACGGATCCCCCTACCCGCCCGTAAGCTCACCGCTCACTACGTCACGTCTGGAGGGAGGCCTGTCAGTCAAGCTTAAGATTTATTGCACCCATTATGCCGACGGAACAAGAGACCGCTACTGCAGTAAGCCTGCACAATCTAAAAAGGAAAAGAACACGTGAGAGAGCGAATGCCACACGCTTCATTACAGCCATTAACAGCCTTACAGAAAACACAGCATTGGAAGACTTCACATTCCACCGCGATAGACTGCAGGAAACACTCACCAGCTTAACCCAACTGGACGATGGTATTCATGATCTATTATCTGACGCAGAATTCAATGCGGACATTACTGTATGTGACGAATATATTGACAATGCAAAGCGCGCCATACAGAAAGCTACTATTGGAGCGGACAAGAAGCTTTACTCTGTCACCTCTACCTTGACCATAAACGAAGCTCCCACCACTCCCACCATGCCCACGTCACAACCAATTAAGTTACCCCCATAAAACTTAGCCCCTTCACGGGAGATATAGAAGAATGGTCTCGCTTTTGGGAGCAGTTCACTACTTCCATTGACCAGAATCCTACAGTATCGCAGGTCAACAAACACGTCTTTCTGAGAGGTTACTTAGAAGGGGAACCCAAGCATCTTGTCGACGGTATTGCTATCACAGCTGGCACTTATAATGCCACAAAGAAAATTCTCATTTCCAAGTACGGAGATGAAAATAGAATTATCCAGGCGCACTTAGACTATCTGGAAAACATACCGCCGATACACTCCGCCACCCCCGAGTCCCTAAATCACACTTACGTTGAGTGCAACCGACGGATTCAAGCACTGCAGGCTCTGGGAGAAAATATTTCCAACTACGGTCGCGTGCTAGCCCCCAAGATACTAAGAGCGTTCCCAGACGATATCTGCCGGCGTTGGATCATCCACACGCGGAGAGACAACGTTAGTGAAGGTGACATCATCAAACTCATGTGTTTTTTGAACGAAGAGGTTGAAGGTGCCCTCATTAGTCAAAAGATTCGGGGGGAATCCTATCAGCACCCGGCTTCTGTCCCAGCAACAGCGGCGTTCCAGATTGACACTCACGCCAAGAAAGGGAAGAAGAGAGAGAAGGAAAGACTACAGCCATTTTGCGTCTTTTGTGAGGGAAGAGGACACTGGGCTCAAGATTGTACTAAGGTAATCGGGACTGACGCTCGAACTCAGAAATTGAAACAATCATCGCGTTGTTTCCTCTGTCTTAAACGAGGCCATCACACAAAGGACTGTAGCAGGAAAGGAAGAGCTTCGTGTTCCCAGTGTGGAAAAGGTCACCATAGAGCGATTTGCAGCAACTTAAATCATTTCCCTGTCGCGAATTGCACAGAAACAACCGCCGTTGGTAAGATAAACGTCACTACTCCGGGATTTACCCATCTCCAGACTGCTAGAATATGGATCTCGGGACCAACGGGTTCGAGTAAGCTGACGAGGTGCGTTCTCGACGGAGGTAGTCAATCCAGTTTCGTCAAAAGTTCTTTGGTCGATGAACTGGGTCTGGAAGTCATTGGAGACGCATCATTAAAGGTTCACGCGTTTGAAACACCATCCAACACATCACATTCACGTAGGTTCGTTCGCCTGAAGACGAGAGGATTTTGGGACAGTACCCAAGTAACATTGACGGCATTTGAAACCACCCACTCCTTTTCTCACCACCCAGCAGTACCACGAGATATCACGATGACTGGACAAACGCGGAAACTGCAATTGGCTGACCCTACAGATGATTCAGCTGACCTTCCAATCGAGCTGTTAATCGGAGGAGATCAGTATTGGACAATCGTCAGTGACTCTGCCCCGATACGACTCTCCTCGTCAGTTGTGTTAATTCCATCGAAATTTGGATGGATATTCACCGGAAACCGCTCAGGTGTATCAGCTACTAACACGGTTGTAAACTTCATCGATGCATGTCACTCCATGCCCTGTGACGACTCTCTTCGGCGTTTTTGGGATCTGGAGTCCGTTGGGATTGCAGCTGAACAAGACCGAGCAATGAGCGCTAAAGACACATCACTTCTAACACAATTTCACGCGTCTTACTGTATTGAGGACCAAAGAAGAGTCGTACGGTTGCCACGCAAGGAAACTATGGAACTTGCCAACAACTATCACGTTGCAGAAAAACGATTCCAATCACTGGAAACCCGATTCCGGAAGAACGAAGCCCTGAAACAAACATACACGAACCACATGATGGACTACATAAGGAAAGGCCACGTGGAACTAGCTCCAGAGGAAACCCGTACGGATGAGTTTTATCTTCCTCATCACTTGGTAAAGAAAGAAAAACATGGAACCATTAAATGGCGTATAGTCTTCGACGCATCGTCACACGAAGAAAACGCGCGCCCACTCAACGAGACCCTGGAAATGGGACCCAACCTACTCCCCGAACTGTTTGCAGTATTGTTGCGGTTCCGTTCATTCCCGTACGGTGTGATAGGAGACATCAGCCAAGCGTTTCTTCAGTTGTCCCTTCACGAAGAGGATAGAGACTTGACCAGATTCCTGTGGTACCGTGTTGTCGAAGATGAGAGCTGTGCTCAAGTGGCTTCCAACGAGCAAGCGATTTTTCGCTTCACAAGACTCCCATTCGGACTGACTTGCAGCCCATTCCTCCTTTCAGCTACACTGAGAGAACTAGCCACTAGAAACAGATCTCAGTTTCCTTCCGCGGCTTCATTCATAGATGAAAATACATTCATGGACGACATTATCGCAGGTGCCCGAGGAGAAAATGAAGCGATCGCACTCTACTATGAACTCACCTCTCTCATGAAGAAGATAAGTCTACCCATGTCGAAATGGGCCACGAGTTCCCAACAGCTGATCCAGATATGGAAGGCCGAAGGAAGAGAGATAACTACGGAAACACACGTTCTTGGCGTTCCATGGAACACAGTAACAGACTCGCTCACTATAGATGTTACAGAAATCACAACGAGACTGAAAGATCACCCCGCTACAAAACGACACCTGCTCCAAGCGACAGCTAGTTTCTACGACCCATTGGGCTTAATGACGCCGGTATCAATACTGGGGAAAATCCTATTTCAGGACACATGGCATAGAGGACTAACATGGGATGAACTCCTACCGCAGGACCTTGCCAGTCGCTGGCACAGCTGGACCTCAAGTCTACCCCAACTCTCGCAGATCACCGTCCCAAGATGGGCAGGAATGCCCGAACGCGACATCACAGATGTCCATGTGTTCTGCGACGCTTCAGAGCGAGCGTATGGAGCTGTTTTGTATATACGATCTCTCTGCAATGGCACCACATCTGCCCACATGTTGTGCAGTAAAAGTAGACTTGCGCCAGTCAAGAAGGTGACACTACCACGTTTAGAGTTGCTAGCAGCGGTGATCGGCGTTCGACTCTTGAATTACTGCGCTAAAGCGCTGACCTTCGACACAAGCAGAGGGACCCTGTGGACGGACTCAAGAGTAACCCTAGGATGGATTCAGAATGATCCGAGTCGTTGGAAGACGTTCGTCTGCAACCGCGTGACCGAGATTCAATCCTCTACCACTCCGTCACAATGGAGACATTGTCCAGGCAAGGACAATCCAGCAGATCACTTGTCACGAGGATTGACGGCAGAGAAGATCAAAACTCTTCAGGCCTGGTGGAAAGGACCTTCATGGCTATCTCTCGACCAATGCCATTGGCCCCACAGCTCACCCGTCTCTACGCCCCTCCCTGAAGCAAGAACTCGCGCTCAGGATGTGCTCCAAATTGAATCACCAGACCCAGTAATTGAAGCTACCAGATACAGCTCCTATATCAAACTTCTTCGTGTAACCGCATGGGTTCTTCGCTTCGTACGCCTACTTAGACATGAGGACCAACCAACGGGGGAACTGACAGCAGAAGACATAAATGGAGCCCTCCGCTATTGGATAAAGGCAATGCAAATGGAATGTTTCCCTACCGAAGTTGCAGCTCTCGAACGGAAGACCCCTCTGCCTGAGAAATCGAAGATCAAACGTTTCAATCCATTTCTCGACAATGGCATACTTCGCATCGGTGGACGCCTACAATATGCTGCGGTTTCAGAGAGTGAACGGCATCCAATCATCATGGAAGGACGACATCACTTCACACAACTGCTGATAAGAGACAAACACATACGGCTCCATCATCTCGGAGTACAGATTGTTCTCTCTGACCTCCGAAGCACCTACTGGATCCTTGGTGCTCGCCGTGCCATCAAACACGTCCTTCACCAATGTTTACCCTGCAAGATGGTAAAAAATGTTGGCGGCCAGGCAATAGAAGCTCCACTGCCCTCCGAACGAGTGACCCCGAGCAAGCCATTCGCTGTCACAGGTATCGACTTCACGGGCCCGCTGTACGTCAGGGCAGGAACATCAGCCAAAAAGTGTTATATTACCCTCTTTACGTGTGCCACTACAAGGGCCCTACATTTGGAATTGAGTGGTGATATGAGCGCCGACAGATTCATGCAAGCACTACAGAGATTCGTCGGTAGGCGCGGTCTGCCACACACTATTTATTCGGACAACGCCCAGACCTTTCACGCGGCTAACAAGGAACTGAGTGGCATTTGGGCTTCACTGTCTGCGGCAAAGACTCACCGCTACCTCTCCGAGCACGGTGTAACTTGGAAATTCATCGCTCCACGCGCGGCTTGGTGGGGAGGATGGTGGGAGAGGATGGTTGGATCGACGAAGCGGTGCCTACGGAAGGTACTTGGACGCTCCAGCATCGACGAAGAAGGACTTCAAACAGTACTGGTCAGCATCGAAGCCGCACTGAATTCTAGACCCTTGACTCGCAATGGAGACACCGGCGATGTGTTGACTCCCGCACACTTCCTTGTGGGAGAGAAACTCACTACAGTTCCATCTGGGCCTGAACCACCAACGGGAGTTCCTGTTCGAGAATTCCGACTGCGTCAACAACTGGCAGACGACTTCTGGAAGCGCTGGAGTAAGGAGTACCTACTGTTGCTGCAGAGCTTCCATCAAGTCCAGCAGCCCAAGAAGAACTCCACGCTGAGGGTAGGCGACGTCGCGCTCCTTCAAAGTGACCTTCAGCCGAGACATCTCTGGAGAAAGGTCCGGATCCACGAGCTGCGTACTGGAAGGGACGGGATCGTAAGGACTGTAATCCTTTCCACAGCAGATGGAAAACAACTGGCCCGACCCGTTCAGCTGGTCGTACCTCTAGAGGTAGACCAGGGTGGGGAGGATGTTGGGAATTGACTTCCAACCTGGCCACAGATGGTGCCACCTCCCAAGCTCCATAGCCATTGACATTATGTTGGACTGCAGTGTGTGTGTGTTATATCTGTACCCCTCTGTTCTTTGTATTTTGTTACTCTGTATTCTGTGGTGTGCAATACAAGATGGCGAGTTTAGAATAGTGACCAGTGTGTGTTGTCTGTTTACACCCCCTCTATCCCTCCACAAATGGTACCATGTCTTGTTTATTAGTGGCCTTAAATTTTAAGACTGCGTCATTCCCTTCGGGCAAGACTAGCTTTACTGCCGTCTGCCCTTCACAGTCTTCCACATGTCGTTGTAAAAGTTCAGCAGTTGTAAAATATTGAAGGCAGCGCTCACAAATATGTGTCGTACCATTATAGTTAGACACTTGGATGCTTACTAGTTTTCCTAAATTCTTTATCCAACAATAATGGCTTTTATCCCCGTCAGACAGGAAAAGCAGGTGAATGTGATGTTGCTTTACCTATTTGGTGGCATACAAGGGGCCCACAATATTGGATCCGTCGATGCCATACACCATGAAGGAGAAATTTGAATTATCTTTCTCAAATAAAAGAATTTTATCTAGAGGCATGGGAAATGAAACACGCTCGAGATTGAGAGTTTGTTTCATGTGGTTAAACACATCTTTGTACTGCCCTGGTCTATCACTACGTGTGTGTTCACAGGGTTGCAGACAGCTAACTATACTCCACAAAAAGCAGTAATCGTCTTTATTGCATATGTTGATCACTGACTTTCTGGAAGCGATAAAGCTCGGTGTGGCAATATAGCTACTTCCTGCATTCAATGGATTGTATTTACAAATATTGATTTGCAAATAGGCAATGCTATTGAGGGCCAAGCCACTGGGACCCTGTTGCAACTTATCAAATTTAGTGATAAGCGCTTGAATAGCTTTCTCCTGATACCACGTTTCCAAATTATCAGCTATCAGTACTTTCTCCATTTTTGTACAAAGGTTGAAGGTGTGTTTCTCTTCAACATTATTTTTTTCAACGTAAATTCACACAGTAGTTCGAAATTTATTTTTAAAGCCAGATGCAATCTTAAGCCTTGTTCACATTCACTCAAAAACATGGGAAAACATAATTCCACAAAATCTTTAGGCAACAGACAGTGATTCGCATTGTAAATTCGGCCGGAGCAAACTCGCGTTTTGAAACATTTGGCCAAAGGCTGCCACACTAACACTTCGCTCTCTGATATAGACATGATTATAAAATGGACTAATAAACGTTCAAACCTTACCTTAGAATAGGTTAATCCAAAACCAGCAATTCCACACGGTCACACTTATCGCTTTCACTGACTGGCACACAATCACACTCACAGGCACACAATGGTCGTAGAAATTTGATGATGATTCTTTACAATTGGCCCCAGCAGGAGATGATCACCAACAAAGGTTTCTGTTGATTTGTTTCCAACGATTTATCTGAAAAACAAACCAGTACAATCCGTTATTAGTCATGGTTATATACATTAAACATGTGCATTCATTCATTCATTCATTCATTCATCCATTCATTCATTCATTCATTCATTCATAAGTGTTGCCAAAAACAAAAGGTTTTAAGTGTGCGCAGATAGATAAGACACTCACTCGAAAATAACAAGGTCATTTACAAAGAAAAGAATTAATCAACTGTATATTCATAGCTCACCTTTTTTTTTAAATATCGAAAGCGTCAAGGTAGTTAAAACCTGTTCACTCCATACACGTCTTCATTCTGAAACAATAATATATACACGCCATAAGTTTATAAATTTCCGTGAAATAAATGGCATACATTTAACAACAACAACAACAAAAAAATGGAACAACATGTACTCACCATATAATGAATTATAATGCTTTCAGCAAATGTGCGCTTTGCCGCCACTGTCACTGTCACTGTCACTGTCTGCCTGCTTTCCCAGACTTAATGACGTTTTTTAAATCTGCAACAAACAAGATCCCCAAAAAATACAATCAGTCACTAACTTACTTTTCACGCATACACAAAATAACAATAAAACCAATCATGTCATAATTAACAATAATGAACCTACCTTAGTACAAGTATGGCCGCGGTTCACGTAATTTTTTACAAAGAGCATAAGGCACTTGCATCCCTCGCCTTCAAAGATGATCACAAGAATGATGAGTCTCTCTTACCCTCAGAACATATGTCTCCTCAACAACATGCAAAGTTAACACATTACTTTTTTTGTTCCTACGCCTAGGATGTCGTGGAGCGCACAAGTCAGACCGATTCTCACAAGCTTTGCAATCTCTGCATGAGTGTGCGTGGGAATGCAATGATCAGCTTTTCGACAGAACTGTATGTCCTGCATTGCAAGATCGAGTTACACGTCTGGGTCAGATAACAGCCACCTGCAAGCGAACAACAGGCTGTTATCTCTCTCTGCTGCGAGGCACGTACGATGATAAGACCAGTGTATGTCTGGCTCGCCGTGGGTCAGCCTCAATGCTTTCAATTCTCATTTCATCAAGCAAGTTCTCTCTCTGCGTGTGAGCCCTGACAAGTCATGACAAATAATAATAATAATGCATAGGTGTTTTACCAACATCATAGCGCTTAACATAACGTGACTTCAAATCTGGTTTCTTACTTTTTCTCCAGTTTTCCTCAACGATCTCGAAAAAAATGACGGAAACCATGATTTCAGCTTTTCCATACCTACATTCCCGTAAACAGAACAACGACACGAATACATCGACATGCCCGTCATAAAAATCGCCTCATTCGTTTTCCAAATAACGCGCAAATTAACAAAAAACACCTTTTCCATAAGAAAACCATGTTTCCAGCTTTTAACCGTTTCCATATCTATATCCCCGTAAAGAGAATAAAGAGACGAAAAAAATACTATCACACACGTCATCATCACGTTTTCAGTTTTTCCAATATGAGGGAAAATCACAAAAACCCATTTTCCATAAAAACCATGTTTCCAGCTTTTTACCTATTCCATACCTACATCTCCGTAAAGAGGACAATGAGACGAAAACATACTATCACACACGTCATCCTCACGTTTTCAGTTTTCGCATTATGAGGGAAAATCACAAAAACCCATTTTCCATCAAAAACCCGTGTTTCCAGCTTTTTTTTTTTACCTTTTCGACACCTGCATTCCCGTAAAGAGCACAACGATACGAAAAAAATACTATCACGCACGTCATCATCACGTTTTCAGTTTTCGCAATATGAGGGAAAATCACAAAAACCCATTTTCCATAAAAAACCATGTTTCCAGCTTTTTACCTATTCCATACCTACATCTCCGTAAAGAGGACAATGAGACGAAAACATACTATCACACACGTCATCATCACGTTTTCAGTTTTCGCAATATGAGGGAAAATCACAAAAAAAAAAACATTTTTACATCAAAAACCGTGTATCCAGCTTTTTACCTTTTCCGTACCCACATCTCCGTAAAGAGGACATTGAGACGAAAAAATACTATCACACACGTCATCATCACGTTTTCCGTTTTCCAAAAATCGGCAAAAATGTGAAAAACGCATTTTTAGACCCAAAACCCTATGTTCACCTTTTCGACACCTACATTCCCGTAAAGAGCACGACGAGACGAAAAAAACGAATCCAAGCACGCCCTCCTAGCATGGCTCCTTCCATTCCAAGGTCGCGGGGGGCTCACAACTTCCTAAGTGTAGCAGCTCATCCCCCCTTACCACGTTTTTATTTTTGGGTGGATATATCCCGTCCATAGAAAAGGAGAGTTCACCACGAGTCCTACGGCACCTCATAGGTTTAAATCCGATTATTGGTTAGCGAGATAGTAAAAAGTCGATGACATATTAGTTTTTTGGGGTTTATTTCAATACATATTAAAAAACACTCATTTATAAATAATCATTTAAAAATCCCGCCCTCTTACAAAACTCCTCAAGTGCGCTTGCGTATAAAAAAACATTCATCGCCAAAATGTCAAAAAACAACATGTTTACCCCAAATGGCGTTTCCCAATTCCATCCATTTTAAAAAATAACCTCACCATCACCTAGAGCGGAAAAAATACCATCTAAACGACCCCTCACTCGACCCTACTCCTCCCCCACCTCCTAACCCTTTCCCAACATAGGCATACATATTCAAGCACGAGCGCGACTTGAGGAAACCAACACTACCCCACTACTTGCGAATTATCTTTTAGTTTTTGTATTTTAATTAAATAAAGAGGCTATAGGAAAGTAGGGGGCATTACTAGCAGTGCTAGGACACCCTGTATGTTCTAATCCCATGTTTGATTAGCGAGATATCAGGTTCGGGGCCGATACGAGGAGGGTTCAAAAAGAAGTGTCGCAGCTCTCTCACTACCCCACTACTAACAAGAAACCTGAAAGACGCAGACCTTAGCAAAAATTAAATTATTTAAAAAAATCTGGTTCAACATTGTATTCTAAAAACTATCCGCAAATTTACCCTAAACAATATCCGCAGGTACGCTATCCGCACAGTCATGCAAAAGTACTCGCAAGGTGAAAAATGTTGCAGATATCCGCGGATATCCGCATTCGCACAGTGCTTTAAATTACCGCTTGAATAACCACGGGAAATTCCTCACGACTATCCTTTTCACTCCAAAACTTGCACTTACTAACCTAATCTAACCCGTCCTGTGGTCCACACAGTATTTGCATGATGGTTGAACTCAGGGGGATGACAGATCATAGGGAGCGCGTGGGTCGCTGTAAAGCTCTGCTCTGGATGTTTTGCCGACCAATAAAGAATTAATTTTAGCACTAAGGTTCCGTAGTTGGCACTCATTAACGCTCACATCAAACCGACTGGCGGAAGCGGGAATAGTCTGTTTTGATTGATTTTCCTCGTGGTGTTATGGGTTCTTTTGATTTGTTCGGTATTTTGATTATTTATTTGAATTGAATTGAGAGTCAATCATGCCACTGCAAGGGAGGAAAAATTGCTAAGCACCGGGATGTAAGAATTATAATGATAGTAAGAACAATACGGCAATTTTCATCTTCCCGGTGTTGACCATGTGTAAAACTAGTGGGCAATATGGACTACTCTCGAATAAAAATATATAGAGAATAAATATGTGCATTTCATCTCTTGTTTGTTTTCTTAACCATTCTCCTTTGCATTGCAATAAAATTTGTGGTTTAGGGCTACGAAGAGGGGTGGGTGGCAGCCGTCATGGTAGGCCAAAAGTGAGGTTATGGCAATATAGTGTGTGCATTTGGACAGTTTTCTCTATATACATCGAATATCCCAACAATTCTGTTGAGTAGGAGAGCAATTTTTAATTAGCCTAAAGGTGAATTAATCTCTAGAACGGCATAACTGTGTCCTTCGTGACAAATCTATTGCCAACATTGATATATATCAAAATGTATTATTTTCCTATCTGGACGTATATTTCAGCGCCTAGCGAAAGGCACAGTTATGTTTGTGTTATTTTCATCAATAATCAATAACTCATCGCAGAACATACTGTTCAATTACGTGTAATAAAGGCTACATTCATATGGCTTTTTACCTTTTATGTTGCCAGACTTGCCGGAGCAGTACATAGCCTCAGCCGTTGCTCTCTCTCGGAAGTTCTACAAACAAAAGTGACGAGTCTCTTATAGTTACACGATCCTTGGTCGAAATGCGCTAGTTGGTTTAAACCGTGGCCTACGTTATATACAAGGCCTGGAAATGAGGCGCCAGGCAACATTGCGAGCGATGGTTCGAACTTGTTCCGCATTTTGCCACTAGGTTCGCTGTCTGGCGCCCTTAATCGTACCGTTCGCATTACGTACAATGTGATTAGTGTGTCTGTATTTGGCGGTAAATAAGGTGTCCTAATGAGTGAGAAAGCTAAGGTGAGTTTAAAATTGACTGGCGAAGCGTGTCGTATTATAGTTGTGCTTTCGTTAAGAGCAGTAGACAGCTGTTTGACTGATATTGAGATGGGTGCTAAGTGGTCTCTATGAACAAGACGTAGTGAAAATCAAGTTTTAATCCAGTGTACTAGCGTAAATGTGGCATGTATGTGTGATAAATACTTTAGATATAAATCACTGAATGATTTTAATAGAGTAACTTCTGTGTAAATATTAGTTTTATTATTGTGTTCGTCAAAAATTGGTGTACTGTAGCGTGCCGTATTGTAAATCTCGTCAAGTTAAAGGCAATGGACTTTCGTTTCATAAATTTCCATTGAACAATGACATACTGAAACAATGGGTTTTAGCTGTATCACGTGAGGGAGTAAAGGCAGGATCTTTGTGGATACCAAAACGGTCTTCTACAAATTGTAGGAATCATTTCAAGGATTCTGATTTTAGTATAAGTACTACAAAGTGAACGCTTTTACCGAACGCATTTCCGACGGTTTTTGAGGACTACCCCGAACATAAACAAGCACTAATATATAGAAATACGCGCAAAGGAGCACGTCTCGATAGAAACATACATATCAACAATAAAAGGAAATGTTCAGGTAATTTAAATTTTACGGAAGACTATTGTGATGAACGAATTGAAGAAAACCATGATCAACCACGTTTTAGTGTAGGAACGCAATGTTCTTCAATCAAGCAAACACATTGCAAGTCAACAAAATTAAAATTAAGGAGGGCACTAAGAAAAAATACAGTTTACAGAACTAGAATTAAGTCATTGAATCAGAAGATAATTTCCTTGAAACAAAAATTACACTCAGTGCAACGTCAGGACAAACTCGATGTTCAAATATCGAAGCTCAAGAGTGAAGCGGATCGTGGGGACTTGAAGGCTAATTTCTTACTTGAACAAATTCGAACTTTCACGAAACGAAAGTTTAAACACAATGAAACAACAATAAAAATATGTGTATTGCTTTCTAATATATCACCGTCGGCTTACCGCTTACTGAGAGATATAAATATTTTACAACTTCCTCGTCCACGAACACTGAAAACGTACATTGGGTATTCGAACGGAGAGACAGGTGTCACGTCACTTGCAAAAGCTAGGTTGACAGCTGAAGAAAAGTCACTGACTCACGATAATGAGAAGGTTGGTTCATTAATCATTGATGAAATGACCATAAAGTCTAGACTATTGTATGACAAGAATTTAGACATGTTTCTCGGCATTAGTGATATTGAGAAAGATGCAATTGGAATCTAACATAAATTAGCTAATAAATTATTATGCATACCGTTCAAGGACCTGTCATCCTTCTACAGGATACCTGTTTCGTTCTACTTTACATGTGGACTCACAGGACAACATTTATCTAGGATAACACTGGACGCACTGACTGCGGTTGAGGAATGTGGCTTCAAGGTCATCAGAATAGTGACGGACAATTGTCAGGTGAATGTGTCAATGTTTGAGGCGCTGTGTGGCGGATGTGTCACTCATGAAATTCGTCGCCCGAAAGACGAGCAGAGGTCAATTTTTCTTAGTTTCGATCCGAGTCACATCATTAAGAATGTACGATCACAATAACTGAGTAGGAACTTACTATGTAGATGACAATTTAATAACTAGTGATCATCTCAAGAATCTGTACCACTTACAGAAAAAGCTAGTAGTAAAGCCTGTTAGAAAATTAAGCAGGAAGGTTGTATATCCAAGCGATTTAGAAAAAATGAATATGGCAAGAGCCAAATTGGTGTTTACTCCAGAGACAATAGCTGGGCTTAAGAGCATGGAAGTCGTGTGCTCAGAGAAAGTTGAAGATAAGGACAGCCTACACGAAACAACAAAATTCCTTGAAATTTTTATAAAATGGTTTGATATACATGATATCTTCAATACCACACACGGACTTCATTCCAGAAACACGGACAAGCTTATTTTCAGTGAAGTTAATGATGAGAGACTTTCATGGCTGACCAATGAATTTCTGCCCTACCTGTCACAGATTCAAAGTTATCCCGATAATAAGATGAGACTTACAAAGGAAACGTATCAAGCTTTGGTGCTAACAACTTCATCAACCGTGTCCTGCCTACGATTTTTAATCAGTATCGGCTTCCATTATGTGCTTACGCGGAATCTCTCAATTGACGATGTAGAACTGCTCTTCAGTCACCTGAGGAATAAGGGAGGTAACAATGACATGATGGACGTGAGATCATGCCTGCATGCCATCGAGTCAACACTTATAACATTTTCTAGAAGTGGGAATGTGGAGCTGAGGGAAGATGCAGTCGTAACAGGCGCCTTGACCAAGATTCTGAAGCCTAAAAAATCGCGGAAGGTGCAAAACCCAGCCAATGCTAAAGAAACACCCCAGCTTCCGGCACATGTCTTGGAGATTCTTGAAAGCCCTGTTCAAGATAAGAATATGGGGCATATAGCCTATATTAAGTTCATTGAAATAAAACATTATGGTTGACATTTTAGTATTAAAATCTCTATTTTTGTTTTCAGAAAAGTCAGCGTCTCTATCTTCCGTTTCAATTGCAATGGTAGCGGGATTTCTTATAAGAGTGGCAGAAGAGAGAACGGACTGTGAAGGTTGCTTAGAGAAAATATCAGCTCCAGCAAATTCAAGCCTGCCATTTAGTTTAATACATTTTCAAGACAGAGGGGGATTAAGATATCCCAAATCTTCTTTTATTTATATGTTGGAAACAATTTCTCACTTTGTCACAACAGCCGTAAATTTCATGTCTCGAAAATATTTAGTGTCAAATTTCACAAATATTTTAACATACACGTTTTCCGAGCACACAAAATGCGAAGTGTGTATTGACAATTCTCTCTTCGTAGTTCTTCTGCAAAAGTTCTTAGTCCGCTTTCAAAGAATATTGGCGTGAACCACACGGGCAGTAGTGCAACGTTTCTGAATTTAAGAAGTAAACCACTTGACAGAAAAATTCTTAAAGTGAAGTGAAATACTGTCAAGAGTGAGCTGTATTCATCATTTGCGGGAAACTGGAGGAAAACATGTAAGAAGTGCTAAAAAACATGTATTTAATGTACTTGAGTTGCATGTAACGCATAGTCAAAAGCAGACAACTAGGGCGCCGAGCCGCGATCCTAGTGGCGTAAAGTGGAACTACCAGTTTGGCGTACCAAGTCTCCGCTCTATTTCCAGGCCTTGAGTGTAACGTAGGCCACGGTTTAAACCCAGAGAGTCCAGTCGGCCTACGCTAATGGGTTTGGGAAGAGAGTGGGGGTAAGCAACCTTTCCTGAAATGTTGGTTAAGCCATGAGTTGACTGACAGCTACGTACACCTGGTTCCCCTGGAGATTCCGTAGATATAATCATTGCAGTTTACATGCTATTCATGTACGAGTCCAAGCAATGCGGTGGGAATAGTGCGAATTATCACAATGAGGCCAAAAGAGGAGGTGTTCAAACAAGGAATGTTCCGCCCATTTATTTACGAATGCACCTTGTTTTGCAGTACATTACATAATTATAAGCACTTTGGTTTAGTAGCACAATACTTATAAGCAGTTTGGTTCCCACGATATCGTTTTAAAGTTCATATAACTTGCATTATGAAGACATTTTTACGAAGTTACAACATGAAAATTAAAATTTGCAGATCTGAATGGTAACTGTGAAATACAAAGAAAATCACCGAACTTTATCTTTAAATGCTAAGCTAAAGAAATCTAGGAATCTGAAATAATGCCTAACCTTGCTAATGAATCTTTTGAGATAAGCGTGGATAATGAAGAACATCGCGAAGATCAGCGCAGCTTGACACATTCCAACAATATTTACCTTCATGTCCAGTTTGGAATGGTAGGCTTATTTCTTTTTTCTTCTTCAGGGGTAGGGGTCGAATGTGCCAGCACCCCTCATGTGACAGCTGACCTAACTACAGCCGTCCCCAGTATGCTGTTATACTACATTGTAGAAGAAACAGAAAGGGGATGAGGAAGGGATCGCCCTTTGATGCTTAGTGCCTGTCCGATTGCTTTGCAATTCACCAAGCATTTAGGTATTTGGAGAAGATAGGTTGATGGGTAGAGGTACATTGAAGGGCCAGGAAAAAAAACACATAGGCAGAAAGGAAAGATTGCCTACACGTAAAACCTGGGGGTGGCCAGTTAAACACGCTTCAGCCAACTTTTCCTAATTGAGCCCTGAGGAGAGAACCCATTAGCTCAGCTTGCTATCACCCAGCCGCTGAAGGATATTTAATTGGAACTGAGGTGGAATCACATTTACACACGAGCAGAGTCGGGTGATACCGAGCTCCGCTAATGAGTTCTCTCCACGGGGGTCAATTAGGACAATCCTAACAGGGGAAGTTGCCTGAGGCGTGTTTTACTGCCCCCCACTCCAAACTGGACGTAAAGGTAGTAATATTAACGGAATGTGTCAACCTGCGATGATCTTCACTATCTACTCTTGTTATCTCAAGCACGTAGTCCATACCACTCATTAGAAATTCTAGGCGTACTATACAAATCAATATGCACATTTTAATTTGTATGTTGTAGCTTTGTAAAAATGTTATCATATGAAAGTTATAACCAGCAGTATGAGCATTACAACGATATTCTGCTACACGGTGCAAAACTGCAGACAAAACCTTTACCTCCACCGACAGTTCGTGGAGTTAACGTTAAAACTTTGACGGTATGAAAATAATTCATCTCCTAAGTATTTTCATTCAATCAAGACGAAGTACTGGTATAAGAACAAAATTGAATGTAGAAATTTTATGACACATCGTTTAAGTCGTAAGAGAATAAAAATAACCTTTACCACAAGGTGATTTCTTAAAGTCTGCAAATGTGTAAATTGGGGGATCAAAGTGAAACGATCATGGTGGTGGGGAATTGTGTTTAAATGTACCTCCTGTATTAGTCCAATAACTAACCAAAATACTCATTCTACTAATATTTCATATAACAACAGCTTTTTTTTGGTGGGGTGTGAAATTTGTCACCGCACTGGTAGCCCCACTAAACTACATTTAGTGGCAATATACCTAAATTAAACCTTGTTATTGTCACATTGCATTACATTTCATTTGCATATTCCTTGTTGGTGCACACCGTTTCTTGAAGATACTTAGTTGAGTTTATTCTCGACTTATCCATATATTTTGGCCAATCAATGTCCAAGTATTTCATTCAACCTATAAATATACTTAGCAAATTGAATTATGCTATGAAATAAATCACCCGTTTGGACAGCTAGTTCTACAGAGCTAACCTAGAAGTAGGATCCTCTGGTTTTATTCGAGGTTGGTTAGTTAGTTAGATGGTTTTATCATTTATAAAACATATTGACGGTGTTCGACCATCTGGAAACAACATATTGTAACCACAAATATATTTCAACAGGACTCTTTATAAGGTTAAATGACTTCAAAAATTTTACGCATTGTTCCATATCAGTATGCCTGGCTGGAAACAACATCCCATAGCATCGATCAGCGACATCCGTTTCAATATATAATAATAATAATAATAATAATAATAATAATAATAATAATAATAATAATAATAAACACTATCTCTGCAAGATAATTATACCGTATATCTAATGTGTGTTGTGAGAAATCTGCAATGACAAGGTATGTGCTAACCAGAAATGACTAGATATACTAAATGGGGTAGGCAGGACTCCTGAGCCGTAGTGAAGGCAACCTGTCTAGGAGATGGAAAACTCCAAAATTAAACCTACAATGGTAGCGTCTGATCCGGAACGGGCGGCTGCCAACAGCGTCTGTATCCCATGTTAGGGACGGCTGATAACAAAACCTGGCTGTAGGTATAAAAGGCAAACCCATCTAATGCATGATGGAGAAATTAACGAGTAATGCCTCGGATGAAATGCCGCTGCCTGGGGAGCGCCAGGGCACGTTTGGAGCCGGTGCTGGACGTGACAGTATGCGAGCCGCCGGTGGTAGAGGGCTGAACAGGCGGGCCCCTACCGGGCAAGATCCCGAAATCATTACAGCCGACAAGTGTTTGCATGATGAGCCTGAGCAGCGAAGTGAATCATTATCTAGTACTTCACCTGCTGAAGGTGCTGCACAGGTAACTCAACCTGTGCTCACCCAGGCAGGACTGCCACGACAGCGTATTAAATGGACAAATGTCATGAATGAAACCATAATACGCACTTATTTTAGGGTTACTGACTTCGGACAGAATTCAGTTGGTTATAGGCAACGCTTACATTCTGAATTTCTGTTGCATTACCCTGAACTAACTGTGACCGAACAGAGAGTATCTGATCAATACAGGGCTATTCTCCGGAATAATCTTATCCCTGAAGCCAGAATGAACACCATTAAAGAAGAGGTACGGCGTGAGAAGGAAGGTGTGAATGGAGACACTCAGAACAGTGTTCCTGAAGAACTGGAGTCGGCACAAGCTGATAGCCAGGACCTTCAAGAAGTAGATCCAGTTTCCATGCAAATTATCGATCAACACCAAATTGGAAAGTTGAAGAATGAAATGATGACTACAGTCATAGAGTTTTATGGAACTGATACAAATTGCAGGCCAAAAATACCGAAAGTCAATGGTTCAAGAAAGCTGACAAAGATACTGAGTATCATGAATCGGGATGTTTTGCCGGAACATGTTGAAGCATCTGCCAATCTGGAATCCCTTCATACTATTATTTACTGTGGTGCAGTAACTGTTGTGAGAGCTATGGGTATTGGACAACATGAACGGAAAAAGCAAATGCCATCGATGCCAAACTGGGAAAGAAGACTTGTTGGAAGGATTGAACAGCTCAGGGCAGATATTGCTAGAATGACACAATATGTTCGTGGTACAAGAACAAGAAAATTACTGAGGAAAGCTGAGCATATAATGAGACAAAACACAGCCCACACACAGCGAGATGTACCGAATTCAACACCTGAAGAGTGCTTAGATACCTTGAAACAAAGGCTGTCTGTTTTATCCGCCAGACTTGCAAAGTATAGGGAGAGTATGAAGAGGAAGAAAGATAACTTCCTTTTCGCCAACTCAGAGAGAAGATTCTATCAGACTCTGGGTAAGATAAAGGTTTCTGCGGACAAAAGCTATCCGACTAAAGAAGAAGTTCAAGAATTTTGGGGAAAACATATGTCTACACCATCTCATCATGACACTCAATCAATTTGGCTAAGAGAAGAACAGCAAGCTTCCCAAAGATTTGAGCAAATGCAGCACGAGAAATTCACCACAAATGATATTAAGGAAGTTATCAACAACTTAGCGAATTGGAAAGCCCCTGGCCCTGACCAGATTCAGAATTTTTGGTATAAGAAGTTCTGGAGCATCCACAATCGACTAGGTGAGTTCATTAATGATTCCATCCTTCATCCTGATAGCTTACCCGAATTCATCACACGTGGCATCACATATTTGCTTCCAAAAGATCTTCAGAATACATGGGATCCTACAAAATATCGTCCCATCACATGTCTGCCCACGTTGTATAAGATCATTACATCATGCTTGGCTAACAGGATATATGCACACTGTGAAAGAAACAATATAATTGCCGTGCAACAGAAAGGTTGTAAAAAGGGTTCAAAAGGGTGCAAGAAACAACTAATAATTGACTCAGTTGTGTGTGGCCAGGCACACTTAAATCACCGAAACCTTCATATGGCGTACATCGATTATAAGAAGGCCTTTGATTCTGTGCCCCATGACTGGCTAGTAGCAGTGCTGCGATTGTATAGGATCAATGAGGTATTTGTCAGTTTCTTGGAACGGGTTATGTCAGCATGGCAAACTAGACTGTGTCTCAGTACGCCATGCGGAGATATACGAACAGATGAGATATCGATTCGGAGAGGCATCTTTCAAGGAGACTCCCTTAGCCCCTTATGGTTTGTCCTGGCAATGAATCCTTTATCTACCCAGCTTAACTCTACTCACTACGGCTTTTCTATCAAGATTGGAAAGAGAATTGGTACTCGGCTAAATCATCTGCTATACATGGACGACCTTAAACTCTATGCCGAAACAGAGTCGCATCTGGAAAACTTGTTGAGAATAGTTGAAGCATTCTCACGAGACATACAAATGGGATTTGGTTTGGACAAGTGTCGGACACTAAAGGTGGTGAGAGGAAAAGTACAGAAGTCCGGGTATGAGCTGGAAGATGGACAGCATATTAGGGCTATGTTGGCAGAAGACACCTACAAATACTTAGGAGTAAAACAAGCTAAGCATATTGACCATGTGTCAATAAAGAAAGATCTGTCCTGTGAATTTGTCAAAAGATTAAAACAAATTATAAAAACGCACTTGAACAGCAAAAACTTAGTGAAAGCTGTTAACACGTATGCTGTACCTGTGCTGAGCTACTCCTTTGGCATAATCAAATGGTGCAAAACGGACATCGAAGGACTTGAACGAAAAATGAGAACGATGCTCACAAAAGGAAGGAAACACCACCCACGATCTTCAATAGAGCGATTGACTCTACCCAGAAGCCTAGGTGGACGTGGGTTCGTTGACATTGATAATCAGATGAAACGGCAGATAGTCAGCCTTAGGGAGTACTTCTACGCAGAAGCGAGGTCATCTGTACTTCACAGAGCCATCAGTGAGGCGGACAGATCAACGCCACTGGTCTTGTGTCAGCAAGAGATTCAACACCTCCTACATACTGACCTTCAGAAGATGGAAGCATGGAAAGCAAAACCTTTGCACGGAAGACATCCAAATGAGATGAGTCAAGCAAATGTTGATATAACTGCGTCAAACTACTGGCTCACTTCAGGACAGATCTTTCCAGAAACTGAAGGTTTTATGCTAGCAATTCAAGACCAAGTCATCCCTACAAGGAACTACCTCAAGTTCATTGTAAAAGATCCCGCTGTACCAGATGATAAGTGCCGCTACGGATGTCAACAGTCAGAAACAATACAGCATATTACATCTGCATGTAGATATTTCCTGGCAACAGAGCACAAACAAAGGCATGATGCAGTTGCTAAAATCTTGCATCAGGAGTTGGCTGATAAGTTTCAGCTTTTGAAAGGAAAGAAAGTTCCGTACCACCAATATCAGCCAGAGTGTGTTCTTGAAAACAATGAATACAAACTGTATTGGGACCGAACTATTTTGACTGATCAATCGGTATCACACAACAGGCCGGATCTGGTGGTTGTAAACAAGAAAACCAAGCAAACTACATTGATTGATGTTGCGATTCCTAACAACAAGAATCTCCAGTCAAAACACATTGAAAAGATCAGCAAATACAGCGAGTTGGTCGACCCTATCAAAAGACAATGGCATGTAGAGCGAGTGAAGACCATACCTATCATTGTCTCGAGTACGGGCGTGATCCCAAGTACCTTGCTCCAAGGCCTTAAAGAACTGGATCTGGATACTGGGCTCTACAAACTAATGCAGAAAGCAGTAGTTCTATCGACAACCAGAATCGTTCGGAAGTTCATGGGTAGCGAAATTCTAGCTTAGAAGTTGCTGTTTCCGTAGCTATATTTTGGTTCACTGAAGCCCGTATAGTTACGTTGTAATATACCAGAAATGTGTTATATGTTCTGTATAAACCGAAAATAATAATAATAATAATAATAATATCATATGGCCTCGGTGCCGGGTGCAAGCTTTGTTATTTGACACCCAGAGTGTAGCTTGCATGTCGAATTTTGTTGTTCCTTGAAGCACTATGAAAGTCAAGGAGGTTAGATATCTAAGCTCCTTGACACTATAGCGCTTTCTAGTAGAGAAATGACTAACTTTGTGTTGGCGGAAAATCCCGAGATTAATTTTGTCATTATGAACATGGCCTACTGAATTCAATTGGGTTCTTTGACATGCCAACATCGTATGACATGTCGTAATTTTTGCCGCTTTTCAAAAATCACTTACCCCGGCCAGGAGCGAACTTGCAAGCCTGGGGTTAGTAATCCGACACTATAACCACTCACCCACCGTGGCAAGCAATATATTATTATTGAGCCGTATTGAAGAAATCTAGTCTAATATAGGCCTAATATAGAAAGTAGGGTTCAACTCAAACGTTTTTCAAGGTTAGAGGACTTTATCAGACAAAAATTGTTACGCATTTCACCAATTCTTTATACGTGGAAACAACATCTTTTTGCAATCAACAGGAGATCCGATTCATTATATTGAGCCATAATGAAGAAGTATAATGTAGACAATCTATTAAGGTAGATTTATATTAACTTTAGTCTTGTTTCGTTTATGTATTTTTCTTGTTTTTTGTGACCTTTCATTTTATTTAAATTTTAATGTGTACTTTGTAAAGATATCCATTTTCACTTTGGCATTTGTTAACATAGTTTTTAAGATTCTTTTATTATTTCACTCTACGCTGACGATTACCATTGTATACCAAAGCATGTACGTATTAATTTAAATATTAAACGTCTTTTGTTTGACAAGGCGGCTATTATAATTTGAGATTAATATAATGAAAACCAAATGTTAATGTATAGTCTATATCATTTTAAAGCTTATAAAACAGGTTACAATGTAATACTGAGAGCTCTCCGTTTTTTTTGATGGAGGCCCTTGTTTTATTCCCGGCTCTGCCAAGAAATTTAATTCTGGTCTATGGGTTGGAACGGGGTACACTCAGCCTCGCGAGGAAACACTGAGAAGAGTTGGGTTCAATTCCCACCTCAGGCATCCAGGAAGTTGTTTTCTGTGGTTTCCCCACTTCTACTCCAGGCAAATGCTGGAAGGTTCCTAACTTAAGGTCACGGCCACCTCCTTCCCAATCCTACAGTCTAGTCTGCAAGCCTCTGTCTGTGAACAAGTCACCTCCATGATCCCCTATTAGCAGTTAGCACTGCGGCCTCCTCTGCTTCTACACCTCTACATTGAAATCGTTCAACACTGAATCTAACCATCGCCTCCTAGGTCTACCTCTACTTCTCTTACGCTCTACAGCCGAACTCATTAACCTCTTAGGTAATCTCTCCTCCCTCTTTCTCTTCACATGACCCCACCATCTGAGTCGGCTCATACGAACATCTGGCGTGTTTATTTCTAACTTATCCTGTTTCTCTTCATTTACATACAACAGTACTTAAATGTTCCGTCTATAAAATAGTTTCACTTTTACACAAGTATTTCAAATTTGATGCAGTAGAAAACATAATAATGTTATTCTCTCTGTCTTTTACCAGAAGCATATTTTCTTTTAGTCTGCCCCGTGGTGTTGGGACAGCGCGTCTGCCTCTCACCCGGAGGCCCCGGGTTCGATTCCCGGCTCCGTCAGGGATTTTAGAAACTGATGTTAGGGCTGGAACGGGGTTCACTCAGCCAATATTAACCGCCGAGGGGACCCGATGCGCTGATCACGCGTCACCCCAATATCTGCAGGCCAAATGGCAGGGCAGCGGTCTCTTGGTAAGCCTAGGCCCTTCACGGGCTGTAGTGCCAGGGGTTATTATTATATTTTCTTCTAAGTTCGATCGAATGTCCATAATGGCTAGAGTATCATGAACTTCTTGCTTATTTTGGGGCAGAGGTGGTAAGTTTCTCAGTCGCAATATTATTTTAAATCCTCTCTATGCCATTTGATAGTAAATTATCAGACAAGTGCTTAGGGGCAGCAAGTGTATCCTTTCTCATCAACTTCGATGGCCGTTCACATATATTGTCACGTACATTTCTTTTTACACTGTTCGAAATAAATTCTTGATTAATCGTCGTACATGGTTCGTGATTGTGAGACCCACATAACAGAAAGTTACCACCATTTGTAAATAAATGGGCAGAACATTCCTTGACACCTCCACTGTTGGCCCCATTTTGACAACTCACACTTATGAAATTTATAGTTTCCTATAATTCTCAATTCTCCAACTCTTTGACTGTACATGGATAACATGTTCGCTGCACGGATTATATCTACAGAAACCCCAGGGGGTCCAGGTGTATGTAGCTGTCAGTCAACACATGACTTACAAACATTTCAGGAGAGGTTGCCTACCCCCACTCTCTTCCCAAACCCATTAGCCTGAGCTGACAGGACTGTTTGGGTTTAACCTAATCAGCTGAGTTCGACCATCCCGGCAGAATCAGTGTAACAATTTCCCCCTGCGTAGCTGGCCTGCGGAACACTGCTGGATTTAAATAGTAATGAGAGCCGATGGGGAAAGACTCAGGAATAATCTATGTATCTATATATATAAAGCACAAAGTTTGTCTGTCTGTCCGTTATGTATACAAATCTACACCGTTTCACCGATTTGAACCAAAATGTGTATACTTACCCTTTGGAAACCTGCGGGTAACCCTGTCCACTTGAATTTCGGACAGACGACCCCTTTCCCTGCATTTAGGCCCTTTCGCACAAATCTACACCGTTTTACCGATCTGAACCAAAATTTGTATACTTACCCTTTGGAACCCTGCGAGTAACACTGTCCACTTAAAATTTCGGACATACCACACCATTCCCTGCATTTAGGCCCTTTGTTCGAAATCTACGCCGTTTCACCGATCAGAACCAAAATTCGTAATTCTACCCTTTGGCTCCCTGCGAGTAACACTGTCTGCTTGAAATTGTAGACAGACCACTCCATTCGCTGCATTTAGGCCGTTTGGCACAAATCTACACCATTTCACCGAACTGAACCAAAATTTGTATACTTACCCTTTGGGACCCTGCGAGTAACACTGTCTGCTTGAAATTGCGGAGAGGCCACTCCATCCCCTGCATTTAGGCCGTTTGGCACAAATCTACACCGTTTCACCGATCTGACCCAAATTTTACATACTTACGCTTTGGAACCCGTCAAGTAACTCTGTTCACTTTAAATTTCAGACAGACCACACTATTCCCTGCTTTTTGGCTCTTTGGCACAAAACTACACCGTTTCACCGATCTCAATCAAATTTTACATAATTTCACTTTGGAACTGGATGAGTAACACTGTCTACGCGAAATTTCGAACAGTCTACTCCATTCCCCGCATTTAGGCCCTTTGGCACAAATCTACATCGTTCACCGATCGAAAATAAAATGTGTATAATTACCCTTTGGAACCCGATAAGTAACACTGTCCACTTGAAATTTCCGACAAACCACTCCATTCCCTTCATTTAGGCCCTTTGGCACATATATACATCGTTTCAGCGATCTGAACCAAAATTTGTATACTTACCCTTTGGAACCCGACGAGTAACACTGTCCACTTAAAACTTTGGACAGACCACTCCATTCCCTGCATTTATTCCCTTTGTTAAAAATCTACCCTGTTTCACCGATCTGAATCAAAATTTACATTACTTACCCTTTGGAACCCGACGTGTAACACTCTAAATGAAATTTCGGATAGACCATTCCATTTACTGCATTTAGGCAAAAATCTACATCGTTTCACCCATCTCAACCAATCTGTATGTAAGTTACTTACCCTTTGGAACCCGACGAGTAACACTGTCTGCTTGAAATTTCGTACAGAGCACTACATTCCATGTATTTAGACCCTTTGGCACAAATCTACATCGTTTCACCAATCTGGACCAAAATATGCATACTTACTCTTCGGATCCCAACGAGTAGCACTGTCCACTTTAAATTTGGGACAGACCATCCCTTTCCCTGCATTTAGGCCCTTTGGGACAAATCTATACCGTTTCACTGATCTGAACCAAATTGTTTATGCTTACCCTTTGGAACCCGATGAGTAGCACTGTCGACATGAAATTTCGGACAGACCACCCCTTTCCCTGCATTTAGGTCCTTTGGGACAAATATACACCGTGTCACTGATCTGAACCAAATTGCTTATACTTACCCATTGGAACCCGACGAGTAGCACTGTCGACATGAAATTTCGGACAGACCAATCTATTCCCTGCATTTAGGCCCTTTGGCACAAATCTACACGGTTTCACCGATCTGAACCAAATTGTACATACTTACCGTTTGGAACCCGATGAGTAACACTGTCCACTTGAAATTTCTGACATACCACTCCATTCCCTGCATTTAGCTCAGGAATCCCTCAGGGTTGCCAGCTTCCTAACTCACCAGCCATGAGCCCTTGAGGGTGTACCAGAAGTGGTGTGGCTACACACACACTGCCTCTTTGAGGGCCTTGAGCAGAAGACAGGAGATATTATGAAAAAGAAATAGAAAGCAGACCCCTCGAAGAATGAGGGTATCAGGAAATATGAGACAACGGCCAATTAAGGCGGGAAAGTGAAAGACTCCCTAGCCCTCGGATACCCTAATACCGTCGGGGTCGGAAAAGGAGAAGAGTTGACCAAGGGAGGCTGACAGGAAAGAGAACTGAAAGGAGCCCGGCACCGGGAAGTAGAAGCGATGCCAGACTCAGCTGGCGTCCAGTGGTCGCCAATCCACGTCCTACAAGTTGTGAAACCCTGGGGGGGGGGGGGGGGAAGCTGTGACAATAACTTGCTGATTCATCGCGAGGTGACATGAGACGACTTTCCAGAGCCTGCCGTGTTACCTGCTGTCTATGCTGATGCCAGCACATAGGGCCGTTGCTCAAGCCACTGTGGTGTTGCGAAAGAGTGAGTGATTCCCCGGCCAATCCAAATAGGACGGGGAACCCCGAATGTGTGTCATCATATTTCATCATCATCTGCGATCATCTCAGGTTAGTGCAGCTTGGACCCGTATTCTTTGCCGAGCCCCCCCCCCCTGTGGGTGGGGGGTTTAGAATACCCCACGGTATCCCCTGTCTGTCGTAAGAGGCGACTAAAAGGGGCGACCTTGGCTATACTTTAAGGAATCCGCGTTGTTTTGTGAATTGGAACCCCAGTGGGTGGGAGGAAGCGAATACATCCACGGTACTCCCTGCCAGTCGTAAAAGGCGACTAAAAGGGCTTCTCGGAACGGTCCCCTTTCGAGGGTTTGACAGTCAGCTCTAAAAGACATACACCCGTGCGGTATAACTCTCATTAGGTTATATCGCACTTCTTTCCGTCACTGCTTTCAGGGTCTGGCAACCAAAATTTCTATATGTGCGTGCTGTTAGGGGATGGGCCACTTACGCTAGCGACTACGCTCGAAAGCCTGTTCCGGTCTTGGCCGCGCCGACAGGTGGGTGTGCCTTGTACCCGTTCAGTAGTATCCGCCTGACTACGCAGGTCCCCGCACAGCCGAATGTCTGAGTTGTAAAATCCAGTATATGCCAAGGGGTACATGCCGCTACGGCATTGTAAAACATCGGACCCCCGGGCAATGCCTTCCAAGCTAGGCGGGCCTTGCCCTGGCTGGGTAGCGCCTACTGTGACGGCCCGTGATCGGATGTCGGTGGCATTCGGGGAGGATGATCTGGCCATGGGTTCTAAAAGAAAAATCCCCAACCAGGGTGGACCTACACCCAAACAGGGTGGTCCTACACCCAAGTCTTTAACATTTGATTCCCTACGGGGTTCAACCCCCTGGGAACAATCTGTGCGTGAAAATCTGGGTACTAACACCCCCAAGTTTCTGGTAGCTACCAGAACAGGTGGGGGCGATTTCAAGCTGGTAAAGAGTATTTTGTTTTCTCGCCACATAGAAGGTGTCTATGGTGAGCTTGAGAAAGAACAAAAGATGAGGAACGGTAGCTTGTTGCTCAAGACTAGGACTGGTGAGCAAGTTGAACGACTTTTGCAATGTGACCACTTTGGCGACATTCCCGTCAAAGTGGAAAAGCACACGTCCCTGAATCTGGTCCGAGGAGTTATTTTCCACCGGGACCTGATTCTGAACACTGACGAGGAGCTCAAGGAGGATATGCAGCACCGTCACGTGACTGATGTCCGGCGCATTACGCGCAAGGTCAATGGTCAAATCGTGGATACTGGTGCTTTCATTATTTCCTTTGAGGTTTCGGTGCTCCCAGAGAAAGTCAAGGTTACAAGTTACCGTAGTGCCGTACGGCCTTATATCCCTCCACCAATGAGGTGTTATAAGTGCCAGAAGTTCGGCCACATGTTATCCCAATGCTCGAGCCCCGACATTTGTGGAACATGCGGTAAGGTACCACACGAAGCGGAAGAGTGCACAACACCTTATCAGTGCACTAATTGCCCTGGATTTCATTCTCCTCGGGACAGGAACTGCCCTGTCTTCCTGCGTGAGAAGAAAATCCAGGAGATCAAAACCCTTAATGGTCTCACCTACCAGGAAGCCCGCAAGAAGTACCATACCACGATTTCGCCTTCTCCAATGATTGATTATAGAGCCATAATACCAAATTTGGTCCCGGCGACCTCATCTTTTGTACCAGCTGTGAAACCTTCAACTGAGTTACCTGTTCTGAAGCCAGCACCTATGTTAAGAACGGAAAGCCCGAAGGTGACTTCAACTCCACCTTCGGCCAGCACGAAGGCTGTGCGAGCGAAGGCAGCTCCGCCCGCACAGCAGGGGAGGAAGTCGAAGACTTTCTCCCCACCCAAACGGACGGCGAAAGCCGCGCCGAAGCCGGCGGAGGCGGCATCGTCGACCAGGGTCAGGAATTCGGCTCCTGACCCGTCTATATATCTTAAAGAGGCGGGGGCGGGTAAGAAGGGACCCCGAACTACCCATTCCCTTTCTCCCAAAAAGGGGAAGCCATCCGCGCCAACACCTGCGAATGCTTCTGCGCCTGGGGACGTTTCGGTCCCCAGATCTGCGCGCTCCCCACGGAGATCCCCCCGCCGCCGAACTGCGTCTATGAAATCTTCCACCGAGTCGATTCACTCCACGACCTCGCCTGAGGACATGGAGATTATAGTCGACGTAGTGACTGTAGATCCTCCAGAGTCAAAGTTGGAGTAGCTTGCTGCTCCACGTTATTCCCTCAGTTCACACGATGGCACTGTTACAGTGGAATTGTAACAGTTATGACAGGCATTTGACAGAACTCCGTCAGCTTATTGCCCAATACGCAGCGAGTATAGTCTGCCTACAGGAAACAAACCTCAGACCTGATCACGTGACTGTTCTGAGAGGTTTCCGACTATACTCTAAAGAGCGACAAGACGCCGCCCGGGCTTCCGGGGGCGTTTGTACCTTCGTTCGCTCTGACTGCTATAGTGAGGAGTTTCAACTCGCCACTCCTCTGGAAGCTATTGCAGTTCGCGTGTCCTTGCCTGCTATGACAACTGTTTGTAACGTGTACCTTCCACCGAACCAGCTCTTTGATATTAATGACGTCTTTGATCTTGTTGATCAACTTCCAGTCCCTTTCCTAATCATGGGTGATTTCTACGCTCATCACCCCCAATGGGGATCACCATCTTCCTGCCCCAGAGGCAGGGACGTGGAGGGCTTAATTCAAGGGTTGGATTTATCTCTATTAAATACAGGGGAAGCTACACATTTTAGCTTAGCGCACGGCACGTACTCACACATTGACTTGAGTGTGTGTAGCCGTACGCTGGTCCCCCTATTTGGTTGGTATGTACACGACGACCTCTGTGACAGTGACCATTTCCCGATTGTTCTTACCCTTCTGAACCAGACGCCCGTGGAGTTCCCCAGTCGTTGGGTTCTTAAGCGGGCAAATTGGCCCTCGTTTCAAGAACGAGCTGTGTTCGTTGATCTTGGTTGCCAGAGCGTCGATGACGAGGTACAGCACATCACCGATGTGCTTCTTGCTGCCGCCGAAGAGTCCATCCCATCCTTTTCTGCGACTCCTCGTCGCAAACTCGTCCCTTGGTGGACAGAGGATATTGCAGCGGCAATAAGAGACCGTCGTTGAGCTCACAAGCACTACCGTCGGCGTCCAACCATGGCCAATTTGGTGGCGTTTAAGAAATTTCGTGCCAAGGCACGGATTCTTATTCGCCAGAGTAAGAAACAATCCTGGGAACGGTATGTGTCTTCTATTACGGCACTACCCCCTCCTCAAGTGTGGACTAAACTACGACGCATTTCGGGAATTCAGACATCTTCTACTGTACCGGGAATTTCCATTGATAATGAATTGGTTACAGATCCTTATCGCGTTGCAAACCATCTCGCCTCGTATTTTGTGGATATATCCGGTTCCGATAACTAAGACCCTGCCTTCGTGGCCCTGAAGCGCGAAGCGGAACGTTTCCAGATTAGTTTTGCTTCCCGCGCTTCGGAGGAGTACAACGTGCCCTTTACGGAGTGGGAACTCCGTGGAGCGCTGGCGCTCTGCAGGGACACGTCTCCTGGCCTGGATAATATTCACAACCAGATACTTAAGCACCTTAATGATGAGAGCATTCGTTATTTGCTCAGGCTGTTTAACCGAATCTGGTTGGAAGGTGTGTTTCCAGTGCAATGGCAGGAAGGTATCATTATACCTATCCTGAAGCCCGATAAGGATCCCAATTTGACAGGGAGTTACAGACCTATTTGTCTCACTAATGGTCTGTGCAAGCTCTTTGAGAGGATGGTCAATCGGCGCCTGGTGTGGGTCCTGGAGAAACGGGGACTCCTGTCTGAATACCAGTGTGGTTTCAGGGCGTCTCGGTGTACCAACGACCATCTGGTACGCCTGGAGACCGCCATACAGGACGCTTTTCTCCGGAGACAGCACCTAGTCGCTGTTTTCTTTCACCTCGAGAAGGCCTATGACACCACTTGGCGTCACGGCATCCTCTCTACCCTGCATCAATGGAAATTCCGAGGTAACTTGCCGGTTTTTAATGCGAATTTTCTGTCCCATCGCCTGTTCCGTGTCCGAATAGGGGGGACATATTCGCAATATTATATACAGGAAAACGGAGTCCCACTGGGATGGGTGCTTAGCGTAACATTATTTGCGATTGCCATAAACGGTATAGTCGCTGCTGCTTGTCCAGCAGTAGTACCGTCGCTATATATAGACGACTTCGCTCTTCATTATAGTGCGCAAAATATGGCGGTCAATGAACGACAGCTACAACAAGCTATTCGGAGAGTGGAACGCTGGACACTAGAGCATGGCTTTCGATTCTCAACCGCTAAGTCCTCGGTTGTCCATTTCTGCCGAAAGCGCACTCTCCATCCTGATCCTGAGCTTTATCTGGGCAATGTAGCTTTGCCTGTTGTTGCTGCGTACCGGTTCCTTGGGCTCCTTTTCGATCAGAAATTGACGAGGGAGCCACACGTGCGGTGCTTGAAAACTGCCTGTGCTAAGAAACTCAACATGTTGCGGTATCTTAGCGGCACATCACGGGGGGCGGACCGCGCGGTGCTCCTACGCTTTTATAAGGCACTGATTTTATCTAGATTAGATTATGGCAGTGTAGCATATGGTTCGGCCCGTAAGTCAGTGCTTGTTAAACTGGACAGTGTCCACCACGGCGGTGTGAGGCTGGCGACGGGTGCCTTTCGGACGAGCCCAGTCGTCAGCTTGCTCGCCGAGGTTGGCGTACCTCCTTTACACCTGAGGCGCCAACAAGTGCTGCTGACCTATGCTGCAACTATTCGACAGATGCCCTTTCATCCAAGCTATCCATGTTTGTTTTCCAATCTGAATCGCCGGCTGTATGATGCGCTCGCTCGAGCCACTCGGCCGGCGGGGATTCGCTTGGATGACTTATAGCGTCAGTTCCGATTTCCTTCTGTCTCCTGTATCGTTCGAGTACCTAGTAAGGCCCCTCCGTGGATGGTCTCTCGCCCTGATATCATCCTGGATCTGCACACCGGCCCCAGGTCGGACACTGACTCCTCCGTCCATCGGAGGCTGTTCCAGTCCGTTGTGAGCCGGTATCCGGGATCAGGGCTTCTATTCACGGACGGTTCGAGGGTAAACGAGAAAGTAGGCTGTGCATTTATGGTTGAGGATCGTCGGTTTCTCTTTTCACTTCCCGATGCCTGTGGCGTGTACACAGCGGAGCTCTATGTCATCTTAGAGGCTCTGCGGTACACGTTATCAGACGATCACCAGCACTTTCTTGTGTGTACTGACTCTCTGAGTGCGCTGCAAGCGATCGATGTGTGTTTCCCGAAGCACCCGTTGGTCCAGCGTGTGCACGACCTGCTCGTCAGTTCGCGTAACACTGGGGCCGGGGTGTCCTTTGTGTGGCTTCCTAGCCACATGGGTATTGCGGGAAACGAGCTTGCTGATCAGGCGGCGAGAGAGGCAGTTGCACTGCCCTCGCTACCGTATAAGGTGCCTGCTAGTGATGTGCGCTCTCAGTTGCGGCATTCGATCCTGTCGCATTGGGAGGAAGCATGGCGTGCCACGCCTCCACCCAACAAACGGAGAGGCATCAAGGAGACAACGAAGGTGTGGAAATCTTCCTTCCGATCTCTCCGGAAGGAAGCTGTGGTACTCTGTCGACTCCGGATCGGCCATGGGATTGCTACGCACTCCCACTTGTGTGTCCTTGCGGCGCCCACCTAACCGTGGCACACCTTCTCTTGGAGTGTGTGGATCTGGCCGATCTGCGCAGGACTCTTAAACTGCCTAATACCCTCTCCCTTATTCTCCGTGATGACGGGCCGTCAGCTGACCTCGTCATGCGGTTCATGAGGGAGAGTGGTTACTTTTTTAAGTTTTAATGTGTAGTTAAGACTTTTAATTCAGGTTAAATCTGTTTTATGTTTTTTATTGTGTTCATCTATTTTATTGTTCACTATGCCTTATTTGTTTTACCCTTTTTTACCATCCGCATATTATTCTTTTTATTCAAATAAGGCATAATATTTGGGGCTCACTGTCTGTTTTATAAACACCATTTTCGTTTCATCCATGGCAGTGAATTGTCTTTATCTACATCCTTTCATTTCACGCCATTTCATTTCATTAGGGGCCGATAACCTCGATGTTAGGCCCCTTAAAACAACAATTATCATCATCATCATCATCACAGGCCTAAGCCAGAAAATAAGGTTGAGACTTTGGAAGACATCGAAGCTAGACATCTGAATAACCTATATCAGTTTTGAAATTACACCATGTTCGTTTAGTAGTCATTTTTTCATTACCTTTTCATTATCATGATAAGTGCAAATGGCCTAGATGTTACGTGCATCATACCACTAATCACCGCCGCATAAAGTCTTTTTCGACTGTGATTTTCAAAATATTTATTTTTATTACAGTACATTGTGTACATTATAAGTTGAAGTGTCCATTCAATACCGGTAGTAGTTTCCCTTACCATCCTCATCAAAAGGGCAAATGACCTAGATGTTACGCCCATTACACCATTAATCACCACACACAATGAGTCTTCCTCGAATGTGAATTTTGAAATATGTATTTCTATTACGGTAGTTTGTAAGTTTGACGTGCCAATTCAACAGTAGTTTTCATTATCATAATTATCAAAAGGGCAAATAACCTAGATATAACGCACTCATTGTCTTTGGGGGCAAATGACCAAGATTTTAAGTCCATTATATTTCTAAGGAGACTTTGAGACATTAATCATCATTCCACCGGGCGAAGCCGGGTACTACTGCTAGTAATATAAAAAGCACAAAGTATGTCTGTCTGTTTGTCTGTTCGTCTGTTATGTATACAAATCTACACCGTTCCACCGATCTGAACAAAAAATTGTATACTTGCCCTTTGGAACCATGCGGGTAACACTGTCCACTTTAAATTTCAGACAGACCACTCCTTTACCTGCATTTAGGCCCTATATCACAAATCTACATAGTTTCATCGATCTGAACAAAAATTTGTAAACTTAACCTTTGGAATCCTGCGAGTAACACTGTCCACTTATGATTTTGGACTGATCACTCCATTCGCTGCATTTAGGCGTTTTGGCAAAAATCTACACCGTTTCACCGATCTGAACCAAATTTCGTATACTTACCCTTTGGAACACTGCGAGTGACACTGTCCACTTGAAATTTCGGACAGACCACTCCATTCTCTGCATAAAGGCCCTTTGGCACAAATCTACACCGTTTCACCGATCTGAACCAAAATTTGTATAGTTATCCTTTGGAACCCTGCAGGTAACACTGTCCACTTTAAATTTCAGACAGACCACTCCTTTACCTGTATTTAGGCCCTTTATCACAAATCTACATAGTTTCACCGATCGGAACAAAAATTTGTAAACTTAACCTTTGGAATCCTGCGAGTAACACTGTCCACTTATAATTTTGGACTGATCACTCCATTCGCTGCATTTAGGCCCTTTGGCACAAATACACACCGTTTCACCGATCTGAACCAAAATGAGTATAGTTATCCTTTGGAACCCTGCGGGTAATACTGTCCACTTTAAATTTCAGACAGACCACTCCTTTCCCTGCATTTAGGCCCTTTCGCACAAATCTATACAGTTTCACCGATCTGAACCAAAATGTGTATACTTACCCTTTGGAACCCTGCGATTAACACTGTCCATTTATAATTTCGGACAGACCACTCCATTCGCTACATATAGGCCATTTGGCACAAATCTACGCCATTTCACCGATTTGAACCAAAATTTGTATGCTTACCGTTTGGAACTCTGCGGTTAAACACTGTTCACTTGATATTTTGGACAGACCACTCCATTCCCCGCGTTTAGGCCCTTTGGCACAAATCTACATCGTTTTACCGATTTGAACCAAAATTTGTATACTTACCCTTTGGAACCCTGTGGGTAACACTGTCCACTTTAAATTTCAGAGAGAACACTGCTTTCCCCTGCATTTAGGCCCTTTGGCACAAATCTACACAATTTCATGTTCTGAAGCAAAATTTGTATAGCCTACTTACCCTTTGGAACACTGTGGGTAACACTGTCCACTTTAAATTACGAACAGACCACTCCATTCCCTGTATTTAGGCCCTTTGGCACAAATCTACACCGTTTCACCGATCTGAAGCAAAATTTGTATACTTACCCTTTTGTACCCTGCGAGTAACACTGTTCACATTATAATTCTGACAGACCACTCCATTCCCCGCATTTAGGCCCTTTGGCACAAATCTAGATAGTTTCACCGATCTGAATAAAAATGTGTATACTTGCCCTTTGGAACCCTGCGAGTAACACTGTCCAATTAATTTCCCCTGCATTTAGGCCCTTTGGCACAAATCTACACCGTTTCACCTATCTGAACCAAATTGTACATACTTATCCTCTTGGAACCCGACAAGTAACACTGCCCACTTTAATTTTCGGACAGACGACTCCACTCCCTGCATTTAGGCCTTTTGGAACAAATCTACGCCGTTTCACCGATCTGAACCAAATTTTACATACTTACCCTTTGGAACCCGACCAGTAACACTGTCTACATGCAATTTCGGACAGACCACTCCATTCCCTGCATTTAGGCCCTTTGGCACAAATCTACATCGTTTCACCGATCTGAACCAAACTTTATGTACCTACCCTATGGAACTCGACGAGTAACACTGTCTACTTGAATTTTCGGACAGACCACTCCATTCCCTGCATTTAGGTCTTTTGATCAAATCCGCACCGTTTCACCTAATTGCACCAGATTTGACATACCCTTTGAAACCCTGCTGATATTTTGGAGAACCTTCTCCATTCCCTACACTTAGAATAACAGATAAGAGGAAATTGAAAACTACATTTTAAGGCCCTAGAACCATTCATGTCCGTAGTAGTGTAACCGTAAGAATATTTTAATAAGTCTATTGTTGGCCCGTGTTCAGGTGCAGAATTACAAAATAGTTACATCTTGCGCTGCTTATAAATTGCAGTCACTGGGAGAAATGAGTGCAAAACGATTTCTTAGGCCCCTTAAAACAGTTATCATAATGAAAATATTATGCCTCTGTTTAAGTGCGATGGTCTTGGTGCAGTACAATGAGGTTATCAAATGCAATAAGCGTTGGTGCTTTGAAATTTACTTTCATTTATTCCGATCATCCTTGAGCGCTATGTGGCGATAAATAACACTATTGCTACCTCAGGAGCTCGGGACCACCGAAGTTTTCCAAAGTGCTCTGACTATTTTTCTATGGCGCTATGCGACAAATGTTCGCTCGCTATCGTTTTACCCTCCAGGGTTGACTTTTCGCACGGACTAAGCGAGGGATCCCACCTCTACCGCCACTGAGGGCAGTGTCCTGGAGCTTGAGACTCTGAGTCAGGGATACAACTGGGGTGTGTGACCAGCACTACGCCCAGGTGGCCTCACCTGCAAAGCGAACAGGGATGCGACAAATGACGACACCTTTAGTCTCTACATTTCTAACAGCCAATGAGACATAGGCACTAGGCAGTCAGTGTCTTTTATAACACTTACTTCTCTTTCCAATCATATTTTTCAATTCGTGTTTTAATGACATGTGTCAATTCTGTAGTTAGTAAATAGCCGTTTCCCCGTTCATTAGTCTCATTACGGGAAAAAGACCTGGATGGTACGACCATTATACTGTACTACTTATCACTCGCACTACCACCACCACCACCACCACCACAAAAAGTTATATTATATATATTTTCTGTTAGTTTAAGTATCATGTGCCAGTTCTGTAGTAGTATTCATTATCATCCATAAAACAAATAAATCCACCTGGCGAAGCCGGGCACTACTAGTCTTTAATAAAAACGGCTCCTTCTGGGGGCGATTGACATGACTCCGTCTTCGATTCACGGACGGCAATTGGCGGAAATAAGCGAGAGAGAATGAGTCCACCTAGTTACGTAGTAGCTAACCTTCTTGACTGTCACCGCGGAAGCCCAGGTTCGTTTCCCGGCTCTGCTAAGAAATTCAATTCTGTTCTGAGGGCTGGTACGGGATACATTCTGCCTCATGAGTTAAAACTGAGAAGACGTGGGTTCGATTCGTACATTCGCCAATTTCGATGTTCCGTTTTGCAGAGCCATCTGGCGATCCACTCTCCAATTTGTACATTATGTTTTGCAGATCCATCTGGAGATCTACTCTCCAAATTCTATGTTATGTTTTGCAGAGCATCTGGCGATCTACTCTCCAATTTCTACGTTATGTTTTACAGATCCATCTGGTGATCTACTCTCCAATTTCCTCGTTCCGTTTTGCTGAGCCATCTGGTGATCCATTCTCCAATTTCTATATTATGTTTTGCAGAGCCATCTGGCAATCCCCTCTCCAATCTCTATGCTATGTTTTGCAGAGCCATCTGGCGATTTACTCTCCAATTTCTACGTTATGCTTTGCAGAGCTATCTGGCGATTTACTCTTCAATTTCTACGTTATGTTTTGCAGAGCCATCTGGCTATCTACTCTCCAATTTCTACGTGATGTTTTGCAGAGCCATCTGGCGATCTTCTCTCTGACTTCTACGTTCCATTTTGCAGAGCCATCTGGCAATCTACTCTCTAATTTCTACGTTCTGTTAAGCAGAGCCATCTGTCGATCTACTTTCCAATTTCTACGTTCCGTTTTGCAGAGCCATCTGGTGATCTCTTCACCAATTTCTACGTTATATTTTGCAGATCCATCTTGTGATCTACTCTCCAGTTTCCACGTTATGATTTGCAGAGCAATCTGGCGGAGAAAACAGGCGACCTGTGACTGATATTTAATTGATTTTGTCCCGTTATTATCGAATTTGATTCAAGAGACCGATTACGAGCTGACATCGTACAACTAGTGGTATTCTCTCACCCTGCAAAAATTGAAACTCATCAGCTGGGAATCGTGTCCATGATGCAGACTCGACCACTGTACCACCGGGGAAGGTTAATAATAATAAATAATAATAATAATGAAAATGAAAATCCACAGTCTGCTTCCAGTCTCCGACCGGGTCAGGAATGGAATGAATGAAGCCCCCATCTAGCGGCGAGGATATGAACTGTGCCGGCTGCCAAGGCCTGACGCACTCCCCTGGGACAATGATTTAATGAATGACAGATGAAATGAAATGGTAATGGAGAGTGTTGCTGGAATGAAATTTTGACAGGGAAAACCGGAGTACCCGGAGAAAAACCTGTCTGCCTCCGTTTTGTCCAGCACAGATCTCACATGGAGTGACCGGGATTTGAACCACGGACCCAGCGGTGAGAGGCCGGCGTGCTGCCGCCTAAGCCACGGAGGCTTTGTAATAATAATAATAATAATAATAATAATAATAATAATAATAATAATAATAATAATAATAATAATAATAATAATAATAATAATAATAATAATAATAATAATAATTGCCTATGAACTACAAGCTGGATAAACTAGAGGTCTTGGAAAGGAGAATCCTCAGAATAATTATGGGCGCTGTTCAAACCGAAAGTGGATGGAAACTTAGAAGTAATGAAGAAATTTACCAGAAAGTAGAAAGAATCTCTGAGACTATGAAGAAGGGGAGGTTGAAGTTTCTTGGACATCTATACAGAATGGACCAAAATAGACTCACCAAACAGATATTTGATTACTTCTAGAGAAAGAATACCACAACAGCATGGATTAAGGAAACAAAGGCGGATATGAAAATATTGAACATTTATGAAGACCAACTGTTAGACAGAAATAGATTTAGGAACATACTGAATAATTTGGAAGGGATTCAAGCAGCAAGTAGACCTAAGAAGACCGGAAGAGCCTGGACGGAAGAACAGCATAAACAGGCCAATCAATCAATCAATCAATCAATCAATCAATCAATCAATCAATCAATCAATCAATCAATCAATCAATCAATATTTATTGTCATTTAACAACTTGTCGTTGTATTAGACTACGTCACATTCATAAAAATACATTTTCAATTTACAATAAAATCACAAAGTTATGTATAATATATTACAAGTATTATTACCAGCTTACTGAATTCTATAAAATAAAATAAGAATAAAATAACACGAATACAGTAAGAAGAAGTTGATCTTCTATAGTCCATCTGGGTAGAGTGTAATTTTCTCTTCAAATTCGACCAAAGTGTAAATACTGCTGTTAATGAGCCATCGCTTAATGGAAGCTTTGAAAATGTTTATAGACTCGTGCTGTAGTTGTATTGGTAGTTTGTTTGTTGAAGATTTTAATTCCATGGTATTTGTAGTGGTCTTGTGTTTTCTTTAACTTGACATGAGGTGTATCTAACTGGTTTCTTATTCTTGTGGTATGTGAATGCACATCCCTTCGATTTTTATATACGCTGAGATTTTCTTTAATATACACTAAGCTATGGAATATGTATATTGATGTAAGAGTCATAATTCCAAGTTCTTGGAAGTGATTTCTGCAGGATTCTGTACTAGGCTTGCCTTGTAGACATCTTATTGCCTTCTTCCGCCATCTGAAAACATCTTGTGCCTCTGTTGAGTTTCCCCACAATATTATACCAAAAGTTAAATGTGAATGAAAAAATGCATAGTATGCTAGAATCATCTGATTAGCACTAACTGATTGTTTGAGTCTTCGCAATAAAAATAAGACTCGTGCTAATTTTGTACATAATTTTTGTGTGTGAATGTCCCAGTTTAATTTAGAGTCTAAATGGATTCCCAACAACTTAACAGAGCTGCATTCATGACTACTTGAAGCCAATTTGACTAAGTGAAAAGAGATTTCTTCTGTTTTGTTACTGTTTAGAAATAGTTTGTTTACCTTTAGCCAAGAAGTTGATTCACCTAATAATTTGTTTCTTTTCTCTTCAAGGCAAGTTAGGCCTCTATCACTTGCTATTTTAGTAATGTCATCAGCATACAGTATTGACTTGGCATTTATATTACTAACAATGTCGTTTATATAGACCAGAAAGAAAAAGGCTGCAATGACTGAACCTTGGGCTACACCTGTATTTACAATGAGAGGAGCAGATTTTTGGTTGTCTATTACAACTATTTGCCTTCTCTTGTGGAGATAGGAGGTAATTAATGATAATTCACATCCTTTGACTCCATAATAGTGATCCACAGAATCAAAAGCTTTACTTAGGTCTAAGAATGTGACAGATGTAATAACTTGAGATTCAAATCCAGCAATCACTTCATCAACAACAGCTTCAACAGCTTGAACCGTTGACTTACCAGTTCTGAAACCAAATTGGGTACTATTAAACAACTTGTGCTCCTCAAAGAATGCTGATAATTGTTCTTTCATACACTGTTGTATTATTTTGGAAATAATTGGGACAATTGAGATTGGCCTATAGTTACTGGGGTCCATCATATCTCCTTTTTAGCCTACTTTCGATTTTTGCAAAAAATGAAAGTAGACTTATGAGATCAACACAGGGCGGAAAAAGTGTGTCTGTCTGTGTGTGTGTATGTGTGTGTGTGAGTGTGTGTACTCTGAATGTCTGTCCCCCCCTATCAATTCGAACACGGTGAATGCGAATTGAACGAAATTTGGTACAAAGGTAGCACTAGCAAAGGACACCTCAGTGTCATGTTTTATATCGCCGCCATCTTGACGGAAACGAAATGGCGGCCACACAAATGTTCAAAGCTTAAATCAAATTACGATTAACCTAATCATCCGATCTCGACCAAATTTTGCAACAACATACCTTTTTAGAGGAAGCATCCCTTGACCTAATGAATAGGTCATTAGCCTAATAGTTTGCGGATGGCGGCCATCTTTGTGTGAAAATCAATTCCACCTATTAATTCAAACACGGTGAAACCGAATGGAACGAAATTTGGTACAGAGGTAGCACTAGCAAAGGGCATCTCAGTGTCATGTTTTATATTGCCGCCATATTGACAGAAACGTAATGGCGGCCACACAAATGTTCAAAGCTTAAGTTAAATTACGACTAACATAACCATCCGATCTCTACCAAACTTCGCAACAACATACCTTTATGGAGGGAGCATCCTTTTACCAATCTAATCGGTAATTAGCCTAATAGTTTGCGGATGGCGGCCATCTTTATGTCAAAATAGATTCCCCCTATTAATTCGAACACGGTGGAACCGAATGGAACGAAATTTGGTACAGAGGTAGCACTAGCAAAGGGCACCTCAGTGTCATGTTTTATATCGCCGCCATCTTGACGGAAACGTAATGGCGGCCACACGAATCTTCAAAGCTTAAATCAAATTACGATTAACCTAATCATCCGATCTCTACCAAATTTTGCAACTACATACCTTTATGGAGGGAGCATCCTTCGACCAATCTAATAGGTCATTGGCCCAATAGTTTGCGGATGGTGGCCATCTTTGTGTCAAAATCGATTCCCCCTATTCATTCAAACACGGTGAAACCGAATGGAACGAAATTTGGTACAGAGATAGCACTAGCAAAGGGCATCTCAGTGCCATGATTTATATCGCCACCATATTGACAGAAACGTAATGGCGGCCACACAAATGTTTAAAGCTTAAATCAAATTACGACTAACATAACCATCCGATCTCTACCAAACTTTGCAACAACATACCTTTATGGAGGGAGCATCCTTTGACCAATCTAATAGGTCATTAGCCTAATAGTTTGCGGATGGCGGCCATCTTTGATTCAAAATTGATTCCCCCTATTAATTCGAACACGGTGGAACCGAATGAACGAAATTTGTTACAGAGGTAGCACTAGCAAAGGGCACCTCAGTGTCATGTTTTATATCGCCGCCTTCTTGACGGAAACGTAATGGCGGCCACACAAATGTTTAAAGCTTAAATCAAATTACGATTAGCCTAATCATCCGATCTCTAGCAAATTTAGCAACAACATACCTTTATGGAGGGAGCATCCTTTGACCAAACTAATAGGTCATTAGCCTAATATTTTGCGGATGGTGGCCATCTTT
Source organism: Meconema thalassinum (assembly GCA_946902985.2). Lineage (NCBI taxonomy): Eukaryota > Metazoa > Arthropoda > Insecta > Orthoptera > Tettigoniidae > Meconema > Meconema thalassinum. Next base: position 597,968,761 of record OX336388.2, on the reverse strand, counting down.
GTGTGAAAATCGATTCCCCTTATCAATTCGAACACGGTGAAACCGAATGGCAGGAAATTTGGTACAGGGGTAGCACTAGCAAAGGGCATCTCAGTGTCATGTTTTATATCACCGCTATCTTGACGGAAACGTAATCGCGGCCACCCAAATGTTAAAAGCTAAAATGTAATTACGACCAACCTAATAATCTAGTCTCTACCAAATTTTGCAACACCATATTTTTATGTGGGAAACATATTCTGACCAAACTGCAAGAACATCAGACCAATAGTTTGCAAGTATGTGTGCAAATCGATTCCCCTATCAATTCAAACACGGTGAAACCGAATTGAACGAAATTTGGTACAGAGGTAGCACTAGCAAAGGGCACCTCATATTCATGTTTAATATCCCTATAGCACGTTGTATTTCAACAAGCTACTACAACCAACATTCAATCATACTCCTTGAAAAGAACATAGAGTTATAACAATACCCATGCATTTAGGAGAAAGTAGGCTATATGTTCTTTACTGAACATCTTGTTTATGGACTGGAATTGTGATTGTGATTTTCAGACACTCTGATGTTTATTATTTGTTTTAGAATAAAATTCGACATTCCATAATAATCCTCACATTTTGAATTGTTTAGTTCTGAAACTATTTTTAGAACCTTCTCATATGTTATTTGTCTCCATCTGAAGAATGATGTGGGATTTTCATCTACCTTATGGTTTTCCAGTTTCTCCATAAACTTTGTATGATGATTTTCATATTCCAAACTTTTGACCATATTTTCAACAGAATTTATTAAATATTCATTTAACACATTTGTCGTTATTGGTGTAGAGTCCTTACTTTTAATTTTACCCAGTTCCTTGTTTATGATTGACCAAGCAGCTTTACATTTATTCTTTGCATTATTAATGAACTCATCAATCGCTCTCTGTTTTGCTGCTTTAATTTCCCCCCGATATAATTTTTTTATGTGATTATAGTTTTCTATATCCTGTGGGTCTCCTTTCTTTGCTTTAGTGTAATACACGATCTTTAGCTTCCTAATAACATCAAGTTAAGGCGTATACCATTTGGTATTATTTTTACTTTTTTTTTGATCTGGACTGTTAATTATTTTTTTCTTAATTGGGCAGCATTTATTTAAGGAAGTATGTATTATATTCATAAACTTATCAGCTACTTCAGAAACATTGTTATAGCTCACAATTATGTTTTCCAAATTCCTGCTGGTCAACTCATGCCTTAATCTGAAAAAGTTATTGTCGCTCAACATCCTAATATACTTTTGACTTGCCTATTTTCTGGGAAGTGTCCTGTATCAATTTGATATGTTAGCCAGAGGCCACTATGGTCAGACAAGAGAGGTTTTGTAACACCAAAATTATAACCATTTGTTGGCACATTAGTAACAATGTTATCTTAACAAGACTTCTTTCCAGTTGGTTGATTATTGATCAGATAAAAATCAAAAGATTTTAAAATGTTACAGAATTGTTTATTTTCCAGTGATTCAATTAATACATTTATGTTAATATCCCCTAAACAATATATTTTATAATTATGGAATTTTGCTAAGTAACAAGCAAACCTTTCCCATATGTTTATGAAGGCCTGGACATCCGAATCAGGTGTACGATATATGGAAATAATAATAACGAACGTATGAAGGAGTATTGGGTGCAGAGAAAACTTCAAACCAAGAAAAAGAAATGAAGTTGTAGCGTGATCCTAAGTGGTCCATTCGCGTGTAAAAATAAAATAAGAATAATAATAGCCGAATAATAATAACAAAAACCCTCGATATGACTGACCCTTAGCTGCAATCCTGAATGGAGTTTCCGTGCTTCCACATTCCATCCATTCACCTGATATAGCCTAACTCTTTCTGCAACTTTTACCTACTTCCAGGTTGTTGTTTGATTCCTCATTCTTTTGACTGGTTTTATGCAGCTATCCATGCCTCTTTGTCCTGAGCCATTCGTTTCATCTCTACATAGCTACCACACCCTACATCCGAGGCAATCTGTTTAACTTATTCTAACCTTGCTCTACCCTTACAGTTCTTGTCCTCAACCCTTCCTTCCTTAACTAACTTTGTTATTCCTGGATATCTCAGAATGTGTCCTACCAACCTATCTTTTCTCTTCATTAGCAGTTGCCAGAAACATCTCTCCTCTCCCACTCGTCTTAATACCTCTTCATTTGTAACCCTACCTACGCATCAGATCTTCATCATTCACCTGTAACACCACATTTCAATCACTCCTATTCTCCTATTTCCTTCTACACAGTCCATGATTCACTTCCATAGAGTGCAACGCTCCAGACGGAGGCTTTCAAAATTAACTTCTTAACACCTAAATCTATATTCGAGGTCAACAGATTCCTTTTCTTTATAAATGCTTTCCTTGCCTGAGGCAATCTACTTTCTATATCTTCTTTGCTATTTCCAGGAATTAATGACATTTAAAGACATCGTTTTGCATTAGATAATTAAATAAATCTACACCGCAGGAAGCATTACCGAAGTTGGCAATAGATACCTTCTAGTAGTGATTTCAGAAGGCTTACAAACTTTGGCCAAAGTTTATAGTGCTCAAGTGGATTAATTTGAAGGTGGTTGTGTCTTGAAGCCATAATGGGAAGGAACTAGGCGTTAGGACCCTTATAAAAATAAACTAGTGTAAATCCCCTGACGTTCTTTTCAAGGTGTTAGTAGTTACAGATATGAAATAAACTTTCTCTTCTACTATACTACAATGTTCTCTACGGGTTTTAGTCCTTGTATGCACAACTAAGTCATGTCGTTTACATTATTCTTCTTTCTTCTTCCGTTATAGTCGACTAAATACCAAGTGTCAATTTCAGTGCTTCATTCTTTGTTTAACTTGTCTTTCTTCCAATACTCTTTCATCCTCTGACTGTGTATTATCAGCCTACTTTTCATATTTTGCAAAAATGAGGAAAAAGGAGACTTATGAGATCGATCTGGGCAAATGTGTGTCTGTATGTCTGTCTGTATTGTACCCTTTCGTTATCATATGGAACATGTGTTCGCATCCCAGCTAGTTCACGGTCTTTCGAGGCATGGGGCGTTCAACCCACTATACGAGCACATATTCAGGATTTGAGTCTATCAGGTAACTACTCTACTTGAAAGAAACAACATAGTCCTAAATATCACATTTAGGCTAATGGTACTAATTCATGGCAAAACACAACACAAAACACAAAAATATTTTACAATTACTTCCCACAACAAAAATCAAAATTACATGTGAGTCTCTTCTCATACAGTTTGGTGCTCCACTACACCCATATCTATCCTAGATATCCTATCGTTGATGCTCTTTGACATTTGCGAGTGCCCATAGTGTTCTTCACGTGGCACAATTTAACACAAATTTGCATATCACAACACAACAAACACAAATTACATTTAAATAACATTAAATATGCAATTATTAAATATTTATCCGTTTTGACACGGAACATTTACTTTAAATGTCATTGATTCATTAGCTCATGCCATGTTTAATATGTGTTGCTTTTCCGCGCGTATCGTCTTCTATTCCTATAAGTTTCAAACGCTGAAGTGGTACACCTTCCCATCCAAAATGCACATAGTTATAGACAGTTTATAGCTTCACCATACAACACTCTTCTGGGTCTGGTCATATCATTATCGTTACAAACGTGTCATATCATTAAATTACGCTACCCGTATGAATAAATTATCATGAACTGGGTAATTATTCTTTACAAAAATGCATCTATTTATTTGGTGCAGTTAATTTGTCCTCGGACAATAACTTGGCCAAATCTTATCCAATTACTTCATTCCAACATTCCATATGTATGGAAACAGTACATATAATTCATTTGATACCATCATATCAAGCACATCTTAATTAGTTTTCGAAATATCGAGATCCTTCAGTGTCCCACTACAATCTTAAAAGAAAGGATCCGGTCTTATTGACTCCCTTTAGCGTGAACAAGAGATTCGTCACGGACCGTCGTAGGTAAGCTGGCTGCCGGGTCTGTGGATTCTACCTGCTATCCTGACCGACTTCCTGCAATGGCCATGTGCTCACTCAATGGTGCAGCTGTGCTAGGGGTACATGATTGGATTGTGTCATTACGAATTGAGTCGATCTAATTATTTAATACCTACACTAAGAGTATTTAATGGGCTCATATCGGCTCCTAATTAATATTCAAAGCGAGGGATGGATCAAAAAATAGCTTCGCCGTTCTATGGACGTAATCAGTAGCTTTTTGCGCGTCCCAGCTAAGTTTCAATGAAACTTCAAACTAGACTGTAAAATTCAACAATGCGATTAAGGGGGTCAAGGGGTACCTTAGAATTTTTACACGTGACTTACACGTGCGATATGTTGTACAGAAGGTCTATTAAATCTCCAAACAGCAACAATATTTTCAAAAATTCCTGGATTGGAATAGTGTTTTTTGCAGCTTTTGGGAATTTGGGCCATTGGAGGCTTAAAATCCCGAATTGTCATGCACCACAAGCCTTTATAATTTATTAAGGGAGTCTTCCTGGGGATGGGGGCTTTCCATAACGGTTAGGGTCAGTTTTAATTTGGCATATATTCCGTTTCGTCTACGAGGTTTTCAATATTATTGTCACTTCAGGAAGTACAGGTTAGGTGAATTTAGTTTGAGAGCACATTTTAACTAATCATATTTCTGTCGACAAACGGGTTCATCGTAAAGATGGTTTTGTTTGATACTGTGTCGTTTATGTTTATGTACGCCTATAATTCATGTTCGGATGCTTGCAGCATCGTAAAATTAGGCATTGTAACCATGAGTCAATACACCAATCATTTAGAAAACTCTTCAACGTACTCCTCATAGAAGGGTGGGTATAGATAGATAGATAGATAATACCTTTATTGGTGGCGAAGTTAGGGCTCAAGGCCCTCTCTTACACTTAACCACTAGAAGAGTATACATATACCTGACTTATAATTACAAATAGCAATAGCACAAATAATATTAGTAGCAATAAGAATAGTGATAATATGAATAATGGTAGAATCATTGATTTCAAAAATACACAAAGTAAAGTACCTTTAAATGACGTAACTACAGTAATCCGATCATTCATCTCATTCATTCATTCATTCGTTCATTCAACATTTATCCAGGAAGTCAGCGGGATCCACCCAGCAAATACTCGCAGCAAGCCAGTTTAAACTTGCGATGAGAGGGATTGTCTCTAATGTTCGCAGGTAGCAAATTCCATGACCTTTTCAAAATACATGCTAAAATAGACGAAAAATAAAAATTATCCTAGAAGGACGACCAAAGCATATGTTGCGCCTCTCAATGTGTGACACAAAACTAGGGAGTCTATAAAGGGTCTCCGAAAACCACATATTACGGCCCTTAAATTAACAGTGTCTGCGATATACCCAGAAAACTAACTTCGTTCTGATAAACTTATGAAGGAATGACAAGCCCTTAACCATTGGAACATTATCTTTGATAACCTCTGGTTATTAATACCGAAGACCGTTCGAAGAGCGGGTACTTCTGCTAGTTTATATATATATATATAGAGATTGAAAGAATGCAAGCCGGTTACCATGGCAACACAATCTCAGAAGTCCATCTACTGTATTTCAGTAAGACGCAATGCCATTCCATTTATTACATTACTGTGAACGTTCGCAAACGGCTATATGGTTATCACGGAACCAACCAAAACTGTAAAATTCATCAATACGTATATACTGCGCTTAAGGGGGTCAATGGGGTTCTCTTGAATTTCTTCACGCGATTTACACGCGTGGGTGTAGACTAAAGGACTATTATATCCCTATCCCTATATTATTACATTATTATTATGATGATTATTATATTATGGCGTACAATGAAGTGACAAAACTCTCTTTCAGCCCCTCGGTGGCTCAGAGGCTACAGCGTTTTCAGGCTCTAAAACCACATTTCTCAGATATTCCCAGAAAACTAATTTCAGTTAATAAACTATTAAAAATAGATGACGAGTACAGAAGAAGACCAAATCAGGAGCTATATAGATATACTGAGAAAATCACAGATGTGGCCAGGAAGAGCCGTCTGGCTTTCTACGGATATGTCTCAAGGATGAACCCAACAAGACTAACCAACCGGCTTCACAACTACTGGGTGAATAGAAAGAGCGAGACACCTTGGTTAACAGAAGTTAACAAGGACAACCAAGAACTGAAGATAATAGAAAGTTACATTAGAAGCCAATTACATCTCAGAAAGATACTTAAATAGAAGAGTTTTCAGGACAGACCACCCTGTAAGAAAACCGCTATCATCTGAACAAAAGAGATAAAGGAGAAACATAGCCAGATAATGCGCGAATATTGGGCAAACATCAACTCCCTCGCCGAGCTGAAAAGTTGAACGTCGTGGTCCTTAGCTGGCCCATCCGAAAGAAGAAGAAGAAGAAGAAGAAGAAACAACTAATGAAGGAATGCAAGCCGGTAACCATGACAACAGTATCTCAAGAAGTGACCTCCAACTTTCCATCTATTTCTGTAAGAAGCAATGCCACTCAATTTATTAAATTTCTGCAAAAGTTTGAAAATGGCTCTAAGGTTATCATGGAAACAAACATAGACTGTAAAATTCATTAATGCGTTTAAGGGGGTCATGGGGTACCCTAGAATTTTTAAACGCAACTTACACGTGCGATATGTTGTACAGAAGGTCTATTATATCCCTAAACAGCAACATTATTTTCAAACATTCCTGAATTGAAATAGTTTTTTTTTGCAGCTTTTGGGAATTTGAGCCAATGGAGGCTAAAATCCTGAATTTTCATGCACAAGCCTTTATAATTTACTGAAGGAGTCTTCCTGGGGATGGGGACTTTCCACAACGGTAAGAGTCAGTTTTTATTTGACATATATTGCGTTTCGTCTACGATGTTTTCAGTATTATTTTCACGTCAGCAAGTACACGTTAGGTGAATTTAGTTTGAGAGCATATTTTAACTAATCATATTTTTGTCGACAAACGGGTTCATCGTAAAGAAGATTTTGTTCGACACTGTGTCATTGATATATCTTTATGTTTATGTACGCCTATAACTCGTGTTCAGGTGCTTAGAGCATCGTAAAATTAGGTATTGTAACCATGAGTCAGTACACCAATCATTTATAAAACTCTTCACCGTACTTCTCATAGAAGGGTTGATATAGGGAAAAACTTTTCAAAATACATGCTAAAATAGGCGAAAAAAAAATTATCCTAGAAAGACGACCAAAGCATATGTTGCGCTTCTCAATGTGTGATACAACACTAGGTAGTCTATAATGGGTCTCCGAAAACCACATTTTAAGGCCCTTAAATTAACAGGTCTGTGATATACCCAGAAAACTAACTTCGTTCTGATAAACTTATGAAGGAATGACTAACTCCTTACCATTGCAACAGTATCTCAATTGATAACGTCTGGTTATTAATACCAAAGACCGTTCGAAGAGCGGGTACTTCTGCTAGTATATACTGTATATAATCGCTTATTCTCCCAGTTCGGTTTCACCAACGAGGGATCATTCCTCTACCGCCATACGATAGATAGATTAGATTCCTCTACCGTGGCAAGGACGGTGTCTTTGTAGGAGTTGAACACACTTTTTTAGCAAATTCTATTGGGGATGGTGACAGGCAGGGCTGTAGAGAGCAATCACGGGCCCTAGGACAAGGTTTTGCGGGCCCCTACATGTTTATTCAACCTGAGCCATAATTTTGAAATTACGGTATTCAGCTTGCAAATTTTTACCCCCTCACCTGCCCTCCACCATCCAAACATAGTTTCGTGGAATTTAGCTCACCCAACTGAATATTATTCTACTTTGCTTTTAGTTATTCAGCCACAGTCCTTCTTTTATTGCCTCTCATTGGTTGTTGTTTTACTTCGCAGTGCATTAAAAATTCAATTTTCGTTGTATCTGAACTTGGCCATACTCCTTTCAGAAACGTATGAAGTATAGAGCCAATTTCTTCAGAGATTGAATTCGAAAATCTACGCTCCACAAAGAGATCTGCTCAACTTTGCCATTTCCCCGGAAGAAAAAAGAAAAACACAATAGTTATTTATAAAGTTAATTGTATTTTCTCTTCATAATACTTTGGATACTGTGTTTACATCGAACTGAGACATACAAAAACTACGTTTCAATGTATCAAAGGGTCCTGATAATATTGTTAGTGAAGTACTTAAACTAGGAGGTAGGGCCGTGGCACGATACTTGGAGGTGATGTTTAATGTGTCTATAAACAATGCGCAAATCCCAGATGACTGGAAAAGAGCTACGGTAGTCCCAATATTTAAGGGAGGGAGCAGACTTGAATTGGGCAACTACAGGCCGGTTAGCCTTACGTCCATCGTTTGTAAACAGATGCAGCATCTCATTTGCGACTACTTGAGGGAACAGTGGGAAACATTATCATGGTTTAATGATAGGCAACATGGATTTCGGAAAGGTTACTCATGCGAGAGTCAGATGCTATCACTTTTTCAAGACATTAGCGAATCGTTAGACCATGGAGTTTCAGTCGACGCCGTGGTTATAGATTTTGCGAAGACATTTGATGTCGTTCCGCATGACATGCTACTCCATAAATTAGCTTCGACGAAGATTGATAGAAGAGTAATTTTATGGATCCAAGAATTTTTGACGGGTCGTTCTCAGAAAGTGAAAGTCGAAGGCATATTCTCGGATGAAATTACCGTAACGTCAGGTATCTCTCAGGGCAGCGTAATCGGAACTTTGTTATTTTTGGCGTTTATAAATGACTTACCAAATGGGATTCGCAGTGACTGTCGATTGTTTGCGGATGATTGTGTAATATATCGAAAGATACATGACTCACAAGACAATGCAGTGCTTCAAGAGGACCTGAACCTGGTCTATAAGTGGGCGATTGTAAATAAAATGAAAATAAACACAAGAAAATGTAGTCTCTTAAAAATAGGGAAAGTGCGAAGGCAGGATTTTCAATATAACATTGGCTCGGAAATACTTGTAGAAGAAGATTCTTGCAAATATTTGGGCGTTCACGTAAGGAATGATATGAAATGGAGTAGTCATGTAGGATGTGTAGTTTCAAAAGCTTACAAATCCCTGCACTTTGTAATGAGGGTATTAAAAGGAAGTAGTACCTCTGCTAAAGAATTAGGCTATTTGTCACTTGTAAGACCTATTCTGGAATATGCCTCGGCGGTTTGGGATCCATATCAAGTAGGGCTCATCAATGAGTTGGAAATGGTACAAAGAAAGGCCCCTAGATTTGTGCTCAGTGACTTTAATCCCAGGAGCAGTGTGAGCCGTATGTTAAAGAAACTTGGGTGGGAATCATTGGAGGCTAGGAGGATGAAATCTAGACTCTGCGCTATGTACAACACGTATACAAATCAACCAGCATGGGGTGAGCTTAGCAAACGATTGGGAAAGCCCACTTACATGGGTAGGAGCGATCATCCTTTCAAAGTTAAGGGCCGACCACAGCGAACAACTTATGGTAAATATTCTTTTGTAAACCGTGCCATTGATAACTGGAACTCTCTACCTGCCGCAGTCTTAGAGCCTTTTCCCAAACACATAGGTGTGTTTAAGAAAAGACTGACTATTTGTGTAAATACTCCAGTTTAATTGTTGTATAATTATTATTGAATTGTTATGTATAGTTATTTATTTGTTATGTATATACAATTTGCCACCGGGGGACACACCCCCGATTGCAAATAAATGAATGAATATGAATATGAATATATCATAATAATTTAGACATTAAATTAAATGAAGCTATCTGCCACCACTGGCCCCTCAGCAAATCTGGGCCCCAGGGCAACAGCCTCGCTTGCCCCTCCCTCTCTTCGGGCCTGGTTTCAGGTCGGTCGCCTAGGCGACCACTAATTTGGATTTAATTGAGGAAGGGCGACTTCGGTGGCGTAGTCGGTAGCATGCTGAGCTTCTATGCCCAAGATAGCGGGTTCAAACCCGGCCGAAGCCGTCGGATTTTTTTAAGAGCTTTAAAAATCCCTCAGTATGCCTTCCTTTGGAGGGGAAGTAAAGCCGGTGGTCCCATGTCATAGATTTATGGCATGTTAAAGAACCTTCCACTAATTGCACCTGTGTGAAGCTAAATTGGATAGATTAAGAATGTAAACAACGCTCTTAGGTTACTACGTTCATTGCCGAGCCGACTGCGGTGGCGTCTAGTAGCTAAGTTCTGAACTTGGCCTAGTAGTCGTTGACGGTGGCGCTTGGCGGCAAAAGTAGGAACTATTTGAAAAATTCTATGTTGCAATACTTAAATTAAACAAGATGTTCGGTAAAGAACATATAGCCTACTTTCTCCTAAATGCATGGGTATTGTTATAACTCTTTGTCCTTTTCAAGGAGTATGATTGAATGTTGGTTGTAGTAGCTTGTTGAAATACCACGTGCTATAGGGATATTAAACATGAATATGAGGTGCCCTTTGCTAGTGCTACCTCTGTACCAAATTTCGTTCAATTCGGTTTCACCGTGTTTGAATTGATAGGGGGAATCGATTTGCACACATACTTGGCCACCATCTGCAAACTATTGGGCTGATGTTCTTGCAGTTTGGTCAGAATATGTTTCCCACATAAAGATATGGTGTTGCAAAATTTGGTAGAGACTAGATTATTAGGTTGGTCGTAATTACATTTTAGCTTTTAACATTTGGGTGGCCGCGATTACGTTTCCGTCAAGATAGCGGTGATATAAAACATGACACTGAGGTGCCCTTTGCTAGTGCTACCTCTGTACAAAATTTCGGTCATTCGGTTCCACCGTGTTCGAATTAATAGGGGGAATCGATTTTGACATAAAGATGGCTGCCATCCGCAAACTATTAGGCTAATGACCTATTAGATTGGTCAAAGGATGCTCCCTCCATAAAAGTATGTTGTTGCAAAGTTTGGTAGAGATCGGATGGTTATGTTAGTCGTAATTTGATTTAAGCTTTAAACATTTGTGTGGCCGCCATTACGTTTCTGTCAATATGGCGGCGATATTAATCATGACACTGAGATGCCCCTTGCTAGTGCTATCTCTGTTCCAAATGTCGTTCCATTCAGTTTCACCGTGTTTGAATTAATAGGGGGAATCGATTCTGACACAAAGATGGCTGCCATCCGCAAACTATTAGGCGAATGACCTATTAGATTGGTCAAAGGATGCTCCCTCCATAAAGGTATGTAGTTGCAAAATTTGGTAGAGATCGGATGATTAGGTAAATCGTAATTTGATTTAAGCTTTGAACATTCGTGTGGCCGCCATTACGTTTCAGACAAGATGGCGGCGATATAAAACATGACACTGAGGGGCCCTTTGCTAGTGCTACCTCTGTACCAAATTTCGTTCCATTCGGTTCCACCGTGTTCGAATTAATAGGGGGAATCAATTTTGACATAAAGATGGCCGCCATTCTCAAACTATTAGGCGAATGACCTATTAGATTGGTCAAAGGATGCTACCTCCATAAAGGTATGTAGTTGCAAAATTTGGTAGAGATCGGATGATTAGGTTAATCGCAATTTGATTTAAGCTTTGAACATTCGTGTGGCTGCCATTACGTTTCAGTCAAGATGGCGGCGATATAAAACATGACACTGAGGTGCCCTTTGCTAGTGCTACCTCTGTACCAAATTTCGTTCCATTCTGTTCCGCCGTTTTCGAATTAATAGGGGGAATCAATTTTGACATAAAGATGGCCGCCATCCGCAAACTATTAGGCTAATAACCTATTAGATTGGTAAAAGGATGCTCCCTCCATAAAGGTATGTTGTTGCAAAGTTTGGTAGAGATCGGATGGTTATGTTAGTCGTAATTTAACTTAAGCTTTGAACATTTGTGTGGCCGCCATTACGTTTCTGTCAATATGGGGGCGATATAAAACATGACACTGAGATGCCCTTTGCTAGTGCTACCTCTGTACCAAATTTCGTTCCATTCGGTTTCACCGTGTTTGAATTAATAGGGGGAATTGATTTTCACACAAAGATGGCCGCCATCCGCAAACTATTAGGCTAATGACCTATTCATTTGGTCAAAGGATGCTTCCTCTATAAGGGTATGTTGTTGCAAAATTTAATAGAGATCGGATGATTAGGTTAATCGTAATTTGATTTAAGCTTTTAACATTTGTGTTGCCGCCATTACGTTTCCGTCAAGATGGCGGCGATATAAAACATGACACTGAGGTGCCTTTTGTTAGTACTACCTCTGTACCAAATTTCGTTCCATTCGGTTGCACCGTGTTCGAATTAAGAGGGGGAATCGATTTTCACACAAAGATGGCCGCCATCCGCAAACTATTACGCTAATGACCTATTAGTTTGTTCAAAGGATGCTCCCCCCATAAAGGTATTTTGTTGCAACATTTGGTAGAGATCGGATGATTAGGTTAGTTGTAATTTGATTTAAGCTTTGAACATTTGTGTGGCCGCCATTACGTTTCCGTCAAGATGGTGGCGATATAAAACATGACACTGAGGTGCCTTTTGGTGGTACTACCTCTGTACCAAATTTCGTTCCATTCGGTTGCACCGTGTTCAAATTAATAGGGGGAATCTATTTTCACACAAAGATGGCCGCCATCCGCTAACTATTACGTTGATGACCTATTGGTTTGGTCAAAGGATGCTCCCCCCATAAGGGTATGTTGTTGCAAAATTTGGTAGAGATCGGATGATTAGGTTAGTCGTAATTTGATTTAAGCTTTGAACATTTGTGTGGCCGCCATTACGTTTCCGTCAAGATGGCGGCAATATAAAACATGGCACTGAGGTGTCCTTTGCATGTGCTACCTTTGTACCAAATTTCGTTCAATTCGCATTCACCGTGTTCGAATTGATAGGGGGGGGACAGACATTCAGAGTACACACACTCACACACACACAGACACACACACACACACACACACACACACACACACACACACACACACACACACAGACTCACACACACACATACACACACACACACAGACTCACACACACACATACACACACACAGACAGACACACTTTTTTCGCCCTGTGTTGATCTCATAAGTCTACTTTCATTTTTTGCAAAAATCGAAAGTAGGCTAAAAACAGATAACACACACTAATACAGTCATCACAATTAACACCGGTTATCAGACAGATTCTACACACACCCAAAGTACACGGGGCTACATGACAGCGTTGTCGCAGCCCCTAAACCTAAGAACCAAACAAACCAATTAAGGAATGGTCAAGGAAGGGATTTTGGAAGGAAGTCGGCCGTTGACCTTTTGGAAGAAACCGTCCCAGCCTCTGCCTGGTGGCGAAACCATTTTCAGGACAGCCGAGTTGGGATTTGAACCCACGCTCTCCCGATTCCAGCGAGGCTTTAGTGCTCCCAGCCACCATCCCGGTTGTTCTTTCTACTACAATTTTAATTTAGGATATTTAATATGCATATTTTCATATTATTATAGGAGTCTGTTAGGTAGTCAGTCTGAAGGCTGGTTGGATCCTCAAATAGTACCGCAGTTAGGTGGGTATATATCGACAAAAACCCAAGGCAGCGCTATATTGAGGCGTACTAGGCAAGAAGAGGAGTGAGGTAGTTTGCTATTGCATTGGGGGATATCGTAATATGTCATATTTTATACTTAATAGCATAATACTGTATAGTTATATATTAATCACATCATTTAGTTTACACACATACAGTAGTAATACATTCCAGCAATGCTACAACATGCTGTATACTCAATAAAAAAAACTTTCTTCGGCTTTTCCCAATTAATTGGGGTCGCCGGAACCAACCAGGCTCATGTTGGATTTGGCCGGGGATTTAAGGCCGGATGCCCTTTCTGACACCAAGTGATTTTTCAGCTGAAAATTCCATCCCGCTGTCACCGGGATTCGAACCCCGTCCGTCCGGATGAAAGACGAGCAGCTAACCTACTGCGCCACCACGCCTCCCAACTTGCAGTATACTCAGTAAAGCTAAATTTTCAGTTTAGGTACCTAGTACATTCTCAAGTTTGTTTTGAATAATTTTCAAGTAATATACGGCCAACCAACTAAGCGTGGATACCAGATGAAGGGATCATTCATTAATCTCAGAGGCATTGTATTGACTACCATTATTAATTGTTGCGCTTACTACTTTACATGTTTTCACATTGCAGCACAACACACTGACCGGTATCCAGACTTGACGTTTGGTCTTCAGGAAGTCACAAATTACCGGAGAAATCCCAAACCTCCATATAAATTATAAATTATAATTTCAAATGACCCACCGCGTAGGCGTGTTTGTTAAATCGTTCACCATGACCACGAAGGGAGCTGAAGCATGTCCGGAGATCACAGGTTCAAATCCCAACACTGACAGTGGCTATCCTGAGCGTGGTTTTTCCCCGGATTTTGTCACACTCCCTCCAGGAAAAATGCCTTACTTCAAGTCCCGGGGCATCTAGTTCTTCCCTGTCCCTAATACAGTTACACACACAATATTACAGTCTAATGCTGGGATTTACTTCAAACAGACGCTCACTAAAGCGCAGCGTTAGGATGTGGGGCCAAGCTCTCTGCTGACTAGGTACACGTGGGTTTGAGCCCCACCAATGGCCGTCCTTGAAAATGTTTTCCGTGGTTTCCCCATTTTCAATTCCAGGCAAATGCTGGGACGGTACCTTCTGACAGGCCACGGCCGCTTCCTTCCACATCCTTGCCCACTTTCATCCATTCATCTCATCTCTCAGACGCGCAGGTTGCCCACGGGCGTCGACTAGAAAGACCTGCATTCGGCTTCTCAAGGGGCCACACGAAAGAAAGAAAACCTTATATAAATAATTCATGATTTTGGGCTAATGCCGTGTGTATTTTTAATTTAAACCATACGTTTCGGAGAAACCTTGCCTCCTTTTTCAATGGAAATAAACAATGTGGCCAAAGAAAGTATATCAATGAGATTACAAAACAAGATGTTCGGGAAAGAACATATAGCCTACTTTCTCCGAAATGTATGGGTATAGTTATAACTCTCTGTCCTTATCATCTCCTAATTTCTTCCTATTTGAAGTGCAAATTGGCACACAGGATTTGAACAGTGGCGTTCAAACCATAGTTTATAATTTACCCCAGCATTTTGCAATTTCATCAGCAAACACTCCAAACACCGACTACTTACAATAATTGAAACTTCGTTGCTCTAATAAGGCCCATCTACAATGCGCAGTCGGCAGTCCGTAGTTGGTAGTCCTCGGTCGGCAGTCGCGATCGACTCCGTGTATACTATAGGCACCATACACAACATGAAGTTGCAGTTGGTAGCTGGCAGTTGGCAGTCGAGAATTTTATCCTTGACTGCCAACTACCCGACTGCAGCAATGTAATAGCCAATCAGAGCAGATCAGAAACTGACGTCACGTTGTTGTTCTGTGTCGTGTACGAATGATATAGAACTAAGTGAAGTAACTTCGCAACCCGTAAATTTATAGGCTAATCTTAAATACACGGTATAACAAAATAATCCATCTCCAAATCATCCATATTGCAAGTTTTGAGATTATCAACAACGCCTCTGTGCACAAGGAATAAACGAATGTTACTGTCTTATTACTCCTAGCAGTCGTTAAGACTGGGTTCACTAACTGGCCGGTACAGAGCGCTGCTCGAATCTATAGTTTCTGCATAGTACAACTGAAGGATGGAAGATGTCACTCCAGTGGAGAATGTCGTTTTTTTTAATATATAATTTCCATTGCAAAAAGCACCATATAAAGCTTTATTTTATAACGTCTCAGTACTCAAGAAACAATAAATATAAAAACTAGTCGTGATATCTAGTTGTGAAATATCGAACAATATAATCCTAACAGAGCGAGTGCATTCTAGCGGCCAGAAGAAGAAACTTTTCAATAAAATCTGTTACCTTTTTGTCAGCTAGATGTCTCGATTAAATCTGCTGGCGAATTATGTTTTAATTAAGTATATGTTTTGCACCGTAATATGCACAATATAACGCTTAATTTTAAAACGTCTGAGTCATTACAAAGCAACAAATATGTAAAATGTCAAGCAAAAAACATATCTCTGATGGGGTTTGAACCATAGGCATATGAATGACAGACTAACGCTTTACCACTGAGCCATTTGTGCCTACGAACATTGATCCATATAAAATGACTTACATAGAACTTGTTAGCAAATAATGATTTATACTAAACGATTTCATCACTGAAGTATATTATTTATATATAAAGCATATCATACAAAGTTTATTTATTTTGTTTCAGTACGCTATATTGCAAGCAATACTCAAATTAGTGAAATATAAGTCAGGCACAAGATATCCGCTGCCATCTTGTCTTATTAATGAATCAGCTGAGCTTTTTAAAATCACGTCTGCACTATAGTATTACAAAATAAACTTTTAATTTCGTACGTGCCTCTTCCTTTAGAACAGTTAAAACGATTCTCGGCTCGATAATCGGAACTGGTGGGTCCCATGATATGGATTATAAAGTTTGCATAATTCGCACGGCCGCCATCCTGAAATGGTATGGCGGACGACCTTGTAGTTTGGTCACAAGACGCATCCTATACGAAGGTATGTTGTTACCAAATTTGGTAGAGATTGGATGATTTGGTTAGTCGTTATTAGATTTTACGTTTTGAACGTTTGAGTGGCCGCCATTCAGTTTTAGTAAAGATGGCGGCGATATAAAACATGACACTGAGGTGTCCTTTGCTAGTGCTACCTTTGTACCAAATTTCGTTCAATTCGCATTCACCGTGTTCGAATTGATAGGGGGGGACAGACATTCAGAGTACACACACTCACACACACACACACAGACTCACACACACACATACACACACACAGACTCACACACACACATACACACACACAGACAGACACACTTTTTTTTCGCCCTGTGTTGATCTCATAAGTCTACTTTCATTTTTTGCAAAAATCGAAAGTAGGCTAATATAGATAAATTCCTCTGTTCGTCACCAGAGAGCAGCTGCCAGAAATAACTGTATGGACCATGGTGGAACGGCGGACAGAGTAGTAAGTAACAAGAAGGTAAAGGGGGCGGTGTGAAAATATAGAAACTCATCGAAGAATGAGGAGGGGGGGGGGGGGAGAGGTGAGAGGGTTAGATGGATATAAGGAAACATTGACAAAAGGGAATACTAGCTGAACGATACCTAACGTCATACAGTCAACGGCGAAAAAACAGATGGAAACTCCTCCAGTGACGAACAAAGGAGATCAAATCCAGGCTCTGAGCCCTAGAGGGAAAATGTACAGTTTTAAATATGTGAAGAACAGAGAGACTGAGAGGAACTATCTCCCTAGATCCTTAATACTGGTAGCCAAGTGTCACTTAACTGATAACCAGTGTCTCTGTTAAAATTATTGGGATTTTTACGAATTTCAACTGCCTCCCTTATAATTCTAGACCAGTTGTGCTTAACAAGGGCAAGCGCATGAGCATCCTTGAAACATACATCGTGCCCTGAAGACAGGGCATGTTCAGCTATAGCTGATTTGTCAGGTTGGTTTAGACGGATGTTCCTTTGATGCTCTTTGATGCGAGTGGCAATGGACCGTTTTGTTTGTCCAATGTAGACTTTTCCGCAAGTACATGGGACTTCATACACCCCAGGTTGTAGTATTGGGGACAATTTATCTTTGTTTAATGCTAAACGTTGACCAATTTTCGTCATAGTGCCGAAAACTGTTTTTATCTTGTGCTTGCGGAGAATCTTAGCAACGCGGTCAGTGGTGTTGTGAATATAAGGGAGGTAAGCAGTTCCTCTCACGTCGGAGCTCTGAGAAGGTTGTCTATCCCTCCTTCTGGGATGTAGGGACCTATATATAGTGGATTCATTATAGCCATTACCCTTAAACATGGTTTGTAAGGCATGTAACTCTTCCTGAAGAGTTGATGCCTCACAAATACGTTCCGCTCTTTTGGCTAGAGTTGTTATAATTCCTTGTTTTTGTGCTGGGTGGTGGTGGGAGTCCGCATGTAAATAACGGTTAGTGTGAGTTGGCTTACGGTAGACGCTGTGCCCCATGGAGCCATCCGCTTTCCTCCTCACAAGAACATCCAAAAAAGGTAAGCATCCACCTGACTCTAGCTCCATAGTGAAGTGTATTGAAGGATGCAGCTGATTTAGGTGGTTCAGAAAGTGGTTCAGTTTCTCAGAACCCTCCTCCCACACCACGAACGTATCATCCACATACCTCCACCAAATCACAGGTTTGAAAGACGCCGAAGATATAGCCTCCCCCTCAAAATGTTCCATGAAAAAATTTGCCACGACAGGCGAGAGTGGACTTCCCATGGCCACACCATCAGTCTGCTCGTAATATTTACCATCCCACAAGAAATAGCTGGAACACAAGCAGTGGTGGAATAATCGGGCAATGTCCTCAGGAAACAAATCCTTGATGAGTGACATGACCGAGTCCACCGGCACTCTGGTAAACAAGGACTCTACATCAAAACTCACCAAAATAGCATTTGGTTGAACGGCGATGGTTGACAATTTTTCGACGAAATGGGTTGAATCCCTAATGTAGGACTGTGTGCGCCCCAAGTGCGGCTGAAGCAACTTGCTGAGACATTGCGCAAGAGCATAAGTTGGAGAACCTATTGTGCTAACAATTGGTCGAAGAGGGACGTCTTGCTTATGGATTTTTGGAAGACCATACAATCTCGGAGGAACAGCATCTCTCGGAATAAGACATCTTCCCTCTTCTTTTGGAATAGATGACAGTTTAACAAGATTAGCAGTGGCATTGGATACACGAGTGGTTGGATCACGAGTGCACAGTCTGTAGACAGGATCAGATAACAGAATCGAGATTTTACTTTTATATTCAACGGTATCCATCACCACTGTCGCATTTCCCTTGTCAGCATGAAGAACAGAAATGGTGTCATTATTTCTTAGTTCCTTCAATGCCTTTCTTTCACCCCGAGTTAAATTGGGTGCGGGTACTTTAGAGGATCTTAATATCCTCTCACTTTCTTGTCTAACTTCTTCAGCTTCATCTGGAGGTAAATTGTAGATGGCAGCCTCAACGGATGTGATCAACTCCTCTGTAGGAATTTTGGAGGGTGCGAGAGCAAAGTTGAGACCTCTGCTTAGTAAAGTTGTTTGATAGTCACCTAAAGGGGAATTAGAAAGATTGACTACAACTTTACTAGTATCAAGAACCGTACGAGGAGCTGTTTGTCTCGAGGACAATCGAAGGAACTTAGCTCTTTGTCTATCTACAGCCCGACAAAAATTATTCTCGGCCTGAATAGCGGAGATACGTTCAAAGAACAGCCACAATTCCTCTGAGAGAATGCTACTAAGAAGCAGATGTAAGTGTAATAACTCACGGGAAACTGCGTCCAATTCAGTACGAGAGTTCTGGACCCTCTCGATAACGAGTGCCTTGCTAGCGCGCTGATAAATTCTCATAGCTTTATGAGTGTGTATAGTTTGCTTCAATTTTACACAGTTGGGAATGATGCTATGATCCCTGCATCTAAGAAAGAAGGACAAAGATGAAAGGAGAGAGCTCCTTCTTCGCCTCAACTTACTAAATTTAGATGATTGTCGAACAACTTCCTCCCCATAGAGGTTTCTAATTTGCATATTAAGGCTTTCACGGCCCGGATTATTATATAAATAATTCATGCTTTTGGGTTAATGCCGTGTGTATTTTTAATTTAAACCGTACGTTTCGGAGAAACCTTGCCTCCTTTTTCAATGGAAATAAACAATGTGGCCAAAGAAAGTATATCAATGAGATTACAAAAAATATAGATAAATTCCTCTGTTCGTCACCAGAGAGCAGCTGCCAGAAATAACTGTATGGACCATGTTGGAACGGCGGACAGAGTAGTAAGTAACAAGAAGGTAAAGGGGGCGGTGTGAAAATATAGAAACTCATCGAAGAATGAGGAGGGGGGGGGGGAGGTGGGAGGGTTAGATGGATATAAGGAAACATTGACAAAAGGGAATACTAGCTGAACGATACCTAACGTCATACAGTCAACGGCGAAAAAACAGATGGAAACTCCTCCAGTGACGAACAAAGGAGATCAAATCCAGGCTCTGAGCCCTAGAGGGAAAATGTACAGTTTTAAATATGTGAAGAACAGAGAGACTGAGAGGAACTATCTCCCTAGATCCTTAATACTGGTAGCCAAGTGTCACTTAGCTGATAACCAGTGTCTCTGTTAAAATTATTGGGATTTTTACGAATTTCAACTGCCTCCCTTATAATTCTAGACCAGTTGTGCTTAACAAGGGCAAGCGCATGAGCATCCTTGAAACATACATCGTGCCCTGATGACAGGGCATGTTCAGCTATAGCTGATTTGTCAGGTTGGTTTAGACGGATGTTCCTTTGATGCTCTTTGATGCGAGTGGCAATGGACCGTTTTGTTTGTCCAATGTAGACTTTTCCGCAAGTACATGGGACTTCATACACCCCAGGTTGTAGTATTGGGGACAATTTATCTTTGTTTAATGCTAAACGTTGACCAATTTTCGTCATAGTGCCGAAAACTGTTTTTATCTTGTGCTTGCGGAGAATCTTAGCAACGCGGTCAGTGGTGTTGTGAATATAAGGGAGGTAAGCAGTTCCTCTCACGTCGGAGCTCTGAGAAGGTTGTCTATCCCTCCTTCTGGGATGTAGGGACCTATATATAGTGGATTCATTATAGCCATTACCCTTAAACATGGTTTGTAAGGCATGTAACTCTTCCTGAAGAGTTGATGCCTCACAAATACGTTCCGCTCTTTTGGCTAGAGTTGTTATAATTCCTTGTTTTTGTGCTGGGTGGTGGTGGGAGTCCGCATGTAAATAACGGTTAGTGTGAGTTGGCTTACGGTAGACGCTGTGCCCCATGGAGCCATCCGCTTTCCTCCTCACAAGAACATCCAAAAAAGGTAAGCATCCACCTGACTCTAGCTCCATAGTGAAGTGTATTGAAGGATGCAGCTGATTTAGGTGGTTCAGAAAGTGGTTCAGTTTCTCAGAACCCTCCTCCCACACCACGAACGTATCATCCACATACCTCCACCAAATCACAGGTTTGAAAGACGCCGAAGATATAGCCTCCCCCTCAAAATGTTCCATGAAAAAATTTGCCACGACAGGCGAGAGTGGACTTCCCATGGCCACACCATCAGTCTGCTCGTAATATTTACCATCCCACAAGAAATAGCTGGAACACAAGCAGTGGTGGAATAATCGGGCAATGTCCTCAGGAAACAAATCCTTGATGAGTGACATGACCGAGTCCACCGGCACTCTGGTAAACAAGGACTCTACATCAAAACTCACCAAAATAGCATTTGGTTGAACGGCGATGGTTGACAATTTTTCGACGAAATGGGTTGAATCCCTAATGTAGGACTGTGTGCGCCCCAAGTGCGGCTGAAGCAACTTGCTGAGACATTGCGCAAGAGCATAAGTTGGAGAACCTATTGTGCTAACAATTGGTCGAAGAGGGACGTCTTGCTTATGGATTTTTGGAAGACCATACAATCTCGGAGGAACAGCATCTCTCGGAATAAGACATCTTCCCTCTTCTTTTGGAATAGATGACAGTTTAACAAGATTAGCAGTGGCATTGGATACACGAGTGGTTGGATCACGAGTGCACAGTCTGTAGACAGGATCAGATAACAGAATCGAGATTTTACTTTTATATTCAACGGTATCCATCACCACTTTCGCATTTCCCTTGTCAGCATGAAGAACAGAAATGGTGTCATTATTTCTTAGTTCCTTCAATGCCTTTCTTTCACCCCGAGTTAAATTGGGTGCGGGTAATTTAGAGGATCTTAATATCCTCACACTTTCTTGTCTAACTTCTTCAGCTTCATCTGGAGGTAAATTGTAGATGGCAGCCTCAACGGATGTGATCAACTCCTCTGTAGGAATTTTGGAGGGTGCGAGAGCAAAGTTGAGACCTCTGCTTAGTAAAGTTGTTTGATAGTCACCTAAAGGGGAATTAGAAAGATTGACTACAACTTTACTAGTATCAAGAACCGTACGAGGAGCTGTTTGTCTCGAGGACAATCGAAGGAACTTAGCTCTTTGTCTATCTACAGCCCGACAAAAATTATTCTCGGCCTGAATAGCGGAGATACGTTCAAAGAACAGCCACAATTCCTCTGAGAGAATGCTACTAAGAAGCAGATGTAAGTGTAATAACTCACGGGAAACTGCGTCCAATTCAGTACGAGATTTCTGGACCCTCTCGATAACGAGTGCCTTGCTAGCGCGCTGATAAATTCTCATAGCTTTATGAGTGTGTATAGTTTGCTTCAATTTTACACAGTTGGGAATGATGCTATGATCCCTGCATCTAAGAAAGAAGGACAAAGATGAAAGGAGAGAGCTCCTTCTTCGCCTCAACTTACTAAATTTAGATGATTGTCGAACAACTTCCTCCCCATAGAGGTTTCTAATTTGCATATTAAGGCTTTCACGGCCCGGATTATTATATAAATAATTCATGCTTTTGGGTTAATGCCGTGTGTATTTTTAATTTAAACCATACGTTTCGGAGAAACCTTGCCTCCTTTTTCAATGGAAATAAACAATGTGGCCAAAGAAAGTATATCAATGAGATTACAAAAAATATAGATAAATTCCTCTGTTCGTCACCAGAGAGCAGCTGCCAGAAATAACTGTATGGACCATGGTGGAACGGCGGACAGAGTAGTAAGTAACAAGAAGGTAAAGGGGGCGGTGTGAAAATATAGAAACTCATCGAAGAATGAGGAGGGGGGGGGGGAGGAGGGAGGGTTAGATGGATATAAGGAAACATTGACAAAAGGGAATACTAGCTGAACGATACCTAACGTCATACAGTCAACGGCGAAAAAACAGATGGAAACTCCTCCAGTGACGAACAAAGGAGATCAAATCCAGGCTCTGAGCCCTAGAGGGAAAATGTACAGTTTTAAATATGTGAAGAACAGAGAGACTGAGAGGAACTATCTCCCTAGATCCTTAATACTGGTAGCCAAGTGTCACTTAGCTGATAACCAGTGTCTCTGTTAAAATTATTGGGATTTTTACGAATTTCAACTGCCTCCCTTATAATTCTAGACCAGTTGTGCTTAACAAGGGCAAGCGCATGAGCATCCTTGAAACATACATCGTGCCCTGAAAACAGGGCATGTTCAGCTATAGCTGATTTGTCAGGTTGGTTTAGACGGATGTTCCTTTGATGCTCTTTGATGCGAGTGGCAATGGACCGTTTTGTTTGTCCAATGTAGACTTTTCCGCAAGTACATGGGACTTCATACACCCCAGGTTGTAGTATTGGGGACAATTTATCTTTGTTTAATGCTAAACGTTGACCAATTTTCGTCATAGTGCCGAAAACTGTTTTTATCTTGTGCTTGCGGAGAATCTTAGCAACGCGGTCAGTGGTGTTGTGAATATAAGGGAGGTAAGCAGTTCCTCTCACGTCGGAGCTCTGAGAAGCTTGTCTATCCCTCCTTCTGGGATGTAGGGACCTATATATAGTGGATTCATTATAGCCATTACCCTTAAACATGGTTTGTAAGGCATGTAACTCTTCCTGAAGAGTTGATGCCTCACAAATACGTTCCGCTCTTTTGGCTAGAGTTGTTATAATTCCTTGTTTTTGTGCTGGGTGGTGGTGGGAGTCCGCATGTAAATAACGGTTAGTGTGAGTTGGCTTACGGTAGACGCTGTGCCCCATGGAGCCATCCGCTTTCCTCCTCACAAGAACATCCAAAAAAGGTAAGCATCCACCTGACTCTAGCTCCATAGTGAAGTGTATTGAAGGATGCAGCTGATTTAGGTGGTTCAGAAAGTGGTTCAGTTTCTCAGAACCCTCCTCCCACACCACGAACGTATCATCCACATACCTCCACCAAATCACAGGTTTGAAAGACGCCGAAGATATAGCCTCCCCCTCAAAATGTTCCATGAAAAAATTTGCCACGACAGGCGAGAGTGGACTTCCCATGGCCACACCATCAGTCTGCTCGTAATATTTACCATCCCACAAGAAATAGCTGGAACACAAGCAGTGGTGGAATAATCGGGCTATGTCCTCAGGAAACAAATCCTTGATGAGTGACATGACCGAGTCCATCGGCACTCTGGTAAACAAGGACTCTACATCAAAACTCACCAAAATAGCATTTGGTTGAACGGCGATGGTTGACAATTTTTCGACGAAATGGGTTGAATCCCTAATGTAGGACTGTGTGCGCCCCCAGTGCGGCTGTAGCAACTTGCTGAGATATTGCGCAAGAGCATAAGTTGGAGAACCTATTGTGCTAACAATTGGTCGAAGAGGGACGTCTTGCTTATGGATTTTTGGAAGACCATACAATCTCGGAGGAACAGCATCTCTCGGAATAAGACATCTTCCCTCTTCTTTTGGAATAGATGACAGTTTAACAAGCTTAGCAGTGGCATTGGATACACGAGTGGTTGGATCACGAGTGCACAGTCTGTAGACAGGATCAGATAACAGAATCGAGATTTTACTTTTATATTCAACGGTATCCATCACCACTGTCGCATTTCCCTTGTCAGCATGAAGAATAGAAATGGTGTCATTATTTCTTAGTTCCTTCAATGCCTTTCTTTCACCCCGAGTTAAATTGGGTGCGGGTACTTTAGAGGATCTTAATATCCTCACACTTTCTTGTCTAACTTATTCAGCTTCATCTGGAGGTAAATTGTAGATGGCAGCCTCAACGGATGTGATCAACTCCTCTGTAGGAATTTTGGAGGGTGCGAGAGCAAAGTTGAGACCTCTGCTTAGTAAAGTTGTTTGATAGTCATCTAAAGGGTTATTAGAAAGATTGACTACAACTTTACTAGTATCAAGAACCGTACGAGGAGCTGTTTGTCTCGAGGACAATCGAAGGAACTTAGCTCTTTGTCTATCTACAGCCCGACAAAAATTATTCTCGGCCTGAATAGCGGAGATACGTTCAAAGAACAGCCACAATTCCTCTGAGAGAATGCTACTAATAAGCAGATGTAAGTGTAATAACTCACGGGAAACTGCGTCCAATTCAGTACGAGAGTTCTGGATCCTCTCGATAACGAGTGCCTTGCTAGCGCGCTGATAAATTCTCATAGCTTTATGAGTGTGTATAGTTTGCTTCAATTTTACACAGTTGGGAATGATGTTATGATCCCTGCATCTAAGAAAGAAGGACAACGATGAAAGGAGAGAGCTCCTTCTTCGCCTCAACTTACTAAATTTAGATGATTGTCGAACAACTTCCTCCCCATAGAGGTTTCTAATTTGCATATTAAGGCTTTCACGGCCCGGATTATTATATAAATAATTCATGCTTTTGAGTTAATGCCGTGTGTATTTTTAATTTAAACCATACGTTTCGGAGAAACCTTGCCTCCTTTTTCAATGGAAATAAACAATGTGGCCAAAGAAAGTATATCAATGAGATTACAAAAAATATAGATAAATTCCTCTGTTCGTCACCAGAGAGCAGCTGCCAGAAATAACTGTATGGACCATGGTGGAACGGCGGACAGAGTAGTAAGTAACAAGAAGGTAAAGGGGGCAGTGTGAAAATATAGAAACTCCTCGAAGAATGAGGAGGGGGGGGGGGGGAGGTGGGAGGGTTAGATGGATATAAGGAAACATTGACAAAAGGGAATACTAGCTGAACGATACCTAACGTCATACAGTCAACGGCGAAAAAACAGATGGAAACTCCTCCAGTGACGAACAAAGATAGGGGGAGGCTATATCTTCGGCGTCTTTCAAACCTGTGATTTGGTGGAGGTATGTGGATGATACGTTCGTGGTGTGGGAGGAGGGTTCTGAGAAACTGAACCACTTTCTGAACCACCTAAATCAGCTGCATCCTTCAATACACTTCACTATGGAGCTAGAGTCAGGTGGATGCTTACCGTTTTGGATGTTCTTGTGAGGAGGAAAGCGGATGGCTCCATGGGGCACAGCGTCTACCGTAAGCCAACTCACACTAACCGTTATTTACATGCGGACTCCCACCACCACCCAGCACAAAAACAAGGAATTATAACAACTCTAGCCAAAAGAGCGGAACGTATTTGTGAGGCATCAACTCTTCAGGAAGAGTTACATGCCTTACAAACCATGTTTAAGGGTAATGGCTATAATGAATCCACTATATATAGGTCCCTACATCCCAGAAGGAGGGATAGACAACCTTCTCAGAGCTCCGACGTGAGAGGAACTGCTTACCTCCCTTATATTCACAACACCACTGACCGCGTTGCTAGGATTCTCCGCAAGCACAAGATAAAAACAGTTTTCGGCACTATGACGAAAATTGGTCAACTTTTAGCATTAAACAAAGATAAATTGTCCCCAATACTACAACCTGGGGTGTATGAAGTCCCATGTACTTGCGGAAAAGTCTACATTGGACAAACAAAACGGTCCATTACCACTCGCATCAAAGAGCATCAAAGGAACATCCGTCTAAACCAACCTGACAAATCAGCTATAGCTGAACATTCCCTGTCTTCAGGGCACGATGTATGTTTCAAGGATGCTCATGCGCTTGCCCTTGTTAAGCACAACTGGTCTAGAATTATAAGGGAGTCAGTTGAAATTCGTAAAAATCCCAATAATTTTAACAGAGACACTGGTTATCAGCTAAGTGACACTTGGCTACCAGTTATTAAGGATCTAGGGAGATAGTTCCTCTCAGTCTCTCTGTTCTTCACATATTTAAAATTGTACATTTTCCCTCTAGGGCTCAGAGCATGGATTTGATCTCCTTTGTTCGTCACTGGAGGAGTTTCCATCTGTTTTTTCGCCGTTGACTGTATGACGTTAGGTATCGTTCAGCTAGTATTCCCTTTTGTCAATGTTTCCTTATATCCATCTAACCCTCCCACCTCCCCCCCCCCCTCCTCATTCTTCGAGGAGTTTCTATATTTTCACACCGCCCCCTTTACCTTCTTGTTACTTACTACTCTGTCCGCCGTTCCACCATGGTCCATACAGTTATTTCTGGCAGCTGCTCTCTGGTGACGAACAGAGGAATGTATCTATATTTTTTGTAATCTCATTGATATACTTTCTTTGGCCACATTGTTTATTTCCATTGAAAAAGGAGGCAAGGTTTCTCCGAAACGTATGGTTTAAATTAAAAATACACACGGCATTAGCCCAAAAGCATGAATTATTTATATAATAATCCGGGCCGTGAAAGCCTTAATATGCAAAAAAAAAGAAAACCTTACTTCAAGTCCCGGGGCACCTACTTCTTCCCTGTCCCTAATACAGTTACACACACTACTAAAGACATCACATAAATACGGGTTATCATACAAGTTCAACACACACACGGGGATGATGACCAAGATGTCCCAAGTTCTTAAAATGTTTAACAACAAAACGGCAACATATTTTAGTGGGTATGGAACATCACATTTGAATTTCAGTAATATGTTGAGCTTTGATGCTTAACAATAAAGAATACACTTTACGATTTTCCTTTACTATATTTTGGTCTTATTTCGGACAAAATCATAAGTTCTTACAAATGACAAATTAAACGAAGTAGTCTCGCATCGTTATTTCTTTTATAACTCAGCATATTTTAAGAATCAAATACAATTATTTGTAAGTTATGCCTGTTCAGTGGGGGAATCATTTGAAATTCCTCATTCTAAATCTCATCATCGTCATCATTTTCCTAGCATATGTCCAGCATTGGAGCAGGGTGCACTGAGTTCTAAGTTCGGAATTAATATATCCTCTGTAACAGTGGTGTAGGCTACTTTCAATACTTAGGCTAGCTTTATTTCTTTACTCATGTCATAGATCTCATGTCATGCACGGATAAAGTGAGTGAAGTGCTATGTTATGCCGAGTGGGGAGTGATGATTCAACGGGGGACAGATCAGCTGGGCACGCCAGCCGGCCGAGTCGTGAGAGAGACTCACTGTACTTCCAACAAACATTTTTGAGAACACACCATCCATTCAATTGGATCACTATTCTTGAAGTAAAATAGCAGTACCGGTAAGTTAAAATTATTCAAGAACATACATTGAAATTCTCTAAATAACACCCTTATAAATTATTGATAACATTGCGCGCCGACACCACTTTGAATGATGCCAATCGGATTATAATTATTTGTCCCATGTCATGAAAATTATATGCGTGTCGTTTTATTCCACCGCCGGACGATAGCCACGGTGCGGCGCGGCACTGGCAGACCACCATAGACAGTTCACCATCACTTCGGGCCAAAGGTGGAAAATTGAAAGCAGCTATTTGGGAGATGGTCAAATTCAGAGTAAAGAATTGGGGGGAGTACTGATTTACAAAACATAGGAAGCGATAGGTGGGGACAAAAACTGAATAGGAGGATGATAAAATATTTAAAAAGTCAAAACAAGAGAAAGGCGTAATTGGATGAAAAGAAAATTGTAGAATCTGAAGGGAGGATGGAGAACAGGATTTGATACCGAGAATGGAGGTGGGACGAAGGCTGGAGTAGGTGGTAAGAAGAGGGGATTGACGGTGGAGGGAATGTTGAAGTGGAGTATTCTTTGAAGGAGGTAAAGAGATAAGAAAAGAAAGGTAAATAGCATGATAGTGGTTGATGGTATAAAGAGGTAATATGAAAGGGATTTTTTAAAATAATTCTTTTATGAAGGAAAGAAGAGGTGGTAATAGAGAAAGAGAAAGCCAATTAACAGCATAGTGAAGAAGATACTATGTGGTAGCAATTAGGGAGGGGAATGTGGAGGCTAGCTAGAATAAGTAATTTCATTCCTCTCTCCGCACGAAGCAGGGGTAGGTGGGCTGTCGGATGAACTGGCAGTCCTTAGGCCATAGAGATGGAAGAATGTTGGAGGGGTTGATAAATAGAGGGAAAAGTATGTTCGCACATATGAGTGGGGAAGTTAAAAGGTGAATCTGGTGCAGAGGAAACCCCGACCCAAAGTGACCCAAAAGCGAGACCCCACCACCACATCCCGCCAGAGCCCACCCCCACTATCCCCGTTTATTGAACAACAAAATACAGATACAAGGTTGAATACATACAGACATGTGAGCAAAAAGAAACAAAAAGACAGGAACAATGATTAATCATAGACAAAGAAATGGTGATGAATGGGGATAGTGAATGAAAATTAAAAGTTGCCATACATATTACCATAACCCAAGTATTCAAAGGTCAATTTCTTAAATTACTATATACATAGTATAATATAGAGAATGTTCTAATATATAAAGCAATGTGGAAAAGAAGGTTGTTTTAGCCTTTCTGGAAGTTGGAAGGTACAACTGTATTGTGTTATAACAGAGGAGGAGTCGCCATCTCTCGAAGAAAATTGTTATCACTAGCTCTTTGAATAGTGAAACATTCTACTCTTACGAGAGTGCAGTGGTTTCCCCTTTTCTCCTGGTCGCCCACCGCCCGCTCTGCACACCGGTCAATAGTGAGGTAGCGTGATGAGTGATGACGAACCATTTGACTTAAGGGTTGATAGACTTATCGAATGGGACGTTCATCTGAACTGAATTTTAACAGATAAATATAATCTTAAGTTGAGAGTCTTAAAATATTAAATATGGAAAGCCAATGTGAAAACTAGTAATAATAAAAATCGCACAAGTTGAAAAATCTAAAGGCTGCGCAGTTATCCTACCTAGCTCACAGAATACGTCACTGCTCTGTAATGAACTGAATAATAAATGTAATGGTATCCTGCTGATTATGAAGATTGTTGTCTCAAGGGTCTTATTGGCTCCAAAGTAACATTCTGCTGATCGAAAGGTCATCAACGGTATAGTTGCTGTCAAGTACAATGTAAAGCATTTTTACGTGTCTGGGATGGGAAGGGAAAAAGGGAGGGTGGTGATAATATCTGCCAGTCCTCCCCTGAAAGAAACACCATACTGTTGAGAGTGGCAGATAGCAATGGGTTACTTTGTTGATGGAACCTGAAGAAGATCTAGTATTTGTCTCAGCGTGTATTGACCCAGGACTGGGTTCACCAGTTCCTGAACTGTGGACCCTAGAAGTGAACTCAGCTCTTCCTGGTGCTTCTTGATGAACTCGGGAGCTGAATCACTCACTACTTTGTTCATCACGTCACCCATCTCACCGCCTCCCATCAAGTTCTCCGAGTTGGACTGTAACACACAAACCAGCACTTACATGGCGGGAACAGTTCTCGGTCCATTGTTGGCTAATTCTGTTTTCCTTCCATTTATTTCGCTTATTCTGTTCCACCACCACAATTTTCTGCTTTCCTCCAAGTATATTTTACAGTTTCTTCAAAGTAAATGGAACACAAATATTTATGTTACTCAGGAGTTAAGTGGTAAAATGAAACAAGATGTTCAGTAAAGAACATATAGCCTACTCTCTCCTAAATGCATGGGTATTGTTATAACTCATTGCCCTTTCAAGGAGCATAATTGAATGTTGGATGTAGTAGCTTGTTGAAATACAACGTGCTATACGGATATTAAACATGAATATGAGGTGCCCTTTGCTAGTGTTACCTCTGTAAAGAAAAAAAATTCCTCTCGGCACGCCGGAAGGCGGAGGTAGATTTCACCGGGCAAACTAGGGGATAGGCTATAATAGGCAAAATATGCAGGTTTTCGTAGGAGGATCAGACCTCATTTATTGCGAGAATGTATTTTACAATTGGAGGTTAGTTAACATTTTTTCGTCTTTCTGTGCTTACTTTTAACATTTTACTGTCTTATGGGGATGGTAACCTTCTTGTCATTTGGAGTTAATTTTTATACTTGTGATCACACTGTCCTTATGCAAGGTTTGGAACTAATGTGTACCTATCTATCAGTCTGTTACTTCTTCACGCAAAATTTTATCTCCCGCAGAGATGTTGGTTGGTTCCTCAGTTTAGGGGCTGCGACAAGGTGGTAATGTAACCCCGTGTACATTGGGTGTGTAGAATCTGCCTGATAAACGGTGTTATTTGTGATGACTGTATTAGTCTGTATTTCAGGTAAGGTATGCAGACGGACAATTTTAAGTAGTAGTACCTAATTTTGTACCAAATACTAACGTTAACGACACCTAGCAGTGAACTTGGCTGCTAGATGCCACCGCAACCAGCAACTTGCAACGAACGTTGTAACTTCCCCTCCGAAGGAAAGCATGCTGACGGATTTTTAGCGCTCTTAGAAAATCCGGCGACTTTGGCCGGCTTTGAACCAGCACCTTGGGCATAGAAGTTCAGTATGCTACCAGTTAGCCGCTTCCCTCATAGTCAGATGGAACAAGAAGTTCCGTGACGAACTAAAGAGCCTACTTTTCTAAAAATTAAGATTCATGCCATAGATTAATCTACAGTATATGAACCTATCTAGAATAATGACGAAATTAAGTGGGTAATATCGAAATGTCTTAATTAGTTCGAAATAAGGTATACTAGGCATAATGTAGCCTAATAGAGCAATAAGTTGGCAGCTCTGGAGACTGAATATATTCTTACTTCCATCTCCTAAGGTACAGAATACAAAATGTGGTTGAAGTCCAAAGGACGTTACATGGATTTAGACATTGGATCTATTAGTACACGTAAAAGCATGTTGGCAACAATGTCATGCGAGTGCTGGTCAGAAATAATCTGAAATATTATATATTTTTGTGCCAATTTTGGATGAAATCCATTTGTTGGTATAGAAGTTACAAGTATTTAAAAATTGGTCCTATCAGCAGGCTTGGAATCATCTTGGTAGAACTGACGTATATAAGTTACTCCAAATTAATGTAAAATGTCGGGTAATTTACGTGTGCATAGTTTAAAGCTGTCAGCTTGCATAATTTCTGATATATTTGGATACAAAATAGAGAGCAATTGTTAACAGTTGGCAGCCCTGGTGGCTCTTAAGAATACACTCAGTCATATATGTTTATGTACACATATTACATACAAAATTTGGTTGAAATCCAATTGATAGTGTAGAAGTTATATGCATTTAAAAATTGGACTTATCAGAAGGCTTAAAATTATTTTGGCAACGCTGTCATGTATGGCCACCTGGAAATTAAACTGAAATAGTATTATCTACATGTGTGCCAATTTTAGAATAGCTCCCATGTATACCTTCCAAGATATCCAACATGGAGCTCACATTTCTAGTGCGTTTTTTTTAGCAGTTGGTAGCACTGGCATCTTTTTCAAATATGGGCCTGAGATATTCCAGTATACATCTTTACTCATACTAAATTTGGTTTCGATCGCTGCAGCCGTTTAGGAGTTGATAGGGGACACACACACACACACACACACACAGCCAGACCGACAGACAGAAGGACAGACACATTATCCCGGATATATCTTATAAGTCTACTTTTTCCTCATTTTTGAAAAGTGTGAAAAGTAGGCTAAAATGAATGTGATCTCGTCAATGGCGTTGTCTTGGCAACCTCTGATAGATCATCCCTTATCAATTTAAAAGCGTTGTTATGGTAACCTCTGATGGCACTTGGCATTTTTTAAAATTCCGAAATCATTTTTCTCATACCTTGGCGTAATGGTGGGTCATATCAAAAATTCTTTCAAACAAAAGTTTTAGGTAATTATTAGGGGAATATTTTCCATTTTGTACGGTTTTGATATTGTGCCTATTAAGAGAGATATGATTAATGTTTCCCGAAAAACCCACTTTTTTCCACCCCTTTGGTCAATGGTTGGTGCTATCAAAGAACTTATTTGACATAACTTTTTGGCACTTATCCGACACATATTATGAACTTTGAATGGATTCGATATTTCACGTATTAAGAGAGTTATAGCGAAATTTCACTTTTTCGAAAAAAAGCCCGCCATTTTCACCCCCTTCGACCGATTTTGCCCATTAGCGAACTCGACCGAGATTTTATAGGGATACATATTATGTAAAAAATTCAAAGTGATTGGTGCAAAATTACGGCAGTTATCGTGTCCACAAAAAACTGATATATATACATATATACATAAATTATATATAAACCTTTGAACTGACGGTGGTTTTGGGGTCTGGGGGATGTGAAACGCGAAGATATGTCGAAATTTTCCGGAAGTCGAAACATGGTACCTATTGCAATAGTTAGCTTTCTAATGAAATCTACCTAAAACAACAACATTCAATTCGGTTTCACCGTGTTTGAATTGATATGGGGAATCGATTTGCACACATACATGGTCACTATCTGCAAACTATTGGGCTGATGACCTTGTAGTTCAGTCAAAAGATTCTTTATACATCAAGGTACAATGCTCCAAAATTTGTTAGAAATCAGATGATTAGTTTGGTCGTAATTTGAATCAAGCTTTTAACATTTGGGTGGCCGCCATTACGTTTTCGTCAAGATGGCGGCAATATAAAACATGACACTGGAGTGCCCATTGCTAGTGCTACCTTCGTACCAAAGTTCGTTCAGTTCAGTTTCACCGTGTTTGAATTGATACGGGGAATCAATTTGCACACATACATGGCTGTCATCTGCAAACTATTGGGCTGATGACGTTGTAGTTCAGTCAAATTATTCTTTATACATAAAGGTATAATGTTACACAATTTGGTAGAAATCAGATGATTAGTTTGGTCGTAATTTTATTCAAGCTTTGGCCATTTGGATGGCCGCCATTACGTTTCCGCCAAGATGGCTCTATGCTAGTGCTACCTCTGTACCAAATTTCGTTCTATTCGGTTTCACCGTGTTTGAATTGATAGGGGGAATCGATTTGCACACATACATGACTGCCTTCTGTAAACTATTGCGCTGATGTCCTTGTAGTTCAGTCAAATTATTCTTTATACATAAAGGTATAATGTTGCACAATTTGGTAGAAATCAGATGATTAGTTTGGTCGTAAATTGATTCAAGCTTTGACCATTTGGATGGCCGCCATTACGTTTCCGTCAAGATGGCGGTGATATAAAACATGACACTGAGGTGCCCTTTGCTAGTTCTACCTTTGTACCAAATTTCATTCAATTCGGTTTCATCGTGTTTTAATTGATAGGGGGAGACAGACATTCAGAGTACACACACTCACACACACACAGAGACACAGACACACAGACAGACACACAATTTTTGGCCCTGTGTGAATCTCATAAGTCTACTTTTTTTTTTTTTTTGCAAAAATCGAAAGTAGGCTGAAAAGGAGGGTGGTAATAATATCTGCCAGTCCTCCCCTGAAAGACACACCATACTGTAATTTGTCAGATGTTGAGTTGAGAGTGGCAGATAGCAATGGGTTACTTTGTTGATGGAACCTGAAGAAGATCTAGTATTTATGTATTTATATAGTATTTATCTTATGTATAAGTGTCTGTATCTACAGTACTTTACGTAGAACCAAAATTCTGATCGCTAAAATAATCGATTAGTTGACACGACATAAGAAACGAAGTTTAAATGAGAGGTTATCGCGTAAGTTGAGTTAAGCTTATTTTCGGAATGATGTATTGAAATGTATAAAAGTGACTTTTTGCGTAAATATACGAAGTGTCCTTCCTTGTGTATGTTAATAACTAGCGGACCCGTGTGAGAAATCTCGCATGTTCATAAGCCACACTTTCCCTAATAGGTTTATAATAAGAGACTTAAGGAGAATGGTTGTTATGTTTTTATTTCTACCAAATGATTATAGAATACTATTTACATTTCAGTTAGAATTCCAAGTTGTACGTTCCCTAACTTAAGAAGGCAATCGCTCACCGGTTATTCGATATTTATGAAATTATACGATTTGAGTACCGGTACTCATTCCTTTAATTTACGGTTTCTGAAATCCATGCAAAATGATAAAGGAAAGACTTCATCATGATAAAATGACATTAAACAGGCATCACAGCGGCCAAAATGAGAAGTGGACAGCAATTATGGAGCGTAGTTTGATACAGCAACAGTATCTGCAAATCGCACACGTCGTACATTTTCTCAAAAGTGATTTTTTAAAGAAATTATAGATATTTATGAAACTACAGTGCAATCGTGTCAGCTAATGTCTATTCTAATTCATTTCAATGCTCATTTGTCACGATTGGTCGCTTCTGAGCGTCGCAGGAGGGATTTATACTACTGATATAATATATAAGGTATTCAAATAAGTGACAGTGGAAGAACAAACAGCAATCAAATTCGGCAGGGTTCCGAGAAAAGAAAACGAAGAGTTTTCAGCGAAGATTTTGGATTGTTGTTCAATGTTTACAATTTAGGACAGGAACATTTTTGTTTTACTTTGGTTTAGCCTAGTCTTCACAAAGAAGGTACAATATTTGAAAAATATGATACAATATATTTAAATTCAATAAATGTCTGTTTTGCTTCTGTGAGAACGTAGTAAATGGAGTGAAGTACGTCGATTAATCTACAAAACAATTAATCAATTATTCGACCAACCGAATAATCGATTAACGACCAATCGATTAAACGCACAATCAATTGGTCGTAATTTGAGGCAATCGTTTTTTCTGTTTCGATTTATCGATTATTCGATAACTGAATTTAATCGATTGAAAGTACTTCTCTTCACACATTAATGGATGTCACTAGGGGAGCTTTGTGATGTTTATCATATGATGCAGGATTAAATGTTAATTACATTAGTAAACTGATTCTGGTATTGATTTAAGAAGGGATCAAGTACTGGCATTAGAGAATAATTGACAGGAAGAACTATGCATACATCAGTGATCGGTTTACAATTTACTTAACGCTGATTGGTGGTTTCGGCTAGGCCAATTTACAATATGAAGGGAAATACAATATTCCAATAATACATGCTTTATGTTTTGGGTTTCTGCTCGAAAGGTAATCGTCAAACAATCGCTGTTCATCTGCTGTGATCAATACAACGCAACCGGGTGAGTTAGCCGTGGTCGTTACGGCATGACCACTGGCAGTCGCTCACATCCGGGAGGCGAGGAGGTTCGAATCCTCCCCGCCGGCAACCTTGAAGATGGTCTTCTGTGGTTTCCCATCTTCCTTCCAGGCAAATGCCGGGGTTGGTCCCTAACTATAGTCCACAACCACTTCCTTCCAAATCCTCGTCCTTACTTGCAAAACTTTCCTTCTCAGACAAATCTCCACACGCGACGGTACTTGTAGCTCACCCATTGGGCGTCCGACTCGAAGCAACTAAAAAATGGCGAGCCGAACATGTCCTCGGGCACTCCCGGCACTAAAATCCATACGCTAAAAAAAAAAAAAAAACCTCAAACACATGATTAGCAAATTAACGAGGAAATTCAATGTATAGTCCTCGTCACCTTAAATAAGTTACTATCACTACAAACATGGTGATTAATAGTGTAATTTCTTGGTTTTAAGTTAAGTCAGGCTTGTATTCACTGTTCCAACTCATGTTTCAAAGCCAAGAAGTTTGCAGACATTGAAACTATCAAATATAATTAACTAGAAAGTTGGCATTTTTTGTGATGTTGGTCTGTCTTTCTGTGACGTCAATCAGGCTTTCCAATCTTGAGATCGTTAGCGACATACAGTAACAACGCCATAACCTAACTTATAATTAAATGTGCATTGAAGACTGGTGATGCATTATCTCTTTACGTAGAATGCATATTCCATTTACTAACAAGTAAGTAGTAACAATGACGTGGCTTATTAACAGCTGATAGCGGTTTCGGTGGCGTAGTTGGTAGCATGCTGAACTGCTGTGCACAAGATAGCGGGTTCAAACCAGGTCGAAGTCGTCAGATTTTTTAAGAGCGTTAAAAATCTTTCAGTATGCCTTCCTTCGGAGGGGAAGTAAAGCCGGGGGTCCCATGTCATAGATTTATGGCATATAAAAGATCATTCCACAGACTAAACTTGTGTGAGGCTAAATTGTTAGGTTAGATTTCGTCGAAACGCTCTATCAAAATTCCAACGTTCACCACTAGGTACCATTGATATCTGGTGGCGAAAGTTGGAACTACTTGAAATTGAACGTAACTTGTAGCTCACCCTAAAGGTGTCCGCAGGAAGCAGCTACAGACTAAGGCGAGCCAAAAATGTCCTCGGACACTCCCGGCACTAAAAGCCATACGATAAATAAATATAAATAAATAAATAACAGCCGATTTGTAAGGTGTGAACAAGGGGAAATATGACGTGGCTTATTAACAACTGAGTTCGAAAGATGTAAAATAGGGAAAATATGACGTGGATAATTAACAGATGATTTGTAAGGTGTAACGAAGGGGAAATATGACGTGGCTTATTAACAAGTGAGTTTCAAAGATGTAAAATAGGGAAAATATGACGTGGCTAATTAACAGTAATTTGTAAGGTGTAAAGAAGGGAAAATATAACGTGGCTTATTAACAGCTGATTCATAAGGTGTAAAGAAGGGTAAAATATAACGTGGCTAATTAACAGATGATTTGTAAGGTGTAAAGAAGCGAAAATATATAGTGGCTTATTAACAGCTGATTTGCAAGGTGTAAAGAAGGAAAAATATGACGTGGCTTATTAACAGCTGATTTGTATGGTGTAAAGAAGGGAAAATATGACGTGGCTTATTAACAGCTGATTTGTATGGTGTAAAGAAGGGAAAATATGACGTGGCTAATTAACAGCTGATTTGTAAGGTGTAAAGAAGGAAAAAGATGACGTGGCTTATTAACAGATGATTTGCAAGGTGTAAAAAAGGGAAAATATGACGTGGCTTATTAACAGATGATTTGTAAGGTGCAAAGAAGGGAAAAGATGACGTGGCTTATAAACACCTGATTTGTATGGTGTAAAGAAGGGAAAATATGACGTGGCTTATTAACAGCTGATTTGTAAGGTGCAAAGAAGGGAAAATATGACGTGAATTATTAACAGATGATTTGTAAGGTGCAAAGAAGGGAAAAGATGACGTGGCTTATAAACACCTGATTTGCATGGTGTAAAGAAGGGAAAATATGACGTGGCTCATTAACAGCTGATTTGTAAGGTGTAAAGAAGGGAAAATATGACGTGGCTTATTAACAGCTGATTTGTAAGGTGTAAAGAAGGGAAAATATGACGTGGCTTATTAACACCTGATTTGTAAGGTGCAAAGAAGGGAAAAGATGACGTGGCTTATTAACACCTGATTTGTAAGGTGTAAAGAAGGGAAAAGATGACGTGGCTTATTAACACCTGATTTGTAAGGTGCAAAGAACGGAAAATATGACGTGGCTTATTAACAGATGATTTGTAAGGTGCAAAGAAGGGAAAAGATGACGTGGCTTATAAACACCTGATTTGTATGGTGTAAAGAAGAGAAAATATGACGTGGCTTATAAACACCTGATTTGTATGGTGTAAAGAAGGGAAAAGATGACGTGGCTTATTAACACCTGATTTGTAAGGTGCAAAGATGGGAAAATATGACGTGGCTTATTAACAGATGATTAGTAAGGTGCAAAGAAGGGAAAAGATGACGTGGCTAATAAACACCTGATTTGTATGGTGTAAAGAAGGGAAAATATGACGTGGCTTAATAACAGCTGATTTGTAAGGTGTAAAGAAGGGAAAATATGACGTGGCATATTAACAGCTGATTTGTAAGGTGTAAAGAAGGGAAAATATGACGTGGCTTATAAACACCTGATTTGTATGGTGTAAAGAAGGGAAAATATGACGTGGCTTATTAACAGCTGATTTGTAAGGTGTAAAGAAGGGAAAATATGACGTGGCTTATAAACACCTGATTTGTAATGTGTAAAGAAGGGAAAAGATGACGTGGCTTATTAACAGATGATTTGCAAGGTGTAAAGAAGGGAAAATATGACGTGGCTTATTAACAGCTGATTTGTAAGGTGTCAAAAAGGGAAAAGATGACGTGGCTTATTAACAGCTGATTTGTATGGTGTAAAGAAGGGAAAATATGACGTGGCTTATTTACAGCTGATTTGTAAGGTATAAAGAAGGGAAAATATGACGTGGCTTATTTACAGCTGATTTGTAAGGTGTAAAGAAGGGAAAATATGACGTGGCTTATTTACAGCTGATTTGTAAGGTGTAAAGAAGGGAAAAGATGACGTGGCTTATTAACAGCTGATTTGTAAGGTATAAAGAAGGGAAAATATGACGTGGCTTATTTACAGCTGATTTGTAAGGTGTAAAGAAGGGAAAATATGACGTGGCTTATTTACAGCTGATTTGTAAGGTGTAAAGAAGGGAAAAGATGACGTGGCTTATTAACAGCTGATTTGTAAGGTGTAAGGAAGGGAAAATATGACGTGGCTTATTAACACTTGATTTGTAAGGTGTATAAAGGGAAAATATGACGTGGCTTATTAACAGCTGATTTGTAAGGTGTAAAGAAGAGAAAATATGACGAGGCTTATTAACAGCTGATTTGTAAGGTGTAAAAAAGGGAAAAGATGACGTGGCTTATTAACACCTGATTTGTAAGGTGTATAAAGGGAAAATATGACGAGGCTTATTAACAGATGATTTGCAAGGTGTACAGAAGGGAAAATATGACGAGGCTTATTAACAGCTGATTTGCCAGGTGTGAAGAAGGGAAAATATGACGTGGCTTATTAACAGCTGATTTGTAAGGTGTAAAGAAGGGAAAAGAAGACGTGGCTTATTAACAGCTGATTTGTACGATGTAAAGAAGGGAAAATATGACGTGGCTTATTAACAGCTGATTTGTAAGGTGTAAAGAAGGGAAAATATGACGTGGCTTATTAACAGCTGATTTGTAAGGTGTATAAAGGGAAAATATGACGAGGCTTATTAACAGCTGATTTGCAAGGTGTAAAGAAGGGAAAATATGACGTGGCTTTTTAACAGCTGATTTGTAAGGTGTAAAGAAGGGAAAAGATGACGTTGCTTATTAACAGCTGATTTGATAGGTGTAAAAAGGGAAAAGGTGACGTGGCTTATTAACAGCTGATTTGTAAGGTGTAAACATGGGATAATATGACGTGGCGTATTAACAGCTGATTTGTAAGGTTTAAAAAAGGGGAAATATGGCGTGGCTTATTAACAGCTGATTTGCAAGGTGTAAAGAAGGGAAAATATGACGTGGCTTATTAACAGCTGATTTGTAAGGTGTAAAGAAGGGAAAATATGACGTGGCTTATAAACACCTGATTTGTAATGTGTAAAGAAGGGAAAAGATGACGTGGCTTATTAACAGATGATTTGCAAGGTGTAAAGAAGGGAAAATATGACGTGGCTTATTAACAGCTGATTTGTAAGGTGTAAAAAAGGGAAAAGATGACGAGGCTTATTAACACCTGATTTGTAAGGTGCAAAGAAGGGAAAATATTACGTGGCTTATTAACAGCTGATTTGTAAGGTGTATAAATGGAAAATATGTCGAGGCTTATTAACAGATGATTTGAAAGGTGTAAAGAAGGGAAAATATGACGAGGCTTATTAACAGCAGATTTGCAAGGTGTAAAGAAGGGAAAATATGACGTGGCTTATTAACAGCTGATTTGTAAGGTGTAAAGAAGGGAAAAGATGACGTGGCTTATTAACAGCTGATTTGTAAGGTGTAAAGAAGGGATAATATGACGTGGCTTATTAACAACTGATTTGTAAGGTGTATAAATGGAAAATATGTCGAGGCTTATTAACAGATGATTTGCAAGGTGTAAAGAAGGGAAAATATGACGTGGCTTATTAACACCTGATTTGTAAGGTGTATAAAGGGAAAAGATGACGTGGCTTATTAACACCTGATTTGTAAGGTGCAAAGAAGGGAAAATATGACGTGGCTTATTAACAACTGATTTGTAAGGTGTATAAATGGAAAATATGTCGAGGCTTATTAACAGATGATTTGCAAGGTGTAAAGAAGGGAAAATATGACGAGGCTTATTAACAGCAGATTTGCAAGGTGTAAAGAAGGGAAAATATGACGTGGCTTATTAACAGCTGATTTGTAAGGTGTAAAGAAGGGAAAAGATGACGTGGCTTATTAACAGCTGATTTGTAAGGTGTAAAGAAGGGAAAATATGACGTGGCTTATTAACAGCTGATATGTAAGGTGTAAAGAAGGGAAAATATGACGTGGCTTATTAACAGCTGATTTGTAAGGTGTAAAAAAGGGAAAAGATGACGTGGCTTATTAACACCTGATTTGTAAGGTGTATAAAGGGAAAATATGACGAGGCTTATTAACAGATGATTTGCAAGGTGTAGAGATGGGAAAATATGACGAGGCTTATTAACAGCTGATTTGCAAGGTGTAAAGAAGGGAAAATATGACGTGGCTTATTTACAGCTGATTTGTAAGTTATAAAGAAGGGAAAATATGACGTGGCTTATTAACAGCTGATTTGTATGGTGTAAAGAAGGGAAAATATGACGTGGCTTATTAACAGCTGATTTGTAAGGTGTAAAGAAGGGAAAATATGACGAGGCTTATTAACAGCTGATTTGTAAGGTGTAAAGAAGGGAAAATATGACGTGGCTTATTAACAGCTGATTTGTAAGGTGTAAAGAAGGGAAAATATGACGAGGCTTATTAACAGCTGATTTGTAAGGTATAAAGAAGGGAAAATATGACGTGGCTTATTAACAGCTGATTTGTATGGTGTAAAGAAGGGAAAATATGACGTGGCTTATTTACAGCTGATTTGTAAGGTATAAAGAAGGGAAAATATGACGTGGCTTATTTACAGCTGATTTGTAAGGTGTAAAGAAGGGAAAATATGACGTGGCTTATTTACAGCTGATTTGTAAGGTGTAAAGAAGGGAAAAGATGACGTGGCTTATTAACAGCTGATTTGTAAGGTATAAAGAAGGGAAAATATGACGTGGCTTATTTACAGCTGATTTGTAAGGTGTAAAGAAGGGAAAATATGACGTGGCTTATTTACAGCTGATTTGTAAGGTGTAAAGAAGGGAAAAGATGACGTGGCTTATTAACAGCTGATTTGTAAGGTGTAAGGAAGGGAAAATATGACGTGGCTTATTAACACTTGATTTGTAAGGTGTATAAAGGGAAAATATGACGTGGCTTATTAACAGCTGATTTGTAAGGTGTAAAGAAGAGAAAATATGACGAGGCTTATTAACAGCTGATTTGTAAGGTGTAAAAAAGGGAAAAGATGACGTGGCTTATTAACACCTGATTTGTAAGGTGTATAAAGGGAAAATATGACGAGGCTTATTAACAGATGATTTGCAAGGTGTACAGAAGGGAAAATATGACGAGGCTTATTAACAGCTGATTTGCCAGGTGTGAAGAAGGGAAAATATGACGTGGCTTATTAACAGCTGATTTGTAAGGTGTAAAGAAGGGAAAAGAAGACGTGGCTTATTAACAGCTGATTTGTACGATGTAAAGAAGGGAAAATATGACGTGGCTTATTAACAGCTGATTTGTAAGGTGTAAAGAAGGGAAAATATGACGTGGCTTATTAACAGCTGATTTGTAAGGTGTATAAAGGGAAAATATGACGAGGCTTATTAACAGCTGATTTGCAAGGTGTAAAGAAGGGAAAATATGACGTGGCTTTTTAACAGCTGATTTGTAAGGTGTAAAGAAGGGAAAAGATGACGTTGCTTATTAACAGCTGATTTGATAGGTGTAAAAAGGGAAAAGGTGACGTGGCTTATTAACAGCTGATTTGTAAGGTGTAAACAAGGGATAATATGACGTGGCGTATTAACAGCTGATTTGTAAGGTTTAAAAAAGGGGAAATATGGCGTGGCTTATTAACAGCTGATTTGCAAGGTGTAAAGAAGGGAAAATATGACGTGGCTTATTAACAGCTGATTTGTAAGGTGTAAAGAAGGGAAAATATGACGTGGCTTATAAACACCTGATTTGTAATGTGTAAAGAAGGGAAAAGATGACGTGGCTTATTAACAGATGATTTGCAAGGTGGAAAGAAGGGAAAATATGACGTGGCTTATTAACAGCTGATTTGTAAGGTGTAAAAAAGGGAAAAGATGACGTGGCTTATTAACACCTGATTTGTAAGGTGCAAAGAAGGGAAAATATGACGTGGCTTATTAACAACTGATTTGTAAGGTGTATAAATGGAAAATATGTCGAGGCTTATTAACAGATGATTTGCAAGGTGTAAAGAAGGGAAAATATGACGAGGCTTATTAACAGCAGATTTGCAAGGTGTAAAGAAGGGAAAATATGACGTGGCTTATTAACAGCTGATTTGTAAGGTGTAAAGAAGGGAAAAGATGACGTGGCTTATTAACAGCTGATTTGTAAGGTGTAAAGAAGGGAAAATATGACGTGGCTTATTAACAGCTGATTTGTAAGGTGTAAAGAAGGGAAAATATGACGTGGCTTATAAACACCTGATTTGTATGGTGTAAAGAAGGGAAAATATGACGTGGCTTATTAACAGCTGATTTGTAAGGTGTAAAGAAGGGAAAATATGACGTGGCTTATTAACACCTGATTTGTAAGGTGTAAAGAAGGGAAAATATGACGTGGCTAATTAACAACTGATTTGCAAGGTGTAAAGAAGGGAAAATATGACGTGGCTTATTAACAGCTGAATTGTAAGGTGTAAAAAAGGGAAAA
The DNA here is from genome assembly GCA_946902985.2 of Meconema thalassinum. Taxonomy (NCBI): domain Eukaryota; kingdom Metazoa; phylum Arthropoda; class Insecta; order Orthoptera; family Tettigoniidae; genus Meconema; species Meconema thalassinum. The sequence goes on along the minus strand of OX336388.2, from coordinate 597,925,165 downwards.
GATGACGTGGCTTATTAACACCTGATTTTTAAGGTGTATAAAGGGAAAATATGACGAGGCTTATTAACAGATGATTTGCAAGGTGTAGAGATGGGAAAATATGACGAGGCTTATTAACAGCTGATTTGCAAGGTGTAAAGAAGGGAAAATATGACGTGGCTTATTAACAGCTGATTTGTAAGGTGTAAAGAAGGGAAAATATGACGTGGCTTATTAACAGCTGATTTGTAAGGTGTAAAGAAGGGAAAATATGACGTGGCTTATTAACAGCTGATTTGTAAGGTGTAAAGAAGGGAAAATATGACGAGGCTTATTAACAGCTGATTTGTAAGGTATAAAGAAGGGAAAATATGACGTGGCTTATTAACAGCTGATTTGTATGGTGTAAAGAAGGGAAAATATGACGTGGCTTATTTACAGCTGATTTGTAAGGTATAAAGAAGGGAAAATATGACGTGGCTTATTTACAGCTGATTTGTAAGGTGTAAAGAAGGGAAAATATGACGTGGCTTATTTACAGCTGATTTGTAAGGTGTAAAGAAGGGAAAAGATGACGTGGCTTATTAACAGCTGATTTGTAAGGTATAAAGAAGGGAAAATATGACGTGGCTTATTTACAGCTGATTTGTAAGGTGTAAAGAAGGGAAAATATGACGTGGCTTATTTACAGCTGATTTGTAAGGTGTAAAGAAGGGAAAAGATGACGTGGCTTATTAACAGCTGATTTGTAAGGTGTAAGGAAGGGAAAATATGACGTGGCTTATTAACACCTGATTTGTAAGGTGTATAAAGGGAAAATATGACGTGGCTTATTAACAGCTGATTTGTAAGGTGTAAAGAAGAGAAAATATGACGAGGCTTATTAACAGCTGATTTGTAAGGTGTAAAAAAGGGAAAAGATGACGTGGCTTATTAACACCTGATTTGTAAGGTGTATAAAGGGAAAATATGACGAGGCTTATTAACAGATGATTTGCAAGGTGTACAGAAGGGAAAATATGACGAGGCTTATTAACAGCTGATTTGCAAGGTGTGAAGAAGGGAAAATATGACGTGGCTTATTAACAGCTGATTTGTAAGTTGTAAAGAAGGGAAAAGAAGACGTGGCTTATTAACAGCTGATTTGTAAGGTGTAAAGAAGGGAAAATATGACGTGGCTTATTAACAGCTGATTTGTAAGGTGTAAAGAAGGGAAAATATGACGTGGCTTATTAACAGCTGATTTGTAAGGTGTATAAAGGGAAAATATGACGAGGCTTATTAACAGCTGATTTGCAAGGTGTAAAGAAGGGAAAATATGACGTGGCTTTTTAACAGCTGATTTGTAAGGTATAAAGAAGGGAAAAGATGACGTTGCTTATTAACAGCTGATTTGATAGGTGTAAAAAGGGAAAAGGTGACGTGGCTTATTAACAGCTGATTTGTAAGGTGTAAACAAGGGATAATATGACGTGGCGTATTAACAGCTGATTTGTAAGGTTTAAAAAAGGGGAAATATGGCGTGGCTTATTAACAACTGATTTGCAAGGTGTAAAGAAGGGAAAATATGACGTGGCTTATTAACAGCTGATTTGTAAGGTGTAAAGAAGGGAAAATATGACGTGGCTTATAAACACCTGATTTGTAATGTGTAAAGAAGGGAAAAGATGACGTGGCTTATTAACAGATGATTTGCAAGGTGTAAAGAAGGGAAAATATGACGTGGCTTATTAACAGCTGATTTGTAAGGTGTAAAAAAGGGAAAAGATGACGTGGCTTATTAACACCTGATTTGTGAGGTGTAAAGAAGGGAAAATATGACGTGGCTTATTAACACCTGATTTGTAAGGTGTAAAGAAGGGAAAATATGACGTGGCTAATTAACAACTGATTTGCAAGGTGTAAAGAAGGGAAAATATGACGTGGCTTATTAACAGCTGATTTGTAAGGTGTAAAAAAGGGAAAAGATGACGTGGCTTATTAACACCTGATTTGTAAGGTGTATAAAGGGAAAATATGACGAGGCTTATTAACAGATGATTTGCAAGGTGTAGAGATGGGAAAATATGACGAGGCTTATTAACAGCTGATTTGCAAGGTGTAAAGAAGGGAAAATATGACGTGGCTTATTTACAGCTGATTTGTAAGGTATAAAGAAGGGAAAATATGACGTGGCTTATTAACAGCTGATTTGTATGGTGTAAAGAAGGGAAAATATGACGTGGCTTATTAATAGCTGATTTGTAAGGTGTAAAGAAGGGAAAATATGACGAGGCTTATTAACAGCTGATTTGTAAGGTGTAAAGAAGGGAAAATATGACGTGGCTTATAAACACCTGATTTGTATGGTGTAAAGAAGGGAAAATATGACGTGGCTTATTAACAGCTGATTTGTAAGGTGTAAAGAAGGGAAAATATGACGTGGCTTATTAACAGCTGATTTGTAAGGTGTAAAGAAGGGAAAAGATGACGTGGCTTATTAACAGCCGATTTGTAAGGTGTAAAGAAGGGAAAATATGACGTGGCTTATTAACAGCTGATTTGTAAGGTGTATAAAGGGAAAATATGACGAGGCTTATTAACAGCTGATTTGCAAGGTGTAAAGAAGGGAAAATATGACGTGGCTTTTTAACAGCTGATTTGTAAGGTGTAAAGAAGGGAAAAGATGACGTTGCTTATTAACAGCTGATTTGATAGGTGTAAAAAGGGAAAAGGTGACGTGGCTTATTAACAGCTGATTTGTAAGGTGTAAAAAAGGGATAATATGACGTGGCGTATTAACAGCTGATTTGTAAGGTTTAAAAAAGGGGAAATATGGCGTGGCTTATTAACAGCTGATTTGCAAGGTGTAAAGAAGGGAAAATATGACGTGGCTTATTAACAGCTGATTTGTAAGGTGTAAAGAAGGGAAAATATGACGAGGCTTATAAACACCTGATTTGTAATGTGTAAAGAAGGGAAAAGATGACGTGGCTTATTAACAGATGATTTGCAAGGTGTAAAGAAGGGAAAATATGACGTGGCTTATTAACAGCTGATTTGTAAGGTGTAAAAAAGGGAAAAGATGACGTGGCTTATTAACACCTGATTTGTAAGGTGCAAAGAAGGGAAAATATGACGTGGCTTATTAACAACTGATTTGTAAGGTGTATAAATGGAAAATATGTCGAGGCTTATTAACAGATGATTTGCAAGGTGTAAAGAAGGGAAAATATGACGAGGCTTATTAACAGCAGATTTGCAAGGTGTAAAGAAGGGAAAATATGACGTGGCTTATTAACAGCTGATTTGTAAGGTGTAAAGAAGGGAAAAGATGACGTGGCTTATTAACAGCCGATTTGTAAGGTGTAAAGAAGGGAAAATATGACGTGGCTTATTAACAGCTGATTTGTAAGGTGTAAAGAAGGGAAAATATGACGTGGCTTATAAACACCTGATTTGTATGGTGTAAAGAAGGGAAAATATGACGTGGCTTATTAACAGCTGATTTGTAAGGTGTAAAGAAGGGAAAATATGACGTGGCTTATTAACACCTGATTTGTAAGGTGTAAAGAAGGGAAAATATGACGTGGCTAATTAACAACTGATTTGCAAGGTGTAAAGAAGGGAAAATATGACGTGGCTTATTAACAGCTGATTTGTAATGTGTAAAAAAGGGAAAAGATGACGTGGCTTATTAACACCTGATTTTTAAGGTGTATAAAGGGAAAATATGACGAGGCTTATTAACAGATGATTTGCAAGGTGTAGAGATGGGAAAATATGACGAGGCTTATTAACAGCTGATTTTCAAGGTGTAAAGAAGGGAAAATATGACGTGGCTTATTAACAGCTGATTTGTAAGGTGTAAAGAAGGGAAAATATGACGTGGCTTATTAACAGCTGATTTGTAAGGTGTAAAGAAGGGAAAATATGACGTGGCTTATTAACAGCTGATTTGTAAGGTGTAAAGAAGGGAAAATATGACGAGGCTTATTAACAGCTGATTTGTAAGGTATAAAGAAGGGAAAATATGACGTGGCTTATTAACAGCTGATTTGTATGGTGTAAAGAAGGGAAAATATGACGTGGCTTATTTACAGCTGATTTGTAAGGTATAAAGAAGGGAAAATATGACGTGGCTTATTTACAGCTGATTTGTAAGGTGTAAAGAAGGGAAAATATGACGTGGCTTATTTACAGCTGATTTGTAAGGTGTAAAGAAGGGAAAAGATGACATGGCTTATTAACAGCTGATTTGTAAGGTATAAAGAAGGGAAAATATGACGTGGCTTATTTACAGCTGATTTGTAAGGTGTAAAGAAGGGAAAATATGACGTGGCTTATTTACAGCTGATTTGTAAGGTGTAAAGAAGGGAAAAGATGACGTGGCTTATTAACAGCTGATTTGTAAGGTGTAAGGAAGGGAAAATATGACGTGGCTTATTAACACCTGATTTGTAAGGTGTATAAAGGGAAAATATGACGTGGCTTATTAACGGCTGATTTGTAAGGTGTAAAGAAGAGAAAATATGACGAGGCTTATTAACAGCTGATTTGTAAGGTGTAAAAAAGGGAAAAGATGACGTGGCTTATTAACACCTGATTTGTAAGGTGTATAAAGGGAAAATATGACAAGGCTTATTAACAGATGATTTGCAAGGTGTACAGAAGGGAAAATATGACGAGGCTTATTAACAGCTGATTTGCAAGGTGTGAAGAAGGGAAAATATGACGTGGCTTATTAACAGCTGATTTGATAGGTGTAAAAAGGGAAAAGGTGACGTGGCTTATTAACAGCTGATTTGTAAGGTGTAAACAAGGGATAATATGACGTGGCGTATTAACAGCTGATTTGTAAGGTTTAAAAAAGGGGAAATATGGCGTGGCTTATTAACAGCTGATTTGCAAGGTGTAAAGAAGGGAAAATATGACGTGGCTTATTAACAGCTGATTTGTAAGGTGTAAAGAAGGGAAAATATGACGTGGCTTATAAACACCTGATTTGTAATGTGTAAAGAAGGGAAAAGATGACGTGGCTTATTAACAGATGATTTGCAAGGTGTAAAGAAGGGAAAATATGACGTGGCTTATTAACACCTGATTTGTAAGGTGTATAAAGGGAAAAGATGACGTGGCTTATTAACACCTGATTTGTAAGGTGCAAAGAAGGGAAAATATGACGTGGCTTATTAACAACTGATTTGTAAGGTGTATAAATGGAAAATATGTCGAGGCTTATTAACAGATGATTTGCAAGGTGTAAAGAAGGGAAAATATGACGAGGCTTATTAACAGCAGATTTGCAAGGTGTAAAGAAGGGAAAATATGACGTGGCTTATTAACAGCTGATTTGTAAGGTGTAAAGAAGGGAAAAGATGACGTGGCTTATTAACAGCTGATTTGTAAGGTGTAAAGAAGGGAAAATATGACGTGGCTTATTAACAGCTGATATGTAAGGTGTAAAGAAGGGAAAATATGACGTGGCTTATAAACACCTGATTTGTATGGTGTAAAGAAGGGAAAATATGACGTGGCTTATTAACAGCTGATTTGTAAGGTGTAAAGAAGGGAAAATATGACGTGGCTTATTAACACCTGATTTGTAAGGTGTAAAGAAGGGAAAATATGACGTGGCTAATTAATAACTGATTTGCAAGGTGTAAAGAAGGGAAAATATGACGTGGCTTATTAACAGCTGATTTGTAAGGTGTAAAAAGGGAAAAGATGACGTGGCTTATTAACACCTGATTTTTAAGGTGTATAAAGGGAAAATATGACGTGGCTTATTAACAGATGATTTGCAAGGTGTAGAGATGGGAAAATATGACGAGGCTTATTAACAGCTGATTTGCAAGGTGTAAAGAAGGGAAAATATGACGTGGCTTATTAACAGCCGATTTGTAAGGTGTAAAGAAGGGAAAATATGACGTGGCTTATTAACAGCTGATTTGTAAGGTGTATAAAGGGAAAATATGACGAGGCTTATTAACAGCTGATTTGCAAGGTGTAAAGAAGGGAAAATATGACGTGGCTTTTTAACAGCTGATTTGTAAGGTGTAAAGAAGGGAAAAGATGACGTGGCTTATAAACACCTGATTTGTATGGTGTAAAGAAGGGAAAATATGACGTGGCTTATTAACAGCTGATTTGTAAGGTGTAAAGAAGGGAAAATATGACGTGGCTTATTAACAGCTGATTTGTAAGGTGTAAAGAAGGGAAAAGATGACGTGGCTTATTAACATCCGATTTGTAAGGTGTAAAGAAGGGAAAATATGACGTGGCTTATTAACAGCTGATTTGTAAGGTGTATAAAGGGAAAATATGACGAGGCTTATTAACAGCTGATTTGCAAGGTGTAAAGAAGGGAAAATATGACGTGGCTTTTTAACAGCTGATTTGTAAGGTGTAAAGAAGGGAAAAGATGACGTTGCTTATTAACAGCTGATTTGATAGGTGTAAAAAGGGAAAAGGTGACGTGGCTTATTAACAGCTGATTTGTAAGGTGTAAAAAAGGGATAATATGACGTGGCGTATTAACAGCTGATTTGTAAGGTTTAAAAAAGGGGAAATATGGCGTGGCTTATTAACAGCTGATTTGCAAGGTGTAAAGAAGGGAAAATATGACGTGGCTTATTAACAGCTGATTTGTAAGGTGTAAAGAAGGGAAAATATGACGAGGCTTATAAACACCTGATTTGTAATGTGTAAAGAAGGGAAAAGATGACGTGGCTTATTAACAGATGATTTGCAAGGTGTAAAGAAGGGAAAATATGACGTGGCTTATTAACAGCTGATTTGTAAGGTGTAAAAAAGGGAAAAGATGACGTGGCTTATTAACACCTGATTTGTAAGGTGCAAAGAAGGGAAAATATGACGTGGCTTATTAACAACTGATTTGTAAGGTGTATAAATGGAAAATATGTCGAGGCTTATTAACAGATGATTTGCAAGGTGTAAAGAAGGGAAAATATGACGAGGCTTATTAACAGCAGATTTGCAAGGTGTAAAGAAGGGAAAATATGACGTGGCTTATTAACAGCTGATTTGTAAGGTGTAAAGAAGGGAAAAGATGACGTGGCTTATTAACAGCCGATTTGTAAGGTGTAAAGAAGGGAAAATATGACGTGGCTTATTAACAGCTGATTTGTAAGGTGTAAAGAAGGGAAAATATGACGTGGCTTATAAACACCTGATTTGTATGGTGTAAAGAAGGGAAAATATGACGTGGCTTATTAACAGCTGATTTGTAAGGTGTAAAGAAGGGAAAATATGACGTGGCTTATTAACACCTGATTTGTAAGGTGTAAAGAAGGGAAAATATGACGTGGCTAATTAACAACTGATTTGCAAGGTGTAAAGAAGGGAAAATATGACGTGGCTTATTAACAGCTGATTTGTAATGTGTAAAAAAGGGAAAAGATGACGTGGCTTATTAACACCTGATTTTTAAGGTGTATAAAGGGAAAATATGACGAGGCTTATTAACAGATGATTTGCAAGGTGTAGAGATGGGAAAATATGACGAGGCTTATTAACAGCTGATTTTCAAGGTGTAAAGAAGGGAAAATATGACGTGGCTTATTAACAGCTGATTTGTAAGGTGTAAAGAAGGGAAAATATGACGTGGCTTATTAACAGCTGATTTGTAAGGTGTAAAGAAGGGAAAATATGACGTGGCTTATTAACAGCTGATTTGTAAGGTGTAAAGAAGGGAAAATATGACGAGGCTTATTAACAGCTGATTTGTAAGGTATAAAGAAGGGAAAATATGACGTGGCTTATTAACAGCTGATTTGTATGGTGTAAAGAAGGGAAAATATGACGTGGCTTATTTACAGCTGATTTGTAAGGTATAAAGAAGGGAAAATATGACGTGGCTTATTTACAGCTGATTTGTAAGGTGTAAAGAAGGGAAAATATGACGTGGCTTATTTACAGCTGATTTGTAAGGTGTAAAGAAGGGAAAAGATGACATGGCTTATTAACAGCTGATTTGTAAGGTATAAAGAAGGGAAAATATGACGTGGCTTATTTACAGCTGATTTGTAAGGTGTAAAGAAGGGAAAATATGACGTGGCTTATTTACAGCTGATTTGTAAGGTGTAAAGAAGGGAAAAGATGACGTGGCTTATTAACAGCTGATTTGTAAGGTGTAAGGAAGGGAAAATATGACGTGGCTTATTAACACCTGATTTGTAAGGTGTATAAAGGGAAAATATGACGTGGCTTATTAACGGCTGATTTGTAAGGTGTAAAGAAGAGAAAATATGACGAGGCTTATTAACAGCTGATTTGTAAGGTGTAAAAAAGGGAAAAGATGACGTGGCTTATTAACACCTGATTTGTAAGGTGTATAAAGGGAAAATATGACAAGGCTTATTAACAGATGATTTGCAAGGTGTACAGAAGGGAAAATATGACGAGGCTTATTAACAGCTGATTTGCAAGGTGTGAAGAAGGGAAAATATGACGTGGCTTATTAACAGCTGATTTGATAGGTGTAAAAAGGGAAAAGGTGACGTGGCTTATTAACAGCTGATTTGTAAGGTGTAAACAAGGGATAATATGACGTGGCGTATTAACAGCTGATTTGTAAGGTTTAAAAAAGGGGAAATATGGCGTGGCTTATTAGCAGCTGATTTGCAAGGTGTAAAGAAGGGAAAATATGACGTGGCTTATTAACAGCTGATTTGTAAGGTGTAAAGAAGGGAAAATATGACGTGGCTTATAAACACCTGATTTGTAATGTGTAAAGAAGGGAAAAGATGACGTGGCTTATTAACAGATGATTTGCAAGGTGTAAAGAAGGGAAAATATGACGTGGCTTATTAACACCTGATTTGTAAGGTGTATAAAGGGAAAAGATGACGTGGCTTATTAACACCTGATTTGTAAGGTGCAAAGAAGGGAAAATATGACGTGGCTTATTAACAACTGATTTGTAAGGTGTATAAATGGAAAATATGTCGAGGCTTATTAACAGATGATTTGCAAGGTGTAAAGAAGGGAAAATATGACGAGGCTTATTAACAGCAGATTTGCAAGGTGTAAAGAAGGGAAAATATGACGTGGCTTATTAACAGCTGATTTGTAAGGTGTAAAGAAGGGAAAAGATGACGTGGCTTATTAACAGCTGATTTGTAAGGTGTAAAGAAGGGAAAATATGACGTGGCTTATTAACAGCTGATATGTAAGGTGTAAAGAAGGGAAAATATGACGTGGCTTATAAACACCTGATTTGTATGGTGTAAAGAAGGGAAAATATGACGTGGCTTATTAACAGCTGATTTGTAAGGTGTAAAGAAGGGAAAATATGACGTGGCTTATTAACACCTGATTTGTAAGGTGTAAAGAAGGGAAAATATGACGTGGCTAATTAATAACTGATTTGCAAGGTGTAAAGAAGGGAAAATATGACGTGGCTTATTAACAGCTGATTTGTAAGGTGTAAAAAGGGAAAAGATGACGTGGCTTATTAACACCTGATTTTTAAGGTGTATAAAGGGAAAATATGACGTGGCTTATTAACAGATGATTTGCAAGGTGTAGAGATGGGAAAATATGACGAGGCTTATTAACAGCTGATTTGCAAGGTGTAAAGAAGGGAAAATATGACGTGGCTTATTAACAGCTGATTTGTAAGGTGTAAAGAAGGGAAAATATGACGTGGCTTATTAACAGCTGATTTGTAAGGTGTAAAGAAGGGAAAATATGACGTGGCTTATTAACAGCTGATTTGTAAGGTGTAAAGAAGGGAAAATATGACGAGGCTTATTAACAGCTGATTTGTAAGGTATAAAGAAGGGAAAATATGACGTGGCTTATTAACAGCTGATTTGTATGTTGTAAAGAAGGGAAAATATGACGTGGCTTATTTACAGCTGATTTGTAAGGTATAAAGAAGGGAAAATATGACGTGGCTTATTTACAGCTGATTTGTAAGGTGTAAAGAAGGGAAAATATGACGTGGCTTATTTACAGCTGATTTGTAAGGTGTAAAGACGGGAAAAGATGACGTGGCTTATTAACAGCTGATTTGTAAGGTATAAAGAAGGGAAAATATGACGTGGCTTATTTACAGCTGATTTGTAAGGTGTAAAGAAGGGAAAAGATGACGTGGCTTATTAACAGCTGATTTGTATGGTGTAAAGAAGGGAAAATATGACGTGGCTTATTAACAGCTGATTTGTAAGGTGTAAAGAAGGGAAAATATGACGTGGCTTATTTACAGCTGATTTGTAAGGTGTAAAGAAGGGAAAAGATGACGTGGCTTATTAACAGCTGATTTGTAAGGTGTAAGGAAGGGAAAATATGACGTGGCTTATTAACACCTGATTTGTAAGGTGTATAAAGGGAAAATATGACGTGGCTTAATAACAGCTGATTTGTAAGGTGTAAAGAAGGGAAAATATGACGTGGCTTTTTAACAGCTGATTTGTAAGGTGTAAAGAAGGGAAAATATGACGTGGCTTATTAACAGCTGATTTGTAAGGTGTAAAAAAGGGAAAAGATGACGTGGCTTATTAACAGCTGATTTGTAAGGTGTAAAGAAGGGAAAATATGACGTGGCTTTTTAACAGCTGATTTGTAATGTGTAAAGAAGGGAAAATATGACGAGGCTTATTAACAGCTGATTTGTAAGGTGTAAAAAAGGGAAAAGATGACGTGGCTTATTAACACCTGATTTGTAAGTTGTATAAAGGGAAAATATGACGAGGCTTATTAACAGATGATTTGCAAGGTGTACAGAAGGGAAAATATGACGAGGCTTATTAACAGCTGATTTGCAAGGTGTGAAGAAGGGAAAATATGACGTCGCTTATTAACAGCTGATTTGTAAGGTGTAAAGAAGGGAAAAGAAGACGTGGCTTATTAACAGCTGATTTGTAAGGTGTAAAGAAGGGAAAATATGACGTGGCTTATTAACAGCTGATTTGTAAGGTGTAAAGAAGGGAAAATATGACGTGGCTTATTAACAGCTGATTTGTAAGGTGTATAAAGGGAAAATATGACGAGGCTTATTAACAGCTGATTTGCAAGGTGTAAAGAGGGAAAATATGACGTGGCTTTTTAACAGCTGATTTGTAAGGTGTAAAGATGGGAAAAGATGACGTTGCTTATTAACAGCTGATTTGATAGGTGTAAAAAGGGAAAAGGTGACGTGGCTTATTAACAGCTTATTTGTAAGGTGTAAACAAGGGAAAATATGACGTGGCGTATTAACAGCTGATTTGTAAGGTGTAAAAAAGGGGAAATATGGCGTGGCTTATTAACAACTGATTTGCAAGGTGTAAAGAAGGTAAATATATCGTGGCTAATTAACAGATGATTTGTAAGGTGTAAAAAGAGAAAATATGACGTGGTTTATTCACAGATGATTTGTAATGTGTAAAGAAGGGAAAATACGACGTGGCTTATTAACAGCTGATTTGTAAGGTGTAAAAAGGGAAAAGATGACGTGGCTTATTAACACCTGATTTGTAAGGTGTATAAAGGGAAAATATGACGAGGCTTATTAACAGATGATTTGCAAGGTGTAGAGATGGGAAAATATGACGTGGCTTATTAACAGCTGATTTGTAAGGTGTAAAGAGGGGAAAATATGACGTGGCTTATTAACAGATGATTTGCAAGGTGGAAAGAAGGGAAAATATGACGTGGCTTATTAACAGCTGATTTGTAAGGTTTAAAGAAGGGAAAATATGACGTGGCTTATTAACAGCTGATTTGTAAGGTGTAAAAAAGGGAAAAGATGACGTGGCTTATTAACACCTGATTTGTAAGGTGTATAAAGGGAAAATATGACGAGGCTTATTAACAGATGTTTTGCAAGGTGTAGAGATGGGAAAATATGACGTGGCTTATTAACAGTTGATTTGTAAGGAGTATAAAGGGAAAATATGACGAGGCTTATTGACACCTGATTTGTAAGGTGTATAAAGGGAAAATATGACGAGGCTTATTAACAGATGATTTGCAAGGTGTAAAGAATGGAAAATATGACGAGGCTTATTAACAGCTGATTTGCAAGGTGTAAAGAAGGGAAAATATGACGTGGCTTATTAACAGCTGATTTGTAAGGTGTAAAGAAGGGAAAACATGACGTGGTATATTAACAGCTGATTTGTAAGGTGTAAAGAAGGGAAAATATGACGTGGCTTATTAACAGCTGATTTGTAAGGTGTAGAGAAGGGAAAATATGACGTGGCTTATTAACAGTTGATTTGTAAGGTGTATAAAGGGAAAATATGACGAGGCTTATTAACACCTGATTTGTAAGGTGTATAAAGGGAAAATATGACGAGGCTTATTAACAGATGATTTGCAAGGTGTAAAGAATGGAAAATATGACGAGGCTTATTAACAGCTGATTTGCAAGATGTAAAGAAGGGAAAATATGACGTGGCTTATTAACAGCTGATTTGTAAGGTGTAAAGAATGGAAAATATGACGAGGCTTATTAACAGCTGATTTGCAAGGTGTAAAGAAGGGAAAATATGACGTGGCTTATTAACAGCTGATTTGTAAGGTGTAAAGAAGGGAAAAGATGACGTGGCTTATTAACAGCTGATTTGTAAGGTGTAAAGAAGGGAAAATATGACGTGGCTTATTAACACCTGATTTGTAAGGTGTAAAGAAGGGAAAATATGACGTGGCTAATTAACAACTGATTTGCAAGGTGTAAAGAAGGGAAAATATGACGTGGCTTATTAACAGCTGATTTGTAAGGTGTAAAAAGGGAAAAGATGACGTGGCTTATTAACATCTGATTTTTAAGGTGTATAAAGGGAAAATATGACGAGGCTTATTAACAGATGATTTGCAAGGTGTAGAGATGGGAAAATATGACGAGGCTTATTAACAGCTGATTTGCAAGGTGTAAAGAAGGGAAAATATGACGTGGCTTATTAACAGCTGATTTGTAAGGTGTAAAGAAGGGAAAATATGACGTGGCTTATTAACAGCTGATTTGTAAGGTGTAAAGAAGGGAAAATATGACGAGGCTTATTAACAGCTGATTTGTAAGGTATAAAGAAGGGAAAATATGACGTGGCTTATTAACAGCTGATTTGTATGGTGTAGAGAAGGGAAAATATGACGTGGCTTATTTACAGCTGATTTGTAAGGTATTAAGAAAGGAAAATATGACGTGGCTTATTTACAGCTGATTTGTACGGTATAAAGAAGGGAAAATATGACGTGGCTTATTTACAGCTGATTTGTAAGGTGTAAAGAAGGGAAAAGATGACGTGGCTTATTAACAGCTGATTTGTAAGGTATAAAGAAGGGAAAATATGACGTGGCTTATTTACAGCTGATTTGTAAGGTGTAAAGAAGGGAAAATATGACGTGGCTTATTTACAGCTGATTTGTAAGGTGTAAAGAAGGGAAAAGATGACGTGGCTTATTAACAGCTGATTTGTAAGGTATAAAGAAGGGAAAATATGACGTGGCTTATTAACAGCTGATTTGTATGGTGTAAAGAAGGGAAAATATGACGTGGCTTATTTACAGCTGATTTGTAAGGTATAAAGAAGGGAAAATATGACGTGGCTTATTTACAGCTGATTTGTAAGGTGTAAAGAAGGGAAAATATGACGTGGCTTATTTACAGCTGATTTGTAAGGTGTAAAAAAGGGAAAAGATGACGTGGCTTATTAACACCTGATTTGTTAGGTGTATAAAGGGAAAATATGACGAGGCTTATTAACAGATGATTTGCAAGGTGTACAGAAGGGAAAATATGACGAGGCTTATTAACAGCTGATTTGCAAGGTGTGAAGAAGGGAAAATATGACGTGGCTTATTAACAGCTGATTTGTGAGGTGTAAAGAAGGGAAAAGAAGACGTGGCTTATTAACAGCTGATTTGTAAGGTGTAAAGAAGGGAAAATATGACGTGGCTTATTAACAGCTGATTTGTAAGGTGTAAAGAAGGGAAAGTATGACGTGGCTTATTAACAGCTGATTTGTAAGGTGTATAAAGGGAAAATATGACGAGGCTTATTAACAGCTGATTTGCAAGGTGTAAAGAAGGGAAAATATGACGTGGCTTTTTAACAGCTGATTTGTAAGGTGTAAAGATGGGAAAAGATGACGTTGCTTATTAACAGCTGATTTGATAGGTGTAAAAAGGGAAAAGGTGACGTGGCTTATTAACAGCTGATTTGTAAGGTGTAAACAAGGGATAGTATGACGTGGCGTATTAACAGCTGATTTGTAAGGTGTAGAAAAGGGGAAATATGGCGTGGCTTATTAACAGCTGATTTGCAAGGTGTAAAGAAGGGAAAATATGACGTGGCTTATTAACAGCTGATTTGTAAGGTGTAAAGAAGGGAAAAGATGACGTTGCTTATTAACAGCTGATTTGATAGGTGTAAAAAGGGAAAAGGTGACGTGGCTTATTAACAGCTGATTTGTAAGGTGTAAACAAGGGAAAATATGACGTGGCGTATTAACAGCTGATTTGTAAGGTGTAAAAAAGGGGAAATATGGCGTGGCTTATTAACAACTGATTTGCAAGGTGTAAAGAAGGTAAATATATCGTGGCTAATTAACAGATGATTTGTAAGGTGTAAAAAGAGAAAATATGACGAGGTTTATTCACAGATGATTTGTAATGTGTAAAGAAGGGAAAATACGACGTGGCTTATTAACAGCTGATTTGTAAGGTGTAAAAAGGGAAAAGATGACGTGGCTTATTAACACCTGATTTGTAAGGTGTATAAAGGGAAAATATGACGAGGCTTATTAACAGATGATTTGCAAGGTGTAGAGATGGGAAAATATGACGTGGCTTATTAACAGCTGATTTGTAAGGTGTAAAGAGGGGAAAATATGACGTGGCTTATTAACAGATGATTTGCAAGGTGGAAAGAAGGGAAAATATGACGTGGCTTATTAACAGCTGATTTGTAAGGTTTAAAGAAGGGAAAATATGACGTGGCTAATTAACAGCTGATTTGTAAGGTGTAAAAAAGGGAAAAGATGACGTGGCTTATTAACACCTGATTTGTAAGGTGTATAAAGGGAAAATATGACGAGGCTTATTAACAGATGATTTGCAAGGTGTAGAGATGGGAAAATATGACGTGGCTTATTAACAGTTGATTTGTAAGTAGTATAAAGGGAAAATATGACGAGGCTTATTGACACCTGATTTGTAAGGTGTATAAAGGGAAAATATGACGAGGCTTATTAACAGATGATTTGCAAGGTGTAAAGAATGGAAAATATGACGAGGCTTATTAACAGCTGATTTGCAAGGTGTAAAGAAGGGAAAATATGACGTGGCTTATTAACAGCTGATTTGTAAGGTGTAAAGAAGGGAAAACATGACGTGGTATATTAACAGCTGATTTGTAAGGTGTAAAGAAGGGAAAATATGACGTGGCTTATTAACAGCTGATTTGTAAGGTGTAGAGAAGGGAAAATATGACGTGGCTTATTAACAGTTGATTTGTAAGGTGTATAAAGGGAAAATATGACGAGGCTTATTAACACCTGATTTGTAAGGTGTATAAAGGGAAAATATGACGAGGCTTATTAACAGATGATTTGCAAGGTGTAAAGAATGGAAAATATGACGAGGCTTATTAACAGCTGATTTGCAAGGTGTAATGAAGGGAAAATATGACGTGGCTTATTAACAGCTGATTTGTAAGGTGTAAAGAAGGGAAAAGATGACGTGGCTTATTAACAGCTGATTTGTAAGGTGTAAAGAAGGGAAAATATGACGTGGCTTATTAACAGCTGATTTGTAAGGTGTAAAGAAGGGAAAATATGACGTGGCTTATTAACAGCTGATTTGTAAGGTGTAAAGAAGGGAAAATATGACGTGGCTTATTAACACCTGATTTGTAAGGTGTAAAGAAGGGAAAAGATGACGTGGCTTATTATCAGCTGATTTGCAAGGTGTAAAGAAGGGAAAATATGACGTGGCTTATTAACAGCTGATTTGTAAGGTGTAAAGAAGGGAAAATATGACGTGGCTTATTAACAGCTGATTTGTAAGGTGTAAAGAAGGGAAAATATGACGTGGCTTATTAACAGCTGATTTGTAAGGTGTAAAGAAGGGAAAATATGACGTGGCTTATTAACAGCTGATTTGTAAGGTGTAAAGAAGGGAAAATATGACGTGGCTTATTAACACCTGATTTGTAAGGTGTAAAGAAGGGAAAAGATGACGTTGCTTATTAACAGCTGATTTGATAGGTGTAAAAAGGGAAAAGGTGACGTGGCTTATTAACAGCTGATTTGTAAGGTGTAAACAAGGGAAAATATGACGTGGCGTATTAACAGCTGATTTGTAAGGTGTAAAAAAGGGGAAATATGGCGTGGCTTATTAACAACTGATTTGCAAGGTGTAAAGAAGGTAAATATATCGTGGCTAATTAACAGATGATTTGTAAGGTGTAAAAAGAGAAAATATGACGAGGTTTATTCACAGATGATTTGTAATGTGTAAAGAAGGGAAAATACGACGTGGCTTATTAACAGCTGATTTGTAAGGTGTAAAAAGGGAAAAGATGACGTGGCTTATTAACACCTGATTTGTAAGGTGTATAAAGGGAAAATATGACGAGGCTTATTAACAGATGATTTGCAAGGTGTAGAGATGGGAAAATATGACGTGGCTTATTAACAGCTGATTTGTAAGGTGTAAAGAGGGGAAAATATGACGTGGCTTATTAACAGATGATTTGCAAGGTGGAAAGAAGGGAAAATATGACGTGGCTTATTAACAGCTGATTTGTAAGGTTTAAAGAAGGGAAAATATGACGTGGCTAATTAACAGCTGATTTGTAAGGTGTAAAAAAGGGAAAAGATGACGTGGCTTATTAACACCTGATTTGTAAGGTGTATAAAGGGAAAATATGACGAGGCTTATTAACAGATGATTTGCAAGGTGTAGAGATGGGAAAATATGACGTGGCTTATTAACAGTTGATTTGTAAGTAGTATAAAGGGAAAATATGACGAGGCTTATTGACACCTGATTTGTAAGGTGTATAAAGGGAAAATATGACGAGGCTTATTAACAGATGATTTGCAAGGTGTAAAGAATGGAAAATATGACGAGGCTTATTAACAGCTGATTTGCAAGGTGTAAAGAAGGGAAAATATGACGTGGCTTATTAACAGCTGATTTGTAAGGTGTAAAGAAGGGAAAACATGACGTGGTATATTAACAGCTGATTTGTAAGGTGTAAAGAAGGGAAAATATGACGTGGCTTATTAACAGCTGATTTGTAAGGTGTAGAGAAGGGAAAATATGACGTGGCTTATTAACAGTTGATTTGTAAGGTGTATAAAGGGAAAATATGACGAGGCTTATTAACACCTGATTTGTAAGGTGTATAAAGGGAAAATATGACGAGGCTTATTAACAGATGATTTGCAAGGTGTAAAGAATGGAAAATATGACGAGGCTTATTAACAGCTGATTTGCAAGGTGTAAAGAAGGGAAAATATGACGTGGCTTATTAACAGCTGATTTGTAAGGTGTAAAGAAGGGAAAAGATGACGTGGCTTATTAACAGCTGATTTGTAAGGTGTAAAGAAGGGAAAATATGACGTGGCTTATTAACAGCTGATTTGTAAGGTGTAAAGAAGGGAAAATATGACGTGGCTTATTAACAGCTGATTTGTAAGGTGTAAAGAAGGGAAAATATGACGTGGCTTATTAACACCTGATTTGTAAGGTGTAAAGAAGGGAAAAGATGACGTGGCTTATTATCAGCTGATTTGCAAGGTGTAAAGAAGGGAAAATATGACGTGGCTTATTAACAGCTGATTTGTAAGGTGTAAAAAAGGGAAAATATGACGTGGCTTATTAACAGCTGATTTGTAAGGTGTAAAGAAGGGAAAATATGACGTGGCTTATTAACAGCTGATTTGTAAGGTGTAAAGAAGGGAAAATATGACGTGGCTTATTAACAGCTGATTTGTAAGGTGTAAAGAAGGGAAAATATGACGTGGCTTATTAACAGCTGATTTGTAAGGTGTAAAGAAGGGAAAATATGACGTGGGTTATTAACACCTGATTTGTAAGGTGTATAAAGGGAAAATTTGACGAGGCTTATTAACAGCTGATTTGCAAGGTGTAAAGAAGGGAAAATATGACGTGGCTTATTAACAGCTGATTTGTAAGGTGTAAAAAAGGGAACAGATGACGTGGCTTATTAACAGCTGTTTTGTAAGGTGTATAAAGGGAAAATATGACGAGGCTTATTAACAGATGATTTGCAAGGTGTAAAGAAGGGAAAATATGACGAGGCTTATTAACAGCTGATTTGCAAGGTGTGAAGAAGGGAAAATATGACGTGGCTTATTAACAGCTGATTTGTAAGGTGTAAGGAAGGGAAAAGATCACGTGGCTTATTAACAGCTGATTTGTAAGGTGTAAAGAAGGGAAAACATGACGTGGCTTATTAACAGCTGATTTGTAAGGTGTAAAGAAGGGAAAATATGACGAGGCTTATTAACAGCTGATTTGTAAGGTATAAAGAAGGGAAAATATGACGTGGCTTATTAACACCTGATTTGCAAGGTGTAAAGAAGGGAAAATATGACGTGGCTTATTAACAGCTGATTTGCAAGGTGTAAAGAAGGGAAAAGATGACGTGGCTTATTAACAGCTGATTTGTAAGGTGTAAAGAATGGAAAATATGACGTGGCTTATTAACAGCTGATTTGCAAGGTGTAAAGAAGGGAAAATATGACGTGCCTTATTAACAGCTGATTTGTAAGGTGTAAAGAAGGGAAAATATGACGTTGCTTATTAACAGCTTATTTGATAGGTGTAAAAAGGGAAAAGGTGACGTGGCTTATTAACAGCTGATTTGTAGGGTGTAAACAAGGGAAAATATGACGTGGCGTATTAACAGCTGATTTGTAAGGTCTAAAAAAGGGGAAATATGGCGTGGCTTATTAGCAACTGATTTGCAAGGTGCATAAAGGGAAAATATGACGTGGCTTATTAACAGATGATTTGCAAGGTGTAAAGAAGGGAAAATATGGCGTGGCTTATTAACAACTGATTTGCAAGGTGCATAATGGGAAAATATGACGTGGCTTATTAACTGATTATTTGCAAGGTGTAAAAAAGGGGAAATATGGCGTGGGTTATTAACAACTGATTTGCAAGGAGCATAAAGGGAAAATATGACGTGGCTTATTAACAGCTGATTTGCAAAGTGTAAAAAAGGGGAAATATGGCGTGGCTTATTAACAACTGATTTGCAAGGTGCATAAAGGGAAAATATGACGTGGCTTATTAACAGATGATTTGCAAGGTGTAAAAAAGGGGAAATATGGCGTGGCTTATTAACAACTGATTTGCAAGGTGTAAAAAAGGGGAAATATGGCGTGGCTTATTAACAACTGATTTGCAAGGTGTAAAAAAGGGGAAATATGGCGTGGCTTATTAACAACTGATTTGCAAGGTGCATAAAAGGAAAATATGACGTGGCTTATTAACAGATGATTTGCAAGGTGTAAAAAAGGGGAAATATGGCGTGGCTTATTAACAACTGATTTGCAAGGTGCATAAAGGGAAAATATGACGTGGCTTATTAACAGATGATTTGCAAGGTGTAAAAAAGGGGGAAATATGGCGTGGCTTATTAACAACTGATTTGCAAGGTGTATAAAGGGAAAATATGACGAGGCTTATTAACAGCTGATTTGTAAGGTGTATAAAGGGAAAATATGACGAGGCTTATTAACAGCTGATTTGCAAGGTGTAAAGAAGGGAAAATATGACGTGGCTTATTAACAGCTGATTTGTAAGGCGTAAAGAAGGGAAAATATGACGTGGCTTATTAACAGCTGATTTGCAAGGTGTAAAGAAGGGAAAATATGACGTGGCTTATTAACACCTGATTTGTAAGGTGTAAAGAAGGGAAAATATGACGTGGCTTATTAACAGCTGATTTGCAAGGTGTAAAGAAGGGAAAATATGACGTGGTTTATTCACAGATGATTTGTAAGGTGTAAAGAAGGGAAAATACGACGTGGCTTATTAACAGCTGATTTGTATGGTTTAAAAAAGGGTAAAGATGACGTGGCTTATTAACAGCTGATTTGTAGGGTGTGAAAAAGGGAAAATATGACGTGGCTTATTAACAGCTGATTTGTAAGGTGTAAAGAAGGGAAAACTTGACGTGGTTTATTAGCAGCTGATTTGTAAGGTGTAAAGAAGGGAAAATATGACGTGGCTTATTAACAGCTGATTTGCAAGGTGTAAAGAAGGGAAAATATGACGTGGCTTATTAACAGCTGATTTGTAAGGTGTAAAGAAGGGAAAACTTGACGTGGTTTATTAGCAGCTGATTTGTAAGGTGTAAAGAAGGGAAAATATGACGTGGCTTATTAACAGCTGATGTGTAAGGTGTAGAGAAGGGAAAATATGACGTGGCTTATTAACAGTTGATTTGTAAGGTGTATAAAGGGAAAATATGACGAGGCTTATTAACACCTGATTTGTAAGGTGTATAAGGGGAAAATATGACGAGGCTTATTAACAGATGATTTGCAAGGTGTAAAGAATGGAAAATATGACGAGGCTTATTAACAGCTGATTTGCAAGGTGTAAAGAAGGGAAAATATGACGTGGCTTATTAACAGCTGATTTGTAAGGTGCATAAAGGGAAAATATGACGAGGCTTATTAACAGCTGATTTGCAAGGTGTAAAGAAGGGAAAAGATGACGTGGCTTATTAACAGCTGATTTGTAAGGTGTAAAGAATGGAAAATATGACGTGGCTTATTAACAGCTGATTTGTAAGGTGTAAAGAAGGGAAAAGATGACGTGGCTTATTAACACCTGATTTGTAAGGTGTATAAAGGGAAAATATGACGTGGCTTATTAACAGATGATTTGCAAGGTGTAAAAAAGGGGAAATATGGCGTGGCTTATTAACAACTGATTTGCAAGTTGCATAAAGGGAAAATATGACGTGGCTTATTAACAGCTGATTTGCAAGGTGTAAAGAAGGGAAAATATGACGTGGCTTATTAACAGATGATTTGCAAGGTGTAAAGAATGGAAAATATGACGTGGCTTATTAACACCTGATTTGTATGGTGTAAAGAAGGGAAAAGATGACGTGGCTTATTAACACCTGATTTGTAAGGTGTATAAAGGGAAAATATGACGAGGCTTATTAACAGCTGATTTGCAAGGTGTAAAAAAGGGAAAAGATGACGTGGCTTATTAACACCTGATTTGCAAGGTGCATAAAGGGAAAATATGACGTGGCTTATTAACAGATGATTTGCAAGGTGTAAAGAAGGGAAAATATGACGTGGCTTATTAACAGATGATTTGTAAGGTGCATAAAGTGAAAATATGACGAGGCTTATTAACAGCTGATTTGCAAGGTGTAAAGAAGGGAAAAGATGACGTGGCTTATTAACAGCTGATTTGTAAGGTGTAAAGAATGGAAAATATGACGTGGCTTATTAACAGCTGATTTGTAAGGTGTAAAGAAGGGAAAATATGACGTGGCTTATTAACAGCTGATTTGTAAGATGTAAAGAAGGGAAAATATGACGTGGCTTATTAACAGATGATTTGTAAGGTGCATAAAGGGAAAATATGACGAGGCTTATTAACAGCTGATTTGCAAGGTGTAAAGAAGGGAAAAGATGACGTGGCTTATTAACAGCTGATTTGTAAGGTGTAAAGAATGGAAAATATGACGTGGCTTATTAACAGCTGATTTGTAAGGTGTAAAGAAGGGAAAATATGACGTGGCTTATTAACAGCTGATTTGTAAGGTGTAAAGAAGGGAAAAGATGACGTGGCTTATTAACACCTGATTTGTAAGGTGTATAAAGGGAAAATATGACGAGGCTTATTAACAGCTGATTTGCAAGGTGTAAAGAAGGGAAAATATGACGTGGCTTATTAACAGCTGATTTGTAAGGTGTAAAAAAGGGAAAAGATGACGTGGCTTATTAACACCTGATTTGCAAGGTGCATAAAGGGAAAATATGACGTGGCTTATTAACAGATGATTTGCAAGGTGTAGAGAAGGGAAAATATGACGTGGCTTATTAACAGATGATTTGCAAGGTGTAAAAAAGGGGAAATATGGCGTGGCTTATTAACAACTGATTTGCAAGTTGCATAAAGGGAAAATATGACGTGGCTTATTAACAGCTGATTTGTAAGATGTATAAAGGGAAAATATGACGTGGCTTATTAACAACTGATTTGTAAGATGTATAAAGGGAAAATATGACGTGGCTTATTAACAACTGATTTGTAAGATGTATAAAGGGAAAATATGACGTGGCTTATTAACAACTGATTTGTAAGATGTATAAAGGGAAAATATGACGTGGCTTATTAACAGCTGATTTGTAAGATGTATAAAGTGAAAATATGACGTGGCTTATTAACAGCTGATTTGTGAGGTGTAAAATGAGGAAATATGACGTGGCTTATTAACAGCTGATTTGTAAGGTATAAAAAAAGGAAATATGACGTGGCTTATTAACAGCTGATTTCAAACACGCCAAAATGATGTATGGCTATATAAATGTCAAAAGTTCTGACGAAAAGATAAAAGAGAGGGATAATTTGGTGGTTAATGAAGGTCCATAGTAAATTGGTGTAATTGGTTTTACGCTCCTTTTATCTACTGATGTTCTTAGAGACGCCGGGGTGCCGGAATTTTGCCTCGATGGGAATCTTTGACGTGATAGTAAATATACTGACATTGCTCCTTAGCACTTGTGTACCCTCAAATGCTAACTGACTGGGCCAAGATTCAAAACTGATTTGCATTTCAGCGTTCAGTCTAGTCTGCAAGGCTCTGTTTGCGATGAAGTTGCCTCCATGATACTCTAATAGCAATTAGCATGCGGCCTCCTCTGCTTGTACAACAACAACAACAACAACAACAAGAGAACAGTTAAGTTATTTGTAGGTTCTGTGACTAATTTTCTAAATCTATGTTGCGATTTATTAATCTTACTAAGCAGGATTTTTTTCATTAGACTGTTAGGGAATCAATGTAACTAATAACAACATGTATCAGGTGATGGTTGCAACAAATAATACTCTCACCCCAATTACTGGCTAACAGAAATTAAGAATAGAGGGTATTCTATTCTAAACCACATAACTTTATTATAAGTTTTCATGTATTTTGGCGCTTCCCGATCGGAGGAATGGTAGCTTATAATTTTGTGCTGCCTCATCGTTCTAGGACCAGTACTTTTAATCGATTAGTTTCAGTCATCGAATAATTAATTAATCGAAGCGGGAAAATCGATTAATTGGTGCAAGAAACGATTAATCGATTAGTCGACTAATCGATTAACTGGTTGGTAGAATAATGAATTAATTGTTTTGTCGTTTTGTCGTTATACTTCGCTCTATTCACCACATTCTCACAGAAGCAAAACAGACATTTCAATAATTAAAATATATTGTACCATATATTTTTAGCCTACTTTCCACATTTTGCAAAAATGAGGAAAAAGTAGACTTATGAGATCGATCCGGGAAAATGTGTGTCTGTCTGTCTGTCTGTCTGTCCTTCTGTCTGTCTGTTCTTCTGTCTGTCTGTCTGGCTGTGTGTGTGTGTCCCCCTATCAACTCCTAAATGGCTGCAGCAATCAAAACCAAATTTAGTATGAGTAAAGATGTGCACCGGAATATCTCATGTCCATATTTGAAAATGATGTCAGTGCTACCAACTGCTGAAAAAAAGCACTAGAAATTTGAGCTCCATGTTGGATATCTTGCAAGGTATGCATGGGAGCTATTCCAAAATTGGCACACATATAGATAATACTATTTCAGTTTAATTTCCAGGAGGTCAACCATGACAGTGTTGCCAACATAATTTTAAGCCTTCTGATAGATCCAATGTTTAAATGCACATAACTTCTACACTATCAATTGGATTTCAACCAAATTTTGTATGTAATATCTGTACATAAACAGATATGACTGCGCGTATTCTTAAGAGCCACCAGGGCTGCCAACTGTTAATAATTGCTCTCTCTATTTATTTATTTTATCCAAATACCAATATATCAGAAAGTATGCAAGCCAACAGCTTTAAACTATGCACACGTATATTCTGACATTTTAGATTAATTTGGAGTAACTTATGTACGTCAGTTCTACCAACATGATTATAAGCCTGCAGATAGTACCAATTTTTAAATACATGTAACTTCTATACTATCAGTTGGATTTCAACCAAATTTCGTATGTGCTATGTGTACCATAACATATATGACTATAAGTATTGTTAAGAGAAATCAGGGCTGCCAACTGTTAATAAATGCTGTCTATATTTTTTTACCCTAATATAAATATATCAGAAAGTATGCAAGCCAACAGCTCTGTGCTTTGCACACGTATAGCACCTGACATTCTAGATTAATTTGGAGTAATTAATACAAGGCAGGGCTGCCAACATGATTCTATGCCTGCTGATATGTCCAATTTTAAAATACATGTAACTTCTAAACTAACAAATGGATTTCATCCAAAATTGGCACAACAAGATATCATAATATTTCAGATTATTTCTGACCAGCACACGCATGACATTGTTGGCAACATGCTTTCACGCGTGCTGATAGATCCAGTGGCTAACTGCATGTAACGTCCGTTGGACTTCAACCAAATTTTGTATTCTGTACCTTAAGAAATGGAACTAAGAATATATTCAGTCACCAGAGCTGCCAACTGTAGTGCTCTATTAGGCTACATTATACCAGGTATATTTTGAACTAATTAGATATTTCGATATTACCAACTTAATTTCGTCATTATTCTATATAGGTTCATATTCTGTAGAATAATCATTGGCATGAAAAGTAGGCTGTATAGTTCTTCACGGAACTTCTTGTTAAATAATGTACCGTACCTACTTGGTGAGATTTAGGTAAAAGCAAAGAAAAAATGTCCTTGTCCTTTTTTGCAAACATTGAATAAGAATTCAAAATCTATCCTTTTTATTATTTCGAAACCCTTCCAAATTTGATTGATGTTTGTTCTTCCACTGTCACTGACTCTTATTTGGTTATTGTGAACAGGAACAAGGAAGGACACTTTGTATATTTAGGCAAAAAGTAACTTTTATACATTTCTTTACATGAATCCGAAAATAAGCGTAACCCTAGTTAAGCGATGACCTTTGATTTAAATTTCTTTTCTTATCCCGTGTCGACTAATAATTAATCGATTCTTCGGATGGTCAATTAATCGATTTAACGGTCAGTCGATTAGTCGTTTCCGATTATTTGATTCTTACTCGATTAGCTGAACATGGGTTATTACCAGCTCTAAATCATACCCCACCCACACAATAGAGAATGGCACAATACCTGCATGGCCTTAATTGAAAAGCGTATTAGTAGCTTGTCGATCTTAGCTGGGCTGTCTTCGGTGTCATTCTCACTGGCTAGATGAGCTCTGCCTCTCACCAGTAGACCATCCACTATGTGTCTGGGAACAAGAAGTGGAACATTATTTTATTACTTCCATTATCAATTTTCCTGAGTTTGCTACAGACTGTATTGCAGGACATCTCACAGTTCACGCAACGGATTTTCGCCAGTCAGCTCCGGTTGCGCAGAATAGTCGGCGAGTCTCAGACATGTGCAATCGATATTAGAGTTGTCAGGTGTGCGGAAAGCAACTCACGTATCAATTGCACATGCCTGAGGCTCACTGACTATTCTCTGTACGACTGCGCAACCGGAGCTGACCTGCCAAAAACCGTGGCGTGAACTGTAAATTGTAACGATACCAGTTAGCATTCACAAATCGTTACGTCTCGTAGTGAAGCCGTGCTCGTTAATTCGTGCACCACGGCGGCGGGGTAGCTACAGAAAGTCCGGAGGGCGCATATTCGAATCCCGGCGCTGACGGTGGCTGTAGCCTACTGAGTGTAAATTTACCTTTGAAGCCATTTTTCAGTGTTGCCTTTTAACAACTAGCTGAAGTACCCATGCTTCGTTACGGGTCATAAATACATTAAAATGTGAAGGTGACAATTAGAACAGGCATAGGCGAGGTGCTGCAAGGAGGGAGAGTAAGGATGGACCATTTTGTCCAACTACACCGCTCGGCGTTGACCGTGTTTTATAACACAAATTTACGTATTACTCGCTAACCATTGGAGATACACGAAAAGTGATGAGGACCTTTTGGATAGAAAATTAAATTTTGACAAAAGTTTGCTATTTCTTAGCGTTCTCTTTTTATTTGAAATGGAAATATGAAAGTTTGAAACCAAAGGGTATAGTGACGTCACTAAATTCGTCGCCATCTTTAAATATTGCAAAGTATCGAAATCAAAAGTAGCCTATATTATGTTAACCAGGTAAATCAGCTACTTCCATGTAAAATGTCATGTAAATCGAACCAGTGGTTCTTGCGTGATTGAGTAATACACATACACGCAGACACACACATACACACACAGGCACACACCGTCTCATTTTTAGGTATTAGTATAGATCGATATTGTAACTTTTAGTCGGTCAACACAATATAGTTTCAATTACTGGAACATATGAAAACATAACCTGAAATAATTACAAGTCATTAAGATATTAATAAGTATTGTTTTCTCCTTTTCCAATAGTCCTTAACAGTATAAATATGTTGATCACATGTAATTTATTTCAGGTTAGGTTTTCACATACTGCAGTAATTGGAATGATTTTGTTGACCGACTGAAAGTTACAAAATCATTTTATACTGAGTGTGGTTTCCCCGGGTTTATCCACACTCCCACCAGACGATGATGATGATGATGATAATTGTTGTTTTAAGGGGCCTAACATCCAGGTTATCGGCTCCTAATGAAATGAAATGGCGTGAAATGAAAGGATGTAGATAAAAACAACTCACTGCCATGGATGAAACGAAAATGGTGTTTATAAAAAAGACAGTGAGCCCCAAAAATTATGCCTTATTTGAATAAAAAGAATAAAAGGCGGATGGTAAAAAAGGATAAAACAAATAAGGCATAGTGAACAATAAAATAGATGGACACAATAAAAAACATAAAACAGATTTAAACTGAATTAAAAGTCGTAACTACACATTAAAACTTAAAAAAGTAACCACTCTCCCTCATGAACCGGATGACGAGGTCAGCTGACGGCCCGTCATCACGGAGAATAAGGGAGAGGGTATTAGGCAGTTTAAGACTCCTGCGCAGATCGGCCAGATCCACACACTCCAAGAGAAGGTGTGCCACGGTTAGGTGGTCGCCGCAAGGACACACAGGGGGATCTTCTCTCTTCAGCAAGTGGGAGTGCGTAGCAATCCCAGACCCGGAGTCGACAGAGTACCACAGCTTCCTTCCGGAGAGATCGGAAGGAAGATTTCCACACCTTCGTTGTCTCCTTGATGCCTCTCAGTTTGTTGGGGGGAGGCGTGGCTCGCCATGCTTCCTCCCAATGCGACAGGATCGAATGCCGCAACTGAGAGCGCACATCACTAGCAGGCACCTTATACGGTAGCGAGGGCAGGGCGACTGCCTCTCTCACCACCTGATCAGCAAGCTCGTTTCCCGCAATACCCATATGGCTAGGAAGCCACACAAAGGACACCCCGGCCCCAGCGGTACGCGAACTGACGAGCAGGTCGTGCACACGCTGGACCAACGGGTGCTTCGGGAAACACACATCGATCGCTTGCAGCGCACTTAGAGTGTCAGTACACACAAGAAAGTGCTGGTGATCGTCTGATAACGTGTACCGCAGAGCCTCTAAGATGGCATAGAGATCCGCTATGTACACGCCACAGGCATCGGGAAGTGAAAAGAGAAACCGACGATCCTCAACCACAAATGCACAGCCTACTTTCTCGTTTACCCTCGAACCGTCCGTGAATAGAAGCCCTGATCCCGGATACCGGCTCACCACGGACTGGAACAGCCACCGATGGACGGAGGAGTCAGTGTCCGACTTGGGGTCGGTGTGCAGATCCAGGATGATATCAGGGTGAGAGGCCATCCACGGAGGGGCCTTGCTACGTACTCGGGCGATACAGGAGACAGAAGGAAATCGGAACTGACGCTATAAGTCATCCAAGCGAATCCCCGCCGGCCGAGTGGCTCGGGCGAGCGCATCATACAGCCGGTGATTCGGATTGGAAAACAAACATGGATAGCTTGGATGAAGGGGCATCTGTCGAATAGTTGCAGCATAGGTCAGCAGTACTTGATGGCGCCTCAGGTGTAAAGGAGGTACGCCAGCCTCGGCGAGCAAGCTGACGACTGGGCTCGTCCGAAAGGCACCCGTCGCCAGCCTCACACCGCCGTGGTGGACACTGTCCAGTTTAACGAGCACTGACTTACGGGACGAACCATATGCTTCACTGCCACAATCTAATCGAGATAAAATCAGACCCTTATAAAAGCGTAGGAGCACCGCGCGGTCCACCCCCCATGATGTGCCGCTAAGATACCGCAACATGTTGAGTTTCTTAGCACAGGCAGTTTTCAAACACCGCACGTGTGGCTCCCACGTCAATTTCTGATCGAAAAGGAGCCCAAGGAACCGGTACGCAGAAACAACAGGCAAAGCTACATTGCCCAGATAAAGCTCAGGATCAGGATGGAGAGTGCGCTTTCGGCAGAAATGGACAACCGAGGACTTAGCGGTTGAGAATCGAAAGCCATGCTCTAGGGTCCAGCGTTCCACTCTCCGAATAGCTTGCTGTAGCTGTCGTTCAGCGACCGTCATATTTTGCGCACTATAATGTAGAGCGAAGTCGTCTACATATAGCGACGGTGCCACTGCTGGACCAGCAGCAGCGACTATACCGTTTATGGCAATCGCAAGTAATGTTATGCTAAGCACCGATCCCTGTGGGACTCCGTTTTCCTGTATATGATATTGCGAATATGTCCCCCTATTCGGACACGGAACAGGCGAAGGGACAGAAAATTCGTCATAAAAACCGGCAAGTTATCTCGGAATTTCCATTGATGCAGGGTAGAGAGGATGCCGTAACGCCAAGTGGTGTCATAGGCCTTCTCGAGGTCAAAGAAAACAGCGACTAGGTGCTGTCTCCGGAGAAAAGCGTCCTGTATGGCGGTCTCCAGGCGTACCAGATGGTCGTTGGTACACCGAGACGCCCTGAAACCACACTGGTATTCAGACAGGAGTCCCCGTTTCTCCAGGACCCACACCAGGCGCCGATTGACCATCCTCTCAAAGAGCTTGCACAGACCGTTAGTGAGACAAATAGGCCTGTAACTCCCTGTCAAATTGGGATCGTTATCGGGCTTCAGGATAGGTATAATGATACCTTCCTGCCATTGCGCTGGAAACACACCTTCCAACCAGATTCAGTTAAACACCCTGAGCAAATAACGAATGCTCTCATCGTTAAGGTGCTTAAGCATCTGGTTGTGAATATTATCCGGGCCGGGAGACGTGTCCCTGCAGAGCGCCAGCGCTCCGCGGAGTTCCCACTCCGTAAAGGGCACGTTGTACTCCTCCGAAACGCGGGAAGCAAAACTAAGCTGGAAACGTTCCGCTTCGCGCCTCAGGGCCACGAAGGAAGGGTCATAGTTATCGGAACCGGATATATCCGCAAAATACGAGGCGAGATGGTTGGCAACGCGATAAGGATCTGTTACCAGTTCATTATCAATGGAAATTCCCGGTACAGTAGAAGATGTCTGAATTCCCGAAATGCGTCGTAGTTTAGTCCACACTTGAGAGGAGGGGGTATGTGCCGTAATAGAAGACACATACCGTTCCCAGGATTGTTTCTTACTTTGGCGAAATTTCTTAAACGCCACCAAATTAGCCATGGTTGGACGCCGACGTTAGTGCTTATGAGCTCGACGACGGTCTCTTATTGCCGCTGCAATATCCTCTGTCCACCAAGGGACGAGTTTGCGACGAGGAGTTGCAGAAAAGGATGGAATGGACTCTTCGGCGGCAGCAAGAAGATGTGCTGTACCTCGTCATCGACGCTCCGGCAACCAAGATCAACGAACACAGCTCGTTCTTGAAACGAGGGCCAATTTGCCCGCTTAAGAACCCAACGACTGGGGAACTCCACGGGCGTCTGGTTCAGAAGGGTAAGAACGATCGGGAAATTGTCACTGTCACAGAGGTCGTCGTGTACATACCAACCAAATAGGGGGACCAGCGCACGGCTACACACACTCAAGTCAACGTGTGAGTCGTGCCGTGCGCTAAGCTAAAATGTGTAGCTTCCCCTGTATTCAATAGAGATAAATCCAACCCTTGAATTAAGCCCTCCACGTCCCTTCCTCTGGGGCAGGAAGATGGTGATCCCCATTGGGGGTGATGAGAGTTGAAATCACCCACGAGTAGGAAAGGGACTGGAAGTTGATCAACAAGATCAAAGACGTCATTAATATCAAGGGGCTGGTTCGATGGAAGGTACACGTTACAAACAGTTGTCATAGCAGGCAAGGACACGCGAACTGCAATAGATTCCAGAGGAGTGGCGAGTGGAAACTCCTCACTATAGCAGTCAGAGCGAACGAAGGTACAAACGCCCCCGGAAGCCCGGGCGGCGTCTAGTCGCTCTTTAGAGTAAAGTCGGAAACCTCTCAGAACAGTCTCGTGATCAGGTCTGAGGATTGTTTCCTGTAGGCAGACTATACTCGCTGCGTATTGAGCAATAAGCTGATGGAGCTCTGTCAAATGCCTGTCATAACTGTTACAATTCCACTGTAACAGTGCCATTGTGTGAACTTATAGACTAGGGAATAAGTTGGAGCAGCAAGCTACAACTTATCCTCTGGAGGATCATCAGCCACTACGTCGACTATAATCTCCATGTCCTCAGGCGAGGTCATGGAGTGAATCGACTCGGTGGAAGATTTCCTAGACGCAGATCGGCGGCGGGGGGATCTTCGTGGGGAGCGCACAGATCTGGGGACCGAAACTTCCCCAGGCGCAGAAGCATCTGCAGGTGGTGGGGCGGATGGCTTCTCCTTTTTGGAGAGAGGGAATGCGTAGTGCGGGGTCCCTTCTTACCCGCCTCTTTAAGATATATAGACGGGTCAGGGACCGAAGTCCTGACCCTGGTCGACGATGCTGCCTCCGCCGGCTTTGGCGCGGCTTTCGCCGACCGTTTGGGTGGGGAGGAAGTCGGCCGAGTGGGGAGTAAGTCTTCAACTTCCTCCCCTGCTGTGCGGGCGGAGCAGCCTTCGCTCGCACAGCCTTCGTGCTGACCGAAGGTGGAGTTGAAGTCACCTTCGGGCTTTCCATTATAATCATAGGTGCTGGTTTCGGAACGGGAAACTCAGTTGCAGGTTTCACAGCTGGTACAAAAGATGAGGTAGCCGGGACCAAATTTGGTATTATGGCTCTATAATCAATCGTTGGAGAAGGCGAAATCTTGGTGTGGTACTTCTTGCGGGCCTCCTGGTAGGTGAGACCATCCAGGGTTTTGATTTCCTGGATTTTCTTCTCACTCAGGAAGACAGGGCAGTTCCTGTCCCGAGGAGAATGAAATCCAGGGCAATTAGTGCACTGATAAGGTGTTGTGCACTCTTCCGCTTCGTGGGGTACCCTACCGCATGTTCCGCAGATTTCGGGGCTCGAGCATCGGGATAACATGTGCCCGAACTTCTGGCACTTATAATACCTCATTGGTGGAGGGATATAAGGCCGTACGTCACAACGGTAACTTGTAACCTTGACTTTCTCCGGGAGCACCGAAAGCTCAAAGGAAATAATGAAAGCACCAGTATCCACGATTTGACCATTGACCTTGCGCGTAATGCGCTGGACATCAGTCACGTGACGGTGTTGCATATCCTCCTTGAGCTCCTCGTCAGTGTTCAGAATCAGGTCCCGGTGGAAAATAACTCCTCGGACCAGATTCAGGGACGTGTGCTTTTCCACTTTGACGGGAATTTCGCCTAAGTGGTCACATTGCAAAAGTTGTTCAACTTGCTCACCAGTCCTAGTCTTGAGCAACAAGCTACCGTTCCTCATCTTTTGTACTTTCTCAAGCTCACCATAGACACCTTCTATGTGGCGAGAAAACAAAATACTCTTTACCAGCTTGAAATCACCCCTATCTGTTCTGGTAGCTACCAGAAACTTGGGGGTGTTAGCACCCAGATTTTCACGCACAGATTGTTCCCAGGGGGTTGATCCCCGTAGGGAATCAAATGTTAAAGACTTGGGTGTAGGACCACCTTGTTTGGGGATTTTTCTTTTTGAACCCATGGCCAGATCATCCTCCCCGAATGCCATCGACATCCGATCACGGGCCGTCACAGTAGGCGCTACCCAGCCAGGGCAAGGCCCGCCTAGCTTGGAAGGCATTGCCCGGGGGTCCGATGTTTTACAATGCCGTATCGGCATGTACCCCTTGGCATATACTGGATTTTACAGCTTAGACATTCGGCTGTGCGGGGACCTGCGTAGTCAGGCGGATACTACTGCACGGGTACATGGCACACCCACCTGTCGGTGCGGCCAAGACCGGAACAGGCTTTCGAGCGTAGTCGCAAGTGTAAGTGGCCCATCCCCTAACAGCACGCACATATAGAAATTTTGGTTGCCAGACCCTGAATGCAGTAACGGAAAGAAGTGCGATATAACCTAATGAGAGTTATACCGCTCGGGTGTATGTCTTTTAGAGCTGACTGTCAACCCCTCGAAAGGGGACCGTTCCGAGAAGCCCTTTTAGTCGCCTTTTACGACTGGCAGGGATTTCCGTGGATGTATTCGCTTCCTCCCACCCACTGGGGGTCCAATTCACAAAACAACGCGGAGTCCTTAAAGTATAGCCAAGGTCGCCCCTTTTAGTCGCCTCTTACGACAGGCAGGGGATACCGTGGGTGTATTCTAAACCCCCCACCCACAGGGAGGACTCCCACCAGACAAGTGCTGGAATAGTACCTTACGTCCAAGTCCGGGGGTGCCTAACTCATCCCTGTCCCTAATACAGGTACCCAAACTACTACAGTCATCACAGCAATACGGGTACCGACAGCGGTGGCTACGTCTGCTAAAGCGCAGCGTTTGGCCATGAGGCCAAGCTATCTGCTAGTGCTGACTCGGTAGATGCTTGGGTTCAAGCCCCACCCTCGGCTGTCCATGAAATGGTTTTCCGTGGTTTTCCATTTTCAACACCAGGCAAATGCTGGGACGGCACCTTCTGAAAGGCCACGTCCACTTCCTTCCACATTCTTGCCCAGTTTCATTCAGCTTCATCCATCTCTCATCCCGACGCGTGAATGTCGTCCACGGTTGTCACTAGTAAGACCACACGCGAAAAAAAAAAAGCAATGGAGGTTATCAGTCAAGTTCAACACACTGCCAACTAAACGGGGCTGATGACCAAGATGTCCCAAGCCCCTAATTTGAACAAAAGTAACAACAAGTCGTCACATCTGTTGAGACGTGAAATATGACAAAGTTTTTTACAACAAGATAGTTGTTGCTTCATATGAGGGGAAGGCCATCAAGCTCATTTCATTCACGTGTACTTGGATGTGTATATATATATATAAATAAAATTAGTCTGATAACCTGTGTTATTGTGATGTCTTTATTACTGTGTGTATTTGCGGTTGAGGCGAGGATTGGAATGGAGGTGGCCTTGGCTTAAGGTAGAAACCATCCCTGCATTTGCCAGGAGTAATAGTGGGAAACCACGGAAAACTACTTCTAGGATAGCTGAGGTAGGAATCGAACCTACCGCTACTCAATTTTGCCTCACGAGGCATAGTGTAATCCGTTCTGAACCTCAGACAAATATTAAACTTATTGGCAGACCCGGTAATCGAACCCGCAACTCCAGGGTGACATCTAGCCGCTACACCACGCAGAAGAAGTGGGTAACCATGGAAAACTACTTGCAGGGTGGCTGAGTTAGGAATCGAACCCGCTTCTCCTCAGTTTTACCTCACGAGGCTGAGTGTACCCCATTCCAGCTCTCAGACCAAAATTAAATTTCTTGGCAGAGCCAGGAATCGAACACTGTCCTCTGCACTGACAGCCAAGAATGCTAGGCACTTTGCAGAGAGGCTGAAAATATTAATGTAGTAGCGTGCGTATCCCGTTTCCAACGGATTGTAACGTTACTAGCCAGGCCGTTGAATCACGTAGTAAGGGGAGGACGGAGGGACAGGCACAGTAATGTCATCACGCCAGGAGATGGCAGTTCAACACGCTCCGACGGATTAAGGGGGGCCTTCCAGTACGCATGCGCGGCCCGCCTATTCCAAATCTATATAATATCGGCTGGTAGTCGGTTGCTGCTACTTCATGCATGATAACTTGTTATCGGGCTTCACGTGTGTGTGTATTGTTACCTTCCTTCCTACTGTCGATATTCTTACTGCTCGGTTCCAAGCTCTGTGAACTTGCGGGATGAAGAGCAGAGGCAGGGTAGGAGCAGGCAAGAATTGAGAAGCCTGTCGACAGCCCGCCGTGTTACCTGACATTCTCGTCTATTCCAATACTGCTAACATGGGTCTTTTCTGAAACCAGTGTGGCGTTGGGAATGAGTGACTGAGTCACCGACTAATGTATTTGCTTCTGTTACTACGCAAGGACCGAGAAACCGCATCACTCGTCACCACCACTACTAATAGTCTGCGATGCACATTCCTCTCAGGTCCACGCAGCTTAGACTCGAGCAGTACAAGCCTTTGTGTTTACTTTTAACAGTGTGGCAGTATCAGGTACAGTAATAGTAACAGTGACCAACTTAATGTTTTTGGAATGCGCGATACGCAGTGAGCGGGAAGACAACTGCAGTTCAAACCCGACTGACATCTCCTGACGAGATATCAGTACGGATTTATTTTCAATATTATGACCTCCAGTGTACTGACTATTCACTAAATTTGACCCCCCCCCCCCCACTATTGCAATGCTATATACACTGATATATTGGCTCACGGCATGTGAATTAAAACTCAGCAATTTTTCTAGGTTTGTGCCGTGTCTTGTGTGGGGTTTCACCTAGGGCACCAAGCTGGCTCATCAGCGAGCTCTTGGTGACCCCACCCGGACCCCCACAAGAGTAGCAAACTGCGCGCTACCTCCCTTTTTATGAATAGCACCTGCGCATCTTTACTGCCAGAACTAAAAGCTCAAGCAGGCATAACCTCCCTATGAAGGTTTTCAAGGTATATTGGCTATCACGGCTGCTTGAGCTATTAGTTCTCGCTGTAAAGACGCACAGATGCGCTTCATAAAATGGGAGGTATCGCGCAGTTCGCTACTGCTCTGTATATGATACTCACGAGAATGCTCCGTTGCCGAAGATGTTGACAGATCCCATCATCTGTCCAGTGATGTTGTACAGCCCAGACACTGTTATCCTGTCGAAGCTGAAAGCGAAGTCCTCCTTGAAGTTCTCAATGTCACTTGAAATATGTCTTAGTCGGAATGTTGACAGATTCGCAATCACCAGATCATCCAGGCTGCCAGATATCCTAAAACGAGAATTATATGGGTTTGGTTGTTTTTAAAGAACAGCGCTACAGAGCAGTTACTTTGAGTTTGGCTTTGATTGTTAAACGTCTAAAATTAAAATGCTCTAACATCATTTACCTGAAGTTATGGTTGGATCAGTAAAAGTAAACTCCCACTGACATTGTGCCAACCTTCGAAACATGGGTGACTTAGCCTACTGTATGTCAAATATTGTTCCAGTACCTCAAATCAGAATTAAATTATTTGACAAAGCCGGGGATCAAACCTGGATCTCTAGGGTTGTAACCAGCAATGCTAACTACTCCACAGGTACTCACGACTTGTGGGACTAGGGTTGGTGTCCACGAGGACCGAGCTGAGTCTGACATTGCTTCCACTTACTTGTGCCAGGCTCCTCTCTATCATCTTTCCTGTCGACCTTCCTTGGTCAACTTTAGGTCTCTTCCGACCCCGATGGTATTAGGGTATCCAAGGCCTAGGGAGTCTCTTCCTTTCCCGCCTTAATTGACCCTTGTCTCATCTTTCCTGATCCCTAATTCTTCGAGAGGTCAGACCTCTTCCATTCTTTTCACTGTATCTCCTGCCATCTGCCCATGGCTTTAGAGGAGGCAGGCCACTTCTGGTACACCCTGGATAGTGCTACACCCTCAAGGACTCACGGCTGGTGAGTTCGGGAGTTGGCGACCCCGAGTGATTCCTGTGCTGGGCCCGGCTCCCCACTTTTTTCCATTGCCTTTGGGGTGGACCCTCTCCTCTTTCTCTTTCCTATCTGCATTACATGGCTCTTCTTTCTTCTAAGCCCCTTAATCCTCATTCTTCGGAGGTTGAGGGCATTCCTTTCCTCCCGACTTTCATTAACCCTATCCTTCCTTTTGTCTTCCATTTCCTCTCCTAGTATGTAAGTCTGTAGTTAGTTTTAATTTCATTTTCACGATCACCCAAACCATTAGGGGCCGATAACCTAATGACCCCTTAATACAACAATTATCTTCATCATGAGCCGTATAGGCCAGGCATTCTCAAACTATCTCTGTCACGCCCTCATGTGAAACATGAAATATCTACCACCCCCCCCCCCCCCTCAGTCTCTCTCTCTCTTATTCTTCTTTCATGGGATTTCTTTTTACCACTGCTAATAAGTCACTCATCAATGGGTAATGGCGTTACTTGTATCAGTTTATTGTAAATCAGGCTAACCATTTCCCCTGAACAAGCACTAGAATTCACCTGTTAAATCACTGTCTTTGAATAGACTACAAAGGTCTGGCTCAATTTGAGTCGACAATGGCAGAAATAGAAGAATCTATTCTTGTAAGGAAGTCATCATCATCATCATCTTCTAAAGGCTAAAAGCCTTGTCGTTGCAGCCATTTCTTACGGTCTTCAGCAGTTATCATCATATTGACATACGATTCACATTCCATTTCCTTGACAATGTTCTTGAGATACGATTGTCTTGGTCGTCCCCTTGGTTTCTTCCCCAAAATTTTTCCTTCAAAAATGACCTGGAGGAGAGTGTCATGTCTGAGTATGTGTCCCATGAATTTTGATTTCCTTTTCTTGATTGTGTTCAACAGGCCTCGATTCTCCTGAATTTGGTTCAGAACAAGCTCATTTGTCTTTCTTTCCATCCAGCTTGTTCGGTTCATTCGTCTCCAAAACCACATTTCAGCTGCCTCAAGTTTTGTCTCTTCTCTTTTCCCAAGTGTCCATGTTTCACAACCATAGGTCAACACACTCCAAACAAAGGTCTTGAGAAATGACTTCCTTATCTTCAAGTTGAGGTGCTCATTGAGCAGCAAATTCTTCTTATTTTGAAAGGCTTTCTTCGCCAACACTATTCTTTTCTTAATTTCTGAGATGCATCTGTTGTCATAATTAATCACACTTCCCAAATAGCAAAATTCCGTTATTTGTTCAATGGCACTATCATTTAACATTATATTAGCTAAAATTGGTTGTTTCTTTTTATCAACCACCATTAATTTTGTCTTCCGAGAATTAACTCTTAGCCCGAATTTTCCTAAGGATTTCAGAAAAAAAATTAACATTCTATTCATTTCACATGCAGAGTTTGCTAAAAGTGCAATATCATCTGCAAAGCGAATGCTATGAACCTGTACTCCATTAAATTTTAATCCTTTTTTTCTCATTTAATGCATTTATTGCAGCTTATATATATATATATATTAAAGAGATATGGTGATAGAGGACAACCCTGCTTACACCTCTTCTTATTTTTGCTTCTCTTTTATTGCCATTAACTGTTATTTCTGTAGTTTGATTATTATATAAGTTCAGAATAAGGCGCCTGTCTTTCCAGTCAATCCGGACTTTGGCCAATGTAAGAAATAAGGTTTTCCAATTGACATTATCAAATGCCTTTTCTATATCAATGAATACTATATAGGTTTTTCGATTAAATTCCAGTCTTCTTTCTAAAATCTGACGTAATGCTAGGATAGCGGTCACATCTTGAAGCGGCTTATTGCCATTAGATGTTGGTAAGGAAATATCGCTGTGAGTGGTGGGTGAAAGGGTGCTGGGTGTGAAATGTTATTCTACACATTTTCACAGAATTACTGTTGGCAGGATCTACTGGTCAGTTCTTGTGAAATAAGACAGCAAATGTACGTGTTTATTATTCTTGAATGGTCGTGGGAGCTTCCGGTCTATGATAGGTTCATGGATATGAGGATAGCTATACCTGTTACAGAATATGAAATATAAATATTGCAATCAGAGCCCACGCCCCCCTTTATCACTGTCTGCGCCCCGCACTTTGAGGACCTCTGGTATAGGCTATAGTTGCCTCACTTTCCTGGATAACGAGTGGCGATTCAAACGTTAAGCAGTAGCACGCACCGAAAGTAGTTACTGCTTGTGGCTGGCCAATAGCTGATCGTTCTTGACCAATAGGATGCTTCCTCCATCTGTCCAGATGGAGTGCAGACCAGGTGTTGACGCCAGCCTTGTCTACCAGCTCACTTTACAGCCTCCAGTGTTGCGCTGTTGCACGTTGTTCTGTCCAGTCTCGCTACAGCTTGCCGTGGAGACCGAGTAAATTGCTGCTACGGTGATGGACAGTTGACAACACTGTGCCTTTAGCTGTGAATGCCTTGGTACCCTGCAGACATGGAACGTAAACATATCCGCCAAGCTAAGTTTCAAAGACGAGCCACACGTTAACGAAGAAAGTGAGGTAACAATACTAGTGAGCTGTTGCATGTAACGTAACCGTTACTGTAACCAAATTCCTCGTGCACAGGCCCTCGGCACCGGCTCTGGTGGGTGTATTCTTTGGAATACACGGTAAGACAGAGTGAGCTTTTGCTTCTCTTTGCTTTATTTCATTCCTTCCTTTTTTCACAAACACCAACAGTCCTGGTTTCCTTTTGTTGGTATACATTGCTTATACTACCTGTGAGTCTGTTCTAGATATATATCTTCCATGACCCACCTAGCATCATCTAGCAGCGAATCTCTGAAGTTCCTCAATTTTTCCCTGTGCAAGAGGACTTCCTTACCAATCTGGCCACCAGATCTCGTCGCTATCGCCAGCTATCATCTTCGTGATCAAGAGGACTTCGTCTACTTTCTCATCCACCAGGCTTCGCTAGTGACGCCTACTATCAACTCTTTGAAGACCATTTCATCAAGAGAATTAATTTTTACAATGTTGGTTATTCTTATGTATATTCCTTTGTCTCCTACCCCCACCCTTTTCCCTTCCCTGGTCTCTCCGCGCTTCGTTGAGCTGGCCTCACTTGTGCTACAGTCGTCAAGACTCCCAGTCGGAACTTACCTAGAGTTCGTCTCCTCTCCTTGAGAGACAAACTTTCAAATTGGACGCCAAGTCCAGATCGTAACTAACGGTCAACTAGGAGAATTGCCGTTCATCAGAAATGAGCTTTTAAATAGCTACATGCTTTTTAACCATCATTTACAGACAGTGTGATATTACTAAATGTGGGGCAATAACCATCTTCGCGGGATTTTCGAGGTTGGGCTTTGTCTATCTAAGCTAATCTTAACATGAAGCAGCATTTATTATGCTTATTAACTGAGATAATTTCTTACAACGTGGAACATCTATAAATTACCCACTGTCTGTAGAAAACTTAGCTCTTTCCACCGCTGGACCTTTTCTGTAAATTTCAACCGTCTTGATTGTTCTGGAATTTTCCATGCCAAACAATTCATCTCTAAGTTAAACCTTCTAGTATTTTCCACTCACATATGGGAATACTTTTTCTAACCAAGGAATCTTCCTTATGAACAGCTATTCAACACCTAATTTTTCTTCCTCCGTTGGAATTTTTCTTCTGCATTTAACTATAACCTACAAATTTGCATCGCAATAGACTCTCGCAAATCTAGTGCAACTAGTTATTTTTCACCATTGCAATAACATTCCTTGCTATAAACTTTCTGTGCTACAATAGTGAACTTTTCAGCCACGTCAATTAACTATAGTGAAACAGTGCTCGTTCGATTTCTCATCCGCGTCGCACTCGTCCGAAATAAATAAAATAGGCCAAGAACTTTCTCTACAAAGTTCCTATTTCCTCTTCCTCAACCCCTCTTTACTAACAAATTAGGTTAATTTTTAAATTTATGTAGATTGAAACGAGACTTCGCCAAATCATAGGCGCCCTCCCAACTTTCTCCACTTTCCATTTATTCACTCTGTATAAATATCAGCAGTTAGAAACTGCTTATTAATCTATATCTTTTCTTGCTAGCACAAGAATTGGTTATTGTCTACCAAACTTTTCAATAATCTCTTTAATCCAGGTTTCACGAAAGGGTAACTGACCCCATTTTTTCCTCGTGATCCTGTTTAAATATAGAAGTTCTATAAACTTCCTTCTAATTTTTCTCTTCAGGTTTCACAATAAGTGACCTGCCCTATTTGTATAACCTCTAAAAGTAAATCTGTATTATTATAAGAAGTTATAGAAACTTCTATTTCATTTCTCCCTGTTTTTTGTTGTTACTTTCGAAGTTGTTATTTGTTCATATTTCTAAGATACCGTACCCATCTAAAAATCCTTAAAGTACACTTCTTGTACTTGATTTATTAATTAACTTTAATTACGTTAATTATTTACTACTTATTAATCTTAGCACCATTTCAAAATCTTTCGAAGATTTTAGTGCTTATAAAAGGATCCAAACCAAAAAATTGTCAATTGCCTGGTGCAAGCTATACATGATTTTAGGAGGTCTGCGACCCCAATTGTTTATAAAATTAAATTATATATGTGTTAAATTGATTACACCTTTTTGCATTGTTAAATAAATTTAAATTTATTCTTTTGCTTTATCATTTCTCTAAAATAACGATTAGGCAAGATCCTGTCTTCCCCTACTCTTCCTATGGGCTTAAATTTAAAAACCTCACAAATAAAATTTATAACGGTTCCACTTTTTGTTGCATTTGAGCAAGAACTTTTAGTCACAAACTTATTAAAGCCTCTCCTAGCTTTGATAGCTAATTCTAACTGGCCAGTAAGGCAAGCATAGCTCGCTACGCCAGCTTCCTGCCTGTTGAGGTTTTCTCTACAACTTATGGTTGGTTTTCCAAATTTAAGTTTTTCTCATTGTCTAAGCTTTTAGTCGGCGCTTTGCTGGGTAAAAGCTTAGTCATTCCTAAATGCAACTATTGGTGCTCTTACCAAAATTATTCCCAAGGGTATAATTGCTTTATCCCTATCCTTATTGGAAACATTCGGTCGCTTTTTAGAAATTCTACAATTTCAAGAATTGAAATATCACGGCCAATTCAAACTATTTGTATTCTTCAAAATATTTGTTTAAAACAAACTCCTTTAAAAAGGTACATAGGAAACTTATCATTTCTTTCTTTGCCAGACCACCACCCTTCCCTATAGTAGCCGAATCTTGGCTTGGAATGGAAGGTACTGCCCCGTAAATTGAATTATTTAGGGACAAAATGAGAGTATTTTCAGTCCCCATGATAAAATTCAACTAGCAAATATAATTTCTGTAAGTGTGACACAAGAGTGTAGTGTTACAAGCTCGAGACTGTGGGAGAGACCGATCACGTGATATATTGCACAATGGACGCTTCTAGAAGGCTATATTTAGGATAGCAACAGCGAGTTTGGAAATTAATATTATAAATATTGTTATAAATTATGCTATTGGATCCCAGCCCAGAGCCAATGAGAACAGGTCTTATTGAAGACGGGATCAACTTTAATTACACAATATGATGAAAATATGCATTTAGGCCCTTAGAAGAAGATCTTCTTATTTGGTAATGAAGAGAATATTAAGAGAAATTATGTCTGATACTTTAAAAACCGCAGATCGGTTATTCTACGCAGTATTAAGCATTAGTAACCTACGCGCTAAAATTATGGTGGGAGATTGATATGGCCGCCAAAAATTCGACTTGGAGGGGGAGATCCAAGGATCGAGGTTCTTATTCCAGCAGACTTTGAAGAGTGAGGAAGTGTTTTTACTGGGTTAACGGAGATCCCAAAGCTTAGTCCGAGTGCGACGACTGTCGACTGGTGGAGACGCGAGGATAGCTAGGTGGAACGTAGGCGGTCACCGCACTTCCATTCTACGTGAAGTTGCGAGGAACATTGAATTGATTATATCTCTTATATAATTGAGATCTGAAGTTAAATAAGCATATATATGTATAAAGAACAGGTCGCATACTATATATTGTGAAAATCGAGCGTTTTAAAATTCACCGTTTCGACAATATAAGCCTGTTAAGTTAGATTTCCAAATGTGTTGGAAACAAAGCTGAATATCATTATAAATTGCAACGTGAAGTTGGCGAACGCAGTTGAAATGAACAGTGTCGGAGAACTTTTAATATTGGCGCAACACATAAACATTAACAGAATGACTATTATTATTCTTCAAACCTTATCATTCAGCATAATTAACATTGTTGATATGATGAACTAAATAGTCATGCGCCAGAGACATATTCGATAACAGGAGTTAAGATACAACGATGGAGCTTCGTTAGACAACGTATTCTTGAATTCAGACGTAGTGTACGGTCCATCTTGTGCATTGTCGTCAGTCTACGAACACTAATAAAACATCAATTAACAATGGAAATATTTCATTCACCATTTATATGAATATTTCCATAATCATATTCCAATGATGAAGCTGATACATATTTACGACGGAGAATGAAGATTCTACAGAAGAGATTTGTCAAGATGCTAGGGACAGGTAGCCCAGCAACACAGAAGAATTTGCCAGAAGAATGTCGTTCGAGCCCAGGCGAATGTTGGTGAATTCCAGAGAGGGACGTTTCTTATCTCTGAGGTCGCAGATCCGAGGTTCGAATGCAGATCCATCTCAGTGTCTTGTACTGAGGAAACATCTAAAGTATTGTGGGAATACTTACATAGATCTTCAAGTTTTCGTCCAAACAAGGTATTAGTGTATCTCAATTGTTATATAGAGCTTGATTAGTAGCATTCTGAGCCAGCGATCTTATTCCATATTTTCAGCGATCTTATTCCATATTTCCAGCGATCTTATTCCATATTTTCAGCGATCTTATTCCATATTTCTATATTTTCACATTTCATGTATTTCAGTATTCTTATGTATTTTACACTTCAGATGTGTGTTGAGATTTTTATACTTCAAGATTATTTAGAAGATGATTGTATTTCATCTATTTTTCAATTTTATTCTACGGATCAGTTGTGGAACTGACATTAAAATTTTGTTTGAGGAATCATATTGCCTCATGGGAGATTAGTCATTTCGACTCTCGAATTTTAATAATTTCATTTAAACCAAGTATTCTGACATTGTGTCATAGCTTCAAATTAAATTCTTATTTAATTTAATTTGAGCACTTTAATGTAACGA
This sequence comes from Meconema thalassinum, assembly GCA_946902985.2. Taxonomy (NCBI): domain Eukaryota; kingdom Metazoa; phylum Arthropoda; class Insecta; order Orthoptera; family Tettigoniidae; genus Meconema; species Meconema thalassinum. Next base: position 597,881,858 of record OX336388.2, on the reverse strand, counting down.
CATATAACTTCAAGAAAAGAAGAAACATCGAATGATCTTGTTATATCATTATGGTACATAAAATATCGACGATCTAAGAAATACTAGTCGTTTGATAAGACCGAAGTATTAATCCCTTAGAACATTCTTTGTGTAGAGTGGAAAAACATTACGACATTGACAAACCTTTCTTATTATTTGTAAAGCTAAGAGCTTTGTTCATTTAATATGTTAGAGGAAATACCTTTAGATAGAAGATTATTCAAATCTATGGCTAGGAATTCAAAGCTAGTTTATCTCGGTCAAGATTGAATTCTATCTGACACTATAAATAACATGTGTGTTAATTTATCCTATTTGTGTAACATCATGTCATTTTGTCGACATGATATTACAACGATAAACCATTTAAAGCTTGACAAGTAAGGTGAAACAGGAGTGTTATTTTTATTAAATGTATTTGCGACAGACGAATTGACAGTTAATTATCTTGTTGAGGAGTAAACTTTAGGAGGTTAATCACGACTGTCTAATATCGTTCATTACAATTGGAAGTTTCGTTTGAGGAACTTACGCATGTATAATTGTAGTCCAGTAGTCATGTGCAATGATACTGAGGGTCATGCCATTATTTGAGAGAGGTTCCTACATAAAATATGTTAATAACAATTAATCCTTTTTGGTTATTGTTTAACATAGTAGATGATAATTTTTATGCCATATATACTGTTATATGAGGATTTGTAGAGCTATGGAGTGCTCATGCGAGGGAATTCCGCATTTTAAGGAAGTCAAAGTATTGTTGTTCTTTGATATAAAGGCATGTATCATAATAAGAGCCGTTGTATACAAGTAGTCCAGTTCTTGTGAATTAACGATTTAGCTGTGTTAACAGGAGGGTTTCAGCGGAAATGCAACTTGAGAAAGATTGTCTACTCATGTCTATAATACAATTATTAAATTTTATTAAACCCGAAAAGTTATGTAATTACGTACAGTTTACCTTAATTAGTCGACTGTATTATACCGACAATGTAATGAAACCTCTATGTGACGATGTGTAAGTAGTATATTAAAACTACAGAACGTTACAGAAGGATGGTTATGTAAAAAACCAGTGTATATATTTAGTTAAGAATTATATTGTAACCGAGAAGTTAGAATCTCGAAAGTGTCGCGTTAGCAACACTAGATAATGGATATTATTATAAACATATTACATGTAAATAATTTTTGTGGAAATGATTTAAATATTTAAATAATTTAGTAGGATTTATTAATCAATTGTTTTGGAATAGTGTGTGTTTATGAGCGGATGTTTTGGGAATGAATGATTATTCATTGTTAAAAGAAAATGTGGAACCGGATTGGTCTAGAACAATTTGAGGGGTGCGAATGAATTAGTGTATAAAATTTTTTGGAATGATTGTTTAAGAAACAGAGTAGTTATATGAACTTCTGTAAGATCTAAAAGTTAATTTTACGTGTTTTTAATAAACGCACACACAAGCAGTCTCCGTCGACTAGCGAGAATGATTCACCGTTTTGTTGGAGAACGATGACATAATATAAACAGGTGTACTCCCACCGCCATCTACATAAATTGTAAAACAGTTTCGAGTACGGCGTGGTGCCGGTATTTCTTTGATGAAACAAAGTTACTGCACGTGCGTTCTGCAAACGCAGGCTTGCGAATGAAACCATGTGTCTGGAATGCCATTAAGAGACTTCATTAAACGTTTTTATTTTTACGCAGTGTAGGCCTAAAACAAGCCAAGATTTTATGCTCATAATTTTAATACAGCATTGTAGTAAGATGTAGAGTTGAAAGGAGTTGTGAATGATTGCGTGTTTTTAATTTTAATTTCTATTGTTAAATTCGCTTATTGTTATTTTGTTTATAGTAGATTAGTTTACCCTATTGTTAATACATTTTGTTCAGATTGTTTTCCTTTGTTGTTGGAGTGTGATTCATTTTAAATATAAGGTGAAGAATATTGTGGATGTAGTGTAGGCGAAGCTGAATTCCCAGTCCCCGAGAGGTAAGTAAAGGTGAGTGCCTCGTGTAGTTGGTTGTTGATCCACAATATTCTGGTAACTGCTGTCTGTAAATCCCTAAAGGCCATGTTGGAAGCGATTTCTAATGTAGCATTTGCCGGGGCAGTTAGAAATAGGCAATCCAGCGGGGGCAATGGATATTCCAACAGGTTCCTTTCCAGATTATCGGGTACAGTAGGAATGGCGCCCTATGAACTTTGGGGCTACGAAATTAGCTTCGTAGTGTCACTAAAGGAAGTTGGTTTGAACGTTTCTAGCGAAAGAAATAATTACCAGACTTGTGGAATGTCTTATCCAATTTCGGATGGATGTGAGTGTAATTATATAGGTTTAATTTAAATTAATATTAGGAAGGTTACACTCAGATAAAGATCAGATCCTAGAAACCTGAGAGAGGTGTAGTAGGTAGACAGCTTCGAAAAACGACCTACGCTCTGAATATCTACTTTATTTTACAGGTACATGACGATTGCTAAGGTCATGTGTAAAACTAAAGCTAAATTATTTTGATAATTGTAATGGTAGAATTTCTTTGTGGTAGTATATTTAAAGTGAATCACAGGAGAACGAACATTTTGAGTGAGTTTATTCAACATAGGGTGTAGTTTAAGATAATGCTAAGGTAATTTTAAGTTACTTTTAGACATTAAGGTGCTCAAAAATATATATGGAATGGGACGTTGCTCAGATGTTGTTATTTTGCTCTGTTGTTGTTTATGTCTCTACAGCATTATATAAAGGGTTATTGCAATGGCATGCGAGGATGTAAAGAGGATGTTGGAGGAGTTGCAGCAGAATTTGAAGGAGCAACTGCAGAGCAGTTTAAATGTTGTTGAAGGTAAATTTCAGGAAGCCAAGCAGGACTTAGAACAACATAAGCGGGAACGAAAGGAGGACCTTAACACAGTGATTGTTAAAGTTGTTGATTCTCTTACAGATAAAGTTGCAGAAAGTGTCAAAGAGAGTTTCAAAATTGAAATTCAGGAAGTTCAGACTTCTTTAGAGGGTTTACATACTAGTGCCTCTAAAATGGTTGCAAATGTCACGCGATTACAGGCCAGCTCAAAGCAGATACAGGATAATGTAAGTGGTGTACGGATAGATGTCGGAGATGTCTGAACTGATGTTAGTAATGTTAGATCAGACGTATGCAATGTCCAAAGTAAAGTCGATACAGTCCAAGTATATGTATCCCTAGTTCAAAGTAAAGTCGATACAGTACAATCCAAGGTAGACTTAGTGCAAGCGGATGTGTCTAATGTACAGTCCGATATTGGTAATGTGAGGTTAGAGGTATCCAATGTCCAATCTAAAGTAGATACAGTCCAAGCCGATGTCACTAATGTTCAGGTTGACTTAAATAATATGCTGTCAATGTCACTGATGTACAGTCTGACATAGGTAAAATACAGACAGAAGTCAATACGGTATTTGTAGATATAACAAAATTCCTGGTGGACATTAATAAGATTAGACAAGAGGTAGAGGCGTCTAAAGAATTGTGTACACAGAATATAACTGCTTTAACGAAACGTTTTGTTAGCGATGCGATAAAAACGACAGCTTCTCTGGTCGAATTAAAAGGTAACGTAGAAACTTTACGAACGCAGGTTATTGACCATAATAAAATTCTTAAGGCAGATATTTAGGAGGACATAGCTGCAATGTTAAAAGCTAATGTGGTTGTATGGAAAGACGAGTGGAACAAATCTAGTGGGGAGCATGTTAAGCAAATCCAAGATAACATAGAAAATAAATTAGCCAGTACCCAAGTAGAAATTAATAGAGAGTTTATTGAAGTAATAACAGATCTAGGTAAAAGGATTGATACGCTCACTAAAAAGCAAGTAGAGGATAGAACTCAGTCTAGTCAGGATGTGCAAGCTTTGAAAGAATCGTTAGAGAGTAAGACTAAAACGATAGAGGAACGATTAAACAAGGTTGTCATTAACGTTAATGCCATGAGTGAGGAGAAAACTAATGAACTAGAAGAATACGTATCCAAGAAATTACAAAATCTTAATCTAGGAGATGTTGCCAAGCTTGAGACGTATAAGGAAGATTTAAAGACCGAAGTAGGCCAACAGCTGAAGAAGATTATCGCTGAGATAGAAGAAACGGAAAGGGAGAAGATAGATTTTGAAGATTCGAGGAATCAGACTAGAAGAAATAGCCTAGAAGTGGAAGAAAGGGAAATCATGCCGGAAGAAGGATTATTCAGGTTTACGGAAGGTTTAGAGGAGAGGAGTAAAGAGCCCGAAAGTTACAATAGAGATTTTCGACCAAACCTTCAGGATTCATATCCGAGAAACGTGACGGTCATAAGGAACTTTGAAGACAAACTGGGCAAGTTCAGCAACCTAGATATTTTCTCACCGATAGAGTACATCAGATAACTCAAAGATTACTTTATCGAAGTGCATATTCCAAGAGAGAGGGAAATGAAGATCGTAGAACGCTATCTGTCACATGGGCCCCTTGAATGGTTTATAGCCGTCAGATATACCTTCATGAACTTCGATGAATTCGCAGAAGCACTAATAAAGCGTTTATGGTCTATTGAAGCTCAAAACTCCCTACGCGCAGAAGTATACTCACGAAAATATTCAGGAACTCTTCCCACACGATACGCAGACTTCTTCATGAATCAGTTAGCCAGACTCAGATTTCTTCAACCCCCATTATCTACAGCTCAGTTGATAGATGCGATAGCCAGGATGCTCCCTGTTGAAGTCAGACGTCTAATTATCTCGTCAGGGATCAACGATCTAGCAAGTATGGACGAATTGCTCAGAAAACTCGATTACACGAGCCCTATGCCAAACGTTGTTGCGAAGAACCAAAGGCAAGAGTACAAAGACATTAACACAGTATATCTTGACCAAACACAACAGACAGACAATCCGAAAGAACCAGAAAAGGGAAATATTGGTCCTGAAAGGAATAATTATTTTCGGGATCGTAGACCAGAACCCAGATACAGGAGATTCCGTGGAGGCCGTCCATACCAGCAATAGCAAGGACGTAATAACGGTAATAGCAATGGCAACCGTAGAAGTGGTTATCACAATAATAATAACTACCGATACAATAATAATGGTTATTATAACAGGAATAACAATAGGAATAACCAGAACTATAATCGTAATAGAAACTCCCAAGATGAAATTATGACGAAGGAAAAGTATGATGAACGTCATAAGGAAGGAATCCAGAAATGCCATGGGACAATGTATTTGATTTCATTCCCAGAGGTCCTGATCTAGAAAGACAAGCGAGGATCGATATGGCGAAAGAAAGACTTCAGAAAGCAGCAGAGAAGCGCTTGAAACGAGTTGCAGGAAAACCTTTCGGTACGCCGTTAGAAATTGGAAATAAGGTCGTATTGCGCAGACCAGTGAAAGCGGACGTGAGCAAATAGATATACCCCAAATTCGGAGTAATATTTATTGGCCTGTTCCGCATAACTAATGCTTATGGGAATAACTGTTATGAGTTGTTTGACGATGAAAATAACGTTATTCTAGGAAAATTAAACGCTAAGAATTTGAAAAAGTATCATAAGAAAATAGGCAAAAATAATTCAATATACGATTTCAAGTGACATATCAAAGTCTTGAATTAGTATGATTAAAAACAATTTGCAACTGTTTTTAACTTGAGATGACGGAGGAATGCCCCCGTAAATTGAATTATTTAGGGACAAAATGAGAGTATTTTCCGTCCCCATGATTAAATTCAACTAGCAAATATAATTTCTGGAAGTGTGACACAAGAGTGTAGTGTTACAAGCTCGAGACTGTTGGAGAGCCCGATCACGTCATATATTGCACAATGGACGCTTCTAGAAGGCTATATTTAGCATAGCAACAGCGAGTTTGGAAATTAATATTATAAATATTGTTATAAATTATGCTATTGTATCCCAGCCCAGAGCCAATGAGAACAGGTCTTATTGAAGACGGGATCAACTTTAATTACACAATATGATGAAATTATGTATTTAGGCCCTTAGAAGAAGATTTTCTTACTTGGTAATGAAGAGAATATTAAAAGAAATTATGTCTGATACTTTAAAAACCGCAGATCGGTTAATTTACGCAGTAATAAGCTTTAGTAATCTACGTGTTAAAATTATGGTGGGAGATTGATATGGCCGCCAAAAATTTGACTTGGAGGGGGAGATCCAAGGATCTAGCTTCTTATTCCAGCAGACTTTGAAGAGTGAGGAAGTGTTTTTACAGGGTTAACGGAGATCCCAAAGCTTAGTCCGAGTGCGATGACTGTCGACTTGTGGAGACGCGAGGATAGCTAGGTGGAACGTAGGCGGTCACCGCACTTCCATTCTACGTGAAGTTGCGAGGAACATTGAATTGATTATATCTCTTATATAATTGAGATCTAAAGTTAAATAAGCACATATATATATATCTTATATATAAAAGTGAAAGTCTGTATGTGGGTATGTATGTATGTATGTGGATCTGTTCCGTATACAAATCTACACCGTTCCAGCAATCTCAACCAAATTTTGCATACACATAGTTTAGGACCCAGAAGGAACCGCTGGCTACATGAATTTTTGATAGTCTTGCTCATTCTTCTGATTTAGGTCCTTTTGCACTCAATCACAGGCTAATCAAATCATAAAATATACTCATGAAGGAATGGCAAGGCGGATAGTTTCCATGGCAACATAGCTCAAGTCGAGACGCGGCCGACTGGATGCGATTTGCGCTCTGCACTACCGGTATAGAAAATGAGGCATTCCTAACGGAAGATTTACGAACCAGAATTCAGCTTCCAGCTACCAGAGAGCTTCTACAAATTAGTCAGAAGAAAAGAGAGGGCATCGACCTGGAGTTTTACTCGACTGATGCCGTGCTCAATCGTAGCAGGTCTGCACCAAATAATGACATGCGGAGCGCTCCAGCTAGGTTGGCAATACATGGTTTTCACCACAAGATATGTACTCGACATGCCTATCATGAACCGTCTGAGCAGTGCGTTTCTAAGCTGTGTGAAGGTCATTGCGAGCGATATCATTTCAACAAATGCAACAAACGAGGACACTGACGTGTGACCTGCTATCTAGCGGTGATTTAATGAAACATGGCAAAAGCTTCTGAAATATTACATGACATGACAAAATATAATATTAGTACCTCCATGGTGTGAAGTCAGTCACTTAATGTTCTATGATCCTTGGGCACAATAGAGAAAGTGTACATCGAGGCAGTTAGTGGAGGATCAGATGAATTGTGCGATCACCATATCAAGCTCTTCTAACCCTGCAAGAACCTTTAATATTTCCGTAAGTTCATTATATATTTTTTGTATTTGAAGCAGATGACCTCGCTGTTCCGCCCCTTAAAACATCAAAAGCTAACTAATTAAATACCTCTTTCTGCGTTGTGGTTTCCCAATTCACAGATCAATGGTACCATTGTTATAATTTATCTAATAGTTTTCATGCAGCTAATGACCAATGAAAATCAAACTAATAGTTAGTTATTGTTGAACACGGTCTGCCGTGGTGAGAAGCATACAGCTTGACCGCCGCGCCAACACGCCTCCTTTATTGTTGTTGTTGTTGTTGATGATTCATTTAGAGGCTTGCGATATTGTGGTCATTCAGCTCCATGTGCTTAAGTGTAAGTGGGATTTTCTCCAATAACCTCTGTTGTTGATATGTCTGTGGTAGTGTGTGTATTAGGCTATACCATGCATTTCGAAAGGAAGTCATTTAGTGGATGATCATGATGATGATGATAATTGTTGTTTTAAGGGGCCTAACATCTAAGTTATCGGCCCCATTAGTGGATGATCAGATGAATAGTGCGATCACCATACCAAGCTCTTCTAACCCTGCAAGAATCTTTAATATTTCCGTAAGTTCATTATATATTTTTTGTATTTGACGCAGATGACCTCGCTGTTCCACCCCTTAAAACATCAAATGCTAACTAATTAAATACCTCTTTCTGCGTTGTGGTTTCACAATTCACAGATCAATGGTACCATTGTTATAATTTATCTAATAGTTTTAATGCAGCCAATGACCAATTAAAATCAAACTAATAGTTAGTTATTGTTGAACCCGTTCTGCCGTGGTGAGAAGCATACAGCTTGACCGCCGCGCCAACACGCCTCCTTTGTTGTTGTTGTTGTTGTTGTTGTCGTTGATGATTCATTTTGAGGCTTGCAATATTGTGGTCATTCAGCTCCGTGTGCTTAAGTGTAAATAGGATTTTCTCTAATAACCTGTGTTGTTGATATGTCTGTGGTAGTGTGTGTATTAGGCTATACCATGTATTTCGAAAGGAAGAACGTGAAGGATATGGCAGGAGCTTGGAACAGCTGGGTCGACCGACGGCGAAGTAAAAGTAAACGAAACGAAATAATGGCAACGAAATAAACTCCGACACGGACGGTTAACAATCGACTGAATGAATGAACACAGCACTGGCGACGTGTTACTCTAGCTCTCAAAATCCAGCCATTAAGAGCCCACGGCGGCCATTTTATATCGTTCACGCCAAATGATTCAAGTTCTTTCTTTCGAAATACCAGATTTTTAAAATAGGAATTGAGACCAGGAAGGAGAAGGAGGTCACCATGATGTTCAGTAAGAACCATTCCGGTATTTGCTTGCAATAAAAATGGAAACCACGAAAAACGACTTGTAGGATGGTTGAGGTGGGAATCGAATCCACCTTTTCTCAGTTCTGACTCACAAGACTGAGTGAAAGGCGTTCTAGCTCTCAACCTAATTCCTTGCGTTCTTTACATAGCTGCGGATCGCAACCCAGGACTTTGAAACCGAAAACTCAATTCGTACTCTAAGATAATACAAGGCGACTGTTACTATCTCTTCAGTCGCCAGTAAACAGCAGAAATTTTTAGTGACTATATGTATCTGCATTGCACTTCTGATTATAGCCTCACCATTGAATTACCGCCTTTCGTGTTCTAAAGATACGTATTGTGACGTCCATCTTAAATGTCCGTGCTTTGATTCCAGGCTCTGTAGATAAATTTCACTCTGATCTGAGGCTAAAACAGGGCACACTGAATTTCTGCATGCAAAACAGAGAAAAGATCTGAGTCAAGAAACGGGGTACATTCACATTCCATAGGCAAAACATAGTAGAGGTCTGAGTACAGAACGGGGTAAACTCAGCTACGTTAGGCTAAAAAAAAAAAAGATTTAGGTACGATTCCCACCTCACCCTAATGGTGGTTTTACATAGTTTTCCAATACTTGTACAGCTAAATGCCAGAATGGAAACCAACTTAATGTCACGGACACTTCCTTCCCAATTGGGGACTGATTTTCAAGGATTACAATTATATCTTCAGAATAGCATGTGTTATGAGAAAGATTCAACACATAAATAGGTACACTCAGGACAGGCATTAGACACTTGGTAAATGCAGGAATGATGAATGAGTTTCTTAGGATAAGTTGGGCCCGTAAATCCTAAACTTCATGAGGATTAAGTGACCACCACCACCACCACCACCACCACCACCACCACCACCACCACCACCACCACCACCGCCGCCGCCACCACCACGAATAACAGAAATGTACATTCCTCTTTTAGAATGCCTCCTAAGAAGTGAAATGCTATTGGACGAGTGCATCCAAAATCAGAAAAAATGAAATTATTACGACTATCCCAGACAAAAGAACAGCATGACAGACGACTGGAATTAGACCGAGAGCGGACGAGTACATCAAGGGCGACGGAGAGTATAGAGCAGCATGAGGCACGACTGGCAATAAAGCGGACTGCTGCCAGTACATCAAGAGAGGCTGAGACTATGGAACAGCGTGAGGCACGACTGGAAAGAATGCGGACTGTTGCCAGTACATCAAGGGCGGCTGAGACTGTGGAACAGCGTGAGGCACGACTGGAAATAATGCGAACTGCTGCCAGTGCATCAAGAGATACGGAGACTGTGGAACAGCGTGAGGCACGACTGGAAATAATGCGGACTGCTGCCAGTGCATCAAGAGATACGGAGACTGTGGAACAGCGTGAGGCACGACTGGAAATAATGCGGACTGCTGCCAGTGCATCAAGAGCTACGGAGACTGTGGAACAGCGTGAGGCACGACTGGAAATAAAGCGGACTGCTGCCAGTACATCAAGAGAGGCTGAGACTGAAGAACAACATGACATTCGACTTACAATGATGAGGGCAACAGCGAGTACATCAAGAGCGAATGAGGCACCACAGGAGCACGAATTTCGACTTGAAAACGACCGTATTCAAACTGTTCAATCAAGGAGAGTATTTAGGCGGTCCGATTTGATGTTAGCTGCTTTTCATTATGATCCCCATATTGAGTACGCACAACATCAAAGAGTTATTATTGGAAAAATAAACAAGGTATGCGTTTACTGCCAAGCCAAGAAATTCCAAAGTGAACCTCCAGGTATGTGCTGTAGGAGTGGGAAAATTCAACTACCACCTCTGGATTCACCACCCGATGAACTTCTCGAATATACATCTGGGACTACTGCAGAATCAAAACACTTCCTACAGAACATAAGAAAATATAATGCATGTTTCCAGATGACATCATTCGGTGCGACATCTGTACTGGAAGACAGCGGCTTTACGACGACATTCAAAGTACAAGGTCAAATTTACCACAGAATTGGTTCAATGATTCCTTTTCCTAATGAAAAACCAAAGTTTCTGCAGATTTATTTCATGGGCGATGAACAGATTGAAACTAATCAGCGATGTGAGAATATCCCTGGCACAAGGCAGAATATTGTTTTGAAGTTACAAGCGATATTACATGAACATAATCATCTAATAAATACCTTCAAAACAGCACTAGACCAAATGCCGACGGATGATTATAAGATAGTCATTCATGCTGACAAGAAACCAGCTGGCGAACATGAACGTCGCTTCAATGCTCCTCAAATCAGTGAAGTAGCCATCGTTATAGTGGGTCATGAATTTGATCGTCGTGACATAATTATTCAGAAAAGGGGTGACGCAATACAACACATTGCTGATACACACAGATCATACGATGCACTTCAGTATCCGCTGATATTTTGGCAAGGCGAAGACGGCTATCATTTCAACATTATGCAAACTGACCCTACTTCAGGATTAACCACCAGTAAGAAAGTTTCTGCTATGGACTTTTACGCATATCGGATAATGATAAGAGTTGGGTCACCAAACCATATTTTGAAGTGTCGGCAACTTTTCCATCAGTTCATCGTTGACATGTACGCTAAAATTGAGAGTGAGCATCTTCTGTTCATACGGTTAAACCAGAAAAAGCTCAGAGTGGACGAATACATTCACTTAAGGGACGCTGTCAGAAACGATGGAGACGTTGAAAATATCGGGAAAATGTTCATTCTACCTGCCACGTTCACAGGAAGCCCAAGACATATGCATGAATATGCACAAGATGCTATGTCGTATGTTCGTTCTTATGGACGTCCCGATCTATTCATCACGTTTACCTGCAATCCCGCCTGGCCGGAGATAAAAGAGGAACTTCTGTTTGGCCAGTCATCTACTGATCGACATGACTTAACAGCCAGGGTGTTCAAATAGAAACTTATTAAACTAATTGATGTCATTACCAAGAGTCATGTTTACTCAGAAACTCGCTGTTGGATGTACTCCGTCGAGTGGCAGAAAAGAGGACTTCCACATGCCCATATCCTCATCTGGGTAAAACAAAAAATTCATCCATCCCAAATCGACTCTATTATTTCTGCTGAGTTTCCGAATCCGGAGGAAGACCCCGAACTTTATGCAGTTGTCACCAAAAACATGATTCACGGACCATGTGGATACCTCAATCAGAACGCACCATGTATGAAGGATCGGATATGCAGCAAGAAATATCCAAGAGCGCTGAACAATGCAACACAAACTGGCGATGACGGATATCCTCGATACAGAAGGCGAGCTCCAGCGAACGGAGGATACACCGCTAAACTAAAAATGAGAGGAAATACGGAAATAGAAGTAGATAACAGCTGGGTTGTGCCATATTCTCCACTTCTATCCAAAATGTTTCAAGCTCATATCAATGTAGAGTATTGCAATTCAGTAAAATCCATAAAGTACATCTGCAAATACATCAATAAAGGTAGCGACATGGCTGTTTTTGGACTGACAAATAGCAATGTTATGGATGAAATTTCTGCGTATCAGTTGGGAAGGTACATCAGCAGCAATGAAGCTGTTTGGCGTATATTGAGCTTCCCAATTCATAAACGTCACCCAACAGTTGTTCACCTCAGCGTGCATTTAGAAAACGGCCAGAGAGTGTACTTCACAACTGATAGCGCCCAGACAGTTTCTGCAGAACCACCAAACACAACGTTGACTGGCTTCTTCCTGTTGTGTCAACAAGACGCATTTGCAAGCACATTACTATATTCTGAGGTTCCACGTTATTACACATGGAATTCATCCAGAAAAGTATTCTGTAAACGGAAACAAGGGGTACCTGTTTCAGGATATGATGCAGTTGCAAGTGAAGCCTTGGGCCGTGTGTATACAGTTCACCCAAACAACGCTGAGTGTTATTTCCTCAGAATGTTGCTTCATGTCGTTAGAGGACCAACGTCTTTTGCTGTTCTCAGAACTGTGAATGGAGAAGAATGCCAGACCTATAGACAGGCATGTCAAAAGCTTGGTTTACTGGAGGATGATCAACACTGGAATGCTACGTTGTCAGAAGCAGTGTTAACATCTTTTCCAGAGCAAATAAGAAGCCTCTTTGCCATCATACTCACGACTTGCAACCCTTCAAACCCAAACAGTCTCTGGGAGAAATATCGTGAAAATATGAGCGAAGACATCCTAATTAAAGTCCGGAGGAATAACCAAAGTCTGGATTTAAATTATTCACCACAAATCTTCAATCAAGCGCTGATGCTGCTGGAAGATAAATGCATGGCTATGAATGGAAGAACTTTAATGGAATTAGGCGTCGAAGCTCCGGAGAGAAATGGCTGTGACATGCTTACCAGTGATATCATGAGGGAAACATGTTACGATGTTGAAGGGTTAAAAGCATTCGTGGAAATGAATAAGCCACAGTTGGTTGTTGACCAGAAATTAGCATACGACACAATATTGGATTATCTCAGAAGAGAAAATGGTGGACTACTCTTCCTTGATGCACCTGGTGGGACAGGTAAAACCTTTCTCATCAACTTACTCCTTGCCGAAATCCGAATGCGAAATGAAGTAGCACTGGCAGTGGCATCATCTGGAATTGCATCAACCCTTATGGAAGGAGGGCGAACAGCGCACTCAGCATTCAAATTGCCTTTAAACATCGCTAATCAACAAATTCCTATGTGCAATATCAGCAAAGAGTCCGGTCAAGCCCAAGTATTAAAAATTTGCAAAATGATCGTGTGGGATGAATGTACGATGGCTCACAAAAAGTCGCTTGAAGCACTTGACCGAACATTACAAGATTTACGAGGAAATAACCAGCTGATGGGAGGAGTTCTTGTGGTTCTGGCTGGTGACTTCCGTCAAACCCTTCCAGTTGTGCCAAGATCTACACCAGCTGACGAACTTAATGCTTGCCTGAAAATGTCAACTCTTTGGAGACATATAAAAAAGTCACTCTAGGTACAAATATGAGAGTACATCTGCTAGGAGATTCAAACGCCCAGAATTTTGCAGACAGGCTTCTTCAGATAGGTGATGGCATTTTCCCTACTAAGTCTGGTGAAATGTGATTTCCGCGGGATTTTTGTGAAATGCTGCCATCATTTATGGAAATGGTGCATAAAGTTTATCCGCGGATCGTGGAAAACTTCAAAAACCACGAGTGGTTGTGTGAACGAGCCATATTGGCTCCAAAGAACGATTGTGTTACTTCCATGAACAACATGATACGGGATCAACTTCCAGGGTCAGTTACTACATACAAATCCATAGACACTGTTGTAGATACTGATGAAGCTGTCAACTACCCCACGGAGTTCCTCAATTCTCTAGACCCACCTGGAATACCACCGCATTGTCTTATGTTGAAAGTTGGCTCACCGATCATGTTACTCCGAAATATTGAACCACCAAAACTCTGCAATGGGACAAGACTGTGCGTTAAACAGCTTCTACCAAACGTAATTGAAGCGACTATTCTGACTGGTAAGGTCTTCATACCACGCATACCATTAATTCCAACTGACATACCATTCAATTTTAAACGGCTCCAGTTTCCAGTCAGATTGGCGTTCGCCATGACAATTAATAAGGCCCAAGGTCAATCTCTAAAGTTTGCGGGTATAAATTTAGAAAATCCGTGTTTTTCTCATGGGCAGTTGTACGTTGCCTGTTCAAGAGTGGGTTCTCCAAAACATTTATTTATATTCGCTCCAAGTGCAAAAACTACAAATGTTGTTTATGAACAAGCTTTAAAATAAGGAGTAGAGTGCCATTTTCCAGTTGGGCCAATGTGACTACTTTGTGATTATTTTGTTAAGAAACATTTCTTATACTGGCCCTAGAAGGACGCTTTTTTTTTCTCTTATCAATTTCTCATCACCAAATGAAGAAATTTTAACGTTATTTGTTGCAGTTTTATCAATTATCATCAATTATATTATTTTCAACGAAGATTGAAGAAATGGCAAGACAACATTATGAACATATGTTAATTGTATAGGTAGGATTATAATAATTTCGTGTGAGGAAGGGGCATTTATTTCCAGTTTTACTTACTAATATTGAGGGATAAGATAACTTCCATCAGCTTTGTTTACATATATTGCATATTTTAACGTTTTCTATGAAGAGTTCACATTTTGTAATGTGTCAAAATAATGTAAGCGAGTGCCATAGATTCGATTATGTTTTTGGATATGTGATGGACTGAACAGTACTGTGTTTCTACGTTGCAGACTAGCATGTCTCTGTTAAAAATTCATATATTCCAAGAGGGAGAAGAAATTGCGCTCATATTTTCAAATATTTTAATACCAGCCTGCTTCCAGTCTCCGACCGGGTCAGGAATGGAATGAATGAAGCCACCATCTAGCGGCGAGGATATGAACTGTGCCGGCTGCCGAGGCCTGACGCACTCCTCTGGGGCAATGATTAAATGAATGACATATGAAATGAAATGATAGTGGAGAGTGTTGCTGGAATGAAATTTTGACAGGGAAAACCGGAGTACCCGGAGAAAAACCTATCTGCCTCCGTTTTGTCCAGCACAGATCTCACATGGAGTGATCGGGATTTGAACCACGGACCCAGCGGTGAGAGGCCGGCGTGCAGCCGCCTAAGCCACGGAGGCTTCGTAATAATACTAATAACAATAACAATAAAATAATTATTTTTATTTCCATAACTTTGGGATATTTATTTAATAGTTATTGTTACAAACTGATTGTAGAGAATAATATCCTTTTTTTTCTTTTATCAATACTGTAATTGCAATGTACAGCAATTTCGTTTGTTTTTCATTCGTTACAATGGGCGAGTGGTTTCTTCGGGAATATATTTTTATCTGATATCTTATTTACATACATACTTACCATATTTAAAGTAATTGGAAGTCGATAAAATAATAATGATTATAATAATAATGTTGGGTGACAAAGTTTAACCTATAGACTAAAGGTCTCACTTTTCTTAAAAGAATGTTGATAATATTTATCCTAAATAAAGATGATGATCTTTTTGTTCTAGCTATTATGTATACATACTTTTTTGCTTTCAAACTTAAAATAATAAAAAGTCGATAATAATAGTAATTACAATCACTGCAGCAGCGTCTGATCCGCAGCGGGCGGCTGCTAACGACATCTGATCCCCATGTTAGGGGCGGTCGAAATCGTATCCTGGCCGTAGGTATAAAAGGCACACCATCACCATGATGAAACGAAATAAGAAAAGTGAACTAAAAGACCACTAACCCGAGGAGCGTCGGGGACCCCCTTGGAGCCATCGCTGGGGGTGACAGCATGCAAGCCGGTGGTGATCAGGAGCTGAACAGGGGAACAACCCGAACATGTTACAGCCGATGTTGATAGTAGCATCCTAACATCATCCAACGCTAAACCTGCACATAGTGTTTCTTCTGTGATTCAGGAGACCTGGAGAGCAGGCAGACCGAGACAGTGTATGAAATGGACGACTGAAATGAATACATGTGTCATGCGCTGTTATTATCAGATAACTGGTATGGAGGCGAACACCATCGCATACAGACAGAAGCTGCATGCCGCATTCTGCCAGTAGTATCCTGAAATCAATGTAACGGTACAGAGAATAGCAGACCATCGTCGTGCTATAGTACGGAAGAAATTGATCCCTGTGGAACAACTTAATATGCTACGAACAGAAATTCCTGCCAGCAACACTCTGAAATCAGTCGAGCAACTTGAGCAAGTGAGAAATGGAGATAATACAACTCCTGCTAACGAACGGCAATCATCACACCTATATCATGGCAATCCTACGAAATATGGTACGTTGATGAGTAAATTTTGAGATGACCCAGCGAGCCAGCAACTTGAGAATGAATTTAGGAAATCTCTTGCCGAATTTGAAGGTACTGACCTTATTCAGCGTCCCAACAATCCTAAAGCAGCAATGTTCTAAGAAGCTTGCAGTTGCAGTGAGAATAATGAATGATGATATCCTTGCTCCTCATCCTGCACTCAACCCAAGCTGTTTCAGTGATGTGTAGGCCTCCATTTATGCTGGAGCGATTGCTGTGGTAAGAACAGTTGGTGGCAGACTTAAATGTGGTCCACATCTTACTAACAGACAACAGACTAAACCACAGATGATGTTACACGAGCTGCGAATGAGACACAAAATTGGAAAGTCACTGGACCACACAATATCCATTACTTCTGAATCAAACGATTCACCTGCACACACGAACATCTTGCCCGCCACTACAGTAATTTCCTTGAAAATCCACAACTGATACCCTCCTACCTGATGCGAGGGAAGATATACCTACTTCCGAAAGGTGAACGAACTGTAGACCCTGCAAAGTATAGGCCAGTCACTTGCCTATGTAATCTCTATAAACAATTTACACCATGTATTGCACATAAAGTCTACAAGCACTTGGAGTATATCATATCTTGGCTGAGGAACAGAAGGGATGCGTGAACAAGTCTCAAGGTTGCAAAGAACAGCCGGTAACTGATGCCGTGATTATGGAGCAAAGATAAGGAAGCTTTAAGTTTTACGTGACCGTTAATCATGCGATCATGAGCCACGGGACCTCCTTTTTACGTGGAATCCGAACCACAGGACATGGCATTTCACTTAGAAAATCTCACATGCATTGACCGGGAATCGAACCCGGTCCACCTTGGTGAGAGGCCAACAGCTTGACCGGTGCGCCACCACGCCCCCGGAGCAAAGATAAAAAATGATGCGAAAACTATATATGACCTACATTGATTACAGGAAAACATTTGATTCAGTTCCACACTCCTGGTTATTCAGAGTCCTCAAGATTTATAAAGTTGATAATTCACTGAAAACAATGATGACATCTTGGGGAATCAATTTGTATAGCCTATGAAACATGGTGGTACTTCGATTGAGTCAAGATTCATTCAAATCAAGAGAGGCATTTTTCAAGGTGACAGTCTGAGTCCTTTGTGGTTCTGCCTTGCGTTGAACCCGTTATCATCGTTCATTGAATACGACATGAAGTGGCTTTCCGATTAGACAATCTGGCACAGTTATCCATCTTCTCTCCCATTTGATTTACATGGATGACATAAAACAATATGCACCCTCTGAAAAGCATATAGATAATCTCATTGTTATCACAGCTTCCTTTTCTACAGACATCTGTATGTCCTTTGGGTTTGATAAATGCCGTACTCTTAATCTACGACAGGGAAGGTTAGAAGCCCCAGGATTTTTAATCGAAAATCAATGTCTCATTCAGCCCATGGAAGAAACTGAGAGTTACAAATATCTTGGTTTCCAACAGTCAAAGAAAATTGATCACAAGATCGTTAAGGATCAAACTGTAGCGACGTACAATGTTTCAACAAGATTCTGAAATCGAAGTTGAATGAACGGAACATCTTCAAGACCATCAATACATATGCCATTCCAATACTGGCTTACACGTTTGGTATAGTAAAATTGGCACAGACAGACCTAGAAAATATTCTTAAGACGCACACCACCTGAACGAAACACAGATGTCTGTACCCGAAGTCAGCAGTTGAACGACTGACTTTGCAACACCAGAGAGGTGGACGCGCGCTTACAGATATTATACACCTACATGCCAAGCCGGTGAAGAATCTTTAGGCCTACTTTTTGAGCAAGACGAACTCTCCCCTGCATCAGGCTGTTATTAAGGTGGATGATAAGTAAACGCCATTGGACCTTCTTCATGCCAGGGATGTGCAGCTAGCTACGTCACAAGAGCACATAACCAACAAGTTTCAACAGTGGACTCAGAAAGCACTGCACGGTCGTCATCCGTATGATCTCATTCAAGAATATGTCGACATACATGTATCGAACTGCTGGCTGATCAATGCGGATCTATTTCCTGAGACTGAGGGGTTCATGATCGCGATACAAGATCAAGTAGTAGCAACAAAGAACTACCTAAATTACATAATTAAGGTAGACATCTTAGATGACAAATGTAGGAGATGCCATCGCGAATCTGAGACCATGCAGCATATCACAGGGGGCTGTACAACAATTTCATCTACGACCTACTTCAAGAGACCAAGATAATCCACCTGAACCTGGCAAAGAAGCACTCCTTAAGTAATAATGCTCTGCCTTACTATCAATATATTCCTGATGCTGTTCTGGAGAACGATACACACAAGCTACTCTGGGACAGGTCAGTGATCACAGATGGACCTATATCAGTAAACAGGCCAAACATTATTGGTATTGATAAAGTGCAGATGAAAACTCTTCTAATAGACATCGCAGTCCCTCACTCGCATAATATCCAGCACAGTTATGCAGAGAAAGTAACGAAATACATGGCTCTGGCTGAAGAGAGCCGGCAGATGTGGCGACAGGAATTTGTCACTGTACTGCCTATCGTAATCTCTTCCACTGGTATCATACCGAAGTCGCTGAAGCCCAACGTCGATAAATTGGGGATCCACCATAATCTGCATACCAGTATGCAGAAAGTAATTATTTTAAAGACCTGCTCCATTGTTCGTTCGTTCCTCAACCTACCAGTATAGAGAACTCCACTCCTTCTTGCAACAAATGCCGATGACATGGTGAATTGTACCCAACAATATGGTGAACATATGAGATAACCATAATAATAATAATAATAATAATAATAATATTAATAATAATAAACCCGCCAACCTGGGCCCAAAGTTCGGGAAGCCAGGCTCTGCCTGTCACAAGCCAGGACAAAGAGGTGAGTGATAGAGGAGTAACACCTCTTTAAAAATCCTTGGTCCAGTTGGCCCGACTGGTAGTACCTTGTAAGGGCCCCTATCCAGGGTTACGGAAGTAAATGGTCGATAGTTACGAAGGCGGAAAATATCAATGCGTACAATTACACACAAACGTTGAACTGTCTTCACATAGGAGCGTCTGTACTTAAGTGAAAAGACTACCAAGGGCATTCCTTCTCCGAAGCATTTACAGCAAATCTCTATGACTTAAAACTAAAGTATGGTAGGGATTGAGGTATTCAGTCCCCCAAATACATTTAAATGAATATATTTCATGAAAACTTAAAAGAATATAACTAGGCCTACTCCGGGTGGTAGCTCAGCAGATTAAGACACCATTTCATTATACAGCGCAATCTCTCCTCAATATCCATATAAAACGTAGGATCATCTTGAAGTCCTAACAAAATTAAAATTAGGGACTTGGAAGTTTGGAATTTCTTTTCATTAGCCCCGTGAAGTTTGACGTGTATGAATTTGTCTGATAACTTGTATTTATGTGATGACTGTAGTAGTGTGTATAGCTGAAATAGGGACAGGGACGGGGTAAGTGCTTCAGGACTTGAAATAAGGTATTATCCCACCATTTGCCTGAAGGGAATGTGAAGGAACCCGGGGTAAAAACATACTCAGGATATTGTGAGCGCCAGGATTAAAACCTACGATCTCCGGATTGGCTGCAACTGCCCCCGTGGACGTGGTGCATGATATAATGAGCACGGCTACACCGCGGGATAACAAATTGCACCAACCAGAAACATTCTACACCGAAATTCGTTTTTCGTTCGTAGTCAGTTTACCTTCTAGGTAGGCTTTTCCCACGGACTCAGTGAGGGTTCCCACCTTTACCGCCTCTACGGGCAGTGTCCTGAGCTTGACATCGAAACGGGGAATGCAACTGGGGAGGCGGGACTAGCGCCTCACTCAGGTGGCTCACCTGCAAAGCGAACAGAGGGCCTCATGAGGGATGGGACGGGATGGGAAGAATGGGAGTGATAGACAAGGAAGAGGGAAGGAGGTGACCCTGGCCTGACGGAAGGTGCCATCGCAGCATTTGCCCGTAGACGAAGTGGGAAACCACGGAAAATCACTTCGAGTATGATTGAGGTGGCAATCGAACCCCCTCTACTCATTTGGACCACCCAAGCCTGAGTAGACCCCGTTCCAGTCCTAATACCACTTTTCAAATTTCGTGGCAGAGTCGGGAATCGAACCTCGGACCTCCGGGGTGACAGCTAAGCATGCTGACCACTACACAACGGAGGTGACGCTACACCAAAACTAAAAAGTTTAAAATCTAGACTACTTATACTCAGCAGAAAAATGGAACCCGAGCAACGCCGGGTACTTCAGCTAGTATATATACAGGGTGTATTTGATATGATGGAAGTCCGTTACACTAGTGATAGAAGAGACTATTGTAAGCTTCCTAGGTAAAAAAATTGCCACCTATCTTTAAATTGAAAATTTATCATTAAAAAGTCAATGTTTTTAGGAATTTCCGAAAATCTTCAAATAGAAGGTGAGGCAGCAGACTGGGGTAAACGGGGCGGGGCTAGGTGGGGCGATGCGCGGAGGAGAAGTTATTACGTAATCGGAGCGTTGACCTTACTGGTTGAGGGGTGGTATCAGCTGTTACGAGGAGCGAGCGATACCCGTCTCGTAAGAAAGTTTGTATTGCTGTTGTTGTTGTTGTTGTTCTTGTTGTTGAAATTGCACGCAATGTCTTGGGACGTTATGACCGGCAGTATTGTGTAGCCTACTTTGTAAGTGTCATTGCCGTCCGGCACTTTAATGAAATACAGTGTGACAAAATTCCGACATCCCGTATTCTGTTCAGAACTAGGCATTTAAGACGGAAGTAAAATACTTGATGTTTTGTTTGAGAGGCTTGGCGATTTTGGTCATTTAGCCCCATGTAGCTGCGTGTGGGTAGAATTTGTGTGATAACCTGTGTTTTTGTGGTTTCTGTAGTAATGTGGGTATTTGTAATTCAGGTGAGGATTCGGAAGAAGGCGCCGGCCCTGTGGTGTTGGGGCAGTGCAACTGACTCTCACCCGGAGGCCCTGGGTTCGATTCCCGGCTCCATCAGGGATATTAGAAACTGACGTGAGGGCTGGAACGCGGTGCACTAAGCCTCGTGAGGGCAATTGAGTCGCTGTCTGACAGTGAGGCAGTGCCCCAGTCAGGAAAATCAATATTAATGGCCGAGGGGACCCGATGGACTGACCACGCGTCACCCTAATATCTGCAGGCCAAATGGCTGGGCAGCGATCTCTTGGTAGGCCTAGGCCCTTCATTGGCTGCACTGCCAGCGGTTATGGTTATTGAGAAGAAGGCGGCCGTGGCCTTAAGTTAGGAACAATCCCGGCATTTGCCTGGGGTAGAAGTGGGAACCCATGGAAAACTACTTACAAGATTTAATACTACTTCGGTACCACATGTACATATTGTGAATTGTCTCATCTCATCTCCAGCCCTGGGGTGGCCATAAACTGGAGAAGGGGGGGGGGGGGTGTTGATTTATTGGTCAATCAACAATGTACATACATATGAAAATACACGAAAATGAAAATAAAATACAAATACATTGTTATAATACAGTGTTATAATAATAATAATAATAATAATAATAATAATAATAATATTAATAATAATAATAATAATAATAATAGGATAATAATAATAATAATAATAGTCTGATAATAATAATAATAGTCAGCATGTGTAGTTCTGGTGGTAGAGTGCTAACCTTCCCGAGGGTGCGATCTACGTTCAGTCATGTAGTAAATGAATTGGATCTAATACGATCATGTCGATGGATTTCATGGCACATACAAGAAATCCTACGTACATTAAAGTCTGGCAACTCGACATACCAAAAAGAAACATAAAAGAAGATAGTGTGTCTAAAAGCCTATTATTACTATTATTAGTATTATTAATATTTTTATTACAGTTGTTGCACTGCCTTCACACAAAGATAGACCAACAGATCCTTAAATTAATTTACCAAATCTTTAGGATTTCTATTTTCTATGCATAGTCCATGAAGCTGGCAAAATCCTAGACAGATCCACCAGCACTAGTCTTGTAGCCACTCCCCATGAAGGTGTGGAACAGCTGTTCATAGGCTCGGTTTGTGTATTTCAATGTCATTGGCAGACAAGACGAGGAGGTCACTCAACTTCAGACTCTTATCAACATTCCTCAGCGTGGGAGGGGAGGGGACGGGGAGAAGTCAGCTGTGCTGCTGAGGGGAACGGAGTGAAAGCCTGTTTCCTAGACATTGACCGACGATTTTTGTGATTTAATTCCACCTACACTAATTAAGATCCGACTTAAGTTCATGAAGATATTTGCTTAGAATACCATCTTCTATCACCAGTGTAAAGGACTTCCATCATATCAAATACACCCTGTATAAAGAACAGGTCGCATACTATATATTGTGAAAAGTCGAGCGTTTTAAAATTCACCGTTTCGACAATATAAGCCTGTTAAGTTAGATTTCCAAATGTGTTGGAAACAAAGCTGAATATCATTATAAATTGCAACGTGAAGTTGGCGAACGCAGTTGAAATGAACAGTGTCGGAGAACTTTTAATATTGGCGCAACACATAAACATTAACAGAATGACTATTATTATACTTCAAATCTTATCATTCAGCATAATTAACATTGTTGATATGATGAACTAAATAGTCATGCGCCAGAGACATATTCGATAACAGGAGTTAAGATACAACGATGGAGCTTCGTTAGACAACGTATTCTTGAATACAGACGTAGTGTACGGTCCATCTTGTGCATTGTCATCAGTCTACGAACACAAATATAACATCAATTAGCAATGAAAATATTTCATTCACCATTTATATGAATATTTCCATAATTATATTCCAATGATGAAGCTGATACATATTTACGACGGAGAATGAAGACTTTACAGAGGAGATTCGTCAAGATGCTAGGGACAGGTAGCCCAGCAACACAGAAGAATTTGCCAGAAGGATGTCGTTCGAGCCCAGGCGAATATTGGTGAATTCCAGAGAGGGACGTTGCTTATCTATGAGGTCGCAGATCCGAGGTTCGAATGCAGATCCATCTCAGTGTCTTGTACTGAGGAAACATCTGAAGTATTGTGGGAATACTTCCATAGATCTTCAAGTTTTCGTCCAAATAAGGTATTAATGTATCTCAATTGTTATATAGAGCTTGATTAGTAACATTCTGAGCCAGCGATCTTATTCCATATTTTCAGCGATCTTATTCCATATTTTCAGCGATCTTATTCCATATTTCCAGCGATCTTATTCCATATTTCCAGCGATCTTATTCCATATTTTCAGCGATCTTATTCCATATTTCTATATTTTCACATTTCATCTATTTCAGTATTCTTATGTATTTTACACTTCAGATGTGTGTTGAGATTTTTATACTTCAAGATTATTTAGAAGATGATTGCATTTCATCTATTTTTCAATTTTATTCTACGGATCAGTTGTGGAACTGACATTAAAATTTTGTTTGAGGAATCATATTGCCTCATGGGAGATTAGTCATTTCGACTCTCGAATTTTAATAATTTCATTTAAACCAAGTATTCTGACATTGTGTCATAGCTTCAAATTAAATTCTTATTAAATTTAAATTGAGCATTTTAATGTAACGACATATAACTTCAAGAAAAGAAGAAACATCGAATGATCTTGTTATATCATTATTGTACATAAACTATCGACGATCTAAGAAATACTAGTCGTTTGATACGACCGAAGTCCTAATCCCTATGAATATTCTTTGTGGAGAGTGGAAAGACATTACGACATTGACAAACCTCTCTTATTATTTGTAAAGCTAAGAGCTTTGTTCATTTAATATGTTAGAGGAAATACCGTTTGATTGAAGATTATTCAAATCTTTGGCTAGGAATTCAAAGCTAGTTTATTCTATCTGACACTATAAATAACATGTGTGTTATTTTATCCTATTTGTGTAACATCACGTCATTTTGTCGACATGATATTACAACGAAAAGCAATTTAAAGCTTGACAAGTGAGGTGAAACCGGAGTGTTATTTTTATTACATGTATTTGAGACAGACGAGTTAACAGTTAATTACCTTGTTGTGGAGTAAACTTTAGGAGGTTAATCACGACTGTCTAATATCTTTCATAGCAATTGGAAGTTTCGTTTGAAGAACTTACGCATGTATAATTGTAGTCCAGTAGCCATGTGCAATGATACTGAGGGTCATGCCATTATTTGAGAGAAGTTCTTACATAAAATATGTTAATAACAGTTAATCCTTTTTGGTTATTGTTTAACATAGTAGATGATAATTTTTATGCCATATATTGTGCCCTTTCAGTAAGAAATATGCAAATCACAGTATGCCAGCAATGCTCAAATCGGGATTTTCGGGGTTTTGGTATCTTCTCCCACTCTGTGACTTACACATTTTGGATTAAATAGAGGATACACTTCCAAAAATAGAAACAAAATCACCTCCTATTATAAAACATTTAATTAACCAAAATTATGGCGCTACAAACAAATTAAACAAATCAACTACTGACCAATCCTTCTAACTTGTTCAAAGTGAACAAGGAACACATAAAATCAAACAAATATCATATTAAAACACATGGTTTCTTTCAGACCAACAAAATTACAGTTATTTTTACTTCCATAAAGTGTCACTTTAAAGTCCAATACAAACACGAGCTCCCTTGGCTCGATACTTTCCAATATAAGATGCGTTATTCTTCACAAATCTCAAAATCATTTTTCTATGAGCTTCTTACCATCAAAACAATATATAATCTATTTTAAAATAAATATTATTCCTTTCCTTGAATTTTTGGGCATCTCACAATGTTCTTAGGTTACCATCTCTCTCAAGCTAACAGATTCACTACGGTGACCGGGAAATTACTTGTGTATTCCAGAGTTACCGAAGACTATTTGAACAAAGTCAAAGATTATGATCACTCCCGAAATCTAATTGTCCTCAATGAACTCGTGAAATCCTACATCAATACAACATTACATTAGGGATTTTATTTATTTGTTTATTTGTCTTAAAGACCATTATCATATAAGAAAGCTACGATCTGAACTGGCAAGCGGTACTTTCAATCTACAAGGACCTCGGTTCAAGTCCCGGGTCATTAACAAATTCTAAACACTCACGGTGTATCATTACTTCCACAGACGGTCTTCTTCGACCCTACCACAACAAGGGTTGACCGTACACTTGACAAGATTTCTGGCCTACGAGGGGGAGGCTCTATGTCTCGTCCCCACGGGACAGCTACATTCATGCTTTTTAAAACAGCTATTCCTTCTCCACAGTTCTTTGAACAGACCTGGTGTTTCTCTCATTTATTTAACAACATTATTAAGGTTCATAGACCACTTTCGTAACCTTGGCATTTATTAATTATGAAGTGTCATCATTGATGGGTAAGAATAATTCAATACTACGACGATATTTAGGGTCTTCCACAACTATACGAGTCTAGGTTCGACTCTCTCAACTGCCTCGGGACCCAATCCCATACTGGAGGACTTACAACAATTCAGCGTTTTAGGATGACCTCGATCAAATCTGCGCTCATCAATACAATAAATACGCTCCCTATTATTCAATACAATATAACACACATGGCCTCGGGAACCAATCCCATACTGGAGGAATTACAACAGCTCAATTACCGCAATCAACTGTACCTCACAATTAATTTACCAAGTATATTTAGATTCAACGTCTTCCTAGCGTGACAATTTACTTTAATGCGCGACATTGCACTATACATTACTTTAAGGCCTAGCGTCTTCCAAAGAACTGATAAATTCAACATCAACAACTTATCTATATCTCAATTTTTATATTAATCCTCTCCCGTGACAATAATCGTTATACTTTAAGAACATGTATTCACCATGTCTTTATACTTTTACTAGAGCTCAAAAGCTATTACTTTCATATAATTCAACTTAATCTTCATTCAAATAATTTTTATTATTATTATATTTTCCGCTTGCTTTCATAACATTTATCAAATACACTGATATTTTATTTCATACATTTCCTCTAAGGATTTATTCATTTCACATAATTATTTTATAATTTCTCAAATTTTGTTCAGATCGCGCTCTTATTCTGTTATTTGTTATTCAAAAACATCCCTGTTTCTCAAACTCAGGTGGATTGTACACAAACAAATTCCCAACACATAACATAATGAAAATATCTACTCACATGCTCAGACGGTCCAATACCGTGCTTTCCAACGATGTTTCATCTCGCCCACAATTTGTGATTACTCCATATTGCACAGATTCATTTCATACACTGACATATCTTGACACACATATAACTCATATACATTAAACACTGGTGGCATTTTAAATTACACTGGTGTATTCTTCTATGATACACAATAAAATCACTAAAACATTACTATTTAACACAAATTTTATATATTTACACTACACAGATTCTAATCACTAAGGCTTTTATTATGCCTTTCACACGTGATTTCTTTACTTCCCGTCTCCAAGGGTGAAATTCGTAAATGTTGGCTTCCTCTATAACCAATATGAAAGTCTCGAACCATCTACCTACTCCCTGGAATAGTACTCCTTCAAATCCCGTTTCCTGACGATCAGCTATTTTTTATTAGCTTGAAACTGCTTCTTCCTAGACCCTATTGGTTGGTCTAACGAAAGTCTGTCTTGTCCACGGTCTCCCAGATGCTCTATCGGTGACCTATTAATTTCTAGCAACTAATATTCCTCGTAACTTAGTGCTTTCTATAGTTCGTTTGTTACTTTGAAACAATGTCTAGAATTTACTTCTCTTTCCTGCTTATTCAGTTCTCGAATTCCTATCTTTCTCAGAACCCTATGCGAACCTTATGTTGTCCGATTCTGATCGGGTTCTTATACGTTGATAGAATGTTTATCTCGCTGTTATGGTACTTCAAAACGCTACGATATTTTCGGTCGTTTTAATCGGACTATATTTTGAATACCTATCGCCTGCCTTCTAAGTTCGCAGCCTACTTTGAATGTAATTACTGAACTTTTCACTGTATAACTGATATTAGTGGAACTAGATCCTGTATTAGGATTTTCCTAATTCTTCACACGGCGATACTATAATAATACTTCTCGGCTACTCCTTACGGATGCACGTTGTTTGTCGATACAGCGACGCCCTCTGGCTGTCGGATACTGTCTATACGATGTGATACAGCGTTTCCCCTCAAGGAATGCTTGTAGACTGCTTTCGGTGATGTAGCGTCTCCCCTCAGGAGTCTTAGTAAACTGCATTCGGTGATGTAGCGTGACGCCCCCTGGACGGACTAAAACTGCATGCATGGCTTGGTTCTGCCAGGAGTTTTATACTATTTGGCTACAAAAAGATAAAATCCACGTATTTTCCAGAACCAACTTCTGAAATAATGGTCGCACACATAAAAAATTATATCTCTGGAAAGCTTGTTTTCTAAACGTAAAATGACTTCACTGCACATGAAAATCGATCGTGCATTTCTGAGATATTAAATAAAATTTAGTCTTCAGCTGTTTGGGTGTTACAGTTGATTTTTACTTCCCCACTCCTCGGGTCTCGGTAAACCCCCGATGACGTCTGGCTACGTTTGCACTTCTCTCCTGGGCAATTATTATAACATCTTTCTCCACACAAAAATCTCTAATGCGAAATGATTCACAATGATGTATTTCTTTAGTTAATATTTTTCTTGCAAAGGGGTTAAATCTAATTCTTTTTCTTCTAGTACCGCTGCGCGGTTGCCATTTTCATGCAATCGTAAGCTTAATTTCCGAAACACGGTCTCTGTCACACGCCTGGAAATTTTTACTCCTATTTATGTTCGTGACTGGCTCCTTATCAATGAGTCAGGCATGATCTCATCTCCTAGCCATCTGGCCTCTGTTTATTTCACAACGTTGTGCCTGCTCTCTTGTATAAAATCTTTCTATGTTCCTCTGAAGACTGTATATTTCCTTCCTTCCTTTTACAAAAATACATGGATTAGACCCCCTTGAGCCAATGGTACATGGGTTCAATATACTGTTATATGAGGATTTGTAGAGCTATGGAGTGCTCATGCGAGGGAATTCCGCATTTTAAGGAAGTCAAAGTATTGTTGTTCTTTGATAAAAAGGCATGTGTCATGATAAGAGCCGTTGTATACAAGTAGTCCAGTTCTTGTGAATTAACGATTTAGCTGTGTCAACAGGAGGGTTTCAGCGGAAATGCAACTTGAGAAAGATTGTCCACTCATGTCTATAATACAATTATTAAATTTTATTAAACCCGAAGTTATGTAATTACGTAATTACCTTAATTAGTCGACTGTATTATACCGACAATGTAATGAAACCTATATAAGACGATGTGTAAGCAGTATATTAAAACTACAGAACGTTAGAGAAGGTTGGTTATGTGAGAAACCAGTGTATATATTTAGTTAAGAATTATATTGTAACCGAGAAGTTAGAAGTTCGAAAGCGTCGCGTTAGCAACACTAGATAATGGTTATTATTATAAACATATTACATGTAAATAATTTTTGTGGAAATGATTTAAATATTTAAATAATTTAGTAGGATTTATTAATCAATTGCTTTGGAATAGTGTGTGTTTATGAGCGGATGTTTTGGGAATGAATGATTATTCATTGTTAAGAGAAAATGTGGAACCGGATTGGTCTAGAACAATTTGGCGGGTGTGAATGAAAGAGTGTATAAAATTTTTTGGAATGATTGTTTAAGAAACAGAGTAGTTATATGAACTTCTGTAAGATCTAAATGTTAAATTTACGTGTTTTTAATAAACGCACACACAAGCAGTCTCCGTCGACTAGCGAGAATGATTCACCGTTTTGTTGGAGAGCGATGACATAATATAAACAGGTGTACTCCCACCGCCTTCTATATAAATTGTAAAACAGTTTCCATACATTCGCCTTTTCGTTAAGCTGCAACGCAGGATTGCGTCATGCTTCCTGACAAGATTAAGCCTGTATTTGAATTCCCAGTGAGTCATGTCTCTCAATATACCCTAACTGACGAAACTCCGTTAAATTCCGTAATCACATAATTTACTATGATATTGTCGTTCGTAATAATTTGTTTGATAGTGTTTTCTAAGACATAGAAAACCTATCTGTATGCTTATAATTTTATAAAATGCTCCGAAAAATACCTTAATAATAATTATAATAAATTAATTATAATAATAAATTAACATGAAAAATTCTCTTGGCTGAACAATTTGCCGCGTAAATAAATATAGAATGGCTTCCTACTGACTTATGCCAGTGGCATGAAAACCCCTCGAAAAACACGTTACATATTCGCCTTGGATCATCGGATGATTTACCGTGACGACGGTCCATTATCCGATTATCCCAGACACGTTAATAATCCCCATCCAAAATACATATTACATAAATGAAAACACCCTAAATTACAGATATATACACTCATAATTTTTCTTTACGCACTTTGCGTCAAAGTTTGTTGTCACTATGGATTGCACTTTGCAACCAGTCCAATGTTTTTCACATAGAATAGTGTTCCACGGATATTTACGCCTCTCAAATTTCTCTATGTTGGAAAAATATACATAATTACTGTGTGAGCACTATGTATATGAGATGTCACATCACACGCATCAAGGTGTTCTGATATATGTATATCTCCCTAGAACTTTCTAATTTCACTGGAGGTTCCTTCCTTATTGTGAAATTAATCCCACTTATCACTGAGCACACGATCACACTATTGTGGCAGCGCCTCGTGACCATAATACTTAATCTCTCTTTAAAGTAGATTAAATTAATATTGACTTCTGAAAAAAAAAACAACAGTAAATGCGCATTACATATAACACCAAATATTTCAGTGCCGTAATCGCCCTGTCTTCTTAAGTTCCCGTAGACCATATTCTACATAATACTACTTCTCAACACAGACCAGTTCTCCTCACACAAATAACACCTTTGAACAAATTACCTAAATTACACACTTACAAATCTTACATGGCGAGGCCGTAAACAGAAATCACGTGTGCTGATATGTATGAGTTTCATGAAGGACTGTCTCGCCTTCTGATGGCCCATCTTTTGCCTCGTGGACGCCTTAAGCAAAAATACCCTGTCCAAGCGCTCACCCATCTCTTGGAGGCAAATGGGAATTCACCAGCGCTACCAAATTCTAGCCTTGGTGTATCGAGACATTTTAGTGCTCAAGAGCATCCGATAATCCCGTCATATTTCCCTGTACTTTAAAAACTCTCATTTATTTATATACTACCCCCCTGTGTGACTTCAGATACGCCTGCCTGGAAGACCATCTCCTCCCACGCACCAAATACCACACTTACTCATTTGATAGGCTGCTCGCCAGCTAAACATCCTCACTTTATGACACATACTTTCGGAGACTATGTATATTATACGTCCCGTATAATCTGTTTCCCTCACTATTCTCCAGCACATATGCTGTTTTCCCAATACGTTTGGAAACTATAAATGGGCCCTCGTAGAGATAAAAGAACTTGGACATGACTTTCTCTAGCTTATTTGACTATTTCGGCACTCTAAGTAAGACTCTGTCTCCCGGCTCGAATAGGTCAAATTTAGTTTCTTTTTGTTGGCGAATTCTCTTTTGTGCTGACTTAGATAAATTCTGTTTCGCCAACTGGACAATGTAATCCATCCCCGGTTGCTTACCCTCATTTAATCCCAACACCCTCGCTAGTTCATTTTGTGGTCTCTTTCCGAAGTTAACCTCGTATGGTGTCAATTTCGTGCTCTTATGCTGGACAGAATTCAGCCAAGTCTCGACCTTGGGAAGATGTCCAACCCAGGCCGTATGCTTGTCATGCACTAGAGTCCGAAAAAGACGAGCCACTTCCCTTAATGGACGCTCTGCA
The DNA here is from genome assembly GCA_946902985.2 of Meconema thalassinum. Classification (NCBI taxonomy): domain Eukaryota; kingdom Metazoa; phylum Arthropoda; class Insecta; order Orthoptera; family Tettigoniidae; genus Meconema; species Meconema thalassinum. The sequence goes on along the minus strand of OX336388.2, from coordinate 597,850,362 downwards.
GAATTACCCTGAGGGTACCTTACAGAGGAATGAACGTGTGTTATACCAGCTTCCTGCATACTGGTTCTCCATTTCTTTGCAGTAAACTGTGGTCCACTGTCAGATAGTATCCTGAGAGGAAGGCCAAACTCAGGTACATACTTATAAATGATCAGACGGCTACACGCTAGTCCCGTGGCTTTCCTTAGCGGATATAGCTTGACATACTTACTAAAAGCGTCAATAACTATAAAAATGTACTCGTAACCGTACTGTCCTTTAACGATCGGGCCAAATAAATCCACACACAGTAGTTCGCCGGGACTACTTGTGAGAACTGCAGATCTCTCCCCCACTAAATATTTAACTGGATATTTACTCCTTTGACAGGTGTCACACTTAGCTAAAATCTTCCTAACATCCCTTCCCATTTTACTCCAAATGAAGTCACGACCAATTTCATAGAAGACCTTGGCAGCACCAAAGTATCTTAATTCCCTATGAATGAACCAAATTAGCTCCTCCCGCAAAGTGGCAGGAACACATATTGCCCACCGATTATTCCTACATTTCCGTGCAAGAAGCCCATCCTGCATCTTGTACGTGAACCGTCCTACTTTCACATATTCTTCTTTACCTATTTCCAACCTAGCCAGTGGCTCCCCTAACTTAACGTCATCACGTTGCTCCACTAGCATATTTCTCAGTGTCTGTAACGATGCCCTGTTGCTACTGTCCACACATGCACATATTAAAATACCGTCCTCTGCTTTAACCACAGGATAATCCCTACATAAATTAGTGTCCCTTGATAGCATGTCTGCAAGAATGTTATCTTTACCTTTAATATATTTTACTGTGAATTCGTATTCCTGCAGAGCAAGAATCCACCTACTAACTCTGTTAGAACTGAGGTTACAAGTCCTCATATACAGTAATGCATGGTGATCTGTATGGATCTCAAATTTCCCCCCTACTAAATACATTCTAAATTTCCCTAAACTGAAAACAATACCTAAAAGCTCTAACTCAGTAATCGTGTATCTTTTCTCTGCTTCAGTCAGTCCTCGCGAGGCTAAAGATACAATGCTCAGATTACCCTCATAATCTTTCTGACATAATACTCCAGCAGTGCCTATATGTGAAGCATCTGTCATAACCACATATTCCTTATCTTTTAAAGGATATTTCAACACTACAACTTTCTCAAACCCTTGCTTTAGCGCTCTGAAAGCCTGATCATGCTTGGATTCCCAACTCCACCGAGTCCCACTTTTAAGCAATTCCCTGAATGGTTCTACTTACCCAGAGTATTTAAGAACGAACCTCCTGAAAAAGTTGCAAATTCCCAGGTAAGTTTTTAACTGCTTAACATTCTGTGGCACCTCTGCGTTAAGAATCTTATTAACCCAACTTTCCTCTGGTGTTACACCTCTACTCGACACTCTATGACCTAAAAATGTCACATCTGACTGACAAAATGACGACTTAGACAGCTTCAAAGTGAACCCTGCCTGATCTAACTTCTGAAAAACTATATCTAAATGACGTAGGTGCTCCTCAAAACTGCGTGAACTAATTACCATATCATCTATGTAAATGGTTACAAACTCTCCTGTGTCATCCCCTAATGCGATGTTTAAAGCCCTAATTAAAGCTGCTGAGCTATTCTTTAACCCATAAGGTGTTCTACAAAATTGATAAAGATTATATTTATGACTAAAAGCTGTAAATGGTCTATCTTCGTACATAAGTGACATAGATTTCAGCTGATCTGAACTAATTCTACTGTTAACCAAACGAGCGTCTAAACAAATACGAACCGTGCCGTCGGTTTTGGGTACCGTTATCAAAGAATTAACATATGGACTGTTAGAGTGCTCAATAATCCCATCTTCAAGCATCTGATTAATTTGTGCCTCAACTGCACTCTGATAAGCGAAAGGTACAGGATATCTATGTCCTGTGAATACTGACCTATCAATAACGTTCAATGAATGTGTATAGCAATTGGCCATACCAATGCGATCCTCAAAAACTCTCCTATTACACCATAGCACATCATAGAGCCGAACACACTGTTCATCCTCTATATTTCCCTGAAATGCAGCATCACGTAACGAGTCCTTTAGACTACCGTTCGTAATCACACTGCCCACAAAACATGGGGAACCCCGCTCTACGGCTGGCGATATCTCATTTAAAGTACAAATCACACCTACAATACTACTCCTCTGAATATGGTCATTGAACGCTACTTCTACTTCAGAATCTCCCCATTTAAATTTCAAACTCCCTACATCATAACATAAGTTACCAGACACTCTACTTAGCCACTCTGAACCCAAGATAACACTGAATACTAAATTTGGAATTACAAGGCAAATCTGCTTCTCTACATGATTATTAATTTTAATGTCTACTAAAACTTGCTTAGAAATTACTTTAGACCTCTTCCCAACAGCTGTGATAACAAAAGTGCTTTTAATTGGCATCTCCTCGAAATTTACTCCAATTCCTTTCATTTTATCATAAAATGCACTACTTATGCAACTCTTCATACAACCACTTTCAATTAAAACATCTGTGTACGCCTCGGACACGTTAAATTTAACTATGGGGCTCTTACTAGCCACTTCCTGAATAATACCTTCATCATTTAGTTCATGTAATAATTCATTTCTTACATTTAGGTCATAGGGTTCCTGTATAATTGTATGGACAGGGCATGCTACAGACTGAGATTCTGACCTTACTTCGCAGCCTGGTTCGCGTTTAAAGAACCGCTACAGCTGGCCGTAGTACTACTAACTACTGAACTGGTCTGGTTGTTCTGGGCTGTGTTGTCATTGTTTGGCTGTATATTACTACCACTAGGCTGTCCTCTTCCTTGACCCCTATTCTGGTTGTAATTATTGTCATTATAATTTCTCCCTTGATTTCCCCTGAAATCATTGTTTCTCCCTTGATTTCCCCTGTAATCATTGTTCCTCCCTTGATTTCCCCTGAAATCGTTGTTCCTCCCTTGATACTGATTACCATAGCCATTTCCTATGTTCGGATTTAGCTGATTATTATTATTTCTATTTTGAGCGTTGGCCCCTTCGCCACCGTTCCCTTGAACTTCTTGATGCCTGGCTTCGTTAGGTCTATTATTATTATTACCCTGGTTCCGATTGAAATTGTCCTCACAACCCCCTCTCCCTAGTGCATCAAATGTGCTTAAAAATTTTTCTACTTGTGATATTGTCTTTACATTCTGGATACAAGCAGCCTCCTTGATCCTATAGGGAAAGTGCCTAAGTAGCAACCTCACCACATTACTTTCCTCCTTCAAGCCATCCAGATATTTACACATTAATACCTGCCCTAAAAAGTATTCGGTCATGGTGGAGCTTCCTTTAGGGTTATATTTACCACACACTACTCCCTCACGATGCTGCGACTGAATAACCTAATTCCAGAACTTTTCACAGAATTTCATTTTAAAATCATTGATATCAGTAAACTTGTCTCTGTAGACAGCAAACCAATTCCTCGTTTCACCCACAAACACTTGTTCTAAAATTTCAACTACCTGGCACCACTCATTACTACCATTTTCCAACCTTCCCCCGAATTTATTTTCTATAGTGTTCATGAACTCCATTGGGCACCCCTGTCGATTGCTGAACTTACCCAGTTCTACCTCCCTGTGTGTGCTGTTCACAAAAACTGGCCTATTCTGACTATTTTCTTGCCTGATCCTAGCTTTTAATTTTAACTCTAATTCTGCGATTTTCTCCTCAGCCTTCCTCTCAATACTGTTTACTGTTAATTTAATGTTTCCTTCTGATTATTCTACTTTATCATATAGCTTTGCTTGTTTCTCCTCAATCTTGCTAATGCTCTCTCTATTACTCTCTCTTAAATCATTTACTTCTGCAACTATTTGTGAGTGGACTTTCTCAATTCTACCCCCAGCTGTTCCTTAACTTCTTTAGTAGTTACCTGAATTTTGTCAATTTCTCCCCCCAATTGCATTTTGACCTGCTGTGTTTCCAGTTGCACTAGTTCTTTTAAATTTTCAGCCTGTGTACTGATTCTAATTTCCAACTCCTCCTGTACTTTTCCTAATTTTCTGTCTACATCTGCAATAATCTCTTTAGCCTTTTCTTCCATCACCCCCCTGATCTCACCTCTAATCAGTTCGAATTTGTCACTCATTTCCCTACTGTTTTGTTCTAATTTAGCATTTAAAGTTTCAGTACTCTCTCTATTTTCCTTACTGTTTTGTTCTAATCTGGCGTTTAAAGCTCCAGTACTCTCTTTATTTTCCCTACTATTTTGTTCAAGTTTAGCGTTTAAAGCTTCAGTACTCTCTTTATTTTCCCTACTATTTTGTTCAAGTTTAGTATTTAAAGCATCAGTACAAATTTTGTTTTGTTGCATAAATTGGAGAAGCAAACTCTCTAACCCTGCTCGACTGTTTTGATTACCCCCCTCAGTATCGGGATTTACCTCCGACATCCCTGTACTGCTTTCATTTCCAAGACTAGCCATACTGCTCGTATCTTCACTATCCAACTGGTGACCACTACGCAACTTCATCTCTTCCTCAACTCTACCCATGCTGATACACACCGATAAATGAAAACCCCCCAAAATACAGGCACAGAAATATATACCCTTCTCCTTCCACAAATGTTATTAGGTTTTCATCCCCACGTTGGGCGCCAAATGTAATGGTTTCTATAGCCCTCACTTTTGCGTGACAAATATACTGTTTTCTACTAAGATATGTTGTTTTAATGGGCGCCAAGACCTCAACGATATGTGGAAATCTAAATTTGTATTTAACAACACCTAGCTCTGGTAGAACACCTTCAAGAATCTTTACTCTCAGATCGTGGTATGATTGGATCATTAACCCAAAAAACAATAGTATCAGGAGAAGGTATTGGTCTATATCTAATGCTACCTACTGAAAACAAAGATTGCATGATTAAAAGAAGTGAATTTATTGTATAAAAACAAGTATAGAAAAATTAATAATAATAATAATAATAAGTTTGAATTTAAATTGGAGCGTTGCGATTTAAATATTACCGCTAGAAAATTACGTGAAAACGGAGTCGGATAAATTACTGATTTTACTCTTATTCCCAAGCTATGAATTTACTGAATTACTGTATATGAAACAAAGAAAGACGAGAGATTGCGTAGTTATGTGTCATGCGCGCTTACCACTGGAAATTGCCGAAGCATTTCCCTCGTACTGGATGTTGAAGTGAGATTCCCATAGCCTCCTGGATGTCGTCATCTTCTTCGTTGTTGATGATATATTTGTAGATATGGAGATTTATGATCCGTACATCGGAACCAACATGTACAAGCACAACGGTTAAGTTTCACAAAGATAGTCGCTAACTCCACTGAACATCGGAGCCACTCACTCGTGCAACGATACTGGTTAAATTGTATAACGATAGTCCTCGTTTCCACGGCGTGCCAACCATATATGCACCCGCCGCATCCCCACTCTTCATCCGACTTCTAGCTTACGTGGTCTCCACTGATTGGCTGCACCCCACGCGCCACATCCCCACTCTGGCTCATTACACTCGGCGGTAGGGTGAAGTCGTATTCCGTTCCATACATTCGCCTTTTCGTTAAGCTGCAACGCAGGATTGCGTCATGCTTCCTGACAAGATTAAGCCTGTATTTGAATTCCCAGTGAGTCATGTCTCTCAATATACCCTAACTGACGAAACTCCGTTAAATTCCGTAATCACATAATTTACTATGATATTGTCGTTCGTAATAATTTGCTTGATAGTGTTTTCTAAGACATAGAAAACCTATCTGTATGCTTATAATTTTATAAAATGCTCCGAAAAATACCTTAATAATAATTATAATAAATTAATAATAATAATAAATTAACATGAAAAATTCTCTTGGCTGAACAATTTGCCGCGTAAATAAATATAGAATGGCTTCCTACTGACTTTTGCCAGTGGCATGAAAACCCCTTGAAAAACACGTTACAGCAATCTTCGTCGACTAGCGAGTATGATTCACCGTTTTGTTGGAGAGCGAAGACATAATATAAACAGGTGTACTCCCACCGCCATCTATATAAATTGTAAAACAGTTTCGAGTACGGCGTGGTGCCAGTATTTCATTGATGAAACAATGTTAATGCACGTGCGTTCTGAAAACGCAGGCTTGTGAATGAAACCATGTGTCTGGAATGCCATTAAGAGACTTCATTAAACGTTTTTATTTTTACGCAGTGTAGGCCTAAAACAAGCCAAGATTTTATGCTCATAATTTTAATACAGCATTGTAGTAAGATGTAGAGCTGAAAATAGTTGTGAATGATTGCGTGTTTTTAATTTTAATTTCTATTGTTAAATTCGCTTATTGTTATTTTGTTTATAGTGATTAGTTTACCCTATTGTTAATACATTTTGTTCAGATTGTTTTCCATTGTTGTTGGAGTGTGATTCATTTTAAATATAAGGTGAAGAATATTATGGATGTAGTGTAGGCGAAGCTGAATTCCCATTCCCTGAGAGGTAAGTAAAGGTGAGTGCCTCGTGTAGTTGGTTGTTGATCCACAATATTCTGGTAACTGCTGTCTGTAAATCCCTAGAGGCCATGTTGGAAGCGATTTCTAATGTAGTATTTGCCGGAGCAGTTCGAAATAGGCAATCCAGCGGGGGCAATGGATATTCCAACAGGTTCCTTTCCAGATTATCGGGTACAGTAGGAATGGCGCCCTATGAACTTTCGGGCTACGAAATTAGCTTCGTAGTGTCTCTAAAGGAAGTTGGTTTGAACGTTTCTAGCGAAAGAAATAATTACCAGACTTGTGGAATGTCTTATCCAATTTCGGATGGATGTGAGTGTAATTATATAGGTTTAATTTAAATTAATACTAGGAGGGTTACACTCAGATATAGATCAGATCCTAGAAACCTGAGAGAGGTGTAGTAGGTAGACAGCTTCGAAAAACGACCTACGGTCTGAATATCTATTTTATTTTACCGGTACATGACGATTGCTAAGGTCATGTGTAAAATTAATGCTAACTTGTTTTGATGATTGTAATGGTAGAATTTCTTTGTGGTAGTATATTTAAAGTGAATCACAGGAGAACGAACATTTTGAGTGAGTTTATTCGACATAGGGTGTAGTTTAATTAATGCTAAGGTAATTTTAAAGTTACTTTTAGACATTAAAGTGCTCAAAAATATATATGGAATGGGACGTTGCTCAGATGTTGGTATTTTGCTCTGTTGTTGTTTATGTCTCTACAGCATTATATAAAGTGTTACTGCAATGGCATGCGAGGATGTGAAGAGGATGTTGGAGGAGTTGCAGCAGAATTTGAAGGAGCAACTGCAGAGCAGTTTAAATGTTGTTGAAGGTAAATTTAAGGAAGCCAAGCAGGCCTAAGAACAACTTAAGCGGGAACGAAAGGAGGACCTTAACACAGTGATTGTTAAAGTTGTTGATTCTCTTACAGATAAATTTGCAGAAAGTGTCAAAGAGAGTTTCAAAACTGAAATTCAGGAAGTTCAGACTTCTTTAGAGGGTTTACATACTAGTGCCTCTAAAATGGTTGCAAATGTCACGCGATTACAGGCCAGCTCAAAGCAGATACAGGATGATGTAAGTGGTGTACGGATAGATGTCGGAGATGTCCGAACTGATGTTAGTAATGTTAGATCAGACGTATGTAATGTCCAAAGTAAAGTCGATACAGTCCAAGTATATGTATCCGCAGTTCAAAGTAAAGTCGATACAGTACAATCCAAGATAGACTTAGTGCAAGCGGATGTGTCTAATGTACAGTCCGATATTGGTAATGTGAGGTTAGAGGTATCCAATGTCCAATCTAAAGTAGATACAGTCCAAGCCGATGCCACTAATGTTCAGGTTGACTTAAATAATATGCAGTCAGATGTCACTGATGTACAGTCTGACATAGGTAAAATACAGACAGAAGTCAATACGGTATTTGTAGATATAACAAAATTCCAGGTGGACATTAATAAGATTAGACAAGAGGTAGAGGCGTCTAAAGAATTGTGTACACATAATATAACTGCTTTAACGAAACGTTTTGTTAACGATGCGATAAAAACGACAGCTTCTCTGGTCGAATTAAAAGGTAACGTACAAACTTTACGAACGCAGGTTAATGACCATAATAAAATTCGTAAGGCAGATATTGAGGAGGACATACCTGCAATGTTAAAAGCTAATGTAGTTGTATGGAAAGACGAGTGGAACAAATCTACTGGGGAACATGTTAAGCAAATCCAAGATAACATAGAAAATAAATTAGCCAGTACCCAAGTAGAAATTAATAGAGAGTTTATTGAAGTAAGAACAGATCTAAGTAAAAGGATTTATACGCTCACTGAAAATCAATTAGAGGATAGCACTCAGTCTAGTCTGGATGTGCAAGCTTTGAAAGAATCGTTAGAGAGTAAGACTAAAACGATAGAGGAACGATTAAACAAGGTTGTCATTGACGTTAATGCCATGAGTGAAGAGAAAACTAATGAACTAGAAGAATACGTATCCAAGAAATTACAAAATCTTAATCTAGGAGATGTTGCCAAGCTTGAGACGTATAAGGAAGATTTAAGGACCGAAGTAGGCCAACAGCTGAAGAAGATTATCGCTGAGATAGAAGAAAAGGAAAGGGAGAAGATAGATTTTGATGATTCGAGGAATCAGTCTAGAAGAAATAGCCTAGAAGTGGAAGAAAGGGAAATCAGGCCGGAAGAAAGTTTATTCAGGTTTACGGAAGGTTTAGAGGAGAGGAGTAAAGAGCCCGAAAGTTACAATAGAGATTTTCGACCAAACCTTCAGGATTCATATCCGAGAAACGTGACGGTCATAAGGAACTCTGAAGAAAAACCGCGCAAGTTTAGCAACCTAGATAGTTTCATTCCGATAGAGTACATCAGAAAACTCAAAGATTACTTTATCGAAGTACATATTCCAAAAGAGAGGGAAATGAAGATCGTAAAATGCTATCTGTCAGATGGGCCCCTTGAATGGTTTAGAGCATTCAGATATACCTTCATGAACTTCGATGAATTCGCAGAAGCACTAATAAAGCGTTTCTGGCCTACTGAAGCTCAAAACTCCCTACGCACAGAAGTATGCTCACGAAAATATTCAGGAACTCTTCCCACACGATACGCAGACTTCTTCACGAGTCAGTTAGCCAGACTCAGATTTCTTCAACCCCCGTTAACTACAGCTCAGTTGATAGTCGCGATAGCCAGGATGCTCCCTGTTGAAGTCAGACGTCTAATTATCTCGTCAGGGATCAACGATCTAGCAAGTATGGACGAATTGCTCAGAAAACACGATTACACGAGCCTTATGCCAAACGTTGTTGCGAAGAACCAAAGGCAAGAGTACAAAGACATTAACACAGTATATCTTGACCAAACACAACAGACAGACAATCCGAAAGAACCAGAAAAGGGAAATATTGTTCCTGAGGAATAATTATTTCCGGGATCGCAGACCTGAACCCAGATACAGGAGATTCCGTGGAGGCCGTCCATACCAGCAACAGCAAGGACGTAATAACGATAATAGCAATGGCAACTGTAGAAGTGGTTATTATCACAATAATAATAACTACCGATACAATAATAATGGTTATTATAACTGGTATAACAATAGGAATAACCAGAACTATAATCGTAATAGAAACTCCCAAGATGAAATTATGACGAAGGAGAAGTATGATGAATGTCATAAGGAAGGAATCCAGAAGGCCATGGGACAATGTATTTGATTTCATTCCCAGAGATCCTGATCTAGGAAGACAAGCGAGGATCGATATGGCGAAAGAAAGACTTCAGAAGGCAGCAGAGAAGCGCTTGAAACGAGTTGCAGGAAAACATTTCGGTACGCCGTTAGAAATTGGAAATAAGGTCTTATTGCGCAGACCAGTGAAAGCGGACGTGAGCAAAAAGATATACCCCAAGTTCGGAGTAATATTTATTGACCTGTTCCGCATACCTAATGCTTATGGAAATAACTGTTATGAGTTGTTTGACGATGAAAATAACGTTATTCTAGGAAAATTCAACGCTAAGAATTTGAAAGAGTATCTAAAGAAAATAGGCAAAAATAATTCAATATATGACTTCAAGTGACATATCAAAAGTCTTGAATTAGTATGATTAAAAACAATTTGCAACTGTTTTTAACTTGAGATGACGGAGGAATCCACCGGTAAATTGAATTATTTAGGGACAAAATGAGAGTATTTTCCGTCCCCATGATAAAAGTCAACTAGCAAATATAATTTCTGGAAGTGTGACACAAGAGTGTAGTGTTACAAGCTCGAGACTGTTGGAGAGCCCGATCACGTGATTTATTGCACAATGGACGCTTCTAGAAGGCTATATTTAGCATAGCAACAGCGAGTTTGGAAATTAATATTATAAATATTAGTTTAGTGCTTTTCAGTAATTTATTTCAGGATTAGGGCATAACCCATCTCTTTTGGGTACATTCGTGTTGACCGACTGAAAAGCACTAAACTCTTGTTTACTAAGGCAACACTGAAAATATGGCTTCAAACACCACAATTATAAATATTGTTATAAATTATGCTATTGTATCCCAGCCCAGAGCCAATGAGAACAGGTCTTATTGTTGAAGACGGGATCAATTTTAATTACACAATATGATGAAAATATGCATTTAGGCCCTTAGAAGAAGATTTTCTTATTTGGTAATTAAGAGAATATTAAGAGAAATTATGTCTGATACTTTAAAAACCGCAGATCGGTTAATCTACGCAGTAATAAGCATTAGTAATCTACGAGCTAAAATTATGGTGGGAGATTGATTGATATGGCCGTCAAAAATTCGACTTGGAGGGGGAGATCCAAGGATCGAGGTTCTTATTCCAGCAGACTTTGAAGAGACAGGAAGTGTTTTTACTGGGTTAACGGAGATCCCAATGCGTAGTCCGATTGCGACGACTGTCGACTTGTGGAGACGCGAGGATAGCTAGGTGGAACGTAGGCGGTCACCGCACTTCCATTCTACGTGAAGTTGCGAGGAACATTGAATTGATTATATCTCTTATATAATTTAGATCTGAAGTTAAATAAGCATATATATGTATAAAAAACAGGTCGCATACTATATATTGTGAAAAGTCGAGCGTTTTAAAATTCACTGTTTCGACAATATAAGCCTGTTAAGTTAGATTTCCAAATGTGTTGGAAACAAAGCTGAATATCATTATAAATTGCTACGTGAAGTTGGCGAACGCAGTTCAAATGAACAGTGGCGGAGAACTTTTACTATTGGCGCAACGCATAAACATTAACAGAATGACTATTATTATTCCTCAAACCTTATCATTCAGTATAATTAACATTGTTGATATGGTGAACTAAATAGTCATGCGCCAGAGACATATTCGATAACAGGATTTAAGATACAACGATGGAGCTTCGTTAGACAACGTATTCTTGAATACAGACGTAGTGTACGGTCCATCTTGTGCATTGTCGTCAGTCTACGAACATCAATATAACATCAATTAGCAATGGAAATATTTCATTCACCATTTATATGAATATTTCCATAATTATATTCCAATGATGAAGCTGATACATATTTACGACCGAGAATGAAGACTTTACAGAAGAGATTTGTCACGACGCTAGGGAAGGGTAGCCCAGCAACACAGAAGAATTTGCCAGAAGGATGTCGTTCGAGCCCAGGCGAATGTTGTTGAATTCCAGAGAGGGACGTTGGATATCTCAGAGGTCGCAGATCCGAGGTTCGAATGCAGATCCATCTGAGTGTCTTGTACTGAGGAAACATCTAAAGTATTGTGGGAATACTTACATAGATCTTCAAGTATTCGTCCAAATAAGGTATTAGTGTATCTCAATTGTTATATAGAGCTTGATTAGTAACATTCTGAGCCAGCGATCTTATTCCATATTTTCAGCGAACTTATTCCATATTTCCAGCGATCTTATTCCATATTTCTATATTTTCACATTTCATGTATTTCAGTATTCTTATGTATTTTACACTTCAGATGTGTGTTGAGATTTTTATACTTCAAGATTATTTAGAAGATGATTGCATTTCATCTATTTTTCAATTTTATTCTACGGATCAGTTGTGGAACTGACATTAAAATTTTGTTTGAGGAATCATATTGCCTCATGGGAGATTAGTCATTTCGATTCTCGAATTTTAATAATTTCATTTAAACCAAGTATTCTGACATTGTGTCATAGCTTCAAACTAAATTCTTATTAAATTTAAATTGAGCACTTTAATGTAACGACATATAACTTCAAGAAAAGAAGGAACATCGAATGATCTTGTTATATCATTATTGTACATAAAATATCGACGATCTAAGAAATACAAGTCGTTTGATAAGAGCGAACTATTAATCCCTAGGAACATTCTTTGTGTAGAGTGGAAAATCATTACGACATTGACAAACCATTCTTATTATTTGTAAAGCTAAGAGCTTTGTTCATTTAATATGTTAGAGGAAATACCTTTAGATAGAAGATTATTCAAATCTTTGGCTAGGAATTCAAAGCTAGTTTATCTCGGTCAATATTGAATTCTATCTGACAGTATAAATAACATGTGTGTTAATTTATCCTATTTGTGTAACATCATGTCATTTTGTCGACATGATATTACAACGATAAACCATTTAAAGCTTGACAAGTAAGGTGAAACAGGAGTGTTATTTTTATTAAATGTATTTGCGACAGACGAATTGACAGTTAATTATCTTGTTGAGGAGTAAACTTTAGGAGGTTAATCACGACTGTCTAATATCGTTCATTACAATTGGAAGTTTCGTTTGAGGAACTTACGCATGTATAATTGTAGTCCAGTAGTCATGTGCAATGATACTGAGGGTCATGCCATTATTTGAGAGAGGTTCCTACATAAAATATGTTAATAACAATTAATCCTTTTTGGTTATTGTTTAACATAGTAGATGATAATTTTTATGCCATATATACTGTTATATGAGGATTTGTAGAGCTATGGAGTGCTCATGCGAGGGATTTCCGCATTTTAAGGAAGTCAAAGTATTGTTGTTCTTTGATATAAAGGCATGTATCATAATAAGAGCCGTTGTATACAAGTAGTCCAGTTCTTGTGAATTAACGATTTAGCTGTGTTAACAGGAGGGTTTCAGCGGAAATGCAACTTGAGAAAGATTGTCTACTCATGTCTATAATACAATTATTAAATTTTATTAAACCCGAAAAGTTATGTAATTACGTACAGTTTACCTTAATTAGTCGACTGTATTATACCGACAATGTAATGAAACCTCTATGTGACGATGTGTAAGTAGTATATTAAAACTACAGAACGTTAGAGAAGGATGGTTATGTGAAAAACCAGTGTATATATTTAGTTAAGAATTATATTGTAACCGAGAAGTTAGAATCTCGAAAGTGTCGCGTTAGCAACACTAGATAATGGATATTATTATAAACATATTACATGTAAATAATTTTTGTGGAAATGATTTAAATATTTAAATAATTTAGTAGGATTTATTAATCAATTGTTTTGGAATAGTGTGTGTTTATGAGCGGATGTTTTGGGAATGAATGATTATTCATTGTTAAAAGAAAATGTGGAACCGGATTGGTCTAGAACAATTTGAGGGGTGCGAATGAATTAGTGTATACAATTTTTTGGAATGATTGTTTAAGAAACAGAGTAGTTATATGAACTTCTGTAAGATCTAAAAGTTAATTTTACGTGTTTTTAATAAACGCACACACAAGCAGTCTCCGTCGACTAGCGAGAATGTTTCACCGTTTTGTTGGAGAACGATGACATAATATAAACAGGTGTACTCCCACCGCCATCTACATAAATTGTAAAACAGTTTCGAGTACGGCGTGGTGCCGGTATTTCTTTGATGAAACAAAGTTACTGCACGTGCGTTCTGCAAACGCAGGCTTGCGAATGAAACCATGTGTCTGGAATGCCATTAAGAGACTTCATTAAACGTTTTTATTTTTACGCAGTGTAGGCCTAAAACAAGCCAAGATTTTATGCTCATAATTTTAATACAGCATTGTAGTAAGATGTAGAGTTGAAAGGAGTTGTGAATGATTGCGTGTTTTTAATTTTAATTTCTATTGTTAAATTCGCTTATTGTTATTTTGTTTATAGTAGATTAGTTTACCCTATTGTTAATATATTTTGTTCAGATTGTTTTCCATTGTTGTTGGAGTGTGATTCATTTTAAATATAAGGTGAAGAATATTGTGGATGTAGTGTAGGCGAAGCTGAATTCCCAGTCCCCGAGAGGTAAGTAAAGGTGAGTGCCTCGTGTAGTTGGTTGTTGATCCACAATATTCTGGTAACTGCTGTCTGTCTAAAGGCCATGTTGGAAGCGATTTCTAATGTAGTATTTGCCGGAGCAGTTCGAAATAGGCAATCCAGCGGGGGCAATGGATATTCCAACAGGTTCCTTTCCAGATTATCGGGTACAGTAGGAATGGCGCCCTATGAACTTTGGGGCTATGAAATTAGCTTCGTAGTATCTCTAAAGGAAGTTGGTTTGAACGTTTCTAGCGAAAGAAATAATTACCAGACTTGTGGAATGTCTTATCCAATTTCGGATGGATGTGAGTGTAATTATATAGGTTTAATTTAATTAATATTAGGAAGGTTACACTCAGATAAAGATCAGATCCTAGAAACCTGAGAGAGGTGTAGTAGGTAGACAGCTTCGAAAAACGACCTACGGTCTGAATATCTATTTTATTTTACCGCTACATGACGATTGCTAAGGTCATGTGTAAAACTAAAGCTAAATTATTTTGATAATTGTAATGGTAGAATTTCTTTGTGGTAGTATATTTAAAGTGAATCACAGGAGAGCGAACATTTTGAGTTAGTTTATTCAACATAGGGTGTAGTTTAAGATAATGCTAAGGTAATTTTAAGTTACTTTTAGACATTAAGGTGCTCAGAAATATATATGGAATGGGACGTTGCTCAGATGTTGGTATTTTGCTCTGTTGTTGTTTATGTCTCTACAGCATTATATAAAGGGTTATTGCAATGGCATGCGAGGATGTAAAGAGAATGTTGGAGGAGTTGCAGCAGAATTTGAAGGAGCAACTGCAGAGCAGTTTAAATGTTGTTGAAGGTAAATTTCAGGAAGCCAAGCAGGACTTAGAACAACATAAGCGGGAACGAAAGGAGGACCTTAACACAGTGATTGTTAAAGTTGTTGATTCTCTTACAGATAAAGTTGTAGAAAGTGTCAAAGAGAGTTTCAAAATTGAAATTCAGGAAGTTCAGACTTCTTTAGAGGGTTTACATACTAGTGCCTCTAAAATGGTTGCAAATGTCACGCGATTACAGGCCAGCTCAAAGCAGATACAGGATAATGTAAGTGGTGTACGGATAGATGTCGGAGATGTCTGAACTGATGTTAGTAATGTTAGATCAGACGTATGTAATGTCCAAAGTAAAGTCGATACAGTCCAAGTATATGTATCCGCAGTTCAAAGTAAAGTCGATACAGTACAATCCAAGATAGACTTAGTGCAAGCGGATGTGTCTAATGTACAGTCCGATATTGGTAATGTGAGGTTAGAGGTATCCAATGTCCAATCTAAAGTAGATACAGTCCAAGCCGATGTCACTAATGTTCAGGTTGACTTAAATAATATGCTGTCAATGTCACTGATGTACAGTCTGACATAGGTAAAATACAGACAGAAGTCAATACGGTATTTGTAGATATAACAAAATTCCAGGTGGACATTAATAAGATTAGACAAGAGGTAGAGGCGTCTAAAGAATTGTGTACACAGAATATAACTGCTTTAACGAAACGTTTTGTTAGCGATGCGATAAAAACGACAGCTTCTCTGGTCAAATTAAAAGGTAACGTAGAAACTTTACGAACGCAGGTTATTGACCATAATAAAATTCTTAAGGCAGATATTTAGGAGGACATAGCTGCAATGTTAAAAGCTAATGTGGTTGTATGGAAAGACGAGTGGAACAAATCTAGTGGGGAGCATGTTAAGCAAATCCAAGATAACATAGAAAATAAATTAGCCAGTACCCAAGTAGAAATTAATAGAGAGTTTATTGAAGTAAGAACAGATCTAGGTAAAAGGATTGATACGCTCACTAAAAAGCAAGTAGAGGATAGAACTCAGTCTAGTCAGGATGTGCAAGCTTTGAAAGAATCGTTAGAGAGTAAGACTAAAACGATAGAGGAACGATTAAACAAGGTTGTCATTAACGTTAATGCCATGAGTGAGGAGAAAACTAATGAACTAGAAGAATACGTATCCAAGAAATTACAAAATCTTAATCTAGGAGATGTTGCCAAGCTTGAGACGTATAAGGAAGATTTAAAGACCGAAGTTGGCCAACAGCTGAAGAAGATTATCGCTGAGATAGAAGAAACGGAAAGGGAGAAGATAGATTTTGAAGATTCGAGGAATCAGACTAGAAGAAATAGCCTAGAAGTGGAAGAAAGGGAAATCAGGCCGGAAGAAAGTTTATTCAGGTTTACGGAAGGTTTAGAGGAGAGGAGTAAAGAGCCCGAAAGTTACAATAGAGATTTTCGACCAAAGCTCAGGATTCATATCCGAGAAACGTGACGGTCATAAGGAACTTTGAAGACAAACCGGGCAAGTTCAGCAACCTAGATATTTTCTCACCGATAGAGTACATCAGATAACTCAAAGATTACTTTATCGAAGTGCATATTCCAAGAGAGAGGGAAATGAAGATCGTAGAACGCCATCTGTCACATGGGCCCCTTGAATGGTTTATAGCCGTCAGATATACCTTCATGAACTTCGATGAATTCGCAGAAGCACTAATAAAGCGTTTCTGGTCTATTGAAGCTCAAAACTCCCTACGCGCAGAAGTATACTCACGAAAATATTCAGGAACTCTTCCCACACGATACGCAGACTTCTTCATGAATCAGTTAGCCAGACTCAGATTTCTTCAACCCCCATTATCTACAGCTCAGTTGATAGATGCGGTAGCCAGGATGCTCCCTGTTGAAGTCAGACGTCTAATTATCTCGTCAGGGATCAACGATCTAGCAAGTATGGACGAATTGCTCAGAAAACTCGATTACACGAGCCCTATGCCAAACGTTGTTGCGAAGAACCAAAGGTAAGAGTACAAAGACATTAACACAGTATATCTTGACCAAACACAACAGACAGACAATCCGAAAGAACCAGAAAAGGGAAATATTGGTCCTGAAAGGAATAATTATTTTCGGGATCGTAGACCAGAACCCAGATACAGGAGATTCCGTGGAGGCCGTCCATACCAGCAATAGCAAGGACGTAATAACGGTAATAGCAATGGCAACCGTAGAAGTGGTTATCACAATAATAATAACTACCGATACAATAATAATGGTTATTATAACAGGAATAACAATAGGAATAACCAGAACTATAATCGTAATAGAAACTCCCAAGATGAAATTATGACGAAGGAAAAGTATGATGAACGTCATAAGGAAGGAATCCAGAAATGCCATGGGACAATGTATTTGATTTCATTCCCAGAGGTCCTGATCTAGAAAGACAAGCGAGGATCGATATGGCGAAAGAAAGACTTCAGAAAGCAGCAGAGAAGCGCTTGAAACGAGTTGCAGGAAAACCTTTCGGTACGCCGTTAGAAATTGGAAATAAGGTCGTATTGCGCAGACCAGTGAAAGCGGACGTGAGCAAAAAGATATACCCCAAATTCGGAGTAATATTTATTGGCCTGTTCCGCATAACTAATGCTTATGGGAATAACTGTTATGAGTTGTTTGACGATGAAAATAACGTTATTCTAGGAAAATTAAACGCTAAGAATTTGAAAAAGTATCATAAGAAAATAGGCAAAAATAATTCAATATACGATTTCAAGTGACATACCAAAAGTCTTGAATTAGTATGATTAAAAACAATTTGCAACTGTTTTTAGTTTGAGATGACGGAGGAATGCCCCCGTAAATTGAATTATTTAGGGACAAAATGAGAGTATTTTCCGTTCCCATGATTAAATTCAACTAGCAAATATAATTTCTGGAAGTGTGACACAAGAGTGTAGTGTTACAAGCTCGAGACTGTTGGAGAGCCCGATCACGTCATATATTGCACAATGGACGCTTCTAGAAGGCTATATTTAGCATAGCAACAGCGAGTTTGGAAATTAATATTATAAATATTGTTATAAATTATGCTATTGGATCCCAGCCCAGAGCCAATGAGAACAGGTCTTATTGAAGACGGGATCAACTTTAATTACACAATATGATGAAATTATGTATTTAGGCCCTTAGAAGAAGATTTTCTTACTTGGTAATGAAGAGAATATTAAAAGAAATTATGTCTGATACTTTAAAAACCGCAGATCGGTTAATTTACGCAGTAATAAGCTTTAGTAATCTACGTGTTAAAATTATGGTGGGAGATTGATATGGCCGCCAAAAATTTGACTTGGAGGGGGAGATCCAAGGATCTAGCTTCTTATTCCAGCAGACTTTGAAGAGTGAGGAAGTGTTTTTACAGGGTTAACGGAGATCCCAAAGCTTAGTCCGAGTGCGATGACTGTCGACTTGTGGAGACGCGAGGATAGCTAGGTGGAACGTAGGCGGTCACCGCACTTCCATTCTACGTGAAGTTGCGAGAAACATTGAATTGATTATATCTCTTATATAATTGAGATCTAAAGTTAAATAAGCATATATATATATATATATATATATATATATATAAAGAACAGGTCGCATACTATATATTGTGAAAAGTCGAGCGTTTTAAAATTCACCGTTTCGACAATATAAGCCTGTTAAGTTAGATTTCCAAATGTGTTGGAAACAACGCTGAATATCATTATAAATTGCAACGTGAAGTTGGCGAACGCAGTTGAAATGAACAGTGTCGGAGAACTTTTAATATTGGCGCAACACATAAACATTAACAGAATGACTATTATTATTCTTCAAACCTTATCATTCAGCATAATTAACATTGTTGATATGATGAACTAAATAGTCATGCGCCAGAGACATATTCGATAACAGGAGTTAAGATACAACGATGGAGCTTCGTTAGACAACGTATTCTTGAATACAGACGTAGTGTACGGTCCATCTTGTGCATTGTCATCAGTCTACGAACACAAATATAACATCAATTAGCAATGAAAATATTTCATTCACCATTTATATGAATATTTCCATAATTATATTCCAAGGATGAAGCTGATACATATTTACGACGGAGAATGAAGACTTTACAGAAGAGATTCGTCAAGATGCTAGGGACAGGTAGCCCAGCAACACAGAAGAATTTGCCAGAAGGATGTCGTACGATGCCCAGGCGAATATTGGTGAATTCCAGAGAGGGACGTTGCTTATCTATGAGGTCGCAGATCCGAGGTTCGAATGCAGATCCATCTCAGTGTCTTGTACTGAGGAAACATCTGAAGTATTGTGGGAATACTTACATAGATCTTCAAGTTTTCGTCCAAATAAGGTATTAATGTATCTCAATTGTTATATAGAGCTTGATTAGTAACATTCTGAGGCAGCGAACTTGTTCCATATTTTCAGCGATCTTATTCCATATTTCCAGCGATCTTATTCCATATTTTCAGCGATCTTATTCCATATTTCTATATTTTCACATTTCATGTATTTCAGTATTCTTATGTATTTTACACTTCAGATGTGTGTTGAGATTTTTATACTTCAAGATTATTTAGAAGATGATTGCATTTCATCTATTTTTCAATTTTATTCTACGGATCAGTTGTGGAACTGACATTAAAATTTTGTTTGAGGAATCATATTGCCTCATGGGAGATTAGTCATTTCGACTCTCGAATTTTAATAATTTCATTTAAACCAAGTATTCTGACATTGTGTCATAGCTTCAAATTAAATTCTTATTAAATTTAAATTGAGCATTTTAATGTAACGACATATAACTTCAAGAAAAGAAGAAACATCGAATGATCTTGTTATATCATTATGGTACATAAAATATCGACGATCTAAGAAATACTAGTCGTTTGATAAGACCGAAGTATTAATCCCTTAGAACATTCTTTGTGTAGAGTGGAAAAACATTACGACATTGACAAACCTTTCTTATTATTTGTAAAGCTAAGAGATTTGTTCATTTAATATGTTAGAGGAAATACCATTTTATAGAAGATTATTCAAATCTTTGGCTAGGAATTCAAAGCTAGTTTATTCTATCTGACACTATAAATAACATGTGTGTTATTTTATCCTATTTGTGTAACATCACGTCATTTTGTCGACATGATATTACAACGAAAACAATTTAAAACTTGACAAGTGAGGTGAAACCGGAGTGTTATTTTTATTACATGTATTTGAGACAGACGAGTTAACAGTTAATTACCTTGTTGTGGAGTAAACTGTAGGAGGTTAATCACGACTGTCTAATATCTTTCATAGCAATTGGAAGTTTCGTTTGAAGAACTTACGCATGTATAATTGTAGTCCAGTAGCCATGTGCAATGATACTGAGGGTCATGCCATTATTTGAGAGAAGTTCTTACATAAAATATGTTAATAACAGTTAATCCTTTTTGGTTATTGTTTAACATAGTAGATGATAATTTTTATGCCATATATTGTGCCCTTTCAGTAAGAAATATGCAAATCACAGTATGCCAGCAATGCTCAAATCGGGATTTTCGGGGTTTTGGTATGTTCTCCCACTCTGTGACTTACACATTTTGGATTAAATAGAGGATACACTTCCAAAAATAGAAACAAAATCACCTATTATAAAACATTTAATTAACCAAAATTATGGCGCTACAAACAAATTAAACAAATCAACTACTGACCAATCCTTCTAACTTGTTCAAAGTGAACAAGGAACACATAAAATCAAACAAATATCATATTAAAACACATGGTTTCTTTCAGACCAACAAAATTACAGTTATTTTTACTTCCATAAAGTGTCACTTTAAAGTCCAATACAAACACGAGCTCCCTTGGCTCGATACTTTCCAATATAAGATGCGTTATTCTTCACAAATCTCAAAATCATTTTTCTATGAGCTTCTTACCATCAAAACAATATATAATCTATTTTAAAATAAATATTATTCCTTTCCTTGAATTTTTGGGCATCTCACAATGTTCTTAGGTTACCATCTCTCTCAAGCTAACAGATTCACTACGGTGACCGGGAAATTACTTGTGTATTCCAGAGTTACCGAAGACTATTTGAACAAAGTGAAAGATTATGATCACTCCCGAAATCTAATTGTCCTCAATGAACTCGTGAAATCCTACATCAATACAACATTACATTAGGGATTTTATTTATTTGTTTATTTGTCTTAAAGACCATTATCATATAAGAAAGCTACGATCTGAACTGGCAAGCGGTACATTCAATCTACAAGGACCTCGGTTCAAGTCCCGGGTCATTAACAAATTCTAAACACTCACGGTGTATCATTACTTCCACAGACGGTCTTCTTCGACCCTACCACAACAAGGGTTGACCGTACACTTGACAAGATTTATTGCCTACGAGGGGGAGGCTCTATGTCTCGTCCCCACGGGACAGCTACATTCATGCTTTTTAAAACAGCTATTCCTTCTCCACAGTTCTTTGAACAGACCTGGTGTTTCTCTCATTTATTTAACAACATTATTAAGGTTCATAGACCACTTTCGTAACCTTGGCATTTATTAATTATGAAGTGTCATCATTGATGGGTAAGGATAATTCAATACTACGACGATATTTAGGGTCTTCCACAACTATACGAGTCTAGGTTCGACTCTCTCAACTGCCTCGGGACCCAATCCCATACTGGAGGACTTACAACAATTCTGCGCTCATCAATACAATAAATACGCTCCCTATTATTCAATACAATATAACACACATGGCCTCGGGAACCAATCCCATACTGGAGGACTTACAACAGCTCAATTACCGCAATCAACTGTACCTCACAATTAATTTACCAAGTATATTTAGATTCAACGTCTTCCTAGCGTGACAATTTACTTTAATGCGCGACATTGCGCTATACATTACTTTAAGGCCTAGCGTCTTCCAAAGAACTGATAAATTCAACATCAACAATTTATCTATATCTCAATTTTTATATTAATCCTCTCCCGTGACAATAATCGTTATACTTTAAGAACATGTATTCACCATGTCTTTATACTTTTACTAGAGCTCAAAAGCTATTACTTTCATATAATTCAACTTAATCTTCATTCAAATAATTTTTATTATTATTATATTTTCCGCTTGCTTTCATAACATTTATCAAATACACTGATATTTTATTTCATATATTTCCTCTAAGGATTTATTCATTTCACATAATTATTTTATAATTTCTCAAATTTTGTTCAGATTGCGCTCTTATTCTGTTATTTGTTATTCAAAAACATCCCTGTTTCTCAAACTCAGGTGGATTGTACACAAACAAATTCCCAACACATAACATAATGAAAATATCTACTCACATGCTCAGACGGTCCAATACCGTGCTTTCCAACGATGTTTCATCTCGCCCACAATTTGTGATTACTCCATATTGCACAGATTCATTTCATACACTGACATATCTTGACACACATATAACTCATATACATTAAACACTGGTGGCATTTTAAATTACACTGGTGTATTCTTCTATGATACACAATAAAATCACTAAAACATTACTATTTAACACAAATTTTATATATTTACACTACACAGATTCTAATCACTAAGGCTTTTATTATGCCTTTCACACGTGATTTCTTTACTTCCCGTCTCCAAGGGTGAAATTCGTAAATGTCGGCTTCCTCTATAACCAATATGAAAGTCTCGAACCATCTACCTTCTCCCTGGAATAGTACTCCTTCAAATCCGGTTTCCTGACGATCAGCTATTTTTTATTAGCTTGAAACTGCTTCTTCCTAGACCCTATTGGTTGGTCTAACGAAAGTCTGTCTTGTCCACGGTCTCCCAGATGCTCTATCGGTGACCTATTAATTTCTAGCAACTAATATTCCTCGTAACTTAGTGCTTTCTATAGTTCGTTTGTTACTTTGAAACAATGTCTAGAATTTACTTCTCTTTCCTGCTTATTCAGTTCTCGAATTCCTATCTTTCTCAGAACCCTATGCGAACCTTATGTTGTCCGATTCTGATCGGGTTCTTATACGTTGATAGAATGTTTATCTCGCTGTTATGGTACTTCAAAACGCTACGATATTTTCGGTCGTTTTAATCGGACTATATTTTGAATACCTATCGCCTGTCTTCTAAGTTCGCAGCCTACTTTGACTGTAATTACTGAACTTTTCACTGTATAACTGATATTAGTGGAACTAGATCCTGTATTAGGATTTTCCTAATTCTTCACACGGCGATACTATAATAATACTTCTCGGCTACTCCTTACGGATGCACGTTGTTTGTCGATACAGCGACGCCCTCTGGCTGTCGGATACTGTCTATACGATGTGATACAGCGTTTCCCCTCAAGGAATGCTTGTAGACTGCTTTCGGTGATGTAGCGTCTCCCCTCAGGAGTCTTAGTAAACTGCATTCGGTGATGTAGCGTGACGCCCCCTGGACGGACTAAAACTGCATGCATGGCTTGGTTCTGCCAGGAGTTTTATACTATTTGGCTACAAAAAGATAAAATCCACGTATTTTCCAGAACCAACTTCTGAAATAATGGTCGCACACATATAAAAATTATATCTCTGGAAAGCTTGTTTTCTAATCGTAAAATGACTTCACTGCACATGAAAATCGATCGTGCATTTCTGAGATATTAAATAAAATTTAGTCTTCAGCTGTTTGGGTGTTACAGTTGATTTTTACTTCCCCACTCCTCGGGTCTCGGTAAACCCCCGATGACGTCTGGCTACGTTTGCACTTCTCTCCTGGGCAATTATTATAACATCTTTCTCCACACAAAAATCTCTAATGCGAAATGATTCACAATGATGTATTTCTTTAGTTAATATTTTTCTTGCAAAGGGGTTAAATCTAATTCTTTTTCTTCTAGTACCGCTGCGCGGTTGCCTTTTTCATGCAATCGTAAGCTTAATTTCCGAAACACGGTCTCTGTCACACGCCTGGAAATTTTTACTCCTATTTATATTCGTGACTGGCTCCTTATCAATGAGTCAGGCATGATCTCATCTCCTAGCCATCTGGCCTCTGTTTATTTCACAACGTTGTGCCTGCTCTCTTGTATAAAATCTTTCTATGTTCCTCTGAAGACTGTATATTTCCTTCCTTCCTTTTACAAAAATACATGGATTCGACCCCCTTGAGCCAATGGTACATGGGTTCAATATACTGTTATATGAGGATTTGTAGAGCTATGGAGTGCTCATGCGAGGGAATTCCGCATTTTAAGGAAGTCAAAGTATTGTTGTTCTTTGATAAAAAGGCATGTATCATGATAAGAGCCGTTGTATACAAGTAGTCCAGTTCTTGTGAATTAACGATTTAGCTGTGTTAACAGGAGGGTTTCAGCGGAAATGCAACTTGAGAAAGATTGTCCACTCATGTCTATAATACAATTATTAAATTTTATTAAACCCGAAGTTATGTAATTACGTAATTACCTTAATTAGTCGACTGTATTATACCGACAATGTAATGAAACCTATATAAGACGATGTGTAAGCAGTTTATTAAAACTACAGAACGTTAGAGAAGGTTGGTTATGTGAGAAACCAGTGTATATATTTAGTTAAGAATTATATTGTAACCGAGAAGTTAGAAGTTCGAAAGCGTCGCGTTAGCAACACTAGATAATGGTTATTATTATAAACATATTACATGTAAATAATTTTTGTGGAAATGATTTAAATATTTAAATAATTTAGTAGGATTTATTAATCAATTGCTTTGGAATAGTGTGTGTTTATGAGCGGATGTTTTGGGAATGAATGATTATTCATTGTTAAGAGAAAATGTGGAACCGGATTGGTCTAGAACAATTTGGCGGGTGTGAATGAAAGAGTGTATAAAATTTTTTGGAATGATTGTTTAAGAAACAGAGTAGTTATATGAACTTCTGTAAGATCTAAATGTTAAATTTACGTGTTTTTAATAAACGCACACACAAGCAGTCTCCGTCGACTAGCGAGAATGATTCACCGTTTTGTTGGAGAGCGATGACATAATATAAACAGGTGTACTCCCACCGCCTTCTATATAAATTGTAAAACAGTTTCCATACATTCGCCTTTTCGATAAGCTACAACGCAGGATTGCGTCATGCTTCCTGACAAGATTAAGCCTGTATTTGAATTCCCAGTGAGTCATGTCTCTCAATATACCCTAACTGACGAAACTCCGTTAAATTCCGTAATCACATAATCACATAATTTACTATGATATTGTCGTTCGTAATAATTTGCTTGATAGTGTTTTCTAAGACATAGAAAACCTATCTGTATGCTTATAATTTTATAAAATGCTCCGAAAAATACCTTAATAATAATTATAATAAATTAATTATAATAATAAATTAACATGAAAAATTCTCTTGGCTGAACAATTTGCCGCGTAAATAAATAAAGAATGGCTTCCTACTGACTTATGCCAGTGGCATGAAAACCCCTCGAAAAACACGTTACATATTCGCCTTGGATCATCGGATGATTTACCGTGACGACGGTCCATTATCCGATTATCCCAGACACGTTAATAATCCCCATCCAAAATACATATTACATAAATGAAAACACCCTGAATTACAGATATATACACTCATAATTTTTCTTTACGCACTTTGCGTCAAAGTTTGTTGTCACTATGGATTGCACTTTGCAACCAGTCCAATGTTTTTCACATAGAATAGTGTTCCACGGATATTTACGCCTCTCAAATTTCTCTATGTTGGAAAAATATACATAATTACTGTGTGAGCACTATGTATATGAGATGTCACATCACACGCATCAAGGTGTTCTGATATATGTATATCTCCCTAGAACTTTCTAATTTCACTGGAGGTCCCTTCCTTATTGTGAAATTAATCCCACTTATCACTGAGGACACGATCACACTATTGTGGAAGCGCCTCGTGACCATAATACTTAATCTCTCTTTAAAGAGCGTTAAAAATCCCTCAGTATGCCTTCCTTCGGAGGGGAAGTAAAGCCGGCGGTCCCATGTCATAGATTTATGGCATGTTAAAGATCTTTCCACTAATTACACCTGTGTGAAACTAAATTGGATAGGTTAAGAATGTAAACAACGCTCTTAGGTTGCTACGTTCGTTGCCAAGAGCCGACTGCGGTGGCGTCTAGTAGCTAGTTCTGAACTAGGCCTAGTAGTCGTTGACGGTGGCGCTTGGCGGCAAAAGTAGGAACTATTTGAAAATTCAAAGTTGCAGTCCCTACTTGAATTAAAAAAAAAAACAGATACACACACTAATACAGTCATCACAATTAACACCGGTTATCAGACAGATTCTACACACACCCAAAGTACACGGGCTACATGACCGCGTTGTCGCAGCCCCTAAACTAAGGAACCAACCAAATTAATATTGACTTCTGAAAAAAAAAAAACAACAGTAAATGCGCATTACATATAACACCAAATATTTCTGTGCCGTAATCGCCCTGTCTTCTTAAGTTCCCGTAGACCATATTCTACATAATACTACTTCTCAACACAGACCAGTTCTCCTCACACAAATAACACCTTTGAACAAATTACCTAAATTACACACTTACAAATCTTACATGGCGAGGCCGTAAACAGAAATCACGTGTGCTGATATGTATGAGTTTCATGAAGGACTGTCTCGCCTTCTGGTGGCCCATCTTTTGCCTCGTGGACGCCTTAAGCAAAAATACCCTGTCCAAGCGCTCACCCATCTCTTGGAGGCAAATGGGAATTCACCAGCGCTACCAAATTCTGGCCTTGGTGTATCGAGACATTTTAGTGCTCAAGAGCATCCGATAATCCCGTCATATTTCCCTGTACCTTAAAAACTCTCATTTACTTACATACTACCCCCCTGTGTGACTTCAGATACGCCTGCCTGGAAGACCACCTCCTCCCACGCACCAAATACCACACTTATTCATTTGATAGGCTGGCTCGCCATCTAAACATCCTCACTTTATGACACATACTTTCGGAGACTATGTATATTATACGTCCCGTATATTCTGTTTCCCTCACTATTCTCCAGCACATATGCTGTTTTCCCAATACGTTTGGAAACTATAAATGGGCCCTCGTAGAGATAAAAGAACTTGGACATGACTTTCTCCAGCTTATTTGACTGTTTCGGCACTCTTAGTAAGACTCTGTCTCCCGGCTCGAATAGGTCAAATTTAGTTTCTTTTTGTTGGCGAATTCTCTTTTGTGCTGACTTAGATAAATTCTGTTTCGCCAACTGGACAATGTAATCCATCCCCGGTTGCTTACCCTCATTTAATCCCAACACCCTCGCTAGTTCATTTTGTGGTCTCTTTCCGAAGTTAACCTCGTATGGTGTCAATTTCGTGCTCTTATGCTGGACAGAATTCAGCCAAGTCTCGACCTTGGGAAGATGTCCAACCCAGGCCGTATGCTTGTCATGCACTAGAGTCCGAAAAAGACGAGCCACTTCCCTTAATGGACGCTCTGCAGAATTACCCTGAGGGTACCTTACAGAGGAATGAACGTGTGTTATACCAGCTTCCTGCATACTGGTTCTCCATTTCTTTGCAGTAAACTGTGGTCCACTGTCAGATAGTATCCTGAGAGGAAGGCCAAACTCAGGTATATACTTATTAATGATCAGACGGCTACACGCTAGTCCCGTGGCTTTCCTTAGCGGATATAGCTTGACATACTTACTAAAAGCGTCAATAACTATAAAAATGTACTCGTAACCGTACTGTCCTTTAACGATCGGGCCAAATAAATCCACACACAGTAGTTCGCCGGGACTACTTGTGAGAACTGCAGATCTCTCCCCCACTAAATATTTAACTGGATATTTACTCCTTTGACAGGTGTCTCACTTAGCTAAAATCCTCCTAACATCCCTTCCCATTTTACTCCAAATGAAGTCACGACCAATTTCATACAAGACCTTGGCAGCACCAAAGTATCCTAATTCCCTATGAATGAACCAAATTAGCTCCTCCCGCAAAGTGGCAGGAACACATATTGCCCACCGATTATTCCTACATTTCCGTGCAAGAAGCCCATCCTGCATCTTGTACGTGAACCGTCCTACTTTCACATATTCTTCTTTACCTATTTCCAACCTAGCCAGTGGCTCCCCTAACTTAACGTCATCACGTTGCTCCACTAGCATATTTCTCAGTGTCTGTAACGATGCCCTGTTGCTACTGTCCACACATGCACATATTAAAATACCGTCCTCTGCTTTAACCACAGGATAATCCCTACATAAATTAGTGTCCCTTGATAGCATGTCTGCAAGAATGTTATCTTTACCTTTAATATATTTTACTGTGAATTCGTATTCCTGCAGAGCAAGAATCCACCTACTAACTCTGTTAGAACTGAGTTTACAAGTCCTCATATACAGTAATGCATGGTGATCTGTATGGATCTCAAATTTCCCCCCTACTAAATACATTCTAAATTTCCCTAAACTGAAAACAATACCTAAAAGCTCTAACTCAGTAATCGTGTATCTTTTCTCTGCTTCAGTCAGTCCTCGTGAGGCTAAAGATACAATGCTCAGATTACCCTCATAATCTTTCTGACATAATACTCCAGCAGTGCCTATATGTGAAGCATCTGTCATAACCACATATTCCTTATCTTTTAAAGGATATTTCAACACTACAACTTTCTCA
The DNA here is from genome assembly GCA_946902985.2 of Meconema thalassinum. Taxonomy (NCBI): domain Eukaryota; kingdom Metazoa; phylum Arthropoda; class Insecta; order Orthoptera; family Tettigoniidae; genus Meconema; species Meconema thalassinum. The sequence goes on along the minus strand of OX336388.2, from coordinate 597,821,441 downwards.
AATCCTTGCTTTAGCGCTCTGAAAGCCTGATCATGCTTGGATTCCCAACTCCACCGAGTCCCACTTTTAAGCAATTCCCTGAATGGTTCTACTTACCCAGAGTATTTAAGAACGAACCTCCTGAAAAAGTTGCAAATTCCCAGGTAAGTTTTTAACTGCTTAACATTCTGTGGCACCTCTGCGTTAAGAATCTTATTAACCCTACTTTCCTCTGGTGTTACACCTCTACTCGACACTCTATGACCTAAAAATGTCACATCTGACTGACAGAATGACGACTTAGACAGCTTCAAAGTGAACCCTGCCTGATCTAACTTCTGAAAAACTATATCTAAATGACGTAGATGCTCCTCAAAACTGCGTGAACTAATTACCATATCATCTATGTAATTGGTTACAAACTCTCCTGTGTCATCCCCTAATGCGATGTTTAAAGCCCTAATTAAAGCTGCTGAGCTACTCTTTAACCCATAAGGTATTCTACAAAATTGATAAAGATTATATTTATGACTAAAAGCTGTAAATGGTCTATCTTCGTACATAAGTGACATAGATTTCAGCTGATCTGAACTAATTCTACTGTTAACCAAACGAGCGTCTAAACAAATACGAACCGTGCCGTCGGTCTTGGGTACCGTTATCATAGAATTAACATATGGACTGTTAGAGTGCTCAATAATCCCATCTTCAAGCATCTGATTAATTTGTGCCTCAACTGCACTCTGATAAGCGAAAGGTACAGGATATCTATGTCCTGTGAATACTGACCTATCAATAACGTTCAATGAATGTGTATAGCAATTGGCCATACCAATGCGATCCTCAAAAACTCTCCTATTACACCATAGCACATCATAGAGCCGAACACACTGTTCATCCTCTATATTTCCCTGAAATGCAGCATCACGTAACGAGTCCTTTAGACTACCGTTCGTAATCACACTGCCCACAAAACATGGGGAACCCCGCTCTACGGCTGGCGATATCTCATTTAAAGTACAAATCACACCTACAATACTACTCCTCTGAATATGGTCATTGAACGCTACTTCTACTTCAGAATCTCCCCATTTAAATTTCAAACTCCCTACATCATAACATAAGTTACCAGACACTCTACTTAGCCACTCTGAACCCAAGATAACACTGAATACTAAATTTGGAATTACAAGGCAAATCTGCTTCTCTACATGATTATTAATTTTAATGTCTACTAAAACTTGCCTAGAAATTACTTTAGACCTCTTCCCAACAGCTGTGATAACAAAAGTGCTTTTAATTGGCATCTCCTCGAAATTTACTCCAATTCCTTTCATTTTATCATAAAATGCACTACTTATGCAACTCTTCATACAACCACTTTCAATTAAAACATCTGTGTACGCCTCGGACACGTTAAATTTAACTATGGGGCTCTTACTAGCCACTTCCTGAATAATACCTTCATCATTTAGTTCATGTAATAATTCATTTCTTACATTTAGGTCATAGGGTTCCTGTATAATTGTATGGACAGGGCATGCTACAGACTGAGATTCTGACCTTACTTCGCAGCCTGGTTCGCGTTTAAAGAACCGCTACAGCTGGCCGTAGTACTACTAACTACTGAACTGGTCTGGTTGTTCTGGGCTGTGTTGTCATTGTTTGGCTGTATATTACTACCACTAGGCTGTCCTCTTCCTTGACCCCTATTCTGGTTGTAATTATTGTCATTATAATTTCTCCCTTGATTTCCCCTGAAATCATTGTTTCTCCCTTGATTTCCCCTGTAATCATTGTTCCTCCCTTGATTTCCCCTGAAATCGTTGTTCCTCCCTTGATACTGATTACCATAGCCATTTCCTATGTTCTGATTTAGCTGATTATTATTATTTCTATTTTGAGCGTTGGCCCCTTCGCCACCGTTCTCTTGAACTTCTTGATGCCTGGCTTCGTTAGGTCTATTATTATTATTACCCTGGTTCCGATTGAAATTGTCCTCACAACCCCCTCTCCCTAGTGCATCAAATGTGCTTAAAAAATTTTCTACTTGTGATATTGTCTTTACATTCTGGATACAAGCAGCCTCCTTGATCCTATAGGGAAAGTGCCTAAGTAGCAACCTCACCACATTACTTTCCTCCTTCAAGCCATCCAGACACACTAATACCTGCCCTAAAAAGTATTCGGTCATGGTGGAGCTTCCTTTAGGGTTATATTTACCACACACTACTCCCTCACGATGCTGCGACTGAATAACCTAATTCCAGAACTTTTCACAGAATTTCATTTTAAAATCATTGATATCAGTAAACTTGTCTCTGTAGACAGCAAACCAATTCCTCGTTTCCCCCACAAACACTTGTTCTAAAATTTCAACTACCTGGCACCACTCAATACTACCATTTTCCAACCTCTCCCCGAATTTATTTTCTATAGTGTTCATGAACTCCATTGGGCACCCCTGTCGATTGCTGAACTTACCCAGTTCTACCTCCCTGTGTGTGCTGTTCACAAAAACTGGCCTATTCTGACTATTTTCTTGCCTGATCCTAGCTTTTAATTTTAACTCTAATTCTGCGATTTTCTCCTCAGCCTTCCTCTCAATACTGTTTACTGTTAATTTAATGTTTCCTTCTGATTATTCTACTTTATCATATAGCTTTGCTTGTTTCTCCTCAATCTTGCTAATGCTCTCTCTATTACTCTCTCTAAAATCATTTACTTCTGCAACTATTTGTGAGTGGACTTTCTCAATTCTACCCCCAGCTGTTCCTTAACTTCTTTAGTAGTTACCTGAATTTTGTCAATTTCTCCCCCCAATTGCATTTTGACCTGCTGTGTTTCCAGTTGCACTAGTTCTTTTAAATTTTCAGCCTGTGTACTGATTCTAATTTCCAACTCCTCCTGTACTTTTCCTAATTTTCTGTCTACATCTGTAATAATCTCTTTAGCCTTTTCTTCCATCACCCCCCTGATCTCACCTCTAATCAGTTCGAATTTGTCACTCATTTCCCTACTGTTTTGTTCTAATTTAGCATTTAAAATTTCAGTACTCTCTCTATTTTCCTTACTGTTTTGTTCTAATCTGGCGTTTAAAGCTCCAGTACTCTCTTTATTTTCCCTACTATTTTGTTCAAGTTTAGCGTTTAAAGCTTCAGTACTCTCTTTATTTTCCCTACTATTTTGTTCAAGTTTAGTATTTAAAGCATCAGTACTAATTTTGTTTTGTTGCATAAATTGGAGAAGCAAACTCTCTAACCCTGCTCGACTGTTTTGATTACCCCTCTCAGTATCGGGATTTACCTCCGACATCCCTGTACTGCTTTCATTTCCAAGACTAGCCATACTGCTCGTATCTTCACTATCCAACTGGTGACCACTACGCAACTTCATCTCTTCCTCAACTCTACCCATGCTGATACACACCGATAAATGAAAAACCCCCAAAATACAGGCACAGAAATATATACCCTTCTCCTTCCACAAATGTTATTAGGTTTTCATCCCCACGTTGGGCGCCAAATGTAATGGTTTCTATAGCCCTCACTTTTGCGTGACAAATATACTGTTTTCTACTAAGATATGTTGTTTTAATGGGCGCCAAGACCTCAACGATATGTTGAAATCTAAATTTGTATTTAACAACACCCAGCTCTGGTAGAACACCTTCAAGAATCTTTACTCTCAGATCGTGGTATGATTGGATCATTAACCCAAAAAACAATAGTATCAGGAGAAGGTATTGGTCTATATCTAATGCTACCTACTGAAAACAAAGATTGCATGGTTAAAAGAAGTGAATTTATTGTATAAAAACAAGTATAGCAAAATTAATAATAATAATAATAAGTTTGAATTTAAATTGGAGCGTTGCGATTTAAATATTACCGCTAGAAAATTACGTGAAAACGGAGTCGGATAAATTACTGATTTTACTCTTATTCCCAAGCTATGAATTTACTGAATTACTGTATATGAAACGAAGAAAGACGAGAGATTGCGTAGTTATGTGTCATGCGCGCTTACCACTGGAAATTGCCGAAGCATTTCCCTCGTACTGGATGTTGAAGTGAGCTTCCCATAGCCTCCTGGATGTCGTCATCTTCTTCGTTGTTGATGATATATTTGTAGATATGGAGATTTATGATCCGTACATCGGAACCAACATGTACAAGCACAACGGTTAAGTTTCACAAAGATAGTCGCTAACTCCACTGAACATCGGAGCCACTCACTCGTGCAACGATACTGGTTAAATTGTATAACGATAGTCCTCGTTTCCACGGCGTGCCAACCATATATGAACCCGCCGCATCCCCACTCTTCATCCGACTTCTAGCTTACGTGGTCTCCACTGATTGGCTGCACCCCACGCGCCACATCCCCACTCTGGCTCATTACACTCGGCGGTAGGGTGAAGTCGTATTCCGTTCCATACATCCGCCTTTTCGTTAAGCTGCAACGCAGGATTGCGTCATGCTTCCTGACAAGATTAAGCCTGTATTTGAATTCCCAGTGAGTCATGTCTCTCAATATACCCTAACTGACGAAATTCCGTTAAATTCCGTAATCACATAATTTACTATGATATTGTAGTTCGTAATAATTTGCTTGATAGTGTTTTCTAAGACATAGAAAACCTATCTGTATGCTTATAATTTTATAAAATGCTCCGAAAAATACCTTAATAATAATTATAATAAATTAATAATAATAATAAATTAACATGAAAAATTCACTTGGCTGAACAATTTGCCGCGTAAATAAATACAGAATGGCTTCCTACTGACTTATGCCAGTGGCATGAAAACCCCTTGAAAAACACGTTACAGCAATCTCCGTCGACTAGCGAGTATGATTCACCGTTTTGTTGGAGAGCGAAGACATAATATAAACAGGTGTACTCCCACCGCCATCTATATAAATTGTAAAACAGTTTCGAGTACGGCGTGGTGCCAGTATTTCATTGATGAAACAATGTTAATGCACGTGCGTTCTGAAAACGCAGGCTTGTGAATGAAACCATGTGTCTGGAATGCCATTAAGAGACTTCATTAAACGTTTTTATTTTTACGCAGTGTAGGCCTAAAACAAGCCAAGATTTTATGCTCATAATTTTAATACAGCATTGTAGTAAGATGTAGAGCTGAAAATAGTTGTGAATGATTGCGTGTTTTTAATTTTAATTTCTATTGTTAAATTCGCTTATTGTTATTTTGTTTATAGTGATTAGTTTACCCTATTGTTAATACATTTTGTTCAGATTGTTTTCCATTGTTGTTGGAGTGTGATTCATTTTAAATATAACGTGAAGAATATTGTGGATGTAGTGTAGGCGAAGCTGAATTCCCATTCCCTGAGAGGTAAGTAAAGGTGAGTGCCTCGTGTAGTTGGTTGTTGATCCACAATATTCTGGTAACTGCTGTCTGAAAATCCCTAGAGGCCATGTTGGAAGCGATTTCTAATGTAGTATTTGCCGGAGCAGTTCGAAATAGGCAATCCAGCGGGGGCAATGGATATTCCAACAGGTTCCTTTCCAGATTATCGGGTACAGTAGGAATGGCGCCCTATGAACTTTGGGGCTACGAAATTAGCTTCGTAGTGTCTCTAAAGGAAGTTGGTTTGAACGTTTCTAGCGAAAGAAATAATTACCAGACTTGTGGAATGTCTTATCCAATTTCGGATGGATGTGAGTGTAATTATATAGGTTTAATTTAAATTAATACTAGGAGGGTTACACTCAGATATAGATCAGATCCTAGAATCCTGAGAGAGGTGTAGTAGGTAGACAGCTTCGAAAAACGACCTACGGTCTGAATATCTATTTTATTTTACCGGTACATGACGATTGCTAAGGTCATGTGTAAAATTAAAGCTAACTTGATTTGATGATTGTAATGGTAGAATTTCTTTGTGGTAGTATATTTAAAGTGAATCACAGGAGAACGAACATTTTGAGTGAGTTTATTCGACATAGGGTGTAGTTTAATTAATGCTAAGGTAATTTTAAAGTTACTTTTAGACATTAAAGTTCTCAAAAATATATATGGAATGGGACGTTGCTCAGATGTTGTTATTTTGCTCTGTTGTTGTTTATGTCTCTACAGCATTATATAAAGGGTTATTGCAATGGCATGCGAGGATGTGAAGAGGATGTTGGAGGAGTTGCAGCAGAATTTGAAGGAGCAACTGCAGAGCAGTTTAAATGTTGTTGAAGGTAAATTTCAGGAAGCCAAGCAGGGCTAAGAACAACTTAAGCGGGAACGAAAGGAGGACCTTAACACAGTGTTTGTTAAAGTTGTTGATTCTCTTACAGATAAAGTTGCAGAAAGTGTCAAAGAGAGTTTCAAAACTGAAATTCAGGAAGTTCAGACTTCTTTAGAGGGTTTACATACTAGTGCCTCTAAAATGGTTGCAAATGTCACGCGATTACAGGCCAGCTCAAAGCAGATACAGGATGATGTAAGTGGTGTACGGATAGATGTCGGAGATGTCCGAACTGATGTTAGTAATGTTAGATCAGACGTATGTAATGTCCAAAGTAAAGTCGATACAGTCCAAGTATATGTATCCGCAGTTCAAAGTAAAGTCGATACAGTACAATCCAAGATAGACTTAGTGCAAGCGGATGTGTCTAATGTACAGTCCGATATTGGTAATGTGAGGTTAGAGGTATCCAATGTCCAATCTAAAGTAGATACAGTCCAAGCCGATGCCACTAATGTTCAGGTTGACTTAAATAATATGCAGTCAGATGTCACTGATGTACAGTCTGACATAGGTAAAATACAGACAGAAGTCAATACGGTATTTGTAGATATAACAAAATTCCAGGTGGACATTAATAAGATTAGACAAGAGGTAGAGGCGTCTAAAGAATTGTGTACACATAATATAACTGCTTTAACGAAACGTTTTGTTAACGATGCGATAAAAACGACAGCTTCTCTGGTCGAATTAAAAGGTAACGTACAAACTTTACGAACGCAGGTTAATGATCATAATAAAATTCGTAAGGCAGATATTGAGGAGGTCATACCTGCAATGTTAAAAGCTAATGTAGTTGTATGGAAAGACGAGTGGAACAAATCTACTGGGGAACATGTTAAGCAAATCCAAGATAACATAGAAAATAAATTAGCCAGTACCCAAGTAGAAATTAATAGAGAGTTTATTGAAGTAAGAACAGATCTAAGTAAAAGGATTTATACGCTCACTGAAAATCAATTAGAGGATAGCACTCAGTCTAGTCTGGATGTGCAAGCTTTGAAAGAATCGTTAGAGAGTAAGACTAAAACGATAGAGGAACGATTAAACAAGGTTGTCATTGACGTTAATGCCATGAGTGAAGAGAAAACTAATGAACTAGAAGAATACGTATCCAAGAAATTACAAAATCTTAATCTAGGAGATGTTGCCAAGCTTGAGACGTATAAGGAAGATTTAAAGACCGAAGTAGGCCAACAGCTGAAGAAGATTATCGCTGAGATAGAAGAAAAGGAAAGGGAGAAGATAGATTTTGATGATTCGAGGAATCAGACTAGAAGAAATAGCCTAGAAGTGGAAGAAAGGGAAATCAGGCCGTAAGAAAGTTTATTCAGGTTTACGGAAGGTTTAGAGGAGAGGAGTAAAGAGCCCGAAAGTTACAATAGAGATTTTCGACCAAACCTTCAGGATTCATATCCGAGAAACGTGACGGTCATAAGGAACTCTGAAGAAAAACCGCGCAAGTTTAGCAACCTAGATAGTTTCACACCGATAGAGTACATCAGAAAACTCAAAGATTACTTTATCGAAGTGCATATTCCAAGAGAGAGGGAAATGAAGATCGTAAAATGCTATCTGTCAGATGGGCCCCTTGAATGGTTTAGGGCATTCAGATATACCTTCATGAACTTCGATGAATTCGCAGAAGCACTAATAAAGCGTTTCTGGCCTACTGAAGCTCAAAACTCCCTACGCGCAGAAGTATGCTCACGAAAATATTCAGGAACTCTTCCCACACGATACGCAGACTTCTTCACGAGTCAGTTAGCCAGACTCAGATTTCTTCAACCCCCGTTATCTACAGCTCAGTTGATAGACGCGATAGCCAGGATGCTCCCTGTTGAAGTCAGACGTCTAATTATCTCGTCAGGGATCAACGATCTAGCAAGTATGGACGAATTGCTCAGAAAACTCGATTACACGAGTCTTATGCCAAACGTTGTTGCGAAGAACCAAAGGCAAGAGTACAAAGACATTAACACAGTATATCTTGACCAAACACAACAGACAGACAATCCGAAAGAACCAGAAAAGGGAAATATTGTTCCTGAGGAATAATTATTTCCGGGATCGCAGACCTGAACCCAGATACAGGAGATTCCGTGGAGGCCGTCCATACCAGCAACAGCAAGGACGTAATAACGATAATAGCAATGGCAACTGTAGAAGTGGTTATTATCACAATAATAATAACTACCGATACAATAATAATGGTTATTATAACTGGAATAACAATAGGAATAACCAGAACTATAATCGTAATAGAAACTCCCAAGATGAAATTATGACGAAGGAAAAGTATGATGAATGTCATAAGGAAGGAATCCAGAAGGCCATGGGACAATGTATTTGATTTCATTCCCAGAGATCCTGATCTAGGAAGACAAGCGAGGATCGATATGGCGAAAGAAAGACTTCAGAAGGCAGCAGAGAAGCGCTTGAAACGAGTTGCAGGAAAACGTTTCGGTACGCCGTTAGAAATTGGAAATAAGGTCTTATTGCGCAGACCAGTGAAAGCGGACGTGAGCAAAAAGATATACCCCAAGTTCGGAGTAATATTTATTGACCTGTTCCGCATAACTAATGCTTATGGAAATAACTGTTATGAGTTGTTTGACGATGAAAATAACGTTATTCTAGGAAAATTCAACGCTATGAATTTGAAAGAGTATCATAAGAAAATAGGCAAAAATAATTCAATATACGACTTCAAGTGACATATCAAAAGTCTTGAATTAGTATGATTAAAAACAATTTGCAACTGTTTTTAACTTGAGATGACGGAGGAATCCACCGGTAAATTGAATTATTTAGGGACAAAATGAGAGTATTTTCCGTCCCCATGATAAAATTCAACTAGCAAATATAATTTCTGGAAGTGTGACACAAGAGTGTAGTGTTACAAGCTCGAGACTGTTGGAGAGCCCGATCACGTGATTTATTGCACAATGGACGCTTCTAGAAGGCTATATTTAGCAAAGCAACAGCGACTTTGGAAATTAATATTATAAATATTGTTATAAATTATGCTATTGTATCCCAGCCCAGAGCCAATGAGAACAGGTCTTATTGTTGAAGACGGGATCAATTTTAATTACACAATATGATGAAAATATGCATTTAGGCCCTTAGAAGAAGATTTTCTTATTTGGTAATTAAGAGAATATTAAGAGAAATTATGTCTGATACTTTAAAACCGCAGATCGGTTAATCTACGCAGTAATAAGCATTAGTAATCTACGAGCTAAAATTATGGTGGGAGATTGATTGATATGGCCGTCAAAAATTCGACTTGGAGGGGGAGATCCAAGGATCGAGGTTCTTATTCCAGCAGACTTTGAAGAGACAGGAAGTGTTTTTACTGGGTTAACGGAGATCCCAATGCGTAGTCCGATTGCGACGACTGTCGACTTGTGGAGACGCGAGGATAGCTAGGTGGAACGTAGGCGGTCACCGCACTTCCATTCTACGTGAAGTTGCGAGGAACATTGAATTGATTATATCTCTTATATAATTTAGATCTGAAGTTAAATAAGCATATATATGTATAAAAAACAGGTCGCATACTATATATTGTGAAAAGTCGAGCGTTTTAAAATTCACTGTTTCGACAATATAAGCCTGTTAAGTTAGATTTCCAAATGTGTTGGAAACAAAGCTGAATATCATTATAAATTGCAACGTGAAGTTGGCGAACGCAGTTCAAATGAACAGTGGCGGAGAACTTTTAATATTGGCGCAACACATAAACATTAACAGAATGACTATTATTATTCCTCAAACCTTATCATTCAGTATAATTAACATTGTTGATATGATGAACTAAATAGTCATGCGCCAGAGACATATTCGATAACAGGAGTTAAGATACAACGATGGAGCTTCGTTAGACAACGTATTCTTGAATACAGACGTAGTGTACGGTCCATCTTGTGCATTGTCGTCAGTCTACGAACATCAATATAACATCAATTAGCAATGGAAATATTTCATTCACCATTTATATGAATATTTCCATAATTATATTCCAATGATGAAGCTGATACATATTTACGACCGAGAATGACGACTTTACAGAAGAGATTTGTCACGACGCTAGGGAAGGGTAGCCCAGCAACACAGAAGAATTTGCCAGAAGGATGTCGTTCGAGCCCAGGCGAATGTTGGTGAATTCCAGAGAGGGACGTTGGATATCTCTGAGGTCGCAGATCCGAGGTTCGAATGCAGATCCATCTCAGTGTCTTGTACTGAGGAAACATCTAAAGTATTGTGGGAATACTTACATAGATCTTCAAGTATTCGTCCAAATAAGGTATTAGTGTATCTCAATTGTTATATAGAGCTTGATTAGTAACATTCTGAGCCAGCGATCTTATTCCATATTTTCAGCGAACTTATTCCATATTTCCAGCGATCTTATTCCATATTTTCAGCGATCTTATTCCATATTTTCACATTTCATGTATTTCAGTATTCATATGTATTTTACACTTCAGATGTGTGTTGAGATTTTTATACTTCAAGATTATGTAGAAGATGATTGCATTTCATCTATTTTTCAATTTTATTCTACTGATCAGTTGTGGAACTGACATTAAAATTTTGTTTGAGGAATCATATTGCCTCATGGGAGATTAGTCATTTCGACTCTCGAATTTTAATAATTTCATTTAAACCAAGTATTCTGATATTGTGTCATAGCTTCAAATTAAATTCTTATTAAAATTTAATTTGAGCACATTAATGTAACGACATATAACTTCAAGAAAAGAAGAAACATCGAATCATCTTGTTATATCATTAGTGTACATAAACTATCGACGATCTAAGAAATACTAGTCGTTTGATAAGGCCGAAGTCTTAATCCCTATGAACATTCTTTGTGTAGAGTGTAAAAACAATACGGCATTGACAAACCTTTCTTATTATTTGTAAAGCTAAGAGCTTTGTTCATTTAATATGTTAGAGGAAATACCTTTTAATAGACGATTATTCAAATCTTTGGCTAGGAATTCGAAGCTAGTTTATCCCGGTCAAGATTGAATTATATCTGACTATAAATAACATGTGTGTTATTTTATCCTATTTGTGTAACATCATTTCATTTTGTCAACATGATATTACAACGATAAACAATTTAAAGCTTGACAAGTGAGGTGAAACAGGAGTATTATTTTTATTACATGTATTTGCGACAGACGAGTTAACAGTTAATTACCTTGTTGTGGAGTAAACTTTAGGAGGTTAATCACGACTGTCTAATATCGTTCATTACATTTGGAAGTTTCGTTTGAAGAACTTACGCATGTATAATTGTAGTCCAGTAGTCATATGCAATGATACTGAGGGTCATGCCAATATTTGAGAGAAGTTCCTACATAAGATATGTTAATAACAATTAATCCTTTTTTGGTTATTGTTTAACATAGTAGATGATAACTGTTTATGCCATATATACTGTTATATGAGGATTTGCAGAGCTATGGAGTGCTAATGCGAGGGAATTCCGCATTTTAAGGAAGTCAAAGTATTGTTGTTCTTTGATAAAAAGGCATGTATCATGATAAGAGCCGTTGTATACAAGTAGTCCAGTTCTTGTGAATTAACGATTTAGCTGTGTCAACAGGAGGGTTTCAGCGGAAATGCAACTTGAGAAAGATTGTCTACTCATATCTATAATACAATTATTAAATTTTATTAAACCCGAAGTTATGTAATTACGTGCAGTTTACCTTAATTAGTCGACTGTAATATACCGACAATGTAATGAAACCTATATAAAACGATGTGTAAGCAATATATTAAAACTACAGAACGTTAGAGAAGGATGGTTATGTGAAAAACCAGTGTATATATTTAGTTAAGAATTATATTGTAACCGTGAAGTTAGAATCTCGAAAGTGTCGCGTTAGCAACACTAGATAATGGATATTATTATAAACATATTACATGTAAATAATTTTTGTGGAAATGATTTAAATAGTTAAATAATTTAGTAGGATTTATTAATCAATTGTTTTGGAATAGTGTGTGTTTATGAGCGGATGTTTTGGGAATGAATGATTATTCATTGTTAAGAGAAAATGTGGAACCAGATTGGTCTAGAACAATTTGGGGGGTGCGAATGAAAGAGTGTATAAAAATTTTTGGAATGATTGTTTAAGAAACAGAGTAGTTATATGAACTTTTGTAAGATCTAAATTTAATTTTATGTGTTTTTAATAAAAGCACACACAAGCAGTCTCTGTGGACTAGCGAGAATGATTCACCGTTATGTTGGAGAGCGATGACATAATATAAACAGGTGTACTCCCACCGCCTTCTATATAAATTGTAAAACAGTTTCGAGTACGGCGTGGTGCCAGTATTTCATTGATGAAACAAAGTTACTGCACGTGCGTTCTGCAAACGCAGGGTTGTGAATGAAACCATGTGTCTCGAATGCCATTAAAAGACTTCATTAAACGTTTTTATTTTTACGCAGTGTTGGCCTGAAACAAGCCAAGATTTTATGCTCATAATTTTAATACAGCATTGTAGTAAGATGTAGAGTTGTAAGGAGGTGTGAATGATTGCGTGTTTTTAATTTTAATTTCTATTGTTAAATTCGCTTATTGTTATTTTGTTTATAGTAGATTAGTTTACCCTATTGTTAATAAATTTTGTTCAGATTGTTTTCCATTGTTGTTGATTTTAAATATAAGGTGAAGAATATTTTGGATATAGTGTAGACGAAGCTTAATTCCCAGTCCCCGAGAGGAAAGTAATGGTGAGTGTCCCGTGTAGTTGGTTGTTGATCCACAATATTCTGGTAACTGCTGTCTGTAAATCCCTAAAGGCCATGTTGGAAGCGATTTCTAATGTAGTATTTGCCGGAGCAGTTAGAAATAGGCAATCCAGCGGGGGCTATGGATTTCCAACAGGTTCCTTACCGGATTATTGGGTACAGTACCATCTCCTCTCGCTCGCAAAAAGCCCAGGCTCTAGCTGCGTTTCCTGTTAGCTGTATTCAGGTCCCCACTCACGTTAGTGACTTCACGGGCTTTGCGGTGACACTTTTCACCAAACATTATTGGTATTTGATGTTGGACTTTCGTCCTATTATCCACACTTGTTCCTCTGTCCGAAACCCACCTCCCTTTACTTCTTTATTCATCTTCCCTTGTGGGTAAGGTTAATTCTTAGCCAAAACCTGCCCAAAATTAGGTGCCAGAAACCCGGAAAGTCCATTTGTCAGTATTTTGCAAATCATTAATATTTACTTTGAATTTTTCAGCTTTAACTCCGCAGTGCAAAGCTTGTGAGGTGGAAAGGGATTGATTCTGTCTCCTTTGGTGCATTTCTCCCGTTCAACTTGTTTGTTGCCGCCAGTCTGACAGCTTTTCCAAGGTTCCTCAGTTGCGTAAGTTATACCTCAATTTACCTATTTCGCCATGCCTTCCACAGATAAAGATAGGGACGGCAAGGATAAAAAACTTACTTCCAAACGAGCTTCTTATAAAGAGCAACTTACCCGATTCCGAAAATACATCAAGGAATTAGATCCCTCAGAAGCTCAATTAGATTTGTTAAAACATCGCGTAAAGGACTATGAACGTTCTTATGAAAACTATTGTACTATTCAAACCGAAATCGAAACCTGCATGCTCAATCAAACTGATGTTCGAGTAGAGGTAGAAAATCAATACTACGATGGTATAGCCTCCGCCTTTAAAATAATTCGCCAACTTCAGGAGGAGCAGAAAAGGGACGGTTCCGTACTTAGTTCCCTTCGCGAACAACAAACCTCTTCTCGTGAAGGCACTCACAAGCCCAAACCAATTTTACCTAAGATTAATTTACCCCACTTCTCAGGAGACGAATTAACTTGGGATTCTTTTTACGAACTATTTTGTACTCTAGTTCATGAAAATGAAGATATTCAAGTCATTTACACGTTTCATTATTTGCGATCTATTCTACAAGGTCAAGCCCTGCAGTTAGTTGAAGCACTCCCATTAAGTGCCGAAAACTACCCCATTGCCTTTAACCTGTTGAAAGAAAGATACTTTAATTCACGGCTACGTATTCAACGCCACATTAAGGCTCTATTCAATTTGCCTGCGTCACAGCACAATGACGTCACTAGTCTGCGTACCCTCATTGATACAACACAACTTCACGTTTAAGCTCTATCCCAATTAGATCAACCCACTGATCACTGGGACACTTTCCTAATACATTTAGTTGTTTTTAAAGTCGATGTTGCTACCCTCAAGGCTTGGGAAATGGAACTTTCCAAAGATGACAATTACTCGTATGAGCATTTAGTCACCTTCATACATGCTAGATGCCAACTCTTAAATGCTTTAGCTAATCAAAGTGAACCCTCTTCTCCTAGCTCTGAACTTGAATTACTGTCTCTTAAATCTAAAACCGAACACTTAGCGTCTAGTAGCCAAAAACCCGGGTTAAGCTCGTCTAAACTAAAGTCAAACGCCACTGGTTACCCAACTAGGTCCAGTGAACGCCGCATTGCTAGTTCTCTCGCTTTAAACACTCAGACCGAACCCCGTAATAGTTTAAATGAACCATTAAAGTGCATACTTTGCAAGGATTCCCACTCCTTGTATCTGTGTAAATCTTTAAAAGAACTGTCAGTCGACGACAGAAGAAAATTAGTTTCCCAGAATAAACATTGCTTTAACTGCCTAGCACCCAAGCATTCTGCTTCTAATTGTAAGTCTTCAATACTTTGTTACCACTGTGAAAAACCGCACCACACTTTACTGCATCGTCATGGTCAATTGAGATCATCAGCAGCATCTACTTCTCAGAAAAGTGATAATACTGGCAATCCTAGTGCGTCTTCTTACATTCAAACCGCTAAGTCTTTGCGTAGTGCTCTAGTATTGTTATCCACCGTTCAAGTCGAAGTCCAGGACAAATTCGGCAACTGGGTCAGTGCTCGTGGTCTTCTTGATTCAGCGGCAACTCATGATTTTGTGTCCCATTCTTTGATTAGAAAAATAGGCCTACCTGTAAACCCCACTTCTATCAATGTATCAGGCATTAACAGCTCAAAATCGAAAGCTTTACAGTTTTCAAAGCTAACCATAAGAGACACTTGTCACAGAAATAACTTTCTCAAACTGAATTATATCATTCTCAATAGCATAGGAGAAGATACTCCAAGTCACTCTGTCGATATTTCAGGATTAAACATTCCCTCGCATTTAAGGTTAGCCGATCCTCTGTTCAATGTACAAGGCCCCATTGACATACTCTTTAGTGCCAATGTTTTCTGGAATTGCCTTCGTAAACAGGTTCGTAAGTTATCCTCAAACGTGGTTGCCAGAGACACTAATTTTGGATGGATCGTTACTGGTCAACTTCCTCATTATTCTCCCCAACCCGTATCTCAATGTTATTTTGTTAATACTGATTTGGAACAGTTCTGGAGGCTCGAAAGCGTTGATTCTCCTAACGTAACTTCTTCAGAAATCGAATTCTGTGAGTAACTTTTCTTGAACACTACCACTCGTTCTCCTGAAGGCCGTTTCATTGTTCAGATGCCAAGATTACTCAATCCCCCCAAACTTATTAATTCTCAACCTAAGGCTTGAAAAGCTCTCTTTGCTATCGAGAGCAAATTCAAGAAAGAACCTCTTGAAAACAACAGTACACTGATTTCATGGATGAGTATGAAAGCTTAGATCATATGGAAGTTGTCAGCAAAACTGACGATGAATTGCACCCCCCAAGCGAAACGGTTTTCTTAAATCATCATCCCGTGTGGAAAAACCCTCTTGTAAAGGATACAATCCGAGTCGTTTTCAATGGTTCATCCCCTGACGTTAATGGCAACAGTCTTAACGATACTCTTTACTCTGGTCCCGCTATTTAGTCAGATTTATCTGGTATACTCTGAAACTTTCGATTATTTCCCATAGCTGTTATAGCGGACATCAAACAGATGTACCGTCAGGTTTTAATTCAGCCTGAACAACAAGATTTCCAAAGAATCTTGTGGCGCGACGAAATCAGCAAACCCATTAACATATTTCGCTTAAAGACGGTCACTTATGGCTTAAAACCTTCCGCTTTCCTAGCTATCCGATGCCTACATTTGTTGGCCTCTCAAAATGGTCATTTATTTGATTCTAAAGCTTCTGAAGCACTAACTACATCATTCTATGTTGACGATTACTTGCAGGCCTTCCCCACTCTGGAGGAAGCCTCTTTCGTGTCACTAGAACTTCAGGCATTGCTAAAGAATGGAGGATTTCCACGTCATAAATGGAATTCCAATTCAGCGAAATTTCTCGCCCAGTTTCCTATTGAAGATGTTGACCCCTCCTCCGTCGAAATTTGTGGAAATTCGGAAACCATAAAAACTCTTGGAGTTCATTGGTGCACTAGCACTGATACTCTCATCTATAAAGTTTCGCTTGCCGAAGAGCTTCCTAACACAAAAAGGCAAATTCTCTCTGAAATTGCAAAAATTTTTGATCCGCTTCAATTCCTTGCTCCGGTTATTGTTATAGCCAAACTTTTCATGCAAGAGCTATGGTCGCTCAAATGTGAATGGGACGAAACTGTTCCCCTTTCTTTTCATAACAGATGGCTCTCTTTTCGTAGCAATTTGCTTGATCTTTCTCATATGGAAATTCCTAGGAATTTAGTTAACGCTCATCTTAATACATCTTTTTTCCTTCATGTGTTTGCAGACAGTTCCGAAAAAGCTTACAGTTGCTTTGCATATTTGGTTTATCGCGGTTCGTTAATGGATCTTCAGTTTCCAACCTTGTTTGTGCCAAATCGAAGGTTGCTCCTCTTAAAACTATTACTTTGCCTAAGCTTGAATTGTGTGCTGCACTCATGGCCGCAGAACTTGTCAAGAAATTATGGGAAGTCTTAAAAGTCGAATTTTTGCAAACCTATCTGTGGAGCGATTCCATGATCACTCTTTCTTGAATCACCAAAATCCCCGTTCATTGGCAAACTTTTGTTGCAAACAGGGTTTCCAAAATTCAAACTCTTTCTTCGGGATGTCAATGGAAACATGTGCCCAGCGCTGACAACCCCGCCGACATCATTTCTCGTGGATGTTTACCTTCTCAATTACTAGTATCTCAGTTGAACTGGCATGGGCCCTCGTGGTTAATCGAAAACTCTTCTTGTTGGCCTTCTAAACCTCCAGTTACAAACTCCAACTTGCCTGACGCTAAAGTATCTAAATCTACTGCTTCGTGTCTTGTTTCCAACGTTTTTCTTCCCTTGTTGTCCAGCTATTCTTCCTTTCACAAGTTAATTCGAATTTTTGCCTATCTTCTTAGAAGGAAATATTTTGTGGTTGACCAACCTCTTCTCCCTAAACCACACCTTACCAATCATGAATTGAATCTCGCTACCATTAAGGTTTTGCATCTAACACAGCAAGAAACCTTTTCTTCTGAATTGTCTTTGCTTTCTGCTAAAAGAGATCTTCCGAAATCCAGTCGTCTTCGTGACTTAGCCCCGTTCCTTGATGACAATAGGTTACTCAGGGTAGGTGGTAGGCTCTCGCAATCTTTGCTTTCTGAAGACAAAAAAGCATCCTGTTATTTTGCCTTCTAAACATCACGTAACTTCTTTAATTATACGTCAATTTCATTATCGTAATCTGCTTGTTGGTACACGCACACTGCTTTGCTTCTTAAGGGAAAAGTACTGGATCATAAATGGAATTCATGAAGTTTCATCTGTAATTCACAAATGCATTCCTTGCTTCAAAGCGAAACCTAAAGTCAATACTTTCGAAGTGAAATGCCATGTCCTGTGGTTCGGATTCCACGTAAAAAGGAGGTCCCGTGGCTCATACTCACAAGATTCACGGTCACGTAAAACTACAATCTCCCTTCCTAAAGTCAATACTCAATTAATGAGCGATCTGCCCTCTTTTCGCTCTTCTCCTATACGTCCTTTTGCTTTAACTGGTGTGGACTATATGGGTCCGTTCCAATATCAACGCAATTCCCCTGAAGCTAAACGCAAATTGTTTGTTGAGCTCTATGTTTCTCTCTTTGTTTGCAAGGTTACTGGCGCGATCCATTTGGAACTAGTAACGAATGCCTCCACTTCTTACTTTTTGTCAGCCGTCTCTCGCTTCGCTGCTAGGCGTGGTGTTCCTTCTGAGACGTTCTCTGATAACGCTTCCACTTTTCAAGGCGCAGCTTCCTTGTGGAAGAAAGCTCTCACATCTTCTTCTGCCATGGAACAGATTTCTAATTTTTCATACTCAAATGGTTTCAAAAGGCGTTTTATACCTCCCTACGCCCCTCATCACGGTGGTAGGTGGGAATCCTGCGTAAAGCTTACTAAACGTCATCTAAGAAAGGTTTTACGTAATTGCATTCTGACTTATGAAGAATTTAATTCGCTCTCTATTCTGATTGTAGGTGTTGTTAATTCTCACCCTTTAACTCCCCTTTCCAATGACCCTGATGACCTGCTTTCACCCAAACCTGGTCACTTCCTTATAGGCACTTCGCTTTCTGTCCCTCCTCCCCTTCCCAACTCTTACAGAGATTCTAATTTACCTATTGTTTGGCGTAAAATAGAAGCCCTCCGTAATTTATTCTGGAAGAGGTGGAATTTGGAATACTTAACTTCCTTGCAACAGAGACAGAAGTGGTTCCTTTCTAATCCCGACATTAAAGTGGGGGACTTGGTCCTGGTTAGGGATGCTTCTCCTCCCTTGGTCTGGATCTCTGGTAGAGTGACCGAGTGTTACCCTGGAAGGGATGGAAGAGTTAGGGTAGTCAAGATCTTGACCACTAATGGGCATATTATAAGACCACTGTCTTTAATTGCTCCTTTACCTTTAAGTTCTTAATTTCATTTCTTTTGTTCTCTGTTGGTATTTGCTCCTCCCAGCTTGGTGTATTCTTTGGAATACACAGTAAGACAGAGTGAGCTTTTGCATCTCTTTGCTTTATTTCATTCCTTCCCTTTTTCACAAACACCAACAGTGATCTCCTGGTTTCCTTTTGTTGGTATACTTTGCTTATACTACCTGTGAGTCTGTTCTAGATATATATCTTCCATGACCCACCTAGCGTCATCAAGCAGCGAATCTCTGAAGTTCCTCAATTTTTCCCTGTGCAAGAGGACTTTTTTACCAATCTGGCCACCAGATCTCGTCGCTATCGCCAGCTATCATCTCCGTGATCAAGAGGACTTCGTCTACTTTCTCATCCACCAGGCTTCGCTAGTGACGTCTACTATCAACTCTTTGAAGACCATTTCCAAGGGAATTAATTCTTACAATGTTGGTTATTCTTATGTATATTCCTTTGTCTCCTACCCCCACTCTTTTCCCTTTCCTGGTCTCTCCGTGCTTCGTTGAGCTGGCCTCACTTGTGCTCAGTCGTCAAGACTCCCAGTCAGAGCTTACCTAGAGCTCGTCTCCTCTCCTTGAGAGACAAACTTTCAAATTGGACGCCATGTCCAGATCGTAACTAACGGTTAACTAGTAGAATCGCCGTTCATCAGAAATAAGCTAAGTACTACTTCAACGTTCTTCAACTCCGTTTAATTGCTTTTAAATAGCTACATGCTTTTTAACCATCATTTACAGACAGTGTGATATTACTAAATGTGGAGCAATAACCATCTTCGTGGGATTTTCGAGGTTGGACTTTGTCTATCTAAGCTAATCTTACCATGAAGCAGCATTTCTTATGCTTATTAACTGAGATAATTTCTCACAACGTGGGACATATTTAAATTACCCACTGTCTGTAGAAAACTTAGCTCGTTCCACAGCTGGACCGTTTCTGTCAATTTCAACCGTCATGATTGTTCTGGAATTTTTCATGCCAAACAATTCATCTCTAAGTTAAACCTTCTAGTATTTTCCACTCACATATGGGAATACTTTTTCTAACCAAGGAATCTTCCTTATGAACAGCTATTCAACACCTATTTTTTTTCTTGGGGGCGTGGTGGCTCAGCGGTCTAGCAGTATGCCTCTCACCAAGGCGGTCCGGGTTCGATTCCCGGTCAATGCATGTGAGATTTTCGAAGTGAAATGCCATGTCCTTTGGTTCGGATTCCACGTAAAAAGGAGTCCCGTGGCTCATGATCTCATGATTAACGGTCACGTTAAACTACAAGCTTCCTTCCTTTCCTAATTTTTCTTCCTCCGTTGGAATTTTTCTGCTGCATTTAACTATAACCTACAAATTTGCAACGCAATAGACTCTCGCAAATCGAGTGCAACTAGTTATTTTTCACCATTGCAATAACTTTCCTTGCTATAAACTTTCTGTGCTACAATAGTGAACTTTTCAGCCACGTCAATAAACAATAGTGAAACAGTGCTCGTTCGATTTCTCATCCGCGTAGCACTCGTCCGAAATAAATAAAAATAGGCCAAGAACTTTCCTTACAAAGTTCCTATTTCCTCTTCTTCAACCCCTCTTTACTAACAAATTAGGTTAAATTTTAAATTTATGTATTTTGCAACGAGGCTTCGCCAAATTATAGGCGCATTTCTCCACTTTCCATTTATTCACTCTGTATAAATATCAGCAGTTAGAAACTGTTTATTAATCTTTTTCTTTTCTTGCTAGCACAAGAATTGGTTGTTGTCTACCAAACCTTTCAATAATCTCTTTAATCCAGGTTTCACGAAAGGTAACTGACCCCATTTTTTCCTCGTGATCCTGTTTAAATATAGAAGTTCTATAAACTTCCTTCTAATTTTTCTCTTCAGGTTTCACAATAAGTGACCTGCCCTATTTGTATAACCTCTAAAAGTAATTCTGTATTATTATAAGAAGTTATAGAAACTTCTATTTCATTTCTCCCTGTTTTTTGTTGTTACTTTCGAAGTTGTTATTTGTTCATATTTCTAAGATACCGTACCCATCTAGAAATCCTTAAAGTACACTTCTTGTACTTGATTTATTATTTAACTTTAATTACGTTAATTATTTTCTATTTATTAACCTTAGCACCATTTCAAAATCTTTCGAAGGTTTTAGTGGTTTTGGTTCTAAACCAAAAAATTGTCAATTGCCGGGTGCAAGCTATAAATGATTTTAGGAGGTCTGCGCCCTCAATTGTTTTTAAAATTAAATTATATATGTGTTAAATTGATTACACCTTTTTGCATTGTTAAATAAATTTAAATTTACTCTTTTGCTTTATCATTTCTCTAAAATAACGATTAGGCAAGATCCTGTCTTCCCCTATTGTTCCTATGGGCTTAAATTTAAAAACCTCACAAATAAAATTAATAATGGTTCCACTTTTTGTTGCATCTGAGCAAGAACTTTTAGTCACAAACTTATTAAAGCATCTCTTAGCTTTGATAGCTAATTCTAACTGGCAAGTAAGGCAAGCATAGCTCGCTACGCCAGCTTCCTGCTTGTTGAGGTTTTCTCTACAACTTATGGTTGAAAATGAAAATCCACAGCCTGCTTCCAGTCTCCGACCGGGTCAGGAATGGAATGAATGAAGCCCCCATCTAGCGGCGAGGATATGAACTGTGCCGGCTGCCGAGGCCTGACGCACTCCTCTGGGGCAATGATTAAATGAATGACAGATGAAATGAAATGATAGTGGAGAGTGTTGCTGGAATGAAATTTTGACAGGGAAAACCGGAGTACCCGGAGAAAAACCTGTCTGCCTCCGTTTTGTCCAGCACAGATCTCACATGGAGTGACCGGGATTTGAACCACGGACCCAGCGGTGAGAGGCCGGCGTGCTGTCGCCTAAGCCACGGAGGCTTACAACTTATGGTTGGTTTTCCAAATTTTATTTTTTCTCATTGTCTAAACTTTTAGTCGTCGCTTTGCTGGGTAAAAGCTTAGTCATTCCTAAATGCAACTATTGGTGCTCTTACCAAAATTATTCCCAAGGGTATAATTTCTTTATCCCTATCCTTCTTTGAAACATTCGGTCGCTTTTTAGAAATTCTACAATTTCAAGAATTAAAACATCACGGCCTATTCAAACTATTTGTATTCTTCAAAATATTTGTTTAAAACAAACTCCTTTAAAAAGGTACGTAGGAAACTTATAATTTCTTTCTTTGCCAGACCACCATCCTTCCCCATAGTAGCCGAATCTTGTCTTGGAAGGGACGGTACCATCTCCTCTCGCTCGCAAATAGCCCAGGCTCTAGCTGCGTTTCCTGTTAGCTGTGTTCAGGTCCCCACTCACTTTAGTGACTTCACGGGCTTTGCGGTGACACTTTTCACCAAACATTATTGATATTTGATGTTGGACTTTCGTCCTATTATCCACTCTTGTTCCTCTGTCCGAATCCCACTTCCCTTTACTTCTTAATTCATCTTCCCTTGTGGGTAAGGTTAATTCTTAGCAAAAACCTTCTCACTGGTTGAAATACAGTATTTATATTTCATAATCTGTAACGAATATTGCTATTCTCATATCCATGAACCTATCATAGCCAGGAAGCTCCCACGACCATTCAAGACAAACTCGTACTTCGCTGTAGATCTTGCCTGCAGGAATTCTGAGGAAAGGTGTAGAGTAACATTACCCACACAGCACTCTTTCACCCACCACCAGCAGCGATATCTCCCTACTAAACACTTAACAACCACTAATGACTAAGCCGCTTGACAATGTGACCGCCACTTCCTTACAAGAATAGACTCTTCTATTTCAGCCATTGTCAACTCGAATCCAGCCAGGCCTTTGCAGTCAGTTAAAAGACAGCATGTGAAGAGGTGAATTCTAGTCCGTGTTCAATGGAAGTGGTTAGCCTGATTTACAATAAACTGATACAAGTAACGCTATTACCCATGGATAAGTGGCTTATTAACAGTGGTACTGAGAATAGTAAGAATAGTAAATTGTGTGTTATTAATTATTATTATTGTTATTATCATTGTAACTGGTGTAGTTGCAGTAATTAGACAGAGGCAAATACTGTACTGTAGATCTTGTGATTCGTTTCTTTCTTTTAGTGCGAAGTAGCCTATGAGAAGTGTTAGAAAGGGAAAGAAGAATGAGAGGGGGAGGGGGGGGGGGCGCTGGATATTTCATGTTTGAAAAGGGGGGGGGGGTGCGACAGATAAAGTTTGAGAAGCCCTGCTGTAGTGCAGACGTCTACTGCGAGCGCGCTCTGTAACACCACCTGCAAGCCAATGCTTGTCGGCTTTTTGCTGCGAACACAAAGGGGTCACTGTAGGTTCACGGACGACACTCGACTGTGTTCGCTAATGGGCGCGCTTTTTTAGAAACCAGGTGTAATGTAAATAAGCAGAGGAGCGTACAAGTCCAGCTTCACGTTGTTTTGCCACATCTCAGGTTTCTCCCAGTGGATTTCAACGTCCGATTTCTCCACAATCTGAAGTTATTCCCATTCCAGCTGTCTCTCAAGCTCCTTCATCATTTACAATATTTCTACTGTGTCTATTTTGGTTTCTCAACATTCCAAGTTTCATCTAAAAGGCTCCGCAGTCTTAAATGGATAAAAGTAAACTCGTGTATCTCACTGGCATCTCGCTAGTCTTCAAAATTGACATCGCCTGAGTGACTTGCATATCAACCAGCACCTCAAATCAGAATTAAATTTATACATACATACATACATATATTTATTTGAAAATGTGGACGCTGTCCATCATCATCATCACTGGAACGACAGCCCTCTGTGGGCCTTGGCTTTCTGAAGAAGTTTTCCCCATTCTTTCTTGTTAAGTGCTGAGCTCCTCCAATTCTTGTTTCCAATTGTCTTTACATCCTCTCTCACTCGATCTTCCCACCTTAGCTTTGGTCTTCCGACTTTCCTGGTTCCTTCTGGCATTGCATTCAATATCCTCTTTATCATTCTGTCATTAGCACGTAGCACATGTCCTGCCCACTCCAACCTTCTGATCTTTATACATTTTACAATATCTGGTTCATTATATCAATCATACAGTTCATGGTTATATCTTCTTCTCCATTCACCATTTTCCTCCACTGGCCCAAAAATTTGCCTCGAAATCTTTCTTTCAAATATACCAAGTTGTCTTTCATTAGATTTTGAGTGTGTCCAGGTCTCAGCACCATATGTTAATACAGGCTTTACTAAAACTTTATACATTAGGACTTTAGTTTTCCTGAACAACAGCTTGGACTTCAGTTGCTTTTTGAGACCATGATGACACTTGTAAGCAGACAGTATACGCTTCTGGATTTCAGAGCTAACATTGTTCTTGGAATTAACTTATGATCCAAGTGGGCATGGTGGCAAATTACAATAACTAAGTGAAATGAATCATTCATAAAACTGGAGTAGGACGCTGACTTACCGAGGAACCTCTGGTGCCGCACCAACAGGCTGAAGACTGGACATGGTTGCTGCAATTATTTCAGGTACAAGTGGGGCTGGATCAGCTCACCAATGTGTGAGTTTAACCTGGAAGAACAGACGATCGAACATCTGGTCCAACGCTGTCCTCTTTATTCGTACCCTGGCATTCCTGACGATTTGTTCGCTCTCACACCAGATTTAACCGAATGGTTGAGAAGGATGGACTTTAAAGTTTGAATATTACCCTGTTATGTATAATTGTATATTGTATAAATTACTATACGATTAAAATAAATAAAATGTGCTTGGTCAGACGCAGCTGGTCATTAAGGGCTCTCAGGCGGAGCCTCTCTTGATAGATTCTATAAATATAATAGGAATTTATAGTTGAAATTAATTGAAAGCATGTGTACATTTTCTTCTTCTTGAATAGTTCGCAACAATACCAGGTGAATCAGCTGCCCCTAATAATATTGTTTTATGCAACCCAACTAACGCGTGTTGTGAGGAAGTTCGATATTTAACTGTTAATTTGAGCTCAATTCAAAGGAAGCGATCATTTACAGTTACTATAGGCATTTAAATATTAAATATGAATTTACATAACATCTTAAATCAATCAAGATTCCAACAGTAAAGTAAAGGAAAACTAAAAGCAATATTTTCTAATAGTTTCTAATATGAAATGTGCGTCTGGTTACCGTGTACACCGAGAGATGGCAGCACTTATGTATTCTGTACATTATCTGACCTTTTGCCAGATATTTAAAACATAAAATACCAAAAAAACAGGGTATGACTCACATGAACACAGGAAATTTGGATGTGACCTATTAATGCACCATGCACGCACAATTTAAATGGCTCCGCAATACATTTAAAATGTCCGCAGATAAAAACAACTAGTATCCACATGTGCTCTGATGTCTGGACTACCAACTTTTGACAAAAACAGATTTAGGTTTTTTGGCCGTTTTTGGGCTAAAATCTCAGTAGGCTCCCCCCTCCACCAATTGTCAGTAACCGCCGGGTGATAATCTCAGTCGCCTTTGGAATGTGCGCTTTTCCCATACCAGCTATGGCTTGTACAAAGCCTGGCTGTCATGTTCACAAGTTCAAGAGGTGCATGGAATATTAAAAAGAAATATTGATTACAAAATTCCAATAATTTCTCTTTTCTTTCGCCGAAATAGTTCATTTTGTTATTAAAGATATTTATCGCAAAAATTCACGACAAAAGATATCGCAATTTTAGATACTGTTACCATCCTATTCGCAAAGAAATTGCATTTTCGTTTAAATGAACAATTAATCACTTTTATCGTGACTGCGAAAATCTGTAGTCTTTAGTTATAACTATACCCATACATTCATGAGAAAGTAGGCTATGTGTTCTTTACTGAACATATTATTTTATCATAGAACATTTTTTCTTCTCTTCAATGCCGGGGGAAATGACATAATTCTTTTTCACAAGAACTATCTTCATTTACTCTATGAACCCGTTGATGTTGGGCCAGTTGCTTCTGGAGGGGATGAGCTGAGTCAAAATTACATTTGGTGAGGGTGTTGAGAACCCGGCCATAATGAGACAAAATCAATTAATGCTAACATACGGTCCCGAAGTTTCTATATTTGATTCGTGTTTGATTTCATTGGCATTTGATACATTGTATTTGTTGCACTCATCAATGTGCGAATGCTCGGAAACTAACTATTTTTGCTTTAGCACTTTTATATTCGACTGCCGAGTACTGCTCTGCTGTATGATTGAATAGCTTCCACACTCGACTGGTAGATGTCCAGCTACGTCACCCAATGAGAGTTATATCCGGTACATTACACCCCACTCCTGTCCATTGGTTATCGGTTCTGAGCAACATTGAACCTCCTTATATCAGACTGAAGATATCCCTTGCTAGAGTATGGTCGAGGATTCTGATGAACAGCTCTCTTCCCATCCATCAGGATACAGACGAAAATGCCGTAACGAGACTGAAGTCCCGGAAACCTGCTTGGAGGACAGCCAAGGAATTAACTGCCATGCCTTTCAGACCTAAGGAGGCATGGAAACAAGAATGGTCTCAATCATACTCGTCTGGCATTTCTATCAGGGATCCAACAATAAAACTGGCTGGGTTCAATGTCCCTCGCTCCACCTGGATCAAACTTAACAGGATACGCTGTGGTGTTGGAAGAAGTGCTTCTGTTCTCCACAAGTGGGGTTGGCTGAAGTCTCCTGATTTTGACTGTGGTTCTGAAATGCAAACCATCATGCACATTGTGAAGGACTGCCCTTTGCGAGCATTCTCTGGATCATTCGAAGACCTCCATCGTTTAGCCCCTAACGCAATCACTTGGTTGGAGAGGCTGAGAGGCTACCACATTGCCAAAGCCTTTTTCACATTTCTTTGTTTCTTATATATATTTATATATTTTGTGACCCGATTGTCAATTGTAACATCATATGCTAATAATAATAATAATAGTATATCTATTTCGTTGATGGTAAATTAATAAGTCCAGTTTCCTTCGCAAAATCACCTGGCTTTTTCTTGACCCGACATTGTATAAATACGGATAAACTACAGTTTCCAACTAAAGTTTAACTTAAAACAGCAAAACAATATTATTCATTTTCCAAATTGACACTCACACTCGGATATTAACAGGATAGGAACTGACAAGTGGTAAATTTCTTTTGGAATGGGATGAGAATGAAACCTATTTCACTGGCACCCCATGACTAACTGAACAGCTGACTAGTTTTCTCATTCAATAAGTGTTAGGATAGGGTAGCGCTAAATATTTATATTTATATTTATATTTATATTTATATTTATATTTATATCTATATCTATATCTATATCTATATCTATATCTATATTTATATTTATATCTATATCTATATCTATATCTATATCTATATCTATATCTATATCTATATTTATATTTATATTTATATTTATATTTATATTTATATTTATATTTATATTTATATTTATATTTATATCTATATCTATATCTATATCTATATCTATATCTATATTTATATTTATATTTATATTTTCATTATTTGCCACTGAGGGGGATTGATCCCCCTGATCATCTATATTTATATTATGCCACTGTGTTGGGCACTCACAACTTCAGTAGTATGAAAATACAGTAAAACGCTAGAGAGAACATTGCTGGGATATCGCGCCTACCAGCATTGCCTCTAAATATTGTTGGTGGTATAACTCGACAGGCGTAGAATGTTACCTAAGAAAAACATTTCACTCACGTGGCCAGATCGCTCTGAATGTTGAGCTCGTGATGTGGCACCGTAAGAGGATCTAACACAGGAACTTCCAGACCAGGTATGCCCCTTGGCATTAGTTCTCGTAGAGATTCAAGAGCCTTTATGATGGCTTCATCTATTTCATTTCTCGCCTGCGGCAACTTGTGAACTGTTCCTAGGAAGAGAGAAAATTACTGGATTAGTTTCAGAATCAGAAGCAAGATTGATACATAAACATTTTCATTTGATAGTTTTGCCTTTCAGTGTCCAGTCTAGTCTCAAAGCCTCTGTTTGCGACTAAGTCACCTCGATGATGCCTTATTAGCAGTTCAATGCGGCGTCCTCTGCTTCTACACTTCTCACTTTGAAATCGTTAAACACTGAAACTTACAATGTCCCCCCCCCCTAGGTCTACCTCTACTTATCTTACCTTCTACAGCCGAACTCATTAACCTCTTTGGTAATCTCTTGTCCTCCATTCTCTTCACATGACCCCACCATCTGAATCGGCTCATACGACTAGCGTGTTCATTTCTTACTTAACTTTTATCTCTTCATTACGAGTACTTTCCTGTCAATGGTCCCATTTATTTGTTCCGGCAATCGTTCATGCTATCCTCATATTAGTTACCTCTAGCTTATGTATCAGATATCCTAAATCTACCCAGCTCTCACTTCATTAGAGCAAAGTTGGTCCAAATAGAAGCATTTGAAATGTGGCCTTACAGGAGAATGATGAAGATGGGTAGATACGGTTACAAAAGAAGAGGTATTAAGACGAGTGGGAGAGAAGAGATGTTTCTGGCGAATGCTACTGAAGAGAAGAAATAGGTTGGTAGGACACATACTAAGACACCCAGGAAAAGTAAGCTTAGTTATGGAAGGAAGGGTCGAGGACAAGAACTGTAGGGGTAGAGCAAGGTTAGATTATGTTAAACAGATTGCCTCGGATGTAGGGTGTGGTAGCTATGTAGAGATGAAACGATTAGCTCAGAACAGGGAGGAAAGGAGAACTGCATCAAACCAGTCAAAAGACTGAAGACTCGAACAACAACACTATTTCTTCCCCATACTACCATCCTGAGAGAATACACAGCCAAGTATTACCCTTTCACGAATTGATTGCCGGCGGTTGAGATGGGAACTATTCTTTGTTTACTTGTGCCACTCACCAGCCAGCTTTGTTTATAGGTACAGTTGCGCGAGTAGGATATGACTCAGCTCCAGTAGCCTCAGTCATCGTTTAACTGTCCGTGGTAACATGAGCTCCTGTGACGCTTATCTGACGCGATGCTGCTTGACTTAAGTGCAGACAGCACTCTGTAATTGCTGTGTCCTCCGCTTCGTCCCGCGGGGCTCATGGTACAGTAAACAACGAACGCTCGCGCAGCCACTCTCAGCAGCAATCAAATGTTTAATGGGTAATACTTAAAATGTCCCACCTGTTCCACTTTAGATCTTACTACCTGGAATTCTACGAGGGTAATTCCAAAAGTAAGGTCCGATTCACCGTAAATATTTGAAAGCGGCGCCAAGGGCAAAACACGCATGCGTGACGACTCCTGGCATGCCTTGCGCGGCAAAAGTCGCCAGTAGCGTTGTTACTGTTGCTGAGTGCTGTTGATAATGTCAGTTCACAATGATTAAGACAATTAATCAGCATGCCGATTGTGAATTAAGGGCAGTGATATGGTTTCTGTCTGCAAGAAACATTTCTGCGGCAGAAATTCATCGGTAGATTACTGAAGTGTACGGTCCTAACATAATGAGTGATAGTAAAGTGCGCAAGTAGGTGCGAGCCTTTAATGAAGGACGGGAAAATGTGCACAATGTACCCCGCTCTGGCAGGCCATCAGTGATTTCAGACGAGTTGGTTCATGCGGTTGACGACAAAATTCGTGAAGATCGACGATTCACTATTTCAGGGACAACAATCAATGAAGCCGCCTACTACGCTACCCTGACGAAACTTCGACGTGCAATCCAGAATAAGCGACGTGGTCGTTTGTCGTCTGGAGTGTTGTTGCTGCATGACAATGCCAGACCCCGTACTGCGAATGACACGCAAACTCTAATCAAGAAATTTGGACGGGAACAGATGGACCACCCACCGTACAGTCCGGACTTGGCGCCAAGTGATTTCCACCTGCTCCGCTACCTAAAGGAGTTTCTTGGCGGCAAGCGCTTCGACACAGCTGATGAAGTGAAAGAAGCTGTTAAAGACTGGTTAGCTTCGCAGGTGGCCGAGTTCTACGACTTAGACATTCAAAAGCTTGTGGAACGATGTGACAAATGTGTAAATAAGTATGGAAATTATGTAGAGAAATAGAGAAAGACGTAAGGAATGTCAATAAAACAATTGTTTTGGAAACAATTTTGATTTTGGATGTTTTTTTCACCTGACCTTAGTTTTGGAATAGCCCTCGTATTATCTTACGTTTCTTCCCTACCAACAAAATATTCGTGTTTGAAATGCTGATCTTCAAACCATACACCCTACATTTCTGTTCAAGTTCTAACGTGTTGGCTTGCAAGTTTTCCGCAGATCCCACCATTACTCCCAGGTCGTCGGCATAGGCCAGGCTGTTTACCTGTTTCCCACCTAATTGAATCCCACCCAACCAGTAAAAGCTCTTCAGCAAATTGTCCATATCTAAAATAAACAGTAGCGGTGGATGTGTTCAAGATTATGCTGTTAAAATTATTATGCTATTGTAAAAAGATTCATGAAAATTCCATAAAATAATTTAATAATGCAGTCAAATGGCCAGTTATATACATAATAAATCAAGATGATTCACAACAGAATTGCGACAATGATAAAATTCTATCTGTACATCCATTCACGTGATATCTCTCACAGAGTATCCCACACATACGACAAACGGAGTCCACGCATGGCTCATGAAAAGGCATGGTCCTACAACACTTGTGATGGAAACCATGCACAGCAAATCTGGCAACAAGATGTCTGAGCTGATAATTTCCTTCTCCCCAGTCCGTCGTTATCATGGCATCCGTGGTGTAAATTTCCATCCAAATATATTTCTTCTTTGCTATGTGTTCTCTGACTACCTCCTTGAAGGCCGCTGTGGGCACAAGAAGTATTTTCAAGCGTAGATCTTTTAATAGCATAGTTTCTTTAGATAGTTCGGAAACTAATCTAGAACTTGTGTACCTGGATACTCAAATGGTTGTTTTTAAAAAAGCGCTCTTTAACCTTTTCAAGCGTCCTTAAGTCAGTTGTCGTCAGCCTATCCCAAATAATCTCTATCCCGCAAGTTAGAATAGGAATTATTTTGGCTTCGAATAAAGCCATGACAGTCTTCAGAGATAGTCTGTTGAGAAGTTTAATGCTATATACTGGTTTTACTGCCGCAGTAAAAGTGAAGCAAGAGAGAGTCTTGAAGAACATCCCTGAACAAATTCGATTAGTTCCTGTTGATAGTTTATGAGAATAAAGGTAAATAAAACGTTGGAAATTAGCCTGGGCAATATAGGACTTTGTGGAGTGCCTATGTAATCCATCTAGGAATTCGGTGTAATCACGCAAACACAGTCACCCGATTTAATTTTGGGGATCGATTATTATTCTCCTTAGGATATCTAAAGAAACGGATTTCCGAACCTACGTGAGAAAATTCTCGAACAGCATCCGGCCTATTCACTATCTATCAATACGGATATCACAAATTAAAAAATGAGACCTTATTTCTTTATGTATTTATTTATATACATAGGTTACAATTAGCCAGAAATCGTGTTAAGGACAATCAAGTAGCATAGTTACAACTTGGCATATATATATATATATTGTAACATGATATCGTCTAGGTTAATGGTACATTAAATTGTTAGTGACTAACTTATAAGTTATTCGGTATGATACATTTTAGGCTATTGCTTAAGGATACATATTGAATATAGACTACTAATTCCTTAATAGGAAGTCTCTTGTTTCCTCTTAAAGGTTTTTATAGAGAAACTTTCCTTTATGTATAATGGTAGTGATTTATATTCCTTTATTATATAACATAATTACTTTAGTTCCAAATTTAGTGGATTGGGAATGGCTGGTAAATATTCGATTTACTCCTTTTGTTGCATAATGATGAATGTCATTTGCATGGGTAAAATGGATGTGTGTATCAATTTGTTTTCTAATTTGTATACAAATACTGTTGCTGACATAGCTACTTTTTTGCAGTGGCATACATTTAGTTAGCTACGAAGCTAATAGAGTTGAGGTGCAGAAAAGCTAATGCAGTGAGTTCTCAGTTGCGATATACAGTATTCTGCAAACAAGAAGTTAGTGTAGCGACGAAACTCTCCCTACATTGCTCAGTATGTAGACCGACCTTGCTGTATGGAAGTGAGAGTTGATAGCTAAATAGCTAAATATTTTTCGCATTTGATAAAAGTTACGCCAGTATAGTAGAAGAGCCCGCCATACCTCCCTCAAAATGGTCAAAAACCACAGAATTGCACCCATTCAGTAATTATTTTTGTAAGTTTAAAGGAAGGTAAAACTGTAGAATGCAAAGATATTATCGGTTTATGATGAGTAGGTTGGCTCAGGCAAGGAAAGCATTTCTACTGAAAAGAAAACTGTTGACATCAAATAAATATTTAGGTATTAAACGGTCAGTTTTGAAAGCCTTTGTCTGGAGCGTAGCGCTCTATGGAAGTGAAACGTGGACTGTTGGCGCAGCAGAAAGAGGAGAATAGAAGCATTTGAAATGTGGCCTTACAGGAGAATGATGAAGATCAGATGGGTAGATAGATAAACGAATGAAGAGGTATTAGGACGAGTGGGAGAGGAGAGATGTTTCTGGTGCCTAATACTGAAGAGAAGAGATAAGTTGGTAGGACACATACTACGGCACCCTGGAATAGCATAGTTAGTTATGGAAGGAAGGGTCGGGGAGAAGAACTGTAGGGGTAGACCAAGGTTAGAATATCATAAAAAGATGGCTTCGGATGTAGGATGTGGTAGCTTTGTAGAGGTGATGAAACGATTAGCACGGGACAGGGAGACATGGAATACTGCATCAAACCAGTCAAAAGACCGAAGATTCAAACAACAACATCTGGACTTACAAATAAACACTAGTACAGTCCTCACAATGAGTCCTGTTATCAGACAGATTTCACACATACCTGGAACAAATCCACAACCTGGAAAGCCGTTCAGAATGAATAGATTGTCATATCTATCTAATATAAAGCACAATGTTTGTCTGTCTGTTATGTAGGCCTATACAAATCTACACC
The DNA here is from genome assembly GCA_946902985.2 of Meconema thalassinum. NCBI lineage: Eukaryota > Metazoa > Arthropoda > Insecta > Orthoptera > Tettigoniidae > Meconema > Meconema thalassinum. Next base: position 597,788,334 of record OX336388.2, on the reverse strand, counting down.
GTTTCACCGATCTGAACCAAAATTTGTATACTTACCCTTTGGAACCCTACGGGTAACCCTGTCAACTTTAAATTTCGGACAGACCACCCCATTCCCTGCATTTAATCCCTTTTGCAAAAATCTACACCGTTTCACCGATCTGAACCAAAATTTGTATACCTACCCTTTGGAACCCTGCGAGTAACACTGTCCACTTAAAATTACGGACAGACCACCCCATTCCCTGCATTTAGGCCCTTTGGTCCAAATCAACACCGTTTCACCGATCAGAACCAAAATTAGCATTCTTACCCTTTGGTACGCTGCGACTAACACTATCTACTTGAAATTGCGGAAAGACCACTCCATTCCCTGCATTTAGGCCCTTTGCCACAAATCTACACCGTTTCACCGATCTGAACCAAAATCTGTATACTTACCCTTCGGAACCCTGCAAGTAACACTGTCTGCCTGAAATTGCGGACAGACCACTCCATTTCCTGCACTTAGGCCCTTTGTCCCAAATCTACACCGTTTCACCGATCTCAACCAAAATTTGTATATTTACCCTTTGGAACACTGCAACTAACACTGTCTGCTTTAAATTGCGGAGAGGCTACTCCATCTCCTGCATTTAGGCCCTTTGGCACAAATCTACACCGTTTCACCGATCTGAACCAAAATTTGTATACATACCCTTTGGAACCCTGCGAGTAACACTGTCCACTTAAAATTTCGGACAGACCACCCCATTCCCTGCATTTAGGCCCTTTGACACAAATCTACACCGTTTCACCGATCTGAACCAAAATTTGTATACTTACCCTTTGGATCCCTGCGGGTAACCCTGACCACTTGAAATTTCGGACAGACCACCCCATGCCCTACATTTAGGCCCTTTTGCACAAATCTACACCGTTTCACCGATCCGTACCAAAATTTGTATACTTACCCTTTGGTACCCTGCGAGTAACACTGTCTGCTTGAAATTGCGGACAGACCACTCCATTCCCTGCATTTAGGCCCTTTGTCCCAAATCTACACCGTTTCACCGATCAGAACCAACATTCGGATACTTACCCTTTGGTACCCTGCGAGTAATACTGTCTGCTTGAAATTGCGGGCAGACCACTCCATTCCCTACATTTAGGCCCTTTGGCCCAAATCTGCACCGTTTCGCCGATCTCAACCAAAATTTGTATATTTACCCTTTGGAACACTGCGACTAACACTGTCTGCTTGAAATAGCGGACAGGCCACTCCAACCCCTACATTTAGGCCGTTGGGCACAAATCTACACCGTTTCACCGATCTGACCCAAATTTTACATACTTACCCTTTGGAACCCGACAAGTAATCGGACAGACCACACTATTCCCTGCTTTTTGGCCCTTTGACACAAAACTACACCGTTTCACCGATCTCAAATAATTACCGTTTGGAACACGTCGAGTAACACTGTCCACTCGTAATTTCGGACAGACCACTCCATTCTCCGCATTTAGGCCATTTGGCACAAATCTACATCGTTCACCGATTGAAAACAAAACGTATATACTTACCCTTTGGAACCCGGTGAGTAACACTGTCCACTTGAAATTTAGGACAGACCACTCCATTCCCTGCATTTAGGCCCTTTTGCATATATCTACATCGTTTCACCGATCTGAACCTAAATTTGTATACTTACCCTTTGGAACCCGACGAGTAACACTGTCCACTTAAAACTTTGGACAGACCACTCCATTCCCTGCATTTAGGCCCTGTGGCAAAAATCTACCCTGTTTCACCGATCTGAACCAAATTTTACATACTCACCCTTTGGAACCCGACGTGTAACACTGTCTAAATGAAATTTCGGATAGACCATTCCATTTACTGCATTTAGGCTTTTTGGAAAAAATCTACATAGTTTCACCCATCTCAACCAATCTTTATGTAAGTTACTTACCCTTTTGAACCCGACCAGTGATTTTTAAGATATTTATTTTAATACAGTACATTGTGTACATTATAAGTTGAAGTGTCAATTCAATACAGGTAGTATTTTCCCTTATCATCCTCATCATAAGGGCAAATGACCTAGATGTTACGCCCATTACACCATTAATCACCACACACAATAAGTCTTCCTCGCCTGTGAATTTTGAAATATGTATTTCCATTACGGTAGTTTGTAAGTTTGACGTGTCAATTCAACAGAAGTTTTCATTATCATTCTTATCAATAGGGCAAATGACCTAGATATTACGCCCTCGTGGTCTTTAGGGGGCAAATGACCTAGATTTAAGTCCATTGTATTTCTAAGGAGACTTTGATGCATTATCATCATTCCACCGGGCGAAGCCGAGTACTACTGCTAGTTTAGTATATAATTAAGAAAAATCACCAACCTGTTACAACTTTACGTACTGTTGTCAACTTCTGATTGGGTAATTTTTGTCCACCGACTGGAGTGATGATGCATATGGCAATCCCTAGGAGTGCCATTATCTCAGCGTACCTTCCTTTCATGATTGCTCTGTAAACATAACATTATTGTGATATCTTGTGATAATGATATTAATTATGCTTTATCGGCATTCGGACAAATTCTCGGACACATTTAGCAAATGGCGTTTGCAATTTTATGGGCATATTCTCAGAATGAGTAATCACAGGCTGAGTAAGACTTTTTAAATCTTACTCTCTCAATGAAAGCTAAGATCAACTGGTTGTTTGAAGTTGAAAAAGACCTTCAGGAAGTAAACATCTCACGTGTTATGGTACTGAACAGATCTAAATTCAGAGACCTAATTGACAATCATCAATTTTCAGACCACCCAAACATTACATCCAACAGAAATTGGACGGAGGAGCGCAGATTGAGCCATTGCGAGAAGATGATGAGATTCTGGGGGAGTAAGAAAGCAAGATCAAATGGATAGGTTCAATCGCGGTCCTTAGACGGGCATAACGATGTAAAAACAAACCCGTAATAATAATAATAATAATAATAATAATAATAATAATAATAATAATAATAATAATAATAATAATAATAATAATAATAATCTCTATCTTTTCTCTATATATATAAAAATGAAAGTTTTTCTGCTTTTTTTTCTGAATTTCCACGGAAGTTCGAGTTATTAACGCGTTTCAGACTGGTTTATAACGGTTGCGCGAAAAAACAAAATTTTTGTCTGTCTGTCTGTCCGTCTGTCTGTCTGTCTGTCTGTCTGTCTGTCTGCGTACAACTTTGCACGCGCATCACTTGAGAACGGCAGAGTGGATCAACGTAAAATTTGGTACAGAAGTCCATCAGAGGCACGAAAGTAATCATTGATGTAACTCTTCTCCATACCTATCATAAAAGAGGGCCTACTCCCTTAAAATGCATGCTGAAATGGGCGTAGAAAAAACGCGACAAAGCTCATTTTCAGCGTCTCAATGTGAGAAACAAAACTCGGTCCTAAAACCAACAGTTTTTGAGATATACCCAAAAAACTGATTTCATTTATTAAGCTCTTAGCTGAAGTACCCGTGCTTCGCTACGCGTCATAAATAAATTAAAATGTGAAGGTGACAGTTAAAATAGGGGATAGGCGAGGTGCTGCGCAGAGGGAGATTAAGGATGAAACATTTTGTCCAACTACAACGCTCGGCGTTGACCGTGTTTTATAGCACAAATTTAGATTTTACTCGCTAACCGTTGGAGATACCTTTCGGATAGAAAATGTAATTTTAAACCTCGTATATGCCATCAAAAGTTTGCTATTTCTTAGCGTTCTCTTTTTATTTCAAATGGAAATATGAGTTTGAAACCAAAGGGTGTAGTGACGTCACTAAAATGGTCGCCATCTTTAAATAGTGCAAAGTATTGTAATCAAAAGTAACCTATATGTTAACCAGGTAAATCAGCTACTTCCATGCAAAATTCACGTATATCGGACCAGTGGTACTTGCCAGATTGAGTAATACACCGACACACACCATCTCATTTTTAGCCTTGCTTCGCTCGCGTCATTACTTACATTACTTACAAGGGTAGGAGCGATCATCCTTTCAAAGTTAAGGGCCGACCACAGCGAACAAATTATGGTAAATATTCTTTTGTAAACCGTGCCATTGATAACTGGAACTCTCTACCTGCCGCAGTCTTAGAGCCTTTTCCCAAACATATAGGTGTGTTTAAGAAAAGACTGACTATTTGTGTAAATACTCCAGTTTAATTGTTGTATAATTGTTATTGAATTGTTATGTGTAATTATTTATTTGATATGTATATCCAATTTGCCTCCGGGGGCCACACCCTCCATTGCAAATAAATGAATGAATGAACGAATGAGTGTCATATTGTTATATAATGAAATGCAGTTTTAACCCCGTTTACACCCCTTTAGAACTTGAATATCCAGAAATCCCTCCTTAGTATACGTTTTCGACACACAACGAACATATCCCCAAAATGTAATTCTTCTAACTTTAATAGTTTTTGTTGGTCGATGAGAGTGAACATCCAAAAATCATTCCTTAGTGGACGTTTTTCTTCCAAAATTTCACCCCTCCCCATAGGCCCCTTAAATTGCATTTATGAAAAATCGGTCGAACACCTATTTATTTATTTATTTATTTTTAAGCTGATTGATTTCCGAGGAGTTTCAAACTCCTCGCCTATGTATTTTAAGAGATACACGCTCCGTTAGGAATCTTTCAACCCCCACTTTTCATTCCTTTAACCTCATAACATACACTACATGGAAAAAACATTAGACATGTGTCAGCTTATTTGTAATGATTAGTATATATGCCAAGTATCACATCCCCAAATGAAACCACTCGTCAGATATTGTTATTCAATGAAATGCACGTTTACCCCCTTAACTCCTCTTTAGAACCTGAATATCCAAAACTCTTTCCTTAGTGGACGTTTTCGACATACAATGAACATATCCCCAACATTTCATGTTTCTAATTTTAATAATTTTGGCTGGGCGATGATGAGTGAGTGAGTCAGTCAGGACATTTTTTCATTTATTTTTGATAATTTCACCCCTCCCCATGAACCCCTTAAATTGGATTTATGAAACAAACTGTCGAACGCCTATTTACTTATTTAAAGCTGTTTTCCCCCTGAGTTTGATGAGTGACTAAGTGAGTCAATCATTTAGGACACTTTCTTTCCTGTTTTCCCCCCCAGAATTTCTCCCCTCTCCAAGGGCTCCTGAAATTGGATTTATGAAAAAAAAAACGGTCGATCACCTATTTACTTGTATTTTAAGCTGTTTTTCCCGCCGAATTTAAATTTTTTCGCCTATGTCGTTTCAGAGATACACGCTCCGTTAAGAATCCCTCAACCCCCAATTTTCACCCGTTTCGCCTCATAATATACATCACATCGACAAACCCTTAGACATATGTCTGATTATTTTTAATGATTAGTTTCTATACCGAATATCACATCCCCAAAGAAACAAATCATGTGATATCGTTATTCAATGAAATGCATCTTTACCCCCTTAACACCTCTTTAAATCCCGAATAAACACAAATCATTCCTTAGTTGACGTTTTGGACATACAACGAACATATTCCCAAAATTTCATGTTTCCAACATTAATAGTTTTCGCTGGGCGTGATGAGTGAGTGAGTCAGACAGGACATTTTCTTTCAATTATTTTTACCAGAATTTCACCCTTCCCCATGGGCCCCTTAAATTGGATTGATGAAAAAACCCTTGAACACCTATTAACTTATTTTTTAAGCTGTCTTTTTCCCCTGAGTTTGATGAGTGAGTGAGTCAGTCAGTCAGTCAGTTAGGACAATTTCTCTCTTTTTTCCCCCCAGAATTTCACCCCTCCCCATTGGCCCCTTAAATTAATTTATGAAAAAAAAAACGGTCGAACACCGATTTACTTATTTATTTAGCTGATTTTCTTTCTCTGAGTTTCAAATTTCTCACCTATGTCGTTTAAGAGATAGGCCTTCACGCTCCGTTAGGAATCCTTCAACCCCCACTTTTCACCCCTTGCACCTCATAATAATACACCATATCGAAAAACCCTTAGACACCCGTCTGCTTATTTTTAGCCTACTTTTCACATTTTGCAAAAATGAGGAAAAAGTAGACTTATGAGATCGGGCAAATGTGTGTGTGTCTGTCTGTCTGTCTGTCCTTCTGTCTGTCTGGCTGTGTGTGTGTCCCCCCCTATCAACTCCTAAACGGCTGCAGCAATCGAAACAAAATTTGGTAGGAGTAAAGATCTATACCTGAATATCTCACGGCCATATTTGAAAATGATGTCAGTGCTACCAACTGCTAAAAGATCGCAATTGAAATTTGAGCTCCATGTTGGATATCATGGAAAGTATGAATGGGAGCTATTTCAAAATTGGCACACGTACAGATCATAATATTTCAGTTTAATTTCCAGGAGGCCAAACATGGCAGTGTTGCCAAAATGATTATAAGCCTCCTGAGAGGTCCAATTTTTAAATGCATATAACTTCTACACTATCAAGCGGAATTCAACCAAATTTCGTATGTTGTATGTGTACATAACCAGATATGACTGAGCGTATTCTTAAGACCTACCAGGGCTGCCAACTGTTAATAAATGCTCCTAATTTATTTTATCCAAATACCAATATATCAGAAAGTATGCAAGCCGACAGCTTTAAACTATGCACACGTATAGTACCTGACATTCTATATAAATTTGGAGTAACTTATATACGTCAGTGCTACCAACATGATTCTAAGCCTGCTGACAGGTCCAACTTTAAATACATGTAGCTTCCATACTATCATTTGGATTTCAACCAAATTTCGTATGTGCTATGTGTACCATAACAGATATGACTATGCGTATTCTAAGGAGCAACCAGGGCTGCCAACTGTTAATATGTGCTGTCCCTATTTTTGTTACCCTAATATCAATATATCAGAAAGTATGCAAGCCAATAGCTCTAAACTTTGCACACGTATAGTACCTGGCATTCTAGACGAATTTGGAGTAACTAATATACGTCAGTGCTGCCAACATGATTCTAAGCCTGCTGATAGGTCCAATTTTAAAATGCATGTAACTTCTATACTAACTAATGGATTTCATTCAAAATTGGCACAACAATAGATCATATTATTTCAGATTATTTCCGACCAATACATGCATGACATTGTTGCCAACATGATTTTACGCGCGCTGTTAGATCCAATGTTTAACTGCATGTAACGTCCATGCTATCCAGTGGACTTCAACCAAATTTTGTATTTAGTACCGTAAGAGACGGAACTAAGAATATATTCAGTCATCAGGGCTGCCAACTGTAGTGCTCTATTAGGATACATTATGCCAGGTATACAGTATTTCGAACTAATTGGAAATTTCGATATTAGCAACTTAATTTCGTCATTATTCTAGATAGGTTCATATTCTGTAGAATAATCATTGGCATGAAAAGTAGGCTGTATAGTTCTTAACGGAACTTCTTGTTAATGATTAGTTTATATGCCGAGTATCACATCCACAAATGAAACCACTCTTGAGATATTGTTATTCAATGAAATGCAGGTTTAACCCCCTTAAGACCCCTTTAGAGCCTGAATATCCAAAAATCCTCCCTTAGTGTACGGTTTTGACATACAACGAACATATCTCCAAAATGCCATGTTTCCAACTTCAATATTTTTGGCTGGGCGATGATGAGTGAGTGAATGAGTCAGGACATTTTCTTTCATTTGTTTTTCTTCAGAATTTCACCCCTCCCGATGAACCCCTTCAATTTGATTGATCCAAAAAAAACTGTCGAACAGCTATTTACTTACTTTAAAGCAGTTTTTCCCCCTGAGTTTGATGAGTGAGTCAGTCAGTCAATCGGTTAGGACACTTTCTTTCCAGTTTTTTTTCCCCCTGAATTTCATCCCTCCCCATGGGCTCCTTAAATTGGATTTATGAAAAAACGGTCAAACAAATATTTACTTATTTTGTATGCTGATTTTTTTCCGCTGAGTTTCAAACTCCTCGCCTATGTCGTTTAAGAGATACACGCTCCGTTAAGAATCTTTCAATCCCTACTTTTCACCCCTTTCACCTCATAATATACACCACATCGAAAAACCATCAGGCACGGGTCTTCTTACTTTTTAATGATGAGTTTATATGCCGTGAATCACATCCCCCAATGAAACCATTCGAGAGATATTGTTATTCAATGAAATGCAGGTTTAACCCCCTTAAGACCCCTTTAGAACCCGAATATCCGAAAATCCTCCCTTAGTAGACTGTTTTGACATACAATGAACATATCCCCAAACTGTCATGTTTCTAACTTCAATAATTTTGGCAGGGCGATGATGATGAGTGAGTGAGTGAGTGATTGAGTCAGGACATATTCTTTCAATTTTCTTTTTTCAGAATTTCACCCCTCCCCATGAACCCCTTAAATTTGATTTATGAAAAAAAAAACCTGTCGAACAGCTATTTACTTACTTTAAAGCAGTTTTCCCCCCTGAGTTTGATGAGTGAGTCAGTCAGTCAATCAGTTAGGACACTTTCTTTCCTGTCCCCCCCACCAGAATTTCACCCTTCCCCATGGGCCCCTTAAATTGGATTTATAAAAAAACGGTCAAACAAATATTTATTTATTTTTTATGCTGATTTTTTTTCGCTGAGTTTCAAACTCCTCGCCTTTGTCGTTTAAGAGATACACGCTCATTTAGGAATATTTCAATCCCCACTTTTCACCCCTTTCACCTCATAATATACACCACATCGAAAAACCCAGCCTGTGCTTGAGTCCAAAAGGGCCAAAATCAAAAGAATGAGAACGACTATCGAAAATTCATGTAGCCAGCGGTTCCTTTCGGGTCCTAAACTATGTGTATGCAAAATTTGGTTGAGATTGGTGGAACGGTGTAGATTTGTATACGGAACAGACCCACCCACATACATACCCACATACAGACTTTCACTTTTATATATTAGACAAGCTGTACCCGGCATGCGTTGCAATGCCAATCAAAGAAAGTGTTGGCGTTGAAATTCTGTTTCTTGAAGTGCTTTTGGATACACAACATGTTAACTGCCTCTAAGCTATCATAAAATGGATTTTCTAATTTAGAACCATTCGAGGGAGCGTGCACAACAACTTTCAAAAAGTTTCATCGCTGTCACTCATTTGTTGAATCTAATCGTACGCTACCTATTGTGAAATGGATTTACTAAGTCGAAACCCTTCCCTGGCGTGTACACAATGACTCATCAATGATTCATCGCAATCGGATGAATGGTATATGCACGTATAGGGGTTTTTGTTTAAACGATTCGTGCGCTGTCACTCATTTGTTGAATCTACTCGTGCGCTACCTATTGAGAAATGTATTACTAAGTCGAAGCCCTTCCCTGGCGTGTACACAATAACTCATCAAGGTTTCATCGCAATCGAAGAATGTTATATGAACGCAATAGGGAATTTTGTTGAAACGCTTCGCGCGTCGTCACCCATTTGTTGCATCTACTCTTGCGCTACTTATTGTGAAATGGATTTACTAAGTCCCCTTCCCTGGCGGGTACAAAATAACTGATCAATGTTTCATCGCAATCGGATGAATAGTATATGAACGCATACCTGATTTTGTTTAAACGATTCGCACTCCGTCACTCATTTGTTGAATCTACTCGTGCGCTACCTACTGTAAAATGTATTTACTAAGTTAGAAACCGTCACGTAAGTGTCCACAACATCTCACCCAAGTTTCATCGCTATCGTCGTTCATTTGTCGAATCTACTCGTGTGCTACCTACTGTGAAATGTATTTACTAAGCCAGAAACCTTCCTTGGAGTGTCAACCATATTTCACCCAAGTTTCACCGCTAACGGCAGAATGGTATATGACCTTATACGGGACTTTGTTGAAACGCTTCGCGCGTCGTCCCTCATTTGTTGAATCAACTTGTGCGCTGCATATTGTATAGGGGATTTACTAAGCCAGAAATTTTCCATGACGTGTACACAACATCTCACCCAAGTTTCATAGGTACGGACGAATGGTACATGTATGCATACGGGACTTGGTTGAAACGCTTCGCGTGTCGTCGCTCATTTGTTGATTCTACTCTTGCACTACATATTGTAATATGGATGTACTCAGCCAGAAACCTTCCCTGGAGTGTACACAACATCTCACCCAAGTTTCATCGCAATCGGATGAATGGTATGTGAACGTATACGGGACGTTGTCGAAACGCGTCGCGCGTAGTCACTCATTTGTTGAACATAAACGTGCGCTTCGTATTGTAAAATGGATTTACTTAGCCAGAAACCTTTCCTGGAGTGTACACAACAATTCACCAAACATTTATCACTATCAGACGAATGGTATATGACTTTATCCAGGACTTTGTTGAAACGCTTCGCGTGTCATCGCTCATTTGTTGAATCTACTGGTGCGCTACCTATTGTAAAATGTATGTACTAAGCCAGAAACCTTCCCTGGAGTGTACACAGCATCTCACCCAAGTTTCATCGCTATCGGATGAATGGTATATGCAATTAAATGGGACTTTGTTGAAACGCTTCGCGCGCCGTTGCTCATTTGTTGATTTTACTCGTGGTCTACCTATTTTTAAAGGGATTTACTAAGCTAGAAACCTTCCCTGGAGTGCACACAAAATCTCAGCCTAGTTTCATCGCTATCGGACGAATGGTATATCAACGCAAACGTGACTTTGTTGAAATGCTTCGCGCGTCGTAGCTCATTTGTTGAATCTAATCGTGCGCTGCCTATTGTAAAGTGGATGTACTAAGCCAGAAAATTTCCCTGCAGTGTACACAACATTTTACGCAAGTTTCATAGCTATCGGACGAATGGTATATGAATGCATTCGGGACTTTGTTCAAATGCTTCGCGCATCGTCGCTCATTTGTTGAATCTACGCGTGCGCTACCTATTGTAAAATGGATTTACTAAGTCAGAAACCTTCCTTGGAGTGCACTCAACATCTCACCCAAGTTTCATCGCTATCGGACGAATGGTATATGAATGCATACGGGACTTAGTTGAAATGCTTCGCGCATCGTCGCTCATTTGTTGAATCTACGCGTGCGCTACCTATTGTAAAATGGATTTACTAAGTCAGAAACCTTCCTTGGAGTGTACTCAACATCTCACGCAAGTTTCATCGCAATCGGACGAATGGTATATGAACACATACGGTACTTTGTTGAAATGCTTCGCGCATCGTCGCTCATTTGTTGAATCTACGCGTGCGCTACCTATTGTAAAATGGATTTACTAAGTCAGAAACCTTCCTTGGAGTGTACTCAACATCTCACCCAAGTTTCATCGCTATCGGACGAATGGTATATGAACACATACGGGACTTTGTTGAAATGCTTCGCGCATCGTCGCTCATTTGTTGAATCTACGCGTGCGCTACCTATTGTAAAATGGATTTACTAAGTCACAAACCATCCTTGGAGTGTACTCAACATCTCACCCAAGTTTCATCGCAATCGGACGAATGGTATATGAACACATACGGGACTTTGTTGAAATGCTTCGCGCATCGTCGCTCATTTGTTGAATCTACGCGTGCGCTACCTATTGTAAAATGGATTTACTAAGTCAGAAACCTTCCTTGGAGTGTACTCAACATCTCACCCAAGTTTCATCGCTATCGGACGAATGGTATATGAACACATACGGGACTTTGTTGAAATGCTTCGCGCATCGTCGCTCATTTGTTGAATCTACGCGTGCGCTACCTATTGTAAAATGGATTTACTAAGTCAGAAACCATCCTTGGAGTGTACTCAACATCTCACCCAAGTTTCATCGCAATCGGACGAATGGTATATGAACACATACGGGACTTTGTTGAAATGCTTCGCGCATCGTCGCTCATTTGTTGAATCTACACGTGCGCTACCTATTGTAAAATGGATTTACTAAGTCAGAAACCATCCTTGGAGTGTACTCAACATCTCACCCAAGTTTCATCGCAATCGGACGAATTGTATATGAACACATACGGTACTTTGTTGAAATGCTTCGCGCATCGTCGCTCATTTGTTGAATCTACGCGTGCGCTACCTATTGTAAAATGGATTTACTAAGTCAGAAACCTTCCTTGGAGTGTACTCAACATCTCACCCAAGTTTCATCGCTATCGGACGAATGGTATATGAACACATACGGGACTTTGTTGAAATGCTTCGCGCATCGTCGCTCATTTGTTGAATCAACGCGTGCGCTACCTATTGTAAAATGGATTTACTAAGTCAGAAACCATCCTTTGAGTGTACTCAACATCTCACCCAAGTTTCATCGGAATCGGACGAATGGTATATGAACACATACGGGACTTTGTTGAAATGCTTCGCGCATCGTCGCTCATTTGTTGAATCTACGCGTGCGCTACCTATTGTAAAATTGATTTACTAAGTCAGAAACCTTCCTTGGAGTGTACTCAACATCTCACCCAAGTTTCATCGCTATCGGACGAATGGTATATGAACACATACGGGACTTTGTTGAAATGCTTCGCGCATCGTCGCTCAATTGTTGAATCTACGCGTGCGCTACCTATTGTAAAATGGATTTACTAAGTCAGAAACCATCCTTGGAGTGTACTCAACATCTCACCCAAGTTTCATCGCAATCGGACGAATGGTATATGAACACATACGGGACTTTGTTGAAATGCTTCGCGCATCGTCGCTCATTTGTTGAATCTACGCGTGCGCTACCTATTGTAAAATGGATTTACTAAGTCAGAAACCTTCCTTGGAGTGTACTCAACATCTCACCCAAGTTTCATCGCAATCGGACGAATGGTATATGAACGCATAGGAGACATACACACCCACAGACAAACTATCACGTTACATTGATTTTTATATATATAGATTGAAGGAATGCAGGCCGGTTACCATGGCAACACAATCTCAGATGTCCATCTATTTCTCTGGGCGGCTTCGGTGGCGTAGTTGGTAGCATGCTGAGCTTCTATGCCCAAGATAGCGAGCCGTAGGATTTTTTAAGAGCGTTAAAAATCCCGCAGTATGCCTTCCTTCGGAGGGGAAGTAAAGCCGGCGGTCCCATGTCATAGATTTATGGCATGTTAAAGATCTTTCCACTAATTACACCTGTGTGAAACTAAATTGGATAGGTTAAGAATGTAAACAACGCTCTTAGGTTGCTACGTTCGTTGCCAAGAGCCGACTGCGGTGGCGTCTAGTAGCTAGTTCTGAACTAGGCCTAGTAGTCGTTGACGGTGGCGTTTGGCGGCAAAAGTAGGAACTATTTGAAAATTCAAAGTTGCAGTCCCTACTTGAATTAAAAAACAGATACACACACTAATACAGTCATCACAATTAACACCGGTTATCAGACAGATTCTACACACACTCAAAGTACACGGGGCTACATGACCGCGTTGTCGCAGCCCCTAAACTAAGGAACCAACCAACCAACTCTATTTCTCTAAGACGCAATGCCATTTCATTTATTGCATTACTGTGAACGTTCGCAAACGGATTTAAGGTTAGCACGGAACCAACTTAAGCTGTAAAATTCATCAATACGCATATAATGCGCTTAAGGGGGTCAAGGGTTACTCTTGAATTTTTTCTCGTGATTTACACGGACGGGTGTGGTACTAAAGGTATATTATACCCCTATCCCTATATTATTAAATTATTATTATGATTATTATTATATTATGGCGTACAAGGACGAGAAAAACTCATTTTCAGCCCCTCAGTGGCTTGCAGGCTACTACGTTTTAAGGCTCTAAAACCACGTTTCTGAGAAATTCCCAGAAAAATAATTTAATTTAATAAACTAATAAAGACCACCTTGTGGCACAGTGGCTACCATTGTTGGCTGTCACCCCCGATGCACCGGGTTCGATCCCCGGCTCTGCCAAGAATTTAAAAGTCTTGGTATGGTCTGGTACGGGGTCTCCCAGCCTCGTGATGCAAAATGGGAACCTGCCGGATGCTATGGTAGGAGGAGGAGTGGAAAGGAACTGGCCACCCTACCACACGCTAACTCCGGCTCTGGATACCTGGTTAGTGATCCCTTGACTTAGTCAAGGGCTCTTATTCAGGTCGCCTACGTATCTGGAGGGGATATGGCACTCTCTTATTTTATAAACTAATAAATAGATGACGAGTACAGAAGAAGACCAAATCAGGAGTTATGAAGATATACTGAGAAAATCGCAGATGTGGCCAGGAAGAGACGTCTGGCTTTCTATGGACATGTCTCATGGATGAACCTAACATGACTGCTCAACTACTGGGGGAAGAGAAAGAGCGTGACACCGTCGCTAACAGTAGTTAACAAATGTATCCAAGAGCTGAAGATAATGAAAAGTGATATTAGAAGCCGATCGCATCTCATAAAGAGACTTAAACAGAAGAGTTTTCAGGACAGACAACCCTGTAAGAAAACCGGCATCATCTGGACAAAAGAGAGGAAGGAGAAACATACCCAGATAATGCGCAAATATTGGGCAAACATCAAGTCCCTCGCCAAACTGAAAAGTTCATCATCGTGGCCCTTAGCTGGCCCATCCGAAAGAAGGAGAACAACAACAAGAAGAAACTAATGAAGTAATGCAAGCCGGTAAACATGACAACAGTATCACAAGAGGTGACATCCAACGTTCCATTTATTTCTGTAAGAAACAATGCCACTCAATGTATTACATTTCTGTGAAAGTTTGCAAATGGCTATAAGGTTATCGTGGAATCATAAATAGACTGTAAAATTCAACAATGCAATTAAGGGGGTCAAGGGGTACCTTAGAATTTTTACACGTGACTTACACGTGCGATATGTTGTACAGAAGGTCTATTATATCTCCAAAAAGCAATATTATTTTCAAAAAATCCTGATTTGGAATAGTGTTTTTTGCAGTTTTTGGGAATTTGGGCCATTGGAGACTAAAAATCCCGAATTTTCATGCACCACAAGCCTTTATAAATTATTAAAGGGGTCTTCCTGGGGATGAGGACTTTCCACAACGGTGAGGATCAGTTCTAATTTGGCATATATTCCGTTTCGTCTGCGAGGTTTTCAATATTATTTTCACGTCAGGAAATACACGTTAGGTGAATTTAGTTTGAGAGCACATTTTAACTAATCATATTTTTGTCGATAAACGGGTTCATCGTAAAGATGATTTTGTTTGATACTGTGTGGTTGATATGTCTTTATGTTTATGTACGCCTATAATTCATGTTCGGGTGCTTGGAGCATCGTAAAATTAGGTATTGTAACCATGAGTCAATACACCAATCATTTAGAAAATGCTTCAACGTACTTCTCATAGAAGGGTGGGTATAAGGAACAACTTTTCAAGATACATGCTGAAATAGACGAAAAACAAAAATTATCCTAGAAGGACGACCAAAGCATACGTTGCGCTTCTCAACGTGTGACACAAAACTAGGGAGTCTATAAAGGGTGTCTGAAAACCACATTTTATGGCCCTTAAATTAACAGTGTCTGCGATATACCCAGAAAACTAACTTCGATCTGATAAACTTATGAAGGAATGACAAGCCCGTAACCATTGGAACAGTATCTCAATTGATAACGTCTGGTTATTAATACCGAAGACCGTTCGAAGAGCGGGTACTTCTGCTAGTGAAATGAAATGAAAATCCACAGCCTGCTTCCAGTCTCCGACCGGGTCAGGAATGGAATGAATGAAGCCCCTATCTAGCGGCGAGGATATGAACTGTGCCGGCTGCCGAGGCCTGACGCACTCCTTTGGGGCAATGATTAAATGAATGACAGATGAAATAAAATGATAGTGGAGAGTGTTGCTGGAATGAAATTTTGACAGGGAAAACCGGAGTACCCGGAGAAAAACCTGTCTGTCTCCGTTTTGTCCAGAACAGATCTCACATGGAGTGACCGGGATTTGAACCACGGACCCAGCGGTGAGAGGCCGGCGTGCTGCCGCCTAAGTCACGGAGGTTTCCACTTCTGCTAGTATATATATAAAAATGAAAGTTTGTTTGTTTTTTCTGAATTTCCAAGGAAATTTGCCTTATTTGCGCGTTTCAGACTGTTTTATGACGGATGCGCGCAAAATTTTTTTTTTTGTCTGTCTGTCTGACTGTTTGTTTGTCTGTCTGTGGACAACTTCGAGTCCTTATAACTTGAGAACGGCTGGGTGGATCAACGTAAAATTTGATACAGATATCCATCAGAAGCACCACACTAATCATTGATGTAACTCATCTCCGTACCTCTCATAAAAGGGGGCCTACCCCTTAAAATACATGCTGAAATTGGCGTAGAAGGACGAGATAAGGCTTATTTTCAACCCCTCGATTTGAGAAACAAAACTCGAACCACATTTTAAGGCCCTAAAACCAACAGTTTTTGGGATATTCCCAGAAAACTAATTTCATTTAATAATCTAATGAAACAATGCAAGCTGGTAACCATGGCAACAAAATCTCAGACGACAATCTATTTCTGTAAGACGCAATGCAATTCCATTTATTACATTACTGTGAAGTTTGCAAACGGCTATAAGGTTATCACGGAACCAAATTAAGCTGTAAAATGCATCAATACGTATAATGAGCTTATGGGGGTCAAAGAATACACTAGAATTTTGTCACGCGATTTTCACGTGCGGGTGAGGTACGGAAGGTCTTTCATATCCCTATCCCTATATTGTATTTATTATAATATTATTATTATTATTATTATTAGTATTATTATATTTTGGCATACAACGACGAGACAATGCTCATTATTATACCCTCAGTGGCAGAAACAAAACACGAGGGTTCCCGAAAACTACATTTTAAGGCTCTAAAACCAACAGTTTCTGAGATATTCCCAGAAAACTAATTTAATCTAATAAACTAATGAAGGAATGCAAGCCGGCAACCATGACAACAGGTTCTCAAGAGAAGATATCCAACGTTCCATTTATTTCTGTAAAAATCAATGCCACTGCACTTATTACATTTCTGTGAAAGTTTGCAAATGGCTCTAAGGTTATCAAGGAACCAACTTAGACTGTAAAATTCATCAATGTGCTTAAGGGGGTCAAGGGGTACCCTAGAAATTTTTCACGTGATTTACACGTGTGATATGTCGTACAGAATTGTATCTCCTAACAGTAACATTATTTTCAAAAAATACTCAATTAAAATAGTATTTTTTGCGGCTATTGGGAATTTGGGTCATTGGAGGCTAAAAAACCTGAATATCCATGCACCACAAGCCTTTATAATTTGTTAAAGGTGTCTTCCTGTGGATGGGGACTTTACACAACGGTGAGTGTCAGTCTTTATGTGAGGTGTATTGCGTTTCGTCTACGAGGTTTTCAATTTTATTTTCACGTCAGGAAGTACACGTTCGGTGAATTTAAATTGAGCACATTCTATTTTTTTTTTTCGACAAACGGGTTCATCGTAAGGATGATTTTGTTTGAAACTGTGTGGTTGATATATCCATATTAGGACTTCTGGGTGATATGTTGTAGGTTGGTTGGTTGGTTCCTCAGTTTAGAAGCTGCAACAACGCGTTCACGTAGCCTCGTGTGTGTAGAATCTGTCTGCTAACCGGTGTTAATTGTGATGGCTGCATTAGTGTGTGTTATCTGTATTTCAGGTAAGGACTGCAGACGATCAATTTCCAGTAGTTCCTACTTTTGCTACCAAATGCTACCGTCAACGACAACTAGCTGTGACTTGGCTACTAGATGCCACCGCAACCGGCAAACTTTGGAACTATTAGAGCGTTAATCAAATCTAACCTAAAAATTTAATTTCACACAATTGTAGTTAGTGGAAGGTTCTATTACATGCCATAAATCTATGACATGGGACCGCCGGCTTTACTTCTCCTCCGAAGTAAGGCAATCTTAGGGATTTTCGGTCTTTCTGTGTATCTTTATGTACGCCTATAACTCGTGTTCGAATGTTTGGAGCATCGTAAAATTAGGTATCCATGAGATTCAATACACCAATCATTTATAAAACTCTTCACCGTACGTCTCATAGAAGGATTGGTATAGGAAGAAACTTTTCAAAATACATGCTAAAATAGGCGAAATATAAAAATTATCCTAGAACAGGCTATTCCAAATCCACGAGTTTGAGTATGCGTACACGCGAGTACTCAGCAGTGATGTCAGAGCACGGCTGGGGAGGGACTGGGGGTGATAGCCAATACGTCACTGGGCGAAGGTCATAACACAAGTGCATGCGCTTCCTGCCAGAGGTATTCGCCGCGCAGTGACGGCAGCCCCCACGGCAGAGCTGTATTGCATGTTGCAGGTTTACTCACGCAAGGCGGCGAGTAATCGACTGGTCACTGGCGAGCTGCTCGCCTGGAACAGCCTGTCCTAGAAGGACGACCAAAGCATATGTTGCGCTTCTCAATGTGAGACACAAAATTCGGGAGTCTATAAAGTGTCTTCGAAAACCACATTTTAAGGCCCTTAAATTAACAGTGTGAGTGATATTCCCAGAATACTAACTTCGCTCTGATAAACATATGAAGGAATAACAAGCCCCTAACCATTGCAACAGTAGCTCAATTGATAATGTCTGGTTATTAATACCGAAGACCGTTCGAAGAGCGGGTACTTTTGCTAGTAATCTATATATTTTAAACACCAAGGTGATTTTTGTTACCGCGAGATTGAGGGAAAGGCTGAATCGATTAACTTCGTAATGCACTCTGACGAAAGCTCTTGGGCTGTAGATTTGCAGAGTGTCTTTAAAATAAACAAATATGTTAATATATATTTTTAATTGATAAAGGAAGATGCAAAATTCTTGGCACTAGCGAATGCGCAGAATCAGCTTGGTTCATGACAGACATGGCGTTTTAATGTGATAGTTATTTATAAGATTTTAAAGGAGTAGAATATTGTTTATGATGTTTCCACGATATATACTGGATTAGAATTATAAAAGACGGGAAATGTTGAAGAAATTAAACTGACAGTTGAGTGTGAATGTTGTTTACCTACCTTAATATTGCCCTAATTTACCAGTCACTTGGTAGCTCATGTGGTAGCATTGCGAACTCTTAATATATGCATCGTGGAATGGAAAGGGTTCGAATCCCACCTCGGACATGATTTGATGTGTAACATCTTTCCACCCGGTATCTGTATATTTTAGTGAGGGTGATTTTGAAAAATGAAACGGAAATGGATGGGTTGAAACAATGAAACGGAATTGTACGGGACGGAAACAATGAGCGCGCGTGGTGGCGGATTTGATACCACGACGTACTCTCGGCCATGTGGCTATGTGGAATGTATATCGCATACGGTTTACTTCAAGGTTTGGATACCCCATTAGAGATATTCATACAGTAAATCATGATCAAATTGTCGTTCTTTGGTGTGAAAATATTCATTATAACATATTTGCTGAAAACAATTATGATTTATTAAATCTTTATACTTTTGCTGTATTCTTATTTAATGTCAGCACTCGAGGTACTGTCGGCCATGTGGCTATTTGGAATCTCTATCGCATACAAAATTACTTCAAGGTTTGGAGACCCATTAAAAATATTCTTCCTACAATAAATTATCTTCAAGTTTTCGTTGATTGGTGTGAAAATATTAATCCCTATATCCCTATACATATTATAATTGTGAAAATTTGTGTGTCTGTGAGTGTGTGTGTCTGTGTGTTAGTTTGTTACCTCTTGACACTAAAACGGCTGGACGGATTTGGATGAAATTTGAAATGGAGACAGCATATACCCTGGGATAACATATAGGCTGCCTTTCATCCGGAAATAAATCATTGTTCCCGTGGAACGGGCAACATAACTGAAAAGTCACCAAAAATACTCAACCGGGACAAAATATCGAAGTTGTCGCATAAAGACCGGACAACGCTCATTTTACGCCCCTTGATGCAAGAAACAAAACCACATTTTAAGGCTCTAAAACCAACAGTTTCAAAGATATTCGCAGAAAACTATCTTCACTCTGATAAACTGATGAACTAATGGCAAGTCCGTTTCCATGGCAACTGAACCTCAAGGTATGAATACCGATTTTCTATATATTCCTGGAAGAGGCAATGCCAATCCATTTATTAACTTTTTCAAGAGATATATAAACACAAGAACATGGTAGCGTGCCTGCCTACCATCCGGAGGCCCCGGGTTCGATTCCCGGCTCCGTTAGAGATTTTAGACACTGACGTGAGGGCTGCAACGGAGTGCACTCAGCTTCGTCAGGACAATTGAGTAACTGTCTGATAGAGAGGCAGCGCCCCGGTCACGAAGAACAAGATAAACGGCCGAGGGAACATGATGCACTGACCACTCGTCACCACAATATCTGCAGGCCAAATGGCTGGGAAGCGGTCGCATGATATGCCTAGGCCCTTCATGGTCTGTAGTGCCAGGGGTAAACAAATTAGGGATAGCGCCTTCTAATACCACTTTTAATTTTTAAACACTACAGTAGCGGCTACTAAATAAAGGTAGCGATATAGCTACGTTCAATTTCATAAACACTGGGCTTACATATCCCGTATAGTTACAGTAAGTACAAATATCTGTCTGGTCGTTATTTCAGTAGCAACGAAGCTCTGTGGCGGCAATTGCCGTTTCCGTAACACTTAAGGCATCCCGCCGTCACATACATCAATGTGCACTTACAAAATTGTGAACCAATCTATTTTACTGAAAAGAATTTCTACGAGCGAGTATCCACTCTGGCAAAAACCACACTCACCACCTTTTCCAAAATGTACACATGACATTAACTTTTAAGCACTCTTCTCTATGTTGAGGTACAGAGATATACCACATGGAAAGAGACAATAAACTGTTGGCAAATCTGAGTTCAAGGGACTGCTGTCCAGAATAGGCTTTCGGTACAGGTTATGCGGCCCATGTTCGTAACATGGAATGTTTTCCTTTGACAATGCATCTACGCCATGTGCGAGGGCAACGCATTTCAAAGATCTCTAAAAACACAATAATCAGGAAATTGGAGAAAAAATAAAAGTGGGAGTGAAGATTCAAGGAGAAATAAATTCATCTTTGAGATTTGCTGATGACATCGTCATCTTGGCCGATACGCCAGAGGATTTGAACGAGTTTTTGAATGGTATGGACTCCGTCTTGAGGAAAGAATTCATGATAAAAATCAATAAATGTAAATCAAAATTATTGGAATGCAGGCGAAATAAATCAGAAACCTCTATGGACCTCAAATCGGCTGGTGAAACGCTACGGGAAGTAGGAGACTTCTGTTACTTAGGAAGCAAAATAACCAGTGATGGAAGAAGCAAAGAGGATATAAAAAGCAGGTTGGCTCAGGCAAGGAATGCATTCCTACAGAAAAGGAATCTGTTGACATCGAATATACATTTAGGTATTAGGAAGTCATTTTTGAAAGCTTTGCCTGGAGCGAGACACTATAAGGAAGTCAAACTTGGACTAATGGTGCAGCAGAGAAGGGGAGAATTGAAGCGTTTGAAATGTGGTGTTACAGGAGAATGATGAAGATCAGATGGGTAGATAGGGTAACAAATGAAGAGGTATTAAGACGAGTGAGAGAGGAGAGTTGTTTCTGGCGGCTGCTAATGAAGGGAAGAGATAGGTTGGTAGGACACAGAAATAAAACACCCAGGAATAGCAAGCTTAGTTGTGGATGGGAGCGTCATGGACATGAACTGTAGGGGTAGACCAGGGTTAAACAGATTGCCTCGGATGTAGGGTGTGCTTGCTATGTAGGGATGAAACGATTAGCTCAGGAGAGGGAGGCATGGATTGCTGCTTCAAACCAGTCAAAAAACTGAAGACTCAAACGACAACAACAACAACAATCAGGAATTTTAATTATTTAGACAGGCATGTGAGGCAAAAGTGTTGTTGGAGAATTTCAATCCCTGGGATGTAACACTGGAAGAGACTTTAATGTACATCAGCGGCCAAGGTGAGAGATAATTTACTATAGGTCTATTCATAGCGACATGTTGACGTTCAAATCATCAATAAGTGTGGCAAAATTACACCCAGTTTAGCTTAAGGAAAAATACTTTTAATTCCCCATATTCCGATAGATTTGCCATTCCAGTGTGCAAGAGTGCAGTTCCCTCTTCAAACAATACTCGCAATTTCTATTAACAAAGCGCAATGACACACACTTAACAGCAGCAGGTGTACATTTAGACAAAACCATTTTTTCCCATGGGCAACTGTATGTGGCGTGCTCGCGAGTATCCGGACACCAAAATCGTTATGTCTCAGCAGAAGATGGGAAAACCAAAAACGTAATTTTAAACTGTGTTCAAATAATGTAACATCGTACGCTGCAGACTTTGACAACTCTAAAAAATTCCCACTTTTCTGCTCATATCAATATACTGTATGTATCAGAATTTTCAGAATTAGAATTGACCCATCTGTAGCCGCGATTGCTGTAATAGAATAGACCAATTAATGCATCGTCCCCATTGTCTTGATCGCGAGCGAAGCCGCGGGTACCTGCTAGTTTTATCGTATTTGCTGAAAACCGGTCAAGATTTGGCACTGCAGTTTTACAAGTAGTTATTTCAGTGACCAACAGAGTTCACTGTTCTCCCGGCAGACACATAGTCAGCCATGTGGCTATGTGGAATGTACATCGAATAAGGTTTAGTTTAAGGTTTGGAGGCCCCATTAAAGATATTCCTACAATAAATCATCTTCAAGTTGTCGTTCTTTGGTGCGAAAATATTCATTATATCATATTTGCTGAAAACAATTATGATTTATTAATTCTTCAAACTTTTGCTGTTTTCTTATTTAAAGTAAGCACTCGAGGTACTGTCGGACATGTGGCTTTGTGGAATCTATATAGCATACGAAATTACTTTTAGGTTTGGAGGCCCAATTAAATATATTCTTCCTACAATAAAGCATCTTCAAGTTGTCCTTGTTTGGTGTGAAAATAATCATTATATCATATTTGCTGAAAACCAGTCAGGATTTGTCACTGCAGTTTTACAAGAAGTTATTTCAATGACCAACAGAGTTCCCTGTTAGCAAGGGATAACATGTCACATGTTACACATCATATGCGACTACTGTAAGGCTCGTAATTTTTATTTATTTCCGTATTCTTCTTTCTTGCTGTTGGTATTACATTGTCAAATCCATGAGAGACAATTGGCGAACATAATTCATTCGAACGGCTCGGACATCGTGGTCACTCGGCCCCGTGTACTTTGGTGTGTATATATGTGTGTGTAAACATTTCTCTGATAATTTGTGTTATTATGATGGCTGTATTAACGTGTTTATTTGTAATTAAGGTGGGGAATGTGAAGGATACGACCGAGGCCTTAAGTAAGGAACCATCCCGGTATTTGTCTGAAGGGGAAGTGGAAAATCACTGAAAACCACATCCAAGTTTGTTGAGGTGGGAATCAAACCATTCTCTTCTTAGTTTTGCTTCAAGAGGCTGAATGCGCTCCGTTCTTGCCCTTAGACGAGAATCACATTTCTTGGAAGAACCGGGAATTGTACTCGCATCTTCGAGCCGTTAGCCAAGAATGTCGCCTTAGCTTCCATGTGTTAATAAGATTTTTGACATACATGGGACATATACCGTAATTATAAAACTGCCTCTATTACGGTGTTTGGCGAAGCGAGTCCAGACCTATGTTCATTCTAGTAGTTGGCGAAGTGATCTATGCTCCCATGCAAAAATCAGTGGCATGGAAACTCAAAGGATTGTATCCATAATTGGTGATGGATATTGCTTATTTAGAGCAGTTTCGTACAGTTTATATCAAAATGAATAACGTCATCATGAGCTGCGTTTTCAAGCTATTGAAAAAACAATGTCGCTGGCAGGGATAATTATAAGGATTTTATTATTGGCATTCTGTCTCATCTCATTCTCCTCAGCAACCAACTTGAGTATGCAAGTCCCTGAACGGCAAATACACTGGTCATGATGAACTTCATTGTATAAGCCAATTGTTTATTGATTATTTGTTTAGAGTACATAACAATGAGTCTAACAACGCTGTTGATTTTGGCAATGAAGTATTATTTGCCATTTAATATTAGCGGCTCTATTGACGGAGGAAACTAAAGGAGAAATGCTACTATAAATAAACCAATTCGACGAAAAGGAACATTGGCCGCAAAGAAGTGGGAAATCGGAAAATATACGTAGCCACTTTTAAAATCCAATATAAATTTGCCATTTCAGAAACAATTCCAGATATTATGCCGTATAGTGTAGAGTCCTTGACGATCAAATATCAACATTGTTCTAAATTGTATTTCACATGCGTGAAATCTACTCTTGGTTACTTTGGATTTGCTGTTGTGAGGGTAAACTTGATCTGCTGGTATATAAAATATTTAACATGCTGCAACAATTTTTCACTGGAGATGATCTCAAGGAATTTCAGAGAGAATATTCGGCAGTACAACAATGCTATGTCCTTTGTTTCCTCTGGTGCAAATGTTACCGTGCCACATGACTATCGTCCATTTTGTTTTAAAATGTTTGGAATAGCACACCACTGCATTTCTTCCTTATATTCCAAAAATATAAACGACGGTTCTTAGGGTCAGTGTTTGTATATTAGACTCCTCAGAAGGTAATCAAGTCATATCTGCGAATAATGCGAATTCTCGCAACAGGGAGGGCACACTTCACACTTTAAAAATATTTTGCAAGAGCATAACCCCTAAATTCAACATTCAAAATACCTCTCAAGTAATTTACAATCCAGTTGACGATATTCGATTACCATGGCTCATAATATGGGATGGAGACCCAATGGCAAATATTCATTCATTAGTGTGAAGCGACTTCTAAAAGATATTATATGTAAAGACATTATTCCTTTTTGTGGGAAAGTTATTGTTCTTGGATGAGACTTCAGATACGTTTTGCCTGTTGTGCCGCACGCTTCTCGCCAATTCACAATTATATCAAATACTCTTCTCAGGCCCTTCGCTTACATAAAAACACGATTGAAACCAGGTGAAATGGAATTTTCAAATTTTTGCTACATGTTAAAAACAACTACTCTTCTGTGGATGGTGAGGAATCAAATGTACCTGAATTACCAGCTAGACTTTCGACGCATGAGGGTATATTGACTGAGATTTACTACGAAACATTCCCTTCTGAGAAGGATATAATATATTTCTCGAAAGTTTGCATTCTTACACCAAAAAATTGTAACGATTCGATCCCATAGCGGTTATATTTATAGGGTTATTCATTTATAATTATCATATTATTATTATTATTATTAACTAGTACATCCATGAGATGATTTTTATATCAGATAATTGTAAGCGGTTTTGATTATTATATTCAATTAGATTTTTATTAACAATTACTTGTAAAGAGACGAAGTATTATATATTGCAACAAGACTGGCGATATGGACTAACCCTGTGCGTCACAAACTGAACGACGTAGTAAGAATTTCACCACGGCACACTGCGTCATTTTCCTGAAATGTTAAGAAACCCACAATGGTGTAACCAACACGCCATTTTCTACGGTATATACGCGTCAATATATATTGCAAGTTATGAGTCAAGAATGGAGAAGGCTAAGAGAGAGGGAAGCTGTGACACCACGTGACAAGGAAGTCATTAGTATTTGTACCTGCAACATCGGACAAGAATGGCATTAATCTACAGCTCTTAATGAAGGAAGGAAGTTGTAACCTTGCTTTCTGGGTCCTAATGGACTGAGCACCGAGAGTCGACACTGAACGATGTCTTGCCGACATCTATATCAATACATAATGGGTTATATCCCTGATCAAGAGTCTTTCTACAGATGGCAACGTACTTAATGAGGATATTTCATAGTAATTGAGGTATCACATCATTTTTTTAAACATAAGCGACGTAACATCGAGATCACCGATCATTTCTTAAATATGACGAGTCTTCGACTGGGTGAGCCAACAATTCAATAAAACTATCGTCTCTATTATATTTTAACTTCATTTAACTTTCAATTCATTTTAATATCCATTTTCTTTTAAATAATTAATTGCCGCATTGAGTAATTTTAAATTCAATTGTGTGACTATCACTATTCTGTTTTATTAGTATTTTGTTCTTGATTAAATAAATTCATTTCCTTTAACGTAATGCCTATTTCTTTCATTGTAGTTGGTACTTTAAGGCAATCATACTCCTTGATTAAATACGGATTGGTTAGATGACTTTGTCTCACTACGGCCCGGGTAAGTGGTTCTCGACTCTACTGCTGATAGCCGAGGTTAAATCAATAAATTTCGATTCACTATCTTAAATAGGAATCTGGCGCTCAACAACTTATTATATTACACTATCACAGGTAAGGTCACACCACAGTGTATATTATTTATTCATATCATGTTTGTTTTATTGAACCACAATAGTCATCACCACGTATAGTTAACTCAATAAAAATGTTACATTTGGCGCCACAAAGTAGGGCACGAAAACCATTCGGTATTTAGTCAGAGGAGTGTATAATTTCAGTGCAAATTGTCAGTGCTTTTGGGGGACAGGGAAGTGAAGTGAAATTTTGGAAGGGCAATTGTTATACGATGTACTTCGAGATGTCGGAGGAGGAACAGAGGCAGTTGAGAAGTAGGGATGCAGTCAAGAAAGTTAATTATAAGGAGGTTGATAGCGGTAGCGATGTTGAGAGCGTAGAGAATAATACCAAGATGTCGGAGGTAAATCTTGAGAATAATCCTGAGAGTAATCCTGAAAATAATCCTGAGTTTAACCCTGACACGAATTCAGAGGAAAATCTCGATACGAATACAGAGGTACATCCTGAGACTAGTGGTAGTCTAGAGAAAGAAAAGTCTATAGAGATTCCTGAAGATCCATTAACTGCGCTCATAAGGCAGATGAGTCGAGATTTAAGTGCGAAATTTGATGAGAGTAAGAAAGATAATTTAGAAAGTAGGAAGGAATTCAATGATAAATTTGAGAAATTAGATAAAGATATGAATAAAAATAGTGAAGAGAATAAAAGAAATTATTTGGAATTCAATGGTAAATTTGAGAAATTAGATAAAGATATGAATAAAAATAGTGAAGAGAATAAAAGAAATTATTTGGAATTCAATGGTAAATTTGAGAAATTAGATAAAGATATGAATAAAAATAGTAAGGAGATGAGAGAAGAGATGGGTAGGCTAAATCAAGATATGAGTAAAATAAATCAGAAGCTGGAAGAGAATAATGTAAAACTAGACAGTGTGGTTAAAGTCAATGAAGAATTAAGTATGAAGTATGATATGCTACAGGAGAGTATTCAGGGGGTGAAACAGGAAATCAGAGGTGAAATTAAGGAGGAGGTAGAGATGAAGGCTAAGGATATTATTAAGACAGTAGATAAGAAATTAGAAGCAGCAGAAAGTAGGATTCAGGAAAGAATAGTAACTGTGATTGAAGAGAAAATAGCAACTCAAGGGGAAAGTTTTAGCAAATTGGTAGAAGTGGAAACTAGGCAGGTGGTAGAGACTTTAGGGGAAACTGCAGTAGAATCAGTAAAGACAGCCTGTAAGGAGACTATAATTGAAAGTAGAATGGAGTCAGACGAGATTTTAGGTGAAAGCAAATTGGAATTAGCGGAGATTTTAGGTGAAATCAGATTAGAGTCAGACGAGATTTTAGGTGAAAGCAAATTGGAATTAGTGGAGACTGTAATTGAAAGTAGATTAGAGTCATTGGAGATTGTAGGTGAAAGCAGATTGGAATCGGAGGAGATCTTAGGTGAGGAACGGCAAATAGCGGAGATTTTAGGTGAAATCAGATTAGAGTCAGACGAGATTTTAGGTGAAAATAGATTAGCGTCAGAGGAGATAGTAGGAGAAAGCATAGTAGAGTTGAAGGAGATTTTAGATGAACGCAGGATAGCTGTAGAAGAGACTATAGAATGTAGCGAAAAAGAAGTGAAGAAGATGAGAGAAAAGATAGGGATAGAAGTAGGTAAGATAAAGAAAGTACTAAGCACCCAAGAGATTAAGATGCAGACAATCATAGATAAATTAGATAGGCAAACTAGGGAAGAATTTAGTCCTGTGATAGAGGAAGTTAATATGAAATTATTAGTGGCAGAGAAGCGTGCGTTAAGTCATAGTCAGAAGAACATAATTAGTAAACAGGTTAAGAGGAGGAGAGAGATAGATAAGAGGAGAAGCAATGAGCAACGGCTAAAGAGAAAATTAAATATTAGTAGTGGAGAAGTGAAGGGAAGACATGTAGGTAGATATTTTAGAAGTAAAATGAAAGAGAAGAGAATTAAGTTGTTAGTGGAAAAAGAAATCAGAATGAAAGAGAGAAAGAAAGCATATGATGTGCAGTGGCGTAATGAATTAGCCAGACTTGGGGAAATGATAGGAGGAAAGCCGAAGTATAATGTTACTGTTGATGAGTGTAGTCCGAAAGAGGTAGAAAGTAATGTTATAAGAAAAGAGGAAAATGGAACCCTAGAAAGAGATAGAATTGAAGATGAAGATGGTAAGAACGGTGAAATGCCAGAGAAAGTAGTGATGTAAATTTATATTACCGATAGTTACTCTTCCGTATGACTTAAATATTAAGTAATGAAGTTTAATATGACTTAAAAGAGGTAGATAAGAAACCTGCTGTGTGTAATTTTAATTCAGTCGTGAAGTTAGGATGGTAAGGGGCGCGTAGTGCCTACGCTTATTGATTTAGACTGACTAAAATCATTTAATTTGGAAGACAAAGGTTGTCGTGCTATTGAGCAATGCAGGTAAGTTGAATGTAGGTCCTTAAACTGCAGGTAAGTTGGATGAAGTGAGAATTAAATTTTAAAAATAGGAAGGTTATTACATAGGTAAGTAATCGAAAGAAAGTAATAATTATTATGGCAACCATAATTATGAATATAATGGTAATGAAGATTTAATTCAAAAGTGAGTGAAGATAAGATGATACAGTGGTAATAAAACGAAAGAGTTGAAGAATTAGGTATTGATTTAATAAAGAAGTTTCAGTTGAGGACAGCGAGGTTATCAGCGGATATATTTTGAGAAATTTATAAGTGGTTTAGAATTGTTAATGGTAATGCGTTGTATGAATTAACCAACATCGGGTTGAAATAAGGAAGTAGTAATTAATTAGGACATCTGGTACTTGTTGACAGATATGTGTGTGTATGTGTGTATTTTCACGTAAATGGACGTGAGTTTGAAGAAGTAAGCCAACGAAGGTAATGCCGTTGAGCAATGTGGTTTTTAAGTTTTGGTAAGATGCCAAATGAAGTTGTTTTTTGAGGAAGTTTTTGGTAAGATGCCAAATGAAGTAGGTTGGAGGAAGTTTTTGGTAAGATGAAGTAGGTCAGCGAGGTATATTCCGTTAAGCAATAATTATTTTTTATGGTATCTACGGGACTACGTGAAGTTAATAAGGGAGTTTTTTTTTAAGTATATATGGATGTATGCACACAAGGTAATAAGAGATTACAAAGGTAAGATTGTCCAAGTTTTAGTTACAGTTACGCACGTTTTAAAGATATTACAAGGCTTGTTATCGAGCTAAACCACTTTTAGTAAAAAGTTACTGATGAATAATAACGAATTAATGATGTGGTAGATTGTTGTCCTACACACAGGTTAAAGTAAAGATAATAGTAATAATTATATGGTTGGCATAATATTTTCTAGAAGTGAAAGGAATTTGTTATAATTCGATGTTTTGAGGATTTTAAAAATATAAATCATTTTTTTTAGTAGACAGGAAATTAAAGTTTTATTTATGTCATACGGAGTTAGTAAAGATAAGTTAATATTTTGAAGGAAGAATAAGTTGGTAAGATAAGTGTATACCTAAGGGGTAATAATGAAGTTACAATTAAAGGCAGGTGTAAGTTACGCATTTAATTTGATAGAGAAGAAAGTATCTGAACTGTGTTAGAACTCAGAACTTGCTTTATGAAGTGATTATGGGAGAATATTTGCTAATTAGGAGTGTCGGTGTTATTAACTATCAACAGGAACACTGTCATTATTTTAGGAAGACAATAGCTAGGAAAGCATAGTGTGATGTTATTATTCCAAGGAATTAGTCGAAGCATGTACGATTTTTTTTTAGCTGAAATTTAATGTGTTATTGGTCAGTAAGAGGTGACCTGTAACAATACGAAGATGTGGGATTATACCACGAATAGGGGAGTTTTTTTTGTATGTGACGTGTGATGTCACGATGAGTTTTGAGAGATTCTGGTATAGCAAGAGTGAGCTATAGTCCAGGCGGTCAGAACAAGTAGGAAGTGGTGTTTGGAGGACACGGTACTTAATTAAGAGTTTTGAGAGAAAACTAAGGGGGGTTTTTAGGCATTCAGCAAAAAGTCAAATCATGAATAGACTAAGTTCAAAGTATAAGAGCATTAATATTTTGTGGAACGAAATATTTATTCCGAGGAGTTTGTCATGTGTTTTTGTGAAATAGTTTAGTGATATACGTAATTCAGGTATTGAGTAGTATTTTGTCCAAGTCTTAATCATTTTGTTATGGTAAGTAAGGAATGACGTTACGGTAATAATAATCTTGACGCTAAGTTAAATTTTATAAAGTGAACGAGAAGTCAGATTTTATGTTTATTGGTGATTTTGAAAATCCAAGTTATTGTTTTCGAGAAGTAGTAAAGAGGAATTATGGTTTTATGAGAAGTTAAGAAGTCGTGGAGACTTAGGAAGTATTAATTTGGAAGGAGGCGGCCGTGGCCTAAGAAAGAATTAAGCCACGAAGGCAGGTGAGTAGTAACTTGGATATTTAAATGAACTGTTTAATAACTGCTTTGAGGTATTTCGATGTCATTATGTATTTGGGGAAATATTTACATGTATGACATATGCACTGAAATAGGAATTGTCTTAGGTATCTTGCTAAGTTATTTTTTTCTTCAATTATTGAAATTTTACTGCATTTGAGTAATCCCTTTATAAAGACGAAAGGAATATTGTATTGTTTGCATCCTATTATCGTGTGCTGTAATAGTTATTATGGGTTAATCAGCTGGTATTACAACAATGTACTTCTACGCCAGACTGATATACAAAAACTACGTTCAAAAGAGATGAAGCCAAAATTGTATGTCATGCATACGATCACCGAAATATAAACGAGTGCAGCGTTGACATATATGATTTTTTTTGTGAAGAATACATTTATGTATATTTTTTTTACAACATATATAAAGAAGAATGAACATTATGAACATTTGGAAGAATGAGAAATGATAGTACAAATATGTAAAGTGAAAAGAGTATGTTCTTGTATATCTTTATGTATTGTTGAAGGGTATTATTTGTATGTTGTCGTTATGGGGGTATTAATATTTAAATTTGTATTCATTTGTGTAGGATGTGTAGTGATATAAATAATGTTACATTTTATTTTAAATTATTTATATCAGGGGCGATTGTAACGATTCGATCCCATAGCGGTTATATTTATAGGGTTATTCATTTATAATTATCATATTATTATTATTATTATTAACTAGTACATCCATGAGATGATTTTTATATCAGATAATTGTAAGCGGTTTTGATTATTATATTCAATTAGATTTTTATTAACAATTACTTGTAAAGAGACGAAGTATTATATATTGCAACAAGACTGGCGATATGGACTAACCCTGTGCGTCACAAACTGAACGACGTAGTAAGAATTTCACCACGGCACACTGCGTCATTTTCCTGAAATGTTAAGAAACCCACAATGGTGTAACCAACACGCCATTTTCTACGGTATATACGCGTCAATATATATTGCAAGTTATGAGTCAAGAATGGAGAAGGCTAAGAGAGAGGGAAGCTGTGACACCACGTGACAAGGAAGTCATTAGTATTTGTACCTGCAACATCGGACAAGAATGGCATTAATCTACAGCTCTTAATGAAGGAAGGAAGTTGTAACCTTGCTTTCTGGGTCCTAATGGACTGAGCACCGAGAGTCGACACTGAACGATGTCTTGCCGACATCTATATCAATACATAATGGGTTATATCCCTGATCAAGAGTCTTTCTACAGATGGCAACGTACTTAATGAGGATATTTCATAGTAATTGAGGTATCACATCATTTTTTTAAACATAAGCGACGTAACATCGAGATCACCGATCATTTCTTAAATATGACGAGTCTTCGACTGGGTGAGCCAACAATTCAATAAAACTATCGTCTCTATTATAATTTAACTTCATTTAACTTTCAATTCATTTTAATATCCATTTTCTTTTAAATAATTAATTGCCGCATTGAGTAATTTTAAATTCAATTGTGTGACTATCACTATTCTGTTTTATTAGTATTTTGTTCTTGATTAAATAAATTCATTTCCTTTAACGTAATGCCTATTTCTTTCATTGTAGTTGGTACTTTAAGGCAATCATACTCCTTGATTAAATACGGATTGGTTAGATGACTTTGTCTCACTACGGCCCGGGTAAGTGGTTCTCGACTCTACTGCTGATAGCCGAGGTTAAATCAATAAATTTCGATTCACTATCTTAAATAGGAATCTGGCGCTCAACAACTTATTATATTACACTATCACAGGTAAGGTCACACCACAGTGTATATTATTTATTCATATCATGTTTGTTTTATTGAACCACAATAGTCATCACCACGTATAGTTAACTCAATAAAAATGTTACAAAATGAACAATGTAATGATATTAACTTGTAAGTCATTGAACTTATATCCAGTAGTTCAAAGACATACATCAGCGTTAAGAGATTAAATACTGAAGATGAAAGCCAGCTACTCCATTTTCCTACTACAGAATGTTTCAAGTTCTTGGAATTAAGGGATTTGCCTCCACATTCTCCAAACGTTTGAGCCATAGTTATGCACCTTAGAAATCTGAACGTTTCCCAAGGGCCCCTATATTGGACGATATTAATTGTAAGAAATAAGTAAGAAATTGCTTTGATTTGGAAATTAAAAGTGCAGTCATTATTAGGCAGTGAGTTCTAATCTTTTGACTTGATTTAACACCTTTCGATAAAACACTTACATTTTCCTTTAAGAGGCAACAATTTCCAATTCGCTTGGCATACTTTATCACAATCATTGAAGCTCAAGGGGAAACTGTCGAACGTATACTTCATAGGTCTCTATTTATCTCATCAAGTTTTCAGTCATGGCCAGCATTGTCGTAAGTGCAATCTTTTGACGTCCTTAAAATGCGATAGTGCCGAAAAGAAATCGTGTAAAGAACGTAACTTACATAAGAAACTTCTTCAGCAAATATTATTTCCATTGACCGTCATGTTTTGACGGGCTTCAACTAGTATAAAATTAATAATATCAATAATAACACAAGGAAATATAATGCCCGATAGAAGGAACTAAATTATACAGTACTTAGTAAGTATATACTGTAGGCTGTGTATTCTCTCTGGATAGTAGTATGGGGTAGAAAATAGAGTCGAGGTGTAGAAAAGCTAATTCAGTGAGCTTTCAGTTGCGATCAAATGCATTCAGCAAACATGAATTTAGTGTAGTCATGAAACTCTCCCTGCATCACTCAGTATTTAGACCGACATTGCTGTATGGAAGTAGGAGTTGGGTGTATTCAGGATATAGGATACATTAGCCAAAGGTAACTGATATGAGGTTGACACGAATGATTGCTGGGAGAAGTTAGATGGGAGAAATGGCAGGAATGTACTCGAAATGAAGAGATAGAAAATAATGAACACTCTAGATGAAACTGCTCGTATGAGCCTTCTTAGATGGTGGGGTCATGTGAATAGAATAGGGAGAGGAGAGATTACTACAGAGATTCAGCTGTATAGGGTAAGAGGAGCAGAGGTACTGTAGACCAGAGGTCCTTAATGTGGGAGGCGCATAGATTGATAAAGAGGGGCGCTGGCTCTGATTGCAATATTTATATATCATATTCTTTAACAAATAATGCTATCCTCATATCCATGAACCTATCATAGACCGGAAGCTCCCACGACCATTCAACTCTCATAAACTCACACTTTTGCTGTCTTCTTTCACAAGAACCGACCAGTAGATCCTGCCAGCAGAAATACTGAGAAAAGATGTAGAGTAACATTTCCCACATAGCTCCCTTTCACCCGCAGCGATATCTCCTTACCAACCTCTAATGACAATAAGCCGCTTGACAATGTGACCGTTACTTCTTTATGAGAATATATTCTTCTCGAAATAAGCCAGGCCTTTGCAGTCAGTTCAAAGACAGTGAGTGAACAGGTGAATTCTAGTTCGTGTTCGGTGGAAGTAGTTAGCCCAATTTACAATAAACTGATACAAGTAACACCATTACCCATGGATGAGTGACTTATTAGCAGTGGTAAATAAAAAAATTACGAGCCTTACAGTAGTCGCATATGATGTGTAACATCTGACATACAAGAAAACTCACGTGAAATTGTTGATACACCGGTATTCTATAATATTATTGGCACAAATATTAATCTATTGTAAAAGGGAGTGTTTTACAGATATTGTAGTATATAATACGGAACTCATTTTATTAGATGATTTGTAGCTTCAACCAGCACTAGCCTAAATAAAGAATACGATATGGATCAACTAGATTAATAGACGCGACACCGCTCATAACCTTAAATTCGTTATAAACAGGTCCTCTTGATTCACAGACCAACACGTACTTATATATGGATTCTGTTAAAATGAGTCATATTGATATGATAAATATCGTTTAAAATGATAATCTGGTAGCATAAATACCTACCCGCCCAGGATTCGAACCCAATATCTCTAATTTCACAGTCATACGCACTAACCCCGCGGCCATTTCGACTACGCAAATATTGTGCCCAAGATCTTCAATCAATCAATCAATCAATCAATCATTCAATCAATATTTATTGTCATTTAACAACTTATCGCTGTATTAGACTACGTTACATTGTTAAAAATACATTTTCAATAAAATCACAAAGTTATGTATAATATATTACAAGTACTGAATTCTATAAAATAAAATAAGAATAAAATAACACGAATACAGTAAGAAGAAGTTGATCTTCTATAGTCCATATGGGCAGAGTGTAATTTTCTCTTCAAATTCGACCAAAGTGTAAATACTGCTGTTAATGAGCTATAGCTTAATGGAAGCTTTGAAAATGTTTATAGACTCCTGCTGTAGTTGTATTGGTAGTTTGTTTGTTGAAGATTTTAATTCCATAGTATTTGTAGTGGTCTTGTGATTTCTTTAACCTGACATGAGGTGTATCTAACTGGTTTCTTATTCTTGTGGTATGTGAATGCACATCCCTTCGATTTTTATATACGCTGAGATTTCCTTTAATATACACTAAGCTATGGAATATGTATATTGATGTAAGAGTCATAATTCCAAGTTCTTGGAAGTGATTTCTGCAGGATTCTCTACTTGGCTTGCCTTGTAGACATCTTATTGCCTTCTTCTGCCATCAGAAAACACCATGTGCCTCTGTTGAGTTTCCCCACAATATTATAGTGACTTATTTCCACGTTCCAATAATAGTGCATTAAGGAATTAAGTTTCATTTATATTTTGCTTGTTTCGATAATGTTCCTGCGTGAAATTGAGTTTAAAATGCCTTATGAATAGGCCCTCTTATGAGTAAAGAGAATGTATTGATTAATAGTTCATGAAGGCTGGCTCAATTCTCGTATAACCACAACGATTATATTATATTGATGACTGCATTACCGTTATGTGGGTTAATATTTGAATAGTCATTGTGCAGAAACATAATACCGGCAATGCCGACTACTTGCAATGTTTGATATTAAGGCATTTTACCATTTAAATACTGATACGAAGACTTCGAACATGTACCTTGTCATTTGTTTCAATCACTTGACACCAGAGTTCGCATGAGCGTTTTCCGTTCAGTATGTCATATACATTCCACATGGCCAAGAGTGCGTCATGGTATCAATTTCAGACACCACGCGCTGATTGTTTCTCTTACCAGTGCCAGCTGGATCGATCGATCGAGTTGGCAGTGCGTCTTATACTTCTGTTCGATCCACCACTGCCAGCTAGGGCACACTTCCGTTCGATCGATCGAGCGGGCAGTGCATACTTCCGTTCGATCGATCGGGCAGTGCATACTTCCGTTTTACACCACTGCCAGCTAGTACACTTCCGTTCCGATCCACTTCCGTCCCCAATTTTCAAAATCACTCCCACAAAACTATCCAGCAACCGAGTGGAAAGATGTTACACATCAAAAGAGGCAAAATGTTGTTGATGTTTGATGTGTTCTAAGAATAGTAAATTGTGTGCTATTCTTCTTCTTCTTGTTTCGAATGGGCCTACTTTGGACCACGCTTGTTCAACTGTTGAGCTTTGATCTTTGCCCAGTGTTGTCGCATTTTCTGCCGGTGTAACTCCTTCCTTTCATCTGTCCAAGGGGTACCTTTCTTCCGGGGTTTTTCCTGAAATCCATGGACTTCCTTCAGGGCATGTCTCACAGATTGCCTGTCTTGAAGATCTGATATTCCCAGTTCATTAATGTCTTTCTCAGTTTCTGTCAGCCAAGTGGTACGAACCTTCTTGTTCTGCCAGAAAGTGAACAGCCTATTGGTCAGTCTTTTGGGAGGCAATCTTGCCACATGACCATAGAATGCTACTCTCCTTTTCCTAGCACAGTCAGAGAGCCTTTCTATATGTTCGTAGAGCTCGGAATTGTGCCGCCTACGGTATTCCTCATCTTCCTTTACCGGACCTAGGATCTTCCTGAGAATTCTCCTCTCTCTGACTTCCATTTTCTCCATCAGACCACTTCGGTTCAATGACAGACACTCCATGGCATACAGGGCTTCTGGTCGTATGACTGAGGTGTAGTGCTTCAGTTTCAGGTTGCGTGACAGGCATTTCTTGTTGTAGATGTTCTTTGTCAGTCGATAAGCCAGTTCCAGCTTGTTGACTCTCATGGATAATGATGCTCTTTCTGATAAGTTGGGTTCAATCCATTCGCCGAGATACTTAAATTTCTCAATCCTCTTGATTTTTCCCTGTTCTAGTAGCATCTCTCTGTTAGCTTCTTTGATGTTGGTGAAGAATTCTGATTTTTCCAGCGACACTTGAAGACCCACTTTGGCTGCCTGTCTTCTGAGGCAATTGACCTGCATTGTTGCTGTATCCAGAGAATCGGCAATAAGTGCCATGTCGTCAGCAAAGGCCAGGCAATCTACAACCAGTCCTTCCTTCCTACGCCCCAGGTATATCCCACTCTGGACACCCATATTGGTCAGTTCCTTGCGCCATTCTCTCACAACCTTTTCAAGGACACAGTTGAAAAGAAGTGGAGAAAGTCCATCCCCTTGTCTCACCTCTGTTTTTATCTCGAAGCTTGCTGAGACCTCGCCTCTAAATTTAACCTTGGAATGGGTATTGGTCAAGGTTTCTAGAATGAGTTTGCGGGTTTTGTTGTCTAACCCTAGTTCTTGGAGAATTCTATTAAGTGTTTCCCTATCAACAGAGTCGTAGGCCTTCCTAAAATCAACAAAGGTGACAACCACCTTGCGGTTTCTCAATTTGGAGTATGCAAGTACAGTTTTCAGGTTGAGGATCTGTTCAGCACAGGATCGGCCCTTCCTGAAGCCTCCCTGATATTCTCCGAGTTGACTGTCCAGTTGACTTTCTGCCCGTGTTAGTAATGCCTTGGAGAAAATCTTGTATTATTATTATTATTATTATTATTGTAGCTGGTAGTTGCAGTAATTAGACATAAACAAACACTTCAGATCTTGTGATCCGTTTTTCTTTTGTGCGAAGTATCCTTTGAGAAGTGCTAAGAAAGTAGAATAAGAGGGGAGCGTAGATATTTTATGTTTCAGGTGCGACAGAAAAGGTTAGAATCAGTTTCGAGCGATTTCAAGGAGGTGAAGAAGCAGGGGTGTCCGGAGGGAAAACTGTGAATCAACAAAACCTAAACTTCTTAATCGTAAAAAGATCTTCATGAATATATTTTTTTACATTTTAAATTGGTTGCTGAACTTTGGGTCTTCGTCTTGTAAGAATAGCCCAGTCAATAAAGGTAAAAATATACGCTTTGTCGCAACTAATTAGAGGAAAGCTGAATTTTTGCAGGATGTTAGTATACAAAGTAAATAGCCAAAAATTACAAAGTCCCGACCCCCACCCCTCTTGCTTTCCCCCCACCCCCTCCTATACCTTGCTAGAGCAATACTATGGTTAAATGCTTACAGCTCGAAAACTAATAAAGCTACAGACGTGATTGTTTGTTTTATTTTACTCCTTACAATATTTTTGACAATTTATTTAAGAATAAATTTTTATGTAGACAACCTATTATCGCCATAATACATTAATATATGCAGAAAACTGTCATTGCAAAAAACAAAAAGTAATTTATACTAATTATAACTATTTACCCTTATGTCGTAGAAAAAATATGTTCGATTAAAATGTTTAGCTACTGTTATTATCTTTAACGTTATGGGTCTACAAAAGATATTTATTAACATGATGGCTTCACAGAGCGATGAACAGTAGCGGACACCGCGCATCCCGCCGGGCAGCCGCGTATAGCGTGGTGTGGTGACTCGGCCGCTTGGCTGTCTGCATGAGTCAGACTGCACGTTGCAACTTGTTTGTTTACTGCCCTCTTATCTCTACTACGCTGCTTATTGAGTCCTTTTCGTTATTAGTGGGCCTTGCCTGTTAAGTGTTCGGTTAACCATGGCATTGTGCGGTTCGTTGCATTTTGTGTTTCGTGATAGTTTTACTTTTTGTACAGAAATACAAGTTGTTGTGTTGTGCCAAGTGCAGTGAAATGCTGATAGTTTTGCTATTGTTATGTATTGTTGAGCGAGATAAGCAAGATAAAAGGTAACCCTTAAAAATAGTAAAAACTTGTTAAATCTGAACTGTTACCCACAAACTTTACAGCTAGGCGCTCTTTATTATCAACAGTTTTCAATAATGACTGATTTTACCAATATATGCGTAATATGTAATGAGGAAGTGAAAGATGCCGGGGTAACAGTCACTAAAGTTATAAACACTTTAATAAAATGTAGTATTGAGAGAAAAGACGAAATCCATAGGTTACTTGTTAACGTTGATGTAATAAAAGTACATACTGTATGCAGGCAAAATTATACCAGACCTAGCAATATTAAAGCAGCATTAAAAGCTCAAAATTTGGAATCTTCCACCTCGCAGCGCCTTCTCAGAGAATTAGACACCGAATTTGATTTCAAGCATGACTGTTTGTTATGTGAAAAAAAAAATGCTGTGTTTGACCCAAAACTTCCTTCTAAATACCGAACCCAAATTCATGAGGTTTCAACAATTGAAATAAAGCAAATTATCCTTAATGCTTGTGATAATAGGAATGATGATTGGGCCTGTAAAGTTAAGTCCAGGCTTTAAATGTGATTGATTTAGTTGCGGCCGAAGCCCGTTATCATGGGCAATGTTATAAGGACTTTTGTAAACCTAAACCTCATGAACAAAAGGTAGGACGTCCATTATTAACCGAGTCTGTAGATAAATTTAATTTGCTTACTAATTACCTTGAGAGCGACAATGAGTGCCAGTATTCACTAAAAGAATTAAGAGAGATAGTAGTGGAGTTATGTCTCTCTCTCCAGTTATGTACAGCCTCCGTGGCTTAGGCGGCAGCACGCCGGCCTCTCACCGCTGGGTCCGTGGTTCAAATCCCGGTCACTCCATGTGAGATCTGTGCTGGACAAAACGGAGGCAGACAGGTTTTTCTCCGGGTACTCCGGTTTTCCCTGTCAAAATTTCATTCCAGCAACACTCTCCACTATCATTTCATTTCATCTGTCATTCATTTAATCATTGCCCCAGAGGAGTGCGTCAGGCCTCGGCAGCCGGCACAGTTCACATCCTCGCCGCTAGATGGGGGCTTCATTCATTCCATTCCTGACCCGGTCGGAGACTGGAAGCAGGCTGTGGATTTTCAGTAGTGGAGTTATGTGGTTCTGATATAGACTATAGTGATTATTATCTCAAGTCAAAACTTGTAGATTTTTTCAAAGATCGGCTAGTTGTACATAATTTATCTGGAAAGAGAAGTATTTTATGTATGTCACATACTAGTCACAAGGTATTAGATTCGTGGTACAAAAACAGAGAAACAACTACTGAAGACGAACGTAAAAGAATTGTTAGACCAGCAGCAGAAATCATTAGGGAAGATATACAAAAAATGAATTATGACTGTGGAAAATACGCAAGTGAAAAGGAAGTGAGTACTGTATCAAATGATTTGATTCCTGAAACATTGGCACTATTTACAACTACAGTAACTACAAAAAGAGCTGGAAATTCGTCCCCTGATATAAGTAGAAAACGTGCTGTAATTAACCATACAATAATTTCAACTGTAAGACCAAGGTCCTTCTTGTCGTCAATACAAACTTCTTTGTCTTTATATTTGAATAGCATGTATGGGTCAAAGCATCTCGTTGTGGTACTCTCTGCGCTGGGAGTATATTCTTCATATTATGAAAGTGACAGGTACATAAGGTCTTTAATAACGCAGGGACCCCCAGTCATAAAATGTAATTCCTTTACACAGTACGTTTTCGTCAACGCTGACGTTAACGTAAGATCATTGGATGGTATTAATCGTCGGTGGCTCTGAAGATCCATCTGATTTGTCCAAAATTGTTGTATGATTAGGAGGATTTCACTTACTTATGTCATACTTAGGATGGATTGGTCGTATAATGGAAGGTAGTGGAATAGAGTCTCTATGGGAAACAGTGTATGGCAAGGCAACGGTCAAACACATGCTTACCGGGCATGCCTTTGCCAGAGCTGTGAGGGCATACATATTAACTTATGCTGCTATTGTTGAAAAAGTGACAGAAGATGCGCCTGTACGTGAAAGTGTATTTTGTAATGACGTGCGAACAATTTATGACAAACTTTCTCGCAGTGAAATTTCTCAAGCAACTGCTTGTGATGATAAAGCTGTTCAATCTTCCGTGTCAAAATTGACAGACCATATCAATGTAAAGAAGTCAGTCAGCAGAATATCAAAGCTTTGGCTAAATCTAATTCAGCAAGTTGACCAAATGTTAAATTTTATCCTAGCTGAGAGAACGGGAAACTGGAAATTGCACTTAGATACTGCCACCGATTGCACATCTATGTGTGGGAACTGCAGTGGAATGTATTGTAAAAATTCTTCAGACCAAACCGATGAAACATTAGAAAATGACCCTTTATACTAAAAAAAAGGAAAAACATAAACGTTGTTTATTATTAGGCCGTGTTAGTCGTGCAGGAATTAATAAGTTATCAAAAATACTATAAAATGAAACTTTATTATTTGTCAGCAATAAATGTGTACTAAGTACAGGATTTTGGTAATGAAAAGTTGAAGTTAAAGTTTTTATATTTCATCATCATAAACTCAATGACTATTCAAGATTAAGGATATGAGTACATACAGCGGTGCCCTTCAGCATCGAGTGACAACGACGCGGCGCTGCTTCGTCTGGCGCGGCGACGCGGTGGCCATTACTGTTCATCGCTCTCTTTGAAGCCATCATTTGAACGGTAAGCATTATAGTAGACACATATTTTTAAAGC
This sequence comes from Meconema thalassinum, assembly GCA_946902985.2. Classification (NCBI taxonomy): domain Eukaryota; kingdom Metazoa; phylum Arthropoda; class Insecta; order Orthoptera; family Tettigoniidae; genus Meconema; species Meconema thalassinum. The sequence goes on along the minus strand of OX336388.2, from coordinate 597,746,720 downwards.
TAATTAAATTGTCTATAAGTTTTGTGCAAAACATTTCATTGTATGACGGAAGGATAAAAAGGTACAATAGGTTGAAGTTACTTTTTGTGTTTTGTAGTGGCAGTTTTTTGCATATATTGGAGTATTACGGTGAAATTACGCTATATACATAAAAAGTTTATGTGACATAATTTGTTTAGAATAATGCTAGGCGTAGGATTATTAAAAAATCGCGTTTGTAACTTCATTAGTTCTTTAACTGTAAGCATTAAACCAGAGTAATCCTCTTGTAAGGTTGGGGAGGGGGTGGGGGGGGAAGCAAGGGGGGTGGGGGTCGGGACTTTGTGTTTTTTTACTTTATACTTTATATACTAACATCCTGAAAAAATCAGCTTTCCTCTAATTAGTTGCGACACTAAACCTTCATTGACTGGGCTAGAAGTTTCGTCTTTGATTGTGATGTTCACAAACTGCGTGATCTTTTACATACACACATCAAAAGAGTTTTGCATATTGCTGGCCAAGAGTCGTAGTTGTCTCAAACCCATGAATCGTTCTTGCATGTGTGTATATCGGCTGTGTACACTCGCCTGTGTCAATGAGGATAGATCTGTGTGAGTGTGGAGACGACCCGGTGAACGTATGCACGACCTATACATCAGAGACCGATACCAGCAGGGAGAAGATGGTGCATTGTATTGGGTGGCATCATGTATGGTCGCCAAACCCCTCTTGTGTACATTCCAGGGCGTATGACAGGCATACTATCCTGTCACCTGTAACGAAAGGCTATGCTGACAATTTGGTCCCGAATTTCACTTTCGTGGACGATAACGCTCGTCCGCCCAGAGCTGGCATTGTCAATGTCAATGCCTTTCTTCAGGAGAATTATATTCACAGAATGGAATGGCCTGCCTATTCTCCTGATCTCAATTGATAAATAAATAAGTCCGTCTTCACTGTGCCCTATAGCAATATGTAAAACGTTTGTTGATGTGTGTAGAACTGTGCGCACTTACCTATTGTCGGGCAGCCAAGAACCCGTTCAATCAAATGGAACCACTTATATACCAAGCGTCTGTACATTTAAGTTAAGTGGTCCAGTCCTTAACTCATAATGAATGTCGATTAGTTGAGGTCAAGGGGCAGAACAATTTGCATGTGTTTGACGGATGCATCACACGTACAGAGCAATGTTTAAACTCTTCCTACTTATAGTTTATGTCAACACAGGGTTGTCCAGGGTTTACACTATGAGTTGGACCTGGATGTTTAGACATAAATATGATCGACTGCAACTGAATACGGGCAGTTCGGTGATGTTTCATTCTAGGGGCTTGGACATCGTGCGTTATCTAGCCACGTGTACTTGTGCATAGAATGCATATAAAGGGTCATCGATAAATAATGCCAACATTTAAAAAAATTATAGCACCCAAACCCTTTATGTTAAACGTGTAATTCTTTCACTGAACGCTAGCTGTTTAAAGTAAGTTTTGTTGTGGAGCGAGCGTGACCTTGCTATGTGCACACTATATGCGCAGTAGCCAAGGTCGGCCGGGGGCGCGCCATAACTGCACCGCCCGACAGCCGCGCCGTTCAGTACCATGTTGACCGCTCAACAAAAAGCACAGTGAGTGATTTGGTACGCAGTTTCAAAGTCACCAGTCAGTGTACGGTGGTTGTTTCAGAGGTCTTATCCAGAACAAACTGCACCTGATTGCAAAGCTGTCATTCGATGGTTTAATCAGTTTAAGGAAACAGGGACTGCAGAGAAAACAAGTAGTTCCGTGAAGAACTATACAGCCTATTTTCATATATCCTAACTAACTAACCCCGTGGCACTACAGCCCTTGAAGGGCCTAGGCCTACCAAGCGACCGCTGCCCAGCCAATTGGCCTGCAGATTTTCATATATCCTGCTAATGTTAATTGCCTCTATCAACATACAAAATTTCAGTTTAATTGCTGTAACAGATTCGTAGATATAGAGAACCGTCTAAATATTTCAGATGGTCGCCAGGTTGGAGTTTTATTTTTGTACTATTACATTAAGATTATTGTGTACGTGCGGTATTCAAACTTCAATCGCTTGATTAGAACACAAGAAGTAAAAACGAGATTTTAAAATTACGCACAGCAGCCATCTTGTGATTATGCAAACAATTGAAATAAATTAGATGCCAGTGTATCAACATTTGCATAAGCATTTAACGTGCAACGTTTCATGGCACTCGGATAGTTAATTCGCGAGAAACGTCCATTTAAATATTTATACTTCGCGTCGCCGCCATGTTGGATTTGTGCTCACCAGGTTACTGAAAGTCCTTTAGGTGAACATATGTTCATAGTCTCTATGAACATAAAAAAATTCAGTTTGGTTGCTGTAAAAGATTCACAGATATTGAGATCCGTCTAAATATTTCGGAAGCTCGCCATTTAGGATTGTTATATGTATAGGCCATAGAGTTATGTACCATTCAAGGACAATTATTGCCTAGGTTCATTATTCAAACTTTCACTTCGATCGCATGATTACGACACAAGAAATAAAAACTTAATTTTAAAATTTTGCACAGCCGCCATCTTGAGGTTATGTAAACAATTGAATTAAATTAGATGGCAGTGCATTACAATCTGCAAAATCATTTACTGTACCTCATTTCACTGCGCTCAGAGAGTTAAATCACGAGAAAAGTCTATGAAAACATTTCAAATTCGCTTGGTCGCCATGTTCGTTTTGTACTTTACAGGCTTATGAAATATACATAGATAAACTTGTATCAGTACCCTTTATCACCGTACAAAATTGCAGGGTGATATCTGTAATAGTTTCGGAGATATAGAATGACAGTGAAATATTTCGCACAGCCGCCATTTTGAGGTTATGTAAACAGTTGAACAAAATTAGACTCCAGTGCATTACAATGTGTATAAACATTTGCTGTACCATGTTTCATTACGTTTGGATCGTTAAATCGCGAGAAAAGTCTATTTAAAAGTCTCAAATTCGCTTGACCGCCATGTTGGTTTTGTAGTCACCAGGTTTTTGAAAGTCTCATAGGTGAACTTCTAGTAGTGCCCTTTATCACCGTACACAATTTCAGGGCGATATCGGTAATAGTTTCGGAGATATTGAATGCTAGTGAAATATTTCGCACAGCCGCCATGTTGGATTGGTGAGACGTAACAAAATTTGAAGGGCACGGTCGAGGTCACCGGGAATAGTGCTATGAACTTACCGAGTTTCATTGAAATCACTCCAGCCGTTTATATTTTATTAGGGGGGGACACACACATTCCTCACACACACACACACACACACACACGCACACACACACACACACACACACAAACACACACACACACACACACGGACAAAAGGTGATCTCATAAGCCTATTTTTTCAAAATTGAAAATAGGCTAAAAATCTAGGCCAGGCCGACCACCAACATCAGAACGCATGCTTTCCCAACGGCAGGATTGGTAGAGGAGCCCCCGTTGCCTGGCCTCCAAGAAGTCCTGACGTCACCCCTTTGGATTTTTTTCTGGGGGTACATTAAAAAAATTGCGTATGCAGAAAAAATTCGGGCTTTGGAGCACCTGCGGGAGTGAATTTTTGCCGCCATCTTGACAGTTACTCCTGAAATGATTGCACGTACGTGGCAAGAAATCGACTACAGACTACACATTTGCAGAGTTACGAACGGTGCACATATCGAATCATACTAAGGTATGAAAAAATCTATCTTTTTCTGCACATTTTAAGATTAAAATAATTGAATTACCTCGAATAGTTTTTTTATAACAGTTAATTGAAATGTTGGCATTATTTTTCGATGACCCTGTACATTAACCATTATGAATATGGTATTAAATATTATCCGTGTTGACTGATACAGAATTAATCTCAAATTATAACATTCACCTTGTCAAACACTAAGAAGTTTAATAATTAAATTAAAACGTACATGTTTTGGTATACAATGATACCTTCGTCAACGTATTTTTAGCCTATTTTCAACTTTGAAAAAATAGGCTTATGAGATCACCTTTTGTCCGTGTGTGTGTGTGCGTGTGTGTGTGTGTGTGTGAGGTGTGTGTGTTTCCCCCCTAATAAAATCTAAACGGCTGGAGCGATTTCAATGAAACTCCGTAAGTTCATAGCACTATTCCCGGCGACCTCGACCGTGCCCTTCAAATTTTGTTACGTCTCACCAATCCAACATGGCGGCTGTGCGAAATATTTCACTAGCATTCAATATCTCCGAAACTATTACCGATATCGCCCTAAAATTGTGTACGGTGATAAAAGGCACTAATAGATGTTCACCTATGAGTCTTTCAAAAACCTGGTGACTACAAAACCAACATGGCGGTCAAGCGAATTTGAGACTTTTAAATAGACTTTTCTCGCGATTTAACTATCCAAACGTAATGAAACTTGGTACAGCAAATGTTTATACACATTGTAATGCACTGGAGTCTAATTTAGTTCAATTGTTTACATAACCTCAAAATGGCGGCTGTGCGAAATATTTCACTGACATTCTATATCTCCGAAACTATTACAGATATCACCCTGCAATTTTGTACGGTGATTAAGGGTACTGATACAAGTTTCCTTATGTATATTTCATAAACCTGTAATGTACAAAACGAACATGGCGACCAAGCGAATTTGAGATATTTTAATAGACTTTTGTCGTGATTTAACTCTCTGAGCGCAGTGAAATATGGTACAGTAAATGATTTTACAGATTCTAATGCACTGCCATCTAATTTAATTCAATTGTTTACATAATCTCAAGATGGCGGCTGTGCGAAATTTTAAAATTAAGTTTTTATTTCTTGTGTCGTAATCATGCGATCGAAGTGAAAGTTTGAATAATGAACCTAGGCAATAATTGTCCTTGAATGGTACATAACTCCATGCCCTATACATATAACAATCCTAAATGGCGAGCTTCCGAAATATTTAGACGGTTCACAATATCTATGAATCTTTTACAGCAACCAAACTGATTTTTTTAATGTTCATAGAGACTATGAACATATGTTCACCTATAGGACTTTCAGTATCCTGGTGAGCACAAATCCAACATGGCGGCGACGCAAAGTATAAATATTTAAATGGACGTTTCTCGCGAATTAACTATCCGAGTGCCGTGAAACGTTGCACGTTAAATGCTTATACAAATGTTGATCCACTGGCATCTAATTTATTTCAATTGTTTGCATAATCACAAGATGGCTGCTGTGCGTAATTTTAAAATCTCGTTTTTAGTTCTTTGTGTTCTAATCATGCGATTGAAGTTTAAATACCACACGTACACAATAATCTTAATGTAATAGTACAAAAATAAAAATCCAACCTGGCGACAATCTGAAATATTTAGACGGTTCTCAATATCTAAGAATCTGTTACAGCAATTAAACTGAAATTTTGTATGTTGATAGTGGCAATTAACATGAGCAGGATATATGAAAATAGGCTCTATAGTTCTTCACGGAACTACTTGTTTATTTTATTTAGTCAATTTACCCTCTAGGTTGGTGGTTCCCACGGACTCAGCGAGGGAACTCACCACTACCGCCTCTATGGGCAGTGTCCTGGAGCTTGGAACATCTGGTCGGTTGGGATACAACTGGGGATGTGTGATCAGCACTTCGCCCAGGCGGCCTCACCTGCAAAGCGAACAGGGGCCTCATGAGGGAGGGGAAGGGATGGAAGATTGGGATGGATAGGCTAGGAAGAGGGAAGGAGGTGGCCGTGGCCTTACAGTAGGTACCATGCCGGCATTTGCCCGAAGACGAAGTGGGAAACCACGGAAAACAACTTCTAGGATGGCTGAGGTGGGAATCGAACCCCCTCTACTCATTAGGGCCACCCGAGGCTGAGTAGACCCCGTTCCAGTCCTCATACCACTTTTCAAATTTCGTGGCAGAGCCGGGAATCGAACCCAGGACCTCCGGGGCGGCAGCTAATCATGCTGACCGCTACGCTACGGAGGCGACTTCGTCAACGTAGATTAAATAATAAAAAGAATCTTAAAAACTACGGTATGTTAACAAATACCAAAGATAAAATGTATATCCTCACAAGAACATTAGAATTTAAATAAATGAAAGGCCACAAACAATTTTTACAAAATACATAAAAGAAACAAGATTAAAGTTATTACAGAGTCGGACGACGGCGGCTTCGGTGGCGTAGTTGGTAGCATTCTGAGCTTCTATGCCCAAGATCGCGGGTTCAAATGCGGCCGAAGTAGTCGGATTTTTAAAAGCGTTAAAAACCCTCAGTATGCCTTCCTTCGGAGGGGAAGTAAAGCCGGCGGTCCCATGTCATAGATTTATGGCATGTTAAAGGACCTTCCACTAATTACACCTGTGTGAAGCTAAATTGTATAGGTTATGAATGTAAACAACGCTCTTAGGTTACTACTTTCGTTGCCAAGAGCCAACTGCGGTGACGTCTGGTAGCTAAGTTCTGAACTAGTAGTCGTTGACGGTGGCGTTTGGCAGCAAAAGTAGGAACTATTTGAAAAATTCAAAAGTCTGCAGTCCTTACTTGAATTAAACAACAGATAACACACACTAACACAATTAACACCGCTTATCAGACAGATTCTACACACACCCAAAGTATACGGGGCTACATGACCACGTTGTCGCAGCCCCTAAACTTAACAACCAACCAACCAACCAACCAGAGTCGGACGACGCTGCTGAGTGCATTGGATGTTACTTCCAGCCAGGTATAATGATATGGAACAACGCATAAAATTTAAAAAAGATTAAGTCATCTAATCATAGAAAGAATCCTGTTGAATCCTATTAGTCGTTTATAATATGTTGTTTCCAGATTGTCGAGCACTGTAAGTTTTTTCTATAAATGGTAAATTCAACAACTTCGAATAAGAGAGAGGATTCCTATGTATTGGTTAGCTCTGTTGAACTAGCTGTCGAAATGGGTAATGTATTTCATAACATAACTCAAGTTAACCAAGTTTAGGGAATCTGTATAGAATCTGTATGATAACCTGCTTTATTGTGGTGTCTGGTATTAGTGTGTGTAGACTTAATTGTAATTCAGCTGAGGATTAGTAAGGAGGCGGCCGTGGCCTTAATTAGGAACCATCCTGGCATATTCCTGGAGTAGAAGTGGGAAACCACGGAAAATCACTTCCAGGATGGCTGTGGTGGGAATCGAACTGACACCTTCTCAGTTTTGCCTCACGAAGCTGAATGTACCCCCAGACGAGAATTAAATTTCTTGGCAGAGCCGGGATTCAAACCCGGGCCTCCGGGACGACAGCCAAGAATGCTAGCCGCTACACCAGGAGATAGTCAAATGAAGAAATCGTCGAATGGTGGAACCAAGATCAATAAATGGAGCTGATTGACGGCACTATTGTTAATATGGTCATCAATTCTGAAGAACGTTATGAGGAGAACAACACCGTGCTGACGTGGCGCAGCGGTCAAACTCTTTGCCTCTCACCAAGGCAGACCGGGTTCGATTCCCGGTCAATACATGTGAAATTTTTGAAGTGAAATGCGATGTCCTGTGTTTCGGATTCCACGTAAAATGCAGGTCCCATGGCTCATGATGGCGAGATTGACGGTCACGTTAAACTACAAGCTTTCTTCCTTCCCTTACACCAACGAAAGCACCCCGAATATATCACATTCTAAGGGACTGAAAGTGTTCGAAGCTGCTACAGCCTACATTGATCAGCAAGGAGAGCCTACGCCGCTTGATCTACTGTCCCTACAGAGTTGGCGTTGCGTGGCAACGTCCAAGAGGCAAGATGTTAGCCCAAAAACCATGGAACCTTTTCAAAAAGTAATCTTCTCATTTGATATTGCAATCATTTTATCTTTTAATTAAGTCTACCTCGTGGTATAGCGGTGAGCATTTTTGGCTGTCATCCCGGAGATCTTAGATAATATTAATAAAAATCACCATAATGTTGTGGAAGGTATAATGTTTATTAAACCCTTATTAATTAATACATAATAATTATTATTAATTAATACATTATTAATAATTAATTAAACAAAATAACCAGTCATGGACGAAGCAAAGAGGATATAAAATGAAGGTTAGCACAGGCAAGGAAAGCATTTCTTCAGAAAATGAATCTGTTGACATCGAATATACGGTAGATTTAGGAATTAGGAAGACATTTTTGAAATCCTTTGACTGGAACGAGCCACTTTATGGAAGTGAAACTTGGACTGTTGGAGCAGCAGAAAAGAGGGGAATCGAAGCGTTTGAAATGTGGTGTTACAGGAGAATGATGAAGATCAGACGGGTATATAAATTAACAGTTAATGAAGAGGTATTAAGACGATTGGGATAGGAGAGATGTCACTGGCGACTGTTAATGAAGAGAGGAGATAGGTTGTTTGGACAAATACTATGATACTCAGGAATAGGAAAGTTAGTGATGGAAGGAAGGGTCGAGGACAAGAACTGTAGAGATATATCAAGGATAGTATATGTTAAACAGATTGTCTTGGATGTAGGGTGCGGTAGCTATGTAGAGATGAAACGATTAGCTCAGGACGGGGAGGTATGGAGTGCTGCATTAAACCTGTGAAAAGCATATTGACTTATGGAAATAACACAATACCTGTAAGAAATTGGTCTTAACGACGAAATCATTCATATTAGAATAACATTTATAACCCTCATGAATATGTAATTTATTTCAGGATTAGGGCATAACCCAGCTCTTTTGGGTACATTCGTGTTGACTGACTGAAAAGCACTAAACTCTTGGTTACCCTCATGAGTCCTAGCCGAGTCCCTAAACTGATTCGTCCGTATGCTCCAAGTGGTCGAAGAAACCTGGCAAGACCAAAGAAACGCTGACATGAGACCGTAACAGGCCACTAGGCCTAATAAGTTAATGGTGATGATATATATATATATATATCATCAACATCATCATCATTTCCCCTTATCCAGCTCCTGCCGGGTCGGGGTATTTATGCCACTTCTCCACTTTCCTCTTTCCTTCCACAATTCTTCTTCCACGAACTTGTCCCAGTCCAGATTCCTTTTTCTCACGCTGTTCTTCACTGAATCGATCCACCTTGTTCTAGGTCTTCCCCTTGCTCTCTTACCCTTGCACTTGGCCTCCAGCATCTGTCTTGGTATTCTATTTTCCTTCATCCTCTTTATATGTCCAAACCACCTTAGTTTATTATTCTCAATTCTCTCATTTAGTTTTCCCATCCCAACTTCCTTCCTAACATCTTCATTCCTCACTCTGTCTTTCCTTGTCTTACCTATCATACTTCTTAGGAATTTTATTTCACTGGATTGGATTCTACTCTCTTGCCTGCTCGTCAGGGTCCAAGTCTCAGCTGCATAAGTTGATATGGGTACATAGTACATTTTATACATTACCTCCTTGCTTTTCCTTGGTACTTCCTTATCCCAAACAAGTTTTCTTACACTTTGATAGAATGCATTGCTCTGCTGTACCCTCCTGCCAATCTCCATGTCCAACCTACCAGTTTGCATCAATTCACTTCCTAGGTATTTGAACGTGTCCACAATTTCCAAACTCTGACTTCCAATTTTCACAGTGCCCTTTCCATTTCTTTCCCCTCTTGTCATCACCATGGTCTTGCTTTTCTCTATACTGATTTTCAGGCCATACTTCCGAATATTTTCGTTCAGTGCATCTAGTTGTTTTTGCACTTCTTCGGTGTTCCTTCCCCAGACCACAATATCGTCTGCAAATAATAGTAACTTCATTTCTTTATGTCCATATGCTTCCTTTGTTTCCTTTACAATTTCATCCATTACCATTATGAATAAAAGAGGTGACAGCACACTCCCCTGTCTTAGTCCAGTCTTGTTCCTAAACCAATCTGTCTTTCCAACTGGGGTCAGTACCCTGCTAACACAGTTGTTGTACTTTGCTTGCACCATTTCCAACATTTCTCTTCCCAGTCTCTTCTTAACCATGGTTTCCCATACCTTCTCTCTGGGGACACTATCATATGCCTTTTCTAGATCTATGAAAGTCGTGATCAAATCCTCTCCATATTCCCAGTTCTTTTCCATCACCTGCCTCAAGCTAAAGATTGGGTCCACTGTGGATCTTCCACTCCTGAAGCCATACTGTTCCTCTTGCAACTCTCCTTCCACCTTTCTTCTCATTCTTCTTTCTAATATCCTTTCCAGTATTTTTACTATCTGTGATATGAGGGTGATCCCTCTATAGTTATCACACACTTTCTGGTCCCCTTTACAGTATATATATTTCGTATGGCATGAAGATGCAATATACAATTATTTACATTCTACAGTGTTTACAGTACAAATATATACAGATTGAGACCTTGATCTGCAAGTAGCTTCAATTTTGTTAGAGCTGGATATCTAATTTCTCTAACCATTCTGAAGCTTCATCACTAGCTTGATGAATCTCCTTCATTGGACCATTGAACCTTCGGAGTGGGCAATCCATAGCGATGTGACTGATGGTCTGAGGCACATCTGCACAGTTGCAGAAAGGATTCTCGGCAATTTTCCGTTTGTGCTTCCAGAACTGACACATACCGTGTTGAGTTCTTATACGGTTCAGCGACGTCCAGATTATCCTGGGAAGGTCGAAACCAGGGGGCTGCTTAACTGGATCCGAGATAAGACCTAATCTGTCTGGATTTGAAGTCAGCCACTCCTTGCGCCAAGCTTCATTCACTTGAAACTGCTCTTGGACCAACTTCCTTCCTTGTCTCCAAGAAGGATTCCGGGATTTCAGCCTGAGATCTTTAGGTGAGCAGTCTAGATGAATTGGCAGAAGAGGGTTGTCACAACATTTAAGCCATTCTCTCTTCAGTGCCAGTTGTCTTCGAAGATGAGGAGGCGGGATCTTGGAGAGTACTGGTAACCATTCCAAAGGTGTAGATTGGATGGTTCCTGATACAGTCCTCATTGTGTCGTTCATCTGTACGTCTATCTTCATTGCATGGGCGCTGTTAAGCCATACTGGGCAGCACCATTCTGCTACTGGATACACTAGGGCAAGTGCTGAAGTTCTGAGGGTGGATGCCGTAGGGCCCCATCCCGTTCCAGTGAGTTTGTGCAGGAAGTTGTTGCGGGTTTTGATCTTAGCAGATGTTTTGCCTAGATGTTCACTGTAAGTCAAGGATCGATCCAAGATGACGGCTAAATATTTAGGATGAGGATTGAATTTCAGTAGATGACCCTGGTATTTAACCCTAGGTATGTAGTTGGCTTGTTTGTTGCTCAGATGAAAGCAGCTGACCTCTGTTTTTGCTATATTTGGTTTTAGTCTCCAGGTTTTGAAGAACGTGTCGAGCCTGCGGAAATCTTCCGTAAGTATGGTTTCTGCTGTTGCCAAGTCGTTGGACTGAGCTGTCAATGCAAGATCGTCAGCGTATACGAACTTTGTAGCACTAGTAGGAGGTAAGTCTGCGGTGTAAATATTGAACAGCAACACCTGGTCGGTACAACTGCGCTTTGGTCTGAAGACAGCTTGCTCATTTGGTATGTGCTCAAGAACTGTAATTGAGATTCTATTATATATTATTCTTTCTAGCAGCTTGTAACAGACGCTCAGGAGGGCAATAGGCCTGTAATCTTCTGCACTATCTCCACTTTTCCAAGGTTTGAGTACAGGAACTACTTTAGTTCTTTTGAGAGCTGGTGGAAGTTGACCATCGCGTAAGATATTGCTATAAAATTTTGCAAGCCATTCAATTGTTCTAGGACCACAACGTTGTAGGAATTCTGGGTAAAGACCATCCAACCCAGCTGCTTTTCCTGATTTTACTTCTTTTAGCGCAGTTGAAACTTCAGCAGCCGTGATATCAGCTGTAAACTGGGATGTTGTTTCTGCATGGGACATCTTAGATTTTAGTTCTAACTGAATTCTTTTTGCCTCTTTCTTGTCAGTATCGGCAGGTTTTCTTGTCAGACTAACTAATCTGCTTGCTATCGCATCTGACTTTACCTTGGTGCACTTGGAACTGAATTTTGGAGTGCTGCTACCAAGTTTCCTTAAAAGAGACCATGCTTTTCGACTGGAGTGTTGAAAATTCGTATTTTCCATTAGGTTGGTTCATTTTCTCTTCTAGCTGAGTCTAAAGACTGTAGTAGTTCGTTGGCAACTTCAGGATCACTGGCGAGTTTATACTCCTCATAGAGTTCATTGCATTTTGGACTCCAACCAGGAATATAGGTCCTTCTGTATCCTCTTGGGAAATGTTTCCTTGCAGTAGCACAAATTAGTCAAGCGAAGCGCTCGTAATTACCTATTTTAGGTGGGATCCACTGTATATTATGTTCCAATTCGCTGGTGAATTTTGACCAGTTGGCTTTGGTGAAATTCCAACGTGGCAGTGGAACTGATCTGACGACAGGCATTTCTAGGGCAACTTTGACAAGAGCTGGTCTGTGCTGACTTCGGGGGAAGTTGTCTAGAATATTCCTGCTGCACTTTAGGGGTTTACCAAACGAGTCCTTTGAGACAAAGCACAGATCAGGGTTATAGTCCTTATTCCATCTGGCAGAGCGGAAGGAGCCCTTTTCTTTGGCATCATGCATTAGAAAAAGGTCTTCTGCATCAGCCCATTCCGACACACCTTGGCCCACTTTGTTGGTATAATTATAACCCCAGTTAGTATTCTTGCTGTTAAAATCTCCGAGGATTACAGCTGGGTGATGAATGTTCTGGATGGTCTCACTCAAGATCCAAGGTTGACAGGGAGGCTTATAGATGTTTATAATTTCTGTACCTGCAATTTTCATTTTGGAGGCAAACATATTGTTGTCCACATTTGTGCTTATTATGTCAGTTTTCTCTACGTTGCTCTTTGCATACGTTGCAGTGCCATAACTTTTGTGAAATGTTGCGATAAGCAGGGTATATCCCGGAATCTTACATCTCGCATAAAGCTGATCCTGGTTTTCACAGTGGGTCTCTTGTAGTAGAACAACATCCACCTTGTGGTTGGTCAGTACTTTTGTTAGGTAATTGCTTTTTGATCGGCTTACTCCTTCAATGTTGATTTGTAGTATCCTTAGTGTGGGGTGAAAGTCTTCAATGGGTCTCTGAAAAGAGCCATTTCCATGAGTCATATTGCTATATCTTCTAATTGCTGGGATATCCTGAAAGCGTAGCTTTAGGTCCAGCAGCCAACGTTGTTGCTTTCTTAGCACCAACCAGGGGTCACGTGTAGGGCACTTTAAGGGTATTCCTACGGACGTGGAGCAACTTCAAGCCCGTTTAGTTGATATCTTCTCACATAACCCTAGCCTGCGTGCCGTATGGATCAGAACAACGGTTCACAATAATTTGTCGGACAGATGATACAATTGGGCAGTATATAGATTAACGGCGTATCAATACACAACACAAAGTCTCAATTTAACTATTCAAAGGAATATTACCATGAAGATGTATAACCTAACCTGATTCAAGTTGTTCCTAAGCTACAGAGTAAACAAAGATCACGCGTAACAAATTTATCAAATATCGCTATAAGAGCTCTCACTACACCATAAAACACTAAATACCAACAGTAAGTTGAACAGACACAAAGTTAGCCGGCCCGCGGTGTTGGGGTAGCGTGTTGGAACGGGGTGCACTTAGCCTCGTGAGGACAATTTATTGAGTAGCTGCCTGACATTGAGGCAGTGCCCCGATAACGAATACCAAGATTAATGGCCGAGGGGACCCGATGCGCTGATCACGCGTCACCCCAATATCTGCAGGCCAAATGGCTGGGCAGCGGTCGCTTGGTCAGCCTAGGCCCTTCATGGGCTGTATAGTGCCAGGGGTTGACTTTTTGTTTTTGACACAAAGTTACCGACAAAACAATGACGGGCAAAGAACGCAAAAGTGAGCTCAATGAACGGATGAATAGATATAGTGAGCCTTTGAATGTATGCCTACATTCAAGACCTCAAATAATTTTTATTTCTTCAGCTACAATACAGCTCAGTAGAGAAACAGTTTGGTCATGTTTGAAATATCAGTCTGTCTGGGTGAACAAAGCAAAGCTGTCGATGTCGCCAATGAAGCAACGCCAGGTTAAATATAGCCGATTCCAAGAATAAGAGAAAGGCAGGTGCAAGCGAAGTATCCGTTGACTTGGTCAAACGAGAAGTATACATTTTTCCTGGTCTTAAACACGGGAGAAGGAAGCTCATGGGCCAACTGAAGAAGGAGTTTGTGACCAGACATGAAAGTGGGAGAAAAGTCATCACCCTAGTGTCACCGTATTATTTGAATGAGAGCAAGACGCCAACTTTGACCGCGCAGATTGTTTGCGCGCAAATTCTGATAAATAGGAGTTCCCACGATGCAATTTTCTTCACGCTAGTGTCATTTGTATGTGCTGATTTTTACAAATCGAATGAGATGTGTCCGAAGTGTGTGCGAGCATTATTACTATTTTTTGTGGAGCGGATTACCCCTTCCACGTGAAATTTGATTGAAACATATAAATATAGCGGTCTGTGAATAGACGCTGTCACAATTTTAGATATCCTTGAGCGAGTAGGGTGTTACTCTGTCTGTGGACGAGGCACTTTGAAACACTAACTTTTGCGGGTGCTTAGGCGGCACGAAACACCCTGAAAAATTGTATTGTGTTGCGTGACGGGCAACATGGAATTCAAATGTTTGTTTATTAGGTGGAAAATGTCCACATATTGTAGGGAAAGTCTACGGCACTGCAATTAACTTATGGGTGAAACGAGTAGCTCAATTATGCAGTATAATTAGCAGCCTGAAAATAATAACAATAACTTTATTCCTACAGAAAAATGATCGTCGCCATGGCTACAGAAATGGACAGTGTTGTGTCCCAAGATATAATGTCTAGCATCATGGGCTAGGTTATGCACGAGGAAGATAGCGGGTGCTATCTCAGCACCGGGCAGTCCTGAAATTGGTGAGTACAAATTAAATGTTTTTAATTTTGATGGGGAGGGATCATGAATAATTAATTGGGAAATTGTGTTTTTTTTAAATAATTTTGCTTTGCTGTGATTACATGTAAATTCGTTTCACGACATAATAATTTAAATAGCATCACGTGACTTTGTGTAAATATTAGATATTTTTTCTTGGGTTTTAACCCGTTGCTTTGTTTGTAGAGTGCTTGCCTTCATGTTGCAGCGCACATGAATGCGAGGCACTAGCGAGATTGTTTACGGCTGAAACTTTAGATAAGGGTGATAAATGGGACTGAATTTAAATTTTATGTTAGACAATGGGGGGAAATTCCCGTCTTTTGATTGTGTTTTGCCCAGGCAAATGCTTATATTGTTTTGCTTTGTGCAACCCTTGGTTGTCACAGAATTTTGTTGTTTTAATTTATATTCTGGATCTGGAGTAAAATTGGAGGTCAATTGGTCAGGCATTGAGATGTGTGTGTGCTATATGTGATATTCTTCGAAGAGGTAGCAGGATTTGGACATGGTGATCCAGTTTCCGTTGCTCCTTATTGCTTCAGTATACGTACCTGAGGGACGTTTTGCTGATATATGAATCTTGACACCCTGGGTGGTTGGTCTAGAAAATATGATGTTTTTATGATGTATTTTACGCGATTTCGAGAGCCAGGAGGCTAACTCAGAATTCAAGCCGAGGCTTGGAGATTCTGGTGACACACATTACGGCACGTTGGAGCTTGACAGACCTATGTACTCAGATCTTTGAATATTGATAAAGGTGCAGCGTGCTCGCTATGCAATTCCTTTCGCTATTTAGTAGATTGCTTGCCTGGCAAATTATAGCTTGATTTTGGATGTTAATTGGGAAGCTGCCCATGCCCGTATTTAAAAATTTCAGTCCGTATTAATCGAAGTGTTACTTGTAATTTTTTGTATTCAGCCCACTGGGGCATGTAATTTTGTTGCTGTTGTTGCTTGGAACTTTGCCAAGCATTGTCATGTGTCAGTTTAAAGGTCGCAGACGGCGTACCGATATCCATGTTGTCACGTGGGTGCTCTGTTTTGTTTTGCATGACTTAAGCCCGACTGATCGGTAGTCAAATAGTGTAAATATACAATTCGGGTATGATTGATTTTTATGTAAGGGTGGACTATGTCAGTGCATTTATATTTTATATTAGCCATTTAGAGTGTATTCCCATAATTATCATGATTTCCAACTCGCAGTACGGGATTCACGACTTAATCGTATGTTCGATCGGAAGTGAATTCCCGTCAAGTACTCAAATCTTTCTTTGTCCGAACGCGCGCACAAACACAATAAACATGTTTCTTTTCTAATTTTGTACTTGCGATATTTTTGTTAAATTGTAATATTCTCTGAGGGGACATTTTAGTATCCCTCGTTTTACAACTGTCTAAGTTGATTTATGAGGTAGCTTTTTCATGGGCTGGTGTTTGAACCAGTTCTTTTATATTTACGGCTGTCGTGGGCTGGGGATACGTGGTGAGCAAGACTCAGGCGGGACTTTCCAAGTTCCCAGCTGGCTTGTTGACTTTGCGTTCGCTGTCCAGGGGTCGAGTGTGGGTTATTGGGTCACTCGCACGTCACTTGTGACGGGCCATTGACTCTTGGCATCACACAAGGGTGGATTATATTATTGTTATGTTTTATTTAGTCCGTATTAAATAGTTTTTGTTTTAACCTGTCATATATTTCATTTATATCTTTAAGTTCCCTTATGAATCCTGGAAATTTATACGTTCTCCTCATATTACTTTTCATGGACCGAACACCCCCGAATGTCTGTCTCGTGTAGTGCTTCTTTTCCAAGGGTACAATAGGGAAGAAGAAAGGAAACATTGTGCTAAATAAGCTCTAATTCAGTCGAACTTCTATAAGTCGAACTTCTATATCTCGAATGTTCGATACCTCGAAGTATTTTAATTTCTAAGTTCTAAATGTAAGTTCTACCCAATTTATATGTCTTTTTTTCTTTCTGTAATTCGAAGTTCTATTACTCGAATAATTCAATGACACAAATGATATTTTGTTTCCCAGACATTAAAATGTTTGTCTTCAACTCGAAGTTGGGGTGCAAATGCAGTGTTGAATTACGTTCTTTAGGTGCGATATGGGAATTACAAAATGGATTCAGTTGTGTAGGGCACCAGGACTGTAGCCTATATTTCCGTCAGTAGCTTATTATGCTCGGAATTCCAACTGGTAAGGATCGGTCGATTTAAGACCTCCCGTATCAGAGACAACTCAAAAGATTACTTTGAGTTAAAGTTAAGTTGAGCATTTCAGAAAACAAGTTTGAATATTTAAAGGAAAACAAAGCAATTATAAAGAGAGAACAAGTTGCTTAAATATTGTAATTTTATTACACATATAAAGTATGTAAAGTATGTGACAAGAAGGGATAAACCCATAAATATCTGTATAATTGACAATATATCCTTTAACAAATAACAATGTATACAATTATCATTTAGCATTTAGCACATCACCTGACTTCTGCCAGTGAATTTGCAATTCAAGGTTTAGCACCAAACTTCTATACATTACAAATAAGCTGGAATGCAAACAAGCTAGAAAAGTAACGTGAAGCACTGATTATACAGAATTGACAAACCCTTTTGTCCACAAAAAAGGCAATATTAAAGCCATTGATTCAGAAAAGTTTACACAGAAGTACTGAGCTGAAAAGCTCGAAAAACAAAGTTGTGCGGCCTGAAGACAGAGACAAGAAGAAAAGTTTTGTAAGTTAGTTTAATTTGAAAATGTTATGCGGAGAAAGTTGATGACACAGTTTTACTTATCCATTTCCTTTAGTTGATTTAACAATGAAGCACCAAATGAAAACATCAAAGACCAGGTGGTCTTTAAAATTGATACCTCGCCGGGAGGTTTGCCATTTGAAGTAAAAAGCAACCAGCTTTAACCGTCGCCGTTTGGAAATCACTTGCACAAGTAATCACTTGCAAGATTAAAACACTTAGTAAACCGTCGACCTACTGACGATGAAGGTTTGAAGAAATTTAGAGTTTCTAAGGAGTGGAACTTAAGTTGATGAATAGATGCAAGGCCTACATTGCAGTAAGTGCTTTCAAAGCACGTTGATTATCCGTAGAGTACTTTCATGTCGAAAGTTTCGACGTAGTCTCTCAGTCCATAGGACCGAGAATCGGAAACAACTGGTTGACGAGTAGACTGAAGTCGTAATCGTGAAGAGGCAGGAAATTACGGCTGTTATATGGCAGTAGATCGACGAGTTCCAGAAACATCGATGAACGGAGAACTGCTATTGGTCTGCAGAACAGGCGACGGTTCACTTTCTTATTTTTTCTCTCGATAAATACGAAAAAATGAAATTAATATTATAGGCCTTTGTAGTCTTCGCAAATGCGAACACCAACTAATACGCTGTCAACTATTATGAAGTGAACACAAGTTTTATCGTGCTATCCAGCAGTCACGTTTTTTAAATGAACAGAAAATACATAGAATCGAAATGTATCTGCAATATTTGCAAAGCAACATTCAACCCTAGTTTGTATACCTGCATGAGTAGACCCAGTGACAATGACAGCATGACGTAGCAATAGTAGACTACTAGCTGAAGTACCCGTGCTTCGCTACGCGTCATAAATAAATTAAAATGTGAAGGTGACAGTTAAAACAGGGGATAGGCGAGGTGCTGCGCAGAGGGAGATTAAGGATGGAACATTTTGTCCAACTACACCGCTCGGCGTTGACCGTGTTTTATAGCACAAATTAGGTTTTACTCGCTAACAGTTGCAGATACCTTTCGGATAGAAAATGTAAATTTAAACCTCGCATATGCCATCAAAAGTTTGCTATTTCTTAGCGTTCTCTTTTTATTTGAAATGGAAATATGAAAGTTTGAAACCAAAGGGTGTAGTGACGTCACTGAAATGGTCGCCATCTTTAAATAGTGCAAAGTAATGAAATCAAAAGTAACCTATATGTTAACCAGGTAAATCAGCTACTTCCATGTAAAATTCACGTAAATCGGACCAGTGGTACTTGCGTGATTGAGTAATACACAGACACACACCATCTCATTTTTAGCCTCGCTTCGCTCGCGTCATAGTCGTATCATATTGTTATTCAATGAAATGCAGGTTTAACCCCGTTAACACACCTTTAGAACCTGAATACCCAAAAATCCCTCCTTAGTAGACGTTTTCGACACACAACAAACATATCCCCAAAATATCATTCTTCTAACTTTAATAGTTTTGGTTGGTCGATGAGAGCGAACATCCAAAAATCCTTCCTCAGTGGACTTTTTTCTTGCAGAATTTCACCCCTCTCCATATGCCCCTTAAATTGCATTTATGAAAAAACGGTCGAACACCTATTTATTTTATTTATGTATTTATTTATTTATTCATTTATATATTTATTTATTTTTACGCTGATTGATTTCCTCCGAGTTTCAAACTCCTCCCTATGTCGTTTAAGAGATACACGCTCAGTTAGGAATCTTTCAACCCCCACTTTTCATCCCTTTCACCTCATAATATACACTACATCGAAAAACCATTAGACATTTGTCAGCTTATTTTTAATGATTAGTATATGTGCCAAGTATCACATCCCCAAATGAAACCACTCGTGAGATATTGTTATTCAATGAAATGCTCGTTTACCCCCTTAACATCTCTTTAGAACCTGACTATCCAAAGATCTTTCCTTAGTGGACGTTTTCGACATACAACGAACATATCCCCAAAATTTCATGTTTCTAACTTCAATAATTTTGGCTGGGCGATGATGAGTGAGTGAGTGAGTCAGTACATTTTCTTTCATTTATTTTTGATAATTTCACCCGTCCCCATGAACCCCTTAAATTGGATTTATGAAACAAACTGTCAAACACCTATTTACTTATTTAAAGCTGTTTTCCCCCTGAGTTTGATGAGTGAGTAAGTGAGTCAATCAGTTAGGACACTTTCTTTCCTGTTTTTTCCCCCCAGAATTTCACCCCTCTCCAAGGGCCCCTTAAATTGGATTTATGAAAAAACGGTCGAACACCTATTTACTTGTATTTTAAGCTGTTTTTTTTTCACCGAATTTCAAACTTCACGCCTATGTCGTTTCAGAGATACACGCTCCGTCAAGAATCCCTCAACCCCCAATTTTCACCCCTTTCACCTCTTAATATACACCACATCGATAAACCCTTAGACATATGTCTGATTATTTTTAATGATTAGTTTATATACCGAATATCACATCCCCAAAGAAACAACTCATGAGATATCGTTATTCAATGAAATGCACGTTTACCCCCTTGAAACCTCTCTAAAACCCGAATAAACAAAAATCATTCCTTAGTTAACGTTTTCGACATACAGCGAACATATTCCCAAAATTTCATGTTTCCAACTTTAATAGTTTTCGCTGGGCGTGATGAGTGAGTGAGTAAGGCAGGACATTTTCTTTCAATTATTTTTACCAGAATTTCACCCCTCCCCATGGGCCCCTTAAATTGGATTGATGAAAAAACGCTTGAACACCTATTAACTTATTTTTTAAGCTGTCTTTTCCCCCTGAGTTTGATGAGTGAGTGAGTTAGTCAGTCGGTTAGAACACTTTCTCTCCTTTTTTCCCCTGAATTTCACCCCACCCCAGTGGCCCCTTAAATTAATTTATGAAAAAACAGTCGAACACTGATTTACTTACTTTTTAAGCTGATTTTTTTCGCTGAGTTTCAAATTTCTCGCCTATGTCGTTTAAGAGATAGGCCTACACGCTCCGTTAGGAATCCTTCAACCCCCACTTTTCACCCCTTTCACCTCATAATAATACACCACATCGAAAAACCCTTAGACACATGTCTGCGTATTTTTAATGATTAGTTTATATGCCGAGTATCACATCCACAAATGAAACCACTCGTGAGATATTGCTATTCAATGAAATGCAGGTTTAGCCCCCTTAAGACGCCTTTCGAACCCGAATATCCAAAAAACCTCCCTTAGTGTACGGTTTTGGCATACAACGAACATATCCCCGAAATGTCATATTTCCAACTTCAATATTTTTGGCTGGGCGATGATGAGTGAGTGAATGAGTCAGGACATTTTCTTTAATTTTTTTTCATCAGAATTTCACCCCTCCCGATGAACCCCTTCAATTTGATTGAAAAACAAACTGTCGAAAAGCTATTTACTTACTTTAAAGCAGTTTTTCCCCCGAGTTTGATGAGTGAGTCGGTCTGTCAATCAGTTAGGACACTTTCTTTCCTGTCCCCCCCCCCCGCATTTCACCCCTCACCATGGGCCCCTTAAATTGGATTTATGGAAAAACGGTCAAACAAATTTACTTATTTTTTATGCTGATATTTTTCCGCTGAGTTTCAAACTCCTCGCCTATGTCGTTTAAGAGATACACGCTCCGTTAGGAATCTTTCAATCCCCACTTTTCACCCCTTTCACCTCATAAACACATCGAAAAACCCTCAGACACGTGTCCTGTTACTTTTTAATGAAAAGTTTATATGCCGTGTATCACATTCCCCAATGAAACCAGTCGGGAGATAGTGTTATTCAATGAAATGCAGGTTTAACCCCCTTAAGACCCCTTTAGAACCTGAATATCCGAAAATCCTCCCTTAGTAGACGGTTTTGACATACAATGAACATATCCCCAAACTGTCATGTTTCTAACTTCAATAATTTTGGCTAGGCGATGATGAGTGAGTGAGTGAGTGAGTGAGTGAGTCAGGACATTTTCTTTCATTTTTTTTTTTCAGAATTTCACCCCTCCCCATGAACCCCTTAAATTTGATTTATGAAAAAAAAAACTGTCGAACAGCTATTTACTTACTTTAAAGCAGTTTTTTCCCCTGAGTTTGATGAGTGAGTCAGTCAGTCAATCAGTTAGGACACTTTCTTTCCTGTCCCCCCCCCCAACCAGAATTTCATCTCTCCCCATGGGCCCCTTAATTTGTATTTATGAAAAAACTGTCAAACACATATTTACTTCTTTTTTATGTTGATTTTTTTTTCGCTGAGTTTCAAACTCCTCGCCTATGTCGTTTAAGAGACACACGCTCCGTTAGGAATCTTTTAATCCCCACTTTTCACCCCTTTCACCTCATAATATACACCACATCGAAAAATCCTCAGACACATGTCTTCTTATTTTTAATGATGAGTTTATATGCCGAGTATCACATCCCCCAATGAAACCAATCGGGAGATATTGCTATTCAATTAAATACAGGTCTACCCCCCTTAACACCCCTTTAGAACCTGAATATCCAAAATTTCTCTCTTAGTGGGCATTTCCGGCCCTTGAGGAAGCTGCATACCAGATTTCATTCCAATCCGTTCGGTGGTTTCTGAGATTTCGTGATGAATAAATGAATGAGTGAGTGAGTGAGTGCGTGGTATTTGACAAATATATAGTAGAAAGAAGATAGTGTCAAATCTTTGTTATGCTAAACTCGGTTGACAGTGCTGTGTGAGCAGTTGAGTAACTAACGGGATTTCAAGTAAAGATCCTCATTTTCTATTCCGGTAGTGCTGAGCGCAATTGGCATCAAGTCGGCCGTGTCTCGACTTGAGCTATGTTGCCATGGAAACTATCTGCCTTGCCATTCCTTCATGAGTATTTTTAGCCTACTTTCGATTTTTGCAAAAAATGAAAGTAGACTTATGAGATCAACACAGGGCGAAAAAAGTGTGTCTGTCTGTGTGTGTGTATGTGTGTGTGTGAGTCTGTGTGTGTGTGTGTATGTGTGTGTGTGAGTCTGTGTGTGTGTGTGTGGGTGTGTCTGTGTGTGTGTGAGTGTGTGTACTCTGAATGTCTGTCCCCCCCTATCAATTCGAACACGGTGAATGCGAATTGAACGAAATTTGGTACAAAGGTAGCACTAGCAAAGGACACCTCAGTGTCATGTTTTATATCGCCGCCATCTTGACGGAAACGTAATGGCGGCCACACAAATGTTCAAAGCTTAAATCAAATTACGAGTAACCTAATCATCCGATCTCTACCAAATTTTGCAACAACATATCTTTATGGGGGGAGCATCCTTTGACCAAACCAATAGGTCATCAGCGTAATAGTTTGCGGATGGCGGCCATCTTTGTGGGAAAACCGATTCCCCCTATTAATTCGAACACGGTGCAACCGAATGGAACGAAATTTGGTACAGAGGTAGTACTAACAAAAGGCACCTCAGTGTCATGTTTTATATCGCCGCCATCTTGACGGAAACGTAATGGCGGCCACACAAATGTTCAAAGCTTAAATAAAATTACGACTAACCTAATCATCCGATCTCTACCAAATTTTGCAACAACATACCTTTATGAGGGGAGCATCCTTTGACCAAACCAATAGGTCATCAGCGTAATAGTTTGCGGATGGCGGCCATCTTTGTGTGAAAACCGATTCCCCCTATTAATTCGAATACGGTGCAACCGAATGGAAGGAAATTTGGTACAGAGGTAGTTTTAACAAAAGGCACCTCAGTGTCATGTTTTATATTGCCGCCATCTTGACGGAAACGTAATGGCGGCCACACAAATGTTCAAAGCTTAAATCAAATTATGATTAACCTAATCATCCGATCTCTACCAAATTTTGCAACAACATACCATTATGGAGGAAGCATCGTTTGACCAAATGAATAGGTCATTAGCCTAATAGTTTGCGGATGGCGGCCATCTTTGTGTGAAAATCTATTCCCCCTATTAATTCAAACATGGTGAAAACGAATGGAACGAAATTTGGTACAGAGGTAGCACTAGCAGGGGGCATCTGTGTCATGTTTTATATCGCCGCCATTTTGACAGAAACGTAATGGCGGCCACACAAATGTTCAAAGCTTAAGTTAAATTACGACTAACATAACCATCCGATCTCTACCAAACATTGCAACAACATACCTTTATGGAGGGAGCATCCTTTGACCAATCTAATAGGTTATTAGCCTAATAGTTTGCGGATGGCAGCCATCTTTATGTCAAAATTGATTCCCCCTATTAATTCGAACACGGTGGAACCGAATGGAACGAAATTTGGTACAGAGGTAGCACTAGCAAAGGGCACCTCAGTGTCATGTTTTATATTGCCGCCATCTTGACTGAAACGTAATGGCGGCCACACGACTGTTCAAAGCTTAAATCAAATTACGATTAACCTAATCATCCGATCTCTACCAAATTTTGCAACTACATACCTTTATGGAGGGAGCTTCCTTTGACCAATCTAATAGGTCATCAGCGTAATAGTTTGCGGATGGCGGCCATCTTTGTGTGAAAATCAATTCCCCCTATTAATTTAAACACGGTGAAACCGAATGGAACGAAATTTGGTACAGAGGTAGCACTAGCAAAGGGCATCTCAGTGTCATGTTTTATATCGCGGCCATATTGACAGAAACGTAATGGCGGCCACACAAATGTTCAAAGCTTAAGTTAAATTACGACTAACATAACCATCCGATCTCTACCAAACTTTGCAACAACATACCTTTATGGAGGGAGCATCCTTTGACCAATCTAATAGGTCATTAGCCTAATAGTTTGCGGATGGCGGCCATCTTTATGTCAAAATTGATTCCCCCTTTCAAAGGGCACCTCAGTGTCATGTTTTATATCACCGCTATCTTGACGGAAATAATCGCGGCCACCCAAATGTTAAAAGCTAAAATGTAATTACGACCAACCTAACAATCTAGTCTCTACCAAATTTTGCAACACCATATCTTTATGTGGGAAACATATTCTGACCAAACTGCAAGAACATCAGCCCAATAGTTTGCAGATGGTGGCCAAGTATGTGTGCAAATCGATTCCCCCTATCAATTCAAACACGGTGGAACCGAATTGAACGAAATTTGGTACAGAGGTAGCACTAGCAAAGGGCACCTCATATTCATGTTTAATATCCCTATAGCACGTTGTATTTCAACAAGCTACTACAACCATTATTCAATCATACTCCTTGAAAAGGACAAAGAGTTATAACAATACCCATGCATTTAGGAGAAAGTAGGCTATATGTTCTTTACTGAACATCTTGTTTATGATTTGATTAGCCTGTTTTTGAGTGCAAAAGGGCCGAAATCAGAAGAATGAGAAAGACTATCGAAAATCCATGTAGCCAGCGGTTCCTTCTGGGTCCTAAACTATGTGTATGCAAAATATGGTTGAGATTGGTGGAAGGTGTAGATTTGTATACGGAACCAACCCACAAACATACATACATACCTACATACATACAGACTTTCACTTTTATATATTAGATTTATGTATTTAAGATACTAGAACCCCAGTTTTTCATGTATTTATATATTTCGAATTTTCGATAACTCGAGGTATTTTTATTTCCGAAAGCACTTCGAGATATCGAAGTTCAACTTACAGTATATATTATGGCGTCATCGGATTCTCATTACATAAGCTGAGACCAGAGAAAAGGTTATAAACAGTTAATTATATAAGGCAGAGTTCACAAACTAACGATCGGTTAAGAATCTTAATCGGACCGTGGTAGGTTCTCAATTGATGGCTCAGTTTTTATACTTTTCGATGAAATATTAGCTAGTAACAAGTTTTGTCCATACACCTCATGGCCAGTGGCGTAACTAGGATTTGCTTCTGAAGGGGGGGGGGGATGAGCGCTGAACTAATAAGCTATGAAGAGCGTCTAAACTCTAGGACAGAACTATTTTTTTCAAATATTCTTTTGTACGTTTTTCTCCTTTGTTTTAAGTTTAGATGCTATGTCTGATTTTTGTTGTGATTTTTGTTTCTGATTTTTCGTTAGGCCTAATGGTATTTTTTGTTTGTACTATATTTGTTTTTAGCCTACTTTTCACATTTTGCAAAAACGAGGAAAAAGCAGACTTATGAGATCGGTCAAATGTGTGTCTGTCTGTCTGTCCTTCTGTCTGTCTGTCCTTCTGTCTGTCTGTCTGACTGTCCGTCTGTCTGTCTGTCCTTCTGTCTGTCTGTCTGGCTGTGTGTGTGTCCCCCCTATCAACTCCTAAACGGCTGGAGCAATCGAAACAAAATTTGGTAGGAGTAAAGATCTATACCTGAATATCTCACGCCATATTTGAAAATGATGTCAGTGCTACAAACTGCTGAAAAATCGCAATTGAAATTTGAGCTACATGTTGGATATCTTGGAAGGTATGAATGGGAGCAATTTCAAAATTGGCACACGTCGTCACTCTTTACTAGCCCTTCTTGGGCCACTGATTTAAAACTTCCCAAAATCACCCTCCTATTGGTGATCGAAAGTACTTTACCATCATATTTGAAATGGCAGGGTCGTGGAGTGTTGGACACACATTTAGTCAACCTAACTGGTATCATTTGAGCGTTCAACTATTAGGTGTAATTCCCTATAAAGAAAACTAATGATAACTTTCAAAATATATGTATTAAAATCAACTTTAAACATATGGCGGGGACTCTCGTCGAACAGACTATGGTTTCCTATCTTCAATTCTCCTCGGCAATGACGAAAACATGTGACCCAAAATGAATGTTGGAATATAAAGATGTTTGTTACTCACTCACTGACGATATTGCAGATAATCGTCGAGACATGCTCGATAGATCAGTTCTCCCCAGCTTTCAAAGATTTTCCACACGTGGTTGCTAATAGAAGGTCCTACTGTTACCTCACAGCTGATCATGTTTTGTATGCTCTGCACTAGCAGACTTTTATACAGATCAATATAACACACGAGGCTAAAAGCCTACTTCACAGTTCGCAAAGATATATAAGATACAGCATCTTGTACTGCGAAATGAATGCGCACGTGGTTTTAGGTTAGAAATGTTTTCAAAGCCACATCTCTGCGATAAATGAATGTGCTTCCGTACCAAACATGAAATGTGCTAACAGATATAACATTGTTCTGATTTGTAGCCGTTTCGAGTACAATCACAAGCCATGCTTCCAACAAAACAGTTTCTCTAAATAGGCCTACGCCAAATTACGAGAACGCGACCATTCCAACCAGACGCTAGAATAGAAGTGAAGCCTCGCTCCACACGAAAAACCCACCTCTCATCTTGTAAACACATGTTTTCGTCTTTCTCCGCCAGGGTCATGATACCCTCCAACCCATACAAAATACACCAATAATCTCGAACCCATGTATATTTCTTACAACTCATGGCGCGAAACTCTTCTCTGACGTCAGAACCTTACACAATTTATACAAAGCTTTATTCAAGACAAGGGAAGTTATTCTCGGCCCAATCTAAATTTGGCCTAGAGTTTCCTGCTGTTGCAACATCTTGTAGCTTGCCTAACACAATCCGCTGTCTTGTATGCTGACATTTCCCATACAAATTAAATGAAATATTCCTGACTGAGTCCCCGAGATACACAAGATATATACACTAAATAAAATGAAATCCTATAAACTAAATGATGATGATGAGCAAGAAAAGGAATGATATGAACAAATTACCCTAACCTGACTTCTCCTCAAGTCAACCAAATAAGGGTTTGGGAACATTGTGACCGGAACAGTCACAATACGCCCCCATGTGATTCACACGGGTGAAACAAGTGTGGATCACAAACACTCAAACAAGCAACGCACTGAAAACACAAAGAATTACACTATTACATAAATAAACCCTGGAAGACATATATACACACACACTTGTCAAATTTTCACACATTCTCACTCTCTCGAATGTCTTATTGTGTCCATTTCCTAGCCTCACTGATTTTTCTCAAATGTCTTAGGTCTATCACTTCATTTTCTTCGTCTCATCATCATCATCATCATCTCATCATGTTGCCAAAATTATTATAAGCCTGCTGATAGATCCAATTTTTAAATGCATATAACTTCTACACTATCAATTGGAATTCAACCAAATTTCGTATTTGCTATGTATACATAAGCAGATTTGACTGAGTGTATTCTTAAGACCCTCCGGGGCTGCCAAATGTTAATAAATGCTCTCAATTTTTTTAATTCAAATACCCTTATATCAGAAAATGTGCAAGCCGACAGCTTTAAACTATGCACACGTATAGTACCTGACATTCTATATTAATGTGGAGTAACTTATATACGTCAGTGCTACCAACATGATTCTAAGCCTGCTGAGAGGTCCAACTTTAAATACATGTTACTTGTATACTATAATTTGGATTTCAACCAAATTTCGTGTGTGCTATGTGTACCATAACAGATATGACTATGCCGATTCTTAAGAGTAACCAGGGCTGCCAACTGTTAATAAATGCTGTCTCTATATTTGTTACCCTAATATCAATATATCAGAAAGTATGCAAGCCAATAGCTCTAAACTTTGCACACGTATAGTACCTGGCATTCTAGATTAATTTGGTGTAACTAATATAGGCCTACGCCAGTGCTGCCAACATGATTCTAAGCCTGCTGATAGGTCCAATTTTAAAATGCATATAACTTCTGTACCAATTAATGGATTTCATTCAAAATTGACACAACAATAGATCAGATTATTTCAGATTATTTCTGACCAATACATGTATGTCATTGTTGCCAACATGATTTTACGCGCACTGTTAGATCCTATGTTTAACTGCATGTAACGT
Source organism: Meconema thalassinum (assembly GCA_946902985.2). Taxonomy (NCBI): domain Eukaryota; kingdom Metazoa; phylum Arthropoda; class Insecta; order Orthoptera; family Tettigoniidae; genus Meconema; species Meconema thalassinum. The sequence continues at coordinate 597,718,168 of OX336388.2, read as the reverse complement.
CCATGCTATCCATTTGTCTTCAACCAAATTTTGTATTCTGTACCTTAAGAGATGGAACTGAGAATATATTCAGTCACCAGGGCTGCCAACTGTTGTTCTCTATTAGGCTACAAATTGTCAGGTATTCAGTATTTCGAACTAATTAGAAATTTCGATTTTACAAACTTAATTGCGTCATTATTCTAGATAGATCCATATAGATTAATCATTGGTATGAATCTTAAATTTTAAGAAAAGTAGGCTCTTTTGTTCGTCACGGAACTTCTTGTTATTTTTGGCTTTGTTTCTATTTTTTATTATTGCTTTGTGATTTTTGGTTATGTTTTCGTATCTGTAGTTTTCTGCTTTGGCTTTTTTTTTTGATTCTTGAATTTTGCTTTGTGTTTTTGTTTTGGTTTCGGTTTTGTTTGATTTTTTGTTGCTTTTGTGTTTTTTGTTTCGTATTTGTTGCTCTTCTGCTTTGGATTTGTTTTGATTTTTGATTGTTGCTTTTGTGTTTTCTTTGAGTATTTTTTCTGCTTTGGTTTTGTTTTTGATTTTCTGTTTTTACATTTCGCTTTGTGGTTGTGTTTTGCTTGAATTTTTGATTTTTGAGATTTTTGATTCGTATTTGTTGCTATCTGTTTGGTTTTGTTTTTGATTTTTAGCCTACTTTTCACATTTTGCAAAAATGAGGAAAAAGTAGACTTATGAGATCGATCCGGGCAAAAGTGTGTCTGTCTGTCTGTCCTTCTGTATGTCTGTCTGGCTGTGTGTGTGTCCCCCCCACTATCAACTCCTAAACGGCTGCAGCAATCGAAACAAAATTTGGTAGGAGTAATGACCTATACCTGAATATCTCAATGCCGTATTTGAAAATGATGCCAGTGCTCCCAACTGCTGACAAATCGCAATTGAAATTTGAGCTCCATGTTGGATATTTTGGAAGGTATGAATGGGAGCTATTTCAAAATCGGCACACATATAGATAATAATATTTCAGTTTAATTTCCAGGAGGCCATACATGGCAGTGTTGCCAAAATGATTATAAGCCTTCTGATATATCCAATTTTTAAATGCATATAACTTCTACACTATCAATTGGAATTCAACCAAATTTTGTATGTGCTATGTGTACATAATCAGATATGACTGAGCGTGTTCTTGAGATCCACTAGGGCTGCCAACTGTTAATAAATGCTCTCAATTCCTTTTATCCAAATACCAATATATCAGAAAGTATGCAAGCCGACTGCTTTAAACTATGCGCACGTATAGTACCTGGCATTCTATATTAATTTGGAGTAACTTAAATACAGTACGTCAGTGCTACCAACATGATTCTAAGCCTGCTGAGAGGTGCAACTTTAAATACATGTAACTTCTATACTATCATTTGGATTTCAACAAAATTTCGTATTTGCTATGTGTACCATAACAGATATGACTATGCGTATTCTTAAGAACAACCAGGACTGCCAACTGTTAATAAATGCTGTCGCTATTTTTGTTACCCTAATATCAATATATAGGAAAATATGCACGCCAATAGTCCTAAACTTTACACACGTATAGCACCTGGCATTCTAGATTAATTTGGAGTAACCAATATACGTCAGTGCTGCCAACATGAATCTAAGCCTGCTGATAGGTCCAATTTTAAAATGCATGTAACTTCTAAACTAACTTATGGATTTCATTCAAAATTGGCACAGTAATAGATCGTATTTTTCAGATTATTTCTGAGCAATAAATGCATGACATTGTTGCCAACGTAATTTTACACGCGTTGTTAGATTCAATGTTTAACTGCATGTAACGTCCATGCTATCCATTGGATTTCAGCCAAATTTTGTATTCTGTACCTTAAGAGATGGAACTAAGAATATATTCGGTCACCAGGGCTGCCAACTGTAGTGCTCTATTAGGCTACATTAGGCCAGGTATACAGTATTTCGAACTAATTAGAAATTTCGATATTACTAACTTAATTTCGTCATTATTATAGATAGATCCATATAGATTAATCATTGGTTTGATTCTTAAATTTTAAGAAAAGTAGGCTCTTTAGTTCGTCACGGGACTTCCTGTTGCTTTTTGGTTAGTATTTTTGTTTTGTTTTTGCTTTTGTTTGAACTTTCGCTTTTTGTGTTTCTTGTCTTGTATTTGTTGTTTTCTGCTTTGGTTTTGTTTTTGATTTTTTGATTTTTGCTATGTGTTTTTGATTTTGTATTTTTTTACTCTCTTTTTATTATTTTTGTTTTTGCTTTACAGTATATGGGGATGGGGAATAAATTAATCAATCAATGAAAGCAAAACTACACGTTTTCTTGTTTGATTTCGATAGCATTTGTTACGTTTCATTTGCACCAATCAAAGAAAATGAACAGTTTTACTCAAACAAGTGTTATATTTAGGTTTTATAGGCCTACGAGTAAAGAGAAATGTTCTCCAATAAGCTTAGTTTGTTATCAATCCTAAGATTGGTTTTATTCTAAATAAACATTTTATTGAAGTACATATTTTTTATTATTTTAGCTGGGGGGGGGGGGGGGCATTGACCCCCTTGATCACCCCTCGTAGTTACCCCACTGCTCATGGTAGATGAATCTGATGAATTTAACTCAAGCAAAGGCTAATATGCTCATCCCCAGGCTTCCTACGCCTACATGCTATCTCATAGTGACTCACATAGTCTCATTAGTAATTTGATTTGCGTGTAAGCAATTGCTTTCAATTATGAAGTTGAATAAAGTAATCATAGCTCCCATCTGAAGTATTCAAGGTTAAGTTCAGTACAGTGGACAATATTATGAAGAGGAAAAGGTGACCGGTATCTAATTCAAAATCAGCGTAACTAAAAAATAAAATAAAATAAAAATAATAAAAAGACAGTGATTATACCAGAAGCACTGTACGCCGAAGAAACTCTAAACATGAATTTCAAAAGCCAGATGGAGAAACTCGAATTAAAGGAAAATTATAAGAAAAATCATAGGATCAAAATTTCAGGATCTTACATCAAGAGTAAGAATCTATACAAGAAAATTGAAAAACTCTCAGATACTATGCAAAAAAGGAGGATAAATGTTTTCGGTCTTCTTCTCAGAATTAACTCTTCATAGATTAACCAAACAAATCTTTGATTTCTTCCGTAAGAGCAAAACAAAATCGACATTGTTTAATGAAACTGAAAAAGACATAGTAGAATTAAAAATTACAGAAAATTCACTACTCAATCGAAAAGCTAAAATAATTATTAAAGACGAAAATATAAGGTTCCAAGACAACTCTTCACTAAAATCCAAACCCATCATCTTGGAAGAGAGGAAAAGAAGATCAGTAAGAATGAAGAGATACTGGGCACTAAGGAGAGAACAGCACATAAAGAAATGATTGATTCCAAGTACCCCAAAGAGGGTGAAACGAAAGAAGAAATGCAAAAAATAGCCTACGCTTAAGGAAAACGAAAATAAATCAAGTTTAATGGAATATGTTGTGCTTAATTTTGCCTTCGGCGTACATACGACTCATAAGACAACTGACTCACCCCCCTCCCTTCTAAAAGAAGAAACATATTAGTTTGTGACCCCTGATGCAGGGCGATATCGCTCCAGCCTACCACTGTGTAAATGGTGGCGAACATACAGATTGCTACTGGGAAAGGAACGTCCGACATTTGGATGGGGGAACAATTGTGATAATTCTTTTTTACCCTTTGTAGAATATAATTAATTTCTTAAATATTTTATTTTAATTGAGGGGTGTTTAAATAATCAACATATAGCCTACATATAAAACATTGAGGTGTATGTCTCACTACTTAACATATACCTTCGAAGTTGCCATTTGTACCAAAATCTTCCAAATTGTCTCAATAGTACAGGAAGAATCTGGCATTTCATGAAAATTCAACGGAAATATATTATTTCTTTTGTTTATAAAGTGCGTTTAAACACATAAACAAGACGCTAGCCAGAACTGTGTCGCGTCCAGCCCTCATATTAGTTAAACCAGGCGGGTGGCATATACACATGGGCCGCTTACAAGCAACGTTACCGTTGAGCCACGCAGCCACTTGTCAGTAGACTTATTGGCACGTTTATGTTCCCCCTTGGGGCACAATTCCGCCATCCCGGCGTCTCTAAAATCCTCAGCAGTTGAATGAGTCGTAAAACACATAACATAATGATAATTTTGAATTTTAAATTATTTAAGGGGGTTGGTTATATAAATGCGAGAGTTCTCGCTTAGATCTGCTAGTTTTAATTAATTTTGAATTTTCATTAAATTAATTTTGACTTTAATTAGGCTATGTTAATTATAATTATTATGTAAAGTAGTTGGGATTTCCCTTTCAATTCTCTCCTTACCTTATTAACAAAAGGTTAAATATGTAATCATCAACATACGGAACAAGACGGGATTTGAATGTTACGAAAATGTACATGAACTCGATTCCCAAGGGAGGAAATGTTTTTTTTAGGTGACTTCGGTGGCGTACTTGGTAGCCAACTGTATGTCATAGATTTATGGCATGTAAGAGAACCTTCCACTAACTAAAATTGCGTTGGTTGGTTCCTCAGTTTAGGGTCCGCGACAACGCGGTCATGTAGCCCCGTGTACTTTAGGTGTGTGTAGATTCTGTCTGTTAACCGGTGTTAATTTTGATGGCTGTATTTTAGTGTGTGTTATCTGTAATTCAGGTAAGGACTCCAGACGATCAATTTCAAGTAGTTCCTACTTTTGCTACCAAATACTACCGTTAACGACACTAGCCGCGAACTTGGCTACTAGCCTCCGCGACCGGCACCTTGCGGCGATCGTCGGAACTTAATAGATCATTAATCAAATCTAGCTACAATTTTAGCTTCACACAGTTGTAGTTAGTGGAAGGTTCTTTTCATGCCATAAGTCTATTACATGGGCCCACCGGCTTTACTTCCCCTCCAAAGGAAGGCATACTGAGGGATTTTTAACGCTCTTAAAAATCCGACGACTTCGGCCGGGTGTGAACCCGCGATCTTGGGCATAGAACCTTAGCATGCTACCAACTCCACCACCAAAGCCGCTGTTATTTATTTTATTGCAGATAAATAATTCTGAGATAAAAGAGAATACGGTGGAACTTGCAAGTACAGGAACCTTTGTATAATTTAAAAAAAAAAAAAACGGAAATTACCTGAATTAATAGTCGGGAGAATATCTGGAGAAGATTTAGTATTAGATGTTCACTCCTCCGCTGTCATAGACCCACCAACCCACCCAAATAGGAGCACGACTTATATAGTTGAAATTTCCAGCTCTGACAACCATCTTTGTGAAGGAGTCAATAATGCCAACCCCACATATTCGGTACTACAGTATATCGCGTCCGGCAGACCAATGGTTTTGCTTAGACCAATATTTTCGTCCAGACCAATGGCGGTTCGCGTTAGCCAATAGATAACACCGCTGCTTTTTGTCACGCACAGTGGGGGTAGTCATGCATCAATAATCTTTATCCAGGTCAATGGTTTTGCCTTGTATTTCATTATTCATGTTGGCAACGTGTCACATGGGATATGACGTAGTGTCCGACGTCAATGTAAAATGGCGGACCTTGTTCAAATAAATACGAACATAAATGCTTTATTTACGTAAAAAGTAATTATTATCGGTGCAGGCAGTGGGAATTCAAATTCAAATGAACTCGCAAGAACTCTCAGAAAGGTATGTAAATCATAAATGATATATTTTCAATAAGCTATCTTGTTAAAAGTTACGAAAAGGGAGGTTCCTCTACTTGCAAGTGTTAATGAGAATAAACCCAAGAAATATGTACATTGTTCCAAAATTCAAGAAAATCTCTCACATAATTGCAGAGATAATATTGAATATTCCCCCCAGGGGCTAACATCTAGTGAGACGTGGGTTGGCGACCACAAAATCCAAGCTAAGGCCGGTATTGTTTCCACTTATTTAAGCCGGGCTCCTCTCTGTCACCTTCCCTTTCCCGGTCAACTCTTGTTTTCTTCCGACCCCGACGGTATTGGTTTGTCCGAGGCCCAGGGTGTCTGTCATTTTGCTGCTTTAATTGGTCCTTGTCTGCGACCTTCAATACCTCCGGCCTGATACCTGTGACGTATAGCGAGTATGAAGTCACGGCACTCGGGCGGCCTGGTAATAAGACAAAATGCATTAAGTTCACACGTGCTAGTATTTCTAACACGTGTTAAATGTGTTCCATGGTGATTTGAGCAAGTATTAGTGTCAAATGACTCGGAAAACATTGCTTTATGTATCGTAGTGTTTGTAGGGCTGTATTATCATAACTTCAGCGGCTTCGGTGGCGTAGTTAGTAGCATGATGAACTGCTATGCCCAAGATCGCGGATTCAAACCCGCCTGAAGTCGTCGGATTTTTAAAGAGCGTTTAAGTCCTTCAGTATACTTTCCTTCGGAAGGGAAGTAAATCCGGCGGGCTCATATCGTTGAGTTATGGCATATAAAAGAACCTACTTCAACAATTAATTGGTAGTGTCTAGCCAAATTTGTAGGTTATATTTCGTTAGGAACGTTCTCTCAAGAACCAACGTTCGTTGTTAGGTGTCAGTGGCATCTGGTAGCCAAAGTTGGAACTACTTTAAATTTAACGTGCTCATTCATCTTCATTTATTTCATCTCATCCACATGTGATGGTACTTGTAGATCACCCCATGGGTGTCCGCATAGAAGCAACTACAAACTCTGGCGAACCGAACATGTTCTCGGACACTCTGAGCACTAAAAGTCATACGATGAATAAATAAAATAATATCATAACTTAGTTGTGCTCGGTGTTGTGAGATCAAACAAGGGTAGGTATCGTGAGTAGTATGTACTGTTACGAGAGCGGGGTTGCTTCATTCCCTCTCGCGTGACTCACAGCCGCCTGAGGCTACCTCTGGCCTCTGTCGGCCGGCTACTTGCGCAGCGAAAACAAAGACATGGTCTGGAATGTTCCCGGCCTACCTGGTGATGGAACTCTCGGGAGGAGCCGTGAACTCTCCTACTCTGGAAACATCCATTGAGTCACCACCCTCCCTATATATAGCGACCTGGTCAGCGAGGGATGAACAGTGTTTTTTGAGCGAGAGCGACAATAGTTGGTGATGTGGCGTGCGAAATTACGAAACCCAAGTGAGACTATTGCAGTGCGGTGAAGTGCTGTGTGGATTGCGAAACGCAGTGGACTGTTTTCCTAGCCTGTGGACGGCGAGACAGTGTACATTCAGAACAAGTGAGTGTGGCTTGTTTACTTGAGGGAGAGTGCCGTTACTTCTAGCCAGGACTCGGGTCCACCTCATTAGCAAGAGGATTAACTGCGAGGCCGAGTGAAAGGGTGAGTCTAGCTCCATAGAGGTAGCTTCTGTAAGACAGCTAATTGTTTCTATCTGCTTATTGTACGGTGTATAGTTCTGACCTGCAATAAATCTAACATTTCTTTAAAGGAACAATTGTGTTGTGCTTCTACCCACCGTAATCCAGTTAACGAAAGTGCCACTAGGGGTGGCACGTTACAGTACTTTCAGAACGGTATTCGGTATTTCTACCGTAGTAAGTTTTAACCACTAAAAATGCTTGCCACGGTGGGTGAGTGGATATCGTGTCGGTCTAATAACCCCTTGATTGCAGGTTTGCTCCTGGCCGTGGTAAGTGATTTTTGAAAGGCGGCAAAAATACGATACGCATGTCATACGATGTTGGCATGTCAAATAACCCATTTGAATTCAGTAGGTAGAGTTCATAATGGCAAAATTAATCTCGGGAGTTTCCGCCAACATAAAAGTTCCTCATTTCTCTACTAGAAAGCGCTGTAGTGTTCAAGGAGCTTAGATATCTAACATATAACCTCCTTGACTTTCATAGTCAAGGAACAACGAAATTCGACATGCAAGCTACCCTCTGGGTGTCAAATAACAAAGCTTGCACCCGGCACCGAGGCCATACGATATTATTATTATTTACAATTAAAAATATAACGACCACGATGTCCACGCTCCTCAAATAAAACAACAACAACAACAACAAAAGTTTTTATTTCATCATAATTTTGATTAATAGCCAAACCATTAAGAGTTATCGAAAGCTTGCTGGAAGTCAATAAACAACATGTGTAGGTCAACATTGTATTCATAGAACTTTTCCATGGACTGTCTCAGTTGTTCCTATCCCAGTTCTGAATCTGCACTGGTATTCCCCTAAGATTTCCTCAGCTTAGGTACTTATCCTCTTCTGTAGTAAACAAGAGAAAATTTGATGGGCTATATTGAGCAATGTAATGCCCCTATAGTTCTTGCATTGCAACGTATCACCCTCCATAGAGCAGATAAGGCAAAACTTCCATTACTCTGGCATAGCTTACTTTTCCCAAATTTCATAAATCAATTTGTGTAGGCTCTTAATTAAATTCCACAATAGCTCAGCTGCAATTTGATCCTCTCCAGTTGCTCTGGCGTTTTGCTGCCGTTTCACTGCTTCATCTATCTCTTCCAGGGATGGATTCTTAACCTCTGTTTGCACATTCTTATACACCACTTCCTTATACTCCTCATTTTCTTCTACTACATTCAGCAACTCTCTAAAATGTTCCTCCCATCTTCCCAATACTATCTCCGCTTCTCCAATCAAATTTCCTTTTCTATCTTTGCATGCAATCATCCGTGGTTGGAACTCCTTCGTCATCCTTTTTGTAGTCTGGCATAATTTTCTACTTTTGTTCTAGTTTGTTTGTTTGTTTACGAAGAGAAATAACCAGACGAAAGGCCATATACAGTATCAAATATTCTGTGAGATAGATCAAGAAAATAATAGGAAATAAGAAAGATTTAGGATATCAGAGGATATAGAAATGCGGGTCATGTTGGATGGAACCACCACAAACGTATACTGAAGTTGATTTCAGGGTTAGCATTTATATGTACTAAAAAGTGCCAAAGTATGTACATACTCGTATATACAATGGACAATAAAACTAAGAAGTGACAAAATATGCACATACTAGCATTAACTGTCACGGCTTCGCCCGCGAATATTCTAGTTGTAAAGAGTACACTTAGCAACGTCTCAATCATGAATGCTAAGACATATTTATCATTTAAAATATGTGAATAAATTTTGCAATATATTTTTTAAATTTATTTTTATTGACAGTAAAATGAATTTATCCACCACTACATTTTGTAACTAGAGCCTACACTAGCACATTATGCAACGGGCCTATAATGGCAATAATTAAGACACGAGTATGTTTATAAAAAGAGTGAAGTGAGTTTTATAATTTACACACGAGTGTCTTAATTACCATTATAGGCGAGTTGTAAACGACTGTTTATGTTCGACGATAATCATATAGTAAATTATGCAACGAGCAAAAAAAGGTCAATAATTAAGACACGAGTATGTTTATAAAAGGAGCGTATGCGAGTCTTATAATTTTCTTAATTACCATTATAGGCGAGTTGCATACGACTGTTTATATTCGACGATAATTATTATACCTATTTTATGTTCGAACATAAATATTCATAAATATTGTCGATATTTCGCCAGTTTTATGTACTGAACAGAGCGCATGAGACGCAGATAATGCCTTGTATTTGACCATGGCCTCCTCGATTACCCTACTATGACACTAGGCCAGGCAGTGAAATTTAAATTAGAAGGCCGTGGAACTCAGCGCATCTAATTATCTAATTGGTCAAACAACTGTTTCTTGAGCTCTGATTGGTGGGAGAAACTGTATCATTATGAAAAATAGTGTTATAATGAGCCTCATTATAGTACAGTTTTCTGACATATAATTGTCAGGGTCGAACATAAACTTTATTTTATGCTCGAACATAAATATTCATAAATATCTGTCGAGATTCAGCCAGTTTTGTTTACTGAACAGAGAGCATGGGACGCAGAGAATACCTTGTATACGACCATGGCCTCCACGAATACCCCACAATGGCACTAGCCACGCAGTGAGATTTAAAACAGGAGGCCGTGGAAATCAGCGAAGGTGTGATGCTATCCTTGCCTATTGGTCAAACAGCTGTATCGTAATGAAAATCGCGAACTCTGATTGGTGGAGAACCTGTACCATAATGAAACTTGAACTATAATCAGCCTATTTAAGATGCAGTTTTCTGACATATAATATTTATATTTCGGCATGGTTGAAAATAACAGTAGCCTACGTTACGAATACTGCATTCATAAATTAAATGATTCTTTTTTTCAGTTCACTTACTTTTTATTTGTTATTCATTCATTTGATTATTTTTGCTACCCATAGAGTGTGGCAAAAAAATAATGTTGTGTTACATTTTCAAACTTGAAATTTCTTCTGTTGTCTCGTAAAAGTTATTTGTATTGGCTGAAGCTTAAGGGGATTAGTGCATATTTAAACTTCACTGTATCAGCAGGTGATATATATGATTCTAGTTTTACAATACACATTTCCTCAAAACTTGGATTTCTTGAAAGCTTGTGCGTCTCACGGTCCAGGTCTACTTTTATAAGCACAACCACATACTTAAGAAACCTTTTTTGATCAAATACAATTTATTTACTGTATATAACTGTAAACTTGTCCTGTGTTGCCACATTTTCTGTCACTGTAGACAACAATTCTACATATTATTACTAACTAACCTAACCCCGTGGCACTACAGCCCTTGAAGGGCCTAGGCCTACCAAGCGACCGCTGCCCAGCCAATTGGCCTGCAGATTTTGGGGTGACGCGTGGTCAGCGCGTCAGGTCCCCTCGGCCGTTGATCTTGGTTTTCGTGACCGGGGCACTGTCTCACTGTCAGACAGCTACTCAATTGTCCTCACGAGGCTGAGTGCATCCCGTTCCAACCCTCACGTCAGTTTTAAAATCCCTGACCGAGCCGGGGATCGAACCCGGGGCCTCCGGGTGAGAGGCAGGCGCGCTACCCCAACACCACGGGGCCGGCACATATTATTACTCCTAAGATTAAAATATATACAAATATTGCATTAAAAGTCAATAAATATGGAAACATATTTATTTTACATACACATATGTACCAATGTCGGAAATATGTAAAATACATTTGTTTAGTTTGAATAGAGGACAACATAATAGATGGAGATAAGTTTAAATAAGAATAGTGGAGATAGTACACTTGAATGGATATTCAAATTGGTAGCAAGAATTTTCGAAGAAGGTAAATGGCCTCAGGAGTTTTACACCAGCATCATCATCCCAATTCGAAAGAAGACTGTACCAGTTGAATGTAGTGACTATCGGACCATTAGTCTCATCCCTCATGCATCAAAGATACTTCTGCAGATTTTAAAGAAAAGGATGGAAATATACATCGAACAGTATCTAGACAACTCTCAATTCGGTTTTCGAAGGAATATGTCTACACGTGATGTTATCGGGTCCTTGCGATGTCTTGGAGAAAAGATGTTAAGTGTAAACAGAAACCTTTACGTGTGCTTTGTGGACTTCGAAAAAGCATTTGATAAAGTCAGCTGGCACAAGCTGTTCCCTCTTCTGAATCAAATAGGTTGTCCCCATCGATTAATCAGATTAATATTTGATCTGTATATAAATCAAACAGCTGTTGTTCGGCTTGGAAATGACGTATCAGAACCCGCTAAGATCCGCAAAGGTGTGCGACAAGGGTGTTTGCTGTCCCCTGGACTGTTCAATGCCTTCGCTGAAGCTATAACTAAGTGGTCTTTTAAAGGTTCTAATATGGGAGTGAAAGTTGGTGGAAGACTGATCCAGAATATTAAATTTGCTGATGATCTGGCATTACTTGCAGTAAATCCGCATACATTAACAATCATGTTGCAATGTTTAAATTATACAGCTACAGAATATGGAATGAAAATCAATTTTAAGAAGACCAAGATTCTGCTGATAAGTAAGCATCAACACGAACTAAATATTACCATAAATAAAGAACCAGTATCACAGGTCAGTCGGTATAAATACCTTGGTCAGATCTTCACAGAAGACCTACGATGTGAAGTTGAAATCAGGAGCCGTATAGCCATGGCCAAGCAGGCATTCCGTGAAAAGCATTCTCTAATTTGTCAACTCTCGATGTCCCTCAGCCTTAGAAAACAACTTGTTAAGACCTACATATGGCCAGTTGCAATGTACTGCAGTGAGACCTGGTCAATGAATAGAGTTGACATTAAACGACTAGAAGCGTTTGAGATGTGGTGTTGGCGCCGAATGGAAAAGATCAGCTGGGTAGAGAAAATGACCAACATAACGGTGCTGGATCGAATAAAGGAAAAACGGCAAATGATCTGCCAGATATATAGAAGGAGATCCACCTGGCTTGGCCACAGGTTACGACATGGTGGCCTGATGATCGACATACCAGAAGGCAAAATATCTGGAAAACGCCCTCGCGGGAGGCCACGGATCCCTTTCATGAGATCTTTCCTACTTAGCTCTGACCTACGAAATTATGACATGGTCAAAAGGACAGCACAAGACCGAACAATGTGGAAAAGACTCATTGTAGGGGCAGACCAGTCGCTTGACTGAAAAACATGATGATGATGATGAATCTCGACATAGTATAAAGTAAATACGGTGTAATAATATCGTAAGGCCTCGGGTGCCTGGTGCAAGCTTTGTTATTTGACGCCCAGTGGGCAGCTTTCATGCCGAATTTTGTCACTCCTTGTAGGGCTATGAAAGTCAAGGAGGTTAGATATCTAACCTATAGCGCTATAGCGCTTTCTAGTAGGGAAAGGAGGAACTTTGTGTAGGCAGATAAAACCGAGATTGCCATTATGATCACGGCCTACAGTAGGGGAGCAGTGAGAGTTTAAACGCACAGCCTACTTTCCTGGGAACATTGCCGATATCTCTCGAACGCCTGGTGGGATTTTTACAAATGAGGTGTCGTTGAACTCGAGCTGACGGGGGATTTGCTATGGACCACTCGTCATATTTTTGATTTTTTTTGAAAATTTTTGTTTTTGAAAGTAGGCGATAGTTTGAAAACCAAACATGATAGAACGATGTGCCATAGTTGAAACGAATGGTCTCTATGACCTTTATTTTTTATAATATTTTTATTTTATTTTTTGAGATTTTTTGAAAACGCTTAAATTTTGAAATTTTTATATTTTGGAAACTAAAGAGTTTGGTTGGTTGGTTCTTAAGTTTAGGGGCTGCGACAACGCGGTCATGTAGCCCCGTGTACTTTGGGTGTGTGTAGAATCTGTCTGATAACCGGTGTTAATTGTGATGACTATCTTAGTGTGTGTTACCTGTTTTTTAATTTAAGGACTGCAACTTAGAATTTTTCAAATAGTTCCTACTTTTGCCGCCAAGCGCCACCGTCGACGACTACTAGGCCAAGTTCAGAACTGAGCTACTAGACGCCACCACAGTCGGCTCTTGGCAACGAACGTAGAAACCTAAGAGCGATGTTTACATTCTTAACCTATCCAATTTAGCTTCACACAGGTGCAATTAGTGGAAGGTACTTTAACATGCCATAAATGTATGACATGGGACCACCGGCTTTACTTCCCCTCTGAAGGAAGGCATACTGAGGGATTTAAACGCTCTTAAAAAATCCGACGGCTTCGGTCGGGTTTGAACCCGCTATCTTGGGCATAGAAGCTCAGCATGCTACCGACTACGCCACCGAAGCCGCTCTAAAGAGTTTACAAAAAAATTTGTTTGACGTAAATGAATGGCCCTGACTCCCTCTACCCCCAAAATAAATTTCAAGTCTCTAGGACTAAAACTGTGCCGTAGTGTAGTTAGGGGGGTTCTGAGTCGCCCCCTACTATCATATAAACTTTGGCCGATATCTCTCGAACGCGTGGTCGAATTTTAACGAACGAGATATTGTTGACGTTGGGATGACGTTCTCTTGGCTAAGCATGTGCGTTTGTATTAAAAAGGAGAAATGATTTTTTTTTTTTTTGGATTGGCGCTATTTTGGAAACGGTGAATTGTGGAAAAACGTTTGTTTGACGTTAATGAAAGGTGGGTATGCCCTCTAGGCGGGCAGCAGGTTTCAAGGGTGTAGGAGGAAAAACAAAATGATAGCCTACTTTCTCGCGAACATTGGTGATCATTGGCGAACGGATGGTCGGATTTTAACAAATGAGGTGTCGTTGGACTCAAGATGACGTCCTCTTTCTTATGGACTACTCGCTATATTTTTCAATTTTTATTTGAAAAATTTTGTTTTTGAAAGTAGGCGACAGTTTGAAAACCAAACATAATAGAATATTGTACCATAGTTCAAACCAATGGTCTCTATGACCTTTATTTTTTATGATAAAACGTTTATATATTTTGAGATTTTTTGAAAACCCTTAAATTTTGAATTTGTACTATTTTGGAAACTAACATGTTGACGAAAAATTTTGTTTGACATAAATGAAAGGTACCTACCCCGTCTACCAAAAAAATAAATGTCAAGTCTCTAGGACAAAAAACTAGGCATTTTTTATTTTTATTTTTAAATAAAAGCGTGTTTGTAGACAGAGAGCCGGTAGCGCTTGACGTATGTTACAACGAGGCTATGATTGGCCATGGTGGATATGGGAAATGACTATTTCGACGGGGGCGATGTATGGCAAAACGAGGGGTCGCTTTTCGATATTTTTTTTCCTATGACGAACGAATGAAGGCGAATATTTCGAAAATCCCTCATGACGATCTTTAAACATGTTGGTAAACACTGACCAGTAACCAGACAAAATTCATAATGCTATGAGACGAATAAAACTAGTCGACAACAACAGAACTTGTTTTTCTATGTATGTCTAACTGGCAGCCAGAATGGGAAAACAGAATATCTGCTCGAGAGACCCGCTTGGAGCCTGGCTAGCTGGGTGACAGGATGTAACATGTTATCGCGATTCAGGAATGTAAGCGGACGGGACAACAGGCCAATGGAAAATTACTGTGACGTAGAGGTGAGTTGGAGCTCGAACAATATCGCAACGACGTCAGAGAAATAATGCAGTAAGCGAGTATAACTCCTCCCCCTACCATTGCCATAGCCAATTGCAGGGCAAGAGCGATGTTAACAGCTGTGGTAAGAGGGACACAGGGCGAGGGGCTGGGGCGAGGAGAGAATGGCAGGGGGTATTAGAGTTTTGATCATGATATGACTCGCAGTCAGTCATTACTGTTTTAAACACTGCAGTGTAAACATAGGCTGTATCGTATGTGTATAAAAGTAATTGCATTCGTGTGCTCAACCCCAGTTGGTTACTATATTGGATACATTATATATTTGAGGTAAGTTTTGGAATAACACAGTTTAGTTTATTTAATGCTAATCAATGATTAAATGATTATTGGTTTACCATTTGATTGATGAATTGTTTTCTATTTTGTTTGTTTTAGATAACCTATATACTTGTTGTTGTGGACAAAGAGAGAGAGAGAGAGAGAGAGACAGAGAAAGACAAACCATTTCACAGAAGCCTACAAAACAAGGCAGAAAAAGCAAGTTTTTTGAAATTTTATATAAAACCTGTTTTTTATATTTTTTTTTTTTTTTTTTTTTGTTTATGAAAGATGCTATTGCGAATGGATATACTCATTGTGGTTTATTCTATTTCTTTTATAGAGTCTGAGCCTAACAATTGCTGTTGAGAACGTGTGAGTTTGGGGTCATTGCTGAAAAGTCTACGGCTGAAAACTGTGGTGAGATTGTTTCTTTTATAAAAATTACTTCTTTTACCACTGCTACCGATAGCTTAACTTGGGAATCCCTTGACTTTTGTTTTAAAAAGCGTGTTTGCTCTGGCCGCGTAGTGAATGTTAGAGAGAGTTTAATCCCAAAAGACTTTGTCGAATCTTGTTTTGAAATTTTTAAAGAACAAATTTGTACAGCGCCAAGGTTGCATAAGGTCTTAAAGGCCAATACACAACTCGTGTGCGATTTCACATATAAAACAAGGACGATGAGCATAAAAAACATTTTATATTGGCAGTAAAATGCAAGAGCTTTTGATAGCCAATAATCTGAACGAGTGGTATCAATCCCATGTGGTCAATGCCTTGCTATCAAAATTTGATAAACTACAACAAGGACCAAGTGGTTTAGCGTTAGACAAAATCCATTACCTGCAAACCAACATTTGTCATTTCAACCCGTTGAATGTTGGGTCTAGATACATTTCTTTACCATTAGCGATTGCCTGTCGGAGAGCGGTGGTAAATATTGAAAATAAAGATCATAAATGTTTCCTCTGGTGTGTGGCTGGATATTTGCAGGCAGCACAACGTGACAGTTGTCGACCAGGAATGTACAAGGCCAAGTTTGATGAATTAAAACAAACATTAAATTTAACTAGAGTATCGTTCCCTATGGACTTAACGGAAACCCATAGGTTTGAACAAGACAACCAGGACTTTTCGTTCATGGTGTATGGCCTTGATGGATATGAGATTGTGGGTCCTCTTTATGCCACAAAAGAACCGAAACGACACCACATTCATCTTTTATATCTGTCCTACGGAGATGTGAATCACTATTACCTCATTAAAAGCCTGAGTAGATTGCTAAGCAGTCAAGCGTCCATGCATAATGGTAAGAAGTACATTTGCGACCGTTGTCTGCAATATTTTACAACCCCTACACTTTTGGAACGTCAGAGGGTAGATTGTGTTTCTCAGGAAGCGGTGAGACTGATATTGCCACAAGGGGACAAGGCTATGTTAAAGTTTAAGGACATTCATAAGTGTGACACTGTTCCCTATGTGGTGTACGCAGATTTTGAAGCTCTCACCGCACCCATGGCGGGATGTGAACCAGATCCCACCATGAGCTCAACCACACCCATTCAAAAACATGAACCTTTTGCCATAGGATTTAATGTGGTGTGTGCCTATGACCCCACACAATCCGTTTACAAATACCGTGAGGCTCCAGATTGTGCCAGATGGTTTTTGGATGAACTTGTTAAGTTGGCCGACCATGTACAGGGATTACTGGACCACCCAGTACCCATGAGCCTAACGCCACAACAGTAACAGCAGTATGAGCATGCCACGACATGCCATATTTGCGAAAAGCCACTGATCAGTGCTGAAGACACCGTTCGTGATCACTCACACTTTACGGGAGAGTTTCGTGGAGCTGCACATAGTAAATGCAATTTGAACTTTTCAGCTCCTCGTTTCATCAGTGACTCTTTCCACAATCTGGCAAATTATGACATTCAGTTTTTGATTCGTGAATTGGGTCATGTCAACAAGGGCTCGTTTACCATTATCCCACAAAACCATGAGCGTTTTACAGCCCTGACATGGTGGTTGAGCAACTTTAGCATTCGATTTTTGGATTCCTTTAAGTTTATGGCATCCTCGCTAGACAGTCTTGTGAATGGCTTGGATGAAGAGCAATTAAAAATACTAGAATGCATTTTAATGATCCCAAGCAATTTCAATTGTGCATTCGGAAAGGTATATTCCCGTATGATTTCTGCAACAGCTGGGACGTGTTAAAGCAAACAAAACTCCCACCACAAGAGAAATTTTACTTGAAACTAACACGTAGTACCGTTTCCGATGAAGACTATGCACATGCATGTCAAGTTTGGCGAGTGTTTGCCATTAAGACGCTAAGTGAATATGCTTTGCATTACCTAAAACTGGATGTATTGCTGCTCACTGATGAGTCTGAAAAATTTCGTGAGTTGTGTCAGCACATTTATGGTCTTGACCCGGCTCACTATTATACGAGTCCTGGGCTCTCGTTTGATGCCGCTTTAAAATACACTCAAGTGGAGTTGGATTTACTCACTGATGTAGACATGGTTCTATTCTTTGGAAAGGGCATTCGCGGTGGCTTTGAGTCGCTTAACCAGCGCCATGCCGAAGCGAACAATGTCTACATACCTGATTATTCACCGGACAAACCAGAATCTTACTTAATGTACTATGACGTCAATAATTTGTATGCTTATGCCATGAGTCAGCCTTTGCCCTATGGCAAGTTTGCTTGGCTGACAGACAAACAAGTGTTAGAATTTGTTGAGATCAAGGCTAGCCAAGAAACAGGCCGTGGATATGTCTTAGAAGTAGATATTGAATTTCCCTCATCCTTGTATGATCAACATGCCGATTTCCCATTCTTCCTTGAGCAAATGGTTCCCCCTGACAGTAAAGTGAAAATTGAAAAACTTATGGGCACACTTTACAACAAAAATCGGTATGTGCTACATATCCAAATGTTGGTGCAATGTCTCGCCCAAGGCTTGGTGTTGAAGAAAATCCATAGGGGTATTTCCTTTGCCCAAAAACCATGGCTCAAGCCCTACATGCAACTCAACACAGAGCACTGACAAATGGCAACACAGCAGTTTGAAATTAATTTTTCAAATTAATGAACAACTGCATCTATGGCAAGTCCATGTAGAATGTCCGCAAATACCGTGACATTAAATTGGTGAATGTCTGGGAAGGACGTTACGGTGCCCGGTGGTACATTGCCAAGCCAAATTTCAAATCGATCAACATTATCGATGAGGATTTGGCCACTATTGAATTGAGTAGGACCAGCGTGACCATGGATAAGCCCATTTACTTGGGCCAAGTCATTTTAGACTTTTCTAAGTCGGTCATGTATCGATTCCACTATGAGTTTGCCAAACGCCATTTTGAGGACGTCTCTCTTTTGTATATGGATACGGACTCATTCATTTACCACATTTGCCACTGCAACCCCTATGACGTCATGAGGCAGCATAGTGACTGGTTCGACCCCTCTTCGTATAGTGCTGACAACATGTTTCAGCTGCCCATAAAAAACAAGAAGGAAATGGGTGTTTTAAAAGATGAATGCGGTGATTCCATTATGACGAAATTCATAGGTTTGGCTTCGAAAATGTATGCTTATCGCACACTAGACTGTAAGGAAGCCAAAAGAGCAAAAGGTGTAGGTAGGGCAGTGGTAAAATCGCTACGTGTATACGATTACTTAGCGGTTTTACGCACTGGCAAAGCTATGTCCCATACACAGTGCAGGATACAATCCAGCAACCATCATTTGTATCTTGTAGAATAGAGAAAACGCACCCTCGCCTCCATGGATAACAAACGTGTGTGGGCTAATAACTTGCTCACGATCCTGCCTTGGGGATACGACTGCAAGGAGGAGGAGGTGTGATTTTTCTGTTTGTTCGTTTAGGGGCATGGCTTTTTGTAACTCGTTGATTTAGTATTTTGTAAATATTGGTTTTTGTCATTGTAAATAGTATTTTTTGCAAATAGTGGCAACCCACTTGAACCATTTGCTCTTTAAAAAAAAGTTCTATGCAACCTTATTTTTATTTTAATTTTAAATTTAACCAAGTTGGGAATTGGAAAATGGTATATAGTGTGATTCTTTTAAAGCTGTACAAAGTTGTAGTGTTTGTAAATATGAAATGAGTAATAGCATTTTTTTAGTAACTTTAACGACTAGTAGTTACATTGTTTTTTTGTAATGTAAATCGTAAATGGAAAAGTAAAAAAAGTTATTTTGGTATGAGTGTGCATATGGAGAATGTGCTTTTGGGAATAAATAAAGTGGTTGTGTTTGTTCCCAAAAAGACAGGTAGGGTTGTGTGTGAGTAGAGAGAGAGAGAGCTGGTGTGTAGGTATGACCTGAGCATACACGGTGAGGTAGGGTGGGTGGGGAGGGGGAAATGTTCACTTATATACTCATTTTGTTTTGTCGATATTTTTTTCTTTGAAATGTAGCGGTGAATAGACATTATTTTTGTAAAAACAGTCTTACCTGCAGTGGTCGTAGACATCAATGTTTCTCAAAACACACATAGACACATTGCAGCATTATCATGGTCAAGCACTCGCATCAACATCATTGACAAATCTCAACTTTCGACATACACCAAATGGAAAAATGTGAAAACAGCAAAATGGGAAATCCATGTTTCAATAACACCAAAATTCAAAAAACGTAAAACAGTCATTTTAAAAACTGGAAATGGCCATGTGTGAAATATAAAAATTCAAAAACATAAAACGGACATTTTTAAAAAGTGTCATCAACAAAATGGAAAATCCATATCATCAAAAACGTAAAACTTGAAACAGACATTTTTTAAAACTGTAAATTGCAAATTGGCAAATGACAATGTGTGAAAATGTGAAAATGAAAAATCAGCCCATCAACATCATGATTTTTTTAAAATTAAAATTAAACATTGTGTTCTGGTAAACCTTTGTTTTTTATTTCATAACCATAGGGATTGACAAAAGATAAAATAGAATACAGACACATCCCAATTCCTCACTCTTCAATTCCTTAATGTTCATGTCCATGCATCATCAACTTTCCTTTCATAGCACTCATCACAATCAGGGCTGCCATTCTATCACCCACTGAGGCATCACAGGATGTGAAACGTTGTTTAGCTTTCTTCAATAACAATTTATCTGCCACATGTCTTAAACCAGAATGACTATGGTGATAAGATAGGTCATGTTCTTTGCATGCTTGATCCAAAAGATTAATGGGTACATCACCACACTGCAAACGTTTTTCAAGATGAGTTCCAGGGCCACAAAAACGATATCCTGGAAGATGGATTTCGAAAGGTAAGTATTGAATCACTTTGTCAATGAAGCCACTGCCAGTACAGGTCTGGCATATCATTTTCCATTGATGGTGAAAAGGTTTGGTCTTCCTCTTCCTCTGTGGACGATGTTTGTGATTGTTGTTGTTGCTCTTTCTCGCCATGACACCCGTGGAATGATTCAACAAAGTCTTTACACGGACTTTTATGACCGTGATACAGTTGCACTAGCTGACAAGTCGCACACTGACGCATAGAGGGTATTTTTGCCATGGCCACATGCTTATGGTGATCGTAATCCGTACAGGGTTGCAATTCACTCAACACAGGGTCTTGAGTCCATGATTTTGGTACATGTTGCCAGATTTCTTTCACCGCGTTGGCGGCCACATAATAAATGAACGACTTGGGCAACGCTAAGAGTTCCTCTTTGGTAAAACTGTCTAGTTTCTTTTTGCACACAAAGAACTTCCCGATGGCTTTGTCTGTAGCATTGCCTTTCTCCATGGTATGTGTTGTAGATGTTTACACGTCGCTTGTAGAAATCTCAATGGCTTCATTCACAGGTAAATCTTGAGTTATAATTTTGTTCAACTACTCCCAGCAGGCATGGGTGGTTAACCAATGAAAGAGATGCCACGCATGCGCTAGGGCTGTATGGGTAATGTTGCCACAGGAACAAGTATCCTTGAGCGTTTGCAGGGAGGGGACCAGGTCCATGAGGTCGATACATTGACAGTAAAACGCCAAAAATGGTTTCAACCATTCACGTTTTTCATTACCTTTCACAAATACCACATTGGCCGAGGACAAGTATGCTTTCATGACCACGTCCAAATATTTATAGGAAATGGTTCCTTGATTCCAGTCTAGTTGCTTATGATTTTCAACCCACTGGGTTTGTTTGCGGTCTTTTTCACACAACAAATCAAAAGCATGGGGCGGTTTAAATAGCAAATGCGTAGCTTGCGATATCCAAAACGTGGTACAATCGATAATGGCCACTTGTTTAAATATAAATTTGTTGTCACCAATTTTAAACCCTTGGCAATCCACAATGAGTGTGTGCAACATGTTGCCGCTTGCCTGGACCAAGTTCAACTGACGACTGACTAACAATAGGCCACTAAGATGTGGTCATGACATGGACTTACCTGCCATGCTAGTTTGAAAAAAAATGAGGTTAGGGTAGGACAGGGGGACATGAAAAAAATAAGAATTTAAGAATTACATCATTTTATTATCAAAACACGTCTTACAGGCTTTTGTCATTTTGGGATAAGGACGATACCAACTGATACAACAATATAGTCTCTTGTGTTTGTACCGTAAATAACACCGATGATGTCCCAATGTCTCTAAACTAGGCGTTTTCGATGGTGAGCTGCTTACTGAAGCACCATGGACACCATACGTTCCACACGTATCGCAACTTGTTTTATCATCACCCAGAGACACAAGTGAGGGATAGCTTGAATGACAGGGTATATTTCCCACTTCCATTCTACACAGGTAGGGGCAGGTGGGTGACCAGCGCTGATGTTCCTGCATGGGTTAATCGCCCTCCTGACATTGGTCTATGATGATGGGACAAAAGGCTCATTTCACTTCATCTCTTGTTTTTAAATAGTAGAATCCAGCGGCCGCCAAGGCTTCAGGGTTTATGAATGGCACTGGCCATGTTGCAAAAGTCTTGAAACGTTGTTCCTCAGAGTTTAAATTCAAGGATGTGACTTCTCTTGATGCTTTAAAGCAAAACATGACTGAGCGGCTTGACGTGGGTTGACCTGTTATTTATACACTCGTCACTTGGTTGGACAGTTGACTTGTTTGTGATGAATAATCAAACAATAGGCTGTCGTATTGGCTGGTACATTGTCATGCGTTTCAAAATTTAGTCGAATGTCAATATTGGATGGCTTGACAGACTCATCCAGGTAAGAACAGTCAAAAACAATCAGTGGCACCCTTGCCTTAAACGCTTGGGGGTAGCAGCATGGGGCCGTTCTCTTTTTGATAATACGACCATCAAAATTTAGAAAACAAGTCGTACAGGGGGCCAAACTTATTTTTTGAAAAATCCAAATCCAGTCCTTCATAGGGAAACACAGCTCCGTTGAGGAAAAGACGTGCATTTCTCAATTGCAGGTGATCAAATTGCGTGGCATCTTTGGTTTGTTGATACTTGCGATTCGTTTGAAAACCCACTATCATGTAGAGAGGTCTCTCTGTATAGCGAGCTGTTTTTACAGACCAACTGTGTGTGTTGGTGGTGGGCAATAGCGGGTACTCATGGAATGCCCAGCTTCTAAATTCCATGGGTAGAGGCATATCTCTCTTTACCATCTTGAATATGTCCAGTTTTTTGCTATCGCCAAGGGTCACATGGGGCACTTTCCATAGCAAGCGATGTAGTTGAATTTTTGAATCTATGGGGGCATTGTCAGCTCCCTTGAGTGCATTATTATCACTCCTGTCTCTCACCAGATAAAGCACTTGCCTTGCGTTGACCACAATGCGCTGGTGGTCTTCGGCAAAGCCTAAAATCAGTTTAAGAGGTAAATATCCAGTAAAGGTCCCATCGGTGTGTACCATCCAGTCATTGGTCGAGTCAGGGCACCAACCTGCCATGCAAAGTGTTTTACCTTCTTCCTCACTGTAAGAGGGATATAGTTTCATGACACTGGAAATACCCACATTTCGAGTGCTATCCACCACGATATCGTTAATGACATAGCGTACTTCAGAAAACAGAAAGGCCAAACCATGGTTGGCCAACTTGGATGTGGTGGGTGTCGAGCCATCGGCTTTGGTGAGCCGACCTTCGATCTGAATGACACTTTCATACCGTAGGGTGTAAATATCTTGGTTGTTGATAACAAATTGAATTTCATCATTGTTATTGAGTCCAGGTGTTTGATCTTGATAGGAATGGAGATCGATTCTTACCACTCCTGGTTGCTCCTCGATGTGGTTCGGTACCTCTAGGATAGAATTCATCATGGGGTTTGACGTGGTAACCCAAATGCTGTAAAATCTGCTTGTCCTGAGATGTTAACGTGTATTCACGTGGCAAACAACTAACACCATTCCTAGACGGTGTTGTTACTTTATATACAAACTTCATAGTGGCTTTAGCACCAACTTGTAAGTCACTGGTGTGGTAGAATCTAGATCAATGAGTTGTTGCTCTCTAATGATTAGTCTTAATGTTATATTACTAATACCATCGACAGCCACAGAATGAAAAAGCACCACTGGAGGGTTTTCACGAATAATATAGCCATTGGGTGATGTCACAATAAAGTCATAAAGCGAATGCGATTGTTCTTGATTGGTGTACACTTGGCTAATAATATTACACGTTACCGACACATGATGGTCCTCAATGAATTTCACTTCATGATCCGATTCATGTTTCTTGTTGGGCTCCAACACGCGTGGTTTAAATCCTAGTAATGGACCAATGGAATCGGAGCGTGTTTTAAAGTCAATTTTGAATGTGGAGAAAATACTGCAGCGATGAGTGTTGGTATTTACTACAAGTTCACACTTGCGAGTTCCATCGATAAATGACTTTAAACCATATTCATTGATCAACACCACATAAATATGTTCATAAATGTCATCGATCGTGTATCCACCAGAGTTCAGGGTGAGCACAGAATCATCATAGTATAACTTGTTGTTCACATTTTCACGTATGCTGTATGTTCGATTGTACGTTTCAAGAGAAACAAGTCCCAAACCATAGGGATTTTCACTCAATTCGATAGGCGGGTAAAAGTCTAGGCTGACTTCAGGTCCACGCCCATGCACTGTAAACGTTTTACTTTCTGCCGACATACTGTTGACGTTTTTGCCTATTCTGCGTCTTATATAAAAAAAATAAACACAAACGTCCACACTGTTGGCTGTTAAACGTTTGCTCACGTTTCACATTATAATATATCTTGATCCTGTTTCCAAAATAGGTCACTAGTTCCATGGGCGGGGGCAAATTCCCAAAACTGTCAAAGTACCATACGGTGGATCCCTCTTTGACAAAAGCCATACATGGCTTTCACCATAAGCTGTGCAAGTTAAAGAAGTTTCACCAGCCAGACGCAGACTGTGTATGTGAACGTTGCGGCAAATGTTGCGAAAGATATCATGCGATGTACTGTACATATAGACTTGAATCTCTGACGTCCTTCTGTTGTAATGAATAGTTTATTCCTATGTATGTTTCTTTTTGTCTGTATCATTCCTTTGGCTATTAGCTGCAATAAATATTTTATTTAAAAGCTACATAATGCGTTCCTGGTCCTCGGTGATCATCCAAATTGACAACAGCACATTCCTGTTTCCAGGGTCGTGGGGGGTAATTGGTTTCGCATAAACACACCTCGAAAATGAGAAAGCTTTAGTTGTTTAGCATAGCTTTCCACTTATTGATGCGTCAGGGCATGTCTTGCTATGGCTGAGGTTAATTTTTTATATATATTTCGAAATGGTGAAATCCCAAATCCTTGTTGAAAAAAGGCTGGCTTTAAATTGGCATTTCTAGCCCCCATTGCAATGGCTTCCATCGTTTCATTGTGTCGCTGACTTTCTTTGAGTTGTTGCTTGCCCTGCTGCGCGGCTTTAATTGTTTTCTCCACTGCACTGGCACCGCCCAAAAGTGAATCCAGAGCAGCCAGACCGGCAAATAAAGCAGGTAAAAATCCTTCTCGTTTGGGGACGGGAATCACTCGTCCTTGTTTTGAACCCTGTCGCCGACGTTTTGGAATAACATGTCTCTGTGCTGTTCGAAGGGCTTTCCTTAAGTTCAATACATTATTTTTTCTTTTTTTTCTTTCGCAACGGCTTGTCCACGAATGACGTAAGCCCAGGCTTTGCCAAGGACAAAGTCCTTTTTTTAGTCTTTCTCACCACATACCTTTGTTTCACCATGATGATAATGACCAACAACCTTTCACAAGAAAGTTTAAATCACAACTAACGTCAGATTGTTATTTCATGGCTGTATATTCCAATACCACATATAGTGGGAAATCGTTTATGTTTTTTCCAGCTTGCTTTTCATCCCATGTCACCTGCATTGACCATTTCATGGTTATGGACCAACATCCTATGATCGTTTATCTGTATTTGTAAATGGTTCTCATCAGGTATGGCGTATTTGATGTGAATGGTTCCATCATAGTGTAATCGATAGTGGCTTAAACCCGAAGCAAGCACATGGACTAGCGGTAAATGGTTACTGTCATTCACAGGTTTTACATTTGTCAGATACACTAAAAATACAGATGGGATAAATTTGTAAAGCCTTTTCATTTCATAGGTCATGTAACGCTTGGTACAAACATCGTCTTCGTCTTGTGGGTCTTCCACGTGAATAATCCGATGGTGATTAGCGCTATAGCCATTCACCGTAAGCTGAGGCACTTTGTCATAAAACTCATACACTTTGTTATCCACATACTTTTTTGTAGTAACGTCTGTAGACACTTGAGAATGTTTTACATGGGTTAACCGCTTTCCCTTAAAGTCGTAATCTCCCTGTTTATTGCGTGGTACTACTGGCCTATCCACATAGTGTTTATTAGCAGGATCTGTTTCTTGTTTAGGATCATGTATGGGGACAGACCTAGCTTTGGTCATCAACGCTCGTCCAAAGACATCCATCGCCAACTCGTAGTATGAGTCTACTGTTTCTATGACAAGTCTCGGTGTCCTGTATATAGACAGCCTGCTAACCTGGCTAAGCCTTAGTTGATATGAAGATTATTAAGCAGCAAGAGTCATTCCCCGTGGGGGTTATGGTTTCCCATCTGTGTCCCACATCACGTGAACAACGCCATGTTTCACTGTTTCCATCTTCCATTCGCTGCATCATTGTGGGACCTTCCGGCTGTAGAAAGACCAATCTTTTGCTAACTCTCATCACAGCGCCCAATGGTCTGCGTTTTAAAAATATGTATATTTTTGCAAAATCCCTTCTACCAACCCCTCTACGTGTTTCTGGATCAAGTCATGTCTGGATTACAAAAAGAAAATATGGGTTATTTTACATTTTCTACGCAAGAAAATGTTATTTCACCGGATGAGGTAAAGCCCGATTCACTCTTGATTTTCGAAGATGTATCCACTGAACGTGAAGGCATCATTCAAAGCTATATCAGCACGGGTCGACACAAACATATCGATTGCTATTATCTTGGACAAACGTATTCTAAAATGTCCAAACAGTTGATTCGTGACAATGCCAATGTCATTGTTTTATTTCGCCAGGACGAGAGGAACAGTCGTCACATTTATAATGAACATGTGAATCCGGATATGACCTTTCAAATGTTTACTGAATTGTGTGGCAAGTGCTGGAACACTCAACGTCATGCCTGTTTAGTGATTGACAAACAAAGTGAACTCAACCAAGGACGATATCGCTTACGATTTGATAATTTTATTGCTATTTAAGGCACTGACTCATTCCTTGTCAAGTCATTTGTCAAGACACCATGGCGTTAGCAGAGAGTCAATTGAAAAAGCACATTATTAGAGCAAAAAATACTATTCGCCAAAAGTTTCGTCAATTGAAACGATCACGTGCAGATCATGCTTTGTTTATTCAACATCATTTAGCACCTCCGCTAAAAGCCATGTTAAAACCTTCCTTCAAGCCATCTGAAACGCTACCCACCGTTTCACAATCCAGGCAGACGCTACACGAGGACCCTGAGGAAGAGGAAGAGGAACATGAACAGGAAGATTTGACTAGTGTTAGCGAAGTTGAGGATGACGAGGAACAAGTGCTTACGCCTCAAAAAAAGACCACACCCCTTGCAGAGTTTTTGAGAAAAAAGAAATCCTTGACCATGGTCGAAACACCTTGCCCTTCCAGATCGTCTCCGTTTTCACAAGACTTGGCCACTCCTCAAAATGAAGCTCAACAGAAAAACATTTTAATAAAATATTATTGATCAACACTAGAACCCTATCTCACTTATCTATTTATTGGAAACACAGATACCACGTATGATGTTCGCTATGAGAATGATAGTTTTAAAATTGGGGATTCCTCCATTAAATTTGCTCGCACTAAAGCTGTCATTAAAAACATCAACTATAAATTGACGCCAGGACTGTTAAAGCTGCTCTTTTCTCGAACACCCTCATTCCATGATTATACGTCAGAGGACCTTGGCAAATATAAATCCATTTTATTGGAAACCCATGCCCACAAAAGACAGTATGATCCAGCTCAACAAGTGAATGCCAATATATCTCAAAAATATAAAACCATCATTGCAAAAATGTTTCCCACCAGTCAAAGTACTCGCCGTAAAGTGTGCGCTTCGGGAGTGACATTTAAACCATTAAAACCCCTTGTGGATGTTACCTACTGGCACAATCCCAATAAGCTCGTCCAGCGGCTACACTTGTTGCATGCTTCACGTCAAGCCGGCCATACCGGTCACGATTGGGAAATTCAAGAAATTGAACAAGAACTTCGAAATGCCAACATTATTGTTTAAGCCCTCACCCATTAAAATGGGTATTGCTCACGAGTTGCATTGCCCAGCTAGGCGTCACTATCCGCGACTCAAGGTGATTTCACGTGGTGTGGATGAACTTTGGCAGGCTGACTTGGTTGAAATTATGCCCTATGCTGGCGTTAACGACGGTGTACGATATATGTTGACCGTCATTGATGTCTATTCCAAAATGGCCTTTGTTGAACCTGTGAGTCGCAAGTCTGGTCTACTGGTCACCAAGGCCTTTCAAGATATTATTCAACACTCCAAACGTCAACCTCAGTTGCTACAAACCGACCAGGGGAAAGAATTTTTCAACAAGGATTTCTCCAGTTTTCTCAAATCGAAGGATATTCACCATTACACCACATACAGCAATCGCAAAGCCAGCGTGGTCGAACGGTTTAACCGAACATTGAAAACCCATATGTGGAAAGCGTTTACCGCTCAGGACACTTATCGCTGGTTGGACATGTTACCTGAGCTAGTGTCACGTTACAATGACAGCAAACATAGAACAATTGGGACCAATCCACGTCTCGTAACCAAAAATATTCAGCGACTGAATAAACTGTTTAACCCCATAAAAACAGCAGATCCTAAACGTCACCGACTGAAAATTGGGGATTTTGTTCGTGAGAGCAAATTTAAGTCTTCCTTCAATAAGGGCTACACGCCACAGTGGGGGACTGAACTATTTCGAATTCGTCAAGTCAACTTGGACAGTCCAGTCACCTATTTACTCCAAGACCTCAACCATCAACCCATAAAAGGTAGATTTTATCTCCAAGAACTAAAAAAAACAGCATTTCCGAAACATTACCTCGTGGAAAAAGTGTTGAAACAAAAATGAAATGAACTATATGTCAAATGGTTAGGATTTAAATCAACGTTTAATTCTTGGATCAATAAATTACATGTTGTATGAACTTGTGCACTTTTTTTCTTGAATCGTGTTGTACGAGAGCTCTGTGTACGGCGCTCCACGCTTCATGCATGTTCATACATGTTTCTCTTTCTCTCTCCACACCCGCGTCTCACTCCTTCACTCCATGATGACATACAACTCGTTCAGCTATTGGCTGTCATGGGTTCTCCCACTCCCTCCCTCACCTCTCCTCCGGCTCTCTGGCCCCGCCTCCTCACCACTCTGCAGTGGTCACGTGATTTCCTGTTCTCTCTTTGTGTTCACCCTTCCCTCTTTCCCCTTTCCTCTCTGCGGGGCCCCTACCTGCTGCTGCTGCTGCTGCTGCTGCTCGCCTGGCTAGCCGTTATCACCTTTTTACAGAGTTGCCACATGGTACCAACCTGTTATCATTTTACACCAATGTTGTCAGCTCTCATCCACATTCCATTCTCTTAGCCAACTAGCCAGGCTCCAAGCTGGCCTCTCGAGCAGATATTCTGTTTTCCCATTCTGGCTGCCAGTCAGACATAGAAAAATACAAGTTCTGTTGTTAACAACTTCCCCTCATACCATTATGAATTTTGTCTGTTTACTGGTCAGTGTTTACCAACATGTTTAAAGATCGTCATGAGGGATTTTCGAAATATTCGCCTTCATTCGTTCGTCATAGGAAAAAATATATCGAAAAGCGACCCCTCGTTTTGCCATACATCGCCCCCGTCGAAATAGTCATTTCCCGTATCCACCATGGCCAATCATAGCCTCGTTGTAACATACGTCAAGCGCTACCGGCTCTGTCTACAAACACGCTTTTATTTAAAAAAAATTAAATGCCTAGTTTTTTTGTCCTAGAGACTTGACATTTATTTTAATGGTAGAGGGGGTAGAGACCTTTCATTTATGTCAAACAATTTTTTTTGTCAACATGTTAGTTTCCAAAATAGTAAAACGTCAAAATTTAAGGGTTTTCAAAAA
This sequence comes from Meconema thalassinum, assembly GCA_946902985.2. Classification (NCBI taxonomy): domain Eukaryota; kingdom Metazoa; phylum Arthropoda; class Insecta; order Orthoptera; family Tettigoniidae; genus Meconema; species Meconema thalassinum. The sequence continues at coordinate 597,688,207 of OX336388.2, read as the reverse complement.
ATCTCAAAATATAAAAAAGTTTTATTATAAAAAATAAAGGTTATAGAGGCCATTGGTTTGAACTATGGCACAACATTCTATCATGTTTGGTTTTCAAACTATCGCCTCCTTTCAAAAACAACATTTTTCAAAAAAAATTGAAAAATATAACGAGTGGTCCATAAGAAAGAGGACGTCATCTCGAGTCCAACGACACCTCATTTGTTAAAACCTGACCATCCGTTCGCCAATGATCACCAATGTTCGCGAGAAAGTAGGCTATCATTTTGTTTTTCCTCCTACACCCTTGAAACTTGCTGCCCGCCTACAGGGCATACCCACCTTTCATTAACGTCAAACAAACGTTTTTCCACAATTCACCGTTTCCAAAATAGCGCCAATCCAAAAAAAACATTTTTTAAAATACAAACACAATTGCTTAGCCAAGAGAACGTCATCCCAACGCCGACAATACCTCGTTCGTTAAAATCCGACCACGCCTTCGAGAGATATCGGCCAAAGTTTATATGAAAGTAGGGGGCGACTCAGAACCCCCCTTACCACACTACTGCACAGTTTTATTCCTAGAGACTTGAAATTTATTTTGGGGTAGAGGGGGTCAGGGCCATTCATTTACTTCAAACAATTTTTTGTAAACTCTTTAGTTTCCAAAATATAAAAAATTCAAAATTTAAGTGTTTTCAAAAATCTCAAAAAATAAAAAAGTTTTATTATAAAAAAAAGGTCATAGAAACCATTCGTTTCAACTATAGAACAACGTTCTATCATGTTTGGTTTTCAAACTATCGCCTACTTTCAAAAACAAAAAAAATTCAAAAAATTTCAAAAATATGACGACTGGTCTATAGCAAAGCCCCCGTCAGCTTGAGTTCAACGACACCTCATTTGTAAAAATCCCACCAGGCGTTCGAGAGATATCGGCAATGTTCCCAGGAAAGTAGGCTGTGCTTTTAAACTCTCACTGCTCCCCTACTGCCTACGGAATTCAAATGGATTCTTTAACATGTCAAAAACGTATGACATGGGTGCCGTGATTTTTGTCGCCTTTCAAAAACCACTTACAACGGCCAGGAGCGAACCTGCAAGCTTGGGGTTGGTAGTCCGACACGATAACCACTCACCCACCGTGGCAAGCTAGTATAAAATAAAGTCCCTGATTCTTGGATGTAACGGGTAATCTCGAGAACCACTGGATGGATTTTGATGCGTTTTTCATAATTCTGTAAAGGATTTTTCGAGGAAGGTTTCTGAAGAAAAACGTTCATTTATGACCAAAGGAAGCCGAGCCGTAACAATTTCAGTGAATCGAGTCGAAGAAAATCCTGTCATCCATGCGCCTTTTAAGCTTACGCTGGGTAAAAATTCTATATACCATGAGTGTAAGAATTGAGAATTGTTCAGCATGGATAATTCTGCAAGGAGTCCGTGACAGTATATCTTTAATATTATTATTATTATTGGCATTCTGTCCGAAGGCAGGTCCGTGCCTCCGAAGAGGCTATCCTCAGCCAGTGTTAACGTGCGGTAGGATGGCCAGGGCCTTTCCGCTCCTCCTTTCTTTTGACAACAGCGCGTGGTCCTACTAAACCAGCATTCCATCCAAGGTCCAACCACGCCCAATGCTGCTTAACTGAGGAGCTCTCATGGGATCCGGAGTTTAGTTAGTTAGTTATTGTTGTTTTAAGGGGCGGAACTACGTGGTCATCTGCCCCTTTTAACACCGATTAAAGAATGCAAATTTGGAATTAAATTTAAAATTTTGAGGTGGACACCTAAATTCAAAAAGACCAAAAATTAATAAAACAAAAACAAAAAAAATTAAATAAAAATAAAAATTATAAAAATAAACAAAAATTACGGAAAAACAAAACATTATCATTCAAAAAAGAACAAGTCGTTGAGTCAATGTTCACTGGAAAATTTAGATTGCTGGCCCTAACCCACTCTCACTTATAAAGCGGATAACGCGATCAGCAGCCACCGCGTCATCGGCTAATATAAGTTTGAGTGTCGTCTGCAAACCAAGGTTTCTTCGTAAGTCAGCAAGATCCACACACTCGGTTAAAATGTGGGCCACGGTGAAAACGGTGTTTCAACATGGCCAGGCCGTTGGCTTTTATCATTAATATATCGCCCACTTTAAGTGTTATTACGTTTTCATTTCTTCCAACAATCTCTATTCAGTGTAAATTTAAATTACTAGCTTCGGAGCGAGTTTACGAGCTAGCGAGCAAGCCTACTGTGTCAACCCAGCTTCAGCCAGCATCGAACTGTCGAGTCGTGTCGAGTTAAGACTTCACAGAAGAGTATATGTGTTTGGAGTTTCACTGTCCACCTTGGCTTTTCTGAATTGCGTCTGGGACCTGCTATCCGGTGCATTTTAAACTTGCGTTCTGTAAAGATACCGGGTAAAGCCGGGGTGGGTTGCTGGTAAAGAAATATGTAAATACATATAAATCCTACCCCTGATGATTATAATAATCTGGCCATGGAATGTAGTTTAAGCTTAGGAATATTAAACATACATGTTACCGACTGGTAACAATATTCCTAATTGTGGTGTAGCCTGATCCTTCCTCCCGTTGTAGCCTTTGTTTGTCTTTGCCATACTTATATTGCGTGTATTTGTTTGGCTGTCAACTACCAAGTTAGACAGGCGTAGATCAGTACTGGTATGATACATGTGTTCAGTTTCATAAGTCGGAGTTTCCTGTCTAACCTTTCAAGTGCTGAGTTTTTCAGTTGCATTTCAAATAAATCGTAGATGTCATAATTTTCAACGCATCAGAGAGGCTTAAAATTTCTCTAGGTTTTGGATCACTATGAATCTAAATGTAAAATCAAAATCCTACATTTTTACACTTTGAGACGATTTTTTTTTACCAACACTTGCATCATTTTCATACAAGGTAAATGGCCAAAAATATGATAGTTATTAAAATCAGTAGGCAAGTAATACTTGTTGCTCAGACAGACATAAGGACGGACAGACATTTGCCCGGATCGATCTCAGAAATCTAAAGTAGACTAAAAAACCTTGTGCACTGTTTTTAGACGGGCGAAGCACTCATGGGGTTAAGGGAATCCGGAATGTTCTATATCAATAACCCATGGCACTACAGTCCATGAAGGGCCTTAGCCTACCAAGCGTCAGATTGTGAGGTGACGCGTGGTCAGCACATCAGTTCCCCTCGGACGTTAATCTTGGTTTTCGTGATCGGGGTGCTGCCTCACTGTCAGACAGCTACTTAATTGTCCTCACGAGGTTGAGTGCACCCTGTTCCAGCCCTCACATCAGTTTCTATACTCCAAGACGGAGCTGGGAATCGATCCCGGGGCCCTCCCATCACCACGGGGCCCGTGGTAATATCTAACTTTATATTTTACCCTTTTCTCAGAAACTATAACAAAAACTAACCTAATATTTTCAGGGATGTTCTTCAAGACTCTCTTCTTACTTTAACACTGGCTTTTAGAAAACGAAACTAGATTAGAATTTTTATCAATCTTTTTTTTTTTTTAAATATCATAATTTTCTTAGCACTTTCAAGAGCATTTCCATCTGGCAAAATTAAACAATGAAAGGAAGGAAATTTACGAGACTAAAGTCCTTTTCTACAAACAAGAATACCGCCATAATGATATAGAAGTTATTGGGTTATTAGTGGGGGCCCGGGGAACAATACCTTCGCTTTTTGCTACAACGTGTAGAAAATTTCTGATCTCCAATACCACCATGAACACCATAGCAGTAACAACCCTAAGGAGGATCTATTAGTACTTTGATGATAATGATGATGATGATGATTATGATGATAATTCCTGTTCTAAGGAGCCTAACATGTAGGTTGTTTGGTTGGTTGGTTCTTAAGTTTAGGGCCTGCGACAACGTTGTCATGTAACCCCGTGTACTTTGGGTGTGTGTAGAATCTGTCTGATAACCGGTGTTAATTGTGATGACTGTATTGGTGTGTGTTATCTGTTTTCTAATTCAAGTAAGAACTGCAGACTTTTGAATATTTCAAATAGTTCCTACTTTTGCTGCCAAACGCCACCGTCAACGACTACTAGTTCAGAACTTAGCTACCAGACGCCACCGCAGTCGGCTCTTGGCAACGAACGTGGGAAGCTGAGAGCGTTGTGTACATTCTTAACCTATACAATTTAGCTTCACACAGGTGTAATTAGTTGAAGGTTCTTTAACATGCCATAAATCTATGACATAGAACCACCGGCTTTACTTCCGCTCCGAAGGAAGGCATACTGAGGGATTTTTAACGCTCTTAAAAATCCGACGACTTCGGCCGGATTTGAACCCGCGATCGTGGGCATAGAGGCTCAGCATGCTACCGACTACGCCACCGAAGCCGCCAACATGTAGGTTATCGACCTCTAATGAAATGAAATGGTATGAAATGAAAGGATATTAGTATTTTTAGGAATCACTTATATTCGTGAATTATGTGCATTTTTAGGCTGAACAGCTATTTGAATTATTAGGGGCGTGGTGGCTCAGCGGTCTAGCTGAATGCCTCCCACCAAGGCAGTCCGGGTTCGATTCCCGGTCAATGCATGTGAGATTTTCGAAGTGAAATGCCATGTCCTGTGGTTCGGATTCCACGTAAAAAGGAGGTCCCGTGGCTCATGATCTCGAGATTAACGGTCACGTTAAACTACAAGCTTCCTATTTGAATTATTTATTTTTATTTGCGGTTTGCCCACTCTTCAGTTTGTATATACAGTATGAGATACATTTCTTAGTGCAGTACTTTGTCGACCATCTAGTTTTTCTTATTATTATGATATTTGTTCGTTCGTTTGAGTCCTCAGTCTTTTGACTGATTTGATGCAGTTCTCTCTGTCCTGAGCTAATCGTTTCATCTCTACATACCTACCACACCCTATATCGGTGGCCATCTGTTTAATCTTGATCTACATAGGGGTAGTTCTTGTCCTCCACTCTTCCTTCCAGAAATACGCTTGGTATTCCTGGGTATCTTAGTATGTGTCCTACCAACTTATCTCTCCTCTTCTTTAGAAGTCGCCAGAAACATCTCTCCTATCTCACTCGTCTTAATATCTCTTCATTTGTAACCCTATCTACCCATCTGATCTTCATCATTCTCCTGTAACAACACATTTCAAACGCTTCAATTCTCCTCATTTCTGCAGCACCAATAGTCCGAGTTTCACTTCCATAGAGTGTCTCGCTCCAGACAAAGGCTTTCAAAACTGACTTTCTAATACCTAAATCTATATTCGATGTCAACAGATTCCTCTTCTGTAGAAATGCTTTCCTTGCCTGAGCGAACCTACTTCTAATATCCTCTTTGCTTCGTCCATCACTGGTTATTTTGCTTCCTAAGTAACAGAAGTCACCTACTTCCTTTGGCTTTTCACCTGCCAACGTGACGTCCATAGGGGTTTGTGATTAACTTCGGCTGTATTCCAATATTTGTTGTTGTTTTACATTTACTGTATAAATTTTCATCATGAATTCTTTCCTTAGGAAGGAGAACATACCTTTAAAACACTCGTTCAAATCCTCTGGCGTGTCGGCCAAGATGACGATGGCATCAGCAAATATCAGAGATGAAATGATTTCTCCTTGAATCTTCACTCACACTTTACATTTTTCTCCAATTTCCTTCATTGCTTGTTCATTGTAAAGACTGATAATTTGCAGTCTTGCCTTACATTTTTCTGAATACCAGCTTCTCTCTCATTTCCTTCAGCTCGAATAACTGCTGTCTGGTTTCTGTATAGATTGTAGGTCACCCTCCTACCCCTGTACTTTATTTGTTAAGCTTTGTATATTAATAATAATAAATTTAATTGCAGCCGAATTGCCAAAATATCCTGCATTTCCTGTTGGTACTTTACAAATCATTACTATATTCCAAAACTGTTTTTGTCCTATTTCTGCATCAGTTGATGTGATAACATTCACATCCATCACCACACAAAGTACGCACGCACTCCTTTGTTACTTCATGAATATGTGTCGTCACACATAGTTTGTGGTAAGATCCTTGAACCGCTAAACTTGTGATGACATGCCTAAGTTCTAGATTTACCTCTCTCTTCAAGAGATTTGCATATTAGCAGCCTTGTAAGTCCAGGAAGCCTATAAAATAATTAAAATAATTGAAAACCAACCTGCTAAAATATAACTCAAATTAGGTGGAGTTACATCTAACAAGTAGTTCCGTGAAGAACTAAAGCCTATTTTCATATTTCCTACTTTTGTTAATTGCCTCTAGGCCTATCAACATACAAAATTTCGATTTGATTGCTGTAATAGATTCGTAGATATTGAGAACCGTCTAAATATGTTGGATGGTCCCCATAGGGATTTTTATATGTTATTATTATTGAATATCCATTACAGTAAAAGGAACCCTATTACACAAAGTACATGAGGGTTGTAGTTTGTTACAAAATTTAAAAAAAAATTGCACTATAAATTATGAGATTAATTTGAAAAATTTCCCTCGGGCATCCTCAATAAGGCAACCCCAGGAGCCATGCTTGCCATTAATATCACCAGTAATAATTAGTGGTTTCCCTCTCAGAACGTCGCATATTTCCTGAATGACATTCAGGTCCAAGTGATGTCTCGTTTAGAGTCAAGGTAAACGTTGCACTCATAAAGTTCCTGTCGGTTTAATGATGTGCTGATGACAACCCTGCCTGCAGAACAGTATTGTGGTAATAACATAACATTTTTGGATTTTGTGACAATAACCGCTCTAATAATTTCCACGGGTGGAGTTTCCCTTAGTGCAAAGATGTTAAAGCCATGTTCGAAACCATTTATCTGAAGTTCGGCTCTTGTATGCAAATGATTGAGTTTTCGTCATGGTCAAAATTGAGGAGAAGTTCCTGCGTGGATATAATTGATTTTTTGTAAATGTTGTTGGTAGATTAATAGTTCAGCCATAATTAATTTTAGATTTTATAATATTAAATATTTTCTGGTAGATTGGACAATTTGTTGATGTGCCAGGATGCTGGGAGTTGAGATTTTGCTGTTGACGCCTTGCGATGTTCTTTTGGTTTTGAAACTGGCAGTTCACACTGTCAGGTGGAATTCAGAGACATTTCTTGAGGACACCTTGAGGAGACCTTGGGCTTGAGGAAGCCTTCAGGAAGCTATTTGCATTCAGAGAGCTTCCTTGAGGCTTCCTTGAGGAAGCCATTTGAAGGCTCCCTTGAGGCTTCCTTAAGGAGACCTCAAGCCTTCCTTTAGGAGGCCTCAAGGCTTCCTTGAGCAGAAATACTATTCAGAGACATTTCTTGAGGAAGCCTTGGGCTCAAGGTCTCCTTCGCGACTGCGCACGACTTGCCGACAAGCTACCTTAAGGAATCCTTATCACAAGAAAAATGGCGTATTCTTGGCGGACGACGACTATCTTGATTATACTAAAGCATTATTTGATGACGAAGACGTGCCATACGATATATAAGAGATTTCTAGAATCCATAGAAAATATTTTCTGAGCTGCCGTTTTTCAAAAGATGTTGTGACAAACGTGATTTTGCCTTTAGTTCAGTTTGAAAGACGGCGAAGCAGAAGATGACTTCCACTTTCTCCAATGTTACAGATTTTAGTTATTAGTCTACGGTTTGATGCTACGATAAACTTTCAGTTATCGGTAATAGGAACATTCGAAATAAAACCAAATAGCGGTACGATAAGTACCTAATTAAGGTACGGTAAAAGTTCCCATTCTTTTGTTGGTTAGGTACGGTACTACAGTGTAAGTTATTTTTTTAAGTGTATTATTTGTTTATTTAAAGATATTCTGACTGTATTGCATTAATATTCATCACCCACAATAATTTGGCTCCCGTCCGTTTGTATTTTCCACAGGAAAAGAGCCGTAATTTATATCATAGGCCTAACGGTACCGTATCGTGTCAGACTGATATGTAGGCCTACGTGTTTATTATTAATTAGGTTATACATAAGTTACATGATTAACCTGTTAACCTATTTTGATGCAAGCCGTTCATACCTCCAGTACTGATACACGGCCCTAAATAACCTACAATACCGGTAATGTAAAGTAGCCTATTAGCCCATAGCCTACCGTACCTACCTTAGGAATACGTACGCAAGAAACACGCAATAGATGACTTCTCGTAATAATCCTGTTTCCTGGCCTCATTATTGGGTTAAAAGTGTTTAGATACAAACATGCACACTACTGATAGGTCTATAATACGCAACCTACTGCACGAGGCTGATTACCAAGAACCTACAATGAATTAACAACAATATAACACGCAAAATAGTGATCTCAGTAGGGAAAACCATTTTGCTTCTGACTGCATTAATTGGAGACACATCCCAGACAATAAATGGAAAGAGTAGCCTACCGTTCTTTGAATTTCCTGTGAAAAATTAGTGTCTTAATAGCCTAGGTGAAAGTCATGAAACAAGCTGTTGCTGTTTCATTCAGGGCCTTGAACATCATGGTCATCAACCCCATGTACATACCGGCAGGCTATGTAAATAATCTGCCTGATATCGAATGGGTTATTGTGTGTCTGTGTATTTGTAATTGATGATAGAGTTAAGGAGAAGGTGGCTATGGTCTTATAAGAGCCATCCCAGCATTTCCCTGGATTGAATTGGAGAATCGCAGAAAACCACTTCCAAGATGGCTTACATGGGGATCGAACCCATCTCTTCTGTTCTTCCTCATAAGGCGCGAGTACCTTGTTCCAACCCGCATGCGAGAATTAGAAAGCCTTAGGAACTAGGTTCTGACCAAGTACATACCCCAAGATGTTCCAATTCATCTACACATTAAAATAGTATAACAGATGTTTTAGGCTAATCCGAAGGCCATGTTTCATATACCATAGGTCAATGGACCAATAACCTGCTCGGGTCCAAGCTCTGTGAACTTTTGGGGTGAGAGGAAAGAGCAGGGAAGGGTCAAGCGAGAAGAGAAGGGTCTGTCAACAGCCCGCCGTGTTATCTGGTATTCCTTTCTATTCCAATACTGCTAACATAGGGCCGTAGCTCAAACCACTGTGGTATTACGAGTGAGTGAGTCACCGACCAATGTATTTGGTACTGCACTATGCACGGACCGAGAAACCTCATCACTCGTCATCACCACATCTCGTATTCCGCGATGCACATTCCTCTCAGGTTCACGCAGCTTAGACCCGAGCAGTAGTTCAATGGGATATTTTTCTGGGAAAGATGACTTCAGTGTTCCACCAAAAAAAGCTAGCCTATGTTACAGACTAGTTACATAAAACTTCCAGTTTATAATATACATTGTCTTAGAAAATGAATGTGGACTTATCTTCCTTACCACAAAAATATAACTTTCTGATTGATGACACAATAAAATTTTATTGACCATGTGTAGGATATGACTCACCAAAATGAAACCGTGTCATTAAACTCTGAATCGTACAAAAACAATACTGTGACCAGGCTCTCATCCTTTTTCTTTTCAGACTTTATGTGGTGACCTTCGGGTAGTAAGCCTATCCAGCGCATGGAAGGCTGTCTTATATCAGAGCAATTGGCACAGCAAATTCGAACGTACAGTATGTAAGAATCCTGAACTCTCAGGAAATATATGATAGGAGGCAGAGGATATTCTAACAAATGGGGCATTTAACAAATCAGAAGGTGCAACGACTGTACCCACATACCTATCAAGAGCCATGGTGCACCAATGGCAGAAGTCTATAGAAACCATAAAGGTTCCTTTTCTCTAAACTTTGAGCTCACGATTCGAGAATATTCAAAACAGCTTCATCAAGTTAAGATTCAATGAATGTGCACGTAGATCTTTGGATTCTGGGGAGCATACACCAATTAGATGCTTAGGGGAAATGAAACCTATTAGAAATTATAGCCTATGTCTAAATGTACTAAACTCAGGACGAAGCAAAAATAATACGTTGGGATACTAAACGTTAACTCACTACTCAAGTTTGGTGAGCACAAAGAACTGACGACGATGATGCATGAGCAAACATATCTATACTGGCATTGCAAGAAACACGATATCAGGACAACGATGTAATGGACACAAAAGGATATAGAATCCATAATGGAGTTAGGTAAAAATATGCTGGTGTTTAGCATGGCGTTTGCTGTAAATAAGAATGTTATCAGCTCAGTGGGCACGTCGGCCTCTCACCGCTGGATCCGTGGTTCAAATCCCGGTCACTCCATGTGAGATCTGTGCTGGACAAAACGGAGGCAGACAGGTTTTTCTCCGGGTACTCCGGTTTTCCCTGTCAAAAAAATTTCATTCCAGCAACACTCTCCACTATCATTTCATTTCATCTGTCATTCATCTAATCATTGCCCCAGAGGAGTGCGTCAGGCCTCGGCAGCCGGCACATTTCATATCCTCGCCGCTAGATGGGGGCTTCATTCATTCCATTGCTGACCCGGTCGGAGACTGGAAGCAGGCTGTGGATTTTCATTTTCATCAGCTCAGTGGTTAACTTCTGTAGGGCTTCAGATTACCTCTTCTAACCGCAGCAGAAACGAAGGGTATACTCTTGTCAACGCACATGCACCCAGCAATGAGGACAACAGGCTCAATCCCGAGTAAGTGTCGTTGTGTTGGCAGAATTGCCAAAATGCAACATAACCTGAGGTGGCCCCGTCTCTAGGCACGTTTTTATACAAGAGTGACCGACTGAACTAATAATTTCATGATCCGGTCAGGACAGTCGCTGCCAGAGCCAGGATCTGATCCTGGATTTAACACTTATGGCTACGCCAGCGCATGGAAGGCTGTCTTATATCAGAGCAATTGGCACTGCAACTTCGAACGTACAGTATATACTGTTACTAGCAGGTACCCGCGGCTTCGCTCGCGATCAAGACAATGGGGACGATGCATTAATTGGTCTATTCTATTACAGCAATCACGGCTACAGATGGGTCGATTCTAATTCTGAAAATGCGGATACATACAGTACAGTATATTGATATGAGCAGAAAAGTGGGATTTTTTTAGAGTTGTCAAAGTCTGCAGGGTACGATGTTACATTATATGAACACATTTTAAAATTACGTTTTGGGTTTTGCCATCTTCTGCTGTGACATAACGATTTTGTTGTCCGGATACTCGCGAGCACGCCACATTCTGTTGCCCATGGGAAAAAATGGTTTTGTCTAAATGTACACCTGCTGATGTTAAGTGTATGTCATTGCGCTTTGTTAATAGAAATTGCGAATATTGTTTGAAGAGGGAACTGCACTCTTGCACAATGGAATGGCAAATCTATCGGAATATGGGGAATTAAAAGTATTTTTCCTTAAGCTATTCTGGGTGTAATTTTGCCACACTTTTGATGATTTGAACGTCAACATGTCACTATTAATAGACCTATAGTAAAATATATCTCACCTTGGCCGCTGATGTACTCGTACATTATGCAGTCTCTTCCAGTGTTACGTCCCAGGGATTGAAATTCTCTAACAACCCTTTTGCCTCACATGCCCCTCTAAATAATTAAATTTCTTGATTTTTGTTGTTATTGTTGCTTGATTCTTCATTTCTTTGACTGGTTTGATGCAGCCCTCCATGCCTCCCTCTCCTGAGCTAATCATTTCATCTCTAAATAGCAACCACACCCTACATCCGAGGCAATCTGTTTAACCCTGGTCAACGCCTACAGTTCTTGTCCACGACCCTCCCTTCCATAACTAAGCTTGCTATTCCTGGGTGTCTTATTTATGTGTCCTACCAACCTATATCTTCCCTTCATTAGCAGTCGCCAGAAACAACTCTCCTCTCCCACTCGTCTTAATACCTTTTCATTTGTTACCCTATTTACCCATCTGATCTTCATCATTCTCCTGTAACACCACATTTCAAACGCTTCAATTCTCCTCTTTTCTGCTGCACCATTAGTCCAAGTTTGACTTCCTTATAATGTCACGCTCCAGACAAAAGCTTTCAAAAATGACTTCCTAATACCTAAATGTAGATTCGATGTCAACAGATTCGTTTTCTGTAGAAATGTTTTCCTTGCCTGAGCCAACCTGCTTTTTATATCCTCTTTGCTTCGTCCATCACTGGATATTTTGCTTCCTAAGTAACAGAAGTATCCTACTTCCTGTAGCGTTTCACCAGCCAATTTGAGGTCCATAGAGGTTTCTGATTTATTTCGGCTGCATTCCAATAATTTTGTTTTACATTTATTGATTTTCATCATGAATTCTTTCCTCAAGACGGAGTCCATACCATTCAAAAACTCGTTCAAATCCTGTGGCGTATCGGCCAAGACGACGATGTCATCAGCAAATCTCAAAGATGAAATTATTTCTCCTTGAATCTTCGCTCCCACTTTAAATTTTTCTCCAATTTCCCGATTATTCTGGTTTTAGAGATCTTTGAAATGCGTTGTCCTCGCACATGGTGTAGATGCATTGTCAAAGGATAACATTCCATGTTACGAACATGGGCCGCATAACCTGTACCGAAAGCCTATTCTGGACAGCAGTTCCTTGAACTCAGATTTGCCAACATTTTATTGTATCTTTCCATGTGGTATACCTCTGTACCTCAACATACAGAAGAGTGCTTGAAAAATCATGTCTTGTGTACTTTTTGGCAAAGGTGGTGAGTGTGGTTTTTGCCAGAGTGGATACTCGCTTGTAGAAATTCTTTTCAGTAAAATAGACTGATTCACAATTTTGTAAGTGCTCATTGAGGTATGTGACGGCGAGATGCCTTAAGTGTTACGGAAACGGCAATAGCCACCACAGAGCTTCGTTGGTACTGAAATAACGACCAGACTGATATTTGTACTTAACTATACGGGATTTGTAAACCCAGTGTTTTTGAAATTGAACGTAGGTATATCGCTAACTTTATTGAGTAGCCGCTACTGTAGTATTTAAAAATTAAAGGTGGTATTAGAAGGCGCTTCCTCTAATTTTTTTACCCCGCACTACAGCCCATGAAGGGCCTAAGCCTATAATGCGACCGCTTCCCAGTCATTTGGCCTGCATATATTGTGGTGACGCGTGGTCAGTGCATCGTGTCCCTCGGCCGTTAATGTTGTTCTTCGTGACCAGGGCGCTGCCTCACTATCAGACAGCTACTCAATTGTCCTCACGAATCTGAATGCACTCCGTTGCAAACCTCACGTCAGTGTCAAAAATCTCTGACGGAGCCGGGAATCGAACCCAGGGCCTCCGGAGAGAGGCAGGCGCGCTACCCTGTTCTTATTGTGTTTATATATATCTTGAAAAAGATAACAAATGGATTGGCATTGCCTCCTACAGGGATACATAGAAAATCGGATGTCATACCTTGAGGTAGTGTTGCCATGGAAACGGACTTGCCATTAGTTCAGTTTATCAGAGCGAAGATAGTTTTCTGCGAATATCTTTGAAACTATTGGTTTTAGGGCCTTAAAATGTGGTTTTCGGTGTCCCGTAGGGACCTACCGAGTATTGTTTCTCGCATCGAGGGGCGTAAAATGAGCTTTGTCCGGTCTGTATGCGACAACTTCGATATTTTGTCCCAGTTGAGTATTTTTAGTGACTTTTCAGTTATGTTGCTCGTTCCACGGGAACAATGATTTATTTCTGGGTGAAAGGCATCCTATATGTTATCCCAGGGTATAAGCTGTCTCCATTTCAAATTTCATCCAAATCCGTCCAGCCGTTTTAATGTCAAGAGGTAACAAACTAACACACACACACACAGACTTTCACAATTATAATATACTAGCAGGTACCCGCGGCTTCGCTCGCGATCAAGACAATGGGGACGATGCATTATTTCTGATAGTTGGTTTATTCTATTACAGCATTCGCGGCTACAGGTGGGTAGATTCAAATTCTGAGAATTCTGATACATACAGTATATAGATATGAGCAGCAAAGTGGGAATTTTATAGAGTTGTGAACACATTTGAAAATTTTAGTTTTGGTTTTGCCATCTTCTGCTGAGACATAACGATTTTGTTGTCCGGATACTCGCCAGCACGCCACATACAGTTGTCCATGGGAAATAATGGTTTTGTCTAAACGTACACCTGGAATGGCAAATCTATCTGAATATGGGGAATTAAAAGTATTTTTCCTTAAGCTATTCTGGGTATAATTTTGCCACACTTATTGATGATTTGAACGTCAACATGTCGCTATTAATAGACCTATAGTAAAATATCTCTCACCTTGGTCGCTGATGTACATTATGCAGTCACTTCCAGTGTTACATCCCAGGGATTGAAATTCTCCAACAACCCTTTTGCCTCACATGCCTCTCTAAGTAATTAAAATTCCCGATTGTTGTTGTTTGAGTCTTAAGTTTTTTGACTGGTTTGATGCAGCCCTCCATGCCTCGCTCTCCTGAGCTAATCGTTTCATCACTACATAGCTACCACACCCTACATCCGACGCAATCTGTATAACCCTGGTCTACCCCTACAGTTCTTGTCCTTGACCCTCCCATCCATAACTAAGCTTGCTATTCCTGGGTGTCTTAATATGTGTCGTACCAACCTATCTCTTCTCTTCATTAGCAGTCGCCAGAAACATCTCTCCTCTCCCACTCGTCTTAATAGCTCTTCATTTGATACCCTATCTAACCATCTGATCTTCATCATTCTCCCGTAACACCACATTTCAAACGCTTCAATTCTCCTCTTTACTGCAGCACCATTAGTCCAAGTTTCACTTCCTTATAGTGACTCAAAAGCTTTCAAAAATGACATCCTAATACCTAAATGTATATTCGATGTCAAGAGATTCCTTTTTGTGTAGAAATGCTTTCCTTGCCTGAGCCAACCTGCTTTTTATATCCTCTTTGCTTCGTCCATTACTGGTTATTTTGCTTCCTAAGTACCGGTAACAGAAGTCTCCTACTTCCCGTAGCGTTTCACCTGCCAATTTGATGTCCATAGAGGTTTCTGATTTATTTCGGCTGCATTCCAATAATTTTGTTTTACATTTATTGATTTTCATCATGAATTCATTCGTCAAGACGGAGTCCATACCATTCAAAAACTCGTTCAAATCTTCTGGCGTATTGGCCAAGATGACGATGTCATCAGCAAATCTCGGAGATGAAATTATTTCTCCTTGAATCTTCACTCCGACTTTAAATTGTTCTCCAATTTCCTGATTATTGTGTTTTTAGAGATCTTTGAAATGCGTTGCCCTCGCACATGTTGTAGATGCATTGTCAAAGGAAAACATTCCTTGTTACGAACATGGGCAGAATAACCTGTACCGTAAGCCTATTCTGGACAGCAGTTCCTTGAACTCAGATTTGCCAACATTTTATTGTATCTTTCCATGTGGTATGTCTCTGTACCTCAACATACAGAAGAGTGCTTTAAAAATCATGTCTTGTGTAAATTTTGGAAAATGTAGTGAGAGTGGTTTTTGCCGGAGTGGATACTCGCTAGTAGATATTCTTTTCAGTAAAATAGACTGGTTCACAATTTGGTAAGTGCACATTGAGGTATATGACGGCGGGATGCCTTAAGTGTTAAGGAAACGGCAATAGCCGCCTAAGAGCTTCGTTGCTATTGAAATTATGACCAGACCGATATTTGTACTTAACTATACGGGATTTGTGAGCCCAGTGTTTATGAAATTGAACGTAGCTATATCGCTACCTTTATTTAATAGCCGCTACTGTAGTGTTTAACAATTAAAGGTGGTATTAGAAGGCGCTTCCCCTAATATTTTTTACCCGTGGCACTACAGCCCATGAAGGGCCTAGGCCTATCATGCGACCGCTTCCCAGCCATTTGGCCTGCAGATATTGTGGTGACGCGTGGTCAGTGCATAGTGTCCCCTCTGCCGTTAATCTTGTTCTTCGTGACCGGCGCGCTGCCTCACAGCTACACAATTGTCCTCACGAATCTGAGTTCAGCCCGTTACAGCCCTCACGTCAGTGTCTAAAATCTCTGACGGAGCCGGGAATCGAACCCGGGGCCTCCGGACGGGAGGCAGGCGCGCTACACTGTTCTTATTGTGTTTATATATATTTTAAAAAAGATAATAAATGAATTGGCATTGCCTCCTAGAGGGATATATAGAAAATCGGATGTCATACCTTGAGGTAGTGTTGCCATGGAAACGGACTGCGATTAGTTCATCAATCAGAGCGAAGATAGTTTTCTGCGAATATCTTTGAAACTGTTGGTTTTAGAGCCTTAAAATGTAGTTTTCGGTGTCCCGTAGGGACATACCGAGTATTGTTTCTTGCATCGAGGGGAGTAAAATGAGCTTTGTCCGGTCTTTATGCGACAACTTCGATATTTTGTCCTGGTTGAGTATTTTTGGTGACTTTTCAGTTATGTTGCCCATTCCACGGGAACAATGATTTATTTCCGGACAAAAGGCAGCCTATATGTTATCCCATGGTATAAGCTGTCTCCATTTCAAATTTCATCCAAATCCGTCCAGCCGTTTTAGTGTCAAGAGGTAACAAACTAACACACACACTCACACACACACACACACACACACACACGGACACACAGATTTTCACAATTATAATATATATAGGGATATAGGGATATATAGGGATTATTATCTTATTGTAGTTTCATTTATAATAGGTTGTTTTCTTAATTAGGCATCAGTCTCAACATTTTTAAATAATTAAAATTAAAATTTAACTTGTTTCAAGGAGCAGTTTTCTCAATGTTCTGCCTCCTAACCAATAACCATCTGTAAGTTACATGAATAAAAACACTCTGTGTCTCAATCTCGTTTTTCTATCAACATGCTACAGAAAGGCTAGGGCCTTAATCAGTCACAGTGCAACAATGGCAAATCTTCTTGGGATAAAAAATTAACTATTTGTGAGTAATCATCTTCCTATTCTGATTACTATTATTGTTTAAAGAGGTGGGACAGCAACCGGATGTGCCCCTATCTTTTTATTCTACAGGCTAAGTTACATCTACAACAATAGCCTACATGTTCAGCAGCTGTTTGCAATGTTCCATAATTTACTTTTTATTTTAAATACATGATGCAAGGGTTCATTTTTATAGGTATTTATTTACATACTGTACTGTACAATTAATAAATACATTTCATTTAGGACAGGAAGTCTGCTGTTTCAGAATTAATTCCTGCTCCTTAAACTTGATATTAATTTCGCTGACTTGCTTAACATGTAATTATTTTTCTTGCTCCAACAGGGCTTGTATCTGAAGACACCTTTCTTGATAGTTTTATCTTTAGAGCCACTGTATGAGGCTCTCAACGTTTCTTCATTGGAAATGGCTCTGAAACACATAAAATCTGCATGTAACTCATTATGAACAAGGTCTGGAATTCCTTTGATAGTTCATGTAAACTATAGATTATATTAAATGGGCATTGTTATAAAGAAAACATTTTACTGTGATATAATTATAATTAATTTCATGGATATGTGGTGAAATCTTCATAGAAATATGGTGTGATGAGAGTCTTTACTGTTGAAAGAGTTTGACCTCTTCACCGCCCTTACAAAAGTAATTTAAAGGTTGCACTCTATTTAAGTTTCTGGCAAGTACAATTTATGAGAATACTCCCAAGAGGTTCATTTAATATTTTTTTTAAAAATTTCTCATTGCTCTAAAATACAAATCAGATAATATAATGCACAACACAGACTGCTTTGTGTGGAATTAAGCCATGAAAGGTAAAATTGCAATTACTTATTTTACAGATAGAACTCAAATCGATTTCACTGGACAGGGAGTGGCCGTGGCCTATCAGGAAGAAAGGAAGCTTGTTGTTTTAAGAGTCCACTAATTTTGAGATCATAAGCCTCGTGCCGTCCTTGTTATGTGGAATCCAAGCCACCACATTTCTCCTCATCAGCCCCTAATTTTGAGGATGGTAACTTCCCTTACCACTACCAACTACAGCATGATTCATGTAAAACGATTTTATTTGCATAGGAATACACCGAAATGTTTCATTTACGTACTTATTTATTTTTGTTTATCTTATGGCTTTTAGTGCCGGGAGTGTCCGAGGATATGTTCGGCTCGCCTGAATCTGAGCTTCAAGTTCCGTTCAAATTCAAGTAGTTCCAACTTTCGCTACCAGATATCAATGATACCTAGTGGCGAACGTTGGAACTTTGATAGAGCATTCCGATGAAATCTAACCTAACAATTTAGCTTTACACAAGTTTAGTCTGTGAAAGGATCTTTTACATGTCATAAATCTACGACATGGGACCGCCAGCTTTACTTCCCCTCCGAAGGAAGGCATACAGAAGGATTTTTAACGCTCTTAAAAAATCCGACGACTTCGGCCGGGTTTGAACCCGCTATCTTGGGTACAGCAGTTCAGCATGCTACCAACTACGCCACCAAAGCCGCTATTTACTTACTGACAACCTTCAACGGCACAGTCATCTGCCAGATATTCTTGACATTTAGGAAGCTATAGCATGTTACTAGCATCCTCCATGTCAAAATAAACATGACCCCTCAGGATGCCTTCCTTCGGAGGGGAAGTAAAGCCTGCGGTCTCATATCATAGATTTATGGCATGAAAAGAACCTTCCACTAACTTCACTTGAGGGGGCTGCGTGACGCAGTCAGTAGAGTCGCTGAGCTTCTGACTGAAAGGGAGTGGGTTCGATCCCCACCCAGGTAGTGGATTTTAGAAACATAACTACCACTTTCGGAAACGCAAATAGCCCTGGGGTTCACTCAGTCTACACCAGAAATGAGTACCTGGGTAATTCCTGGGAGCAAAGACGGCCGGGCATGGAGCTGACAACGCCATCCCATCTAGTGCCGATGTCACAAAAAGTGGAAGCCACTACCTTCCACTACTACCTTCCACTACTCCCAGGGCTTCAATGGCCTGCACGGAGTTGGCTTTGCGTTGGCTTTACTAACTACACTGCACTTGTGGAAGCTAAAATTTGTAGGTTAGGCTAATAACGCTTTATATTAGTTCCAACTTTCGCCGCCAGGTGGTGACTGCGATGGCATTCAGTAGCCACGTCCGCAGCTAGGTGGCGTGGATGGTGGCATTTGGTAGCAAAAGTTTGAACTACTTGAAAAAATTAATCGTCTGCAGTCCTTCTACCTGAATCACAGATAACACACACTAATACAGTTCTAATAATAACTTAATAATAATAATGCTATTGGTTTTACGTCCCTTTTAAATACTCTGGCTTTTAGAGACGCCGGGGTGCCGGAATTTTGCCCCGAAGGGGATCTTTAACGTGCCAGTAAATATACTGACACGGCTCCCTCACATTTGCGCACCCTCAAATGCCAGCTGACTGCGCCAGGATACGAACCTGTAACCTTGAGCTCAGCAAGCAGGAACGTTACCGCTGAGCCACGCAGCCAGCTACTAATACAGTCCTCACAATTAACACCGGTTATCGGACAGATTCTACACACCCAAAGTACACTGGGCTACATGACCGCGTTGTCGCAGCCCCCAAACTAAGGAACCAAACAAAATGAACATGAAATGAAAATCATGTGTTTTATATGAATCACCCTGTACTTACAAATAATTTACATAATATAAGAAAAAAGGAAAATAATAAAGAAAAAGGGAAAATAGAGTAAGAAGTGCCCTCAACCCTTCAAGAACGATGATGGATGGACTTTGGAAGGAAAGGGAATATGCAGAAAATCCATCGCAAAGCCACTGGGAAACAGATCGAGCTTCGAGTTGTCAATTCCCAGGCTCACTAGCGATGATCATGTTAAGCAGGTAATACCCTGGTTAATGTCTCGTCTCCCTAGTGTCCAAGTTATGCAAATTTTGAAAATGGTCCTTGTGTCCAACTAACAGAGGTTGCTCATTTTCATGACTTTATCACATAAATTAGTATAAAAGCAAATCTTGTGGTTGATTTTAAGTTCAAATAAATAATTGTTGAGACATAAAATAACACAATTTACAATGTTTGTAATCCCATTAATTACCTATTATTATAACATTAAAATATATTTAATATAAAAACTAAGAATACTACAGTAAAACTTATCATTTAACTTATGGATGCATTGATATAGAATGAGTATAATAAATTGCAACATTATGGCTGCAAATCTTAAAGGCAAGTTGCAAATTTTGTTTCAAAAATTTGGAGAGGCACGGTACACGTTTTCATGAACAAGGTGATTGAAAGAAAGTTTTAGAGTCACCATCTGACAGAATTGTAGTGTAGCACATCTGCTCATAAAGCATGTACCGCAAACATTTCCATGGCTACAAAACTATCTTCATAATTCATGTCACATTCTCCAATAGATTAATGTCATTCATACTACTGGGGACTGGTCTCCAAATAGTTCACAGAGGCATAATTATAACAAAAAATAAATAAAAAAATAGATATTTTTGCAATTGCTAACCAAAACTCAGTCGTAGGGTGCCGTAAGTACAAAGTCAAGGTTGAAAACATAAAAGAAACTTCTATATTTCATGACAAAAAATGTACCCTGGAGAAGTCACTGAGCACTGCACGCATTGTAGCACTGCATTTACTATCTTCTCCCCCCTGTCCGGACACACTTCGCCCTGATACACCCTCCCTCAGAGCCTTGACTGCAGGTGAAAGTTACCATACACATGAAAAGTAGCATTTTGACAGCCACGGCTAGTAGCGATGGTTGGCCCAAACTTCACCTGCATTCACATGTGAGTGTTCAGATACTTCTGTTCACATAATGTATAACCTACATGGCTCTCTGTTTTACAAATCCCAGACTCCATAGAAATGGGAATAATATCGAGTAGGAGAACATTGTTCTGCAAACAGTCTTAAAATTATTTCTTTGACAAACCTGTTAGGCTTTCATCATTCGATGTACTGGTGCCAGTCTTATCTGTTTCTATGACCAGCTCGATGATAGGCTGTTCCTATATTGATGCTGCCCCTTCCTGCCTATCTTGTGTGAACGTATCACTGTCCAGGGCAAACGGTATTTCGATATACACCTGCCCCAAGACACCGCTGGCTCATGTTCTGTTTTTGCGTCACACAATAATGCTTTTCTCGTTGTCCCATTTTTTTTATTTGTTCATTCATTTTCTGAAAAGAAAATTCATCATGTTAAGGTAACACTCAAGAAAAAACACCAATTAAAAATATTGGAGAGAAAGGATAAATATTATAACCATTAAGTTAACATTACGCTAGTAAAAGTACCGCAGCCCACAGAGTCAAGTTTATGGCACTGCTTTCATAAAGCAGTAATTTCATTACAAGAAACTGGCATGGTTCTATTTTCAATCAGAATTAGAAGCCCATTACGACTTTATTTACAATAGTTCCCTCTCCTTTAATGTTCATTATAATAAATAACTACGGTATAGTTATTATTCTTTGAATGTTATAGTTATGTAGTTTTTTTGTGCAGTTCATGAGCTGAGAAGCTATAAAGTCTGCTACAATTTGTACAGTCTCATCACAATATTATGTGCATCTAGAAAATATTGAGAGTAGACTAAGTACCCTTGGTTTTCCGATGTGTGACTGTGTGCCTACCATTGTATTGAGCCCGTCAGAGGAGCTGCCAGGATAGCCAACAACCGCAATGCCTTCCCTAACATCTCATCCGTCGGACCTAACTGCCGGGAGGATCAGGTGAACTTCCAAATAGGCCAAAGCGGCACGAGAAACTGTAGTCCACAGGGATCGTGGTACATGGTGACGAAGGTCATAGACTGCCTAAGGAAAGGTTCACCTTAAAAACTAGACTGAGAAAAGAAACATCCAGACTTATATAAAACACCGTGAAAATTTATTGTAAACATTACAAACCCCTAGCCTAGTTCGGAGGGTTTCTATCGGCTAATCCGCAACCTAATAAATAATCAAAAATAAAGAGCAGGTCCCTACCTGAGAAGTTACAGTAAACCCTCGCGAAAGATCTGTCTCACAATAATAAAGGAACAACAGCAACACTAGGAAAATGGTACGACGCAAATCCCTAGGTCAAGTTACAAGATCAAGCTAATATCAGAATTTACATTTAACAGGGTAGCAAAACAAATCTAAGTTAGGATGATACCATCTCCACATTTACATTTAACGTTAATTAATCTAGCTAAGTCCTATCAATTAATAACAAAATTTACGGCGGTGACGTCCGTAATATCAAACAATTACATTCAAAGCTAAGTGACCAGCCATAAAAAAACATCTAAGTCATTCTTAGGAACTAAGTAGGTGCTAATCAGCACACAAAAGGGTAACTTAGAGGATTCGTACACTTTTACATCATGAGTAAATAAATAAGACAACAGTTTTATTCAAATACCTGCCTACACCTTTTTTTTTATTGTTCATACTCTCTGCATGCTCCATTACATAAGTAGTACTACATGCACTTACATTACATTTTATAAATGAACAAAACAAATTACATTGTAATAATTCAATTACTAGATGACTTAATCTTAACAATATCAAACAATATTATTCATCGTTTTTCCTTAGAGCTTGAAAATCCAGAGCATTAACAAATTTAGAAAATTCCTTCAAATACTTTTTTAATAGCACAGATTTCTGAATCGGCCAGTTATCATCTCTATTAACACTCTTGATCAAGAATTGCCTAATATTTTTCACTTCACTGCACACGAAAATTATATGATCTATAGTCTGAGGGCTGCTTTTACAGGAACACTCGGGATTACGTATAATTTTAAGTCTGTGTAAGTACGAAGCAATATTTCCATGTCCAGTCAGTATTGTAGTCATATTAGGCGTGAAGGTGATTTTGGATTTTAATCTACCTGCAACTGTTGGAAAGAATTCTTTTGTAAGAGTGCCTTTTGAAGTTTGTTCCCATTTTTGCTGCCATTCATGAATTGATTCTTCTTTGAGATTTCTTTTAAAAGTTGAGATGGGTATTCTATCGAAACAAACCTCGTTTAATTTTGTAGCCTCCTTTGCAATTTTATCAGCCAGTTCATTGCCTGCAACACCTGTATGTGCCTTAACCCATTCAAATTTTATTATCCAATTTTTTCTTTTTAGAATAGCTGTAGTCCTTCTTATATTCTCAATTAGTTCGTTATGGTTTCTGAAGTCGCAATGGAGTCAATTGCTATTTTACTATCAGTGTAAATAATTACTTTCTGATCTTCATCATCCTCTGTCCTAGTAGTATCTAAGAACTCCAGAGATTTAAGTATAGCTAATTGCTCCGCCTGATTAATCGAACAGTTGTCTTGCAGTCCATATTTCAATTGGTCTACTAATTCGTGCAATCTGAATATAGCTATACCAGCTCCCACTCCTTCTTCACTTTTGCTTCCATCTGTGTAAATTTTCCATGGGATATATTCATTTAATGCTATTCTTGGATCTTCGGTACCAGGAAAATAGGCTGGATGGAGCCATCTCATAGGTTTTTCGGGGTGGTCAATGACATAGTTCATAGTTGTTTTTCCTGACTTGATTTTGTATAGAGTAACAATCTCTTTAGCCATTATATCTATAGGAGCAATTCCTGTAATAATGCACAGTGCCTCATGAGATACAGTGCGGTACGATTTTGCTATTCTCAAGAGAATAAGTCTTTGCACTCTCACGTATTTAATCATATTACATTTCTTTTCCAGGGATTCAATCCAGATCGGAGCAGCATATAACAGCATTAGCAATATTGCTCCTTTATAAATTGTTTCCAAAGCCTGGTGTTTTAGACCCCATCCTATTCTAGCCGAGTTTGATAATGCGTTTATTAATTTAATACATTTTTCACTAACTTTATTGATGTGGTCATTGAACTTAAAGCGAGAGTCTATAGTTATTCCTAGATATTCCATCGTATCTACTTGTACAAGACGTTTCCAATTCATAAAGATATCAATTGTCTTCTTTGCTTTTCTTCTTCTTCTTGATATTAGTAGAACTCTTGACTTACTTTCATTAAAACGGGTTTTGTTTTCTGTTGACCACTTAGTAACTTTCCGTAATTCCATATTCACAATATTTTCTGCTTCAATTTCAGTTTCAGCCCTGACTGCAATTATAAGGTCATCAGCAAATGCTATAGCTTTGGTGTTTTTACCGTATTCCAAACTGAGCAGTGAATTATACTGTACATTCCAGTACCCCGGTCCACAACATGAACCTTGAGGACATCCTTTATTAACTACTGTTTCTACTTGGATACTATTGGAATTCATGAACGTCGTTCTATCCTTGAAGTAGCTCTTAGTCAGGTAGTACAAATTTCTCAGGCATTTGAAGTCTTTTAGGGCCTTTAGGACACATGGCCACCACGCAGAGTCAAAAGCTCCTTTGACATCAAGACTAACTATAACGGTAATTTGACCATTTTTGAACGCCTCAGTTATAAATTACTTAAGTGCCATAGCTGCATCAGTAGTAGACTTTTGAACTGTGAAGCCATATTGATTTTCGTTCAGTAGTTTATTGGTATAGAGGTAGTGATTTATTCTATTTATTAGAAGTTTCTCTAATACTTTGCCCGCCACATTTATCAGGCTTATTGGTTTACTGTTTGTAAGCCATATTCATCTAATGGGTGTAATTACGGTGACGACTGCGTAGTGAAGACTACGTCTAACATAGTATGGCCTGCGCTCCACCAGCTACGAACTCAAGGTTCGAGCAAGCTTCAGTCGCAACAAAAAGTGTCAGCTGTCCTCAAGTCATTTCCTCCAGGAAATACCTTCATTAGCACGGCTATGTCAGCAGGTTCCAAATGCAAATGAACAAGGTTCCATGATCATGCAGGTCCCATCAGAGACATCTCCCTCATACCATAATGGTATTAGCCCGTGGTCTCGGTCTCGAACATGGTGTTGAAAAAGTTTACCACGTGGGCGGTAGTATAAGACTTGTAGTAGTTCATTATTATCACTTGAAAATTACAGTATTCGTCGCAGATATCACAGGCTTTAAATATAACTGGTAACACAGCCTCTACACTTTGCAGATGTAAATGATAAATGGCCATGCACTGTTCTGCGGTTCTACACGTGTACAGACGCTACTTTTTCTATCACGTGGCATCCGTGAAATGGGCGTCGTTTTATTATAGATAAATTCACCGTAGCAATTACTATATAATGTACTTTTATAATCACACTTGTTCAAAGTAATAATATCACATTTACCTGTATATTTTCGCACCAGGCTCTCGGCCCTCCACAATCACGTGGGTGTACAAATGTGGTGCTACAGGAATGTCGTAAATTTCACAATACTTGCCAAATAATTCACTTTGCAATTCGTGTTGATCACTGCACATCAACAACAGTGATTCGTAGTATACTTGTGCTCGATGGCACCCGATAATGATTTCCACGCTGAAAAGCGGACTGTTTGCCACGTCTAATGCGACGGATATAATTACACGCCTACACAGGGCGGATTCTCCAGACGTAGTGCAAGGAACTGCGTTCCTCGTGGAAGCAAGTCGTCAAACTAAGTCGTTGAGCGACTACTTACATTCCTATTTGCGTATCTGCAATGATATTACCTTACCTTAAAGTGAAAAAACATTCTCCAAAATGTTTCAATAATACTGAATGACGAAATGGAATATTCTGAGTCTCGTGGAAAGATAAAATTGATTAATCAGACCTCAGATAAATAATTAGCAGACTTCACCAAAGTCAAAAGTGCGATTCTCCGCTACTTCAAAGAGAATTGTATAAGCTCTCAGCTTCTCGTAGCTTTCTGGGTGTGTTCAAAGGTAGTACATCCCATTATAAATGTGCTGTCATGAAAAATATCACATGAACCTAAGCTCAGCGGGTTCAGTATGCACACTTATGCAGTACAATCTGCAATCTATCCGAGTAGGAAACATTTTAATTCAGATACCCCTTTGCAAAAATGGGGCTATTTTGTCCTAATCATGCTCATGCTCCACAGGTGGATAGGCCTATGTAGTGGTTTTCTCTCCACAGTGATCCCCAATACTTTCCTCTGTACTGTAGCCTACTCCTGTGTTGGCTAGCCCATAGTAGCAATTAAGTTGCTCTTTACTGCCACTGTCCTTCTATGGCATAAATAGTGCATAGAATACCATGTTATACAATTGGGAGGCTCTTGATATGCCAGCATTCCTATCTCGGTACACTTATTACACACCTAATAAGACCCAAAATATCCAATGGAACATCGAACATTATGCTGGCACCATTATGATATAGGCAGGGGGAACGTAGGAGTCTGTGACAGTAATTTTCAGTAGATCTTCAGTCCTCACCTAACCTGTCACTTATCAGTAATTTTTGGACAATAGTTGTTTCGGCACCAATTTCAAATGTATGGGGGTGGGGCTAATAGTAAGCTTAACTATCATGTTATGGTTTTAGTATCCACCAGACCTAACCAATCGACATTATTTAAACAATATAAAACAATTTTTATTCCATAGGCCTAAACATGTAAACACCTGATCTACTGTACATGACGACATCAGACCCATATAAACAGAATGAGTGGCAACTTGCCTGGCATGTCTTTGAACTATGCAGCTTTCAAGCTGAGAAGATACCACGTTCTTGAATGGAGATAATGATACAATGAAACAAGATTTTCATAAAAAGTAACGAACTTTCAAAGTCTGTGTGCATTTCATTATATGATTTAAAACTTTGTGTATACCTCCAGATTTCGGTTGCTTATTGCGCGTAGGCTCCAATAGGTTATGGTACGGTGAGCTTAAAAGTAGGCTACTACTTTACGTTTTTGCTACCCTATCATTTATGTTCCTTTTAGTCAGTAGGCCCATTGGACGTATTGGTGCTTTAAAATAATCAACAGATGCGTCTTACTACAGAAATAATACGAAAATTGAGGAAATCTTACCTTGTGCTCAGGCACGCAATTGAACGCGTCCGTTATATTTTGACATGTTCTCTTCTTTTTTCCATGGTAACTTCGTCCGTCTTCTTATTTTAAAGCATATTTTTATACTGGAGGACGATTTGCACAACAAAATGTATATCCTCTACACACCACAATTTCTTTATTACTCCACTCTACACTCCATGAGCTTTGAAATACCGGGGCGCGAAGATTGCTTCATAGCTTGTCTGGAAACAAAAGCTACACCGACCGTTGCCAAAAGTCTCAAAAAGTAATATTGAAATAAGTACGCGCTAATCACACATGTATCATATGTGACTAGCTGACAATCAATTGTAATGTTTAACATATCAACGTTAATATAATGCAACATCAGATTATATTGTAAGACACGTCAGCTTTAATTCTTATTCGAATAACACTAGTGAAACTTTTCGTATGTGATTGGTACCAGTGAATCTTACTTTCGTGGAAGCCTTGAGGAAGTCTTGAGGTTCCCTTGAGTAAGGAGACCTTAAGGAAATGACTCTGACGGCAAAATCAATCTCAAGGAGACCTTCAGATTGGAGGAAGCCTCAAGGCCTCCTTAGTCAAGGTCTCCTCAAGGTGTCCTCAAGAAATGTCTCTGAATTCCACCCAGGTGTCAGTCTTGGTTTTCGGGCAGTCGCTGATGTTGTGAGGCTCTGAACATTGGGCATAGGCCTGTTTCTTGTCACAATTTGTAGAGAAGTGACCAAAGCCAAGACAGTTGTAACAACGAATGACTGCAACGTATTCACTGAAGCTGCAACTGGTATATCCAAAGTACAACTTATCGCAGTTCTGCATCGCACGAAAGATGGCAGGGCTAACTTCAACTACTGCGTATTTTGTGCTGCCATCTCGAGACGCCCTCACGAAGCGCTTCGTAATACATTCAAAGCCCTCTGTTGCTACTCGTTTGATACTTTGGTTTTGTTCTATAATAGCTTCTGTGATCTCATCTTCGGGAAAACTAACCTCAATGCCATGAATTATCAATTGCGGGTTTTTCTTACTGGGAATAATTGCTTTCAGATGAGGGTTGTTGGTTTCAATAGAATTTACAAATTTTTGGCACTCGTCTTCATTTCTGAGTTCCAAAACAACACTTTTATTACGCACTTTCTTAACCTTGTTTACTCCAACCTGTAATGATTTTGCGTTAGTCGAAGTTTGCAACAACTTGAGAGTCTGTTCGGAATCTTTCGATATTTCGTCATTCTTAGGAGAGATCATTACGACATGCTTAGTAGAGACAATTTCAGGTTTTTAAAATTGCGCTACATCATTATAGGAAACAGACTGCCGCTTACCGGGACTAGGTTGTGATGCACTCATCAAATTCATTAATTCTTCTTTGAAGACATCAATGGTACATTTAAAGTCACTAATTGAGGAGAGAACTTCCTGACGCCAATTCTTCTTCAGTCGATTGTCACCTTTCACCACTTCACAGATTAAATTTATTTTGTTTTCAGCAGAGCGATACAGCTCAACAACATTTGCACCCTCCGCCATCTTACCTCATTGGAAGAATATTACAATGTAACTCATAGGGATTTTTATATATGAAGGTCTCAGAGTTATGCACCATTACATGCAGATTATTGTGTTGGGGTAGCGCGCCTGCCTCTCACCCGAAAGCCCCGGGTTCGATCCTCGGCTCCGTCAGGGATTTTAAAACTGACGTGAGGGTTGGAACGGGGTGCACTCAGCCTCGTGAGGACCATTGAGTAGCTGTCTGACAGTGAGACAGCGCCCCGATCACGAATACCGAGAATAACGGCCGAGGGGACCCGACGCGCTGATCACGCGTCACCCCAATATCTGCAGGCCAAATGGCTGGGCAGCGGTCGCTTGGTCGGCCTTAGCCCGTCATGGGCTGTATAGTGCCAGGGGTTGTTTGTAGTATTAAATCTTCAATCGCATGGTTAGGACACAAGGAATGAAAACCAGAGTTAAACAAGAAGTTCCGTGACGAACTAAAGAGCCAACTTTTCTTAAAAATTAAGATTCATGCCAATAATTAATCTATATCGATCTATTTAGAATAATGACGAAATTAAGTTGGTAATATCGAAATTTCTAATTAGTTCGAAATACTGTATACGTGGCATAATGTAGCCTAATAGAGAACTACAGTTGGCAGCCCTGGTGACTGAATATATTCTTAGTTCCATCTCCTAAGGTACAGAATACAAAATTTGGTTGAAGTCCAATGGATAGCATGGACGTTACATGCAGTTAAACATTGGATCTAACAGCGCGCGTAAAATCATGTTGGCAACAAAGGCATACATGTATTGGTCAGAAATTATCTGAAATAATATGATATATTCTTGTGCCAATTTTGAATGAAATCCATTAGTTAGTATAGAAGTTACATGCATTTAGAAATTGGACCTATCAGCAGGTTTAGAATCATGTTGGCAGCACTGACGTATATTAGTTACTCCAAATTAATCTAGAATGCCAGGTACTATACGCGTGCAAAGTTTAGAGCTATTGGCTTGCATACTTTCTGATATATTGATATTAGGGTAACAAAAATAGATACAGTATTTATTAACAGTTGGCAGCCCTGGTTACTATTAAGAATCGGCATAGTCATATCTGTTATGGTACACATAGCACACACGAAATTTGGTTGAAATCCAAATGATAGTATAGAAGTTACATGTATTTAAAGTTGGACCTCTCAGCAGGCTTAGAATCATGTTGGTAGCACTGACGTATATAAGTTACTCCAAATCAATATAGAATGTCAGGTACTATACGTGTGCGTAGTTTAAAGCTGTCGGCTTGCATACTTTCTGATATATGGGTATTTGGATAAAATGAGAGCATTTTTTAACAGTTGGCAGCCTTGGTGGCTCTTAAGAGTACGCTCAGTCATATCTGTTTATGCACACATAGCACATACGAAATTTGGTTGAAATCCAATTGATAGTGTAGAAGTTATATGCATTAAAAATTTGGACCTATCAGCAGGCTTATAATCATTTTGGCAACACTGCCATGTATGGTCTCCTGGAAATTAAACTGCAATATTATTATCTATACGAGTGCCAATTTTGAAATAGCTCCCATTTATACCTTCCAAGATATCGAACATGGAGCTCAAATTTCAATTGTGATATTTCAGCAGTTGGTTGCACTGACATCATTTTCAAATATGGCCGTGAGATATTCAGGTATAGATCTTTATTCCCTCCAAATTTTGTTTCGATTGCTGCAGCCGTTTAGGAGTTGATAGGGGGGACACACACACACAGCCAGACAGACAGACAGACAGACAGACAGACAGACAGAAGGACAGGTAGACAGACAGACAGACAGACAGAAGGACAGACAGACAGACACACATTTGCCCGATCTCATAAGTCTACTTTTTCCTCATTTTTGCAAAATGTGAAAAGTAGGCTAAAAATTCACACAGCTGCCATCTTGTGGTTATGAAAACAATTGAAATAAATTAGATGCCGGTGGATTAAAATTTGTGTAAGCATTTACCATACCAAGTTTCACTGCGCTCGGATGGTTAAATCGCGAGAAACGTCCATTTGAATATTTATATTTCGCGTCGCAGCATGGCAGGGAATATCACAATGTCTCATGTGAAAAATGACCTGCAGATCAGAATGCTACCGGTAAATCGATCAGCTTAACTCGTTTCGTGCCTTCTATGAATATTTGATGATGTTTATCCGCATGACAGATAATCAGACCAATCATGGCAGAACAAGCAAAGGTCAAAATCATTTCTATATAAAGCATTTTTATGAGATTCGACCATGATTTAAACTTGTGTTACTTGGAGCAGCTGATAACGAGAGATAGGGTTGAGTTATATATATGGCTTAGCGTGGGCCGTCAACATAGTCTAGTCAATAAACGAACTTCACCCTACATCAGATGCGGGATCGTTTTTTATTTTCTTTATGTTGTTTAGGACCATTAGGTAGTTATTAATCCAAGTTCCCTTCATCCCACCCCCCTTGCTTCATCCGCCATCTTGAAAAAACTGTCAGAAATCGGCACTTTTTTCAGATTATGGCCTCTAGCTCATTCCCAGTTAATTTTTAGCATATTTTCATTTATGAAAAAGAAAATAGGTGTGTCTGTGTGTGCGTGTGTGATTCGTGTGTGTGTCTGTGTCCCCCCCCCCCGTAATAAAATCTAAATGGCTGGAGCGATTTCAATGAAACTCGGTAAGTTCATAGCTCTATTCCGGATGACCACGACCGTGCCCTTCAAATTTTGTTACGTCACACCAATATATCATGGCGGCTGTGCTAAATATTTCACCAGCATTCAATATCTCTGAAACTATTACCGATATCACCCTGCAATTTTGTACAGTGATAAAGGCAACTACTAGAAGTTCATCTATGTGACTTTTGAAAACTTCTTAACTACAAAACCAACATGGTGGCCAAGCGAATTTGCGACATTTAAATAGACGTTTCTTGCGATTTAACCAACAAAACGCAATGGAACTTGGTACGGTATATGTTTATACACCTCGTAATGCACCGACATCTAACTTCGTTCAATTGTTTACATAACCTCAAGATGGCGGCTGTGGGAAATATTTTACCGGCATTTATTATCACTGAAACTATTACCGGTATCACCCTGAAATTTTGGGCGGAGGTGAAGGGCACTACTGAAAATTCATCTATGAAACTTTCAGAAAACGGTTAACTACAAAACGAATATGGCGGCCATGCGAAGTTGAAAGTATTAAATAGACTTTTCTCGCGATTTAATGATCCTAACGCAATGAAACTTGGTACAGAAAATCTTTATACACATTGTAATGCACTGGTATGTAATTTAGATCAATTGTTTACATAACCTCAAGATGGCGGCTGTGCGAATTTTAAAATTAAGTTTTTATTTCTTGTGTCGTTATCATGCGATCGAAGTGAAAGTTTGAATAATGAACCTACGCAATAAATTTCCTTTAATGGTACATGACTCTATGTCCTATACATATAACAATCCAACATGGCGACCAACCGAAATATTTAGTCGGTTCTCAATATCTACGAATCTATTACAGCAATCGAACTGAAATTTTGTATGTTGATAGAGGCAATTAACATAAGTAGGATATATGAAAATTGGCTTTAGTTCTTCACGGAACTACTTGTTTTGAAGATATGTCTAACTAAGAAAATGTAGATGTCTAAAATTTCCAACAAATGTGATGGGGGAAGTTCTTTTTATAGGACCAAGCGTATTCGAGCTACGAGGAGGTGAAAAAGGACGAAAATTGGCGATTCGGCAAATTTTTCAATTTCACTCCACTTTTCATGGCAAAAACAGGAGGAAGACTTGAAAGTTGTGGAGAATTTAACTTCCTTTACAATATCATGTCGGTCCGTTAGGTAGTCAGCCCGAAGGCTGGTTGGATCCTGAAAAAGTACCGCCGTTAGGTTATGTGGGTAGATACCCCCCCCCCAAAAAAAAAACAGGCAGCGCTATATTGATGCGTACGAGGCAGGAAGAGGAGTGAGGTAGTTTGCCATTGCTTTCCTCACTGAGTCATAACAGCAGTACTAACCCTATGAGTAGTACCTTTCACAGCATCCACAGGCACTGACTGTGCCCTGATTGTCATTACTAAACACCACCCATACCTCAGTAGTTTCCATATAATCACAGCCAACAGAACTTGTCTGTTGGCACAGGCTAGAGTAAAATGTGTCTTTTCACCGATGTCTCAGTCTCACTCATGGCTGCATATGTGAACTTCTAGTAGTGCCCTTTACCACCTTCACCTGATGGGCTTTCCTCAGCCGCCATGTTGGATTGGTGAGACGTAATAAACTTTGAAAGGCACGGTCGGGGTCGGCCACAATGGTGCTATGAACATGCCGAGTTTCATTGAAATCGCTCCAACCGTTTAGAAGGTATTAGGGCGGTGGGAGGTGGAGAAGGAGGGGGCGGGGACGCACTTACAAACAAGCAAACGAACAAGCACACAGACAAAAGGTGATCTCATTGGCCTATTTTTTCATAAATTATTATACGCTATAAATACAAAACGACCAAGTAAAACAATTTGAACCTGCTTGTATTTGATCCACGACAGAGGTAGCATTAGCAAAGGGCACCTCAGTGTCATGTTTTATATCGCCGCCATCTGGGCCACCCAAATGTTCAAAGCTTAAATCCAATTACGAATAACCTAATCATCTGATCTCTACCAAACTTTGCGACAACATGCCTTGATGTGAGAAGCGTCTTTTAACCAAGCTAGAAGGTCATCAGCGCAATAGTTTGCAGATGGCGGCCGTGTAAGTGTGCAAAGAGTTCCCCCCCTATCAATTCAAACACAATGAAACCAAATCGAACCATCTCTGGTACAGAGTTAACACTAGTCAGGAACAACAGAGTGTCATGTTGTACATCGCCGCCATCATAACTAAAAAGAAATGGCGCCCACCCAAATCTTCTCAGCTTACATCAAATTACGACTAACCTAATCATCCGATCTCTAACAAATTTTGCAACAATCTACCTTAATGTGAGGAGCATCTTTCTTCCAAACTACAAGATCATCAGCCAAATACTTTCAAGATGGCGGATGTATGAATCATGCAAGAATTATAGCCAAATCATAATTTACGATTCTACAAGGCCTGGCCTTACAAAATACGATCATCATACTGAGCCCGTGGAAGCTCATGGCTCGGTGATATTAGTTGGAACTTATGAGGAACAAGTCATGTTTGTGAGACAGAACGCGCCCTGTTACAGCGCGGGACATACAGGAAGATATGGGAGTTGTCTTGACTCTGGACACTCACCTGAATAATTTATTCTGAGCACAAGTATTACCTATTTTGCATTTAAAATCTCAGATCATACCACTATGTAATACTCCTTCAAGGAAACATTTCGATGTTTTTCCGCATTTTTGTTATAAGGTAAAAGGTATTTGCACCGTAGGGCGGGAGGAAATGGACCGTCAACGACTCAACTTTTGACTCTGCACGAGGCAGAGAGATCGATACTCATGGCTCTTACTGTTTGGCAGCCGTCGTGAACAGACGTATTGGGACGAGGAAATATTCCAAGTCCACCGTGTAGGTGATGAACAATTTGTGTATCCGACTACGTCGATGTATAATTATTACTTTTGCACGAATGTGTGTTGTGCTACGCTGTGAAAAGTATTTATTTAATTGTGTGTGGAAAAGTGTAATTCACGTCCAAGCGACGACCACCACATGCTACGTCCACGAGGTGGAAATAAAATCCACAATCATCATTAAGTGTGAAGTTAATTTAATGGTGATAATTGTTACCAGTGATATTCTGTGGAAATGCACATGTCAAGTGCGATATTTTTGTAACAATTGTGTCGGATATTTTTGTGTAACACCACATTTCCATTGTGAACGCCATGCTGCTTGTTACACGAGGGTGATAACATACAGTCAATTGAACATGATCACTAAACCATCCACCCAAGTAAAAGTGCTTTATTTTACTTCATGTTACGCCGCACTTTATGTGTGAATTTTTCGCCAGATCAGAGCGATATTTGTGGATGTGTAAAATACATATTTGAATCAGTGATTGCTGACAACGCATGTCTATTAAATGCAGTGAAGCAGACAGTGAAAGTCCATTTGTTGAAAGTCTGCACCATAAAGCCAGTGATTTGCTATACTGTTATACTGTGCTTAACTTCAAATCAGTGGAAAACACGTGTGATAATTTCAAGGTGTACTTGAACGTCAACCTCCGTGGCTTAGGCGGCAGCACGCCGGCCTCTCACCACTGGGTCCGTGGTTCAAATACCGGTCACTCCATGTGAGATCTGTGCTGGACAAAACGGAGGCAGACAGGTTTTTCTCCGGGTACTCCGGTTTTCCCTGTCAAAATTTCATTCCAGCAACACTCTCCACTATCATTTCATTTCATCTGTCATTCATTTAATCATTGCCCCAGAGGAGTGCGTCAGGCCTCGGCAGCCGGCACAATTCATATCCTCGCCGCTAGGTGGGGGCTTCATTCATTCCATTCCTGACCCGGTCGGAGACTGGAAGCAGGCTGTGGATTTTCATTTTTCACTTGAACGTCAACCACGTGTACGCTACTATTACAACGAC
This sequence comes from Meconema thalassinum, assembly GCA_946902985.2. Taxonomy (NCBI): domain Eukaryota; kingdom Metazoa; phylum Arthropoda; class Insecta; order Orthoptera; family Tettigoniidae; genus Meconema; species Meconema thalassinum. Next base: position 597,653,223 of record OX336388.2, on the reverse strand, counting down.
CATGATGGCCAGTATCATGGAGTAGACACCATGATGTGAGGAATATTTCGAAAAGGAGGAGGAGGAATCTACAACCATGGCAGGAGGATCAACTAACACCAACCTGGATGTGGAGATCCATGGTGCACTCAACCCTACCGTTGACCATGAGGAGGAGATCTTTACTCGAAAGACGAGAAGCCGTTGGAGAGGAATGGAGTGGACTAAGGTCGACGTCCGAGCAGGTTCATGGAAGATTGCCAACCATCCTGAATCTCTGTTACACCATTCTGTTGGACCGTCAATTATGGTGGCTTCTGAGTGAGTCTAATCTTTTCTTTTGTATGGGTTGATCTGTGGTAGTAGATTATAGATTGTAGAATGTAGGCATTAACCGAACTTGTGACACCAGTCAGGCAGGGATTTCTTGTAGTTAGTTTAATTATGTTTTATTTCAGTGGATGAGTTAGTCACCAGAGTGTTTGGTGCAAGTAAAAGTGTTCGCAGGATTTTTGTCCTAATTTTGGTTAGGGAGACCTCAAATCACTTTGATTTGATTTGGTCAGTCCTTCAGATGGACTAGATTAGGAATTTGGAATAATGGACAACCATTATTCGGTTATTTTTTTCCTGACCCCCTGTTCGCGAACCTGTTAGTTTTTTGAGCTATTTGAGCCTCGTATCATTTTCATGATCGACAGAAGTCATGACCTTTTTGAATGGATATATTTGAGCTTTAATGTGAGCTTTGATGCCACAACAGTTCTGAGGAGAACTATATTTGGGAGCATTATTGTAGATGGCAACCCAGCATCGAACCCGATGCCATTGTATCCTTTAAGACGACCTATCAGTTAGTAGGATTGTCAACTGTTTATTATTTTTGGTTCAGTGTCAAGTTGTGAGACACGAGAAAGTTTTGTAAAGGCATATTGTACAGAACATAATAATTGGAGTGGGATATCTTTATCCATTTCCAAAGCCATTTTTAGAGTGGAATATCTCCACTATTTTGTCTTTGTAACATTTTGACGTTACCTATCAGTGTTTCTGAAACTGTAGCGTGGAAGTGAAACCACGGAAAAGTGTTTTGTAATTGCGTTAAATGTTAAGCCAGCGTTATATCAGAAAGACTTCTATTTGAGAGATATTATACGCCTGTGTAGTGTGTTACATCGCAGACGCGATGAGATAAGTGTGAGAGCTTTGACAAGCTACTGAATGTTTGTGAACTGTATGGGATTCGCAGCGCTCAGGTGAGACGACTTGTAGTTTTTTTTGTTTAGTCTCTACGCGCATGCGCACACCCCATTCAACGTGACGGAATGTATTGATTACTTTGGGTCAAGGTTATATGAATTTTCATTGCTGTCACATGTTTATTACGTCATTGGACGATATTTTCCAGAGTTACCGCTTTAGGAAGTGAGATGTTTGAACACCAGGAGTGTGTATCCTGATGAGTAGAAGCTTTTGTCTGTTTTATGAGGTGTTTTGACACCGTTTTTGTAGGCTTGTGTTATTGTTGTGACGCCTTGTGTTGCGTCGTCGTACAGATTGTTATATCTGCGACCATTTATTCCGGCCAGGTGTGAGCCGATGATGATGTTCAGGTCAGTACCTGAAGACTGTTACGGTGAGCTACGAGCCCCGACAGTGTTATTGTGAATTCCGGCCAGGTGTGAGCTGATGATCAATAGTGTTGTTCTTAGAGAGACTTCACCAGTTTAAGCCTAGGTGTCCTTTTAGGAATGAGCCAGTACTCTAAAACGACGACAGATAATAATCACGCTTCTAATAATAATAAAACCTAATGAAATGAAAGACTGGAACCACCTGAGGTCCACTATATGCGAATCGACCAACAATCTCGGACAACCTCGAAGGAAGCGACGCCATAGATGGTGGAATTCTGAATGTGGCCTTGCAGTTGATGAGCGTGCTGCTGCTTGGATGAAGTGGAACTCGACAAAACGACAAGAAGATTGGGAGAATTTCACAGTGGTGCGGAAACTGTCGAGCAAAACCATAAGGCGTGTGAAGAGATCTTACGATAGGTCAAGACTGGAAAAGTTGGATGAAGAATTTAAAATGTATAACACCAGAAACTTTTATCAGGTCTTCAAAGAGGAACTCTCTGGGTATAGACCACAATGCCTTCACTTCAAGGATACAGCCGGGGAGCTGGTCACCAGCAACCGCGAGAACGTGGAACTTTTGGCAAACTACTTTGAACAATTGCTTAATTGCGAAGAGGCCACGGACAGATTGCCTGTTGAAGATCCTCCAGAGATACACCTGGCATCTAACCCACCAACTTTGCAGCAAGTTGCTAATGCCATCAACCATCTTAAGAACTACAAGGCACCCGGGGAAGATGGAATCATTGCAGAAGCCCTGAAAGCAGGTGGAAATACGATCTCAGAGGCCCTACACCAGATCTTAATCGAATGTTGGGAGACTGGCAGGATCCCTGATGACTGGAAATCAGCTGTCATACACCCTTTACATAAGAAAGGCGATCACAGTAATGTAAACAACTACCGAGGGATATCTCTGCTGTCAACAGCATACAAAGTGCTCTCCAGGATTTTACTGGATAATGTAGAAAGTCAATGTGACCAAACAATTGGTGAATATCAAGGAGGATTTCGGCGTGGAAGGTCCTGTACCGAGCAGATCTTCAATCTGAAAACCATTCTCCAGCTAAAACAAGTAAGGAGTACGAACATTACTGTGGTTTTCGTCGACTTCTCAAAAGCTTATGATTCCATCGACCGCCAGACACTGTTCTCAATACTCCAAGAACGAGGTGTGGATTATAACACACGCACCCTCATCAAACAGACTCTCACGGATACAACCTCTAAGGTGAAGTTCAGAGGAGAACTATCTCGGAGTTTCAAGATCAAAACCGGAGTACGACAGGGTGATGGTCTCTCGCCCATTCTGTTTAATCTGGTGCTTGATAAAGTCATCAAGACCTGGGAATGCACATTGAGGAATTTAGGAATCAAACCAGTTGCCATTGGAGCTGGAACCCGAAGAATCGAGATCAGGTGCCTTGCCTTCGCAGATGACATTGCAATTTTGGCCAACAACTCTAAGGATGCTGGCATAGCTGTCCAAGCCCTGCACGAGATAGCGGTGAAATCTGGATTACAGATATCTTACGATAAGACCAAGTACTTTGAAAATCGGCACTACGGAAACACCCCTTTGACGACCATACATGGAACGATTGGAAGAGTCAATCGCTTTCGTTATCTTGGTGAATGGGTCCACCCCAATGGTAGAGATGGCACCTCCATCTTAGCAAGGCGTACCAAACTCAACGCAGCATACCAATTATCCCACAATTTGTACAACAAGAAATGCATTTCGAGGAATGCTAAGATCTGTCACTACAGAACTGCTGTCAGACCACAGTTTCTGTATGCCGCAGAGACCCTCTTGATGAACAGAAAAGGCACCATGGATGACCTGGAGAAAGCCGAAAGACGTATCCTCAGGAAAATCCATGGCCCGAGATTGCTCCCAGATGGAACCTACCGTTTGAAATCCAATTCTGACCTGTATCGACAGTTAGAATCAGCCAATACCAGTATGCGACGTAGGAGGCTCAAGTTCTATGGGCACCTACAACGAATGAACAGCAACAGGCTTACGAAGAAGATCTTCTCCTTGGTTAAAAGCTACAAGACTGGAAGCCTGTGGCTTAATGAAGTACTAAAGGACTTGGATTCGGCCGGAATTGCTGACCTTGATGTAGAAGATCGTTCCAAATTTTGTGCTATGGTAGAATCTTGGATCCCACCACCTAGAGTCTCTAAATGTCGGAAGCCCCTTTCGCAGGAGAGAAAGGAGAAATTATCAGCAGGGCTCAAGAGATATTGGGAACGGAAAAGAGCATCGAAGAACTAGTCATAAGCGCTCCGTAGTGGGCTTAAATCAATAATAAAACCTAATTGTTATAACTAAAATGACAGTAAAACTTTGACTTGCGATTGGATGCGAACTGGCCGACTCATAGGATCAGTCACATTTACGAGCGGGGAATGACTTGTAATTTTTGATAACACTACTTTTTGACGACAGAGTTGTCGCGGACCATTAGTTCTCAGCTAGTGGCGCACGACACCTCAGTAATATAAGACGTGTTTTGGGATCACGCATTTACCAACATAACAAACACTAGATGACCCAAGGATGCAAAGAGTATTCTTGCGTGTACGCAGGGCAATAATATGAAGGTTTCTGAAAGCTGTGTCTTACTTATGTATTTATTTGTGTATAAATGTATGTTTACCCCTTGTACCTGATAGTTTGTAAGGAACTTACTTGTTTTTATACTGGTTTGTCACATAGCTTTGTTATTAAATGTTTGTTTGTTACGGTAGTCAGTCACCGTATACCGTATTGTCAGGATTTAGCTAGATTTAACTTACTTAAAGATAAATAAGGGAGTGGTACCATCATAAATTCTTTTGATCTTTGTTGCTGTTAATTTAAATTCATAAGTAACCCGTTTCTTTGTGTAGGGTGTACTTTACGTGCCACTGCCCTAGCTTCCTGCTTTTGCATTTTTTGTAACTAGATCTTTCGCGATGGTTATTTCAATTTACAATCAGTTTAGGATCATCAACTTTAACCTTTTTTATTTAGCTTGCGGGATTAGCCCGAGATTAACCCTCCGAAATAGGATAGGTGTTTGCACATTTTTTAAATACATTTTATTCAAGTTTTACTTAAGACTGGATGTTATCATTTTAAGCTAAGTGTTTCTAGAGTGTGCTTCTTGGGTCAATTCACCTTTTTGGCCGTGTCTGCCCGATCGCCCCGGGATGCTGCGTCTTCGTGCGCAATGACCTATAGGAAGTACACTCAAGCCTTCTCGGCTTATGCGTCCAGACGGTGAGTTGTCTGGGAGGCCATTTCGGTTAGTGGCAACCCAAACAACTCGTCTGACGAGCTCAATACATAGGGAGGTTTAAACTGTCCTCATGGAGCTGACCGGTAGGATATTAGGCTTTTGAACTAATAAATATTGATTGAAACTTTCTAGGGAATAATCGATTTTCATTTCATTTCTTTATACAATAAAGTAGGCTACACCTGTTAATTAAACAGTTTACTGTCAACTGATCACAACTCACTTTCTTAGTTCGAAAGTATCAATAGCTTCTATAGGAAGAACAAAAGTGGGTAGAATTTGAAAATAAAATAAAAAAACGTTCTTCAGAAGATTAAAAAATACAATAACAGTAATAATAATAATAATAATAATAATAATAATAATAATAATAATAATAATAAGTATTATTATTATTATAACCGTCAACAGAACCTGGACGGAAGAGCGCAGAAAGAAGAAATAAAGGAAGACTTACGCGAAATGATCATCCGTGAAGAATAACATAAGAAATCGTGAAACCTACAGAACGTCAGTGAATAAACACACACATTTTTAGAGAAACTCAAGATAAAAACTGGTAAGAAATGGAAACAACAAAGTGTTTTGATGAAATATTTTGTAAGGATAGTAAGGTCAAGTCATCAAGCCAATTGACAAGTTCCAAGGCTCTTTTTGAACGAGGCAAAGCGAAAATGAATGAATTAGCAGTTCTTAATGATTGTTAGAACTTCATAAAAATTGAACTATACGACTTAGCCTTTTTCTGAAATTGTAATGAAGCCATTCTAATACAGCTACAATGAGGCTCAGAATGTATCCGAGAATCAAAATGAGGAATGCTGTCTGAAGATGGTACAAGGTCAAATCCACGGGATCTTCATCGTCATCAGTGGGTATTAGTATCAATTTCTTCACTACCCCTTCATAGATAATGTCTCTGTGCCACTTGTCGTAAAGTCCCGCAGCGGTGATCTGGCCAATCAGCTTGTTCAACCTCGGAACGTAAGGCGAGGTGACAGAGGCTATGTAATACATGTAGCACATGAACACTCTCTCTTCCATGATGTGTAGTAGAGGTCTTCCATTGTGCATGTACTGTCGTTCGTGTTTGAAATAATTTCCCAGTCTATATATGATGGGTCGCGCATATTGTCTACTAACTGCTATGTGTCCCATGGCATCTCTAACGGAGACCTTGCTTAATGATAATCGCTCATTGAGACGTGCAAACCTGTCACTTGTGTCTGTCCTATTGAATATCTTTAGACTTGGAACGTGTATTGGCAAGCCTGACTCGTAGAGCTGCTCAACAGTATCAATATCACGCATATATTTAGCAATGGCCAGGTAACTGGTGAGGGATCCTTGAAATGTACTTGTAATAACCAAACTAAAGAGAACCCAGAATATAAAAATAAATCTTACTGCATTTGCTTTTGGCAATTTTCTCAGAGCAACAGATAGAAAAGCCGAAAAGGCATACGTTGATACGAAAGAAAACTTAAGCAATTTTTGTTCAGCCGAAAGTGCTGATATTTGTATGAATTGCACTAAATACCAGGATACTGCCGTGATTGGGAGACTGCAGCAAATGCACAGCCATGTAAAACTGCCGAAAGGTAATATCAAGTTCTGGTATTGAGGAATGCGGCGAGACTTTGGAACCAGCAGGTGAACGTCACTTTGGTCATGAGGGTACAAGTATTCCACTGCTTTAGAGTCCACTAACCTATACATAGACACCATAAGTATATCAGCGTCAACATATGTTTCATCAATTTCAACACGCAAGAGATCAGTTACTTTCCTCTGAAAAATACTCCCATTTATCACAAGTATTTCGGGGGTTGCGTTGATATGTGACATCAATGTGCGCATCATCACGCCGTCTGCACCGCCCAAATCTCCACTAGTATTTCTAATGACGATATACGGCGCTAGGTTACTCACGGCAATCGGTAGTTTGACACCCTGCAGGTTGACAAGCTTGTTGTAGTACCCAATACACGTCACACCTGAATGGAATCTTTCACTAACATCCATCAGGGCCATTGAATTAAATGGACTGTAGGTCAACACACGAATAGCTCGCTCTTCTTTCAGTACACTAAAGTTTTTGTTAAAAATTACTACCACATCGAGTATAGAGTTCTTCCAAAATATCGAGAACACTCCCTCAACTACTGAAGTGCCATTACCTTCAATTGGAGTCATAACCATTACGAGGAATTTGGCACGGGAGTTCCACACAGTTAGGTTACTCAACAGATCGATGCTCTGGGCTACACCTTCCACGGAGAGTTCTTGAAGGATGATGAAGAAAGAGTTGCACTTTGAGTAAAGGTCATTACCTCGCTGTTTGTAGGGGGATATTATCTGTATAGTAAAATGATCTTCCTCTTCAATTTGCTGCAGTAAATATGTCCATTCTATTGTAACGTCTGCCTTCTCAACGTAGACAGTTATTACGGGACTCTCATTACTTAAACACATTTTCAAAATGGAAGCCACAGATGATGTCAACTCGCTTGTCTCGTTGAAGAAACCAGTGTCATTGATATTAATACAGATTACCGCCGTATACAAAGTGTTTAGAACAATTGCATTTTTAAGAATGTCCATTTTGTGAGATATACTGTAATGTTTGTGAAACCTCCAACAATTCATCTGTTATCACTTGAATGTTCTTATACCATCATCGAATGCTACTTCTCATAAAATTGCCGGTTCTCAAAGTACAGTGTATATATTGAAATCTGGAGACCTACAATAGTTCGACAGGTCTCAGCCTCTTACACCCAACAGTTTACTTTGATCACTTTTAATCATTTATAAAGACAAACATTATATTTCTGTACGAATGATTCAGATGTTTGTAGAGATTGGCATGTTCCTTATTCATGATCATAGCACCATTCTTGATCTATATACACAATGAATCACAACAATAATAACTTTGTCGATTAATAGTAAACAAAGAAGTTCTGAGAGGCCAGGGTGTATTTACTGTTCTATTTAATTGCACGTTAACGACTCCCCAATAGCTCTATGAAAGACGTATCAACAATGATTCCCTTGATTTACAGTTGAAGGTCATCATTTTGAGATGTTGCACATGCATTTCTTCCACCGAAGCCGCAAAATATTCAAATGCGTGGAACTGCAGTCGATATATATGGCACATCTTTGTATAATCTTCTGAGTTGAGATAACAGGAAACGTACCGTAATACGAATTAAGAAAAATATTAGAACTGCAGTCGATAGCCTTTGATAGCGTTATTAATTTGCTCAACACTTCACGGTATATCTGAAATAATACGTGTTTTGAAAGTAAAAGTGCTCTGTAAGCGTCAATTTAACCTTATACTTCAGTGATGGTTATTCCCACTGTGATTGCATTGGGATGTCTCGCAAGTAGCTAGCTAACATTTGGATTTGATAGGACCTTAGAACAGTCTCCATTTGATATAAGACATTGATATTAACACTTTGGAATTACAGGATCTAGAGCCTGTTACACTTGAATGTAATAGCAATATTTAACAGATCATATGTCTTTGTTTATGTAAAACACAATAATTTCCATGTTGCCACTTTGCTTTAAAAGGACCTCAGATCACTTTATCTTTGACCTCGTAAACACAAAAGGATCGCAAAACTGTTATTTTGTTTCATTTATTTGGAATTGAATCATAAAATGTTTTATTTGCCATGACTTCCCTATGATAGGCTTGCAGAACTGGTGATCTGTTACACTTTGATGCAATAGGATATGATGATCTGTAATCAACATCAATATTAGCATATCATATTCCATGTAGCTTCACTTTGGTGGTCCCTTCTGCTATGAAGAATGTTTACTCACTGGCATCCTGCAGGCCACAATTTTGTAAAGAAACGAACTCCGTTATGTCTGTCCATAGCTGATTTAGCGATAATCCAGACCGATATATTGTCGTAGGAACACAAACTTTAATCCCTACATATTATCATATTTATTTGTTCACATTAATATCATCAAGTGTGAAACATTCTTCTGGAGTGTATGTGAACACGGCACCCTGGAAGTTCACTCGGTACATGTTCCGTATCAGAACCATGAAAGAGCGTTGCGAACTGATATGCCAGGCCAGTCGTATTTGTATCTCCTGCTATCTGATAATGTCTCAATAGCGTGCAGCGCCACTTGACGTGACATGAGTTGTTGTTTTGAATAGACTATTACGTCACATTCATGTCTGAGTTGTGGAAAAATACGGATATCGATTGTTCTGGTGATTCTGCGACACTAGAGTGAAACTTATTGTAAATAGGAGATAAGAGTGATAAGGTGGAATATGTTTGAGTCAGATTAAAATTTGCCGAGTAATGTCGATTAATAGTGCAAGGGATATAAATGCATAACAAAACTTGTGTATTTTAAACTTGAAGTGAGATCGATGTAAAATACTCGTACGGTTGTATAGCCTGCAGATAAAACCTTGATTCCTACGTAAGTCATTATGTTTCGTAGCATGCGACCATTATTAGTCAATTTTCATCGTATGGATATAGGTTTATGAGTTCACCTGCGTGTGTTTGTGTCCCTAATAAATTCTGATTAGCTGGAACGATACAGCACCAATTAAACTTGGCAATGAATTTCTAACGACTACTCTGTTTGATTTAGATCGTGCCTTTCAACTTCAATAAGTATCACCAATCAAACATTGTGACCGCGCGAAATATTTTGGTGGTTCTCAATATCTACGAAAATATTGTACCGATCAAACTGAAATTTTGTATGATGATGGAAGACTGTTTAGTAAGTTCATGAATGCGATTCTTTTGAACATGATATGCAAAAAAGGGAAGCACGCGAAGTGTGAATGCTTATATGAGATTTATTGCAGTAGATATTTAATCAATCGAGTGCAGTGAAACCTGACACGCTGAATATTTATTTAAATAATAATATACTTATGTGTAACTAGCAGAAGTACCCGTTCTTCGAACGGTGTTCGGTGTTAACACCAGACATAATAATAATAATAATAATAATGTTATTGGTGTTACGTCCCTTTTAAGTACTGTTGCTTTTAGAGACGCACCAGACATTATCAATTGAGCTACTGTTGCAATGGTTAGCGGCTTGCCATTCCTTCATAAGTTTATCAAAACGAAGTTAGTTTTCTGGGAATATCACACATACTGTTAATTTAAGGGCCTTATAATGTGGTTTTCGGAGACCCTTTATAGACTCGCGAATTTTGTGTCTCAAATTGAAAAGTGCAACATATGCTTTGGTCGTCCTTCTAGGATAATTTTTATATTTCGCCTATTTTAGCATGTATTTTGAGAATTTTTTCCCTACACCCACCCTTCTACTGTATTAAATGAACGGTGAAGAGTTTTATAAATGATTGGTGTATTGACTCATGTTTGCCATACCTAATTTTACGATGCACCAAACATCCGAACATGAGTTATAGGCATACATAAGGATACACAGAAAGACAGACAGACAGACAATACTATTGTCTACAACATATCACCCAGAAATCCAAATATGGCTATATCTACCACACAGTATCAAAGAAAATCATCCTTACGATCAACCCGTATATCGACAAAAAAAAAAAAAAAAAAAAAAAAAATTAGTTGAAATGTGCTCTCAAACTAAATTCACCTGACGTGTACTTCCTGACATGAAATAGAATTGAAAGCCTTGTAGATGAAACGCAATACACGTAACATAAAAACTGACCCTGTACGTTGTGTTGGGTCCCCATACACAGGAAGACCTCTTTCATAAATTATAAAAGCTTGTGGTGGATGAATAATCAGGTTCTTTAGTCTCAAAAGGCCCAAATTCCTAAAAGCCGCAAAAAATGCTGATTCAATTCAGGAATTTTTTGAAAATAATGTTGTTGTTTGGAGATATAATAGACCTTATGCACTATATGTCGCACGTGAAAATTGCATGAAAAAATCCTAAGTTACCCCTTGACCCCCTTAATTGCATTGATGAATTATACAGTCTACGTTGGTTCCGTGATAACCTTATATTTGCAAACTTTCCCAGAAATGTAATAAATGTAATAAATTGCTTCTTACTGAAATACATGGAAAGTTGGATGCCACCCCTTGAGATAATGTTGTCATGGTTACCGATTTGCATTCCTTCATTAGTTTGTTAAATTAAATTAAATTAGTTTTCTGGGAATGTTTCAGAAACTGTTGGTTTTAGAGCCTTATAATGTAGTTTTCGAGGACCCTCGAGTTTTATTTCTGGCACCGAGGGGCTTTGTCTCGTCGTTGTACGCCATAATATAATACTAATAGTAATAATATAACATGGGGATAGGAATATAATAGACCTGCCATACCACACCCGCAGATGTAAATCGCGTGAAAAAATCTAGACTACCCCTTGACCCCCTTAAGCGCATTTTACGTATTGATGAAATTTACAGCTTAATTTGGTTCCATAATAACCATCTAACCGTTTGCAAACTTTCACACTAATGTAATTAATGGAATTGTATTGCGTCTTACAGCAATAGATGGATCTCTGAGAATCTGTTGCCATGGTTATCGGCTTGCATTCGTTCATAGTTTATTAAATTAAATTAGTTTTCTGGGAATATCTCAAAAACGGTTGGACGTAGGACCTTAAAATGTACTTTTAGGGCCCCCGAGTTTTGTCTCTCACATTGAGGGGCTGAAAATGAGCTTTGTCTCGTCCTTCTACTCCTATTTCAGCATGTATTTTAAGGGGGTATGCCCCCTTTTATGAGAGGTATAGAGAAGAGTTACATCAATGGTTAGTGTCGTGCCTCTGATGGATATCTGTACCAAATTTTACGTTGATACACCCAGCCGTTCTCGAGTTATAAGGGAACAAAGTTGTTCACAGACAATCAAGCAAACAGACAGACCAAAACATTATTTTCGCGCGCATCTATCATAAAACAGTCTGAAACGTGTAAATAACTCAAATTTCCGTAGAAATTCAGACATAAACACACAATTGTTTTTTTATATATGTAGAGATATACTGCATCGCTCGATGTGACCGTGATTTATTGCACAAATTTAGGTTTTACTCGCTAACCGTCGGAGATACACGAAAAGTGATAAGAACCTTTTGGATAGAAAATTAAATGCTAAAGCTCGTGTATACCATCAAAAGTTTGCTATTTCTTAGCGTTCTCTTTTTATTTGAAATGGAAATATGAAATTTTGAAACCAAAGGGTGTAGTGACGTCACTAAAGTAGGTTTTACTCGCTAACCGTTGTAGATACACGAAAAGTGTTAAGGACCTTTCGGATAGAAAATTAAATTTTGAAGCTCGTACGTGCCATCAAAAGTTTGCTATTTCCTACCGTTCTCTTTTTATTTGATATTGAAATATGAAATTTTGAAACCAAAGGGTGTAGTGACGTCACTAAAATGGTCGCCATTTCTTAATAGTGCAAAATATCGAAATTAAAAGTATCCTATATCTAAACCTGATATTTCAGTTACATCCATGCAAAATTTCATTTAAATCGGACCAGTGGTTCTTGCGTTATTAGGTAACAGTCAGACAGACAGACAGACAGACAGACACACACCATCTCATTTTTAGTCTATTTTCAATTTTGAAAAAATAGGCTTATGAGATCACCTTTTGTCCGTGTGTGTGTGCGTGTGTGTGTGATTCGTGTGTGTGTCCCCCCCTAATAAAATCTAAACGGCAGGAGTGATTTCAATGAAACTCGGAAAGTTCATAACACTATTCCCGGCGACATCGACCGTGCCCTTCAAATTTTGTTACGACTCAAGAATCCAACATGGCGGCTGTGCGAAATATTTCACCAGCATTCAATATCTCCGAAACTATTACCGATATTACCCTGCCATTTTCTATGGTGATAGAGGGTACTACTATAAGTTCACTTATGTGACTTTTGAAAACCTGGTAACTACAAAACGAACATGGCGGCCAAGCGATTTTGCGACTTTTAAATAGACGTTTCTCGCGATTTGACCAACCAAACGCAATGAAACTTGGTACAGTATATGTTTATATAGGCTACATTGTAATGCACCGACATATAACTTCGTTCAATTGTTTACATAATCACAAGATGGCGGATGTGCGAAATATTTCACCGGCATTCTATATCTCTGAAACTATTAGCGGTATCTCCCTAAAATTTTGTACTGAGATAAAGGGCTCTACTGGAAGTCCACCTATAAGATTTTCAAAAACCGGTTAACTACAAAACGAACATGGCGGCCAAGCGAATTTGAACATTTTAAATAGAACTTTCTCGCGATTTAATGATCCAAGCGCACTGAAACCTGGTACAGGAAATATTTATACACATTGTAATCCACTGGTATCTAATTTAGTTCAATTGTTAACATAACCTCAAGATGGCGGCAGTGCGAATTTTAAAATTAAGTTTTTATTTCTTGTGATGTAGTCATGCGATCGAAGTGAAAGTTTGAATAATGAACCTACGCAATCATTTTCCTTTAATGGTACATGACTCTATGGCCTATACATTTAACAATCCAACATGCCGACCATCCGAAATATTTAGACGATACTGAATATCTTCGAATCTATTTTAGCAATCAAACTGCATTTTTTAATGTTCATAGGGGCTATGAACTTAAGTTCACCTATAGGACTTGAAATAACCTGGTGATCACAAATCCAACATGGCGGTGACGCGAATGATAAATATTCACATGGACATTTCTCGCAATTTAACCATCCGCGTGCAGTGAAACTTGGTACAGTAAATCTTTATCCGAATGTCAATCCACTGGCATCTAATTTATTTCAATTGTTTCCATAACCTCAAGATGGCAGCTGTGAAATTTTTTTAAATCTCCTTGTTTTTTCTTGTGTCCTAATTATGCGATTGAAGTTTGAATACTACACGTTCACAATAATCTGCATGTAACAGTACATAACTCTAGGAACTACATATATAAAATCCAACATGGCGACCACCCGAAATATTTAGTCGGTTCTCAATATCTACGAATTTATTACAGCAATCAAACTGAAATTGTGTATGTTAAATAGTGGCAATTAACATAAGTAGGATATATGAAAATAGGCTGTATAGTTCTTCACGGAACTACTTGGTTTATTAAATGAAATTAGTTTTCTGGGAATATCTCAAAAACGGTTGGTTTTAGGGCCTTAAAATGTGGATTTCGGGGACCCTTTAGGGCCCCCCGAGTTTTGTCTCTCACATTGAGGGGCTGAAAATGATCTTTGACTCGTTCTTCTTCTCCTATTTCAGCATGTATTTTAAGGGGGTAGGCTCTCTTTTATGAGAGTTACGGAGAAGGGTTACATCAATGATTAGTGTCGTGCCTCTGAAGGATATATGTACCAAATTTTACGTTTATACACCCAGCCGTTCTCGAGTTATAAGGGAACAATGTTGTCAACAAACAAACAGACAGACAGACCAACAAATTATTTTCGCGCGCCTCCATAATAAAACAGTTTGAAACGCGTAAACAACTCAAATTTCCGTAGAAATTGCGAAAAGAAACTTACAAACTTTAATTTTTATGTATGTAGAGATATACTGCACCGCTCGGTGTTGACCGTGTTTTATTGCACAAATTTAGGTTTTACTCGCTAACCGTTGGAGATACACGATAAGTGATAAGGACCTTTTGGATAGAAAATTAATTGTTAAATCTCGTATATGCATCAAAAGTTTGCTATTTCTTTGCGTTCTCTTTTTATTTGAAATGGAACTATGAAATTTTGAAACCAAAGGGTGTAGTGACGTCACATATGTGGGTTTTACTCGCTAACCGTTTGAGATACACGAAAAGTGATAAGGACCTATCAGATAGGAAATTAAATTTTGAAGCTCGTATGTGCCATAGAATGTTTGCTATTTCTTAGCGTTCTCTTTTTATTTGATATGGAAATATGAAATTTTGAAACCAAAGGGTGTAGTGACGTCACTCAAATGGTTGCTATTTTTTAATAGTGAAAAATATCGATATTAAAAGTATCCTATATGTAAAAATGGTAAATCAGCTACATCCATGCAAAATTTCATTTAAATCGGACCAGTGGTTCTTGCGTTATTGAGTAACACACAGACAGACAGACAAACAGACAGGAAGACAGACACACACCATCTCTTTTTTAGCCTATTTTCAATTTTGAAAAAATAGGCTTATGAGATCACCTTTTGTCCGTGTGTGTGCGTGTGTGTGTGTGTGTGTGTGTGTGTGTGAGGTGTGTGTGTGTTTCCCTAATAATATCTAAACGACTGGAGCGATTTCAGTGAAACTCGGTAAGTTCATAGCACTATTCCCGGCGACCTCGACCGTGCCCTTCAAATTTTGTTACGTCTCACCAATCCAACATGGCGGCTGTGCGAAATATTTCACTAGTATTCAATATCTCCGAAACTATTACCGATATCGCCCTGAAATTGTGTACGGTGATAAAGGGCACTACTAGAAGTTCACCTATGAGACTTTCAAAAACCTGGTGACTACAAAACCAACATGGCGGTCAAGCGAAGTTGAGACTTTTAAATAGACTTTTCTCGCGATTTAACTATCCAAACGTAATGAAACTTGGTACAGCAAATGTTTATATACACACATCAAAAAACGTTTTGCATCACCTCGGTTCCAAGAGTTCCGGAACCTTTAAATACAAAGGGAATAGAGATCAACACAAACAACATTTCAGCTCGTTTTATTGCTCATGAGACCCACACATTGCATGTTGTACCATCATACAGCTAGACTTTCAGCATTTGTGGTCCAGATTGCAGTACACACCACTACCTCTAATACCCAGTAGCACGTCCTCTTGCATTGATGCATGCCTGTATTCGTCGTGGCATACTATCCACAAGTTCATCAAGACACTGTTGGTCCAAATTGTCCCACTCCTCAACGACAATTCGGCGTAAATCTCTCAGAGTGGTTGGTGGGTCAAGACGTCCATAAACAGCCCTTTTCAACATATCCCAGGCATGTTCGATAGGGTTCATGTCTGGCGAACATGCTGGCCACTGTAGTCGAGCGATGTTGTTATCTTGAAGGAACGCATTCACAAGATGTGCACGATGAGGTCGAGAATTGTCGTCCATGAAGACAAATGCCTCTCCAATATTCTGCCGATATGGTTGCACTATGGGTCGGAGGATGTCATTCAGGTATCGTAAAGCCGTTTCGGAGCCTTCCATGACCACCAGTGGCGTACGTCGGCCCCACATAATGCCACCCCAAAACATCAGGGAACCACCACCTTGCTGCACTCGCTGGACAGTGTGTCTAAGACGTTCAGCCTGACCAGGGTGCCTCCAAACACGTCTCCGACGATTGTCTGGTTGAAGGCATATGCGACACTCATCGGTGAAGAGAACGTGATGCCAATTCCGTGGGGTCCATTCAGCATGTTGTTGGGCCCATCTGTACCGCGCTGCATGGTGTCGGGGTTGCAAAGCTGGACCACGCCATGGACGTCGGGATTGAAGTTGCGCATCATGCAGCCTATTGCGCACAGTTTGAGTTGAAACACGACGTCCTGTGGCTGAACTAAACGCATTATTCAACATGGTGGCATTGCTGTCAGGGTTCCTCCGAGCGGCAATCCGTAAGTAGCGGTCATCCACTACAGTAGTAGCCCTTGGGCGGCCTGAGCGAGGCCTGTCATCGACAGTTCCTGTATCTCTGTACCTCCTCCATGTCCGAACAACATCGCTTTGGTTCACTCTGAGACGCCTGGAAACTTCCCTTGTTGAGAGCCCTTCTTGACACAAAGTAACAATGCGGACTCGATCGAACTGCGGTATTGACCTTCTAGGCATGGTAGAACTACAGACAACATGAGCAGCGTACCTTCGTCCTGGTGGAATGACTGGAACTGATCGGCTGTCGTACCCCCTCCGTCTAATAGGCCCTGCTCATGCATGGTTGTTTACATCTTTGAGCAGTTTTAGTGACATCTATGAACAGTCAAAGGGACTGTATCTTGGATACAATATACACAGTCAACGTCTATATGCCGGAGATCTGGGAACCGAGGTGATGCAAAACTTTTTTTGATGTGTGTACATTGTAATGCACTGGAGTCTAATTTAGTTCAATTGTTTACATAACCTCAAAATTGCGGCTGTGCGAAATATTTCACTGACATTCTATACCTCTGAAACTATTACAGATATTACCCTGCAATTTCGTACGGTGATAAAAGGTACTGATACAAGTTTATCTATGTATATTTCATAAACCTGTAAAGTACAAAACGAACATGGCGACCAAGCGAATTTTAAATATTTTAATAGACTTTCTCGTGATATAACTCTCTGAGCGCAGTGAAATGTGGTACAGTAAATGATTTTGCAGATTGTAATGCACTGCCATCTAATTTAATTAAATTGTTTACTTAACCTCAAGATGGCGGCTGTGCGAAATTTTAAAATTAAGTTTTTTATTTCTTGTGTCGTAATCATGCGATCGAAGTGAAAGATTGAATAATGAACCTAGGCAATACTTGTCCTTGAATGGTACATAACTCTATGGCCTATACATATAACAATCCTAAATGGCGAGCTTCCGAAATATTTAGACGGTTCTCAATATCTATGAATCCTTTACAGAAACCAAACTGATTTTTTTTATGTTCATAGAGACTATGATCATATGTTCACCTATAGGACTTCAGTAACCTGGTGAGCACAAATCCAACATGGCGGCGACGCGAAGTATAAATATTTAAATGGACGTTTCTCGCGAAATAACTATCCGAGTGTCGTGAAACGTTGCTCGTTAAATGATTATACAAATGTTGATCCACTGGCATCTAATTTATTTCAATTGTTTGCATAATCACAAGATGGCTGCTGTGCGTAATTTTAAAATCTCATTTTTACTTCTTGTGTTCTAATCATGCGATTGAAGTTTCAATACCACACGTACACAATAATATTACTGTAATAGTACAAAATAAAAATTCAACCTGGCGACAATCTGAAATATTCAGACGGTTCTCAATATCTACGAATCTGTTACAGCAATTAAACTGAAATTTTGTATGTTGATAGTTGCAATTAACATGAGTAGGATATATGAAAATAGGCTGTATAGTTCTTCACGGAACTACTTTTTATATATTAGTAAGTATGATTGGTGTATTGACTCTCATGGTTACCATACCTAATTTTAAGATGCACCAAGCATCCGAACACGAGGTATAGGCGTACATAAAGATACACAGAAAGACAGACAGACAATTCTATTGTCTACAACATATTACCCAGATATCCAAATATGGGTATATTTACCACACAGTATCAAATAAAATCATCCTTATGATGAACCCGTATGTCGACAAAAGAAAATAGTTAAAATGTGCTCTCAGACTAAATTCACCTAACGTGTACTTGCTGACGTGAAATACGATTGAAAGTCTTGTAGACGAAACGCAATACACGTCACATAAAAACTGACCCTCTACGTTGTGCTAGGTGCCCATACACAGGAAGACCCCTTTCATAAATTGTAAAGGCTTGTGGTGCATGAAAATTCAGGTTCTCTAGACTCAAATTGCCCAAATTCCTAAAAGCCGCAAAAAATGCTAGTTCAATTCAGGAATTATTGAAAATAATGTTGCTGTTTGGAGATATAATAGACCTTCTGTACTATATGTCGAACGTGAAAATTGCATGAAAAAATTCTAGGTTACCCCTTCACCCACTTAATTGCATTGATGAATTATACGGTCTACGTTAGTTCCGTGATAACCTTATAGCCATTTGCAAACTTTCACAGAAATGTAATAAATGGAGTGTCATTGCTTCTTACAGAAATAGATGGAAAGTTGTATGCCACCCCATGAGATAATGTTCTCATGGTTACCGATTTGCATACCTTCATTAGTTTGTTAAATTAAATTAAATTAAATTAGTTTTCTGGGAATATTTCACAAAGTGTTGGATTTAGAGCCTTATAATGTAGTTTTCGAGGACCCTTTAGGGCCCCCGAGTTTTGTTGCTGGCACCGAGGGGCTTTGTCTCGTCGTTGTACGCCATACTATAATACTAATAATACTATAATATTGGGAGAAATTATAACACCTATTTTTTATTATTTTTTTATTCAGCCAATGGCCATGTACTTTTCTTTTCAGGACGGGTCAGGGAAGGGATATTATCAGAGAAAGAAGCATTCACATCGCGCTTGAGCAAAATGGAAATGGCCTACCATTTAACTAAGGACATCTATATGAAAAGGTCAATATCCTTCAACGCAAAACTAAAACATAACTGCAGTGTCATCCGTCCGGAAGTCTTGCATGCTTCCGAATGCCTCACGATGAACAAAAAAAGGCTTGGTCGAGAAACTGGAGGCCAAAGAAAGAAAAATTTTGAGAAAGATATTGGGTTCCATCAAAGATAATGGGGAATACAGAAAACGGCATAACCATGACCTATATACTCATGTGGAGAAGATAAGCAACGTCATCCGGAAGAGAAGGTTACCATTTTTTGGGCATGTGAAACGAATGAGCCCAGCGAGACTGACCAACCGCAACATAACTTACTTTCAGGAGAGGAAAACAAAATGGGCCTGGTTCATTGAACTGGATAAAGATCTGAAAGAAGTGGGGATTACACCAACAGACATTCAGGAGTGCGTCCCACTCAAAGGGAAACTTCAAGCTTGTAAAGGTTTCCAAGAAAAACCGAAGCTGAAAACGGGAAAGATTTGGACCCAGTAACGGAAGGAAGTCCACCGAGAACGAATGCGGGCGTACAGGGCAAACATCAAAGCGAGTAGGAGACGGTTGGAATGACGCGGTCCATAGATGGCCTATACGAAATGAATGAATGAATGAATGAATGAATAATATGGGGATAGGAATATAATAGACCTGCCGTACCACACCCGCAGGTGTAAATCGCGTGAAAAAATTCTTGAGTACCCCTTGATCCCCTTAAGCGCGTTAAACGTATTGATGAATTTTACGGCTTAATTTGGTTCCGTGATAACCTTCTAGCCGTTTGCAAACTTTCACACTAATATAATTAATGGAATTGCATTGCGTTTTACAGCAATAGATGTGACCTCTGAGAATCCGTTGGCATGGTTACTGGCTTGCATTCGTTCATTAGTTTATTACATTAAATTAGTGTTCTGGGAATATCTAAAAAACGGTTGGTCTCCGGTCCTTAAAATGTGGTTTTCGGGGACCCGAGTTTTGTCTCTCACATTGAGGGGCTGAAAATGAGTTTTGTCTCGTCCTTCTACGCCTATTTCAGCATGTATTTTAAGGGGGTAGGCCCCCTTTTATGAGAGGTACGGAGAAGAGTTACATCAATGATTGGTGTCGTGCCTCTAATGGATATCTGTACCAAATTTCACGTTGATACACCCAGCCGTTCTCGAGTTATAAGGGAACAAATTTGTCCACAGACAAACAAACAAACAAACAAACAAACAAACAAACAAACAGACAAACAAAAAAATTATTTTCGCGCGCATCCATCATAAAACAGTCTGAAACGTGTAAACATCTCAAATTTCCGTAGAAATTCAGACATAAACACACAAATTTTCATTTTTATATATAGAGATATATACTGCACCGCTCGGTGTTGACCGTGTTTTATTGCACAGATTCTGGTTTTACTCGCTAACCGTTGGAGATGTACGAAAAGTGATAAGGACCTTTCGGATAGAAAATTAAATGTTAAAGCTCATGTATACCATCAAAAGTTTGCTATTTCTTAGCGTTCTCTTTTTATTTGAAAAGGAAATATGAAATTTTGAAACCAAAGGGTGTAGTGACGTCACTAAAATGGTCACCATTTCTTAATAGTGAAAAATATCGAAATTAAAAGCATCCTATATGTAAACCTGGTATTTCAGCTACATCCATGCAAAATTTCATTTAAATCGGACCAGCGGTTCTTGCGTTATTAGGTAACAGACAGACAGACAGACAGACAGACAGAAAGACAGACACACACCATCTCATTTTTATATATTAGTACTAGCAGAAGTACCCGTTCTTCGAACGGTGTTCGTTGTTAACACCAGACATTATCAATTGAGCTACTGTTGCAATGGTTAGCGGTTTGTCATTCCTTCAAGTTAATCACAACGAAGTTAGTTTTCTGGGAATATCACACACACGGTTAATTTAAGGCCCTTAAAATGTAGTTTTCGGAGACCCTTTATAGATTCCCGAATTTTGTGTCTCACATTGAGAAGCGCAACATATGCTTCGGTCGTCCTTCTAGGATAATTTTTATATTTCGCCTATTTTAGAATGTATTGAGAAGTTATTCTCTATATCCACCCTTTATAAATGATTGGTGTATTGACTCTCATGGTTACCATACCAAATTTTACGATGCTCCAAGCATCCGAACACGACTTATAGGCGTAGGCTACATAAAGATACAAAGAAAGACAAACAGACAATTCTATTGTCTACAACATATTACCGAGATATCCAAATATGAGTATATCTACCAGACAGTATCAAACAAAATCATCCTTACGATGAACCCGTTTGTCGACAAAAAAAAAAAGTTAAAATGTGCTCTCAGACTAAATTCACCTAACGTGTACTTCCTGACGTGAAATAGAATTGAAAGCCTTGAAGACGAAACGCAATACACGTCACATAAAAACTGACCCTCTGCGTTGTGCTAGGTGCCCATACACAGGAAGACCCCTTTCATAAATTATAAAGGCTTGTGGTGCATGAAAATTCAGGTTCATTGGCCTCAAATTGCCCAAATTCCTAAAAGCCGCAAAAAATGCTGGTTCAATTCAAGAATTTTTGGAAATATTGTTGCTGTTTGGAGATATAATAGACCTTCTGTACTATATGTCGAACGTGAAAATTGCATGAAAAAATTATAGGTTACCCCTTGACCCCCTTAATTGCATTGATGAATTGTACAGTCTACGTAAGTTCCGTGATAACCTTATAGCCATTTGCAAACTTTCACAGATATGTAATAATTTCTTACAGAAAATAGAAGGAAAGTTGTAAGCCACCCCTTGATATAATGTTCTCATAGTTACCGATTTGCATTCCTTTATTAGTTTGTTAAATTAAATTAAATTAGTGTTCTGGAAATATTTCAAAAACTGTTGGATTTAGGGCCTTATAATATAGTTTTCGAGGACCCTTTAGGGCCCCCGAGTTTTGTTTCTGGCACCGAGGGGATTTGTCTTGTCGTTGTACGCCAAAATATAATACTAATAATAATATAATATAGGGATAAATTATAACACCTATTTTTAAAAATTATTAATGCAACCAATGGCCATGTACTTTTCTTTTCAGGACGGGTCAGGGAAGGGATATTATCAGAGAAAGAAGCATTCAATCACGCATGTTCAAAATGGAAATGGCCTACCAATTAACTAAGGACATCAATAAGAAAAGGTCAATATCCTTCAACGCAAAACTAAAACATTACTGCAGTGTCATCCGTCCGGAGGTCTTGCATGCTTCTGAATGCCTCGCGATGAACAAAAAAGGCTTGGTCGAGAAACTGGAGGCCAAAGAAAGAAAAATGTTGAGAAAGATATTGGGTTCCATCAAAGACAATGGGGAATACAGAAGGCGGCTTAACCTTGAACTATATACTCATGTGTAGAAGATAAGTAACGTCATCCGGAAGAGAAGGATACCATTTTTGGGCATGTGAAACGAATGAACCCAGCGAGACTGATCAACCGCAACATAACTTACTATCAGGAGAGGAAAACAAAATGGGCCTGGTTTATAGAACTGGATAAAGATCTGAAAGAAGTGGGGATTACACCAATAGACATTCAGGAGCGCGCCCCACTCAAAAGGAAACATCAAGCTTGCAAAGGTTTCCAAGAAAAAACCGAAGCTGAAAACGGGAAAGATTTGGACCCAGGAACGGAAGGAAGTCCACCGAGAACGAATGCGGGCGTACTGGGCAAACACCAAAGCCAGTAGGAGACAGTGGGAATGACGCGGTCCATAGATGGCCTATACGAAATGAATGAATGAATAATATGGGGGATAGGAATATAATAGACCTGCCGTACCACACCCGCATGTGTAAATCGCGTGAAAAAAATTCTAAAGTACCCCTTGATCCCCTTAAGCGCGTTACACGTATTGATGAATTTTACGGCTTAATTTGTTTCCGTGATAACCTTCTAGCCGTTTGCAAACTTTCACACTAATGTAATTAATGGAATTGCATTGCGTCTTACAGCAATAGATGGACCTCTGAGAATCTGTTGCCATGGTTACTGGCTTGCATTTGTTCATTAGTTTATGAAATGAAATTAGTTTTCTGGGAATATCTCAAAAACGGTTGGTCCTAGGGCCTTAAAATGTGGTTTTCGGGGACCCGAGTTTTGTCTCTCACATTGAGGGGCTGAAAATGAGCTTTGTCTCGTCATTCTATGCCTATTTCAGCATGTATTTTAAGGGGGTAGGCCCCCTTTTATGAGGGGTACGGAGAAGATTTATATCAATGATAAGTGTCGTGCCTTTGATGGATATCTGTGCCAAATTTTACGTTGATACACCCAGCCGTTCTCGAGTTATAAGGGAACAAATTTGTCCACAGACGAACAAACAAACAAACAAACAAACAAACAGACAGACAGACAGACGAAAAAAAATTCGCGCGCATCCATCAAAAACAGTCTGAAACGCGTAAACAACTCAATTTTCCATAGAAATTCAGAGAAAAACAGACAAACTTTCATTTTTATGATAGAGAGATATACTGCACCGGTCGGTGTTGACCGTGTTTTATTGCACAAATTTAGGTTTCACTCGCTAACCGTTGGAGATATACGAAAAGTGATAAGGACCTTTCGGATAGAAAATTAAATGTTAAAGCTCATGTATGCCATCAAAAGTTTGCTATTTCTTAGCGTTCTCTTTTTATTTGAAATGGAATTATGAAATTTTGAAACCAAAGGGTGTAGTGACGTCACAAATGTCGGTTTTACTCGCTAACCGTTGGAGATACACGAAAGGTGATAAGGACCTTTGGGATAGGAAATTAAATTTCATAGCTCGCACGTGCCATCAAGAGTTTGCTATTTCCTACCGTTCTCTTTTTATGTGACATGGAAATGTGAAATTTTGAAACCAAAGGGTGTAGTGACGTCACTAAAATGGTCGCCATTTCATAATAGTGCAAAATATCGAAATTAAAAGTATCCTATATCTAAACCTGGTATTTCAGCTACATCCATGGAAAATTTCATTTAAATCGGACCAGTGGTTCTTGCGTTATTAGGTAACAGTCAGACAGACAGACAGACAGACAGACAGAAAGACAGACACACACCATCTCATTTTTAGCCAATTTTCAATTTTGAAAAAATAGGCTTATGAGATCACCTTTTGTCCGTGTGTGTGTGCCTGTGTGTGTGCGTGTGTGTGTGTGATTCGTGTGTGTGTCCCCCCCTAATAAAATCTAAACGGCAGGAGCGATTTCAATGAAACTCGGAAAGTTCATAGCACTATTCACGGCGACCTCGACCGTGCCCTTCAAATTTTGTTACGACTCACCAATCCAACATGGCGGCTGTGCGAAATATTTCACCAGCATTCAATATCTCCGAAACTATTACCGATATTACCCTGACATTTTCTATGGTGATAGAGGGAACTATTAAAGTTCACTTATGTGACTTTTGAAAACCTGGTAACTACAAAACGAACAAGGCCGCCAAGCGAATTTGCGACTTTTAAATAGACGTTTCTCGCGATTTGACCAACCAAACGCAATGAAACTTGGTACAGTATATGTTTATATACATTGTAATGCACCGACATATAACTTCGTTCAATTGTTTACATAATCACAAGATGGCGGATGTGCGAAATATTTCACCGGCATTCTACATCTCTGAAACTATTAGCGGTATCTCCCTAAAATTTTGTACTGGAAGTCCATGTATAAGATTTTCGAAAACCGGTTGACTTCAAAACGAACATGGCGGCCAAGCGAATTTGAACATTTTAAATAGACCTTTCTCACGATTTAATGATCCAAGCGCACTGAAACCTGGTACAGGAAATATTTATGCACATTGTAATCCACTGGTATCTAATTTAGTTCAATTGTTAACATAACCTCAAGATGGCGGCAGTGCGAATTTTAAAATTAAGTTTTTATTTCTTGTGATGTAGTCATGCGATCGAAGTGAAAGTTTGAATAATGAACCTACGCAATCATTTTCCTTTAATGGTACATGACTCTATGGAATATACATTTAACAATCCAACATGGCGACCATCCGAAATATTTAGAAGATTCTGAATATCTACGAATCTATTTTAGCAATCAAACTGCATTTTTTAATGTTCATAGGGGCTATGAACTTCAGTTCACCTATAGGACTTTAAATAACCTGGTGATCACAAATCCAACATGGCGGTGACGCGAATTATAAATATTCACATGGACGTTTCTCACAATTTAACCATCCGCGTGCAGTGAAACTTGGTACAGTAAATCTTTATCCGAATGTCAATCCACTGGCATCTAATTTATTTCAATTGTTTCCATAACCTCAAGATGGCAGCTGTGAAAATTTTTTAAATCTCCTTGTTTTTTCTTGTGTCCTAATTATGCGATTGAAGTTTGAATACTACACGTTCACAATAATCTGCATGTAACAGTACATAACTCTAGGAACTACATATATAAAATCCAACATGGCGACCATCCGAAATATTTAGTCGGTTCTCAATATCTACGAATTTATTACAGCAATCAAACTGAAATTGTGTATGTTAAATAGTGGCAATTAACATAAGTAGGATATATGAAAATAGGCTGTATAGTTCTTCACGGAACTACTTGGTTTATTAAATAAAATTAGTTTTCTGGGAATATCTCAAAAACGGTTGGTTTTAGGGCCTTAAAATGTGGATTTCGGGGACCCTTTAGGGCCCCCGAGTTTTGTCTCTCACATTGAGGGGCTGAAAATGATCTTTGACTCGTTCTTCTACTCCTATTTCAGCATGTATTTTAAGGGGGTAGGCTCTCTTTTATGAGAGTTACGGAGAAGGGTTACATCAATGATTAGTGTCGTGCCTCTGATGGGTATTTGTACCAAATTTTACGTTTATACACCCAGCCGTTCTCGAGTTATAAGGGAACAAAGTTGTCCACAGACAAACAAACAAACAAACAGACAGACAGACCAACAAATTATTTTCGCACGCCTCCATAATAAAACAGTTTGAAACGCGTAAACAACTCAAATTTCCGTAGAAATTAAGAAAAGAAACTTACAAATTTTAATTTTTATGTATGTAGAGATATCCTGCACCGCTCGGTGTTGACCGTGTTTTATTGCACAAATTTAGGTTTTCCTCGCTAACCGTTGGAGATACACGATAAGTGATAAGGACCTTTTGGATAGAAAATTAATTGTTAAATCTCGTATATGCATCAAACGTTTGCTATTTCTTTGCGTTCTCTTTTTATTTGAAATGGAACTATGAAATTTTGAAACCAAAGGGTGTAGTGACGTCACATATGTGGGTTTTACTCGCTAACCGTTTGAGATACACGAAAAGTGATAAGGACCTATCAGATAGGAAATTAAATTTTGAAGCTCGTATGTGCCATCGAATGTTTTCTATTTCTTAGGGTTCTCTTTTTATTTGATATGGAAATATGAAATTTTGAAACCAAAGGGTGTAGTGACGTCACTCAAATGGTTGCTATTTTTTAATAGTGAAAAATATCGAATTTAAAAGTATCCTATATGTAACAAGTAGTTCCGTGAAGAACTATACAGCCTATTTTCATATATCCTACTTATGTTAATTGCCACTATCAACATACACAATTTCAGTTTGATTGCTGTAATAGATTCGTAGATATTGAGAACCGACTAAATATTTCGGATGGTCGCCATGTTGGATTTTATATATGTAGGTCCTAGAGTTATGTACTGTTACATGCAGATTATTGTGAACGTGTAGTATTCAAACTTCAATCGCATAATTAGGACACAAGAAAAAACAAGGAGATTTAATTTTTTTTACAGCTGCCATCTTGAGGTTATGGAAAAAATTGAAATAAATTAGATGCCAGTGGATTAACATCCGGATAAAGATTTACTGTACCAAGTTTCACTGCACGCGGATGGTTAAATTACGAGAAACGTCCATGTGAATATTTATAATTCGCGTCACCGCCATGTTGGATTTGTGATCACCAGGTTATTTAAAGTCCTATAGGTGAACTTAAGTTCATAGCCCCTATGAACATTAAAAAATGCAGTTTAATTGCTAAAATAGATTCGTAGATATTCAGTATCGTCTAAATATTTCGGATGGTCGCCATGTTGGATTTTTAAATGTATAGGCCATATAGTCATGTACCATTAAAGGAAAATTATTGCGTAGGTTCATTATTCAAACTTTCACTTCGATCGCATGACTACATCACAAGAAATAAAAACTTAATTTTGAAATTCGCACTGCCGCCATCTTGAGGTTATGTAAACAATTGAACTAAATTAGATACCAGTGGATTACAATGTGTATAAATATTTCCTGTACCAGGTTTCAGTGCGCTTGGAACATTAAATGGCGAGAAAGGTCTATTTAAAATGTTCAAATTCGCTTGGCTGCCATGTTCGTTATGTAGTTAACCGGTTTTTGAAAATCGTATAGATGGACTTCCAGTAGTGCCCGTTATCTCCGTACAAAATTTTAGGGAGATACCGCTAATAGTTTCAGAGATATAGAATGCCGGTTAAATATTTCGCACATCCGCCATCTTGTGATTATGTAAACAATTGAACGAAGTTAGATGTCGGTGCATTACAATGTATATAAACATATACTCTACCAAGTTTCATTGCGTTTGGTTGGTCAAATCGCGAGAAACGTCTATTTAAAAGTCGCAAATTCGCTTGGCCGCCATGTTGGTTTTGTAGTTACCAGGTTTTCAAAAGGCACATAAGTGAACTTATAGTAGTTCCCTCTATCACCATAGAAAATGTCAGGGTAATATCGGTAATAGTTTCGGAGATATTGAATGCTGGTGAAATATTTCGCACAGCCGCCATGTTGGATTGGTGAGTCGTAACAAAATTTGAAGGGCACGGTCGAGGTCGCCGGGAATAGTGCTATGAACATTCCGAGTTTCATTGAAATCGCTCTTGCCGTTTAGATTTTATTAGGGGGGGACACACACACGAATCACACACACACACACACGGACAAAAGGTGATCTCATAAGCCTATTTTTTCAAAATTGAAAATAGGCTAAAAATGGTAAATCAGCTACATCCATGCAAAATTTCATTTAAATCGGACCAGTGGTTCTTGCGTTATTGAGTAACACACAGACAGACAGACAAACAGACAGGAAGACAGACACACACCATCTCATTTTTAGCCTATTTTCAATTTTGAAAAAATAGGCTTATGAGATCACCTTTTGTCCGTGTGTGTGCGTGTGTGTGTGTGTGTGTGTGTGTGAGGTGTGTGTGTGTGTGTCCCTAATAATATCTAAACGGCTGGAGCGATTTCAGTGAAACTCGGTAAGTTCATAGCACTATTCCCGGCGACCTCGACCGTGCCCTTCAAATTTTGTTACGTCTCACCAATCCAACATGGCGGCTGTGCGAAATATTTCACTAGTATTCAATATCTCCGAAACTATTACCGATATCGCCCTGAAATTGTGTACGGTGATAAAGGGCACTAATAGAAGTTCACCTATGAGACTTTCAAAAACCTGGTGACTACAAAACCAACATGGCGGTCAAGCGAAGTTGAGACTTTTAAATAGACTTTTCTCGCGATTTAACTATCCAAACGTAATGAAACTTGGTACAGCAAATGTTTATATACATTGTAATGCACTGGAGTCTAATTTAGTTCAATTGTTTACATAACCTCAAAATTGCGGCTGTGCGAAATATTTCACTGACATTCTATACCTCCGAAACTATTACAGATATCACCCTGCAATTTCGTACGGTGATAAAAGGTACTGATACAAGTTTATCTATGTATATTTCATAAACCTGTAAAGTACAAAACGAACATGGCGACCAAGCGAATTTTAAATATTTTAATAGACTTTCTCGTGATATAACTCTCTGAGCGCAGTGAAATGTGGTACAGTAAATGATTTTGCAGATTGTAATGCACTGCCATCTAATTTAATTAAATTGTTTACATAACCTCAAGATGGCGGCTGTGCGAAATTTTAAAATTAAGTTTTTTATTTCTTGTGTCGTAATCATGCGATCGAAGTGAAAGATTGAATAATGAACCTAGGCAATACTTGTCCTTGAATGGTACATAACTCTATGGCCTATACATATAACAATCCTAAATGGCGAGCTTCCGAAATATTTAGACGGTTCTCAATATCTATGAATCCTTTACAGAAACCAAACTGATTTTTTTAATGTTCATAGAGACTATGATCATATGTTCACCTATAGGACTTCAGTAACCTGGTGAGCACAAATCCAACATGGCGGCGACGCGAAGTATAAATATTTAAATGGACGTTTCTCGCGAAATAACTATCCGAGAGTCGTGAAACGTTGCACGTTAAATGATTATACAAATGTTGATCCACTGGCATCTAATTTATTTCAATTGTTTGCATAATCACAAGATGGCTGCTGTGCGTAATTTTAAAATCTCATTTTTACTTCTTGTGTTCTAATCATGCGATTGAAGTTTCAATACCACACGTACACAATAATATTAATGTAATAGTACAAAATAAAAATTCAAACTGGCGACAATCTGAAATATTCAGACGGTTCTCAATATCTACGAATCTGTTACAGCAATTAAACTGAAATTTTGTATGTTGATAGTTGCAATTAACATGAGTAGGATATATGAAAATAGGCTGTATAGTTCTTCACGGAACTACTTTTTATATATTAGTAAGTATGATTGGTGTATTGACTCTCATGGTTACCATACCTAATTTTAAGATGCACCAAGCATCCGAACACGAGGTATAGGCGTACATAAAGATACACAGAAAGACAGACAGACAATTCTATTGTCTACAACATATTACCCAGATATCCAAATATGGGTATATCTACCACACAGTATCAAATAAAATCATCCTTATGATGAAGCCGTATGTCGACAAAAAAAAAAGTTAAAATGTGCTCTCAGACTAAATTCACCTAACGTGTACTTCACGACGTGAAATACAATTGAAAGTCTTGTAGACGAAACGCAATACACGTCACATAAAAACTGACCCCCTACGTTGTGCTTGCTGCCCATACACAGGAAGACCCCTTTCATAAATTATAGAGGCTTGTGGTGCATGAAAATTCAGGTTCTCTAGACTCAAATTGCCCAAATTCCTAAAAGCCGCAAAAAATGCTAGTTCAATTCAGGAATTTTTGAAAATAATGTTGCTGTTTGGAGATATAATAGACATTCTGTACTATATGTCGAACGTGAAAATTGCATGAAAAAATTCTAGGTTACCCCTTCACCCACTTAATTGCATTGATGAATTATACGGTCTACGTTAGTTCCGTTATAACCTTATAGCCATTTGCAAACTTTCACAGAAATGTAATAAATGGAGTGTCATTGCTTCTTACAGAAATAAATGGAAAGTTTAATGCCACCTCATGAGATAATGTTCTCATGGTTACCGATTTGCATACCTTCATTAGTTTGTTAAATTAAATTAAATTAGTTTTCTGGGAATATTTCACAAACTGTTGGATTTAGAGCCTTATTATGTAGTTTTCGAGGACCCTTTAGGGCCCCCGAGTTTTGTTGCAGGCACCGAGGGGCTTTGTCTCGTCGTTGTACGCCATAATATAATACTAATAATAATATAATATAGGGAGAAATTATAACACCTATTTTAAAAAATTATTAATGCAACCAATGGCCATGTACTTTTCTTTTCAGGACGGGTCAGGGAAGGGATATTATCAGAGGAAGAAGCTTTCACATCGCGCTTGAGCAAAATGGAAATGGCCTACCATTTAACTAAGGACATCTATATGAAAAGGTCAATATCCTTCAACGCAAAACTAAAACATTACTGCAGTGTCATCCGTCCGGAAGTCTTGCATGCTTCTGAATGCCTCACGATGAACAAAAAAGGCATGGTCGAGAAACTGGAGGCCAAAGAAAGAAAAATGTTGGGAAAGATATTGGGTTCCATCAAAGATAATGGGGAATACAGAAAACGGCATAGCCATGACCTATATACTCATGTGGAGAAGATAAGCAACGTCATCCGGAAGAGAAGGTTACCATTTTTAGCCTACTTTCGATTTTTGCAAAAAATGAAAGTAGACTTATGAGATCAACACAGGGCGAAAAAAGTGTGTCTGTCTGTGTGTGTGTATGTGTGTGTGTGAGTCTGTGTGTGTGTGTGTATGTGTGTGTGTGAGTCTGTGTGTGTGTGTCTGCGTGTGTGTGAGTGTGTGTACTCTGAATGTCTGTCCCCCCCTATCAATTCGAACACGGTGAATGCGAATTGAACGAAATTTGGTACAAAGGTAGCACTAGCAAAGGACACCTCAGTGTCATGTTTTATATCGCCGCCATCTTTACTAAAACTGAATGGCGGCCACTCAAACGTTCAAAACGTAAAATCAAATAACGACTAACCAAATCATCCGATCTCTACCAAATTTGGTAACAACATACCTTCGTATAGCATGCGTCTTGTGACCAAACTACAAGGTCGTTCGCCATACCATTTCAGGATGGCGGCAGTGCGAATTATGCAAACTTTATAATCCATATCATGGGACCCACCAGTTCCGATTATCGAGCCGAGAATCGTTTTAACTGTTCTAAAGGAAGAGGCACGTTCGAAATTAAAAGTTTATTTTGTAATACTATAGTGCAGACGTGATTTTAAAAAGCTGAGCCGATTCAGTAATGAGACAAGATGGCAGCGGATATCTTGTGCCTGACTTATATTTCACTAATTTGAGTATTGCATGCAATATAGCGTACTGATACAAAATAAATAAACGTTGTATGAAATGCTTTATATATAAATAATATACTCCAGTGATGAAATCGTTTAGTATAAATCATTATTTGCTAACAAGTTCTATGTAAGTCATTTTATATAGAACGATATTGGTTGACACAATTAGCTCAGTGGTAAAGCGTTAGCCTGTCGCTCAAATGCCTATGGTTCAAACCCGATCAAAGCTAGTTTTTTTTGCTTGAAATGTTATATGTTTATTGTTTTGTAATGACTCAGATGTTTTAAAATTAAGCGTTATATTGTGCATATTATGGTGTAAAATATATATTTAATTAAAACATAATTCGCCAGCAGATTTACTCGAGACATCTAGCTGCCAAAAAGGTAACTGCACGCAGACCTACTTATTAACTTCCAGATTTTATTGAAAAGTTTCTTCTTCTGGCCACTAGAATGCACTCGCTCTGTTAGGATTATATTGTTCGATATTTCACCACTAGATGTCACGACTAGTCTACGTGGGGCTCCATTGATTACTATACCATTGGCATTCTATGCGCATCGAATTTGAAGAATGACAAGATGATACTACGATACATTTTTACTTTTTATTTTAAAGGGTTTGTAACAGCCTATTGTGCGTTATTTGAAAATGTTAATTGAAGTAAAGAACAAAACGATTTCACATAGTATCTCAACTCTACCGTTGGTGCTAGTTCAGGATATTAATTAATACTTTTATTTCAGCCAAATAGCAATCGAAAATATCCACATAGTTGGTATACACACGTCTCTGTAGGGTCATGGAAAGATTTGTTAATTCAATTAGGGTTGTGAAAGTCATACGCAGCCAGACATGTAAAGACATGCCTCAACTCAAAGTTGGATGTTGCCCGCGTCAGGCCGATTATGTAATAATAATAATAATAATAATAATAATAATAATAATAATAATAATAATAATAATAATAATAATAATAATAATAATAATGTTATTGGTTTTACGTCCCTTTTAACTACTGTTGCTTCTAGAGACGCCGGGGTTCCAGAATTTTGTCCCGAAGGGGATCTTTAACGTGCCAGTAAATCTACTAACACGGCTCCCTCGCATATGTGCACCCTCAAATGCCAGCTGACTGCGCCAGGATACGAACCTGAAACATACGGTCCAGCAAGCGAGAACGTTACCGCTGAGCCACGCCGCCAGTCCGGTCGATTATGTCTCCAGATCCATAACATTCTTTAGATACTTCTTATCTTTCTTTCTTCAATGATGGTAGCAGTTTTTATCTAGGTTGTGGCGTTTGGTAGAGGTAAATCGTTTCTAAGGTCTTCAACAAAGAATAGTTCTATTATACTCTTTGATAATAACAACGAGTTATAACTATACTCATACATTTAGGAGAAAGTAGGCTATATGTTCTTTACTGAACATCTTGTTTGGGCATGTGAAACGAATGAGCCCAGCGAGACTGACCAACCGCAACATAACTTACTTTCAGGAGAGGAAAACAAAATGGGCCTGGTTCATTGTACTGGATGAAGATCTGAAAGAAGTGGGGATTACACCAACAGACATTCAGGAGTGCGTCCCACTCAAAGGGAAACTTCCAGCTTGTAAAGGTTTCCAAGAAAAACCGAAGCTGAAAACGGGAAAGATTTGGACCCAGGAACGGAAGGAAGTCCACCGAGAACGAATGCGGGCGAACAGGGCAAACATCAAAGCCAGTAGGAGACGGTTGGAATGACGCGGTCCATAGATGGCCTATACGAAATGAATGAATGAATGAATGAATAATATGGGGATAGGAATATAATAGACCTGCTGTACCACACCCGCAGGTGTAAATCGCGTGAAAAAATTCTAGAGTACCCCTTGATCCCCTTAAGCGCGTTAAACGTATTGATGAATTTTACGGCTTTGGTTCCGTGATAACCTTCTAGCCGTTTGCAAACATTCACACTAATGTAATTAATGGAATTGCATTGCGTTTTACAGCAATAGATGGGACCTCTGAGAATCCGTTGGCATGGTTACTGGCTTGCATTCGTTCATTAGTTTATTAAATTAAATTAGTTTTCTGGGAATATCTAAAAAACGGTTGGTCTTCGGTCCTTAAAATGTGGTTTTCGGGGACCCGAGTTTTGTCTCTCACATTGAGGGGCTGAAAATGAGTTTTGTCTTGTCCTTCTACGCCTATTTCAGCATGTATTTTAAGGGGGTAGGCCCCCTTTTATGAGAGGTACGGAGAAGAGTTACATCAATGATTGGTGTCGTGCCTCTAATGGATATCTGTACCAAATTTCACGTTGATACACCCAGCCGTTCTCGAGTTATAAGGGAACAAATTTGTCCACAGACAAACAAACAAACAAACAAACAATCAAACAAACAGACAAACAAAAAAATTATTTTCGCGCGCATCCATCATAAAACAGTCTGAAACGTGTAAACATCTCAAATTTCCGTAGAAATTCAGACATAAACACACAAATTTTCATTTTTATATATAGAGAGATATACTGCACCGCTCGGTGTTGACCGTGTTTTATTGCACATATTCTGGTTTTACTCGCTAACCGTTGGAGATGTACGAAAAGTGATAAGGACCTTTTGGATAGAAAATTACATGTTAAAGCTCATGTATGCCATCAAAAGTTTGCTATTTCTTAGCGTTCTCTTTTTATTTGAAATGGAATTATGAAATTTTGAAACCAAAGGGTGTAGTGACGTCACTAAAATGGTCACCATTTTTTAATAGTGCAAAATTTCGAAATCAAAAGTATCTTATATGTAAACCTGGTAAATCAGCTACATCCATGCAAAATTTCATTTAAATCGGACCAGTGGTTCTTGCGTTATTGAGTAACAGACAGACAGACAGACAGACAGACAGAAAGACAGACACACACCATCTCATTTTTAGCCTATTTTCAATTTTGAAAAAATAGGCTTATGAGATCACCTTTTGTCCGTGTGTGTGTGCGTGTGTGTGTGTGTGATTCGTGTGTGTGTACCCCCCCCCCCCCTAATAAAATCTAAACGGCAGGAGCGATTTCAATGAAACTCGGAAAGTTCATAGCACTATT
Organism: Meconema thalassinum; assembly: GCA_946902985.2. Lineage (NCBI taxonomy): Eukaryota > Metazoa > Arthropoda > Insecta > Orthoptera > Tettigoniidae > Meconema > Meconema thalassinum. The sequence goes on along the minus strand of OX336388.2, from coordinate 597,618,228 downwards.
CCCGGCGACCTCGACCGTGCCCTTCAAATATTGTTACGACTCACCAATCCAACATGGCGGCTGTGCGAAATATTTCACCAGCATTCAATATCTCCGAAACTATTACCGATATTACCCTGCCATTTTCTATGGTGATAGAGGGTACTACTATAAGTTCACTTATGTGACTTTTGAAAACCTGGTAACTACAAAACGAACATGGCGGCCAAGCGATTTTGCGACTTTTAAATAGACGTTTCTCGCGATTTGACCAACCAAACGCAATGAAACTTGGTACAGTATATGTTTATATACATTGTAATGCACCGACATCTAACTTCGTTCAATTGTTTACATAATCACAAGATGGCGGATGTGCGAAATATTTCACCGGCATTCTATATCTCTGAAACTATTAGCGGTATCTCCCTAAAATTTTGTACGGAGATAAAGGGCACTACTGGAAGTCCATCTATAAGATTTTCAAAAACCGGTTAACTACAAAACGAACATGGCGGCCAAGCGAATTTGAACATTTTAAATAGAACTTTCTCGCGATTTAATGTTCCAAGCGCACTGAAACCTGGTACAGGAAATATTTATACACATTGTAATCCACTGGTATCTAATTTAGTTCAATTGTTTACATAACCTCAAGATGGCGGCAGTGCGAATTTTAAAATTAAGTTTTTATTTCTTGTGATGTAGTCATGCGATCGAAGTGAAAGTTTGAATAATGAACCTACGCAATCATTTTCCTTTAATGGTACATGACTCTATGGCCTATACATTTAACAATCCAACATGCCGACCATCCGAAATATTTAGACGATACTGAATATCTACGAATCTATTTTAGCAATCAAACTGCATTTTTAATGTTCATAGGGGCTATGAACTTAAGTTCACCTATAGGACTTTAAATAACCTGGTGAACACAAATCCAACATGGCGGTGACGCGAATTATAAATATTCACATGGACGTTTCTCGTAATTTAACCATCCGCGTGCAGTGAAACTTGGTACAGTAAATCTTTATCCGAATGTTAATCCACTGGCATATAATTTATTTCAATTGTTTCCATAACCTCAAGATGGCAGCTGTGGAAATTTTTAAATCTCCTTGTTTTGTTCTTGTGTCCTAATTATGCGATTGAAGTTTGAATACTACACGTTCACAATAATCTGCATGTAACAGTACATAACTCTAGGACCTACATATATAAAATCCAACATGGCGACCATCCGAAATATTTAGTCGGTTCTCAATATCTACGAATCTATTACAGCAATCAAATTGAAATTGTGTATGTTGATAGTGGCAATTAACATAAGTGGGATATATGAAAATAGGCTGTATAGTTCTTCACGGAACTACTTGTTATATATTAGTATGATGATGTAATTCAAACATGCTGAAGAATTGAAGATGGTGGCTGTGCACACTTAAAAAATAAGTTTAATTTCTTGTATCCGAATCAAATGATAGAATAACACAACGGATATTGGACCTGGCCTCAAATTCAACGTAGTAGAAACAGGCAGATCAAATGTGGCATATTGTTCAATATCCTGAGGAAATTAGAGCCTATTTCAGTGACCCAAAGGACTTCGTTAGTTTTTCACCATCGAGCTGGATGATTGGCTATACTTCTTGGGGTATAGGTCACTTTATTACTTAATTTAGGTTCAGTTGAGCGGCTTCGGTGGCGTAGTTGGTAGCATGCTGAACTGCTGTGCTATTTTAAGGGCGTTAAAATCCTTCAGTATGCCTTCCTTTGGAGGGGAAGTAAAGCCGGCGGTCACATGTCATGGGTTTATGGCATGTAAAAGATTCTTCCACTAATTAAACTTGTGTGAAGCTAAATTTCTAGGATAGATTTCGTTGAAACGCTGTATCAAAGTTGCAACGTTCACCACTAGGTGTCAGTGACATCTGGTAGTGCAAGTTGGAACTACTTGAAATTGAACGGAACTTGTGGCTCTCCCCATGGGTGTCTGCTTGAAGCAGCTACAGCCTCTGGCGAGCAGAACATGTCCTCGGACACTCCCGGCAATAAAAGCCATACGGTAAATAATAAATACGTTCAGATTATAGTAAATCTATATTTATATCGATATATGTAACAATCTTCTTACCTGTGTAATGAATTCATTACGTTAAATAAATATACAGTCCAAAAAAGAATTTGGTAGCTAGTCCACAGTTTGTTTAAGGTGATGCTAATTTACGTTTCGGTGAAAAAAAAATCAAGTTTGTCTCTTTTGATGTTTTGAGTTCTCAGCATATTGAAATATCATAGAAAGTTTCTTTAGAGCAAAAATATTAATCTGTCTCCAAGATAAGGTTTAGTGAAGTTTTTCACCTGTGGCAAACATCTACCAAATCTCTATTCATCTACCTTTGCATACATTTCTTTCAATTTTATTTTTATGTACATAATAGCGGCACTTCTCGGCTCCACCCCGTGGATTTATTTGTTTTATGGATGATAATGAATACTACTACAGAACTGGCACATGATATTCAAACTATCAGAAAAAACAAATTTAAAATGTAACATTTTGTGGTGGTAGTGGGGGTGATAAGCAGTACAGTATAATGGACGTAACATTCAAGTCATTTTCCCGTAATGATAATGATAATAATTAATAGGGAAACGGCAACTTACTAACTACAGTACCGACACATGTAATTTACAAACGAATTGAAAAATATAATTAAAAAGAGGAGTAAGTAAAATAAAAGACACTGCCTAGGGCCTATATCTCATTGGCTGTTAGAAAAGTAGAGACCAATAGTGTCGTCTTTTGTCGCATAGCACCGTTGGAAAATAATTAGAGCACATTGCAAAACTTCGGCTGTGCCGAGCTCCGGAGGTAGCAACAATGTAAATTATCGCCACATAGCGCTGAAGGACAAAAATCGGATTAAATGAAAGTAAATTTGAGAGCACCAACGCTCATTGCACCTCAATGTACTGCACCAAAACCATCCCACGTATAGAGAGGCATAATATTTTCATGATGATACTTGTTTTCAGGGGCCTAAGAATGTTTTTTGCACTAATTACTCCTCGGGATGGCAATTTATAAGCTGCGCAAAATGTAATTATTTTCGCAATTCTGCACGAGAACACGGGTAGGGGCGGAGTGATGCAACCTGCATTGTCAGCCAACAATTGACTTATTAAAATATTCTTATGCCCGTTGCTCACGGTAAAATTTTCCTTCAAATTTATTGTACACTAATTTAATTTTATAAAATTTCTGTTGCTCACGGTCAAATTCAAGTTTTATAAAACCTTTGATAAAACTTTCCATAAAATAGGACATGTTGTATTCCTTAAAATTAATTTTACGAAACGAACCAATCAGGGAAGCTGCCATGAAGATGATGCTGGCGCCACGTGGTGAGAAGATTGTGAAGCTCGCTTGTAAACAAACACTTCGAAAATGACAGGCTCCAGCTGGACTAAGGAAGCTGTTAGTGTTTTACCGGACGAGTACCTGAAATATCAGTGTTTGCATGAGGTTAAAACGCCCATATACCACAATAGAAATGCAAGAAGGGAGGCAGAAATCTTAATCGCCGAATATGTTTCACAAAATCGACCGAACACAAGCCAGGCTGTTGTGAAGGCAAAGATAAACGGGCTTCGAACTCACTTGCAGTCTCATTTCAGGAGAAATGGATTGCCTCATGTTAGTGTCCTGTCGAATTAATTTGGGACCAACAAGATCTAGGAGATTTTTAAAACTGCTTTCCTCCATTCTTAGAAAATTCCTATATGAATTCTGTCCTTCTAACCTCAAATCATTTTCGACCAAGGACAGCATTCCTCTACTTTTCTCTTCTTTTTATCCATTCCCGAGTCCAGGACATCCTAGCATTTTTTTTCCTTTTTACCACTGTGCAACATATAATTGTAGCTAAAGCAGAAATTTTTGCAATTTTTGTTTAGTTTGTTGGAGCCATTCTCTCAAACCAATGTGTGTTGAACAGCTGATTCTTGGTTCAGAAGTTTATCGGTAGATGGCGATCCTGATACATCCACGGATTTTATAAAAATATTTTACCGTGAACAACACAGCTTGCTTTCGTCAAATGTTTATAAAATTAGTTGTAAAATAAATTTTAAGAAACATTTTACCGTGAGCAACGGGCATTACAGTTACACTACTACGGACATTAATGGTTCTAGGAGCTTAAACGTGGTTTTCAAGTTCCTTTTGTCTGTTATTCTAAATGTAGAAAATGCAGAGGGGTGTCCAAAATATCAAGTGGACAGTGTTACCAGCAGGATTTCAAACGGTATGTCAAATTCGTTGCAATTAGGTGAAACGGTGTAGCGAATAGAGTGGTCTGTCCGAAATTTCAAGTAGACGGTGTTACTCGTCGGGTTCCAAACGGTAGGTATGTAAAGTTTCGTTCAGATCTGTGAGACAGTGTAGATTTGTGCCAAAGGTCCTAAATGCAGGGAATTGAGTGGTCTGTCCGGAATTTCAAGTAGACAGTGTTACTCGTCGGGTTCCGAAGGGTAAATACATAACGTTTGGTTTAGGTCGGTGAAACGGTGTGGATTTGAGACACAGGGCTTAAATGCAGGGAATGGAGTGGTCTGTCCGAAATTTCAAGTATACAGTGTTACCCGCAGGGTTCCAAAGGGTAAGTATACACAATTTGGTTTAGATCGGTGAAACGGTGTAGATTTGTGCCTAAGGGCCTAAATGCAGGGAATGGACTGGTATGTTATAAATTTCATGTAGACAGTGTTACTCGCAGGATTCGAAAGGGTAAGTATAAAACATTTTTTTCAGATCGGTGATACGGTGTAGATTTGTACCAAAGGGCATAAATGTAGGGAATGGAGGGGTCTGTCCGAAATTTAAAGTGGACATTGTTACTCGCAGGGTTCCTAAGGGTAGGCCTAAGTATACACAATTTGGTTCAGATCGGTGAAACGGTGTATATTTATGCCAAAGGGCCTAAATGCAGGGAATGGAGTGGTCAGTCCGAAATTTCAAGTGGACAGTATTACCTGCAGGTTTCCAAAGGCTAAGTATACAAATTTCGGTTCAGATCGGTGAAGCGGTGTAGATTTGTATAAATAGCAGACAGACCAACATTGAGCTTTAATTAGAAGGTACATTATCTCAGAATTTACTGCGCCGATCTGCTTAAAATGTTTACAGTATATTTACATGCACATGTACTTTATATACAACCCCTGGCACTACAGCCCATGAAGGGCCAAGGCCTGACAAGCGAACGCTGCCCAGCCATGTGGCCCCTCAGATATTGGGGTGACGCGTGATCAGCACATCGGGCCCCTCGGCCGTTAATCTTGGATTTCGTGACCGGGGCGCTGCTTCACTGTCACACAGCTACTCAATTGTCCTCACGAGGCTAAGTGTACCCCGTTCCAGCCCTCACGTCAGTTTCTAAAATCCCTGACGGTGACGGGAATCGAACCTGGGCCTCCGGGTTAGAAGCAGGTGCGCTACCCCAACACCACGGGGCCGTTATGTATATTAATGTGACCAAGGATAATGGCTGCAGTATTTGTGTAACTGATAACGAAAAAGCATTACTCTTATAAGATCCGCCTTGTCAATCAATAGAAAGTAGTTTACTAATTAAAATATACGTAGATGTTTCGTTATTACATTGATAACTTCTTCAGCGTGAGAGAATCTTATAAAACAATATCAACATAGAACCAAAAAGAAAATGGATATCCTTACAGAAATTCATTAATTTAAAATAATTGAATGGACACAAAAAGGAATATTGAAAACCTAATATTATAAATCAATTAACCTTGAATTAAACATATTGTATGAAGGGAAAAAAATATAGGATGTTGTTGAATGTCACGGGTTAATGGTTCCAGCCAGGCTCAAAGAATGATATAGTGCGTATAAATACTTCAAAATAAAAAGGTTATTCAATCTTGAATAGTATTGCTGTAAAACATCTATCTATACTAATATATAACAAGCAGTTACGTGAAGAACTAAAACCTATTTTCATATATCTTCCTTATGTTAATTGCCTCTATCAAAATACAAAATTGCAGTTTGATTGCTGTAATAGATTCGTAGATGTTGAGAACCGTCTAATATTTCGGATGGTCACTATGCTGAATTGTTATATAATATGAAGGTTTTAGAGTTATGTACTGTTACATGAAAATTATTGTGTACGTGTAGTATTTATAGTCCAATCGCATGATTAGGACACAAGAAGTAAAAAATTACGAGCCTTACAGTAGTCGCATATGATGTGTAACATCTGACATAGAAGAAACCTCACGTGAAATTGTTGATACACCGGTATTTTATAGTATTATTGGCACAAATATTAATCTATTGTAAAAGGGAGTGTTTTACAGATATTGTAGTTTATAATACGGAACTCATTTTATTAGATGATTTGTAGCATCCACCAGCACTAGCCTGAATAAAGAATACGATATGGATCAACTAGATTAATAGACGCTACACCGCTCATAACCTTAAATTCCTTATAAACAGGTCCTCTTTATTCACAGACCAACACGTAATTTCATATGGATTCTGTTAAAATGAGTCATATTGATATGATAAACATCGTTTAAAAAGATAATCTGGTAGCAAAAATATCTACCCCGACCAGGATTCGAACCCAAGATCTCCAGATTCGCAGTCATACGCAATAACCCCACGGCTATTTCGAATACGAAAATATTATGCACAAGATGGTGACTTATTTCCACGTTCCAATAATACTGCATTACGGAATTAAGTTTCATTTATATTTTGCTTGTTTCGATAATGTTCCTGAGTGACATTGAGTTTAAAATGCCTTATGTCAATGCAATGCCGACTACTTACAATGTTTGATATTAAGGCATTTTACCATTTAAATACTGATACGAAGACTTCGAACATGTACCATGTCATTTGTTTAAATCACTTGACACCAGAGTTCGCAAGAGCGTTTTCCGTTCAGGATGTCATATACATTCCACATGGTCGAGAGTGCGTCATGGTATCAATTTTCGACACCGCGCGCTGATTGTTTCTCTTATCAGTGCCAGCTGGATCGATCGATCGAGTTGGCAGTGCGTCTTGCACTTCCGTTCGATCCACCACTGCCAGCTAGGGCACACATCCATTCGATCGATCGATCAGGCAATGCATACTTCCGTTGTCCTCCACTGCCAGCTAGTACACTTCCGTTTGATCGATCGAGTGGGCAGTGCATACTTCCGTTGTCCACCACTGCCAGCTAGTACACTTCCGGTTGATCGATCGAGCGGGCAGTGCATACTTCCGTTTGATCCACCACTGCCAGCTCGATCGTTCCGATCCACTTCCGTCCCTAATTTTCAAAATCACTCCCACAAAACTATCCAGCAACCGAGCGGAAAGATGTTACACATCAAAAACGAGATTTCATAATTTCGCACAGCTGCTATCTTGTGGTTATGGAAAAAATTGAAATAAATTAGATGCCAGTGGATTAATATTTGTATAAGCATTTATTGCACCAAGTTTCACTGCACTCGGATGGTTAAATTGCGATAAACGTCCATTGAAATATTTATATTTCGCCTCGCCGCCTTGTTGGATTTGTGATCCCCAGGTTATTGAAAGTCCTATAGGTGAACATATGTTCATAGCCCCTATGAACATAAGGACATTCAGTTTGATTGCTGTAATAGATTCGTAGATATTGAAAACCGTCTAAATATTTCGGAGGGTCGCCATGTTGGATTGTTATATGTATAGGCCATAGAGTTATGTACCATTAGAGGAAAATTATTTCGTAGGTTCATTATTCAAACTTACACTTCGATCGCATGATTACGACACAAAACATAATGGAACTTAATTTTAAAATTAGCACAGCCGCCAACTTGAGGTTATGTAAACAATTGAACTAAATTAAATGCCAGTGCATTACAAAGTATATAAACATTAGCTGTACCAAGTTTCATTGCGTTTGGATGATTAAATCGTGAGAGAAGTCTAATTAAACCTTGCAACTTCGCTTGGTCTCCATGTTCGTTCTGTAGTTAACAGGTATTTGAAAGTCTCATAGATGAACTTCCAGTAGTGCCCTTTATCTCTGTACAAAATTTCAGGGTAATATCAGTAATAGTTTCGGAGATATAGAATGCCGGTTAAATATTTCGCACAGTCGCCATCTTGAGGTTATGTAAACAATTGAACGAAGTTAGATGTCGGTGCTTACAATTTGTATGGAGATATACTGTACCAGGTTTCATTGCGTATGGTTGGTTAAATCACGAGAAACCTCTATTTAAAAGTCGCAAATTCGCTTGGCTGCCATGTTGGTTTTGTAGTAACCAGGTTTCCAAAAGTCGCATAGATTAAATTCTAGTAGTCTCTTTATCAACGTACAAAATTCCAGGGTGATATCAGTAATAGTTTCGGAGATATTGAATACTGGTGAAATATTTCGCACAGCCGCCATATTGGACTGGTAAGACGTAAAACAAAATTGAAGAGCACGGTCTGGGTCGGCCAGAATGGTGCTATGACTTTACCGAGATTCATTGAAATCGCTCCTGCCGTTTAAATGTTATTAGGGGTGGACACACACAGACACACATCACACACACATACGCGCAAACACACGGACAAAAGGTGATCTCATAAGTCTATTTTTTTCATTAAAAGAAAATAGGCTGGTGTGAGTCTGTGTGTCTGTGTATTACTCAATCATTCAAGGACCACTGGTCCGATTTACATGTAATTTTGCATGGATGTAGCTGATTTACCTGGTTAACATACAAGGCTACATTTGATTTCGATGCTTTGCACTATTTAAAGATGGCGACCATTTTAGTGATGTAACTACACCCTTTGGTTTCAAACTTTCATATTTCCATAAAAAAAAGAGAACGCAAAGAAATAGCAAATTTATGACCAATACGGGGCTTAAAATTTAATTTTCTCTCCGAAAGGTCCTTATCACTTTTCGTGTATCTCCAACGGTTAGTGTTGTTGTTGTTGTTGTTTGAATCTTCAGTCTTTTGACTGGTTTGATGCAGATCTCCATTCCTCCCTGTACTCAGTTAATCGTTTCATCTCTTCATAGCTACCACACCCTACATCCGAGGCAATCTGTTTAACATATTCTAACTTTGGTCTACCCCTACAATTCTTGTCCTCGACCCTTCCTTCCATAGCTAAGCTTGCTATTCCTGGGTGTCTTAGTATGTGTCCTACCAACATATCTCTTCTCTTCATTATCAGTCGCCAGAAACATCTCTCCTCCCACTAGCCTTAATACCTCTTCGTTTTTAACCCTATCTACCCATCTGATCTTAATCATTCTCCTGTAACACCATATTTCAAACGCTTCAATTTTCCTCTTTTCTGCTGCACCAATAGTCAAAGTTTCAGTTCCATCGAGTACCACGCTCCAGACATAGGCCTTCAAAAATGACTTGCTATTACCTAAGTCTATATTCTATGACAACAGATTCCTTTTCTGTTGAAATGCTTTGCTTGCGTGAGCTAACCTACTTTTTATATCCTCTTTGACCGTCCATCACTGGTTATTTTGCTTCCTAAGTAACAGAAGTCTCCTACTTCCTTTAGTTTTTCACCTGCCAATTTGATGTCCATATTGGTTTCTGATTTATTTCGGCTGCATTCCAATATTTTTGTTTTACATTTATTAATTTTCATCATGAATTCTTTCCTCAAGACGGAGTCCATACCATTCAAAAACTCATTCAAATCTTCAGGCGTGTCGGCCAAGATGACTATGTCATCAGCAAATCTAAATTTGTACTGCCTCGGTCTCTCCGGAGGCCACACAATCATTCATTCAGTAATTTCGATCGACCATGACCTACGATAGCTACTTTTCTCATGTCTTCGTTGGCATTTAAGCAGTGTAAGTAAAACAGATACACATAATCAATTATATGGGCCTACTAATTAGTTACTGAAACACAGATAGCGATTTATTGCATGAGGAAGTTACCTTCGTCTATTTCTGTGTTGTATGATATCAGAATAAGGATCCCTCCTGGAAATGACCGATATGAATGACGGAGAGGCAGCCTACCGAGCTACCTACTGTAAATAGCCGAGGCAAGAGATGTCTCAGAAGTCTAATGGTGCTTTATCATCATCATCATCATCATCATCATTATTATTATTTCCAACCCATATTATTGCCGTTTCTACGGGGTTGGGGTTGAACTAAGATGGTTTTTAAAAATGTGGCGAAGGGTTTTTACGTCCAGGTTTCCTTCCTGACCCCGGCCTCACCAGAGTAGTTAATGAGAGATACAATGACTTAAACTAGGCAAATAATTGAACGGAAGCGACAGTGGCCGGCATTTGCCTGGAGCTAAAAATTGGAAACCACGGAAAACCATTTCAAGAACGGTTGACGATGGGGTTCGAATCCACTGGTCTTCTGAGTCCAGAGATAGTTTCGTCCCAGGGCCTTGCGCCTCAACGTGAGTAGCTACCCCGGTCGTTATTATTATTATTATTATTATTATTATTATTATTATTATTTTATTATTATTATTTTTATTATGATTATTATAGGGACAACAAAGAGAATACAAATATTTCCAACTAATAAATTGTGCTGGATTATCAGTTCCCACAGATTTTGTTATTGAAATAACAAGCAATGTAATTGTGATTATGCAGTCGCTATTATCAGAGATATATGAACATGTCTTCTTATAATTCAGTGACAAACAGAAGAATGCTTTGTGCTTACTAAGTGAGAAGGTAGTGTTTTCTGACACAGTAATGCGTCACGTCGTTGAAGATACGTGTATCTGTGGCGGAGAAAATGGTGATACTCTTAAGCTAATAATTGCAATTGCATCGAACAACATTCTTCCGAACAATTAGGCTACAACAAATTATGGCAGACTGAAAGTAAAAACGAAAATTGTTAACACTTTTATGAAGTATTTGATTCTTGTCATGTTTTATGAGAAGTAATTTAATCAGCTTTATCGTTTTATTGGCTCATTATTAACCTACATCAGAATCTCCTTTTGTCATCTACAGTATACGCACCTTCCCCTGTCCATCCATATTAGTGAACTTTTTTCCAATAACCCAATTTCAAATTAGAATATTGAGAGACCACAATGTCTCCTCTGCCCTAGGCGCACGGCCGGACCTGGACGTATGACGCTAGCGAAGCGGTGCTGCGATTCGGTGTGGCCAAGGCCTGGCTATAGGTAGAGCCCTGCGCGGATAAACAAAATGTTATCCGCATCCGCACCACTGTTATCCGCATCCACCCCACATCCTCACATCAGTTATCCGCAGCCACCCCGCATCCGCACGACATTTTTCCGTATTCCCATGTTTGTTATCTGAATCTACTGGTATTACAAGAATATATTAATTGGATAAAGCATTACTTACTAAATCAACATATTTAGACATTTGAGGAAAAAGTCGGTCCCTGAGGCTATGTATGTCATTTGCCAAGTTTTAAATGAATACTATACAGCCAGAATTGCAACCCTGTACAGTTCGGAGTGTTAACTATGCCCAATGGCGTAATTTGAATGAGATTAGCTTAATAAATCATCATCTTACAATAGTCATGAAAAAAAATCAGAATGGAAAAAATATGATATGTCATAATAAACATCTGGGTCCTAGTAATGATATTAAGCCTAAACAAGTTCGGATTGTATTCTAAAATCCTTTCCCAAATTTACTCCAAACATTATCCGCTATCCGCACAGCCATGCAAACTATATCCGCATGGTGAAAAATTTTGCGGATATCCGCGGGTTTATCCATGGATATCCGCATCCGCGCAGGGCTTTAGTTGTAGGTAGCTATGAGCACCAGTGTTGCCAAATCTTGTATTGGGAAATACCTAAACCCTGCACTTTAAAACACCAGGAAAGCACCAGCTGGACTTTATGATTCAAAACCCTAGAAAAACACAAAAAAATAAAATAAACATATACACGGATTTTCTTTTACGTTTCATGAAAAATCTTCATTTCACTTTCGGAGCCTGCTACCGCTATTACATCTTTAGAGTAGGAAGGTGTAGTACTGCTGTAGCTCTGCTTACTTCCAATTTTGGCCACTATATCCTTACAGCCTACTAGGCAACGAACAAACAGCGACCGTGAGTTGAGATAGACTTACAATACTGACTGTGGTTGCGTAAGAGCCTTCGCATGAAACTGGGAAATCCCCTGGCTGCTGGAAAGAAAATAGAGGATAGGCGGATTCTTTGTACAAGTGCACCAGCACTGAGCCCTGCATGTTGCACTTACTTAGTATTTATGCACGAGAATGATAATTTCAGTGACTTTCCCTGCTGGAGTGCTGACCTTGATCCGTGTAAGGTTGAACTTTGCCTGTCTTTATTGAATAACTTAATTAAAATTATTATTATAATTATTATTATATGGCTTTCAGGATTTACTTATTAGTCACAGGAGACAATTTCATGGAAAAATCCGTTAAGCACCAGATTTGGCACTGGTTTCATTGAAATAACACCAGTATTTCGCTATGGCACTATAGTGCGTCTCTACCTTAAAAGACAGTATGGAATTAAATGTAGTATTTGCCTCTTATTCGCACTCCTATGTCCTGCAATTAGCTTCGTCCTCTTCTACCCCAGCGATGTTGCTATTTCCCAATAATTGAAAGTGACAAATCTAAGAAAATGTTTGCGTGGTGTTATAGAGAATTTCCCGCTCTTTATGATGGTGTAAAAATAAAAGCCATAAATAATTAACACATGGCCCAATTTTCACAATTACGATATTTTAGCGCGAATCTATATTTTTGCATTTATAAAACTTATCACGCCATAGATAATAAACTAATGATCGCAACAGATCAAGAATTTATTTTTAGATTGCCTGATGTTGGTAGAAGATACCATACTTCTCAGGGCAGTAATTATTTTCATAATAAGAAAGTTATGATTTTTTTTCTTAAATGTTACTTGAAAAATCTGGGATGGTGTCACATAAAAGTTAGCTAGCGAGAAAGTTTTTTCCTGTTGACTTTACGTTGGTGACTAAGCAAGAAGAAATGTTCATTAATGCCTGAAATAGTTTTTAAAACAAACCAGAGCTCAATATTAGGTAGCATTCATAAGTTATAGCACTTCGCTTTGTCCTCCCGCTCAGCGCTGACGCACCGGAACTTTGTTTACTAATGTGGCCGGCAGGCTATCTCCCCCGACTACGTTCGAAGGAGGGTAGGTGATGATGTGAAGTAAAACTATGAAATGAAGTGAATTTTTGTGTTCTTTATAAATTGTCCGCCTCGCTGCGTTCTTGGCTGTCACTGTGCTGTCACCGTGGAGGCCCAGGTTTGAATCCCGGCTCTGCCAAGAAATGTAATTCTGGTCTGAGGGCTGGAACGGGGTGTACTCAACTCCATGAGACAAAACTGAGAAGAGGCTGGTTCGATTCCTACCTCAGCCAACCTCGAAGTGGTTGCCCGGGAATTAACAAGGGTTCGTTAATGGTGCAGAGTTAACGTTTCTGTGCCAAAAAAAACATGGTAGACACACACGACAAAATGACAGGTTAAGTATATGATAAGTAGTTCGCCGAGCAATATTGTTGGTCAATGTTCCCGAAGGATCTAGCCTAGTAATAGACAATGTAGGCTATCACAGCAGAGAAATACGTTCTTGCTTGTCACCTTACCACACCACCATACCACAGTGAACCTAATCCCATCGAAATGGTATGGGCGCAGGTGAAGAACTATATAAAATTGAACAACGTCTCGTTCAAGAAACAAGAAATGAATAATTTAATTTCGGCTGCATACCCCCACTCGACCACACAAAATTGGGTAAATTACGTGGACCACAATATATTATTATTATTATTATTATTATTATTATTATGTCATATTATAATTTATTATAACCTATGATATTCGAGAAAAAGGCCTTATCATATTCATGAATAATTGAAAATTATAAATTATTATAATGTGTGCATTAAAATCGCGCTGTGAGCTTCGGTGTATCATAATCTAAATATTGTACAGTCTTTCGCTTCCAGGCATGAGGTACAATTATATACAACAAACAAATATTTTGGAAATTTCCCGAGTTTTGCGTAAAAGCACGCCTGTATACGAGTTATGTTACATCATGTGCCCGGCCTTGCAGAACTTTGTATATGCAGCAGATCTGGTGTTAAGAACACCAAATTGGCAACACAGTTGAGCACTCCCGTGATAAGACTAGAAACACATCAGTATGTGTCCCATTGAAGCAGCACGGATTGTGCTATCTAAATTATGTCTCCTGCCAGCTGTAGTTTAAAATGTACGCCAATCAATACTTGAATTAAAATATATCTATTATATATTATAGTACATATTTCAACCTGACATTGAGGTCTTTCTCAGTTCAATTAAGAATAAGAATACTAATGATGTACTTAAGTCTATAATAATAATTATAACTAGCATTACCCGTCGCGGCTTCGCTCGTGAATATTCTAGTTGTAAAGAGTACACTTAGAGCAAAATCTCAATCATGAATGCTATGCCTGATTTATCCTTGGTATGAATAATCAGACTTCATCAGTTCAGCTACTGGTGCAGTGGTTAGGGGTTTGTCATTCCTTCAATGGTATATCAGAGCGAAGTTAGTTTTCTGGGAATATCACAGACACTGTTAATTTAAAGGCGGTTTTATAGTCGGGTGAAAAAGACCTTTCGTACCACACTCACAAGTGAAAATTGCGTGAAGTAATTCTAGAGTGCCCCTTGACCCCCTTAAGTGCATTATACTGTATGTATTGATGAATTTTACAGCTTAATTTGGTTCCGAGATAACCTTATAACCGTCTGGAAACTTTCACAGTAATGTAATAATTGGAATTGCATTGCGTCTTACAGAAATAGATGGACCTGTGAGATTCTGTTACCAAGGTTACCGTGTTGCATTCTTTCATTATTCCATTGTAAATATACATGTTTCAAGGTATTTATTTAATAGTGAGGCATTTAAAGAGTAAGTGAGTGCGTTTCGCGTACGCATCGGGTTATGCTGAACCTGCAGGTACCCCATATGTGTAGGTTGGTGTAATGGGACCTTATTTTCGGTACAAAACTGGAATGGGACCTTAGCAGAATAATATAGGGAGGGATAATAATAATATCGTATGCCCTCGGGTGCCGGGTGCAAGCTTGCTATTTGACACCCAAAGGGTAGCTTGCATGCCGAATTTCGTTGTTCCTTGAAGCACTATGAAAGTCAAGAAGGCTATATATCTAAACTCCTTGAACACTACAGCGCTTTCCAGTAGAGAAATGAGGAACTTTGTGTTGGCGGAAACTCCCGAGATTAATTTTGCCATTATGAACAATGCCTACTGAATTCAAATGGGTTCTTTCACATGCCAACATCGCATGACATGGTGTCGTAATTTTTTCCGTCTTTCAAAAAATAATCACTTACCACGGCCAGGAGCGAACCTGCAAGTTTGGTGTTTGTAGACCGACACGCTGACCACTCACCCACCGTGGCAAGCTCTTAAGTCTATGATTGTTTGATATGAAAAATTTTATGGCATAAATTGTAATTAAAGGAAAGAAATCTCTCTCTCTATATATAACAAGATGTTCAGTAAAGAACATATAGCCTACTTTCTCCTAAATGCATGGGTATTGTTATAACTCTTTGTCCTTTTCAAGGAGCATAATTGAATGTTGGTTGTAGTAGCTTCTTGAAATACAACGTGCTATAGGGATATTAAACATGAATATGAGGTGCCCCTTGCTAGTGCTACCTCTGTAAAAATATTCATTCAATTCAGTTTCACCGTGTTTGAATTGATCTGGGGAATGGATTTGCACACATACATGGCCGCTATTTGCAAACTATTGGGCTGATGACCTTGTAGTCAGTCATAATATGCCTTCCACAAAAAGGCATGTTGTTGCAAAATCCGGTAGAGATCAAATTATTAGGATGGTCGAAATTTTATTTAAGCTTTTAACATTTGGGTGGCCGTCATTCCGTTTCCGTCAAGATGGCGGCGATATAAAACATGACACTGAGGTGCCTTTTGCTAGTGCTACCTCTGTACCAAATTTCGTTCAATTCAGTTTCACCGTGTTTGAATTGATAGGGGGAATCGATTTGCACACATACTTGGCCACCTTCTGCAAACTATTGGGCTGATGATCTAGCAGTTTGGTCAGAATATGCTTCCCACATAAAGATTTGTTGTTGCAAAATTTGGTAGAGACTAGATTATTAGGTTGGTCGTAATTACATTTTAGCCTTTAACATTTGGGTGGCCGCGATTACGTTTCCGTCAAGATGGCGGTGATATAAAACATAACACTGAGGTGGCGTTTTCAAGTGCTACCTCTGTACCAAATTTCGTTCCATTCGGTTTCACCGTGTTCGAATTAATTGGGGGAATCGATTTTCACACAAAGATGGCCGCCATCCGCAAAATATTAGGCTAACGACCTATTAGTTTGGTCAAAGGATGCTCCATAATGGTATGTTGATGCAAAATTTGGTAGAGATCGGATGATTAGGTTAATCGTAATTTGATTTAAGCTTTGAATATTTGTGTGACCGCCATTACGTTTCCGTCAAGATGGCGGCGATATAAAACATGACACTGAGGTGCCCTTTGCTAGTGCTACCTCTGTACCAAATTTCATTCCATTCGGTTTCACCGTGTTTGAATTAATAGGGGTAATCGATTTTGACACAAAGATGGCCGCCATCCACAAACTATTAGGCTAATGACCTATTATATTTGTCAAAGGACGCTCCCTCCATAAAGGTATGTTGTTGCAAAATTTGGTAGAGATCGGATGATTAGGTTAGTCGTAATTTGATTTAAGCTTTGAACATTTGTGTGGCCGCCATTACGTTTCCGTCAAGATGGCGGCGATATAAAACATGACACTGGGGTGCCCTTTGCTAGCGCTACCTCTGTACTAAATTTCATTCCATTCGGTATCACCGTGTTTGAATTAATAGGGGTAATCTATTTTGACACAAAGATGGCCGCCATCCACAAACTATTAGGCTAATGACCTATTATATTTGTCAAAGGACGCTCCCTCCATAAAGGTATGTTGTTGCAAAATTTGGTAGAGATCGGATGATTAGGTTAGTCGTAATTTGATTTAAGCTTTAAACATTTGTGTGGCCGCCATTACGTTTCCGTCAAGATGGCGGCGATATAAAACATGACACTGGGGTGCCCTTTGCTAGTACTACCTCTGTACCAAATTTCGTTCCATTCGGTTTCACCGTGTTCGAATTAATAGGGGCAATCGATTTTCACACAAAGATGGCCGCCATCCGCAAACTATTAAGCTGATGACCTATTAGTTTGGTCAAAAGATGCTGCCCCCATAAAGGTATGTTGTTGCAAAATTTGGTAGAGATCGGATGATTAGGTTAGTCGTAATTTGATTTAAGCTTTGAACATTTGTGTGGCCGCCATTACGTTTCCGTCAAGATGGCGGCGATATAAAACATGACACTGAGGTGTCCTTTGCTCGTGCTACCTTTGTACCAAATTTCGTTCAATTTGCGCTCACCGTGTTCGAATTGATAGGGGGGACAGACATTCAGAGTACACACACTCACACACACACACACACACAGACTCACACACACACATACACACACACACAGACACACTTTTTTCGCCCTGTAGTGATCTCATAATTCTACTTTCATTTTTTGCAAAAATCGAAAGTAGGCTAAAAATGAAGGTTTATCTTTTTTTTCTGAATTTCCACGGAAATTTGCGATATTTGCGCGTTTCAGACTGTTTCATGACGGATGCGCGCAATAATATTTTTTTTGTCTGTCTGTTTGTTTGTCTGTGGACAACTTCGTGTCCTTATAACTCGAGAACGGCTGGGTCGTTCAACGTAAAATTTTATACAGATATCCATCAGAAGTACGACACTAATCATTGATGTGACTCTTCTCCATACCTTTCATAAATGGGGGCCTATCCCCTTAAAATACATGCTGAAATAGTCGTAGAAGGTGAGACAAAGCTCATTTTCAGCCCCTCAATGTGAGAAACGAAACTCGGGGAGGGCCCCCAAAAACCACATTTTAAGGCCCTAAAACCAACAGTTTTTGAGATATTCCCAGAAAACTAATTTCATTTATTAAGCTACTGAAAGAATGCAAGCCGGTAACCATGGCAACACAATCTCAGAGGTTCATATATTTTCTGTAAGACGCAATGCAATTCCATTTGTTACATCACTGTGAAGGTTTGCAAACGGCTATAAGGTTATAACGGATCCAAATTAAGCTATAAAATTCATCAATATATATAATGCGCTTAAGGGAGTCAAGGGGTGCTCTAGAAATTTTTCACGCGTTGTACACGTGCCGGTATGGTACAGAAGGTCTATTATATCCTTATCCCTATATTGTTATATTATTAACTTATTATTATTGTTATTATTATTATTATTATGGCGTAGTCTACAACGACGAGACAAAGTTCATTTTCAACCCCTTGGTGTCAAAAACAAACCTCGGGGCCCCTAAAGAGCCGTAAAAGGTCCCCGAAAACTACATTTTGAGCCTCTAAAACCAACAGTTTCTTAGATATGCCCAGAAAACTAATTTCATTTAATAAACTAATGAAGGAATGCAAGCCAGTAACCATGACAACAGTATCTCAAGAGGTGACGTCCAACTTTCCATCTATTTCTGCAAGAAGTAATGCCACTCCATTTATTACATTTCTGTGAAAGTTTGCAAATGGCTAGAAGGTTATCACGGGACCAAATAAAACTGTAAAATTCATCAATGCGCTTAAGGGGCTCAAGGAGTACCCGAGATTTTTTCACGCGACTTACACGTGCCATGTCGTACAGAAGGTCTATTATATCTCCAAACAGCAACATTATTTTCAAAAACTCCTGATTTGAAATAGTATTTTTTGCTGCTTTTAGGAGTTTGGGTCATTGGAGGCTAAAGAACTTGAATTTTCATGCGCCTTTATAATTTATAAAAGGGGTCTTCCTGTGGTTGGGGACTTGACACAACGGTGAGGGTCAGTTTGTATGTGACGTGTATTGCGATTCGTCTACGAGGTTTTCAATTTTATTTTCACGTCAGGAAGAACACGTTAGGTAAATTTGGTTTGAGAGAACATTTTAACTTATCATTTTTCTTTGTCTACAAACAGGTTCCAAGCCCTTAACCATTGCCACAGTAGCTTAATTGATAACGTCTGGTTATTAATACCGACGACCGTTCGAAGAATGGGTACTTCTGCTAGTAAAATAATAAAATAGATATTCTTACAAAGCGATTAAATGTAAATAAAATATAATATTGGGCTTCACTTTAACATTTCAAAATACAGATGGAAAAACAAGTCATTTTGTACTAACAAGTGTAAATAAAATATTGGGATTTATATTAAAAATTCCAAAAATCCATATAGAAAATTAACAATTTAGAAATAAAATGTGCAGAATATTAACAAATGATAACTGAGATACCTTAAATGAGTTAAATTAAATCTTCTTTCGGAATATGGTGTACATTTTGCTTTCTTGTTCCAACCAGTTAGTGCGTCGTTTGAATTGCCAACCATGTTGTATAGGCTAGTTGAGTGGCAATTCGGAATTTAAACAACAAGTGTTTTGTATTATGAAATGGCTCTCGTATAATAAAAATTGGATATCAATAATTTTTAGGAACGCAGTAGACAATGTTAGGTTACGTACTGTATCATCTTTAACATATCATGTGCAAATTCTTCATTACCTATTCTAATATAATAAAGCTGAAGAGTTCGTTTGTTTGTTTGTTTGTGTGTTTAAGCGCGCTAATCTCCGGAACTACCAGTTGTATTCGAAAAATTCTTTTTGTATATGATAGTCATATTCAAGAGGAATAGTTTAGGCTATGTAGCATTAGGCTACACCTCTCAGGTAACCTTTAAGATTGATTTTTGTTCTGTAAGTCGGATGAACAAGCGCTCCCGAACAGCTTCAATAATTGGGGCAGATCTCGTAGTTCCGCTCCTTAAAACAACAATAACTAACTAACTAACAGCTTCAATAATAACTAAGTCTATTGTTGCCTGGCAATGCCGGCTGCAACACGTCGTCCCTACCAGTGTTCTGGTGCAGAATTGCGAGCTGCTTATATATTGCAGTCACGGTGAGTAATTAGTGCAAAAAGATTTCTTAGGCCCCTTAAAACATTTATCATCACGACCATAGTATGCCTCTGTATAAGGGCGATGGTGTTGGTGCAGTATTGGCAACTCAAACTAACACTTGGGGCGCTGCGGTCGGTCTGGATAAGTAGGGTAAACGTACTCAATAACATACGTTTGATATGGAACACTTTTTATTTTTCGGTTATAATCAGTAAATGTCGTCCCTAAAATAATGACAGTGCTATTTTTGGTTGTATATATGTATAACTGTGCGATACACGTGATCTCATTTGTGTGTTCCACTGGATTTTATGTGTCAATTGGATATTATCAAGCATCGGTTGTCTGCTGGTATTCGTTTTTGAGCAGTTTGAGTCATGGTGCTGTTACGTTTAAAAGCTATATTTGAGTTTGCTCACTGTACCATAGACTGTAGAAATTATTTGCTGCTTGGTAGGGCGAAGGGATGAGTTTAACTTGTATTAAAGCTCGGGGGACACAGGAATTGTTTGATTTGGATGGTTAGCTGGTGGGTTTGGTGTTGAATATCGGACTGGTAGCAGGTTCTCGCAGAGTAGATATTTATCCTGCGAAGTCAACTTAGGCCTATATGACTCGTAGTGGAGGCTTGGATATCGCAGAGCGAGGTGATGGCTGGTTGGTTCTTAAGTTTAGGGGCTGCGACAACGTGGTCATGTAGCCCCGTGTACTTTGGGTGAGTGTAGAATCTGTCTGATAACCGGTGTTAATTGTGATGACTGTATTAGTGTGTGTTATCTGTTTTTTTTAATTTAAGTACTGCAAGTTAGAATTTTTCAAATAGTTCCTACTTTTGCCGCCAAACGCCACCGTCAACGACTACTAGGCCAAGTTCAGAACTCAGCTACTAGACGCCACCGCAGTCGGCTCTTGGCAACGAACCTAGAAACCTAAGAGCGTTGTTTACATTCTTAACCTATCCAATTTAGCTTCACACAGGTGCAATTATTGGAAGGTTCTTTCACATGCCATAAATCTATGAGACGGGACCGCCGGCTTTACTTCCCCTCCGAAGGAATGCATACTGAGGGCTTTTTAACGCTCTTAAAAAAATCCGACGGCTTCGGCCGGGTTCGAACCCGCTATCTTGGGCATAGAAGCTCAGCATGCTACCGACTACGCCACCAAAGCTGGTTGGTAGGGTAGAACTAGGGAGGGGAACGGATACCTGACTGATGAAGCTTGGCTGTACTCGGCTGGTGTAGGCTTGGCTGTCTAGGTGCGGCTTGGCTCGGCGTAACAGTGAACAACCCGTCCTGTTGTCAGTGAGTGTAGTGGTGAGTGGTCCAACCCGCTCCTGTTGCCCGTATTTATTTGGTATCGTCACCTTTCGGCTATTGCTATTTACATCTTTTGGAAAGCGATGAAAACTTATATCCGCAGCCCTCTTATGCATCGACTTACAGCCGTAAACTGACCAATATACTTTGCTTTTACTCATTTTACACTCCATCAACGAGTAAAACTTATTACTTATGTATAAAGACACGAATAATTTACCTCGATCTGCTTACGAATACAAGAAACCATATACAAACAGTCACCACGTGACAAATGTACCCTACTTGTTAAGTTTCTCATTTTTACCGCTAGATGTCATATCAGATAGCTGGAGTTGCCAATACTGAGGTTAAAAGCTGCAATATGCGTTGGTGCTTTCCGATCCTTATCCTTGAGCGCTCCAGTTCTGTAGTAGTATTCATTATCATCCATAAAACAAATAAATCCACCGGGCGAAACCGGGCACTACTGCTAGTAATTCATATTCATCTACGTTCATAATTACTTCTAAATTTTTAGGTTAGATTTTATTAACGCTCTATTAGTTCCAACGTTTGCCGCCAGGTGCTAGTTGCGTTGGCATCGGGTGAAGCCTGACTATACTGCTAGTATTTTATATGTTTATAATCTCTCTCTTGGCAAATGCATACAGATCAATGAGCTATATTGGACCCATCTTCTTCGTCCTCCCCGGGAGATGAATTGATGACATATTCTTTGACTTCCACCATATCCAGATTAGATAAGCTGTTTGCATTATCTACCACTACGAACGTTAGTGTGAGCAGGGCCGTATTTCTAAATAGGCTGCAGCCTAGAGCGGCAAATTTTCAGGGGCGGCAGTTTGGCAATTCATTCAGAAGCTATGATCAAATATTGCAGACGTTAATAATATTTTCCGTGGTAATTTAAGAATATAAGTTACTTAAAAATATGCTTTAGTCCTTCTACAGTTTTTCCTGCCTTA
The DNA here is from genome assembly GCA_946902985.2 of Meconema thalassinum. Taxonomy (NCBI): domain Eukaryota; kingdom Metazoa; phylum Arthropoda; class Insecta; order Orthoptera; family Tettigoniidae; genus Meconema; species Meconema thalassinum. The sequence continues at coordinate 597,595,745 of OX336388.2, read as the reverse complement.
GTGCGAACTAGTATTTCTGAAATACGGTTAATCCCATTTTCATTACTTTGTATTGAGGCAAATACAACAAAAAACACTTCCATATGAGGACATTATTAACGAATTTGCCATTAAGGAATCTCGTAAGAAAGCTATGTAAATTTGAACATCAAGATTACGTGGGGTGAGTTGATTTAGAGAAGTTTGTATATTTTTCAACAAATAAACCAGTATTTAACTACATTTTGTGTGATTTCATTTCACCATGTAGGACAACTTAATTCAAATTGAACACAGTTCTTCAATCACACAAAAGATAGTCATTAGCATTAAAATATAAAAATATGTGTAAAATAGTGATCACTGATCTCCAGGAACAAATTAATTAATTAATTAATTAAGTTTAAAACTCATTTAATTTTTAACGAATCTTAAAAGAAGTAAGTAAAAAAACAACAAGTAGATAACTAATCTCATTATAACATGTATTATGTAAGCCATTAAATTTGTAGTTTTATCTAAACTAAATGAACTTTATGTTTAAAAAAGATGAAAACGCCAATGAACTCTATCCTTTTGTTGTATAAAACAAATGTATTCAGTAAATATGAACTATAGAGGGGGCGGCAAATGGACTTCAGCCTATAGGCGGCATACTCTTATTCCGGCCCTGAGTGTGAGTTAACGCAGAGCCCTTCAACATCTGGCACAATTGAGGAAATTGTTGTATTTTACGTTACCTCTGTGGTGGACACCCCTAATTTGTCTGCTAAGAAAAATTTTCAACATGAAAAGACAACATATCAACTGTTGTTGTTTGAGTCTTCAGTCTTTTGCTGCAGCTCTCCATGCCTCCCTGTACTGACCTAATCGTTTCATCTTTACATAGCTACCACATCCTACATCCGAGGCAATCTGTTTAACATATTCTAACCTTGGTCTACCTCTACAGTTCTTGTCCTCGACTCTTCCTTCCATAACTAAGCTTGCTATTCCTGGGGATCTTAGTATGTGTCCTACCAACCTATCTCTTCCCTCACCAGAATATCTCTCCTCTCCCACTCGTCTTAATACCTCTTCATTAACTGTTACTCTATCTACCCATCTGATCTTCATCATTCTCCTGTAACACCACATTTCAAATGCTTCAATTCTCCTCTTTTCTGCTACACCAACAGTCCATGTTACACTTCCATAGAGTGCCACGCTCCAGACAAAGGCTTTCAAAAATGACTTTCAATACCTAAATCTATATTCGATGTCAAAAGATTCCTTTTCTGTAGAAATGCATTCCTTGCCTGAGCCAACCTACTTCTTATATCCTCTTTGTTTCGTCCATCACTGGTTATTTTGCTTCCTAAGTAACAATAGTCTCCTACTTCCTGTAGCTTTTCACCTGCCAATTTGATGTCCATAGAGGTTTCTGATTTATTTCGGCTGCATTCGAATATTTTTGTTTTACATTTATTAATTTTCATCAGATCAACTTCTTCTTCTTTCCTAGCGTGTATCTCGCGATGGTGCAGGGTCCGCTTGTTTGGTTGTTGTTCGCCACATCTTCCTGTCAAGGGAATCTTCAGGTTGAAATCCTCACATCACCAAGTCTTCCTTGATTCAGTCCAGCCATCTTTTCTTTGGACGTCCACGGGGTCGATTTCCTCCTGGATCGTATTGGAAAGCTGTTCTTGCCACAGAGTTCTCATCACTTCTAGTGACATGCCCATACCACCGAAGCCGTGTTTCTCTCATTTTATCGGCAATTGCTGCAACTCCCATCTGTTGCGGGATCTGTTCATTCCTGACATGATCAAGCCGTGTAACACCCATGGACCAACGTAACATATTCATCTCCATTCCATGTAGGGCATGTTCATGCTTGGTTGAAGCTGGCCAACATTCTGTGCCGTAAAGTGCCACTGGTCGTATCATGGACTTGTAAACTTTCCCTTTCAAAGGGATAGGTACTTTCTTATCGCACAGCACTCCTGTGACTTGGCGCCACTTCATCCACGCAGTGTTAACTCGTGCTCGAGCATCGAGAAGCATTTCGCCATCCGAAGTGACAAGAGAACCGAGATATTTAAAGTGTGTAGTTTTAGTGAGATGATGCTCTTCAATGCTGATGGTACCGTTGATCTGTGTACCACATTGCAAGTATTTAGTTTTCCCTATGTTGAGTTTCAAGACATTTTTGCTCAGACATTCCTTCCAGCACAGAGTTCGATTTTCTAAATTTTCGCTAGTTTGATCTGCGAGAAACACATCATCAGCATATCAGATCGTCCATGGATGAGGTATCTGAATGTCAGCTGTCACCATATCCATGCACAGAATGAACAGAAGCGGCGAGAGTGCTGAACTCCAACAGTGATAGGGAAAGCAGGTGAAATTCCAGCTGGATAGCGTACCATACTTGTGACTTCGCAGTTGAGGGACGGAATACAGTATATCGGACGTAAACTTCTGGGATTTTTGAGCTCGAAGTGATCTCCAGATGAGCTCATGTGGCACCCTGTCGAAAGCCTCCTCGAGATCCAAGAATGCGAGATGTAAAGGTTGGTTCTTTTCTCTATGTTTTCCACAAGTAGGCGTACAGCATGGATTGCTTGGGATGTACCAACCCCTTTGACAAAGCCACATTGGTTAGGAGATATCTGGATCATGCAGCGCAGACGACTGTCAGGAATACGCTCAAAGACTTTCATTGTATGGCAGAGCAATCGAATTGGACGTTAATTCAAACATTCGCCAACATCTCCTTTACCCTTCCAAGTTGGGATGGTAGTACTAGACTGCCAGGTTGTAGGTATGCAGCCATCCTCAAGGATACGATTGAAACGTGCCGTAAGAATTTTAGCACCAGGATATCCAAGCAACTTCCAGATTTCAGATGGTATGTCATCTGGTCCTGTCGCTATGCCATTTTTCATTTTACTTACAGCCTTTAATACCTCTTCCTCGGTAATTTGAAGTACAGGTCCTGCAATTGGATCGCTGGTCAATTCAGGTGTGTGTGGGAGCTCTTAATTACACATTTCCTTGTAGTAGTCATGCCATCGATGTAGTATGGCTGTTGGATCCATAAGAGGCTGGTGGCTCGCATCTTTAATCTGTAGTACATGTCCATTATCTTCCGTTGCTCGATGGCGGGATTTTGCAAGACGGTAGATCTTGTTAGCACCTTCTGACATATCTAGTTTGTTACACAGTGCCTGATAATGGTGGCTTTTTACTCTGGCAACAGCGTGTTTTTCAGCAGATTTCAGCATCTTGTACTGATGTAGATCTTCACTCAGCCTTGATTGGCGCCAAATTTTCAAAGCTTGCTTCTTTGCTTTGATGGTCATCACCACCAGGTCTGTTTTTCAATAACACGTTTTCCCTCTTTCTGAGGGTTTCAGTTGCTATTGTGTGTACCTGGTTTGTGATTTCTCTCCAAATGGCCTCGGCTGGTTGACCCGTGTTTAAAATAAGTGTTTTGATCAACTATGAATCATATAATAATGCCACAACTGTTAAACTACCGTGTTTATTCTAATTGACTTGACTATAATAGTATCTTACACCTCGGTTCCATATTACCTAACACGCAAACATAACGGCAACATTTTATTACACGAATAAGCTCCCTAATTATATAGCGTAAAGCATCGAGCGACGCTGTCAGGCTGTCAACTAGTATGTAGCATGCAATCCATTATGAATTATACCCTGCGAACGAGGCATTCTATAAGAAGTATAAGAGCTTAATTTTATTGTATACGGGGGCGTGGTGGCTCAGCGGTCTAGCTGTATGCCTCTCACCAAGGCGGTCCGGGTTCGATTCCCGGTCAATGCATGTGAGATTTTCGAAGTGAAATGCCATGTCCTGTGGTTCGGATTCCACGTAAAAAGGAGGTCCCGTGGCTCATGATCTCAAGATTAACGGTCACGTTAAACTACAAGCTTCCTTCCTTCCTTTATTGTATACGATTACTGTACGTTCTGTATATCATTAACGCCACGAATCTAGGGTAAATAATGGATCTGTGATTTTAGATAATTATCATCCTTTAGAAAAATGGTTATCAATGCGTGGTGCAAGCCCTAGAGGGCACGTAGAGAAGCGTTTCTCAATGGTCTGAGGATTACAAATTGTCCTATTGACGTCAGAAAAGTTGGATGGCGCAGCCACGCGGCAGAATGTTGAAGCTGTAACATTGTGACTGGTGAGGTTTATTTAGATGGTGAAGGATTGACGTCGTGATGGAAACAGAAATAAATTTGTCAAATTCGAGGAGGTATACGGTTGCAAATCGTATAAAACGGGTACGAAATATCTTCACTACTTCCCTGTACAAAAAGTTCAGAGAGAAAGATGGGCTTCGGCGCTGTCAATTGGAAAACGTGTTACATGTTACATGACAGTGTGCAGTCTGCATTTTTGTGAAGACGACTTCTTTCCACCGGTAGTGTTGATTATTGATAGTTATTGTCTCTAATTTGTATTCACATGGATTTAGCTACATCAAAAATACTGATAAACTTATAGCCTATTACTTCTGTGCCGTACAAAGAATGTAATCCGCTCTTCGTAAACTTATTTTAGGGGTTCTTCCGATTGACAATAGCCGAATGGTTAGAAAACTTGAAAAATGCTGTTCCTAGCCTTAATTTGCCAGATAATTTATATTCTTGCCCTTGAACAGCAAGTATGTAGGTCAATATTTGCAATACTGAAGTATGATTTGGCTTAAATTGTGTTTTTGGCTATGGTCTCCTTACTGTTGAATTTAGTTGATTAATGTGTAAAATCTTATTTTTAAGTACCGGTTTGGTGACCCATCATCCCAGGTAGACCGGTAACACCTATACTACTCAGGCAGATAGGTCACATAGCCGTAATTTTGAAGTTATAGTGATGTTAAGTATACATATGCGGTAATGTAGCAAGAGACCTTATCGGCCTAGGCTATTCTAACTTTAATTAGTTCCCATTTCAGGGTTTTTCAGTTTTGAGTGCGAATAGTTGGTTTGAAAGTTGTACAACAGTATGGAGAGTACGTTCTGTATAGGTTTTAATTGGTATTATGGTTTATGTCGAGCTGAGGAGGGAATTTGGTTTGGCTTAAAGTGTAGTTTTTGATCTGTTCCGTTTGCTTATGACAAGTTCAACTGGAGACTCCAGCTTTGTTAAATATCTGTATTTTAAATATTTAATTAAATATATTGATAAAGAGGATGTCTCCATTTTAACTTGCCTGTGGCAAGAGATTAATAAATTAATATTCTTGCCTTTGAATAGCAAGAATGTAGGTCAATATTTGCAATATTGAAGTATGATTTGAGCATCCCAAGTAATGCTTCTTGGAACCCAAAACATTCATGCAAATTCAGGGTGGATTCAATTTATTATCAGGGAGTCGTCCTTAGTGTTATGTGAGATATATATATATATTGTGAAATTAATAAAAACATCGATACCGCTAGGCTCCCAAGTACAGGTTTCTTATATGTAACAGCAGACAGTAAATTAACTATCTACATGTGGGTAATATTTTAAACTGGTAATAATTAGTCACTGCATTTAAATTGATTATAAAAATATGTCTACCAATGAAAGGAAATATGTAGTATTTTGCCATCATAAATTAGAAGCCATAACGAACGCACACCCAATTACTTCACGTCACTATATCGCCGCCATATTGCAAACAGCTGACCGTAAGCTCCTCCCCCGTTTCGGACGTCAATACTGTAAGTCTCCGCTTGTGGTACTCGAGAATGAAAATAACAGTGGTGAATCGGCAACATTACAGAGGGCGGTGCCGTATAAAAAGGGTGTTGTGTATACTGCTACATGGTAATTAAGTTATTACTACTTGCGTTATTATGACACATATAAGACACATGCAGAACGTTATTTATACTATGGACAATGTTCAGAAATTTGTTAAACAAATCATAGTTTTATATCTATTGTTTGAGAAAGAGTTAATAGTAAAACATTTATTAATTGAATTCTTAATGCTTCAATTTCACCAGATGACTAAAAGTAAGTAGGTTAAAGGTCTCTTAAGATATAGTTTTCCCAAGAATAAATAATATAAGATTTTGATTAATACCACCATCATTATATCTTATATTAATGAGCAGTTTAGTAGGAATATTTATCTTATTGTAATCAATCTCGCATTTAATCATAAGCTGAACATTGACATGACATAATTTTTATATTAAAATCCAGAAAATCATTCCTCTTAAAAGATAAAAGATGCATTACCGCATATTAATAGGTTAATATTTAATAGTTATGGCATTTAAAAGAGGATGTCTAATAAGAGGAGTATTATTTTCTTCCCCTTCTATAGTTTTTAAATATTAGGATGAGGGTGTCGGCCTAAACGATTATAGGTTTAACTGTTCGGTTGTCAATATCTAATAATTGGAATCCGTTATTAGTTATTTCATTATATGTATAGATTAGAGTGTTGCTTTGTAGCGATCCATAAATATAGAGAGGTTATGATTAATGTTATTGGAACACGAGTAACACCTTTTATTTAGAATAAATATAACAATCGACAAAATATAAAGAAAAGAAAAGTAATAAGCTTCACCACTGCAAATTTAAACATCCGAAGAGTTTAAGTTCATATAGCGTACAGTAATATTGAGGTCCATATGGAATTATGTACGAACGAAATTCGTGAAGAGTGAGAAAATCAGTATATCTTTTCATGGCTTATTGTCCCAGCTCCGGTAGATTGAGGATATTTGATACAAATGTAAAAAATAGATGGGAGCAATGGTGGGAAGGTACTCGTAATGATGAGATAAAGGCTAAGATAGTTTTTTTGTCGTGTGGCCTCCTGAGAGGCCGAGTGCTGGTCTTTCTTGTCGACGCCCGTGGGCGACCTGCGCGTCGGGATGAGAGAAGGAAAGGATGAAGATGAATGAAACTGGGCAAGGATGTGAAAGATAGCGGCCGTGTCCTGTCAGAAGGTACCTTCCCAGCACTTGCCTGGTGTTGAAAATGGGAAACCACGGAAAACCATTTCAAGGACGGCCGACGGTGGGGCTCGAACCCACGCGTCTACCGAGTCAGCAGAGAGCTTGGCCCCATGGCCTAACGCTGCGCTTTTAGCCAGCGTAGCCACTACTGTCGGTAAGATAGAAATGAACACTCTAGATGAAACCGACTCAGATGGTGGGGTCATGTGATAAGAATGGGGGAGGAGGGATTACCGCTGAGGTTAATGAGTTCGGCTGTAGAGAAGCGGATGTAGACCTAGGAGGCGATGGTTAGATACAGTGTTGAACGATTTCAAAATAAGAAGTGTGGATGCAGAGGAGTCCGCAATGCTAACTGCGTATAGGGGATCATGGAGGCGACTTGTCCGCAATTAGAGGTTTGCTGACTAGACTGGACACGTAAAGACTAAACAGTCTCAGATGAAAATGTATGTAAGTAGGTGTGAGGTGCCCTTTACTAGTGCTACCTCTGTACTGTACCCGTTCGTCCTGGGGATGCGATGACCCATCTGCTATAACATCACATCCCTGGAGTTCCAGGACAGAGCGGAGTTAAATGAACCTCTAGTCAAATAAGGAATGTGTCGGAAATTCAGCTGAGTTCGTGAAAAAGCAGTGGGTTTCACGAGACAAAGTATCTCTAGGGTCGTTACGGGCTTAAGTTAATAAAAATAATTCAAATATAAATGGGCGCCATCAACTGAATTCCTAGCAAAACCACTTCCTTTCCGGATAAGCCTTACTCAAGACAAGGAAAGAAAAAGGAACATCACACCATCATCAGATCACAACTAAGATAAAAACAAATTTATTTTACTTTGATAGTCAGACAGACATTTTAAATATAATTCCTACCTGAGAGTATGGTCGAATGCAAAGTTAAATTGTCATTGTCCAAAAATCGAACCATCTCCTTTCTAATGCAAAATTATTTCAATCCACTTATCAAGAAAAATGCATAAAGTTCTCTTGGGTTCTCAGGATCACTGTCGCACTATGTCTTTCGTCACTGACATTTGTGAAACCTGAGACCTAATTCTCTTTAATTTAACATCAATGTGGATTTAATTAAGTTACTAATCTGCCTAAACATACACATATAATAATCACTCATGTTAAATATCACATAAATTATGGTTTGCATGGTATAATTTGAACGTAGAACATGTTAATCTAATGTTCCTAAACATTTACTAATTAATTTACATTATTTACATCGTCATTAATCTCTTATCTGTGAATTACAGAAAATTCAAATTCTCATTGGTTATCATCATCATTATTATCAAAATTAAATATTTCTCACATTAATTCTTACTTCAAAATTCCAAATATTCCTGTCAGAATCGTTAATTCATCACCATTACATCATTTAAATTCACATTTTAAGTTGCAATTCCTTCGAATCATCTCTCAATTAAATTTATTTAATTCCATAAAAATTCATTAATCATCAGCTTCTTTAATTAATCATCACCTTCTAATTCAGTTATTCATCATCATTACAATCGTCTAATAATTCATTTCAATCAGTTTAATTAATTCAATCTTTAATTCATCCACTTATTTAATTCATCGATTTATTTCAAAATTTAATTTATCAACTTATTTAAATTTCAATCATCTGGTTATTTAGATTATTATTTCATCTAGTCATTCTGATTTTTATTTCATTAGGTCAGATCGTTAATATGCTTAAATCTCAGATTATTATTTCATTAATTATTATTTTCAGAAAATCTTGTATTATCAACTTTATTTATTTGTTTAATTTCCTAACAAATTGTTTAATATGGTTTATAGAACGTTGTCTTACAGTTTTATTACTTCCAAGTTATATCTCGTATTTAATTATCATGCCAAAAATATTATTGTCTCCACGACATCACGTTGGATCTAACTATCCACAACGACATTATATTTCTTCAATATTCCAAATATCACATTTGAATATAAGAATTGCTACAAAAACTCCATAAATATTCAGCACATACAGCATGAATTTCAACAAATACGCTAGACTGGGTACAACGACCTCATGTCCGCTTCAAAATACATTATCAACGTTGCAACTATCAAATGGCAAATTCCACAAAATGCCTATCACAAACTTCATTTAACCACGTTGCATGATCTACAAAAATATATAAATGGCTTCAAATTATTAACGCACATAATCTCCAATGACTGTAATTACTCTGATCATATCTAGACAACTTCTTAAACAATTGGAAAAACATTACTTCAGTAATTTAATATTTGCTTTCAAATAGCATAAATTCTCTTTCACAAGTTTCATAATTCACATCGTAGAAAAACACCAATGTGCTATAATCTCTCACATCAAAATCTGCAATACTGATCTGCCTTAAAATAATCATGACCATTAATGATTAATCTTACAAGATTAAATTACTTTAAATCCTTCTCAAAGGTATCAAACACAATTATAAAAATCATCAAAGCATCAGCTGTAATAGCTGTTAAAACTGAAATTACTCTCAAAAGAGTATAGCAACAAAATATTGGATTGGCAAACAAGAATTACTAAATGCAATCCTGTTGACATTTATCGTTACTTTATTTAACAAAATTTCGACTGATATGTGACTAGTAGTTCCTTGTTTAATTCACTTACATCTCGTGTACATTCGGATGATAAAATGAGTTCCTCAATGGCGAGTAAGATGTGTAACCACCGTGCAATCGTATAAATACGAAGGACCTCGCCCCGTCGACTTGGATGATAGTTCCCTGAACGGTGGGTAAGGTGAGTAGCCACCATACAATCGTATAAATACGAAGGACCCCACCTCGTGGACTATATGAATGAATGTACTAGAAAGGAATCAACAAGTTTCTAGTTGTCATATAAAAGCGACGTTCATTCACTAAAGTGAATAACTTCTTAATATCTCCAAACAATCCAATGGAAAAAATTCCCTACTGATGAATAATACACACTCGCTAGTATGCAATGAACTGACGAAGTAGTTTCTGATAATCAATTGCAGATCACGAGTTCGAAATACTCGCTACTCAAAAAAAACTATTCATGAAAAATACCCTAGCTGGAAAAATGTCTATAAGACCAAACATCTTCTTAATAAAGCCAAACAACGGTGAGAATATCGAATAATGATGCCTGCCATATCATATGGTCACTCCATATTCTAGCAAATTCGAAGTATATAAATTCAAACCATGTCTTAATAATCAAATCACTCCTATTAGAAAAATATACATGTGTGCCCAGTATTCATGAAAATAATCGAATCAGGTAGATAGAACTCTTACAATACCTTTCATTATCAGTTGTAATATAATTTCCAAGATCGTCGATTTTTCCTACCTAAAGATTTCTCGTAAGATCGGCGTGAATATCATTTCATCCATGAAATGATGATTTCCTTCGAAATCCCAAGCGAATCAGCTGTTGGACTCCTCTCGTCAGGAATCGAATCCATCGCTCTGTGGTGCCATCTTGTCTCTATTCACGTTTACTCGATCATGTTGAACCTCGGATTACCCATAGCGGATATCGTCCAACTCCTTCTCGAAAAGTTCATGGTAACAGCGGACCCCATACTCTTCTTCTAATATACGCCACTGTTCCGATAAATGTTCAGTTTGAGAATTGTAAGTCCTCTCTCAACTTACTGCAAAGTTCGACTTGAGTAAAATAAAAATTTTACTAGATAGTGTTCAAGATTACGATACACCCTGTATCTGTCTATAATATGTAATCCATGAAAATGGCATAAGATAAAAATCTTATAAATGCACGCTGTAATGTTCATCAGAGCCTATGCTAAACATTCAGTTTACTTGAAATAGTAAAAAGTCGTTTGAATGTATTATATAACAGCATGGTTATAAGGTTGTATGTGAAAGCCTGTGTTCGAACAACGTCGAAATGAAGCTTGAAATAAAGTCTTCATATGCGATCAGTGTGGTTTTGAAATACCCCGGCTATCTACAATTGTCTTCTCGGCTAGGTCGCCTGTATCAACGACCCACGCGGCCTGCTCTGCTCGGTGATACGAGAAATGTCGCCTACACTTGCCGTGACGGTTTACGTGTGTTGCGTGACCTTCAATGCCCGTCTCGCTGTGCTATAGAGCTGCTCTGTACTGCTCGCCTCATTGAGCTCAACTGAACTGCTCAGCGCTGTGTTCCAGCTTATGAGCTCCGTGCGGCACGTGGCTAATTCTCCCCACCACGGTGCTCCTACGTCACGAAGATAGTCTCGAACCCGACTCCTCTCGGCTGTTCTGTTATACAATAACTTATTTCCATAAAATTATTTCCACATATAATGCATGTCATATATACTCTTCTAAGTTGTTTTAACTTATTATAATCCCATATATATTTCAATAAAGTTTCACATCTTTATTAATAATTCTATCTTCTTACAGATTTCAATGCCTCCTTGATTCTCGACCTCCTACGTCATCTTGGCTTTCTTCTTGACGCGATCGATGCGCTATCATATCAGCTTGCCTTCCAAAACCTCAACTATAGCTTAATGTCAGCTGGCGTAGCCGATAGCCTAAAATAGGTATCGGGTACATCTCTCCCGTACATCTCCTTTTTTTTTTATCAGGATTGAGAAAAAAAAAATACACTCTCAGGCATTCAATATATTATACATGTACACGATAGCTCTACAATTTCCTTTACTCAGCATGATGGTATTTCCTGATGCTAGCTGCATTAAAAGTTCCTACAACTTCATCAGTATCCATTCTGACAATCTTATAGCTATTATTCTGGTATGTTTGTTCAATACGGAACGGACCAGCGTACAATGGAGCGAATTTATGGTAGATCTTCAGCTGTAGGTTCGAAGTGACTGGCTTCCTAATCAGCACCTCATCATTTTCTTGAAATGGCTCGTGGAACCTCCTTCCTGCCTGTCTCCTGGCTCTCTTCTCCGCCTGTCTTCTGAGCCTCTCTCCTGCCATCTCGACTCTTCTTTCTTGTGTGGGTTGAGGATCTACTGGTGCCCTCACGACTCTATCCCATGGTCTATCCGGTTTCAATCCATGATGAAGCATGGACGGAATCTGTCCTGTGCTTTCATGTACTGTGGAATTCAAGCATTGGCTAATGATGGGTATCACTTCCATCCATCTATGGTGTTGCCTTGACACATATAAGCGACACAGCTTACTTATCTCCGGCATAATTCTTTCGGCGGGATTTCCCTCTGGATACCGTACAGAATTAAACACATGCCTGACTCCTAAACGTTCCATAGCAGTAGAAAATTCCATGCTAGTAAATTGTGATCCATGGTCACTCAACAAAACTTCAGGTTTCCCCATGCTCGGAATAACTGTTTTCTCAAGTCGATTTATTACGTACTTGGACGTAGCTTTCTGTATAGGGCATAGAGATACGTACTTCGAAAATACATCGACTGTTACTAAAACGAATTGATTGCCTTTCGTCGAACGAGGAATCGGACCAAAAATGTCCGTCGCGAAAAGTTCTCTTGGCTTGCTGGGTAATATTGATCTGGGAATTTCTTTCATTAACTTAGATGAGTATTTACTTCGCTGACAACTGTCACAGGTCTTTATGACGTCGCGAATCGTTTGTCCCATTTGTTTCCAAACAAAAGTTTCTTGAGCGAGAGCCAAAGTCTTGTCTACACCTACATGAGCTGCAGTTCGGTGTATCATCCAAATAACTGGTTTGACAAGCTTGGGTGGGATCACTACTCTAAGTCTAGTATGATCCTGGTCAATATATTGGCATATAACACCTCCCATAATATGATGTCTTCTAGCCTCTATCTCAGTTCTTTGAAAATCTGGATCAGTGTTATCCATCCTACGTGTCAGAAAACGGTAAATTCTTCGCAAAGGTGCATATCTCTTCTGAGTTTGCGCTAACAACTTCAACTTTTCTAGAGTACCACTATCCTCTTGAATCAAATTTATATGGTTGACTATTACTTCTTCACAAGGGTTTCTGCTCAGCACATCTGCTAACAGATTTAACTTCCCCGGTCTATGTACAACAGTTGGGTTAAATTGCTGTAAGAACAGAGCCCATCTGGTGATGCGGTCACTCGCTAAGTCTGTCTTCATAATAAATTGGAGGGCTTTATGATCTGTGATCACTGTTATGTCATGTCCAAACAACACCTTCTTCCACGTTTTGAGAGCATGAACCACTGCTAATGCCTCTAACTCAGTTGCATAGTAATTCTTCTCACAATTCCTAAGCTTGCGACTGGTGAAAGCTAAATATCTATGTTTCTTGTCATCATCCAGCTGATATAGGATTCCACTAATGCCTATTTTGGATGCGTCTGTCTCTACAAAGAATCGTCTTGTAAAATCAGGATACTCAAGCTTGATATTTTGGATTAGCATTTTCTTGGCCGCTAAAAACGCTTGATTGCATCTATCGTCCCATTTCCATCGATTTCCCTTCCTTAATAAATCCTGCAGAGGTGCCATTGTCTCAGTATATTCAGGACAATGTGTTGAAAAGAACTGACACATGCCTAAAAACTGCCGTACCTCTTTAATCTTTCGTGGTGTTGGAAACTCTGAAATTGCCATTATCTTCTTTGGATTGGGCCTATAACCATCTCCATCGATTCTATGTCCAAGAAATTCAATTTCTTCATGAAAGAATTGACATTTATTGAAGTTCACCTTGAAGTTCGTTCTTCTAAGATCTTCAAAAAGCATTTGAAGGTGTCTGATATGTTCTTCCGCTGTCTCAGACGCTATAATCAGGTCATCAATATAGCTTACAACATGCTCTTTAACTGCATCTGACAAATTTTGATCTAGTGCTCGGATCATCACTGGACCACTATTTTTCACACCAAAAGGTAACCTATTGAATACATATGTTTTATGGTCAAACAGGAACCCTGTGTACTGTTTGCACTCTTCTGCTAGCTCAACATGATAATATGAACTAGTCAGATCGATTGTCGAGAAGACACTCTTTCCTCTAAATCGGCGTAACAATTCACGAATAACAGGTGGTCTATCGTGTTCAGGAAGAACTTTTTCGTTAAGGGATCTGGCATCTAGACATATCCTCAGCTTACCGTTAGGTTTCTTGACAACAGCTAAAGGATTCAAATAAGCAGTTGGCATTTTCTTAATTATTCCATCTGTTTCCATGTCGCTTATCATTATGCTAACTTCCTCCTTCCATTTATCCGGAATGGGATATAAATTTTTATGGTATGGTTTGTCATCCATCAACTTGATGCTGTATGTAAAATTTTCTATGAGACCTGGTTTGTCATTGAATATATCCTCATATTCTGAAATTACTTGATCAAACCGCCCCTTAATCTCTGGATTTATTTTACTAGTTATGCCAATTTTATCTTCTATAGACCTTTCAACGCTGCATACAATTTCATCCGATATATCCTCTCTAAAGAATGTCATCTCCGATTCTTGATTTTCCATAACCTCTTCTTGAAAGAACATGCGCCTACTCTGCATATCTATGATCAGGCCACTCTCACTTAGGAAATCCACTCCTAGGATCATGTCAAAATGTAGTTGACCCACTACTAGGAACATCTGTTCAAAACTTCTGGTTCCAATCCCGACATCTAAAAGTACCTGACTTTTACATTTCATACTCTTGTCTGGAATCACCCCTTGAATTTTGCTAACAACAGTTGGCAACATTGTAATTCCTCCTAATAATTTCAATTCATCCAGGCAACCTATGGATATCAAGCTCACCATAGCTCCTGTGTCCACGAGTGTCTTTATTTCTTTTCCCATGACTTCCACACTAATAACTGGCAATTCATGTCTATTTTCCCGTTGTACTATGTCTTCTTCCTCGATTAAATCCTCGTCCTTGACCTGATATGTTTCTACGATGACGATTGATTCCCAATAATTTTCATTTTCCTCTGGAGTTAATTTGACGTTTTTTTTTTTTCTTCGCCAATCGTGCTGGCTCGATTGACATCTCTCATTGTCTCCTCGAGTGGTGCACTAGGCTGTCTATCCTCTTGTCTTGACCTTTCATGTCCACGATTATCCCTTCTGTCGTCAGGATCGTTTCTTCGGCCTTCCTGTCGGTCGTTTCCATTAAACTGTTGCCCTTGGTTCCAGTTATTCCTTCCCCGATATCTGTTATTATACCGATTCCTGTCCTGATACCTGGAATTTTGGTTATAATTCCTATACCGGCTATCTCTCGCTTCTTGATCGTATGGCCTTTCATATGGTCCTCTATATCGATCATTTCCTCTTGCGTTACGGATGTTTCCTCGATTCCCATCGTTCCGTCGGTTTTCCCAGGAATCCCTTCTGTCCGTTTGAGCTGCATTGTCCACGACTACCGCATTTACTTCTCGCGTGTTTCTGTTGTCGTTCCTATTACTTCTCGGTGTAACCTGTGCGCTCGTATAATCCAATCGCCGCAATATGTCATCATAATGTTCCAGCGTATTGGCTCCCGATGCTATCAAAGATCGCTGTACCTCTATCGGTAACTGTCGCGCTATAGCTTGCAAAAGCTCTTCTTCTGGCAATGGAGGAATAAGGAACTGTAATTTAGCCAGTTGTGACGTGAAGTAGTTGGCGTAATGCGTCGGATGTGACGTAGAATAGCGTTTAGAGTACATCTCCGCTCTTACGTTGAGTTGATCCTCGGCACTCCAGAATCTCCTCAAGAAAGCCATGGCAAATTGCTCCATGTTCGCAAAGTTGCTTCTGAACGCTCTAAACCACGTAAGTGCAGATCCATCTAAGGCGCGTTCTACTATCCTTAGCTCTCTTTCTTTGGCTACCCTGTGTTCCGCCATGTAGTCTCGAATATCTCGCAGAAATTCTACTGGTGTAACTCCTGTATTTCCCGAAAACTTTCTCGGTTTGTCATCTAGGTTCCTTATAATTGTGACTGGACCTGAGTATCGTTCACTTGGACCCGACGTACTCCTACTCGAACTTGGATTCTCCTGAGGGGTTGAACTGACCCTTTCGAATGTCACATTCGGTTGCATTTGACGGTCTTCTACCATGCTCGTGTCTTGATTCGTCATACTGCGGTCTATCGCTGTTTGATTCATCAATGTTTCCCCTGATGTTACATTATGACTGGTAAAACTGTTAACTATGGATTCTAGTTTAGTCATCCTGTCTTCTGCTAATCTCTTGACCTGAGTCTTCAACTCATCCAACGATGTAACATCCTGCGTCTTGTTACTTTCGTCTATATCGTTCCTCAACTTGTCAATCTTTCCTTCGCACGTGTTCTTCACTAACGCGACTTGTTCTTTCAACAGATCAACATCTGTTCTAAATAGTGTTGAATCTAATTTCATCGCTTCCTTGCTTTCCGTAAACCTAGCTTCTAAGTTTGCCATACCTGCGATTAATTTTTCATCTAACCCGTCACGTTTCTCTTTTGCTTCGGCATCGACCTCATTATACCGTTCTTCAACAATTGCTCCGACTCTATTTTTAAATAAAGCTAAGTTTTCGTTAACCTTTTGCTCTATATCGTCGTCTATCTTTCTAATATCCTTCTGCAATTGATTTTCTAACGACTTTATATTAGAATTGACCTCTCCCAAGACTTCATCTTTAATGGTCCCAATTACTGTCTTCAAATCTTTTATTTCGTTACCTAGATTCGTTTCTAGACTCTTAATCTTAGTCTCGAAAGATACTTCGGTAGACCAATCTTGAATTTTTCCTACATCTGCCACTAAACCATCGATGTCGAATCTCAACTTCGATACATCTGACTTAATGTCTTTCTGTATGGTCATAACGTCTGTTCTTAAAGTAAAAATATTTTCTTCTCCTCTACTTTCTAACTCGATAATATTTTTCCTTAATATCTGAACATTTTCCTCTCCTTTCATGTTTACTGCAATTATGTCTAATTGTAAAGTTTTCAACATCTCATTATTCTTTAAAGTTAAACTATTCTCTAATCTGGTTAACTTATTTTCTAATTCAGTATTAGTTTCTTCACTACGAGACTGTAATCTCTCTTCCAACGATTTAAAATTATGTTTCAAGTTAGCTTCACTATTTGACTGTAGCCTAGTCTCTAATAACATCAACTCATCTTTGCTATTTGACTGTAGTCTAGTTTCTAATGACTTCAAATTATCGTTCAGATTGCCTTCGTTACTAGCCTGTAATGCTTGTACATTCTCTTTACATTTAGCTTCTAATCTAGCTTCTGAATTATTAATTTGTTCTTTAACTTCAGTTTCCATCTTAGAAATGGTTTCTGCAATTCCAGACATACCCGTCTGTAACTCTCCTAACACCTTCGCTAAATCCTCTGGCAACATAATTATATTTCAATATAGAATTATATAGAGACGTTAGACAACAACACATCACGATGTCTCAATTCCTGCATTCACTTGGGTATAGGGAAAAATATCTTATAACTAACATGATATTACTAATACGATTAACATGAACACTGGATTGGGCACACAAGTACATTGTCTGACTAAGTATAATAAATTTTGTAACACACTTAAATGAACTTGAGATCAATCTCTCAGTAATCTAAATCTGATGTGATTCCATAGAATTAACGAAATCGAAAAGCCCCACTAGTTGGATAAAGCCAATTCTCCCTCTCTCTCTGTACCCGTTCGTCCTGGGGATGCGATGACCCATCTGCTATAACATCACATCCCTGGAGTTCCAGGACAGAGCGGAGTTAAATGAACCTCTAGTCAAATAAGGAATGTGTCGGAAATTCAGCTGAGTTCGTGAAAAAGCAGTGGGTTTCACGAGACAAAGTATCTCTAGGGTCGTTACGGGCTTAAGTTAATAAAAATAATTCAAATATAAATGGGCGCCATCAACTGAATTCCTAGCAAAACCACTTCCTTTCCGGATAAGCCTTACTCAAGACAAGGAAAGAAAAAGGAACATCACACCATCATCAGATCACAACTAAGATAAAAACAAATTTATTTTACTTTGATAGTCAGACAGACATTTTAAATATAATTCCTACCTGAGAGTATGGTCGAATGCAAAGTTAAATTGTCATTGTCCAAAAATCGAACCATCTCCTTTCTAATGCAAAATTATTTCAATCCACTTATCAAGAAAAATGTATAAAGTTCTCTTGGGTTCTCAGGATCACTGTCGCACTATGTCTTTCGTCACTGACATTTGTGAAACCTGAGACCTAATTCTCTTTAATTTAACATCAATGTGGATTTAATTAAGTTACTAATCTGCCTAAACATACACATATAATAATCACTCATGTTAAATATCACATAAATTATGGTTTGCATGGTATAATTTGAACGTAGAACATGTTAATCTAATGTTCCTAAACATTTACTAATTAATTTACATTATTTACATCGTCATTAATCTCTTATCTGTGAATTACAGAAAATTCAAATTCTCATTGGTTATCATCATCATTATTATCAAAATTAAATATTTCTCACATTAATTCTTACTTCAAAATTCCAAATATTCCTGTCAGAATCGTTAATTCATCACCATTACATCATTTAAATTCACATTTTAAGTTGCAATTCCTTCGAATCATCTCTCAATTAAATTTATTTAATTCCATAAAAATTCATTAATCATCAGCTTCTTTAATTAATCATCACCTTCTAATTCAGTTATTCATCATCATTACAATCGTCTAATAATTCATTTCAATCAGTTTAATTAATTCAATCTTTAATTCATCCACTTATTTAATTCATCGATTTATTTCAAAATTTAATTTATCAACTTATTTAAATTTCAATCATCTGGTTATTTAGATTATTATTTCATCTAGTCATTCTGATTTTTATTTCATTAGGTCAGATCGTTAATATGCTTAAATCTCAGATTATTATTTCATTAATTATTATTTTCAGAAAATCTTGTATTATCAACTTTATTTATTTGTTTAATTTCCTAACAAATTGTTTAATATGGTTTATAGAACGTTGTCTTACAGTTTTATTACTTCCAAGTTATATCTCGTATTTAATTATCATGCCAAAAATATTATTGTCTCCACGACATCACGTTGGATCTAACTATCCACAACGACATTATATTTCTTCAATATTCCAAATATCACATTTGAATATAAGAATTGCTACAAAAACTCCATAAATATTCAGCACATACAGCATGAATTTCAACAAATACGCTAGACTGGGTACAACGACCTCATGTCCGCTTCAAAATACATTATCAACGTTGCAACTATCAAATGGCAAATTCCACAAAATGCCTATCACAAACTTCATTTAACCACGTTGCATGATCTACAAAAATATATAAATGGCTTCAAATTATTAACGCACATAATCTCCAATGACTGTAATTACTCTGATCATATCTAGACAACTTCTTAAACAATTGGAAAAACATTACTTCAGTAATTTAATATTTGCTTTCAAATAGCATAAATTCTCTTTCACAAGTTTCATAATTCACATCGTAGAAAAACATCAATGTGCTATAATCTCTCACATCAAAATCTGCAATACTGATCTGCCTTAAAATAATCATGACCATTAATGATTAATCTTACAAGATTAAATTACTTTAAATCCTTCTCAAAGGTATCAAACACAATTATAAAAATCATCAAAGCATCAGCTGTAATAGCTGTTAAAACTGAAATTACTCTCAAAAGAGTATAGCAACAAAATATTGGATTGGCAAACAAGAATTACTAAATGCAATCCTGTTGACATTTATCGTTACTTTATTTAACAAAATTTCGACTGATATGTGACTAGTAGTTCCTTGTTTAATTCACTTACATCTCGTGTACATTCGGATGATAAAATGAGTTCCTCAATGGCGAGTAAGATGTGTAACCACCGTGCAATCGTATAAATACGAAGGACCTCGCCCCGTCGACTTGGATGATAGTTCCCTGAACGGTGGGTAAGGTGAGTAGCCACCATACAATCGTATAAATACGAAGGACCCCACCTCGTGGACTATATGAATGAATGTACTAGAAAGGAATCAACAAGTTTCTAGTTGTCATATAAAAGCGACGTTCATTCACTAAAGTGAATAACTTCTTAATATCTCCAAACAATCCAATGGAAAAAATTCCCTACTGATGAATAATACACACTCGCTAGTATGCAATGAACTGACGAAGTAGTTTCTGATAATCAATTGCAGATCACGAGTTCGAAATACTCGCTACTCAAAAAAAACTATTCATGAAAAATACCCTAGCTGGAAAAATGTCTATAAGACCAAACATCTTCTTAATAAAGCCAAACAACGGTGAGAATATCGAATAATGATGCCTGCCATATCATATGGTCACTCCATATTCTAGCAAATTCGAAGTATATAAATTCAAACCATGTCTTAATAATCAAATCACTCCTATTAGAAAAATATACATGTGTGCCCAGTATTCATGAAAATAATCGAATCAGGTAGATAGAACTCTTACAATACCTTTCATTATCAGTTGTAATATAATTTCCAAGATCGTCGATTTTTCCTACCTAAAGATTTCTCGTAAGATCGGCGTGAATATCATTTCATCCATGAAATGATGATTTCCTTCGAAATCCCAAGCGAATCAGCTGTTGGACTCCTCTCGTCAGGAATCGAATCCATCGCTCTGTGGTGCCATCTTGTCTCTATTCACGTTTACTCGATCATGTTGAACCTCGGATTACCCATAGCGGATATCGTCCAACTCCTTCTCGAAAAGTTCATGGTAACAGCGGACCCCCTACTCTTCTTCTAATATACGCCACTGTTCCGATAAATGTTCAGTTTGAGAATTGTAAGTCCTCTCTCAACTTACTGCAAAGTTCGACTTGAGTAAAATAAAAATTTTACTAGATAGTGTTCAAGATTACGATACACCCTGTATCTGTCTATAATATGTAATCCATGAAAATGGCATAAGATAAAAATCTTATAAATGCACGCTGTAATGTTCATCAGAGCCTATGCTAAACATTCAGTTTACTTGAAATAGTAAAAAGTCGTTTGAATGTATTATATAACAGCATGGTTATAAGGTTGTATGTGAAAGCCTGTGTTCGAACAACGTCGAAATGAAGCTTGAAATAAAGTCTTCATATGCGATCAGTGTGGTTTTGAAATACCCCGGCTATCTACAATTGTCTTCTCGGCTAGGTCGCCTGTATCAACGACCCACGCGGCCTGCTCTGCTCGGTGATACGAGAAATGTCGCCTACACTTGCCGTGACGGTTTACGTGTGTTGCGTGACCTTCAATGCCCGTCTCGCTGTGCTATAGAGCTGCTCTGTACTGCTCGCCTCATTGAGCTCAACTGAACTGCTCAGCGCTGTGTTCCAGCTTATGAGCTCCGTGCGGCACGTGGCTAATTCTCCCCACCACGGTGCTCCTACGTCACGAAGATAGTCTCGAACCCGACTCCTCTCGGCTGTTCTGTTATACAATAACTTATTTCCATAAAATTATTTCCACATATAATGCATGTCATATATACTCTTCTAAGTTGTTTTAACTTATTATAATCCCATATATATTTCAATAAAGTTTCACATCTTTATTAATAATTCTATCTTCTTACAGATTTCAATGCCTCCTTGATTCTCGACCTCCTACGTCATCTTGGCTTTCTTCTTGACGCGATCGATGCGCTATCATATCAGCTTGCCTTCCAAAACCTCAACTATAGCTTAATGTCAGCTGGCGTAGCCGATAGCCTAAAATAGGTATCGGGTACAGTACCAAATTTCGTTCAATTCGGTTTCACCGTGTTTGAATTGATAGGGGGAATGGATTTGCACACATACATGGCCGCCATCTGTAGACTATTGGGCTGATGACCTTGTTGTTTAGTCAAAAGACACTCGCCATATGAATGTATGGTGTTGAAAAATTTGGTAGAGATCGGATGATCAGGATAGTCGTAATTTGGTTTAAGCTTTGAACATTTGGGTGGCCACCATTACGTTTCCGTCAAGATGGCGGCGATATAAAACATGACCCTGAGGTGCGCTTTGCTAGTGCTACCTATGTACCAAATTTCTTTCAATTTGGTTTCACCGTGTTCGAGCAAGACGGGCGAGATCCTCACGACGTGTGAACAGCAGCTGACAAGATGGAGAGAACACTTTGCGGAGGTTCTTAATAGAGATAGAGGACCAGAAAGTAAGCAGCGAGGAGAAGATGAAGAGGAAGCAGAAAGTGATCCAAGCATCAGCCTCGACTCCCCAACTCGGGGCGAAATACGGACAGCGTTGAAGCAGATGAAATGCGGGAAGGCACTAGGTCTGGATAATATCCCAGCGGAAGTACTGAAAGCTGACCAGGATATTACGATCGATCTGCTGCACCCGCTGTTGGAGAAGATCTGGAAGGAGGAGAAAATACCAACCGACTGGAAGAAGGGGTTGATAGTCAAGTTGCCGAAGAAAGGGGACACCACAAACTGTAACAACTGGAGGGGTATCACCTTGCTGTCCATTCCAAGCAAAGTGCTGGCGAGAGTCATCCTGAATCGTATAAAAGACTGCGTAGAAAAAAGGCTTCGGAAGGAACAGGCTGGATTTCGACAACATCGCAGCTGTGTGGATCCCATCAACACCCTCCGAATCATCCTGGAGCAGAGTGTGGAGTGGCGGAATACCCTTTACCTCACATTTGTTGACTTCGAGAAAGCCTTCGACTCCGTAAATCAAAGTATCATGTGGAAGACCCTCGAGGAATATAAAATTCCAACAAAGATCATCAGAATCATGGAAGAGATGTACGAAGGGTATGAGTGCCAGGTTCTTCACGAAGGCAAATTAACAGAAAAGATAAAGGTAAGTTCCGGAGTGAGACAGGGGTGTGTCCTTTCCCCCACTCTCTTCCTGTTGGTCCTGGATAGTGTGATGAAGAAGGTAATGGGAGGACGGAAGAGGGGTATTCAATGGGGTATAAATGACAGGCTTGAATATCTGGATTTCGCAGACGACATTTGTCTTATGGCACAACGGTACCGAGACATAGAAGATAAGCTGGGGAGGTTGCAGAGAGAAGCAGAACGTGCAGGACTGATGATCAACACCAACAAGACCAAAGAGATGAGGATAAATTCTGACATCACGACTAGTTTGACAGTCAACGGAAAGGACATTGAGCGAGTTGAGTCCTTCCTCTACCTTGGAAGTATAGTCACAAATGATGGGGGAACAGAGGAAGATGTTCGAAGCCGTATCAGGAAGGCAAATAGTGCCTTTGTCCAGCTCTACCCTATCTGGAGGAATAGAAACATTTCCAGGAAGACCAAGCTCCGCCTTTTCAATAGCAACGTAAAGTCGATTCTTCTCTACGGCTGTGAAACATGGAAAGTCACAAAACCGATCAACAACCAGCTACAGGTGTTCATTAACAGATGTCTGCGTTGCATCATGAATGTGAGGTGGCCGGACATAATCTCAAATGAAGATCTTTGGACCATCACCAATCAACAACCGATTAGCATCCAGATCAAGGAGAGGAAATGGCGCTGGATTGGTCACACACTAAGGAAGCCAGATGGAGCTATTGAGAGGGCGGCGCTAGACTGGAATCCTCAAGGCGCCAGGAAGCGAGGTCGACCTAAGAAGACCTGGAAGAGGACGATCGAAAATGAAATTGCAGAGGTGGACAAGAACTGGAGTCAAGTGAAGAGAATGGCCAGGAACCGTACTGCGTGGAGAAATTTCGCCAAGGCCCTATGCTCCGGAAGGAGCGGCTGGAATTAAGCTAAGCTAAGTTAAGTGTTCGAATTGATAGGGGAGGGGGGCAGACATTCAGAGTACACACACATACACACACACACACACACACACAGACTTTCTCTCTCTCTCACACACACAGAGACACACAATTTTCCGCCCTGTGTTGATCTCATAAGTCTACTTTCATTTTTTGCAAAAATCGAAAGTAGGCTAAAAATAGCCCTTCAAATCCCCTATGGGCAATGGTCTCCTGCCTAGACAGGGATTTCGCTCAATTGTAGTGATGAAGTGAGTAGTCCTAAGGAAGCATTTTATAATTATTATCAAAACATGAATAATATACTTGCTGATATTCTGTTGATGTGAGTTCTCTAAGCTTTAATTTGGTCTAGGGGACCCAGATCTTATTTCCCCTGTACCCTTTAGTTCCATTAGGCTAATTCAAATAAATGTCATAAGCATTACGTGCGGAAGTTTGTGCCTCTGATAACTTTTGCGTGACGCCATGTTGGATTTGTGCTCATCAGGTTATTGAAAAATCCACAGGTGAACTTATTTTAATGGTCTTTATGAACATACAAAATTTCAGTTTGATTACTGTAATAGATTCGTAGATATTGATAACTGGTGAAATCTTTCGGATGATTCCAATGTTGAATTATTCTATATGTAGGCAAGCCCGTGCAGGACCCCTTCTTAGGGCGGTGGACTGCCATGGCCAGAGGGCGCTAGCACTATGCAGGGGGAGACTACTGGGGGGTCTGGGGGAGTATGGAATATGATAACTAAAGCGTTAATCGCACATGATGCTAGGTCTATTAGGCTTTTCTGGCAGCTGGTCATGGTACGTATGGACCATCATACGTACACATATCGTACTTGTATTTGTCAAACACAATTGTTTGGTAAATTCTAATGCTCATTTGATCCATTTCAAATATTTGGAATGTCTTATGGCAAAATAAAAGACAAAGTAGTAGTTGAAACATAATTAGTGTAATTTTGGTAAACTACTGTACACACATACAAAATAAAGACGAGACAATTTTACATTACATACATTTCAAAAAAAGTTACCAGCATTTGCTACTTAATTTCTTAAGGAAAGTAACAAAAACAAAAATGTTCACAAATGTAATGTTCTTTGAGTGAATTTACAAACTACACCTGAAGAAGTCTTTTTAATTCGGAGCTGGAGTGGCAAATATAATCAATAACGGTGTCTGGATCTATGGAGTACAAAATATCAGCATCTGAGTGCATTAACTTTTCGTTTGTCAAAGATGATATCAATCTGGTTTTGATAAGTTTCAATTTAGAAAATGATCGATCGCAAGAGACTTGAGTCAATGGGATGGTTAGAAGAAATGTATATACTTTAGAAAGTTCTGGGTATTGTAAACAGTACATGTTATATTCTAATATAATTTTGAGTGCACACTTGATACAACAGTTGCATGATGGCGACACGTTGCTCTGGATCTCGTGGTCTTCATCATCATCTTCTTCTTGATCATCGTCATCATCACTGTGGCCATCGATTTTCTCGTCTGAGACATCTTCATACTCATAGTCAGCGTTCAAACTTGCATTTGAAATCTGGGGCCATACATTCATGAATGAGATAAGTTCTTCTTTCAGGTTTTCTTCATCAACGTTCAAAAGTAATTCTATTTTCTTCAAGGCTTTAACAGGAAGAGATTCCTGGGATTTCAGTCTTTTTGTATCGAAACAGGCCAGATCAAAATAGAGCGATTTGTGCTGCACAAAACGGCTTTCCATAGTTTGGACAGCTGTATCCACAATTACGAAGAAGATCTTAATTTTGAATTCTTCTTCGGGAGAAGTTCCAGCACTGTCGTCTTCGGCAAGTTCTCCTGCCATTTTCTTTAGTTTATTCTTTCTTTTCTCAGTTATTGCTTTAACAATAACGATGTCATTAAGAGTTTCATCGGTCTTTGCTCTTTCTTCAAGTTTCTGCGCCATTTTCGAACAAAGCGTTGTGCTGAATTCAAAGTTTCAGAAAACTTGTCTCGTAGGCGTTTTAGTCTACTGACAAGACTCAATATTCATCAACGCTTGGGCGTGGTCTAGATTCTTTGTTTGGAGATAATCTGATAGAGGCGTAGTGATTTTGAATCCTTGCCAGAATACCATGCCAACAACAACTATTGTTTCGAAATCCAGATACTTGTTAGGTAAAGCAGTTGCTTCATGTCTCACTTTGGCGTTGAAATCAGTTGAATGTAAAATTTTGAACAGAGCCAATACCAACTCCAGATAAATGTGTTTAGCTTTAGCTGTGTTTGAAGACTGTTCTTCAGAAGAGTTCTACTTATTTATTCTGCCGAATATTTCCTTTGCTGCGTTGCTGCAGCTTCGCCATTTAATGGCTTCAACTTGTACTCAGGAATTTGCTCCCTGAACTTGTCCAGTCTTTTAATTTAATCCTAAAAAAAAAACTGGGTCTCTTGCATTACGCTGAAAAATGAGATTGATATAGTGAGGTACTGAGCTGTATCAGATATTACAAGATTTAAAGCGTGCACGTAGCACCACGTGTGAATGTGATTTGGGATTTTGCTGGCCATGTGTGCAGTCAAACCATTATGTTGGCCACTCATGTCAGACGCAGAAGAAGATATTGTTATATCGAAACGTTTAAAATATTAATAAACATAATTTGTCGCCTCCGTAGCGTAGGTCCGGAGGTCCTGGGTTCGATTCCCGGCTCTGCCACGAAATTTGAAAAGTGGTACGAGGACTGGAACGGGGTCCACTCAGCCTCGGGTGGCCCAAATGAGTAGAGGGGGTTCGATTCCCCCTCAGCCATCCTCGAAGTGGTTTTCCGTGGTTTCCCACTTCGTCTTCGGGCAAATGCCGGGATGGTACCTTCTTCAAGGCCACGGCCGCCTCCTTCCCTCTTCCTTGCCTATCCATCCTCACCGTCCCTTACCTTCCCTCATGAGGCCCCTGTTCGCTTTGCAGGTAAGGCCGCCTGGGGGAGATGCAATCCCACCTCACCAGTTGTATCCCTTCCGATTCGATGTTCCCAGCTCTAGGACACTGCCCGTAGAGGCGGTAGTGGTGAGTTCCCTCGCTGAGTCCGTGGGTTCCACCAACCTGGAGGGTAAACGACAAAAAAAAAAGAAACAAAAAATAACAAAAAAAAAACATAATTTCACAGTATCGACAGGGCGGATTACATATATTTTCAAATAGCAACCCATCCCGGCTTCGCTTGGTATCTTTTACAGTTTACCCAGCGTAACCTCAAAGGAGCACGGATTGCAGGTCCCAGATGCAATTCAGAAAAGACGAGCTGAACAGCGATACTCCAAACACTTACACTCTTCTCTGAAGTTTTAACTCGACTCGACTCGACAGTTTGATGCTGGCTGAAGTTGGGATGATAGGCTATCTCGCTTGCTCGTATACTCACTCCGAAGCTAGTAATTTAAATTCCACTTAATGTAGATTGTTGGAAGAAATGAAAACGGAAAAAGCACTTATAGTATTGAAGATAGAGATATGCTGTAATGGACGTTTTTGTAGAACTTTTCATGCTGAACAATTCTTACACTCATAGTATATAGATATTTTAACGGTTTACCCAGTGTAAGCTTAAAAGACACACGGATGGCAGGTTTTTCTTCAACTCGATTCACTGCAATCGATACTGCTCGTCTTTCTTTGGTCATAAATGAATGTATTTCTACAGAAACCTTCCTTGAGAAATCCTTTACAGACTGGTGAAAACCACATCAAAATCCATCGAGTGGTTCTCGAGATTACCTGTTACATCCATACCTGTGTCCGGGCGGGGACACCAAGAGCCCGCCGATGAGCCTAGCTTGGTGTCCTAGGCGAAACCCCACACAAGACACGGCACAAACCTAGAAGAATTGCTGAGTTTTAATTCACCGGCCGTGAAAGCCAATATACCATCTTTTTGGAAGCCTTCATAGGGAGGTTAAGGCTGCTTGAGCTTTTAGTTCTCGTAGTCAAGTGGTGCAGTTGCACCTTATATAAAGGGAGGTGGCGCGCAGTTCGTCACTCCTGTGGGGATCCGGGCGGGGACACCAAGAGCCCGCCGATGGCCTAGCTTGGTGTCCTAGGCGAAACCCCACACAAGACACGGCACAAACCTAGAAGAATTGCTGAGTTTTAATTCACCGGCCGTGAAAGCCAATATACCATCTTTTTGGAAGCCTTCATAGGGAGGTTAAGGCTGCTTGAGCTTTTAGTTCTCGTAGTCAAGTGGTGCAGTTGCACCTTTATAAAGGGAGGTGGCGCGCAGTTCGTCACTCCTGTGGGGGTCCGGGCGGGGACACCAAGAGCCCGCCGATGAGCCTAGCTTGGTGTCCTAGGCGAAACCCCACACAAGACACGGCACAAACCTAGAAGAATTGCTGAGTTTTAATCGGGGACTTTGTTTTATACTATGTAGAGATATTAAACTATTTATTTTTATCTTAAGTCAATATTTAGAATATTGAAACCGTACCGGTTTCGGTCACATTTTGACCATCTTCAGGTGGTATATGATAAGTAACTGAGTAGTACCATACTAATAGTTCACAGAGTAGAAATAAAATAAAAATCAGATCAGTTACAATAATTTTGTTAATAATGCATTAAACTATTATTTCTATTATCGAGCGAAATTTATTGGAGATTATTTCATGCTTGAAAATTGATATGGAAGTATTGTAACAGATCTGATTATTTTGTTGAAATTTTACTGTGTGGACAACTGGTATGGTACTACTCAGTTACTCATCATAAATCACGCTGAAGAAGGCCGGTAGGGTTTCAATATACTAAATATTGACTTTAGGTAAAAATACATAGTTTAATATAATTAACACGTCAATTAGGAATCGGGCTACGATGGTCATTTTTATGTCATTCTACTATGTAGAGATATAACATTTCCCTTGTTTTTTTGAAGTTTTCAACACGCCAAGCTGAAATGGATACAGATTGCGCAATTGTCTTACTACTGTACCTTAACGCCACGCCATCAAACCTTTACATAATGTATAGCTTTGTTTTATATTAGATGTTGATTGATTTAGGGGCATTGCGACATTGTGGTCATGTAGCCCAGTGTACTAGGGTGTGTGCGGAATTTGTCTGATTATATTGATGTCTGTATTAGTGTGTGTATTCGTAATTCTGGCAAGGATTGGGAAGGAGACGGCCGTAGCCTTAAGTTAGGAACCATCCCTGCATTTGCATGGAGTAGAAGCTGGAGGATGCCAAGAAAATCCACGTCCAAAATGGCTGAGATGAGAATCTTCTCAGTTTTGCCTCACGAGGCGTAGTTGACGTTGTTCAAGCCCTCAGATCAGAAATAATATTTCTTGGCAGAGCCTGAAATCAAACCCGGATCTCCGGGAGAGCAGCCAAGAATACTAGCCGCTGCACCACGAGGTGGTAGTTTATTCTTGTGTTGTTGTTGTTGTTGTTCTTGTTGTTGTTGTTGATGATGATTATTCATTTAGCGGCTTTTTCGACAACGTGGTCATGTATCCCCGTGTACTTGGGAGTGAGTGGAATTTGTGTGATGGAAATACAGTTGGCCTACAGGAGAGCTTCGTTTGGAATACAGTACAGAATGAGAATGAACGATAAACCAAGTCTAAATTAAATACAGAAACAAATTAACATCATCAAACACCATAAACAAAATATGTGTTATATTGCCTTTCACCGATGATGATGATGATGATGATGATGATAATTGTTGTTCTAAGGGGCCTAACATCAGTGGACTCTTGGTGTCCGTGCCCGGATCGCCACAAGAGTGGCGAACTGCGCGCTACCTCCCTTCTTTTTGAAAGCCTTTAAATGGAGGTTAAAGCCTGCTTGAGCTTTCAGCTCTCGCAGCAAAGAAGCGCAGAAAGGGGGAGGTCCGGGCACTGACACCAAGAGCCCGCTGATGAGTCTATCTTGGTGTTCCTAGGCGAAACCCCGCACAAGACACGGCATAGACTTCGAATCATTGCTGAGTTTTAAAATATGTGCCCTTATATATTTTAGAGAAAATAATTCAGCAGATGACGAGGAGGGCGTGTCATTTGGATGAATGGGGAAGTTATCCTTGGAGGAATCGATCTCGCACACGGAACTCCAGTGAGCTGAACCACAGCCAAGAGTGGCTCTTCGTGTCTATTTATCTTCATTAGATAGAATTGTAATTGAGAACAAGGCTTTACCGCATTGCTTTGACTGGTCAACCTCATACTGTAGTGTACGTTTGCTTCGCGCAAACATCATCATCCCATAGTACTGTATGCTCAGCCAGGCAGCTTACATTACTGTGGTCGGTTTGGATTCACGGTTCTGCCAAGTAATATAATTCTCTTTTTGCTGTTAAATCGTATTAGGGTAAATTGCTACAAAATACATTCAGTCGGTAAAATTATTATTAATGTTTTATAAAGAAACGGTTTCGGTCACATTATTACCTTCATCAGCATGTATAATTACTTCTCACGTCGGCCATCCTTGAAATAGCGTTGCTTGGTTTCCAACTTCTAGTCGAGGTGAATGCTGGAATGATACTTAAATTAAGGCCACCTCTTATCTAGAAGCTATCACTGGACAACTGCGAATAAGGTTTTATTCGAACTTCAGCTATCCTAGAAGTAATTTTACGAGTTTTTCTCACTTCTACTCCAGGCAAATGCAGGGATAGTACCGAATTAAGATGGACATCTTCTACGAAACTCCAACCCTAATTACAAACACACTCACTAATACAGACATCACAATAACACAGTTTATGAGATAGATTCCACACTCACCAAAAAGCACCATGTCTATAGGGCCCTAAATGAAAGGACAAGAACAACAACAGCTAATACGAGATATATTTCAGGATGTCACATCAGAAGTATAATAAAAAATACAGGGTGAGTTTGGGGAAAAGGTCAGATTCTGAGAGGTGATAATCTAGGTGATTTTACAGTGGAGCAAACGCACTTCATATTCTCAACAGTATCCGAAATTCTCCTTTCATTTGTCATCGTAGTTTCATTCCGTCTTTGTGGCTAAGCAGTGATCCGAATGGCCCCGCGATCGATTCCCAGCTGGATCGTTGATTTAAACTTTGTACTCTAAATACCCTTGGAACAGGAATTGGGTATTTGTATCGTCTTACACACGGATGTCAAATCGAAAGAGTGGTCGAGGTCGGCCAAATTATTACTATGACTTTACCGAGTTTCATTGAAATCGCTCCAGCTGTTTAGAAGTTATTAGGGGACACACACACACACAAGGACGCACACACACACATACATACACACACGAACGAAAGGTGATCTCATAAGCCAATTTTAGCCTAATTTCGATTTTTGCAAAAAATGAAAGTAGACTTGTGAGATCACTACAGGGCGAAAAAAAAGTGTGTCTGTCTGTGTGTATGTGTGTGAGTCTGTGTGTGTGTGTGTGTGTGTGTGTGAGTGGGTGTACTCTGAATGTCTGCCCCCCCCCCCCCCTATCAATTCGAACACGGTGAGCGCAAATTGAACGAAATTTGGTACAAAAGTAGAAATAGCAAAGGACACCTCAGTGTCATGTTTTATATCGCCGCCATCTTGACGGAAACGTAATGGCGGCCACACAAAGGTTCAAAGCTTAAATCAAATTACGACTAACCTAATCATCCGATCTCTACCAAATTTTGCAACAACATACCTTTATGGGGGCAGCATCCTTTGACCAAACTAATAGGTCATTAGCCTAATAGTTTGCGGATGGCGGCCATCTTTGTGTGAAAATCCATTGCCCCTATTAATTCGAACACGGTGAAACCGAATGGAACGAAATTTGGTACAGAGGTAGTACTAGCAAAGGGCACCCCAGTGTCATGTTTTATATCGCCGCCATCTTGACGGAAACGTAATGGCGGCCACACAAATATTCAAAGCTTAAATCAAATTACGACTAACCTAATCATCCGATCTCTACCAAATTTTGCAACAACATACCCATATAGAGGAAGCATCCTTTGACCAAATGAATAGGTCATTACCCTAATAGTTTGCGGATGGTGGCCATCTTTGTGTGAAAATCAATTCCCCCTATTAATTCAAACAGGGTGAAACCGAATGGAACGAAATTTGGTACAGAGGTAGCACTAGCAAAAGGCAACTCAGTGTCATGTTTTATATCGCCGACATATTGACAGAAACGTAATGGCGGCCACACAAAAGTTCAAAGCTTAAATCAAATTACGACTAACCTAATCATCCGATCTCTACCAAATTTTGCAACAACATACCTTTATGGAGGGAGCATCCTTTGACAAATCTAATAGGTCATTAGCCTAATAGTTTGCGGATGGCGGCCATCTTTGTGTCAAAATCGATTACCCCTATTAATTCAAACACGGTGAAACCGAATGGAATGAAATTTAGTACAGAGGTAGCACTAGCAAAGGGCACCTCAGTGTCATGTTTTATTTCACCGCCATCTTGACGGAAACGTAATGGCGGCCACACAAATGTTCAAAGTTTAAATCAAATTACGACTAACCTAATCATCCGATCTCTACCAAATTTTGCAACAAGATACCTTTATGGAGGAAGCATTCTTTGACGAATCTAATAGGTCATTGGCCTAATAGTTTGCGGATGGCGGCCATCTTTGTGTCAAAATCGATTAACCCTATTAATTCGAACACGGGGAAACCGAATGGAATGAAATTTGGTACAGAGGTAGCACTAGCAAAGGGCACCTCAGTGTCATGTTTTATATCGCCGCCATCTTGACGGAAACGTAATGGCGGCCACACAAATAATCAAGCTTAAATCAAATTACGATTAACCTAATCATCCGATCTCTACCAAATTTTGCATCTACATACCATTATGGAGGGAGCATCCTTTGACGAATCTAATAGGTCATTGGCCTAATAGTTAGCGGATGGCGGCCATCTTTGTGTCAAAATCGATTACCCCTATTAATTCGAACACGGTGAAACCGAATGGAATGAAATTTGGTACAGAGGTAGCACTAGCAAAGGGCACCTCAGTGTCATGTTTTATATCGCCGCCATCTTGACGGAAACGTAATGGCGGCCACACAAATATTCAAAGCTTAAATCAAATTACGATTAACCTAATCATCCGATCTCTACCAAATTTTGCAACAACATACCTTTATAGAGGAAGCATCCTTTGACAAATCTAATAGGTCATTAGCCTAATATTTTGCGGATGGCGGCCATCTTTGAGTGAAAATCGATTCCCCCTATTAATTCGAGCACGGTGAAACCGAATGGAACGAAATTTGGTACAGAGGTAGCACTAGAAAAGGCCACCTGAGTGTCATGTTTTATATCACCGCCATCTTGACGGAAACGTAATCGCGGCCACCCAAATGTTAAAGGCTAAAATGTAATTACGACCAACCTAATAATCTAGTCTCTACCAAATTTTGCAACAACAAATCTTTATGTGGGAAGCATATTCTGACCAAACTGCTAGATCATCAGCCCAATAGTTTGCAGATGGTGGCCAAGTATGTGTGCAAATCGATTCCCCCTATCAATTCAAACACGGTGAAACCGAATTGAACGACATTTGGTACAGAGGTAGCACTAGCAAAAGGCACCTCAGTGTCATGTTTTATATCGCCGCCATCTTGACGGAAACGGAATGACGGCCACCCAAATGTCAAAAGCTTAAATCAAATTTCGACCATCCTAATAATTTGATCTCTACCGGATTTTGCAACAACATGCCTATTTGTGGAAACATCTTATGACTGACTACAAGGTCATCAGCCCAATAGTTTGCAAATAGCGGCCATATATGTGTGCAAATCCATTCCCCAGATCAATTCAAACACGGTGAAACCGAATTGAATGTTTTTTTTACAGAGGTAGCACTAGCAAAGGGCACCTCATATTCATGTTTAATATCCCTATAGCACGTTGTATTTCAACAAGCTACTACAACCAACATTCAATTATACTCCTTGGAAAGGACAAAGAGTTATAACAATACCCTTGCATTTAGGAGAAAGTAGGCTCTATGTTCTTTACTGAACATCTTGTTTTATACATGAAAATAGGCTTAAATACACTATTACTCAATAGGTTAAAAATGGCAACTATTACTCAACTCATCACATGTACGATTCCCGTTCTTTGATGCTTCCAACTCTCTTAGGGTCTTAAAACTAATGGGATGTAGGTTGGCAACCATGGGAACCCAGCTGAGCAAGGCATTGCTTCGGCTCACTTATAACAGGCTTGCCAACTATTTCGGCCCCAATATTATTATATATCCGAGGCCTAGGGTATCTTTCATTATCCTGCATTACTTGGCACTTATCTTGTCTTTCCTAGTACCCTTATTTTTCCAGAGGTCAGACCTGGTATCCCTGCTTACAGTGCGAGGACCCTAAGGATACCGAGTATTCTTCGGTATGTGAATTGTGTACTTTATCAGGCACCATTATGCTAGGCATTTTATGTTTTCATTCTAAGGCCATGAGTAGGATTCTTGTAACGTTCAAAATGGAACTTATTCGGAATTGGCTGATAACCGTATGATGGTATTTTGAGGTTAAAAATCTGGACAATTAATACAAATTAAATGAAAAAATATTCAGAAAAAGTAACAGTTGTTTGTTGAGGAACACTTTTCTCAGTTGTATTCCAACCGAATACTCTCTGAATGTTTTCACATACTGAGAATAGCTACCTTCAGAATGTTAACCTATAATAATTTTCATCTGAAGCCGAGAAAAGAAAATTATAATCCATTAAACATTAATTTTGAAAAAAGTTTAAGGAAGTTGGATATAATTTTTTAAATTCTATTATAATATTAATGAACTAAATGGGTTAACATTCTGACGTTAGCTATTCTCAGTATGAGAAAGAAACTTACAAAGCATTTGGTTGAGAAACAATTGTGATAAGTGTTCCTGAACAAACCAATGTTTCTTTTCTTCTGAATTTCCATCGTTAAAATTTGTACTATTTTTTGAATGTTCTAACATCAAAATATCATCACGCGGTTACCATTCAGTTCAGTATAAGTTACTGTTTGCACGTTACAAGAATCTTAGCCATGGCCTTAACACA
Source organism: Meconema thalassinum (assembly GCA_946902985.2). Taxonomy (NCBI): domain Eukaryota; kingdom Metazoa; phylum Arthropoda; class Insecta; order Orthoptera; family Tettigoniidae; genus Meconema; species Meconema thalassinum. Next base: position 597,560,922 of record OX336388.2, on the reverse strand, counting down.
AAACGAGAAAATGCCTAGGATAATGGTGCCTCATAAAGTGCACAATTCACAAAGTCAAGAGTACACAGTATCCTTAAGGGGGCAGGTTGTATGTAGCATGGTGCTCCCTGTATAGCACTGCACCCTCAAGGGCACAAGACTGAAGAGCTTTCTTTAATGAAAATGAAAATCCACAGCCTGCTTCCAGTCGACCGACTGGGTCAGGGAATGGAATGAATGAAGACCCATCTAGTGGCAAGGATATGTACTGTGCCGGCTGTCGAAGCCTGTCGCACTCCCCTAAGGCAATGATTAAATGAATGACAGATGAAATGAAATGAGAGTGTAGAGTGTTGCTGGAATGAAATTGTGACAGGGAAAACCGGAGTACCCGGAGAAAAACCTGTCTGCCTCCGCTTTGTCCAGCACAAATCTCACATGGAGTGACCGGGATTTGAACCACGGACCCAGCGGTGAGAGGCCGGCGTGCTGCCACCTACGCCACAGAGGCTAGCTTTCTTTAATCATTAATAATAATAAAATAACATGTGAAGATATCCGGGAGCGTGGCCCACTTAGGGAAAACCTTCAAGAGCATCGGAGTTTTCAACCTAAGACGAAACTAAAGACAGGGAAGACGTGGACGACGGAGGGAAGGTGCAACATCGATTGCGAATGAAAGAGAACTGGGCCAACACAGAAGGAACAGTTGACATGACTTGGTCCCAAGTTGGCCGTAACGAAGCGAGAAGAAGAATAAAATAATAATGGTTGTTGCGGACCATGACTCACACATTTCTACGTTAATAATTAAGCATTATTATTTAACTTATATTCTGAACAAACTCAAAAAATACTTTTAATGTTTCATTGAAAACCTAATTAAAGTGAGCTTCATTTTGTAACCGAAGATTTAACGCCCAATTTAAGAAACGAAAAGTCTAAACATTCCTATAAACATGGGAGATATCAGGGAAACGGGGAAGGTCAGCACCAAGTAAAAACCAAATTTTGAAAAGTGGATAACAATAGTTCCGTTTAGAATTTTTAAATGTAGAACTTTAGTTAGTTATAGTTGTTTTAAGGGGCGGAACTAAGAGGTCATCTGCCCCTAGAACTTTCCTTATAATAGCAAGATGTGTGTTTTTCCTTGGAGACGTATTGTTGTACAAGATTTATGACAGGCGCACTTATAATATTAATTAATTAATTATTACATAGGATTTGTAGCCAATGGCCATAGCAGTGGTTTTTTTTGCGTATGGCTTTTAGTGCCGGGAGTGTCCGAGGACATGTTCGACTTGCCAGTTTTTTTTTGTAGCTGCTTCGAGACGGACACCCAATGGGTGAGCTACAAGTACCGTTGGGGAGGAAAGTTGGAAGGTAAGGACGAGGAGTTGGAAGGTAGCGGCTGTGGCCTATAGTTAGGGACCAACCCCGGCATTTGCCTGGAAGGAAGATGGAAAACCACAGAAGACCATCTTCAAGGTTGCCGGCGGGGGGATTCAAACCTCCTCGCCTCCCGGATGGGAGCGACTGCCAGCAGTCATGCCGTAACGACCACGGCTAACTCACCCGGTCATAGCAGGGTATTTAAATTGACACCCGTGGGCTCCCAGCAAGCCTACAAATTTGGCTACACACTACCAATTGTAGTGATAGGCTCTTTTATATGCCATAGATCTATGACATGGGCCCGCCGGCTTTACTGTTATAATATTGAAATCGCTGTTGTTTAGGCTTGTTAAGCTGTATGTTCCCCCTTAATAACTCTACGTAGTACTATATAAAATTTGTGAATTACTTATAAGAAATTGTTTCTCTGCCCTAATCTCTCGTACAGTGAGATTCTTTTGCTGGAGTGGGACCGGCGGCCGTCTGCCGGGTGCGCCCGCCTTCCGTCAGCCAACTGAGCTCGGTCCGCTGGGTTGCGCGAGGAGGAGGCGAGCTAACCAGTGTAATTAAAGTCCATTAAGTCACTAAACTTTCATCAACGAGTGTGTGTAATGTCAGCGCACATATAAGAAGGTAACATAAACAACAGCTGCAAGATTTAATTAAAGAAGCACAGATGATCTTTTTTTTCTTGGGAATCTGGATGACCTCACATCACCAGTTAAACGTTAGAACTTATCTTTTCACAGAATATACTAAAAATGTTCTCCTTCAGCTGACAGACAGGCATCATTATATTATGTTGCTAATCCTGCCCCCCCCCCCTGCGTGTTTACTGTAATTAATCGAAGCACGGACCTAAGCCCGTTTGTTGTTTAATTGTGGGTTAATTTAACATTCAAAGTGTACAGATCAATCACCCGCACTCTAGTGGAGCTGGAAAACAATATATGGCAGCAGATATCCCTCACAACAGAAGGGAATCACAACGCGTAAACGCTAATTTATTTACACGGTACAGCGCCTGTCTGTCAATTGAAGGAGAACACCCTCAGCATCTCCTGTGGATAGGTAAGTTCTTTAGTCATGATTTGCTGGTGAATTTACCATTAATTAATGTACTTTGTTACGGTTTCCACCTGCGCACAATCCGCGGTGCGGGCTCGATTGGCTGGCAGAAGGCACGCGCGCCCGTCAGCCGGTTGCCCGTCCCGTTCCAGCAAACGAATAACCCTGTATTTTATTAAAATGAGTTGAGAATCCTAGATGAGGGAGATAAACCGTCGTGATTATGTATCAGAGAGGATCATAGGGATATTGACTGATTTTCTTGGAATGAAGTAAACAAAATCATGAGTATTATGTTGTAAATTGTATTCATAATGGAGAGGAGTTTATTATAGTTGCTTCCTCCTGGAAGCTGTGAATATCCCAAAATGCCTGCAACAAAAGAAACGCAGAACTGTAGTTATTTATTAGAGTTGAATTAAGATAAACAATATCATTGGTGGTTTTCCAGACAAAAGAGTAAAAACGTGATCAAATTTACAGTGAAATTGATATAAAGTTCTGACTCCTTTCGACACTATTGAATATAAACTTTCTTGTGGACACAATAACTGCCGTAATTTTGCCCCAATCAGTTTGAATTTCTTACATAATAAGAATCCCATTAAAATCTCGCTCGAGTTCGTTAATAGGCAAAATCGGTCGAAGGGGGGTGAAAATGGGGGGATTTTTTCGAAAAAGTGAAATTTCGCTATAACTCTCTTAATACGTGAAATATCGAATCCATTCAAAGTTCATAATATGTGTCGGATAAGTGCCAAAAATTTATGTCAAATAAGCTTTTTGATAGCACCAACCATTGACCAAAGGGGTGGAAGAAAGTGGGTTTTTCGGGAAACATTAATGATATCTCTCTTAATAGGCACAATATCAAAACCGTACAGAATAGAAAATATTCCCCTAATAATTACCTAAAACTTTTGTCTGAAAGAATTTTTCATATGACCCACCATTACGCCAAGGGATGAGAAAAATGATTTCGGAATTAAAGAAAATGCCAAGTGCTATCAGAGGTTACCATGACAACGCTTCTAAATTGATGAGGGATGAGCTATCAGAGGTTGCCAAGACAACGCCATTGACGAGATCACATTAATTTTTAGCCTACTTTTCACACTTTGCAAAAATGAGGAAAAAGTAGACTTATGAGATCGATCCGGGAAAATGTGTCTGTCTGTCGGTCTGTCCTTCTGTCTGTCTGTCTGTCTGGCTGGATGGCTGTGTGTGTGTGTGTCCGCTTATCAACTCCTAAACGGCTGCAGCAATCGAAACCAAATTTAGTATGAGTAAAGTTGTATACCGAAATATCTCAGGCCCATATTTGAAAAAGATGTTAGTGCTACCAACTGCTAAAAAACGCACTAGAAATTTCAGCTCCATGTTGGATATCTAGGATTGTATATGTTACAGGGAAAGTCGATTCTAAGTAACAGTTGACTCTCCCTAGGCAGAGTCAACTCTTACTGAAAGTATCAGTAACAGTTGATTGAAAACACGCAGATCAACTTTTCCTAGGGAGAGTTAACTATGCCTGCTGTGGTTTAGTAAAAGTTGATTCGCAGATGCTGCTCTGAAAATGTAACCGTGCGTGCCAAACCTTTGTTATGATTATTAAAATATTGGCATTGTTTGGACTCGTACTTCCATTATTGGACCGACCGTTATTGATTTGAACATTTCTTATTTGTATTACCCCATCAAACACCAGGCAGTTGCCATTCTTCATTACTCGGCTCTTTATTTTTGTGCAATAGTGACAAAAGATTCATTTACGTTTAAATAATTAGTTTAAGGTCGCCTCCGTAGCGTAGCGGTCAGCATGGTTAGTTGCCGCCCCGGAGGTCCTGGGATCGATTCCCGGCTCTGCCACGAAATTTGAAAAGTGGTTTGAGGACTGGAACGGGGTCTACTCAGCCTCGGGTGGTCCAAATGAGTAGAGGGGCGTTCGATTCCCATCTCAGTCATGCTCGAAATGGTTTTCCGTGGTTTCCCACTTAGTCTTCGGACAAATGCCGGGATGGTACTGAGACAGTATTTTGCTATTTATTTGAACCCTGATATGACAGCGAGACGTATTTGGAAGTTATTGCTTGACATTATTTTGACTGTAGACTTTGAGGTACAGTTTGCTTCTTATGCACTAAGGAGATGGATAGACTACCCCGCCACGCTCTTGATCACGTGCACAGGACATGCTCACGGACTTGCCTTTGCAACTAGTTGAGGGATATATGAAATGATAATCGATTGGGTTCGATTGTCCACCTCGATACAGGTGTGATGCATCTTGGGTAGACTCCCAGCTGTGACGGGAATGAGCAGTTTTGAAACGAGAGACACTTGAGTAGAGCAACTTATGCAGTGAACATGTTATCGTTCGTATAAGAAAGTTCCGTGTATCACGCGGTAATACGAGTGTTTTCTACTAGCAGCGCGGTTCGAACGAGTGAGCTTAGCCAACACATGGACTTGTTAATACAGATTTCGATGAGGAAATCTGCTACGTATTGGTTTGAAATGCAAGAAAGCATTATTATCAAGAACATTATGACTGGATTTTCTTGTGAGAAACAAGCTATTGGAGTAATGATGTGCTAAACATATCGTTCAGGAATGTAATGCAGTAGCAGAGTTGATCATTTGGAGTGACATCCTTTTGAACTCTACAATGAAGAGAAAGAAAATGTTGGGAACGTTAGTTCTGAGCCAGTGATTTTAAAGTAGCCAAGAATGAAGAAACAACTCCAAAGAAAGGAAACTACTTTACTGATAACGTCGAGGGAGCCTTGTGCAAGCAATTTGCAGGAACTCCGTTTCGTGGACAGTAGTTTTCGGGTTAGGAGGAAGTTGGTTCGGCGACTTGCAGATCCAGCCATGAACTTCTCAGGGATGATGGTTCAATTCCTGACAGGAATGTATATTCCTATATTTTCTTCAATTTCAACCAGAACTTCGCCCAAGGTAGCTGGAAAACTTTTCTTCTCTTGTAGACAGTAGATCTTGTCACCTTTGGTTCGATTCTTTTCACCAATATTTTATTAATTAGTATGAATTTCATTCGAAGACTAGATCTGGTTCTTCTTTATCATTTCTGTCGGAGAGTGTAATTTATTGTGTAGTTAATAGTAAACGTGATGCTATTTAGAGCATTACTTTGTTGCTTTTATTTTGAAAATTTTGGAAATAAAACCAAGCATTCAATTTTGTTGGGAAGATATCTGCAGCATAATTAGGACCAAGACGACGATATCTTTGTATAGGAATAGCAATTAGGAAGAAGATGTCCACACACTCGTGCACTTGAACTATTCCAAAAATATTTCAGTGATACTATTCGTTTGGACTTATGACATTCTAGTAGAAATTCTTTCTTTTAGAAATGATAGTGCATTCTCATCGTTCTTTTCCATGGTTATGGATTTATGGAAATCGTCCAGCGAAAACAATTGTGAATTGATTGCCAAGGCATTTGCAGCCTACTTTCATATATTTTTTGATTAAAGATTTTTCTTCAAATGTAATATTTTTGTTCATTCAGTTTTGCTTGTGTTATTTCAATTCGTTTTTGGGAAGACTCTTGGATAGATCATCGTTTGATTTAATGGTTTGCGTGTATCTATTGATATGATAATAGACTCCTTTCCATGATGTAAGTCTCACGTGTTTTCGTCTGAGTAGTTGAGCCATTTTTCGAGTTTGGATAGGCGAAACTGAAACGACTATTTTGATAGTGTCTATTTACAATTTTTCTCTCACATATAAGTCATTATGGAAATATATATATAAATATATTGGAATTGTGAATCAAATTTAACTACTCACACTATTATAACAGAATTTTTCGTAGACTTTAAAGACGATTATTGTGGAAATGGATAATACAATTTATCTAACAAATTGTTGCTTCTTGTTTAATGAAGTTAGAAAGGAAGTAATCTGTGGCATTTCTATATTCGTCTATGATGGGGCATGATATTTTCAGAGCAATTTCTGAAAGGTTTTAAGTTTAATAACGTTTGGGTTTAATTCTTGACAGCTTTGGAAAGCTGAATTGAGGTATTGCAATTTTGTGCATACGATTTATTCTGTTAGTGCAGCGAATATTTGACATCATTGGATGGTCAATATTAATGCTGGATATTGTTCTTGTAGTCTTTTGAGATGACGTTAACGTAGTTATTGCGTTTTAGTAAGAGTGAAATTAGCTTTTGAGCTATCACCTTTTTGGATATGATGTTGTAGTTATCGTGAATTGGAATCACGAATGTTTTTCTTATATGCTTGTTTTATGCAAGTTGCCCTACGTTTTATTCTCGCCTAGTAGGATTTGCCGGAGATAAATTGTCTATATCATGACACCCATATTCGAGTAACACAGCTACTTCTTGAACAACTTTAACTAATTCATGCAACATAATACATGTGATATTTCAGTAATTTTAGTAAAAATATACTGCATTCTTTGAAGCATATAAATAGTTAATAAACTATTTTCACAACTTGTAACACTATTCGATTATCTTAATTGATTGTTGAATACAACGAATTAAGAAAATGATAACCATGAAACATACTTGTAAAATTAAATGAAGATAGGCAGCGTTGAGAATAAAATCCTAATTGAGGATGTAACTTGTATATAAAGTGTAAAATATGTATAAATCTTTAAGGGTATAACATCAGTACATAATGTAATATTGTATTTTTCTTGTCATTTGTTCAGCGGATGATATGAACAGTAAGATGGGGCCTTATTGTAGGCATTTATTTAAAACTACATTTTTCATCATTTGATCTAAAGAAGCTTTTCTTTAACTTTGTGTCTAATTGACGGACATTCATCATTAATCAGTCAATAAATTGAATTTAATTTTAAAGAATCTTAGAACGACTGGTGTTTTATATCAGAAAAGGGGAGTGCGTTAGGAGGACCAGTGGGTGGTTTTCTTGAGTTTGCTTAGACTTAACGCCCGAGATATTTTTATTTTATTTTAGAGTCTCTTGTTCGAGTTCTTTTGAGCTTCGTTTCATCGTAATTTTATACACCACTGGCATCTTCGTACCGCATTCTTTTATATCGACGTATCCTGATCCCTGGTTGATCCTAGTTGGTAGGTTTTTCAGAGGTCATTTGAGCCGGGTACTTCTAGAATCTACGATCCAGCTATTCCATCGGATTGCAACAGGTAAGACCACGTGGATTACGGGTACATCTATATATGGCGACCCAATCTATGGGGCTATCGAATTGACATTCTCGATTTCTCCAATGCTAAACCCATGTGTGAGAATCCATTTTTATGAGATTATTGAGTTTAGCAGTTTTCGAACGATGTAGTCGTTGGCAAAATTTTCTTTGGCATTGCTACGATTATACACGTCGAATTCGTTGGGAATTCACGTTTCTTCAAATCGTGAAGATGAGTTTACTCAATCTACCTGGCATACAGATAGAATTATCGCCATTGCTTATATTTATTTGTTTTGTGCGTGCCAATTAAAAAGTAATTTGATTGATTACGACATGACCATAAAAGAGATTTCTAGGAAATTTTTATGGATCAGCGTGGTCAGATGGGACATGACATGGGGCCATTTTTCACTCCATGCTTGTCGGCCATTTTGTGTTCGTTACCGGCCATGACTTTTAGATCATCTGTAATAATAGAATCACTTTCTTTAATAATAATATAAATAATTCATCATTTCAATTTTAATTTAAACCGTTTCTAATATAAATCACCGTCGTTGCATACCTCCTATTTTCTTATAGACTTAATTTATATAATAAGTTTAGAAGCAAAACAAAATTCAATGCTTGTATTGGTGAAAAGGGTCATTCTAAATGTGTCAATTCTGCTATTTATGTATTGCATTCCTGTGTTTTCTATAATTGTATTTACCATGACAGCTGTATCAAATGAGGACATTGCCAATATGTTGATGGCAATCCAGGAGAAGATGGGCAGTCACGCTAATGAATTAGCTGAGATAAGGAGTAATTGCCAAACTAGTTTTGACAATATTAACTCCATTGTCAATAAGAATACTGAATTAGTTCAGGGATCTGTAGGGGATATTAATCAAATATCTTCAAGATAGTAATCGTAAGATTGCAGCTAAAGCTAAAGATATAAAGGAAAAGATAAATGATGTAGAAACAGGCATCGACAGTGTGACAGCCGATGTCAAGCTTGTTCAACTTGACATTAGCAGTGTTAATGTAGAAGTTGGTCATGTTAGATCTAATGTTGCATCATTAGAAGTAAAAATAAATTCAACAGAAAGTAAAATTGATTCAGCTCAAGTTGATATTACTGCAATGCAAGGTAAAATAGATTCAACTGAAGGCAAATTAGATGCAATGCAGAGTAAAATAAATTCAACAGAAAGTAAAATTGATTCAGCTGAAGGCAAATTAGATGCAATGCAGGGTAAAATTAATTCAACAGAAAGTAAAATAGATTCGACTGAGAAAAAGATAGATGCAACTCAGGCTAAAATTAACCTAACAGAAGGCATTGTAACTGGTATACGAGCTAGTATTTCTACCATAAAGGAGGATGTTAGAAATATTAAATCGGAACTAGATAGTAATCAGAAAGAAAATAAAATTAGTTTAGATGCATTGCAATTGCAGTTTTCAAACGAAGCAAGTGCAACGCAAGAAACTCTAACCAAATTAGAGGGTGATATGGCCCAACTTAAAGAAAAGGTTGAAGATCACAACAAGGTCTTGAGAAAAGATATTGAGATCGATCTCAAGGCTATTGTTAACGATCAAGTGACCATCTTAAGGGGGGAAATCACGAAAATAAATGCAGATGTCATTAAAAGTATTAAGTCAGATTTTGAATTAAAGATTAACAGAACAGAATTAAGACTTAACCAAGATATTTCCCAGGCTAGAATAGACACTGATAAACGAATCGATTCAGTTCAGACTATGCAGGTCGAAAGCGTTACTGTTCTTAGGGAGGATTTAGAAACGCAGATTAAAGGCGTAATTCTGAAAGTAGACCAACTTAAGATAGATCTAAACTCAGAGCGTGAAATGAAAACATCAGAATTAAACGAGATTAGACAAGAGTTTCAAACGTTCAGGTTAATGGATCATATAGATATAAATAAATTAAGAACGGAAATCAAGTCACAATTGGAAACGTTGGGGAAACCTATAAATTCCGATGGGGAAGGAAAGGTACACCATTTAAGGGACAGGATGGATACCACAACGCCAGCTAGGAACTATTTAGCGAGGTTGAATAAGGCACATGAATCAGAACAGAGCCATGTTAGATCAGAGATCCCGAATGAGGCTACGTCAGAAATAAATCCCAGAGATTTTAGGATATCAACGCCTAATGACAGATCTAATGTCATGATAGTGAGGAATTACGAGGAGAAAATTAAGAAGTTTTCAAATACGGAGGGTTTGACTCCTATAGAATTCATTAGAAATCTACAAGATCACTTTGCGGAACATCATGTTGCAAGGGACAGAGAACTGCGGATTGTTGAGAAGCATCTGGCAGATGCACCGTTAAATTGGTTCCGAGCTTTCCGATATACTTTCGATAACTTCGAACAGTTTTCGGAAGCATTTATTAAAAGATTCTGGTCGATAGAGATACAACACGCAGTGAGGGCGGAAGTCTATTCAAGGAAATATAGTAGTACTGGACCCACCAATTATTCTGAATTCTTCACATCTCAGTTAGCCCGCCTTAGATATCTTCAACCCCCATTGAGACAGGAGGAAATTCTTGAGACAATTTCACGCCAGTTACCGGTGGAAGTTAGAAGGAATTTAATTTCATCAGGCATAGAGGATTTAGCGGCAATGGACGACTTGCTGCGTAGGCTAGACCACACTTCCATGTCGCCTACCATAGTCAAAAGCGGAAGGACGGAAACTAAGGCCGTGAACGCGGTAGTCGTTGATCAAACTCAACAAACAGAAAGGTCAAATAGGACAGGATCTAGATGGGAAGGTCCGATGAGGAACAGTAGGACGTATAGTCGAAGATTTGAAGATAGAAACAACCAACGACCATATGGAAACTACCAACAGAGATACGATCGAGATCGGAATAGACCTAACCAAACCGATCGTATTCAAGAAAGATATAAACCTTACGAAAGTGGAAATAGGAATGACAGGTACATGAATGGGAATCAGGAAAGAGAACAATACCAACCTAGGAATAACAGGTATCGAGGTTATCAGAACAATAACCGATACTATGATAATAGGGATAGACAAGGCCAATATCAGCAACAGAATAGAGGTCAACAAGGGTTTGCCAGATATAAAAACTATCGAGACAAAAACTATCATAACCAGGAAGATAGAGAACAGTCTAGAAAGGACAGGGATAGGCGTGAAGAAAGGAAGGATCGAAGGGACACAGAAAGTGAACCAGAACCTAACACTAGCCATCACACTAGTGATAATGAAAGGGGTTCACAGGAAGAAAAAAAAACGCCAATTTTGAAATCCCGGAAGGATTAAACAGCCAGCCGTCTCCATTTGATATAGTTATACAAGATGTTTATGAGGTCACGGACGAAGATTTGTTATTCGAAGAAATGGAAGGAATTGTGAGTGAACGTGCTGAATTGCCTATAATTGAAATCTCTGTGGGCAATCAACATTGCAGGTCTCTTATAGACACGGGAGCGGTCATTTCAATCATGTCCGAAGATTGCTTTTTGAAATTAGAAAAGGAACAACAATTTACCACATTGCCAGCTTCATCGATCAAAGTGAGAGGACTATTTCAAGATAAATCGATGAAATGCAAATTACAAGTCCAGCTGAAGTTCAGAATAAATGAAAGATGTTTTGAACATATTTTTGTGGTGCTCAAAAATATTAATTTTGAAATAATCCTAGGGATTGATTTTATTACCCGTGCCAGAATTACCATTGACATGGACAGGAGAATTATCAGGTTCCCAGAGAAAACTATTAGGAAGATAGTACATGAAAATATTGATTCCAATGAGGATGTGGAAAATTGGATCAGGGAAGAAGTTTTAGAAAATATAATAAATCAGGCCGAGCAAGAAAGAGAGCATTATGCACTTTACGTCGAGGGATTTGAAGAAAAAGAAAAAGAATTCAAAGACTTGATCGAGGAGTTTACAGATATCTTCGATGATAAGCCAGGTCTAATTAAAAACTTCAAGTATCAGATTAGATTAAACGATGATACTCCATACCAGGCCAAATTGTATCCCATTCCGGATAAGTATTATGAAGAGGTCAGGGAGATCATTAAGAGAATGGAAGCAGAGGGAATAATTAAGAAACAAGCCTCTTCCTACTTAAATCCTATTACAGTGGTAAAGAAAAGCAATGGAGAGCTTCGTCTATGTTTAGACGCTAGGAAAATAAATTCCCGGATATTTTTAGAAATGGACCGACCTCCCAAAATCAGAGATTTGTTACGGAAATTTAAAGGCAAGGCAAGTTTCAGCGTACTCGATTTAACAGCATCTTTTTATCAAGTAGAACTTACCGAGGACAGCAGGCAGTACACAGGGTTCCTGTTTGACCAAACAACCTTCGTGTTTTGTCGCGTTCCGTTCGGTATGATTAATAGCGGTCCAGCGCTCATTAGAGCTCTCGACAGTAAGCTTTCTGACGAAGTCAAACGCAGCGTCACATGCTATATTGACGATCTCATCATCGCTTCAGAAAATGTTGAAGAACATCTGAAAGAACTTAGGAAGTTATTCCTAGAGCTCCGAGAGGCAAATATCAAGGTCAACTACAATAAATGTCACTTCATGAAGGAACGTATAAATTTCCTAGGCCATACCATAGATCAATACGGTTATCATCCCAATCTTAAGAAGATTGAGGAAATTGCAAAATTCCCTAGGGCAAAAAGAATCAAGCACCTACGCCAATTCCTTGGGATGTGCCAATTTTTGAGTAGTCACTGCCCAGGATACTCAGTGACCATGGCACCATTATATGAACTGCTGAAGAAAAATAATCGGTGGAAGTGGACTGACTTAACTGAGCAGGCCTTCGAGAATGCGAAGACTATGCTGAAGGAATGCATTAAGTTAGAGTGTCCGGAATTCAGCCGCACTTTTTATATTGAATCTGACGCCTCCAGAGTAGGTTTAAGCGCGGTCCTGTATCAGAAGGATGAACAGGGGAATAAACACTACATTGATTTTTACAGCAGGAAATTAAGACCTCATGAGGAGAATTATTTCACTACAGAGCTTGAAGCTCTGGCATTTGTCTCAGCTTTGCAGAAATGGAAAAAAATACTTCTAGGTCATCAAATTGTAATAATTACAGATCACAGAGCTCTGCAGTTCATGCTTCAGTCCGATTTGTCTTCTGATCGTCTGACGAGGTGGACGCTGTTTATACAGCAGTTTAACGCCACCATCAGACATCAGCCAGGCAAGGACAACCTTCTTGCTGATGCTCTTTCGAGAAACCCTTCTAATAAATTAGCAGTAAACTTGGTACAATTGGAGGAGGGAGATGAGGCAACCCTGGAAAAGCTACGCAAGTTAGCTGTGTCACAGAAGAGACACACTCCAATTAGGAACATGTACAGATATTTAAAGGGCTATATGGATGACTCGGATGAGGATTATCAGGCAACTAGGAGATGTTCTGACAGATTCGCTCTCTGTGGAGAAGTTGTGTGTAAATATGTGGACAAGCACAAGAACAAACTTAGAATAGTAGTGCCTCCCAAATTGACTGTACCTTTGATCTGGTTAACACACAAGGTATCGGCCATGGTGGCCTGGATAAAACCATGAAAACACTTCAGGAGACGTTCTATTGGTCTAAATTGCGTCAGTCCGTTGCGAGGGTTATTAGATCTTGTGACCGTTGCCAGCGGAGCAAATACCCTTCGGCATTATCTAAGGAGGAGCCGAGAGCTATTATTCCTTATAAACCACGTGAATTGATGGCTTGTGACCTGTTTGGTCCTTGTCCAAAAGGCGCCAGGGGTAACCAGTTTCTTCTTGTTACCGTGGATGTGTTTTCGAAATTCGTCACCCTAGACCCCTTGCAGAACGCAACAGCAACTCAAGTTATAGGTCGCTTAACCAAGAGTGTATTCAGAAAAGCCGGAAGACCAGAAACAATTCTTTCGGACCATGGATCTCAGTTTACTTCCCATGAATTCAAAGTCGCTATGGAGAGATTTGGAATACGTCACGTATTCTCCAGCATCAGATATCCTGAGTCCAACAGTTCGGAACGCCTAATGTCAGAGGTTGCCAAGTTTGCACGTTTATACTGCCCTCAAGATCATCCTAGTTGGGTAAAATATGTACCTCTGATGGAGACATGCTTAAATACGACATATCATGAAAGTCTGAGAGATATTCCAGTGTTAGTTCATCATAATAGAAAGCCAGAAAGAGCTTGGGATGAAATAACACAATTCTTAACCAAAGATACTGAACCGTCAGAGCAGGAAAGGGTGGATAATGCCCGAGAAAGCCTGATGGATGCGGCGGAAGAAAGGCAGAAAAGAAATGAAGGAAAGCGCTACAACCCGCCTCTAGAAACTAATGACTTAGTCCTTGTACGTAAATCTACTAAAACTGATGCAGCGAGGAAGATTTACACAAAATTCAGTAGCCTGTACATTGGTCCCTTCAAGGTAGGCAGAGTGTACGGGAACAATAGTTACCAAGTCTTAGACATCCACACGAACGAGGAAATAGGAAAATTTAATGCGAAGAACCTCAGAAAGTACTTCAAGAAAGTGGAATAAAAACGCAAAATTCTGTTCATTGACGAATACCTAGAATGGTGTAATAAAAGTATTCGCACACTTTTATTACCTAGGTTGGGAGGAGGATGAGACAGTATTTTGCTATTTATTTGAACCCTGATATGACAGCGAGACGTATTTGGAAGTTATTGCTTGACATTATTTTGACTGTAGACTTTGAGGTACAGTTTGCTTCTTATGCACTAAGGAGATGGATAGACTACCCCGCCACGCTCTTGATCACGTGCACAGGACATGCTCACGGACTTGCCTTTGCAACTAGTTGAGGGATATATGAAATGATAATCGATTGGGTTCGATTGTCCACCTCGATACAGGTGTGATGCATCTTGGGTAGACTCCCAGCTGTGACGGGAATGAGCAGTTTTGAAACGAGAGACACTTGAGTAGAGCAACTTATGCAGTGAACATGTTATCGTTCGTATAAGAAACTTCCGTGTATCACGCGGTAATACGAGTGTTTTCTACTCGCAGCGCGGTTCGAACGAGTGAGCTTAGCCAACACATGGACTTGTTAATACAGATTTCGATGAGGAAATCTGCTACGTATTGGTTTGAAATGCAAGAAAGCATTATTATCAAGAACATTATGACTGGATTTTCTTGTGAGAAACAAGCTATTGGAGTAATGATGTGCTAAACATATCGTTCAGGAATGTAATGCAGTAGCAGAGTTGATCATTTGGAGTGACATCCTTTTGAACTCTACAATGAAGAGAAAGAAAATGTTGGGAACGTTAGTTCTGAGCCAGTGATTTTAAAGTAGCCAAGAATGAAGAAACAACTCCAAAGAAAGGAAACTACTTTACTGATAACGTCGAGGGAGCCTTGTGCAAGCAATTTGCAGGAACTCCGTTTCGTGGACAGTAGTTTTCGGGTTAGGAGGAAGTTGGTTCGGCGACTTGCAGATCCAGCCATGAACTTCTCAGGGATGATGGTTCAATTCCTGACAGGAATGTATATTCCTTTATTTTCTTCAATTTCAACCAGAACTTCGCCCAAGGTAGCTGGAAAACTTTTCTTCTCTTGTAGACAGTAGATCTTGTCACCTTTGGTTCGATTCTTTTCACCAATATTTTATTAATTAGTATGAATTTCATTCGAAGACTAGATCTGGTTCTTCTTTATCATTTCTGTCGGAGAGTGTAATTTATTGTGTAGTTAATAGTAAACGTGATGCTATTTAGAGCATTACTTTGTTGCTTTTATTTTGAAAATTTTGGAAATAAAACCAAGCATTCAATTTTGTTGGGAAGATATCTGCAGCATAATTAGGACCAAGACGACGATATCTTTGTATAGGAATAGCAATTATGAAGAAGATGTCCACACACTCGTGCACTTGAACTATTCCAAAAATATTTCAGTGATACTATTCGTTTGGACTTATGACATTCTAGTAGAAATTCTTTCTTTTAGAAATGATAGTGCATTCTCATCGTTCTTTTCCATGGTTATGGATTTATGGAAATCGTCCAGCGAAAACAATTGTGAATTGATTGCCAAGGCATTTGCAGCCTACTTTCATATATTTTTTGATTAAAGATTTTTCTTCAAATGTAATATTTTTGTTCATTCAGTTTTGCTTGTGTTATTTCAATTCGTTTTTGGGAAGACTCTTGGATAGATCATCGTTTGATTTAATGGTTTGCGTGTATCTATTGATATGATAATAGACTCCTTTCCATGATGTAAGTCTCACGTGTTTTCGTCTGAGTAGTTGAGCCATTTTTCGAGTTTGGATAGGCGAAACTGAAACGACTATTTTGATAGTGTCTATTTACAATTTTTCTCTCACATATAAGTCATTATGGAAATATATATATAAATATATTGGAATTGTGAATCAAATTTAACTACTCACACTATTATAACAGAATTTTTCGTAGACTTTAAAGACGATTATTGTGGAAATGGATAATACAATTTATCTAACAAATTGTTGCTTCTTGTTTAATGAAGTTAGAAAGGAAGTAATCTGTGGCATTTCTATATTCGTCTATGATGGGGCATGATATTTTCAGAGCAATTTCTGAAAGGTTTTAAGTTTAATAACGTTTGGGTTTAATTCTTGACAGCTTTGGAAAGCTGAATTGAGGTATTGCAATTTTGTGCATACGATTTATTGTGTTAGTGCAGCGAATATTTGACATCATTGGATGGTCAATATTAATGCTGGATATTGTTCTTGTAGTCTTTTGAGAAGACGTTAACGTAGTTATTGCGTTTTAGTAAGAGTGAAATTAGCTTTTGAGCTATCACCTTTTTGGATATGATGTTGTAGTTATCGTGAATTGGAATCACGAATGTTTTTCTTATATGCTTGTTTTATGCAAGTTGCCCTACGTTTTATTCTCGCCTAGTAGGATTTGCCGGAGATAAATTGTCTATATCATGACACCCATATTCGAGTAACACAGCTACTTCTTGAACAACTTTAACTAATTCATGCAACATAATACATGTGATATTTCAGTAATTTTAGTAAAAATATACTGCATTCTTTGAAGCATATAAATAGTTAATAAACTATTTTCACAACTTGTAACACTATTCGATTATATTAATTGATTGTTGAATACAACGAATTAAGAAAATGATAACCATGAAACATACTTGTAAAATTAAATGAAGATAGGCAGCGTTGAGAATAAAATCCTAATTGAGGATGTAACTTGTATATAAAGTGTAAAATATGTATAAATCTTTAAGGGTATAACATCAGTACATAATGTAATATTGTATTTTTCTTGTTATTTGTTCAGCGGATGATATGAACAGTAAGATGGGGCCTTATTGTAGGCATTTATTTAAAACTACATTTTTCATCATTTGATCTAAAGAAGCTTTTCTTTAACTTTGTGTCTAATTGACGGACATTCATCATTAATCAGTCAATAAATTGAATTTAATTTTAAAGAATCTTAGAACGACTGGTGTTTTATATCAGAAAAGGGGAGTGCGTTAGGAGGACCAGTGGGTGGTTTTCTTGAGTTTGCTTAAACTTAACGCCCGAGATATTTTTATTTTATTTTAGAGTCTCTTGTTCGAGTTCTTTTGAGCTTCGTTTCATCGTAATTTTATACACCACTGGCATCTTCGTACCGCATTCTTTTATATCGACGTATCCTGATCCCTGGTTGATCCTAGTTGGTAGGTTTTTCAGAGGTCATTTGAGCCGGGAACTTCTAGAATCTACGATCCAGCTATTCCATCGGATTGCAACAGGTAAGACCACGTGGATTACGGGTACAGTACCTACTGTAAGGCCACGGCCGCTTCCTTCCCTGTTCCTAGCCTATCCATCCCAATCTTCCGTCCCTTCCCATCCCTCATGAGGCCCCTGTTCGCTTTGCAGGTGAGGCCGCCTGGGCGAAGTGCTGATCACACCTCCCCAGTTTTATCCCTCCCGACCAGATGTTCCCAGCTCCAGGACACTGCCCATAGAGGCGGTAGTGGTGAGTTCCCTCGCTGAGTCCGTGGGAACCACCAACCTAGAGGGTAAATTGACTAAACAAATATATATATAATTAGTTTAAGTGTGTAATAATTATGTCAGACACCGCGGCAGAAGTGTTTCGTGAAAAAGTGCAGCAGGAACGCTCGACTTCCAAGGTAAATTCACTGACATTGACCAAATTAAAATATGATAGCTGCATTCATAAATTGAAAAATCTAAAAACTGCAATTAAATAAGAAAGTAACGATATCAGGTTTTTAAGACGATATGGCATTATTGAAGTAAATGGTATTTGAAAACTAATACACCCTGTCACAGACCAAGACAGCATAAGGTATTATGTTTTTGATGTAGAGTTGTTTGCAGTTCCTAATGAAGCGCACATATCCACTGGACACGGAGGAAGAGATCGTATGATTCAGCAATTGAAAGGGAAATTTCAAAATGTTATTTTACTATTTTTAAGCTTGTGCGAACCTTGAGATCAAAAATTGAGACATAAGATGAAGGGACTGGTTGTAAAGCCTTTGTTATTCAAGGAAATGAATTCACGATGTCAAGTGGACTTGATTGACTTTCAGTCGCAACCTGATGAAGACTTCAAATTTATAATGGTGTACCAGGACCATTTAACAAAGTTTGTTGTGCTAAGACCACTGAAATCAAAGACTGCAGACGACGTGTATAATAATATCGTTGATTTTTTTACTTTGTTAGGCGCTATTTGTATTTTACAATCAGACAATGCGAGAGAATTTGTTAATAAAATTATTGACAGTCTGTTTAATACATGGACGAACTTCAAAATGGTGCACGGCAAACCACGACATAGTCAGAGTCAAGGTAGCGTCCAAAGAACCAACCAGGACATAGAGAATATGATAACCACCTGGATGCAAGACCACAACACATCAAAATGGAGTGAAGGCTTAAAGTTTATTCAACTTATGAAAAACAGTGCATTGCATAGTGGGATAAAACGATCCCCGTACGAGGCAATGTTCGGTTGCCCCCCGAGACACGTCTTATCTAGTTCAAAACAACCAACTGGCAACTGGCAAATTCTAACTGGCAAATTTAGAAACAGAAGAGGATCTTCAATGCGCAATTGATCAAATTCAGAACACAAGAAAACGAAATTGAAAGTAACGGGAATGGAAATATATCAAGTGGTGAAAAGCTCTTAGATGATAGTGATTATCTCCTCACTGACCTGGACAAATCTACTGAGGACATCAAGATACAGAGAAATGAAGCTTTCTACTGTCTAGAACAACAAGCTAAACGCATGAAAAAAATACCAGATCACATTCATCCGCCAGTAGAAAAAGGAACATCAGTTCGAATTCCTATCCCCGATGTTGACCGCGGTAGAGGAGATGCTCGATCTATCCTTGGAATGGTACTGGAGGTTGTCGATGAAGGCTTTTATCGAATTGGAACGAGAAATGGAATTCTAAAGCAGCTTTTCCCAATGTAAGTTTTCAAAGCTAAAATAAAAGATATCTCTCTCTCTCTCTCTCTCTCTCTCGCTGCCCATAGTATTAAATTGCTCAGATGTCAATGATTACATTTTTTCAGGTCTCAATTCAGTAAATTTAATGTCCTACGA
Organism: Meconema thalassinum; assembly: GCA_946902985.2. Lineage (NCBI taxonomy): Eukaryota > Metazoa > Arthropoda > Insecta > Orthoptera > Tettigoniidae > Meconema > Meconema thalassinum. The sequence continues at coordinate 597,541,610 of OX336388.2, read as the reverse complement.
ACATTATCCAAGAAAATGAAGTTCCTATGGATAAAACAATAGCTGTGAGGACTGTTGCAACTTCACAATCACTTGGAAGTGGACAAGGTTTTTTCAAATGTCCTTGCAACACTAAATGCGAATCCATGAAGTGCATGTGTAAGAAGAAAAGTGTACTTTGCAACTCACAAATCTTTACCTTGCCGTAATAAATGTTAAATATTTCTACCTCTTTATGTACAGTATTATAACGGTTTTTTATTTTTATTAGTTTCTCTTAAACATTTCTCTCTCTTAATGTATTGGTTTTGCCTCCCTACTCGTTTTTTATTAGCTAGTACCGTTTCCTTGCAAATAGTCAACTGTTACTATCTCGAGACAGTGAGAGTACACTTTCCCTAGGTATAGTCAACTCTAACTAGTAAATGTTGATCGAAATTGAACACATACCGCTTTTAATCAACTTTTACTGAAAAGATCAGTAAGAGTCGACTATACCTAGGGAGAGTCAACTCTTACTGGAGAATCGACTTTTACTGTAACATATACATGGGAGCTATTCAAAAATTGGCACACATGTAGATAACACTATTTTAGTTTAATTTCCAGGAGGCCATATATGACAGTGTTGCCAAAATAATTTTAAGCCTTCTGATAGCTCCAATATTTAAATGCATATAACTTCTACACTATCAATTGGATTTCAACCAAATTTTGTATGTAATATGTGTACATAAACAGATATGACTGAGTATATTCTTAAGAGCCACCAGGGCTGCCAACTGTTAATAATTGCTCTCTCTATTTTTTATCCAAATACCAATGTATCAGAAAGTATGCAAGCCGACAGCTTTAAACTATGCACAGGTATATTACCTGACATTTTACATTAATTTGGAGTAACTTATATACGTCAGTTCTGCCAACATGATTCTAAGCCTGCTGATAAGACCAATTTTAAATACAAGTAACTTCTATACTGTCAGTTGGATTTCAAGCAAATTTCGTATGTGATATGTGAAACATAACAGATATGACTATAAGTATTCTTAAGAGCAATCAGAGCTGCCAACTGTTAATAAATGGTGTCTATATTTATTACCCTAATATCAATATATCAGAAAGTATGCAAGCCAACACCTCTATACTTTGCACACGTATAGCATCTGACATTCTAGATTAATTTGGAGTCAGTGCTGCCAGCTTGATTCTATGCCTGATGATAGCTCCAATTTTAAAATACATGTAACTTCTATACCAACAAATGGATTTCATCCAAAATTGGCACAAAAAGATATCATAATATTTCAGATTATTTCTGACCAGCACTCGCATGACATTGTTGCCAACATGCTTTTACGTGTACTAATAGATCCAATGTCTAACTTATGTAACGTCCTTTGGACTTCAGCCACATTTTGTATTCTGTACCTTAAGAGATGGAATTAAGAATATATTGAGTAACCAGGGCTGCCAACTGTATTGCTCTATTAGGCTACATTATGCCTAGTATACAGTATTTCGAACTAATTAAGACATTTCGATATTACCAACTAAATTTCGTCATTATTCTAGATAGGTTCATATACTGTAGATTAATCATTGGCATGAATCTTAATTTTAAGAAAAGTAGGCTCTTTAGTTCGTCATGGAACTTCTTGTTCCAACTGACTATGAGGGAAGCGGCTAACTGGTAGCATGCTGAACTTCTATGCCCAAGGTCGCTGGTTCAAAGCCGGCCAAAGTCGCCGGCTTTTCTAAGAGCGCTAAAAATCCCTCAGCATGCTTTCCTTCGGAGGGGAAGTTACTACGTTCGTTGCAAGTTGCTGGTTGCGGTAGCATTTAGCAGCCAAGTTCACAGCTAGGTGTCGTTGACGGTAGTATTTGGTACAAAATTAGGTACTACTACTACTTAAAATTGACCGTCTGCGGACCTTACCTGAATTACAGACTAATACAGTCATCACAATTAACACCGTTTATCAGACAGATTCTAAACACACCCAATGTACACGGGGTTACATGACCACGTTGTCGCAGCCCCTAAACTGAGGAACCAACCAACGTCTCTGCGGGAGATAAAATTTTGCGTGAAGAAGTAACAGACTGTTAGATAGTTACACATCAGTTCCAAACCTTGCATAAGGACAGTGTGATCACAAGTATAACAAGTAGTTCCGTGAAGAACTATACAGCCTATTTTCATATATCCTGCTCATGTTAATTGCCTCTATCAACATACAAAATTTCAGTTTGATTGCTGTAACAGATTCGTAGATATTGAGAACCGTCTAAATATTTCAGATGGTCGCCAGGTAGGATTTTTATTTTTGTACTATTACATTAAGATTATTGTGTACGTGTGGTATTCAAACTTCAATCGCATGATTAGAACACAAGAAGTAAAAACGAGATTTTAAAATTACGCACAGCAGCCATCTTGTGATTATGCAAACAATTGATATAAATTAGATGCCAGTGGATCAACATTTGTATAAGCATTTAAACGTGCAACGTTTCACGGCACTCGGATAGCTAATTCGCGAGAAACGTCCATTTAAATATTTATATTTCGCGTCGCCGCCATGTTGGATTTGTCCTCACCAGGTTACTCGAAGTCCTATAGGTGAATATATGTTCATAGTCTCTATGAACATAAAAAAAAATCTGTTTGGTTGCTGTAAAAGATTCATAGATATTGAGAACCGTCTAAATATTTCGGAAGCTCGCCATTTAGGATTGATATATGTATAGGCCATAGAGTTATGTACCATTCATGGACAATTATTGCCTAGGTTCATTATTGAAACTTTCACTTCGATCGCATGATTACGACACAAGAAATAAAAACATAATTTTAAAATTTAGCACAGCCGCCATCTTGAGGTTATGTAAACAATTGAATTAAATTGGATGGCAGTGCATTACAAACTGCAAAATCATTTACTGTACCACATTTCACTGCGCTCAGAGAGTTAAATCACGAGAAAAGTCTATTAAAATATTTCAAATTCGCATGGTCGCCATGTTCGTTTTGTACTTTACAGGTTTATGAAATATACATAGGTTAACTTGTATCAGTACCCTTTATCACCGTACAAAATTGCAGGGTGATATCTGTAATAGTTTCGGAGATATAGAATGTCAGTGAAATATTTCGCAAAGCCGCCATTTTGAGGTTATGTAAACAATTGAACTAAATTAGACTTCAGTGCTCTGCAATGTGTATAAACAATTGCTGTACCCAGTTTCATTACGTTTGGGTAGTTAAATCGCGAGAAAAGTATATTTAAAAGTCTCAAGTTCGCTTGGCCGCCATGTTGGTTTTGTAGTCACCAGGTTTTTGAAAGTCTCATAGATGTACTTCTTGTAGTGCCCTTTATCACCGTACACAATTTCAGGGCGATATCGGTAATAGTTTCGGAGATATTGAATGCTAGTGAAATATTTCGCACAGCCGCCATGTTGGATTGGTGAGACGTAACAAAATTTGAAGGGCACGGTCGAGGTCGCCGGGAATAGCGCCATGAACTTACCGAGTTTCATTGAAATCGCTCCAGCCGTTTAGATTTTATTAGGGACACACACACACACACCTCACACACACACACGCACACACACACGGACAAAAGGTGATCTCATAAGCCTATTTTTTCAAAATTGAAAATAGACTAAAAATGAACCCCAAATGACAGGAAGGTTACCATCCCCATAAGATAATAAAATGTTCAAAATATGAATAGAAAAACGAAAAAAAAAGTTCATTAACCTCCAATTTTAAAATACTTTCTCGCAATAAATGAGGTCTGATGCTCCTACGAAACCCTGCATATTTTGCCTATTAATGCCTATCCCCTAGTTTGCCCAGTGAAATCTACCTCCGCCTTCCGGCGTGCCGAGAGGATTTTTTTCCCCTCATTTTTCGCCGATACCTCTCGGTGGATGTCAGGGGGTGCGATACCAGCAAGGGTGTACAGCTGGTCCAGCGAATTGGGTTTATGACACCCAGTAATACGACAAGTATCGTTTAGTGCAATAATAATAATAATAATAATAATAATAATAATAATAATAAGGCAATAATGAGGCGGTCCAAAATCTACACCGACCGGGATGATCCAAACACAAAAGCCGAACAGTGTTTAGATACACTCAGACGGAAACTTACGTTGGTAGCGAACAGACTTTCCAGATACAGAGCCAGTAGGAAAAGGAGACAAGACAACAACTTATTTTTTTCAAAGGCGAGAGGAAATTCCACAGAGCACTGAGTGAAAACCATGTATCCTTAAATGCTCCTTATCCAACAAGAGAAGAAATTGAAGAGTTTTGGAGCAATCAACTATCCAAAGCCACCAATTTTAACTCAGACTCCCATTGGGTTCAGGAAGTAACAAACATCTCTAAAGAATTTAATCCGATTCAATATGATCCAATAACATCCACTGACATTTCTTCCATCATTAAAGGTTTTCCTAACTGGAAAGCACCTGGTTTAGATCAGATACAGAATTGCTGGTATAAGAAATTCGGGTGCGTATACGATCTTCTGTCTACTCTGGTGAATGAAGTTGTTGCTCATCCACAGAATATGTCAAATTTCCTTACACAAGGTGTAATACATCTACTTCCGAAAGACCCACAAAATATGCAAGATACTGGAAAATACCGTCCAATTACATGCCTTCCCACGATGTATAAGATCATCATGTCCTGTCTTAGTAGGAGGATATATGCTCACTGTGAAAAAATAACATCATAGCAACACAACAAAAAGGATGCACGAAAGGGACCAAAGGGTGTAAAGAAATACTTATCATTGACTCAGTGGTTTCTAACCAGGCCTTTACCAATAACAGAAATTTATTCACGGCATATATTGACTACAAGAAGGCCTATGATTCCGTGCCCCATGATTGGTTGATCCATATTTTGTCAGTGTATAAGATTGATCCTCAGATTATACACTTCTTGGAATACGCCATGGCAACGTGGCGTACAGTAATGTGTCTTAGTACTACAAATGGCAGTATTGCATCAAGTATGATCCCAATCCACAAGGGAATATTCCAAGGAGACTCCTTGAGCCCATTATGGTTCTGTCTTGAGTTGAAACCACTATCAAACCAACTTAATTCAACAAAATATGGCTTCAGTATCAAGAAGAACTCCAGGGAGCTTGCAAAGCTCAACCATCTCCTGTATATTGATGACCTAAAGCTATATGCTACCACCAGAGCACAACTAGAGTTTCTGTTAAAGATAGTGGAAACCTTTTCACAGGATGTGAAAATGGAATTCGGGCTGGAGAAATGTAAGACGCTGAACGTTATGAAAGGCAAGCTGCAGGAAGGTGTATATGAAACAGCTCAGGGCCAGCAGATAGCAACAATGCTCATTAGCGAGACCTACAAGTATCTGGGAATGAAGCCAGCCAGACACATAGAACACTCAGTAGTGAAACAAGATCTGACGAAGGAATTTGTCAGAAGAATTAAGCTCGTTTCTAACACCAGCCTCAACAGTAAAAACTTGGTTAAGGCAATCAACTCTTATGCTGTCCCTATCCTTAGTTACTCGTTTGGGGTCATCAAGTGGAGTAAAACTGAAATTGCACGTTTAGAACAGAAAATTAGAACATCACTGACCAAATCACGAAAACACCATCCCAGGACATCTGTGGAACGAGTCATGTTACCGAGACATATGGGTGGGAGAGGAATTGTTGATATAAACAACCAAGTAGCTCGACAGATCTATGAGCTAAGAAAATACTTCTGTTCTGCATCGAACCATTCGATCCTGCGCAAGGCTGTCACATAAGCAGATGATTCAACTCCACTACTCTTAAGTCAGCAAGAGACTCAAATTCAGGTGCGCAGTGATTTGGATAGATTCAATGCCTGGTTGTCCAAGACACTACACGGAAGACATCCCAATGAAGTCATCCAAACTCACGTCGAAAAGCTAGCGTCTAACTTTTGGTTGATTTCTGGGCAGATGTTTCCTGAAACAGAAGGCTTTATGATGGCTATTCAGGACCAGGTTGTCCCCACGAGGAACTACCTAAAGTTCATAATCAAGGATGCATCTGTGCAAGATGACCATTGCAGATACGGTTGCCCAACATCTGAGACTGTTCAGCATATTATATCAGGTTGCCGCCATTTTTCAGGGACAGAATATAGGAAGAGACATGATTTTGTTGCCAAGATAGTACATCAAGAATTGGCTATACAACTTCAACTGCTGAGCCAAGAGTAAGTGCCGTACTACGAATATGCTCCTGAAAGTGTACTGGAAAATGACAGCTTTACGTTGTACTGGGATCGTACTGTATTGACAGACCAATCAGCTGTGCACAACAGACCTGATTTAGTTCTTGTTGACAAATGCATGAAGCACACCATCTTCATAGATTTGGCGATCCCAAACAGTTTCAACATACTAACAAAGCATGTTGAAAAGCTGTCAAAATACACAGAGCTTTCAGAACTGATAAGGAAGCAATGGCACATGGCACAAGTCAGGACAGTTCCTATTATTATCTCCAGCACTGGCGTGATTCCCGACAACTTAAAGGAATCGCTCACGGCGTTGAAATTAGACCCAGGCCTTTTCAAACTGATGCAGAAAATAAGTCATATTTCTACGTGTCGCGAGTAAGGCTGTTCTTGTGCAATCAGGCCTGAAGCAGTGAGGGAAATATGAAGCTACTACTCAATGCAGTGGCCAAGAATTTGCTCCTTGTGATATGTACGGTATCTGGGATAGTAAATGTTTTCTTTCCAGCAAATGCTGAGAATGTGTAAGCGCATGCGCAAAATAAATAAATAAATAAATAAATAAATAAATAAATAAATAAATAAATAAATAAATAAATAAATAAATAAATAAATAAATAAATAATAATAATAATAATAATCTGTCTTTCTTTCTATCTTTCATTCCTTCGTTCTTTCTTTCATTCTTTCTTTCTTTCTGTTTTAGGCTCAGAAAGTATACGGGGCATATTAACGCAATTTCCCTAACTCCTAAATGAAACAATACTTTGCAATCATGGCAAACGTTTTCCATTCTATTAGAAAGCTCACCATTCATAATTCACCATTATTATTGCTTTTAGCCTACTTTCTCATTTTGCGAAAATGAGGAAAAGTAGACTTATGAGAGGGATCCGGTCTGTCTGTCTGTTCTTCTCTCTGTCTGTCAGTATGTGTTTCCCCCCTATCAACTCCTAAATGGCTACAGCTATCAAAACCAAATTCGGTAAGAATAAAGATTTATACCCAAATATCTCACTGTCATATTTGAAATTGACGTCAGTGCTACCAACTGCTGAAAAAATCCCAATTGAAATTTGAGCTCTAAGTTGGATATCTCAGAAGTTATGCATGCGAACTATTCCAAAATTGGCACACATATAGATAATAACATTCCAGGAATCTTCAGAAGTCCATACATGCCAGTGTTGCCAACATGATTCTAAGCCTGTCGATGGGTCCAATTTCTAAATGCATGTAACTTCTATACTATCGATTAGATTTCATCCAAATTTCGTATGTACTATGTGTACTACAACTGATATGACGGCGCGTATTCTAAGGAGCCACCAGGGCTGCCAACTGTTAATAATTGCTCTCTCTATATTTTAACGCTTATATCAATAGGTATCATAAAGTATGCAAGCAACAGCTCTAAACATTGCACACGTATAGTACATGACATTCTTCCTTAGTTTGGTGTAACTTATATACATCAGTGCTGCCAACACGATTATAAGCCTGCTGATAGGTCCAGTTTCTAAATGCATATAACTTCTATACTAACAAATGGATTTCAACCAAATTTTGAATGTACTTTGTGTACTTTGTGACTAAGCGTATTCGTAAGAACAATCAGGGCTGGCAATTGTTAATAAATGCTCTCACTATTTGTTTAACCCTAATATCAATACATCAGAAAATATGCAAGCCATCAGCTCTGAACTTTGCATACGAATAGTACCTGACATTCTAGATTAATTTGGTGTAATTAATATACCTTAGTGCTGCCAACATGATTCTAAGATTTCTGGTAGTTTCAATTTTAATTACATGTAACTTCTATAATTATCAATAAGTATTATATATCCTCGCAATACTATAAAGAAATTAATTATTAGAGTTTTTCTAGGTACATGTTTCGGGGATTAATCAATTAATTTATCCCCTTCATCAGTCAATTGTAAAGCATTAACATATTCAAAACATAATAAAGCGTAGCACTGAATATACGAATGGTTATTTAACCTAATATGTTTCAACATATTTATATAGGTCGTAAAAATTAAAATATTGATCAAAACGAAGAAGTTGGTGACGGTGACAGTATTCAGCCTGCAGAAGCCGACGAATATGTATGAAAATAGCTTACAAAACAAACAATACCAATCAGAGCATTTTCTTTAATTCTAATACTATCAACAAGAAGGATAAATTCAGCAAATCCAGTGTTTATAGATTAAATTGTAATGAATGTAACGCCAATTATATAGGCCAAACTGGAAGAGCTTTCACCACTAGATATAATGATCACTTAAATGCCACTAAATACAGAAAATGTTCAGCCATGGCCACACACATGGAAGATTCAGGCCATAAATTCACTAACATAGATAATGATTTAGGAATCTTACATTACACTAACAAAGGTAAAAATAAGGTTTTCATACATCTTCGTCGGCTTTTGCAAGTTGAATACTGTCACCGTCACCAACATCTTCGTTTTGATCAATATTTTAATTTTTACGACCGATAATACATGGTGCACCATGCTAGGGTAAAAAACCTTTCGTATTTTCAGTGCTACGCTTTATTATGTTTTGAATATGTTAATGCTTTACAATTGACTGATGGAGGGGATGACATAATTGATTAATCCCCGAAACATGTACCTAAAACAACTTTAATAATTAATTTCTTTTTAGTATTGTTTCAGGCGGATATATAATTCTTATTAATAATTATTTTAGCATATCAATATGGAACCACCATAATTAATTTAAATAAACTTCTATACTAACAAATGGATTTTATCCAAAATTGACAATATAGTAGATCGTAATATTGCAGATTAAGTCTCAGAATCACATACATGACATTGTTCTCAACATGATTTTACGCGCACTGATAAATCCAATATCAAACAGCCTGTAACGTCCACACTATCCATTAGACTTCAATTAAATATTGTATGTGCATTCTATACCTTAAGAGTTGGAACTAAGAATATATTCAGAGTCACCAGGGCTGTCAACTGTAGTAAGTCACTCTATTAGGCTACACTATTTCATACTTCAGTACTTAAAAATGTTAGTATTATCAACTTTATTTCGTCATTATTCCAGATAGGTCTATATAGTTTGGCATGAATCTTAAATTTTAAGAAAAGTAGGCTCTTTAGTTCGTCACGGAACTACTTGTTTCCGTTCACAAATAACAATGCAACTTCTGTCTAACACAACTAGCGCACGCAGTACTGCTTGACTTATGTACGGACTGTACTCCATCATCACTCTCTCCCCATGCTCGTCCCGCAAGACTCCTGCAGCAAAAACAACAAATGCTGCAGTGCTGATCAAATCCTGAACGGCTAATACTCGTGTACTATGGTAAGAATGCGAAATTTGATATTTTCTGTCGGTCAAAACGATTGTACCCAATTGTGATAGGTTATACCCTAATCCTGAAAAAAATAATTACATTTGTAAATTTGTAAGAACTATATAGCCTATTTTAATACATCCTATTTTTGTAAATTGCCTCTATCAACATGCAAAATTTCAGTTCGATTGCTGTAATTGATTCCCAGATATTCATAACCGTCAAAATATCTCAGATGGTCGTCATGTTAGATTTTTATATATGTAGGTCATAGAGTTATGTTATATTACATGAAGCTTATTGCGTAGGTGTATTATTCAAAATTCAATCGCATGATTAGGACACCAATAATAAAAAAGTGATTTTAAAACTTTCCAGAGCCGCCATTTTGTGTTTAAAAAAGAAAGTGAAATAACTTAGATATCAGTGGATTAAAATGCGTATAAGCAATTACCCTACCAAGTTTCACTGCGCTCGGATGGTTAAATCGCAAGAAACGTCCATTTAAATATTTAAATTTCGCGTCGCCACCATGTTGTATTTGTACTCACTAGGTTATTGAAAGTCCCATAGGTGAACTTATCTTAATAGCCTTTATTAACATGCAAAATTTCAGTTTGATTGCTGTTATAGATTAGTAGATATTGAGAACCGCCTAAATATTTTTGATGGCCGCCATGTTGGATTTTTATATGTGTAGGCCATATAGTTATGTACTATTTGATGACGATTATTGCGTCGGTTCATTATTGAACGTTGACTCCGATCGCATGATTAGGACACAAGAAATACATACTTAATTTTAAAATTTTGCACAGCCGCCATCTTGAGTTTATGTAAACAGTTGAACTTTTTTAAATACCAGAGCATTACAATGTATATAAACATTTGCTTCACCATGTTTCACTAAGTTTGGCTGGTAAAATCATGAGAAATGTGTATTTAAATGTTTCAAATTCGCTTCGCCGCCATGTTGGTTTTGTACTTAACAGATTTTTGAAAGCCGCATAGATGAACGTTTAGTTGTGCCCTTTATCACCGGGAAAAAGGTTAGGGTGATATCAGTAATAGTTTTGGAGATATAGAATGCCGGTGAAATATTTCGCACAGCCGCCATGTTGGATTTGTGAGACGTAATCAAATTTAAAGGGTTCGGTCGGGGTGTGACATAATATTACTATGACCTTACTGAGTTTCATTCAACTCGCTCCAGCTGTTTTATTAGGTGGGGGAACACACACACACATACGCACACACATACACACACGGACAAAGTGATCTCATAATCCTATTTTTTTATAAATGAAAATAGGCTAAAAATAGACAAGGAGGATTTAATTGTAACTAAAGCCATCAAAGGTAACACAATAGCAATCATGAATAAAGTCGTATACGCAAATAATCTTATATATTAAAATAGTTTTCAAAAAATTTCACCCTTTACTAAAACTGAAATATCTCGGGAAGTATTTGCGCTACGACGACGTTTGTTGTCTTAAAATGTAATGCCCTTCAAGCACCGTCGATTGATCCCACCTTACTTGATTATATAAGTCAAGTATTAAAATAATTGCGAATATTACTTCCTTCAAGGTCTCACGAAAATAGAATCGAATGACTTGACGGACATATTGTCGCTAGGCGACAACGACTAATACTGTATTCAACGCCGCCTCAATAATAAATCTAACTTGATACTAACAAAGAGTTCCATAATTATGTCATGATATCGTTAACTTCTACCTGCTCCACTCGGGCGCTAATGTCGCATGTATCCATACATGATATCGTTAACTTCTACCTGTTCCATTCGGGCGCTATGATCGCATGAATCCATACAATAAGTAGAAGGGGATTCTGTGCACATAATTTAATTAAAACTTCTCAAAGAATGGATTACTTTGAGACTGAAATGCTCATGCACAATCAGCAGTCATTTTGCTAATGACACTGTCATGTCAACATCTCTTTGAATGACAACAAATACTGTATACGATACGAAAGACAACTAATTTCACGAAGATGCCGCTACAGTCGAATGTTGGAACCGCCATTTTGTATTGTGTATCCGATCTTTCTGTTATATAGTCTTTGGTCCCACCCTTGAGGTGTTATGAATTATTGAGTGTACCATCCTTGGGGCTACTGTACCTAGCTGCTGCTAGCCCGAGGAGCCCTCCCGTACGCGTCACGCGCTGTGAGCCAATGAGAGCGCAGCGGGCGGGAATGACCTACCTAATATACTCTAACTACCTTGGGTCTCACCAGCTACAAACTGTCTTCTTTTCGTTTCATCATTCGTCCTTATAGGTTGTTTGCTCAATCAATACAATGAGTCATATTATGATGAATGAGAGGCGACACTCAATTACAAATGTTATAAAGATTAAAGGTGACCGTAATTGTCGGTTCAGGTCATTGGCATATTGTGAGTACAACAATCAGAGTTTATTTACACAGGTTAGAAAGCGAATTGTAAAACGTGTTACAGACAAGTGGAATAATTATTCTTCCATTATTGTTGGCAACAGCGATATGAACGAAACTGCTATCAATACGAGCGATAATTACAAAATATATATGTCTATGAATGGTGTTCATGGAGGTCATGTTGGGTTAGTTGTCGCTGCTCAAGTTTGCAAAATGGATATTTATTCGTGGATTACTACTGGCGTATGGAAGGTGACCGGTAATAGTACATTATGCAACGAGCCTATAATGGCTATAATTAAGACACGAGTATTTTTTATAAAACGAGCGTATGCGAGTTTTATAATTTCCATACGAGTGTCTTAATTACCATTATAGGCGAGTTGCATACGACTGTTTATGTTCGACGATAATTATAACTTTATTATATGTTTTAACATAAATATTCATAAATATCTGTTGAGAGTCAGCTACTGGAATTTTGTGATCGCAGAGCGAGCGTTGGGTGTTATATCTTTGTCTTTCAAGAGCTTTGAACGACCGACGCATGCGCTCTGTGGGCTTGCAATGCCATATGCAGCCATATGTTTACATCAGCCGTCCCTCAGTAATATTGTCACCGCAGTCATTTGAAGACAATGCGCTGTGTAGAAATTAGTGTTGGTGATTTTAAGGTACAGTGCTATTTCTTGTCTCATATTCGCCAGTTTATTTACGCGAACATATGGACGGTGGGTATTCCATGTCGGTAATTTATTATAGTTCGATGTTGTGTTTATGTCCGACATGTTGGAGTTTGAGCGCATGCGCGAAGTTATCGTTACCTAATTGGTCAATGAACGAGCTCTGATTGGCTGGAGAAACTGTATCATAATGGAAAACAGTGTTATAATGACCATCATTATGATACAGTTATCTGACACATAATAGTGAGGGTCGAACATAAAAATATATACGTCATCAACAAACGAAGTTACGAGTTGATACATATGCCGGTTTAGCAGATGCCTTGCATGTACGAGCAGAAAATGAAAATCTCAGAGTCGGTCGTATTGTAGTTTTGCCATCTTCTTTTACAGGTAGCCCAAGGAAAATATTGCAAAATTATCAAGATGCGATGGCGATAGTGAGGAAGTTTGGAAAGCCAGATTTATTCATTACGTTCACCTATACTGCGGGCTGGCCAGAAATACTTAACAGCATTCATCTCTGGGAAACGGCTAATAATAGGCCTGATATTGAAGTGAGAGTTTTCCATTGCAAAGTAAAGGAATTGCTACGATTGATTAATGTTAAGGAAATGTTCGGTAAAAGCATATCTATATACAGTGGAATTTCAAAAACGAGGTCTCCCGCACATCTATTTACTCTTAACATTAACGGAAGATTGTAAGTTTCGAGAAATTTCTGTCATTGACAGTGTGGTGTCAGCCGAAATACCAGATCTCGAGGATGAAGCGCTATACGAGTTGGTAAGGCGTCATATGGTACATGGTCCTCGCGGATCTTTGAATCCTTCTTTAGTCTGTATGAAAGATGGCGTATGTAAGAAAGATTTCCCTAAACAGTTTCAGGAAGAGACCAACGATAATGCCAATGGTTTTTCTTCGTATAGGAGAAGAAATAATGGACGGATTATTATAAAAACAATTCGAGGCATTGACATTGAAATCGATAGTCGATTCATTGTTCCCTACAATCCATTTTTTTTGGCCTATTTTCAATTTTGAAAAAATAGGCTTATGAGATCACCTTTTGTCCGTGTGTATGTGCGTGCATGTGTGTGTGTGTGTGTGAGGTGTGTACGTGTCCGCCCCCCCCCCCCCCTAATAAATTCTAAACGACCGGAGCGATTTCAATGAAACTCGGTAAGATCATAGCACCATTCTGGCCGACCCCGACCGTGCCCTTCAAATTTTATTATGTCTCACCAATCCAGCATGGCGGCTGTGCGAAATATTTCACCAGCATTCAGTATCTCCGAAACTATTACAGATATCACCCTGAAATTTGGTACGTTGATAAAGAGAACTACTAGAAGTTCACCATGATACTTTCGAAAACTTGGTATCTGCATAATCAACATGGCGGCCAAGCGAAGTTGAGACTTTTAAATAGACTTTTCTCGCGATTTAACCATCCAAACATAATGAAACATGGTACAACAAATGTTTATACACATAATAATGTATTGGCGTCAAATTTAGTTCAATTGTTTACATAACCTCAAAATGGCGTCTGTGCGAAATATTTCACTGGCATTCTATATCTCCGAAACTATTACAGATATCACCGTGGAATTTTTTACGGTGATAAAGGGCACTGCTACAAGTGAATATGTGTAATTTTTAAAAACCTGTCAAGTACAAAACGAACATGGCGGCCAAGCGAAGTTGAAACATTTTAATAGACTTTTCTCGTGATTTAACCATCTGAGCGCAGTGAAATGTGGTACAGTAAATGATTAAACATATTGAAATGCACTGGTATCTAATTTAGTTCAATTGTTTACATAACTTCAAGATGGCGGCTGTGCGAAATTTTAAATTTATGTTTTTATTTCTTGTGTCGTAATCATGCGATCGAAGTGAAAGTTTTAATAATGAAGCTACGCAATAATTTTCCTTCAATGGTACATAACACTATCGCCTATTCATATAACAATCCAAAATGGCGAGCATCCGAAATATTTGGACGGTTATCAATATCTACGAATCTTTTACAGCAATCAAACTGGAATATTTTATGTTCATTCATTCATTCATTCATTCATTTATTTGCAATGGGGGGTGTGTCCCCCGGTGGCAAATTGGATATACATAAAAATACATAATTATACATAACAATACATAATTATACATAACAATTCAATAACAATTATACAACAATTAAACTGGAGTATTTACACAAATAGTCAGTCTTTTCTTAAACACACCTATATGTTTGGGAAAAGGCTCTAAGACTGCGGCAGGTAGAGAGTTCCAGTTATCAATGGCACGGTTTACAAAAGAATATTTACCATAATTTGTTCGCTGTGGTCGGCCCTTAACTTTGAAAGGATGATCGCTCCTACCCATGTAAGTGGGCTTTCCCAATCGTTTGCTAAGCTCACCCCATGCTGGTTGATTTGTATACGTGTTGTACATAGCGCAGAGTCTAGATTTCATCCTCCTAGCCTCCAGTGATTCCCACCCAAGTTTCTTTAACATACGGCTCACACTGCTCCTGGGATTAAAGTCACTGAGCACAAATCTAGCGGCCTTTCTTTGTACCATTTCCAACTCATTGATGAGCCCTACTTGATATGGATCCCAAACTGCCGAGGCATATTCCAGAATAGGTCTTACAAGTGACAAATAGCCTAATTCTTTAGCAGAGGTACTACTTCCTTTTAATACCCTCATTACAAAGTGCAGGGATTTGTAAGCTTTTGAAACTACACATCCTACATGACTACTCCATTTCATATCATTCCTTACGTGAACGCCCAAATATTTGCAAGAATCTTCTTCTACAAGTATTTCCGAGCCAATGTTATATTGAAAATCCTGCCTTCGCACTTTCCCTATTTTTAAGAGACTACATTTTCTTGTGTTTATTTTCATTTTATTTACAATCGCCCACTTATAGACCAGGTTCAGGTCCTCTTGCAGCACTGCATTGTCTTGTGAGTCATGTATCTTTCGATATATTACACAATCATCCGCAAACAATCGACAGTCACTGCGAATTCCATTTGGTAAGTCATTTATAAACGCCAAAAACAACAAAGTTCCGATTACGCTGCCCTGAGGGATACCCGACGTTACGGTAATTTCATCCGAGAATATGCCTTCGACTTTCACTTTCTGGGAACGACCCGTCAAAAATTCTTGGATCCATAAAATTACTCTTCTATCAATCTTCGTCGAAGCTAATTTATGGAGTAGCATGTCATGCGGCACGACATCAAATGCCTTCGCAAAATCTATAACCACGGCGTCGACTGAAACTCCATGGTCTAACGATTCGCTAATGTCTTGAAAAAGTGATAGCATCTGACTCTCGCATGAGTAACCTTTCCGAAATCCATGCTGCCTATCATTAAACCATGATAATGTTTCCCACTGTTCCCTCAAGTAGTCGCAAATGAGATGCTCCATCTGCTTACAAACGATGGACGTAAGGCTAACCGGCCTATAGTTGCCCAATTCAAGTCTGCTCCCTCCCTTAAATATTGGGACTACCGTAGCTCTTTTCCAGTCATCTGGGATTTGCGCATTGTTTATGGACACATTAAATATCACCTCCAAGTATCGTGCCACGGCCCTACCTCCTAATTTAAGTACTTCACTAACAATATTATCAGGACCCTTTGATACATTGAAACGCAGTTTTTGTATTAGCTTTACAATTGCTGACTGGTTTATTTGGAACAGAGGGGCCCCTGATTCGTCGTTAAGGTCCAACACACAGCTATTGGATTTATTGAACACACTACCGTAAAAGACATTTAATTCATTAGCAATGGCCTGTTTCTCAGTAATTAATTTACCGTCACCGGACATTATCATCGACAAATTATTTGAATTTCCCTTTCTTCTCCTAACATAACTGTAAAAATTTTTCCACCCACCCCCTCCCGAACCAAGTAAACCTTGCATATAACTGTCATGAGCAGCCCTCTTTTTTAAGACGAGTTCTCTTGATAAGGACTTAAATTTCAACATATACTTGTCACTATCATGTCTTTTATTGTATAATTTCCTAATTTTCCTTTTTAGTCTCCTAATTTCTCGTGTGTTCATAGAGGCTATGAACATAAGTTCACCTATATGACTTTCAGTAACCTGGTGAGCACAAATTCAACATGGCGGTGACCCGAAAAATAAATATTTAAATGGACGTTTCTCGCGATTTAACCATCTGAGTGCAGTGAAACATTGCACGTTATATGCTTATACAAATGTTAATCCACTGGCATCTAATTTATTTCAATTGTTTTCATAACCACAAGATGGCAGCTGTGCGGTATTTTAAAATCTCGTTTTTACTTCTTGTGTCCTAATCATGCGTTTGAAGTCTGAATACCACACGTACATGTAATAGTACATAAATAAAAATCCAACCTGGCGACCATCTGAAATATTTAGACGGTTCTCAATATCTACGAATCTATCACAACCTTCAAACTGAAATTTTGTATGTTGATAGAGGCAATTAACATGCGTCAGATATATGAAAATAGGCTGTATAGTTCTTCACGGAACTACTTGTTTTACTTTACTTGCAAGCTCATATTAATGTTGAAATATGCTCAAGTGTTCGGAATGTTAAATACATCCACAAATATCATATATATAAACATCCACAAGTATGTATATAAAGGTCATGACTGCTGCATTGTGTAAATATGTCCTGAAGTTGAAACGGTGAACTACGATGAAATTACTTCTTTACTAAATGCTAGATATGTTGGTCCAACAGAAGCGGCATTCAGGATATTTTCATTTCACATGCATGAACTATCACATCCTATCGTGCGATTACCAGTTCACTTGCCAAACTTGCAAAGTATCTATTTTAAAAATGATAACGCTCCAGATATTTTACTTCAAGCACAGTTGCGCAACATGGAATTACAAGCGTGGTTCAAGTTAAATCAAGATTCGCAAGCCAGAAGTCAGTATATATATCCTGAAACACCAATACATTACGTCTGGAATAAGAGCAACTGCCAGTGGCAAAAAAGAAACTTTTTTCAAAAACTATAGGCATAATGTATAATGATTCGCCTACAGAAACAGAAAGGTATTATTTACGCCTGTTATTGCTTCATGTCATAGGTGCTAACAGCTTCCAGGATCTACGAACATACAAAGCAGTTGTCTATTCTACTTTTAATGAAACAGGTAAGGAGCGAGGTTTGCTGATTGACGATTCTGAATTGCAGCGTTGTTTGGCAGAAGCGTCACAATTTCAGATGCCTTCTCAGTTACGACAACTGTTTTCTTACATATGTATCTTTCAGTCCCCTTCAAATGTAAGATCGTTATGGGACACTTTCAAGAATTCATTATCAGAAGATTATCTGCAGTTTCACGAACCTAATATTGCATACCAGTTCACTCTTATACATATTTCTAATACATTAAAGCTCCATGGTCTTCCCATTACATCTCTAGAATTGCCAGCTATTATTGATAATTTCACACAGTCAAATTTGCCAATGAATTATCCAAAACTTAATGAGGATCAATTAAGTCGGATGATAAACCAAGCAAATGGAAACCAAACGGCTATAATTACAGAAATTTTGGGGTTAGTACAAAACAGCAATGAAAGGATGAGTAATGCATATTTCATTGACGGTCCAGGGGGCATGGGAAAACTTTTCTTTACCAATGCTTGATTCACAGTTGCACAAATTTGGGGTTAAATGTAGTTTCTGTTGCACGGACTGGTATTGCAGCGATGTTACTACCTCAGGGGCGCACTGTACACAGCCAGTTCAAGTTACCTCTACATTTACATGAAAGTTCTGTATCAGGAATAAAAGTTAACAGCAAGGGAGCTTTTTATATTCGTTCAGCAAAACTTATCATCTGGGATTAAGCCCCTATGGCTAATAAGCACGCGTTGATGTGTGTAAATCGGTTGCTCAAGGACATCATGAATAACGACGTGCCTTGTGGAGGAAAAATTATCATCTTAGGTGGAGATTTTAGGCAGGTAATGCCTGTTGTGCCTCACGCAACTAAAGCAGCATCAGTCCAAATGTCAGTAAGGTTCTCTCCTTTGTGGCCATTATTCAATTTTTTTTAACTCAACAAAAATATGCGAGCGGATACAGATCAACGTGACTTTGCAAACTTCTTGATACAAATTGGTAACGGTGAATACCCTCACGTCGATGGAGAAAATTCAGAATTTGTCCCACGCTGAAAAATAATTCACGCTTTTCAAAAATAGCGATTTTAGCACCTAAAAATGAACATTGTAAAGAAATCAATGACAACGTTTTAGACCTAATCCCAGGATCATCGAGAACTTACATCAGTGTGAATAATTTGATCACTGAAGATGAGATGAACTTCTAAAATTCCCAACAGAATTTTTAGACAGCATAAGCATAAGTGGATTGCCACCTCATATCCTTCGACTAAAAGAAGGCTCAATTGTGATTTTGTTGAGAAATTTTAATGTTACCCAAGGTCTGTTGAACGGTACTAGACTGTTGGTTTGGAAGATGCACGACAATTACTTACACCTGGAAATTATTACTGGCGTAAATGTTGGAAACAATGTCCTACTCCCTCGCCTTGACCTTACGCCATCAGATACTTCTATGCCATTTTCCTTCAAAAGGAGGCATTTTCCAGTACGTTTGGCTTTTTGTATACGTATCAATAAAGCTCAAGGTCAAACACTAGATCAAGTAGACATTTTTTTTACCTCAACCGGTGTTTAGCTACGGACAACTTTACTGTATGCCGCACTATCGCGAGAAAAATCCTTTCATGACGTCAAATTTCAAATAGAACCAAAAGGCAAGCGAACAGCAAATGTCAAATGGAAGGAAGTACTATTAGAATTTTGAAACGAATGCTGCGGAGGAGCACAGACCTCAGCAAACGGGGCACAGATTAGATAACAATTATACAAGGACGTCCGCGTCCCTAATACGATAACTGGCCTGTGGTAATGGTAAAAAAAATACTATTGTCCTACATCGGTGATTACTATCCTACATCCTGTTATTTCATTACCTCAGTTCTATAACAAAGATATATTCTATCAAATGTACAGCTTAATTAATATTAATTCCTTCTGTGTGAGTTATCTTTTCATTTCTCATCAATATCCTTTTGTTACTATTCTATCTGCAGGGGTGGAGGCGATAGCTGTCTTTAGAGAGATGTGAAAATTATTATATTCGATGTCAGTTTTCCAAAATTACATTTTTACTTTTCACGGTTTAATGCACTAAGTATGTTTACAAGGCGATGAAATTACTTCAAACGTTTAACCAAGGCTTCTAATTATATTTTCATTTAAGTAACTCAAATTAAAATGATTTTTAAGAATTTCCACTAACAGAGGAGCCTTGCAAATGCAAAATGCCACACGTTTCGTTTTTATTACTTCACTCTACTTTACGTGTGAATTTAGAGCGGAGGGGTTTGGGGTCTTTTAATTGATGAACGCTATTGAACTATTCAAAGATTCATGAACAATGCATTGAAATCACCTGACTTAAATTCTTAAGTCAATGAAAAATTGGAAATGGACCCAGCTCAGATATCCCTCGGAATCAAATAATCTGAAAGTTTCCAGACGCAATTCCTTATGGGAAAAGGTGTAATTCCACGGGAGAGGAAACTACTAAGTAGGACAACAAAAGAAGTTGGGCAATAAAATGATTTTGAATAAAATAATTACGACTAATTAAAATTATTTATTTAATTCTATTAATTTGCACACCTCTATATGTTAACCAAGAGTTACATTTCTAAATTCAAATATAAGAGACCCATCTTTTATTTTAAATTTATACCATTGTTAATAAGTAGACAAAACACCAAATTGTACCGCTGTAGCCTTAAATTGCGTGGATATCTCTATCTACTTAGTGTAAAACAAAGTTACCAATTCTTGGATGTAACGGGTAATCTCGAGAGCAACTTGATGGATTTTGATGCGGTTTTCACCATTCAGTAAAGGATTTCTCGATGAAGGATTAGGTAGAAAAACATTTATTTATGACAAAAAGAAGCCGAGCATTTACAATTTCAGTGAATTGAGTTGAAGAAAAGCCTAACGTCCATGTGTCTTAATAAATCGATATTCTCTGAGAATTTTTCAGCATGAAAAGTTCTGCAAGAAAGTCCGCGACAGCTCCAACATCGACCACTGTAAGTGTTTTTACGTTTTCATTTCTTCCAGCAATCTCCATTCAGTGGAAATTTAAATTACTAGCTTCAGAGTGAGTTTACGAGCTTGCGAGCGACCTATCACCCTAGCTTCAGCCAGCATCAAATTGCCGAGTCGTGTCGAGTTAATTCTTCAGAGACGAGTAGGCTATAGCTTATGTGTTTGGAGTTAACTGTTCACCTCGGCCTGACGTCCGTGCGCCTTTTAAGCTTACGCTGGGTAAATAGTGGGACACACACACAGAGGACAGGCAGACACCCACACATTTGATCTCATAAGTCTACTTCATCATTTACCCAAAAGCGACGGTACCGTAAATGTCTGTTCAGGTCACTAGCATGAAGACATGCAGATGTCATATGGACAGAAGTGCTGTAGGATTGCTGAAGTGAATGCTGAGGAGCAGCACGGGTCTTCTAGTATAGTTGAATTCATAAATGGGAACGGGATAAAGAAAATAGGAGAAGATCCTACATACAAATTTCAAATCCAGAACAATAGCGCGTTAAATAAAGTAGAGTACATTTTCATGAAATTAGAGAAAACCCAATAAACAGACATTAATACACTGCTACCATCATTAAGAGCACTAACTAAGATTCATAACGACATCTGCCCGATTAGACCCATTATACATTGTAGAGGCGCTCCAAGTTACAAATTAAATAAGGAATTGCTAACAATTCTTTGGAATAGGCTAATTATCAAGAAAGACGTCTTAGTAAATAAACTTGGGCATGAGAATTGTTTCATTCGACATTATGAATTTGCTTACAAACATTACTAAGGTTCGTATGTTAAGGAAAAGTCATATTAGCCTACTTTCGATTTTTGCAAAAAATGAAAGTAGACTTATGAGATCAACACAGGGCGAAAAAAGTGTGTCTGTCTATGTGTGTGTATGTGTGTGTGTGAGTCTGTGTGTGTGTGTGTATGTGTGTGTCTGAGTCTGTGTGTGTGTGTGTCTGTGTGTGTGTGAGCGTGTGTACTCTGAATGTCTGTCCCCCCCTATCAATTCGAACACGGTGAATGCAAATTGAACGAAATTTGGTACAAATGTAGCACTAGCAAAGGACACCTCAGTGTCATGTTTTATATCGCCGCCATCTTTACTAAAACTGAATGGCGGCCACTCAAACGTTCAAAACGTAAAATCAAATAACGACTAACCAAATCATCCGATCTCTACCAAATTTGGTAACAACATACCTTCGTATAGGATGCGTCTTGTGACCAAATTACAAGGTCGTCCGCCATACCATTTCAGGATGGCGGCCGTGCGAATTATGCAAACTTTATAATCCATATCATGGGACCCACCAGTTCCGATTATCGAGCCGAGAATCGTTTTAACTGTTCTAAAGGAAGAGGCACGTTCGAAATTAAAAGTTTATTTTGTAATACTATAGTGCAGACGTGATTTTAAAAAGCTGAGCCGATTCAGTAATAAGACAAGATGGCAGCGGATATCTTGTGCCGGACTTATATTTCACTAATTTGAGTTTGCATGCAATATAGCGTACTGATAAAAAATAAATAAACTTTGTATGAAATGCTTTATATATAAATAATATACTCCATTGATGAAATCGTTTAGTATAAATCATTATTTGCTAACAAGTTCTATGTAAGTCATTTTAAATAGAACGATATTCGTTGACACAATTAGCTCAGTGGTAGAGCTTTAGCCTATCGCTCAAATGCCTATGGTTCAAACCCGATCAGAGCTAGGTTTTTTGCTTGAAATGTTATATGTTTATTGTTTTGTAATGACTCAGATGTTTTAAAATTAAGCGTTATATTGTGCACATTATGGTGTAAAATATATATTTAATTAAAACATAATTCGCCAGCAGATTTACTCGGGACATCTAGCTGCCAAAAAGGTAACTTCCAGATTTTATTGAAAAGTTTCTTCTTCTGGCCGCTAGAATGCACTCGCTCTGTTAGGATTATATTGTTCGATATTTCACCAATAGATGTCACGACTAGTCTACGTGGGGATCCATTGATTACTATACCATTATCATTCTATGCGCATCGAATTTGAAGAATGACAAGATGATACTACGATACATTTTAACTTTTTATTTTAAAGGGTTTGTAACAGCCTATTTTGCGTTACTTGAAAATGTTATTAAGCGTTATATTGTGCACATTATGGTGTAAAATATATATTTAATTAAAACATAATTCGCCAGCAGATTTACTCGAGACATCTAGCTGCCAAAAAGGTAACTTCCAGATTTTATTGAAAAGTTTCTTCTTCTGGCCGCTAGAATGCACTCGCTCTGTTAGGATTATATTATCGAAAATATCCACATAGTTTGTATACACACGTCTCTGTAGGGTCATGGAAAGATTTGTTAATTCAATTAGGGTTGTGAAAGCCATGCACAACCAGACGTGTAAAGACATGCCTCAACTCAAAGTTGGATGTTGCCCACGGCAGGTCGTAATAATAATAATAATAATAATGTTATTGGTTTTACATCCCTTTTAACTACTGCTGATTTTAGAGACACCGGGGTGCCGGAATTTTGGCCCGAAGGGGATCTTTAACGTGCCAGTAAATGTACTGACACGGCTCCCTCGCATTTGTGCACCCTCAAATGCCAGCTGACTGCGCCAGGATACGAACCTGCAACCTAGAGCCCAGCAAGCGAGAACGTTACCGCTGAGCCACGCCGCCAGTCCGGTCGATTATGTCTCCAGATCCATAACATTCTTGATATACTTCTTATCTTTCTTTCTTCAATGATGGTAGCAGTTTTTATCTAGGTTGTGGCGTTTGGTAGAGGTAAATCGTTTCTAAGGTCTTCAACAAAGAATAGTTCTATTATACTCTTTGATAATAACAACGAGTTATAACTATACTCATACATTTAGGAGAAAGTAGGCTATATGTTCTTTACTGAACATCTTGTTTTTTTCCTGAGCTCATTTTACCGGAAATCTGAAAAATAAGTTTGAATGACGGGTCCCTGACCACATTTAAAGCAATTTGATGTTGCCTATAAATGCATATTTCGGCCATTTTTAGCCTACTTTTCACATTTTGCGAAAATGAGGAAAAAGTAGACTTATGAGATCGATTCGGGAAAATGTGTGTCTGTCTGTCTGTCTGTCCTCCTGTCTGTCTGTCTTTCTGGCTGTGTGTGTGTGTCCCCCTATCAACTCCTAAACGGCTGCAGCTATCAACACCAAATTTAGTAAGAGTAAAGATCTATATTTGAATATCTCACGACCATATTTGAAATTGACGTCAGTGCTACCAACTGCTGAAAAATCGCAATTGAAATTTCAGCTCTATGTCGGATATCTCAGAAGTTATGCAGGCGAACTATTCTAAAATTGGAACACGTATAGATAATAATATTCCAGATTAATTTTCTGAAGTTCATACATGCCAGTCTTGCCAATATGATTCTAAGCCTGCCGGTAGGTCCAACTTCTAAATGCATGTAACTTCTATATTATCGATTGGATTTCAACCAAATTTCGTATGTACTATGTGTACTACAACACATATGACTGTGCATATTCTAAACAGCCACCAGGGCTGCCAACTAATAATAAATGCTCTCACTTTGTTTCAACCCTAATGTCAATATATCAGGAAGTATGCAAGCCAATAGCTCTAAACTTTGCACACGTATAGTACCTGATATTCTACACAAGTTCGGTGTAACGTATATACACCAGTGCTGCCAACACGATTCTAAGCCTGCTGATAGGTTAAGTTTTTAAATGCATATAACTTCTATACTAACAAATGGATTTCAACCAAATTTCGTATGCTCTTTGTGTACCATAACAGTTATGATTGTGCTTATTCGTAGGAAGCAGCAGGGCTGCCAACTGTTAATAAATGTTCTCTCTATTTGATTAACCCTAATGTCAATATATCAGAAAGTATGCAAGCCAACAGCTCTAAACTTTGCGCACTTATAGTACCTAATATTCTACCCAAGTTAGGTGTAACTTATACACTTCAGTGCTGCCAACACGATTCTAGGCCTGCTGATAGGTCAAGTTTTTAAATGCATATAACTTCTATAATAACAAATGCATTTCAACCAAATTTCGTATGTGCTTTGTGTACCATATCAGTTATGATTATGCGTATTCGTAAGAACCAGCAGGGCTGCCAACTGTTAATAAATGTTCTCTCTATTTGTTTTTTAATCCTAATATCAATATATCAGAAATATATGCAAGCCTTCAGCTCTAAACTTTGCACACGTATAGTACCTGACTTTCTAGATTAATTTGGAGTATCTAATATACCTCTGTGCTGCCAACATGATAAGCTTTCTGATAGTTTCAATTTTAATTAAATGTAACTTCTATACTAACAATTATTACCAATTGGCACTAGGCTATAATCGATCGTGTTATTTCAGATTAATTCTGAGCATCACATACATGACATTGTTCCCAACACGATTTTACGCGCACTGATAAATCCAATATCAAGCAGCATGTAACGTCCGTACTATCCATTAGTCTTCAACCAAATTTTGTATGTGCATTCTATATCTTAAGAGAGGGAGCTCAGAATATATTCAGAGTCACCAGGGCTGCCAACTGTAGTAAGTTACTGTATTAGGCTACATTATTTTAGGTGTATTTCAAACTGCAGTACTTAGAAATGTTGGTATTAGGAACTTGATATCGTTATTATTGCAGATAGGTCTATATAGATTGGCATGAATCTTACATTTTAAGAAAAGTAGGCTGTTTAGTTCGTCACGGAACTACTTGTTATTGTTGTGGTCATAATTGGTCATATGTTAGTGATATAAGGTCATATTTGGTTATAATTTCAGCATTTTTGTTTAAATAGTGGCGTCGTTAACAAGGCACGTGTTATCTGCGTCGAGTTTCAAACACAGGATTTCCGAATAGTACAGTAGATATATTTTTCTTTCTTTTCCCGGAACAGGCAGATAGCAGGTTTAGAAGATCTGATTCCAAGAAGGCGTCTTTTAGCACATCCTTCTGGACAAGTTGGATTGCGACACTATACGCATGAGGTCACGGAACATGACGATAGTGTGCTTCCGCCTTTCAACAGGATATCACTCCACTAGATATATTTAGCTCAGAAGCAATTAGCAAAGAAGGAAATTGTTTTTATCCATAATGGTCCATATTGAATTTAAATTCCACTAAATAACTTACTATTATTTCCGTCTTTTCAATACTTGTAATATTATTAGCACTGTTTAGTACTGGTACATGTTTCAAACTATAATGTTGTTCCTCATCGTCCAGATATACACATTGTAAACACTTATGGGCATAAAATACATGGCAAATACACATAGTTCATTAGAAAAGTCACTTGTAAAATCAAAATATCACATGTTCAATACACTGTTTTTATTTTTTTGGCACTTAAGACGTTTACTGTATGTTAGTGAAACTCTACCTATCCCAAAAATTCATCTCATATTTCATATTTTTAGGTCATATTTAGTTAGTTTTTAGGTCATATTTGATTGCGTATTTTGTACTTCTTTAGGTCTTAAACTTCCGAACCCTAAACATTAATGGTAATAGAAAACAACTTAAAAGAGAATAATTAAAATAAAAAAGAAACAGAAGAAATATCGTAGTTCAGTTCCTCAAAATCACGCTGTGTTCCGATTTCAAGGCAAAATACACGAAGAAGCAACAGGTCTATAGTACGTCTCTACCTTAAAAGACAGTATGGAATTAAATGTAGTATTTGCCTCTCACTGGCACTCCTATGTCCTGCAATTAGCTTCGTCCTCTTCTTCCCAACAATTGAAAGTGACAAATCTAAGAAAATGTTTGCGTGGTCTTATAGAGAATTTTCTGTCCTTTATGATGATGTAAAAATAAAAGCCATAAATAATTAACACATGACCCAATTTTCACAATTACGATATTTTAGCGCGAATCTATAGTTTTGCGAATATAAAACTTATCACGCCATAGATAATGAACTAATGATCGCAACAGATCAAGAATTTATTTTTAGATTGCCTGATGTTGGTAGAAGATACCCTATATCTCAGGGCAGTAATTATTTTCATAATAAGAAAGTTATGATTTTTTTTCTTAAATGTTACTTGAAAAATCTGGAATGGTGTCACACAAAAGTTACGTAGCAAGAAACATTTTTGTTGTTGACTTTACGTTGGTGACTAAGCGAGAAGAAATGTTCATTAATGTTTGAAATAGTTTTTAAAACAAACCAGAGCTCGATATCAGATAGCATTCATAAGTTATAGCACTTTGCGTACACCTCCCGCCCAGCACTGACACACCGAAAGTTTGTTTACTAATGTGGCCCGTAGGCTATCTGCCCGACTGCGTTTGAAGGAGGGAAGGTGATGGTGTGAAGTTAACTGTGAAATTAAATGGAGCTTGTGTTATTTATAAATTGTCCGCCTCGTTGCGTAGTGGCTAGCATTCTTGGCTGTCACTGTGCTGTCACCGTGGAGGCCCGGGTTTGAATCCCGGCTCTGCCAAGAAATTTAATTCTGGCCTGAGGGCTGGAACGGGGTGTACTCAACTTCATGAGACAAAACTGAGAACAGGCGGGTTCGATTCCTACCTCAGCCTCCCTCGAAGTGGTTTCAGTAGTTCGCCTTTATTCGTCCCGGGAATGAACAAGGGTTCGTTAATGGTGCAGAGTTAACGTTTCTGTGCCAAAAGAACACG
This sequence comes from Meconema thalassinum, assembly GCA_946902985.2. NCBI lineage: Eukaryota > Metazoa > Arthropoda > Insecta > Orthoptera > Tettigoniidae > Meconema > Meconema thalassinum. The sequence goes on along the minus strand of OX336388.2, from coordinate 597,513,945 downwards.
GCAGACACCCACGACGAAATGACAGGTGAAGTGTATGAAAAGTGGTTCGCCGGGCAATTGTTGCGCAATGTTCCCGAAGGAAAGGAAGGAAGCTTGTAGCTTCACGTGACCGTTAATCTAGAGATCATGAGCCACGGGATCTCCCTTTTACGTGGAATCCGAACCACAGGACATGGCATTTCACTTCGAAAATCTCACATGCATTGACCGGGAATCCAATCCGGACCACCTTGGTTAGAGGCATACAGCTAGACCGCTGAGCCACCACGCCCCTGTTCCCGAAGGATCTAGCCTAGTAATAGACAATGTAGGCTATCACAGCAGAGAAATATGTTCGTTGCTTGCCACCATACCCGAGTGAACTTAATCCCATCGAAATGGTATGAGCGCAAGTAAAGAACTAGCCTATATAAAATTGAACAATGTCTCATTCAAGAAACAAAAAATGAATAATTTAATTTCGGCTGCATACCACCTCTTGACCACACAAAATTGGGTAAATTACGTGGACCACAATATATATTATTATTATTTTATTATTATAATCATTATTATTATTATTAAATGTCATATTATAATTTATTATAAGCTATGATATTCGAGAAAATGTAATATTGTAACATGTTATAATATTATCATATTCACGAATAATTGGAAATTATAAATTATTATAATGTGTGCATTAAAATCGCGCTCTGAACTTCGGTGTATCATATCTAAATATTGTACCGTCGTTCGCTCCAAAGCATGAGGTACAGTTATATACAACAAAGAAGTATTTTGGAAATTTCCCGAGTTTTTCGTAAAAACACGCCTATATACGAGTTATGTTACATCATGTGCCCGGCCTTGCAGAACTTGGTATATGCAGCAGATCTGGCATCAGCGCGCTCCATTTAATGCGTACTGTCTTTTGGTAGAGACGCACTATAGCAATGGGATCATCCCTCAGTGGTTTGATAACCAACTTATTTATTTATTAAATTGTCTAGAGAACAAATTCCTCAACGGAAACACACCCCACTGGACTAGATATGTGGATGACGTCATTTGCATATATGACACGGAGATAATGAATGAAAATGAAGATTTCACCGGGCAAACTAGGGGATAGGCTATAACAGGCAAAATATGCTGGTTTTCGTAGAAGGATCAGACCTAGTTTATTGCGAGAGAGTATTTTACAATTTCTATGCATATTAGGTAGATTTCATTAGAAAGCTAACTATTGCAATGGGTACCATGTTTCGACTTCCGGAAAATGTCGACATATCTTCGCATTTCACATCCCCCAGACCCCAAAACCACCTTCAGTTCAAAAGTTTGTATATAATTTATGTATATATATCACTTTCTTGTGGACACGATAACTGCCGTAATTTTGCCCCAATCAGTTGGAATTTTTTACATAATAAGTATCCCATTAAAATTTCGGTCGAGTTCGTTAATGGGCAAAATCGGTTGAAGGGGGTGAAAATGGGGGGGGGGGGCTTTATTTCGAAAAGTGAAATTTCGCTATAACTCTCTTAATACTTGAAATATCGAATCCATTCAAAGTTCATAATATGTATCGGATAAGTGCCAAAAATTTATGTCAAATAAGTTTTTTGATAGCACCAACCATTGACCAAAGGGGTGGAAAAAGTGGGTTTTTCGGGAATCATTACTCATATCTCTCTTAATAGGCACAATATCAAAACCGTACGAAATGGAAAATAAAACTATTGTCTGAAAGAATTTTTGATATGACCCACCATTACGCCAAGGGATGAGAAAAATGATTTCGGAATTAAAGAAAATGCCAAGTGCTTTCAGAGGTTACCATGACAACGCTTCTAAATTGATGAGGGATGAGCTATCAGAGGTTGCCAAGACAACGCCATTGACGAGATCACATTCATTTTTAGCCTACTTTTCACACTTTGCAAAAATGAGGAAAAAGTAGACTTATTAGATCGATCCGGTAAAATGTGTCTGTCTGTCTGTCGGTCTGTCCTTCTGCCTGTCTGGCTGGATGGCTGTGTGTGTGTGTCCCCCTCTATCAACTCCTAAACGGCTGCAGCAATCGAAACCAAATTTAGTATGAGTAAAGTTGTATACCGAAATATCTCAGGCCCATATTTGAAAAAGATGTCAGTGCTACCAACTGCTAAAAACGCACTAGAAATTTGAGCTCCATGTTGGATATCTTGAAATGTATACATGGGAGCTATTCCAAAATTGGCACACATGTAGATAATACTATTTTAGTTTAATTTCCAGGAGGCCATATATGACTGTGTTGCCAAAATAATGTTAAGCCTTCTGACAGGTCCAATTTTTAAATACATATAACATCTACACTATCAATTGGATTTCAACCAAATTTTGTATGTAATATGTGTACATAAACAGATATGACTGAGTGTATTTAAGAGCCACCAGGGCTGCCAACTGTTAATAATTGCTCTCTCTAATTTTTTATCCAAATACCAATATATCAGAAAGTATGCAAGCCGACAGCTTTAAACTATGCACAGGTATATTACCTGACATTTTACATTAATTTGGAGCAACTTATATACGTCAGTTCTACCAACATGATTCTAAGCCTGCTGATCGGACCAATTTTTAATTACATGTAACTTCTATACTGTCAGTTGGATGTCAAGCAAATTTCGTATGTGATATGTGTAACATGACAGATATGATTATAAGTATTCTTAAGAGCAATCTGGGCTGCCAACTGTTAATAAATGGCGTCTATATTTTTTTACCCTAATATCAATATATCAGAAAGTATGCAAGCCATCAGCTCTATTCTATGCACACGTATAGCACCTGACATTCTAGATTAATTTGGAGTCAGTGCTGCCAGCATGATTCTATGCCTGATGATAGCTCCAATTTTAAAATACATGTAACTTCTATACCAACAAATGGATTTAATCCAAAATTGGCACAAAAAGATATCATAATATTTCAGATTATTTCTGACCAGCACTCGCATGACATTGTTGCCAACAAGCTTTTACGTGTACTAATAAATCCAATGTCTAACTCCATGTAACGTCCTTTGGACTTCAACCACATTTTGTATTCTGTACATTAAGAGATGGAATTAAGAATATATTCAGTCACCAGGGCTGCCAACTGTATTGCTCTATAAGGCTACATTATGCCTAGTATACAGTATTTCGAACTAATTAAAACATTTCGATATTACCAACTTAATTTCGTCATTATTCTAGAAAGGTTCATATACTGTAGATTAATCACTGGCATGAATCTTAATTTTAAGAAAAGTAGGCTCTTTAGTTCGTCATGGAACTTCTTGTTCCATCTGACTATGAGGGAAGTGGCTAACTGGTAGCATGCTGAACTTCTATGCCCAAGGTCGCTGGTTCAAAGCCGACCAAAGTCGCTGGATTTTCTAAGAACGCTAAAAATCCCTCAGCATGCTTTCCTTCGGAGGGGAAGGTACAACGTTCGTTGCAAGTTGCTGGTTGCGGTGGCATCTAGCAGCCAAGTTCACAGCTAGGTGTCGTTGACGGTAGTATATTGTACAAAATTAGGTACTGCTACTTATAATTGACCGTCTGCAGACCTTAACTGAATTACAGACTAATACAGTCATCACAATTAACAACGTTTATCAGATAGATTCTAAACACACCCAATGTACACGGGGTTACATGACCACGTTGTCGCAGCCCCTAAACTGAGCAACCAACCAACGTCTCTGCGGGAGATAAAATTTTGCTTGAAGAAGTAACAGGCTGTTAGATAGTTACACATCAGTTCCAAAACTTGCATAAGGACAGTGTGATCACATGTATAAAAATGAACCCCAAATGACAAGAAGGTTACCATCCCCATAAGACAATAACATGTTCAAAATATGAATAGAAAGACGAAAAAAAAGTTCATTAACCTCCAATTGTAAAATACATTCTCGCAATAAATGAGGTCTGATCCTCCTACGAAAACATGCATATTTTGCCTATTATAGCCTATCCCCTAGTTTGCCCGGTGAAATCTACCTCCACCTTCCGGCGTGCCGAGAGGATTTTTAGGTAGATTTCATTAGAAAGCTAACTATTGCAATGGGTACCATGTTTCGACTTCCGGAAAATTTCGACATATCTTCGCATTTAACATCCCCCAGACCCCAAAACCACCGTCTGTTCAAAAGTTTATATATAATTTATGTATAGATGTATCTATCTATCTATCTATCTATCTATCTATATATATATCAGTTTCTTGTGGACACGATAACTGCCGTAATTTTGCACCAATCACTTTGAATTTTTTACATAACATGTATCCCTATAAAATCTCGGTCAAGTTCGTTAATGGACAAAATCGGTCTAAGGGGGTGAAAATGGGGGGCTTTTTTCGAAAAAGTGAAATTTCGCTATAACTCTCTTAAGACGTGAAATATCGAATCCATTCAAAGTTCATAATATGTGTCGGATAAGTGCCAAAAATTTATGTCAAATAAGTTTTTTGATAGCACTAACCATTGACCAAAGGGGTGGAAAAAAAGTGGGTTTTTCGGGAAACATTAATCATATCTCTCTTAATAGGCACAATATCAAAACCGTACAAAATGGACAACATTCCTCCAATAATTACCTAAAACTTTTGTCTGAAAGAATTTTCGATATGACCCACCATTACGCCACGGAGTGAGCAAAATGATTTAAATTATAAGAAAATTCCAAGAGCCAAGAGTGGTTGCCATGACAACTTTACTTTTAATTGATAAGGGATGAGCCATCAGCAGTTGCTATGACAACGCCACTGCACGAGATCACATTCTGTTTTCATATGTCTGTGGGAAGCGACTTCGGTATCGGAACTGGTAGCATGATGAACTTCTATGCCCAAGGTCGCGGGTTCAACCCCGGCTGAAGTCGTCGGATTTACTAAGAGCGCCAAAAAACCCTGAGTATGCTTTCCTTCGGAGGGGAAGTTCCAACGTTCGTTGCGAGTTGATGGTTCCAGTGGCATCTAGTAGCCAAGTTCACAGCTAGGTGTCGTTGATGGTAGTATTTTAAATTATGTAGCCTATTTTAGGTAGATTTCATCAGAAAGCTAACTATTGCAATGGGTGCCATGTTTCGACTTCCGGAAAATTTCGACATATCTTCGCGTTTCACATCCCCCAGACCCCAAACCACCGTCAGTTCAAAAGTTTATATATATGTGTGTGTATATATATATGCATGTATATCAGTTTCTTGTGGACACGATAACTGCCGTAATTTTGCACCAATCACTTTAATGTTTTACATAATATGTAACCCCTTAAAAAATCGGTCGAGTTCGTTAATGGGCAAAATCGGTTAAAGGGGGTGAAAATGGGGGGGTGGGGAGGGCTTTTTTTTCGAAAAAGTGAAATGTCGCTATAACTCTCTTAATACGTGAAATATCGAATCAAGTCAAAGTTCATAATATTTGTCGGATAAGTGCCAAAAATTTATGTCAAATAGGTTTTTTGATAGCACCAACCATTGACCAAAGGGGTGGAAAAAAGTGTTTTTTTTCGGGAAACATTAATCATATCTCTCTTAATAGGCACAATATCAAACCCGTACATAATGGAAAATATTCCCCTAATAATTACCTAAAACTTTCTCTGAAAGAATTTTTGATCTGACCTACCATTACGCCAAGGGATGGGAAAAATGATTTCGGAATTAAAGAACATGCCAAGTGCCATCAGAGGTTACCGTGACAACGCTTCTAAATTGATGAGGGATGAGCTATCAGAGGTTGCCAAGACAACGCCATTGCACGAGATCACATTCATTTTTCCATCTGACTGTGGGAAGCGGCTAACTGGTAGCATGCTGAACTTATATGCCCAAGGTCGCTGGTTCAAAGCATGCCAAAGTCGTCGGATTTTCTAAGAGCGCTAAAAATCCCTCAGCATGCTTTCCTTTGGAGGAGAAGTTCCAACGTTCGTTGCAAGTTGCTGGTTGCGGTGGCATCTATTAGCCAAGTTCACAGATAGGTGTTGTTCACGTTAGTATATGGTACAACATTAGGAACTACTACTTAAAATTGACCGTCTGCAGACCTTACCTGAATTACAGACTAATACAGTCATCACAATTAACACCGTTTATCAGTTTCTACACACCCGGGGTTACATGACCACGTTGTCGCAGCCCCTAAACTGAGGAACCAACAAAAATCTCTGCGGGAGATAAAATTTTGCGAGAAGAAGTAACAGACTGTCAGATAGTTACACATCAGTTCCAAACCTTGCATAAGGACAGTGTGATCACAAGTATAACAAGTAGTTCCGTGAAGAACTATACAGCCTATTTGATATATCTTACTTATGTTAATTGCCTCTATCTACATACCAAATTTCAGTTTGATTGCTGTAATAGATTCGTAGATATTGAGAACCGACTAAATATTGCGGATGGTCACTATGTTGGATTTTATATATGTAGGTCCTAGAGTTATGTACTGTTACATGAAGATTATTGTGTACGTGTAGCATTCAAACTTCAATCGCATGATTAGGACACAAGAAGTAACAAGGAGATTTTAAAATTTCGGTCAGCTGCCATCTTGTGGTTATGGAAACAATTGAAATAAATTAGATGCCAGTGGATTAACATTCGTATAAGGATTTACTTTACCAAATTTCACTGCACTCAGATGGTTTAATTGCGAGAAACGTCCATGTGAATGTTTATACTTCGCGTCGCCGCCATGTTGGATTTGTGATCACCAGGTTATTTAAAGTCCTACAGGTGAACCTAAGTTCATAGCCCCCATGAACATAAAAATCAGTTTGATTGCTATAATAGATTCGTAGATATTCAGAGCCGTCTAAATATTTCGGATGGTCGCCATGTTGGATTGTTAAATGTATAGGCCATAGAGACATGTACCATTAAAGGAAAATTATTTCGTAGGTTCATTATTCAAACTTTCACTTCGATCGCATGACTACGACACAAGAAATAAAAACTTAATTTTAAAATTCGCACAGCCGCCATCTTGAGGTTATGTAAACAATTGAACTAAATTAGATACCTGTGCATTACAATGTGTATAAACATTTCCTGTACCAGATTTCATTCTGTTTGGAACATTAAATCGCGAGTAAGGTCTATTTAAAATTTTCAAATTCGCTTGGCCGCCATGTTTGTTTTGTAGTTAACCAGTTTTTTAAAGTCTTATAGATGAACTTCCAGTAGCGCCCTTTATCTCCGTACAAAATTTCAGGGTGATACCGCTAATAGTTTCAGAGATATAGAATGCCGGAGAAATATTTCGCACAGCCGCCATCTTGTGGTTATGTAAACAATTGAACGAAGTTAGATGTCGGTGCATTAGAATGTGTATAAACATATACTGTACCAAGTTTTATTGCGTTTGGTTGGTTAAATCGCGAGAAACGTCTATTTAAAAGTCACAAATTCGCGTGGCCGCCATGTTGGTTTTGTAGTTACCAGTTTTTCAAAAGTCACATTGGTGAATTTCTAGTAGTTCCCTTTATCACCGTAAAAACATCCAGGGTGATATCGGTAATAGTTTGGGAGATATTGAATGCTGGTGAAATATTTCGCACTGCCGCCATGTTGGATTGATGAGACGTAACAAAATTTCAAGGGCACGGTCGGGGTCGCCCGGAATAATGCCATGAACTTACCGAGTTTCATTGAAATCTCTCCAGCCGTTTAGAATTTAATAGGGACACACACACACACACACACACCTCACACACACACACACGCACACACACACACGGACAAAAGGTGATCTCATAAGCCTATTTTTTCAAAATTGAAAATAGGCTAAAAATGAACCTCGAATGACAAGAAGGTTACCATCCCCATAAGACAATAGAATGATAAAAATATGCATACAAAAACGAAAAGAAGTTGATTTTTAACTTCTAAATGTAAAATTCTTTCTTGCAATCAATGAGATCTGATCCTCCTATGAAAACCTGCATATTTTGCTTATTATAGCCAATCCCCTAGTTTTCCCGGTGAAATCTACCTCCGCCTTCCGGCGTGCCGAGAGGATTTTTTTTAACATTTAATTGTCTTATGGGAACGGTAAACTTCTTGTCATTTGGGGTCCTTTTCTATTTATACTTGAGGTCACACTGTCCTTATGCTAGGTTTCGACACTGATGTGCAACTATCTAACAGTCTGTTACTTCTTCACGCAAAATTTTATCTCCCGAAGAGATATTGGTTGGTTCCTCAGTTTAGGGGCTGCGACAACGCGGTCATATAACCCCGTGTACTTTGGGTATGTGTAGAATCTGTCTGATAAACGGTGTTAATTGTGATGGCTGTATTAGTCTGTAATTCAGATAAGGACTGCAGACGGTCAATTTCAAGTAGTAGTTCCCAATGTTGGTACCAAATACTGCCGTCAACGACACCTAGCTGTGAACTTGGCAACTAGATGCCACCGCAACCATCAACTCGCAGCGATCGTTGGAATTTCCCCTCCGAAGGAAAGCATACTGAGGGATTCTTAGCGCTCTTAGAAAATCCGTTGACTTCGGCTGGCTTTGAACCCGCGACCTTGGTCATAGAAGTTCAGCATGCTACCAGTTACGTCACCGAAGCCGCTTCCCACAGCGGCAGATAGACAACTAAATGTGATCTCGTGCAGTGGCGTTGTCAAGGCAACCTCTGATAGCTCATCCCTCATCAACTTAGAAGCGTTGTCATGGTAACCTCTGATGGCTCTTGGAATTTTCTTCTAATTCCGAAATCATTTTGCTCATCCCTTGGCGTAATGGTGGGTCATATCAAAAATTCTTTCAGACAAAAGTTTTAGGTAATTATTAGGGGAATATTGTTTATTTTGTACGGCATTGATATTGTGCCTATTAAGAGAGATATGATTAATGTTTCCCGAAAAACCAACTTTTTCCACCCCTTTGGTCAATGGTTGTTGCTATCAAAAAACGTTTCAAACATACATTTTTGGCACTTATCCGACACATATTATGAACGAATGGATTCGATACTTCACCTATTTTAAGAGTTACAGCGATATTTCACTTTTTCGAAAAAATCCCCCCATTTTCACCCCCTTCGACAGATTTTGACCATTAACGAACTCGGCCGAGATTTTACAGGGATACATATTATGTAAAAAATTCAAAGTGATTGGTTCAAAATTACGTCAATTATCGTGTCCACAAGAAACTGATATACATATATATATATATATATATATATATATATATATATATATATACAGTATATACATAAATTATTTGTAAACTTTTGAACTGACGGTGGTTTTCGGGTCTGAGGGATGTGAAACGCGAAGATATGTCGAAATTTTCCGGAAGTCGAAACCCATTGCAATAGTTGGCTTTCTAATGAAATCTACCTAACACTATACAGTAAGTTTATTGCCCTACGACCCTGGGAGGAAAATATCCTCAGCTGTAATAATTTTCTCATATTCCTGCATATTAGTGGCGCTTTGTTAGTTGCAATTTTGATATCAAATTATTTTATGATATAATCTATATTTCAGTATCAATCAGTATATTTATATATTCAAGGTATTAAAAACAATTTCACTTGTGTTATTTCAATACAAATAGAAACGTTACAAGTTACGTTATGTTGATGGCAGAGAATAGTTAGAATATTTCTAAATAGTAGTTTAATTTTGATTTTGCCATTATGCGCTATGGCCCCATCTGTAAATACATTTCTCTACTTATTTTACAATATTTGCAGTTTCAAGTTTGTTTCTACTGCTGCTTAACGTGAGGGTTGTTATTATGTTGCCCCATGAAATTGAATTAGAGGCTATAACTTGGTTGTTAATCTCCTTTAAATAACAAACATTTGCTGTGGACGTATACTCTTGTATAATCATTTTAACATAGGAATGTGCTCACCTATCTTCCGTGTGGCTAAGACGCGCCGTAGCAGTCGTGAATCAGTTTGGCAATACGGCAAGGGTCCTTACTGCTACTGGCTTCAACTGTTGAACAAAAATTAATATTTATACATCCAAAATCTGGTAAATTATTCATAATATCTAGTTTTAATGCTAATAACATTAAATGCAGCAAATGTTTCTAGGTATTATAGCGGTCTGGTGGGGTTTCACCCAGATTTACGTATTGTGCTCGTCATCAAATTTCGGTACACTTTGTTTGGATCCCTAATGGGTGAGCATCTATGTCCCATCTATATATTCCGAAGTTTATGAATGGATTCCCCTTATATCTAAGGAACCTTAAGTTAATATAGCAGGTGAAGAGAAATATTAGAGGATGTCTACTGATAAGAGAGCCTACGCATTGTCTGTAGACGTCCTATTGATAAAGATCCTTTTACAGTAAATTTATTTTTTAGTAAGTCAGTATTTTCAATGTTATTATTTGTATGTTATTCTTTTTAAAATTAATAATCCAAATAGAATGAGAACAACAGATTAATGATTAAATTAATTACTGTAGTGTAATTTGAGTTTTGAAGATCATAAATCAGTGTTTATTACATTTTCTTCAACCGTTTGTATTATCATTAGAATATTTATATTTGAAATCACTGTCAACTATGATATTTTTGTATTACACCACGTTCATAGATATTGCTATCTAATAATAGGTTAAGAATATTGATGCAAAATAATATCAATTCGTTAATTGCTAAGACTGTTAATCCTCCAATAGTTCGTCGTCCAATGTACTAATAATTGAATATTCATATTATTACTATAGTATCTATTTCAAATATATTAGTATCGAAAAGGAACTCCATTGTACAGTTTTTTTAAATTCTTATTATTATGATTCTGTATATATTTTTTGGTATCATATTCTTGTAAAAATAACTTCAATTTTAACATCTTATAAATTAGATTACTGTATTTTTTTTCTGTATCAATCCATTTAAATATATTTGTTATACTCGCAGCCAAGCTCACCAGTGCTTTGTGACTGTCACATGCAGCACCGGAAAAAGTCGGTAAATGGTTATTTCTGTATATGCAGTGATTTTTATGACAATGAATATATCTATCTGTCTTTGGTTTACGAATGGTCTGTAACCATCCTATAGATTAATTTCGTTTTAAATTAGTGTGAATTTTTATGAAATCAGTGTTATCCATGTTATATTATTGTACTTCATTCGTTTTAACATTAATTATAATTAATGTTAAAACGATTAATTATCCAACTAGAATAAGAACAATCGATTTATGATTTAATCATTCATTGTAGTGTAATTTGAGATGTTAATATCATAAATCAGTGTTCATTACATGATTTCTGCTCATTTGTTTCTAAATGTAATTAAGTTATTTAAATAATTGTATGATCGTTTGTACTATAATTTGAATATTTAACATTTGAAATCAGTGTTAACTCGCCTATAGGCCTAGTATCTTTTTGATGTGTAACATCTTTACACTCGGTAGCTGGACATTTTTGTGGGAGTGATTCTGGAAAAGGGACGGAAATGGATGGGACGGAAGTGCATGGGACGGAAACAATGAGCGCGCGTGATGGCGGAGATCGGTACAATGACGTACTGTAGGCCATGTGGCTATGACGAATGCATATCGCAAACGGTTAGTTCAAGGTTTGGAGGCCCCATTTAAAATATTCCTACAATAAATCATCTTCAGGATGTCGTTCTTTGGTGTGAAAATATTAATTCTATCATATTTGCTGGAAACAATTACGATTTATTAAATCTTCATACTTTTGCTTTATTCTTATTTAATGTAAGCACTCGATGTACTGTCGGCCATGTGGCTATGTGGAATCTATATCGCATCAACAAACATTCCAAACAACGTAGGAATTCAGTATATTAACGCCGACAACTAACAATAATTGAAACTTCGTTGGTCTAAACATATCACTGGGAGAAACACATTTAATATACCTTCCGCACACCTGATTTTTAATCGCGCCTATACGTGGCAGTGCACTGATCGGCAAAACGAGGCCATTTTCAATAACATCGCTGGCATGGGTTCACTAACTGGCCGGTATAGAGCGCAGCTCGCATCAAGTAGGCAGTGGATTGCTTCCGCCACGGCAAATAACAATTACGATTCATTATTTACGGTCAGAATTTGGCAGTGGAGTTTTACAAGTAGTTATTTCAATGACAGAGTTCACTGTCAAAAAAAGATTTGCGCTCCTGGCACACACATAGCAGGATAACATATCACATGTTACACATCATATACGACTACTGTAAGGCTCGTATATATATTTTTAGCCTACTTTTCACATTTTGCAAAAATGAGGAAAAAGTAGACTTACGAGATCGATCCGGGAAAATGTGTGTCTGTCTGTCTGTGTGTGTGTCCCCCTATCAACTCCTAAACGGCTGTAGCAATCAAAACCAAATTTACTATGAGTAAAGATGTGCACCGGAATATCTCACGTCCATATTTTAAAATGATGTCAGTGCTACCAACTGCTGAAAAAACGCACTAGAAATTTGAGCTCCATGTTGGATATCTTGCAAGACATGCATGGGAGCTATTCCAAAATTGGCACACATGTAGATAAGACTATTTCAGTTTAATTTCCAGGAGGCCGACCATGACAGTGATGCGAAAATAATTTTAAGCCTTCTGATAGGTCCAATGTTTAAATGCATATAACTTCTACACTATCAATTGGATTTCAACCAAATTTTGTATGTAATATGTGTACATAAACAGATATGACTGAGCGTATTCTTAAGATCCACCAGGGCTGCCAACTGTTAATAATTGCTCTCTCTATTTTTTAAATCCAAATACCAATATATCAGAAAGTATGCAAGCCAATAGCTGTAAACTATGCACACGTATATTATGACATTTTAGATTAATTTGGAGTAACTTATATACGTCAGTTCTACCAACATGTTTATAAGACTGCTGATAGTACCAATTTTTAAATACATGTAAGTTCTATACTGTCAGTTGGATGTCAAGCAAATTTCGTATGTGATATGTGTAACATGACAGATATGACTATAAGTATTCTTAAGAGCAATCTGGGCTGCCAACTGTTAATAAATGCTGTCTATATTTTTTTTACCCTAATATCAATATATCAGAAAGTAAGCAAGCCAACAGCTCTATACTTTGCACACGTATAGCACCTGGCATTCTAGATTAATTTGGAGTAATTAATACTAGGCAGTGCTGCCAACATGATTCTATGCCTGCTGATATGTCCAATTTTAAAATAAATGTAACTTCTATACTAACAAATGGATTACATCCAAAATTGGCACAACAAGATATCATAATATTTCAGATTATTTCTGACCAGCACACGCATGACATTGTTGGCTACATTGCTTTTACGGGTGCTGATAGATCCAGTGTCTAACTGCATGTAACGTCCATTGGACTTCAACCAAATTTTGTATTCTGTACCTTAAGAGATGGAACTAAAATTATATTCAGTCACCAGGGCTGCCAACTATAGTGCTCTATTAGGCTACATTATACCAGGTATAGTTTGAACTAATTAGATTTTTCGATATTACCAACTTAATTTCGTCATTATTCTAGATAGGTTCATATTCTGTAGAATAATCATTGGCATGAAAAGTAGGCTGTATAGTTCTTAACGGAACTTCTTGTTTTTAGCCTACTTTCGATTTTTGCAAAAAATGAAAGTAGACTTATGAGATCACTACAGGGCCAAAAAAAAATGTGTGTCTGTCTGTGTGTGTGTATGTGTGTGTGTGTGAGTCTCTGTGTGTGTGTGTGTGTGAGTGTGTGTACTCTGAATATCTGTCCCCCCCTATCAATTCGAACAGGGTGAAACCGAACAAAATTTGGTACAGAGGTAGCACTGGCAAAGGGCACCTCAGTGTCATGTTTTATATTGCCGCCATCTTTACCAAAACTTAATGGCGGCCACTCAAATGGTCAAAACGTAATAATGAATTACAACCAAACTAATAATCGGATCTTTACCAAATTTGGTAACAACGTTCCTTCATATGAGGCGCGTCTTGTGCCCAAACTACGAGGTCATCAACCGTACCATTTCAGAATGGCGGCCGTGTGAATTATGCAAACTTTATAATCCATAACATGGGACCCACCAGTTCCGACTATCGAACCAAGAATCGTTTAATCTGTTTGAAACGACGTGGCCCGTTTGAAATTAAAAGTTTATATTTTAATATTATAGTCTAGAAGTGATTTTAAAAAGCTGAGTCGTCTCGGTTATTTGACAAGATGGCAGCTGATCTCTCGTTCTGACCTATATTTTATTAATTTCAGTATGTTGCATGCAATATAGGCTAGTGGTAACAAATATATGAACTTTCTATGAAATGAACTCGGTTTAAAATATACTCCAGTAAAGAAAACGTTTAGTCCAAGTCATGATTTGCTATAACGTGGTATATGTATTGGTTCCTAACGATCAATTAGAGTGTGCACGATTGGCTGAGTGGTCAGCTCGTTAGTCTTTCATCAGGCTGGCCGTGGTTCAAATCCTACCAGAGTTGGACTTTTTTTCTTGATTTTTTTTAATATTTATTATTTCTTGAGTACTGAGACGTTATAAAATAAAGCATTATATGGTGCATTTTGAAATGGAAAATATATAATTAATTAAAACAACATTCACCACCGGAGTGACATCTAAGGGTAATTACTTGAACTATGTAACTAGATGCGAGCTATGCTCTTTACCGGCCAGTTAGTGAACCCATGTCTACAGTATAATTGCGAAGGTTATTATTTTTGCCGATAGAGGGTACACATCCCCAAGATAAGGCGCGATTATCACGGCCAACGAGAATGACTGGCTCTGGTGAGTTTTCGTGACGTCAGCAATGTAGTTCTGTTGCACCACTGCCTGGTCTTCGTTTTACTGCCGGTGTGGTACCTAGTCATCTTGTCTACATCATTGAACCTGTATAAACGTTGGTATTCATTTATCACTTGTCTTCATAGAAGGTATTGATACAAGTCGTTAGTCGGTGGGTAGTGTATTCCGCAGATCTCTTCTATAAACGAATTAATTTATGTTCCGCCCCTTGAAACAACAACAAGTTAATGATATCTATACTGTGCTGCAAGATTCTTTGATCTAATTATACTAATGTGCACATAATTTAACTCACAACGAAGGTCACAGAATCTACAACTCGACTTACTGTAGCCTGTTCGTTGCAGCTATTAAAGACACAACGAACCCTTGAATCCTAATTCGCGTGGATTTTTGTAAGGAGTAACTTCAATAGGCGTAGTTTTGCATACCTATACAGTATAATTTATCGTGTTTGAAAACACACGGAACATCTAAACTGCGTCCATTTTATGAAGATTGATATAAAATATTGCATTTCTGCTGCTTATGAAGTGCTCTCGACCTAAACGTACAAGCATCATCAAGCAGTACCGGTACATTGCCTACGTCACAGAAGGGTTTGGTTTACGCGCCATGGCCTGTCTTTCTCGTTAGCCGTGCGCAATTACAAATTAGCTGTGTAATAGTTATATTAAATATGTTTCTCCCAGTGATACGTTTAGAGCAACGAAGTTTAAATTAATGTAAGTAGTCGGTGTTAATAAACTGAATAACTACGTTGTTTGGAGTGTTTACTGATGAAATTGCAAAATGCTGGGGTAAATTATTTGAACGCCACTCCTCAAATCCAGTGTGCCAATTTGCACTTCGAATTGGAAGAAATTAGGAGATGATAAAGACAAAGAGTTATAACTATACCCATACATTTAGGAGAAAGTAGGCTATATGTTCTTTCCTGAACATCTTGTTTTGAAATTTATTCGTATCGAAATAAATGTACAGTATACGGTAACTTAGGATTTTTAGCCTACTTTTCACATTTTGCAAAAATGAGGAAAAAGTAGTCTTATGAGATCGATCCGGGAAAATGTCTGTCGGTCTGTCTGTCTGTCTTTCTGTCTGTCTGGCTGTGTGTGTGTCCCCCCCCCCCTATCGACTCCTAAACGGCTGGAGCAATCGAAATAAAATTTGGTAGGAGTAAAGATCTATACCTGAATATCTCACGGCCATATTTGAAAATGATGTCAGTGCTACCAGCTGCTGAAAAATCGCAATTGAAATTTGAGCTCCATGTTGGATATCTTGGTAGGTAGGTATGGATGGGAGCTATTTCAAAATCGGCACACATATAGATAATAATATTGCAGTTTAATTTCCAGAAGGCCATACTTGGCAGTGTTGCCAAAATGAATATAAGCCTACTGATAAGTCCAATATTTAAATGCATATAACCTCTACACTATCAATTGGAATTCAACCAAATTTCGTATGTTGTATGTGTACATAACCAGATATGACTGAACGTATTCTTATGAACCACCAGTGCTGCCAACTGTTAAAATATGCTCTTAATTTCTTTTACCCAAATACCAATATATATGAGAAAGTATACAAGCCGACAGCTTTAAACTATGCACACGTATAGTACATGACATTCTATATTAATTTGGAGTAACTTATATACGTCAGTGCTTCCAACATGATTCTAAGCCTGCTGAGAGGTCCAACTTTAAATACATGTAACTTCCATACTATCATTTGGATTTCAACCAAATTTCGAATGTGCTATGTGTACCACAACTGCTATGACTATGCGTATTCTTAAGAGCAACCAGGGATGCCAACTGTTAATAAATGCTGTTTCTATTTTTGTTACCCTAATATCAATATATCAGAAAGAATGCAAGCCAATAGCTCTAAACTTTGCACACGTATAGTACCTGGCATTCGATTACTAGATTACTTTGGAGTACTAACAAAATTTAATTTGATTGCTGTAACCGATTCGTAGATATTGAGAACCGTCTATATATTTGGTATGGTCACATGTTTGATTTTTATATATGTACAGTAGGTCTTAGAGTTAGTACTATTACGTGAAGATTATTGTGTACTCTGTTGTGATGAAAGTTTACTATGGGATAGTAATTTCCCACTTCTACTCCAGATAAATTCTGGGATGATACTTAACTTAAGGCCTGGCCCTTCCTACCCAAATCCTACCTTGATTAAAAGTACACACACTAGTACAGAGATCGCATTGACATAGATTATCTGACCACTTATCCACACACACCCAAGTACATGGTGACTGTATGACTACGATGTCACAAATCCGCTAAAGAATCAACAGCAAGAACTGTTTTTACGCCCAGGCATTCGGGAGGTAAGAACTGTCTTGAGGTGAATGGATAATATCAACACCTGCTTCTCCCACACGGAGTAGGGAAGATAAGAAAGTGCTGAAATATTTAGGTTTGATTGGAAAGAAATAGAAGATTGCTATCCCTGGTACCCACGGGAAAACACAAGTTACGATGTGAGTATTGCGGTATCAGGTCAATGTGGTGGGAGTTTAGTAAGACATGATCGAAGATGATAGGCCTATTTCGCGTACATTGCTCTTAGCAAGCTAAGTAGCAGTCCAACACAAACAGGCCTGAAATCTACCTTTCAGTGTGAAAGGCGTTTTCAAATAAATTTTCAAATAGAGAAGTGTGAGAAGTGTGACCCCTCAAGTATGCAGTTCAAATGTATATTTCATAGTCAGATAGTGAAATCCTTCATTTCATAAAAATCCTAGGCATTTGATGAAAAGCTGGCATATGATGTAAAAAGGGATAGTTGCACTATCTGACGCGTGGTTTCATGAAATGACTAGATTTCGCTGTCACATAACGTAATTCGTTTTGTTCATGATCTGACGGGAAGTCCAGCTCATCACTTAGATTAGATTTTGGGTCATATGTGGACATTAATTTCGAACATCATAATAAACAATCATTAATTTATTTCTTGGAATAGCTTGCGTATGACGGTGAAAAATCAATATACGACTGCACTGCGTCAGTCATTTCATGAAGAGTAGAGTCAACAAACACCGGATCTTCATGAAGTGCCGCGACTGATAATGTAAAATCATTTCTTATGCCATCTGCCTAAATCGGTCCGTAACATAATGAAGCAACGCGTACAACTAACACTTTTTACATGATACGCCGGCTTTCCATGCAGTGCCTAGGATTTTATCATGAATAGGCAAATTTCACTAACTGACTACGACAAACTGTACATACCGGATAAAATATTATTTCTGAGGGCAAAAACAAAATGTGTAATGGGGAGACTGTCCAAGGAGATAAAAACCATCTACCACTGTAGAAATTCTCTCACCTTCTCGTGGAAACAAGAATAGTGAGTAGAGTTTGTAAATAAATTGCAGTAATATATCACAGCTTGTGCTTTGTGTTACACGGAATAACATGTGGTACGCTGTATTGTCTGGGCACCAGGAGAAGTCAGTTCGACACGCTGCGCGTTCTGTCTATTCCTGACTTAAATACAGTATATCAGCTATCAGTCTCGTGCCGGAGATAGTCTGAGGACGCATCCGATCTTTTGTGTGTGTGGGTTCGGAGGATAGGGAACTCAGAAGGGTCATCTGCGGCAGACGATCCCCTGGCGACCTTGTCTGACGGGCACAATATCGACAGTCAGTTTCTGTTACCACTTCATCCAGCTTAAAGTATGTAGTCTGTCACTGATGGCTCCTTTCCACTTTTCTTATTTGCAGAGTACAGAGTATAAATAAAGATAATGCTAATAATAATGTTATTGGTTTTACGTCCCTTTTAACTAGGATACTGTGGCTTTTAGAGTCGCCGGGGTGACAGAATTTTGCCCCGAAGGATACTTTAACGTGCCAGTAAGTCTACTGATATTGCCTCCTCGCATTTTCGCACCTTCAAATGCCAACTGACTGCACCAGTATTCGATCCTGCAACCTCGGGAAGAGTAGGCGAGAACGTTACCGCTGAGCCACGCAGTCATTCTGTATAAATGAAGAAACAAAGAGGGCAGTGATCGACTTGATGCTTTTGAATGCGTGGTATGTGGTACGCGGGAAGGGAACAACAGTTCAAACCCAAGTGACTTCTCCTGACGAGCAGACGTAGATGACGTCACATGAAATGTTAACACACAGCCTCGTATTGGTTGAGTAATACGTTCACGAATAAATTGTGTATGACTCAGCAATTTTTCTAGGTTTGTGTCGTGCCTTGTGTAGGATTTCGCCAAGGACACCAAGCTGGCTCATCAGCGAGCTCTTGGTGTCCCCGCCCGGACCCCCACAGGAGTAGCAAACTGCGCGCTACCTCCCTTTTTATGAAGGGCACCTGCGCCTCTTTACTGCGAGAACGAAATGCTTAAGCAGAAATAACCTCCCTATGAAGGCTTCCAAAAATATGGTATATTGGCCCGCTGATGAGCCATCTTGGTGTCCTAGGCGAAACCCCACACAAGACACGGCACAAACCTAGAAAAATTGCTGAGATTTAATTCACCGGCCGTGAAAGCCAATATACCAAATTTTGCAAGATTTATTACAGGACATATTGTTATAAGTACCTCATGTCGCAATTACAAGCGTATGTGGAACTTTGGTTGGTTGGTTCTTAAGTTTAGGGGCTGCGACAACGTGGTCATGTAGCCCCGTGTACTTTGGGTGTGTGTAGAATCTGTCTGATAACCAGTGTTAATTGTGATGACTGTAATAGTGTGTGTTATCTGATTTTTAATTTAAGTACTGCAACTTAGAATTTTTCAAATAGTTCCTACTTTTGCCGCCAAGCGCGACCGTCAACAACTACTAGGCCTAGTTCAGAACTTAGCTACTAGACGCCACCGCAGTCGGCTCTTGGCAACGAACGTAGAAACCTAGGAGCGTTGTTTACATTCTTAACCTATCCAATTTAGCTTCACACAGGTCAAATTAGTGGAAGGTTCTTGACATGGGACCGCCGGCTTTACGTCCCCTCCAAAGGAAGGCTTGCTGAGGGATTTTTAACGGTCTTAAAAAATCCGACGGCTTCGGCCGGGTTTGAACCCGCTATCTTGGGCATAGAAGCTCAGCATGCTACCAACTACGCCTCCGAAGCCGCAATATGTGGAACTCTGTTTTAGACAAGGGTAACAGTATGATTAGGACCTCCATCTCATACCTACAGTAGGGGAGATTTTGGTAACTCCGCGGTACTTGAATATATACCGTACTTTTTCTGCTGAGATATCCGAGCGCAAGACACGAGTTCATCTCGCCAGCAGTGCTGAGTGAACTATTTAATTTCCCTTGGATTTAGAAAGAGAATTGCTACCACCCAGTGGTAAAATCTTGAAAACTTGTGTTGTTTGTTGGTGAACTTTTATGAGGGATGTTCAAATTAAAAGGTACGAAACGATACTGTGGGTACAATTTATTCGTTATTCAAAAATAATCACCACAGGCCTGTGCACAGGTGTCCTATTGCTTCACTATCCGCAGGATTCCCTGTACCCGGAAGTCTTGTGGTTGTGACTGAAGCCAATCCTGTACGGTGTCCTTTAGTTCGTCGTCCGATAGGAAACGCTTTCCCTTGAGATGTCTTCTTAATCAAAATGCAAATTCAAAATCGTATGCTTGTATTAATTCTTATTTTGAGACAAATCGAAACGTTTGTGCCCACGCTTGCACCATAACCATACCTGGTAATGGGCCCCAAATGAACTTCTTTCCTAAACTCAGTTGGCAACTAATAGATATTGCTCCTTACAAGTACAATATTTCATATAGTTTGATCCAAATTCACAACAGATGAAAAATACTTGCTCGTGGTTCTGCCATGCTTGTTTACATCACAGATAAACTCCAGCTGTAGAGGACAGACTTGAGGCTTATACAAAGTGATTTGTTAGTTACTTATGGAAGAAAACGAATCCAAACTCAAGTAGTAGTACGTAATGCCCAAAAGATGGCAGAACATGTCAGGGATCGACTCGGCACTTAAGAAGGAACGGGGACAATGAAAGAAATAAAAGTTATATTGCATCGTCTATAGACGGTCATAGCAGCCAACGGGTTTAGAACTGACATTATTTGATTTCTATGTAAATTTTTGGAAACCCTTTCCCATAATTTATCATGTTTACCATCAATGCCTCAATATTGCAGATTAAGCGGAGTCTCCCCCACATTTAAATTCGGTGTGGCTTGAGTTTAAAGGAAGCCGGAATGTCTTATGTTGTCAATAATAATTTTCAACGTTTCATTTACCATTCTCTCAAGGAATATTAACAGGACCTAATTGTACTTTTTTCAGAGATGTTCCTTGATGCTCTCACCTTTCTTTAACACATCCGATTTGGAAATACGATTTTTCAAAATGGTGTGATTTAAGCAGCAGTTCCATGGACATTTCCATCAGTAAAAATTAAATTAAGTAAATTTTGAAAAACGGCTGTGTTAAAATATAAAACATACAGTATAAGGAGGAATTATGTTACTTCTAAAATTTGCATTTTTGTATCTTGAAAAGTTGCGTAAATTATGGACCTTCTATATTAATAATAATAATATCGTATGGCCTCAGCGGCCCGGTGCAATCTATGTTATTTGCGCCCAAAGGGCAGCTTGCATGTCGATTTTTTCGTTCCTTGGAGCGCTATGAAAGTCAAGGAGGTTAGATATCTAAGCTCCTTGACGCTATAGCGCTTTCTAGAAGAGAAAGGAGGAACTTTGTGTTGACGGAAAATCCCGGGATTAATTTTGCCATTATGAACACGGCCTACTGAATTCAAATGGGTTCTTTATCATGCACACAACGTATGACATGCGTGCCAATATTTTTGTCGCCTTTCAAAAATCACTTACAGTACCATGGCCAGGAGCGAACCTGCAAGCTTGGAGTTGGTAGTGTACCCGTTCGTCCTGGGGATGCGATGACCCATCTGCTATTACATCGCATTCCTGGAGTTCCAGGACAGAGCGGAGTTAAATGAACCTCTAGTCAAATAAGGAATGTGTCGGAAATTCAGCTGAGATATCGAAAAAGCAGTGGGTAACACGAGACAAAGTATCTCTAGGGTCGTTACGGGCTTAAGTTTAATAAAAAAAAATGCACATATAAATGGGTGCCATCAACTGAACTCCTAGCAAACCACATCCTTTCCGGTTAAGCCTTAATCAAGACAAGGAAAGAAAAAGGAAAATCACACCATCATCAGATCACAACTAAGATAAAAACAAATTTATTTCACTATGATAGTCAGACAGACATTTTAAATATTCATCCTACCTGAGAGCATGGTTGAATGCCAACGTTAAATTGTCATTGTCCAAAAATCGAACCATCTCTTTTCTAATCAAAAGTATTTAATCCACATAAAACGTGAAAAATCTCTAAAGTTCTCTTGGGTTCTCAGGATCACCGAAGCACTATGTCTTTCGTCACTGACATTTGTGATACCTGAGACCTAATTTCTCTTTAAATTAACATCATGAATGTGGATTTGAAAAAAATTATTAATCTGTCTAAACATACACATATTATAATCACATATTTTAAATATCACGCAATTTATGGCTTGCATGGCATAATTCAAATGTTAAATACGTTAGTAAAATGTTCCTAAACATCGAATAATTAATTTACACTATTTACATTGTCATTGGTCACAATCATCATCATCATCATCAAACTTAAATATTTCTCACATTAATTCTCATCTCAAAATTCAACATATTCCTGTCAGAATCATTAACTCATCACCATTAAATCATTTAAATGAAAATTATTATCATTACTTCATTATACTTTCTAATTATTCACACACTCTTATTTTATCATCTACTTCAGATTAAATCATCTTAAATCATCAATACAAATTGTTTAATTCCTCAACTCAAGTTGCAATTTCTTAAATTATATCTCAATTAAATTTATTTTTAATCCCTATAAATTCATTAATCATCAGCTTCTTTAATTAATTATCACCTTCTAATTCAGTTATTCATCATCTATCCAATCGTCTATTAATTTATTTAAATCAGTTTATTTATTCAATCTCTAATTCATCCATTTATTTAATTCATTGATTTATTCCAAAATTTAATTTATCAATCTATTTAAATTTTATTCTTCTGGTTATTTAGATTTTTATTATTTCATCTAGTCATTCTGATTTTTATTTCATTAGGTCAGATCATTATTATGCTTAAATTTCATATTATTATTTCATTAATTATTATTCTCAGAAAATCTTGTATTATCAACATTATTTATTTGTTTAATTTCCTAACAAATTTGTTTAATATGGGTTATAGAACGTTGTCTTACAGTTTTATCACTTCCAAGTTATATCTCGTATTCAATTATCATGCCAAAAAATATTATTGCCTTCACGACATCACGTTGGATCTGACTATCCACAACTACATTATATATCCTCACTTCTTCAAATACCACATTTGAATACCACAATTATTTCACAAAACTCCATAAATATTCAGCATACAGCCTGAATCTCAAAAATTACGCTAGACTGGGTTCGACAACCTCATGTCTGCCTCAAAATACATTAGCAACATTGCAACTATCACTTGGCAACTTCCACAAAATGCCTATCACAAACTTCACTTAACCATGTTGCATGATCTACAAAAAATACATGACTGGCTTCAAATTATCAACGCACACAATTTCCAATAACTGTAATTACTCTGATCACATCTAGACAACTTCTTAAACAATTAGAAAAAATATTACCTTAGTAATTCAAGATCTGCTTTCAAATAGCATAAATTCTCTTAAAATTCTCATAATTCACATCACAGAAAAACACCAATGTGCTATAATCTCTTATATCAAAATCTGCAATACTGATCTGCCTTAAAATAAATCTGACCATTAATGATTCATCTTACAAGATTCAATTACTTTAAATCCTTCTCAAAGGTATCAAACACAATTATAAAAATCATCAAAAGCATCAGCTGTACCAGCTGTTAAACTGAAAGTACTCTCAAAAGAGTATAGCAACAAAATATTGGATTGGCAAACAAGAATTACTAAATGTAACCCTGCTGACATTTATCTTTACTTTATTTAACAAAATTTCGACTGATATGTGACTAGTAGTTCCTTGTTTGATCCTCTTACAATCTCAAGTACACTCGGATGATAAAAATGAGTCCCTCAATGGCAAGTAAGATGAGTAACCACCGTACAATCGTATAAATACGAAAGACCTTGCCCCGTCGACTAACATGATAGTGCCCTGAACGATGGGTAAGATGAGTAACCACCATACAATCGTATAAATACGAAAGACCCCATCTCGAAGACTAAATGAGTGAATGTACCAGATCGGAATCAACAAGTCTCTAGTTGTCATATAAAAGCGATATTCATTCACTAAAGTGAATAACATCTTAATATCTCCAAACAATCCAATGGAAAAAATCCCTACTGATGAATAATACGCACTCGCTAGTATGCAATGAACTGACGAAGTAATTTAGATAATCAATTGCAGATCACGAGTTCGAAATATTCGTCACAAAAAAAAAAAAAAAAACTATTCATGAAAACTATCCTTACTGGACAAATGTCTAAAAGACCAAACATCTGCTTAATAAAGCCAACCAATGGTGAGAATTTCGTATAATGATGGCTGCCATATCATATGGTCACGCCATATTCTAGCAAAATTCGAAGCATATAAAGTCAAAGCCATGTCTAAATAATCGTTTTACTCCTATTAGAAAAATATACATGTGTGCCCAGTATTCATGAAAATAATCATATCAGGAAGTTATAACTCTTACAGTACCTTCTCATAATCAGCTGTTATTAAATTTCAAAGATCGTCGAATTTCTTTATGTAATGAATTTCTCGAAGGATCGGCGTGAATATCATTCCACCCACGCAATGACGATTGCCTTCAAATCCCAAGTGAATCAGCTGGTGGACCTCCTCCTCGTCAGGAATCGAATCCATCGCTCTGTGGTGCCATCGCGTCTCTGTCTACGTTTACTCCGACATGATAAACTGCTGGTTATCCATAGCGGATACTGTCCAAATCTTCACGAAAAAGTTCATAGAAACAGTGGACCCCCTATTCCACTTCTACGTTACGCCACTGTTCCATACAATGTTCGGTTTGAGTGTTGAAAGTTCAATTTCCACAGCGGTTAAGTCTCACTTGCAGAAAATAAAATTTGCTTATCAGAGTGTCTAAGTTTATGAAACACCCTGTAGCTGTGTTCGTACTCGATAATTTATAACACTTCATAAGAAAGAATTGCATTAATGCACGAGCCAATGTTCATAAGTTCATTTGCTTGAAACATATCATTTGCCTAAAATCGTTAATGTTACTTGGAATGCGTTATGAAATGCATAGTCGTAATGTCATTGAAAAACTATGTTCAGTTGAAGTTCACAGTTGCAGTATCTCGTAACTATCTGCCTGTATAATTCGATTACTGAATATGCGTTCCAATTCAATGTTATAATGAAGTTCAGCTTTTATCATATTGCTTGCGTATAAGATTGGAAATAACCCGCTCGTCTCTACTTCAATGCTCTAGAATAATCTCCACATAAAGCTAGCCTCGCCATGTCGCTCTGCTATCCTGTTCTGCGTAACCAAAATGAAGCTTGAAATAAAGTTCTCCATCACTATCGCAATGCTGTTCTAAAACCCCGGCCTTCTATGCTTGCTTGGCCCGTACAGCTGGTTCTGTAACCGGTCTTCACGCTGCCTACTGCGGGTGTCTGCCTGGCTCACTGACCTACTTTTCGTTCGCTGCTTAGTGAAGTGAAACTGTCGCTTTCACTTTCCGTGACAAATGCTGTTCGCTGCGCGACTTTTACCATACGCTCGGCGCATGTCCCACTCAGCTCGCTCTCTGAATTCGACTGCCGTGCTAACTGTACTTGACTCCTCTGCTTACAGAGCTCGACTGACTGTCTCTAGACTGCATTGACCTGTACCTCCCTGGCGCAGTCACGTGACGTTCTCCCCACCACTGTGGCCTTGCGTCAAAAATATAATCACGAACCCCGATCATCTCGGCTATTAAGTTATAAAATAACTTAAGGGTTATCTGGCTTCCTTCAAATTATTACCATGTATAATGCTTGTTATATCTTCTCTTCTGAGATGTTTAAATACCATGTTCCATATAGATCTTAATAAAGCTTCACATTTCCATCCATAATTCCATCTGCTTACTGCTGTCAGTGCCTTCTTAATCCTAGACCTTCTACGTCATCTTGACATTCCTCTTGACTCGATTTGAGCGCTATCTTTTCATAACTCTTCCCATAATCTCAACTACGGCTTAATGTCTGCTGGCGTAGCCGATAGCCTCAACTAGGTATCGGGTACATCTCTCCCGTACATCTCCTTTTTATCAGGATTGAGAAAAAAAATACACTCTTAGGCATTCTATACATAACACATGTACACGATAGCTCTACAATCCTCTTATTCAGCATGGTGGTACTTTCTGACTCTCAACAATGATGATTAATTTCCAATTATTAGCATCTTGATTCTGTATTACTTTGACGTCTATTTCTTCCTTCACCACTCGTGCTTGCTCGATTGACATCCCTGACTGTCTCCTCGGGTGGTGCACTAGGCTGTCTACTTACTTGCCTCGATCTCTCATATTCACGATTATCTCGTCTTTCATTTGGCTCATTTCTTCGGCCATCCTGCCTGTCGTTCCGATTACACTGTTGACCTTGGCTCCAGTTGTTTCTACCACGATATCTATTGTTGTATCTATTCCTATCTTGGTATCTGGAATTCTGATTATAATTTCTGTATCGGCTGTCTCTTGCTTCCTGATCGTATGGCCTCTCATATGGTCCTCTATATCGATCATTTTCACGAACGTTACGGATGTTTCCTCGATTTCCTTCGTTCCTTCTGTTCTCCCAGGAATCTCTTCTGTCCGTCTGAGCTGCGTTATCAACGACTACCGCATTCACCACTTGCGTGTTTCGATTGTCGTTTCTTGCATTTCTAGGTGTAACTTGAGCGCTTGTATAGTCTAATCGCCGTAAAATGTCGTCATAGTGCTCAATTGTGTTTGCTCCCGACGCTATGAGTGATCGCTGTACCTCAATCGGTAACTGTCTCGCTATAGCTTGCAAAAGCTCTTCTTCAGGCAATGGAGGAATCAAAAACTGTAATTTAGCCAATTGTGAAGTAAAATAATTGGCATAATGCGTCGGATGTGACGTAGAATAACGCTTCGAGTACATTTCTGCTGTTATGTTCAGCTGATCCTCTGCACTCCAAAATCTCCTAAAGAATGCTATGGCAAATTGCTCCATATTCGCAAAATTGCTTCTGAATGCACTAAACCAAGTTAACGCAGGCCCGTCTAAGGCGCGTTCGACTATCCTTAGTTCTCTTTCCTTGGCTACTCTATGTTCCGCCATGTAATCTCGAATATCTCGCAGAAATTAGACTGGTGTGACTCCTGTGTTTCCAGAAAACTTCCTCGGCTTTTCATCCAGATTTCTGATAATGGTAACTGGACCTGAGTATCGTTCACTTGTACCCAACGTACTCCTATTCGAATTCGGATTATCCTGAGGGGTTGAACTTGCCCTTTCGAATGTCACATTCTGTTGCGTTTGACGGTCTTCTCCCATGCTGACTTCTTGATTACCCATACTGCGGTCTATCGGTGTCTGATTTATCGATATTTTCCCTGATGTAATATTTTGACTGGTGAAACTATTAATCATAGATTCTAGTTTAGTTATCCTATCTTCTGCCAATTTTTCTACGGTCTTGACCTGAGTCTTCAACTCATCTAACGACGTAACATTCTGCGTTTGGTTACTCTCGTCTAAATCGTTTTTCAACTTGTCTATCTTGTCTTCGCATGTATTCTTTACTGACGCGACTTGTTCCTTTAACAGATCAACATCTGTCCTAAATAGAGTTGAATCTATCTTCATCGCTTCCTTTTTCTCCGTAAATCTCGCTTCTAAGTTCGCCATACCTGCGATTAATTTCTCATCTAATCCTGCACGTTTTTCTTTTGCTTCGGCATCGACCTCACTATACCGTTCTTCCACGATTGCACCGACTCTATTTTTGAATAAAGCTAAGTTTTCATTAACCTTTTGCTCTATATCATCATCCATTTTCCTAATATCTTTCTGCAATTGATTCTCTAATGATTTTAAATTCGAATTAACCTCTCCTAAGACTTCCTCTTTAATGGTCCCAATTACTGACTTTAAATCTTTGATCTCATTACCTAGATTAATCTCTAGACCTTTGATTTTAGTTTCGAAAGATACTTCGGTAGACCACTCTTGAATTTTGCCTACATCTGCCACTAAACCATCGATGTCGAGTCTCAACTTCGATACATCCGATTTAATGTCTTTTTGTATAGACATAACGTCTGTTCTTAAAGTAAGAATGTTTTCTTCTCCTCTACTTTCTAATTCAATAATATACTTTCTTAATATTTGAACATTTTCCTCTCCTTTCATATTTACTGCAATTATATCTAATTGTAAAGTCCTAAGCATTTCATTATTCTTTAAAGTTAATCTATTCTGTAACCTAGTTAACTTGTTTTCTAACTCTGTGTTAGTTTCTTCACTACGAGCTTGTAATTTCTCTTCCAATGATTTAAAACTATCCTTCAAGTTAGCTTCACTAGCTTTCAAATGACTTTCAGTACTAGTCTGTAATCTAGTCTCTAATGACTTTAAATTATCTTCACTACTAGTCTGTAATGCTTGCACATTTTCTTTACATTTAGCTTCTAACCTAGCTTCTGAACTATTTATCTGTTCTTTAACTTCCGTTTCCATTTTAGAAATAGTTTCTGCAATACCAGACATACCACTCTGTAACTCTCCTAACACCTTAGCTAAATCTTCCGGCAACATAATTATATTTTCAATAGACGTTTTATTCAGAGACGTTAGACAACAACACATCACAATGTCTCAATTCCTGCATTCACTTGGGTATAGGAAAAATGACTTATAACTAACATGATATAATACTAATACGATTAACATGAACACTGGAATGGGCACACAAGTATATTGTCTGACTAAGTTTAATAAATTTTGTAACACCATTAAATGAACTTGAGATCAGTCTCTCAGTAATCTAAATCTGATGTGATTCCATAGAATAAACAAAATCGAAGCCCCACAGGTGGGTAAAGCATATTCTCCCTCTCTCTCTCTGTACCCGTTCGTCCTGGGGATGCGATGACCCATCTGCTATTACATCGCATTCCTGGAGTTCCAGGACAGAGCGGAGTTAAATGAACCTCTAGTCAAATAAGGAATGTGTCGGAAATTCAGCTGAGATATCGAAAAAGCAGTGGGTAACACGATACAAAGTATCTCTATGGTCGTTACGGGCTTAAGTTTAATAAAAAAAAATGCAAATATCAATGGGCGCCATCAACTGAACTCCTAGCAAACCACATCCTTTCCGGTTGAGCCTTAATCAAGACAAGGAAAGAAAAAGGAAATCACACCATCATCAGATCACAACTAAGATAAAAACAAATTTATTTCACTTTGATAGTCAGAAAGACATTTTAAATATTCATCCTACCTGAGAGCATGGTCGAATGCCAACGTTAAATTGTCATTGTCCAAAAATCGAACCATCTCTTTTCTAATCAAAAGTATTTAATCCACATAAAACGTGAAAAATCTCTTAAAGTTCTCTTGGGTTCTCAGGATCACCGAAGCACTATGTCTTTCGTCACTGACATTTGTGATACCTGAGACCTAATTTCTCTTTAAATTAACATCATGAATGTGGATTTGAAAAAAATTATTAATCTGTCTAAACATACACATATTATAATCACATATTTTAAATATCACGCAATTTATGGCTTGCATGGCATAATTCAAATGTTAAATACGTTAGTAAAATGCTCCTAACCATAGAATAATTAATTTACTCTATTTATATTGTCATTAATAATTGCTTGTTCGTGAATTACAGAAAATCCATTGCTCATTGGTCACAATCGTCATCATCATCAAAGTTAAATATTTCTCACATTAATTCTCATCTCAAAATTCAACATATTCCTGTCAGAATCATTAACTCATCACCATTAAATCATTTAAATGAAAATTATTATCATTACTTCATTATACTTTCTAATTATTCACACACTCTTATTTTATCATCTACTTCAGATTAAATCATCTTAAATCATCAATACAAATTGTTTAATTCCTCAACTCAAGTTGCAATTTCTTAAATTATATCTCAATTAAATTTATTTTTAATCCATATAAATTCATTAATCATCAGCTTCTTTAATTAATTATCACCTTCTAATTCAGTTATTCATCATCTATCCAATCGTCTATTAATTTATTTAAATCAGTTTATTTATTCAATCTCTAATTCATCCATTTATTTAATTCATTGATTTATTCCAAAATTTAATTTATCAATTTATTTAAATTTTATTCTTCTGGTTATTTAGATTTTTATTATTTCATCTAGTCATTCTGATTTTTATTTCATTAGGTCAGATCATTATTATGCTTGAATTTCATATTATTATTTCATTAATTATTATTCTCAGAAAATCTTGTATTATCAACTTTATTTATTTGTTTAATTTCCTAACAAATTTGTTTAATATGGGTTATAGAACGTTGTCTTACAGTTTTATCACTTCCAAGTTATATCTCGTATTCAATTATCATGCCAAAAAATATTATTGCCTTCACGACCTCACGTTGGATCTGACTATCCACAACTACATTATATATCCTCACTTCTTCAAATACCACATTTGAATACCACAATTATTTCACAAAACTCCATAAATATTCAGCATACAGCCTGAATCTCAAAAATTACGCTAGACTGGGTTCGACAACCTCATGTCTGCCTCAAAATACATTAGCAACATTGCAATTATCACTTGGCAACTTCCACAAAATGCCTATCACAAACTTCACTTAACCATGTTGCATGATCTACAAAAAATATATGACTGGCTTCAAATTATCAACGCACACAATTTCCAATAACTGTAATTACTCTGATCACATCTAGACAACTTCTTAAACAATTAGAAAAAATATTACCTTAGTAATTCAAGATCTGCTTTCAAATAGCATAAATTCTCTTACAATTCTCATAATTCACATCACAGAAAGACACCAATGTGCTATAATCTCTTATATCAAAATCTGCAATACTGATCTGCCTTAAAATAAATCTGACCATTAATGATTCATCTTACAAGATTCAATTACTTTAAATCCTTCTCAAAGGTATCAAACACAATTATAAAAATCATCAAAAGCATCAGCTGTACCAGCTGTTAAACTGAAAGTACTCCCAAAAGAGTATAGCAACAAAATATTGGATTGGCAAACAAGAATTACTAAATGTAGCCCTGCTGACATTTATCTTTACTTTATTTAACAAAAGTTCGACTGATATGTGACTAGAAGTTCCTTGTTTGATCCTCTTACAATCTCAAGTACACTCGGATGATAAAAATGAGTCCCTCAATGGCAAGTAAGATGAGTAACCACCGTACAATCGTATAAATACGAAAGACCTTGCCCCGTCGACTAACATGATAGTGCCCTGAACGATGGGTAAGATGAGTAACCACCATACAATCGTATAAATACGAAAGACCCCATCTCGAAGACTAAATGAGTGAATGTACCAGATCGGAATCAACAAGTCTCTAGTTGTCATATAAAAGCGATATTCATTCACTAAAGTGAATAACATCTTAATATCTCCAAACAATCCAATGGAAAAAATCCCTACTGATGAATAATACGCACTCGCTAGTATGCAATGAACTGACGAAGTAATTTAGATAAACAATTGCAGATCACGAGTTCGAAATACTCGTCAGACAAAAAAAAACTATTCATGAAAACTATCCTTTCTGGACAAATGTCTAAATGACCAAACATCTGCTTAATAAAGCCAACCAATGGTGAGAATTTCGTATAATGATGCCTGCCATATCATATGGTCACGCCATATTCTAGCAAAATTCGAAGCATATAAAGTCAAAGCCATGTCTAAATAATCGTATCACTCCTATTAGAAAAATATACATGTGTGCCCAGTATTCATGAAAATAATCATATCAGGAAGTTATAACTCTTACAGTACCTTCTCATAATCAGCTGTTATTAAATTTCAAAGATCGTCGAATTTCTTTATGTAATGAATTTCTCGAAGGATCGGCGTGAATATCATTCCACCCACGCAATGACGATTGCCTTCAAATCCCAAGTGAATCAGCTGGTGGACCTCCTCCTCGTCAGGAATCGAATCCATCGCTCTGTGGTGCCATCGCGTCTCTGTCTACGTTTACTCCGACATGATAAACTGCTGGTTATCCATAGCGGATACTGTCCAAATCTTCACGAAAAAGTTCATAGAAACAGTGGACCCCCTATTCCTCTTCTACGTTACGCCACTGTTCCATACAATGTTCGGGTTGAGTGTTGAAAGTTCAATTTCCACAGCGGTTAAGTCTCACTTGCAGAAAATAAAATTTGTTTATCAGAGTGTCTAAGTTTATGAAACACCCTGTAGCTGTGTTCGTACTCGATAATTTATAACACTTCATAAGAAAGAATTGCATTAATGCACGAGCCAATGCTCATAAGTGCATTTGCTTGAAACATTTCATTTGCCTAAAATCGTTAATGTTACTTGGAATGCGTTATGAAATGCATAGTCGTAATGTCATTGAAAAACTATGTTCAGTTGAAGTTCACAGTTGCAGTTTCTCGTAACTATCTGCCTGTATAATTCGATTACTGAATATGCGTTCCAATTCAATGTTATAATGAAGTTCAACTTTTATCATATTGCTTGCGTATAAGATTGGAAATAACCCGCTCGTCTCTACTGCAATGCTCTAGAATAATCTCCACATAAAGCTAGCCTCGCCATGTCGCTCTGCTATGCTGTTCTGCGTAACCAAAATGCAGCTTGAAATAAAGTTCTCCAACCACTATCGCAATGCTGTTCTAAAACCCCGGCCTTCTATGCTTGCTTGGCCCGTACAGCTGGTTCTGTAACCGGTCTTCACGCTGCCTGCTGCGGGTGTCTGCCTGGCTCACTGACCTACTTTTCGTTCGCTGCTTAGTGAAGTGAAACTGTCGCTTTCACTTTCCGTGACAAATGCTGTTCGCTGCGCGACTTTTACCATACGCTCGGCGCATGTCCCACTCAGCTCGCTCTCTGAATTCGACTGCCGTGCTAACTGTACTTGACTCCTCTGCTTACAGAGCTCGACTGACTGTCTCTAAACTGCATTGACCTGTACCTCCCTGGCGCAGTCACGTGACGTTCTCCCCACCACTGTGGCCTTGCGTCAAAAATATAATCTCGAACCCCGATCATCTCGGCTATTAAGTTATAAAATAACTTAAGGGTTATCTGACTTCCTTCAAATTATTACCATGTATAATGCTTGTTATATCTTCTCTTCTGAGATGTTTAAATACCATGTTCCATATAGATCTTAATAAAGCTTCACATTTCCATCCATAATTCCATCTGCTTACTGCTGTCAGTGCCTTCTTAATCCTAGACCTTCTACGTCATCTTGACATTCCTCTTGACTCGATTTGAGCGCTATCTTTTCATAACTCTTCCCATAATCTCAACTACGGCTTAATGTCTGCTGGCGTAGCCGATAGCCTCAACTAGGTATCGGGTACAGTAGTCAGACATGATAACCACTCACCCACCATGGCAAGCTTTAAATTAAGAAATGTATCTTAACAAGATACTGGAACCCATGTTTCTTCTGCCAGCTGAAGAAACGGTGACAATTTTGGTTTAAGGACGAGGAATGCTCCGACACCGTGGCACACGTTTTTATTTCTTAAAAGTGGTTTTGTTTGTGTCTATTGTCTGATAAAGAGAAAACTAAGGATCTACTGTAGAGAGAAATCTAGTGTAAAACAGAGATGAAAATAAAAACACGAAGTTCCGTGACGAACTCAAGAGCCTACTTTTCATGCCAATGATTATTCTACAGTATATGAACCTATCTAGAATAATGAAGAAATTAAGTTGCTAATATCGAAATTTCTAATTAGTTCGAAATACTGTATACCTGGCATAATGTAGCCTAATAGAGCACTAGAGTTGGCAGCCCTGATGACTGAATATATTCTTAGTTCCATCTCTTAATGTACAGAATACAAAATTTGGTTGAAGTCCTATGAATAGCATGGTCGTTACATGCAGTTAAACATTGGATCTAACAGCGCGCGTAAAATCATGTTGGCAACAATATCATGCATGTATTGGTGAGAAATAATCTGAAATAATATGATCTATTGTTGTGCCAATTGTGAATGAAATCCATTAGTTAGTATAGAAGTTACATGCATTTTAAAATTGGACCTATCAGCAGGCTTAGAATCATGTTGGCAGCACTGACGTATATTAGTTACTCCAAATTCATCCAGAATGCCAGGTACTATACGTGTGCAAAGTTTAGAGCTATTGGCTTGCATAATTTCTAATACTGAATATTTATATTAGGGTAACAAAAATAGGGACAGCACATATTTACAGTTGGCAGCCCTGGTTGCTCTTAAGAATACGCATAGTCATATCTGTTATGGTACACATAGCACATACGAAATTTGGTTGAAATCCAAATGATAGTATGGAAGTTACATGTATTTAAAATTGGACCTTTCAGCAGGCTTAGAATCATGTTGGTAGCACTGACGTATATAAGTTACTCCAAATTAATACATAATGTCAGGTACTATACGAGTGCATAGTTTAAAGCAGTCGGCTTGCATACTTTCTGATATATTGGTATTTGGATAAAATAAATTAGGAGCATTTATTAACAGTTGGCAGCCCTGGTGGGTCATAAGAATACGCTCAGTTATATCTGGTTATGTACACATACAATATACGAAATTTGGTTGAATTCCAATTGATAGTGTAGAAGTTATATGCATTTAAAAATTGGACCAATCAGCAGGCTCATAATCATTTTGGCAACACTGCCATGTATGGCCTCCTGAAAATTAAACTGCAATATTATTATCTATACGTGTGCCAATTTTGAAATAGCTCCCATTGATACCTTCCAAGATATCCAACATGGAGCTCAAATTTCAATTACGATTTTTTTAGCAGTTGGTAGCACTGACATCATTTTCAAGTATGACCGTGAGATATTCGAGTATAGATCTTAACTCCTACCAATTTTTGTTTTGTTTGCTCCAGCCGTTTAGGAGTTGATAGGGGAGGACACACACACACAGCCAGACAGACAGACAGACACACATTTGCCCGATCTCATAAGTCTACTTTTTCCTAATTTTTGCAAAATTTGAAAAGTAGGCTAAAAATATATACTGTGGGTTTACTAATAGGACGCATGGTTGTGGGAAAGGGTATGGAAAGTAGGCTTAGAAAAGAGACATGTAGAAAATAAATCTAAGGGTCCATAGCCTAGTATGGCAAAAAACAAAAATTTTGAAAATGTTAAAGATCTTTAGCATTCCAGAGTCACTTAAGGACACTGGGTTGTGACAATGGCTAATTTTACTCAATTAAATGAGCAAATATTAAAAACAAATTTCTGTTATTTCCGTTCGGTCAATGGTTGCTAATTTTACAATAAACAAAGAGCTAACCTTTCTAAGCCAAATGCTAACAATAAAAATGTAATATTCGTGTCTAATTTTGTACAGGGTGATAAAAACAAGGTCACAGTAAACAATCCCGCAAGTTAAGATTTTAGTTGGTTGGTTCTTAAGTTTAGGGGCTGCGACAACGCGGTCATGTAGCCCCGTGTACTTTGGGTGTGTGTAGAATCTGTCTGATAACCGGTGTTAATTGTGATGACTGTATTGGTGTGTGTTATCTGTTTTTTAATTTAAGTACTGCAACTTAGAATTTTTAAATAATTCCTACTTTTGCCACCAAGCGCCACCGTCAAGGACTACTAGGCCAAGTTCAGAACTTAGCAACCAGACGCCATCGCAGTCGGCTCTTGGCAACGAACGTAGAAACCTAAGAGCGTTGTTTACATTCTTAACCTATCCAATTTAGCTTCGCACAGGTGCAATTAGTGGAAGATTCTTTAACATGTCATAAATCTATGACATGGGACCGCCGGCTTTATTTACCCTCCGAAGGAAGGCATGCTGAGGGATTTTTAACGCTCTTAAAATCCGACGGTTTCAGCCGGGTTTGAACCCGCTGTCTTGGGCATAGAAGCTCAGCATGCTACTGACTACGCCACCGAAGCCGCCTTGAGATTTTAGAGATTCTGGTACATTTCTCTCAGGAACTACTTAAATAACAGGCCTGATCTCTTATACTGTTGGTAACCATGTAGTTTTAGAGAATGAACCGAAATATATTTATGTTTTCAATTTATAAATTTAAAAATTCATACATTTTAAGAGGCAAAAATGTTTTTTGAGTTTGTTAATTTTTTAAAGGTCTCAAAATAATTATTCTAGAAAAATCACACCGTTCAATTTTTTCAATCCACATGTTCTTTACATTCCAGGAAAAAATAAGTATCCTTGACAAAAAAGTTTCAAGGAAAGTGTACCAAACTTCAGAAATTTTTTCTGTGATCTTGATTTTGAACACCTGTACTCAATCAGACAATAATATTTCATATTTATTGTTAACAGGTGCCTTAGAAAGGTTAGATCTTTGTTTAGTGTAAAATTAACAACCATTGTCCAAACGAAAATAACAGAAATTTGCTTAAACAAGATGTTCAGTAAAGAACATATAGCCTACTTTCTCCTAAATGCGTGGGTATTGTTATAACTCTTTGTCCTTTTCAAGGAGTATAATTGAATATTGGTTGTAGTAGCTTGTTGAAATACAACGTGCTATAGGGATATTAAACATGAATATGAGGTGCCCTTTGCAAGTGCTACCTCTGTAAAAAAAAATCATTCAATTCGGTTTCACCGTGTTTGAATTGATCTGGGGAATGGATTTGCACACATACATGGCCACTATTTGCAAACTATTGGGCTGATGACCTTGTAGTCAGTCATAAGATGCTTTCCACAAAAAGGCATGTTGTTGCAAAAACCGGTAGAGATCAAATTATTAGGATGGTCGAAATTTGATTTAAGCTTTTAACATTTGGGTGGCCGTCATTCCGTTTCCGTCAAGATGGCGGCGATATAAAACATGACACTGAGGTGCCTTTTGCTAGAGCTACCTCTGTACCAAATTTCGTTCAATTCGGTTTCACCGTGTTTGAATTGCTAGGGGGAATCGATTTGCACACATACTTGGCCACCATCTGCGAACTATTGGGCTGATGATCTAGCAGTTTGGTCAGAATATGCTCCCCACATAAAGATTTGTTGTTGCAAAATTTGGTAGAGACTAGATAATTAGGTTGGTCGTAATTACATTTTAGCCTTTAACATTTGGGTGGCCGCGATTACATTTCGGTCAAGATGGCGGTGATACAAAACATGACACTGAGGTGGCCTTTTCTAGTGCTACCTCTGTACCAAATTTCGTTCCATTCGGTTTCACCGTGTTCGAATTAATAGGGGGAATCGATTTTCACACAAAGATTGCCGCCATCCGCAAAATATTAGGCTAATGACCTATTAGTTTGGTCAAAGGATGCTCCCTCCATAATGGTAGGTTGATGCAAAATTTGGTAGAGATCGGATAATTAAGTTAATCGTAATTTGATTTAAGCTTTGAATATTTGTGTGGCCGCCATTACGTTTCCGTCAAGATGGCGGCGATATAAAACATGACACTGAGGTGCCCCTTGCTAGTGCTACCTCTGTACCAAATTTCATTTCATTCGGTTTCACCGTGTTCGAATTAATAGGGGTAATCGATTTTGACACAAAGATGGCCGCCATCCGCAAACTATTAGGTTAATGACCTATTAGATTTGTCAAAGGATGCTCCCTTCATAAAGGTATGGTGTTGCAAAATTTGGTAGAGATCGGATGATTAGGTTAGTCGTAATTTGATTTAAGCTTTGAACATTTGTGTGGCCGCCATTACGTTTCCGTCAAGATGGCGGTGATATAAAACATGAAACTGAGGTGCCCTTTGCTAGTGCTACCTCTGTACCGAATTTCATTCCATTCGGTTTCACCGTGTTCGAATTAATAGGGGTAATCGATTTTGACACAAAGATGGCCGCCATCCGCAAACTATTAGGTTAATGACCTATTAGATTTGTCAAAGGATGCTCCCTGCATAAAGGTATGTTGTTGCAAAATTTGGTAGAGATCGGATGATTAGGTTAATCGTAATTTGATTTATGCTTTGAACATTTGGGTGGCCTCCATTACGTTTTCGTCAAGATGGCGGCGATATGAAACATGACACTGGGGTGCCCTTTGCTAGTGCTACCTCTGTACCAAATTTCGTTCCATTCGGTTTCACCGTGTTCGAATTAATAGGGGCAATCCATTTTCACACAAAGATGGCCGCCATCCGCAAACTATTAGGCTGATGACCTATTAGTTTGGTCAAAGGATGCTGCCCCCATAAAGGTATGTTGTTGCAAAATTTGGTAGAGATCGAATGATTAGATTAGTCGTAATTTGATTTAAGCTTTGAACATTTGTGTGGCCGCCATTACGTTTCCGTCAAGATGGCGGCGATATAAAACATGACACTGAGGTGTTTTTTCTAGTGCTACCTTTGTACCAAATTTCGTTCAATTTGCGCTCACCGTGTTCGTATTGATAGGGGGGACAGACATTCAGAGTACACACACACACACACACACAGACACACACAGATACACACACACAGACAACACACTTTTTTTTTCGCCCTGTAGTGATCTCATAAGTCTACTTTCATTTTTTGCAAAAATCGAAAGTCGGCTAAAAATTTGCTCATTTTATTGTGTAAAATAGAGTTGTGACTTTTCCCTCTTTTGATCACATGTGTGTGACTGAGCCAACAGCGCTCAGCAGGAAACGCACCATTGGACGAGCTCATGCTCACAGTTGGTTGTCTACTCGTATAACACCCCTGGAATACATACCTTTCGCACGACAGTTCTTGACGACCTGTTTGCGCTCTCGCAAATACGCCTTGTTTCCTTTGTGCAGATGACCGTCTAGTTCAACGCTTCTCCACTCGGGACCCAGTTGGGTGCTGTTCTGAACTCCGAACATGTGGTACACACAGTATTGCAGGCACTGCAAACATACAATATTATCAATCAACATGATGAATGTGAGTCCACTGCGTGGCGCAGTAGATAGCGATCTAGGTTCTCACCCATGAGGTCCGGGTTCGATTCCCGTGTCTGAATAATGGAACGGGGCACACTCAGCCTCGTGAGGCAAAACTGAGGACAGGTGAAATCGATTCCCACCTCTGCCATCCTGGAAGTGATTTTCCGTAGTTTCTTACTTCTAGTCCTGGCAAATCCCGGGATGGTTCCTAACTTAAGGCCTCAGTCGTCTCCTCCCCAATCTTCGCCTGAATTACAAGTACACACACTAATTAAGATACAACAATAACACAGGTTATGAAACACATTTTACCCCTACCAAAGTGCACGCAGCTACATGACCACGATGTCCAAGCCCCTCGAATGAAACAACAACAACATATGAAAGTGGCAAATGAAGGTTGTTGTCTTTATTGGGGATTTTAGGGGTTTTACAACATCGTATGGTAATATAGCTCCGTGTACTTGAGTGTGAGTGTGTGGAATCAGTTTGATAACCTGTACTAGAGCATGTTTTTATAATCAAGGCTAGGATTTGGGCAGGAGGCGGTCATGGCTTCAATTAAGTACCATCACGATATTCGGCTTGAGTAGAAATCGGGGGCACCTCTAGGGCGGTTGGGAAGGATTTGAACCAATTTCTCTCAGTCCTGCCACACGAAGCTATGTGAGCCACGTAACAACACTCAAACCAGAATTAAATTCCTTGGCAGGGCTGGGAATCGAACCTGAACTTCAACGGTGACAGATGGTAAGGAATTTTCCTTAAACATTCGAACCTAATAGCGACTTGTGATGGCTTGGCCTGTATTGTAAATACTGATAACATCTGCAGTTGGACAACGTTAAAATATTACACTTACCGAATGGAGCTCTATCTTGAGGGGCTTGTATTTCGCAATGACCTCCACATCATCTGGAACATAAGATAGAGTCAGGCCAGGTATGTTCAAGTACCGTATGCAGTAATCAATGAGGATGCACAGTAGCACCCAAACATGGCGAAGGGAAGAATAGTATGAGTTTGAGGATGTTGAGAATGATTGAGTGACGATCAGAGGCCGTTTGTCATGCCCTCGGTATAGTGTGTTGCCCTGGGGGGTTGTTCCAAAACTTCACACTTGAATTCTTTGAAATAGTCTATCGTAACGTTGGCACAGAGCCGTCAGGTTCTCCTTCAGCTGACAGACAGGCGTTGTACAGTGTAAATAAATAAGTGTTTACACGTTGCTATTCTCCTTCCGTGTCACCGGAAGGAGAACATTTTCAGCATCTTATGTGAACAGGTAAGTACTATAGTCATAATTTTCTGGTGAATTTACCATTAATTAATGTAATTTGTTACTGTTTCTACCTCCGCGCAATCTGCGGCACGAGTTCGGTTGGTTGACGGATTGCATGCGCGTACCTGGTAGCTGGCCGCCGGCCCCGCTCCAGCAAAAAATTTACCCTGTACTTGGAAAAGAATGCCTCTCTTATTTTGAGGTGTGACAACATCCCCAGGATACTAAGGTCTATTCGTCGAGTCGAGACAGTGCCCCTGGCTACCCGGACAGGGAAACACGCCCAGTTCACGTCATCGGCTCTGCCGGTCAGCGGTAGCTAAGAAGCTCCGATATCATTAGTCATGCTGTAGCCCTAGAAAAGACAAGACTTGCTGCACTTAGTGCTGAGCTGCACAGTATACTGTTGCCTGTCATAAGCAGTTAAGAACTTATTAATTAATTAATTAATTAATTAAAGAACACTGATAGTCAGCCTGAAAGACTAGACTTTATATCATTTTAAATGCTACAAATGCTGCATGACCTCAAGTCCGTTAGAAAAAATAGAAAAAAAATGAAAAAAAGAAAAAAAGTCAAGTGCAAACCAAGGTCAGAGGAGGTAGCTAGCTGGATGACGTCTCGCTCACCGGAGCGCGCGGGGAAAGGAGGAAACTCAAGCAGTACCGGTACTATGACGTCACACACCTCAGTGTATTCTCGGTGCATTTCGTCCCGTCACCGTAACGTAACGCCAGACACCAGCGAAGTCGACATAATCATATAAAATGATAATAAATACATAAACGAACAATAAATATACCGTGCTGTAGCATGTAACCGGTAAGTCAGCCCGCTTCACATGTACGAGCACTGAAGTTGGCGTACGTTCAACAGGCACAGCTCTATGCACCCTTTGCGGGCGGCCCTCCAATCACGTGTACAACTGTGTTTATTTCCACAATATCGACTCGACGAACAGACTTTTTAGTTAAGTCAGTCTCAATCCACTATACCAGATTGGCGTTAAATATGTTATTGTAATATCCAATAACTCACCAGGAAGGGCTCCTATCCAACCCGCGCACCTTGCAGCCACCGGTCTTATGATGTAGTCATACTCAGCCGAGTACTGGCAGCTAACCTGTAATATGAAATTCACCTCTATTAATAAAGCAAATTTTCTGTCTGAACATTTTGAATTTCCTACTAAAACTTCGTATTATTTAATATAACTATCAAAATATACCTTCGATTTGATTTTTGTCGGTTTATTAAGAGTTAGCGTCAAAACTACTGGACAAAATGCCATACAAATGCTTATGTAAATGCTTCTTCTTCTTTATGTGCCATCTCCTCTCAGGAGGTTGGCAACCATCATAGAGACTCTTGCTTTAGATGATGCAGCACTAAACAGCTCAATAGTGGAACAATTGAACCACGTTTTCAGATTTTCGATCCAAGAAATGCGTCTTCTTCCTGGTCTTCTTTTGCCTTGTAACTTTCCTTGAATGACCAGCTGCAGCAGATGATATTTCTCTCCTCTCATCACATGACCCAGATACTGCAGTTTTCTAATTTTGACAGTATTTAATATTTCCTTTCTCTTTCCCATACGCCTCATCACCTCATCGTTGGTGACCTTTTGTTTCCAACTCAGCCTCAGTATCCTTATGGTCCAGGCCTTAACGCCTTAGAACAAGGTGGAGAAGATATAACATCTCAGAAGTCCAATTTTTAGATGTAAATTAAGGTCTCTGCTACAGAACACTCTGCTCATTTTATTGAATGCATTTCTGGCTTGACCGATCCTGGACTTTATCTCCTCAGTAGAGTCAATGTAGCAGTTCACATTTGTTCCTAAATACTTGTACTTTGTCACTTGCTGTACTGTCTCCTCATTGATTATCAAGCTCTCTTGATGTTGTGTTCGTGATACTACCATTAAATGTGACATACTGACATTAAGTGTTAATCCCCATTGTTCACTTGCCTGCACGACTTTGTTAGCCAGTCGCTGTAAATCTTGTAGACCTTCTGCGAATAACAACGTGTCATCTGCAAATCTTAAGTTGTTTATTATTTTTCCATTAGCTTTAATTCCT
This sequence comes from Meconema thalassinum, assembly GCA_946902985.2. Taxonomy (NCBI): domain Eukaryota; kingdom Metazoa; phylum Arthropoda; class Insecta; order Orthoptera; family Tettigoniidae; genus Meconema; species Meconema thalassinum. The sequence goes on along the minus strand of OX336388.2, from coordinate 597,471,440 downwards.
GCTGTTTCTTCCTCTAAAGCTGCTTGTAATATTTCTTCTGAGTATTGATTAAACAGCATAGGAGACAAGACACAACCTTGTCTAACACCACGTTTTATTTCCACATTGCAGATAGCTTCCTAACTTCCTTTATGACCGCAGTCTGTTTGTAATACATATTGCTGATGATTATAATGTCCTTCACATCCAAGTTCTGCTTCTGGAGCATTTGGATGAGGCAATCATGACGAACATTGTCGAAAGCTTTATTATAATCCAAAAAGCAGACATACATAGATTGATTCACATCTAAACATCTCTGTGCCAGCACATTGAAGGTAAACAGGGCTTCTCTTGTTCCTAGTGCATTTCTGAAACCAAATTGTGTTTCACTGATATCCTGTTTCAATTTTTTGGAGATCCTTCGATGGATAATTTTTAGGAATATTTTTAGAGTATGACTCATGAGACTGATTGTTCTATGATCGCTGCATTGACGGGCATTTGCCTTTTTCGGCAATGTAACAAAAATAGACTGTAGCCATTCATGTGGAATGACTCCCGTGTTGTTCAAGTCTACTAGGACATCTAAATGTTCTTCATTAATGAGTTTCAGTATGTCAGCTGTTATGAGATCAGAACCAGGGGCTTTATTATTTTTTGACAACTTTATAGCATGTATTACTTTTTCTTTAGTTATATCTGGTCCATTTTCGACATCTATATCTTCACTAGCATTAGGTTATTTCCTATCATCTTCAAACAGTTCTTCTATATATTCCTTCCATCTCTCAAGTTTTTCTTTATTACCAATAATGATGTCACCATGTTTGTCAAGCAATATACTCCCATTCTGTATCTTATTGATACAAGTTAGTTCTTTGACTTTCTTATGGATAATGAAATTGTCGTTTTTTGAAATTAAGTCTTCAATCTCTGTGCTTCTTTCTGTGTACCACATCTCCTTTGCTAACCGTATCTTCCTTCTTATTTCTGCATGTGTACTCCTGTAAAGATCTTCATCTCGGTTTTTACAGAGCCTCCTCTTTTCCTTCAATTATATTATTTCATCAGTCATCCAAGTCTTTTTATGCATTGTTTTACCATCTTTCAGCATCTCTAGACTTGTGTGCTGGAGTAGTCCCTTGAAGGATTTCCATTTGTCATTAACATCACTGAAGAATTTTTTCTCTTCTTTAGGGAGCTCTTCATTGATTCATTCTGTAATTTGTTCTCTCACTATAGGATCTTGAAGTTGTGAGATGCATAGCATATCCTTATTTTGTTTTGGTGATATTTTCTTAAGCTTTATTTCGAATCTAGCCACAAGTGGATTGTGGTTTGATGCCACATCTGTTCCCGGATAAGTTTTTACTGCCTTGATGGCATTCCCATAGCGTTTATTGATTAGGATGTAATCAATTTGATTCCGGATAATGTTGTTAACGTTATCTCCAGGTGCTTTCCAGGTGTACAATATTCTTTCTGGTAGCTTATAGAAAGTGTTTGTAACAACTAACTCATTGCCCTCACAATACTGTGCCAGGTTTTTTTCTCCCCGTTCATTTCGTGATCCCAGACCTAAATCTCCTATTAAGTCGCCTTCACGTCCCTTGCCAATTTTTGCGTTGAAATCGCCCATGATGATTGTGATATCTCGAGATTTTGTGGTACTCAATACTTGCTCAATTTCTTCATAGAACTGCCGCAACTCTGCTTCACTCTTGTCAGCAGTTGGAGCATAGACTTGTATAATGTTAACTTTTGCTCTTTTTATTTGTAATTGTAAAGCTGTTACCCTGTTGGAGATGGCTAAAAACTTGTCACACTCTGGCTCGTGATATTGTCAACAATAATAGCAACTCCATTCCAGTGATAATTATCATCATTACCAGAGTAATATATCTTCATTTTGTTGCTATGCATTTCACCTGAGCTAGGCCATCTCGTTTCACTTAGTCCCGAAAGGTTTATCTTGAGTCGCTGCATTTCTTGGATCACGTTCTGCAATTTTCCAGACTGATATAATGATTTCACATTTCATGTACCTATATTCATATTTCTCATAGGTCTTTTCGTCGTATTCCCTCCCGGAGATACGAATGAGGGAATTGAAACTCCGGAGCATTTTACTTTGAAACCAGCCATGATGGTTTTTCCCGGGGATATTCTCAAAATCTTTAATGGAGTGTTTTCCCGTTGCCTTTTCCATTCCATGCCGTTGACCAAGATGCATTGGTTCATCCGCCTTTAGGGGCGATTTCTCAGCCCAAAGACAAGAGAGTGCCCTGACCTCAATTCGCTCATCCACCCTCAGAAGAGGCTGTTGGCGACATTGAGTGGGCCACTTATACTGGTGGCCACTCGTTCCCCTTTTAGTCACCTCTTACGACAGGCAGAGGTTACCGAGGGTGTTATTCTACCGCCCCCACCCTCAGGGGGCACCCATAACTAGGCTATACATTATTTATGTAATATTAAAGGGTAGGTGGGTAAGTGGAAACCTCAAATCCTGCCAATAAGGCTATTCCGCCATTTATATCCATCACTCGACATGAACCGTGTTAACTAGCTGCGTACCAATTACAAGGATATAACCTAATTGGGTACCCTCATTATTTACTAGATATGCGAGTTACGTCACACACACTTCCCTTCCCACTTAAAACAGACTACGGACTGGCTACCAAATTCAGTACGATTCGATAAGTGTGGTTAAAATATGTATCACTTTGAATTACAATTTAACATTTAAAAATATAAGGAAGAAATTAATATCCCACGACTTTAATGTACTGTAGACTGCTTATTTAGCCCTGTTGAAATTGGAACATTTTATTTTTCAGAAATTTCTCCTTGTCCAGTACGTTCTTGCTTCGTGTGATGTTTCTGGAACTGACACTTTGAATTTTTATATAGGTGGCGGTTTGTGAAACCTTTAACAACAATGAACACGATGGAGTATCATGTCTACTATCCCGATCTGTGAAACGTTAAACAACAATGAACGCAATGGTGTATCATGTCTAATATCCCGATCTGTGAAACTTTTAACAACAATGAATGCAATGGAGTATCATGTCTAATATCCCGATCTGTGAAACCTTAAACAACAATGAACGTAATGGAGTATCATGTCTAATATCCCGATCTGTGAAACGTTAAACAACAATGAACGCAATGGAGTGTCATGTTTAATATCGCGTGGAGTATCATATCTAATACTGTACTGTAACCCGATCGGTGAAAGCTCTCGGCAAGCGCCATGACACTTGTGGAACATAACCAGTGTTGGGAGGTCCGGGGGACCGCAAATGTTTAAAGATGAATAAGACTTTTAGTTTGTGAAAAAATATTTACAATGTTGTGTTTCGCTATTGTTAATTCTCATTATTTATCCTAATTTCTTTGAGATGTAACTGCAGACAGAAGTAATTAAATGTTTTTTTAATATTGTACCCGTCTAGGACCTCCAGGATGCGGATTCTTTTCTCAGGGGTGCTCTGTTCGCGTGGCTTTAATCTACACTCAACATCATGGGATTTTATATCAAAGATCACGGGAAACTTACACTAAAATAATATGCCAGAGGTATCTTAAAACAACACAATTTATTCAAGAAATATCCTAATTAAGTTAAATCCCCCCTTAACAAAACAATCAAACCCATTACATTACAGAAAAATAAAAAAACTCAACACAAAAAAGTAAACACTGGCCCCCTCAAATGGCCGACACAAATGTCACATGATCATGTCCATGACCGTTCCAAAGGAACAACAAAACCGCAATGATTTCAACACAAATGACTTCTAAGTGATGTCATAAGTGATTAATTTATCTATAGCGCACTCTCATTTGTAATTATGGCTTACAGGTGGGTTGGATAAGTCCCTTTTCAATAATTCCCATTCTCACATGAGGCCGGTGATGATTGGCGTATGGTGGTTCCCGGTTACAGATCGAATGTGCGTTTAAAAAAACTACCGTAGTGATAGAATTTAAATAAATGACTAAGGCTAGGGTCCAAGCCCTTTCAAGCTTGAATGGCAAATCATTAACATCAAACATAAGGATATAATCGTGGATCATCACCTACTCTAACAATGGTGGCCTCTGCCCCATAATGACATAAATCTCATCTTAAATATTTACATAAATGCACTGAATTTTCGCTTCCTGAAGCGAATTGAAACAATCCCCAAAGAAAGTCGAAGAAAATCCCGACATAACAAATTGAAATGGCCAAGCATCTGTGGCTGATTACTGCGATACAACAAGCCATTCTGTTTCTCAACATAAACAAACCCTCAGGACCTGCAGTGGTTGATGACCTCACTCGAACAATAGGCTGGCAGTCCGCACAGTAGGGCTCCTACCCTCGACAACACATTTGGGAACCGAGCTGGATACGGGAGTCTCTCCGTCTGTAAAGAAGCCAATCAAGACACTCCTTCCAAAATCACAAGGAGCGGCATTACTTACCATAATTATTTCGTCTCAGAATCGCGGGCATTTAACCATCCGCTTATCACTTACCATCTCGAAGATTGCGGGCATGTACTTCCGCTTACCAAATATCTCATAGAAGCACTGCGGAAACGCTCTTTCCGCTTGTCACTTACCATCTCGAAACTGCGGGCATGTACCTCCGCTTACCTTAAATTTGCATCCTCAGCTCGGCCCAAAATTTAACTCTCATCCTTATCTCACTTACCAAGTGCGTCTGCAGTCCCTCTCATCAACCTCGCGTTATCTCTCACATTGACAACGGTCATTATTCCCTCTCATTTTAAGCTCAGGAACAAATGGCGTTAATAGAAATGGCTTGTTACATCCTGAATGGTTCCCTCCAATCTCGACATACTAAGTTTATGGTCGTGCCAATGAATCCCATGATCGTGCATTCAATACAAACCAAAAATATCCCTGAATCATACAAAACACAAATGATGATGAACACGCTAACAAAATGATAAAACAACACAACTAAGCTCTAACATATAAAATAAATACAAGCTGCTCATCATTCTGACCCGTTGCTCCGGTAACCCCATACTAATTATAATGCCTTATAATTTGGCTGACCTATCCAACACCTGTTGTAAGCAACATCATTGCCATTGCATGCCCCCAAAACTGTGGTACTTACAAGGGAAGTCTTCGCGGTACTACACTCCGATCGGGATGAAATTCTGGAGACAAATAGCTGAGGAAATGTACAACACGGGACAGGAAACCGCATCGGCTCAAATTAATATGCTATGTCATATTTATAACGTTAAAGTTATGACAATGATACGCGTGCCGAACCGAGAATGGTGAGCAGTAAGCCAGTGAGGCTGTAACAGGTCTGGAACACGCTCGCTGTTTCCAGGCGAGAGGGAATGATACAAGCGCGGGGCCTTCTATGTGGATGTACTTCTTTTTGAGTAATATGCAGGACGTGTTACCTATGATAAACACAATGGATGACATAGTAGCAGGGTTGCTGCCGTAATTTGTTCATTATCCGAGATATATTACCTAGGTATTATTATATACAATTACAGAAATGAAATGCAACCGATACCTAATAATACCTATAAGTACAGTACTTGACACAATTAACGAGTATCACTTGTTTATCATGTCTTGTTTGTTTCAATCAATGTACGTATCACAAAGGTGAATGTCATGAACAAGGTGGTCTATACATAGATTTGTTTTACACCAGCCACACGTGAGTATGGCAGTATTTGTACACTGGCCACAAATATCCAGAGAAGGACTTTTAAAACAAAAATCAACAGGGTTTGGAAAGTTGGATGGTCGTTCATCTACAAAGCCAGCCTTAAAGCAGCTCTATGTCCACATGCTTTGAAAGCGTGAGGATGACAATTGGTTGTGTGTAAAAGACTGAACTTTCAAGATGTTGTTACGTAGGTGAATATTGAACTCTAGACCATATAACGGCACACTATCGTAGAAAGTTCGAATGAAATTCTTCCATATCCGAAATCCAAATACATCCAGGGGTTGAATTATACCTCTGGTTCCTTTTGGTACAATCTTGACATCTATGTCCTTGCCATTTGGTTTGGCTGATAGTATAGCATCTTCTGTTTGTCCAGTCCATGAATCTAAAACCAGTACACTAAAATCGGGGACTAACGGAAAATACACATTTCGGAGCCACTCTTGAAATAAATGTTGAGTTAATTTACCTGTCTTGGAAGCGAGTACATATAAATTAGGTGCAGTAAACTAGGTGTCCTCAACTCTTGGTCCAAAGACTCCGTTCCTTTCCTGTAATACCACAAGTAGAACGGGAAGCATACGACCATCCGCGGAGATTATTGGTTGGACGGTGTAACTATGCATTAACGAATTTAGGGATTGTGCTTCAGCAAATATACGCTTGTCACCTTTGCTGTGAAGTGTTCGTCCAGAGTGAAATTACATGTTGAACCCATTTTGGTCTGTATTAAAGACACACATTGGACTGTAGGTTTTGATGTCTTCCGCAACATCTCCAACAAAAGTTGTCGCACTTGCAAGTAGGTCAGCATAATTTGTTGTATAATTATGTGACACGAATTTTGTCACTTTTCTTGACACAAAATGGCAATATCTTTTAAAATGGGAGAGGCAAACTTTCGATGCACGAAAGGTTTCATCACCTACTCGCCGTGCTGCCGCAAGAGCCCATTTCCGGATATCACTGTCATGAACAACCTTTCTTCCGTCTCTGGCGGATGAAACTGTTTAGCGGTTGCATCGAAAATTAATTTAAGTTTTTCTTTTTTCGTACCTCCGCGCTCAACATGTTTCTCCCATATGAAAAGGTCATTACTACAATTCAACTTCTTATAGCGGCGATGCACAGTTTGGAACTTCCGTTGTTTACCTCCTCGATTAAACCAAAATCAAAAGCGGCTTTTTTATATTGCACACTTACATCAATATTGTCTCCCGCAGGTTCATCGTGCTCCCTGTCGTATTCTGCATCGTTGTCGGGGCCAAGCATAACCAAGCTATCTTCCGTTTTAACGGAAAAACTTGGGTCATCTATACGGTTTGCCATGAGACCTGTAACGAAGACGTCAAATTAGCCCCCAAACTTGGAACGAATTAATAACCAATAAAGTACATGTTCTAAACGAGACAGTCTAGTCAACAGCTCGTTTACGGTGTCTGTTTCGTTCCTTGTGCTGCGCTCACACTAGCGCGCGCCTGATGTGCGGACGTTTCATACAATAAAAATGGTATTGAATATTAATTTGAGCCGATGCGGTTTCCTGTCCTGTTTGGTACATTTCCTCAGCTATTCATCTCCCGAGTTTCATCCCGATCGGAGTGTAGTAGCGCGAAGACTTCCCTTGTTAGCTACTCATGATGATTCTGCTAATCCTTATATGCTGATGTTCTTCCCGCTGGCTCTTGAGGTCCACAGTTCTTGACGTGGGAGGGCAATCTTGACACTGTTCAGTTTTCATGAAAAGTATAGGGTCCACCATGAAATTTTTACGTAATTATGCACTGTTTTGTTTTAGCGGAGCGCCTCCTACAATCTATAGCCAGGCATGACCTATTCAATTCGGCCAATAGTCAATCTAGCTCCTATGCCACTGAATTTGCCTATAGCCCGGGGCTATCTACTAAAGTACGGACTCCACTCGCACAGGTTTGTCCCGAAAATTTGCATGTCGCTACTGTTATGAGAATACATCACACTGTCGTTACGTATCAATTATTCACGTTCTCGCGCTGAATTCGCGGTACTGACCAACGCGAACTATTGCCTATCAAGCGATCAAAATTGACTGACTTTATACTTATAAAATTTTGATACCTCTGGTCTCGGACCGGCAAAGGCTCTCGCCGCTTGGCGATGGAAAAATCGACTGACTTTCCTGACACTGGGCAGGCTATTTAAAGGTCTGGCGCTTAAATCACCAGGAGTGGGGGATTTCTCAAAATTTAAATCTGGAGCAACACTCGTACAACGATGAAACTAGGTTCATTCGATTGCTCTCTTTTTCAATGTCCCACACTTGGTTTTATTTCGAAATCGGATCGTACTTTCGGCCGCGAATTAGTTCCGTAGTAATTTTCATTGTCCAAGATTTTCGCGGTGTTTTGAAGCGTCCATCCGCCCACAATTCTGATTGGTTCGTTCAAATTTTCCTTCCTCCAGTCCTTTATGCCGAATTAATTCCAATACTGCTGTTTTCGTGATTTTTGAAATGAGATTCTCGAGGCTAAAATCGCCCTCTTTCCAATGCTGCAACTCATAATTTTGTATGTTAATTATTTCTCTAATTTCTCAAAAATGGGAGGTGCTTATTTTACAGTTTGGCGAGTGATCATTCCGCCCTCCCCCCCCCCCCCCCCCCTACTTATGGTTGAGCGACCTCGATCCTTGTTTCAATCACATCTGCTATCCATGTGTTGTGGCTGTGAGCTTCGTTTCATTGTTCGCGCTTTTAGAAAGTTGTGGAATGTCACGCTCCGGACGCTCCCTTGAATTCCCTTGTTCATCTTCCGGCGCGCTTGCCACCTTCTCAAATATGAGTATTGAACCCTTATTAATCTATCGATGAATAAGTTTTCATGATTTTATTATTATTATCACTGATGCCCAGGCAGTACATGTTGAAATTGACAAAGGGAAGGCAAGGTAGTGTGTTGCAATGATTACAACAGAAGCAAGCTTGGTAGTTATTCCTGAAGACGACCGGTTAAGCCGAGTTCAAGGACAAATTCTGTACCAACGCGCACCTAAATTGGGGTCATTATGGGAGTGTCATGAGTAAAGTTTCAACCGATCCAGGATTGAATCAGCCAATCAGAAGAGACCACGCCAAAGCCACGCGGTGAATTGCGTACCCTGGAAAAAGGCGCGGAAACACATATCTAAAGAACCGCCGATCCGAATTAATTCCGCATAAGTGCATTGAGGCGTTTGGATAAAATGATGAAGATTGATACTAGTCCCAAGTTTGTGAGGTGAAAACTCCAGATTATTTTTACAAATTCTCCCCACCCTACCTCATTCTGTCAGTTTCCAATAAATTGATCGGCGATGAGCTGTTTAGGACACAACTTTATTGAGCTCTGGTGAGCAACGTTCACGTCAGTCTGCGTCACGATTTTTCAAGCTCTAATGAGCATACTTTACTAACATTTCATTTGGTGCTCAAGGGAGCAGTGTTCACGTGTAGCAGTGGAGATCTCTAGGCGAGATAAGAGCTGCACGATAGGCATGTTTAAGACTTGTTTTCAAGCCAGTTACGTTGAGTTTGAAGTGTGTAAATTGATGTAAATTTTTGTATTATATTTTTGAGTGATATTTGTTCGTGTGTTAAGCAAATGCTAAGATAGGGCAAGTCTACGATCAGTAATCGCATAGGACATTTTTGTGAGTGAAAGTAGTAGCTCACAGCGATTATAGCTAGGCATATTATTAACATTGAACATTTCTGTCCAAGAAACTACGCCAAGATGTCTGATGTATGGTCGCGTGTTGGAATGATGTGCATCGCCTCTACAACGACGTCGACGATGGAGGGCTAGATTTCCCGTAGGGAAATGCACCGGGATGAAGGTTAATGTTCTGCAAGCTGAAGCGGTGATGTACAAAAATTGATTTTCTCAATATGTAGTTAGATAAGGCGCGGGAACGTTGTAAATAGTTCATTCTTGTTTTACTTGTGTTTAGATTTTTTTGTGTGCCGACACTATTATCTTTAAATGTACGTTGGCGCGTGGCCAAATTTGTTTGATGTATATTTTTCTTTGGAGTCATATTTAGTGTACACGGCGTGTGTATTTGATTTTATCCATGCGAAACTCGTTACATTCGATAAGTGTTGCTTTATTAAAGTTCATTTTTTTATAGGAAAGGGAGGTAAGTATTGTAAAATGTTTGATGAACAGGTTTTTATTCATACTAGGGTTGCCGAGCGCAACAAAATTAAGATGTAACTGTAGAACACCTTAGTTCTAATTTTTTAGCTTTTTGAGTACTTTTCAGGTTCTTTAGTCACGGACTAGATTGGAAGCGCAAGCTGGTGGAAAATAGTTTATGTCATTTATTTCAGGTTTCTGTCAAACCCATACGTGTGATTCTGTGCGTGTTCTTGTGTCAGGTGTGTGTATTGATTCTTCGTGATGAGGGGTAGGTGGTGCTACCGCCCTCAATTGTTGTTGTTTGATGGAAAGGCAGAGCGCTCGTGGAGGCTACTGTACCTTGTCCAATGCTGATTCTTGGATTTCCTAGGGGAAATGCTGAGATATTTTATTCTGACACACACACGTATATTATTGTGCTTTGGGAGCATGCTTCTTCGAGACTCGAACCCATGCCACGGCAGGTCGAGGTTATTGACACGTGGGTTGACAGAAGTGCAGATTTCCACTTAGCGGCCGTCTAGGTCTAGTGACTCATTTGTTAGGCAGTCCAGCTGACCGACTGACCCCTATAAGCTATCATTAGCAAACCTGTTCTTTTGTGATGGTCATTGGACCATAATTAATTGGGGAGTTCGCCATGTCTGTTACGAATTATCGCATATCGTGTGAATGGAATATTGTTTTAATGATGTAAATGTTGGCTTTGAGCCTAGTGATTTTTTATGACTCATTTCATGTTAGTTTTTCTGTTGTGACACTTGTTGGTGTAGTTGTATTCACTTGTAAAAATGACAAGCGGTCATATGTGTTTTTCTTTTGTTGGTCACATGTTAATGTACTTGTGTTGATTTGAAAAGTCCTAATTTTAGGCATTAATGTTCTTTGCTACGGCAGTTCTTGATTCCAATTTCATGCGGAAATTATTTGTTGTTTTATTTAGTGTAGGAAGTGTCGGATTAATTTAAGTAGTGTATAGTTGGTTCCCCGCGTCTGTCTAGCTCTAGACAATGCAGATTCGTCCTCTGAAGGTTTACCGGATGGTGACGAATCTCGCATTTATTTGTACTCATCGTTAAGCATGTAGAACAGCCGCACACGTACACAATGTCATTGAAGTATTTGGGACATTTGGTCCAGTTTATAATCTCTCCTGAGATTAGGCCTAGTTTATGGCAAGTAATTAATTCAAGTGGGAGTCATTTGGGAGATCTTGTTTGTTTATTTTTATTTGTAAATAGTTGATCTGTTATTAAATTCATTTGTTTTAACCCTGATATTCACTTCTTCCTGCATGTTATTTTGTTATGTGTTACCTTGCATGTTATAGAAGCGCTTTAACAACAACTTACGAAATGGACTGTTACACCCCCCGAAACCGAGTTTCATAAGCTTCTTTGCAAGGGTGCAGTATATTCGATAAACTTAACTTGGAACATTTATGCTATATCATATGCATAAAGGTTACAATATACCGTAATGTAGATTTTGCCTATCCAAAAAAAATATTCAAATGTACTGCTTAATGACCCACAGAACATTTCTAATCGTATAATCCCAATATTATTAAAGGTCTCAATAATGATAGTATGAAACGATTTATTTAAAAGAAAGTTCTGGAAACCATCTGATCTTGCATTTTAGATACTTCTGAAACCTTTTTCACGTATTCATTCAAACAAATACATGAATAAATTTAAACATCTCCTTCTCTCAACACCACAATGTATCAATTGAAAGACAATATCCGAATTTGAAGATCATCTAAAAACACACTTCAGTATGTAGGAATGTTATCCTCTACCGCTCTGTTGCGTTCACAATACATCGCTAACACATCTTCTTCAAAAGAAGCATTTCTGATACACAACTTTGATCGTCCTGATTTTGTCAGTTATCACTTCGAAACAATTTTCATAAAACAAAGGAAGTCACACCAGAGGAGAACATTTACCTATCAGGCGTTCTGACCACTGAAGTATTTAGCTAGCACAATAGAGTAGGCTACATTGCGACGTCATCGAAAAAGCTGACTGCAGGTAGCTTGTAGATACTAAGATTGTCAAATTCACTTCGTGAAAGGAAAGTCATAGCATGAGGTAGCTTGAAGGTACTGAGAATGCCAAGTTCATTTCGCTAAAGAGGTGTCAAACCAACAAATTTAGGGGTGGTCCTAGGGGTGTCTTATCGTTTGCGACGATTCACTTTTGCAGTGGATCATGAAGTGATCATTAAGTGTCCCATTTGCGACGAGCCATAAATTCTCGTAGTTCTGTGTTTCCGGTTAGCGACGGAATATTGACAAATTGCGACGGCTGCCAGTATGGCGAGACACACTTGGTTTGATAACTCGTAATTCTGTCTGTGTCTTAACTTAGTCCGTTTAATTATGAAGTTTAATTAAACTAAGAGAGGTAAACCTGCCTTCTAAATGAGGGATATAGCAATAGGTGACTAAGGCAAAACAAAGACGGAATAGTGATGTGGCCGACTACGGGTCTCCTGACCCCCTGTTGTAAAAGTATAGTCTAGCAATCCTTACTACACACACACGGAATAATAATTGAGGTGCTAACGAAACAGGGGCACGCATAAACATTTCATTCGTAGATCTCTTTTGTCACTCGCATCGAATTTTACACTCGTAGTGCTGCACAGATATTCTATCAATATTTCTCGCTTCATTAAAGCTGAACAGCGTTACCTAACCCGTAGCTTGCTTGGTGAAAAACGTCACTCTTCTTACGTCCATGGATCGCAGAGACCTAAGTGTAAATTATTGTTCTACCACATGTCGTATAAGTTTTTGAAAACATCAGCATCAACGGTGAACACAACAACATTCGAAGGGAAAAGCTTTATATGTACTATTAATTAATTATATTCCCAATGTTTGGGAAGCCAGGCTCTGCCTGTCACAAGTCAGGACAAAGGGCGAGTGATAGAGGAGTAACACCTCTTAAAAAAACCTGGGACCAGCTGACCCGGCTGGTAGTACCCTGTAAGGGTCCCTTGCCAGGGTTACGGTGAAGTCCACAACGGCAGCTACAGTGGAGAGGATAAACTTCGGTACAGTGTATATGGCGGATGAGGCAGCCCAGTGCTCGGGATTAATGGAGTAAAAGGTATCATCCTCACTCCGAGGATAGATATCAGTTGTAGCGTCTGATCCGGAGCGGGCGGCTACGAACGGCGTCTGTACCCCATGTTAGGGGCGGCCGAATTTATATGCTGGCAGTAGCTTTAAAATGCTAGGCGTCAGACTCAGCGACAAGTCGGCCGAAATTTAATTGTCGTATCATGATGCACCAAGTAAATTGTAGTATCCAGGCTAGGGCGTCCCCCGCAGGCGACGCGCCCCGACCCCGCCCGATCGGGGTGGGAAATGGACGAGGGCTACCTACCCAAGGCCGGGGCAGGCTAAAGAAGCAAGGCTCGATTACCAGATTTGCGACAATCAACGTTGGGACATTAACTGGGCGCAGTCGTGAGTTGGCTGAATCGCTCCACCAACGCAAAATTGATGTAGCCTGTATCCAGGAAACAAAGTGGAAAGGCGCAAAGGCGCGTGATATTGGTGATGGTTACAAGCTCTTCTACAATGGCAAAACATCTGACCGAAATGGTGTGGCAATTGCCATCTGTGAACGGCTACGGAATAGTGTCACGAGAGTAAATCGTATCTCTGATCGCCTGATGAGCATCCAGATAATTACGGATGCAATATCACTCCATATCGTCTCATGTTATGCACCACAGACTGGGTGCCAAGCTGAAGAACAAGGGAAATTCTGGGGTGATCTTGAGACATTAATACATTAAGTTGATCCTAACGAGTCTTTGCTTATTGGTGGTGATCTCAATAGTCATGTTGGTAGATCACGTGATGGATTTGAACGCGTACATGGTGGTTGTGGTCATGGGACGCGAAATGCAGCTGGTGTGCGTACTTTAGAGTGTGCCGAGGCTTGTGACTTAGTGGTGGTGAACACCTTCTTCAAGAAACGGTTATCACATCTCATCACATACAACAGTGGTGGCCATCAAACTCAAATTGATTACTGGTTGGTGCGTAGAAGAGATCTGAAATTGGTGAAGGACTCCAAGGTCATTCCTTCAGAAAATGTTGCTCCCCAACATAAGCCCTTGATCTTAGATTTCCATATTACTCTTCGTACTCCTTCAGGACCTATCACCAACACTGAACGTATAAAGTTGTGGAAACTACCTGGCCATGAATTGCTACTTCTAGATTCTATTGGTCCACTTCCTGACAACATTGATCAACTAACATGGAATGAATTCACCTCAAACATCCAGGCAAATGCAAAGGAAGTAATGGGTATGACAAAACCGGGACGACAATTTGTTGATAAACAAACTTGGTGGTGGAATGAAGACGTGCAACGAGCTGTGAAATCTAAGAAAACTGCTTACAAAAAGTGGCTTGGATCAAGAACCGATGCTGATCTAACTCAATATCGTCAGCTCAAATTCGATGCAAAACACGCTGTTGCAGTTGCTAAATCCAAGCAACTAAGTACATTGTACAAACAACTAGAGGAATCTACTGGGGTCAATAATATTTACAAGCTAGCCAGATCTCGTCATCGTGCCACAGTTGACATAGGACATGTCATGCATGTCAAGGATAAGCACGGGCATCTTCTAACAAAACCAACAGAGATCCTTCAACGATGGCATGAACACTTCAATACTATCTGTAATGAAGAGTTCCCTCACCCACCGATTCCATTAGCCGAACCTGTACAAGGTGCAGTTCCACCTATCACACCTGCCGAGGTCAATACTGCGATCCACGCAATGAAGAATGGCAAGGCAACAGGCCCTGATGATATTCCTGCAGAGCTATGGAAGCAGTTGGGTCATGCCTCTGCAGAGTTCCTAGCAGAGTTCTTTAACAAATGCCTTGCGAACCACCAGATCCCGTCAGCTTGGCAAACTAGCGTCACAGTACCAATATGGAAAGGCAAGGGCGATGTAACTATCTGTGCCAATTATCGTCCCATTCGTCTCTTATGCCACACAATGAAGATTCTAGAACGTGTGATTGACACTCGCTTACGTAGCATTGTTACCATCTCGCCTAACCAATGTGGATTCATGAAAGGTCGCGGAACAACTGATGCTATCCATGCAATGCGGCTTCTGATAGAAAAGTATATGGAGAAAAGAAGGACAATTCACATGGCCTTTCTGGATCTGGAGAAAGCATTCGACCGGGTTCCCCATCAGCTTATATGGTATTCTCTTCGATCTCATGGCGTACCAGAAGCTTATGTGCGTTGGGTCCAACTCCTCTACAATAATACAACTAGCTCTGTACGCAGTGCTGCTGGACTCACCAAACAGTTCGATATTCGAGTTGGGGTTCACCAGGGATCTGCACTATCTCCACTCTTGTTTATCCTATGCATGGATACAGTGACTGCAGATTTGCAGAGGCAACCACCATGGACATTACTGTACGCCGATGATGTCATGCTTGCAAGCGAGACCCGTAATGATCTAGAGCAATTGGTCAACCTCTGGAATGCGAGGCTCTGTGAATTTGGACTACGGCTCAACCTCACTAAGACTGAGTATCTTGAATGTGGTTCCCAGACAGATGGGACCATCATAGTGGATGGCACCCCTCTACCAAAAGCTTCACATCTCCGATACCTTGGCTCCGTTGTGAGACCTGATGGTGATACAGTCTCGGATGCCCGTGCAAGAGTGAATGCTGCATGGATGAAGTGGCGCCAGGTCACAGGCGTTCTCTGTGACCGCAAGATCCCTTTGCGCCTCAAAACTAAGATCTATCAATCAGTCGTCCGCCCTGTTGCTTTGTATGGAGCTGAATGCTGGCCTAATACAAAGAAACATGAACAAGCTTTGCACTCAATGGAGATGCGGATGCTAAGATGGTCCTTGGGAATTACACGGCTGGATCATATTAAGAACGAAGACGTCCGCAATACTCTTGGAATTGTCCCTATTCCAGCCAAAATGAGGGAGACTCGGTTGCGTTGGTACGGACATGTAGCCCGAGCAAATACAGAGTCCATTGTAAGCAAGTCACTTGCTCTCGAGCCTGATGGACAAAGACCTCCAGGACGACCAAAAAGGCGTTGGATGGATACCCTACACGACGATATGCGCATCGTAGGTCTTCGTCCTACAGATGCAGAAAACCGCAACAAATGGAGAGCGAGGTGCAGAGTGGCGGACCCCAAAAAATAATTGGGAACAACGCCAGGAAGAAGAAGATGTACTTTACCCGAAATTTCCTATCACGTGAGATAAAATGTTCTGTATATATTAAAGTATCAATGTCATTATATTCTTCTCTGGCTAACGTTGCAAGAGGTCTCAGTCAAGTTGTAACAAGCTACAGAAACCAGATAATTTTTCTAAAGAAAAGCTGCCCCAATCAGATTCGTGCAGGAAATTGGAGCGACAAGTGATTGTCAAAGCTTTGCTGTTGAGAGAGGTCTACGACAGGGGGAGAAATGTTGTCCTGACTCACTTCATCATAAAATAAAACAAGTAGTTCCGTGAAGATCTATACAGCCTATTTTCATATTGAGCCCTCTGAGCTTAGGATCATGTGATATTTTTCATTGCAACGCATTTTTGATGTATCATAATAGAACGCACCCACCGACCAGCCATGCTGCTGCTGCATGCTGTCATA
Source organism: Meconema thalassinum (assembly GCA_946902985.2). Classification (NCBI taxonomy): domain Eukaryota; kingdom Metazoa; phylum Arthropoda; class Insecta; order Orthoptera; family Tettigoniidae; genus Meconema; species Meconema thalassinum. The sequence goes on along the minus strand of OX336388.2, from coordinate 597,454,867 downwards.
CTTTGCAATTATTAATGGATGTACTTTTGACCTTGGAGAAAGCAATTATATTTTTGTATGAGACCTTATCATATTTCAACTTTTCACAAGGCTCAGATCATCACATTTCGTCATTCTGTATCATCGAAACATTCTGGAGAATGTTACTTCTATTTATAGCCTACTTTCGATTTTTGCAAAAAATGAAAGTAGACTTATGAGATCAACACAGGACGAAAAATTATGTGTCTGTCTGTGTGTGTGTGTCTGTGAGTGTGTGTACTCTGAATGTCTGTCCCCCTATCAATTCGACCACGGTGACCCGAATTGAACGAAATTTGGTACAAAGGTAGCACTAGCAAAGGACACCTCAGTGTCATGTTTTATATCGCCGCCATCTTGACGGAAATGTAATGGCGGCCACCCAAATGTTCAAAGCTTAAATCAAATTACGACTAATCTAATCATCCGATCTCTACCAAATTCCGCAACAGCATACCGTTATGGGGGAGAATCCTCTGACCAAACTAGTAGGCCATCAGTTTGCGGATGGCGGCCATCTTTGTGTGAAAATCGATTCCCCCTATTAATTCGAACACGGTGAAGCCGAATGGAACGAAATTTGGTGCAGAGGTAGCACTAGCAAAGGGCACCTCAGTGTCATGTTTTTAATCGCCGCCATCTTGACGGAAACGTAATGGCGGCCACACAAATGTGAAAAGCTTAAATCTAATTACGACCAACCTAATAATCTAGTCTCTACCAAATTTTGCAACAACATACCTTTATGTAGGAAGTATATTCTGACCAAACTGCAAGATCATCAGCCCAATAGTTTGCAGATGGTGGCCAAGTATGTGTGCAAATCGATTCCCCCTATCAATTCAAACACGGTGAAACCGATTGAACGAAATTTGGTACAGAGGTAGCACTAGCAAAGGGCACCTCAGTGTCATGTTTTATATCGCCGCCATCTTGACGGAAACAGAATGACGGCCACCCAAATGTTAAAAGCTTAAATCAAATTACGACCATCCTAATCATTTGATCTCTACCAGATTTTGCAACAACATGCCTTTTTGTGGAAAGCACCTTATGACTGACTACAAGGTCATCGGCCCAATAGTTCGCAAATAGCGGCCATGTATGTGTGCAAATCCATTCCTCATATCAATTCAAACACGGTGAAACCGAATTGAATGATTATTTTTACAGAGGTAGCACTTGCAAAGGGCACCTCATATTCATGTTTAATATCCCTATAGCACGTTGTATTTCAACAAGCTACTACAACCAACATTCAATTATACTCCTCGAAAAGGACAAAGAGTTATAACAATACCCATGCATTTAGGAGAAAGTAGGCTATATGTTCTTTACTGAACATCTTGTTGGTAAGGTATTATCATCGCAGACACGTGAACCGGAACCCATCAGTCGCTACCCGACTAGAGTATTTGCTAGATCCAGCAACGAAGGACTGAGCTCTTGGCACTCATGTATGGTTATCCATCCTAGTTGGATGTGTTGTTAAGTCCGTCTTCAAAGACGATGGAAATAGTCCGCCCATAGGCGAAGAAAGTGATGGATTTACATCGTGCATTAATTAGCACCGAACAGTGAAGTAATCGACTGGAAATTAAAGCCAGTAAAGGCTTGTGCAACGATTATTTTGAATTTATCGAAAAGTGATAATATTTCCATAACGTGGAACGCCACATTTTCAGCCAGGTGCTTGTGAAAACCTATGTTTTCGTGTGAAACGAAGGATACTAGTAACAGTGAATCAATGTTTAATGAAGTGATTTATTTCAACGCTAATGATCATAAATGTTACAATAATCGCAAGAGCGAGTGAATTTTTATGTGGATCACATCGATGCCACGAGATTTAATAAGCATTGAATCTGTGATGGTGAAAGCAGATAAGTGCATGGCCAATTTTATTATAATCTGCGTCGTGTAACTTCAGTGAGCTCGTTACCACAATTAGAACTAGCTTCAGTAAAATCAGTGCTATAAAATTCTGTATTTTCCATTGCTTAATCTTCACCAATATGATTTACTTTAATAACCACGTGATCGACGCATTTCACCGTACATTAATCGTGGGAATGATGATATAAACCCCCATGATATGAAGGAGCGTTCTTAAGAACTTCAGCATGACAGATGATCCAGGAACATAGCACGAGAGTAGGAGATGAACGTGCCATACCGAGGAATATGACAACCACTATGATGGGAAGGAGTCAGATGACATCACGACGTCAACGTCGGGGACGAATTAAGGCCATGGTAATGGATATAGTCTATGGGGAGGCCCAGTTTGGACAACCCTTGTCTGGAGACCAGTGGCCCATTTATATCTCAATTCGATGGAATAAGCGAGATGTAGACGTCCTGATCTTTTGTGTTTGTTCATTTCTTTCCAGGTAAGATTCTTATGGTATAGTTTAGATTAGAGTAGATTGTAGAAGCAACCGAACTTCTTGACAAGCCGATAGGTAGGGTTTGTAATGTTAGAACTAATTTTTGTCATTCACTTCCAGTGATTGTTAGCCACCCTGTGATTAAACTCTGTTTAACCATGGTGCATTCTGATGGACATCGCCCAGATGTTAATTCTACCCCCTACTAAACGTGACTGCAGTCTTTGTTACTACTTTGTTCAACCCTTATGCGGGTGATTTTGTGTACAGTTTATTTTGATATGACGAATGGACATCATAGTCAGTGTTATTTCATAACACCCCTTTTAGTTAAATGTTTGTCACGCCACTGATTTCGTTAGAACCGTTCGTATCGCTTGATAGTCGACAGAAACTATCAGTTTTGTAATTGTGATATTATATTTCATTAAGATGAGCTATGAAGCCATCCTGTTCGAGTGTAGAACATAGTCAGGGAAATAGTATTTGAATGCAACTTAGCATCGAACCCTGTACTCATCGTATCATTGGCAAACTCAGCGAATGTGAGATTTTGGTCCTTTTATTATGTTTAGTTGTGTCAGGTAATTCGACACCTATTTGTTTGGTTATCAAATACCGAGCAGCTATGAAGTGACATATCTGTGGATTGCAAAGACTTTCAGAAGAAGTGTTATCACTATCTTTTACTTTTCTTTGATTTGAAAGACAAACTACATCTTTGTGTACAGTTTTATGGCGGGCTTTAAAGCCTAATGTTTATTACATTTGAATGTTATACTGGGATTAAATAACAAGGACAGTTTACTAATGGACTTTCGTTGGAGAAAACTGTCTGCATTCAGTCCATTATGCCATTAAAACCGTCCGCGAGGTGACTGTAAGTTGAGAGCAGGCAGGTGATACTAGTTCCCAGCAATCTACGAGAGCACACTCATATTGTGAAACAGATTTATCAGACCTTTTGACAAATGCTTGGAGCATTATTTACCGTTAGCTTGTGTATTTCATTAGTAGGTCAAGGTCTAGGCTGCCATTTTGTAATTATCACATGTTTTTTTGTAATGATGAATTGATTGGCAAACGCCATACGCTTGCATCGCTACTTGAGCGAATACTTTCTAACTGTATTTGAGAGTGTAATTACTTGTTATGTCGAGGTTTATTTGTTGTGTTAGAGGCTAGTGAGAGACGCCTGTGTTAGAGGCTATTCATGTATTTAGTGCATATTGCACTGTGTCCAGAATTCGTTCTGTAGACTAGGTATTTATGGGAGGTAACTGAAGTATTTACCAGGCCTACCCGAGGTAATTTAAGTGAGCCGCGAGCCACTAATAACCTGCGTTATTGTTTGTCCGAGCCTGAAGAGCTCGATGAAGGTGTTGATGGCAGAGATTTGATCTCGCACGAGACGCTACTGCTAAGCCAAAGTATTAGGAATGTCAGCACTATTCGCCATAAACCAACGATTAATTAAACCGACAAACTAATAATCAAGCGCATAATTATTATAAACAAATAATAACTAATTGTTTGTTGCTTCTAAACTTGATCCATTTGCATTTTGGACCAGCTGACCGACGCCTTGCTGTTGTTTACGCTTCTTAGTGGAAGTAATCTAGGACAGATGACACTATTTTTGATCGACGGAGTGTTTGCTTAACCTATAGTTCGTAGCTGGTGGAGCTTGAACCTCATGCGACGTAAGTCATGGTTTTCACTACGGAATCGCCAACATAAATGACATGAATTTAGATGACACTGGTTTACAAAGAGTAATCCAAGGCGCAGCAGGAAAATAACAGATCATTGTCTTGTTATTTTATTCATTATAATGCTGTATAAATCCCAATGTCTACCTTGTTGTGCTGATGAGCACTTAGTTCATAAGAGAGTATTTAATGTTTTTATGGCTTGTCATGTAGCTTTTGTTGTAATTGTTTTGTCTTACGGACGTCATCGCCGTAAATTTTGCATTAAATGTCAGGAATTAGCTAAATTATTTAACATTAAATGTAAATGAGGAAATGGTATCATCCTAACTTAGATTTGTCATGCTACCCTGTTAAATGTAAATTCCGTTATTAGCTTGATCTTTTGTAACTTGACTTAGGGTTTATCGCCGTACCATTTTCCTAGCGTTGCTGTTGTTGCTTAACTTTGTAAAATAGATCTTTCGCGAAGGTTTACCTTAGTTTTCAGGTTGGGTCCTATTCTTTATTTTCATTCTTTATTAGTTTGCGGATTAGCCGATAAAACCCTCCGAACTAAGATAGGTGTTTGCATATTTTAAATAAATATTTTAACAAGTTTTACATAAGTCTGGATGTTTCTTTTCTCAGTCTAGCTTCTTAAGGTGTATATTCTTTGGCCGTCTATGACCTTAGCTACCATGTTACCACGGATCCCTTGGATCATGGATTCTCGTGCCGCCTTGGCCTATAAGAAATTCTCCTGATCCCCTAGGCACATGGGTTCGGCAGGTGAGGTGTTTAGGATGTCATTTCGGTTGTTGGCAACAGCTGCTCTGATGGGCACAATATATCCTACTTATACTGTATTAATTGCCTCTATAAATATACAACATTTCAATTTGATTGCCGCAATAGATTAATAGATATTACGAACCGTCTAAATATTTCGGATGTTCGCCATGTTGGATTTGTGATCACCAGGATATTGAATGTACCATAGCTGAAATTATGTTTATTCCCTCTATACACATACTAAATTTCACTTTTTATTGATGTAATAGATTAATAGATATTGAGAACCGTCGAAATATTTTGGATGGTCGCCATGTTCGTTTTTAATATATGTAGGCCATAGAGTTATGTACTATTAGATGAGGATTTTTTTAGCGTATGCCTTTTAGTGCCGGGAGTGTCCGAGGACATGTTCGGCTAGCCAGTTTTTTTGTAGCTGCTTCGAGGCAGACACCCAATGGGTGACCTAGAAGTACCGTCGCGTGTGGAGTGTTGTCTGGGGAGGAAAGTTTGAATGTAAGGACGAGGAGTTGGAAGGTAGCGGTTGTGGCCTATAGTTAGGGACCAACCCCAGCATTTGCCTGGAAGGAAGATGGGAAACCACAAAAGACCTTCTTCAAGGTTGCCGGCGGGGGTATTCGAACCTCCAGATGAGGATTATTGTGTACGTTCATTATTCGAACGTTGATTTCGATCGCATGATTAGAAGACAAGAAATAGAAGCTCAATTTTAAAATTTCGCATAGCCGCCATCTTGAGGTTATGTAAACAATTGAACGAAATTTCATGTGAATGCATTGCAATTTGTATAGTCATTTGCTCTACCAAGTTTCACTGCGTTGGGATGGTTAAATCGCGAGAAAAGTCTATTTAAATGTTTCAAATTCGCTTGGCCACCATGTTTGTTTTTTAGTTAACTGGTTTTTGAAGGTCTCATAAGTGAACTTTCAGTAGTGCCCTTTATCACCATACAAGGTGTCAGGGTGATATCGGTAATAGTTTCGGAGATATAGAATGCCGGTGAAATATATCGCACAGCCGCCATGTTGGATTGGTGAGTCGTAATAAAATTTAAAGGGCACAGTCAAGGTCGGCCGAAATAGTACTATGACTTTACTGAGTTTATTGGAATCGCTCCAGAGGTTTAGATGTGATTAGGGGGGTCGGGAGGGTGGGGGGGACGCACACACATACACACACGGACAAAAGGTGATCTCATAAGCCTATTTCTTTTTTAATAAATGAAAATAGGCTAAAAACTGGTCGAGCGGAGAAGCGTAACTGACGGCGGACAGCGGCACGTGGCTGTGATGTGAGCAAGCGATAGGCGCGCGCCACTTGAAACCACATGATCGATTATAGCCAATCAGACGGCGAGATTATTGTAATTAACGAAGCTTCTCATGACTAATTAAACAGATGTTCTCAAGAAATGTTATACGCTAAGAAGACGCAGGATTTTATTACGAAGTTTATTATGTTTCAACATTTAAGATTGGAAGCTTATTACGGCAAGAAATTTGACTAATTAAACAGATGTTCTCAATAAATATTATACGCTAAAAAGACGCAGTATTTTATTACGAAATTTATCACGTTTCAACATTTAAGATTGGATGCTTATTACGGCAAGAACAAAGTCACCCGCCAAGAATGGATGCCATTTTTCCGAAATGACGCCAACTTCTTACGATTGACGGCGGTATCCAGCAAGCTGATTAGGAGCGGGTGTAATGTAGTCATGAGACTGAGTGCCTGTAAAACTCCAGCTTTCAACATTTCTCATCTGTATAATAATATCCCCTGGCACTACAGCCCATGAAGGGCCTAGGCCTACCAAGCGACCGCTGCGCTGCCATTTGGCCCGCAGATATTGGGGTGACGCGTGATCAGCGCATCGGGTCCCCTCGGCCGTTAATCTTGGGTTTCGTGATCCGGGCTGTGCCTCACTGTCAGACAGCTACTCAATTGGCCTCATGAGTCTGAGTGCACCCCGTTCCATTCCTTCACGTCAGTTTCTAAAATCCCTGACGGAGCCGGGAATCATTCCCGGCTGAGAGGCATGCGAACTACCCCAACACCACGGGGCCGGCAGGTATTCTCATCTGTGCTGTTCTCATATTTGTTTGCTTCTTTCTTCATAAGATAATTGACATTGAGAACAAGCTCTCACGTTTATTCTCCTTTGTAGTGAACTTTAGAATGAACAGGCGATATCACAGACATTTTGTACGAAGTGTAACAATCAGTACTGGCAATGAGCCGATTTGTTTTTAAATTAATACTTGACTGTACCTCTCTGTCTATAATGTCATAATAATCCCCCGCATTCCACAAGGATTCTAGCTGTCAATCAACTAGAGGTAGGCGCTTTGGCAAGCCTTGCTTTTGTTCTCAAGGGCCAAATAGATTTGAAGCAGTTAGAGCTCGCGTCAGCCGGGAAGGCGGCCAGCTTTCTGGGATTTGCGCAGAGAGAGACAGAGATATATATCCACTGTTGCGACAGCTCCACCATGTCCGTGTCAGCCACACCGTAGGCTGCTGCCGTGAGTTCCTGCGGTGTGGCAACACAACCGCTTAGCTCATCGAGCCTGTCTCTTTCACGCTGCTTTAGACTTTTAAAGTATTCGTGCACTTTGTAAACTATTTCTCGGGCTCGCCTATGCACAACCTGTCGTTTACTTCCCTCGGCTTCCATAGCACTCAAAATGTACACAATCGCTTCCACTAGATCTTTAAACATTACGATATAATCACTTCACAACACACTAACTCAGATTCTCAAGACAGACTGACTGTGATTGGTGGGATGGAAGTGAGGCATGACGTTGTGTTCTGCGCACCGCCTTCCCGGCTGACTTGAGCTTTAATAGAAGACTAATGAAAGGATGATGATGATAATTGTTGTTTTAAGGGGCCTAACATCTAGGTTATCGGCCCCTATTAATGGAAAGGAGAGTACAGAAAAACCAAGAGCAATGTGGCCAAAATATGCAAAACTATTTGCAAAACAAAACACTCCTGGGCACCAAGGACCCATAAGTGTAAATAAGGGTTATACACGCGGAGGCATTTCTTTGTACGCTAATGCCACTTAACTCAACTGTCAAAAGTAGTCCTTCGTTTCCTAGGAGGCCGTTCGTTGCTATACCAAACATCAGGTCAAGTCCTGAGGAAAATATCCCTCCACGTATCTCCTCTCCCTGTTCATTCTCTTCTTTCGACATGGAAACTCGAGATTGTCATCTCTCAACCTACTATTACGAATATAAACATTGAACATTATTTATTTGTTTGTACCTTTGACTCAACTTCTCTCCACTTTTATTACCTTTGAAGTATTTTATTGGTCATTCAAGCTTTACAGCTCAAGTTTGAACACTTTGTCTACTAGAGGAACTTTGTGCCATCGTAACAGTTGCCAACTTTTGAGCCTGATTCGCCATAAAATCGAATTACTCGGGTGCTCTTTTGCCGCTCAAACAAGGATTGTACGAAACTAAATGTAATTAGTGCTGAATTACTCTACCTATCGTTCCAATACCACTAAAACTGTACACACACACAATTCATCACATAAAGAGCAAAGCTCCCAATTAACGAGAAAATGATTTGTACAAACGGAATTCTGAAAAGTAATCTAGCCATCGTATGAAAACATAGCAACATTCGCTGGAAAATCTTGTACGCCAAGAACAAGCAAGAAAAGTGGGAACTATTTCCTGGTGCGTTAGCCTCTTCACTGACCAGTTATCACGTCAAATATATCCCTCCCTATATTATTCTGCTAAGGTCCCATTCCAGTTTTGTACCGAGAATAAGGGGGCGTGGTGGCTCAGCGGTGTAGCTGTATGCCTCTCACCAAGGCGGTCCGGGTTCGATTCCCGGTCAAAGCATGTGAGATTTTCGAAGTGAAATGCCATGTCCTGTGGTTCGGATTCCACGTAAAAAGGAGGTCCCGTGGCTCATAATCACAAGATTCACGGTCACGTTAAACTACAATCTTCCTTCCTTGTACCGAGAATAAGGTCCCGTTAACACCAACCTACACATATGGGGTACCTACAGGTTCAGCATAACCCAATGCGTAAGCGAAACGCACTCACGTACTCTTTAAATGCCTCACAATTAAATAAATACCAACATGTATATTTACAATGAAATAATGAAAGAATGCAAGACGGTAACCATGGTCCATCTATTTCTGTAAGACGCAATGCAATTCCAATTATTGCTTTGCTGTGAAAGTTTCCAAACGGTTATAAGGTTATCACTGAACCAAATTAAGCTGTAAAATCCATCAATACATACAGTATAATGCCCTTAAGGGGGTCAAGGGACACTCTAGAATTTTTTCACGCAATTTTCACGTGTGAGTGTGGTACGAAAGGTCTTTTTCACCCGACTATAAAGGGTCTCCGAAAACCACATTTAAATGCCCTTAAATTAACATTGTGATATTCCCAGAAAACTAACTTCGCTCTGATATACCTATGAAGGAACGGCAAACCCCTAACCACTGCACCAGTAGCTGAATTGATATAGTCTGATTATTCATACCAAGGATAAATCAGTCATAGCATTCATGATTGAGATTTTGCTAAGTGTACTCTTTACAACTAGAATATTCGCGGACGAAGCCGTGACGGGTAATGTTGGTATATCTGTAATAATGTGGTAATAAATTAGTATGAGTTACTTACAGCTGCCAGAAGGATAGCTACCACGACTAGAAACGTGGAGCGGTTGCCCATTGTCCGTCAATTCAAATGAGTACGGCTGCTGACAATTGGGGATATTTGAATACCACTTGATACAACATGTACAATAAAAACAGTAATAACATGTGTCATAATGTTTTGTGTGTCAATATTACACACGCTATTTAACATTTAGCTTTAAGACACACCTCGTGAAAGATATTATGATCTACTTTATCACACCTTTATGATCCTTGCTCTATGATATGCAATCGTGAAACATAACCCAATCATGCCAAGGGTGCTCAATATTTCTTTTGAAGGATGACGTCTTACACCACGGCAGAATGCTGCGTGGCACTTAAAATGGCATGTTCAGTGGTGATTGTTGCTTGGGGAACTTACATCTTAAGGGGCCAAAACAAAGACGATTTTAATATTATAACTGTGCCTATCATAAATACAGTACAACAATTATATACACACACTTCTTGTCAGTAGAAGGAAAGTTTTGAATTTTCAAAATTCAATTTTTCAAAATTTGGTTCTTGCTTTGTGCCGACCATCGCCGTTTCCCTGATATCTCCCGTGTTTATAAGAACATTTAGACATTTCTTTTTTGATGTGTTACATCTTTCCACTCGGTACCTGTTTTTTTTGTGAAAGTGAATTTGGAAAAGGGACGGAAATGGGACGGAAACAATGAGTCCGCACGGCGGCGGAGATTGGTCCCACGACGTATGGTCGGCCATGTGGCTATGTTGAATGACAATCGCATACGGTTTACTTCAAGGTTTGGAGGCCCCATTAAAGATATTCCCACAGTAAATCATCTTCAAGTTGTCGTTCTTTGGTGTGAAAATATTCATTATATCATATTTGCTGAAGACAATTATGATTGATCAAATCTTCATACTTTTGCTGTATTCTTATTTAATGTAAGCATTCGAGGTACTGTCGGCCAACATACAGCCGTATGTGGAATGTATATCGCATACGGTTTACTTCAAGGTTTGGAGGCCCCATTAAGGATATTCCTACAATAAATCATTGGCACTGGAGTTTTACAAGTAGTTATTTCAATGACCAACAGAGTTCACTGTTAACAAGGGATCTGCGCTCCCGGCAGACACATGGTAGGATAACATGGCACATGTTACACATCACATGCGACTACTGTAAGGCTCGTGATTTTTTAAAGTGGGTGTTAAACCTTCGCTTACAAAATGCAGCTCACTTAAACCATTGCATCATCAATTCGTTTTTCTATGAATTGTTAAAAATATTTTTTTGATTTTGCTTAGAATAAAAATGAAATAATAATGCTTAATGAATTAATAATGTGGAGATGTTTGAGATTATGTTTGTAGATGCAGGTTTAACGCCCACTTAAAAAAAAGAAAAAGTCCAAACATTCCTTTATGAATGTGAGATATGATGTAAGCGGTGATGATCAGCACAGAGAAACAACCAAATTTTGAAAATGGATATAAAATATTTACGATTTGAATTTTGAAAATTATTAACCTTGCTTCTAATAACAAGATATGTGTGATTCCTTGGAAATGTATATAATTGCTGTACAAAATCTATGATAGGCATGGTTATAATAATGAAATCGATTTTGTTTTCATTCCTTAAGCTGTATGTTCCCCCTTAAGGGTGCGAAACATCTAGGACATGTGCCCCTAAAGGTATGGGCATAATGACAATGGATATCAATATAATATAGTATATTATGCAACGAGCCTATAATGGCAATAATTAAGACGCGAGTATGTTAATAAAACGAGCGTATGCGAGTTTTATAATTTCCATACGAGTGTCTTAATTACCATTATAGGCGAGTTGCATACGACTGTTTATGTTCAACGATAATTATTATAACTATTTTATGTTCGAACATAAATATTCATAAATATCTGTCGATACTTCGCCAGTTTTATGTACTGAACAGAGCGCATGAGACGCATAGAATGCCTTGTATTTGACCATGGCCTCCTCGATTACCCTACTATGACACTAGGCCAGGCAGTGCAATTTAAATTAGAAGGCCGCGGAACTCAGCGCATCTAATTATCTAATTGGTCAAACAACTGTCTCTTGAGCTCTGATTGGTGGAAGAAACTGTTTCATAATGAAAAATTGTGTTATAGTGAGCCTCATTAAAGTACAGTTTTCTGACATATAATAGTCAGGGTCGAACATAATAGTACATTATGCAACGAGCCTATAATGGCTATAATTAAGACACGAGTATGTTTATAAAACGAGCGCACGCGAGTTTTATAATTTACATACGAGTGTCTTAATTACCATTATAGGCGAGTTGCATACGACTGTTTATGTTTGACGATAATTATAACTTTATTATATGTTTTAACATAAACTATTTTATATTCGAACATAAATATTCATAAATATCTGTCGAGATTTCGCCAGTTTTATGTACTGAACAGTGCGCATGGGACGCAGAGAATACACCCCTCTATGGCACTAGAAGCCACGCAGTGAAATTTAAAATAGAAGGCCGTGGAAGTCAGTGCTTTCTTTACCTAATTGGTCACACAACTGTTTCATGAGCTCTGATTGGTGGGAGAAACTGTTTCATAATGAAAAATAGTGTTATAATGACCCTCATTATGATACAATTTTCTGACATATAATATATACATTTCGACATCGTCGAATATAAATACATTTATTACAGCCAATGGCCAAGGTAAGTAAAGGATGAACTATAATCCAGGTGGCCCGTTTGCCCCGTGCATTCTAGTTTTAGGTGTCCCACATACATTAATGCTGTATAGGATGTCTGTTAACTGATTTCCACAGGGGTCACACTAAACGCAGGCCGATTACGTCAGAATATGAAGGAATAACAACCGGACGGCCACTAGCTGCATGTTCCTCAGCGCTATCCGTCTAATGCACCCCATTGCCTTTTGGAGCCTCGCATTTGAGAGTGTAATATACTCATATGTGGTACAACAACATGAGAGCTGCTGGCAACATGTTGACGATGGCTAGTGTATTCGCATCGATGAGTACACGGACATTACACTAATCCATGTAAAAGCTGGTCGTAATGCCGTTGAAGCTCGTAGACGGTAAGCACTGGTGTTTCCAGATATACGTCTGCCGTCTGCGCTCGCCAGCGAGGCTTCATACCGCTATGGGGCGCATTAGACGGGAGTACTGAGGAACAAGCAGCGTGCGGCCGTCTGGTTGTTATCTCTTGCAATCTGAGGGAAGCGGCTTGCATGCTAAGTTACCCCTTAGCAATTCAGTTATTAGACCTCCCGTTCATCACCTGTACATGCGGCACACTTATAAGTAGATTGCACGGCGCAGATGGGCTACCTGGTATAAGCACCTACTCATTACATATATCTTTGAAGGACTTATTCTTCTTCGTGCACGTTTCGAGATGGTAACGATCACATGCATTCTCGCAGAGAAATCATACACCGTTTGTGTTAGGAGTGTATAACTGTAATGAGCGGCAAACTCTATGGTGAAAACCATTTACCGCATGTGCGGTAACAAGATGACACAATTCGTAGTTGGTAACTGACCAATGCCGATCATAGAGTCAGTAGAGCAGAAATCATTCCAAATCTCTGATTTCTTCTGATAATGCTCTTGCAGTAGTTCCTGATATGACAGCGTAGAATGCAGTGACTAGCATATGCGCAGGAGATCTCTGCATAATTCATATACCAGTCGAGACGGTGTCCATTTAGAGACGCACAACGCCCTTTTCATAAAAGTATCCTTAAGTTTTTCAATGACTTTCACATTTGATTTTGTAAGATGTTTCCAACTCAGATGAAGGCAGTAGGTGATTATTCATCTGGAATAGCTCTAGTGCAGTTCTCAAGAATAATGTTTGCAGGTGTTGAATATCAGTAATTGCCAGAATGGCTGCCTATAACCTCTCCTTTACGTGCAAAGTGAAAGTAGTTCCATGAGGTTGAAATGTTATGTCCGGATACTTAAATCTGTTTTCTATAGCCAGCTCTTCTTCCTCGCATGTAATGCTCTGTATTATTTATTTATCGTATGGCCTTTAGTGCCGGGAGTGTCCGAGGACATGTTCGGCCCGCCAAGAACTGTAGCTGCTTCTAGCAGACACCCATAGGATGAGCTACAAGTTCCGTTCAATTTCAAGTAGTTCCAACTTTCGCTATAAGATGTCAATGATACCTAGTGGTGAACGTTGGAACTTTGATGGAGCGTTCCAACGAAATCTAGTTTCACACAAGATTAGTCTGTGGAAGGATATTTTACATGCCATAAATCTATGACATGGGACCGCCGGATTTACTTCCCCTCCGAAGGAAGGCATACTGAAGAATTTAACGCTCTTAAAAAATCCGATGACTTTGGCCGGGTTTGGCACAACAGCATGCTACCTACTTCGCCAACGAAGCCGCTATCATGATCTGAGACTCAGTGGGTATGAATATGTCAACTATGTCGTAGTTCCACCCCTTAAAACCACAATAACTAACTAAACTAACAAGACTTTGCGACATCGTGGTCATGTATCCCCGTGTGTGGAGTCTGTTTGATCATTGTTATGGCTGTACTAGTGTGTAGATTATCACAAGTGTTGATTAGAAGCATCCAAGAGACATTTAATAGTTTATTATATCAAAAGAAATACTGTGAACATCAAATCACAATCATAGAAGATTATATAATAGATGACTATTATTGCCTCAGACAGTTTTACCAATTTGTATGTGTGTAAATTATTTTAACACATGGGTGACCGGATGCTTGGACATGTCATGTCCCCTCTAAGAATATTCGGTATGGGTGGATTTAACCTGAACCGAAGTAAAACATTCTTAAACTACTGAAATTAGCCAAAATACATGTACAGTGAGTCCCTCTCACGATTCGGCCGCCGGCGCGCCCAGCTTATATGTCTTCCGTTGGCTCATCACTCCTCGCTCAGCATAACATAGCACTTCGCTCACTTTATCCGTGCATGACATGAGATAACAATTGAGATTAAGAAAATAACAATTAATTAAATAAGCTCGTACCTTATGACAGGAGATGTTGGAAATTTTCTCCTCATACATCCACACATTTCCGGCAACGTCTTAGGAAACTCCGGTTCACACGCATAAGTTTGTCTTCCGTAATTGAGGCTTTATATCTCTCCGGATATGTTCTTTCAGTTCGCCCAACGTGTGAGGGTTTCTTGCGTACACTTTATTCTTTAAGCACCCATATAAATCAAAGTCACAAACAGTTAATTATGGGGACCGTGACAGCCATAAGTCCGTACTAATTTCACGGTACCGGTATTCAAAAATATCCTCAATTAAGTTTAATGTGTCATGAGCTGTATGCGTGCCGGCCACGTGGTGTTGTGGTAGCGCGCCTGCCTCTCACCCTGAGGCCCCGGGTTCGATCCCGGCTCCGTCAGGGACTTTAAAACTGACGTGAGGGTTGGAACGGGGTGCACTAAGCCTCGTGAGGACAATTGAGTAGTTGTCTGACAGTGAGACAGCGCCCCGATTACGAATACCAAGATTAACAGCCAAGGGGACCCTACGCGCTGATCACGCGTCACCCTAATATCTGCAGGCCAAATGGCTGGGCAGCGGTCGCTTGGTCGGCCTTAGCCCGTCATGGGCTGTATAGTGCCAGGGGTTGACTTTATTTTAATAAGCTGTATGCGCGGTGGCAGAGTCTTGCTGAATATATCCATTTCGAGAGTTAGTGTCAGTCAGTTCGTCAAAAACTGGTTTGTGTATATTATCCCTGTACCTTTGTGCATTAATTGTGCCTTGAAAAATGCATCGATTCACTGCGCACTATACTTCGACCCATTCGCTATGTAGAGGAATTTCGTATCCTATGCGTTGGGGGTTTCTCTACTCCAATATCTGTTATTCTGCGTCGTCGAACCATACCCGTGTAAATGGAACCAAGCTTCGTCCGATAAAATATTAACAAAGCCTATCCGGAAGGAAATAGCCTCAATTACGAAAGATGAACATATGCGTGTGAATCGGAGTTTCCTAAGACGATGCCGGAAATGTGTGGATGTAGGAGGAGAACATGTAGAACATCTCCTGTCATAAGGTAGTAGCAGCTTATTTTATTAATTTTAATTGTTATCTCATGTCATGCACGGATAACGTTAGCGAAGTGCTATGTTATGCCGAGCGGGAGAGTGATGAGTCAACGGGAGACAGATAAGCTGGGCGCGCCGGCCGGCCGAATCGTGAGAGAAACTCACTGTAGTATCTTGAGATGATATCTCTCTCTCTATATAAATGAAAGTTTGTCTGTTGTTTCTGAATTTCAATGGAAGTTGAGTTATTAACGCGTTTCAGACTGGTTTATGACGGTTGCGCGCAAAAACAATTTTTTTGTCTGTCTGTCTGTGTACAACTTTGCACGCACATCACTCGAGAACGGCTGAGTGGATCAACGTAAAATTTGCTAGAGATGTTCATCAGAGGCACGAAAGTAATCATTGATGTAAGTCTTCTCCATACCTCTCATAAAAGAGGGCCTACCCCTTAAAATGCATGCTGAAATGGGCGTAGAAAAACGCGACAAAGCTCATTTTCAGCGTCTCAAGGTGAGAAACAAATCTCGGGAGCCCTACGGGCCCCGAAAACCATATTCTAAGGTCTTAAAACCAACAGTTTTTGAGATATACCCAGAAAACTATTTTAATTTATTAAGCTATTGAAGGAATGCAAGCCGATAACCATGTCAACACAATCTCTGAAGTCCATCTATTTTTGTAAGACACAATGCCATTCCATTTATTACATTACTGTGAACCTTCGCAAACGGCTATAAGGTTATCACGGAACTAACTTGAGCTGTAAAATTCATCAATACGTATATAATGCGCTTAGGGGGGTCAAGGGGTACTCTTGAATTTGTTCACGTGATTTACGCGGGTGGGTGTAGTACTAAAGTTCCATTATATCGCTATCCCTATATTATTAAATTATTATTATGATTATTAATATATTATGACGTACAAGGACGAGACAGCCCCTAGGTGGCTCGGAGGCTACTACGTTTTAAGGCTCTAAAACCATGTTTCTGAGATATTCCCAGAAAACTAATTTTATTTAATAAACTAATAAATAGATGACGAGTACAGAAGAACACCAAATCAGGAGCTATATAGATATACTGAGAAAATCACAGATGTGGCCAGGAAGAGACGTCTGGCTTTCTACGGACATGTCTCATGGATGAACCCAACAAGCCTAACGAACCGGCTTCTCAACTACTGGGGGAATAGAAAGAGCTTGACACCGTCGCTAACAGTAGTTAACAAGGATATCCAAGAACTGAAGATAATGAAAAGTGTTGTTAGAAGCCGATCACATCTCAGAAAGATACTTAAACAGAAGAGTTTTCTGGACTGACCACCCTGTAAGAAAACCGGCATCATCTGGACAAAAGAGAGACAGGAGAAACATAGCCAGAGAATGCGCGAATATTGGGCAAACATCAAGTCCCTCGCCAAGCTGAAAAGTTGAACGTCATGGTCCTTAGCTGGCCCATCCGAAAGAGGAAGAACAAGAAGAAACTAATGAAGTAATGCAAGCCGGTAACCATGACAACAGTATCACAAGAGGTGACATCCAACGTTCCATCGATTTCTGTAAGAAGCAATGCCACTCAATTTATTACATTTTAGTGAAGGTTTGCAAATGGCTATAAGGTTATCGTGGAATTAAACATAGACTGTAAAATTCAACAATGCGATTAAGGGGGTCAAGGGGTACCCTAGAATTTTTACACGTGACTTACACGTGCGACATGCGATATGTTGTACAGAAGGTCTATTATATCTCCAAGCAGCAACATTATTTTCAAAAATTTTTGGATTGGAATAGTGTTTTTTGTAGCTTTTGGGAATTTGGGCCATTGGAGGCTAAAAATCCCGAATTTTCATGCACCAGAAGCCTTTATAATTTATTAAGGGGGTCTTCCCGGGGATGGGGACTTTCCATAACGGTGAGGGTCAGATTTAATTTGACATATATTGCGTTTCGTCTACGAGGTTTTCAATATTATTTTCACGTCAGGAAGTACACGTTGGTTGAATTTAGTTTGAGAGCACATTTTAAGTAATCATATTTTTGTCGACAAACGGGTTCATCGTAAAGATGATTTTGTTTGAAACTGTGTGGTTGATATATATTTATGTTTATGTACGCCTATAATTCATGTCCGGGTGCTTGGAGCATCGTAAAATTAGGTATTGTAACCATGACTCAATACACCAATCATTTAGAAAACTCTTCAACGAACTTCTCATAGAAGGGTGGGTATAAGGAACAACTTTTCAAAATACATGCTAAAATAGGCGAAAAATAAAAATTACCCTAGAAGGACGACCAAAGCATATGTTGCGCTTCTCAATGTGTGACACAAAACTAGGGAGTCTATAAAGGGTCTCCGGAAACCACATTTTACGGTCCTTAAATTAACAGTGTCTGCGATATACCCAGAAAACTAACTTCGTTCTGATAAACTTATGAAGGAATGACAAACCGCTAACCATTGCAACAATAGCTCAATTGATAACGTCTGGTTATTAATACCGAAGACCGTTCGAAGAGCGGGTACTTCTGCTGGTAGTAATATATGTTTACTCCTCCGCTGTCTGTAACCCACCCAGCCATCCCAAACAGAATCACGACTTATCTACAGTATATGTAATTCCAGCTGACTCAACCATATTTAGCATCATGTACAGTATTGCCAACTCCATGCATTCGGTACTATATCGAATTCGGCAGACCAATGGTTTTCGCCTAGACCAACGACTGTTAGATAGCGCGGGCCGCGTGAGTTAATATAAACATCTCTGGTTTTTATCACACACAGTAATCAATCAGTAATCAGTATCAATAATATTTATCAAGGCCAATGGTTTTACCAATTATTTCTTTTTTCACATAATTACAAAGCTACGTGTGTCGTGTGGTGTATTTTGTATCGGACATGTTGGCAACGCAATATGACGTCAATGTGTCGGCCACAGACATCTGTCATCGTTCTGCCGTCCTTGAACAAGCTACAAATAAAATCATTCAATTAAGCAATAATAGTGATATTTGACAGTATTTTTAATGTGCAGCAGTGATATTTGACAGTATTTTCAATTTCTAATGACTCCCAGAAAGGTATGTGAATGCTATATGTTCAATAACCTACCACGTTCTGCTTTGGTTCCGGTTGTAGTAAACTACACAATTAATGAATATTCAAGTTTAATAGATTGTAAAAACGTACATAATTGTAGAAATAACCCAGATATTATCTATGAAGTGGGTATGAGTATATACTAATACCCCTAGTAGTGCTCTAGATTGTGAACTATTTGGAAACATGACCCAATGCGCAGTGGTAGTTTACAAAAAACGCATATGCAGTATATTAGAGATTAAATTCGTCAACAATCAAAGTAAGCTCTAATAATACTTTTGTTGCAGGCAAATAGCCATCGAAAATAAAGAATGAACAGGCACACTAAAATCGTGCTCTGGCGCTTTGAAATGCATAGTCTTTAATCGATTGTTTAGTTTTACCACAGAGTTCTAAGGGGGTAGCGTTCACATGCTTACTGTAGTTGGCATACACACGTCACTGTAGCTTCATGGGAAGATTTGTTAATGCAAATAAGGTGGTGAAAACCATGGCCTGCCAGACGTGTAAACACATGCCTCAACTCAAAGTTGGATGTTGTCCACGTCCGCTCGATCATGGCTCCGGTTCCATACAATTATTCTTTAAGTATGTCTTCTCTTTTTTCCTTCAATGATGTTAGTTTTTCCGAGGCTCTGGTGTTTGGTAGAGGTAAATAGTACGGTATGTAAGTTAGTTATATTACGGTGCTTAGAGGCCTGCATATTACACTCATATTCAGTTTCCACTAATTCAATATAACTTGGTCCATTTGAACGATAATTCTTCTTAAACCTCATCAGCATATTATGCAAGTCCTCCATCTTGTCAATGACTGAACCAACAGAAAGAAAGTCGATGTTTTGAAACTAAATCAAACAGTAAAAGTAGGCCGTGAATAAACGGAAAGTGTCAGATATACATCTAAAAATATTCTACTCAATGTGCTAGTCCGAAATAGTTCAATGCGTGGTCAAGAGATGCCGTAGGATTACCGACAACGATGCCATGAATAAAACTGTCATTTCTCGGGGCCTGTCACTCATGTGTTAATATCGAATGTGGTGTATAGTCAAATAGAGCTTATGAATGAGCACAGGATGTCATGGAACATGTACAAAATTATCCAAAAATACATAAGTATTGACAGGGCGGAAAATGTCTAATCACATGTGATTGAAATTCAGTTGGTTGGTTGGTTAGTTCTTGAGTTTAGGGGCTGCGACAACGCGGTCATGTAGCCCCGTGTACCTTGGGTGTGTGTAGAATCTGTCTGATAACCGGTGTTAATTGTGATAACAGTATTAGTGTGTGTTATCTGTTTTTTAATTTAAGTACTGCAACTTAGAATTTTTCAAATAGTTCCTACTTTTGCCGCCAAGCGCCACCGTCAACGACTACTAGGCCAAGTTCAGATCTTAGCTACTAGATGCCACCGCAGTCGGCTCTTGGCAACGAACGTAGAAACCTAAGAGCGTTGTTTACATTCATAACCTATCCAATTTAGCTTCACACAGGTGCAATTAGTGGAAGGTTCTTTAACAAGCCATAAATCTATGACATGGGACCGCCGGCTTTACTTCCCCTCCGAAGGAAGGCATACTGAGGGATTTTTAACGCTCTTAAAAAATCCGACGGCTTCGGCCGGGTTTGAACCCGCTATCTTGGGCATAGCAGCTCAGCATGCTACCGACTACGCCACCGAAGCCGCCGATTGAAATTTAGTAAATTAGTTACAAAGCTTTAGTTAAACATATGTTTTTAAAACATAAGACAGAAGTTTACTTTATCTGATAACGTATACTAAAATAAATACATTAAATCAGAAAATAATATATAATCACCTTCAACCACCACACAAAAGAAAAAACTAAATGGTTAAACTCTTTATCAAACCAAATTATGAAATATATCTGGTAGGAGAGGGCCTGTGTATATAGCGTAGGTAACATCCCGGCATTCGCTTATGGTAGAAGTGGGGAAACCACAGAAAACCTCTGAGGTAGGAAACGAACCCACCTCCACTCAGTTTAGTCTCACGAGGTTTAATTAATTAGCCTTCAGAACTCATTTAACATTCTTGGCAGAGCTGGGAATCGACCCCCAACTTCAGTGGTGACAGCCAAGAATGCTAGTCACTACACAACGAGACGGTCGGACTGCGACTTACCAGCATAGTTATTTATACGGTCCGATCTCAGGTTATTTATTTATTTATATATTTATTAATTAATTTATCGTATGGCTTTTAGTGCCGGGAGTGTCCGAGGACATGTTTGGCTCGCCAGAGGCTGTAGCTGCTTCCAGCGGACACACTTAGGGTGAGCTACAAGTTCCGTTCAATTTCAAGTAGTTCCAACTTTCGCTACCAGATATCAATGTAGCTAGTGGTGAACGTAGGAACTTTGATAGAGCGTTCAGGCGAAATCTAACCTAACAATTTAACTTCACACAAGTTTAGTCAGTGGAAGGATCTTTTACATGACATAAATCTATGACATGGGGCCGCCGGCTTTACTTCCCCTCCGAAGGAAGGCATACTGAAGGATTTTTAACACTCTTAAAAGATCCGACGACTTCAGCCGGGTTTGAACCCGCTATCTAGGGCACAGCAGTTCAGCATGCTACCGACTGCGTCACCGAGGCTCCGATCTCAGTAAAAACGCAGGAAACTTAGGCTACATTTATATTCTGTGAAGTAATACAAGAGTATGTATGTCTACCCCTTTATTATTCCTGTTTCCAACGGGGTCGGGGATGAAATGCGATGAAAGTCTATGTTGCGGATGGTTTTTACGGATGGATGCCCTTACTGACGTGAACCTCATGAGACGAGTTAATGAGAGACGAAATTAATGAAGATGAATGAAACTGAGCAAGGATGTGGAGGAAAGCAGCCGTGGCCTCTCAGAATTTGCCGTCCCAGCATGTGCCTGGAGTTGAAAATGGGAAATCATGGTAAAACATTTCAATGACGGCCAACGGTGGGGCTTGGACCCACGTCTACCGAGTAAGTAGAGAGTTTGGCACCTTGGCCTAGCACTACGCTTTAGCGAGCGAATCTCCCGCTGTCGGTGTGAAGTATTAAGGAGTGTATTATGGCAATTAAAAATTGGAATCGATGTGAAACGATGCATGCAAGTCAGTATAAATATCTTGCACAACGCAGGAGTTAATGGAAGGTCATGAAAAGGGTGTGACAGTGGCCCGCTTCTGGGCGAAGACAATCTAATTCGAGACATTGTTGTATGTATTATACCTTTTTAATATTGTGTATCATCCTTCTGTGTATGTTGTAGTGCTTTTGACTCGAATAAAAAAATTATAAATATGAAACCCTACAAACCTAAACGCTGTTACCAAGAGAGCTGATACCCTCAACATCCCTTGCAGAATCTTCAATTTACAACATTCCCTGAAGTGACCAATCAGTGAGGAGAGGAGGGATTCAAAAGAACAGCACAAGTAGGCATAAACGTTTTAGCCAAATTCCTATGTTTTGCAAGAAATGAAAGTAGACTTACGAGATCTACATGGGCCAAATGTTTGTTTGTCTATCCTTCCCCATCAATTCAAACATGACTAAACCCACCTGAACCAAATTTGGTACAGAAGTCGCAATAGCAAAGGACACCACAGTGTCATGTTCAATATCGCCGCCATCTTAACGAAGAAATGGTGACCACCGAGATATTCAAAAATCAAATGAAATTAAGACTACACGAATTATCGTATCTCTACCATATTTTGGAAAAATATACCTTCATATGGGAAGCATCTGGCGTCCAAGGTCATCAGACACATAATTTATAGATGTCAGCCGTGTAAATCATGCAAGTATTTTAATCCATAGCATATGATCTAATGTAGCGATTTCCAACCTCATTTTTCCACCCATAGGGTAAACTTGGCAAATATGGGCACCAAAACGTTTATCTTATCACAAGGACCACTAAAATGACTTCCTTACTCCTGGAAATTAAACCTTGATAAATTACAGCCTTTCCCATTCCAACAAAGCATGGAGCAACCTCAAACTCATAACGGTTTACGTACTGTGCAGCTTCGCAGCAAACCCTGTAAATGCCCATATTTGCCAAACTCTTAGGGTAATATGGGCACATTTCCTGGGAATATGGGCATAGGCGATTAAAGGATAATTAGAGCAACTGGCATGGATACATTAATTTTGTATTGTACAAGTTATAATCTAGGAATCACTTGTGTTGAGTTGGGTAATGTAATCAACATAAAACTTGCCCAAATTATGTGTTACAAAGAAAAACAATATTGATTCAACACAATTCGTCATATGAGAGCGTTCTGAGGCATAAACAAAACATTCACTAAATGTTATTCACTACCGGTACACTCTTCACAATAGAAAGAGTCTCCTTTCATCTGAACGCAATCCTCATGAAACCACTTAGAACAGGATCCACAACACTTAGCCCATTTCTGCCCTTCATTTTCATCATAATTGTTCCCCTTACAAACTGGACAAATACAGGAAACTTCGTTGCTCGTTGTGGCTTTAGGCTTAGGCTTAGGCCTACGCTTGGCAGTTCCCCTACTGGGTCCCTCGATAGCTCTTTTCTGCGCTGAAGCTAGATTTTCTTCACTTGTAAGTTCTCTTGAAGTACACTTACGTCTTCCTCGGTTACTAGTCGTCGTCTTCAGTTTTGGAACTGGACTAATTTCCTTAAGAATTGCCGTAGCTCTCCCTGTCGGCGAGGATGGAACAGATGTACGAAGCGAGGATGGTCCAGGATTAGAAATAGAGGATGAGGGAATAGTAGATACGCTGGAAACACGGCGCGAGGGTGGCCCTGAATTTGAGTTTGATGATCGACCTGGCAGAGCTTCAACAGGCGCTTCATCGATGGGTTGCATCAGATTTTCACCATTGTTAGACAGTGTGTCCCCAATGTAAGCGCTGTCTGGGATCTCAGCCATATTTAGAGGCCAAATTCCGGTTGCTTGGAATCCATTTACAGCAGTCCCAGTTGTAGCTGATTTCATCCAAGCCTTGCGCAGGATTGTGCAGAATTCAATTTTCGTAAATGAGCGACCATGGCGTCTCACAAAAATAGACGCTTCTTCGTAGAACCATTTCTTTAGCGGTTTGAAGAATGACCTATCTGTCGGCTGTAACCAATGAGCAGTATGAGGAGGCAAGCACAAGAGCGACAGACCATTGTCAACACAGTGCTGAAGCATTTCCAAATTTCTACTGTGAGAATCACGCCCGTCAACAACAAGTATTCCAGGAGCGGAAAGACTTATATTGAAGAAAGAAATAAAATATCTGATGAAATCAGAGAATATATCTGTGTTTATATAGCCACTGTCGCTAGTGTACACGTAACTTCCTGGTGGAAGCTCTCCCCGGTATTCTGCATGCTGCCTTTTCCCTTTAAAAATGACAGTGGGTGGCATGAAATTTCCAATGGCATTGCAGCATGCGAGGACTGTCACAGTTTCTCCCTTTTCTTTAGGGCTAATTGAGTGAATGTTCTTTATTCCTTTTTCACAAAGAACATGGCCACCCCTCGTGTTCATTTGGAGTCCGGACTCATCAGCATTAAATATTCTATCCGGTTTGTTTAGCAGATTCAGATCTGTCATTTTTTGCTCAAGAATGTCAAAAAATTTCCCTACACTACCTCTATTCATACCCAGTGCCCGATTTATAGAGAGATTCTCTTCCTTTCTCACAGTGAGTCTTGGATGTCTCTTTAGAAATGAATACATCCATTCCCATCCTACCATTTTGCTTGCCTTGTTAAATCTGTGATTTACACCAAGTCTTTCCATAAAGTCAAAAGCCAGAATCTTTAGTTCTGTCCTAGTAAGTCCGAACCCACATTGTTGACGCAGAATCAGGTAACTTTCCAACTCACTCTCTGCTTCAATCCCCATCTCCGGTTTCCGGCCGAGCTTCGGCACCTCGAATTCATCTTTCGACAAATACCGTTGCAAAGTTTGTCTAGGCACATTATAAGTCCTAGATGCTTGTAACTGGTTACAATCACCATTTCTTACAGCTATTACAGCACGAGACATATCCTCTTTATCCCATTTTTGGCGGATACCCGCTCGTTCATCCCGATTTCGCATCATAATCTGGAAAAAGAGTAGCCTAAATTAAAATTTAAAAAAATAATTTATGTAATTTTTGTGAAATGACATGCTATAATAATTAATTAGCATAATAACAAAGATTGTTGTAAAAGTAATGAATAATAAATCTCACTTAGTACACCTCAAGTAAATAAAAATGTAATTTGTTGATGCCCATATTACCTACAATGTCACTGCCCATTATTACCGCAGTGACACTTTTCAGAAGTTGGCACTACACGGTAAGAACTCACCCTCAAGCGCGTGGCCTCTCGCATCAGCTTGTGCTACACTAACCTTGAAAGCCGCCCGTAACACAAATCTTTCACAAATAAACTGATTTTGTGTGTAGTGCCTTAATTCAATTAACCGAGATATTATAACAACTCTATTTTGGAAGAGTAAACTTGTCTACTTACCTAGAAACTTGTTCTTTTATGCTCCTATAAGCACCACACAACGAAACGTACAACTCACACAGCAGCCATGACGCCTCAGCATTACCTGTGAGTCAGAGCGCATGCGCCTACTCGTTTTTTTTTTTGCGTGAAATATGGGCAATTTCTTAAATATGCCCATATTACCTTAGTGCCCATATTTACCAAGTTTGCCCTACCCTTTTATATGCCTAGATATGTATTAGTACCCCTTAACTCTTTCAGGCACAGAAAAATAGATAAGAAAAACACCCTTGAAGCACACATACATATTTATTTTGTTAATTTATAAGATAACATGGTTGTCTTGTCTGATGAGGGGTAACATTAAGCAAAATGAAGTAATTTTTTGTCCATTGCAATTTCACTCGTGTGCATAACACGTGGTACAGTATTTGTACCACTATGCTCCATCGGCGGTGCCTATCTGTGGTACTCCTGAAAGCAAGACTTAGATTTACCCAAGCATAGAGGGACCTTGCACACTGAGCACATCCAATCGGTACGAACCTGTTTTTTTACAGTGCTGCATTTAGCGCACCTTCTCCTGGTTGACCTCTGAGGTTGATGCGCTGATCCTTCCAGGCGAACAGCCTTTGATACATGGTTTTTTTTGGCCCCTGTCTGTGAGCCTGATGACTTCCTTTTATTAGTTCTGGAGGAGACTAGAGCAGGAGCAACCCAATCCCTGGAAATTTGTCGTCTGAAGTCTTTCATACTGAGGTTGGGCAGAGAAAGTTGCTTATATATTAGGTAAGCATTCACCACACTTGCATCGATGAAGTGCCAAAAGATGCGATGCCAGGGTTTGTGGCTCTTTGTGTCAATCTCGTAAGTACCTTTCATCTGGTCAAATTTATCAACACAGTTCATGTCCATGTTGTAATCTACCACCATTTTAGGACAGGGGACTGTTGAAATCGAGCCATCCTTTTCCTTTCTTTTAACTTCAACAGCCTCTGTTGGATCATGAAAATTGGATAGCAGATGGACAGATCTCCTATCTTTCCATTTAACCACACAAAGACCAGTGTTACTGGTTGCCCAATCATATTCACCACGTTGTAATTTACTGTCCTCTTTAAGTTTTGGTAGAAATTTTCTTGTCGGATTTACCGTTCCACATGCATTGATTTTTAATGTTTTGAGCCTCTGCATAAGCGGGACTCCAGTAAAGTAATTGTCGAAATAGACCGTGTGACATTTATTTTCTTCACCTTGTAGCAGCGAAGTCACAACATTTTCTCCCAAATTCTTTTCAATATAATTGCCTTTCTTCCCTGTGTAAATGTCAAATTTGTATGCGTACCCTGACTTGTCAGCGAGAATCCATACTTTGTAACCCCTTTTAATAGGTCTTTTTGGCATGTACTGTTTTAATGATGATCTGCCCTTAAATTTAATCATAGATTCATCAACTGCCATACTTTTAGATGGGTTAATACAACTTTTAAAATTTTTCGCCACCAGATCTAGGAATGGCCGAACTTTATATAGTTTATCTCGAGCGGGATCGTCCGGTCTTGGAGCGCTACTGTTGTCATTTATGTGGATATTAGAAAGCAGCCACCCAAACCGATTTACTGACATCAGTTGGCTCATATAGGCATCATGCAAATCTGGATCTGAGCTCCAATAGTCTCTGTAGCTAGGCAAAGGTTTAATGCCCATCAGCATATTCATACCAAGGAATACTCTTATTTCTATGTCTGTTGTGGGGACATAGGCCTTTCCTGTTCTTAGGTGCTTTTCCTGTGCGTACAAATTTGTCTGAAAGACAATTAAATCTATTACATCTTGGGAGATCATAAGTCCAAAAATCTCTTGAAGTGTTGGGTCAATAATCTGTTTGGCTCGGTATGTTGGACCTGTATCAGAACTGAACATACCTACTGACATAGGTCTATCAGTTTGTCCCCACTTGGGTTCCTCTTGTCCCGAAGTAGTGGCTACAGTAGATGACTGTAGATTATTTGAAGTTGTCTGGCCAAGTAGAGCTGCTGATGCGGGACACTGACTGCTAGAAGTAGAAGCTTGGGACGAAACAAGTTGCGCAACAGATGTTCCTGTATTGGGTGAGGTCGTTGGTGTACTGAGGTGTGAAGTGGAAGGTCCTGGTGAGTCAGAAGTAACTCCCTTTTTGCGACGTGTAATTTTCGTAAGTGGCGGCCGTTCATCTTCCGTTTCACTTGACTCTTCAAACACAATTTCTCCATCTTCTTGATAGTCTGAATCAGCATCAAAATCGTCAAACGAGGATTCGGAGCCGGACGAGAGCAAGTGAGATATTTCTTCCTCACGAAGTCGGTTCATCTGAAAACATCCGAATGATGGTATCTATAATTACAGTTTTAAATTATTGCGGACAGCTGCAACAAATCTCGAGATCGTAGGTTCGAATCCTGGATTGGACAACTGCTATTATTAGTGTGATTTTTCCCCATTCTTTCCCCACACTCTTCCAGGCAAATGCCCCCACCTCATCCCTGACCCTAACACAGTTACACACAACTACTACAGACATCACATAAATACAGGTTATCAGACAAAATTTAACCCGCACCCAACTACACGGGGCTGATGGCCAGGATGTCCCAAGCCCCTAAATTGAATTAGCACCCATAACAAGTTTAAAATTAAAATGCAACTCAACAATATCTATAACAACAAATTGTAAGCTGTGGTCATGAACAACAATAGTTGCATAATGGTACAAAATTCGAACCGCCAGTTTTTTATTTAGGAATAAAATTCAATTGAATTCATTTATTCAGTTTGTTTCTGTACAGTCTGCTAGTAATAATTGTAATGAATGCAAATCTTACCTTACAACAGCATTCTCCGGTTTTAAAACTTCTAATAACAGTTCTTCGTGTATACACGTGCACCACTGTTGAAATCAACGCTTCTTGTGGCGCGCGCAAGTGTGAATACGCATGTCCTGGGCAAACAACCTATTGGATGACGACCTGCCATCTGTTGTGGGAATCGGAAACTACCTCAAACGTTACGTGCACGTGGTCCAGGCATTAGACCATCATGCGGATCGGAAATAAATTCATAAACATGTGGTACGAATAATGTACCATCATGCACCACGTGCAGAAAATAAGGTGGTACAGTGGTGGTACCACTATGCCTGAAAGAGTTAAGAAGTAAACTTTTAAAACGTTTAATATTTTACGGGCAATATGTGCATAACTTATAAAAATCTTACATCTATTTATAACTTATTTATTGAATACAGTGTAAATAATATTTGTAATTTTCTTATGTTCGATGATGTCGAAATATAAATATTATAGGTCAGAAAACTGTATCATAATGATTGTCATTCTACTACTGTTTTTCATTATGAGACAGTTTCTCCAGTCAAGCGCAGTGAAACTTGGTACGGTATATGCTTATACAAATTTTAATCCACAGGCATCTAATTTGTTACAATTGTTTTCATAACCGCAAGATGGCGGCTGTGCGAAATTTTAAAATCACGTTGTTATTTCTTGTGTATTAATCATGTGATTGAAGTTTGAATAATACACCTACACTATAATCTTCATGTAATAGTAAATAACTATAATACCCACATATATAAAAATCTAACATGGCGACCATCCGAAATATTTAGACGGTTCTCAATATCTAGGAATCTATTATAGGAATCAAACTGAAATGTTGTATGTTCATAGAGGCAAATAACATAAGTAGTGTGTATGAAAATAGGCTGTTTATTTCTTCACGCCTATAATGGAAATTAAGATACTCGTATGGAAATTATAAAACTCACCACGCTCGTTTTACAAACATACTCGTGTCTTAATTATTGCCATTATAGGCTCGTTGCATAATGTACTAATTTGCTTGCTGTTCGTATGCAATTCATTTCAATAGAATGCTAAAAGTAATTTTCAATTTTACTTTTATTTACTAGTTCAATAGAATATGTACACACATTTAGCTGAGGAAAATAAACAATTACGGTACCTACATGTCAATAATTTTAATTTTGATTTTATTGAAAACCAATTAATTCTAGTGATTAGTTGGGCAAAAATAGACAAATCAAGACAATAGGAGTGCAGCGGTGAAAGTGACTGTGATTGGGGTAGGGTGAGAGCATTGACCTTGACATGCGTCAATAAGACGGCACTGCGCGCCGGTACATTACGACTGACACGTACGCTGGCAATATGGTGCCCGTCATTACTGTTTATTTTTGGCGCACTCATAACCGGTTCGTTGCGTAACTCCAAGGGGTACGCGTACCCTAGGTTGGCAGCCACTGAACTAATGAATCAATGTTCACAGCATTTGGCATTCATATAGTCTCATAAGTAGGTTAGTAACGGGTGTCCTAACGCACCCATTTTATTTGTACCCGACTGTACATGTTAAAATAATAAATATCTCTTGAACATATGGTCCGATTTTGACAAATGAGGTGTCGTTGGACTCGAGCTGACGTCCTCTTTCCTATGGACAACCCATTTCAACCCCAAAATAAAACCTACCCATACTAGGGGGTAAAATTGTAATTTTTTAAAGTAAAAGTCACTTTACAAATGCGACAGACGTGAGGAGCGATACCAGTATCAACTTAAACGTTGTTGCTCATAAAGCGTATGCGTTTTGCTGGATGCCGCTATGAATCAACATTTTGATTTTGTTTTTTTTACGCATGCGCACTTGGGGATTATGTAAGAGGGTGGGCATTTTAAATAATTATTTATGGATGAGTTTTTTTAAATTTAATTTAACCAAAAGATTGAAAACTCATAGGTCATGTGCTTTTTAATATGTTACGAACTAAGAAGGCTACGGAGTTGTATGAGGGGTCGTTGGATTTGGGATTTCTGAATGTAGTTTTGATTTTTGTCAAAAGGGCCTAAGTGCACTTTTGTTAATATTTTGCGAACCAATAAGGCCACAGACTTGTATGAGGGGTCGTTGGATTTGGGAAGAAGTCCCCGTTTTTTAACGTAGTTTTGATTTTTGTCAAAAGGGCCTAAGTGCACTTTTGTTAATATTTCGAGACCTAAGAAGGCTACGGACTTGTATGAGGGGTCCTAGCACTTGGGATGATGCCCTGTTTTTGAATTGAATTTTTTTTTTGTCAAAAGGGCCTAACGCTATACTATATGTTGAAAAAAAATACCTGTTAAAATTTTATTTAAGAGTGGTCGTTGAAAGAGACGGTACTGCTGTTATGTGTCTCAACGAGCCTGTTGTCGAGCACAGTGACCATGCCCGGAAGAAATGAATTGCAATTTTGGTGGGACAGTGGGGCGGGTTATGACGGTTGTTTTTTTTTTTGTGATATTTCCCATGACGGATGGAGGTGAATATTTGAAAACGTGTCACGTGTGCTAAGATTTTGTTTACCCTGAAGGGGATCTTTAACGTTTTAGTCAACGGTAATGAGCGGCATTGCTGTCTGGCACAGCAAATGCTTGTAGAATATGAAAACCTATAAGATTCGGTCGACCAAGTGATGTGCACGAACCCAAAGAGCCAAAACGGTAAGCTCATTGCCCTGAGATGTTATAAACTAATCATTGGACCGGGTGAAAGTGTATGATTAACGTGTACATGTATTGATAATGACCGTTTGCTAGTAATTATTATTACAGTAAAATGTTTAATAATAATAATAATGCTAATAATAATAATAATAATAATAATAATAAGACACACATGTTTTCAATGCTAACACACACACTGTCCTGCTCACTGGAGACTGAATATTGTACCTAAAAAGATGACTTGTGAGAGAGACTGCTAATAAGACAAAAATGTCTGCGTCAGCAGGAAGTGTGATATCAGCTTACTTGCCTCGTGGTGGCTAGCAGGTGTGCTGTTTAAGCAAAGGCCACCATTTTGGTTTTGAGACAGTAGGACTACCGATGAATAAGAGGCAGCCATTTTGGTTCCTTATTAAAAACATGAAACAAGTATAAGGTATGCGAAACTTATTGCGTTTGAGGAATGTGGGGAGGCGTGGGAACTCGTGTGAGAAAGACAACATTTCAAGGTCAAAACGCTGAGAAAATGCAACTTTTTTTCTGTTGCTAAGCAGTCTGATAAGGTTGTGTTAGTAATACACTGACAGGACCAGCAAATAGACGTATACAGTAGAGCTCTGAACTGAACTTTGGAAGAAAAACAACCTCTTTGTTTTTGGTAAGTACCCATGAATGATTATGTTAATAATGTCATGCTAATGAACATTAAATTTATAGATATTGATTAGGTAATTAATGATTTTTATTTATTTATTTATTTATTTATTTATTTATTTGCAGATAACCAATATACCTTACATGTCTGATATACAAGAAACCATTGCTCGTTTGGGCCCACTAGAAGGAAACAGTAACAAGCCAGTGCAAGTAAAGGTGAGATAATTTTTTTAAACTAACTTGTTTCATTTTTTGTTTGAAATTATTTTATTTTATTAAATGCATTTATTAACATGAATTTAGGTATTTATAGCGGTTAATTTTATTTATTTATTTATTTATTTATTTTTAGAAACTTGGAACGAAAAGCTTTACCGCCGTAGCAGTGACTGAAAACCCTAGACGCAGTAGAGTGCAACAATTGTTTCCAGGCAGTGAACTATTGAAAACTCAGGTAAGTCCAACTTAAAATTACTATTCCATTTTACCTTGGCATGCAAAAGATCCTTTCACAGACTAAACTTGTGTAAAGCGAAATTGTTAGGTTAGATTTCGTAAGAACGCTCTATCAAAGTTCCAACGTTCACAACTAGGTATCATTGATATCTGGTGGCGAAAATTGGAACTACTTTAAATTGAATGGACCTTGTAGCTCACCCTTTAGGGTGTCCGCTGGAAGCAGCTACAGACTCAGGCGAGCCAAACAAGTCCTCGGACTCTCCCGGCACTAAAAGCCTTACGATAAATAAATAAATAAATAAATAAATAAATAAATAAATAACTAATGAAACACCACTCGACAAAAAAAAAATCATTACCTGTACATGACTGGGACAATGACTGCTTTCTTGATTAATGGCTATGTTGTTGTTGACTGTGAAATGTACAAGGCCATATTGGATTTTCTAAAAACAAAAATTTATATTTAATTTATGGGCGGTTCCCTATGGACTCAACGAATATCCACAGGTTTGAACAAGATAATTTGGACAAAACGACATGACATTCAATTTTGTTATTTATATATTGGTTAAAGGGGGATGTAAATGACTGCAGCTTTATAAAAAAAAGTACGTACATGGGTTACTGTTAGTGTCGACATACAGTTTATTTTTGTAGTGGTGTTTTGATATATTAATGCCAAATAACGTTATCGTTTTATTTACAAGTATTGATTGATTGAGTGATGAGTTATTTTGTTTGCTTTTTAGGTGTGGTCATACGCCATTAACATATTGAACAAGACAGTGAAAAAAGCATACATTGTGGTTTAAAGTACTGTGTGCAACGTTAATAACTTACAATAAGAAAAAAGTTTTATTATAACACAAGGCGTTAGTACCAAATACAACAAGTGAACAAGTTGGTTTACCACGTGGGTTAAATTTAAAATCAGAATATGAGCGTTGGTTAACATTTGAATCCTGGCCTGTAGGCTTTTTGTCAACACACAAACTTGAAAGAGTCGTTTTTTTTTTTACTTGAACCGAGAAGATGTGGTGCGCTGTGTGTTTTGTCGTATTGAACTTTCTCACTGGGAAGAAGAGGATGATCCCTTTAGAGACCATTTGCGATGGTCTCTTTGTTGTCTTTATATGCTTGGAAAACAAGTGGGTAACATACCCGTGTATCCATAATAATAATAATAATAATAATAATAATAGAAATAATGTATGTCTACCCCTTATTATTCCCGTTTTCCAACGGGGTCGGGGATGAGATGCGATGGAAGTCTTTGTGGAGATGGTTTTTACGGCCGGAAGCCCTTCCTGACGCCAACCTCATGAGAGGAGTTAATGAGAGATGAAATGAATGATGGTGAATGAAACTGGGCAAGGATGTGGAAGGAAACGGCCGTGGCTTGTCAGAAGGTACCGTCCCAGCATTTGCCAGGTGTTGAAAAGGGGAAACCACGGAAAACCATTTCAAGGACGGCCGACGGTGGGGCTCGAACCCACGCGTCTACCGAATCAGCAGAGAGCTTGGCCTCATGACTTAATGCTGCGCGTTAGCCAGCGTAGCCACTACTGTCGGTAATAATAATAATAATAATAATAATAATAATAATAATAATAATGATATATTACCAGCCAACGGTAGTGTCGATATATGAGGTCCATATGCCATAGACAAGTGTTGAATTGGCGTGTGCTTTTGAAAAATTGGGAGTTTGCAAGACTAAAGCACTAGCACACCCAGAGAACAGCTATGTTGAAAAACGTTTAGAATCTTATAAAAAATGTATTGGCCACTAATATTAAAACACCTTACCAAATAGTCAAGTGAAGCTGCATTTTTAGATAGATTTCATTAGAAAGCTAACTATTGCAATGGGTCCCATGTTTCGACTTCCGGAAAATTTCGACATATCTTCGCGTTTCACATCCCCCAGACCCCAAAACCACCGTCGGTTCAAAAGTTTATATATATATATATATATATATATATATCTCTCTTATATATAAAAGTGAAAGTCTGTATGTATGTGGGTATGTGGGTCTGTTCCGTATACAAATCTACACCGTTCCGCCAATCTCTACTGAACCCATGGGCCATAGGGTCCATGGAAGGTCGAACCCATGTCCTTAAGGAAGAAATGAAAGAAACGTATAGTTTCCTAAAGGAACGGAGAGAGATTTTAAGCCAGGATTATAGCTTAACATTGTGCAAGCGACTAGGGACAGATGTTCCTTAGATGAGATCACCCCACTCGACATTCAAGAGAGGGCTGGTCACGAGTATTAATAACCGAGTGGAAATTTCCACCGTGATAGACAAGGAAGCCTGAATCGGAATTCGAGCTGACGTTGCTGGAAATTGACAACGCCGCTTATGCGCCAGAAGAGGAATAATTAAAATTAACACATTTACGAGCATAATATTGAGTAAACAAGTACAGTACAGTGAATCATTTTGAATGAGAGATTTTTCAGTAAAGAGAAACCATTTAATAATTGCGCAGAAAAAAACTGCTAACGTAAGACGACGTCATTGGGGAAGTACCACGGCCTCTGTGGAGGGGTTAGAGCAAAAGGAATGCAACACCCACACAATTGAGGACGAGAAATTAATTAATATCTCCGAATTGCACGATCGATTCTTAGGTGCAATAAGATCATTTGACATTGAGAAGACGAGCTTTCGGAAGGTATAATTTTTATATTTGTGGCACCATTATTTAAGAAGTTGACCACAGAAAAGGCTAGAGTCTTATTTTTTTGTAGTAAAATAGTATAAAGCTTCGGGGTTTACCAAGCCAACCATGCAGTCTTGAACAGCCCGAGGGGTGTTGCCACGCATCATCGCAGTCCGAATCCGTCCAGGAGGACGTGAAGTTATATCAGCACTTGCAGTCATACAAGCACTCCGTGAGGGGAAGTGCTGCACCACGACGTAGAAGTAGTCATTCCGACAGTCCGTGAGGGGACGTAACTCTGCGTTACATCGAAAACAGCTACCAGTACTCCTTGAGGGGAGAAACGTTGTGTTACACCGCAGAAGTAAGATCCGATAGCCACAGGCGTCGCAGTATTAACGACTTGCTTGCCTCCATAAGGAGTGGTCAAGACGAAATTTTAAAGTATCGCCGTAGTGAAATATTAGGAAAATCCTAATTATAGGATTTAGGCCCGACTGTATACAAGTTAAAGTGAAAATTCGTAAGATATAGTCAGAGCAGGCTGCGAACGTCGGACTTAAAGGCGATAGGTCGTTAAAAGTACGAACGAATAGATCATAACGTACGGGAGTATCGTACCAGACAGATATACTGTTATTTGAATTGAAGAACCCTAAAAGGGATGAACAGAATCAGGTTCGAAACGTAGGAGTGTTAAAACAGTTCAAATAAAGAAGATAGGAGAGTACAAACATTATCTCCAGAAAGCAGGCGAACTACTCTAAAAGTACTAGAATCGAGAAGTACTAGCTGCTATAAACTAAATCTATAGGTCTTTGAGAGGACCTCGATCCGTATAGACTTTCGTCAGGATCGATAGACAGATCTACAAAGAAGCCGTTCAAGCTAGACAAATAGCCGGTGATCCAGGATAGGAGTAGCAGAATTTGACTCAAGGGAACAGTAGATGGTTCGAGACTTTCGCATTCTGCAGGATAGAAGCCGACATCGAATAAATATCACCCTTGGAAACGGGAATTTAAGAAGATCACGTGTGATAGGCTCAGAAATACGGCCTAGTGATCGAGAATTGTGAAGTGTAAAATAATCAAGATTGTGTGTTAAATTAATATTTTTAGTGTTTATTATGTGTTCAAAAGGGACACATCAGTATATAAAAATGTCGTCAATGTTAAGTGTTTTAAATATATGTCAAAAAGTGTTTTTACGTAAGATGAATTCCTTTAATATGGAGTAAAAGTTCAAAGTGGGCCCAAAAATGAAGCACCGCACCAGATTAAAGATCATGGGATGATCTGGAAAACATGTGAGTACTAAATTCATTTTATTTTGGTGTCAGAGATTGATTGTGTACAAACCCACCGGAGTTTTTGAGTAAAAGGGATGTGTTTTAATAAATAAATACTGAATAATCAAGAACACGGTCTGAACAATAATATAAATAAAATTGAGAAATTATAAATAATTATGTAAAGAATAAATCCCGTAGAGGAAATATGTGAATAAAGGGTTAATGTATTTAACAAATGTCATAAGAGCAAGCGAAATATCATTAATTATCATGAATGATATTGAAATAAAGTAAAGTTGAGATATGAAAGAAATAGCTTTTGAGCTTGTATAAAGAATAAAGATAATAATAATAATTAAATATGGAGATGTTAAATAAAAATCAAATAAATTGATATGAACATAAGAGCGTTAAGCCTTAATGTATGTGTAAGAGATGATGTTAAATGGAATATTTTAAAACAGGGAGCGATTTATCGACAACGGAAAGATTAATATGTGAATTAAAATAATATGAATTGTTACTAAAGAGATTTTATCAGTTCTTGGGAAGACATTTTCGGCTTAAAAATATGCATAGCGCATAATGAGCGCAAATATAATGTTAAAGTGTCACGCTAGGAACGCGTAGTGGTTAAAATACTTGGTACATTACTTATGGAGGGTAGTTGGTTGCAGTGAATTGATAATTGTATAAGTCCTCTATTTGTGACATAGTATCACGAGGCATTGTGTATGTATTTAAAAAGGGAGCTAATATATGGTATTATTGAGCGTATGTCATATGGGCCACGGCCGACTCTAAATCGCATTTTGTATAAGTCCTCTGTAAGGGATTGGTTCCCGAGGCACATGAAGAGATTCGAATGCAGGATCTTCTTATGATAAAAGCCCCTTAAATTCTCCGTCGTCGTATGTGTATTAATCTTCCCAATCAATGAGGACCCTCTCATAATTAATACTGCCAAGGTTACGAAAATGGTCTTTGAACCAAAGAATAGTTGTTTGAATGAATACGGTACAGTAAAGCCCGGTCTCCCCAGAACTGGATATAATGGGAAGGTTTGTTTTGAAAGCCTTGGAAATAAGCTACTAACGTTGGGTCAGACAGGGAGTCGCCGTCACCCTACGTGTCATAAATCGCACCCCAAGTAGTAGGGTCTAGCTCTCTTAAAGCGAGAGGGAACAGAGACCGTCTCGTAAGCTGTTGTAAAGAGAATGAATACACCAGGAGTGTTTAATGTTGTTAACGACCCGGGCGTTGAACCGAGGTCCTTGTAGATGGATATTTCGTTTGCCGGTTCAGATCGTAGTTTCTTATATGATAATGGTCTACTAAGACATAAGAGATAAATAACAATCCCTATTGTAAGAATGTATGGACGTGGGATTCCACGAGTTGATTGAAGGCAACTGAGTTCGGGAGTAACTATAGTTTTTTTGACTGTGTCAAGTACCTTCACGCTCTGGAGTACACAATTGATTTTCTGATTACCTTAATATATTTGTGAAATAAAGAGAAATGATAACAACTGAATGTGTGGACATGCCCAAAATATTGAGTTAGATAATTAACCTAGATTTTTTAAATATAATTATATATTTGTTTTTGAGAGATAAGAAAATAAAAAAAATAATAATGTTTGAGGTGTACAAGAATGACACCATAATAAAGTAAATGCATGGAGCCAAAGAGCTCGGAGTTATGTAAACTTAATGTTAGTGCTTTATGGAAGTGAGACTAAGTAAGAATTGTTGGTTTATGTGGAAACCACAAGTTTTGAATACAATATTTGTTTATATTTGTGATTCCTTGTTCATTTGGAACAAGCAGTTGATTTATTGGGTCAGTAATTAAATTGTTAAAGTGTTTGTAGCGCCATTAATTTTATTAATTAAATGTATTTAAATAGGAGTTGATTTTGTTGTTATTTTGCAAGTGTTTCTTTTTATTAGGCATATGCCTGTTAGAAGCACAATAAATCCAAATAAATAAATAAACAAGTGTATCCTCTAATTAATCCAAAATATGTGAGTCACAGAGTGGGGGAACTTACCGCTGCCCCGAAATCCCGAATTGAGCTACGCTGGTATACTGTGATTGGCATATTTCTTGCTAAATGGGCACACTACCAAATTTTGCATACATATAGTTTAGGATCCAGAAGGAACCGCTGGCTACATGAATTTCTGATAGTCTTTCTCATTCTTATGATTTCGGCCCTTTTGCACTCAAGCACAGGCTAATCAATTCATAAAATATGCTCATGAAGGAATGGCAAGCCAGATAGTTTCCATGGCAACATAGCTAAAGTCGAGACACGGCCGACTGGATGCCATTTGCGCTCTGCACTACCGGTATAGAAAATGAGGATCTTAACTTGAAATCACGTTAGTTACTCAACTTCTCACACAGCACTGTCAACCGAGTTTAGCATAACAAAGACTTGACACTATCTTCTACTATATATTTGTCAAATACCACTCACTCACTCATTCATTCATCACGAAATCTCAGAAACCATCAAACGGATTGGAATGAAATTTGGTATGCAGCTTCCCCAAGGGCCGCAAATGCCCACTAAGAGAGGATTTTTGGATATTCTGGTTCTAAAGGGGTGTTAAGGGGGTAGACCGGCATTTCATTGAACAGCAATATCTCCCGATTGGTTTCATTGGGGGATGTGATACTCGGCACATAAACTCATCATTAAAAGTAAGAAGACACGAGTTGGAGGTTTTTTCGATGTGGTGTATATTATGAGGTGAAAGGGGTGAAAAATGGGTATTGAAAGATTCCTAACGGAGCGTGTATCTCTTAAATGACATAGGCGAGGAGTTAGAAACTCAGCGGGGAAAAATCAGCATAAAAATAAGTAAATATGTGTTTGACCGTTTTATCATAAATCCAATTTAAGGGGCCCATGGGGAGGGGTGAAATTCTCGAGGGTGAGGGGGGGGGGGGTAGAAACAGGAAAGAAAGTGTCCTAACTGATTGACTGACTCACTCACTCATCAAACTCAGGGGGAAAAACTGCTTTAAAGTAAGTATATAGCTGTTCGACAGTTTTTTTCATAAATCAAATTTAAGGGGTTCATGGGGAGGGGTGAAATTCTGAAAAAAGAAAATTGAAAGAAAATGTCCTGACTCACTCACTCACTCACTCACTCATCATCGCCCAGCCAAAATGATTGAAGTTAGAAACATGACAGTTTGGGGATATGCTCATTGTATTTCAAAACAGTCTACTAAGGGAGGATTTTCGGATATTCAGGTTCTCAAGGGGTCTTAATGGGGTTAAACCTGCATTTCATTGAATAACAATATCTCCCGATTGGTTTCATTGGGGGATGTGATACACGGCATATAAACTCATCATTAAAAAGTAAGACACGTGTCTAAGGGTTTTTCGATGTGGAGTATATTATGAGGTGAATGGGGTGAAAAGTAGGGATTGAAAGATTCCTAACGGAGCGTGTATGTCTTAAACGACATAGGCGAGGAGTTTGAAACTCAGCGGGAAAAAATCAGCATGTAAATAAGTGTTTGACCGTTTTTTTTTTCATATATCCAATTTAAGAGGCCCATAGGGAGGGGTAAAATTCTGTAGGGGGGGGGGGACAGGAAAGAAAATGTCCTAACTGATTGACTGACTGACTCACTCATCAAACTCAGGGGGAAAGACTGCTTTAAAGTAAGTAAATATCTGTTCGACAGTTTTTTTATCAATCAAATTGAAGGGGTTCATCGGGAGGGGTGAAATTCTGAAGGGAAAAAAATGAAAGAAAATGTCCTGACTCATTCACTCACTCATCATCGCCCAGCCAAAAATATTGAAGTTGGAAACATGGCATTTTGGGGATATGTTCGTTGTATGTCAAAACCGTACACTAAGGGAGGATTTTTGGATATTCAGGCTCTAAAGGGGTCTTAATGGGGTTAAACCTGAATTTCATTGAATAACAATATCTCACGAGTGGTTTCATTTGTGGATGTGATACTCGGCATATAAACTAATCATTAAAAATAAGCAGACATGTGTCTAAGGGTTTTTCGATGTGGTGTATTATTATGTGGTGAAGGGGGTGAAAAGTGGGGGTTGAAGGATTCCTAACGGAGCGTGTAGGCCTATCTCTTAAACGACATAGGCGAGAAATTTGAAACGCAGCGAAAAAACATCAGCTAAAAAGATAAGTAAATCGGTGTTCGACCGTTTTTTCATAAATTAATTTAAGGGGCCAATGGAGTGGGGTGAAATTCTGGGGGAAAAAAGGGGAGAAAGTGTCCTAACTGACTAACTCACTCACCAAACTCAGGGGAAAAATACAGCTTTAAAAATAAGTTAATAGTTGTTCAAGCGTTTTTTCATCAATCCAATTTAAGGGGCCCATGGGGAGGGGTGAAATTCTGGTAAAAATAATTGAATGTCCTGTCTGACTCACTCACTCATCACGCCCAGCGAAAACTATTAAAGTTGGAAAAATGAAATTTTGGGAATATGTTCGCTGTATGTCGAAAACGTCAACTAAGGAATAATTTTTGTTCATTCGGGTTTTAAAGAGATGTTAAGGGGGTAAACGTGCATTTCATTGAATAACGATATCTCATGAGTTGTTTCTTTCGGGATGTGATATTCGGTATATAAACTAATCATTAAAAATAATCAGACATATGTCTAAGGGTTTATCGATGTGGTGTATATTATTAGGTGATAGGGGTGAAAATTGGGGGTTGAGGGATTCTTGACGGAGCGTGTATCTCTTAAAGGACATAGGCGAGAAGTTTGAAATTCGGCGGGAAAAGAACAGTTTAAAATACAAGTAAATAGGTGTTCGACTGTTTTTTTTCATAAATCCAATTTAAGGGGCCCTTGGTGAGAGGTGAAATTCTGGGGGGGGGGGGAAAGAACAGGAAAGAAAGTGTCCTAACTGATTGACTCACTTACTCACTCATCAAACTCAGGGGGAAAACAGCTTTAAATAAGTAAATAGGTGTTCGACCGTTTGTTTCATAAATCCAATTTAAGGGGTTCATGGGGAGGGGTGAAATTATCAAAAATAAATGAAAGGAAATGTCCTGACTGACTCATTCACTCATCATAGCCCAGCCAAAATTATTAAAGTTAGAAACATGAAATTTTGGGGATATGTTCGTTGTATGTCGAAAACGTCCACTAAGGAAAGAGTTCAGAATATTCAGGTTCTAAATAGGTGTTAAGGGGGGTAAACGTGCATTTCATTGAATAACCATATCTCACGAGTGGTTTCATTTGGGGATGTGATACTTGGCATATATACTAATCATTAAAAATAAGCTGACACATGTCAAATGGTTTTTCGATGTAGTGTATATTATGAGGTGAAAGGGATGAAAAGTGGGGGTTGAAAGATTCCTAACGGACCGTGTATCTCTTAAACGACATAGGCGAGGAGTTTTAAACTCGGAGGAAATCAATCAGCTTAAAAATAAGTA
The DNA here is from genome assembly GCA_946902985.2 of Meconema thalassinum. Taxonomy (NCBI): domain Eukaryota; kingdom Metazoa; phylum Arthropoda; class Insecta; order Orthoptera; family Tettigoniidae; genus Meconema; species Meconema thalassinum. The sequence continues at coordinate 597,413,431 of OX336388.2, read as the reverse complement.
AATAAATAAATAAATACATGAATAAATAAATAAATAAAATAAATATGTGTTCGACCGTTTTTTTTTTCATAAATCCAATTTAAGGGGCCTATGGGGAGGGGTGAAATTCTGGAAGAAAAACGTCCCCTAAGGAAGGATTTTTGGATGTTCACTCTCATCGACCAACCCAAACGATTAAAGTTAGAAGAATGATATTTTGGGGATATGTTTGTTGTGTGTCGAAAACGTCTACCAAGGAGGGATTTTTGGATATTCAGGTTCTAAAGGGGTGTTAACGGGGTTAAACCTGCATTTCATTGAATAACAATATGACACGACTATGGCGCGAGCGATGCGAGGCTAAAAATGAGATGATGTGCGTCTATGTATTACTCAATCACGCAAGTACCACTGGTCCGATTTACATGAATTTTACATGGAAGTAGCTGATTTACCTGGTTAACATATAGGTTACTTTTGATTTCAATACTTTGTACTATTTAAAGATGGCGACCATTTTAGTGACTTCACTACACCCTTTGGTTTAAAACTTTCATATTTCCATTTCAAATACAAAGAGTACGCTAAGAAATAGCAAACTTTTGATGGTATATACGAGGTTAAAATGACCTTTTCTATCCGAAAGGTATCTCCAACCGTTAGCGAGTAAAACCTAAATTTGTGCTATAAAACACGGTCAACGCCGAGCGGTGTAGTTGGACAAAATTTTCCATCCTTCATCTCCCTCTGCGCAGCACCTCGCCTATCCCCTGTTTTAACTGTCACCTTCATATTTTAATTTATTTACGACGCGTAGCGAAGCACGGGTACTTCAGCTAGTATATATATATATGTGTGTGTATATCAGTTTCTTGTGGACACGATAACTGCCGTAATTTTGCACCAATCACTTTGAATTTTGTACATAATATGTATCCCTATAAAATCTTTATAAGATCCCTATAAGATCGTTAATGGGCAAAATCGGTCGAAAGGGGTGAAAATGGGGGGCTTTCGCTATAACTCTCTTAATACGTGAAATATCGAATCCATTCAAAGTTCATAATATGTGTCGGATAAGTGCCAACAATTTATGTCAAATAAGTTTTTTGATAGCACCAACCACTGACCAAAGGGGTGGAAAAAGTGGGTTTTTCGGGAAACATTAATCATATCTCTCTTAATAGGCACAATATCAAAACCGTACAAAATGGAAAATATTCCCCTAATAATTACCTAAAACTTTTCTCTGAAAGAATTTTTGATATCAACCACCATTACGCCAAGGTATGAGAAAAATGATTTCGGAATTATAAGAAAATGCCAAGAGCTATCAGTGGTTGCCATGGCAACACTACTAAATTGATGAGGGATGTGCCGTTGCCATGACAACGCACTTGTACGAGATCAGATTCAGTATTTCCATCTGACTAAGCCGGCCCCGTGGTGTTGGGGTAGCGTGCCTGCCTCTGACCCGGAGGCCCCGGGTTCGATCCCCGGCTCCGTCAGGGATTTTAAAACTGATGTGAGGGTTGGAACGGGGTGCACTCAGCCTCGTGAGGACAATTGAGTAGCTGTCTGATAGTGAGACAGCACCCCGATCACGAATACCAATATTAACGGCCGAGGGGACCCGACGCGCTGATCATGCGTCACCCCAATATCTGCAGGCCAAATGCCTGGGCAGCGGTCGCTTGGTCGGCCTTAGCCCGTCATGGGCTGGATGGTGCCAGGGGATGACTTTGACATCTGACTAAGTGGGAAGCGGCTTCGGTGACGTAACTGGTAGCATGCAGAATGTCTATGCCCAAGGTCGCGGTTTCAAAGCCGGCCGAAGTCGTCGGATTTTCTAAGAGCGCTAAAATCCCTCAGTATGCTTTCCTTTGGAGGGGAAGTCCCAACGTTCGTTACAAGTTGCTGGTTGGGGTGGCATCTAGTAGCCAAGTTCACAGCTAGGTGTCATTGACGGTAGTACCTGATAGCAACATTAGGAACTACTGCTTGAAATTGACCGTCTGAAGTCCTTACCTGAATTACAGACTAATACATCCGTTACAATTCACACCGTTTATCAGACAGATTCTACACTCACCCAAAGTACACGTGGTTAGATGACCGCGTTGTCGCAGCCCCTAAACTGAGGAACCAACCAGAGGTAGATTTCATTAGAAATCTAACTATTGCAATGGGTAGGCTACCATGTTTCGACTTCCGGAAAATTTCGACATATCTTCGCGTTTCACATCCCCCAGACCCCAAAACCACCGTTAGTTCAAAAGTATATATATATCAGTTTCTTGTGGTCACGATAACTGCCATAATTTTTCACCAATCACTTTTTACCGAATATGCTTACCTATAAAATCTCGGTCGAGTTCGTTACTGGGCTAAATCGGTAGAAGGGGGTGAAAATGGGGGGCTTTTTTTTCGAAAAAGTGAAATATTGCTATAATTCTCTTAATGTTTGAAATATCGAATCCGTTCAACGTTCATACTATGTGTCGGATAAAGCCCAAAAATTTATGTTTGAAGAGTTTTTTTATATCACTAACCATTGACCAAAGGGAGGGGGGGAGAAAGTGTTTTTTTCTGGAAACATTAATCATATCTCTCTTAATAGGCACAATATCAAAACCGTACGAAATGGACAATATTCCCCTAATAATTACCTAAAACTTTTGTCTGAAAGAATTTTTGATATGACCCACCATTATGCCAAGGGATGAGAAATATGATTTCGGAATTATAAGAAAATGCCAAGAGCTATCAGAGGTTGCCATGGCAACACTACTAAATTGATGAGAGATGAGCCATCAGACGTTGCCATGACAACGCACTTGAACGAGATCAGATTCAGTATTTTCATCTAAGTGGGAAGCGGCTTCGGTGACGTAACTGGTAGCATGCAGAATGCCTATGCCCAAGGTCGCGGTTTCAAAGCCGGCCAAAGTCGTCGGATTTTCTAAGAGAGCTAAAATCCCTCAGTATGCTTTCCTTTGGAGGGGAAGTTCAAACGTTCGTTGCGAGTTGCAGGTTGGGGTGGCATCTAGTAGCCAAGTTCACAGCTAGGTGTCGTTGACGGTAGTACCTGGTAGCAACATTAGGAACTACTGCTTGAAATTGACCGTCTGCAGTCCTTACCTGAATTAAGACTACTACAGCCATCCCTAAGTGCACGGGGTTACATGACCGCGTTGTCGCAGCCCCTAAACTAAGGAACCAACCAAAATCTCTGCGGGAGATATAATTTTGCGTGAAGAAGTAACAGACCGTTACATAGTTACACATCAGTGTCGAAACCTTGCATAAGGACAGTGTGACCACAAGTATAAAAATGGACCCCAAATGACAAGAAGGTTACCGTTCCCATAAGACAATAAAATGTTTAAAATAAGCATAAAATGACGAAAAACAAAGTTAATTAAGCTCCAATTATAAAATACCTTCTCGCAATAAATGAGGTCTGATCCTTCTACGAAAACCTGCATATTCTGCCTATTTTCGCCTATCCCCAAGTTTGTCCGGTGAAATCTACCTCCGCCTTCCGGCGTGCCGAGAGGACTTTAATACTGGTGAAGGGGATTAAACAATATGTTTTTATTGTGGATTCGCTTTAAAGGATTGACAAATGACTGATGACCCTTTTGTGCAACACGCTCGTTGGTTACCTAACTGTAAATATATGGTGTTGCTTAAAGGTCAGGAATTTGTGAACACTATTCGTAAAGAAAACGTGATTGCAGGACAAGACATAAAAGTGCCTTTCGAGTTTGAACACGCGGAGCAAATACATGAGGCTGAAAATGAAAAGACTTGTCTCACGAACAGATACAAAAGTGTGACTAACAATTATGTAAAATTTGTTATCAAGATGACCAGGTGTTGTTATTTTTGCCTTGTGGACACATGATAGCCTGTGTCAAGCGTGCATTAGAACTTAACACTTGTGCTATATGCAGAAAAGCAGTATCTGCTACAGTTAGGGCATTTCTTACATAAATAGTATAATTTATTAGCAATGCATAGTCTAATTGCACAATATTATTACAAGCTGTTTTAGAGTGTAATAGCTACGCTTTTCTTTTGTTTATAGACTACTACAATGAATGTTTTGAATACTGTTGGACAAGCATGTGGCTTAGAGATAAAGAAGCTCAGCGAATTGCCAACGCATATTCCATTTCGTATTATCAAGATTTGGAAATTGAAAACAGCACATGATGATCGTGTACTTTGCGTATGCGAAAAGTTTGAGACATTTCTGCCTACACTGTGTAATGATATGATGGATAGTGTTTTTGATGAAGTGAATAATGCTGTGCAACCTGTACACTCAATTTATGAGGTTTTAAAACAATAGGTGCATGGTCCGTTTTAATTTAAAAAAACAAATATGAATGAATAATGGAAAAATATAAGTGATGACAATAGACTGAAATAAAAAATATGTGTATAGAACAATAATATTTTAGTTTTTAGTATTGCCTTTAAAAATATTATGATGAAACCAAAAGAATGTATATAAAGTTTGTAATTTAATGTAAATAATGATACAATGCTGTTTTATTTTCTACAAAGTTAGAATATTTAACATTGCAGAGTATACATGATTATGACAATAAATGCATACTTAATAAAAGTCTTTGCCTTTACGATAGAATGATACAGTTTTAAAAACAAAGCTTGTTGTCGATCTTTCTCTACGGCGAACAATAGGTATAAAAACGTCATTATCACTATTATAATCATAAGCAGGATAATTATTATCCTCAACATTATCCTCAACATAACTAAAACCAGTTAAATATTCCTGTTCCTCTACCTCTTCCTCTTCCTCTACAGTTTCCTCATGTAGAGTCTGCGTGGCTTTTGATAATGTTAAGGTTTTTTTGAACATTGAATTATTTCCAGTAGTAGTATTGTTTTGTAGCACTTGCTTTTTAGCATTTTTATGATTTTCTGTTGACAGCAATAATGTTTCATGTAGTACACTACATTGATGATCACTGACACTTAAAACCTCACTATTTTTTACTTTTTATCTCACTGCGACATTGTTTTGAACGTTGTTTTGAACAAAGCCAAATAACAGTTCCATTTTTATTGGTTCGTTTCACAATATATGAATATCCTTTATACGAGGCACGTCCAGAAAGTAAGCTCCGTTTGGTAATAAAATTAAATTGTGTACAGATACAGAAAAAATATTTATTGCACAACATTCTACACCTTTTAAACTACTTTTCCACATAACTGCCGAACTTTTGCAGGCATTTCTCATAGCGTGGCACGAGTTTTGGATACCTTCTTCATAGAAATTTGCCGCCGACCCGTAAACGAGAGTGAAGACTCCCCTGTAAGATATCCTACTGTTTGGCAACTACTGTTAGGCAAATTGCGTGCTTTCCAGGAGAACTCCTAAACATACGCAGTTCTCCTGGAAAGCACGCAATTTGCCTAACAGTAGTTGCCAAACAGTAGGATATCTTACAGGGGAGTCTTCACTCTCGTTTACGGGTCGGCGGCAAATTTCTATGAAGAAGGTATCCAAAACTCGTGCCACGCTATGAGAAATGCCTGCAAAAGTTCGGCAGTTATGTGGAAAAGTAGTTTAAGAGGAGTAGAATGTTGTGCAATAAATATTTTTTCTGTATCTGTACACAATTTAATTTTATTACCAAACGGAGCTTACTTTCGGGACGTGCCTCGTAGAATGCATGAGGCTTACCATACCTAGTTACTGATACTTCCATGTCAACTGTCAAGCATAGACTAAGCTCTAGTAAAGACTACTCGACAATAAGAACAATAGTTTAATGTGGGAGCATATATGGGTGCAAATGTGGGAAGCAAAAAATAGTGGGAGCAAATGTGCGCGCAAATGTGAAAGCAAAAAGTGGGAGCAAATATGAGAGCACAAATAATAAACTTAGTTATAACCTAACCTAACCTAACCTAACTTGAAAGTGGGAGCAAATGTGGAAGCAAAAAAAAGTGGGAGCAAAAGAGCAAATGTGGGAGCAACATGAGGGAGCAAATGCGGGAGCAAAAAAAAAGTGGGCGGCAAAAAGTGGGAGCAAAAAGTGGGAGCAAATGTGTAACCAAAAAAGTGGGAGCAAATATGGAATGCAAAAAAAAAGTAGGAGCAATTGTGGGAGCATAAATAATAAACTTAGTTATAACCTAACCTAACCTAACGTAACTTGGAAGTGGGAGCAAATGTGGTAGCAAAAAAAAGTGGGAGCAAATGTGAGAGCAAATGTGGGAGCAACATGAGGGAGCAAATGTGGGAGCAAAAAAAGTGGGGGGCAAAAAGTGGAAGCAAAAAGTGGGAGCAAATGTGTGACCAAAAACGTGGGAGCAAATATGGAAAGCAAAAAAAAAGTGGGAGCAAATGTGGGAGCACAAATAATAAACTTAGTTATAACCTAACCTAATTTCACCTAACCTAACCTAACCTCACCTAACCTAACCTCAGCTAACCTAGCCTAATTTCACCTAACCTAACCTACCTTCCTAACCTAACTTAGCCTAACTTGAAAGTGAGAGCAAATGTGGAAGCAAAAAAGTGGGAGAAAATATGGGAGCAACAAGAGGGAGCAATAGTGGGAGCAAAGAAGTGGGAGCAAAAAGTAGGAGGAAAAAGTGGGAGCCAAAAGAGGGAGCAAAAAGTGGGAGCAAATGTGGGAGCAAATGTGTGAGCAACAAGAGGGAGCAAATGTGGGAGCAAAAAAGTGGGAGCAAAAAGTGGGGAGCAACATGTGGGAGCAAAATGTGGGAGAAAATGTGGGAGAAAATGTGGGAGCAACAAAATGGAGCAAAAACGTGGAAGCAAAAAAGTGGGGGTAACATGTGGGTGCAAAACGTGGGAGCAAATGTGAGAGCAAATATGTGGGAGCAAAATGTGGGAACAAATGTGGGAGCAAAAGAGGGAGCAAAAAGTGGGAGCAACCATGACTGGTTGTTAAGACTTTTATATCAACCAATTCACATGAATTAAATTTTGGTAGAGTAATCTGAGTAATAATAATATTATTATTATTAATAATAAAAATAATAAAATTTAAAAATAAATTGTAATTATATTTTTCAAGGTTGAATTTTCAAAGTACTGTCAAGAATAATAATTTCATGAAACAGATTCAGAGAATTCTAGATTAGTTCAAGTTTAATCATTGGCTAGGAATGATATAGAGCTAGCTAACCTAACTTAACCCCAGTTCACCAAATTTACCCTAACTTCACCTAAACCAATGTTATACAAGTTGTGACTTGCTTTGAGACTGGCTATGACGTCACAGATGAATGGTCGTGGGAGGCTGGACATATCTTTTTATTAAACAAAAAATATTTACCTTTTGCCAGCCTCCCACGACCATTCATCGCATCTCATCCCCGACCCCGTTGGAAAACGGGAATGATAAGGGGTAGACATACATTATTATTAATATTATTATTATTATTATTATTATTATGGATACACGGGTATGTTACCCACTTGTTTTCCAAGCATATAAGGACAACAAAGAGACCATCGCAAAATGGTCTCTAAAGGGATCATCCTCGTCTTCCCAGTGAGAAAGTTCAATACGACAAAACACACAGCGCACCACATCTTCTCGGTTCAAGTAAAAAAAACGGCTTTTGCAAGTTTGTGTGTTGACAAAAAGCCTACAGGCCAGGATTCAAATGTTAACCAACGATCATGTTCTGATTTTAAATTTAACCCACGAGGTAAATCAACTTGTTCACTTGTTGTATTTGGTACTAACGCCATGTGTTATAATAAAACTTTTCTCTTATTTTAAGTTATTAACGTTGCACACAGTACTTTAAACCACAATGTATGCTTTTTTTCACTGTCTGTTCACTATTTTTAAGACGTATGACCACACCTAAAAAAATCGCTCAATCAATCAATCAATACTTGTAAATAAAACGATAACGTTATTTGGCATTAATATATCAAAACACCATTACAAAAATAAACTGTATGTCGACACTAACAGTAACCCATGTACTTATTTTTTTATAAAGCTGCAGTCATTTATATCCCCCTTTAACCAATATATAAACAACAAAAATGAATGTCATGTCGTTTTGTCCAAATTATCTTGTTCAAACCTGTGGAAATTCGTTGAGTCCATAGGGAACCGCCCATAAATTAAATTTAATTTTTTGTTTTTAGAAAATCCAATATGGCCTTGTACTTTTCACAGTCAACAACAACATAGCCATTAATCAAGAAAGCAATCATTGTCCCAGTCATGTACATGTAATGAATATTTTTTTGTCTAGGGGTTTTTCATTAGTGGTAAAATGGAATGGCATTTATAAGTTGGACTTACCTGAGTTTTCAATAGTTCACTGCCTCGAAACAATGGTTGCACTCTACTGCGTCTCATGTTTTCTGTCACTGCTACGGTGGTAAAGCTTTTCTTTCCAAGTTTCTAAAAATAAATAAATAAATAAATAAAATAAACCGCTATAAATACCTAAATTCAGGTTAATAAATACATTTCATAAAATAAAATAAAATAATATCGAACAAAAAATGAAACAAGTTAGTTTAAAAAAATTATATCACCTTTACTTGCACTGGCTTGTTACTGATTCCTTCTAGTGGGCCCAAAAGCGCAATGGTTTCTTGTGTCTCAGACATGTAAGGTATACTGGTTATCTGCAAACAAATAAATAAATAAATAAAAATTATAAATTACCTCATCAATAACTACAAATTTAAGGTTCATTATCATGACATTATTAAAATAATCATTCATGGGTACTTACCAAATACAAAGAGGTTTTTTTTAGTTCCAAAGTTCAGTTCAGAGCTCTACTGTATACGTCTATTTTCTGGTCCTGTCAGTGTATTACTAACCCAAACCTTATCAGTCTGCTTAGCAACAGAAAAAGTTGCATTTTCTCAGCGTTTTGACCTTGAAATGTTGTCTCTCTCACACGTGTTCCCACGCCTCCCCACATTAATCAAACGCGATAAGATTCGCATACTTTATACTTGTTTCATGTTTTTAATAAGGAACCAAAATGGCTGCCTCTTATAATACATCGCTAGTCCTACTGTCTCAGAACCAAAATGGCGGGCTCTGCTTAAATAGCACACCTGCTAGCTACCACGAGGCAAGTAAGCTGCTAACACACTTCCTGCTGACGCAAACATTTTTGTCTTATCAGCAGTCTCTCTCACAAGTCCTCTGGCTAGGTACAATATTCAGTCTCCAGTGAGCAGGACTGTGTGTGTGTTAGCATTGAAAACATGTGTGTCTTATTCTTCTTCTTGTTTCGAATAGGCCATCTATGGACCACGACGTTCAACTGTTACATTTGGAGTGGGCTTTGATGTTTGCCCAGTAGTTACGCATCCTCTGGCTGTGTTGTTCCCTCCTCTCCTGGGTCCAGAGGGCACCTGTTTTCTTTCTTGGCGGTTTGTCCTGGAACCTCAATTGCTGAAGCATCTTCCTGAGAGATGTCCGGTCTTTTAAGACTCTTTCCGTCCCTCCAAGTTCTTGCAGATCTTTGCTCACTTCCCACAACCATGGTGACTTGGTCTTCCGCTTTTGCCAGTAACCGAGGAGCTGTTTGGTCAACCTGGTAGGATGCATCCTGTAGACGTGTCCATAAAATGCTAGACGTCGTTTTCTAACAACATCCGTGATTCTTTCACAGTACGTGTAGAGCTCTTGCTTAGGCCGCATCTGTATTCATTACCTTCCTTCACAGGTCCCAATATCTTCCTCATTATCTTTCTCTCCTGTACTTCGAGTTTGTCCGTGAGTCCCTTCCGGTTGAATACTAGACATTCTGATGCATATAAGGCTTCAGGACGTATAACTGTCTGGTAGTGTCTCATTTTAGTCTTTCGGGAGAGACACTTCTTATTATATGTGTTCTTGGTTAGTTGATAAGCCATTTCTAACTTGTTAACTCGAGTTGATAATGCCCTTACTTCCGAGAGATTCGGTTCAAGCCATTCTCCTAGGTACTTATATCTGTCAGTTTTCTTGATCTCTCCCTGGTCCAAATGCAGTGTACAAAGAGATTCACTGATGTTTGTGATGTACTGTGTTTTTTCAAGTGACACATATAGTCCTACCTTAGCTGCTTGTTGCATGAGAACATTAAGTTGTTTCACAGACGTTTTTATTGAATGAGATAGAAGTGCCAGGTCGTCGGCAAATGCCAGGCAATCAACACTGAGCTCATTGCACTTGTGTCCCAAAGTGATACCACTTGGTACCCCCTGACTAGTTAGCTCCTTTCGCCACTCCCTTATCACCTTTTCCAGGGCACAGTTAAAGAGGAGAGGTGAGAGACCGTCTCCCTGTCTTACTCCTGAATTAATTTCAAAACTTTCAGAGAGGGTTCCTCTGAACTTCACTCGTGACATGGTGTTCTTTAAAGTCTGCTGGATAAGGTTATGTGTCTTCTCGTCTAGTCCTAGTTCTTGCAGGATCTTCATGAGAGTAGGTCTGTCAACCGAATCATACACCTTCTTAAAATCAACAAAAATGATGACATATTTCTTACTAGCCATTTTTGCTTGCCGTAGCACTGATTTTAAGTTCAGTATCTGTTCCGTACAAGAGCGTCCTTTTCTAAATCCTGCCTGGTATTCTCCTAGTCGAGGGTATAGCTGGCGTTCAGCTCTGTTTAATAAGGCCTTAGAAAAGATCTTGTATGTCACAGGTACTAACGAGATTCCTCGATAGTTGTTGATGTCGGTCAAGTCTCCTTTTTTATGTAGGGGATGAATCAAAGCAGAGGTCCAGTCACTAGGCAATGTTTCAGTCTCCCAAATGTCATGGAAGATTTCTGTCAACTTGCCTATAGTCCTATTCCCAGCTTGTTTCCATAGTTCCGCTACAATTGAGTCTTCACCTGATGCTTTGTTGTTTTTCAAGGACTTGATGATGTCTATCACTTCTTTGGTTGGTGGTTGAGAGTTTGGTTGCCTGATGGTGTCTTGATAAGTGAAGAATGTGTCAGGTGATTCACAGTTAAGGAGATTCTCGAATTACTTGGCCAGAAGGGGGCAATTGTCCATATCATTATAGGCTATCTGTCCATCCGGTCCTTTGAAGTGGAGGCTGGGAGGATTATAACGGCTGAGGTTCCGTTTAAAGCCTCTGTAGAAATTTCTGGTGTTGTTCTTCTTGAAATCGTCATCCAACTGAGTCAGTTGGTCCTTTGTGAACTGCCGTTTTACTTGTCGGATGATCCTGGCAGTTAACTTTCGTTGCTCTATGAACTTATCCCTGTTGTTTTGTGTCTTCTGTGAGTTCCACTTAAGCCAGGCTGCTTGTCTCTGTGTCACCGCTTCATCACAGGTAGTCGTCCACCAGGCATGCTTCTTCTGCTTCAGTAATGGCGCAATCTTCGTGGCAACATTCACTAGGTTCTCCCTCACTTCATCCCAGGTTTTACATTCCACGGTTTCCATTTTCTCCGTGAACTGGTTGCAATTTGAAAGTTTTTCTAAATCAAACTTAGTAAGTTTGTGTGACTTTGTTTTTTTAGTATTCCGAGGTAGAAATCTTAGCTTGACCTTGAAGAGATAGTGGTCGGAGTCCAAATTTGCTCCTCTTAACACTCGAACATTCTGGATCTCTCTATGGGACTTCTTTGAGATGGCAACATGGTCTATTTGGAATTCTCCCAAGAGGCAGTTAGGTGATGTCCAAGTCTTTTGCTTCCTTGGCAGTCTCTTGAAAGCCGTTGATTTCATTACCAAGTTGAAGGCCTTACAAAGTCCTACTAGGCGCTCTACATTCCTATTTGTCCTTGTGTGGGCCGGGAAATCTCCCACAATGTCTCTGTACTTGCGTTCTTTCCCTAGCTGGGCGTTGAAGTCACCGAGTAAGATGATTGTATGACGCTCTGGGACCTTGCATATGATGTCCTCTAGTTCTTCCCAAAACTTGTCAGTATTTTCAGGGTTACGCTTATTGTCCTCATTGATGGGTGCATGGACATTTACTACAGTGTAGACATTGTTTGTGCACCGGAAGGTTATTAAAGACACTCGACTATTGAGAGAGCTGAAGTCAATAACTGAATCCAGTATCTTATGGCTTACAATAAAACCAGTCCCCAGGTGTGGTACGTTCTTCATTCTCTTACGTCCTACCTTTCCTTTGAAAATATGGTAGCCTTGGGAGTCAAAGGCATGTTCATCAGTATATCTGGTTTCCTGTATTGCTGTGAGCAGTATCTTGTGATTAGTCAAAGTGTCTGTTAAATGCTTCAGTTTGCCTATCTTAAGTAGCGAGTTGATGTTCAGTGTGGCGAAGTAGTTCTGTTGTTTATGTCTGATCTTGTTGTTAGTGGTTCCAGGACGCTCCGACCCGTCCTTAAAGCATGTTGGTGTGGGCTCCCCAGACTACAAAGGCCCACTAACTCCGCCGACAGCGGAGGTGGATTTGATACCACCTGGGGTAGTTAATTCCGTGCGTTTACTTTCCATGCTTTAGTTGAAGATTGGTTAGGGGGATCAGAGGTTTAACCCCCTGATCAAGTTACTACTGAGGTTGTGAGCTCCAGTAGGTTTGAATTAGGGTTGTCTCCCGTAGATTGGTTGCCTTCCAAGGCTGAGGAGACCAATCTTCCCCATATTGGTTCTTCCGCCTTCCTTACCGTTGAGATGATGCCAACCATCTTCATCCACCTCAGAAGCCGTTGTCCAGTTTTCACCTGTACCCTAGGCAGGGGCCCTTACAGGGTGCTATCAGCCGGGCCAGCTGAACCCCGGTTTTTTAACGAGGTTGTTACTCCTCCCGCTTCTCCTTCCTCGACTCTTGCAAGAAGAGGCCCCGGGCTTGCGACCGGTATAGCGGAGTTGTGTGTCTTATTATTATTATTATTATTATTTAACATTTTACTGTTATAATAATTACTAGCAAGCGGTCATTCTCAATACATGTACACATTAATCATACACTTTCAGCAGGTCCAATGATTAGTTATAACGTCTCAGGGCAATGAGCTTACCGTTTTGGCTCTTTGGGTTCTTGCACATCACTTGGTCGACCGAATGTTGTAGGTTTTCATATTCTACAAGCATTTGCTGTGCCAGACAGCAGTGCCGCTTATTACCGTTGACTAAAACGTTAAAGATCCCCTTCAGGGTAAACAAAATCTTAGCACACGTGACACGTTTTCAAATATTCACCTCCATCCGTCATGGGAAATATCACAAAAAAAACCAACCGTGAATTCCCACAGCACTGTCCCACCAAAATAGCAATTCATTTCTTCCAGGCATGGTCACTGTGCTCAACAACAGGCTCGCTGGGACACATAACAGCAGTACCGTCTCTCTCAACGACCACTCTTAATTAAAATTTAAACAGGTATTTTTTTTTTCAACTTTTAATATAGCATTAGGCCCTTATGACGAAAATAAAAAAATCAATCTAAAACAGGGCGTCATCCCAAGTGCTAGGACCCCTCATACAAGTCCGTAGCCTTCTTAGTTCTCGAAATAATAACAAAAGTGCACTTAGGCCCTTTTGACAGAAATCAAAACTACATTCAAACAAGTAGTTCCGTGAAGAACTATACAGCCTATTTTCATATATCCTACTTATGTTAACTGCCACAATCAACATACAAAATTTCAGTTTAATTGCTGTAACAGATTCGTAGATATTGAGAACCGTCTAAATATTTCAGATGGTCGCCAGGTTGGATTTTTATTTTTGTACTATTACATTAAGATTATTGTGTACAAGTGGTATTCAAACTTCAATCGCATGATTATAACACAAGAAGTAAAAACGAGATTTTAAAATTACGCACAGCAGCCATCTTGTGATAATGCAAACCATTGAAATAAATTAGATGCCAGTGGATCAACATTTGTATAAGCATTTAACGTGCAACGTTTCACGGCTCTCGGATAGTTAATTCGCAAGAAACGTCCATTTAAATATTTATACTTCGCGTCGCCGCCATGTTGGATTTGTGCTCACCAGGTTCCTGAAAGTCCTATAGGTGAACATATGTCCATAGTCTCTGTGAACATTAAAAAATTCAGTTTGGTTGTTGTAAAAGATTCATAGATATTGAGAACCGTCTAAATATTTCGGGAGCTCACCATTTAGGAGTGTTATGTGTATAGGCCATAGAGTTATGTACCATTCAAGGACAATTATTGCCTAGGTTCATTATTCAAACTTTCACTTCGATCGCATGATTACGACACAAGAAATTAAAACTTAATTTTAAAATTTCGCACAGCCGCCATCTTGAGGTTATGTATGTAATTGAATTAAATTAGATGGCAGTGCATTACAATCTGCAAAATCAATTACTGTACCACATTTCACTGCGCTCAGAGAGTTAAATCACGAGAAAAGTCTATTAAAATATTTTAAATTCGCTTGGTCGCCATGTTCGTTTCGTACTTTACAGGTTTATGAAATATACATAGATATACCTGTATCAGTACCCTTTATCACCGTACAAAATTGCAGGGTGATATCTGTAATAGTTTCGGAGATATAGAATGTCAGTGAAATATTTCGCACAGCCGCCATTTTGAGGTTATGTAAACAATTGAACTAAATTAGACTCCAGTGCATTACAATGTGTATAAACATTAGCTGTACCAAGTTTCATTACATTTAGATAGTTAAATCGCGAGAAAAGTCTATTTAAATATCTCAACTTCGCTTGGCCGCCATGTTGGTTTTGTAGTCACCAGGTTTTTGAAAGTCTCATAGGTGAACTTCTATTAGTGCCCTTTATCACCGTACACAATTTCAGGGCGATATCGGTAATAGTTTCGGAGATATTGAATGCTAGTGAAATATTTCGCACAGCCGCCATGTTGGATTGGAGAGACGTAACAAAATTTGAAGGGCACGGTCGAGGTCGCCGGGAATAGTGCTATGAACTTCCCGAGTTTCATTGAAATCGCTCCAGACGTTTCGATTTTATTAGGGGGGGACACACACACGAATCACACACACACGCACACACACACACACACACACACACACGCACACACACACGGACAAAAGGTGATCTCATAAGCCTATTTTTTCAAAATTGAAAATAGGCTAAAAAGGGACGTTATCCCAAATCCAACGACCCCTCATACAACTCCGTAGCCTTCTTAGTTCGTAACATATTGAAAAGCACATGACCTATTAGTTTTCAATCTTTTGGTTAAATTAAATTTAAAAAACTCACCCATAAATAATTATTTAAAATGGCCGCCCTCTTACAAAATCCCCAAGTGCGCATGCGTAGGAAAAAACGAAATCAAAATGTTGATTCATAGCGGCATCCAGCAAAACGCATGCGCTTTATGAGCAACAACGTTTAAGTTCATACTGGTATCGCCCCCTCACGTCTGTCGCATTTGTAATGTGACTTTTACTTTAAAAAATTAAAATTTTACCCCCTAGTAGGGGTAGGTTTTATTTTGGGGATGAAATGGTTTGTCCATAGGAAAGAGGACGTCAGCTCGGGTCCAACGACACCTCATTTGTCAAAATTGGACCATGCGTTCGAGATATATTCGTTATTTTAACATGTACAGTCGGGTGCAAATAAAATGGGTGCGTTAGAACACCGCTTACTAACCTACTGTCATATAAGGACCCATTGTTAACAAAATGATAACAACATGGAACTTTATGTCTTGAAATTATAAAATATAATAAGTAGTACTTTGAAGAAATAAATAGCCTATTATCATGCACACTACCTATGTTATATGCCCCTATGGACATACAACATTTCAGTTTGATTCCTGTAATAGATTCGTAGATATTGAGAACCGTCTAAATATTTCGGATGGTCACCATGTTGTAGTTTTATATATGTGGGTCTTATTGTTATCTACTATTACATGAAGATTATAGTGTAGGTGTATTATTCAAACTTCAATCACATGATTAGGACACGAGAAATAACAATGATATTTTAAAATTTCGCACAGCCGGCATCTTGCGGTTATGAAAACAATTGTAACAAATTAGATGCCAGTGGATTAAAATTTGTATAAGCATTTACCGCACCAAGTTTCACTACGCTCGGATGGTTAAATCGCGAGAAACGTCCATTTAAATGTTAAAATTTTGCGCCGTCACCATGTTAAATTTGTGCTCACCAGGTTATTGAAAGTCCCATAGGTGAACATATGTTTATAGCCTTTATTAACATACAACATTTCAGTTTGATTGCTGTGATACATTAATAGATATTGAGAACCGTCTAATTATTTGTGATGGTCACCATGTTGGATTTTTATGTATGTAGGCCATAGAGTTATGTAGTCTACTATTAGATTACGATTATTTCGTAAGTTCATTATTCAAACGTTGACTTCGATCACATGATTATGACACAAGAATTAAAAACTTTATTCGAAAAATTTCGCACAGCCTCCGTCTTGAGGTAATGTAAACGATAGAACTAAATTAGATGTTAGTGCATTACAATGTATATGAATATTTGCTGTACCAAATTTCACAGCTTTCGGATGGTTAAATTGCAAGAAAAGTCTATTTAAATGTTTCAATGTCGCTTCACCGCCATGTTCGTTCTGTAGTTAACAGGTTTTTGAAGTCACATAAGTGAACATCTAGTAGTTCCCTTTACCACCGTGCAAAATTCCATGGTGATATCAGTAATAGTTTTGCAGATATAGAATTCCGGTGAAATATTTCGCACAGCCAGCATATTCGAGTCGTGAGACGTAAAAAAAATTTAAAGGCTGGATCGGGGTCGGACAAAATACAGTAGTAGGCCTACTATGTCCCAACCGAGTTTCATTGAAATCGCTCCAGCCGTTTAGATTTTATAAGGTGGGGGCACACACACACACGGACAAAAGTTGATCTCATAAGCCAATTTTTAGCCTATTTTCATTTTAGGAGAAAAAAATAGGCTTATGAGATCACCTTTTCTCCGCATGTGTGTACTGTATGTGTGTGCGTATGTGTGTGTGTTTGTGTGCGTGTCGCCCTCTCATAACTTCTAAACAGCTGGAGCGATTTCAATGAAACTCGGTAAGGTCATAGCACCATTTTGGCCGACCCCGACCGTGCCCGTAAAATTTTATTGTGTCTCACCAATCCAACATGGCGGCTGTGCTAAATATTTCACCAGCATTCAATATCACCGAAACTATTACCGATATCACCCTGATTTTTTGTGGTGATAAAGGGCACTACTAAAAGTTCATCTATGAAACATTCAAACACCTGGTAACTACAAAACCAACATGGCGGCCAAACGAAGTTGAGACTTTTAAATAGGCTTTTCTCGCGATATAATGATCCAAACGCAATGAAACATGGTGCAGCAAATGCTTATGCACAATGTAATGCACTGGTATATAATTTAGTTCAATTGTTTTCATAACCTCAAGATGGCGGCTGTGCAAAATATTTCCCCGGCCTTCTATATCTCGGAAACTATTACCGATATCACCCTGACATTTTGTACGGTGATAAAGGGAACAACTAAAAGTTTATCTGTGTAACTTTCAAATACCTGTAGAGTACAAAACGAACATGGAGGCCAAGCGAATTTGAAACATTTTAATAGACTTTTCTCGCGATTTATCCATCTGAGCGCAGTGAAATTTGGTACAGCAAATATACATATACATTGTAATATCTTAACATCTAATTTAGTTCAATCGTTTACATTATCTCAAGATGGCGGCTGTGCGAAATTTTAAAATTAAGTTTTCATTTCTTGTGTCGTAATCATGCGATCGATGTGAAAGTTTCAATAATGAACCTACGCAATTACTATCCTTAAATGGTTCATAACTCTATGGCCTATACATATAACAATCCAACATGGCGATCTGAAATATTGAGACGGATCTCAAAATCTACAAGACTTTTACAACAATCAAACTGATTTTTTAATAATATGTTCATAGGGGCTAAGAACATTGATCACCTGTAGAACTTTCAATAACCTGGTGAGCACAAATCTAACATGGCGGCGACGCGAATTACAAATATTTAAATGGATATTTCTAGTGATTTAACCATCCAAGTGCAGTGAAACTGGGTACGGTAAATGCTTATGCAAATGATAATCCACTGGAATCTAATTTATTTCAATTGTTTACATAACCACAAGTTGTCAGCTCTGCGAAAATTTAAAATATCGTTTTTACTTTTTGTGTTCTAATCATGCGATTGAAGCTTGAGTAATACACGTACACAATAATCTTCATGTAATGGTACATAAGTCTAAGACCTACATATTGTACCCGTTTAGGAAACGGAAATACAGGTCATCATCCGACTTTAGCTCAGTTCAGGGCGTGTACCATTCCTCCCACTGTCTGACCATGTTTTCAGAACGTGAACAATAGGAAGGACAAGCTATAAACGACTATAGCACCAACTACTTTAAATTAATAACTTTAATTCACTTAAAACTTTCAAAACATAAAGTCACAACACACAAATAATGGTAAAATTTACCCTCAAACATAATTAAAATAATGACCCTTAATTATCTTGCTTAATTTCACTGGATACATTCATGGTCCATTTCATTTCATTGACATGTTTAGTCTTGTACATTTAAATCTTACATCCCTTAAATACGGGGTATTTCAATCACTTCCACTGAGTTTTGACCTGGTCAGGCTCAAACACAGGACATTTATCTGTTAGTAGAACAATGCCTTCTACTGGCTATAACTGTAGCTAACAATTCTTTACATTTATCTTGATCTTATTAATCTCTGTTTTCCACATATTCCTAACACTAATTATCCTTCAATAACATATAATAACACTTCAAATGAGTACCATTCATTTCTAACACTTCTTTACAAACAATCTTCATTATATTGTAGCCATTGTGTCCGGGAGAACAGGATGTTCATGGAGCCCGCACTCCACAAAGTCCAATTATATGATTTTCCCTTATCCGTATTCATTTCTTTATGGAGAGGAACCAAATTCTGCATTTTCTAAAATGCGTTTATTATTATTATCTATTTATTATTATTATTATTATTATTATTATTATTCGGGATGGACGATCCACGCATAATAATACTCATCTAGCAGGCACGACTTCTGCTGTATTTTGTTTCTTCAAATAAAACCCACAAGGTCTCGTTTACGTTATTCTTTAACACATATGACATCTTTATTATCGGGTCGGCTTGTGGCGCGACCGTCATTAGTCTTCCCCTCGTCTCAAGCGGGGCAACGAACCTCTTATAAACAAACATAGCTTTCTCCCCTCGGCATCATGACCTAGCTCAATACTCAATGAACCATATGTTCCAAACTGTTACAGAGACCTCTTTATTGAGGATCCAAGCATTCCCTTTTTATTCTTTCATTATGGACTGCGCACAGTCTAATTTCATATTTATTCGTGCATTCCCAGGGATGATCATTCTCTACTATCAGGGTATTAATATGTACGTATTCTCTAGCCCGTATTGGCTACAATATAAATTTGCTGCGATAGGAACCCAAATACAAACAGCTGACCAGTCCGAGGAACGCCATGTCCTGTCTGATTGCGGAGGTGAGTATAGCTCGGAGGAGGGAATCAATTTCACCCTGCTCCGGTCATCCGCCTAACATAATAATCATCTATCCAGTCATACGATACCTTTCCTTCACGTGCATCATGGCTACGTGCAAATTACAATTCAAAAGTGAGCATTTTCCCTTCACTTTGTTAAAAATATAAGACCTACCTTGGTCAATCGACGAATTTCCCCATAGATTATAATGATCATCCTCCTGGCACATTACATTCACTATTTATAAAGCCCTAAGCTTACGTTTGGTCTAGCCCGTTTTGGGACTATAATACATTACTTGGATGCTCAAACATTTATTAATTCGGTTCGGATATCCTGGCTAGGATAACGAACTTACTTTCACATTATTTTGTTAATTTATCATTATTTCCATTTCATTATTACGGTGGTCTGTTATCATTACAGTTACTTTACTGTGGCCTTTATGCCTATATTTATTTTTGCTAAGGTCATTCGCATTTACTTCCATTTATATGATTTAACCGCCCGAGTTTCATTTATTAATTTAATCACTTAATTTGATTTTTCCCTTGCATTACTTTTAACTTTCATTAAATTAACTTTCACTTTTATTTATTCAATAGCTCATAGCTTGAGTTGCAATCAACTTTTAATGCATTTACTTTGCCTGCCATTTGACACTGCTCTAATCACATTATTTATTTCTTACAACAATAATTTGGTTTCTTCCTTTCATTTAATAGTACTTGCTGGCACGCATTTGGGTAACAATTCTTATAACCTTCTTATAACATTTAATTCGTTACGTAGCCTCATTTTTACGGCCTTTCTTTCAAAGAAGCAAATAATTATAGACCTATTCACTGTCATCATTTTACAATTAATCATTTCACAATGGTACATTTCAAAAATACGGTACACTATGGCTCAATATGTTTAATTCATTTGGTACTCACCCAGTCTGGAACCCATGTCCCCGATGTGAAGGATTTCACCCACATTGGGATAATTACCACATATTTCCGATAATATGGTGACGCATATTTCCTTTCTTCACAACGTACATGGTTTTTACTTGGCGCAACATATTCTTACACATTATAAATCCCAATCCGGGAACACTTTCACAAATTTTCATATTACCCTTAAACAAAAATACACGATATTTCTTTCACACGTCTTAACCTTTATAATTTTTACACTAGAAAGACACTTCACACGTGTTTGAAAAACCAATAGAGGTTTAGTCCTTTTTAAACACTTATTATTTTACAAGGGATTACAAATAATACAATTGTCTATCGTCGTATCTCAGTTGACGAGCGGCGGCCGCCGACACGTTTCTGGATAGCGATTTCCTCTTCAAATTCTACGTCCTATCTGCGACAATTCCTAGCATCGATCCTCGATCTCGGCTTCAAAGTTTTTGTCTATCTCCACCGTTTAAACACACTGGTTTTTCGACCTTAACAGGGTTTTTGACGTTCTTCACAATTCCGGTTTGAATTAGATAGTTCTTGAACGATCCCTTCCTCGTAGCAAAGTTTGACTTTGGCTATCGGTAATGTTCCCTATCTTCACGTTTACAGCGCGTATACTTATACTTTTAGCACGTATTTCACTGTTGCTTCGGTCCACGGTCCTAAGTCTGTATAGCTTACAGTAAAAGACCATCAGCTTCCTACTTCGACCTAGCACTAATAACTTGGTTTAGC
The DNA here is from genome assembly GCA_946902985.2 of Meconema thalassinum. Classification (NCBI taxonomy): domain Eukaryota; kingdom Metazoa; phylum Arthropoda; class Insecta; order Orthoptera; family Tettigoniidae; genus Meconema; species Meconema thalassinum. The sequence goes on along the minus strand of OX336388.2, from coordinate 597,392,200 downwards.
TAAAGTGCGACACTTTCCGGACCTAACTGGAAGATTTGCGTATCCCGATGTATGTATACTCACAACGTTATACTTGCAGATTCCTACTGCCCTTTACTGTGCGCGATATCGAACTGTTGTATTTACCTTGAATTGTAGACTTAATTCTTCCTGGAAACTACGTGGCCCTCTCCCAGAGGTCTCATGTTCGATAACTGTCTTTCTAGACGAAGTCGAGTCCCGTTTAGACTGACTAATTGAACTTCGTGTCTTTAACTAGCAGCGTATGCTTATACTTCGGCAATGCATTCTAATATGCACTCTTCCTAGTAGCAGGACGACCTGATGTACTTTGAAACGGCGCGTAGCGCCCCTGTGCTCTTGGTTGACAGAATACTTCGGTGATCCGGCGTCACGTCTTACAGGACTCTGAAGACTGAATAATACTTAATACCGTTCCTTTGCCCTTTCCGGGACCACTTGGCGTAACGACGGCGTTATATCGACTCGTACTGGTGATCTGATTACTGTGATTCAGCGTGTCCCTTTACAGTGGACATCAAAGACTGAATGCTCTCTGGCTGGAAGCCTTGCTATTTATATATATATATATATATATTTAGAATTTGGCCAATTATAGACCGCTTTGAATCTAAGACTACGGTACATAGTTTCGTTTTTTCTTTTCTTCCCAAAACTTCTTCATACGTTGGCTGATGGCCTGCCTCTGTTCCGATGATAACACTCTCCGTGGTTGGTGTGGAACTTGCAGAATAGAAAAATCTGCAGAAGTGATCAGTCGCCGGAATTCCACCCTATTAGAAATGATATTGTTTGTGATCTTCAGTTTTTGCAGATCACACCGTATCTCTTCCAGCCATCTAGTGGTGTTTTTTAATTTGGAGATGTAGTCAAAAATTTTCTTAGTTAGCCTGCTGCTATCCATTCTATGAAGGTGACCATAAAATTGTATTCTCCGTCTTTTAATTGAGTCTGTAATTTTTTCCACATTTCGGTAAAGGTCTTCATTTTTTCTCTTCATCCAAATATCTTTATTCTTTTGGGGACCCAAAATTTTCCTAAGTATTTTCCTTTCTTTCTTTTCCCGTTCCTCTTGTTCACCTCTTTTGTTCAACGTTAAACATTCTGATCCGTATAATACCTCTGGTTTAATTACAGTTGTGTAGTGCCTGATTTTTGCCTGGAATGAAATTGATCGTTTGTTGTATCTATGTTGGGTGAGTTTATAGGCATTTTCAATCTTTCTGAATCTCTCCTTGCAGGATGTGTTATCAAGTCCATTTGACTGGATCCATTCTCCCAAATATTTAAATTTATCAACTCTTTGAATCTGTCCATGTTGAGTTGTTAGATATTTAGATATTTATTTAGAACTCGAAAAATAAATCATTTTGTTCTTCTTCTCACAATTATCTTTTGAACTAGACGTTGCACGTCTTTGAAAAATAACCCGTATGTTCCTCACGACCTGAACGTTACATTCTCATCTTATTTTTCGTTAATCGATCGTTCACTTTATTTAAATAAAATCAAAAGCACTCCTTGCACCATGTGGGTGTGATGTTTTTTCTCTGCTACCATGAACTGCTCAATGGCTCCGCCCAGGTTGCGTATTGCATCGTAATCACTTTTCTCCTGTGCATAAATTACTAAATTTTATTCTTTGTTAATTCCTAATTTCCGGGATTATTCTGGTTGACGCCAAAACACCTGTACAATTTTGCGTTATTTCTAAGAAAACGGGTTATTTCGCAACAATGCGGTGTTGGACTGCAATCCGATGTTGCCGTAAAAGTGCTGAGTCGAACCTGGCGGTAGTTCCCTGCCTAACTGCCCTGACCAATTTCTCCACTGCATGAGTGTACTCATGAGTCATACACGGGTTGCATCCTATGACTTCAGATAAGGCTATCAACTGCTCTGCGTGATTGCAAGAGTTACTTCATATGTCCTCATGGCTAGCCTGTATGTAACTAAATGTCTTATTAATATTTAAAATTTCTTGATCTAAAATATCATAAGTTTGAACCCCTGTGCCTTCCATACGGGCACAATATATAAGAATCCAACATGGCGACCAACCGAAATATTAGACGGTTCTCAATATCTACGAATCTATTGCAGCAATCAAACTAAAATTTTGTAAGTTGGTAAAGTTAATTAACATAAGTTGGATATATGAAAATAGGCTTTAGTTCTTCACGGAACTACTTGTTTCATAACTGAAAATAGGCTAAAAATAAATAACTCTCAAATCTTAAGAGCTACATTAACCAACATTAGTGACAAGTTAGGACTGCATATGTGGCCTTGTATGGTCACAGAAAAAGAACATACTGCTCATAAATTCAATATGGCGGCTGTGCAAACTATTAGAACATAAAATAGACAACCCTGAATGTTAATGGGTAATTAGCTTGCCACGGTGGGTGAGTGGTTATAGTGTCGGACTACCAACCCCAAGATTGCAGGTTCGCCCCTGGTCGTGGTAAGTGATTTTTGAAGGCGACAAAAATCACGACACTCATGTCATACGTTGTTGGCATGTTAAAGAACCCATTTGAATTCAGTAGGCCGTGTTCAATGGCAAAATTAATCTCGGGATTTTCCGCCAACACAAAGTTCCTCCATTCTCTACTTGAAAGCGCTATAGTGTCAAGGAGTTTAGATATCTAACCTCCTTGACTTTCATAGCGTTCAAAGGAACGACGAAATTTGACATGCAAGCTACCCTCTGGGTGTCAATTAACAAAGCTTGCACCAGGCACCCGAGGCCATACGATAATAATATTAATTAATTAATGGGTAATTAAGACAAATCTTGCTAAGATGTGAATTTCATATTAGAACTCTCACTTGCGTTAGTCAATAGATTATCACACATAATATAGCGCTCAGCGGCTATCTTGAAATTACAAAATAATTTAGTAACTTTCGGTATCCTAGAGCTATAAAAACGAAATTAAGTAATGAAATACGAACTTATAAATCGCTTTGTATACCCAAAGTAAAAGAACAGTGACTGAACAGATTGAAAAGGTGGCAATTGGGTGTACTACAAGGTTATATTTATATAGCAGCACCGTCGGGCGGGGGTTTCCTATCGGCCGTCGCCGGTGCATCGGCTGACCGCGCCGCTGCTATTACTCCCCTTGTTAAACTAGATTTTCAAGATTTATCTCTCATTCATTGTTAATAATGTTCAAACATTACCTTATGTGAGGTGTTGAAAATAGTGAACTCCGTTAGCTAAACAGGTATTGTATCGAGAAAACACATTACGATTAACACTGTTAAGTTCGGCCACTGAAAAGTTTCTGACTTGACTAGGTAACTGAAGAATACATTTCGCGCGAACACGGCGAGTAGATTCGTATCTAAAGTAACTTTTTAAAGCAAAAATGAGCTGCTTTAAAGTTAACAGTCTAACCACATTAAGCTAGAGGTAATAATAATAATATTATTATTGGTTTTACGTCCCTTTTAACTAATCTGGCTTTTAGAGACGTCGGGGTGCCGGAATTTTACTGTGAAGGGGATCTTTAACGTGCCAGTAAATCTACTGACAAGGCTCCCTCGCATTAAGTGAGAGAATGTACACTGAGTGTGGTAGTGTGATGACTGCGTGGTGAATCAAGCAGCTGACAAGGGGAATTACATCAGCCGCGGTTGGTCAATGCTCGGGCAACAGCCAAGTGCAAAATCCCCGCGCGCGACAGTGTGTTAATGTATACAAATTAGTAAATCAGAACGTTGTTGCACAATTATGGTGAGACTTGATAGAAGATGAGTATTATATAAGGGGCGTTCGTAGCGTTAGTGATTCATTTATCACACTGAATATGGGGAACGGCGGAGATCCTGAAGTTTTCAAAATGTAGAAATAAGTAACTTTCTATGTTTTTAGAATTAAGATAACCAAAATTAGTGATGAGTGAGAAACCTACTAACCCCTAACAACCTGGGCCGAATAATTGGGAATCCAGGCTCTGCCTGTCACAAGTCAGGTCAAAATGGGGAGTGCTGGAGGTGTAACACCTCTAATAAAAAACCTTGGTCCAGCTGACCCGGCTGGTAGTACCATATAAGGGTCCCTTGCCAGGGTTACGGTGACGACCTTAACGGCACTTACGGTGGAGAAGTTGTACTTCAGAACAGCGTAAATGGCGGAGAAGGCAGCCCAGTTATCGGCTTTAATAGGTAAAAAGGCATCTGCACACTTTGACAGATGTCAGCTCCGAATATCTCCCGGGATAAGAAGACCCCTTTTACCAAGTGCCAACAGCCTTTGGGGTGGATGGGCAGGTAAAAGATGGGCACTCTCTTGCCCTTGGAGTAAGGAATTACTCCTAAAGGCTGATGAGCCTACTGGTATGGCCAACGGTAAAGGATGAAAAAGGCAAGATGAAACCATTTCATTAAAGATACTATGGATATCCTTTGTTACGCAGCAAATATGACAGGCTTTGTAACTAAATTCAATTCAGGAGGTAAAATAGTCCTCCAATCGGATCTCCTGCGGAGGACAGTATCGAAGCTAAGAATTCCAATACGAACACCCAGAATAGGAACTTGGAACGTACGATTGCTCATGACCTTCGGAAAACTAGAGAATGTAATGTACGATGGCTAAGATCGGGATTGACATCTTAGGGGTGAGTGAATTACCATGGCCAGAAAGTGGGGATTTTTGGAGTGGTGATATGAGAGTTATACATTCTGAAGAAAAATAAAGCTATGCAGGTGTAGGCATGATCCTCCAACGACATGTGGCTAATAAGGTAAAAAGCTATGTGCAATATTGCGACAGAATAATAATGGTCAGGTTAATAAATGACCCAGTAGATATAGTATTACTTCAGGTACACATGCCAACTTCACGACATACTGGATCAGGTGTATCAACAAATAGAACTCGCTGTTGTAGGCGAAGGAGAAGATGGGAGAACAGTTGGTAAATATGGACTTGGTAATAGGAATGATGAGGTCAACACTTAGTAGACTTCTGTAAACTGCGAGACGACGGTATGCATGGACCGCCCCTGGCGATACAGCACGTTACCAATTTGACTATATAATAACGAGAAGAAGATACCGCAGCCAAGTCAAACAATGTAAAAGCTATCCTGGGGCGGATGTTGCGAGTGACCACAACCTTGTTTTAATGAAGTCTTAAGTTGATCCTCAAAAAGAAGACACTGATTATTCAAGGCCGTAAAATTTTCGATGTCGGTAAGTTTAAACATGCCAGCATTAAGTTGCAATTCCGAGACCAGATACAGGAAATTATAAAGGATATATCCACTAGTACTGTGAATGAAAAATGGATTGGCTTTAAACAAACAATTCTTCAAGTGGCTGATAAAACAGTTGGAAAGATGAATGCATCACCTCAGAAACCCTGGATCACTGATCAACTACTTCAGCTTATAGAGGAGAGACGAAAGTATAAAAACGCTAGAAGTGATGAAGGAATTCGTCGTTACAATAGCCTGCGAAATATCGTAAACAGGGAAGCTAAGAAGGCAAAAGAGGATTGTATAATGAGACAAAGCTTACAAATTGAAGATAGTTTGAAAAATGGACAAGTAGATAAAGCTTACGCCTTGATTAATAAACAATTTAAAAGGAGAAAGGGGCGTAGCGTTTGCATATTGGATGAATATGGGAAGCTAATGATTGAGAGCAAGGACGCAGTGATGAGGTGGAAGAATTATTTGTAAAATCTATATGCAGACCCCACACAATTGACTGAGCTGGAAAATGGAGATGCTATTTCGCATGATAACTTAGGACCATCCATTCTTGAATCAGAATATTTTCATGCTGTGAATGAACTGAAATCACATAAAGCTCCAGGATATGATAAAATAACAGCAGAAATGCTACAAGCATTGAATTCTGAGACACACAAATATCTGCTTGGGTTGATCAGTGAAATATATAAAAATGGAGAAGTCCCAGACGACTTTACAAACAGTCTCATGATACCAATACCAAAGAAACAAGGAACACTGAAATGTGAGGAATATCGTACCCTTAGCATCCAATCGCATGCATCAACATAATGTTAAGTAAAGAACATATAGCCTACTTTCTCCTAAATGCATGGGTATTGTTATAACTCGTTGTCCTTTTCAAGGAGTATGATTAAATGTTGGTTGTAGTAGCTTGTTGAAATACAACGTACTATCGGGATATTAAACATGAATATGAGGTGCCCTTTGCTAGTGCTACCTCTGTACCAAATTTCGTTCAATTCGGTTGCACCGTGTTTGAATTGATAGGGGGAATCGATTTGCACACATACTTGGCCACCATCTGCAAACTATTGGGCTGATGTTCTTGCAGTTTGGTCAGAATATGTTTCCCACATAAAGATATGGTGTTGCAAAATTTGGTAGAGACTAGATTATTAGGTTGGTCGTAATTACATTTTAGCTTTTAACATTTGGGTGGCCGCGATTACGTTTCCGTCAAGATAGCGGTGATATAAAACATGACACTGAGGTTCCCTTTGCTAGTGATACCTCTGTACCAAATTTCGTTCATTCGGTTCCACCGTGTTCGAATTAATAGGGGGAATCAATGTTGACATAAAGATGGCCGCCATCCGCAAACTTTTAGGCTAATGACCTATCAGATTGGTCACAGGATGCTCCCTCCATAAAGGTATGCTGTTGCAAAGTTTGGTAGAGATCGGATGGTTATGTTAGTCGTAATTTGATTTAAGCTTTAAACATTTGTGTGGCCGCCATTACGTTTCCGTCAATATGGCGGCGATATTAATCATGACACTGAGATGCCCTTTGCTAGTGCTATCTCTGCACCAAATTTCGTTCCATTCGGTTTCACCGTGTTTGAATTAATAGGGGGAATCGATTCTGACACAAAGATGGCCGCCATCCGCAAACTATTAGGCAAATGACCTATTAGATTGGTCAAAAGATGCTCCCTCCATAAAGGTATGTAGTTGCAAAATTTGGTAGAGATCGGATGATTAGGTTAATCGTAATTTGATTTAAGCTTTGAACATTCCTGTGGCCGCCATTACGTTTCAGTCAAGATGGCGGCGATATAAAATATGACACTGAGGTGCCCTTTGCTAGTGCTACCTCTGTACCAAATTTCGTTCCATTCGGTTCCACCGTGTTCGAATTAATAGGGGGATCAATTTTGGCATAAAGATGGCCGCCATCCGCAAACTATTAGGTGAATGACCTATTAGATTGGTCAAAGGATGCTCCCTCCATGAAGGTATGTAGTTGCAAAATTTGGTAGAGATCGGATGATTAGGTTAATCGTAATTTGATTTAAGCTTTGAACATTCGTGTGGCCACCATTACGTTTCAGTCAAGATGGCGGCGATATAAAACATGACACAGAGGTGCCCTTTGCTAGTGCTACCTCTGTACCAAATTTCGTTCCATTCGGTTACACCGTGTTCGAATTAATAGGGGGAATCAACTTTGACATAAAGATGGCTGCCATCCGCAAACTATTAGGCTAACAACCTATTAGATTGGTCAAAGGATGCTCCCTCTATAAAGGTATGGTGTTGAAAAGTTTGGTAGAGATCGGATGGTTATGTTAGTCGTAATTTAACTTAAGCTTTGAACATTTGTGTGGCCGCCATTACGTTTCTGTCAATATGGCGGCGATATAATACATGACACTGAGATGCCCTGTGCTAGTGCTACCTCTGTACCAAATTTCGTTCCATTCGGTTTCACCGTGTTTGAATTAATAGGGGGAATTTATTTTCACACAAAGATGGCCGCCATCCGCAAACTATTAGGCTAATGACCTATTCATTTGGACAAAGGATACTTCCTCGATAAGGGTATGTTGTTGCAAAATTTGGTAGAGATCGGATGATTAGGTTAATCGTAATTTGATATAAGCTTTGAACATTTGTGTGGCCGCCATTACGTTTCCGTCAAGATGGCGGTGATATAAAACATGACACTGAGGTGCCTTTTGTTGGTACTACCTCTGTACCAAATTTCGTTCCATTCGGTTGCACCGTGTTCGAATTAATAGGGGGAATCGATTTTCACACAAAGATGGCCGCCATCCGCAAACTATTACGCTGATGACCTATTAGTTTTGTCAAAGGATGCTGCCCCCATAAAGGCATGTTGTTGCAAAATTTGGTAGAGATCGTATGATTAGGTTAGTCGTAATTTGATTTAAGCTTTGAACATTTGTGTGTCCGGCATTACTTTTCCGTCCAGATGGCGGCGATATAAAACATGACACTGAGGTGCCTTTTGTTGGTACTACCTCTGTACCAAATTTCGTTCCATTTGGTTGCACCGTGTTCGAATTAATAGAGGGAATAGATTTTCACACGAAGATGGCCGCCATCCGCAAACTATTACGCTGATGACCTATTAGTTTGGTCAATGGATGCTCCCCCATAAAGGTATGTTGTTGCAAAATTTGGTAGAGATCGGATGATTAGGTTAGTCGTAATTTGATTTAAGCTTTGAACATTTGTGTGGCCGCCATTACGTTTCCGTCAAGATGGTGGCGATATAAAACATGACACTGAGGTGACTTTTGTTGGTACTACCTCTGTACCAAATTTCGTTCCGTTCGGTTGCACCGTGTTCGAATTAATAGGGGGAATCGATTTTCACACAAAGATGGCCGCCATCCGCATACTATTACGCTGATGACCTATTAGTTTTGTCAAAGGATGCTCCCCCCATAAAGGCATGATGTTGCAAAATTTGGTAGAGATCGTATGATTAGGTTAGTCGTAATTTGATTTAAGCTTTGAACATTTGTGTGGCCGCCATTACTTTTCCGTCCAGATGGCGGCGATATAAAACATGACACTGAGGTGCCTTTTGTTAGTACTACCTCTGTACCAAATTTCGTTCCATTCGGTTGCACCGTGTTCGAATTAATAGGGGGAATCAATTTTCACACAAAGATGGCCGCCATCCGCAAACTATGACGCTGATGACCTATTAGTTTGGTCAATGGATGCTCCCCCCATAAAGGTATGTTGTTGCAAAATTTGGTAGAGATCGGATGATTAGGTTAGTCGTAATTTGATTTAAGCTTTGAACATTTGTGTGGCTGCCATTACGTTTCCGTCAATATGGCGGCGATATAAAACATGACACTGTACCAAATTTCGTTCAATTCGCATTCACCGTGTTCGAATTGATAGGGGGGGACAGACATTCAGAGTACACACACTCACACACACACAGACACACACACACACACACACACACACACACAGACTCACACACACACTTACACACACACACACACACAGACTCACACACATACACACACACAGACAGACACACTTTTTTCGCCCTGTGTTGATCTCATAAGTCTACTTTCATTTTTTGCAAAAATCGAAAGTAGGCTAAAAACAAGATGTTCAGTAAAGAACATATAGCCTACTTTCTCCTAAATGTATGAGTATAGTTATAACTCGTTGTTATTATCAAAGAATATAATAGAACTGTTCTTTGTTGAAGACCTTAGAAACGATTTACCTCCACCAAACGCCACAACCTAGATAAAACTGCTACCATCATTGAAGAAAGAAAGATAAGAAGTATCTAAAGAATGTTATGGATCTGGAGACATAATCGACCGGACTGGCGGCGTGGCTCAGCGGTAACGTTCTCGCTTGCTGGACCGTATGTTTCAGGTTCGTATCCTGGCGCAGTCAGCTGGCATTTGAGGGTGCACAAATGCGAGGGAGCCGTGTTAGTAGATTTACTGGCACGTTAAAGATCCCCTTCGGGACAAAATTCTGGCACCCCGGCGTCTCTAAAAGCAACAGTAGTTAAAAGGGACGTAAAACCAATAACATTATTATTATTATTATTATTATTACATAATCGGCCTGATGCGGGCAACATCCAACTTTGAGTTGAGGCATGTCTTTACACGTCTGGCTGCGTATGACTTTCACAACCCTAATTGAATTAACAAATCTTTCCATGACCCTACAGAGACATGTGTATACCAACTATGTGGATATTTTCGATTGCTATTTGGCTGAAATAAAAGTATTAATTAATATCCTGAACTAGCACCAACGGTAGAGTTCAGATACTATGTGAAATCGTTTTGTTCTTTACTTCAATTAACATTTTCAAATAACGCACAATAGGCTGTTACAAACCCTTTAAAATAAAAAGTAAAAATGTATCGTAGTATCATCTTGTCATTCTTCAAATTCGATGCGCATAGAATGCCAATGGTATAGTAATCAATGGAGCCCCACGTAGACTAGTCATGACATCTAGTGGTGAAATATCGAACAATATAATCCTAACAGAGCGAGTGCATTCTAGCGGCCAGAAGAAGAAACTTTTCAATAAAATCTGGAAGTTAATCTAGTTACCTTTTTGGCAGCTAGATGTCTCGAGTAAATCTGCTGGCGAATTATGTTTTAATTAAATATATATTTTACACCATAATATGCACAATATAACGCTTAATTTTAAAACATCTGAGTCATTACAAAACAATAAACATATAACATTTCAAGCAAAAAACCTAGCTCTGATCGGGTTTGAACCATAGGCATTTGAGCGATAGGCTAACGCTCTACCACTGAGCTAATTGTGTCAACGAATATTGTTCTATATAAAATGACTTACATAGAACTTGTTAGCAAATAATGATTTATACTAAACGATTTCATCACTGGAGTATATTATTTATATATAAAGCATTTCATACAAAGTTTATTTATTTTGTATCAGTACGCTATATTGCATGCAATACTCAAATTAGTGAAATTAAGTCAGGCACAAGATATCCGCTGCCATCTTGTCTTATTATTGAATCGGCTCAGCTTTTTAAAATCACGTCTGCACTATAGTATTACAAAATAAACTTTTAATTTTGAACGTGCCTCTTCCTTTAGAACAGTTAAAACGATTCTCGGCTCGATAATCCGAACTGGTGGGTCCCATGATATGGATTATAAAGTTTGCATAATTCGCACGGCCGCCATCCTTAAATGGTATGGCGGACGACCTTGTAGTTTGGCCACAAGACGCATCCTATACGAAGGTATGTTGTTACCAAATTTGGTAGAGATTAGATGAATTGGTTAGTCGTTATTTGATTTTACGTTTTGAACGTTTGAGTGGCCGCCATTCAGTTTTAGTAAAGATGGCGGCGATATAAAACAAGACACTGAGGTGTCCTTTGCTCGTGCTACCTTTGTACCAAATTTCGTTCAATTCGCATTCACCGTGTTCGAATTGATAGGGGGGGGGGGACAGACATTCAGAGTACACACACTCACACACACACAGACACACACACACACAGACTCACACACACACATACACACACACAGACAGACACACTTTTTTCGCCCTGTGTTGATCTCATAAGTCTACTTTCATTTTTTGCAAAAATCGAAAGTAGGCTAATATTGACTAAAATAATTTACAGACGAATAAAAAACAAAATAGAACAAAATCTGAATTATGATCAATTTGGCTTTAGGCAGAACAGAAAAACAAGGGAAGCCATATTATTACTTCGAGAAATTATTGATAAAATGATGAATATAAGAAAACTACTTTACATTGCCTTTGTGGGCATTGAAAGAGCATTGGATAACGTGAATTGGAATATTCTCATGGAAATTATGACTAATGTTGGCTTGGATTACAGAAATATACGGATAACCTATGAACTTTATAAAAACAAAAAAATCATTGTTGACATATGCGGAGTAGTGTAAGAAGCTTGTATTCATATAGGAGGTAGACAGGGATGCAGCTTATCGCCTGCACTTTTCACCTTATATATTGAGAAAGACATTGAGGAATGTAAGACAGTTATCAGAGGAGTTAAGATCAACGGAGTAGCATTCAAGACAATAAGGTTTGCAGACGACATAGCAGTCCTGGAAACCAGTGGAGAGAAACTGCAACATGCACTCACGGAAATGAACAGGATTCTACATAATAAATATAATATGAAAATCAATATTAAAAAATACAGAAATACAGGTAATGCGCTAGAGAACAACTTAATGCAGCTATTCACATAGCTGGTGCTCCACTTAAGCAAGTTAACACTTTCACTTATCTAGGGAGAAAAATTACTTCCACTGGAAAAAGTTCAACTGATATTCAAGCTAGAGTTGCCCAAGCCAAAATTGCATTTAACAGCAAAACATCCCTTCTGACTTCCAAGAATTTATCTATTGAGACCAGGATTAAATTTATAAGAATTAAGAATTAAGAATTAAATATCATTCAATTACGCTGAAGAAGATACCGAAATATGTACGTTTATATATTTATTAAACATCATTTTCACAGTATTGACAAGGTGGATTTCACAATTACATATAAGCCTAAACCTTCCTCTCCACTCACTCTTCTTGTTGCACAGTCAGTCGGAACCCAGACTTAGTCGTTAACGCATGTAATTTTTCGTCTCGTGTGTGAAATTTGGTTATTACGCTATTGTTGTTAAGTTCAGATACAAGACGTCTATTGAACATAGAAGTCGATGATTATCTTTTAACATAATGTTATTGTTTTATTGTTTAAATTGTATGATCAAATAATATGATAAAATGGTCCGGTTAGCTCAAATTATAATTGCCAGCGTTTCGCCCCAGTGTACCATTGGGCTCGTCAGTTGGTATGGTACACCTCACCAAGACGCGTGGCTAGCACATACTGAGAAGGCCATTACAAGACCTAAAATGCAAGTAGTATTGACGTCACGAGTAATGCCAATGTGCTACGGGAGTCAAACTCCCTTTCACAAAAACAATAAACCTTGCTTTGGTAAGGGAGTTTGACTCCCGTAGCACATTGGCATTACTCGTGACGTCAATACTACTGGCATATTGTGTCTTGTAATGGCTTTCTCAGTATGTGCTAGCCACGCGTCTTGGTGAGGTGTACCATACCAATTGACGAGCCCAATGGTACACTGGGAAGAAACGCTGTCAATTATAATTTGAACTGACTGGACCATTTTATCATATTATTTGATATTGCATCCGCTTAAATGGAAACTAACATCATATTTCCCTCGCGAAAATTTGAAACCAAATTAAATTGTACGTTTATAGACAGTATTTATATGGATATTTTTAGCCTACTTTTCACACTTTGCAATTTTGCAAAAATGAGGAAAAAATAGACTTATGAGATCGGGCAAATGTGTGTCTGTCTGTCTGTCCTTCTGTCTGTCTGTCTGCCTGGCTGTGTGTGTTTCCCCCCCCCCCCTATCACCTCCTAAACGACTGCAGCAATCGAAACAAAAATTGGTAGGAGTAAAGATCTATACCTGAATATCTCACGGCCATATTTGAAAATGATGTCAGTGCTACCAACTGCTGAAAAATCGCAATTGAAATTTGAGCTCCATGTTGGATATCTTGGAAGGTATGAATGGGAGCTATTTAAAAATTGGCACACGTATATATAATAATATTGCAGTTTAATTTCCAGGAGGCCATACATGGCAGTGTTGCCAAAATAATTATAAGCCTGCTGATAGGTCCAAATTTTAAATGCATATAACTTCTGCACTGTCAATTGGATTTCAACCAAATTTCGTATGTGCTATGTGTACATAAACAGATATCACTGAGCTTATTCTTAAGACCCACACGGGCTGCCAACTGTTAATAAATGCTCTCAATATTTTTTAAATCCAAATACCCATATATCAGAAAGTATACAAGCCGACAGCTTTAAACTATGCACACGTATAAAACCTGACATTCTATATTAATTTGGAGTAACTTATATACGTCAGTGCTACCAACATGATTCTAAGCCTGCTGAGAGGTCCAAATTTAAATACATGTAACTTCTATAATATCATTTGGATTTCAACCAAATTTCAAGTGTGCTATATGCACGATAACAGATAAGACTATGCCGAGTCTTAAGAGTAACCAGGGCTGCCAACTGTTAATAAATACTGTCTCTATTTTTGTTACCCTAATATAAATATATCAGAAAGTATTCAAGTCAATAGCTCTGAACTTTGCACACGTATAGTACCTGGCATTCTAGATTAATTTGGAGTAACTAATATAGGCCTACGCCAGTGCTGCCAACATGATTCTAAGCCTGCTGATAGGTCCAATTTTAAAGTGCATGTAACTTCTATACTAACTAATGGATTTCATTCAAAATTGACACAACTATGGATCATATTATTTCAGATTATTTCTGACCAATACAGGTATGTCATTGTTGCCAATATGATTTTACGCGCGCTGTTAGATCCAATGTTTAACTGCATGTAACGTCCATGCTATCCATTGGACTTCAACCATATATTGTAGTCTGTACCTTAAGAGATGAAACTAAGAATATATTTAGTCACCAGGGCTGCCAACTGTAGTTCTCTATTAGGCTACATTATGCCAGGTATACAGTATTTCGAACTAATTAGAAATTTCGATATTACCAACTTAATTTCGTCATTATTCTAGATAGATCCATATAGATTAATCATTGGCATGACTGTTAAATTTTAAGAAAAGTAGGCTCTTTAGTTCGTCACGGAACTTCTTGTTGTTATTTCTATATTGTGAGAATATCAATGCTTTTGTTTACATACCGGGTCTTGTCATGCTGTTTATTTTACAGACATGGCATTTAGACTAATGCAATTGTCTAACACAATAACATTGTATGCCCTTGTCCGGCCATTTTGTTTTTTATTCATTGAAATTTAAATGTTAAATTAGTTAAACGATTGCAATACAGGAATTTTTCGTTATTTATCATGGCTATTCTTTGGAAACAGTCAAAGAAGTTACCAGAAGAGCATTACATGACATTTTGAAGCAATAGGAAACTGGATGAAAAGGTTCCACTCATCAAAGAAAAGCTCGTATAAATGACAAAGTGTCCAGTACATCAATAAACGTGTTTTAAGTCGTGCTTTGAGGTACAGAGGTGTGCAAATTATTAGACTCAAATAAAGAATTTAAATCAGTAACAATTGTTATCCAAAATCATTTTACTTTATTTTTATGACCCCACTTAGTAATGCTTTCTCCCCTGTGGACTTACAACTTTTCCCATAAGGAATTGCATCTGGAAATTTTCGAAATTCGAGATCCTGAGGGACACCTGACTGGGTCTGTTATTAGCCTATTGTCAATTTTGAAAAAATAAGCTTATGAGATCACCTTTTGTCCGTGTGTGTGTGTGTGTGTGTGGGGGGGGGTCCCCTAATAAATTCTAAACGGCTGGAGCGATTTCAATGAAACTCGGTACGTTCATAGCACTGTTTCGGGAGACCCCGACCGTGCCCTTCAAATTTTGTTACGTCTCACCAATCCAACATGGCGGCTGTGTGAAATATTTCACCAGTATTCAATATCTCCGAAACTATTCCCGGTATCACCCTGGATTTTTTACGGTGATAAAGAGAACTACTAGAAGTTCACCTATGTGACTTTTGAAAAACTGGTAAATACAAAACCAACATGGAGGCCACGCGAATTTGCGACTTTTAAATAGACGTTTCTCGCGATTTAACCATCCAAACGCAATAAAACTTGGTACAGTATATGTTTATAAACATTGTAATGCACCGACATCTAACTTGGTTCAATTGTTTACATAACCACAAGATGGCGGATGTGCGAAATATTTCACCGGCATTCTATATCTCTGAAACTATTAGCGGTATCACCCGAAATTTTGTTTGGAGATAAAGGGCACTACTGGAAGTTCATCTTTAAGACTTTCAAAAACCGGTTAACTACAAAACGAACATGGCGGACAAGCAAATTTGAAAATTTTTAAAATAGACCTTTCTCGCAATTTAATGTTCCGTGCGCAATGAAATCTGGTGCAGGAAATGTTTATACACATTGTAATACACTGGTATCTAATTTAGTTCAATTGTTTACATAACCTCAAGATGGCGGCTTTGCGAATTTTAAAATAAAGTTTTTATTTCCTGTGTCGTAATCATGCGATCGATGTGAAAGTTTGAATAATGAACCTACGCAATATTTTCCTTTAATGGTACATGACTCTATGGCCTATACATTTAACCATCCAACATGGCGACCATCCGAAATATTAAGACGGCTCTGAATATCTACGAATCTATTCTAGCAATCAAACTGATTTTTTTATTTTCCGAGGGGCTATGAACTTAAGTTCACGTATAGGACCTTAAATAACCTGGTGATCACAAATCCAACATGGCGGCGACGCGAATTATAAATATTCACATGGACGTTTCTCGCAATTTAACCATCCGAGTGCAGTGAAACTTGGTACAGTAAATCCTTATACGAATGTTAATCCACTGGCATCTAATTTATTTCAATTGTTTCCATAACCACAAGATGGCAGCTGTGAGAAATTTTATAATCACGTTGTTACTTCTTGTGTTCTAATCATGCGATTGAAGTTTGAATGCTACACTTACACAATAATCTTCATGTAACAGTACATAACTCTAGGACCTACATAATTATATAAGATCCAACATGGCGACCATCCGAAATATTTAGTCGGTTCTCAATATCTACGAATCTATTACAGCAATCAAACTGAAATTTTGTATGTAGTTAGAGGCAATTAACATAAGTAGGATATATGAAAATAGGCTGTATAGTTCTTCACGGAACTACTTGTTCCTTTTTTCATTGACTTTGGAATGTATCCTCTAAATTGATATGACCCTACTTAGAAATGCTTTCTCCCCTGTGGACTTACAACGTTTCCCATTAGGAATTGCATCTGGAAATGTTCGAAATTCGAGATTCTGAGGGTCATCTGAGCAGGGTCTGTTTTTCCTTTTTTTCATTGACTTTGAAATGTATCCTCTAAATGTATCCTCCCCTGTGGACTTACAACGTTCCCCATTTGGAATTGCATCTGGAAATGTTCGAAATTCGAGATTCTGAGGGACACCTGAGCTGGGTCTGTTTTTCCTTTTTCTTCATTGACTTTGGAATGTATCCTCTAAATAAAGTGATTTCAATACATTGTTGACGAATCTTTGAATAGTTCAGGAGTGGACAATCGGTTATAAAAGTCTTCCAACCTCTTTAGTCTAAATTCAGACGAAAACTAGAATAAAGTAATCAAAACAAAAAATGTGGCATTCTGCATTAACAAGGCTCCTCTTGTAGTGGAAACGCAAAAAATAGTTAACTGTCAGATTCTTTAAAAAAATGTTATTAAAGCTATGGATTAAACATTTAAATAATTTCAGCGCTTTGCAAAACATTTCTACTGTATTAAGTCACAAAACGTACAAAGTAAATGTTGGAAAACTGCCATCGAGTGTAATAATACAATTTGCATGCCTCTGTATTTCTAAAGCAAACGCGGCAATACCGAATTAATTTACCCCGTAAATTTTCACGCGTGTTGTAACAGTGATTATTAATTAATTAATGTATTTATTTATTTATCGTATGGCTTTTAGTGCCGGGAGTGTCCAAGGACATGTTCGGCTCGTCTGAATCTGTAGCTACTTTCAGCGGACACCCTTAGGGTGAGCTACAAGTTCCGTTTAATTTCAAGTAGTTCCAACTTTCGCTAGCAGATATCAATAATACCTTGTGGTGAACGTTGGAACTTTGATAGAGCGTTCCGACGAAATCTTACCTAACAATTTAGCTTCACACAAGTTTAGTCTGTGGAAGGATCTTTTACATAAATCTATGACATGTGACCACCGGCTTTGCTTCCTCCGAAGGATTTTTAACGCTCTTGGCCGGGTTTGAACCCGCTATCTTGGATACAGCAGTTCAGCATGCAACCAAGTACGCCGCTGTAACAGAGATATACTGCACAGACTGTTTCTAATTTCTAACCCATATTTAAGTTGTAGCAGATCAAGGCATCTTAAGAAAAGTGTCTCATTTTCGCAGCAGACTATCAATCCTCTAGATGTAAATACTGTAATAGCGATGAAGCTGTAGAGGAGGGCGAGGATGACAACGATGGCCGACAGTTTGACACTGAATAAAGATATATTGCAATAGTTTTGGTGTCAAATTTGTATATTTTGGAAATACATATGTAATTATGGTCAACAATTTTGTTTTTCATTTGTTCACATTGCGAAAATAGAAGCATAAAGTTATTTCGATCGGTGTAATTACTCCTACTGTACGTGCAACGTGCCAGCCCTGAGGGTTCAAGCTACAAGTATCATCATGAGCACTGGTCTTAAGCTCTGCGTCCAAGGCCTTGAATCCAGCTATCTAATGGTAGCATCTTGCTATTGTGTTGTTATCCATGTCATTTTTAAAGCCCATTTCAAAGGCATCACGTTTCAATTAATTCCATCACTTACCATTAAGTTATGACTTTTAAATCCAAGTTGAGTATGTTATCGATATTCTGATAACAAAGGATAGGTGTAAAGCTATCACATTACCAAAGGGACTCATTGTCACTTTGCTAACACTCACTATTCTCTCTTCATTTTATTGCATCAATTTTAATACTGTCACTTTCAATGGATGCTTATCAGTGCTTATGAATGCCTACTTACTGCTTCACCGACCATGTCGCATTAACTGCAAGAATGCGTGCTTCACAACTTGTGTTCTGCCACAATGGTAACAGTGGTCGTGGGGGTTATTGTTGCTGTTATTATATTACTCCATTTTAATGGCTAGGAAACTTGGTTATCAGCTCTACGTGCTTGGATATGTGATAACCTGTGTATCTGTGATGCCAGCAGTAGTACTGTGTGACGCCGTATTAGGTACAGGAATGGGGTAGGAACCAGACGTGGCTCTGCAGGGTAGGCAACGTAGACAAAGCCTACCTGGACATATTTTGAAAGAAAACATCCATATTTATGAAACATACAACATTATATTTAATAACAAATATTTATTCCATCACTTAAATTTCTTCCTCTCACTTACTAGTCTTCTCATTACAATTTATATATTTAAACCATAACATTAAACTTCATGTCTCAGAAGTTACCTATGGGAACTATTCCAAAATTGGCACAAATATATATAATAATATTTCAAATTAATTTTCAGGAATCAGCACATGACAGTGATTCCAACATGATTCTACGCCTGCTGATAGGTTCAATCTTTAAACGCATCTAACTTAGATTTTATCAATTGGGTTTCAATCAAATTTTGTATGTGCTTTGTGTTCCGTAACAAACATGACTATGCGTATTCTAGTGAGTCACTAGGGCTGCCAACTGTTGATTAATGCTCCATCTATTTTTATCCTAATCTTAATATATCCGAAAGTATGCAGGCCAACAGTTCTAAACTTTGCACACCTATAGTACCTGAAATTGTAGATTAATTTATAGTAACCTATAAACGACAGTGCTGCGAACATGATTCTACGCCTACTGATAGGTCCAATCTTTAAATGCATGTAACTTCCACACTGTAAATTGGATTTCAACCAAATTTCGTACGTGTTTTGTGTACCGTAACAAATATGACTATGCGTATTCTATTGAGTCACCAGGGCTGCCAACTGTAGATAAATGCTTCGTCTATATTTGAACCCTAATCTCAATATACTGGAAACTATACAGATTAACAGATCTAAACTTTGCATACGTATAGTACCTGACATTGTAGATTAATATTTAGTAACCGATATACGACAGCGATGCCAACATGATTCTACGCGCGCTGATAGGTTTATTATTTAACTGCAAGTAACTTCCGTGTTAACAAATGGATTTCTCCCAAAAATGGCATAGAGATTACAATATATCAGATTAATTTCGATCAAGCTATTCAGGGCAGAAACCAGACAGCAGTCATTTGAGCTGAAGGACATGAGAGAAAAGCCGGTATTCAGAAAGGTGTAAGGCAATGTTGCAACTTATCACCCATACTTTTCAATCTTTACATTGAACAAGCAATGAAGGAAATTGGTGAAAAAATTAAAGTGGGAGTGAAGATTCAAGGAGAAACAATTTCAACTCCGAGATTTAATAATAATAATAATGTTATTGGTTTTACGTCCCTTTTAACTACACTGGCTTTTAGAGACGCCGGGGTGCCGGAATTTTGCCCCGAAGGGGATCTTTAACGTGCCAGTACAACTCTGAGATTTGCCGATGGCACCGTCATCTTGGCCGACACGCCTGAGGTTTGAATGAGTTTCAGAATGGTATGGACTCTGTCCTGAGGAAAGAATTCTTGATGAAAATTAATAAATATAAAAGTAAAATATTGGAATGCAGCCGAAAAAAAATCAGAAACCTCTATGGACATCAAATTGGAAGGTGAAAAGCTGAAGGAAGTCGGAGACGCCTGTTACTTAGGAAGCAAAATTACCAGTGATGGACGAAGCAAAGAGGATATAAAAAGTAGGTTGGCTCCGGCAAGGAAAGCATTTCTACAAAAGGGAATCTGTTGACATCGAATGTAGATTTAGGTATTAGGAAGATTTTTGAAAGCCTTTGTCTGGAGCGTGGAACTCTATAGAAGTGAAACTTGGACTATTGGTGCAGCAGAAAAGAAGAGAATTGAAGCGTTTGAAATGTGGTATTACAGGAGAATGATAAAGATCAGATGGATAAATAGGATTATAAACGAAGAGGTATTAAGTCGAGAGGAGAGATGTTCCTGGCGACTGCTAATAAAGAGAAGAGATAGGTTGGTAGGACACATACTAAGACACCCAGGAATAGTAAGCTTAGTTATGGAAGGAAGGGTCGAGGACAAGAACTGTAGGGGTAGACCAAGGTTAGTATATGTTAAACAGATTGCCTCGGATGTAGGGTGTGGTAGCTATGTAGAGATAAAACAATTAGCTCAGGAAAGGGACACATGGAGAGCCGCATCAAACCTGTCAAAAGACTGAAGACTCAAATAACAACATTCAGGGCAGTGTTGCAAACGTGATTTTACGCGTGCTGTTAGATTGAATGCTTAACTGCATGTAACGTCCATACTTAGCGGCTTCGGTAGCATAGATGGTAGCATGCTGAGATTCTATGCCCAAGGTCATGGGTTCTAACCCGGCCGAAGTCGTCGGATTTTTTAAGAGCGTTAAAAATCCCTCAGTATGCCTTCCTTCGGAGGGGAAGTAATGCCGGCGGTCCCATGTCATAGATTTATGGCATGTAAATGAACCTTCCACTAATTACACTTGTGTGAAGCTAAATTGTAGATTAGATTTGACTAACGCTCTTAGGTTCCAAAGTTCGTAGCCAGGAGCCGACTGCGGTGACATCTAGTAACCAAGTTCAGAAATAGTTGTCATCGACGGTGGCGTTTGGTAGCAAAAGTAGAAACTACTTGAAATTGAATGTCTGCAGTCCATGCTTGCAATAAAAACAGATAACATACACTAATACAGCCATCACAATTAACACCGGTTATCAGATAGATTCAACACACACCCAAAGTACACGGGGTACATGGCCACGTTTTCGCAGCCCCTAAACTGAGGAACCAATAATCAAAATAATCAAAACCTAATTCTACTTATAATCAACCGCTGCCAGTACAATATTTGAGCTGTTTGTAAACGGTATACTCTATTGTTTCCAAAGAAGTATATGTGGCGTTGCTGCAAGGATTGCAGCACCCAAAGAGGATTTCATTGGACAACTTGGCAAGGGGGGAAGTGAGATGCTAAGTTCTTAAGGTGCTGCCGAGAATGCAGCAGGAGTGGGGAAGGGGATTTGCAAGCAATACTTGTGAAGAATTTAAATAGCTCAGCAGGGATCTATTAATTATACCGTTACCCCGTTATTTAGAAAGTGTAAATTGATATTGCACAAGTACTTCCGTGTAGAACTATACATCCTATTTTCATATATCCTACTAATGTTAATTGCCTCTATCAACATACTAAATTTCAGTTTGATTGCTGTAATAGATTCGTAGATATTGAGAACCGTCTTAATAATTCAGATGGTCGCCATGTTGGATTGTTATATGTATAGGCCATATATTCATGTACCATTAAAAGAAAATAATTATTACGTAGGTTCATTATTTAAAAATTCACTTCGATCGCATGATTACGACACAAGAAATAAATACTTAATTTAAAAATGCACACAGCCGCCATCTTGAAGTTATGTAAACAATTGAACTAAATTACATACCAGTGCATTACAATGTGTATAAACCTTTTTATGTACCAAGTTTCATTGCGTTTGGATCATTAAATACCGAGAAAAGTCTATTTAAAACTTTCAATTTCGCCTGGCCGCCATGTTCGTTTTGTAGTTAACCGGTTCTTTAAAGTCTCATAGATAAACTTCTAGTAGTAGTCTTTATCTCCGTGCAAAATTTCAGGGTGATACCTGTAATAGTTTCAGAGATATAGAATGCCGGTGAAATAGTTCGCACAGCCACCATCCTGAGGTTATGTATACAATTGAACGAATTTAGATGTCGGTGCATTACAATGCGTATAATCATATACGGTACCAAGTTTAATTGCGTTTGGTTGGTTAAATCGCGAGAAACGTCTATTTAAAGTTGCAAATTCGCTTGGCCACCATGTTGGTTTTGTAGTTACCGGATTTTCAAAGGTCACATAAGTAAACTTCTAGTAGTTACCTTCATCTCCGTACAAAATTTCAGGGTGATATCGGTTATAATTTCGGAGATATTGAATGCTGGTGAAATATTTCGCACAGCCGCCATGTTGGATTGGTGAGACGCAAAAAAAAATTGAAGGGCACGGTCGAGGTCGTCCGCAATAGTGCTATGAACTTACAGAGTCTCATTGAAATCGCTCCAGCCGTTTAGATTTTATTAGGGACACACACACACACGAATCACACACACATACACACAGACACACGGAAAAAGGGTGATCTTATAAGTCTATTTTTTTCATATATGAAAATAGGCTAAACATACATTAAGGGGGGGGGGGGCTGCTCTGCAGCTCTCCTTCACCATTATTTACATATTATATACATTGTACCCCTCCCATTTAATGGACACATTAGTTTTGACCAACTGAAGAGTTACAAATGACAATTTGTATAGGCAACACTCAAAGAATGGCTTCAAAACTTGACATTCCTTCAATATCGTCATTGTGTCTGTAAAACCCACCATGTGGCATTGCTGTTTTCCTGCATGCTTTACCATAAAGCCGGTCACGGTCCTATCCACATGTGGGTTCAACAAGTAGTTTTGTGAAAAACTAAATAGTCTATTTTCATAAATCCTATTTATCATCATAGCCTTTATCAACATACAAAATTTCAGTTTGATTGCTGTCATAGATTAATAGATATTCAGAACCATCTAAATATTTCGGATGGTCGCCATGTTGGATTTTTATATATGTAGGCCATAGAGTGATGTAATGTTAGATGACGATTATTGCGTAGGGTCATTATTCAAACGTTGACTTCGATCGCATGGTTAGGACATAACAAATAAAAACTTAACTGTAAAATTTCATACATCCGTCCGGAGGCTATGTTAATAATTTGACTTAACTAAATTAGATGTCAGTGCATTACAATGTGTAGAAACATTTGCTGTATCATGTTTCACAGCGCTCAGATGGTTAAATCGTGAGAAGAATCTATTTTTATGTTCAATTTCGCTTGGTCGCCATGTTCGTTTTGTACTTAACAGGTTTTTGAAATTCACAGAGGTCAGCTTCTAAGAGTGTTCTCTATCGCCGTACAATATTCCAGGGTGATATCAGCAATAGTTGCGGAGATATTGAATGAGGGTGAAATATTTCGCACAGCCATCATGTTGGATGGTGAGACGTAATACAATTTTAAGAGCATTGTCGGGGTCGGACCAAATGGTACTATGACCTTACTGAGTTTCATTAATATCGCTCCAGCCGTTTAGAATTTATAAGACGGACACACACACATATGCACACACACATACCCTCACACACGGACAAAAGGTGATCTCATAAGCCTATTTTATTTTCATAAATGGAAGTAGGCTAAGAAAATAGCCCGAAGTGAATTGTTTGTTTGGACTGTATACCCACATAGGACTGGGAAGCGTGGCTAGCGATATGGGAATGAATGGAAGTAAACGACGCATACAACTGCAAGCTTCCTTCCTTCCTTGTATTAGCAATGTATACACTTATGGCCGGATGCCCTTCCTGACACCAATCTCATGAGAGAAGTTATTGAGAGATGAAATGAATGGAGGTGAATGAAACTGGGCAAGAATGTGGAAAGAAGCGGTCGTGGCCTCTCAGAACATACCGTCACAACATTTGCATAGAGTAGGCAAAGGGAAGCCATGGATAATGATTTCTAGAACGTCCGTCAGAGGGGCTCAAACCCACGTCTATCAAGTCCACAGGTAACTTGACCCCATGGCCTAGTGCTGTCGGTGTCAACCATACTAATAAGTCTCGTATCTTAATTCGGGCTCAATACGGTAGAGTTAACATTGAAGGAGCTCTTAGTTTCCCAGAAAATAGGTGCGATGGGACGTAGTGCACGGTTCACTACCACTGAGGTGAACCGGGCATGGTTCCCAAGAGCGTGCTGATGAGCCTGACTGGGTGCACCTTGGTGAAACCCCGTAACAGACACGGCAAATACCCAGAATATTTGCTACAGTTTGAGCTCAGGAGTTGATGTAATTTTGGGGATTCAGTGACCGCCACAGCCGCCGAACCAGCAACAACCGAACTTAACCGAGTCTAACCTAACATAGCCGAGCATAACCGAGCATAAACGAACCAAACAGAATCTATTCAAATTTACTCGATCTTGACCTTCTTCTTCTTCTTCTTCTCCTTCAAGTGCCATGTTCAGTCCCTCGATCGTCCGCGATCACCATGACAAAGGAGTTTCTGTCTTCCGCAAGCCCAAACAATTCTCCTGCTGATCAAATCCCTGACCACTCCTCGATGTTCTGAAGCCACGTGTTCGTCGGCCATCTATTTTGCTTTGCAATATTAGTTGAAGCAGCTGGTATGTTTGGCTTCTAAGTACCTGATCTAAATAGGCAGTCTTGTGACATTAAATTGCAGACGAAAGTTGACGATCACTGTTTCCTCTTTGGAAGACATCTTTATTCGTAACTTAATCGTCCAAGGTATTTTTTTTTAGCATTCTTCGATGGATTCACATTTCGAATGCCTCTATTTTTTTCATGGTGCTAGCCTTTAAAGTCCAAGTCTCCATACCATTTAAGAATATCGAACAGACATAAGTACTGGCCAATCTTTGACGGAGTTTTAGATATAAGTTGTCATTGTTGAAGAATGATGACATTTTTCTACACACCTGCGTTACCTTGCCTAGCCGATAACCCGCATTTCCTTCAATTGTTATAAAAGAAACAGAAAATTAACGCCCCAGAGCCGTTTTTGCATCGATATCTTAAAATATTATGAAATTACAGAAAATCATTTTCCTAGAACTGTACTGTCGAGAAATGGACGATTGATGAAGGCGATGAACTGCGATGCCATCGAATGTTATTATAAAATGCTTTCTAGAGTGTTCTTTTTAATCGTGAAATGACAATTCTTGAGAGCAATAACCTCCAATATCTTCAAATGTTATAAAAGGACAGATATTTAAAGTGCGAGAACTATTTCTGAATAGAGATGAGCTTATTTATTTATTTATCTAATTATTTATTTACATGCTTACTCATTTGTTTATGTATTTATTTATTTATTTATTTTGTATGTCAAAATGAGGACACATTGCGGCAAAGAATTTAAATCAAACAGATAACAGGAAGGTACAATATTTACAGAGTAGATTGTGGGCACTGTAACAGTTTGGACATTTACAGTCCAGGGTATTCAGCCAGTTGACTGCATCATCGGTGGCACTGGGTAGGTCTTCGATGGTTCCATCAAGTATCCTCCTTGGACACTCGAGGGCAACATGCTGAATGGTCTGAGGTAAATTGGCGAATGATGAGAGCGGTTGCCAGCATTGTCATCAAATAAAGATAAATGTACAGAAAAGTAACATCCTAAAACTTCATAATGTTGAATTTTGGGCTTATGCCGTGTATTATTATATTAAAATTCGATGCGTTTCGAAAGAAACCATATCTTTCTTCGTCAGGAATAATCTGAAATACGTCAAAAGATTGCTAGGAGAAAGCAACAAAGAACGTATATAAGGTGCCCAAAGATGGACGCCCTTATAGCCCCATGTAGGGACAACGTAAAGCAGCAGTGTATTACTTTCTCCGGACCGGGTGAGTTAGCCGTGGTCGTTACGGCATGACTGCTGGCAGTCGCTCACATCCGGGAGGCTAGGTGGTTCGAATCCCCCCGCTGGCAACCTTGAAGATGGTCTTCTGTGGTTTCCCATCTACCTTCCAGGCAAATGCCGGGGTTGGTCCCTAACTATAGGCCACAGCCGCTACCTTCCAACTCCTTGTCCTTACATTCAAACTTTCCTCCCCAGACAACACTCCACACGCGACGGTACGTGTAGCTCACCCATTGGGCGTCCGCCTCGAAGCAGCTACAAAAAAAACCTGGCGAGCCGAACATGTCCTCGGACACTCCCGGCACTAAAAGCCTTACGCTAAAAAAAAACCTTTCTCCGGGTTCTGATAATAGGTAACCAGGATTCACTGAGATTGTAGCCGGTGTCGCGGTTGAAATTATCTGGGTGTTTACGTATTTCAACCGCCTCCCTGATGATTCTGGGACGATATTGCTTTATACGGGCAAGAACATCCACCCCTTAGAACATGACATCAAGGCCAGATGTTAAGGCATGATCAGCAACAGCTGATTTATCAGGCTGAATGAGCCTGATACATCTACTATGTTCCTTAATGCGTGTGCATATTGTTCTCGAAGTCTGTCCGATGTAAACCTTGCCGCATGTACAGGGAACTCTGTAGATACCCGGTTGTTGCAATTTAGGCAAACTGTCCTTAGTTGGTCGCAGGAGTTGCCTAATCTTAACAGAAGTTCCAAATGCTGTACCGACGTAGGATTTTAGCAATACGATCCGTCGTGTTATGTATGTACGGTAGGTAAGCAGTTCCTCTTACATCTCTTTTCTCAACTGACGTCCTATTATTATTTGTTGGTTTCAGAACCGTAGAAATCAAAGTCTTGCTATAACAGTTGCTCTCAAAGGTGGTCCTCAAGGTATTAATTTATTCTTGAAAAGAAGAAACTTCACAAATCCTCCTAGCCCTGGTAGTTAGAGTTGTAAGGATACCATGTTTCTGGGCAGGGTGATGGTGAGAATTTGCGTGGAGATATCTATTGGTGTGAGTTGGCTTACGAAAAACGCTGTGTCCTAAAGATCCATCCTCTTTCTTGGTGACGAGAACATCTAAGAAAGGTATTTTGCCGTCAGATTCCTTTTCCATGGTGAAACAAATAGAAGGGTGCTGGAGATTAAGGTGATCCAGGAAATGGCTAAGATTTTCCTCACCTTCCGTCCAAACAACGAACGTATCATCCACATAACGCCACCAGATCTTCGGTTTGAAAGGAGCCGACGACAAAGCTTTCTCTTCAATGTTCTCCATGATGAAATTAGCCACAATAGGAGAGAGAGGACTACCCATGGCCACACCATCAGTCTGCTTATAAAAATTCCCATTCCATAGAAAGTAGGAGGAGGTCATGCAGTGATGAAATAGTCGTGTGATGTCTTCAGTAAAAAGCCATTAATGAGAGACATAACACCATCAATAGGTACCCTCGTAAACTGAGACACCACGTCGACACTCACTAAGGTATCACCCGCCACCCGGCTGAAGTGTTATAGCTTTCAACTTTTCAACGAAGTGTGTGGAATCCTTAACGTACGAAGGCGTGTTACCCAGAAGTGGCTGAAGTAGTCTACCTAAGTTTTTAGAAGGGGCATATATAGGAGAACCAATCGTACTAACAATAGGTCTATGAGGAACCACCTTCCTTATGTATTTTAGGAAGACCATAGAGTCGCGGGGGAAGAGCAACCCCATGAAGGAGAGTCTTCGCTGCATCCTCTGGAATAGAAGATTGCTTGATCAATTTGACGGTGACATTTGAGTAGCGAGTAGTAGGATCACGACTATTAATCCTATATACAGGATCTGATAACAAAGACAATATCTTGGAATCATAATCAACCTTATCCATCACCACTGTCACGTTACCCTTGTCAGCGGGGGAACGATAATATCAGAATTGTCCCTTAGATCTTTAAGAGCCCGGCTTGCGCCATGTTTTAAGTTGGAGTTAGGTGGCTTAGCGGTCTTGAGAACTCTGGAACATTCTTGTCTGGCTTCCTCGGCCTCTTCAGGTGTGAGGTAATGTACCGAGGATTCTACAGATGTAATAAGTTCTTCAATAGGAATTCTTCTAGGCGCTACAGCAAAATTGAGACCTTTAGCGAGAACTGCCTGTTGGGTATCATTTAGGGGCGTTCTGGACAAATTTACGACAACCTTTTTGTTATAATAAGTCACGGCATAAGCCCAAAATTCAATATTATGAATAGTATAACGGGCCGTGAAAGCCTAAATGATAATATCCTAAAACTTATTTTCATCGATAAATGGGTGATTGATGAGACTGATATCCCGACAATGTCTTAAAATGGCATTAAATTACAGGCAGTTTATATCTTACAACTGATCAAGAATATGAAGTTACTAGCCCCAATGTCCTCAGGTGGCACTGTAAAGGAGTTCATTCTCAACTCATTCGTTCTATCTATTGGCACAGACTAATGAATTTCATAGTAGCACAAGTCCAACAAAATCAATAATAAAATTGTAACAAAAACCTACTTTTTAAAAATTTCTCGCATTCTATTCAGGCGGTTGCAGATAAGATTCGTATGATGGGCTACACCAGTGCACAATTTCTTTGCGTTAAAAGCCTCATCGTGAAATTTGGACTGAAAATTTCCAGTGCTGGAGGTGTGTTGAAGTGAGTTATCTTGACGAACAATGAAAGCTTTGATTAAGACAGGGCATGCATCTTAAGGCAATTATGCTTTCTATATGTTTCTTGTCGATAATAACTACAGCTCATGGAATTTGAGTTTTGATTTTGATTTTCTTGCTTTATACGTTATCACAACGTAGGTCGTGTACTAAAGGCTATTTAGTAGGCAACATCACAGGAAAATGCTATTAATAGGAGGGAGTGTTATTAATGGATGAGACCAGTAGAATATATGAACATAGGTGTCTTTGTTCTTCACAGAACTACTTGTTGTTGTAGTAGTTGTTTAAGTCTTCAGTATTTTGAATGGTTTGTTGCAGCACTCCATGCCTCCCATCCTGAACTAATCGTTTCATCTCTACATAGCTATCACACCCTACATCCGAGGCAATCTGTTTAACATATTCTAACCTTGGCCTAACCTTACAGTTCTTGTCCTCGACCTTTCCCTCCATAAATGAGCTTGCTATTCCTGGGTGTCTTAATATGTGTCCTACCAACCTATATCTTCTTTTAATTAGCAGTCGCCAGAAATATCTCTCCTCTCGCACTAGTCTTAATACCTCTTCGTTTGTAACCCTATCTAACCATCTGATCTTCATCGTTCTTCTGTAACACCGCATTTCAAACGCTTCAATTCTCCTTTTTTCTGCTGCACCAAAAGTTCAAGATTCACTTCCATAGAGGTCAACGCTCCAGACAAAGGCCTACAAAAATAACTTCCTAATACCTAAACCTATATTCGATGTCAACAGATTCCTTTTCTGTAGAAAAGCTTTCCTCGCCTGAGCTAACCTACTTTTTATATCCTCTTTGCTTCGTCCATCACTGGTTATATTGCTTCCTAAGTAACAGAAGTCTCCTACTTCCTTTAGTTTTTCACCTGCCAATTTGATGTCCATAGAGGTTTCTGATTTATTTCGGCGGCATTCCATTTTTAGCCTATTTTCAATTTTGAAAAAATAGGCTTATGAGATCACCTTTTGTCCGTGTGTGTGTGCGTGTGTGCGTGTGTGTGTGATTCGTGTGTGTGTCCCCCCTAATAAAATATAAACGGCTGGAGCGATTTCAATGAAACTCGGAAAGTTCATAGCACTATTCCCGGTGACCTCGACCCTGCCCTTCAAATTTTGTTACGACTCACCAATCCAACATGGCGGCTGTGCGAAATATTTCACCAGCATTCAATATCTCCGAAACTATTACCGATATTACCCTGACATTTTCTATGGTGATAGAGGAAACTAATATAAGTTCAGTTATGTGACTTTTGAAAACCTGGTAACTACAAAACCAACATGGCGGCTAAGCGAATTTGCGACTTTTAAATAGACGTTTCTCGCGATTTGACCAACCAAACGCAATGAAACTTGGTACAGTATATGTTTATATACATTGTAATGCACCGACATCTAACTTCGTTCAAATGTTTACATAATCACAAGATGGCGGATGTGCGAAATATTTCACCGGCATTCTATATCTCTGAAACTATTAGCGGTAAAACCCTGAAATTTAGTACGGAGTTAAAGGGCACTACTGGAAGTCCATCCATAAGACTTTCAAAAACCGGTTAACTACAAAACGAACATGGCGGCCAAGCGAATTTGAAAATTTTAAATAGACCTTTCTCGCGATTTAATGTTCCAAGCGCACTGAAACCTGGCACAGGAAATATTTATACACATTGTAATCCACTGGTATCTAATTTAGTTCAATTGTTTACATAACCTCAAAATGGCGTTTTTGCGAATTTTAAAATTAAGCTTTTGTTTCTTGTGTCGTAATCATGCGATCGATGTGAAAGTTTGAATAATGAACCTACGTAATAATTTTCCTTCAATGGTACATGACTCTATGGCCTATACTTTTAACAATCCAACATGGCGACCATCCGAAATATTTAGACGATACTGAATATCTACGAATCTATTTTAGCAATCAAACTGCATTTTTTAATGTTCATAGGGGCTATGAACTTACGTTCACCTATAGGACTTTAAATAACCTGGTGATCACAAATCCAACATGGCGGTGACGCGAATTATAAATATTCACATGGACGTTTCTCGCAATTTAACCATCCGCGTGCAGTGAAACTTGGTACAGTAAATCCTTATACGAATGTTAATCCACTGGCATCTAATTTATTTCAATTGTTTAGATAACCTCAAGATGGCAGCTGTGAAAAATTTTAAAATCTCCTTGTTTTTTCTTGTGTCCTAACTATGCGATTGAAGTTTGAATACTACACGTTCACAATAATCTGCATGTAACAGTACATAACTCTAGGACCTACATATATAAAATCCAACATGGCGACCATCCGAAATATTTAGTCGGTTCTCAATATCTACGAATCTACTACAGCAATCAAACTGAAATTGTGTATGTTGATAGTGGCAATTAACATAAGTAGGATATATGAAAATAGGCTGTATAGTTCTTCACGGAACTACTTGTTTTAATTTTACATTTGTTAATTTTCATCATTAATTCTTTCGTCAAGACGGAGTCCATACCATTCAAAACCTCATTCAAATTCTCAGGCGTGTCGGCCAAGATGACGACTCAGAGTTGAAATTTTTTGTCCTTGAAATAGAATATATGAATATATGAATATATGAAAATAGGCAGCTTTGTTCTTCACGGAATTATTTGTTGTTAATTCAAATATATCAACTCGGACTTCCGGGAAAATTGAACTATGGAGCTCGAATATCGAAGCCCTACTCTAATAACCATCGAAACACAGGGTATCAGCCAAATTCAACGCACACCTAAGTGCACGAAGCTGATGACCAAGCTATCCCAAACCTCTAAACAAAATAACAACAACGTTTACTCACTTTATGAGTCACTTCTTACAAAACAAACACACAAGCGATATTCATGCACCACAAACTTCTAAGAATACTACTTCTTATGATAAGAGTGTTTGTTCTTTGATGGTAATTTTATGCCCGTGAAGTTAATGTTCAGTGATATAAAAGCTGGTTGTCCTATCAAGTTAAGTATTATTTGTAAGCAGAGTTCCAAAATATCTTTAAATAAGATCTTCATTTCAAAACAACCTTCTAGGGCGGTATTCCTCAACAACCAGGCTGTGGGATGAATTCTTCTACCGGACTGCGAGATGAATTTCACTCAGTCCTGATTTGAGTGCGGTGAGTGCTACCGGACCATGAATTGAGTATTACCGGGCTGTGAGATGAATTTTACTGAGTCCTGATTTGAGTGAGGAGAGTTTTACCAGGCCGTGAATTGAGTATTACCGGGCTTTGAGATGGATCCTGCCAAGATCCATACACTCAGTTAAAATGTGAGCCACGGTGAATACGGTTCCGCATGTAGACAGGAACGAGTGGGTGCATCTTGCATGACCTATTCATAGCCTACACAAAATGACGAAAGCACCGAAAAGAGCTCCGCCAAACGCCAGTAGCTCCCTCGATCGCTCTCAATTTACAGGGCATTAGGTCAGCTAGCCACTGACTCTCCCAGAGAGCCAGTAGTTGTCGGCGTAACTTAGAGCGAGCATCTCTACCTGGTACCTCTATTGGCCGAGGTGGTAATGATACCGCCTCTTTTGCAGATTACCACGATAATAATAATAATAATAATAATAATAATGAAGAGCCAAGAGGGTTACACCAAGCAGATGAAGGAAGAACTCCGGAGGCTAGGAATTAAGATGACGACTGTCGAGACAGAACACAATTTAGGGAAATACTTTCGAACATAAAGGTTCTTGTGGGGAAAAGGAGAGAACGCAGGGGAGGAAGGTGGACAGCAGAGAGAAAGGCGCAACACTCTGAAAGAATGAAGGAAGTGTGGAGGAAGAGAAAGGAAGAGAGAACTATGAGAAGGGAATGAAATGATATTTGCGTGGACCTTAGTTTTGGCCGGTTCGCATAATGTAATGTAATGTAATGCCATTGGTATTAAGTCCTTTTGACTACTGTGACTTTGAGAGACACCGGGGTGCCGGAATTTTTCCCGAAGGGAATTATTAACTTGCCAGGAAATCTACTGACACAGCTCCTAACTGACTGTGCCTGAATTCGATCCTGCAACCTTGGTAACAGCAGACGAGAACGTTACCGCTAAGGCATGCAGCCAGTCTTTACCATGAGATTAGAAGGTACATTTATGCAGATGTAACAAAATCTTCGATTTTAATTTTTATAATAGACTAGCTGAACCCGGCATGCGTTGCAACGCATATCAAAGAAAGTGTTGGCGTTGCAATTTTGTTTCTTGAAGTGCTTTTGAATACACAGTTCTCTTTTTTAATCTTCCGCTAACTGTCTCCAAACTATCGCGAAATAGATAAACTAATTTAGAAACATTCGTGGGAATGTCCACAACAACTCACCCAAAGTTTCATTGCAATCAGATGAATGGTATATGAATACATACGAAATTTCATTTATACGATTCGTGTGCTGTCATTCATTTGTTGAATCAACTCGTTCGCTACCTACTGTGAAGTGGATTTACTAAGTTAGAAACCTACACGTAAGTGCATACAATAAATTCATCAAAGTTTCATCGCAATCGATGAATGGTATATGAACGCATACAGGATTTTGTTGAAACGCTTCAAGCGTCGTCACTCATTTGTTGCATCTACTCGTGCGCTAAGTATTGTAAAATGGATTTACTAAGTCGAAACCCTTCCCTGGAGTGTACACAATAACTCATCAAAATTACATCACATTCGGAAGAATTGCTTATGAACGCATACGGGATTTTGATTAAACAATTCGCATGCCGTTACTCATTTGTTGAATCTACTCGTACGCTACCTATTGTAAAGTGCATGAACTAAGCCAGAAACCCGTCCTGAGTGTACACAACAATTCTTTAAAGTTTCATCAAAATCGGATGAATGTTATATGAACACATACGGGACTATGTTGAAACGATTCGCGTGCCGTCACCCATTAGATGAATCTACTCGTGCGCTACCTATTGAAAAATGCATGTACTAAGCCAGAAACCTTCCCTGGAGTGTACACAACATCTCACCCAAGTTTCATCGCTATCGGACGAATGGTATATGAACGCATACGAGCTTTTGCTGAAACGCTTCGCACGTTGTCGCTCATTTGTTGAATCTACTCGTGCTCTACCAATATTGTAAAATCTATTTACTAATTTGAAGACCTTCCCTGGCGTGTATACAACAAATCACAGTTTCATCGCAATCGGATGAATGGCATATAAACGCATACGGGATTTTGTTTAAATTATTCACGTGCCGTCACTCATTTGTTGAATCTACTCATGCGCTACCTATTTTAAAACAGATTTACTAAGCCTGAAACCTTCCCTGGAGTGTACACAACGATTCACCAAAGTTTCATCGCAATCGGATGAATGGTATAAGGACGCATGTGGGAATTTTTTGAAACGAATCGCAAG
Source organism: Meconema thalassinum (assembly GCA_946902985.2). Classification (NCBI taxonomy): domain Eukaryota; kingdom Metazoa; phylum Arthropoda; class Insecta; order Orthoptera; family Tettigoniidae; genus Meconema; species Meconema thalassinum. The sequence continues at coordinate 597,357,878 of OX336388.2, read as the reverse complement.
CAATTTTGTTGAAGCTACTCACGCGCTAGCTATTGTAAATTGGATTTACTATGCCTATAACGTTCCCGGGAGTGTGCACAACAACTCACCAAAATTTGATCGCAATCAGATGAATTGTGTATGAACGCAACGTCATCACTCATTTGTTTAAACTACTCGCGCGCTAACTATTGTAAATTGGATTAACTACGCCTATAAATATCCCGGGAGTGTGCACAACAACTCATCAAAGTTTCATCGCAGTCGATGAATGGTATATGAACGCATACATGATTTTGTTCAAACGCATTACGCGTCGTTACTCAATTGTTGCATCTACTTGTGCGGAAAATATAAAAAAATGGAGTTGCTAAGTCGAAAACCTTCCCTGGCGTGTACACAATAACTCATCAAAGTTTCATCGCATTCTGATGAAAGGCATACGGGACTTTATTGAAACGATTCGCGTGCTATCGCTCATAAGATGAATCTACCCATTTTATTTTTATTATTTATTTATCGTATGGCTTTTAGTGCCGGGAGTGTCCGAGGACATGTTCGGCTCGCCTGAGTCTGTAGCTGCTTCCAGCGGACACCCTAAAGGGCGAGCTACAAGTTCCGTTCAATTTCAAGTAGTTCCAACTTTCGCCACCAGATATCAATGATACCTAGTGGTGAATGTTGGAACTTTGATAGAGCGTTCTGACGAAATCTAACCAAACAAATTTTGCTTTACACAAGTTTAGTCTGTGAAAGGATCTTTTACATGCCATAAATCTATGACATGGGACCGCCGGCTTTACTTCCCCTACGAAGGAAGGCATACTGAAGGATTTTTAACGCTCTTAAAAAATCCGACGACTTCGGCCGGGTTTGAACCCGCTATCTTGGGCACAGCAGTTCAGCATGCTACCGACTACGCCACCGAAGCCGCTACCTACTTTAAAATGCGTGCACTAAGCCAGAAACCTTCCCTGGAGTGTACACAACATCTCATCCAAGTTTCATCGCTATCGGACGAACGGTATATGAACGCATACTGGACGTTGATGAAACGCTTCGTGCGTCGTCACTCATTTGTTGAATTTACTCGTGCACTACCTATTGTAAAGTGGATTTACTAAGCCTGAAACCTTCAGTGGAGTGTACACAATATCTCACCCAAGTTTCATCGCAATGGGATGAATGATATATGAATGCATGTGGGACTTTGTTGAAACGAATCGCACGCCATTTTGTTGAAGCTACTCGAGCGCCATCTATTGTAAATTGGATTTACTACGCCTATACATTTCTCGGGAGTGTGCACTATAACTCACCAAAATTTCATCGCAATCGGATGAATTGTATATGAACGCATCGCCATCACTCATTTGTTTAAACTACTCGCGCGCTATCTATTGTGAAATGGATTAACTATGCCTATGAACATCCCGAAAGTGTGTTCAACAACTCATCAAAATTTGATCGTAATTGGATGAATGGTTTATGAACGCCTAAAAGACGAACAGACAGACATTCCTTTTTATATATATACTAGCAACACGACCCGGCTTCGCCCGGGAACAGTTATGAATGCATTACGTGATAAGCGCTTTTCTTTTCGATGTCAATGAACAATGACCAATATCCGTTCTACGTCTCAGCACGATGGGCTAAACTCACTGACTGGACTATTAATTATATTATCATGGAGATGCATGTGCAACAAATACTTGTCAGACGTAATTTAAGAATGGCGAGGTGCATGAAACACAAATCCCCCTTCCGTCCAATCTTAACTGGATTGTGAATTTTTCGGAACAAAAAGTTCACAGGCGAAATGAAGAAAAGCCGATTTGCACTTTCAGGGAAACTCCAAACACAACCACTCATCTCTAAAGTTTTTAACTCAACACGACTCGACAGTTTGCTGCTGGCTGTATCTGGGGCAATAAGCTCGTCCGCTAGCTAAGATGTAACTGGGGTGAAAATCTCGCCCCTAGTTAGCTCGTAACCTGTCGCCTCAATAACTGAATGGAGATTGTTGGAAGAAATGAAAACGTAAAAACACTTATAGTAGGCGATATATTGAAGATCGATATATGATGATGATGATGATGACGATGATGATCAGGGGGGCTTACTCCCGTCTCCCGCGCTTCTCATCACGTGACATCTTGCTTGCTGGTGACGTCACACGGAGGGAACATGCCGTCACCGTAAGATAGTTGGCTTGCGATAGTAGAATGCATAGTTGCTGAAAATCGCGCGTCTAGCTAGAATACCGTTGCATACTTGATTTGTTTTATCGTGCCTTGTGGTTAACCATGAGTAACAGCAGTAAATACAAAGTTAATTGTGCTCTGAGCTGTAAGCGAAGTGACAAATTCAACCCCGATAACGCTCGAGTGTGTTCTATACATTTGTGTCCAGAACACTATTAACGAGATTTGAAAAATGAACATTTGGGATTACCACAGAGAAAAATATTGCGTGCGGATGCTGTTCCGTCTATTAAAATTCCCGGCTCAAGCAACAGCGGGGCGATAACGCAGATGTTAGGCCCCTTAAAATATACTATCTTCATCATTATCCAGCAACAGCCCAAGCACCTTTGCAGACTAAATTGCAGAACGGGTATTTGCTTAATTATTGAGTGTACGAGTAATTTTATTTGGTTGAATAAATATGTTTATCGGTATTTGGAAGAATCTACTATCTCAAAGGAAACTACAGTACTTATTTGTCAGCCTAGAGTTGATGCAAAATAAAGAGGTGCGATTCTCTAGAATTCAATCTAATTGCGGTAATCTTAGTAACTTATTTGTTATTTAACAATTTAGATTTTATTCTCGTACGTGGCGTAAATATCATGAAATCATGAAATACAACTCTTATTTAAACTCTACAGGTCGCCAGTGGCAGAGAAAAGCGTCATGAAGCTAGGAGCATGAGCAAACGGGCACTATCGACTTTGGAGACTTTGTCACAAAAAAAACGAAACTTGATCAAGGAACTAACACTGAATCACTGCAAAATGATGAAATTATACAACTCCGAAAACAGGGTTGAGGTTTTGAAAAATATAAACGTGGATTTAAGACGAAGGATGATAATGATGATAATTGTTGTTTTAAGGGGCCTAACATCTAGGTTATCGGCCCCTAATGGTTTGGGTGATCGTGAAGATAATCATGAAATATAAACTATAACTAAAACTAACTACTAACTTATATACTAGAAGAAGACATGGAAAACAAAAGGAGAAGAAGGCAAATAAAGGACAGGAGGAAAGGAAATGCCCTCAACCCTCGAAGAATGCGGATTGAAGGATTTGGAGGGAAGTAGAGCCATGAAAGGCAGATAGGAAAGTGAAAGAGGAGAGGGTCCGCCTCAGAGGTCATGGATGAAAGGGGGGAAACTGGACCCAGCTCAGGAAACACTCAGGGTAGCCAACTCCCGAACTCACCAGCCGTGAGCCCCTGAGGGTGTAGCAATATCTAGGGTGCACCGGAAGTGGTGGGGCTACATACACCCTGCCTCCTTGAGGGCCTTGAGCAGAAGGCAGGAGATAACATGAAAAGAAAAAGAAGGCTGACCCCTCGCAGAAGGAGTATCAGAAAAGATGAGACAAGGACCAATGAAGGCGGGAAAGGAAGAGACTCCCTAGGTCTCGGATACCCTAATACCGTCGGGGTCGGAAGAGAACAAGAGTTGACCAAGTGGGGTCGACAGGAATGAAGACGGAGAGGAGCCCGGCACAAGTAGGCTAAGTGGAAGCAATGTCGGACTCAGCTGGGGCCCCGTGGTCGCCAACCCACGTTCCACTAGATGTGAGCCCCTGGGGGATTAAGACGAAGGGAAGCGGCTCTAAGAAAGCTCTAAACCCAAAGATATATTGTATCAATGAAAGTACATATGGGTACTCTTAGAAGGGAGATGGTAAAAGCTCACTCCACTTGTTATACTGCAGGGCAGATTCGATGTTTATTAGGAGTTAAGAAGAGGGTGAAATGGTCTTCACAGGACATAGCAAATGCCCTCGCACTAAGATCACTTTCGAAGAAAGCATACGAATATTTGAGAAAACGCAAGAATCCGCTACCATGCCGTTCAACTCTACAGAGATTGATTCGGCAATTTAAGTGCAGACATGGCATTCTGAGAAAGGTGCTTTGTCTGTTGAAAGCCAGAGCGCAAATAACAAGGACTCAGAAAAAAATGCAGTTTTGTCGTTTGATGAAATGAATATTGACGGCTGAATATCCTACGATTCATCAGACGATTGCATATTAGGGCCCCACAGTAACGTCCCGGTAGCTATGATCCGAGGGCTGTGTGCTAAATGGAAGCAGCCCGTTTTTTATGACTTCGATGTGACAGTGATTTCAGAGTTGTTACAAAACATTATTAGCCAGCTTGAGGGTTGTAGCATTCGTATTATCGCAGTAACTAGTGATATGGGAGGGAAAAACTCTAAAGTCTGGAAGAAACTACATGTAAAGAGTAATAAAAGTTTTCTCAGCAATACAGTGGACAGTAACAGAAATGTGTGGGTTTTCTGTGATGTACCCCATCTGTTGAAATTGTAAAGAAATCACTTTCAAGATGCAGGCTTCGTGTTAGACGATGGTTCAGAACTTCAGAAGAAGACGATATAAGACCTACGTCAGGACACGGACTTTAATACAAATACGTCACCTCAACAAGAGACGCAAAATAAAGGCCATGGAAAAGTATTCGTTGATGAAGAGACGAATGTGGATAGTTTCGGCCTCCTTAAACAAGTAATAAGTCGGCAAAATGTAAGTTTTAGACACACTTATACTAACAGCTGTTCTAGTGTTCATATGTACGCAGTAGTTAATTCTAATAATATACCTGGTTGTTTTCCGTCTTAATACACTACCTTACTGTATTTAAAATTTACTAGTTTTCGGTTTATTTCTTACTAGCAGAAGTACCCGTTCTTCGAACGGTGTTCGTTGTTAACACCAGACATTATCAATTGAGCTACTGTTGCAATGGTTAGCGGTTTGTCATTCCTTCAAGTTTATCAGAACGAAGTTAGTTTACTGGGAATAACATACACACTGTTAATTTAAGGCCCTTAAAATGTAGTTTTCGTAGACCCTTTATAGATTCCCGAATTTTGTGTCTCACATTGAGAAGCGCAACATATGCTTTGGTCGTCCTTCTAGGATATTTTTTATATTTCGCCTATTTTAGCATATATTGAGAAGTTTTTCTCTATATCCACCCTTCTACTGTATGAAAAGTACGGCGAAGAGTTTTATAAATGATTGGTGTATTGACTCTCATGGTTACCATACCTAATTTTACGATGCACCAAGCATCCGAACACGAGGTATAGGCGTACATAAAGATACACAGAAAGACAGACAGACAATTCTATTGTCTACAACATATTACCCAGATATCCAAATATGGGTATATCTACCACACAGTATCAAATAAAATCATCCTTACGATGAACCCGTATGTCGACAAAAAAAAAGTTAAAATGTGCTCTCAGACTAAATTCACCTAAAGTGTACTTCCTGACGTGAAATACAATTGAAAGCCTTGTAGACGAAACGCAATACACGTCACATAAAAACTGACCCTCTACGTTGTGCTAGGTGCCCATACACAGAAAGACCCCTTTCATAAATTATAAAGGCTTGTGGTGCATGAAAATTCAGGTTCTTTAGCCTCAAATTGCCCAAATCCCTAAAAGCCGCAAAAAATGCTGGTTCAATTCAGGAATTTTTGAAAATAATGTTGCTGTTTGGAGATATAATCGACCTTCTGTACTATATGTCGAACGTGAAAATTGCATGGAAAAATTCTAGGTTACCCCTTCACCCCCTAAATTGCATTGATAAATTATACGGTCTACGTTAGTTCCGTGATAACCTTATAGCCATTTGCAAACTTTCACAGAAATGTAATAAATGGAGTGACATTGCTTCTTACAGAAATAGATGGAAAGTTGTATGCCACCCCTTGAGATAATGTTCTCATGGTTACCGATTTGCATTCCTTCATTAGTTTGTTAAATTAAATTAAATTAGTTTTCTGGAAATATTTCAGAAACTGTTGGATTTAGAGCCTTATAATGTAGTTGTCGAGGACCCTTTAGGGCCCCCGAGTTTTGTTGCTGGCACCGAGGGGATTTATCTCGTCGTTGTACGCCATAATATAATACTAATAATAATATAATATAGGGAGAAATTATAACACCTATTTTTATTTTATTTTTAATTCAGCCAATTGCCATGTACTTTTCTTTTCAGGACGGGTCACGGAAGGGATATTATCAGAGAAAGAAGCATTCACATCACGCATGAGCAAAATGGAAATGGCCTACCATTTAACTAAGGGCATCTATAAGAAAAGGTCAATATCTTTCAACGCAACACTAAAACATTACTGCAGTGTCATCCGTCCGGAGGTCTTGCATGCTTCTGAATGCCTCACGATGAACAAAAAAGGCTTGGTCGAGAAACTGGAGGCCAAAGACAGGAAAATTTTGAGAAAGATATTGGGTTCCATCGAAGACAATGGGGAATACAGAAGACGGCATAACCATGACCTATATACTCATGTGGAGAAGATAAGCAACGTCATCCGGAAGAGAAGGTTACCATTTTTTGGGCATGTGAAACGAATGAGGCCAGCGAGACTGACCAACCGCAATATAACTTACTTTCAGGAGAGGAAAACAAAATGGGCCTGGTTCATTGAACTGGATAAAGATCTGAAAGAAGTGGGGATTACACCAACAGACATTCAGGAGCGCGCCCCACTCAAAGGGAAACTTCAAGCTTGTAAAGGTTTCCAAGAAAAACCGAAGCTGAAAACTGGAAAGATTGGGACGGAACGGAAGGAAGTCCACCGAGAACGAATGCGGGGGTACAGGGCAAACATCAAAGCCAGTAGGAGGCGGTTGGAATGACGCGGTCCATAGATTGCCTATACGAAATGAATGAATGAATAATATGGGTATAGGAATATAATGGACCTGCCGTACCACACCCGCAGGTGTAAATCGCGTGAAAATATTCTAGAGTACTCCTTGATCCCTTTAAGCGCATTATACGTATTGATGAATTTTACGGCTTAATTTGGTTCCGTGATAACCTTCTAGCCGTTTGCAAACGTTCACACTAATGTAATTAATGGAATTGCATTGCGTCTTACAGCAATAGATGGACCTCTGAGAATCCGTTGGCATGGTTACTGGCTTGCATTCGTTCACTAGTTTATTAAATTAAATTAGTTTTCTGGGAATATCTCAAAAACGGTTGGTCTTCGGTCCTTAAAATGTGGTTTTCGGGGACCCGAGTTTTGTCTCTCACACTGAGGGGCTGAAAATGAGTTTTGTCTCGTCCTTCTACGCCTATTTCAGCATGTATTTTAAGGGAGTAGGCCCCCTTTTATGAGAGGTACGGAGAAGAATTACATCAACGATTAGTGTCGTGCCTCTGATGGATATCTGTACCAAATTTTACGTTGATACACCCAGCCGTTCTCGAGTTATAAGGGAACAAATTTGTCCACAGACAAACAAACAAACAAACAAACAAACAGACAGACAGACAAAAAATTATTTTCGCGCGCATCCATCATAAAACAGTCTGAAACGTGTAAACAACTCGAATTTCCGTAGAAATTCAGAGAAAAACACACAAATTTTCATTTTTATATATAGAGATATATACTGCACCGCTCGGTGTTGACCGTGTTTTATTGCACAGATTCTGGTTTTACTCGCTAACCGTTGGAGATATACGAAAAGTGATAAGGACCTTTCGGATAGAAAAGTAATGTTAAAGCTCATGTATACCATCAAAAGTTTGCTATTTCTTAGCATTCTCTTTTTATTTGAAAAGGAAATATGAAATTTTGAAACCAAAGGGTGTAGTGACGTCACAAATGTCGGTTTTACTCGCTAACTGTTGGAGATACACGAAAAGTGATAAGGACCTTTCGGATAGGAAATTAAATTTCAAAGCTCACATGTGCCATCAAAGGTTGCTATTTCCTACCGTTCTCTTTTTATTTGATATGGAAGTATGAAATTTTGAAACCAAAGGGTCTAATGACGTCACTAAAATGGTCGCCATTTTTAATAGTGCAAAATTTCGAAATCAAAAGTATCCTATATGTAAACCTAGTAAATCATCTACATCCATGCAAAATTTCATTTAAATCGAACCAGTGGTTCTTAAGTTATTGAGTAACAGACAGACAGACAGACAGACAGAAAGACAGACACACACCATCTCATTTTTATATATTAGTATGATTACATGTACAGTTGCGATTATAGTTTACTATTATTGGACCTATAATTTATTGAGGTATTGTGAATTATTGACTGTACCATCCTTGGGGCTACTGTTGAAGTACAGGCACCTGGTTGCTGCTAGCCTGAGGAGACCTCCCGTCCGCGTCACGCGCGGTGAGCCAACGAGAGCGCAGCGGGCGGGAATGACCTACCTAATATACTCTAACTACCTTAGATGATGATGATGAAGATAATTGTTGTTTTAAGGGGCCTAACATCTAGGTTATCGGCCCATATAGATATATGCTCTCCCGGGCTTTTTTGTAGAACTTTTCTTGCTGAACAATTGTTACACTCATACGGTAGTACGGTATATAGATATTTTTAACGGTTTGCCCAGCGTAAACTTAAAAAGCTCACGAGAGACAGTTTTTTCTACCTTTTCCCTGAAATCGTTAGTGCTAGACTTGCTTTGGTCATAAATAAATTATTCTCTACAGAAAACTTCTTCGAGATATCCTTTACAGAATGGTGAAAACCCCATCAAAATCCATTCAGTAGTTCTCGAGATTACCCGTGACATCCAAGAATCTGGGACTTTGTTTTATACTGAGTAGAGATTATACGCCAATCAGTATAATTTAATATAATATAATCGCCCTTCCGTCCAATCTTAAATTGATTGTGAATTTTGCGGAACGAAAAGTTCACAGGCGAAATGAGAGTTGCACTTTCAGGGAATGGCGAGGTGAATGAAACTCAAATCCACCTTCCGTCCAATATTAACTTGACTGTGTTTCAAAGGCGAAATGAAGAAAACCCGGATTGCACATCCGGGGAAACTCCAAACACAACCATCCTTCTCAGAAGTCTTAACTCAACACGACACAACGGTTTGCTGCAGGCTGTATCTGGGGCAATAGGTTCACCCGCTAGCTAGGCTGTAACAGGGATGATAGACTCGCCTTTAGCTAGCTCGTAAACTGTCGCCTCAGTAGTTGAATGGACACGGTTGGAAGAAATTAAAACGTAAAAACACTTATAGTGGGCGATTTATTGAAGATAGACATATACTCTCACGGACGTTTTTGTAGAACTTTTCATGCTGAACAATTCTTACACAGATAGTATTTATATATTTTTAACCGTTTGCTCAGCGTAGCTTACAAAGCGCTCGGACGCCAGATTTTTTTCGTCTTTTCCACTAAAATCGTTACTGCTCGGCTTTCTTTGATGATAAATAAATTATTTTCTACAGTAATGATCCTCGAGATATCCTTTACAGAATGGTGAAAACCGCATCAAAATCCATCCAGTGGTTCTCGAGATTATCCGCAACATCCAAGAATCGAGGACTTTGTTTTATACTATGTAGAGATAGGATAAGATAACTTTGAGTCAATTTTTCGACTTCAACACTTTCAGGGTGTAAACAAGTAGTTCCGTGACGAACTGAAGAGCTAATGTTTCTTAAAAGTAAAGAATCATGCCAATAATGAATCTAGACATGTAAAACAATTAGTTCCGTGAAGAACTATACAGCCTATTTTCATATATCCTACTCAGGTTAATTGCCCCTATCAACATACAAAATTTCAGTTTGGTTGTTATGATAGATTTGTAGATATTGAGAACCGTCTAAATATTTCAGATGGTCGCCAGGTTGGATTTTTATTTATTTACTATTACATGAAGATTATTGTGTACGTGTGGTTTTCAAACTTCAATCGCATGATTAGGACACAAGAAGTAAAGACGAGATTTTAAAATTTCGCACAACTGCCATCTTGTGGTTATGAAAACAATTGAAAAAAATTAGATGCCATTGGGTTAACATTTGTATAAGCTTTTAACGTGCAAAGTTTCACTGCACGCGGATGGTTAAATCACGAGGAACCTCCATTTAAATATTTATACTTCGCGTCGCCGCCATGTTGGATTTGGATTTATTTACTGAAAGACCTATAGGTGAACTTATGTTCACTGCCTCTATGAACAAAAAGAATTCAGTTTGTTTGCTGTAAAAGATTCGTAGATATTGAGAACCGTCAAAATATTTCGGATGCTCGCCATTTTGGATTGTTATACGTATAGGCCATAGAGCCATGTACCATTAAAGGAAAATTATTGCGTAGCTTCATTATTCAAACTTTTACTTCGATCGCATGATTACGACACAAGAAATAAAAACTTAATTATAAAATTTCGCACAGCCGCCATCTTGAAGTTGTGCACACAATTGAACTAAATTAGATTCCATTGCATTACAATATGTATAATTATTTACTGTACCACATTTCGCTGCGCTCAGATGGATAATCAAGAGTAATGTCTAATAAAATGTTTCAACTTCGCTTGGCTGCCATGTTTGTTTTGTACTTGACAGGTTTTTGAAAGTTACATAGATAAACTTGTAGCAGTGCCTTTATCACCGTACAAAATTTCAGGGTGATATCTGTAATGGTTTCGGAGATATAGAATGTCGGTGAAATATTTCGCATATCCGCCATTTTGAGGTTATGTAAACAATTGGACTAAATTAGACGCCAGTGCATTACAATGTGTACAAAAATTTGCTGTACCAAGTTTCATTACGTTATGGCCTAACAGAGCACTACATTTGGTAGCCCTTGTGACTGAATATACTCTTAGTTCCATCTTTTAAGTTATGTATCATAACATATATGACTATGCGTATTCTTAAAGCCACCAGGCTTCCTACTGTTAATAAATGCTCTCTCTATTTTTTACCCTGTTACCAATATATCAGAAGTATGCAGCCAACAGCACTAAAGTTTGCACACATTGTACCTGACATCGTAGATTAATTTGGAGTAACTAATGTAGGTTAGTGCTGCCAGCATGTTTCTAATGCTACTGATAAGTCCAATTTTTAAATACATTTAACTTCTATACTAACAAATGCATTTAGACCAAAATTGGCGTATTAATAGATCATATTTTGGATTACTTCTGAACAACACATACATGACACATAATTTTACGCACAATGATAGATCCAATGTCTAACTGCACGTAACGTCCATATTATCCTTTGGACTTCAACCAAATTTTGTATGTGCATTCTATACCTTAAGAGATGAAACTGAGAATATATTCAGAGTCATCAGGGCTGCCAACTGTAATAAGTTACTCTATTAGGCTACACTATTTCAGGTGTATCTCAAACTGCAGTACTCAGAGATGTTAGTATTACCAACTTGATATCGTCATTATTCTAGATAAGTCTATATAGATTGGCATGAATCTTACATTAAAAAAGTAGGCTCTTTAGTTCGCCACGGAACTACTTGTTTCAAAATGTGAGAAGTAGGCTAAAAATAAAATATACATTTTAAGAGGCAAAAATATTTTTTGAGTTTGTTAATTTTGAAACGGCTCAAAATAATTATTCTAGGAAAACCAATCCGTTCATTTCGTCAAGCACATGTTCTTTATATTCCAAGAAAAAATTAAGTATCCTTGACAAGAAAGTTTCCAGAAAAGTGTACCAAACATGAGAGATGTAAGTACTAGAATGGCTTTCTGTGACCATGTTTCTGAACACCCTGTTCAAAATCAGTCAATAATATTTCATATTTATTGTTAGCAGGTAGAGGTGGCTCAGAAAGGTTAGATATTTGTTTAGCTTAAAATTAACAACCATTGACCAAACGGAAATAACACAAATTTGTTTTTAATATTTTATTCATTCAAATGTGTAACCCAGTGTCCTTATTAATAAATGGCAATTAATACTTGTAAATGGTTAGTATAGGAAATAAACAGAACCTAAACGTGTATTAAAAACTGATAGAGGTTTTTCTTAAATCTGATATCTAAATACAGTGTCTTTCACTCAAAGTGCGGCCAGCAGCGCGGCGCGTAGAGGCAGCTCGCTGAGCTTAGGGTGGAGAGTCCGAAGCATCAATCCAACAGCACTTCCTTTGTTATCTTAATTATGACATATGCTGTGACAGCGGCGCGCTCCGATAGGCTCATCTGACCTTTGTAGCTGCACGTTCTACCTAGAGCGCTGGGCCGGCCGAACTTAAGTGAAAGACCCTGTAGAACCTGAAGCTGACTAAACAATATGTGTTGTTCTACTAAACTTAAATGTTATTAAATTACCCTAGGGTTATCAATAACAACTCCAAAGGAACTCTGTTTATGTCCAACCTGTAAAAGGATACCATTTCATATAGGCTACATCATAGACTAAAGTAGGCATGAGCAGATTCGAGCCTCCTTCTCCTGTGAATTAGGCAATCCTTCGTACCTCATCAGTGATGTGGTTTGCCGCGTCAAGGCGCAAGCATCACGAGCTACGCGGGATTTCAGAAGCCTGGACTTCTATCTTACTCTTTTACAAAACTTTATAATGCTTATAATGTAATTTGTTTTCTAGGCCACCTTAGTGGGTCAGTGGTAGAATTACCGCCTCATGATCTCAAGATCGTGGGTTAGATTTCACTCAGAACAAGTCCAATTATTGAAGAGCGAAAAATAGTCAAGCCACTGTGAATCTTATGACGATTCATAAAAGTGTGTTCATCTCCCAGACATCATTCTTGCGATGGTAGAGGAATGATCCCTCACATACTCCGTGGGTGATCCCAGGCCTGGATGAAAAGCGATTCAAAGGAGTAGTTTCGTGAAGAACTAAATAGCATAATTTCATATATTCTTCTTCTATGTTAATTGCCTCTATCAAAATACAAAAGTTCAGTTTGACTGCTGTAATAGATTTGTAGATAATGAGAACCGCCTAAATATTTCGAATGGTTGCCATGTTGTGCCCAACTCTAGGAATGGGTATTCCAAGTTTCAGACACCTAGATATCAAGGGAAAGGCTGTAGCAGCGTTTGAAAGTTCGGATATTTGAATATCGCGCTACATTGCTTCTCGAAGCCATTCGAAGGAAATTACCGATAGTTGGATGGTAAATGACGTAGCGAGTAACAGCAGAGGTGGAGACTATTTATTGATTAAATAGTTAACTATGGAGCAGAGACTTGAGACTGGGATCAGAGTACTGGCACGGCCAAATGAAAGAGAATGCAATTAGTATCAAGTAAATCGGACCAGGGATTCAAGAGATATGAGGATTTTTAGATATCAGGCGATGACGCGTGACCCTGACCGTTTTTGTATAAAAGCAAGCTGGAGCAGGCTTAGTTAGCTCAATTCATCACAAGCACTTGGCGAACAAGTTGCGTCTACGCTGAGCCAAGGCACATGGTTGCCACGTCTACGAAGAAGTACTTTTCAAATCGTGATAGTCACGAGAAGTGCTGCGCAAACGAGTTGGAACTTAGTAAGTTTCTGGTGAGGAGAATCACTGAGGTGATTGTATTTCTACAGACATTGGTGGAAATATTTATATTTCCTAAAGGACATATGCTAGACTTGGTCTAGAAAGTAGTATTTGTCACAGTCCAATAGTAAATTAATACTTGGATGTTTAAATCCATTTAAAGTCAGTTTCATATTTTGTAACTATTTAACCACTTCAATCCGTCAGTACATTGAAGAATAGTCTATAACGGTGGCGTTCATTAGTCTACGCAAGGGAAACTGCAAGTTGTCTAGCGCATGGCAGATGGTGATATACAAACCATGCCCAGGGAACGATCTTCAGAACAGCCGTTAACTGCTTAGACTGTCAACGTTTTTCTTGTACTGATGAGATTACAGTGAGTTAGGTTACAACTGACACATTTAAGAAGAGATCGCTTAGATCTGACCCTTTTCAACAAACTGTTATGGCTTTGTTAGAAGCACATATTAAAATGGAACCACAGTCATTTAAAACGTCGAAAGATACTACCACTATGTCTGACTAGACGATTTGTGGGTCTACAATGGCGGCCGATACAAGGATTATACGTGCTTGTCCGCTAGGGCATGTCTACGGATAAATCTGGTATAGACCAGGTTTACGACACTTCAAGAACATCAAGAAATGTAAGCCACATTTGAATTATTTTATGCCTAGCTAATTGGAACAAACTATTTTTCTGCAGATGACCAACACATTTTTTTTCGACATATTTAAAGCTTGTAATGATTTACGCAAGACTAGTTAGATTTATTCTGAGCATTTTCAGCACTCAGAACAGTTTAGGATCGATGACCGAGCATTTTGAGCATTTATTTGAATTTTTCATATTTTTGGGAAATCACGGTAATCAGCCGATGTAACTGTAAAAGTCAAATTTATTTTTGTTGAGGAATGGATATTTTTTCCATATTCGAAGGTTCGAACATGTGGATTCTCACATATTGAGATGATAATTAAACATATTTGAAATAATAATAATAATAATAATAATCCACTAATAATAATAATAATAATAATTTTCATAATTTTTCTAAATAATTCTTGGATATTATATTTTATAATAATCATATGTATTGAGAAAGAGCCTATGAAGTAGTTGAAACATTTCTAGTTTGGAACAGGAGATTTTACGAAGGAGAGTGGTTAGCGCATGCCCGCATTCAACCTACATTTCAGTTCTGGTTGAACAGTTGATATTTGCTATGAGCAAAGTATATGTTTCATATAACACGGAGAGGCATGAAACGGGAAGCAATTGATATTTGTATCAAATAGGATTTTTGTATTTATATAAAATCATGACGTAAATACACTTCGAAAGTGAAATAAAGCTTTTCATGAGTATGGTAAATTCACGGGTTGAACTGAATGGGAAAATAAAATAAACTTGTAAGTTTATTAATCTTCCAGTGTTGATAACAAGCAGAGGCTTGATTTATTGTATAAATTTTGGGAAGATAATTTATGTGTGTGGAGTAGTTGAAATGCCATTCCCAGGTGCGCATGTTAAGTCGCAGGAATGAAGGTTTTTTCGAGCATCAATCAAATAGCAGGTTCGATGGCTCAGGTTTATGGTAGGAGTATTGGAGCCACACATTTCGTCGTATGAATAACCCGAAGGTTATTTCTTGGAAACCATCAGTTCTTATTTCAACCTTGCTTACGAATTCCATTTAGACTTTGATTTTGCTAGAACCCGGATTTGTCATGATAGTAGTTGATTCTTCTTCAGAGGAAGACCTTTGCCGTTGTTGTTGTTGTTATAATATTGTGTTCTTACACAAATAGTAGAATGGGCCACTGCCAATTTAAAATAATTCTTTAACCACGAATAATTTGAAGGATATTTTCAATCCTAGTGCCATGAACTAAATGAATTCATTATAAGACTACAATTCTAATTTCCGCATTCTGTCGAAGAATTGCAAGTTGTGAAAGTTGCTAGAAATGGCCATAAATATAAATATTTTTATAATATTGTTCCCAAGTAGAAAATCTAATAGTTGAATGGTTCAACCATTTATTGATCAAGTTAATGATTCAGAAATCATATATTTTGTTTGGAACTTGAAGTTCATAATCGAGTCACTTCTCGAATGTTTAATGTCAGAAGAACAATTAATTGTTGTTGTGCTTCGCACAGTTCTTCGATGCTATGCTCAATGGTCAAATATTTTTCAGATGTTGTTAATATGTGTTAATAATTTGTGTTGCTACGATGATAATAATAGTTTCAACGATATATTTTTGAAAACTGGAAAACAAATGAAAGTCTAAGAAATTCTATAAACGTTTATTCTACGAGTGTTAATACCATGTAAATAGTCAAACAGTGATCTACGTTATTTCCAGTATGGACAATTCATTTTGCACTGGAGTTAAAATGTTAATAATTTTGGAACACAGTCCACAGGACTAACAATCGGACTTGTGTTTTCAAAAAGATTGTCAGATGTGTTTGGAAGATTTCTGTATATTGTGTGTAAATAAGAGTGTGGATCGCCACACGTGGATGATGCTGCTTTGAGTATTATTCTTGCAGTCAGATTTTAACTTTAAATAAACTGAGATAATTTTACCAGATGTGTTTCACCCAATTAAATCTCCTTCTATCCTTATTGTTGCATTGAGCCAAAAATCAGCAAAGCATTTTTATAAATTTGATGTCGTTTTTGCGATTTGCTTTAACCCATCTGGCGCTCCGGGATATTTTGATTCTCGTGCTGACTGATTATTGGTAAAATGCATATGTGGTCGTGCGGACTCCGGTCTAAACGGGCACATAAAATAAGATAGAGAGAGAAATGGCTTCGAACGTGGGTCCCGATTTAGACATGGTCAATCGCATGCCGATTTGAAATTGTGATAATTTTTATAGAAATATTTTGGGAGTTGAGAGTTGTCTGGTTTGGATGAATAAATTAGTAGGAAACCCAATTAGTGGGGAAAATTAAAAATTTAAACTTGGTTAATAATTAGAATGGGTTTGATTATTTTTTTAATGGCTTAACCATTAGGGCGTCAAGTAAATTCAATAGTAAACGTTCGATGACTGGATATACACATTATTAGAATCCAGGTGGAGGATATTTGAGAACTTGCATATTTTTCTTGTGATATTATGGTAAATGTAATTCGTAAAAGTAAAGAATTTTGTTTTTCCATCACGTCGATATTAGGACAAATCTCATTTTATTATAGTGTTCCAATTAGCTATTCATATTTCTTGTTCTAGTTATAAGCTTGTGTTTGCCACTGTTGTATACCCCTAAGTTTTGAATAATTGAAATTATGGAAGAAATGATGAGAATGATGAGGAGTTTGGAGGAGAGTTCGAAAGAGGCTGGACGGCGTGTAGCCGCTATTATGAAAGAAAATACTGAGGCTTTAGAAAATAAACTTAAAGAAAATTCTGATTCTTTAGAGAATAAACTTAGAGAAAATTTGAATGATAAACTTAAAGAAAATTCTGATTCTTTAGAAAGCAGGTTAAAAGATAACTTGAAAGAAAATTCTGAGTCTTTAGAAAATAAACTTAAAGAAAGTTTGGAGGATAAACTTAAAGAAAATTCTGATTCTTTGGAAAGTAAACTTAAAGAAAATTCTGATTCTTTGGAAAACAGGTTAAAAGGTAATTTGAAAGAAAATTTAAACAGTAAATTTAATTCAATGGAAAGTAAATTTAAAGAGAATTCTGAAATTCTGAAAATGACACTTGAAAGTAAAATGAATAAATTATGCGATAAAACACATGAGCTCGAAACTTCATTAGCTACTAACGCTAGTTTAATGGACGATAAATTTCGCGATGCCGATCTTCGATCCCAAAGCTTAGCTGATAGGATAGAACATGGTCTTAGGAAAGTTGGTGAAGACATGGTCAACCTGGAAGTCAGAGTGAAGAAGGAGAGTAACGAGATGGGAATTCTAGTTGTTCAGCGTTTAACGGAACAATTCAAGGAACTTGTCATGGGAGAAATAAGAGAAGGAGTGATTCATGAATTGCAAACTGAGATTAAAACCACAGTTGTCAATGAAATAAAAGACACACTCAAGCTGGAGAATCAAGAGGGAATCAAGGAGATTAGGGAATCTTTGTCATCCCACATTGAAGTAATTGCCAAGGATATTCAAGCAACTCAGAAGGACATATCAGATATGACAGGGTCATTGAAAAGTCATGAGGCTGTTATGAACCAGATATCCATTGATGTTAAAGACAATTGTAAGCAGACTGAAGCAATCAAGAAGATGGCAGAAGAAAACCAGAAGGAACTTGAGGCTATGAAAACTCAAATAAAGGATGAGAAACAGTCTGATCATCTGTTGAAAATGCCGAACGTAAAAGGAAAGGAACAGATACAGATAAATCTAGGAGGAGCTAGAGAGACTGATAGACAGGATGAGGTCAGGACAGTATTTCAATCCAACCCCATAACTGTATTTAAGAATATAGAAGACAAGCCTTCTAAATTTTCAGGGCGAGATTCTGTAACACCCGTGGAATTTCTGAGAGAAGCAGGTGATTACCTGAAAGATTCTAAGATCCCTAAAGAAAGACAGATCAGGGTAATAGGGAAGTTCTTGGAAGGTCCCGCACTTTTGTGGTTTAGAGCATTTAGATCCACTCTAAATACTTTTGAGGAGTTTTCTCGTGGGTTATTGAAGAAGTTTTGGTCCCCTGAAACCCAACAGCAAGTTAGAGCAGAGTTGTATTCGAAGAGATTCTCGACGTCACAACCTACTCGATACTCTACATACTTTTCTGGACAGCTGTCTAAACTCCAACATTTAGATCCGCCAATGCCAGATAACGAGTTGATTACTGCTTTGATACGACAATTTCCAGCAGACGTCCAGAGGACTTAGATCGCTGCTGACATCTACAATATGGAACAGTTTGATGAAGTATTGCAAAAGCTGGATCATACAAACGCTCAATACTTCCATCAGAAGGGAGTAAAGAGTAATAACGCTGTGTTATGCTGTTATGGCTGACAGTTATTCTCAGACACCTCGAGAGAATCGAGAGGAGCGAGAAGAGAAATCGCCGAGGGAAGATTCCAATACGAGAGGATGGAACCAATACCGTAACAGATACAGTTACAAACCATATGCAAGACCGGATGGTGGTAATCGATACAACACTCGATGGAGAAGACCACGTGATACTCAAGGAAGGTACCAGGAAAGAAGATCCTATGGTAATAACTATAATAACAGAGGGAATGTAGAGACTCGTCAGTCCAATGAAGAGTTTAACAAGGACACGAGGAAAAACTTGGAAGCAAGACACCAAGATAACTTACAATTTGTGGAGCAGAGGCCCAATGATCCAGGTCCATCGGGAACACAACAATCCCGGGGGAATGATAATAATAAAAAAAAAAAACTTCGAATTCACAGTAGAAGATAGAATTTTGAATACTTTCACTTCCAGAATAATTAAATGGCAAGCAGAGGATGATGACTTAATCCAACAGAATGACGAACGAAAAGAAATGGGTACCAGAATTAGAATGCCAATCATTTCATGCGAAGTATTTGGTATGCCTGTCGATACTTTGATCGATACTGGGGCTATGCTTTGTCTGGTGAGTGAGAAGCTTTATATTCTGTGGAATCTCAAAGAGAACTTAGAGGAAATTCCAGTATCAGGAATTAAGATCCAAGGAATAATACCCAATAAAATATCTCTGTGTAAAACACAATTGTACTTATGTATTACGATTGGAGGACATGATTTCCGACATGTATTTGTTGTAATGAAGGACATGGCTTTTGACATGATATTGGGAGCAGATTTCATTCAGAAATATCAAGCAGTGATAGATATGAAGACAGAGACGATTAAATTCAAGAATACCGAAGAGATAAACTTCGAGGGAAAAGAAGAGGAAGACATCGAGGGAGATGCTCAATGGTCTCTGATTTTTCATGAAGCTGAAGGAAGAGAAGTCTACACTGAGAAGGAGTCCCCAGAGCTAGGGAAAATTTTGGAAGAGTATCAAGATATTTTTGACATTAAACCTGGTGAAATTAAGGATTTTGAATATCACATTCGTGTAAATGATGATGCACCTTTTCATGCTAAATTGTATCCAGTAGCAGAAAAGCATCGAGAAAAAGTAAAAGTACTTATCAAGGAAATGGAAAGTAATAATGTGATTGAAAAGTATACTACATCTTATGTCAATCCATTAGCAGTAGTGTCTAAGCAAGATGGAAGTCTGAGACTATGTTTAGACGCGCGAAATTTAAATTCAAGATTACTGCCAGAGTATGACAGACCACCAATCATTAGGGAACTGTTGAGAAAATTCCAAGGCAAGGTCTGGTTCTCTAATATTGATCTCACTTCGTCCTACCATCATATTAGGCTTAGTGAAGATTCTAAGAAGTTTACAGGATTTATGTTTGACCAGCAGACATATGTATTCCGCCGTTTACCATTTGGAGTTAAAACATCTGGATCCGTTTTGATCAGAGCCCTAGAACAAAATTTGAGTCCTGAAGTAAAGGAGATAGCAATTCGTTATATTGATGATATCTTAATTGCATCTGAGACTAAGGAGGAACATTTGCTACATCTTCAAATGTTATTCGCAGATTTGAGAAAAGCGAACTTCAAAGTAAACCTTCGAAAATGTCAGTTCTTTCGAAAGGAAATAAAATTTTTGGGTCACATTTTGGATGGAGAAGGATACCGTCCCAATGAGACGAAGATACAAGCTATTGCAAATTTCCCTAGACCTACTAGAGTGAAGAATGTCCGCAGTTTTCTCGGGACATGCCAATTCTTTGCAGGGCATTGTCCGAACTTCACCAAGACAGTTGCGCCATTGCAGGAGTTGTTAAAGAAAGGTAATAAATGGAAATGGGATAAAGATTGTGAACAATCATTTCAAGATGCCAAGAGGTTATTGGTAAACAGTGTGAAATTGGAGTATCCTGACTTTACCAAGAATTTCATCATAGAATCTGATGCATCCACCGTAGGGATTGGAGCTATTCTACTTCAAGAGGATGAAGACCACAAGAGACATTACCTGGCGTTCATTAGCAGGAAACTTCGTCCATCAGAGAGGAATTATTACACCACAGAGTTAGAAGCACTTGCTGTAATATTCGCTTTGGAGTCGTGGAAGAAAATGTTAATTGGACATTCAGTCATTGTGAGGACTGATCACCACGCATTGGAATTCATTTTGAGAACAAACTTTGCCAGCGATAGAATAACTAGATGGTCACTTTTTATTCAGCAATTCAACCTAGTTATTGAACACACTCCTGGAAAGTTGAATGTGGGAGCTGATTTGTTGAGTAGAGCAGTGGAGTCTACATCTAAGGTTTTTCAAGTTAACCTGACGCAAGAGGATGAAGATACCTTGAGAAGGTTAAGGTTATTGCATTTATCCCAGAGGAGAGACCGACGTCTTAGGAACATTTTTCGTTTTCTACAGGGAAACATGGATCCCAATGATGATGATTTTGTGGAAACTGAATGAATTTCCAGGGATTATATGATGTTAGATGGTTTAATCTACAAGTTTGCAGATCCCGACCATACGAAGCTGAGAGTAGTGATACCTCCACGATTGCAAAAACCCATTATTTGGATGGCACATCGAATCGCAGGTCATGCTGGAGTAGATAAGACAGTCAACATGATTCAAGAGAAATTTTCGTGGGAGCGAATGCGACAAACTGTCAGAAACACTATTCGAGAATGCGACTTATGCCAAAGGAGTAAGCATAATTCTAGATTATTGAGAGAATTACCAAGGCCTATTATTCCTTCTAAGCCTTGCGAAATCTTCGCGACTGATTTATATGGTCCTCTCCCAAAGTCTAAAAGAGGTAACCGATATATTTTGGTGACTATGGATGTTTTCAGCAAATACACCATGTTACATCCAATTCAGAAGGCAAACGCAAAGTATTGTGCGAAGAGAATTAGAGACAGCGTGATTCCGGAAGCAGGCAAACCGGAATTCCTTTTATCAGATCGTGGACCTCAATTCACATCATTAGAATTTCGAACCAGCATGAATAATCTTGGGATTAGACAATTGTTTTGTTCTATTAGACATCCAGAGAGCAATCCAGCGGAACGCGTGATGGCTGAGATAGCAAAATTTTGCCGCCTCTATTGTCCAAATGAGCATTGGAAATGGATGGATGTTCTTTCTTTAGCATCCGAATCCATCAACTCTACTATTCATGAGAGTACTGGACAAATTCCTATGTTGCTACATCATGGGATTAAACCAACACGATTATGGGATCGAATCATCTCTATTCCACCTGAGATTGAACCAAGTCGTCAGATGAGGGAAACTCTAGCTTTAGACAAGTTAAGGAGTCAAGCTGAGAAGAGAGAGCGCAGAGTGAGAGGAAAGCGTTTTCGCAGACCCTTGCGCGTAGGAACTCTTGTTTTAGTGAGAAGACCTACACCCTCTGACGTGCAAAATCGAGTGTACTCGAAATTTGCAAGCCTTTACGCTGGACCCTACCGTATTGTGGAAGTAAACAATAATGGAAGCTATGAAGTAGCTAATACACGAACTGGTAACATCGTGGGAACTTATAATGCTTCGAATTTGAAGATCTATTATTCAAGAACCAGATAATTTAATGTGTAGATAGGAAAAATAAAAATTTTTCAATTTTTATTTTTTGCTAGGTGTGGGGTGGATGTGCCCAACTCTAGGAATGGGTATTCCAAGTTTCAGACACCTAGATATCAAGGGAAAGGCTGTAGCAGCGTTTGAAAGTTCGGATATTTGAATATCGCGCTACATTGCTTCTCGAAGCCATTCGAAGGAAATTACCGATAGTTGGATGGTAAATGACGTAGCGAGTAACAGCAGAGGTGGAGACTATTTATTGATTAAATAGTTAACTATGGAGCAGAGACTTGAGACTGGGATCAGAGTACTGGCACGGCCAAATGAAAGAGAATGCAATTAGTATCAAGTAAATCGGACCAGGGATTCAAGAGATATGAGGATTTTTAGATATCAGGCGATGACGCGTGACCCTGACCGTTTTTGTATAAAAGCAAGCTGGAGCAGGCTTAGTTAGCTCAATTCATCACAAGCACTTGGCGAACAAGTTGCGTCTACGCTGAGCCAAGGCACATGGTTGCCACGTCTACGAAGAAGTACTTTTCAAATCGTGATAGTCACGAGAAGTGCTGCGCAAACGAGTTGGAACTTAGTAAGTTTCTGGTGAGGAGAATCACTGAGGTGATTGTATTTCTACAGACATTGGTGGAAATATTTATATTTCCTAAAGGACATATGCTAGACTTGGTCTAGAAAGTAGTATTTGTCACAGTCCAATAGTAAATTAATACTTGGATGTTTAAATCCATTTAAAGTCAGTTTCATATTTTGTAACTATTTAACCACTTCAATCCGTCAGTACATTGAAGAATAGTCTATAACGGTGGCGTTCATTAGTCTACGCAAGGGAAACTGCAAGTTGTCTAGCGCATGGCAGATGGTGATATACAAACCATGCCCAGGGAACGATCTTCAGAACAGCCGTTAACTGCTTAGACTGTCAACGTTTTTCTTGTACTGATGAGATTACAGTGAGTTAGGTTACAACTGACACATTTAAGAAGAGATCGCTTAGATCTGACCCTTTTCAACAAACTGTTATGGCTTTGTTAGAAGCACATATTAAAATGGAACCACAGTCATTTAAAACGTCGAAAGATACTACCACTATGTCTGACTAGACGATTTGTGGGTCTACAATGGCGGCCGATACAAGGATTATACGTGCTTGTCCGCTAGGGCATGTCTACGGATAAATCTGGTATAGACCAGGTTTACGACACTTCAAGAACATCAAGAAATGTAAGCCACATTTGAATTATTTTATGCCTAGCTAATTGGAACAAACTATTTTTCTGCAGATGACCAACACATTTTTTTTCGACATATTTAAAGCTTGTAATGATTTACGCAAGACTAGTTAGATTTATTCTGAGCATTTTCAGCACTCAGAACAGTTTAGGATCGATGACCGAGCATTTTGAGCATTTATTTGAATTTTTCATATTTTTGGGAAATCACGGTAATCAGCCGATGTAACTGTAAAAGTCAAATTTATTTTTGTTGAGGAATGGATATTTTTTCCATATTCGAAGGTTCGAACATGTGGATTCTCACATATTGAGATGATAATTAAACATATTTGAAATAATAATAATAATAATAATAATAATCCACTAATAATAATAATAATAATTTTCATAATTTTTCTAAATAATTCTTGGATATTATATTTTATAATAATCATATGTATTGAGAAAGAGCCTATGAAGTAGTTGAAACATTTCTAGTTTGGAACAGGAGATTTTACGAAGGAGAGTGGTTAGCGCATGCCCGCATTCAACCTACATTTCAGTTCTGGTTGAACAGTTGATATTTGCTATGAGCAAAGTATATGTTTCATATAACACGGAGAGGCATGAAACGGGAAGCAATTGATATTTGTATCAAATAGGATTTTTGTATTTATATAAAATCATGACGTAAATACACTTCGAAAGTGAAATAAAGCTTTTCATGAGTATGGTAAATTCACGGGTTGAACTGAATGGGAAAATAAAATAAACTTGTAAGTTTATTAATCTTCCAGTGTTGATAACAAGCAGAGGCTTGATTTATTGTATAAATTTTGGGAAGATAATTTATGTGTGTGGAGTAGTTGAAATGCCATTCCCAGGTGCGCATGTTAAGTCGCAGGAATGAAGGTTTTTTCGAGCATCAATCAAATAGCAGGTTCGATGGCTCAGGTTTATGGTAGGAGTATTGGAGCCACACATTTCGTCGTATGAATAACCCGAAGGTTATTTCTTGGAAACCATCAGTTCTTATTTCAACCTTGCTTACGAATTCCATTTAGACTTTGATTTTGCTAGAACCCGGATTTGTCATGATAGTAGTTGATTCTTCTTCAGAGGAAGACCTTTGCCGTTGTTGTTGTTGTTATAATATTGTGTTCTTACACAAATAGTAGAATGGGCCACTGCCAATTTAAAATAATTCTTTAACCACGAATAATTTGAAGGATATTTTCAATCCTAGTGCCATGAACTAAATGAATTCATTATAAGACTACAATTCTAATTTCCGCATTCTGTCGAAGAATTGCAAGTTGTGAAAGTTGCTAGAAATGGCCATAAATATAAATATTTTTATAATATTGTTCCCAAGTAGAAAATCTAATAGTTGAATGGTTCAACCATTTATTGATCAAGTTAATGATTCAGAAATCATATATTTTGTTTGGAACTTGAAGTTCATAATCGAGTCACTTCTCGAATGTTTAATGTCAGAAGAACAATTAATTGTTGTTGTGCTTCGCACAGTTCTTCGATGCTATGCTCAATGGTCAAATATTTTTCAGATGTTGTTAATATGTGTTAATAATTTGTGTTGCTACGATGATAATAATAGTTTCAACGATATATTTTTGAAAACTGGAAAACAAATGAAAGTCTAAGAAATTCTATAAACGTTTATTCTACGAGTGTTAATACCATGTAAATAGTCAAACAGTGATCTACGTTATTTCCAGTATGGACAATTCATTTTGCACTGGAGTTAAAATGTTAATAATTTTGGAACACAGTCCACAGGACTAACAATCGGACTTGTGTTTTCAAAAAGATTGTCAGATGTGTTTGGAAGATTTCTGTATATTGTGTGTAAATAAGAGTGTGGATCGCCACACGTGGATGATGCTGCTTTGAGTATTATTCTTGCAGTCAGATTTTAACTTTAAATAAACTGAGATAATTTTACCAGATGTGTTTCACCAATTAAATCTCCTTCTATCCTTATTGTTGCATTGAGCCAAAAATCAGCAAAGCATTTTTATAAATTTGATGTCGTTTTTGCGATTTGCTTTAACCCATCTGGCGCTCCGGGATATTTTGATTCTCGTGCTGACTGATTATTGGTAAAATGCATATGTGGTCGTGCGGACTCCGGTCTAAACGGGCACAATGTTGGATTTTTATATGTGTAGGCCATAGTGTTATGTACTATCACAAGAACATTATTGCGTAGGTGTATTATTCAAACTTCAATCACATGATTAGGATACAAGATATAAAAACGATTTTAAAATTCTGCACAGCCACCATATTGAGGTTATGTAAAAATTGAACTAAATTAGATATCAGTGCATTACAGTGTGTATAAACATTTGCTGTACTATGTTTCACTGCGCTCGGATAGTTAAATCGCGAGGAAAGTTAATGTTTCAACTTTGTTTGGCCACCATGTTCGTATCGTACTTAACAGAGATTTTGGAGTCACATAGGCGAACTTATAGCATTACCCACCATCGCCGTGAAAAATTTCAGGGTGATATTTGAAATTAAAGTTGAAGAAACTGAAGAAAAGTCAAAAGCCAAAAAGGTGGGCAATAGACAGATTGAAAGTAAAGGATGTAAACGAAAGATTCAAGAAGAGTATAAAGGAAGGACTAATCAAAACCCCTAAACAAACTTCAATTGCAGACGAATGGGCACTTTTGAAGAATGAAATAACAAAATCCGCAGAAGAAAACATTGGTAGGAAAGAAAGAATAGGTAGAAAACCGTGGATCACTCAGGATATACTAGAATTGATGGATGAAAGGCGGAAACACAAGAATCTAAGAAATGAAGAGGGGAAAGCAGAATACAGACGTCTGAGAAATGAGGTTAACAAGAAGTGCAAGGAAGCGAAAGAAGAATGGTTGAAACAGAAATGTGCAGGTATAGAAAATTGTCTGAAATTAGGAAAAGTAGACACAGCTTATCGAAGGATTAAGAATACTTTTGGGGAAAAGAAGACTAAGTGCTGTAATATTAGGGACACAAATGGAAAGCCTCTAACAGATAGGGAAGAAAAGCTTGAGAGATGGAAAGCTTACATAGAGGGCTTGTATAAGGGAAAGGAGATTGAGAATCATGTAATGGAAAGGGAGGAGGAAATTTATGGGGATGCAAAAGGAGATGTAATATTGAGATCAGAATTTGACAGAGCATTAGAGGACTTAGGCAGGAACAAAGCACCAGGCATAGATGATATACCAATTGAGTTGCTACGCTGCATAGGAGATGAAGGTCTGATCAGGTTATTTCACTTGGTGTGTAGGATTTATGAGACAGGTGAGGTACCCCCTGATTTCAAGAAGAATGTTATCATCCCTATACCAAAGAAAGTGGGAGCTGACAGATGTGAAGATTACCGTACAATCAGCTTGATTACTCATGCTTCAAAGATCCTGTGTAGAATAATTTACAAGAGGATTGAAAGCCAGATCGAAACGGAGTTTGGTGAAGACCAGTTTGGTTTCAGGAGAAATGTAGGAACAAGGGAAGCTGTACTAAGTCTTAGGCTGATTTTGGAAGGTAGAATAAGGAAAGATAAGAGAACGTTCATGGCATTTGTAGACTTAGAAAAGGCTTTTGATAACGTTGATTGGACTAAATTGTTTGACATTTTGAAATCAATTCGAATCAAGTACAGGGATAGGAGGGTGATGTACAATCTATACAGAAACCAGACAGCAGTCATTCGAGCTGAAGGATATGAGAGAGAAGCTGGTATTCAGAAAGGCGTAAGGCAAGGCTGCAACTTATCACCCATACTTTTCAATCTTTACATTGAACAAGCAATGAAGGAAATTGGAGAAAAATTTAAAGTGGGAGTGAAGATTCAAGGAGAAATAATTTCAACTCTGAGATTTGCTGATGACATCGTCATCTTGGCCGACAAGCCTGAGGATTTGAATGAGTTTTTGAATGGTATGGATTCCGTCTTACAGAAGGACTTCATGATGAAAATTAATAAATGTAAAACAAAAATACTGGAATGCAGCCGAAATAAATCAGAAACCTCTATGGAGATCAAATTGGCAGGTTAAAAGCTGAAGGAAGTAGGAGACTTCTGTTACTTAGGAAGCAGAATAACCAGTGATGGACGAAGCAAAGAGGATATAAAAAGTAGGTTGGCTCAGGCAAGGAAAGCCTTTCTACAAAAAAGGAATCTGTTGACATCGAATATAGATTTAGGTATTAGGAAGTCATTTTTGAAAGCCTTTGTCTGGAGCGTGGCGCTCTATGGAAGTGAAACTTGGACTATTGGTGCAGCAGAAAAGAGGAGAATTGAGGCATTTGAAATGTGGTGTTACAGGAGAATGATGAAGATCAGATGGGTAGATAGGGTTACAAACGAAGAGGTATTAAGGCGAGTGGGAGAGGAGAGATGTTTCTGGCGACTGCTAATGAAGAGAAGAGATAGGTTGGTAGGACACATACTAAGACACCCAGGAATAGCAAGCTTAGTTATGGAAGGAAGGGTCGAGGACAAGAACTGTAGGGGTAGACCAAGGTTAGAATATGTTAAACAGATTGCCTCGGATGTAGGGTGTGGTAGCTATGTAGAGATGAAACGATTAGCTCAGGACAGGGACGCATGGAGAGCTGCATCAAACCAGTCAAAAGACTGACGACTCAAACAACAAACAACATTTGAAATAGTTTCGGAGATATAGAATGCTGGTGAAATGTTTCGCACAGCCACCATGTTAGATTGAGGAGACGTAATAACATTTGAAGGGCGTGGTCGGGGTGGCATAAAACGGTACTATGACCTTACCGAGTTTCATTGAAATCGCTCCAGCCGTGCGATTCCCTCGGTGTGACTACTGACTAATACGCAGAAGAAAATATAGTGTTCAGTATCGCTTGAGGGATATGCCTCCAGTGCACTAGTACCATACGGGATGCAGCATATCGACACATATCGACCTTTCTGATAACGCGCGTTCGTTGGGCTGCATACAATAATATTATTAGGGGCAGCTGATTCACCTGGTATATATATCCAATTTCATTACCACTATGCCACTCATATGAAACAACAACAAAAACAAGAAGATTTTAGAAGGGTCACTGACCCTGTTTAAACTGATAATCTACGTAAAATGCATAGACATTAACCATTATGAAGATGGTGTTAAATATTATTCGTGTTGACTGATATTAATCGCGAGTATTTAAAAGGGACGTAAAACCAAAAACATTATTATTATTATTATTATTATTATTATTATTATTATTATTATTATTATTATGTTATTAATCGCAAATTATTAAGTTCGCCTTGTCAAACACTAGAAAGAAGTTTAATAATTAAATTTATGTTCGACGATGTCGAAATGTAAACATTATGGGTCAGAAAACTGTATCTTAATGAGGCTCATTATAACACTATTTTTCATTATGAAACAGTTTCTCCCACCAATCAGAGCTCAAGAAACAGTTGTATAAGGATTCCTTCGCGCATGCGCTCAAAATCCAACATGTACATATAAATTGCCGAAAGGGCACCGTCCATATGTTTGCGTAAATAAACTGCCAAGCACACAGAGCGCATGCGTCGGTCGGTCAGAGAGCTTGGAAAACAGAGATTCCTACCCAGCGCTCTCACTCCGATCACAACATTCTAGTGACTGGATGTTAACAGATATTTATGAATATTTATGTTAAAACATAAACGCTAGTTTTATGAACATACTCGTGTCTTAATTAATGCCATTATAGGCTCGTTGCATAATGTACTATAATATGTACATGTTTCGGTATACAATTATACCCTCGTCACCGTAGATTGAATAATAAAAGAATCTAAAAACTATGTTAACAAACACCAAAGAGAAAATGTATATACTTACATTAAACCATTCGAATTTAAATAAAATGAAAGGTCACTAGAAAATTAGAAAACACATAAATAATCAAGATTCAAGTTAATATAAATCTACCTTAGTAGACTGTCTGTATTACACTGCTTCAGTTTGGATTCAACTAAAAAGTTTTTCAAGACGAGTGGGAGAAGGGAGATGTTTCTGGCGACTGCTAATAAGGAGAAGAGATAGGTTAGTAGGACACATACTAAGACACCCAGGAATAGCAAGCTTAGTTATGGAAGGAAGGGTCGAGGACAAGAACTGTAGGGCAAGACCAAGGTTAGAATTTGTTAAACAGATTGCCTCGGATGTAGGGTGTGGTAGCTATGTAGAGATGAAACGATTAGCTCAGGACAGTCAAACATTGTTACGCATTTCACCACTTCTTTATACATGGAAAATGGTAGATTTATACTAATTTTAATATTGTTTCTTTTATGTATTTTCTATTTTTTGTGATTTTTCATTTTTTTAAATTCTAATGGTTTATTGTAAGTATATACATTTTCTCTTTGGTATTTTGTTAACATAGTTTTAAGATTATTTTATTATTCAATCTACGCTGAAGAGGGTATCATTGTATACCGAAATATGTACGTAATAATTTAATTATTAATCCTCTTTCTAGTGTTTGACAAGACGGCTTTTATAATTTAAGACTAAAAAAATATGTTTTATATTATAGAGTTAATAATTTGCGGACATTATTCAGCATACGTGTCTTCCCTGATTACAGTTCCGAACATACTCGTGAGAATACGTATCATCTGCTGACACTCATGTTGGGTTGTTATTTGGGGTCGGTCCTTCCGTGCGGCTGCACGTGGATGTTGGGAGAGGAGACCATCTGTGCCACACTAGCGTCATAAGGCCATAAAGGAGAACTTCTAAATTGTGTTTTGTTTCAGAGTTCAAAGTTTCATCTCACTGGACTCAGTCTCATGGCTTCCAGGATCACGCGTGTTCGCAATGATTTACTGTATCTCCTACTTGAAGGATAATGCTAAAGGTCAAGTGATCACGTTCGTCTACATTTAAACTTTGAATCCTACAAAGCTCATCATAGGAGGGATGTGCTCTAGTACAGCCAAGGGTGTTTATACTCTGTGTGACCATCTCACAATCTGCTTCGTGGCGTACTGACTAGCATTCTTGGCAGTCAACGCAGAGGCCCGGGTTTGTATCCCGGCTCTGCCAATAAATTTAATTCTGGTCTGAAGTCTGGAATGGGTATTTAGCTTCGTGAGGCAAAACTGAGAAGAGATGTGTTCGTTTCCTACCCCAGTCATCCGAAGAGTGGGCTTCAGTGGCGTAGTTGGTAGCTTCTATGCCCACGATCCCGAGTTCAAACCAGGCTGACGTCGTCGGATTTTTAACAGCGTTAAAATCCTTCAGTATGCTTTCCTTCGGAAGGGAAGTGAAGCCGGCGGGCCCATGTCATAGATTTATGAAAAAAAACGAACACTAAAATTCGTAGTGTGTGGCCTAATTTCTACGTTGTATTTCATTAAAAACGCTCTATCAAGTTCCAATGTTCGTCGCTAGAAGTCAGTGGCATACTGTAGCCAAAGTTGGAACTACTTGAAATTGAACTTACTCAATCATTTTCATTCATTTCATCTCATCCACACGCGACTGGGCCTTCCACTAACTACAGTTGTGTGGACCTATATTTGTAGATTAGATATGATTAACGCACTATTAGGTTCCAAAGTCCGCCACCAGGTGCCGGTTTAGGTGGCATCTAGTAACAAGTTCGCAGTTAGGTGTCGTTGACGGTAGCATTTGGTAGCAAAAGTAGGAAATTCTTTAAATTGATCGTCTGCAGTTTTTCTACCTGAATTATGGATAACACACACTGTGCCCAACTCTAGGAATGGGTATTCCAAGTTTCAGACACCTAGATATCAGGGGAAAGGCTGTAGCCGCTTTTGAAAGTTCAGATATTTGAATATCGCGCTACATTGCTTCTCGAAGCATTTCGAAGGATTTTACCGATAGTTGGATGTCAAGTGACGTAGCGAGTAACAGCAGAGGTGGAGGCTATTTATTGATTAAATAGTTAACTATGGAGTAGAGACTTGAGACTGGGATCAGATTACTGGCACGGCCAAATGAAAGAGAATGCAATTAGTATCAAGTAAATCGGACCAGGGATTCAAGAGATATGAGGATTTCTAGATATCAGGCGATGACGCGTGACCCTGACCGTTTTGAATAAAAGCCAGCTGGAGCAGGCATAGGTAGTTCACTTCAACACAAGCACTTGGCAAGCAAGTTGCGTCTACGCTGAGCCAAGGCACATGGTTGCCGCATCTACGCAGAAGTTCTTTTCAAATCGTGATAGTCACGGGAAGTGCTGCGCAAACGAGTTGGAACTTAGTAAGTTTCTGGTGAGGAGAATCACTGAGGTGATTGTATTTCTACAGACATTGGTGGAAATATTTATATTTCCAAAAAGGACATATGCTAGACTCTGTCTAGAAAATAGTATTTTGTCACAGTCCAGTAGTAACTTAATACTTGGATGTTTAAATCCAATTTCAAGTCAGTTTTCATTTTTGTAACTAGTTAACCACTTCGATCTGTCAGTACACTGAAGACTAGTCTATAACGGTGGTGTTCATTAGTCTACGCAAGGGAAACTGCAAGTTGTCTAGCGCATGGCAGATGGTGATATTAATAAACCATGCCCAGGGAACGATCTTCAGAACAGCCGTTAACTGCTTAGACTGTCAATGTTTTTCTTGTACTGATGAGATTACAGTGAGTTACGTTACAACTGACACATTTAAGAAGAGATCACTTAGATCTGACCCTATTTCAACAAACTGTTATGGCTTTGTTAGAAGCTCATATTAAAATGGAACCACAGTTTATTCAAACGTCGAAAGATACTACCACTATGTCTGACTAGACGATTTGTGGGTCTACAATGGCGGCCGATACAAGGATTATACGTGCTTGTCCGATAGGGCATGTCTACGGATAAATCTGGTACAGACCAGGTTTACTACACTTCAAGACCATCAAGAATTGTAAGCCACATTTGAATTATATTATGCTTAGCTAATTGGAACAAACTATTTTTCTGCAGATGACCAACATATTTTTTTCGTCGTATTTAAAGCTTGTAATGATTTACGCAAGACTTGTTAGAGTTATTCTGAGCATTTTCAGCACTCAGAACAGTTTAGGATCGATGACCGAGCATTTCGAGCATTTATTTGAATTTTTCATATTTTTGGGAAATCACGGTAATCAGCCGATGTAACTGTAAAAGTTAAATTTATTTTTGTTGAGGAATGGATATTTTTTCCATATTCGAAGGTTCGAACATGTGGATTCTCACATAATGAGATGATAATTAAAATGATACAAATACTAATAATAATAATAATCCAATAATAATAATAATAATAATTTTTATAATTTTTCTAAATAATTCTTGGATATTATATTTTATAATAATCATATGTATTGAGAAAGAGCCTATGAAGTAGTTTAATCATTTCTAGTCTGGAACAGGAGATTTTCCGAAGGAGAGTGGTTAGCGCAAGCCCGCATTCAACCAACATTTCAGTTCTGGTTGAACAGTTGATATTTGCATTGAGCAAAGTACATGTTTCAGATAACACGGAGAGGCATGAAACGGGAAGCAAATGATATTTGTATCAAATAGGATATTATTGTATTTATATAAAATCATGACGTAAATACACTCGAAAGTGAAATGAAGATTTTCATAAGTATGGTAAATTCACGGGTTGAACTGAATGGTAAAATAAAATAAACTTGTAAGTTTATTAATCTTCCAGTGTTGATAACAAGCAGAGGCTTGATTTATTGTATAAATTTTGGGAAGATAATTTATGTGTGTGGAGTAGTTGAAATGCCATTCCCAGGTGCGCATGTTAAGTCGCAGGAATGAAGGTTTTTTCGAGCATCAATCAAATAGCAGGTTCGATGGCTCAGGTTTATAGTAGGAGTATTGGAGCCACACATTTCGTCGTATGAATAACCCGAAGGTTATTTCTTTGAAACCATCAGTTCTTATTTCAACCTTGTTTACGAATTCCATTTAGACTTTGATTTTGCTAGAACCCGGATTTGTCATGATAGTAGTTTATTCTTCTTCAGAGGAAGACCTTTGCCGTTGTTGTTATTGTAATATTGTGTTCTTACACAAATAATAGAATGGGCCACTGACAATTAAAAATAATTCTTTAACCACGAATAATTTGAAGGATATTTTCAATCCTAGTGCCATGAACTAAATGAATTCATTATAAAACTACAATTCTAATTTCCGCATTCTGTCGAAGAATTGCAAGTTGTGAAAGTTGCTAAAAATGGCCATGAATTTAAATATTTTTATAATAATGATTCCAAGTGGGAAATCTAATAGTTGAATGGTTCAACCATTTATTGATCAAGTTGATGATTCAGAAATCATATATTTTGTTTGGAACTTGAAGTTCATAATCGAGTCACTTCTCGAATGTTTAATGTCAGAAGAACAATTAATTGTTGTTGTGCTTCGCACAGTTCTTCGATGCTATGCTCAATGGTCAAATACTTTTCAGATGTTATTAATATGTGTTAATAATTTGTGTTGCTTCAATGATGATAATATTTTCAACGATATATTTTTGAAAACTGGAAAACAAGTGAAAGTTTAAGAAATTCTATAAACATTTATTCTACGGGTGTTAATATCATGTAAATAGTCAAACAGTGATCTACGTTATTTCCAGTATAGACAATTCATTTTGAGCTGGAATTAAATGTTAATAATTTTGGAACACAGTCCACAGGACTAACAATCGGACTTGTGTTTTCCAAAAGATTGTCAAATGTGTTAGGAAGATTTCTGTATATTGTGTGTAAATAAGAGTGTGGATCGCCACACGTGGATGATGCTGCTTTGAGCATTCTTGCAGTCAGATTTTAACTTTAAATAAACTGAGATAATTTTACCAGATGTGTTTCTCCCAATTAAATCTCCTTCTATCCTTATTGTTGCATTGAGCCAAAAATCAGTAAAGCATTTTTATAAATTTGATGTCGTTTTTGCGATTTGCTTTAACCCATCTGGCGCTCCGGGATATTTTGATTCTCGTGCTGACTGATTATTGGTAAAATGCATATGTGGTCGTGCGGACCCCGGTCTAAACGGGCACATAAAATAAGATAGAGAGAGAAATGGCTTCGAACGTGGGTCTCGATTTAGACATGGTCAATCGCATGCCGATTTGAAATTGTGATAATTTTTTTTTGAAATATTTAGGGAGTTGAGAGATGTCTGGTTTGGATGAATAAATTAATAGGAAACCCAATTAGTGGGGAAGATTAAAAATTTAACTGGATTAATAATTAGAATGGGTTTGATTATTTTGATAATGGCTTAACCATTAGGGCGTCAAGTAAATTCAGTAGTAAACGTTCGATGACTGGATATACACATCATTAGAATCCAGGTGGAGGATATTTGAGAACTTGCATATTTTTCTTGTGATAGTATGGTAAATGTTATTCGTAAAAGTAGAGAATTTTGTTTTTCCATCACGTCGATATTAGGACAAATCTCATTTTATTATAGTGTTCCAATTAGCTATTCATATTTCTTGTTCTAGTTATAAGCTTGTGTTTGCCACTGTTGTATACCCCTAAGTTTTGAATAATAATTGAAATTATGGAAGAAATGATGAGAATGATGAGGAGTTTGGAGGAGAGTTCAAAACAGGCTGGACTGCGTGTCGCAGCCATTATGATAGAAAATACTGAGGCTTTAGAAAAGAAACTTAAGGAAAATTCTGATTCTTTAGAGAATAAACTTAAAGAAAATTTGAATGATAAACTTAAAGAAAATTCTGATTCTTTAGAAAATAAACTTAAAGAAAACTCTGATTCTTTAGAAAATAAACTTAAAGAAAACTCTGATTCTTTAGAAAATAAACTTAAAGAAAACTCTGATTCTTTAGAAAATAAACTTAAAGAAAATTCTGAGTCTTTAGAAAATAAACTTAAAGAAAGTTTGGAGGATAAACTTAAAGAAAATTCTGATTCTTTGGAAAGTAAACTTAAAGAAAATTCTGATTCTTTGGAAAATAAACTTAAAGAAAATTCTGATTCTTTAGAAAACAGGTTAAAAGGGAACTTCAAAGAAAATTTAAACAGTAAATTTAATTCAATGGAAAGTAAATTTAAAGAGAATTCTGAAATTTTGAAAATGACACTTGAAAGTAAAATGAATAAATTATGCGAAAAAACACATGAGCTCGAAACTTCATTAGCTACTAACGCAAGTTTAATGGACGATAAATTTCGCGATGCCGATCTTCGATCCCAAGGCTTAGCTGATAGGATAGAACATGGTCTTAGGAAAGTTGGTGAAGACATGGTCAGCCTGGAAGTCCGAGTGAAGAAGGAGAGTAACGAGATGGGAATTCTAGTTGTTCAACGTTTAACGGAACAATTCAAGGAACTTGTCATGGGAGAAATAAGAGAAGGTGTGATTAGTGAATTGCAAACTGAAATTAAAACCACAGTTGTCAATGAAATTAAAGACACACTCAAGCTGGAGAACCAAGAGGGAATCAAGGAGATTAGGGAATCTTTGTCATCCCATATCGAAGTAATAGCCAAAGATATCCAAGCAACTCAGAAGGACATATCAGATATGACAGGGTCATTGAAAAGTCATGAGGCTGTTATGAACCAGATATCCAATGATGTCAAAGAAAATTGTAAAGAGACTGAAGCAATCAAGAAGATGGCAGAAGAAAACCAGAAGGAACTTGAGGCTATGAAAAGTCAAATCAAGGATGAGAAACAGTCTGATCATCTGTTGAAAATGCCAAATGTAAGGGGAAAGGAACAGATACAGATAAATCTAGGAGGAGCTAGAGAGACTGATAGACAGGATGAGGTCAGGACAGTATTTCAATCCAACCCCATAACTGTATTTAAGAATATAGAAGACAAGCCTTCTAAATTTTCAGGGCGAGATTCTGTAACACCCGTGGAATTTTTGAGAGAAGCAGGTGATTACCTGAAAGATTCTAAGATCCCTAAAGAAAGACAGATCCGAGTGATAGGGAAGTTCTTGGAAGGTCCTGCACTTTTGTGGTTCAGAGCATTTAGATCCACTCTAACCACTTTTGAGGAGTTTTCTCATGGGCTATTGAAGAAGTTTTGGTCCCCGGAAACCCAACAGCAAGTTAGAGCAGAGTTATATTCGAAGAGATTTTCGACGTCACAACCTACTCGATACTCTACGTACTTTTCTGGACAGCTGTCTAAACTTCAACATTTAGATCCGCCGATGCCAGATAACGAGTTGATCACTGCATTGATACGCCAATTTCCAGCAGACGTCCAGAGGACTTTGATCGCTGCTGATATCTATAATATGGAACAATTTGATGAAGTATTACAGAAGCTGGACCATACAAACTCTCAATTCTTCCATCAGAAGGGAGCAAAGAATAACAACGCTGTGTATGCTGTTATGGCTGATAGTTATTCTCAGACACCTCGAGAGATTCGAGAGGAGCGAGAAGAGAAATCGCCGAGGGAAGATTCCAATAAGAGAGGATGGAACCAGTACAGTAACAGATACAGTTACAAACCATATGCGAGACCAGATGGTGGTAATCGATACAACACTCGATGGAGAAGACCACGTGATACTCAAGGAAGGTACCAAGAAAGAAGATCCTATGGTAGAAATAACTACAACAACAGAGGGAATGTAGATACTCGTCAGTCCAATGAAGAGTTTAACAAGGACACAAGGAAAAATTTGGAAGCAAGACACCAAGATAACTTGCAATTTTTGGAGCAGAGGCCCAATGATCCAGGTCCATCGGGAACACAACAATCCCGGGGGAATGGTAATGAAAAAAAAAAAACTTCGAATTCACAGTAGAAGATAGAATTTTGATTACTTTCACTTCCAGAATTATTAAATGGCAAGCAGAGGATGATGATTTAATTCAACAGAATGACGAACGAAAAGAAATGGGTACCAGAATAAGAATGCCAATCATATCATGCGAAGTATTTGGTATGCCTGTCGATACTTTGATCGATACTGGGGCTATGCTTTGTCTGGTGAGTGAGAAGCTTTATATTCTGTGGAAGCTCAAAGAGAATTTAGAGGAGATTCCAGTATCAGGAATTAAGATCCAAGGAATAATACCCAATAAAATATCTCTGTGTAAAACGCAATTGTACTTATGTATTACGATTGGAGGACATGATTTCCGACATGTGTTTGTTGTAATGAAGGACATGGCTTTTGACATGATATAGGGAGCAGATTTCATTCAGAAATATCAAGCAGTGATAGATATGAAGACAGAGACGATTAAATTCAAGAATACCGAAGAGATTAACTTCGAGGGAAAAGAAGAGGAAGACATCGAGGGAGATGCTCAATGGTCTCTGATTTTTCATGAAGCTGAAGGAAGAGAAGTCTACACTGAGAAGGAGTCCCCAGAGTTAGGGAAGATTTTGGAAGAGTATCAAGATATTTTTGACATTAAGCCTGGTGAAATTAAGGATTTTGAATATCATATTCGTGTGAATGATGATGCACCTTTTCATGCTAAATTGTATCCAGTAGCAGAAAAGCACCGAGAAAGAGTAAAAGTGCTTATCAAGGAAATGGAAAACAACAATGTGATTGAAAAGTATACTACATCTTATGTCAATCCATTAGCAGTAGTGTCTAAGCAAGATGGAAGTCTGAGACTATGTTTAGACGCGCGAAATTTGAAGTCAAGATTACTGCCAGAGTATGACAGACCACCAATCATTAGGGAACTGTTAAGGAAATTCCAAGGCAAGGTCTGGTTCTCTAATATTGATCTCACTTCGTCCTACCATCATATTAGGCTTAGTGAAGATTCTAAGAAGTTTACAGGATTTATGTTTGACCAGCAAACATATGTATTCCGTCGTTTACCATTTGGAGTCAAAACATCTGGATCCGTTTTGATCAGAGCCCTGGAACAAAATTTGAGTCCTGAAGTAAAAGAGATAGCAATTCGTTATATTGATGATATCTTAATTGCATCCGAGACTAAGGAGGAACATTTGCTACATCTTCAAATGTTATTCGCAGATTTGAGAAAAGCGAACTTCAAGGTAAACCTTCGAAAATGTCAGTTCTTTCGAAAGGAAATAAAATTTTTGGGTCACATTTTGGATGGAGAAGGATACCGTCCCAATAGACGAAGATACAAGCAATTGCAAATTTCCCTAGACCTACTAGAGTGAAGAATGTCCGCAGTTTTCTCGGGACATGCCAATTCTTTGCAGGGCATTGTCCGAACTTCACCAAAACAGTTGCGCCATTGCGGGAGTTGTTAAAGACAGGAAATAAATGGAAATGGGATAAAGATTGTGAACAATCATTTCAAGATGCCAAGAGGTTATTGGTAAACAGTGTGAAATTGGAGTATCCTGACTTTACCAAGAATTTCATCATAGAATCTGA
Organism: Meconema thalassinum; assembly: GCA_946902985.2. Classification (NCBI taxonomy): domain Eukaryota; kingdom Metazoa; phylum Arthropoda; class Insecta; order Orthoptera; family Tettigoniidae; genus Meconema; species Meconema thalassinum. Next base: position 597,318,997 of record OX336388.2, on the reverse strand, counting down.
TGCATCCACCGTAGGGATTGGAGCTATTCTACTTCAAGAAGATGAAGACCACAAGAGACATTACCTGGCGTTCATTAGCAGGAAACTTCGTCCATCAGAGAGAAATTATTACACCACAGAGTTAGAAGCACTTGCTGTAATATTCGCTTTGGAGTCGTGGAAGAAAATGTTAATTGGACATTCAGTCATTGTGAGGACTGATCACCACGCATTGGAGTTCATTTTGAGAACAAACTTTGCCAGCGATAGAATAACTAGATGGTCACTTTTTATTCAGCAATTCAACCTAGTTATTGAACACACTCCTGGAAAGTTGAACGTGGGAGCTGATTTGTTGAGTAGAGCAGTGGAGTCTACATCTAAGGTTTTTCAAGTTAACCTGACGCAGGAGGATGAAGATACCTTGAGAAGGTTAAGGTTATTGCATTTATCCCAGAGGAGAGACCGACGTCTTAGGAACATTTTTCGTTTTCTACAGGGAAACATGGATCCCAATGATGATGATTTTGTGGAAACTGAAAGAATTTCAAGAGATTTTATGATGTTAGATGGTTTAATCTACAAGTTTGCAGATCCCGACCATACGAAGCTGAGAGTAGTGATACCTCCCCGATTGCAAAAACCCATTATTTGGATGGCACATAGAATCGCAGGTCATGCTGGAGTAGATAAGACAGTCAACATGATTCAAGAGAAATTTTCGTGGGAGCGAATGCGACAAACTGTCAGAAACACTATTCGAGAATGCGACTTATGCCAAAGGAGCAAACATAATTCCAGATTATTGAGAGAATTACCAAGGCCTATTATTCCTTCTAAGCCTTGCGAAATCTTCGCGACTGATTTATATGGTCCTCTCCCAAAGTCTAAAAGAGGTAACCGATATATTTTGGTGACCATGGATGTTTTCAGCAAATACACCATGTTACATCCAATTCAGAAGGCAAACGCAAAGTATTGTGCGAAGAGAATTAGAGATAGCGTAATTCCGGAAGCAGGCAAACCGGAATTCCTTTTATCCGATCGTGGACCTCAATTCACATCTTTGGAATTTCGAACCATCATGAATAATCTTGGAATTAGACAATTGTTTTGTTCTATTAGACATCCAGAGAGCAATCCAGCGGAACGCGTGATGGCTGAGATAGCAAAATTTTGCCGCCTCTATTGTCCAAATGAGCATTGGAAATGGATGGATGTTCTTTCTTTAGCATCCGAATCCATCAACTCTACTATTCATGAGAGTACTGGACAGATTCCTATGTTGCTACATCATGGAATTAAACCAACACGATTATGGGATCGAATCATCTCTATTCCACCTGAGATTGAACCAAGTCGTCAGATGAGGGAAACTCTAGCTTTAGACAAGTTAAGGAGTCAAACTGAGAAGAGAGAGCGCAGAGTGAGAGGAAAGCGTTTTCGCAGACCCTTGCGCGTAGGAACTCTTGTTTTAGTGAAAAGACCTACACCCTCTGACGTGCAAAATCGAGTGTACTCGAAATTTGCAAGCCTTTACGCTGGACCCTACCGTATTGCGGAAGTAAACAATAATGGAAGCTATGAAGTAGCCAATACACGAACTGGTAACATCGTGGGAACTTATAATGCATCGAATTTGAAGATCTATGATTCAAGAACCAGATGATTTAATGTGTAGATAGGAAAAATAAAAATTTTACAATTTTTATTTTTTGCTAGGTGTGGGGTGGATGTGCCCAACTCTAGGAATGGGTATTCCAAGTTTCAGACACCTAGATATCAAGGGAAAGGCTGTAGCCGCTTTTGAAAGTTCAGATATTTGAATATCGCGCTACATTGCTTCTCGAAGCATTTCGAAGGATTTTACCGATAGTTGGATGTCAAGTGACGTAGCGAGTAACAGCAGAGGTGGCGGCTATTTATTGATTAAATAGTTAACTATGGAGTAGAGACTTGAGACTGGGATCAGATTACTGGCACGGCCAAATGAAAGAGAATGCAATTAGTATCAAGTAAATCGGACCAGGGATTCAAGAGATATGAGGATTTCTAGATATCAGGCGATGACGCGTGACCCTGACCGTTTTGAATAAAAGCCAGCTGGAGCAGGCATAGGTAGTTCACTTCAACACAAGCACTTGGCAAGCAAGTTGCGTCTACGCTGAGCCAAGGCACATGGTTGCCGCATCTACGCAGAAGTTCTTTTCAAATCGTGATAGTCACGGGAAGTGCTGCGCAAACGAGTTGGAACTTAGTAAGTTTCTGGTGAGGAGAATCACTGAGGTGATTGTATTTCTACAGACATTGGTGGAAATATTTATATTTCCAAAAAGGACATATGCTAGACTCTGACTAGAAAATAGTATTTTGTCACAGTCCAGTAGTAACTTAATACTTGGATGTTTAAATCCAATTTCAAGTCAGTTTTCATTTTTGTAACTAGTTAACCACTTCGATCTGTCAGTACACTGAAGACTAGTCTATAACGGTGGTGTTCATTAGTCTACGCAAGGGAAACTGCAAGTTGTCTAGCGCATGGCAGATGGTGATATTAATAAACCATGCCCAGGGAACGATTTTCAGAACAGCCGTTAACTGCTTAGACTGTCAATGTTTTTCTTGTACTGATGAGATTACAGTGAGTTACGTTACAACTGACACATTTAAGAAGAGATCACTTAGATCTGACCCTATTTCAACAAACTGTTATGGCTTTGTTAGAAGCTCATATTAAAATGGAACCACAGTTTATTCAAACGTCGAAAGATACTACCACTATGTCTGACTAGACGATTTGTGGGTCTACAATGGCGGCCGATACAAGGATTATACGTGCTTGTCCGATAGGGCATGTCTACGGATAAATCTGGTACAGACCAGGTTTACTACACTTCAAGACCATCAAGAATTGTAAGCCACATTTGAATTATATTATGCTTAGCTAATTGGAACAAACTATTTTTCTGCAGATGACCAACATATTATTTTCGTCGTATTTAAAGCTTGTAATGATTTACGCAAGACTTGTTAGAGTTATTCTGAGCATTTTCAGCACTCAGAACAGTTTAGGATCGATGACCGAGCATTTCGAGCATTTATTTGAATTTTTCATTTTTTTTGGGAAATCACGGTAATCAGCCGATGTAACTGTAAAAGTTAAATTTATTTTTGTTGAGGAATGGATATTTTTTCCATATTCGAAGGTTCGAACATGTGGATTCTCACATAATGAGATGATAATTAAAATGATAGAAATACTAATAATAATAATAATCCACTAATAATAATAATAATAATTTTTATAATTTTTCTAAATAATTCTTGGATATTATATTTTATAATAATCATATGTATTGAGAAAGAGCCTATGAAGTAGTTTAATCATTTCTAGTCTGGAACAGGAGATTTTCCGAAGGAGAGTGGTTAGCGCAAGCCCGCATTCAACCAACATTTCAGTTCTGGTTGAACAGTTGATATTTGCATTGAGCAAAGTACATGTTTCAGATAACACGGAGAGGCATGAAACGGGAAGCAAATGATATTTGTATCAAATAGGATATTATTGTATTTATATAAAATCATGACGTAAATACACTCGAAAGTGAAATGAAGATTTTCATAAGTATGGTAAATTCACGGGTTGAACTGAATGGTAAAATAAAATAAACTTGTAAGTTTATTAATCTTCCAGTGTTGATAACAAGCAGAGGCTTGATTTATTGTATAAATTTTGGGAAGATAATTTATGTGTGTGGAGTAGTTGAAATGCCATTCCCAGGTGGTGCGCATGTTAAGTCGCAGGAATGAAGGTTTTTTCGAGCATCAATCAAATAGCAGGTTCGATGGCTCAGGTTTATAGTAGGAGTATTGGAGCCACACATTTCGTCGTATGAATAACCCGAAGGTTATTTCTTTGAAACCATCAGTTCTTATTTCAACCTTGTTTACGAATTCCATTTAGACTTTGATTTTGCTAGAACCCGGATTTGTCATGATAGTAGTTTATTCTTCTTCAGAGGAAGACCTTTGCCGTTGTTGTTATTGTAATATTGTATTCTTACACAAATAATAGAATGGGCCACTGCCAATTAAAAATAATTCTTTAACCACGAATAATTTGAAGGATATTTTCAATCCTAGTGCCATGAACTAAATGAATTCATTATAAAACTACAATTCTAATTTCCGCATTCTGTCGAAGAATTGCAAGTTGTGAAAGTTGCTAAAAATGGCCATGAATTTAAATATTTTTATAATAATGATTCCAAGTGGGAAATCTAATAGTTGAATGGTTCAACCATTTATTGATCAAGTTGATGATTCAGAAATCATATATTTTGTTTGGAACTTGAAGTTCATAATCGAGTCACTTCTCGAATGTTTAATGTCAGAAGAACAATTAATTGTTGTTGTGCTTCGCACAGTTCTTCGATGCTATGCTCAATGGTCAAATACTTTTCAGATGTTATTAATATGTGTTAATAATTTGTGTTGCTTCAATGATGATAATATTTTCAACGATATATTTTTGAAAACTGGAAAACAAGTGAAAGTTTAAGAAATTCTATAAACATTTATTCTACGAGTGTTAATATCATGTAAATAGTCAAACAGTGATCTACGTTATTTCCAGTATAGACAATTCATTTTGAGCTGGAATTAAATGTTAATAATTTTGGAACACAGTCCACAGGACTAACAATCGGACTTGTGTTTTCAAAAAGATTGTCAAATGTGTTTGGAAGATTTCTGTATATTGTGTGTAAATAAGAGTGTGGATCGCCACACGTGGATGATGCTGCTTTGAGCATTCTTGCAGTCAGATTTTAACTTTAAATAAACTGAGATAATTTTACCAGATGTGTTTCTCCCAATTAAATCTCCTTCTATCCTTATTGTTGCATTGAGCCAAAAATCAGTAAAGCATTTTTATAAATTTGATGTCGTTTTTGCGATTTGCTTTAACCCATCTGGCGCTCCGGGATATTTTGATTCTCGTGCTGACTGATTATTGGTAAAATGCATATGTGGTCGTGCGGACCCCGGTCTAAACGGGCACAACACTAATACAGCGATCACAATTAACACCGGTTATTAGACAGATTCTACACACACTTTAAGTACACGGGGCTATATGACCACTTTTTCGCAGCCCCTAAACTGAGGATCCATCCAACCAACCAAAAGTGTGTTACGTGATTTTCCACTTCTCTCCAGGAAATTGCAGGGATGGTGCCTATCCTGAGGCCACGGCCGCTTCCTAACCAAATCCTACTTCAATTACAAATACACACACTAATATAGACGGTTCGCCTCGTTGCTAGCACTCTTTGCTGTCACCGTGGAGGCCCAGGTCTGCCAAGAAATCTTTCTTGTCGGACGGCTGGAACGGCGTACACTCAGCCTCGTGAGGTAAAACAGAGAAGAAGTGGGTTCGATTCCCACCTCAGCCATCCTGGAAGTGTTTTCCGTGGTTTACGATTTCCAGACTAGGAGAATACCGGGATGGTACTGTACCAGTATTTTCCTGTTGAGATTAAAGCAATTTTGGTTTGGATATTTTAATGTAGAGCCGCGATCTTTTGAATGCACGAGAATATTCACGCAAACTGAATCCCAGCTGGTTAAGGAGAACTGCTACTATCCCGCAACAACTACTTGCGGCCAGACGAGTTCACAGTTGCGTCATGCGCTAGCAGATGACAGCCAAGGTCAATATTCCGTAAAAGGAAAGGGGCGATATACTCGTAGAAGAAGTTTAATAATGAATTACAGAGATTACAGAGAGGACAGACGACATGGAAATGTTATGAATATTAACATACTGTATTACGAAGCTAGATCAATTGAGTTTTCACTCTATAGAAGGTGTTAAGGGGCAGTAATTGCATTTTTACGTATATAGATTTCGATATACATCGATAGGCTACCCTGGGGAGTGGGGGTATGCTCAGACAGTGGGAGTTTTGTGTCGTGAGAACAGACGACAGATTGATTCTTTAATTCAACGCGTCAAGAACACTCGGACGTGTGAAGTACCGTGAATACGTGAAGTGCGTATCGTGCATCGTTATACACACGTGGAGCAAGTTACGAGAAGGAACTTGAAGTTGGAAATACCATCGATACTATCATACAGAGGACTTGTTCTTCATTCTGTGATTGTTAAATCTGGAACTTCGAATATTTAGAGTGGAACTTTATAAATTATACGTCGCAGTGGAAAAACAATTCGATCTAGAGATTGTTCCATATACATTAGCAACATGTTATCAAGACTGTAGTTGGGAGGAACGATTACGCAGTTTTATGAACTTGCAATTATGAAGTGCTAAACTACTAAAGAAATATAACATCATGAGTAACTATGCAATAGAACATGTATAAGAATTATACAGTAAATTACCTCAAAGTCAGCGAAGGGAATTCTTTAGATAGCACTCTGAGATGGAATACTGTTACAAACGGAGAGATCTTCAACCAAGAGAGCAGGTGTATACTATCGCTACGAACGAGATCCAAGTGTCGTCTAGGAGAGATGCCATTGATTATTCGAGGAAGGACGAGCAGGGGGAAGGAGTTCATTTTTCCAGTTCGATGCCAGGAGGGTGAATAGCATTTCGGAACCAAGGTGTCATTGGGAGTAGGAATGGTTGTGTATTCAAATATACACATTCATCAGAAAGCCATCACAAGGTTGCTGGGAAGATTTTCATTATGTAGACAGTAGATTTAGAGCTATTTGTGGAGTAACCTTTCTCACCATATTTTCATGTATGTTGAAGTGAACAATAGTTTAATTATGACGTTTCTGTCATTTTAGCTATTCGTTTACCAAGATTTTGCTTCAATTATGAATGCATCTTTTACTTTACTTTTGGTATTTTCGATGCTTTTGAATTTAATACTTTAGAATTTCGTCGATTTTTATTTTGGCAATAGGCCTACGTTATGAAGATTTTTAATTCTTGAGAAGATTTTGCGATAGGAAGAAGATTGCGTATGTAAGAAGATTGCGCTTACAAGAAGAATATATTTTCGAATGATATTAATGAACATTATACAGGTATCATTCACGAATAACTTGGAATATTTGCTCAGTATAAGCTACGGTGAAATAGACGAGTTTTTTGATAATTGTAATAATACGTCGATTTGAAACTTAGATTTGAACTAAATGAGATTTTTGAATTCTGTATTGAGCCCGTATTCGCTCATGCTGGCGAGTATTTTTTCATGCCAAAGTTGGTAACACGAGATAATGAATCTCTGAATGCATCCGGAGAGATGCAGTTGTACTTTTGATTTCGTTGGAAGACTGTCAATATTTATTTTACCATGATAAGAGATGGTATTCTCTAATGTGCACCCTTGACTTTACCACATTCAGTATTTCTGTATATTTTCCAAGGAGAAGGGGCCTAACATTATCTATTTAGTACTTGAGACTAAGGAATGACACTGCGGTAATGCAGGAATAATGTCGAGAGACGTTCAACGACTCAACTAGTCTCAAAGCCAGTACAACCCGCTTCCGGGAGGAAAGCACTCGTTGATTGTCTAAGTTCATCACCGCATGCGTGCGTCACGCAGTTATAATAGTCCGGTCAAGTGACCGATGAGACGTCGGAAAGTGTAGGCATAAATCCGTTGGAAACGTAAGCCAGTTCATATTATAACGCACGAGATGTGTAGAGTGGAAAACTCCGTGGAAGTGTTGCTTTGTAAGCATTCGAAATCAGTGAAATATTACGGTGATTTAACCGGAAGCATGGCCGATGTGTGTGCCATTAAGAAGTGTGAGTAACTGTGATTTTGAAAGTGCCAGTGTCATATTTCACACCAGTGAGAATTGCATAAAATAATCCATGTTGTGTGAAATCGTAATTTTCTTGAACGACCGATGTCGCAGATTTCATCAGATAAAATTTTTCACCATGTGTGATAGTGGAAAAAGTGAGCCAACACGTGATTGTGTTGAGTAGAATCTGTGGAGCAGACATGGCCATTTGTTGAATAGAGTCTGCAAAATCACCAAGTGTAGATGCTGTGTTAATTTGCGAATCACACTAGAAGCAGTGAATTTCTTGTGTAACTTATCAACGTTACCACGATGTACGAGATCCACCAGAAAAGAAGAGCTTTACCACCGTTCACCATGTGGGTGATAGTGGCGTAGACACATTATGAGGGGATACCTAGCACCACAACAGCATAATCCAATGGAGGCTGAAGAACGGATCACAATGTGCCTATCCGAGCGTTGTAAGTACGGCCCACGCTCGAAATGGAAGGAATTACCCCTCAATTATTCCTGTAGGAATGAGGTGAGCTACAGTGTTCTTCGTGAGTCTAACTAATGTCTTTTTGTAAGGTGATGGTCTTTGGTGGAGTAGTTTTAACGATCGTACTTCGATTCACAGTCATCTAGTTAGGTTTTGTTTTAGTAGGTTTTTCTTCTAGTTTACCGACTATGGTAAATTTTCATGTTTCAATGCACATCGCAGCGTACGTCTCCAATGATTTTCCTAATCGTGAGTTAGTCACCTGATTAAATATGTGTGTGTTTTTATCACACGGTGCAATTAATGTAATTTTTATGTTCACTTTGAACGAACCAATTGTATGAGTAATTTAAATGGGGCTGTAATTAAGTAATTTAAATCAGCTGTTGCTGAAGTCAGTATTTTAAACCCCTATTTTGTGATATGTAAAGCACGCCACTGAGCAGGCAGATCCTCCAATGGGAGAGGTTATTTTATTACCTATTTTTGGGTATACATTTTTATTTGAGAGTGGAAAGTCTACCACTAGATTCGAGAGGAATCGATTAACAGTGTGAAGGAGTGTTATATCTTTCTATTTGTACTCCAAGTCTTGTTCACACTAGTAGCGTATCATTTACAATTAACGCCACTGTTTTATATGGTGTGAATGTTTATTTCATGCACTGGAAGTGCCTAGAATGCACATGTTTGATTTTTAACAAACTTGCTGGGAGTGTTACATCTTCCAAACACGTTAGTGCGAGTGGAATATCTCGCGTTCTGCGTGTTTTACTTTGCCCATGCAGACACATCATTGTCAATCTTTTTTGTCTACTATAAATATATCACGAACACTACAACGAATATTATCTTATTAACTGCAAGTATAGGATCACAATCTGAACATTTTTATGGATCCGATATGCTAAAGAAACGAACATTTGAAACTTTACTGTTAGCCCATGCAACTCGTAACAGTTTGGGAATGAACAAAATGTAAGTCACTTTGGGAGACAAGTGTTTTCAAGGTTACGCGCAGTAGTGCCAACCCATAATCCCAGGTGAGGTTAGACTTCTGACAGATTTAATGCTAATGCTTTTCTAAATGATGTGATCTACAGAAGCCAGTGTTTGTTAAGCTTTATAAAACTAGGTCAAGTTAACAGCGATATTAAGAATGCAATGATATTGTGTGACAGAAAGTCACGTATAATGTTAACGATCTTCGCATATGTTGTGAGCGAAGCAGATTTGAACAACCTTTATTGTTTAAGATTTTAGAATTGTCTTGTGAAACTGATTGACTTATCTGAGGCTGTGTTATTTTTTTCACGTGTTGTGAAGGTTTATGCCGTGTGTTTATGCACGATGGAAGGGGGGGGGGTTCCCTTAGTTTTTTAGGTTGCCGGCCTTGTTTCAAAGCTCATGCTCTTGACAGACCGAGGTTAAGGAAGTGGTCCAGCGGGACACTCTGTTACTTTAGATTTTTTTTTGAGTTTTTTGATAGCTCGGAGTTAGCTTGTTCGCGTGTACTTGGGTGTGCACCAGTGGTTTTATCCACCAGTTAGGAAGCCGTGCAGATGGTCAATCCGTATAATTAACAAATATGAAAACAAAGACAACTAATAATCACTCATTAAATAAAATTATGTAATGAATTTAAACGAAAGCAATAATTATAGTTAATCACCTACGCCTGTTTAACTTTGATCATGGTTTATAACTCGCTGACCATTGCACTGAGCTGTCGTCTTATTTCTTCGTTGATTTAAGCTTTAGACAGCTGACACATGCGACTGACAGGGATTTGGTCTACCCCAGAGTTTTCAACCCGTGGGCCGTGAACCATGTAACCTTTGTTCTACTGTTAACGAACAGTACTATGATTTCCTAGCTTACACATGATAGATGACCGATGGAAACAAACAGTAACCATCATGTGGTAGGAAGGATTAATAAGAATACTCTTGTGTGTGATACTTATTTATTAATTGCTGTGTAAACCCATATTCCCATCTTTCTTCTGCTACTTGTAGATATTTTTTGTTGTACAGTTGATTGTAAACTTGATTTGTGTTGTAAAGGATGACTCTAAATCACATTAGATTTTTGTTTAGTTGTTTTTACTACGGATGCTTCTCACCGTAGATTAGTTTAACATAGGATGAGCTTATATTAATTAAAAATTAAATGTAAATACGTGATGGTCACAGCTTACTTTGTTGTTTTTCCTGTCATGTTGACATTTTGCCATCATGTCGTTTCGCTTGGAAACGTCATGCCTTGTTAATTATAATTACAATTTTAAATCATTTGCACCATTTCCCTAGCATTGATGGTTTTTCTGATTGTATTTAGGAACAATCGAGGGGTGATTTTTACATAGAAGATAATAGTTTATCTTTGTTTCTTTAAATGTGTTTAGTTAACGGATTATCCGACTTATACCCCGATTGTAGGATAGGGGCTTATGATTTTAATAAATCATTTTGTGAAATTTACTTAAGCCTGGATTTTACTTTAATAGTTTTTAAGGGGATGCACTTCCTTGCGGGGTCTATGACTATGCTATGATGGGAACCTGATCCCTATGATGACGAGGAGTCTTGTGCCGGAATAGCCCACAAGGAGTGTACTCCAATCCTCTTAGGTCACATGTGTTCAAGGATGTGGTTATCTGGAAAGCTACACACGATCGGTGCTCTAACGGGCACAGTATTAATATATTCACTAGTCACTTTGGGAAGACTTCAATTTCTGAACGACGTTTAAGGTCATGATTTCCTGGTTTAGAATTATCTCAGTTTTTCCGATTTTCATTGATCTGAGATCATTTCTTGAGTCGATCTTTTCTAATGGTTTTTATTAAATTCAATCAACATTTGAAATAAACTCCATGGCGTAGGATTGATCGAACTTCATGAGCGTCTCGCATGTTTCGATTTTTGAGACTGAATTTGTTTGAGTCTTACCAAAACTTATACTCATGGTTCTTGATGGTCAAATTTTGGATAATAGTATTTTTCTTTCGAAATAATTAAGGATGTTACAAAGGAGGTTTTCGTATGGTGTTCGACATAAAGTGATCATGAACATATAACATATTATAATTCATAATGCAGAATTGATGTTTGAAAAAATTTGAAGTGGTAGAGGTATTTAAAACATATTTATATTAAACAACTAATGTATTGAAATGAGTCAAGAAGTGGTTGAATGGAATTATAACGTGGTAATATAATGTCGTCAAATATTTTAAGAAGTGGTGGAATTATGTATACAGTAATGTGAAATATAGTGAGAATGGTAAAGTTATTGATGAATTTATTGAACTATAATGCGAGCATATTGAAAGTTGATTGGTTAATTATTATGTAAGTTTCTTTTATCGGTGATTGAGCTCGAGCAGTGTTGTCAGAAAACATATATAGGAATATTTTTGTACCACGTATGAGTTTTAAGAATTGAAATATGAAGTGAAGGAATTTATTGACTAAAATATGGATCATGTTGAAATATTACAGTATTGCGAATCCTAGTGAAGCTTGCAATGATACTTTCGAAATATAATTATATAATATTACTCACGGATGATACAAAACAGGTCTGCATAGCTTAATTCCTTTTCGAATAGGACTTGATGTGACAAAGAAATAAACATGATATTACGCTAATGAGATAAATACATTTGTATGACGTGAATTATGCATAGATTCAGATATGATTAAATCTCTACATAGCTGTATATAATTTTGAATAATAATTACGTGTATAAAATAGGGTAAAATTTTTATTGGATGGATAATTTAGTGAGGTTTTCACATTTGAGTTAACAACTTCAGATGCATGAGGGCATCAAAATTATTATGATTATTGACGTAACATTGATTTTGAATATTTGATTGTCATTTACTTCATTTTTCTTCGATAAATAAATTGATATTGTATTTTAAATTTATTCCGACGTGGTGATTTATATTAATGAAATAATGTGTTCGGAAGGGCAGTGTTTGGTATTTTTCCAACGTAAGTCTTCAACCACGAGATCTTTCTTTGATTCTCGAGTTCTCCGTTTGAGCTAGTTTATTTTTGTATTTCCATTGGTTATTTTCTTAACGCATTATTACATCTTTGTGTATCCCTATTCCTGGTTGATCTTGTTGGTAGGATTTTGTTTCTTTTTCTTGTCGGGTACTTCCAGATTCTACGATCCAGCTGTGTCATCGGATTCAACAGAATACGAGTCCACGGGAATACGGGTACAATACCTAAATTAAAGCCACGGCCAAACCTTCACAACACCTGAATTACAAATACACACTCAATAAATACAGCCACCACAACAACACAGGTTATCAGACGAATTCCACACACACCCTAGTACACGGGGCTATATAACCACGATGTCGCAAAGTCTCTAAATGAATCATCAATAATATGAACATATCACTGACACGACGGCCAACTGTGGGCCTTGGCCTTCTGAAGATATTTCTTCCACTCTTCCCTTTTTACCGCTCCCCCAGGGGTTCACAACTTGTGGGACGTGGGTTGGTGACCACGGGACTCAAGCTGATTCCGGCATTGCTTCAACTTACTTGGGCCAGGCTCCTCTATGTCATATTTCCTATCAACTTCCCTTTGTCAACTATTGTACTTTTCCGACCCCGACGGTATTAGGGTAACAGAGGCCTAGGATGTATTTCAATTTTCCACCTTAATTGGCCCTTGTCTCATCTTTCCTGGTACATTCATTCTTTGAGGGGACAAACCTCTTGTTTTCTTTTTATGATATCTCCTGCCTTTTTTTCAAAGCCCTAAAGGAAGCAGGGTGTATGTAGCCCCAACACTTCTGGTGCACCCTGGATAGTGCTACATCCTCAGTCGCTCACAGCTAGTGAGTTTGGGATTTGGCGACCCCGATAGATACATGGGCTGGATCCAGTTTTCCCCCTTTTTCCATTACTTTTGAGGGGGACCGCCGGCCCCGTTGTGTGGGGGTAGCGTGCCTGCCTCGCATTTGGAGTCCGCAGGTTAAATTCACGGCTCCGTCAAGGATTTTAGAAGCAGACGTAAGGGCTGGAACGGGATGCACTCATTCTCGTGAGGACAATTGAGTAGCTTTCTGTCATTGCGCCAGCACCCAGTTCACGGAGACCAATATTAACGGCCGAGGGGACCTGACGCTCACCACGCGTCACCCTATAATTTGCAGGCCAATATAGATCAATACGAGGGAAAAAGGATAGTGTTCTGTATCTTTTGCGGTATATGCTTGCATTGCATACGTGATGCAAGCAGAGAAATATCGACCTTCCTGGTAACACGCGTTAGTTGGGCTGCAGAAAACAATATTACTAGGGTCAGGTGCTCTGTTCGGAGGGTGGTTGGATCCTCAAAACGTTCAACCGTATATTGTATGGGCAGGACTCCGGAAAACCTCAAGGCTGCACTATATTGAGGCGTAATAAGCAGGATGAGAAGTGGAGTAGTTTGCTGTTGATTTCCTCGCTGATCCAGAACAGCAGTACTGACCCTACGAGCAGCACCTCTCACAAGAACCGCAGATTCCACCCCTTAAAAAACAATAACCAACCAACATCCACAGGTACTATTGTCTGCGCACCTAGTGAGACGTTGGTTGATGACCACGGGACCCCAGCTGAGACAGTCAATGTTTCCACTTACTTGTGCCAGGCTCCTCTCTGTCATCTTTCCTGTCGACCTCCTATGGTCAACTCTTGTTATCTTCCGGTGTCGATGGTATTGGGGTATCCGAGGCCTATGGAGTCTTTAACTTTCCCGCCTTAACCATCTGTCAGGCGCGGTTTTGTGCGGGACGGCATCAGGTGCGGTGCATCAAAATGATCACACAACAAATTTACTTAACTCGAATTGTGTTTGAAACTATTTGTTAAGCATTTACTGTACGTGCGCATACATGTAATAGTTCTTCAGTTATATTAAAAAAGTACTTTCCTTCTTTGAACACACAATAGGCCGATCTAAAATTACTGAAGGCTTTTATGCAAACACTAGCAACCCGCCCCGGCTTCACCCAGGAACAGGTATGGATGCATTACGTGATAAGTGCTTTTTTCTTCGATGTCAATGAACTACGACCTATATCCTTTTTACGTCTCGGCATGATGGGTTAAAATCACTGCCTGGACTATTAATTATATTATCATGGAGATGCATGTGCACCGAATTCTTGTCAGACGTAATTTAAGAATGGCGAGGTGCATGAAAGACAAATCCTCCTTCCGTTCAATATTAACTTGTTTGTGTATTTTGCGGAACGAAAAGTTCACAGACGTAATGAAGAAAAGCTGAGGTGCACTTCCAGGGAAACTCCAAACACGAACACTCTTCTCTGAAGTCTTAACTCAATAGGCTGGGCTAGCTGAGCTGTAACTGGGGTGATAGACTCGCCCCTGGATAGCTCGTAAACTGTCGGCTCCCTAATTGAATGGAGATTGTTGGAAGATATGAAAACTTAAAAACACATAGAGTGGGTGATGTATTGAAGATACAGATATGCTCTCCTAGGATTGTTGTAGACCTTTTCATGCTGAACAATTCTTACAATCATAGTAAGTTATATTGATATTTTTAACGGTTTGCTCAGCGTAAGCTTAAAAACCGCGTGGACTACGTGTTTATTTTCGACTTTTTTTACTGATATCATTACTGCTTGGCTTCGTTTGGTCATAAATAAATTATTTTCTACAATAACTTTCTTCGAGAAATCCTTTACAGAATGGTGAAAACCGCATCAAAATCCATCCAGTGGTTCTCGAGATTATCTGTCACATCCAAGAATCGGGGACTTTGTTTATACTAAGTATGGATGCATCGAATGCCACTGACAGAAACACTAGGCCCTACATCAATTTTATATGTGAACGACCCCAAAAGAAAATAAATGCATTCTACATTCCCAAGTATTGTTGTATTACTCACCGTGTGCTCTACACCAAGGGTTCTCAGAGTTTTTCTGTTACGCCCCCCTTCTGAAACATGAAATGAAACCTCCCCCCTCCCCCCTCCTTATTCTTGTTTCCTTTCTTAGCATTTCTCATAGGCTACTTCGCACAAAATGAAAAACGGATCACAAGATCTACAGTAATTGTTTCTATTTATTACTGCAACTACCATTTACAATAATAATAACACACAACTTGCTATTCTTATAACACTTCAAAGTTGAACAACTTTTTGTAAAAATATGTCATGCATTTGTATTTCTCCAAGATGTTGAAAGTTAACTGTGTCTCCTAGCTTACAAAAAGAAAACAACTGCTGCATGGACAGTTATTGGAATTGAACAAATGTTGTTAATTTTATGCGGCGTTACTTGTATGCTATCGTTTTATTGTAAATCGGGCTAACCACTTCTACTGAACACGCACTAGAATTCATCTGTTCGCTCACTGTCTTTGAACTGACTGCAAAGGCCTGGTTGAATTCAAGTTGACAATGGCAGAAATAGAAGAATATATTCTCATAAGGAAGTAACGGTCACAGTGTCAAGCGGCTTATTGTCATTAGAGGTTGGAAAGGAGATATCGCTGCGGGTGAAAGGGTGCTGTGTGGGAAATGTTACTCTACATCTTTCCTCAGAATTCCTGCTGGCAGGAATTACTGGTCAGTTCTTGTGAAATAAGACAGCAAAAGTACGAGTTTGTCTTGAATGGTCGTGGAAGCTTCATGTCTATGATAGGTTCATGGATATGAGGATAGCAATATCTGTTACAGAACATGAAATATAAATATTTCAATCAGAGCCTACACCCCCCCACTTTGAGGACCCTGGCACTAGATAACCAAATGAACCTATTGTTGCAATGAAACAGGAAGAAGCGCAATGCATCAACTTGGTCAGTTAGTAGATATCTTGACAACAGAGCAGTCAGTCACTTTCTGCAGTTCATGACAATGGAGAGACAGGAAGCTATTATCGAGAAGGAACTTTTACTCCCGATTGTTGACAAGCAATCGACAGAGAACGTCAACTTGTATCAATCTGATCAACCGCGCCTGGCGGATTGGCTTTTGTCTCATCATTCTTGATCCCTCATTCTTCGAGGAGTCAAACATAATATTTTCTTTTCATGATATCTCCTGTCTTCTGCACAAGACCCTAATAGGAGGCAGAGTGTTAGTAGTCTCACCGTGGATAATGCTACACCCTCAAGGGCTCACTTTTGGTGAGTTCGGGAGCTAGCAACCCTGAGGGATTCCTGAGCTGGGTCCTGTTTTTCCTCTTTTTCCAGCGACTCTTAGGTGGACCCTCTCCTCTTTCCCTTTCCATCTGCCTTTCATGGCTCTTCTTGTTTCCAAGTCTCTCAATTCTAATTCTTCATATGACAAGTCCCAATATGTTATGCAAAGAGACAAATTAGAAGTCACATAACAAGTCAGTGGAACAACTACTGGACCCGTTCTACAAAAGGATCTGTCACAAGAAATATATTGTTTCCAGAAGTTCACCATAGGCTCCAGTGTAAGATGTTTGTGCCGAAATTTGAACTTACTCAATGCTTAACTGGTCACGGGCGTTTTAAATCCTATTTCGAACGTTTCAAAATTAATATTGTAGATGGTTATTCCTGTTTTCGTGATTCTCCTCAAACAATAGATCACCTGTTGTTTGAATGCGCTGTGTTTGGTAAAGCCAGATATAACTTGAACTCTCACTTACATTTCTGCAACTTGAAATTTTCAAAACCACTTTATCATATATTCACGAAAAATGTTGTTATAACCAATTTGTAGCTTTTATTCGTCTTATTTTTCAAAAAATAATCTCATAATTTATGATGTAATTTATTTTTTCATTTTGTAACTAATGTATTATGTGTAATAGGGTTCCATTTACTGTAATGGATATTCATAATAATAATAATAATTCTTCGAGTGTTGAGGGTATTTCTTTCCCCTACCTTGTATTTCCCTTAGTTTGCTCTAATTTAAAGACCATGAACATGGAATAGAACTTAAAATTGTTTTTAAGGCACTTGAAGCCTGAATGATCTACGTTTGCTGAACGGAATGTCAGCATGAATGAGTGGTTTTAATTGCTGGCATTTGACTTTAACAACATTGCAACGTTGACAGGAAATTCAATGCCTGTGTGAAGTGGGGTCACAGAGCTCTGCCTATAAACGCCTCCAGTGGCTCTAGAATCTAACATTAACTCAAAGTCAAGGAAGAGGACTATGAGAGCAGCTTCGCCAAGCGATATTGAACGCCTGAGGCTAGACCACCTACGTGACATGTCAAGTGGAGAAATACAGGCATTTGTGTATTGTGTCCCTAAAGCTTGCAGCTCTCAAAGGCGTATGTCAAAATAACTAGACTTTGAAACTGTTTCATTCAGGAGATTGCGACATCGTGGTAATACGATCCTTACAGTCAGTTGTGTGTACAATTTGCTTATAACCAGTATTATGGAGTAAAAGTGTTTCTTTTTAATGTAAAGATAGATTTCAAAAGAGACAGCCGTAGACTTACGTTAGGTTTCATTTGCTTCGAGAAGTGAAAAGCCACAGAATTCCACTTCTTGGATGGATGAGGTGGGATCCAAACTCTCTTCACATAAGTTACCCCGTTTGAGCCCTTAGGCCGGAATTACATTCATTACCATAGCTGGGATATTATCCCGGGGCCTCAAGGATGGCAATAAAAATAGCGCAAGCTACTTTAATATGAGGCAGTGAAGCTCATGTCAGTAATACCAAAATAAGTGATAATACAAATTCTTGCTATGAATATCAATTACATCGCGAGATAATTGTGCACTTAATGAGAGAGAAAGAGGAGTGATGTTTGGTTTTAAGTGGGAATAATTGAAATTTATTACGTGAATTGAAGCTTTTTGAAAATGCTACACATCTCTGAATAGTCTTTCTCTTGAACATGCAACCTACAGTAATGGAATCCCAAAAGAGAGCGTGAAAATCATAATTTCACTGTACAACAGCCACAGCTAATATCAGTGAATTTTTAATATCACGTAGCTCTTCCCAATTTAGACATTCGAGCGTCAACATCACAACGAATATTTGTTAAGATTGTTCATGATTGGTCCGTATTGACGAATGATTCTTTAACAAGTAGTTCCGTGACGAACTAAATAGCCTACCTTTCTTAAAATTTAAGATCCATGCCAATATACACACCTATCTAGAATAATAACGAAATCAGGTTGGAAACACTAACATTTCTAAATACTGAAGTTTGAAATACACCTGCAAGAGTGTAGCCTAATAGAGTAACTTACTATAGTTGGCAGGCCTAGTGATTCTGAATATATATTTTAGTTCCATAATTGCACATACACAATTTGTTTGAAGTCTAATGGATAGTATGGATGTTACATGCTGTTTGGTATTGGATTTATCAGTGCGCATAAAATCATGTTGGGAACAATGTCATGTACGTGATGCTCAGAATTAATCTGAAATATTACGATATATTATAGTGCCAATTTTAGGGGGGGGGGGGAAATGTTAGTATAGAAGTTACAGGTAATTGCAAATTGGAACTACCAGAAAGCTTAGAATCATGTTGGCAGCACTGAGGTATATTAGTTACTCCAAATTAATCTAGAATGTTAGGTACTATATGTGTGCAAGGTTTAGAGCTGATGCCTTCCATACTTTCGGATATATTTATATTAGGATTTAAAAAAATAGAGAAAGCATTTACTAACAGTTGGCAGCCCTGCTGGTTCTTACGAATACGCATAGTCATAACTGTTATGGTACAAAAAGCACATACTAAATTTGTTAGTGTAGTAGTTCTATGCATTTAAAAACTGGACCTATCAGCAGGCTTAAAATCGTGTTGGCGACACTGATGTATATAAGGTACACCAAACTAATGTAGAAGGTCAGGTACTATACTTGTGCAAAATTTAGAGCTGTTGGCTTGCATACTTTCTTATACATTGATATTAGGGTTAAAACATAGAGAGATCATTTGTTAACAGTTGGCAGCCCTGGTTGCTCTTTAGAATACGCACAGTCATATCTGTTGTAGTACACATAGTACGCACGAAATTCAGTAGAAATCTAATCCATAGTATAGAAGTTACATGCATTTAGAAATTGAACCTATCGGCAGGCATGTACACTGGTACGTATGGACTCCTGAAAATTAATCTGCAATGTTATTATCTATATGTGCGCCAATTTTGGAATAGTTCGCAAGTATTACTTCTGAGATATACAACATTCAACTTTCAATTACAATTTTTCAGCAGTTGGTAGCACTGACGTCAATTTCAAATATGGCTGTGAGAAATTCAGGTATAGATCTTTACTCTTACGAAATTAGGTTTCGAAAGCTTCAGCCGTTCAGGAGTTGATAGGGGGACACAGACAGACAGAAGGACAGACACACACATTTCCCCGGATCGATCTCATAAGTTCACATTTTGTAACAAGATGTTCAGCAAAGAACATATAGCCTACTTTCTCCTAAATGTATGGGTATACGTATAACTCTTTGTTCTTATCCCTAAAACAATCACCTCTACCACCACGTATTGTTTGTTTTATTTTATACAAGCTGTACCCGGCATGCGTTGCAATGCCAATCAAAGAAAGTGTTGGCGTTGAAATTCTGTTTCTTGAAGTGCTTTTGGATACACAACATGTTAACTGCCTCTAAGCTATCATAAAATGGATTTTATAATTTAGAACCATTCGAGGGAGCGTGCACAACAACTTTCAAAAAGTTTCATCGCTGTCACTCATTTGTTGAATCTAATCGTACGCTACCTATTGTGAAATGGATTTACTAAGTCGAAACCCTTCCCTGGCGTGTACACAATGACTCATCAATGATTCATCGCAATCGGATGAATGGTATATGCACGTATAGGGGTTTTTGTTTAAACGATTCGTGCGCTGTCACTCATTTGTTGAATGTACTCGTGCGCTACCTATTGAGAAATGTATTACTAAGTTGAAGCCCTTCCCTGGCGTGTACACAATAACTCATCAAGGTTTCATCGCAATCGAAGAATGTTATATGAACGCAATAGGGAATTTTGTTGAAACGTTTCGCGCGTCGTCACCCATTTGTTGCATCTACTCTTGCGCTACTTATTGTGAAATGGATTTACTAAGTCCCCTTCCCTGGCGGGTACAAAATAACTGATCAATGTTTCATCGCAATCGGATGAATAGTATATGAACGCATACCTGATTTTGTTTAAACGATTCGCACTCCGTCACTCATTTGTTGAATCTACTCGTGCGCTACCTACTGTAAAATGTATTTACTAAGTTATAAACCGTCACGTAAGTGTCCACAACATCTCACCCAAGTTTCATCGCTATCGTCGTTCATTTGTCGAATCTACTCGTGTGCTACCTACTGTGAAATGTATTTACTAAGCCAGAAACCTTCCTTGGAGTATCAACCATATTTCACCCAAGTTTCACCGCTAACGGCAGAATGGTATATGACCTTATACGGGACTTTGTTGAAACGCTTCGCGCGTCGTCCCTCATTTGTTGAATCAACTTGTGCGCTGCATATTGTATAGGGGATTTACTAAGCCAGAAATTTTCCATGACGTGTACACAACATCTCACCCAAGTTTCATAGGTACGGACGAATGGTACATGTATGCATACGGGACTTGGTTGAAACGCTTTGCGTGTCGTCGCTCATTTGTTGATTCTACTCTTGCGCTACATATTGTAATATGGATGTACTCAGCCAGAAACCTTCCCTGGAGTGTACACAACATCTCACCCAAGTTTCATCGCAATCGGATGAATGGTATGTGAACGTATACGGGACGTTGTCGAAACGCTTCGCGCGTAGTCACTCATTTGTTGAACATAAACGTGCGCTTCGTATTGTAAAATGGATTTACTTAGCCAGAAACCTTTCCTGGAGTGTACACAACAATTCACCAAACATTTATCACTATCAGACGAATGGTATATGACTTTATACGGGACTTTGTTGAAACGCTTCGCGTGTCATCGCTCATTTGTTGAATCTACTGGTGCGCTACCTATTGTAAAATGTATGTACTAAGCCAGAAACCTTCCCTGGAGTGTACACAGCATCTCACCCAAGTTTCATCGCTATCGGATGAATGGTATATGAAATTAAATGGGACTTTGTTGAAACGCTTCGCGCGCCGTTGCTCATTTGTTGATTCTACTCGTGCTCTACCTATTTTAAAGGGATTTACTAAGCTAGAAACCTTCCCTGGAGTGCACACAAAATCTCAGCTTAGTTTCATCGCTATCGGACGAATGGTATATGAACGCAAACGTGACTTTGTTGAAATGCTTCGCGCGTCGTAGCTCATTTGTTGAATCTAATCGTGCGCTGCCTATTGTAAAGTGGATGTACTAAGCCAGAAAATTTCCCTGCAGTGTACACAACATTTTACGCAAGTTTCATAGCTATCGGACGAATGATATATGAATGCATTCGGGACTTTGTTGAAATGCTTCGCGCATCGTCGCTCATTTGTTGAATCTACGCGTGCGCTACCTATTGTAAAATGGATTTACTAAGTCAGAAACCTTCCTTGGAGTGTACTCAACATCTCACCCAAGTTTCATCGCAATCGGACGAATGGTATATGAACACATACGGGACTTTGTTGAAATGCTTCGCGCATCGTCGCTCATTTGTTGAATCTACGCGTGCGCTACCTATTGTAAAATGGATTTACTAAGTCAGAAACCTTCCTTGGAGTGTACTCAACATCTCACCCAAGTTTCATCGCTATCGGACGAATGGTATATGAACACATACGGGACTTTGTTGAAATGCTTCGCGCATCGTCGCTCATTTGTTGAATCTACGCGTGCGCTACCTATTGTAAAATGGATTTACTAAGTCAGAAACCATCCTTGGAGTGTACTCAACATCTCACCCAAGTTTCATCGCAATCGGACGAATGGTATATGAACACATACGGGACTTTGTTGAAATGCTTCGCGCATCGTCGCTCATTTGTTGAATCTACGCGTGCGCTACCTATTGTAAAATGGATTTACTAAGTCAGAAACCTTCCTTGGAGTGTACTCAACATCTCACCCAAGTTTCATCGCTATCGGACGAATGGTATATGAACACATACGGGACTTTGTTGAAATGCTTCGCGCATCGTCGCTCATTTGTTGAATCTACGCGTGCGCTACCTATTGTAAAATGGATTTACTAAGTCAGAAACCATCCTTGGAGTGTACTCAACATCTCACCCAAGTTTCATCGCAATCGGACGAATGGTATATGAACTCATAGGAGACATACACACACACCCACAGACAAACTATCACGTTACATTGATTTATATATATATAGATTGATAATTAGCCAGTAAGTGTCAATATCAATATTATATACCTACTTTATGATGATTGAATAACAAAACTACTAACTTATTGTAATGCATTCACGTCCGTAAATCTCGATATTAAGCCTCCAAACTTAAAATCCTTCGTTTTGGGTATCTTCCCCTTTAAATCCGCGCCGATCACAGTAGGTTGGTGCTGCTACCTAGCAGTGAATTAATATTTATCTTGTACTCCTCTGAGTGTTCAATGAGAAGTAGCCAGAAGGGAGGCAATCCAGCTGGTAGTGTTTTAAGGTAATCGGAGTGCGGTCGAGGCTAATAATTGAACTACCGGTATTACAAAATTGCCATAATTCAGAAGGCCAGGTATTTACGCAGCGGAATGTTTGGAACAATATTACCCACGTAATCCCCAAGAGGACACCACCGTACAGAGGCATTTAGATGGCTGTGGTTGATGACAAATGCATCTTGTTCTTCTATTCTTCTTTTCCTAATGTCTTCTGTTTATGTGTGATGCTGGGGCTCAGACTTTATTAATAAACGAGTGTATATATTAGCCTCTCCTTTGTGCTAAATGGCATTTTATTCAGTATACGTGAAAAGAGCTCGTGCACATCATTTGTAAGAGAATTCAAGAAAAAAATGTTAACTTTAGTAGTATTCGATCCTCAGTCAACCGCGCAAGTGCCTAACACGCCAGCTCCGAGCCAACCATGTCTTTAACACCAAGGTGTTATTAACCGACATATTACAGTAGATACAACGTGTTAGCATATAATGTCTTGAAATAAACGATTTCTTCACTGCAGTATATCTTCATTATAAAACATTTCATACAATGTTTATATTATTTGTATCAGTAGGGAATATCGCATATAACACACTAGAACTACTGAAATATAGGACAGGCACAACAGGTCAGCTGCCATCATGTCATGTGAAAGAGACGGCTCAGCTCTTTTAAGCAACTCATACAGAATAATATTATAATATTAAATTATAATAAATAACTGATCCCATCCTTCAGGATAGCTTAAACCACCTTTGGCTCGATAATCGGAACTGGTGGGTCTTCTTAAGCTATTGATTATAATGGTTGCATAATTAACACGGCAGCCATTCTGAAATGACACGGCTGATGACCTTGTAGTTTGAGTGAAAAGGAAGGAAGGAAGCTTGTAGTTTAACGTGACCGTTAATCGCGAGATCATGAGCCACGGGACCTCCTTTTTACGTGGAATCCGAACCACAGGACATGGCATTTAGTTTGAGTGAAAGACGCGTTCTATATACAGTTATGTTTATACCAAATTTGGTAGAAATCGGATTATTAGTTTAGCCGTAATTTGAACGTTTTGAACTTTTGGTGGCCACCATTCAGTTTTGGTAAAGATGGCGGCGATATAAAATATGACACTGAGGTGCCCTTTGATAGTGCTGCCTCTGTACCAAATTTCGTTCAACTCGGTTCCACCGTGTTTTGAATTGATAGGGAAGGGGGGGGGGCGGCGATAGACATTCAGAGTACACACGCTCACACACACATGCACACACACACACACATACACACACACACACAGACACACAATTTTTGGCTCTAAGTAGATCTCATATTTTCATTTTTTGCAAAAATCGAAAGTAGGCTAAAAATGAGGAAAAAGTAGACTTATGACATCAATCCGGGCAAATGTGTGTCTGTCTATCCTTCTGTCTGTCTGTCTGTCTGTGTGTATGTCCCGTCCCCCACCCCCCACCCGCCTGACAACTCCTAAACGGCTGCAGATATCGGAACCAAATTTGGTGTGAGTAAAGATCTATACCTGAATATATCAAGGCCATATTTGAAAATGATGTCTGTGCTACCAACTGCTGAAAAATTAACAATTGAAATGTGGGCTTCATATTGGATATCATGGAAGCTATTCCAAAATTGGCACACGTATAGATAATAATATTTCAGTTTAATTACCAGGAGACAATACATGATAGTGGTGCCAAAATGATTCTAAGCCTGCTGATAGGTCCAATTTTCAAATGCATATAACTTCTACACTATCAATTGGCTTTCAACCAAATTTCGTATGTAGTATGTGTACCTAAACAGATATGACTGAGTGCATTCTTAGGAGCAACCACTGCTGCCAACTGTTAATAACTGCTCTATCTCTTTTATCCAAATACCATTATATCAGAAAGTCTGCAAGCCGACAGCTATAAACTATGCACACGTATATTACCTGACATTCTAGATTAATTTGGCATAACTAATATACGTCATTGCTACCAACATCATTCTAAGCCTGCTGATAGGACCAATGTTTAAATATAATGTAACTTCTATACTATCAATTGGATTTCAACCAAATTGCATATGTGTTATGTGTACCATAACAGATATGACTATGCCTATTCTTAGGAGTAACCAGGGATGCCAACTATTAATAAATGCTGTCTCGATCATTTTACCCTAATATCAATATATTAGAAAGAATGCAAGCCAACAGCTCTAAACTTTGCACACGTATAGTACCTGACATTCTAGATTAATTTGGAATAACTAATATATGTCAGTGCTGCCAACATGATTCTAAGCCTGCTGATAGGTCCAATTTTTAAATACAAGTAACTTCTATACTACCAAATGGATTTCATCCAAAATTGGCACAACAATAGATGACTATCTTTCAGATTATTTCTGACCAACAGATGCATGATATTGTTGCCAACATGATTTTACGCGCGCTGATAGATCCAATGTCTCACAGCATGTAACGTCCATGCTATCCATTGGACTTCTACCACATTTTGTATTCTGTACCGTAAGAGATGGAACTAAGAATGCATTTAGTTACCAGGGCTGCCAACTGTAGTTCTCTATTAGACTATGGTCAATTTTCGTGACATTATACGCATTCTGTGTGTATGTTTTCTTCCTCTATGTGACAGCCCATTTTACTGTCCGTTTATTTTTCACTCCCAAAAAACCTCCAAACAAGAGTTAATTAGTTCATTACATTGAAATTAATCAAATTATATGAGCTCTCCTGTACTTTCTTCTTAGTTCTTACCTTCGAGTGTTGCAATGTTACTTTCCTCTCGGCACATAATTTCATTACTGACATGTGCCAGCCCACTGCAGTCTGCTGGTGGCGAGTGACGTCACTGCGGCCTTCAAGCAACCAATAGCAAGCCTTTAATCTTGTCATGCAGTCCCGGCATTGTGGAATATTCCTGGCCTCTATAAAAGATGGTACCTCCTTTAGAGTGTCATCATTCTTCTGATCGCCATTCTTCTCTGATCACTTCAGTCTGATCTTCATTTCTACGCTGCCCAGCGCACACATCACTTTGATCGCACCTCTGATCAGAAAATCTTCACATTCTTCTCGGTGCAACGCTGCTCAACTGTTACATCATGCTCTAAGGATGACATCACCACTCAACGCTTCATACATAGCGCTGTGCTATTTTACCGCTTTGCCAGATGTGATGTGCATTGACAAACATCTTCACAAGCCAGCTGTCAGCTGTCATTCTGCAAATCGCAACAGAGTTAAACATCTCGTCCGTGGACTTGAAGCCGCAGTCGTCTCCTGCACTGCGAAGAACTACCTACTTCGCCTAGACACTAAAGGTGTCTTGCCCACCTGAGAAGAACGCGATTGGCAGATTGGAATTTAGCACGCTCGCTCTGAGGCCTCGGACGCCTCCTTCCTGTGGCATTTCCTCTACGGCACTCAACCAGGCCGGATATTTTATGGAGAAAGAAGTTCCACCAGCATTTCTTCAAAAAGATAAGTCATCAGCCTCATTAACTTTTAATTTCATCATATCATCAAGATCAAGCAAAATATAATCTTTATAGGAGAGCATCTTATTATCAATGTTGAAGAACTATTTTAAAAAGGGGTTGGGAATCAGAACCGGGAAAACTGCTCTATTCCTCCGGTCATTTGGTTTTAAACACTTATGTGCAGTTTGGGTAATTTATTGTTAATTCAATGTGTTTTTTCATTGCTGTTACTAAACAATAAACTATATGTTACCAATCTTTTTGGTTTCTGGTGATGTACTTTTAATGCCCACTATCCCCCTCCACCTTCAGCTCAATTGTTCTCTTACAGTAGTTATTTTGACCAGGTTTAGGGCAGATCTTTTCTCCAGGCTATATTGTGCCAGTTATATTTCGAACTAATTAGAAATGTCGATATTACCAACTTAATTTAGTCATTATTCTATATAGGTCCATATAGATTAATCATTGGCATGAGTCTTAAATTTTAAGAAAAGTAGGCTCTTTAGTTTGTCACGGAACTTCTTGTTTAAAATCACAACGAATGTTGAAAAGAATAAGCAGCTGGCCATCTTAGATGTTCTGGTCTGTAAACGAGCAGAAAACACGTTTGTACACAGGGTCCACAGAAAAGGCACTCATACCCACAGTACATGCGAAATGAATTCATCCTCAGTCGCAGAAGGAAATGATAGCTAGGACACTCTTCACCGGAGCCGACCGCATTTTTCAATAAGGATAACGTAAATGGAGAGGAAAAACTACTGTAGTTTGGAATACGCTCCGAGCTAATGTTTACAGCAAATGACAGATAAACAGAGCCATACGGAATGTAAAACAAAGCCGAAGTATTGCTGAAAAGTACGAAGATAGGCCCCACCATAAAGCCTTTATTCCGTACGTACAGATAGAACCTCCTGGATGCTAAGAAAACACGACTTGACAACGGTGATGCAACCAATAAACAAGGTGACTCAAGTGGTACATAAATCAGCGAGTTACAGCAGCCAAACCAGGACGCAGGAGCTCGCAAAGTGCCTTGTTCCTGTAGACAAGTATACATAGGGCAAACAAAAGTACTTGTTTCCATTAGAATATCACAGCACATTTGAGACACAACACAAATAAACTATAGATCTGGAATAGCTACACAAGCTGACGTCATGAGACACGTCATAGAATTCGATAAGACCGAAACTGTTGCTAAGTTCGAGAGGCAAGAGAAATTGTGAAGCATCCCAATATGAAGACAGGCTCAGACTTATCAACACGTGGAAATTTCTCTTAGCACGTGACTGGCTAGGGCTTGGTCCAAACAGGGAGCAGCGTGACATCAATGGCGATCAAGCAGGCACATCTAACCGACAACCAACGGTCAGTTTGAGTCAGAGAGAATGTAATACCAGAGTCCCAGCTCCCATGTTATATAATTTTCCTTAAATCCGCCCAAATCCGGCTTAAAAAAACATTCATTTCTCTTCGGTAGGGGAAACATAAGGATCTAAACCCTTACGATATCAGCTTATGTTTATGAATATTACGCAGAGCTAGTCCCTTTGTGGATCAATTAACATTAATAGCTTTTACCTTTGACAATATTAGCTCTGACAGAATGTATCACAAGCAATCAACAATATACTGATACATTATGAAATTTGTTGTCCACTTTGTAATGTTGGCAGTAAACGTACTTATGTAGCTATATATTTTGATAATTATAATAATGTATTGACGTTATTTCATCAATTATACACCTTAAAAATCAATTATCTAACACGTCTTATTAGTTGAATGTTATAAAATGAAATGTCGAGTCATGTCTGCTGACATAAACTCCAAATTCCAGAGCACATCCCCTTTTTCGTCCTAATCTACATAACCTCCAAATCTGACTATAGAATAATTTAAATAATCACCCCCACCCCCTACATAGGTTCCAAATTCTTGTTTGAATTCCAGGACCCTCTTGCAAATGTGAAATGAGAAGGAAGGAGAAAGATAAATGAAAACCATAGGTGATTGAAACATGTTTTTATTTATTATTTTGCATTACACAATGTAGAAATAGAATTGTTGTATATGTATAAGCCTAGTATAGAAAGAACGACACTGTTGAAATTTCATTCTCGTCCAGTTCTGCTTCATGCAACTTGCTGATCACCTGGATCCAGTGGACAGATCTGTAAGAATACATACATCAACCTATAAATTCAATAAAATTGGAATGTAACTTATAAGACACTAGACATGGAAGAATGCAGGCTAAGCTTCGCAAGGCAATATCCTGTAAGCGGGCATGGAGGATTTCGGTTATTTCAGCGATTTCGTTCAACTGCAATCCAATATTTTTGTTTTACTTTTATTAATTTTCATCATGAATTCTTTCCTCCATACCATTTAAAACTCATTCAAATCCTCTGGCGTGTCAGCTAAGATGATGGTGTCATCAGCAAATCTGAGTTGAAATTATTTATCTTTGAAACTTTACTCCTACTTTGAATTCTTCTCCAATTTCCTTCATTGATTGTACAATGTATAGATTGAAAAGTATGGGTGTTAAGTTGCGGCCTTGCCTTACACCTTTCTGAATACCTGCTTCTCTCTCATGTCCTTACGCTTGTATAACTGCATATCCTAAGGAACACAAAACGTGCTACACCTTGAAACAGTAGGCCTACTGGTATGGCACAAAATGGTAAAGTATATTGAAAGGAAGGTGATTAGTCCCTTGTTCAAAGATTTACATGTGTCAAAATTGTTTGGTATCCTTGAAACATGAGTCACTTTCAGTGATCTCAGGAGTATTCTACATATTGAGACTCTTGTCCTGGGTTTTATTGCAAACAAAAAATTGATTATAGTCTGTTTGGAACATGCAAAATTCAGAAGTGTTTGGCTTAGTTCATACCACAGTGATCCACCCAAATTATGGTTCCTAAATTAAGGCCATGACTGCCTCCTTCCCAATCCTAGTCGCACCTACAAATGCATATACCACTACTTACAACCTATACATACAGTTACCGGGAAGGTAGCTCTGTACTTCCCTAGCCCACTCTCCCGGTATACTACTGCAACTTAAAACATTTGTCACACTGAGTGTGTCTGTTTCTGATTGTGACAACCTACTGTCACACGCGTCAATGTTCTCAGATAGGGAAGTATTCGGCTTGCTTCCTGCACCACTCTACACCTACCTCCTACCTCTCAAGGTCAAGTGCACAGTTGAATGCCAGCATCTGTACACAAGTTGATTCAAGCAGCTACAACAATCCTTGATAACATGGTTTTGCAGCAGACACCAATGTCCATCCAAGTTAAAACAGCTCATAGTGATAATTTGATCTGAAACAGTCACTTCAATGCTCCCATATTAGGTATTTATGTTTTTTATGACAAGCTTGACATAATCATTTTCAGGAATATACCAGCCATCCTAGTTTCTCATCTGGGCGACAAATTGGTTATGCAGTAACAAGCTGAGGTATCTATGACTTAAATGTCAAGAAATATGGATCCATACTAAGTTACAACTATTGCATTATGTAACATATCAACGTGAATATGTAACGGCTGGAGAAAAAAAATCGATAATAAAAAAACATCCAAGTAGGCATACAAACAATTGGCCTCAATATTTAAGTATCATAGTTTGATCATACCAACATGTATTTCTCATTTCAATAACCTAGGACATAGTGTTCATCAACCCGATGAACTAAGGTGTATCATTTTTCTGTGATGAGTGTAGTAGTATGTGTAAATGTATTAGGGACAAGGATGGAATAGTGCCCCAGGATTTGAAATAAGATACGGTACAATCCCAGCATTTGTCCCAAGGGAGTGTCGAAAATCCACACTCAAGATAGCCTCTGTCAATGCCAGGATAAACCGTTGATTTCTCGAGTTGCTGCAGGTGCCTATCACGACCGTAGTGCATGACTGAACGAGCATGGCTACGCTGCAGGATGCCATTCCAACTGAATGGTATCAGAACTTGAAAAAAAGAAGTTTTTTTTAAACGTTTCTAAAGACTATCATCGGCTCTAAGAATATGTCATTAATTGTGGAGTTTACCAGAACCAGAACCAAACGAGAACGTGGTAGATTATTGGATATATAAGACTCACTTACTTTCTGGGAGACTTTAAGAATTGAAAATACTGTCAAATATCACTGCTGCATATTAAATATACTGTCAAATATCACTAATATACAGTCAAGAAGGATTTTGATGTGTAATATCTTTCCGCTCGGTTGCTGGATAGTTTTGTGGGAGTGATTTTGAAAATTGGGGACGGAAGTGGATCGGAACGATCGAGCTGGCAGTGGTGGATCGAACGGAAGTTTGCACTGCCCGCTCGATCGATCGAACGGAAGTGTACTAGCTGGCAGTGGTGGGGAAAACGGAAGTATGCACTGCCCGCTCGATCAATCGAACGGAATTGTACTAGCTGGCAGTGGTGGAAAACGGAAATATGCACTGTCTGCTCGATCGATCGAACGGAAGTGTACTAGCAGGCAGTGGTGGAAAATGGAAGAATGCACTGCCCGCTCGATCGATCGATCCAGCGGGCAATGGTAAGACCCAGCTGGCAGTGGTACGAGAAACAATGAGCGAGCGGTGTCGGAAATTGATACCATGACGTACTCTCGGCCATGTGGAATGTATATGACATACTGAACGGAAAACGATCATGCGAACTCTGGTGTCAAGTGATTGAAACAAATGACATAGTACATGTTCGAAGTCTTCGTATCAGTATTTAAATGGTAAAATGCCTTAATATCAAACATTGTAAGTAGTCGGCATTGCCGGTATTGTGATTCTGCACAATGGCTATTCAAATATTAACCCACATAACGGTAATGCAGTCATCAATATAATATTATCGTTGTGGTTATACGAGAATTGGGCAAGCCTTCGTGAACTATTACTGGATACATTCTCTTTAATCACAAGAGGGCCTATTCATAAGGCATTTTGTACTCAATTTCACGCAGGAACATTATCAAAACAAGCAAAATATAAATTAAACTTAATTCCGTAATGCAGTATTATTGGAACGTGGAAATAAGTCACCATCTTGTGCACAATATTTGCGAAGTCGAAATATCCGTGGGGTTAGTGCTTATGACTGTGAATCTAGAGATCTTGGGTTCCAATCCCGGACAGGGTAGATATTTTTGCTACCAGATTATCATTTTAAACGATATATATCATATCAATATGACTCATTTTAACAGAATCCATATGAAATTACGTGTTGGTCGGTGAATGAAGAGGACATGTTTGTAAGGAATTTAAGGTTATGAGCGGTGTCGCGTCTATTAATCTAGTTGATCCATATCGTATTCTTTATTTAGGCTAGTGCTGGTGGAAACTACAGATCATCTAATAAAATGAGTCCCGTATTATAAACTACAATATCTGTAAAACACTCCCTTTTACAATAGATTAACATTTGTGCCAATAATAGTATAAAATACCGGTGTATCAACAATTTCACGTGAGGTTTCTTCTATGTCAGATGTTACACATCATATGCGACTACTGTAAGGCTCGTAATTTTTTTTATTTGAAGCTTGTTCGACGAAGGCAGATGTTTGTGGCCGACAAATTGACGTCATATTGCGTTGCTAACATGTCACACTACACACATAACTTTGTAATTATCTGAAAAAAGAAATAATTGGCACAACCATTGGCTTGGATAAAGATTAATGATGCGCGACTACCCCCACTGTGCGTGACAAAAACCATGGGTGTGTAGATTAGCTACCTTACAATTATTCGAAAACCATTGGTCTGATGAATGCGATATAGTACCTAATGCGTGGGGTTGGCAATACTGTACACGATGCTAAAAAAGGAGTCAGCTGGAATTTCATCCCTATAAGTCGTGATCCTATTTGGCATGGCTGGGTTGGTTACAGACAGCGGAGGAGTAAACATCTATTACTATAATCATCTCCAGATACCATTACTACATGTATCTTGGCTAATTTCAGTAGTTTAAAATTTCTTTACTTCGGTTTAGGTAAACTCCCCTCTTAACGAATATGTCTCCAATAATCTTTATTATTAGAGTTGAAAACTCTAGGAAAACAGACTGTTACTGAACCTGAAAGATTCATCACTCCATGGAAGTGTTCCATATGCCTTACCGCTGCCTAGCATACACATGCTGCAAGTGCCCTTCAACCCAGAGGAAGAAGTGATAGCCAGCTAAGGATGCAAGTGAAATAATTTCCTCTTCGGACTAAAGAGAAGGAAAGCAAAGACAGTAGGCCTACAGATAGGGGTTTTCTAGCATTATTAGTTAGAATCACGCAGGCTAATTCCTTAGGAAGCAACGAGGACAGGTAAATGGTTTAGGCCTACAGGTCCTAATTCTCTCTCACAGTGAACCTTTGCCACACACAAATACCAGTCATGTAGTACTGCTCAAATAAGCACAATACAAACTTACATGATAGAATGAGACGTGCTGAATTATATTATTGGTATAACACACTCCAGAAAATGGATAAAGAGCATTTCAAAACTACTCCTGGTGGCGTTCCAGATATGAGGGTTTAGGCTATGTTGGTCTTCCACATGACTCACACGCCACAGGTCATCACTAAACAAAATGTACATTTCATTACAAATGATATAATTGCTCATATTTTTCTCCATCTTTTCTTTTGCTCACGAATCAACATTATTAAAACATCCACAACATTTACAAATATCTTTAATTAAAACAAATATCCTACCGTAGTCAGCCATCTTGCAAATAAAAAAAATGAAAATGATAATCGGCAGCAAGGGTTGCCATCATTGTAGTAATATCAACTCGTGCAATTCTTTAAATATAACTGAATCTTTGCAATTATATCAGACACTCTAATGATGTTTATGATTATATACGATCAACTTCTGAAATTCATAACAATAGATTTCGTTTTCAAGGAGTTTAATCTAAGTCTAAAGTATAATACGGTTTTAACCCTGTTAGTATTAGTGTAAATCAATCACATTTAAGACATAAAACAGGGCGCTAGGGCTACGAGCACACATCGTCCGTTCGTGCTATTACGTTTCCAAAGTTGCAAAATCGGAGCGTAATAAAAAAACAGGGTCAAAATAAGCTTTAGCTTAGCCAATCCCATCTAACTTCCGAAGGCCTGGTTTGAGTGCAGACATGAACACGTACCCACGATTAAGGCTGTTGCGATGTCAGCCGAATCCCGGCACCATCCAGCTAGCCTAGATAGTAAATAATAAATTGGGCACCGGCTGAAAGAGCCTATGATCTAAACTGCATAAAGAATACGTGATTATTTGATAGTTTTGGGCCAGTATGTGTCTAAGACCATTCAAAAAACCGGGTAATCTTATCTTATCATATATATATATAAAGGAATGTCTGTCTGTTCGTCTTTTATGCGTTCATAAACCATTCATCCGATTGTGATCAAATTTTGGTGAGTTGTTGTAAACACTTCCGGGGTGTTCATAGGCATAGTTAAACCATTTCACAATAGATAGCGCGCGAGTAATTTAAACAAAAGAGTGATGGCGATGCGTTCATGTACAATTCATCCGATTGCGATCAAATTTTGGTGAGTTGTTGTGCACAGTCCCGGAAAACTTATGGGCGTAGTAAATCCAATTTACAATAGATGGCGCGCGAGTAGCTTCAACAAAATGGCGTGCGTTTGTTTCAAGAAAGTCCCACATGCGTTCATATGCCATTCATCCCATTGCGATGAAACTTGGGTGAGATGTTCTGTACACTTCAGGTAAGGTTTCTGGCTTAGTAAATCCACATAACAATAGGTAGCGCACGAGTAGATTCAACAAATGAGCGACGACTGGCGAAGCGTTTCAACAAAGTCCTGTATGCGTTCACATACCATTCGTCCGATATCGATGACACTTGGGAGAGAGGTTGTGTACACTACAGGCAATGTTTCTGGCTTAGTAAATCCATGTTATAATGAGTAGCGCACGAGTAGATTCAAGAAATGAGCGACGACTCGTGAAGCGTTTCAACAAAGTCCTGTATGCGTTCATTATACTATTCGTTTGATAGCGATGAAACTTGGGTGAGATATTGTGTACACTTCTGGGAAGGTTTCTTGCTTAGTAAACCCACTTAATAGGTAGCGCACGAGTAGATTCAACAAATGAGCGACGACGGGCGACTCGTTTCAACAAAGGCCTGTATGCGTTCACATACAATTCGTCCGATAGCGATGAAACTTGGGTGAGAGGTTGTGTACACTTCAGGCAAGGTTTCTGGCTTAGCAAATCCACTTTACGATAGGTAGGGCACGAGTTGATTCAACAAATAAGCCACGACGCGCGAAGCGTTTCAACAAAGTCCCGTATGCGTTCATATACTATTCGTCTGATAGCGACGAAACTTGGGTGAGATGTTGTGTACACTTCGGGGAATGTTTCTGGGTTAGTAAATGCACTTTACAATAGGTATCGCACAAGTAAATTAAACGAATGAGCGACGACGCGTGAAGTGTTTCAATATAGTCCCGTATGCGTTCGTATACCATTCGTCCGATAGCGACTAAACTTGGTTGAGTTGTTGTGTACACTCCAGGGAAAGTTTCAGGCTTAGTAAGTCCATGTTACAATAGGTAGTGCACAAGTTGATTCAACAAATGAGCGAAGACGCGCGAATCGCTTAAACAAAGTCACGTAGCGTTCAAATACCATTCATCCGATTGCTAAGAATCTTTGGTTGGATTGTTGTGCACACTCCAGGAAAGGTTTTTGACTTAGTAAATCCTTTTTACAATAGGTAGCGCATGAGTAGATTCAACAAATGAGTGACGGCGCTCGAATCTTTTCAACAAAGTCCCGTATGCGTTCATATACCATTTATTTCATTGCGATGAAACTTTGGTGAGTTGTTGAGCACGCTCCCATGATTTTTTGAGAGAGTAAATCAATTTTACAATAGTTTAGAGGTGGTTAACGGAAAATAAATAAATAAATAAATAAATAAATATTGGGAATCCAAAAGCACTTCAACAAACAAAGTTACAACGCCAACACTTTCTTTGATTGGCATTGCAACGCATGCCGGTTACAGCTATTATTTATTATATGCATGATTGTTATAAGGCAGAGGGAAGCCTGCTTATATTTTAAAGTTGTGATAAGACTAGAAAATACTGGATCTGAGCTGTAATACATTCATATATTTCTTATTCAGTTAACGCCATTCAAAAAAAAATCCTAGGATGAATGCGCTCATCACTCATGCGTAAGTGTGGGATAAAACGAACTTGAGTAGAGCGACAAGCTTGGATAAACCGAGAGGATTAGTCCCCTCCACACCAAGTTGTTGAATATTCAGATTGCGTGATAAAACTATTAGTGCTCTGTGGGAAAGTCTGAGAACTCAACAGAAGGCGAGGATTTTATCCCCATTGCCTTCACAAGGAGCACACTTGTTCTCAAACTGACATAAATTTAACTCACACAACTCGAATACAACTGTCACTATGCTAATTGGAGACGAACAGTGGCTGCTGACGTTTATGGCCTATAAATTGGGTTAGAGTGTTGTTAATACAAGTAGGGCCTAAGGACACCTTGGCCATCCTCTCCAATAACTTCAATGTTTATTAGAGTTTCCTGATAACCTGTGATTCTCTGGTGACTGTAGCAGTATGTGTGTGTGATATGATCAGGTTGTGGGATTGGGTTAAGTGTCCCGGGATTTGAAACAAGGTAAAAATCCAACGTTTGCAAGGACAGAGTGTTAAGAAACCCGGAGATAAGGTTAGCTGCTGTCAGTTCCATTATTTGGACCACCGTTCTAGGGATTTGTTGCAGCTTCCAATTTCAGTTGTGGTGAACCAATTAACGCTTACGGCTATGATACATGGTAAATTTGGGTGAGGCATCGCTAGTAACGTAGGCTACCACACAATTTTCATATATCCTGCTCAT
Source organism: Meconema thalassinum (assembly GCA_946902985.2). Lineage (NCBI taxonomy): Eukaryota > Metazoa > Arthropoda > Insecta > Orthoptera > Tettigoniidae > Meconema > Meconema thalassinum. The sequence goes on along the minus strand of OX336388.2, from coordinate 597,282,635 downwards.
GTTAATTGCCTCTATCAACATACAAAATTCCAGTTTAATTGCTGTAACACTTTCGTAGATATTGAGAACCGTCTAAATATTTCAGATGGTCGCCAGGTTGGATTTTAGCCTACTTTCGATTTTTGCAAAAAATGAAAGTAGACTTATGAGATCACTACAGGGCGAAAAAAAAAGTGTGTCTGTCTGTGTGTGTGTATGTGTGTGAGTCTGTGTGTGTGTGTGTGTGTGTGTGTGTGAGTGTGTGTACTCTGCCGAGAATCGTTTTAAGTGTTCTAAAGGAAGAGGCACGTTCGAAATTAAAGGTTTATTTTGTAATACTATAGTGCAGACGTGATTTTAAAAAGCTGAGCCGATTCAGTAATAAGACAAGATGGCAGCGGTTATCTTGTGCCTGACTATATTTCATTAATTTGAGTATTGCATGCAATATAGCGTACTGATACAAAATAAATAAACTTTGTATGAAATGCTTTATATATAAATAATATACTCCAGTGATGAAATCGTTTAGTATAAATCATTATTTGCTAACAAGTTCTATGTAAGTCATTTTATATAGAACGATATTCGTTGATACAATTAGCCCAGTGGTAGAGCGTTAGCCTATCGCTCAAATGCCTATGGTTCAAACCCAATCAGAGCTAGGTTTTTTGCTTGAAATGTTATATGTTTATTGTTTTGTAATGACTCAGGCGTTTTAAAATTAAGCGTTATATTGTGCATATTATGGTGTAAAATATATATTTAATTAAAACATAATTCGCCAGTAGATTTACTCGAGACATCTAGCTGCCAAAAAGGTAACTGCACGCCGACCTACTTATTAACTTCCAGATTTTATTGAAAAGTTTCTTCTTCTGGCCGCTAGAATGCACTCGCTCTGTTAGGATTATATTGTTCGATATTTCACCACTAGATGTCACGACTAGTCTACGTGGGGCTCCATTGATTACTATACCATTGGCATTCTATGCGCATCGAATTTGAAGAATGACAAGGTGATACTACGATACATTTTTACTTTTTATTTTAAAGGGTTTGTAACAGCCTATTTTGCGTTAGTTGAAAATGTTATTTGAAGTAAAGAACAAAACGATTTCACATAGCAACTGAATTCAAGCCGTTGGTGTTAGTTCAGGTTATTAATTACGACTTTTATTTCAGGCAAATAGCAATCGAAAATATCCACATAGTTTGTATACACACGTCTCTGTAGGGTCATGGAAAGATTTGTTAATTCAATTAGGGTTGTGAAGGCCATGCACAACCAGACGTGTAAAGACATGCCTCAACTCAAAGTTGGATGTTGCCCACGGCAGGTCGTATATGTAATAATAATAATAATAATAATATTAATAATAATAATAATAATAATAATAATAATAAAAATAATAATGTTATTGGTTTTACATCCCTTTTAACTACTGCTGCTTTTAGAGACACCAGGGTGCCGGAATTTTGGCCCGAAGGGGATCTTTAACGTGCCAGTAAATGTACTGACACGGCTCCCTCGCATTTGTGCACCCTCAAATGCCAGCTGACTGCGCCAGGATACGAACCTGCAACCTAGGGCCCAGCAAGCGAGAACGTTACAGCTGAGCCACGCAGCCAGTCCGGTCGATTATGTCTCCAGATCCATAACATTCTTGATATACTTCTTATCTTTCTTTCTTTCTTTCTTTCTTTCTTTCTTTCTTTCTTTCTTCAATGATGGTAGCAGTTTTTATCTAGGTTGTGGCGTTTGGTAGAGGTAAATCGTTTCTAAGGTCTTCAACAAAGAATAGTTCTATTATACTCTTTGATAATAACAACGAGTTATAACTATACTCATACATTTAGGAGAAAGTAGGGTATATGTTCTTTACTGAACATCTTGTTTATTTTTGTACTATTACATTAAGATTATAGTGTACGTGTGGTATTCAAACTTCAATCGCATGATTAGAACACAAGAAGTAAAAATGAAATGTTAAAATTACGCACAGCAGCCATCTTGTGATTATGCAAACAATTGAAATAAATTAGATGCCAGTGGATCAACATTTGTATAAGCATTTAACGTGCTACGTTTCACGGCACTCGGATAGTTAATTCGCGAGAAACGTCCTTTTAAATATTTATACTTCGCGTCGCCGCCATGTTGGATTTGTGCTCACCAGGTTACTGAAAGTCCTTTAGGTGAACATATGTTCATAGTCTCTATGAACATAAAAAAATCACTTTGGTTGCTGTAAGGGATTCATAGATATTGAGAACCGTCTAAATATTTCGGAAGCTCGCCATTTAGGATTGTTATATGTATAGGCCATAGCGTTATGTACCATTCAAGGACAATTATTGCCTAAGTTCATTATTCAAACTTTCACTTCGATCGCATGATTACGACACAAGAAATAAAAACTTAATTTTAAAATTTCGCACAGCCGCCATCTTGAGGTTATGTAAACAATTGAATTAAATTAGATGGCAGTGCATTACAATCTGCAAAATCATTTACTGTACCACATTTCACTGCGCTCAGAGAGTTAACTCACGAGAAAAGTCTATTAAAATATTTCAAAATCGCTTGGTCGCCATGTTCGTTTTGTACTTAACAGGTTTATGAAATATACATAGATAAACTTGTATCTGTACCCTTTATCACCGTGCAAAATTGCAGGGTGATATCTGTAATAGTTTCGGAGATATAGAATGTCAGTGAAATATTTCGCACAGCCGCCATTTTGAGGTTATATAAACAATTGAAATAAATTAGACTCCAGTGCATTGCAATGAGTATAAACATTTGCTGTACCAAGTTTCATTACGTTTGGATTGTTAAATCGCGAGAAAAGTCTATTTAAAAGTCTCAAATTCGCTTGGCCGCCATGTTGGTTTTGTAGTCACCAGGTTTTTGAAAGTCTCATAGGTGAATTTCTAGTAGTGCCCTTTATCACCGTACACAATTTCAGGGCGATATCGGTAATAGTTTCGGAGATATTGAATGCTAGTGAAGTATTTCGCACAGCCGCCATGTTGGATTGGTGAGACGTAACAAAATTTGAAGGGCACGGTCGAGGTCGCCGGGAATTGTGCTATGAACTTACCGAGATTCACTGAAATCGCTCCAGCCGTTTAGATTTTATTAGGGGGGGACACACACACACCTCACACACACACACACACACACACACACGCACACACACACGGACAAAAGGTGATATCATAAGCCTATTTATTCAAAATTGAAAATAGGCTAAAAATTAACTCTACAGCTTAGACCACTGAATTGTGCAACAACACAGAACGAAGGAAAGAAAAGAAGATAATACAAAACAAAACAAAACAAAGAAATGAAAAGAAAATAAAAGAAAAGAAGACAAAAACAAAACAAAGAGGAGAAAAGATGACGAAACAAAACAAAGAAAATAAAACAAAGCAAAACAAAGGACACAAAAGAAGACAAAACAAAGAAAAGAAAACAAGACGAAACAAAACAAATAAAGAAGAGAAAAGGAAACAACACAAAACAATAGAAAACAAAGAAAAGAAAAGAAGACATAACAAATGAAACAAAGAAAGGAAAAGAAAAGAAGACTAAATAAAACAAAACAATGGAAAGAAAAATAAACAAACAGAAATGACATGAAAAAAGTCACAAAAATAATACGAAGAAGAGAAATGAAAAGAAGACAAAACACAACAAATAAAACAAAGATGAGAAAAGTGAAGAATACAAACAATATAAATAAAACAAAGAAGGCAAAACACAACAAATAAAGCAAAGAAAAGATTAGAAGACAGAACAAATATAGAAGACAAGACAAAGAAAAAACAAATACTTATTATACGTAACATAACATAGACCATGGGCTTAGTTAGAATCCATCCCGACATTTGACTGGACAAGAAAACGAAAAGCAAGGAAAACTATTTCCAGGATGGTGGAAGAGGGAATCACACGCACCTCCTCTCAGTTTTGCACCAAAGTAAGTGTACATCATTCCTGCCATCAGACTAGAATTACATTTTTGGCTGAGCTTGGAATCGCACCCGGACTTACGGCGTGACAGCTAAGAATTTAAGTCACTGTGCCACGATGTGGATGATATTTTTGTCACATTAACGTTGCAGTTTATCATTCAATTGATATGACTCATGTCAAACGGTTCCTTTGTTTTGAATCTACAACACTAAGCATTCGTTCTTCTTCATGAATATTCAATTACATTTGAAATATTAATATTTATATCTCCATGATCGCTCCGTCTGCTGTCAACAATGCCAATATACACCACGATTATATGCATCGCAATGCAATAGAAGCGTATAATATACTGCGAGCAAGAACATCTTGTTTATCACATCGTTATAAGTTAAATAACACATGATTGAATGTGAATATGGTACAGGGCTGGTCACGGTGACCAAGAACACTAATGTGCTAGCTCATGTCGTCACCACAAAAAGTAACAGAGAAACAGTTTCGTAATTTAATAAGTACCGGTAAGCTCGTCACCACAAAAAGTAACAGCGATACCGTTTCGTAATTTAATTAGGAAGCTCGTCACTGCAAAAAGTAACATCAATACAGTTTCGTAATTTAATTCGTAAGCTCGTCACCACAAAAAGTAACACCGAAACAGTTTCGTAATTTAATTAGTAAGCTCGTCACCACAAAAAGTAACAGCGATACAGTTTCGTAATTAAATTAGTAAGCTCGTCACCGCGAAAAGTAACATCGATACAGTTTCGATATTTAATTAGTAAGCTCGTCACCACAAAAAGTAACAGCGAAACAGTTTCGTAATTTAATTAGTAAGCTCGTCACCACAAAAAGTAACAGCGATACAGTTTAGTAATTTAATTAGTAAGCTCGTCACCGCAAAAGTAACATCGATACAGTTACTTAATTTAAATACTAAGCTCGTCACCGCAAAAAGTAACGGCGATACAGTTTCGTAATTTAATTAGTAAGCTCGTCACCGCAAAAAGTAACATCGATACAGTTTCGTAATTTAATTAGTAAGCTCGTCACCACAAAAAGTAACATCGATACAGTTACGTAATTTAATTAGTAAGCTCGTCACTGCAAAAAGTAACGGCGATACAGTTTCGTAATTTAATTAGTAAGCTCTTCACCGCAAAAAGTAACATCGATACAGTTACGTAATTTAATTAGTAAGCTCTTCACCGCAAAAAGTAACATCGAAATAGTTACGTAATTTAATTAGTAAGCTGTTCACCGCAAAAAGTAACAGCGATACAGTTTCGTAATTTAATTAGTAAGCTCTTCACCGCAAAAAGTAACAGCGATACCGTTTCGTAATTTAATTAGTAAGCTCGTCACCACAAAAAGTAACAGAGAAACAGTTTCGTAATTTAATAAGTACCGGTAAGCTCGTCACCACAAAAAGTAACAGCGATACCGTTTCGTAATTTAATTAGTAAGCTCGTCACTGCTAAAAGTAACATCGTTACAGTTTCGTAATTTAATTCGTAAGCTCGTCACCACAAAAAGTAACACCGAAACAGTTTCGTAATTTAATTAGTAAGCTCGTCAATACAAAAAGTAACAGCGATACAGTTTCGTAATTTAATTAGTGAGCTCGTCACCGCAAAAAGTAACATCGATACAGTTTCGTAATTTAATTAGTAAGCTCGTCACCACAAAAAGTAACAGCGAAACAGTTTCGTAATTTAATTAGTAAGCTCGTCACCACAAAAAGTAACAGCGATACAGTTTCGTAATTTAATTAGTAAGCTCGTCACCGCAAAAAGTAACATCGATACAGTTTCGTAATTTAATTACTAAGCTCGTCACCGCAAAAAGTAACATCGATATAGTTTCGTAATTTAATTAGTAAGCTCGTCACCGCAAAAAGTAACATCGATACAGATACGTAATTTAATTAGTAAGCTCGTCACCGCAAAAAGTAACAGCGATACCGTTTCGTAATTTAATTAGTAAGCTCATCACTGCAAAAAGTAACAGCGATACAGTATCGTAATTTAATTAGTAAGCTCGTCACCGCAAAAAGTAACATCGAAACAGTTTCGTAATTTAATTAGTAAGCTCGTCACCGCACAAAGTAACATCGATACAGTTACGTAATTTAATTAGTAAGCTCGTCACCGCAAAAAGTAACGGCGATACAGTTTCGTAATTTAATTACTAAGCTCGTCACCACAAAAAGTAACATCGATACAGTTGCGTAATTTAATTAGCAAGCTTGTCACCGCAAAAAGTAACGGCGATACAGTTTCGTAATTTAATTAGTAAGCTCTTCACCGCAAAAAGTTTCATCGTTACTGTTACGCAATTTAATTAGTAAGCTCTTCAACGCAAAAAGTAACATCGATATAGTTACGTAATTTAATTAGTAAGCTCTTCACCGCAAAAAGTAACAGCGATACCGTTTCGTAATTTGAGTAGTAAGCTCTTAACCGCAAAAAGTAACAGCGATACAGTTTCGTAATGTAATTAGTAAGCTCTTCATCGCAAAAAGTAACAGCGATACAGTTTCGTAATTTAATTAGTAAGCTCGTCACCGCAAAAAGTAACAGCGATACAGTTTCGTAATTTAATTAGTAAGCTCATCACCGCGATACGCTTCGGTGGCGTAGTCGGTAGCATGCTGAACTGCTGTGCCAAAGATAGCGGGTTCAAACCCGGCCGAAGCCGTCGGATTTTTAAGAGCGTTAAAATCCTTCAGTATGCCTTCCTTCGGAGGGGATGTAAAGCCGGCGGTCCCATGTCGTAGATTTATGGCATGTAAAAGATCCTTTTACAGACTAAACTTGTGTAAAGCAAAATTTGTTAGTTTAGATTTCGTCAGAACGCTCTATCAAAATTCCAACGTTCACCACTAGGCATCATTGATATCTAGTGGCTAAAGTTGGAACTACTTGACATTGAACGGAACTTGTAGCTCGCCCTTTACGATGTCCGCTGGAAGCAGCTACAGACTCAGGCGAGCCGAACATATCCTCGGACACTCCCGGCACTAAAAGCCATACGATAAATAAAATAAGTTTCGTAATTTAATTAGTAAGCTCGTCACCACAAAAAGTAACAACGAAACAGTTTCGTAATTTAATTAGTAAGCTCGTCACCGCAAAAAGTAACATCGATACAGTTACGTAATTTAATTAGTAAGCTCGTCACCGCTAAAAGTAACGGCGATACAGTTTAGTAATTTAATTAGTAAGCTCGTCAGCTTAAAAAGTAACATCTATACAGTTACGTAATTTAATTAGTAAGCTCGTCACCCCAAAAAGTAACGGCGATACAGTTTCGAAATTTAATTAGTAAGCTCGTCACCACAATAATTAACAGCGAAACAGTTTCGTAATTTAATTAGTAAGCTCGTCAGCGTAAAAAGTAACATCGATACAGTTACGTAATTTAATTAGTAAGCTCGTCACCCCAAAAAGTAACGGCGATACAGTTTCATAATTTAATTAGTAAGCTCGTCACCACAAAAGTAACAGCGAAACAGTTTCGTAATTTAATTAGTAAGCTCGCCACCACAAAAAGTAACAGCGATACAGTTTCGTAATTTAATTAGTAAGCTGTTCACCGCAAAAAGTAACATCGATACAGTTACGTAATTTAATTAGTAAGCTCGTCACCGCAAAAAGGAACGGCGATACAGTTTCGTAATTTAATTAGTAAGCTGTTCACCGCAAAAAGTAACATCGATACAGTTACGTAATTTAATTGGTAAGGTCTTCACCGCAAAAAGTAACATCGATATAGTTACGCAATTTAATTAGTAAGCTCTTCACCGCAAAAAGTAACAGCAATACAGTTTCGTAATTTAAATAGTAAGCTCTTCACCGCAAAAAGTAACAGCGATACCGTTTCGTAATTTAATTAGTAAGCTCTTAACCGCAAAAAGTAACAGCGATACAGTTTCATAATTTAATTAGTAAGCTCGTCACCGCAAAAAGTAACAGCGATACAGTTTCGTAATTTAATTAGTAAGCTCTTCACCGCAAAAAGTAACAGCAATACCGTTTCGCAATTTTGTAACGTGTTTTTCGAGGGGTTTTATGCAACTGGCATAAGTCAGTAGGAAGCCATTCTATATTTATTTACGCGGCAAATTGTTCAGCCAAGGGAATTTTTCATGTTAATTTATTATTATTATTAATTTATTATAATTATTATTTAGATATTTTCGGAGCATTTTATAAAAATTATAAGCATACAGATAGGTTTTCTATGTCTTAGAAAACGCTATCATGCAAATTATTACGAACGACGATATCATAGAAAATTATCTGATTACGGAATTTTACGGAGTTTTCGTCAGTTAGGGTATATCGAGAGACGTGACTCACTGGGATTTCAAGTACACGCTTAATCTTATCGAGAAGCATGACGCAATCTTGGGTCGCAAGGTCTAGAAAAGGCGAATTGTTGAAACGGAACCCTGCCGCCGAGTGTAATGACCCAGAGGAGGGGAGTATAGCGCGTGGGGTGCAGCCAATCAGCGGAGACGACGTAAGCTAGATGTCGGTACCAGGGTGGGGGAGCCAACGTGTGCATATATCGTTCGACGCGCCGTGAAACGAGGACTATCTGTGTAGAACTTGCGGAGTTGGGTGCAAGTGCGTGTCGCTCCGATGTTCAGGGGAGTTAGGGACAATCTGTGTAGAACTTGCAGAGTACGGTCGCAAGTGCGTGTCGCTCCGATGTTCAGTGGAGTTAGCGACGAACTTTTGTAAAACTTGGTTGTACGAGTGTTTGGGTCCGAGGTACGGACCATAGAATTATCTAATCTACCAGAATATCATCAAATTCCGACGGAGATGACGACGCCCAGGAGACTTTGGGAAGCTCACAGCATCAGCAAGTACGAGGGAAATGCCTTGGCAATTTCCAATGGTAAGCGCAAATGACGCAGAAATACGCAATCTCTCATTTTTCTTTGTTTTACATTTCATATTTCAGTAACTTCATAGCTTGGAAATAAGAGTAAAATCAATTTGTCAGACTCCGTTTTCACGTAATTTTCTATCGGTTATATTCAAATCACAACGCTCCAATTTAAATTTTATACTTATTATTTTTATTAATTTTGCTATACTTGTTTTATATAATAAATTCATTTCTTTTACAATGCAATCTTTGCTTTCAGTAGGTAGCATTAGATATAGACCAATTCCTTCTCCTGATACAACTGTTTGTTGGGTTAATGATCAAATCATACCACGATCTGAGTGAATAGATTCTTGACGGTGTTCTACCAGAGCTAGACGTTGTTAAATACAAATTTAGATTTCAGCATTGCATTGAGGTCTTGGCGCCCATTAAAACAACATAGCTTAGGCAAAGGTAAACAATTACATTTTCTCCCAACAGTGTAGGCTAGCGAAACTGTTTCATTTGTCGCCGACAACTTGGGGCTGAAAACCTAATAACATTTGTGGAAGGAGAAGGGTATATATTTCTGTGCCTGTATTTTGGGGGTTATTTGTCTGTATCAGTGTATATCATTATGGGGGATGAGAAAGAAAGACAGATGAGGTTACGTAGTGGTCATCAACGGGAGAGTGATGATACGAGCAGTATGGCGAGTGATGGTAGTACCGGGGTAGCGGAGGTAAATCCCGATACTGAAACAGGGAGTGTAGGCGGCCAACCAGAATTAAAAACTTTACTTCTCGAGTTTATGTATCAGAACAAAGTTAGTAGTGATGCCTTAAATGCTAAATTAGAACAAAACAATGCAAAACTGGAACAAAACAATGCTAAATTAGAACAAAACAGTAGGGAAAATAAAGAAAGTACAGATGCCTTAAATGCTAAATTAGAACAAAACAGTAGGGAAATGAGTGACAAATTTGAACTGATTAGAGGCGAGATCAGGGGGGTGATGGAAGAAAAGGCTAAAGAGATTATTGCAGATGTAGACAGAAAATTAGGAAAAGTACAGGAGGAGTTGGAAATTAGAATCAGTACACAGGCTGAAAATTTAAAAGAACTAGTGCAACTGGAAACACAGCAGGTCAGAAAGCAATTGGGGGGAGAAATTGACAAAATTCAGGTAGCTACTAAAGAGGTTAAGGAACAGCTGGGGGGTAAAATTGATAAAGTCCACTCACAAATAGTTGCAGAAGTAAATGATTTAAGAGAGAGTAATAGAGAGAGCATTAGCAAGATTGAGGAGAAACAAGCAAAGCTATATGATAAAGTAGAAGAATCAGAAGGAAACATTAAATTAACAGTAAACAGTATTGAGAGGAAGGCTGAGGAGAAAATCGCAGAATTAGAATTAAAATTAAAAGCTAGGATCAGGCAAGAAAATAGTCAGAATAGGCCAGTTTTTGTGAATAGCACACACAGGGAGGTAGAACTGGGTAAGTTCAGCAATCGACAGGGGTGCCCAATGGAGTTCATGAACACTATAGAAAATAAATTCGGGGAGAGGTTGGAAAATGGTAGTATTGAATGGTGCCAGGTAGTTGAAATTTTAGAACAAGTGTTTGTGGGGGAAACGAGGAATTGGTTTGCTGTCTACAGAGACAAGTTTACTGATATCAATGATTTTAAAATGAAATTCTGTGAAAAGTTCTGGAATGAGGTTATTCAGTCGCAGCATCGTGAGGGAGTAGTGTGTGGTAAATATAACCCTAAAGGAAGCTCCACCATGACCGAATACTTTTTAGGGCAGGTATTAGTGTGTAAATATCTGGATGGGTTGAAGGAGGAAAGTGATGTGGTAAGGTTGCTACTTAGGCACTTTCCCTATAGGATCAAGGAGGCTGCTTGTATCCAGAATGTAAAGACAATATCACAAGTAGAAAATTTGTTAAGCACATTTGATGCACTAGGGAGAGGGGGCTATGAGGACCATTTCAATCGGAACCAGGGTAATAATAATAATAGACCTAATGAAGCCAGGCATCAAGAAGTTCAAGGGAACGGTGGCGAAGGGGCCAACGCTCAAAATAGAAATAATAATAATCAGCTATATCAGAACAGAGGAAATGGCCATGGTAATCAGTATCAAGGGAGGAACAATGATTTCAGGGGAAATCAAGGGAGGAACAATGATTACAGGGGAAATCAAGGGAGAAACAATGATTTCAGGGGAAATCAAGGGAGAAATTATAATGACAATAATTACAACCAGAATAGGGGTCAAGGAAGAGGACAGGCTAGTGGTAGTAATATACAGCCAAACAATGACAACACAGCCCAGAACAACCAGACCAGTTTAGTAGTTAGTAGTACTACGGCCAGCTGTAGCGGTTCTTTAAACGCGAACCAGGCTGCGAAGTAAGGTCAGAATCTCAGTCTGTAGCATGCCCTGTCCATACAATTATACAGGAACCCTATGACCTAAATGTAAGAAATGAATTATTACATGAACTAAATGATGAAGGTATTATTCAGGAAGTGGTTAGTAAGAGCCCCATAGTTAAATTTAACGTGTCCGAGGCGTACACAGATGTTTTAATTGATAGTGGTTGTATGAAGAGTTGCATAAGTAGTGCATTTTATGATAAAATGAAAGGAACTGGAGTAAATTTTGAGGAGATGCCAATTAAAAGCACTTTTGTTATCACAGCTGTTGGGAAGAGGTCTAAAGTAATTTCTAAGCAAGTTTTAGTAGACATTAAAATTAATAATCATGTAGAGAAGCAGATTTGCCTTGTAATTCCAAATTTAGTATTCAGTATTATCTTGGGTTCAGAGTGGCTAAGTAGAGTGTCTGGTAACTTATGTTATGATGTAGGGAGTTTGAAATTTAAATGGGGTGATTCTGAAGTAGAAGTAGCGTTCAATGACCATATTCAGAGGAGTAGTATTGTAGGTGTGATTTGTACTTTAAATGAGATATCGCCAGCCGTAGAGCGGGGTTCTCCATGTTTTGTGGGCAGTGTGATTACGAACGGAAGTCTAGAGGACTCGTTACGTGAGGCTGCATTTCAGGGAAATATAGAGGATGAACAGTGTGTTCGGCTCTATGATGTGTTATGGTGTAATAGGAGAGTTTTTGAGGATCGCATTGGTATGGCCAATTGCTATACACATTCATTGAACGTTATTGATAGGTCAGTATTCACAGGACATAGATATCCTGTACCTTTCGCTTATCAGAGTGCAGTTGAGGCACAAATTAATCAGATGCTTGAAGATGGGATTATTGAGCACTCTAACAGTCCATATGTTAATTCTTTGATCACGGTACCCAAGACCGACGGCACTGTTCGTATTTGTTTAGACGCTCGTTTGGTTAACAGTAGAATTAGTTCAGATCAGCTGAAATCTATGTCAATAGAAGAATTAATGCAAACATTTGAGGGGAAGAAGTATTTCACTTGTGTAGATTTGAGTTCCAGTTTTTGGCAAGTGCCACTTATGTACGAAGATAGACCATTTACAGCTTTTAGTCATAAATATAACCTTTATCAATTTTGTAGAACACCTTATGGGTTAAAGAGTAGTTCAGCAGCTTTAATTAGGGCTTTAAACATCGCATTAGGGGATGACACAGGAGAGTTTGTAACCATTTACATAGATGATATGGTAATTAGTTCACGCAGTTTTGAGGAGCATCTACGTCATTTAAATATAGTTTTTCAGAAGTTAGATCAGGCAGGGTTCACTTTGAAGCTGTCTAAGTCGTCATTCTGTCAGTCAGAAGTGACATTTTTAGGTCATAGAGTGTCGAGTAGAGGTGTAACACCAGAAGAAAGTAGGGTTAATAAGATACTTAACGCAGAGGTGCCACAGAATGTTAAACAGTTAAAAACTTACCTGGGAATTTGCAACTTTTTCAGGAGGTTCGTTCTTAAATACTCAGGGTTGGTAGAACCATTCAGGGAATTGCTCAAAAGTGGGACTCGGTGGAGATGGGAGTCCAAGCATGATCAAGCTTTTAGAGCGCTGAAGGAAGGTTTTGAGAAAGCTGTAGTGCTGAAATATCCGTTAAAAGATAAGGAATATGTGGTTATGACAGATGCTTCACATATAGGCATTGCTGGAGTATTATGTCAGAAAGATGATGAGGGTAATCTGTGCATTGTATCTTTAGCCTCGCGAGGACTGACAGCAGCAGAGAAAAGATACACGATTACTGAGTTAGAGCTTTTAGGTATTGTTTTCAGTTTAGGGAAATTTAGAATGTATTTAGTAGGGGGGAAATTTGAGATCCACACAGATCACCATGCATTACTGTATATGAGGACTTGTAAACTCAGTTCTAACAGAGTTAGTAGGTGGATTCTTGCTCTGCAGGAATACGAATTCACAGTAAAATATATTAAAGGTAAAGATAACATTCTTGCAGACATGCTATCGAGGGACACTAATTTATGTAGGGATTATCCTGTGGTTAAAGCAGAGGACGGTATTTTAATATGTGCATGTGTGGACAGTAGCAACAGGGCATCGTTACAAACACTGAGAAATATGCTAGTGGAGCAACGTGATGACGTTAAGTTAAAGGAGCCACTGGCTAGGTTGGAAATAGGTGAAGAAGAGTATGTGAAAGTAGGACGGTTCACGTACAAGATGCAGGATGGGCTTCTTGCAAGGAAATGTAGGAATAATCGGTGGGCAATATGTGTTCCTGCCACTTTGCGGGAGGAGCTAATTTGGTTCATTCATAGGGAATTAGGACACTTTGGTGCTGCCAAGGTCTTCTATGAAATTGGTCGTGACTTCATTTGGAGTAAAATGGGAAGGGATGTTAGGAGGATTTTAGCTAAGTGTGACACCTGTCAAAGGAGTAAATATCCAGTTAAATATTTAGTGGGGGAGAGATCAGCAGTTCTCACCAGTAGACCCGGCGAACTACTGTGTGTGGATTTATTTGGCCCGATCGTTAAAGGACAGTACGGCTACGAGTACATTTTTATAGTTATTGACGCTTTTAGTAAGTATGTCAAGCTATATCCGCTAAGGAAAGCCACGGGACTAGCGTGTAGCCGTCTGATCATTAATAAGTATGTACCTGAGTTTGGCATTCCTCTCAGGATACTATCTGACAGTGGACCACAGTTTACTGCAAAGAAATGGAGAACCAGTATGCAGGAAGCTGGTATAACACACGTTCATTCCTCTGTAAGGTACCCTCAGGGTAATTCTGCAGAGCGTCCATTAAGGGAAGTGGCTCGTCTTTTTCGGACTCTAGTGCATGACAAGCATGCGGCCTGGGTTGGACATCTTCCCAAGGTCGAGACTTGGCTGAATTCTGTCCAGCATGAGAGCACGAAATTGACGCCATACGAAGTTCACTTCGGAAAAAGACCACAAAATGAACTAGCGAGGGTGTTGGGATTAAATGAGGGTAAGCAACCGGGGATGGATTATATTGTCCAGTTGGCGAAACAGAATTTATCTAAGTCAGCACAAAAGAGAATTCGCCAACAAAAAGAAACTAAATTTGACCTATTCGAGCCGGGAGACAGAGTCTTACTTAGAGTGCCGAAACAGTCAAATAAGCTAGAGAAAGTCATGTCCAAGTTCTTTTATCTCTACGAGGGCCCATTTATAGTTACCAAACGTATTGGGAAAACAGCATATGTGCTGGAGGATAATAAGGGAAACAGATTATACGGGACGTATAATATACATAGTCTACGAAAATATGTGTCATAAAGTGAGTGTGTTTAGCTGGCGAGCCAGCCTATCAAATGAGTAAGTGTGGTATTTGGTGCGTGGGAGGAGTTGGTCTTCCAGGCAGGCGTATCAGAAGTCACACAGGGGGGTAGTATGTAAGTAAATGAGAGTTTTTAAGGTACAGGGAAATATGACGGGATTGTCGGATGCTCTTGAGCACTAAAATGTCTCGATACACCAAGGCCAGAATTTGGTAGCGCTGGTGGGTTCCCATTTATCTCCAAGAGATGGGGGAGCGCTTGTATAGGGCTTGTTAGCTTAAGGCGTCCACGAGATAAAAGATGGGCCATCAGAATGCGAGACAGTCCTTCATGAAACTCATACATATCAGCACACGTGATTTCTGTTTACGGCCTCGCCATGTAAGATTTGTAAGTGTGTAATTTAAGATAATTTGTACAATGGTATTATTTGTGTGAGGAGAACGGGTCTGTGTTGAGAACTAGTATTAAGTAGAATATGGTCTACGGGAACTTAACAAGACAGGGCGATTACGGTACAGAAATATTTGGTGTTATATGTAATGCGCATTTACTGTTTTTTTTTCAGAAGTCAATATTAATTTAATCTACTTTAAAGAGAGATTAAGTATTATGGTCACGAGGCGCTGCCACAATAGTGTGATCGTGTGCTCAGTGATAAGTGAGATTAAATTTCACCATAAGGAGGGGACCTCCGGTGAAATTAGGAAGTTCTATGGTGATATAAATATATCAGAACACCTTCAATGCGTGTGATATGACATCATAAATACATAGTGCTCACACATTAATTATGTCTATTTCTCCAACATAGAGAAATTTGAGAGGCGGAAATATCCGTGGAACACTATTCCATATGTAAAACATTGGACTGGTTGCAAAGTGCAATCCATGGTGACAACAAACTTTGACGCATAGTGCGTGAAGAAAAAATATGAGTGTATATATCTGTAATTTAGGGTTATTTCATTTATGTAATATGTATTTTGGGATGGGGTTTATTAACGTGTCTGGGATAATCGGATAATGGACCGTCGTCACGGTAAATCATCCGATGATCCGAGGCGAATATGTAACGTGTTTTTCGAGGGGTTTTATGCAACTGGCATAAGTCAGTAGGAAGCCATTCTATATTTATTTACGCGGCAAATTGTTCAGCCAAGGGAATTTTTCATGTTAATTTATTATTATTATTAATTTATTATAATTATTATTTAGATATTTTCGGAGCATTTTATAAAAATTATAAGCATACAGATAGGTTTTCTATGTCTTAGAAAACGCTATCATGCAAATTATTACGAACGACGATATCATAGAAAACTATCTGATTACGGAATTTTACGTAGTTTTCGTCAGTTAGGGTATATCGAGAGACGTGACTCACTGGGATTTCAAGTACACGCTTAATCTTATCGAGAAGCATGACGCAATCTTGGGTCGCAAGGTCTAGAAAAGGCGAATTGTTGAAACGGAACCCTGCCGCCGAGTGTAATGACCCAGAGGAGGGGAGTATAGCGCGTGGGGTGCAGCCAATCAGCGGAGACGACGTAAGCTAGATGTCGGTACCATGGTGGGGGAGCCAACGTGTGCATATATCGTTCGACGCGCCGTGAAACGAGGACTATCTGTGTAGAACTTGCGGAGTTGGGTGCAAGTGCGTGTCGCTCCGATGTTCAGGGGAGTTAGGGACAATCTGTGTAGAACTTGCAGAGTACGGTCGCAAGTGCGTGTCGCTCCGATGTTCAGTGGAGTTAGCGACGAACGTTTGTAAAACTTGGTTGTACGAGTGTTTGGGTCCGAGGTACGGACCATAGAATTATCTAATCTACCAGAATATCATCAAATTCCGACGGAGATGACGACGCCCAGGAGACTGTGGGAAGCTCACAGCATCAGCAAGTACGAGGGAAATGCCTTGGCAATTTCCAATGGTAAGCGCAAATGACGCAGAAATACGCAATCTCTCATTTTTCTTTGTTTTACATTTCATATTTCAGTAACTTCATAGCTTGGAAATAAGAGTAAAATCAATTTGTCAGACTCCGTTTTCACGTAATTTTCTATCGGTAATATTCAAATCACAACGCTCCAATTTAAATTTTATACTTATTATTTTTATTAATTTTGCTATACTTGTTTTATATAATAAATTCATTTCTTTTACAATGCAATCTTTGCTTTCAGTAGGTAGCATTAGATATAGACCAATTCCTTCTCCTGATACAATTGTTTGTTGGGTTAATGATCAAATCATACCACGATCTGAGTGAATAGATTCTTGACGGTGTTCTATCAGAGCTAGACGTTGTTAAATACAAATTTAGATTTCAGCATTGCATTGAGGTCTTGGCGCCCATTAAAACAACATAGCTTAGGCAAAGGTAAACAATTACATTTTCTCCCAACAGTGTGGGCTAGCGAAACTGTTTCAATTTAATTAGTAAGCTCGTCACCGCAAAAAGTAACATCGATACAGTTTCGTAATTTAATTAGTAAGCTCTTCACCGCAAAAAGTAACAGCGATACCGTTTCGTAATTTAATTAGTAAGCTCTTCACCGAAAAAAGTAGCAGCGATACCGTTTCGTAATTTAATTAGTAAGCTCGTCACCGCAAAAAGTATCATAGATACCGTTTCGTAATTTAATTGGTAACCTCGTCACCGCAAAAAGTAACTGCGATACAGTTTCGTAATTTAATTAGTAAGCTCTTCACCGCAAAAAGTATCAGCGATACAGTTTCGTAATTTAATTAGTAAGCTCGTCACCACAAAAAGTAACAGCGATACCGTTTCGTAATTTAACTAGTAAACTCTTCACCGCAAAAAGTAACAGCGATACCGTTTCGTAATATAATTCGTAAGCTCGTCACCACAAAAAGTAACAGCGATATAGTTTCGTAATATAATTAGTAAGCTGTTCACCGCAAAAAGTAACATCGATACTGTTACGTAATTTAATTAGTAAGCTCTTCACCGCAAAAAGTAACATCGATATAGTTACGCAATTTAATTAGTAAGCTCTTCACCGCAAAAAGTAACAGCGATACAGTTTCGTAATTTAATTAGTAAGCTCGTCACCGCAAAAAGTAATATCGATACCGTTTCGTAATTTAATTAGTAAGCTCGTCACCACAAAAAGTAACAGCGAAACAGTTTCGTAATTTAATTAGTAAGCTCGTCACCACAAAAAGTAACAGCGATACAGTTTCGTAATTTAATTAGTAAGCTCATCACCGCAAAAAGTAACATCGATACAGTTACGTAATTTAATTACTAAGCTCGTCAACGCAAAAAGTAACATCGATACAGTTTCGTAATTTAATTAGTAAGCTCGTCACCGCAAAAAGTAACATCGATACAGATACGTAATTTTAATAGTAAGCTCGTCACCGCAAAAAGTAACAGCGATACCGTTTCGTAATTTAATTAGTAAGCTCGTCACTGCAAAAAGTAACAGCGATACAGTATCGTAATTTAATTAGTAAGCTCGTCACCGCAAAAAGTAACATCGATACAGTTTCGTAATTTAATTAGTAAGCTCGTCACCGCACAAAGTAACATCGATACAGTTACGTAATTTAATTAGTAAGCTCGTCACCGCAAAAAATAACGGCGATACAGTTTCGTAATTTAATTAGTAAGCTCGTCACCACAAAAAGTAACATCGATACAGTTGCGTAATTTAATTAGCAAGCTCGTCACCACAAAAAGTAACAGCGATACAGTTACGTAATTTAATTAGTAAGCTCTTCAACGCAAAAAGTAACATCGATATAGTTACGTAATTTAATTAGTAAGCTCTTCACCGCAAAAAGTAACAGCGATTCAGTTTCGTAATTTAATTAGTAAGCTCTTCACCGCAAAAAGTAACAGCGATACCGTTTCGTAATTTGAGTAGTAAGCTCTTAACCGCATAAAGTAACAGCGATACAGTTTCGTAATGTAATTAGTAAGCTCTTCATCGCAAAAAGTAACAGCGATACAGTTTCTTAATTTAATTAGTAAGCTCGTCACCGCAAAAAGTAACAGCGATACAGTTTCGTAATTTAATTAGTAAGCTCATCACCGCGATACGCTTCGGTGGTGTAGTTGGTAGCATGCTGAACTGCTGTGCCCAAGATAGCGGGTTCTAACCCGGCCGAAGTCGTCGGATTTTTTATGAGCGTTAAAATCCTTCAGTATGCCTTCCTTCGGAGGGGAAGTAAAGCCGGCGGTCCCATGTCATAGATTTATGGCATGTAAAAGATCCTTTTACAGACTAAACTTGTGTAAAGCAAAATTTGTTTGTTTAGATTTCGTCAGAACGCTCTATCAAAGTTCCAACGTTCACCACTAGGCATCATTGATATCTAGTGGCTAAAGTTGGAACTACTTGACATTGAACGGAACTTGTAGTTCGCACTTTACGGTGTCCGCTGGAAGCAGCTACAGACTCAGGTGAGCCGAATATACTCTCGGACACTCCCGGCACTAAAAGCCATACGATAAATAAAATAAGTTTCGTAATTTAATTAGTAAGCTCGTCACCACAAAAAGTAACAACGAAACAGTTTCGTAATTTAATTAGTAAGCTCGTCACCGCAAAATGTAACATCGATACAATTACGTAATTTAATTAGTAACCTCGTCACCGCAAAAAGTAACGGCGATACAATTACGTAATTTAATTACTAAGCTCGTCACCACAAAAAGTAACAGCGAAACAGTTTCGTAATTTAATTAGTAAGCTTGTCAGCCTAAAAAGTAACCTCGATACAGTTACGTAATTTAATTAGTAAGCTCGTCACCCCAAAATGTAACGGCGATAAAGTTTCGAAATTTAATTAGTAAGCTCGTCACCACAAAAATTAACAGCGAAACAGTTTCGTAATTTAATTAGTCAGCTCGTCAGCGCAAAAAGTAACATCGATACAGTTACGTAATTTAATTAGTAAGCTCGTCACTGCAAAAAGTAACGGCGATACAGTTTCTTAATTTAATTAGTAAGCTCGTCACCCCAAAAAGTGACAGCGAAACAGTTTCGTAATTTAATTAGTAAGCTCGTCACCACAAAAAGTAACAGCGATACAGTTTCGTAATTTAATTAGTAAGCTGTTCACCGCAAAAAGTAACATCGATACAGTTACGTAATTTAATTAGTAAGCTCTTCACCACAAAAAGTAACATCGATATAGTTACGCAATTTAATTAGTAAGCTCTTCACCGCAAAAAGTAACAGCGATACAGTTTCGTAATTTAAATAGTAAGCTCGTCACCGCAAAAAGTAACAGCGATACCGTTTCGTAATTTAATTAGTAAGCTCTTAACCGCAAAAAGTAACAGCGATACAGTTTCGTAATTTAATTAGTAAGCTCGTCACAGCAAAAAGTAACAGCGATACAGTTTCGTAATTTAATTAGTAAGCTCTTCACCGCAAAAAGTAACAGCGATACCGTTTCGTAATTTAATTAGTAAGCTCGTCACCGAAAGAAGTAACACCGATACCGTTTCGTAATTTAATTAGTAAGCTCTTCACCGCAAAGAGTAACAGCGATACCGTTTCGTAGTTTAATTAGTAAGCTCGTCACCGCAAAAAGTATCAATGATACCGTTTCGTAATTTAATTAGTAACCTCGCCACCGCAAAAAGTAACAGCGATACAGTTTCATAATTTAATTAGTAAGCTCTTCACCGCAAAAAGTAACAGCGATACAGTTTCGTAATTTAATTAGTAAGCTCGTCACCACACAAAGTAACCGCGATACCGTTTCGTAATTTAATTAGTAAGCTCTTCACCGCAAAAAGTAACAGCGATACTGTGTCGTAATATAATTCGAAGGCTCGACACCACAAAAAGTAACAGTGATACAGTTTCGTAATTTAATTAGTAAGCTGTTCACCGCAAAAAGTAACATCGATACACTTACGTAATTTAATTAGTAAGCTCTTCACCGCAAAAAGTAACATCGATATAGTTACGCAATTTAATTAGTAAGCTCTTCTCCACAAAAAGTAACAGCGATACAGTTTCGTAATTTAATTAGCAAGCTCTTCACCGCAAAAAGTAACGGCGATACAGTTTAGTAATTTAATTAGTAAGCTCGTCACCACAAAAAGTAACATCGATACAGTTGCGTAATTTAATTAGCAAGCTTGTCACCGCAAAAAGTAACGGCGATACAGTTTCGTAATTTAATTAGTAAGCTCTTCACCGCAAAAAGTTTCATCGTTACTGTTACGCAATTTAATTAGTAAGCTCTTCTACGCAAAAAGTAACATCGATATAGTTACGTAGTTTAATTAGTAAGCTCTTCACCGCAAAAAGTAACAGCGATACCGTTTCGTAATTTGAGTAGTAAGCTCTTAACCGCAAAAAGTAACAGCGATACAGTTTCGTAATGTAATTAGTAAGCTCCTCATCGCAAAAAGTAACAGCGATACAGTTTCGTAATTTAATTAGTAAGCTTATCACCGCGATACGCTTCGGTGGCGTAGTCGGTAGCATGCTGAACTGCTGTGCCAAAGATAGCGGGTTCAAACCCGGCCGAAGCCGTCGGATTTTTTAAGAGCGTTAAAATCCTTCAGTATGCCTTCCTTCGGAGGGGATGTAAAGCCGGCGGTCCCATGTCGTAGATTTATGGCATGTAAAATATCCTTTTACAGACTAAACTTGTGTAAAGCAAAATTTGTTAGTTTAGATTTCGTCAGAACGCTCTATCAAAGTTCCAACGTTCACCACTAGGCATCATTGATATCTAGTGGCTATAGTTGGAACTACTTGACATTGAACGGAACTTGTAGCTCGCCCTTTACGTTGTCCGCTGGAAGCAGCTACAGACTCAGGCGAGCCGAACATATCCTCGGACACTCCCGGCACTAAAAGCCATACGATAAATAAAATAAGTTTCGTAATTTAATTAGTAAGCTCGTCACCACAAAAAGTAACAACGAAACAGTTTCGTAATTTAATTAGTAAGCTCGTCACCGCAAAAAGTAACATCGATACAGTTACGTAATTTAATTAGTAAGCTCGTCACCGCTAAAAGTAACGGCGATACAGTTCAGTAATTTAATTAGTAAGCTCGTCAGCTTAAAAAGTAACATCGATACAGTTACGTAATTTAATTAGTAAGCTCGTCACCCCAAAAAGTAACGGCGATACAGTTTCGAAATTTAATTAGTAAGCTCGTCACCACAATAATTAACAGCGAAACAGTTTCGTAATTTAATTAGTAAGCTCGTCAGCGTAAAAAGTAACATCGATACAGTTACGTAATTTAATTAGTAAGCTCGTCACCCCAAAAAGTAACGGCGATACAGTTTCTTAATTTAATTAGTAAGCTCGTCACCACAAAAGTAACAGCGAAACAGTTTCGTAATTTAATTAGTAAGCTCGCCACCACAAAAAGTAACAGCGATACAGTTTCGTAATTTAATTAGTAAGCTGTTCACCGCAAAAAGTAACATCGATACAGTTACGTAATTTAATTAGTAAGCTCGTCACCGCAAAAAGTAACGGCGATACAGTTTCGTAATTTTATTAGTAAGCTGTTCACCGCAAAAAGTAACATCGATACAGTTACGTAATTTAATTGGTAAGGTCTTCACCGCAAAAAGTAACATCGATATAGTTACGCAATTTAATTAGTAAGCTCTTCACCGCAAAAAGTAACAGCAATACAGTTTCGTAATTTAAATAGTAAGCTCTTCACCGCAAAAAGTAACAGCGATACCGTTTCGTAATTTAATTAGTAAGCTCTTAACCGCAAAAAGTAACAGCGATACAGTTTCATAATTTAATTAGTAAGCTCGTCACCGCAAAAAGTAACAGCGATACAGTTTCGTAATTTAATTAGTAAGCTCTTCACCGCAAAAAGTAACAGCAATACCGTTTCGCAATTTAATTAGTAAGCTCGTCACCGCAAAAAGTAACATCGATACAGTTTCGTAATTTAATTAGTAAGCTCTTCACCGCAAAAAGTAACAGCGATACCGTTTCGTAATTTAATTAGTAAGCTCTTCACCGAAAAAAGTAGCAGCGATACCGTTTCGTAATTTAATTAGTAAGCTCGTCACCGCAAAAAGTATCGTAGATACCGTTTCGTAATTTAATTGGTAACCTCGTCACCGCAAAAAGTAACTGCGATACAGTTTCGTAATTTAATTAGTAAGCTCTTCACCGCAAAAAGTATCAGCGATACAGTTTCGTAATTTAATTAGTAAGCTCGTCACCACAACAAGTAACAGCGATACCGTTTCGTAATTTAACTAGTAAACTCTTCACCGCAAAAAGTAACAGCGATACCGTTTCGTAATATAAGCTCGTCACCACAAAAAGTAACAGCGATATAGTTTCGTAATATAATTAGTAAGCTGTTCACCGCAAAAAGTAACATCGATACTGTTACGTAATTTAATTAGTAAGCTCTTCACCGCAAAAAGTAACATCGATATAGTTACGCAATTTAATTAGTAAGCTCTTCACCGCAAAAAGTAACAGCGATACAGTTTCGTAATTTAATTAGTAAGCTCGTCACCGCAAAAAGTAATATCGATACCGTTTCGTAATTTAATTAGTAAGCTCGTCACCACAAAAAGTAACAGCGAAACAGTTTCGTAATTTAATTAGTAAGCTCGTCACCACAAAAAGTAACAGCGATACAGTTTCGTAATTTAATTAGTAAGCTCGTCACCGCCAAAAGTAACATCGATACAGTTACGTAATTTAATTACTAAGCTCGTCAACGCAAAAAGTAACATCGATACAGTTTCGTAAGTTAATTAGTAAGCTCGTCACCGCAAAAAGTAACATCGATACAGATACGTAATTTAAATAGTAAGCTCGTCACCGCAAAAAGTAACAGCGATACCGTTTCGTAATTTAATTAGTAAGCTCGTCACTGCAAAAAGTAACAGCGATACAGTATCGTAATTTAATTAGTAAGCTCGTCACCGCAAAAAGTAACATCGATACAGTTTCGTAATTTTAATTAGTAAGCTCGTCACCGCACAAAGTAACATCGATACAGTTACGTAATTTAATTAGTAAGCTCGTCACCGCAAAAAATAACGGCGATACAGTTTCGTAATTTAATTAGTAAGCTCGTCACCACAAAAAGTAACATCGAAACAGTTGCGTAATTTAATTAGCAAGCTCGTCACCACAAAAAGTAACAGCGATACAGTTACGTAATTTAATTAGTAAGCTCTTCAACGCAAAAAGTAACATCGATATAGTTACGTAATTTAATTAGTAAGCTCTTCACCGCAAAAAGTAACAGCGATTCAGTTTCGTAATTTAATTAGTAAGCTCTTCACCGCAAAAAGTAACAGCGATACCGTTTCGTAATTTGAGTAGTAAGCTCTTAACCGCATAAAGTAACAGCGATACAGTTTCGTAATGTAATTAGTAAGCTCTTCTTCGCAAAAAGTAACAGCGATACAGTTTCTTAATTTAATTAGTAAGCTCGTCACCGCAAAAAGTAATAGCGATACAGTTTCGTGATTTAATTAGTAAGCTCATCACCGCGATACGCTTCGGTGGTGTAGTTGGTAGCATGCTGAACTGCTGTGCCCAAGATAGCGGGTTCTAACCCGGCCGAAGTCGTCGGATTTTTTAAGAGCGTTAAAATCCTTCAGTATGCCTTCCTTCGGAGGGGAAGTAAAGCCGGCGGTCCCATGTCATAGATTTATGGCATGTAAAAGATCCTTTTACAGACTAAACTTGTGTAAAGCAAAATTTGTTTGTTTAGATTTCGTCAGAACGCTCTATCAAAGTTCCAACGTTCACCACTAGGCATCATTGATATCTAGTGGCTAAAGTTGGAACTACTTGACATTGAACGGAACTTGTAGTTCGCCCTTTACGGTGTCCGCTGGAAGCAGCTACAGACTCAGGTGAGCCGAATATACTCTCGGACACTCCCGGCACTAAAAGCCATACGATAAAGAAAATAAGTTTCGTAATTTAATTAGTAAGCTCGTCACCACAAAAAGTAACAACGAAACAGTTTCGTAATTTAATTAGTAAGCTCGTCACCACAAAATGTAACATCGATACAATTACGTAATTTAATTAGTAAGCTCGTCACCGCAAAAAGTAACGGCGATACAATTACGTAATTTAATTACTAAGCTCGTCACAACAAAAAGTAACAGCGAAACAGTTTCGTAATTTAATTAGTAAGCTCGTCAGCCTAAAAAGTAACCTCGATACAGTTACGTAATTTAATTAGTAAGCTCGTCACCCCAAAATGTAACGGCGATAAAGTTTCGAAATTTAATTAGTAAGCTCGTCACCACAAGAATTAACAGCGAAACAGTTTCGTAATTTAATTAGTCAGCTCGTCAGCGCAAAAAGTAACATCGATACAGTTACGTAATTTAATTAGTAAGCTCGTCACTCCAAAAAGTAACGGCGATACAGTTTCTTAATTTAATTAGTAAGCTCGTCACCCCAAAAAGTGACAGCGAAACAGTTTCGTAATTTAATTAGTAAGCTCGTCACCACAAAAAGTAACAGCGATACAGTTTCGTAATTTAATTAGTAAGCTGTTCACCGCAAAAAGTAACATCGATACAGTTACGTAATTTAATTAGTAAGCTCTTCACCGCAAAAAGTAACATCGATATAGTTACGCAATTTAATTAGTAAGCTCTTCACAGCAAAAAGTAACAGCGATCCAGTTTCGTAATTTAAATAGTAAGCTCGTCACCGCAAAAAGGAACAGCGATACCGTTTCGTAATTTAATTAGTAAGCTCTTAACCGCAAAAAGTAACAGCGATACAGTTTCGTAATTTAATTAGTAAGCTCGTCACAGCAAAAAGTAACAGCGATACAGTTTCGTAATTTAATTAGTAAGCTCTTCACCGCAAAAAGTAACAGCGATACCGTTTCGTAATTTAATTAGTAAGCTCGTCACCGAAAGAAGTAACACCGATACCGTTTCGTAATTTAATTAGTAAGCTCTTCACCGCAAAGAGTAACAGCGATACCGTTTCGTAATTTAATTAGTAAGCTCGTCACCGCAAAAAGTATCATTGATACCGTTTCGTAATTTAATTAGTAACCTCGCCACCGCAAAAAGTAACAGCGATACAGTTTCATAATTTAATTAGTAAGCTCTTCACCGCAAAAAGTAACAGCGATACAGTTTCGTAATTTAATTAGTAAGCTCGTCACCACACAAAGTAACCGCGATACCGTTTCGTAATTTAATTAGTAAGCTCTTCACCGCAAAAAGTAACAGCGATACCGTGTCGTAATATAATTCGAAGGCTCGTCACCACAAAAAGTAACAGCGATACCGTTTCGTAATTTAATTAGTAAGCTGTTCCCCGCAAAAAGTAACATCGATACACTTACGTAATTTAATTAGTAAGCTCTTCAAGGCAAAAAGTAACATCGATATAGTTACGCAATTTAATTAGTAAGCTCTTCTCCACAAAAAGTAACAGCGATACAGTTTCGTAATTTAATTAGCAAGCTCTTCACCGCAAAAAGTAACGGCGATACAGTTTAGTAATTTAATTAGTAAGTTCGTCAGCTTAAAAAGTAACATCGATACAGTTACGTAATTTAATTAGTAAGCTCGTCACCCCAAAAAGTAACGGCGATACAGTTTCGAAATTTAATTAGTAAGCTCGTCACCACAATAATTAACAGCGAAACAGTTTCGTAATTTAAATAGTAAGCTCGTCAGCGTAAAAAGTAACATCGATACAGTTACGTAATTTAATTAGTAAGCTCGTCACCCCAAAAAGTAACGGCGATACAGTTTCTTAATTTAATTAGTAAGCTCGTCACCACAAAAGTAACAGCGAAACAGTTTCGTAATTTAATTAGTAAGCTCGCCACCACAAAAAGTAACAGCGATACAGTTTCGTAATTTAATTAGTAAGCTGTTCACCGCAAAAAGTAACATCGATACAATTACGTAATTTAATTAGTAAGCTCGTCACCGCAAAAACTAACGGCGATACAGTTTCGTAATTTAATTAGTAAGCTGTTCACCGCAAAAAGTAACATCGATACAGTTACGTAATTTAATTGGTAAGGTCTTCACCGCAAAAAGTAACATCGATATAGTTACGCAATTTAATTAGTAAGCTCTTCACCGCAAAAAGTAACAGCAATACAGTTTCGTAATTTAAATAGTAAGCTCTTCACCGCAAAAAGTAACAGCGATACCGTTTCGTAATTTAATTAGTAAGCTCTTAACCGCAAAAAGTAACAGCGATACAGTTTCGTAATTTAATTAGTAAGCTCGTCACCGCAAAAAGTAACAGCGATACAGTTTCGTAATTTAATTAGTAAGCTCTTCACCGCAAAAAGTAACAGCAATACCGTTTCGCAATTTGAGTAGTAAGCTCGTCACCGCAAAAAGTAACATCGATACAGTTTCGTAATTTAATTAGTAAGCTCTTCACCGCAAAAAGTAACAGCGATACCGTTTCGTAATTTAATTAGTAAGCTCGTCACCGCAAAAAGTAACATCGATACCGTTTCGTAATTTAATTAGTAAGCTCTTCACCGAAAAAAGTAGCAGCGATACCGTTTCGTAATTTAATTAGTAAGCTCGTCACCGCAAAAAGTATCATAGATACCGTTTCGTAATTTAATTGGTAACCTCGTCACCGCAAAAAATAACGGCGATACAGTTTCGTAATTTAATTAGTAAGCTCGTCACCACAAAAAGTAACATCGATACAGTTGCGTAATTTAATTAGCAAGCTCGTCACCACAAAAAGTAACAGCGATACAGTTACGTAATTTAATTAGTAAGCTCTTCAACGCAAAAAGTAACATCGATATAGTTACGTAATTTAATTAGTAAGCTCTTCACCGCAAAAAGTAACAGCGATTCAGTTTCGTAATTTAATTAGTAAGCTCTTCACCGCAAAAAGTAACAGCGATTCCGTTTCGTAATTTGAGTAGTAAGCTCTTAACCGCATAAAGTAACAGCGATACAGTTTCGTAATGTAATTAGTAAGCTCTTCATCGCAAAAAGTAACAGCGATACAGTTTATTAATTTAATTAGTAAGCTCGTCACCGCAAAAAGTAACAGCGATACAGTTTCGTAATTTAATTAGTAAGCTCATCACCCCGATACGCTTCGGTGGTGTAGTTGGTAGCATGCTGAACTGCTGTTCCCAAGATAGCGGGTTCTAACCCGGCCGAAGTCGTCGGATTTTTTATGAGCGTTAAAATCCTTCAGTATGCCTTCCTTCGGAGGGGAAGTAAAGCCGCCGGTCCCATGTCATAGATTTATGGCATGTAAAAGATCCATTTACAGACTAAACTTGTGTAAAGCAAAATTTGTTTGTTTAGATTTCGTCAGAACGCTCTATCAAAGTTCCAACGTTCACCACTAGGCATCATTGATATCTAGTGGCTAAAGTTGGAACTACTTGACATTGAACGGAACTTGTAGTTCGCCCTTTACGGTGTCCGCTGGAAGCAGCTACAGACTCAGGTGAGCCGAATATACCCTCGGACACTCCCGGCACTAAAAGCCATACGATAAATAAAATAAGTTTCGTAATTTAATTAGTAAGCTCGTCACCACAAAAAGTAACAACGAAACAGTTTCGTAATTTAATTAGTAAGCTCGTCACCGCAAAATGTAACATCGATACAATTACGTAATTTAATTAGTAAGCTCGTCACCGCAAAAAGTAACGGCGATACAATTACGTAATTTAATTACTAAGCTCGTCACCACAAAAAGTAACAGCGATACAGTTTCGTAATTTAATTAGTAAGCTCGTCAGCCTAAAAAGTAACCTCGATACAGTTACGTAATTTAATTAGTTAGCTCGTCACCCCAAAATGTAACGGCGATAAAGTTTCGAAATTTAATTAGTAAGCTCGTCACCACAAAAATTAACAGCGAAACAGTTTCGTAATTTAATTAGTCAGCTCGTCAGCGCAAAAAGTAACATCGATACAGTTACGTAATTTAATTAGTAAGCTCGTCACTCCAAAAAGTAACGGCGATACAGTTTCTTAATTTAATTAGTAAGCTCGTCACCCCAAAAAGTGACAGCGAAACAGTTTCGTAATTTAATTAGTAAGCTCGTCACCACAAAAAGTAACAGCGATACAGTTTCGTAATTTAATTAGTAAGCTGTTCACCGCAAAAAGTAACATCGATACAGTTACGTAATTTAATTAGTAAGCTCTTCACCGCAAAAAGTAACATCGATATAGTTACGCAATTTAATAAGTAAGCTCTTCATCGCAAAAAGTAACAGCGATACAGTTTCGTAATTTAAATAGTAAGCTCGTCACCGCAAAAAGTAACAGCGATACCGTTTCGTAATTTAATTAGTAAGCTCTTAACCGCAAAAAGTAACAGCGATACAGTTTCGTAATTTAATTAGTAAGCTCGTCACAGCAAAAAGTAACAGCGATACAGTTTCGTAATTTAATTAGTAAGCTCTTCACCGCAAAAAGTAACAGCGATACCGTTTCGTAATTTAATTAGTAAGCTCGTCACCGAAAGAAGTAACACCGATACCGTTTCGTAATTTAATTAGTAAGCTCTTCACCGCAAAGAGTAACAGCGATACCGTTTCGTAATATAATTAGTAAGCTCGTCACCGCAAAAAGTATCATTGATACCGTTTCGTAATTTAATTAGTAACCCCGCCACCGCAAAAAGTAACAGCGATACAGTTTCATAATTTAATTAGTAAGCTCTTCACCGCAAAAAGTAACAGCGATACAGTTTCGTAATTTAATTAGTAAGCTCGTCACCACACAAAGTAACCGCGATACCGTTTCGTAATTTAATTAGTAAGCTCTTCACCGCAAAAAGTAACAGCGATACCGTGTCGTAATATAATTCGAAGACTCGTCACCACAAAAAGTAACAGCGATACAGTTTCGTAATTTAATTAGTAAGCTGTTCACCGCAAAAAGTAACATCGATACACTTACGTAATTTAATTAGTAAGCTCTTCACCGCAAAAAGTAACATCGATATAGTTACGCAATTTAATTAGTAAGCTCTTCTCCACAAAAAGTAACAGCGATACAGTTTCGTAATTTAATTAGCAAGCTCTTCACCGCAAAAAGTAACGGCGATACAGTTTAGTAATTTAATTAGTAAGCTCGTCAGCTTAAAAAGTAACATCGATACAGTTACGTAATTTAATTAGTAAGCTCGTCACCCCAAAAAGTATCGGCGATACAGTTTCGAAATTTAATTAGTAAGCTCGTCACCACAATAATTAACAGCGAAACAGTTTCGTAATTTAATTAGTAAGCTCGTCAGCGTAAAAAGTAACATCGATACAGTTACGTAATTTAATTAGTAAGCTCGTCACCCCAAAAAGTAACGGCGATACAGTTTCTTAATTTAATTAGTAAGCTCTTCACCACAAAAGTAACAGCGAAACAGTTTCGTAATTTAAATAGTAAGCTCGCCACCACAAAAAGTAACAGCGATACAGTTTCGTAATTTAATTAGTAAGCTGTTCACCGCAAAAAGTAACATCGATACAGTTACGTAATTTAATTAGTAAGCTCGTCACCGCAAAAACTAACGGCGATACAGTTTCGTAATTTAATTAGTAAGCTGTTCACCGCAAAAAGTAACATCGATACAGTTACGTAATTTAATTGGTAAGGTCTTCACCGCAAAAAGTAACATCGATATAGTTACGCAATTTAATTAGTAAGCTCTTCACCGCAAAAAGTAACAGCAATACAGTTTCGTAATTTAAATAGTAAGCTCTTCACCGCAAAAAGTAACAGCGATACCGTTTCGTAATTTAATTAGTAAGCTCTTAACCGCAAAAAGTAACAGCGATACAGTTTCGTAATTTAATTAGTAAGCTCGTCACCGCAAAAAGTAACAGCGATACAGTTTCGTAATTTAAGTAGTAAGCTCTTCACCGCAAAAAGTAACAGCAATACCGTTTCGCAATTTAAGTAGTAAGCTCGTCACCGCAAAAAGTAACATCGATACAGTTTCGTAATTTAATTAGTAAGCTCTTCACCGCAAAAAGTAACAGCGATACCGTTTCGTAATTTAATTAGTAAGCTCGTCACCGCAAAAAGTAACATCGATACCGTTTCGTAATTTAATTAGTAAGCTCTTCACCGAAAAAAGTAGCAGCGATACCGTTTCGTAATTTAATTAGTAAGCTCGTCACCGCAAAAAGTATCATAGATACCGTTTCGTAATTTAATTGGTAACCTCGTCACCGCAAAAAGTAACTGCGATACAGTTTCGTAATTTAATTAGTAAGCTCTTCACCGCAAAAAGTATCAGCGATACAGTTTCGTAATTTAATTAGTAAGCTCGTCACCACAAAAAGTAACAGCGATACCGTTTCGTAATTTAACTAGTAAGCTCTTCACAGCAAAAAGTAACAGCGATACCGTTTCGTAATATAATTCGTAATCTCGTCACCACAAAAAGTAACAGCGATATAGTTTCGTAATATAATTAGTAAGCTGTTCACCGCAAAAAGTAACATCGATACAGTTACGTAATTTAATTAGTAAGCTCTTCACCGCAAAAAGTAACATCGATATAGTTACGCAATTTAATTAGTAAGCTCTTCACCGCAAAAAGTAACAGCGATACAATTTCGTAATTTAATTAGTAAGCTCGTCACCGCAAAAAGTAATATCGATACAGTTTCGTAATTTAATTAGTAAGCTCGTCAACACAAAAAGTAACAGCGAAACAGTTTCGTAATTTAATTAGTAAGCTCGTCACCACAAAAAGTAACAGCGATACAGTTTCGTAATTTAATTAGTAAGCTCGTCACCGCAAAAAGTAACATCGATACAGTTACGTAATTTAATTACTAAGCTCGTCAACGCAAAAAGTAACATCGATACAGTTTCGTAATTTAATTAGTAAGCTCGTCACCGCAAAAAGTAACATCGATACAGATACGTAATTTAATTAGTAAGCTTGTCACCGCAAAAAGTAACAGCGATACCGTTTCGTAATTTAATTAGTAAGCTCGTCACTGCAAAAAGTAACAGCGATACAGTATCGTAATTTAATTAGTAAGCTCGTCACCGCAAAAAGTAACATCGATACAGTTTCGTAATTTAATTAGTAAGCTCGTCACGGCACAAAGTAACATCGATACAGTTACGTAATTTAATTAGTAAGCTCGTCACCGCAAAAAATAACGGCGATACAGTTTCGTAATTTAATTAGTAAGCTCTTCACCGCAAAAAGTAACATCGATACTGTTACGTAATTTAATTAGTAAACTCTTCAACGCAAAAAGTAACATCGATATAGTTACGTAATTTAATTAGTATGCTCTTCACCGCAAAAAGTAACAGCGATTCAGTTTCGTAATTTAATTAGTAAGCTCTTCACCGCAAAAAGTAACAGCGATACCGTTTCGTAATTTGAGTAGTAAGCTCTTAACCGCATAAAGTAACAGCGATACAGTTTCGTAATGTAATTAGTAAGCTCTTCATAGCAAAAAGTAACAGCGATACAGTTTCTTAATTTAATTAGTAAGCTCGTCACCGCAAAAAGTAACAGCGATACAGTTTCGTAATTTAATTAGTAAGCTCATCACCGCGATACGCTTCGGTGGTGTAGTTGGTAGCATGCTGAACTGCTGTGCCCAAGATAGCGGGCTAACCCGGCCGAAGTCGTCGGATTTTTTAAGAGCGTTAAAATCCTTCAGTATGCCTTCCTTCGGAGGGGAAGTAAAGCCGGCGGTCCCATGTCATAGATTTATGGCATGTAAAAGATCCTTTTACAGACTAAACTTGTGTAAAGCAAAATTTGTTTGTTTAGATTTCGTCAGAACGCTCTATCAAAGTTCCAACGTTCACCACTAGGCATCATTGATATCTAGTGGCTAAAGTTGGAACTACTTGACATTGAACGGAACTTGTAGTTCGCCCTTTACGGTGTCCGCTGGAAGCAGCTACAGACTCAGGTGAGACGAATATACCCTCGGACACTCCCGGCACTAAAAGCCATACGATAAATAAAATAAGTTTCGTAATTTAATTAGTAAGCTCGTCACCACAAAAAGTAACAACGAAACAGTTTCGTAATTTAATTAGTAAGCTCGTCACCCCAAAAAGTAACGGCGATAAAGTTTCGAATTTTAATTAGTAAGCTCGTCACCACAAAAAATTAACAGCAAAACAGTTTCGTAATTTAATTAGTCAGCTCGTCAGCGCAAAAAGTAACATCGATACAGTTACGTAATTTAATTAGTAAGCTCGTCACTCCAAAAAGTAACGGCGATACAGTTTCTTAATTTAATTAGTAAGCTCGTCACCCCAAAAAGTGACAGCGAAACAGTTTCGTAATTTAATTAGTAAGCTCGTCACCACAAAAAGTAACAGCGATACAGTTTCGTAATTTAATTAGTAAGCTGTTCACCGCAAAAAGTAACATCGATACAGTTACGTAATTTAATTAGTAAGCTCTTCACCGCCAAAAGTAACATCGATATAGTTACGCAATTTAATTAGTAAGCTCTTCACCGCAAAAAGTAACAGCGATACAGTTTCGTAATTTAAATAGTAAGCTCTTCACCGCAAAAAGTAACAGCGATACCGTTTCGTAATTTAATTAGTAAGCTCTTAACCGCAAAAAGTAACAGCGATACAGTTTCGTAATTTAATTAGTAAGCTCGTCACTGCAAAAAGTAACAGCGATACAGTTTTGTAATTTAATTAGTAAGCTCTTCACCGCAAAAAGTAACAGCGATACCGTTTCGTAATTTAATTAGTAAGCTCGTCACCGAAAGAAGTAACAACGATACCGTTTCGTAATTTAATTAGTAAGCTCTTCACCGCAAAGAGTAACAGCGATACCGTTTCGTAATTTAATTAGTAAGCTCGTCACCGCAAAAAGTATCATTGATACCGTTTCGTAATTTAATTAGTAACCTCGTCACCGCGAAAAGTAACATCGATACAGTTACGTAATTTAATTTGTAAACTCTTCACCGCAATAAGTAACAGCGATACCCTTTCGTAATTTAATTAGTAAGCTCTTAACCGCAAAAAGTAACGGCGATACCGATTCGTAATTTAATTAGAAAGCTCGTCACCGCAAAAAGTAACAGCGATATCCTTTCGTAATTTAATTAGTAAGCTGTTCACCGCAAAAAGTAACATCGATACACTTACGTAATTTAATTAGTAAGCTCTTCACCGCAAAAAGTAACATCGATATAGTTACGCAATTTAATTAGTAAGCTCTTCTCCACAAAAAGTAACAGCGATACAGTTTCGTAATTTAATTAGCAAGCTCTTCACCGCAAAAAGTAACAGCGATACCGTTTCGTAATTTAATTAGTAAGCTCCTAACCGCAAAAAGTAACAGCGATACAGTTTCGTAATTTAATTAGTAAGCTCTT
Source organism: Meconema thalassinum (assembly GCA_946902985.2). Lineage (NCBI taxonomy): Eukaryota > Metazoa > Arthropoda > Insecta > Orthoptera > Tettigoniidae > Meconema > Meconema thalassinum. The sequence continues at coordinate 597,248,671 of OX336388.2, read as the reverse complement.
CACCGCAAAAAGTAACAGCGATACAGTTTCGTAATTTAATTAGTAAGCTCTTCACCGCTAAAAGTAACAGCGATACCGTTTCGCAATTTAATTAGTAAGCTCTTCACCCCATAAAGTAACAGCGATGCAGTTCGTAATTTAATTAGTAAGCTCTTCACCGCAAAAAGTAACAGCGATACAGTTTCGTAATTTAATTAATAAGCTCTTCATCGCAATAAGTAACAGCGATACAGTTTCGTAATTTAATTACTAAGCTCGTCACCACAAATAGTAACAGCGATACCGTTTCGTAATTTAATTAGTAAGCTCTTCACCGCAAAAAGTAACAGCGATACAGTTTTGTAATTTAATTAGTAAGCTCTTCACCGCTAAAAGTAACAGCGATACCGTTTCGCAATTTAATTAGTAAGCTCTTCACCGCAAAAAGTAACAGCGATACAGTTTCGTAATTTAATTAGTAAGCTCTTCACCGCTAAAAGTAACAGCGATACCGTTTCGCAATTTAATTAGTAAGCTCTTCACCCCATAAAGTAACAGCGATACAGTTTCGTAATTTAATTAGTAAGCTCTTCACCGCAAAAAGTAACAGCGATACAGTTTCGTAATTTAATTAATAAGCTCTTCACCGCAATAAGTAACAGCGATACAGTTTCGTAATTTAATTACTAAACTCTTCAACGCAAAAAGTAACATCGATACCGTTTCGTAATTTAATTAGTAACCTCGTCTCTGCAAAAAGTAACATCGATGCAGTTACGTAAGTCAATTAGTAAGCTCGTCACCACAAAAAGTAACAGCGATACAGTTTCGTAATTTAATTAGTAAGCTCGTCACCACAAATAGTAACAGCGATACAGTTTCGTAAGTTAATTAGTAACCTCGTCTCAGGAAAAAGTAACAGCGATACAGTTTCGAAATTTAATTAGTAAGCTTGTCACTGGAAAAAGTAACAACGTTACCGTTTCGTAATTTAATTAGTAAGCTCGTCACCGCAAAAAGTAACATCGATGCAGTTACGTAATTTAATTAGTAAGCTCGTCACCACAAAAAGTAACATCGATGCCGTTACGTAATTTAATTAGTAAGCTCGTTACCACAAAAAGTAACAGCGATACAGTTTCGTAATTTAATTAGTAACCTCGTCACCGCAGAAAGTAACATCGATGCATTTACGTAATTTAATTAGTAAGTTCGTCACCACAAAAAGTATTATCGATACAGTTTCGTAATTAAATTAGTAAGCTCGTCACCGCAAAAGGTAACGGCGATTCATTTACGTAATTAAATTAGTAAGCTCGTGACTGCTAAAAGTAACAGCGATACAGTTTCGTAATTTAATTATTAACCTCGTCACTGCAAAAAGTAAAAGCGATACAGTTTCTTAATTTAATTGGTAAGTTCGTCACCGCAAAAAGTAACATCGATACAGTTACGTAATTTAATTAGTAAACTCTTCACCGCAATAAGTAATAGCGATACCCTTTCGTAATTTAATTAGTAAGCTCTTAACCGCAAAAAGTAACGGCGATACCGATTCGTAATTTAATTAGAAAGCTCGTCACCGCAAAAAGTAACAGCGATATCCTTTCGTAATTTAATTAGTAAGCTCTTCACCGCAAAGAGTAACAGCGATACCGTTTCGAAATATAATTAGTAAGCTCGTCACCGCAAAAAGTAACATCGATACCATTTCGTAATTTAATTAGTAACCTCGTCACCACAGAAAGTAACAGCGATACCGTTTCGTATTTTAATAAGTAAGCTCTTCACCGCAAAAAGTAACAGCGACACAGTTTTGAAATTTAATTAGTATGCTCGTCACCGCGAAGAGTAAAGGCGATACCGTATCGTAATTTAATTAGTAAGCACTTCACCACAAATAGTAACAGCGATACAATTTCGTAAATTAATTAGTAAGCTCGTCACCACAAAAAGTAACAGCGATACCGTTTCGTAATTTAATTAGTAAGCTCTTCACCGCAAAAAGTAACAGCGATACAGTTTCGTAATTTAATTAGCAAGCTCTTCACCGCAAGAAAAAACAGCGATACCGTTTCGTAATTTAATTAGTAAGCTCTTAACCGCAAAAAGTAACAGCGATACAGTTTCGTAATTTAATTAGTAAGCTCTTCACCGCAAAAAGTAACAGCGATACAGTTTCGTAATTTAATTAGTAAGCTCTTCACCGCTAAAAGTAACAGCGATACCGTTTCGCAATTTAATTAGTAAGCTCTTCACCCCATAAAGTAACAGCTATACAGTTTCGTAATTTAATGAGTAAGCCCTTCACCGCAAAAAGTAACAGCGATACAGTTTCGTAATTTAATTAATAAGCTCTTCACCGCAAAAAGTAACAGCGATACAGTTTCGTAATTTAATTACTAAGCTCGTCACCACAAAAAGTAACAGCGATACCGTTTCGTAATTTAATTAGTAAGCTCTTCACCGCAATAAGTAACAGCGATACCGTTTCGTAATATAATTAGTAAGCTCTTCACCGCAAAAAGTAACATCGATACCGTTTCGTGATTTAATTAGTAACCTCGTCTCTGCAAAAAGTAACATCGATGCAGTTACGTAAAACAATTATTAAGCTCGTCACCACAAAAAGTAACAGCGATACAGTTTCGTAATTTAATTAGTAAGCTCGTCACCACAAAAAGTAACAGCGATACAGTTTCGTAAGTTAATTAGTAAGCTCTTCACCGCAAAAAGTAACAGCGATACAGTTTCGTAATTTAATTACTAAGCTCGTCACCACAAAAAGTAACAGCGATACCGTTTCGTAATTTAATTAGTAAGCTCTTCACCGCAATAAGTAACAGCGATACCGTTTCGTAATATAATTAGTAAGCTATTCACCGCAAAAAGTAACATCGATACCGTTTCGTGATTTAATTAGTAACCTCGTCTCTGCAAAAAGTAACATCGATGCAGTTACGTAATTCAATTAGTAAGCTCGTCACCACAAAAAGTAACAGCGATACAGTTTCGTAATTTAATTAGTAAGCTCGTCACCACAAAAAGTAACAGCGATACCGTTTCGCAATTTAATTAGTAAGCTCTTCACCCCATAAAGTAACAGCGATACAGTTTCGTAATTTAATTAGTAAGCTCTTCACCGCAAAAAGTAACAGCGATACAGTTTCGTAATTTAATTAATAAGCTCTTAACCGCAAAAAGTAACAGCGATACAGTTTCGTAATTTAATTACTAAGCTCGTCACCACAAAAAGTAACAGCGATACCGTTTCGTAATTTAATTAGTAAGCTCTTCACCGCAATAAGTAACAGCGATACCGTTTCGTGATATAATTAGTAAGCTCTTCACCGCAAAAAGTAACATCGATACCGTTTCGTAATTTAATTAGTAAGCTCTTCACCGAAAAAAGTAGCAGCGATACCCTTTCGTAATTTAATTAGTAAGCTCGTCACCGCAAAAGTATCATAGATACCGTTTCGTAATTTAATTGGTAACCTCGTCACCGCAAAAAGTAACTGCGATACAGTTTCGTAATTTAATTAGTAAGCTCTTCACCGCAAAAAGTATCAGCGATACAGTTTCGTAATTTAATTAGTAAGCTCGTCACCACAAAAAGTAACAGCGATACCGTTTCGTAATTTAACTAGTAAGCTCTTCACCGCAAAAAGTAACAGCGATACCGTTTCGTAATATAATTCGTAAGCTCGTCACCACAAAAAGTAACAGCGATATAGTTTCGTAATATAATTAGTAAGCTGTTCACCGCAAAAAGTAACATCGATACAGTTACGTAATATAATTAGTAAGCTCTTCACCGCAAAAAGTAACATCGATATAGTTACGCAATTTAATTAATAAGCTCTTCACCGCAAAAAGTAACAGCGATACAGTTTCGTAATTTAATTAGTAAGCTCGTCACCGCAAAAAGTAATATCGATACAGTTTCGTAATTTAATTAGTAAGCTCGTCACCACAAAAAGTAACAGCGAAACAGTTTCGTAATTTAATTAGTAAGCTCGTCACCACAAAAAGTAACAGCGATACAGTTTCGTAATTTAATTAGTAAGCTCGTCACCGCAAAAAGTAACATCGATACAGTTACGTAATTTAATTACTAAGCTCGTCAACGCAAAAAGTAACATCGATACAGTTTCGTAATTTAATTAGTAAGCTCGTCACCGCAAAAAGTAACATCGATACAGATACGTAATTTAATTAGTAAGCTCGTCACCGCAAAAAGTAACAGCGATACCGTTTCGTAATTTAATTAGTAAGCTCGTCACTGCAAAAAGTAACAGCGATACAGTTTCGTAATTTAATTAGTAAGCTCGTCACCGCAAAAAGTAACATCGATACAGTTACGTAATTTAATTAGTAAACTCTTCACCGCAATAAGTAACAGCGATACCCTTTCGTAATTTAATTAGTAAGCTCTTAACCGCAAAAAGTAACGGCGATACCGATTCGTAATTTAATTAGAAAGCTCGTCACCGCAAAAAGTAACAGCGATATCCTTTCGTAATTTAATTAGTAAGCTGTTCACCGCAAAAAGTAACATCGATACACTTACGTAATTTAATTAGTAAGCTCTTCACCGCAAAAAGTAACATCGATATAGTTACGCAATTTAATTAGTAAGCTCTTCTCCACAAAAAGTAACAGCGATACAGTTTCGTAATTTAATTAGCAAGCTCTTCACCGCAAAAAGTAACAGCGATACCGTTTCGTAATTTAATTAGTAAGCTCTTAACCGCAAAAAGTAACAGCGATACAGTTTCGTAATTTAATTAGTAAGCTCTTCACCGCAAAAAGTAACAGCGATACAGTTTCGTAATTTAATTAGTAAGCTCTTCACCACTAAAAGTAACAGCGATACCGTTTCGCAATTTAATTAGTAAGCTCTTCACCCCATAAAGTAACAGCGATGCAGTTTCGTAATTTAATTAGTAAGCTCTTCACCGCAAAAAGTAACAGCGATACAGTTTCGTAATTTAATTAATAAGCTCTTCATCGCAATAAGTAACAGCGATACAGTTTCGTAATTTAATTACTAAGCTCGTCACCACAAAAAGTAACAGCGATACCGTTTCGTAATTTAATTAGTAAGCTCTTAACCGCAAAAAGTAACAGCGATACAGTTTCGTAATTTAATTAGTAAGCTCTTCACCGCAAAAAGTAACAGCGATACAGTTTTGTAATTTAATTAGTAAGCTCTTCACCGCTAAAAGTAACAGCGATACCGTTTCGCAATTTAATTAGTAAGCTCTTCACCGCAAAAAGTAACAGCGATACAGTTTCGTAATTTAATTAGTAAGCTCTTCACCGCTAAAAGTAACAGCGATACCGTTTCGCAATTTAATTAGTAAGCTCTTCACCCCATAAAGTAACAGCGATACAGTTTCGTAATTTAATTAGTAAGCTCTTCACCGCAAAAAGTAACAGCGATACAGTTTCGTAATTTAATTAATAAGCTCTTCACCGCAATAAGTAACAGCGATACAGTTTCGTAATTTAATTACTAAACTCTTCAACGCAAAAAGTAACATCGATACCGTTTCGTAATTTAATTAGTAACCTCGTCTCTGCAAAAAGTAACATCGATGCAGTTACGTAAGTCAATTAGTAAGCTCGTCACCACAAAAAGTAACAGCGATACAGTTTCGTAATTTAATTAGTAAGCTCGTCACCACAAAAAGTAACAGCGATACAGTTTCGTAAGTTAATTAGTAACCTCGTCACAGGAAAAAGTAACAGCGATACAGTTTCGAAATTTAATTAGTAAGCTTGTCACTGGAAAAAGTAACAACGTTACCGTTTCGTAATTTAATTAGTAAGCTCGTCACCGCAAAAAGTAACATCGATGCAGTTACGTAATTTAATTAGTAAGCTCGTCACCACAAAAAGTAACATCGATGCCGTTACGTAATTTAATTAGTAAGCTCGTTACCACAAAAAGTAACAGCGATACAGTTTCGTAATTTAATTAGTAACCTCGTCACCGCAGAAAGTAACATCGATGCATTTACGTAATTTAATTAGTAAGTTCGTCACCACAAAATGTATTATCGATACAGTTTCGTAATTATTTAGTAAGCTCGTCACCGCAAAAAGTAACTGCGATACTGTTTCGTAATTTAATTAGTAAGCTCGTCTCAAATAAAAGTAACAGCGATACAATTTAGTAATTTAATTAGTAACCTCGTCACTGGAAAAAGTAACAGCGACACAGTTTCGTAATTTAATTAGTATGCTCGTCACCGCGAAAAGTAAAGGGGATACCGTTTCTTAATTTGATTAGTAACCCCGTCACTGCAAAAAGTAACAGGGATACAGTTTCGTAATTTAATTAGTAACCTCGTCACTGCAAAAAGTATCACCTATACCGTTTCGTAATTTGATTAGTGACTGCGTCACTGCAAAAAGTAACAGCAGTATAGTTGCGTAATTTAATTAGTAAGCTCGTCACCGAAAAAGTAATGATGTGCAGTTACCTGATTTAATTACTTACCTCATCACTGCAAAAAGTAACATCGATACAGTTACGTAATTAAATTAGTAAGCTCGTCACCGCAAAAGGTAACGGCGATTCATTTACGTAATTAAATTAGTAAGCTCGTCACTGCTAAAAGTAACAGCGATACAGTTTCGTAATTTAATTATTAACCTCGTCACTGCAAAAAGTAAAAGCGATACAGTTTCGTAATTTAATTGGTAAGCTCGTCACCGCAAAAAGTAACATCGATACAGTTACGTAATTTAATTAGTAAACTCTTCACCGCAATAAGTAACAGCGATACCCTTTCGTAATTTAATTAGTAAGCTCTTAACCGCAAAAAGTAACGGCGATACCGATTCGTAATTTAATTAGAAAGCTCGTCACCGCAAAAAGTAACAGCGATATCCTATCGTAATTTAATTAGTAAGCTCTTCACCGCAAAGAGTAACAGCGATACCGTTTCGAAATTTAATTAGTAAGCTCGTCACCGCAAAAAGTAACATCGACACCTTTTCGTAATTTAATTAGTAACCTCGTCACCACAGAAAGTAACAGCGATACCGTTTCGTATTTTTATAAGTAAGCTCTTCACCGCAAAAAGTAACAGCGACACAGTTTTGTAATTTAATTAGTATGCTCGTCACCGCGAAGAGTAAAGGCGATACCGTATCGTAATTTAATTAGTAAGCTCTTAACCACAAATAGTAACAGCGATACAATTTCGTAAATTAATTAGTAAGCTCGTCACCACAAAAAGTAACAGCGATACCGTTTCGTAATTTAATTAGTAAGCTCTTCACCGCAAAAAGTAACAGCGATACAGTTTCGTAATTTAATTAGCAAGCTCTTCACCGCAAAAAAAACAGCGATACCGTTTCGTAATTTAATTAGTAAGCTCTTAACCGCAAAAAGTAACAGCGATACAGTTTCGTAATTTAATTAGTAAGCTCTTCACCGCAAAAAGTAACAGCGATACAGTTTCGTAATTTAATTAGTAAGCTCTTCACCGCTAAAAGTAACAGCGATACCGTTTCGCAATTTAATTAGTAAGCTCTTCACTCCATAAAGTAACAGCGATACAGTTTCGTAATTTAATTAGTAAGCTCTTCACCGCAAAAAGTAACAGCGATACAGTTTCGTAATTTAATTAATAAGCTCTTCACCGCAAAAACTAACAGCGATACAGTTTCGTAATTTAATTACTAAGCTCGTCACCACAAAAAGTAACAGCGATACCGTTTCGTAATTTAATTAGTAAGCTCTTCACCGCAATAAGTAACAGCGATACCGTTTCGTAATATAATTAGTAAGCTCTTCACCGCAAAAAGTAACATCTATACCGTTTCGTGATTTAATTAGTAACCTCGTCTCTGCAAAAAGTAACATCGATGCAGTTACGTAATTCAATTAGTAAGCTCGTCACCACAAAAAGTAACAGCGATACAGTTTCGTAATTTAATTAGTAAGCTCGTCACCACAAAAAGTAACAGCGATACAGTTTCGTAAGTTAATTAGTAAGCTCTTCACCGCAAAAAGTAACAGCGATACAGTTTCGTAATTTAATTACTAAGCTCGTCACCACAAAAAGTAACAGCGATACCGTTTCGTAATTTAATTAGTAAGCTCTTCACCGCAATAAGTAACAGCGATACCGTTTCGTAATATAATTAGTAAGCTCTTCACCGCAAAAAGTAACATCGATACCGTTTCGTGATTTAATTAGTAACCTCGTCTCTGCAAAAAGTAACATCGATGCAGTTACGTAATTCAATTAGTAAGCTCGTCACCACAAAAAGTAACAGCGATACAGTTTCGTAATTTAATTAGTAAGCTCGTCACCACAAAAAGTAACAGCGATACCGTTTCGCAATTTAATTAGTAAGCTCTTCACCCCATAAAGTAACAGCGATACAGTTTCGTAATTTAATTAGTAAGCTCTTCACCGCAAAAAGTAACAGCGATACAGTTTCGTAATTTAATTAATAAGCTCTTCACCGCAAAAAGTAACAGCGATACAGTTTCGTAATTTAATTACTAAGCTCGTCACCACAAAAAGTAACAGCGATACCGTTTCGTAATTTAATTAGTATGCTCTTCACCGCAATAAGTAACAGCGATACCGTTTCGTAATATAATTAGTAAGCTCTTCACCGCAAAAAGTAACATCGATACCGTTTCGTAATTTAATTAGTAAGCTCGTCACCGCAGAAAGTAACATCGATGCATTTACGTAATTTAATTAGTAAGTTCGTCACCACAAAATGTATTATCGATACAGTTTCGTAATTATTTAGTAAGCTCGTCACCGCAAAAAGTAACTGCGATACTGTTTCGTAATTTAATTAGTAAGCTCGTCTCAACTAAAAGTAACAGCGATACAATTTAGTAATTTAATTAGTAACCTCGTCACTGGAAAAAGTAACAGCGACACAGTTTCGTAATTTAATTAGTATGCTCGTCACCGCGAAAAGTAAAGGGGATACCGTTACTTAATTTGATTAGTAACCCCGTCACTGCAAAAAGTAACAGGGATACAGTTTCGTAATTTAATTAGTAGCCTCGTCACTGCAAAAAGTATCACCTATACCGTTTCGTAATTTGATTAGTGACTGCGTCACTGCAAAAAGTAACAGCAGTATAGTTGCGTAATTTAATTAGTAAGCTCGTCACCGAAAAAGTAATGATGTGCAGTTACCTGATTTAATTACTTACCTCATCACTGCAAAAAGTAACATCGATACAGTTACGTAATTAAATTAGTAAGCTCGTCACCGCAAAAGGTAACGGCGATTCATTTACGTAATTAAATTAGTAAGCTCGTCACTGCTAAAAGTAACAGCGATACAGTTTCGTAATTTAATTATTAACCTCGTCACTGCAAAAAGTAAAAGCGATACAGTTTCGTAATTTAATTGGTAAGCTCGTCACCGCAAAAAGTAACATCGATACAGTTACGTAATTTAATTAGTAAACTCTTCACCGCAATAAGTAACAGCGATACCCTTTCGTAATTTAATTAGTAAGCTCTTAACCGCAAAAAGTAACGGCGATACCGATTCGTAATTTAATTAGAAAGCTCGTCACCGCAAAAAGTAACAGCGATATCCTTTCGTAATTTAATTAGTAAGCTCTTCACCGCAAAGAGTAACAGCGATACCGTTTCGAAATTTAATTAGTAAGCTCGTCACCGCAAAAAGTAACATCGACACCTTTTCGTAATTTAATTAGTAACCTCGTCACCACAGAAAGTAACAGCGATACCTTTTCGTATTTTTATAAGTAAGCTCTTCACCGCAAAAAGTAACAGCGACACAGTTTTGTAATTTAATTAGTATGCTCGTCACCGCGAAGAGTAAAGGCGATACCGTATCGTAATTTAATTAGTAAGCTCTTAACCACAAATAGTAACAGCGATACAATTTCGTAAATTAATTAGTAAGCTCGTCACCACAAAAAGTAACAGCGATACCGTTTCGTAATTTAATTAGTAAGCTCTTCACCGCAAAAAGTAACAGCGATACAGTTTCGTAATTTAATTAGCAAGCTCTTCACCGCAAAAAAAACAGCGATACCGTTTCGTAATTTAATTAGTAAGCTCTTAACCGCAAAAAGTAACAGCGATACAGTTTCGTAATTTAATTAGTAAGCTCTTCACCGCAAAAAGTAACAGCGATACAGTTTCGTAATTTAATTAGTAAGCTCTTCACCGCTAAAAGTAACAGCGATACCGTTTCGCAATTTAATTAGTAAGCTCTTCACTCCATAAAGTAACAGCGATACAGTTTCGTAATTTAATTAGTAAGCTCTTCACCGCAAAAAGTAACAGCGATACAGTTTCGTAATTTAATTAATAAGCTCTTCACCGCAAAAACTAACAGCGATACAGTTTCGTAATTTAATTACTAAGCTCGTCACCACAAAAAGTAACAGCGATACCGTTTCGTAATTTAATTAGTAAGCTCTTCACCGCAATAAGTAACAGCGATACCGTTTCGTAATATAATTAGTAAGCTCTTCACCGCAAAAAGTAACATCGATACCGTTTCGTGATTTAATTAGTAACCTCGTCTCTGCAAAAAGTAACATCGATGCAGTTACGTAATTCAATTAGTAAGCTCGTCACCACAAAAAGTAACAGCGATACAGTTTCGTAATTTAATTAGTAAGCTCGTCACCACAAAAAGTAACAGCGATACAGTTTCGTAAGTTAATTAGTAAGCTCTTCACCGCAAAAAGTAACAGCGATACAGTTTCGTAATTTAATTACTAAGCTCGTCACCACAAAAAGTAACAGCGATACCGTTTCGTAATTTAATTAGTAAGCTCTTCACCGCAATAAGTAACAGCGATACCGTTTCGTAATATAATTAGTAAGCTCTTCACCGCAAAAAGTAACATCGATACCGTTTCGTGATTTAATTAGTAACCTCGTCTCTGCAAAAAGTAACATCGATGCAGTTACGTAATTCAATTAGTAAGCTCGTCACCACAAAAAGTAACAGCGATACAGTTTCGTAATTTAATTAGTAAGCTCGTCACCACAAAAAGTAACAGCGATACCGTTTCGCAATTTAATTAGTAAGCTCTTCACCCCATAAAGTAACAGCGATACAGTTTCGTAATTTAATTAGTAAGCTCTTCACCGCAAAAAGTAACAGCGATACAGTTTCGTAATTTAATTAATAAGCTCTTCACCGCAAAAAGTAACAGCGATACAGTTTCGTAATTTAATTACTAAGCTCGTCACCACAAAAAGTAACAGCGATACCGTTTCGTAATTTAATTAGTATGCTCTTCACCGCAATAAGTAACAGCGATACCGTTTCGTAATATAATTAGTAAGCTCTTCACCGCAAAAAGTAACATCGATACCGTTTCGTAATTTAATTAGTAAGCTCTTCACCGAAAAAAGTAGCAGCGATACCGTTTCGTAATTTAATTAGTAAGCTCGTCACCGCAAAAAGTATCATAGATACCGTTTCGTAATTTAATTGGTAACCTCGTCACCGCAAAAAGTAACTGCGATACAGTTTCGTAATTTAATTAGTAAGCTCTTCACCGCAAAAAGTATCAGCGATACAGTTTCGTAATTTAATTAGTAAGCTCGTCACCACAAAAAGTAACAGCGATACCGTTTCGTAATTTAACTAGTAAGCTCTTCACCGCAAAAAGTAACAGCGATACCGTTTCGTAATATAATTCGTAAGCTCGTCACCACAAAAAGTAACAGCGATATAGTTTCGTAATATAATTAGTAAGCTGTTCACCGCAAAAAGTAACATCGATACAGTTACGTAATTTAATTAGTAAGCTCTTCACCGCAAAAAGTAACATCGATATAGTTACGCAATTTAATTAGTAAGCTCTTCACCGCAAAAAGTAACAGCGATACAGTTTCGTAATTTAATTAGTAAGCTCGTCACCGCAAAAAGTAATATCGATACAGTTTCGTAATTTAATTAGTAAGCCCGTCACCACAAAAAGTAACAGCGAAACAGTTTCGTAATTTAATTAGTAAGCTCGTCACCACAAAAAGTAACAGCGATACAGTTTCGTAATTTAATTAGTAAGCTCGTCACCGCAAAAAGTAACATCGATACAGTTACGTAATTTAATTACTAAGCTCGTCAACGCAAAAAGTAACATCGATACAGTTTCGTAATTTAATTAGTAAGCTCGTCACCGCAAAAAGTAACATCGATACAGATACGTAATTTAATTAGTAAGCTCGTCACCGCAAAAAGTAACAGCGATACCGTTTCGTAATTTAATTAGTAAGCTCGTCACTGCAAAAAGTAACAGCGATACAGTATCGTAATTTAATTAGTAAGCTCGTCACCGCAAAAAGTAACATCGATACAGTTTCGTAATTTAATTAGTAAGCTCGTCACCGCACAAAGTAACATCGATACAGTTACGTAATTTAATTAGTAAGCTCGTCACCACAAAAAATAACGGCGATACAGTTTCGTAATTTAATTAGTAAGCTCTTCACCGCAAAAAGTAACATTGATACTGTTACGTAATTTAATTAGTAAACTCTTCAACGCAAAAAGTAACATCGATATAGTTACGTAATTTAATTAGTAAGCTCTTCACCGCAAAAAGTAACAGCGATTCAGTTTCGTAATTTAATTAGTAAGCTCGTCAGCCTAAAAAGTAACCTCGATACAGTTACGTAATTTAATTAGTAAGCTCGTCACCCCAAAAAGTAACGGCGATAAAGTTTCGAATTTTAATTAGTAAGCTCGTCACCACAAAAATTAACAGCGAAACAGTTTCGTAATTTAATTAATCAGCTCGTCAGCGCAAAAAGTAACATCGATACAGTTACGTAATTTAATTAGTAAGCTCGTCACTCCAAAAAGTAACGGCGATACAGTTTCGTAATTTAATTAGTAAGCTCGTCACCACAAAAAGTAACAGCGATACAGTTTCGTAATTTAATTAGTAAGCTGTTCACCGCAAAAAGTAACATCGATACAGTTACGTAATTTAATTAGTAAGCTCTTCACCGCCAAAAGTAACATCGATATAGTTACGCAATTTAATTAGTAAGCTCTTCACCGCAAAAAGTAACAGCGATACAGTTTCGTAATTTAAATAGTAAGCTCTTCACCGCAAAAAGTAACAGCGATACCGTTTCGTAATTTAATTAGTAAGCTCTTAACCGCAAAAAGTAACAGCGATACAGTTTCGTAATTTAATTAGTAAGCTCGTCACAGCAAAAAGTAACAGCGATACAGTTTCGTAATTTAATTAGTAAGCTCTTCACCGCAAAAAGTAACAGCGATACCGTTTCGTAATTTAATTAGTAAGCTCGTCACCGAAAGAAGTAACAACGATACCGTTTCGTAATTTAATTAGTAAGCTCTTCACCGCAAAGAGTAACAGCGATACCGTTTCGTAATTTAATTAGTAAGCTCGTCACCGCAAAAAGTATCATTGATACCGTTTCGTAATTTAATTAGTAACCTCGTCACCGCAAAAAGTAACAGCGATACAGTTTCATAATTTAATTAGTAAGCTCTTCACCGCAAAAAGTAACAGCGATACAGTTTCGTAATTTAATTAGTAAGCTCGTCACCACACAAAGTAACCGCGATACCGTTTCGTAATTTAATTAGTAAGCTCTTCACCGCAAAAAGTAACAGCGATACCGTGTCGTAATATAATTCGTAAGCTCGTCACCACAAAAAGTAACAGCGATACAGTTTCGTAATTTAATTAGTAAGCTGTTCACCGCAAAAAGTAACATCGATACACTTACGTAATTTAATTAGTAAGCTCTTCACCGCAAAAAGTAACATCGATATAGTTACGCAATTTAATTAGTAAGCTCTTCTCCACAAAAAGTAACAGCGATACAGTTTCGTAATTTAATTAGCAAGCTCTTCACCGCAAAAAGTAACAGCGATACCGTTTCGTAATTTAATTATTAAGCTCTTAACCGCAAAAAGTAACAGCGATACAGTTTCGTAATTTAATTAGTAAGCTCTTCACCGCAAAAAGTAACAGCGATACAGTTTCGTAATTTAATTAGTAAGCTCTTCACCGCTAAAAGTAACAGCGATACCGTTTCGCAATTTAATTAGTAAGCTCTTCACCCCATAAAGTAACAGCGATACAGTTTCGTAATTTAATTAGTAAGCTCTTCACCGCAAAAAGTAACAGCGATACAGTTTCGTAATTTAATTAATAAGCTCTTCACCGCAATAAGTAACAGCGATACAGTTTCGTAATTTAATTACTAAGCTCGTCACCACAAAAAGTAACAGCGATACCGTTTCGTAATTTAATTAGTAAGCTCTTCACCGCAATAAGTAACAGCGATACCGTTTCGTAATATAATTAGTAAGCTCTTCACCGCAAAATGTAACATCGATACCGTTTCGTAATTTAATTAGTAACCTCGTCTCTGCAAAAAGTAACATCGATGCAGTTACGTAAGTCAATTAGTAAGCTCGTCACCACAAAAAGTAACAGCGATACAGTTTCGTAATTTAATTAGTAAGCTCGTCACCACAAAAAGTAACAGCGATACAGTTTCGTAAGTTAATTAGTAACCTCGTCACAGGAAAAAGTAACAGCGATACAGTTTCGAAATTTAATTAGTAAGCTTGTCACTGGAAAAATTAACAACGTTACCGTTTCGTAATTTAATTAGTAAGCTCGTCACCGCAAAAAGTAACATCGATGCAGTTACGTAATTTAATTAGTAACCTCGTCACCGCAGAAAGTAACATCGATGCAGTTACGTAATTTAATTAGTAAGTTCGTCACCACAAAAAGTAACATCGATACAGTTTCGTAATTATTTAGTAAGCTCGTCACCGCAAAAAGTAACTGCGATACTGTTTCGTAATTTAATTAGTAAGCTCGTCTCAACTAAAAGTAACAGCGATACAATTTAGTAATTTAATTAGTAACCTCGTCACTGGAAAAAGTAACAACGACACAGTTTCGTAATTTAATTAGTATGCTCGTCACCGCGAAAAGTAAAGGCGATACCGTTTCTTAATTTGATTAGTAACCCCGTCACTGCAAAAAGTAACAGGGATACAGTTTCGTAATTTAATTAGTAACCTCGTCACTGCAAAAAGTATCACCTATACCGTTTCGTAATTTGATTAGTGACCGCGTCACTGCAAAAAGTAACAGCAGTATAGTTGCGTAATTTAATTAGTAAGCTCGTCACCGAAAAAGTAATGATGTGCAGTTACCTGATTTAATTACATACCTCATCACTGCAAAAAGTAACATCGATACAGTTACGTAATTAAATTAGTAAGCTCGTCACCGCAAAAGGTAACGGCGATTCATTTACGTAATTAAATTAGTAAGCTCGTCACTGCTAAAAGTAACAGCGATACAGTTTCGTAATTTAATTATTAACCTCGTCACTGCAAAAAAGAAAAGCGATACAGTTTCGTAATTTAATTGGTAAGCTCGTCACCGCAAAAAGTAACATCGATACAGTTACGTAAATTAATTAGTAAACTCTTCACCGCAATAAATAACAGCGATACAGTTTCGTAATTTAATTAGTAAGCTCTTCACCGCAAAAAGTAACAGCGATACAGTTTCGTAATTTAATTAGTAAGCTCTTCACCGCTAAAAGTAACAGCGATACCGTTTCGCAATTTAATTAGTAAGCTCTTCACCCCATAAAGTAACAGCGATGCAGTTTCGTAATTTAATTAGTAAGCTCTTCACCGCCAAAAGTAACAGCGATACAGTTTCGTAATTTAATTAGTAAGCTCTTCACCGCTAAAAGTAACAGCGATACCGTTTCGCAATTTAATTAGTAAGCTCTTCACCCCATAAAGTAACAGCGATACAGTTTCGTAATTTAATTAGTAAGCTCGTCACCGCAAAAAGTAACATCGATACAGTTACGTAATTTAATTAGTAAACTCTTCACCGCAATAAGTAACAGCGATACCCATTCGTAATTTAATTAGTAAGCTCTTAACCGCAAAAAGTAACGGCGATACCGATTCGTAATTTAATTAGAAAGCTCGTCACCGCAAAAAGTAACAGCGATATCCTTTCGTAATTTAATTAGTAAGCTCTTCACCGCAAAGAGTAACAGCGATACCGTTTCGAAATTTAATTAGTAAGCTCGTCACCGCAAAAAGTAACATCGATACCGTTTCGTAATTTAATTAGTAACCTCGTCACCACAGAAAGTAACAGCGATACCGTTTCGTATTTTAATAAGTAAGCTCTTCACCGCAAAAAGTAACAGCGACACAGTTTTGTAATTTAATTAGTATGCTCGTCACCACGAAGAGTAAAGGCGATACCGTATCGTAATTTAATTAGTAAGCTCTTCACCACAAATAGTAACAGCGATACAATTTCGTAAATTAATTGGAGGTTAGCTCGTCACCTCAAAAAGTAACAGCGATACCGTTTCGTAATTTAATTAGTAAGCTCTTCACCGCAAAAAGTAACAGCGATACAGTTTCGTAATTTAATTAGCAAGCTCTTCACCGCAAAAAAAAACAGCGATACCGTTTCGTAATTTAATTAGTAAGCTCTTAACCGCAAAAAGTAACAGCGATACAGTTTCGTAATTTAATTAGTAAGCTCTTCACCGCAAAAAGTAACAGCGATACAGTTTCGTAATTTAATTAGTAAGCTCTTCACCGCTAAAAGTAACAGCGATACCGTTTCGCAATTTAATTAGTAAGCTCTTCACCCCATAAAGTAACAGCGATACAGTTTCGTAATTTAATTAGTAAGCTCTTCACCGCAAAAAGTAACAGCGATACAGTTTCGTAGTTTAATTAATAAGCTCTTCACCGCAAAAAGTAACAGCGATACAGTTTCGTAATTTAATTACTAAGCTCGTCACCACAAAAAGTAACAGCGATACCGTTTCGTAATTTAATTAATAAGCTCTTCACCGCAATAAGTAACAGCGATACCGTTTCGTAATATAATTAGTAAGCTCTTCACCGCAAAAAGTAACATCGATACCGTTTCGTGATTTAATTAGTAACCTCGTCTCTGCAAAAAGTAACATCGATGCAGTTACGTAATTCAATTAGTAAGCTCGTCACCACAAAAAGTAACAGCGATACAGTTTCGTAATTTAATTAGTAAGCTCGTCACCACAAAAAGTAACAGCGATACAGTTTCGTAAGTTAATTAGTAACCTCGTCACAGGAAAAAGTAACAGCGATACAGTTTCGTAATTTAATTAGTAAGCTTGTCACTGGAAAAAGTAACAACGTTACCGTTTCGTAATTTAATTAGTAAGCTCGTCACCACCAAAAGTAACAGCGATACAGTTTCGTAATTTAATTAGTAACCTCGTCACCGCAGAAAGTAACATCGATGCAGTTACGTAATTTAATTAGTAAGTTCGTCACCACAAAAAGTAACATCGATACAGTTTCGTAATTATTTAGTAAGCTCGTCACCACAGAAAGTAACTGCGATACTGGTTCGTAATTTAATTAGTAAGCTCGTCTCCTCTAAAAGTAACAGCGATACAGTTTAGTAATTTAATTAGTAACCTCGTCACTGGAAAAAGTAACAGCGACACAGTTTCGTAATTTAATTAGTATGCTCGTCACCGCGAAAAGTAAAGGCGATGCAGTTTCTTAATTTGATTAGTAACCCCGTCACTGCAAAAAGTAACAGGGATACAGTTTCGTAATTTAATTAGTAACCTCGTCCCTGCAATAAGTATTACCTATACCGTTTCGTAATTTGATTAGTGACCGCGTCACTGCAAAAAGTAACAGCAGTATAGTTGCGTAATTTAATTAGTAAGCTCGTCACCGACAAAGTAATGATGTGCAGTTACCTGATTTAATTACTTACCTCATCACTGCAAAAAGTAACATCGATACAGTTACGTAATTAAATTGGTAAGCTCGTCACCGCAAAAGGTAACGGCGATTCATTTACGTAATTAAATTAGTAAGCTCGTCACTGCTAAAAGTAACAGCGATATAGTTTCGTAATATAATTATTAACCTCGTCACTGCAAAAAGTAAAAGCGATACAGTTTCGTAATTTAATTGGTAAGCTCGTCACCGCAAAAAGTAACATCGATACAGTTACGTAATTTAATTAGTAAACTCTTCACCGCAATAAGTAACAGCGATACCCTTTCGTAATTTAATTAGTAAGCTCTTAACCGTAAAAAGTAACGGCGATACCGATTCGAAATTTAATTAGTAAGCTCGTCACCGCAAAAAGTAACAGCGATACCCTTTCGTAATTTAATTAGTAAGCTCTTCACCGCAAAGAGTAACAGCGATACCGTTTCGAAATTTAATTAGTAAGCTCGTCACCGCTAAAAGTAACAGCGATACAGATTCGTAATTTAATTAGTAAGCTCGTCACCTCTAAAAGTAACAGCGATACAGTTTCGTAATTTAATTAGTAACCTCGTCACTGGAAAAAGTAACAGCGATACAGTTTCGTAATTTAATTAGGAAGCTTGTCACCGCAAAAAGTAACAGCGATACAGATTCGTAATTTAATTAGTAAGCTCGTCACCTCTAAAAGTAACAGCGATACAGTTTCGTAATTTAATTAGTAACCTCGTCACTGGAAAAAGTAACAGCGATACAGTTTCCTAATTTGATTAGTAACCTCGTCACTGCAAAAAGTAACAGCGATACAGTTTCGTAATTTAATTAGTAACCTCGTCACTGCAAAAAGTAACAGCTATACACTTTCGTAATTTGATTAGTGGCCTCGTCACTGCAAAAAGTAACAGCGGTATAGTTTCGTAATTTAATTGTTAAGCTCGGCACCGCAAAAAGTAATGATGTGCAGTTACCTAATTTAATTACTAACCTCATCACTGCAAAAAGTAACGTCGATACAGTTACGTAATTAAATTAGTAAGCTCGTCACTGCAAAAGGTAACGGCGATTAAGTTACGTAATTAAATTAGTAAGCTCGTCACTGCAAAAAGTAACACCGATACAGTTACGTAATTTAATTAGTAACCTCGTCACTGCAAAAAGTAACATTGATTCAGTTACGTTATTTAATAA
Organism: Meconema thalassinum; assembly: GCA_946902985.2. Lineage (NCBI taxonomy): Eukaryota > Metazoa > Arthropoda > Insecta > Orthoptera > Tettigoniidae > Meconema > Meconema thalassinum. Next base: position 597,229,663 of record OX336388.2, on the reverse strand, counting down.
GTAACCTCGTCACTGCAAAAAGTAACAGCGATACAGTTTCGTAATTTAATTAGGAAGCTCTTCGCCGCAAAACGTAACATCGATACAGTTACGTAAATTAATTAGTAAGCTCGTCACCACAAAAAGTAACAGCGATACAGTTTGGTAATTTAATTAGTAACCTCGTCACTGCAAAAAGTAACAGCGATACAGTTTCGTAATTTAATTGGTAAGCTCGTCACCGCAAAAAGTAACATCGATGTTACGTAATTTAATTAGTAAGCTCGTCACCGCAAAAAGTAACGGCGATACAGTTTCGTAATTTAATAAGTAAGCTCGTCACCACAAAAAGTAACAGCGAAACAGTTTCGTAAATTAATTAGTAAGCTCGTCACCGCAAAAAGTAACATCGATACAGTTTCGTAATTTAATAAGTAAGCTCTTCACCGCAAAAAGTAACATCGATACAGATACGTAATTATATTAGTAAGCTCGTCACCACTTAAAGTAACGGCGATACAGTTTCGTAATTTAATAAGTAAGCTCGTCACCACAAAAAGTAACAGCAAAACAGTTTCGTAAATTAATTAGTAAGCTCGTCACCGCAAAAAGTAACAGCGATACAGTTTCGTAATTTAAGTAGTAAGCTCTTCACCGCAAAAAGTAACAGCGATATCGTTTCGTAATTTAATTAGTAAGCTCGACACCGCAAAAAGTAACAGCGATAATGTTTCGTAATTTAATTAGCAAGCTCGTCACCGCAAAAAGTAACGGCGATACAGTTTCTTAATTAAATAAGTAAGCTCTTCACCGCAAAAATTAACAGAGATACCGTTTCGTAATTTAATTAGTAACCTCGTCAGCGCAAAAAGTAACATCGATGCAGTTACGTAATTTAATTAGTAAGCTCGTCACCACAAAATGTAACAGCGATACAGTTTCGTAATTTAATTAGTAAGCTCGTCACCGCAAAAAGTAACATCGATACCGTTTAGTAATTTAGTTAGTAACATTGTCAGCGCAAAAAGTAACATCGATGCAGTTACGTAATTTAATTAGTAAGCTCGTCACCACAAAATGTAACAGCGATACAGTTTCGTAATTTAACTTGTAACCTCGTCACCGCAAAAAGTATTAGCGATACAGTTTCGGGATTTAATTAGTAAGCTCGTCACCACAAAAAGTAACAGCGATACCGTTTCGTAATTTAATTAGTAAGCTCTTCACCGCAAAAAGTAACAGCGATACCGTTTCGTAATTTAATTGGTAAACTCGTCACCGCAAAAAGTAACATCGATACAATTTAGTTATTTAATTAGTAACCTCGTCAGCGCAAAATGTAACTTCGATGCAGTTACGTAATTTAATTAGTAAGCTCGTCACCACAAAATGTAACAGCGATGCAGTTTCGTAATTTAATTAGTAAGCTCGTCACCACAAAAAGTAACAGCGATACCGTTTCGTAATTTAATTAGTAAGCTCTTCACAGCAAAAAGTAACAGCGATACCGTTTCGTAATATCATTAGTAAGCTCGTCCCCGCAAAAAGTAACATCGATACCGTTTCGTAATTTAATTAGTAAGCTCTTCACCGCAAAAAGTAACAGCGATACCGTTTCGTAATATCATTAGTAAGCTCGTCACCGCAAAAAGTAACATCGATGCAGTTACGTAATTCAATTAGTAAGCTCTTCACCGCAAATATTAACAGCGATACCGTTTCGTAATTTAATTAGTAAGCTCTTCAGCCCATAAAGTAACAGCGATACAGTTTCGTAATTTAATTAGTAAGCTCTTCACCGCAAAAAGTAACAGCGAGACCGTTTCGAAATTTAATTAGTAAGCTCGTCACCGCAAAAAGTAACAACGATACCGTTTCGTAATTTAATTAGTAAGATCTTCACCGCAAAGAGTAACAGCGATACCGTTTCGTAATTTAATTAGTAAGCTCGTCACCGCAAAAAGTATCATAGGTACCGTTTCGTAATTTAATTAGTAACATCGTCACCGCAAAAAGTAACAGCGATACAGTTTCTTAATTTAATTAGTAAGCTCTTCACCGCAAAAAGTAACAGCGATACAGTTTCGTAATTTAATTACTAAGCTCGTCACCACAAAAATTAACAGCGATACCCTTTCGTAATTTAATTAGTAAGCTCTTCACCGCAAAAAGTAACATCGATACCGTGTCGTAATTTAATTAGTAACCTCGTCTCTGCAAAAAGTAACATCGATGCAGTTACGTAATTCAATTAGTAAGCTCGTCACCACAAAAAGTAACAGCGATACAGTTTCGTAATTTAATTAGTAAGCTCTTCACCGCAAAGAGTAACAGCGATACCGTTTCGAAATTTAATTAGTAAGCTCGTCACCGCAAAAAGTAACATCGATACCGTTTCGTAATTTAATTAGTAACCTCGTCACCACAGAAAGTAACAGCGATACCGTTTCGTATTTTAATAAGTAAGCTCTTCACCGCAAAAAGTAACAGCGACACAGTTTTGTAATTTAGTTAGTATGCTCGTCACCGCGAAGAGTAAAGGCGATACCGTATCGTAATTTAATTAGTAAGCTCTTCACCACAAATAGTAACAGCGATACAGTTTCGTAATTTATTTAGTAACCTCGTCACAGGAAAAAGTAACAGCGATACAGTTTCGTAATTTAAGTAGTAAGCTCGTCACTGGAAAAGTAACAGCGATACCGTTTCGTAATTTAATTAGTAAGCTCTTCACCACAAAATGTAACAGCGATACATTTTCGTAATTTAATTAGTAAGCTTGTCACCACAAAAAGTACGGCGATACAGATTCGTAATTTAATTAGTAAGCTTGTCACCGCAAAAAGTAACAGCGATACAGATTCGTAATTTAATTAGTAAGCTCGTCACCTCTAAAAGTAACAGCGATACAGTTTCGGAATTTAATTAGTAACCTCGTCACTGGAAAAAGTAACAGCGATACAGTTTCCTAATTTGATTAGTAACCTCGTCACTGCAAAAAGTAACAGCGATACAGTTTCGTAATTTAATTAGTAACCTCGTCACTGCAAAAAGTAACAGCTATACCCTTTCGTAATTTGATTAGTGGCCTCGTCACTGCAAAAAGTAACAGCGGTATAGTTTCGTAATTTAATTGTTAAGCTCGGCACCGCAAAAAGTAATGATGTGCAGTTACCTAATTTAATTACTAACCTCATCACTGCAAAAAGTAACGTCGATACAGTTACGTATTTAAATTAGTAAGCTCGTCACTGCAAAAGGTAACGGCGATTAAGTTACGTAATTAAATTAGTAAGCTCGTCACTGCAAAAAGTAACACCGATACAGTTACGTAATTTAATTAGTAACCTCGTCACTGCAAAAAGTAACATTGATTCAGTTACGTTATTTAATAAGTAACCTCGTCACTGAAAAAAGTAACAGCGATACAGTTTCGTAATTTAATTAGGAAGCTCTTCGCCGCAAAACGTAACATCGATACAGTTACGTAAATTAATTAGTAAGCTCGTCACCACAAAAAGTAACAGCGATACAGTTTGGTAATTTAATTAGTAACCTCGTCACTGCAAAAAGTAACAGCGATACAGTTTCGTAATTTAATTGGTAAGCTCGTCACCGCAAAAAGTAACGGGGATACAGTTTCGTAATTTAATAAGTAAGCTCGTCACCACAAAAAGTAACAGCGAAACAGTTTCGTAAATGAATCAGTAAGCTCGTCACCGCAAAAAGTAACAGCGATACAGTTTCGTAATTTAATTAGTAAGCTCTTCACCGCAAAAAGTAACATCGATACAGTTACGTAATTATATTAGTAAGCTCGTCACCACTAAAAGTAACAGCGATACAGTTTCGTAATTTAATAAGTAAGCTCGTCACCACAAAAAGTAACAGCAAAACAGTTTCGTAAATTAATTAGTAAGCTCGTCACCGCAAAAAGTAACAGCGATACCGTTTCGTAATTTAAGTAGTAAGCTCTTCACCGCAAAAAGTAACAGGGATATCGTTTCGTAATTTAATTAGTAAGCTCGACACCGCAAAAAGTAACAGCGATACAGTTTCGTAATTTAATTAGCAAGCTAGTCACCGCAAAAAGTAACGGCGATACAGTTTCTTAATTTAATAAGTAAGCTCTTCACCGCAAAAATTAACAGCGATACCGTTTCGTAATTTAATTAGTAACCTCGTCAGCGCAAAAAGTAACATCGATGCAGTTACGTAATTTAATTAGTAAGCTCGTCACCACAAAATGTAACAGCGATACAGTTTCGTAATTTAATTAGTAAGCTCGTCACCGCAAAAAGTAACATCGATACCGTTTAGTAATTTAATTAGTAACATTGTCAGCGCAAAAAGTAACATCGATGCAGTTACGTAATTTAATTAGTAAGCTCGTCACCACAAAATGTAACAGCGATACAGTTTCGTAATTTAACTAGTAACCTCGTCACCGCAAAAAGTATTAGCGATACAGTTTCGGGATTTAATTATTAAGCTCGTCACCACAAAAAGTAACAGCGATACCGTTTCGTAATTTAATTAGTAAGCTCTTCACCGCAAAAAGTAACAGCGATACCGTTTCGTAATTTAATTGGTAAGCTCGTCACCGCAAAAAGTAACATCGATACAATTTAGTAATTTAATTAGTAACCTCGTCATCGCAAAATGTAACTTCGATGCAGTTACGTAATTTAATTAGTAAGCTCGTCACCACAAAATGTAACAGCGATGCAGTTTTGTAATTTAATTAGTAAGCTCGTCACCACAAAAAGTAACAGCGATACCGTTTCGTAATTTAATTAGTAAGCTCTTCACCGCAAAAAGTAACAGCGATACCGTTTCGTAATATCATTAGTAGGCTCGTCACCGCAAAAAGTAACATCGATACCGTTTCATAATTTAATTAGTAAGCTCTTCACCGCAAAAAGTAACAGCGATACCGTTTCGTAATATCATTAGTAAGCTCGTCACCGCAAAAAGTAACATCGATGCAGTTACGTAATTCAATTAGTAAGCTCTTCACCGCAAATATTAACAGCGATACCGTTTCGTAATTTAATTAGTAAGCTCTTCAGCCCATAAAGTAACAGCGATACAGTTTCGTAATTTAATTAGTAAGCTCTTCACCGCAAAAAGTAACAGCGAGACCGTTTCGAAATTTAATTAGTAAGCTCGTCACCGCAAAAAGTAACAACGATACCGTTTCGTAATTTAGTTAGTAAGATCTTCACCGCAAAGAGTAACAGCGATACCGTTTCGTAATTTAATTAGTAAGCTCGTCACCGCAAAAAGTATCATAGGTACCGTTTCGTAATTTAATTAGTAACATCGTCACCGCAAAAAGTAACAGCGATACAGTTTCTTAATTTAATTAGTAAGCTCTTCACCGCAAAAAGTAACAGCGATACAGTTTCGTAATTTAATTACTAAGCTCGTCACCACAAAAAGTAACAGCGATACCGTTTCGTAATTTAATTAGTAAGCTCTTCACCGCAAAAAGTAACAGCGATACCGTTTCGTAATATAATTAGTAAGCTCGTCACCGCAAAAAGTAACATCGATACCGTGTCGTAATTTAATTAGTAACCTCGTCTCTGCAAAAAGTAACATCGATGCAGTTACGTAATTCAATTAGTAAGCTCGTCACCACAAAAAGTAACAGCGATACAGTTACGTAATTTAATTAGTAAGCTTGTCACCACAAAAAGTAACAGCGATACAGTTTCGTAAGTTAATTAGTAACCTCGTCACAGGAAAAAGTAACAGCGATACAGTTTCGTAATTTAATTAGTTAGCTTGTAACTGGAAAAAGTAACAACTTTACCGTTTCGTAATTTAATTAGTAAGCTCGTCACCGCAGAAAGTAACATTGATGCAGTTACGAAATTTAATTAGTAAGCTCCTCACCACAAAAAGTAACATCGATGCCGTTACGTAATTTAATTAATAAGCTCGTCACCACAAAAAGTAACAGCGATACAGTTTCGTAATTTAATTAGTAACCTCGTCACCGCAGAAAGTAACATCGATGCAGTTACGTAATTTAATTAGTAAGTTCGTCACCACAAAAAGTAACATCGATACAGTTTCGTAATTATTTAGTAAGCTCGTCACCACAAAAAGTAACAGCGATAATGTTTCTTAATTTAATTAGTAAGCTCGTCTCCGCTAAAAGTAACAGCGATACAGTTTAGTAATTTAATTAGTAACCTCGTCACTGGAAAAAGTAACAGTGACACAGTTTCGTAATTTAATTAGTATGCTCGTCACCGCGAAAAGTAAAGGCGATACCGTTTCTTAATTTGATTAGTAACCCCGTCACTGCAAAAAGTAACAGGGATACAGTTTCGTAATTTAATTAGTAACCCCGTCACTGCAAAAAGTATCACCTATACCGTTTCGTAATTTGATTAGTGACCTCGTCACTGCAAAAAGTAACAGCAGTATAGTTGCGTAATTTAATTAGTAAGATCGTCACCGCAAAAAGTAATGATGTGCAGTTACCTGATTTAATTACTTACCTCATCACTGCAAAAAGTAACATCGACACAGTTACGTAATTAAATTAGTAAGCTCGTCACCGCAAAAGGTAACGGCGATTCATTTACGTAATTAAATTAGTAAGCTCGTCACTGCTAAGAGTAACAGCGATACAGTTTCGTAATTTAATTATTAACCTCGTCACGGCAAAAAGTAAAAGCGATACAGTTTCGTAATTTAATTGGTAAGCTCGTCACCGCAAAAAGTAACATCGATACAGTTACGTAATTTAATTAGTAAGCTCTTCACCCCATAAAGTAACAGCGATGCAGTTTCGTAATTTAATTAGTAAGCTCTTCACCGCCAAAAGTAACAGCGATACAGTTTCGTAATTTAATTAGTAAGCTCTTCACCGCTAAAAGTAACAGCGATACCGTTTCGCAATTTAATTAGTAAGCTCTTCACCCCATAAAGTAACAGCGATACAGTTTCGTAATTTAATTAGTAAGCTCGTCACCGCAAAAAGTAACATCGATACAGTTACGTAATTTAATTAGTAAACTCTTCACCGCAATAAGTAACAGCGATACCCTTTCGTAATTTAATTAGTAAGCTCTTAACCGCAAAAAGTAACGGCGATACCGATTCGTAATTTAATTAGAAAGCTCGTCACCGCAAAAAGTAACAGCGATATCCTTTCGTAATTTAATTAGTAAGCTCTTCACCGCAAAGAGTAACAGCGATACCGTTTCGAAATTTAATTAGTAAGCTCGTCACCGCAAAAAGTAACATCGATACCGTTTCGTAATTTAATTAGTATCCTCGTCACCACAGAAAGTAACAGCGATACCGTTTCGTATTTTAATAAGTAAGCTCTTCACCGCAAAAAGTAACAGCGACACAGTTTTGTAATTTAATTAGTATGCTCGTCACCGCGAAGAGTAAAGGCGATACCGTATCGTAATTTAATTAGTAAGCTCTTCACCACAAATAGTAACAGCGATACAATTTCGTAAATTAATTGGAGGTTAGCTCGTCACCTCAAAAAGTAACAGCGATACCGTTTCGTAATTTAATTAGTAAGCTCTTCACCGCAAAAAGTAACAGCGATACAGTTTCGTAATTTAATTAGCAAGCTCTTCACCGCAAAAAAAAACAGCGATACCGTTTCGTAATTTAATTAGTAAGCTCTTAACCGCAAAAAGTAACAGCGATACAGTTTCGTAATTTAATTAGTAACCTCTTCACCGCAAAAAGTAACAGCGATACAGTTTCGTAATTTAATTAGTAAGCTCTTCACCGCTAAAAGTAACAGCGATACCGTTTCGCAATTTAATTAGTAAGCTCTTCACCCCATAAAGTAACAGCGATACAGTTTCGTAATTTAATTAGTAAGCTCTTCACCGCAAAAAGTAACAGCGATACAGTTTCGTAATTTAATTAATAAGCTCTTCACCGCAAAAAGTAACAGCGATACAGTTTCGTAATTTAATTACTAAGCTCGTCACCACAAAATGTAACAGCGATACCGTTTCGTAATTTAATTAGTAAGCTCTTCACCGCAATAAGTAACAGCGATACCGTTTCGTAATATAATTAGTAAGCTCTTCACCGCAAAAAGTAACATCGATACCGTTTCGTGATTTAATTAGTAACCTCGTCTCTGCAAAAAGTAACATCGATGCAGTTACGTAATTCAATTAGTAAGCTCGTCACCACAAAAAGTAACAGCGATACAGTTTCGTAATTTAATTAGTAAGCTCGTCACCACAAAAAGTAACAGCGATACAGTTTCGTAAGTTAATTAGTAACCTCGTCACAGGAAAAAGTAACAGCGATACAGTTTCGTAATTTAATTAGTAAGCTTGTCACTGGAAAAAGTAACAACGTTACCGTTTCGTAATTTAATTAGTAAGCTCGTCACCACAAAAAGTAACAGCGATACAGTTTCGTAATTTAATTAGTAACCTCGTCACCGCAGAAAGTAACATCGATGCAGTTACGTAATTTAATTAGTAAGTTCGTCACCACAAAAAGTAACATCGATACAGTTTCGTAATTATTTAGTAAGCTCGTCACCACAGAAAGTAACTGCGATACTGGTTCGTAATTTAATTAGTAAGCTCGTCTCCGCTAAAAGTAACAGCGATACAGTTTAGTAATTTAATTAGTAACCTCGTCACTGGAAAAAGTAACAGCGACACAGTTTCGTAATTTAATTAGTATGCTCGTCACCGCGAAAAGTAAAGGCGATGCAGTTTCTTAATTTGATTAGTAACCCCGTCACTGCAAAAAGTAACAGGGATACAGTTTCGTAATTTAATTAGTAACCTCGTCACTGCAATAAATATCACCTATACCGTTTCGTAATTTGATTAGTGACCGCGTCACTGCAAAAAGTAACAGCAGTATAGTTGCGTAATTTAATTAGTAAGCTCGTCACCGACAAAGTAATGATGTGCAGTTACCTGATTTAATTACTTACCTCATCACTGCAAAAAGTAACATCGATACAGTTACGTAATTAAATTGGTAAGCTCGTCACCGCAAAAGGTAACGGCGATTCATTTACGTAATTAAATTAGTAAGCTCGTCACTGCTAAAAGTAACAGCGATATAGTTTCGTAATATAATTATTAACCTCGTCACTGCAAAAAGTAAAAGCGATACAGTTTCGTAATTTAATTGGTAAGCTCGTCACCGCAAAAAGTAACATCGATACAGTTACGTAATTTAATTAGTAAACTCTTCACCGCAATAAGTAACAGCGATACCCTTTCGTAATTTAATTAGTAAGCTCTTAACCGTAAAAAGTAACGGCGATACCGATTCGAAATTTAATTAGTAAGCTCGTCACCGCAAAAAGTAACAGCGATACCCTTTCGTAATTTAATTAGTAAGCTCTTCACCGCAAAGAGTAACAGCGATACCGTTTCGAAATTTAATTAGTAAGCTCGTCACCGCTAAAAGTAACATCGATACCGTTTCGTAATTTAATTAGTAACCTCGTCACCACAGAAAGTAACAGCGATACCGTTTCGTATTTTAATAAGTAAGCTCTTCACCGCAAAAAGTAATAGCGACACAGTTTTGTAATTTAATTAGTATGCTCGTCACCGCGAAGAGTAAAGGCGATACCGTATCGTAATTTAATTAGTAAGCTCTTCACCACAAATAGTAACAGCGATACAGTTTCGTAATTTAATTAGTAACCTCGTCACAGGAAAAAGTAACAGCGATACAGTTTCGTAATTTAAGTAGTAAGCTCGTCACTGGAAAAGTAACAGCGATACCGTTTCGTAATTTAATTAGTAAGCTCTTCACCACAAAATGTAACAGCGATACATTTTCGTAATTTAATTAGTAAGCTTGTCACCACAAAAAGTACGGCGATACAGATTCGTAATTTAATTAGTAAGCTTGTCACCGCAAAAAGTAACAGCGATACAGATTCGTAATTTAATTAGTAAGCTCGTCACCTCTAAAAGTAACAGCGATACAGTTTCGTAATTTAATTAGTAACCTCGTCACTGGAAAAAGTAACAGCGATACAGTTTCCTAATTTGATTAGTAACCTCGTCACTGCAAAAAGTAACAGCGATACAGTTTCGTAATTTAATTAGTAACCTCGTCACTGCAAAAAGTAACAGCTATACACTTTCGTAATTTGATTAGTGGCCTCGTCACTGCAAAAAGTAACAGCGGTATAGTTTCGTAATTTAATTGTTAAGCTCGGCACCGCAAAAAGTAATGATGTGCAGTTACCTAATTTAATTACTAACCTCATCACTGCAAAAAATAACGTCGATACAGTTACGTAATTAAATTAGTAAGCTCGTCACTGCAAAAGGTAACGGCGATTAAGTTACGTAATTAAATTAGTAAGCTCGTCACTGCAAAAAGTAACACCGATACAGTTACGTAATTTAATTAGTAACCTCGTCACTGCAAAAAGTAACATTGATTCAGTTACGTTATTTAATAAGTAACCTCGTCACTGCAAAAAGTAACAGCGATACAGTTTCGTAATTTAATTAGGAAGCTCTTCGCCGCAAAACGTAACATCGATACAGTTACGTAAATTAATTAGTAAGCTCGTCACCACAAAAAGTAACAGCGATACAGTTTGGTAATTTAATTAGTAACCTCGTCACTGCAAAAAGTAACAGCGATACAGTTTCGTAATTTAATTGGTAAGCTCGTCACCGCAAAAAGTAACATCGATGTTACGTAATTTAATTAGTAAGCTCGTCACCGCAAAAAGTAACGGCGATACAGTTTCGTAATTTAATAAGTAAGCTCGTCACCACAAAAAGTAACAGCGAAACAGTTTCGTAAATTAATTAGTAAGCTCGTCACCGCAAAAAGTAACATCGATACAGTTTCGTAATTTAATAAGTAAGCTCTTCACCGCAAAAAGTAACATCGATACAGATACGTAATTATATTAGTAAGCTCGTCACCACTTAAAGTAACGGCGATACAGTTTCGTAATTTAATAAGTAAGCTCGTCACCACAAAAAGTAACAGCAAAACAGTTTCGTAAATTAATTAGTAAGCTCGTCACCGCAAAAAGTAACAGCGATACAGTTTCGTAATTTAAGTAGTAAGCTCTTCACCGCAAAAAGTAACAGCGATATCGTTTCGTAATTTAATTAGTAAGCTCGACACCGCAAAAAGTAACAGCGATAAAGTTTCGTAATTTAATTAGCAAGCTCGTCACCGCAAAAAGTAACGGCGATACAGTTTCTTAATTAAATAAGTAAGCTCTTCACCGCAAAAATTAACAGAGATACCGTTTCGTAATTTAATTAGTAACCTCGTCAGCGCAAAAAGTAACATCGATGCAGTTACGTAATTTAATTAGTAAGCTCGTCACCACAAAATGTAACAGCGATACAGTTTCGTAATTTAATTAGTAAGCTCGTCACCGCAAAAAGTAACATCGATACCGTTTAGTAATTTAGTTAGTAACATTGTCAGCGCAAAAAGTAACATCGATGCAGTTACGTAATTTAATTAGTAAGCTCGTCACCACAAAATGTAACAGCGATACAGTTTCGTAATTTAACTTGTAACCTCGTCACCGCAAAAAGTATTAGCGTTACAGTTTCGGGATTTAATTAGTAAGCTCGTCACCACAAAAAGTAACAGCGATACCGTTTCGTAATTTAATTAGTAAGCTCTTCACCGCAAAAAGTAACAGCGATACCGTTTCGTAATTTAATTGGTAAACTCGTCACCGCAAAAAGTAACATCGATACAATTTAGTTATTTAATTAGTAACCTCGTCAGCGCAAAATGTAACTTCGATGCAGTTACGTAATTTAATTAGTAAGCTCGTCACCACAAAATGTAACAGCGATGCAGTTTCGTAATTTAATTAGTAAGCTCGTCACCACAAAAAGTAACAGCGATACCGTTTCGTAATTTAATTAGTAAGCTCTTCACAGCAAAAAGTAACAGCGATACCGTTTCGTAATATCATTAGTAAGCTCGTCCCCGCAAAAAGTAACATCGATACCGTTTCGTAATTTAATTAGTAAGCTCTTCACCGCAAAAAGTAACAGCGATACCGTTTCGTAATATCATTAGTAAGCTCGTCACCGCAAAAAGTAACATCGATGCAGTTACGTAATTCAATTAGTAAGCTCTTCACCGCAAATATTAACAGCGATACCGTTTCGTAATTTAATTAGTAAGCTCTTCAGCCCATAAAGTAACAGCGATACAGTTTCGTAATTTAATTAGTAAGCTCTTCACCGCAAAAAGTAACAGCGAGACCGTTTCGAAATTTAATTAGTAAGCTCGTCACCGCAAAAAGTAACAACGATACCGTTTCGTAATTTAATTAGTAAGATCTTCACCGCAAAGGGTAACAGCGATACCGTTTCGTAATTTAATTAGTAAGCTCGTCACCGCAAAAAGTATCATAGGTACCGTTTCGTAATTTAATTAGTAACATCGTCACCGCAAAAAGTAACAGCGATACAGTTTCTTAATTTAATTAGTAAGCTCTTCACCGCAAAAAGTAACAGCGATACAGTTTCGTAATTTAATTACTAAGCTCGTCACCACAAAAATTAACAGCGATACCCTTTCGTAATTTAATTAGTAAGCTCTTCACCGCAAAAAGTAACATCGATACCGTGTCGTAATTTAATTAGTAACCTCGTCTCTGCAAAAAGTAACATCGATGCAGTTACGTAATTCAATTAGTAAGCTCGTCACCACAAAAAGTAACAGCGATACAGTTTCGTAATTTAATTAGTAAGCTCTTCACCGCAAAGAGTAACAGCGATACCGTTTCGAAATTTAATTAGTAAGCTCGTCACCGCAAAAAGTAACATCGATACCGTTTCGTAATTTAATTAGTAACCTCGTCACCACAGAAAGTAACAGCGATACCGTTTCGTATTTTAATAAGTAAGCTCTTCACCGCAAAAAGTAACAGCGACACAGTTTTGTAATTTAGTTAGTATGCTCGTCACCGCGAAGAGTAAAGGCGATACCGTATCGTAATTTAATTAGTAAGCTCTTCACCACAAATAGTAACAGCGATACAGTTTCGTAATTTAATTAGTAACCTCGTCACAGGAAAAAGTAACAGCGATACAGTTTCGTAATTTAAGTAGTAAGCTCGTCACTGGAAAAGTAACAGCGATACCGTTTCGTAATTTAATTAGTAAGCTCTTCACCACAAAATGTAACAGCGATACATTTTCGTAATTTAATTAGTAAGCTTGTCACCACAAAAAGTACGGCGATACAGATTCGTAATTTAATTAGTAAGCTTGTCACCGCAAAAAGTAACAGCGATACAGATTCGTAATTTAATTAGTAAGCTCGTCACCTCTAAAAGTAACAGCGATACAGTTTCGGAATTTAATTAGTAACCTCGTCACTGGAAAAAGTAACAGCGATACAGTTTCCTAATTTGATTAGTAACCTCGTCACTGCAAAAAGTAACAGCGATACAGTTTCGTAATTTAATTAGTAACCTCGTCACTGCAAAAAGTAACAGCTATACCCTTTCGTAATTTGATTAGTGGCCTCGTCACTGCAAAAAGTAACAGCGGTATAGTTTCGTAATTTAATTGTTAAGCTCGGCACCGCAAAAAGTAATGATGTGCAGTTACCTAATTTAATTACTAACCTCATCACTGCAAAAAGTAACGTCGATACAGTTACGTATTTAAATTAGTAAGCTCGTCACTGCAAAAGGTAACGGCGATTAAGTTACGTAATTAAATTAGTAAGCTCGTCACTGCAAAAAGTAACACCGATACAGTTACGTAATTTAATTAGTAACCTCGTCACTGCAAAAAGTAACATTGATTCAGTTACGTTATTTAATAAGTAACCTCGTCACTGAAAAAAGTAACAGCGATACAGTTTCGTAATTTAATTAGGAAGCTCTTCGCCGCAAAACGTAACATCGATACAGTTACGTAAATTAATTAGTAAGCTCGTCACCACAAGAAGTAACAGCGATACAGTTTGGTAATTTAATTAGTAACCTCGTCACTGCAAAAAGTAACAGCGAAACAGTTTCGTAATTTAATTGGTAAGCTCGTCACCGCAAAAAGTAACGGCGATACAGTTTCGTAATTTAATAAGTAAGCTCGTCACCACAAAAAGTAACAGCGAAACAGTTTCGTAAATTAATTAGTAAGCTCGTCACCGCAAAAAGTAACAGCGATACAGTTTCGTAATTTAATTAGTAAGCTCTTCACCGCAAAAAGTAACATCGATACAGTTACGTAATTATATTAGTAAGCTCGTCACCACTAAAAGTAACAGCGATACAGTTTCGTAATTTAATAAGTAAGCTCGTCACCACAAAAAGTAACAGCAAAACAGTTTCGTAAATTAATTAGTAAGCTCGTCACCGCAAAAAGTAACAGCGATACAGTTTCGTAATTTATGTAGTAAGCTCTTCACCGCAAAAAGTAACAGGGATATCGTTTCGTAATTTAATTAGTAAGCTCGACACCGCAAAAAGTAACAGCGATACAGTTTCGTAATTTAATTAGCAAGCTAGTCACCGCAAAAAGTAACGGCGATATAGTTTCTTAATTTAATAAGTAAGCTCTTCACCGCAAAAATTAACAGTGATACCGTTTCGAAATTTAATTAGTAACCTCGTCAGCGCAAAAAGTAACATCGATGCAGTTACCTAATTTAATTAGTAAGCTCGTCACCACAAAATGTAACAGCGATACAGTTTCGTAATTTAATTAGTAAGCTCGTCACCGCAAAAAGTAACATCGATACCGTTTAGTAATTTAATTAGTAACATTGTCAGCGCAAAAAGTAACATCGATGCAGTTACGTAATTTAATTAGTAAGCTCGTCACCACAAAATGTAACAGCGATACAGTTTCGTAATTTAACTAGTAACCTCGTCACCGCAAAAAGTATTAGCGATACAGTTTCGGGATTTAATTAGTAAGCTCGTCACCACAAAAAGTAACAGCGATACCGTTTCGTAATTTAATTAGTAAGCTCTTCACCGCAAAAAGTAACAGCGATACCGTTTCGTAATTTAATTGGTAAGCTCGTCACCGCAAAAAGTAACATTGATACAATTTAGTAATTTAATTAGTAACCTCGTCATCGCAAAATGTAACTTCGATGCAGTTACGTAATTTAATTAGTAAGCTCGTCACCACAAAATGTAACAGCGATGCAGTTTTGTAATTTAATTAGTAAGCTCGTCACCACAAAAAGTAACAGCGATACCGTTTCGTAATTTAATTAGTAAGCTCTTCACCGCAAAAAGTAACAGCGATACCGTTTCGTAATATCATTAGTAGGCTCGTCACCGCAAAAAGTAACATCGATACCGTTTCGTAATTTAATTAGTAAGCTCTTCACCGCAAAAAGTAACAGCGATACCGTTTCGTAATATCATTAGTAAGCTCGTCACCGCAAAAAGTAACATCGATGCAGTTACGTAATTCAATTAGTAAGCTCTTCACCGCAAATATTAACAGCGATACCGTTTCGTAATTTAATTAGTAAGCTCTTCAGCCCATAAAGTAACAGCGATACAGTTTCGTAATTTAATTAGTAAGCTCTTCACCGCAAAAAGTAACAGCGAGACCGTTTCGAAATTTAATTAGTAAGCTCGTCACCGCAAAAAGTAACAACGATACCGTTTCGTAATTTAGTTAGTAAGATCTTCACCGCAAAGAGTAACAGCGATACCGTTTCGTAATTTAATTAGTAAGCTCGTCACCGCAAAAAGTATCATAGGTACCGTTTCGTAATTTAATTAGTAACATCGTCACCGCAAAAAGTAACAGCGATACAGTTTCTTAATTTAATTAGTAAGCTCTTCACCGCAAAAAGTAACAGCGATACAGTTTCGTAATTTAATTACTAAGCTCGTCACCACAAAAAGTAACAGCGATACCGTTTCGTAATTTAATTAGTAAGCTCTTCACCGCAAAAAGTAACAGCGATACCGTTTCGTAATATAATTAGTAAGCTCGTCACCGCAAAAAGTAACATCGATACCGTGTCGTAATTTAATTAGTAACCTCGTCTCTGCAAAAAGTAACATCGATGCAGTTACGTAATTCAATTAGTAAGCTCGTCACCACAAAAAGTAACAGCGATACAGTTACGTAATTTAATTAGTAAGCTTGTCACCACAAAAAGTAACAGCGATACAGTTTCGTAAGTTAATTAGTAACCTCGTCACAGGAAAAAGTAACAGCGATACAGTTTCGTAATTTAATTAGTTAGCTTGTAACTGGAAAAAGTAACAACTTTACCGTTTCGTAATTTAATTAGTAAGCTCGTCACCGCAGAAAGTAACATTGATGCAGTTACGAAATTTAATTAGTAAGCTCCTCACCACAAAAAGTAACATCGATGCCGTTACGTAATTTAATTAATAAGCTCGTCACCACAAAAAGTAACAGCGATACAGTTTCGTAATTTAATTAGTAACCTCGTCACCGCAGAAAGTAACATCGATGCAGTTACGTAATTTAATTAGTAAGTTCGTCACCACAAAAAGTAACATCGATACAGTTTCGTAATTATTTAGTAAGCTCGTCACCACAAAAAGTAACAGCGATAATGTTTCTTAATTTAATTAGTAAGCTCGTCTCCGCTAAAAGTAACAGCGATACAGTTTAGTAATTTAATTAGTAACCTCGTCACTGGAAAAAGTAACAGTGACACAGTTTCGTAATTTAATTAGTATGCTCGTCACCGCGAAAAGTAAAGGCGATACCGTTTCTTAATTTGATTAGTAACCCCGACACTGCAAAAAGTAACAGGGATACAGTTTCGTAATTTAATTAGTAACCCCGTCACTGCAAAAAGTATCACCTATACCGTTTCGTAATTTGATTAGTGACCTCGTCACTGCAAAAAGTAACAGCAGTATAGTTGCGTAATTTAATTAGTAAGATCGTCACCGCAAAAAGTAATGATGTGCAGTTACCTGATTTAATTACTTACCTCATCACTGCAAAAAGTAACATCGATACAGTTACGTAATTAAATTAGTAAGCTCGTCACCGCAAAAGGTAACGGCGATTCATTTACGTAATTAAATTAGTAAGCTCGTCACTGCTAAAAGTAACAGCGATACAGTTTCGTAATTTAATTATTAACCTCGTCACGGCAAAAAGTAAAAGCGATACAGTTTCGTAATTTAATTGGTAAGCTCGTCACCGCAAAAAGTAACATCGATACAGTTACGTAATTTAATTAGTAAGCTCTTCACCGCAATAAGTAACAGCGATACCCTTTCGTAATTTAATTAGTAAGCTCTTAACCGCAAAAAAAACGGCGATACCGATTCGTAATTTATTGGTAAGCTTGTCACCGCAAAAAGTAACAGCGATACCCTTTCGTAATTTAATTAGTAAGCTCATCACCGCAAAGGATAACAGCGATACCGTTTCGAAATTTAATTAGTAAGCTCGTCACCGCAAAAAGTAACATCGATACCGTTTCGTAATTTAATTAGTAAGCTCTTCACCGCAAAGAGTAACAGCGATACCCTTTCGTAATTTAATTAGTAAGCTCTTCACCGCAAAGAGTAACAGCGATACCGTTTCGTAATTTAATTAGTAACCTCGTCACAGGAAAAAGTAACAGCGATACAGTTCCGTAATTTAATTAGTAAGCTCGTCACTGGAAAAAGTAACAGCGATACCGTTTCGTAATTTAATTAGTAAGCTCTTCACCACAAAATGTAACAGCGATACAGTTTCGTAATTTAATTAGTAAGCTTGTCACCGCAAAAAGTAACAGCGATACAGATTCGTAATTTAATTAGTAAGCTCGTCACCGCAAAATGTAAAGGCGATACAATTACGTAATTTAATTACTAAGCTCGTCACCACAAAAAGTAACAGCGAAACAGTTTCGTAATTTAATTAGTAAGCTCGTCAGCCTAAAAAGTAACCTCGATACAGTTACGTAATTTAATTAGTAAGCTCGTCACCCCAAAAAGTAACGGCGATAAAGTTTCGAAATTTAATTAGTAAGCTCGTCACCACAAAAATTAACAGCGAAACAGTTTCGTAATTTAATAAGTCAGCTCGTCAGCGCAAGAAGTAACATCGATACAGTTACGTAATTTAATTAGTAAGCTCGTCACTCCAAAAAGTAACGGCGATACAGTTTCTTAATTTAATTATTAAGCTCGTCACCCCAAAAAGTGACAGCGAAACAGTTTCGTAATTTAATTAGTAAGCTCGTCACCACAAAAAGTAACAGCGATACAGTTTCGTAATTTAATTAGTAAGCTGTTCACCGCAAAAAGTAACATCGGTACAGTTACGTAATTTAATTAGTAAGCTCTTCACCGCAAAAAGTAACATCGATATAGTTACGCAATTTAATTAGTAAGCTCTTCACCGCAAAAAGTAACAGCGATACAGTTTCGTAATTTAAATAGTAAGCTCTTCACCGCAAAAAGTAACAGCGATACCGTTTCGTAATTTAATTAGTAAGCTCTTAACCGCAAAAAGTAACAGCGATACAGTTTCGTAATTTAATTAGTAAGCTCGTCACAGCAAAAAGTAACAGCGATACAGTTTCGTAATTTAATTAGTAAGCTCTTCACCGCAAAAAGTAACAGCGATACCGTTTCGTAATTTAATTAGTAAGCTCGTCACCGAAAGAAGTAACAACGATACCGTTTCGTAATTTAATTAGTAAGCTCTTCACCGCAAAGAGTAACAGCGATACCGTTTCGTAATTTAATTAGTAAGCTCGTCACCGCAAAAAGTATCATTGATACCGTTTCGTAATTTAATTAGTAACCTCGTCACCGCAAAAAGTAACAGCGATACAGTTTCATAATTTAATTAGTAAGCTCTTCACCGCAAAAAGTAACAGCGATACAGTTTCGTAATTTAATTAGTAAGCTCGTCACCACACAATGTAACCGCGATACCGTTTCGTAATTTAATTAGTAAGCTCTTCACCGCAAAAAGTAACAGCGATACCGTGTCGTAATACAATTCGTAAGCTCGTCACCACAAAAAGTAACAGCGATACAGTTTCGTAATTTAATTAGTAAGCTGTTCACCGCAAAAAGTAACATCCATACACTTACGTAATTTAATTAGCAAGCTCTTCACCGCAAATAGTAACATCGATATAGTTACGCAATTTAATTAGTAAGCTCTTCTCCACAAAAAGTAACAGCGATACAGTTTCGTAATTTAATTAGCAAGCTCTTCACCGCAAAAAGTAACAGCGATACCGTTTCGTAATTTAATTAGTAAGCTCTTAACCGCAAAAAGTAACAGCGATACAGTTTCGTAATTTAATTAGTAAGCTCTTCACCGCAAAAAGTAACAGCGATACAGTTTCGTAATTTAATTAGTAAGCTCTTCACCGCTAAAAGTAACAGCGATACCGTTTCGCAATTTAATTAGTAAGCTCTTCACCCCATAAAGTAACAGCGATACAGTTTCGTAATTTAATTAGTAAGCTCTTCACCGCAAAAAGTAACAGCGATACAGTTTCGTAATTTAATTAATAAGCTCTTCACCGCAATAAGTAACAGCGATACAGTTTCGTAATTTAATTACTAAGCTCGTCACCACAAAAAGTAACAGCGATACCGTTTCGTAATTTAATTAGTAAGCTCTTCACCGCAATAAGTAACAGCGATACCGTTCCGTAATATAATTAGTAAGCTCTTCACCGCAAAATGTAACATCGATACCGTTTCGTAATTTAATTAGTAAGCTCTTCACTGCAAAAAGTATCACCTATACCGTTTCGTAATTTGATTAGTGACCGCGTCACTGCAAAGAGTAACAGCAGTATAGTTGCGTAATTTAATTAGTAAGCTCGTCACCGAAAAAGTAATGATGTGCAGTTACCTGATTTAATTACTTACCTCATCATTGCAAAAAGTAACATCGATACAGTTACGTAATTAAATTAGTAAGCTCGTCACCGCAAAAGGTAACGGCGATTCATTTACGTAATTAAATTAGTAAGCTCGTCACTGCTAAAAGTAACAGCGATACAGTTTCGTAATTTAATTATTAACCTCGTCACTGCAAAAAGGAAAAGCGATACAGTTTCGTAATTTAATTGGTAAGCTCGTCACCGCAAAAAGTAACATCGATACAGTTACGTAATTTAATTAGTAAACTCTTCACCGCAATAAGTAACAGCGATACCCTTTCGTAATTTAATTAGTAAGCTCTTAACCGCAAAAAGTAACAGCGATACCGATTCGTAATTTAATTAGAAAGCTCGTCACCGCAAAAAGTAACAGCGATATCCTTTCGTAATTTAATTAGTAAGCTGTTCACCGCAAAAAGTAACATCGATACACTTACGTAATTTAATTAGTAAGCTCTTCACCGCAAAAAGTAACATCGATATAGTTACGCAATTTAATTAGTAAGCTCTTCTCCACAAAAAGTAACAGCGATACAGTTTCGTAATTTAATTAGCAAGCTCTTCACCGCAAAAAGTAACAACGATACCGTTTCGTAATTTAATTAGTAAGCTCCTATCCGCAAAAAGTAACAGCGATACAGTTTCGTAATTTAATTAGTAAGCTCTTCACCGCAAAAAGTAACAGCGATACAGTTTCGTAATTTAATTAGTAAGCTCTTCACCGCTAAAAGTAACAGCGATACCGTTTCGCAATTTAATTAGTAAGCTCTTCACCCCATAAAGTAACAGCGATACAGTTTCGTAATTTAATTAGTAAGCTCTTCACCGCAAAAAGTAACAGCGATACAGTTTCGTAATTTAATTAATAAGCTCTTCACCGCAATAAGTAACAGCGATACAGTTTCGTAATTTAATTACTAAGCTCGTCACCACAAAAAGTAACAGCGATACCGTTTCGTAATTTAATTAGTAAGCTCTTAACCGCAAAAAGTAACAGGGATACAGTTTCGTAATTTAATTAGTAAGCTCTTCACCGCAAAAAGTAAGAGCGATACAGTTTCGTAATTTAATTAGTAAGCTCTTCACCGCTAAAAGTAACAGCGATACCGTTTCGCAATTTAATTATTAAGCTCTTCACCGCAAAAAGTAACAGCGATACAGTTTCGTAATTTAATTAGTAAGCTCTTCACCGCTAAAAGTAACAGCGATACCGTTTCGCAATTTAATTAGTAAGCTCTTCACCCCATAAAGTAACAGCGATACAGTTTCGTAATTTAATTAGTAAGCTCTTCACCGCAAAAAGTAACAGCGATACAGTTTCGTAATTTAATTAATAAGCTCTTCACCGCAATAAGTAACAGCGATACAGTTTCGTAATTTAAATACTAAGCTCTTCACCGCAAAAAGTAACATCGATACCGTTTTGTAATTTAATTAGTAACCTCGTCTCTGCAAAAAGTAACATCGATGCAGTTACGTAAGTCAATTAGTAAGCTCGTCACCACAAAAAGTAACAGCGATACAGTTTCGTAATTTAATTAGTAAGCTCGTCACCACAAAAAGTAACTGCGATACAGTTTCGTAAGTTAATTAGTAACCTCGTCACAGGAAAAAGTAACAGCGATACAGTTTCGAAATTTAATTAGTAAGCTTGTCACTGGAAAAAGTAACAACGTTACCGTTTCGTAATTTAATTAGTAAGCTCGTCACCGCAAAAAGTAACAACGATGCAGTTACGTAATTTAATTAGTAAGCTCGTCACCACAAAAAGTAACATCGATGCCGTTACGTAATTTAATTAGTAAGCTCGTCACCACAAAAAGTAGCAGCGATACCCTTTCGTAATTTAATTAGTAACCTCGTCACCGCAGAAAGTAACATCGATGCATTTACGTAATTTAATTAGTAAGTTCGTCACCACAAAAAGTATTATCGATACAGTTTCGTAATTATTTAGTAAGCTCGTCACCGCAAAAAGTAACTGCGATACTGTTTCGTAATTTAATTAGTAAGCTCGTCTCAACTAAAAGTAACAGCGATACAATTTAGTAATTTATTTAGTAACCTCGTCACTGGAAAAAGTAACAGCGACACAGTTTCGTAATTTAATTAGTATGCTCGTCACCGCGAAAAGTAAAGGTGATACCGTTTCTTAATTTGATTAGTAACCCCGTCACTGCAAAAAGTAACAGGGATACAGTTTCGTAATTTAATTAGTAACCTCGTCACTGCAAAAAGTATCACCTATACCGTTTCGTAATTTGATTAGTGACCGCGTCACTGCAAAAAGTAACAGCAGTATAGTTGCGTAATTTAATTAGTAAGCTCGTCACCGAAAAAGTAATGATGTGCAGTTACCTGATTTAATTACTTACCTCATCACTGCAAAAAGTAACATCGATACAGTTACGTAATTAAATTAGTAAGCTCGTCACCGCAAAAGGTAACGGCGATTCATTTACGTAATTAAATTAGTAAGCTCGTCACTGCTAAAAGTAACAGCGATACAGTTTCGTAATTTAATTATTAACCTCGTCACTGCAAAAAGTAAAAGCGATACAGTTTCGTAATTTAATTGGTAAGCTCGTCACCGCAAAAAGTAACATCGATACAGTTACGTAATTTAATTAATAAACTATTCACCGCAATAAGTAACAGCGATACCGTTTCGTAATTTAATTAGTAATCTCTTAACCGCAAAAAGTAACGGCGATACCGATTCGTAATTTAATTAGAAAGCTCGTCACCGCAAAAAGTAACAGCGATAGCCTTTCGTAATTTAATTAGTAAGCTCTTCACCGCAAAGAGTAACAGCAATACCGTTTCGAAATTTTATTAGTAAGCTCGTCACCGCAAAGAGTAACATCGATACCGTTTCGTAATTTAATTAGTAACCTCGTCACCACAGAAAGTAACAGCGATACCGTTTCGTATTTTAATAAGTAAGCTCTTCACCGCAAAAAGTAACAGCGACACAGTTTTGTAATTTAATTAGTATGCTCGTCACCGCGAAGAGTAAAGGCGATGCCGTATCGTAATTTAATTAGTAAGCTCTTCACCACAAATAGTAACAGCGATACAATTTCGTAATTTAATTAGTAAGCTCGTCACCGAAAAAAGTAACAGCGATACAGTTTCGTAATTTAATTAGTAAGCTCTTCACCGCAAAAAGTAACAGCGATACCGTTTCGGAATTTAATTAGTAAGCACGTCACCGCAAAAAGTAACATCGATACAGTTTCGTAATTTAATTAGTAAGCTCTTCACCGCAAAAAGTAACAGCGATACCGTTTCGTAATTTAATTAGTAATCTCGTCACCGCAAAAAGTAACATCGATACCGTTTCGTAATTTAATTAGTAAGCTCTTCACCGCAAAAAGTAGCAGCGATACCGTTTCGTAATTTAATTAGTAAGCTCGTCACCGCAAAAAGTATCATAGATAACGTTTCGTAATTAAATTGGTATCCTCGTCACCGCAAAAAGTAACTGCGATACAGTTTCGTAATTTAATTAGTAAGCTCTTCACCGCAAAAAGTAACAGCGATACAGTTTCGTAATTTAATTAGTAATCTCGTCACCACAAAAAGTAACAGCGATACCGTTTCGTAATTTAATTAAAAGCTCTTCACCGCAAAAAGTAACAGCGATACCCTTTCGTAATTTAATTAGTAAGCTCTTAACCGCAAAAAGTAACGGCGATACCGATTCGTAATTTAATTAGAAAGCTCGTCACCGCAAAAAGTAACAGCGATATCCTTTCGTAATTTAATTAGTAAGCTGTTCACCGCAAAAAGTAACATCGATACACTTACGTAATTTAATTAGTAAGCTCTTCACCGCAAAAAGTAACAACG
Organism: Meconema thalassinum; assembly: GCA_946902985.2. Taxonomy (NCBI): domain Eukaryota; kingdom Metazoa; phylum Arthropoda; class Insecta; order Orthoptera; family Tettigoniidae; genus Meconema; species Meconema thalassinum. The sequence continues at coordinate 597,205,948 of OX336388.2, read as the reverse complement.
ATATAGTTACGCAATTTAATTAGTAAGCTCTTCTCCACAAAAAGTAACAGCGATACAGTTTCGTAATTTAATTAGCAAGCTCTTCACCGCAAAAAGTAACAGCGATACCGTTTCGTAATTTAATTAGTAAGCTCCTAACCGCAAAAAGTAACAGCGATACTGTTTCGTAATTTAATTAGTAAGCTCTTCACCGCAAAAAGTAACAGCGATACAGTTTCGTAATTTAATTAGTAAGCTCTTCACCGCTAAAAGTAACAGCGATACCGTTTCGCAATTTAATTAGTAAGCTCTTCACCCCATAAAGTAACAGCGATGCAGTTCGTAATTTAATTAGTAAGCTCTTCACCGCAAAAAGTAACAGCGATACAGTTTCGTAATTTAATTAATAAGCTCTTCATCGCAATAAGTAACAGCGATACAGTTTCGTAATTTAATTACTAAGCTCGTCACCACAAATAGTAACAGCGATACCGTTTCGTAATTTAATTAGTAAGCTCTTCACCGCAAAAAGTAACAGCGATACAGTTTTGTAATTTAATTAGTAAGCTCTTCACCGCTAAAAGTAACAGCGATACCGTTTCGCAATTTAATTAGTAAGCTCTTCACCGCAAAAAGTAACAGCGATACAGTTTCGTAATTTAATTAGTAAGCTCTTCACCGCTAAAAGTAACAGCGATACCGTTTCGCAATTTAATTAGTAAGCTCTTCACCCCATAAAGTAACAGCGATACAGTTTCGTAATTTAATTAGTAAGCTCTTCACCGCAAAAAGTAACAGCGATACAGTTTCGTAATTTAATTAATAAGCTCTTCACCGCAATAAGTAACAGCGATACAGTTTCGTAATTTAATTACTAAACTCTTCAACGCAAAAAGTAACATCGATACCGTTTCGTAATTTAATTAGTAACCTCGTCTCTGCAAAAAGTAACATCGATGCAGTTACGTAAGTCAATTAGTAAGCTCGTCACCACAAAAAGTAACAGCGATACAGTTTCGTAATTTAATTAGTAAGCTCGTCACCACAAAAAGTAACAGCGATACAGTTTCGTAAGTTAATTAGTAACCTCGTCACAGGAAAAAGTAACAGCGATACAGTTTCGAAATTTAATTAGTAAGCTTGTCACTGGAAAAAGTAACAACGTTACCGTTTCGTAATTTAATTAGTAAGCTCGTCACCGCAAAAAGTAACATCGATGCAGTTACGTAATTTAATTAGTAAGCTCGTCACCACAAAAAGTAACATCGATGCCGTTACGTAATTTAATTAGTAAGCTCGTTACCACAAAAAGTAACAGCGATACAGTTTCGTAATTTAATTAGTAACCTCGTCACCGCAGAAAGTAACATCGATGCATTTACGTAATTTAATTAGTAAGTTCGTCACCACAAAAAGTATTATCGATACAGTTTCGTAATTATTTAGTAAGCTCGTCACCGCAAAAAGTAACTGCGATACTGTTTCGTAATTTAATTAGTAAGCTCGTCTCAACTAAAAGTAACAGCGATACAATTTAGTAATTTAATTAGTAACCTCGTCACTGGAAAAAGTAACAGCGACACAGTTTCGTAATTTAATTAGTATGCTCGTCACCGCGAAAAGTAAAGGGGATACCGTTTCTTAATTTGATTAGTAACCCCGTCACTGCAAAAAGTAACAGGGATACAGTTTCGTAATTTAATTAGTAACCTCGTCACTGCAAAAAGTATCACCTAAACCGTTTCGTAATTTGATTAGTGACTGCGTCACTGCAAAAAGTAACAGCAGTATAGTTGCGTAATTTAATTAGTAAGCTCGTCACCGAAAAAGTAATGATGTGCAGTTACCTGATTTAATTACTTACCTCATCACTGCAAAAAGTAACATCGATACAGTTACGTAATTAAATTAGTAAGCTCGTCACCGCAAAAGGTAACGGCGATTCATTTACGTAATTAAATTAGTAAGCTCGTGACTGCTAAAAGTAACAGCGATACAGTTTCGTAATTTAATTATTAACCTCGTCACTGCAAAAAGTAAAAGCGATACAGTTTCGTAATTTAATTGGTAAGTTCGTCACCGCAAAAAGTAACATCGATACAGTTACGTAATTTAATTAGTAAACTCTTCACCGCAATAAGTAATAGCGATACCCTTTCGTAATTTAATTAGTAAGCTCTTAACCGCAAAAAGTAACGGCGATACCGATTCGTAATTTAATTAGAAAGCTCGTCACCGCAAAAAGTAACAGCGATATCCTTTCGTAATTTAATTAGTAAGCTCTTCACCGCAAAGAGTAACAGCGATACCGTTTCGAAATTTAATTAGTAAGCTCGTCACCGCAAAAAGTAACATCGATACCGTTTCGTAATTTAATTAGTAACCTCGTCACCACAGAAAGTAACAGCGATACCGTTTCGTATTTTAATAAGTAAGCTCTTCACCGCAAAAAGTAACAGCGACACAGTTTTGAAATTTAATTAGTATGCTCGTCACCGCGAAGAGTAAAGGCGATACCGTATCGTAATTTAATTAGTAAGCTCTTCACCACAAATAGTAACAGCGATACAATTTCGTAAATTAATTAGTAAGCTCGTCACCACAAAAAGTAACAGCGATACCGTTTCGTAATTTAATTAGTAAGCTCTTCACCGCAAAAAGTAACAGCGATACAGTTTCGTAATTTAATTAGCAAGCTCTTCACCGCAAGAAAAAACAGCGATACCGTTTCGTAATTTAATTAGTAAGCTCTTAACCGCAAAAAGTAACAGCGATACAGTTTCGTAATTTAATTAGTAAGCTCTTCACCGCAAAAAGTAACAGCGATACAGTTTCGTAATTTAATTAGTAAGCTCTTCACCGCTAAAAGTAACAGCGATACCGTTTCGCAATTTAATTAGTAAGCTCTTCACCCCATAAAGTAACAGCGATACAGTTTCGTAATTTAATGAGTAAGCTCTTCACCGCAAAAAGTAACAGCGATACAGTTTCGTAATTTAATTAATAAGCTCTTCACCGCAAAAAGTAACAGCGATACAGTTTCGTAATTTAATTACTAAGCTCGTCACCACAAAAAGTAACAGCGATACCGTTTCGTAATTTAATTAGTAAGCTCTTCACCGCAATAAGTAACAGCGATACCGTTTCGTAATATAATTAGTAAGCTCTTCACCGCAAAAAGTAACATCGATACCGTTTCGTGATTTAATTAGTAACCTCGTCTCTGCAAAAAGTAACATCGATGCAGTTACGTAATACAATTATTAAGCTCGTCACCACAAAAAGTAACAGCGATACAGTTTCGTAATTTAATTAGTAAGCTCGTCACCACAAAAAGTAACAGCGATACAGTTTCGTAAGTTAATTAGTAAGCTCTTCACCGCAAAAAGTAACAGCGATACAGTTTCGTAATTTAATTACTAAGCTCGTCACCACAAAAAGTAACAGCGATACCGTTTCGTAATTTAATTAGTAAGCTCTTCACCGCAATAAGTAACAGCGATACCGTTTCGTAATATAATTAGTAAGCTATTCACCGCAAAAAGTAACATCGATACCGTTTCGTGATTTAATTAGTAACCTCGTCTCTGCAAAAAGTAACATCGATGCAGTTACGTAATTCAATTAGTAAGCTCGTCACCACAAAAAGTAACAGCGATACAGTTTCGTAATTTAATTAGTAAGCTCGTCACCACAAAAAGTAACAGCGATACCGTTTCGCAATTTAATTAGTAAGCTCTTCACCCCATAAAGTAACAGCGATACAGTTTCGTAATTTAATTAGTAAGCTCTTCACCGCAAAAAGTAACAGCGATACAGTTTCGTAATTTAATTAATAAGCTCTTCACCGCAAAAAGTAACAGCGATACAGTTTCGTAATTTAATTACTAAGCTCGTCACCACAAAAAGTAACAGCGATACCGTTTCGTAATTTAATTAGTAAGCTCTTCACCGCAATAAGTAACAGCGATACCGTTTCGTGATATAATTAGTAAGCTCTTCACCGCAAAAAGTAACATCGATACCGTTTCGTAATTTAATTAGTAAGCTCTTCACCGAAAAAAGTAGCAGCGATACCCTTTCGTAATTTAATTAGTAAGCTCGTCACCGCAAAAGTATCATAGATACCGTTTCGTAATTTAATTGGTAACCTCGTCACCGCAAAAAGTAACTGCGATACAGTTTCGTAATTTAATTAGTAAGCTCTTCACCGCAAAAAGTATCAGCGATACAGTTTCGTAATTTAATTAGTAAGCTCGTCACCACAAAAAGTAACAGCGATACCGTTTCGTAATTTAACTAGTAAGCTCTTCACCGCAAAAAGTAACAGCGATACCGTTTCGTAATATAATTCGTAAGCTCGTCACCACAAAAAGTAACAGCGATATAGTTTCTTAATATAATTAGTAAGCTGTTCACCGCAAAAAGTAACATCGATACAGTTACGTAATATAATTAGTAAGCTCTTCACCGCAAAAAGTAACATCGATATAGTTACGCAATTTAATTAATAAGCTCTTCACCGCAAAAAGTAACAGCGATACAGTTTCGTAATTTAATTAGTAAGCTCGTCACCGCAAAAAGTAATATCGATACAGTTTCGTAATTTAATTAGTAAGCTCGTCACCACAAAAAGTAACAGCGAAACAGTTTCGTAATTTAATTAGTAAGCTCGTCACCACAAAAAGTAACAGCGATACAGTTTCGTAATTTAATTAGTAAGCTCGTCACCGCAAAAAGTAACATCGATACAGTTACGTAATTTAATTACTAAGCTCGTCAACGCAAAAAGTAACATCGATACAGTTTCGTAATTTAATTAGTAAGCTCGTCACCGCAAAAAGTAACATCGATACAGATACGTAATTTAATTAGTAAGCTCGTCACCGCAAAAAGTAACAGCGATACCGTTTCGTAATTTAATTAGTAAGCTTGTCACTGCAAAAAGTAACAGCGATACAGTTTCGTAATTTAATTAGTAAGCTCGTCACCGCAAAAAGTAACATCGATACAGTTACGTAATTTAATTAGTAAACTCTTCACCGCAATAAGTAACAGCGATACCCTTTCGTAATTTAATTAGTAAGCTCTTAACCGCAAAAAGTAACGGCGATACCGATTCGTAATTTAATTAGAAAGCTCGTCACCGCAAAAAGTAACAGCGATATCCTTTCGTAATTTAATTAGTAAGCTGTTCACCGCAAAAAGTAACATCGATACACTTACGTAATTTAATTAGTAAGCTCTTCACCGCAAAAAGTAACATCGATATAGTTACGCAATTTAATTAGTAAGCTCTTCTCCACAAAATGTAACAGCGATACAGTTTCGTAATTTAATTAGCAAGCTCTTCACCGCAAAAAGTAACAGCGATACCGTTTCGTAATTTAATTAGTAAGCTCCTAACCGCAAAAAGTAACAGCGATAGAGTTTCGTAATTTATTTAGTAAGCTCTTCACCGCAAAAAGTAACAGCGATACAGTTTCGTAATTTAATTAGTAAGCTCTTCACCGCTAAAAGTAACAGCGATACCGTTTCGCAATTTAATTAGTAAGCTCTTCACCCCATAAAGTAACAGCGATGCAGTTTCGTAATTTAATTAGTAAGCTCTTCACCGCAAAAAGTAACAGCGATACAGTTTCGTAATTTAATTAATAAGCTCTTCATCGCAATAAGTAACAGCGATACAGTTTCGTAATTTAATTACTAAGCTCGTCACCACAAAAAGTAACAGCGATACCGTTTCGTAATTTAATTAGTAAGCTCTTAACCGCAAAAAGTAACAGCGATACAGTTTCGTAATTTAATTAGTAAGCTCTTCACCGCAAAAAGTAACAGCGATACAGTTTTGTAATTTAATTAGTAAGCTCTTCACCGCTAAAAGTAACAGCGATACCGTTTCGCAATTTAATTAGTAAGCTCTTCACCGCAAAAAGTAACTGCGATACAGTTTCGTAATTTAATTAGTAAGCTCTTCACCGCTAAAAGTAACAGCGATACCGTTTCGCAATTTAATTAGTAAGCTCTTCACCCCATAAAGTAACAGCGATACAGTTTCGTAATTTAATTAGTAAGCTCTTCACCGCAAAAAGTAACAGCGATACAGTTTCGTAATTTAATTAATAAGCTCTTCACCGCAATAAGTAACAGCGATACAGTTTCGTAATTTAATTACTAAACTCTTCAACGCAAAAAGTAACATCGATACCGTTTCGTAATTTAATTAGTAACCTCGTCTCTGCAAAAAGTAACATCGATGCAGTTACGTAAGTCAATTAGTAAGCTCGTCACCACAAAAAGTAACAGCGATACAGTTTCGTAATTTAATTAGTAAGCTCGTCACCACAAAAAGTAACAGCGATACAGTTTCGTAAGTTAATTAGTAACCTCGTCACAGGAAAAAGTAACAGCGATACAGTTTCGAAATTTAATTAGTAAGCTTGTCACTGGAAAAAGTAACAACGTTACCGTTTCGTAATTTAATTAGTAAGCTCGTCACCGCAAAAAGTAACATCGATGCAGTTACGTAATTTAATTAGTAAGCTCGTCACCACAAAAAGTAACATCGATGCCGTTACGTAATTTATTTAGTAAGCTCGTTACCACAAAAAGTAACAGCGATACAGTTTCGTAATTTAATTAGTAACCTCGTCACCGCAGAAAGTAACATCGATGCATTTACGTAATTTAATTAGTAAGTTCGTCACCACAAAATGTATTATCGATACAGTTTCGTAATTATTTAGTAAGCTCGTCACCGCAAAAAGTAACTGCGATACTGTTTCGTAATTTAATTAGTAAGCTCGTCTCAACTAAAAGTAACAGCGATACAATTTAGTAATTTAATTAGTAACCTCGTCACTGGAAAAAGTAACAGCGACACAGTTTCGTAATTTAATTAGTATGCTCGTCACCGCGAAAAGTAAAGGGGATACCGTTTCTTAATTTGATTAGTAACCCCGTCACTGCAAAAAGTAACAGGGATACAGTTTCGTAATTTAATTAGTAACCTCGTCACTGCAAAAAGTATCACCTATACCGTTTCGTAATTTGATTAGTGACTGCGTCACTGCAAAAAGTAACAGCAGTATAGTTGCGTAATTTAATTAGTAAGCTCGTCACCGAAAAAGTAATGATGTGCAGTTACCTGATTTAATTACTTACCTCATCACTGCAAAAAGTAACATCGATACAGTTACGTAATTAAATTAGTAAGCTCGTCACCGCAAAAGGTAACGGCGATTCATTTACGTAATTAAATTAGTAAGCTCGTCACTGCTAAAAGTAACAGCGATACAGTTTCGTAATTTAATTATTAACCTCGTCACTGCAAAAAGTAAAAGCGATACAGTTTCGTAATTTAATTGGTAAGCTCGTCACCGCAAAAAGTAACATCGATACAGTTACGTAATTTAATTAGTAAACTCTTCACCGCAATAAGTAACAGCGATACCCTTTCGTAATTTAATTAGTAAGCTCTTAACCGCAAAAAGTAACGGCGATACCGATTCGTAATTTAATTAGAAAGCTCGTCACCGCAAAAAGTAACAGCGATATCCTTTCGTAATTTAATTAGTAAGCTCTTCACCGCAAAGAGTAACAGCGATACCGTTTCGAAATTTAATTAGTAAGCTCGTCACCGCAAAAAGTAACATCGACACCTTTTCGTAATTTAATTAGTAACCTCGTCACCACAGAAAGTAACAGCGATACCGTTTCGTATTTTTATAAGTAAGCTCTTCACCGCAAAAAGTAACAGCGACACAGTTTTGTAATTTAATTAGTATGCTCGTCACCGCGAAGAGTAAAGGCGATACCGTATCGTAATTTAATTAGTAAGCTCTTAACCACAAATAGTAACAGCGATACAATTTCGTAAATTAATTAGTAAGCTCGTCACCACAAAAAGTAACAGCGATACCGTTTCGTAATTTAATTAGTAAGCTCTTCACCGCAAAAAGTAACAGCGATACAGTTTCGTAATTTAATTAGCAAGCTCTTCACCGCAAAAAAAACAGCGATACCGTTTCCTAATTTAATTAGTAAGCTCTTAACCGCAAAAAGTAACAGCGATACAGTTTCGTAATTTAATTAGTAAGCTCTTCACCGCAAAAAGTAACAGCGATACAGTTTCGTAATTTAATTAGTAAGCTCTTCACCGCTAAAAGTAACAGAGATACTGTTTCGCAATTTAATTAGTAAGCTCTTCACTCCATAAAGTAACAGCGATACAGTTTCGTAATTTAATTAGTAAGCTCTTCACCGCAAAAAGTAACAGCGATACAGTTTCGTAATTTAATTAATAAGCTCTTCACCGCAAAAACTAACAGCGATACAGTTTCGTAATTTAATTACTAAGCTCGTCACCACAAAAAGTAACAGCGATACCGTTTCGTAATTTAATTAGTAAGCTCTTCACCGCAATAAGTAACAGCGATACCGTTTCGTAATATAATTAGTAAGCTCTTCACCGCAAAAAGTAACATCGATACCGTTTCGTGATTTAATTAGTAACCACGTCTCTGCAAAAAGTAACATCGATGCAGTTACGTAATTCAATTAGTAAGCTCGTCACCACAAAAAGTAACAGCGATACAGTTTCGTAATTTAATTAGTAAGCTCGTCACCACAAAAAGTAACAGCGATACAGTTTCGTAAGTTAATTAGTAAGCTCTTCACCGCAAAAAGTAACAGCGATACAGTTTCGTAATTTAATTACTAAGCTCGTCACCACAAAAAGTAACAGCGATACCGTTTCGTAATTTAATTAGTAAGCTCTTCACCGCAATAAGTAACAGCGATACCGTTTCGTAATATAATTAGTAAGCTCTTCACCGCAAAAAGTAACATCGATACCGTTTCGTGATTTAATTAGTAACCTCGTCTCTGCAAAAAGTAACATCGATGCAGTTACGTAATTCAATTAGTAAGCTCGTCACCACAAAAAGTAACAGCGATACAGTTTCGTAATTTAATTAGTAAGCTCGTCACCACAAAAAGTAACAGCGATACCGTTTCGCAATTTAATTAGTAAGCTCTTCACCCCATAAAGTAACAGCGATACAGTTTCGTAATTTAATTAGTAAGCTCTTCACCGCAAAAAGTAACAGCGATACAGTTTCGTAATTTAATTAATAAGCTCTTCACCGCAAAAAGTAACAGCGATACAGTTTCGTAATTTAATTACTAAGCTCGTCACCACAAAAAGTAACAGCGATACCGTTTCGTAATTTAATTAGTATGCTCTTCACCGCAATAAGTAACAGCGATACCGTTTCGTAATATAATTAGTAAGCTCTTCACCGCAAAAAGTAACATCGATACCGTTTCGTAATTTAATTAGTAAGCTCTTCACCGAAAAAAGTAGCAGCGATACCGTTTCGTAATTTAATTAGTAAGCTCGTCACCGCAAAAAGTATCATAGATACCGTTTCGTAATTTAATTGGTAACCTCGTCACCGCAAAAAGTAACTGCGATACAGTTTCGTAATTTAATTAGTAAGCTCTTCACCGCAAAAAGTATCAGCGATACAGTTTCGTAATTTAATTAGTAAGCTCGTCACCACAAAAAGTAACAGCGATACCGTTTCGTAATTTAACTAGTAAGCTCTTCACCGCAAAAAGTAACAGCGATACCGTTTCGTAATATAATTCGTAAGCTCGTCACCACAAAAAGTAACAGCGATATAGTTTCGTAATATAATTAGTAAGCTGTTCACCGCAAAAAGTAACATCGATACAGTTACGTAATTTAATTAGTAAGCTCTTCACCGCAAAAAGTAACATCGATATAGTTACGCAATTTAATTAGTAAGCTCTTCACCGCAAAAAGTAACAGCGATACAGTTTCGTAATTTAATTAGTAAGCTCGTCACCGCAAAAAGTAATATCGATACAGTTTCGTAATTTAATTAGTAAGCCCGTCACCACAAAAAGTAACAGCGAAACAGTTTCGTAATTTAATTAGTAAGCTCGTCACCACAAAAAGTAACAGCGATACAGTTTCGTAATTTAATTAGTAAGCTCGTCACCGCAAAAAGTAACATCGATACAGTTACGTAATTTAATTACTAAGCTCGTCAACGCAAAAAGTAACATCGATACAGTTTCGTAATTTAATTAGTAAGCTCGTCACCGCAAAAAGTAACATCGATACAGATACGTAATTTAATTAGTAAGCTCGTCACCGCAAAAAGTAACAGCGATACCGTTTCGTAATTTAATTAGTAAGCCCATCACTGCAAAAAGTAACAGCGATACAGTATCGTAATTTAATTAGTAAGCTCGTCACCGCAAAAAGTAACATCGATACAGTTTCGTAATTTAATTAGTAAGCTCGTCACCGCACAAAGTAACATCGATACAGTTACGTAATTTAATTAGTAAGCTCGTCACCACAAAAAATAACGGCGATACAGTTTCGTAATTTAATTAGTAAGCTCTTCACCGCAAAAAGTAACATTGATACTGTTACGTAATTTAATTAGTAAACTCTTCAACGCAAAAAGTAACATCGATATAGTTACGTAATTTAATTAGTAAGCTCTTCACCGCAAAAAGTAACAGCGATTCAGTTTCGTAATTTAATTAGTAAGCTCGTCAGCCTAAAAAGTAACCTCGATACAGTTACGTAATTTAATTAGTAAGCTCGTCACCCCAAAAAGTAACGGCGATAAAGTTTCGAATTTTAATTAGTAAGCTCGTCACCACAAAAATTAACAGCGAAACAGTTTCGTAATTTAGTTAATCAGCTCGTCAGCGCAAAAAGTAACATCGATACAGTTACGTAATTTAATTAGTAAGCTCGTCACTCCAAAAAGTAACGGCGATACAGTTTCGTAATTTAATTAGTAAGCTCGTCACCACAAAAAGTAACAGCGATACAGTTTCGTAATTTAATTAGTAAGCTGTTCACCGCAAAAAGTAACATCGATACAGTTACGTAATTTAATTAGTAAGCTCTTCACCGCCAAAAGTAACATCGATATAGTTACGCAATTTAATTAGTAAGCTCTTCACCGCAAAAAGTAACAGCGATACAGTTTCGTAATTTAAATAGTAAGCTCTTCACCGCAAAAAGTAACAGCGATACCGTTTCGTAATTTAATTAGTAAGCTCTTAACCGAAAAAAGTAACAGCGATACAGTTTCGTAATTTAATTAGTAAGCTCGTCACAGCAAAAAGTAACAGCGATACAGTTTCGTAATTTAATTAGTAAGCTCTTCACCGCAAAAAGTAAAAGCGATACCGTTTCGTAATTTAATTAGTAAGCTCGTCACCGAAAGAAGTAACAACGATACCGTTTCGTAATTTAATTAGTAAGCTCTTCACCGCAAAGAGTAACAGCGATACCGTTTCGTAATTTAATTAGTAAGCTCGTCACCGCAAAAAGTATCATTGATACCGTTTCGTAATTTAATTAGTAACCTCGTCACCGCAAAAAGTAACAGCGATACAGTTTCATAATTTAATTAGTAAGCTCTTCACCGCAAAAAGTAACAGCGATACAGTTTCGTAATTTAATTAGTAAGCTCGTCACCACACAAAGTAACCGCGATACCGTTTCGTAATTTAATTAGTAAGCTCTTCACCGCAAAAAGTAACAGCGATACCGTGTCGTAATATAATTCGTAAGCTCGTCACCACAAAAAGTAACAGCGATACAGTTTCGTAATTTAATTAGTAAGCTGTTCACCGCAAAAAGTAACATCGATACACTTACGTAATTTAATTAGTAAGCTCTTCACCGCAAAAAGTAACATCGATATAGTTACGCAATTTAATTAGTAAGCTCTTCTCCACAAAAAGTAACAGCGATACAGTTTCGTAATTTAATTAGCAAGCTCTTCACCGCAAAAAGTAACAGCGATACCGTTTCGTAATTTAATTATTAAGCTCTTAACCGCAAAAAGTAACAGCGATACAGTTTCGTAATTTAATTAGTAAGCTCTTCACCGCAAAAAGTAACAGCGATACAGTTTCGTAATTTAATTAGTAAGCTCTTCACCGCTAAAAGTAACAGCGATACCGTTTCGCAATTTAATTAGTAAGCTCTTCACCCCATAAAGTAACAGCGATACAGTTTCGTAATTTAATTAGTAAGCTCTTCACCGCAAAAAGTAACAGCGATACAGTTTCGTAATTTAATTAATAAGCTCTTCACCGCAATAAGTAACAGCGATACAGTTTCGTAATTTAATTACTAAGCTCGTCACCACAAAAAGTAACAGCGATACCGTTTCGTAATTTAATTAGTAAGCTCTTCACCGCAATAAGTAACAGCGATACCGTTTCGTAATATAATTAGTAAGCTCTTCACCGCAAAATGTAACATCGATACCGTTTCGTAATTTAATTAGTAACCTCGTCTCTGCAAAAAGTAACATCGATGCAGTTACGTAAGTCAATTAGTAAGCTCGTCACCACAAAAAGTAACAGCGATACAGTTTCGTAATTTAATTAGTAAGCTCGTCACCACAAAAAGTAACAGCGATACAGTTTCGTAAGTTAATTAGTAACCTCGTCACAGGAAAAAGTAACAGCGATACAGTTTCGAAATTTAATTAGTAAGCTTGTCACTGGAAAAATTAACAACGTTACCGTTTCGTAATTTAATTAGTAAGCTCGTCACCGCAAAAAGTAACATCGATGCAGTTACGTAATTTAATTAGTAACCTCGTCACCGCAGAAAGTAACATCGATGCAGTTACGTAATTTAATTAGTAAGTTCGTCACCACAAAAAGTAACATCGATACAGTTTCGTAATTATTTAGTAAGCTCGTCACCGCAAAAAGTAACTGCGATACTGTTTCGTAATTTAATTAGTAAGCTCGTCTCAACTAAAAGTAACAGCGATACAATTTAGTAATTTAATTAGTAACCTCGTCACTGGAAAAAGTAACAGCGACACAGTTTCGTAATTTAATTAGTATGCTCGTCACCGCGAAAAGTAAAGGCGATACCGTTTCTTAATTTGATTAGTAACCCCGTCACTGCAAAAAGTAACAGGGATACAGTTTCGTAATTTAATTAGTAACCTCGTCACTGCAAAAAGTATCACCTATACCGTTTCGTAATTTGATTAGTGACCGCGTCACTGCAAAAAGTAACAGCAGTATAGTTGCGTAATTTAATTAGTAAGCTCGTCACCGAAAAAGTAATGATGTGCAGTTACCTGATTTAATTACATACCTCATCACTGCAAAAAGTAACATCGATACAGTTACGTAATTAAATTAGTAAGCTCGTCACCGCAAAAGGTAACGGCGATTCATTTACGTAATTAAATTAGTAAGCTCGTCACTGCTAAAAGTAACAGCGATACAGTTTCGTAATTTAATTATTAACCTCGTCACTGCAAAAAAGAAAAGCGATACAGTTTCGTAATTTAATTGGTAAGCTCGTCACCGCAAAAAGTAACATCGATACAGTTACGTAAATTAATTAGTAAACTCTTCACCGCAATAAATAACAGCGATACAGTTTCGTAATTTAATTAGTAAGCTCTTCACCGCAAAAAGTAACAGCGATACAGTTTCGTAATTTAATTAGTAAGCTCTTCACCGCTAAAAGTAACAGCGATACCGTTTCGCAATTTAATTAGTAAGCTCTTCACCCCATAAAGTAACAGCGATGCAGTTTCGTAATTTAATTAGTAAGCTCTTCACCGCCAAAAGTAACAGCGATACAGTTTCGTAATTTAATTAGTAAGCTCTTCACCGCTAAAAGTAACAGCGATACCGTTTCTCAATTTAATTAGTAAGCTCTTCACCCCATAAAGTAACAGCGATACAGTTTCGTAATTTAATTAGTAAGCTCGTCACCGCAAAAAGTAACATCGATACAGTTACGTAATTTAATTAGTAAACTCTTCACCGCAATAAGTCACAGCGATACCCTTTCGTAATTTAATTAGTAAGCTCTTAACCGCAAAAAGTAACGGCGATACCGATTCGTAATTTAATTAGAAAGCTCGTCACCGCAAAAAGTAACAGCGATATCCTTTCGTAATTTAATTAGTAAGCTCTTCACCGCAAAGAGTAACAGCGATACCGTTTCGAAATTTAATTAGTAAGCTCGTCACCGCAAAAAGTAACATCGATACCGTTTCGTAATTTAATTAGTAACCTCGTCACCACAGAAAGTAACAGCGATACCGTTTCGTATTTTAATAAGTAAGCTCTTCACCGCAAAAAGTAACAGCGACACAGTTTTGTAATTTAATTAGTATGCTCGTCACCGCGAAGAGTAAAGGCGATACCGTATCGTAATTTAATTAGTAAGCTCTTCACCACAAATAGTAACAGCGATACAATTTCGTAAATTAATTGGAGGTTAGCTCGTCACCTCAAAAAGTAACAGCGATACCGTTTCGTAATTTAATTAGTAAGCTCTTCACCGCAAAAAGTAACAGCGATACAGTTTCGTAATTTAATTAGCAAGCTCTTCACCGCAAAAAAAAACAGCGATACCGTTTCGTAATTTAATTAGTAAGCTCTTAACCGCAAAAAGTAACAGCGATACAGTTTCGTAATTTAATTAGTAAGCTCTTCACCGCAAAAAGTAACAGCGATACAGTTTCGTAATTTAATTAGTAAGCTCTTCACCGCTAAAAGTAACAGCGATACCGTTTCGCAATTTAATTAGTAAGCTCTTCACCCCATAAAGTAACAGCGATACAGTTTCGTATATTAATTAGTAAGCTCTTCACCGCAAAAAGTAACAGCGATACAGTTTCGTAATTTAATTAATAAGCTCTTCACCGCAAAAAGTAACAGCGATACAGTTTCGTAATTTAATTACTAAGCTCGTCACCACAAAAAGTAACAGCGATACCGTTTCGTAATTTAATTAGTAAGCTCTTCACCGCAATAAGTAACAGCGATACCGTTTCGTAATATAATTAGTAAGCTCTTCACCGCAAAAAGTAACATCGATACCGTTTCGTGATTTAATTAGTAACCTCGTCTCTGCAAAAAGTAACATCGATGCAGTTACATAATTCAATTAGTAAGCTCGTCACCACAAAAAGTAACAGCGATACAGTTTCGTAATTTAATTAGTAAGCTCGTCACCACAAAAAGTAACAGCGATACAGTTTCGTAAGTTAATTAGTAACCTCGTCACAGGAAAAAGTAACAGCGATACAGTTTCGTAATTTAATTAGTAAGCTTGTCACTGGAAAAAGTAACAACGTTACCGTTTCGTAATTTAATTAGTAAGCTCGTCACCACAAAAAGTAACAGCGATACAGTTTCGTAATTTAATTAGTAACCTCGTCACCGCAGAAAGTAACATCGATGCAGTTACGTAATTTAATTAGTAAGTTCGTCACCACAAAAAGTAACATCGATACAGTTTCGTAATTATTTAGTAAGCTCGTCACCACAGAAAGTAACTGCGATACTGGTTCGTAATTTAACTAGTAAGCTCGTCTCCGCTAAAAGTAACAGCGATACAGTTTAGTAATTTAATTAGTAACCTCGTCACTGGAAAAAGTAACAGCGACACAGTTTCGTAATTTAATTAGTATGCTCGTCACCGCGAAAAGTAAAGGCGATGCAGTTTCTTAATTTGATTAGTAACCCCGTCACTGCAAAAAGTAACAGGGATACAGTTTCGTAATTTAATTAGTAACCTCGTCACTGCAATAAGTATCACCTATACCGTTTCGTAATTTGATTAGTGACCGCGTCACTGCAAAAAGTAACAGCAGTATAGTTGCGTAATTTAATTAGTAAGCTCGTCACCGACAAAGTAATGATGTGCAGTTACCTGATTTAATTACTTACCTCATCACTGCAAAAAGTAACATCGATACAGTTACTTAATTAAATTGGTAAGCTCGTCACCGCAAAAGGTAACGGCGATTCATTTACGTAATTAAATTAGTAAGCTCGTCACTGCTAAAAGTAACAGCGATATAGTTTCGTAATATAATTATTAACCTCGTCACTGCAAAAAGTAAAAGCGATACAGTTTCGTAATTTAATTGGTAAGCTCGTCACCGCAAAAAGTAACATCGATACAGTTACGTAATTTAATTAGTAAACTCTTCACCGCAATAAGTAACAGCGATACCCTTTCGTAATTTAATTAGTAAGCTCTTAACCGTAAAAAGTAACGGCGATACCGATTCGAAATTTAATTAATAAGCTCGTCACCGCAAAAAGTAACAGCGATACCCTTTCGTAATTTAATTAGTAAGCTCTTCACCGCAAAGAGTAACAGCGATACCGTTTCGAAATTTAATTAGTAAGCTCGTCACCGCTAAAAGTAACATCGATACCGTTTCGTAATTTAATTAGTAACCTCGTCACCACAGAAAGTAACAGCGATACCGTTTCGTATTTTAATAAGTAAGCTCTTCACCGCAAAAAGTAACGGCGACACAGTTTTGTAATTTAATTAGTATGCTCGTCACCGCGAAGAGTAAAGGCGATACCGTATCGTAATTTAATTAGTAAGCTCTTCACCACAAATAGTAACAGCGATACAGTTTCGTAATTTAATTAGTAACCTCGTCACAGGAAAAAGTAACAGCGATACAGTTTCGTAATTTAAGTAGTAAGCTCGTCACTGGAAAAGTAACAGCGATACCGTTTCGTAATTTAATTAGTAAGCTCTTCACCACAAAATGTAACAGCGATACATTTTCGTAATTTAATTAGTAAGCTTGTCACCACAAAAAGTACGGCGATACAGATTCGTAATTTAATTAGTAAGCTTGTCACCGCAAAAAGTAACAGCGATACAGATTCGTAATTTAATTAGTAAGCTCGTCACCTCTAAAAGTAACAGCGATACAGTTTCGTAATTTAATTAGTAACCTCGTCACTGGAAAAAGTAACAGCGATACAGTTTCCTAATTTGATTAGTAACCTCGTCACTGCAAAAAGTAACGTCGATACAGTTACGTAATTAAATTAGTAAGCTCGTCACTGCAAAAGGTAACGGCGATTAAGTTACGTAATTAAATTAGTAAGCTCGTCACTGCAAAAAGTAACACCGATACAGTTACGTAATTTAATTAGTAACCTCGTCACTGCAAAAAGTAACATTGATTCAGTTACGTTATTTAATAAGTAACCTCGTCACTGCAAAAAGTAACAGCGTTACAGTTTCGTAATTTAATTAGGAAGCTCTTCGCTGCAAAACGTAACATCGATACAGTTACGTAAATTAATTAGTAAGCTCGTCACCACAAAAAGTAACAGCGATACAGTTTGGTAATTTAATTAGTAACCTCGTCACTGCAAAAAGTAACAGCGATACAGTTTCGTAATTTAATTGGTAAGCTCGTCACCGCAAAAAGTAACATCGATGTTACGTAATTTAATTAGTAAGCTCGTCACCGCAAAAAGTAACGGCGATACAGTTTCGTAATTTAATAAGTAAGCTCGTCACCACAAAAAGTAACAGCGAAACAGTTTCGTAAATTAATTAGTAAGCTCGTCACCGCAAAAAGTAACATCGATACAGTTTCGTAATTTAATAAGTAAGCTCTTCACCGCAAAAAGTAACATCGATACAGATACGTAATTATATTAGTAAGCTCGTCACCACTTAAAGTAACGGCGATACAGTTTCGTAATTTAATAAGTAAGCTCGTCACCACAAAAAGTAACAGCAAAACAGTTTCGTAAATTAATTAGTAAGCTCGTCACCGCAAAAAGTAACAGCGATACAGTTTCGTAATTTAAGTAGTAAGCTCTTCACCGCAAAAAGTAACAGCGATATCGTTTCGTAATTTAATTAGTAAGCTCGACACCGCAAAAAGTAACAGCGATAAAGTTTCGTAATTTAATTAGCAAGCTCGTCACCGCAAAAAGTAACGGCGATACAGTTTCTTAATTAAATAAGTAAGCTCTTCACCGCAAAAATTAACAGAGATACCGTTTCGTAATTTAATTAGTAACCTCGTCAGCGCAAAAAGTAACATCGATGCAGTTACGTAATTTAATTAGTAAGCTCGTCACCACAAAATGTAACAGCGATACAGTTTCGTAATTTAATTAGTAAGCTCGTCACCGCAAAAAGTAACATCGATACCGTTTAGTAATTTAGTTAGTAACATTG
This sequence comes from Meconema thalassinum, assembly GCA_946902985.2. Lineage (NCBI taxonomy): Eukaryota > Metazoa > Arthropoda > Insecta > Orthoptera > Tettigoniidae > Meconema > Meconema thalassinum. The sequence continues at coordinate 597,187,890 of OX336388.2, read as the reverse complement.
TCAGCGCAAAAAGTAACATCGATGCAGTTACGTAATTTAATTAGTAAGCTCGTCACCACAAAATGTAACAGCGATACAGTTTCGTAATTTAACTTGTAACCTCGTCACCGCAAAAAGTATTAGCGATACAGTTTCGGGATTTAATTAGTAAGCTCGTCACCACAAAAAGTAACAGCGATACCGTTTCGTAATTTAATTAGTAAGCTCTTCACCGCAAAAAGTAACAGCGATACCGTTTCGTAATTTAATTGGTAAGCTCGTCACCGCAAAAAGTAACATCGATACAATTTAGTTATTTAATTAGTAACCTCGTCAGCGCAAAATGTAACTTCGATGCAGTTACGTAATTTAATTAGTAAGCTCGTCACCACAAAATGTAACAGCGATGCAGTTTCGTAATTTAATTAGTAAGCTCGTCACCACAAAAAGTAACAGCGATACCGTTTCGTAATTTAATTAGTAAGCTCTTCACAGCAAAAAGTAACAGCGATACCGTTTCGTAATATCATTAGTAAGCTCGTCCCCGCAAAAAGTAACATCGATACCGTTTCGTAATTTAATTAGTAAGCTCTTCACCGCAAAAAGTAACAGCGATACCGTTTCGTAATATCATTAGTAAGCTCGTCACCGCAAAAAGTAACATCGATGCAGTTACGTAATTCAATTAGTAAGCTCTTCACCGCAAATATTAACAGCGATACCGTTTCGTAATTTAATTAGTAAGCTCTTCAGCCCATAAAGTAACAGCGATACAGTTTCGTAATTTAATTAGTAAGCTCTTCACCGCAAAAAGTAACAGCGAGACCGTTTCGAAATTTAATTAGTAAGCTCGTCACCGCAAAAAGTAACAACGATACCGTTTCGTAATTTAATTAGTAAGATCTTCACCGCAAAGAGTAACAGCGATACCGTTTCGTAATTTAATTAGTAAGCTCGTCACCGCAAAAAGTATCATAGGTACCGTTTCGTAATTTAATTAGTAACATCGTCACCGCAAAAAGTAACAGCGATACAGTTTCTTAATTTAATTAGTAAGCTCTTCACCGCAAAAAGTAACAGCGATACAGTTTCGTAATTTAATTACTAAGCTCGTCACCACAAAAATTAACAGCGATACCCTTTCGTAATTTAATTAGTAAGCTCTTCACCGCAAAAAGTAACATCGATACCGTGTCGTAATTTAATTAGTAACCTCGTCTCTGCAAAAAGTAACATCGATGCAGTTACGTAATTCAATTAGTAAGCTCGTCACCACAAAAAGTAACAGCGATACAGTTTCGTAATTTAATTAGTAAGCTCTTCACCGCAAAGAGTAACAGCGATACCGTTTCGAAATTTAATTAGTAAGCTCGTCACCGCAAAAAGTAACATCGATACCGTTTCGTAATTTAATTAGTAACCTCGTCACCACAGAAAGTAACAGCGATACCGTTTCGTATTTTAATAAGTAAGCTCTTCACCGCAAAAAGTAACAGCGACACAGTTTTGTAATTTTGTTAGTATGCTCGTCACCGCGAAGAGTAAAGGCGATACCGTATCGTAATTTAATTAGTAAGCTCTTCACCACAAATAGTAACAGCGATACAGTTTCGTAATTTAATTAGTAACCTCGTCACAGGAAAAAGTAACAGCGATACAGTTTCGTAATTTAAGTAGTAAGCTCGTCACTGGAAAAGTAACAGCGATACCGTTTCGTAATTTAATTAGTAAGCTCTTCACCACAAAATGTAACAGCGATACATTTTCGTAATTTAATTAGTAAGCTTGTCACCACAAAAAGTACGGCGATACAGATTCGTAATTTAATTAGTAAGCTTGTCACCGCAAAAAGTAACAGCGATACAGATTCGTAATTTAATTAGTAAGCTCGTCACCTCTAAAAGTAACAGCGATACAGTTTCGGAATTTAATTAGTAACCTCATCACTGGAAAAAGTAACAGCGATACAGTTTCCTAATTTGATTAGTAACCTCGTCACTGCAAAAAGTAACAGCGATACAGTTTCGTAATTTAATTAGTAACCTCGTCACTGCAAAAAGTAACAGCTATACCCTTTCGTAATTTGATTAGTGGCCTCGTCACTGCAAAAAGTAACAGCGGTATAGTTTCGTAATTTAATTGTTAAGCTCGGCACCGCAAAAAGTAATGATGTGCAGTTACCTAATTTAATTACTAACCTCATCACTGCAAAAAGTAACGTCGATACAGTTACGTATTTAAATTAGTAAGCTCGTCACTGCAAAAGGTAACGGCGATTAAGTTACGTAATTAAATTAGTATGCTCGTCACTGCAAAAAGTAACACCGATACAGTTACGTAATTTAATTAGTAACCTCGTCACTGCAAAAAGTAACATTGATTCAGTTACGTTATTTAATAAGTAACCTCGTCACTGAAAAAAGTAACAGCGATACAGATTCGTAATTTAATTAGGAAGCTCTTCGCCGCAAAACGTAACATCGATACAGTTACGTAAATTAATTAGTAAGCTCGTCACCACAAAAAGTAACAGCGATACAGTTTGGTAATTTAATTAGTAACCTCGTCACTGCAAAAAGTAACAGCGATACAGTTTCGTAATTTAATTGGTAAGCTCGTCACCGCAAAAAGTAACGGCGATACAGTTTCGTAATTTAATAAGTAAGCTCGTCACCACAAAAAGTAACAGCGAAACAGTTTCATAAATTAATTAGTAAACTCGTCACCGCAAAAAGTAACAGCGATACAGTTTCGTAATTTAATTAGTAAGCTCTTCACCGCAAAAAGTAACATCGATACAGTTACGTAATTATATTAGTAAGCTCGTCACCACTAAAAGTAACAGCGATACAGTTTCGTAATTTAATAAGTAAGCTCGTCACCACAAAAAGTAACAGCAAAACAGTTTCGTAAATTAATTAGTAAGCTCGTCACCGCAAAAAGTAACAGCGATACAGTTTCGTAATTTAAGTAGTAAGCTCTTCACCGCAAAAAGTAACAGGGATATCGTTTCGTAATTTAATTAGTAAGCTCGACACCGCAAAAAGTAACAGCGATACAGTTTCGTAATTTAATTAGCAAGCTAGTCACCGCAAAAAGTAACGGCGATACAGTTTCTTAATTTAATAAGTAAGCTCTTCACCGCAAAAATTAACAGCGATACCGTTTCGTAATTTAATTAGTAACCTCGTCAGCGCAAAAAGTAACATCGATGCAGTTACGTAATTTAATTAGTAAGCTCGTCACCACAAAATGTAACAGCGATACAGTTTCAAATTTAATTAGTAAGCTCGTCACCGCAAAAAGTAACATCGATACCGTTTAGTAATTTAATTAGTAACATTGTCAGCGCAAAAAGTAACATCGATGCAGTTACGTAATTTAATTAGTAAGCTCGTCACCACAAAATGTAACAGCGATACAGTTTCGTAATTTAACTAGTAACCTCGTCACCGCAAAAAGTATTAGCGATACAGTTTCGGGATTTAATTAGTAAGCTCGTCACCACAAAAAGTAACAGCGATACCGTTTCGTAATTTAATTAGTAAGCTCTTCACCGCAAAAAGTAACAGCGATACCGTTTCGTAATTTAATTGGTAAGCTCGTCACCGCAAAAAGTAACATCGATACAATTTAGTAATTTAATTAGTAACCTCGTCATCGCAAAATGTAACTTCGATGCAGTTACGTAATTTAATTAGTAAGCTCGTCACCACAAAATGTAACAGCGATGCAGTTTTGTAATTTAATTAGTAAGCTCGTCACCACAAAAAGTAACAGCGATACCGTTTCGTAATTTAATTAGTAAGCTCTTCACCGCAAAAAGTAACAGCGATACCGTTTCGTAATATCATTAGTAGGCTCGTCACCGCAAAAAGTAACATCGATACCGTTTCGTAATTTAATTAGTAAGCTCTTCACCGCAAAAAGTAACAGCGATACCGTTTCGTAATATCATTAGTAAGCTCGTCACTGCAAAAAGTAACATCGATGCAGTTACGTAATTCAATTAGTAAGCTCTTCACCGCAAATATTAACAGCGATACCGTTTCGTAATTTAATTAGTAAGCTCTTCAGCCCATAAAGTAACAGCGATACAGTTTCGTAATTTAATTAGTAAGCTCTTCACCGCAAAAAGTAACAGCGAGACCGTTTCGAAATTTAATTAGTAAGCTCGTCACCGCAAAAAGTAACAACGATACCGTTTCGTAATTTAGTTAGTAAGATCTTCACCGCAAAGAGTAACAGCGATACCGTTTCGTAATTTAATTAGTAAGCTCGTCGCCGCAAAAAGTATCATAGGTACCGTTTCGTAATTTAATTAGTAACATCGTCACCGCAAAAAGTAACAGCGATACAGTTTCTTAATTTAATTAGTAAGCTCTTCACCGCAAAAAGTAACAGCGATACAGTTTCGTAATTTAATTACTAAGCTCGTCACCACAAAAAGTAACAGCGATACCGTTTCGTAATTTAATTAGTAAGCTCTTCACCGCAAAAAGTAACAGCGATACCGTTTCGTAATATAATTAGTAAGCTCGTCACCGCAAAAGTAACATCGATACCGTGTCGTAATTTAATTAGTAACCTCGTCTCTGCAAAAAGTAACATCGATGCAGTTACGTAATTCAATTAGTAAGCTCGTCACCACAAAAAGTAACAGCGATACAGTTACGTAATTTAATTAGTAAGCTTGTCACCACAAAAAGTAACAGCGATACAGTTTCGTAAGTTAATTAGTAACCTCGTCACAGGAAAAAGTAACAGCGATACAGTTTCGTAATTTAATTAGTTAGCTTGTAACTGGAAAAAGTAACAACTTTACCGTTTCGTAATTTAATTAGTAAGCTCGTCACCGCAGAAAGTAACATTGATGCAGTTACGAAATTTAATTAGTAAGCTCCTCACCACAAAAAGTAACATCGATGCCGTTACGTAATTTAATTAATAAGCTCGTCACCACAAAAAGTAACAGCGATACAGTTTCGTAATTTAATTAGTAACCTCGTCACCGCAGAAAGTAACATCGATGCAGTTACGTAATTTAATTAGTAAGTTCGTCACCACAAAAAGTAACATCGATACAGTTTCGTAATTATTTAGTAAGCTCGTCACCACAAAAAGTAACAGCGATAATGTTTCTTAATTTAATTAGTAAGCTCGTCTCCGCTAAAAGTAACAGCGATACAGTTTAGTAATTTAATTAGTAACCTCGTCACTGGAAAAAGTAACAGTGACACAGTTTCGTAATTTAATTAGTATGCTCGTCACCGCGAAAAGTAAAGGCGATACCGTTTCTTAATTTGATTAGTAACCCCGTCACTGCAAAAAGTAACAGGGATACAGTTTCGTAATTTAATTAGTAACCTCGTCACTGCAAAAAGTATCACCTATACCGTTTCGTAATTTGATTAGTGACCTCGTCACTGCAAAAAGTAACAGCAGTATAGTTGCGTAATTTAATTAATAAGATCGTCACCGCAAAAAGTAATGATGTGCAGTTACCTGATTTAATTACTTACCTCATCACTGCAAAAAGTAACATCGATACAGTTACGTAATTAAATTAGTAAGCTCGTCACCGCAAAAGGTAACGGCGATTCATTTACGTAATTAAATTAGTAAGCTCGTCACTGCTAAAAGTAACAGCGATACAGTTTCGTAATTTAATTATTAACCTCGTCACGGCAAAAAGTAAAAGCGATACAGTTTCGTAATTTAATTGGTAAGCTCGTCACCGCAAAAAGTAACATCGATACAGTTACGTAATTTAATTAGTAAGCTCTTCACCGCAATAAGTAACAGCGATACCCTTTCGTAATTTAATTAGTAAGCTCTTAACCGCAAAAAAACGGCGATACCGATTCGTAATTTATTGGTAAGCTTGTCACCGCAAAAAGTAACAGCGATACCCTTTCGTAATTTAATTAGTAAGCTCATCACCGCAAAGGATAACAGCGATACCGTTTCGAAATTTAATTAGTAAGCTCGTCACCGCAAAAAGTAACATCGATACCGTTTCGTAATTTAATTAGTAAGCTCTTCACCGCAAAGAGTAACAGCGATACCCTTTCGTAATTTAATTAGTAAGCTCTTCACCGCAAAGAGTAACAGCGATACCGTTTCGTAATTTAATTAGTAACCTCGTCACAGGAAAAAGTAACAGCGATACAGTTCCGTAATTTAATTAGTAAGCTCGTCACTGGAAAAAGTAACAGCGATACCGTTTCGTAATTTAATTAGTAAGCTCTTCACCACAAAATGTAACAGCGATACAGTTTCGTAATTTAATTAGTAAGCTTGTCACCGCAAAAAGTAACAGCGATACAGATTCGTAATTTAATTAGTAAGCTCGTCACCGCAAAATGTAAAGGCGATACAATTACGTAATTTAATTACTAAGCTCGTCACCACAAAAAGTAACAGCGAAACAGTTTCGTAATTTAATTAGTAAGCTCGTCAGCCTAAAAAGTAACCTCGATACAGTTACGTAATTTAATTAGTAAGCTCGTCACCCCAAAAAGTAACGGCGATAAAGTTTCGAAATTTAATTAGTAAGCTCGTCACCACAAAAATTAACAGCGAAACAGTTTCGTAATTTAATAAGTCAGCTCGTCAGCGCAAGAAGTAACATCGATACAGTTACGTAATTTAATTAGTAAGCTCGTCACTCCAAAAAGTAACGGCGATACAGTTTCTTAATTTAATTAGTAAGCTCGTCACCCCAAAAAGTGACAGCGAAACAGTTTCGTAATTTAATTAGTAAGCTCGTCACCACAAAAAGTAACAGCGATACAGTTTCGTAATTTAATTAGTAAGCTGTTCACCGCAAAAAGTAACATCGGTACAGTTACGTAATTTAATTAGTAAGCTCTTCACCGCAAAAAGTAACATCGATATAGTTACGCAATTTAATTAGTAAGCTCTTCACCGCAAAAAGTAACAGCGATACAGTTTCGTAATTTAAATAGTAAGCTCTTCACCGCAAAAAGTAACAGCGATACCGTTTCGTAATTTAATTAGTAAGCTCTTAACCGCAAAAAGTAACAGCGATACAGTTTCGTAATTTAATTAGTAAGCTCGTCACAGCAAAAAGTAACAGCGATACAGTTTCTTAATTTAATTAGTAAGCTCTTCACCGCAAAAAGTAACAGCGATACCGTTTCGTAATTTAATTAGTAAGCTCGTCACCGAAAGAAGTAACAACGATACCGTTTCGTAATTTAATTAGTAAGCTCTTCACCGCAAAGAGTAACAGCGATACCGTTTCGTAATTTAATTAGTAAGCTCGTCACCGCAAAAAGTATCATTGATACCGTTTCGTAATTTAATTAGTAACCTCGTCACCGCAAAAAGTAACAGCGATACAGTTTCATAATTTAATTAGTAAGCTCTTCACCGCAAAAAGTAACAGCGATACAGTTTCGTAATTTAATTAGTAAGCTCGTCACCACACAATGTAACCGCGATACCGTTTCGTAATTTAATTAGTAAGCTCTTCACCGCAAAAAGTAACAGCGATACCGTGTCGTAATATAATGCGTAAGCTCGTCACCACAAAAAGTAACAGCGATACAGTTTCGTAATTTAATTAGTAAGCTGTTCACCGCAAAAAGTAACATCGATACACTTACGTAATTTAATTAGCAAGCTCTTCACCGCAAATAGTAACATCGATATAGTTACGCAATTTAATTAGTAAGCTCTTCTCCACAAAAAGTAACAGCGATACAGTTTCGTAATTTAATTAGCAAGCTCTTCACCGCAAAAAGTAACAGCGATACCGTTTCGTAATTTAATTAGTAAGCTCTTAACCGCAAAAAGTAACAGCGATACAGTTTCGTAATTTAATTGGTAAGCTCTTCACCGCAAAAAGTAACAGCGATTCAGTTTCGTAATTTAATTAGTAAGCTCTTCACCGCTAAAAGTAACAGCGATACCGTTTCGCAATTTAATTAGTAAGCTCTTCACCCCATAAAGTAACAGCGATACAGTTTCGTAATTTAATTAGTAAGCTCTTCACCGCAAAAAGTAACAGCGATACAGTTTCGTAATTTAATTAATAAGCTCTTCACCGCAATAAGTAACAGCGATACAGTTTCGTAATTTAATTACTAAGCTCGTCACCACAAAAAGTAACAGCGATACCGTTTCGTAATTTAATTAGTAAGCTCTACACCGCAATAAGTAACAGCGATACAGTTTCGTAATATAATTAGTAAGCTCTTCACCGCAAAATGTAACATCGATACCGTTTCGTAATTTAATTAGTAAGCTCTTCACTGCAAAAAGTATCACCTATACCGTTTCGTAATTTGATTAGTGACCGCGTCACTGCAAAGAGTAACAGCAGTATAGTTGCGTAATTTAATTAGTAAGCTCGTCACCGAAAAAGTAATGATGTGCAGTTACCTGATTTAATTACTTACCTCATCATTGCAAAAAGTAACATCGATACAGTTACGTAATTAAATTAGTAAGCTCGTCACCGCAAAAGGTAACGGCGATTCATTTACGTAATTAAATTAGTAAGCTCGTCACTGCTAAAAGTAACAGCGATACAGTTTCGTAATTTAATTATTAACCTCGTCACTGCAAAAAGGAAAAGCGATACAGTTTCGTAATTTAATTGGTAAGCTCGTCACCGCAAAAAGTAACATCGATACAGTTACGTAATTTAATTAGTAAACTCTTCACCGCAATAAGTAACAGCGATACCCTTTCGTAATTTAATTAGTAAGCTCTTAACCGCAAAAAGTAACAGCGATACCGATTCGTAATTTAATTAGAAAGCTCGTCACCGCAAAAAGTAACAGCGATATCCTTTCGTAATTTAATTAGTAAGCTGTTCACCGCAAAAAGTAACATCGATACACTTACGTAATTTAATTAGTAAGCTCTTCACCGCAAAAAGTAACATCGATATAGTTACGCAATTTAATTAGTAAGCTCTTCTCCACAAAAAGTAACAGCGATACAGTTTCGTAATTTAATTAGCAAGCTCTTCACCGCAAAAAGTAACAACGATACCGTTTCGTAATTTAATTAGTAAGCTCCTAACCGCAAAAAGTAACAGCGATACAGTTTCGTAATTTAATTAGTAAGCTCTTCACCGCAAAAAGTAACAGCGATACAGTTTCGTAATTTAATTAGTAAGCTCTTCACCGCTAAAAGTAACAGCGATACCGTTTCGCAATTTAATTAGTAAGCTCTTCACCCCATAAAGTAACAGCGATACAGTTTCGTAATTTAATTAGTAAGCTCTTCACCGCAAAAAGTAACAGCGATACAGTTTCGTAATTTAATTAATAAGCTCTTCACCGCAATAAGTAACAGCGATACAGTTTCGTAATTTAATTACTAAGCTCGTCACCACAAAAAGTAACAGCGATACCGTTTCGTAATTTAATTAGTAAGCTCTTAACCGCAAAAAGTAACAGGGATACAGTTTCGTAATTTAATTAGTAAGCTCTTCACCGCAAAAGGTAAGAGCGATACAGTTTCGAATTTAATTAGTAAGCTCTTCACCGCTAAAAGTAACAGCGATACCGTTTCGCAATTTAATTATTAAGCTCTTCACCGCAAAAAGTAACAGCGATACAGTTTCGTAATTTAATTAGTAAGCTCTTCACCGCTAAAAGTAACAGCGATACCGTTTCGCAATTTAATTAGTAAGCTCTTCACCCCATAAAGTAACAGCGATACAGTTTCGTAATTTAATTAGTAAGCTCTTCACCGCAAAAAGTAACAGCGATACAGTTTCGTAATTTAATTAATAAGCTCTTCACCGCAATAAGTAACAGCGATACAGTTTCGTAATTTAAATACTAAGCTCTTCACCGCAAAAAGTAACATCGATACCGTTTTGTAATTTAATTAGTAACCTCGTCTCTGCAAAAAGTAACATCGATGCAGTTACGTAAGTCAATTAGTAAGCTCGTCACCACAAAAAGTAACAGCGATACAGTTTCGTAATTTAATTAGTAAGCTCGTCACCACAAAAAGTAACTGCGATACAGTTTCGTAAGTTAATTAGTAACCTCGTCACAGGAAAAAGTAACAGCGATACAGTTTCGAAATTTAATTAGTAAGCTTGTCACTGGAAAAAGTAACAACGTTACCGTTTCGTAATTTAATTAGTAAGCTCGTCACCGCAAAAAGTAACAACGATGCAGTTACGTAATTTAATTAGTAAGCTCGTCACCACAAAAAGTAACATCGATGCCGTTACGTAATTTAATTAGTAAGCTCGTCACCACAAAAAGTAACAGCGATACAGTTTCGTAATTTAATTAGTAACCTCGTCACCGCAGAAAGTAACATCGATGCATTTACGTAATTTAATTAGTAAGTTCGTCACCACAAAAAGTATTATCGATACAGTTTCGTAATTATTTAGTAAGCTCGTCACCGCAAAAAGTAACTGCGATACTGTTTCGTAATTTAATTAGTAAGCTCGTCTCAACTAAAAGTAACAGCGATACAATTTAGTAATTTATTTAGTAACCTCGTCACTGGAAAAAGTAACAGCGACACAGTTTCGTAATTTAATTAGTATGCTCGTCACCGCGAAAAGTAAAGGTGATACCGTTTCTTAATTTGATTAGTAACCCCGTCACTGCAAAAAGTAACAGGGATACAGTTTCGTAATTTAATTAGTAACCTCGTCACTGCAAAAAGTATCACCTATACCGTTTCGTAATTTGATTAGTGACCGCGTCACTGCAAAAAGTAACAGCAGTATAGTTGCGTAATTTAATTAGTAAGCTCGTCACCGAAAAAGTAATGATGTGCAGTTACCTGATTTAATTACTTACCTCATCACTGCAAAAAGTAACATCGATACAGTTACGTAATTAAATTAGTAAGCTCGTCACCGCAAAAGGTAACGGCGATTCATTTACGTAATTAAATTAGTAAGCTCGTCACTGCTAAAAGTAACAGCGATACAGTTTCGTAATTTAATTATTAACCTCGTCACTGCAAAAAGTAAAAGCGATACAGTTTCGTAATTTAATTGGTAAGCTCGTCACCGCAAAAAGTAACATCGATACAGTTACGTAATTTAATTAATAAACTCTTCACCGCAATAAGTAACAGCGATACCCTTTCGTAATTTAATTAGTAATCTCTTAACCGCAAAAAGTAACGGCGATACCGATTCGTAATTTAATTAGAAAGCTCGTCACCGCAAAAAGTAACAGCTATAGCCTTTCGTAATTTAATTAGTAAGCTCTTCACCGCAAAGAGTAACAGCGATACCGTTTCGAAATTTTATTAGTAAGCTCGTCACCGCAAAGAGTAACATCGATACCGTTTCGTAATTTAATTAGTAACCTCGTCACCACAGAAAGTAACAGCGATACCGTTTCGTATTTTAATAAGTAAGCTCTTCACCGCAAAAAGTAACAGCGACACAGTTTTGTAATTTAATTAGTATGCTCGCCACCGCGAAGAGTAAAGGCGATGCCGTATCGTAATTTAATTAGTAAGCTCTTCACCACAAATAGTAACAGCGATACAATTTCGTAATTTAATTAGTAAGCTCGTCACCGAAAAAAGTAACAGCGATACAGTTTCGTAATTTAATTAGTAAGCTCTTCACCGCAAAAAGTAACAGCGATACCGTTTCGGAATTTAATTAGTAAGCACGTCACCGCAAAAAGTAACATCGATACAGTTTCGTAATTTAATTAGTAAGCTCTTCACCGCAAAAAGTAACAGCGATACCGTTTCGTAATTTAATTAGTAATCTCGTCACCGCAAAAAGTAACATCGATACCGTTTCGTAATTTAATTAGTAAGCTCTTCACCGCAAAAAGTAGCAGCGATACCGTTTCGTAATTTAATTAGTAAGCTCGTCACCGCAAAAAGTATCATAGATAACGTTTCGTAATTAAATTGGTATCCTCGTCACCGCAAAAAGTAACTGCGATACAGTTTCGTAATTTAATTAGTAAGCTCTTCACCGCAAAAAGTAACAGCGATACAGTTTCGTAATTTAATTAGTAATCTCGTCACCACAAAAAGTAACAGCGATACCGTTTCGTAATTTAATTAAAAGCTCTTCACCGCAAAAAGTAACAGCGATACCGTTTCGTAATATAATTCGTAAGCTCGTCACCACAAAAAGTAACAGCGATATAGTTTCGTAATATAATTAGTAAGCTGTTCACCGCAAAAAGTAACATCGATACAGTTACGTAATTTAATTAGTAAGCTCTTCACCGCAAAAAGTAACATCGATATAGTTACGCAATTTAATTAGTAAGCTCTTAACCGCAAAAAGTAATATCGATACAGTTTCGTAATTTAATTAGTAAGCTCGTCACCACAAAAAGTAACAGCGAAACAGCTTCGTAATTTAATTAGTAAGCTCGTCACCACAAAAAGTAACAGCGATACAGTTTCGTAATTTAATTAGTAAGCTTGTCACCGCAAAAAGTAACATCGATACAGTTACGTAATTTAATTACTAAGCTCGTCACCGCAAAAAGTAACATCGATACAGTTTCGTAATTTAATTAGTAAGCTCGTCACCGCAAAAAGTAACATCGATACAGATACGTAACTTAATTAGTAAGCTCGTCACCGCAAAAAGTAACAGCGATACCGTTTCGTAATTTAATTAGTAAGCTCGTCACTGCAAAAAGTAACAGCGATACAGTATCGTAATTTAATTAGTAAGCTCGTCACCGCAAAAAGTAACATCGATACAGTTTCGTAATTTAATTAGTAAGCTCGTCACCGCACAAAGTAACATCGATACAGTTACGTAATTTAATTAGTAAGCTCGTCACCGCAAAAAATAACGGCGATACTGTTTCGTAATTTAATTAGTAAGCTTGTCACCACAAAAAGTAACATCGATACAGTTGCGTAATTTAATTAGCATGCTCGTCACCACAAAAAGTAACAGCGATACAGTTTCGTAATTTAATTAGTAAGCTCTTCACCGCAAAAAGTAACATCGATACTGTTACGTAATTTAATTAGTAAGCTCTTCAACGCAAAAAGTAACATCGATATAGTTACGTAATTTAATTAGTAAGCTCTTCACCGCAAAAAGTAACAGCGATTCAGTTTCGTAATTTAATTAGTAAGCTCTTCACCGCAAAAAGTAACAGCGATACCGTTTCGGAATTTGAGTAGTAAGCTCTTAACCTCATAAAGTAACAGCGATACAGTTTCGTAATGTAATTAGTAAGCTCTTCATCGCAAAAAGTAACAGCGATACAGTTTCTTAATTTAATTAGTAAGCTCGTCACCGCAAAAAGTAACAGCGAATCAGTTTCGTAATTTAATTAGTAAGCTCATCACCGCGATACGCTTCGGTGGTGTAGTCGGTAGCATGCTGAACTGCTGTGCCCAAGATAGCGGGTTCAAACCCGGCCGAAGTCGTCGGATTTTTTAGGAGCGTTAAAATCCTTCAGTATGCCTTCCTTCGGAGGGGAAGTAAAGCCAGCGGTCCCATGTCATAGATTTATGGCATGTAAAAGGTTCTTTTACAGACTAAACTTGTGTAAAGCAAAATTTATTTGTTTAGATTTCGTCAGAACGCTCTATCAAAGTTCCAACGTTCACCACTAGGCATCATTGATATCTAGTGGCTAAAGTTGGAACTACTTGACATTGAACGGAACTTGTAGCTCGCCCTTTACGGTGTCCGCTGGAAGCAGCTACAGACTCAGGTGAGCCGAATATACCCTCGGACACTCCCGGCACTAAAAGCCATACGATAAATAAAATAAGTTTCGTAATTTAATTAGTAAGCTCGTCACCACAAAAAGTAACAACGAAACAGTTTCGTAATTTAATTAGTAAGCTCGTCACCGCAAAATGTAACATCGATACAATTACGTAATTTAATTAGTAAGCTCGTCACCGCAAAAAGTAACGGCGATACAATTACGTAATTTAATTACTAAGCTCGTCACCACAAAAAGTAACAGCGAAACAGTTTCGTAATTTAATTAGTAAGCTCGTCAGCTTAAAAAGTAGCCTCGATACAGTTACGTAATTTAATTAGTAAGCTCGTCACCCCAAAAAGTAACGGCGATAAAGTTTCGAAATTTAATTAGTAAGCTCGTCACCACAAAAATTAACAGCGAAACAGTTTCGTAATTTAATTAGTAAGCTCGTCAGCGCAAAAAGTAACATCGATACAGTTACGTAATTTAATTAGTAAGCTCGTCACTCCAAAAAGTAACGGCGATACAGTTTTTTAATTTAATTAGTAAGCTCGTCACCCCAAAAAGTGACAGCGAAACAGTTTCGTAATTTAATTAGTAAGCTCGTCACCACAAAAAGTAACAGCGATACAGTTTCGTAATTTAATTAATAAGCTGTTCACCGCAAAAAGTAACATCGATACAGTTACGTAATTTAATTAGTAAGCTCTTCACCGCAAAAAGTAACATCGATATAGTTACGCAATTTAATTAGTAAGCTCTTCACCGCAAAAAGTAACAGCGATACAGTTTCGTAATTTAATTAGTAAGCTCTTAACCGCAAAAAGTAACAGCGATACAGTTTCGTAATTTAATTAGTAAGCTCGTCACAGCAAAAAGTAACAGCGATACAATTTCGTAATTTAATTAGTAAGCTCTTCACCGCAAAAAGTAACAGCGATACCGTTTCGTAATTTAATTAGTAAGCTCGTCACCGCAAGAAGTAACAACGATACCGTTTCGTAATTTAATTAGTAAGCTCTTCACCGCAAAGAGTAACAGCGATACCGTTTCGTAATTTAATTAGTAAGCTCGTCACCGCAAAAAGTATCATAGATACCGTTTCGTAATTTAATTAGTAACCTCGTCACCGCAAAAAGTAACAGCGATACAGTTTCGTAATTTAATTAGTAAGCTCTTCACCGCAAAAAGTAAGAGCGATACGGTTTGGTAATTGAATTAGTAAGCTCGTCACCACAAAAAGTAACCGCGATACCGTTTCGTAATTTAATTAGTAAGCTCTTCAGCGCAAAAAGGAACAGCGATACCGTTTCGTAATATAATTCGTAAGCTCGTCGCCACAAAAAGTAACAGCGATACAGTTTCGTAATTTAATTAGTAAGCTGTTCACCGCAAAAAGTAACATCGATACACTTACGTAATTTAATTAGTAAGCTATTCACCGCAAAAAGTAACATCGATATAGTTACGCAATTTAATTAGTAAGCTCTTCTCCACAAAAAGTAACAGCGATACAGTTTCGTAATTTAATTAGCAAGCTCTTCACCGCAAAAAGTAACAGCGATACCGTTTCGTAATTTAATTAGTAAGCTCTTAACCGCAAAAAGTAACAGCGATACAGTTTCGTAATTTAATTAGTAAGTTCTTCACCGCAAAAAGTAACAGCGATACAGTTTCGTAATTTAATTAGTAAGCTCTTCACCGCTAAAAGTAACAGCGATACCGTTTCGCAATTTAATTAGTAAGCTCTTCACCCCATAAAGTAACAGCGATACAGTTTCGTAATTTAATTAGTAAGCTCTTCACCGCAAAAAGTAACAGCGATACAGTTTCGTAATTTAATTAATAAGCTCTTCACCGCAAAAAGTAACAGCGATACAGTTTCGTAATTTAATTACTAAGCTCGTCACCACAAAAAGTAACAGCGATACCGTTTCGTAATTTAATTAGTAAGCTCTTCACCGCAATAAGTAACAGCGATACCGTTTCGTAATATAATTAGTAAGCTCTTCACCGCAAAAAGTAACATCGATACCGTTTCGTAATTTAATTGGTAAACTCGTCTCTGCAAAAAGTAACATCGATGCAGTTACGTAATTCAATTAGTAAGCTCGTCACCACAAAAAGTAACAGCGATACAGTTTCGTAATTTAATTAGTAAGCTCGTCACCACAAAAAGTAACAGCGATACAGTTTCGTAAGTTAATTAGTAACCTCGTCACAGGAAAAAGTAACGGCGATACAGTTTCGTAATTTAATTAGTAAGCTTGTCACTGGAAAAAGTAACAACGTTACCGTTTCGTAATTTAATTAGTAAGCTCGTCACCGCAAAAAGTAACATCGATGCAGTTACGTAATTTAATTAGTATGCTCGTCACCGCAAAAAGTAACATCGATGCCGTTACGTAATTTAATTAGTAAGCTCGTCACCACAAAAAGTAACAGCGATACAGTTTCGTAATTTAATTAGTAACCTCGTCACCGCAGAAAGTAATATCGATGCAGTTACGTAATTTAATTAGTAAGTTCGTCACCACAAAAAGTAACATCGATACAGTTTCGTAATTATTTAGTAAGCTCGTCACCACAAAAAGTAACTGCGATACTGTTTCGTAATTTAATTAGTAAGCTCGTCTCCGCTAAAAGTAACAGCGATACAGTTTAGTAATTTAATTAGTAACCTCGTCACTGGAAAAAGTAACAGCGTCACAGTTTCGTAATTTATTTAGTATGCTCGTCACCGCGAAAAATAAAGGCGATGCAGTTTCTTAATTTGATTAGTAACCCCGTCACTGCAAAAAGTAACAGGGATACAGTTTCGTAATTTAATTAGTAACCTCGTCACTGCAATAAGTATCACCTATACCGTTTCGTAATTTGATTAGTGACCGCGTCACTGCAAAGAGTAACAGCGATACCGTTTCGAAATTTAATTAGTAAGCTCGTCACCGCTACAAGTAACATCGATACCGTTTCGTAATTTAATTAGTAACCTCGTCACCACAGAAAGTAACAGCGATACCGTTTCGTATTTTAATAAGTAAGCTCTTCACCGCAAGAAGTAACAGCGACACAGTTTTGTAATTTAATTAGTATGCTCGTCACCGCGAAGAGTAAAGGCGATACCGTATCGTAATTTAATTAGTAAGCTCTTCACCACAAATAGTAACAGCGATACAGTTTCGTAATTTAATTAGTAACCTCGTCACAGGAAAAAGTAACAGCGATACAGTTTCGTAATTTAAGTGGTAAGCTCGTCACTGGAAAAGTAACAGCGATACCGTTTCGTAATTTAATTAGTAAGCTCTTCACCACAAAATGAAACAGCGATACATTTTCGTAATTTAATTAGTAAGCTTGTCACCACAAAAAGTACGGCGATACAGATTCGTAATTTAATTAGTAAGCTTGTCACCGCAAAACGTAACAGCGATACAGATTCGTAATTTAATTAGTAAGCTCGTCACCTCTAAAAGTAACAGCGATACAGTTTCGTAATTTAATTAGTAACCTCGTCACTGGAAAAAGTAACAGCGATACAGTTTCCTAATTTGATTAGTAACCTCGTCACTGAAAAAAGTAACAGCGATACAGTTTCGTAATTTAATTAGTAACCTCGTCACTGCAAAAAGTAACAGCTATACCCTTTCGTAATTTGATTAGTGGCCTCGTCACTGCAAAAAGTAACAGCGGTATAGTTTCGTAATTTAATTGTTAAGCTCGGCACCGCAAAAAGTAATGATGTGCAGTTACCTAATTTAATTACTAACCTCATCACTGCAAAAAGTAACGTCGATACAGTTACGTAATTAAATTAGTAAGCTCGTCACTGCAAAAGGTAACGGCGATTAAGTTACGTAATTAAATTAGTAAGCTCGTCACTGCAAAAAGTAACACCGATACAGTTACGTAATTTAATTAGTAACCTCGTCACTGCAAAAAGTAACATTGATTCAGTTACGTTATTTAATAAGTAACCTCGTCACTGCAAAAAGTAACAGCGATACAGTTTCGTAATTTAATTAGGAAGCTCTTCGCCGCAAAACGTAACATCGATACAGTAACGTAAATTAATTAGTAAGCTCGTCACCACAAAAAGTAACAGCGATACAGTTTGGTAATTTAATTAGTAACCTCGTCACTGCAAAAAGTAACAGCGATACAGTTTCGTAATTTAATTGGTAAGCTCGTCACCGCAAAAAGTAACATCGATGTTACGTAATTTAATTAGTAAGCTCGTCACCGCAAAAAGTAACGGCGATACAGTTTCGTAATTTAATAAGTAAGCTCGTCACCACAAAAAGTAACAGCGAAACAGTTTCGTAAATTAATTAGTAAGCTCGTCACCGCAAAAAGTAACAGCGATACAGTTTCGTAATTTAATTAGTAAGCTCTTCACCGCAAAAAGTAACATCGATACAGTTACGTAATTATATTAGTAAGCTCGTCACCACTAAAAGTAACGGCGATACATTTTCGTAATTTAATAAGTAAGCTCGTCACCACAAAAAGTAACAGCAAAACAGTTTCGTAAATTAATTAGTAAGCTCGTCACCGCAAAAAGTAACAGCGATACAGTTTCGTAATTTAAGTAGTAAGCTCTTCACCGCAAAAAGTAACAGCGATATCGTTTCGTAATTTAATTAGTAAGCTCGACACCGCAAAAAGTAACAGCGATACAGTTTCGTAATTTAATTAGCAAGCTCGTCACCGCAAAAAGTAACGGCGATACAGTTTCTTAATTTAATAAGTAAGCTCTTCACCGCAAAAATTAACAGAGATACCGTTTCGTAATTTAATTAGTAACCTCGTCAGCGCAAAAAGTAACATCGATGCAGTTACGTAATTTAATTAGTAAGCTCGTCACCACAAAATGTAACAGCGATACAGTTTCGTAATTTAATTAGTAAGCTCGTCACCGCAAAAAGTAACATCGATACCGTTTAGTAGTTTAATTAGTAACATTGTCAGCGCAAAAAGTAACATCGATGCAGTTACGTAATTTAATTAGTAAGCTCGTCACCACAAAATGTAACAGCGATACAGTTTCGTAATTTAACTTGTAACCTCGTCACCGCAAAAAGTATTAGCGATACAGTTTCGGGATTTAATTAGTAAGCTCGTCACCGCAAAAAGTAACATCGATGCAGTTACGTAATTCAATTAGTAAGCTCTTCACCGCAAATATTAACAGCGATACCGTTTCGTAATTTAATTAGTAAGCTCTTCAGCCCATAAAGTAACAGCGATACAGTTTCGTAATTTAATTAGTAAGCTCTTCACCGCAAAAATAACAGCGAGACCGTTTCGAAATTTAATTAGTAAGCTCGTCACCGCAAAAAGTAACAACGATACCGTTTCGTAATTTAATTAGTAAGATCTTCACCGCAAAGAGTAACAGCGATACCGTTTCGTAATTTAATTAGTAAGCTCGTCACCGCAAAAAGTATCATAGGTACCGTTTCGTAATTTAATTAGTAACACCGTCTCCGCAAAAAGTAACAGTGATACAGTTTCTTAATTTAATTAGTAAGCTCTTCACCGCAAAAAGTAACAGCGATACAGTTTCGTAATTTAATTACTAAGCTCTTCACCGCAATAAGTAACAGCGATACCGTTTCGTAATATAATTAGTAAGCTCTTCACCGCAAAATGTAACAGCGATACAGTTTCGTAATTTAATTAGCAAGCTCGTCACCGCAAAAAGTAACGGCGATACAGTTTCTTAATTTAATAAGTAAGCTCTTCACCGCAAAAATTAACAGAGATACCGTTTCGTAATTTAATTAGTAACCTCGTCAGCGCAAAAAGTAACATCGATGCAGTTACGTAATTTAATTAGTAAGCTCGTCACCACAAAATGTAACAGCGATACAGTTTCGTAATTTAATTAGTAAGCTCGTCACCGCAAAAAGTAACATCGATACCGTTTAGTAATTTAATTAGTAACATTGTCAGCGCAAAAAGTAACATCGATGCAGTTACGTAATTTAATTAGTAAGCTCGTCACCACAAAATGTAACAGCGATACAGTTTCGTAATTTAACTTGTAACCTCGTCATCGCAAAAAGTATTAGCGATACAGTTTCGGGATTTAATTAGTAAGCTCGTCACCACAAAAAGTAACAGCGATACCGTTTCGTAATTTAATTAGTAAGCTCTTCACCGCAAAAAGTAACAGCGATACCGTTTCGTAATTTAATTGGTAAGCTCGTCACCGCAAAAAGTAACATCGATACAATTTAGTAATTTAATTAGTAACCTCGTCAGCGCAAAATGTAACTTCGATGCAGTTACGTAATTTAATTAGTAAGCTCGTCACCACAAAATGTAACAGCGATGCAGTTTCGTAATTTAATTAGTAAGCTCGTCACCACAAAAAAGTAACAGCGATACCGTCTCGTAATTTAATTAGTAAGCTCTTCACCGCAAAAAGTAACAGCGATACCGTTTCGTAATATCATTAGTAAGCTCGTCACCGCAAAAAGTAACATCGATACCGTTTCGTAATTTAATTAGTAAGCTCTTCACCGCAAAAAGTAACAGCGATACCGTTTCGTAATATCATTAGTTAGCTCGTCACCGCAAAAAGTAACATCGATGCAGTTACGTAATTCAATTAGTAAGCTCTTCACCGCAAATATTAACAGCGATACCGTTTCGTAATTTAATTAGTAAGCTCTTCAGCCCATAAAGTAACAGCGATACAGTTTCGTAATTTAATTAGTAAGCTCTTCACCGCAAAAAGTAACAGCGAGACCGTTTCGAAATTTAATTAGTAAGCTCGTCACCGCAAAAAGTAACAACGATACCGTTTCGTAATTTAATTAGTAAGATCTTCACCGCAAAGAGTAACAGCGATACCGTTTCGTAATTTAATTAGTAAGCTCGTCACCGCAAAAAGTATCATAGGTACCGTTTCGTAATTTAATTAGTAACACCGTCACCGCAAAAAGTAACAGCGATACAGTTTCTTAATTAAATTAGTAAGCTCTTCACCGCAAAAAGTAACAGCGATACAGTTTCGTAATTTAATTACTAAGCTCGTCACCACAAAAAGTAACAGCGATACCGTTTCGTAATTTAATTAGTAAGCTCTTCACCGCAAAAAGTAACAGCGATACCGTTTCGTAATATAATTAGTAAGCTCGTCACCGCAAAAAGTAACATCGATACCGTGTCGTAATTTAATTAGTAACCTCGTCTCTGCAAAAAGTAACATCGATGCAGTTACGTAATTCAATTAGTAAGCTCGTCACCACAAAAAGTAACAGCGATACAGTTTCGTAATTTAATTAGTAAGCTCTTCACCTCAAAGAGTAACAGCGATACCGTTTCGAAATTTAATTAGTAAGCTCGTCACCGCTAAAAGTAACATCGATACCGTTTCGTAATTTAATTAGTAACCTCGTCACCACAGAAAGTAACAGCGATACCGTTTCGTATTTTAATAAGTAAGCTCTTCACCGCAAAAAGTAACAGCGACACAGTTTTGTAATTTAATTAGTATGCTCGTCACCGCGAAGAGTAAAGGCGATACCGTATCGTAATTTAATTAGTAAGCTCTTCACCACAAATAGTAACAGCGATACAAATTCGTAATTTAATTAGTGACCTCGTCACAGGAAAAAGTAACAGCGATACAGTTTCGTAATTTAAGTAGTAAGCTCGTCACTGGAAAAGTAACAGCGATACCGTTTCGTAATTTAATTAGTAAGCTCTTCACCACAAAATGTAACAGCGATACATTTTCGTAATTTAATTAGTAAGCTTGTCACCACAAAAAGTACGGCGATACAGATTCGTAATTTAATTAGTAAGCTTGTCACCGCAAAAAGTAACAGCGATACAGATTCGTAATTTAATTAGTAAGCTCGTCACCTCTAAAGGTAACAGCGATACAGTTTCGTAATTTAATTAGTAACCTCGTCACTGGAAAAAGTAACAGCGATACAGTTTCCTAATTTGATTAGTAACCTCGTCACTGCAAAAAGTAACAGCGATACAGTTTCGTAATTTAATTAGTAACCTCGTCACTGCAAAAAGTAACAGCTATACCCTTTCGTAATTTGATTAGTGGCCTCGTCACTGCAAAAAGTAACAGCGGTATAGTTTCGTAATTTAATTGTTAAGCTCGGCACCGCAAAAAGTAATGATGTGCAGTTACCTAATTTAATTACTAACCTCATCACTGCAAAAAGTAACGTCGATACAGTTACGTAATTAAATTAGTAAGCTCGTCACTGCAAAAGGTAACGGCGATTAAGTTACGTAATTAAATTAGTAAGCTCGTCACTGCAAAAAGTAACACCGATACAGTTACGTAATTTAATTAGTAACCTCGTCACTGCAAAAAGTAACATTGATTCAGTTACGTTATTTAATAAGTAACCTCGTCACTGCAAAAAGTAACAGCGATACAGTTTCGTAATTTAATTAGGAAGCTCTTCGCCGCAAAACGTAACATCGATACAGTTACGTAAATTAATTAGTAAGCTCGTCACCACAAAAAGTAACAGCGATACCGTTTGGTAATTTAATTAGTAACCTCGTCACTGCAAAAAGTAACAGCGATACAGTTTCGTAATTTAATTGGTAAGCTCGTCACCACAAAAAGTAACATCGATGTTACGTAATTTAATTAGTAAGCTCGTCACCGCAAAAAGTAACGGCGATACAGTTTCGTAATTTAATAAGTAAGCTCGTCACCACAAAAAGTAACAGCGAAACAGTTTCGTAAATTAATTAGTAACCTCGTCACTGCAAAAAGTAACAGCGATACAGTTTCGTAATTTAATTGGTAAGCTCGTCACCGCAAAAAGTAACATCGATGTTACGTAATTTAATTATTAAGCTCGTCACCGCAAAAAGTAACGGCGATACAGTTTCGTAATTTAATAAGTAAGCTCGTCACCACAAAAAGTAACAGCGAAACAGTTTCGTAAATTAATTAGTAAGCTCGTCACCGCAAAAAGTAACAGCGATACAGTTTCGTAATTTAATTAGTAAGCTGTTCACCGCAAAAAGTAACATCGATACAGTTACGTAATTATATTAGTAAGCTCGTCACCACTAAAAGTAACGGCGATACAGTTTCGTAATTTAATAAGTAAGCTCGTCACCACAAAAAGTAACAGAAAAACAGTTTCGTAAATTAATTAGTAAGCTCGTCACCGCAAAAAGTAACAGCGATACAGTTTCGTAATATAAGTAGTAAGCTCTTCACCGCAAAAAGTAACAGCGATATCGTTTCGTAATTTAATTAGTAAGCTCGACACCGCAAAAAGTAACAGCGATACAGTTTCGTAATTTAATTAGCAAGCTCGTCACCGCAAAAAGTAACGGCGATACAGTTTCTTAATTTAATAAGTAAGCTCTTCACCGCAAAGATTAACAGCGATTACCGTTTCGTAATTTAATTAGTAACCTCGTCAGCGCAAAAAGTAACATCGATGCAGTTACGTAATTTAATTAGTAAGCTCGTCACCACAAAATGTAACAGCGATACAGTTTCGTAATTTAATTAGTAAGCTCGTCACCGCAAAAAGTAACATCGATACCGTTTAGTAATTTAATTAGTAACATTGTCAGCGCAAAAAGTAACATCGATGCAGTTACGTAATTTAATTAGTAAGCTCGTCACCACAAAATGTAACAGCGATACAGTTTCGTAATTTAACTAGTAACCTCGTCACCGCAAAAAGTATTAGCGATACAGTTTCGGGATTTAATTAGTAAGCTCGTCACCACAAAAAGTAACAGCCATACCGTTTCGTAATTTAATTAGTATGCTCTTCACCGCAAAAAGTAACAGCGATACCGTTTCGTAATTTAATTGGTAAGCTCGTCACCGCAAAAAGTAACATCGATACAATTTAGTAATTTAATTAGTAACCTCGTCAGCGCAAAATGTAACTTCGATGCAGTTACGTAATTTAATTAGTAAGCTCGTCACCACAAAATGTAACAGCGATGCAGTTTCGTAATTTAATTAGTAAGCTCGTCACCACAAAAAGTAACAGCGATACCGTTTCGTAATTTAATTAGTAACCTCGTCAGCGCAAAAAGTAACATCGATGCAGTTACGTAATTTAATTAGTAAGCTCGTCACCACAAAATGTAACAGCGATACAGTTTCGTAATTTAATTAGTAAGCTCGTCACCGCAAAAAGTAACATCGATACCGTTTAGTAATTTAATTAGTAACATTGTCAGCGCAAAAAGTAACATCGATGCAGTTACGTAATTTAATTAGTAAGCTCGTCACCACAAAATGTAACAGCGATACAGTTTCGTAATTTAACTAGTAACCTCGTCACCGCAAAAAGTATTAGCGATACAGTTTCGGGATTTAATTAGTAAGCTCGTCACCACAAAAAGTAACAGCCATACCGTTTCGTAATTTAATTAGTATGCTCTTCACCGCAAAAAGTAACAGCGATACCGTTTCGTAATTTAATTGGTAAGCTCGTCACCGCAAAAAGTAACATCGATACAATTTAGTAATTTAATTAGTAACCTCGTCAGCGCAAAATGTAACTTCGATGCAGTTACGTAATTTAATTAGTAAGCTCGTCACCACAAAATGTAACAGCGATGCAGTTTCGTAATTTAATTAGTAAGCTCGTCACCACAAAAAGTAACAGCGATACCGTTTCGTAATTTAATTAGTAAGCTCTTCACCGCAAAAAGTAACAGCGATACCGTTTCGTAATATCATTAGTAGGCTCGTCACCGCAAAAAGTAACATCGATACCGTTTCGTAATTTAATTAGTAAGCTCTTCACCGCAAAAAGTAACAGCGATACCGTTTCGTAATATCATTAGTAAGCTCGTCACCGCAAAAAGTAACATCGATGCAGTTACGTAATTCAATTAGTAAGCTCTTCAGCCCATAAAGTAACAGCGATACAGTTTCGTAATTTAATTAGTAAGCTCTTCACCGCAAAAAGTAACAGCGAGACCGTTTCGAAATTTAATTAGTAAGCTCGTCACCGCAAAAAGTAACAACGATACCGTTTCGTAATATAATTAGTAAGATCTTCACCGCAAAGAGTAACAGCGATACCGTTTCGTAATTTAATTAGTAAGCTCGTCACCGCAAAAAGTATCATAGGTACCGTTTCGTAATTTAATTAGTAACATCGTCACCGCAAAAAGTAACAGCGATACAGTTTCTTAATTTAATTAGTAAGCTCTTCACCGCAAAAAGTAACAGCGATACAGTTTCGTAATTTAATTACTAAGCTCGTCACCACAAAAAGTAACAGCGATACCGTTTCGTAATTTAATTAGTAAGCTCTTCACCGCAAAACGTAACAGCGATAACGTTTCGTAATACAATTAGTAAGCTCGTCACCGCAAAAAGTAACATCGATACCGTGTCGTAATTTAATTAGTAACCTCGTCTCTGCAAAAAGTAACATCGATGCAGTTAAGTAATTCAATTAGTAAGCTCGTCACCACAAAAAGTAACAGCGATACAGTTTCGTAAGTTAATTAGTAACCTCGTCACAGGAAAAAGTAACAGCGATACAGTTTCGTAATTTAATTAGTTAGCTTGTAACTGGAAAAAGTAACAACTTTACCGTTTCGTAATTTAATTAGTAAGCTCGTCACCGCAGAAAGTAACATTGATGCAGTTACGTAATTTAATTAGTAAGCTCCTCACCACAAAAAGTAACATCGATGCCGTTACGTAATTTAATTAATAAGCTCGTCACCACAAAAAGTAACAGCGATACAGTTTCGTAATTTAATTAGTAACCTCGTCACCGCAGAAAGTAACATCGATGCAGTTACGCAATTTAATTAGTAAGTTCGTCACCAAAAAAAGTAACATCGATACAGTTTCGTAATTATTTAGTAAGCTCGTCACCACAAAAAGTAACAGCGATAATGTTTCTTAATTTAATTAGTAAGCTCGTCTCCGCTAAAAGTAACAGCGATACAGTTTAGTAATTTAATTAGTAACCTCGTCACTGGAAAAAGTAACAGTGACACAGTTTCGTAATTTAATTAGTATGCTCGTCACTGCGAAAAGTAAAGGCGATACCGTTTCTTAATTTGATTAGTAACCCCGTCACTGCAAAAAGTAACAGGGATACAGTTTCGTAATTTAATTAGTAACCCCGTCACTGCAAAAAGTATCACCTATACCGTTTCGTAATTTGATTAGTGACCTCGTCACTGCAAAAAGTAACAGCAGTATAGTTGCGTAATTTAATTAGTAAGATCGTCACCGCAAAAAGTAATGATGTGCAGTTACCTGATTTAATTACTTACCTCATCACTGCAAAAAGTAACATCGATACAGTTACGTAATTAAATTAGTAAGGTCGTCACCGCAAAAGGTAACGGCGATTCATTTACGTAATTAAATTAGTAAGCTCGTCACTGCTAAAAGTAACAGCGATACAGTTTCGTAATTTAATTATTAACCTCGTCACTGCAAAAAGTAAAAGCGATACAGTTTCGTAATTTAATTGGTAAGCTCGTCACCGCAAAAACTAACATCGATACTGTTACGTAATTTAATTAGTAAGCTCTTTACCGCAATAAGTAACAGCGATACCCTTTCGTAATTTAATTAGTAAGCTCTTAACCGCAAAAAAAAACGGCGATACCGATTCGTAATTTAATTGGTAAGCTTGTCACCGCAAAAAGTAACAGCGATACCCTTTCGTAATTTAATTAGTATGCTCATCACCGCAAAGAGTAACAGCGATACCGTTTCGAAATTTAATTAGTAAGCTAGTCACCGCAAAAAGTAACATCGATACCGTTTCGTAATTTAATTAGTAAGCTCTTCACCGCAAAGAGTAACAGCGATACCCTTTCGTAATTTAATTAGTAAGCTCTTCACCGCAAAGAGTAACAGCGATACCGTTTCGTAATTTAATAAGTAACCTCGTCACAGGAAAAAGTAACAGCGATACAGTTCCGTAATTTAATTAGTAAGCTCGTCACTGGAAAAAGTAACAGCGATACCGTTTCGTAATTTAATTAGTAAGCTCTTCACCACAAAATGTAACAGCGATACAGTTTCGTAATTTAATTAGTAAGCTTGTCACCGCAAAAAGTAACAGCGATACAGATTCGTAATTTAATTAGTAAGCTCGTCACCGCTAAAAGTAACAGCGATACAGTTTCGTAATTTAATTAGTAACCTCGTCACTGGAAAAAGTAACAGCGATACAGTTCCGTAATTTAATTAGTAAGCTCGTCACTGGAAAAAGTAACAGCGATACCGCTTCGTAATTTAATTAGTAAGCTCTTCACCACAAAATGTAACAGCGATACAGTTTCGTAATTTAATTAGTAAGCTTGTCACCGCAAAAAGTAACGGCGATACCGATTCGTAATTTAATTAGTAAGCTCTTCACCGCAAAGAGTAACAGCGATACCGTTTCGAAATTTAATTAGTAAGCTCGACACCGCAAAAAGTAACATCGATACCGTTTCGTAATTTAATTAGTAACCTCGTCACCACAGAAAGTAACAGCGATACCGTTTCGTATTTTAATAAGTAAGCTCTTCACCGCAAAAAGTAACAGCGACACAGTTTCGTAATTTAATTAGTATGCTCGTCACCGCGAAGAGTAAAGGCGATACCGTATCGTAATTTAATTAGTAAGCTCTTCACCACAAAAAGTAACAGCAGTACAGTTTCGTAATTTAATTAGTAACCTCGTCACAGGAAAAAGTAACAGCGATACAGTTCCGTAATTTAATTAGTAAGCTCGTCACTGGAAAAAGTAACAGCGATACCGTTTCGTAATTTAATTAGTAAGCTCTTCACCACAAAATGTAACAGCGATACAGTTTCGTAATTTAATTAGTAAGCTTGTCACCGCAAAAAGTAACAGCGATACAGATTCGTAATTTAATTAGTAAGCTCGTCACCGCTAAAAGTAACAGCGATACAGTTTCGTAATTTAATTAGTAACCTCGTCACTGGAAAAAGTAACAGCGATACAGTTTCCTAATTTGATTAGTAACCTCGTCACTGAAAAAAGTAACAGCGATACAGTTTCGTAATTTAATTAGTAACCTCGTCACTGCAAAAAGTAACAGCTATACCGTTTCGTAATTTGATTAGTGGCCTCGTCACTGCAAAAAGTAACAGCGGTGTAGTTTCGTAATTTAATTAGTAAGCTCGGCACCGCAAAAAGTAATGATGTGCAGTTACCTAATTTAATTACTAACCTCATCACTGCAAAAAGTAACGTCGATACAGTTACGTAATTAAATTAGTAAGCTCGTCACTGCTAAAGGTAACGGCGATTAAGTTACGTAATTAAATTAGTAAGCTCGTCACTGCAAAAAGTAACACCGATACAGTTACGTTATTTAATTAGTAACCTCGTCACTGCAAAAAGTAACATTGATTCAGTTACGTTATTTAATAAGTAACCTCGTCACTGCAAAAAGTAACAGCGATACAGTTTCGTAATTTAATTAGTAAGCTCTTCGCCGCAAAACGTAACATCGATACAGTTACGTAATTTAATTAGTAAGCTCGTCACCACAAAAAGTAACAGCGATACAGTTTGGTAATTTAATTAGTAACCTCGTCACTGCAAAAAGTAACAGCGATACAGTTTCGTAATTTAATTGGTAAGCTCGTCACCGCAAAACGTAACATCGATGTTACGTAATTTAATTAGTAAGCTCGTCACCGCAAAAAGTAACGGCGATACGGTTTCGTAATTTTATAAGTAAGCTCGTCACCACTAAAAGTAACAGCGAAACAGTTTCGTAAATTAATTAGTAAGCTCGTCACCGCAAAAAGTAACAGCGATACAGTTTCGAAATTTAATTAGTAAGCTCTTCACCGCAAAAAGTATCATCGATACAGTTACGTAATTATATTAGTAAGCTCGTCACCACTAAAAGTAACAGCGATACAGTTTCGTAATTTAAGTATTAAGCTCTTCACCGCAAAAAGTAACAGCGATACCGTTTCGTAATTTAATTAGTAAGCTCGACAGCGCAAAAAGTAACAGCGATACAGTTTCGTAATTTAATTAGTAAGCTTGTCACCGCAAAAAGTAACGGCGATACAGTTTCGTATTTTAATTAGTAGGCTCTTCACCGCAAAAATTAACAGCGATACCGTTTCGTAATTTAATTAGTAAGCTATTCACCGCAAAAAGTAACATCGATACCGTTTCGTAATTTAATTAGTAACCTCGTCAGCGCAAAAAGTAACATCGATGCAGTTACGTAATTTAATTAGTAAGCTCGTCACCACAAAATGTAACAGCGATACAGTTTCGTAATTTAATTAGTAAGCTCGTCACCGCAAAAAGTAACATCGATACCGTTTAGTAATTTAATTAGTAACATTGTCAGCGCAAAAAGTAACATCGATGCAGTTACGTAATTTAATTAGTAAGCTCGTCACCACAAAATGTAACAGCGATACAGTTTCGTAATTTAACTAGTAACCTCGTCACCGCAAAAAGTATTAGCGATACAATTTCGGGATTTAATTAGTAAGCTCGTCACCACAAAAAGTAACAGCGATACCGTTTCGTAATTTAATTAGTAAGCTCTTCACCGCAAAAAGTAACAGCGATACTGTTTCGTAATTTAATTAGTAAGCTCGTCACCGCAAAAAGTAACATCGATACAGTTTAGTAATTTAATTAGTAACCTCGTCAGCGCAAAAAGTAACTTCGATTCAGTTACGTAATTTAATTAGTAAGCTCGTCACCACAAAATGTAACAGCGATGCAGTTTCGTAATTTAATTAGTAAGCTCGTCACCACAAAAAGTAACAGCGATACCGTTTCGTAATTTAATTAGTAAGCTCTTCACCGCAAAAATTAACAGCGATACCGTTTCGTAATATAATTAGTAAGCTCGTCACCGCAAAAAGTAACATCGATACCGTTTCGTAATTTAATTAGTAACCTCGTCTCTGCAAAAAGTAACATCGATGCAGTTACGTAATTCAATTAGTAAGCTCTTCACCGCAAAAATTAACAGCGATACCGTTTCGTAATTTAATTAGTAAGCTCTTCACCCCATAAAGTAACAGCGATACAGTTTCGTAATTTAATTAGTAAGCTCTTCACCGCAAAAAGTAACAGCGATACCGTTTCGAAATTTAATTAGTAAGCTCGTCACCGCAAAAAGTATCATGGATACCGTTTCGTAATTTAATTAGTAACCTCGTCACCGCAAAAAGTAACAGCGATACAGTTTCGTAATTTAATTAGTAAGCTCGTCACCGCAAAAAGTAACATCGATACCGTTTCGTAATTTAATTAGTAAGCTCTTCACCGCAAAGAGTAACAGCGATACCGTTTCGTAATTTAATTAGTAAGCTCGTCACCGCAAAAAGTATCATGGATACCGTTTCCTAATTTAATTAGTAACCTCGTCACCGCAAAAAGTAACATCGATGCAGTTACGTAATTTAATTAGTAACCTCGTCACCGCGAAAATTCAAGGGCGATACAGTTACGTAATTTAATTAGTAACCTCGTCACTAAAAGGAGTCAAGGGCGATATAGTTACGTAATTTAATTAGTAACCTGGTCACTGCAAAACGTCAAGGGCGATACAGTTACGTAATTTAATTAGTAACCTGGTCCATGCAAAACGTCAAGGGCGATACAGTTACAATATTTAATTAGTAACCTCGTCATTGCAAAACGTCAAGGGCGATACAGATACGTTATTTAATTAGTAACCTCGTCACTGCAAAACATCAAGGGCGATACAGTTACGTAATTTAATTAGTAACCTCGTCACTGCAAAACGTCAAGGGCGATACAGTTACAAAATTTAATTAGTAACCTCGTCAGAGCAAAACGTCAAGGGCGATACAGTTACGTAATTTAATTAGTAACCTCGTCACTGCAAAACGTCAAGGGCGATGCAGTTACGTAATTTAATTAGTAACCTCGTCACTGCAAAACGTCAAGGGCGATATAGTTACGTAATTTAATTAGTAACCTCGTCACCAAAAGATGTCAAGGGCGATACAGTTACGTAATATAATTAGTAACCTCGTCACCAAAATAAGTAAAGGGCGATATAGTTACGTAACTAAATTAGTAACCTTGGCATTGCAAAATCTTAAGGGTGATACAGATACGTAATATAATTATTAACTTCACCTCAAAAAGTCAAGGGTGATACATTTACGTAATTTAATCAGTAACCTCACACTGTAAAATGTTAAGGATGATACGATTGCGTAATTCAAAATTCCCTCTCGGCACGCCGGAAGGCGGAGGTTATTTGACCGGGCAAACTAGGGGATAGGCGGAAAGGGGCAAAATGTGGAGTTTTTCGTAGAAGGACAAGACCTCATTTTATTCCCCTCATTAAGAGAAAGTATTTTACAGTTATTGAAGCTTAAAAAATGTTTTTCGTGTTTTTGTGCATATTATAAACACTTTATTGTCTTATGAGGACAGTAACCTTTCCGTCATTTCGGGTCTATTTTTATACTGTTGGTCACAATGTTCTTATGCAAGGGTTCAACACTGATGTCTTACTACCTAACGGTCTGATACTCCCTTACGCAAGGCGGCTTTGGTGGCGTAGATGGTAGCATGCTGCGCTTCTATGTCCAAGGTCGCGGGCTCAAATCCGGCCGAAGTCGTCGGATATTTTAAGACCGCCAAAAATCAATCAGTGTGCCTTCCCTCGGAGGGGAAGTAAAGCTGGCGGACCCATGTCATACATTTATGGCATGTAAAAGAACCTTACACTAACTTCTATTGTGTGAAGCAAAATTGTTCGTATATATTTGATTAATGCTCTTAAGTTCCAACGTTCCTCGCCAGGTGCTGGTTGCGATGGCATCTAGTAGCCAAGTTTGCAAGTTTATCGTGGACGGTAGCACTTGGTAGCAAAACGTTGTCACCGCAAACAGTTAAGGGCGATAGGGTTACGTAATTTAATTATTAACCTCGTCACCGCAAAAAGTCAAGGGCGATATGGTTACGTAATTTTATTATTAACCTCGTCACCGCAAAAAGTTAAGGGCGATAGGGTTACGTAATTTAATTATTAACCTCGTCACCGCAAAAATTCAAGGGCGATAGTGTTACGTAATTTAATGATTAATCTCGTCACCGCAAAAAGTTAAGGGCGATAGGGTTACGTAATTTAATTATTAACCTCGTCACCGCAAAAAGGTAAGGGCGATAGGGTTACGTAATTTACTTACTAACCTCGTCACCGTAAAAGGTTAAGGGTGACACACTTATGTAATTTAATTAGTAACGTCATCACCGCAAAAAGTTATGGGCGATATAGCTCCGTAATTAGTACCCTCGTCACTGCAAAAGGTAATGGCGATACAGTCATGTAATTTAATTAGTAACCTCGTTATCGCAAAAATAACGGTTCCTTATTGTCAAACAGTTATGTTTGGGTGCTATCGGGGGTAATAAAATGATTGAGCTTGCCTACTGAGAGCTCTTGATTGGTCGCCCCGGAGGTCCGGGTTCGATTCATGGCTCTGCCAAGAAATTTCATTCTAGTCTGAAGGCTAGAGTAGGGCACACTAAGCAGCTTTGTGAAACTTCACACCTCAGACATCCGGGAAGTGGTTTTCCATGGTTTCCCCACTTCTACCCCAGGCAAATGCTGGGATGGTTCCTAACTTGAGGCCATGGTTGCCTTCTTCCAAATCCTCGCCTGAAATGCACTCACTACTATAGACACCATAAAGATACAATTTTTCACACAACTACTACACACACCCAAGTACAAGGTGCTGAATGACCACGATGTCCAAGCCCCTCAAATAAAACATCAACTTAAACGACTCCAGTTCCCAGGCTACTGTTCTGCTTGCCTCTACCTCCCCTGTGATCTGATTATACAGGCCCACCTGTGTTATATTAGTATACAGCTGAATGGGACGTGATTGCCATTAATACGTAGTGCAAACACGCTTATCAGAGTTATGCAATTGGGTCAGAACGGAATCTGTGTCCTGAATTCAGTAGATATCGTCAGCAAGGTTAGTTTATTGCGCTGAGTTAACAGTAATAGGACTAATAATAATAATAATAATAATAATAATAATAATAATAATATGGCTGTAGGTTAAAAAGGCACCCACCCATAATATGGAGAAAATACATTAAAAATTAATGAAAGGCCGCTGCCTGAGGTTCGTCAGGGCATGTCTAGAGCCGGCGATGGACATGACAGCAAGCGAAACGTCGGTGGCAGGGTGCTGATGAGGCGGGCTCCTGTCGCACAAGAAGATACAGCCCAACAACTACAACAAAGCCAACCAACGTCAAGTGCTTTGCCTGCTGAAAGTGCTGTGCCAGAACCACTTCCGGCACTCACCCAAGCAGGCCTGCCAAGAAAGCGCTTAAAATGGTCAATCGCAATGAACGAGACCATAATGCGCATTTATTATAAGGTGACTCGCATTGGAACAGAACTAACTGGATAGAGGCAGAAATTATTCAAGGAGTTCCATGAAGTATACCCCGAACTACGTGTGACTGAACAGAGAGTGGCGGACCAATATAGGGCGATAGTCCGTAATAATTTAGTGCCAGAAGCAAGATTGAATACAATCAAGCAGGAGGTCAGAAGAGTGTTTGATTGTGATCATGGAACTAATCTGGAGGGTGAATTAGCACAAGAGCTCCATGAGCAGGAACAACATCAAGAAGAACACAATTAGCCAGTCAGTAACATACAGCCGGATACACATCATGAAGATGAGTCACATACCAAGATCTTAGCAGATGAAATGATGACGGCAATGGCTCAGTTCAATGGAATAGACGCAATGCATAGACCTGCCTTGCCTCGAGTGAATTCGTCTAGGAAGGTATCAATAATTTTAAATATCATGAATCAAGCTATCCTATTTAAACACAAATTGTGCTAAATGTTCCGGCATAACTCAACAAAATGATAGTGTTTCGCCCCGGTGTGCTATTGGGCTCTTCAGTTGGTTAAAGCACACCTCACCAAGACACTGCCTAGTACACACTGGGAAGGCCATTGCAAGACGTATTTGATACATATGTATCCGCGTCACGAGCAAAGCCAGTGCACTATGAAGGTCGAAATTCCACTCCAAAACAATTATAACCTTACCTTGGCATTGAATATATAATTTTAAAAAGAAAATATATGTAGTCTATTGTCCGTTGAGCCATTATATATTTTAACACAAATTGTGCTAAATGTTCCGGCATAACTCCCATGGTGCACTGGCTTTGCTCGTGACGCGGATACATATGTATCAAATACGTCTTGCAATGGCCTTCCCAGTGTGTACTAGACAGTGTCTTGGTGAGGTGTGCTTTAACCAACTGAAGAGCCCAATAGCACACCGGGGCGAAACGCTGTCATTTTGTTGAGTTATGCCGGAACATTTAGCACAATTTGTGTTTAAATATATAATGGCTCAACGGACAATACATATATTTTCTTTTGAAAATTATACAAGCTATCCTACCCAAACACTTGATTGATGTGAATGACTTAGAATCTCTTCACACTGTTCTGTACTGTGGAGCCGTCACAGTTATCAGAACTATGGGCATCCAACTGAGAGAAGGGAATTATAATTCCTGCAGTGAGAAATGTGCTCCTGTTACTCCTAAGTGGGAAAGACGTCTGATAGGCAATATTGACAAATTGCGAACAGATATTGGCCGTTTGACTGAGTTTATCAGAGGAAAGCACACAAGAAGACTGGTGAGACTCTGTAAGGCAATAATGAGGCGGTCCAAAATCCACACCGGCCGAGATGATCCAAACACAAAAGCCGAACAGTGTTTAGATACACTCAAACAGAAACTTACGTTGGTAGCGAACAGACTTTCCAGATACAGAGCCAGTAGGAAACAGAGACAGGACAACAACTTATTTGTCAAAGGCGAGAAAAAATTCTGCAGAGCACTGAGCGAAAACCATGTATCCTCAAATGCTCCTTATCCAACAAGAGAAGAAATTGAAGAGTTTTGGAGCAATCAACTATCCAAAGCCACCAATTTTAACCCAGACTCCCATTGGGTTCAGGAAGTAACAAACATCTCTAAAGAATTTAATCCGATGCAATATGATCCAATAACATCAACTGAAATTTCTTCCATCATTAAAGGTCTTCCTAACTGGAAAGCACCTGGTTTAGATCAGATACAGAATTACTGGTATAAGAAATTCTGGTGCGTTTATGATCTTCTGTCTACTCTGGTGAATGAAGTTGTTGCTCATCCACAGAAGATGCCAAATTTCCTTACACAAGGTGTAACGCATCTACTTCCGAAAGACCCACAAAATATGCAAGATCCTGGAAAATACCGTCCAATTACATGCCTTCCCACGATGTATAAGATCATCACATCCGGTCTTAGTAGGAGGATATATGCCCACTGTGAACAAAATAACATCCTAGCAACACAACAAAAAGGATGCACGAAAGGGTCCAAAGGGTGTAAAGAAATACTTATCATTGACTCAGTGGTTTCTAACCAGGCCTTTGCCAATAACAGAAATTTATTCACGGCATATATTGACTACAAGAAAGCCTATGATTCCGTGCCTCATGATTGGTTGATCCATATTTTGTCAATATATAAAATTGATCCTCAGATTATATCCTTCTTGGAGCACGCCATGGCAACGTGGCGTACAGTAATGTGCCTTAGTACTACAACTAGAAGTATTGCAACCAGTATGATCCCAATCCACAAGGGAATATTCCAAGGAGACTCCTTGAGCCCATTATGGTTCTGTCTTGCGATGACTCCACTAACAAACCAACTTAATTCAACAAAATATGGCTTCAGTATCAAGAAGAACTCCAGGGAGCTTGCAAAGCTCAACCATATGGATGAACTAAAGCTATATGCTGCCACCAGAGCACAGCTAGAGTTACTGTTGAAGATAGTGGAAACCTTCTCGCAGGATGTGAAAATGGAATTCGGGCTGGAGAAATGTAAAACGCTGAACGTTATGAAAGGCAAGCTGCAAGAAGGTGTATATGAAACAGCTCAGGGCCAGCAGATTACAACAATGCTCACTAACGAGACCTACAAGTATCTGGGAATGAAGCAAGCCCGACACATAGAACACTCAGTAGTGAAACAAGATCTGACGAAAGAATTTGTCAGAAGAATTAAGCTTGTTTCTAACACCAGCCTCAACAGTAAAACCTTGGTTAAAGTGATCAACGCTTATGCTGTCCCTATCCTTAGTTACTCGTTTGGGGTCATCAAGTGGAGTAAAACTGACATTGCAAGTCTAGAACAGAAAATTAGAACATCACTGACCAAATCACGAAAACACCATCCCAGGACATCTGTGGAACGAGTCATGTTACCGATACATATGGGTGGGAGAGGAATTGTTGATATAAACAACCAAGTAGCTCGACAGATCTATGAGCTAAGAAAATACTTCTGTTCTGTATCGAACCATTCGATACTGCACAAGGCTGTCACAGAAGCAGACGATTCAACTCCACTACTCTTAAGTCAGGAAGAGACTCAAAATCAGGTGCGCAGTGATTTGGATGGATTCAATGCCTGGTTGTCCAAGCCACTGCACGGAAGACATCCCAGTGAAGTCATCCAAACTCACGTCGACAAGCTAGCGTCGAACGTTTGGTTTATTTCTGGGCAGATGTTTCCTG
The DNA here is from genome assembly GCA_946902985.2 of Meconema thalassinum. Lineage (NCBI taxonomy): Eukaryota > Metazoa > Arthropoda > Insecta > Orthoptera > Tettigoniidae > Meconema > Meconema thalassinum. The sequence goes on along the minus strand of OX336388.2, from coordinate 597,151,572 downwards.
AAACAGAAGGCTTTATGATGGCTATTCAAGACCAGGTTGTCCCCACGAGGAACTACCTAAAGTACATTATCAAGGATGCATCTGTCAAGATGACCATTGCAGATACGGTTGCCCAACATCGGAGACTGTTCAGCATATTATATAAGGTTGTCGCCAATTTGCAGGGACAGGATATAGGAAGAGACATGATTTTGTTGCCAAGATAGTTCATCAAGAACTGGCTATACACCTTCAACTGCTGAGCCAAGAGAAAGTGCCGTACTATAAATATGCTCCTGAAAGTGTACTGGAAAATGACAGCTTTACGTTGTACTGGGATCGTACTGTGTTGACTGACCAGTCAGCTGTGCACAACAGACCTGATTTGGTTCTTGTTGACAAATGCATGAAGCACACCACCTTCATAGATGTGGCAATCCCAAACAGTGGCAACATGCTAACAAAGCATGTTGAAAAACTGTCAAAATACACAGAGCTTTCGGAACTGATAAGGAAGCAATGGCACATGGCACAAGTCAGGACAGTTCCTATTATCATCTCCAGCACTGGCGTGATCCCAACAACTTAAAGGAATCGCTCACTGAGTTGAAATTAGACCCTGGCCTTTTCAAACTGATGCAGAAAACTGTCTTACTATCTACGTGTCGCGTAGTAAGGCTGTTCTTGGGCAATCAGGCCTGATGGAGTGGGGGAAATGCGTAAAGCAACTAGCTTACTGAATGCAGTCACCAAGAATTTGCTCCTTATGATATATACGGTATCTGGGATAGTAAATATTTTCTTTCCAGCAAATATGCTGAGAATGTGTAAGCGCATGCGCAAAATAAATAATAATAATAATAATATTTGATTAGCAATATCCACAGTAGAAACTGTATGAAGACCATATTAAATGAAGATCGGAGGGGGCGTCCCTCCACATCCACGAATGAAAACATATTTCAAGTCCAGGATATGGTGTTAGCGGACAGGCGCATAATGGTGGCAGACGTGGCGTATACACTGCGTATTTGTTGTGCCCGGGCCCTTCACATGCTCCATGACGTGTTGGGTTACCGAAAAGTTTCGCAAGATGGCGACCGAGAAACCGAACCCCGGAACAGTCTGTGGGACAATTCCTTTCAGGTTTCTTGAAACTGATTGCACGCTACAAGTGTCAATGTCCAAGGTGACTATGTAACAAGATGTTCAGTAAAGAACATATAGCCTACTTTCTCCTAAATGCACGGGTATTGTTATAACTCTTTGTCCTTTTCAAGGAGTATAATTGAATGTTGGTTGTAGTAGCTTGTTGAAATGCAACGTGTTATACGGATATTAAACATGACTATGAGGTGTCCTTTGCTAGTGCTACTTCTGTACAAAATTTCATTCAATTCGGTTTCACCGTGTATTAATTGATAGTGGGAATCGATTTGCACACATGCATGGCCGCTATCTGCAAACTATTGTACTGATGACCTATGTCGTTTGGTCAAAAGATGCTTCCCACTTAAAGGTATGTTGGTGCAAAATTTAGTAGAGATCAGATGATTAGGTTGGTCGTAATTTGATGTAAGCTTTTAGCATTTGGGTGGACGCCATTACGTTTTCGTCAAGATGGCGGTGATATAAAACATGACAATGACGTGCCCTTTGCTGGTGCTACTCTCTGTTCCAAATTTCGTTCAATTCGGTTTCACCCTGGTTGAATAGATAGGGGGAATCAATTTGCACACATACATGGCCGCCATCCACAAATTATTGGGATTATGACTTTGTAGATTGGTCAAAAGTTTCTTCATACATAAAGGTATAATGTTGCAAAATTTGGTAGAGATCAGATGATTAGGTTGGTCGTAATATGATTTTAGCTTTTAACATTTGGGTGGCCGCCATTACATTTCCGTCAAGATGGCGGCGATATAAAACGTGACAATGACGTGACCTTTGCTAGTGCTACCTCTGTACCAAATTTAGTTCAATTCGGTATCACCGTTTTTGAATTGATAGGGGGAATCGATTTGCACACAAACATGTCCGCCATCTCCAAACTATTGGGCTGATGACCTTCTAATTAAGTCAAAAGACGCTCGCTGTACATATATATGGTGTTGCTAAATTTGGCAGAGATCGGATGATTAGGTTAGTCGTAATTTGATTTAAGTTTTGAACATTTGGGTGGCCGCCATTACGTTTCCGTCAAGATGGTGGCGATATAAAATATGACACTGAGGTGCCCTTTTCTAGTGCTACCTCTGTACCAAATTTCGTTCAATTCGGTTTCACCGTGTTCGAATTGATAGGGGGCGACAGACATTCAGAGTACACATACTCACACACAGACTCACACACACACGCACACACACACAGACAGACACACAATTTTTCGCCCTGTGTTGTTCTCATAAGTCTACTTTTATTTTTTCAAAAATCGAAAGTAGGGTAAAATAGTGCGAGGTGTAGCCCATAATTCATGATGCCATGGGGTATGTCAGTTTGACAATAAATGGTCGCTGGGAAAGAAATTTACGAATCTTATTTTCATCACTTCCCTTGTACAAATCATGATTTACATATCAGCAGTCCTATGCACTTGTCATTTGATTATTATTATTGTCTTGGTTATATCTTGATTACTTCCTGACACGCGAACACAATGCTATCTCAACATGTCTCATCTATTTCTGTTATTTTACCTTATATTTTCCAACATAACCTACAATCACCTTCAACTATAACTTATCACCTTCAGGTCCTGGAATTGAAAATGAAAATCCACAGCCTGCTTCCAGTCTCCGACCGGGTCAGGAATGGAATGAATGAAGCCCCCATCTAGCGGCGAGGATATGAACTGTGCCGGCTGCCGAGGCCTGACGCACTCCTCTGGGGCAATGATTAAATGAATGTCAGATGAAATGAAATGATAGTGGAGAGTGTTGCTGGAATGAAATTTTGACAGGGAAAACCGGAGTACCCGGAGAAAAACCTGTCTGCCTCCGTTTTGTCCAGCACAGATCTCACATGGAGTGACCGGGATTTGAACCACGGACCCAGCGGTGAGAGGCCGGCGTGCTGCCGCCTAAGCCACGGAGGCTTCCAGGTCCTGGAATTCCCCTTCACAATCAGATCATAAGCTCTGAATTATCGGCACACTAAATTATTTCCACAAGACATATAATACTTTCATTACTAACAGATATATATTCAATCATGGCTTAATATCACTATCAACAACTGTGTGAATTTAATTCATATTTGTTACATCCAAAACTTTCTAATACAGTTATTTTATATCAAGTTACAAATAATTATTTATCGACTTCTTATACACAGATTTATAATAATAATAATAATAATAATAATAATAATAATAATAATCGCAGGGGGGTTATTTATTTATTTAGCGTATGATGCTTACAAGACAGAAAAGAATTATATACACTATTTACAATAAACACTATTCACAGCATTAGGACCATCTCTTCAAATTCGGACAGGAAGGTCTGTAATCCACGCAATTGCATCAGGAGTTGCTGAGTGGAGATCATCCAAGGCGCCGGGATGTGAATGCAGAGGGCACTCCTGCACAATATGCTCGATAGTCTGCATTTCAAAACCACAGTCACATCGGGAGGAATCTATCCAACCCCACTGGTGTAGGGCAGCACCTGTTCGACCAGTACCACATCGGATTCTGTAAAGCCTTGACCAAAATGCCCGAGGAAGATTAAATCAGCAAGTCTTGTGGTGGGATCACTGATTTGAAGTAGGCCGCGAGGTGAGGAGTTTCGCCATTTATCTCTCCAGGAATTTCGGAGGTTGAACTCAGTGGACGAAAGATCAATAGCTGTTTTGCATGCCGGCTTTAGGGATTTCAACCTCTTTGTAGAGAGCCGTATGACATCGTGATGAATAGGAAGCTCAGCATTTTCTTTGATCCTGTACCACAAGCGAACAAGAGATTACTGTCTCCTTATATGGGGTGGAGCGATATTACAAAGTACAGGTAGCCACAGGGTAGGGGTGCAACGTCGAGTTCCGGAGATGATGCGCATTGCCTGGCGGAGTTGTATATATATCAACGAGTTGGCAGTGAGAGCTGTTCAACCACACGCCTGCACAATATTCATCTGGATAATATACGACAGCCAGAGCGTTAGTCCTGAGTGTGCTGGCGTCAGCGCCCCATGATGTTCCAGCTAATCTACTAAGTAGGTTATTGCGACTTTTTAGTTTTGCAGTAGTTTTTTCTGTATGTTTTTGATAAGTCAGTGTCCTGTCCAATGTTATGCTTAAGTACTTAGGACATCTGTTGTACTTTAGGTATTGCTTCCTAAACTTAACTCTAGGTTGGTAGTTTGCCTCTAGGTTGTTAAGGTGGAATGTGGCAACTTCAGATTTTGAGGCACTTTGCTGGAGGCGCCACTTATTGAAGTACTCATCCATCTTCTGAAGATCTGCATTCATTATATCCTCTGCTTCATTAAAGGTGGTATTTTGGACTGTAAGATTTATATCGTCCGCATAGATGAATTTTCGGGATAGAGTTTCGGGCAGATCATGGGTATACAAGTTGAAAGCAGAGGGGATAGAACTGATCCCTGTGGCAGACCATTATTAATAGTGTGGAACCTGCTTCTAACATTTTCAGTGAACAGGGGGTGACAGCATACAACCCGGTGGTGATCAGGAACTGAACAGGCGGGCCCTGGTCGGGGAACACCCCAAATATGTTACAGCCGATGTTGATAGTAGTATCCTAACAACATCCAACGCTACATTTGCTCCTAGTGTTTATTCTGATACTCAGGAGACCACAAGAGCTGGAAAACCGAGAAAGCGCATGCAATGGACAAATGAAATGAATATGTACATCATGCGTTCATATTATCAGATAACGAATATGGAAAATGACACTACTGCATATAGACAGAAGTTGCACACTGCATTCTGACAGAAATTCCCTGATATTAATGTTACGGAATAGAGAATAGCAGATCAGCGGCGTGCTATAGTTTTGAAGAAACTTATCCCAGAACATCACCTCAAGCTGCTAATGGTTGACGTAGCTGCCGACAATATTCATAACTCTGTAGACCAATCCATAGATCAGGAGAGTACACTCCTGGTCAATGAACAAAGGCACACCGATCTTACTTCAGATGACAAAAATGTAAGTATATCATCGGAAGCACTCGGAGAACCAGTGCGGAAACAACTCGAAGGTGAATTTGGGAAGGCTCTCATAGAATTTGAAGGGACTGATCCAATAGAGCGGCCCATGATCACGAACCATCATTTCTCTAAGAAACTTGCTACCACTGTTGTAACAACAGACGACAGTCTCTCTCATCGTCTGTCCCAGAAATCATAGTGTTTCAACCATGCTCAGGCTGCAATTTACGGTGGAGCGATAGCTGTGATACGAGTGACAGTAGGTAGGTTATGGCGACCTAAATATACCTCAGGTCGACAGAAAAAGATGCCAGCTTGGAAGATACGTTTACGAAAGTCGGTTGATGAACTGACAGTACATATCGGAAGAATGCATCAGTATGTTGCAGGCAATCGAAGTAAGAAGGTTGTTCAATGTGTGCAAATGTTGAGGCATACGAAGAGTAAACATGCAAAGTACAATCCTCCGAACCGTGGCCCCCTAGAGATCCTTCTTCTTCTTTAAGTGGCATATCCTCTCAGGAGGTTGGCAACCACCATAGAGACTCTTGCTATAGATGATGCAGCACGAAACAGGTCAATAGTGGAACAATTGAACCAAGTTTTCAGATTATTGATCCAAGGAATGTGTCTTCTTCCAGGTCTTTTTTGCCTTGTAACTTTCCTTGAATGATCAGCTGCAGCAGATGATATTTCTCTCCTCTCATCACATGACCCAGATACTGCAGTTTTCTAATTTTGACAGTATTTAATATTTTCTTTCTCTTTCCCATCCGCCTCATCACCTCATCGTTGGTGACCTTATCTTTCCAACTCAGCCTCAGTATCCTTTTGTACGTCCATAGCTCAAACCCCTCCAATCTGTCCATTTCTCTTTTCTTTATGGTCCAGGTCTCAACTCCATAGAACAAGGTGGAGAAGGCATAGCATCTCAGAAGTCTAATTTTTAGATGTAAATTAAGGTCTCTGCTACAGAAAATTCTCCTCATTTTATTGAATGCATTTCTGGCTTGACCGATCCTGGACTTTATCTCCTCAGTACAGTCAATGTAGCAGTTCACATTTGTTCCCAAATACTTGTACTTTGTCACTTGCTGTACTGTCTCCCCATTGATTATCAAGCTCTCTTGATTTTGTGTTCATGATACTATCATAAAACGTGTCTTACTGACATGAAGTGTTAATCCCCAGAGTTCACTTGCCTCCACGACTTTGTTAGTCAATCGCTGTAAATCCTATAGACTTTCTGCGAATAACAACGTGTCATCGGCAAATCTGATGTTGTTTAATATTTTTCCATTCACTTTAATTCCTGCTGTTTCTTTCTCTAAAGCTGCTTGTAATATTTCTTCCGAGGATTGATTAAACAGCATAGGAGACAAGACACAACCTTGTCTAACACCACGTTTTATTTCCACATCAGCAGATAGCTCCCTACCTTCCTTTTATGACCTAGATACATTAAAACAACAGCTTGATGCAAAGGCGCGGAGATTACGTCAATATAAAGAATCGAACGAACGAAAGCAACAATACAAACTATTTGTTACCAATGAGAAACGGTTCTATAGGAATCTTGACGATCCTGGAACTCAAATGGGCAGTTCAACGCAAAGGCAAGAGGTAGAGAACTTCTGGTCTTCCCTATGGTCAAATGCTGGAGATTATAACAGCAGCGCTAAATGGATTACGGAGGAGGAGGAAAGAATGTCAGAAATTGACACGATGAGTGACTCTTCTGTATCAACTGAAGATGTGACCCGTGTGGTTAAGGAGACCCAAAATTGTAAAGCGGTAGGACCAGACAAAATCCACAACTTATGGATCAAACCTTTCACTCGCACTAATGAGCATCTTGCCCGCTGCTACACAAATTTCATCCAAAATCCACAGCTTATCCCCTCTTACTTGATGCGAGGGAAAACATACATTCTGACAAGAGGTGATAGAACCAATGGCCCTTCCAAATATCGACCTATCACCTGTCTGTGCACACTGTATAAGATATTTACATCCTGCATTGCACGTAAGATTTATGAACACATAAGCTTCATAACATCCTGGCTGAAGAGCAGAAGGTGTGCATGAAGAAGTCCCAAGGATGGACAGAGCAACTTGTAATCGATGCAGTTACTATGGAACAAGCAGGAGAGATGATGCGTAACCTCTACATGACCTTTACTGATCACAAGGAAGCTTTTGATTCAGTGCCACATTCCTGGTTAATCCAAACCATGATGATACATAAAGTTGATCCAGCCATCATTATAAGTCTGCAACATATGATGTCCCATTGGTGGACCAATTTATTAATATCTAATGGAGACACATGTATGGATTCGGGATTTATTCAAATCAAAAGAGGTATTCTTAGGGTGACATCTTGAGCCCTCTATGGTTCTGTTTGGCGCACAATCCGCAATCATCATTGCTGATCAATGCAAATTGGGGGTTTCCAACTAAGCAACATGGTATAGTGAAATACAACATTTCTCATTTGATGTATATGGATGACATTAAACAATATGCATCCTCTGAGAAACACATCGACAATCTAATTGCAATAACTGCTTCATTCTCTTCTGATATTGGAATGTCCTTCGGGTTATATAAGTGTTGCACCCTCACTATTCGACGGGGAAAATTAGAGGTCCGAGCTTTTCAACTTGATGACGGTTGTTTCATAAAGCCTATGGAAGGTAGTGAGACCTACAAATATCATGGTCTCCTGAAATCTAATGGAATTGATCATAAAGGTATTAAATATAGAACCGTAGCTCTCTACAATAAACGCCTTAACAAGATTTTAAAATCAAAGTTGAATGGAAAGAACTCCTTTAAGGCTATTAACACCTATGCTTTTCCAGCTCTGACATTATCAATGGACACAGATTGACTTGGAGAACTTCCTAAAATTATTACACTTACCACCTTAACAAAACACAGATGTCTCTACCCTAAGTCAGCTGTTGAGCGATTGACAATCTCGCGTCAAGGAGATGGACGAGGGCTCACGGACATTATCCAATTACATGCAAGGCAAGTGAGGAACCTTCGGAGATACGTTCTGGGCAGACATAACTCTCCCATACATCAAGCCGCTGTGAAGGCAGATGACAAGTGAAAACCACTGGATCTTCTTCACGTAAGGGATATACAGTTAGCCACTGATGATGAATGTTCAGCCATCAAGCTTCAGCAGTAGACGCAGAAAGCTCTGCTCGGTCGTCATCCGTATGATCTCATCCAGAAACATGTCGATATTGATGCGTGGAACAGCTGGTTGACTCATGCGGACCTATTCACTGAGACCGAAGGATTCATGGTTGCAATCCAGGATCAAATTGTGGCCACCAAAAACTATCTTAAATATATAGTTAAGGTAAATATTCAGGATGATAAATGCCGAAGATGCCAACTAGAACAGGAAACAATTCAACATATCACAGGAGGCTGTCAAGCAATTTCCTGTACTGATTACATGGGAAGGCACAACCAAGTGCCAAAATAATACACCTACACCTTGTTCAAAAGCACTTATTATCTGAAAATGCTTTGCCTTACTATTAGAATATTCCTGACGCCGTTTTGGAAAATACTAGTCACAATTTGTCATGGGACCGATCAGTCATTACTGATAAAACCATACCAGCAAACCGGCCAGATATCGTTCTTGTGAACAAGGTTCAGAAGAGAACCTTCCTCATTGATATTGCAGTGCCCAATTCCTATAGGCTAATCTGCAACAAACCTGCTGTGATAAGATAACCAAATATCTGCCCTTGGCTGAGGAAATACCGCAAATGTGGAGACAGGAAAGTGTAGTGGTTTTGCCCATAGTTATTTCTTGTACGGGCATCATCCCAAAATCATTGGCTCGCAATCTTGGAAATATTGGGAAATCATCCTCGTCTACATATCACCATGCAGAAAGCTGTCATCTTGGAGACCTGTTTCTTGTTCGCTCGCTTCTCAATGTGCCACCTTAAGAGATTTAACCATACCGTCTTGCAAACAAGCCGACGATATGTTGATTTGTCCCACGTACGTGGTGAAATGAATGTGATTGCAATATAATAATAATAATAATAATAGTTTAATAGAAGTATAGTTAATGATGTCATGGTTTATTTCAGTTTGACATCCGGCTTCGGTGGCGTAGTCGGTAGCATGCTGAACTGCTATGTCCAATCCAGCCAAAGTCGTCGGATTCTTAAGAGCTTTAAAATCCATCAGTATGCCTTCCTTCCGATGGGCCCATGTCATTGATTTATGGCATGTAAAAGAACCTACCACTACAATTGGTAGAGTGTAGCAACATTTGTAGGTTATATTTGGCTGGCTAGGCATTAGTGTCAGTGGCATCTGGTAGCCAAAGTTGGAACTAGTTGACACTGAACTTGTTGGGAGCCAACGGGCGTTCAATTAAAATACTCTGCTATTATAAATATTAATATCTTGGTCTCTGCTATTCTTCAGCAGCGATTTATTTCTTTTGAGGCATTCATTGCAATGGTATCTTCACATGGCTTGCCACATAATTTGCTCACTCATTATGGTGAAGGGTTGAGTTAGTCTGGTTGGTTGGTTCCTCAGTTTAGGGGCTGTGACAACGCGGTCATGTAGCCCCGTGTACTTTGGGTGTGTGTAGAATCTGTCTGATAACCGGTGTTAGGCTAATTGTAATGGTTGTATTAGTGTGTGTATCTGTTTTTAATTCAAGTAAGGACTGCAACTTTGAACTTTTCAAATAGTTCCTACTTTTGCCGCCAAACGCCACCGTCAACGACTACTAGGCCTAGTTCAGAACTTAGATATTAGACGCCTCCGCAGTCGGCACTTGGCAACGAACGTAGAAACCTAAGAGCGTTGTTTACATTCCTAACCTATACAATTTTGCTTCACACAGGTGTAATTATTGGAAGGTTCTTTAACATGCCATAAATCTATGACATGGGACCGCTAGCTTTACTTCCCCTCCGAAGGAAGGCATACTGAGGGATTTTAACGCTCTTAAAAAATTCGACGGCTTCGGCCGTGTTTGAACCCGCTATCTTGAGAATAGAAGCTCAGCATGCTACCAACTACGTCACCGAAGCCGCTGTTGAGTTAGTCTGTTGTCCTGCTGAGTTTATGGTAGAATCCATGTCTTGTCACTGCGCTGTGGATCTTGTCGTTTAGTCCGGTCCTTTTCCGGTTGATCATCACCGCGTCGGTTGCGTAGAATTAATCATTTAATAAATGCAGCTATCTGCCAAAAGAAATATATACACGTCCGTGCATGCAACAACCATACTAAGACCACACATTCAGTCATTGCAGAACTCTGTCAACGAGACTTTCCTTTTGGAGCACAAAAGCAGGTGATAACGGTCACAGGTTGTCCCACACAGTTTACACCTTCAGTTATCGTCCGGTTCGAGGAAATTCTCAGTCTGGCATATCCAGTGGTGGAAATCATGCACGGCGTATCGCGTCACTACATGCCGTAGTTCATATCCAACCTGAGTCCATTCTCTGTAAATCATGGCATCTGTTGAAAAGAACGTTGGCCATATGTCTTGCCGTTTTGCATTGAATTCTTGTACAAGTTCTATGTAGGCGGCGGTTGATGAGAGCAATAGGTTAAGGCGAAGATCTTCGATGAAAAATTGCAGTCTTGCTAGCACGTAGGTGAGGCGAGACCGTGTGAATTTCGACAGGCACATGTTCTTTTCAGGAAAGTGGCTTTGACTCTTTCTATTTCTTCCAAATTTCTCTTCGTCAGATGTAGCCAAATTGTCTCTAGTCCATAAGTTGTGATTGGGGTAATTTTAAGGCGAAACAGGGTGATAGCTGTCTCATATTCCTTATAGTGTGAATTGCAATCTTTGCCGCGGCGACTCTTTCCTTGACGTGTAGGTTATAGACATCCCCTCTTGTCTGAAAAGTGATTCCCAAGTACTTGAAGTGTGATACATTCTGTATCGGAACATTCTTATACGTAATGAAGTCATTTGTTGAATGTCTTTTCTGAATGTCATTTTCACAGTTTTAGTACCGTTAAGTGTTAATTCATTGTTTTCGGCCAATGTTGAGAGTTTATCAAAAGCAGATTGAATACAATCTAAGTTGCGTAGAATTCGGTCACTATTTCCTGTCTCTTCTGTTGTTTGTTTTGCTTTAATTGCGATTCCTGATGACTAGATGGCAGCAAGAAACTACTTCGTAGATCTTCCATAAGGAAAGCTTCACGTGCACTACAAAAATGACTTGACAGCGCTCACATGCTAGGTACGGCCTTCATGGGCTGTAGCGCCACTGGGTTTGGTTTCCTTTAAAGGTTCCATTAGTGAACTTATTTTAATGGCCTCTATGAAAATAAAAAAAATCAGTTTGATTACTGTAATAATAGATTTGTAGATATTGAGAGCTGGTATATTATTTTGGACATGGCACTCCCTCTTCTATATACCGTATATAATTTGAACGTGTAACGAACATTGTGAGGAAACTGCAGTACTAACGTCCATGTATTAAACATTAAAGTAATAGTCTCCCTCTCAGCATTACTAGAAAAATATTTTTTCTTTCGCTAAGCCCTTTATTTGCTTAAATGCATTCCCCTGTTTAGTAACATTTCGAAATTATCTGTGAGAAATAGCTACATTTGAACAAATCTGTACTGTAACGTGCACCAGGTCTGGGCGATTCGTGCAATTGCCGTCGGCCGCCACCCCTTTCTCCAGGAGTCAAGTGGGCGGGGTGTCTGGGGAGCGCCGGGCAGCCAATCTAGCCAGGGCTAAGTAGGGTAGCCCCTCCCAAGCCCACTTCAATACAATAGCCAAACGAATCAGGTAAACTATTGGCGCAAGGCTACCTGACTGTTCTGTTTCTGGAAACTACTGGGTGCGACAGGAAGGTCTCGAACAAAGGACTGGGAGGAGCTAGAGGGTTCTGGAAACCAACCATAAAGAGCATTCGACAAGGAGGGACTTGATGCTACTGGAAGTAGTGACATCTAGAATTTTCGAGACCAGGAGCTGGATTGGATATATACCGGCAGACTGCGGCGGGCAAGTCAGTCCTGAGTGAGTCCGCGCTTGGTGTATTCTTGGAATACACGGTATGATAGAGATTATTTTAATGCTCTTTTCTTGTTATTCCTTCCTTTTTATCAAACACCAACAGTGATCTTCTAGTTTCTCTTTGGTGGTCATGTCTCTTATGCCATTTGTGAGTCTGTTCTAGATATATATCTTCCATGACTCACCTAGCGTCATCTAGCAGCGAATCTGTGAAGTTCCTCAATTCTTCCCTGTACAAGAGGACTTCCTTTTCCATCTCGCCTCCAGGTCTCGTCACCATCGCCAGCTATCATCTCTGTGATCAAGAGAACTTCGCCTACATTTCACTCACCATGCTGCGCTAGTATCGTCTGCTATCAACTCTTTGAAGACCATTTCCTCAAGAGAATTTAACTTTCTTATGTTGGTTATGCTTATATGAATTCCTTTTGTCTCCTACCTCCTCTCTTTTCCCTTTCCTGGTCCCTCTGCGCTTCGCTGAGTGGGTCTCACTTGTATGTCGACCGTCGACTCAGTCAAGGCTCAACTAGAGCCACGCTCCTGAACTAAAGAGGCATTCTTTAAATTCCACGCCATGTTGGAACTTTAATCGTCAAAGGGAACTTCACCTTCGCCATGCAGCAAAGATAAGTACAGACTTCAGGTTTTAACCTCATCTTCATCGGTTTTAATTCTACATGCTTTTAACTATCATTTTATAGGCAGTGTGAGATTACTATATTTTGGGGCAATAATCATCCTTCGCGGGATTTACCATGTTGGGCTTTTGTCTGTCTAAGCCAACCTTAATAGAAAGTAGCTTTTCTTAAGCTAATTAAATGAGAAATGTTCTCACAACGTGGGATATTATCGAACACCCGCTGTCTATAAAATATTTTGCTCGTTCCACCGCTGGAATAACTTTGGCCCTATTCTTCATTCAAGATTGCTCTGGAACCTTCCAGAATCTACCAGTCACGCCGTCATGTATTTTCCACTCACATGTGTGAATACTTTTTCAAACTAAAGGATCTTCCTTATTATTTAACGCTCAATAGCTAACTTTTCTTCCTCCGTTTGGATTTTCTCTGGCGTATCTAATGACAATCTATAACTTTCTCAAGCAATAGACTCTCGCCTACCTAGTGCAACCAGTTTTTTTCACAATTGCAATAACTTTCTTTGCCATAAACTCTTGTGTTACTACAGTGAACTTTTCATCCATTCAACAGACTATAGTGAAAACTAGTGCTTGTTCAACATTTCTACCGCGTCGCGATCGTCAGATTACCATAAATAAGGCCATGAACATTTATCCTCAATCCCAATTGATCTTTACTTAACCTTTTACTAACAAACCATATTAATAAAGTTGTTACTTTAGGTCTTTTTCAATGAGGTGTCACTCTATAGAAGTGCCCTCCCCTTTTTCTTATATAACATTAATTAACGTGTCTAGTACACGTTTTAAACTTACATTGTTTCTCCCTTCTAATTAGGGAATACAATTCTTTCAACTCATGAGTGAGTTATTTTTAGGTCTCACGAAAGGGAAATTTGCCCCATTTGTCTCGTGATTCCTACTTAAACATAGGAAGTCTAGAACCTTCCTTTTGACTTTCTCTTCAGGTTTCACAGTAAGTGACCTGTCCTATTTTGTATAACTATTATAAACGTAATTCAGCGTAAATATAAGAAGTTATAGGAACTTCTCTTTCATTCTACCTGCTTTCATCTTTTTTGTTATTTTCGAAGTTGTAACTTTTTCTAAGATAGGTACTTGGAAATTTCTGAAAGTACACACCTTGTACTCGATTTAATGTCTAACTTTAATTACTTCATTTGTCTTTTTTAAATCTTACAAAGATTTTAGTACATATAAAGGTTTGAAACCTAAGAATTGTTAATTGCCTGGAGCAAACTTTAATTGTTAGGAGGTCTGCGACCCCAAATTATTAAAAAAAATTGAAACTATATACTGGTTAAATTTATTAGATTTTTTTTGCATTGTTAAATAAATTCAAACTTTCCTTTTTGACTCATCATTTCTCTAATGCAACGGTTAGGCAAGATCCTGTCTTCCCTGACTCTTCCTAGGTTCATGCCCTCGTTAATGCAAATAAATCTCGTGATAGGGTTTTCACCACTCGTTGCATTTGAGCAAGAACTCTTAGTAGTTATCTTGATAAAGTTTCTTTTAGCTTTAATAGCTAATTCTAACTGGCCAGTAAGGCAAGTACAGCTCGCTACGCCAGCTTCCTGCTTGTGGAGATCCTCTCCAAAAAACTTATGGTTGGTTTTCCAAAAAATAAGTGTTTCTCTTTGCCTAAACTTTTAGTCGGCTCCTTGCTGGATAAAAGCTTAGCCATTTCCAAATGCAACTATTGGTACACTTACCAAAATCATTCCCAAAGGTATAATTCTTTTATCACTATCCTACTTGGAAGCATTTGGTCGCTTTTCAAGAACTCTACAACTTCGAAAACTGGAAATATCAAAACCGATTCAAATTATTGGCATTCTCCGAATTACTTTTTCAAAAACGAATTCCTTTGAACAGACATACAATAAGTATGTTACTCTCTGTCTTGCCAGACCATCACCCTTCCCCATAGTAGGCATATGTATTCTTGAGATGGAATACGCTAAAGCCATTCTCTTGCAAACCGCCCAAGTCCTAACTGCGTTTCCCGTTAGCTTCGACCAGGTCCTTACCCACTTTAGGTATCTGAGAGCGGATTTGCAGTGGCAACCGCCTTTGAGTGTATTTAAAGTTAAATTTAAAACTTTTGTGGGACTCTCCTCCTATTTCTCTATCCTTTCTCTCAAGTACGAAACCCACCTCCTTTTCTTTATCATCTTCCCTTGGTGGTTAGGTTATTCCTTAGCCAATAATCTACCCAGCGCTGTCAGTGTGTGTGTGCGAGTAAGTAGGCCTAATTTGCTTTAGTGTTAACTTGTGTACATAATGTTAGTGTAAATAAAGATTTAGTGCATTAAAGCCTGACCAGTTATTAACGAACCCTAAAAACGTTACAATTGGTGTCAGATGTGAGGGTCAGGTTATAAGTGAGCGCTTCTGTATGAAATAGTGCGTACTTTTGAAAAGGCCTACTTTAAGGAAGTGTGTACGATAGTTAATTCTTAGTGACTGTCTGGTGTGTACCATCTGGAGGCCTAGTTCATTGTGTAGTGACTGTCCGTGTGTATCGCTTTTTAGAATATAAAAGGGCGACAAGGAAAGTAAAACTTTCAGCACTGAAGGTTTCAGAATTACGACAGGAATTGGAAGAAATAGAAGCTGATGCCACGGGAACAAATTCTACGCTACAAGTGCGATTACGTCAGTTACTGCTGGACGGTGGTGAGGACCCAGATATATTCCTTTTTGAGCTTCCTTGCGGGACTGACGGCATAGGTCAGATGGTGGAAATTTTGGAAAAGAAAATGGCAGACAATGCGGAAAATGTAGAAAAGAAAATAGCAGAAATCTCCAAAATTCTGGAAAGGAATATAATGGAAAATACTGGCAATCTTGAGAGGAAACTTCGAGAAGTAACGCTCACTACGGAAACGAAGCTGAGGGAAGAATTTCAAGAGTCCCTGTGGAAGTTGGAGGACGAGCTTGCGAGCGCCATGCTTCAAAATAAGGACAAGCAATGAAACGAAACCATTGCCGCTGCTGGACCATCGGAAGGTAAGGAGAGTTTACCTCTTCCCGCAGCTGGGCGGACTGACCTGCCAATGGCTCGTGCACCCGTTCCCGCAGTTGGGCGTTCTGACCTGCCAACATTCGATGGGAAGTCTGCATGGTAAGAATACGTCACCTTGTTTGAGACCGCCGCCGTGATTAATGGGTGGTCAGAGGCCACGAAAGCTGCAATGATGAGCTTGTCACTGCGTGGAGAGGCCCTACGAGTCCTACAAGCTGTTCCCTTATCGGAGAGACAGAGCTACAATGTCCTTGTACAAAAACTGGAAATGCGGTTCGGACATCGACACATAGAACAGCTATATCGCTCCCAGTTAAGAAATCGCTGCCAGAGACCTAACGAGAGCCTCCAGGAGTTCGAAGCAGACATAGTCCGTCTCGTTAGGAGCACCTACCCTACAGTGCCCAGCGACGTTTACGAGAGTCTTGCTACCGAGAAGTATCTCAACGGGCTCCGCGAGACCGAGACACGGTGGGCTGTGAAGCTGGCGCGCCCGAAAACGTTGAATGATGCTTTGACCCTAGCCCTTGAGTTCGAGGATGTTCAACAATCCGTGCGCAGCCAGGCGCGCATTCGGGCTCTGGAGGGAGACAAGGGGGTCCAGCCTGTGCCTTCCATAGAAGAAATCGTGGAGAAAGTTCTTCAAGCTTTGCACACCAAGAAGAAACGGACGAAGTGCTGGGGCTGCGGCGAGGTAGGGCACCTTAGAGATCGATGCCCTAAATTTACGAGTAACAAGTACGAGCCGCAGGGAAACTAAAGAGGGTTGATGGAAAGGGGCGACCATCAACCCGCGCCAACTCCAGGAATGCCCCCACTTCTGCAATCATCGCGTCTCTGGGTTGTCAAGCCAACTCAATTTTTGTTAGTGGCCATGCGGATGGAGAACCCAGAGACCTACTGCTGAACACAGGGGCCACAATGACCATCATCAGACCAGGCATCGTGAGAAGAGCAATAACACCCACAAGATGGACACTGCGAACAGCAACGGGGGAACCAGCCAACGTTCGTGGAGAGGCGGTCGTCAACTTCATCATCTGTGATACCCAGTTTCGCCATCGTGTCTTGGACGCTGAGGTGGAAGAGGATGTTATTCTCGGGATGGACATCATGACTAAGTATAAATTCGGACTGGACTTGGGAAGTGGAATTTTGAGAGTCGGAAACGAGGAGGTAGTGCTGCAGAAGAGGAACGCCTCGTCGGTAGGGGTGATAGCAGCGGAAGACATGGTACTGCCAGGACGTAGTGAAGTAATGGTAGAAGGGAAGCTGGACGGTGAAGTTCCCGAAGGTCGTGTTGTCATGGTAGGGCCTGGACATGGAATACTGGTAGCCAAAGTTTTGGTCCGCGAAGGGACGAAAATCCCTGTGCGGCTAATGAACCTTCATGATCGCCCAAGGAACCAGCCTGGGAATCTGTTCGTCTGTGTCCTCCGTCATACGCCAAGTGAGAACAGCTGCCTCCTCATCCGGTATACCTTCAGTGTGGCTTGACAGTCCTATCGAGGTAGCGTGTCAAGAGCTAAATCCTGAGCAGAGCCGAGGGGTAAGGGAACTTCTCAAACGTCATAAGGATGCCTTCCAGGATGGGACTTGTAATGGAAGAACAAACGTGGTGCAACATCGCATCGATACGGGTGACTCAAGACTTATTCGCCGGGCGCCCAGAAGATTACCACTAGCCAAGCAAGAGGAAGCCAAGCAAATAATAAGTGATATGGCTCGCGATGGGGTGATTGAACCATCAAGCAGCCCCTGGGCTTCGCCAGTGGTTCTGGTGAAGAAGAAAGATGGATCTACGCGGTTCTTCGTAGACTACCGCCAGCTGAACAATATGACGAAAAAGGACAGTCATCCTCTACCACGCATCGATGACACCCTAGACACCTTGGGTGGGAGCATGATCTTCTCCACATTGGACCTCAAGAGTGGGTACTGGCAGGTCGGGTTGGACCCCAAAGACCAGGAGGAGGCCGCCTTTACGATTGGTTTGGGGCTGTGGAACTGCACAATTATGCCGTTCGGACTCTGTAACGCCCCTGCTGCGTTTGAACGTTTCATGGAGCGTGTCTTAAAAGAGCTGCCTTGGGAAACCTGCTCGGTCTACTTGGATGACTTCATCGTTCTCGGAAGGACGTTTGAAGACCACCTTGAGAATTTGGAGCAGGTGCTCTTACGTTTAAAACAAGCCAACCTGAAGCTCAACCCCAAGAAGTGCTTCCTCTTTCTGAAAGAAGTTAATTACCTAGGCCACGTTGTTTCCGGAGAGGGGGTCGCTGCAGATCCGGAGAAGATAAACGCGGTGAAGGAATGGCCAATACCGAAGGATAAGCGTGAAGTCAGGAGTTTCCTCGGACTATGCACCTATTACCGTCGATTCGTGCCAGGATTTGCTAACATCGCGAAGCCTCTGACCCGACTTACCGAATAAGGTCGGAGTTATGTGTGGGACACGACCTGTCAACTGGCTTTCGAACAACTGAAGGAGGTATTGACCAATGCTCCTATCCTAAGTTACCCACAACCAGAAGGACTGTTCGTTTTGGAGACCGATGCTAGCAATGTGGGCATCGGTAGCGTGCTCTCCGAACTGCAAGGTGGGCAAGAAAGAGTGATAGCTTACTTCAGCAAGGTTCTTTCTAAACCGGAGAGGAACTACTGCGTGACTAGAAGGGAATTGCTTCCCGTATTGAAGTCGGTGGAGCATTTCCACAAGTACCTCTACGGGAGGAAGTTGGTTCTACGGACTGATCATGCAGCACTTACGTGGCTTCTGAGTTTCAAGATCCCGGAGGGACAGGTAGCCAGGTGGATCGAAAGGCTCGAGGAGTATGACTTCGACTCTGAACACAGGGCTGGTCTTAAACACCGAAATACTGATGCTCTGTCTAGGAGACCGTGAGCGCAGGACTGCAAGCACTGCATTCGGATAAAAGACAAAATTGCAGCGGTGAGAAGAAATACTGTGACTGACGACCACTGGCAGGATGAGGAAATCCGTAAGGACCAAGAAAACGATCCGGACTTAAAACACCTACTGCGTTGGAAGAAGTCTGAGGAACGGCCGACCTGAGAAGAGGTAGCTCCCTTCTCACGCTCTGTAAAAGCCTACTGGGTTCAGTGGAATTCCGTGATTTTGGAAAACGGGGTGCTAAAGAGGGTACTGTAGAATGAGAATGGGACTCAGGAGAGGCTACAGCTTATTGTTCCACGAAACAGAGTATCCCAGATAGTGCAGTTGCTGCATGATGGAACGTCCGGAGGGCACCTGGGAGTTCGCAAAACCATAGAGAAAGTCCAAGAGCGGTTTTACTTGTTCAATTGCTCCGATGACGTTCATGAATGGTCTAGAAAGTGCGTGGTTTGTGCCACTGCGAACGGTCCACAGAAGAAGAGAAGAGCACGTTGGTGCACCGTTCGAACGGATCGCCATCGATGTAGCGGGCCCCTTCCCTACGACTGAGAGTGGAAATAAATACATCTTGGTAGCAATAGATTACATCAGCAAGTGGGTAGAGGCATATGCATTGCCCAATTTTTAAGCTGAGGTGGTTGCCGAGACGCTAGTAAGGGAGCTGGTGAGCCGATTTGGTGTACCTTTGGAATTGCATTCCGACCAGGGGCGAAATTTCAAGTCGTCGGTGTTCCAGGAAATGTGCCAAATTCTCGGGATCCGGAAAACGAGAACAACTGCCCTGCATCCACAGTCCGACGGCATGGTGGAGCGCATGAACAGAACAGTGGAGAAGTACCTGTCCAAGATTATATCCGACCACCAGCGGGACTGGGACAGGTTTCTCCACTTGTTTCTACTGGCATACCGCTCTTCTATTCATGAGACCACAGGCTAAACACCAGCTAATGTGCTGTTTGGCCGAGAGTTGCGGTTGCGTGTGACCTGACGTTCGGCTGCAAACCTAAGGATAACGATGTTGGCGAGCACTACATCTCCAACCTTCGTCGAAGGATGGATGACATTCACGGCCGAGTTCGCGCAAACATCCAGAATGCGAGCGACCGGATGAAGGAGCGTTACGACCTAAGAGCCGAATCTGTAGGATACCAAGCAGGAGATCTAGTCTGGCTTTTCGACCCAAAAAGCGGCGAGGGCTCTCTCCGAAGCTACAACGCTCCTGGGACGGACCATATGAGGTACTGTAGAGGATCAACGACGTCGTCTATCGTATCAGGAGGAGACCGAATGGCAAACCCCGAGTGGTCCATTTCAATCGGCTGGCACCGTTCCTGGGCGACAACCATGACGAGGGGCACGTACAACACGCCCGTATCTGTCGATTGCCTGAAGCGGAATGATCCTTCGAAGAGTTCATGGCTCAATGTGGTATTGGCCGAAAAGTTCGTTATGGCGTCACTACCGAGATTCGACAGGATTTATTCCAAACCGCCAGTGAGTATGCCTTGGCTCACTGTGTGGCTAAGGACCTGAGGATGAGCCAGGGAATCGCCCAGGTGTTCCGGCGGAAATACGGTGGGATTGAAGAGCTACAGCGCCAAGAGCCTCGTGTCGGGGACGTGTTGTGCTTAACCAAGAACGAGCGATCGCTGTTCTATCTGGTGACGAAAGAACTTTCCCATCTGAAGCCCTCCTATCGTGCCATCTGATATAGTCTACTTGCTATGCGGGAGCACCTACTGGAGCGAAGCATATCCAAATTAGCTGTACCCAAGTTGGGCTGTGGACTAGATGGGTTGGACTGGAGGATTGTAAGAAACATGCTAGAGGAAGTCTTTCGACGCACATGGATTGAGATTCTCGTGTGCTGCTGGCCCCGAATAGACGTTGTGCCTCGGAAAACGGTGGACTGTTACTTCTTCGTCAACTCACGATCCCGTGAAGGACCGAGCTGTTCCTACCGTCACCCTGAAGTGTCTGCTCCGAGATGGAACAGTGTTAAGGAGGGGCAGTGTAACGGGTAACAGGTCTGCGCGATTCGTGCAATTGCCGTCAGCCGCCACCCCTTTCTCCAGGTGTCAAGTGGGCGGGATGTCTGGGGGAGCGCTGGGCAGCCAATCCAGCCAGGGCTAAGTAGGGTAGCCTCTCGCAAGGCCACTACAATACAAGCTGTGAGGCGTCCACCATGGCGCAGTATGCAGACGACTCAATAATTTACAGAACCATAAAAAATAATGATGACGTCAAAGCACTACAGGAAGATCTGGACAGTGTGGCACTGTGGTGTGATATAAATAAGATGACCTTGAATGTAAACAAGTGTAAACATATCCGGCTAAGTAGGGCCAGACAGCCTTTTACACAAAGCCTTTAACTGAACGGCAAAACTCTTCCCATGTGCAATTCACTGCGAATGCTGGGAATAGACATTTCCAGCAATTTGAGGTGGAATGTACACGTTGAGGCATCTAGGTGTAAGGCATTTAGAATTCTAGGATTTGCAAGACGTAATCTTCTGGGATTCAGAAGCCGCGCACTCCGAGTGGTATATCTCTCCACAATACGGCCCATTCTTCTGTATGGACTTCCTGCCTGGCATCCCACTACCGAGGAAAACATGAGGAAGTTAAGTGCAGTCCAACGTCGAGCAGAGGGTCTCATTTACAAACAGGGTAACAAAGTTTTGACAAAACCATTAATATCCATCAATGACATATGTAGCCAAATAGATCTCACCTTTCTCCAAATATCTCTAGCTGGCAGCATTATACCTTCCCCATTTCACCGCCTTCAGCTGTTATATCGCTCAGTCCGTAGAGCACAGGGTGTCACCCTCGTTCCTCCATTCGCTAGGATAACAGATTATCAATCTGGGTTCTACAATCGCTCTGCTCGACTTTGGAATGACCTGCCTCATGAAATAAAAGACCTTCCTCCACGACAATTTTGCCGCAAAGTAAAGGCTCTAAAGGGACTAAAATCCCATGTAAATTGAATGTATATATAATGTAACTTTGTGAGTGAGTGGGAGTGTGTGCGTGTATGTATGCATGTATCTATGTATGCATGTGTGGGCGTGTATATGTGTGCGTGCGTGCCTGTATCCTCCCTTTTATTTATGAATTGTATGATATACACGTCATGTACAGCAGATTATGTGTATATAGCAAATGTAAAGTTGTAAATTGTATAATGTAACATTTCAGATTTGTATAGATTTAATGAACGGAGATGGAGAAACTGCTGTGTATGTGGGGATTACCATTTCTCTATCTGCCGTTCATAAATTGTCGGCACAATTTTGGTAAATAATAATAATAATAATAATAATAATAATCATAATAATAATAATAATAATAATCATAATAATAATAATAATAATATCACACACAATCACAGAGAGATACTCTAACATCGAGTCAGATTTCCGCAAGCGACGACTGAGATTCTACGGCCACATTATGAGACTGAATGACGACCGGCTAACAAAGAGAATATTGACTTACTTACGAAAACTTAAAGTGACAACAGTCTGGGTTACCCAAGTCCAAATTGATCTCGAAAGTGCCAACATCATACCAATAGACATGACGATCGAATGACATTCCGACATAAGATTCACAGTTGGGAAGTCACACATGAAGATCGACCAAGGAGACCAGGGAAAGGATGGACGGAGGAACGTCGAGTCCAACACAGTGAGATGATGAAGGAGTTCTGGAAAAACAAGAAGAAGAGCACCAGAACATAATTTGCTTAATGTGATCCTTTGGGTATAAACAATGTAAATAAAAAAAAAATAGTCATGCGAATCAGGTAAACTATTGGCGCAAGGCTACCTGACTGTTCTGTTTCTGGAAACTACTGGGTGCGACAGGAAGGCCCCGAACAAAGGACTGGGAGGAGCTAGAGTGTTCTGGAAACCAACCATCGAGAGCATTCTACAAGGAGGGACTCGATGCTACTGGAAGTAGCGACATCTAGAATTTTCGAGACCAGGAGCCAGATTGGATATATACCGGCAAACTCCGGCGGGAAATTCAGTCCTGAGTGAGTCCGCGCTGTCGGTGTGTGCCGTGCAGAGCACCCTGTGAAAATAAATGTGAAGTGCTTTAATATTGAAGACAGTGCTTGAAAATAAATAACTTAGACAGTAAGTGTGGAAGATAAATAATGACTGCGGAAGATAAATAGTGACTGCAAGAGATTCTGACTTGCAGAGAACATTGTAAATAAATAGTGACTTGTTGCTGTATAACGTGAGACTGTGTGTGTGTGTTCGAGAAAGTAGGCCTAATTTGAATTAGTGTTAACTAGTGTACATAATATTAGTGTAAATAAAGATTTAGTGCATTAAAGCCTGACAAGTTATTAACGAACCCCAAAAACGTTACAGTTCATTGATTTAGGGCCTCGATGTTTAATGAGGATGAGATTTGAGAAAATAACTCAGCACAGGGATGTTTAGTCGTCTGGAGATAGGAATCAGTTAAAAGTGTAGTAATTGAAGCCGTTCAGTATACAAAAGTTTGTAGCTTTTCATTCGGACAACAAGAATTTACCAAAAAGGGTTGGGTTATATCCTAATCCTGAAAAAAATTACATGAAATTAATGACAGACTGAAAAGTACCAAACTTTTGTTTTCTAAGGCAACACTGAAAAAATTGCTTCAAACCCCATACTGTTCAGTATACAGTAACATACACCATATTAGGAGGCTCTAGACTTGGCAGCAAACATATTTCACAATATTCGATGAACCCAGACAGTTAGGAATGCGAGAGAGCGGGGGGATAACAGATAACGAGCACACAGTAAATTCCTCCCAGTTCAGTGCAGGCAGTGTACGAGAGTAGCTGCTCGCATCCGGACCTTAAACCACTCAAGCAGCTAAGTATACAATCTACTCTAACCTGACCATATAGCAACAATCACATAATCACACTAAGTAAGCAAATTTGAAGATCAATCACCACTTTCAGTATCTTAACAAAAGATCGCATATAACTAACAAATATTGACTAGTTGTGTTTAGTTTTAGTACTCCTGCAACTAAATAAGTGTACATATTGTAAATACAGGATCATTATGTTTGTGCGCGCCAGTAAAGACGGCAAGCCAAGTCGGCTGTGACTAGCACAGATCGCGGCCACGCACGCCTGGTTCAACCGGTGGTGGCACACTCCGCTGACTCATATCGTTAGTTCACACGTGGTTTGTCATTCATATGGGCGTGTATTTGCAAAGCTTAGACGTTTAGTGAGTATTGTGATTACTGTGATTGTTGGTCATGGCTAGACACCAATTCACATTGCACGAACGTATGTATTTCCATAATTCATATATGAAAAGCAGAAAATCTTGTTCTGAAACGACACGAAAATTTCTAATCAAGTTTCCAGGAAGACCTATGCCTAATGCAAGTACAATTAGGAGTCTCGCTAAACGATTCAAGGAAACGGGCTCCGTAAATAATAAAAGAGTTAACAGATATTCTTTCATCTGAAGATGTCAGGTGTGTGTTACAAGAGAGGGAGGATATTTTCAGCATAGCCTATGAGCACTGTAAGTACACATTATTGAACATGTTTGGTAAAAGGGTGAATGTGCGCGCCGACCGCTGGCAGAACCGGGCGTGCGCACCCGCGATCTGCGCCAGTCACAGCCGGCTTAGCTTGCCGTGTTTACTGGCGCGCACAAACATAATGACCCTGTCCATTCGTGTGGACATAGATTTATTAACTTAAGTGTAATGGATATGATGATGATCGCTTGACGATCCAAGTGTATTTATTAATCTCATGTATTCGTTTTTTCAGGATTTGTGGAAACACCCAATACAATTCAGTACAATCGCGTTGACTGACTGAAAAACATTAAATGTCCATTACTAAGGTATCAATGAATAATGGCTTCAAACACCATAATACAACACACCCATGACTATGAGGGGACTGTGACCAATATGTTCCATGCCCGAACATCAGTTACACAACAATATTAACTTTCCTGCCCAGTGTTGACAATGTGATCCGGATAGCGAGGAGGATTCCTTGTATAATTGAGAATAGAAAATTCTCAGCGTCCCTGACTGGAAGGGCCCCTATCGTGATGGTGCTGCATCTACCGGGATTATATTACTTTTTACCAATACAACAAGGCGGCTGTGCGAAATATTTCATCAGCATTCTATTTCTCCGAAACTGTTACTGATATCACCCTGAATTTTTTACCTATGTAATTTTCAAAACCCTGTCAACTATCAAAGGAACATGGCGGTGAAACGAAGTTGAAACACTTAAATAGACTTTTCTTGCGATTTAACCATCCAAACGCAGTGAAACTAGGTACTGCAAATGTTTATACAAATTGCAATACACTGATATTAAATTTAGTTCAATTGTTTACATACCCTCAAGATGGCGGCTGTGCGTAATATTAAAATTACGTTTCTATTTCTTGTGTCCTAATTATGCGATCAAAGTCAACGTTTGAATAATGAACCTATGCAATAATCCCCATCTAATGGTACATAACTCTATATCCTACACTAGCAGTAGTGCCCGGCTTCGCCCGGTGAATTTGTTTGTTTTATGGATGATAATGAATACTACTACAGAACTGGCACCTAATACTTAAACTAAGAGAAAACAAATATTTTAAAAATATAACTTTTGTGGTGGTGCTGGTGGTGGTGGTGGTGGTGGTGGGGGGGGGGGGGGTGATAAGCAGTACAGTACAATGGATGTAACATTCAGGTTTTTTTCCGTAATGATAATGACAATAATGAATAGGGAAAGGGTTCTTTACTATGTACAGTACTGACACATGTAATTTACAAACGAATTGAAAAATATGATTAGAAAGAGGGGTATGTGAAATAAAAGACACAGCCTAGGGCCTGTATCTCATTGGCTGTTAGAAAAGTACAGATCAATAGTGTCGTCTTTTGTCACATAGTGCCATAGGAAAATAATCAGAGCACTTTATAAAACTTCGGCTGTCCCGAGCTCCCGAAATAGCAATAGTGTCATTTATCGCCACATACCGCTCAAGGATAAGGATCTGAATAAATGAAAGTAAATTTGAAAGCACCAACGCGTATTGCCTCTGTGTACTGGACCAAAACCATCGCACTTATACCGAGGCATAATATTTTCATGATGATAACTATTTTAAGTGGCCTAAGAAATCTTCTTGTAATAATTACTCCCAGTGACTCCAATTATTAAGCAGCGCATGTTGTAACAATTTTCGCAATTCTGGTAGGGGTGACGTGATGAAGCTCGCATTGCCAGACAACGATTGACTTATTAAGATATTCTTACAGTTACACTATGCGGACATGAATGGTTCTAGGACCTTAAAACGTAGTTTTCAAGTTCATTTTGTCTGTTGTTCTAAATGTAGGGAATGGAGAGAGTTGTCCAAAATATCAAGTGGACAGTGTTAGCCGCAGGGTTCGAAAGGGTAAGTACATTAAGTTTGGTTAAGATCGGTGAAACGATGTAGACTTTTGACAAAGGGCCTAAAAGCAGTGAACGGAGTGGTATGTCCGCAATTTCACGTTGACATTGTTACTCGTCGGGTTCCAAAGTGTAATTATGTAAAATTTGGTTCAGATCGGTGAAACGGTGTAGATTTGCGCAAAAGGGCCTGAATGCAGGGAATAGAGTGGTCGGTCCGAAATTTCATGTAAACAGTGTTTCTCTCAGGGTTCCAAAGGGTATGTATACAAATTTTGGTTCAGATCGGAGAAACTGTGTGGATTTGTGTAAATAACAGACAGACAAACCAACATTGAGCTTTATACCGTACTGGCAGTAGTGCCCGGCTTCGCCCAGTGGAATCAATTGTTTTATGGATGATAATGAATACTACAACAGAACTGGCAAATGATATTGAAACTAACAGAAAGAAAAAATATAACTTTTGGTGGTGGTCGTGATAGTGAGGGTGATAAGTAGTAATGGACGTAACATTCAGGACATTTTTCCGTAATGATAATGATAATAATGAATAGTGAAACGGCTATTTACTAACTACAGTACTGACACATGTAATTTACAAACGAATTGAAAAATATGATTAGAAAGAGGAGTAAGTGTAATAAGAGACTCAGTCTAGGACCTATATCTCATTGGCTGTTAGGAAAATAGAGACCAATAGTGTCGTCTTTTGTCGCATAGCGCCGTTGGAAAATAATCAGAGCACTTTGAAAACTTTGGCTGTCCCAAGCTCCTGAGGCAGCAATAGTGTCATTTATCGCCACATTGCGCTCAAGGATAAGGATCGGAATAAATGAAAGTAAATTTGAAAGCACAATGGCTTATTGCAGCTGATAACATCAATGTACTGCGCCAACACCATCGACTTATACAGAGGCATAATATTCATAATGACAACTGTTTTAAAGAGCCTAAGGAAGCTTTTTACACTAATTATTCCTCGTGACTGCAATTTATAAGCAGTGCAAGAAGTAACTATTTTCGCAATTCGGCACCAGAACACTGGTAGGGACGACGTGATGCAGCTAACAATATACTTATAAGAAGATGTTCAGTAAAGAACATATAGCCTACTTTCTCCTAAATGCATGGGTATTGTTATAACTCTTTGTCCTTTTCAAGGAGTATGATTGAATGTTGGTTGTAGTAGCTTGTTGAAATACAACGTGCTATAGGGATATTAAACATGAATTAGAGGTGCCCTTTGCTAGTGCTACCTCTGTACCAAATTTCGTTCAATTCGGTTTCACCGTGTTTGAATTGATAGGGGGAATTGATTTGCACACATACTTGGCCACCATCTGCAAACTATTGGGCTGATGTTCTTGCAGTTTGGTCAGAATATGTTTCCCACAAAAAGATATGGTGTTGCAAAATTTGGTAGAGACTCATTTATTAGGTTGGTCTTAATTACATTTTAGCTTTTAACATTTGGGTGGCCGCGATTACGTTTCCGTCAAGATAGCGGTGATATAAAACATGACACTGAGGTACCCTTTGCTAGTGCTAACTCTGTACCAAATTTCGTTCATTCGGTTCCACCGTGTTCGAATTAATAGGGGGAATCAATTTTGACATAAAGATGGCCGCCATCCGCAAACTATTAGGCTAATGACCTATTAGATTGGTCAAAGGATGCTCCCTCCAAAAAGGTATGTTGTTGCAAAGTTTGGTAGAGATCGGATGGTTATGTTAGTCGTAATTTGATTTAAGCTTTAAACATTCGTGTGGCCGCCATTACGTTTCTGTCAATATGGCGGCGATATTAATCATGACACTGAGATGCCCTTTGCTAGTGCTATCTCTGTACCAAATTTCGTTCCATTCGGTTTCACCGTGTTTGAATTAATAGGGGGAATCGATTCTGACATAAAGATGGCCGCCATCCGCAAACTATTAGGCGAATGACCCATTAGATTGGTCAAAGGATGCTCCCTCCATAAAGGTATGTAGTTGCAAAATTTGGTTGGGATCGGATGATTAGGTTAATCGTAATTTGATTTAAGCTTTGAACATTCGTGTGGCCGCCATTACGTTTTAGTCAAGATGGCGGCGATATAAAACATGACACTGAGGTTCCCTTTGCTAGTGCTTCCTCTGTACCAAATTTCGTTCCATTCGGTTCCACGGTGTTCGAATTAATAGGGGGAATCAACTTTGACATAAAGATGGCCGCCATCCGCAAACTATTAGGCGAATGACCTATTAGATTGGTCAAAGGATGCTCCCTCCATAAAGGTATGTAGTTGCAAAATTTGGTAGAGATCGGATGATTAGGTTAATCGTAATTTGATTTAAGCTTTGAACATTCGTGTGGCCGCCATTACGTTTCTGTCAATATGGCGGCGATATAAAACATGACACTGAGATGCCCTTTGCTCGTGCAACCTCTGTACCAAATTTCGTTCCATTCGGTTGCACCGTGTTCGAATTAATAGGGGGAATCGATTTTCACACAAGGATGGCCGCCATCCGCAAACTATTACGCTGATGACCTATTAGATTGGTCAAAGGATGCTCCCTCCATAAAGGTATGTAGTTGCAAAATTTGGTAGAGATCGGATGATTAGGTTAATCGTAATTTGATTTAAGCTTTGAACATTCGTGTGGCCGCCATTACCTTTCAGTCAAGATGGCGGCGATATAAAACATGACACTGAGGTGCCCTTTGCTAGTGCTACCTCTGTACCAAATTTCGTTCCATTCGGTTCCACCGTGTTTGAATTAATAGGGGGAATCAATTTTGACATAAAGATGGCCGCCATCCGCATACTGTTAGGCTAATAACCTATTAGATTGGTCAAAGGATGCTCCCTCCATAAAGGTATGTTGCTGCAAAGTTTGGTAGAGATCGGATGGTTATGTTAGTCGTATTTAACTTAAGCTTTGAACATTTGTGTGGCCGCCATTACGTTTCTGTCAATATGGCGCCGATATAAACCATGACACTGAGATGCCCTTTGCTAGTGCTACCTCTGTACCAAATTTAGTTCCATTCGCTTTCACCGTGTTTGAATTAATAGGGGGAATTGATTTTCACACAAAGATGGCTGCCATCCTCAAACTATTAGGCTAATGACCTATTCATTTGGTCAAAGGATGCTTCCTCTATAAGGGTATGATGTTGCAAAATTTGGTAGAGATCGGATGATTAGGTTAATCGTAATTTGATTTAAGCTTTGAACATTCGTGTGGCCGCCATTACGTTTCAGTCAAGATGGCGGCGATATAAAACATGACACTGAGGTGCCCTTTGCTAGTGCTACCTCTGTACCAAATTTCGTTCCATTCGGTTCCACCGTGTTCGAATTAATAGGGGGAATCAATTTTGACATAAAGATGGCCGCCATCCGCATACTATTAGGCTAATAACCTATTAGATTGGTCAAAGGATGCTCCCTCCAGAAAGGTATGTTGTTGCAAAGTTTGATAGAGATCGGATGGTTATGTTAGTCGTATTTAACTTAAGCTTTGAACATTTGTGTGGCCGCCATTACGTTTCTGTCAATATGGCGGCGATATAAAACATGACAATGAGATGCCCTTTGCTAGTGCTACCTCTGTACCAAATTTAGTTCCATTCGGTTTCACCGTGTTTGAATTAATAGGGGGAATTGATTTTCACACAAAGATGGCCGCCATCCGCAAACTATTAGGCTAATGACCTATTCATTTGGTCAAAGGATGCTTCCTCTATAAGGGTATGATGTTGCAAAATTTGGTAGAGAACGGATGATTAGGTTAATCGTAATTTGATTTAAACTTTGAACATTTGTGTAGCCGCCATTACGTTTCCGTCAAGATGGCGGCGATATAAAACATGACACTGAGGTGCCTTTTGTTAGTACTAACTCTGTACCAAATTTCGTTCCATTCGGTTGCACCGTGTTCGAATTATTAGGGGGAATCAATTTTCACACAAAGATGGCCGCCATCCACAAACTATTACGCTGATGACCTATTAGTTTGGTCAAAGGATGCTCCCCCCATAAAGGTATGTTGTTGCAAAATTTGGTAGAGATCGGATGATTAGGTTAGTCGTAATTTGATTTAAGCTTTGAACATTTGTGTGGCCGCCATTACGTTTCCGTCATGATGGCGGCGATATAAAACATGACACTGAGGTGCCTTTTGTTAGTACTACCTCGGCACCAAATTTCGTTCCATTCGGTTGCACCGTGTTCGAATTAATAGGGGGAATCAATTTTCACACAAAGATGGCCGCCATCCGCAAATTATTACGGTGATGACCTATTAGTTTGGTCAAAGGATGGTCCCCCCATAAAGGTATGTTGTTGCAAAATTTGGTAGAGATCGGATGATTAGGTTAGTCGTAATTTGATTTTAGCTTTGAACATTTGTGTGGCCGCCATTACGTTTCCGTCAAGATGGCGGCGATATAAAACATGACACTGAGGTGCCTTTTGTTAGTACTACCTCGGCACCAAATTTCGTTCCATTCGGTTGCACCGTGTTCGAATTAATAGGGGGAATCCATTTTCACACAAAGATGGCCGCCATCCGCAAACTATTACGCTGATGACCTATTAGTTTGGTCAGATGATGCTCCCCCCATAAGGGTATGTTGTTGCAAAATTTGGTAGAGATCGGATGATTAGGTTAGTCGTAATTTGATTTAAGCTTTGAACATTTGTGTGGCCGCCATTACGTTTCCGTCAAGATGGCCGCGATATAAAACATGACACTGAGGTGTCATTTGCTAGTGCTACCTTTGTACTAAATTTCGTTCAATTCGCATTCACCGTGTTCGAATTGATAGGGGGGACAGACATCCAGAGTACACACACACAGACACAGACACACACACACACACAGACTCACACACACACACATACACACACACACACACACAGACTCACACACACACACATACACACACACAGACAGACACACTTTTTTCGCCCTGTGTTGATCTCATAAGTATACTTTCATTTTTTGCAAAAATCGAAAGTAGGCTAAAAATATTCTTAGAGGTACACTACTACAGACATGTTCTAGGGCCTAAAACGTGGTTTTCAAGTTCATTTTGTCTGTTTTCTAAATGTAGGGAATGGAGAGGGTTTTCCAAACTATCAAGTGTACAGTGGTACCAGCAGGATTTCAAGGGGTAAGTATGTCAAATATGGTGTAATTAGGTGAAACTGTGTAGATTTGTTCTAAATCGCCTAAATGCAGGGAATGGAGTGGTCTGTCCGAAATTTCATGTAGATAGTGTTACTTGCAGGGTTCCAAGGGATAAGTATACACATTTTTGTTCAGAGCGGTGAAACGGTGTAGATTTGTGCCAAAGGGCGTAAATGCAGGAAATTGAGTGGTCTGTCCGAAATTTCATGTAGACAGTGTTTGTTACCCGCAGGGTTTCAAAGGGTAAGTATACACATTTTGGTTGATATCGGTGAAACAGTGTAGATTTGTGCCAAAGGGCCTAATGCTTGGAATGGAGTGGTCCGTCCGATTTTCTTGTAGACAGTGTTACTCGCATGGTCCCAAAGAGTAATTATACAAATTTTGGTTCAGATCGGTGAAACGGTGTTGATTTGTGCCAAAGGCCCTAAATGCAGAGCATGGAGTGGTCTGTCCGAAATTTCATGTAGACAGTGTTACTCTCTGGGTCCCAAAGGGTAGGTATACAAATTTTGGTTGATATCGGTGAAACGGTGTAGATTTGAGACAACGGGCCTAAATGCAGAGAATGGAGTGGTCTGTGCGAAATTGAAAGTAGACAGTGTTACCCGCAGGGTATACGAATTCATAGAGAATACTATAGTTCAATAAATCCTTGAGCAACACTGAGAAATTGCTTCAAATACCATATCCTATCTCCAATTTACACATGCTAGTGCAACAATCACAATAAGGCAGGTTATCACAACAATTCTACACGCACACCCATGTACAAGGGGCAACATGATCACGATGTCTATGCCTCGCAAATGAAATAACAACTGTCTACACATGAAAACTGCAAAATGGTGATAGATGAATGTAGGAATCTTTGCCACCGTGTTTCTCTGACAGGATAGCATTATATCGGTCAGTTTTCCCGTGTCCTTTAGCACATTTTACCTGTCTATCATGATACAGAGTAAATAGTTGCCTAGTGACAACCTGTCCATCAATGGTCGCCTGGCGACAATATGTCCGTCAAGTTATTAGATCGGTGAAACGGTGTAGATTTGTGCAAAGGGGCCTAAATGCAGGGAATGGTGTGGTATGTCCGAAATTTAACATAGCCTAAATTGAATCTGGCTATCATATACAAAAAAAAAATTTCGAATCCGACTGGTATTTCCAGAGATAGGCGCGTTTAAATACACAAACACACAGACAAACTCTTCAGCTTTATTATATTAGTATAGACATAAGAAAATCCAATATGGCGACCATCGGAAATATTTAGATGGTTCTCAATATCTATTAATCCATGACGCCAATCAGGCTATGAACATAAGTTCACCTATGGGTTTTTCAATAACCTGGTGAGTAAAAATCCAACATGTCAGCGACGCGAAATTTAAATATTTAAATGGACGTTTCTCGCGATTTCACCATCCGAGCGTAGTGAAATCTGGGGCCAAACACTCTGCGGACTCACTAGACGTGGGTTTGAATCCCACCGTTGGCCGTCTTTGAAATGGTTTTCAAAGGTTTCCCCAATTTCAACTCCAGGCAAATGCTGGAACAGTACCTTCTGACAGACCACGGACGCCTCTTTTCAGATCCTTGCCCAGTTTCATACATCTTCATTCATTTCATCTCGAATTGACTACTTTCAAGAGGTTGACGTTAGGAAGGGCATCCGGCCATAAAAACCATCCACCACATAGACTTTTATCACATCTCATCCACCACTCCGTTGAGAAAACGGGAATAATAAGAGGTAGACATACAGTTTATATGTTTTATTAGTTTTTGATGTGTAACATCTTTCCGCTCGGTTGCTGGATAGTTTTGTGGGAGTGATTTTGAAAATTGGGGACGGAAGTGGATCGGAACGATCGAGCTGGCAGTGGTGGATCAAACGGAAGTATGCACTGCCCGCTCGATCGATCAAACGGAAGTGTACCAGCTGGCAGTTGTGGACAACGGTAGTATGCACTGCCTGCTCGATCGATCAAACGGAAGAGTACTAGCTGGCAGTGGTGGACAACGGAAGTATGCACTGCCCACTCCATCGATCGAATGGAAGTGTGCCCTAGCTGGCAGTGGTGGATCGAACGGAAGTATAAGACGCACTGCCAACTCGATCGATCGATCCAGCTGGCACTGGTAAAAGAATCAATCAGCGCGCGGTGTCGAAAATTGATACCATGACGCACTCTCGGCCATGTGGAATGTATATGACATACTGAACAGAAGACGCTCATGCGAACTCTGGTGTCAAGTGATTTAAACCAATGACATGGTACATGTTCGAAGTCTTCGTATCAGTATTTAAATGGTAAAATGCCTTAATATCAAACATTGTGAGTAGTCGGCATTGCATTGGCATAAGGCATTTTAAACTCAATGTCACTCAGGAACATTATCGAAGCAAGCAAAATATAAATGAAACTTAATTCCGTAATGCAGTATTATTGGAACGTGGAAATAAGTCACCATCTTGTGCACAATATTTGCGTAGTCGAAATAGCCGTGGGGTTATTAAGTATGACTGTGAATCTAGAGATCGTGGGTTCGAATCCTGGGCGGGGTAGATATGTTTCCTACCAGTTTATCATTTTAAACGATATTTATCATATCAATATGACTCATTTTTACAGACTCCATATGAAATTACGTGTTGGTCTGTGAATCAAGAGGACCTGTTTATAAGGAATTTAAGGTTATGAGCGGTGTCACGTCTATTAATCTAGTTGATCCATATCGTATTCTTTATTTAGGCTAGTGCTGGTGGAAGCTACAAATCATCTAATTAAATGAGTTCCGTATTATAAACTACAAAATCTGTAAAACACTCCCTTTTACAATAGATTAATATTTGTGCCAATAATACTATAAAATACCGATGTATCAACAATTTCACGCGAGGTTTCTTCTATGTCAGATGTTAAACATCATATGCGACTACTGTAAGGCTCGTATTTTTTTATTATACACCCAAAATGGACATCCTGTATAACATCGCTCTGTAACTTGAAACACATATTTCCTGGAAAATTAGATTTTAAAAATAATCAACCTACTTTCAGGCAGACTTCGTATCACGTTCACTTTGCTTCACATTTTGGAGGCTGTCAAGCTTCATCTGCTCCAATAGTCTGACATATCCCAGCGAGCAATCTGTTCTCTCGTTAATTGGAACTATTCTGGGTCCATAGTGATTTGAGGCCTCATGAATTCCTAACACAGTATGGCATTTATGACGCTACTCGAGTTAAATGAGCCACGAACTGCCGTAAGTTGAGGTGGTCACTATCCAGCGTATACAGGATCTCTCTTCACGTACACCTTCCTAGTTCATTTCAGAGAATAATAATAATAATAATAATAATAATAATAATAATGTTAATGGTTTTACATCCCTTTTAACTACTGTGGCTTTTAGAGCCGCCGGGGTGCCAGAATTCAGCCCCGAAGAGGATCTTTAACATGCCGGCTCCCTCGTATTTGCGCAGCCTCATTTGCCAACTGACTGCGCCAGGATTCAATCCTGCAACCTTGGAAACAGCAGGTGAGAACTTTACTGCTGAGCCAAACAGCCAGTCATTTCAGAGAACACCTCGACAAAAATGAACTCATTTATAGGCTTGAAGCAATTATTGAACTGTTCAGAGGACAAAAGTACAAGGGCACTTAAAGTAAATTTATCAAGAGAGGAGACTGAAAGTTGGAAATAGCACATCAAACAGAATTTCACAACTATAGGATTTATGTTTTGATAAAGAAGCATGTTTAGAACAAACATGCCCATTGTTACAAATGAGGTACAATTATTACATCGCACAATGAATCCTGATCGATTTTCCCTGGAATTAAGTATCAAAATAAATGTTATTTTTACGTGACCGAAGTATAACAGTTTGTGTTGTGTTCACATAATACATCATTACAAAATGCTCAGTTAACACTAAATATTGAACACTAATTAATTACTATAACAATGTTATGATTGTTTACATAGTATGCCGGTCAGACGAGAGTTTCGGGGAGCTGCCGGTCTTAAACAGCCCTTCAGAGACTCTCCTCTGGCCAACAACAGGACTCGGGTAAAGAATGTATTCGTAGGCTGGCCTAGCACGAAAACCTGTACTCGGGGGTGTCAGGAATATGAGAGTTCTATTCTTACGTCCAGCCCAGTGGAATACACTCACAGGAAAAACACAAAAAGCAACCACGAAATAATGAAGAAAGGATTAAGTCAAAATCACACTAAATTTATTGACTAGTCCGAACCTAAACTGCCCTGAAAAATACGTCAAAAATATCTCCTATTTATAGTCTATCTTAAGCCTCTCGAAGTCCTATCACAAATCGAAGAATAATTCAATCACTAAGAGAGAATTACGTAAAGATTCCCTAAGCAATTACATCGTATAATTAATAATAATAATAACAGGCGTGAATCCACCAGCAAGAAAGTTATTTACTTGTTTACAATGCCAAGTCCAATTTACGTTTATCAGTTGCACAATAAGAATATCTAAGCTATGATGGTATTCTCTCCAACAGTTACATTTACACCCTCTGTCTGAAAAGTTCGGTGAATGGTTCTATATTACGAACGGATTGTTGGCTTACCTGAAACAGCTGTTACTATCCTTCGAAGTAATCCCCGTGGATGGTTATGCACTTCTTAGAACGGCAGAGTCTTCCTGAGGTATATCCTTCAGTTGGGTCGTCACATTACGTTGGATGTCCGAAATGTCCGAAAACCTCTGGCCCTTCAGGGCATTTCGGCGACCCTCGACCCCGATACTCAATGCTTTGACGCTTGCCATCGAAGTCGTACCTCAGGCACCAGTTCTCGTACCTGTGACGATGGTTTTCAGGACCATTCCATTCCACGGAACATTCACCCTTCTTACTGCCACCCGTCGAACAAGTGTGCACATTAGGTTGCATAAATTCACCCTTCTCACTGCCACCCGTCTATCAGGTGTGCAAGGCAGGTTGCATAAATTCACGCTTCTCTCTTGCTTTCAATTTCGAGTTTTGACGACCCAAACTGAAGGCTATTCCAAAAGAAGACTATGCCAGGAGTTTCCAGGA
The DNA here is from genome assembly GCA_946902985.2 of Meconema thalassinum. Taxonomy (NCBI): domain Eukaryota; kingdom Metazoa; phylum Arthropoda; class Insecta; order Orthoptera; family Tettigoniidae; genus Meconema; species Meconema thalassinum. Next base: position 597,114,997 of record OX336388.2, on the reverse strand, counting down.
CTTGTTCAGTCGTTCTCAGAAGTGCATAACCATCCATGGGGATTACTTCCAAGGACAGTAACGGCTGTTTCAGGTACGCAAGCAATCTGTTCGTAATATAGCCCATTCACAGAACTTTCAGACAGAGGGTGCACATTAAATCTAGCTAACCCTTGTAACGATACTTTTAGGGGTGGTGGTTGTTGAACACACAAGGTAATTACTACAAGTACTAAATACTCATCTTGATAAACCTTTCAGTGCCGAAGCTGGAGGGGAATCTTTGAGCCTTAGAGTACCCATTTAATTCTCAAAGAATATGCACATTTAAAATTTCCTATTTTTCAATGGCCTAGGCAAATTAAATCTTTAGTTTTCGGTATTATTCTCCGTAGTCACAGTGGGATTGACACCAGCTTCTCAACACGGAACTGAGCAGCCAGTGAGACTCCTTTGAAACAGGCTCAAGTCTCTGTGGGTAGAGAAGGCAGTTGCACATGCGCCAAGCAAAAGGTCGGTATCTGAATGTGTCCGCAGAGAGCCTAGGCTCCAAGCAGTGCTTTCGTGAGGTGGGCGGTATTTCAGCGCGTGCATATTCGTTTGTGAGTTTTAAAACATGGATCAGTGACTATGTTGAGTCTATTGATAAAAAGGTGTCCATACTTGTGACAGTGTATAGCTTCAAAATTTGGGGGCATGGCGGCGCAGCTTTCAAGCTGTTGGCTTATCACCAAGGTGGACTGGGTTTGATTCCTGTTCAATACATGTGAGATTTTCGAAGTGACAAGCCATGTTCTGTGATTCGGATTCCACGTAAAAATGAGGTCCCGTTGCTCATAATCACATGGTTCACGGTCACTTAAAACTACAATCTTTCTTTTTACCTTCAAAATTACCTCACAAATGTATGTTCTGACCAAACAAAGCACTTGCCTGCAGGTTTGTTACTGAAATATTTTTGAACCACGGCCTAAAACAAATATACCGGTATCCAGAAACAGTGCGCCTCATAAACTGATTCATACCTTTCCTGTTTCTAATGCTTCGAGTGAACGAACTATGGGTGCATTGAAGAGAATTAACCACGTTAGATTCAAGACTGAGCAATTTGAGTACTCTGGCTATTGAGAAGAGTTTGGTCAACTATCTTTCCAGGCGTGACATCTTCAAAAACGGCTTCGGTGGCGTGGTTGGTAGCATGCTGAGCTTCTATGCCCAAGATCGCGGGTTCAAACCCGGCCAAAGTCGCGTTAAAATCCCTCTCTATGCCTTCCTACGGAGGAGAAGTAAAGCCGGCGGGCCCATGTCATTGATTTATGGCACGTAAAAGAACCTTCCACTAACTACAATTGTGTAAAGCAAAAATTTTTAGGTTAGATTTGATTGACGCTCTATTAAGTTTCAACGTTCGCCGCCAGGTGTCGGTTGCGGTAACATCTAGTAGCCAAGTTCGCGGCCAGGTGTCGTTAACGGTAGCATTTGGTAGCAGAAGTAAGAACTACTTGAAATTGATTGTCTGCAATCTTACCTCAATTACAGATAACACACACTAATACAGCCATCACAATTAACACCGGTTATCAGACACATTCTACACACACCCAAAGTAGGCCTACACGGGACTACATGACCGTTTTGCACAGCCCCTAAACTGAGGAACCAGCCAACCGACATTTTCAAAGAACGCATAATTGATATTTTTGCCGAGTGAAAATCACGACGACTGTAGTGTAACTACAAAAAACTATAAGGTATGAATTTAGAATACCCAGTTGCATGAATGTAGCTTTGCCACTGAAACTTTTAAATATATATTCCACTAGTGGTATCTTCTCTTTCCTCAACAGATCATCTACATTTTATTTCCATCTCCTTCATAAAACATAACACAATCATAGTAACACTCTTATCATCAAAAATATAACAATAGCTTGGGCACACTTCCTTCATATCTGATACCCTGCAATTCATAACATAATCCTGATTTTATTTGCCTCTGGTACAATTTTAATAGCACAATTCTCATCTCTTCGTCTATACACATCTTTCAAAGCCAGCCTGCTCATATATACAAAAGAAATAACATCTTAAAAGGAATTCCAATATAAAACTTCAATGGGCAATGCCCCTGCCACCCACTGCTAGGTCACCACAAAGAATCTAGTAGGCTCAAAGTACTAGACTACCTTTACAACCTAAAAAGAACCGTGACAATTGAAATCTAGCTAACCATCTCTGATACTGAAATATTAATGATAAACGAGACGCGTTTATCCAAAGAAAGTAAAACAACAAAGCTATGCACATTCTGTCCTATTACAATAAAATCTAAGAAAAATAGCAAAGCTATTTACAACACAAACTGCACAGGTACAGTACACTCCTACTGGTAATGCAATAGGCATTCCTACATGCTCAGTTTCCTGCGGTTTGCAAAGAAATGGTCATAAGTGTAAATGGTAAATTACGTTGGCAACTGCTGTGACAGGCTGTCACGTCTTTCGTCGCTTATCATCATAACGACCAGGTTTTCACATTATCCCGTCATTAGATGATAGTTGTCTCAAGATCGGGGATTGTCAACATGTATTTGCAGAACGTCGAAACTCACAAACTGTAAGAAATGGTCGGAAAATAAATTTAAGTTTAGTATTCATTAGTCTGGACTACATAATTATTTAGTTTTCAGTTTAGTTTATTATTATTTTTAATATTAATTCATTATTAATTCTCAAGGTGGTAATGTATATCTTTAGTGACCAATAATCGTGTCTAGTGTAGCTATAAAAGTGGGAAAATATCTAAGATATACCTCGTAATATAAGTGAATCACTGTTCACTATCATGATAAACACCCTGTGTTCAATATGAATAACACGGACTCGTCAGTCGCAGCCATCTGTCAACTTGCCAATGATGCTGGAAAAATACCATACTCAATGAATTGACTCCAAAACATGGGCTCAAAAACCTCCCTAAAATGTCACTCCTCGAGACACAATAATAGCATGAACCTAATTTATACAATGACGTCATGTCATGGACTCCAATTTGCAATAAATGATCATATGGTCATACTTTCCGTATCAAAATTTTACATTGAAAAGTAGTCACAATCTCATGACTCGAATAATTAACAGCTGTCTAATACACTTCAGAATGCCATACTAAAAAATATCAGTTCTTAAAGATCAAGTGAAACCATTCATGAACTCGTGTTCTTTCGTATCCAAAGATACACATTTCATACCGTCAGATTATGTCGTCGCCTCCTAAACAGGCTATAAGCGAAACATGTTCACAGCTGTTCTGCGGACAGCAAGCAGCTTATAAGAATGCACTGCCTTGCAAACTCTCGTGCAGGTTCGCACCAACAATATTGCATCAAAATTAACCAATGTCACGGCCACCACATGGCCTTGAAAAACATCTGCTAGCTTTCAACTAATTTTTTTTTTTGTCGTGTAGCCTCCTGAGAGGCTGAGTGCAGGTCTTTCTAGTCGACGCCCGTGGGCGACCTGCGCGTCGGGATGAGCGATGGAATGGATGAAGATGAATGACACTGGGCAAGGATGTGGAAGGAAGCGGCCGTGGTCTCTCAGAAGGTAGTGTCCCAGCATTTGCCTGGTGTTGAAAATGGGAAACCACGGAAAACCATTTCAAGGACAGCCGACGGTGGGGCTCGAACCCACGCATCTACCGAGTCAGCAGAGAGCTTGGCCCCTTGACCTAAGGGAGCGCTGTCGATAGCATTCAACTAATAATAAATATAACACTGTCTTGCTTTCTTATGCACAGTTCTCTCGACTCATATTAAACATAGCAAAAGTTGGTTACAAGCAACCTTGTTCCAGGCGCTTATTCAAAATGATACGTATGACCAGAAATAATCTTTAAACTAAACATAACAATTCCAATCTATCAGAATGTGCAGAAAAATAGCAAGACCGTCTATAACTACTCCACAATTAAATATCCAACATGACAAAGTGTAGCGTTGAATTACAAGTCGTTGTTCATTCGAGTTTCGCCCTGGCCATCACGGTGATTTCATGACCTTCCTGCATTGCCATGCTCCTCACCCGAGTATATCGTGACATCCGTCACACTCCCAAGGCATATTTGTGCTATTCCATACTCATGTCTTCCATAGTGAAAGAATACTTATTTAATTTAATTTAATCTCCATAAGTAGGTATTTCCATGTTGAAGAATAGTTGATCCAAGTAGCGTGATTCTCACAGATTAAAGAATACTTTTCACGGACTGTAATAATGTGCGGTACAGGCAAAAATGGCCATAATATCCACCACTGGCTTTAGAAATATAATTAAGATGATATTTAGCAACACTCCAAACTGTTTTACTGACACTTAAGTTCACACCACGTGATCGTTGAACATCACTGCAATCAGCCGTCAAATTTAATAAAAATTCCCTGTTCCTTCTGCTGATGCATTTAGAAATGTTTTACTATAATTTGCAATGTGGATTTATTCCGTTGGATTTAAATGGCATGTCCTCACAAACATTTAGACCACATGTCTCCTATTTTCATGTCCTCGTGCACGCTGTATAAGATTATCGTAACGTTAGCAAAAACATCAAAATAAAGCAAAGCAATGCTTTAAATATCTTAATTGTTCACAATACTCACAATGATGAGTGATCATTTCCAATTTCTCTCACTAATAATATGTAGATTATTAGTCGTAACTTTCCACAGATATGAAACACGTCTACCCACCATGGGTTAACAAAAAGAGAGTATATCATGAATACGAAGTAAACTGTAGCAGCTGTAGTCAAGTGTTGATCCATCAAATTCCAATCGTGATTCTGCGATGTTATACCCTTATAAATAACCAAAAATAATTCCAAAAATTCCAATATAAGGGTGGTGATGAATTCCAAATATTTCCAGGCTTATAAATAATAAAGGATGTAGAAAAATAAATTATTTAGACTCCAAAGTCAATCGAGGAGCTCAAAGAGTTCACATGCTCCACGGGTGCGTTCATCATAGTTCCAAGATAAATTCTTCAATGTTGTCTTCAAGCTGCCATCGATCATCACCCCTTAAAACCTCAACAATTAACCAACTAGTGTCTGGGGTGATAGGCTCGCTTGCCAGCCAGCTAGCTCCGAAACTGTCACGAAGCTAGTAATTGAATGGAGATTGTTGGAAGAAATGAAAATCTAAAAACACTTGTAGTGGACGAAGTATTGAAGATAGAGATATGCTGTCGCGGACATTTTTGTAGAACTTTTCATGCTAACCAATCCTTACATGCATAGTATATAGTGTGCCCTTCCAGCAAGAAATATGCAAATCACAGTATGCCAGCAATGCTCAAATCGGGATTTTCGGGGTTTTGGTACGTTCTCCCACTCTGTGACTTACACATTTTGGATTAAATAGAGGATACACTTTCAAAATAAAAACAAATTCAACTCCTATTTAAACACATTTAATTAACCAAAATTATGGCGCTACAAACAAATAAAACAAATAAACTCTTGACCAAATCCTTCTAAACTTGTTCAAAGTGAACAATGAAAATATAAAACTTAAACAAACATTATATTAAAATAAATGGTTTCTTTCAAACCAGCAACTCATAATTATTTTCACTTCCATAAAGTATCTATCTTCAAGTCCACTATAATCACGAGCTCTAATGGCTCGATACTTTCCAATAAATGACGGTGTCCTTCTTTCATTCACCTCAATAACTATTTTATGAGTTTTCTTCTCATCAAACAAACATATAATCATATTTAAAGTACATATTACTTCTCTACTTAAATGTTTGGGCATACCACAATGTTCTCAACATTACCATCTCTCTCAAGTTTCACAAATCCACTACAGTGATCGGGAAACTACTTGTGTACTCCAGAGTTACAAAAGATTACTTGACAAAGTCAAAAACTATGATTACTCCCGGAATCTAGTTATCTTCATTGAACTCATGGAATCCTACATCCATACAACATTACCTTAGGGATTTTTATTTATTTATTTGTCTTATAAGACCATTATCACATAAGAAAGCTACGATCTGAACTGGCAAGCAATATTTCATATACATGGACCTCGGTTCAAACCCCGGGTCATTAACAACTTTTAAACACTCACGGTGTGTTACTACTTCTCTCGGGCGTTCCTTTCCGACCTGGCACAACTTACAATAACAAGGGTTAGACCGTAATCACTTGGGCGAGATTTATGGCTGAGAGGGGAACCTCTTGCCTAGCCCGCGCGTGGCAGCTATACTCAATGCTTTTAAAACAGATCTTTCTTTCTTTCTTTCTTTCTTTCTTTCTTCAGTTCTCTGGAGAGACCTGGCGTTTTCACTTCTCTCATTTACTTTCAACAAACATTATTAGGTTCATAAACCACTTTCGTAACCTTGGCATTGATTAATTATGAAGGGTCATCATTGATTGGTAAGAGTAATTCACATACAACGACGAATACTTAGGGGCTTCAACAACTAGACGAGTCAGGGTTCGACTCTCTGAACATGCCTCGGGAACCATTCCCATACTAGAGGACTTATATAAATGCGACTTAGGGTCGGCCGTGGCCTACATTACCTGCGCTCATAATACCATACATTTGCTCCCTATTACAATATAACATAACACACATAGCCTCGTGATCTACGTCACTATTGGAGGACTTTATCATGGCTCAATTACCGCAATCAACTACCCCTCATAAGTAATTTACCAAGTACATTTAGATTCTACGCATTCCTAGCGTGACAATTTACTTTAATGCGCTACATTGCGCTATACATTATTTTAAGGCCTAGCGTCTTCCAAAGAACTGATAAATTCCCATATAACAATTGATCAATATCTCAATTTTTATATTAATCCTTTCCCTTGACAATAATCGCTATATTTTAAGAACATGCATTAACACCATGTCTTTACTTTTATTAAGGCTCATTCAATTTAATCTTTCTTTATCTTTCTTTTCATTATTATTATGATTGCTTATTACGCTTGCTTTTGTAACATTTGCCAAATACACTGACATTTTATTTCATACATTTCCTCTACAGGATTTCACATAATTATTTATAATTTCTCAAAATTTATTTGTTCAGACCGTGCTCCTATACTGTTATTTGTTATTCAGTAACATCCCTCTATCTCAAACTCTGGTGGATTGTACACAAACACTTTCCCAACACAAAACATAATGAAAATCTTTACTCACATGTTATAGGTCGGTCCCTGACCTTCCTTTTTCTTGCGATGTTTCATTTTTGCCCACTATTTTGAAATTACACCATCTTGTACAAATTCATTTCATGTACAGACATATCTTGACACACATTTAACTCGTATACATTTAACACTGATAACATTTTAAAATACACTGGTGTATTCGTTTAGAATACACAATAAAACACTGAAAATCTTACTTTTTAACACAAATCTTTATATATTTACACTTCACAGATTCTAATCACTGAGGCTGCTCTTAAGCCTTTCACACGTGATTTCTTGACCTCCCGTCTCCAAGGGTGATATTTAGTAAATGTCGGCTTCCTATCCTGTCAGAAGGTGAAAGTCTCGAACCATCTACTTCTTCCCTGGAATAGTTCTCCTTCAAATCCCGTTTCCTGACGATCTGCTATTTTCTCTGACTCGAACGGCTCCCTTTTAGACCCTATTTGTTTGGTCTAGCGAAAGTCTATTCTGTCCACGGTCCCCCAGATAATCTATCGGTGACCTATTGATTTCTAGCAACTAATACTCCTCGTAACTTAGTGCTTTTTTAATAGTTCGTCTGCTTTCTTGAAGCAATGTCTATAATTTCCTTCTCCTTTCCGCTTATTCGGTTCTCGAATTCCTATCTTTCCGGAATACCTTGCGAACCTTGTTCTGTCCGTCCCTACTCGGGTTCTTTAAAGTTGATAGAATGTTTATCTCGCTGTTACGTTACTTCAATACGTTATGAGACTTTTGGTTGTTTAATTTAAGACCTATCGCCCTGGGTTCTAAGTTCGCAGCCTGCTTTGACTGTAATTTCTGAACTTTTCACTTTAAACTTTATACTGTCGGAACTAAATCCTGTAACTAGGATTTTCCTAATTCTCCACACGGCGATACTGTAATAATACTTCTTGGCTACTCCTTACAGATGCTCGTTGGTTATCGATACCGCGACGCTCTTGGCTATCGGATAATGTCTGTACGATGTGATACAGCGTTTCCTCTCAGGAATACTTGTATAGTCTTCGGCGTGATGTAGCACTATGACGCCCCTTGGGCTATCGGAAACTGCACGATGTGATGTAGCATCTCCCCTCAAGGAGTCTGTCGTAAACTGCATGTACTGATACAGCGTGACGCCCCCTCGGACTGTCGGAATAACTGCATGACTAGCTTGGTGCTGCCAGGAGTTTTATACTCTTTAGTCAAAAAAAGATAAAATCCTAGTCCTTTTCGTGACCAACTTTTGAAATAATTGTCGCACAATTATAAAAATTATATCTCCAGAAAGCTCGTCTTCCAAACGTAAAATGATCTCATTGCGCATGAAAATTGATCGTGCATTTCTGAGATATTAAATAATTTTCAGTCTTCCGCTGTGTGGGTGTTGCTGTCGATTTTTAATTCCCCACTCCTCGGGCCTCGGTAATTCCCCTATGACGTATGGATACGTTTGCACTTCTTTCCTGGACCATTGTTAAAAGCTTTTTCTCCACACAAAAATCTCTCTTCTGAAATCATTCACAATGCTGTATTTATTTACTTACTTTTATTTTTCCAAATGGGTTAAATTTAATTATTCTTCTTCTGGCACAGTTGCGCTGTTGCCGTTTTAATGCAAGGTAAGGGCGATTTCCGAGACGTGCTTCTCTCTCATACTGCCGAAACTTTCCACTCAGTCTATTTATACTCGTGACTGGCTCTATATCAATGAGTCAGGCATGATCTCATTTCCTGGCCACCTGTGTCTAACTTCTTACACAACGTTAGGCTAGCATCCTTGCTTGAAATCTTTCCATGTTCCATTAAAGACTGTATATTTCTTTCCTTCCTTTTACAAAAATACATGGATTCGACCCCCTTTGAGCCAATGGTACATGGGTTCAATAGATATTTTTAACAGTTTTCCCAGCGTAAGCTTAAAAAGCGCACAGACGGCAGTTTTCTCTTTCTCTTTTCGACTTTTTCACTGAAATCGTTCCAGCTTGGCTTCCTTTGATCATAAATAAATTATTATCTACAGAAACCTTCCTCGAGATACCCTTTACAGAATGGTGAAAGCCGCATCAAAATTCATTCAGTGGTTCTCGAGATTACCCATAACATCCACGAATCGGGGACTTTGTTTTATACTAAGTAGAAATAATAATAATAACAATAATAATAATAATCATAATAATAATAATAATTATAATAATAATATAATATAAACACCAGCCAAGGTGGAGTTAACGTACCTCGTTGGCATCGGGAGATTGTGGATTCGATTCAGACCAATAGCTGAGCACTGAATGGTAGTGGCTCTAGGACAGGTTTGCTGGTGGCGTTTAATGGTATTCTTACTTTTAGTCGGTGTACACAAAATCATTCCAATTACTGGAATATGTGAAAGACAACCTGAAATAAATTAGAATAAAGAAGAAGAAAACTAACATATGACATGTTTCGCTCGTCAAGTGAGCATCACCAAATCCTAGACAAATAGCTCTTCAAAACACTACCAAAACTACAGTTTATTTATTTATTTATTTATTTATTTATTTATCATATGGCTTTTAGTGCCGAGAGTGTCCGAATACAGTACATGTTCGGCTCGCCAGAGCCTGTAGCTGCTTCAAGCGGAAACCCATGGAGTGAGCTACAAGTTCTGTTCAATTTAGAGTAGTTCCTACTTTCGCTAAGCCTCCGTGGCTTAGGCGGCAGCACGCCGGCCTCTCACCGCTGGGTCCGTGGTTCAAATCCCGGTCACTCCATGTGAGATCTGTGCTGGACAAAACGGAGGCAGACAGGTTTTTCTCCGGGTACTCCGGTTTTCCCTGTCAAAATTTCATTCCAGCAACACTCTCCACTATCATTTCATTTCATCTGTCATTCATTTAATCATTGCCCCAGAGGAGTGCATCAGGCCTCGGCAGCCGGCACAGTTCATATCCTCGCCGCTAGATGGGGGCTTCATTCATTCCATTCCTGACCCTGTCGGAGACTGGAAGCAGGCTGTGGAATTTTCCTACTTTCACTACCAGATGTCACTTACACCTAGTGGTGAACGTTGGAACTTTGATAGAGCGTTACAAAGAAATCTAAACTAGAAATTTTGCTTCACACAAGTTTACTTATTGGAAGGATCTTTTACATGACATAAATCTATGACATGGGACCGCCGGCTTTACTTCCCCTCCGAAGGAAGGCATACTGAAGGATTTTAACGCTCTTAAAAAATCCGACGATTTCGGGCGGGTTTGAACCCGTGTTCCTGGGCACATCAGTTCAGCATGCTACCAACTACGTCACCCAAGCCGCTAAAACAGTAACACCTGCAGTTACACCTACATACAGTATCTGCCCTTCAAGAACAAAAACAAACAAACAACAAGATGTTCAGTAAAGAACATATAGCCTACTTTCTCCTAAATGTATGAGTATAGTTACAACTCGTTGTTATTATCAAAGAGTATAATAGAACTATTCTTTGTTGAAGACCTTAGAAACGATTTACCTCTACCAAACGCCACAACCTAGATAAAAACTGCTACCATCATTGAAGAAAGAAAGATAAGAAGTATATCAAGAATGTTATGTATCTGGAGACATAATCGACCGGACTGGCTGCGTGGCTCAGCGGTAACGTTCTCGCTTGCTGGGCCCTTGGTTGCAGGTTCGTATCCTGGCGCAGTCAGCTGGCATTTGAGGGTGCACAAATGCGAGGGAGCCGTGTCAGTACATTTACTGGCACGTTAAAGATCCCCTTCGGGCCAAAATTCCGGCACCCCGGTGTCTCTAAAAGCAGCAGTAGTTAAAAGGGATGTAAAACCAATAACATTATTATTATTATTATTATTATTATTATTATTATTATTATTATTATTATTATTATTACATATACGACCTGCCGTGGGCAACATCCAACTTTGAGTTGAGGCATGTCTTTACACGTCTGGTTGTGCATGGCTTTCACAACCCTAATTGAAAAAAAAGGAAGGAAGATTGTAGTTTTACGTGACCGTGAATCTTGTGATTATGAGCCACGGGACCTCCTTTTTACTAGGAATCCGAACCACAGGACATGGCATTTCACTTCGAAAATCTCACATGCATTGACCGGGAATCGAAAACCCTAATTGAATTAACAAATCTTTCCATCGAACAATATAATCCTAACAGAGCGAGTGCATTCTAGCGGCCAGAAGAAGAAACCTTTCAATAAAATCTGGAAGTTAATAAGTGGGTCGGCGTGCAGTTACCTTTTTGGCAGCTAGATGTCTCGAGTAAATCTGCTGGCGAATTATGTTTTAATTAAATATATATTTTACACCATAATATGCACAATATAACGCTTGATTTTAAAACATCTGAGTCATTACAAAACAATAAACATATAACATTTCAAGCAAAAAAATTAGCTCTGATCGGGTTTGAACCATAGGCATTTGAGCGATAGGCTAACGCTCTACCACTGAGCTAATTGTGTCAACGAATATCGATCTATATAAAATGATTTACATAGAACTTGTTAGCAAATAATGATTTATACTAAACGATTTCATCACTGGAGTATATTATTTATATATAAAGCATTTCATACAAAGTTTATTTATTTTGTATCAGTACGCTATATTGCATGCAATGCTCAAATTAGTGAAATATAAGTCAGACACAAGATATCCGCTGCCATCTTGTCTTATTACTGAATCAGCTCAGCTTTTTAAAATCTTGTCTGCACTATAGTATTACAAAATAAACTTTTAATTTCGAACGTGCCTCTTCCTTTAGAACAGTTAAAACGATTCTCGGCTCGATAATCGGAACTGGTGGGTCCCATGATATGGATTATAAAGTTTGCATAATTCGCACGGCCGCCATCCTGAAATGGTATGGCGGACGACCTTGTAGTTTGGTCACAAGACGCATCCTATACGAAGGTATGTTGTTACCAAATTTGGTAGAGATTGGATGATTTGGTTAGTCGTTATTTGATTTTACGTTTTGAACGTTTGAGTGGCCGCCATTCAGTTTTAGTAAAGATGGCGGCGATATAAAACATGACACTGAGGTGTCCTTTGCTAGTGCTACCTTTGTACCAAATTTCGTTCAATTCGCATTTACCGTGTTCGAATTGATAGGGGGGGACAGACATTCAGAGTACACACACTCACACACTCACAGACACACACACACATACTCACACACACACATACACACACACACACACACACACACAGACTCACACACACACATACACACACACAGACAGACACACTTTTTTCGCCCTGTGTTGATCTCATAAGTCTACTTTCATTTTTTGCAAAAATCGAAAGTAGGCTAAAAATAACCGTCAGAAAATGTAGTGAGCAACTTCAAGCACACGTTCCGTTAGCTCTTCTAGTGTATCTATCTCCCCGTGATACACTTTATATTACATGTGCCCCCAATAGAAAGAATTTAATGGGGCTTCTTGCTGGTCAGTCGATAGGGCCCGAGTGCCCGAATCAACTCTGCGGGTAGGTATCGACCAGATGGCGCGCACTAGGTTCACACTAGCTCCATCATGTTGGAACCACAGGGGCTGTCGGATATGGAGTGGAACATTGGTGGTGGAATGTCTTCCAGAAACTGTAACTAAGGTACGCGAGGTAATACTATGGGCCCTGGGGTAATGCTTGCCAATATCCTTATCCAAACATTTGTCGAGAAGAGACTGGTTATTTATTTATTTATTTATTTATATATCGTATGGCTTTTAGTGCCGGGAGTGTCCGAGGACATGTTCGGCTCGCCTGAGTCTGTAGCTGCTTCCAGCGGACACCCTTAGGGTGAGCTACAAGTTCCGTTCAATTTCGAGTAGTTCCAACTTTCGCTACCAGATATCAATAATACCTAGTGGTGAACGTTGGAACTTTGATAGAGCGTTCCGACGAAATCTAACCTAACAATTCAGCTTCACACAAGCTTAGTCCGTGGAAGGATCTTTTACATGCCATACATCTATATCATGGGACCACCGGATTTCCTTCCCCTCTGAAGGAAGGCATACTGAAGGGTATTTTAACGCTCTTACAAATTCAACGTCTTCGGCCGGGTTTGAACCCGCTATCTTGGGCACAGCATTTCAGCATGCTACTAACTACGCCACCGAAGCCGCTGGTGATAGGAACGTGCACACCATGGGGATTTTTCTCCGCCAACACGTGCATGTTGTGAACATTAGAAATGCCACCCCTCGTCTGTGAACAATGCACGATCTGCGGGTTGTTGAAAGACCCATTCGCAGAAGGCCATACGTGGTGCAAAATCTCTCTCCGTTATTACCTGAATACCCAGCATTGCAGGTCTTCCTATAATGTTCTTAGGACAGTCCAATTAGATACTCCCACCATTGCAACGATTTGGTGACTGATCCTGCTTGAGTCCACTTCAAAAAGTTCTAATATCCCGTCTTCTGCACGTAAAGCACGTCTAGGGCGACCCCGTTCACGAGTAGGCATGATATTCCCCACATCAGCTATTCACAGTTCAGCTGGAGTAATCATACACTGATATGGAGCCCTTCATTGTGGACATCATTCCACGTAGACCATAGCTGTAGTAGTAGCACTACGTTCTACTTCGTCATAAATGACAAACGTATCGAAATATTCCCCGCACTGAACTGTGCCATTGCTATTTGTGATGTTTGGCGGTGTTCGCTAGCTCACGCGGGGATGTCAACATTACGTCACTGTTTCCCCTCTCCCTCAACAAACGACACGACTTGCTTACTTCCTTCTTTAGGCTGCTACGCGACCCTGCGTAGTATTGTCTGACGTCCTCCGGCACTGAACGTTACGCATTCGTTTTTAAACTACGCCGACATACGAGAAGTTACAGGACATCGACAAGATTATCATTCCTTCAGATACATAATAGGATACCTATGAATATGAACAATTATCCGTCTCGTATTGCGATCCATTGCTGATGTACATCACTTGCCTAACGGCACAAACTAATGGCATGACATTTGCTGCGTACATTGTAATCTACTAACCAATGTAGAGTATATTATCTGTTGGATTTCCGTGCATGATTTACCTTTCACCCTGCATTTGAAATTGGGCGACCCCATCGCAAATTGGTTAATGCGCTAGGTTTTGATCTAAAGGGTCCCGGATTCCATTCCTGGCCGGACCATTGGGGATTTAAATTTCCTCGTCCAAGGGCTAGGTGTATGCAACGTCTTAATTATCCCTTCATCCTCATTAGGATACTCAGGTCGCCCACTGGAGTCAACTGGAAATACCTGCACTCGTTCTCCCAGGGAGCCTCATAAAAATCATATTATTATTATTATTATATAACTAGGAGGAACTACATTGGAGTAGGTGGAATATTATAAGTAGAGTACGTGCGCTGCGTATTCTCTGAGGATGTTAGTATGGGGAAGGAAATTAAATTCGACATGTAGAAATCCCAATGCAGTGATTTCTCAGTTGTGATCTACAGTATTCTTCAACAGCCCAGTCATATTGACCTTGAATAACTTACGGCGCAGACACGAAATTAATGGGACTTTTGAGTCAGCGTTTAGAACACCAAAATGAAGGTGTATACGAGTTTACAGCTTGTTATCTCTCATTCCGAGGTTGCCCCCCCCCCCCTCCTTTTTTTTGATTAAGTGACTGAACTAGAAGAGAAAAGTTCTGTAGCGTCAAAACTCTTCCTACATCGCTCAGTATTTAGACCCACCTTGATGTATGGAATTGAGACCAGAGTATATTCACGGTATCTGATACATATGTTAGAGGTAACTGATATGAGGGTAGCAAGATTGTACCTGCTCAGATGGTGAGGTCATGTGATGAGAATTGGGGAGGAGAGATTACAGATGAGAGTAATGAATTCGGCTGTAGAGAAAAAGAGAAGTAGGGATAGACCTAGGAGGCGATGGTTAGAGTCAGTGTTGAACGATTTCAAAGTGAGAAGTGTAGAAGAAGAGGAGGGTGCACTGCTAACTGCTAATAAGGGATCATGGAGGTGACTTGTTAGCAAACAGAACCAGGACGCTGAAAGGCAAGCAGTCTTAAATGTAAATGTACTTATGTTTGACCAAGCCAAAATATAAATATTATATGCCAGCAAACTGCATCTTAATGAGGATCATTATAGTACAAGTTTCATTACGATACAGGTTCTCCGCCAATCAGAGCTCAAGATTTTCATTACGATACAGCTGTTTGACCAATTAGGTAAGGATAGCATCGCACGTGCGCTTGACGCAATTGTTTCAAAAATCAAACATATCGGACACAAGTGACAACATTGAGGTTATAATACCCTTCTATCCATGCTTTTCTTTCAAAGTCAAGTCTTTGACAAACGGAAAATCAATATCCCAGCGCATGTGCTCTCTTCAGTGAACGCAACTGACGTAACCTTGACAGATATTTAAGAATATTTTTGTTCGAACATAACATAAAGTTATAATTATCGTTGAAACTAAGCAGTCGTATGCAACTCTCCTATAATGGTAATTAAGACACTCGTATGGAAATTATAAAACCCGCCTCGGTCGTTTTATAAACGTACTCGTGTCTTAATTATTGCCATTATAGGCTTGTTGCATGGTGTAATACGTACTTTGTTTGCTATTGTTATTATTATTAGTCTTTAATTATTATAGGTCTGCTAATAGGTCTGCTAACCATTTATCGAGAAATTTAATTTTCATCCACTTGCTCTCTAAAAGATTGAGAAGAGGCGAGTAGGTAGATAATACGCGCTGGGGATATCAGAAACAGCTGTGTCGTTAGATAAATTGGTACACATGGCGTTCCAGGGCTGACTCTCTCTGCTAAAGGAGCAATAACGGCTGCGTTCTCTCTTGAAACATTATATACGACCTAGCATTGCGGGGCGCTGTTATGGGCTTGTAAAACCAAGCATGAGAAGTAGAACAACCAGAGATGATAGTATCGTTGTGCTGGGAGTAGGACCTGATGACGCAATAAAGAACAACTTCACATTTTGTGGAACGATCTGTGAACCTTGTGGGATTACTCATCCTCTTATAATGTAGACCAGCCATCCGCAAACGCTGGTACGTGCGTTAAGTTTGCATCAGGGAGAGCACACTTCTAATATTAAAGAATATTTGCAAGTTTTCAACCCCCAACATTTAACATTCAAAATACCTCTAAATTAATTTGCAATCCGGCTGAAGATATTCGATTAGCATGGCTCATAATATGGAATGAAGCCCAATTGGCAAATATTCATTCATTAATGTGTGTGAATCCACTACTAAAAGATATTATACGTAACGACATTATGCCCTTTTGTGGGAGTTATTGTTCTTGGAGGAGACTTCAGGTAAGGTTGGCCTGTTGTGCAGCACGCTTCTCGCCATACAGTTATTCCCAATTGTATCAAATACTCTTCTGTCTGGTCCTTCCCCAAAATACGCCGCTTACATAAAATCACGCGATCGAAACCAGATGAATATGAATTTTCTAATCTTTTTCTACATATGTAAAGCGACTGCTCTTTTGTGGATGGTGAGGAATCATATGTTACTGAATTACCAGCTAGACTTTCAACGCATGAGGGTATCGTGACAGATTTACATCGAAACATTCACTTCTGCGAAGGTTATAATAAATTTCTCGAAAGTTTGCATTCTTACATCAAAAAATGAACAATGTAATGATATTAATTTTAAAGTCATTGAACTTATATCCAATAGTTCAAACCCACACATCAGCGTTAACAGATTAAATACTGAAGATGAAAGCCAGCTACTTCATTTCCCTACTATGTTGTTGTTGTTGTTTGAGTCTTCAGTCTGTTGACTGGTTTGATGCAGCTCTCCATGCTTCCCTGTCCTGAGCTAATCGTTTCATCTCTACATAGCTACCACACCCTACATCCGAGGCAATCTGTTTAACATATTCTAACCTTGGTCTACCCCTACAGTTCTTGTCCTCGACCCTTCCTTCCATAACTAAGCTTGCTATTCCTGGGTGTCTTAGTATGTCCTACTAACCTGTCTCTTCTCTTCATTAGCAGTCGCCAGAAACATCTCTCCTCTCCCACTCGTCTTAATACCTCTTCGTTTGTAACCCTATCTACCCATCTGATCTTCATCATTCTCCTGTAAAACCACATTTCAAATGCTTCAATTCTCCTCCTTTCTGCTGCACCAATAGTCCAAGTTTCACTTCCATAGAGTGCCACGCTCCAGACAAAGGCTTTCAAAAATGACTTCCTAATACCTAAATCTATATTTGATATCAACAGATTCCTTTTTTGTAGAAATGCTTTCCTTGCCTGAGCCAACCGACTTTTTATATCCTCTTTGCTTCGTCCATCACTGGTTATTTTGCTTCCTAAGTAACAGAAGTCTCCTACTTCCTTCAGCTTTTCACCTGCTAATTTGATGTCTCTTTATATATACGCAGATGATGTAGTAATTGGAGCAAAGAGTTTGGAAGTTCTGCAGGAATGTCTGCTTCTCTGGGCCGAGAGGAACAAATTACAGATCAACGAAAATAAAACAGCCCACATGGTCTTCCGTAAGGGAGGAATGATTTCGAATAGAGATAAGATTTATTACAGACCTAGAGATTTACCGATAACAACCGTCAAGAATTTTAACGATTTAGGGTTAATTTTCCAGACGACAGGAACTTCTTTCACAATGCATGTGGGAAACAGAGCGACTGCTGCACTAATAGCTATGAACAACATACAGCATTTGCGTCAACTATCTTTAGTTACTGCTATGAAGCTCTTTGTTTCCACACTGACACCTATTTTAACCTACGGTCTGGAACTGATCTGGCCTCATCTGACCAAAACCAACTTAAAGGAAACTAGTTGAAACCCGTCAAAAATGACGGTCAATAGAAAAATATTTACTGAAGAATTTTCTTATGTAGGCCTACTGTATATTCTTTGTACGATTATTTTTTGGCTCTATTGAAACTATAAGGGCGTCAAAAGATTGCACTCTCAACATTGCAAAATTCTGCTGGCCATGACTGAAAAATTGATGAGGCAAATTGAGACCTATACGTTCCAGAGTTTTCCCTTGAGCTTCATTGATTGTGACAGAGTATGCCAAATAAATTGGAAAATATTGCCTCTTAAAACAAAATGATAGTGTTTTATCGGATGCTGTTAAATCAAGTAGATGGATTAGACCTCTCTGCCTAATTTTAACAGCACTTATTATTTCCAAATCCAAGCAATATGGTTGCAGTTAGGAGCCCTTGGGAAACGTTCAGATTTCTAACCAGCATAACGGTTCAAGCGTTTGGAATATGTGGAGGCAAGTCATTTAGTTCCAAGGAATTCAAGAACTCTGAGGAGTCTAATAAAACTGGCCGCAAACCGTCACATATAATTTTGGAATATAACGAAGAAATGCGATGATGTGCATCTCCATACATCTTAAAACAATGTGGACCGTATGGGTGTGGCACAGTAACATTGGCACCAAATGAAACGAAGGACATAGCATTGTACTGCCGATTAGTCTCTCTGACATTCCTTGAGATATCATCTCCAGTGAAAAATAATTGTTGCAGCATGTCAAATGTTTTATATTTAGTCAGATTAATTTTACATTACAACAGCAAAGGTCAAAGTAACCAAGTGAAGATTTCTCTCAAGAGAAATACAGTGCAGAACAATGTTTAAATTTGTTCGTCAAGGACCCTACACTGTAACGGTATAGTATCTGGAATTGTATCTGAAATGCCGTATTCATATTGGAGTTTAAAATTAGCTTCGTATTTTTCTCCGATTTCCCACTTGTTTGCGGCTAATGTTCTATTTCGTAAAATGGGTTTATTTATAGCAGCATTTCTCCCCAAACTAACGTCATAGCTTATTAAATAACACTATAGTGGCCTGCATCAACGCAGCTGCCAAATATTAAATAGCAAATAATAACTTACTTCCATTGCCAAAATCAACTGCGTGGTTAGACTCATTGTTATGTACTCTAAAAAAATAATCAATAAACAACAATATTCACTTTTACAACTAAGTTCAGAGACTTCCATTCTCAAGTTGGTTGCTGATGAGAATGCGATGAGACTGATCGCCAATAATAAAATCCTTGCAATTTTTGCAATTTGCTTGCAAACGCAACTCAGGATGACGAACTTCATTTTGAAATAAACAGAATGAAACTGCTCTAAATAATCAATTTCCATCACCTGTTGAAGGTACAATACTTTGCATTTCCATGACAGTAAATTATGCAAGGGAGCATAGAATCACTTCGCCACTACTGGAATGAGCATGGACTCACTTCGCCAGCCTCCGTAATGGAGGGAGTTTTAGAATTATATGTTCAGTGTTTTTCAAAGATCGTATTAACACAGGGAAGCCCAGTCTTAAGGCTACATTCTGAGCTATCGCCCCAGATTCCAGGTTCGATCCCTGCTCTGCCAAGAAATTTAATTCTGGTCTGAGAGCTGGAACGGGGCGCACTCTTGAGGCAAAACTAAGAAGAGCAAAATTTGATTCCCATCTCAACAATCTTGGATGAGGTTTTCCGTGGTTTCCCACTTCCACTCCAGGCAAATACCGGGATAGTTCCTAACTTAAAGCCTCAGTCGTCAACTCTCCATTCCCCATACTAATTACAAATGCACACATCAATACAGCCATCACATTAACACAGGTTATCAGAGAAAGGTTTACACTCACACACCAAAGTAGACGGGGCTGAGTGACCACGATGTCTGAGTCCATCAAATGAATTATGTTCGACAATTTTCTCTCAAGGCGAAGCGATTGTGCCGATATTTATTTAATAATTTAAAAGTATCTGGGAACGTAAATCATGGAGAATTCCTTACCTTACGGGAATAATAAACGTAACATATGTTTAGACAATGTAATACCAATTGCAAGATAGAATAATTGGGAAATAGAATTACATGTCTGAGGTGGGAATCAAACTCCTTCGACGATGCATAATCAATTTCGTTGTCCACAATGTTAGCCGCTGAGCCACCCAGACAACGAAATTAGAGTGCAATATTAAGAGACGTAAACAACAAACGCACTTAACTGCCAGTTACAGTTCATCAATATTTCCCTTATTTCATGATTCTCAACTCCCTATTCCCCATACTAATTACAAATGCACACATCAATACAGCCATCACATTAACGCAGGTTATCAGAGAAATGTTTACACTCACACACCAAAGTAGATGGGGCTGAGTGACCACGATGTCTGAGTCCATCAAATGAATTATGTTCGACAATTTTCTCTCAAGGCGAAGCGATTGTGCCGATTTTTATTTAATAATTTAAAAGTATCTGGCAACGTAAATCATGGAGAATTCCTTACCTTACGGGAATAATAAACGTAACATATGTTTAGACAATGTAATACCAATTGCAAGATAGAATAATTGGGAAATAAAATTCCATGTCTGAGGTGGGAATCAAACTCCTTCGACGATGCATAATCAATTTCGTTGTCCACAATGTTAGCCGCTGAGCCACCCAGACAACGAAATTGGTGTGCAATATTAAGTGACGTAAACAACAAACGCACTCAACTGCCAGTTACAGTTCATCAATATTTCCCTTATTTCATGATTCTATTCCAGTATATATCGGGATACAACATAAGCGACATTTCCCTTTTCAATTCTCATAAACAAAGATCACACTACGATACGGTGGATCTTTTATCCGCCATTTCTCTCATGAAGAAACGCAATTGTGGCAACGCGCAATTGCCACATATATTACCTTTTTCTTTAAACATATAAAAATATACCGTAACATATATTTTCCATTTAAAGACACACTGCAAATCTGCATGCCAAGAGCTTTCGTTAGAATGCCATACGAAGCCAATCGGTTAAGTCGTTTTCAAAATCTCGTGTGTACAAAAAATACCTTAGTGTTTTAAATATATATGTTTTAAATGGCAACAGAGAATTCGTTACTTTACAGGAATGATAAAAGTGAAATATGTTTCTACACTGTAATACCAATCGTAGGAAGGAAGAAAACAAAAAAAAACATATCCGAGGTGGGAATCGAACCCTCTCGACCATGCAAAAGATGGCAACAGAGAATTCGTTACTTTACGGGAATGATAAAAGTGAAATATGTTTCTACAATGTAATACCAATCGTAGAATGGAAGAAAACGAAAATAAAAAAAACATAACCGAGGTGGGAATCGAACCCTCTCGATGGGAACAGAGAATTCGTTACTTGACGGGAATGATAAAAGTAAAATATGTTTCTACAATGTAATACCAATCGTAGAATGGAAGAAAACGAAAATAAAAAAAACATAACCGAGGTGGGAATCGAACCCTCTCGATGGGAACAGAGAATTCGTTACTTGACGGGAATGATAAAAGTGAAATATGTTTCTACAATGCAATACCAATCGTAGGAAGGAAGAAAACGAAAATAAAAAAACATATCCGAAGTGGGAATCGAACCCTCTCGATCATGCATAATACAAATCTCTGGGCAGTAACCTTATCCCCTCGGCTATCCAGACAACTGTCTGACTCTGCAGTATTAAGCTATCTAACCAGTATACACACTCAACCTGCAGTTTATGTCCTTCAATTCGTGGTTTATTTAATATAATTCTATTTCAATGCATATTGTAAAAACATAACTAACATTATTGGAGACCCTTTTTAATTCTCATAAGCAAAGATCTCAGTTAGACGCGACCGGAATCGCCATTTTCCTTGTTGAGAAAGGCCATTGTGCGCATGCGCGGGAGTGTCAAATATTACATATTTCTTTAATCATTTAAAAATATACCGTAACATATATTTTCCTTTTAAAGAAACTCTGCAAAGCTGCATGCCAAGAGCTTTCTACAATGCAATACCAATCGTAGGAAGGAAGAAAACGAAAATAAAAAAACATATCCGAGGTGGGAATCGAACCCTCTCGATCATGCATAATACAAACTTCTGGCCAGTAAGCTTATCCCCTTGGCCATCCAGACAACTATGTGATATTGCAGTATTAAGCTATCTAACCAGTATACACACTCAACCTGCAGTTTATGTCCTTCAATTCGTGGTTTATTTAATATAATTCTATTTCAATGCATATTGTAAAAACATAACTAACATTATTGGAGATCCTTTTTAATTCTCATGAACAAAGATCTCAGTTAGACGCGACCGGAATCGCCATTTTCCTTGTTGAGAAAGGCCATTGTGCGCATGCGCGGGAGTGTCAAATATTACATATTTCTTTAATCATTTAAAAATATACCGTAACATATATTTTCCTTTTAAAGAAACTCTGCAAATCTGCATGCCAAGAGCTTTCGTTAGAATGTCTTACGAAGCCAATCGGTTAAGTCGTTTTCACAATCTCGTGTGTACAAAAAACAGCTTAGTGTTTTAAATATATAGATAGATGTTTTAAATGGCAACAGAGGATTCGTTACTTTACAGGAATGATAAAAGTGAAATATGTTTCTACACTGTAATACCAATCGTAGGAAGGAAGAAAACAAAACAAAAACATATCCGAGGTGGGAATCGAACCCTCTCGACCATGCAAAAGATGGCAACAGAGAATTCGTTACTTTACGGGAATGATAAAAGTGAAATATGTTTCTACAATGTAATACCAATCGTAGAATGGAAGAAAACGAAAATATAAAAAACATAACCGAGGTGGAAATCGAACCCTCTCGATGGGAACAGAGAATTCGTTACTTGACGGGAATGATAAAAGTAAAATATGTTTCTACAATGTAATACCAATCGTAGAATGGAATAAAACGAAAATAAAAAAAACATAACCGAGGTGGGAATCGAACCCTCTCGATGGGAACAGAGAATTCGTTACTTGACGGGAATGATAAAAGTGAAATATGTTTCTACAATGCAATACCAATCGTAGGAAGGAAGAAAACGAAAATAAAAAAACATATCCGAAGTGGGAATCGAACCCTCTCGATCATGCATAATACAAATCTCTGGGCAGTAACCTTATCCCCTCGGCTATCCTGACAACTGTTTGACCCTGCAGTATTAAGCTATCTAACCAGTATACACACTCAACCTGCAGTTTATGTCCTTCAATTCGTGGTTTATTTAATATAATTCTATTTCAATGCATATTGTAAAAACATAACTAACATTATTGGAGACCCTTTTTAATTCTCATAAGCAAAGATCTCAGTTAGACGCGACCGGAATCGCCATTTTCCTTGTTGAGAAAGGCCATTGTGCGCATGCGCGGGAGTGTCAAATATTACATATTTCTTTAATCATTTAAAAATATACCGTAACATATATTTTCCTTTTAAAGAAACTCTGCAAAGCTGCATGCCAAGAGCTTTCTACAATGCAATACCAATCGTAGGAAGGAAGAAAACGAAAATAAAAAAACATATCCGAGGTGGGAATCGAACCCTCTCGATCATGCATAATACAAACTTCTGGCCAGTAAGCTTATCCCCTTGGCCATCCAGACAACTATGTGATATTGCAGTATTAAGCTATCTAACCAGTATACACACTCAACCTGCAGTTTATGTCCTTCAATTCGTGGTTTATTTAATATAATTCTATTTCAATGCATATTGTAAAAACATAACTAACATTATTGGAGATCCTTTTTAATTCTCATGAACAAAGATCTCAGTTAGACGCGACCGGAATCGCCATTTTCCTTGTTGAGAAAGGCCATTGTGCGCATGCGCGGGAGTGTCAAATATTACATATTTCTTTAATCATTTAAAAATATACCGTAACATATATTTTCCTTTTAAAGAAACTCTGCAAATCTGCATGCCAAGAGCTTTCGTTAGAATGTCTTACGAAGCCAATCGGTTAAGTCGTTATCACAATCTCGTGTGTACAAAAAACAGCTTAGTGTTTTAAATATATAGATGTTTTAAATGGCAACAGAGAATTCGTTACTTTACAGGAATGATAAAAGTGAAATATGTTTCTACACTGTAATACCAATCGTAGGAAGGAAGAAAACAAAAAAAAAACATATCCGAGGTGGGAATCGAACCCTCTCGACCATGCAAAAGATGGCAACAGAGAATTCGTTACTTTACGGGAATGATAAAAGTGAAATATGTTTCTACAATGTAATACCAATCGTAGAATGGAAGAAAACGAAAATAAAAAAAACATAACCGAGGTGGGAATCGAACCCTCTCGATGGGAACAGAGAATTCGTTACTTGACGGGAATGATAAAAGTAAAATATGTTTCTACAATGTAATACCAATCGTAGAATGGAAGAAAACGAAAATAAAAAAAACATAACCGAGGTGGGAATCGAACCCTCTCGATGGGAACAGAGAATTCGTTACTTGACGGGAATGATAAAAGTGAAATATGTTTCTACAATGCAATACCAATCGTAGGAAGGAAGAAAACGAAAATAAAAAAACATATCCGAAGTGGGAATCGAACCCTCTCGATCATGCATAATACAAATCTCTGGGCAGTAACCTTATCCCCTCGGCTATCCAGACAACTGTCTGACTCTGCAGTATTAAGCTATCTAACCAGTATACACACTCAACCTGCAGTTTATGTCCTTCAATTCGTGGTTTATTTAATATAATTCTATTTCAATGCATATTGTAAAAACATAACTAACATTATTGGAGACCCTTTTTAATTCTCATAAGCAAAGATCTCAGTTAGACGCGACCGGAATCGCCATTTTCCTTGTTGAGAAAGGCCATTGTGCGCATGCGCGGGAGTGTCAAATATTACATATTTCTTTAATCATTTAAAAATATACCGTAACATATATTTTCCTTTTAAAGAAACTCTGCAAAGCTGCATGCCAAGAGCTTTCTACAATGCAATACCAATCGTAGGAAGGAAGAAAACGAAAATAAAAAAACATATCCGAGGTGGGAATCGAACCCTCTCGATCATGCATAATACAAACTTCTGGCCAGTAAGCTTATCCCCTTGGCCA
The DNA here is from genome assembly GCA_946902985.2 of Meconema thalassinum. Taxonomy (NCBI): domain Eukaryota; kingdom Metazoa; phylum Arthropoda; class Insecta; order Orthoptera; family Tettigoniidae; genus Meconema; species Meconema thalassinum. The sequence continues at coordinate 597,089,816 of OX336388.2, read as the reverse complement.
TCCAGACAACTATGTGATATTGCAGTATTAAGCTATCTAACCAGTATACACACTCAACCTGCAGTTTATGTCCTTCAATTCGTGGTTTATTTAATATAATTCTATTTCAATGCATATTGTAAAAACATAACTAACATTATTGGAGATCCTTTTTAATTCTCATGAACAAAGATCTCAGTTAGACGCGACCGGAATCGCCATTTTCCTTGTTGAGAAAGGCCATTGTGCGCATGCGCGGGAGTGTCAAATATTACATATTTCTTTAATCATTTAAAAATATACCGTAACATATATTTTCCTTTTAAAGAAACTCTGCAAATCTGCATGCCAAGAGCTTTCGTTAGAATGTCTTACGAAGCCAATCGGTTAAGTCGTTTTCACAATCTCGTGTGTACAAAAAACAGCTTAGTGTTTTAAATATATAGATAGATGTTTTAAATGGCAACAGAGGATTCGTTACTTTACAGGAATGATAAAAGTGAAATATGTTTCTACACTGTAATACCAATCGTAGGAAGGAAGAAAACAAAAAAAAAACATATCCGAGGTGGGAATCGAACCCTCTCGACCATGCAAAAGATGGCAACAGAGAATTCGTTACTTTACGGGAATGATAAAAGTGAAATATGTTTCTACAATGTAATACCAATCGTAGAATGGAAGAAAACGAAAATATAAAAAACATAACCGAGGTGGAAATCGAACCCTCTCGATGGGAACAGAGAATTCGTTACTTGACGGGAATGATAAAAGTAAAATATGTTTCTACAATGTAATACCAATCGTAGAATGGAAGAAAACGAAAATAAAAAAAACATAACCGAGGTGGGAATCGAACCCTCTCGATGGGAACAGAGAATTCGTTACTTGACGGGAATGATAAAAGTGAAATATGTTTCTACAATGCAATACCAATCGTAGGAAGGAAGAAAACGAAAATAAAAAAACATATCCGAAGTGGGAATCGAACCCTCTCGATCATGCATAATACAAATCTCTGGGCAGTAACCTTATCCCCTCGGCTATCCTGACAACTGTTTGACCCTGCAGTATTAAGCTATCTAACCAGTATACACACTCAACCTGCAGTTTATGTCCTTCAATTCGTGGTTTATTTAATATAATTCTATTTCAATGCATATTGTAAAAACATAACTAACATTATTGGAGACCCTTTTTAATTCTCATAAGCAAAGATCTCAGTTAGACGCGACCGGAATCGCCATTTTCCTTGTTGAGAAAGGCCATTGTGCGCATGCGCGGGAGTGTCAAATATTACATATTTCTTTAATCATTTAAAAATATACCGTAACATATATTTTCCTTTTAAAGAAACTCTGCAAAGCTGCATGCCAAGAGCTTTCTACAATGCAATACCAATCGTAGGAAGGAAGAAAACGAAAATAAAAAAACATATCCGAGGTGGGAATCGAACCCTCTCGATCATGCATAATACAAACTTCTGGCCAGTAAGCTTATCCCCTTGGCCATCCAGACAACTATGTGATATTGCAGTATTAAGCTATCTAACCAGTATACACACTCAACCTGCAGTTTATGTCCTTCAATTCGTGGTTTATTTAATATAATTCTATTTCAATGCATATTGTAAAAACATAACTAACATTATTGGAGATCCTTTTTAATTCTCATGAACAAAGATCTCAGTTAGACGCGACCGGAATCGCCATTTTCCTTGTTGAGAAAGGCCATTGTGCGCATGCGCGGGAGTGTCAAATATTACATATTTCTTTAATCATTTAAAAATATACCGTAACATATATTTTCCTTTTAAAGAAACTCTGCAAATCTGCATGCCAAGAGCTTTCGTTAGAATGTCTTACGAAGCCAATCGGTTAAGTCGTTTTCACAATCTCGTGTGTACAAAAAACAGCTTAGTGTTTTAAATATATAGATGTTTTAAATGGCAACAGAGAATTCGTTACTTTACAGGAATGATAAAAGTGAAATATGTTTCTACACTGTAATACCAATCGTAGGAAGGAAGAAAACAAAAAAAAAACATATCCGAGGTGGGAATCGAACCCTCTCGACCATGCAAAAGATGGCAACAGAGAATTCGTTACTTTACGGGAATGATAAAAGTGAAATATGTTTCTACAATGTAATACCAATCGTAGAATGGAAGAAAACGAAAATAAAAAAAACATAACCGAGGTGGGAATCGAACCCTCTCGATGGGAACAGAGAATTCGTTACTTGACGGGAATGATAAAAGTAAAATATGTTTCTACAATGTAATACCAATCGTAGAATGGAAGAAAACGAAAATAAAAAAAACATAACCGAGGTGGGAATCGAACCCTCTCGATGGGAACAGAGAATTCGTTACTTGACGGGAATGATAAAAGTGAAATATGTTTCTACAATGCAATACCAATCGTAGGAAGGAAGAAAACGAAAATAAAAAAACATATCCGAAGTGGGAATCGAACCCTCTCGATCATGCATAATACAAATCTCTGGGCAGTAACCTTATCCCCTCGGCTATCCAGACAACTGTCTGACTCTGCAGTATTAAGCTATCTAACCAGTATACACACTCAACCTGCAGTTTATGTCCTTCAATTCGTGGTTTATTTAATATAATTCTATTTCAATGCATATTGTAAAAACATAACTAACATTATTGGAGACCCTTTTTAATTCTCATAAGCAAAGATCTCAGTTAGACGCGACCGGAATCGCCATTTTCCTTGTTGAGAAAGGCCATTGTGCGCATGCGCGGGAGTGTCAAATATTACATATTTCTTTAATCATTTAAAAATATACCGTAACATATATTTTCCTTTTAAAGAAACTCTGCAAAGCTGCATGCCAAGAGCTTTCTACAATGCAATACCAATCGTAGGAAGGAAGAAAACGAAAATAAAAAAACATATCCGAGGTGGGAATCGAACCCTCTCGATCATGCATAATACAAACTTCTGGCCAGTAAGCTTATCCCCTTGGCCATCCAGACAACTATGTGATATTGCAGTATTAAGCTATCTAACCAGTATACACACTCAACCTGCAGTTTATGTCCTTCAATTCGTGGTTTATTTAATATAATTCTATTTCAATGCATATTGTAAAAACATAACTAACATTATTGGAGATCCTTTTTAATTCTCATGAACAAAGATCTCAGTTAGACGCGACCGGAATCGCCATTTTCCTTGTTGAGAAAGGCCATTGTGCGCATGCGCGGGAGTGTCAAATATTACATATTTCTTTAATCATTTAAAAATATACCGTAACATATATTTTCCTTTTAAAGAAACTCTGCAAATCTGCATGCCAAGAGCTTTCGTTAGAATGTCTTACGAAGCCAATCGGTTAAGTCGTTTTCACAATCTCGTGTGTACAAAAAACAGCTTAGTGTTTTAAATATATAGATAGATGTTTTAAATGGCAACAGAGGATTCGTTACTTTACAGGAATGATAAAAGTGAAATATGTTTCTACACTGTAATACCAATCGTAGGAAGGAAGAAAACAAAAAAAAAACATATCCGAGGTGGGAATCGAACCCTCTCGACCATGCAAAAGATGGCAACAGAGAATTCGTTACTTTACGGGAATGATAAAAGTGAAATATGTTTCTACAATGTAATACCAATCGTAGAATGGAAGAAAACGAAAATATAAAAAACATAACCGAGGTGGAAATCGAACCCTCTCGATGGGAACAGAGAATTCGTTACTTGACGGGAATGATAAAAGTAAAATATGTTTCTACAATGTAATACCAATCGTAGAATGGAAGAAAACGAAAATAAAAAAAACATAACCGAGGTGGGAATCGAACCCTCTCGATGGGAACAGAGAATTCGTTACTTGACGGGAATGATAAAAGTGAAATATGTTTCTACAATGCAATACCAATCGTAGGAAGGAAGAAAACGAAAATAAAAAAACATATCCGAAGTGGGAATCGAACCCTCTCGATCATGCATAATACAAATCTCTGGGCAGTAACCTTATCCCCTCGGCTATCCTGACAACTGTTTGACCCTGCAGTATTAAGCTATCTAACCAGTATACACACTCAACCTGCAGTTTATGTCCTTCAATTCGTGGTTTATTTAATATAATTCTATTTCAATGCATATTGTAAAAACATAACTAACATTATTGGAGACCCTTTTTAATTCTCATAAGCAAAGATCTCAGTTAGACGCGACCGGAATCGCCATTTTCCTTGTTGAGAAAGGCCATTGTGCGCATGCGCGGGAGTGTCAAATATTACATATTTCTTTAATCATTTAAAAATATACCGTAACATATATTTTCCTTTTAAAGAAACTCTGCAAAGCTGCATGCCAAGAGCTTTCTACAATGCAATACCAATCGTAGGAAGGAAGAAAACGAAAATAAAAAAACATATCCGAGGTGGGAATCGAACCCTCTCGATCATGCATAATACAAACTTCTGGCCAGTAAGCTTATCCCCTTGGCCATCCAGACAACTATGTGATATTGCAGTATTAAGCTATCTAACCAGTATACACACTCAACCTGCAGTTTATGTCCTTCAATTCGTGGTTTATTTAATATAATTCTATTTCAATGCATATTGTAAAAACATAACTAACATTATTGGAGATCCTTTTTAATTCTCATGAACAAAGATCTCAGTTAGACGCGACCGGAATCGCCATTTTCCTTGTTGAGAAAGGCCATTGTGCGCATGCGCGGGAGTGTCAAATATTACATATTTCTTTAATCATTTAAAAATATACCGTAACATATATTTTCCTTTTAAAGAAACTCTGCAAATCTGCATGCCAAGAGCTTTCGTTAGAATGTCTTACGAAGCCAATCGGTTAAGTCGTTTTCACAATCTCGTGTGTACAAAAAACAGCTTAGTGTTTTAAATATATAGATAGAGCAAGTAAAGTCTATCTTCCTAAAGAAAGCATTGTGTGTATCGAAATTTACTCCGTCCCGGCTAATGTATGAGCTGTCTGCAGAGCCATTCTGTATTGAGCAAATCAGACTACAAATGCAGCTTCCATCTAGCGCTGCCTATCAGGAACTTCTTGCGGAATTTCAATCAAAAAAGAAAGAAATATGGTTGGACTTCTATGGGACAGAAGCGATGTTATCGTCTAACTGGAAGAGAGCAGACTACGATTTACGACACACTGTGACGCGTTTCGCAGTCCATGGATTTCATTTCAGGTGTTGCGGAAGAAAAGACTTTCACACTCCAAATGCAGCTACATGCATATGTGAATTGTGTAGCGAGCCCTGTGACCGATATCATGCGGCATATTGTAAAAGAAGATTAACTTCCCTGACGCAATTTTGTAGCGACTGACAGTACCTGCATTGTATTTTTAGCCTACTTTCGATTTTTGCAAAAAATGAAAGTAGACTTATGAGATCAACACAGGGCGAAAAAAGTGTGTCTGTGTGTGTGTATGTGTGTGTGTGAGTCTGTGTGTGTGTGTGTGTGTATGTGTGTGTGTGTCTGTGTGTGTGTGTGTGTGTGTGTGTCTGTGTGTGTGTGAGTGTGTGTACTCTGAATATCTGTCCCCCCCTATCAATTTGAACACGGTGAATGCGAATTGAACGAAATTTGGTACAAAGGTAGCACTAGCAAAGGACACCTCAGTGTCATGTTTTATATCGCCGCCATCTTGACGGAAACGTAATGGCGGCCACACAAATGTTCAAAGCTTAAATCAAATTACGACTAACCTAATCATCCGATCTCTACCAAATTTTGCAAAAACATACCTTCATGGAGGGAGCATCTTTTGACCAAACCAATAGGTCATCAGCGTAATAGTTTACGGATGGCGGCCATCTTCGTGTGAAAATGGATTCCCCCTATTAATTCGAACACGGTGCAACCGAATGGAACGAAATTTGGTACAGAGGTAGTACTAACAAAAGACACCCCAGTGTCACGTTTTATATCGCCGCCATCTTGACGGAAACGTAATGGCGGCCACACAAATGTTCAAAGCTTAAATCAAATTACGACTAACCTAATCATCCGATCTCTACCAAATTTTTCAACAACATACCTTTATGGGGGGAGCATCCTTTGACCAAACTAATAGGTCATCAGCGTAATAGTTTGCGGATGGCGGCCATCTTTGTGTGAAATTCGATTCCCCCTATTAATTCGAACACGGTGCAACCGAATGGAACGAAATTTGGTACAGAGGTAGTACTAACAAAAGGTACCCCAGTGTCACGTTTTATATCGCCGCCATCTTGACTGGAACGTAATGGCGGCCACACAAATGTTCAAAGCTTATATCAAATTACGACTAACCTAATCATCCGATCTCTACCAAATTTTGCAACAACATACCTTTATGGGGGGAGCATCCTTTTACCAAACTAATAGGTCATCAGCGTAATACTTTGCGGATGGCGGCCATCTTTGTGTGAAAATCGATTCCCCCTATTAATTCGAACACGGTGCAACCGAATGGAACGAAATTTGGTACAGAGGTAGTACTAACAAAAGGCACCTCAGTGTCATGTTTTATATCGCCGCCATCTTGACGGAAACGTAATGGCGGCCACACAAATGTTCAAAGCTTAAATCAAATTACGACTAACCTAATCATCCGATCTCTACCAAATTTTGCAACAACATACCCTTATAGAGGAAGCATCCTTTGACCAAATGAATAGATCATTAGCTTAATAGTTTGCGGATGGCGGCCATCTTTGTGTGAAAATCAATTCCCCCTATTAATTCAAACACGGTGAAACCGAATGGAACGAAATTTGGTACAGAGATAGCACTAGCAAAGGGCATCTCAGTGTCATGATTAATATCGCCGCCATATTGACAGAGACGTAATGGCGGCCACACAAATGTTCAAAGCTTAAGTTAAATTACGACTAACATAACCATCCGATCTCTACCAAACTTTGCAATAACATACCTTTATGGAGGGAGCATCCTTTGACCAATCTAATAGGTTATTAGCCTAATAGTTTCCGGATGGCGGCCATCTTTATGTCAAAATTGATTCCCCCTATTAATTCGAACACGGTGGAACCGAATGGAACGAAATTTGGTACAGAGGTAGCACTAGCAAAGGGCACCTCAGTGTCATGTTTTATATCGCCGCCATCTTGACTGAATCGTAATGGCGGCCACACGAATGTTCAAATCTTAAATCAAATTACGATTAACCTAATCATCCGATCTCTACCAAATTTTGCAACTACATACCTTTATGGAGGGAGCATCCTTTGACCAATCTAATAGGTCATTCGCCCAATAGTTTGCGGATGGCGGCCATCTTTGTGTCAGAATTGATTCCCCTAGTAATGCAAACACGGTGAAACCGAATGGAACGAAATTTGGTACAGAGATAGCACTAGCAAAGGGCATCTCAGTGTCATGATTAATATCGCCGCCATATTGACAGAGACGTAATGGCGGCCACACAAATGTTTAAAGCTTAAATCAAATTATGACTAACATAACCATCCGATCTCTACCAAACTTTGCAACAACATACCTTTATGGAGGGAGCATCCTTTGACCAATCTAATAGGCCATTAGCCTATTAGTTTGCGGATGGCGGCCATCTTTATGTCAAGATTGATTCCCCCTATTAATTCGAACACGGTGGAACCGAATGAACGAAATTTGGTACAGAGGTAGCACTAGCAAAGGGCACCTCAGTGTCATGTTTTATATCACCGTTATCTTGACGGAAACGTAATCGCGGCCACCCAAATGTTAAAAGCTAAAATGTAATTACGACCAACCTAATAATCTAGTCTCTACCAAATTTTGCAACACCATATCTTTATGTGGGAAACATATTCTGACCGAACTGCAAGAACATCAGCCCAATAGTTTGCAGATGGTGGCCAAGTATGTGTGCAAATCGATTCCCCCTATCAATTCAAACACGGTGAAACCGAATTGAACGAAATTTGGTACAGTGGTAGCACTAGCAAAGGGCACCTCATATTCATGTTTAATATCCCTATAGCACGTTGTATTTCAACAAGCTACTACAACCAACATTCAATCATACTCCTTGAAAAGGACAAAGAGTTATAACAATACCCATGCATTTAGGAGAAAGTGGGCTATATGTTCTTTACTGAACATCTTGTTTCATTTTAAGTTGTTTCTCTCTGACCTATACACCTTCTTATCGGGTTAAACTCGATTTGATAGTGTCACTTCAGATGTAATTTAAGCAAGTGGCAACGCTTTGCTAAATATATAAGTCCACGTTGGGGTATACAACTATACAAATTATTCGGAATAGATGACATGAATACAACTATTCTCACGAAATTCTCAGAAATAGACAAAAGACTTATTGAAATGAAAATCCACAGCCTGCTTCCAGTCTCAGACCGGGTCAGGAATGGAATGAATGAAGCCCCCATCTAGCGACGAGGATATGAATTGTGTCGGCTGCCGAGGCCTGACGCACTCCTCTGGGGCAATGATTAAATGAATGACAGATGAAATGAAATGATAGTGGAGAGTGTTGCTGGACTGAAATTTTGACAGGGAAAACCGGAGTACCCGGAGGAAAACCTGTCTGCCTCCGTTTTGTCCAGCACAGATCTCACATGGAGTGACCGGGATTTGAACCACGGATCCAGCGGTGAGAGGCCGGCGTGCTACCGCCTAAGCCACGGAGGCATCTGACAAATGTCTTATTATATTTCATTAATATGACGTGGATATAAAGTATTACTACAGCAAATATCTTAAAAGATACTACCTCCAAGTGTTTGAAAAAACATCATACGTCGGGCGATGACGTAGTCTTAAAAGACGTAATTATGTACTCCATGTAAATCCACATAACTTCAAAATACTTCACCTAAGTATTTTACAACACCCTGGTAAAACCTACAATTTTTAGCTATATTCCCCTCAACACTCGTAAATCACACTGTACTTCATTCAGATTCACATTATAATTTCTTAATAATCGTCACTCTCACAGTGGTTGAAAAACTTTCTCTAACTTTGACCATTATCTCGTGGTTTCAATAATCCACAAACTCATTTTCATTATGAATTATTCTTCAATTATAATTCAACACAATGACTAATTAACGTGAGAAATCTTAATAACAGTATTTTCCAAGAATAAAATCTTTTCATAGCTTAATAAATATACATTTTCGAGTTTTTAGTTTCTGATAGATTATCAAAATATATCTATATATGCATCTTTATTTTTGACTTCGGGATTTATGATAATTATTTAGAAACAAGTTGTTCAGTAAAGAGCATATAGCCTGCTTTCTCCTAAATGCATGGATATTGTTATAACTCTTTGTCCTTTTCAAGGAGTAGGCTATAATTGAAATTTGGTTGTAGTAGCTTGTTGAAATACAACGTGCTATACGGATATTAAACATGAATATGAGGTGCCCTTTGCTAGTGCTACCTCTGTAAAAAATTTCATTCAATTTGGTTTCACCATGTGTGAATTGATATGGGGAATTGATTTGCACAAATAAATGGCCGCTATCTGCAAACAATTGGGCTAATGACCTTGTAGTTCTGTCAAAAGATGCTTACCCCAAAATGGTATGTTGTTGCAAAATTAGGTAGAGATCAAATGATTAGGTTGGTCGTAAATTTATTTAAGCTTATAACATTTGGGTGTCCGCCATTCCGTTTTCGTCAAGATGGCGGCGATATAAAACATGACACTGGGGTGACCTTTGCTAGTGCTACCTCTGTACCAAATTTCGTTCAATTCGGCTTGACCATGTTTGAATTGATAGGGGTGAATCGATTTGCAAACATACATGGCCGCCATATGCAAACTATTAGACCGATGACCTTGTAGCTTGATCAAAGATCGCTTCTCACATAAAGGTCTGTTGTTGCAAAGTTTGGTAGATCTCAGATGATTAGATTGGTCGTAATTTGATTTATGCTTCTTATATTTGGTTGGCCAATATTACGTTTCCGTCAAGACGGCGGCAATATAAAACATGACACTGAGGTGCCCCTTGCTAGTGCTACCACTGTACCAAATTTCGTTCAATTCGGTTTCACCGTGTTTGAAACGATAGGGGGAAGCGATTTGCATACATACATGACCACCAACCGCAAATTATTGGGCTGATGACCTTGTAGTTTGGTCAAAATATTCTCTAGGCCTATATAAAAGTATAACGTTGCAAAATTTGGTAATGATCTGATGATTGAGTTGTTCGTAATTTGATTCAAGCTATTCATATTTGGGTGGACGCCATTACGTTTTCGTCAAGATGGCGGCAATATAAAACATGACACAGGAGTGCCCTTAGCTATTGCTACCTCTGTACCAAATTTCGTTCAGTTCGGTTTCACCGTGTTTGAATTGATACGGGGAATCGATTTGCACACATGCATGGCCGCCATCTGCAAACTGCTAGGCTGATGACCTTTTAGTTTAGTCATAAGACGCTCGCCCTATAAATATATGTTGTTGCAAAATTTGGCCGAGATCGAATGATTAGGTTAGTCGTAGTTTGATTTAAGCTTTGAACATTTGGGTGGCCGCCATTACGTTCCTGTCAAGATGGCGTCCATATAAAACATGCCATTGAGGTGCCCTTCGCTGTATCTACCTCTGTACCCATTTTCGATCAATTCGGTTTCACCGTGTTCGAATGCATAGGGGTGGGGACAGACATTCAGAGTATACACACTCACGCACACACACACACACACACACACAGACACACACACAGACAGGCACACATTTTTTGGCCCTGTTTAGATCTCATGAGTTTACTTTCATTTTTTGCAAAAATCGAAAGTAGGCTAATAAAGTCAATCAGAATTAAATTCCAAATCTCAAGAAAATTCCGATGATGAAAAACAATAAAATCTCCAACTAGAATAAGAGAAAATAAATCGAATCCAAAATAATTCGATAAGAAATTAAGGTTAGTCAAGAATGTGGAAAATTCACCTCTCCAGAAACACTCAACAAACTAAGAAATCCCCTACACCATGAGTCATTCCCGCTAACAGAGTGAAACATTGTTTTTTAGCCTACTTTCGATTTTTGCAAAAAATGAAAGTAGACTTATGAGATCAACACAGGGCGAAAAAAGTGTGTCTGTCTGTGTGTGTGTATGTGTGTGTGTGTGTCTGTGTGTGTGTATGTGTGTGTGTGAGTCTGTGTGTGTGTGTGTGTGTCTGTGTGTGTGTGAGTGTGTGTACTCTGAATATCTGTCCCCCCCTATCAATTTGAACACGGTGAATGCGAATTGAACGAAATTTGGTACAAAGGTAGCACTAGCAAAGGACACCTCAGTGTCATGTTTTATATCGCCGCCATCTTGACGGAAACGTAATGGCGGCCACACAAATGTTCAAAGCTTAAATCAAATTACGACTAACCTAATCATCCGATCTCTACCAAATTTTGCAAAAACATACCTTGATGGAGGGAGCATCTTTTGACCAAACCAATAGGTCATCAGCGTAATAGTTTGCGGATGGCGGCCATCTTTGTGTGAAAATGGATTCCCCCTATTAATTCGAACACGGTGCAACCGAATGGAACGAAATTTGGTACAGAGGTAGTACTAACAAAAGGCACCCCAGTGTCATGTTTTATATCGCCGCCATCTTGACGGAAACGTAATGGCGGCCACACAAATGTTCAAAGCTTAAATCAAATTACGACTAACCTAATCATCCGATCTCTACCAAATTTTGCAACAACATACCTTTATGGGGGAGCATCCTTTGACCAAACTAATAGGTCATCAGCGTAATAGTTTGCGGATGGCGGCCATCTTTGTGTGAAAATCGATTCCCCCTATTAATTCAAACACGGTGCAACCGAATGGAACGAAATTTGGTACAGAGGTAGTACTAACAAAAGGTACCCCAGTGTCACGTTTTATATCGCCGCCATCTTGACGGAAACGTAATGGCGGCCACACAAATGTTCAAAGCTTAAATCAAATTACGACTAACCTAATCATCCGATCTCTACCAAATTTTGCAACAACATACCTTTATGGGGGTAGCATCCTTTTACCAAACTAATAGGTCATCAGCGTAATACTTTGCGGATGGCGGCCATCTTTGTGTGAAAATCGATTCCCCCTATTAATTCGAACACGGTGCAACCGAATGGAACGAAATTTGGTACAGAGGTAGTACTAACAAAAGGCACCTCAGTATCATGTTTTATATCGCCGCCATCTTGACGGAAACGTAATGGCGGCCACACAAATGTTCAAAGCTTAAATCAAATTACGACTAACCTAATCATCCGATCTCTACCAAATTTTGCAACAACATTCCCTTATAGAGGAAGCATTTTTAACCAAACGAATAGGTCATTAGCTTAATAGTTTGCGGATGGCGGCCATCTTTGTGTGAAAATCAATTCCCCCTATTAATTCAAACACGGTGAAACCGAATGGAACGAAATTTGGGACAGAGGTAGCACTAGCAAAGGGCATCTCAATGTCATGTTTTATATCGCCGCCATATTGATAGAAACGTAATGGCGGCCACACAAATGTTCAAAGCTTAAGTTAAATTACGACTAACATAACCATCCGATCTCTACCAAACTTTGCAATAACATACCTTTATGGAGGGAGCATCCTTTGACCAATCTAATAGGTTATTAGCCTAATAGTTTCCGGATGGCGGCCATCTTTATGTCAAAATTGATTCCCCCTATTAATTCGAACACGGTGGAACCGAATGGAACGAAATTTGGTACAGAGGTAGCACTAGCAAAGGGCACCTCAGTGTCATGTTTTATATCGCCGCCATCTTGACTGAATCGTAATGGCGGCCACACGAATGTTCAAATCTTAAAATCAAATTACGATTAACCTAATCATCCGATCTCTACCAAATTTTGCAACTACATACCTTTATGGAGGGAGCATCCTTTGACCAATCTAATAGGTCATTCGCCCAATAGTTTGCGGATGGCGGCCATCTTTGTGTCAGAATAGATTCCTCCTATTAATTCAAACACGGTGAAACCGAATGGAACGAAATTTGGTACAGAGATAGCACTAGCAAAGGGCATCTCAGTGTCATGATTAATATCGCCGCCATATTGACAGAAACGTAATGGCGGCCACACAAATGTTTAAAGCTTAAATCAAATTACGACTAACATAACCATCCGATCTCTACCAAACTTTGCAACAACGTACCTTTATGGAGGGAGCATCCTTTGACCAATCTAATAGGTCATTAGCCTAATAGTTTGCGGATGGCGGCCATCTTTATTTCAAAATTGATTCCCCCTATTAATTCGAACACGGTGGAACCGAATGAACGAAATTTGGTACAGAGGTAGCACTAGCAAAGGGCACCTCAGTGTCATGTTTTATATCACCGCTATCTTGACGGAAACGTAATCGCGGCCACCCAAATGTTAAAAGCTAAAATGTAATTACGACCAACCTAATAATCTAGACTCTACCAAATTTTGCAACACCATATCTTTATGTGGGAAACATATTCTGACCAAACTGCAAGAACATCAGCCCAATAGTTTGCAGATGGTGGCCAAGTATGTGTGCAAATCGATTCCCCCTATCAATTCAAACACGGTGAAACCGAATTGAACGAAATTTGGTACAGAGGTAGCACTAGCAAAGGGCACCTCATATTCATGTTTAATATCCCTATAGCACGTTGTATTTCAACAAGCTACTACAACCAACATTCAATTATACTCCTTGTAAAGGACAAAGAGTTATAACAATACCCATGCATTTAGGAGAAAGTAGGCTATATGTTCTTTACTGAACATCTTGTTTACTTTTTCAATGGCCATTGGCTGCATTAAAATTATTATTATTAATTTGATGTCCATAGAGGTTTCTGATTTATTTCGGCTGCATTCTAGTATTTTTAGTCTATTTTCAATTTTGAAAAAATAGGCTTATGAGATCACCTTTTGTCCGTGTGTGTGTGCGTGTGTGTGTGTGTGTGTGTGTGAGAGAGAGAGGTGTGTGTGTGTGTGTGTCCCTAATAAATTCTAAACGGCTGGAGCGATTTCAATGAAACTTGGGAAGTTCAGAGCACTAATTCGGGCGACTCCGACCGTGCCCTTCAAATTTTGTTACGTCTCACCAATCCAACATGGCGGATGTGCGAAATATTTCACCAGCATTCAATATCTCCGAAACTATTACCGATATCACCCTGGAACTTTTTACGCTGATAAAGGGAACTACTAGAAGTTCACCTATGTGACTCTTTAAAAATTGGTAACTACAAAACCAACATGGCGGCCAAGCGAATTTGCGAGTTTTAATAGTCGTTTCTCGCGATTTAACCAACGAAAAGCAATAAAATTTGGTACAGTATATGTTTATACACTTTGTAATGCACCGACATCTAACTTCGTTCAATTGTTTACATAACCACAAAATGGCGGATGTGCGAAATATTTCACCGGCATTTTATATCTCTGATAATATTAGCGGTATCACCCTGAAATTTTGTACGGAGATAAAGGGAACTGCTGGAAGTTCACCTATAAGATTTTCAAAAACCGTTTAACTACAAAACGAACATGGCGGCCAAGCGAATATGAAAATTTAAATAGACCTTTCTCGCGATTCAATGTTCCGAACACATTGAAACTTGGTACAGGAAATGTTTATTCACATTGTAATGCACTGGTATCTAATTTATTTCAATTGTTTACATAACCTCAAGATGGCGGCTGTGCGAATTTTAAAATTAAGTTTTTATTTCTTGTGTCGTAATTATGCGATCGATGTGGAAGTTTGAATAATGAACCTACGCAATAATTTTCCTTTAATGATACATGACTCTATGGCCTATACATTTAACAATCCAACATGGCGACCATCCGAAATATTTAGACGGCTATGAATATCTAAGAATCTATTGCAGCAATCAAACTGAATATTTTTATGTTCATAGGGGCTATGAACATAAGTTTACCTATAGGACTTTCAATAACCTGGTGATCATAAATCCAACATGGTGGCGATGCGAAGTATAAATATTCACATGGACGTTTCTCGCAATTTAACCATCCGAGTGCAGTGAAACTTGGTACAGTACATCCTTATATGAATGTTAATTCACTGGCATCTAATTTATTTCAATTTTTTCCATATCCACAAAATGGCAGCTGTGCGAAATTTTAAAATCTAGTTTTTACTTTTTGGGTCCTAATCATGCGATTGAAATTTGAATGCTACACGTACACAATAATCTTCATGTAACAGTACATAAATCTAGGTCCTACATAAATAAAGTCCAACATGGCGACCATCCGAAATATTTAGTCGGTTCTCAATATCTACGAATCTATTACAACAATCAAACTGAAATTTTGTATGCTGATAGTGGCAATTAACATAAGTAGGATATATGAAAATAGGCTCTATAGTTCTTCACGGAACTACTTGTTGTTTTACAATTATTAATTTTCATCATGTATTCTTTCCGTAAGACGGAGTCCATACCATTCAAAAACGCATTCAAATCCTCAGGCTTGTCGGCCAAGATGACGATGTCATCAGCAAATCTCAGAGTTGAAATGATTTCTCCTTGAATCTTCACTCCCACTTTAAATTTTTCTCTAATTTCCTTCATTGCTTGTTCAATGTAAAGATTGAAAAGTATGGGTGATAAGTTGCAGCCTTGCCTAACACCTTTCTGAATATCAGCTTCTCTCTCATGTCCTTCAGCTCGAATGACTGCTTTCTGGTTTCTGTATATATTGCTGATCACCCTCCTATCCCCGTACTTTATTCCAATAGATTTCAAAATGTCAAACAATTTAGTCCAATCAACGTTATCAAAAGCCTTTTCTAAGTCTACAAATGCCATGAACGTTCGCTTATCTTTCCTTATTCTACCCTCCACAAGACTTAGTACAGCTTCCCTTGTTCCTACATTTCTCCTGAAACCAAACTGGTCTTCACCCAACTCCGTTTCTATCTGGCTTTCAATCCTCTTGTAAATTATTCTGGACAGGATCTTTGAAGCATGAGTAATCAAGCTAATTGTACGGTAATCTTCACATCTGTCAGCTCCCAATTTCTTTGATATTGGAATGATTACATTCTTCTTGAAATCAGGGGGTACCTCACCTGTTTCATAAATCCTACACACCAAGTGAAATAGCCTGATCAGACCTTCATATCCTATGCAGCGTAGCAACTCAATCGGTATATCATCTATGCCTGGTGCTTTGTTCCAGCTTAAGTCTTCCAAAGCTCTATCAAATTCTGATCTCAATATTAAATCTCCTTTCGCATCCTCACCAATTTCCTCCTCCCTTTCCATTGCATGATTCTCAATCTCCTTTCCCTTATATAAACTCCCTATGTAAGCTTTCCATCTCTCAACCTTTTCTTCTCTATCTGTTAGAGGCTTTCCATTTGTGTCCTTAATATTACAGCACTTAGTCTTCTTTTCCCCAAATGTATTCTTAATCCTTCGATAAGCTGTGTCTACTTTTCCTAATTTCAGACAATTTTCTATACCTGCACATTTCTCTTTCAACCATTCTTCTTTCGCTTCCTTGCACTTCTTGTTGACCTCATTTCTCAGACGTCTGTATTCTGCTTTCCCCTTTTCATCTCTTACATTCTTGTGTTTACGCCTTTCATCCATCAATTCTAGTATATCCTGAGTGATCCACGGTTTTCTACCTATTCTTTCTTTCCTACCAATGTTTTCTTCTGCGGATTTTGTTATTTCATTCTTCAAAAGTGCCCATTCGTCTGCAATTGAAGTTTGTTTAGGGTTTTTCATTAGTCCTTCCTTTATACTCTTCTTGAATCTTTCGTTTACATCCTTTACATTCAGTCTGTCTATTGCCCACCTTTTTGGCTTTTGACTTTTCTTCAGTTTCTTCAACTTTAATCTGCATTTCATTACAACCAGATTGTGGTCCGAGTTTATGTCAGCACCAGGATATGTTTTAAAATCCAAAATCTGGTTTCGAAACCTCTGCTTGACCATAATGAAGTCGATTTGGTAACGCCCTGTATCTCCTGGTCTCATCCATGTGTATATTCTTCTATTGTGGTTATTGAATAAGGTGTTATCTATGACCAACTCATGATCGGTGCAGAATTACATCAGCCTGCTTCCTCAATCATTCCTTTCACCTAATCCGAAATCTCCTACTATCTTCCCTTCTCTCCCTTTTCCTACCACAGCATTCCAATGTCCCATTACTATAACATTTTCATCACCCTTGATATACCTCAGAATATCGTCTATTTCTTCGTAGACCTATTCAACATCCTCATCATCTGCTTGACTGGTAGGCATATAGACTTGTACCACTGTGGTGCACGTAGGATTAGTAATGATTTTTGCTACAATAATCCGTTCACTATATTGCTCATAATATTCCACCCGCTGTCCAAGTTTTCTACTCAATTTGAGACCATCCCCTGCTTGGCCATTGTTTGATTTAGTGCTAATGACCCTATAGTCTCCTGACCAAAAGTCCTGTTCTTCCTGCCAGCGCATTTCACTAATCCCAACCAAATCCAACCTTAACCTATCCATTTCCCTTTCTAAGTTTTCTAACCTTCCACTTCCTAGCAGACTTCTAACATTCCACGCTTCGATCCGTAGAATGTCAGATTTCCTCTTTGTCACTTCTGTGATGTTAACTCCCTCTCGAGTAGTCCCCACCCAGAGATCCGAACGGGGTACTAGTTTACCTTCGGATTGAAATTTTACAAGGGAGGAGGCCATCATCACATGTAATTATGCATAGAGAGGTGCATATCCTCGAGAATAGCATTACGGCTGTAGTTTCCCGTTGCTTTCAGCCGTGCAGCAGGACGCAGTGTAGCCATTATTTGGCTTATATTATCAATATCTTAACCCTCTATAAGACTAGTAAAGAATTGATTTATTCTGAAGGGCTGCTACTCCCTTTCAGAATAAGTAAAGAGCAATTCTACTAATAACCTTCTACTAACAATTAAATACCAAAATTCTACTAACGTAGAAAAAATCTTAAGTTCCACCAACAACAAATACTACCACTAAAACAGTCTGTCACCAGGCACACTCACATGCACCCTCACACATCACAGTCTACTGAAACAACGAACTATAACTAATAAACAATACAACTGCTACCAGACAAACTCTCACACCACAGTCAAATAGAACAATGACCTACGTCTAATATACAAACTAACTACATACTTACAACTAAAACTAACTACATACTTACTGTACTGTAATTTGAATTGACATTATTTACAAAATGCAATTTAGATAGAAAATACTTACAAAAAGTAATTTAGATTCAAAATAGTAAAAAATGCAATTGAGAATAAAAATACTTACAAAATACCCACCCTACACAATGTAATTTAGATTGAGAATACTTGCATAATGCGGTATAGGTTGAAAACACTTATAAAATGCAATTGAAATGCAATACTATGAATTATGACATATCAACTATGAAATACGACTTAAAACTATGTAATATGACCTAATAACTATGAAATATGCCCTAAAACTCTGATATATGCCCTAAAACTGTGAAATATGACCTAAAATGTGAATAATGACCTAAAACCTATGAAGTATGCCCTAAAACTATGTAATATGACCTAAAAACTATGAAATATGCCCTAAAACTAGAGACAGTATCAACTTTTAAATTCTTGGAATTCTGTTTGATAGTAAATTAATTTGGATTCCATACCTGAAAAATCTCAAGGATGAGTATTATTATTATTATTAGCGTATGGCAAGGAAATTATAATGTAAGATAAGTTGCTACTATAGAATTCTGCAATTCCTTGGAATTAAGTGATTCCCCTCCACATACTCCAAACGTTTGAGCCATAGTTATAGACCTTAGGAATCTGAACGTTTTTCCAGGGCTCCTATATGGAACCGTATTAATTGTAAGAAATATGTAGGAAATTGCTTGGATTTTGGATATAATAAGTGCACTTGAATTAGGCAGAGAGCTCTAATCCTACGGCTTGATTTAACACCTTCCGATAAATCACTTACCGTACATTTTTCTTTAAGAGGAAACAATTTCCAATTAGCTTGTCATAATTTATCACGATCAATAAAACTCAAGGAGAAACTCTGGATCGTAAAGGTATCTTTTTACCTCAACAAATTTTCAGTCTTGGCAAGCAGTATGTTGCAATCTTTTGACGCCCTTAAAGTTGCAACAGTGCCAAATAATTAAGAAAAAATGTATGAGATATTGTTGTCTTAAGTGGCGGAACTACGAGGTCATCTGCCCCTACAAAGAATGTAACTTATATAAGAAAATTCTTCAGTAAATATTTTTTCCATTGTCCACCATGTTTTGACGGGTTTTAACTAGTATGTTATTAACAAAGTAAACATCTGTCCTTCTGAAAACAATAACAATCGTGGTTAGACAACAATGAAATGGTACAAAAACAAAGCGAACTCGCTTCTAAGTGTCCCTTTTGTAAACAAATATTGAAAATCTGTATCATATGATGATCAGTATTAGTCATTAGTAGTGCGCCCCACACTTGGAGGAGGCATGCTCTGAATGAGACAATCAATTTTATCTTGGGGTGAGAGATCCCACTCCTCCATGGCAGCCTCAGCATACAAATCATTGTTGGCGGCTGTCCATACTTTAGTTGAGCAGTATATAATGAGCCGTCTGGTCTTTCGCAGATGTTGTCGCAGTGGAAATGTGTGTGTTCTTATTAGCCTGGCGCTGGGCCCATGAAACCGGACTAAAGAAAAGAAGGTGTCATAGGCGATGGATTGAACGTACATTCACTGCCATGTGAATGCAAGTTCTATTCGAATGCGCTAATCATAAGAACCATGGGCCTATCTTAGCTTAGCCTAATAGCTTAAGAATAAAGATCTAAACAAATATTAAATAAGGTACGCAAACGCCACACTTAAATAAAGGAACGGTAACGTATATATTCTCAAAGCAAATTGTCTTGAGTAATGACGAGGAACCGTATACATCGTAAGATAAGGTAAGGTAATATGCTCGTCTAACATAACACAAGAGATAACTAAACCGAACGAGGAACCGTAACATTAAGGTTATGTGAGAATATGCAGTAAAGGTAGGGGAGGGACACGTAAATGAGAAGATAAACTCATAATGAGTAAAATTACATTGTGAAGGGAGACAGACTATAAGGGCTAGACAAGAAGTCAGGAAACGTGAGTCTGCCGTCGAAGAGGGATCGGCAACTCTGATATTCCCGGAGAAAGCAAGAGGTGAGGGAATCTAAGATAGGTCGGAGAATAAATAAAAGCACGCGTAGACATGACGTGAACAAAACAAACATAAAAATGAGGAGCAAGAAACCGAAATGAAATATATAAAGGAAAGTTAACGTTACACATTACAAAGATATCCATCAAGATAAGTTCCGTAAAAAGGTAAGTCAATCTCATGGATTTGCGTATGAAAACACAATCCTAAGATAAAGTAGACCGATAAAGATAAAAGTTAAGGTGCTGATCTTACTGTGATGTACGTACCATCCAGTAAACCGAACCATAACCAACATAAGAGGTACGACGATAATGAGACAAACGAAAAAGGAACGATACAGGCATACAATGGGCATACTAGAAAAGGCTAGATGCCCTAGTATTCCTTACGCAAGCCACATATCCACACTCACACACAAGGAAAATTAAGCCGTGACTCACCTTGATGGATTCAGCTTATCCGACATCACGAGATAGCATGAAAATAAATGGAAATACACGTCTCTACGCGCACCTTTAAATACATAACCATAAAAGGGGAGAAAACGGAATTGAAGACAGTCATCTCGAATACGAGAGCGGGAGCACAAACAAAAAGGTCCTACCAGGATAGAAAAAACAGAAGACTGATCGATATGAGGGTTGTTACAGGTGACGGAAAAGAGAATGTAAAAGGAAAGAGGTGTCACTGATCACAATTCGGCATAGTAAGAAATCACTATAACGAACCTTAATCAGCAAATATAGAAATATCCACTGATCTGCTCGGTTACCCTGGCCAGTAATAACCCTGAAGAATAGAGAACAATTCCGATAATTGACACGCCGAATAAAAGTGAAAAAGGGGAAAACTACAGGTGGAAAAGAAAAACGGTTCAGATTCCCACACACTCCCCCAAAATTTTTGTTACGTCCACCAAAATAGACGAACAAAAATTTTTATGAAACAAACACAAGGAAGGGAGAAGGGAATCAAACGGGTACATCACGAAAAAGTGACGGGAAGGAGCCTAGAAGTAGAGGGAAGACGGAGAGGTCTCAAAAAGAGTGTACTTCAATAAAGATAAATATAAGAATCAAAAGACGAAAAGTTTACAATAAGAACGTAAGTTGAACCAGATAAAATAAAATAGTTAAAATAAAATAAAAACCCTGGCTTCCTCGCCAAAATATTATACAAAAGTTACAAAGTTACAGATTTACAATATATAATAAATATAAGTACACAAAAGCTGTCTTCCATAATCTCCCAAGATAGGATGTCAGAGAGCACATATTGATAATTAACTAAAACAAGAAGGAACGATTAATAGAGAGCGATATTAACTTATTCTAAAAATGGGATAAAGTTGAGTGGTGACTACCACGGTATTCCGACAAAGATTAAATTTGGGACGAAGAAAAAAAGACTAGACTTCATCTATTTAACTATTATTCGAAGGAATAACTTGAAAAGAAGTAGATAATTATAATTGATAGCAACGCCATCTTGCGCCAACACACGTAAACTTGAAGAAATAAGCTGAAAAACATGTCACAAGAGAAATGCACATTCAAGAGAAAAAGAAGGTATTGCTGCAGACTATCATTACTTACATGTTCCACGGTACGCCTCTGTATTGCTCACAGAGTGGAGCTCACCAAGACCTAGTCAATTACCTGAAATGTAATGGCATACCTTCCTGCAATGAACCTATCTTACTGATGGAAGGAAAATCAGTTATCACCGAAGCGTAGTCTCTGCTGAAACAAAACTTACTCCCCTGCAGCTCCATACATTCACGGTACAGGGGATTCTTTTAAGCAGTTCCAGCATCGAACCGGCGACCTGGAAGCATTCACGTGAGTACGGGCATCTACATCATGGTTGTGGGAAGGAGGGGTACTACGTTGGACGTGATTCACAGCATTAACGCGAACATAAGTTCTATGTGAATTAACAGAGGCGAAGGTATTGCCTCGATTGTTGCAGTGTAGTGTCGACCAACGAGCTGGAGTAGTATTACAGCGTTGCTCACATGCAGGTACAGTATATCGATCTTATAACTACACTCATTCATGTTGAACGCTAATTCAGGGAACATAAGTTCAAAAGGTCGTGGAGGTGGGATATATCGATTACACAATCAGGCAGTTGCTTCAAATTCACGCCCTTGAACAAGAATGTCTTCAAGATCTAATACTGAAGAACGGCGAATAAACTGTTCATATGAGGGATGTAAATTATAATAAACAGTATTAAAAGTTTCACAAGAAGACAGTGAAACTGAAAGACGGGCTATTAGGGCACGGATCACTGTGACATAATCATGAATATTCTCGCCGGTGTTGCTATACAGGTTTGTCATCACACTCGCAGAAAAGGCACGAAAATATAATTGATACAGTTCTTACCATTACAATAAAGCTCAAAACTGTTTGCTACGGCAAGAAATTATCACCAGGATGATAATTTTCACAACAGTTTGTTTTTATCCTTATTTCATAACAATCTCCAGCCATCGTTTAGTCTCGACATGAAAAACAACAAACAAATGATAAGTACCATATTGCCAACTTACACATATAGGTGGACGTATTTGTGGGCTAAGCGGTGCTCTTATGTCATTTTGGGGAATGAAACTAGGTGTAGTTACATGTTGAGCGATGCATTCGAATAGTAACCACAATCTCCTGCTACCATTTTGAGCCGTCTGGCCTTTCGTAGATGTTGTCGCAGTGGAAATGTGTGTGTTCTTATTAGCCTGGCGCTGGGCCCATGAAACCGGACTGAAGTAAAGAAGGTTTCAGAGGCGGTGGATTGAACGTACATTCACTGCCATGTGAATGCAAGTTCTATTCGAATGCGCTAATCATAATAATCATGGGCCTAGCTTAGCTTAGCCTAATTGCTTAAGAAATAAAGATCTAAACAAATCGTAAATAAGGTACGCAAACGCCACACTTAAATAAAGGAACGGTAACGTATATATTCTCAAAGCAAATGGTCTTGAGAAATGATGAGGAACCGTATACATGGTAAGGTAAGGTAAGGTAATATGCTCGTCTAACATAAGACAAGAGATAACTAAACCGAACGAGGAACCGTAACATTAAGGTTATGTGTGAATATGCAGTAAAGGTAGGGGAGGGAAACGTAAATGGGAAGATATACTCGTAATGAGTAAAATTACATTGTGAAGGGAGAGAGATTATAAGGGCTAGACAAGAAGTCAGGAAACGTGAGTCTGCCGTCGAAGAGGGATCGGCAGCTCTGAAAACCCCGGAGAAAGCAAGAGGTGAGGGAATCTAAGAAAGGTCGGAGATTAAATTAAAGCACGCGTAGACATGACGTGAACAAAACAAACATAAAAATGAGGAGCAAGAAACCGAAATGAAATATATAAAGGAAAGTTAACGTTACACATTACAAAGATATCCATCAAGATAAGTTCCGTAAAAAGGTAAGTCAATCTCATGGATTTGCGTATGAAAACACAATCCTAAGATAAGTTAGACCGATAAAGATAAAAGGTAAGGTGCTGGTCTTACTGTGATGTACGTACCATCCAGTAAACCGAACCATAACCAACATAAAAGGGATGACGATAAAGAGACAAACGAAAAAGGAACGATACAGGCATACAATGGACATAATAGAAAAGGCTAAATGCCCTAGTATTCCTTACACAAGCCACATATCCACACTCACACACAAGGAAAATTAAGCCGTGACTCACCTTGATGGATTCAACTTATCCGACATCACGAGATAGCATGAAAATAAATGAAATACACGTCTCTACGCGCACCTTTAAATACATAACCATAAAAGGGGAGAAAACGGAATTGAAGACAGGCATCTCGAATACGAGAGCGGGAGCACAAACAAAAGGGTCCTACCAGGATTAAAAAAAACAGAAGACTGATCGATATGAGGGTTGTTACAGGTGACGGAAAAGAGAAAGTAAAAGGAAAGAGGTGTCACTGATCACAATTCAGCATAGTAAGAAATCACTATAACGAACCTTAATCAGCAAATATAGAAATGTCCACTGATCTGCTCGGTTACCCTGGCCAGTAATAACCCTGAAGAATAGAGAACAATTCCGATAATTGACACGCCGAATAAAAGTGAAAAAGGGGAAATCTACAGGTGGAAAAGAAAAACGGTTCAATAACTTACGAGATTATGAAGGAAGACATGCGTTTCTCATCAGGAGGAAATAATACATAATATAATACATAATACTCTACAGTAAAATACGTAATCTACGAACATACTTTATTGTCGCTGCAAGATGGTTTACTAATCATTGAGCTTGAGGTGCAAATATCATCAGTTATCAATATTTACAGCGAAGAGAAATAAAGAATATTTAATACATGTAATTCATATGTTACTACTTTATTTTCCATGTTAATTCCTCTCATGAGTCAGTAATTCTTTCACTAAAAGTACTTTATCCTGTTTTCTTCTATGTGCATAGGTTGACATTGGATGTCCTAGGAGTATCTTGTATAGTGTGTTATTTGGAGCCTTTTTGTTGACATTTCTTTGTGTGTATGGAAAGACGGTTTAAGTAGATTTCGAGAATTCATGCTTTAAAAATCTTCAGAAAGTTCACAGTGTCTCAAATCACGCATCAATTATATGGCATAAATTTCCTGACAACTGCTCTACTTACTTAACTAAAGAAGTGTGCATATTTTACGTGGTATTATATTTTCCTCCATTGATCCTTACGAGCAAAGCTGAAGACAAAGCATTCCCGCCACTCTCTCCCTCCCAGGCAACTCCGAGCAGTACATTAGAGCCTTTAGCTAGTAGCAAAAACAAAGCAGTGTATGTCTTCGCTTAACGTCATCCCAATTATGAACGTCTCTTTATGCATTGCGTCATGAATGCACTACATATGCACCAGTCCAAACTTATCGATGTACTTCACTTCAATGACGCCAGCGTTCCTCTACTTCTAAAAACAACTGACGTGTTATTCATTCAATAATCAGCTACCTGTTGCATCAATGTTGTATAACTTGTCTGACAATGGATCTAAGACTTCAATAGCTTGCCACCTGTTGCAACAATGTTGTATAACTTGACGGATAATGGATCTAAGACTTCAATAGCTTTCCACCTGTTGCATCATTGTTGTATAACTTATCTGGCAATGGTTGTACGACTTGGACACACAGCTGAACATTGCATCATTGCTGTATACCTCGACTGACAATGGATGTAAGACTTCAAGACACAGCTGTATAACTTGTCTGGCAATGGATCTAAGACTTCAATAACCAGCCACCTCTTGCATCATTGTTGTATAACTTGTCCGGCGATGGATCTATGACTTCAACACACAGTTGACTATTGCATCATTGTTGTATAAATTGTCTGGCGATGGATGTATGACTTCATAGATAGCCACTGTTGCATCATTGTTGTATTGCTTGACTGAAAATGGAACTATGACATCAATATTGTAACCTTTTATAGCTTATGTAGACCAATTGTCTGAACGGTTTCAATATCTATCCACTTGTTAAAGTTGCGTTGTAAGTAATTTGTAACCAACGGAGCAAGGTGTCACCTACCCATAACTCATCATCATTATTACTAGTATTATTCCAAAATCGTTGTTGTTAATTCATTTAGAGCCTTGGGACATCTTGGTCATTAGCATTGTCTTCTTAAAATCGGCTGGCTGCAGGGCGCATCGCCTGCTGAGATCAAGGACACGGGATGGAATCCCGGTGTAGTTTATGGTATTTGAGGTTGTGTATTTTGTCTGTGTAGTATTTCTCTGTTAATCTGTGTCACTGTGGTGTCCATATTTTCATTAGCGTCAAGATATTAATCCTGTAGTCAAGGATGTCCCATCAGTTGTCCAAGAAAAGATACCGATGACGAACAGAAACAATTTTGAGGATTCAGTGTCGAAAATTAACAAGTAAATTAGAACCCCAATTGTTCGAACTAATTGAGACGAGATCCTGTTCGGATTGGCAAAAATTCAGAGATAAAATTCAATTAGGTTAATTAGGCTTGTAAGAATAAGCTCCTAAGATCCTTCATAAAAAATGTACACACTTCTAAGCCCATTGTCGATGTCCTAAGTTACTAATAACGAAGTGTTTTATTGGGTGACTTAGGCATGGGAATATGTCAAAAACCAATTGGTTACAAATTCATGGAGAACGTTGTGGCAAACTCTATCTTACAAGTTAATTTTACTCAGTTGTTGTAACTTATAGTATTATTTTCCTTTTAGGACGTCCTTTGTTCTAAAATATAAGTCATAGATTTATGGCTTGAAAAGAACCTACCTCTCATGAGGTTGACGACAGGCCGTAAAACCATCTGCCACGTAGAATTTCATCGCATTTCATCCCCGAACCCGTTGGAAACGGGATTATTGAGTGGTAGACATACAAACATACCTGTACATACATACATACATACATACATACCACGGAGTAAAATGTTTTTCTAAACTTGCAAGAACAGTAGAGTGGGAAGCATCCTATACTGTTGTGTAATATGATGTTATATTGCGTTGGTCGTTCATTGTTGATATTGAAAGTGCTGTTGAAGACCACAATGTGCTCAAAACTAGTTCAATAAATATCTGCTAATAATTTATTTTATGGACGTTCGATGGATTACTTTTAATGGCATTGGTATTTAATTGCTTCATGCTTTATCTAATCAGCAAAATAAAAATAATATTTTTATTAATTAGGGCACGTGTGCAAAAGTGGTGAGCCAGGACACGCCGCGCTGTCCCGGTCCATGTGCAGTCTCTTTAAACAATACTTGGCATTGTGTGTCTGAATAATAGAACAGTTCCACCTTAGCCGTACACATCTAAACATCCCGTAAACTGATGAAGCATTGTGTGTATTGTGAATTATTCGGGAACTTGAGTGTTCCCTTCGCTTTAAACACACGGTCGATAATACTTTCTGACTCACTCGCATGGTATTACGTATTAGCAGCAGTCATTCCCGAGTGTGAATTTAAGAATGCACACTAATCCTATTTACTGCCATGTTTTGTAATGGGTTCATTAAATAATAATACTACTACAGTAAGCACTTCTCGTAATTACCCACCCACCAAAATTGAAGCATGATTGCAATTTAAATGTTTTTCAGACGGTCAACATACCTGTATGTTTGAATCTTCAGTTTGATGCAGCTGTCAATGTCTCCTTGTCCTGAGCTAATCGTTTCGTCTTTACATAGCTAGCACACTTTACATCCGAGGGAATCTGTTTAACATATTCTAACCTTGGTCTACCCCTACAGTTCTTGTCCTCGACCCTTCCTTCCATAGCCTTTAAGTGCATAACCCTGGCCTCCGAGGCCCAGGGTGTGATTTATTAATCATTTAGGGTAAATTAAGGGCAAGTGTGAAGTTCCCAATATTCCTCTCACAGTTAAGGAGAAAAGCAGTAATAGAACTACTCAACCAATGTAGCTTTATTGTAATTTACCACACATTTACATGAGCCGGGCCTTTCCGTCTCATGTTTTAAAATCACTCAGTTGCTTACTCATTTATGACACATGATGTGTGGATGTTGACAGAAAACTTGGCAAAAATATAGTATGTTAATTTAGTGATGACGTCATGTGAGGACGTCATGGTTTCATGCTGTGCGGTGGTGTTTTAAAATCACACTTTGGTATATATATATCAATTATGCTTGCCACGTTGGGTGAGTGGTTATCGAGTCAGACTACCAACCCCAAGCTTGCAGGTTCGTTCCTGGCCATGGTAAGTGATTTTTGAAAGGCGACAAAAATCACGACACGCATGTCATACGTTGTTGGCACTTTATAGAACCCATTTGAATTCAGTAGGCGTGTTTATAATGGCAAAATTGATCACGGGATTTTCCGCCAACACAAAAGTTCCTTCTTTTTCTACTAGAAAGCGCTATAGTGTCAAGGAGCTTAGATATCTAACCTCCTTGACTTTAAAAAGGAAGGAAGCTTGTAGTTTAACGTGACCGTTAATCTTGAGATCATGAGCCACGGGACCTCCTTTGAACGTGGAATCCGAACCACAGGGCATGGCATTTCACATCGAAGATCTCACATGCATTGACCGGGAATTAAACCCGGTCCACCTTGGTGAGAGGCCAACAGCTTGACCGCTGCTCCACCACTTTCATAACCCTCCAAGGAACAACAAAATTCGACGTGCAAGATGTTCTCGGTACATCAAATGACAAAGCTTGCACCAGTCACCCGAGGCCACACGATATTAT
Organism: Meconema thalassinum; assembly: GCA_946902985.2. Taxonomy (NCBI): domain Eukaryota; kingdom Metazoa; phylum Arthropoda; class Insecta; order Orthoptera; family Tettigoniidae; genus Meconema; species Meconema thalassinum. Next base: position 597,061,304 of record OX336388.2, on the reverse strand, counting down.
TATTATTATTATTCAATTATTTCCTCATTTCGATCTTAAATTTCCATTTTAGAACATAAATAAACGTAGTGAAATATTCACATTTCATTCACCTTACACCAATATTTCCTCTTTAGTCCATACCCGCGCCTCGCTTGCCCGTCTTAATAAATCTGTATAAAAAAAGTTGCTTGTGAATTCAAGGGTTAACTAAGTGCTGTTCCTGGGTGTCTTAGTTGTGTCCTACCAAACTATCTCTTCTCTTCATTCGCAATGGTTTTATAGGCATAAAAACCTTATTGTTATTACTATTTAGTCATTTTGATCCTCTTTCAATACTACGGTACCTTTTTGCATATCAAGAGCAGATGACCTAGTTATTCCACTCCTTAAAACGACGACAACAACAACACTACCTCTTGCATAGTTTGTGATGTTGATGGCTCTTGCGATGTGGAAGATGGATTAAACATAACTTTTAGAACAGGGGTTAAACGTTGCTCATTAAACAATCCACTATTTTGAGTAGCAATATGGTTTTCTTGATTTTTTGTGGACGGCAACTGTGTTTCATACAGTACACTACATTGATGATCACTGACACTTAAAACCTCATTATTTTTACTTTTTAGGTCACCACGACAATGCTTGGAACGTTGTTTAGATCAACGCCAAACAACAGTTCCATTTTTATTGGTTCGTTTCACAATATATGAATATCCTTTATAGTATGCATAAGGCTTACCATACCTAGTCACTGATATTTCCATGTCAAATGTCAAGCATAGACTAAGCTCTAGTAAAGTCAACTTGGTAATAAGAATAATAGTTTAATGTGAGAGCAAATATGGATCCAAAGAGTTCAGGTAAAAGTGGAAGCAAGTGCCAGAATCATCTCTCCTCGCCCACTCGTCTTAATACGTCTTCATATGTTACTCTATCTACTCATATGATCTCCTGTAACACCACATTCCAAACGATCAATTCTCCTCTTTTCTGCTACGCCAACAGTCCAAGTGTCACTTTCATAGAGCGCCACGCTCCAGACAAATGCTTTCACAAATCACTTCTTAAATACCTAATTCTATATCCGATGTCAACAGATTCCTTTTCTGTAGAAATGCTTTCCTTGCCTGAGCCATCCTACTTTCTATATCATCTTTGCTTCGTCCATCAGGTTTTTTTGCTTCCTAAGTAACAGAAGTCACCTACTTCCTTCAGCTTTTTACCTGCCGTTTTGACGTCCATAGGGGTGTCTGATTTTTTTCAGCTTGCTTCAAACACGATTGTTCCCAAATTGTAATAAGCGTTACTCTCTAAACCAGAAATATGTTGCATGAGATTTATTATTATTATTATTATTATTATTATTATTATTATTATTATTATTATTATTATTATTATTATTATTATAAAAGAGAGCTTTTTCAATCGGTCAACACCAATTAATTAATACACTTTGATAACTACAGAGGTGTGCATATTGTTAGAATTTAAATAATTCCCATGTGGTTGTTGTAAATTGTCAATTCAGATTGTATTGTACAGGCTATTATTCTGGTTAAGTCTTGCGCGGTCCTCTTGAGAGCAGTTTACTGGGTCACTTTCTGCTCTCGACTGAAAGGATATTCCTGTGTGTGAGAGTCCATTACCTCGTTGGGCTATTCCCCCTCTCGCATTCCTAAGTGCTATGTGTTCCTCGTAGAAATGGACCTGTAAGTTGCCAAGTCTAGTCTCTCTAATGTGGTGTATGTTACTGTATTCAGGATAATCTTCAACTACTAAAGACCTGGATTCCAACTCTCCATGCATAAGCTAAAAAGCCCTCTTTAACCACAAACGGACCAATGAACATGTTCCGGCACCTTTAATACTGCCGTTAATTCCGGCCTGGATTTAATGAAAAAAATATATACATCGTACATCCTGAGCCTATAACATGTTTCGCTTATTAATCCCTTATATAGCTTGGCTACATCGTTATGTTGAGTCTTGTTTCCGAAGGGGTGTGTTTTCTAGTAGAGTGAAGAGGGGTGAACTCTCCATGAAAGTGTGTTCGTTTATGTTATTGAGGTTGATTCTATTAGCTAAGAGTATCTCGATTGCTTACTTAATGTCAAGAGCTCTGCCTTTCGGCTCTTGATGAATTATTTTAAGTCGGTTTTAATGTTAGTGAAACTGTGTCCCGCGTCGCACATGTGTTCGCATACGGCCGAGTGTGTCCCGTATTTTATCGCATTTCATTGTATTTATAAATGTCATGTAATTTTTTCAGGAATAGGGAATAACCAATCTCATTTGAGTACAATCGTGTTGACCGACTGAAAAGCATCAAACTTTTCTTTGGCATATAGTAAGTCACTCATGTTTCGAAGGTTGGCACAATGCCAGTGGGGAGTTTACTTTTACTGATCTAACCATATATTCAGGTATATGATGTTCTTTCTCCAACGGTTATTAGCCTACTTTTCACATTTTGCAAAAATGAGGAAAAAGTAGACTTATGAGATCGATCCGGGCATATGTGTGTCTGTCTGTCTTTCAGTCTGTCTGTCTGTCTGTCTGTCGGTCTGACTGTGTGTGTGTTCCCCCCCCCCTATCAACTCCTACACGGCTGCAGCAATAAAAACAAAGTTTGGTAGGAGTAAAGATCTATACCTGAATATCACAATGCCGTATTTGAAAATGATGTCAGTGCTACCAACTGCTGAAAAAACGCAATTGAAATTTGAGCTCAATGTTGGATATTATGGAAGGTATGAATGCGAGCTATTTCAAAATTGACGCAGGTATAGATAATAATGTTTCAGTTTAATTTTCAGGAGGCCATACATGGCAGTTTTGCCAAAATGATTAAAAGCCTGCTGATAGGTCCAATTTTTAAATCCATATAACTTCTACACTATCATTTGGATTTCAACCAAATTACGTATGTGCTATGAGTGCCATAACAGATATGACTCTGAGTATTCTTGAGAGTAACCAGGGCTGCCAACTGTTAAGAAATGCTGTCTCTATTTTTTACCCTAATATCAATATATCAGAAAGTATGCAAGCCAATAGCTTTAAAATTTTGCACACGTATAGTACCTGGCATTCTTGATTAATTTGGAGTAACTAATATACGTCAGTGCTGCCAATATGACTCTAAGCCTGCTGATAGGTCCAATTTTAAAATGCATGTAACTTCTATACTAACTAATGGATTTCATTCACTTCATTGGCACAACAATATATCATATTATTTCAGATTATTTCTGACCAATACATGCATGCCATTGTTGCCAACATGATTTTACGCGCGATGTTAGATCCAATGTTTAACTGCATGTAACGTCCATGCTATCCATTCGACTTCAACCAAATTTTGTATTCTGTACCTTAAGAGATGGAACTAAGAATATATTCAGTCACCAGGGCTGCCAACTGTAGTGCTATGTTAGGCTATATTATGCCAGGTATACAGTATTTTTAACTAATTAGAAATTTCGATATTACCAACTTAATTTCGTATTTATTCTAGAAAGATCTATATAGATTAATCATTCGCATGATTCTTAAATTTTAAGAAAAGTAGGCTCTTTAGTTCGTCACGGGACTTCTTGTTTTTCATTGAAATGTTAAAGGTCCTAGAAAAAATAAACCTGTTGTGTCATAATCTACGGTATTCTTCTTATCGAAGATGTATTGAAGTCGGATTTTGTCATCTAGTAAGATGCTCTTAAATTCTCATATATAGAAGAATACAATTTATTAATAGTTTCATTTCGTGCATTAATATTTTGAACAAGCAAAACTTTTCAATAAGAGTCGTTTAATGTTTAACTTTCACTAAGGCCAATGAGTAATGGAATCCATTTTTACAAGATCATAATATTAACGTGTATAACGTTGCTGTGCTATTTTATTTAGCTAGTGATATACAGCGTGTAGTATTTTATATTACTGAGGAGCAAAAACTATTGTTACAGTCATGTCGTGCAGTACACAGAGGGAAGTGGACACAGAAAATCACCCGTTTAAGAAAGAGTTGGTTGGTTCCTTAGTTTAAGGGCAACGAAACGCGGTCACGTCGCCCCGTGTACTTAGGGTAAGTGTACAATCTGTCTGATAACCAGTGTTAATTCTGATGACTGTATTAGTGTGTGTTATCTGTTTTTAATTCAAGTAAGGACTGCAGACGATAATTTCAAGTAGGTCCTACTTTCGCTACCAAATGCTACCGTCCACGACACCTAGGTGTGAACTTGGCTACTACTAGATGCGATCATAACCAGCGCCTGGTGATGAACGTAGGAATTTAAGAGCATTAATCAACCTAACCTACAAATTTGACTTCTCACCATTTTTGTTATTGGAAGGTTCTTTTACATGCCATAAATCTATGACATGGGCCCCCCGGAAGGAAGGTATACCGAGGGATTTTAACGCTTATAAAAAATCCGACGACTTCGGCTGGGTTTGAACCCGCGATCTTGGGCATAGAAGCTCAGCATGCTACTGACTACTCCACCGAAGCCGCTATTAAGAAAGAGTGGACGGAACAGTTTGGTTTTGCTGGCTACCAGGCAATATGTATTTTTCCTCTAATCCAGGTTCTTGAAATATAACACAAGTTATCCTTTTCTCTTGTGACCCCGGTTGGATGTTGACCTTAATTCAGCAAATTATTTTCCTCTTTCAGTCCAAACCCCCGAATACCTCATATGATCCTAAAACCAATCTATGAGGCACTCTGGAAAATTTAATTGAGAAAGAATGCTCTACAGCAGCGTTCCCCAAACTGTGGTACGCGTACCACTAGTGGTACGTGGTACTGCGGCAGTGGTACGCTGTGATGTTACGGACTATATAAAAGAATATTAGATACGTTACGAAAAATACAAAAATATAAAAATATATATAAAATTCAAAAATATAAAAACATTGATATGTTGCCGGAGGACTTTAAGGCCAAAGATAAGGAGCGAACGTTTTCAAAAATGCATCTTGTGTACTTTTGGGTTGAGTGGCGTGCAGACTAGTTACTGAGTTATTGTTGTTTTAAGGGGCGAAACTACGATGTCATCTGTCCCTAAAGGCGTGCAGACTATGCACACATAGATGACAAAGCAGTTAGATTTTTACTGCCTTTCACTACTTTGTACTTGTGTGAGACTGCATTTTCTTCATTTTCTTCATCTCAAGAATAAATATCGGAATAGGCTCCTTACAGTGGAAAACGATCTTCGTTTGAGACACAGCAATCTTAAATTAGACATTCCTAAGTTGGCTTCTAATCTTCAAGCTCACCCTTCACACTGAAGTTGTTAGTTGAACTTTGGTGTTTATGTTTCATTATGATGAGTTGTTATATTAAGATTATTTGTACAGTGTAATTTCTAAATGTTTGAATTGAATACTTATCGTAACAAATAATGAAACAACTGGACACACTTTTTATTATTTCAACTTCAACTCTAAGAGTATAACTCTAACAAACACAATTTACAATCCACCCTTTCGTCTGTTAAATAGTGGTGGTGGGGGGTTATAGTAACTATATCTCCCAACCATTAGGCGGTACGCGAGATATTCTAATCTCTTAAAGTGGTACACACAAAAAAAAGTTCGGGAAACACTGCTCTACAGTATTTCTTTATTCCGTTTTTTTACACTGGAATTGTGAGATCGACGGCAATCAATAGGCTTGCAAACAGATAATGAAGCATGGACCTTGTGCTATTTATTTGCATATTTGGATCTGATGATGCTCGCTTGACGAGCGAAACATGTCATCCCTTAGTTTCCTACTTATCCTTCTTCTTTTTTACTTCTTCAGTAGTCTTTTACTATATATATATATAAACCTTAATCACATGTAATTTATTTCAGGGTATTTTTAACATATTCCAGAAATGTGAATGATGTTTGTGCTGACCGACTGAAAGTTACAATATTAATTGTTAATGTGGCAACACTGAAGAATGGCTTCCAAGCTATCTTTAATAATAATACTGCAATAACAGATTGCAAGGGTTTCCTTATCCTCTTTATTTGGGGGCAAATCTGCTGTAGTGGGGACCATGTTGATTGTGTGCCAGTGCGAGAATTACAGTAGCCTATAACAGAATCAACTAACGAACATATCGGGTTTAGCGAGGCTTCATAATGCTTGCCTGACAGATGTCACTGTCCGGCGCTCATTACTGTCACCCGACGTTAGTGACGTATCTACTATGCACATGCCTGAATAAAACAAGAGAAGATTTCTTTATCATCTCAATATTGTTCCATAGGCTGGCTTCCGGAGTCACTAGGTTTGTCCGCGTGGAGCAAGTGGTACTTCCTAACAAATCATCATTATATTTATTATATTTGACAGCCAGAGATATAGCCTTATTTCCAAAGTGTTCAAACCTTTTGTATGGCGAAGGATTTCTAAATACTCTTTACAAAAACCGACATTCACTTCATACGGTTAAGAAAGACGTTTGACATATTCTTGCGCTAATAGTAAACGTTTCGGACAGATTTAAACGATAATGGCTTCCAAATTTTAAATTTTAAATACTCGTATATGTGCAAACAAAAAACAACGGAAAAATCCCGTGGACTGGAGAAGTAAGGATGCACGCCTACTTTAAATATGAATGCAAACTTGATAATTCTGGAATGTCACTGGTCCAAGATAATAGACGGGCCAACAAATCCTAGTCCTAGGATCCACGTTCGCGTCTCTCTGCCCTGGGCAGGAGTACTCGTACAACAGGAAACTGCATGTAACGAAGGCTCGAGAATGTTACCACACCTCAGCAACACATGAACTTGAATCAATAGAGCACTATATTATTCCGAAAGTGTACGATAATGTACATGCAGTGCTTTCTATGCTTGTGAATTTCAAGAGCGAGATTCTAAGTGAAGCTTACAAGCTTTCGAAAGTCTGCAGGTCTACTTGAATAACTATTGTGGATTGCATGTTGAAGGTTTTGTTATACTTCAAAAATTAGCAATAAAAGAAGATTACTTTAGATTACGACACAAGAGTTTTTTGTCAAGGACCTTATGTTATTTTGGTAAAATTATTTTTTGCCTATTTAGCCTAGTTTCGATTTTTGTAAAAAATGAAAGTAGACTTATGAGATCACTACAGGGCGAAAAAAAAGTGTGTCTGTTGTGTGTATGTGTGTGTGTGAGTCTGTGTGTGTGTGTGTGAGAGTGTGTGTACTCTGAATGTCTGTCCCCCCCTATCAATTCGAACACGGTGAGCGCAAATTGATTGGTGCAAAGGTAGCACTAGCAAAGTAAACCTCAGTGTCATGTTTTATATCGCCGCCATCATTACGGAAACGTAATGGCGGCCACACAAATGTTCAAAGTTTAAATCAAATTACGACTAACCTAATCATCCGATCTCTACCAAATTTTGCAACAACATACCTATATGGGGGCAGCATCCTTTGACCAAACTCATAGGTCATCAGCCTGATAGTTTGCGGATGGCGGCCATCTTTGTGTGAAAATCGATTGCCCCTATTAATTCGAACACGGTGGAACCGAATGGAACGAAATTTGGTACAGAGGTAGTACTAGCAAAGGGCACCCCAGTGTCATGTTTTATATCGCCACCATCTTGACGGAAACGTAATGGCGGCCAACCAAATGTTCAAAGCTTAAATCAAATTACGAGTAACCTAATCATCCGATCTCTACCAAATTTTGCAACAACATACCTTTATGAAGGAAGCATCCTTTGACAAATCTAATAGGTCATTAGCCTAATAGTTTGCGGATTACGGCCATCTTTGTGTCAAAATCGATTACCCCTATTAATTCGAACACGGTGAAACCGAATGGAATGAAATTTGGTACAGAGGTAGCACTAGCAAAGGGCACCTCAGTGTCATGTTTAATATCACCGCCATCTTGACGGAAACGTAATGGCGGCCACACAAATGTTCAAAGCTTAAATCAAATTGCGACTAACCTAATCATCCGATCGCTACCAAATTTTGCAACAACATACCTTTATGGAGGAAGCATCCTTTGACAAATCTAATAGGTCATTAGCCTAATAGTATGCGGATGGCGGCCATCTTTGTGTCAAAATCGATTACCCCTATTAATTCGAACACGGTGAAACCGAGTGGAATGAAATTTGGTACAGAGGTAGCACTAGCAAAGCTCAGTGTCATGTTTTATATCGCCGCCATCTTGACGGAAACGTAATGGCGGCCACACAAATGTTCAAAGCTTAAATCAAATTGCGACTAACCTAATCATCCGATCACTACCAAATTTTGCAACAACATACCTTTATGGAGGAAGCATCCTTTGACAAATCTAATAGGTCATTAGCCTAATATTTTGCGGATGGCGGCCATCTTTGTGTGAAAATCGATTCCCCCTATTAATTTGAACACGGTGAAACCGAATGGAACGAAATTTGGTACAGAGGTAGCACTAGAAAAGGCACCTCAGTGTCATGTTTTATATCGCCGCCATCTTGTCGGAAACGGAATGACGGCCGCCCAAATGTTAAAAGCTTAAATCAAATTTCGACCGTCCTAATAATTTGATCTCTACCGGATTTTGCAACAACATGCCTTTTTGTGGAAAGCATCTTATGACTGACTACAAGGTCATCAGCCCAATAGTTTGCAAATAGCGGCCATGTATGTGTGCAAATCCATTCCCCGGATCAATTCAAACACGGTGAAACCGAATTGAATGATTTTTTTTACAGAGGTAGCACTAGCAAAGGGCACCTCATATTCATGTTTAATATCCCTATAGCACGTTGTATTTCAACAAGCTACTACAACCAACATTCAATTATACTCCTTGAAAAGGACAATGAGTTATAACAATACCCATGCATTAAGAGAAAGTAGGCTATATGTTCTTTACTGAACATCTTGTTTTTATTTATGAAATAAGTAGTTCCATGATGAACTAAAGAGCCTACTTTTCTAAAAATTTTAGATTCATGCCAATCTATATAGACCTATCTAGAATAATGACGAAATCAAGTTGGTAATACTAACATTTCTAAGTACTGTGGTTTAAAATACACCTGGAATAGTGTGGCCTAATAGAGAAACTTACTACAGTTGGCAGCACAGGTGACTCTGAATATATTCTTAGTTCCATCTCTTAAGGTATATAATTCAGATACAAAACTTTGTTGAAGACTAATGGATGGTATGGACGTTACATGCTGTTTGCTATTGGATTTATCAGTGCGCGTAAATCATGTTGGGAACAATTTCATGTATATGATGCTCAGAATTAATCTGAGATATTACGGTCTATTATTGTGCCAATTTTGTATAAAATCCATATGTTAGTACATAAGTTACATGTAAGTACAAAATTTAAACTATCAGAAAGCTTAGAATCATGTTGGCAGCACTGAGGTACATTAGTTACTCCAAATTAATCTAGAATGTCAGGTACTATACGTGTGCTAAGTTTAGAGCTGATTGCTTGCATACCTCCTAATATATTGATATTAGGATTGAACAAATAGAGAGCGAATTTATTAACAGTTGGCAGGTCTGCTGGTTTTTACGAATACACATAGTTATAACTGTTATGGTACACAAACCACATACGAAATTTGGTTGCAATCCATTTAGTATAGAAGTTACATGCATTTAAATGTTGGACTTATCAGCAGACTTAGAATCGTGTTGGCAGACTGATGTATATAAGTTACACCAAACTAAGGTAGAATATCAGGTACTACAGCCTACGTGTCCAAAGTTAAGATCTGTAGGCTTGCATACTTTCTGATATATTGATATTAGGGTTAAAACATATAGAGAACATTTATTAACGCTTGGCAGTCCTGGTTGCTCTTTAGAATCCACACAGTCATATCTGTTGTAGTACACATAAGACATACGAAATTTGGTTGAAATCTAATATATATATAAGTTACATGCATTTATAAATTTAGAATCATGTTGGCATCACTGGCATGTATGGACTTCTGAAAATTAATCTGGAATGTTATTAACTATATGTGTGCCAATTTTGGAATAGTTCTCATGCATAACATAGGGCTCAAATTTCAATTGCGATTTTTCAGCAGTCGGTAGCACTGACGTCAATTTCAAATATGGCCGTGATATATTCATGTTTAGATTTCTAGTCCTACCGACTTTGGTTTTGATAGTTGAAACCGATTATGAGTTGATAGCGGGGACAGAAAGACAGACAGAGATACATTTTCCCAGATCGGTCTCATAAGTCTACTTTTTCCTCACTTTATGCAAAATGAGAAACGTAGGCTAAAAATAGGCTTAGAGATCATCATTGGCCGCGCACGCGTGTGTGTGTATGTGCAAGCGTATGTGTGTGTGTGTCCCACCCCGCAATAACTTCTAAACTGCTGGAGCTAATTCAATGAAACTCGGTAAGATCATCGCACCATTTTAGCCGACCACGACCGCGCCCTTCAAATTGTATTACGCACTCACCAATCCGACATGGCGGCTTGCGAAATATTTCACCGGCATTCTATATCTCCGAGACAGTTACCGATATCACCCCGAAATTTTGTACGGTGATAAAAGGCACTATTAAAAGTTTACATATCAGACTTTCAAATACCTGTTAACTACAAAACGAACATGGCGACCAAGCGAAATTGAAAAAATTAAATATGATTTTCCTGCGATTTTACCATCGAAACGCAATGAAACTTGGTACAGTAAATTTTCGTATACATTGTAATGCACTGGCATGTAATTTAGTTCAATTGTTTACATTGCCTTAAGATGGAGGGTGTGCGAAATATTTCACCGGCATTCAATATCCTCGAAACTATTACTGATGTCACCCTAATATTTTGTACGGTGATAAAGGGCACTACTATAAGTTCACCTGTGTAACTTTCAAAAACCTGTAAGGCACAAAACGAACATGGCGCCCAAGTGAAATTGAAACATTTAAATAGGCTTTTCTCGATTTAACCATCTGAGCGCAGTGAAATATGGTACTGTAACTGTTTAAACACATTGTAAAGCCCTGGCATCTAATTTAATTGAATAGTTTACTTAACCTCACAGTTCATATCCTCGCCGCTAGATGGGGGCTTCATTCATTCCATTCCTGACCCGGTCGGAGACTGGAAGCAGGCTGTGGATTTTCAGTTTACTTAACCTCAATATGGCGGCTGTGCGAATCTTAAGATTATGTTTTTATTTCTCGTGTCGTAATCATGGGATCGAAGTGAAAGTTTGAATAATGAACTTACGGCAACATGCTCATTCCATAGTACATAAGTCTATACATATAACAATCCAACATGGCGACCATCCAAGATATGTAGACGGTTCTCAATATAAACGAATCTACTACAGCAATCAGACTGAAATTCTGTATGTTGATAGAGGCAATTATCATAAATACAGTAGGATATATGTAATAGGTTGTATACTGTAGTTCTTCACGGAACTTGTTATTAACTACTTGTTATTAACATCAAATTAAAGCCCACATTTGTTTAAGATATGTTTTTAGCCTACTTTCGATTTTTGCAAAAAATGAAAGTAGACTTATGAGATCAACACAGGGCGAAAAAAGTGTGTCTGTCTGTGTGTATGTGTGTGTGTGAGTCTGTGTGTGAGTGTGTCTGTGTGTCTGTGTGTGTGTGTGAGTGTGTGTACTCTGAATGTCTGTCCCCCCCTATCAATTCGAACACGGTGAATGCGAATTGAACGAAATTTGGTACAAAGGTAGCACTAGCAAAGGACACCTCAGTGTCATGTTTTATATCGCCGCCATCTTGACGGAAACGTAATGGCGGCCAAACAAATGTTCAAAGCTTAAATCAAATTACGACTAACCTAATCATCCGATCTCTACCAAATTTTGCAACAACATACCTTCATGGGGGGAGCATCCCTTGACCAAACTAATAAGTCATCAGCGTAATAGTTTGCGGATGGCGACCATCTTTGTGTGAAAATCGATTCCCCCTATTAATTCGAACACGGTGCAACCGAATGGAACGAAATTTGGTACAGAGGTAGTACTAACAAAAGGCACCTCAGTGTCATGTTTTATATCGCCGCCGTCTTGACGGAAACGTAATGGCGGCCACACAAATGTTCAAAGCTTAAATCAAATTACGATTAACCTAATCATCCGATCTCTACCAAATTTTGCAACAACATACCTTTATAGAGGAAGCATCCTTTGACCAAATAACTAGGTCATTAGCCTAATAGTTTGCGGATGGCGGCCATCTTTGTGTGAAAATCAATTCCCCCTATTAATTCAAACACGGTGAAACCAAATGGAACGACATTTGGTACAGAGGTAGCACTAGCAAAGGGCATCTCAGTGTCATGTTTTATATCGCCGCCATCTTGACAGAAACGTAATGGCGGCCACACGAATGTTCAAAGCTTAAATCAAATTACGATTAACCTAATCATCCGATCTCTACCAAATTTTGCAACTACATACCTTTATAGAGGGAGCATCCTTTGACCAATCTAATAAGTTATTAGCCTAATAGTTTGCGGGTGGCGGCCATCTTTATGTCAAAATTGATTCCCCCTATTAATTCGAACACGGTGGAACCGAATGGAACGAAATTTGGTACAGAGGTAGCACTAGCAAAGGGCACCTCAGTGTCATGTTTTATATCGCCACCATCTTGACTGAAACGTAATGGCGGCCACACGAATGTTCAAAGCTTAAATCAAATTACGATTAACCTAATCATCCGATCTCTACCAAATTTTGCAACTACATACCTTTATGGAGGGAGCATCCTTTGACCAATCTAATAGGTCATTCGCCTAATAGTTTGCGGATGGCGGCCATCTTTGTGTCAAAATCGATTCTCCTATTAATTCAAACACAGTGAAACCGAATGGAACGAAATTTGGTACAGAGATAGCACTAGCAAAGGGCATCTCAGTTTCATGATTTATATCGCCGCCATATTGACAGAAACGTAATGGCGGCCACACAAATGTTCAAAGCTTAAATCAAATTACGATTAGCCTAATCATCCGATCTCTAGCAAATTTAGCAACAACATACCTTTATGGAGGGAGCATCCTTTGACCAAACTAATAGGTCATCAGCCTAATATTTTGCGGATGGCGGCCATCTTTGTGTGAAAATCGATTCCCCTTATCAATTCGAACACGGTGAAACCGAATGGAACGAAATTTGGTACAGAGGTAGCACTAGCAAAGGGCACCTCAGTGTCATGTTTTATATCACCGCTATCTTGACGGAAACGTAATCGCGGCCACCCAAATGTTAAAAGCTAAAATGTAATTACGACCAACCTAATAATCTAGTCTCTACCAAATTTTGCAACACCATATCTTTATGTGGGAAACATATTCAGACCAAACTGCAAGAACATCAGCCCAATAGTTTGCAGATGGTGGCCAAGTATGTGTGCAAATCGATTCCCCCTATCAATTCAAACACGGTGAAACCGAATTGAACGAAATTTGGTACAGAGGTAGCACTAGCAAAGGGCACCTCATATTCATGTTTAATATCCCTATAGCACGTTGTATTTCAACAAGCTACTACAACCAACATTCAATCATACTCCTTGAAAAGGACAAAGAGTTATAACAATACCCATGCATTTAGGAGAAAGTAGGCTATATGTTCTTTACTGAACATCTTGTTAACTATTTTTTTCCTAGAACCACAAGTAAATTATTAGCTTCTTTTCTTTTTAACAACATCGCTGACGAAGACCATAATTATGGCCGAAAGTGGTACATTTCATTCATTAATGTGTTTTAGTGTATTATTACTGACTAAGGTGTAATATATGTACTAAGCACCCATTGGTATTCATTTAGATAAAATCCGCGACAAGGAAAGCTCTTAGATATGGTTAAGTTCATATCACTACGTAATAAACGAGCTGTCAACAATGTTCGCTTCAAAAATAAAGTGTATTTTGCACGGACTATAGTCAGTGCCTTATTTGGTTGGTTGCTTAAGGATTACAGTACATAGGACTAAAAGTCCCACTAGTTGTATATAACCAGCTCTCTTATATGAAAATACAGCGTCATCAACAATCATTTGTCAAATCATTTGTTAAATATACAAATCATAATCTACACTAAAATTCTATGTAAGTCCATGATGCCGCTATCTCGTAATCATCTTCAATTGGTACTTATAGCCCGCCATTAATACGCTGAAATGGTGCCTCTTGAGTACTGAATGATGAGAATTCTCATAAGTATTGAACCCTTAATGAGTAGTCATTATTAAGGATTCTAATTAACAGTAATATGAAGACATGTATTTTCTGGAGAAGTTAATTGAAGAGTTTCTCACAAACATTGAATATCCAGGCGACAGACAGTCGGCGAGTCCTTCTACGAACGTGCTCAGATACAAAGCAAGACCTGATGTTTTGATTTCATGACGGATCTAAGGAAAGAGGGGCCGATATACCAACGAGTAGCCTAAATGACATGGCAAGCCGCATGAGAAGAGCGAGGAACTTACGCCAAGAATGTCTTTGTGCGAAAATGATAGAGGAAGACATAAGAGGAAATCTTGAGACAGTAATACTCTGAAGACTCGCTTATTGGGCGGATTTGGGAAGTGCTGGCGAAAGGAGGAAGTTCCGATTGAACGATAGCAAATTGGCAGATAGGATGCCAAGATGAGCGCATAAGTCACGTTACCCATAAGAGGCCATGAGATTGGCGGGAAAGTGTTCTTAATTAAGTCTATGATAAATTTTGTATGTGAGTGGATCATTTGTAACCTTCGAATTCTTCACGTTAATTTGATACAAGTCACATGTTCGTGAGACGATTTCCTGAGAGGTTAGAGATCAACCTGCCCCCTATAATGTTTCTTATGTGGTAAACATATATTCTGTGCTTGTCACACAGAACATCAGTCCTATTTTGTAATTCAATTACTACTGTCGCTTATCACGTCTGCGGAGGATCAGAGCTTGCTAGTTGGCACTTCATTTTATTCGTGTATTCGTGACGGGCACAAACGCCGCCATGAACAGTACTGTATAATGTTATTTCAGTTTTAAATATGTGTGATAGCGGTAGATAACCACACCAGCTATAATTGAGGGAAAGTTTAACAGAGCTACCTACTGACAGTCAAGTGAATCGAGTAGCTTAACGGTAGCTATTAGCCAGACAGATTGAAAAGTGCGATGACATTGTGTTGTAATCCGTTCGTGAAGTGCACGATAATCAACCTTTATTTCAAAATCCATTAGACAAGAAGAACGAGAAATGGAACATGGTTACGCCGTTGGAAACCGAAGAATGCAGATCGCCATGTGTACCCTGACGGTTTCCATGGAGTAGAGAGATACAGCAGGGGCATATCTGATGACATTACCTAGTGGCAGAAGGCTGACTACAAAAGTTTGAAATATATTCATTTTTGGACGTGGTCGGTTTGGCAACAGAAAATACGTTTTGTAAATATTGATATGATTTTTATTTTGTGGTGTTCTATTAATTTAGATTTGTTTTAACGTAATCACTGATGTGCTAATTAATGTGTCGGTGCGGCGTGATCATCTTGTAATATTGCTATAACCCGTGCCCTTATAGGGCATAACTACCCCTTTCTCCCACCGAAACCACGTAAGGAAGCAACAGCAACAACACTAGCCTGGCGAACCACCACATTCATGTGAAGCAACATTACATCATAAGGCACCACATCCTAGCTGTCAACACAATCTATGCTAGCATAACATGCATAACGATGACTAAGGTTGCAACACAAGGGGGATTCCGCTGACACAGAGCAACAAACAAGAAGAACCCTTAAATATACAGGCCGACGGAACCTCGGGGACAGTCGCTCCCGGAGATGCTGCCCGGTGACGGCCGGGAGCTTCGCCCGTACACCCCTCTTGGATAATCTACGCCACTACACTTCAAGACTACATCATACACCAACTGGTAAGTTGTGCTTACATTAGTCCTCTATCTACCCTCGCCAACCCTACATAACTCTGTACCATATCATCACACCTCAGTTACACAGTGAACATAAAACATCACACAAACACTCTATCTCTGTCTTCATTATTCGCGCACAGCTGTCTTCCAGCCTTACGCAACACTTACCTTCACTGTCCTCGTTCCCTGCAAGGTCATGAACACCGCGCCAGCACTAGGTCGGTCAGCGCTTCATCCGCACCTGCCCGACCACCTATTCCACCTCCCTGTTTACGGCCCTACAGTTGCATCCCCTACGTGTCTTAGAATACCTCCCCTAACCTAAGCCAAGCGATTTAAGCTTTTCAGAAGAGACGCACACACGGGACGCAACAATATATTCTTGTTTGTGTACACGGAGAGTTTAATGTGAAGTTATGCCCGGTAATATTGTGGTCATCCACGCTTGTAAGTGGCTATTTCTGTTAGGGTAAAGTCATGATAGATTTGGGGGATGAACGTGAATTCTTGTGGAGATTTAAGAAATAAGGCTAGTTATTTTACTTGTTGCTCAGTCAGAGTTGTTGTTGGCAGTGATCTCGCGTATTAGGTGTATAAGTGTGAAGCCATGTAAAGTTGCTGGTCATGTGTGTTGTGTCCCAAATAATATCCCGAGGAAGGTAAGTGCTCACGATGTTTTACAGATGAGGTTCGTAAGCTGGGGATTAGATTGAGGTCGAACCCTGGATGCTGCGAATCATGCACAGGAGGTGTCTGCGGAGTCCCTGTGATTATAATTATGCGACGATTCTTGAGGAAGCTATGTTAGTTTTCTCGAGGCATTGATTTAGAGGCACGTTATGGTTGACCAGGGCTGTTTCTTCAAGTTGTTCACATGAGCCTTATTTATTAAATCTCCACAAGAATTCACGTTCACCCCCAAATCTATCATGACTTTACTTTAACAGAAATAGCCACTTACAAGTGTGGATGAGAATGGCCTGAGCCATTTATTTGTCACTTGGATGACCAGATGGGGAGACGTGCTCGAAATCCTTCTGAAATATGTTTTCTTTGTTGTTGCTGAAATTGCAAGCTTATTATTTTGAGAATGTATCCCCAAAAGGATCTGGCTGAATTCAATGCCTAAGTCCATTAAAAAAATTAAATTCCTAACATATGCGCGTCAGGTGCCACACCCCCTTTCCAATGCATTGCTATTTTTAGCAATGGGGTGTGTGTGTCCTCCCCCCCCCCCTAATAAATTCTAAAAGGCAGGAGCGATTTCAATGAAACTCAGTAAGATCATAGAAAAATTCTGGCCGACCCCGACCGTGCCTTTCAAATGTTATTGTGTCTCACCAATGCAACATGGCGGCTGTGCGAAATATTTCACCAGCATTCAGTATCTCCGAACCTATTACTGATATCACCCTGAAATTTTGTACGGTGATGAAGGGAATTACTAGAAGTTTACCTATGAGACTTTCAATTACCTGGTAACTACCAAACCAACATGGTGGCCAAGCGAAGTTCAGACTTTTAAATAGACTTTTTTCGCGACTTAACCATCCAAACGTAATGAAACATGGTACAGCAAATGTTCATACACACTGTAATGCACTGGCGTCTAATTTAGTTCAATTGTTTACATAACATCAAAATGGCGGCTGTGCGAAATAATTCACTGGCATTCAATATCTCCGAAAATATTAATGATATCACCCTAAAATTTTGTACGGTGATAAAGGGCACTGCTACAAGTTTATCTGCTCATAATCTCTGTTTTTGGAAAAGAGATTTGTAGCCCCGTTTTCCCAGCGATTTATTTTAGTTAATTTATCTGCATTATTGGAAGCCTCCGTGGCTTAGGCGACAGCACGCCGGCCTCTCACCGCTGGATCCGTGGTTCAAATCCCGGTCACTCCATGTGAGATCTGTGCTGGACAAAACGGAGGCAGACAGGTTTTTCTCCGGGTACTCCGGTTTTCCCTGTCAAAATTTCATTCCAGCAACACTCTCCACAATCATTTCATTTCATCTGTCATTCATTTAATCATTGCACCAGAGGAGTGCGTCAGGCCTCGGCAGCCGGCACATTTCATATCCTCGCCGCTGGATGGGGGCTTCATTCATTCCATTCCTGACCCGGTCGGAGACTGGAAGCAGGCTGTGGATTTTTTCATCTGCATTATTGCTTCCTGTTCCGTTTCAGCTAGAAGTGCCAGATCCTCCACAAGGGCAAGACATCTGGGTTTGATGTTTGTATTTTTACTTCCAAGTAAAGCCCCGAAGTCACTGGTTGTCCACTATGTCTTCATGATCTTTCTAGAACCACGTTGAACAACATAGGTGATAGGCTGTCTCCCTGCCTCAACCCAGTTTTTATTTGGAATGGTTTGCTGATATCCACCCGGAATTACTCCTTGAATATAGTGTTTGTTAACGTCAGCTAACGTCGGTTTAGCGTCTTTTGATCCACTCCATATTCAGTCAATATGTCCATCAATGTGTCTCTATCTATTGAATCGTAAGCTTTGTGAAAGTCAACGAATGAGATGAATTCATTCATTCATTCATTCATTCATTCATTCATTCATTCGTTTATTTGTAATTGGGGGTGTGTCCCCCGGTGGCAAATTAGATATACATAACAAATAAATAATTGTACATAACAATTCACTAACAATTAAACTGGAGTATTTACACAAATAGTCAGTCTTTTCTTAAACACACCTATCTTCTTCTTCTTCTTCTTTCTCTTTACATCATTCCCACACCTATATGTTTGGGAAAAGGCTCTAAGACTGCGGCAGGTAGAGAGTTCCAATTATCAATGGCACGGTTTACGAAAGAATATTTACCATAATTTGTTCACTGTGGTCGGCCCTTAACTTTGAAAGGGTGATCGCTCCTACCCATGTAAGTTGGCTTTTCCATACGTTTGCTAAGCTCACCCCATGCTGGTTGATTTGTATACGCGTTGTACATAGCGCAGAGTCTAGATTTCATCCTCCTAGCCTCAAGTGATTCCCACCCAAGTTTCTTTAACATACGGCTCACACTGCTCCTGGGATTAAAGTCACTGAGCACAAATCTAGCGGCCTTTCTTTGTACCATTTCCAACTCATTTATGAGCCCTACTTAATATGGATCCCATACCGCCGAGGCGTATTCCAAAATAGGTCTTACAAGTGACAAATATCCTAATTCTTTAGCAGAGGTACTACTTCCTTTTAATACCCTCATTACAAAGTGCAGGGATTTGTAAGCTTTTGAAACTACACATCCTATATGACTACTCCATTTCATATCATTTCTTACGTGAACGCCCAAATATTTGCAAGAATCTTCTTCTACAAGTATTTCCGAGCCAATGTTATATTGAAAATCTTGCCTTCGCACTTTCCCTATTTTTATTAGACTACATTTTCTTGTGTTTATTTTCATTTTATTTTCAATCGCCCACTTATAGACCAGGTTCAGGTCATCTTGAAGTACTGCATTGTCTTTTGAGTCATGTATCTTTCGATATATTACACAATCATCCGCAAACAATTGACAGTCACTGCGAATCCCATTTGGTAAGTCATTTATAAACGCCAAACATAACAAAGTTCCGATTACGCTGCCCTGAGGGATACCCGACGTTACGGTAATTTCATCCGAGAATCGGCCTTCAACTTTCACTTTCTGGGAACGACCCGTCAAAAATTCTTGGATCCATAAAATTACTCTTCTATCAATCATCGTCGAAGCTAATTTATGGAGTAGCATGTCATGCGGCACAACATCAAATGCCTTCGCAAAATCTATAACTACGGCGTCAACTGAAACTCAATCGTCTAACGATTCGCTAATATCTTGAAAAAGTGATAGCATCTGACTCTCGCATGAGTAACCTTTCCGAAATCCATGTTGCCTATCATTAAACCATGATAATGTTTCCCACTGTTCCTTCAAGTAGTCGCAAATGAGATGCTCCATCTGTTTACAAACGATGGACGTAAGACTAACCGGCCTGTAGTTACCCAATTCAAGTCTGCTCCCTCCCTTAAATATTGGGACTACCGTAGCTCTTTTCCAGTCATCCGGGATTTTCGCATTGTTTATGGACACATTAAACATCACCTCTAAGTATCGTGCCACGGCCCTACCTCCTAGTTTAAGTACTTCACTAACAATATTATCAGGACCCTTCGATATATTGTAACGTAATTTTTGTATTAGCTTTATAATTGCTGACTGGTTTATTTGGCGAAGTGGAGCCCCTGATTCACCGTTAAGGTCCAACACACAGCTATTGGATTTATTGAACACACTACCATAAAAGACATTTAATTCATTAGCAATGGCTTGCTTCTCAGATCCTTTGATGGCGCAGTGTAATATTTTATTATCATTTTCAGACTAAGTATTTGCTCTGGGACAAGAACGCCCTCTCCGGAAACCTCCCTGATATTCTTCCATCAGTTTTCGGTCTATTTTTTATGTAGCAGGTGAATCAATGCCACTAACCAGTCCTCCGGTATCTTTTCATCCCTACAGATATTCCTAAACAGTTTCGTCGTTTCAGTGATGAAGGCGTCATTGGTTACCTTCCACAGTTCTGCGGTAACTCCATCTTCTCCTGACGCTTTATTATTCTTTAAGGAATATATTACATTCCTTACCTCCACTTCATCTGGTGGTTCCGATTGTAGTTTCTGGGCTGTGTCTTTCAGAGTTTCCAATTTTTCCTCTGGTGGTTCGCAATTAAGGAGTTCTTCAAAATAATTGGCAAGAATCTCACAGTTGTCTTTATCATTCAAGCAAGGGATCCGTCCGGTTTCTTAAAGTGGAGGCTCGGTGCCGTGTTACCAATAATTGTACTGTTAAAAGCACTAAAGAATAGTCTGTTGTTGTTCTTCTTAAAATGGTCTTCCATTTCCGTGACTTGTTCTCTTCGGATTCTTCTCAGTATGCCGTGTGTTTGCTTCCTTATTTGTATTGATTTCTCCAAATTCTCCAGTGTTTTATTTCCGTTCCATAATGTCCATGCCTCGAGTCTTTCCTTGATCGCTTCTTGGCATTCCTCATTCCGCCAAGCATGTCTGCTGTGGTATTTCAGAGATGCTAATTCTCTTGCCGTCTGTATCAGATTGTTTGTCACTTCATCCCAATTTTCGGGTGTTTTTAATTGCCTTTGATAGAATTCTTTCGTTTCCTGGACGAGTAATTTACGGTTGATTCTCAGGATTCTGTTGACATGGGGATGCGTTTTCCGTCTAGGTATGGAATTCATCTTGATCTTAGTCTGCAGGTTTCCCGTACCACTTTTGGACCGTGAATCCTCCTCAATATCCTCCTTTCAATCTTCAGAAGCTTTTCCAGGTTCATCAAGTTTGCCGTCTCCACACCATATAGGATCACCGGTTTCACCACAGCATTGATCTTTAATGATCTGATGTTACATTAACCGCTTTTCTGACTTTGACGTTTTGGATTTCCCTATAATTGTTCCGGGAAATTCCTACATGGTCCAATTGAAATTCGCCCAACATAGGGTTTGGTGATACTCATGTTCGCTTTTTTCTTGGGCCGTGCCTTATAATGTGTAGACATGATTTTGAGAATGTTCAATCTGAAGAAGTTGATCAATTTTTCTCCATTTTTAGCCTATTTTCAATTTTGAAAAAATAGGCTTATCAGATCACCTTTTGTCCGTGTGTGTGTGTGTGTGTGTGTGTGTGTGTGTCCTAATAACTTCTAAACGACTGGAGCGATTTCAATGAAACTCGGTAGGTTCATAGCACTGTTCCGGGTGACCCCGACCGCGCCCTTCAAATTTTGATACGTCTCACCAATCCAACATGGCGGCTATGCGAAATATTTCACCAGCATTCACTATCTCCGAACATATTCCCGATATCACCCTGGAATTTGTTACGGCGATAAAGGGAACTACTAGAAGTTCCCCTATGTGACGTTTCAAAAACTGGTAATTACAAAACCAACATGGCGGCCACGCGAATTTGCGAGTCTTAAATAGACGTTTCTCGTGATTTAACCAACCAAACGCAATAAAATTTGGTACTGTATATGTATATATACATTGTAATGCACCGACATCTAACTTCGTTCAATTGTTTACATAACCACAAGATGGCGGCGATGCGAGATATTTCACCGGCATTCTATATCTCTGAAACTATTAGCAGTATCACCCAGAAATTTTGTGCGGAGATAAAGGGCACTACTGGAAGTTCATCCATAAGACTTTCAAAAACCGGTTAACTACAAAACGAACATGGCGGCCAAGCGAATTTGAAAATTTTAAATAGACCTTTCTCGCGATTTAATGTCCAAACGCAATGAAATCTGGTACAGGAAATGATTATACACATTGTAATGCACAGGTATCTAATTTAGTTCAATTGTTTACATAACCTCAAGATGGCGGCTGTGCGAATTTTAAAATTAAGTTTTTATTTCTTGTGTCGTAATCATGCGATCGAAGTGAAAGTTTGAATAATGAACCTACGCAATAATTTTCCTGTATTGGTACATGACTCTATGGCCTATGCATTTAACAATCCAACATGGCGACCATACTAAATATTTAGACGGCTCTGAATATCTACGAATGTATTATAGCAAACTGATTTTTGTTTAATGTTCATAGGGGCTATGAACTTAAGTTCACCTATAGGACTTTAAATAACCTGGTGATCACAAATCCAACATGGCGGCGACGCGAAGTATAAATATCACATGTACGTTTCTCGCAATTTAACCATCCGAGTGCAGTGAAACTTGGTACAGTAAATTCTTATCCAGTGGCATCTAATTTATTTCAAATGTTTCCATAACCACAAGATGGCAGCTGTGCGAAATTTTAAAATCTCCTTGCTACATCTTGTGTCCTAATCATGCGATTGAAGTTTGAATGCTACACGTACACAATAATCTTCATGTGACAGTACATAACTCTTGGACCTACATATATAAAATCCAACATGGCGTCCATCCGAAATATTTAGTCGGTTCTCAATATCTACGAATCTATTACAGCATTCAACTTGAAATTTTGTATGTTGATAGTGGCAGTTAACATAAGTAGGATATATGAAAATAGGCTGTGTAGTTCTTCACGGAACTACTTGTTTTTCGTTCATTTGTGTGCCGTGTATCTTCCCACTGATGCCATGTATTTCTTTTCCGGCTTAAATGTGCATTGAAATCGCCCAGGAGTATTTTGATGTTTTTTGTGGATACACACTTAAGGACCCTACTTGACCCATGAAGAGAGCTAGGCCTACGCCACTGGACCCACATCCATCTATTCTACAAATTACCCATCTACAAACACACTGACAGATCTGTCCCTCATCTCCACATCGACTTCAACCTGAAAACCACCCCCGGAAGATAACATAGGACATCCATACACATTTCGTACTTAGGCAACAGGCAGCCGGTCACCAAAGACCGACCAGCCAATAGTTGCATCATTTCCACAACACATCCATACGAGTGCTAAGTGGAACATCAACACTTACACAATGCCGACTCAGCAGGTCCAAAACCAATATAAACTGGACCTGGAATAGCCCCATCACCTATCTTGGCCGGAGGAACAATCCGTTTCTGAGGGATAGCGAAGAAAGCCCACTTCTAGTCATCTATAACGCAACACAAGGTAGTCTAATGACCGACGATATATCCCATTTTGTAGAACTGTAGAAATTTTTGAGAATATCCTACATTAGTAGGGCTTCCAGTATACTTTATATGCCTTAAGAAATTGGTAACGAACATATACGCCCAGTGAGCGCGTAATTAAACACCGACAGAGGGCGGAAGAGAACAAAAACTTGGCCAATTAAAACGATGACATAATACAAGGCACAGAGTGGTAACATACAGCGTCACATAAAACAGATATACGGGCATAGATCCACGCACCCAATTCCAAACACCTTCCTACCACTCCCACAAAATTACATACAAATTACATACATAAATACAGGCACACTACACCACAATTATACAAAGGGGTTGGTAGGCATTCATGCTCTTACAGAGAGGGTTGACTGCACCCTTTACCATACTGCTTCCAGCCGAGCACTAGGGATGGCGGAAACAAATAATAAATGCAGATATACATCTATTTTACATAGATAGAAGGCCACTAGTAAACTAGCTAACATTTGTAATAAAACAGCCTGCATAAGAATAAAACTATCTAACCCATGCCTAACCATTCCCTTAACCGATATGCATGTACACCCTAACCACTTAACCCAGGGTCTTATTGATATCACACCCGCATGCATTTAAATTTTGGTCACACTGCGAAAATCTACCCCATCCAATAATTTAAAGTCTTCCCACAGCATTACCGACTCTAGGCCAATAGAATACAAAGTCCGGCTATGCATATACCCTTCCACACCCACGCACTGACCTTACATCAAATAACAACACAGCGAACCTCGCTAATAATATCCTATCCATCCCCACTCCCACTAACATTTTATATATATTACAGAAATATCAGCATGGGGAGTTCCGAATAAAGCAAAGAAGGACTAAAGCAGGCAATGCGATTCGAATGATCTACAACCCCAGAACACAAAAAATATACAAAATATACTAGACTGTCACAGTACATTAAAATATACATTAAACTATAAAACAATTATCCCTATATAAATAATAAAGGATCTGAATGTGCACGACGAGAGAAAGACGGTCGTACAGGAGGATCAAGCCGTCAATGGCAAAGACAGGTCACGACGACTGAAGTAAGGTCCAACTACGATGACATAGTGCGGGCAAACATTGAGATCTCAGATGACCTAGCCTGTCTCCATGTCGAATAAGGTTAAACCCACTATGCGCTACTGTCAACGAAGCCAGACCTGCAGGTGGCAACTTGACTGTCTGATGGGAGAAATAGCTCACTCAGCGTCGGACATGATAGAAGATCCACCTAGGGACGACAAATTTGACTAGACTTTTAGTTAGTTGTAAGGGTAAGTAGCGCCCCTAAGGCGGGGATGAGTCTTCCGATCGCATGGAAGTGAAGCAGTGCGCCAGGGGTCAACGGGACCACCCCTAGGCCCACGCCAAGTCCCTGTCCGGATACAGGGTGAAGACGAATTCCGCGACGCATATTTCCGCGATGTAATAAATGGATTTACCCGGACGATATTTCCCGGATGATATAATTCTCTCGGACGATTCTTCCCGATTGATTTTGTCCCGTGCCCAAGTAAATGGAGGGTAGCGACCCCCAGAGCGTAAATGGAGGGTAGCGACCCCCAGAGTTGTAGAGAGAGAGTAGTGACCCCCACAGGGGTTTGGGCAACCCATTAATGGCCAAAATGATCAATAAGGCGGCTATGAGCCATACCAAGAGAATATTAACCATGGATATCCACGCGAAGTGCTTGCTGTTTTAGCAGCGCACGCACACAGGCCTTCACACACAAACACATTAGTTATTAAGGGGAGAAGTCGACATTTAGGTTAAGGAGGCGAGGGATGCAAGGACCCAGTCTGGCGTATTCTGTTGGGGGCCGGCCCCAGCAGAGTATGCATATGCCCGAAGACCCTCGATCAAAATTCTAGTAAATAAGAAAGTTGCATTTGGAAAGCAACTTAGTTTAAGAAAATTTAGTAAGCCGCTGTTGAAAGACAGTAGCTTACAAGGGGTATTTCGGCATTAGGATAAGGAACATTTTGTTTTTTTTTTCTAATACAAATTAGTAAGTAGTTAAAATAAACACACTTACACACATCACAAGACGACGTCGGCGTCATAAGAACCACTTTGTGGCTGTGTAAGTCCGAACAACAAGGACGAATAACAGGGAAGAACAACAGGGAAGAAAAATAGGGATGAAAATCACGTCGATAAATCGTCGACAAGCGTCGATAGATTGTCGACAAGCGTCGATAAATCGTCGGCAAGCCCGATACAAGGGGCGAAGAAACAAGTCGACAACGCGTCGACAACGCGTCGACAAAACGGCGACTAGCGTCGACTCGACGGCGTCCACACACCACCGATAAGACGTACGATAAGCGTATAGCCAAAAATAAATAGCGTGGCAGCGAGCCCCTAAAGCATTAAATGAAGGTAGCGACTTTCAGAGCAAGGGCTAAAAGCGCGAAATAGCGAATCCGGCATGCAAGTCCGATGATACCATATGAAATATAGCGCTCATTATATGCGACTCTAAACATAAAAACCCAAGTGATAACACATTGTGATAATCCCGCAGGGGGACATACCAGGCGAATAGGGAGGTCAGGAGCACACGAAGAGACCGAAAGCGAACTCGGTAGGGCGAGATCCCATAGAGGTCCCCTTAAACCCGAAACTGCGAACCCGGCACTGTAAGACCGCAAGGCCAAGGTAAGACCGAGGATACGGCGAAAATACGATTATAAAGGGCGCCCGGCACCATAAATCCAGTGAGCACGGCGGGATAAGACCGGCAGATCGTCGAATAAGCGTCGACGAAGCGACGTAAAAATCGACACGCCCAGACGTCCAAAGGGATCCCAAGGGCAGCGGCAAGCATAGCCGACCAACCCATGCGTCAGGCGATAATTTTAAGTATGACAATGGCCAAAGTTATTCCAGCATGAGCTCCAACACTGCACCAACGAATATAGCGCCATGGTGTAACAGGTAAAGGTCGAACACACATGTTCACATCGGCACATTGTTACACGGAAGAGACACAACAAATACACAAGAACATATATGAGGTGCCTAGAATCAAAACCCGCCAAATCCATTCCTTCACTTTTTCAGCAAAGTGGCAAAAACTGTCACAAACGAACCAATATCCAAAACGAAATACTTTTTTCACTAAAAATGAATGAATTAAAAAAAACAGTGGCGAAGTACGAAGCTGATCCCCGATATAGTTAAAAATGTATGTAGAAAAATATAAATCAATAATTCGGATTTGTCGGGGTTTGTTACTAAGATTTGGATTTGGCAGGTTTTGATACCAAAGAGCCCTAATATATTTGAAGTTGCGAAGAGATTGTAGAAACTGAGTAAGCTTTATTCAGAAATTAATATTTGAACGAAAGTTAACTAAATATAGGTTATAAAATAAAAAAATCGTATAATTTTTGTGTTTTGTTGTTGTTATTGTTGTTTTAAGGGGCGGTTGTGTTTTATTAGAATAAACAGAAAAAGAATAAAACTCATATTACCCATTCAAGATTTGATTGCCGCTGAGTGTGGCTGTGCCAGCGTTTATGTTTATTGTAGCATGAGCTCTGTGGGGTGGAGCGGAGGACACAGCGATGACAGAGTGCAATCTGCACATAAGTCACGCTGCATTGCGTCAGATAAGCGTCACAGGAGCTCATGTCACCATGGACAGTTAAATCTAAAACTGGAGCTGAGTCATATCCTACACGCGCAACTGTACCTGTCAACGAAGCAAGCTGACGTGTGACACAATTACATAAAGTGTAGTTCCCATCTCCTCCGCCGGCAGTCAATTCCTGAAAGGGTAATAATACTGTACAGTAAATAACCCCTGGCACTACAGCCCGTGAAGGACCTAATCCCCAGCCATTTGGCCTGCAGATATTGGGGTGCCGCATGACCAGCGCATCGGGTCCCCTCGGCCGTTAATCTTGGTTTTCGTGATCGGGGCGCTGCCTCACTGTCAGTTACTCAATTGTCCTCACGAGGCTGAGTTCACTCCGTTCCAGCCCTCACGTCAGTTTCCAAAATCCCTGACGGAGCCGGTAATCGAACCCGGGGCCTCCGGGTGAGAGACAGGCGCGCTACCCCAACACCACGGGGCCGCCATACTGTAGCCTACAGTACTGAACAATAATAAGGAAACGCGTCAAATTAAATTAATATTCAATTACTATGGTCCAGGCCTTTAGAGACAAAACTATCGTCATTCAACTATTAAATCACATTCTTTACTGGAAGTTCTGGCTACACAATTTCTGTTTCTACCTCATCCTCAATAGTAGTTTCTCAATCATCATCATTCTCTTCGTGTTCGCCACGACTTTGCAGATTGCAATAAAACTGCAGCTCTACATTTTCCCTCCATCTTTCTCCAGAATGCTTCGAAAGCAGTCTCGAAACATCTTTCACTTCTTGTGCCTGAAGGACAATCCCTCTGTTCATGGCTTCTGGCTTTACGTGAGTCATATCAAAATCAGATTTCGTGACACGTTTGTGTTCGCAAATGTCAGTTCTGTGGAAAACATCACCCAGACCAGAATGTTATTGTTCTTCTCGTTCTTTGTCAAAATTATCCAAAACAAATTATTATCAGAAAGTACAACAACATAAACCATTCTAATCACGTCAGGCAGGGGTACATTCTCCGACTAATGCACGTAGGTAAAGAGTACACACTTCGCAAAGCATCATGGAAGGTAAGATGGCGGAACTGGTTGCTCCTATTGGCTGATGTGGATGTGGCGGGTTTTGTGACCAACAATGGCGAAACTGTCGTTGGACTTGGCGGATATTGCAACTAAGCCTCAACTTTGACTTCGTTTTACAGTATGATGTAGCGGGTTTTGTAACAAAATAATAGTTTTAATGAATTCAGCGCAGCAAAAGCTATATGAAACAACGCTTATCTCAATTTTCATAAAATATGGATTTGGCGGGTTTTGATTCTAGGCGCCTCATATATAGATATAAGCCTTAATTAAGACATTAGCCGGCATAGCTAACTATAAGGCGCGCGACAGCATAAATATTGAGTGAAAGTGAGGCATAATTTGAATGAGTGAATGTTATTAATAATAAAAATGCATTATATTTACGGAATCCTCCGTGGCTTAGGCGGCAGCACGCCGGCCTCTCACAGCTGGGTCCGTGGTTCAAATCCCGGTCACTCCATGTGAGATCTGTGCTGGACAAAACGGAGACATACAGGTTTTTCTCCGGGTACTCCGGTTTTCCCTGTCAAAAATTTCATTCCAGCAACACTCTCCACTATCATTTCATTTCATCTGTCATTCATTTAATCATTGCCCCAGAGGAGTGCGTCAGGCCTCGGCAGCCGGCACAGTTCATATCTTCGCCGCTAGTTGGGGGCTTCATTCATTCCATTCCTGACCCGGTCGGAGACTGGAAGCAGGCTGTGGATTTTCATTTTTCATTATATTTACGGGCAAGGCGACATCCACATTAATAAATGTCCAGTTTCCATTTTTTTCACAGGTGCAGATAAAAGTATATTACGCACACCCATTGTAAATAATTTTGCCACATACAAATCGATTACACTCTCCATCACTTTCAGACAAATACACTGATTCATTGGTTTTAATCGCACCACTAAGGTAGCGGTGCCAGAGTACGACGATAAGCATCGGCCGTGGGGCGGTGAACATCGTCGACGCAGATACAAAAACGTGCAAATAAAGCACGCCTTGCGGTAGCCACGGACGGCTCAAAAATTGTAAGGGCCGACCCATGGTTATCAAGAGTGGAATTCTTTCCCACGGAAGGAAAACCGCTAGGGTATAAGCTAAATGAAATCGACAAGCGGATTAGTCACTCCGCTAAGATTAAAAACGGCCGCTAGGAGTGCAAAGCACAGGTATGGGATAAGTAATAGCGCCCGCATAAGTATATGAATAAGATGGCCAGGTAAGAGCTCCGACTAACGATAACATTATTTATGAGCAGGAGGTACCAGGTACATAAATAGTATAATGATTGTTGTTATTGTTGTATTTTTTTCTTCATCTGTGATCACGGCGCATTGTATAAGCCAAAAACACATTATCAACTTGCACGCTCACATTTACACACATCCATTTTCCATTTTACTCTTCTAACGATAAATTTGTACAAGCGCCCTATTTCTCCCTACAAAATAAATTATTTTATTACATCCCTTAAAATTACACCACAGGGCACTTTTTTTACTTTTCTCTTACATCTTTTGACTTAAACACGATTTACATTGTAAACCTACATTGATTGTACACATTGTGGACGCAAAGAGCAATTTTTTTCATCACTATGTTTTTTTCTTTGCAATTAGGCAAACAGCAAATATGCCAAGGTTTTATACATGTCTATTTTTATATCACCAACGAAGAATCACGATGCACATGGCTATATGTATTATATATATATATATATATATATATATATATATATATATATATGGGAGCCGGATGAGGATCAAGAAGGCCGAGTATGGGATCTAGCGGGCGCAGGAGTAAGCTCAGCGCCATTGTCTGAGAAGAAAAAGAAGAGAAGCAATATTCCGAGTTCCGATGAGCCGCGAAACACATTCCCTTAATTCTCTAATGTATTTTAATCAGTTTCATTGTTATAATAAATAATTCAGTTCTATATTCGATGCTTGTGAGTGTCATGATCTGGAAACCGTTTCCCACAAATGGGGGCTCGTCCGGGATGGACTGAAACAACGAGTTACGACGCAATCCACGACACAAAGTACGACGCAAAATACGACTCTGTTTTCGACGAAGTGAACGGCTAAACATATTTGTTGCTGTTGCCTACGACCCTGACGACGAGACGACGTGCAGTTTTGTGAGCCCACGACGTGCGAATCTACGACGAGGATTCATAGGCAAGCAAAATTTGTTCTGCAGTTTCAGCGACAATTAGTGGTGCCGTGACGACGACGAGGGTCGGAATCTAAACGACGACAGAGAATTGTGGATGTGGTAAGAGGATAGCGACTCGTCAGAGAGAAACGACTGGAAGCGGTATTCAACGATATCACCTACAAATATCACCGGTTTGGTGAATGAGGTTAAACAGGTTTGATAGCGAGGTTTTGAGGAAGCGATATTGACGGAAATCTACTTGATAGACGTGAGTAAACAAATAAGATGACTACACTCGGTGCAATAGAGAAAATAAATAAGAACATAAGTGATGCTCCGGTCAAAGCAATCAAAGTTTTACATAACCTCATTTTCGAGCATATACCAGACGACAGGAAGAATCGAAAGCGACTGCGAGAGTTTCCTGGATTCGATTTTGACGAAAATTCCATTGAAGAGGAAGCTAAGAAGAAATTTATCGAAGAAACATTTTCCAAGGCTGATCTGTTGCGTGTTTCTGAGATTCTTAATACCGAGATCGGGACAAAGGAAGTAATGATTAACAGCATTTGTTATTACTTGAGAAATTTGGATGAACTCACAACTAATATAGACAATGATGACGAAGATGAAGAAGACGAAGAAGACGAAGAGAGCGAAGAGGAAGACCAGCACAGAAGGTATAGAGAACAACATAAGTTTTCATTGTCGTTCCGCGACGTAGAGGGCGCTATGAAAACATTTAACGGTAAGGATGGTTACCCAGTGAAGAAATGGATCGCAGATTTTGAGGAGACGTCAATCTTGATGGGATGGAGTGAGCTGCAAAAGTTTATTTTCGCTAAGAAATCACTCGATGGTTTAGCTAAGCTTTTTATTCAAGGTGAGAAAGGACTGACGTCCTGGACTGCACTGAAGAAGGCCTTGAAAGAGGAGTTTGACGTGGCGGCAAGCAGTGCAGAAATTCACAAGTTGTTAACCCAGCGACGAAAAAAGCGCGACGAATCTCTACAGGAGTACTTTCTTGTGATGAAGGAAATCGCTAGTAGAGGTGATGTTGAGCTAGTTTCTCTGTGTCAGTACGTGATTGATGGGATCGAGGACGATTCAGGATCAAAACTTCTTCTCTATGGAGCAAAAAATTCCAAGGATTTCAAGGAGAAAATGAAAAGTTATGAGATGGCAGTGAAGTCTTTGCCAAAGAAAAGCACAAAGTATAATAACAGTAATTTTCAAGGAAGTGCCAAGAGTGCCAACGAGAAGGACGGAAAGTGCTGGGGCAGTACAAAGAAGAAAGAGGCGAGTAGTGGAGATAGATGTTATAATTGCGGTGGATCTGGTCATAGTTCAAAGGAATGTGAGCACAAGGATAAAGGCAAGAGATGTTTCAACTGCAATGAGTTTGGCCACATTTCATCCGAGTGCAAAAAAGAGAGGAAGAACGATAAGAGGAATAATCAAGGTATCAATCTTATTGATGAAAAGAAAAGCTGCCTCAAGTTCAAAGAGGTTAGTTTGGGTCAGCAGAAACTTCAGGCACTTATCGACTGTGGCAGTCCTTATAACCTACTGCGACAAAACATCCATAAGACCATGGGTTCCCCAGGATTGAAGAGCACGGATCTTATTTTGAAAGGATTCGGTAATGGTTTTGTTGCTCCTCAAGGTTGCTTCACAACAGTCGTTGAGGTAGACGAGCTGGAGTTCCAAACCAACGTTTATGTTGTTTCTGATGATACTATGGAGTGGGACATGGTTATTGGTAACGATCTATTAGATCAGGGTGAGGTCATCCTGAGCAAGCAAGGAGTTACCATCAAGAAGCTAGAGGTCCCAATGATGTTGATCAGGGTAGCCGACGAACAGGAATTTGATATCGAGAACTGCGTTGATGAGGAAAAAAGGGAACAGATCCAGGATTTGGTAGCGAGATATGTACCAAAGAAGACGAAATCTACTGATGTCAAGATGAAGATCACATTGAAAGAAGAAAAACCGATATTTGGCAGGCCCAGACGAATGGCACCGCTTGAGAACGAATTTGTCGATGAGCAAGTCGAGGCGTGGCTGGAGGAAGATATCATAGAACCGAGTCAATCAGAATATACATGCCAAGTGGTGTTAGTCAAAAAGAAAAATGGAATTCCGTTCAAGATTGTGACTGACTGTATGGCATTCCAAAAGACAATGCACAAAAGGGACCTGGTCCCACGAGTAGCTACATGGGCTATGGCCTTGGAGGAGTTTGACTATACCATCGAACACCGAACTGCAACCAGGATGAAACATGTCGACGCCCTGAGCCGATGTCCAGCAGTGATGTTTGGATTCCCTGATGGCCTTGCAGCGAGGATCAAAATTGCCCAGAGAAAAGACGAAGGATTGACAGCGATAAAAGCGACACTGGAGAAAGGGCCTTACGAAAACTTCATCGTCAGAGATGGACTGCTATTTAAATTTGTTGACGGGCGAGAGACGTTGATGGTCCCGCGAGCAATGCACCATGAAATCATCAGAGTTGCACATGAGAAGGGACACTACGCTGTTAAAAGGACTGAAGAAGACGTGAAGCAGGAATATTATATTCCAGACTTGGCCAACAAGGTGAAACGAGTCATAGCCAACTGTGTGAAGTGTCTGGTGGTTAACAGGAAGGCAGGCAAGAAAGAAGGTTGGTTACATCCGATGTTCAAGGAGAGTGTGCCATTGCACACCTACAACATGGATCACATTGGACCACTTAAGTCTACACACAAGGGGTATGAACACATCTTCTGTGTGATAGACGCCTTCACGAAGTTCACCTGGCTGTATCCTGTGAAAACTACCAAACCGGCCCAGACGATTGAAAAGATGGAGTTTCAGAGGACGAACTTTGAAAACCCAGTTCAATTGATCACCGACAGGGAGCCATCGTTCACCTCCCATGAGTTCCAGGACTACTGTAAATCGCAGAGTATCAAGCACGTCTTGATCACAGCTGGACTGCCAAGAGCCAATGGTCAAATCGAGAGAGTCAACTCAACAGTGACCAAGATCATCGCTAAAATTAGCATTGACGATCCGACAACATGGTACAAGGTTGTACCATCCGTCCAACGAGCTATCAACTCTACGTTCCAGAGGAGCATCGGAATGTCACCTTTCGAGCTGCTGACAGGAGTCAGAATGCACAACCAAAATGATCTACGTATAGTGCAACTCATCGAAGAGGAGGTGATCGATTCGTTCAACGAAAAACGTGATCAGATGAGAGAAGATACAAAAAAGAAAGAAAAAGTACAATCTGAAAATCGTGCTGAATTCAACCGACGACGTAAGGAGCCTAAGAAGTATCAGGTCGACGACCTGGTTGCCATCAAACGCACTCAGATCGGTCCACATCAGAAACTAAAAACCAAAAGTCGAGGACCTTATCGAGTGACTCGAGTAAAACTCAACGACACATATGACGTCAGCAGAGAAGGAGACCATGCTGGACCAAGAATCACATCGTCCTGTGCGGGGTTCATGAGGCCCTGGCCGGGCGGATTTTCTTCATCCGGGTCGGATGAGGATCAGGACGGCCGAGTGTGGGAGCCGGATGAGGATCAAGAAGGCCGAGTATGGGATCTAGCGGGCGCAGGAGTAAGCTCAGCGCCATTGTCTGAGAAGAAAAAGAAGAGAAGCAATATTCCGAGTTCCGATGAGCCGCGAAACACATTCCCTTAATTCTCTACTGTATTTTAATCAGTTTCATTGTTATAATGAATAATTCAGTTCTATATTCGATGCTTGTGAGTGTCATGATCTGGAAACCGTTTCCCACATATATATATGTATCAACAAATGCTATATCACAAATGCTATATGTAAAATATTGTACCACCCCTTAAAACCCTACCCCCTTAGAGAGCGCACTACCCTTTAACGACGTCACAGAGACACACACACAGCTACACCGACACAGCATCCGAAGGAGAAAATAAGAAAAGAAAAGGAAGACCCGGAAGAAGAGAAGAAAAGAAAAAGGTGACACCACCCTTATCACTCAGACCAGTTTGCGAGGCCGCAAACTAAACCAGGGCGACCCCTTGTTAGGGCCCAAGGGTGCATACACCCTTAAGGACCCTACTTGAAGAGAGCTAGGCCTACGCCACTGGACCCACATCCATCTATTCTACAAATTACCCATCTACGAACACACTGACGGATCTGTCCCTCATCTCCACATCGACTTCAACCTGAAAACCACCCCCGGATGATAATATAGGACATCCATACACATTTCGTACTTAGGCAACAGGCAGCCGGTCACCACAGACCGACCAGCCAATAGTTGCATCATTTCCACAACACATCCATACGAGTGCTAAGTGGAACATCAACACTTACACAATGCCGACTCAGCAGGTCCAAAACCAATATAAACTGGACCTGGAATAGCCCCATCACCTATCTTGGCCGGAGGCTATCGCCGACTGTAACCAGACGTCTCTCCAGGGGTAAGTGCGCATCTCTATGATACTAACACATTTTTACACTTGTGTTCCTCACCAATTCACACCTAACATTTAATTATTGTAATACAATTGTCAACACGTTCCCAAGTAGTGGAACACCACATTAACACTCCTGGTAGTAATAAACTGATTACTACCATTACCAACTCATTGTACACTATCATTACTACACCCTTGGCTTTATTCCCTACCTCCCCACCTGAACATCAACCTGCCAGTGTTTATTATTATTATAGAAGTGCTGAGACAGTCAGTTTCAAGAGCGCTAGCCTTGATTCACCGGTCCCTCGACCGTCTAAAGTAACTGCGCGGTCAGCAGCTACTTGTAGTGCTTAGTCACACTGTTTGATCCACGAGGCTATTAGCTCCCCATTTCTATAATGCACCCCATAGATTAACGCCCCCATAACGTAGAGCTTGCCCGAATCAGACAACACACACTTATACATTCCGAGTCACCGCACCTCTGCGGAAGCTCCCCCCGTTCGAATAGCCCCCTCTAAATTCAAACACTTACACTCCCGTTCAGACCTACCCCTATTTCAGGTCTAGAACAGTATTGCGTACGCCAGTGATTCCCAAAACTCCTCAACCTCTTTAGGGTTCTTTTTATCTCCTGATTAATCGGTTCATGGATATATATCAGTGTGTTTTCTTGTTTGAGGATTTAACCGTTAAGAGTGACAGCTTCGAGTTTATACTCTAGAAGTCAACTATTTTGTTCAAGAATTTCTTATTTACCACAAAAGCTGTTCCCAGGTGTGTGTTTTCATAATTTTCTTCCCGAGTTTCCTCTTGAAAATTCGAAATCCGTCTGATTCAAAGGATTCTTCATCAATGTACTGTACCCGTATATGTCAATGAGCTTGGAAATAGTCATCTTTTCAAAAGTTTTCAAACGCTCCAATGATAAATTATAGCGACACTGGAATCAGGCCACGAAACAGGTTTGGAAATCTCGCCGAGTTAGTCAGTTAACCAAGCCGACCAATGGGGAATATATATGCAGTTACATTAGCGACTTGGCACTATGCTGCACAGTGCTAAAAGAATGATGGAACTATATTGCAGGGAGATAATCGAGGAATACCGAGTCGAGCCGAGGACCACACGTGCAGGAAGTGAGTCTAGAGGATAGAAGAAGGGATGACTCGTGTTTGGTGCTTGGCGGACAGCCAATAAGAAGCGACCTTACTCTGATAAGAGCAAACAATGTAATTAGCACAGCTAATTACCAGCATGATTTTAACACATCGTAATGTCATGGAAGATATTAAATAATAAATAAGAAATATTTATTAACATTGCAGCTAATTAAATGTTTAATTAAGGATTATTATCATCATCGCTGTTAAGCAAACAATCAGATCCATGTTCTGAAAGGGGACGCTACTTTGAGTATTGACGAGGGGAAGGAGAGAAGAGAATCAAGGCTCTTAACAATTACGATTTCATGAGAAGAGGACGTGTCAACCAAATACTCGAGAATCGAACAAAGCTGAGAGAAATTACTATATATTTGAAGAAGACGAATACGACACGCAATTAGTAACGAGAATGAAAGCACTTGGTTTGTGCATATACAGTATATCAAGTCGACATACAAGAATATTTAAAATTTATTGAAATTAT
This sequence comes from Meconema thalassinum, assembly GCA_946902985.2. Taxonomy (NCBI): domain Eukaryota; kingdom Metazoa; phylum Arthropoda; class Insecta; order Orthoptera; family Tettigoniidae; genus Meconema; species Meconema thalassinum. Next base: position 597,024,664 of record OX336388.2, on the reverse strand, counting down.
TCTACAGTACATATTTCTACCCTGTCGATAATACTGAAGTTGGGGAAGGAATATACGACTGAATCTACAGTAGAAGTAATGTCGAACTAAAACGTTAATGGGAACAGAACTATGACGACAACGAGAGTATTCGATACGACATAACACCAATCTCGTGGGGGAGATTAACATCTCGTCTCTCCTACGTAAAATATTCTACATCTACAAAGTCATTTCACCAACTAAAATGACGAATGCTTATATCAGAACTTTGACGAAAGAAGACAGAAGATATTCACGAACGAGGGCGGCTAGGGTTGATCCCAGTGCCATCAAGAGAGAAAATGTATCCCATCTCACACAAGAAGATTGCCTAGCAGGAACGACGGCCACACGAAGATGTTAGAGTTTGTATCCCGTACCTGACTGCATGGAGACTTCTGTAGGAGACCGTAGAAGCCCACACGACATCATTGAGCTCCGAGCTATCAGGAACAATCCGTTTCTGAGGGATAGCGAAGAAAGCCCACTTCTAGTCATCTATAACGCAACACAAGGTAGTCTAATGACCAACGATATATCCCATTTTGTAGAACTGTAGAAATTTTTGAGAATATCCTACAAATTTTTATTAATGCCATTCTTCTACGTTTTCATTATATTGTTACAGTTTTTCGAAGTTATAATTTCATAACAACGTCACGGGGATGTTTATTCTCCATTTTCGTCTATTTTGACAATTTAGAATTGTTATTTAAATTTTTGGAATTTTGCGACTTTCGAAATTTAAATGAGGAGATTTTACAGTTTAGTTCAGAATATTTTTATGGTCAAGTTTAAATGTGTTTAGATCACATTTTGTCAGTTTTTGAATTGTTTTATATCGTTCTTTGACAACGATGATAATATTGGAAATTTGTTCCAAGAATGTTATACAGAGGTATATTTTAGAGAATGCGATTCTTAAAGATCTTATTTGTAAGATCCATGTAAATTCACGATCTGATAACTTATTAGACAGATTTGGTTATAAATATTTGGCGACATAATTAACAAACATAAAGTATAAAACTTTATGAGAAATATATTAAAGAAAGGATTTATAAGAGAATATAATGTGAAGTTAGTAAATACGAATTACAGCGTATTTTTGAAGTGATAAGATTTTGATGAAAGATTTGAAAGAAATATCACAGCTAATAGGAAGCTTTATGGAAATGTGAGTGATATAAAAGAAATATTATTGTTATTGGAAGACTAGTATTTTTTTTTATTTACTGTTCATATTCTCTGCATGCTCCACTACATAAGTAGTACTACATGCACTTCCAATACTTTTTATAAATGAACAAAATAAATAACATTATAATAATTCAATTTCTAGATGACTTAATCTTAACAATATCAAACAATATTATTCATCGTATTTCCAAAGAGCTTGAAAATCCAGAGCATTAACAAATTTAGAAAATCCCTTCAAATACTTTTTAATAGCACAGATTTCTGAATCGGACAGTTATCGTCTCTATTAACACTATTAATCAAGAATTGCCTAATATTTCTCACTTCTCTGCACACGAAAATTATATGATCTATAGTCTGAGGGCTGCTTTTACAGGAACACTCGGGATTATGTATAATTTTATGTCTGTGTAAGTACGAAGCAATATTTCCATGTCCAGTCAGTATTGTAGTCATATTAGGTGTTAAGGTGATTTTGGATTTTAATCTACCTGCAACTGTTGGGAAGAATTCTTTTGTAAGTGTGCCTTTTGAAGATTGTTCCCATTTTTGCTGCCATTCATGAATTGATTCTTCTTTGAGATTTATTTTAAAGTTGAGATGGGTATTCTATCGAAACAAACCTCACTTAGTTTTGTAGCCTCCTTTGCAATTTTATCAGCCAGTTCATTGCCTGCAACACCTGTATGTGCCTTAATCCATTCAAATTTTACTATCCAATTTTTTCTTTTTAGAAGAGTTGTAGTCCTTTTTATATTCTCAATTAGTTCGTTATGATTTCTGAAGTCTGCAATGGAGTCAATTGCCATTTTACTATCTGTGTAAATAATTACTTTCTCATCTTCATCATCCTCTGTCCTAGTAGTATCTAAGAATTCCAGAGATTTAGGTATGGCTAATTGCTCCGCCTGATTATTCGAACAGTTGTCTTGCTGTCTATATTTCAATTGGTCTACTAATTCATGTGATCTGAATATAGCTAGGCCAGCTCCCACTCCTTCTTCACTTTTGCTTCCATCTGTGTAAATTTTCCATGGGATATAATCATTTAATGCTATTCTTGGATCTTCGGTACCAGGAAAATAGGCTGGGTGGAGCCATCTCATAGGTTTTTCCGGGTGGTCAATGACATAGTTCATAGTTTTTTTCCTGACATGATTTTGTATAGAGTAACAACCTCTTTATCCATTATATCTGTAGGAGTAATTCCTGTAATAATGCTCAGTGCCTCATGAGATACAGTTCGGTACGATTTTGCTATTCTCAAGAGAATAAGTCTTTGCACTCTCACGTATTTAATCATATTACATTTCTTTTCTAGGGATTCAATCCAGATCGGAGCAGCATATAACAGCATTGGCAATTTTGCTCCTTTATATATTGTTTCCAAAGCCTGGTGTTTCAGACCCCATCCTATTCTAGTCGATTTTGATAATTCGTTTATTAATTTAATTCATTTTTCACTAACTTTATTGATGTGGTCATTGAACTTAAGGCGAGAGTCTATAGTTATTCCTAGATATTCCATCGTATCTACTTGTACAAGACGTTTCAAATTCATAAAGATATCAATTGTCTTCTTTGCTTTTCTTCTTCTTGATATTAGAATAACTCTTGACTTAATTTCATTAAAACAGGTTTTGTTTTCTGTTGACCACTTAGTAACTTACCGTAATTCCATATTCACAATATTTTCTGCTTCAATTTCAGTTTCAGCCCTGACTGCAATTATAACGTCATCAGCAAATGCTATATCTTTGGTGTTTTTACCGTATTCCAAACTGAGCAGTGCATTATACTGTACATTCCAGTACCCCGGTCCACAACATGAACCTTGAGGACATCCTTTATTAACTACTCTTTCTACTTGGATACTATTGGCATTCATGAACGTCGTTCTATCCTTTAAGTAGCTCTTAGTCAGGTAGTACACATTTCTCGGGCATTTGAAGTCTTTTAGGGCCCTTAGGACACATGGCCACCACGCAGAGTCAAAGGCTCCTTTGACATCAAGATTAACTATAACCGTAATTTGACCATTTTTGAAAGCCTCAGTTATAAATTCCTCAAGTGCCATAGCTGCATCAGTAGTAGACTTTTCGTTCAGTAGTTTATTGGTATAGAGGTAGTGATTTATTCTATTTATTAGAAGTTTCTCTAATACTTTGCCCGCCACATCTATCAGGCTTATTGGGCGGAATTCAGACGGATCCTGAATCTTATCTTTCCCTGGTTTTGTGATTGGTATAAGTCTCGCAATTTTCCATCGCTTCGGGAAACAAGCATTCTTCAAGCAACCATTATATAATGATGTCATAGTTCTAGGGATACTTCCATACGTCCACCATAGTATTTTACTAGTGATTCCATCTTCACCTGGTGTCTTTTTATGGCCTAGATCTTTGATTGCAGATTTAATTTCTTCTTCTGTAAATTCCCAGTCGTCCAGAGTGTCTATTTGTTTCTCTACTTCCTTCCTTCCTTCCTTATTTGCTTTTGCTGAGCAGTGTCTTCTTTCTGAATGAGATGGTTTAATATACACTGCATTGTTTCCAGTAAGTCTCTTGTGTAGTGACCTTCATTGTTAATAAGAGTTGATACAATTTGAGTATTCTTATTTTATCCTGACGCTGATTTGTAGACTATGTCCCAGGGATTTGAAGAAATTTTACTACAATATTCTTTCCAAGACAGTATCTTTGCATTTCTGATTTTAGCTTGGTATTTAGTTTTTTCAGCAAAGTATTCAGTTTTTCGCTGATATCGGAGGTCATTATTATTTAAAGTTCTCTGGAATTTTCTTCGGAATGCATATACTTTCTTCCGAATTATCGTAAGTTCTTCATTCCACCAAGGCACTGTTCTGTGTTTTATTCCAATAGTTTTGCCAGAAGGTCTACTAACTTTGAAAGCCTGCATGCAAACGTTCGTTTGGGAAGAGCTAACTTTATTTAATATGTCCTCCATATCTGCAGAATTATTTATGTACACTGATAGTTTGTTGTCAATATCTTCAGTATGTTCTTCCTGTATTTTATTGTATTACCTGTTAAATTAATACATCTATAGGACCTGTATTTTTATTACAAATTTGTATTAAGGATGTTGAAACAACGAAAAGAATTTGTTAACGAGAAGTTAGTTAAGAATAATATGTTATTGTAAGAAACTGCGAAGTATCTCTAAGAGAGAGAGAGAGAGAGATTTATTTATTCCCGTGATGACGGAGTTATTTGCCGTATGACAATGAGCATTCTGAAGCCATTGGTCAATTGTTGAAGGAATGTCTGTAGTGACAGACTTGCGCATATGTTGGAAAATAGGATTTTTTAGAAGAAGCAGTATTGTTGATATTTATTAATATTTGAAGTTATTGCAATAGTCTCACAGAGTTGAAACTCTTTGAAAGCATTAGGACGGCGAATCCTAGATGAAGTTGTATCTGGAAGAAATTATAGGATCAAGGGATCTTTGTTGAAACTGAGAGTAAACTGAGCTCTATTTAAATGGCTCTTAATGAGATATTGAATTTACGGTAATTATTCATAGAATTGGAAATTTGTATTTTTATTAAGTATTATTATTTTAATGACAGACCAGTTGTAGGAGGTCTATGAAATATGCCTTTACTTATTTGTATGGATTATAGAATCCCGAATTGTAACTGTTTCCACGAATACGGAATAGTACCGTGAATGATAATTTTTTCAAGTCCATTGAAATATGAGTGAAGAAATAGGAAGACAATTTATGTCTATATCATACTAATATATAACAAGATGTTCAGTAAAGAACATGTAGCCTACTTTCTCCTAAATGCATGGGTATTGTTATAACTCTTTGTCCCTTTCAAGGAGTATAATTGAATGTTGGTTGTAGTAGCTTGTTGAAATACAACGTGCTATACGGATATTAAACATGAATAGGAAGTGTCCTTTGCTAGTGCTGCCTCTGTACAAAATTTCATTCATTTCGGTTTCACCGTGTTTGAATTGAAATGGTGAATCAATTTGCACACATACATGGCCGCTATCTGCAACCTATTGGGCTGATGACCATGTCGTTTGGTCATAAGATGCTTATTACATGAGGGTATATTGTTGCAAAATTTAGTAGAGATCAGATTATTAGGTCGGTCGTAATTTGATTTAAGCTTTTAACATTTGGGTGGCCGCCATTACGTTTCCGTCAAGATGGCGGCGATATAAAACATGACACTGAAGTGCCCTTTGCTAGTGCTACCTCTGTACCAAATTTCGTTCAATTCTGTTTCACCGTGTTCGAATTGATAGGGGGGGGGGCAGACATTCAGAGTACACACACTCACACACACACAGACAGACACACAATTTTTCGCTCTGTGTTGATCTCATACGTCTACTTTATTTTTTTGCAAAAATCGAAAGTAGGCTAAAAATGAGATGGTGTTTGTCGTCCTGTCTGTCTGTTGTCTTGTCTGTTACTCAATCACGCAAGAACCACTTGTCCGATTGAAATGAAATTTTGTATGGATGTAGCTGATTTACCAGAGGTACAAACAGGCTACGTTTGATTTCGATATTTTGCAATGTTTTTAAATGGCGACCATTTTAGTGACGTCACTACACCCTTTGGTTTCAAAATTTCATATTTGCATTTCAAATAAAACGAGAACGCTAAGAAATAGAAAACCTTTGATGACACATATAAGCTTTAGAATTTAATTTCCTATCCGAAAGGTCCTTATCACTCTTCGTGTATCTCCAACGGTTAGCGAGTAAAACCCACATTTGTAACGTCACTACACCCTTCGGTTTCAGAATTTCATTATTCCATCTCAAATAAAAATTGAACGCTAAGAAATAGCAAACTTTCAATGGCATACACTAGCTCAAACATTTCATTTTCTATCCGAAAGGTCCTTATTCTTTTTCGTGTATCTCCAACGGTTAGCGAGTAAAACCTAAATTTGTGCAAAAAAACACGTCAAAACTGAGAGGTGCAGTCTATCTCTATACAGTGTGGTCCACCCGCCCCTTATTATTTAGTTTTATGAAACCCAACTAACATCACATTTCTCCCGATGGTCGATATTGCTCTGCGCTCTGACTGTGTGACAGCAATGTAATTGGGTCATGGGTCTCGCAAAGAAAAACCGACCTTAAACTTTTCCCCGCCAAATACTATGGTCCATTCTACTAACATATGACTTACTGCTCCTTGAAATAACACACATACACGTAATACGATCGAATTAATAGCTTACACCACGTGATCTGTAACAGTAGAAAGTTAAATCAACACCATAAACCGTGATTGAAGACATTGAGATAGACTTAAACGTTTGAGGTGGGACGGCTACAGTAACTACAGCAAGTTTAGCGTGCGCTCTACGCCATGTGTTGGTGGCTGAGAGGGTTAAAGCCTGACCGTAGGCGGTGAGCGCGAGCGGTTAGAATGCTGCTTCGAATCCAGTAGTAGGCATACATTTTTGAACGAAAGCCCACATTCCATTTTAGTCGAGATGTAACTACATTGCCACGTTTATTGCCTTACGACGTATTTTTGTGAAGAGTACGTTAAATTTTGATGATTTATCAAGAGATTACGATCGAATTGGTACGTTATTCTTGTGACATTTAATGGCAGAAAATTTAAAAACTGGCATGAATATTAACATAACATATCGAAGTGTTGCCCCGGAGGTCCGGGTTCGATTCCCAGGTCTGCCAAGAAATGTAATAACTTGCTTCTCTGAGGGCTGAAATTGGGTACACGTAGCCTCGTTAAGCAAATATGAGAAGAAGTGGGTTCGATTCCCACCTCAGCCACCCTGTAAATGGTTGTCCGTGGTTTCCCACTTCTACTCCGGCCAAATCCCGGGACGGATTCTATCTTAAGGCAACAGCCGCCTCCTTCCCAATTCTTAATTGCAACTACACACATTATTACAAACCCGCAATAACTCAGGTTATCAGACAAATTCTACACACACACCCAAGTAAACGGGGCGAAATGACCGCGATGTTCTAGCCCCTCAAATGAAACAAAACAAGAACATATCGAAGGATATTCTGATCGCCAGTGCTTGCATCGAAGTATACGTAATCCTTAGAAATTCCCACGGTATTATTAGCATACTTTCGATTTTTGCAAAAAATGAAAGTAGACTTATGAGATCTACACAGGGCCAAAAATTGTGTGTCTGTCTGTGTGTGACTGTGTGTACTCTGAATGTCTGCCCCTCCCCCCCCCCCCTCCCCCCCCCCCCCCACGCCACCCCCCTATCAATTCGAACACGATGAAACCAAATTGAACGAAATTTAGTACATAGGTAGAAGTAGCAAAGGGCACCTCAGTGTCATGTCTTATATCGCCGCCATCTTGACGGAAACGTAATGGTGGCCACCCAAATGTTCATAGTTTAAATCAAATTACGACTAACGTAATCATCCGATCTCAACCAAATTTTGCAACAACATATACTTGTGTGGCGTGCATCGTTTGACTGAACTACAAGGTCATCAGCCCATTCGTTTGCAGATGGCGGCCATATATGTGTGCAAATTGATTCCCCCTATCAATTCAAACACGGAGAAACCGAATTGAACGAAATTTGGTACAGAGGTAGCACTAGCAAAGGGCACTCCAGTGTCATGTCTTATATCGCTGCCATCTTGACGAAAACGAAATGGCGGCCATCCTAATGTTAAAAGCTTAAATCAAATTACGACCAACCTAATAATCTGATCTCTACCAAGTTTTGCAAAAACATACCTTTATGTATAGAGAATCTTTTGACCACACTGCAAGGTCCTCAGGCCAATAATGTGCGGATAGCGGCCATATATGTGTGCAAATCGATTCCCCCTATCTTTTCATACACGGTCAAACCGAATGGAACGAAGTTTGGTACAGAGGTAGCACTAGCAAAGGCCACCTCAGTGTCTTGTTTTATATCGCCGCCATCTTGACGGAAACGGAATGGCGGCCACCCAAATGTTAAAAGCTTAAATCAAATTACGACCAACCTAATGATTTGATCTCTGCCAAATTTTTCAACAACATACCTTTTTGAGGGAAGCATCTTTTGACTGAACTACAAGGTCATCAGCCCAATAGTTTGCAGATAGCGGCCATGTATGTGTGCAAATCGATTCCCCATATCAATTCAAACACGGTGAAACCGAATTGAATGAATTTTGGTACAGAGGTAGCACTAGCAAAGGGCACATCATATTCATGTATAATATCCGTTAGCACGTTGTATTTCAAGTAGCTACTACAACCAGCATTCATTTATACTCCTTAAAAAGGACAAAGTGTTATATCAATAGCCATGCATTTAGGAGAAAGTAGGCTATACGTTCTTTACCGAACTTCTTGTTTTGTTATTAAATTTTAACAAAAAGTCTTAGCGTATCTTTAGGCTGGTATCACACGATACTCGCTGGCAAGGAAGCTGCTGTGATCGCTGGTACAAAATCCTGTATGATTCTGTTCTCTTCGTCAGTACACCTGCTTGTATGACCGAAGTGCATCACACGCTAGCATTTTGTTCGCTAAGTTGTATGAAATAAAACCGAAGGGCTGTCGTTTGAGGGCATTATTGGCAGTTCTTTCGCCTTATTAACTCAAAGCGGTCGCGAATCTTGTTTTAAGAAAATTTGATAACATGCCAGGTACTGAATGAATGCATTCCAATCAATAATTAAGATCTAACTATAATAATTGAATATTTTACCATACGCGTTAATAAGAAGCGCAACAAAAACCTCCAGAGTGTGTTGGAAATGTGTGCAAGTGTTATTGCGCCCGCTCGCTCTTTCGAAGATCCCGGGTTCAAGACTAACCAACGGCAGATTTTAAAATTCTTCTTAACTATTTTATAATACCCTCCCTACCTCGTACAGCAAGATTTCAACTTGTTGTTTCTTTTCACATTATCTACGAAGACGATAGGGAAAGTTATTTTCTTGTCTCATTTAAATGGGTATTTTCCCTAAATACTGTTCAAAACCATGGATGGATACTATTCGTTATAATTATTATTCTTTTAGTCGATTTTACCCTCCAGGTTAGGTTTTCTTCCCACGGACTCAGCGAGGGATCCCATCATTACCGCCTCTACGGGCAGTGTCCTGGAGCTTGAAATATCTCGGCTGGGGGATACAACTGGGGAGGTGGAATCAGCACCTCGCCCCAGGTGGCCTCACCTGCAAAGCGAACAGGGTCCTCTTGAGGGATGGGAAGGGATGGGAAGGGAGGGGAAGATCGGGACGGATAGGCAAGGAAGAGGGAAGGAGGCGGCCGTGGCCTTACGGTAGGTAACATCCCGGCGTTTGCCCGAAGGCAAATTGGGAAACCACGGAAAACCACTTTGAGGATGGCTGAGATAGGAATCGAACCCCCTCTACTCATTGGACCACCCGAGGCTGAGTAGACCCTGTCCCTGTCCTCATACCACTTTTCAAATTTCGTAGCAGAGCCAGGAATCGAACCCAGGACGTCCGGGGTGGCAGCTAATCACGCTGACTACTATGCAACGGAGGCGACTCTATTCGTGATAATTAGAATTTTAATAGTTCAATATTTATAATAATATGACACGTTCTGTAATTACTGCCTTGCTGCGAGGCTCAGCGGTAACGTTCTCGCTTGCTGTGCCCAAGGTTGCAGGTTCGTATCCTGGCGCAGTCAGCTGACATTTCAGGGTGCGCAAATGTGAGGGAGCCGTGTCAGTAGATTTACTGGCACTTTGAAATCCCCTTCGGAGCAAAATTCCGGCACGCCGGCGTATCTAAAAGTCAGAGCAGTTAAAAGGGACTTTAAAAAAATAATGTTATAATTATCTGTATTTACTGTATGTTTGGGGCAGATGACCCCGTAGTTCCGCCCCTTAAAACTTCACTAACTAACTATTACTGTAAGTGTATAGCATGCGCTTTTCGTACAGACGCCGTTGAAAGAAATTATAGTTTCGGTCTGATGTATTTATTCGTGAGCCTACCCACATAACAAATCTTGAGCCTAACCAACATAAAAAATCTATTTGTTAAGTGGGTCGTCTGAGTGAGTCGGAGTTTTCCTTTAAACAAAGGTGGTCAAAATTTCGAACACTTGCTACCTTGAATATACAGGACACCTTGCTTTCGTTCTACAGATCATTATGTCGTCGTCCAATCTGGCTGCGTACCATTTGATAAGTACGGTCCTTTGAGGACCAAATAAAAATCACTCGTTGGAACAGATAGATATGCGTCCATAATACATCCACAATAAACGACATTAAGCAAAAAGACAAAAAATGTACTAGTTCAAGGTTCGAACCTACTACAACGCGACTTCGTTGACGCTACTCTAGCAATTCTTATTTAGCCACCATAGCTATCTTTTTTTTTTATTATTATTATTAGCTCTTTACAGAATTACAGAATTACAGAATTTTCAGATATGATAAATACCATATTAATACATCACAAGAAATCCAGATAGTGTCCATATTTATCGTACAATTGTCCACTTTCACTAAGCTTCCAACGCTCTTTTTGCAGGTGGTACCTGAGGTCCTGGAACGAGAAATGTTGATCATTGTCCATCACGAAGTGTACATATTGACCCATTATCCACACAATGGCAGTCTGTTTAATTTGGGGGAAGGCGGTCACCGACAAGCGAATCAACTTCCTGTCATCAAGGTCATCCGTGGGCACATTTAATAGTTGACATACTTTTCCCTTACACCACACCCACGTGGAGGCAACTCGCGTGCATGATGTGAAGCGGTGTATCGCCGTATCAGTTTGACCACATATAGTACACCATGGGTAAGCTTCAAGACGGATGGTATATCGCCGTAGAGCGGTTGGGATGAGATCGTTGAGGAAGATAAAAACCTGGGAGTGTACAGCAGAAGAAACGGTCATAGCCCCAAAAATTTTCCAAACAGTGGGCCAATGGACGTAGAGGGTGGTGGCCTCGATTCGCGGTTTGGAGTGTACCACTTGCCGCAACATGTTATAAATACTTTTCGTCGTTGGAACAGTCCCTGAAGGCATTTGGCGAACAGTTTCTAGAAGGTGCTGTTGATGGTCCCTAAATATCTTCGGCAAAGCTCTATCACAACCACGGGCTGTGTTTCGAATATCTTTGTATAGCGCTTTCGTAAAAGTGTCATGTTGGGAAAGAATGGTGATATCGTTCTTGCAGAGGAGTGCACGGCATTTCATGCCATGAGCTGTTAGCCCTAGCCCACCTTGCCGGGATGGGAGATACAACTGTTCCCGTTGTACTCGGAACAAAAATCCTTGCCATATAAACCAACCTGTATATTTTGCCAATTGGCTCTCAAACATTTTGGGAAGTGGGAAAAGTTGTGCGACATACCATATTTTAGAGAGCGCAAACACGTTGAGGATCATGACCCGTTGCACTATATTGAGGTTTCTTTGACCAAATTGGATCAGCACTCCCCTAACTTTGGCAATGACCTTAGTCCAGTTTGCTTGCACTGTGTCCAGAAGCGATTGCTTCCAGGTAATGCCAAGAATTTTCACCTCATTTACTATCCGGAACCAGGGCTGTTGGGTAATCACTGAGTTAGTATTGAGCGGAAGCAAAGCAGTTTTCTGGGGGTTCGATTGTGCTCCAGAGGCGATATGGTAGAGCTGAAGGGCGCTATCGATGTGGGAGATATCTTCATTATTGCGGATCAATATTGATACGTCATCAGCATAGGCGCACATTCCAAAAACATGTGTGGACAGTTTGTAACCCTGTAGCTTCACCTGGGTAGTCCGAATGAACGGTTCAAGGCCAATGACAAAAAGTAGCATGGACAGGGGACATCCTTGCCTAACTGATCGTTGTATTGGAATCAGAGGGGAAAGAAAACCGTTGACGAGCACTCGAGACGTAGCATTACAATTTATCATACGAATGTAGTCAATAAGGATTTCAGGAAATTCAAAGTGTTGCAAGACCATGTACAAGTATTCATGACTGATGCGGTCGAAAGCTTTATCAAGATCTAAGGTGAGAAAACTCATTGGCTCAGTGGGGAGCATTTCGGCTTTTAGGTGTAGGTCCCGTAGTATCGCTAAGTTTGTTAACAGAGTTCTTCCAGGAATACTGCAACATTGTTCAATACCAATGATATCATGTAGAACAGTCTTCAATCGGCATGCAAGTACTTTGGTAAGGACTTTATAATCACTGCAGAGCAGAGTAACTGGTCGGAAGTCACCAACTGCCATGGGAGAGGATGTTTTTGGTATGAGGACTATGGTACCTTCGTGATGTGACTGACAAAGAGCACGACGTTGGAGAATGGTACGCAGGACATGACAAAATTCTTTGCCAATGAGAGGCCAGAAGTGTTTATACATTTCATATGGCAGTCCATCAATGCCAGGTGAGCGGTTGTTTGGGAGTTGCTTAACCACAGAGTGAATCTCTTCATCCGTAATATCCGCGCTGAGCAGAATTTTGTTGTCCGGAGATAGTTGGGTACTGCAAGATGAAAGCAATAGGGTCACCTGCTGTGGATCAATTTCAGCCTTAGCGTAGAACCGTTGATAAAATAATGATATTTCACTACGTATAGCGTCAGGGGAGGTGACGTCACGTCCAGTACTGGTGCGGAGGCGGTGGATATATTTACGTTGCCGCTCCCGTTGTCCTTTGGCGATATGGTATACACTTGCACTTTCGTCCGGGAGCACTGTACGATCTTTTAAAGCCACGTTTATATGAGCGAGTGTTCGTTGCTGTAGGGACAGGAGCTTGGTTTTAACTTCCCGAATCTGGTCATATATACGCTCTCCAGCATCAGATCTTTGCTGGAGCTGGCGAAGAACTCGATAGTAAAATTCAACTGTATCCCGTCTTTCCCGACCTCGTTGGTAGGATATGTTCTTAAAGACGCGGCGGATCCCTGGTTTAACTAAAATATCCCACCAGTCTGCGCAGTCGCGACATTTGCATTTTTGTTGGACCCATCGAGTCCAGTGTTGTCTGAAAATATCTTGGCATTCCTCCTCCAGTAACAGCGAGCAATTCAGCTTCCAATAACCTCTTCCTATGTGAAATATGGGATGGGGGTAAGAGATTGTACATACGACAGCATGATGGTTAGTGAAACTGGCAGGTATCACTTCATATCGTCTAGGCTGGATAAGTTCCTGTGAAAAGTATATGCGGTCAATTCGTGATGAGGAGTTGTGACTTATACAGGTGTAATGGGGCAGGGGCACCCTTAAACTATCCACAGCATCAATGAGGTGTAGGGAGTTAAGAAGGGTCCTGAGAGCCGGGTTGATACCTTGGTATGAACTAGTGGAATCCTCTGGGCGTTGAATACAATTGAAATCCCCTGCAAGAATAAGTTTTTCCTTAACGTCGTGCAGATGAGGCAGTATACTCTTTTGAAAGAACATTTTCCGTTCCACACGCTTATTTGACCCGGATGGGGCATATACATTTATCAGGGTGGTATTGTTTATGTGTCCAGATATTATGCGTCCCGATGGATGACATAGCACACCTTCGAGTGGGATATCATGTCGTATGAGGAATCCGGTCCCTCTATTCGTATTACCGGTATTGATGTATTGTTTGTAGAAGGCAGATATTGGCAAACAGGGTATAGCAACTTCTTGAATGAAGGCAATGTCAATGTCTGCATCTCGAAGGAATCTCTCCAACAGTTGAAATTTCAGAGGGCATTCTATTACATTGATATTCACAGTGGCCACAGTGAGAAATTGCGCCATTAAGAAAAGTATAAAAGCTGTGCTAGACATACTGGAAGGTGGACTCGAGAAAAAGAAAAAAAAAGACACAGGTGAGAAATATACTGGTGCACTATGTCAAATTAGGTTGAGATAGTTCCTTATGACTGCCATTCATAGGCCGGCTGTCAGCGTTTGAGAGCGTTCGTGGGTCCCTAGATGACGTAGAATGAAGATTTTGTTTCTTTTTCACAGCTGTGGAAACGTTTGTGGAGCCAGTTTGATTCTTCGGGGCTGGTACGGCAATCGAGGCATTTGTTTTAATCTTCTTAGATACATTCTCGGATCCCCGATCAACCAGCTTAGGTGAGTCGGTAGATACCAGAGAAGGTGGTGGCAGTGAAGACAAAATTTCTGTGGCAGCCTGTAGTGACGGCATAGACGGTTCTAAGGCTGCGATACAGGTTGCCGATATCACAGGGGCACTCTGTGGCTCACTGCTCTGGTCAGGGCAAGTTACCAGTTCTGCGTCATATGTAACCGAGGTCACTTCTGGTGTTGTCCCAGCTGACTGATCAATAAGCATGTTTTCATATGACGTTTGCTGCGTCACAACTTCCGAGTATTGGGCACGTCGTTGTTGTGTAGGAATTATACCGAGGGGAATCATTTTCTTTGGGCAGTTGATACGTAGATGGGTGGTAGCATTGCAAATTAAACAGGTCTGTTTCTGTCCATTATACGTTATATAGCCAGAATGGCCACCAAATGTCTCAGTGGAGGGGATATCTTGTTTGATTTCCATATTGACGGCACGTATTCCATTATACACCGGGAACTGATAAGCAGAAGACCATTGTTCTTTCCTGACATCACTCACAGTGCCATATTTCGACAGGACGGATTTGAAAATTTCAGGAGGAACTTCGAGTGGGACATTAAATATCCGCACTGTGGTAAAATTGGAATCCGCTGTGGAGAGCTTAACATTTGTCATTTCGCCTGAATCATACTGAAATTTAATAGGATCTGCAAAAGTATTTAACAATTTCTGGTAAGTAGATATGCTGATTACCTTGATGTACATGGTTTTCTCGTGCGCATTTAACTGGATGGCTTCTACTTGGTCGACAGTCAACCGGAGGGTATCGCCAATCCAGCGGTGAATTTCTCCTGGTGAGGGGCGAGAACTCTGCCTGTCCCATTGGCAGCGTACGGTGTTCTTCCTCTGGTATCCGGACATGATTTTCAGCGGGGTTTTCTGGGTTTCTGGTTTTGTTGTCCTATCTGGAACACTACTTGAAAAAGTATTGTTCGAATGACACCCGGAAGGTCAGTACACACGTGGAACTAAGGAAGCACCGGTATTAGGAAACCGTACACTCTTCCAAATGCGGTCACACAGCGCGCACACACGTACCTCACTCGGCCACGACTAGTGACCAACTGGCTATCGAGAACCATGGTGTACTGCTGGCACGTATTGAATCTATTCGTAGACACTTCCTGTCCAAACGTAAGAAGGTGTTATTCGGAGCTCTGATCGTTTCAATTATGCATTATATTTGAGGTCATTGAAAGAACACTGCGACTATTGATTTCTACTATATTCGCGAGGATGTACTCAACGGTAAAGTTGTACAATGGACGTAAAGGAGCAGGTACTAATGTTTTCAGGATGACTGTGATATACGCTTTAGTTGGGTTGCCCTCCTCCAAAAAAAATAAGGGGCTGGTGGACCACACTGTATATATAAAATTGAAAGTTTGCCTTTTTTCTGAATTTCTACGGAAATTTAAGTTATTTACGTGTTTCAGACTGTTTTATGATGGATGCGGGCGAAAATAATTATTTGTCTGTTTGTTTGTTTGTTTGTTTGTTTGTCTGTGGACACTATTTATTTATTTATTTATTTATTTATTTATTTATTTATTTATTTGTCGTATGGCTTTTAGTGCCGGGAGTGTCCGAGGACATGTTCGGCTTGCCTGAGTCTGTAGCTGCTTCCAGCGGACACCCTAAAGGGTGAGCTACAAGTTCCGTTCAATTTCAAGTAGTTCCTACCTTTGCCACCACATATCAACGATACCAAGCGGCGAAAGTTGGAACTTTGATAGAGCGTTCTGACGAAATCTAACCTAACAAATTTTGCTTTACACAAGTTTAGTCTGTGAAAGGATCTTTTACATGCCATAAATCTATGACATGGGACCGCCGGCTTTACTTCCCATCCGAAGGAAGGCATACTGAAGGATTTTTAACGCTCTTAAAAATCCGACGACTTTGGCCGGGTTTGAACCCGCTATCTTGGGCGTAGCAGCTCAGCATGCTACCGACTGTCTGTGGACGAATTTGTTCCCTTATAACTCGAGAAAGGCTGGGTGTATCAATCTAAAATTTGGAACAGATATCCATCAGAGGCACGACACTAATCATTGATGTAACTCTTCTCCGTACCTCCCATGAAAGGGGGCCTACCCCCTTAAAATACAAGCTGAAAGAGGCTCATAAGGACGAGACAAAGCTCATTTTCAGCCCCTCAATGTGAGAGACAAAACTCGGAAACCACATTTTAAGGCCCTAAAACCAACCGTTTTTTTAGATATTCCCAGAATACTAATTTCATTTAATAAACTAATGTACGAATGCAAGCCGGTAACCATGCCAACAGAATCGCAGAGGTCCATCTATTGCTGTAAGACGCGATGCAATTCCATTAATTACATTAGTGTGAAAGTTTGCAAACGGCTATAAGGTTATCACCGAACCACATTAAGCTGTAAAATTCAACAATACGTATAATGCGCTTAAGGGGGTCAAGGGGTACTCCAGAATTTTATCACGCGATTTACACCTGCGGGTGTGGTACGGCAGGTCTATTATATTCCTATCCCTATATATTATTATTATTAGTAGTAGTAGTAGTAGTATATTATGGCGTACTACGACGAAACAAAGCCCCTCGGTGCCAGAAACAAAACTCGGGGGCCCTAAAGGGTCCTCGAAAACTACATTATAAGGCTCTAAAACCAACAGTTTCTGAAATATTCCCAGAAAATTAATTTAATTTCATTTAAGAAACTAATGAAGGAATGCAAATCGGTAACCATTACATTATCTTATCCAACTTTCCACCTATTTGTCTAAGAAGCAATGTCACTCCATTTATTACCTTTCTGTGAAAGTTTGCAAATGGCTATAATGTTATTACAGAACCAACGTAGACTGTATAATTCATCAATGCAGTTAAGGGGGTCAAGGGGTAACCTAGTTTTTTTTTCACGCAAATTTCACGTGTGACATATTGTAATACAGAGGATCTATTTTATCTCCAAAGAGCAACATTATTTTCCAAAAATCCTGAATTGAATCAGCTTTTTTTTGCGGCTTTTAGGAATTTGAGGCTAAGGAACCTGAATTTTCATGCACCACAAGCCTTTATAATTTATGAGAGGGGCTTCCTGTGTATGGGGTCCTAACAAAACGTAGAGGGTTAGTTTTTATGTGACGTGTATTGCGTTACGTCTACAAGGCTTTCAATTCTATATCACGTCAGGAAGTACACGTTAGGTGAATTTAGTTTGAGAGCACATTTAACTCATAATTTATTTATTTATTTATTTATTTATTTTTGTCGACATACTGGCTCATCGAAAGGATGATTTAGTTTGATACTGTGTGGTAGATGTACCCATATTTGGATATCTGGGTGATATGTTGTAGACAATAGAATTGTCTGTCTGTCTTTCTGTGTATCTTTATGTACCGGGACGCCTATAACTCGTGTTCGGCTGCTTCGTGCATCGTAAAATTAGGTATGGTAACCATGAGAGTCAATACACCAATCATTTATAAAACTCTTCAACGTACTTTTCATACAGTAGAAGGGTGGATATAGGGAAAAACTTCTCAAAATACATGCTAAAATAGGCGAAATATAAACATTATCCTAGAAGGACGACCAAAGCATATGTTGCGCTTCTCAATGTGAGACACAAAATTCGGGAGTCTATAAAGGGTCTCCGAAAACCACATTTTAAGACCCTTAAATTAACAGTGTGTGTGATATTCCCAGAAAACTAACTTCGTTCGGATAAGCTTATGAAGGAATGACAAACCGCTATCCATTGCAACAGTAGCTCAATTAATAATATCTGGTGTTAACACCGAACACCGTTCGAAGAACGGGTACTTCTGCTAGTTGTCTATAAAGAAGGCAGTTTGCCCGTTGTATATATTTCATTTTAAATTGAGTAGTTGTTGAACTACAGCGCCGAAATTCGTGTTGTATATAAATAATATTTAGAATTCAAAGAAAGGTTAATAGTTATATTTATGCGTATTGTAATTTTTAATTTGTAATTTAAATTTGAGTAGAGATTTTTATCGCATCTATGAGAAGGATTTAAGTGATAGGAGACGGGAGATAAATTGTATACAGTAAAGAATAGTTTTTGTAATGACGGAGATCTACGTCAGGGGTAAATTCATTTTATTTTTGGGATATATAATTTTTAACTGTATAACATTTTATCTTGTTATAAAACTCCCGTTACCTAGGGCACAGCAGTTGTTTGCTGCGATTTAATTCATGACTTTATTTGAGCTTATGAAAGCTTACGTAAATAATTTTATCGGTTTCTAGAAGAAACGAATAAGTATTTAATGTAACAGAGCAATGACATTTCGTCATTTAATTTAATTGAACGTTAATAATGCATATTATGGATGCATGTGTTAGGAAACGTGTATTTGTTAATGTCAGTAAATATGACAGGCACGTTTTTACGATTCCCTGATCTTTTATAGAAATTTGGCATTGTCTTTGTAGTTAAATGGTAGTGGAATGTGCTGTAGGGTGGAAGTCCCCGAGTGACCTTATCCGCATCCTTACGCCCGAGATTTTCACGGATTCTCGTCTTTCCTGAGTAGTTAGAGAACCCTACTCTTCTGCAGTTAGTTACTATAGCACATTCTGTTTGTTAAATCCCTGTTCCTTATTCTGAGTGTTTTCGTCATTAGCACTGTGTTGTGTTGCATGCGCCGACTAAAAGTTTAGACAATGAGAAAAACTTAAATTTGGAAAACCAACCATAAGTTGTGGAGAAAAACTCAACAAGCAGGAAGCTGGCGGTGCTAGCTATGCTTGCTTTACTGGCCAGTTAGAATTAGCTATCCAGGCTAAGAGAGGCATTAATAAGTTTGTGACTAACAGTTCTTGCTCAAATGCAACAAATAGTGGAACCGTTATTAATTTGATTTGTGAGTTTTTTAAAGAGGGCATAAGCCAGAAAGAGTCAGGGAAGACAGGGTCCTACCTCAGCGTGAATCTAGCGAAAAGAATAACGAGAAAAAATATAATAGGTTTATTAACAATGAATTAAACTTTGAAGAATTAACAAAGAATTAACAAAGAATTAATAACAGTTAGATCATGATTGTGATTTCTAAAAGGTTACATGTAAAGATAACAAGTTTATAATTAGCAAACAATTTTAAATTGATTACAAGTTTAAGACTTGTGGTAAGTACTAAAAATCTGAATAAGATTTTAAAAGTGGTGCTTAAAATGGACAATTTTAACGTTTGTAAAAACAATTATAAAGTAATTCTAGCGTAGTCGATTTAATCAGGTACGATGTGGGTATTTTAAGATTTCATATTTAGATATCTTAAAATATGAAAAAATTACAATTTGAAATTATTACTAAAAGAGAGAGAGAAAATAAGTAGAAGTTTCTAGAACTTCATATATTTAAATAGGGATCACGAAAAAGAGGGCAAGTTTTCCCTTTCGTGAAACCTAGAGATAACTCACTTGTGAGTAGAAAGAATTGAATTCCCTCATTAGAAGGGAGAAACAATATATTTTAAGGCGTGTACTAGACACGAAGTTACAGAAATTAATTAGTTGTAAATGGAGCAAATATGTGAGGGCACTTACTGAGAGTGACACCTCGTTGAAAAAAGACCTAAATTTACAATTTTGTTTCTCTGGTTTGTTAGTAAAGGGTTTGGGATAGATGAAATTGGATTGTGGAAGAGTGTTTATGGCCGTATTTATTGTACTCGAACGAGCGCGACGCGGATGTTAAGTTGAACGGGCAATGTTTTCACTATAGTCTGTTGATATAGTTAAAAAGTTCACTATAGTAGCACCTGTAAATCACTAGTTATGTTTTAGCTTGAGAGAATTATGAGTTGTAGTTTCTATAGGTGGTAGTTAAATGCGGCAGAAAATTTCCCACGTAGGAAGACAATTTATGTGGATTAGAAGTTTATACCACATCAGTTTCTCAGTGAAGAAAAAGTACTCCCATATTAAAGTGGAAAATACTTGGCAGTTTAACTGGTAGATAGATTTTTCTTGTTATGGAAAATTCCAGAGCAATGATGGCTGTTGAAATGGGTAGAAAGTCCCTCAGCGGAAAACTAGATATTATAGACAGTGGGTATTTTAGGAATATCCCTCGATGTGAGATAGCATTTCTGAAAATCTGTATAAGGAATACTATTTCAATTTGAAAGTTAGACTTGATAGCTAGAGTTTGATCAAGAAGATCTCTTGAAGGCAGTTATTGTATCACATATAGCAATTTCACTGTCTATAAAATCAAAATAAAAGCATTTAGCTTTTTAAAAGCGATGAGAATGTGTTTAAAACGTGAAGTCGGTACTTATCTTTGCTTCGTGAAGAAAGCGATGTTGCTGTTGACGGTTGTTTTTAAAACTCGAACATGGCGCCGGATTTAAAAGTTTGCGTCTCGAGTTGCGGAGGCAAGCCTTAGTTGGGCTCCAACTGACTGGTTTGACTTCAGACGCACAAGTGAGGCCAGCTCAACGAAGCGCGGAGGGACCAGGGAAGGAAAAAGAGTGGGGGTAGGAGACAAAGGAATATACATAAGAACGAAAAACTTTACAAAAATTATGTATCTTGATGAAATGGTCTTCAAAGAGTTGATAGCAGGCGTCACTAGCGAAGCCTGGTGGATGGGTATGTAGACGAATTCTTCTTGATCACAGAGATGATAGCTGGCGATAGCGACGAGATCTGGTGGCCAGATTGGAAAGGAAGTCCTCTTGTACATGGAAAAATTGAGGAACTTCAGAGATTCGCTGCTAGATGACGCTAGGTGGGTCATGGAAGATATATATCTAGAACAGACTCACAGATAATATAAGCAAAGTGCATAAACAAAGGAAAACCAAGAGATCACTGTTGGTGTTTGCGTAAAAGGAAGTAATTAAATAAAGCAAAGAGCAGCAAAAGCTTACTCTGTCTTATCGTGTATTCCAAGGAATACACCACTAAGCAGTCAAGCGTCCAAAGCACATGGTAAAAAACATATTTGTGATCGATGCTTGCAATATTTTACAACCCCTACGCTTTTGGAACGTCATAGGGCAGATTGCGTTTCACAGGAAGCGGTTAGACTAATATTGCCACAAGGGGACAAGGCTGTGTTAAAGTTTAAGGACATTCATAAGCGTGACACTGTTCCCCATGTGGTAAATGCAGATTTCGAAGCTCTCACCACACCCATGGCGGGATGTGAACCAGATCCCACCATCAGCTCAACCACACCCATTCAATAGCACGAACCTTTTGCCATAGGATTTAATGTGGTGTGTGCCTATAACTCCACACAATCCTTTCATAAATCCCGTGAGGGGCCAGATTGTGCCAAATGGTTTTTGGATGACCTTGTAAAGTTGGCCGACCATGTACAGGGATTACTGGCCCACCCAGTACCCATGTGTCTATCTCCACAACAGCAGCAGCAGTATGAGCATACCACGACATGCCATATTTGATAAAAGCCTCTGATCAGTGCTGAAGACACCGTTCGTGATCACTCACACTTTACGGGAGAGTTTCGTGGAGCTGCGCATACTAAATGCAATTTGAACTTTTCAGCTCCTCGTTTCATCAGTGTCTTTTTCCACAATCTGGCAAATTATGACATTCAGTTTTTGATTCGTGAATTGGGTCATGTCAACAAGGGCTCGTTTACCATTATCCCCCAAAACCAAGAGCGTTTTACAGCCGTGACATGGCGGTTGAGCAACTTTAGCATTCGATTTTTGGATTCCTTTAAGATTATGGCATCCTCTCTAGACAGTCTTGTGAATGGCTTGGATGAAGAGGAATTAAAACATACTAGAAAAATGTTAATGATCCTGAGCAATTTCAATTGTACATTCGGAAAGGTACAATCCCGTATAATTTCTGCAACCACTGCGACGTATTAAAGCAAAGAAAACTCCCACCTGAAGAGAAATTTTACTCGAAACTCACACGCAGTACCGTTTCCGATGAAGACTATGCATATGCATGTCAAGTTTGGCGAGTGTTTGAAATTAAGACGCTAAGTGACTATGCTATGCATTAACTAAAACTGGATGTATTGCTGCTCACTGATGTGTTTGAAAAATTTCGTGAGTTGTGTCAGCACATTTATGGTCTTGACCCGGCTCACTATTATACGAGTCCTGGGCTCTCGACTGATGCCGCTTTAAAATACACTCAAGTGGAATAGGATTTACTCACTGATGTAGACATGGTTCTATTCTTTGAAAAGGGCATTCGCGGTGGCTTTGTGTCGCTTAACCAGCGCCATGCCGAAGCGAACAATGTTTACATTCCTGATTATTCACCAAATAAACCCGAATCGTACTTAATATACTATGATGTGAATAATTTGTACGGCTACGCCATGAGTCAGCCTTTGCCCTATGGGAAGTTTCCTTGGCTGACAGAGAAACAAGTGTCTGAATTTGATGTGAACATGGCTAGCCAAGAAACAGGTCGTGGATATGTGCTAGAAGTGGATATTGAATATCCCTCATCCTTGTATGATGAACATGCTGATTTCCCATTCTGCCTTGAGCAGTAAAGTGAAAATTGAAAAACTCATTGGCACACTTTACAATAAAAATCGGTATGTGCTACATATACAAATGTTGGTGCAATGCCTCGCCCAAATCCATAGGGGTATTTCTTTTGCTCAAAAACCATGGCTCCAGCCATACAAGCGACTCAACACAGAGCACCGAAAAATGGCAACACAGCAGTTTGAAATTAATTTTTTTTAAATTAATGAACAACTGCATCTATGGCAAGTCCATGGAAAATGTCCGCAAATACCGCGACATTAAATTGGTGAATGTCTGGGACGGTCGGTGAGGTGCCCGGCGGTACATTGCCAAGCCAAATTTCAAATCGATCAATATTATTGATGAGAATTTGGCTACTATTGAAATGAGTAAGACCAGCGTGACCATGGATAAGCCCATTTACTTGGGCCAAGTTATTTTGACTTTTCTAAATCGGCCATGTATCGATTCCACTATGAGTTCGCCAAACGCCATTATGAGGACGTATCTCTTTTGTATATGGATACGGACTCGTTCATTTACCACATTCACCACTGCAACCCCTATGACGTCATGAGGCAGCATAGTGACTGGTTCGACACCTCTTCGTATAGTGCTGACAACGTGTTTCAACTGCCCATAAAAAACAAGAAGGAAATGGGCGTTTTAAAAGGTGAATGCGGTGATTCCTTTATGACGGAATTCGTAGGTTTGGCCTCGAAGATGTATGCTTATCGCACACTAGACTGTAAGGAAGCCAAAAGAGCAAAAGGTGTAGGTAGGGCAGTGGTAAAATCGCTACGTGTAGACGATTACTTAGCGGTTTTACGCACTGGCAAAGCTATGCCCCATACACAGTGCAGGATACAATCCAGCAACCATTATTTGTATCTTGTGGAACAGAGAAAACGCACCCTCGCCTCCATGGATAACAAACGTGTGTGGGCTGGTGACCCGCTCACCAGCCTGGCCTGGGGTTATGACCGCAAGGAGGCGGAGGTGTGATTTCACTGTTTGTTCATTTAGGGACATGGCTTTTTGTAAATCGTAGATTTAGTATTTTGTAAATATTGGTTGTTGTCATTGTAAATAGTAGATTTTGTAAATAGTGGCAACCCACTTGGACCTTTTGCTCTTAAAAAATGTTCTATGTAACCTTATTTTAATTTTAAATTTAACAGAGTTGGGAATTGGAAATTGGTAAATAGTTTGATTCTTTTAAAGCTGTACAAAGTTGTATTTTTTTGGTAAATATTTAATGAGTAATAGTATTTTTAGTAACTTTAATTTTTTTGTAATGTAAATGGTGAACCTTTTAAAAAAAGTTCTTTTGGGATGAGTGTGCATGTCGAGAATGTGCTTTTGGGGATAAATAAAGAGGTTGTAATTGTTCCCAAAGACAGGTGTGAAAGTATGAGTAGAGAGAAAGCTAGTGTGTATGTATGACCAGAGCAAACACGTTGAGGTAGAGTGGGTGGGGAGGGAGAAATGGACACATATATATCAAATGGTCAATAGTCATTTTGTTTTGACAATATTTTTTTTCTTTAAAATGTAGTGGTCAATAGACATTATTTTTGTAAAACAGTCTTACCCGCAGTAGTCGAAGACCTCGACGTTTCTCCAAACAGACATAAACACATTGCAGCATTATCATGGCCAAACACTCACATGAACATCAATGACAAATCTCAACATTCAACATAGACCAAATGGAAAAATGTCAAAACAGCAAAATGGAAAATCCATGTTTCGATATCACCAAAATTCAAAAACGCAAAACTTGATACGGACAATTTTAAAAACTGGAAATGGCCATGTGTGAAATATGAAAATTCAAAAACTTCAAACGGACATTGTTTAAAAGTGTCATGAACAAAATGGAAAATGCATATTTTTAAAAACGTAATAATTGAAACAGACATTTTTAAAAACTGTAAATTGCAAATTGGCAAATGGCAATGTGTGAATTCATCATGTGTGAAATGTGAAAATGAACAATCAGCCCATCAACATCATAATTTTTTAAAATAATAAAAAGAAAATACATCGTGCTCTGGTAAACCTTTGTTTTTATTTTATAACCATAGTGATTGACAAAAGAAAAATAGAATACAAACAAATTCCAATTCCTCACACCTTAATTCGTCAATGTTTATGTCCATGCATCATCAACTATCCTTTCATAGCACTCATCACAATCAGGGCTGCCATCTTTTCACCCACTGAGGCATCACAGGATGTGAAACGTTGTTTAGCTTTTTTCAATAGCAATTTATCTGCCACATGTCTTTAACCAGGATGACTAAGGCGATAAGATAGGTCATGTTCTTTGCATGCTTGATCCAAAAGATTAATTGGTACATCACCACGCTGCAAACGTTTTTCAATATGAGTTCCAGGGCCAAAAAAATGATAACCTGGAAGATGGATTTCGAAAGGCAAGTATTGAATCACTTTGTCAATGACGCCATTGCCAGTACAGGTCTGGCATATTCTTTTCCATCGATGGTGAAAATGTTTGGTCTTCCTCCTCTGTGGACGATGTTTGTGTTTGTTGTTGTTGTTGTTGCTTTTTCTCGCCATGACACCCGTGAAATAATTCAACAAAGTCTTTACACGGACTTTAATGACCGTGATACAGTTTCACTAGCTGACAAGTCGCGCACTGACGCATAGAGGGTATTTTTGCCATGGCCACTTGCTTATGGTGATCGTAATCCGTACAGGGTTACAATTTACACAACACAGGGTCTTGAGTCCATGATTTTGGTACATTTTGCCAGATTTCTTTCACCGCGTTGGCGGCCGCATAATAAATGAACGACTTGGGCAGCGCTAAGAGTTCCTCTTTGGTAAAACTGTCTAGTTTCTTTTTGCACACAAAGAACTTCCCGATGGCTTTGTCTGTAGCATTGCCTTTCTCCATGGTATCACGTGTTGTAGATATTTACACGCCGCTTGTAGAAATCTCACTGGCGTTATTCACAGGTAAATCTTGAGTTATAATTTTGTTCAACATATCCCAGCAGTCATGGGTGGTTAACCAATGAAAGAGATGCCACGCATGTGCTAGGGCTGTATGGATAATGTTGCCACAGGAACAAGTATCCAGCAGCGTTTGCAGGGAGGGGCAGCCCAGGTCCATGAGGTCGATACATTGGCAGTAAGACGGCAAAAATGGTTGCAACCATTCACGTTTTTCGTTACCTCTCACAAATACCTCATTGGCCGATGACAAGTGTGCTTTCATGACCACGTCCAAATATTTGTAGGAAAAGGTTCCTTGATTCCAGTCTAGTTGCTTATGATTTTCAATCTACTGGGTTTCTTTGCGGTCTTTTTTACACAACAAATCAAATGCATGGGGTGGTTTAAATAGCAAATGCGTAGCTTGCGATATCCAAAACGTGGTACAATCGATAATGGCCACTTGTTTAAATATAAATTTGTTGTCACCAATTTTAAACCCTTGGCAATCCACAATGAGTGTGCGCAACATGTTTCCGCTTGCCTCGACCAAGTTCAACTGACGACTGACTAACCATTGGCCACTAAGGTGTGGTCATGACATGGACTTACCTGCCATGCTAGTTTAAAAAAAAGTGATTAGGGTAGGACAGGGGGACATGAAAAAAATAAGAATTACATAATTTTATTGTCAAAACACGTCTTACAGGCTTTTGTCATTCTGGGATAAGGATGATACCAACTGACACAACAGTATAGTCTCTTATGTTTGTAACGTCCATAACACCGATGATGTCCCAATGTCTCTAAACTAGGCGTTTTTGACGGTGAGCTGCTCGCCGAAGCATCGTGGACATCATACGGTCCACACGAATTGTAACTTGTTTTTTTTTCATCACTCAGAGACACAAGTGAGGGATAGCTTGAATGACAGGGTATATTTCCCACCTCCATTCTGCACAGGTAGGGGCAGGTAGGTGACCAGCGCTGATGTTCCTGCATGGGTTCATCGCTCTCTTGCCATTGGTCTATGATGATGGGACAAAAGGCACATTTCACTTCATCTCTTGTTTTTAAATAGTAGAATCCAGCGGCCCCCAAGGCTTGAGGGTTTATGAAAGGCACTGGCCATGTTGCAGAAGTCTTCAAACGTTGTTCCTCAGAGTTTAAATTCATGGATGTGACTTCTCTTGATTCTTTAAAGCAAGACATGACTGAGCGGCTTGACGTGGGTTGACTTGTTATTTATACACTCGTCACTTGGTTGGATAGTGGATAATAGTTGACTTGTTTGTGATGAATAATCAAACAGTAGGCTGTCGTATTGGCTGGTACATTGTCATGCGTTTCAAAATCTAGTCGAATGTTAATATTGGATGGCTTGATAGACTCTTCCAGGTAAGAACAGTCAAAGACAATCAGTGGCGCCCTTGCCTTAAACGCTTGGGGTAGCAGCATGGGGCCGTTCTCTTTTTGATAATAATAAACATAAATAAATAAGCATAGCCTAGATCCCTAGATAATCCCATAAGGGCAAAGGCCTCCTGCGAACAGGGACGTGCTCTGGTTTAAACTAGTTAGGCGAGCAAGTCCTAAGGAGTTGTGTACAAGTTTTTACTCCACTTGCTACACTTCACTGTAGTTCACTTCACAAACACTACATTTCACTTCGCTTTACGTGCGTTGTTTGGCTTGTTACAGGTTGCAGAAGTGTATCTTTCATGTCATAGGTGTGCTGTCTACCAGGATCATTCATTGTTGAAGCTCTCCTTCTCTTCCCTTCTTATAGTTCCATACGTCTCCATTCTTGTCTCTCCCGTGCTATCCTCGTCCAGTGTTTGCCTGTCTTCCTTACGATTGAGTCATCCCAGCGGGTCCTCTGTCTACCCACGTTCCTTCTTCCTGTCCTGGGGTCCCATACCGTTAGTTTGTGCGTCCATCGATCGTCTTTCATTCTGGCCACGTGGCCTCCCCACTTCCATTTTAGCCTGTCAGCTGTTGTCACGGCATCTTTCATGGCAGTTCTTCTTCTTATCTCCTCGTTTCGTAATCTGTCCCTCAAGGAAACTTGAAGGATCTTCCGTTCCATTTTGCGTTGACATACCCGGATTGTTTGCCTTTGCTTCTCTGTTAACGCCCAGGTTTGACAGCCGTATAGCAGTACCGGCATTACACACTTTTCTAGCACTTCTGACTTTAGACTTATTTTCTGGGATTTGTCCATCAATATAAATTTTAAGGACCAGAACTTCTTCCATGCTTGTCCAACTCGTCTCTTGATTTCCTTCTCCTGGGAGCAGTCAAATGACAGGTTTTGTCCAAGGTAGACGTATTCCTGTGTGTACGCTAGTGGTTTGCCATTGATGAGGATTTGTACTTCCGGTGAGTTGGTCATCAGTTTTGTTTTTAGGGGGTTCATAGATAGACCTACTTCTTTACTGACAGTGTCCAGGTCCGCTACCATTTGTTCCAAGTCTGTTGCCGATTTTGCTAGCAGTGCAATATCGTCTGCGAACCGTAAGTATGTCAGCCTTTCCCCGTTTATTTCGATGCCGTATTTGTTGTCCCATTCCAACTTCCTAAATTGGTTCTCCAGTAGGCATGTGAACAATTTTGGTGAGAGGGGGTCGCCTTGTTTCACGCCTCTCTCTAAGTTGATGTTCGCACCCTCCCTCTCCGTTCTTACCCTCGTTTGGCAGCCTTCGTAGAGCTTTTCGAGTAGTGTGACATATCTCTTTTGTATGCCTTGGCTTCTCAATGCCTCTAGCACACAACTATGTTCCACAGAATCGTGTACCACCAGATAATACGACCAACTAAATTTAGAAAACAAGTCGTACAGGGGGCCGAACTTATTTTTTGAAAAATCCAAATCCAGTCGATCATAGGGAAACACAGCTCCGTTGAAGAAAAGACGTGTCTTTATCAATTGCAGGTGATCAAATTGCGTGGCATCTTCGGTTTGTTGATACTTGCGATTCGTTTGAAAACCCACGATCATATAGAGAGGTCTCTCTGTATAGGGAGCTGTTTTTACAGACCAATTGTGTGTTGTTGGTGGTGGGCAATAGCGGATACTCCTGGAGTGCCCAGCTTCTAAATTCCATGGGTAGAGGTATATCTCTCTTTACCATTTTGAGTATGTACAGTTTTTTGCTATCGTCAAGGGTCACATGGAGCTCTTTCCATAGCAAGCGTTGTAGTTGAATTTTTGAATCTATGGGGGCATTGTCGGCTCCCTTGAGTGCATTATTATCACTCCTGTATCTCACCAG
Organism: Meconema thalassinum; assembly: GCA_946902985.2. Lineage (NCBI taxonomy): Eukaryota > Metazoa > Arthropoda > Insecta > Orthoptera > Tettigoniidae > Meconema > Meconema thalassinum. Next base: position 596,995,610 of record OX336388.2, on the reverse strand, counting down.
ATAAAGCACTTGCCTTGCGTTGACCACAATGCGCTGGTGATCTTCGGCAAAGCCTAAAATCAGTTTAGGAGGTAAATATCCAGTAAAGGTGCCATGCAAAGTGTTTTGCCTTCTTCCTCACTATAAGAGGGGTATAGTTTCATGACACTGGAAATGCCCACATTTCGAGTGCTATCCACCACGATATCGTTAATGACATAACGTACTTCACAAAACAGAAAGCCCAAACCATGGTTGGCCAACTTGGATGTGGTGCGTGTAGAGCCATCGGCTTTGGTGAGCCGACCTTCGATCTGAATGACACTTTCATGCGGTAGGGTGTACATACAGTATCTTGGTTGTTGATAACAAATTTAATTTCATCATTGTTATTGAGTCCAGGTGTTTGAGCTAGATAGGAATGGAGATCAATTCTTAGCACCCCTGGTTGCTCCTCGATGTTGTTCGCTATCTCTAGGATAGAATTCATCACGAGTGTTGACGTGGTAACCCAAATGCTGTAAAATCTGCTTATCCTTAGATGTTAACGTGTATTTACGTGGCAAGCAACTAACACCATTCCTAGACGGTGTTGTTGCTTTATACACAAACTTCAAGATGGCTTTAGCACCAACTTGTAAGTCTTTGGTGTGGTAGAATCTAGATCAATGAGTTGTTGATCTCTATTGATCAGTTTTAATGTTGTGGTGTTTGAAGCCATATTTTCAGTGTTGCCTTAGTAAACAAGAGTTTAGTGCTTTTCAGTCGGTCAACACGAATGTACCCAAAGGAGATGGGTTATGCCCTAATCCTGAAATAAATTACATGAGATTAATAAAACAATAAAACTCAATCTCATGTAATTTATTTCAGGATTAGGGCATAACCCATCTCCTTTGGGTACATTCGTGTTGACCGTCTGAAAAGCACTAAACTCCAGTTTTAATGTTATATTACTAATACCATCGACAGACACAAAATGAAAAAGCACCCCTGGAGGGTTCTCACGAATAATATAGTCATTGGGCGATATTACAATAAAGTCATAAAGCGAATGCGATGGTTCTTGAATAGTGTACACTTGGCTAATAATATTACACGTTACCGACACATGATGGTCCTCAATGAATTTCACTTCATGGTCCGATTCATGGTTTTTGTTGGGCTCCAACACGCGTGGTTTAAATCCTAGTAATGGACCAATGGAATCAGGGTGTGTTTTAAAGTCAATGTTGAATTTGGAGAAAATACTGCAGCGATGAGTTGGTATTTCCTACAAGTTCAAACTTGCGCGATCCATCGATAAATGACTTTAAACCATATTGATTGATCAACACCACGTAAATGTGTTCATAAATATCATCGATCGTGTATCCACCAGAGTTCAGGTAGAGTACCATAGGGTTTTTCACTCAATTCGTTGGGCGGGTAAAAGTCTAGGCTGACTTTAGGTCCACGTCCATGCAGTGTAAACGTTCTATTTTCTGCCGACATACTGTTGATGTTTTTGCTTATGCTGCGTCTTATATTAAAAAATTAAACACAAACGTCCACACTGTTGGATGTTAAACGTTTGTTCACGTTTCACATTATAATATATCTTGATCATGTTTCCAAAATATGTCACTAGTTCCATGGGCGGGAGCAAGTCCCCAAAACTGTCAAAGTACCATACGATGGATCCCTCTTTGACATAAGCTACATAATGTGTTCCTGGTCCTCGGTGATCATCCAAAATGACAACAGCACATTCCTGCTTCCAGGGTCGTGGGGGTAATTGGTTTCTCATAAACACACCCCGAAAAGGAGAAAGTTTTAGTTGTTTAGCATAACATTCCACTTGTTGATGCGTCAGGGCATGTCTTGCTATGACAATTTTTTTTATATAATTTGAAATGGTGAAATCCCAAATCCTTGTTGATAAAAGGCTGGCTTAAATTGACATTTCTAGCCCCCATAGCAATCGCTTCCATCGTTTCATTATGTCGCTGACTTTCTTTGAGTTGTTGCTTGCCCTGCTGCGTGGCTTTAATGGTTTTCGCCACTGCACTGGCACCACCCAAAAGTGAACCCAGAGCAGCCAGACCGGCAAATAAAGCAGGTAAAAATCCCGCTCGTTTGGGGACGGAAATCACTCGCCCTTGTTTTGAACCGTGTCGCCGACGTTCTGGAATAACATGTCTCTGTGCTGCTCGAAGGGATTTCCTTATGGGTAATACATTATTTTTCCTTTTTTTCTTTCGCAAGGGCTTGTCCACGAATGTCGTAAGCCCAGGCGTTGCCAAGGACAGGGTCTTATTTTTAGTCTTTTTAGACTTTCTCACCACATACCTTTGCTTCACCATGATGATAATGACCAACAACCTTTCACAAGAGAGTTTAAATCACAACTAACGTCAGATTGTTATTTCATGGCTGTATATTCCAATTCCACATAAAGCGGGAAATCGTTTATTGTTTTCCCCGCATGTTTTTCATCCCATGTCAATATGAGAGGAAAGGATAATTCGTAACCTGCATTGACCATTTCATGGTTATGGAGCAACATCCTATGACCATTTATCTTTATTTGTGAATGGTTCTCATCAGGTATGGCATATTTGATGTGAATGGTTCCATCATAGAGTAATCTATAGTAACTTAAACCCGAAGCAAGCACATAGGTTAAGTGCTGAACATGGACTAGCGGTAAATGGTTTCTGTCATTCACAGGTTTTTCATTTGTCAGATACACTAAAAATACGAGGAACAAGTGTTACCTCTCAGAAAAGACCGCACCACTTGCGGAGTTTTTGAGAAAAAGAAATCCTTGGCCATGGTCGAAACACCTTGCCCTACCAAATCGTCTCCGTTTTCACAAGTCTCGGCCACCCCTCAAAATAAACTCAACTGAAAAACATTTTAATAAAATATTATGGATCAACACTAGAACCCTATCTCATTGATCTATTTATTGGAAACACAGATACCACGTATGGTGTTCGCTATGAGGATGATAGTTTTAAAATTGGGGATTCATCCATTAAATTTGCTCGTTCTAAATCTGTCATTAAGGACATCAACTATAAATTGACGCCAGGACTGTTAAAGCTGCTTTTTCTCGAACACTCTCATTCCATGATTATACATCAGAGGACCTTGGCAAATATAAATCCATTTTATTGGACACCCATGCCCACAAAAGACAGTATGATCCCACTCAACAAGTGAATGACAATATATCTCAAAAATATAAAACCATCATTGCAAAAAATGTTTCCCACCAGTCAAAGTACTCGTCGAAAAGTGTCCGCTTCGGGGGAGACATTTAAACCATTAAAACCCCTTGTGGATGTTACCTACTGGCACAATCCCAATAAGCTCGTCCAGCGGCTACAGTTGTTGCATGCTTCACGTCAAGCCGGCCATACCGGTCACGATTGGGAAATTCAAGAAATTGAACAAGAAATTCGAAATGCCAAAATTATTGTTTAAGCCCTCACCCATTAAAATGGGTATTGCTCATGAGTTGCATCGCCCAGCTAGGCGTCACTATCCGCGACTCAAGGTGATTTCACGAGGTGTGGATGAACTTTGGCAGGCTGACTTGGTTGAAATGAAACCCTATGCTGGCGTTAACGACGGTGTACGCTATATGTTGACCGTCACTGATGTGTATTCAACACTCCAAACGTCAACCTCAGTTGCTACAAACCGACTAGGGGAAAGAAATTTTCAACGAGGATTTCTCCAGTTTTCTCATATCTAAGGATATTCACCATTACACCACGTACAACAATCTCAAAGCCAGCGTGGTTGAGCGGTTTAACCGAACATTGAAAACCCATATGTGGAAAGCGTTTGCCGCCCAGGGCAGTTATCGCTGGTTGGTCATGTTACCTGAGCTAGTGTCACGTTACAATGACACAAAACATAGAACCATTGGGACCAAGCCACGTCTCGTGACCAAAAATATTCAGCGATTGGATAAACTGTTTAACCCCTTAAAACAGCAGATCCTAAACGTCACCGACTGAATATTGGGGATGTTGTTCCTGTGAGCAAATTGAGTCTTCCTTCAATAAGGGCTACACGCCATGTGGGGGACTGAACAATTTCGAATTCGTCAAGTCAACTTGGACAGTCCAGTCACCTATTTACTCCAAGACCTCAACCATCAACCCATAAAAGATAGATTTTATCTCCATGAACTTCAAAAGCAGCATTTCGTAAACATTATCTTGTGGTAAGATTGTTGAAACAAAAAGGAAATATACTATATGTCAAATGGTTTGTATTTAACTCAACGTTTAATTCTTGGATCAATATATTACATGTTGTATGAATCTGTGCACTTTTTATTTATTTATTTATTTATTTAATTATTTTATTGAATCGTGTTGTACGAGAGCCCTGTGTACGGTGCTCCACACTTCATGCATATCCTTACATGTTTTTCTTTCTCTCTCCACACCCGCGTCTCACTCCTTCACGCCATGATGACATACAACTCGTTCAGCTTTTGGCTGTCATGGGTTTTCCCACTCCTCCCCTCACCTCTCCTCCGGCGCTCTCTGGCCCCGCCCCCTCACCACTCTGCAGTGGTCACGTGATTTCCTGTTGTGTAGAGGTTTCCCTCCTTTCCCCTCTCTCCCCCTTTCCACTCTGCGGGGCCCCTGTCTGCTGCTGCTGCTCGGCTCGCCTGGCTAGCCGTTATCACCTATTTACAGAGTTGCCACATGGTTCCAACATGGTATCATATGACAGCAGTGTTGTCAGCTTGACTGACATTACATTCTGTTAGCCGACTAGCCATGCCTCAAGAAGATATTCTTTCCGTTCTGGCCGCCAGTCAGACATACATACATAGCAAGTTCTTCTTCTTCTTAAAGTTCTTAATGACAACTATCAAACGTTTCCCGCTTTTTATTCGTCTCATAGCATTATTATCATTTGTCATTTTACCCACGACCCGTTTACCAACATGTTTAAAGATCGTCATGAGGGATTTTCGAAATATTCGCCTTCATTCGTTCGACATAGGAAAATATCGAAAAGCGACCCCTCGTTTTGCCATACATCGCCCCCTCGAAATAGCCATTTCCTGTATTCACCATGGCCAGTCATAGCCTCGTTGGAACACACGCCCAGCGCTACCGGTTCTCTCTGTCTACAAACACTCTTTTATTTAAAAAAATATTTAAAAAATTAAAATTCATAGTTCTTGTCCTAGAGACTTGACATTTATTTTCATGGTAGAGGGAGTAGGGACCTTTCATTTATGTCAAACAAACTTATTTGTAAACGTGTTAGTTTCCAAAATAGTAAAAATTCAAAATTTCTGTGTTTTCAAAAAAATCTCAAAAATAAAAAAGTATTATTATAAAAATAAAGGTTATAGAGACCATTTGTTTGAACTATTGAACAACGTTCTATCGAGTTTCCTTTTCAAACTATAGTCTACTTTTAAATTAAAAAAACAACAACTAATATATATATATATATATATATATATAATACATGGTCCAGAGCAAAGCGCCCGTCAGCTCGAGTCCAACAACACCTCTTTCGTTAAAATCCGACCATCCATTCGCCAATTATCGCCAATGTTCGCGAGAAAGTAGGCTATCATGTTTTTCCTCCTACACCCTTGAAACTTGCTACCCATCTAGAGGGCATACCCACCTTTCATTAACGTCAAACAAACTTTTTCCCAAAATTCACCGTTTCCAAAATAGCGCCAATCCAAAAGAAAAACATTTTCAAAAAAATAAAAATACCAACACACATTCTCAGCCAAGAGGACGTCATCCCAACGCCAACAACACCTCGTTCGTTAAAATGCGACCATGCGTTCGGGAGGTATCGGCAAAGTTTATATGAAAGTAAGGGGAGGAGTAGAAACCCCCGTACCACACTACCGCACAGTTTTAGTCCTAGAGGCTTGAAATTTATTTTGCGGGTAGAGGGGGGTCAGGGCCATTCATTTTTGTCAAACAAAATTTTTGTAAACTCTTTAGTTTCCAAAATATAAATTTTTAAAATTGAACTTTTTCTACACACACCCAAAGTACACGGGGCTACATGGCCGCGTTGTCGCAGCCCCTAAACTGAGGAACCAACCACCCACATTGTGAGCGTTCCAAATCGTTGTTCGAGTGGGCATTCGGGGCGACAGTCAAGATTGCTAGCCACTACACCTGGATGTCCTAATTCGATTCACGACTCTGCCAAGAAATTATATTCTGGTTTGAGGACTGGAACGGGGCACACCCACCCTGGTGAGGCAAAGCCGAGAAGACGTGGGTTCAAATCCCACCTCGACCATCCTGGAAGTGGGATTCCTACTTCTACTCTACTTTCAAAAATATAACGAGTGGTCCATAGCTATTGTAAAAAATTAAAGCGTTTTATTATAAAAATAAAGTACATAAAGGGTCCCAGGAATTAACCTGGGAAGAGTCCTTGTGGCTCTGGGCAAATGGGAGTGAAATGCGTCGTTGCCTGTCATCTGCAACCATAACATATTGGATTCAGCAAGAGAATCCAACTAGCCTCTTTCACTCCAACTCCAGCACGTAACCTACAAGAGGTGCCCCTGTTAAGCCGAGCAACCCAGTGGAAGGTTGGGTAACCAATCCCAGCGGGAAGCTGGGTCGGTGAGCCGATCAGTGCTGGGGGCTCTAAGAAAAACGGTCAATGGTCTCAAAGGCGGAATAAGAATTTCATTTCTAAACGGCTGAGAGGGCGGAATAACCTAGTGGAGTCAACCACGAAAACAAATCATTTCAGACTAACAATCTGATCTTACTTTGGAATATTATTCCTACCCTTGAAACACACAATTTCAATTGCAGAATGGAAAAGCCGCTGAAAGAAAGCACTACCCCAGGTGGTAGCTCGGTAGCTCGGAAGAGAAATCCACCATTGCGTTATGCAATGCATCGGGACCTAGGGTTCTGGGGAGTCCCAACATCTGCAATAGGGATGAGTCGGAGCATCCTTGGAATCCTTCCAGACTTAAGTTTAAACATAAGTTTTTTGCAGGTACTTTGAATGTAAATTCTTTACTGAAGGTGGGTAAACAGAAGGAATTAGAACTGCTTTTAGATAGAAACGAAATTCAAATTTTAGCAGTACAAGAGACAAGATATTTGGATGAGAATGTGACAGAAACGAAAGATTATAGAATCTTTAAAGGTAAACCTGCGATTAAAATTATGAAAGGAATGCCACTCTTGGGAACAGCCTTTTATGTCCATAAAAGTCTATTAGCCAATGTAACTGAATTCAAATCACGCTCAGAAAGGATGTGTCTTTTGACAATGAAATGCAAAAATAAAATATATACTTTTGTTAATTGTCATGCGCCAATAAACGAAGACAACAAGAAAAACCCAAATAAAGTAGAGGAATTCTGGGACCTCCTAGATGTTGAAATATCTAAAATTCCAAAATCAAATGTGGTGATATTACTTGGAGATTTCAATGCCCAAATAGGAAGAGAGAGGATTCATAGACCAATAGTGGGAGAATATGCTGCACACCAAAGAACAAACAGAAATGGGATGAGATTAATTACTATTTGTAAAAACGTTCAACTTAAGTTAATGTCAACTTTCTTCAAGAATTTGCCAAGAAAAGCTAAAACATTGATTTCTCCAAATCCAATACTAGGTGAATTTCAACTGGATCATGTAGCTATATCCAAAAGAAACATGAAAGAAATTATGAATGTCAAGGTTATAAGAAGCAGAGAATTTGACTCTGATCACTATTTGTCTAAAATTAAACTCAAATTCTTACCCAAAAGAAACCACAGAAGAGGGGAAAGAGTAAATAAATATAACACAAATAGACTTCAAATTACACAAGAAACATTGGAAAATTTTCAGGAAGAAATAAAAGTAACTCATCATGGGAAGTGGCAAGATTTATCTAAAGAAATAACCAACGCAGCTCAGAAGACGTTTGGGCTAGCCAAACCTAAGAAGAAACCTTGGTGGAATCAAATATGTGAAGATACGTTACAAGAGAGAACAAAACAATGGAAAAAGTGGAAATGCTCTGGAAGGACGGAACATTATAACCAATTCAAACAGCAAAGGAAAGACACTGCCAGAATAATAAGGGGAGTTAAAAGATCATTCGAAAAATCACAACTTACTGAGCTGCAAGACAGCTTTGTTAAAAATAACTCTCGAAACTTCTATCAGACTTTTAAGAGTCAATTAAAGGGGTATCAAGCGCCTAGCATATGCTTTAAAGATGAAAATGGTAGACTTGGCCTAAGCAATGTTGAGAACTGTGAAATACTTGCGAAGCACTTTGATCAACTTTTAAACTGCCCTGAACCAGATCATAAGTTGGAATTCTCACAAGCAACAGAATATCTGGAAGAAGATACCACCTGGAGAAGTATAAATTCTGTCCTAAAACTTCCCCATACGGGAGAACGAAACGCGTCAGGCGAAAGCCTGGCCAAAATAACTACTGTGGTCAAGAAAATTAGACAGAAGCGGTGCGGGGTATTGAGCATGAAATACGTGACTAGAAAACCAATATAGGGAGCAATGCATTAACAATTTTTATTCCTAATAATAAATTTATGATGAACAAACAAATTGCACTTAAGTGCTTATTACAGAAATTAACAATTATAAATGTAGCAAAGTGTGAGGGCCTGATTACAGAACCCAGATTATAGAAAGGTCCATGAAAAGCTTGCTTGATTGGAGAAAAGTTGAGCTTAATATATAAAATGCAGTTTATAAAAAGAGAGAACCATAAAAAATAATTAAGAGTGTAATAACTGGTATGATATAAGCTCTTTATAAAATTAAACTTATCTTTGAAGAGAGTTGAAGAGCCAGCTCCTTAAAAAGTTCCAGCTAGCACACGTAGATTTAAAAGTCTTCACGGTTTTCTTGGAAGGAGGCGTACATGGCCTAGAGTTATGTGCACCATCGATAAAATGTCAACTTTCTTTTCTTGCGCAGGAATGACATTTATAGTTTCCAAGAGCTGATCCAGAGATATTTTGAAGGACGGTTCCAAGTATCCTCTCCAAGGTGAAGTTGAAGAGTACAGCGGCTGGCAATTATTCTTGCCATCTTGAGCAATACGTCATGGTGCAGATCTTGTGACGTAACTGCCCGCTAGCGTAGATATCAGCGATGGTGTCATGAGATGTAGCGGTGACCAGCGGGTTGAAGTGATCCGACGTGTTGAATCAGAAGTGGTGAAGTGGCGAAGTGGCGGTTGATCCGAAGTGATGAAGAACGCCAGCAAGCGGCGTCTTAAATAGGGACCATAGAACTCTCTCGAAGTTTGGAGATCGCCCGACCAGACAAAGACCTGCCATTGGTCGAACGAAAGTCAGGGTGACGTCAGTCGACACTACTCAGCAGACAGTGGATCAACCAGTAGATGTCTGGTATGGCGTGAGTGAGGACGCCTGAGATAGCGAGCGACTGAAACACTCGAGGTGAGAACTATAATATCTATGAATAAGTGATTGATAACAAGATTATGCATATGGTTTAAGCAATTAACATATATACAGAAATAATTACCATTCGGGGATCTCAGTAACAATAAATAAAATTTGACCGACAAATGGGCCAAGCTAAACTTTGAAAGTATCACAAAAGTGATCATGCTCCGAGAACTCCGAATGAAAACAAACAAAAGAATCAGTCAAAGCAAAACATGGATAACAGACGAGGAGAAACTAAGACTCGAAAGGCAAAACAGATATAGCAGAGATGGGTCTAGTATAACGACCTTTACTAATTAATACATCAATAACTCTGACGCGTTTATCACGGCCAAAGTGGCAGTGAATAACTCTACCTAGGTTCCACACGAGAGGCGGAGATGGGTCTCGAAGAAGAACCATGTCCCCCACTCGTACATCTGGTTGAGGAAGCCGCCATTTCTCACGCCTATTTAGCAAGCTGAGATATTCTAACTTCCATCGGCGCCAAAAAGAACAGTGCAAAGATTCTACTTTTCTCCAAAAGATAGGTAAGTTAGGATCACAGCGTCGAACCAGCAAAGGCGGAATTAGCAGCAAGCGAACAGCCAATCAGGAAGTGACTGGGTGTTAAAGGTAAAAGATCCTTAGGATCGTTTGAAAGAGGGGTCAGAGGTCTGGAATTTACAATACCTTCAATTTGAATAATCAAAGAGTTGAATTCCTCATAAGAAAGTATGGTAGGACCAAGAGTTTTCTTAAGCTGTCTTTTAGTAAGTTTGATGCAGGACTCCCATCGGTCCCCATGATGGGGAGCATAAGGCGGGGTGAAATGCCATTTGAAACCTTTAGAATAGGAAAAGTTGGAAATTTTTTCTTTAGCAGAAGGGGAGCTTAACACTTTTTTCCAGAGATCAGAAGCGCTTACAAAAATTTTTGCATTATCTGAAAAAACTTCAGATGGAACACCCCTTCTAGCAGCAAATCTAGAAAAGGCGGCCAGAAAGTAGGATACAGAAGCGTTCGTAACCAACTCAAGGTGGATAGCTCCCGTCACCATACATACAAATAACGAGATGTAGAGTTTACCTAAGATTTTGCGCTTAGATGAAGAGGGATTGGTCTGATATATGTAAGGACCTGCGTAATCGATCCCAGTAAGAGCAAAGGGCTTACTAGGTTCTGAACGAAATGGAGGTAAATTACCCATAATCTGCGTGGCGGGCCTTGGTTTAACCTTGAAGCAAGGTATACACTTTTTGACAACAGAAGAAACCTCATGAACGCCATTGATGATCCAGTAGAGTTCACGAATTAGACAGAGCAAGGTGCGAGTGCCAGCATGAAGATGTTTATAATGAAACTTTTTTATTATTAGGGTAGTGATAGGATGCTTTGAAGGAAGGATGATGGGATGCCTTTTCCCATCCTCGCAATTAGACATAGCTAATCTTCCACCCACACGTATTATGCCGTCCTGGTCTAGAAAAGGAGTGAGTGGTGAAAGCCTGCTAGACTTGGGTAAATCTTTACCACTTATAAGAGCTTGCTTTTCAGGAGCAAATACTTCCTGCTGAACAAGTAACAAAATCTTGCAAGTAGCAAATTCTAACTCTACTCTGGAAAGAAAGGGTTGAGGCTTCAATGGTTGATCAATTACTAAATATTTCCATCGGAAGATATAAGACACTACACGAATCAATTTATCAAATGAAGAGTATCTATGAAAAAGGCTAGTAGAAGTAGAAGTAAGATGCGACGTGACAGGGTCATTACGGGCATCAGGTATTTCTTCTGCAGATTGATTAGCTAAGCGAGGCCAGCAAGATGATTCCTGACTTAGCCAAGGAGGACCATTCCAGTACAGGTCTGAAGAAATCAATTTTTTAGGCGTGCAACCACGTGATATTATATCCGCGGGGTTTTCACGGCTAGGAACATGTCTCCATTGTTCAGAATGAGAGACTTCATGAATCTTAGAAACGCGATTTGCCACAAAGGTATTCCAATGAGAAGAAGGCTTGGAAATCCAAGCTAATACAATAGAAGAATCGCTCCAAAAAAATGTGCGGGAAAATTTTAACTTTAAACTGACATTTAGTTTAGTAGCTAATTCTGTTGCCATTAAAGCAGAGCATAATTCTAATCTCGGCAATGATACTGTTTTAAGTGGAGCTACCTTAGATTTATCGCACACTAAATTAGAAAATCCAGGGAAAGTATCTGAGGAACGTCCTACTATGTATGCACAACAGCCATAAGCTCGTTCTGAACTATCAGAAAATACATGCAGGTCATACTGCTGGTATAAGGGATTAGAAATTAAAGGGCGGGGTATAGAAATCTTGGAGAGATCCAGAAAACTGCTGCGATACTCTAACCATTCTTCTACAAGAGGAAGGGGGAGATTTTCATCCCAGTCTAATTTTAATGACCAAAGCTTTTGCAAGAACATTTTTGCAACAATAACTATAGGAGCAATATATTGCAAAGGATCAAAGATCTTTGCGATTTCTGACAGAACTTGTCTCTTAGTTACAGGGGGAGATTCTGACAGATGTGCCTGATAAGGGAAGGTATCAGAAGAAGGACACCAAAAAAACGCCCAATGCTTTTACGGCTGCTTCATCAGTAGGAATGGCAACAAATTCATCAACTGGGACATCTGATGAAAATTTTGATATAAATTCAGTGGAATTTGAAGTCCATTTATGGAGCGGAAAACCACCTCCTAGGAGTAGGGATTTCAAATCTTCGCACACAAGGAGCGCTTCAGAAATATTAGGGAAAGAGCACAAGAAATTGTCGACATAAAATGCCGTTTTTAATGACTCAGAGGCCAAAGGATGATATAGATGACCATCTTGCTCGGCTAACATGTGGAGAGACCGAATCGCAAGAAAGGCTGAAGGCTTCAGGCCATATGTCACAGTCTTCAATCTAAATATCTTTATGGGTTTGGAACTCTCATCGCGCCACAATATTCTTTGCAGATCTTGCTGCTCAGAATTTACGAGAATCTGCCGATACATCTGCTTAATATCTGAGATTACAGCAACAGGAAACCTTCGAAAATTAAGCAAAACAGAGGTGAGATCTGTTTGAATCGCGGGACCACATTGCAAGCTATCATTTAAAGAGATTCCATTGGAATATGGTGATGAGCCATTGAAAACTACTCCTATATTGTCTTGTGTTAAGGAATTTTTCCATACCGGATGATGATTTAAATAAACTATTTCATTTAAGAATGGTCAATTTCTTCTGATTTAGAAATTACCTCCATGTGATTGGATGATTCGTATTCCTCCATAAAGGAAGCATACTGAGTTTTGACAGAAGCATCTTGTTTGAACCGATTTTCAATAGCAAATAGTGCCCTAAGTGCTCTGGAATGCGAACCCGTAATGGCGGGAGGATTGGGAATACGTGGAAGAGTTACTATAAATCTGCCTTCAGTATTACGGACAGTGGTTTCCTTATATAACTTTTCACAAATTTCGTTAGAAGAAGAAGAAGAAGAAGAAGTAGCCTGAACATTCTCAAGATCCCAGAACTTGGTTAGCTCTTGGCTCAAATCGGTACCAACAAAATAACAATTCGATACAGTTTGAATAGGATTACGGTATATTTGGCCAGTAGCAATCCAACCAAAATCAGTTTCGCGGAAAAAAACATTAGGAGCAATTTTTACCTTATTGGAATGAAGACATTGCCAAAATACGCTTGAGCTGAAAAGAAGCTCTACGGGTGAAGCTCTGTTGAAATGAGGGTCAGCTAGCTGGACAAAATTTGGGATATTCCAACTTTGAATAGGATAAGAAGTGCCAGGAATATTGTTGCCTATAGACTTGATAATCAAACAATCTAATTGCAACTGCGTACCAAGATTATTAGAGTCCTTCAGATCCACTTTAGCAAAGCTTAAGGATTGCGATTTAGAGCAGTTTATTCCTGTAACCTCTATTGAGGTAGGATGTTTTGGAATGCCTAACTTTTGTACCAACGATTCATTAATAAAATTGTTGGTAGCGGCATTATCCAATAATCCCCTGACAGATACCCATTTTCCGTGAGAATTTTTCAATAGAACCTGCACGGTAGATAATAAAACCTGGACTTTGCCAAGCGAGGTAGAACTTTGAGCATACGACTGCGCACTATTTTGAGAAGTCTCCGAATTAGACTTGGTATTGGAACTGCTTGGTCCTGATAACCGTGGTCTTTCATGCCTGTGCAAAAGTGAATGGTGTCTTGCCCTACAATGAAAGCATAAACGTTGTGAACGGCAGTTGTTTAACATATGCGTTCCTGACAAACAGTTGAAACAATGTTTTTTATTCGTAATGAACTTTCGTCTTTCATCTACTGATAAAGATTTAAATTCATCACAATTGTATAAATTATGCGATTGCTGACACAGACCGCACGTTTGCATTTGGTTAGGTGACCGAGCATCAACAGGAAGAGCCTGTGGTCTTAAAATTCTTTGATTAGAACTGCTAACCTTATGTTTTGAGAAGGCTTTTGAATCTGAACTACTAGTTTTTTGATTAGCTATGGCGGAAAAGACTTGGCTTCTGGCCTTCAAAAAGTTAATAATCGCCTCATAAGTGCATTGCAAATTCTGGGAAAGTTCTGTTTCCCAGGCTTTTAATGTATTTGCATCCAATCTTGCAGAAATGAGGTGAACTAAAAATAAATCCCAATGATTTACAGGTTGGTTTAAATTGGACAATGCTCTGACGTGTAACTCTGCGGTGTCAATCAACTTACGAAGTGATAAACTGTTATCTGCTTGCACGTTAGGTAACTCGAATAAGCTTTGTATATGGCGTTGAATAGATAAACGAATGTTCCCATATCTATCCTTAAGAAGATTCAGAGCAACTTCATAATTATCACTGGTCAAAGAAGGTGCTTGAATCAGGTTAAGTGCGTTGCCTTGAACTGCCAGACGCAAGTAGTGAAATTTTTGTATTACTGGTATAGAAGTATTCTCATGTACTAAAGAATTGAATAATTCAAAAAATGGTTCCCATTCTATGTCTTTACCAGTAAATTTGGGTATTTCTAATTTGGGTAATATAATGCGTGAAGAAGATGTAGAAGATGCTGCAGAAGTTTGATCTTCTTGTTTTTCTTTTAAAGTTAAAGCCCTAATAAGCTGTTTAGCTTCAGCAAATCCCTGATAGTATAATTTTTCAACTTCCAACCTATCACTTTGCTGGTCCGGATGCTGAGTTTCTATACTGCATTGTATCTCATCATATTTCTCAAAGGCTTGTTCATAATCCTTAAGCCTCTGCGAAATTATGTCAAGATTGTGCTCTTGGGGTTCGAGTTCCGTTAAGAAAGTACGAAACCGTGTGAGCTTGCCCTTACAAGAGGCTCTGGAGTTGCTAAGTTTTTCATCAAGGTTAGGCATATTACAAGTTGTTTGTTACTCACGTCAATATTGTGACTTCGAGTACTGGAAGTCAGAGGATGACAGCTTGCTATGTAGTAAGGTTTAGTCTGATGCGGAAGAAACCGGCTTAGCTTACGTTTCTCTCCTTTGCCGCACATGCGCCTTAAGCTGAAACGTACAATGTGAATTAGTGTTGAAACACAGTGAACAAAAATTGTTAATGCAAAATTCACAATATTAAACTTGTATAGGGATCCAGGGTGCAACAGATATGTTTCCCGGGGGTGAGGCACCAAAACTATGTAAAAAAGAGAACCAAAAAAAATAATTAAGAGTGTAATAACTGGTATGATATAAGCTCTTTATAAAATTAAACTTATCTTTGAAGAGAGTTGAAGAGCCAGCTCCTTAAAAAGTTCCAGCTAGCACACGTAGATTTAAAAGTCTTCACGGTTTTCTTGGAAGGAGGCGTACATGGCCTAGAGTTATGTGCACCATCGATAAAATGTCAACTTTCTTTTCTTGCGCAGGAATGACATTTATAGTTTCCAAGAGCTGATCCAGAGATATTTTGAAGGACGGTTCCAAGTATCCTCTCCAAGGTGAAGTTGAAAAGTACAGCGGCTGGCAATTATTCTTGCCATCTTGAGCAATACGTCATGGTGCAGATCTTGTGACGTAACTGCCCGCTAGCGTAGATATCAGCGATGGTGTCATGAGATGTAGCGGTGACCAGCGGGTTGAAGTGATCCGACGTGTTGAATCAGAAGTGGTGAAGTGGCGAAGTGGCGGTTGATCCGAAGTGATGAAGAACGCCAGCAAGCGGCGTCTTAAATAGGGACCATAGAACTCTCTCGAAGTTTGGAGATCGCCCGACCAGACAAAGACCTGCCATTGGTCGAACGAAAGTCAGGGTGACGTCAGTCGACACTACTCAGCAGACAGTGGATCAACCAGTAGATGTCTGGTATGGCGTGAGTGAGGACGCCTGAGATAGCGAGCGACTGAAACACTCGAGGTGAGAACTATAATATCTATGAATAAGTGATTGATAACAAAATTATGCATATGGTTTAAGCAATTAACATTTATACAGAAATAATTACCATTCGGGGATCTCAGTAACAATAAATAAAATTTGACCGACAAATGGGCCAAGCTAAACTTTGAAAGTATCACAAAAGTGATCACCACCCAATGCTGAAGAAATTAAAGAAGCAATTAACAATCTAAAAATAATAAAGCTAGCGGAGAGGACTCTATAACGGCTGAACTTTTGAAATGGTCTCAATCAAAAATCATTGAAGAGCTGCAGTTAATCTTTGAAGATATTTGGAGAACAGAGAGGCTTCCAGAGGAATGGAAAGTGGCTCTAATACACCCATTGCATAAAAAAGGGGACAAACAAAACGTTGATAACTATAGAGGCATCTCTCTTCTTCAAATTGCATACAAGCTATTTTCAAAAATATTGCTGAATAGAGTAGAACCATCACTTGACAAGCAACTGGGCGAGTATCAAGCTGGATTTCGAAAAGGTAGATCTTGTTCAGAACAAATATTTAACTTAAAATCCATAATTCGCCATAGGATACTGAATTCAAAGGACATAGTTGTGTCTTTTGTAGATTTTAAAAAGGCCTTTGACTCGGTTGATAGAGAAACCATAGATAAAACAATTCGTGAATTTGGAGTGAAAACTAAATTGGCAAACCTAATACGTGAAACCCTTACTGACACGATTTCAAAAGTAAAATTTATGGGTGAGATATCAAAATCTATTAAGATAAATACAGGTGTGCGGCAGGGTGATGGTTTATCACCCCTTCTGTTCAACTGTGTTTTAGAGAAAATTGTAAGAATTTAGAATTTAAAGCTAAAAGAACATAACATTTCGCCAGTAACTTTGGGGAGAAGAAACAAAGGCATTGAAATAAGTTGCCTAGCATTTGCAGACGATTTTGCTATATTGTCAGAAAACCTAACAAGTACAACAACACAAATCAATCTCTTGGAAGAAATAGCCAACAAAACAGGCTTGAGAATCTCCGTAGAAAAAACTAAATTTATTACAAACATCAAGAACGCTTCAAAATATTTGGCAACAGATATTGGCCCAGTGGAAAAAGTAAAGAAATTCAAATATCTGGGAGAAATAATTCAAGAAAATGGTTTAGAAAAATCTTCGGTAGAAGAAAGGGTACACAAGATGGAAAGAGCATATGGTATCACTAAGAATTTTTATAACAAAAAGTGCTTATCTAAAAATCTTAAAATAAAGCACTACACTACAGTGGTGAAACCGGAATGCCTATACGCAAGTGAATGTCTGGTACTAAACTATAGATTAGATAAACTTGAAGTACTAGAAAGGAGAATCATGAGGAAAATTTTAGGCCCAGTGAAAACAGCAGAAGTATGGATATTAAGATCTATTGATGAAATATACAGGAACATAGAAAATATAACAGAAACGATAAGAAAAAGGAGATTGCAATTTTTTGGACATATTTACAGAATGGATGATTCCAGATTAACAAAAAGGATATTCAAGTACCTTTGGGAGAAAAGGGCAACAACTAGCTGGATTCAAGAAGTAAAGAAAGAGTTACAAAGAAATAATATAAGTGAAGAAGAAACGGTGAACAGAGAGATCTTTAGAAAAAGGGTATTAAGTATGAAAGGGTTCCAAGGAAGATTGCCAAAGAAACCTGGTGCGAAGTGGTCCGAGGACAGAAAGAAGCAGCATAGTGAACGGATGAAGGAGTACTGGAGTGAAAGGAAGAGAAAACAACAAAGTGTGAAGAATTGAAATTGGCACGTGGTCCCTAGCAGGCCTCATCGGAAAGAAGAAGAAGAAAGTACATAAAGATAGTTCGTTTAAGCTATTGCCCAACGTTCTATCATGTTTGGTTTTTTAACTATCGTCTATTTTCAAAAAGCCCCCGTCAGCTCGAGTCCAACGACACTCCCTACTCACATCAGCTATAAACATGAGAAACATATCTATACCAATAAAGCTGAAGCAAATTCCTAAGTCTGAAATGCAAAATAATTTCTCTGTGTCAGACACGATACCCTAACGCTGAAAGGTTGAGTGTAGTGCACTTGAGCGAAAAAGATCACCTTACCTTGGTGCCTAGTCTATATATAATGCCCAATGCCAACACACAACACGCTTTATTAGCCTATTTTCATCATATGAAATAATAAGCTTATGAGAGCACCTTGGTGTGTGTGTCCCCAATAATAAATCAAAACGACTGGGGCGATTTCAATCAAACTCGGTATAGATATACTACTATTTAGTCCAACTCCGACCGTGTCCTTCAAATTTTAATACGTTTCACCAATCCAACATGGCAGCTGCGCGAATTATTTCACTGACATTCTATATCTCCGAGGTGTAACTTGATGTCCGTCTCTACACCATTTTTTATCAACCTGTCTTCATTATCATTTTGTTCCCCTCTCTTTCATCATTTCTTTCTTATTCTCAATAAAAACGTACACCGAGCCTGTTCTTCTCATCCATCCTCATCACTGTTACGCATTCTTACCTTTTTTATTTTCTCTGCATTCATCGCCTTCCCGTCGCCCTTTCATGCGCATCTTGTTCCATCAGCATACTGTTCCACTCCCTTTCTAGCTTTCCTCTAAAACAAAAAATTCCACCGACTCCGTTCATCTTACCTTTTCTGATTCCTCTCTAAGCATTTATATCGCCATTTCTCCTCGCCAACTCTCCATCAACTTGTGTCTTAATCAACACTATGTTCCTCTCACCTCCTCTATTATTTCTTACAGAAGAGAAAAACCCTCATTTCATCGCCCCTCTTCGCACCTTCTCCTCACATTCTTTTTCATCACTTCGCTGACTGCTCTACCATCATTCTCACTGTACAGTCCATTCTTTACTTTCTGCTGAGAAGCTTTTACTCTTTGTCCTGAAAATTCTTCTTTGCTTGTCTTCCCATTTATCGCTTTCAGTTTGTGTTCCATCAATACTTCTATATAGGAATGCTTCGATTTGTTTTGGATCCGTATTGTCAAACAGTGTAAAAGGTAATACAAGTAATGTCAGTGCCTTTTAAATTATTTATAATTATTTAAATAATTTGGTAGATGATTCGGGGCTATGCTCACTACATGCGCCAATTATGTAATGCGTCTACACTTGCACAAACCAAGATATAAATAATTTCAAGGAATAAAAAGAAATAAAATTTATAGGCCAAGGAAATTTCTAAGACTTATAATTTAAAACAAACACGAGTGGAACATGTATCAGGTTATTTAAGTAATTATAAATAATATGAAAGGTATTGTGATTAGGTGGAACATTTTCCTAATTTGTATTACCTTATTAAATTAGTACTATTCTCAATTTGTTACTTCGCTTTTTTGACCATCTTCTGAACCGCTTATGTCCTCTTCATTATTTACATCTCTGGCCCGAAGAGACGGCGAAACCGTCTGAGGTTGCTCACCCGCTAACTGACACACACACACACTTGATGTCAAGCGAGTTAGAAGGTACCACCGAGAGTGGTCTGAGTCAGTTGAACACAGCAACAGCTTTCTCGATGTGAGCGTCACCATCATGAGTACTTTTTTATTATTTTGTCAGTGAGTGTGGTTCAATAAAGAAAATAAAAAAACACGAGGGTTTATTTCTGAGCTTTATTTTTTCATGAGAAGGTTCTACATAGGTTATGAATATTCCCAAATGGGACTATGATGTATATTTCCGTTTGATCAGATGTTATGTTTGATCTGACCGGACCAATTTTATCATATTAATTGATAAGGTTCTACATTGTGTTTACTGCTCTCTTCTCACTCGGAATATCCTCACTAGACCTGCAAGAAAACGGAGAAACTGTTGATTATTATAGTGAATGGTCTAGAATCTGCTCAAATCCTGGAAACAAAGATCGAGTGAGAATGGGTAAACAGACAAGACGTAACGCTGGAACAAATGGCAAGGTGAATCTTCTAGTCCACTGGGTGTCATTTCAATGACAAGTGCGTTATGAAGTAAAACCAATATACTATTTTATCCAGGGCGTTCAAATATTGTTGCACATTTTTCAGGGCATAGAATGTGGGAACATATTCATCTAAATTTCATATCGCTAACTTCCGGAGTTACAAGAAACGAAATCAAGGCATTTGGTACTGAAGTCCCAATTTTTACTCCGAGGCTACAGAAGGAGGAAATTACTGTAGATCAAAAGTATCCAAAGGTTGATTTCAGAGAAAGAAAAGGACGTGAAACAGTTACTTCTTACTTCTATCTCTACTTTCAGACAATGTTAATTAAAAGATTTGCTGTGTAAGCCATCATTCTACACGTACAGAAAACCAGCAAGAATTATACTCGAATCTTCATGCAGAATTGACAGATGTGACGAATGAGGCACAAAGAAAGTTACTAAGAATTTTTCAAAATTTTTGTTAGAAACCTCCCTGTTTTCTGTATCAGTGTTTTTCTTGCATTTTTAGCCTATTTTCAATTTAAAAAAATAGGCTTGTGAGATCACCTTTTGTCCGCGTGTGTGTGCGTGCGTGTGTGTGTGTGTGTGTGTCCCAAATAATAACTTCTAAACGGCTGGAGCTATTTCAATGAAACTCGGTAAGTTCATAGCACTATTCCGGGCGACCCCGACCGTGCCATTCAAATTTTGTTACGTCTCACCAATCCAACATGGCGGCTGTGCGAAATATTTCACCAGCATTCAATATCTCCGAAACTATTCCCGATATCACCCTGGGATTTATTACGGTGATAAAAGGAACTACTAAAAGTTCACCTATGTGACTTTTGAAAAACTGGTAACTAGAAAACCAACATAGCGGCCACGCGAATTTGGACTTTAAAATAGACGTTTCTCGCGATTTAACCAACCAGACGCAATAAAACTCGTTACAGTATATGTATATACACATTGTAATGCACCGACATCTAACTTCGTTCAATAGTTTACATAACCACAAGATGGCGGATGTGCGAAATATTTCACCGGCATTCTATATCTCTGAAACTATTAGCGGTATCATTCTGAAATTGTGTACGGATATAAAGGTCACTACTGTAAGTTCATATGTAAGACTTTGAAAAACCGGTTAACTACCAAACGAACATGGCGGCCAAGCGAATTTGAAAATTTTAAATAGACCTTTCTCGCGATTTAATGTTCCAAACGCAATGAAATCTGGTACAGGGAATGTTTATACACATTGTAATGCACTGGTATGTAATTTAGTTCAATTGTTTCCATAACCACAAGATGGAAGCTGTGCGTAATTTAAAAATCTCCTTGTTACTTCTTGTGTCCTATTCATGCGATTGAAGTTTGAATGCTGCACGTACACAATAATCATTATGTAACAGTACATAACTCTAGGACCTACATATATAAAATCCAACATGGGGACCATCCGAAATATTTGGTCGGTTCTCAATATCTACGAATCTATTACAGCAATCAAACTGAAAATGTGGATGTTGCTAGTGGCAGTTAACATAAGTAGGATATATGAAAATAGGCTGTATAGTTCTTAACGGAACTACTTGTTCAGCTTATTTTTACAGATGTCCGAACGTTTAAGTAGTGTCAACTAATCAAGAAATTGTGATTAGATTAATCAGTAGCGGTGGGTTCATGTGTGTTGGAGGGAAGGAGTTGGGTAAGTATTGTTGCGTTCCACCCATTGTTGCGCCTCCGCTCATAGTTATGTTGCCACCTGATGGCACGGACTTAAGCCATAGGCCGATCAGGGTTTCTCCAAGATTATGTACTGTACCAGGATCGTTATTGTGTCCTTACCGATAGCTTCTGATAGTGATTACAGCACACCCCTACTACACAAAGAAACGGGAGAGGCAGGAGATTCAGGAATCAGGGAATGCCCTCCAATGAAAGAGATTGAAAGCTTAACTCCCTGTTTTTCAGGAAGGGATTAAAGAATCCGCCCCATGGATACAAGGATTGAATTGATGAAAATGAATGAATTTTAAACGTTGGTTCCCACCTGCTTCACTAGCTATGGTGCTCCCAAGTACCGGATGAACTCCGTGCCCCGTGGTCAACGAGCGTTCGACGACCCAAGTTGCCCGATCTCCCGATTGGCGGGCAAACGACCTCTCGCTGTCAGACTTCCGTCTCTGCCGTGCCTGGCTGACCCCTCACACCTGAGCACGCAGCTTTTTATTATAAGGCAGCACGGTTGTTGCTGACCAGGTTGAACTGGGGTTGAATGTCCGATACGGTTTCGTTTTGAACCCACACCAGGACATAACAGCATTTTTTAAATTTAAAATAATTATTTATTTATTCAGTCATTCATTAATTTATTTATTTACCGACAGCAGTAGCTACGCTCGCTAACGAGCAGCGCTAAGACATGGGGCCAAATTAACTGCGGATTCGGTTTACGTGGAAGTTCGAATTCCAGGTTCGCCGTCCTGGAAATGGTATTCTGTGCTTTTCCATTTTCAACTTCAGGCAAATGCTGGGATAGAACCTTTTGATAGGCCACGACCGCTTCCTTACTTCTCCTTGCCCACTTTCATTCATTTCATAACATATTAACTTCCTCTCATGAGGTTGGCGTCAGGAAGGGCACGCGGTCGTAAATTTTTATCGCATTTCCTCCACGACCCCGTTGAAGAATGGGAATAATAAGGGGTATTTATTAATTTACCTATTTATTTATTATTTTATTCATTATTTTTATCAAATCACTTTTGCCCTTATTGGCAGTATTTGAACTGAAATATCTCATGATGAGACAATTTTCACGTCTCTCCCCTCTTCCTCTTCTCTTCCCAAAATCTCTTCATCTTTTGTTTGTACTCCTGTGTCTGTTGTTTTGTCCACAATGCTCTTGCCTTCATCTCTTCATTTCCTTTAAATTCTGAACTCTCCTCAGAAATTCAATCATGTGCCTGCCGATCCCCACCTGCCTTAAGTCTTCCTCTATTTCATGATACCAATTAGTTTTCCTGCTTGAGCTGTTTATTATATAAAAGATCTTCTATGTTAGTCTGTTGTTGTTCATTCTCTGTATGTGCAGGTAAAATGTTAGTCTGCGTTTTTTGATCATATCGGTGAGTCTGTCTGTGTGCTCGTATAACTCTTTGGTAGGTCTTTTTATCCACATATCATCCCTATGTATTGCTCCATATATTTTTCTGAGAATTTGCGTTCTATTTTTAAAGTTTCTATTATATGATGCCTGATGCTCCAATTGTTGTCTTTTCTGACGCATATAATGCTTCTGGCAGTATGACTGTTTTGTAGTGGCTAAGTTTGTTCTATCTTGATATGTTTTTCTTCTTATGATGAGACCATGTGAGTTTGTATGCTTCCTGAAGTTTTACCGTTCTTCTATGTTAGACGCCTTTTTGATAAACCTATTTGTATATATTCCCCTAAATATTTGAATTTTTCGACTCTTCTTACGGAACAATATTGAGCCCGCCTAGGCTCATGTATCACATATTTCTTTGAGAGCATACTCACTCCACATGGTCAGTTCGACAGAACGCACCTTGAAGCTTCCTCGTGAACAATCCGCTATTTTGACTTCGGAGAGGACAGCTTATCTTCTTCCTAGAGATATGTTATTCACTATTTTAATGCCACTTATCTCAGGATCATCTAATAATTAATTCTGTATAATTTACCATCTTCTATGCCTTTTGGAAATGGTAAATCGCTTTTATAGTAAAGGTATTTTCACCGCAGACACGCGGAGAACAATGTAAATAGTCGCTAAACGACTCAACCACTTCCTTTAAACCAGGAAGCCGTGCTAGGCACAACCACACCGTTTTGAAAATCCGCTTAGGCAGGACGTGTTGTATCATCAGTCCGTCAATTTAGACGAAGGCCGCATTAGGCAAGTGAAACTCCATAATTTGCGAGGACTACGAATCGACAGCCATCGTGCTGATCATAGTGAATATAGTCTGCAAAAGGTATTATTTAGGCCATGCAAAGCCAGTGCTACGATATCGTGAAAAGTAATTTGTGATTTTAGTGAAATCGACATTTTTTCACTGACCACGAGGTCACGTCTGAAGACAGGCGTCATATCAAATCCACAAATACAATTAATTGCCCAACGTGTGCCACATTAAAATCTAATCATGGCCAAGCTACAGAACACACGTGTGCCATTGTCATTAATAAGTTTTTTTCTTTAGTGATTCGAAGACATAAAATCTGTGAGCGATACCACGTGTAAGTTATTATTAGACCCAGTGGCAGGAAAAAGCAGAGCATTTGATCACCTGCAATTATTAGAGCCAGTGAGCCCTTGTATAAGATATTTCCACATAGAATCTGTTACCACGATGCCTACGCTAATGCACCACGTGATGGTGATTTTTCGACATCATCTTGAGAGCGTCGCGATGGAGTAATTCCTGATGTGAAGGAACACCGATGAAATAAACCGCCTCCATGGAATTTTCCAACCAGCACCACGAAGTACAAGCCATGTACGAGATGAGGACCAAGGACCGAGAGGAAAGACCGAAGCCCATAGCCTTAAACAGGAATATGCTAGGAACCCTGAAAGCATATTACCCTTTCCAATGGGAGTTGTGGAAGGTGAACCACCCTTTGAAGTTATCGTGAGTCCTGTATTTTCTCTGTGCAAGGTTTGACCAGGTGGATGTAGAACTTGAAAGTACTTTTAGCCGAAACGACCCGATAATTTGACCACTTAGGTAGGAATGTATATATTTTTCTTCTTGGCACTGGGACAATCTTTCAGTTAGTCACCACAGTCCGTGTCCTATATGGCAGGTGCGCATTTCCATGTATTTTTCAATGTATTTATAAGCCAGCAAGGAAGCTGTGAAATTTAAGTCATGTAAAAGACATCATAAGAACAGAAGGTGTAGACTTCTGGTAGTATAGGGAACACCCTATAGTTAGGTCCCTCATTTTGAGTTGAAAGAACATTATTACCGTATCATTTATCAGCCGAAAGTAGCTGAGACATTTTTGTACTCTTTATTTGATATTTCTTTTAGTACCAATTACTACGTGAAGTTCTAGAGGAACGAACCCATACACAGTAAGATTGGTGGGTAAATCTACATCGTATCATCTCAAACATCGCAGCAGAAGTTAGATGTTGTTATTTTGTTGAAGAATGTGCCAAGCCACGCACATCAAACCCATGTGTACAAAGAATAGGATGAGTGACATATCTTTGGAAAGTCAGTGCAGTAAGTTGCACAAGTGTGCAGTCTTTACTTTAGTATACA
This sequence comes from Meconema thalassinum, assembly GCA_946902985.2. Taxonomy (NCBI): domain Eukaryota; kingdom Metazoa; phylum Arthropoda; class Insecta; order Orthoptera; family Tettigoniidae; genus Meconema; species Meconema thalassinum. The sequence continues at coordinate 596,970,473 of OX336388.2, read as the reverse complement.
TTGAGGTTATTGCTATATTACGTATTATTGGACGGTAAAATATCCTAAGAAACACTATTAGGGAAGTGATTAGACGTTTTAAGACAATCTGCAGAGCCTCTGAGGACTTTATTTCTTGCTACTGTGTAATATGCCAGCCTCTCAATACGTCTATATGTACGGGGTGCGTGGGGGTTAAACACCTGTACGATAATACCAACAGCAATAGACATTCACACCTAACTACTCCTCAGTGACCTAATAAATAAAACCCTTCAGCTTCTGGTAAAGTCGATAATATATTGTTATACCAGACATATAACATACATTTCGCAGGATCCTCCTCGTACAGAATAATAACACTCCCTATCGTATTTACACAGATACACATATGACATGATATAGATGACCCTAAGGAATAAAGTTGACCGGTACTTACAGATGTTGGCTTCAGCAGTGGTGACCTATCTCTACTAATTCTGGGGTAATTTGTTCCCAAAATATTAGTCCTATTACTCGCAGAACAATTAATTTTGTTTCACATGCCGTTTCTACTGTTATGATGAATATTATGATCGTTACTTTTGTAACTAGCATCCAACGATTTAATTTGCGTCGTGGATCTAGTCTCATACAAATGCTTGGAATCCGTTTTGGATCGTCTCATTAACTCCACTTGTGAATTTAATAAAACTTGGCATATTTGACCAGCATTCCTGTACGAATAAATTGCCGCTATAGTTTAAATGCAGATTTACAGATATCAGATCACAATAAATAGTGCTGTTCGAATCAAGTAATCTTGGCGATATACTTAAGACTAGGCTCATCATTCAATCAAGAACTTATAGCCAGCAACTTGGTTATTGTATCAAACACGACTAGCGTTATACTGTAATGTCTCTTCCTCAACACACAAAACCAAAAGACAAGTTCTACTCCCATGGAGCACCGAAGAATATGTCCCCGCTCCACACGCGATCAAATCTTACTTCCTTGGCAATACCATCTGTTTACTCTGTTTTTTTCTACTTCTATAATTCCTGATTTCCACCTTCTGTTCGTCCTGTTAGGAACTCCCTGCTGATATTCACCTGACGTCGCTTTCACCTGCTGCCTCTCCTCATCTCTTCTACCTTCTCCTAACGTCACCCTCGCCTGCTGCCTCATCTTATCCAAGCTACTCTCACCTAACGTCACTTTCACCTGCTGCCTTTCCTCATCTCCTCTGCCTTCTCCTAACGTCACCCTCGCCTGCTGCCTCATCTTATCTAAGCTACTCTCACCTAACGTCTCTTTCACCTGACGCCTTTCCTCATCTCCTCTACCTTCTCCTAACGTCACCCTCGCCTGCTGCCTCATCTTATCTAAGCTACTCTCACCTAACGTCACTTTCACCTGCTGCCTTTCCTCATCTCCCCTACCTTCTGGTAACGTCCCCTCCAATTCCTGCCTATTCTCATCTAAACTACTCTCATCTAAAGTCACTTCCAACTGCTGTTTCTCCTCCTCTCCGCTACTTTCACTAACGTCCCCTCCAACTGCTGTTCACTCTCATCCAAACTACTCTCATCTAACGTCACTTCCAACTGCTGCTTCTCCAATCCGCTATCATCTAACGTCTCCTCTAATTGCTGCTTCTTCTCCTCTACTTTACTATTATCTAACGTCACCTCTAACTGCTGCTTCTCCTCCTCTAAGCTATTTTCACCTAACGTCGTTTCTAACTGCTGTTTATCCACTTCTACCATAGGCTTTCCTTCCTGCCTAGCTTCTCGTACCTCCCTACTCAAAGACTCATTCCACTCTCTTACCTCCTTACTTACAGAATCTATCTCAGCATTAGTTGCCTCTGCCTGTTTCTTCACTGCCTCATCTACATATGATTTCACCGATTCCACCTTTTATCCTACATACTCTATTTGTTTGCCTAATTCTTGCTTCTGCTGACCCATAGACTCTTTAACCTCACCTATCTCCTTACTTACAACTTCTATTTTCTGACCCTTAGACTCTTCCTGCTGTTTCATATACTCACTCATAGATTTACTTAAATATTCTATTGTCGACTCTATATTCTGGTTTACTGGCTCTCTAATCTCACCTATTTCCTTACTTACAGCTTCTCTCACACCTCCTATTTCCTTGCCTAAAGATTCATTAGACTTACACTTTCCATTTTGTTTCCTTGCGATTCCATAGACTCCTTCATAGACTCTTCCATTTTCTTTATAGCCGCAAGCATTTGGAACAGACTATTGTTCACCTCCCCTCCATTACCTTTATTCTTACTACCCCCTGCATAGTGATCTGATCTTTCTCGGAATTGATAGAGTTCTCCGACGGTTCCTCTATCAAGCCTTCACCTACCCCGCTCCTATACATATCCAAGTTTAAGTTCTTTCCCACATCTTAACGTTAACTTTACAACTGATTCTACTTCTCAACTCCATCCTCCCATAACATTTAGCCTGCATAAACATTACTAAGCGTATTAGCGTATGCGTACACGTGAATGTTATTGTTGTTGTTATATCGTACTTTGAGCTCCACAGTTGGGCGTCAATTGTAATATCTCACCCCCACGTTGGGCGCCAATTGTAATATGCCAGCATCTAAATACTTCTATATGTACGGGGTGCGTGGGGGTTAAACACCTGTACGATAATACCAACAGCAATAGACATTCACACCTAACTACTCCTCAGTGACCTAATAAATAAAACCCTTCAGCTTCTGGTAAAGTTGATAATATATTGTTATACCAGACATAAAACACACATTTCGCAGGATCCTCCTCGGACAGAATAATAACACTCCCTATCGTATTTACACAGATACACATGTGACATGATATAGATGACCCTCAGGATTAAAGTTGACCGGTACTTACAGATGTTGGCTTCAGCAGTGTTGACCTATCTCTACTAATTCTGGGGTAATTTGTTCCCAAAGAATTAGTCCTATTACTCGCAGCACAATTAGTTTTGTTTCACACGCCGTTTCTACTGTTTGATGAATAATATGTTCGTTACTTTTGTAACTAGCATCCAACGATTTAATTTGCGTCGTGGATCTAGTCTCATACAAATGCTTGGAATCCGTTTTGGATCGTCGCATTAACTCCGCTTGTGAATTTAATAATGCTTGGCATATTTGACCAGCATTCCTGTGCGAATAAATTGCCGCTATAGTTTAAATGCAGATTTACAGATATCAGATCACAATAAATAGTGCTGTTCGCATCAAGTAATCTTGACGATATACTTAAGACTAGGCTCATCATTCAATCAAGAACTTATAGCCAGCAACTTGATTATTGTATCAAACACGACTAGCGTTATACTGTAATGTCTCTACCTCAACTCACAAAACCAAAAGACAAGTCATACTCCCATAGAGCACCGAAGAATATGTCCCCGCTCCACACGCGGTCTGAAATTGAGTCTACCTCCTCCCGCGGAGTTCCAAAATTGAGACTACTCCTCACGGAGTCCAAAATAAGAGTCCACACCACACCATGGTCCTAAATTGAGTGTCCTCACTAGCTTCCACAAAATCTAAGTATCGTCATCATCCCCCACCAATACATCGGTTTACCTGGGTTGATCCACGGACTCCAACCAACCCCAACGCCTGATTCTCAACATCACCAAATATGGAACACCGTCCATCGTCCTTGCTCATACATAGATGCCAAGGCTCGCCCCTGACTCACCCTAACTGGCGCTCGGGTTTTACCCAGGGTTAGAGCACCAACTCTTACTTCCTTGTTCGTGTACCTTTTCCAGTTACAAAACTCTAAGATTATTCCAATGTTAACATATTCCAACTTCCCTAGATTTGGATCCGGTTCAAATTACAATACGTATACGCTAAACAAATTACTTGTAAATCAAGCACGTCATAACATACATTCTGATAGATAATTATAAGACATATAAAGACCTCAAATAAAAATTATACACATCACATTAATAAAATCCGTAACTCCCCAGAACACGGGTTCAGTTCCTTTGTAACCGGAGCGGTTACAACTGTAAGATTAAATTGATCAGCTTTGAAATACAATCGGTACTATGCCAAAGCCGTGCGCAATGCAGTGTGAAAATTGTTTGAGCGCGCCAGCTAATAACCAGTTGCTACCCGAGATATAACCCGAGGCGACATATTGACTTTTTATGAGTGCTAATTTACGTCACAAGTCCTATCGTATGCATGGTTTGCACATCGTTGGTGTGTCGTTCCATGTATTGGCTCTTCTCGTAAGATATTTGTAGACGTGTTTTGGCAGCTATTTCATGCAAGCATTCTATTGCTTCCATTGCTTCCTGGATGTTATTACTGAGTATCGCAACGTCATCCGCAAATGCCAGACATTATATGATTGTTTTAGTTTCCCGTGTTCTTCCTAGTTGTATTCCTTTAGCTTGTTCCTCCCATTGTCTGATAATTTTGTCCAATACCATGTTGAATAAGATTGGTAAGAGCCCGTCTCCTTGTCTGACACCTGTGCGTATCTGAAAGAGTTCCGAAATTTCCCCCATGAACTTGATTTTGGAGGTGGTGTCTGTGAGCGTCTGTTGTAAAAGTGCCCTTGTTTTTCAGTCGATGCCATATTCTTTCAGTACTTCAGTACTTACCTGTCTATGGGATCGTATGCATTTTTATGTCTACAAAGGTACTTCAGTGTTTCTTGTCTGTCTAACTTTCAGGAGTGTTCTCAAGTTCCAGATCTGTTCGATGCAAGATCTCCCTTTTCTGAAGCCCGCCTGATACTCCCCTATTTGTGGATCTGCTTGTGGTTCTAGTCTGTTTAATAACACCTTAAGAGAAGATTTTGTAGGTGACTGGTACTAGTGAAATACCTCTGTAAATATTTGGATCTGCTTATCATCCTTTTTGTGCAAGGGGTGGATCAATGCACATTTCCATTCCTCTGGCATTTTCTCTGTGACCCAAATTTCTGTAATAATATTATGAATTTTCTTGGTGATGTTTTTATCTTGGAGCTTTCAGATCTCGGCGATAATGCCATCCTCTCCTGATGCTCTGTTATTTTTCATTTCTTTAAGTACCCCTCTATACTTTGTAATGTAGGTGGATTAGAATCGGGATTGGATGTGGTTTCTTGGAAGGTTAATTTTTCTGTTGGTTTCTTGCAGTTGTGAAGTTTATCAAAGTATTGTTTGAGAATTTACCGTTTACTTTCGTGATTGTTTCCAGGGATCCATCTGGTCTTCTGAAGCAGAGGTTAGGAGGCTGATCACCCTTAATATTTTCTTTGAAGGTTCTGTAGAAAATTCTTGTGTTGTTTCTCTTTGAAATATTCCTCAATTTATTTCGGTCTGTTGATGTCGTACGCTCGCTTCTGTCTTGTGATTTTATTCGACGATTGTTACTGAACTTCGTGAAATCCCTTCCATGTAACTGATGTTCTGTTACTGCTGAAATTCTGTCATGCCTGTATTCTTCTCTCAATGGCTTGATCACAAGTTACGCTCCTCCATCTATGTTTTCGTCTTCTAAGAGGTTGTCCCAACCAAATTGCCTTCTGAATTGAGTTCGTAAGCTCTGTCCAAGTACCTGTTAAATTCCTATTAATTTCTTCGATGATTTTTTCCCTGTTTATTTTTAAGTATTCTGGATCAGGTTTGACTATTTTGTTTTGTGAAATTTTTTCTGTCTTGGGATTAGCCTAATCTTAACTTGAAATAAGTAATGATAAGACTCAAAGAATTCTTTACACGTTCTGACATTTAAAATTTCCCGCATATTTTTGTTGAAAATGGCCACATGATCAATCTGGAATTCTCCCCATATAGTGTTGGGTGCTTTCCATGTTGTACGTTTTCGTCTTGGCGTTTGAAATCGCGTCGACATAATTTTCAGGTTAAAATTTTGACAATAGTTTTGAGGTTGTTCGCCATTCTTGTTTGTACGAATGTGCGCTGGGTGCGGGCCTGTGATATATTTCTGTTTTCTCTCCTTACCTAACTGCGCGTTGAAATCTTCCATTAAAATTTTCACATGTCTTTGAGGTATGTTAGTGGTTACTTCTTCCATGACTTCCCGAAAGTCTTCAACTTCTTCTGGCTTCTTTCTGTTATGGTCATTTGTAGGTGCGTGTGCATTGATAACTGTATACCCTTTATTACCTGATTTAAAGGAAAGTGTGGAGATGCGTTCTGATGCTGAATTGAAGTCAATGATGTTATCCATGACAGATTTGTGTACTGCAAAACCCGTACCAAACAATAACGGTGTGCCTATTCTGAGAGCGGGATTACCTTTGAAAATCCTGTAGTTTTCTGTGTTGAGGTAGTTTTCATCCATGAAGCGTGTCTCTTAAGTGGCAAGAATTTTGATATGAAATTTTTCTGGCATGTTTGTGATTTGATTAAGTTTTCCAAGTTTGACGAGAGTATTTGCCTTGAGAGTGCCTAGGTAGTGTTTGTGTATAGATTTAGAGAAGCTCCGACTCTTCTCCTCATGACGTTCCTGGTCCCCGAGAATGTGATGACCAGGAAAGTCCAGTGCGTTGACTGGGGCCTGGGGTAGTGGATTCCTTTCCTCTTGTTCCATCATGATAACTTCAAGTTGAAGTTGGTTGTGGTGATCTTTAATAAAGATCACAATAATTGCAGCCTTGATTGTTGGGATCAAGACATACAGTAAGTCATAGCCGCACCAACTAGGTGAACAGACGCTGACCCTTGTCGCTGGATGCCAGAACAGACATTAGGGGATTTGAATGTGTTTGGTCCGCGAGAGTAGTTTTATCTCGCTCAAGTCCGCCACCTGGGACGCGCCACGTCGGAGTATCACCTCTCCGCAGCGTAAACGGTTCGTGAATATATATTTATGTATTCTTTTATTTATCTATTGTAGTTTTCTCGTGATGGACTATGTTCCAATTAGCTCAGGCAAGGAATTTAGATGTTAGAAAATCATTTTTGAAAGCCTTTGTCTGGCGCTCTATGGATGTGAAACTTGGACTATTGGTGCAGCAGAAAAGAGTGTTGAAGATCAGATGGGTTGATAGGGTTACAAATGAAGAGGTATTAAGACGGGTGGGAGAAAAGAGATGTTTCTGGTAACTTCTAATGAAGAGAAGAGATACGTTGTATAGAAATAGGAAACTTAGTTTGAGGGTCGAGGACTAGAACTGAACGGGTAGAACAAGGTTAGAATATTGTTACGATTCTACTTAACCTATCTCTACTTCATTCCTAGTGAATGTTATTATTTGTGGAATATTACGACCCTGATTTGACTTTACTGTGACCTAACTCCATCTATGGATCAGACATATAAGCTACGAAGTCTTTTAGTTACCTTCGCACCACATTGCGGGTGACTTGGAACTAACTGGTAACACTAAATTACCGCTATATGGCTAGCGCGGGCTGAAAACCCACCGAATTGATTTACGAATGATCTTTAGAATTTTGTCCTTGGCTACTAAACTCTTTCTTTGTTGTGGAAACATTATTATTCTTCTGAACTGCGTACAAACAAGATGTAGGTAACATTTTGGGAAAACTTTCAAGCTTCAGGTTAGCTTCGGCTATGTCCTAGACTGGTTATGTTTCAAACAGCACCGATGAAACGTATAGGAAACAGTTTGGCGGAATTAGATTTGATATTAACTTATTTTAAATTGTTTTTAAAAATGAAACAAACAGTATCGACATCCAAGGTAGGTCAATCCTAGTACGATAGACTAAATTGGTCATTGCACTGAGTGGTATTTCGTGAATGAGGTTTGTATGTGTTTGGTAAATGATGTTGAATGATGTACGTGATGGTTGAAATGGACTGTGTGTCTAGTTTCGGTTATGTCTGGCAGTGTTTTTGATCACAGTCTTACTAATATTTGGGTTATGTTGTATTTTTACAACTGAGATGTGTTTCACTGCATTGCGGTGTATCTCTTTGGTTGGTCTGGTTATGAAAGCTATGTTCTCGGTCAAGCATGTTATGCTTCTGAAGTTGGTAGTCCTGCTACTCATGTTGAGCAGAAACATATGTCCGTGGTATGGCGTACAAATGTTTTTATGGGTTGAGTGGCTTATCATCTTCATATTTTATCACGTGCGTAACCAGTTTTGTCTATCAAGGTATTTTTAGGCCTACGTTTTATTCTTGAGGGTTTTAATTTTATTTCTTAAGCTGGTCCGGACTTTTTTGTCTGTTGTACTTAGGCGATCATCCTTGCTTGTGATCGAGACAGTTCCTTAACCTAATATTTTATTTTTATCCTTGCTTAATTATTTTCCTTCTGTCTCTTTCATTTAGTTTACTCCTTATGAGTCTGTTTATGAACATCTGCGATGATGTATTTATTTTATTTCTTTGTCACTGGTTGACTTGGCAAACTATGGGCACATTGTTCACCTTCAGTGATTATTGACATATGTTCATCTGATAAACATATGAATAATTGGGACTCCATATTGGGAATCGAGAATGTTTAGACGTGTTACTCTTCGGCTCCTACTTGAAAGGAATTTATTTGATTATTCTTCGTGGATTATCTTATGATATTTCGACGTTCGTAACTGTTGGTCGTTGGAAGACCTTGAACAGATGTTTAATAATTTATTTCTACCTTCTGTGGAAAAACTTAATGAGTTTTGATCTAATAATGCTGATGGTTGATACATCGTCATTCTTCCTCAATTTTAGTTTCCTCGTGTGCTATGTATTTTGATTAATGTTAGATGGTAAGTGTTCAAATATTAATGTATTCATTTATTGTTAAGAATATATTATAAATCCAGTTGACCTTGTTGTTTCCTCTTCACTTAGATTCTATGCCAGGTATTGTCTCATTAACCTCTGGGAAAACACTGGGTAACACATATTCCACGGTCCACTCTGGGAGTGGTAGCAAACTGGTAGCTAGAGCTTGCATAATTATTGATTATTTTTCCACATTATATAATTTTTGAGTGATTTCCTGGCATGGAGTTGAGTGATGGAAGACAGTAGGATCATTAGGTCTGTTTAATATTTTAAAATTCTAATGCTTGTAATTTTTCTGTTCCATGTCTGAGAGATACATGGCATATATCGATGGAAGGAATACTGTGGCAGATTACTACTTAAACAAAACAGAAATGGCACACGAGGTGCTGGTCTGAGGAAAATCTCCTGCCTATCACAGAGAAATTGATCTTGTAACCTTGAAGGAGTTGAAATCTTCACCTATTTTTGTTCCCAACTTGAGTGATCATCCTTGGGCAATCGGTAAGACTTCTGTTGTGTCTGATCTTGAAAATCTGTAAACCTCGGTGACTTATTTTTGGTGCCAGAGATAATTCTGCGTTTCAGTTGAGAAGATTTCAAGCTCGTGTTGTTCATTGGTTCTATCGTGTTGGGGATATAATTGAAGTGTGCTTAGGGCATGATGCTGAATGCTATGATACATTGAAAAATCTACGTTCTCGTCTCGTTCATTGTTACTATAAAATATTTTCTGAAGTGGAATCCATTAATACTGATAATTTAATTGGTTTTTCTAACAGTGTGACCTTAGATGAAAGTGATTCTGGTGAAACTATTCCTTCTGATAGTGGGAATAATATTAATTAGGTTGAAAATTTAGAATCTTGCTCGTTAATTGAGGAAAGTGCAACCATGAATAGTTTAAATAATTCTACCTCTTCGAATGATGTTGTGAGTTTAGGGTCTTCAACCAGTAGCCAAGGAGCTAGTATAATTCCTTAGAAATCTAACCGAACAGATGGTGTTAGCATTATTCCTAGCGAGATTAGCATGCATAGTACTTCGAACTATATGCCTCTTGGTATGTTAAATGATAGAAGGTCGGTGAATTTAAAAGATAAAACTGGATTGTTAGCATCCGATCTCGCTACAAAGCCAATGAAAAATATATTTATCGACTGGGTGGGACCCCTGCCGTTGTCTAAGCCAGGAAACCGATTTGCTTTAGTTTGCATCGATGGTTTTACTCGATTTAATTGGATATTTCCTACGAAGAAGGCAGATACTCAAACAGTCATAAGGTGTTTTAACCAGATCTTCACATATTTCGGGCCATGTCAGATTTTAGTAACTGACAATGCAAGATGCTTTACTTCTCTAATTTTTTGTTCTTTTCGAACTGTCTGTTGCGCATGAGACCTCAACTGCGTATTATCCGAATGGGTAATACGCAGAAAGAGTTAACAGGAATCTTAAAGCAGCGTTGATATATTTTCATCACAACGACCATAAACTATGGGATAATTGCATACCTTGGCTTACGTATGCATTTAATACGGTGGTTCTTGAAGCTCATCGTGCAACTCGATTCAATTTAATGTTTTCCTTCTTGCAGAATTCTCCAATATCAAACGTGTGGTCTCTAAAAGAGTTGTTACCCGATCATGCTTCTACTGTTAACGTTCGTGCTTTTTGGAATAAAGCTAAATCTAACATGAAGGTTGCAAATGACAGATTGAGAGAAAGGTACAACAGAGGACGACGACCCACATCACTTCAAATTTGTGATGAAGTTTATATTAAGAATTATTCCTTAAAGGATTCTGGACCTAGTCAAACTAGTAAGCTGCTCACTAAATTTCGTGGTCCATGTAAGTTGATTAGTTTTATCACTCCTGTTACTGTTCTGGTAAACGATCCTCAGCGGAAAAGGATATTTCGAGTCCACCTATCTCTAGTTAAAGGAGGTGGTGAAATTTCAGAAAAGAATTGTCAATTTAAAAAAAATGTTATACTTATGTTTGTAAAGAAACGAGGAAACGTTTAGGGGTATTCTTATTTTAATTTTAGGTTATGTTTTATTTTCGGTCTGTCACTGTTTGTTTTGTTTTAAACCATTGATTTGTAAAGGTAACGACTTGTAGCTAAGAAGGTCAGCTGTGGTGTGTGGAAGAGAAACAAGGAACAATATTCTGTTCGCAGTTCGATTTGGTTACAGGAAAATTTGTTCGAGAATTGCTGGAAGCAGTGCATCATTGCAGTTGCGGAGTTGTGCTTGTCGTCCATGGGCGTCCGGATGTCATCGCCAGTTCTACACTCATGTGAAACATGCCTGTGTTCTGAAGAAGGTATCTTCTAGTCCTATACTCGATTTTTGGATAAAAGAAGACCATTTATGTAAAACTACTGAATTCTAAGCATGAACTGTATTTGGTACTATCGTGCTATCATATTTTGGAGTGACTTTCGAGTGCATGTATGAACGATTAATTTTGTCTTCATGTTTTAAAGACTCCGTTCTTCGACAACTAGTCACCTCTAGTACGTCCTAGTGATCATTTGGTTACCCCAATGATCACATTTGAGGGAGGGGAGAGTTGTTACGATTCTATTTAACTCATCTCTACTTCATTCCTAGTGAATATTATAATTTGTGGATTATTACGACCCTGATTCAACTTTAATGTAACATAACTCCATATATGGGTCAGACAAATAAGCTACGTAGTTTTTAGTTACCTTCGCACCACCTTGCGGGTGACTTGGAACTAACTGGTAACACTAAATTACCGCTATATGGCTAGCGCGGGCTGAAAACCCACCGAATTGATTTACGAATGATCTTTAGAATTTTGTCCTTGGCTACTAAACTCTTTCTTTGTTGTGGAAACATTATTATTCTTCTGAACTGCGTACAAACAAGATGTAGGTAACATTTTGGGAAAACTTTCAAGCTTCAGGTTAGCTTCGGCTATGTCCTAGACTGGTTATGTTTCAAACAGCACCGATGAAACGTATAGGAAACAGTTTGGCGGAATTAGATTTGATATTAACTTATTTTAAATTGTTTTTAAAAATGAAACAAACAGTATCGACATCCAAGGTAGGTCAATCCTAGTACGATAGACTAAATTGGTCATTGCACTGAGTGGTATTTCGTGAATGAGGTTTGTATGTGTTTGGTAAATGATGTTGAATGATGTACGTGATGGTTGAAATGGACTGTGTGTCTAGTTTTGGTTACGTCTGGCAGTGTTTGTGATCACAGTCTTACTAATATTTGGGTTATGTTCTATTTTTACAACTGAGATGTGTTTCACTGCATTGCGGTGTATCTCTTTGGTTGGTCTGGTTATGAAAGCTATGTTCTCGGTCAAGCATGTTACGCTTCTAAAGTTGGTAGTCCTGCTACTCATGTTGAGCAGAAACATATGTTCGTGTTATGGCTTACAAATCTTGTTGTTGGATGAGTTTCTTATCATCTTCATATTTTATCACGTAAGTAACCAGTTTTGCCTATCAAGGTACTTATAGGCCTACGTTTTAATCCTGAGGGTTATAATTTTATTTCTTATGCTGGTCGAGACTTTTCTGTCTGTTGTACTAAGGCGATCATCCTAGCTTGTGATCGAGACAGTTTCTTAACGTACGGTAATATTTTATTTTTATCCTTGCTTAATTATTTTCCTCCGGTCTCTTTCATTTAGTTTACGTCTTATGAGTCTGTTTAAGAACATCTGCGATAATGTAGTTATTTTATTTCTTTGTCACTGGTTGACTTGGCAACCTATGGGCACATTGTTCACCTGAAGTGATTATTGACATATGTTTATCTGGGAATTGAGATTGTTTAGACGTCTTACTCATCGGCTCCTACTTGAAAAGAATTCATTTGATTATTCTTCGTGGATTATCTTATGATATTTCGACGTTCATAACTGTTGGTCGTTGGAAGACTTTGAACAGATGTTTAATAATTTATTTCTACATTCTGTGGAAAAACTTAATGAGTTTTGATCCAATAATGCTGATGGTTGATACATCGTCATTCTTCCTTAATTTTAGTTTCCTCGTCTTCTACATATTTTGATTAATGTTAGATGGTAAGTGTTCAAATATTAATGTATTTATTTATTGTTAAGAATATATTATAAATCCAGTTGACCTTGTTGTTTTCTCTTCACTTAGATTCTATGCCAGGTATTGTCTCATTAACATCTGGGAATACTCTGGGTAGCACATATTCCACGGTCCACTTTGGGGGTGGTAGCAAATTTCTTAAACAGATTGCCTCGAATTTTAGGTGTGATAGATATGTGGGGATGAAACGATTATCTCAGGACGGGGAAGCATGGAAGGTTGTATCAAACCAATCTTAAGTCTGAAGACACAAGCACACATCTATCTATCACACTCTTACCATTATTATAGGAATTCCATAACAATTGTGTGTAAAATCAATGTTCTACATTTACTACAACTTACTTCATTGTCATGTTCAGCTTCCGTGAAGCACGACTGCATTTTGGCCGCTACTTCACAACGGTCATCAGTCTCCTCTGCCTTGGCATGAGCTGTTCAACAAAATAAAACCAAGTTCTTACTCAATAATAAAGTGTGTCATCGAGCATGGACTCATTCGATCCAGATCATCAAAGTGGAAGAGGTTAAAGCATCCAACTACCGGTGTTCTCCTCTAAAACAGTTCCACAATTCATGTATTCGCTTCGCTCTTCCGAAGGTACATGATGAACAAGCTCTCTGTTCGCAAAGCACGTATCTATGGGGGGTCAAGATTATGTTGCTTTTGTATTTTGAAATATCGGTAAAATTTGCTGAAGAAATGGTGTGTTGTCCATAGATCTATTGTAATTGTAAGACACTATAACTGCTTTTAATGCATGTCACGCTTGTTATTTGCCTTTATTATACGAAAGTTGCACACTTTTATTTTTAAAATCTATTTATAATCCATTTTGTGTAGAATCCTGGAGATTTTTTTATTTTTTTAGAGGAAACTCCATTTCATATGTTGGTATAACACTAATGGCGCCAACAGAATCATAAAGGAAGTGTACATGTGTTTCTTGTGCTAATAAATAGCATATTTTGATTTATAGAGGAAACTCTATTTCATATGTTGGTATAACACTAATGGCGCCAACAGAAGCATAAAGGAAGTGTACATGTGTTTGTTGTGATAGAAAATAGCATATTTTGATTTATAGAGGAAACTATTTCATATGTTGGTATAACACTAATGGCGCCAACAGAAGCATAAAGGAACTGTACATGTGTTTCTTGTGATAATAAATACTGTAGAATATTATGATCTAGGTCAGAGACTTAAATCTCCAATGGTAAATTTTAGTAAAAGATATTCTTTCCGTACACTTGACCCAGTTTATCAGGAACTAAATGAGATAGCGAGTTGATAGTTTCAGCTTGGTAGTAATATTATTCAGCCAAGTGTAAATCATCACTTATAATTCCCCTTAATTGCAAACATATACCCCAATTTTTTTAAATTATATAATTATGTAACAGCAAGCTGTAGATTAACAATTTTACTAGAGTGAATAGAAATAGGTACATACTAACACATGTAAAAAACATATTATAACTCTCCGTTGGACGCGTAGTTTAGTATTGTAAACATTTGTTTCATATCTGCTAACAAGATTTTGATATATACTCTTCAGTATCTTTGCTAAAAAATCTCCACACTATAATCACCGTGAAATGTTACATGAATGGCTACTGGCTTGCCAGTGACATACCAAAGAGTTTACTTGGATTACAACTGTAATTCACCTGACTATTTACGGAATTACGCTTGAACTACTTTGGTTTGCTATATTAGATATAGCATTGAATAGAATTGGGAACTTACAGTATTTAAGGCATTGCAATTTTGGTCAAATTTATCGTTTATTTTATTCTTCCATGTTTTCGTTTTATTTCATTTTTTTAATATTTATAATATACTGAATACCGTTTGACTGATCAACTACAACGCAGCGAAAGCAGTAAGGTCGGGAGTGAGACGGGAAAGCGGGTGAGAAATACAGACATAATCGACTTTCCTTATCATCGCTGCAACGCCGTCTGCGCCAGAAGCACGCCGGAGTGATGTATGAATACGTCTGCCCTAAAGCCCTACCTATGTTTATAGAGTTTCAAACGATATTTTGCTTTCAAACTGTTTCAAATGGTCCTGGCTGAATGACGTTTTCCGCATTGAGCTGTAATCCACTGAACACAACTCGACAGTGACTCTCGTAACAAGATCTCTTCTCAAGGCGGGAAAATTGAGAGCTCCAGCTTCAGAGTGCTTCCCTTGAAAGAGCATCCTTGTCCCTACCGGACGCATGCGTGTAACACCTTGGTGAGATCTTGCTTGTCCTCTGCGATAGGTTATGATAATTGTCGACTTCTAACGAACAGTGGAATATATTCCTCGTGTTGATTATTCTCAGTATGTTGCCTCCAATGGTGTCAACAAACAAGAATAACTGGGTTATATCAACTCAACCCTGCACTGAGAATGTAACCCTTTATCGGACAATTAATGTTGCTTTAGTATTGTTTTGATCGGTTTTGCTTTATGGTAAGGTTCTATTTCTGTTTTAACTTTAGGGCGCAATATACTTTCCCGATGGTGTTGGAAAGTGCAATCGGACAGTAGTTGGAGAGGTCGCCAAGATCACCTTTCTTGAAAGTCAAGACGGTTCTACTATCCTTCCAATCAGAGTGAACTTAAGTTTCTATTTTTGTTTTAGGTTTCGAGTGCGTTGCTTCTTTCGATTGTGTATTGCTATTTGCTTTAATTTTTGATTTTGTAGTGGTTTTCTTTTTTGCTTTTGTTTGTTATTTTTATTTTGTTTTGTTTTTGATTTTGCATTGTACTGCATTTTAATTGTCTTAAATTTTGATTTTGTAATGTTTTTGATTTCGGATTGTTTTCTTTCTTATGTTTTGATTTTGATTTTGTATTGTTCTTGATTTTGTTTTTAATTTTGTTTTGTTTTTGATTTTGTATTTTGCTGTTGTTTTTGATTTTGTTTTGATTTCGACTCCCGGCACCGTCAAGAATTTAAGAAACTGACGTGAGGGCGTGAACAGCATGCACTCAGCCCCGTGAGGACAATTTTAAAAGCTGTCTGACCCTGAGGCAGCGCCCCAGGAACGAAAACCAAGATTAACGGCCGAGGCGACCTGATGCCCAGGCCACGCGTCATCCCAATATCTGCAGGCCAAATGATTGGGCAGCGGTCGCTTGGTAGTCTAGGGGTTATTTATTATTATTAATATAAATATTTATGAAATGACTTCCTTGGTTCAATTCCTTAGGTGTTTTTAGAATTTTTTAAAAATCTCCAAAACGGATCAAGTTATAAGGGTTTAATTGAAACTCTGCATTCACTCGCACTAACGCTCATAGTGGTAGAAAAGGCAAACTGCTAATCCAATCGACCATATAAGGTTGAGTTTCATTGACTCACACTAGCGCTTGTGGTGGTAATAAAGGCAAACTGCTAATCTAATCGACCGGATATGGTTGAGTTTCATTGACTCACACTTGCGCTCGTAGTGGTAGGAGAGCCAAACTGCTAATCTAATCCACCGGATATGGTACAGTTTCAATGACTTACAATAGCGCTCGTAGTGGTAGAAAAGGCAAACTGCTCATCTAAACCACCGGATATGGTTGAGTTTCATTGACTCATATTAGCGCTCGTAGCGGTAGAAAAGACAAACTGCCAATCTAATCGACCGGATAGGG
Source organism: Meconema thalassinum (assembly GCA_946902985.2). Taxonomy (NCBI): domain Eukaryota; kingdom Metazoa; phylum Arthropoda; class Insecta; order Orthoptera; family Tettigoniidae; genus Meconema; species Meconema thalassinum. The sequence goes on along the minus strand of OX336388.2, from coordinate 596,953,975 downwards.
TTGAGTTTCATTGTTTCACACTAGCGCTCGTAGTGGTAGAAAGGACAAACTTCTAATGTAATCGACCGGATATGTGGTTGAGATTCATTGACTCACACTAACGCTCGTAGTGGTAGAAAAGCCAAACTGCTAATCCAATCGACCGGATATGTTAGAGTTTCATTGACTATTACTAGCGCTCGTAGTGGTAGAAAAGGCAAACTGGTAATCTAATCGACCGGATATGGTTGAGATTCATTGACTCACACTAGCGCTCGTAGTGGTAGAAAAGCCAAACTGCAAATATACACGACCGGATATGGTAGAGTTTCATTGACTAACAATAGCGCTCGTACTGGTAGAAGAGGCAAGCTGCTAATCTAATCGACCGGATATGTTAGAGTTTCATTGACTATTACTAGCGCTCGTAGTGGTAGAAAAGGCAAACTGGCAATCTAATCGACTGGATATGGTCGAGTTTTCAGTGAATAAAGATCAGTCTACCACGTGTCATCATACGAAACGTTTTGTTTGTCCTTTAGGTTTGGAAAAAACATTATGTTGCTTGCCTGAAGGGTGTAGAACTGTGGACTCTCCTTTTTGGTTTTGGTTTTTGTTTTGTCCAGCAGATCAAACAGTGAAACATTATAGGCCTGACATAGTGAAATTTAACAAAGTATTCCCTGAGACAGCAGGATTTATATTAGCAATTAAAGACCAAGTAATCCCTACTCAAGGTCATCATCATCAGAGATCCATCAGTTAGTGACGATAAATGTCGCAATGGGCGTCAAGTCTCTGAAAGTATTCAACATATCACCTCTGGATTCACGCAGCTGTCCGGAACTGAATATAAGCGCAGGCATGATGCTGCACCAAGAACTGGCTGGGAAATTCCGACTTTTAAAACGGAATGAGGTTCCGTCCTACCAGTATATTCCAGAGAACGCGGCTGACAAAGAACATTTCACACTGTACCGGGATCGGACATTGCTCACCGAAAAGAAGATGAAACATGATAGGCCCGCCACAGTGATCTTCAATAAAAGACTCAAGGAAGTCTCGCTGATTGATGTTGCCATTCAGAATACGCACAACCTGCAGGCTAAACATGCTGAAAGAATGTTAAAATTTTTGAGGCTGTTGGTGCCTTACAGAAGATAATGGCAGGTGAAGAGAGTTTGAATTGTACCAATAGTCATCTCAAGCACTGGTGTGGTTCCTCAACATGTTCTGCGAGGGCTAAAAGAGCAGAAAACAGTGATATTGGCTACAACTAGGATAGTTCGTAAATTGATTGCCACTGATCTAAGTTAAGGTAATGAGTATGCCTTGATTCAATGTAATCTGCATAATTGCTTTTTCTTTTATCAGACAATGATTTAAAAATGCCGGTGGTATAATAATTATAAGAAGAAGAAGACAACTATATCTTGTACTGGGATCATTCTGCATTGACCGACCAATCAGCCGTGCACAACAGACCTGATCTGGTTCTTGTTGGGAAATGCATGAGACACACCATCTTCCACTGATGTAGCAATCCCAAACAGTGGCAACATGCTAACAAAACATATCGAAAAGCTGTCAAAATATAGAGAACATTCAGAACTGGCGCAGGTCAGGACAGTTCCTACGATCATCTCCAACACTGGCGTGTAGAAATCTCTCAAGGATTTGAAGTTAGACCCAGGCCTTCTTAAATTCATGCAGAAAACGTGTCACATAGTGAGGTTGTTCTTGGGTCATCAAGGATGAAGGATTGGGGAGGAGAAGTGTAATGCTACTACAGAATGCAGACACCGAGAGATTGAAGAAATTGCTCCTTATGATGTATATCTGGGATTGTAAATGTTTCCTTTCCAGCAAATGTGTTGAGAACGTATAAGCGCATGCGCTAAATAATCAATAATAATACTGTGCATACCTTCCTTCCTGCACGTCCTGACCAACTCCTCCCTCTTGGATTCGTTGTAGTTTGAATCCTCGCTGTGCATTTGTTTGTCCACATTGAAGGCATCCTGTTCAGTTCCTAGTTGTACGCCATCTTGCAGATCTAGTAGATTGTAAACACAGTACTGCAGGCACTATGGGAACATAAGAAGCAAAGGATGTAAATACAGACAATTGCATGTAATAGTTGAAGCAATAAATGTGCGGTCAATACCTAAGAAAAATAATAAGAAAAAGAAGAAGAATAAGAAAAACGAATATGAATAAGAAAATAAAGATAGAGAAAAGAAAAGATTAAGGAAAAGAATAACAAAAAAGAACAAGAAAAAATAAGAAAATCAACAAGAAAAAGAAAAGAAGAAAAAAAAGAAAAGAAAATGAAAAGAAAAAGGAAAGAATAATAAAAGAAAGAAAAAGAAAAGCTGAAGTAATAGAAAAGAATAAGTTAAGAATTAGAAAAGAAAAAGAGCAGAATAAGAGAATAAGAAAAGAATATTAAAAAGAAAAGATTAAGAAAAGAATATGAAAAGATTAATATAACGGAACAACAGAAAAGATAAAGAAAAGAAAAAGAATAAATAAAGAGAAAGAAAAGAATAAAGAAAAGAAAACAAAATGAAAAGAAAAAGAAAAAGGAAAGAAAAGTATAAGAAAAGAATCAGAGAATAAAAGAAAAGAATAAAATAAACAAAGAATAATAAAAAATGAAAAGAATAAGAAAAGAGAAGGAAAAGAAAAGAAATGAATAAGAAAAAGAATAAGAAAAGAAAAGAATAAGAAAAGAAATACAAAAGAATAAGAAAGGAATAAGAAAAAGAAACGAAAAAGAAAAGAATAAGAAAAGAAAATAATGAGAAAAGAATAAGCAAAGGAAATGAAAAAGAAAAGAATAACAAAAGAAAATGGAAAGCTAAAGAAAAATAATTAGAAAAGAATAAGAGCATGGAGGAATAAGAGAGAAAAATTCTCTGAAAAATCATAGGATCAAAATATGGAAACGGTGAATGGTTGAAAAAGAGGCCAAGTAAAAACTATCAGTGTGTTAAAACTATGAAAAACAAATTACTAGCCTTACAGTAGTCGCATATGATGTGTAACATCTGACATGTTAACCTACTACGAAATTGAGATGAAATATATGTGAAGTAAATTTTACTCCTCCAGTGTTTAATTTTTTCTCACGTTTCTTTTGTCGATAATTTCGCATATATACTGCTCTGGATATCCCACCTCTGCAAATCACAAAATCATGAAAAAAGGAGCGTCACCCCGAGTCCTACAACACCTCATACAGAATTATTGGTTCACGAAATAGTAAAAGGCCGATGACCCTTTAGTTTTGAGTCCTTTGGTTAAATTTAGAGGGGGTAGAAAAACGGAGGGCATCATCCCGACTCCTAGGACACCTCATACAAGTCCCCAGCATTATTGGTTCGCGATATATTAAAAAGCCGATGACCTATTCGTTTTGGGTCCTTTGGTAAAATTAAGGGACTATAGGAAAATGGGGGGGGGGGGGGGTGTCACCCCGAGTTCTAGGGCACCTCATACAAGTCCCTAGCATTATTGGTTCATGAGATATTAAAAGCCGATGACCTATTAGTTTTGTGTCCTTTGATTAAATTAAGGGGGCTATAGGTAAACGGGATATGACACCCCGAATCCTAGGACACTCCATACACGTCCCTAGTATTATTGGTTCGCGAGATATTAAGAAGCCAATGACCTATTAGTTTTGGGTCCTTTGGTTAATTAAGGGTGCTATAGGAAAACCTGGGTGTCACCCCGAGTCCTAGGACACCTCATATAAGTCCCTAGCATTATTGGTTCGCGTGATATTAAAAATCCGATGACCTATTAGTTTTGCCGGGAGCGCAAAGCCCTAGTTAACAGTGAACTCTGTTGGTCATTGGAATAACTACTTGTGAAACTCCAGTGCCAAATCCTGACCGGTGCGTATGCACGAGGAACGTCGTGGTACCAATGATTTTTTGTAGGAATATCTTTAATGTGGCCTCCCAACCTTGAAGTAAACCGTATGCGATGTTTCCTCTTACACATTTCCATCCAATTTCCGTCCCATTTCCGTGGCCGACAGTACCTCGAATGCTTACATTAAATAAGAATACAGCAAAAGTATGAAGATTTAATAAATCATAATTGTTTTCAGCAAATATGACATGATGAATATTTTCACACCAAAGAACGACAACTTGAAGATGATTTATTTTAGAAATATCTTTAAAGGGACCTCCAAACCTTGACGTAAACCTTATGCGATATTTCCTCTTACACATTTCCGTCCTATTTTCGTCCCTTTTCCAAAATCACTCCCACAAAAAATATCCAGTAACCGAGTGGAAAGATGTTTTTAATCAAAAATCACACATTCCATCAGAAAAATTAGAGTGAAACGTTATGGTCACATATACAGAATGGATGACAATAGGATAATACGGGGGCGTGGTGGCTCAGCGGTCTAGCTGAATGCCTCTCACCAAGGCAGTCCGGGTTCGATTCCCGGTCAATGCATGTGAGATTTTCGAAGTGAAATGCCGTGTCCTGTGGTTCCGCTTCCACGTAAAAAGGAGGTCCCGTGGCTCATGATCTCGAGATTAACGGTCACGTTAAACTACAAGCTTCCTTTATAGGCTAATAATAAAAATGGCCTAGCACAATCTCTGAAAAACACAACAATTGTCTGGTAGAAATAACATAAGACCTGCAAGAAATTGGTATCAATGAAGAAATCATTCTCAATAGACCAACATTTTGATACTAGGAAAGTTATAGCGATATATCCATCTTTTTGGTACGATTTGGCTCATTAACGAAATTGACCGAAATTTGGAATGGTTATGTTTTACTTATAGATTTGGAAGTGATTTGTGCAAAATGACAGTATTATCGTGTCCACAAGCAAGTGATATAGAGAGAGATGTATATGCATAGAGTATATATAAGCTTTTGAACTGACAGTGATCTTGGTGTCTGGGGGATAAGAAACGCGAAGAAATTTTCCGGAAGTCACAACATTGTTCCCATAGCTTTCTCCTGAAATCTACCTAAACTGGTGTTAGTAGCAAAAATAACAACAAGAAAAAGGTATTTTATGTTATCAAACTCGTGTTTACTCCATATTTGTCCCAGATATTAAACAAATGCAGAACTTGATAATATAAAACCATTCACTCACCTTCTGGGTTCGAGTTTTCAGTGACTCGTGCTTCAGCACGACCTTCTTGTCCTCTGTAAAAAGAAGGAAATGTATGATAAATCACCATATTAATAACACAAGTCAACACGAATTTTGAGTCTGGGTTCTGTATGTCCGATTTTTATTTGCCATGCCTAACAAATGAAAAAAAATTACGAGCCTTGCAGTAGTCGCTTTTGATGTGTAACATCTGTCATGTTATCCTACTATGTGTCTGCCGGGAGCGCAATTCCCTTGTTAACAGTGAACTCTGTTGATCATTGAAATAACTACTTGTAAAATTCCAGTGCCAAATCCTGACTGGTGCGCATGGGCGTGGTACGTCATGGTACTGCGCCAGAATTTATTTAAGGTCATTACCAAAGAACCAATCTGGATATGAACCAAGACCCCAGAAAAAATAAAAGAGTGGATGAAAATTTTTATTTATTAAAAATTCGAGAAATATGGGAAAAACTGTATGGAAATGAGTGAAATACTATACATCTTATGCAATTATGAAAGGCAAGGAAGAAGGAATGATTTAAAGATGGACATATATTCTATTATATGAATGTGGGAGGTCCATATTGCGAGAGACATCACGCCACTTGAAGCGAGAGTTACGTCATGAAAGAGGGGAAGAGACGAAGGTCGAACTGCGGACTGAAGCGAGGAGAGGTGGTATAAGTTACGTCACACCACGAGAGGGGAGGCAGAGAGACTGAAACTTGCGGAGTGTGGAGAACCGGACGAGAGAGTTCTTTCCAATTTGAGATTTCATCGAGTCAAGACCTCGAGAAGAAACCAGTATTCTTATAACAGTGCTACGTTTCATTAGAGTTGAAAGCAAAGAAGAGTGAAGTACAGTAAGACTGTAACTTGAGGAGCAAACTACATATATGAAGCAGAACGGAACAGTATAACCAAATATTACAGTGCTTAATGCAAAGTTGTTCCACATCGCTTGAAACACTTCGACAAGAAGATATTCAGTATTACTACGTGTGAACGCATATTTGAACATTACATTAAAAATGCAAGTTAGAAGTCAGCAACGGGGAAGTCTTAATTATATCATCAGTGAAATGAGAATTACTATGTGCTAAGCTAAAACATAGGGAAGTGGAGACTACAAAGATGTACAGTTGAATTCCAGAATTCACTAATATGGAAGGCGCAACAGAATATCTACGTGACGCGCAACATCACCGAACAAAACTTATACTTTTCTACAAGAGTTCTAACACATCTTGAATATTCACAAACGCTTGCATAAACGACAATATTCAACCTGAGACGAGATGTCAATTCTGAAGAAACGAGATGTCAATTCTGAAGAACCGAGATGTCAATTCTGAAGAGATAGAGAGTCGAAGCCGGACTACTTGCAGTGCACGGGGGACGGAGTGTTGGCAGAGCGAGCTGTTTCACGGCGAGGTCATTCACCGAAGACATCATCGACCTTGTTCTACTGGGAGACGAGGCCAGCTGGTTCTGACACAAACCGGTCTTTATAGCTGTGGGCGATACGATGAGATCCACGACACGTTTGGTTTGGCAGGCGAGACGCAGGTATTCTCCAGACCTGAAATCAACTCAAGGTAGTGAAGAAATTGTTTTATATCATGTAGAATTGTAGTCATGTTCTGTGATTATCCAATTGACCAACGGCATTATTTTTAACTGCATTATTTTTAACAGCATTATTTTTAACAGCATTATTTTCAACGGCATTATTTTTCAACTGCATTATTTTAACTGCATTATTTTCAACGGCATTATTTTCAACGGCATTATTTTTAACTGCATTATTTTCAACAGCATTTTTCATCAGCATTATTTCAACCGTATAATTTTAGCAACGTAATTAAATTTGTGTAGTTTTTGTGTAGTAGTAATTTTTCGTATTTTTCTTCGGAGTTATTTTCCTCGTTCTTGAAAATTTCAGTCACTTGGACGAAATTTTGGCATAATAATGCTATTAACACTAAAGTCATATCAGAGTAAAACCGCGTAGAATTTTTCATATTTGCGTTAGATTTAATCTAATTAAATCTGTTTTTATCGCAGCGATGGAATGTAGAATGAATTGTTTAGAGGAATGTAGAACAAATTGTTTAAAGGAATGTAGAGTAAATTATTTAAAAGAATGTAGAGTGAACTATTTAAAAGGAGTAGAACGTTGAACGAACTAAAGAAGGAGTAAAATTGTAAATGAAGTAAAAAAAGGAAGTTTATTGGAGCAAATTTAAGTACAGCATATTTAAGAAGTTATGTCACGAAGTGTAAAGAATATTTCGACAACTCATGATGTTGATTCGAGTGTCGGAAATTTATTTTCAACTAATTATGAACGAAAGTATTACGAAAAGCTTATACACATATGTCTAATGAGATTTAGAGCATTAAAAAAGCATAGATGAATTTGTTAAACAAATATATTCATGGAAGGAAGTCAAACTTATATCTTTTGTTAAGAATATGAATATTTACTGATATTTCTTGAAAAGTTGTAATAAAATGTAAAGCTGAATTTAAACACGTGAAAAAAAAAGTTAACAAAGTTAAATCACAGGGTGATTAGAAAGTGAAAAGTACAGAGATTTATTGCAGAAATGGAATTATAAGCACGAGGCGAAGTTATATCAGGATATAGAGAAGAATGTTAAAGTTAGGAAGTATATGTATTGAAGTGGAAGTTTATAGTTGAATTACCGTGCAAATTAAGGAGATATAAACGTAAATGAGTTACGTATTTTTACGAAGGGAGGCTGAGGAGTCTCTAAGTTTTTCTAGTATTGATCGCAATGATTGTGAAGTTATGTGAGTGTATTAAAGGAAGATTCTGTACAGGGCGTTTAAGAGAAAAGGTAATTGTTGTATAATTATGGAAGAGGAGTGTGAGAACGAAGGGTAATGCCGTGCACTTCTAGTATTCACGTTTATCAGAAAATTATTAACACAGTAAAGAATTTCAGAACTTATTTCAGTATTTCATGATAAATAGATAAAAGGTAAAAAGGAACAGTGCTTAGCTTAAATGTTTGTCACTTATGTTCAATTGATTAAGACGAGTATTTATTACTTTCAACACGATAGTTGCGGTGTATGTTTGTTATTTGATTATTAAGAAAGTTGAGTAGATGAAAGACTTATTGAAGGATAGAAAATTTAATCTTTTCAACACAATAAAGTGTACAATTTGTGAGAACCATAAATGAATGTATATATGCACATAGTTCATGAATAATTTTTGCTTAGATATGGAACTACGGTTCATAGTTGAAGCGGATCTGTATAAAGTAGGGTAATACTTAGTATCACGCCGTTTCACTTTCCTAACTATATCAGTGCCACGTGCAAGTTTATTTTTGGAGTTACTTTTGTTGGAGTGTCAGGGAGACACCATATTCAGGGAGGAAGCCAGTTTTTATACTTGTTTTTTTAGCTTAATAAACGGCTGGCGCTTTTTAGCGACTCAGTCAACTTTTATCTAAGCTGATACCGTTTTCATTGTCGTCATCGTCGAAAATAGTACTACGAGGTATAGATACAGGCGCTCACTATAGATTAGACCTTATCACCCCTCGAGATTGGAGTTTCTCGATTTGCTCTAAATGTAAATGATAGTAGAAATTTGTACCTTGGCTAGTAGTACTATTTTCTTTACGAATAACATTTATCCTGTATGTTCCTGAAATTCCCAATTTTACTTAGTAGGCATGATAAGTTTGTGAGCTGGGTAACTTACATGTCTGCAATCCTTTATAGTGCAGTGGATATGAGTACTGATGGGTTTTTTCGGGCGCATATAGATAGAGTATATATTTAAATGGCGTGCCCATCCGTGGGGAATTCGAAAGAGCATTCGAAAGAGCATTCGAAAGAGCACTCGAGAGAAGAAGTTTGGAAGTACTCGAGAGTGAGGCCATATTAGTTTTGAAAGAAAAATGCCGATCCCAAATTTAATGATTGTTGAGATGAACACAACATCAGCAGATTAGAGGAGTACATCACAGTTGTGAGGCATATTTTTAAAACCAGCTAACGACATTTGTCATGTAATATTAAATTTAAAAGTAAATTCATGTTGTTAGACATAGGTTAAGTGAGATGATAGAATATAACGATGTCAGTTCAGTAAAATGGGACGATAAGATATATGAGATAACTCGCGATTAAAATAGATGTAAGTAGGATTAAGATGTTCAATATATTCCATCACTGGTATAAAATGCATGCGTTGGTCAATCTGAATATTCACTGGTAATTTTTGTAGTTGATACTTCCCTTATTCTCAAGAAAGAAGAATTATGTCAGCGAATGATATGACGTTCATTCGAACGATGCTCGAAACCATGAAGGAAGGTCAAAGTACGTTGACCAAAGACCTTGAAGCCCTCCACCAATTGACACACAACAACATTAAACAGATGAAAGCCGAGATTCAGGAATCAGCAGCTACTGTAAAATCAGAAGTCAAGGCAGAGTTATCAGTTGCTCAAACACTTACTAAGGCTAGTATAACATTAGCACAGGAATAAGCTAAGTTAGCTTTAGAGAAGGCCAGAAAGGAAGATAGACTAGCTAGAGAGAAGGAAAAAGAAGAAGCCAAGTTAGCTTTAGAAGAGGCAAATAGGATAAGAGCAGAGATTAGATTAGCTCAGGAAAAAGCTCGCGAGGAGGACAGGTTAAGTCAGGAGCAGGCTAGATTACAAGATAGAAAAATCCAAGCCGAAATAAGAGCAGCACAGGAGGAGGTCAGGAAAAATCTGGAAAAAGCACAGGAGGAAGCTGGGAAAATACATGAGGAAGCTAGGAAAAATCAGGAAAAGGCTCAGAGAATTTTAGAAAGGGCAGGTAAATCTTACGAAGACCGAAGTAGGAAATTTAAGATCCGACATGGCAGGAAAAGTGTTAGAAGTCCAATTAGCTAACAGTAATCACATGATAGAGCTAGAAAAGAAATTACAGGCTAGTATTAGCTCCATTAAGGAAGAGAACAATACTCATCATGTACACATTTCAGGTGCCCAGAACAAACTCAAGGAGCAACTTGACAATCTAAATGACACTGTTGGTGAATTACAGGTCAAGTTGGAATGTCAAAGTAAACTGATTGAAGAGGGTGTTAATGTGGATATAAATGCTTCCATTGTAAAGGCAGTTACGGACATGAAGGAGGAGGTCGTAACATCACAACTAAAATTGTATCAGAAATTCATCATAAATTAGCAAATGACATTAAAGCTATAGAGTTATGTTCCAATATAAATGTTAGTAAGGTACGGGAAGATCTATCTAAGCGGATAGATACATTGCAAATTAATAACGTAGCCACGCTGACAGATATTGTTAATAAAACAGATTTAACTAACTCAAATGAATTTGACAAAATTAAATGCACGGTCGATGAGATAAGCATAGAACTATCGAAAATTCGATCAAAGCAGGATAAGGAAACCAGCGAAATAGAACAGCAATTAAGGTCACTTACGATAGGGGATGCTACATTTTCATCTACGTTAAGAGCTGAAGTCAGGGAGGACAACAGAAAGGACTTGACAAGATTTTTTCAAGCAAGAGATGAAAAATTGAAAGAAGAAATAAGGAAATTAGAGGCTAGGACAGACAAGATAGAAAAGGATAAGGAAAGCGAGATTAGTCAACAGCAGATTCCGAAGTCCAATTTTAACTTCAGTCGAGAGCCATTTCAAACAGAAATAGGGGAACTGGGAGGAGACTTTGAACCTTACCAGGGTAGGTCAAATGCCAATGTTATCGTGATCAAGAATAATGATGAGAAGCCGAACAAATTGAGCGGAGTAGGAAATATTACTGCTATAGAGTTTCTGAGAGACATGAGGTCGTATTTAGAAGACAATAGAATACCTCGTGAAAGACATATGAGGGTCGTTGAAAAATATTTGGATTCAGAAGCGTTAGTATGTCACAGAGCTTTCAGGTACACTTATCAGACATTTGAAGAATTCGCTATAGCTCTGCAGAAACGATTTTGGAGCAAGGAACTTCAACAAGACATACGAGCCGAAATTTACTCTAAAAGTATGCATATTCTAGTCCAACGAAATACGCAAGTTTCTTCACGAAACAATTAGCACGCTTGCAGTATTTGCAACCTCCTTTGGCGGAAGAAGACTTGGTTCATGCTATTTCATGCCAGTTACCAACGGAAGTTAGGAGGCACCTCATTTCGGCAAATGTAAAAACTTTAGAAGGAATGGCAGAAATTTTGAGGGGACTGGATCACACGTCTAATGTGTCCAACAACTCAACTGGAAACCAAAACCAGAGAGGTAGAAATCAGGAACAGAGGGAGATTCACACCATCCACATCGATCAAATGCAGCAAACAGAGGAGAACAAAAATGGAGTAGGTCCAACGAGATCAAGAATGTATGGACAAAATCGATTTCGACCAGATTATCAGAGACCTACAGAAGGAAGACCATACCAAAATCAAAGATGGGATGAAAATCAAAGATGGAGAAATAGCTATCACAACAGGAACAATGATTATCGCAGAGAGGGATATTATAATCGAAATAACCCTACTGTACAATACCCAAGGGGTATGCACCCCTTAGAGATCATCCCCCCCCATCATCTGTCTAAATCTCATAAAAGGCAACCCTTTAAAAGCCTACCCAATATCCATCAATACTATAAGGGCAGCTGGCTACTCCATAAAGCAGCTCAACCCTTGCGTAATTATGACACACAGCGACATACTACAAACTGGTTCAACTATGCCACAACGCGCTGACAGAACAGAGGCTAAAGGTATAAAAGGTGCCTTAAGTGGGTCACGAGGATCTCTCCATCATCAGTGCTTCGACGAGACAGCCGGAGGCTAACGACAGTGTCAACCGAGGTGAGTCAGTCAGTCAGTGTTCAGAATCCTACTTTTGTAACCTAACACCCACAGTTTGTACTCACATTATAACATCACAAGATCCCTTAAAAGGGACTAACAGTTACTCATTGCTGACCAATAAACACTTGGTCAGTCTCTTACACTTGCATTACTGATCTACACTCTTCTTCACGTCCCAACGTCCTTCCTTACTCCCGTCACAGTCAGACGTGACACACCGTAGTAATAACGCCAACTCAGACGTCCTTGTATTCCTCACAGCGGCTCGCGTGCTCAAGTGAAGCGCGTGCCGAACCGCTGACACCAGCAAGGTGATTATATAATAAGTAGCCGGCTGGGCGACTAGTACATCGACCCGCGTGCTAAGGCTACATCCCTTAAACCACATTTACAGTCTTTATAGGAGCGCCCCCTAGTTCCTAGCACACCACAACACACTACACTGGTCAGCTTGCCCTGTCAAGGGGAGCTACCCTTCTTTAGGCACAAACTCATAAATTAGTACAGCAACTCTCCCTTTTAGATCCACCCCCAAATAAGGGATCTAAAACACTGGTGGAGGCGGGGTACTACGCGCAGTAACAGGACTCAACCAACGAGCCCTCGTAGTCAAAACGACCCCCTCTGAACCGCAAAAAGCCAAGCAGATAGTGAAAAATTTTTTCCCCCAGACAGAAAGCACCATATTTTTTTTTGAGTGCTCCAAACTAGCTACAAAGGGGAAATTCTTAACAAACCAACCCCCCAGCCCCATACAGAATCAGAGAAATATAAGAATACACTGTCAAAACACGCACAGATTTTTCTTTTATTATTTTTTCACATACACTCCATTCAACATGGCCCCCCTATACCGCCTAGCTGTGCTAAGGAGCATTGGGGAGTACCAGGAATTAATTGCCTGGCACAGAGTTTTTGAAACTAGGCAGGACTACCTCAGAAGGTTTCAGCAGCTCCTGCACGCCCAGTACATGCGGATCATAAGAGCCCTTGTCCGGCCACTCCGCAGTGCTAAAAATCGCAAGATTCGGGCGAAAATCCCCACCCTCCGCACACAAATCATAAAAGCACACTGGCAACTACACTGTCGACACGAGTTTATGTTCCAACAATGGGGAACACTCATCACGGAACACAGACGGATAGGGACTCAGGACACCAAAGTCGCTGAACAGGCCATATGCCTCAATAGGCAGTACACCCAAATTTGGGACGAATACCGTGAACTCCAAACCAACAAGGCCATTTTTGAGTTCATGGTAGGGCCACCAGCCCAGCCGAGAGAGGACATAAGCGTAGATACGCTAACTCGACAATTTGCGAGGATGTCCCTCTCGACAAGTACTGCCACGCAGTGGCAGGAGTTCGCCGTGGCCACAGTCCAGGAGACGGCCAGGTTAGGCTCCAACATACTAAAGAATACATCCTACACAGACACACGTCCTCCAGCTCCGGATCGGAAGGCAATTTTGCCAAGCCGAGGGGAAGAGCCTAGAACAATCCCCTCGGACCGGATGAACGAGAGGGAGTTGAAGCCAGGACCTTCAATCACACATAATACGACAGAGGGACAACAGGAGGTAACCTCGTCATGGGCTGACGACGTAGAGCCTGACCTACCACATATAAAGCCTACATACACTCACACAGATAGGCTAACACAGTGGCAGGAGTCTGCCGTGGCCACGGGCCAGAAAGCGGACAGGCTACACGACACCACATTGGCAGGACAAAAACAGTCACTTAAGCGGCCCTCACCGCCAGTTCAAAGGGCAAATTTGCCAGAACGGAGGCGAACACCGGCATTAGTCCCTCAGGATGCACGGTACACGCACATACAGATTAAACAGGCATTACCATACAATACACGGGGATTAGGAAAGGTATTATTACCCACCCCACAAAACCTCGCAGTCAAACATACATACACTCCCGCAAAATCTGCTAAGATAGCGCCAAGCGCAATAACGCCCTTAAATACAGGTACACTTAGACCTAGAAACACGCGCTACGGTGGAAGTAGGGCAAGGCTTACTTTGCTAGAAATTCCGCCGGAAAACAGCAAAGAAACACCTCAATGGATTTCAGAGGCCTATAATATCGTAACAGGGCAAAACCCTTCACCTTTCTGAGCACTGAAGCTCGAAAGACGATAACGACTTCCACCAAGGCCAAAGAAATAAAATAACATCACTTCCCCCATCATAAATGGCCACACAAGTTCTTTCACGCGGGAGATATCAGAAAATAGACCGACAATTACATAGTAAACATAAACTGCGCATTTTTTTTTCTTTCTCGTATTTTATGTATATACAGGGCAACATGGCCAAATTAGAAGTGAGTAATTTTAAATCCTTCTGTGTTTTTTTTTGGGAACCATGGCATCTTTCTATTAGGCCATCACTAAGCCAAGTGAAAGCCCATCAGGCTTAAGGCCGGAAAGAGATATTTTGAACACAACTTAGGCATAAAATCACAGCATAGAGCTTAAGGGAGTCTTTCTAAGTAGAAATGACTAGACGTTCTACGTTATGGTTCCACAGTTTGACAGATTCTCTTGTTGCGGGCGAAAACCGTAAGCATGGCAAGAATTAAGAATCTCAAACTAGTTTCAAAAAAAAAAAATTTTGGGAGGTGTGCTTTAACCAACTAAAAAGCCCAATTGCACACCGGGATGAGACACTGTCATTTTGGTGAGTTACAATTACTTTGATAGGCAGGTTTGACTCCCACAGTGCACTGGCTTTGCTCGTGACGTGGATACAAGGGTATCAGTTACGTCTGGCAATGGCCTTCCTAAGGTGTACTAGACAGTGTCGGTAGATTCCCCTGAGACGTAACCAGATTACGGTAGTACTCACGTTACCAAAATGGTAAATACTACACTCAGGTCCCAATCACCATTTTTTTTTCAAAAACATAGTGCTCACGACATAATTTTTAGAGACTAACGCCACCTACTATTATTTTCTTTCAATGTGCTCTCTTAATTCAGAGCGGGGCATAAATAATTTTTTTTTGTTTCACACATTTAGCCCAAGAAAGAAAAATGGCCAAATAAACTATATATATATTTTATACATAGGTATACATAACACAACACTCGGGGACACAAGTGTAGTCAATGGAAGGTTCTTTCACAGACGGCCAATGCATATGAGATTTCCGAAGTGAAATGCCATGGCCTGTGGTTTGGATTCCAAGTAAAACGGAAATCCCGTGGCACATGATCTCCAGAAATGGTCACGTTAAACCACAAAATTCCCCTCTTGCCTTTTTATAATGCGAAGAGCACTAACAGAAAGCAGGCTGATTAAGAACACATGTTCGGATACACAGCGTTATCGAAACAAGTAAACAAGCGAGCGCGCAAGACATTGCAACCCGACACCCTCATACTCAGCAGTAAAGCAGACCTCAGTGATAAACTGCGAGCCTTACAGACGACAGTTCCCAAAGCACACTGCACGGAATCATTCATAGCCAACCTAAGAACCCTATATCTTCAAAATTTACACTACGAGGAGAGGGCAAAAATAAGCAAACTCCTCGCAGGAAGGTATACTAGGGGTTGCGCATAGAAAAACACACAGCCCATTTGCCATAGTGTAGGCGGCACAGAAATGGCCACCAAATCTTTACAGACAACCGGCTTCGAACCCATGTCCACACACAAAAACCTCGTACCGAAAACTAACTAAACAACGGTATTTTCGGTACGAGAAACACAAACAAAATACAGACAGAATGCCCGCAGAACATGAACAACGCAGACATATAACACAAAGAATTACATAGAACACGGGTTCGAACCCCAGAGAAAATTGCACGCCAGGGAAAAACAAGCAGACGGCCTTCCAATCGCACCAAAATTGGCCCATATAACGGCTTAGACAGATAATACTACATTCCTGCGGCCAAATGACAGGCATAAAATTCCAGAAATACACTTGACAGGGAAAATGGACTTTCCAGACAGAGACATATAAATTTCGTAAGACAACGGTCTTACGGAATAATGGCCACACAACGGCAATAGTAGCAGGGCGGATTACCACATCGGGCCGCCAGGAATTTAACACAATGACCACACTGGCATACGTGCAGAAAAACACGCAACAGTGGTTAACCTACATAAAATCCCGGCCTGAAGTTACACACACAAACTGATGACTTGCAGACTTAGCCACTTTGCAACACTGTCGATGACAAAACGCGATTGTGTAGTGGCAGTGACCATGAATAAACAAATGCAGAACAATCATAACACTATACATTTTTCAACACTGCGAAAGCATTTATCAACAAGCAGACGTCACAGACCAAAACTTGTCGCAGGCCCAGAGTAGCACGTTCGTAAAGACGTTGGCAGGCCACGGGCGCTTCCTACCCATACACAATATACACAGTAGGACTTGGCCCTACAGCAGACCAGGCGTCCGCGTGGTGTAGCGGAGCGTAGTCACACACACACACACAAACGCGCTCACCAATCAGGGGCGAACATAGGGACTTTGAGGAAACGGGACCTCCCCTTAACAACTTCTTTTTGCGACCCTAGTCCCGAAACAAATCATTCCAGGCGACTAGGACTTAGCCCTATAACGGACCAGAGTAGGTCGTGAAGCTTCGCTATCCCAAAGCGCGGATAGAAAACCAACATGGACCAAGGAAGGATGACAAGAGAACATGCTAACAGCGTCCCACTCTACTCCCTTCCCATAACCTTTTCACGTCCAAACATAAACAACGCAGACACATGAACACGACCAGCACAGCTACACTACACTACAAAGTATACATAAGGGTTGGTAAACTTCATGTGTTTACAGAAAGGGCATGCTACGCCTTGAGCCCCACCGCTATCACCTGAATGAGAGGGGTGCATCGGCAAACAACAACTAAGCGTAATGCACATCTCCATATGAGAGATGAGGCCATAAGTAATAAATACTAACCATTTTTTTTAAATTTAAATCATCCCGCATGAGAGGGAAATATATTAGTATTATGCCTCAACCTACACCTATCCATACATGAGTGCAAACGCCTCATATCCAGACGCATGCATGTATATCCCATCCATTCACCAGGGGATATTGATATCAGACCGGCATGGATTTTTATTTTATTTTTTGCAACCCCGGGAATTACCTGCCCCGTTCCACTCACTGTAGGAGCATCCCAGCACAAAAACCGGTTCCAGGCCGCCACTAACGCGGAATTCGGAAGTGCGCAACCTCCTCCTACCCTGCTTTAACCCACTCTACAGATAACTACCCCCAGATCACAATAACAGGGTACCTGACGCCACAGACCCTACTAACACCTCCATCAAGGTTAAAAAAGAGCATTATCGCTGGAGAAGCTGATATAGCACAGGTAGCCTAAAGTAGTCTACGTATGTAGAGGTTTTACCAGCCCACCACACTGGAAGTATTTTACACTTGACACTTTTTACACAGGTTACACCTATATTAAAAAAAAAAAAAAAAAAAAAAAAAGGGAACCTGAAACACCCTGGCTGATGATACCGGCGTTAGCCAAA
The DNA here is from genome assembly GCA_946902985.2 of Meconema thalassinum. Classification (NCBI taxonomy): domain Eukaryota; kingdom Metazoa; phylum Arthropoda; class Insecta; order Orthoptera; family Tettigoniidae; genus Meconema; species Meconema thalassinum. Next base: position 596,936,395 of record OX336388.2, on the reverse strand, counting down.
GGTCAAAAGCACAACACTAGGAGCAGAGCTGGGGAAGGCGATGTGGACCCTTACCCCAGTCGGCTCATCAAATTACTGACGACTAGACCAAATAGACGAACCACGTAAGGTCAAAGCATTCGCGGCCTGGTCGGGCAAGCTCTGGAATCCTAGGTGCGCATAAACCGCCCCTGGGAGGAAGGGATGCTAAACCCACTTTGAGCCACGGTCGTCGAAGCCAAGACCTGCAGGGAGACTTTCTGAGAATGGCGGGAGAAATAGCTCACTCCGCGTCGGCCTCGGGAGCTATCCCTAGAGACGACCATGTTATGACTAGACTGTTAGTTAAATTTACGTAAGTAGGACTTCCATGGCGGGGAGTCAGACTCCTATTCGTCAGGAGTGAAGCAGGATCCAAGGGTTCAGCAGGACCAATCCTAGATCCGACAAGTCCTTACCCCGCGAGGTGAAGGTGAAGACCACGACGGTAATCAATAATGCAGAATGAAATATGAATATATATATATGGAATGTACGCGCTCATTCGGTCCTGCGCCCACGTAAATGGACGACAACGGGTCGCCAGAGTTCTTAAATGAGTAGCATAGCGGGCACTCAAAAGGGTTCAGTGGGCCAACCCAGCAATGCCGATTAAGGCGAAGAGGACTCCCCGGACGCTCACTTCCCGGAGGACATATGAATACAAATATTGCGGCCGACACAGGCAAAGAGGACTCCCCGGACGCTTTTTTCCCGGAGGATATTATGCCATTGGACCACACTGTCCAATGCCCACATAAATGACGACGCATCGGGCAGTCAGAGGGCATTAAGAGATGGGGCATTGCGCGCCCCTCACAGGAGCCAAGTGGGCGGCTCACCTACGTCAAATAGGAACAGCACCCGGTTATGAACACGAAAGTTACAGCGGGCGAAACGGTTAGCTTAGTGGCACCGTAAGCGCCTGCGCATAGATTAGTCCTAGTAATAGACGTCGACACCTAGAGTTAAGGGGACGGAATCTAGCGACCCTAGAGACAACCGGTGTTTCTGGGGCTCGTGCGGGTGGTGATCTGGGGATTTAATTGCCCCAGGCGATCGTCCTAGGCCAAATTTAGCTATAGACGGTTGCATTTGACACGCAACCTAGGATTAAGCAAATTTAATGAACACTGTTGCAATTCAGCACAGCATCTTTCGGCAATAGATTAAGGCAACCCTCTCGGCTTAGATGTAGTTTTTTTTTATATATACCATAAGTAGAATAAGTAGTATAAGAGAACGCCGTTCGGCGCCTGATGACCCACAAATCCGTCATCAGGGTAAGTCCGATAACTCATGATAAGTTATTATAATGTAGCATAGTCTTACATTTAAGACAATTTTTTTTAATACATATATTGAGGTAAAATTGCGGCGCCTGGCGGCCCAAATTCGTTGCCAGGGTAAGCCCAATACTACAACACATTAGGAAATGACGTCACGGCACCATATAGGGTAAGCCCGGCCATATATCGAGTAATAATAACCATGCCATTCTTTTCACAGGTAAAAAGGGGCTTCAGACTGTGGCAACGCTGCCACAGGAAGCGGCATATGGAATAAGGAATTTCAATGTTTTGTTAACCTCTCCATTTTTTTTTTGCAGGCATTGTCACCTAGAATATGACACGTGTAATTATGATTTTGCTGCCAGATAGCAGCAACATGCTATTTAATGCCCCCTTATTGTAGTATTATACCTGTGCATACTAACCTCCATTTAACATTCATTCTCACTTACACACTCACTACATTTTTTTTTACAGCTACACGTCAATAATCTGCACAGCAGGAATGATGCCTGTGGGGCATCAGGCTTGCTGGCAGATCTGCATAAAACAAAAACACTTGAAGCGTCAAAATGCGACGCAGCTTACGGCGATGAGGGCGCAACCGGCATGTGGCGGCGACCCTCATGGCCAAGTGTGCAAGCATTCACCCACAGAGGATGCTTCACAGACTAGGTATTAAGAATACACTGCAAGCGGTACGACCACTCAACCGTGCCAAGAGGTGGCCGTATAGGATCAGCCGTGATACGGCAAGCGTACGTACAAACAGGTAGCGTGCACGCGAGGATCCAAACAAAAACTAGAATTATAAGGGTTTAGCGCGCTTAAGTAGACATAAGGTCATTGTAGTTCATAATTTTAAAGAGTAAACTACATACATATTCATGCGCCCACGGGCAATTATTCCAATGGAAATTCCTAAATGTCAGCATCGCAACATAATACATTAAACACTATATATATTTTTGTCTGTTTATCAAGTTCACGTGTACACGATGTCTATATTTTTGTTTTGTTTTGTTTCGTTTGCTAAGGTAACACGTAACCAATGTCTGTGAATTGTTTTCTTTCATTTTTCTCTCTTCTAACTTCCCCATTTGTCAGGGTGTTCCGTTTTATCCCACACCAATAAATACATTTTAAATATTTCCTTTAAATTATACCCTGGAACACCCATTTTTTTCTATTCTCTCCTATCTTCTTTATTGCAGGGAGCACTTTTTCCCCAAGATAGGGCGGACGACGCAATCATCCGTTCGGCCCTGGGTTTTTCCTCCCTGCACAACTATGTAACCATGTATAACCATGTTTTTTTTCTTTTTTATGCCGACAACGGCAATGGCGATTGTGCCTCAATAGCAATTATTTTCTTTATTCAACAATGTTAATGCACATTTCACCATGCAATGTAAAATTTATATACATATATATCTATGTACACCCCATAACCCTCCCCTCTGAACACGGGCTGACCGCACACCTACACTTCTGCACGACGACACCCGTTCCATACGACGACGCTTACGACGCCACCACCAGAAGAGACGAGGGGGATTCAAAAACTACTACGACAACATCCCAACCCCAAGTGCCCTTCCCGGTCGCGAGGACGCGACCAAATGGAGGAAGAGGCTTGTACAATACCCAAGGGGTATGCACCCCTTAGAGATCATCCCCCCCATCATCTGTCTAAATCTCATAAAAGGCAACCCTTTAAAAGCCTACCCAATATCCATCAATACTATAAGGGCAGCTGGCTACTCCATAAAGCAGCTCAACCCTTGCGTAATTATGACACACAGCGACATACTACAAACTGGTTCAACTATGCCACAACGCGCTGAAAGAACAGAGGCTAAAGGTATAAAAGGTGCCTTAAGTGGGTCACGAGGATCTCTCCATCATCAGTGCTTCGACGAGACAGCCGGAGGCTAACGACAGTGTCAACCGAGGTGAGTCAGTCAGTCAGTGTTCAGAATCCTACTTTTGTAACCTAACACCCACAGTTTGTACTCACATTATAACATCACAAGATCCCTTAAAAGGGACTAACAGTTACTCATTGCTGACCAATAAACACTTGGTCAGTCTCTTACACTTGCATTACTGATCTACACTCTTCTTCACGTCCCAACGTCCTTCCTTACTCCCGTCACAGTCAGACGTGACACACCGTAGTAATAACGCCAACTCAGACGTCCTTGTATTCCTCACAGCGGCTCGCGTGCTCAAGTGAAGCGCGTGCCGAACCGCTGACACCAGCAAGGTGATTATATAATAAGTAGCCGGCTGGGCGACTAGTACATCGACCCGCGTGCTAAGGCTACATCCCTTAAACCACATTTACAGTCTTTATAGGAGCGCCCCCTAGTTCCTAGCACACCACAACACACTACACTGGTCAGCTTGCCCTGTCAAGGGGAGCTACCCTTCTTTAGGCACAAACTCATAAATTAGTACAGCAACTCTCCCTTTTAGATCCACCCCCAAATAAGGGATCTAAAACACTACGAATAATTATGGATATCGGGGATATCAGAACTGGAGGAACACGAATAATTATTCGAGACAGCAACAACAGCAAAGTCAACAAAATCAAGGTTGGAGAAATAATAACAATGTAAGAAGGTATTATGATGATAGGGAAAGAGAAAGTCAAGAATACCTAAGGAATCTCAGAGAAAGGAACGCGAGAGACCAAAATCAGGGACAGCATAACCAGAATCAAGAATCGCAACTTGGAACAAGCAGAGATCGAAGGAATGAAGACCCAGGAGGGGTACAAAAAAAACGTCAAATTCCAAAAAGTGAAGGAGGAAGAAAACAGCACCGTAACCAGACATGAAATCCAGATCAATGAGTTATATGAAGCCACGAATGAAGATCTCCTGTATGAAAGAGAAGAGACGAAAATAGATGGAGTAGCGAGATTACCCATTATAGAAATCATATCAGAAGGAGAATGCCTGAGAACACTACTAGATACGGGAGCAACAGCATCAATTTTATCAGAGAACTGTTTTCACAGATTGAAGGATGGAAATTCACTTATAGCAATGCCCGTTTCAACTATTAAAGTCAGGGGCGTATTTAACGACAAGACCATGAAATGTAAAGTCCAAGCACTAATGGAATTCTCCATAAATGAATACAAATATGAGCAGATATTCATAGTCTTGAGCCAGATAAATTTCGATGCTATTTTAGGCATTGATTTTATAACTAAGACTGGAGCTGTGATCGATTTACGAAATGGAGTCATAAGATTTAATGAAGGCCAACATCAACCAGAGGATACGAAGAAGGAGGAGAATGAGTGTAGTCTGATTGACGAAACTACAGAAGAAAATCTTGTGAAGATTGTTATGGAAGTTGAAGCAGAAGGAATACCTCACTATGGCAGAAAAATTGAGAATTTTGAAGATCAGAGGGAGAAATTAGAAGAATTGGTCACGACTTATGCAGACATATTTGATAACAAGCCAGGCATTATAAGAGGATATAAATATCAGATCAAGCTCGCTGATGACACACCTTTTCAGAAGAAATTGTATCCAATACCGGAGAAGTATCAAGCTGAAGTGACAGAGCTCATAAAAGGCATGGAAAAAGACGGGATTATAAGAAAGCAAGCCACTCCTCATTTAAATCCACTCACTGTTGTGAAGAAAGCAGATGGAAGTCTTAGACTATGTTTAGATGCCAGGGGCATAAATACTCTTCTGCTGAAAGAATTCGATAGGCCACCAAAAATTAGAGAACTACTGAGGAGATTCAAGAAGAAAACCTGTTTCTCAGTGATTGATTTAACTGCAGCATTTCATCAAATAGAGCTTACAGAAGACAGCAAATGTTATACAGGGTTCATGTTCAATCAAACCTGTTATGTATACCAAAGAGTACCATATGGATTGGTAAATTCAAGTCCAGCACTTATCAGAGCCTTGGATGACAAGTTAAGTGAAGAAGTGAAAAAATTTGCCATTTGCTACGTGGATGATATTATCATATCTTCAGAGACACCAGAGCAACATTTCATGCATTTGACGAAGCTATTTGATAACCTCAGAAGTGCAAACATCAAGGTGAAATTGAATAAATGCCATTTCTTTCAAGAAAAGATCAACTTTCTTGGGCATACTATAGGCAGATTTGGTTACCACCCGAATGAAGACAAGATTGAAGCGATGTTGAAATTTCCAAAACCCAAGAGAATCAAAGACATCCGAGCTTTTGCGGGTCTTTGTCAGTTTTTCAGTAGTCATTGTCCACGTTATTCAGAGATCATGGCACCACTACATGAGCTTCTAAAGAAAAACAATAGATGGAAATGGGATGCAGCTGCTGAGAATGCCTTTATTCAAGCAAAGGAAATGCTCAGAGATAACATCAAGTTGGAGTACCCAGATTTTGAAAGAACATTCATCATAGAAACGGACGCTTCACGAATTGGTATTAGCGCAGTCTTATATCAGAAGGATCAAGATGGCAATCCTCACTATATTTCATTCAGCAGTAGTAAGTTACGCACGCACGAGCTGAATTACTTCACGACGGAGCTTGAAGCTTTAGCCGTCATAAATGCTCTACAAAATTGGAAGAAATTATTGCTGGGACACAAGATTATAATCAGAACGGATCATAAAGCACTAGAATTCATGTTGAAGTCAGACTTGTCAAGCGATAGGATGACCAAATGGACCATGTTTTTGCAACAATTTGATGCCACGATAGTTCATGTTCCTGGTAAAGACAACCTACTAGCAGATATTCTTTCCAGACATCCGATTTCTGAGAAAGATGTGAGAGTTAATGTTATCCAGACAGATGCAGAAGATCAGGAAACGCTGGATAAACTGAGAAGAATTCCTCTTTTTCAAAAGAAGCATGCACCATTGAGGAACATTTATAGATTTTTGTCAGGGAGAATGACAAGGAGGCACGCCTCATACTTCGAAACAAGCAGGAAAGCTGGACACTATATTCTCGTGGGAGAAACTGTATGTAAATACATCGATGCCAGACACACAAAAGTACGAGTTGTTATTCCACCAGAACTTATTGTGCCACTAATTTGGTTAGTACACAAAAGTATAGGTCACGGAGGAGTTGACAAAACATACTATACCATAATTAAATACAAGTTTTTCGGGCTTGTAGGCCGTGGTCCAGACAGGATATCTCCCGACGTTTCACCGGAAACTGCGTCCGGCATTATCAAGGGTTCCGCTCCTTACCTTGGTCTGCAGTGGTCCCGTTTCCGGTGAAACGTCGGGAGATATCCTGTCTGGACCACGGCCTACAAGCCCGAAAAACTTGTATTTAATTATGAACGCCGGCCGTGAAAGCCTAAGCTGTTATATCATACTATACCATGTTAGAAAAGTTCTATTGGATAAACATGAGAGAATCCATAACCATAGTAATCAGATCTTGTGAACTGTGTCAGAAAAATAAATATAATTCTGAACTATTGAAGGAGAGACCTAAAGCAATTATTCCTACGAAACCACTGGAATTGTTTAGTCAGGATATTTTTGGACCTGCACCTAAAGGAGACAGAGGAAACCAGTATGTGTTAGTCACAATGGATGTATTCTCCAAAATTGTAATGCTTAATCCCATGCAGAAAGCAACAACGAAAAATGTTTTTTATCACCTGGAGAGGAACATTATTCCAAAGTTGGGAAAACCAGAGAGACTTTTAACAGACCATGGAACGCAATTCACCTCTGCAGAATTTCAGGGAGCGATGGATAGGTTGGATATTGTTCACCTATTTTCATCAGTTTGAAGCCCAGAGACGAATCCTATTGAAAGAACAATGCTTGAATTTTCAAAGTACATTCGCTTGTATAGTGCAGATAATCATGCGAATTGGGTGAAGATTGTACCACTAGTGGAATTTTGCATCAACAACACGAGACATGAGAGCACCAACGATATTCCAGTTATGTTGCATTTTGAAGAGAAACCCGTACGACCATGGATCGGAATCTTCAATATTCCGGAAGATAACGAACCACCGATGGACCAGAGAATCGAAGCAGCGAGGGTCCAGTTGAACAAAGCGGCTGAGAAGAGATTAAAGCGTTTAGAAGGGAAGAGATTCAGTGGACCGCTACGAGAAGGTGACCTTGTATTAGTCAGGATTCCTATGAAAGCTGACGTACTGAAGAAGGTGTATATCAAATTCAGTAGACTTTTCAGAGGACCGTTCAAAGTAGATACAGTCTACGGTAACAATTGCTATAAAATTGTAAGAGTTGAGGATAACAGATCCATTGGAAAATTCAACCATTCCAAATTGAAAAGATTTTACCCAAAGATACAGTAAAATAAATAAATTCAGTCTCAAGAACAGAGAAACTTACAGTTATTAAAGAAAGTACAGGCTATACTTTACTTTAAATTAGCAACGGGGAAATGCGCCAGAATTTATTTAAGGTCATTACCAAAGAACCAATCTGGATATGAACCAAGACCCCAGAAAAAATAAAAGAGTGGATGAAAATTTTTATTTATTAAAAATTCGAGAAATATGGGAAAAACTGTATGGAAATGAGTGAAATACTATACATCTTATGCAATTATGAAAGGCAAGGAAGAAGGAATGATTTAAAGATTGACATATATTCTATTATATGAATGTGGGAGGTCCATATTGCGAGAGACATCACGTCACTTGAAGCGAGAGTTACGTCATGAAAGAGGGGAAGAGACGAAGGTCGAACTGCGGACTGAAGCGAGGCGAGGTGGTAGAAGTTATGTCACACCACGAGAGGGGAGGCAGAGAGACTGGAACTTGCGGAGTGTGGAGAACCGGACGAGAGAGTTCTTTCCAATTTGAGATTTCATCGAGGCAAGACCTAGAGAAGAAACCAGTATTCTTATAACAGTGCTACGTTTCATTAGAGTTGAAAGCAAAGAAGAGTGAAGTACAGTAAGACTGTAACTTGAGGAGCAAGCTACATATATGAAGCAGAACGGAACAGTATAACCAAATATTACAGTGCTTAATGCAAAGTTGTTCCACATCGCTTGAAACATTTCGACAAGATGATATTCAGTATTACTACGTGTGAACGCATATTTGAACATTACATTAAAAATGCAAGTTAGAAGTCAGCAACGGGGAAGTCTTAATTATATCATCAGTGAAATGAGAATTACTATGTGCTAAGCTAAAACATAGGGAAGTGGAGACTACAAAGATGTACAGTTGAATTCCAGAATTCACTAATATGGAAGGCGCAACAGAATATCTACGTGACGCGCAACATCACCGAACAAAACTTATACTTTTCTACATGAGTTCTAACACATCTTGAATATTCACAAACGCTTGCATAAACGACAATATTCAACCTGAGACGAGATGTCAATTCTGAAGGAACGAGATGTCAATTCTGAAGAAACGAGATGTCAATTCTGAAGAACCGAGATGTCAATTCTGAAGAGATGGAGAGTCGAAGCCGGACTACTTGCAGTGCACGGGGGACGGAGTGTTGGCAGAGCGAGCTGTTTCACGGCGAGGTCATTCACCGAGGACATCATCGACCTTGTTCTACTGGGAGACGAGGCCAGCTGGTTCTGACACAAACCGGTCTTTATAGCTGTGGGCGATACGATGAGATCCACGACACGTTTGGTTTGGCAGGCGAGACGCAGGTATTCTCCAGACCTGAAGTCAACTCAAGGTAGTGAAGAAATTGTTTTATATCATGTAGAATTGTCGTTATGTTCTGTGATTATCCAATTGACCAACGGCATTATTTTTAACTGCATTATTTTCAACAAGCATTATTTTTAACAGCATTATTTTTAACAGCATGATTTTCAACGGCATTATTTTTCAACTGCATTATTTTAACTGCATTATTTTCAACGGCATTATTTTCAACGGCATTAATTTTAACTGCATTATTTTCAACAGCATTTTTCATCAGAATTATTTCAACCGTATAATTTTGTCAAAGTAATTAAATTTGTGTAGTTTTTGTGTAGTAGTAATTTTTCGTATTTTTCTTCGGAGTTATTTTCCTTGTTCTTGAAAATTTCAGTCATTTGGACGAAATTTTGGCATAATGATGCTATTAACACTAAAGTCATATCAGATTAAAACCGCGTAGAATTTTTCATATTTAATCTAATTAAATCTGTTTTTTCGCAGCGATGGAATGTAGAATGAATTGTTTAGAGGAATGTAGAACAAATTGTTTAGAGGAATGTAGAACAAATTGTTTAAAGGAATGTAGAGTAAATTATTTAAAAGAATGTAGAGTGAACTATTTCAAAGGAGTAGAACGTTGAACGAACTAAAGAAGGAGTAAAATTTTAAATGAAGTAAAAAAAGGAAGTTTATTGGAGCAAATTTAAGTACAGCATATTTAAGAAGTTATGTCACGAAGTGTAAAGAATATTTCGACAACTCATGATGTTGATTCGAGTGTCAGAAATTTATTTTCAACTAATTATGAACGAAAGTATTACGAAAATCTTACACACATATGTCTAATGAGATGTAGAGCATTAAAAAAATAGATGAATTTGTTAAACAAATATATTCATTGAAGGAAGTCAAACTTATATCTTTTGTTAAGAATATGTATATTTACTGATATTTCTTGAAAAGTTGTAATAAAATGTAAAGCTGAATTTAAACACGTGAAAAAGAAAGTTAACAAAGTTAAATCACAGGGTGATTAGAAAGTGAAAAGTACAGAGATTTATTGCAGAAATGGAATTATAAGCACGAGGCGAAGTTATATCAGGATATAGAGAAGAATGTTAAAGTTAGGAAGTATATGTATTGAAGTGGAAGTTTATAGTTGAATTACCGTGCAAATTAAGGAGATATAAACGTAAATGAGTTACGTATTTTTACGAAGGGAGGCTGAGGAGTCTCTAAGTTTTTCTAGTATTGATCGCAATGATTGTGAAGTTATGTGAGTGTATTAAAGGAAGATTCTGTACAGGGTGTTTAAGAGAAAAGGTAATTGTTGTATAATTATGGAAGAGGAGTGTGAGAACGAAGGTTAATGCCGTGCACTTCTAGTATTCACGTTTATCAGAAAATTATTAACAAAGTAAAGAATTTCAGAACTTATTTCAGTATTTCATGATAAATAGATAAAAGGTAAAAAGGAACAGTGCTTAGCTTAAATGTTTGTCACTTATGTTCAATTGATTAAGACGAGTATTTATTACTTTCAACACGATAGTTGCGTTGTATGTTTGTTATTTGATTATTAAGAAAGTTGAGTAGATGAAAGACTTATTGAAGGATAGAAAATTTAATCTTTTCAACACAATAAAGTGTACAATTTGTGAGAACCATAAATGAATGTATATATGCACATAGTTCATGAATAATTTTTGCTTAGATATGGAACTACGGTTCATAGTTGAAGCGGATCTGTATAAAGTAGGGTAATACTTAGTATCACGCCGTTTCACTTTCCTAACTATATCAGTGCCACGTGCAAGTTTATTTTTGGAGTTACTTTTGTTGGAGTGTCAGGGAGACACCATATTCAGGGAGGAAGCCAGTTTTTATACTTGTTTTTTTTAGCTTAATAAACGGCTGGCGCTTTTTAGCGACTCAGTCAACTTTTATCTAAGCTGATACCGTTTTCATTGTCGTCATCGTCGAAAATAGTACTACGAGGTATAGATACAGGCGCTCACTATAGATTAGACCTTATCACCCCTCGAGATTGGAGTTTCTCGATTTGCTCTAAATGTAAATGATAGTAGAAATTTGTACCTTGGCTAGTAGTACTACTTTCTTTACGAATAATATTTATCCTGTATGTTCCTGAAATTCCCAATTTTACTTAGTAGGCATGATAAGTTTGTGAGCTGGGTAACTTACATGTCTGCAATCCTTTATAGTGCAGTGGATATAAGTACTGATGGATTTCTTCGGGCGCAGTACCAATAATTTATTGTAGGGATATCTTTAATGGGGCCTCCCAACCTTGAAGTAAACCGTATGCGATATACATTCCACAGAAAAAGTATGAAGATTTAATAAATCATAATTGTTGTCAGCAAATATGATATAATGAATATTGTAACACCAAAGAATGACAACTTGAAGATGATTTATTGTAGGTATATCATTAATGGGGCCTCCAAACCTTGAAGTAAACCGTATGCGATACATATTCCACATAGGGCTGTATGTTGGCCGACAGTATCTCGCATGCTTATATTAAACTTGCTATTTTACCCGGCGTTGCCCGAGAGGTGTATTTACATATTATAGAAAGATACATGCCAATATATTACGCAAAGTATATTCACTTTGCCCCCTAAGTGAGTTTAAAACATAGTTCTCCTGGACTCGTAAGTTAATCAAGTGTAATATTAACTCACTGTAAATCTAGGCGAAAGGTACTGTGGAGTACAATTACGTAGTAGAGAATGCATAAATAACAATTTTATTTTTTATTTTTGTAATGGGTGTAATTTAGACGTCTTGATCACATAGTTCTCTTTAATTTTTAAATTGTTGCATCTGCCTTTTTGAAAGGAAACAATATTTAAATTATTCAATATTTGGAATATAAAGTCATCATTCTGGAGTGACGATTTATAACCCCGCACAAATGGTGTGATTAAAGAGAAATGGCTTATTCATGTACATAACGCAGTGTGTAGTCTACTATAGCTGCATATTAGGGAATCGTATTGCTGTATTTACATGCCTATTATCTCATATTGGGCGGCTTTGGTGGCGTATTTTGTAGCATGCTTAGCTTCTATGCCCAAGGTCACGGGTTCAAACCCGGCCGAAGTCATCAGAGTTTTGAAGAGCGTTAAAAATCCCTCAGTATGCCTTCCTTCGGAGGGGAAGTAAAGCCGGAGGGCCCATGTCATACGACATAGATTTATGTGATGTAAAAGAACGTTCCGCTAACTACACTCGTGTGAAAGTATTAGCCAAGTTTGCAGCTAGGTGTCGTTGACGGTAGCATTTGGTAGAAAAAGTACGAACTACTTAAAACTGACTGTCTGTAGTCCTTACCTGAATTACATATAACACACAATAATACAGCCGTCCCAATTAACACCGGTTATCAGGCAGATTCTACACATATCGAATGTACACGGGGCTGCATGACCGCGATGTCACAGCCTCTAAACAGAGGCACCAACTAATCTTTCTCATCTTGTTAAAGTAAATTATTTAATAGTATATTTGCGCACGAAAGTGCATTTGAATAAATACATCATAATATCACAAACATTGTCAGATGAGAAGACCAGCGGTGCATGGTTTCCACCGGCTTCCACCACAAACCGCGCTCGAGACCCGGATCCCACCAACCCACCGACCAGTGAGCGCCCCATATTACATGATCCTTGGTCTGTGCAATGCAGCAACGTATAATCCCAGTATAATGTCAAATGAGATGCATTGATTGAGAACACATTGGGCTTCTTCTTTAGCCCCTAAAGTATTTCGTAAGATAGGTCAAAAGCTTGAAATGGCAGACATGGAATATCAATACTTCACCAATCCGTGTATAATTAATAAAAAGACTGTATGCTTAAAGATCCATAAGCCATTCTAAGCAAACGGCTTCAAGTAACGCGACTTAGTGGAAAGTAATGAGGTTAGCTCAAAGTATATGGTGTCTAAAAATAAAGCAATGGAAAAAACAAATATAATTATATATGTAACTCAGATTACAAATGTATTAAAATCATTATGCAATTCTAATTTAAATGACATTGAATGAATATCAATTTAATAAATGCGATAACTTACTTCAGGTTAACACAATGTTTCGTTTAGAAAATGACGTGTCTATTGTTTAATATTTTATGGGTGTAGCAAAGTCCAACAACTCAAATAGACGGTAGGTAAGAAATGAAATAACGTCAGTGCTAGTTTGGAAAAACACGTAAATACGAATGAAGCGCTACTGTGAAAAGATCCTGTACGCGTCGTTGTGTTGAATGGGCAGGCAGTTTAAAGCAGCCAGGAGGGATGCGATCCAGCTGGCAGTGAAAATAGTGCTGCAACCTATCTTGTCTTGTGTTAAATGAACAGGCAGTTTAAAGCTATTATCAAAGAGAACAAAATATATCTACAATGGCATTACATATGCCAGTTGCAAGTACCGATGGTAGATGTCGCATTCAACACTACTCTTGCTCCCCCACAGGAGGTGTGCTTTCATTTCCCGAGTTTACGTGGCGTAGTTGGTAGCATGCTGAGCTTCTATGCCCAAGATAGCGGGTTCAAACCCGGCCGAAGCCGTCGGATTTTTTAAGAGCGTTAAAAATCCCTCAGTATGCCTTCCTTCGGAGGGGAAGTAAAGCCGGCGGTCCCATGTCATAGATTTATGGCATGTTAAAGATCTTTCCACTAATTACACCTGTGTGAAACTAAATTGGATAGGTTAAGAATGTAAACAACGCTCTTAGGTTGCTACGTTCGTTGCCAAGAGCCGACTGCGGTGGCGTCTAGTAGCTAGTTCTGAACTAGGCCTAGTAGTCGTTGACGGTGGCGTTTGGCGGCAAAAGTAGGAACTATTTGAAAATTCAAAGTTGCAGTCTCTACTTGAATTAAAAAACAGATACACACACTAATACAGTCATCACATTTAACACCGGTTATCAGACAGATTCTACACACACCCAAAGTACACGGGGCTACATGACCGCGTTGTCGCAGCCCCTAAACTAAGGAACCAACCAACCACCAGAGTTAGGTGAGATGATTGTCTTACGTGATTTCCGGCGATAACTTTGTTCCGGACACAAACACTCCTTCGTCTGTTGTGTGTAGTCATTTTGAGAGTTCCGCGCCGTAGTTGTGATCGTTTAATCGGGCACTACGGTTGCGAGGGCAGCTGTAGCAAGTCCAGACATCGTGGGTTCGAACCTATCCTGAGTGTGGTTTTTCTACACTCTGTCCAGGAAAATGCCGGGATAGTACTTGACCAATGTTAGTAACGCACATGATAGGGACTTCTTTGCCTCTGATACCTACGATGATATCCAATTAACTACGGAATCAACCGTACGGTGCATCTTTTCATCATATCTGCTCCCTTCTACACGAGGTCATAAAGGAGGCAAGGTGTGTGTAGCCCCACCACTGGAGGTGGCACACCCTCAAGGGCTCACGGCTGTTGAGTTTGGGAGAATTCCTGAGCTGGATCTGTTTTTTCCCTTTTTCCAGTGATTCTGGGGTGGTCTCTCTCCTATTTCTCTTCCTATCTGCCTTTCATGGCACACCTTACCAAATCCGTCAATTCTCATTTTTTGAGGGTTGAGAGCATTTCATTTACCCGCATTTTATTTCCCTTATTCCTTCCGTTTTGTCCTTTTGTTCTCCTAATCCGTAATTTGGTTGTAAGTTGTAGTTATTTTTAGTTCTAGTGTTCATTTTATCATCATTCTTCATTTTCATCCCAAAGAATTAAGAGGCCTATAGCCTCCACGTTAGGCCCTTTAACATCAACTATCATCATCAAATTACAATTTCAGCAATATCTTTTTCGACAATGAAAACTGAAAGTCTGGTTTAAGTTGTATTCACAGTGGAAAGAATTTATTGGATGAAATGTTTGGATTGCATTTCTCAGAACTGTAATCCCCTCCACTCATTAGCCTGACCGCAACAGCGGTCTTCGCAGCGTCATTGCAGAGAAATTGGTATCACCGATTACGAATACTAGTGCGGAAGCCGAACTATCGGTTGCTCCCAAATAACTTCTGTACTAACCACTCAGCAGGAAAGTTCATTAAGTTTTATATAAATCGAGTGAACCTAATGGAATTCTATTTTAATAAGGTGCAAAGGTATGTTTAGTTTCTGTCATTTATTATCACGCTATTGTATTTTGTGGCCGGCCACGTGGTGATGGGGTAGCGTGCCTACCTCTCACCCAGAGGCCCCGTGTTCGATTCCTGGCTCCATCAAGGATTTTAGGAACTGACGTGAGGGCTGGAACGGGGTGCACTCAGCCTCGTGAGGACAATTGAGTAGCTGTCTGACAGTGAGGCAACGCCCCAATCACGAAAACCAAGATTAACGGCCGAGGGAACCCGATGCGCTGATCACGCATCACCCCAATATCTGAAGGCTAAATGGCTGGGCAGCGGTCGCTTGGTAGGCCAAGATCCTTCATGGGCTGTAGTGCCAGGGGTTATTATTATTATTATTATATTATTTTGTGATATAATTTGCATTTTGATATTGCGGAAATTATATTTACAAATAGTGTGAAGTTTTTGTTATGCTATACTGGGTTGACAGTGCTGTGTGAGCATTTGAGTAACTAACGGGATTTGATGTAACGAAGCTCATTTTCTATGCCGGTAGTGCAGAGCGCAACTGGCATCCAGTCGGCCTTGTCTCGACTTGAGCTATGTTGCCATGGAAACGATCTGCCTTGCCATTCCTTCATGAGTATCTTTTATGAATTTATTAGTCTTTGCTCGAGTGCAAAAGGGCCGAAATCATAAGAATGAGAAAGACTATCGAAAATTCATGTAGCCAGCGGTTCCTTCAGGGTCCTAAACTATGTGTATGCAAAATTTGGGTGAGATTGGTGGAACGGTGTGGATTTGTATACGGAACCAACCCACATACATACATATATACATACACACATACATACATACATACATACATACATACATACATACAGACTTTCACTTTTATATATTAGATAAGAATACAGCTAATGTATGAAGATTTAATAATGCATAATGGTTTTCAGCAAATATGATCTAATGAATATTTTCACACCAAGGAACGACAATTTGAAGTAAACCGAATGCGATATACATTCCACATAGCCACATGGTCGACAGTACGTCTTAGTACCAATCTCCGCCACCGCGCGCTCATTGTTTCCGTCCCACTTTCGTCCCATTCCCGTCCCTTTTCCAAAATTACTCCCAAAAAAATATCCAGCTACCGAGTGGAAATTATGTTACACATCGGAAACAAGAAGTTCCTTGACGAACTAAAGAGCCTACTTTTCTTAAAATTTCATCATGCCAATGATTAATCTATATGGACCTATCGAGAATAATGACGAAATTCAGTTGGTGGTATTGAAATGTCTAATAAGTTCGAAATATATATTTTTTGAAATCGATTTTTCCCTCCAGGTTGGTGGCTCCCACGGACTCAGCGGGGGAACTCACCACTACCGCCTCAACGGGCAGTGTCCCAAAGCTGGGAACATCTGGTCGGAGTGGATCCAACTGGGGAGATGTGATTAGCACCTCGCCCAGGAGGCCTCACCTGCAAAGCGAACAGGGGCCTCATGAGGGAAGGGAGGGGGAGATTAGGAAGGATAGTCAAGGAAGGGGGAAGGAGGCGGCCGAGGCCTTACAGTAGGTACTGTACCCGTAAAAATCGAGAAGTTTGTTGTTGGGAATCCAAAGCACAGGTGGATCGTGAAAATATGAAATTTGCCGGCTAGATGAACCCTCAATATTACAACAACAAGGTCTTCGTGATTATACACAGTAGGCTACGAAGGTGTTTTGGATAAAATAAAATACACTAATGTTGGTAGAGTAAAGACTTAACTTAACCCTTAGATACACGCTAAGCGGCACTCAGTGCCGCTTTTTTTGCAAAATTTTGTTTGACGTGGTAAACACTTACGAGTTCAGTGAGATCGCCCGCTATATCCTTTGTTCGACATGTGCTGCCGGGGAGGGAGTAGGTTCGGAGCCTGTCTGGTCCCCAGATAGTCTGAGAGAGGTTGTCAAAGTTGCGAGGTGCTCGAATGCGGCATTCCGTACCGCTAGCGTGTAACAACTGGCTGGAGTCGGCGTTGTGAAATAATGCAAGTATTTAACTTATTTTACCTTTGTTGTTTCTTTCTATGTTTCTATAATTATTATCGATGTCAGCACATAATCTAGTCTGCACGCTTGACTTCTGTTTATAGGTCTCGACATGGCTGTCAACAACAGGAGCTGAAAGGTTGCTCTAAGTACTTGATGAGTAGGAAGGGTCACTGGATGAAGACGATCTAATCGATTTTTAAGTCCACGTGCAGAGTTATTTTGTGTATTTAGGCACTGATATTATTTCGTACTGTAAATTAGCAGAAAGTGTCCTTTTCCAAGCCAAGAATCTTAGTGTAAAGGCCTACATGATTCTGACAAGTGTATTTCTTCAGCTTGTTGAGCATCAGGTACAATGTCTTGTAATATGAGCTTGAAAAAAGGGCAATCTCAATCCAATAATTCTCAATATCTCTTTTGTGTGCTAAAATTATCATTTTTCTTCGTTGTCCAATAAATGTTTATAAGAATGTTTAATTACATTAAGTATGAATAGTAAATATGTCCTTATCCCATCCCTCCCAATAATATATTTTATTAATAAGAATTTCATACATAATGATAAGATTTTTTCAATGTATTCTCATAGTTTCTGCATAATTCTCCATACAAATCAATTTTAGCCGTTTAGCAAGACATTAAATTACGAAAAAGAATGAAAAAATATATTGCGGCATAAAATGCCGCTAGCGTGTACGAATGTTAGTGAAAGAGATGCGTGTAGCTAAGGATTAATCTCGGGGCTATGTAGGAATAAAAGGCTGTTCCTTATCACTATCTCTTGCTTATAGATAAAATAAGTCACTCGATACAAAATTATAAAACGAAATAAATTTATTAACAAAAATCCCTAACATAAATATAAATAAAATATCCCTAGAATAATAATAATAATAATAATAATAATAATTAACACACATATCCATTCATCCATTCATATCACAGGATGCACACTACTTCAAACATATACTGGTAATATTTTGGGTGGTCTGTGTCATTTACAGATCGCTAAAACGTTTAATAACAAAGTTATACCTGTTAAATAGTTGACATATTTACGCGTGTCGAAAATACCACCTGACTACTGTCTCAATTCCTTGACACGTTTCATTCAGAGCTCTCTCCGTTCCTTTGCACACCTGCAAACTGGTTATATAATCGAGCCTGGGGTTCCACATAACTGTATACGCGTCTACCATCTGGTCTCCCACAACTCTTTTCATTTTTAAAATGACACGGCGAGAATGTAATCTTGCCGGACGACACACACACAGGTCTCAATCTCTTTTCATTTAAACAACTCTATCGATTACTTTCATACAAAACCATACTAGATATTTACAAGACGAACGCCATTTGCAACTGACGTAGTTTCATATGCACATTCCTTTCAATACACACTCTCTCATTCTAAAAACATCTACACATGACCATTCTAAAAACATTAAACACGCAAGATAAAACATTATTATTAAACAACTAATCAAACTCTTATTTCAATAATTATAAATTATCATGTACAGTTTATCATCATCTACCACATCAAGTTTACTAGTGCACTATAATAAAACTTGCTATCATTAGCACTAGCTATAGTTTATATTTCCTTTCCATAGTTTCCTTCTAAACGTTCAAAATACTGAAAAGCTATACCATTTACGTCTTTATAAGTTTCTTTGTCATCTCCGGTCTCTTATATGACCAAGAGTTTGATTAGTTATTTATTAATAATGCTTTATCTTGCGTGTTTAATGTTTTTAGAATGGTTATGTGTAGATGTTTTTAGAATGAGTTCATATCATTAATTGATAGTTCCAGGTTTAATAATTTTTAATACATTTTTAGTGAACAAGGATCGATAACATTTCCCAGACGTTGTTCCGCCTTCTCTCCTCTATCTCATGGATCTATACATTCTTAGGAGTTCTCAATAACTCTACTAACACACAACAATGCTTTAATCTCCTCACAACAGTACCTCAATGCAATAATACGGCAAAACCTTCGTATTTCAACCAATATTTCCTCGCAGAATCCACTACTATCTAATATATAAAAGTGAAAGTATGTATGTATGTATGTATGTATTATGTATGTGGTTGGGTTTGTTCCGTATACAAATTTGCACCTTTCCACCAATCTCAACCTAATTGTGCTTACACATAGTTTAGGACCCAGAAGGAACGGCTGGCTACACGGATTTTCGATAGTCTTTCTTATTCTTCTGATATCGGCCTATTTGCACTCGAGCAAAGGCTAATAAATTCAGAAATTTAACTTATGAAGTAACGGCAAGGCCAGCCATATCTATGGCAACAGTAGCACAAGACGGGTCCACCAAGTTTCATTATATCTCGGTAAGAGGCCATGCCACGCAATTTTCTCAACGGCAACACTACCTCAAGAAGTGATCACCAGGTTTCCACCTGTCTCTGTAAGGGGCCTTGCTACTCCATTTTCTCCATGACTACAGTCAAGACGTAAACACCAGGTCATGGGCCTCCATTTTCTATCCAAACCACGATAACAACGTTAGGAATCTGAACGACTTAAAAATCTGAATACGTAATTTTTTAAAATTTTACTAACAGGGGTCGATGTAGGGAATTAAAATAATAATAAAAACAAATATATCGGCTAACCCTACACGCGACCTATCGTAACAACGGCTATAGATATCATCACGAAACTTAGTATTAAGATAAAATGAGCTTAAGTGATTCTGCTATTGTTGAATGTTTTAGAGGCTTGGCGGCATCATGGCCATGCAGCCCCATGAACTTAAGCGTGCATGATTTTTTTCTAATAACCAGTGTTACTGTGATGGCTGTAGTAGTGTGTATTTGTAAATCAGGTGAGGAATAAAAAGGAGGTTGCTGTTGCCTTCAATTTGGAACTATCCCGGTATTTTCTTTGATTAGAAGTGGGAATCCACAGAAAACATCTTCCAATTTTGCCTCGGGTGGCGCAGTGTACCCCGTTACTGCTCTAAGACCAGAATTAAAATTTCTTGGCAGAGACGGGATTCAAACTCTGACCACCAAGGCATCAAAGCCACAATAAATACATTAAGAATGTGAACGCCATAAAAATCGGAATAAGTATTTTTTTAAATGTTATTAACAGGGGTCATCGTAGGAAATTGAAATTAACATTGGATAACCCTGCATGTGGCGTATTGTTACAACAGCTGGAGATATCATCACGAAACGTAGTACGGCATTAATATTAAATGAGCTCACCAGGTTTTCATCTATCTCTGTAAGAAGCCATGTCACTCCATTTCCTATCAAAACCACAATAAATATATTAAGAATCTGAACGCCATAAAAATCTCAATCCGTATTTTTTGAAATATTATTAACAGGGGTCATTGTAGTAAATTGAAATTAAAGAGAAATACATTGGCCAACCCTGCACGAGGCGTAACGTTACAACAGCTGGAGATATCGTCACGAAACTTAGTATTACCATTAAATAAGCTTAAATGATTCTGTTGTTGTTGATCAATTTAGGGGCTTTATGACATCATGATCATATAGCCCCATGCACTTGAGTGAGTATAGATTATTTCTAATAACATGTGTTACGATGATGGCTGTAGTAGTATGTGTATTTGTAATTCAAATGAGGATTGGAAAAGAGGTTGCTGTGGCCTTCAGTAAAGAACTATCCCGGTATTTATTTCGAGTAGAAGTTAGTGTGAAACTACGGAAAACAATTTCCAAATATTGCCTTGGGAAGAACAGTGTAGCCTATTTTAGGTCAACCCCATGTAGTAGGGTGTGTGTTAATTTGTCTGATAACCTGTATTTACAATAAAAATACAACCAGCTTAAACATAAGTTAAATTAATAATATGCATGGATCGTTTGCTTCTCTGGGCCGAGAGGAATAACTACAGTTTTAATTATTTGGGGTTAACTTTACAGAAGACAGGAACTTCTTTCACAATGCACATGAGAAACAGAGCGACTGATGCATTAATAGCTATGAACAACATACAGCATTTACGTAAACTATCTTTAGTTACTGCTATGGGAGATTAGACCACGCCATGAACACACCCTCTTTTCTATTTAGAACGTTGGGTTCGATTTAGTTAGAGGGACTACGGCAGCTCCCAGTTACTTAAACATTGCTACTTTAAAATTTACAACAAAATAATATCGTACGAGTTTCGTACATGAAAAAAAATAATTTATGTAATATCATCATTGAATGAAATGAAAAATCTTCACTGAAGCCAATAGCACCTCAATACTTGGGATGATATGGAATATTTCCAAGACCGTGAGTGCAACACACAGTTAGTTATTGTTGCTTAAGGGGTGGAACAGAGTGGTTATCTGCCCCATGGTTGCATTTAATACACTAAAATTTGACTGATCATGAGGCAATTATGCATTATTACATAGAGTGTGTACACCACAAACAGTACTTGAACACCGTATATTGTATTTGGCTGCTGCACGCTGGCTTCAGAACAGCTGATTAACCTACTAAAACCAATGAATCATAACTAAAGGGTAACTCACGGACGTTAATGGCAGCTAACATCAAGCATTTCTCTACCCATAATTCCTTGGTGTTCACTCAATTTGCCATAATGCCAGGTGGTTTCAAAGAATCTATAATAAATTGATGTGATTCGATGTTTAAAATTATGATAATTTCGACCTGTTTATTTTAGCCAAGGTGGAAATCGAAAAAATAAATATAGCCTAGACCTAGGTTGAGAATGGATGTGCTGCAGTTTTAGAAGTTGACTATTGTGTGAACTACAACTGTACTTTCCATTATGTTTATTCGATAGGTCGCGTTACTTTCTGTTGTTGTTGTTGTTGTTGATTCATTTAGAGGCTTGCGATATTGTGGTCATTCAGCTCCGTGAGCATAAGTGTAAATAGGATTCTCTCTAATAACCTGCGTTGTTGATATGTCTGTGGTAGTGTGTGTATTAGTAAATGAGACCAGAATTGAGAAGGAGATGACCATGATGTTCAGTTACGAACCATTCCGGTTTTTGCTTGCAATAAAAGGGGAAAAACACGAAAAACTACTTGTGGGATGGTTGAGGTGGAAATCGGATCCACCTTTTCTCAGTTCTGACTCACAAGACTGAGTGAACCCCGTTCTAGCCCTCAGACTAATACCTTGCGTTCTTGACATAGCTGGGGATCGCAACCCAGGTTCTTTGGGACCGGAAACTCAGTTCGTACCCCGAGACCATACAAGGCGACTGTTACTATCTCTTCAGTCGTCTGTAAACTGCAGTAATTTTTTGTGAAGATATACAGGTTCAACCGTTTGGGATGTCATAAAAGTATAACGTTATAGCTATTATGTTAATGCATATATATCTATTCAATTTTCTGTAATGTACGTGACAATACGCAACAGAAAAATGGAACCCGAGCAACCCCGGGTATTTCAGCTAGTCTTCTCTATACAGCTTGAATTTCCTCGTATATCCAATAAACAACTCTTATAACATCAACTCAATTGTTCCAAACAATTGCCCAGTAGTACTTGCATTAATTCCCGCTAGGATTTCTTTAGCGTTGTTCCAAACAATTGTTAACAGCAAAATCTGTTCTAATAAGTTAATTCGTTCTCAAAACGATCTTAATGAAAGATCCTAAAGGGTTTACTAAACGTTGTTACTCTTTTATCAATACCATGTTTCTATACATTTAAAATTATACATAAAATCGTTCCATCATACCGATCATAACTTCAAAGTTACACGGTTGCAATATTACGTTTACATATAACGTAGCATTACATGTGTGTGTAAATATCGACAAATGTTATTTTAGTGCCCAATACATATCAATCACGACTGGATTTAGTTTCAATCTAAATTTCCTACTGTCAGATAAATTAGCTTCCAAGAAACTATGTCCCAAATAATGTTACATTTAATGAAAGAGCAAAGCTTTCCTTCTAATAAATTGGTTTGTCAATTCCTGAATGTATATTCATTCTATACAAAGAATGTTTATAGTGCATGACTTCATGTCATAATCGTGACGAATATTACTTGCCAGTTCGACGAACTGTTCATAGTAATGGTTGATATTTCACAATATATCACATGTAGATTTCTTCTCCTAGACTATTATTTTCTTCTTACAGAAAGATGCCCAACTCATTTTACTCAAAATGAATTTAATAGACATCTAAGACAAAACTGTCTGAAATCCAGACTCAAAAATCGTCGAATACAAACTTCTTAAAAATCTTCCCAAGTGGAAAATAAATTCTCAAACAATTAAACTTCAGTTCAGAAACTGAATCGTAGAATTTGCATGTAAAGATGACTAAAGACCATCATCCTACACGCTATTGTAGAATAAACTTGTTAAACAATGAAGTAAAATACATAATAGAAATATCGGGAAAAGTTGCTCACAAAATGTCATAATAATACTCTAACTACTTGATAATATTGAACACATCTACCTTGTCTGTAGACCCATGAAGCTCATCATATCAGGTATTTGGAAAATACCTAGTAGTTCCATCTTCCCAAGAATGAATTGTTGAAACCAAATCCATTCCATGCCAGAGGAAAAACAGCGACCTCGGAGAAGGAAGGATTTCCTGTCCGGAAAACACTCGTCTCCGCCGGAAATCGAACCGCGTCTCTCGTGCATGGATTCCAAATCTCGAGCAATAGCCGGGCCAAGTCCCTAGCAAACTCTTGCTTCCTGATGACGACTCTTCATCCGCCGACTCCAATCGAAATTCCCAGATTATTATCGAGCAATAGATTCGATATATATCGTCACAAATAACATTTGTAAGTTGTAGATCGAATCACTATCGTTGTTGTTAATGTTCATATGGTTGGTCAATGAAAGATAATATTTGCTCATAGTTGAAGGAAGGAAGGAAGCTTGTAGTTAAACGTGACCGTTAATCGTGCGATCATGAGCCACGGGACCTCCTTTTTACGTGGAATCCGAACCACAGGACATGGCATTTCACATCGAAAATCTCACATGCATTGACCGGGAATCGAACCCGGTCCACCTTGGTGGGAGGCCAACATGAAAATACATTAATTATACTGGATGGTAATATACATAATGTTTCATGTACGCTTGATTCTGTATAAATCCTAGATAATATACATATTTCCGTCGTTGCTCCATGTTGTCTAATCACAGCTCTGTATTAACATATCCCAATCGAATAAAGTTTCTAGTCCATCATACTAAACATCTTCAACATGTTAAATGATAATTGCTCTTGATGAATATTAGTAGCCATTATAGTGTCCAAATAATAAAAAGTCTCAATGTTCATGTATATAACACTTTGCTACTCACTTTCTCTCTGTAACATGGACGTGTATACGCTGCAATCTTGTCGCATCAAAAGTGTTTCTCTCAACTGAGATACGCAACTTTCTCAGCAGATATAAAATGTCTGAAAAATACCTAATTATGAGAACTCGTAATTCAAAAACTTGATAAACTGATACAATAAGTCTATCAGTATATTCTGTATACAATCTCGTTTCACTATTATCTAAGAATATCTCAAAACAGACTAATGTTGCCTTCGCTTAACTTCACCTAGATTTACTAGCGGGCTTCTACTATATTCTTGCCCGTAGCGGCACTGTACCTTTCTTGTTGTTTTTTTTTTACCGTACTTGGCTAAATTCCACGGGACTCAAATCTCCCGGAATACACGTCTTAACGCTTCAAAGTCTGCCGGAATAAGAACACTCCTTACTTTCGTCCCCTCTCCAGCTCGTATTTTCCCAGCGCCATAGTTGCTCGCGGGAAAATATTAGCGCGCACTTGAAGTATGCTTATTACAGTGAATTTCTTCCCTCTTGCGATTTTCAAAGTACTAAAAAATCTTCTCGTAATTTTCTTTATCATCCCAATTGAATAAAAGTCTTACATAATGCTTAAATGGAATAGGTAATCCCATTAACTAGGTAATATCCATATCTGCCTCCATACACCCTCTTCTCATTGGCTGTGGGCTTATATCCAATGATATATTTTATAACAATAAATTGGTTGTAATCCGCGATAAAATCTATTGCTAGGCACTTTTTAACGTTCTAGATCCTTCTCGACCGTCTCAAATCACGTGATCGGGATCTCCTCCTAGCCTGCGTTCGCTTACAGAGCTCGCTTGAGCCACGTTCCAGCATTCATATTTCAATGTTAAATTATATCATGGGGCTCGAAAAATATCATCATTTTTATCATACAGCATTCTAATTTCGGACGCAGTGCTGAGCCAGTATTTTGCATTGGTTTGGAACCTGGACATGTTGGGAAGAACACAGCTGGTATTTTTATGGCTATCTTTCAAATGCAAGCAGCAGCGAGGACTCTGTGACGCGCTTATGGGTTGTACAAGCAACCTGCATTACAAACTTGACCATATGCCCGGCCGAGGTATTGCCTACAAGATGGATGCCGTGCAAATGTGACTCCGATATACGCTGTTATAAAGCACTACAGAGATCACAGAGGGGATCGACAAGTGGCAATTACATTGTACTACAAGTAGAGACAACTTGAGTACAATTATGGGATTATAAATACACATTTTAGAGTAACAGGTGATTATCGCAACCATACTGTGTCGACTTCGATTATCATATCGTTTGAACGTAAGCTATTATGGGTAGACTGGCAAATCAGTTGGATGTATCTCGCTCGGGAGTGAGACATTACATTCATTCCTACTTCGTCTTCAGAATCTGCCAAGGAACGTGTCCGCTGGCATGATTCGAAGTAAGCCGCCTATACGAGTGAAACTTTAAACTTGTGCGGAGTGTGGGATAAGTCCGGTACAAGACGGTTGATCTGGACTTGTTACAGCAAGACACGAGTGCGAGAAACACATGGGACGGACAGATAACCCTTTGTGTTAACTTTGTGTACGATGAAAGTGAACTTAGATTTTCGTTTAGACTTGTATTAATCCTATTGCCATCACGAGAGACTTTAACATTATACACTAGTCAAAATACAATGAACTTTGAGATTACAATGTCTAGAATTACAGTACAATACAGTACAGATATGATGATGAACTACTAAATGAATAACAGGAATGCAGCAGTCTAGCAGGTTTGAGCATTTGGAATGATAACCAAGCTGAATTATTGATTTCGCTAGCAGAATCCTATACAAGAAAAGACTGAAGGCACTTGTGTAATATTGACACTGCAATTTATACTGCTACAAATATGAACTTTAAATGGCAATTACATCTAAGCTATCGAGCAGACTTAGGACGTGTCAGTGCGATGAACTTTGCCACGCGAACAGCTGTTTTACGAGCTAGATGGGAACGGGGTTCGATCCTACGCAGTTCCAGCCGGTACGTGAACTACTCAGCGCAATGGACCAGGGTTCAGTCCCTACAGGGAATGTGTATTCCAACATTCTTTTCCATTCTCATCGAGATGAAAACGAATAAGGTAGCTGGAAATATCTTCATATAAGTAGACAGTATGAATTAGTCATATTTTAGAATGTCCTTCATTCACCAATTTTTATTCAGTAGATGGAAAGTGCATTCTAGGGCTAGATCTGAAACCTTTATCATTTCTGTCCAAGCATGTATTTTACCTTGTAGTTAATATTAATGTTAATGTGATGTTAATTTTAGAGCATTACTTTCCTTTTTCTAAATTTACTTTGGCGATAAATTGAGCATTATAATTAGTTGTGAAGATACACGTTACAAGAAGAAACAGGGCCACGACTACGATAATATTATATAAGAATAGTTGTTAGCAAGAAGAAGACCGATATTCCACGTACACTTGAACATTTTGCGGAATATATATTTGTAATTATATGAGCAACGAAACAGAATCTTTTGACATTTCATGAAACATTATTTAATAGATGTGATAGTCTATTTTACATCGAGTTCAATATAGACTTGGAAATATAGTAATTTTTGGTGTGAATAATTACGATTTTTGGATTAGGCTTTTGCAGTCCACATTTTTGAATTTCTTGTTGAATATAGACACTTTTCGAGTTCGTTCAGTTTTTCAAATTTCATTTTTCTTTTGGAAAACTACAACTTGGTTCACCGTTTGATTCTAATGGATTATTTGTACCTTCTTAAGACAGGCTCTTTTTCAACGTGTAGTTTCTTACGAATTTCCTTGGAGGAGCAACTCCATTTCGAATTTTGTTTAGGCGAAAACTGAATTGTTCCTTTTTATAGTGATCAATCAATAATTTTTGAAAGAAATATTTGTGAGAATTGAGGGTATAAAGAAATGAAATATTATTGAAAGAAAAGCAAATTCATGTATAAAATATTTTCGTCATAAAACGAAATGACAGCTTTGGAAAATCATGAATACTATTATTCAAACATGTGAATACAACTTCACTAACACAATTCTGATAAAAATTGTCCATGGCACTCTAACTGTTTGTCTATTATGAAACATGGTATTCTACGATAACTGTATAAAAGCTTTTTGGATTTTAAAAATGTTTGGTAATTATTAATAGCTATTGAGAGCTAATGTGCATGTAAAGCGATTAATGTTTGCGTGAATTGAAATATTTTGAGGTAGGTATTAGACATCGATGGATGGTCAATATCGAATTTTCAGTATTTAATAAGCTGATAAGCTATTGCTGATTGAATTAATGAATTATTGAAGGTGAATTACAATCACGATGACAGTAACTAGAAAGCTAGTAGACTTTTAAATCCAACATTTAAAACCAATTTTTGCAGAGTAACAATTTGTCTAAAATGGATTGCTATGTTTCAGTGGAAAGCTACGATTTGAAAGACTTGAAGTTATTGTATAACATTGTAATAATAAGTGGAAGTTTAATTGATGATAACTGAAATATTTTTGTGAAATGATTCAAAACTGATTAAAATAATTTACTGGAGCAATATTACGTTCAATTAGGTTCATTGTTTGTCGGATATGACCGAATAAGACTATAACAGAATTAAACCAAAATTACTTGTCAATGGAATAATGAAAGCGAAGGAGTAATTCGAACAACGAATTAAGTGTACATTTGTAAACTATATTAATATGTATTTATTACGGTTTTTGTGTATATAAAAATAACTTGTACGAAATTGTTAAATTTAACCACGTTTTGGATTTGAACTTCATTTACTGCTGTAATATTCTAGCAGTATATTTTAGCCAAGTTCATGGCTAATGAAATATTTGTCTACCAAGGGCTAGAGTGGAAGCAAATTTATATTTTTGTTTGGTGGATGGAGTTTCCACAAAGAGGCAGCTTTTAGTTAATAAACTGTTGATTCAATTTTAAATTTTCTACGGATGACTTGGTGATTTATATTAAAACCAGGATGTGCTACGAGGACCAGTGGGTTATTTTAGCGAATACTTAGCCTAATGCCCGAGATTAATTTATTTTTTAAGAGTCTTGTAAGTTCATTTTGAGCCGATTTCCATTTTCATTTCTTCAACCAGTGGCATATTCTTATCGCATTCTTTTATATTGAGGTATCCTTATCCCTGGTTGATCCTAGTTGGTAGAGCTTTGGGGTTTATTTCAGCTTGGTACTTCCAGATTCTATGATCCAGCTCTTCCATCGGATTTCAACAGGTAAGACCTCGTGGATACGGGTACAGCACCATCCTCGCACTTGCCCGAAGACGAAGTGGGAAACCACGGGAAACTACTTCTAGGATGGCTGAGGAGGGAATCGAACCCCCTTCTTAGTTGGTCCACCCGAGGCTGCGTAGACCCCATTCCAGTCCTCATAACACTTTTCAAAGTTCATGGCAGAGCCGGGAATCGAACCCAGGACCTCCGGGGCGGTAGCTAACCATGCCAACCGCTATGTTATGGAGGCGACTAGCTCGAAATATACCTGGTATAATGTAGCCTAATAGAGCACTACAGTTGGCAACCCTGGTGACTGAATATATTCTTAGTTCCATCTCTTAAAGTACTGAACCCATGTGCCATAGGGTCCATGGAGGTCGAATCCATGCATTTGGGGAAGAAATGAAAGAAACGTACAGTTTCTAATGTAACTTAGAGAAAGATCAAGCTAGGATGCTAGCCTAATATGGTGCAAGAGGCGAGGACCAGGTGTTCGAGAGATGAGATCACCCCTCTTGACATTCAGAAGGGAGCTAGTCATGAGTATTAATAACTGAGTGGAAATTTCCCACTGTTAGACAAGGAAGCCTGATTCGGAAATCGAGCTGAGCTTGCTGGAAAACGACAACACCGCTTATGCGCCAGAAGAGGAATAATTAAATTTAACCCGTTTACGAGTATAAAAATGAGTAAACAAGTACAGTACGGTGAATCATTTCGAATGAGAGATTTTTTAGTAAAGAAAAACCCTTTAAATATTGCACAGGAGAAAACTGCAAACGCAAGTAGACGTCATCGGGGAATTACCAAGGCTGGTGTAGAGGGGAGAGTACAAAAGAACTGCAACACCCACACAATTGAGGACGAGAAATTAATTAATATCTCCGAATTGCACGATCGATTTTTAGGTGCAATGAGATTATTTGACATTGAGAAGACGAGCTTTCGGAAGGTATAATTTTTATAATTGTGCAACCATTATTTTAGAAGTTGGCCACAGAAAGGGCTAGAGTCTTATCTTTTTGTAGCGAAAAGGTATAAAACTCCTGGCCTCACCAAGCCAATCATGCAGTTATTCTGACAACCCGTGAGGGGTGTTACTACGCATCAGTACAAGCAGGTCCAAATAGCCCAAGGGGGGCGTTGCTACGCATCAGTATTCAGACAGCCGTGTGGGGCGTCACTCTGCGTCACATCGAAGACAGTTTACCAGTACTCCTTGAAGGGAGAAACGCTGTATTACACCGCAGAATTAATATCCGATAGCCATAGGCGTCGCAGTATTAACAACTTGCTTGCCTCCATAAGGAGTGGTAAAGAAGAAATTTAAAGTATCGCCGTGTTGAAAGATTAGGAAAATCCTAGTTACAGGATTTAGGTCCGATAGTACATAAGTTACAGTGAAAAGTTCGTAAGATATAGTCAGAGCAGGCTGCGAACGTTGGACTTAAGGCGATAGGTCGTTAAATAGACGAACGAATATATCATAACGTACGGAAGTACCGTAACAGAAAGATAAACAGTTATCTAAATTAAAGAACCCAAAAAGGGAAGAATAGAGTAAGGTTCGGAACGTATTTCAGAAACGTAGGAGTGCTTGAACCGATCAAATAAAGAAGAACGGAGACTATAAACATTATCTCCAAAGAGCAGACGAACTATTCTAAAGCATTAGACTCGAGAAGTACTAGCTGCTATAAAATAAATCCATAGGTCATCGATAGGTTATCGAGGAGACCTCGATCCGAATAGACTTTCGCTAGGATCGATAAACCAGATCTACAAAGAAGCCGTTCAAGCTAGAGAAATAGCCGGTCATCCAGAATAGGATTAGAAGAATTAGGATTCCAGGGAACAGTAGATGTTTCGAGACTTTCGTATTCTGCAGGATAGGAAGCCGACATTGAATAAATTTCACCCTTGGAAACGGGAAATTAAGAGGTCACGTGTGATAGGCTAAGAAATACGGCCTAGTGATCAAGAATTGTGAAGTGTAAATTTATCAAGATTGTGTGTTAAATTAATATTTTTTAGTGTTTATTGTGTGTTCTAAAGAGACACACCAGTGTATAAAAATGTCGTCAATGTTAAGTGTATTAAATATGTGTCAAGAAGTGTTTGTACATAAGATTAATTTCTATAATATGGAGTAAAATTTCAAAGTGGGCCAAAATGAAACACCGCACAAGAATAAAGGTCATGGGACGACCTTAAAAACATGTAAGTAATGAATTTCATTCTATTTTGGGGTCAGGGAATGATTGTGTACAAATCCACCGGAGTTTTTGAGTAAAAGGGATGTGTTTTAATAAATAAATACTGAATAAACAAGAACGCGGTCTGAACAATAATAGAAATTTGAGAAATTATAAATAATTATGTAAAGAATAAAATCCCGTAGAGGAAATATGTGAATAAAATGTTAATGTATTTAACGAATGTCATAAGAGCAAGCGAAGTATCAGTAATTATCATGAAAGATATTTAAATAAAGTACATTTGAGACATGAAAGAAATAGCTTCTGAGCTTGTGTAAAGAATAACGAGATGAAATAATAATAATAATAACCAAGTAAGGAAATATTAAATAAAGATCAAATTAATTGATGTGAATAAAAGAGCGTTAGAGCCTTAATAAAAAGTATAGACATGATGTTTAAATGCAGGTTCTTGAAATAGAGAAAGTTATTGTCAAAGGAAAAGAATAATATAAAAATTGAAATGTGTATCAATGGTTAATATGATATTATCAGTTCTTTGGATGACGCTAGGCCTAAAATGTATAGCGCAAAAGGAGCGCAATTAAAGTAAAATGTCACGCTGGGAACGCGTAAAAGTTAATGTACTTGGTAAATTATTTATGAGAGGTAGTTGATTGTAGCGAATTGAGATTTGGTATAAGTCCTCTATTTGTGACGTAGTATCACGAGGCATTGTGTATGTATTGAAAGGGAGCAAATGTATGGTATTGAGCGTAGGTCTATTAGCTATTGGCTGACCCTAAATCGCATTGTGTATAGTCCTCTATAAGGGAAAGGTTCCCGAGGCATGTGAAGAGAATCGAACTCAGAATCATCTTATTTTGAAAGCCCCTTTATTATTCGTCGTTAATTACTCTTCCACAATCAATGAGGACCTTTCATAATTAATAAACGCCAAGATTACGAATGTGGTTTATAAGCCCAATAATATTGTTGTACGTACACGAAGAATAAAAGGCCAGGTCTCCACAAAGAACTGAGAATGGAAAGTTTGTGTTTTGTGAAAGCATTTAAAGAGAGCTCTAGCTCGGGCCGGACGGGAAGGAGCCCGCATAGTCATAAATAACTATCATGTTTCACGGCCAGACCCTCGGAGTAGGAGGGGTGTCTGGAGGCCGTCGTGTAAAGAGAAATGAATACACCAGGAGTGTTTAAAGTTGTTAACGACCCGGGCGTTGAACCGAGGTCCTTGTAGATTGATATTTCCGCTTGCCTGTTCAGATCGTAGTTTTCTTATGTGATAATGGTCTTATAAGACATATGAGATAAATAACAATCCCTATTGTAATGTTGTATGGAAGTAGGATTCCACGAGTTAATTGAAGGCAACTAGGTTTCGGGAGTAACTATAGTTTTTTGACTGTGTCAAGTATCTTCATACTCTGGAGTACACAAGTAATTTCCTGATTACCTTAATGCATTTATGAAACTAGAGAGAGATGATAACAGCTGAAAATGTGTGAACATGCCCAAAATATTGAGTTAGATAATTAACATAGAATTTTAAATGTAATGATACATTTGTTTTGAGGATTAAGAAAATATAAAAAGTAGTATTTGAGGTGTACAAAGAATGACACCATTATTATATAAAGCATGGAGCCAAAGAGCTCGGAGTTATATGAAACTTACAGCTGATGCTTTATGGAAGAAAAACTAATTAGGAATTGTTGGTTTATATGGAGACCATATGTTTTAATACAATATTTGTTTATTATATTTGTGATTCCTTGTTCATTGGGAACAAGTAGATGATTATGGGTCAGTAATTTAATTGTTAAAGTGTTTGTAGCGCCATTAATTTTATTAATTAAATATGTTAAAAATAGGAGTTGATTTTGTTGTTATTTTTGAAAGTGTATCCTCTAATTAATCCAAAATATGTGAGTCACAGAGTGGGGGAACTTACCGCTGCCCCGAAAATTCCGAATTGAGCTACGCTGGTATACTGTGATTGGCATATTTCTTGCTAAAAGGGCACATGGGGGGCATATAAGTTATGTGCTGGATTAATAACTAGAGGAACACTTAAGACGGTCATATCATGTAAAGTAAAGTAATGATAGGAGTAGCTACAACGTAAAATATTAACTGACCGCATGGGTCCCTGGAAACTCATACCTAGCAGCCCTGAATTATATTATATCATTACAACCCCCCTAGCAAACATTTCATGGCGCCCAGTACGCAGGGCTGAGTTTTCCTAGGGAAAACCCGAGTTTTCTCGAAAAATCAAAATTTTCATTTTTTGAAAAAAAAATTGGTTTTTTCGAAATTTTGAATTTTAAATACTTCCATAAAGGTTTATGAAATTGAATAAAAGTATCAAAAGTGTACGTCGTAGTAAAAACCCGTACCAAAGTAAATTTTTAAAGAAATTGGGACACAATGATTCAGAGTATCATCTCTCAAGCATGTATTAGTGTGGTGGCATTAGTGGCCCACTATATTCTAATAAGATGGTATTGAGTGAGGAATTGCAGGGGCTTTTGGAGGCGATAAAAGCCGATAGTAATGAAAAGTTGGAGGCTATAAACAATACATTGGGCCTCCAAAAGGATGAAAATAACAAAGTATTCGAATCATTAAATGAGAGTCTAGAGTCACTAAAAACTAACGGTGATAATATGGGCACTAAATTAGTAGATATCGAAGCTAACTGTGTAACAATGAACGGTGAATTGAAGGTTGAGATAGATAAAATAAATGACAAATTTCAAGGTTTTGACACTAAGTTTGGGGATAAGTTTACTGAGTTAAAAGGGGAAATCGCAAGTGAAATTCAAAGGGAAAATAAAGCACTTCAGTCAGGATTGCAAGACCAAATAAATATCTTGAAGGGTAGCACGGAAAAATCCCAAACTGCATGTCAAGAAAATTTTGAAATTTTGAATAAAAGTTTGAGTTCCATGGAAACTAAATTGAGTAATATGGAGGGAAATGTAGATGTGTGTAAAGATGAACTTGTAACCCAGATCCAAGGTGTGCAGAAAGAATTGAAAGCTCAGATAGAATCTAACAAGAGTATTTGTGAGGCTTCCCGGGATGAAATAAAACAAAGCGTGAATGAGCTAGGAGATAGATTTGAAGGGGTTGAGAAAAAAATGGGAGAACTTGAGGGAAAAGTCAATGAAGTTCAAACCGAAGTAAATGAGATGAAAAATCAAAATAAAAAGGATGTTCAGGACATGAAAGAGCAGATTGATCTTTTTACCGGGCAGGTAGATGAGAACCTGAAGAAGTACGAGGGGGAAATAGATAAAAGATTCGGTAGATACGAGAAGCATATCCAGAAAGAAAGAGAACAACGAAATAAAGAAAATAAGGAAAATACCCAGAAAATAGATGAAATAAGTAAGGGTATAAATGAGGTTAAGGAAAACGTGGAAACTTTAGAGGGGCAAGTAGGAAAAACAAATAATGAAGTGAAACTGATCAAAGATGAATTAACGGAAGTGTCTAAGAAGACGGAAGAAAAGTTGAAAGGAATTGAATTAGATATGGTCAAAGGACGAAAAGAAGTGGAGAAGCAAATAAAGGAGATACGAGAGGGCCTGGATACCATAGGTGACGTTAAGCCAGAAATTATAGACCAAAAGGTCATGGTCTTTAAGAAAGAGGTAGAAGACCAACTAAATGAGTTCAGGGATAGTTACAGGGACGAGAAATTCCAACTCAAAAAGGTATAGGAAGATGGTAGAAGGAATCAAAAAAGAATTCAGAATGAATTAAGATCCCGATTGGAGAGGACTGAACATAAGAATAGTCAAATGGAAATCCAACTCATGGCTAATGAAGAAAGTGCCCGAAGGGAAAGGAAGTTAGAATTCGAGAATCAGGAGGAGTTTCCAAAGACAGGATGGGTAGATTCCCGTGAACAAGGCACAGATACGGAGAGGGACTTAGGAGGGGAGAGCCCTTATAAGAACCCAGGATATCCGATGGCGATGTCAACCCCATACATGAATCAGACAAATGGCCAGATAATAAACATTATTAAATCAAATGAGGACAGACCAGTAAAGTTTACGGGTAATAACATGTCTATTACTCCAAAATACTGGCTAAAGGAAGTTGCAGAGTATTTAAACGAGATGAAAGTTCCTCAGGATCGGAGACTGAGAGCTATTGAAAAGCTGTTGGCAGGTGATTGTCTCACCTGGTTCAGAAGCTTCAGATACACCTTTGATACGGTGGAAGGCTTTAGGGAAGCATTTTTAAAACGATATTGGGCAGCAGACGTCCAAGAGAATTTAAGGCTAGATCTGTACTCTAGGAAGTACAGCACGAATGCACCTACTAAATACTCGGAATTTTTCACCGCTCAGCTGTGTAAATTCCGCGAACTTGATATTGCTCCGGCAGAGAACGACCTGTGTGCCGCCATTGCAAGACAACTTCCGTATGAGATTCAGAGGCTCTTAATCTCATCCAAAGCCAGAAGTGCTGTGGAAGTGGAGAGTGTATTACGTCAGTTAGATATGACGACTTCGCACGTAACTCCTCGGCATCAAAGACAGACTGAGCAAGTACATATGGCCAGCAGTCAGGAAACCAGCAAAAAACCAGCAATCAGGAATCAGTCAACCAGCACGGATACCCAAGGACTAGGTCGAGAGTATGGGCACCAGGAGCCTAGAAGAATACAGCCATATTACAGAGGAGGATATCGAGGAAGAAATCCTAGAAATTCAGGTTACAGGCAACAAGAGAGCCGACCCTATAACAATAACCATCAAAGGCAAGAAAACAGAAAGAAATGGGAGAATTATCCCAGAAGGAATGTAAGGCCAGAGGATAGGGATGATGAATATCGGGCCGAAATAGAAGAAAGATATCAGGAAAGTCTTCGTTATATGAACGAACGACCAGATGAACCTGATAGGCAAAAGGTCCGTTGGAGTGAGGCAATTAAGAACCGGAAATCACCCGACCGACTAGACGGAGCTCAAAGCTTGGAACTACAAGCTCAGTTAAAGAATGAGTGAAAAGGAAGCCCTCAGGATAAAAAAACTCCAAATTTAAATTGTCAAAAGTGGAAACATACCAGGAGCTGGGAGGAGGTAGAGATTGTGAATCGGATAGCCAGACCAGATGAGCTAATTAACGAGGATGTGGAAGGAATCCCACCTGTTAAAAGAGAACTACCTATAATTATGCTTAGGATAGAAGGATTACTGGTCAGAGCATTAATTGATACCGGATCCACAATAAGTCTAATTACACAAACCCTTCTAAATGAATTGGAAACAAGGGGCCGAGTATTAAAGATTCCCACATCAAGTGTAAAGATTAAGGGGATTATCCCTGAAAAATCTTTAACATGTAAATTTCAGGTATACATTGATCTGATCATGGATAACGCTGAAATTTCGCAGTGCTTTTTGCTGGTAAATCAATTACCGTATAATGTCATATTAGGTATTGATTTTATCCGTGAGAACAAGGTCATTATAGACCTAGCGCAAAACTGCATTAGAGTTCAAAGAGAGGATGTGGATGAGCAAAACATTAACCTACAGGAACAGGATGCGAAAATAGGAGAACAGGTATGGCATATGGAAGAAGTGATTGAGGAAGGTTATAAGGACATAGAAAAGATATTTGAAGTCCTCAACATAGAACTCGAAGATAATTTGGAAACTGAGTTCGAGACCAACCTGTCAGGAAAAGTGGAGGAAGGTAAAGTCAGCCTCGAAAATAAGGAACAGTTAAAGAAATTATTATTGAATTATAGGGACGTATTTGATTCCAAGCCAGGGAAGATTGAAAATTTTAAATACGCGTTCCAAGTCAATGATTGGGCACCGTTCAAACAAAAACCATACCCGGTTGCGGAAAAACATTACCCACAAACTAAGAAAACACTGCAGGAGATGATGAATGCAGGTGTTATAGAAAAGATGGCGACACCATATGTTAGTCCATTAGTGATTGTGAGTAAACCGGATGGCTCCGTAAGGGTGTGTCTAGATGCCAGAAATTTAAATGCAAAAATCATACCAGAAAATGATTCGGCACCACCCATAAAAGAAATACTGAGGAAGTTCAAAGGCAAGAATATTTTCACAAATATTGACATGACTTCTTCGTATCATCACCTCGAACTGGAAGAGAAAACCAGCTTGTTGACTGGATTTCAGTTCGACCAACAAACATATTGTTTTAGAAGATGTCCGTTTGGATTGAAGACCGCGGGATCTGCATTAATAAGAGCGCTTGATCGAAACCTGTCAGAGGAAGTGAAAGATTGCACTATCCGATACGTGGATGACATTTTGCTTACCTCGGAGAATATTGAGGAACATTTAAAAATTTGAAGAAATTATTGGAAGACTTAAGAAGGGCAAATTTTAAAATAAATTTAAAGAAGTCGAATTTTTGTCAAAGACAAGTGACATTTTTAGGGCATGTGATTGACAAGGATGGTGTTAAACAAAATCCATGCAAATTGGAATCGATAAGGGATTTTCCAAGGCCTTTGAAGGTAAAGAACGTTCGCCAGTTTTTGGGATTGATTGGGTTCTTCTCAGGACATTGTCCATCATACACCAAAACTGTTGCACCACTACAGGACCTTCTGAAGAAGGGGGGCAAGTGGAAATGGACGGAGGAAACAGAAAAAGCATTCGTGGAGGCCAAGGAAATGCTCTTAAATTACGTGAAGCTAGGATATCCTGATTTTAATCAGAGATTTATCATTCAAACAGACGCATCCCAGATTGGAATAGGGGCAATGCTATATCAGGAAAACCCGGAAAACCCTGATAAGAAAAACTATCTAGCTTTCACAAGTAGGAGACTGAAACCACACGAGAAAAATTATACGATCAGCGAAATCGAGCTGTTAGCGATATTGCACGCGTTGCAATATTGGCGAAAGATCGTATATGGGTTTCAGGTCATTCTAAGAACGGATCATAAAGCCTTAACCTTTTTGATGAAGACTGATTTATCCAGTCAAAGGTTGATGCGTTGGGCTTTCTACATTCAACAATTTGATGTCAAGATAGAGTACTGCCCAGGAAAAGAAAATATAGTTCCAGACTACTTAAGTAGACAGCCAGAGTCCATAGAAGAGGAAGTAATGGCTATAGATTTGGAAGACAGGGATCAGCGTACTCTTAATGAGTTAAGAAGCATTAGTCAAAGACAACGGGAGGATCCATGGATGAACATGCTCATATCTTTCCTTGAGGGAAGCTTGATAAGAGGAACACCAGCGTACACGGAAGCTAATAAGATAGCTCAAGACTACACGTTTTATAATGGATTATTATATAAGTTTGTAGACTCTGACCATACAGAATTAAGGATTGTTGTACCTGCAATTTTGCAGAGGAAAATGGTATGGTTAGCCCATAGATCGTTCGGACATATGGGAGTCGACAAAACAGTCTCGATGCTGAAAGAAGCATTTGTATGGCCGAGACTGAGAGAAACTGTAAGGGACACGCTAAAGACATGTGATCTATGTCAAAGGATCAAACCTAATGCATTTCTGATGAGACAGAAGCCTATACCATTGTTGCCCGAAAGGCCCGGCCAAATCATATCTATTGATAATTTTGGACCTTTGCCAAAGGCAAGAAGAGGAAATCGACACATAATGGTGGCTATGGATGTCTTCACTAAAATGGTTGTCCTTGCTCCCATACAGAAGACTAGTACCAAACAGGTGTTAAAACGACTCAAAGAAAAAGTGATGCCGATTCTGGGAAAACCTGAGAATTTGTTGTCGGATCACGGCAGTTGTTTCACCAGTGTAGAGTTCAGACGAGAATTAGAAAGACTTGGAATACGTCAGATTTTGTCAAGTATTCGCCATCCTGAGGCAAATCCTGTAGAAAGAGTGATGAGGGAAACGGAAAAGTACTGTAGAATATACTGTGCCGAAGAAAATTGGAAGTGGATAGATATCTTGGATATTATCGAATTTTGTATAAATAATACAATCCATGAATCCACGGGAGAGATACCCATAACGTTACATCGGAATGAGCAACCAGAAAGACCTTGGAGTCTGGTAATTCCTAGGCCAGCAGACGCTCAGCCTGGAAGAGATGTACGCATTAGAAGAGCCTTTGAGCATCTAAAAGCTCAAGCCGACAGGAGGCAGAGAAGAAATAGGCATAAGAGGTATCATCGACCATTATTAGCAGGAGAAATGGTGTTAGTAAAAAGACCAGCCATTTCGGATCCAGGGAACCGTGTGTACAAGAAGTTCCAGAAAATGTACCACGGACCATATCAAATAATCAGAGATTTGAGGAATAACGCATATAGAATTCGGCACTGTGAAACGGATCACGAAGTGACCATGAATTCAGCAAATTTGAAATTATATTACCCTCCCGAAGATTTCGATGAAGCAAATGAACAAGCCCTGGTTATGGAAACATTTAGAGATGAATCCGCTTTTGACATAAACAAGAATAAGGAAGAAATAGAAAATAGAGCTCAAGCATTCGAGTGCGAATGCAAATTGGAGAAATTGTATTGGGAAATTAAAGAAATAATTGAGTTTATTGAAGAAGAAAATTTCAATTTAAGAAAGGAAAATGATGAAATAAGGAAACGGGTAGGGATAGGCCAAACCCGTAAGGAAGAATGAGGTTTTGGAGATTTTATAGTCCAGACAAATAAAGAAGAAAGAAAGGGTAGGGATAGACCACACCCGTAAAGAAGAATGAGGGTCTGGAGATTGTATAGTCCAGACAAATAAAGAAGAAAGAAAGGGTAGGGATAGACCACACCCGTAAAGAAGAATGAGGTTCTGGGGACTTAAAGCCCAGACAAATAAAGAAAGAAAGAAAGAAAGGGTAGGGACAGAGCATACCCAACCTACAAAATTGCCGGATACGACTTTAAAGAAATAAAAACAACAGTAAATACGGACGGCGTTATGATGGCTTCGACGAATAAAGAAAGATAAGATTAATTGAAATAAATTTCCTCAAAAAAAAATTTCGAAAATTTATTTACCTAAGGAGGGGAGAGATGAACCCATGTGCCATAGGGTCCATGGAGGTCGAATCCATGCATTTGGGGAAGAAATGAATGAAACGTACAGTTTCTAATGTAACTTAGAGAAAGATCAAGCTAGGATGCTAGCCTAATATGGTGCAAGAGGCGAGGACCAGGTGTTCGAGAGATGAGATCACCCCTCTTGACATTCAGAAGGGAGCTAGTCATGAGTATTAATA
Source organism: Meconema thalassinum (assembly GCA_946902985.2). Classification (NCBI taxonomy): domain Eukaryota; kingdom Metazoa; phylum Arthropoda; class Insecta; order Orthoptera; family Tettigoniidae; genus Meconema; species Meconema thalassinum. Next base: position 596,896,148 of record OX336388.2, on the reverse strand, counting down.
ACTGAGTGGAAATTTCCCACTGTTAGACAAGGAAGCCTGATTCGGAAATCGAGCTGAGCTTGCTGGAAAACGACAACACCGCTTATGCGCCAGAAGAGGAATAATTAAATTTAACCCGTTTACGAGTATAAAAATGAGTAAACAAGTACAGTACGGTGAATCATTTCGAATGAGAGATTTTTTAGTAAAGAAAAACCCTTTAAATATTGCACAGGAGAAAACTGCAAACGCAAGTAGACGTCATCGGGGAATTACCAAGGCTGGTGTAGAGGGGAGAGTACAAAAGAACTGCAACACCCACACAATTGAGGACGAGAAATTAATTAATATCTCCGAATTGCACGATCGATTTTTAGGTGCAATGAGATTATTTGACATTGAGAAGACGAGCTTTCGGAAGGTATAATTTTTATAATTGTGCAACCATTATTTTAGAAGTTGGCCACAGAAAGGGCTAGAGTCTTATCTTTTTGTAGCGAAAAGGTATAAAACTCCTGGCCTCACCAAGCCAATCATGCAGTTATTCTGACAACCCGTGAGGGGTGTTACTACGCATCAGTACAAGCAGGTCCAAATAGCCCAAGGGGGGCGTTGCTACGCATCAGTATTCAGACAGCCGTGTGGGGCGTCACTCTGCGTCACATCGAAGACAGTTTACCAGTACTCCTTGAAGGGAGAAACGCTGTATTACACCGCAGAATTAATATCCGATAGCCATAGGCGTCGCAGTATTAACAACTTGCTTGCCTCCATAAGGAGTGGTAAAGAAGAAATTTAAAGTATCGCCGTGTTGAAAGATTAGGAAAATCCTAGTTACAGGATTTAGGTCCGATAGTACATAAGTTACAGTGAAAAGTTCGTAAGATATAGTCAGAGCAGGCTGCGAACGTTGGACTTAAGGCGATAGGTCGTTAAATAGACGAACGAATATATCATAACGTACGGAAGTACCGTAACAGAAAGATAAACAGTTATCTAAATTAAAGAACCCAAAAAGGGAAGAATAGAGTAAGGTTCGGAACGTATTTCAGAAACGTAGGAGTGCTTGAACCGATCAAATAAAGAAGAACGGAGACTATAAACATTATCTCCAAAGAGCAGACGAACTATTCTAAAGCATTAGACTCGAGAAGTACTAGCTGCTATAAAATAAATCCATAGGTCATCGATAGGTTATCGAGGAGACCTCGATCCGAATAGACTTTCGCTAGGATCGATAAACCAGATCTACAAAGAAGCCGTTCAAGCTAGAGAAATAGCCGGTCATCCAGAATAGGATTAGAAGAATTAGGATTCCAGGGAACAGTAGATGTTTCGAGACTTTCGTATTCTGCAGGATAGGAAGCCGACATTGAATAAATTTCACCCTTGGAAACGGGAAATTAAGAGGTCACGTGTGATAGGCTAAGAAATACGGCCTAGTGATCAAGAATTGTGAAGTGTAAATTTATCAAGATTGTGTGTTAAATTAATATTTTTTAGTGTTTATTGTGTGTTCTAAAGAGACACACCAGTGTATAAAAATGTCGTCAATGTTAAGTGTATTAAATATGTGTCAAGAAGTGTTTGTACATAAGATTAATTTCTATAATATGGAGTAAAATTTCAAAGTGGGCCAAAATGAAACACCGCACAAGAATAAAGGTCATGGGACGACCTTAAAAACATGTAAGTAATGAATTTCATTCTATTTTGGGGTCAGGGAATGATTGTGTACAAATCCACCGGAGTTTTTGAGTAAAAGGGATGTGTTTTAATAAATAAATACTGAATAAACAAGAACGCGGTCTGAACAATAATAGAAATTTGAGAAATTATAAATAATTATGTAAAGAATAAAATCCCGTAGAGGAAATATGTGAATAAAATGTTAATGTATTTAACGAATGTCATAAGAGCAAGCGAAGTATCAGTAATTATCATGAAAGATATTTAAATAAAGTAAATTTGAGACATGAAAGAAATAGCTTTTGAGCTTGTGTAAAGAATAACGAGATGAAATAATAATAATAATAACCAAGTAAGGAAATATTAAATAAAGATCAAATTAATTGATGTGAATAAAAGATCGTTAGAGCCTTAATAAAAAGTATAGACATGATGTTTAAATGCAGGTTCTTGAAATAGAGAAAGTTATTGTCAAAGGAAAAGAATAATATAAAATTTGAAATGTGTATCAATGGTTAATGTGATATTATCAGTTCTTTGGATGACGCTAGGCCTAAAATGTATAGCGCAAAAGGAGCGCAATTAAAGTAAAATGTCACGCTGGGAACGCGTAAAAGTTAATGTACTTGGTAAATTATTTATGAGAGGTAGTTGATTGTAGCGAATTGAGATTTGGTATAAGTCCTCTATTTGTGACGTAGTATCACGAGGCATTGTGTATGTATTGAAAGGGAGCAAATGTATGGTATTGAGCGTAGGTCTATTAGCTATTGGCTGACCCTAAATCGCATTGTGTATAGTCCTCTATAAGGGAAAGGTTCCCGAGGCATGTGAAGAGATTCGAACTCAGAATCATCTTATTTTGAAAGCCCCTTTATTATTCGTCGTTAATTACTCTTCCACAATCAATGAGGACCTTTCATAATTAATAAACGCCAAGATTACGAATGTGGTTTATAAGCCCAATAATATTGTTGTACGTACACGAAGAATAAAAGGCCAGGTCTCCACAAAGAACTGAGAATGGAAAGTTTGTGTTTTGTGAAAGCATTTAAAGAGAGCTCTAGCTCGGGCCAGACGGGAAGGAGCCCGCATAGTCATAAATAACTATCATGTTTCACGGCCAGACCCTCGGAGTAGGAGGGGTGTCTGGAGGCCGTCGTGTAAAGAGAAATGAATACACCAGGAGTGTTTAAAGTTGTTAACGACCCGGGCGTTGAACCGAGGTCCTTGTAGATTGATATTTCCGCTTGCCTGTTCAGATCGTAGTTTTCTTATGTGATAATGGTCTTATAAGACATATGAGATAAATAACAATCCCTATTGTAATGTTGTATGGAAGTAGGATTCCACGAGTTAATTGAAGGCAACTAGGTTTCGGGAGTAACTATAGTTTTTTGACTGTGTCAAGTATCTTCATACTCTGGAGTACACAAGTAATTTCCTGATTACCTTAATGCATTTATGAAACTAGAGAGAGATGATAACAGCTGAAAATGTGTGAACATGCCCAAAATATTGAGTTAGATAATTAACATAGAATTTTAAATGTAATGATACATTTGTTTTGAGGATTAAGAAAATATAAAAAGTAGTATTTGAGGTGTACAAAGAATGACACCATTATTATATAAAGCATGGAGCCAAAGAGCTCGGAGTTATATGAAACTTACAGCTGATGCTTTATGGAAGAAAAACTAATTAGGAATTGTTGGTTTATATGGAGACCATATGTTTTAATACAATATTTGTTTATTATATTTGTGATTCCTTGTTCATTGGGAACAAGTAGATGATTATGGGTCAGTAATTTAATTGTTAAAGTGTTTGTAGCGCCATTAATTTTATTAATTAAATATGTTAAAATAGGAGTTGATTTTGTTGTTATTTTTGAAAGTGTATCCTCTAATTAATCCAAAATATGTGAGTCACAGAGTGGGGGAACTTACCGCTGCCCCGAAAATTCCGAATTGAGCTACGCTGGTATACTGTGATTGGCATATTTCTTGCTAAAAGGGCACAGTACAGAATACAAAATTTGGTTGAAGTCCAATGGATAGCATGGACGTTACATTCAGTTAGTGTTTCGATCTATCAGCGCGCGTAAAATCATGTTGGCAACAATATCATGCATGTATTGGTCATAAATAATCTGAAATATTATGGTCTCTTGTTGTGCCGATTTTGGAAGAAATCCATTTGTTAGTAAGTTATAGAAGTTATATGTATTTTAAAATTGGACCTATTAGAAGGCTTAGAATCATGTTGGTAGCACAGGCGTATATTAGTTACTCCAAATTTATTTAGAATGCAAGGTACTATACGTGTGCATAGTTTAAAGCTGTCGGCATGCATAGTTTCTGATGTATTGGTACGTGGATAACATAATAGAGAGAGCATTTATTAACAGTTGGCAGGCCTGGTGGCTCTTAAGAATACGCTCAGTCATATCTGTTTATGTACACATAGTATATAAGAAATTGGACCTATCAGCAAGCTTAGAATCATTTTGGCAACACTGCCATGGATGGCCTCTTCGAAATTAATCTAAAATATCTATATGTGTGCCAATTTCGAAATAGCTCCCATGAATACCTTCCAAGATATCCAACATGGAGCTCAAATTTCAATTACGGTTTTTTAGAAGTTGGTAGCAATGACATCATTTTCAAATATGGGCTTGAGATATTCAGGTATAGACCTTTACTCATATCAAATTTGGTTTCGATTGCTGCAGCCATTTAGGAGTTGATAGGGGTGCACACACACAGACAGACAGACACACATTTGACCGGTTCGATCTCATAAGTTTCCTTTTACCTCAATTTTGCAAAATGTGAAAAGTAGGCTAAAAATAGTTTTAACTTATAAAGTTTACTTTTGTAGCTGTCACAACGAAAGTTCAAATTTGACGAAAATCCTCTATTCTCTATTTTTATAAGTTCAAACGAAATCACAAGTTAATTTATACATTTACATCACGTTTATTTACAAAACATAGGTAACATTTATCTACAAATCAAAAAAACAATACAAACAAGCTATATTTTTGCTACATCTGTGTGGGTATGAACTTTCTCGTATTAGCCCCCATATACTGTATAAATACCCATGTTCTCATTATATTGTCCTTGATAACGTTGACCAAAGTCCATCACGTCTTGTGGAAACGTTTCCCTGGCTCTTCTGAATATGCCCCTCAGTTATCATTAAATTGGTCCTAGTGAGCACGTAACATGTGTAACAAGAGACATTCTGCAAACCATGAGTTTAAAGTTCCCAAGCACAGTGGAAATACACTCTTTGTAATTCTTAGCTTCCGTATTTTCAAGGAAGCCATGGATCATTGCTTTAAGTCTGGACCATGCTTTCTTTTCGTGGGTGTTGAGTATTTGAAGAAATTCTTCAATGGCCATTAGTTTCATTATTTGAGGACTGACGAAAATAACATTTTTAATTCTAGTTTCTGACAATTAAAGAAGAAAATTCTTTAAATATTGAAAAGCTTCAGAATCCAGATAAAAAGACTTTACAATCTGCTTCATGAGAACCAATTTCATATGCAACGATATTTATCATTGCCTTAAGTACAAAACTAAACTTTATTAATCACTAGCTGAAGTACCCGTTCTTCGAACGGCTTTTAGTACTTGCTGGCCTAAATCATTAATATATATAATCACACATTCGGAATGTAGTTATGCTATTTCCATGTTACCAACTACATGTGTAGACTACATGCATTTTCACTCACCCAATTATTAATCTAAGGTAGGAAGAGTGAAAATCATCAGCCTGCTTTCAGTCGACCGACCGGATCAGGGAATGGAATGATTAGAACCCCCATCTAGCAGCAAGGATATGAACTGTGCCGGCTGCCGAAGCCTGTCGTACTCCCCTGGGGCAATGATTAAATGAATAACAGATGAAATGAAATGATAGTGGAGATTGTTGCTGGAATGAAATTGTGACAGGGAAAACCGGAGAACCCGGAGAAAAGCCTGTCTGCCTCGGTTTTGTAGGTGAGAAAGTGCGTTTATATATTGGAAATAAATATCAGCTTCTATGTAGTAAAAGTTAAATAACCTGTCTTAAATATTGAACACCTATCGTTTAACGTCTTCATACTATATTTAAACATATACACATTATGTTAAAAATACATCACACTTGATAGCAATTGTCATATCCGCAATAAGTAATATTGCGGAAACTACGTACCATGTCATGATAAAGAGTAACAGTAACGAACAAACTTCAATTATCCCAAGTAATAATAACAAAAAACAAATTAATCACAGACAATTTTCCTAAGTTTATGCCATGTCTTGTGCGAGATTACGCCTAGTAACTCCGAGATGGTTCATCAGCGGGCTCTTGTGGTCTATTTGCGGACTACCAAAGGAGTAGCAAACTGCGCGATACCTCAACTCTTATTTAGAACACCTCCGCTACTTTACTGCGAGAGCTCAACTCTAAAACAGTCTTTCACCTCCCTATAAAGGCTTCCAAAATGATTGTATATTGAATTTCAGGGCCAAGCAATTAAAACTCAGCAACTTTTCTAGGTTTACGCCGTGTTTTGTGCGGGGTTCTTTTATTGGCCGTGAAAGGCAAAGTACCAATTTTATTGAAATAAATTAGCCCAGTTCTGCAGTAAGATTAATATGAACACTAAATAAACTAATGTGACAGTCGGTAGTCTTCGACACATTCGTCTGTGAATTTGGGTTTCTGATCATGGTAAAATCGACGAAAAGCAGATAAATATTGGCCAACAGAAATATTCAGTTAACAAAAACAAATCGATAAAAAGGATGAAAGCATACCGTGCTAAAAAGAAATCACTATAACATTGTGAAACAGCGAAAAGATCCAAATACTCACATACAATAACCGGCCCAAAGAGTATAAAATTAGACTGAAAATCACGTCTCGTTTTAGACCCCACAAACTACCTCTATAAATAAAACAGTTCATGTAGTGACAAACATGGGCTAACATCGCTCGGCATTGACCGCGTTTTATAGCACATACTGTATTTAGGTTTTACTCGATAACCGTTGGAGATACAAGAAAAGTGATAAGACCTTTCGGATAGAAAATTAAATTTTAAAGCTCCTATATGCCATCAAACGTTTGCTATTTCTTAGCGTACTCTTTTAGTTGAAATGGAAATATGAAAGTTTGAAATCAAAAAGTGTAGTGACGTCACTAAAATGGTCGCCATTTGTAAATATTGCAAAATATCGAAATCAAAACTAGCCTGGTAAATCAGCTACATCCATGCAAAATTTCATTTCAATTGGACCAGTGGTTCTTGCGTGATTGACTAACAGGACGACAGACAGACAAACACCATCTCATTTTTATTAGCCTACTTTCGATTTTTGCAAAAAATGAAAGTAGACTTATGAGATCACTACAGAGCGAAAAAAAGTGTGTCTGTCTGTGTGTATGTGTGTGAGTCTGTGTGTGTGTGTGTGTGTGTGTGTGTGAGTGTGTGTACTCTGAATGTCTGTCCCCCCCTATCAATTCGAACACGGTGAGCGCAAATTGAACGAAATTTGGTACAATGGTAGCACTAGCAAAGGACACCTCAGTGTCATGTTTTATATCACCGCCATCTTGACGGAAACGTAATGGCGGCCACACAAATGTTCAAAGCTTGAATCAAATTACGACTAACCTAATCATCCGATCTCTACCAAATTTTGCAACAACATACCTTTATGAAGGGGCATCCTTTGTCAAATCTAATAGGTCATTAGCCTAATAGTTTGCGGATGGCGGTCATCTTTGTGTGAAAATCGATTGCCCCTATTAATTCGAACACGATGAAACCGAATGGAACGAAATTTGGTACAGAGGTAGTACTAGCAAAGGGCACCCCTGTGTCATGTTTTATATCGCCGCCATCTTGACGGAAACGTAATGGCGGCCACACAAATGTTCAAAGCTTAAATCAAATTACGACTAACCTAATCATCCGATCTCTACCAAATTTTGCAACAACATACCTTTATGGAGGGAGCATCCTTTGACGAATCTAATAGGTCATTAGCCTAATAGTTTGCGGATGGCGGCCATCTTTGTGTCAAAATCGATTACCCCTATTAATTCGAACACGGTGAAACCGAATGGAATGAAATTTGGTACAGAGGTACCACTAGCAAAGGGCACCCTAGTATCATCTTTTATATCGCCGCCATCTTGACGGGAACGTAATGGCGGCCACCCAAATGTTCAAAGCTTAAATCAAATTACGACTAACCTGTTCATCCGATCTCTACCAAATTTTGCAACAACATACCTTTATGAAGGGAGCATCCTTTGACAAATCTAATAGGTCATTAGCCTAATAGTTTGCGGATGGCGGCCATCTTTGTGTCAAAATCGATTACCCCAATTAATTCGAACACGGTGAAACCGAATGGAATGAAATTTGGTACAGAGGTACCACTAGCAAAGGGCACCCCAGTATCATCTATTATATCGCCGCCATCTTGACGGAAACGTAATGGCGGCCACCCATATGTCCAAAGCTTAAATCAAATTACGACTAACCTAATCATCCGATCTCTACCAAATTTTGCAACAACATACCTTTATGAAGGGAGCATCCTTTTACAAATCTAATAGGTCATTAGCCTAATAGTTTGCGGATGGCGGCCATCTTTGTGTCAAAATCGATTACCCCTATTAATTCGAACACGGTGAAACCGAATGGAATGAAATTTGGTACAGAGGTAGCACTAGCAAAGAGCACCTCAGTGTCATGTTTTATATCACCGCCATCTTGACGGAAACGTAATGGCGGCCACCCAAATGTCAAAGCTTAAATCAAATTACGACTAACCTAATCATCCGATCTCTACCAAATTTTGCAACAACATACCTTTATGAAGGGGCATCCTTTGACAAATCTAATAGGTCATTAGCCTAATAGTTTGCGGATGGCGGCCATCTTTGTGTCAAAATCGATTTCCCCTATTAATTTGAACACGGTGAAACCGAATGGAATGAAATTTGGTACAGAGGTAGCACTAGAAAAGAGCACCTCAGTGTCATGTTTTATATCGCCGCCATCTTGACGGAAACGTAATGGCAGCCACACAAATATTCAAAGCTTAAATCAAATTACGATTAACCTAATTATCCGATCTCTACCAAATTTTGCATCAACATACCATTATGGAGGGAGCATCCTTTGACCAAACTAATAGGTCATTAGCCTAATATTTTGCGGATGGCGGCCATCTTTGTGTGAAAATCGATTCCCGCTATTAATTCGAACACGGTGAAACCGAATGGAACGAAATTTGGTACAGAGGTAGCACTAGAAAAGACCACCTCAGTGTCATGTTTTATATCACCGCCATCTTGACGGAAACGTAATCGCGGCCACCCAAATGTTAAAGGCTAAAATGTAATTACGACCAACCTAATAATCAAGTCTCTACCAAATTTTGCAACAACAAATCTTTATGTGGGAAGCATATTCTGACCAAACTGCTAGATCATCAGCCCAATAGTTTGCAGATGGTGGCCAAGTATGTGTGCAAATCGATTCCCCCTATCGATTCAAACACGGTGAAACCGAATTGAACGAAATTTGGTACAGAGGTAGCACTAGCAAAAGGTAACTCAGTGCCATGTTTTACATCGCCGCCATCTTGGCGGAAACGGAATGACGGCCACCCAAATGTTAAAAGCTTAAATCAAATTTCGACCATCCTAATAATTTGATCTCTACCGGATTTTGCAACAACATACCTTTTTGTGGAAAGCATCTTATGACTAACTACAAGGTCATCAGCCCAATAGTTTGCAAATAGCGGCCATTTATGTGTGCAAATCCATTCCCCGGATCAATTCAAACACGGTGAAACCGAATTGAATGAATTTTTTTACAGAGGTAGCACTAGCAAAGGGCACCTCATATTCATGTTTAATAACCCTATAGCACGTTGTATTTCAACAAGCTACTACAACCAACATTCAATTATACTCCTTGAAAAGGACAAAGTGTTATAACAATACCCATGCATTTAGGAGAAAGTAGGCTATATGTTCTCTACTGAACATCTTGTTTTATATATTAGTATGATGAATGGCGTTTGTGGATACTGTTCTATGTAGACAGTCAGGATATAATATGCTTTAATTAATAGACTCAACACAAAATGTTTTGTTTGTTGACTTGTGTAATATGCCACAAAAATTAATCGCATGAGATGTTTATATGTCATTGAACTCAATAGGGATCAAACCCGTTTTCATTGGTGTTGATGATCATTGCTCAACCCAGAGCGTTACTCACTCCGATTATGCAATAACTGAACGCTACTCTGGTTATCCTTACGTCACCCAACTTGCTTCTGAACGTTGAGAAGTGCCTTACCGTCACTGGCGCCGTCCTCCTTGGCACAGAGTTCAACATGTTTACGTAGAGTCTCTTCGTAGCCATCTGAATACTGCCCGGTAACCTGTAACAAGAATATATTTCCTAAACGTTAGTAAGGAGAAAAATGACATGAATCATAGCCTCCTTTTGTTTATGGTGTTTGAAGCCATTTTTTTAGCGTAATCGAATTTAATGTTATTCAGTCGGTCAGCACGAGTGTACCCAATTATAACGGGTGGTTTCCTAATCCACAAACACAATTTTACATGAGATTAATTCATACATTTGGATGACCAGTTTCGATCGTCAGGCGATCATCATCAGTATGGGCACATATTTAGTTGCAGGAGTTGTTAAACTAACACTGCTAGTCAATATTTCTGTTAGTTATGTGTGATATGTTGTTAAGATACAGAAACTCGTGATCGAACTTCAAATTTGGTTACTTGGTGTGATTATGTGATTGCTGTTATATGGTCAGGTTAGAGTAGATTGTACACTTAGCTGCTTGAGTCGTTTGTGGTGCTGATGCGAGCAGCTACTCTCGTACACTGCCTGCACTCAGTACACATATAACATGTGCTGGTATATTTTTAGCCTAGTTTCGATTTTGCAAAAAATTCAAGTAGACTTATGAGTTCTACACAGGGCCAAAAATTGTGTGTCTGTCTGTCTGTCTGTGTGTGTGTGTGTGTGAGTGAGTCTGTGAGTGTGTGAGTGTGTGAGTGTGCGTACTGTGAATGTCTGCCCCCCCCCTATCAATTCAAACTCGGTGAAACCGAATTGAACGAAATTTGGTACAGAGGTAGAACTAGCAAAGGGCACCTCAGTGTCATGTTTTATATCGCCGCCCTCTTGACATATACGTAATGGCGGCCTTCCAAATGTTCAAAGCTTAAATCAAATTACGTCTAACCTAATCATCCGATCTCTACCAAATTTTGCAATAACATACCTTTATGTGGGAAGCATATTGTGACAAAACTACAAGATCATCAGCCCAATACTTTGCGGATGCCGACCATGTATGAGTGCAATTCAATTCCCCCTATCAATCTAATCACGGTGAAACTGAATTGAATGAAATTTGGTTCAGAGGTAGCACTAGGAAAGGACTCCTCAGTGTCATGTTTTATATCGCCGCCATCTTGACGGAAGCGTAATGGTGGCCACTCAAATGTAAAAATCTTAAATCAAATTACGACCAATCTAATCATCTGATCTCTACCTAAGGTTTGCAACAACATACCTTTATGTGAGAAGCGTTCTTTGACCAAGTTATAAGGTCGTCAGTCCAATACTTTGTATATTGCGGCCATGTATGTGTGAAAATCGATTCCCCCTATAAATTCAAACACGGTAAAACCGAATTGAACGAAATTTGGTACAGAGGTAGCACTAGCAAAGGGCACCTCAGTGTCATGTTTTATATCACCGCTATCTTGACGGAAACGGAATGGCGGCCACCCAAATGTTAAAAGCTTAAATCAAATTACGACCAACCTAATCATTTGATCTCTACCATATTATGGAACAACAAACCTTTTTGTGGGAAGCATCCTTTGACTGAACTACAAGGTCATCGGACCAATAGTTTGCAGATAGCGGCCATGTATGTGAGCAAATCGATTCCCCATATCAATTCAAACACGGTGAAACCGAATTGAATGAATTTTTTTTACAGAGGTAGCACTAGCAAAGGGCACCTCATATTCATATTTAATGTCCGTATAGCATGTTCTATTTCAACAATCTACTACAACCAACATTCAATTATAACCCTTGTAAAGAACAAAGAGGTATAACAATACCCATGCATTTAGGAGAATGTAGGCTATATGTTCTTTACTGAGCATCTTGTTTGTAAAATAAAATGCCTTTCTCTTATGAAATTAGTCATTGAATTAATGACCAAATATGTGGATAAATTATTATTTAAAAAGTAGTTCCACGAATAATTATACGGCCTATTTTCATATATCCTACTTAAACAAAAGTTTGGGGCTTTTCAGTCGGTCAACACGAATGTACCCAAAAAGAGCTGAGTTATTCCCAAATCCTGAAATAAATTACTTGAGATTAATAAATACACTAGGATGACCAGTTTCTATCGTCAAGCGATCATCATCAGATTCATTACACTTAGGCTATAACATCTATGTTTGAGAATACAGGGTAAAAATATTTAGTTAGTTAGCTAGTTAGTTATTGTTGTTTTAAGGGGAGGAACTACGAGGTCATCTGCCCCAGATTTACAATATGTACATTTATTTAGTTGCAGTATTGGTAATGCAACTGTCGGTGTATGCTAAAAGTAGTATACAGAGTGGTCCACCAGCCCCTTATTATTTAGTTTTATGAAACCCAACTAACATTGCATTTCTCCCGATGGTCGATATTGCTCTGCGCTCTGTCTGTGTGACAGCTATGTAATTGGGTCATGTGCCTAGCAAAGAAAAACCGACCGTAAACTTTTCCCCGCCAAATACTGTGGCACATTCTACTAATATATGACATTTTGCTCCTTGAAATAACACACATACACGTAATACGATCGAATTAATAGCTTACGCTCCGTGATCGGTAATAGTAGAAAGTTAAATCAACACCGTAAACCATGATTTAAGACATTGACATGGACTTAAACGTTTGAGGGGGGACGGACAAAGTAACTACTGAACGTTTAGCGCGTGGTATATACCATGTGTTGGTGGCTGAGTCGGTTAAAGCCTGGCCGTACGTGGTGGGCACGAACGTGTAGAATAGTGCTTCGAACCCAGTGGTAGGCATACTTTTTCGAACGAAAGCCCACGCTCCATTTTACTGGGGATGTACATTGCCACATTTATTCCCTTACGACGAATTTTTGTGAAGAGTACGTTGAATCTTGCTGATTTATACAGAGAATACGATCGAATTGGAACGTTATACCACGTGACCTGTAATGCAGAAAATTAAAAAATCTGGCATGGATATTAACATAACATATCGAAGTGTCACTCTGGAGGTCCGCGTTCGATTCCCAGCTCTGCAAAGGAATTTAATACTTGTCTGAGGGCTGAAATTGGGTACACTCAGCCTCGTGAAGCAAATATAAGAAGAGGTGGGTTCGATTCCCAACTCAGCCACTGTGGAAGTGGTTTTCCGTAGTTTCCCACTTCCCCTCCGGCCGAATTCCGGAACGGTTTCTGTCTTAAGGCCACGGCCGCCTCCTTCCCAATCCTTAATTGCCGTGGCCTTAGGATAGGTACCATCCCGGCATTTGCCAGAAGACGAAGTGGAAAACCACGGAAAACCACTTCGAGGATTGCTGAGGTGGGAATGGAACCCCCTTTACTCATTTGGACCACCCCAGGCTGAGTAGACCCCGTTTCAGTCCTCATACCACTTTTCAAATTTCGTTGCAGAGCCGAGAATCCAACCCTGACCTCCGGGGTGGCAGCTAGTCACGCTGACCACTACGCAACGGAGGCGACTCTATTCGTGATTATTAGAATTTTAATAGCTCAATATTTATCCCAGAATAATTTTATTTTTTTAATTTTTTATTTAGTCAATTTACCCTCTAGGTTGGTGGTTCCCACGGACTCAGCGAGGGAACTCACCACTACCGCCTCTATGGGCAGTGTCCTGGTGCTTGGAACATCTGGTCGGTATGGATACAACTGTGGAGGTGTGATCAGCACTTCGCCCAGGCGGCCTCACCTGCAAAGCGAACAGGGGCCTCATGAGGGAGGGGAAGGGATGGAAGATTGGGATGGATAGGCTAGGAAGAGGGAAGGAGGCGGCCGTGGCCTGACAGTAGGTACTATCCCCGATAATCCGGATAGTAGGCTGTCAGAAATCCGCCCCCTCAATCGGATTGCCAATAATCGATTGCACCGGCACAGCTACATCAATGAAAATGGCACTGACAGATACTACCGAGATTAGAGCACAGTAGTTAACATGAAATTATTGTGGAACACACCAAAATATACGGGGTTTCATACTTACCTTTTACTTACCTATTCAATTTAATCTCGAGTCTGGGTTTTCAACTGGATCACTTAATAGTATGCCCTCACAATAACCTCCACCACGATATTTAAAATGAACCAAGTCGGAGACCAGAAAATTTAAACTGCACAATAATTTATTTCACATAAAGAAAAAAAAATATTTTAACAAAATTTAACAACAAAATAGTTATGGCTGTCTGAAGCCATTGTCAATGCAACCATGTCCTCCTGTAGGACTGTAGACTTCACATACAAAAATTCAGCTTTCTCTAGCTCAAAAGAACGTTATAATAACAACAATGCACATTGGAATGGATAAGGGAGCTGGGACGAGACATATAGCATTTGTTTCCTTGTTCATGAACTTCATAATTTAGTTCATTGACACACATTTATTAATAACCGCAAGGCCGCTAAGTAGTTGACCTTGACCTCCACCATTCAGTTATCTGGCCACCTGCAATACACCCTATGCAGTGTTGCATGCTTGCTTCGTCAAATGGACGCAGATGCCTAACCAGTGTCACCATATGCTGGCCAACGCAGAGTCTAGCTCTCATTCAAAACAATTTAAAAGCTCACATCTCAACTCAAATATTATCACGCAAAATTTATACAAGTTCCGTTCACAATGCAATGGATTACTCTGTTAATCTCAAATCTTATTTAAATGTTTATTCCAATTATCGAACTAGCGTTGTTTAAATGTTAATAGCAAAACACATAATGTTATATCATAGTGTTCAATAATTATTTATAACATTTAGATTGTTCATAACTTAGTCAAACGACAATTGAAAAATTTTTACACGCCTCTATTAATCCAGTTTGTTTCAAATTATTATTATAGATATTTACATAGTTATTTACATTATTTATATTTTATTTATATTTGAAATACATTAACCACACGTTTATCCGGTTGATAATTACTTAAATCGTGGTGATATAATCGACCAATGAAGGTTAGTTATATTTAAATTTTATATTCAGGTTTAATAAGTTTAATAATTATTATCTGTGACGGTAACCTCCATTCAAAATCGTTATCTCAAATTATTTAAACACTCTTGTTAATTTTAACAGTAACTTCACATGAATAAAATTCAATGGACCTGAACAATACACTCAGCGGAAAAATACCTCGCTCAAAACGCACAAAATTGCACAAAAATTGGCCCGTAATTCATCATATATCTCATTATATATGGCATCAAAATGATCCACAATACACACAAAAAACCTTCGCTTATAAATTCATCATCATCATCAATATTACTGTGGGAACCTCCTTCACTTATTAAAGGGCATTATTCATCAGCGACTTTTACACGTCCACTGAACTAACGATTATACATCCATAGTTCCTCTTTAAAAATTCTTATATTCATCAATTGTATCGAAAACTGTTATTATATTTAACCTTCGTGGGTTTCATTCATGAAGCGATATGAAGTAAAAATTTGGCAGTCACAAATAAATTTAATAGCAAATACGATTAGACACGCCTCCCTGGTCTATCAAAATGAATTAATCTCATCATAATTATCGCAGTATAAAAATACTATATTCAAGCAAAATTCATTTAACTGCAGAAATAGTCGAATAGAATGCAAATAGACTAGAAAATGTAAACATTATTGTTTCAATCTAGAATTGAGAAAATCTCCTATCAAATGTTCATTACTATAGTGTACTGAATAAATCGTATTCAAAGTTCATATTTCATAAAATTGTCTATAATGCAATGGTATTTCAGAATTGACTAAAAATGTCTGTGTTTCAATCATGTTCATAAAAACGACTAGTATTTCCAAGATCGCCGATAAAGTAGTAGATTTTAACGCTCTAAAATCTTTTAATCATTCTTCTTTCTTGAAGATGACAGAAAATTGGTCAAAGTAATTTACTGAATAGAATTACTTTAATAAAATGACACGCTGTCTGAATTCAAATTTGCCATAGAAAATCGTTAACTTTACAGTCAAATCGTGACTACAAAAATATGCAAATTACTGAAAGAATATATAATATCAGTCTCAACTGATCCAAAATTATGTAAATATGCCAATGACATAATAATGTCTCAAAAAATCGTAGAAAAAGGCATACATCTGCAAAGTGTACAGAGTACAGAAACATCTAGCAAAAGAATATGGGGCAATCAAATATATGACAGAAAATATGGGAAAGATAGTTGCTCAGATCTCGCTAAATGGCTCAAATAAATCAAGAAACGTTCACGACTACCTTATCTGTTGATTGAAGTTCTAGAGGAAAATTTCAAAGAAGACTGTTGCTGGTTCCATTTCACCACAGGATAGATGTGCACCGACCTCGAACCTGGAACCTGCGCCCTCGGAGAATAGAACAGCTTCCTCCTCCGGAAATCGCACTGCTCCGTGTAGATGATAGACATCCTTCTGGCAAAACTCTTCTTTGTGTGCTGGGAAAAACCCTTGCCCCTCCTGAAAGTTCCCTGAAGTTCTTGTAGAAATCAGCCATGAAGTTCATTGCAAATATTTCCGCAGAAATGTTCATAATTGTGGAGTATGAATTTATTTCCACTGCCATCTGATGTAATTCAGCGATGGATTACGATGCATGAGTGTAGCTGAATGTTCACTACATGCTCGTCTTTGTAGAAAGACGATTATCGAAGCTCCATGTTGCTACTTCACACTACTGATGTATGTCCCAATTGCATTAAAGTTTTAGTCTTCCATCTCCACTTCCATTATAATGTTAGTCGAAAGTACTGCCAGATTGTATAGTTCCATTGTAGAATGTTGCGTTGTATCACCAAATGTAATCTTCAGTATCACGGTTGCAATACACGTGTCTGCCGTAGCGTAGAATGTGGTAGTAAAAGTGCTTCTCAGGATTCGAGAAAAACACTTCTCTCTGCAGTCTTTAAATGCGAATATCTTCTGAAGTATTATAATGAAAATGTTCAACTTTCGCACACGCCTCAATATTGTAATGCACTATTGAATTAGTATAAATGCAGTAGCTAATTCTTGATAGATAAACTTGTAGAATCGTTTATGTGTGCGCTCCAACTTCGCCTAGTTTTAGTAACAGTAAAATTGCACTGCTGGATACCCAATACTGTTCGATGCGGTGGGCTCTGCCACGCTTGCTTATGACGATATGCTTGTTCTATCAGAACACGAAGTCAGACTATGAAGTCAGAATAAAACCACGAAGTGAGAAGCTCCTCTCTGCTGTGCAAGGCCTTTTATCAACTTTGAAGGGGCGTATCCATCCCTACCATAGCTTCTTCTTCCATCATTACTCGAAGTTCCAACTTTGGCTATTCTTGACGGATTTCCAGATTTCAAAAACATATAATTAATTTCTTCAAAATTCCAAATCAATGCCATAACTGAAAATAGTTTTCCACAATTCTGCATGCCAAAAGTTATTAAATATGGTAGTTTCAGTAATCTCCGTCTCCCTCCAAGCTATCATTCATTGGTTCGAGCCTCTCCTCCAATAGCGTAACTTCTTCCTCAGCACGTTTACTTGCTTCCCTGCGACTGCGTCGTAAATCTAAGATCCTTCTCGAACAAAATCGTGACGTCAGCAAGAATCTAAGCTCAGCCAGCCTACTTGCTCGAGCGTTGCGTCATCCACGCCTACGTCATGAATATACACGTCACAACTATGACGGCCATAACTTTATTCACATATGCCAATACAGCCACCGTGGTCTCAGTATAATTCAATTTACGGGGGCAGTACCATCCTGGCATTTGCCCGAAGACGAAGTGGGAAATCACGGAAAACCACTTCGAGGATGGCTGAGGTGGGAATCGAACCCTCTCTACTCATTTGGACCACCCGAGGCTGAGTAGACCCCGTTCCAGTCCTCATACAACTTTTCAATTTTCGTGGCAGAGCCGGGAATCGAACCCAGGACCTCCGGGGCGGCAGCTAACCATGCTGACCGTTACGCTACGGAGGCGACATCCCAGAATAATAATAACAATAATATGACACTTTCTGTATTTACTGCCTTGCTGCGTGGCTCAGCGGTAACGTTCTCGCTTGCTGGGCCCAAGGTTGCAGGTTTGTATCCTGACGCAGTCAGCTGGCATTTGAGGGTGCGCAAATGCGAGGGAGCCGTGTCAGTAGATTTACTGGCACGTTCAAGATCCCCTTCGGAGAAAAATTCCGGCACCCCGACGTCTCTAAAAGCCAGAGTAGTTAAAAGGGACGTAAAACCAATAACATTATAATTATCTGTATTTACTGTATGTTTGGGGCAGTTGACCTCGTAGTCCCCCCCCCCCTTAAAACCTCACTAACCAACTATTACTGTATGTGTATAGCAAGCGCTTTTCGCACAAAAGCCGTTGAAAGAAATTATAGTTTCGGTCTGATGTATTTATTTGTTATGTGTGTCGTCTGAATGAGTCTGAGTTTTCCTTGAAACCAATGAGGTCAAAATTTCGAACACTTGCTTCCATGAATATACAGGATACCTTGCATTCGTTTTACATATCATTATGTCGTCGTCCAAACTGGCTACGTACCATCGGATAAGTATTTTCTTTTTCAGGACCAAATAAACAATCACTCGTTGGAACAGATAGATATGCGTCCGTAATACATCCACAATAAACGACATTTAGCACAAAATTGTACTAGTTCGAGGTTCGAACCTACTACAATGCGACTTCGTTGACAATACTCTATCAATTCTCGATTTAGCCACCATAGCTACCGAGAACCATCGTGTATCGCTGTCACGTATTGAATCTATTCGTAGACATTTCCTGTCCAAATGTAAGAAGGTATTATTCGGAGCTGTGATCGTTTTAATCATGCATTATATTTGAGGTCACTGAAATAACACTGCCACTATTGATTTCTACTATATTCGCGAGCATGTACTCAACGGTAAAGTTTTTCTAAGGTCGTAAAGGAGCAGGTACTAATGTTTTTAGGATGACTATGATATACGCGTTAGTTGGGTTCTCTACCTCCAAAAAAATAAAAAATAAAAAATAAGGGGCTGGTGGACCACTCTGTATATGATGTTAGGTGAAATGCTAAAATGGTGATAGAAATCTGGAGTTTGTCTGTTTGGGGTGACTACATGGTTGTAAAAAGTCAACTATGGTTATACAGTAATATTACAGGCTACTACTTATCTGGTTGTCTTCCTCGATGGAGCTTCGAGCAGTTTCTTATTTCACTCTTACACCAGTTGTGGTCGACTGAACCGGGTGTTATCTCAACGAAACTGGTTTTTCCTTTCTCCCCCCCCCCCCCCTAATTCCTATGTGCTGCCTGAGGTCAGTGCAATGTGTATTTGTGTGATGTTAAATTTAGATAAGATGTATGTTGTTGAATACAGGAAGGTATACAACTATTAATGACCGTGGAACTGCCTGCGCCACGCGTGGACTAAATAGCCATTCGTACTAAGCGCTGCCCGGTCTTTGAAGACGTCCCGGCACCTTTAATACTGCCACGAATACCGGCCTTGGTTTATTGCAGAAAATAGTGCATAGTACTCCTGATCCAGATAACATTTACCTATAAAACACCGCTATCCCCCCCCCCCTATTTTTTATCTAGCTTGGCAGCAACGCTAAGTTGTGTCTTGTTTCAGACAGGTGTGTTTTTAGTAGAGTGAAAATGGGTGAACTCTCCATAAAAGTGTGTTCATTTAGATTGCTGGGATCGTTTCGTTTGGCTAGGTGAATCTCTATTGCTTCCTTTAAGTCAAGAGCTCTGCCTTTCGATTCATGATGATTTATATTTAGGTCAGTCTCGATGTTAGTAAAGCTGTTCTCCGTGTCACACATATATTCGCATACGGCTGAATGTGTACCGTATCTTATTGCATTCCTATGTTCTTTATATCGTGTGTCTACTCGTCTTCCACAATATGTTCGCATACGGCTGAATGTGTTCCGTATCTTATCGCAATCCTATGTTCATTATAACGTGTGTCTACTCGTCTTCCACTCTGTCCAATGTAATTAGCTTGACAACCAGTGACTTGGCATGTAATAGGCCCTGACTTTGAATACGGGTCATGTTTATTTAGATTACTATTTTGTATGTGCCTACCGATTGTATTGTTCGTTGTGAATGCTATTTTTATGGGTATTTAGGGGTACCAATTAAACCGTACCGAAAACACCAGCCTCGATCATTTCAACTAAACAAGACAAAGCGCTCTGGATATAAAACGAATTAAGATTTGCATACATAAGAAAGCAGAAAATCAACCAACAATTATTATACCTTATTCAATTGCAACTAAGTAACTTCTGGCACGCATCCAAATGGGACAGTTTTACCGAGCACCTACATGACACCATCAAAATCAGAGCAACGAGGAAGCACGAAACGCTAGAAAATAAACTAAGTAAACTAGGAGAAACACAGAACATTCAATCTAATGAACAACACACGAATAACAATGAATTCAAGTTCCACAGCAGAGTAAACAACAGATTGAACATAACCTTTTCTCAAGATGAAATAAATATGTTAGACAAAGGTTTGAAATACAACTGCACAGAAGCGCACACGAACCACAATATAAAACAGTAAATCACAGATATTGAGATGGCAGGTCTCAAGCTCCCAGCAGAAGACAGGGAATCAACCAAAAATCTTGCCACCAACGAAGCCAAAATAATCCTCAAACGAGAGGGCGAAAGCAATAACATTCAAAACAACAAACAACTCAAAGAAATAAAGTCATTGAAACAAAAATAAAAGAACATGACTTAATCATCACAAAAGCAGATAAGGGAAACACTACAGTAATTTTGAACAAAACAGAATACATTGAGAAAACAGTCGAATTCCTAAACAACAGCGAAAACAAGGAATTAGCAAAAGACCCCACCAACAAATTCCAAAAACAAATAAAAAGTGCGTTAAAAGAAAAATAATACATATTGACCAAAGCTGAAAAATCAAAACTAATAAACATGAACCCGAAAATACCGTCATTAAGGGGACAACCTAAAATACACCAAAAGAAGTGCCTAATGAGACCAATAGTCAATTGTAGAATTGCTCCTAATTACAAAATCAGCAAAGAGTTACTAATAATCGTAAAACACCGTCTTATAACGACAAAAACAACTCTGTAAAGAAGACAATGGAATTAGTAACAGCATTGAACACCCTACAAATGGCACCTGGCTTGAGGCTATTATCCTTCGATGTAACTAACATGTACACCAATATTCCTATTATTGAGGCAATCAACGCTATCAAAAACAACTGAAAATCCAACAATTCGGCAATGAAACGGAAGAGATTGTGAGATTACTGAAGGTCGTTCTCAGCCAAAACGTGTTTATATTCGACAATAAAATGTACACAAAAACAGAAGGCCTAGAGGTGGGATCACCACTGAGAGGGCTAATCGCTGACATCTTCATTAATGCACTAGACATCGAGTTCTTAGAAAATACTTCAACAAAGGGAATAGTAATATCGAAAAATACGTAGATGATGTAATTTGCATCTACGATACTGTACTAACAAGCGAAGAAACAATTCTACAATCCACTAATTAGCTACACCACTCAATCGAATTCACTAAGGAATCCGAAACAGACCGAAAAATAAATTCTCGACATAACCATTGAACGTAAAGATAACGAAATTTCATATTCCATAGTTCGGAAAGCCACACAAACCTCGCATGCAATCGACAATCAGTCTAATCACCCCAGTACGCACAAACTAGCGGGGATCAATTCAATGTTGCACAGGGCTATTAACATACCAATGTCAAAAGATAACTATAATAATGAAATAAGAACCATTAAACAAATAGCAAAGGAAAACTATTTCCCGCCAAGCAAAATAGACCAAATTATAGCCAAACATAAAAATAAAGATAAAACGATTCTCAAACCGGACATTAATAAGAAAAAATTGCGCTCTTCAACTATGTCAATACGAACACATATAAAATCACTAATCTTTTCAGAAATCAAGGCATAAAAATATCATCCACAACGAACAATACAACCGGTAGTCACATACAAAATAGTAATCTAAATAAACATGACCCGTATTGAAAGTCAGGGCCCATTACATGCCAAGACACTGGTTGTCAAGCTAATTACATTGGACAGAATGGAAGACGAGTAGACGCACGTTATAATGACCATAGGAATGCGATAAGATACGGAACACATTCAGCCGTATGCGGACATATGTGTGGCACGGGGCACAGCTTTACTAACATCGAGACTGACCTAAAAATAATTCATCACGAATCGAAAGGCAGAGCTCTTGACATAAAGGAAGCAATAGAGATTCACCGAGCCAAACGAAACAATCCCAACAATCTAAATGAACACACTTTTATGGAGAGTTCACCCCTTTTCACTCTACTAAAAAACACACCCTGTTGGAAACAAGACACAACTTAGCGATACAGCCAAGCTAGATAAAAATGGGGTGGGGAATAGTGGGGTTTAATAGATAAATGCTATCTGGATCAGGAGTACTATGTACTATTTTCTGCAATAAACCAAGGCCGGTATTCGTGGCAGTATTAAAGGTGCCGGGACGTCTTCAAAGACCGGGCAGCGCTTAGTACGAATGGCTATTTAGTCTACGCGTGTCGAAGTCAGTTCCACGGTCTTTAATAGTTGTGGACCTTCCTGTATTCCTTAACATACATCGTATCTATATTTGACAACAACACACAAATACACATTGCACTGACCTCAGGCAGCACATAGGAATTAGGGGGGGGGGGGGAAGGAAAAACCAGTTTGGTTGAGATAACACCCGGTTCAGTCGACCACAACTGGTGTAAGAGTGAAACACGAAACTGCTCGAAGCTCCAGTGTGGAAGACAACCAGATAAGTAGTAGCCTGTAATATTACTCTATAACCATAGTTGACTTTTTACAACCATATAGTCACTCCAAACAGACAAACTCCAGATTTCTATCACCATTTTAGCATTTCACCTAACACCATATACAGTATACTATATTTAGCATACACCGACAGTTGCATTACCAATACTGCAACTAAATAAAAAATTGTACATATTGTAAATATTTTTACCCTGTATTTTCAAACATAGATGCTATAGCCTAAGCGTAATGGATCTAATGATGATCACTTGACGATCGAAACTGGTCATCCTAGTGTATTTATTAATCTCAGGTAATTTATTTCAGGATTTGGGAATAACCCAGCTCTTTTTTGGGTACATTCGTGTTGACCGACTGAAAAGCACCAAACTTTAGTTTACTTAAGCAACATTGTAAAATGGCTTCAAACCCCACAATATCCTATTTATGTTAATTGCCTCTATCAACTTATAAAATTTCAGTTTGATTGCTGTAATACACTCGTAGATATTGAGGACCATGTAAATATTTCGGATGGTCGCCATGTTGGATTTTTATTATGTAGGTCTTAGAGTTATGTAGGCCTACTATTACATGAAGATCATTGTGTAGGTGTAGTATTCAAACATCAATCAAATGATTAGGACACAAGAAATGAAAATTTCGCAAAGTTGCTATCTAGTGGTTAGGAAAACAATTGAAATACCGGTACATTAGATGCCAGTGGATTGAAAGTTCTATAAGTATTTACCATACCAAGTTTTACTGCACTCGGATGGTTATATCGCGAGAAACGTCCATTTAAATATTTGTAATTCGCGTCGCCGCCATGTTGGATTAGTGCTCACCAGGCTATTGAAAGTCCTATAGGTGAACATAATGTTCATAGCCTCGGTCAACATACAACATTTCAATTTGATTGCTAGCAGAGATAATTAGATATTGAGAACCGTCTGAATATTTTGGTTGGTCGCCATTTTGGATTTTTATATATGTAAACCATAGCGTTATATACTATTAGAAGATGAATTTTGCGTAGGTTCATTATTCAAACGATCACTTCGATCGCATGATTAATACACGAGAAATAAAAATTTAATTTTAAAAATGCGCACAGCTGCCATCTTGAGGTTGTGTGAACAATTGAACTAAATATGATACCAGTGCATTACAATGTGTATAAACATATTCTCTAACTTATTTCACTGCGCTCAGATGGTTAAATCGTGAGAAAAGTCTATTAAAATATCTCACCTTCGCTTGGCCGCCATGTTCGTTTTATACTTTACAGGTTTTTGAAAATATCATAGCTTAACTTCTAACAGTACCCTTTATGACCATACAAAATGTCAGGTTGATATCAGTAATAGTTTCGGAGGTATAGAATGCCGGTGAAATATTTAGCACAGTTGCCATTTTGAGGTTATCTAGACAATTGAACTGAATTGGATGACAGCGCATTACAATGTGTTCAGACATTTGCTGAACCAAGTTTCGTTGCGTTTCGATGGTTAAATCGCGAGAAAAGTCTATTTAAGAGATTCAAATTCGCTTGGCCACCATGTTGGTTTTGCAGTTAACAGGTTTTTGATAATCCTATAGGTGAGCGTGTAGTAGTTCCCTATATAACCCTACAAAATTTCAGGGTGATATTAGTAATAGTTTCAAAGATATATAATGCCGGTGAAATAGTTTGCATGTGGCGGCCATGAATGTGTGCAAATCGATTCCCCCTATCAATTCAAACACAGTGAAACCGAATTGAACGAAATTTGGTACAGATGTAGCACTAGCAAAGGGCACCTCAGGGTCATGTTTTTTATCACCGCCATCTTGACGGAAACGGAATGGCGGCCACCCAAATGTTAAACGCTTAAATAAAATTACGACCATCCTAATTATTTGATCTCTACCAAATTTTGCAACAACCTACCTTTTTGTGGGAAGTATCTTTTGACTGAACTACAATCTCATCATCCCAATAGTTTTCTGATATCGGCCATGTATGTGTGCAAATCGATTCATCATACCAATTCAAACACGGTGGAACCCAATTGAATGAAATTTTGTACATGATATTCATGTTTAATATCCGTATAACACGTTGTATTTCAACAAGCTACTACAAAAAACATCCAATTATACTCCTTGAAAAGGAGTTTTAACAATACCCATGCATTTAGGAGAAAGTATGCTATATGTTCTTTACTGAATATCTTGGTTTTTTTTTTTTTTTTTCATAAAATTAAAATAGGCTAAAATATACATGGGGTGAAGTACTCTCAGAATGACTGCTGTCAGCACCGGGATGCGAACCCCGTACGCTATTGTATCCAGTCCAGGCGAGAACCATGCCTACGGTACGGGCTTCACTGATATTTGCTACGATATAATCAAAGCTAGACACAGAATGATGATTAAAAACACAGAAAATTAGCGCTGTTATTGAAGTATCATTTTTCTTCAGAAATTCCAGGATCATTTCTCAGAGTGCTGCAGCCCTATCAGACCCTTTACTCTCTACACCCCTGGAGGTAGTTCAATGGCTAGAGAAGCGCACCTGAAATCGGAAGATTATAAGTTCGATTACTGGTTACGCCAAGTCATCTTAACTAACTGGTTAACATCTAAAAACGAAGCTTGTAGTTTAACGTGACCGTTAATCTCGAGATCATGAGCCACGGGACCTCCTTTTTACGAGGAATCCGAACCACAGGACGTGGCATTTCACTTCGAAAATCTCACATGCATTGACCGGGAATCGAACCCGGTTCGCCTTGGTGAGAGGCAATCAGCTTGACCGCTGCGCCAGCACGCCCCTGGTTAACATTTACAGAGAACGTACTGATACTATCATATCTCATAGCTTTTCCTATTGACAATTTAATCTGAATGAATACTAATGGGCATTCCATACATTTCTTACACCTTGGTCATTCATAATAATAATAATAATAATAAGTTAATTGGCGTAGGGATGTGGCGACCCCATCGCCCAGTGGGTGACCACTGCAATTAGCCACACGAGTATTGGCGGGAAAACCATACCATTTTAGAGTAGGAGGAAATGCCTGCTCTTAGCCGGAAGACATTTTGAGGCCCTCCAAGGCTCACAACCTTGGTAGTATTTTGTTCAGTGTGAAATATCACTGACCCCAATCTACAATTTTTCAACTGTTCAAAGCATGGAGAAAAAATCATCAGAAGTACTACCCCAGGTGGTAACCAATCCACCTTCACCTTGAGTGAAACCTGCAGGCCTTCGGATTCTGGGGAGCCTGCGCAGACATGCGTGGAGGTATCGGAGACTCCAGGAAAGATCAGTCACAAACGCCGGAATTTCTTTGTTACTTTCAACGCAAACTCACTTCTTAAGGCCGGCAAACTCAAAAAGGTTACTGTTGTCTTGTCCCGATATCAGATATTGATCACTGCAATACAGTAAACAAGATTTACGTATGAACAGTGCTTCGAGTCACAAGGTTATAGAATATTCAAAGGCAAGACCGGTAAACGTGTAGTAAAAAACATTCCACACTTAGGCACAGGATATATTGTCAACAGGAAGATTTTGGGTTCGATTGTGGACTTCACATCCCCTAACATCCGAGTCTCTACTCTTTCTTTACGGTGTACAAATAGAGTTTACACAATGGTGAACGTACATGCGCCAATAAATCAGGCGAATAAGAAGGACCCGGAAGGAACAGACGCATTCTGGGAGGAGCTAGAATATATCCTCTCAAAGGTACCTGACAAACATCCATCATTCTGCTAGGGGATTTCAATGCCCAGCTTGGCAAAGAACGAAAATATCAGAAGATTATTGGAAACTACCCAGCTCACAGGAGAACTAATCGTAATGGAGAGAGGCTTGTGGAGTTATGCAGTGCATTCAATCTGGTCCTAAAGTCAACGGCGTTCAAACACCTACCCAGAAAACAGAAGACCTGGATTTCTCCAAACTCCAACCTTGGTGAATTCCAAATTGTTCATGTCGCCATTGCACGGAAAGCGCAACGAGAGATCCAGAACGTGAAGGTTCTGAGAAGTGGCAAATTAGACTCGGACTACCTTTTGCAAATCAAAGTTAGACTAATTCCAAGAAATAGCAAGAAGATTACTCCAAGAAAAACTGATAAGTTTGACAGAGACAAGCCAAGTAAGTAGTGTATTTGCAGGGGTTCTAAATCCTCCTCCTCCTCACCCTCCTCACAAAATGGCGGCAGGCCGATAACTCCCGAACGCATGGTCGGATTTAGACGAATGAGGTGTCATTGAACTCGGGCTGATACCCCCTTTTCCAATGGACAACATATTTCCACCCCAAAATAAAACCTACCCCTACTAGGGGGTGAAATTGTAATTTTTAATCTCTCTTTCCAATTGCAACATGTGAGAGTTTGAATGCCGATATGGAATGAAACGTTGTTCTACATAAAGTGCATATGTTCGGTGGAAAGCCACCATGAATTAGCATGCCCACTCATGGCTTTTGAAGAGGGTGGGGGAGTGGATCCCTGTGGATGGGTTATTGTTGACAGGTCATTGTTGGCAGGTCATTGATGACAGGTCCTTGTGGACGAGTCCTTGTGGACGAGTCCTTGTTGACAGGTCCTTGTGGACGAGTCCTTGTGGATGAGTCCTTGTTGATGAGTCCCTTTGGACTGATCCCTTTGGACCGGTTCCTACGGACTGGCTCATGAATTTATTTAAATTATGTCAAAGGGCCTAAATACATTTCGCGTGTGTTGAACTGACGTTGTTCCCCAGTCTCCACTACTATAATAGGATAACGATATGAAAGGAAAGTGGCGAAATACATGTGAACATACAAGGGATCTACCTTGGATGTGGATGTGTTCTAACGAGTCATTTGTAGTTGAATGAGAACAATACATGTTCTTAAGATGTTAAAACTATGGAGATGGTACGTGTAGTAAGACGTCTTGTTATTTCCTGTGTGTCATATTACAGACATGGCAGAGAGCGCGCAGATCTCTTGCTATGACTAACACTGCAGTAATTTGAAACCGCAAGTGTTCATGAAGACAATGGGTGATGATCATGCAAAGTTAGCAGTTATTGGATATTACACAGGTGTTCCTTCCGGTGTCATGTTGCTGACATGGCAGAGAGCACACACTGCTGTTACTATGACTGACGCTGCAGTAATTTGAAACCCCAGGTGTTGATCAAGACAATGGGTGATGATCATGCAAAGTCAGCAGTCATTGGATACCACACAGGTGTTCCTAGTGTACTTTGGACTCTCAGCTGTATTGGGAAAGGAATTGCAATGATCTGCAAAAAACTGCTGACACGAGCGATGAGAGTTTATATAAGAGGGGTGTCATATATTTCCCTACTGTCAGTCTTTATTACTCGCTTTGAGTGAACAGTGCTCTATTACTGCTCAAGAGTTGTAAAAAAGCCTTTTTGGTAGAAAATCATTAAATTATTTTGCAATTAATGGATTGTAGTATTTTATTACTAATTAATGTTGAAGTTATTGATTGGAATGTATTAATTGATTAATTGATTGATTGATTTGTTTACAGATAATTGGGTACCTGTAGGATACCAGATTCTTACAATCTGTTCATTCAGTGGCAGCAGTTGATAAATTATAAAAAGGTAAGTGCCCCTCTAATAACTTTTAAACAGTTAGAGTGATATTTTCCAATGTTCACCACTACATGACAGTGAAAATGATATATTTGGCAGTCAAAAGTTGGAACTACTTGACCATGGTGTGTAAAGCTAATTTTGTAGGTTAGATTTTGATTACCGCTCTATTAAGTCTGAATGTTCATTGCTAGGTGTCAGTGTCAGAGGGAATATTTAAAGACTTAACCTCAGTTCACCTAACATAACCTAACTTTACCTAACTTAACCTTATCATGTGACATGTTTTACATGTTTAAACTTGTTTTAAGACTGACTATGACGTCACACTTAGCTCACTTCACTGGCGATCGCTGGTTTCTATCACGTGACATGTTCTACAAGTTTAGACTTGTTTTAAGACTGGCTATGACGTCACACTTAGCTCACTTAACTGGTGATCGCTGGGTTCTATCACGTGCCATGTTCTACAAGTTTAGACTTGCTTTAAGACTGGCTATGACGTCACACTTAGCTCTCTTAACTGGAGACCGCTGGTTTCTACCACTCTATCAAGTTCCAATGTTCACCGCTAGGTGTCAGTGACAGTGGTATATAGTAACCCCCAGTTAGAACTACATGAAGTTAGACTTGCTAGGAGTTCACAGATGATTGATTTAAATACCCTGCTATAACCATTGACTGGAATATAATTAAACTATTTATATTGTACTTTGTTTTATCATTTATTAACATTTATGATTTCTTTCTTTTATAGGTAATTTCGAAAGTGATCATCATGTTCAAGTGTGGTGACTGTAAGAAACAGTTCTCAAGACCTGACAACCTTCAACGACACGCAAATGCTAAACATGGCATTAAAATGTTTGTGTGCAGTCATTGTGCTACCACATTTAATAGACAAGATAATCTTGCACGTCATGTAAATTTAATGCATGTCAGTTCAGCACCATTTTCATGTTCAGTTTGTGAACTTGGTTTTTCTGCTGTAAAGCAATATCAATCCCACATGGTTGAAGTGCATGGAAAACAACAGGAAATGAAATCTGTAAACCCATCAACTAGCACGGGACCTTTAAATGAGTGTGATGCTCAAAAGCGTAAACGTTCTCAAGATTGTGAAAATAGTTGTGCAACAAAAAGAAAGCAGAATGGGGAACCTTCGATAACCCATTGTGATGTATGTAATATTGATATACCTTTATCAATCATTCATGGACATTTACGTAGTATTCATCATAAAAATAACGCTTGCCATGAAAGAAATTCTGGAAATATTCAACAAATTGGTAGTGCGTTTAAAAGTCGAATTGCTAGTTACAGACTTCATAGTGAAGAGAAAACTCAAAGTATTGAATCATTTTTAAGAAATGTTCAACCTAGTGTGTTTGGCTTGGTAGAAAATGTTTTAGTGGAGCATAAAACATTTAAAATGAATTTTGAACTTTTTGGACTCTATGTAAAAACTGGGAGTGAAGGTGAAATTACAGATATTACATTTTTAATACAAAAAACATAATTGTTAGCGAATCAACTAATATTAGTGATATATACCAAAATATTTCAAGTGCTATCATTGTGAAGAGTGAAGAGTTTCAGGAAAGGGAGTCAGGCTGGGCGTTGGTTGAAGTACTTTATTTAGAAACCAACATGAATAAATATAATCCCCTTCGAGCATCATCATACATTGATTTGCCAGGATGGATCAAACGTAAGCTTGCTTGTGTAAACGTTATGAATAATGACGACGCATGCTTTGCATGGGCTGTAACCTCAGCTCTCCATCCAGCAGTGGAAAATATGGATAGAACATCATCTTATCCTCACTATTCTTCAGTGTTAGATTTAAAAGAAATAGAATTTCCTATGGCGATAAAAGACATTCAACGTTTTGAAGAGCTGAACAATGTAAGTATTAATGTTTATGGAATTGAAAATAAGAGAATAGTAGGTCCTCTATATTATACTCAGGAAAAAAAGGATGGTCATGTAAATTTACTATACATAACTGAAGGTGAAAATGCTCACTATTGCTGTATAAAACATTTAAGTAGACTTGTTGGTAGTCAGCTATCAAAATATAAGACTAAAAAGTGGTTGTGTGATGGCTGTTTGCTATATTTCAGAAAAGAGGACCAACTAACTCAACATCAAAAATGGGGGTGTAATCATGTGTGTACGGTATTACCGACTCCTAAAAATAACATTCTAAAATTTAAGGATTATGAGAAACAGCTTCGAGTACCATTTGTTATATATACTGACTTTGAAGCTTTGCTAAAACCGTTTATACATGTTCATCGAATCCAGCCCAACCTTTTACCAACACTACTCACATTCATGAACCTTTTAGCTTTGCATATTATATTAAATGTAGTTATGATGACTCTTTAAATAAGTTTGAGCTCTATAGAGGACCTGATGCACCTAAAGTTTTTATGGAAAGGCTTGAGAAAGATGCCATCCGTATATCCTCTATTTTAAATACGATCATTCCAATGGAACCACTAACTTCATCACAGCAAATGAATTTTGAAACTGAAACTAATTGTTTTATATGCGGTGAATGTTTATATACAGACAGGGTTCGCGATCATGACCATTTAACAGGAAAATATCGTGGTGCTGCTCACCAAGAATGTAATTTAAATTATAGAGTAAGTAAATTCATTCCGGTCATTCTACACAACGGTAGCAAATACGATAACCACTTTATCGTTAAAGAATTTGGAGCTTCAGATGTGAAAATTGATGTGATTGCAAATAATAAGGAACAATACATATCGTTCACAAAATACATCAAAACTGACAATAAGAAAACGATAAAACTGCGATTTTTAGATTCATTCCGCTTTATGCCGAGTAGTCTTGATAAGCTTGCTAGTAATTTAAAATCAGATCAGTTTCATGAAATTCAACGTGTCTTTCCTAAAGAAGATGATTTTAATTTGATTTGTCAAAAGGGTATATTCCCTTACGAATATATTAACTGTGTGGAACGTCTTGAGGAGTGTTCTTTACCACCGAAAGATGCATTTTACAGTTCCTTAAACACAAGTCATATCAGTGATCAGGAATATTTACATGCACAACGTGTATGGGCACAGTTTGACATTCAAACTTTAGGAACATTTTCAGACCTATATTTGAAGACAGATGTGTTGTTATTAGCAGATGTTTTTGAAAATTTTCGGAATGTTTGTATGAAAACTTATGACCTTGATCCTTGTCAGTATTTCACTGCTCCTGGGTTAAGTTTCAGTTCAATGTTGAAAAAAACGAAAGTAAATTTGGAATTAATGACTGATATAGACATGATCAATTTTATAAAATCATCAATTCGAGGTGGATTAAGCCAATGTAGTGGACGGTACTCTAAAGCGAATAATAAATACATGCCTAGCTACAACCCTTGTGAAGAGTCAAAGTGTATTGTCTACCTCGATGCAAATAACCAATATGGTTGGGCTATGAGTCAATATCTACCACTGAAAGATTTTCGCTGGCTGACACAACCTGAAATTGATGTCTTACATGTTGACACTCTTAATGATAACGATGATAAAGGATATATTTTAGAGGTAAATCTTGAGTACCCTAAAGAGTTACATGATGATCATAATGATTTAGCATTTTGTCCTGAGAATATGAAATCTCCATATATCACATCACGAACAAAAATGTTAATTGCTAATGTGAATGATAAATGTAAATATGTAATACATTATCAAAACTTGAAACAGTGTCTACAGCATGGATTGAAATTAACTAAAATTCATCGCGTATTGCAATTTCATCAGTCAGCATGGCTCAAACCGTATATTGATCTGAACAATAATTTAAGAACACTGTCAACAAACGCGTTTGAAAAAGATTTTTATAAACTCATGAATAATAGTGTTTTGGGAAAGACTATGGAGAATGTTGAAAAACGAGTTGATGTAAAGCTGATAACAAAGTGGGAGAATGATGGTAAAAGGTATGGTGCGAGCAACTTAATAACCAAGCCTAACTTTCATAGCTGTTCAATTATTCATGAGCATTTAGTTGTAATACAAATGAATCGTCTTAAAGTAACTTACAACAAACCCATATATGTGGGTTACACTATTCTGGAATTGTCAAAAACACTTATGTATGAATTTCACTATGATTATGTAAAGAAAAACCATCTTGATAATGCTAAATTACTCTACACAGACACAGATTCTTTTATTTATGAGTTTAAAACTGATCATTTTTATGAGGATATCAAAACTGAGCTAAATAGGTTTGATACAAGTGACTATCCCGAGGATAATATTTACCATTTACCTCTAGTAAACAAAAAGGTTCTTGGGAAATTTAAGGA
This sequence comes from Meconema thalassinum, assembly GCA_946902985.2. NCBI lineage: Eukaryota > Metazoa > Arthropoda > Insecta > Orthoptera > Tettigoniidae > Meconema > Meconema thalassinum. Next base: position 596,863,226 of record OX336388.2, on the reverse strand, counting down.
TGAATGTGCTGGTGTTATTATAGACACCTTTGTAGGCACAAAATCTAAATCATACAGCTATATGACAATTGATGATGTAGTAGTAAAACAAGTAGTTCCGTGAAGAACTATACAGCCTATTTTCATATATCCTACTTATGTTAATTGCCTCTATCAACATAGAAAATTTCAGTTTGATTGCTGTAATAGATTCGTAGATATTGAGAACCGACTAAATATTTCGGATGGTCGCCATGTTGGATTTTATATATGTAGGTCCTAGAGTTATGTACTGTTACATGCAGATTATCGTGTACGTGTAGCATTCAGACTTCAATCGCATAATTAGGACACAAGAAAAAACAAGGAGATTTAAAAATTTTCACAGCTGCCATCTTGAGGTTATGGAAACAATTGAAATAAATTAGATGCCAGTGGATTAACATTCGGATAAAGATTTACTGTACCAAGTTTCACTGCACGCGGATGGTTAAATTGCGAGAAACGTCCATGTGAATATTTATAATTCGCGTCACCGCCATGTTGGATTTGTGATCACCAGGTTATTTAAAGTCCTATAGGTGAACTTAAGTTCATAGCCCCTATGAGCATTAAAAAATACAGTTTGATTGTTAAATAGATTCGTAGATATTCAGTATCGTCCAAATATTTCGGATGGTCGCCATGTTGGATTGTTAAATGTATAGGCCATAGAGTCAAGTACCATTAAAGGAAAATTATTGCGTAGGTTCATTATTCAAACTTTCACTTCGATCGCATGACTACATCACAAGAAATAAAAACTTAATTTTAAAATTCGCACTTCCGCCATCTTGAGGTTATGTAAACAATTGAACTAAATTAGATACCAGTGGATTACAATGTGTATAAATATCTTCTGTACCAGGTTTCAGTGCGCTTGGAACATTAAATCGCGAGAAAGGTCTATTTAAAATGTTCAAATTCGCTTAACCGCCATGTTCGTTTTGTAGTTAACCGGTTTTTGAAAATCTTATAGATGGACTTCCAGTAGTGCCCTTTATCTCCGTACAAAATTTTAGGGAGATACCGCTAATAGTTTCAGAGATATAGAATGCCGGTGAAATATTTCGCACATCCGCCATCTTGTGATTATGTAAACAATTGAACGAAGTTAGATGTCGGTGCATTACAATGTATATAAACGTATACTGTACCAAGTTTCATTGCGTTTGGTTGGTCAAATCGCGAGAAACGTCTATTTAAAAGTCGCAAATTCGCTTGGCCGCCATGTTGGTTTTGTAGTTACCATGCTTTCAAAAGTCACATAAGTGAACTTATAGTAGTCCCTTCTATCACCATTGAAAATGTCAGGGTAATATCGGTAATAGTTTCGGAGATATTGAATGCTGGTGAAATATTTCGCACAGCCGCCATGTTGGATTGGTGAGTCGTAACAAAATTTGAAGGGCACGGTCGAGGTCGCCGGGACTAGTGCTATGAACTTTTCGAGTTTCATTGAAATCGCTCCTGCCGTTTAGATTTTATTAGGGGGGGACACACACACGAATCACACACACACACACACACACACACGCACACACACACGGACAAAAGGTGATCTCATAAGCCTATTTTTTCAAAATTGAAAATAGGCTAAAAATTAAAAGGAGTTGAAAAGAATGTTGTTAGTAAAGAGTTAGATATAAGTGATTATAAAAACTGTATAGTTAGTAACCCACCTGTATTATATAAGAAAATGAGTGTATTTAGAAGTAAAAATCATCAGCTACATACCAATTTGCTGAACAAAGTTGCTTTAAGTAATGAAGACAACAAACGATTCATTATACCCAACACATTTGATACTTTTGCTTGGGGAAACAGTCGCATGGACGACTATTACTTTTCTTAAGTCTAATGATCACTATATTGTAATATTTGTAGTGTGTTTTATATTGTAATATTTTTTTGTAAAAAACTGTAAGTAGAATGTATAATGTTAGGCTACTGTAGTTTAGTAAAAATAACATAAGTAATACATTTTAGTGTAAAATGTTTGCTTTTGTATATTACGAAAAAGATTTTTAAAAAATGTACAGAATGTGTGAACTAAACAAGGGAAATGTAAAAATGTAAAGTGGAAATTGTAAATATCCATGTATGAAAAAGTGAAATAGTTATCACCATTTTAAAATTAAAAGACATTGTGATCTGGTAAACCGTGTTTTTATTTCACAACAACAAAAATGTACAGAATGTGTAAACTAAACAAAAAGAATGTAAAAAAATGAAAAGAGGAAATTGTAAATATTCATGTGTGAAAAAATGAAAATAAAGAAATGGCTATCACCATTTTAAAATTAAAAGACATTGTGATCTTGTAAACCTTGATTTTATTTCACAACATATATGGCTTTACAAAATAGAATACAAAGAAATACCATTTCTTCAATCCTTTTCAATGTTCATGTCCACTCATCATTAACTTCCCTTTTATAGCAGTAATCACAATGAGGGCTGCCAACCTCTCCCCCACTGAGCCATTATAGGATGTCAAACGTTGCTTAGCTTTTCAACGATACTTTATCCACCACACGTATTATAGCATAATGACTATGACGATAAGAAAGGTCGTGTTCTTTACATGCTTAATCCAAAGAAATAATAGGTATTTACTTAACACAGGGTCTTGAGTCCATGAGTTTGGTACATGTTGCAAGATTTCTTTCACGGCATTGACTGTCACAAAATAAATGAAAACTTGGAGAGCACCAATAATTCATCTTTGGTAAGACTATCCAGGACCTTGAGTCCATGATTTTGGTATAAGTTGCCAGATTTCTTTCACGGCATTGACTGTCACATAATAAATGAACAACTTGGAGAGCACCAATAATTCTTCTTTGGTAAAACTATCTGCATATCGATGACAGATAACCTTTTAGTTCCACCCTTAAAACAACAACACTACCTCTTGCATAATCTGCGATGTTGATGGCTCTTGAGACGTGAAAGATGGATTAAACATAACTTTTACATCAACAGGAGTTAGACTTTGCTCAGTAAACAATGCACTGTCATGAGCCACAGTATTTTTTTCTTGGACTTGCTTTTTTCTTTTCTTTATAAGTGTTTGAAACGGTGTATTAAAAGAGAATGATAAACATCCAAAGGGTAAATAGAGTAACAAATAAAGAGAAATGAAAATGATACTTCCATATCAATTGTCAAGCATGAACTAATCTCTAGCAAAGTTCACTCAATACTATAAATAATAGTTTAAAGTGGGTGCAAAAGTGGGTGCGAAAGTGGGTGCAAAAGTGTGTGCATAAATGGGTGAAAATGTGGGTGCATAAGTGGGTGAAAAAGTGGGTGCATAAGTGAATGCAATAGTGGGTGCAAAGGTAGGTACAAAAGTGGGTGAAAAAATGCCCCCCTTTTTGAATCTCGCTAATCTGTCTATTTTTTGAAATTTTGACAAAGGGTCTAAGTGCACTTTAGTTAATATCTTGCGAACCAGTCTCTGTTGACGGGTCCTTGTTGACGGGTCCCTGTGGGCGGGTCCTTTGGACTGATCCCTATGGACTGGCCCATGCATTTTATCCAAATTATGCCAAAGGGACCCGCCCACAGGGACTAGTCAACAAGGACCCGTCAACAGAGACTGGTTCGCGAGATATTAACTAAAGTGCACTTAGACCCTTCGTCAAAATTTCAAAAAATAGATACTATAAATAATAGTTTAAAGTGGGTGCAAAAGTGGGTGCGAAAGTGGGTGCAAAAGTGTGTGCATAAATGGGTGAAAATGTGGGTGCATAAGTGGGCGTTAGCGAGATTCAAAAAGGGGGGCATTTTTTCACCCACTTTTGTACCTACCTTTGCACCCACTATTGCATTCACTTATGCACCCACTTTTTCACCCACTTATGCACCCACATTTTCACCCATTTATGCACACACTTTTGCACCCACTTTTGCACCCACTTTTGCACCCACTTTTGCACCCGCTTTAAACTATTATTTATAGTATTGAGTGAACTTTGCTAGAGATTGGTTCATGCTTGACAATTGATATGGAAGTATCATTTTCATTTCTCTTTATTTGTTACTCTATTTACCCTTTGGATGTTTATCATTCTCTTTTAATACACCGTTTCAAACACTTATAAAGAAAAGAAAATAGCAAGTCCAAGAAAAAAATACTGTGGCTCATGACAGTGCATTGTTTACTGAGCAAAGTCTAACTCCTGTTGATGTAAAAGTTATGTTTAATCCATCTTTCACGTCTCAAGAGCCATCAACATCGCAGATTATGCAAGAGGTAGTGTTGTTGTTTTAAGGGTGGAACTAAAAGGTTATCTGTCATCGATATGCAGATAGTTTTACCAAAGAAGAATTATTGGTGCTCTCCAAGTTGTTCATTTATTATGTGACAGTCAATGCCGTGAAAGAAATCTGGCAACTTATACCAAAATCATGGACTCAAGGTCCTGGATAGTCTTACCAAAGATGAATTATTGGTGCTCTCCAAGTTTTCATTTATTTTGTGACAGTCAATGCCGTGAAAGAAATCTTGCAACATGTACCAAACTCATGGACTCAAGACCCTGTGTTAAGTAAATACCTATTATTTCTTTGGATTAAGCATGTAAAGAACACGACCTTTCTTATCGTCATAGTCATTATGCTATAATACGTGTGGTGGATAAAGTATCGTTGAAAAGCTAAGCAACGTTTGACATCCTATAATGGCTCAGTGGGGGAGAGGTTGGCAGCCCTCATTGTGATTACTGCTATAAAAGGGAAGTTAATGATGAGTGGACATTAACATTGAAAAGGATTGAGGAAATGGTATTTCTTTGTATTCTATTTTGTAAAGCCATATATGTTGTGAAATAAAAACAAGGTTTACAAGATCACAATGTCTTTTAATTTTAAAATGGAGATAGCCATTTCTTTATTTTCATTTTTTCACACAAGAATATTTACAATTTCCACTTTTCATTTTTTACATTCTTTTTGTTTAGTTTACACATTCTGTACATTTTTGTTGTTGTAAGAAAAACAAGGTTTACCAGATCACAATGTCTTTTAATTTTAAAATGGTGATAACTATTTCACTTTTTCATACATGGATATTTACAATTTCCACTTTACATTTTTACATTTCCCTTGTTTAGTTCACACATTCTGTAAATTTTTTAAAAATCTTTTTCGTAATATACAAAAGCAAACATTTTACACTAAAATGTATTACTTATGTTATTTTTTACTAAACTACAGTAGCCTAACATTATACATTCTACTTACAGTTTTTTACAAAAAAATATTACAATATAAAACACACTACAAATATTACAATATAGTGATCATTAGACTTAAGTAAAGTAATAGTCGTCCATGCGACTGTTTCCCCAAGCAAAAGTATCAAATGTGTTGGGTATAATGAGTCGTTTGTTGTCTTCATTACTTAAAGCAACTTTGTTCAGCAAATTGGTATGTAGCTGATGATTTTTACTTCTAAATACACTCATTTTCTTATATAATACAGATGGGTCAATAACTATACAGTTTTTATAATCACTTATATCTAACTCTTTACTAACAACATTCCTTTTCACTCCTTTTAATTTTTTTACTACTACATCATCAATTGTCATATAGCTGTATGATTTAGATTTTGTGCCAATAAAGGTGTCTATAATAACACCAGCACATTCATCCTTAAATTTCCCAAGAACCTTTTTGTTTACTAGAGGTAAATGGTAAATATTATCCTCGGGATAGTCACTTGTATCAAACCTATTTAGCTCAGTTTTGATATCCTCATAAAAATCATCAGTTTTAAACTCATAAATAAAAGAATCTGTGTCTGTGTAGAGTAATTTAGCATTATCAAGATAGTTTTTCTTTACATAATCATAGTGAAATTCATACATAAGTGTTTTTGACAATTCCAGAATAGTGTAACCCACATATATGGGTTTGTTGTAAGTTACTTTAAGACGATTCATTTGTATTACAACTAAATCCTCATGAATAATTGAACAGCTATGAAAGTTAGGCTTGTTTATTAAGTTGCTCGCACCATACCTTTTAGCATCATTCTCCCGCTTTGTTATCAGCTTTACATCAACTCGTTTATCAACATTCTCCATAGCCTTTCCAAAAACACTATTATTCATGAGTTTATAAAAATCTTTTTCAAACGCGTTTGTTGACAGTGTTCTTAAATTATTGTTCAGATCAATATACGGTTTGAGCCATGCTGACTGATGAAATTGCAATACGCGATGAATTTTAGTTAATTTCAATCCATGCTGTAGACACTGTTTCAAGTTTTGATAATGTATTACATATTTACATTTATCATTCACATTAGCAATTAACATTTTTGTTCGTGATGTGATGTATGGAGATTTCATATTCTCAGGACAAAATGCTAAATCATTATGATCATCATGTAACTCTTTAGGGTACTCAAGATTTACCTCTAAAATATATCCTTTATCATCGTTATCATTAAGAGTGTCAACATGTAAGACATCAATTTCAGGTTGTGTCAGCCAGCGAAAATCTTTCAGTGGTAGATATTGACTCATAGCCCAACCATATTGGTTATTTGCATCGAGGTAGACAATATACTTTGACTCTTCTCAAGGGTTGTAGCTAGGCATGTATTTATTATTCGCTTTAGAGTACCGTCCACTACATTGGCTTAATCCACCTCGAATTGATGATTTTATAAAATTGATCATGTCTATATCAGTCATTAATTCTAAATTTACTTTCGTTTTTTTCAACATTGAACTGAAACTTAACCCAGGAGCAGTGAAATACTGACAAGGATCAAGGTCATATGTTTTCATACAAACATTCCGAAAATTTTCAAAAACATCTGCTAATAACAACACATCTGTCTCCAAATATAGGTCTGAAAATGTTCCTAAAGTTTGAATGTCAAACTGTGCCCATACACGTTGTGCATGTAAATATTCCTGATCACTGATATGACTTGTGTTTAAGGAACTGTAAAATGCATCTTTCGGTGGTAAAGAACACTCCTCAAGACGTTCCACACAGTTAATATATTCGTAAGGGAATATACCCTTTTGACAAATCAAATTAAAATCATCTTCTTTAGGAAAGACACGTTGAATTTCATGAAACTGATCTGATTTTAAATTACTAGCAAGCTTATCAAGACTACTCGGCATAAAGCGGAATGAATCTAAAAATCGCAGTTTTATCGTTTTCTTATTGTCAGTTTTGATGTATTTTGTGAACGATATGTATTGTTCCTTATTATTTGCAATCACATCAATTTTCACATCTGAAGCTCCAAATTCTTTAACGATAAAGTGGTTATCGTATTTGCTACCGTTGTGTAGAATGACCGGAATGAATTTACTTACTCTATAATTTAAATTACATTCTTGGTGAGCAGCACCACGATATTTTCCTGTTAAATGGTCATGATCGCGAACCCTGTCTGTATATAAACATTCACCGCATATAAAACAATTAGTTTCAGTTTCAAAATTCATTTGCTGCGATGAAGTTAGTGGTTCCATTGGAATGATCGTATTTAAAATAGAGGATATACGGATGGCATCTTTCTCAAGCCTTTCCATAAAAACTTTAGGTGCATCAGGTCCTCTATAGAGCTCAAACTTATTTAAAGAGTCATCATAACTACATTTAATATAATATGCAAAGCTAAAAGGTTCATGAATGTGAGTAGTGTTGGTAAAAGGTTTGGCTGGATTCGATGAACATGTATTAAATGGTTTTAGCAAAGCTTCAAAGTCAGCATATATAACAAATGGTACTCGAAGCTGTTTCTCATAATCCTTAAATTTTAGAATGTTATTTTTAGGAGTCGGTAATACTATACACACATGATTACACCCCCATTTTTGATGTTGAGTTAGTTGGTCCTCTTTTCTGAAATATAGCAAACAGCCATCACACAACCACTTTTTAGTCTTATATTTTGATAGCTGACTACCAACAAGTCTACTTAAATGTTTTATCCAGCAATAGTGAGCATTTTCACCTTCAGTTATGTATAGTAAATTTACATGACCATCATTTTTTTCCTGAGTATAATATAGAGGACCAACTATTCTCTTATTTTCAATTCTATAAACATTAATACTTACATTGTTCAGCTCTTCAAAACGTTGAATGTCTTTTATCGCCATAGGAAATTCTATTTCTTTTAAATCTAACACTGAAGAATAGTGAGGATAAGATGATGTTCTATCCATATTTTCCACTGCTGGATGGAGAGCTGAGGTTACAGCCCATGCAAAGCATGCGTCATCATTATTCATAACGTTTACACAAGCATGCTTACGTTTGATCCATCCTGGCAAATCAATGTATGATGATGCTCGAAGGGGATTATATTTATTCATGTTGGTTTCTAAATAAAGTACTTCAACCAACGCCCAGCCTGACTCCCTTTCCTGAAACTCTTCACTCTTCACAATGATAGCACTTGAAATATTTTGGTATATATCACAAATATTAGTTGATTCGCTAACAATTATGTTTTTTGTATTAAAAGATTTAATATCTGTAATTTTACCTTCACTCCCAGTTTTTACATAGTGTCCAAAAAGTTCAAAATTCATTTTAAATGTTTTATGCTCTACTAAAACATTTTCTACCAAGCCAAACACACTAGGTTGAACATTTCTTAAAAATGATTCAATACTTTGAGTTTTCTCTTCACTATAAAGTCTGTAACTAGCAATTCGACTTTTAAACGCACTACCAATTTGTTGAATATTTCCAGAATTTCCTTCATGGCAAGCGTTATTTTTATGATGAATACTACGTAAATGTCCATGAATGATTGATAAAGGTATATCAATATTACATACATCACAATGGGTTATCGAAGGTTCACTATTCTTCTTTCTTTTTGTTGCACAACTATTTTCACAATCTTGAGAACGTTTACGCTTTTGAGCATCACACTCATTTAAAGGTCCCGTGCTAGTTGATGGTTTTACAGATTTCAATTCCTGTTGTTTTCCATGCACTTCAACCATGTGGGATTGATATTGCTTTACAGCAGAAAAACCAAGTTCACAAACTGAACATGAAAATGGTACTGAACTGACAAGCATTAAATTTACATGACGTGCAAGATTATCTTGTCTATTAAATGTGGTAGCACAATGACTGCACACAAACATTTTAATGCCATGTTTAGCATTTGCGTGTCGTTGAAGGTTGTCAGGTCTTGAGAACTGTTTCTTACAGTCACCACACTTGAACATGATGATCACTTTCGAAATTACCTATAAAAGAAAGAAATCATAAATGTTAATAAATGATAAAACAAAGTACAATATAAATAGTTTAAATATATTCCAGTCAACGGTTATAGCAGGGTATTTAAATCAATCATCTGTGAACTCCTAGCAAGTCTAACTTCATGTAGTTCTAACTGGGGGTTACTATATACCACTGTCACTGACACCTAGCGGTGAACATTGGAACTTGATAGAGTGGTCGAAACCAGCGGTCGCCAGTTAAGAGAGCTAAGTGTGACGTCATAGCCAGTCTTAAAGCAAGTCTAAACTTGTAGAACATGTCACGTGATAGAAACCAGCGATCACCAGTTAAGTGAGCTAAGTGTGACGTCATAGCCAGTCTTAAAACAAGTCTAAACTTGTAGAACATATCACGTGATAGAAACCAGCGATCGCCAGTGAAGTGAGCTAAGTGTGACGTCATAGTCAGTCTTAAAACAAGTTTAAACATGTAAAACATGTCACATGATAAGGTTAAGTTAGGTAAAGTTAGGTTATGTTAGGTGAACTGAGGTTAAGTCTTTAAATATTCCATCTGACACTGACACCTAGCAATGAACATTCAGACTTAATAGAGCGGTAATCAAAATCTAACCTACAAAATTAGCTTTACACACCATGGTCAAGTAGTTCCAACTTTTGACTGCCAAATATATCATTTTCACTGACATGTAGTGGTGAACATTGGAAAATATCACTCTAACTGTTTAAAAGTTATTAGAGGGGCACTTACCTTTTTATAATTTATCAACTGCTGCCACTGAATGAACAGATTGTAGGAATCTGGTAACCTACAGGTACCCAATTATCTGTAAACAAATCAATCAATCAATTAATCAATTAATACATTCCAATAAATAACTTCAACATTAATTAGTAATAAAATACTACAATCCATTAATTGCAAAATAATTTAATGATTTTCTACCAAAATGGCTTTTTTACAACTCTTGAGCTGTAATAGAGCACTGTTCACTCAAAGCGAGTAATAAAGACTGACAGTAGGGAAATATATGACACCCCTCTTATATAAACTCTCATCGCTCGTGTCAGCAGTTTTTTGCAGATCATTGCAATTCCTTTCCCAATACAGCTGAGAGTCCAAAGTACACTAGGAACACCTATGTGGTATCCAATGACTGCTGACTTTGCATGATCATCACCCATTGTCTTGATCAACACCTGGGGTTTCAAATTACTGCAGCGTCAGTCATAGTAACAGCAGTGTGTGCTCTCTGCCATGTCAGCAACATGACACCGGAAGGAACACCTGTGTAATATCCAATAACTGCTAACTTTGCATGATCATCACCCATTGTCTTCATGAACACTTGCGGTTTCAAATTACTGCAGTGTTAGTCATAGCAAGAGATCTGCGCACTCTCTGCCATGTCTGTAATATGACACACAGGAAATAACAAGACGTCTTACTACACGTACCATCTCCATAGTTTTAACATCTTAAGAACATGTATTGTTCTCATTCAACTACAAATGACTCGTTAGAACACATCCACATCCAAGGTAGATCCCTTGTATGTTCACATGTATTTCGCCACTTTCCTTTCATATCGTTATCCTATTATAGTAGTGGAGACTGGGGAACAACGTCAGTTCAACACACGCGAAATGTATTTAGGCCCTTTGACATAATTTAAATAAATTCATGAGCCAGTCCGTAGGAACCGGTCCAAAGGGATCAGTCCAAAGGGACTCATCAACAAGGACTCATCCACAAGGACTCGTCCACAAGGACCTGTCAACAAGGACTCGTCCACAAGGACTCGTCCACAAGGACCTGTCATCAATGACCTGCCAACAATGACCTGTCAACAATAACCCATCCACAGGGATCCACTCCCCCACCCTCTTCAAAAGCCATGAGTGGGCATGCTAATTCATGGTGGCTTTCCACCGAACATATGCACTTTATGTAGAACAACGTTTCATTCCATATCGGCATTCAAACTCTCACATGTTGCAATTGGAAAGAGAGATTAAAAAATTACAATTTCACCCCCTAGTAGGGGTAGGTTTTATTTTGGGGTAGAAATATGTTGTCCATTGGAAAGGGGGTATCAGCCCGAGTTCAATGACACCTCATTTGTCTAAATCCGACCATGCGTTCGGGAGTTATCGGGCTGCCGCCATCTTGTGAGGAGGGTGAGGAGGAGGAGGATTTAGAACCCCTGCAAATACACTACTCAAGTAGCAACCAAGAATTCACCCACAAGTTGGAAGCTTTAAATCCAGAGAATTGGGAACAATTACAAGAGGCTATAGTCAGAACTGCAAAGGAGACTGTCCCACTCACAAAATCAAGAAAGGATCCTTGGTGGGATCATGAATGTGATACAGCAGTTCAGCTAAGACAGGTTGCGTAGCAGAAATGGAATTGCCACAAAAATGAAAAGAATAGGGTCAACTTCCTAAACGCGAGAAAATCTGCATCAAAAACCATCCGTGGCGTGAAACGTATGTTTAATAAGGAACAGTTGGTACAGATTGAGCAAGACTTCCAGAAAAATAACACACGTAACTTCTATAAAACCTTCAAGCACATTCTGAACAAATACAACCCCCCAAGTCTACAGTTTAAAGATTCTAACGGGAAATTGGCTCACAATGATAAAGATAATTGTCAGATTCTAGCAAGTTATTTTGAAAACCTCCTGAATTGTGAGGCTCCAGTGACCCCTTTCGTTTATGAAATAAATCCAAATATCCACCCCGATTCGTCCCCACCTACAAAGGCTGAACTCACGAAGATAATCCAAGAGCTGAAGGACAACAAGGCACCGGGTGAAGATTTGATAATTGCTGAACTGTGGAAACATGCAGGGGAAAAGGCAATCGACAAGCTTGTTGCAATTATTCAAGAGATGTGGGAGAGTGAAAAACTCCCAAGTGGATGGACCTCTGCCGTAATTCATCCACTACAGAAGAAAGGGGAGAAAACCGATGTGAACAATTACCGTGGCATCTCTCTTCTATCAATAACTTACAAGATCCTCTCAAAAGCTCTAAAGAATAGGGTGGAACAACACATCGATCGATCCACAACTGGGGGAATACCAAGGGGGTTTCAGAAAGGGACGGTCATGTGCTGAGCAGATTATGAATCTGAAGCCCATCCTTTCATATCTGAAACTCAGGAACAGGGAATTCGTGGAGACCTTTAGTGATTTTAGAAAAGCCTACGACTCAATTGATCGAACCACCCTATTGCAAATCCTTGAAGAGTGTGGCTTAGATAACAAGTTGGAGTCCACGCAGCACGACCTGATTTTAATGAGACGGTGGCGCAACATAGGGGCCAGCAAGAGGGGTAATAATCTCAAAAAACTTCGTTGCCGGCAAGGCCTGCGGAATTGCATTTCGGACCTTCGACCCTATTGCGAGGAAATGTAGGAAAATTATAAAATGTTATTCTAGGCAATGCTGACACCATCACATGGTTATGAAAGCCGTACGTCCTCGGAAATGGAAAATATCTTACTGCTGTAAATACATGATTCAACTTATTGAAAAGGTTAAAACGATTTATTGTAGATAGGTTTCCGTAGAATTCATATAGACCATCAGTTAAATTTTTTCCAATTATTATATACATTTGGGCACCATTTTTTTCAAAAACCAAAAACATTTAATAACATCTTCTGGGCCCCAAAATAAGAAAACGGTGAGAGATATCAAAAAATCGTTTTGAGTAAAAAAGTTGCTTACCGCGGAGATCTTTCACCTGTACATTTAACGTTTTTCGTACGACCAACTTTTTCCGAGATATATGGATTCCAAAAAAAAGTTTGAAATTCAGGGCCCCAAAAAAGGTCCGGCCCTGCACCGGTTTTAACGCCCAACAATAGGGTTCCTCACAGGCCCTAACTCTTTCACCGTACCTAATTTCAGCTTAATATTTTGAAAATTGCGACCAGTACTTAGCTAAACGCAAAAATGTCACGCACAATGGACATTTTCAGGGCCCCAAAAAAAGAAAACGGTGAGAGATATCAAAAAATCGTTATGAGTAAAAAAGTTGCATACCGCGGAGATCTTACACCTGTACATTCAACATTTTTCGATACGACCAACCGTTTCCGAGATATATCGATTCCAAAAAACAGTTAGAAATTCAGGGCCCCCCAAAAAGATCCGGCCCTGCACCGATTTTAACGTCCAACAATAGGATTCGTCACAGTCACTAACTCATTCACCGTACCAAATTTCAGCTTAATATCTTGAAAATTGCGACCAGTACTTAACTAAACGCAAAGATGTCACATACAATGGACATATTCAGGGCCCCAAAAAAAGAAAACGGTGAGAGATATCAAAAAATCGTTTTGAGTAAAAAAGTTGCATATCGCGGAGATCTTACACCTATACATTTAACATTTTTCGATACGACCAACCGTTTCCGAGATATATCGATTCGAAAAACAGTTAGAAATTCAGGGCCCCCCAAAAAAGATCCGGCCCTGCACCGATTTTAATGCCCAACAATAGGATTCGTCACAGTCACTAACTCTTTCACCGTACCAAATTTCAGCTTAATATCTTGAAAATTCCGACCAGTACTTAACTAAACGCAAAAATGTCACATACAATGGACATTTTCAGGGCCCCAAAAAAAGAAAACGGTGAGAGATATCAAAAAATCGTTATGAGTAAAAAAGTTGCATATCGCGGAGATCTTACACCTATACATTTAACATTTTTCGATACGACCAACCGTTTCCGAGATATATCGATTTCAAAAACAGTTAGAAATTCAGGGCCCCCAAAAAAAGATCCGGCCCTGCACCGATTTTAATGCCCAACAATAGGATTCGTCACAGTCACTAACTCTTTCACCGTACCAAATTTCAGCTTAATATCTTGAAAATTCCGACCAGTACTTAACTAAACGCAAAAATGTCACATACAATGGACATTTTCAGGGCCCCAAAAAAAGAAAACGGTGAGAGATATCAAAAAATCGTTATGAGTAAAAAAGTTGCATACCGCGGAGATCTTACACCTATACATTTAACATTTTTCGATACGACCAACCGTTCCCGAGATATATCGATTCAAAAAAATAGGATGAAATTCAGGGCCCCAAAAAATGGTCCGGCCCTGCACCGATTTTAACGCCCAACAATAGGGTTTGTCACAGGCCCCTACTCTTTCACCGTGCCAAATTTAAGCTCGATATCTTGAAAATTGCGACCTAAACCTTGCTAAACGCAAAAATGTCACGCACAATGGACAATTTTCAGGGCCCCAAAAAAAGAAAACGGTGAGAGATATCAAAAAATCGTTTTGAGTAAAAAAGTTGCACACCGCGGAGATCTTACACCTATATATTTAACATTTTTCGATACGACCAACCGTTTCCGAGATATATCGATTCCAAAAAACAGTTTAAAATTCAGGGCCCCCAAAAAAGATCCGGCCCTGCACCGATTTTAACGCCCAACAATAGGGTTCGTCACAGGCCCCAACTCTTTCACCGTACCAAATTTCAGCTCGATATCTTGAAAATTGCGACCTGTACTTTGCTAAACGCAAAAGCGTCACGCACATACATACATACATACATACAGACTTTTTCCCACATACCACGGCTATATGAAAGCCTATAGGATCTTTAGATCCGGCTTTCATAACAAGACACAATCAATTATCCAGCAAACCCTGACCAACACCACCTCCAAAGTGAAGTTCAGAGGAGAGATGTCTGATGCCTTTGAAATCAGGACAGGAGTGAGGCAAGGAGATGGACTCTCACCTCTACTCTTCAACTGTGTTTTAGAAAAGGTCATCCTAGAATGGCGGAAGGAAGTGAAAAATTCAAGGGTAGAAAATGGGGTAAGGCTAGGCTACAAGTATATGAAACTTACAATCGACTGTCTAGCCTTTGCAGATGATCTAGTGATCTTTTCAGATTCCATTGATACGGCATTGGTACAACTTAACCAACTGAAAAATCAAGGACTGAAGGCTGGTCTTCAAATCTCCTTTGAGAAGAAACAATTCATGACAAACATAAAATCAGCGCCCGGGGAACTGGAGTTCGGACTAGGAAAAGTTCAGAAGGCAAAAAAGTTTAAATACCTCGGTGAATGGATAGAGCCTAACCTATCAGAGGAAGAAGCCTTCGTGTCACGCATTAATTAAATGGAAATGGCATACAACCTGACTAAAGACACCTACAATAAGAGATCCATATCCTTAAACGCCAAAATTAGACATTACTGCACTGTTATTCGACCAGAGGCTCTATATGCAGCAGAGACTCTAATAATGAACAAGAAAGGTCTAATGGAAAAACTAGAGGCGAAAGAAAGGAAGATTTTGAGGAAAATCCTGGGTCCTATCAAAGAAAACAGCGAGTACAGAAGGCGTCACAACCACGAATTATACAAGCACGTGGAGAAGATCAGTGACACGATTCGAAAAAGAAGGATTGCCTTTTATAGCCATGTCACACGAATGAGCCCAGGCAGGATATCAAAACGGATATTGACGTACTTTCAGGATAAGAAAACCAAAGGGGCACGGATCACGGAAGTTGAGAAAGATCTTCGTGAAATGGAAATTTCCCCGAAAGATATCCAGGATCGTGTTCCACTTCAGGAAAAACTACGTACGCACAAAGGTTTCCAGGAAAAGACGAAGCTGAAGACAAGGAAGGTGTGGTCCCAAGAGAGAAAAGAACAACGCCGGAGACGAATGCGGGAACACTGGGCGGTAGTTAGAGCTCGGAAGAAGAGACAGTTGAACTGACGTGGTCCCTAGTTGGCCGAATCGAAGAAAGAAGAAGAAGAATAAGTTAATACCTTACTTAATTAAATTTACCAGTTTCAGCCATAGTATGGCCTTCTTCAGCGATGTTGTTAAAAGGAAAAGAAACTAATGAAATTACGAGACAAGCTTTGTTATAATAATATTTTACATGGGGTTTTCTATGATTTTTTTTTATAATACAGATATTATGCAACAAACCTATTATGGCAGTAATTAAGACACGAGTATGCTTATACAACGAGCGAATCGAGTTTTATAAATTCCATACGAATGTCTTAATTACCATAATAGGCGAGTTGCATGCGACTGTTTATGTTCGTAGATAATTATAACTTCATTTTATGTTTGAAAATCAATATTCATAAATATCTGTCGAGATTCCACCAGTTGCATTTACAGAACAGAGCGCATGGGACGCAGAAAATACCTTGTATTCAACCACGGCATCCTCGAATACCCCACTATGGCACTAGCCATGCAGTGAAATTTAAAATAGAAGGCCGTGGAAGTCAGCACATGTGTGATGCTATCCTTACCTAATTAGTCAAAAAGATGTATAGTAATGAAAATCTTGAGCTCTGATTGGAGG
This sequence comes from Meconema thalassinum, assembly GCA_946902985.2. Lineage (NCBI taxonomy): Eukaryota > Metazoa > Arthropoda > Insecta > Orthoptera > Tettigoniidae > Meconema > Meconema thalassinum. The sequence goes on along the minus strand of OX336388.2, from coordinate 596,846,552 downwards.
AGAACCTGTATCATAATGAAACTTGATCTATAATGAGACTCTTTAATATGCAATTTTCTGGTATATAATATTTATATTTTGGCATGGTCGAACATAGAAATAGTTACGAACGGACCTGTAACAAATGTGGGCTTTAATTTGATGTTAATAAAATAATTTTGCAAAAAATTAGATATATCTAAATGGTATTTGGATGTTTGTATAAATTAGTCTAAATTTGTTTCATTTCATTTTAGCCTATTTTCATTTATGAAAAAATAGGCTTATGAGATCACCATTTTTCCGTGTGTATGTGTGTGTGTGTGTAAGTTTGTGCGTCCGTGTGTGTGTTTTCCCTAATAACTTCTAAACGACTGGAGCGATTTCAATGAAACTCGGTAAGTTCATAGCACTTTTCAGGACGACCCCGAACATGTCCTTCAAATTTTGTTACGTCACACCAATCCAACATGGCGGCTGTGTGAAATATTGGACAGCATTCAATATCTCCGAAACTATTACCGATATCACCCTGGAATTTTGTACGGTGATAAAGGGAACTACTAGAAGTTCATCTATGTGACTTTTGAAAACCTGGTAACTACAAAACCAACATGGTGGCCAAGCGAGTTTGCGACTTTTAAATAGACGTTTCTCGCGATTTAACCAACCAAACGCAATGAAACTTGGTACAGTATAAATGTTCATACACATTGTAATGCACCGACATCTAACATCGTTCAATTCTTTACATAACCTCAAGATGGCGGCTGTGCGATATATTTCACTGGCATTCTATGTCACTGAAACTATTACAGGTATTACCATGAAATTTTTCACGGAGATATAGGGCACTACTGGAAGTTCATCTATGAGACTTTCAAAAACCGTTTAACTACAAAACGAACATGGCAGCCATGCGAAGTTGAAAGGTTAAAATAGACTTCTCTCGCGATTTAATGATCCAAACGCAATGAAACTTCGTATAGAAAATATTTATACACATTGTAATGCATGGGTATCTAATTTAGTTCAATTGTTTACATAACCTCAAGATGGCAGCTGTGCGAATTTCGAATATTAAGTTTTTATTTCTTGTGTTCTAATCATGCGATCGAAATTAACATTTGCATAATGAACCTACACAATAATCATCATCTAATTGTACATAACCTTATGGCCTACATATATTAAAATCCAACATGGCGACCATCCGAAATATTTAGATGGTTCTCAATATCTATTAATCTACTATTGCAATCAAACTGAAATTTGTAAGTGTATAGAGGCAATAAGCATAAGTTCACCTATGGGACGTTCAATAACCTGGCGAGCACAAATCCAACATGGCGGCAACGTGAAATTTAAATATTCAAATGTACGGTTCTTGCATTTTAACCATCCGGGCGCAGTGAAACTTGAAACGGTATATGCTTATACAAATTTTAATCGACTGGCATCTAATTAATTTAAATTATTTTCATAACCACAAGATGGCTGCTGAGTGAAATTTTAAAATCCCACTTTTATTTCTTGTGTCCTAATCATGCGATTGAAATTTGAATAAAATATCTACACATTATTCTTCATGTATAGGCTAGTACACAAATCTAAGACCCATAACATTAAAAAATCCAACATGGTGACCATCCAAATTTTTTAGACGGTTCTCAATATCTATGAATCTATTACATCGATCAAACTGACAATTTGTATGTTGATAGAGGTAATTAATATTAGTAGGATATATGAAAATAGGCTATTTAGTTCTTCACGGAACTACTTGTTTCAATATCTTGAGATGGTCAGCAGGGTGTGGAGAGTGATGAATATAGGCTCTTTGTGGAGTGGATCATAGGTTGGATTATGTATTTACGTTCTTTCTCCAAATGAAACTTTGCAATGAAACGAAATGTTAAATCCATCCCATATTTCAGGAGGTGATTGTTTGCATAAAAAACAAGAGTGAATGTCTAACAAACATTGGTCCAACATTGCATACTTTCTGAGATCTGAGCACCTGTTCATAGGAAGCATACCAGTACTTAATACCGCTGGCATGAAATACGGACACGTCCTATGGAATACTGAAAACACAAGTTTGGTTGCGGTTCGGATGTAAGCAAAGTCGTCCTATTGGCACTCCGTCCAATAGGATCTGTTGTGTGTTTCCAATTGTGTAGTTCAAGACGTGTGTACATTACACCTAACTCTGGATACATATCACAGTTTCTTACATTGAGGGGCAGAGGGGTGCATATCCATGAATGAACGTTACATTTGTACCATCAGTTCCTGAAATATTGTATAGCGGTACATTTCATTAAAACCATACACGTTGTATATGGCTGTACACAACTCGACCTAACCCTTACCGTGTATTTTCCAGATATATTCCGCGTTAATACGTTTGTCTTGCGTGTCGTTTACGATATATTCCGCAACGCAATTCTACCCTAGTGGATCACGTATAGAATTCGCCGTAGGCTATCATATGTTTACGTTTTGTGACGGTAGGTGGCCGGAAAGTATTAAACAATATTTTAGGAACGCAACCGGAACAAGAAATGAGTACCTGAAGTATTTCAGTTACATATTTTAGGATTGGTGACATACATACTTGAGTTTGACCTGATGTAAACAGTGAATTGTCGGGCTTGTACTATACAAAATGGCTACGATTTCAAGGTATTTGGACAAATCCGACACTGAAGTCAATGTTGAAGAGATTGAGGGTTTATCATCTAGCGACAATGGAACTTGGCGATGCAGATACAAGAGTAGTATTTCAAGATATACCTGTAATTGCATGGATTCCCAGAACTGATTCATATTTTGTAATGTTATCCTCCATTTAATTGTTTATCAAAACAATATAAAAACAAGATGTTCAGCAAAGAACATATACCCTACTTTCTTTAAAATGCATGGGTACACTTACAACTCTTTGTCCTTATCAAGAAGTAGACTATAATTGAATGTTTGTTGTAGCAGCTGGTACTGCAACCTAGCTGTGAATTAATATATATCTTGTATGCATCTGAGTGTCGAATGAGCAGGCAGTTCAAAGCAACCAGGAGGGATGCTATCCAGCTGTAAGTGCTTAAAGTTAATCAGAGCGCGGTCATGGCTAGAAGTTGAACTATTGTAAAATTGTAATACTTCAGGAGGCCAGGGATTTGCAAAGCGGAATGTTTGGAACAATTACCCACGTAACCCACAAGAGGACATCTCCGTACAGAGACATTGTGAAGGCTGCGGATGACAACGTGTATATTCTTTCCTTATTCTCATTTTTCATTTGTCTTCTGTTTATATGAGATGCTGAAGCTGTGATTATTAATACACGAGTGTATACATTAGCCTCTCCTTTGAGCTATATAGCATTTTATTTAGTATCTGTGGAGAGAGCTCATCCACATCATTTGTAAAAGAATTAAAATAAAAAGCTAACTCTAGTAGGTTTTGAACTCCAGCCGACCGCGTCAGAGACTTACACTCTAGCACAGAGCCAAACATGCCCATAACATCTCAGTGTTATTAAACAACTTAGATACAACGTGTTAGAAAAAAAAACACTTGAAATGAACGAGTTATTCACTGTAGTACATATTCATTATATTATAAACGAAAGAAGCCTCCTAGAAGAATGCACTAATTACATGCATTCGGGCGTCCCCTGGGCAACGGTAAAAAACACTGTAAAATTTACCGGCTGATTCTTTCAATACAAAGATGCTGCTACACAGCAACAAGTATGCAAGGGAACTTACCAATGATAAGTCCTTTTCAGGACCAACCATGCACAGAACACTCATCAATTCCTATTGGTAACAGCTTACGAATATGTCACTTGAAAATTGAATCGATTTCATCTGCTAAGAGTGTATACCTCTCACGTCTGATGCTGCAGAATGAAGTAGATGTTATTGCAATACAGGAGACTCACACCAAGGATGATGCTGATCTTTACAGAAGAGGTAGAATTTACGGATACGTTCTGGTTGGGGCCGTAAATGAAGAACAGTATGGCATTGCAACATATGTCAGATCCCATCTCACTGACTACAAACTAACTTACCAAGACAGAACGACAGATATTTTTGTTTTGGCTGTAGAAGTTGCCGACACCACGGTTGCAAATATTTACAAACCACCGCAAGTTAGTTGGCCAAATCCACCTGTAATATCCTTCAGTCATCCAGTTGTGTATGTTGGTGATTTCAACAGCCACAGTCATGTCTGGGGATATCAGAATGAAGACGAAAATGGAGCTATTCTAAATGAATGGATGGATATGCACGATCTCCAGCTTGTGTACAATGCTAAAGATCCAGGAACGTTCCGATCTGGCAGATGGTTAAAAGATTATTCTCCTGATTTGTGCATCACATCTAGATCTGGAAATAACGAAATGACACAACGAAAAGTCATCAAGTCTTTCCCACACAGTCAGCATAGGCCAGTCATAATTCATTTTGGTACTGAAATTCCGTTAGTCACCTCCATACCTCAACCTCGATGGAATTTTCAACTTGCAAACTGGGAACTATTTCAGAAAGGTCTAGATAATACCGTTCAATGGATTCCTCCAGTCCCATCCAATTATGAACGATTTGTGGGCGTGATTAAAACAAATGCCAGAAAATATATCCCACGTGGTTTTCGGAAGGAGTACATTCCTGGATGGTCCCAAGAATGCGATGAGTTATACGCCAAATATCAAGAATCTCACGACAAGGTAACAGCTGATGACCTATTGAGAGCTCTGAACAAGAACAGAAGAGAAAAATGGCATAAAACAACGGCAGGACTCAACTTCACAATTTCTAGTCGGAAAGCCTGGAATCTTATTAGAAAACTTGGTACAGATCCCAGGTTGTCAAGTACAGTTACACATGTGAATGCTAATGCTGTTGCATCCAGACTGATGAATATTTCAAAAACTAAAATAGACAAAGAACATACACGAACTGTGAATAATGAACTGTACATAAAGAAGTCCCAACTTAAACCACACCCAGACTACTCACGTGATTTCTGCATTGAGGAACTTGATAAAGCCTTGAGTATGCTAAAGGTAAACAAAGCCGCTGGCTTTGATGGCATATATCCAGAGTTTCTTAAAACCATCGGACCAAAAACAAAGTTGTGGCTTATTGAATTTTTCAATGAGATTCTGAAAACTGGAAAATTACCAAAGCTGTTCAAACAGGCTAAGATAATTGCTATCCTGAAACCGGGAAAAGAGCGATCTGATGCTTCTCACTATCGACCGATATCACTACTCAGCATGTCCTATAAGCTACTAGAAAGGCTTATTCTAAATCGCATTGAAGAGGCCGTTGATCAAATCATCCCCATCGAACAAGGTGGCTTTAGGAAACAACGGAGTTGCTGCGACCAGGTCCTAACATTGACAACTATAGTAGAAGCTGGATTTCAACGAGGTCTAAAATCAGCTGCGGTTTTTGTGGATCTCACAGCAGCTTACGACACTGTGTGGAGGGAGGGCTTGATGTCCAAGTTTATTGAAATCATCCCATGTCAAAAGTTGGCACTTGTAATGAACAACATGCTCCCAGATAGGCGTTTTAGGGTGTTCCTGAATGGGCAAACTAGCAGGTGGAGGACATTAAACAATGGCCTACCTCAAGGATCAGTTTTGGCCCCCATTTTGTTTAATCTATACATTCATGACATGCCTCACACAGATTCCTTGAAAATCCAGTATGCAGACGACCTAGCATTAGGTATCCAAAATAAAGACCTTATGAACTGTGAGAATACCCTAACTAGTGATCTGACGAAACTGAGTGATTACTTCCATAAATGGAGACTTCAACCCAACCCAAACAAGACTGAGGTTACTGCATTCCATCTAAATAATAAAGAAGCCCAAAGGAAGCTGCATGTTACTTTTGACGGAATCGAAGTACCCCATAACTACAATCCAATATATCTTGGAATCACTCTGGATTGGTCCTTGGCATTCAAACAACAGTGCATCAAGTTATCGAAGAAACTTGGCTCGAGAGTGAATCTACTTCGCAAGATTGCCGGAAGCAGCTGGGGTGCAGACGCTAATACTCTACGTTCTGCTGCACTCGCTCTCGTGTATTCTGCTGGTGAATACTGTGCCCCTGTAAGGGAAAACAGTGCTCATACCACCAAGATTGATGTGCAACTCAATGAGGCCATGAGAGTCATCACTGGTACTGTTAGATCTACTCCCACACTATGGCTACCAGTCCTAGCTAATATCGCTCCGCAAGATCTAAGGAGGAAAGCAGCTAAGGTAAGCTTGCTCAAGAAGACCACTTCTGATAAGAACTCTCTTTTGTATGTTACCCTGCAAGATCCACCAACAACACGTCTGAAATCACGCAAGCCACCCTGGGTTGATTTAGAAAGTATCAATTCATTCAACATGACCTCCAAGTGGCAACAACGTTGGAACGAGCATCCACCCAACAATGCTCACCTGGTTAAAGATCCTACAAAGAAGGTTGAGGGATTCCAACCTCCACGCCAAACCTGGTCGAAGCTGAACCGCATTAGAACAGGTCAAGGAAGGTGTGGTCACACTTTGAAGAAATGGGGTTTCCGTACATCTGCTGCCTGTGACTGTGGAGTGGAGGACCAAACTATAAAACACATTGTTCAGGAGTGCCCACTCCGTGCATTTGATGGTGGTCTGAAGACTCTACACCAAGTGACACCAAGTGCTCTGGAATGGTTGTCAAATTTGGACATTTCAATTTAAATAATTGTAAACTTTTGTGTACTTGTACAAATATACGATATATATTATAAATCATTTCATACAAAGTTTATCGGCCTATTATTTCTATCAGTACGCTATATTGCGCCCGATAACGCATGTTAAATTTGGTAATTGTACTCCGAGACGATCTGAAGAAGGCGCAGTGTCATTGAAACAATACTGAATGCACCCTACTGAAATGTAGACTCTTTGAACTCAGCAGGAAATAATAATTGAGCATAATTCTCTGATGGAAAATTTATACATGTTTTAGACACCCTGAAATTTATTCTAAATTGTGAAATTTTGGCGATATTAAAAATATTTATCACATCGCAGAAAGGGGAAATATGGATTTTGTGTGACTCACGAGGCTCGATGCCAGTCACGCCGACTGGACTCCTACACTCCTAGTCTTGCGTCGTGAGAAGACGGACGCGTGCTTTGTTCAAGTGATAATTTTCCAAGTACTACATCGTAATCTGACTCTAGTCGAAGAATTATTAAGCATCCCTGCATTAATTGCAGCGGAAACTACCAAAGTTGCAGTTATAAACGCATTAATAACCATATTGGATTTATTTTCGTACGGCCAGTATAATTGAGAAAATGTGACTGGCAAGGGCATGGTGGAGTGTTAACGCATGTTGGCTAAGTACATTTTGTGTGTAATTGAACAGAACAGTGATTTCTAATAACTGTGCAATATTATTATCAAGTGCAACGAATATTCAATTAATCGCAGATTTAAACAATTTTTTACTCTAAAACTATGACCACGTGTTCAGTATTCGTGTGAGCATATCACACAAGTGTTATTTAGAATCAGTTGCGGAAAGTGTATGGGCAATTTTTAAAACTGAACACCCCAACTCAGTGTAAATATGACTAAAGTAGTGTAACGTTAGAAGCAGTGAAAATCCCTGTCCCACAAATTGGATATAACATGGAGTCCACTACGTACTGGAGCACAATGAATGGATACGCCCGCTTTATGGGAGAAATGAATATGTGCTAAGTCGCAATGCTGTGGGGGAATCTAACAATGGATCGACAAGCCTGAGCCATATGGATGTGATATGAGCTGAAATCGAAGCCCGCTAACCATCTCAAAGAAAGTTTCGAACCACGACATGCATCGTCCCGTAAGTGAAACAACTTTTCCATAAATGTATGTACAGGGTTGGAACCGTAGATTAATTATAAGTTGGTTTCATGCACAATGTAGGCAGATTCTTATTACTAAAAAGAAGTGTGTAATTGTTTAGTTTTCTACAAAGTTTTACATACGCCGAGCAGGCAATAGTGTTAAATCAAAGCGTATAATTTCATAGACAGGCAAGCAGATAGTTGTTTTTCACATTCAAGTAACAAAATGAAACGAGTTTTCAGCTGGTATAGAAGGCCAAGATTATGAATCTTGTAGTGAATTGTCAGACCACACAGCCATATGAATATCATGCAACAGTTAATGGAACCTAGAAGGCAGTGACATTCCACAATTATATAATAAGCGAGCCAGGTCCCGTTATTCACGTGTATAAAACAAATGAACTTCTTGTGTACAGTTTTCCTTCGTTGTCGCGGCTGCAGAGTTGACTAGTATTAAATGAACTGCATAAGACTTGGAAGCGAAGTATCGCTGGTTCGACGTTCAGTAATAAATGAAGTCTCACATAAAACACATGAACAATGCTAGTATTTGGGTCAGTTTATTGCGTGCTGTTAGCGAAGCACCTTTCACACAGTTTAGACATAATTATATTTGCCTTAGAACAGCTGATAGCTGGGAAATAATAAACTTAGTTATTGTGTTTACCAAAATGTGTATAAATCAGGAATCCACACTAATTGTAGTCTTGTAATAGTTGTAATAATGAGGTGATGTTCTGGATGATAGAACCCCCATATGTCCCCAGCAACAATTAACTCATATGTCGTGTTGGTCGATGGTTGTTGGATTGACGAATCCGTGTTATGTTTGATGACACAGGGTGTCTATAAGTTTGAGGTGAAACCGAATTTATGAAAGTGAATTTATGGGATATTTTATATGGATTCATTGATCACACCTGGATATACTGAACGAATTTAATGGTCCGTAGAAATAACAAGAACACTCTGAGGTATAAATAATTATGGAATGAAAATTAATAATCAACTGTTAGGATTTTTATGATAATAAATCATGCATAAATTATCCCCTGATACTAAATAATAACAGAATACTAAACCTAGTATACTTTGGTGGACCGAATTTAGATATTGATGAACGTCTTCTCCCATTTGATACATTTTGACACTTTCTGACATTTTAGACGACGGCCAATTGGTGACGTGATTACAATAGTCCACGCATCATTTTGGTGGCAACGTAAGTTGTGGTAATTTCATTGATTGCCATTGCAGTGGCAGGCTATTCTTTCTTTCTTTCTTTCTTTCTTTCTTTCTTTCTTTCCTTCTTTCTTTCTTTCTTTCTTTCTTTCTTTCTTTTTTCTTTCTTTTCTTTACAAATGCACACTTAAGACAGTTTGCCAAAATGAGTGACAGATCGTGCAGGTGGGCTGTGCCAATTGCACGAACCATAGGAGTGCATACCTGATGTAAACATTTGAGTTGTAATTAGCTTAACTATTTTTTTTGTTACAACCATTGTGCATAGCTTTGATTTTATCAGTAATAAACGCCTCTCGTTTATTGTATTTAAACTTCAGATAGGACTAGATCAGGCAATTAAAGATAAACGTAAATGTTGGAGATGACACCATCATAGCGTAGATAGCTTTCCCTTGCCTGTCAATGTAAATGTGTCCCAGTATTTGTAAACAAGTAAATGTCTTGCTTTGCTTTAAATTCAATGATGTCGTTACCCTCCCGTAGTTATTTTCGATGTAATTGCTTAGGGATAATATTACGTGTCATACTCATAGTTTGTTATCGTCTATCATTTTGTATTGAGGATCATGAGAGGCTTAATTTAGATTTAGAGTTAGGAACTTTTTTAACTTTATTTCAGGGCAGATTAGTTTCGGACTAGCCGTTTTGCACCTCTCATGCTAGGCTAGGGATCTGTTCTGAATAAATCAATTCATTGGGGTTTAACTTAAGACTGGCCTCTTTCTTGCTTAGTCTGTATGCCGATGCATTCCTCTGAGCTGGATAAGAATAGAACCTCACCAATTCCCGACACCCCCCGAGAGCAGACTTTTGTGCTGAAGCAGCCCATGAATGTGTCGTTCCCCATACTTGTGAGGTAGTTGGAGTAGGATCTCGGAAGAGTCATTTGAAACCGGTGGCTCCCCGAAATCCTTGTCTAACGGGCAAAATATTGCATTTAAGATACCCACACTACTGAAATACAGAACAGGCAAAAGATGTCAGCTGTCAACTTGTCATGTGACAGAGTCGGCTTAGCTCTTTTAAGTTACTGATGAAGTGTAATTATAATACACAACGGGCCACAACTTTAGGATAACATAAACCACCCTCGACTCGACCATCGGAATTGGTGGTTCCTACGTTATAAATTATAATGCTTGCATAATTCACACGGCCGCCATCTTTAAATGATATGAATGCTGACCTTGAGGCTTAGGCGCATGACATGTCCAATACGAAAGGTATGTGTTTACCAAATTTGGTAAAGATCCGATGATTAGTTTGGCCGTAATTTTATTTTAGGTTTTGGCCATTTGACTGGCCGACATTAAGATGGCGGCAATATAGGAAAGGAAGGAAGATTGTTGTTTTACGTGACCGTTAATCTCGAGGGCATGAGCCATGGGACCTCGTTTTTACGTGGAATCAGAACCACAGGACATGGCATTTAACTTCAAAAATCTCAAATGCATTGACCGGGAATCGAACCTGGTCCGCCATGGTGAGAGGCCAACAGCATGACCGCTGCGCCACGACGCCTCCCTAGGTGGCAGTATAAAACAAAATACCAAGGTGCCCTCTGCTAGTGCTACCTCTGTACCAAATTTCGTTCAATTCGGTTTCGTCATGTTTCAATTGATACGGGGAACAGACATACACATACACACATACACTCACACACACAGACATAACAACAATGTTTGGCCCTGTGTAGATCTCATAAGTCTACTTTCATTTTTTCCCTAAAGTCGAAAGTAGACTAATAATAAAAATGAGCACGTCTTAAAAAAACTTCTTAAAAGAAAATAACTCAATATTCCAGTGGCACTAGAAGGGTTAATACCTGAAAACCTTAATTTGTTTCTTAATGCGGATGTAAAATAATCCAATACTTGAAAGCTTACCAGGACCAGACTGATCGCCACGAAGACCAGAGCAAACAGACTCGCGTTCATGTTTAGGTTGCAGGTTTACTGTGTGTGAGCACTGACCGACACTTCTATATAAACCCAACGATAATTGTTTTCTATCTTAACTTTCGGCTCCACAAGGACTGCCTCTACCATTAGCGCTGATGGTGTCGATAAATTGCGCGTTGCATGCAACAGGTGATAGCGATATTATCTGAACCACAAAGTATTCAAAGTCAGTAATAGTCGTTAGTGCTACACTTGGCATTGAGATATTCTGAAAATTATTGCTGACGTCAATAACGAGTGGCTATTACCGATAACTCATTTTAGCCTATTTTCATATATGAAAACAAGTAGTTCCGTGAAGAACTAAACAGCCTATTTTCATATATCCTACTCATGCTAATTACCTCTATCAACATACACAATTGCAGTTTGATTAATGTGATAAATCCGTAGATATTGAGAACCGTCTAAATATTTCAGATGGTCGCCAGGTTAGATTTTTTAATGTACTATTACATGAAGATTATTGTGTACGTGGGGTAATCAAACTTCAATCGTATGATTAGGACACAAGAAGTAAAATTTTAAAATTTCGCACTAATGCCATCTTGTGGTTATGAAAACAATTGAAATAAATTAGATGCCAGTGGATTAATATTTGTATAAGCATTTAACGTGCAATGTTTCACAGCACTCGGATGGTTAAATCGCGAGAAACGTCCATGTGAATATTTATACTTCGCGTCGCCGCCATGTTGGATTTGTGATCACCAGGTTATTGAAATTCCTATAGGTGAAGTTATGTGCTTAACCCCTATGAACATTAAAACATTCAGTTTGATTGCTGTAATAGATTCGTGGATATTGAGAACCGTTTAAATATTTCGAATGGTCGCCATGTTGGATTGGTATATGTATAGGCCGTGTACCATTAAAGTGATTGCGTAGGTTCATTATTCAAACTTTCACTTCGCCATGTTGAATTGGTGAGACGTAACAAAGTGTGAAGGGCACATTCGGGATCGTTCGGAATAGTGCTATGAACTTACCAAGATTCATTGAAATCGCTCCAGCCGTTTAGATTTCATTAGGGGGACACACACACACGAATCACACACGCACACACACACTGACAGACACACGGACAAAAGGTGATCTCATAAACCTATATTTTTCATAAATGAAAATATGCTAAAAATAGGCTTATGAGATAACCTTTTGTCCATGTGTGTGGGCGTATAAAATCTAAATGGCTGGAGTGATCTCAATGGAACACGGTATGATCTTAGTACTGTCTGGTCCGACCCCGACCAAGCCCTTCAAATGGTATTACGTCTCACCAATCTAACATGGCGGCAGTGCAAAATATTTCACCGGCATTCTGTATCTCCGATACTATTACGGATATCACCCTGAAACATTTTACGATGATAAAGGGAACTACTAGGAGTGACTCTAAAATACAGGGTTTTTTACTCAAAGAGGGGCCGGCCGCGTGGCGCGTGGAGATTCGGATGAGCACATGGCAACTCGCTGAGCTTGGGGTCAAGAGAGCGCCCGTACGAATCGCATGTAAATAACAATCACACATAATCGAAGTCACATGTCACAGAAGATGTTGAAAATGTCCCCCACCTGCATCTACACATTTCTGGCATCTTCTAAAGAAATTATCATTCACACGCATAGCCTCAATTTCTCTCGTGACATTTTGTTTGAGTTCATCTAGAGTTTGAGGATTCATTGCATAAACCTTATGTTTATGAATGAAAATCGAAGCAATAGACTTTAACACTTAGCAATAACACGTTATAAAATTTTGAAACACAAAAACAATTAAACAATAACCACGCACACACGTTATAAACCTATAACACGTGTAACTTAAAATAGGCTATAAACGAAATAACGAAGTCAATTTTACTCGTCAAATGCTGCATCGGAACTGTCTCAGCTCCGTGTTGCAATTTGCTCGTCTGTCCTTTGTCTCGACCTCCTACCTACAGTGCTGCGTCAGCCGTGCGGTCGGGCACTTTGAGTGAAAGACCCTGTATCTGTTAAGTACAAAACGAATATGGTGGCCAAGCGAAACTGAAACATTTAAATAGATTTTTCTCGCGATTTAACCAATCGAGCGCAGTGAAACATGTTTCAGAAAATGTTTACACACATTGTAATTCATTGACATCTAATTCATTTCCATTGTTTTCATAACCTCAATATGGCAACTGTGCGAAAATTTAAAATGAAGTTGTCATTTCTTGCGTCCGAACCATGCGATCAATTTCAACGTTTGAATAATGAACCTACACAATAATCGTCAACTAATAGTACATAACTCTATGGCCTACATATATAAAATCCAACATGGCGACCATCCGAAGTATTTAGACGGTTCTCAATATCTACTAATCTTTGACAGCAATCAATCTGAAATTTTTGTATGTTAATAAAGACAATTATTAACATAATTCGGATGTATGCAAATAGGCAGTTTAGTTCTTCAAGGAACTAGTTGTTTATTTCCAGTATTACTTTAAAGTGTAGTTAAAGATTCAAGGAGAAATAAAATAAACTCTGAAATTTGCTGATTCACCAGAGTATTTCAATGAGTTTTAAAAACGTATGACCTGCGTCTTGAGGAAAGAAATCATGATGAAAATCAATAAATGTAAAACAAAATAAATGAAATGCAGTCGTAAAAAAATCAGTAACTCGTATTGATGTCAAATTGGCAAATGAAAAGCTCAAGGAAGTAGGAGACTTCTAATACACACATTAAAAAAAGTTTTGCATCACCTCGGTTCCAAGAGTTCCGGAACCGTTAAATACAAAGGGAATAGAGATCAACACAAACAACATTTCAGCTCGTTTTATTGCTCATGAGACCCACACATTGCATGTTGTACCATCATACAGCTAGACTTTCAGCATTTGTGGTCCAGATTGCAGTACACACCACTACCTCTAATACCCAGTAGCACGTCCTCTTGCATTGATGCATGCCTGTATTCGCCGTGGCATACTATCCACAAGTTCATCAAGACACTGTTGGTCCAAATTGTCCCACTCCTCAACGACAATTCGGCGTAAATCTCTCAGAGTGGTTGGTGGGTCAAGACGTCCATAAACAGCCCTTTTCAACATATCCCAGGCATGTTCGATAGGGTTCATGTCTGGCGAACATGCTGGCCACTGTAGTCGAGCGATGTCGTTATCTTGAAGGAACGCATTCACAAGATGTGCACGATGAGGTCGAGAATTGTCGTCCATGAAGACAAATGCCTCTCCAATATTCTGCCGATATGGTTGCACTATGGGTCGGAGGATGTCATTCAGGTATCGTAAAGCCGTTTCGGAGCCTTCCATGACCACCAGTGGCGTACGTCGGCCCCACATAATGCCACCCCAAAACATCAGGGAACCACCACCTTGCTGCACTCGCTGGACAGTGTGTCTAAGACGTTCAGCCTGACCAGGGTGCCTCCAAACACGTCTCCGACGATTGTCTGGTTGAAGGCATATGCGACACTCATCGGTGAAGAGAACGTGATGCCAATTCCGTGGGGTCCATTCAGCATGTTGTTGGGCCCATCTGTACCGCGCTGCATGGTGTCGGGGTTGCAAAGCTGGACCTCGCCATGGACGTCGGGAGTGAAGTTGCGCATCATGCAGCCTATTGCGCACAGTTTGAGTTGAAACACGACGTCCTGTGGCTGAACGAAACGCATTATTCAACATGGTGGCATTGCTGTCAGGGTTCCTCCGAGCGGCAATCCGTAAGTAGCGGTCATCCACTACAGTAGTAGCCCTTGGGCGGCCTGAGCGAGGCCTGTCATCGACAGTTCCTGTATCTCTGTACCTCCTCCATGTCCGAACAACATCGCTTTGGTTCACTCTGAGACGCCTGGAAACTTCCCTTGTTGAGAGCCCTTCTTGACACAAAGTAACAATGCGGACGCGATCGAACTGCGGTATTGACCTTCTAGGCATGGTAGAACTACAGACAACATGAGCAGCGTACCTTCGTCCTGGTGGAATGACTGGAACTGATCGGCTGTCGTACCCCCTCCGTCTAATAGGCCCTGCTCATGCATGGTTGTTTACATCTTTGAGCAGTTTTAGTGACATCTATGAACAGTCAAAGGGACTGTATCTTGGATACAATATACACAGTCAACGTCTATATGCCGGAGATCTGGGAACCGAGGTGATGCAAAACTTTTTTTGATGTGTGTACTTGGGAAGCACAATAACCAGTGATGGACGAAGCAATGAGGGTATAAGACGAAGTTTGAATCAGGCAAGGAGAGCGTTCTTGCAGAAAAGGAATCTGTTGCCATAGAATATAGATTTAGATACTAGAAAGTAAATTTTGAAGCGTGACGCTCTAAGGGAGTGAAACTTGGACTGTTGAAGCAGCAGAAGAGAGGTGAATAAAAGCACTTGAAATGTGGTGTTATTGGAGAATGATGATGAGGAGATGGGTAAATAGGGTTATAAATGAAGAGGTATGCAGACGAGTGGGAGAGAAGAGATGTTTCTCTCGACTGCTGACAAAGAGAAGCCGAGGGTTGGTAGGACACTCACAAAGACACTTAGGAATAGCAAAGTTAGTTATGGAAGGAAGGGTCGAAGGTTAGAATATGTTACACAGATTGCCTCGGATGTAAGTTGTGATAGCTATGTAGAGATGAAACAATTAGCTCATGACAGGAAGGGATGGAGGGCTGCATCATACAAGTCAAAAGACTGAAGACTCAAATAACAACAACAGTAGGTTTACAGATGTGTGCAAATTATTAGAATCAAACAAAGAATCAGTCATATTTTTTCATTCAAAATAATTTTATTGGCCAGCTGCTGAACTTGGTTGGTTGCTTAGTTTAGGGGCTGCGACAGCGCGGTCATGTAGCCCGTGTACTTTGGATGTGTGTAGAATCTGTCTGATAATCGGTGTTAATTGTGATGGCTGTATTGGTGTGTTATCTGCAAATCAGGTAAGGACTGCAGACAATCAATTTCAAGTAGTACCTACTTTTGCTACCAAATACTACCGTCAACGACGCCTAGCTGTAAACATGGCTACTAGATGCCACCACAACCAGCACCTGGCGGCGAACATTGGAACTTAATAGAGCGTTAACAAATCTAATCTACAAATTTAGATTCACACAATTGTAGTTAGTGGAAGGTACTTTTACATGCCATAAATATATGACATGGGCCCGCCGGCTTTACTTCCCCTCCGAAGGAAGGCATACTGAGGGTTTATTACCGATCTTAAAATATCCGACGGCCTCGGCCGGGTTTGAACCTACGATCTTGGGCATAGAATCTCAGCATGTTACCAAGTACGCCACCGAAGCCGCCCTGCTGATATAGTATCACTCTATTTAGTAATGTTTTCTCCCACAAGGACATACAACTTTTCCTATAAGCAATCACGTCTCGAAATTTGAGAATTCCGAGGAATATTTAAGCTGAGTCTATTTTCTCATTCTTTGTTGACTTTGGATCGTTGCCTATAATACGGGCGATTTCAATCCGTTGCCCACGAATCTTTTATTAGTTCAAGAGAGGACCATCTGTCTTCAATGTTAGGCCCCTTAAAACAACAATTATTATTATTATGTCTTCAATTTCTCTGTTTTAAATTCCCATGACGCTTAGAAACAGAAAAAAATTACATTTCTCATTAGCAAGGTGGTTTTTCTTAGTTTCAATTGAATGAATTTTACTGGCAGTTTCCCAACAGAAAATTTAATTAAGTCTATTGGCCAAACATTTGAAATAATTTCAGCACTAATCCAGTAGAAGAAGAAGATCCTAAAAATATCCTATCTTTTTCTGAAATACGAACACTTTTACAAGAATAGTCATTTCAATGAAGATCAACCGTCAGCACCTCTGATGATAAACATTTCCCTGATGTTAGTGGCTATACAAACCTATATCCCATAAAGGATGTGTATTTTACTATATTAGCGGTGAGGGCTCGGACCTAATGAGGCATAATCATTGATAGAAAATATACCATTTCGAAGTTTCAAAATTTAATATCTATACTTTTAGGCTTCATTTTCTTCGTCGTTTGAGACTGATGACCACGGTGCTCGTATCTCCTCGTCGCTTTGTCTTTTCTCTTCTTCCAGTACTTTTTCATCATCTGACTATGAGCCAGCTTTCTTTCTTTCGTCTATGGTGGTCTGCTGACTCCGGTGTTCTTCCTAGCTGTCAGTGATACAGGAAAAACTCCCTGTCGGATGTCTTGCCAGAATTGTTAGTGGTCCTGTATGGACTTAAGTCAGATCCCTAGGTGGTCTAAATCCGTCCTGACCGTAGAGATCCACTTGGTCCTAGAGGCCTTCCCTCTTCCTGACACGGTGAAGATCTTACTGGTGAGCCGGCAAGGGATCATGTGGGTCAAGTGTCCATAGAAGGCCAGCCGCCTTTTTCTTATACAAGTCACAATGTTTCTTGATGGCTGTAAAGCTATTTTAATTTATGAAAAAATTGGCTTATGAGATAATCTTTTGTCCGTGTGTGTGTGTGTGTGTGTCCCTAAAAACATCTAAACAGCAGAAGCGATTCCAATGAAACTCGGTAAGATCATAGTAGTATGTTGGCCGACCCCGTCCGTGCCCTTGAAATTTTCTTACGTCTCACCAAACCAACATGGCGATTGTGCGAAATATTTCACTGGCATTCTATATCTCCGAAACTATTACAAATATCACCCTGAAATTCTGTATGTTGATAAAGGGCACTACTACTGTAGACGTTCACCTATGTGACATTCAAAATCTTGTTACCTACAAAACGAACGTGATGGTCAAGCGAATTTGAAACATTTAAATGACCTTTTCTCGTGATTTAACCATCCGAACGCAGTGAAACTTGGTACGTACAGCAAATGCCTACTCAAATTGCAATGCACTGACATCTAATTTAGTTCACTTGTTTACATAACCTCAAGTTGGCGGCTGTGCGAAATATTTCACCGGCATTCCATATCTCCGAAGCTATTACTGATATCACCCTGAAATTTTGTACGGTGATAAAGGAAACTACTACAAGTTTATCTATGTTACTTTCAAAAACCTGGAAGGTACAATACGAACATGGTGGCCAAGCAAAATTGAAACATTGGAATTAACTTTTCTCGCGATTTAACTATCTGAGCGCAGTTAAATATGGTACAGTAAATGCTGATACATATTGTAATGCACTGCCATTTAATTTAATTTAATTCAATTATTTACATAACCTTAAGATGGCGGCTGTGCAAAATTTTAAAATTAAGTTTTTATTGCTTGTGTCGTAATCATGCGATCGAAGTTTGATTAATAAACCTACGCAATAATTTCCCTTTAATGGTTCATAAGTTTAGAGCCTATACATAACAATCCAACATGACGACCATCCGAAATATTTAGTCGGTTCTCAATATCTACGAATATTTTACGGCAGTCATAACTTACTGAAATTTTATATGTTCATAGAGGCTATGAACATGAGGTCACCTATAGGACTTTCAATAACCTGGTGAGCACAAATCCAACATGGCGGCGTCGCGAATTTTAAATATTTAAATAGACGTAGTTCGCGATTTGACCATCCGAGTGCAGTGAAACTTGGTACGGTAAATGCCTATACAATTGTTAATCCACTGACATCTCATTTATTTCAATTGTTTTGATAACCACACGATGGCAGCTGTGCAAAATTGAAAAATCTTGTTTTTACTTCTTGTGTCCTAATCATGCGATTGATGTTTGAATACTACATGCACACAATAATCTCCATGTGATAGTACACACTCTTAGACCTACATGTATAAATATCCAACATTGCGACCATCCGAAATATTAGACGGTTGTCAATATCTACGAATCTATTACAGCAATCAAACTGATATTTTGTTTGTGGATAGAGGCAGTTATCATAAGTAGGATATATGAAAATAGGCTTCAGTTCTTCACGCAACTACTTGTTATTATTTGGCTCCTGATGGGGGGGGGGGGGGTGAAGGTCTTTCCCCCTGATCACCCCTCGTAGTTATTATTATTATTACTTAGTTATGGCACTTAGCCCGGGAGTGTCCGAAGACATGTTTGGGTCGCCAGATGCTGTAGCTGCTTCTATGCGGACACCCAAGGGGTGAGCTACAAGTTCCGTTCAATTTCAAGTAGTTCCAACTTTCGCTACCAGATGACACTGACACCTAGTGGTGAACATTGGAATTTTGTTAGAGCGTTTCAACGAAATCAAATCTGCAAATTTAGCTTCACACAAGTTTAATTAGTGGAAGGGTCTTTTACATGCCATTAACCTATGACAAGTGACCACCGGCTTTACTTCCCCTCCGCAGGAAAGCATACTGAAGGATTTTAACGCTCTTAAAATATCGGATGACTTCGGCTGGGTTTGAACCCGCAATCTTGGGCATAGAAACTCTGCATGCTACCGACTACGCCAACTAAGCCGCTACCCCCTCCTTAGTTACGCCATTGCGACTAACTTCACTTTGTGTCTACTAATTAAGCCCCCCAGCTCAGTAGCCTTAGGCATTCACACCCATGAGTTATTGTTGAAAGCTCGTACACGAGCTTGTGTGACGTCACAGTATCAGACTCGCGCCACCAGCCAAGGCCTCCTTTTCTCATGTCCACACTTTGCATATCTTTTTGTTTCACATTGTCTTTGCCAAAGTGAGGACATGGTCATTCAATGGCACATGAGTAAGGTAATGAGCATGAACATTGGTCGCGATATGGAGTCTATCTTACAATGTGGCTGATAACCAGCAGGTACGAGATACCTGAGTTAGACATATTGGACTCGTTAACCTCACGGTTGTCTGAAGGAGTCGGGCAAATTTGTGGCCAACAAAGAAGTATTATTTGTTGTAACTTAATTCCGGGCTTAGAGATATTTCGGTCATTATCCCCGAGTCTCAGAAAAACAGTTGCGTATTTACACAGATACAAACATTATTATAACGGTTCACCAAAACATGACCACTGTCTTAGTGCTTTAACTGAGGTCTCATGTTGGTTGCTTAGGTGATGAAGGTCTGATAAGGTTATGTCACTTAGTATGTAGGATTTATGAGACAGGTGAGGTACACTCTGATTTCAAGAAGAATGTTATCATTCCTATACTGAGAAAGCAGGAGCTGACACATGTGAAGATTACCGTAGAATCAGCTTTATCACCCATGCCTCAATGTTCCTGACTAGAATAAACAGATAGAAACAGAATAGGATGAAGATCAATTTGGTTTCAGGAGAAACATAGGAACAACAGAATCTGTACTAAGTCTTAGGCTGATTTTGGAAGGTAGATTGAAGCCAATTTTTCAGTGTTGCCTAAACAAACTATCATTTGTAGCTTTTCAGTAGGTCAACACGAATTTGCCCAATGATTGGACGGGGTACAAACTGTAAATACGGAAATACACTCCAGTAAAAAATTACATGATGGTTACTTGAGGGACAAAACGCCCGCCGCGCTGCCCTGCACTCTAGCGGCAGGCTTGCCAGGTTACTATGCTCCCATTGTAAATGTATATTTTTAAGGTATTATTTTTTAGCGTATGGCTTTTAGTGCCGGGAGTGTCCGAGGACATGTTCGGCTCGCCAGTTTTGTAGCTGCTTCGAGACGGACACCCAATGGGTGAGCTACAAGTACCGTTGGGGAGGAAAGTTGGAAGGGAAGGTCGAGGAGTTGGAAGGTAGCGGCTGTGGCCTATAGTTAGGGACCAACCCCGGCATTTGCCTGGAAGGAAGATGGGAAACCACAGAAGACCATCTTCAAGGTTGCCGGCGGGGGGATTCCAACCTCCTCGCCTCCCGGATGTGAGCGACTGCCAGCAGTCATGCCGTAACGACCACGGCTAACTCACCCGGCAAGGTATTTATTTAATTGTGAGGCATTTAAAGAGGAAGTGAGTGCGTTTCTGTCACACATGGGGTTATGCGGAACCTGCAGGTACCCTATATGTGTAGGTTGGTGTTAACAGGACCTTATTTTCGGTACAAAACCGGAATGGGACCTTAGCAGAATAATATAGGGAGGATAATTACCTAATGAATGTAATTTTTTCCAGCAGTGTATTTACGTATTTATACTTCGTAACCCATCTATTCATTGGGCAAATTGGGTTTGACCAACAGAAAAGCTACAAAAGACAGGTAGAATAACGAAATATAAAAAACGTACATGGCACTTATAGACTTAGAAAAGGATTTTGATGACGTTGATTGGAGTAAGTTATTTGATATTTTGAAAAGGATTGGAGTAAAGTACAGGGGTAGGAGGATGATCTACAAGGACCGAACGAAACAGAATATGAAGTTGACAGGTCTCAATCCACAAACCTGGGACCAGCTTGCTAAAGACCGTTCAACTTGGCGCCAAACCATCCGGCTGCTGTAAAAATGTTTGAAGAAGAACGTCGTTGACTTGTTAAGGCCCAGCGACAAGCACGAAAGCTCCGTGCAGCACAGCCACTCCCTCCACCAACAGTTCTGTGTGATGTGTGTGGATGCTTGTTTCATGCACGCATTGGACTGTTCAGTCAAAGCAAACATGGCCACAGACCTCAACCTTAAGATTATGGTAGGCTGTTTTTGGAAGAAGATCTATACTCGGAAACGAGTTAAAGACGACGACGACAATATATAGAGAAACCAGGCGGCAGTTATTCGATCCACGGACATGCGAGTGAAGCTGGTTCAGAAAAGTGTAAAGCAAGGCTGCAACATATCACCCATACTTTTCAATATATACATTGAACAAGCACTCGAGGAAATCAGTGAAAACTGTAAAGAAGGAGTAAAGATTCAAGGTGAAATAATTTCAACTGTGAGATTTGCTGATAACATTGTCAACAAGGCCGATTTACCAGAGGATTTGAATGAGTTAATAATGATATGAACTCTGTCATGAGGAAAGAATCAAGATCCCACGGAAAGAACGAGGTAAGTCCATATATCTCCAAATGTTAGCAAGTAAAACCTAATGTTGTGTTATAAAACACGGTCAATACCAAGCGGTGTAGCTGGACAAAATATTCCATCCTAACTCTCCCTCCGTGCAGCACCTCGCCTATCCCCTGTTTTAACTGTCACCTTCACATTTCATTTTATTTATGACCAGTAGCGAAACACGGGTACTTCAGCTAGTTTCTTATAGTTCCGAAATCATTATTCTCATCCCTTGACGTAATGGGGGGTCATATCAAACTATTTTTTAGACAAAAGTAATTATTAGGGAAAAATTGTACATTTTCTACGGTTTTCATATTGTGCCAATGAATGTGTACCCCATAAAAACAATTTTTCCAATCCCTTTGGTAAATGGTTGGTGCAATCAAATCACTTTTCAAACATAACTCTTTGACCCTTATCCGACACATAGTACGAACTTGGAATGGATTCGATATTTCACATATTGAGAGATTTATAGCGATATTTCACTTTTTCGAAAAAAGACCCCCATTTTCAACCCCCTTCCACCGATACATATTATGTAAACAATTCAAAGTGATTGGTGCAAAATTTCGGTAGTTATCATGTCCACAAGAAAGTGATTTATACAGAGTGGTCAACCAGCCGCTTATTATTTAGTTTTACGAAACCCAATTAACATTGCATTTCTCCCGATGTTCGATATCGCTCTGCGATCTGACTGTGTGACCGCAATGTAATTAGGTCATGGGTCCAGCAAAGAAAAACCGACCGTAAACTTTTCCCCGCCAAATACTATGGCCCATTCTACTAACATACGACTTACTGCTCCTTGAAATATCACACATACACGTAATACGATCGAATTATTAGCTTACGCCACGTAATCCGTAATGGTAGAAAGTTAAATCAACACCATAAACCATGATTGAACACTTTGAGATGGACTAAACGTATGAAGTGGAACGGCCACAGTAACTACTGCTCATTCAGCGCGCGCTGGTACTATTCGTTGTTGGCTGAATCGGTTAAAGCCTGACCGTACGTGGTGGGCGCAAAGGGTAGAATATTCCTTCGAATCCAGGGGTAGGTATACATTTTTTGAACGAAAACCCACGCACGCTCCACTTTAGTGGGGATGTAACTACATTGCCACATGAATTACCTTACTAATTATTTTTGTGAAGATTACGTTGAATATTGGTGATTTGTAAAGAGAAACGATCGAAATGGTAGGTAATGCCACGTGACCTGTAATGGCAGAAAATAAAAAAAACTGGCATGGATATTAACATAACATATCGAAGTTCCGCTCCGGAGATCCGGGTTCGATTCTCAGCTCTGCCAAGAAATTTAATACTAGTCTGAGGGCTCAAATTGGGTACATTCAGCCTCGTGAAGCAAATCAGAGAAGAGGTAAGTTCGATTCTCACTTCAGCCACCCTGGAAGTGTTTTTTCCGTGGTTTCCCACTTCAACTCCGGCCAAATTCCGGGACGGCTTCTATCTTAAGGCCACGGCCACATCCTTCCCAATCCTAAATTTTTAATACACACATTATTACAAGCCCAAAATAACTGAGGTTATCAGACAAATTCTACACACACACACCCAAGTACACGGGGCTAAATGACCCTCATATTCTAGCCCTCAAATGAAACAACAAACAACAACATATCGAAGGATATTCTGATCGCCAGTGCTTGCATCGAAGTATACGTATTCCTTAGAATTTCCCTTAGTATTTATTATTTTTTCCCGGAGGTCCTGGGTTCGATTCCCGGCTCTGCCACGAAATTTGAAAAAGTGGTACGAGGACTGGATCGGGGTCTACTCAGCCTCGGGTGGCCCTAATGATTAGAGGGGGTTCGATTCCCCCTCAGCCATCCTCGAAGTGGTTTTCCGTGGTTTCCCACTTCGTCTTCGGGCAAATGCCGGGATGGTACCTTCTTCAAGGCCACGGCCGCCTCCTTCCATCTTCCTTGCCTATCCATCCTAACCATCCCTTACCTTCCCCCATGGGGCCCCTGTTCGCTTTGCAGGTGAGGCCGCCTGGGCGAGGTGCCAATCCCACCTCACCAGCTGTATGCACTCCGATTAGATGTTCCCAGCTCTGGGACACTGCCCGTAGAGGCGGTAGTGGTGAGTTCCCTCGCTGAGTCCGTGGGTTCCACCAACCAGGTGGGTAAACGACTAAAAAAAATATATAAACAAATTTGTTATTAATTTTTAACAAAAAGTCTTAGCATATCTTTAGATCTGTATCACACGACACTCGCTGGCAAGGAAGCTGTTGTGATCGCTGGTACAAAATCCTGTATGAGTCTGTTCATCTTCGTCAGTATGACCGAAGTTTATCACACGCTAGCATTTTGTACGGCAAGTTGTATGAAATAAAACAAGGTGAAGGGCTGTCGTTTGAGGGTATGATTTGCAGTTCATTCGCCTT
Source organism: Meconema thalassinum (assembly GCA_946902985.2). Taxonomy (NCBI): domain Eukaryota; kingdom Metazoa; phylum Arthropoda; class Insecta; order Orthoptera; family Tettigoniidae; genus Meconema; species Meconema thalassinum. The sequence continues at coordinate 596,822,085 of OX336388.2, read as the reverse complement.
ATTAACCCAAAGCGGTCGCGAAACTTGCTTTAAGTAAACTTGAAAACATGACAGGTACTGAATGAATGCATTCCAATCAATATTTAAGATCTAACTGTAATAATTGAATATTTTACCATACGCGTTAATATGGAGTGCAACAAAAAGCTCCAGCGTACATTGGAAAACTGTGCATGTGGTATCGTGCCCGCTCGCTGTTTTGAAGATCCCGAGTTCAAGACTATACAACGGCGGAAATGTTTAATTCTTTTTAACTATTTCATTATACCATCCCTAACTCGTATAGCAAGATTTCAACTCGGTTTTGCTCACATGAACTACGAGGACGGTAGGTAAAATGTTTTCTTCACTCTTTTCAATGGTCATTCTCCCTAAATACTGTTCAAAACCATGGATGGATACTATTCGTGATAATTAGAATGTTAAAAGATCAATATTTATCCCAGAATAATAATAATGTCGCCTCGGTAGCGTAGCGGTCAGCGTGGTTAGCTGCCGCCCCGGAGGTCCTGGGTTTGATTCCCGGCTCTGCCACCAAATTTGAAAAGTGGTATGAGGACTGGAACGGGGTCTACTCAGCCTCGGGTGGTCCCAATGAGTAGAGGGGGTTCAATTCCCACCTCAGCCATCCTCGAAGTGGTTTTCCGTGGTTTTCCACTTCGCCTTCATGCAAATATCGGGATGGTACTGCCCACGAAAAATGAATTATTTGGGATGAAAATTACATTATTTTTGAATCTCATGATATAATTTAACATGGCAATATAAATGCTTGAACTTGACACAGACCAGTCGTGTTACTGTGTTGAGCAAGGAGGGAGATTCCATCACGTGATATGTTGCGCAATAGAATATTCTATAAACTTGGAAATAACCTACCAACAGTGGATTTACCACGGAATATGAGTAATTATTGTTATAAAATATATAATTGGATATGAGCTCACAGCGAATAATGAGAGGTCTTATTGAAGACGAGATTACCTTCAACTAAATAATATGGAGAATTATTACATTTAGGATGCAAGAAAATTATTTTATGAATTGGTAATAAGAAGAAAATTATAAGAAAAGATTACAGATACTTTGAAAATCGCCGAAAGGTCGAAATATGACGTAATAAGCATTTCTCTAGTGCGCGCTACATTTCTGGGGATCAGAAATGGCGTCTAGAACTGTTGTCTTAGAGGGGAGACGTCAAGCAACAGGGCTCTTGTTTCTGCGAAGTACCGTATCAAGTGTGCTGACGTCTATTCCGGATAAGTTGTAGTCCCGAAGGTCTTAGCCGAGTCCGGTGTTTCGATGACTCGTGGAGACAGCGGCATTAGAGGGTAGATTTTGGAGATCGCCCGTGCTTCAGTTTAGGTGAAGTTGCGAAGAGTGTTAATACGCAATAACTGACTATTGTTTGTGAATAGAAGAAATCTTTTAGTATAGATTATAGTTATAGTTCCGAACGCATAGAACGCATAGAAGTATTATACAAATTTTCAGCGTCATCGAAGGGAGACTTTAATAAATATAGCAGTTTTAGAAGTCAAGAAGAAAGGTGACGAACTCAATAGCCGTAAAGCATTTTAGTTACAACCAGAATACAGTGAACGCAGATTCACTTTATGAAGTTCACGAGAGTAACAGTGATTGACATTAACATTGAAACAGTATATTGTTACACCATAATTATGACTGTGTATATTCAGCAAGTGGAAACATTATTCATACGTTTGAGATGATGAACCAAGAACATATATGCGTCAGGGATACTTTTGAAGCCGAGTAATATATTCAACAATGGAGCTTCGATAATGAGATTACTCTTGATTGTCAAAGCATCAAGTATACATGAAACGTTATGTACTGTATACCAACATCTTGTACATTAACGTTATTCATGAACTTGAACATAACATCTGCGAGCTACATAAATATTTCATAGTACACGTTTATGAATATTTTTATCAATGAGTGAGGTCCAGAACTTCCATTACGAATTTATTTGTGAATATGAAGCTGAACCTACAACATTACTCGACAATATAATTAAACTATATCACGACGGAGAACGAAGATATAAGAAGAAAGTCAAGATGCCAGGGAAGGACCCGGCAACAAGGAAGATCGATGAACTGGAGGTTGCTGTTCGATTTCAGATGGAGCTTGATGTTTTCCGGAGAGAAATTCCTTCCTTTTCCGAGGTCATTGGTTCGAGGGGACGGACTAGGGTCCAGCCTAGTTTCTTGGAGAAGGAAACAACTGTGTATTTCCTAATACTTAACCAGAACTTCGAGAGATCTTCAGTCGAGGTCGCAGTGTTTATTTCTATGTAGTTAGAGCTTTATAGTGACATTCCAGAGCAAAACGTTTGTCCATATTTCGATGTATATTTCTATTTCATGTGTGTAACAACATTTTAATTCTACGAGGTCATGTGAGGTGATCGTTTATCGTCATTTTCACATTGCTATACTACGATCCAGTCTCTAAAATGAGATAATTAAATTTGTTTAAGGAATTAGTATACCAGTAATTTTGATTGAAGATCAGTAATTTTAATTTTCAACGTTTTTCAATTCATTTTGAATTCAGGATTCAGGCATTTTGTCTAGGATGCCAATTAAATTCGGTTTAGTAATTTAATTTGGGCACCTTAATTGTTGATAAGAAACATCAAGAGAAGAAGAAAGAACGTGTGATAAATTGTTGTAATATCACAAAGATTATGAACTTTACGTCGATCTGACAAGAAACATTCGTCATGATTTCGATAGGAGGATTTAAATTAGGATCAGAGCTAAAGCTCATATATATTCATATAACGAATTTATATCGTTTTGATAACGAATGCTATCAATAATAATGACAATTATGTGTAAATAAGTTTCCAATAATTATTTAATCAAGGGAATAAGATATTTGGAATAATCATTTTATATATGTTTTTGAAATGTAGTGTATTTTAGAATGAATGTTTTTGGAACAAATGTTTTTACGTTGTTAAGTGTGTATGAACAACTCCGTTGGTCTAGAACAATGCGAGGGTATGTTTGGATTGTTGTGTTAAAATTTGAGTGTATTTGATAAAGAATTGTATGAGTTATAGCAAGTTTTATAAACAGAAAATGTAACTTTGAGACAATGATACCATTCACGCTAGCAGCGTGTTCGCAGCGAACGCAAGGGAGATGTGTATATCCCGTTATAAATTCAAGGCCAGTATATTTCATAAAATGGAAAGAATTGTTAGACAAGCCACATGTTTATGAATGGAAACAGGTTCACGTCTGATTGTAAGTGTATCAATCTATGAAAGGGTCGACTGACTAGATGTGCAATTCACGGCGCGTGCCGGTCATAATAGCTTCCGTAGGAACGCTAGGCACGCCGGAATTTTGTTAAACTTTTTATTACTTGTAATAAGTTTAGGCCGTTCAAAATTTATTTCTGTATAACTGACAGTATAGTAACTTCAGTAGAGTGTGTGTTGTTAGAGAAGAGTGTGTGTGGATGTATTAATTAATTTATTAATTTAGGAATGGTTATTATTTGTTTAAACGTTAGATTTAGTTTACATTTGTTAATAAATGTATTTAGTTCGTTTGCTATATCGTCTTTTGAGTGATTTATTTTAAATATTAAAGGGCAAAGGTATTATGGATCCCCTTTCAGGATGGAGCTAAGTCCCATTATAAGACCCCGAGGATAAAGGTAGGTGTTCATCTGAGCCCAGTGAATTTTTGTTGTATATCCGTAATATCATTGTAGAATACTGTGTAAATTCCCGAAGGCCTCGTTGGAGCGATTTCTGATGGAATTTTTAGCCGGAGCCTTTTAGAAATTAGCAATCTTGGCTATGGATTTCCGACAGGCAACTTCCCGAATTTACGGCTACAGTACCTCCTTTACGGCTACGGCCACCTCCTTCCCTCTTCCTTGCCTATCCATCCTAACCTTCCATTCCCTTCTCTCATGAGACACCTGTTCTCTTTGCAGGTGAGGCCGCCTGGGCGAGGTGCTAATCCCATTTCACCAGTTGTATCCACTCCGATTAAATGTTCCCAGCTCTAGGAAATTGCCTGAAAGATGACCGTAGGGGTGAATTCCCTCGCTGAGTTCGTGGGAGCCACCAACATGGAGGGTAAACTCGATTTAAAAATAATAATAATAATATTATGACACGTTCTGCATTTGCTGCCTTGCTGCGCGACTAAGCGGTGACGTTCTCGCTTACTGTGTCCATTATTGCAGGTTCGTATCCTGGCGCAGTCAGCTGGCATTCGAGGGTGCGCAAATGCGAAGGAGCCGTGTCAGTCGATTTACTCGCACGTTAAAGATCCCCTTCGGAGCAAAATTCCGGCATCCTGGCGTCTCTAAAAGCCAGTTAAGAGGGACGTATACCAATAACATTATAATTATCTATATTTACTGTATGTTTGGGGCAGATGACCTCGTAACTCCCCCCCTTAAAACCTCACTAACTAACCATTCGTAATAGTATTCGTTTCATAGTATTGTTTGTAGAACTTCCTTCGCTAACCTCAAGGTAAAACACAGAATATTTCTCATACTAGCTCTTACTGCATAGTTACTCATGATATCCACTCTGTTCCGTCTGTTACGTTCCTTCCATAATATAGCACATCATAATAGGAAGTTCGTAAAACTGGTTAATAAATCCTCCCGATTCCGGTTTGTATAACATGTTGCTCATAATGTAAAATACTTTCTGTATCAGAATATTTCTTGATTGGGATGTATAATAAATGAAGTTCCAGTTTCAATAGTAGTTGAATACAGAATAAGTTTTCTGTCTTGTAATCACAGAAATATGACCAAGTCCAAACTGCTTTTCGCGACTACACTCGACGTGTATAATAACTTCGTGGATCGCACTTTTCTCGATCACCGAATAACTCACGGTCAAGTAATGTGTAACAGTCGAACACGTAAATCCATCTGTCTTCTCTTCTCTCGCCACAAACGACCCTGCCAAAGCATACCACCACTGCGCAGGGTAATGGTATCGATGTAAATTGAAATCTTAACTTAATCATGCAATTCTTGCTACACGGCACCTTCTAAGGAGTGAAAACTCAATAGAATTTGCTTCATAAGATCTTATGTTAATATCTGTAACATATAAAAGTAGTCGATCCTTTCTGTATTCTCAGTAAAAAGTTATTAATTGCTTTCTGGGTGAACAATGCGAGATATATCGTCCCCTACCCTCTATGGAATATTGACCTTGGCTCACTCTCTCGCTAGCGCGTTGCATAAACGTAACAGGTCTGATGACGTGGCATTGATGAGGGACGGTATCTGCTCCCCTAGACCAGCTTACAACGCGTTTGCGTATGTAATCTCGCGGGTCTAACAGATCGTAACTCTTCGTAAAAATATCCAAATCGTAAAGCGTAAATCTCACCAGGAAAATACTGGTAAAGTACTATACCCGTAAAAATCAAGGAGGTACTCGTTGGACATCCAAAGCAAAGCTGGATTTTAGAGTTGTGAAAGTCCAGGCTGAATGATGTTATCACAGTCCCGCCAGCGAGCTCTCAAAGATTATACACAGTATACCTTAAACATGTTATGGATAACACATACTAGCTTTTATACGATAGAATACAAACTTACCGTCTTTTCTCGGGGCTTTGTTGTATAGAAAAAGACATCATATCTATTTTAGGCTGTTACATAACACGTCTCCATTTATAGAATAATAAATGAACACCGAACAAAACGTATAAAAATATAAATTTATTAATATACTGCTCAAAAAAATTAAAGCACCACTTTTTTCAAAGGCCACCAAATTTTGAAAAGTTGACCTACAATCTCGAAATCTCAGTATGACGTTTGTCCTGACGCCTACCAAGCATATGCTTCAACACAACTCCCCAAGTTGAGTAGTTTCTGGGTAGCACCCCGAAAACCAGCCCATTTTCGAAAACCGCAAATTGAAGTTTGCGAAAAACGCTGCAGGACTTGTCGCAGGTTGCCAAATCAGTCGAAAATGAATGAGTATTGCTCTTAAAGGTTCCACAAACACGCAGAAATCGTTACATTTGACGTTTGGGCATTTTCAACCCCCTTCATCATCCCCTAAACATGGACTACCATTGGGGGCGTCTGAGAAGGTACCGGGTGTGTTTAACCATCTGAAAACCTGCACACCGTCCTCAGTTGCTGATTGCAGTAAGTTTTTAAGGCCTTCGGCAATGTCCACACCCCCTAACACCCTCAATTGGCATGGGACCAAACCACCCCCTCTCGATTCACCCTTAAGGAAGGTTTTAATCGAGATGTTTATCAGTGCTGTGAATGCGGGGGTCTTCCCCTACCGTTTCAAAACAGGAGCTGTGCCTTTGTCACCACCCCTTCTCCTGCAACCCCCGTTTGTATGATTTTTCGAATCAGGCCCTTTTTAAGGGCTGAAACGAGGTCTTAATCGCTGAAAGGGCTGTAAAGGTCCTTAGAAGTAGTAGTGACACGAAATCAACCCCTTCCGATTGATGATTGACATTCCGTCCCCGAAATTCGAAATTGTTACACCCCCAACCCTCCCTGTCTGGACGCGTAACGCGTCATGGCAGAGTTTTCAGAGTAGGATGGAAATGAAGCTTATGGCCTGACATGGAGCCCAAAACAGCAGGTTGGATGGAAATTCATCGGTAGGGTGGGAAACGGGACCAAAAAGTTTTCAAAAAAGTTAACAGCCACTAGTACGTACACCAATGCATAGGCAACCCACATCACGTCATCTTTCTCTCATTGCCAAACTTTGTAACCTATTGCCGATCATAGGCAACCCACACGCACGGACGTAATGTGGGTTGCCTATGCATGGGCGTACTTGCTGTAAGCTGTACACTTTTTTGAAAAAATTTGGTCCCGTTTCCCAACCTACCGATGAATTGCTATCCAATCTGCTGTTTTGGGCTCCATTGCAGGCCATAAGCTTCATTTCCATCCAACTCTGAAAACTCTGCCATGACGCGTTACGCGTCCAGACAGGGAGGGTTGGGGGTGCAAAAATTTCGAATTTGGGGGACGGAATGTCAATCATCGATCGGAAGGGGTTGATTTCGTGTCACCACTACTTCTAAGGACCTTTACAGCCCTTTCAACGATTAAGACCTCGTTTCAGCCCTTAAAAAGGGCCTGATTCGAAAAATCATACAAACGGGGGTTGCAGGGGAAGGGGTGGTGACAAAGGCACAGCTCCTTTTTTGAAACGGTAGGGGAAGACCCCCGCATTCACAGCACTGATAAACATCTCGATTAAAACCTTCCTTAGGGGTGAATCGAGAGGGGGTGGTTTGGTCCCATGCCAGTTGAGGGTGTAAGGGGGTGTGGACATTGCCAGAGACCTTAAGAACTTACTGCAATCAGCAACTGAGGACGGTGTGCAGGTTTTCAGATGGTTAAACACACCCGGTACCTTTTCAGACGCCCCCAATGGTAGTCCATGTTTAGGGGATGATGAAGGGGGTTGAAAATGCCCAAACGTCAAATGTAACGATTTCTACGTGTTTGTGGAAACTTTAAGAGCAAGACTCATTCATTTTCGACAGCTTAGGCAACCTGCGACAAGTCCTGCAGCGTTTTTCGCAAACTTCAATTTGCGGTTTTCGAAAATGGGCTGGTTTTCGGGGTGCTACCCCGAAACTACTCAAGTTGGGGAGTTGTGCTGAAGCATATGCTTGGTAGGCGTCAGGACAAACGTCATACTGAGATTTCGAGATTGTAGGTCAACTTTTCAAAATTTGGTGGCCTTTGAAAAAAGTGGTGCTTTAATTTTTTTGAGCAGTATATAACTAGATAATAGTCACAAACTATTTAACACCCTGTAATAAATATACATATACGCCACAGAAGCGTATTTAACTTCTCACATTCATACTAACCTAATAGGTTGAAAAATAAACGTATTCTGCCGTCTACAAATTTTAAAAACAGATCTAGACATTCTACTGGTGCTCCTTTGAGATGAGCATTCCATTTAACATATTTGACATTCTCTGCTGCGTGCTGTCTACATAGTTGGACTGGTTATATAATGGCCTGATCGTCAGCCCTTCACATACACAACTGTGAGGACTGGACTCATTTGTTTACTGCTCGACCTTGCTATGAACCGGACTTTCTTGCCCACCACCTGTTGTGGTCTCTGCTCTAGGCGCACACAATGCGAGAAATGAAACACGCTAAAGCATCTCGTCTTTTAAACCATATCATTTTACAAAAACGGCTCTATTTAAAGTAATAATCATTTAAACTCATTAATACTCAAAAACAATCTTCCTAACACTAGCTACTGTCGTTCATGACCGACAAAAACTTCATACACTCAATATTAACATTTAAATGCAAACATTCGTATCAACAACATTCGCTCTTACAAACTATAATCTAATTCAAAAACATATAAAAATATTAATAATAGCAAAAATTCAAAACCCTCAATATAAACAAAAAAATCTTTATACATTATTTACAAGTGTCTATTACTTCAAAGACTCACTCTTGAGCGATATGACCGTGTTAATATAGTTATTAACGCTCCTTCCTTATAGTTTCATTTACTATAACTGCCTATTTACAAATGCTAAACCAATTTCTGTCACATCAGGTTAATAGACATTATCGGTATACAAATGACCGATCATTTAAAATAAGTTCATTGTTTAATATAATTTAATAATGGTTTAGATAACAAGGACATTATAATCTTTTCCCATCGAAGTTCCGCCAATAACGACTTTCGTGTCGCAGAGCTGATCACATTTACGAGTCTTCCCTGACTCTCCTATAATACAACAATGCTTCTATTATTCCAACCTCATAACTTCATGACAATGAATACGGAATCACCCACGTATTCCAGACAACTTTATACGACAAAAACCTCCATGTATCTTTACTACAAAACTCACATTACTTCAACTCAATTGTTCTCAACAATTGTTCCACAGTACTGGTATAACTTCCTTCTAGCATTGATCTTATTATCGTTACAATACACTGCTTATTAATGAACGGCAATACCTGTTCTGAAATTACATTGGCCTTTCTCAAACGATTATTTTGATAGATCTTTAAAGGTTTATTAAACGAAGTTACTGGAACATAAAACACCATGTCTCTAGACATGTTTCTTCACACTGGTCATTCCTAAAAATATGCACGGTTGCTATACTACATTGACAAATAACGTAGTGTTACATTTGTGCATTAATAACACCACGTGTTATTTCGTTGCTCAATAAGGATCGATCACGACCAGATAGGATTTTTATCTAACTTTACTAAGGTCGGACGAATAATCTATCAATAGATATGTCTCATAAAATTTACATTTAATGAAGAGCAAAATCTTCCTTCAACTCAATATTGGTTTGTCATTAACTGAATGTATCTTCATTCTTCAAAAAGAATATTCATGATAGTTTAACTTCACTTCGTAATCATAACGAATGTAACTTGCTAGATCGACTAGATCGACGAATTGTTTATAATATTAGGTGATATTTCACACTATACCACGCGTAGAATTCTTCTCCTAACTATGAATTCTTCTTAAAGAAAGAGTGCCCAAGTTCATTTTAAACAAAATGAACTAACGGAAAATATCGAAGACAAAAATGTCTGAAGTCTTAAATAAAAATCGAAATCGTCGAATAATAACTTCTTTAAAGATTTCCCAAACGGAAAATAAATTTCTCGAACAGCTGACTTCAGTTCATAAATTGAATCATGAAATATTTTTCCAAGTATAGATGATGCATGACTATCATCCTATACAATCTTGAAGAATTAAACTGAATAAACATCGAAGTGAAAATACATGAAATAAATATGGAGAATTGTTGTTCACAAATGCCGTCAAACATACTCAAACTATAGAATAATGAAAAACATTTCTACCTTAGTCTCGTGTAAAATTGAAGTTCATTGTCAGGTATTAGAAAATACCCAGCTGGATCATCATCCAGGTATGATTTGTTGAAATCAGACCCATCCCGCTCCATCGGATAAGAACTGCGACCTCGAGAATGGAAAGATTTCCTTCTCGGCATATTCGTCTCCTCCGGGCATCGAACATCTTTCCTCGAACATGGATTCCATCTCGAACAATCATCGGCCCTAGTATCTTCTATCTTATGTCTTCCCGTTGATGATTCTTCAATAGTCGACATCACTCGAAAGTCCTCCATCATTATCGAGCAATAATTTCTTAATAGGATCATCGTTACAAATAAATTTGTAAGTTGAACGTTGATTCACTTTCGTAGATGTTAATGTTCATTTGGTTGGTCAATGAAAGATTATATCTGCTCATAGTCGAGAATGAATGTACATGAAAATACATTATATGTACTGGAAGGAAGTGTACATAATGTATCATGTAGTCTCGGCATTATATCATCTAGATATTATAGCTATTCTCGTTGTTCCTTAACGTTGTTCCATGTTGCTATCCACAACCCTGTCTCGACATATCCCAATCGCGTAATAGTTTTAATCCATCATCTCACACATACTTAAAATGTCATAAACCAATTCCACTTTATAATTGTCTGTAGCCAACATAGTGTTCATATACAATAAAGTCACAATGTTCATACAATTTCACTCTACTTACGTATTGCTGCAACGTGAACTTGCCTGTGTTGAAGTCACACTGCACTAAAATGATTTTATCTGCGCTGAGATAAGTAACTTTGACAACACAAAGTGTCCTATAACTTTCAAATTTCTCGATGAATTTCCTTAAATTTTCTTAAGATGGAGCCTTCTCACTTGATAAGTGTAATGTATACTGTTTGGTCTCCACAGAGTCGAACACTTGTTCGCTATTTATCTAATTATCCTCCGCTCAACTTCACTTAGTGTTAGCGGGGCTCTCAATACTATTGGCCAGTATCGCCGCTGTCTCTCGTGCCGCGTAGGACCGCACTCAATATCGTGTCTACGGGAATGAAGTACCCCGGATAACACGTCTTGTAATTTCGAAGTCAGTCGAGAGAAGAGCACTTCTAGAAGCCGTCCCCACTTCAACTCGTCTAAAATTCGGCGCCATTGTTGGTCGCGCGTAATAATGGGCGCGCACTTGTAATAAAGCTTATTACAGTGAAATTCTTCATTTTTGCGTCATTCAAAGTAGTAGTAATATTTTCTTTTAATTTTCCTGGCGTTTTCAATGGAATACAATTGTTGCATAGGGCTTAAATGGCATAGTTAATCACATTAACTAGGTAAAAATCCATATCTGCTTCCATAAACCCTCCTCTCATTGGCTGTAAGCATATATCCAATGATATGTTTTATAACAATTAACTGGTAATATTTCGCGCAATTTCCTTGTTGCTAGGAACTTTTCAATGATCGACAATATTCTGGGGCGTCTCTGATCACGTGATGGGTTTCTCCCACTGCCTGCGTCGCTAACAAAGCTCTCTTGAGCCAACTTCCAAGATTTATATTGCAATGTTAAACTGTATCATGGGCTCGAAAAATAACGTCATTTTCATCATGAATCATCCAAATTTCGGGCACAGTATCATCCCGGCATTTGACCGATGACGAAGTGGGAAACCACGGAATAGCACTTCGAGGATGGCTGAGGTGGGAATCGAACCCCCTCTACTCATTCGGACCACCCGGGGCTGAGTAGACCCCGTACCAGTCCTCATACCATTTTTCAAATTTTGCGGCAGAGCCGAGAATCGAACCGCGGACCTCCGGGGTGGCAGCTAATTACGCTGACCACTACGCAACTGAGGCAACATATAATAATTCAATGCAGCCAAATAGAGCAAAATATTACAATACCAATTTACAATACTGATCTTGCTCACATTTTGGCATATAAACTCGATGATAGAGTTCTCTGGGAACATAATTCAATGTGATAGCGATCACAGGTTTACTTACATAGTTTACATTTGCACTTTTCATTTGGGTTGTGAAAGGATGTATTTTCGCAGATAAGGTGGTGAAAGACATGAACAGCCAGTCTCGTGAAGACATGTTTCATTCCGAAATTTTCTTTTGTCCAAGTTCGGTCCATCATAACCACTGTGCCATAGAAGTCTTGGCATATTTCTTCTCCTTTCCTGTGTAGTGATATTAGTAATTAGCCTACTTTTCTCATTTTTCAAAAATGAGCTAAAAGTAGACTTATGAGTTAGATCCGGGAGAATGTGTATCTGTCTTCCTGTCTGGCCTTCTGTCTGTCTGTCTGTGTGCCCCCCCCCCCCTCCTCTATCAACTCCTAAACGACTGCAGCTATCGAATCCAAATTTGGTAAGAGTAAGGACCTATACCTGAATATCTCACGGCCATATTTGAAATTGGCGTCAGTGCTACCAACTGCTGAACAATCGCAATTGAAATATGAGCTTTATGTTGGATATCTCAGAAGTTATACTTTCGAACTATTCCAAAATTGGCACACATATAGATAATAATATTCCAGATTAATTTTTAGAAGTCCATACATGCCAGTATTGCCAACGTGATTGTAAGCCTGCCGATAGAATCAATATCTAAATGCATGTAACTTCTATACTATCGATTGGATTTCAACCAAATTTCCTAAGTGCTATGTGTACTACAACAGATATGACTGTCCCTATTCTAAAGAGCCACCAGGGCTGCCAACTGTTAATAAATGCTCTCTCTATGTTTTAACCCTAATATTAATATATCAGAAAGTATGCAAGCCAACATCTTTAAACTTTGCACACGTAGCCTATAATACCTGACATTCTACCTTAGTTTGGTGTATCTTATATACATCACTGCTGCCAACACAATGCTAAGCCTGCTGATTGGGCCAGTTTTTAAATGCATATAACTTCTATACTAACAGATTGATTTCAACCAAATTTCGTATGCGCTTTGTGTACCATAACGGTATTCGTAAGAACCAGCATGGCTGCCAACTGTTAATAAATGCTCTTTATATTTGTTTAATCCTAATATCAATACATCAGAAAGTATGCAAGCCATCAACTCTGAACTTACACAGTACTGATAAATCTAATATCAAACAGCATGTAACGTCCATACTATCCATTAGGATTCAACCGAATTTTGTATGTGCATTATATACCTTAAGAGATGGAACTATGAATATATTCAGAGTCACCAGGGCTGCCAACTGTAATAAGTTACTCTATTAGGCTACACTATTCCAGGTGTATTTCAAACTGCAGTACTTAGAAATGTTAGTATTACCAACTTGATTTCGTCAATATTCTATATAGATTGGCATAAATCTTCAATTTTAAGAAAAGTTGGCTCTTTAGTTCGTCACGGAACTACTTGTTTTTCTGATGCGCTGGTATTTGGTAGTGTCTGTCATGTCCTCAATTCTTCTATGAGAAAGGTCTCTTTGGCTAATAGGCTATTATATACTAATCTTGACCGAGTAGACTTTGCGACGCCTATCGCCTTCTTTAAGTAAACCGCTTTCACTCATTCTAGAGTGGGCAAGTTCCTAACTGTAAGTAATAACACAGATCTACACGATTTTTAGCCTACTTTCAATTTTTGCCAAAAAAATGAAAGTAGACTCATGAGATCTACACAGGCCCAAAAAATTGTGTGTCTGTCTGTGTGTGTGTATATGTGTGCATTGGTGGGCTATGTCTGTCTGTCCCCCCCCCCCCCTATCAATTCAAACACGATGACACACCAAAAATGAACGAAATTTAGTAGAGAGGTAGCACTAGTAAGGTCACCTTAGTGTCATATTTTATATCGCCACCATCTTGACGGAAACGTAATGGCGGTCAACCAAATGTTCAAAGCTTAAATCAAATTACGACGAACCTAATCATCTGATCTCTAACAAATTTTGCAACAACATAATTTCAAGTAGAAATCGTCATATGACCAAACTACAAGATCATGAGCCAAATAGTTTGAAGATGGTGGTCGAGTATGTGTCCAAATCGATCCCGCTATCAATTCAAACACAACGAAACCAAAACGAACCACCTTTGGTACAGAGGTAACACTAGCAAGGGATAACTGTGTCATGTTGTAAATCGTCGCCATCATAACAAAATTGAAATGGCGCCCGCCCGAATGTTCTGAGCTTAAATCAAATTATGACTAACCTAATCATCCGATCTCTACCCAATTTTGCAACAATGTACCGTAATGTGGAAAGCGTCTCTTGCCCAAACTGTGAGGTCTTCACCTAAATAGTTTCAAAATGGCGGGTGAATGAATCTTGCAAGTATTACAGCCCAACCGTAACTTACGATTCAACAAGGCATGGCCTTACCAAATACGCTCATTGTACATAGGGAGGTTTAAGCTGTCCTCAAGGAGGTGACCGGTAGGATTTTAGCATTCTAAAATAGAATTTGTAGCCGCAGTAGGGACTAACAGTTCTGGCTGATGTCCCATATCGTGCGGGTCCGTGCTGTCCCGTTGGGTTAAATGGCCGCTATTGTTTGCTTGTAAATCCATATATTTCCGTAACTTCGTAAGTTTATATCCTTTTAGGAATGTACTGAAGAAAGTAATACATATTTAGTATCAAATGGTTAATAGAAACTGCAGAAAACGCCAGTGAAATCGTTTATTGCAAGTCACAATATAGTGGAGTTATACTAAATCAGTTAGTAACCATGTATTGGTGTACGTGATGAGTGGCGTACTCGTAGCGACCTGGACTCATAGACTGGAGGTTCGTGGATCAAATGCCAGCAGATTGAATTTATGTTATTTCTTTCTTTTTGTATTTATTGATTTATAACTACCCACACGTTCTAATGTTAAGGATATTATAGTGTGTATTTGCAATCGAAAATATTATATACAACTTATACTTATAGCACCACATATTTCAACACTCGACTACAACGATTAAAATTCGTTGTCCTTGATCCGCGGTACAGTCTATCGATGTTGTTGTTTTTGTTGTTGATTCTGTAGGGGTTTTGTGGCATCATGGTCTTGTAGCCCCGTTTACTTGGGTGTGTGTAGAAGTTAACTGATAACCTGTGTCACTGTGATGTCTGTAGGCTTATTGGTGTATGTACTTTTATACGTGGAATGATTTGGGTAGGAAGCTGTTGATGTTGTTGTTTCATTTGAGATGCGTGGACATCATGGTCATTTAGCCCCATGAACTTGGGTGAGTGTGGAATTTTTGCTGATAACCTGTGTTATTGTGATAGCTGTATTAGTGTATGTTTATATACACCCTCCGTCTGAAAAGTTCGTTGAATGGGCTATATTACGAACGGATTGTTGGCTTACCTGAAACAGCCGTTACTGTCCTTCGAAGTAATCCCCGTGGATGGATATGCACTTCTGAGAACGACTGAACAAGTCCTGGAAACTCCTGTCATAATCTTCTATAGGCATAGCCTTCAGTTTGGGTCGTCAAAACTCTAAATTGAAAGCAAGACAGAAGCGTGAATTTATTCAACCTGCCTTCCACACCTGATAGACGAGTGGCAGTGAGAAGGGTGAATGTTCCGTGGTATGGAATGGTCCTGAAAACCATCGTCACGGGTGACAAGACCTGGTGCCTGAGGTACGACCTCGAAGGTAAGCGTCAAAATATGGAGTATCAGGGTCCAGGGTCCATGAAGGGCCAGTGGTTTTCGGACATTTCGGACATCTAACGTAATGTGACGACCCAATTGAAGGCTATCCCTCAGGAAGACTATGCCAGGATTTGTACAGCCGTTATAGGAAGTGCATAATCATCCACGGGGATTACTTCGAAGGTTAGTAACGGCTGTTTCAGGTAAGCCAACAATCCGTTCGTAATATAGACCCATTACCCGAACTTTCCAGACAGAGGGTGTATAATTCAGGTGAGTATTCAATCAATCAACGTATAATATCCGAACAGCACGTTGTATTTCAACAAAATTCTACAACCAACATTCAATTATACTCCTTGAATAGGACTAAGAGTTAACTTATAACTAGGGCTCGGATTCGAGCATATTTGCATATTTTTTTCCTGAATAGTACACATTGAAAGAAGCCTTTCGGTGGTATTTTCACCTCTCTGGGACCAACAGAATGGAAATTTATCGAGCATATAAATGCATAAAACCGCGGTTTTCAGAATAGAAGCATATAAATGCATATTCTTCTGGTTTTCGTCTAAATTGTTTTTCTTCGAATTCCCCCCATATTCGGGCCCTGACCATCCTTAAGGTTCGAAAACAGAAATAATTAATGAAAAGCCTATCTGGTGCGAAGAATAGAACCGCAGGTCTTTATCTTTTAGTGAGGTCGTTCTCGTCAATTAAACTTTTATTGACTGATTTAAGAAAATCATTCAAAACTGAAAACAGAAAAAATTCTTGTTGTACAGACCAATGCAGATCTACTTCATTAACTCCCTAATTCTGAACATTTTGTAAATGAACTTTTAAACTGCCACTTTTATAAGAAAACTTCTCTTATATATACTTGAAAAACTTGAATGCGAGTATATTGCAGTGTCATACATACAATTAGAAAATAAAGCTCGTATATAAAGGTATGCTGTTGGTTTTTCGTTTCACTTTCCTTTCTATAGTTTTTAACGGTGTTTTTCGAGTATATTCTGCATATTTAACCGCATATAATGTTTTTTTCGAGCATATCTATCAAGCATATAATGTTTTTGAGCATATCTATCGAGCATAAAACACATGGTTTTCGAGCATATCTGGAGATTTTATCGAGCATATCGATCCGAGCCCTAGTTATAACTATACCCATGCATTTCGGAGAAAGTAGGCTATAATTATGTTCTTTACTGTACATCTTGTTCCTTTCTTGGTTTTGACTCTTCTTTTACATGTATATTGTTCATCTGAAATCAGAAGTGCCATTACTTTTTGGCTACTTTCGATTTTTGCAAAAAAATGTAAGTAGACTTATGAGATCCTCAAAGGGCCAAAATATTGTGTGTCTGACTGTGTGTTCGAGTGTGTGGAGTGTGTGTGTATGTGTATGTGTGTGTGATTTGGTATGTCTGTCCCCCCTCCGTTCCCTATCAATTCAAACTTGGTGAAACCGAATTGAACAAAATTTGGTACAGAGGTAGCACTAGCAAAGGGCACCTCAGTCTCATGTTCTATATTGGTGCCATCTTTACCAAAACCTAATGGGGGCCACTCAACTGGTCAAAACGTAATATTAAATTACGACCAAACTAATCATCGCATCTTTACCAAATTGACTAAAAAATACCTTTATATAGGAGGCGTTTTGTGCTCAAACGACAAGATCATCAGCCGTACCATTTCAGGATGGTGGCCGTGTTAATGATGCAAACTTGATAATCCATAACATGGGACCCACCAGTTCCAATTATCGAACCGAGAATCGTTTAAACTGTTCTAAAGGACGTGGCCCGTTCTAAATTAAAAGTTCATATTGTAATATTACAGTGCAGAAGTGTGTTTAAAAAGCTAAGCCGTCTCGGTTACAAGGCAAGATGGCAGCTGATCTCTCGTTCTGACCTATATTTCACTTATTTGAGTATGCTGCATGCAATATAAGCTACTGATGTAAATAATATGACATTTGTACGAAATGAGTGAAGAAATCGTTTAGTCAAAGTAATAATTTTTTAAGACGTTGTATGTAAATCAATTGATAACGTTTAACTTGGGAGGACATAATATTTGGCTCTTTTGTTAGAGCTTTGGTCTTTCATCTGGCCGACCGGTGTTCTAAACCTATTAGAGTTGTAATCTTTTGCTTGATTTTTTGTAATATTTATTGTTTTTTGAATACTGAGAGGTTATAAAATTGAGCGTTATATTATGTATTTTTCAATTGAAAAAATATATTTAATTAAAACAGCTTGCTGCACCGGATCGGCACGAGTGATATCTACTAGCAACCAGTTAAACTATTTGGGAGCTAACCACGTCCTACTAGATGCGAGCTGCACTCTATACCGCCAGTTAGTGAACTCATGCCTACGGTGAAATCGAAAAAAAAATCCTCTTGTTGTCGATAGAGCGCATTCATCCCCAAAGATAGGCGTGATTTAAAATTAGCTGTGAAGTAGGATTATTAAATTTGTTTCTCCCAGTGATACGTTTAGACCAACGAAGTTTCAATTATTTTAAGTAGTCGATGTTAATATACTCAATTCCTACTTGGTTTGGAGTGTTTGCTGATGAAATTGTAAAATGCTGGGGTAAATTATAAACTATGGTTTGAACGCCGCTGCTCAAATCCAGTACGTCATACTGTTGTGTGCCATTTTGCACTTCAAATAGGAAGAAAATAGGAGGTGATAAGGACAAAGAGTTATAACAATACCCATACAGTATTTTGATTAACAAAATACTGTAAAATTTCACAATATCTATACTGTTGGCTGATAAAACATGATGATCCTACTAGAGTCAACAAGAGAAAAAAGCAGTATGAAAAGCTTTGCATCCAAACGGCAACGGTTCCATTGGCTTAATCATACAAGTGGACACAAACTGTGTTTTCTTTGATAAATATATGTTACAATATGTCTTAAGTTAATGTGTCTATTATTTTCATGTGCTATACTCTTGACTGCTATAAAGAAACAATACAATGCTGATTTTCACGTTCACGCATCTTGTAATTTTTGTAATCGTGTTTACCCTCCAGGGTGGTGGCTCCCAGGGACTCAGCGAGGGAACTCACCCCTACCGCCTATCCAGGCAGTGTCCTAGAGCTGGGAACATCTAATCGGAAGGGATACAACTGGTGAGGTGTGATTAGCACCTCGCCCAGGTGGCCTCACCTGCAAAGCGAACAGGGGCCTCATGAGGGAAGGGAGGGGAAGATTGGGATGGATAGACAAGGAAGAGGGAAGGAGGTGGCCGTGGCCTTACGGTAGGGACCATCCCGGCATTTTGCCCGAAGACGAAGTGGGAAACCACGGAAAACCACTTCGAGGATGGCTGAGGGTGAATCGAACCCCCTCTACTCATTTGGGCCACCCGAGGCTGAGTAGACCCCGTTCCAGTCCTCGTACCACTTTCCAAATTTCGTGGCAGAGCCGGGAATCGAACCCAGGACCTCCGGGGCGACAGCTAACCATGCTGACCGCTACGCTACGGAGGCGACTGCATCTTGTAATGATGTCTTTAATAAGAAGTTTTTTTGAAAGGTGGTGTGATACAGGAACATAGAAGACATTTCCGTAATTCATACACATTCAAATACAAATAAGTTATTGAATCCAAATAAAGGTCTCCAAAAACTATATTTTGCAGACCTGTGATAATTGGTAATTTTGTTACTTTGAATAATGTTATTGCTGTCTACAGACCAAGTGATTGGATGAATCTAATTTCATGCATAGCTATTATTGCTTGGGATGTCTTCTCTATTGTGTTGTTTGTCAAACACTTTGTACTTGTTTTCAGTGTTACTCCTAAGTATTTGAATTCTGAAACTATCTGAAGTTTTCTTTCCTGTAGAAAAATTTTGTCTTATGCAGAAGTTTTTCCTCCCTTTCTGAAGACCATCATTTCTGTTTAATTAGTGTTTATAATAATAATATTATTGTTTTAACAACATTTTCAGAAGTCACAATATTAAGACCATATTCAATTCTGTAGTCAGAACGGAATTTGTGTTCTGAATTCAGTAGATATCGTCGGCAATGTTAGTTTATTGCGCTGAGTTAACAATAATAGTACTGATGATAGTAATAATACTATTATAGTATTAGCCATCTCCTGAGAAAACACTGTATGAAGACCATATTAATTGAAGATGAGGGGGGGGGGGGGTCCCTTCACATCCACGAATGAAAGCAACATTTCTCAGTACAGGACATGGTGTTAGCGGACAGGCGCATAATGGTGGCGTCTACACTGCGTATCGGTTGTGCTTCTTAATGTTTTGGGATACCGAAAAGTGTCCTCAAGATGGATATCGAGAAACCGAACCCTGTATTTCTGTGTGATAACTCCGTGCATCGCAGAGCACCGAGTTTTAACATAGTGGTTTCTTCAAACATATTACACACTACGACAAGTGTCACAATGTCAGTGG
Source organism: Meconema thalassinum (assembly GCA_946902985.2). NCBI lineage: Eukaryota > Metazoa > Arthropoda > Insecta > Orthoptera > Tettigoniidae > Meconema > Meconema thalassinum. The sequence continues at coordinate 596,802,045 of OX336388.2, read as the reverse complement.
CGACTAAGTAGAGGAATAGTGCAAGGTTTAGGCCATAGTACATGATGTCATGGTGTATGTCAGTTTGTCAATAAAGGACCGCTGGGAAATGAATGACGAAACTTATTTGCGTAACCTCCCTCTTATAAAATATGAGGGGCGTGGTGGCTCAGCGGTCTAGCTGTATGCCTCTCACCAAGGCGGTCCGGGTTCGATTCCCGGTCAATGCATGTGAGATTTTCGAAGTGAAATGCCATGTCCTGTGGTTCGGATTCCACGTAAAAAGGAGGTCCCGTGGCTCATAATCACAAGATTCACGGTCACGTAAAACTACAATCTTCCTTCTTATAAAATATGATTTACGTATAAGCAGTCCTATGCACTTGTTATTTGATTATTATTATTATTATTGTATTCGTCATATCTTCTTTACTTCCTGACACGCGAACTATCACATTTTTTCCCAAACACTCTGCATTATCATTGCAGCGATTGTGTTAACCTAACACAATGCTATATCATCAAGTGTCATGTATTTCTGTTATTTCTCCAAATGTATTTCCAGCATAGCCTACAATCACCTTCATTTATAATTTATCACATTTAGGTCCTGGAATTCCCCTTCACAATAACATTATAAGCTCTGAATACTCGGCACACTAAATTATTTCCACCAGCCATTTAATACGTCCATTGCTATCAGTTATCAATTAAGCGACTTCGGTGGCGTAGTTGGCAGCATGCTGAACGTCTGTGCCCAAGGCAGTGGGTTCAAACCCGACCGAAGTCGTCAGATTTTTTAAGAGCGTTAAAAATCCTTCAGTATGCCTTACTTCGGAGGTGAAGTAAAGCCGGCGGTCCCATGTCACAGATTTATGGCATGTTAAAGATCCTTCCACAGACTTAACTTGCGTGACGCTAAATTGTTAGGTTAAATTTCGTCGGAACGCTCTATCAATGTTCCAACGGTCACCACTAGGTATCATTGATATCTATTACTCTGTTCACCAAAAGTTTGGACCAGCATAGATTTTACTACAATGACTTGTTATAGTAAACCCATTGAGGTTTATACAATAAGTTATTAACAAACTAAACATCAGTCCTTCTGAAAACAATAACAATCGTGGCTAGATAACAATGAAACGGTACAAAAGCAAAGCGAAATCCCTTCTAAGTGTTCCTTTTGAAAACTAACTAGTAGTTCCGTGAAGAACTAAAGCCTATTTTCATATATCCTACTTATCTTAATTACCACTATCAACATACAAAAATTCAGATTGATTGCTGTAATAGATTCGTAAATATTGAGAATCGACTAAATATTTCGGATGGTCGCCATGTTGGATTTTGATATACTGTATGTAGGTCTTAGAGTTATGTAATGTTACATGAAGATTATTGTGAGCGTGTAGTATTCAGATTTCAGTCGCATGATTGGGACACAAGAAGTAAAAACGAGATTTTAAAATTTCTCACAGCTGCTATCTTGTGGTTATGGAAACAATTCCAATAAATTAGATGCCAGTGGATTGACATTTGTACAAGCATTTACTGTACCAAGTTTCACTGCACTCGGATGGTTAAATTGCGAGAAACGTCAATTTAAATATTTGTACTTCGCGTCACCACCATGTTGTATTTGTGATCACCAGGTTATTGAAAGTCCTATAGGTTAACTTATGTTCAAACTCCCTATGAAGATTAAAAATTCAGTTGGATTGCTGTAATAGATTCGTAGATATTGAAAACCGTCTAAATATTTCGGATGGTCGCCATGTTGGATTGTTATATGTATAGGCCATAGAGTTATGTACCATTAAAGGAAAATTATTGCGTAGGATCATTATTCAAACTTTCACTTCGATCATATGATTACGATACAAGAAATAAAAACTTAATTTCAAAATTCGCACAGCCGCCATCTTGAGGTTAAGTAAACAATTGAATTAAATTAGATACCAGTGCATTACAATGTGTATAAACATTTGCTGTGCCAAATTTCATTGCTTTTGCATCATTAAATCGCGAGAAAAGTCTATTTAAAACTTTCGACTTCGCTTGGCCGCCATGTTCGTTTTTATAGTTAACAGGTTACTGAGAGTCTCATAGATGAAATTTCAGTAGTGTCCTTTATCTTCGTACAACATGTCAGGGTGATATCGGTAACAGTTTCGGAGATATTGAATGCCGGTGAAATATTTCACACAGTCGCCATCTTGTGTTATGTAAACAATTGAAAGAAGTTAGATGTTGGTGCACTGCAATGTGTATAAACATATACTGTACCAAGTTTCATTGCGTTTGGTTGGTTATATCGTGAGAAACGTCGACTTAAAAGGCGCAACTTAGCATGGCCACCATGTTGGTTTTGTAGTTACCGGGTTTTCGAATGTCACATAGGTGAACTTCTAGTAGTTACTTTTACCTCCGTAAGACAATTCAGGGTGATATCGGTATTAGTTTCGAAGATATTGAATGCTGGAGAAATATTTCGCACAGCCGCAATGTTGGATTGGAGAGACGTAAAAAAATTGAAGGGCACGGTCGGGGTCGGCCAAAATTGTACTATGACCTTACCGAGTTTCATTGAAATAGCTCCAGCCGTTTAGAAGTTACTAGGGTGACTCACAAACACATCACGCACACATACGCACACACACACACACACACACGGACAAAATGTGATCTCATAAGCCTATTTTTTCATAAAATGAAAATAGGCTAAAAATTGAAAATCTGTATCTCATGATGATCAGTATCAGTGTTTAGTAGTCCCCGCACACGGAGTAGCCATGCTCTGAATGAAACCATCATGTTTATCTTGGGGTAAGAGGACCCACTCCTCTATGGCAGCGTCAGCATACTTGATGACGGTAGTCCAAACTTTTGTTGAGCAGTGTAGTTGAAATTGAACTTGTGGGAGCCAACGGGCGTTCAATTAAAATTCCCTGCTTTGGCCATTCGGCTGCAATTCATATGTAATAATAGTTTGGTTGGTTGGTTCTTAAGTTTAGGGGCTACGACAACGCGGTCATGTAGCCCCGTGTACTTTGGGTGTGTGTAGAATCTGTCTGATAACCGGTGTTAATTGTGATGACTGTATTAGTGTGTGTATCTGTTTTTTAATTCAAGTAAGGTCGGCAGACGATCAATTTTCAAGTAGTTCCTACTTTTGCCGCCAAACGCCACCGTCAACAACTACTAGTTCAGAACTTACCTACCAGACGTCACCGCAGTCGGCTCTTGGCAACGAACGTAGGAACCTAAGAGCGTTGTTTACATTCTTAACCTATACAATTTAGCTTCACACAGGTGTAATTAGTGGAAAGTTCTTTAACATGCCATAAATCTATGACATGGGACCACCGGATTTACTTCCCCTCCTAAGGAAGGCATACTGAGGGATTTCTGACGCTCTTAAAAAATTCGACGACTTCGGCCGGATTTGAACCCGCGATCTTGGGCATAGAAGCTCAGCATGCTACCGACTACGCCACCGAAGCCACCCAATAATAGTTTAATGCAGCCCTCTTAAGTTAACAGCCCTGGGGCTGGTTTGCAGCAACTCGCCAATCTTCTCTATTCTCCGCCATCCTCTTCAATTCACGAAATGATTTGGTGTTCGTGTCTGTCATTAATTGTGTGATGTATGCAAGTGGTGGTCTTCCTCTAGTGTTTTTCCCTTCTAACATCCCTTCGATGACTCTTGCTGGCAGGCTATTATGTCTGAGAATATGTCCCAACATATTTGCTCTTGTTTTCAGGGTCTTCATAAAGCTTCTACTTTCTCCTGCTCTTCTGAATACCTCTTCATTTGTCATATGTTGTATCCAACTGATCTTAAGCATTCTTCTCCAGCACCAAGCCTCAAAAGCCATCAACTTCCTCTCTTCTGACTTCCCTATTGTCCAGGTCTCACTACCAATGCCACACTCTACAAGTATGTCTTCAACAGTCTTTTCCTTATGTTTAGGTCTATACTTCTGGATGTGAAGAGATTCTTCTTTCTATAAAAGGCGTTCTTTGCCTGAATAATTCTACTCCAAATTTCTCGTTTGCTGGTTCCATCATACGTTATCAAGCTTCCCAGATACTTATATTCCTTCACATGTTGTATCCTATCATTCTCGATATAAATTGCTGGTGCTCTTCTATGATCTTCCTGGTTCCGACTGCATACGAGTATTTTTGTTTTATTTTTATTCATCTTAATGTTAAATTCGGTTTTAAGGATGTTATTCATTACATGAAGTATCTGTTGAAGATCATCTTCATTATCTGTTGTTAAAGCAATGTCATCTGCAAATCGGAGTATGTCAATCTTTTCCCCATGTATATTTACTCCAACTTGAATCTCTTCTCTTATCCTATTTATGGCATCTTGGACATACAAATTAAATAAGTAAGGAGATAGCGAGCATCCTTGTCGTACTCCTTTTCTTATTTCAACCTCTTCCTGGTTATTGCCAGATCTTATTATTCCCCTTTCATTCTTATATAAACTATGTATTATTCTTCTATCTCTATAAGAGATTCCCACTTTCTTTAGTAACTTGAACAGTATATTCCAATTCACGTTGTCAAAAGCTTTCTCCAGATCCACGAATGCTAGATATGTTGGTATTCCTTTTCTATTTCTATTTTCAATTATTTGTCTTAGAGTTAATATTGCTTCTCTTGTTCCAATGCCCCTTCTGAATCCAAATTGGTCGTCTGTAATGTAGTTATCAAGGTTGTTCTCTATTCTCCTAAGTATAATACGTGTAAGAATTTTAGATGCATGTGTTGTCAGGCTTAATGTCCTAAATTGATCGCAATTTTGTGCTCTGGCCTTCTTTGGAATTGGAATTATTATGCACTTAGTAAAGTCAGTTGGTACTATTCCAGTTTCATACATTTTGCATATCATTCCATACATTGCATCTTCAGTTTTCTCTACGCAGTTATTTAATAGTTCTGCAGGGATTTTATCTACACCTGGTGCTTTTTTGTCTTTTAAATCTTTCAGTGCTCTTTTAAATTCCGATTTTAGTATTTGGTCACCTCTATTCTCTGCATCTATCTGGTCTTCTTCCTCTATTACTTCCTTATTCATAACTTCATCTCCATAGAGGCTCTCTAGATATTCTTTCCATCTCTTCCCAACCTTTCCCTCTTCATACAGGTATTGTCCATTCTCATCTTTAATACCACATGTCTTCTGTTTCTTCTCACCAAAAAATTGCTTCACATTTCCATATGCTTTTTCTAAGTTATTTGCTTTAAAATCGGTGTCTATTTCATCACATATATCACATAAGTATTTTTCTTTGACTCGCTTGCTTTTCCTAACGATTTCATTTCTCAGCCTTCTATATTGTTGTTTTCCTTCGTCACTTGTGGCGTTTTTGAACCTTCTTCTTTCAGTTATCATTTCTACAACTTCCTCACTTATCCATGCTTTCCTGCTGTTTTTATTTTTATTTTTTAGCAGTTCCTCTGCAGTTCCTAGTATTTCCTCCTTCAGAATTCCCCACTGACTTTCTATTGGTTTCTCGAATATGTCAGTATTTCTTTCAATAATTTCATCTGTTCTTCTTTGGAACTCATCTCTAATATTTGGCATCTTAAGTTTTGTCACCTGTAGATACTCAGTTTTTCTCGTAACGATGTTCTTATATTTGAGTTCCGCGTGCATCATGACTAGATTATGATCGCTTACGATATCTGCACCTGGATAACTTCTGCAATTTTTAACCTGGTTCTTAAACCTTTCTTTTACAATTATGTAATCCAATTGCGCTCTTCTCGTGTCTCCAGGAGCTTTCCAAGTGTATCGTCTTCTCTTGGGATGGTTGAAGAGTGTATTTGTTATGACTAATTTGTGCCTAGTGCAGAATTCTATCAATCGTTCACCTCTCAAATTTCGGACTCCCAGTCCAAACTGCCGAACAGTTGTTCCCTCTGTTCCTTCCCCTACCGTTGCATTCATGTCCCCCATAATGATTATATTGTCTTCTGCTCTTGTTCCTTCTATCAGGTGATTTAGATCTTCATACATTCTTTCAATTTCCTCGTCATCTTCATCTGTAGTTGGCATATATGTTTGAATTATAACAGTATTGTTTGGCTCCGTATTTATCTTGACTATAATTATCCTATCACTATGCTGCACATATCCCGCTACTCTGAGTCCCATGGATTTTTCCATGATCACTCCTACCCCATTTCTTCCGAGCGGTCCGTCTTCCGGCCCTGAGTAGATTATTCTGTAGTCATCTGACCAAAAGTCACTCGTGCCAGGCCATCTCATTTCAGAAATACCGAGAATATCTATTTTTAATCTCTTCATTTCTATTTTCAGGTTTTCCAGCTTCCCCACCTTTAACAATGTGTTAACATTCCATGTTCCTATTTTCCTTACGCATTTCTGTTTCTTGCGTTTGTTAATAATACCATTATTTCCTTTAGTTGCCCCCGCCCAGAGATCCGAATGGGGAGCTATTTTACCTCCGGAGAATTTAACCAAAGAGCTTTCCATCATGAGCTGCTGATTCTTGGGATATCCAGTCGGATCTTTAATGGAGTGGTTTCCCGTTGCCTTCTCCATTCTATGCCGTTGGCCATCTGTCGGCTCTTCCGCCTTTAGGAGCAGTTTCCCACCCCAAGGGCAAGAGAGTGCCCTTCTTCTACCCGCTCATCCGCCCTCCTAAAAGACCGTTGGCGCTTGATAGAAGGTGGTCTCCTTATCCCGGGAGAAGTTCGGTGTCTGATATATGCCTATTATATGGACATATACCTTTTACTCATTATCCCGAGTACTGGGCTGCCCCTTCCGCCATCTACACTGTTCCGTAGTCCATCTACTCCACTGTCTATGCCGTTGAGGACTTCACCGTAACCCTGGCAAGGGACCCTTACAAGGTACTACCAGCCGGGTCAGCTGGACCGAGTTTTTTTAAAGAGGTGTTACTCCTCTATCACTCACCATTTTGTCCTGGCTTGTGACAGGCAGAGCCTGGCTTCCCAAACATTGGGCCCAATACAACTTCATTTCATTAAAAGTAGTCGAACGGTATTTTAAATATTAATATCTTTGTCTCTGCTCTTATGCAGTAGCGATTTTGTTATTTTCAGGCACTCATTACAATGTTATCTGTGACATGCTTTGCCTTGTCACATAATTTACTCACTCATTCTGGTGAAGGGTGGAGTTAGTCTATTTCCTGCAGATATTATGCGCTGCAGATCTTATCGTTTAGTCCGGTCCATTTCCGGTTGTTCATCACCGCGTCGGTTGCGTCGAGTTCGGTCGCTATTTCCTGTCTCTTCTGTTGTTTGTTCTGCTTTAATTGCGATTCTTGTTGAGTAGATGGCAGCAAGAACCTAGTTCGTAGATCTTCCATGAGGAAAGCTTCACGTGCACTAAAACAATGACTTGCTAGGTAGGCCCTTCATGGGCTGTAGCGCCACTGGTTTGATTTCTTTTAAGGGTTCCATTAGTGAACTTATTTCAATGGCCTCTATGAAAATACAAAATTTCAGTTTTATTTCTGTAATAAATTTGTAAAAATTGAGAGCTGGTATATTATTTCGGACACGGCACTCCATCTTCTATATACTGTATATAATTTGAACGCGTAACGAACATTGTGAGGAAACTGCAATTCTAACGCCTTTGTATCAAACATTAATGTAATAGTCTCCCTCTCAGGTTACTAAAAAAACATCATTTATTTCGTCAAGACCTTTATTTGCCTAAAATGCATTCCCCTGTTTAATAACATTTCGAAATAAACGGTGAGAAGTAGCTACACTTAGGGCAGATAATCTCGGTGTTACGCCCCATAAAAAACGATAACTAACTAGCTACACTTCCCCTAGGAACTCCATATTAACAATATATTTCACCAACAATGACCATAACATCACTATGCGGGGCCAGTGACCAATATGTTCCTTACATCACGTACACAACAATAACTGAATAATTATTGTTTATTTATTGAAGTGTTAAAATTATCTTAAGGGTGTTTCCTCAAAAGTTGTTAAGCAAACATGCTTTGGGTGTATAGGAATGTGATCTGTAAGATAGGGATACTCAGGTAGGAACGTTTACTCAGGAGTAACCTACCCTTGAGAATGTTATGACCTTATTAGGAGTGTATTGTAAATACAATTTTGAGGTATGTTTATTTATTTCAGTGGTCGGAGAATTGATTGAAGAACATTCAACGTTGCTTAATGATACTGTATTAATGTGATACGATTATTAGTAAGGAGGTTGGTTATAAACATTATTCTGATTTCTAATTTCAGATTGTCATGTAATTTCTCATTTATGTTTGAGATTCCCTTTTACATTTCGTAGAAGGATGTTTTCTATTAATGAAGTAATACTTTAGTTCCTAGTTGCACCTTTACATAAAGTTGGTTAACAGAATACCCATGAATTTCTCGACAGGGCAACGGGTTCTTGGTTCGATAGTTGTATTATTGAACGTAAGAAAATGTGCATAACGTGTCATATGTCTCTAAATAATGTTTATAATATTGTAGAACACGTAGAGATATTTCAAATAATGCTTCCATACAATGTGTTCACAACGCTTCCATAAATTATGTTCAGTGTCTGCATAAACAATGTACAGAAAATGCATAGTTTATGTTCAGAATATGCATAAATAGATGACAGAATATAGCAGGGGCGGCTCCTGAGGTGGTGCCCGTGTGCCATGGCACCACCAGTGTAATGAAGAGAGAATATGTGACTTTTCCCTCTCAAGAACAGTTTATATTACATTTACATTTTGAGGAAATTGTATACATATTCTGCCTTTATTTGAACGAGCGCGCAAACTGACATGCGTTCTGGTGGCGCTTTATTGAATTACTGAGCCAGAGCCAACCGGCACTACCTACGAACATCAGACCGCTTCAGACACTGTACTGCAATAAGGACTAGTTTGGCTTGAGTTTGTTTGTGTTGTGTTGAGACGCATATTACCCTGAGGTAGAGCCAACGGCCTCGTGACGCGGAGCTTCAATTCTATCCACGAGATAGCAGCACGTCACAGGTACAAGCACACATTACATACACGTTAGAACTGCTGAACTGCTTTATCTTTCAACCACTAGAGTGCAGCATATGGCAGCACACCTCCAGTGGTACCAGCTTGACGATATATCACTGTGTCTTGACTATTAAATAAATTCAAACCACAAAATAGTTTTAGTTCTTTATTGTTTGACATTTAGCAACTTTTTTAGGCTTATATTGATGACGGGGATTAATTGTTCTCTCTTTGTAATGTAAAAATTCGGAATTTTTCAACGAGTTTTACTGTGTTTCGTTAATTTAATTGGGCGGCACAGTTTCACGTCCCAAGCGTAAACACAAATTCTCAAGTTTGACTGCAAATGTGTATGAATAGTGTCAGTCATTAAATAGCTTTTGTGTTCATTTATATTAGATGCAGGGGATATCCTTTCCAATCAATCCGTATGTACGATAAGTAAGGTTGTCTTAGAGGTAGGTCATCGTGTTCATTTCATCTCACCTATTTATTTTGAGACAGCAACTGAAATTGCGACAAAGAGGCTGTGGTCACGTGTGTGTTAGCAACAGCCATGCTTATTTTTTCCTATATAGACATGTTACATAAACTTGCATAGCATCATGCGGCATTGACCATATAAACACCGTTTTAATCTAATAAGTGTGCTTTTTGAATCGATACATTCAAGCTAGGTTCCTTAATAAAATTTGATTTGTTTCATGTTTGAAGATCGCATAGCTCGAGCGCAACGTACGAAGCCGTAGGAATCTCAATGAGCTGTGTCACCTTTCGGAAGTGTAACAATGAATAAAATAAGTGAGTTGTTACAATCTCCATTTAGCGATAGGACCGCTCTTATTAATTCAAATGAAGGTGTCGATCGAGGTTTTGGAACAAATATTTTTGATGAGTAGGCCTAGCATATGTGGTTTTCTTCAAATTATTTTTCTTAGAGGTTTGTTCAATTATAATTCTTAAAAGTGGTTTTTATTTAAAATGCATATGGATCAAAATATGTGTATGCTATAATATCGTATGGCCTCGGTGCCAGGTGCAAGCGTTGTTGTTTGACACCCAAAGGGCAGCTTGCTTGTCGAATTTTTGTTGTTCCTTGGAGGGCCATGAAAGTCAAGGAGGTTAGATATCTAAGCTCCTTGACACTTTAGCGCTTTCTAGTAGAGAAAGGAGGAACTTTTGTTTTGGCGAAAAATCCCGAGACTAAAATATTTGTAGTAGTTATGCAATTTCTCAATTCACTTCAGCTGACACTTCAATTAAAAACGTCTTCTACAATAGCACAGTTAAATAATGTTAAACATATAACTAATTGCATAAAATATGCACTATCCGTACCTGCAACTTTGAATGATTTTATTGCAAATTTTGAATATGCTGGCTCCACCAAGTGAAAAATCACCAGCCGCCACTGGAATATAGTGCTGTAATTTTTTAAGATTTTGATATAATTAATAACTAATTAACAGTGATTTTAAGTAAGTGATGTGTTAATAATCGAAAGGCACAAATAATGCATAATCATAATTGATTAGAAATTTGCATTGTAATGCATTTACAGTGGTCATAGAAACTGTTTACTTTCTACCATACCACTCATTGAATACAATTTGTTGCTGGAGTCTGATTGATAGACTAATTGACATTCGATAATTATGGTGCCAAGCTTACTTAAGCATTTCTTTAATATCATTATAATTTGATTTCTTTTATTATTTTGGTGTTCATCAAGTGCTAAGCTTGATTGATTTATACTTGAGTGAATTATATAATCCCACAATTCTAATTAATTCGAATTAATTTTATTAGTTGATTAATCAACATTCTGATTATGATTGATTGACATTATGAAGATTTGATTGATCCATTATTCATCTGATTTATATTTATTGATTTTATAGTTGATTGAGTTATACAATCCCACAATCCTCCCTATATTATTCTGCTAAGGTCCCATTCCGGTTTTGTACCGAAAATAAGGTCCTGTCAACACCAGCCTACACATATAGGGTACCGGTACCTACAGGTTCCGCATAACCCGATGTGTGCCCGAAACGCACGCACTTCCTCTTTAAATGCCTCACAATTAAATAAATACCCTAACAAATGTACATTAAGAATGGGAGCACCGTAACCTACCGCTAGAGCGCAGGGCAGCACGGCGGCGGCAGCCATCTGGCGGGAGCGCGGCGCACTGCTAGGCGAGCCTGCCACTAGAGTGCAGGACAGCGCGGCGGCAGCCATCTGGCAGGAGCGTGGCGTACAGCTAGGCGAGCCTGCCGCTAGAACGTAGGGCAGCACGGCGTACTGCTAGCTACAAAGAGGTGCTGTGACAAGTACAAAACACTGTTCTACATAATTCTTTGTTTTTTTCTCATGTACATATGCCGTTTAACATCAATAAATACATTTCTTCATTATTTAAAACTTCGTTCTCCCACATTCTTCCCTACTACCCCATAAACCTACATTCACGTTGAGAAAGCTCGCACAGGCCCACTAGTTCTAATTAATTCTAATTAATTTTAGCGGCTTCGGTGGCGTAGTTGGTAGCATGCTGAGCTTCTATGCCCAAGATAGCGGGTTCAAACCCGGCCGAAGCCGTCGGATTTTTTAAGAGCGTTAAAAATCCCTCAGTATGCCTTCCTTCGGAGGGGAAGTAAAGCCGGCGGTCCCATGTCATAGATTTATGGCATGTTAAAGATCTTTCCACTAATTACACCTGTGTGAAACTAAATTGGATAGGTTAAGAATGTAAACAACGCTCTTAGGTTGCTACGTTCGTTGCCAAGAGCCGACTGCGGTGGCGTCTAGTAGCTAGTTCTGAACTAGGCCTAGTAGTCGTTGACGGTGGCGTTTGGCGGCAAAAGTAGGAACTATTTGAAAATTCAAAGTTGCAGTCTCTACTTGAATTAAAAAACAGATACACACACTAATACAGTCATCACAATTAACACCGGTTATCAGACAGATTCTACACACACCCAAAGTACACGGGGCTACATGACCGCGTTGTCGCAGCCCCTAAACTAAGGAACCAACCAACCTAATTAATTTTATTATATGATTAATCAACATTCTGATTACGATTAATTGGCATTATATGTGTTTAATTAAACCAGTATTTGTTTAATATTTATTTATTGAGTGATTTTAATGATTTATTTAACTGATTTTGATTGATATTACTGATTTTTGGTTGATTTTATTGATTTCATTTTTTTCTTCGTTTTGCCCAATTAGGGAGCGCCTTTGAACTTGTTGGCTCGGGTTGATGGTGTTTTCCTCTTCTTCTCCTCCCAAAATCTCCTCATGAACTCACTATGCACCTTCTTATGTTCCTTCGTCCATTTTTTCCAGAGGTCTTTTTAGATTTTTCGGTGAAAGAGTGATTTGTAACTAGAGTTCCAAAAGTCTTGCGATTCACGATGATATCTTCTGGAATGTTTATTTCCTTTAGGTCCTGTTTGATTTCTTCTAACCAACTGATTTTGACCTTCTTTGAATTAATTATATCAAGCATTTTTTTGCATATCTGGTGTTGTCCATTCTGCATGTGACCATTTATTATCATTATTATTTTAAAAAATTTCACTTTATTATTTTTGGCATTAATATATATATATAAAACTCAGTGTAGGTTTGTTTGTTTGTTTGTATGTTATTTATACAAATCTACACCGTTTCACCAATCTGAACCAAAATTTCTATACTTACCCTTTGGAACCCAGCGGGTAACACTGTCTACTTTAAATTTCGGACAGACCACTCCGTTACCTGCATTTAGGCACTTTTGCACAAATCTACACCGTTAGACATCGTGGTCATGTTGCCCCGTGTACATGGGTGTGTGTGTAGAATGTTTGTGATAACCTGCGTTATTGTGATTGTTGCACTAGCATGGGTAAATTGGAGATAGGATACGGTATTTGAAGCCATTTTTCAGTGTTGCTCAAGGATTTATTGGACTGTAGTATTCTCTATGCTATCGTATCCACAGTCAATATTTCATTTGCGGGGCTTAGACATCGTGGTCATGTTGCCCCGTATACATGGGTGTGTGTGTAGAAGTCTTGTGATAACTTGCGTTATTGTGATTGTTGCACTAGCATGTGTAAATCTATAATATATATAAAACTCAATGATGGATTGTGTGTTATTTATAGAAATCTTCACCGTTTCACCGATCTGAACCAAAATTTGTATACATACTCTTTGGAACCCGGCGAGTAACACTGTCTACTTTAAATTTCGGACAGACCACTCCATTCCCTGCATTTAGGCCCTTTGGCACAAATCTACATCGTTTCACCGATATGAACCAAAATGTGTATACTTCCCCTTTGGAACCCTGCGAGTAACACTGTCTACATGAAATTTCTGACAGACCACTCCATTCCCTGCATTTAGGTCCTTTGGCACAAATCTACACCATTTCACCGATCTGAACCAACATGTGTATACTTTCCCTTTGGAACTCTGACAGTAACACTGCCTACATGAAATTTCGGACAGGCCACTCCATTTCCTGCATTTAGGCCCTTTGGCACAAATCTACACCGTTTCACCGATCTGAACCAAACTTTATGTATTTACCCTTAGGAACCCGACGAGTAACAATGTCTACTTGAAATTTCGGACAAACCATCCATTCCCTGCATTTAAGCCCTTTGGTACAAATCTAAACCGTCACCTAATTACAACGAATTTTACATACCGTTTGAGCCCTGCTAGTAACAATGTCCATTTGATATTTTGGACAACCCTCTCCATTCTCTATACTTAGAAGAACAGACAAAAGGAACTTCAGAAACACGTTTTAAGGCCCTAGAACCATTCATGTACGTAGTAGTGTAACTGTAAGAATATCTTAATAAGTCTATTGTTGACTGACAAAGCGGTCTGCATCACGCCGCCCCTACCCGTGTTCTGGAGCAGAATTGCGAAAATAGTTGCATCTTGCGCTGCTTATAAATTGAAGTCACGGGGAGGAATTAGTACAAAAAGATTTCTTAGGCCCGTGAAAACAGTTATCATCATGAAAATATTATGCCTCTGTATAAGTGCGATGGTGTTGGTGCAGTACTTTGAGGTGTAGATCAGCTGAAATAAGCGTTGGTGCATTCAAATTTACTTTCATTTATTCCGATCCTTATCCATTTTTGTTACCTCAGGAGTTCGGGACAGCCAATGTTTTCCAAAGTGCTCTGATTATTTTCCTACAGCGCTATGCGACAACAGACGAGATATAGGCCCTAGCCAGTGTCTTTTATTTCACTTTCTCCTCTTTCTAATCATATTTTTCAATTCGTTTGTAAATAACATGTATTGTGTCAGTACTGTAGTAAGAAAATAACCGTTTCCCTATTCATTAGTATCATTATCATTCCGGGAAAATGATGTGAATGTTACGTCCATTATACCGTACTACGTATCACTACCACTACCGCCGTAAAATGTAATATATTTACATTTGTTTTTTTCTGTTAGTTTATGCACAATGTGCCAGTTCTGTAGAATTATACATTATCGCCCATAAAACATATAAATCCATCTGGTGGAGCCGGGCAGTACTGCTAGTTTATTATAAATTGTACCTGTGGTTTAATTTCAAAAATATTTGAACATTCTAATTGAAATCTGTGTGTGATTACTTATTATTCAGCCCTAATGATCTTCCCGTGGCATATCAAGAACAGTGTTATTTCAAGTAGAGTACCGTACACGCCCAGATGACAGAGTCCTGTTCTGAAGGCCTCATGTGCAAGGGTTCAGTACAGAGGTAGCAGTAGCAAAGGACAACTCAGTGTCATGTTGTATATCGACGCCATCATAACGAAAAAGAAATGGCACCCACCCAAATGTTCTGAGCTTAAATCAAATGACGACTAATCTAACTATCCAATCTCTACCAAAATTTTCAACAATATACCCTAATGTGGGAAGCATCTTTTGCCCAAAGTACAAGATCATCAGACAAATAGTTTCAAGTTGGTGGAGCTACGAATTATGCAATTATTATAGCCTAAGCGTAACTTACGATTGAGCAAGGCCCTGCCTCACTAAATCCGCTTATCGTACAAAGGGTGGTTTAAACTGTCCTCAAGGAGGTGATTAGTAGGATAAAACATTTCATAATGGAGTAATATTCCGTAGTGATGACTAATAGTTCAGGTTGACCGTACCGTATCGTGCTGGGCCGTGCCACCCCGTTGGGTCAAAATGTCGGCTATTTTTGTTAAGCAATCCATAGATTGATATCCTTTTAGGTATGAACTGAAAAAATAATACATATTATTTAGTATCAAATGGTTTATAAAAACGGTAGAAAACGCTAATGAAATCGTTCTATCCAAGATAAAATATGCTCTACAGTTAAACTAATCAAATTGTTAACCTACAGTTAGTACTGGGCATGTGTAGCGTAATGGTAGGATATTTAGCACTTCACCTGAGCAGTGGTTCTTAACCGGTGGTCCACGGACCACAGGTGGTCCGCGAGTGCTTCGGGAGTGGTCCGCGGGAGAAAAGGGTCCACCAGCACGTATATAAAAGTGGCCAATAAATAGGGATTTCGAAAACGATGTGCGTTGAACGAGAGTCGTCCGAATGTATTCGCGGCGATGACTATCAGTTTTATAATTAAAATATCTTTAAAATAAGTGTTATTACGGAAGGGTTACAAATGATAAGGTGTATTTGGGGGAGGGGTGGTCCGTAGATGATTAGTTTCAGGCTGAGTGGTCCGCAGACTTCTACGGGTTCAGAACCACTGACCTAGAGGTTCCTGGATCGATTCCAAGGGGGGTCAATATTTTTTACTTGATTTCTTTTTGTATTTATTAATTTATAACCACTCTCACGTTATAAAGTTTGGCATATATAGTGTGTATTTGCAATCGAAAATAATATACTGTATATACTTATATCACTACATATTTCAACACTCGACTCCAGCGATTAAAGTTCGTTCTCCTCGATCTGCGGTAAAGACGTTGTGGTTGTTGATTCTTTAGAGGCCTTGTGGCATCGTGGCCATGTAGCCTCGTGTACTTGGGTGTGTGTAGAAGTTGTCTGATAAACTGTGTCGATGTGATGTCTGTACTAGTGTGTGTACTTTTATAGAAGGAAGGATTTGTGTAGGAAGCTGATTTTGTAGTTACATTTGAGATGCTTGGACATCATGGTTAATTCGCCCCCGTGTACTTGGGTGAGTGTTGAATTTTATCTTAAACCTGTGTTATTGTGATAGTTGTATTAGTGTGTGTATTTATAATTCAGTTGAGGATTCAATCAGTCAAAGTATTTTTTATTTTTTTAAATCCAGTTTACCTTTACCCTCCAGGGGGGTGGGTCCCACGGACTCAGCGAGTGAAATCACCCATACCGCCCTTTCAGGCAGTGTCCTAGAGCTGGGAACATCTAATTGGAGTGGATACAACTGTGAGGTGGGATTAGCATCTCGCCCAGGCGGCCTCACCTGCAAAGCGAACAGGGGCCTCATGAGGGAAGCCCAGGACCTCCGGGGCGGCAGCTAACCATGCTGAACGCTACGCTACGGAGGCGACAACGTATAATATAGCACGTTATATTTTAACAAGGTACTACAACCAACATTCAATTATACTCCTTGAAATGGGCAAAGAGTTATAACTATACGCACGCATTTAAGAGAACATATGGTTGTAATTATCAAATAAAAAAAACAAGAATTCTATATATTTCAGGAATACAATATCCCAACCCAAATTAGCATTAATGAAGAAACATACGTGGGCAGATTTTCTTTTAGCCAAAAAGAACAAGTGGTTCCATGAAGAATTATATAGCCTATTATCATTTATTCTACTTATGTTACTTGCCTCTATCACCACACAAAATTTCAGTGTGATTGCTGTAATAGATTTGTAGATATTGAGAACCGTCTAAATATTTCGGATAGTCGCCTTGTTGAATTTTTATATATGTAGGCCATATAGTTATATAGCATTAGATGAAGATTATTAGTAGGAGTATTATTCAAACATAAACCGCATGTTTAGGACACAAGAAATAAAAACGAGATTTTAAAATTTTTCACAGCCGCCATCGTGTGGTTACGCAAACAATTGAAATAAATTAGATGTCTAAGGATTAAAATTTGTATAAGCATTTCCCGTACGAAGTTACACTGCGCTTGGATGGTTAAATCGCGAGAAACGTCTATTTAAATATTTAAATTTGTGTTGCCGCCATGTTGGATTTGTGCTCACCAGGTTATTGAAAGCCCCATAGGTCAACATATGATCATAGCCTTAGTCAACATACTAAAGTTCAGTTTGATTGCTGTCATAGATTAGTAGATATTGAGAACCGTCTAAAATGAGTGAACAAAGGACTGTTCTTCTAATATACTATTAACGTAGTTGTTTACCCGCATTGGGATATTCTCTTTCATTCTCTTCCTCAAAAATTTTGCTTCCTTTTAAACCGCCAACAGAAGTTATTATTATGCTTGCATTCTCCCAGTGCTTTGCATTTATTTGTTCCTTAGTATGTTTCAGTGGATTTCTATGTTTCTACCAATTTTCTTCGATGTCACTCATCATCATGTGCTTTGATCTCTCAGCAACACGATGAACATGCTCATACCACGCACTCGACGCTGGGACTTCTCTCATCTGACAACAGATATTTTCGATGTCATTCAGTCAAATATCTCAGTTTAGGATGTCGAATGCTACTGAGCCCGAGAATTAGAATCTAATCTATTCCTATCAATTTTATACAAATTGTTTTGCGCCCTACGGTGCAGGATTACTCGTATTATTTTAAGCATTGCAGCATTATTCACTAAACACTTCTGAGCATCAAATTGTAACCTCACCATTTAATTATTTATTTTACTTGGTTCTATTCCCTATTTTTCGCTAGGCAAATTATCCTTATTCATTTTGCCAAGTATGATTACTTACAGGCAAGCCTTATCTTAGGCATGTTGTTCAAACAACAATTTGGGATGAGCCACGTACTGTATACTTGTATATTCATTTATTGTTGTGCTCTAACCAGAAAACTTGTTCAACTGAGATCCTTGTAATCAAGTTTGTGGATCTTTTCATAGTTCTCTATAGATTGTCTATTGCTGGTACAGCTATCTCAGAAAGCTTCCTACCTGTTCTCAATTTTCAACCTATCTCTCTTGATTATTGCTGTTTACTTTCATCAAGATTGTGTTTAGTCTCCCTAATTATTTTATCAGCATTTTTTATGATAAGAGATTTTGCTTTCATGTTAGGCACAACAGTATCTTCATCTTTTTATATTAAAGTCTTTGGCTTACTTATTTATGTATAGTTGGCATATTGCCTGTACAAAAGTTACGCTTTCTCTTGGTTAACAACTACTAGTATTTTGTAAACTAGTGATTGACCACGGGATACCCCACCTGCTTGCTCATTTGGTTTGAGCGTTTCAATTTTTTTCATCCTGATTACTGCTATAATTGGTACCAAATTTTTAGCCACTTTGTTTTATAATTATCAGCTTTCTTATGCTAATTTGTTTCTTTTCAAATAAATGTTTAAGTCTATCCCTCCAACCTATATTGTTCTACTTTCTCTTCCACGCCTATTTATTCTTTCGTACTTCATCTTCCCCTTGGTAGTGATTGGGCTCCGCCCGTTTGCTCCACTGCTTCCATGATATTCATAAGAGAGAAACCACATGGAGTCTTCCTTTTTGAAGATCAAAAACTTAAGTCCGTAAAAAAAATATATACTTCGGTGTAATTTTTCAAACCCACGGTAAGGTATTCTCATTCCATCTCACGGGCCGCCTAAATGCCGCAGTGAAAGCAATACCTGACATTAAGCCTCTGAGAGACGTGTCTTTAGCAACAGCCATAAAGCTATTCCACCTAAAAGTCAGCACTATAGCAAATTATGGGCTGGAAAACATTTGGGAACACCTGAGTCTAAAGCAACTAGAAAGGATCGAGAAGTTGAAGGCAACCTACTTGAAATGAGCACTCTGCCTCTGTTTGTGCTTCTCAATTATTCATAGGCTTGATTGTCATTTTGTTTTTCTTCATGTTCTTTGTTAACTGCTTGATGTCAGTCTTGTCCTTATTAAAAGGAGCATCTAAGAGATGATATCCAGTGAGCAACGCCGTGTTTTATTTAATACAATTCACTTGCCCAGCATCATGGGTTATATCAAACAGCCTCTCCAGACTTGTGTACGAGTTATCCAAAGAAGAATTTTATATGGAGGAGCTGAGAATACAGTCGATACTTCCAGCCTCAACATCGTGTATACAGTACATCTGATTCGAGACCTGCGTCGAAGAAAGCCGGCATCTGAGAAGAGTTCTACTCCACCGAAGCCATGATAAATCACGAATGGGTCCAAAGTGGATATGATCTACGGCATTTACTGACAAGGTTCTCCATTCATGGGTTTCATCATAAATTATGTAGCATGCAGCATTGCCATGGTCCAGGCCCTAATTGCGTCTGCTTGAGATGTGGTACACTCTGTACCAGGTACCATATTGTATCAAATTGCAACAACGATCGGAATCACTTGTAAAATTTTGCACAGAAGATCGATGTTATTTTAATCTTTGACATTATTGCAATAAATTATAATAATACTTCTCAAATGTTAGTATGAATGTGTTTAACTTTCCAACTGGATTCATGGGTTCACGTTCGACTCCCATTCCTCTCGTTGTATAACAGGGGCTGTATTGTAATCCCCACCGGAAGCTATCGGTAGGAACATGGTGACGACCCTCGTACACAGTCGTGCAGAACCCACGTGAGGATTCAACAATAGCGTTGAGAGGAAGTTGTTGCTATATTTTGTTAAAATGAAAACAATACAGTGTTGATAATCGTGACTTGAGTGAATAAATCATTTTTGATGTTTGATAACGAAATTATTATAGTCGCCGGAAGTAGTTTGCGCACGCTTCAAGGACTGCCGTTCCTCTCCAAGTAGAACATTGGGTGTTATATAACGTGTGCGGCCTGATTTTAAAGTCCAGTACGGTACTAAATCATCATGAACTTCTTAGCAGTCATGCTGGCAGCGCTCCAAGTCCACGCCACATATGCAGCTTTCAAATTAGCGGTAAAGTTCAATAATCTATACAAGGATCTAATTAAAGGAATTATTTCCAGTTGGCCACTAGATGCCACCGCAACCCGCACCTGGCGGCGAACGATGGAACTTATTTGAGCTTTAATCATATCTAACCTACACATATTGTAGTTAATGGAAGGTTCTTTTACATGCCATAGATCAATGACATGAGCCCGCCGGCTTTACTTCCCCTCTGAAGAAAGGCACACTGAGGGATTTTTAACGCTCATAAAAAATCCGACGACTCCGGTTATATTGTAACTGTTATTATTGCAATACTGCATTGTAACGAGTTGGAAGCCTCCGTGGCTTAGGCGGCAGCACGCCGGCCTCTCACCGCTGGGTCCGTGGTTCAAATCCCGGTCACTCCATGTGAGATCTGTGCTGGACAAAACGGAGGCAGACAGGTTTTTCTCCGGGTACTCCGGTTTTCCCTGTCAGCAATTCATTCCAGCAACACTCTCCACTATCATGTCATTTCATCTGTCATTCATTTAATCATTGCCCCAGAGGAGTGCGTCAGGCCTCGGCAGCCGGCACAGTTCATATCCTCGCCGCTAGATGGGGGCTTCATTCATTCCATTCCTGACCCGGTCGATGACTGGAAACAGGCTGTGGATTTTCATTTTCATTGTAACGAGTTGCAGAGTGTATCACTAATCAAGCCTTACGAGAGGGAGGGGCAAGCGGAGCTGTGGACCCGGTGCCCGGATTTGCTGTGGGTAAAATGATTCAGAGTGGACAACTTTATTTAATTTATTGTCTAAACTATTTTGAAATTTTCTGATAGGTCTCTGCTCGATGTAAATACAGCCAGTGAATAGTACCCATACATTAAAAAAGTCCTCTCGGCACGCCGGAAGGCGGAGGTAGATTTCACCGGACAAACTTGGGGTTAGGCGAAAATAGGCAGAATATGCAGGTTTTCGTAGAAGGATCAGACCTCGTTTATTGCGAGAAAGTATTTTATAATTGGTGATTAATTAACTTTGTTTTTCGTCATTTTATGCATATTTTAAACATTTTATTGTCTTATGATGACGGTAACCTTCTTGTCATTTGGAGTCCATTTTTATACTTGTGGTCACACTGTCCTTATGCAAGGTTTCGACACTGACGTGTGACTGTGTAACGGTCTGTTACTTCTTCACGCAAAATTATATCTCCCGCAGAGATTTTGGTTGGTTCCTCAGTTAAGGGGCTGCGACAACGCGGTCATGTAACCCCGTGTACTTTGGGTGAGTGTAGAATCTGTCTGATAAACGGTGTGAATTGTGAAGGCTGTATTAGTCTGTAATTCAGGTAAGGACTGCAGACGGTCAATTTCAAGTAGTAGTTCCTAATGTTGCTACTAGATACTACCGTCAACGACACCTATCTGTGAACTTGGCTACTAGATGCCACCGCAACCAGCAACTCGCAACGAACGTTGGAACTTCCCCTCCAAAGTAAAGCATACTGAGGGATTTTTAGCGCTCTTAGAAAATCCGACGACTTTGGCCGGCTTTGAACCCGCGACCTTGGGCATAGAAGTTCAACATGCTACCAGTTACGTCACCGAAGCCACTTCACACATAGTCAGATGGAAATGTGAATCTGATCTCGTGCGAGTGCGTTATCATGGCAACGTCTGATGGCTCATCCCTCATCAATTTAGTAGTGTTGCTATGGCAACCACTGATAGCTCTTGGCATTTTCTTATAATTCTGAAATCATTTTTCTCATCCCTTGGCGTAATGGTGGGTCATATAAAAATTATTTCAGACAAAAATTTTAGGTAATTATTAGGGGAATATTGTCCGTTTTGTACGGTTTTGATATTGTGCCTATTAAGAGAGATATGATTAATGTTTCCCGAAAAAAACACTTTTTCCCACCCCTTTGGACAATGGTTGGTGCTATAAAAAACTCTTCAAACATAAATTTTTGGGCTTTATCCGACACATAGTATGAACTTCGAACGGATTCGATATTTCACATATTAAGAGAGTTATAGCAATATTTCATTTTTTCGAAAAAAGACCCCCATTTTCACCCCCTTCGACCGATTTAGCCCAGTAACGAACTCGACCGAGATTTTATAGGTATACATATTTGGTAAAACATTCAAAGTGATTGGTGCAAAATTATGGCAGTTATCGTGTCCACAAGAAACTGATATACATAATACTTATATATATATACATAAATTATATATAAACTTTTGAACTGACGGTGGTTTTAGGGTCTGGGGGATGTGAAACGCGAAGATATGCCGAAATTTTCCGGAAGTCGAAACATGGTACCCATTGCAATAGTTAGCTTTCCAATGAAATCTACCTAAAAGTGAATATATAAGGTATAATTTATTGTATAAAAACATTGTGTTTTTCTTTTTTCTTCCAGGAAATGGATTTTTTTCCATATTGTTAATTTGTAGCTCTTCAGTCGGTCAACACCATTGTGCTCAATGAATGGGCGGGGTACAAGATATAAATATGTAACGACATCCCTGCAAAAATGCAAAATACAAATCACAAATAATTGTCAATGGGTTCATTATCTGTGATAATCAAATTATTACATCTAATTTTTCCCAGGAGTGTCATTAAATATCCCATTCATTGAGCACAATGGTGTTGACCGACTGAAGAGCGATAGATTAACAATTTTGTATAGGCAACACTGAAAAAGTATGGCTACAAATCTATAATTTTTTCCAAAGTTGTCCTTGTATTTTTATAATAACGGGGTCGAGCCCTATGTGGAGCATAAAGTTTCTAATTCAATATCAAAAAAATTGACTCTTTACTTCTTACATTTCTGAAAGAATATAGCTTATTCTTGTGGTGCCTGACCAAGTTCAGATGCAACAGTACATGGCTACTACGGGTCCTGCCTCACCCATTTTATTTGTACCTGACTGTACATTCTCAGCCAAGTAATATTTCATATATCTCGCGAACCAATGGTCGGATTTGGACATATGAGGTGTCCTACGACTCAGGGTGACACCTCCTTTCCTATGGAGCACTTGTTATATTTAAAGATAAAATTGAAAATTTTTGTTTTGGTAAGTAGGCTATATTTCTAAAACAAAAAGTCCTAAAAAGTCATAGATGAGCTTTAACGGAAGGTCTATATACCCTTTATCGTCAGAACAAAACAATATGTTTATTACGTTTTTTACAAAAAAGTTTAATTTTGAAAGTATGCTATATTTCAGAAACTAGGAATTTTACAAAGTAGTGTGTTTGACTTGAATTAAAGGTATTTACCCACTCTAGCCTCGAAAACAAGTCCCAGTTCTCTACGACAAAAACGTAGTTTTTCCAAAAAAAAGTTCTATTTTGAAAGTAGGCTATATTTACAAAACTAAAAATCCTAAAATGTCATATGCAGGGTGTGATTGATATAATGGAAGTCCGTTACACTGGTGATAGAAGAGGCTATTCTAAGCATATATCTTCATGAAATTTAGTCGTATCGTAATTAAGTGTAGGTGGAATTAAATCACCAAATTTGCCGGTCAAAGTCTTTGAAAAGGGCTAAGACTGCGTTCCCTCAGCAGCACAGCTGACTTCATGGGGAATGGCTACATGACTTTTGATGGTGGATCTGTTTAGGATTTTGCCAGTCTCATGGCCTATGCATAGAAAATGAAATTTTGTTAATTAATCTAAGGAACTGTTGGTCTATCTTTGTGCGAAGACAGTGCAACAACTGTAATAAAAATATTGATAATATTATTATAGTAGGCTACTACTAATAATAATAGTAGCCTAATAATAGACTTTTAGACGCACTAACATCTTTTATGTTTTTTTTTTTTTTTGTATGTCGAGTTGCCCGACTTTTATGTACGCAGGATTTTTTGTATGTGCCATGAAATCCATGGACATGATCGTATTAGCACATTCATTTACTACATGACTGAACGTAGAACGCACCCTCGGGAAGTTTAGCACTCTACCACCAGAGCTACACATGCTGACTCTTCTTCTTCTTCTTATTATTATTATTAGCCTATTATTATTATTATTTTGTTTTAATTTTATTTTTTTTATTTCTTCGTTTAGGCCAGCTATGGACCACGTCATTTCAACTGCTTCCGTCTTTGGGCCTTGATCTTAGCCCAGTGTTCACGCATTCGCTGCCTGTGAGACTCCCTTCTTTCTTCAGACCACTACTTGCCGGTTTTTAAATACGCTTTTTCTTGGAATTGGTGGTGTGCTCCAAGCTTTTCCTTCATAAGATCACGTTCCATAATGTCTGCGAGAGTGTGTAACGGTGCGGTAAACAAGATGGGGAATAAATTAACATAAACTGATGAATTAAATGAAAATGAGACAAAATTAAAATATGCACTTTTGTTCTGTACTTACCTATGGAGTACACTAAAAATGATATGATTTGGGCGCCAGACTAATTAGATAGTCAACATAAAGGGGATTGCACAGCTACTCATTGGCAGAAATCAAGATAACTTACCCCCGGTCGAAGTGAAACCGTAGTACTCAAACCGATTCAGCATTATGAAGGATAGTTGGGTTTGTCTTATATAATATTACTAACTACTATAAATGAGGGTCCTGACATTGACTTAAATGAATTTAATGAATCTAGGTAACAGATATAAAAAGAAAAACACAATAAGAATAGTTACAAATATGAATTTAAAGAAAATTTACTGTGGCTCAACAGATAAAGGACAATGAATGGATTTAACTAAAAATGAACATAAGCTTGATTTTACATAGCCTGAGAGACGTGAGATAAATCATGATCTTCGCTCACCTCTTGAAGTATTGTCATATATATAGATAATATGACTGATGTCCTCGTTGATCCGTCCCGTAGTTGACATGTTGTAGTACCTTATTGGAGATAGGTTAGCATACCTATTTCCATTACCGACCGTTGAATAACTGTAGCTTTGCTCCATACTATTGTACTGATCTACCACTGTAGGAACTAACTTCCTGCATGATGCCTCTCTAATGTTTTCCTCTGAATGTATAATGTTGGATGATCGATGCTCAGGGAACGACGGCTTGTTGCAGACTCCCAACTCACGTTAAACTGACTCCCAGTACGTAGGACTACTGGAGTGACTGAATGAATAATAATATGTGTCCCTCCTCTTGCTTGAGCTACCGTATTTATAACTTCTTGAAGTTTTTGTCGATAATATGGTTCTTAAAGTCCAACCCTTTCAATTAGACACATTCTATAAGTCACTGCTCCTTCACGAACAATACTCATCAGAAATACTGGCATTTCCATTATAGAATAACGCCATGTCTTCAGTTATTTCTACACAGCAGCAAGGGTTTCTTACATTCATTTGGGGGTGTGAATGGTTCTTAAAGTCCAACCCTTTCAATTAGACACAGTCTATAAGTCACTGCTCTTAACGAACAATACTCATCAGAACTACTGACATTTCCATTAGAGAATAATGTCATTTCTTAAGTTATTTCTCCACAGCAGCAAGGGTTTCTTACATTCATTTGGGAGTGAGAATAGATTTACCATTACCGGCACTAATAGTGACCGGAAACCGCATCGCCTTTGTCATGCGCTAGGACCTTCTTCAGGAAATAACATCTATTTTAGAAATGCGAGCGAACCTGTCACTTCCCACGTCTCTTTGACAACAAAATTTACAACCATTCGTAAATGATAATCTGTTCAGAATGATTTGAGCTGCTTACAGACAGATAAAATCATGTAGCATGGAATACTACTTAATAAAAAAAATATAAATATAACGAAAAAGACTAATTATTATAAATATAAAAGCTTGGGGATCGAATCGTTACAAATCGCCCCTTGAAATAAATGATTTTACATTAAATGACAACATCATTTCTTTCAATGCACTCTGCCAAAAAATATATAAATACGTTACACTCAAAATGAAAATACACAAATACACTTCAGAATGATAACATAAAAAATCTCCACCCTGATAATATACAATTACATTACCACAAAATTATACATATAGACAAAATATACCCTTCATTTTATATTTGCGTTCCTCATTTCTCAACTTCTGAAGTGTTCATAGAGTCTTTGGTTTTAAAAATGAATTCCTGAAAGAAAGAAACATTGATGAGCCCATCACTTTCGCCTTAGACGTAATACGTCTTCGTTGCACTTAAATAACTGAAATATCGTAAGTATATCATACGTGTTAGCTTTATAGCTAATGAGCGTAGAATTTTTCTGTCAGCCTAGTGTAGGAATACATAGTTGATGTACCAACTGACAATAGCACTTTATAACCATCGCTGCACACGCTTAAATACACGAGTCACATAATATATCTTTCGTCTCTTTATAAGAATTACGAAGTGCTGTCACACAAATTGGAGCTGCTTAATATGTAAATGTAAAAACAAGGAACAATTAGCAATACTCATAAAACAACCCAAATGTCAGTACATATGTATTACTCATGAAATTACCCCACATACACATGAAATTTCCGTCAATTGATGTTATATTTACCCAAGTATTCTACTTGCTCTTATCCGGACACATAATAACACAGGTTAGTAATAACTCTTTCTCTCGTACAATTATACATAGAACCCTCACTTACCTTCACCTGTGTATCCGTAGTGACCTACGTTAATACCCTTTAATTAGTATCCTTCCGCGAAATCCGCCTGATAACATGTGATTTTAATTTCTCCTCTAAAGAAATGACTTACCTTTAAATCCTGAGTACCGTGATTACCTCACTATCAATAAATGTAGCACCGCGCAACCTCATCCCTATCTCTATAACTGATTTAAAATTATAAATAAATGATTCCTCCGATATCTCTTCTGACAATAAGTCTCAATGCTTTCTCACCCAATAAACTACCAGTAAACCGCCACTTCATTTTAAATTTCACACGAATTAGTCCAACTTTGCATACATTACCTTCTTCTCCGAATACTTCAACCATTCAAGCAATTATCTTTGAATTATACCAAATTCCTTTCAATAACTTCTAAATATTATGTCAACCAAATTATAATTATTATTATTATTATTATTATGATTATTATTATTATTATTATTATTATTATTATTATTATTATTACTTTTAAACTTGCGTCGAACAATAACACACTATACCATTAATTCCTTCTCACTCATCATCCGTAACTTATGTTAGAAGTGGTTCAACTGGGTATTAAGCTTTGTAATCTATTTGGATGTGTTCATAAATTAAGTATAACGATCTATATCAAAAACTTGGACCAACTCTCATCTGTACCCCCTTGCATACAACACCGCTTCTTCCTATTCCAAAAACCCCCAGCATCACCTCCACGTGCTCCTTCGACACCATAAAAAAAACTCTTGCTCAGATAAACCAATCTACTCTGGCACACTTATTTCTTCAACTCTCACTCCAATTAAACTCATTTGGGCAACTAGCAAATCTTAAACCCCAAATGCTCAATGGCACTAAACATCGCTAGCTTACTTCCTCCTTACACCATTTATGTGACCTTACACATCCACATATATTCATCTCCACGTATCCGACGTCCTATTAGTACAATACTCTCTTTTCTCCACCAGATGTTGGTTAATTCACTATGCGTTACCTTCTTTAACTTTAAACCACTTCTACACTTCTCCACATATAGCACCTGATGACCTCGATGTCATCAACTGAAACTACATTACTGTATATCAATATTTACTTAATCAACTTATTAATTTTATTCTCACTGTACCACCTCAACGTAAATCAATTAACTATCTCTACTTTATTATTATTATTATTATTATTATTATTATTATTATTATTATTATTATTATTATTATTATTATTATTATTATTATGGTTGGCATAATAGTTATTACTTTGAATAGATTCTTATTATTACTGTTTTAATACACTTAAATACTTCATTCAACTACGCACATATTAATAGAAGCTACCTATCGTTAAGCGGTCCACCATGTTTACCTATCCCACTATCAAGAAGCACAGGTATGTGCGCCCCTCGCACTCTAAATTCTACGACTGAGTTGAATTTATTACTAATTGGTTCCTCTGGTACTTCACATAAATCAAATAGTAATTCATCACGAATATTAAGGTCCTACGAATAATTAACACATGGTACTACACACTTACATAACTACTCTCTCTGTTATTTTAAAGTTCTCACCAAATTCTTCTTCGATTCTACCTATCTTACTAGTTATACTTCCTTCTCTCTTTATCACAATAGTTTCTATCTCCTCATTACAATACATCGCTGCAGTGTAGCTACCCTTAACCTCTCCTCCTAACGTTTCGCCTAATATCTCTACTTCTAGCCTCCATTCCAAATAGTAATCTTAATTCTTCTTTTTAAATATCTTTCTAATCTCATCTAAAAATGTGACCTGTTTTTTCCGCTTTGTCCTACTCCTAGAGACGTTAACTCCTATCATCTTTATTCCTCGTTCACTGTAATCTGCTTGCTGACCTTGTGCTAACACACGCCTCTCCATCTCAGCTACTTTTACGTTACGACAAACTTTTCCTACCTAAGGAAGACTTTTCCTCCTATCATCTTCTCTACTATCTCCCTCTAACATAGTAGAGTGCAATACTTCTGCTTTTTCTTCCTTTTCTTCGGATCACCCATCTCAGCCTTCTGCTTTTCTCGTTCGATAGCCATGTCTTTCTGACTGTTATTAAACGCACGCTTCTCTTCCGCTAATAATTTCATATTAATTTCCTCTATACCAGTATGGAATTCTTCCCTTGTCTGCTTATTCAATCTAGCCTCAACTTCTGCTATCCTTTCTCTTGCCATCTTTTCCATCATTTCTAACTTTTCTTGAATATTACTTTCTTTATTCATTAATTCACTTCTCAATACCTTCTGTTCCTCTTGAATCTCTTGATAATTTTCGGTATTTTTCAAGTGATTTTCCTCTACCTTCCTATGAAATTCAGATTCGACTCCCTCAATCTTGTCCCCCAACTCTATTCTCACCTGCCTAGATTCTGCTTCTACTAATTTGCTAACACTCTCACCTAGAGTTGCTATTTTTTCCTCAATCTGATTAAATATTTTCTTTTCAATCTTACTTTCTACCGCTTCTAATTGTTTATGCATTTTCTCTATGATATATTTAGCCTTCACTTCTATCACCTCCTTAACTTCACCTCTGATTTCCTGTTTCACCCCCTCAATACTCTTCTGCAATATCCCATATTTCCTATTTAATTCTTCATTCGCCATAACAACGCTATCTAGTTTTTTATTTATTTCCTTATCTAATTTCTCAAATTTCTTACTCATGGCCTCCTTCGTCTCCTGATTTTCCCTACCTATATTCTGCAACGCCCTCATGATTGCCTAGAATTTATCTTCCGGATTATCTGGAGATTTCTTTTTCTCATCCGCCATCTCGAAGTACACCGTTTTAAACATTGCCCTTCCAAAATCACTTCACTCCCTCAAAATCACACTTGTACTGACATTTATACATTCCCTTCATAACTACTGAACAGGTTTTCGAGCGCCACGTTAAGGTGCCATAATGTAACGGATCGTGTTTTGCATATAATATAAATAAGAATCCCCACGATGAGGAGTCATAATGTAACGGTGCGGTAAACAAGATGGGGAATACGTTAACATAAAATGATGAATGAAATGAAAATGAGGCAAAATTAAAATATGCACTTTTGTTCTGTACTTACCTATGGAGTACACTAAAAATGATATGATTTGGGCGCCAGACTAATTAGATAGTCAACATAAAGGGGATCGCACAGCTACTCATTGGCAGAAAACAAGATAACTTGCCCCCGGTCGAAGTGAAACCGTAGTACTCAAACCGATTCAGCATTATGAAGGATAGTTGGGTTTGTCTTATATAATATTACTAACTACTATAAATGAGGGTCCTGACATTGACTTAAATGAATTTAATGAATCTAGGTAACAAATATAAAAAGAAAAACACAATAAGAATAGTTACAAATTTGAATTTAAAGAAAATTTACTGCGGCTCAACAGATAAAGGACAATGAATGGATTTAACTAAAAATGAACACAAGCTTGATTTTACATAGCCTGAGAGACGTGAGATAAATCATGATCTTCGCTCACCTCTTGAAGTATTGTCATATATATAGATAATATGACTGATGTCCTCGTTGATCCGTCCCGTAGTTGACATGTTGTAGTACCTTATTGGAGATAGGTTAGCATACCTATTTCCATTACCGACTGTTGATTAACTGTAGCTTTGCTCCATACTATTGTACTGATCTACCACTGTAGGAACTAACTTCCTGCATGATGCCTCGCTAATGTTTTCCTCTGAATGTATAATGTTGGATGATCGATGCTCATGGAACGACGGCTTGTTGCAGACTCCCAACTCACGTTAAACTGACTCCCAGTACGTAGGACTACTGGAGTGACTGAATGAATAATAATAATAAGTGTCCCTCCTCTTGCTTGAGCTACCGTATTTATAACTTCTTCAAGTTTTTGTCGATAATATGGTTCTTAAAGTCCAACCCTTTCAATTAGACACATTCTATAAGTCACTGCTCCTTCACGAACAATACTCATCAGAAATACTGACATTTCCATTATAGAATAATGCCATGTCTTCAGTTATTTCTACACAGCAGCAAGGGTTTCTTACATTCATTTGGGGGTGCGAATGGTTCTTAAAGTCCAACCCTTTCAATTAGACACAGTCAATTAGTCACTGCTCCTTAACGAACAATACTCATCAGAACTACTGACATTTCCATTAGAGAATAATGTCATTTCTTAAGTTATTTCTCCACAGCAGCAAGGGTTTCTTACATTCATTTGGGAGTGAGAATAGATTTACCATTACCGGCACTAATAGTGACCGGAAACCGCATCGCCTTTGTCATGCGCTAGGACCTTCTTCAGGAAATAACATCTATTGTAGAAATGCGAGCGAACCTGTCACTTCCCACGTCTCTTTGACAACAAAATATACAACCATTCGTAAATGAAAATCTGTTCGGAATGATTTGAGCTGCTTACAGAAGATAAAATCTTGTAGCATGGAATACTACTTAATAAAAAAATAATATATATAAATATTACGAAAAAGACTAATTATTATAAATATAAAAGCTTGGGGATCGAATCGTTACAGGTGATCCCTACTTCTTGCAAATCCTTGTCTACCTCACAAATCCAGGGGCTCTTGTTTTTTCTTGTTATGAAAATTGGTAAATATCCGATTGGCGATTCTCTCGGGTTTCATACGAGTTAAGTGGCCATAGAAAGATATTCTTCTCTTCCGAATTACTTGAGATATCCTTTCTACATGATGGTACAGTTCATTGTTATGCCGTCTCCTGTATTCACCATCGTCTCTCAACGGCCCTAAGATCTTCCTCAGGATCTTCCTTTCCTTGGCTTCCAATTTCTCAACCATACCCTTCCTATTCATGGCCAGGCATTCTTCTGCGTACAGCGCTCAGGTCGGATACTGTACGATAGCGTCTTACAGTAGTTTGGCATTGCGGGATACTGTTCGCTTGTTGAACACTCCTTTCGTTAGCTGGTAGGCCACTTCCATCATGTTCATTCTTGATGTGAAGGCTTCCTTCTCTGATCTGTTGGGCCCGATCCACTCCCCTAGGTACTTAAACTTTTTTGCCTGACAGATGGTTCCATGTTCAACATTTAATTCTTTGACTGCAGGGCTAATATTAGTTATAAACTCGGTCTTCTCAAAAGAAATTTGTAAGCCTGCCTTTGCTGCTTGTATTCTGAACTGTTTGACTTGTTTTTCGGCTGTATCTAGGGAATCAGAAAAGATTGCTCGATCATCTGCGAAAGCTAGGCAGTCAATTGTCAGGTCCAAGCTCCTGCAGCCCATTCTGACACCATTTTCTAACACTTCTTTACCCATCTCCTTGCGCCATTCACGAATTACTTTCTCCAGTACACAGTTGGAGATAAAAGGCGACGGTCTATCTCCCTGACTCACACCCATCCTGATTTTTAAAGCGTCCGAAATTTCCCCTCTAAATTTCACTATGGAGTTTGTGTTAGCCAAGGTATGTTGGATAATTGCTCGTGTTTTGTCGTCCGAACCCATTTCTTTTAAGATTTGGAAGAGTGTGGTTCGATCAATAGAGTCATTGGCTATCTTCAAGTCGACGAAGACAACTACGAACTTCCTGTTTCTGAGCTTCAAATATGAAATAAAAAATTTAACTTTTCCGTGTCTTTTCCGGAATATTCCACGCTAATACCTTTGCTTTACGTGTCGTTTGCAATACATTCCGCAGGCTATTATAAGTTTATATTTTATTACGGTAGGTTGCAGGAAGGTAATAATAATAATAATAATATCTTACGGCCTCGGTGCCGGGTGCAAGCTTTGTTATTTGACACCCGAAGGGTAGCTTGCATGTCAAATTTCGTTGTTCCTTGAAGTACTATAAAAGTCAAGGAGGTTAGATATCTAAGCTCCTTGAACACTATAGCGCTATCTAGTAGAGAAATAAGGAACTTTGTGTTGGCGGAAAATCCCGAGATTAACTTTGCCATTATAAACACGGCCTACCGGATTCAAATGGGTTCTTTAACATGCCACCAACGTATGACATGCGTGTCGTATTTTTGCCGCCTTTCAAAAATCACTTACCACGGCCAGGAGCGAACCTGCAAGCTTGGGGTTAGTAGACTGGCACGTTAACCACTTACCCACCATGGCAAGCTGGCAGGAAGGTACAAGACAATATTTACGAACGACGCACCTGAAACCGGGAATGATTACGTGAATCTCTTCATTTGGATTTTTCGAGAATTGGTTAGATAGATACTTCAGTTTGACACTATCTGCTGATAAAAACAGTGAAATGGCGGGCTCGTACGATAACAATATGTCGACGAATACTAGGTATTAAGCACGAATCGAACAGCGATTTCAGTAATATTTTGAAGACTTTTCTTTTTCTTGAGATTGAGGGTTTATCATCATGTGACAATGAAGCTGACGGAGCTAAGATCAGTAATGATGCAGATACAAGTGTAGTAAAGTTATGCCTACTTTCAGCAATGGAAATTTCATGATTTCCATGAACTGATTTATATTTTGTAGAGTTTTCCTATTTTCAAATGTTTTTCTAAAATCTGAACAATATAAAAAAGTAAATAACATTTTCTTTAAAAAATCACTCAAAGAAATTTACAACATATTTTAGTGACACTGAAAGGGTTAAGACTCATGATCTGCTCTGCACATGAACGACCTTTCCTGAACCCTCCTGATATTCTCCCTGCCGAAAGTCAAGTTGTTCCTCTGCCCGAGTCTGAAGGGCCTTGGAGAGAATTTTGTACGTTGTTATGAGGAGGGAAATGCCAGGATAGTTGTTTACGTCTGTTTTGTCACCTTTCTGATGAAAAGGGGAAATCAAAACTGATGTCCAGCAACTAGGGAGTTCCTCGGTTTTCCATATCTCCTGGACAATTTCAGTGAGTTTACTAATTGCCTTATCACTTGCGTACTTCCAGAGTTCAGCTATTATGCCATCCTCACCTGGTGCATTGTTGTTCTTTAATGAATGAATTATCAGCTTGATATCCTCTTTCGTTGGTGGAGAAGAGTCTGGGTTAGGGTGGGTCGTTTCATCAAAGGTGAATTGGGATTGTGGAGCTTCACATTTAAGAAGAGATTCAAAGTAATTTGCAAGAATCTGGCAACTGTCCTTGTCAATGAAGGCTAGTTTTCCTGTATGATCTCTAAAGTGTAGGCTTGGAGGTGTAAATTTACTCAGATTACGCTTAAAAGTTCTATAAAAATCACGTTTATTGTTTTTGAAGAAGTCCTGCTCAATCTGCATTAGCTGGATTTTGTCAAAAATCCTCTTTACATTACGGATGACTTTTGCCGCATGTTTTCTCACAGCCAAGAAGTCATTGTAGCTATTTTGATCCCTCTGTGAGTTCCACCGTTGCCATGAAAATCTTCTTTGTTTTATAACTTCATCGTAATCCTGATTCCACCAAGGATGTTTTCTTGCCTTTACTAATGGAACTGTATCTGTTGCAGTTTCAACCATGGCTCATCTAAGTTGCTCCCAATTCTCTGGTTCCAGGGATTCCAGCTTCTGTGTGATTCTTGAGTTGTTATAAGCTTTTCATTGTCATATTTTCCAGTCCTTGACACTAGAACCCTCCTGGTGTTTCTCGGAATAAACCTAACTTTAATATTTGAGGGATAGTGATCTGAGTCGAGGGTTGCACTTCTCAGGACTTTTCCATTCTGAATTTCTCGTGTTGCTTTCCGCGCAATTGCGACGTGATCAATTTGAAACTCTCCAAGATTTAGGTTTGGGGATGTACAAGTCTTTTGCTTCCTTGACATATGCTTAAAAGATGTTGACTTTAGGACAAGGTTAAATGCCTTACACAGCTCTATTAGTCTTTCTCCAGTCCGATTTGTTCTTCGGTGAGCTGGGTAATTACCAACAATTCTTTGGAATTTCCTTCCTTTGCCAAGCTGAGCATTGAAGTCTCCAAGCAGGATGATCGTGTGTTTTTCGGGAATTTTTGAAAGGACATTTTCAAGGTTTTCCCAGAATATATCAGTTCCTTCTGGATCTCTTTTGTTTGCCTAATTTATTGGCGCATGCACGTTTAAAATCGTGCAGACTTTGTTTGTGCATCGGAAGCTAAGCATTGATACTCTGCTGTTGGGAGTGATGTAGTCTATAATGGATTCCAGTATCTTCCTGCTGACAATAAAACCCGTCCCAAGTTGTGGAACAGATTATATCACGCGTTTGCCAGTTTTCCCCTCGAAGATCCTGTAACTTTGGGATTCAAACGCTTGTTCGTCAGAAAACCTTGTTTCCTGAATTGCCGCTATTTGGATGTCATGATGTGACATTGTGTCTGTCAGTTGTTTTAGCTTACCAACCTTCAGTAGGGAGTTAACGTTGAAGGTTGCAAATAAGTTCCTTTGTTTGTGTCTGATCTTGATTGTTATTATTATTATTATTATTATTATTATTATTATTATTATTAATATTATTATTATTATTACTATGTGCAAATGGACCCAGATGGATCACGCATTACTTTTATGATTCGCCTTTGTGATCTTCCATATAGCCCTCATTCTCTCTCCGCGGGCCATCTTCCTTTCCTCAGTCCACTTGGTTCCTGGTCTATTTGGAGCGTCATTCTCTGGTGTTACACTCCATTAATTTACCCTACATCGGAACAGGTTCCTGTCAAAGTCTTCCACTGTTCTGACTTGGACCTTCTCCAAATCCTGTTTGACTTGCTGAATCCACGGTATATTCTTCAGTCTTTCTGCGTAGGTCATGATCTTGTGTGTAAGCCTAGTCGGTGGAAGTCTTTGAACATGTCCATAAAACTTCAATCTTCGTTTTCTGATGTCCGCCGCAAGATTAGATAATTTCTCAGATGTTTTACGAGATTTCAACCTGTATCCATCTTCTGTTCTTTCTGGGCCAAGAATTTTCCTCAATATCTTGCGTTCTTCCTTTAGGATATTTTCCAAGTCACCCTTCCTATTAAGTATTAGAGTCGACTTGCATACAGAGCATCCGGTTTGATCACCGTGCTGTAGTGTCTGATCTTTGTATGTGTGGACATGCACTTTTTGTTGTAGATATCGCGCGTTCTCCCACACGCTCTCTTCAATTTCTGTAGCCGAACTCTTTGTGCTTCTTCTTCTAAACCTGTTTATTCCAAGATAACCCCTAGGTACTTGAAGTGTGAGACGCGATGATTTTTCCATATTATTATTATTAATAATAATATTTTATTCTTTTTATCATCAACTTCATGTGGTGCTAGTGTTGAGACAGCTTACCATTTCCGGCCGATATGCAAGTCGGGGCGTGATGGCGCAGCGGTCCAACTGTTGGCCTCTCACCACGGTGGACCGGGTCTGATTCCCAATCAATGCATGTGAGATTTTCGAAATGAAATGACATATCCTGTGGTTCAGATTCCACATAAAATGTAGTTCATGATGACGATGTTTACGGTCATGTAAAACCACAAGCTTCCTTACTTCCCACCATCGGCTGCCACAAGATGATTTCACGAGGTATCCCACGGGGCCAAAGTTGGGATGTCCCCTTATAAGACCACGGCTGCTTTCTTTCCTATCCCCGCGTTGTAGGCATGCGCATTTAATGGTGCACCACGATCGCAGCAAGTCCGGTGATTGGAGGTCCGAACTCCGCACCTGCAGTGCCTATCCTGAGTTTGATTTTCCCCGGATTCATCCACGCTCTTTCCAAGCACATGCCGGGATAGTATGGTACTTGGAGTCACGGGGCACCAAACTCATTCACGACCCTAATAACTACAGCTACACATACAACTACATTCTCCAGAGAATAACAGTTTATCTGACAAATCTAACACTAACCCAACTACTCGGGGCTGATAAACAAATGTCCCAAGCCCCTAAAATGAAATGACAACAACCATCACAACAAGCTTGCAAGTCTCTTCCATCATCATTGCTACCAAAAATGTCCTAAGCAAATGGAACCCTACTTAAAAATAAAAAACATTCAGCAAAGACATAATCTCTTGTAATTTTTTTAATAGTCTAATAATATAATAATAATAATAATAATAATAACAATAGCCTAATAATATGTTGTTAGACACACTATTTTTATTTTTTTCGGCCATGTCGAGATTCTGGAATGTTGTGTTCACAGGATTTCATGTACGTGCCATTACATACATCGGCATAATGCAGTCGTATTTGTTTACCTTAACTTAT
Source organism: Meconema thalassinum (assembly GCA_946902985.2). Lineage (NCBI taxonomy): Eukaryota > Metazoa > Arthropoda > Insecta > Orthoptera > Tettigoniidae > Meconema > Meconema thalassinum. Next base: position 596,765,085 of record OX336388.2, on the reverse strand, counting down.
TACATTACTGAGCCTAAATTGAGCCCTCGAGAAGGATAGCACTCTACTACCTGAGCTACACAGCCTCGCTATCATTATTGTTTTATACAGTACATATAACACATTGCTGGTACATCGCAACATAAGTATTGTATACGGGCTGCAGGGAACCGAAATATTGTTACTGAAACAGCCATTTCTAAGCAGGAAAGTCGAAATCTCTACCCATGAACTTCCAGACGATTCGGGTTGTTGAGAGAACTACTGCTTTCTGCATTAGTTTGTACAGTTGAGAATCCAGATCCAGTTCTTTAAGGCCTTGGAGCAAGGTACTTGCGTTCACGCCCGTACTTGAGACAACGATAGGTATGGTCTTTACCTGTTCTACATGCCATTGCCTTTTGATAGGGTCGACGAACTCGCTATATTTGCTTTATTGTTATTATTATTACTACTAATATTAAGTACATGAGGAACCGTACTAGTATTAAATCTTGGAAGTTGTGGTTCTTAATTTAAGGCCATGGCCACCTTCTTCCCAATCCTCACCTGAATTACAAATACCCACATTACTACAGAAACCACAGCAAGATGTTCAGTAAAGAACATATAGCCTACTTTCTCCTAAATGCATGGGTATTGTTATAACTCTTAGTCCTTTTCAAGAAGTATAATTGAACGTTGGTTGTGGTAGCATGTTGAAATACAACGTGTTATACTGATTTTAAAAAAACATGAATATGAGGTGCCCTTTGCTAGTGTTACCTCTGTACTAAATTTCATTCAATTCGTTATCACCGTGTTTGAATTGATATGGTGAATCGATTTGCACACATACATGGCCGCTCTATGCAAGCTATTGGGCTGATGACTTTGTAGTTCAGTCAAAAGATGCTTCCTACAAAAAGGTATGTTGTTGCAAAATTTGGTAGAGATCAAATAATTTGGTTGGTCGTAATTTGATTTAAGATTTTAACATTTGGGTGGCCGCCATTCCGTTTCCGTCAAGATGGTGGCGATATAAAACATGACTCCGAGGTGCCCTTCGCTAGTGCTATATCTGTACCTGATTTCGTACAATTTGGTTTTACCGTGTTTGAATTGATAGGGGGAATCGATTTGCACACATACATGGCCGCCATATGCAAACTGTTGGACTGATGACCTTGTAGCTTGGTCAAAGAACGCTTCTTACAGAAAGGTATGTTGTTGCAAAATATGGTAGAGAAAAGATGATTAGGTTGGTCATAATTTGATTTAAGCTCTTAACATTTGGGTGGCCACCATTACGTTTCCGTCAAGATGGCGGCGATGTCAAACATGACACTGAGGTGCCCTTTGCTAGTGCTACCTCTGTACCAAATTCCGTTCAATTCGTTTTCACCGTGTTTGAAAAGATAGGGGGTATCGATTTACACACATACATGGCCGCCATATGCAAACAATTGTCTGATGACCTAAGTTTGGTAAAAAGACGTTCGCCTTATAAATATACGTTGTTGCAAAATTTGGTAGAGGTAGGAAGATTAGGTTAGTCGTAACTTGATTTAAGCTTTGAACATTTGGGTGGCCGCCATTACGTTTCCGTCAAGGTGGCGGCGATATAAAACATGATACTGAGGTACCCATTGCTAGTGCTACCTCTGTACCAAATTTCGTTCAATTCGGTTTCATCGTATTCGAATTGAAAGGGGGGACAGACATTCAGAGTACACACACTCACACACACACACACACAGACTCACACAAACACAGGCAGACAAACAATTTTTCGCCCTGTGTTGATCTCATAAGTCTACTTTAATTTTTTGCAAAAATCGAAAGTAGGCTAACAATATAGGCTATCAGACAAATTCTACCCACATTCAACTACATGGGGCTAAATGACCAAAATCGCCAAGCCTCTCAAACCAAACATCAAGTGATTTACTTCCATCTGAATTGCTAGTTCTGAACAGACTACGGGATGGTGGAATTTTGTCCTACTGTATTTCATTAACGTGCCGGAAGCCAATGACACACCAGGGGTGATTATCGAAATTATTTTATACTTTCACTTACAAAGTAGGCTACACAATACTACCGGTCATAACGCCCTAAGCTATTGCGTGCAATTTCAACAACAACAACAGCAATACAAATTTTCATACGAGACGGTTATCACTTCCTCATAACAGCTGATATCACCCCTCAACCGGTAAGGTCAATGCTCCGATTACGTAACAACTTCCCCTCCGCACGTTGCCCCACCTTGCCCCACCTCGGTTCCCCCAGACCTAGTTTCCACCTTCTGCTTTTATAGTTTCTGAAAAATCTAAATACTTATTTTCCAGTTAAAGACAGGTGAGAAATGTTATACCTAGAAAGCTTACGATAGTCTCTTCTATCACCAGTGTAACGGACTTCCATTATATCAATTACACCCTGTATAGGCTTAAACGAAAGGTCTATATGTCCTTTATCGTTAGAACAAAACATGGAATTTTTTACATTTTTTCCAAAAATGTTCAATTTTGAGAGTAGCCTATATTTCTGAAACGAGGAATTTTACAAAGTGGTGTTTGACTTACATTAAAGTTCTTTACCCCCTCTAGCACCAAAACAAGTCCCATGTCCCTAGGACAAAAACCTGTAGTAGTTAAGCAGTGGCGGAGCTAATGTACTCCATTTTCCGGAGCATGGCGCTGCCGGCGCTATTGTCGCTTGGGAAGTAATGATCGTAGGAAGGCGTGCGATGTATCCTTTCTTTTAGCGCGTTGCCCCCTTTAACATGGTGTATAAAGATCGGCAAAATTTATGAAAATGAGGGAAACGTAATTTTTTGACTAAAAATGATTTTTAGATTTTTCGTTATATCACGCCAAACAATGGACGTAGGACAGCATGCGAAGTATCGAACTACTAGGGGTGACGTCCCCCTTTTAAATTTATTATTTATTTTACAAATTTTGAAAAAGGGCCTAACTACACATTTTGAAAATTTTGATTCTTTGATTTTTTAATTTATTTTAAATTTTTTAGTAGAGAGAGACAGTACCGGTTGTGTTTAAACGAGCATGTCGCCGTCCACAGATGTTGTGCCCAATGGGTCAATCGTTATCTTGTGAACCATTGATCAGAGAGGGTCATGCGACGAGTCGTTTTAAGGGTATTTTTCTCAACTTTGTTATGGCACACTCATTTACTCAAATAGCCCAAATCGTCAAGGTCATCGACTTTTGTTTCCTTGATATTTCGCAAATATGTAATGTTAGAAAAGCAATTTATTGCTCATTTTAAACGGTGAATTATTTTGTTTACCGCGGATGAGCCATTTTTAGAAATTTTTCCAAGGATACGACTACCGGATTATTATTATTAAGTGTGATTGTATTTTTGGTAGACGCTGCATAGCTAAGCGGTAGGTGAATTTTTAGTATTTAGGTAAGCTTTTTTTTTGTAGAGAATAATCTGTTATTAAATTTGCAAAAGAATGAAATATGTATATTCTTTGGCTTAGCTGGTAGCGAACATCTGTGGCTGGAAGACTGAACAGAACAGAACAGTAAGCAGACAAGCGATTTGCAGGTCTATCCTATGCAGCACGACCTGATAACCGTTATCAAAGGAATTCGCTGAGCAGCGCGAGAACAGTGGTGGCATCATCGCTGAGCCTAGCGAAACATGATTCAATCTAGCAAGTGCCATCCTGCTCGGTTTGTACGTGAGAAAATGCAAGTTGATGTGAAACATGAGACATGCAGGTGTTGGACTTGTACAGGGCATGGTAACAGAATGCTGAAGTGTGGGAAACGGCTGATAGGCATGTGAACTTGATAGACCTTGTTAAATTCATAAGATAAGAATTTTAGCTAACCAGCAAATTGAAGTTAGGTTGCAGACATGGGTTAATAAATAAAACACAAACGGGTTACACAAAATCTGATTTATTGATTCCCGAATTAAGGGCTGAGGTAAACCTGAGCCATTTGACATACATTTTGTATCCCCTTGTCTTTAACACTTTTTCCACAATATAATGTTTTGGAAACGCTGTTTTTGGATTTCCTCGAGATAAACCCGTACCTTTATGGGTTGACCGTTAAAACCATGTAGTAAATATGTGCCTGGACTGTCCAGATTGACTTGACAAATACAAAATAATTCTGTTCCCCAATTCGGGGTGTAGCCCTTGTCGAAAACAGACTTGAATTCGCTGATACCGACATGGTGGCCGATTTTAAGATGGTGGCGTTTAGGATCAGCAATTTTTATGGGTTTAAACAGTTTATCCAGCCTCGGAATATTTTTTGTGACCAGTCGTGGATTTGTCCCAATAGTTCTGTGTTTGATGTCATTGTAACGTGACACTAGCTCTGGTATTAAGTCTATCCAGCGATAGGATCCCCGAGCTGTAAACTCTTTCCCCATATTGGTTTTAGCGTGCGATTAAACCGTTCAACGACACTTGCTTTTAGGTTGCTGTACGTGGTGTAATGGTGAATATCCAATGATTTGAGAAAACTGGATAAATCCTTGTTGAAAAATTATTTTCCCTTATATATTTGCAGAAGCTTAGGTTGACGTTTGGATTGTTGAATAATACTCTTGAATGCGCTGGTTACTAGAGGGTCTCACATGCACCTCACAGGTTGAACAAAGGCCATTTTGGAATAAACATCGGTAACGGTGAGCATATAGCGTACACCATCATTAATGCTAGGATAGGGAATCATTTCCACTAAATCGGCCAGCCAAAGCACATCCACACCACGTGAAATAACCTTGAGTCGCTGATAGTTATGCCTGGCAGGGCAGTGCCAATCGTGAGCTATTTCTACTTTCATGGGTGAAGGTTTAAACAATAATTTTGTTATTTCGAAATTCTTGTTCAATTTCTTCAATTTTCCAATAGTGACCAGTGTGCCCAGCTTGACGTGAAGCATGCAAGAGCTGTAGCCGCTCGACTAGCTTACTGGGATTATGCCAGTAGGTAACATCTACAAGGGGTCTTAATGGTTTAAATGTCACTATAATGAACTCTGAGAGTCATTCCCGAAGCTGACGCTGTACGACCACTGAACAGTTTTGAAATGATGGTTCTATATTTTATAGATCTATTTGCTTAACATCTTCAGATTGTTTATATTCTCGTCTATAACCATGGGTGACCATTAAAATGGATTTATATTTAATAAGGTCGTCGAGCGAATAATCGTTGGAAGATAAAATCTTTAACAGACCTGGAGTTAATTTATAGCTTATATTTTTAATGGTGACACTAGAATGACAAATTTTAATGGTTGAATCATGAATTTTAAAACAATCACCTTTATAGTAAACACCATAGGTAGTATCGGTTTTATTCGTAAAAATATTTTCTAAATAGACTGCCTGCAGCGGTCCATAATTTTTTATTAAAATGATTTTGAATTTTATATTATTTTCAGGACTGTTTAGCATCACCGACAACGTATGTATTCTTTATTGTCAGACAGATAGAATCCACTAGTGACAATATAATAATTAACAATAAAATTTACAAGTATAAACAAAATATAAACGGCAAACACGAACAAAAATAGAAATACACTAGTCTATTATAAATCAAAAACCACAACCAAACAGACACGCACTGAAACATCCTACCTCAAGAATTCATTCATACAATCCCTTTGTACAAGAAACATTGCAATAATTATTACAGAAAAAATAAAACTATCTACAGTAAACGGAAAAAGGCAAAAACATAAAATAAAAGATAGGAAGAAAAAGTTCAGAAACTGGGGAAAAAGTAATACAAGAGTGACATTTGAGGATCTAGATAACAGCAAACAAAAAATACATTACTTCAGTCGCCCGTACATTCAATCAAAAAATCAATCAACCTTTCATTCAACCACATGTTCAATCAATCAATCAATAAACGCAAATAGAAAATAACACAATATGCATACACTATTTTACAGCCCACTTGAGATGTTTCTCATAACAGTTGATAGAGAGTCGAAGTGAATATCAGTAGCACGTTTACTCTCCATCAAGCTGTATGTTGACTGCAACCGGATCAGACATGAATTTTTATGTACATTAATTCTCGATCTGCCCCCATCAAACATGTGCTTCCATCTGGTGGTTCTCTGAGGGTCGTGAAAACCCAAGTCAGCTAGCAACTGATTAGAGTCAATTCCGCCATTTACCAGTTTCCACAGGAATCTTACGTCACCCACTGTGCGCCGACTGCTCAGTGGAGGAAGGCCGTACACTTTGCAATAACTCTCATACTCAGCTCTATGGTACGATCGTCGACCCCTGTAACAGAGCCATTTGACAAATCTCCTTTGCACACGTTCGATGGCGGCAATTTTATTACTGTGAAAAGATTCCAGATCACACTACAGTACTCCAATGTAGGCCGAATGAGTGACTTAAATAATTTGGATAGAGTTTTGTCCGAAAAATAATTTAAACAATTTCTTTTAAAAAATCCCAAGATCCGGAAACTTTCACGACATATTTTTGAAATATGTGGGTAGATTATTGGCTGAGGAATAACCTAACCACCAAGGGAAGATGATAAAGAAAAGGAGGTGGGTTTGGACTGGAGAGAAAGGATAGAGGAATAGGATGAGAGTCCCACAAAAGTTGTAAATTTAACCTTAAATACACTCAAAGGCGGTTGCCACCGCAAATCCGCTCTCTGATACCTAAAGTGGGTAAGGACCTGGTTGAAGCTAACGGGAACCGCAGCTAGGACTTGGGCGGTTTGCAAGAGAATGGCTTTAGAGTATTCCCTCTCAAGCATGCATATGCGTACTATGGGGAAGGGTGATGGTCTGGCAAGACAGATAGTAACAGACTTATTGTAGATCTGTTCAAAGGAATTCTTTTTTGACCAAGTAATTCGAAGAATGCCAATAATTTGCATCGATTTTGATATTTCCAGTTTTCGAAGTTGTAGAGTTCCTAAAAAGCGACCAAGTGCTTCCAAGAAGGATAGTGATAAAGGAATTATACCTTTGGGAATGATTGGGGTAAATGTACCAATAGTTACATTTAGAAATGGCTAAGCTTTTACCCAGCCAGTAGCCGACTAAAAGTTTAGGCAAAGAGAAACACTTATCTTTTTGAAAACCACCCATAAGATTTTGGAGAGGATCTCCACAAGCAGGAAGCTGGCGTAGCGAGCTGTACTTGCCTTACTGGCCAGTTAGAATTAGCTATTAAAGCTAAGAGAAACTTTAACGAGATAACTACTAAGAGTTCTTGCTCAAATTCAACGAGTGGTGAAAGCCCTATCAATAGATTTAATGGCATTGAGTAGGGAGAGCCAAGGAAGACAGGATCTTGCCTAATTGTTGTACTAGAAAAATGAAAAAGCGAAAAGAAACGCTGAATTTATTTAACAATTCAAAGGAAGTTGATAACTTTAACAAATATATATTTTCAATTTGGCTAACAATTTTGGGGTCACAGACCTCAGAAAACATTTAACGTTTGCGCCAGGCAAGTAACAATTTATTAGGTTTAAAACCTTTATAAAATCCTAGCAAGGATTTAAAATAGCGAAGATAAAAATTCAAAATTTAAAGACAATTAAGGTGATTAAAGTTTAACAATAAATAGAGTACAAGGTGTGTACTATAAGAAATTTCTGAGAAAACATTCTAGAGAAAGTAACCACTTCGAAAATAACAATAACAAAAACATGAAGAATAAGATAGAAGTTCCTATAACTTCTTATATTTGTGCAGAATTACTTTTATAACAATTATACAAAAGAGGGCAGGTCACTTACTGTGAAACCTGAAGAGAAAGTCAAAAGGAAGGTTCTAGACTTCCTATGTTTAATTAGGAATCACGAGACTAATGGGGCAAGTTTCCCTTTCGTGAAACCTAGAAATAACTCACTCATGAGTTGAAAGAATTGTATTCCCTGATTATAAGGGAGAAACAATGTAAGCTTGAACCGTGTATAAAACACGTGGTTATGCAGAAATTATTTAATGAGATATAAGCAAAGGTGGGAGGGCACGTCTTTAGAGTGACACCTCATTGAAATAGACCTAACATAACAATTTTATTAATATGGTTTGTTAGTAGAAGGATTAGGAAAGATCAATTGGGATTTAGGATAAATGTTCATGGCCTTATTTATGGTAATCGGACGATCGCGACGCGGTAGAAAAGTTGAACAAGCACTAGTTTTCACTATAGTCTGTTAAATGGATGAAAAGTTCATTGTAGTAACACGAAAGTTTATGGCAAGGAAAGTTATTGCAATGATGAAAAATAACTGGTTGCACTAGGTAGGCGAGAGTCTATTGCTTGAGAAAGTTGTGAATTACAATTAAATGCGCCATAGAACATTCCAATGGTGGAAGAAAATTTAGCTATTGCAGCAATTTATAAGGAAGATTCCTCCTTTTAAATAGCATTCTCACAAGTGAGTGAAAAATACATGACGGCAAGACTTGTAGATAGAGTACAGAATCTGGAAGGTTACAGAACGCTCCTAATAGAAGAATGGGGCCAAAGTTATTCCAGCGGTGGAACGAGCTTAATATTTTATGGACAGCGGGTATTAGATAATATCCCACGTTGTGAGAAGATCTCTCATTTAAATAGCTTAAGAAAAGCTACTTTCTATTAAGGTTGGCTTAGACAGAAAAAAAGCCCAACATGGCAAATCCCGCGAAGAATGATTACCGCCCCAAATAAGTAATCTCACAATGTCTATAAAATGATCAATAGAAGCATGTAGATAATAAAACTGATGAAGATGAGGTTAAAACCTTAAGTTTGTACTTATCTTGGATGCATGTCGAAGGTGAAGTTCCCTTTGACGAATACTTAATGTGCCAACAAGGCGTAGAATGTAGAGAGTGCCTCTTGGTTTGAGGAGACTGGCTCTAGTTGAGCCTTGACTGATCGAGTCAACTGCCGACTTACAAGTGAGGCCCACTCAGCGAAGCGCGGAGGGTCCAAGGAAGGGAAAAGAGTGGGGATAGGAGACAAAAGGAGAACATACAAGCATGACCAATATTGCAAACTTAAATTCTCTTGAGGAAATGGTCTTCAAAGAGTTGATAGCAGGCGATACTAGCACAGCCTGGCTGGTGAAAGAGTAGACGAAGTTCTTTTGATCACGAAGATAATAGCTGGCGATGGCAACGAGATCTGGTGGCCAGATGGAAAAGGAAGTCCTCTTGCACCAGGAAAAATTGAGGAACTTCAGAGATTCGCTGCTAGATGACGCTAGGTGGGTCATGGAAGATATATATCTAGAACAGACTCACAAAAAACATAAGAGACATGACCATCAAAGAGAAAATAGAAGATCACTGTTGGTGTTTGATAAAGAGGAAGGAATGAACATGCAAAAGCATTAAAAATTATATTCTCTCATAACGTGTATTCCAAGAATACACCAATATGTTCATTGAACGAGAAATTATTTGTGATTGTAACCCCTAAATCCTTAATGGTTGACACTCTACCTAGCGTTTCATTATTAATACAATATTTAAACCTGGGCAGGTGGTTACGTTTGAATGAAACTGACAAAACGTTACACTTTTCAGTATTCAGTTTCCATGTTTCACACAATTCACTGAGTTGGTGTAGGTCTTCTTGCAACAACTCACAGTCATTCATAGTACTGATGGGCATATACAGTTTAAGGTCGTCAGCGTATATCAGGCACCTAGAATTATGAATTATACGAGGGATATCATTCACAAAAAGTATAAAGAGCAGAGGGCCCAATACAGAACCCTGAGGGACACCGAAAGTAACGTTTACAGATTTAGACCTATTATTTTTAATTATAACTGATTGGGTTCTATTTGAGAGGTAGCTTTTGAAGAAACGTAAAAGATTACCTGTTATACCAAAATTTGAAAGTTTATGAAGCAATAGGTTGTGATGTACGCTGTCGAAAGCCCTAGAGAAATCAGTATAGATAACATCAGCACTACCACGGTTATTCATAAAGGTGGATACATCATGAGTGAAGACTGCTAGGTTGGTAGCAGTGGATCGCCTAGGAAGGAAGCCGTGCTGAAATTCAGTGATGGCTGGTGACACGTGGGCGTACACTTCGTCCCGAACAATTGATTCAAAGACTCGTGCGAAAATAGACATTAGTGATACTGGTCTGTAATTTACTACTTTATGCCTGGAGCCTTTCTTTAACACTGGGGTGATATGGACTGATTTCCAGTAATCCGGAAACACTCCTTCACTGATGGCTTGGTTGAAAAGAATATAAAGTGGACGAGATAGCTGGTTGCATAAAGATATAATTATTTCTATAGGAATGACATCCAGACCGGGAGACTTGCCAGAGGTTAGATTATGTAATTTATTCATGACGGAGTCTTCGGAAATATGGAAGTAAGAAATGCTGTCGTTACTGGAGGGTGGCAGATCAGGTAGGGGTGGCGGTATAGAATTTACAGGAAGGAATAGGGTTTCGATATAATCAGAAAACAGCTCACAGGCAGAGTTTGCATCAATACTGGTACGTCCGTCGTACTCGAGCGAGACCAGTAATCTGGTGTTCCTAGATCTCTGCTTAATGAAGGACCACAGTCTGTTCGGATTAGATTTCACCCTGGAGTCTATGTCTTCCAGGTAGGCGTCATGCTTTAGGCGCTGAATTTCTTTGAATTCGGTCCTCCTGACCACAAATTCAATTCTATGGCATTTCAAAGAAGAGCGTTTCCATTGACGATGAGCCCTATTTTTCGAGTGTAGCGCGCTGATTACATCTGCATCAATCCAAGGTGGATAACGGTAGGAATTAACCTTCACACGACGAACTGCTTCTCGAACTGCGGACATCAAGAGATCATAAAATATCTCACAATTCTCATTAATGTCGTTCTTGATATCAAGGAGGGACCCGGGGCAATAATCCAGCAGAAGTTTCAGGTGGTTCATGTCTGCCTTCTTCCAGTTAAAAATTTCCCAGCGAGGTGGTTTTTGAAATAAACTAGTGTCATGAAAATCTATGTTCCATATTAGAGCACTATGGTCGGATGGAATCCACCCCGGTTTTTCTAACTCTACAGACTGAGAGACTTGAGGATTATTAGTAAACAGTAGATCGAGGTAGTTTTGTCCGTGGGTGAGATGTGGATTCAATTGATGCAGAGAGAATTCCTCAATTATCTCGCAGAAGATAGAGTTCACTGCACTTTCAGTTAGTTTTGAAGGTACGAGAGAAGACCCTTCCTGCTGTCCCCATGAGATGTCCGGCACGTTAAAATCCCCACACAATATAACTGAATCCTTGTCCTTCTACTGGGCGTGCACCCTGCTGAGAGAGGTATGTAGCAGCTCCAGGCGGTTTAACGAGGCAGGCGGGGGTAGGTACACACAGGCCACGAACACACTAGACCTTCCTTGGATTTCCAACCAAATAATCTCGCATTCACTTTCTAAGTCCGCTCTTCTCCTGGCACGCAACTGAGACTGCGTAGCAATGAGAACACCACCCCCACGCCCAGCCCTGTCTCTCCTAAATATGTCATGAGTCCTAGAAAAGGTGAGTTCTGAGTCCAGAAAACTGTCAAAAAAACAAGACTCATTTGAGGCTATTATTGACATGTTATTAATGTACGACATCTGGAACTAAATAGGAGACGCGGGAATCAAACCACGCTCTCGCTACACACTTACTGTACCACCTAGGAGACGTGCGTAATCGAACCACGTTCTCAAACGTCGTACTCTGGCAGCCATTCACAAGGAATGAGCAACCAGGCGGGTAGGGTACCCGGGATGTGGATTTGGGCCTCGCTATACCAAGGCGTGGGTCTGGGTAATACAAAACTGATGGTAGACGAATGCCCATGGGTTATAAAAAAACGTAAATAAAAATGTATTGAGAAAAACAAGGAAAATACAACATGTGGAAACAACACTGGCGTGAATAAGAAACACTCCTAACTATAACCTAACCCCACGTGGTATTGTGAATCCACGGTCACGGGAGACAATTTCAACCTTAGTATTAAAAGCATATTCCTGGGATAGTAAAAAATTGGTCCCTGCAAACGGGCCTAAAACAAGAACGCAACTTAAATGTGAAAGGATAGTTACTGAACGAAAATGAAATGCCGGGAGGCATTTTGGGAGAACCCAAGAGCAAAACACAAAACAAGTAAAACGTGGTACATCCAAACCAAAGGGTACCGAAATAAAGAAATTAGCATAAAAGAAAAGACTAAAGGCAAACTACTAGCCTTGAGCGAAATTGCTCCAAACGACAACTACCGTGACCGTTGTCCACATAATTAAATGGTTGGCGGCCGCCTGACATGAGGCAAGCCGTTTCCAAGTGTAGGCCACATTCAATGCAATGCGCCCATTTGTCCATATCCTAACTAGCCCTCCAAAATATAACATTTCAGGTATAATTCAGAACTGAACAATCACAATTAAATTAATTATATCACACACGGTTTAATAGTTCTGTCGATGTTGCTCGATACCAAAGAAACAGGTTGTGAAGGCAAGCCGCCATTGGCTATGTGCCTTGCAGTTCATACTAGTGCAAAGTTTTTGATAAACAAGTCAATTAATCTTAAATTCGGTAGACTTTCCTCACGGCGACACTGTGAGCTGATAATTATTCTGTAGTACTGGAGTCCACAATAGTTATTGTAAAAGATCCTTTTTTTTTTTTTTTTTTACTCCTATGGTGGAGTAACATATTCTTATTCTAGTGCCTTTTCTCGTCCTACTTGTTCTGTTCTGACGCCCAGTACGAGGGGTGTTCAAGAAGTAAATCTCCGCAGTCGGAGCATGTATCCTACTCCGAGACGAAGTGCTCCTCAAAACGTTTCTAGTAGTAACTATCCTCCTTCGTTAGGTATTAAACCTCTTAATTTCCGTTGGCCCAAAGATAAAGTTTGGTGCAACAAGAACAGATTTTCTTCTCGTGTAGAGCCTCAAGGTCGGGATTTCAATAGCCCTAGTAATGATAGTGGACCTGTTCGTGGCGAACAGAGAGGTCCGGGTTCTAGTCATTCAGTTTTTTTTACCGTAATTTTGGGAATCTCGCCCACCCTCTGTCTGATTGTGTAGCTAAGTTGAAGCACATGAATACTGATACCACTGATGGTATTATTTATTTTCTGCGTGAGTTGGTAGAAATTTATGAGTACGCTGCTGTATTTGGTGTGAGTTATACTCAGGTGTATCAACTTATGTTCCCGTTCACTTCTGGTATGATGAGAAGTATGGTTGTCGAGGCTATGTCCCGTAACACAGGTATCGAAGTGTTCTGTGAGCAAGTAATGTCAAACTTCATTCCGTATAGAAAGATGGGTACTGTAATTCAACGCCATTTGTATCGTGTACAGAAGTATGGTGAATCGTTGGATGCGTACATGCAAGATATGTTAAAGCTAGCTAAGATGTTTTCTGTTAACTTCACCGAGCAAGAGATGGTGGAACACATTTTGGATGGTGTGACGCCAGACTATCGTTCATTTTTATGCTTAGGGTCTCGCCCGAGCACTATTGCTCAATTGTGTGCTTTTGCCGTACGTGGAGAGTCCGTACGCCAGTCTGATTATGGTAGAGGTTCTGTTGATCAACCCTCACAATTTAATTCATACAAACCGCAAGGTTCTTCTAATCGTTGGAACAATGCTCGTTCCCAGGGTAGACAAGGTAATTGGGGAAATCGTAAACCTCAAGGTTCAGGAGGTCGATGGTCGAGTAATCAGCCTCAGAGTAGTCCTGTTCGTAATGATGAAGTCAGGAGTTCTGGTAATTTTAATTCTGGAAGGAATGTCCGCTTCCAAGGTTTTGCAAATGGTAGAGGTGATGTCAGACGCCAAGAAGCTACTAACCGTGGTGAATATTCGAATCGTCAAGAAGCTCGAGGTCGAGTGAATAGCAGTTCTGTGAAATGTAACGCCTGTGGTCGTTTCGGTCATTCAGACCGCATGTGTAATGCTCCTCCGCAATGACATCCGGAGACCGGGCATCGTGAGGGAATACCGATGTCATCTGTTGTCAATGCAAACGATAATAGAATCGGAGGTTGTTCGAAGGTTTCCGTGAGTTCCTTATTACCTGCACCTATTGCTGGCATTTTGATCAATGATGCCAACGTTAAAGCCTTGTTGGATTCTGGCAGTGCTGCGTCACTGATGAGTGAGGAATGGTATAGGGCCATGAAAGGCATGTGCAAATTTCCCTCTCTCTCTCAAATTGATGTTCGTTTAGTTTCAGCTAATAATTCTCAACTAACAGTTCTAGGGGTTGTCAAGTTAAAGGTTAAGATTCATAATTTTGCGTGGAAGTTTCCGTTTTGGATCGTGTCCAATTTATCTTGCCCTGTGATTTTAGGCGCAAATTTCTTCTCGCATTCCGGGTTGTCGCTGGACGTTAAAAGAGAAACCTTTTGGTTTAATTTCTGTCCGCAGTTGAAATTAAAGTTTTCTGCTACTGAGAGGTATGATGTTGGCACCAGTGCGGTGGACATCAATGGTGAAGACGTTCCCGAGTTGTCAAGTAGTGTCAACGACCTGGATCTTAGCGATCTTTCTGATGGTCAAGCGACGATTATACGTGATTTGTGTTCTCGTTTTCCGGAAGTTTTTACCGACAAGCTAGGTGTCACGGATTTGATCTCTTACAAGATTGTCATGTCAGACAATATTCCAGTTAGGCATCCTCCCTACCGACTTAGTCCGCCTAAGATGAAAGAACTTAAGAAGATAATTGACCAGATGTTGGCTGATGGAGTTATTCGCCCCTCTATTTCTTCATACTCATCGCCTATGTTTCTAGTGCCCAAACCGAATGGTGGTTTTAGACCCGTTGTAGATTACCGAAGGCTCAATAAGAAGGTGTCGATGGTATCTATCCCCCTTCCTGATCTTCACTCATGTTTTTCGTGGTTCAAGGATGCTAAGTACTATAGTCTCATCGATCTGAACCAAGCATACTATCAGGTTCCCTTAGCCGAGGAGAGTAAGCATCTTACCGCCTTCGCGACAGATTGGAATCTCTTTGAATTTAATAGGCTTCCCTTTGGCCTCACTACCGGAGGCGCTGTGTTAAGCAGATTGTTGGATAAGGTTTTCGCTGGCATTAAGTTTGAGTATCTGTACCACTATTTGGACGATGTCGTAGTGTACAGTAAGACATTTGAAGATCATGTTCGTCATCTTCGTGAAGTGTTCGAGCGTTTGAAGAACGCTGGGCTAACTGTGAAGCTTTCTAAAGTATTTTTTGCTAAACCTCAAATCTCTTTTTTGGGACATGTTATTTCGGCCGCTGGTGTGTCGATCGACAGCTCTCGCACCCAGGGCATTCGTGACTTCAAGAGACCCGTCAATGTCAAGGGCGTGGCTCGCTTCGTTGGCATGGCCAATTTCTTTCGAAAATTTATCCCTGATTTCGCTAGTAAGGCTATGCCCTTGAATAAACTACGTCAGAAGAAGGTTCTGTTTGAGTGGGGTGAGTCTCAACAAGCCGCCTTCGATGAGCTAAAAGAAGCTTTGGGTAATGCTCCAGTTCTTGCTGTTCCTGATTTTAGCAAGAAATTTATTGTACAGACTGATGCCTCTTTAGGCGCCGTTGCAGCTGTTCTCTTACAGGAAGGTGACGAGGGTCGTCGTCCTATTGCTTTCGCTTCAAGGACCTTGACTGCTCCAGAGTCTCGTTATTCTGTGTATGAACTCGAAGGCCTTGCTGTCATGTTCGGTTTGGAAAAGTTTAGGATGTATGTCGAACATGTGCCGTTCGAATTGGAGACCGATAACCAAGCCCTGAGCTGGGTCTTGGCCAGACCGAGGAACACTGGGCGTATCGCTCGGTGGGCGACTCGTATTTCATCTTTCAATTTCACCGTTCGACACATAAAAGGGACAGACAATGTCATTGCGGATTCGCTTAGTAGGATGTACGAGGAATCTCCCTTTAAGAGACCGGAACCCGTTCCTGTGGAATCCGATGTTGTTGGTGTTTGTTCCGCTCAACACATGTTAAGCAATTCTCCCCTTTTGTTTAAGGATATAGTCATTCATCAGAAGGAAGATCAAGAGTTAAAATTAATCATTTCCAAATTAGATGCTGGTGAGGTTGTAAAACCTTACCTTCTTAGGTCAGGCGTGTTATGCTATGTTGCCAGGCATGACAAGAAACCGAAAGTCGTCTTGCCTGTCCAATTAGTGGACGCAATGTTAAGATATTTCCATGAGTCACCAGTGGGTGGTCATTTAGGAGTCTTCAAAACTCGTCAAAAGGTAAAACAATCCTTTACTTGGAAGTATATGGACCGAGATATTAAGAGATTTGTTTTGGGTTGTCGTAGTTGCAACGTGAGTAAACCTGCGGTCAACAGTAGAATGGGATTTCTAGCGTCTGAACCCGTGTTGCGACCTATGGAGAGGTTGTATATTGACTTCGTCGGGCCTTTTCCGAGATCCAGGTTAGGTAACCGCTTCGCGCTAGTCTGTGTCGACGGATTCTCGAGATTTTGCTGGATTTTTCCCACCAAGACGAGCAACACTGCTGCCGTCATTAAATGTTTGAAAGTAATTTTTACTTCATTTGGTCCCTGTCAGTACCTCATTTCCGACAATGCTCGTACCTTTACTTCTACTCAGTTCCGTAACTTCTGTTTCGAGTATTCTATTTCTCATGTTACGACTACTCCGTATTATCCTAATCCTAGTTTGGCCGAGAGGGTCAATAGCAATCTGAGAGCCGCGTTGATCGCGTATCATCGGGACAATCATGCAAAATGGGATTCCTCATTGCATTGGTTGGCCTATGCTTTCAATACTGCTGAGCACGAAAGCCATGGTAAAACCCCATTTTCCTTGATGCACGCATTCGTGCCTAATTCTCCGTTGTCAAACCTTTGGTCTCTTAACGAACTTCTTCCCGATCAGCCTAGTCCTGAGCGCGTCCGTGAAATTTGGAAGGAAGCTCAGCGTGCTATCAAGATATCTCACGACAAGTTGGCCCAGAGGTACAATCAAGGTCGTGGTCAGAATAAATTTAAAGTTGACGATCTTGTGTATGTCAAAAGCTTTTGGAGGAAAACTCCTGGTCACCAAGTAAGTGGCAAGCTCATGCCAAGATTCCGTGGTCCGTATCGAATTTTATCCTTTCCTACCGATGTTACTGTCCTATTGGAGGACAATGAAAGAAGGCGCATTTTTCGCACCCACTTGTCGTATTGTAAACGTGCTGGTGAACGTGAGGCAGAGGAAGTCGAGGAAGCTGAGAACGCAGAACGTGAAGGTGTAGTGTGAGTTGTAGTAGTTTTTTTAGGGTGTTGTGATTTGGTAACAGTGATCTCCCTTATTGAATTTTGGTATCGTGTGGAGTTCTTGGAGTCGTGTGTGTGGTGCTGTCTTGGCATGACGCTGTGTCGACAGACGTGGAGCTGGAAGTTGTGCTTCTGTCGTGTTCAATTGCCGAGATTGTGAAATATCTCCACAAGTACATCGTGAGTCAGTTTTCGCCGAGGAGAAATCTCGTCAAGTGATAGGCATAAAGGGTCTTCTAGTTTTTTTTTTCTTTTCAAGTTTTCATTCTTGTTAGCGGGACCTGCTTGAGGTCTTTCTACGCCCCTTGTGGCCTATTTCTTCGTTCTGTTTTTGGTAGTGTTGAAGTGAACATGGATACGTTCTGAGTCGTAGTGCTCTTGTTCTGGTGTGTGTGTGGATATCAGGGATTACTGCATTTGCTCGCAGCCCTGATGCCGGGCCCTTTCCTCGTTGAATTTTGTCTGTGTGCTGTGTGTAGCGTAGAGAGTTAAGAACTGTTGATTAGTTCCTTGTGCGTGGTGCGCATCGTGAAGTGGTGACCGTACCTGTTACGTTGTCGAGATGATGAAGGTTGCCCTGCATTTGCTCGCAGGCGCCTTGGGGTCGTTGAGGATGACCCATCGGGTCGAATTGGTAATTTTCTGTTTCTTGGTTCACTGTTCCTGTCATCGTGTTGGTGAGTTGTAAAGGTTATAGAGAAGTGTGTGTTCCTGTTCTGTTCTCTGCGTTCCGTGTATGGGCGTTTCCTGTTCTGCGTTCCATGTACTAGAGGGCATTTGATGTATAAGTAATGTAATGTAAAAGGTAAATTGTAAATGTAAATGTTGGAAATTTGTTGACACCAGTTGTGATCTGTATAGTGACAAGGTAACTGTTTAATGATCTCCCCTGTATTGTGAGAGCTGAGCCATTCCTGTGGTCGTGGGTTCCCCTAGATTTCTTTCGTGCGACCCCATCTCAGTATTTTATCACTACGGTGAAAAATGTATAAAGATTTTCCTTTTATTCAACATAGCATTGTAACATTAGGATTTTGGTTGGGTACCAGTTCTGTGTAGTTACTAACTCCAGTGAAGTGGAGGTAACAAAGTTCAAGAGAACGCTGTCCAGTGTTTCTTCTCATTTTAGTGACTTAACATTAACGTAATGCTGCTAAACCTAAAGTTTGCGTGTGCATTGTGTGTGCATCGCCCCTATGAAAGTGAATGTGATCTCGTATCACTAAGGCAAGTGAATTGCCAAGTCCTTGCTCGCACAGCGAAAGTCCTAACATGTGCTACGGAAGTTGCTCAAGCTCTCGCCCTGGTCCCTCTTAGACCAGTGGCATTCTTCGACCCCGCTGGTGAAGAAGCCAACCCAATCTCGTGTTGCGTCTCTGCGTGCTGTGTCTGCTCTTGTCCTTGGCTGTTTCAGTGGTGGTCCAGAGTGAGGGTGGCACCCCTCATTTCTGGAGATGGTGGTGGCCTGTGCCAAGGTCACTGTCATGACGTCGTCTTCCATCTGATGGTGATCCTGATGCCTGCATAGAATGCCCAGCTCGAAGAGCTCGGACGAGAACACTCTTGTCCGCTGCATGGCTCAGAAGCTTGTGGGGAGAGGAACGCTCTCAGAGAACGCTCCTGGCGAGGCCACGGGAGAGTCGCGCGCGCCTCACGGAGAATTTAGGAATTAGGCACTACCAACTGCAGTCGGTCCTCAGAGTCACGGAAACCACCTCGCTGGCCCAACCACAAGGACATTTCAGTTGGCAGGCCGGACCAGGCCTACTCAATATGCAAGTCACTGTGCGCGGGGTCGCGCCATTGGTTCATTTGAACCGGCCGGGCCAATAGCGTCAGAGGAGGCCTCAAGACGTAGTTCAGCTAGCCAGGAACAGTCCATTCATCCAGGCGGGACAGTTCATTTGTAGAGGATAGGGGAGGACATCGCCAGCGGCGGGACATTCAAATATAAGTGATACACAAGTCGCGTAGAAAGCCGCCCGGGTAGCCGCGGGCAGGGGCAGAAATGTGTGCCAGTCTTTGGAGTGGCACAATTAAAATCACTGCTGTTCAAATCTATTTTGTCCAGCTTGTTGGCCACGCTCTGAGTGTTCTGAAAGTATATGGACATAGAACTGTTAGAACACGGACCAGGATTAATTTCTACATCACCTGACAGTAGAAGAAGCATGAAGACTGTGGTCACCGTTGATCTTGATGTGACCGTACCTCTCCTAGTTAAGGGGCTGGCTCCTTTTAGCAGCATGGCAGGCGACAATCCAGCAGCTGAGAAACAACAAAAATTAAAACTCCGATAGGAGCACTTCCAGTTTACTGAAGCTTCATAATTATTTTCACAAATCATGAACACCCCCACAACACTACCACTCACAAGAAAACAACTAGTTACGTGAAAGAATAACATAATAAAAACAGCACAAAACAGGTGACCGAAACACACGCACTTCACTCACCGACGCCATCTCGAGGTTGCCTGGAAGTTGAAGGTGTTTCAGCAATGACAGATGTTTTTAGAAACTCTGGAGGTCGTGGTGATCTTGCTGGTGTAAACAGTTGATCATCCTCATCATTACTAGAACTATCCAGTTCCTTTTATTCCTTCTTTTCCACAGGGAAAACCTGTAGAGTCTGCGTTGCTTTTGAAACTGTTGGTAGCTTTTTAGATGGTTTGGAAGATGGTTTAAACATGGCTTTTAGAGGAGGTGCTAAATGTTGATGAATAAACAAAGCATTATCCGAACGTGATCTCATCAATTGACAAACCTTTTGGCGAATATAATGTTTTGCTCTAATAATATGCTTTTTCAATTGACTCTCTGCTAACGCCATGTTGTCTGAACAAATGATTTAAGAGCGAATGAGACACCCCCTTAGATAATAATAAAATGATCAAACCCTAAGCGATGACGTCCTTGGTCAAGTTCACTTTATTTGTCAATCAAAACACAAACCCCTTGATATAAAAGTATGTAATTTGGTTTCTTTCCATGACGGAAACACCCAATTAGAACGGACATTTGGAAATTCACCTTTTTTATATTCTTATTAATATAATATTTCTTGCTTTTATGATTACTTTTAGAATTATTATGCTATTATGGGGTCGCGAACAAACATGATTTTGAGTCGAATTTCATACTCTTTGTGACACTTTACGTTAGTACAATGCTGACATTTGAGCCAGATTTACGACTAATTCTATTGCCGTTCTTTGATACTTGCAATCGTGTTGCTGTCATTTATGAAGTTGTTGTTGTTGTTACTGATGATTTATTTAGGGGCTTTGCGACATTGTGGTGATGTAGTCCCGTTTACTTGGCTGTGTGGGGAATTTTCCTGATAACCTGTCTTACTGTGATGGCTGCATTAGTGAGTGTATTCGTAATTCAGACAAGAATTGGACGAGACAGTCATGGCCTTCATTTAGGATTTCGTATTTTTTGAAGTCACTATGCCTCACCATCTTTCAACACCATTCTTGCAAATTGACAGTGATCCAAACACTACGGTGCAACGGCTTTCTGACATCTCTTACTCATTTGTGGATAAGGTTTTTGTTGTTGTTGTTGTTGTTGTTTGAGTCTTCAGTATTTTAACTGGTTGATGCAGCTGGCCAATTCCCCTGTCCTGAGATAATCGTTTCATCTCTACATAGCTATCACAACCCACCTCCGAGGCAATCTGTTTAACATATTCTAACCTTGGACTACCCGTACCTTTCTTGTCCTCGACCCATTCCTTCCATAACTAAACTCGCTATTCCTGAGTGTCATAGTATGTTCCTAGCAACCTACCTCTTCTCTTCATTAGCAGTCGTCAGAAACAACTCTCCTCTCCCACTCGCCTTAATACCTCTTTGTTTGTAACCCTATCTACCCACCTGATCTTCATCATTCTCATGTACCACCACATTTCAAACGCTTCAATTCTCCTCTTTTATGCTGCTCCAATAGTCCGAGTTTCACTTCCATAGAGTGACACGCTCCAGACAAAGGCATTGTTAATTATAAAGCGGAAGTCAATCAGTGCTAAGGGCGTGAAAACAGCGGTTTCGTTATGGTCACAAAGTTAACACTGTACTTTTCCCAGCTAATAAGGTTCAGATGGCACATCTTGTGGTTAGTACTCCACGTTAGAAAGATGGCCCATTGTTTAAGAAGTCACATTATCGATCACATAAAATCTCACGCTTCCATTCAGTGGTATGCTATAAGTGATCGTTGAGTTCACCGTTAGTGTTCACAAATGGAACAGTACATTAATGGAGCAAACTGTACATTTTATAAATCTGCTGTGCTCGAAGACTTCGTAAATACATATCGGGCTATTACAGTTGAGGTGTTCTCTGTTGTAATACTACGGAGTATATTCAGCTTTTGTTTATAGGAAAGTCCTGGGCGTTGGTTATTGCACGTACGCATGACTGGTTGTTTAATTTCAGTCCTTCTATTTGGTTACCTCAAAGAGCTTTATTTAACTGGTATTTCAGTATTGTTTCTTGTGTTATCGATGTCGTTAAGTTGGCGTGCCCACTTGACTAAAAGTGTTCAAATTATTATTTAGCTTCGAATACTAACTTGGTTCACTTTCTACTTCATTAATGTCACGGAAAGCAAACAAATCACTACTATTGAGCTGGTTTAATACTATTTATTTCCGTTCCGCTGATTAAGTTATGGATTTAGTCGGTAACATGGAAATAACATAACTACATTACGAATGTGTGATTAGATGAATGATTTTGACCAGCAAGTACTAAAAGCAGTTCGAAGAACGGGTACTTCAGCTAGTATTAAAAAAAGTCAAAAGAATCAAAATTTTTAAAATGTGTTGTTAGGCCCTTAGTCAAATTGTGCAAAATAAATAATCATACTAATATATAAAAATGAGATGGTTTGTGTCTTTCTGTTACTCAATCACGCAAGAACCACTGGTCCGATTTAAATGAAATTTTGCATGGATGTAGCTGATATACCACGTTTTCAAACAGGCTATGTCTGAATTCCGTATTTTCTACTATTTAAAAATGGCAACCATTTTAGTGACCTCACTACACCCTTCGGTTTCAAAATTTCATACATCCATTTAAAATAAAAAGAGAACGGTAAGAAATAGCAAACTTTTGATGGCATTAACGGGCTTTAAAATTTAATTTTCTATCCGAAAGGTCCTTATCACTTTTCGTGTTTCTCCAACGGTTAGCGAGTAAAACCTATAAAACGGCTAACGCCGAGCGGCGCAGTATCTCTCTCTCTCTATATATATATATATTTGCCCATTTACGATGGTTTGGTTGGGCGTGAGTTTGAAAAGAGCCAGAAAAAAAAAACTCGGGGGCCCTAAAGAGTCCTTAAAAACTACATTATAAGGCTCTAAAACCAACAGTTTCTGGGATATTCCCAGAAAACTAATTTAATTTAATTTAACAAACTAATGAAGGAATGCAAGTCGGTAACCATGACAATATTATCTCAAGGGGTGACATCCAACTTTCCATCTATTTCAGTAAGAAGCAATGTCACTCCATTTATTACATTTCTGTGAAAGTTTGCAAATGGCTATAACGTTATCACGGAACCAACTTAGACTGTATAATTCATCAATGCAATTAAGGGTGTCAAGGGGTAACCTAGAATTTTTTCATGCAATTTTCACGTTCGACACATAGTTCAGAAGATCTATTATATCTCTAAACAGCAACATTATTTTCAAACATTCCTGAATTGAATCAGCATTTTTGCGACTTTTAGGAATTTGGGCCATTTGAGGCCTGAATTTTCATGCACCACAAGTCTTTATAATTTATGAAAGGGTTCTTCCTGTGTATGGGGACCTAGCACAACGTAGAGGGCCAGCTATTATGTGACGTGTATTGCGTTTCGTCTACAAGGCTTTCAATTTTATTTCACGTCAGGAAGTACACGTTAGATGAATTCAGTTTCAGAGCACATTTTAACTAATCTTTTTTTTTTTTTTTTTTCGACATACGGGTTCATCGTAAGGATAATTTTGTTTGATACCGTGTGGTAGATATACTCATATTTGGATATCTGGGTGACATGTTGTAGACAATGGAATTGTCTGTCTGCCTTTCTGTGTATCTTTATGTACGCCTATAACTGGTGTTCGGATGCTTGGTGCATCGTAAAATTAGGTGTGGTATCCATGAGAGTCAATATACCAATCATTTATAAAACTCTTCACCGTACTTTTCATACAGTAGAAAGGTGGAAAACTTATCAAAATACATGCTAAAATAGACGAAATATAAAAATTATCCTAGAAGGACGACCAAAGCATATGTTGCGCTTCTCAGTGTGAAACACACAATTCGGGAGTCTATAAAGGGTCTCCGAATACCACATTTTAGGCCCTAAAAATAACAGTGTGGGCGATATACCCAGACAACTAACTTCGTTCTGATAAACCTATGATGGAATGACAAACCGCTAACCATTGCAACAGTAGCTCAATTGGTAATGTCTGGTGATAACACCGAACACCGTTCGAAGAATGGGTACTTCTGCTAGTGCATTCTAAAGGGGAACGTCACCCTGACTAATTTGATACCTTGCATGTCAAAATATGACAATTGTTTCGAAGGATATAACAAAATATATAAAAAATCATTTAATCCAAAGAATTCCGTTTCCCTAATTTTCAAAAATTTTTCCCATCTTCATGCGCCATGTTAAAGAGGGGAACGCACCGAAAAGAATGATACCTCGCACACCCTCCTCCGACCATTCCTTCTCAAGCGATACCAACGCAGGCAGCGCCATGCGGCGCCCACTGCTTAACTACTAGAGGTTTTTGTCCTAGGGTCATGGAACTTGTTTTGGGGCTAGAAGTGGTAAAGACCTTCAATTTAAGTCAAACACACCACTTTGTAAAATTCCTCGTTTCAGAAATATAGCCTACTTTCAAAATTGACCTTTTTTGGAAAATATAAAAAAATCCATGTTTTATTCTAACGATAAAGTACTTATAGACCTCTCGTTTAAGCCTATATATGACTTTGTAGGATGTTTTGTTCTGGAAATATAGCCTACTTTCGAAATATACATTTTGGAAAAACTAGGCTTTTTGTGCTAGAGACCTGGGACATGTTTTGGGGCTAGAGGGGTTAAAGACCTTTAATTTAAGTCAAACATCTCTATGTAAAATTCCTAGTCTCTGAAATGTAGCATACTTTCAAAATTAAACTTTTTTGGAAAAAATGTAAAAGATATGTTGATTTGTTTTAACGATAAAGGGTATAGAGACCTTCCGTTTAAGGTCATTTATGACTTTAAGGTATTTTTAGTTTTAGAAATATAGCCTACTTTCCAAAACAGAAATTTTCCATATTTTTTTAAAGAAATATAACAAGTAATCCATAGGAAAGGGGGCATCACCCAGAGTCCTAGGACACCTCATATGTCCAAATCCGACCATTGTTTCTCGAGATATATGAAATCTTACTTGGCTGAGGATGTACGGTCAGGTACAAATAAAATGGGTGAGGCAGGACCCGTAGTAGCCATCTACTTGCAACGAAAGTGGAAATTTTAATGCACAGTGATCAAGATCTTCAAGTATAAGAACAACCAATGAGAGGCAAACAAAAGGTGTTCGGTTCTGATTTGTCATATTACAAAGTGGTGTGTTTGACTTAAATTAAAGGTCTTTAACCCCTCTATCCCCAAAACATGTTCCAGGTTGCGCCGCTAGGCCATTATGTATTCTGTTCCCTTGCTTTAGTATGGGATTATCATCTCTGGTTTTCTCTAATCGGCTCCTTCTCCAATCTTATACTACAGCGCAGCACACTTCTTGTGCCTGACTTGCGTCTAGAGGAGGCAGTGGAAGGGATGGCCATGGAGATAAACTGGGACTGAGTATTCCGTGGGAAAATGAAAGGATTGTTGTAGTGAATGGCTTCTGACGGCAAGATGAAGAAAACTACACAAGAGAACTGTTAATGTTTGCAGTTACTGTAAACAGCTACCATTCAACTTATGGATATCACTACATATTATGATCAGACGCACTAAGGCTCTGCAGAAACTATAAAAGTATAACAAGCTTCTAATGTCACCTAAAGGCCACTACTAGAATGTGCCATTTACAGTTTAGTTTATGAACTCTTCATAGCAATAATAAATAAGTGTTATTTTCTAGTCATTCTACATACTAGATACGTACGACTCACATTCTATTCATTGAGTAATTTAGGAATGCTAAGCATATAACTGACCAACACAATACAGTCCACTTATCAAGTAATTAAAATTAAATTATTAAGCCAGAGAACAAGTCGTCCACCACATGACCATTTTTTGGTCCTCCTGGCACGGATCTAATTACAGAACAAAAGGAGAGTGGCTGGATAACTAAAAACAAAGGGAATTAATATTCAGTTGGGCAGCGGGGATGGGGGAAAGATTTGCAACATCAATACCGAATTTCCAAAATTATGTCACAGGTTGAATCAACATGGAGGGGCCCAGGAGACTTTGTCCTAGGGACCTTTAACGCTGTCTAGAGCCCTGTCACTAACATTACATTTATTCTACAACCAGTACCTACACAAACTGTACAGTATCCACAATTCATTGCTTACCAAACTGTCACGACCAAAAATAGCGAAGTTCCATGAAGATATAATACACAGAGTTGGCTGGATGGTTCCTCAGTTTAGGGGCTGCAAAAACCGGTATGTAGCCCCGTGTACTTTGGGTGTGTGTAGAATTTGTCTAATAACCGGTGTTAATTGCGATGGCTGTATGTGTGTTATCTGTGATTCAGGTGATTCAGGACTGCAGACGATCAATTTTTCAAGTAATTCCTACTTTTGCTACCAACCGTCCACAACACCTATCTGCGGACTTGGCTACTAGATGCCATCGTAGCCAGCACCTGGTGGCGAACTTTGGAAATAATATATCGTTATCAAATTAACCTACACATTTTAGCTTCCACAGGTGTAGTTAGTGGAAGGTTCCTTTTCATGCCATAAATCTATAACATGGGTGTAACCTTCCCTCCGAAGGATTAGTAACGTTCTTAAAAATCCGACGATTTCGGCCGGGTTTTAACTCGCGATCTTGAGCATAGAAGCTCAGCATGCTACCAACTACACCACCGAAGCCGCCAAAAGAGTAAGAGGGCTGTCCCTAATCAACTGGAAACCTACGATTTCCCAGATATTTACTCCCTATTAAGACATCTAAATAACTTTCTCCATCCTTCTAAAATACACTTCATAATTAATCTTACTTGCAACACCCCCTGACAATTAATTAAGAGTGAGGTTTTCCCACTGCAAACACCTTTTAGGGAATACTTGAAAGGAATGCGTGCTAGGCCATTTGCGACCATAACACTGGCTACCTGTTTGAAGCTATCAATAAATCCCAGACCCAACAAATGATACACTTCTTATCAGGTAGGCACATACTATATTCATCACAAATAATTACAATTTAGAAAAAAATGGCATAAAACATAAAATAGACATACCAATGAGATGTGGAATCTTTAAACATAGTACTTACTACAACATACGTAGTTTGGTACAACTCGCAGGTTACCAAATATCATAAACAATTATTTAATTAGAAAGGTCATTTCCCACCGATGAAAATATCAGTTGTCTCAATATCATAGCGACCCTTGAAATAACATAAGACGAATATCTGGCATCCATTGCTTTCTTCAAGTCTGACCAAATGCATCTTCATAAATATCTTTCGACGGTATCATAAATTAACTAATTATTCTCATAAAGTTCATGTCACGAAATCAGACAATCATATCAATATCATCCGGGGTCAATACGAAGACTCAGCTAAAAATAATTTCATTAATCTTCATCAAATATGCGGAGCAATATTCAAACGTCAATATGAAGACATGGCTGCTTTCTTCAAAATATACGAACAGTCATCCCAACAAACATAATATGTAGCGAAGTCAGACGATAATATTATTTTACCTTCAAGGCTTATATCCGTCGCAACCCAAGATTAATATTCATTTATCAGCCAAAAACATTCTGGAGAAACTTATAATACATTTATTTCAAGATATGGATCCTTTCTTCGTCCTCTATTTCAAAAACAGCTGATCTCCGATGATAGTTATAATAAATCCTCCAGCCATGACAGGAAACAAAATACGCATGAAAACCTTACAGCGCTGCCTGACCATAAGGCCATACAAAACAGCTGATCTCCGATGATAGTTATAATAAATCCTGCAGCCTTGACAGAAAACAAAATACGCATGAAAACCTTACAGCGCTGCCTGACCATAAGGCCATACTACGACGTAACCAGACAAGGATAATTATTCTTAAAATAAAACACTTTTAATAAACTGAGTTACGTACCCAATAGCAGTTGCATACTTCTCAATGAGACATCACGAGACTGACAATTACTTTTTCATGCTATCACACTTGCCAACCTTCATACCACAGGAAGATGATCCAATATAATATTTGCATTACCTTTTAGCCAACTTCGCACCATATACTTACATAAGCAAGCACACACATACAACTTGCTTTATACATACATCGATATCATACAACGATCATTACCATACGTTCCCAACGTAACTCGTCAAATCAATTAACATCCAAAGAACAATCATCATCAAAATATCTCTTCATACATCGTCGAATTCAGCTTTCAAATTGCTCTCCAAAATACGAACCACGATCCATAGTATTTGGCCAACCAAGCGTCGATCTTATTTCCATAATTCAAAAGATATTTAGTTTCCATACAATATAATGCTTTCCGGCGATGCAGTAATTATGCCTCAGATGTTTCGACATACTGGCGAACAGATTTAAAGAGGCCCAGCTCCAAAATTCCCCCTACTTTTTGTACTAATCCGAAGTCACGTCATGCTTGTACCAAGATAAAACCCACACACTCTTTTTTTTAATACCATCCTATCATACAAGAATAATCGTAGCCATGACGTCCAGGAACAACACAGTAGTTACATGCGCTGTTTACACAAAACATCACACCTACCTGCTCTCTTGTGGAAAGGGTATTATTACCGACTCGAGTACCAGTACCCTTTACTAGCGTGTGCTGCAATCTGTTGGCAGCGAACCCAATTGTCAGTGCCGCAGAGTACAAATACAGTCTCTGACTCTCTTTTCGAACCTCATGCAGAGAAGCGAGCCAAACAATTGGCTCAGACTCGCCGGTTCCATACTTGTCGATGGTTCATAGAACCAAGACAACGTACCATGTAAAGTGTACAATATGCAAACATGCAACTCTTCACTTTTTTTTTAGCGTATGGCTTTTAGTACCGGGAGTGTCCGAGGACATGTTCGGCTCGCCAGTTTTGTAGCTGCTTCGAGACGGACACCCAATGGGTGAGCTACAAGTACCGTTGGGGAGGAAAGTTGGAAGGGAGGGTCGAGGAGTTGGAAGGTAGCGGCTGTGGCCTATAGTTAAGGACCAACCCCGGCATTTGCCTGGAAGGAAGATGGGAAACCACAGAAGACCATCTTCAAGGTTGCCGGCGGGGGGATTCGAACCTCCTCGCCTCCCGGATGTGAGCGACTGCCAACAGTCATGCCGCAACGACCTCGGCTAACTCACCCGGTAACTCTTCACTAAAATATAAGTGCTCTCCTAATCATGCACACATACTTGCTTTAGAATTTAAGAGACTTTCCAGAAAGTTCATCTCAGTATCTCTCAGCACATAAAATAACACCAACCCTTATCGATCCCAAACCTGACATCCATACCAAGGACATCACTTTCCAAAACCACATGCTAAGTAAATAAAATCATACTTAAATATACATTACATCAAGATAGGTTTTCTCTTGTACAAGTAACAATGATATAACAACAATACAATTGTCTTCTGGTCTCTATGAGGGCTGGTTCATATCCGTACGAAGTTTATGTCGTTTGGTTCAACATCCGGGCCCACAGATATTTTCCCGCACGCCATAGCACCCCAACGCAGAACCTGACCTCAAGACATACCACTGAAAACAAAATTCACATGCGAAAGCAACATAATTTTGGAAAGCTTAATATCTAACATACATGCAAAATCACACAAAACATGACATCAGAAATATTATAAATTACCCAATACTTCAAGTTTCCACATCTTTACAAACATGAATTAAACTTTCCTTATCTTCAAACAATCAGAATTACATAGTTTTCCAGCATTTAACTGAAACAATAACCCTGAATGGCACATGAACTTTTTTATTACACTTAAAAAGAAACCCTTAATAGGCATTGGCATATGTCTGATATTGCAAACGTGTCCGACTTGTTTGAAAAATCATAAGATAAAAGAAAGAACAAGAAACACAACCTAAAATCAAGAAATTACATTTAAATTCCATGAAACAACAACAATTAGAAGATCCTATAATCGAAGCAACATCAAATCACACGTGTGGACAAAACGAACCAGACAAAATCATTCACCTCAACATACATAACATCAACATCTCACATAAAATGAATATAAGTTACCACCCTCAATATCCCAAGAAAACTTCCTCCAGAATATAAATTGACACACGTTAGGACATCGACACACAAAACATTAAAACCCTTAAATAAACCCTTTGTAAATCATCATGTCATACTCACCGCATTAGCCTGGTGTAGCATGATTACCCGTCACAACATATCATATTTCGGCAAGTACTTACTTTCCCAAAATCAACAAGCCACAAAAGATGAACAAAGTCACCACTTGGAGAAACAAAGGAACTGTATGTCAATACTCACCATATACACATGCACACCTTATGTCACCTAGTCGAGCCCCATAACCTTGACAACAAGTAAGATCTTAAGGCGAACTAAGATATCTTAACGCAATCCCAATTTATATACTCGGCAATTCATTATAAAACTTAAAACATAAAATAGAATAAAGACCTAACCTTATTTCTCAAACACAAAAAACAAAAACAACACCCACCCATTACAAGAACAAAGCTAAAACATACCAAAATATATATACCACATACATACGTTCACATTGTTAAAACACAATTTAGGAAAATTACCACACGTGCAGACCAATAAACACACGAATAGCATACACACGTCAAGGATCACATCTGTCATTCATCATTAAGATAAATCGCAATAAACCCAACTACACACAACTTATGCATTCTACAAGTGTGTTCTCTCAGCCATACACAATTTTGAAAATTACAATAAACTACAACAGAATTATCAGAAATTAGAGGACAACCCTGCATCACACCAGCGCCTAATGTGATTATAGGAGCCACGTAAATCACATCGCTTACGAAAATTGGGTCTACCACCCCTGGAACTCTGTGCACTACGGCCCTGAGGTACATAGCGTTGGACTCTAGTAGACGCTAATTCTTGGTTACCCTGTGCTGCATTCTCCTGAAATAAATTTCTAAAATAAACAGGGTCTCGATGACAGCCAACCTGCTGCACTGCTTCACGCCCCTAAAAAGTACTCTGAGGATGAACATAACCTATATTACCCAAGACATAGTTACACGGAAATGAAGTATAATCCACACGTGACATGTTAGCTTTCTTAACCTTTTCAGCGGATAAAATGAGTTCATCAAATCCAATGAAAGTCTTGGGTTTGGCATTCATAGTTAAATATGCACGATAAATCTACAATCTGTTCTTCAGTTTGTTAAACCGCAAAAACCTTGGCATAAGTTTCAATACCCAGAAAATATTCTTTTATAGTCTCCTCCATTCGCTGAACTCTAAACAAATAGTCTCGATATAAATCAGACAGGGTACGTGGAGTAATAAAATAATTAAGACCTCCATATGAAATGCATCTAGTGTACAATTAGCACTCAAGTTTTCAATTAACTTCTCTCGTAACATACCCTCAGTACATGGGTATACAATTCTAAAAATTTGTAATTCAGAGAGACCAAATTCAAGAGCACTATCCTTCAAATCAACTAATTTTCTCAAAAACTTCACTAACAGGTACCATTGCAAACATGAAAATCCTTCAAAATCAGAGATAAAGGATTGGGCAGATTGACAAATCTAATATCACTCACAGCACTTACCTTATTTGGAGAAACAACGTTATACGAGGCATCACTATTTAAAATATCATGCAAATTAACCCTATCAGCCACTTCTCGAACACCAATTAGGTTATCATCAGTTTGTACTGTACCCGATACCTAGTTGAGACTATCGGCTACGCCAGCTGTGGTAGAACCGTAGTTGTGATTTGTGGTCAAGGAGAAGAGATAGCGCTCAGATCGAGTCAGAAGGATTGCAGGAAATGACGTACGAGACTGAGGGAGAAGGAGCCACAAACCCCTCAAACGTAAGGAATCACGGGAGAAATAATGGATGTTTGTGAAGATTAATTGGAAATAAAAACTTATCTAACCTCAGAAGGAAAAGAAATAATAATGAATATTATTGATAATAACTTGAAGAAAGGTGGATAACTCCTTAAGTTAATGTAATGACTTTATAACAGAAGATTGGGGCCGAGGTTAGATCTGTGACGTCAGACAGCGGAAGGGAGGAGAAGTCACGTGCTAACTCAAGGTGGTGTGGCCGCATGCAGTGACAAGGAAGCAGTACAGTCGAGTTGATTAAGTTAGCAGTACAGTTGACTTGATTAAGTTGTGCGGTTACATTCTGTGTACGCAACAAGTCGTGGAACGCTACAATTTATAACGCAGTGCAGTGAGCGTAGGCTGACCGAAGGTCGAGTCGAGCAAGCCGTTAGCTGTAGGCAGGGAGCCGGCGATAAGAACATGCTAGTTTTCAACATAGGAAATGCATTCACTTACATGTGAAACAGCAACGCTATTACAAGCATATAACTTACCATAGTAACACGCAGTATTCCACTAGGAACGAGGAACATTATTTCGACTACATTCACAATGAATAACCACATATTGAAGCAGTATAATGAGGCCAGTGTTTTACCTCATGTTATACACAGACAGTGAAGTAGAACTTGTCGTGCTGTGGGCGACATTTTGTTACTGTTTGATAGTCAACGAGTTGAACATTTTACTCTGACATTTTTCAAGTTTGAGATGTTTGGACTTAGATTTCAGCAGTCCAGTCGTTCAGTGCAGATACAATTACACACTTTTCTAAGGATAGTCAGATGGACTTAAAATTATTTCAACGATGTTACAGCATATTTTACAATGCATTTGAACTGGACATATTTAAAGCGACCATGGTGTTACCATATGATATGCCAGGCACATTTATCCTACGTTTTCACCATTGATCGACTTTATTAAGCAGGATTTTGTTCTTTATATTCTTCAGTGATAATAGTATTTCTTGATTATGGATAATTTTAGCGAGTGTTTCGAAACTCATGATCTGCAATTGGATAGTTTGGATTTTCGTCAGTTCATTGCATACTAGCGAGTATATGGAGTTCATCAGCAGGGATTTTTTCTTTTATTGGATTGTTTGGCGATGTTAAATTTTATTCACTCAAGTGATTATATATTGCTTTTATATGACAAGTAGAGTCTTGTTGATTCCAATCATGTACACTCATTCACTAGTCTACGAAGACGGGGCCTGTTACCTTGAGTAGCTGTGCGGTGGTACACGCCTTACCTGTCATGTTAGGGATTTTTCATCCTAGTCTACGAGGCGGGGCCTGTTACCTTCCGTAGCTGTGTGGTGGTACACACCTAACCGGCCGCTTTAGGGTCTCATATTATCATCTGAGTGTAATTATGATCGTAAGAGGGTTAAACAAGAAACTACCAGTCACATATTAGTCGATCTTTGTTAATTAAGTTAAAAATAAATGTCATCAGGGTTACGCTTTGTAATTCTTGTTTGCCAATCCAATAGTTTGTTGCAGTACTCTTTTGAGAGTATATTCATTTAACAGTTAATATTTTTGATACTCTTTGTGAGTGATTTGATACCTTTGAGAAGGATTTCAAGACATTGAGTCTTGTAAGACGAGTTATTTATTATCAGAATTTATTTATAGGCAGATCATTATCAGATATTTTTGATGTGAGTTAATATAACACATTGGTGTTTTTTAAGTAAATCTTGAGGATCTTAACAGAGAGATTATGCCCTGAATTAAA
This sequence comes from Meconema thalassinum, assembly GCA_946902985.2. Taxonomy (NCBI): domain Eukaryota; kingdom Metazoa; phylum Arthropoda; class Insecta; order Orthoptera; family Tettigoniidae; genus Meconema; species Meconema thalassinum. Next base: position 596,731,678 of record OX336388.2, on the reverse strand, counting down.
CCAAATCTTGAATTGGATTACGATTACTAAGGTAATTTTCCTATTGTTTAAGAAGTTGTCTGGTCATGACAATATTAATTACAGTTCTTGTAGGTTATATTCGTCAACCATCTGAAGCCAGTTATATTTTTTGTGGTTGATTTGAGGTACTTTTGATAGGAGTTTGTGAGGTTGCCAGAAGAAGGTTTATAATATTGCCGATGAAAGTTTTGAGGCAGACATGAGGTCGACGAACCCAGCCTACCGTATTTCTGAAATTCATGCTGTGTGCTGAATAATTGTGGTGTTATGTGAAATAATAATGGTGTTCAAATGTGATATTTGACAAAGTGAAATTAAATAGTGAAGTTTTGGATAGTGAGATCCAACGTGATTTTGTAGAGGCAACGTATTATTTTGGCATGATAATTGAGTATGAGGAATAGCTTGGAACTGGTAAAATTTTAAGACAACGTTCTATAACCAATATTAAACATTTTTACGAAATTAAATAAATAAATATTTTTTTGATAATCCAAGATTTTCTAATAATAATTTATGGAATTATAATCTGAAGTTTAGACATATTAATGATCTGACCCAATAAAATTGAAATAAATTAATAGGTGATTAAACAGCGGATAAATAGATAAATTAAATGGTGATAATAAATTAAAGGAGCTGATAAAACAAATTTAAATAAATTTAAATTAATTTAAATAAGCTATATGATTTAAATAAACTGATGAATTGCAACTTAAATTGATGAATTAAATAATTTAAATGGATGGATTGAGATAATTTAATTTAAATGAGATAATGAAATGAGAGTGTGTGGGTGATTTTCAAATGATTTAATGAATTGATGAATATAATAATTAATTAAATGATCTGATGGTGATGAATTAATAATTCTGATTTGAGTATAACAAGTAACGGAATGATAGCTGATGTGAGAAACATTTAATTATTTTGACGTGATAATGATGATGATGACAGATGATTAGTGAATATTTTTTATTCACAACCGAGTAGTGGTTAGCGGTGATGTAAATATGGTGTATAAAATAATTGTTAATTTATAGGAGTGGTTGTTGGGTTTTCCAACATATTGGTTAATGCCATTTAAGCCATAAGTGATTGAATAATGGAACATTAGTGTTATTATAATATTTTGAGTGTTAGACAGATTAATATTTCATTACATCCACATTCTTGATGTTACATTAACGAAAGTTAGGTCTCAGGGATCACGAAGTGTCAGTGACGACAAGACATAGAGCTACGGTGGCCCTGAGAACTCAAGCGAACTCTAGCTATTTATTTAATTTTTATGTGGATGAAAATTTATTTTTTATAGTGCAGAGATGGTTCGATTTTTGAGGACTATAACATCACAACTTTTACATTCGACCATACTCGTAGGCAAGTTTATGTTTGTTTCTGTCTGACTGTTCTTGTTCAAATAAATTTTGTTTTTATCTTAGTTGTGATCTGATGATGATGTTTTCCCAATCCTTTCCTTTGTCTCGATTAAGGCTTAACCAGAAAGGATGTGGTTTGTTAGGGGTTCAGTTGTAGGCCCCCATTTCTCTTTGCTATTATGACTAAATTTAAGCCCGTAATGACCATAGAGATACTTTATCTCGTGATACCCTCTGCTTTTGTGATATTTCAACTGAATTTCCGACACATTCCTTATTTTATTTCATGTTCATTTAACTCCACTCTGACCTGGGATGCCAGGCATGCGATGTAATGGCAGATGGGTCATCGCATACCTCGGATGCACGGGTGCAGAGGAGGGAGAATTGGATCTTCCGAATCGTGGTGCTTCGATTTTATTTTATTCCATGGGAACACATCAGCTTGGGATTACGAGGAGATTGATCTCTATTTCATTTAATAGTGTTATGAAGTTTATTGAACTTGGTCAGACGATATACTTGTGTGCACATACCAGTGATCATGTTAACCATATTAGTTTTATATCATGTTTAATCCTATGTCATTTTATTGCTCATACCCAAGTGTAGTTAGGAATTGATACATTGTGATGTTTTGCTATCCAACGTCTCTGAATTAAAACGTTTAGTTGCAAATTATAATTATGCCTGTGGACGATTTAGCTAAAGTGTTAGGAGATTTGCAGAATAGTATGTCCAGCATTGTGGCAAATATTAATAAAATGGAAACTGAAGTCAAGGGACAGATAAATGATTCAGAAGCTAGGTTACAAACTAGATGTGAAACTAATCTGAAAGCTAGTGAGGAAAATTTAAAGTCATTGCAGACTAGTGACGAAACTAATTTGTAGTCTTTAGAAGAACGATTGCAGAGTAATAATGAAACTAATCTGAAAGCGTTAGAAACTCATTTAAAGGATAATTTAAAATCGTTAGAAACCAGTATACAAGCTCGTAGTAAGGAAAGTAACACAGAATTGAAAAACAATTTAAAGAATTTGGAAACTAGATTAAAGTTAAAGAATGATGAAATATTGAAGGCTTTACGATCAGATATTAAAGCAGTAGAATCGAAAGGAGAGGAAAATGTATGCATGTTAAGGAAAAAAATTCTAGAATTAGAAAACAAAAGTGAAGAAATTAATTTTAATCTGAGGACAGATGTTATGTCTATTCATAAAGATATTAAATCAGATATATGAAATTAAGGTTCGACATTGATGGTTTAGTAACAGATGTAGGCAAAATTCAAGAATGGTCTACCGAAGTATCTTTCGAATCCAAGATTAAAGGTCTAGAAACGAATTTAGGGAAAGAAATTAAAAGTTTAAGATCCGTAATTGGGACAGTCAAAGAGGAAGTCTTAGGAGAGGTTAATTCTAACTTGAAATCCTTAGAAAACCGATTGCAGGCGGACATTAAGCAAATTGATGATGACGTTGATAAGAAAGTTAATGAAAATTTAGCGTTGTTTAAAAATAGAGTCGGTGCAATAGTGGAAGAACGGTATAATGAGGTCGATGCCGAAGCAAAAGGAAAACGTTCAGGGATTGAAGAGAAATTAATCGCAGGTATGGCGAATTTGGAAACTAGATTCACCGAGAATAAAGAAACGATGAAAAAAGATTCAGCTCAGTTCAGGACAGATGTAAATCAATTGAAGGAACAGGTCGCATCAGTTAAGACAACATGCGAAGAGAAAATAGATAAATTAAAGAACGATTTAGAAGAAAGTAACAGAATGCAGACTGTTATTTCGTTAGACAATTTGGAAACCAAATTCAATGTAGGAGAAAAACGAACGGAAGCTAGAGTGACTAAACTGGTATCAATTATAAGTAATCTCACAATTCAAGACGTAACAACGGAGGATGTATCGATGAATCAAACACTGATAGGTCGTAACATGAATAGTCAAGAGGTGAGCGCAGGAGAGAATAGTCGAATTCAACAAAATGTTACTTTTGAAAGGACTAGTTCAATCCCTCAAGGTAATTCTAATCAGACTATAAACACTTCCAATACGAATGAACGATACTCAGGTCCGGTGACCATCATCAGAAATCTTGATGACAAACCAAGAAAATTTTCTGGAAATACAGGAGTCACACCAGTCGAATTTTTAAGATATATCCGAGACTACATGGCGGAACATCGGGTAGCTAAGGAAAGAGAGCTAAGGGTAGTCTAACGCGCCTTAGATGGGCCAGCTTTGACGTGGTTTCGCGCGTTTAGAAGCAACTTTGCGAACCTGGAACAATTTGCCATAGCATTTTTACGACGATTCTGGAGTGCGGAGGATCAATTAAACGTGAGAGCGGAAATGTACTCAAAACGTTATTCTACGTCACATCCACAACATTATGCAAACTATTTCACAACTCAGTTAGCAAAATTGCAATTTTTAATTCCTCCATTGCCAGAAGACGAATTGTTGCCAGAAATAGCAAGGCAGTTGCCGGTAGAAGTACATAGATCACTCATAGCATCGGTAGCGAATACACTAGAATATTACGATGGTATTCTACGCAGAGTAGATTATACAAGCGCTCAGATGACACCTAGGAACACGCAAGAAGTGAATGCGGTAATTGTCGATAATGCGGCACAAACAGACTGGAGAAATTCGTGGGGGAATAGGAGAAATGAAGAGAAAAGAGGAAATGTTCGTAACGTCCGTGGGAATGACAGATATCAAGGACCATATGAAAGACCGTATGAACGAGATCCACGAGATGGTAGATACAGAAACTACAACCAAGATTCCAGATATCAAAACCGGAACGGATACAATAACCGATATCGAGGCAGATATAATCAGAATCAGAATCAGCAGTCCAGTCAAACCAATCGACAAGGCAATGATAATCGAAATAATCAGAATGAAAGACGCCAAGAAATTCAAGAGTACGGGAAAACAAGGCGAGAGGATAGACAACCTACTGCACCGTCCGAAGAGTTAATTCGAGATATCGATAGGGCAGGCACAAGTGGTGTGGAATAAAATACGACAAATTAACGCCTAATCAACATGCTAGTCATCTGGAACCCATCATCATAGTCGAAACATACCAGGTTAAAGATGAAGATTTGATCGAAGAAGAAGATATAGTCCACCAGGGGAATCAACATGAATTGCCAGTTATTAGCGTGGAAGTCATGGGAAAAGAAATAAAGACATTAGTGGATACAGGGGCCATGGTGAGCTTGATATCCATAGGCTGCCTTGAAGAATTGAAATTGTCAGGAAATGTTACGATGTTGCCAACTGTTGTTAGCGAGAATCAAGGCGTGATCCCAGACAAGAGCATAAAATGAAAAAGTCAAGTACTCTTGGATATTGGAGTTGGAACCACATATTTTGAGCGAATGTTCCTAGTCGTAGGTCAACTACAATTTGATATCATCCTAGGATTGAATTCCTTAAGTGAGAATGGCCTGATCATAGATATGCAGAGTAGGCGCATGTACTTTTAGGAAGAGGACATTGAAAATCAGGGATCCGAGATGACATTCTTCAGAGAGAATATATTGGATGAGATTGTATATAACATAGAAAGGTCTATCGAGAGTAAAGCTGACATGAAGAGCAAGTTGAATCCGGAAATACAAGAGCAATTTGATCAAGCAATTTCGGAATACGAGGACATATTTAACGTTAAACCTGGACTCATAGAAAATTTTACTTATCGCATCAAGTTGATGGGTGACAAGCCATATCATAAGAATTGATATCCCATACCAGACAAGAAGTCGGTAGGATGATAAACGACATGGAGAAACATGGAATTATTAAAAAGATGCCAACTGCTTATCTAAATCCTTTGGCTGTTGTCAAGAAGCCTAATGGTAAGCTGAGGATATGTATAGATGCTACATCCCTTAATGAGAGAGTTCTTCCTGAACACGACAGACCACCTGTTATTCGGGAATTGTTGCGCAGATTCAGAGGAAAGAATTTATTTTCTACTATTGATCTGACTAGTTCATATTATCATATAGAACTAGCAGAAGACTGCAAACAATATACGGGACTCCTATTTGACCATAAAACCTATGTCTTTAATCGTTTACCTTTTGGAGTAAAGAATAGTGGTCCGGTGATGATCCGAGCACTAGATGAAAATTCATCAGATTCAGTTAAGGAACATGTCGTGAGCTATATATATGACCTGATTATAGCATCTGAAACAGCTGAGGAGCGTGTCAGGCAACTTAGAATGCTTTTTGAAGATCTCCGGAGGACGAATTTTAAGGTGAATTTCGACAAATGTCAGTTCATTTATGGGGAGATCGAATTTCTTGGTCATAAGATCGATGGAGATGGATACAGGCCCAATCCAAAGGAGATAATAGCTATTTCGGAATTTCCGACCCCAAGGAAACTTAAAGAAGTTCGGCAGTTTCTAAGAATGTGTCAGTTCTTTTCAACACATTGTCCTGAATATACCGAAACAATGGCACCTCTGCAGGATTTGCTAAGGAAAGGAAATCGATGGAAATGGGACGATAAATGTAATCAAGCATTTTTGGCAGCTAAGAATATGTTAGTCCAGAATGTTAAACTCAAATACCCAGACTTTGCTAGAAGATTTTTTGTAGAGACAGACGCATCCAAGATAGGCATCAGTGGTATCCTATATAAGGTGGATGATGCAAATAAACACAGATATTTGGCTTTCACCAGTCGCAAACTCAGGAATTGTGAAAGGAATTATTATGCAACGGAGTTAGAGGCATTAGCAGTGTTTCATGCTCTTAAAACGTGGAAGAAGGTATTATTCGGGCATGACATAACGGTGATCACAGATCATAAAGCACTCCAATTCATTATGAAGACGGACTTAGCAAGCAACCGTATCACCAGATGGGCTCTATTCCTACAACAATTTAACCCAACCATTGTGCATAGACCTGGGAAATTAAATCTGTTGGCAGATATGTTGAGTAGAAACCCTTGTGAAGAAGTAATTGTCAACCACATAGATCTTGTTCAAGAGGCCCAAGGAACTCTGGAGAAGTTGAAAATGTTAGCCCAGACTCAGAAGAGATACACACCTTTGCGAAGAATATACTGTTTATTAACACGCAAGATGGATAAAGCCGATCCAGATTTTAGACGAACGGAGATAGAAGCTAGAATGTATCACATGATGGGAGGTGTAATATGTCAATATATCAATCAAGATCACACCAAGCTTAGAGTTGTGATCCCATCAAAGCCTGTCAAACCAGTTATTTGGATGATACATCGAACCGCAGCTCATGTAGGCGTAGACAAGACTCTTGCCCAAGAAACTTTTGTTTGGAGGCAAATGGGACAAACGATCTGCGACGTCATAAAGACCTGTGACAGTTGTCAGCGAAGCAAATATTCATCTAAATTAATGAAGGAAGTTCCTAGACCGATCTTACCTAGCAAGCCGAGAGAACTATTTGCTACAGACATTCTTGGTCTGATTCCTCGTTCGACGAAAGGAAACCAGTTTGTTTTGGTTACTGTAGACGTATTTTCCAAATACGTATCTTTGTGTCCAATTCATAAAGCGACGTCCAAGTATGTTATCAATAGATTGGAGAAGACAGTAATTCCAAGTATGGGTAAACCTGACGTTTTTTAAGTGACCATGGATCAAAATTCACCAGTGTGGAATTTTCAACTGCTATGGAACGTTTGGAAATAAGGCATGTATTTAATTCTGTACGTTATCCAGAGGGAAACCCGGCAGGGGAATTATGCCAGAGATCAGTAAGATGTGTCGTTTATACGTTTCGAGACAGCACCACCGATGGATGGAAGTCATACCCATCATTAGTCAATGCTTAAATTCTACTATACATGAATGTACAGGACAGATTCCGTCCGTGCTTCATCATGGGATGAAACCTAGTAGGCCATGGGACCGAATTGTGAAGGCACCAGTAGATCCGGAACCTACCCAAGAAAGAAGAGTCGAGATGGCAGGAGAAAGACTCAGGAGACAGGCAGAGAAGAGAGCCAGGAGACATGCACGAAGGTTTCATGAACCATTTAAGGAAGGTGACGAGGTGCTGATCAGGAAGCCAGTCACATCGTATCTTCGACAGAGGATATACCACAAATTTGCGCCGTTGTACGCTGGTCCGTTCCGAATTGATGAAGCATACAGAAATAACAGCTATAAGATTGCTAGAATCAACACGAATGAAATTGTTGGAACTTTCAACTCAGTCAGCATTAGGAAGTATCATTACCCTTATGAAGAGGATGGTTGCATAACTATCGTGTCCATAAAATGTTGTATATAGAGAATGCCTGAGAGTATATATTTTTTTCATTAATCTGTTGTCTCAAGATTGATTAAAAAAAAGGAGATGTACGGGAGAGATGTACCCGATACCTAGTTGAGGCTATCGGCTACGCCAGCTGTGGTAGAACCGTAGTTGAGATTTGTTGTCAAGGAGAAAATATAGCGCTCAGATCGAGTCAGAAGGATTGCAGGAAATGACGTACGAGACTGAGGGAGAAGGAGCCACTACCCCTCAAACGTAAGGAATCACCGGAGGAATAAAGGATGTTTGTGAAGATTAATTGGATATAAAAACTTATCTAACCTCAGAAGAAAAAGAAATAATAATGAATATTATTGATAATAACTTGAAGAAAGGTGGATAACTCCTTAAGTTAATGTAATGACTTTATAACAGAAGATTGGGGCCGAGGTTAGATCTGTGACGTCAGACAGCGGAAGGGAGGAGAAGTCACGTGCTAACTCAAGGTGGTGTGGCCGCATGCAGTGACAAGGAAGCAGTACAGTCGAGTTGATTAAGTTAGCAGTACAGTTGACTTGATTAAGTTGTGCGGTTACATTCTGTGCACGCAACAAGTCGTGGAACGCTACAATTTATAACGCAGTGCAGTGAGCGTAGGCTGACCGAAGGTCGAGTCGAGCAAGCCGTTAGCTGTAGGCAGGGAGCCGGCGATAAGAACATGCTAGTTTTCAACATTGGAAATACATTCACTTACATGTGAAACAGCAACGCTTTTACAAGCATATAACTTACCATAGTAACACGCAGTATTCCACTAGGAACGAGGAACATTATTTCGACTACATTCACAATGAATAACCACATATTGAAGCAGTATAATGAGGCCAGTGTTTTACCTCATGTTATACACAGACAGTGAAGTAGAACTTGTCGTGCTGTGGGCGACATTTTGTTACTGTTTGATAGTCAACGAGTTGAACATTTTACTCTGACATTTTTCAAGTTTGAGATGTTTGGACTTAGATTTCAGCAGTCCAGTCGTTCAGTGCAGATACAATTACACACTTTTCTAAGGATAGACAGATGGACTTAAAATTATTTCAACGATGTTACAGCATATTTTACAATGCATTTGAACTGGACATATTTAAAGCGACCATGGGGCCGTTCAAACATTGCTGCATTTTGCCAATTAAGACATGTGGTCTTATGCAATTTATGGATAGTGGCATATGCATTATAGAAGTTATACATCATGAACATTTATGAAACTTATTCACAACGAACGCAGATAAATGAGCACACTTTTTGATGTTACAATTTTCTACCAGTGTAAATCGATCATACTGAAGACGAACATTATTGATGGATGTCGATCGAACATTTTACTTAACAATGGCGTAACACATCGGAAGAGAGAATGGGGTACTCAGTTTATTCGAACTTTTGTGGAGAATTTTGGACAATATCCATGATGGATATTCTGCATTTCATCTTGTCGTGCTAGGCGGATACGGAGCCGTGATGGCAGCTCTGAGCGATGGATTCTGTTCCTAACTATGAGGATTACAAACGACATCATGTTCACTTGGATGGAGTCAGGTGTTAGTTCAGTGATTAATACAGCGTTTTTCGTTATCTTGCGAAAAATCTGTTGCGAACACTTGGATTACCGACGATCTTTGAATATTTTATTAACATCTGGAACATGAAGGTATTGTAAGAGCTATGCATTACTGATATGATTTTTGACAAGGACACTGGGCAAACTCGCATTTTGTTTAGGAGTGCTATTATTTCGACATGGCTTGAATGTTCTTCTACTTCGTTTGCTAAAATACGGTGTTACCATATGATATGGCCGGCACATATATCCTACGTTTTCACTATTGATTGACTTTATTAAGCAGGATTTTGATCTTTATATTTTTCTGTGATGATAGTATTTCTTGATTATCGATAGTTTTAGCGAGTGTTTCGAAACTCGAGATATGCAATTGGATAGTTTGGATTTTCGTCAGTTCATTGCATACTAGCGAGTATGTGGAGTTCATCAGCAGGGATTTTTTCTTTTATTGGATTGTTTGGCGATGTTAAATTTTATTCACTCAAGTGAATATATATTGCTTTTATATGACAAGTAGAGTCTTGTTGATTCCAATCATGTACACTCATTCACTAGTGTACGAAGACGGGGCCTGTTACCTTGAGTAGCTGTGTGGTGGTACACGCCTTACCTGTCATGTTAGGGATTTTTCATCCTAGTCTACGAGGCGGGGCCAGCTACCTTCCGTAGCTGTGTGGTGGTACACACCTAACCGGCCGCTTTAGGGTCTCATATTATCATCTGAGTGTAATTATGATCGTAAGAGGGTTAAACAAGAAACTACCAGTCACATATTAGTCGATCTTTGTTAATTAAGTTAAAAATAAATGTCAGCAGGGTTACACTTTGTAATTCTTGTTTGCCAATCCAATAATTTGTTGCAGTAATCTTTTGAGAGTATATTCATTTAACAGTTAATATTTTTGATACTCTTTGTGAGTGATTTGATACCGTTGAGAAGGATTTCATGTAATTGAGTCTTGTAAGACGAGTTATTTATTATCAGAATTTATTTATAGGCAGATCATTATCAGATATTTTTGATGTGAGTTAATATAACACATTGGTGTTTTTTAAGTAAATCTTGAGGATCTTAACAGAGAGATTATGCTCTGAATTAAACCAAATCTTGAATTGGATTACGATTACTAAGGTAATTTTCCTATTGTTTAAGAAGTTGTCTGGTCATGACAATATTAATTACAATTCTTGTAGGTTATATTCGTCAACCATCTGAAGCCAGTTATATTTTTTGTGGATGATTTGAGGTACTTTTGATAGGTGTTTTTGAGGTTGCCAGAAGAAGGTTTATAATATTGCCGATGAAAGTTTTGAGGCAGACATGAGGTCGACGAACCCAGCTTACCGTATTTTTGAAATTCATGCTGTGTGCTGAATAATTGTGGTGTTATGTGAAATAATAATGGTGTTCAAATGTGATATTTGACAAAGTGAAATTAAATAGTGAAGTTTTGGATAGTGAGATCCAACGTGATTTTGTAGAGGCAACGTATTATTTTGGCATGATAATTGAGTATGAGTAATAGCTTGGAACTGGTAAAATTTTAAGACAACGTTCTATAACCAATATTAAACATTTTTACGAAATTAAATAAAAAAATAATTTTTTGATAATCCAAGATTTTCTAATAATAATTTATGGAATTATAATCTGAAGTTTAGACATATTAATGATCTGACCCAATAAAATTGAAATAAATTAATAGGTGATTAAACAGCGGATAAATAGATAAATTAAATGGTGATAATTAATCAAAGGAGCTGATAAAACAATTTTAAATAAATTTAAATTGAGAGTGTGTGGGTGATTAATCAATGATTTAATGAATTGATGAATATAATAATTAATTAAATGATCTGATGGTGATGTATTAATAATTCTGATTTGAGTATAACAAGTAACGGAATGATAGCTGATGTGAGAAACATTTAATTATTTTGACGTGATAATGATGATGATGACAGATGATTAGTGAATATTTTTTTATTCACAACCGAGTAGTGGTTAGCGGTGATGTAAATATGGTGTATAAAATAATTGTTAATTTATAGGAGTGGTTGTTGGGTTTTCCAACATATTGATTAATGCCATTTGAGCCATAAGTGATTGAATAATGGAACATTAGTGTTATTATAATATTTTGTGTGTTAGACAGATTAATATTTCCTTACATCCACATTCTTGATGTTACATTAACGAAAGTTAGGTCTCAGGGATCACGAAGTGTCAGTGACAACAAGACATAGAGCTACGGTGGCCCTGAGAACTCAAGCGAACTCTAGCAATTTTTTTGATTTTTATGTGGATTTATTTTATATAGTGCAGAGATGGTTCGATTTTTGAGGACTATAACATCATAACTTTTACATTCGACCATACTCTTAGGCAAGTTTATGTTTGTTTCTGTCTGACTGTTCAAGTTCAAATAAATATTGTTTTATCTTAGTTGTGATCTGATGATGATGTTGTTTTCCCAATCCTTTCCTTTGTCTCGATTAAGGCTTAACCAGAAAGGATGTGGTTTGTTAGGGGTTTAGTTGATGGCACCCATTTCTATTTGCTATTATGACTAAATTTAAGCCCGTAACGACCCTAGAGATACTTTATCTCGTGTTACCCTCTGCTTTTGTGATATTTTAACTGAATTTCCGACACATTCCTTATTTTATTTCATGTTCATTTAACTCCACTCTGACCTGGGATGCTAGGCATGCGATGTAATGGCAGATGGATCATCGCATACCTCGGATGAACGGGTGCAGTACGTCCCTAGTAATATGAGTATGACAAGATCCAGAGTTATTTACAGTACTACCGACGTTATGGAATGAAAACGATTCAGTCGAGTGGGTACCTCTTTCATTTAAATTGTTTGAATTAGTTGCGTTTAAAATATTTGGGTTCGACATAACCCCTGGTGCATTACTAGATGATCCTCTTTGATTAACTACCCCTGTAGTAGATTTAGTTTGCAAGCAATTCGACCTCCCCTCACAATTATCCATCGCCACAGATTCTAAATTATCAATCCAATAATTATTCAGGCTCAAATCACACGAATCACAGACATTAAAATCCACAATTTCCAAACATATAACAGATTCACAAGGGTTATCCTCAAATACACCAGATGAAAACCGATTAAAACATTCAATTAACTTTGAACTCAAACTAATCAACTTAATAGAAAAATCAACATCACACTTCGACCAAAACTTAATTAATCTCTTTAAACGATGAAACCAATGCAGGGGACGATAACGCAATTTTTTCACACGATAAGCAGAAAACTTGCCAACATTATCCAACGCATCATATGATTTTAACAAGTCAGAGATATAAATTTCAATATCAGACTTACCATTTGCCCAGTAAGGATGATCATCAGGATGTTCATTAATAGGCATAGATTCCAAGGATTTCAACAGAATAACATCTAATTCCCGATGACAATTAGGTTCACCACCTCTAATAGCAATTTCATCACATAATTCCTCTTTGGATAAATAAGAAATAGCTTTCATCAAGTATTCGTCCATTCAGAGTGATAAGTCGTACATGAAACAAATAAACGCAACATTATAATACATATTACCCAAATACATTGTAACACACTTGGAGGATAAGATGTTATGTTTACCATTTCCCAGTCTGGTATTCATGATAATTTCAAACAAACAGAAAGTGGAATAAACTCGAAACCACGCTCTGCAAAAACACTTTGCACTACCCCCTTACAATTAATTAAGAGGGAGGTTTTCCCACTGCAAATACCTCTTAGGGAATACTTGAAAGGAATGCGCGCTAGGCCATTTGCGACCATAACCCTGGCTACCAGTTTGAAGCTATCAATAAATCCCAGACCCAACAAATGATACACTTGTTATCTGGCAGACTCATACTATATTCGTCACAAATAATTACAATTTTGAAAACAATGGCATAAAACATAAAATAGACAAACCAATGAGATGTGGAATCTTGAAACTTAGTACTTACTACAACATACGTAGGTTGGTACAACTCGCAGGTTACCAAATATAATAAACAATTATTTAATTAGAAAGGTCAATTCCCACCGATGAAAATATGAGTTGTCTCAATATCATAGCGACCCTTGAAATAACATAAAACGAAGATCTGGCATCCATTGCTTTCTTCAAGTCTGACCAAATGCATCTTCATAAATATCTTTCGACGATACCATAAATTAACTAATTATTCTCATAAAGTCCATGTCACGAAATCAGACAATCATATCAATATCATCCAGGGTCAATTCGAAGTCTCAACTAAAAATAATATCATTAATCTTCATCAAGTTTGCGGAGCAATATTCAAACGTCAATATTAAGCCATGACTGCTTTCTTCAAAATATACGAACAGTCATCCCAACAAACATAATATGTAGCGTAGTCAGACGTAATATATTTTACCTTCAAGGCTTATGTCCGTCGCAACCCAAGATTAATATTCATTAATCAGCCACAAACATTCGGGAGAAACTTTTAATACATTTATTTCAAGACATGGCTCCTTTCTTCGTCCTCTATTTCAAAAACTGCTGCTCTCCGATGATAGTAACAATAAATCCTCCAGCCATGACAGAAAACAAAATACGCATGAAAACCTTACACCGCTGCCAGATATCCGTACACGAAGAAATTATTAAAATAAATTTTCACAGACCATAAGGCCATACTTCGACGTAACCAGACAAGGTTATTTACTCTTAAAATGAAACACTTTTAATAAAGTGAGTTACGTCACCCAATAGGAGTTGCATACTTCTCAATAAGACATCACGAGACTGACAATTACTTTTTCATGCTATCACACTTGCCAACCTTCATACCACAGGAAGATGATCCAATATAATATTTGCATTACCTTTTAGCCAACTTCGCACCATATACTTACATAAGCAAGCACACACATACAACTTGCTTTATACATTCATCGATATCATACAACGATCATTACCATACGTTCCCAACGTAACTCGTCAAATCAATTAACATCCAAAGAACAATCATCATCAAAATATCTCTTCATACATCGTCGAATTCAGCTTTCAAATTGCTCTCCAAAATACGAACCACGATCCATAGTATTAGGCCAACCAAGCGTCAATCGTATTTCCAAAATTCAAAAGATATTGTTTCCATACAATATAATGCTTTCCGGCGATGCAGTAATTATTCCTTAGATGTTTCGACATACTGGGGAACAGAATTAAGGAGGCCAGCTCCAAAATTCCCCCTACGATTTGTACTAATCCGAAGTCACGTCATGCTTGTACCAAGATAAAATCCACACTCTTTTTTCTTTTTTTTTAATACCATCCAATCATACAAGAATAATCGTAGCCATGACGTCCAGGAACACTACAGTAGTTACATGCGCTGTTTACACAAAACATCACACCTACATGCTCTCTAGCGGACAGGGTATAATTACCGACTCGAGTACCAGTATCCTTCACTAGCGTGTGCTGCAGTCTGTCGGCAGCGAACCCAACTATCAGTGCCGCGCAGTACAAATACAGTCTCTGACTCTCTTTTCGAACCTCATGCAGAGAAGCGAGCCAAACAATTTGCTCATTACTCATAAGTCAGTAATTACAAGTCGTCATTGTCATCACCATCATTAGTCTATATTTTATCAGTATTTCCACTTCTTACTCTAATTTTAATCTATTTTGAAACGTATTTTATATTGTATCAACATTGCATTACTGTTAGATTTAAGTAGCATAGAACTGTTCACATATTTTTTATCATTCATTGTGTATTAATTGTATAATCTGGTTAGATGGAAAAGGGGGCTTAATGGTCCTAATCTTGCCAGACAAAATAAATCTATATAATGTAATTTGTCTGAGGAGGCTGCGAATGTCGTGATGCGCGTGGTTCAGCGGGCATAATGTTCTCGTCACATTATTTAAACATGTCCAGCAGGCTAACCATTCGTTCTATTAACTTTGTGTTAGCACTAAAGTCTGTTCGCCGAGTCGAGACAGTGGATGTAAACACCGCTGTGCGCGTGATTGCAGGACTGCCCTCAAGGGGTGCGTAGGGTTGTGCCTGTTGAGCGTATGCAGACTTCGGTGCTGTGTATAGCTTACATGTGAAGCTTAAGTTATCGTTTGCATTGCACAGTGTGATTTCTTGTTTTATTCGAAGCAACGATTTTATTGCTTATTGTTAGTTTATGTGCTTAATTACGTCATCATCGGCTCTAACTCAAATCCGAGTATAAATCTTCTTCCTTCAGTCCAGTTTGTGAATGTGTTTACGTTGACTAAAGAGTCCAATCCTGGCATGGAACAAGCGTACACACAAATCACATAGTATTGCTGGAGGTGGACGTGGTGGGGCTGCTCGAAGTTTCCTGGCTTGACGCTTGGCCTCTTCATGTGTGCGTCGATCCCTTTTAAACGTTTTTACAGTATTCGAGATGGTACGGCGCCAAGTTGAGCGGTCTTCAGCCAGCATGTCCCAGGTTTGTGAATCAAGTCCTGTCAATTTCAGGGTTTGCTTAAATTGGTCCTTGTAGTGCCTCTTAGGACCACCATGAGGTCTGGTGCAATAACATAACTCACCATATAGCATTTGACGGGGTAATCTCACATCATCCATCCGATGGACATGACCAATCCATCTAAATTGGTGACCTATTATGGATGGATGATTCTATGCTGTTGATTTGAACCTTTTCAAGAACAACCATATTGGTAATGCGGTCTTCCCATTTATTCCTCAGGATTGATCGAAGATTTTGTAGGTGGAAGCGCTCAAGTTTTCTAAGATCACGTCGGTAAAGGGTCAACGTTTCACAGCCATACAACAATATAGAAATGACTACTGCTTTGTACACCATAAGCTTTGTATTCATGGACAGATCTTTATTCATGAAGATCCGGTGCACTAAACGTCCATATGCTGCATGGGCTGCGCCAATTCTCTTATCCACATCCTGCTCACAGATACAGCTCACAGAAATGGTACTGCCCAGGTACGATAAGTGGTCTACCTGTTCTAAGGGCAAATTTTAGATGGAGATATTGAACAGAGGAAGAGGTGTGCCTGGTGAAGGTTGTGCCAAGACTTTAGTCTTATTGACATTTATGGTAAGACCAAGGCGATCACATGCACTTTTGTAACAATTAACTGACTATTGCAGCTCTTCTGGTGTGAGAGTTGGTGACGCAGCATCATCTGCATACAACATGTTAGTAACATTAGTAACCTGAGTTTTCCTCAGGAGCGGAGACGAGTTAGGTTGAAAAGCCCTCCATGAAAGCGATACTTGACCTCCTCACCTGGGATGTTTGTGGGTGAATCATAAAGCATTGCAGCCAAGTACAGCGCGAAAAGCGTTGGAGACAGTACACATCCTTGTTTCAGTCCATGGGTAACAGGAAATTTATTGGACATCTTATTCTGAAGGCAAACCTGACCTGTCATGCCATCATGGAGAGCCTTGATTAGATCTACAAAATGCTGAGGGCAACCAAACCGCTTCAGCACCGCCCACATAGCTGGTCTTGGAACCAAATCAAATGCCTTTTCCAAGTCATAAAAGACTAAGAAGAGTGGATTCTGTTGTTCTCTACATTTTTCTTGTAGTGGTCTCACACAGAAAATCAAGTCATTTGTGCTTCTGGAAGCTCTAAATCCGCATTGTTACTCTGGGAGGATCTTCTCAGAGATAACCTTGAGGCGGTTAAGTAGAATTCATGCAAGAATTTTACCCACAATTGATAGCAGTGATATACCACGGTAGTTGCCACAAACACTTCGATCACCCTTTTTGAAGATAGTGATGATAGTGGCTGTCTTCAGGTCTCCAGGTACCTTTCTTGATTCCCATATTCTGAGGATAAGGGTGAAAATCCTTGTTTTGAGGGAATGACCTCCGGCTTGAATTAGTTCCAGAGGGATGTTATCTGGGTCAGGTGCCTTTCTGGGTTTCAATTGGCTGAGAGCTGCACTGAATTCATGATAAGTAGGAAGTACTGCCAACCACAGTTGTTCAGATTGTTGCGGCACATCACAAAGGAAGTCTTCAGCAGCTGCTGATGGACGATTTAGGAGATTGGAGAAGTGGTCCTTCCAGCGTTCAAACATTTCTAGACTATCAGTAAAGCAGTAGAATTATCAGCGCTTTTCAGTGTACCTGATGATGAGCGAGATGGTCCATATATATCCTTGAGTACTGCATAGAAGTTCCTCAAGTCTCGAGCATCCGATAGTCTCTGCAGTTCCTGAGCCTTCTGTTGCCACCAAGTAATTTAATCTGTCTTATCTGCGTCTGACATTTACCCTTGAGTTCCAGTAGTTTATCTCTCTTTGTGTTGGAAGTTGGGTCTTGAAGATGGGCAAGATAGGCATTCCTTTTGGCATTGATGAGAGACAGAATTTCTTCATTGTTGTCATCAAACCAGTCTTGACTTTTCCGCACTATAAAACCAATGGTTTCCTCAGCTGACTGTCTGATAGTCTTCTGTAGTGTGGCCCATTCTTGCTGAATGCCATTCGTTACTTGGTTTTCTGATAATTGAGTGATGATCCTGTTTCCAAAATATTTATTGATGGATTTATCCTGAAGATGTAATAAACTTCTTTTATGGCGATTTTTTGATGTTTCTAGGTGGTTTAGGTCTGATGGATATCCTGATATTACATATAAGAAGTTTATCTGTCCAACAATCGTCTATATTCCTTGCTGTTCTGGTAATAAGAGTGTCTTTCTTATCACATTTCCGGGTAATGATATCATCAAGAATGTGCCAATGTTTGAATCGAGGATGCATCCACGTGGGTTTGAAGCGGTTAGGTAGCCGGAACTACGTGTTGGTAATGAAAAGTTCGCGTTCTGCACAAAGACCAAGAAGCAACAGTCCATTGGGATTACATTTGCCAAGTCCATGTTTGCCCGTCATATTATTCCATAGCCTGTGATCTTTCCCAACTCTGGCATTGAAATCACCGTGGAGCAAGAGTTTATCTGCAAATGGTACCTTGGACATGATTCCACTTAGCTGATCATAGAATTGAGCCTTTACTTAATCATCAGAATCTAAGGTAAGATCATAGGCAGAGATGAGTGTCATAAATGGACCTTCTGAGAGTGGTATGCGGAGAGTCATGAGCCTTTCGCTGATTGCAATGGGCGTACGTTGATGATAATTTACCAGTTTGGTCTTCACAGCGAAGCCCACACCATGAATACGGCATTCACCCTCCTCCTTTCCTTTCCAGAAGATGGGATATCCTGTTCCAGATTCAGTAATCTTGCCTTCAGAAGACAGCCTAGTTTCACTGAGATCAGCAATGTCAACGTTGAGTCTTGATAACTCATGGGTTACAAGAGCTTACCTTTTCTCAGGTCTAACGTTATTGTCCATAAGAGCAAAGTTCTGATGTTCCATGATCCAATAATCAATTTGTGATTCTTTACTGTTTTTGAGTTTCGACCGCATGTGGGGTGACCTGCAGAGTGCGGTTAAGTAATAATGTAATTACCGTAGTTATAAACTGCTTAGTGTAGGCAAGAATTAATTTTGATCGTGTGTACGGGGGTTTTATACAGTTGTTGTTCCGTTGTACACGCAATGTCAAGCTCTACTGACTCAGCAGGACTAATAACACCCGTATTGTCTCCTGCTGTAGGAATATGGGAACTTGATGACATTATAGAAGAAACTGAAGACCGCCTAATTATAAATGTCAACCATGGTAGCAGCAGCAGCTGGTTCAAACACAAACGACTGAAAATCGTATCTATCGCAATATACTGTATTACATTACCGTCTGCGTAATGAAATGTTTCACATTTATTTATGATTGCTGTGTGTGTAATTTACCATATATTGCCAATATTCGTTACTATATAGTAGAAAGAAAGTAACTGTAAATGGTTAACCCGGACCGCAGTACAGACTTGCCTTTCGTTCGGCTACGGCATGATAAACTATGTCGAATCACCTTGGCTTGCCCTGTCCGACTGAGTCGATCACGGGAACTGAGCGTGTTTCCCTGTCCGGGCAGTCACCTGATCACGTGTAAGTATTTACCTGCACTGTCTCGACTCGGCGAAGAGAATTCTTTTTCAGGTTGTGCAACATAGCAAAACAAAGAAATGGGTCCGGAGTGGACATGTGTTTGGTGAATGGTTCTCCATTATTCTATGTCACTGCGATTACATTGTGGGAGATCGTATAACGTATCCTGAAAGATTGCAGTAACATGGATTTATTCGACAACCATAAGACAAGCATCGAACCACCCTGAGCCATATTTCTTCAATTTGTTATGTTGCACAACTTAGTGCAATCATAATGTCTACATAACGCATGACTGCCTTGCTAGACTTGTTTAAATATCGCAACGAATTGTTTCTATCCCTCTAAAACACGCACTTTTTAACAAACGTTCTTCACGACTCTGGATGTATTATTGCCTGGGGAATCGTAGGTTCCCAGCAGCTTAGTTTTATCACATCCACCCCGTATAGCCTATTCTCACACATTCTACTGATCCTTCCCGTCCCAATCAGTGGCGGCTTGTGACTTTCTGGACTGGGGGTTCAATAGAAAAGAGCACTCACTTCAAATGGTGGACCCTTAATCTTCTACAAAAATAAACAGTATACATGTGGTACCTCAAATATCGTACATATAGTTTTGAACATTACAATGAGCGATTTCAAACACAGTGAGTTCAAATCATTCGCCTCAACCAGAACTTGATACCTGGATCAGCATAATTAGTGAAGATCAAAGTTTTCTCTCTCGATCTCTCTCTCTCAAACACACGCACAAACACGCACCTGTATGACATGCTCCATCCGGTAATGAGCCTGGTTAAGAACATGCAACACTTCAAATATTACAGGAATCTAAGGTGCAAGCACAGCATATAATGAGAGTATTAGAAATGTTAATAGATTTACTCACCCTATGCAGACTGCTTGTATGTAAAATTAATTCTACGCTCCTTAATAGAGGGAAACTTGTCTATGAATGCTTCATTGAAATCCACAATGTCCCTGACAAACTCTCTTTCTGTGGATAGCATTGCCAGTGCTGTTAGTCTGTTCCCAGCCATCGAACTGCGTAAGAAGGTCTTAATTCTCTTCAGAGTTGAGAAGCACCTTTCAGCTTCTGATGTTGTTATAGGAACGGTAATGATAATTTTCAAGAGTTTGACTCATTCACTGAAGGTATTTGCTAACCTATTTTCTAGGAGAAACTGCAAGAGGTGAATAGCGCCTGAAACAGCCCGGAAATCTTCTCGCATATACATAATCTCTAATTCCGTACTAAGTTTTGCTTTGTTGAGGAATGGATATGATTCACAGGCTTTGGGAAGAATACAATGTGGAAACTGCTTCTCATACGTGGTAAAATTCTCTGATGAGAAACGATTTCGTGCAAGAAGGTGATTAGTGAACTCGAACCGTTCTTTGGCGTGAAATATTACTGTGTCACAAATCTCTTTCGCAGCAACATTTTTTTGTAACTCGTGGCTGTATTCTTTCTAACTTGGCCACTGGAGGTAAGGCGTCATGTTCATCAGCAATTTCATCAATTTTACGGTCCCTAATCTTTTTAATAGCAGCCTCGAAATTCGAAATTGAATTTCTGGTCTCGAGAGGGTCTGATGTTCTCTTTTGCAGCTGATTATACATGATGTCAACATGAGGCATGATTTGGTAATATATGGCCAACCAGAATTAAAAAGCCAAGTGTTCTAATTTTAAACGCCATCCTCGTGCTTGCGTAATTGTAGATGGCTGTCGAGAAGTACTTTCGAGTTGTTCCAGACATTCAATAAGGGCGCTTCTATTCTCGTACACTACTTCAACGGTCCTAGATTTAAAATTCCACCTTGTACTGGAAGCATGAGGAACCCTCCTGCCAAAAATCTCATTCAGCACCACAAATCGTTGTGGGGAGTTATGAAAGAAGCTGGGTATTTCATTCAGATCTGCGAAGAATATGCGTACTTCGGTATTCTGACCCGTAGCTTGTGCCATAATGAAGTTCAACGTATGAGCGTAACAGTGAACGTAGGGTGCATACTTAAAATCTTTCCGAATTAGAGCTTGAACTACTGAATGGCGTCCACTCTTTACGTTTGCTCCGGCATAACTCTGTGAAATTAATTTATCCGGATTGTCAAGTACGTTGTTTAAAGTATATTTCAGGCATTCTGATAATGTTTTAGCACTATGATCATCTTCTTCTTCTTCTTCTTCAAGTGCCTCGTCCTCCAAGAACATTGGCGATCAGTAGCATGATCTGCTGTTTGTCCATTGCTGTTCTAAACAGTGACACTGGATTAAGTCCAAACCACTGGCTTAAGTTCTTTAGCCAGGATATTCGTCTGCGTCCTGGACCCCTAATGCCATCAATCTTCCCTTGGATAATTAATTGAAAGAGGTGGTATTTGTTGTTGCGCATAAAATGACCAAAGTATTCTAGTTTTCTCCTTTTGATCATACTAAGAATGTCCAAATCTTTGTTCTTACGCCGCAGTACTTCCTTATTTGTGACTTTAGCTGTCCATGATATCCTTAAAATCCTGCGATACGTCCACATTACAAATTCTGTCAGTTTCTTACTTAAAACCTCGGTAAGTGTCCATGATTCAACTCCATAGAGCAGGACACTAAAAACGTAGCATCGTAGCAGTCGGGTGCGTAATGACAGACTTAAATCACGGCTGATCAAAACTTTTCTCGTTTTCATGAAAGAACTTCTGGCCTGCTCAATTCTACAGCGAATTTCTTGATTTAAGTCCCAGTTATCATTGATTTGACATCCTAAATATTTATACGATGAAACCCTTCCAATTCTTTTATTACCAAGTGTAAGAATGCCCTGAATTTCATCTTTGTTTCTACTGACAACCATCCACTTAGTTTTTTGTACATTTAAATGTAATCCCATGGCGTTACTCTCTTCAGAAATCGAATCCAGTAGTGTTTGTAGATCATCCATATTGTTGCAAGGATGACAGTGTTATCAGCATATCGGATGTTATTAATGATAGATCCATTTACTACTACTTCTTGAGACTTTCCATCAAGAGCATCTTGGAAAATCTTTTCAGAATAGATGTTGAAGAGGAGTGGAGAAAGAATGCAACCTTGGCGAACTCCCTTCATAATCGATACTTCTTCAGACAGCTGACCATCAACTGGTACAGCAGCACGTTGATTCCAGTACAGATTTCCAATTAATCAGATGTCACGTCCATCTAGTCCCATGTCACATAAAATGTTTATCATTTTATGGTGTTGAACAGTGTCAAAGGCTTTTTCATAATCGATGAAACACATGTAAACATCGACACGAACACCACGGCATCGTTGAATCAACAACTGAAGACTGATCAATGCCTCCCGAGTTCCGAAACCACTCCTGAATCCAAACTGTGTGCCACCAATGTTTTCCTCACATTTATGATATAACCTTAAGTGCAGGATTTTAAGGAATAACTTCAGGGCATGACTCATTAAACTGATCATTCTATAGTCATTGCAGCACGTTGCATTGGTCTTTTTGGGAATCGGTATAAAAGTTGATTTGAGCCAATCATGTTGTATCTATCCACTTCGATAGATGTTATTGAACACACCCACCAGCAAGGAAAGAGATCGTTCATCCTTGAGAAGCTTTAGTATTTCAATGTGGAATTCATCTGGACCTGGAGCCTTTCCACTCTTCGATATTGTTATAGCATGTTCAATTTCAGCTCTTGTAATATCTATGCCATCGCCAGTTCGAATACCATGGTCAACACTTCTGTTGTCTTCGAATAGAGTTTCAATGTAGTCCTTCCATTCTTCCAAATTCTCTTCAGTACTAGGGAGAATGATGCCACATCTATTTTTGAGAATCCCAATCCCTCTGCTCTTATAAATCCCAGCTGCTTGCTTAACCTTTTTATACATGTTGAACGAGTCATGCTTTGCACACAGTTCTTCTATTTCTCTAAATTCCTTTGAAAGTTGTTGTTATTTGGCAGTACGGATCACCTTCATTATTAATTTCTGCAATTCTCTGTACTTTATCGAGTCATTATTCTTGAAAGGTCTTCTGCAATCGATCAATTGTAGAATTTTCTCTGTCATCCAAGGTTTGCTTTTCCTACTATCCGTGGCCTGTAGTTTTTCACGACACTATGATCATCGGGTGAGAGAAAATTCCAGAATCGTTCAACTGGTTTGCCACTTGGAAGAACGTAACGCAACACGATGACCAACTGCGCAGCCGTTGATACATCGGTCGTCTCGTCTGCTATTATCGAGATAAAGTCCGCTGTGAATATTTCTTTCTTTATTTTCTCATGACAGATTTCAAGAATACAAGAGAGTAATTCATTCTGAATTTCTTTCGAGGTGCCCTTAAGAACTGTTGCTTTAGACATGCGATCTCTAAGCGCAACATCTAGCTCTGAACTAAAATTGACGAGGCCCGTAAATATGCCAGGATGTGACGATTCATTTGTCTCATGATGCCCACGAAGTGCTAATTCGAAGGCACCACATAATTTTACACAGTCAATGATTTTTTATAGTATATAACGATCTTTCCGCACTTGATCATTATGACTTTCCGCAGATTGCCTGTAAGCATTGTCAAGCTGCTGTCGAATATCATGCTTACCCAGGAGATCAAATTCAAGCTGAGCAATTATTATTATTCTCGTATCATAAACGTACATTGTAAATATATAACACAGTTATTATATTATCTTTGCCCAAAACTTGGCCACTTCCAGTGCTCTCTGTGTTCCCCAACGAAGATATTCTTCCGTGCAGGATGCTGGGCACAGTCGACACTCAGTCATATGCTGAACAGTGTGGTCTTCTCCACAATCACATTGAATATCATCCTGGTCAATGTAACCCCATCTTGCCATATTAACCTTTGATCTGCCTACTCTAGAGCGCAGTCTATTAAGTGACTTCCAAGTCGTCCATTCCTCGTCGTAGCCAGGAGGTAGAGTTTCAGACACATTTTCCCAACCAGGGGGAAGGTTGGTCGTAGCCCTCCACATTTGAAACCTAGCTTTTTCAGCAGTGGTTCTAAGTTCCTTTGATATTCTAAGGAAACTCTTCCTCGACTTCAGTCGTTGCGGTTGCGGTTCGTGTCCATATAGAGGATGAGTTATTTCATGCTCCACTGTCTTTCGTTCCTTGTTCGCAGCTATTTCTCTTCGAACAGGGGGTGGTGCTATTCCTGCGAGGAGATAAAGCCATTTGACTGGAGTTGATTTCAAGCAACCTGTTATAATCCTGCAGGTATCGTTGAGAGCTACATCCACCTGTTTGGCATGTGTTTAATTATACCAAACAGGAGAAGCATACTCTGCTGCAGAATAGCATAGTGCCATTGCTGAAGTTCGGATCGTTTCAGGTTGACTACCCCACTGAGATCCAGCCAGTTTGCGTAGGAGATTGTTCCTGGAAGAAACTTTCGACTTGGAGTTCATGCAGTGCTTCTTGAAAGTAAGAGATCTGTCAAGTGTCACTCCTAGATATTTTGGAGCCTCACAGTGTTCCAGTTCGAGCCCTGACCATACGATCTTTTACTTGCGAGCAGCTTCCCTATTTCTCAAATGAAAAGCACACACTTGTGTCTTTGAGGGGTTTGGCTTAAGCTGGTTTCTGTTGTAGAATCTGGAAAGATCTTTAAGGGCATTCGTGAGGGTGTTCTCCACTGATTCAAAATCTGCGCTCTGAGTGGCTAGAGCAAGGTCATCAGCATACAGGAAACTTCTGCTGTTCGGGGCTATAGGTTGGTCGTTTGTGTATATATTGAACAGGATTGGAGCCAGTACACTTCCTTGCGGGAGGCCGTTTTTCTGTAGTCTCCATCGACTACGCTGTCCTTGAAAGTCGACGAAGAACCTGCGATTTTGCAAAAGAGTGGCGATGAGCCTGGTTAGGCTAAAATCCTTGGTGAGGTTGTAGACCTTGACTAGTAGTAGCTGATGGTTGACAGTATCATACGCTGCTGATAAGTCGACAAATACCACTCCTGTCACCTTACGAGCTTCAAACCCATCTTCTATAAACTGTGTGAGATTTAGCAGTTGTCCAGTACAGCTTTTACCAGGGCGAAATCCAGATTGCTGAGGTATAAGTAAGGGGTCAATTACAGGTGATAGGCGATTTAAAATCAATCTTTCCAGCAGTTTGTAGAGGTGACATAGTAGTGCAACTGGTCTAAAATTATTTGGATTATTTCCTTCTTTGCCAGGTTTCAGCAAAGCGATCACTCGGCTCTTCCTCCATATCTTTGGAATTTGGCTTCTGCTCACACAGTTGTTGAAAAGTTGGAGAATCCATTTCTTTGTTGTTAAGCCAAAGTGTTTAATTTTCTCGGTCCGTATATCATCCAAGCCAGCTGATTTTCCATTTTTGCTCTGTTTGATAACCTTCTCTAATTCTTCCATGCTGAATGATGATGTTGCCTTCCCGTTCAGCAGTAACTGATGTGCTATTTGATTGGCAGTGATATTATGATGTGCAATGGTCTTAGTTGGGTCATTGCTTAGACGTCTCAGAAGTCTCCATGCTTTATGACTGTCTTTTTTCAGATCCAAGTTTTCAATAGTTTTTATCCACTGATCCCTTTTTGTCTCTCTTATAGAAGAAATGAGCTTGTTTCCTGCTTCCACAGTTGCTTCACTGAAAGGATTTTCTTCAAATAAGTTGCTATATTCTACTAGTAGGGTGGCTTGATCTGATGTAAGCCCGGGAATATAAGATGTTCGACAGCCACGGGGGATAGACATCCTTGAACATCTCTTTACAGCCATGGTAAAGGTGTCATAACATTCTGGTACTGGTTCTATGGAAGATACTTCGGTGTCCAGCAATTCTGTAAACCTCGACCAGTCAGCCTTCTTAAAGTTGAATCTCCTCCGAAAAGATACCTTCTGTGGTCTTATAGCAGCGAATAATTGGCACATTATTGGTCTGTGCTGTGAGTTTGGTATTGGAGAACAGACAGATTTTACACACTGTTGACTGATACTGCTGCTGCCAAATATGAGGTCAGGATTGTAAGCTCGCCTCCACCTGCCGCTGTTAAAGGATCCAGGTAGTTTTGCATCATGGATTAAAGTCAGATGATTTATTTCTGCCCATTCTTGTACTGCTGTCCCATTCTCATCTTCGTGATCGTAACCCCAAACAGTACTATGGCTGTTGAAATCGCCGATCACAATCTGCACATGTTTATTTTCAAAATTGGATGGTTTGTTAATAATGAATTCAGCACCAGGTGGTTTATAAAAGGATGAGATGGTACAATTAGTTGTTTCTAGGGTGAGGATTTCAATGTTGTTTTCTTCTGTAAATGCTGTAGATACAATTTGAATATCAGGATGAACAAAGATAGCACTTCCATATTTATCATGTGGTCTTTCAATGGCGAGACGCATTCCGCGTATTTTTGGTCTGCGCATGTCACACCGTCTATATGTCTCCTGTATGCACAGTACATGGCACTGGTGATGAGTGCATAGTTCTTGTAGCAATTCTTCTTTGGCAGGTGTTATGCCTTCCATGTTAATAGAGATAATCGTTAACTGTGGCCCTGAAAAGGGCTCGAAAATGGATGTTTCTGTTGTTTCTGAGAAATCATGTGTGTTTTTCAACTTTCATGTTTCTTTTTTTCCTGTGACAAATGGCCAAGGTCTGTGACACCTACTTTTGTCCAGTTTCCTTCTCCATCCCCATTTGAGAAACACAAACTCGGGAAACAGAAGAATCTATTAACATTATTACACCCACAAATCCTTTCTGCTCTCTTGTGTATGTCTGGTTTAAATTTCCGAACAATCCTCTTATCTTTATTTTTAGTCTGGTTGGTTAAATCAAGATCCGGATTTGGCCGCCCTACTGTTTTTATCTCTATTTTTTGCTCTAACGTAAAAGAGGAAAAGTTAGTTTTCATAAGCCATTGGACACCATTTAAAGCCATATTGTTTCTCCCTACCTGTCGGGCTGTCACACACACACACGGGAAAAAATAATCGAATTACACAGTCACTAATTTCGCGCAGTTAATAGGCACAAGGGAATACTGAAAGTAATTTACGTTCGCGTTCTTGACAGTGTGACTAACTTAAACCTGAGAAAATAGTGGAACTACTGTAGCGATTTGGGTTACTCCGGAGCGAAACAAGACACCTTTTTATGCCATTTTATTGGTATTATTTCAATCTAACTGAATCGTTTATTTAATTAGCCTTCTAATACAACAAATAGCTAGGTAGTTTACTTTATATAGATACATTTACGGATAAATTACGGGCGCATATAAACAGTCTAATGTGGCAGCCATGAAGCACCGATTCAAAAGCGCCCCTAAAGGCGACTTTCGCTGGCAGAGTGTGTACCTTTTGCGCAACCTTGAAGGGCCTGTTCTGGACTCACTGCCGGCAGTGAAAGAATACAGTAATCTTATTGCGCATGCGGGTAGGAATGATACACGTTTCGCTTGAATCCACCGTTCACTTTCCCTTCTACCCCCACCCGCTTCATGACCAAAGCCCACACTCTACGTTGCTCGCTTATTCCCTGCAGGAAAGATTGACCAAGGCTGGGGGTTCAAACCAGATCTTGCGCCGGATCGACATTCTCGCGCTCGCTACCTGCATTTGAACTTCGCGCTGTTTTCTGATAAATATTTCTGTTACATAGAGGGACAAAATGCTAAATATATTGTCAAATTTAGTGGGGGCTCATTGCGCCATTACGCTATAGCAAAAATCGCCACTGGTCCCAATATTCTACAGTCAACTAAATAGACTTTCTCGCTTGCTGGGCCCTAGGTTGCAGGTTCGTATCCTGGCGCAGTCAGCTGGCATTTGAGAGTGCGCAAATGCAAGGAAGCCGTCAGTAGATTTACTGGCACTTTTAAAGATCCCCTTCGGGACAAAATTCCGGCACCCCGGCGTCTCTAAAAGCCACAGTAGTTAAAAGGGACGTAAAACAAATATCATTATTATTATTATTATTATCAAATAAATAGTTCTTTTACATGAGCTACATTAACATGAAATACCAATGGGTATTTAATAATTTATTTCCAACTAATGGCAATAAAAATAAATTAATAACATTAATTATTTAAACTAGTTTCGGCTACATTATGGCCCTCCCCAGTGAGGTTTTTTTTAAGAAATGAAAGGAAACAAATATAATTGCGAGCAATGTGTTTGTTATAAATGAATTTAATCTTTGAAAATAAGTATGGGATATATCAAAATATTTTGAAAATTAGATCTGTTACAAATAATTGCCTTAAAATAATGAATACATAAAATAATTTAGTCAAAAAGACATCCAAATAGTTGGTGATTGTAAATTACTATAAAATAGACCGGCTTCTTTTTTTGTAAACATTATACTCTGGTGGTTTAAAGGGTGTCAAAAAGGCTCTTTGTGGAACGCAGCCAGGTTGGAATTTATAGGTATTAAGCTAGAGAATTCAGTGGGGAGCGTGATGATGCAGTGGCTTAGCTGCTTGTCTTTCACTCAGGCGGCTGGGGTTTGAATCCCGGTAACAGCGGAGTGGATGTTTCACCTGTAAAATCACGTGGTGTCAGGAAGGGCATCATCATCACCATTTCCCCTTATCCAGCTCCTGCCGGGTCGGGGTATTTATGGCAGTTCTCCACTTTCCTCTTTCCTTCCACCATTCTTCTTCCACGATCTTGTCCCAGTACAGATTTCTCTTTCGTACGCTGTTCTTCACTGAATCAATCCACCTTGTTCTAGGTCTTCCTCTTGCTCTCTTACCCTTGCACTTAGCCTCCAGCATCTGTCTTGGTATTCTATTTTCCTCCATCCTCTTTACATGTCCAAACCGCCTTAGTTTATTCTTCTCAATTCTCTCATTTAGTTTTTCCATCCCAACTTCCTTCCTAACATCTCCATTCCTCACTCTGTCTTTCCTTGTCTTTCCTATCATACTTCTTAGGAATTTCATTTCACTGGCTTGGATTCTACCCTCTTGCCTGCTTGTCAGGGTCCAAGTCTCAGCTGTATAAGTTAATATGGGAACATAGTACACTTTATACATTACCTCCTACTTTTCCTTGGTACTTCCTTATCCCAAACAAGTTTTCTTGCACTTTGATAGAATGCATTGCTCTGCTGTACCCTCCTGCCAACCTACCAGTTTGCATCAATTCACTTCCTAGGTATTTGAACGTGTCCTCAATTTCCAAACTCTGACTTCCAATTTTCACAGTGCCCTTTCCTTGTCTTTCCCCTCTTGTCATCACCATGGTCTTGCTTTTCTCTATACTGATTTTCAGGCCGTACTTCTGAATATTTTCGTTCAGAGCATCTAGTTGTTTTTGCACTTCTTCGGTGTTCCTTCCCCAGACCACAATATCATCTGCAAATAGCAGTAACTTCATTTCATTATGTCCATAAGCTTCCTTTGTTTTCTTTACAATTTCATCCATCACCATTATGAACAAGAGAGGTGACAGCACACTTCCCTCTGTCAGGAAGGGCATCCGGCCTTAAATCCCCAGCCAAAACCAAAATGATCCTGGTTGACTCCGGCGACCACAATTAATTGGGAAAAGCCGAAGAAAGTTTAGTTAGTTAAGCTAGAGAATTCAGTGCCAATAATTACACTTTGTTCACTTCAATCGCTTGATTAGGATAGAGAAATAATAATCACTTTTAGAAAATCTACGCTGCTGACGTCTTTTTGAAATTTTGAAAACTAAATAAATATTCGCTGTGCAATGTTTCAATGCCCTCGCTAGAAAAGTTATTTAAAAAATATGAAATATGGGTGACCACCAAGTTCTTTTTGTGCTTACCGAGTTTCTGAATGTCACATAAGGGAAGTTACTTTATAGTCTTCTGTAATCATGGGGCATACTGTGACCATTTGAAGGAGCGTCAGTTGCCAGTTATGGAGGTGTTGTTTTTGTCGCGGCTGTATTTGAATTTGAAACGAGTGCCCGACTGAGTTGAGATTCACCGCTGCAGAGTGCATGTTGGAGGAGATGCACGGACGACGATGCGCGTACGCATGCTAACACCTGGCGATCTGCAGGAGTCAAGCAAGCAGCTGTGAGGAGAGTGCCATTCGTTCTCGTGCAGTAATTCGTGCATGAACGGACGGCTCAATCAATCTTAGTTACGAGTACCATATCTGAAAGTCAAAAGTAGCCTACGGATGAGACATTATTCGCAATACGCTCATGATAGTTTTTACTAGGTGGGATCACTTTTGTGAGTGCAAAGTTGTGTTGGATAATACCCGAGCTCACAGCATATTTTAGCCGACGAGCTGGAACTAACTCCTGACACGAGTTATGTGAAGATAATACACACATCAAAAAAAGTTTTGCATCACCTCGGTTCCAAGAGTTCCGGAACCTTTAAATACAAAGGGAACAGAGATCAACACAAACAACATTTCAGCTCGTTTTATTGCTCATGAGACCCACACATTGCATGTTGTACCATCATACAGCTAGACTTTCAGCATTTGTGGTCCAGATTGCAGTACACACCACTACCTCTAATACCCAGTAGCACGTCCTCTTGCATTGATGCATGCCTGTATTCGTCGTGGCATACTATCCACAAGTTCATCAAGACACTGTTGGTCCAAATTGTCCCACTCCTCAACGACAATTCGGCGTAAATCTCTCAGAATGGTTGGTGGGTCAAGACGTCCATAAACAGCCCTTTTCAACATATCCCAGGCATGTTCGATGGGGTTCATGTCTGGCGAACATGCTGGCCACTGTAGTCGAGCGATGTCGTTATCTTGAAGGAACGCATTCACAAGATGTGCACGATGAGGTCGAGAATTGTCGTCCATGAAGACAAATGCCTCTCCAATATTCTGCCGATATGGGTGCACTATGGGTCGGAGGATGTCATTCAGGTATCGTAAAGCCGTTTCGGAGCCTTCCATGACCACCAGTGGCGTACGTCGGCCCCACATAATGCCACCCCAAAACATCAGGGAACCACCACCTTGCTGCACTCGCTGGACAGTGTGTCTAAGACGTTCAGCCTGACCAGGGTGCCTCCAAACACGTCTCCGACGATTGTCTGGTTGAAGGCATATGCGACACTCATCGGTGAAGAGAACGTGATGCCAATTCTGTGGGGTCCATTCAGCATGTTGTTGGGCCCATCTGTACCGCGCTGCATGGTGTCGGGGTTGCAAAGCTGGACCTCGCCATGGACGTCGGGAGTGAAGTTGCGCATCATGCAGCCTATTGCGCACAGTTTGAGTTGAAACACGACGTCCTGTGGCTGAACGAAACGCATTATTCAACATGGTGGCATTGCTTTCAGGGTTCCTCCGAGCGGCAATCCGTAAGTAGCGGTCATCCACTACAGTAGTAGCCCTTGGGCGGCCTGAGCGAGGCCTGTCATCGACAGTTCCTGTATCTCTGTACCTCCTCCATGTCCGAACAACATCGCTTTGGTTCACTCTGAGACGCCTGGAAACTTCCCTTGTTGAGAGCCCTTCTTGACACAAAGTAACAATGCGGACGCGATCAAACTGCGGTATTGACCTTCTAGGCATGGTAGAACTACAGACAACATGAGCAGCGTACCTTCGTCCTGGTGGAATGACTGGAACTGATCGGCTGTCGTACCCCCTCCGTCTAATAGGCCCTGCTCATGCATGGTTGTTTACATCTTTGAGCAGTTTTAGTGACATCTATGAACAGTCAAAGGGACTGTATCTTTGATACAATATACACAGTCAACGTCTATATGCCGGAGATCTGGGAACCGAGGTGATGCAAAACTTTTTTTGATGTGTGTATCTTCTAACAGGGTAGATTACTGGATAGCAGATAACATGGAAAATAAGGCTGAACCGGTGTGTAAGTGTACTGCGATAACTACAGAAAGATTATGAGCAAGTAACCGTGAACATTATTGTGATTATCGGAGATATTTCGGAACGGCAAAACACCGGGGGATTGTCGTGAAATCAGTGAAATTTTTAGACACGTGTTAGGTAGATTTCATTAGAAAGCCAACTATTGCAATGGGTCCCATGTTTCGACTTCCGGAAAATGTCGACATATCTTCGCGTTTCACATCCCCCAGACCCCAAAACCACCGTCAGTTCAAAAGTTTATATATAATTTATGTATATATATATATATATATATATATATATATATATATATGTATAGATATCAGTTTCTTGTGGACACGATAACTGCCGTACTTTTGCACCAATCACTTTGAATTTTTTACATAATATGTATCCCCTTAAAATCTCGGTCGAGATCGTTAATGGGCTAAAACGGTCAAAGGGGGTGAATATGGGAGGCTTTTTTCGAAAAATTGAAATATAGCTATAACTCTCTTAATATCTGAAATATTGAATCCATTCTAAGTTCATACTATGTGTCGGATAAGGCCCTAAAATTTATGTTTGAAAAGTTTTTTTATAGCACCAACCATTGACCAAAGGGGTGGGAAAAAGTGGGTTTTTCGAGAAACAATAATCATATCTCTGTTAATAGGCCAATATAAAAACCGTACAAAATGGACAATATTCCTCCAATAATTACCTAAAACTTTTGTCTGAAAGAATTTTCGATTTGACCCACCATTACGCCACGGGGTGAGTAAAATGATTTAAATTATAAGAAAATTCCAAGTGCCAAGAGAGGTTGCCATGACAACTTTACTTTTAATTGATAAGGGATGAGCCATCA
Source organism: Meconema thalassinum (assembly GCA_946902985.2). Taxonomy (NCBI): domain Eukaryota; kingdom Metazoa; phylum Arthropoda; class Insecta; order Orthoptera; family Tettigoniidae; genus Meconema; species Meconema thalassinum. The sequence goes on along the minus strand of OX336388.2, from coordinate 596,698,581 downwards.
GCAGTTTCTATGACAACGCCACTGCACGAGATCACATTCAGTTTTCATATGTCTGTGGGAAGCGACTTCGGTATCGGAACTGGTAGCATGCTGAACTTCTATGTCCAAGGTCGCGGGTTCAAACCCGGCTGCAGTCGTCGGATTTACTAAGAGCGCTAAAAAAAACTGAGTATGCTTTCCTTCGGAGGGGAAGTTCCAACGTTCGTTGCGAGTTCATGGTTCCGGTGGCATCTAGTAGCCAAGTTCACAGCTAGGTGTCGTTGATGGTAGTATTTTTAGCCGACTTTTCACATTTTGCAAAAATGAGGAAAAAGTAGACTTATGAGATCGATCCGGGAAAATGTGTGTCTGTCTGTCTGTCCTTCTGTCTGTCTGTCTGTCTGTCTTTCTGTCTGTCTGGCTGTGTGTGTGTCCCCCCCTATCAACTCCTAAACGGCTGCAGCAATCAAAACCAAATTTAGTATGAGTAAAGATGTGCACCGGAATATCTCACGTCCATATTTGAAAATGATGTCAGTGCTACCAACTGCTGAAAAAAAGCACTAGAAATTTGAGCTCCATGTTGGATATCTTGCAAGGTATGCATGGGAGCTATTCCAAAATTGGCACACATGTAGATAAGACTATTTAAGTTTAATTTCCAGGAGTCCAACCATGACAGTGTTGCCAAAATAATTTTAAGCCTTCTGATAGGTCCAATGTTTAAATGCATATAACTTCTACACTATCAATTGGATTTCAACCAAATTTTGTATGTAATATCTGTACATAAGCAGATATGACTGCGCGTATTCTTAAGAGCCACCAGGGCTGCCAACTGTTAATAATTGCTCTCTCTATTTATTTATTTTATCCAAATACCAATATATCAGAAGTATGCAAGCCAACAGCTTTAAACTATGCACACGTATATTCTGACATTTTAGATTAATTTGGAGTAACTTATATACGTCATTTCTACCAACATGATTATAAGCCTGCAGATAGTACCAATTTTTAAATACATGTAACTTCTATACTATCAATTGGAATTCAACCAAATTTCGTATGTGCTATGTGTACCATAACAGATATGACTATAAGTATTGTTAAGAGAAATCAGGGCTGCCAACTGTTAATAAATGCTGTCTATATTTTTTTACCCTAATATCAATATATCAGAAAGTATGTAAGCCAACAGCTCTATACTTTGCACACGTATAGCACCTGACATTCTAGATTAATTTGGAGTAATTAATACAAGGCAGTGCTGCCAACATGATTCTATGCCTGCTGATATGTCCAATTTTAAAATACATGTAACTTCTATACTAACAAATGGATTTCATCCAAAATTGGCACAACAAGATATCATAATATTTCAGATTATTTCTGACCAGCACACGCATGACATTGTTGGCAACAAGCTTTTACGCGTGCTGATAGATCCAGTGTCTAACTGCATGTAACGTCCATTGGACTTCAACCAAATTTTGTATTCTGTACCTTAAGAAATGGAACTAAGAATATATTCAGTCACCAGAGCTGCCAACTGTAGTGCTCTATTAGGCTACATTATACCAGGTATATTTTGAACTAATTAGATATTTCGATATTACCAACTTAATTTCGTCATTATTCTATATAGGTTCATATTCTGTAGAATAATCATTGGCATGAAAAGTAGGCTGTATAGTTCCTCACGGAACTTCTTGTTAATTATGTAGCCTAATTTAGGTAGATTTCATCAGAAAGCTAACTATTGCAATGGGTGCCATGTTTCGACTTCCGGAAAATTTCGACATATCTTTGCGTTTCACAATCCCCAGACTCCAAACCACCGTCAGTTCAAAAGTTTATATATATATATATATATATATATATATATGTGTGTATTGTGACCGATATCGCATGGTTTGAGAGCTCTGGCAACGTCGCATAGACGGGGGAAGAAAGCAAGCGGAAGTAACCTGAGGTTGATGTTTTTACGTCATGGACATAGTCGACAGTATGACTAGGCGAAGGTTCCAGAAGTGTAGAGGGCGCTGATGAGCTCCAGGAAAAGTTGAGGTGGAAAGGTCGCACCGGAGAAGCGGGTCACTTTCTTTCCTATCACCATACAACGAGGTTCACTTTTATTTTGCATCGCCGTCCAACGAAGTTCACTTTCTTTTGTGTCGCCGTACGCCGAAGTTCATCTTTATTTTTGTGTCGCCGCACGCTGAAGTTCCTAACAAGTGTGTAGTAGCAGTCGTACCGTGGCCGCTTGGAACCAGTGTGGTACTCCGACAGTTTTTGGGACATAGCTGAAAGGCTCAGTATTATTTCTTGCGTGGACAGCTCTGTGTTAACGAATACTAAAGCTGAATGTGGCGAGGTGATATTATGACGCAGATCATAATGCATTATGTTGTGGGACACTAGTCATTTGTACGATGAAGTGCCAGCAGACACACGTGGTGCCTCAAGCTTTTACCAGGTACGGGACTGTATGGGCCGTGCGCTATATAATTGACGCCCAGAACATATGAACGAAGCGATGTGCTTTTGTTTGACGAGCAGACAAATGAGTATCCAGGGTCAGTGAACTATGAGAGATAAACTGAGTGTAGTCCAAATATAGAGCGACATTCTAGGTCAAGGACGGACGTAATCTCTCATGAGTACAGGCTTGTGTAGACGCATACGATATAACCTGTGCCGTTATAGAGTTATTTTCACGGCCATGAGTTGATATTACTTGGCATATTCGACATGAAGATTGCAGCGATGTATTGGACGGACATAAAGGCTATCAGTACAGACCAGTGCGAGTTTTGTGTCAAGAACTTTACGAGCGAAGAGATGGCAAGCTAAGTTTAGTATGTGGAAGCTGTTACGATGACGTGGAAACGAAGGCGAGCCAGGACCATGGACACCCGAGGGTCGCGAGCTGGATCCAGGACGAGAGGGGAGGATGTTCAATGGGAAGAACGTGGACCCAAACCCCCAGGAAACGTGTCAGCGGAACCAAGACTGAGGTGGCCGAAAGGTACTGAAAACCATGTTAATTCTTAAGTAGTGGTTAATGGGTAGTGGTTACTAAGATTTGGACAGTTGGGCAAAAATCGAAATAGAAGTTAATCAATAAGGATAAAATGCGATATAATGACATGATTATTAGGATAGTAAATTTTAAGTTTTCTTTTGAGAGGTTAAGGCAGTTTTCTTTAGGATTTTAAAATAAATATATGGATGCTTTAAAATATAATTTGAGTACAGGGATCTTTCAGCGTGTTAAGTCGCTGTGTTCTTTGAATTGGTGCAACCTGGATGACAATTTATGGTTTGAACAGGCTTAAATTACAAGGGATTCATTTACACTTAATGGGCCACATTTTGTGCGCACATCATATTTATGCTAAACACTCACACGTCACTGAGGTTTCCCTTTACATGCTAACATGAGGAGATGCGTTTGGTAGGTGACTGATACAAGGTTGTGTAAATAATTATACTGCATTGATAAAATAGCAGGGTTGCCTAATACGAAGTTATGATGAAACTGAAGGTTCTCGCTATAGCGAGGTGAATAAAATAAATGATTATAATTAATGTTAAGTGATAGGTTCAAGTATATGAAATTTTGAGGCAATTGTCAGTTGAAAATAATACAGATAGGCAGAGGCCATCTACTTAAATGTTTATGGTGTAGTTATAAATATGTGAAGAGCATGCAGTGATTAATAAATAAATAAATAAATATCTGGGATCATAAAGATGTTACAATGTAAAGTGATAAATGTAAAAGCCAACAACCAGTCATTTTTCTGAGTGAGGCACAGCTGAACGAAAACCAGTGAAAATAATAATGAAAGTATTTAATACATGAATAAAAGGTCTGAAAATAAATTCTTTAACGCCAGTGACATCCATACATAAAATATTCTTTTTCCTATTTTGGTGATAACATTTAGTTAGAAGGAGATCGAATGAGGCAACATTTTTTTCTTTGAATATCTTCTCAGATTTATGCACCTGCTCATTTATGGACTATTAACGGAGAGGTGACATAGCATTTTGAAGTAATGGTTGTAATACTAGGGTGATAAGCCTCTGATCTCCGTAAGTTATTTTGTATCCAAAGATTAGGACGCCCGGAGATTTTTGTCCTCATTAATTTGAATTTTTGCTTCTGCGTCATTTATTTGTTTGCACATCAAGAGTAATTTTGAGAAGTCTCCGAGCGAAGGTAGGCTTCTGTGTTTGATTCTATGTATTTAGTGGTGTGGTTCTGTAATAAATGGTGGATGAGTTTTATCTTAACAGCGGAGTTTTTTGTCATTCTTGTTCATTGTCATACTTGTGTGTCCACCGGATCAATTTTGAGATTTTACCCCAGTTGTACCCATCATTATAAAGACCCCGGGATTGCTTGAATCTCGTTCCCGACACAGTTTTTTTAAGGCCAAAATTGATTCGGACATTCAAGATTTTTTTTCCTTTCGAGTTGTACCGAATTCTGGGTGAGGGTTGAAGTGTGTGTCGGGCCACCCAATCCAAAGCCAGATTATCGGGCACAACAAGATGGCGCCCACCGTGTAATGGCCTCGAACTGGGAATATCGTACCACGCAGTGGTATAGCCGACATTTTGAACTCGAAAAAATTGGAACACCAGAGGAGAGTGACAAGATGGTGGACGGCCATGTGGCACAAATGGAATGGAGAGAAAACCAATTGAGTGCTGGTACCCCATTTTATTGTGCGATATGTCTGTCAGTCTGTTAACGTTCACTTTGTAGGATTTTTGTGTGTGTTTGAATGACATAGAACGAAGCGATTCAGTAACGTTAGATCGCTGTGTTTAAGCGATACCATCCACATTTATTATTTCCACATGATATTAGATTTTGATTCCACTGCCAAATTGAAGTAACCACTAGTCCTTAGTCTAAGTTAGTCACTAGTTGTAACAGCTTCCATGTTTATTTGTTGTGAAATATGGGAGAATTTGATGAAATTAAGGGATTGATGGGACAGCTAGGAGAGAAGCTAAAGGAGTTAGCTAAAAGTCAAAAGAATATGGAGGTAGGTTTGAAGACTCAATGGAAAGACTAAGAAGGTGGTTTGAACACTAATCTAGATGGGTTGGTTAGACAGTTGATTAAGATGCAGGAAGGAATAAACGCTAAATTTGAAGGTCTAGACACTCAACTTAAAGGTTTCAACACAAAATTGAAAGATTTAGACACTAAATTTGAAGGTTTAGACACTCAATTCAAAGGTTTAGACACTCAATTTAAAGGTTTCGACACCAAATTCAAAGATTTAGATACTAAATTCGAAGGTTTTGAAAAAAATCTTGGAATTCAGTCAGGGGACTTGCAAGGAGGATTGGAATTATTTAAGGAGCACCAATTCGATATGAAACAGTACATGGAGAAGGCTCAAGCCGAAATGACGGATTTAAAGCAACAAATTAAGAGGGATAAGGTCGAAATTGAAAGTAATATGGGGACACAGTTGAAATCATTGGAGAAAACCGTTCAAGAGAAAATGGATCGAAGCGTGGAGGCATTGACCGCCAAGATGGAAGAAAGGGATAAAGCAATCAACGCAGAGGTCTTAGTGTTAAAGGAAGAGGCGAAAGTAGTACAGCAGAGATTAGCGAAAGATACCAGGAGCATGACCGATAAAATGTCTGAATTCACCATGGAGCAGGAATGCAAGATGGAAAGTCTTAGGAGTCAGATGGGGGAAATGAAATTAGAGTTAAACGACGAAATTAAAACACAGATTGCAACAGCGGTTTCGACAGTACAAGATAAAGTGAGTATTACTCACGGAGAACAGTTAAAGAGAATTGTTGAATTAGAAGGAAAGATGGTAGAAGCAAAATCGATAGATGTAAACAAGGAACCAAGTCCGACAGGAACAACATACACACCATTCAGTTACAGCTCAACTCAACCGATTACCATCATTAGGAATCAGGAGGACCGCCCAAAAAAAATTCAAATTTGACTGGCATTACACCCATTGAATTCCTGCGGGACCTGAAGGAATACATGGATGAACATAGGGTTCCTAAAGAGAGAGAAATGAGGGTAATAGAAAGAGCTCTTGAAGGCCAACCGCTAAACTGGATGCGAGCTTTTAGGAATCAGTTTAGAGGGTACGATGACTTTGCGAATGCTTTTCTGAAGAGATTTTGGTCCTCAGAAGATCAACAAAGTATAAGGGCTGAATTATACTCAAAGAAATACGCGACTACCAGGCCAACACAATACGCTGGGTATTTCACGAATTAGGTAGCCAGGCTACAATTTTTGGATCCACCGTTGGAGGAGCAGGATTTGGTGCATGCCATAATACAGCAATATCCGGTAGAAGTCCAGCGTGTATTAATTGCATCGGGTGCAAATAGACTCGAGGTGTGTGACGAGATTTTGAGGAAACTAGACCACACGAGCAAGATGACGGAACCTCGTAGTCCAAGGACAGAACAGAGAGAGGCAAATATGGTGGTAATGGATCGTATGGCGCAGACGGAACCTCAGCGAAGTTATGGAAGGAACGATAGAGATGGAAGGGATGAAGGAAATGGCTTAAACAGATACAGGAATCAAGGAAAGCCATATGACCGGAGGCCATATTATCAGGATAGAAGTGGACGATTTAATCAGAGGGACTACGGAAGGTCAGGATATAGAGGGAGAGAATCGTGGTCACGTGATCGGAGACCATACAATAACTACCCAAGATACGGGAATCAAGAAAGGCAAAATTATAGGCCATCATTAGAAGAACGTCACCAAGAAAGCCGGAGATACATTGAACAATTAAGGGAAAAGGAACAAGAAGAAGAAGAATCTCAGGCAAAACAGCATGAGGAATCGAAACCAGGCACCAGTGGAGTCAAATCAGGAAAGATAAGCTGACAGGAAGGAAATGCTGAGTTTGGACAGGGACTCACAGGCAGTAATAACGATTTTTTGCCCATTAATAATGATTTTCGCCCAGATGTCATGACAGTCCAAATTCAAGCCATTCACAGCATTACTGATGATGATAGGAGATATGAAGACCAAGACGAAGAAGAAAGTAGAATGAGTGAAGAATAGATAGAGCTAACGTTTCAGGAGGAGAATACCACAGAAGAAGATGAAACTGAGAGAGTTATAGGCAAATTCAACGCAGCTAGCCTTAATGGTACCAAAAGAGAGAGTAAGCATGCGATATGGAGAACTTATTGAAGAAGTAGATTGTTAACCCAACAGAATAATAATAATCGAGATGTTTCACGCTTATTATTATTCCTGGTTGAGGGGGATTTGTGACCGATATCGCATGGTTTGAGAGCTCTGGCAACGTCGCATAGACGGGGGAAGAAAGCAAGCGGAAGTAACCTGAGGTTGATGTTTTTATGTCATGGACATAGTCGACAGTATGACTAGGTGAAGGTTCCAGAAGTGTAGAGGGCGCTGATGAGCTCCAGGAAAAGTTGAGGTGGAAAGGTCACACCGGAGAAGCGGGTCACTTTCTTTCCTATCACCATACAACGAGGTTCACTTTTATTTTGCATCGCCGTCCAAAGAAGTTCACTTTCTTTTGTGTCGCCGTACGCCGAAGTTCATCTTTATTTTTGTGTCGCCGCACGCTGAAGTTCCTAACAAGTGTGTAGTAGCAGTCGTACCGTGGCCGCTTGGAACCAGTGTGGTACTCCGACAGTTTTTGGGACATAGCTGAAAGGCTCAGTATTATTTCTTGCGTGGACAGCTCTGTGTTAACGAATACTAAAGCTGAATGTGGCGAGGTGATATTATAACGCAGATCATAATGCATTATGTTGTGGGACACTAGTCATTTGTACGATGAAGTGCCAGCAGACACACGTGGTGCCTCAAGCTTTTACCAGGTACGGGACTGTATGGGCCGTGCGCTATATAATTGACGCCCGGAACATATGAACGAAGCGATGTGCTTTTGTTTGACGAGCAGACAAATGAGTATCCAGGGTCAGTGAACTATGAGAGATAAACTGAGTGTAGTCCAAATATAGAGCGACATTCTAGGTCAAGGACGGACGTAATCTCTCATGAGTACAGGCTTGTGTAGACGCATACGATATAACCTGTGCCGTTATAGAGTTATTTTCACGGCCATGAGTTGATATTACTTGGCATATTCGACATGAAGATTGCAGCGATGTATTGGACGGACATAAAGGCTATCAGTACAGACCAGTGCGAGTTTTGTGTCAAGAACTTTACGAGCGAAGAGATGGCAAGCTAAGTTTAGTATGTGGAAGCTGTTACGATGACGTGGAAACGAAGGCGAGCCAGGACCATGGACACCCGAGGGTCGCGAGCTGGATCCAGGACGAGAGGGGAGGATGTTCAATGGGAAGAACGTGGACCCAAACCCCCAGGAAACGTGTCAGCGGAACCAAGACTGAGGTGGCCGAAAGGTACTGAAAACCATGTTAATTCTTAAGTAGTGGTTAATGGGTAGTGGTTACTAAGATTTGGACAGTTGGGCAAAAATCGAAATAGAAGTTAATCAATAAGGATAAAATGCGATATAATGACATGATTATTAGGATAGTAAATTTTAAGTTTTCTTTTCAGAGGTTAAGGCAGTTTTCTTTAGGATTTAAAAATAAATATATGGATGCTTTAAAATATAATTTGAGTACAGGGATCTTTCAGCGTGTTAAGTCGCTGTGTTCTTTGAATTGGTGCAACCTGGATGACAATTTATGGTTTGAACAGGCTTAAATTACAAGGGATTCATTTACACTAATGGGCCACTTTTTGTGCGCACATCATATTTATGCTAAACACTTACACGTCACTGAGGTTTCCCTTTACATGCTAACATGAGGAGATGCGTTAGGTAGGTGACTGATACAAGGTTGTGTAAATAATTATACTGCATTGATAAAATAGCAGGGTTGCCTAATACGAAGTTATGATGAAACTGAAGGTTCTCGCTATAGCGAGGTGAATAAAATAAATGATTATAATTAATGTTAAGTGATAGGTTCAAGTATATGAAATTTTGAGGCAATTGTCAGTTGAAAATAATACAGATAGGCAGAGGCCATCTACTTAAATGTTTATGGTGTAGTTATAAATATGTGAAGAGCATGCAGTGATTAATAAATAAATAAATAAATATCTGGGATCATAAAGATGTTACAATGTAAAGTGATAAATGTAAAAGCCAACAACCAGTCATTTTTCTGAGTGAGGCACAGCTGAACGAAAACCAGTGAAAATAATAATGAAAGTATTTAATACATGAATAAAAGGTCTGAAAATAAATTCTTTAACGCCAGTGACATCCATACATAAAATATTCTTTTTCCTATTTTGGTGATTACATTTAGTTAGAAGGAGATCGAATGAGGCAACATTTTTTTTCTTTGAATATCTTCTCAGATTTATGCACCTGCTCATTTATGGACTATTAACGGAGAGGTGACATAGCATTTTGAAGTAATGGTTGTAATACTAGGGTGATATAGCTCTGATCTCCGTAAGTTATTTTGTATCCAAAGATTAGGACGCCCGGAGATTTTTGTCCTCATTAATTTGAATTTTTGCTTCTGCGTCATTTATTTATTTGCACAACAAGAGTAATTTTGAGAAGTCTCCGAGCGAAGGTAGGCTTCTGTGTTTGATTCTATGTATTTAGTGGTGTGGTTCTGTAATAAATGGTGGATGAGTTTTATCTTAACAGCGGAGTTTTTTGTCATTCTTGTTCATTGTCATACTTGTGTGTCCACCGGATCAATTTTGAGATTTTACCCCAGTTGTACCCATCATTATAAAGACCCCGGGATTGCTTGAATCTCGTTCCCGACACAGTTTTTTTAAGGCCAAAATTGATTCGGACATTCAAGATTTTTTTTCCTTTCGAGTTGTACCGAATTCTGGGTGAGGGTTGAAGTGTGTGTCGGGCCACCCAATCCAAAGCCAGATTATCGGGCACAGTATATATATGCATAAATATATATATATATATATATATATATATATATATCAGTTTCTTGTAAACAAGATAACTGCCGTAATTTTGCACCAATCACTTTGAATGTTTTACATAGTATGTAACCCCTTAAAATCAATCAATGAGGTCTGATCCTCCTACGAAAACCTGCATATTTTGCCTATTATAGCCTATCCCCTAGTTTGCCCGGTGAAATCTACCTTCGCCTTCCGGCGTGCCGAGAGGATTTCTTTTTTTCATAGCAGAAGCTATGGTGTTAAGAAAATTCGATCAGGAGGTCATGGTAGCGATACGCCGTTATGAACGTTAAGAACCTACCATGAGTCGAGCCATTACTATGGTGCACTATTTTTGAATTGGGTGTACGATGGATACCGATGTGTGGAGACTTGGGACTTGGACCAGTGGAGCCAGGAAGGTGACCTGTACACATTCCATCTACAGAGGAACGCATGGGACTTTATGCTCAGACCAAGGACATTCCACCGGAGCACGAGCCTTCTTCAAGAACATCTGAAATGGACGTGAGCCCCATATTCTATTTTAATAGCTAGTATCGGTGAATATCGGACTATAGACTACACCATTCAACCATGTAGGAATCGTTTTACACGCCATGAATCTTTATTTTCTATATTATGCTGGAGCATAAGCATGGAGCCCTTAGATGTTGTCCAGTCTTTGATTTTTTGAGATAGTATATCCACGATAGGCATATCGTAGAATGAGTATATTTTTTCGAAGGCATCCAGCTATTCTAGTTAGACAGGAGTTTGATCCAGATAGTTGTTGTACAGTTCTGTAAATATTTTTATGGCACATTGTTATTATAAGCTACCGTGTTGGGATAGTTGATTGGTAACTTTGATTATTTAAATGTAAATTCTTTGTCGTTTTGATTCGATTCGTCTTAGATGAGTTCTAATTATCATTTATCGTGATGTGATTCGATTTTTATTGTAGTTCAGGATTTCTTTAATAATGATAATGCAGAATGATCATGTATTGGAAATTACATGTGGGATTAAGGAAGAATATTTATAACAATTTAATGGATCTTATGAAAAATAGAACATGGTAATTACCCATGAGAATGTCATACTTAATAATATATAATAATAATATTAATAATAATAATAAAATAATGCATGAGTTTGAATAATTTTTGTGATGTTTAACTTAAAAAATATGAGTTAATGAGAACGTAGAAATGAGAAATAAATACTGAATTAATGCACATTGAAATGATAAAGCAGTCGTAACGAAGTTTTGTTATTAGAGCAAGGTATATCAATTAGGAGGATTTTTGTTATGGTGACAAGCGGATAATTGAACAGGTTAATTGGAAACAGTTACTTATAACATCCACATGATAAATTTGGTAGGGTGATGAGTTAAATTGGGAATGCGTGCGAGCTTTTTTGTCCCATTAATAATTATGATAATCCTTTCTTCTTCTTTCATCGGCTTTTCCCAACTAATTGGGGTCGCCGGAGCCAACCACGCTCATTTTGGTTTTGGCCGGGGATTTAAGGCCGGATGCCCTTCCTGACGCCACGTGATTTTTCAGGTGAAAATTCCACCCCGCTGTCACCGGGATTCGAACCCCAGCCGTGCGGGTGAAAGGCGAGCAGCTAAGCCACTGCGCCACCACGCTCCCCAATTATGATAATCCTTTAAATACAATAAATATGACTGGATGGAAATTCGATGTGTGAAAATAAGGTATAAAAGAAATAGAGTTGTTGAATATAATGAAATGTTGGAATTTGGAGGATATTGCCTCATATTACTCAAAAGAAGGGTAGTGCCACAGTTACAACCCCACGCCACTATCCGGATATTGTCATCAGCGGAATTCTAGATTGTGCTTTAATTTGCTCTAACCATAATTAAATGTTTTCTTGTTGAATGATATAAACCTGCAGATAGATTAAAATGCTTAATAATCTTGCCATATTGTGATATTATGGAATAAATCAAATTGATAAAGTGCATAGAGAAATAGGGCATTTAAAATTCGGCCTCATGTTCCGATGAATATTTTGAAATAGCTACGAATCATCCATAAGTGTTTGAAATTAATTGGAATAATAAGGTTGAGTTGCAATCAGCATCACAGAATAATTTATCCCATAATTTATTTATTTTTGAGAATACATCACAGATCCATAATTTATAAATTCTGATATGATTATTCCTTTGTGTAATAAATGAAATTTAAACTGTATTATATTTCTAATGGAGCTTGACTTGATCTGACTTGCATTGAGTTGCGTAATTAAAAATTCTAGTAATGTTTTGGAATTTCTTCTCGTTTCATGGAAGAGAATATCCGATAGGATTAATTATCCATGATTTTTGGAAATATGGAAAAGTGTAGAATTTTGAAAATAAAATTTTATTCGAGTGTTTAATAGGACGATCAGTAATCTACACATCTTGAATACTGTAAATAACGTTTAAAATATAATGGAATACCATGATGGACTATTAATTTCCTGAGTATTCTAACCAAAGCGAATGTTTAAAAATCGTTGATTTCTTTGCAAAATGAAATTTTTGGAACGTTATTCAACGCCTATGATTAAATACACACATCAAAAAAAGTTTTGCATCACCTCGGTTCCAAGAGTTCCGGAACCTTTAAATACAAAGGGAATAGAGATCAACACAAACAACATTTCAGCTCGTTTTATTGCTCATGAGACCCACACATTGCGTGTTGTACCATCATACAGCTAGACTTTCAGCATTTGTGGTCCAGATTGCAGTACACACCACTACCTCTAATACCCAGTAGCACGTCCTCTTGCATTGATGCATGCCTGTATTCGACGTGGCATACTATCCACAAGTTCATCAAGACACTGTTGGTCCAAATTGTCCCACTCCTCAACGACAATTCGGCGTAAATCTCTCAGAGTGGTTGGTGGGTCAAGACGTCCATAAACAGCCCTTTTCAACATATCCCAGGCATGTTCGATAGGGTTCATGTCTGGCGAACATGCTGGCCACTGTAGTCGAGCGATGTCGTTATCTTGAAGGAACGCATTCACAAGATGTGCACGATGAGGTCGAGAATTGTCGTCCATGAAGACAAATGCCTCTCCAATATTCTGCCGATATGGTTGCACTATGGGTCGGAGGATGTCATTCAGGTATCGTAAAGCCGTTTCGGAGCCTTCCATGACCACCAGTGGCGTACGTCGGCCCCACATAATGCCACCCCAAAACATCAGGGAACCACCACCTTGCTGCACTCGCTGGACAGTGTGTCTAAGACGTTCAGCCTGACCAGGGTGCCTCCAAACACGTCTCCGACGATTGTCTGGTTGAAGGCATATGCGACACTCATCGGTGAAGAGAACGTGATGCCAATTCCGTGGGGTCCATTCAGCATGTTGTTGGGCCCATCTGTACCGCGCTGCATGGTGTCGGGGTTGCAAAGCTGGACCTCGCCATGGACGTCGGGAGTGAAGTTGCGCATCATGCAGCCTATTGCGCACAGTTTGAGTTGAAACACGACGTCCTGTGGCTGAACGAAACGCATTATTCAACATGGTGGCATTGCTGTCAGGGTTCCTCCGAGCGGCAATCCGTAAGTAGCGGTCATCCACTACAGTAGTAGCCCTTGGGCGGCCTGAGCGAGGCCTGTCATCGACAGTTCCTGTATCTCTGTACCTCCTCCATGTCCGAACAACATCGCTTTGGTTCACTCTGAGACGCCTGGAAACTTCCCTTGTTGAGAGCCCTTCTTGACACAAAGTAACAATGCGGACGCGATCGAACTGCGGTATTGACCTTCTAGGCATGGTAGAACTACAGACAACATGAGCAGCGTACCTTCGTCCTGGTGGAATGACTGGAACTGATCGGCTGTCGTACCCCCTCCGTCTAATAGGCCCTGCTCATGCATGGTCGTTTACATCTTTGAGCAGTTTTAGTGACATCTATGAACAGTCAAAGGGACTGTATCTTGGATACAATATACACAGTCAACGTCTATATGCCGGAGATCTGGGAACCGAGGTGATGCAAAACTTTTTTTGATGTGTGTAGTATAGGATCCCAGGGGGAGCGCAGAATGTTATTTTTTTCAGATTGGTGTTTAGTTTTCTCCCTGAGTATGCCTCTTGTAAAGATTAGGATGGTTGAATGGATCACTTAAATTGATGCAAATTTTATCTTAACTGATACTGTGGTCATTCATGATTCTTGAAATATGCCTTCTATCCTTGCTGTAGTGTGCATCTGGGGAAGAGCAGAGCTTTTATTTTTCATTCTACAACGCTTGTTGTTTGCTCACAGTTAACCCCGAGATATTTTGAGTCTTGTGCTCGGCTGTTGTTCGGATGCGCACTTGTGTGGTCGTGGGACGTCCGTCAAACGGTCACAATACGACCACGCTGTTCCACCCCTTAGCAGAACAATAACTAGTAACATCTATAATCACATACAAGTTTAGGTAGTTATCTGCAATCGTTTTGGGCATATTGCGAACTGATGACAAATTTCGTGCGGCCACCTTGTTGGATTGGGAACAATTGTTGATATTTCAAAGGCGAAGTGTGGGCTAGTCGGGTTAGTTGTAATTCCTACCACGTTTCATTGTAATCGCATTAGCCAGTCAAAACGTATTAGGGACACATACACATACTGACAGAAAGTGTTCTCATATGCCTATGATTCATATTGTCAAAATAGGCTAAAATATTAATTGACTTGATTATTATGATACCATTGAGAATTTGTGGGTATGTCATTGCAATGATTTATCTGTTTGACTGTTACAGGGCCCCTATGAGATATCGTTGGATGAGTTTAACGAATGTAAAGACCCCACAGGAAATACGTTGAACTACACGACCAAGCTATCGAAGATAAGTAAAACTGAGAAAGTGTGGACCACCAATATTACACTGTTGAAGGATATTGACGAGACTAGCAAAGTAAGTACTGATACTGCCCAGCATGAACGGGGGATTTGCTGGAAGCAGCCATCATCACTTAAAAACTGCGGGGGGCACAAACAAAATGAACGTATGAGCCAATTTCAGATTAAGTGGATCCAATATTAAGTGTGCGGCCTTTCAAACAAAGAATGAGCGTACTCTTGGCAACTACACATTATTTGTTACCTTTATATATTCTTTCTTTCCCTCTTTCTTTATTTTGTTGTTCTCAAGCCAAGAGTCAAACCTCAACAGTATGAGTAGAGTAACCTCGTGTTCTGCCATCGCTGTAAAGGTTCCGGTTTTAACCTACTTGACCAAATGAATTACCAAGATAGACTTCGGAGACTGCACATCAATATTCTGCATTGAGAGTACGTCAGCAGGAACATTTTATGCAGTGTATCTGAATATTAATTTGACTTGCTTTCTTCTTCTTTTATGACCGCATAGAATCACTGTAGTCAGTCGGTCGTTCAGATCTTCTTTGAAGGGATTGTTCGGGCTTTGCGTTCCTCCCAGGACTTCTTAAGACGTTTTGATCGTCGTGTCCTATCCTCGGTTGAAAATGAGCGTGTTGTGGGCTTGTTTCTTGTGAGGGTTTTGTATTCAACTTTATCTTATTTGTGGTGTCGTTTGTTGTAAGACCTATCTCCTTCAGATCCTCCCTCTCTCTCTTCTTTAATGTACTTTATTAATCGAATCAACCCAAATAAACACGAATAAGCATTTTTGAAGGAAGATAAAATCCACGGCACTCCGAGTTGAAAGATGACGGCTCGTGAAGAACCTCTCGTATCTTGTTTGATGATTAGAAGGCAAGATTAATTAAATCTCAGTCACACGTTGCCCAATACAGTTCAGGTTTACACTGCAAGATGGCAGTGTTAAACAGAACGTTGAGATTAGAGAGTAGATCGCCTCAATGGCTCCAACTCAAAAATTGTACGCCAAGGTAGCTAAGGCCTTACTATTATTATTATTATTACTGTTATTATTGTTAGCATAAACTATATCTTGCAGCGCGATATGCAAATTAAAATGAAAAACATCTTTCTGTTTGCTACTAGAATAGATAAGCTGAGGGGAGTGTATACCATCCATTTTTAGCCTACTTTTCACATTTTGCAAAAATGAGGAAAAAGTAGACTTATGAGATCGGGCAAATGTGTGTGTGTGTGTCTGTCTGTCTGTCTGTCCTTCTGTGTGTCCTTCTGTCTGTCTGTCTGTCTGGCTGTGTGTGTGTCCCCCCCCCCCTATCAACTCCTAAACGGCTGGAGCAATCGAAACAAAATTTGGTAGGAGTAAAGATCTATACCTGAATATATCACGGCCATATTTGAAAATGATGTCAGTGCTACCAACTGCTAAAAAGTCGCAATTGAAATTTGAGCTCCATGTTGGATATCTTGGAAGGTATCAATGGGAGCTATTTCAAAATTGGCACAAGTATCGATAGTAATATTGCATTTAATTTCCAGGAGGCCATACATGGCAGTGTTGCCAAAATGATTATAAGCCTGCTGATAGGTCCAACATTTAAATGCATATAACTTCTACACTATCAATTGGATTTCAACCAAATTTCGTATGTTGTATGTGTTCATAACCAGATATGACTGAGCGTATTCTTAAGACCCTCCAGGGCTGCCAACTGTTAATAAATGCTCCTAATTTATTTTATCCAAATACCAAAGCCGACAGCTTTAAGCTATGCACACGTATAGTAGCCTACCCGACATTCTATATTAATTTGGAGTAACTTATATACGTCAGTGTTACCAACATGATTCTAAGCCTGCTGACAGGTCCAACTTTAAATACGTGTAACTTCCATACTATCATTTGGATTTCAACCAAATTTCGTATGTGCTATGTGTACCATAACAGATATGACTATGCGTATTCTTAAGAGCAACCAGGGCTGCCAACTTTTAATATGTGCTGTCCCTATTTTTGTTACCGTAATATCAATATATCAGAAAGTATGCAAGCCAATAGCTCTACTTTGCACACGTAGAGTACCTGTCATTCTAGATGAATTTGGAGTAACTAATATACGTCAGTGCTGCGTACATGATTCGAAGCCTGTTGATAGGTCCAATTTTAAAATGCAAGTAACTTCTATACTAACTAATGGATTTCATTCAAAATTGGCACAACAATAGATCATATTATTTCAGATAATTTCTGACCAATTCATGCTTGACATTGTTGCTAACATGATTTTACGCGCGCTGATAGATCCAATGTTTAACTGCATGTAACGTCCATGCTATTCAATGGACTTCAACCAAATTTTGTATTCTGTACCTCAAGATATGGAACTAAAAATATATATTCAGTCATCAGGGCTGCCGACTATGGTGCTCTATTAGGCTACATTATGCCGGGTATACAGTATTTCGATATTAGCAACTTCATTTCGTCATTATTCTAGATAGGCTCATATACTGTAGAATAATCATTGGCATGAAAAGTAGGCTCATTATTTCGTCACGGAATCTCTTATTTTGAAACCGATTGTTCCTTGCGTTCGGTTTCTTGCCGATATTTCCCGAATCAATGATCGGAGATGGGCGTGTAGGGTGTCATTTAACTCGGCATGAAGTCCCCTTTGCCATGGACCACTTGCCAAATTTGCCAAAAGGCCTAACTACATGTGAGGGACCCATTTTACGTCGTGACTGTACCTTGCTCTGGGCACGTGAGTAGTTTTGAGACTCTGACGGGCTTTTTAAATAATTATTTATGGATTAATCACTCATGATTTAACAAAATGAAAGCTAAAACTACTAGGTTATCGGCCGGTTATATTTCGCCAACCTGTGAACGCACAGACTTGTGTGTGGTGTCAAATTAATCGGGATGAAGCCGCCTTTCCCATGGATCACTTATTGTTTTGCAAATTTGCGCAAAGGGCTTAACTGTATGGGAGGGAGCCATTTTATTTCTAAGCGACTATACATTGCTGTCTGCACATGATTAGTGATGAGACTCTGGCGGGCTTTTTAAATGACTATTTACGGATTATTTACTCTTGATTTAACCAAAGGACCTAAAACTACTTGGTAATTGGCCCGTTATATTTGGCGAACCTGTAAACGCACAGACTTGTGTGAGGTGTGGAATTAATTGGCATGTTACCCTCTTTATCGCGAACTTTTTTTTTTCTTTCAAATTTGCCCAAAGTACATAACTGCTAGGTGAACGTCCTCTTATGTTTTGCGAACCCGTAAACGTACAGAGTCATGTGAGGCTTTATTTTACTTGGGATGAACCCTTCTTTACCGTGGATAAAGTATTTTTAACAATTTTGATAAAGGACCTAACTACGCGAGAGACACTATTTTATTTGTACCCGGTTGTACCTGATGCACGTCTCTTTCCTGATATTTCGCGAATACATTATTGGAGGAAGTCGTATCAGGTGTCATTTTACTCTGGGATGAACCATATTTTTCTATAAACCATTTATTTTTCTAGATTTATACCAAAGAACTCAAACCTTTTAGGTCATTGACTTTTTCTAATATATCCCGAATCAATTATTGGAGAGAGTTATATGACGGCGCATTTTACTCGGGATGGATCCCCCTTTACTGTGGACCATTGATTTTACCAAAGGACCCAAGATTAGTATTACTGTATTTATTTGATTGTCTTGTATAGGTAGCTAGCCGAAGATGGTAACTGAGCTATAATTTGTAGTTTACATGTTAGTTTTGGATTTTGCCAAAGGATCTAAGTATACATTTATGTTCGACCCTGACTGTTATATGTCAGAAAACTGTATCATAATGATGGTCATTATAACACTATTTTTCATTATAAACCAATTTCTCCCACCAATCAGAGCTCAAGAAACAGTTGTTTGACCAATTAGGTGAGGATAGCAACGCATCTGCGCTGAGTTCCAAGGCCTTCTAATTTAAATTTCACTGCCTCGCCTAGTGTCATGGTGGGGCAATCGAGGAGGCCATGTTCAAATACAAGGTATTCTGTGCGTCCCATGCACTCTGTTCAATACATAAAACTGGTGAAATCTCGTCAGATATTTATGAATATTTATGTTCGAACATAAAATAGTTGTACTAATTACCGTAGAACATAAACAGTCGTATGCAACTCGCCTATAATAGTAATTAACACACTCGTATGGAAATTTTAAAACTCGCATAGGGCCTACGATCGTTTTATAAACATACTCGTGTCTTAAATATTGCCATTATAGGCTCGTTGCATAATGGAGTATTATAATTTTGTTTTCAATTATTGATTCATGCGAAAGCAGGATAGCGATAGAGATGACCAAGGTGAGTAATTTTAGTCAATTAACCATAATTATTAGGTAGATTTCATTAGAAAGCTAACTATTGCAATGGGTAACATGTTTCGACTTCCAGAACATTTCGACATATCTTCGCCTTTAACATCCCCTGGATCTCAAAACCACCGTCAGTTCAAATGTTTATATATAATTTATGTATATATATATATATACAGTATATACATATATCACTTTCTTGTGGACACGATAACTACCGCGATTGTGCACCAATCACTGTGAATTTTTTACATAATATGTATCCCTACAAAATCTCGGCGAGTTCGTTAATGGGCTAAATCGGTCGAAGGGGTTAAAAAGGGGGCCGTTTTTCGAAAAAGTGAATTATCGCTATAACCCTCTTAATATAATGCAGCAGAATCCAATGATTAATCAAGCTGTCAAAGAAGTTAATGAGGATTTCAGGTTGCGCTTCATGCGGAAAACACGAGATGGCACGCGCAATACGCAGTTGTAGAAGTAACACCCGCCATCTTCCAGGCCTTGCAAAGCTGCGAGAAGCTCTACATAGGATACAAGCGATGCAACTTAAGTGAATACATTTCAGTCATCCGATGTTATAAGTGCCTTGGTTTTGGTAATTTTTCATCTAGCTGTGATAAACAACAGTGCTGCTCCGAGTGTTCAGATGCTCGTAATATCAGTGAGTGTCCGAAAACCAGGATTGAATGTGTTAATTGCAAAGTACAAAATCAACGAAATATCGTGAGATGCCTTCCGGAAAATCTAAATATTCAACATCCTGCTACTTCAACTGCCTGTCCGATATTCAAGAAAATATATGATATTGTCAAATCGAAAATTAACTATGGCTGATCTGTGCATTTATCAAGAAAACTTGCATAAATCTATTGTACCTACGCAGGAACTTCTCTTAAACTACGATCTTAATGAAAGATCCATTTTATGTACCGTATACTAGAACCCAATCTTAGAAATAACAAAGTAGTAGGCTTTGGACAAGTTTTTCACATTTATACCTCAAGAAATTATGTGCCTGGAGAGCGAATTCGGGCAGCTGTTTTATCCAAATCAGATAAATTCATGTTGTTATCTCAGTAATCTAGAATTTTGTAAACCATTGTGTGAAGTTTTCAAGAAACCTTGATGTTATAAGCAATTCTTAACATTCATTCAGCACAACTATAGAAAATTGAGCAATTAATCTTTCTTTTTAAAATATGCTTATTAACTACAGCCCTAATGTACTTAGGTAAAATAGGGCTCCATGCTGTACTGGATATTCAATAAATAAATAAATATTTGAAATATCGAATCCATTCAAAGTTCATATTATGTGTCGGATAAGGCCCAAAAATTAATGTTTGAAAAGTTTTTTGATAGCACCAACCATTGACCAAAGGGGTGGGAAAAAGTTGGTTTTTGGGGAATCATTAATCATATCTCTCTTAATAGGCACAATATCAAAACCGTACAAAATGGACAATATTCCCCTAATAATTACCTAAATGGTTTGTTTGAAATAATTTTTGATATGGCCCACCATTACGCCAAGGGATGTGCAAAATGATTTTGGAATTAGAAGAACATGCCAAGAGCCATCAGAGGTAACCATGAAAATGCTACTAAATTGATGAGGGATGAGTCATCAGACGTAGCCATGACAACGCCAGTGCACGAGATCACATTCAGTTTTCCATCTGACTCTGCGGGAAGCGGCTTCGGTGACACAACTTCTATGCCCAAGGTCGCGGGTTCAAAGCCGGCCGAAGTCGTAGGATTTTCTAAGAGCGCTAAAAATCCCTCAGTATGCTTTCCTTTGGAAGGGAAGTTCCAACGTTCGTTGCAAGTAGCTGGTTTCGGTGGCATCTAGCAGCCAAGTTCAGAGCTAGGTGTCGTTGACGGTAGTATTTGGTAGCAAAATAAGGAACTACTACTTGAAATTGACCTCTGCAATCCGTACCTGAATTACAGACTAATACAGCCATCACAATTAACACCGTTTATCAGACAGATTCTACACAGACCCAAAGTACACGGGGCTACATGACCGCGTTGTCGAAGCCCCTAAACTGAGGAACCAACCAAAATCTCTGCGGGAGATAAAATTTTGCGTGAAGAAGTAACAGACTGTTAGATAGTTACATATCAATGACCAAAACCTTGCATAAGGTCAGTGTGACCACAAGTATAACAAGTATAACAAGTAGTTCCGTGAAGAACTAAATAGCCCAATTTCATATATCCTACTAATGTTAATTGCCTCTAACAACACACAAATTTTCAGTTTGATTGCTGTAATAGATTCGTAGATATTGAGAACAGTCTAAATATTTTGGATGGTCACCATGTTGGATTATTATATTATAGGACTTAGATTTATGTACCAATACATGAAGATTATTGTGTGTGTGTTTTATTCAAACATCAATCGCATGATTAGGACACAAGAAATAAAAGTGGGATTTCAAAACTTTGCTCAGCGGCCATCTTGTGGTTATGAAAATAATTTAAATGAATTAGATGGCAGTCGATTAAAATTTGTATAAGCATATACCGTATCAAGTTTCACTGAGCTCAGATGGTTAAAACACAAGAAACGTCCATTAGAATATTTAAATTTCGCGTCACCACCATGTTGGAATTGTGCTCGCCAGGTTATTGAACGTCCCATAGGTGAACTTATGCTAATAGCCTCTATACACTTACAAAAGTTCAGTTTGATTGCTGTAGTAGATTAATAGATATTGAGAACCGTCTAAATATATCAGATGGTCGCCAGGTTTGATTTTAATATATGTAGGCCATAGAGTTATGTACTATTAGATGATGATTATTGTGTACGTTTATTATGCAAATGTTAATTTCGATCGCATGATTAGAACACAAGAAATAAAATCTTTATTTTAGAAATTCACACAGCCGCCATCTTGAGGTTATGTACACAATTGAAGTAAATTAGATAGCAGTGCATTACAATGTGTATAAACATTTGCTGTACGAAGTTTCATTGCGTTTGGATCATTAAATCGCGAGAAAAGTCTATTTAAAACTTTCAAATTCGCTTGGCCGCCATGTTAGATTTGTAGTTAACCGGTTTTTGAAAGTCTCATAGATGAACTTCTAGTAGTGCCCTTTATCTCCCTACAAAATTTCATGGTGATACCGCTAATAGTTTCAGAGATATAGAATGCCGGTGAAATATTTCGCACAGCCGCCATCTTGACGTTATGTAAACACTTGAATGAAGTTAGATGTCGGTGCATTACAATGTGTATAAACATATACTGTACTTAACCGTGTTTCATTGCGTTTGGTTTTTTAAATCGCGAGAAACGTCGATTTAAAAGTAGCAACTTTGCTTGGCCACCATGTTGGTTTTGTAGTTACCAGGTTTTCAAAAGTCACATAGGTGAACTTGTAGTAGTTCCCTTTATCACCGTACAAAATTCCAGTGTGATATCGGTGATAGGTTCAGAGATATTGAATGCTGGTGAAATATTTCGCACAGTCGCCATGTTGGATTGGTGAGACGTAACAAAATCTGAAGGGCACAGTCGGGGTCGCTCGGAATAGTGCTATGAACTTACCGAGTTTCATTCAAATCGCTCGAGCCGTTTAGATGTTATTAGGGGAGACACACACACACCACACACACACGCACACACAGACAGGCACACGGACAAAAGGTGATCTCATAAGCCTATATTTTCATAAATGAAAATAGGCTAAATTGGACCCCAAATGACGAAAAGATTACCGTCCCCATAAGACAATAAAATTTTTAAAATGAGAATAAAATGACGAAAAGCAAAGTTAATTAAGCTACAATCATAAAATACTTTCTCGCAATAAGTGAGGTCTCATCGTTCTACGAATACCTGTATATTCTGCCTATTTTCGCCTATCCCCAAGTTTGCCCGGTGAAAGCTACCTCCGCCTTCCGGCGTGCCGAGAGGAAATGTATTATTTAACTTGTAAACTATTTATTTTCACCTAAAGTCAATATTTATTTCAAAGAAAACCGTACCTTCTTCAGCTGGATAGATGTAGTACTACTCATCATATACCAGCTGAAGAAGGTCACAAGGTGACCGAAAGCGGTACCGGTTTCATTGAAATAAACAAGATGTTCAGTAAAGAACATATAGCCTACTTTCTCCTAAATGCATGGGTATTGTTATAACTCTTTGTCCTTTTCAAGGAGTATGATAGAATGTTGGTTATAGTAGCTTGTTGAAATACAACGTGCTATAAGGACATTAAACATGAATATGAGGTGCCCTTTGCTAGTGCTACCTCTGTACCAAATTTCGTTCAATTCGGTTTCACTGTGTTTGAATTGATAGGGGGAATCGATTTGCACACATACTTGGCCACCATCTGCAAACTATCGGGCTGATGTTCTTGCAGTTGGGTCTGAATATGTTTCCCACATAAAGATATGGTGTTGCAAAATTTGGTAGAGACTAGATTATTAGGTTGGTCGTAATTACATTTTAGCTTTTAACATTTGGGTGGCCGCAATTACGTTTCTGTCAAGATAGCGGTGATATAAAACATGACAATGAGGTGCCCTTTGCTAGTGCTACCTCTGTACCAAATTTCGTTCCATTCGGTTTCACCGTGTTCGAATTGATAAGGGGAATCGATTTTCACACAAAGATGGCCGCCATCCTCAAAATATTAGGCTGATGACCTATTAGTTTGGTCAAAGGATGCTCCCTCCATAAAGGTATGTTGTTGCTAAATTTGCTAGAGATCGGATGATTAGGCAAATCGTAATTTGATTTAAGCTTTGAACATTTGTGTGGCCGCCATTACGTTTCCGTCAAGATGGCGGCGATATAAAACATGACACTGAGGTGCCCTTTGCTAGTGCTACCTCTGTACCAAATTTCGTTCATTCGGTTCCACCGTGTTCGAATTAATAGGGGGAATCAATTTTGACATAAAGATGGCCGCCATCCGCAAACTATTAGACTAATAACCTATTAGATTGGTCAAAGGATGCTCCCTCCTTAAAGGAATGTTGTTGCTAAATTTGGTAGAGATCGGATGGTTAGGTTAGTCGTAATTTGATTTAAGCTTTGAACATTTGGGTGGCCACATTACGTTTCCGTCAAGATGGCGGCGATATAAAACATGACACTGGGGTGCCCTTTGCTAGTGCTACCTCTGTACCGAATTTCGTTCCATTCGGTTGCACCGTTTTCGAATTAATAGGGGGAATCGATTTTCACACAAAGATGGCCGCCATCCGCAAACTATTACGCTGATGACCTATTAGTTCGGTCAAACGATGCACCCCCATAAAGGTATGTAGTTGCTAAATTTGGTAGAGATCGGATGATTAGGTTAGTCGTAATTTGATTTAAGCTTAGAACATTTGTGTGGCCGCCATTACGTTTCCGTCAATATGGCGGCGATATAAAACATGACACTGAGATGCCCTTTCCTAGTGCTACCTCTGTACCAAATTTCGTTCCATTCGGTTTCACCGTGTTTGAATTAATAGGGGGAATTGATTTTCACACAAAGATGGCCGCCATCCGCAAACTGTTAGGCTAATGACCTAGTCATTTGGTCAAAGGATGCTTCCTCTATAAAGGTATGTTGTTGCAATATTTGGTAGAGATCGGATGATTAGGTTAATCGTAATTTGATTTCAGCTTTGAACATTTGGGTGGCCGCCATTACGTTTCCGTCAAGATGGCGGCGATATAAAACATGACACTGAGGTGTCCTTTGCTAGTGCTACCTTTGTACCAAATTTCGTTCAATTCGCATTCACCGTGTTCGAATTGATAGGGGGGACACATATTCAGAGTACACACACTCACACACACACACAGACACACACACACACACACACAGACTCACACACACACACATACACACACAGACTCACACACACACATACACACACACAGACAGACACACTTTTTGCGCCCTGTGTTGATCTCATAAGTCTACTTTCATTTCTTGCAAAAATCGAAAGTAGGCTAATATTGACTTTAGGTGAAAATAAATAGTTAATAATTAACTCGTCAATAAGGTATAACGGGCTATCATGGTTATTTTTAGCCTACTTTTCACATTTTGCAAAAATGAGGAAAAAGTAGACTTATGAGATCGATCCGGGAAAATGTGTGTCTGTCTGTCTGTCTGTCCTTCTGTCTGTCGGTCTGGCTGTGTGTGTCCCCCCCCCCCCTTAACAACTCCTAAACGGCTGCAGCAATCAAAATCAAATTTAGTCTGAGTAAAGATGTGCACCGGAATAGCTCACGTCCATATTTGAAAATGATGTCAGTGCTACCAACTGCTGAAAAAACGCACTAAAAATTTGAGCTCCATGTTGGATATCTTGCAAGGTATGCATGGGAGTTATTGCAAAATTAGCACACATGTAGATAATACTATTTCAGTTTAATTTCCAGGAGGCCAACCATGACAGTGTTGCCAAAATAATTTTTAACATTCTGATAAATCTAATGTTTAAATGCATATAACTTCTACACTATCAATTGGATTTCAACCAAATTTTGTATGTAGTATCACTACATAAACATACATGACTGAACGTATTCTTAAGAGCCACCAGGGCTGCCAACTGTTAATAATTGGACTCTTTATTTTTTTATCCAAATACCAATATATCAGAAAGTATGCAAGCCAACAGCTTTAAACTATGCACACGTATATTCTGACATTTTAGATTAATTTCGAGTAAGTTATATACGTCAGGTCTACCAACATGATTATAAGCCTGCTGATACGACCAATTTTTAAATACATGTAACTTCTATACTATCAGTTGGATTTCAACCAAATTTCGTATGTGCTATGTGTACCATAACAGATATAACTATAAGTATTGTTAAGAGCAATCAGGGCTGCCAACTGTTAATAAATGCTGTCTATATTTATTTTACACTAATATCAATATACCAGAAAGTATGCAAGCCAACAGCTCTATACTTTGCACACGTATAGCACCTGACATTCTAGATTAATTTGGAGTAATTAATACAAGGCAGTGCTGCCAACATGATTCTATGCCTGCTGATATGTCCAATTTTAAAATACATGTAACTTCTATACGAACAAATGGATTTCATCCAAAATTGGCACAACAAGATATCATAATATTTCAGATTATTTGTGACCAGCACACGCATGGTATTGTTGGCAACATGCTTTTACGCGTGCTGATAGATCCAGTGTCTAACTGCATGTAACGTCCATTGGACTTCAACCAAATTTTGTATTCTGTACCTTAAGAGATTGAGCTAAGAATATATTCAGTAGCCAGGGCTGCCAACTGTAGTGCTCTATTAGGCTACATTATACCAGGTATATTTTGAACTAATTAGATATTTCGATATTACCAACTTAATTTCGTCATTATTCTAGATAGGTTCATATACTGTAGAATAATCATTGGCATGAAAAGTAGGCTGTATAGTTCTTCACGGAACTTCTTGTTATGTCATTCTATTAACTTGTACATAAGCAAGAGTTTAGTGCTTTTCAGTCGATCAACACGAATGTACCCAAAATAGCTGGGTTAAGCCCTAATCCTGAAATAAATTACATGAGATTAATACCTGGATAAATCTCATGTAATTTATTTCAGGATTAGGGCATGTTCTGTCCTCAATTATGAAGGCAAGCTCTCTCCACTGATAATAAAAGACAAAACTATATTTATTTCAAAGGACAGGCTAATGTCTGCTCGTATTTTCTGAAACAATCCTTCTTTTTTTTTCAAGGAACATAACCAACAAAAAAAACAATCAATAATCCATGATACCGTACACACACGACATTCACAGCCTTCTCATGACGGTTACTTGAGTAACTATTCCAAACGTTATGCCCACCGTAATTTATATAAATTACAACAACAAAAACAAGATGTTCAGTAAAGAACATATAGCCTACTTTCTCCTAAATGCATGGGTATTGTTATAAATCTTTGTCCTTTTCAAGGAGTATAATTGAATGTTGGTTGTAGTAGCTTGTTGAAATACAACGTGCTATAGGGATATTTAACATGAATATGAGGTGCCCTTTGCTAGTGCTACCTCTGTAAACAAAAATCGTATTTGAATTGATCTGGGGAATGGATTTGCACACATACATGGCCGCTATTTGCAAACTATTGGGCTGATGACTTTGTAGTCAGTCATAAGATGCTTTCCACAAAAAGGCATGTTGTTGCAAAATCCGGTAGAGATCAAATTATTAGGATGGTCGAAATTTGATTTAAGCTTTTAACATTTGGGTGGCCGTCATTCCGTTTCCGTCAAGATGGCGGCGATATAAAACATGACACTGAGGTGCCTTTTGCTAGTGCTACCTCTGTAACAAATTTCGTTCAATTCGGTTTCACCGTGTTTGAATTGATAGGGGTAATCGATTTGCACACATACTTGGCCACCATCTGCAAACAATTGGGCTGATGATCTAGCAGTTTGGTCAGAATATGCTTCCCACATAAAGATTTGTTGTTGCAAAATTTGGTAGAGACTAGATTATTAGGTTGGTCGTAATTACATTTTAAGCTTTAACATTTGGGTGGCCGCGATTACGTTTCCGTCAAGATGGCGGTGATATAAAACATAACACTGAGGTTGCCTTTTCTAGTGCTACCTCTGTACCAAATTTCGTTCCATTCGGTTTCACCGTGTTCGAATTAATATGGGGAATCGATTTTTACACAAAGATGGCCGCCATCCGCAAAATATTAGGCTAATGACCTATTAGTTTGGTCAAAGGATGCTCCCTCCATAAAGGTATGTTGATGCAAAATTTGGTAGAGATCGGATGATTAGGTTAATCGTAATTTGATTTAAGCTTTGAATATTTGTGTGGCCGCCATTACGTTTCCGTCAAGATGGCGGCGATATAAAACATGACACTGAGGTGCCCTTTGCTAGTGCTACCTCTGTACCTAATTTCATTCAATTCGGTTTCACCGTGTTCGAATTAATAGGGGTAATCAATTTTGACACAAAGATGGCCGCCATCCGCAAACTATTAGGCTAATGACCTATTAGATTTGTCAAAGGATGCTTCCTTCATAAAGGTATGTTGTTGCAAGATTTGGTAGAGATCGGATGGTTAGGTTAGTCGTAATTTGATTTAAGCTTTGAACATTTGGGTGGCCACATTACGTTTCCGTCAAGATGGCGGCGATATAAAACATGACACTGGGGTGCCCTTTGCTAGTGCTACCTCTGTACCAAATTTCATTCCATTCGGTTTCACCGTGTTCGAATTAATAGGGGTAATCGATTTTGACACAAAGATGGCCGCCATCCGCAAAATATTAGGCTAATGACCTATTAGTTTGGTCAAAGGATGCTCCCTCCATAAAGGTATGTTGATGCAAAATTTGGTAGAGATCGGATGATTAGGTTAATCGTAATTTGATTTAAGCTTTGAATATTTGTGTGGCCGCCATTACGTTTCCGTCAAGATGGCGGCGATATAAAACATGACACTGAGATGCCCTTTGCTAGTGCTACCTCTGTACCTAATTTCATTCCATTCGGTTTCACCGTGTTCGAATTAATAGGGGTAATCGATTTTGACACAAAGATGGCCGCCATCCGCAAACTATTAGGCTAATGACCTATTAGATTTGTCAAAGGATGCTTCCTTCATAAAGGTATGTTGTTGCAAGATTTGGTAGAGATCGGATGGTTAGGTTAGTCGTAATTTGATTTAAGCTTTGAACATTTGGGTGGCCACATTACGTTTCCGTCAAGATGGCGGCGATATAAAACATGACACTGGGGTGCCCTTTGCTAGTGCTAACTCTGTACCAAATTTCATTCCATTAGGTTTCACCGTGTTCGAATTAATAGGGGTAATTGATTTTGACACAAAGATGGCCGCCATCCGCAAACTATTAGGCTAATGACCTATTAGATTTGTCAAAGGATGCTCCCTCCATAAAGGTATGTTGATGCAAAATTTGGTAGAGATCGGATGATTAGGTTAATCGTAATTTGATTTAAGCTTTGAATATTTGTGTGGCCGCCATTACGTTTCCGTCAAGATGGCGGCGATATAAAACATGACACTGAGGTGCCCTTTGCTAGTGCTACCTCTGTACCTAATTTCATTCCATTCGGTTTCACCGTGTTCGAATTAATAGGGGTAATCGATTTTGACACAAAGATGGCCGCCATCCGCAAACTATTAAGCTAATGACCTATTAGATTTGTCAAAGGATGCTCCCTCCATAAAGGTATGTTGTTGCAAAATTTGGTAGAGATCGGATGATTAGGTTAGTCGTAATTTGATTTAAGCTTTGAACATTTGTGTGGCCGCCATTACGTTTTCGTCAAGATGACGGCGATATAAAACATGACACTGGGGTGCCCTTTGCTAGTACTACCTCTGTACCATATTTTGTTCCATTCGGTTTCACCGTGTTCGAATTAATAGGGGCAATCGATTTTCACACAAAGATGGCCGCCATCCGCAAACTATTAGGCTGATGACCTATTAGTTTCGTCAAAGGATGCTGCCCCCATAAATGTATGTTGTTGCAAAATTTGGTAGAGATCGGATGATTAGGTTAGTCGTAATTTGATTTAAGCTTTGAACATTTGTGTGGCCGCCATTACGTTTCCGTCAAGATGGCGGCAATATAAAACATGACACTGAGGTGTCCTTTGCTAGTGCTACCTTTGTACCAAATTTCGTTCAATTTGCGCTCACCGTGTTCGAATTGATAGGGGGGACAGACATTCCGAGTACACACACTCACACACACTCACACACACACACACAGACTCACACACATACACACACACAGACAGACACACTTTTTTTCGCCCTGTAGTGATCTCATAAGTCTACTTTCATTTTTTGCAAAAATCGAAAGTAGGCTAAAAACTAGGTAGCAATCTATGAAAGCAAAATAATCCTTTTCGATCACTCTCCCATCTTCGTTTGCATCATCCATGCTGAGATATCACACTCAAAGAGGGTATTTAAACATTTAAGAATGTCTTCTTCACAAGTTGTTCAGTTGAGTAAGAAGACAATTAACCAATCAGGAATATAACACATTGATTCCAAGCACTTCACTTGTCTTGCGGAATTGCACAGACCTTCAGCACTGGGCGCTTGTAGGTCCCCCTTGAAGTGCGTGCTGTCACAACACGCACGAGGCTGTCATTGTCGGGGTGAACATCGACTACGATCCCCGTCTGCCATACAATTAGTGGTTGGTTGTATTCCTTCAAAAGCACAGATAACCAATCTGAAGGTTCGCTGCATCAGAAGTCCACCAGGTGCATTGTTGTAGCTGGGATATGTAGTATTTTGACCAACGCTTCCAAATGTGTTACCAGTACTGCTGAATGTGCTGCTGGTGATGATTGGTTGCTGGGTGCCGTCCTGATCTGCTCGGGGTAAGACTGAGGGACCGAAACGGGATGATACGGCCGCGGCTTTGCCGGCTGCTGGTCCGGTCCTGGGATGCTGGGTGGTCGTGACTCCTGATGGACTGCCTGAGGTTGAACCTGCACGCTTCTTGGCCCCACGATGGAGTACGAATGCGGAGGAACCAGCTTCTGGTACACCTGTTGAGGGAAATGATGGCAGATCTTGCTTACTATTGCCACTGGTTGGTCCGAATCTTGCGACTGAAGACTCGGCACCTCTATCTGGAAGTCGGGTGAATGAGGCGAGTCCTGCTTGTGGAATGCTGACCGGAGGACTCTCTCCAGGATGGGATTGGGGGATGTAGCTGTCTTCCTTCTTATCCTCTGCGTTCGTCACGACGATCACCTTGCCACAGAACATCACATTCTTCTTCTTCTTCTTCTTCTTCTTCTTCTTCACGCTTTTTCTGCGAACATCCTTGGCGTCAATACCGATGCTTGTGTTATCAGTCTTGGTAGCGTTCAGTTGACTCACGATCGCCACGTGTCCGTCTACCACGTCCTGGTCCAGACACTCGATGGAGGACGTACTGTTTTTACGCTTCTTTACAGACAACACGCCTGTGTGAAAACCATTGTCGAAACGGTTCTCACATAAGTCTGCTGGATAGCTGGATAGGAAGCCGTTTGCACTATCATAGTTCATAGTTTGAGATGGGACAGGCAAAGTCGGATTGCCTGTTGTCGTAGGAACTGGGAACGTCGGGGACTTGACGGAATTGTTCAATGTACTTTTAGAGAGCCGCGAATCACACTCGGCAGTATTCACAAGGGATTCGACTTTGGGGGGCACCGTGTGGTTGTGAAAGTTTTCAAAACGGTATGCAAGGACCCTAACGTAAGATGGCTTCTTATCGCCAGTATCACCGCCACCTTTTCGACTCGTGTCTTGTCGCGTCTTGTTACCAGTCGAGTCCGCCGCACCGTTCATCTTCTTGAGTCGCCTCTCGGCTCACTTGGCCTGCAGTTCCTTCAGCCACTCTTCACTCAACTTGCCCGACACGGAGCCCGAAGACTCTGCTTAACCATTCTTATATCCTTCTTGCCAGAATTGATCAACTTGTTTGTGAAGTAAATCATTACGGATAAGGCAAGTCATCACCTGTCTCTTTTCAGCCTTGATAGATTGTGACGGTATTCTACCAGCCAACACCCATCCAAATGCTGTGTTCTGTATAGTAGGATGATTCTCTTGCTTGAATTGACCACTGTAGAGCGAATCAAAGAATATGGATGCTCCTAAGAGAAAGTCGACTTGATCCGGTTTGTTGAAATGGGGATCAGCTAATTCAATGTCTGCAGGTATTTGCCAATCCGAACTGTCGAAGGGTGTTGTTGGAAGCAGGTCTGTAATATGAGGTAACACACCACAAACTGCATGCACATTGTAATCGGTAATCCTAGATGAGACACGAATTTGACAAAGATGTGATCATTCTGCAGCCTGGACATCGCAGATGCCACTTATGGGAATTGACAAACGACTTAATTGTATTCCCATGCGGTCATCTAAGGACTTAGACATGAAATTAATTTGAGAGGCACTGTCAAGTATCGCTCGGCACTCAAATGTTTTCCCTCTATAGTCCGTTACTCTTACTACAGCTGTTGACAAAAGAACGTCTACGTGAATGTAGTTACCCTTCACAGTCCAGTATGTCTGTTATTGAGGCTAGAAATCACTTCAATTTGAGCTCTTGCGATGCCCCTCCTGGACCCTATGTAACAAGGTATTATGCTTGTTGTTTCAGATACGGCAATTGCCTGCGGTACATTCTACTAGCCTATGGTCGACGCTCAAACAATTGAAACAAAGATTGTTCACTTTGACAAATTATAATTTGGTTGGGAGATCCGTATCCTTAAATTTCGAACATTTTGTAAGCTTGTAGGGATGCCTACAAAATGCACACACTGCAGTAGTACAGAGGAACGACCTTCTGGAAAATCTATCAGAGTTCTGATGTGGGATCAGTTGTTTGTCGGGATAGATGAGCTCCAATGTCTGGGCAGTTCCTTCCAAAAAGGTTACTAAATCTTTCAAACTAGGAAAATGTGTACTGTAGGTCCTGGATTCCCATTGCTTTCTAAGGTTCAGATTGACTCACTCCAAAACCATGTGTGATAGGATTAGTTCGTGTAGGGGAGTGTCCACCTCCAACAATTCTATTGCATTTAAGTTACTTAGCAGCTGGTTGAGTAGCTCTCTGAGACTTTTAGGAGACTCAGTTCTTGCAGTAGGTAGGTTTAATAGTTCCTTAATGTGACAGTCTACAATTAGTTTGGGGTTATCGTATCTTTGGATGATCAAATCCCAGGCTACTCTAAAATTATTATCTGTAACAGGTAAGTTTTCTAATAATTTAAGGGGGTTGGCAGAAAAGCATGATAGTAAATAATAATACCTCTGAATGCCTGTCAGAGACGTATTGTTTTATTAGCAGTGACTAGAAGGTATCACTGAAGTGCCTGAAGTTTGATATTATGCCACTGAATATTGGCAATGCAATCTTTGGCAGTTTAATATTTGGGGAATACCGGCTGCGGTGGCCGAGAGCGCTTGCGCGCTACCTCGTGGCTCGCTGGCATCGGGAGAGCGTGGGTTCAAACCCCACCTCGGCCGTCCTGAAAATGGTTTTCATGGTTTCCCATTTTCACTACCCGGCAAATGCCGGGACGGTTCCTTTCTATAGGTCCACGGCTGATTTCCTTTCATAATCCCTTCCCTGACCCGTCCTGAAAAGAAAAATACATGGCCATTGGCTCCATTGATAAAAATTATTATTAATATTTGGGGAATTAGAAGGAACAGAGTGTGAAGGCGAATTGGGTTCTAGTAAGGTGTCCATCCTAGACTCTATCTCTAAGCACAGTTCTTCAAATGTCTCCCTATCAATATCATGCGATTCTTCAGTGTCTTTTATTTCTAACTGGCCTTGTACTACGGTATATTCTTCCTTGGAAGTATGTATTAACATCTGCCAAACACGAATGTCGTTCAAGTTGCCACCTTGTTGAAAACTATCTACGTAGCTGACAATTAGTGACAGACGAGCTTTTATTACAGCTCTTTTTAATTGGTCCTCTCTTTTCAGCGACATCCATAATTAAGATTGTGAGCAGAGAGGAAGTATTAACAGAATAATTGTCACACTGCTTGAAATCAATTGTCACATACCTTTTTTGTGAGCATTTTTTTGATGTCTGATACATAAAAAGTATTATCTATCCCGACCCAGAGGACCATGTTCTGCCCTCAATTATGAAGGCAAGATCCCTCCACAAATAATAAAAGACAAAACTATATTTATTTCAAAGGAGAGGCTAATGTGTGCTCGTATTTTACTGAAACAATCCTTCTTGTTTTAAAAGGAACATGACCAATAAAAAGAGACAATCAATAGGCGTAATCCAAGATGCCGTACACACACGACATTCACAGCCTTCTCAATCTGTCCGATGGTGCTACCCTCATGACGGTTACTTGAGTAACTATTCCAAACAGGGCATAACCCAGCTCTTTTGGGTACATTCGTGTTGACCGACTGAAAAGCACTAAACTCTCGTTTACTAAGGCAACACTGAAAAATGGCTTCAAAACCCCACAAATTATAAACAAGCTTTACCGCGCAAGACAATTCAGGCAACAGATTTGCATTAACGTTTAAACAAGAAACATTCTATTGAGAGATCGTGAGATAGTCATTAACCGTGTTACGTGGATAATTGAAATATCTATTTACTATTTATTTAAGTATTTATATACTGTATGAATAAACACGTCTGGCTGCGTTGCTCAGGGGTAACGTTCTCGCTTGCTGAGCCCAAGGTTGCAGGTTCGAAACCTGGCGCAGTCAGCTGGCATTTGAGGGTGCGCAAATGCGAGGGAGCCGTGTCAGTAGATTTACTGGCACGTTAAAGATCCCCTTCGGGGCAAAATTCCGGCACCCCGGTGTCTCTAAAAGCCAGTGTAGTTAAAAGGGACGTAAAACCACTAACATTATTATTATTATTATTATTATTATATGTATAAACACGGTATTTTAGCCGCAAGTGTTACGACACCCACCCAGGCCGTTGTGACAGGCTAGCAGAGTAGACTATTTTTACTTGGTTAACTGAAGTTATTATTATTACTAGCAGTAGTACCCGGCTTCGCCCGGTGTAATGATGATAATATTTCAGTGTCCTTAACACTCAACGTCATAAATTATATTTATTTATGTATTCATTTCTTACTTTATCAAACCCAGTGACAATGTTTATACTTAAGTCACTATGGGAAGGCTCTGTAAAATAATGATCATTCTCGTGATATTTGTCTTCAGTCCGAGTCGAGATATGTCGTTAGCGGTCCCAGAATTCGTGACATCTCAGTCGTAGAAGACTTTATGTGGTTGTGATTAGAAATATAATGGACTTAAAATCTAGGTCATTTGTCCCCAATGACGTTGAGGGCTTAACATCTAGGTAATTTTCCCTACTGATCAGGATGATATTGAAAATTACTACATAACTGACATATGAAACTTAGAAAATAATAGAAAAAGTTATTTTTAGGACTCACATTTCGGGAAAGACTTGATTATTTTTTGCCAAAGAGCTCCCACTTAGATCGCTATCTGGTTAAAAGTTTCGTCTAGTTAATGTTTAAACTGTACGATAAATGTCTGAAGCAATTCCTCCAAGAGAAGCTTTCAGATTTCGCAGTCGATATATCGTTAACGTTCCTGAG
The DNA here is from genome assembly GCA_946902985.2 of Meconema thalassinum. NCBI lineage: Eukaryota > Metazoa > Arthropoda > Insecta > Orthoptera > Tettigoniidae > Meconema > Meconema thalassinum. The sequence goes on along the minus strand of OX336388.2, from coordinate 596,663,134 downwards.
CATCCAGTTGTCTTTTCTTCTGACGCAAAACATCTTCTGCATAGTGATGATGAACATAGAAGCGACTACTGGCACATGTAACTTATCAACGAATGGGAAAAATTGATACTTCAAAGGAATGAGAGGAATAAAATAGAAAAGAGATGTACGATATACCATAACACTCGCTGTGAATTTTCTACGTGACCGGCTTACATGTTTCGGTACAGGTTCTCAAGAAGAGGAAAGAAGTCATTTGGAAGCATGAATTGTACTTCTTAATGTTTTTCAGGAAGTGTTTAGATTCTTGAGTCGTTCCTGACGTGTACGAAAGAAGTGGTTCTGGAGGAGGATTTAAAGCGGCTAGCTTAATTTTCCCGTTAGAGCAACATATTCCAGGCGACTCCGATCTGAATTTTTTGGCTAGACAGTGATGGGATACACCATCCATTTTTCCAATTGTTACTTTGGGGTGTATTCCATAATTGTAAGTGTGATCGTACTGAAATGCCTCTAATTTCAAATCAGACTGCCTAAATGTTTGCCTAGATTGAAAAAGTCGCGTACGTTCGATTTCAAGCCGGTCTTGGCGCTGCTGAGGAGTTTCAGCAGCCCTGAGCTCAGCGTGCCTTCTTTCGTCCTGTTCAAGTCGGTCTTGACCCTGCTAAGGTGTTTCAGCAGCCCTGAATTTAGCATGCCTTCTTTCATCCTGTTCACGCCGATATTAACGCTGCCCAGATGGTTCAGCAGCCCTAGTCTGAGACTGCCTTATTTGCTGATCTTCAAGCCGGTCTTGACGCTGCTGAGGAGTTTCAGCAGCCCTGAGCTCAGCGTTCCTTTTTTCGTCCTGTTCAAGCCGATATTGACGCTGCTCAGGTGTTTCAGTAGTCCTTATAATCTAACTTTCTTGGTTTGTTGGCTGTTTTTCCCAATAGACTGTCGCTTTTTGGGAGGCATTTTGAAATAGTTAAAAGAAAAATTTGCAGTGGAAAGCCGTTGGTGATTGTTACTATACCAAAGGGCGTGCCATGTACCTGTAAATCGCAGTGAAGAACGATTTTATGTCGTATTATTTAAAAGTAGTATGAACGGAGCATATTATGGGTCATTGGCCCCTAATGACTACTATTGCATTGAGCACATGAAACTTAGAAATTAATAGACAAAGTCATTTTTAAGAATCATAGTTCGTGCAAGACTATTTTTTGGTGATTATTACTATAGTAATGGGTGTAACATGTGGGTAACTTGCCCTAATGATGAAGATGATAATGAAGACGACTACTACTGAACGGGTACATCAAACTTACACTCTAATAGAAATACATATTTTTAAATCACCGGCGAGGAAGACTGTGGTGTTGCCTAGTAGTATAATGGACGTAACATCTAGGTCATTTGCCCTATTGATAAGAATTATAATGAAGACGACTACTGAACTGGTACATCAAACTTTTAAACTAATGGTATAACAGCTTCTAAAAATCACAGGCGATGAAGACTGTGGTGTTGCTTAGTAGTATAATGGACGTAAAATCTAGGTCATTTGCCCTTTTGATGAGGATGATAATGAAGACGACTTCTACTGAACGGGTATATCAAACTTACAAACTAATGGAAATACATATTTTAACAAGAAGTTCCGTGAAGAACTATACAGCCTACTTTTCATGCCAATGATTATTCTACAGTATATGAACCTATCTAGAATAATGACGAAATTAAGTTGGTAATATCGAAATATCTAATTAGTTCAAAATATACCTGGTATAATGTAGCCTAATAGAGCACTACAGTTGTCAGCCCTGGTGACTGAATATATTCTTAGTTCCACCTCTTAAGGTACAGAACACAAAATTTGGTTGAAGTCCAATGGACGTTACATGCAGTTAGACACTGGATTTATCAGCACGCGTTAAAGCATGTTCCCAACAATACCATGCGTGTGCTGGTCAGAAATAATCTGAATTATTATGATATCTTGTTGTGCCAATTTTGGATGAAATCCATTTGTTAGTATAGAAGTTACATGTATTTTAAAATTGGACATATCAGCAGGCATGGAATCATGTTGGCAGCACTGCCTTGTATTAATTACTCCAAATTAATCTAGAATGTCAGGTGCTATACGTGTGCAAAGTATAGAGCTGTTGGCTTGCATACTTTCTCATATATTGATATTAGGGTAAAAAGAATTTAGACAGCATTTATTAACAGTTGGCAGCCCTGATTGCTCTTAACAATACTTATAGTCATATCTGTTATGGTACACAAAGCACATACGAAATTTGGTTGAAATCCAACTAATAGTATAGAAGTTACATGTATTTAAATATTGGTACTATCAGCAGGCTTATAATCATGTTGGTAGAACTGTCGTATATAAGTTACTCCAAATTAATCTAAAATGTCAGAATATACGTGTGCATAGTTTAAAGCTGTTGGCTTGCATACTTTCTGATATATTGGTATTTGGATAAAAACAAGTAGTTCCGTGAAGAACTATACAGCCTATTTTCATATATCCTACTCATATTAACTGCCACTATCAACATACAAAATTTCAGTTTGATTGCTGTAATAGATTCGTAGATATTGAGTACCGACTAAATATTTCGGATGGTCGCCATGTTGGATTTTATATATGTAGGTCCTAGAGTTATGTAATGTTACATGAAGATTATTGTGTACGTGTAGCATTCGGACTTCAATCGCATGATTAGGACACAAGAGGTAATAAGGAGGTTTTTAAAATTTCGCACAGCTGCCATCTTGTGGTTATGGAAACAATTGAAATAAGTTAGATGCCAGTGGATTAACATTCGTAAAAGGATTTAATGTACAAAATTTCACTGCACTCGGATGGTTAAATTGCGAGAAACGTCCATGTGATTATTTATACATCGCGTCGCCGCCATGTTGGATTTGTGATCAGGATATGTCAAGTCCTATAGGTGAACTTAAGATCATAGCCCCTATGAACATAAAAAAATAGTTTGATTGCTATAATAGATTCGTAGATGTTCAGAGTCATCTGAATAATTTGGATGGTCGCCATGTTGGATTGTTAAATGTATAGGCCATAGAGTCATGTACCATTGATGGAAAATTATTGCGTAGGTTCATTATTCAAACTTTTACTTCGATCGCTTGATTACGACACAAGAAATAAAAACTTAATTTTAAAATTCGCACAGCCGCCATCTTGAGGTTATGTAAACAATTGAACTAAATTAGATACCAGTGCATTACAATGTGTATAAACATTTCCTGTACCAGATTTTATTGCGTTTGGAACATTAAATCGCGAGAAAGGTCTATTTAAAATTTTCAAATTCACTTGGCCACCATGTTCGTTTTGTAGTTAACCGCTTTTTGAAAGTCTTATAGGTGAACATCCAGTAGTGCCCTTTACCTCTGTATAAAATTTCAGGGTGATACAGCTAATAGTTTCAGAGATATAGAATGCTGGTGAAATATTTCGCACATCCGCCATCTTGTGGTTATATAAACAATTGAACCAAGTTAGATGTCGGTGCATTACAATGTGTATAGACATATACTGTACCAAGTTTTATTGCGTTTGGTTGGTTAAATCACGAGAAAAGTCTATTTAAAAGTCGAAAATTCGCGTGACCGCCATGTTGGTTTTGTAGTTACCAGATTTTCAAAAGTCACATAGGTGATCTTCTAGTAGTTCCCTTTATCACCGTAATAAATTCCAGGGTGCTATCGATAATAGTTTCGGAGATATTGAATGCTGGTGAAATATTCGCACAGCCGCCATGTTGGATTGGTGAGACGTAACAAAATTTGAAGGGCACGGTCGAGGTCGCCCGGAATAGTACTATGAACTTACCGAGTTTCATTGAATTCGCTCCAGCCGTTAAAAGTTATTAGGGGACACACACACACACACCTCTCACACACACACACACGCATACACACACGGACAAAAGGTGATCTCATAAGCCTATTTTTTCAACATTGAAAATAGGCTAAAAATAGAGAGAGCAATTATTAGCAGTTGGCAGCCCTGGTGGCTCTTAAGAATACGCTCAGTCGTATCTGTTTATGTACAGATATTACATACGAAATTTGGTTGAAATCCAATCGATAGTGTAGAAGTTATATGCATTTAAACATTGGACCTATCAGAAGGCTTAAAATTATTTTGGCAACACTGTCATTGTTGACCTCCTGGAAATTAAACTGAAATAGTATTATCTATATGTTTGCCAATTTTGGAATAGCTCCCATGCATACCTTGCAAGGTATCCAACATGGAGCTCAAATTTCTAGTGCGTTTTTTCGGCAGTTGGTAGCACTGACATCATTTTCAAATATGGACGTGAGCTATTCCGGTGCACATCTTTACTCATACTAAATTTGGTTTTGATTGCTGCAGCCGTTTAGGAGTTGATAGGGGGGGGGGGGACACACACATAGCCAGACAGACAGACAGACAGACAGACAGACACACACACATTTTCCCGGATCGATCTCATAAATCTACTTTTTCCTCATTTTTGCAAAATTTGAAAAGTAGGCTAAAAATCACAGGCTAGGTAGTCTGTGGTATTGCTTAGTAGTATAATGGACGTAACATCTAGGTCATTTGCCCTTTTGATGAGGATGATAACGAAGACGACTACTACTGAACGGGTATATCAGGCTTACAAACTAATGGAAATACAAATTTTAAAAATCTCAGGCGATGAAGGCTGTGGTGTTGCTTAGTAGTATAATGGACGTAACATCTGGGTCATTTGCCCTTTTGATGAAGATGATACTGAAGACGACTACTACTGAACGGGTATAATAAACTTACACTCTAATAGAAATACATATTTTTAAATCACCGGCGAGGAAGACTGTGGTGTTGCCTAGTAGTATAATGGGCGTAACATCTAGGTCATTTGCCCTTTTGATATGGATGACAATGAAGACTACTACTACTGAACGGGTATATCAAACTTACAAACTAATGGAAATACACATTTTATAAATCACAGGCGATGAAGACTGTGGTGTTGCTTAGTAGTACTGTATAATGGACGTAACATCTAGGTCATTTGCCCTTTTGATGAGGATGATAATGAAGAAGACTACTACTGAACGGGTATATCAAACTTACAAACTAATGGAAATACATATATTTAAAATCACAGGCTAGGTAGACTCTGGTGTTGCTTAGTAGTATAATGGACATAACATCTAGGTCATTTGCCCCTTTGATGAGGATGATAATGAAGACGACTACTACTGAACGGGTATATCAAACTTACAAACTAATGGAAATACACATTTTAAAAATCACAGGCGAAAAGACTGTGGCGTTAATTAGTAGTATAATGGACGTAACATCTAGGTCATTTGCCCTTCTGATGAGGATGGTAATGAAAACTACTGTTGAATTGACACGACAAACTTACAAACTACCGTGATAGAAATATTTCAAAATTCACAGGCAATGAAGACTTATTGTGTGTGGTGATTAGTGGTATAATGGGCGTAACATCTAGGTCATTTGCCCTTATGATAATAATAAGGTAATGAAAAATGACTACTAAACGAACATGGTGTAATTTTAAATGTGATATAGGTAATTCAGATTTCTACCTTCGATGTCTTCCAAAGTCTGATCGTTATTTTCTGGCTTAGGCCTATACTCGATGCGTGTAGTGAAAGAGCTTATCGAGTACTGCTCGGGTCCAAGCAGCACGAACCTGAGAATATCGCATATGATGACAGACGTTCGGGGGGGTTCCCGGTCCTATTCACATTGACCGGTGAATCACTCATTCTTTCGTAACACTATAGTGGTTTGAGCAAAGACCCTGTATGAACATCAGCATAGTCAGCAATATGAGGTAACACAGCGTGGTCTGGACATTTCTCTCATGTCACCTCGCGATGAATCAGCAAGCTATTCTCACACCTGCCCCCTCCTTCCCCCTCCACCTACCAGGGTCTCACAACTTGTGGGACGTGGGTTTGCGACCACGGGACCCCAGCTGAGTCCGGCATTGTTTCTACTTATTGATGCCGGGCTCCTTTCAGTTCTCTTTCCTGTCAGCCTCCCTTGGTCAAACTCTTGTACTCTTCCGACCCCGATGGAATCAGGGTATCCAAGGCCTAGCGACTCTTTCACTTTCCCGCCTTAATTGGCCCTTGTCTAATCATTCCTGATAGCCTCATTCTTCGAGGTGTCAGCCTTCTTTTTCTTTTCTTAATATCTCATGTCTTCTGCTCAAGACCCTCAAGGAGGCAGGGTGTGTGTAGCCCCACCACTTCTAGTGCACCCTGGATATTGCTACATCCTCAAGGGCTCATGGCTGGTGAATTCGGGAGCTGGCAACCCTGAGGGTTTCCTGAGCGGGTCCGGTTTTACCCCTTTTTCCATTGCTTTTGGGACGGACCCTGTCCTCTTTCCGGGAATGGACTGGTCTGTCCGCAATTTCAAGCAGACAGTGTTACTCGCAGGGTACCATAGGGTAAGTATACAAATTTTGGTTCTGATCGGTGAAACGGTGTAGATTTGTGCCAAAGGGCCTAAATGCAGGGAATGGGGTGATCTGTCCGCAATTTCAAGTGGACAGGGTTACCCGCAGGGTTCGAAAGGGTAAGTATACAAATTTTGGTCCGGATCGGTGAAACGATATAGATTTTTGGCAAAGGGCCTAAATGCAGGAAATGGGGTGGTCTGTCTGAAATTTTAGGTGGACAGTGATATTCACTGGGTTAAAAAGGGTAAGTATACACATTTTGGTTCAGATCGGTGAAACGGTGTAGATTTGAGCCAAGGGGCCTAAATGCAGGGAATGGAGTGGTCTGTCCGCAATTTCAAGCAAACAGTGTTACTCGCAGGGTACCAAAGGGTAAGTATACAAATTTTGGTTCTGATCGGTGAAACGGTGTAGATTTGTGCCAAAGGGCCTAAATGCAGGGAATGGAGTGGTCTGCCCGAAACTTCAAGCAGACAGTGTTACTCTCAGGGTTCCAGACGAAAAAAAAATGTTTGGTTGAGATCTGTGAAACGGTGTAGATATGGGCCAAAGGGCCTAAATGTAGGGAATGGAGTGGTTAGTCCGCAATTTCAAGCAGACAGTGTTTCTCGCAGGGTACCAAAGGGTAAGTATACACATTTTGGTTCTGATCGGTGAAACAGTGTAGATTTGGGCCAAAGGGCCTAAATGCAGATAATGGGGTGGTCTGTCCGAAATTTAAAGTGGACAGGGTTACCCGCAAGGTTGCAAAGGGTAAGTATACAAATTTTGGTTCGGATCGGTGAAACGGTGTAGATGTTTGCCAAAGGGCCTAAATGCAGGAAATGGGGTGGTCTGTCCGAAATTTTAAGTGGACAGTGTTATTCACAGGTTTACATAGGGTAAGTATACAAATTCTGGTTGAGATCGGTGAAACGGTGTAGATTTGGGCCAAAGGGCCTAAATGCAGGGAATGGGGTGGTCTGTCGGATATTTCAAGTGGACAGGGTTACCCGCAGGGTTCCGAAGGGTAAGTATACAAATTTTGGTTCAGATCGGTGAAACGGTGTGGATTTGTATACATAACAGACAAACAGACAGACAGACAGACAGACAGACAGACAGACAGACAAACATTGAGCTTTATATATATAGATATAGCATGTAGGTTCGCTTTAACACGCTTAGCTATATCGATGCCCGCACTCAAGGTTATGTTAACGTTTTAACAATACTAATGTTGTTGAGAGACAGTGGATTAAGGGTTGGTTATATAACGTGGATAAATGAAATATTTATTCAATTATTTTGTCTATTATTTAATTATTTAATATTTATCTTTTGATTTATTATTGATTAAAATTATTATTATTTAATTGCATTATTATTTAATTTTATAATTATTTATTTATTTATGTTTAGCTGATGATGGTTAATTCTAATTAAACTTGGAAATGCAGAGACTGTAAACCACAGTCAACGTTCATCAAGATTGTCGATTGCCGTGGTGCTACTACGTAGGTTATGTCACGACAACGTTATCTGTTAATCCCTAAATCAGCAACATGATGGATATTTATTAACAAAATACATTTTGACACTGGGGAAATTAACCTCACTAAATCATCTGAGTCTATTGTAGACTATTATGCGTAGCCTGTGTTCTTTCTTTCTCATTTACCATTACCGTTCTCAAATCCGTAATGACGACTACTAATTCTGTTGAACTTCTGGCATCAACGTCAACAGATAACCTACGAAAACCTGTTGTTTGTAGAGTATGTGGATTGATATATCCTGCACGAGGGATTAATATGCACCTGGCTAGAGCCCATAGATATTCTAAAGATTTTGCCTTTAATGAAACCAGCAATCCATGTTCAGATACTTCGAAAGTTAATAGCATTAATACGCCAGAAAATGGAATTAGCAACTTATCGAAAACAGCTGATCATAGTTGTCCAGAATGCGGTATATGCTTTCACACTTCTCGTGGTTTAACCGTGCATATGGCTAAAAGACATGATTGTGTACATTGCAAATAGAAGAAAAAAAAAGTCGACCAAATTTCAAAAACTAATGCCACGTCAGGAGAATCGTCTATCGTAAGTAGCAGTCGGAAATTGGAGATTCAACATGAAATTAATTATTGGGAGAAAGTATTTCGAGAATAAATTCAATAAGTGCATATCTTATTTGGAAGAAGTAAACTTGACATTTCCGGGACACGTTACTATCAATTGCCAAAGAATAATAACACTCAAGCCATTATTAACCACAAAAGCTCAACAAATCCACAGCGAAGTGCTAAAGCTAGACGTACGAGGAATAGAGGACGTTATGAATACGAAGTAGCACAATTTTATTATTAAAATAGACGGAAGGTGGTAGTTAGAAGAATTATGGATTCAGTTAGCCAAAAACAATGTCAGATTAAAATAAATACTACTGTTGAAGAGAGTTTCAATAAACCCTTTGGATCACCCAACGACAACACCAGAGACAGATATCCATTGAATGAACCCCACGATAATCTTTCAACGGTGTCTATCAATATCGTTCAGAAGGCAATTTCGAGCATATCACTAGATACTTCACCCGGACCTGATCGTATTCTTATGATAATTGTTAAGGAACTCGAGATATCATAAATCATTACAAACATGATTAATATCATGCTGTCTACTAGTTATGTTCCAACCAAACTCTAAGAAGGTAGGACCAATTTAATATACAAAGGGAAAGGGAATGTGAACGAGTTGTCTTCATGGAGACCTATTCGGTTCTCCGTCGCAATATTGAACGTGTTTTGTACTCACAAATACGAATGCAGGTTGAAATCAACCATAACCAACGTGGGTTTGTTCCCAATTTGGCAGGATGTCTCATAAGCTGATAAACGGTTGTTTGAATGATGCAAGAGTGAGAAAGAACGACTGTGTGGTCGCTTTCTTGGATATCTCTCGAGCATTTGATAGGGTCGGCCACGCTCACATTGAAAAATCTCTCACAGCTCAGGGTATTCAATTAGACATAAGTAATTTAATTGTGTCTTTATTAAAAGAAAACACAATACAAGTAGAAGTGGACGGTAAACGCGCGAAAAAGATACCTGTTCGATTCGGAGTGCCTGAAGGTGGACCATTGTCTCCAATATTGTTTAACATTGCCATTAACGTTTTATATGATGACATTTGTGACGAGATTATTTCACAAGAAAGTTTGGTTATTCCTTAGGAGATGCTGTTGAATGTCTTTGGTTAACTGGTTCTGCAGAGGACCAAGCAGTAACAGCCTGCAGTACTGATTCAGCAATACGTATAATTGATACCAACAAACACTTATTATCATCCATTGATTTAGAAATAAATTCTAGCGAAAGTTCTGCCATTGTTGTTCAACACGGTGATATGATACAACATGACCTGCGCCTGGGCTCTGGAGAGACAATCCCATCCATTTCAATGACACAAACTATAAAATACCTTGGGTGTACTTTTAATAAGGACCTGATCTTTAGTGGAGAGTTTTTAAAACCAAAACCTTGTAAAACTAGCAAAATCTCCACTTCTAAAACCCTTAACATAATCAATCAGTTTATTTCCCTATCTCTAATGTATCCTCTGCAAACAGCACCTCTCGTAAGAATTCCATTATATGTTCTGGATGGTCTTGATGTTATTATTAGACGGACAGTAAAAGAAATTGTTGGACTTCCGGATAAAACATCTAGTGCTATGTTATATTCGCCGCGTTAGATGAGAGGTCTTGCAATTGTTAACTGTACATGGGAAGCTCCTTTGCAACACATTTCGTTTGCACGTTAATTGTCAATGAGTGATGATCCCCACATTATTAAACTGTTTAACATCCACGAAGAAATTCAAGTAAGCTTGAGTAGATTAAACATCACACAAGAAGCTTATTCGTGTGTGAATGCAAGGAAAATTTGTCAACGCCGAAAGCAGTCGTCTTTCCAAGAATGGTCCTCTATGCAAAGGCAAGGAATTGGAGTGATGCATTTCCCTCAGTATGTGCCGGCAAACAACTTCATGACTGATAAGATTAATTTAACATCTTCAGAATGGACAGCTCTCTTAAAACTAAATGTAAATTTACGCCAATCTCAGAGGAGTCCCTGGTAATAACGGAGGATATACGGGCAATTCCCTTTGTAGAAGATATGCAAAGGAGACTGAAACACCAAGTCATGTACCGGTACTTGGAAATTGTCCTTTTAATTCTTTTTGCTTATTAACAGAAGACATAACAAAGTTAAACATTCAATCATCAACATGATGAGCAATAAGGGATTTAAATGCTACGAGGAAGTGCATGCACTCGACTCTCAAGGGAGGAGCCGTTTTGATCACATACCGGTAGTTGCATTTACGAAATCATCTAAAGAAGCCTATATTCTTGATCCAATCATTCGGTTTGAGAAGAATGCACCAGATCAGGCTAAAGAGGTTGACCAGGAGAAAGAAGCCATCTATGAAGATTGCGTTCTGTACTTTCGGGAAAAATACGGAGAAAGGTACAGGAATCACACCTTCAATGTTCGAGGAATGCTGTTTGGTGCCAGAGGAACTATATATCGTGAAGTTGTGGAAATGTTCCAGAAGCTCTGCATAGAAAGGAATAAACCGATCACTCTTGCTGAGGGTATCATTGCTGACTCTGTGACCATATTGCAGCACCATATTTACAAGAGTGGCAACACCTGACATTCTGATCAGAAAAAAAACACTGGATTTTAAATTGTAAAAAAAAAAAGAATGTTTATTAATGAATTGTCCTAACAAGGATTGAGGGGTATGCTGTGCCTTAAGGCTTCTTGGGGAAGACCAAGCAACTATATTGTATATAAATATATTCTTCTTTTCCAAAGTACCCGAGTTTGATTTGCCGTTATTTACTTATATCTGTTCCTCGCAAGATCTGAATAGAAATTATGGATATTGATATCTGTCGACTGGAACTTGAAACAGCTAACCAGGGTTCGGCAGCACTGCCTTGTATTAATTACTCCAAATTAATCTAGAATGTCAGGTGCTATGCGTGTGCAAAGTATAGAGCTGTTGGCTTGCATACTTTCTGGTATATTGATATTAGTGTAAAATAAATATAGACAGCATTTATTAACAGTTGGCAGCCCTGATTGCTCTTAACAATACTTATAGTCATATCTGTTATGGTACACATAGCACATACGAAATTTGGTTGAAATCCAACTGATAGTATAGAAGTTACATGTATTTAAATATTGGTACTATCAGCAGGCTTATAATCATGTTGGTAGAACTGACGTATATAAGTTACTCGAATTTAATCTAAAATGTCAGAATATACGTGTGCATAGTTTAAAGCTGTTGGCTTGCATACTTTCTGATATATTGGTATTTGGATAAAAAATAGAGAGAGCAATTAATAACAATTGGCAGCCCTGGTGGCTCTTAAGAATACGCTCAGTCATATCTGTTTATGTACAGATATTACATACAAAATTTGGTTGAAATCCAATTGATAGTGTAGAAGTTATATGCATTTAAACATTGGACCTATCAGAAGGCATAAAATTATTTTGGCAACACTGTCATGGTTGGCCTCCTGGAAATTAAACTGAAATAGTATTATCTACATGTGTGCCAATTTTGGAATAGCTCCCATGCATACCTTGCAAGATATCCAACATGGAGCTCAAATTTCTAGTGCGTTTTTTCAGCAGTTGGTAGCACTGACATCATTTTCAAATATGGACGTGAGCTATTCCGGTGCACATCTTTACTCATACTAAATTTGGTTTTGATTGCTGCAGCCGTTTAGGAGTTGATAGGGGGGGGCACACGCACAGCCAGACAGACAGACAGACAGAAGGACAGACAGACAGACATACAGACAGACACACATTTTCCCGGATCGATCTCATAAGTCTACTTTTTCCTCATTTTTGCAAAATGTGAAAAGTAGGCTAAAAATGCTGTAGGATATCTCAAATTGTTTACTACATGGTGTATGAAGTCATTACATATTTAACTACACGGGCCGGATGACTGATATGACCCGAAGTTTTTATATCCTTTGAACTACATGCAAGTAATGAATCGAGTACACGAGACTGATGACTATGATTTCTCAAGTTTATTACCAAACGGGGCTAATGAGTGATTTACCGATATATTATAATCTCACAACACACTCAAATACTACGTGACCATGCTATCTAACACGGGGCACATTCAACTATTCCATGCTGTTCATATGGAGGGTGAGGTAAAGCTAACGCCATGGTTACTGGGCAAGATGGTTCCTACGTACAAGTACACTAGGCTGATGACCAAGCTATACCAATTTTCCTATACACTCAAACACACGGGACTAATGGCCAAAATATTCCTTTAACAAGACTGGACAGCTCTCTCACGCAGTAGCAAGGTGACAGAAAGCAATGCAAACAGAAATATAATCTGTTTCCAACCTTCATCTGCTATAAGCTAGCGAACCTTTTCAAATACCTTTTTATGCAAACATGGAATACCTTTTCTAACCGAGACCGACCATTTCAATGGTCCAGTGGCGAGCCCTCTCGGCTCTCGCACTAGAGGTCTAAACTCGATTGCCCGGCTCTTGGACTAGAACAGAGAAAGAGAGGGCGTGAAAGCTCAGTGGTCAATCTGTTTTACTCTCATCGCGAAGGTTGGGATTTAATTCTCAGCTATGCCAAGAAACAGGGTACACTCGACCTCGAGAGGTAAAACTGAAAACATGACTGAAAATGCTTTTTGGGATGGTTCTTAGCTTAGGGACACAGCCGCCTCTTTAACCTATTTTTAATCAGACCCAAGCTTATGGTTACCTTTACGATTGACCTGTTACCACCTCCAGTCAAAGTTTACAGATTTAGACAACATAACTTACTGTAAGTCCATGGCCGCTTTTTCCAATTATATTTCTAATTGTTAAATTTAACTGTTACTACGGACACTTTAATAAAACAGGTTATCTAACTTACATCAAATATTACATATTTACAATGAAATTTACGCAACCCCATAAACGTCACCTATTACAGGCTCGGTGGATTTAAACTGTTGTTTCCTCTAGCCCTTAAAGGTCTATGATATGTTTTATCCTCTTGTATACTGCCATTACCACTTACATACAACGTAACGCTAGACATTTATACACCTATTTAATATAGTGAGTTGCATGGTTATACTACATTCTTTTTTGCAGAATACTATAGATTGCAACTCACAACTTACTGCATTGGCTTTATACACCTAGACTTTATATATTCCACACATACTAACACCCTTAGAGAATATTCAACTATAATGATTACCTGTTCTAATGCAGCTCATCTTAACTCTCATACAGCTAATAAATGTGTTATGCTATGCTATTACCTGGCTAGTTTTAGATACTCTCTAAGGCCACTATTACAACCATTGCCGGAGATTGCCAAAGGTTAACGATTATTGGATAAGGAGTGACAGCTGGGGGATATTATTAAAGATAAACGGACAATACCCATACAATAGTTTTTATTAATTTAATTTAAGTATTTAGACAGTATTTACACACAGAATACAACTATTCCTTTACGATTGCTTGGTATAGTTTAAAAGGGATAACTATACATGCAGTAAGACCCCTAGAATATATGTTAAGACTCTATCCAACCAGTTACGTGGACTCACTACACAATAATTTTGGCATTTTGAAGCTCTTGTTCAATTTCTTGAATCTCAGATTGGTGACCAGTGTAACCTTTATGATTTAAGGTACCGGTATGCAAGAACTGTAGGCGTTTGAATAATATAATAATATAGTTCCAGCAGATACCATTGATGAGCGGTTTGAATGATTCAAACGCACCACTTGAAACAGATGTTCCAGTTTTCAAAAACTGGGGAAGCGGTGATGGTTTCATAGATGTAAAAACCTTACCCCCATCATCATCATCATCATTATTACTCTTATTATCATCACCATCATCATCGTCCATTTTACAATTTGCGCCCACTACGAACCCCGCTTAGTATAAATAGCGGCCAGTACCAATCACTTTCTCTCAAATTACAGGTTAGTACAATTCGCGCTCACTCAAATCATGTGTTAGTACAATTCGCGCCCACTATAAACAATGTACAGTATAAATAGCGCCCACTTAACGCAAGACCGTACAAATAGCGCTCATTCAAATCCTGTGTTAGTACACTTTCCACCCACTACGAATCGCTTCCAGTACAAATAGCGCCCAGTGCTAAGCGCTTGTACTCAAATCACAACCTAGTACTGTCAATGAGTGGACTTCATCCCTTAGATATTGAATGGAAATAATCGATTACGTATCGATCGGTGAGGTTTGTTGCGAAACGCACTCGAGGGAGCTTTGAATCAATTGTCTTGAATTGTTAGAAACTTACGGGAAAAGGTAAGCACATAATAGAGGTTTTTATCAAATGGTGAACGCAGCAGCGTCTTATTTAATCCGCAAATACATACTGAACCCTAAATACGAAAAAAGTCATTATATTAATGTTCATGATTTCTGTTCTGTATGGAGAAGAGAGGTTGAATATTGGAAGTTACACCTGCTGAATGTTGAAATAAAAGTTTACCTGTTGACAATGAGGGGCGCCTGACTTCCTGCGCGAACAATAGGACAGGGTAAAATTGGGAATGTGGACTGGCTGAACACCGTTAGCCCGAGTTCAACAAACAAGGCTTGGCGCGCGAGGGATGTGATTCACCCATGAAAAAATGTGCTTTGTGCAGAAGAGAGATGACAGAGAAAGCAGTGGAAATGAAGAGAAGGAGATACGTGTCGACGACGCCCTCAAGGTAGTGGCTTGCAAAATACCGCGATATTGGAAATCACATTGACGAATGAGGAGAAAGGACGCCGGTGATTTCATGCTCTTATGAAGACAAGCCATCAGCATATACTATGGAGGGAACTCGATACTGATCAATCCTAAGATAAGAGTGATTCCCGCATGGCAAAAACGTACGCTTCGCATCGAGCCGAGTTCTTTGATATAAATTGTTTGTCTGTGCGATCATTGCTTAATTAAATAGATATTTTATCCAGACCCCACTCCTATATTTTGGGTAAAACTGTATAAATACCGAGTGAGGTGTTCACTCCGGGCTCATTATGAACTATTCTGTAAGCTGAAGGCGTGACCATGTCTGTCGCTGCGCGAGGCTGAGGACTTAGTACAATTTCTATTTTTCCTGAGAGCAGGAAAACGTATACATTCTGTAAGTATAACTTTGCTGTTGGAGATAACTATCTCTAGTTAATAATTGAAGTGTTTTGCGTGTGAACTGATGTAGTATAGAACACTGCTATAATTTAGGGCAAGTGATCGATCCGTATTGTTCATAGGACTGTAGATGGATTTAGCAATCTACCGGAGCAATCTAGAAAGGGTTAACAGTGTTAACAAATATTTTGAATCTAACTGACATTTTTGAAGCAGCAAGTCAACAATGAAGCCCATGGTATCCGCTGACGAAGGAAGGATGTCTCGAAGTTCAACAAGCACCAAGATGACGGCCGCGTGCTAATTGCAATGGAGTCATGCCCGGGAACATCGATTTATTGAAGGAGACGGCCGAGGATAAGTACCAAATGAATTAATTTTCATTATGTAGCTAGCTTTGGTAATCGGGAAACCTTGTATATATTTGTGTGTTTGTGGTATTTTTCTTTTAGTTTTGTTGAGTTGTTTTGTTCTAACTGACTACTTATTTAGTGTGTGGAGCTCATCGTGGTTATTCATTGTGTAAGTTTTGTGCGGGACAGTATATTAAATTGTACTAACGAGTACAAAGAGTGTATTTTGACAAAATACAACACAGGAATGAACTACGTAACTGTCGATAAATGGAGCATTTTATAGATAACGTAACTGCAGTGTTGGGGGAAAAGTGGAATTTGTTTAGAGAACTTCGAGCATTTCTTAGCAAGAGGCCGTAACCTTCTTTGGTAATCATTCTAACGTATATTGAGCACATAGTTAAATTATTGTGTTTTTGGAACACATGAGGTATTTCTGTGATCTGGAGCAATGTGGTGGAGTACAAGTGTCAAACAAAGGTATGGGGTCTCATCGATGTTCTTTCTGGGCGGGGTGTGACATTGGGTCATTTACCTGTCGGCTACAATGAGACGAACAGTACTCTCAAGGGAGAGGAAGCTGTCATTATTCTTCGGTCCTGAATTGCAAGGTGCAATTTCTGGGGACAAATCTGCGATGATGATATGTATTTTTATTTCAGGATATGTTATGAAGTTTCTGCGGTTCTCAAAAGCTAAGTAGCTTTGAGACAATTTGGTAAGACCTGCCTGGTTTGTGACACGGATGATGAGGGCTGTTCGAAGTCCACCTGGTAGCTCAGATCCCAGATAAGAATAGTCAGGCAATTAGTGGCCGAGAAGTGTGCTCATAATATAAGAATCAGCTTTGGAGTCTGTATAATTGGAAGTGAATTAGATTGTTAAATTTTGGGAGTTCTCCATGACAGATATACAGTTAAGGAATATGTTGCTATTTGTGTTTTCATTTTCATGTTAGTTACTGTCACTAAATAATTGTAGATATTTTTGATGATGCATAATTTTGTGTGCTAATTGTAACCTTATAAGTGTTCGGGAAACAATCGGTTTGCCCAGGTGTTGGTTGAGAGTGGCCACGATTGAGTGTTCATTATTTGTGTCTGTAAGACCTAAGATGTTAGGCAGTTTGTTGTTGTGCGTTCGCACTTGAGTAAGACTTCATGCGGAAGTGACCTTGTTTTATACTTGTTTTATAGTTAAATGGTAGGGTAGTCGGTTGGTAATTCATTTCTTGTTAGCCATTGTAAATGTGGTTCCCGGTACCAAAGTCTGGTGAAAGCGATTATGGATACGAGTCCTGCGACTTGGATCAATGGAAGCGTATCTCATGACAGTGTACTCGTTCTAGGCTAAGTCTTGTCATATCGTCATACGCAAATACACAACAATTAGGAACTTACGGACGAGATCCGTGAATATTTTGTTGATTTAGCAGCATTTTATGAAGCTGTAATTTTATTCATGTAATTTTGTTTTGATATTTATCCTTTGGTTCATAAAAAGGTGTCATAAGGGAGATTTTAGTCATTTTATGCCTATTTTATCGGTTGATTAAAGTTATTTTCTGTTAATCTTGGGTCATCTTTCCTTGCTAGTTATATTCTTGCCTATGTTACCTTGATGTTTATGGAAGCAAAAGTTAAAAATACCCAACCTCACGACGATGAACTGTACACCCCCGAAATTAGTCTCGTGTACGCTTCTTTCAAGGGGACAATACATTAACATTGGCGCCCAACGGCTCGGTCTTCGATAACTGAAGATATTCGGAAATCCAGCTTGGTAGAGATCCTAAGTACAAAAAAATCCTCTCGGCACGCCGGAAGGCGGAGGTAGATTTCACCGGGCAAACTAGGGGATAGACTATAATAGGAAAAATATGCAGGTTTTCGTGGAAGGATCAGACCTCATATATTGCGAGAAAGTATTTTACAATGTAATTGGAGCTCAATGAACTTTTCTTTCGTCTTACTATGCACATTTTTAACATTTTATTGTCTTAGGGGCACGGTAACCTTCTTGTCATTTGGGGTCCATTTTTATACTTGTGGTCACACCGTCCTTATGCAAGGTTTGGAACTGATGTGTAACTATCTAACAGTCTGTTACTTCCTAACGTCAAATTTTATCTCCCGCAGAGATGTTGGTTGATTCCTCAGTTTAGGGCTGCGACAACGCGGCCATGTAACCCCGTGTACTTTGGGTGTGTGTAGAATCTGTCTGATAAACGGTGTTAATTGTGATGGCTGTATTAGTCTGTAATTCAGGTAAGGACTGCAGACGGTCAATTTCAAGTAGTAGTTCCTAATGTTGGTACCAATTCTACCATCAACGACACCTAGCTGTGAACTTGGCTACTAGATGCCACCGCAACCAGTATCTTCCAACAAACGTTGGACTTCCCCTCAGAAGGAAAGCATACTGTGGGATTTTCGGCGCTCTTTGAAAATCTGACGACTTTGGCCGGCTTTGAACCCGCGGCTTGGGCATAGAAGTACAGCATGCTACCAGCTAGACTACGTCACCGAAGCCGCTTCCCACATAGTCAGATGGAAAAGTGAATGTGATCTCGTTGTCATGGAAACCTCTGATAGCTCATCCCTTATCAATTTAAAAGCGTTTTCATGGTAACCTCTGATGGCTCTTGGCATTTTCTTCTAATTCCGAAATCATTTTTCTCATCCCTTGGCGTAATGGTGGGTCGTATCAAAAATTCTTTCAGAGAAAAGTTTTAGGTAATTATTAGGGAAATATCATCCATTTTGTAAGGTTTTGCTATTGTGCCTATTAAGAGAGATATGATTATTGTTTCCAGAAAAACCCACTTTTTCCCACCCCATTGGGCAATGGTTGGTGCTATCAAAAATTTTTGGCACTTATTCGATACATAATATGAACTTTGAAGGGATTCGATATTTCACATATTAAGAGGGTTATAGTGATATTTCACTTTTTCGAAAAAAAAATACCATTTTTACCCCCTTCGACCGATTTTGCCCATTAACAATCTCGACCGAGATTTTATAGGAATACATATTATGTAAAAAATTCAAAGTGATTGGTGCAAAATTACGGCAGTTATCGTGTCCACAAGAAACTGATATACATATAGATACATATATACATAAATTATATATAAACTTTTGAACTGACAGTGGATTTGGTGTCTGGGGGATGTGAAACGCGAAGATATGTCGAAATTTTCCGGAAGTCGAAACATGGTACACATTGCAATAGTTACCTTTCTAATGAAATCTACCTAAAATCATCGGCAGCGAGCCGATATTCCGGGAATCGGCAAGGCAGCAACACAATTCATGAAAAATTCGTAGAATCATTCACGGATAATACCTATCGTCATTTTATCACGACAATCGGACCGCCGAAGTCACCAGTTTCGACGGAGTGCAGTTTATTAAATCATTTGGTTTTCAAGACAGGTAGGCCTATGCTTCACGGAGACACACGTCACAAGACGGCAAATAGGTTAGTGAGTAGTTTAGACATAAAAAACGTTCGTAAAAAAACTTTGTGTCCAAATTACGAACGATCTTACAGCGATTTGAACATATAACCTCAACATAATCCCCTAGAATCGACTCATAACCTCAATTTCGACATGTCGCAACTTGCGAAATTAAAGCAATCGCGTGGCCGAGTAAAAGGCACGTTAGTATATGAGAGATGACAGTCCAAATTCACCTCAAAACCTTCTTAACCTTACTACTACGCCTTAGCCAAGTAAGATTTCATATATCTCACGAACCAATGGTTGGATTTGGACATATCACAAGTTAGTACTGTCAATGAGTAGACTTCGATAATGAATGGAAATAATCGGGGTGACGCCCCCTTTCCTATGGAGAACTTGTTATAAAAAAAGGAAATTTTTGTTTTGGAAAGTAAGGTATATTTCCAAAAGTAATAATCGCAGAACATTGTGCAATTGCTCAAAAGAAAGGTCTCTATGTCCTTTATCGATAGAACAAAACATTATATGTTCTATATTTTTCCAAAAATGTTCAATTTAGAAAGTAGGTTATATTTCTGAAATTAGGAATTTTACAAAGTAGTGTGTTTGACATAAACCAAAGTTATTTACCCCCTCTAGCCCTCCAAAAAAGTCCCAGGTCTGTAGGACAAAAACGTAGTTTTTCCAAAAAAGTTAGCCTATATTTGGAAAGTTGGCCATCTTTCTGAAACTAAAAATCCTAAAAAGTTATATATAGGCTTAAAGGAAAGGTCTTTATGTCTTTTACCGTCAGAACAAAAAAAGGAAATTTTTACATTTTTCCAAAAAAGTTCAATTTTAAAGTAGGCTATATTTCGAAAACTAGGAATCACAGAAAGTTGTATGTTTGACTTAAATTAAAGGTCTGTACACCCTCTAGCCCCAGAAACAAGTCTCATGTCTCTAGGACAATGAGTAGGGTAGTAGAGTGAGGTAATCGCGGTTCAAATGATATCCATTATCCGCCGCATCGCGCTGTTGGCGCTAGTGTTGCTTGGGAAGGAATGGCCATAGGAGGGCGTGCGAGGTATCCTATTTTTCAGCGCATTGCCGTCTTTAACATGATGCATGAAGATGGGCAAAATTCTTGAAAATGAGGGAAACGTAATTTTCTGGCTAAAAATGTTTCTTAGATTTTTCGTTATATCTCGGGAAGGAAAGGTAGGAGGTCATGCGAGGTATCCTATTTTTCAGCTCGTTGCCCTCTTTAACATGGCGAATTTTTGAAAATGAGGGAAATGGAATGTTTTGGGTGATACAAGGTTTTTTTATATTTTTAGTCATATCATGGGAAGGAATGGTCAGATTTTGACGAACGAGGTATCATAGAACTCGGGGTAACGCCCTCTTTTAAATTAATTTTTTATTTTGCAAATTTTGACAAAGGGCCTAACTACACATTTTGAAAATGTTGATTTTTTAAACTTTTTAATTTATTTTAATATTTTTAGTAGAGAGAGACAGTACCGGTTGTGTTTAAACGACATGTCTCCGGCCACGGTGGCCGTGTACAATGGATCAATCGATGTCTCACGATCCAATGGTCCGAGAGGGTCATGCAGCGACTTGTCTTAAGTGCATTTTTTTCTGATCTTTCATATGGCACACTCATTTACTCAAATATCAAAAAACGCCAAGGTCATCTACTTTTGTTTCCCTTGATAGGTCGCGAACCTATAATCGTAGATGGCTATGTGGAGTGTCCTTTTGCGCGGAGCGAGGCCCCATTTCCTATCGTGCACTCATTTATGCAAAACACCCTAAACTGCAAGCCATCAACTTTGGTTCCCCTTGATATTCGCGAACCTGTAATGTTAGAAAACTATTTATTGCTCATTTTAAACAGTGAATTATTGTCTATACTGTATAGTATTTATTTTCAAAAATTTGTTTAATGACACGACTACTGGATTATTATTATTAAGTGTGATTGTATTTGTGGTAGACGCTGGACAGCTGAAAGGTAGGTGTAGTTTTACTATTTACAGGTAAGCTTATTTTTTTGTACAGAATAGTCCCTTATTAAATTCGGAAAAGAATGAAATATTTATATTATTTGGCTTAGCTGGTAGCGAGCCTCTGTGGCTGTAAGACAGAATAGAACAGTGAGCTGGCAATCGATTTGCTGGTCCAGCCTCTGGAGCACGACCTTTATTATCTGTACACAAATTATATAAACTTTTAAATTTGTCTCACCGTTTCAGTTGGATACGAAATTATCTCTGTGTACAATGGCTTACTGATAAAAAACGTGAATGAACCTTCGAAGCGGAAAGCAAGATCACATTTCATACGTTCAGACAAGGTGATGGGACGAGTAGCCGTGGAGCAATGACCTAAGTGCGTAGAAGGTAGCTGTCCTCTTTTTGAGAGGTGGGTTTGAATCCCACCACTGCTGAATATTTTTATACAGATTTTAAGCTTTGGAGATCAAATACAAGATGATGATGGTGATAATATTTTTCATAAGGTACCTAACATGTAGGTTATCAGTCCCTAATGGTTTGGGTGTTGAAGAATGAAAATGAATCTATAATTGAATCTAACTACAAACTTACAACTAAAATTCACTACTGACTTACACATAGCGATTATACGAGTTCAGTTGGATAAGAAATTAACGCTGGGTACGGTAGCATACTGATTAAAAACGTGAATGAATCTTCGAAGCAGAACGCAGTACAAGCCGATTATATGGTTTTAGTTGGATCCGAAATTAACGCTGGGTACGGTGGAATACTGATAGTAAACGTGATTGAACCTTCGAAGCGGAAAGCAGTATCATATCTCATACGCTTTCAAGCAAGGAGAAGAGACGAGCAGCCCGACCAATGGTCCAAGTGTGTAGGAGGTAGCGGACCTGTTTTTGGGAGGTGGGTTCGGATCCCACCACCGCTAAATATGTTAATGAACATTTTAAGCTTTGAGGATCAAATACAAGATGATGATGGTGATAATTGTTGTTTTAAGGGGCCTAAAATCTAGGTTATCGGCCGCTATGGGATTGGGTGTTAATGAAATATGAAGATGAACCTTCAAATAAATCTAACTACAATTGTACACAATTAGAAAAGAAAACGAAGACAACAGAAGTGTAAGGGAAATAAAGAAAGGGGGAAGAAATGCCTTCAACCGTCGAAGAATGAGGATTGAGGGACTTTGAAAGAAGGAGAGCTATGAATGGCAGAGAGGAAAGGGAAAGAGGTGAGGGGCCCGCCCAAAAGGCAATGGAAGAAGGCGAAAAACCGGACCGAGCTCAGGAATCCCTCGGGATTGATAACTCTCGAACTCACCATCTGTGATCCCTTGAGGGTGTAACATTATCCAAGGTGCACAAGAACTGGTTGGGATACACACACTCTGCCTCCTTGAGGGCCTTGAGCAGAAGGCAAGACATACCTGATAGAAAATGAAGAGGTCTGACCGCTCAAAGACTGAGGGATCAGGAAAAATGAGAGAAGAGCCAATTAAGGTGGGAAAGAAGAGACTCCCTAGACCTCGGATACCCTAATACTGTCGGGGTCGGGAGAGAGTTGACCAAGAGAGATAGACAGGAATGAAGACAGAGAGGAGCCCGGCACAACCAAGTCGAAGCAATGCTGGACTCAGCTGGGGTCCCTTGGACGCCAACCCACGTCCCACCAGATGTAATCCCCTGGGGGATCAAATACAAGAACATGGTGATGAAATAACCAGCGCTTCTAGGCTGCACACTGTGTCAAGCCAGTACACATTGAACCCTAAATAAACACTGCATGATAATAGCCACATATGTCATGAATGCCCTTGTATATGATTCCCAAAGCTTAAAATGTGCATAAAAATATTTAGTGTTGGTGGGATTCAAACTCAGCTCCCAAAAACAGGACGATCACCTTCTAACCATTGCTCCACGACAGTAGTAGTTTTTCAGGGATTGGGCTGCTTCCTACTCTCTTTCCTTCCTACAGGATTGCGGCCGTAGCTTAACTTAACCTAGCCTAACCTAACAAGAAGGCAGCCGTAGCCTAACTTAACCTAGCCTAACCCAACTAGATGGCGGCTTTAGCTAAACTTAACCTTACCTAACCTACTAGGTGTGATCAAAAAGTTTTAAGGAATTTAAAAACGGTGACCATAGCTTAACTTAACCTAGCCTAACCTATCAAGATGCCAGCTGTAGCTTAACTTCACCGAACCTCACCTAACCTAGCCTAGCCTAGCCTAGAATAGCCTAACCTAACCTAACCAAACCTAACCTAATCTAACCTAACCTAAAATGATGACGGCCACGCACAACCACCCACATGGATGGCGCGCATTTTAAATAAAGATGGCGACCATACCTTAACCTAACCTAGTCTAGCTAACCTAGTCTAGACTATCTAACCATACCTAATCGAGGACAAGCCAAGGGCCTCAGTGAAAATTTCGGTGGGTGGATGCTCTCATTGAGGGTTAAAATGAAAGGGGAGGGAGTCGTTTAACGTTTACCCACCTCAGCTGTACCTCTACCACTCTACCTGTAACGTTCTACCTCTACCGCTCTCCCTCTACCGCTTTACTTTTTCCACAAATGGTCTGCGATATGTGATTTGAAACAAGCTGAATCTTGCAGCATATGCCGTCACGCGATTCAGGAGTCACAACCGGACGCAAGGTGCAGCAGTACACGAAGCAAGCGTGCGAAACATGATTCTTGCAGACGTATGACGTTACGTGATGCACGTGTTTATTAAAGACCGTGAAAAACATTACATCGATAGATATTTGAGGTGATGCAGATGCATGCATGTCAGCGAAACATGAACTCAGTTGGCAAACCGTGAGAACTTTGCATCAGCAAAAATAACAAGAAGTGTGAAGACGTATCATATGATGACGTGACAAAAGATGCAGGTGTTACAACCGGATGCGCGGTGCAGGGTTACAGATAGCAGACGTGTGACGTCCCGTGATTCAGGTGTTTATTAACAACCGTGAGAACGGTGATTTGACAGATATTTGATGCGACGTAGGTGTGTTTGTGATATAAATAGCTAGAGAGGGGGAACACCTTCCTCACTTTATAGTTGAATCACGTGAACGAAATTTAACAACGCGTTATCTCTACAGCTTACTTGTGTGGTGGAAGATGACTTGAAATACATTACTACTTTGGTAAGTGTTTTCTTTTAAAATAATATTTCGTTGATTATGAGCGCTCTATTAAGTTCCAACGTTCAACAATAGGTGTCAGCGACAGAGGTATCTGGTAACCAACGTTTGAACTACTTGAAATTAGACATGCTGAGAGTCCAGAGACGTTCAATTAAAATACCCTGCTATGACCATTGGTTGTAATTAATATTTAAAATTGAGAGTAACAACTGGACGGACATGTCCGAAAAGGTGAAAGAACTGTTAAAAATGGGGCAACCTCCGAGGAAAAGGAAGCACAAATGGTGGAACGTGACATGTGACAGAGCCATACAGGGTAGAATACAAGCCTGGAAAATTTTACAGCCATAGAACATCCGAAAAATGGGAAGAATTCAACAAAATACAAAAACACTCGTTGAGAATAATCCGCAGAGAAGAAAGAAACTACGATAACAACCGACTGAAAGAGATAGAAGAGGACTTTACCAAAAATACCACACGAAACCTCTACAGAACATTCACAGGCAATATGACAGGATGTCGACCACCGAGCTTATGCTTCAAAATACAAGACTGAACACTGGAGACAAACACGAAAAAGAACTGTGTGATACTGGCAAAATATGTTGACTCACAGCCTAACTGTGATACACCAACACAGAGATCACAGTTCGAAAAGCCAGAACCTAATATGGATTCCAAACCCCCAACACTTGAAGAAATCGTGGAAGTAATAAAATCACTGAAGAACAATAGAGCGCCTGGAATAGACGGATTGATTTCGGAAATCTGGAAATTAGACCACGAAAATGTTACACCAAAAATACACAGAATCATCGAAAACATCTGGGAAACAGGGAAGGTATCAGAAGAAAGGAAGTCAACACCAATACAGCCCTTCCACAAGAAAGGAGACAAAACGAGCGCTAATAATTATAGAGGGATTTCACTATTACCCGTCGCGTACAAACAATTTCCAAAGCCCTGTTAAAAAGGATATAGCCTCAGATGGATCCACAGATAGGAAAATACCACGGAGGATTCAGGAAGGGAAGATCGTGCAGTGAGCAGATCTGGTGCCTGAGAGCATTATTAGTAACGAGAAACTCCAGGAACACAACAATCACATTCGCCAACGACAAAAAAGCGTACGACTCCATAGATAGAGGAACACTTTTCAACACATTAGAAGAAATGAAGGTCGAAAGTAAGTCCAGAAATCTAATCCAAGGAACATTAACGAATACAATATCCAAAGTTAAATTCATGGGAGAGATCTCAGAACTCTTCAAAATTAATACAGAAGTGTGACAAGGTGATGGTTTATCACCTATTCTATTTAAATCAGTTTGGGATAAAATAACCAAGACATGGGAAAAAGGAGTCAAAGGCGGAAAACACCAGGAAAGAACAGTCAACATTAAATATCTGGCCTTTGCCGATGATGTAGCGATTATAACAAATAACAGAAAATAAGCCAATAAAGCACTAGAGACGCTACATGAATTCTCTGCCAAAAACAGAGTTATAAATCTCATACGAATAAACACAGTTCATGGACACAAAATCTACAGACTGGCACCCACTGGAAACCAAGTATGGAAAAATAACACAAGTGGAAAGTTTCATATACCTATGAGAGATTATACAGATAACAGGATTGAATTTGGCATCCAATGAAGACAGGATCTCTAAATTGCAGAAAGCATACCGACTTACATGGAACCACTACAATAAAAGAAGTATTTCCATCAATGCCAAATTACGACCCCATCGTACAGTAGTCTTACTAGAGGCCTTATACGCTTCAGAAACGACAGCAATGAAGGGACGAACAAAAATCAAGGAATTAGAGAAACATAAGAGAAAAATTCTGAGAAAGATCTACGGGCCAGTTCAGAAAGAGGGAATATGGCTAAAGAGACCGACAATAGAACTGTACAAGCAGGACAGGAAGATTACAAACAACATAATGAAATGAAGGGCAACATTTGATGAACAAATACATAGGATGTCCGAAGACAGACTGACCAAGAAAATTTTAATATAGTTACGAATAGTACACTGAAAACCAATTGGGTGAAGGAAACCGTGGAGGACCTCAAGAAACTAAACATCTCTACAGAAGACATGGCACTCAGGAGCACATACAGAGAAAAACTTAGTCAACAGAAGTTTGAGCAAACTCCCAAAGAGAGACAACCGGGAAAGAAGTGGACGGAGGAGAGAAAGAGAAAGCATAGTGTGTATATGAGAGGTTTTGGGGGAAAAAGAAGAAAGGGCCAGAATAAAACATGAGAATTGATTGTGTTGTAACGCTCTCCTTATGGGGAATTAACGAATAAATAAATAAATAATTATTTTTTTGATGTGTAACATCTTTCCACTCGGTTGCTGGATATTTTTGTGGGAGTGATTTTGAAAAATGGGACGGAAGTGGATCGGGCGGAAGTGGATCGAACGGAAGAGGATCGAACGGAAGTGCATCGGACGGAAGTGAAGACGCACTGCCAGCTGGATCGCTGGCTGCTTTAGCAGCCAGTACAATTGAAAATGTGTGTATTGGAAACAAGGCAGTGTGTGCTCTGTAGCGCGAGAATGTTATGGTGATACAGTAGGCAGTGCATTTAGCAGGCACTGGTTTGACGAGCACAGTGGCAAATGTTTCACCGACTTTCATTTGTCAATGAGCAGTTTATGAAGTTTCACGTTCAAGGTTGAATATCACATAGGGTAGGACAAAGACGACAAATGACATTTAAGTAAGCGGCATTATTGTCAAGCTGTGGGTGAGTAGTCAAATATTAAATGCATAACAGAATGTTGTTCTAAGAGTGGAATAAAAGCTGTATTTTCATCATATGTGAGACTAGGCCATTTCATGATTGTAGGAAGCCATGTTTTGATTGTTTACGACGAATTGTATGAGAGCCTTGAGAATAATGAATGTTATAGTTTCTGAGGAGTGTGCTCACAGTATTTGAGAGTACAGTCGACGTTGTGTGTTACTTTGTTACCATGAACTATTAATGCAAAAGGAAGGAAGGAAGGAAGGAAGGTTTTAGTTTTGCGTGACCGTTAATCTCACGATCATGATCCACGTTACCTCCCTTTTACGTGGAATGCGAACCACAGGACATGTTATTTCAATTCGAAAATCTCACATTTATTGACTGGGAATCAAACCAGGTCTACCTTGGTGAGAGACTAACAGCTTGACCGCTGCGCCACAAGTGTGAAAGTAGCATATCTCCAATTCAATCAATATGTTCATCATAGTACCAGTCTGAAAATGGAGCGTAAATTAACATTTTAAGAATGTCCAAGCTGTGTAGTATACGAGTAGGATAACATGTCAGATGTTACACATCGTATGCGACTACTGTAAGGCTCGTATTTTTTTATTTTATTTTACTTAGTTTTATCTTTTATTAACATTTAGGATTTCTTTCGTTTATTGGTAATTTGAAAAGTGATTGATAATCATCATATTCAACTGTGGTGAATGTGATAAATAGTTTTCAAGACCTTTCAACCTTCAAAGTCATCCAAGTACTAAACATAACCTTACAATGTTTGCGTGCAGTCATTGTACGACAATATTTAACAGACAGGATAATCTTGCACTTCATGTTCGTTTAAAACATTTCAGTTCAGTACCATTTTAGTGTTCAGTTTGCGAACTTGGTTTTACTGGTGTAAAGCGATATCAATCCCACACAGTTGAAGTGTATGACGAACAACAGGAATTAAAATTTGTGAAACCATCAACTAGCACGGTACCTTTGAACGAAGTTGATGAAGTAGGGGGTTATGATCTTCAAATGCTTGAAAGTGTAAAGGTTCTGAAGATTGTGAAATTAGATATACAACAAAGAGGATGAAATGTGGTGAACTTTCCATAACACATTATGTTGTGTGCAATATTAATGTACCTTCTTCAATCATTAATGGACATATACGCAGTAAATGAGAGTCATAGAAACAACGCTTGTCATGAAAAAATTCTCTGAATATTCAAGTAAGTTTAAATGTCGAATTGCTAGTATTGAAACATTTTTAAAGAATGTTAAACCTAATGTGTTTGGCTTGTTAGATAATGCAATAGTGGAACATAATTAAATTAAACTTTTACTCTTTGAGCTATATGTAAAAACTGGAAATGAAGGTCAAATAACTGATATCAAATCCTTTAATACAAATACCGTAATTGTTTGTGAATCAACAAATACCAGTGATATGTACCAAGATATTTCAAGTGTCAACACTGCGAAGAGTGAAGAGTTCCAAGAAAGGGAGTCAGGCTGGGCGTTGGTTGACGTTCCTCATTTAGAAACCAACATGAATAAATATAACCCCCTTCGAGCATCATCGTACATTGATTTACCTGTATGGATCAAACGAAAGGGAGCTCTTGTGAACGTTATGAATAGTGATCAAGACTGTTTTGCGTGGGCTGTAACCTCAGCTCTTCATACAACAGTGATGAATGAAAAGTGAACATCATCCTATCCTCACTATTCTTCAGTGTTGGATTTAAAAGAAATGGAATTTCCTATGGAGATAGAGATAAAAGACATTCAACGTTTTGAAGAGCAGAACAATGTAAGTAATAATGTTTATGGAATTAAAAACAAAAGTATAGTAGGTCCTCTATTATCATACTCAGGAAAAGAGGGATGCTCATGTTAATTTATTATACATAATAAAAGGTGAAACTGCCCACTATTGTTGGACAAAACAATTACTTATACTTGTTAGTAGTCAGCTATCAAAATACAAAACTAAGAAGTGGTTGTGTGATGGCTGTTTGCTTTATATTAAGAAAGAGGACCAACTAACTCAGCATCAAAAATGGGGTTGTAATCATGTTTCCACAGTAGTACCTACTCCTGCAAATAACATTTTAAAATTTAAGGACTTTGAGAAGCAGCTTCGGTGCAGATTGTTATATGTGCCGACTTCGAAGCTTTACTAACACCATTTAATACATGCTCATCGAATCCAACCAAACCTTTTACAAACACCACTCACATTCATGAACCTTTTAGCTTTGCATATTATGTTAAATTAGCAACCCGACCCGGCTTCGCCCGGGAACAGTTATGAATGCATTACGTGATAAGCGCTCTTTTTCCAATGTCAATGAACAACGACCAATATCCGTTTTACGTCTCGGCATGATGGGTTAAAATCACTGACTGGACTATTAATTATATTATCATGGAGATGCAAGCCTCCGTGGCTTATGCGTCAGCACGCCGGCCTCTCACTGCTGGGTCCGTGGTTCAAATCCCGGTCACTCCATGTGAGATCTGTGCTGGACAAAACGGAGGCAGACAGGTTTTCCTCCGGGTACTCCGGTTTTCCCTGTCAAAATTTCATTCCAGCAACACTCTCCACTATTATTTTATTTCATCTGTCATTCATTCAATCATTGCCCCAGAGGAGTGCGTCAGGCCTCGGCAGGCGGCACAGTTCATATCCTCGCCGCTAGATGGGTGCTTCATTCATTCCATTTCTGACCCGGTCGGAGACTGGAAGCAGGCTGTGGATTTTCTTTTTCATCATGGAGATGCATGTGCAACAAATTCTTGTCAGACGTAATTTAAGAATGGCGAGGTGCACGAAACACAAATCCCCCTTCCGTCCAATCTTAACTTGACTGAGAATTTTGCGGAACGAAAAGTTCACAGGCGAAATGAAGATAAGCCGAGTTGCACATCCAAGGAAACTCCAAACACAACCACTCTTCTCTAAAGTTTTTAACTCAACACGACTCGACAGTTTGCTGCTGGCTGTATCTGGGGCAATAAGCTCGTCCGCTAGCTAAGCTCTAACTGGGGTGATAGACTCGCCCCTAGCTAGCTCGTAATCTGTCGCCTCAGTAACTGAATGGAGATTGTTGGAGGAAATGAAAACGTAAAAACACCTATAGTAGGCGATGTATTGAAGATAGACATATGCTCTCCCGGGCTTTTTTGTAGAAATTTTCATGCTGAACAATTCTTACACTCATAGTATATAGATATTTTAACGGTTTGCCCAGCGTAAGCTTAAAAAGCCCACGGACGCTAGTTTTTCCGACCTTTTCACTGAAATCGTTAGAGCTTGACTTCCTTTGGTCATAAATAAATTATTTTCTACAGAAACCTTCTTTGAGATATCCTTTACAAAATGGTGAAAACCGCATCAAAATCCATCCAGTGGTTCTCGAGTTTAACCGTAACATCCAAGAATCGGGGACTTCATTTTATACTAAGTAGAGATGTAGTTATGATGACTCGTCAAATATATTCAAGCTCTATCGGGGACATGATGCTATTAAAGTTTTTATGGAAGCACTTAAAAAAGATGCTATCCGTATATCCTCTATATTAAATACTGTCATTCCAATGGCGTCACTAACATCATCACAGCAAATGCGTTTTGAAACTGAAACTAATTGTTTTAAATGTGGTGAATGTTCATATACGGACAGGGTTCGCGATCATGACCATTTACTGGAAAATGTCGTGGTGCTGCTCACCAAGAATTTAATTTAAATTATAGAGTACTGAATTCGTTCCAGTCATTCTACACAGCGGTATCAAATAAGATAACCACTTTATCGTTAAAGAATTTGGAGCTTTAGATGAGAAAATTGATGTGATTAAAAATAATAAGGGACAATACATATCGTTCACAAAATATATCAAAACTGACAATAAACAAACTATAAACCAGCGATTTTTAGGTTCATTCCGCTTTATGCTGGGTAGTCTTGATAAACTTGCTATTCATTTAAAATCAGATCAGTTTTGTGAAATTCAACCTGTCTTTCCTAAAGAAGATGATTTTAATTTGATTCGTCAAAAGGGTATATTTCCTTACGAATATATTAACTGTCTGGAACGACTTGAATAGTGTGCTTTGCCACCAAACGATGCATTTTGCAGTTCCTTAAACACAAGTCATATCAGTGATCAGGAATATTTGCATGCTCAACGTGTATGGACACAGTTCGACATTCAAACTTTAGGTGAATTCTCAGACATATATTTGAAGACATAGCCTATGTGTTATTATTAGGAGATGTTTTTGAAAATTTCCGGAATGTTTGTATGAAAACTTAAGACCTGGACCATTTTCAGTGTTTTACTGCTCCTGGGTTAAGTTTCAGTTCAATGTTGAAGAAAACGAAAGTACATTTAGAATTGATGACTGATATACAAGTTTAATTTTATAAAATCATCAATACGAGGAGGATTAAATCAATATAGGGGATGGTATCCTAAAGCGAATAATATATACATGCTTTGTAATAACCCTTATGAACAGTCAAAGCATATTGTCCACCTCGATGCAAATAACCAATATGGAAGGGCTATGAGTCAATATCTACCATTGATAGATATTCGCTGGCTGACACAACCTTAAATCGATGTCTTACATGTTAACACTCTAGATGATAACGATGAAAAAGGATATATTTTAAGAGGCAGATCTCGAGTACCCTAATGAGGTACATGATGATCATAATGATTTACCATTTTTCCCTGAGAATATGAAAACTCCGTATATATCATCGCGAACGAAAATATTAAATGATAATGTGATTGACAATGTAAATATGTAATTCATTATCAAAACTTAAAATAGTGTCTACAGCTTGGATTGAAATTAAATAAAATTCATCGCGAATTACAATTCCTTAAGTCAGCATGGCTCAAACCTTATACTGATCTGAACAATAATTTAGATACACTGTCAACAAACGCTTATGAAAAAGATTTTTATAAACTCATGAAAAATAGTGTTTTTGGAAAGACTATGGAGAACGTTGATAAGCAAGTATCGCTGATATAAAGTGGTAGAATGATGGTAAAAGGTATGGTGCGAGCAACTTAATAAGCAAGCCTAACTGCCATAGCTGTTCAATTATTCATGAGGATTTAGTAGTAATACAAATGAATCGCCTTAAAGTAACTTACAACAAACCAATATATGAGGGTTACGCCATTCCGGTTATAGACACCTTTGTAGGCACAAAATCTAAATCATATAATTTTGTGACGATTGATGATGGAGTAATAAAAATGAAAAGGTGTAACAAAGAATGCTGTTAGTAAACAGTTAGATATAAGTGGTTATAAAAACTGTATAGTCAGTAATCCACCTATATTATATAAGTCAATGTGAGTTTCAGAAGCAAACAACTTCAGTTACATACTGATTTGCTGAAAAAAGTTGCATTAAGTAACGAATACCACAAACGATTCATTATTCCAAACTCATTTGAAACTCTTGCTTGAAGAAAGAGTCGCATTGCCGGCTATTACTTTACTTAAGTCTGATGTTCACCATATTGTAATATATATATATAGTGTGTTCTATATTGTAATATAGGCCTATTTGTAAAGACTATAAGTACAGTGTATAATGTTAGACTACTGTAGTTTAATAAAAAATATGAGTAATACATTTTGCAGTAAAGTTTCACTTTTATATTAGGAATAAAGATGTTTAGAAATGTACAGGATTAGAGAAATTAACAAAGTGACTGTAAATAAAATGCACTATCATAAAATGTATATAGGATGATCGTAAATAAATAAAAATACATGATCTCGCATTAATGTTTTATTTTATAATAGCTCTTAAACCCGGCGTTGCTCGGGATCACAATTGGATATTAGGATATCGTACCTTTGCATCTGTGTCGTATTGTGTGCAACCCGGAGAAAGGTCGTTATTATAATGAGCAATATTATTGTCACTGAAAGTTCTTGCGCGTGCTTTTTATCTGATCAAAAATTGTTGAGTAGGTGGCTACAACGGCTCGATAGTACTTGTAGGTTGTAATGGATTAATCCTGAAATGTCGCTAATGTAACTGAATATTTAAGGAGCCTACTTTAATATTAGTATGCATTATTAACCAAACCATTACATTTTAAGGGCAAACGAATTTTTTTTCTTCATTGCGTGTTTTATCGAACAGCAACATTTCAAGAGGATAATGGTAGACCGCAGATAATCTCCTAGAATCCCAGCTTTATAGGAATATATGCATTTGATTCAGGGAATAATGAATATCAAAATAAAAAATCCACACCCCATTTCCAGTCAATCGAACGGGTCTGGGAATGAAATGAATAAAGCCCATATCTAGAGGCGAGGATATGAACTGTGTCGCCTGCCGAAGCATGTCACACTCCCCTTGGGCAATAATTATATGAATGACAGATGAAATGAAATGATAGTGGAGAGTGTTGCTGGAATTAAATTTGTGATAGGGAAAACCAAAGTACCGGGAGAAAAACCTGTCTGCCTCGCCTTTATCCAGCACAAATCTCACATGGAGTGACCGGGATTTGAACCCAAACCCAGCGTTGAGAGGACGGCGTGCTGCCGCCTAAGCCAAGGAGGCTCTAACTAATACCAAAAGAAAATACATAATGAATATCATCTAAGAAACTATATGTCCACCCTCACTAAGAACCACTCATAGGAGCGCAGAGACACCTTGCGGCCACGAGACAAACTAACCCTCTACAGACACGGCCGACTTCAGAACACCACATCACCCAGATGACCAAATCTGGACCCATACATGATGACGAACTTTGACAACACAAATCTGTACCTCAGAACCAAACGAACGTAAGTCCAAAAATTACGATTTTCTGGTTATTACATCATTGTATGTAGAATTTGATTCTACATTAAGCCATAACAACTTAGGTCCGGGGAAACATCGCGTTTTCTATTTACTAAAGGTTGTAAGAACATAAGTCCCAACCTAGGATTGAGCCAGACAAACTTAAATCCACTTACGTTATTGTGGTGCTGAAGCTTTCAGAACACTTTAACACGCAAGTCCACAGCTAGACTTATATTAGACTGGCTGGAATGATCCTGAGAAAGACATACTCTCAAGTCCTTATAAGTTCCTTTAATTAGAAGATTAGTAACAAATCAACTCTGAAGCAATATTTACCAAAAATCTCCTTCTTCAGACAAAATCATTATTGAAACACTCGTAGACTACAAGCAAAACACGTAGTTTAAAATAGACACTAATATAAAAAAGGAATCAAATTAATTATGCATAGGTGCAAGATAGAAAAACATGTTTTCCGCTCAAACTGTAAAATAACGAATCCTCACCAATGCTGTAAGTCCCCATCTTCGTGATGACGCCCTTAAATAAAATAATAAAGCTTGTGGGGCATGGAAATTCAGTATTTTTGCCAGTGGGCCTAAATGAAGGGAATGGAGAGGGCTGTCCAAATCTTCAAGTAGATAGTGTAACTCGACTTGTTCCAAATGTTAAGTACGTAAAATTCAGTTCAGATCGGTGAAACGGTGTAGATTTGAGCCCAGTAAAACGGTGTGGATTTGTGCCAAAGGGCCTAAATGAGAGGAATGGAGAGGGCTATCTAAAATTATTGTTGCAAAAAACCTTCCTTGGGGTGTGGACTACAACCCAACAAAATTTCAATGCAATCGGATAAATGATGTCGGAGTCCATTTTCTTTTATGACAAAAAATAGGCCTATGAGATCACCTTTTGTCCGTGTGTCTTTTTTTTTGTGTGTGCGTATCCCCCTAATAAACGACTGGAGCAATTTCAATGAAACTCGGTAAGTTCATAGCACTATTCCGGCGAACCCCGACCGTGCCCTTCAATTTTTTTACGTCTCACCAAGCCAACATGGCGGCTGTGCGAAATATTTCACCAGCATTCAATATCTCCGAAACTATCACCGATATCACCCTGGAATTGTGTGCAAGAAGTTAATGTATGTGAGCATTGAAAACCTGGTAACTACAAAACCAAGATGACGGCCAAGCGAGGTTGCGACTTTTAAATAGAAGTTTCTCGCGATTTAACCAACCGAACGCAATGAAATTTGGTACAGTATATGTTTATACACATTGTAATGCCCCGACATTTAACTTCGCTCAATTGTTTACATAACCTCAAGATGGTGGCTGTGCGAAATATTTCACCGACATTATATATCTCTGAAACTATTACCGGTATTGAGCCCGTGTGAGCTCATCCTAGGTGATATTTTCTTTGAAAAGTATTGGTGAATAATTTGTTTCAACTTTGAATGCAGCCGGAGTCTAGCACATGCCTTTACATGCCGTCAGACACTCTCCCGACTTTGGAGAGATGTCGTATTAATTCTTCTGAGCACATATTATTACATGTCTTGCAACCACAATTCTCAGAATTTATCATTTGGTAGTTCTGCATATTTTGAACACTTTGAAGTGTCTATTTTCATATTTGGTAGAGGTAATTTCATCGCAGATATGCGAAACGAATGTGAATAGTCGCTCAATGACTAGAGCATTTGCTTGAACCCAGAGCACGATCCCATGCCTGACGCAACCTAGTTTGGAGTCGTCTGAATTGGACGTGTTGTTATAGTCCGTCCGCTGAGACGAGGAAATAGTACACCCACGAAGTGAAGTGAAATTGAATCGTGATCAACGATCATCAAGTATATTTGAGCACCGTGTAAAGTGAGGTGAACATAAAACGACGTTATTGGTTCGACAGAAACGACCACTTTGAAATTTGATTTAAAACTGTGAATTACTTCAATATTTTTGTCATCGTGGAACACCACATTTCGTCCACGTTATTTCTATGTCCACGAGGGACAGAACATAATCTGCTAAGGCCAGTGGATATTTTACCACATGAACATAATGTACGCCAACATCACTAATATTATCAATGCTGAAAGTGCAACGTTTCTACGAGAACTGATTACAGCGATATTTCGTGATTTGTACAGTAATAAATTCTGTGATTAGACACCACATGTGTGGCATAGATTCTGTGTAACAGACAGTGAAAGGCCATTTTTGTATAATAGTCTGCAATCCTGCGTAGAAACAGTGAATTATTATTTTCTACAGTCATAAAATATAACTTCTGTGAACACCACGTGTAGGAAATTTATATTAGAAATGTGCTACGTATTAGACCACGTGACTACGGATCTTCACTATTATCTAATATGTCTAACATGGTGCAGACCAACCAAGTGAGGAGACATCTTAAGGAGGAGCTACGCTATGGTTTGGAAAGCCGCGAACAACGAGGGACATCGGAGCCCGTCGCAGGCTAACAGAAGAACTGCCAGCATGGATAGGACCGTAAGCCAGCATCGACCACGTGTACGCAGACAATGCCAGGGAGAAGGGAAGGCTTGTTGGAGGAGTCTACTATGGATTTACCCTTCCTGATGTCTGAATTTAACACACCCCTCAATTTCGGTGAGAATGAGGTGAGAAACGAGATCCTATGAGTTTATATTTACTTTCCTGTACGGATTCTTTGTGGTAGACTTACTGTAGATTAATCAACCGAACTCCTTGACAGCCAGTTAGGTAGGTTTTAGTAGTTTAGCACTCATGATTTTGTCATTTATTTCAGTACGTTGAAATGAGTTAGATACCGTGTAGTTGGACTAGATCCAATGGTGCATCTTGATGGACGTTGTAAAAACGTCAAGCCTTACAGCCTACGTACTATGACTATAGCTGCTGAGCTATCTTTTGTCTATAATATTCAAGTTTATGGGATGTATTGCCACCCAAGTTTATGATTAGGCGTGACTCCATTTTAAGTTATTTTCTAGTCACGCCACTGCTTTGCCGTATTTTTATGGCATATCGTTTGGTTCAGCTGACCGTAGCTGCCAATATTATATGATTTTTGTTGAGCATTGTGTAGTTAAGAAGCCACACTGTTCTGAGGAAGAACTTATACTGGGAAACATTGTTAGGATGCCAGTCGAGCATTGAACCCTGCCATTTAGTATAATTTCAAACACCCAGAAGTTGTAGAGGTTGTGTGTTAACTTTTATTTAGTGTGAGGTTATTGATACTGCAACGTTATTGTAAGGAGAAATTGTAAATAAGAGATGTGAACTATCTATACTCCAAAGCAGATGGAGCTATGTAATATATTTATCTGTTAGGACTGTTTGCATTGGCAAACATATTTATATTATTGTACTCCATATAGTTACGCAGTACCAGCTTGTATAAGAGTGATTTGACAAGGCAATTCAGTACGCAATTCACATATGACTGTCAATAAGTGAATTCCTTGCCTGAATGTAATGTTATTATACTGCCAGACGCAGTGAAGCTAGTGTGTGAGTGCACACCTGCGAAACCAGTTAGTACTTACCCATAATGCAACGCGCCACTCATATATGAGTCACTATTGATTAATTTTGACAGACGTGCTGACGTTAAATTTACTGCTTGGTAAATGTTTTCATAAACTAGGGCAAGGCTACCAGCCATTTAGTGAACGACCATATGTTTTGGTTATATAATGGAGGACTTTCAAGTCAGATGTTTATTCGCAATTTGAGAGTGACAACTTGTATGATACTGTTTCTAGAGGTATTTCAGATTGATGATTGGTTTATTATTTGATCATTACCATGTGGACACACTATTTGAGGCAATTTATATGTATTTTAGTGCATTTGAAGCACTGTCGTATGGACTAGTGTCTGCGACCTGGAATGTAACAGGAATGTGTTGCCGGGAAGAATCTGACGTGTTACCAGACTTGCCCGAGGTATTTTGGTAAGGCTTTAATCAGAATGTTGCCTTGTGTCAAGTGTTTATTTATATATTTAATCCCTATTGTACCTGTAGTGCTGTTGAACATTGTTAGTAATAAGACTGAATGTTATTTTTGTTTCTGGTTGTCAAGTAGATCTTATAGTAATTTCGCGTTCAGACGCTTCTGCCGTATTTTGTATTCATGTCAGGAATTAGCTTAACAAATTAACGTTAACTGTAAATACGCAAGTGGTACCATCGTATCTTAGGCACTGTTTTGCCTGTATGTTAAATGTAAATTCCGATTGAGTAACTTATTTATAATTGCGCAGGGAACATTTTACGTACCACATTCTAAGCTTTGTTGTCGTTGTTTAACTTTTGTAATAATTGAATTTCGAATGGGTTTTAACCTACGTTCAGTTAGGGCCTGAGTCAATTATTTACTTTCTTAATTAGTTTGCGGATTAGCCGAAACATACCCTCCAGTAGGATAGGGGTTTGTTGATTTTTAATTTAAAAATCACGAGATTTTTCATAAGCCTGGATGTTCTTATTTCTTAGTTTTGTGTTAGAGGGTGTACTTCTTGGGCTGTCTTTGACACACCTCCATGTTACTCCGATCTCTGAGACCACGACTCTCGTGCCGTTCTCGTCCATAAGAAGAGCATACGATCCTCTCCGGTCATGTGTTCGATAGATGGGAATGTCCGGGAAGTCATTTCGGTTGTTGACAACGTTGGCATACTCCTATAACGGGCTCAGTATCACCCTGAAATTTTGTACGGAGATAAAGGACACTACTGGAAGTTCATCTATGAGACTTTGAAAAACCGATTAACTACAAAACGAACATGACGGCCAAGCAACGTTGAAAATTTTAAATTGATTTTTCTCGCGATTTAATGATCCAAACGCAATAAAACTTGGTACAGCAAATGTTGATGCACATTGTAAAGCACTGGTATCTAATTTAGTTCAATTGTTTACACAACCTCAAGATGGCGGCGGTGAGAAATTAAAAATTAAATTTTTATTTCTTTTGTTGTAATCATGGGATTGAAGTGGAAGTTTGAATAATGAACCTACGCAATAATTTTCCTTTCATGGTACATGACTCTATGGCCTATACATATAACAATCCAACATGGCGTCCATCCGAAATATTTAGGCGGTTTTCAATATCTACGATTATATTACAGCAATCAAACTGAATTCTCTTATGTTCATAGGGGCTGTGAACATAACTTCACCTATAGGAATTTCAATAACCTGGTGATCACAAATCCAACATGGCGGCGACGCGAATTACAAATATTCACATGGACGTTTCTCGCAATTAACCATCCGAGTGCAGTGAAACCTGGTACAGTAAATCCTTATACAAATGTTAATCCACTGGCATATAATTTATTTCAATTGTTTCCATAACCACAAGATGGCAGCTGTGCGAAATTTTGAAATTTCGTTTTTACTACTTGTGTCCTAATCATCGATTGAAGTTTGAATACTACACGTACACAATAATCTTCATGTAACAGTACATAACTCGAAGACCTACATATATATAAACATCCAACATGGCGACCATCCGCAATATTTAGTCGGTTCTCGATATCTATGAATCTATTACAGCAATCAAACTGAAATTTTGTATGTCAATTAACATAAGTAGGTTATATGAAAATAGGCTTTAGTTCTTCACGGAACTACTTGTCTTATATATAAAAGTTTTTTTTTCATGTGACCTCCTGAGAGGCCGAGCGCAGGTCTCTCTAGTCGACGCCCGTGGGCGACCTGCGCGTCGGGATGAGAGATGGAATGGATGAAGGCGAATGAAACTGGGCAAGGATGTGGAAGGAAGCGGCCGTGGCCTTTCAGAAGGTACCGTCCCAGCATTTGCCTGGTGTTGAAAATGGGAAACCACGGAAAACCATTTCAAGGACGGCCGACGGTGGGGATCGAACCCACGCGTCTACCAAGTCAGCAGATAGCTTGGCCCCATGACCTAACACTGTGCTTTAGCCAGCGTAGCCACTGCCGTCGGTTATATAAAAGTGAATGTCTGTATGTATCTATGTATTGTGACCGATATCGCATGGTTTTGAGAGCTCTGGCAACGGCGCATAGCAGGAGGAAGAAAGCAAGCGGAAGTAACCTGAGGTTGATGTTTTTACGTCATGGACATAGTCGACAGCATGACTAGGCGAAGGTTCCAGAAGCGTAGAGGGCACTGATGAGCTCCAGGAAAAGTCAAGGTGGGAAGGTCACGTTGGAGAAGCGGGTCACTTTGTTTTGCATCGTCGTACAACGAAGTTCACTTTCTTTTGTCGCCGTACGCCGAAGTTCATCTTTATTTTTGTGTCGCCGCACGCTGAAATTCCAAACAAGTGTGTAGTAGCAGTCGTACCGTGGCCGCTTGGAACCAGTGCGGTATTCCGACAGTTTTTGGGACATAGCTGAAAGGCTCAGTATTATTTCTTGCGTGGACAGCTCTGTATTAACGAATACTAAAGCCGAATGTGGCGAGGTGATATTATAACGCAGATAATAATGCATTATGTTGTGGGACACTAGTCATTTGTACGACGAAGTGCGAGCAGACACACGTGATGTCTCAAGCTTTTACTAGGTACGGGACTGAATGGGCCGTGCGCGATACAATTGACGCCCAGAACATATAAACGAAGCGATGTGCTTTTGTTTGACGAGCAGACAAATGAGTATCCAGGGTCAGTGAACTAGGAGAGATAAACTGAGTGTAGTCCAAATATAGAGCGACATTCAAGGCCAAGGACGGACGTAATTTCTTATGAGTGCAGGCTGGTGTAGATGCGTACGATATAACCTGTGCCGTTATAGAGTTATTATCACGGCCATAAGTTGATATTACTTGGCATATTCGACATGAAGATTGCAGCGATGTATTGGACGGACATAAAGGCTATCAGTACAGACCAGTGCGAGTTTTGTGTCAAGAACTTTACGAGCGAAGAGATGACCAGCTAAGTCTAGGAATGTGGAAGCTGTTATGATGACGTGGAAACGAAGGCGAGCCAGGACCATGGATACCCCGAGGGTCGCGAACTGGATCCAGGACGAGAGGGGAGGATGTTCAATGGGAAGAACGTGGACCCAAACCCCCAGGAAACGTGTCAGCGGAACCAAGACTGGGGTGGTCGAAAGGTACTGAAAGCCATGTTAATTCTTAGGTAGTGGTAAATGGGTAGTGGTTACTAAGATTTGGACAGATGGGCTTAAATCGAAATAGAAGTTAATCAAAAGATAAAATGCGATATCATGACAAGATTATTAGGATAGTAAATTTTAAGTTTTCTTTTGAGAGATTAATGCAGTCATATTTAGGGTTTAATATATATATATATGGATGCTTTAAAATATAATCTGAGTACAGGGATCTTTCAGCGTGTTAAGTCGCTGTGTTCTTTGAATTGGTGCAACCTGGATGAAAATTTATGGTGTGAACAGGCTTAAATTACAGGGGATTCTTTTACACTTAAGGGGCCACTTTTTGTGCGCACATCATGATATTTATACTAAACACTCACACGTCACTGAGGTTTCCCTTTACATGCTATCATGAGGAGATGCGTTTGGTAGGTAACTGATACAAGGTTGTGTAAATGATGAAACTGCATTGATAAAATAGTAGGGTTGCCTAATACGAAGTTATGATGAAACTAAAGGTTCTCGCTATAGCGAGGTGAATAAAATAAATGATTATAATTGTTACGTGATAGGTTCAAGTATATGAAATTTTGAGGCAATTGTCAGTTGAAAAATAATAAAGATAGGCAGAGGCCATCTACTTAAATGTTTATGGTGTATTTATAAATATGTGAAGAGCATGCAGTGATTAACAAATAAATAAATAAATATCTGGAATCATAAAGATGTTACAATGTAAAGTAATAAATGTAAAAGCCAACAACCAGTCATTTTTCTGAGTGAGGCACAGCTGAACGAAAACCAGTGAAAATAATAATGAAAGTATTTAATCCATGAATAAAAGGTCTGAAAATAAATTCTTTAACGCCAGTGACATCCATATATAAATTTTTTTTCCTACTTTGGTGATTACATTTAGTTAGAAGGAGATCGAATGAGGCAACATTTTTTTTTCTTTGAATATTTTCTTAGATTTATGCACCTGCTCATTTATGGACTATTCAACGGAGAGGTGACATAGCATTTTGAAGTAATGGTTGTAATACTAGGGTGATATAGCTCTGATCTCCGTAAGTTATTTTGTATCCAAAGATTAGGACGCCCGGAGATTTTTGTCCTCATTAATTTGAATTTTGCTTCTGCGTCATTTATTTATTTATTTGCACATCAAGAGTAATTTTGAGAAGTCCCCGAGCGAAGGTAGGCTTCTGTGTTTGATTTTATGTATTTAGTGGTGTGGTTCTGTAATAAATGGTGGATGAGTTTTATTTTAACAGCGGAGTTTTTTGTCATTCTTGTTCGTTGTCATACTTGTGTGTCCACCGGATCAATTTTCAGATTTTACCCCAGTTGTACCCATCATTATAAAGACCCCGGGATTGCTTGAATCTCGTTCCCGACATAGTTTTTTAAGGCCAAAATTGATTCGGACATTCAAGATTTTTTTTTCTTTTCGAGTTCTACCGATTTCTGGGTGAGGGTTGACGTGTGTGTCGGGCCACCCAGTCCAAAGCCAGATTATCGGGCACAGTATGTATGTATGTATGTATATATGTGGGTGGGTATGTGGGTGGATTTGTTCCGTATACAATTCTACACCATTCCACCAATCTCAACCAAATTTTGCATACACACAGTTTAGGACCCAGAAGGAACGGCTGGCAACATGCATTTTCAATAGTCTTTCTCATTCTTCTGATTTCGGCTCTTTTGCACTTGAGCAAAGGCTAATCAAGTCATAAAATGAACTCATGAAGGAATAGCAAGTCCGGCCATCTCCATGGCAACATAGCTCAATTCGAGACACGGCCGACTGGATGCGAGTTGTGCTCTCCTCTACCGGTGAAGAAAATGAGGTTCTTTAATTGAAATCCAGTTAGTTACTCAACTGCTCACACAGCACTGTCAACCCAGTATAGCATAACAAAGACATGACACTATTTGTCAATATAATTTCCCCAATATCAAAACGCAAATTATATCACAAAATACAATAGCGTGATATTAAATGACAGAAACTAAACATACCTTTGCATGTTCTGTTAGGTAGTCAGCCCAAAGGCTGGTAGGATTCTCAAAAGGTACCGCCGTTAGGTTATGTCTGTACATACCCACAAAAACTCAAGGCAGCACTATAGTGAGGCGTACTAGGCAAGATGTGGAGTGAGGTAGTTTGCCATTGCTCTCCTCTCTGAGTCAGAACAGCAGTACTCACCCTACGAGTAGAAGCCTTCACAGCAATCAGAGGCACTGACTGTGCCCTGAATGGCATTACTAAGCACCACCCATACCTCAGTAGCTTCCATATAATCATAGCCACGAGTAAGACTGAGACAGCGGTGAAAAACCACATTTTACTATAGCCTGTGCCAACAGACAAATACAAATGTACTGCATTCATCATTAGATGGCAAACAGGCCTCTTTGCACCTTATTAAAACAGAATTCCATTAGGTTGACTCGATTTTTATAAATCTTCATGAACTTTCTTGCTGATCGGTAAGTACAGATGTTATTTGGAAGCGACCGGTATTTTGGTTTCCGCAATAATATTCGTAACCAGTGATACCAATTTCTCTGCAATGATGCCGGCAAGACCGCTGCTGCGGTGAGGTTAATGAGTAGGAAAGATTAGAGTTCTGAGAAATGCAATCCAAACATTTTTTTCAGGGAATACAACTTAAACGAGACATTCAGTTTTCATTGTCGGTAAAGTGATTGGTGCAATATTGCGGTGGTATTGTTGGAATGATTCTCTTCCAAACTGTAATAATACCAATAGCTACCTTCGGACTCAACTTTATATGGGATACTGCTTGCCACGGTGGGTGTGTGGTTATAGTGTCGGACTACCAACCCCAAGACTGCAGGTTCGCTCCTGGCCACGGTAAGTGATTTTTGGAAGGCGACAAAAATCACGATACTCATGTCATACGTTGTTGGCATGTTAATGAACCCATTTGAATTCAGTAGGCCGTGTTCATAATGGCAAAATTAATCTCGGTATTTTCCGCCAACACAACGTTCCTAATTTCTGTACTAGAA
The DNA here is from genome assembly GCA_946902985.2 of Meconema thalassinum. NCBI lineage: Eukaryota > Metazoa > Arthropoda > Insecta > Orthoptera > Tettigoniidae > Meconema > Meconema thalassinum. The sequence goes on along the minus strand of OX336388.2, from coordinate 596,618,571 downwards.
AGCAGTATATCGTCAAGGAGCTTAGATATATAACCTCCTTGACATTCATAGCATTCCAAAGGAGTAGAGGAAAGTGCCCATAACCGGATCCCTCCCCCTAATGCGGACCCCCTGTCTCCTGGCTCTGCATTCTCCTGAACTCTAGCGGGACCGAGTGTAAATAGCAGTTTAGGCATCTAGCACTATGTAGTGGAGCAAAAACGCTGCCTGCTTCACGTGTTGCTTATCAATTCGCCATTACGTGTTTTGACAGTGGTAAAAGTTTTTACATTGACCTATATGATCCGTTATTTCTCAAAAAATATAGGCAGGTAAGCTTTTCAAACTCTATATAATCTTAAACACTAAGGGTTAAGGTTAATGTTTATCACGAAACCATTTCATATAGATTTGTGGTTAAAAATGTATTGGGTTAACAAAATGTTGGCTATAGTCGCGCAAACTGGACCCCCCATAGTTGCCTAAACCAGACCCCTTATATTTTCATGCATAAAGTCTGCCTGTATTTGTACTCACTCTTATACTCTTGGAATTCTGCTGCAGGTTCCAAGAGGATAATGGGGAAGGTTAATCAAAGAAAGTGAAGCCCGTCTAAAATGACTAAAGCTATTGATGCTGCTCGGAAAAAGATTGGGTTGGAAGAAGGCCAGTTTTTAAGGTTTTGAAAACAAAACTCATTAGGATATTCAATACGAAGTACGGTACATCTGAGGAAGCAGCAAAACCAAAAAGGGTTTGGGTGAAGATCTTGAAGAAGAGCTGGTTCACTATTGTCTTGCTATGGAAGCTTTTTTGGGCTTACTCGTAATGACCTGCGAAGAATGGCCGTACAATTGTCTGAGAGAAATAGCATTGACCATCATTTCAAGACGAAATTGCTGGGAAGAAGTGGGTTAGACTTTTTTCTTCAACGCCACAAAACCAAACTCTCAGAAAGGAAGCTTACTGGAATATTCTATAGCAGGGCTCTTGGGTTTGGAATATATTGTGCATTTATTTTAAACTGTAACCTGTAATAGTTGTATTCTATTTTGAAAACTGATTAGGTTATGTTCTCTCTGATTTAATACATTTTTCTAATTTTGTTTAATGTTATTCTGTTTTTTACAAGTGGTCCGATTTTGGCAACATTTTTCGAATCGTCAAAGTGTAAGGTTTTAGGAAATATTTTTTTAAAATACTGATTTTTAAATATATTTACTAAAAGTCAAATGTAAACGATGTATAACCTTATGAAGTAAATATTACATGCTCATAAAACATATTTTTAAATATTTTCTTCTATTTATTAACCAAAAACAAAATGGGGGTCCTGTTTTGGGTACTTTCCTCTATTAAATTCGACACGCAAGCTGCCCTCTGGGTGTCAATTAACAAAGCTTGCACCCGGCACCCGAGGCTATACGATATTATTATATGGGATACTCTTACTGTCTCAGACCTCTTAACACTAGAAAGAATCAAGGCCCGCTACATGAAAAGAGTGCTGGGAATAGGAATAACAGCACCATCAAGACTGACATATTATGCTTAGGGAGAACTTCTTCATAGAAGATACGAGGTTGCAGTTGCACCTTCCAAACACAAAGGCATATGAGAAAACCTTTCAAATATTACTTGGAAAAGGGAACAGCATTTAGACAGAGTTTTATAGAACATGCGTCATAGTGACACAAAACTGGAGAGAAGCCAACTATAAACTGAGGCATGCCGTCACACGATTTGCAGTACACGGGTTTCACCACAAGCTATCCACCAACAAAAGATTTCATTACCCAAATGAGGACTGTGTGAGTGAATTATGTCATAATCAATGACCCTGATATCATGCGAATATGTGCAAAAACGACTAATATCACTAACGAAACTGTGCAGTGATTACATACAGGCAAATAATATTTTTTAAGATGTATCATGTATTTTCTCTGGCTATTTTGCTGTAATAAACATTTCATTCATTCATCGTCGGAAAAGATATTGCTGAAATTGTAATTTGATGATGATAGTTGATGTAAAAGTGCCTAACATGGAGGTTATAGGCCTCTAATTCTTTGGGGTGAAAATGAAAAAAAAAATTATAAAATGAACACTTGAACTAAAAATAACTACAACTTACAACCAAATTACGGATTAGCAGAAGAAAAGGACAAAAAGGAAGGAATAATGGAAATAACATGCAGGTAAAAGAAATGCTCTCAACCCTCAAAAAATGAGAATTGACGGATTTGGAAAGGTGTGACATGAAAGGCAGATAAGAAAAGAAATAGAAGAGAGTCCACCCCAGAATCCCTGGAAAAAGGGGGAAAAAACAGATCCAGCTCTGGTACCATCCCAAACTCAACAGTCGTGAGCCCATGAGGGTGTAGCACCTCCAGTGGTGGGGCTACACACACCCTGTCTCCTTTATGACCTTGTACAGAAGGCAAGAGATATGATGAAAAGAACAACAAGAGATCTGACCCTTTGAAGAATGAGGGTATCAGGAAAGATGAAACAAGGTCCAATTAAGGCGGGAATTTGAAAGACTCCTTAGGCCTCGGATATCCTGTACCGTCAGGGTCGGAAGAGAACAAGTGTTGATCAAGGGAGGCTGACAGTAATTATACCACAGACGACCCCGGCCCAATTTAGTGGAAGCAATCGCGAAGTCAGCTGGGGCCCCCTGATCGCTAGCCAGCGTCCCACAAGTTGTAAGCCCTTGAAGGAGGGGGAGTGTCGTAATGTCGTAAGTGAACGAGATGTGACCAAGGGCGGTCGACAGGAAAGATGACAGAAGGAAACCCGGCACAAGTAATCAGAATTAAAATTTCTTGACAGATCCGGGTTTCATAATCAGATCTCCAAGGCGAAGGTCGAAAATGTTAGCCGCTAATGCACGTGGTGGTCTAAATGATTTTTGCATTTTATGTATAATTTTATTTAACCTTCAGTCGTTAGGTCACAGAAACCTATGTGACATTTGGGTCGAATCTTATACTCTAATGCCACTGCTGTTACGGAAGAATTTGAATCTTTACCTAATGCGTAATATATTGTATGTAATATCTACTAGAATCGAAGTTTTTTACTCTCCGTTAAGGTGTGTTCTACTACTGATATGTTGACGTTTATGTTTTATTAATCATAATGTCCTTATGCTGCATTCTTTTATTGTTGGCAGTCTTCGTCTACGAGCTGTCTTTTGTATTACAAATCAGAAATACAGTACTTTTGCGTGATAATGCAGATTGTTCTATGATTAATATTTCCTTCTGTTATTCGGGTTATATTGTAATTGGTAATTATCCTGCTCTATGGCTATGCTAATTTGTAATTTGTAATGGAACCGGATGTTAAATTATGAATTTATTTGATAAATAGGCGTCAGTGTCAAGAACTTCCGAACGAACAGTGTCACCACCTGTATAAAAAAAGACCCTAACAGAAGGTATGGATTCTGTCGGCAAGAAGAAAAAATCAAATAAAGTATGCATACAAGCAAGGAAAATAAAAAATTTTCCCCTCATACTGAAAAATAACTTATCCTCACCAATGCTGTAAGACCCATCCTCGTAATGACGCCCTTTAATCTATATATATATAAATGATTTGCTGTTCGTTAGTCTCGCTAAAACTCGAGAACGGCTGGACCGATTTGGCTAATTTTGGTCTTGAATAATTAGCGGAAGTCCAGAGAAGGTTTAAAAGGTGAATAAATTAGAAAGTTGTAGCGCACGAGTAGATTCAACAAATTAGTGTCGGCACGCGAATCGCTTAAACAAAGTCCCGTATGCGTTCATATATCATTCATCAGGTTGCTATGAAACTTTGGTTGTATTGTTCTGCACACTCCAGGAAAGGTTTCTGACTCAATAAATCCTTTTTATAATAGGTAGCGCACGAATAGATTCAACAAATGAGCGACGACGGCCGAAGTGTTTCAACAAAGTCCTGTATGAGTTCACATACCATTCATCCGATAGCGATGAAACTTGGGTGAGAGGTTGTGTACACTACAGGCAAGGTTTCTGGCTTAGTAAATCCATGTTATAATAGGTAGCGCACGACGAGCGAAGCGTTTCAACAAAGTCCTGTATGCGTTCAATACCATTCGTCCGATAGCGATGAAACTTGGGTGAGAGGTTGTGTACACTACAGGCTAGGTGTCTGGCTTAGTAAATCCATGTTATAATAGGTAGCGCACGAGTAGATTCAACAAATGAGCGACGACGAGCAAAGCGTTTCAACAAAGTCCCGTATACCTTCATATACTATTCGTCTGATAGTGATGAAACCTGGGTGAGATGTTGTGTACACCTCAGGGAAGGTTTCTGGATAATGTCAGGTTTCAGCCACGACACGTTCGGGTTTTTAGTTGCAGGATCAACCATCGTATGATATTGGGCTTGATCTATAATAACTGCCGACCTTTGAGGCAATAAACTCAGCACTTTCGTGAACCATTCTTCTTAAAGAGTTGAGTTCATTTTGTTGTGGTATTCACCGCTCCCTTTCTTGCCGATAAAACAAAGTTCTTCACCGTCAAGAAATCCTTCTTCACTTCCTATATGTAAAATTATGATGCGTTTCCCAGCTCCAGACGGTGTCTTGAAACCTCCACGCCATCCATAAATTTCCTGAATGTGCCCTATATATTGATCATAATTGTCGAAGTTATTTTCCAAAGCATCAACCACGTTTTCTTGCCACTCATATTTCATATTGTGGTTCTGTCCACACCAGGTCTCGTCTGTAAAGAAGATCTTGTAGCCCTGTGCTCGAAGTTCTCTCATTCTTCTCAGGAATGTATGTCGGGATGCAGCAACCGTCACGGATTCCATTAGCACTGGTTTCCTGTTCAGTATTTTGAAGCGGAATCTCAAGCCTTTGACTACTTTCAAAAGCGTAGAAATTGACATATAAGGAAAATCGTTCATATTTTCGGACAGTTTCTCGCGGAGGTTTTTTTTAATTGTGGGAAATACCTTATTCATGTAAAAATCATGTATAGTTCTTAATGTGCCCAAAGTAAAATCGAGTTGCATTTTCGGACGACCTGGCCCGGGCCTCACACACTGCTTCTTTCTTGGTCTGGATGACTTATTTTCATCATTCACCCTTGAGGTGGCTCCTATTCTCTTCACTGATGACACTGATAATCCAAGACAATCTGCCACTTTCCGATACAAAGAAAACCTCTTGTCCCCTAATTTTCCCCCCTCATTTCGAAAGAGTTCGCCCTCAGACAATGTTGGTCTCGGAGGCATCTGGAAGTGATGTGGCCAATATTCAGCAAACAGGAAAACTGAAATAGCATGAGGACATAGCCAGCCAGGTCACTCGCATTCCATTCACAACTGCCCGGGGCGAGGGTAGCCGGCAACGCTGCACTCGAATTCACCACCTCGCCCGCTTATAATCGCACGGGCTACAACGCACAAAACCTCCCATTAATATTACTCTTCATAAATTCGTCATCACACTGTACGTTTACAGTGGTCGTAGTTTCCGATAATCACGAATGAGAGCTCCAAAATGAGACCAAGTTTCCTGCTGTACGTTTATCCTGGGCTGAGAAAACGTTACGTCAGAAAAAGTATAAGAACTTTTTATCGGGTAGTTAAAAAAAATTGAAACTTGATATTTGCACTATCAATACTTGTGCCTAGCACATATAAAAATTGCATTACCCTCAACCAAGTAGTTTTCCATGTATATAATTTTAAGTGAGCGGTTCCTAGAAAAGACGTCAAAAACACGGACAATTTTTCATACAGCCACAAATAAATAAATAATTAATTAACTATAAAATAATTGGCTTATATAGTCTAACGTAGAATTAAACAAGGAAAATATTGGTATAACTCGTTTTTCAATAGGGCTGTTGGTTTGGTTGTAATTAAGGCCTAAACTCGAGTATCCATAATAAAAAATCCGATAGTAGTTAATCCATTTTACAATAGGTAGCGCTCAAGTAGATTCAACATAAATGAGCGAAGGCGTGCGATGCGTTTCAACAAAGTCCCGTATGCGTTCATATACCATTTGTCCGAAAGCGATGAAACTTGGGTGAGATGTTGTGTACACTTCAGGGAAGGTTTCTGGCTTAGTACATCCACTTTACAATAGGTAGTGCACAAGTAGATTCAACAAATGAGTAACGGCGTGCGTATCGTTTAAAAAACCGTATGCGTTCATATACCATTCATGCGATTGCAATGAAATTTTGAGAAATGTTGTTTCCACTCCCTCAAATATTTCTGATTTAGTAAATCCATTTTACAATTGGTAGCGCAAAATTAGATTCAATTAATGAATCGTTTCCACCAAGTCCCGTATGCGTTCATATAACATTCATCCGATTATCATAAAACTTTGGGGAGTTGAGCCCAGTCCTGCGAAGCTGTATGAATTAGTAAATCCGTCTTTTAATGGGTGGCACACAAGTAGATTCAACAAATGAGTGTCGTCGCGCGAATCGTTTAAGCAAAAACCCGTATGCGTTCATATGCCATTCATCCGATTGCGATGAAACTTTCATGAGTTGTTGTGTACACGCCAGGGAAGGTTTTTACTTAGTAAATCCATTTTACAATAGATAGCGTACGAGTATATTCAACAAATGGGTGACGGTACTCGAATCGTTTCAACAAAGTCCCGTATGCGTTCATATACCATTCATTTCATTGCGATGAAAATTTGGTGAGTAGTTGAGCACGCTCCCATGATTTTTTTGAGATAGTAAATCAATTTTACAATAGTTTAGAGGTGGTTAACGGAAAAAGAAAAACAATATTGGGAATCCAAAAGCACTTCAACATACAAAGTTACAATGCCTACGCTTTCCTTGATTGGCATTGCAACGCATGCCGGGTACAGCTAATAAAATTATAAATATGTGGGGCATGGGAATTCAGTATTTGTGCCAAAGGGCCTAAATGAAGGGAATGGAGACGACAGTCCGAATTTTCAAGTAGATAGTGTTACTCGTCTTGTTTCAAATGGTAAGTACGTAAAATTCAGTTCAGATCGGTGGAACGGTGTAGATTTGAGCCCAGTAAAACGGTGTATATTTCAGCCAAAGGGCCTAAATGAAAGGAATGGAGAGGGCTATCTAAAATACATTATTGTTGCCAAAAGCCTCCCTTGGGGTGTGCACTACTACCCTACAAAATGTCAATGCAATCCGTTAAATGGTGTCGGAGTCCATTAATGTCGGACAGATATGCATTTCCATTTTTAGCCTATTTTCACTTATGAAAAATAGGCTTATGAGATCACCTTTTGTCTGTGTGTCTGTCTGTGGGTGTGTGCGCATGTGTGTGGTTCGTGTGTGTATGTGTGTCCCTAATAAAATCTAAACGGCAGGAGCGATTTCAATGAAACTCGGTAAGTTCATAACACTATTTCGGAAGACGCAGACCGTGCCCTTCAAATTTTGTTACGTCTCACCAATCCAACAAGCCGGCTGTGCGAAGTATTTCACCAGCATTCAATATCTCCGAAACTATTACCGATGTAACCGTGGATTTTGTATGGTGATAAAAGGAACTACTAGAAATTCACCTATGTGACTTTTGAAAACCTGGTAACTACAAAACGAACATGGCGTCCAAGCGAAGTTGCGACTTTTAAATAGACGTTTCTCGCGATTTGACCAACCAAACCCAATGAAACTTGGTACATTATATGTTTATACATGCACGCATGCAGTGCACCGATATCTAACTTCGTTCATTAGTTTACATAACCTCAAGATGGTTGCTGTGCGGAATATTACAGCGGCATTCTATATCTCTGAAACTATTACCAGTATCACCCTGAAATTTTGTACGGAGATAAAGGACTCTACTGGACGTTCATCTATGGGACCTTCAAAAACTGGTTAACTACAAAACGAACATAGCGGCCAAACGAAATTGAATGTTATAAATTGACTTTTCTCGCGATTTAATGATCCAAACGCAATGAAAATTGGTACAGCAAATGTTTATACACATTGTAATGTACTGGTATCTAATTTAGTTCAATTGTTTACATAACATCAAGAAGGAGGCTGTGCGAATTTTAAAATTATGTTTGTAATTCGTGTGTCGTAATCATGCGATCGAAGTGAAAGTTTGAATAATGAACCTACGCAATAATTTTCCATAATGGTACATGACTCTATGGCCTATACATATAACAATCAAACATGGCGACCATCCGAAATATTTAGACGGTTCTCAATATCTACGAATCTATTACAGCAATCAAACTGTTTTTTTTATGTTCATAGGGGCTATGAACTTAAATTCACCTATAGGACTTTCAATAACCTAGTGATCTCAAATCCAACATGGCGGCGACGAGAAGTATAAATATTCGCATGGACGTTTCTCGCAATTTAACCATCCGAGTGCAGTGAAACGTGGTACTGTAAATCCTTTTACAAATTTTAATCAACTGGCATCTAATTTATTCCAATAGTTTCCATAACCACAAGATGGCAGCTGTGCGAATTTTTAAAATCTCGTTTTTACTTTTGTGTCCTCATCTTGCGATTGAAGTTTGAATACTACACCTACACAATAATCTCCATGTAACATTACATAACTCGAAGACCTACATATATAAAAATCCAACATGGCGACCATCCGAAATATTTAGTCGGTTCTCAATATCTACGAATCTATTACAGCAATGAAACTGAAATTATGTATGTTGATAGTGGCACTTAGCATAAGTTGGATCTATGAAAATAGGCTTTAGTTCTTCACGTAACTACTTGTTTTTAGTGGAATATTTAATACCCACTTTAAGAATGATGCGCACTAAGAATGGATTTTAAAAGATTCTGATTATAAAGGGGTGAAAAGTGGTGAAATGTGATTTTACATATTTGTTATACGTAACTGGGACAAAATATCGAAGTTGTCGCATAAAGACGGATATAGCTCATTTTACGCCCCTCGATACGGGAGACAAGACTCGGTGGGTCCCTACGGGACACCGAAAACCACATTTAAAGCCCTAAAACCAACAGTTTCAAAGATACTCCCAGAAAACTATCTTCGCTCTGATAAACTGAGGAACTAATGGCAAGTCCGTATCCATGGCAACAGTACGCGCTGATAAACTGATGAATTAATCGCAAGTCGGTATCCATGGCAACAGTAGCTCAAGACATGACATCCAATTGCCCATCTATCCCTGTAGGAGGCAACGTCATTCCACTTATTATCGAAAACACGATAGAATAACTGCGAAACTCATCGGCAACGTTCTAGCTTGCTGGGCCCAAGGTTGCAGGTTCGTATCCTTGCGCATTGAGCTGGCATTTGAGGATGCGCAAATGCAAGGGAACCATGTCAGTAGATTTACTGTCACGTTAATGATTCCCATTCGGGGCAAAATTCTAGCACCCCGGCGTTTCTAAAAAGCAGAGTCGGTAAAAGGAACGTAAATCCTATAACATTGAAACACGATAAGAACATTAGAAATCTTAACGGTCATCACTTTTTAAGATATATCTATATAAAAATATCTTTCTATGTTTTAGAAGTACAACTAGAAGACCCGTGCTGCTCCGCAGCATTCACTTCAACAATCCTACAGCACTTCTGTCCATATGACATTTGCATGTGTTCATGCTAGTGACCTGAACAGACATTTACGGTACCATCGCTTTTGGGTAAATTATGAATTAGACTTATGAGACCAAATGTCCTCTGTGTGTATGTGCCACTGTTTACCCAGCGTCTTAAAAGGCGCACGGACGTCAGCTTCCAGACGCAATACTGAAAAGCCGAGGTGAACAGCTAACTCCAAACACATAAGCTATACTCTTCTCTGAAGTACGTGGGTTGGCAACCACGGGACCCCAGCTGAGTCCGGCATTGCTTCCACTTACTTGTGCCGGGCTCCTCTCCGTCTTCTTTACTGTCGACATCCCTTAGTCAACTCTTGTTCTTTTCCGACCCCGACGGTATTAGGGTATCTGAGGCCTAGGGAGTTTTTCACTTTCCTGCCTTAATTGGCCCTTGTCTCATCTTTCCTGATCCCTCCTTCTTCGAAGGGTCGGACCTCTTGTTTTCTTTTCATTATATTTCCTTTTCTCTTTAAGATTCCGCACTGCTCTTTGTTAATTGGCTCCCGTCTATCTAAATTCCATTTAGCGATTTATTTTGCATCCACACTCCATTTTGTAGGTGTTTTCAGTCTACGTTGCATTTTGTAAGTCTTTTCGATCTACAGTAAATTGCATTTTGCTAGTGTTTTCAACCTCGATTGCAGTTTGTAAGGATCGACTATCTAAATTGCATTTTAGTAAGTATGTAAATATAGGGGATGGGACTTTTGTGAGTATTTAGAATTTCAATTGCATTTCGTATTTTCAACCTAAAGCGCTTTTTGCACGTATTTTGAATCTAAAATGCATTTTGTATGGTGGTCATTTTGCAGGTATTTTGATTCTCAATTGCATTTTGTGGTTATTTTGAGTCTAAATTCCTTTTTGTAAGTATTTTAAATCTAAATTGCAATCTGTAAGTATTGTCCATCCAATTGAGTATTTTGAATCTAGCATGCATTTTGTAAGCATTTTCAATTTCAATTGCATTTTGTAAGTATTTTGAATTTCAATTGCACTTCGTGATTTTTTGGAATCTGAAATGCGCCTTTTTCAATCTAAATTGCATTGTGTATTTTCAATTTCAATTGCATTTTGTAAGTATTTTGAACCTCAATTGCATTTTGTACGCATTTTCAAACTCTTTTGCATTTTGTAAGTATTTTGAATTTCACTTGCATTTTGTAAGTAAAGTATTTCGACTCTACATTGCATTTTGTACGTATTTTGAACCTAACCTATATTTTTTGCGTCTTTTTCAATCTATTCCTTTTGTGAGTATTTTCGTTCTAAATTCCCTTTTGTAAGTATTACAACTCTCCATTTTGTGAGTAGTTTCAATCTGAGTTCCTTTTTGTAAGTATTTTCCTTTTCACTTAATTGTCGTTCTAGTTTCCACTTCATTGTCATTTTTGCTATTACCCAGACCATTAGGGGCCGATAACCCTTAAATCAACAATTATCATCATCATTTCTGAAGTATTAACTCGACACGACTCGACAGTTTGATGCTGGCTGAAGGTAGGGTGATAAGTCGCTGGCAATCTCGTAAACTCACTCTGAAGCTAGTAATTTAAATTTCCACTGAATGGAGATTGCTTGAAGAAATGAAAACGTAAAAACACTTACAGTGGTCGATGTGGGATCTTTCCTGCAGAATTTTTGTGCTGAACAATTCTCAGAATATATCGATATTTTTAATGATTTACCCAGCGTAAGCGTCCTTGTATAATTGTTATTTAAACTGTGCCAAGTTTGCTGAGGTCTGTGCTCCTCTGCAACATTCGTTTCAACATTATAATAGTAATTCCTTCCATCGACATTCGCTGTTCACTTGCCTTTTGGTTCTATTTTAACATCGACGTCATGAACGGATTTTGCTCGCGATAATGCAACATACAGTTGTCCGTGGCTAAACACCGGCTGAGGTAAATAAATGTCTACTTGATCTAGTGTTTGATCTTGGGCTTTATTGATAAAAAGCCAAACGTACTGGAAACTGTCTCCTTTTGAAGGAAAATGCCATAGAAGTATCTGATGGCGTAAGGTCAAGGGGAGGAAGTAGGAGATGGTTTCCAATATTTACGCCAGTAATAATTTCTCGGTGTAAGCAATTGTCATGCATGTTCCGAACCAACAGTCAAGTTACGTTCAGCAGACCTTGGGTAACTTTAATATTTCTCAACAAAATCACAATTGAGCCTTCTTTTAGTCGAAGGATATTAGGCGGCAATCCACTTATATCTATGCTGTCTAAACATTCCGTTGGGAATTGTAGAAGTTCTCTCTCATCTTCAGCAATCAAATTATTCACACTGATGTAAGTTCCCGATGATCCTGGGATTAGCTCTAAAACTTTGTCATTGATTTCTTTCCAGTGTTCATTTTTAGGTGCTAAAATTGCTATTTTTGAAAAGCGTGAAATATTTTTCTGCGTGGAAACTTCGTTTCCATATATTTCAGTGATGATATCAGTTTTAACAATGATGGTGGGTGGAAAGTCGACTAATTCTGAATTTTCTCCATCGACGTGAGGGCATTCACCGTTACCAATTTGTATCAAGAAGTTTGCAAAGTCACGTTGATCTGTATTTGCTCGCATATTTTTGTTGAGTTTAAAATTTTTGAATAAAGGCCACAAAGGAGAGAACCTTACTGACATTTGGACTGATGCTGCTTTAGATGCGTGAGGCACAACAGGCAACCTGCCTCAAATCTCCACCTAATCTGATAATTTTTCCTCCGAAAGGCACATCGTTATTCATGATGTCCTTGAGCAGCCGATTTAGACATAACAACGCGTGCTTATTAGCCATAGGGGCTTCCTCCCATATGATAAGTTTTGCTGAACGAATATAAAAAGCTTCCTTGCTGTTAACTTTTATTCCTGATACAGAACTTTCTTGTAAATGTAGAGGTAACTTGAACTGGCTGTGTACAGTGCCCCCCTGAGGTAGTAACATTGCTGCAATACCAGTACATGCAACTGAAACTACATTTAACCCCAAATTTGTGCAACGGTGAATCAAGCATTGGTAAAGAAATCTTTTCCCGGTGCCCCCTGGACCGTCAATGAAATATGCATTACTCATCCTTTCTTTGCTGTTTCGTACTAACCCCAAAATTTGGTTTCCATTTGCTTGGTTTGTCATCCGACTTAATTGATCCCCATTAAGTTATAGATAATTCATTGGTAAATTTGTCGGAGGGAAATTATCAATAATAGCTGGCAATTCGAGAGAAGTAATGGGAAGACCATGGAGCTTTAATGTATAAGAAATATGTATAAGAGTGGACTGATACGCAATGTTAGGTTCGTGAAACTGCAGATAATCTTCTGATAATGAATTCTTGAAAATGTCCCATAACTGTCTTACATTTGAAGGGGTCTGAAAGATACATATGTAAGAAAACAGTTGTCGTAAATGAGAAGGCATCTGAAATTGTGACGCTTCTGCCAAAGAACGCTGCCATTCATAATCATCAATCAGTAAACCTCGCTCCTTACCTGTATCTTTAAAAGTAGAATAGACAACGGCTTTGTATGTTCGTAGAGCCTGGAAGCTGGTAGCACCTATGACGTGAAGCAATAACAGGTGTAAACAATCTTTCTGTTTCTGTAGGCGAAACATTATACATTCTGCCTATAATTTTTGAAACATTTTTTCTTTTTTGCCATTGGCAGTTGCTCTTATTCCAGACGTAATGTACTGGTGTTTCAGGATGTATATACGGACTTCTGGCTTGCGAATCTTGATTTAACTTGAACCACGCTTGTAATTCCGTGTTGCGCAATTGTGCTTGAAGTAAAATATCAATAGTGTTACAATTTTTAAAATACTGTAGATATTTTGCAAGTTTGGCAAGTGAACTGGTAATCGCACGATAGAATGTGACTGTTCGTGCATGTGAAATGAAAATATCCTGTATGCGGCTTCTGTTGGACCAACATATCTAACATATCACCGTTTCGCCTTCAGGACATATTATAACATTGCAGCAGTCATGACCTTTATACACATACTTGTGGATGTATTTAACACTCCCAACACTTGAGCATATTTCAACATTAATATGAGCTTGAAAGTAAAGTAAACAAAATGGATTGTAATGAACAATGAATCGACTATCGATTACAATGTCTATGCCTCGAATTGTTTTCATAATAATCGATTAGTTCTTCTCCTATATGAAGGATAACCATAGGCATTATCTTTAGTCTCTTCCTGAAACTGTTTAGGGAAATCTTTCTTACATACGCCATCTTTCATACAGACTGAAGAAGGATTCAAAGATCCGCGAGGGCCATGTTTCATATGACGCCTTACCAACTCGTATAGCGCTTCATCCTCGAGATATGGTATTTCGGCTGACACCACACTGTCAATGTCAGAAATCTCTCGAAACTTACAATCTTCCGTTAATGTTAATAGTAAATGGATGTGCGGGAGACCTCGATTCTGAAATTCCACTGTATATAGATATGCTTTTACTTTACCGAAAATTACCTTACCATTAATCAATCGTAGCAAATCCTTTACTTTGCAATGGAAAACTCTCACTACAATATCAGGTCTATTATTAGCCGTTTCCCAAGGATGACTGCTGTTAAGTATTTCTGGCCAGCCCGCATTACATAACAGGTGAACATAATGAATCAATCTGGCTTTCCAAACTTCATCACTATCGCTATCGCATCCTGATAATTTTGCATCATATTCCTTGGGCTACCTGCAAAAGAAGATGGCAAAACTTCAATACGACCGACTCTGAGATTTTTATTTTCTGCTCGTACATGCAAGGCGTCTGCTAAACCGGCATAAGCCTATGTATCAACTCGGAACTTCGTTTGTTGATGACGTATATATTTTAACCGCTCACCTTCCATACAATAATAGTAATCCACGAATAAATATCCATTTTGTAAACTTGAGCAGCGGCAACTAACTCAACATGACCTCCATGAATACCATTCACAGACATTTTGTAATCAACGCTCGTATTGATAGCAGTTGCGTACATATCACTGTTGCCAACAATAAAGGAATAATAATTATTCCACTTGTCTGTAACATGTTTTACAATTCGCTTTCTAACCTGTGTAAATAAACTCTGATTGTTGTACTCACAATATGCCAATGACCTGAACAGACAATTACCGTCACCTTTAATCTTTATAACATTTGTAATTGAGTGTCGCCTCTCATTCATCATAATATGATTCATTTTTTTTGATTGAGCACTCAACCTATAAGGACGAATGATGAAACGCAAAAAAGACATTTTGTAGCTGGTGAGACCAAATACTATAACAGGAAGATCGGATTCACAATACAAAATGGCGGTTCCAACATTCGACTGTAGCGGCATCTTCGTGAAGTTAGTTGTCTTTCGTATACAGTTTTTGTTGTCATTCAAAGAGATGTTGACATGACAGTGTCGTTAGCAAAATGGCTGCTGATTGTGCATGAGCATTCCAATCTCAAAGTAATCCATTCTTTGAGAAGTTTTAATTAAATTATGTGCACAGAATCCCCATTCTGCTATTGTATGGATACATGTGACATTAGCGCCCGAGTGGAACAGGTAGAAGTTAGCGATATCATGTATGGTTACATGCGACGTTAGCGCCCGAGTGGAGCAGGTAGAAGTTAACGATATCGTTAATATCAATTTAGATTTGTTATTTGGGTGGCGTTGAATATCATGATACAGTGTTAGTCGTTGTCGCCTAGCGACAATATGTCCGTCAAGTCATTCGATTCTATTTTCGTGTGACCTTGGAGGAAGTAATATTCGCAATTATTTTAATACACGGATGATATAATCAAGTAAGGTGGGTATCAATCGAGAGTGCGTGACAGGCATTACATTTTAAGTCAACAAACGTCATCGTAGCGCAAATACTTCCCGAGATATTTCAGTTTTAGTAAAGGGTGAAATTTTTTGAAAACTATTTTAATATATAAGATAATGAACATTAGTGTGATACAGGTGAGGTATCCTCTGATTTCAAGAAGAATGTTACAGGCCGGACGTTTGTTTTAGACGATTGCCCTTGACCTTGAAGCCTGTGGGTGAGCCTACACTCACTCACTCTCTCACCCTATCGCTTCACATTTGCCACCACCGACCTGATGTAATGGAATTCCAGACTTGAGCAGACAGCACAGTCCGCTTCGAAGTATTGTGTGACGCAGAAGTACACGTTACGTAGTTACGAACAGAACGTCATTATATTTGCCAATGACTGTACTTCAGTAGTAGTGTGAAAAATCTTTGTCAATCATCGGACCGCTTGGGGCAGCTGATAACAACACAGGCACTGTAGTAACTCGCCTCCAGGCTTCCATTAAGAATTTTCACTCGTCTAAAACAAACGTCCGGCCCGTATCATCCCTATACCGAAGAAGGTGGGAGCTGACAGATGTGAAGATACCGTACAATCAGCTTGATTACGCATGCTTCGAAAATACTGTCTAGAATAATTTACAAGAGGATGGATAGCTAGATATAAACGGAGTTGGGTGAAGACCAGTTTGGTTTCAGGAGTAATGTAGGAACAAGGGAAGCTGTACTAAGTCTTAGGCTGATTATGTAAGGTAGAATAAGGAAAGATAAGAGAACGTTCATGGCATTTATAGACGTAGAAAAGGCTTTTGATAGCGTTGATTGGAATAAATTGTTTAACATTTTGAAAACGATTGGAATAAAGTACAGGGTGATCTACAATCTGTACAGAAACCAGACAGCAGTCATTAGAGCTGAAGGACATGAGAGAGAAACTGGTATTCAGAAAGGTGTTAGGCAAGGCTGCAACCCATCACCCATACTTTCCAATCTTTACATTGAACAAGCAATGAAGGATATTGGAGAAAAATTTAAAGTGGGAGTGAAGATTCAAGGAGAAATAATTTCAACTCTGAGATTTGCTGATGACATCGTCATCTTGGCCGACACGCCTGAGGATTTGAATGAGTTTTTGAATGGTATGGACTCCGTCTTGAGGAAAAAATTCATGATGAAAATTAATAAATATAAAACGAAAATATTGGAATGCAGCCGAAATACATCAGAAATCTCTATGGATATCAAATTGGCAGGTGAAAAGCTAAAGGAAGTAGAAGACTTCTGTTACTTAGGAAGCAAAATAACCAGTGATGGACGAAGCAAATAGGATATAAAAAGTAGGTAAGCTCAGGCAAGAAAGCATTTCTACAGAAAAGGAATCTGTTGACATCGAATATAGATTTAGGTATAGGAAGTCATTTTTGAAGGCCTTTGTCTGGAGCGTGGCCCTCTATGGAAGTGAAACTTGGACTATTGGTGCAGCAGAAAAGAGGAGAATTGAAGCGTTTGAAATGTGGTGTTACAGGAGAATGATGAAGATCAGATGGGTAGATCGGTTTACAAACGAAGAGGTATTAAGACTAGTGGGAGAGGTGAGACGTTTCTAGCGACTGGTAATGAAAAGAAGAGATAGGTTGGTAGGACACATACTAAGACTCCCAGGAATAGCAAGTTTAGTTATGGAAGGATGGGTCGAGGACAAGCACTGTAGGGGTAGATCAAGGTTAGAATATGTTAAACAGATTGCCTCGGATGTAGGGTGTGGTAGCTATGTAGAGATGAAACTATTAGCTCAGGACAGGGAGGCATGGAGAACTGCATGAAACCAGTCAAAAGACTGAAGACTCAAACAACAACAACGCCATCTAATACCACCTTTAATTTTGTAACACTACAATAGTGACTACTAAATAAAGGTAGCGATCAAACTACGTTCAATTTCATAAACAGTGGGCTCACAAATCCCGTACAGCTAAGTACAAACATATCACTCAGGTTGTTATATCAGTAGCAACGAAGATATGTGGAGGCTATTGCCGTTTCCGTAACACCAAAGGCATCCCGCAATTGCATACCTCGAATTGCACTTACAGAATTGTGAACCAGTCGATTTTACTGAAAATAATTTCTACGAGCGAATATCCATTCCGCCGAAAACCACATTCACTACCTTCACCAACATTTACACAAGACGTGATTTTAAGAGCACTTTTCTGTATATTGAGGTATTACACATGGAAAGTTACTATAAAATGTTGGCAAATCTGAATTCAAGGAACTGCTGTTCAGAATAGGCCTGGTGTTAAATCTGCAGAAGCTTTCGGTACAGGTTATATGGTCCATGTTCGTAACATGGAATGTTTTCCTTTGACAATGCATCTATTGATATCGCGCCATGAGATGGCAGTATGGTTTGAACTGCGGATGTCTTCCCGCTCACTGCGTATCGTGCATTCCAAAACACAAGGCCAAAGTTTAACATTTACAGGAATAGACCTACGAGAAGACTGTTTCTCCCACCGACAATTTTATGATGCCTGTTCCAGAGTAAGTTCTCCATGTAGCTTAGTCATTTTGGCACCAGAAGTAAGAACTGCCAATCTCTTATATAAAAACAAGTGTCCTGACTGACTGACTGACTGACTGATTCAATGACTCACTGACTCATCATCGCCCAGCCAAAACTATTAAAGTTAGAAACATGAAATTTTGGGGATATGTTCGTGGTAAGTCAAAAACGCGCACTAAGGAAGGATTTTGGATATTCAGGTTCTAAATGGGTGTTAAGGGGGTAGACCTGCATTGCATTGAATAACAATATCTCCCGATTGGTTTCATTGGGAGATGTGATACTCGGCATATACACTCATCCTTAAAAATAAGAAGACACATGTCTGAGGGGTTTTCGATGTGGTGTATATTATGAGGTGCAACGGGTGAAAAGTGGGGGTTGAAG
The DNA here is from genome assembly GCA_946902985.2 of Meconema thalassinum. Classification (NCBI taxonomy): domain Eukaryota; kingdom Metazoa; phylum Arthropoda; class Insecta; order Orthoptera; family Tettigoniidae; genus Meconema; species Meconema thalassinum. The sequence continues at coordinate 596,600,176 of OX336388.2, read as the reverse complement.
GATTCCTAACGGAGCGTGTATCTCTTAAACGACATACGCGTGAAGTTTGAAGCTCAGCGAAAAAAAAACAGCTTAAAAATAAGTCAATCGGTGTTCGACCGTTTATTCATAAATTCAATTTTAGGGGCCAATGGGGTGGGGTGAAATTCTAGAAAAAAAAAGGAGAGAAAGTGTCCTGACTGGCTGACTAACTCACTCACTCATCAAACTCAGGGGAAAAAGACAGCTTAAAATATAACTTAATAGGTGTTCGAGCGTTTCTTCATAAATCCAATTTAAGGGGCACATGGGGAGGGCGTAAAATTCTGGTAAAAATAATTGAAAGAAAATGACCTGACTGACTCACTCACTCATCATCGCCCAGCGAAAACTATTGAAGTAGGAAACATTAAATTTTGGGAATATTTTCGTTCTATGTCGCAAACGTCAACTAATGAAGGATTTTTGTTTATTCGGGTCCTTAAGAGGTGTTAAGGGGGTAAACGTGCATTTCATTGATTAACAATATCTCATGAGTTGTTTCTTTGAGGATGTGATATTCGGCATATAAACTAAATATTAAAAATAAGCAGACATAATTATGTCTAAGGGTTTATCGGTGTGGTATATATTATGAGGTGAAAGGGGTGAAAATTGGGGGTTGAAGGATTCTTAACGGAGCATGTATCTCTTAAACGACATAGGCGAGAAGTTTGAAATTCAGCGAAAAAAAACAGCTTAAATTATATGTAAATAGGTGTTCGACTGTTTTTTCATAAATCTAATTTAAGGGGCCTTTGGAGAGGGATGAAATTCTGGGGGAAAAATACAGGAAAGAAAGTGTTCTAACTGATTAACTCACTCACTCCTCAAACTCAGGGGGGAAGAACAGCTTAAAAATAAGTAAATAGGTGTTCGACCGGTTTTTTTTCATAAATCCAATTTAAGGGGTTCATGAAAGGGGTGAAATTCTGAAAAATAAATGAAAGAAAATGTCCTGACCTACTCACACACTCATCATCGCCCAGCCGAAATTATTGAAGTTAGAAACATGACATTTTGGGGTTATGTTCGTTGTATGTCGAAAACGTCCACTAAGGAAGGATTTTTGGATATTCGCTCATAATCCCCCAGGCAAACATATCGCAGTTAGAAACTTGAAATTTTGGGGTTATGTTCGTTGTATGTCGAAAACGTCCACAAAGGATGGATTTTTGGATATTTATGTTCTAAAGGAGTGTAAAGGGGGTTAAAATTGCATTTCATTGATTAACGAGTTGTTTGATTTGGGGATGTGATATTCGGCATATAAATTAACCAGTAAAGATAAGCATACATATGTCTAAGGGTTTATCGATATGATGTATATTATGAGGTGAAAGGGGTGAAAATTGGGTGTTGAAAAATTCTGAACGGAGCGTGTATCTCATAAACGACATAAGCGAGAAGTTTGAAATTTAACGGATAAAATCCGCTTAAAAATAAGTAAATAGGTGTTGCACCGTTTATTTTTCATTAATCGCATTTAACGGTTTCATGGAGAGGGGTGAAATTCTCAAAAATAAATGAAAGAAAATGTCCTGACTGACTCACTCACTCACCATCGCCCAGCCAAAATCATTGAAGTTACAAACATGAAATTTTGGGGATATGTTTGTTGTATGTCGAAAACGTCCACTAAGGAAAGATTTTTGGATATTCTGGTTCTAAAGGGGTGTTAAGGGGATAAACGTGCATTTTATTGAATAACAATATCTCACGAGTGGTTTCATTTGGGGATGTGATACTTGGCATATAAACTAATCATTAAAAATAAGCTGACACATGTCTAATGGTTTTTCGATGTGGTGTATATTATGATTGAAAGGGGTGAAAAGTGGGGGTTGAAGGATTCCTAACGAAGTGTGCATCTCTTAAACGACATAGGCGAGGAGTTTGAAACTCAGAGGAAAACAATCAGCTTAATAAAATATAAAAAATAATAAAACACATAGGTGTTCGACCGTTTTTTCATAAATCCAAGTTAAGGGGCCCATCGGGAGGGGTGAAATTCTGGAAGAAAAACGTCCACTAAGGAAGGATTTTTGGATATTCACTCTAATCGACCAACCTAAGCTATTAATGTTAGAAGAATGATATTTTGGGGATATGTTTGTTGTGTGTCAAAAACGTCTACTAAGGAGGGATTTTTGAATATTCAGGTTCTAAAGGGGTGTTAACGGGGTTAAACCTGCATTTCATTGAATAACAATATGACACGGCTATGACGCGAGCGACTCCGCGGGTAGCTGCTAGTATTGTATATAAAAAAGTTCTAAACTATTTTTTAAAATTCTTCTTTTATTTGTTTTATGTGACGTACGATTTTACGTTACTTATACATTGAAGTTCATGTTTTCAAAACATATTTTAGTTATTTATGATTAGGTTAAAGATATAGTTAATTATAATACTGTTGCGAATGCTAGACAGTTTCGTCGCCCGTGCGTGACTCAGGCCGCCCCAGGCTATTCCAGACTGTGTGTTACCAGCGCCTTACGCAACAGGGCTGTAAGAACAAAAGGGCACGGTCTAGAATCTACGCAGCCCACCCAGAAATGGAACTTTCGAGAAACCGTGAACCCTGGCCCGCTCTCGAAGCATCCATTGAGTCATCAGCTCCGATATATAAGAGCGACCCTGGCCGGTGAGCACGACTGTGTTTTCTGAGCGAATGAGTGTGTTCCACTGTGCGACAGAGGTGATTGCAGTGAAGTGTTGTGAGGATTGCGAAACTCAGTGAGATCTTTCCGAGCCTGCAGAGCAGTGTGTAGCAGACTCGTAAGTAACGGTGATTTGTGTACTCAAGGAAGTGTGCAAGTATTTCAGTGAGTGACACGGGTCTACCTAATTAGTGAACGGACAGCTGCTCGAGAAAGTGAAAGGGAAGTGTTCCCAACAAGAGGGGAACTAGAGTGAGATACTAATTGCTTGTATTTGTTTATTGTGTGATGTACTGTAACTTGCTAGACCTACAACAAAACTTATTTTTTAAAAGGGCCAAACTGTGTTGTGCTTTTAACCACTGTAGTCCAATTAACGAACGTGCAACTAGGGCTAATATGTAAAAATACGTTTCTATAAATCTTCAAAATTAAAATTTAGTTCGATAGCAAATATTTGTATTTTAACTCAGTATTTTGATTTCATATTTAAAATTCCCGGTCATTGCATGTGAGATGTTCGAAGTGAAATGCCATGTCCTGTGGTTCAGATTCCACGTAAAAAGGAGGTCCCGTGGATCGTGATCTCGAGATTAACGGTCACGTTAAACTACAAGCTTCCTTTTCATATTTAAAAGTTAATTTTCAACATTAACTCAATTTAATTAAGCTCTTTCATATCTTTAATATTTCATTATTTCATTCCATTCATAAAGCAGGCAAAAAAATTGTTACAAAAGAAGTAATGTAAAATATTATTATATTTACATTTTGATATCACGAGGAATTTCAAATTTCATTTAACAGTGAACTCGGAATGATAATCGTTTTAAATAGAATATCTCTTTATGATATACCTAGATGATAGGCCCCTTAAAACAACAATTATCATCATCATCTTTATGATATAAGTGTTACATAACACTTGAAAGTTTTCAATTCCGCCGCTGAAGTCGGACGGGAAAAAAATAATTTACGTCCACTTCTTACATTTCTGACGAAAGTCGATCAACATCTAACGCTTGGTTTGGTGGCATTCAAAAGAAAATGGGAAATAAAACAAGTAGTTCTGTGAAGAACTATACAGCCTATTTTCATATAGCCCCCTTATTGCAACTATCAACATACACAATTTCAGTTTGATTGCTGTAATAGATTCGTAGATATTGAGAACCGAATAAATTATTCGGATGGTCGCCATGTTGGTTTTTACATATGTAGGTCCTCGAGTTATGTACTGTTAGATGCAGATTATTGTGTACGTGTAGTATTCAAACTTCAATCGCATAATTAGGACACTAGAAGTTACAAGGAGATTTGAAAATTTCGCACAGCTGCCATCTTTAGGTTCTGGAAACAATTGATATAAATTAGATGCTAGTGGATTACCATTCGTATAAGGATTTACTGTACCAAGTTTCACTGCTCTCGGATGGTTAAATTGCGAGAAACGTCCATGTGAATATTTATACTTCGCGTCGCCGCCATGTTGGATTTGTGATCACCAGGTTATTTAAAGTCCTATAAGTGAACTTGAGTTCATAGCCCCTATGAACAATAAAAAATTCAGTTTGATTGCTACAAATGATTCGTAGATATTGAGAGCCGTCTAAATATTTCGGATGGTCGCCATGTTGGATTGTTAAATGTATAGGCCATAGTCATGTACCATTATAGGAAAATTATTGGGTAGGTTCATTATTCAAACTTTCACTTCGATCGCATGACTACATCACAAGAAATAAAAACTTAATTTTAAAATTTGCACATCCGCCATCTTGAGGTTATGTAAACAATTGAACTAAATTAGATACCAGTGCATTACAAAGTATATGAATATTTCCTGTACCAGATTTCAGTGCGTTTGGAGCATTAAATCGCGAGAAAGGTCTATTTCAAATTTTCTAATTCGCTTAGCCGCCATGTTTGTTTTGTATATAACCGGTTTTTTAAAGTCGTATAAATGGACTTCCAGTAGTGCCCTTTATCTCCGTACAAAACTTCAGGGAGATACCGCTAATAGTTTCAGAGATACAGAATGCCGGTGAAATATTTCGCACATCCGCCATCTTGTGGTTATGTAAACAAATGAACGAAGTTAGTTGTCGGTGCATTACAATGTATATAAACATATACTGTACCAAGTTTCATTGCGTTTGGTTCGATAAATCGCGAGAAGTGTCTATTTAAAAGTCGCAACTTCGCTTGGCCGCCATGTTGGTTTTGTAGTTACCAGGTTTTCAAAGATCACATAAGTGACCTTATAGTAGTTCCCTTTATCACCATACATGATGTCAGGGTAATATCGGTAATCGTTTCGGAGATATTGAATGCTGGTGAAATATTTCGCACAGCCGCCATGTTGGATTGGTGAGTCGTAACTAAATTTGAAGGGCACGGTCGAGGTCGCCCGGAATAGTGCTATGAACTTACCGAGTTTCATTGAAATCGCTCCAGCCGTTTAGATTTTATTAGGGGGACACACACACACACGAATCACACACACACACACGGACAAAAGGTGATCTCATAAGCCTATTTTTTCAAAATTGAAAATAGGCTAAAAATATATAATGCGACATAACTCAACTGTGACGCGAGCGAAGCCGCGGGTACCTGCTAGTATAAGATATATAAGAAGACTAACTCTTATGCCCTGGGTTCCTCGGGATCACAATAGGATTTTAAGAGATCGTACCTTTGCTCGCGGTATCGTATTGTGTACAACCCAGAGGAAAATCGTTGTTATAATGAGCAATATTACCGCAATTCAAGTCCCTGAGCGTGTAGTCCAGTGAAATTAGTTTTAACCTGGACAAAATTAATAACAAGCTGAAAATTGGTGGAAACGTTAAGAACAATGTCCTAAACGAAATCCCAAAAGTTCCAAAAAGTCCGAATTGGGGAAAAGCCGCCATCTTGGAAAAACTGCCGCCATCTTGGAATTCTCCATTTTTGGCCATATCTTTCAAACAAGTGGTCCTAGCGAGGTCAGACTGGTGTAAAATTGACCAGATTTTACTGCCAAAGTCTCAGGAACATTAATAAAATATGTTAGAGGCGTTCTTACAGCTCTTTTATTCATTGAAGTACTATTAACCTAAATAGAATGTTAAAAGTTCGATTTTGACCGTTCCTGTCACAATAGCTAAAAACTGCCAATGCATTTAGATCGTAGGCTTTCGCGGCCGGTGTCAAGTTTATCATCTCGGCTTACAGGAAGCCAAGATGATAAACTGCCAATGCAAATAATGTATTTAAACCTAAAATTATAAATCATATTCTTGAAATTGTGAGTATCACATCTAAAATGCTTAAATTAATGTCAGTGTTAAATACAGAGACACTATGAGAGATGTAAGCTTTGACTTGTAATGCATAGCGGCTTCCGTCGTTTAGTGGTTCCATGAGATCTGTTAAAAAAGGAACAGTGAGAATCTTATCTGTTGTGCAGATAATGTATATATATATATATATATATATATATATCGAAATAACTTGCCCTCGTATTAAAGCACAAGATCGTCAGGGTCGTCAACGTCGATGCTCTCCTCTGGGCGGTTCGCACATCCGTGACCAGCGCAGTATCCGCACATTGTTGTGCAGCGTAGGCCACTCAGTAGGCAAGCGCAATTGCGCTCACATCCGGATCTGTAGTTGTGTCCAATCGGCTAGTTATGGGGCATCCATATAAGGAAAGAAAGAAAGCCTCTCCTGCTGCAGCGATTTCTTTTAGTGCGATGCATTTGGCTTGTTGAAACATGGACCTTACTGCGCAATTTAGCGTTTTCTTTAAGCTGCTTGAAGGACCTGATTTTTTTCCTTTCTAAAGGGGGCGGACGTGGTGTCACAACCAGTAGCAGCGTGGAAGAAATGGAGAATTGAAAGCAAGCTTCCAAGGCCAGACTTGAGTTTTCCGCTTTTGAAAATCTTGCCTTTTCCATTCTTCTTTCCGGCATGAACATGGAAATGTCTTCGTGAACATCAGGAACAGAAACCATCAAGACGAGCAGATCAGTATCTTATCCCACAATCACAGAACTGACTTCTGTGTCCCTTGAAGTTTCGGCTGCCGTTGAAACAATCAGGGTATCAGCGTCGTCTTCAGCTTGAATAACCTCAATGCCTGCTGTTGTAACGTGTTTTGATTGGAGAGCAATGAAACGCGTCTTGTTGTTCTCGTTTGATAAAAACCTCCTTGTGGTACAGTAGTTGGCGTGAAATCTTCCATAACTGCGTCTGGTGCCTCCTTGCCAGTTCTCCTGGCATGTTCTGCATCTTTGGTTGTCGGGGCACCATAGGCATCAAACACAACGGTTGTCTTTTTGCCAAAATGGATTTCAATATAATTGACGTATTGCTGGCAAATTTGGGAGTAGGTTGCAGGACAGGTCCAAACAACTCGATGCAGAAGGAAACCTCCGTCGACCGTGAACACAGGGTTTGATGGCAAAGCTTCTTCGCAGCTTAAAACTCTTCTTGGACTTTGTGCCTTCCCGCAGAAGTGGGCCATCAAATAGAGCTGGTGGTCTTGCGGCCAACTCGTAAGTCAAGTACGTTGAAAGCTCTTCTTTACTTCGTATTTTGCAAAGGAGGCGATGAAACAGTTGGTTCGGGTCTATTTCCACTGAGGTGTCCTTAATTTTAGCGCTCTTGGCCATACTTCCAAGGGAAAGAACTTTGTCCTTCCTCTTCAAGTGGATGTCGCTGAGGCATTGACCTACGATTGACTTCATGGCTTGCAAACCAAGGGCGTGGGCTTCGTCGCAGTTCACGGTGTAGTCGGCAACCACACGTGTATGCAGAGACAAAAGAAGAGGAAGTTCCACGAAAGGGTTGTGAGAACGCAGCCACTCTGTCATCTTGTCAACATCCCCTTTGTCTCTGCCTTGTCGTGTCTCTCGAAGTTCGACGTGTTGATCGCAAGTTTCAGAGAAAACACCACTGAAGCGTTCCATTGCATCGACAATACCAGACGTTGCAGGCATGGCGGTCACCCATCGAGCTATCACCTCTTCAGACATTCCGCGGTCGTGTGCCAGTCCTTCCGCTGACTTCATAGTACGCATCAGCACCTGTTCGATTGCCATATCCGTCCAAACTACACACCAGAATTTGTCGGATCGTCGGACGGTGAAGAAGCCTTTCGTCACAAATTGTTCGATTTCAGACGCAGTCATGGTTTCATTTATCCTCAACATTTGCTGGAGGTAAATGTGAGCGTATGTGGCATAATTAAAATGCCCTGCTGCATGTAAGTATGGAATCATGCTCTGCACACAATACAGGTGAAGATTCCAGTCCCCGGAACGTTCGGCTCTCACGAAAACCGCATGATGGTTAACATTTTGAAATACTCAGTCCACAATTTCGCTGTGAGACCTGATTTGGCGACTTCGTCGAACTTGGTGTAAAACCGACTGGAGGTGTCAGCGAGACATGCAGTGTTGCGGATGCTTGCAACTGTTTAATCCCCAAAAAGTACCTTTCGGTGTACTGCTTTAAGTTCTTCGGTTAAAATCGTATCTCCTTTTATGTCGTCGATGAGGACACTGGCGAGAGCAACTTGAGTCAGGAAGTGGGCACGGATTGCTCGAGCATACGCGTGTCCAGACATCATGTGAATTACCGAATTATTTTGGTCTGCGCATGTCACACCGTCTATGTGTCTCCTGTATGCACAGTACATGGCACTGGTGATGAGTGCATAGTTCTTGTAGCAGTTCTTCTTTGGCAGGTGTTATGCCTTCTATGTTAATAGAGATAATCGTTAACTGTGGCCCTGAAAAGGGCTCGAAAATGGATGTTTCTGTTGTGAAAGGATCAGCCGCCAGTGATTCAGTAGTTGACTGACGTTGCCCAGGATACGCCCGATTGTATATCATTTTCTTTGAATCACAATATAAACACAATCTTCGGGGAGGCTCCTTTTCTTTTAGCACCACCCCCTGTTCGAAGAGAAATAGCTGCGAACAAGGAACGAAATAGAGTGGAGCATGAAAGAACTCATCCTCTATATGGACACGAACCGCAACCGCAACGACTGAAGTCGAGGAAGAGTTTCCTTAGAATATCAAAGGAACTTAGAACCACTGCTGAAAAAGCTAGATTGCAAATGTGGAGGGCTACGACCAACCTTCCCCCTGGTTGGGAAAATGTTTCTGAAACTCTACCTCCTGGCTTTGACGAGGAATGGACGACTTGGAAGTCCCTGAATAGACTGCGCTCTAGAGTAGGCAGATCAAAGGTTAATATGGCAAAATGGGGTTACATTGACCAGGATGATATTCAATGTGATTGTGGAGAACACCACACTGTTCAGCATATGACTGAGTGTCGACTGTGCCCAGCATCCTGCACGGAAGAAGATCTTCGTCGGGGAACACAGAGTGCACTGGAAGTGGCCAAGTTTTGGGCAAAGTTAATATAATAACTGTGTTATATATTTACAATGTATGTTTCTGATACGAGAATAATAATAACCGAATTCTTTGCATAAATTTCCACCCACAAGTCCTCTAAGCCACTTCCGGCCATTAAAGAACCTACAGCGCCCATAAAGGACATCAAGAGGTGGAAACCTCCAAGCCGCAAAGTAATATTTGATAAGAGGCTATTTTATTCGGCCGAGAGCACGATATCCAAAGCTTTTGCATAGAGCGGTTGGTCAAACGTTACCATACATGACTGGTTTCTCGCTTCGCTCTGCTCTGCTGCATAAAGGAGCCAAGTGAGAATCTTCGACGGATTTGAAGGCAATAGGTTAGAATAACTTCTATTCCACCAATTCAGGTAACTTTACTAAGTGCGTAAAAACAGGTCAACATCGAACTTTAAGCACACTATTAATATTATTAACAGTATTAAATAATTAAAACAGCTGTAAGAATGCGTCTATCATATCTTATTAATATTTCAGAGACTTCGACAGTAAAATCGGGTCAATTTGACTCCAGTCTGACCTCGCTAGGACCACTAGTTCGAAATATATGGCCAAGAACCGAAAAATCCAAGATGGCGGCTTTTCCCCAGCTCTGATTTTTGGAACTTTTGGGATTTCGTTTAGGACATTGTTCTTAATGTTTCCACCAATTTTCAGCTTGTTATTAATTTTGTCCGAGTCAGAGGTCAATTTTGTCTAATTCCTTTGGACTAGTGGTATTTATCTGATCAAAATTTGTGTTGAAGTTGTTAAGTGGGTGGGCACGACGGCTCTATACTGCTTGTAGCTTATAATAGACTAATCCTAAAATTTCGCTAATATAACTGAATATTTAAGGATCAAATTTAAAAAATCCACAGCCTGTTGCCAGTCGACCGATCGGGTCAGGGAATGGATTGAATGAAGCACCCATCTAGAAGCGAGGATATTATCTGTGCTGGCTGCCGAATCCTGCTACTCTCCCCTGGGGCAATGATTAAATGAATAACAGATGAAATGAAATGATAGTGGAGAGTGTTTCTGAAATGAAATTTGAGACATGGAAAACCGAAGTTCCCGGAGATAAACCTGTCTGTCTCCGCTTTGTCCAGCACAAATCTCACGTGGAATGACCGTGATTTGAACCATGGACCCAGCGGTGAGATGTCGTTGTGCTGTTGCCTAAGCCAAGGAGGCTCTTATGAATACTAAATGAAAATACATAATAAATATCATCTAAGAATCAATATATGCACCCACAGTTAAATAAGAACCACTCATAGGAGTGCAAAGACACCTTGCGGCCAAGAGACAAACTAACCATATCAGAACACCACATCACCCAGATGACCAAATCTGAACCCAGGTTCTATATGACGACGAACTCTGACGACAAAAATTAGAAGATGAGTAACAAATCAACTCTGAACCTATATTTACCAAAAGTTGATGAATGTTACCATGGCAAAGCCATATCTCTAGGTCCCATTCTGCTTTCATTCTGTCTCTGTAAGAGATAATATGTGCATGAAGGAATAACAGACTGTTAAATAGATATACGCCAGTATCGAGAACTTCCATACGAACAGTGTCACCACCTGTATAAAATAAGACCTTAAAATATGGTATGAATTCTGTCGGTAAAACAGAAAAAATAAAATGAAATATGCATAGAAGCAAGGAAAATAATATATTTTCTACTGTAAAATAAAGAAACCTCACCAATTCTGTAAGCTCCCATCCCCGAGAACCGGCCCTTAAATAAAGTTATAAAGTTTGTGAAGCATGAAATTCAGTATTTGTGCCAAGGGGCCATAACGAATAGAATGGAGCGGTCTGTCTGAATTTTAAAGTAGATGGTGTTACTCGTCTTGTTCCAAATGTTAAGTACACAAAATTCGGTTCAAATCGGTGAAACGGTGTAGATTTGAGCACAGTAAACCCGTGTAGATTTGTGCCAATGGGCCTAAATGAAAGGATAGGAGAGTGGTATCGAAAATTATTGTTGCCAAGAACCTTCCTTGGTGTGTGCACTACAACCCTACAGAAGTTCTATGCAATCGATTTAACGGTGTTGGAGTCCATTAACGTCGGACAGATATACATTTCCATTTATATTTCGTACATATAAGATATATAATTACGAAGGAAAAGCGTAGATACCCATATCTCTTTATTTTTATAAGCCTACATCAAATAAATTGACAAATAGGCCGACATCAAATAAACCGACATATAAGTCAACAAATAAGCCAACAAATGAGCCGTCAAATAAGCCGACAAATAAGCCGACAATAAGCCGACAAATAAGCCAACAAACTAGCCGACAAATATATATGCCAAATAAGCCGACAAATCAGCCGCCAAGTAAGCCACCAAATAAGTCACCAAATTAGCCGACAAGTATCCGACACATAAGCCGCCAAATAAGCCGAAACCTAAGCCGACAAATAAGCCGACATATAAGTCGACAAATAAGCCAGCACATTTACCGACACATGAGCCGACAAATTGGCCTACAATTAAGCCAACACATACGCCGACAAATAAGCCGACACATAAGCCGAAAAATAAGCCATGATTAAATAAGCCAACAACAAATAAGCCGACAAAGAAGTCAACACATAAGCTGACAAATAAGCCGACATCAAATAAGCTGACACAAAAGGCAACATCAAATAAGCCGACAAATAAGCCGAACATAAGCCGACTAATAACCTGCCATTAAATAAGCCGATATCAAAAAAGCCGATAAATAAGCCGACAACAAATAAGCCGACAAATAAGGCAACAAATAAGCCATCAAAAAAGCCGGCAAATTAGTTGAAATCAAATAAGCTGACAAATGAACCGACATCAAATTAATTCCGCTATCTTGTTAGGTTAGGCTAGGTTAAGTTAAGTTATGGCTGTCATCTTGTGAGGTTAGGCTATATTAACTTAAGCTACGGCCGCCTTCTTGTTAGGTTAGGCTAGGTTAAGTTAAGCTTTGGCCGCCATCTTTTTAGGTTAGGTTAAGTTAAGCTACGACTGCCATCTTGGGAGGAGGAGGAGCCTTAAGTTAAGCTACGACCGCACTCTGGTGTCAACCGTTTCATTTGTAGTGTCTCAATTTTTCTAGAGCATAAAGCACTCCATCTAACTGAGATGATAAGGCTTTCACGGCTTCTGCTTTAGAACTCCATCTTGTATCTGAGTAGCCCTTCACCAATAAGCTGACATGTTCCTCCACCTGTAAATCGAACTAGTGAAAAATGCATACACTTGTAGAACTGTTCCAAAATACGTCACTGCATAAACGTTGACATGAGCAGCATGATCGCCAACCAAATTGAGTGAGTGTTTGTCGCAGGGAACAAACACGGCTTAATGGTTCAATTATTTTATAAGTTGTTGGACATCATTGTGAATTCCAGCCATTGTCGCCTGATTGTCATAGGACTGACCTCTACAGTCTGCAAGGTTCAAGTCATCTTCCTCCAGTTTTCATTTTATTACCTCAGCAATTCCATTGGCAGTTTTGTCTCTGATTGAATAAAAATCTATAAAGCATTCCCTGATTTCAACAGAAATTTGCTTGACTTCCACAAATCTTATTACCTGTGACTATTCGTCATGTGACGTGTCAAGAATGCTATCATGTAATATACGGTAATACTGAATTACTTAGCACGCTTGCAGGAAGTAATAATATTGCTACGAACGTGGTCTGCTAAAAGGCTTATAATTTCATTCTGTATTCTAGGTGGAAGATATGATAAATGTCGAGGGTTATTGGACACTGATTGAAAATGGGCCCTCATAACAGGATCAAATTTAGTCAAATATTGCAATAGAGCAAAAGAATTCCCTGAACTGCATATAGTTTCTTCTAAAACTGATTCTCTGTGGCCTCTTAAGGCTACGTTCTGTTGAGCCAATGTATGTATGGTAGCAATTATGCGTTCCAGAACTTCTCACCAAATACTGCTTTGTTCTAATATTTGTTGCTGAAGAGTGTTGCCAATTAATCATCCTTGTTTTAACCTTAGTTCTAAGCTTATCCACTGCATAAATGCAAACCTAACAGTAGGGCTGTTTTCATGATTTTGAATGCGCGGATTTAATTTCCTCCACACTGCAAATCCTGACTCAATGCTAAAGCTAGATTTCATGTTTCTTTGAGTAAATAACACACAACTAAAACAAAACACAGCTTATTTGGACGGAGAAAATCACATCCATGATCTGAACCTTTTCACCGTTCTTCAAACTTGCCATGGTGGGTGAGTGGACAGCGTGTCGGTCTACTAACCCCGAGATTGCAGGTTTGCTCCTGGCCGTGGTAAGTGATTTTTGAAAGGTGGCAAAAATACTACACGCATGTCATACGTTGTTGGCATGTCAAAGAACCCATTTGAATTCAGTAGCCCGTGTTCATAATGGCAAAGTTAATCTCGGGAGTTTCCGCCAACACGAAGTTCCTTATTTCTCTACTAGAAAGCGCTATATTGTTCAAGGAGCTTAGATATCTAACCTCCTTGACTTTCATAGTGATTCAAGGAACAACGAAATTCGACGTGAAAGCTACCCTCTGGGTGTCAAATTACAAAGCTTGCACCCAGCACCCGAGGCAATACGATATTATGATACCGTTCTTCAAAGTTTTCTCAAACCAGTTTTTATGCAGATAACGCCCTGATTCATCCGCAGGAAATGTAGAATCTTTATTTTGTAACTGATAAGGGCATTGCATTACAACTATATCACGATTTTTTTGTGAAATATCCAGGGGTCACGATCCAATGTCACTTAACCACATTTATCAAAATTGTCATTGTCATGTTGAATAAAAGTTTCCTTGGGCTCATTTTCGTTATTTGAACTCGACGAAGGTCCAGCGCCAATTTCACTTGATTCCAGGAGTTGGGTTGAGAGACTTGAATCTTCTGCTTTAAGACAGTTACCATCAAGATCATCGTGTTTAGACAATTTATTAACAACTGTAATATTTGATTCATTAATCTTAAGGCTTAAGTTGATACTGTCAAATTCACATTCCTTCTGAGTTTCATTGTTTTCAGAGTTCAGTGATCCTTTTATGAAAGCTGTCATAAACGATTTCGAACTCGCAAGTGCTTTGGTACGTTGCTGTTTCAGTCGTCTATTTTGAGCTCCACTTGCCTTGTGCGTTTCATAATGGAAACTGAAATACAATGAAACAAATTACCTTTTGCTATTATCAATTACTAGCAGTAGTGCCTGGCTTCGCCCGGTGGATTTTTTTGTTTTATAGATGATAATGAATACTACTAGACTATATAACTGGCACATGATAATTAAACTAACAGAAAACAAGAAGTTCCGTGACGAACTAAAGAGCCTACTTTTCTTAAAATTTAAGATTCATGCCAAGGATTAATCGATATGGATCTATCTAGAATAATGACGAAATTAAGTTGGTAATATCGAAATTTCTAATTAGTTCAAAATACTGTAGACCTGGCATAATATAGCCTAATAGAGCACTACAGTTGGCAGCCCTGGTGACTGAATATATTCTTAGTTCCATCTCTTAAGGTACAGAACACAAAATTTGGTTGGAGTCCAATGAATAGCATGGACGTTACAAACAGTTAAACATTGGATCTAACAGCGAGCGTAAAATCATGTTGGCAACAGTGTCATGCATGTATTGGTCAGAAATAATCTGAAATAATATGATCTATTGTTGTGCCAATTTTGAATAAAATCCATTAGTTAGTATAGAAGTTACATGCATTTTAAAATTGGACCTATCAGCAGGCTTAGAATCATGTTGGCAGCACTGACGTATATTAGTTACTCCAAAGTAATCTAGAATGCCAGGTACTATACGTGTGCAAAGTTTAGAGCTATTGGCTTGCATTCTTTCTGATATATTGATATTAGGGTAACAAAAATAGAGACAGCATTTATTAACAGTTGGCAGCCCTGGTTGCTCTTAAGAATACGCATAGTCATAGCTGTTATGGTACACATAGCACATACGAAATTTTGTTGAAATCCAAATGATAATATGGAAGTTACATGTATTTAAAGTTGGACCTCTCAGCAGGCTTAGAATCATGTTGGTATCATTGACGTGTAAAAGTTACTCCAAATTAATATAGAATGTCATGTACTATACGTGTGCATAGTTTAAAGCTGTCGGCTTGCATACTTTCTCATATATATTGGTATTTGGATAATAGAAATTAAGAGCATTTTTAACAGTTGGCAGCACTGGTGGTTCATAACAATACGTTCAGTCATATCTGGTTATGTACACCTACAACATACGAAATTTGGTTGAATTCCAATTGATAGTGTAGAAGTTATATGCATTTAAATATTGGACCTATCAGTAGGCTTATAATCATTTTGGCAACACTGTCATGTATGGCCTTCTGGAAATTAAACTGCAATATTATTATCTATATGTGTGCCGATTTTGAAATAGCTCCCATTCATACCTTCCAAGATATCCAACATGGAGCTCAAATTTCAATTGCGATTTTTCAGCAGTTGGTAGCACTGACATCATTTTCAAATATGGCCGTGAGATATTCAGGTATAGATCTTTACTCCTACCAAATTTTATTTCGATTGCTCCAGCCGTTTAGGAGTTGATAGGGGGGGACACACACACAGCCAGACAGACAGACAGAAGGACAGACAGACAGACAGACAGACACACATTTTCCCAGATCGATCTCATAAGACTACTTTTTCCTCATTTTTGCAAAATGTGAATAGTAGGCTAAAAATATTTTAAAAATATAACATTTTGAGGTAGTGTTGGTAGTGGGGGTGATAGGTAGTACAGTTTCATAGACGTAACATTCAGTTCATTTTACCGTAATGATAATGATGATAATAATGCGTACGGAAACGACTATTTACTAACTAGAGTACTGACACATGTATTTTACAAACGAATTGAAAACTTAGATTAGAAAGTGGAGAAAGTGAAATAAAACACATTGCCTATGGCCTGTATCTCATTGGCTGTTAGAAATGTAGGAACCAATAGTGCCGTATTTTGTCGCACAGCGCCGTAGGGAAATAATCAAAGCACTTTGAAAAACTTCGCCTGTCCCGAGCTTCTGAGGTAGCAATAGTGGCATTTATCGCCACATAGCGATAGGATAAGGATCGGAATACATGAAAGTAAATTAGAAAGCAACAACGCGTATTGCAGCTGATAAACTCAATGTTCTGCACCAACGCCATCACACATACAGAGGCATAATATTTTCATGATGATAACAGTTTTAAGGGGCCTAAGAAATCTTTTTGCACTAATTAATCCCCGTGACTGCAATTTATAAGCAGCGAAAGATGTAACTACAGTATTTTTGCAATTCTGCACCAGAACACTTATTAAAATAAACTCACTGTTATACTACTATAGACATAAAAGGTTCTTGGGCCTTAAAATGTGGTTTTCAAGTTCCTGTTGTCTGTTAATCTAAATGGAGGGAATAGAGAGTTCTGTACAAAATCAAGAGAACAGTGTTACCAGCAGAGTTTCAAGGGGTAATTATGTAAAATTCAGTGCAATTAGGTGAAAAGGTCTTCGAAAACAAGATATATAGAACAATTTTCGGCCCCATCTGTGACCAGGAAACACAAAGATGGGTTCTCAGATCAAATCATGAGCTGTACAAGTTGGCCAATCAACCCAGAGTAGTGGACGTCATGAAAGCGAAACGGCTGCAATGGGCAGGGCATGTTATCAGAATGGACGCTGCCAGAATAGTTCGCCAGGTGTACGAGAAGAAGATCGAAGGCTCGAGACCCCCTGGAAGACCTAGGAGTAGATGGCAAGATGAGGTGACCTCTGACTGCAGACAAATGGGTATTACTGTATGGGAGAATACTGCGCTGGATAGGAGGAAATGGAGGCAGATAGTGAGAGCGTCACGGGATCGTCACGTCCCAGAAAAGCCAACGGAGTGAGTGAGAGTGAGTGAGTGAGTGAGTGGTGTGGATTTGTGCTAAAGGGCCTACAGTTGTATTATCAAGAGTTGGAATCTGACAGTTCGGCGCCAGTGGGCAAAAACAGTTGACGACTAGATCCCACGCAAGGCTTGTTGCCATGGAAACCATACAGCGCTGCCAATTTGAATGACGCTATTTGGCCACGTGCATGTCACTTGACCAGTCCCTTGTTTGGTTGCCTCCCAAGTGCACACTGACCATGCTGCGTTATAATTGTATTGACTTAATTAGTTAATTACTTTTTCGTGTAGGATTTATACTTATTTATACTTTATACTTATATTTATAATTCATTAGTGTCCGTTATTTATTTATATAGTGTTAGTGTAAGTTTAAGCTTAGGTTCGTGTGAATTGGATAAAAGTTACCCGTAGTTTTCTATTTGTTTGCGAGTGGTGACGCGATGGGTTGGACAACTTTCTCCATGGTACAGATCTTGGCAGCATAGGTTGCGATTAGGATGAAGCTGTTGACAGCTGAAAACTGGGCGAAGGTGGTGTCGCGTGTGGAAAGAGTATTAAGCGAAGCGCGGGAACGTGAAGCTGTTATTGACACAACTGTGGACGACCTCATAATTTCCCTCGGCGATTCCTCCCCCACCAGTGCGGAATCCAGCGATGGAGAGGACCGAGATGATGATGATGATGATATGGATGGGATAGAGCCTTTTCCCAGTGATTAGCTTCTGCCTTGTAAAGGGTGAGTTAATAGCCTATACAATGAACGTATATTTTGTAATATATTTATATGTTTCTTGTGCCTTGAAACTTATTCTACAGGAGATACAAATTGTTAAATAACACGGAAACAATCACGTTCTGTCGTTTCGCTTTAAACATTTTTGCTTTATGATTGTAGGCTACCGGTATTCGTACCGGTAATATTGCTATTCATTACAATATTTTAGGCCTCTCCTCAATTTGACGAGCTATTATTTTATTTTACAGTTTTAAGCATTGCTTTGTTCAAGTTTTTTGAAAACCATCTGAGTAAAAATATAATAAATGTAATAACGATGCTAATGATATTATGAGCATGAGGAAAAGGACGGGAGGGTGGAAGTACGCACGTGCTGGCTAGTAGCATACGTGGCAACGCTGCCTTTAGTTCAACGGTTCTCCGCCGAACTGTCAGATTCCAACTCTGGAAAATACACCTTTAGATGCAGGCAATGGAGTGGTCTGTCCGAAATTTCAAGTGGACAGTGTTACTCGCAGGGTTCCAAAGGGTAGGCATACAAATTTTGGTTCAGATCGGTGAAACGGAGTTGATTTGTATAAATAACAGACAAACAAATGAACAAACAAACAAACAAACAAGCAAACATTGAGCTTTATATACTGTTTATGATGATTCTTGGTGTTATACAATAATGATTCAAGGTTAAGATTGTTTCAGCCAATAGCAAATGAAATAGAAAGAAATCACTGTGTTTTAAATTGTTTAAGAGAATTCCACCTAATATTTTTTGCTAGTGCTAATTGCAGTTACCTTCTTCTGTAGTTATGCATGAATAGGAATTACTCGTACTTTTCAACTAACCGTGAAACACACTGTGTATTCACAATTCATTGATACACAACGACTGCGAAATGAACGCAACTCATCTACACAAATGAATCTAGTAAACTGACAAGCCCCTCATGAGGCAACGTGGGGTACCAGCCCCGTGTGGTGTGTCCTACCCTGTGTTTACCCTAAGGTAAATTCAAAATGAGAGAATACCAAGCACAAAGTCTACGATAAAAGAAACAACAAATTTAAATTAGGTGCGGTAATATATTCTTATAATCATAATTATATTTATAATCATAATTATATTTATAATCATAATTATTAATAAATAAACATATAACACAATTCCAATAAAATAATAGAACCCGAGGAAACTTAAACCAAGGGAATAAATAATTTAATCAAATAGGGATTAGTGACGAGAGGTTACATTACAACCGGGTCATGAGAAATAAATAATATAATATGGTCATCAAGAACAAGAGTTTACAAGAGTTTAGTGCTTTTCAGTCGGTCAACACGAATGTACCCAAAAGAGATGGGTTATGCCCTAATCCTGAAATAAATTACATGAGATTAATAAATGGTCATCACAAGTAATTAAACACGAAGATCAAGTGATGAAACAGGATTAAAGTAAGAATGAAGAATACATAAATTACCCTAACTAAGATGTGACAATCATCAGTACTTTCATAGAATTCATGACACTATTCCAGAAGAAACTCATTAATAAATCATTAAACATGGAGACTATTTCTTTCAATGACCATCTGTCATGAATATTCAAAATCGACGTAGTAATTCCAGGAGAAAACTCAAAAATAAATCATTTAACGCGGAGCCATTCTTTTCACGACCCATCGTCATTAATATCCAACAAGATTAGTCTTTTAATTTCTTAAAACTAAATAATAATAATAAATTTAAAGAAACAATACAACTTTGGTTTACATGGAAACCAACGACAATAAAATATTGTGCCCATTTCAACAATGAAATATGCAAATCACAGTTAGCCAGCATGGTATGTTCTCCCACTCTGTGACTTACACACTCTGGATTAAGCATAGGATACACTTTCAAAAATAAACACAATCAAAATCCTACTATTAAAACATTTAATTTTTCAATAACCTGGCGCTAGAAAAATAAACATAACACACTGAAATTACACTTCACACTTGTTCTAAAACGAACAAGGAATTCAAAATAATCATTCACAAATAATAATTAATGGTTATCCACAAACCAAACAAAAACTTCATCTGAGTTTCACTCCCATATAGCACAAATCCTAACTTCTTACAAACGAGCTCCAAATGGCTCGGTGAATCTTACATGCATCGTATTAACAAATAAACACACACCATTTAGTCTTTAAATGAGTCCATCTAGCTTTAATTACATTATTATAGTATGGCTACTTATTAATTATTTTGGGCTCCCACAATGCTCAGTTTGTTATCATCTCTCTTCTCAAGCTACCAACTCACTACCGTGCTTGGAAAAACTTGCGTATCCCCGAGTTATAGAAAACTACTGACAAAGTCAACTTAAGACAACTCCCAAATATCTCAAAACTTTCATCATAACTCGTGAACAAATTAAATCATTTAATAATAAAGTTAGGGATTTCATTATATAGTCTTCAAAGACAATTATATCTTAAGGAAGCAACGATATGAACTCTGCAAGCGATAATAATGAACGTAAAAGGACCTCAGTTCAAACACTGGGTCGTTAAAAACAATCTTAAACACATCCGTGTGACATGAACCAGACAGGTTGTTCCTGACCTTTCTCTATAAGTGAGATTCTAAGAGTGTGTCTCAACGCTTGGCTAATTTATGGCTTTAAAAGGAGGGGACCATGGTCTCGCTCTCTTGAGACGGAATACAAAGCGCCTTCTACCGACCGCCCAATACGTTTCTTTTGAAAGACAAGGCATGTAATTACAAATCAACAACAATACATTATTAGGTTCTACAGACCTATTCTCTTAGCTTCGGTAAAGTATTAAGTGTCATCATTAGTGGGTAAGAGGATCAATGAAACAACAAATATAAAAGGGGCTTCGACGTGAAGGAATCTGAGTTCATTCCTTTTAAACTGCCTCGGGAACCATATCCCACGTTGGAGGACTTACAACCAAGAATTACAAGACCAGTGGTATCAAACCAAACTGTCCATCATATTTGCGACTTAGGGAAGGTATTTGCACTCAACCAGCGCTCACAATTCAACATGATTTGCACCCTTTTCCTGTATTGCATACAACCACATCATATTTGCGACTTAGGGAAGCTATTTGCACTCAACCAGCACTCACAATTCAACATAACTCATTACCGCGACTAACTGTCCCCCACAATTATTATACCGAGCATTTCAACGCGTTCCTAGCGTGACAAATTACTACAAATGCGCGACATGGCGCTCATTACATCAAATAGCCAAGTTGCCTTTCAAAAAAATAAAAAAATAAAAATTCAAATCAAAATTTGATCTTCGTCTCGAAAGGAATATAATCATACTTAGCCTCCATCAACATTAACTATATTTAACATTAAGAGAATTACTGGTTCCTCGACATATTAACAATTCAAATAAGGAGCTTCCGCAGCTACAACCTATTCCATATAAAATTCATCACATAATTCATTGATTTAATTATTATTATTATCGTGCTCACATTACATAAATTATATTATTTGCCATATTACTGATATTCCACTGAATATTTTCCACAAGGGATTAATGAACACTACAAATTACTTATATTTCAATCAAATTAATCGTTCAGATCGCGCAACCTATATTTCACATGTTTTCAAACATCCCTACTTCAACTTCTGAGGATTTTACGCAAATCTTCCCAAAATACATAATACTGAATTTAGTACTCACATGATTCTTCCAGTCAGAGACCGGGTTTTCCAACGATGAAACATTTCACCCACTCACTGATTCTTAAGCCATATTTATGATCATAATTACACTTGGTTACATTTCTTCAAAATCACATAAATCATATACACTGATCATATTTAATTTACAAAATACCCTTCTGGGGTTCATTTTCACTAAAACACAAATTCACTAAAAAGGATATATATTACCCTCAAAAATTTCACTAAAATCGAATAACATATAAATTTATCACTTATGGCATTTGTTACATTTGCCTTGACACACGTGATTTCTTCCCCTTTCGCGTCTCCAAGGGTTGCGCTTTGTTTACGTCGGCTTACTGATCCTATCGAGATGATTGAAAGTCTCGATCGAACTACCCTCACTGGAACGGTTGATCCTCTTATTCCGTGGTTTCGACTATCGGCTTAATGAATTTAATGCACGATATCGTAGCTAGCTTGTGGCTAAATTGTTCGCTTAACATAAGTCTGTCACTGACGTTTTACTTCTAGAATCGCTCGAACTATTATAACGGCGACCTAGTGATTTACTTCTCTGGTAATCCACACATGGATTTTAATTTCTGATGCTGCGGTCCTTTAACTATTGGAATAATTCCAATGTCTTACTGTTCGTTTGTCTTAACATAGACAATGCCTGGAATCTCAATTCCTAAATTCTATCGCACCCCGCTCTAGTCTCCTCAGTTCAGGAACACTAGGCGTTACTATCACGTTTTACCCTGATCTGGTTATTTAACGTAGAGATAGAATTGTATAGTTCACTGTTCTTAGGTACTTCGAACTCCTATGATGCTCACACTTTAGCTGAAACTATTTAGGTTCGAGTCCCTAACGCCGGTAATTGCTTAAGTCCCCAGTCTAAAACATTGACTGTACTTGTAAAATTTATAACGTCCGAAGCTTGATGATATGTTTCCTATAACAAGGATTCTGATGCTCCTTCGCACGGCGATACTGTTGACGATACTTAGACGGCGACTCCCATAAGGGGTGCGTCTGCGATACAAAGTAACACGACCTATCACGGTCTGGTGGATACTGCCTTTAACGTTGGTGAAACAGCGTGACACCTTCTCCTTAGGGTTCACCTAGACTGAATATGATAGAGCCTCACGCCCCACTGGGCTGACGAAAACTTCATACACTTCCTGGCGCGTCCAGGGTTTGTATTGAAATCTGCCACAAAAAATCAGACTCGTACCTTCTCCACTCCTAACTTCTAAAATAATCGTCGTATAGTTTTGAAAAATATGTCTCCTAAAACTCTCATTCTAAATGTAAAAAAGGTTTCTTTAATTACGAAAATCGATCATACAATCCCATGATATTAAATAAATGGGCTCCTGAGATGCGTGGGTATTGGAGTTTTGTTTTACCTCTCTGCCAGCTTCGGGCTCGGGGAATAACTATTGACGTAATGCTGCATGTGCACTTCTTTCCTGTGCAATTATTACAAACTTTTTCCATACACAAAAATCTCTTTCCCAGGATTATCAACAATGACGGATTCATATCTTCAGTTAAATGCCTGCAAATGGCTTAATTTTAATTATTTATCTTCTTGCGTCATTGCGACGTTGTCAATATATTGTTGAGTAAGGATTTTATCCGAAACTCCTTCTCTGTCTCTCAGAATGGAAAAATAGCAGCTCTATTTATAATCATGCGCCAGCCCTTTACTGCAGCGTCAGCGGTGATCTCATGCTCGGGTGACTCGCGGTATCTCGTTCTTGCGTCGCCTTACAAGAGTCCAACTTCTTATTAACCCTTCAAAAATCTTTAAAAATTCATTCTAAAGTCTGCATTATTTCCCCTTTCCTTGCATACAAGGATATGGATTCGATACTTGAACCAGTCCACATGGGTTCAATATACATCTACAGCAGATGTCCTATACATTATCCATATGGAATATTCTACTTAATTCGAGCCCAAGAGAAAGCATTAAAATATGAGTACGTAAATAAATGATGAGGGAAATCTGTCACGAACAATAACAAGTTGATCACCGTTATCGATAGACTGAATGTCTACATCGGCTTATTAAAAATACAAACCTAACCTCATTATAATAAAACATAATAACACTTGGGAGACGAAACTGATTACTTCGTGAACTATACGGAATAATAAAGGACTCACATAACCACAAACGTACACACGACAAACCAATCACATATGTCCAGGCCAAAGACATTATAAGAAACCTACAAACCAAAGAAGGTTTAAATGCGAGGCCTACCACATATCATTCACACTAACTTCATTCTGTCTCAACATACTGTGACCGTTTGACGGATGTCCTACGACCACACAAGTGCGCATCCTAGCAACAGCCGAGCACAAAACTCAAAAATATATCGGGGGTATACTGTGAGCAAACAACAAAAGTTGTAGAATGAAATAAAAAGCTCTGCTGTTCCCAGGATGCACACTATAGCAAGGATAAAAGGCATATTTTCAAGAATCATGAATGACCACAATATTATTCATAATGTTGAATTTTGGGCTTATGCCGTGTTTTTTATATTAAAATTCGACGCGTTTCGAAAGAAACCATGCCTTTCAAAACGCGTCGAATTTTAATATAATAAACACGGCATAAGCCCAAAATTCAACATTATGAATAGTAACACGGGCCGTGAAAGTCTAAATGATAAGACCACAATATTAGTTGAAGATAAAATTGTATCAATTTAATTGATCCATTCAACCATCCTAATCTTTACAAGGGCCATCCTCAGGGATAAAACTGAACACCAATCTGAAAAAATAACACCCTGCGCTCTCCCTGGGATCCTATAATATTTAATCATAGGCATTAAATAACGTTCCAAAATTTCATTAAATATGCAAAAAACAACGATTGGCTAAATATGCATTTTCATTAGAATACCCATGAAACTATTAGTCAATCATGGTATTCCGCTATATTTTAAATATTATTTTCAATACTCAGGATGTGTAGATCATTGATCGTTCTATTTATCACGTGAATAACACTTTATTTACAAAGTTCCGCACGTTTTTCATATTTCCAAAATCTTGCATAATCGTATAAGATATTCTCTTCCACGTAACGAGAAGAAATTCCAAACATTACCAGAATTAGTAATTACGCCGCTCAATGCAAATCAGCTTATGTCAAATCAATGATTACTCCATTAGAAATGGGATACAATTCAAATTTCATTAATTCCACAAAGGGATATTCATATCAGCTTTTCTAAATTATTGATCTATGATTTATTTTCAACAATAAATAAATTATGGGATTAATTATGCTTGTGATGCTGATTACAACTCAATCTTATTATTCAAATTATTTTCAAGTATTTATGGCTGATTTATAGCCATTCAAATTTTTATCGGAATATGAGGCCACATTTATAAATGCCCCATTTTCTCTATGCACTTCATCAATCTGATTCATTCCATAATGTCAAAATATGGCAAGGTTACTGTATTAAACATTTTAATCTATCAGCAGGTTTATATCATTCAACAAGAACATATTTAATTATGGTTAGAGCAAATAAGAGCAGAATCTAGAAT
This sequence comes from Meconema thalassinum, assembly GCA_946902985.2. Taxonomy (NCBI): domain Eukaryota; kingdom Metazoa; phylum Arthropoda; class Insecta; order Orthoptera; family Tettigoniidae; genus Meconema; species Meconema thalassinum. The sequence goes on along the minus strand of OX336388.2, from coordinate 596,575,061 downwards.
TCCACTGATGACAAGAACCGGATAGTGGCGTGGGGTTGCAACTGTGGCACTACACTTCTTTTGAGTAGCATGAGGCTAACATCCTCCAAATTCCAACATATCATTATATTCAATAATTCTATTTCTTTTATACACTATTTTCACATATTGAATTTCCATCCAGTCATATTTACTGTATTAAATGTATTAAATTATTCATGGGATAAAAATGCACGCACGCATTCCCAAATCAACTCATCACCCTACCAGATTTATCATATGGATGTTATAAATAACTGTTTCCAGTAACCTGTTCAATTATCCGCTTGTCACCATAACAAAATCTTCCTAATTGATACACCTTGCTCTAATAACAAAACTACGTTACCATCTCTCTAGCATTCCAATGTGCATTAATTCATTCTGTATCTCTCATTTTTCCGATATCATTAACTCCTATTTATTTAATTGAACATCACGTAAATAGTTCAAACTCATCCATTAATTGATTATTATTATTATTATTATTATTAAACAAATTCAACAGTCTCAAAATAATTAATTCTCATGGCTATTGCCTTGTCTTATTTCTCATAACATCCATTAGACTGTTATAAACATTATTCTTTAATCCACACGTCCTTTCCAATTCATGACCATTCTGATTTATAATTATTAAAGAAATCATGAACCACAAGAAAATCGAATTCATTTTACGATTTATGATAATCATGACTCATCTATGATGAATTAAATTTAGACGAAAAATAATTAAATGTAACTAATCAAAGTTACCAATAAACTATCCCAAAACGGCAGTCTATCAAAATAATGTGCCATAAATATATGCACCGAACTGTACAACAAAAACAAGATGAAACTCCTATCGAAATAGTAAAGGTGGATGCCTTCGAAAAAAAATCATCAATCAACGATCTGCCTGTCGTGGATATGCTATCTCAATAAAATCTGAAGTGTAGAAAAACATCAAAAGGCTCCATAATGTTTATGCTCCAGCATAATGTAAAAATAATTCCTGGCGTGAAAAACGATTCCTACAAGGTTGAAAGGAATAGTCTACTGTCTGATATTCACCGGTACTAGCTAGTAAAAATATAGAATATGTGGCTCACTCCATTTTCAGATGTTCTTGAAGAGGGCTCCTATGCCTGTGGAATGCCCATGGCCTAGGCATAATGTCCCATGCGTTCTCTTGTACACGGAATGTGTACAAGTCACCTCCTGGTTCCGCTGGTCCATGGCCCTCGTCTCCACACATTGGCCTCCATCGTACGCCCAATTCAATTTAGTGCACCATAGTAACGGCTCGACTCATGGTAGTTTTCAAAAGTTCATTACGGCTTATCGCTACCAGGACTTCCTGATCGAATTTTCTTATCACCATAGCTATTGCTATGCAAAACACGTATCTAGAACTTTCAGTGGTTTCACGACAATCACCCGGTGTTTTACCATTCCGATATTATCTCCGTTAATTGCAATAATGTTCACGGTCAATTGCTTATAATCTCTCTATAGTTATCGCGGTACTCTTACACACCTGTTCAGCCTTATTTTCCATTTTATCTGCTATCCAGGAATCTAAACTGGTTGAAGATATTATCTCCACATAACTCGGGTCAGGAGTTAGTTCCAGCTCGTAGGCTAAACTATGCTGTGAGACCGGGTATTACCCAACGCAACCCTGCACACACAGGAGTCGGCCTCACCTAGGAAAACTAACATGAGCGCATTGAAAACAATGTCTCATTCGTAGGCTGCTTTTGGCTTTCAGGTTCGGTACACGTAACCAAGATTGATTTAGCTGTCCGTTCATGCTCGATTTACTGCATGAGAATGAATGTCGCTTTCTCACATACTGCCTGCTTCAACTCCTCAGCTCGCCAGGTGACAACATGCGTACGCACATCGTTGCTGGCGCATCTCCTCAGATATGCTCTCTGTAGCGGTAAATCTCAACTCGGTTAGCCGCTCGTTTCAAATTCAAACAGTGCAGTGACGAGAAACAACCCCATGTACTTGTGTGGGGAATTTGAGTGATAACCTGTGTTATTGTTATGGTTGAACTAGTGAAATGAACATTGGGGATTGGATTGGGAAGGAGAAGGCCATGGCCTTAAGTCAGGAACCATCCTGGCATTTGCCTGGACTAGAAGTGGGGAAACCACGGAATACCACTTCCAGGATTTGAATAGGAAGCAGCCGTATTCTTACATTAGGTACCATCCCAGCATTTGCCTGCAGTAGTGGTGGGGAAACCACCGAAAACCACTTCCAGGATGGCTGAGGTGGGCATAGAACCATCCTCTACTCAGTTGCCTTATGAGGCTGAGTGCACTACAGAATTAAATTTCTTTTCAATGTGTAGTCAGTCCAATCTACGGCTAAAATGACACAAATCTTCCATTTCTGGAGATCATAAGGAGTTTCATTGATAACTGTCATTCGTCAAAGATTGTTGCATTGCTGTTGATTCATTTAAGGCCTTTGCGACACCGTGGTTATGTTGTCCCTTGTACATAGGTGTGTGTGGAATCTGTCTGATAACCTGTGTCATTTTAATGGCTGTAGCAGTGTGTATATTTGTAATTGAAGCTAGGATTTTGAAGAAGGTGGTGGTAGTTTTAAGCTACGAACCATATCGACATTTGTTAGTTAGTTATTGTTTTAAGAGGTGAAACAGTGAGGTCATCATTCCCTCATGGCATTTGCCTGGAACTGAAGTGGAAAAACACGGAAAACCACTTCAATGACAGCTGTGGTGGGACTCGAACCGTCTCTTCTCTTCTGACGAGACTGTGCATACCCCGTTCCAATCCTCAGGCCATAATTACATTACTTGGCAGAGCCAGAAATCGAACCCAGGACCTTTGGATCGACAGTCTCCATGCGATCGCCGAGACTACATAATGCGGAGGCTGATACAATATAATAACACCTTGCACTACATCCCATTGAGGACCTAGGCTTACCAAGCGACAGCTGCCCAGACAATTGTCTTGCAGATATTGGGGGTGATACGCGATCAGCGCATCGGGTCCCCTCAGCCGTTAATCTTGGTTTTCGTGATCGGGGCGCTGCCTCATTGTCAGACAGCTACTCAATTGTCCTCACGAGGCTGAGTGCACCCCGTTTCAGCCCTCACGTCAGTTTCTAAAATCCCTGAGGAAGCCGGGAATTGAACCCGGGGCCCCCAACAACACGGGGCCGGCTAGGAGGCTGTTACAACCTTATCATAATGGCAGAGTTTATATTTTGCCATTATGAACTTCCAGCAGTACCCTTTATCTCCGTACAAAATTTCAGGGTGATGCCGGTAATAGGTTAAGAGATATAGAAAGACGGTGAAATAATTCGTGCAGCCGCCATCTTGACGTTATGTAAACAATTGAACGAAGTTAGATGTCAGAGCATTAGAAAGTGTATAAACATAATTATACTATACCAAACTTCATTCGCACTCGAATGGTTAAATTGCGAGAAACGGCCATGTGAATATTTTTACTCCACGTCGCCGCCATGTTGGATTTGTGATCACCACGTTATTGAAAGTCCTATAGGTGAACTTATGTTCATAGCCCCTATGAACATTAAAAAAATCAGTTTGATTGCTGTACCCATCCTCGACATTAAATAAAATTATAACGCTTGTGGGGCATAGAAATTCAGTATTTGTGCCAAAGGGCCTCAATGAAGGGAATGGAGAGGGCTGTCCGATTTTTCAAATAGATAGTGTTACTCGTCTTGTTCCAAATGGTAAGTACGTAAGTTCGGTTTAGATCGGTGAAAGGGTGTAGATTTGAGCCAAGAAATCGGCCTAGATTTGTGCCAAAGGGCTTAAATAAAAGGAATTGAGAGGGCTATCTAAAATTATTGTTGCCAAAAACCTTCCTTGGTGTGTGCACTACAACCCTACAAAATTTCAATGCAATCGGTTAAACGGTGTCGCAGTCCATTAGCTTCGGACAGATATACATATCCATTTTTAGCCTATTTTCATGTATGAAAAATTAGGCTTATGAGATCACCTTTTGTCCGTGTGTCTGTGTGTGTGTGCGTGTGTGCGTGTGGGTGTGTGCGTGTGCGTGTGTGTGCGAGGATTTTTGTGTGTCCCCCCAAATAAAATCTAAATGGCTGAAGCTATTTCAATGAAACTCGGTAAGTTCATAGCACTATTCCGGGCGACCCCGACCGTGTCACCGTCCACATCTCACCAATCCAACATGGCGGCTGTGCGAAATATTTGACCAGCATTCAATATCTCCAAAACGATTACCTATAACACCCTGGAATTGTATAGGGTGATAAAGGGTACTACTAGAAGTTCACCTATGTGACTTTTGAAAACCTGGAAACTACAAAACCATCTTGGTGGCCAAGCGAAGTTGCGACTTTAAAATAGACGTTTCTCGCGATTTAACCAACCAAACGCAATGAAACTTGGTACAGTATATGTTTATATACATTGTAATGCACCGACATCTGACTTCGTTTAATTGTTCACATAACCTCAAGATGGCGGCTGTGCAAATATTTCACCAGCATTCTATATCCCTGAAACTTTACCGGTATCACCATGAAATTTAGTATGGAGATAAAGGGCATTACTGGAAGTTCATCTATAAGACTTCCAAATACCGGTTAACTACAAAACGAATATAGCGGCCAAGCGAATTTGAAAGTTTTAAATAGACTTTTCTCGCGGTTTAATGATCCAAACGCAATGAAACTTCGTACAGCAAATGTTTATACACATTGCAATATACTGGTATCTAATTTAGTTGAATTGTTACGTAACCTCAAGATGGTAGATGTGCGAATTTCGAAATTTAAGTTTTTATTTCTTGTGTTCTAATCATGCGATCAAAATCAACATTTGCATAATGAACGTACACTATAATCATCATCTAATAATACATAACTCTATGGCCTACATAATATTAAAATCCAATATGGCGGCCTTCAGGAATATTTAGACGGTTCTCAATATCTATTAATCTTCTACAGCAATCAAACTGAAATTTTGTAAGTGTATACAGGATATAAGCATATGTTCAGCTATGTGACGTGCAATAACCTGGCTAGCACAAATCCAACATGGCGGTGACGTGAAATTTAAATATTCAAATGGACGTTTCTTGCGTTTCAACCATCCGAGTGCATTGAAACTTGATAGGGTATATGGTTATACAAATTTTAATCGACTGGCATTTAATTCATTTAAATTATTTTCATAACCACAAGATGGCGGCTGAGCGAAATTTTAAAATCCCGCTTTTATTTCTTGTGTCCTAATCATACGATTGAAGTTTGAATAAAACGCCTACACAATAATCTTCATGTAATAGTAGATAAATCTAAGGCCTATAATATAAAAATCCAACATGGTGACCATCCAAGATATTTAGACGGTTCTCAATATCTACGGATCTATTACAGCAATCAAACTGACAAATTGTATGTTGATAGAGGCAATTAATATTAGTAGGATATATGAAAATAGGCTATTTAGTTCTTCACGGAACTACTTGTTATATATAAGATAAGAGAATAGGGATTGATGAACAATACCATGGCAACACCATATCTCGAGGTCTTATTCCGCTTGCATTCTGTCTCTGTAAGAGATAATATTTGCATGAAGGAATAACAGACTATTAAATAGATAAACGTCAGTGTCGCGAAGTTCCATACGAACAGTGTCACCACCTGTATAAAAATACCCTAAAAGATGGTTTGCATTCTGTCGGCAAAGCAGAAAAAAATCAAATAAAGTATGCAAAGAACCAAGTAAAATAATATTTTCTCCGCTCATACTGTAAAATAACGAATCCTCGCCAATGCTGTAGGGCCCCATTCTCGTGACGACGCCCTTAAATAACATTATAAAGCTTGTGGGGCATGGAAATTCAGTATTTGTGCCGAAGGGCCTAAATGAAGGGAATGGAGAGGGCTGTCGGAATTTTCAAGTAGATAGTGTTACTCGTCTTGTTCCAAATGGTATGTACGTAAAATTCGGTTCAGATCGGTGAAACGGTGTAGATTTGAGCCAAGAAAAAACGGTGTAGATTTGTGCCAATAGGCCTAAATGAAAGGAATGGAGAGGGCTGTCTAAAATTATTTTTGCCAAAAACCTTCCTTGGGGTGTGCACTACAATCCTTCAAAATTTTAATGCAATCGATTAAACGGTGTCGCAGTCCATTAGCTTCGGACAGACATACATATCCATTTTTAGCATATTTTCATTTCATGAAAAAAACTAGCTGAACCCGGCATGCGTTGCAACGCCAATCACAGAAAGTGTTGGCGTTGTAATTTTGTTTCTTGAAGTGCTTTTGGATACAAAATATTTATCTTCAATTTCCGCTAACTGCCCCCAAACTATCGTAAAATGGATTAATCAATTTAGAAACATTCGTGGGAACGTCCATAACAACTCACAAAAGTTTCATTGCAATCGGATGAATGGCATAATAACGCATACGGAATTTCGTTTATACGATTCGTGCGCTGTCACTCATTTGTTTAATCAACTCGTTTGTTACCTACTGTGAAATGGACTTACTAAGTTAGTGAAACCTTCATGTAAGTGTACACTACAACTCATCAAAGTTTCATCACAATCGATGAATGGTATATGAACGCATACAGGATATTGTTGAAACGCTTCACGCGTCGTCACTCATTAGTTGCATCTATTCGTGCGCTAAATATTCCAAAATGGATTTACTAAGTCGAAAACCTTCCCTGGCGTGTACACAATAACTCATCAAAGCTTCATCGCAATCGGATGAATGGCGAATGAACGCACACGGGATTCTCTTCAGACGATTCACGCGCCGCCACTCATTTGTTGAATCTACTCGTACGCTACCTATTGTATAATGGATTTACTAAGCCTGAAACCTTGCCTGGAGAGTACTCAACGATCCACCAAAGTTTCATCGCAGTCGGATGAATGGTATATGAACTTTGTTAAAACGATTCGCGTGCCGTCGCTCATTTGTTGAAACTACTCGTGCGCTACCTATTGTAAAATGCAACTACTAAGACAGAAACCTTTCCTGGAGTGTACACAACAATTCATAAAAGTTTCATCGCAATCGGATGAATGGTATATGAACGCATACATTTTGTTGAAACACTTCGAACGTCGTCGCTCATTTGTTGAATCTAATCGTGCGCTACCTATTGTAAAGCGGGTTTACTAAGCTAGAATCCTTCCCTGAAGTGTACACAAAATCTCACCCAAGTTTCATAGCAATGGAATGAATGGTATATAAACGTACGTGGGACTTTGTTGAAACGAATCTCACGCCAATTTGTTGAAGCTACTCGCGCGCGCTATGTATTGTAAATTGGGTTTACTATGCCTATAACGTTCCCGGAAGAGTGCACAACAACTCACCAAAATTAGATCGCAATCGGATGAATTGTGTATGAACGCAACGCCTTTATTCATTTGTTTAAACTACTCGCACGCTATCTATTGCAAATTAGATTAACTATGCCTATAACCATCCCAGGAGTGTGCACAACCACTCATCAAAGTTTCATCACAATCGATTAATGGTACATGAACGCATACAGGATTTTGTTGAAACGCTTCAAGCGTCGTCACTCACTTGTTGCATCTACTCTTGCGCTAAGTATTGTAAAATGGATTTACTAAGTCGAAATCCTTCCCTGGCGTGTACACAATAACTCATCAAAGTTTCATCGCAATCGGATGAATTGCATATGAACGCATACGGGATTTTGTTTCAACAATTCGCATGGCGTCACTCATTTAGAGAATCTACCCGTACGCTACCTATTGTAAAGTGGATTTACTAAGCCTGAAACCTTCCCTGGAGTTTACTCACCGATCCACCAAAGTTTCATCGCAGTCGGATGAATGGTATATGAACGCATACGGGACTTTGATGAAACGATTCGCGTGCTGTCCTCATTTGTTGAATTTACTCGTGCGCTACCTATTGTAAAGTGCATGTACTAAACCAGAAAACCTTCCTTTAGTGTACACAACAATTCTTCAAAGTTTCATCGAAATCGGATGAATGTTATAAGAACGCATACGGGACTTTGTTCAAACGATTCACGTGCCGCCGCCCATTAGATTAATCTACTCGTGCGCTACCTATTGTAAAATGCATGTACTTAGCCAGAAACCTTCCCAGGAGTGTACACAACATCTCACCCAAGTTTCATCGCTATCGGACGATAGGTATATGAACGCATACGGGCCTGAAACGCTTCGCACGTCGTCGCTCATTTGTTGAATCTACTCGTGCTCTACCTATATTGCAAAATCGATTTACTGAGTTGAAGACCTTCCCAGGCGTGTACACAACAACAAATCAAAGTTTCATCGCAATCGGATGAATGGCATATAAACGCGTACGGAATTTTGTTTAAACGATTAGCATGCCATCACTCATTTGTTGAATATACTCATGCGCTACCTATTTTAAAACAGATTTACTAAGCCTGAAACCTTCCCTGGAGTGTACTCAACGATTCACCAAAGCTTCATCGCAATCGGATAAATGGTATATGAACGCACACTGGACTTTATTGAGACGATTCGCGTGCCACCGCTCAAAAGATGAATCTACTCATGCGCTACCTACTTTAAAATGCATCTCCTGTACCCGTAAATTCGTTAAGTTGCCTGTCGGAATATCCATAGCCCAGCCGGATTGCCTATTTCTAATAGCACCGACTAATTACTTCATTAGAAATCGCTCCAACATGGCCTTCGGGAATTTACATACAGTATGCTGCAGGGATATTGTGGATAACGAAAAAAAAATATGGGGCTCACTTGATCACCTACCTATCGATTCTCTCGGGGTTCTCGTGTGGGACTCAGCTTCACCTGAAAAGGGGACCCACAATACCCTGTTCCTTATATTTAAAATGAATCACTCGCAGACGACCAAGAACACCGATCTGTGTAAATTTATTTAAACATGAGTAAACTATATCTAACATTAAACAATAAATAACAATCAACAATACTAATAAACTAATCCATACATTCTTACTCGCTCCTCATTCACTACACACATACTACTGCGTTTATTGAAATATACATTAAATGCACAAAAATTTTGGAAAGTCTAGGCCTGCTGTAAGTGATAAAAACATTTAACAACAATAAGTTCCGTGACGAACTAATGAGCCTAATTTTCTTAAAATTTAATATTCATGCCAATGATTAATCTCTATGGATCTATCTAGAATAATGACGAAATTAATTTGATAATATAGAAATTCCTAATTAGCTCGAAATACTGCATACCTGGCATAATGTAGCCTAATAGAGAACTACAGTTGGCAGCCCTCGTGACTAAATATATTCTTAGTTCCATCTCTTAAGGTACAGAATACAAAATTTGGTTGAAGTCCAATGGATAGCATGGACGCTACATGCAGTTAAACATTGGATCTAACAGCGCGTAAAATCATGTTGGCAACAATGACATACATGTATTGGTCAGAAATAATCTGAAATTATATGATCTATTGTTGTGTCAATTTTGAATGAAATCTATTAGTTAGTATAGAAGTTACATGCGTTTTAAAATTGGACCTATCAGCAGGCTTAGAATCATGTTGGCAGCACTGGCGTAGGCCTAAATTAGTTACCCCAAATTAATCTAGAATGCCAGGTACTATACGTGTGCAACGTTTAGAGCTATTGGCTTGCATACTTTCTGATATATTGATATTAGGGTAAAAAATAGAGACAGCACATATTAACAGTTGGCAGCCCTGGTTACTCTTAAGAATCGGCATAGTCATATCTGTTATGGTACACATAGTACACACGAAATATGGTTGAAATCCAAATAATAGTATAGAAGTTACATGTATTTAAATTTGGACCTCTCAGCAGGCTTATAATCATGTTGGTAGCACTGACGTATATAAGTTACTCCAAATTAATATAGAATATCAGGTACTATACGTGTGCATAGTTTAAGGCTGTCTGCTTGCATACTTTCTGTTGTATGGGTATTTGGATGAAAAAAATTGAGAGCATTTATTAACAGTTGGCAGCCCTGGAGGCTCTTAAGAATACGCTCAGTCATATCTGTTTATGTACACATAGCACATACGAAATGTTGTTGAATTCCAATTGATGGTGTAGAAGTTATATGCATTTAAAAATTGGACCTATCAGCAGGCTTATAATCATTTTGGCAACACTGCCATGTATGGCATCCTGGAAATTAAACTGCAATATTATTATCTATACGTGTGCCATTTTTGAAATAGGTCCCATTCATACCTTCCAAAATAACCAACATGGACCTCAAATTTAAATTGCGATTTTTCAGCAGTTGGTAGCACTGACATCATTTTCAAACATGGTCGTGAGATATTCAGGTATAGATCTTTACTCCTACCAAATTTTGTTTCGATTGCTCCAGCCGTTTAGGAGTTGATAGGGGGACACACACACAGCCAGCCAGACAGACAGAAGGGCAAACATGACAGACTGACAGACAGACAGACAGAAGGACAGCAGACACACATATGCCCGATCTCATAAGTCGACTTTTTCCTCATTTTTGCAAAATGTGAAAAGTAGGCTAAAAATTCCTGCCTTGACAGCATTCCTTTCAGAGGTTACTACGGCTGCAACGCGTCTCGTAATGTACCAGCACACGCTGTTTCATTGATACAAATGACGACCAAGTGTCGCGCCGTGAAACTATTTCCATTAACAAGGCTGTGGCCTGTCACCAAGATGCACGTTATATAATAGACTGGCCTTGAGTCCTAACTGTACACATCTCCGCTCATATTTGCTTGTATACACGCTGTCTGACGTGCGTCAAGTAACCTCGTTTAAAATTTACATTCTGGCTTTATAAAAATGCTTGTAACTCATGCAATTCTCTAACAATTTGTCTAAAACTTTAACACTATCTTCCTTTCACACTCCGAGTCGTTCTAGAACCGACCAGGTTGTTCAATCATTCTTAACAACTGGCAATCATCCATTCTAAAAACATTCACTCGAAAAATACACTAGAATACAAAAACATCCTACTAATTAATCGTTATAAAATTATTTAACTAATTAAATAATTACGAAAAATATTTAAAGGTAATCTGATCGTTATGTCAAACGATATCTAACGCTACAAACAGGTTATCTGTGAGAATCTCAGTTCTCTCTCAAATAAAACATGTAGTTAAATATATACAATGTTTTCTCAACATAAAGTTTTCTTAACACTCATCAATGTTCAATATACTGCACACACAATGTCTTAGATAGGTTTTTATACAATATCGGCCAAATACATTCAACCAGCAAAGGTCAACTGCACGTTTTTATACAACCACGTGATTTAATAAAGGTTCAATAAATGTAAAAATTACATAAGTAGACAAACTTTCTCTAATTGTTTTCCGCTCATACCCTCGTGTCATCACAGCTAAAACGTTGCTTCAAATGTACTGTACTTCTTATATACAATGACTCGTTCACGATCTATGCCATGTTCTCATCCAAAAGAACTATACTTCATTAACTTCCCTTAAAATGCGGAACACCATCGCATGAGCTCAGGCATAGCTCTACATCACCTCATATAACACTGTAAATGGTATAAGCAAATATCATCTACTATGCTAAATAGTAACCAAATGTAGATTATTTCTTATTAACATTTGAAGGGCTAGGAGCAAGATAGTGCTATGCCACATTTTCCTCTTAACTGAGCTGGTAGTTTCCTCATTAAGGCTAGGTGCAGCACTATCCAATAGCTATGTTAGTTACTCATATTATGCCACAGATAGCAGCAGAGGTACTCAAGTTTCTTATTGCCTCAAAGAGATGAAACTGAATATTTCAGCAAGAGTATCCTTCGACACCAAGTTTCACAAGATGGCGTCGCCTGATTGTAGCAGTGGAAATACATCAGTTCGGAGAAGGCTTTATTTTGCAGGAACATCTAGCGATTCGGAAACTGTTCTTTCCGATTCTGAAGAGGAATATATTCTTTGCACATCTGAAGAAGAATCTTCTGAGAAAGAGTCATCTGGGGTACGTATTACATTTTCTTTGATTTTCTTTGATTTTATGGCATAGCACTGTATTGCTGGAAAGTTTGCCCAGTTAATGTTGCATTGTGTGCTATAAACAAAATATTTTATCTGATCTTTCTGGTACGTGTAGGTTACATACTTAGTATGTTATGCAGTGCATATTTGTATATTAAGATTATACAGCATGCTAGATTAAACATATAGCTTATAACTCTTGAATAAGTAGCATAGTATTCTGCAGTGGGCATAGCACTATATTGCCGAAATTTTGTCCGATGTACTTGTATTTATATTTTCTCAAAGTCAAGGTTTAATTGCTATGCAACAATAGCAACTACAAGCAGATTGTTGACATTCTGTTTTACTTAATACGTTAAATCATTTTCAGGAAAAGGATGAAACTACCATTAGACCAACCATCACGACACCTATGAAGATGAAGAAAGCTCTTTGGAGAAATAGAAATCAAAATAGTACCCAAAAATGAAGAGGCGAGTAAGAAGAAACAAAGGTTCTCCTACGTCAGCGACAGTACAAAAAAGAGTTCCGCAGCCAAGGAACTGGGACCTAACTGTAAATGCAAAAAGCAGTTGCTGGGTATTAACAGAAAATTACGGATGGCTAGCGGATGTCCAGCTCACTCAGAAGTACGGGGAACCAATTCCAGTTGACTCAAAGAAGTTCAAGGATTTGCAAAATCTACTCCAGTTCATCCCGCCAGTGCACCATTCGTTTTATAAAAGTATTAAGTGCAAAGAGATGGGAGGTGTAGAAAGTGATGATGATTATGACTGCCCTCTTAATGTTGACTGAGCAATCTGTGCTTATCATTATGAAAGAATATTTCCATTTGCTCGACATTTGTTTCATATATCACATTAAAACACACTTTTAATAGATATTGTCAAATATTTAGTATGTAATAGAAGAATAATACATATCATTCATTACTGACATATTGTGCCAAGTTCTGAGCCAAGAAAGTGCTAAGCCACTATTATGCATGCATACCTTCATTTAATTGCTATTTACGTCATGCACATGCTATTTTACAAACTGAAAACGTGTAATAACTGACATCGACCAACTTAAGTAAATTTACTTAAAAGAAAAGACGAAAATCGGATTTATAGAATTTTTTCAAACATTAAGATGCATATTTCTCAGAAAGATAAAAGTGTGGCATAGCACTATCTTGCTCCGAGCCCTTCATTTCTTCTGTAGGAATCTCCTTCAATTAATGGCATAATCATCAGCGTCGTCACCCTCGACTACTGATTTACAAAATACATCCTTCAGTTCTTCAAAGAAAACTTCCATAAATAAAAGACGACTTTAGACTATCGTGAATGACCACCTTGAGTTTACTACACAAAAAAGATAATTACTAGTTAACTCATCTGTCACAAATACACGTAATATAAATACTAATTCTGTTTCACAATACTTGTCAAGCTTTAAATTGCACGTCATTGCAATATCAGGTCTACATTATGACGTGATATTACACATATAGTGTATAAATAACCACACATTGTAATTATAATGTCAAATAGAAATCAATCTTGACCGGGATAAACTAGCCTTGAATTCCTAGTCAAAGATATAAATTATCCTCTATAAAGAGATATTTCCTAAAATAATTAATTGACTAAAGCTTTCAGCTTTTTCAAATAAAGTGAGGAATGTCAGTTTCGCAATGTCTTTCCATTCTGCACGAAGAATGTTTAGTTCTAGCTAGATCGCCGTACAGTTTATATACAATGATGATATAACGATATCATTCGACGTTTCTTCTGGTCTTGAAGTTGATACAATTAAGTACCCAAATTAAATTGTTGAAAAGAATTTAATTTGCATCCATGACACAATGTCTGAATCCTTGGTTCAAATAAAAATAAAAATTCGATAGTCAAAATGACTATTTTTACATAAGGAAATCTGATTCCTCAAACAAAATCTGAATGTCAGTTCAACAACTGATCCGTAGAATAAAAATTGAAAAATAGACGAAAGACTATCATCTCAAATGATCTTGAAGCATAGAAATCTTGATACACATATGAAGTGTAAGTTTACATCGAAACACTGAAATACATAAAATATGGAGTAAGGACGTCGGCTCAGAATGTCACTAATCAAGCTCTATACTACAAATAAATAACACTGCTACCTTATATATGACGACATCATGAAGATCAGGGTAAGTATTTGCACAATACTTAGGTATTTCCTCAGTCCAATATACTGAGATGGACCACCATTCGAAACATTGGACCAGCGACCTCGGATATGAGAAAAAGTTCCCTCTCCGGTAATCACAACCTCCGTCTGGAATCGAACGACATCCTTCTGGCATATTCTTCTGGGTTGCCGGGACTTTCCGTGGCATATTGACAATCTTCTTCTGTAGGATCTTCATTCTCCGTCGCAAATACATATCAGCATCATCGATGAGTAATAATTTTATAGAAATACTAGCAGTAGTGCCTGGCTGCCCGGTGGATCTATTTGTTTTATGGATGATAGTGAATACTAGTACAGAACTGGCACATGATACTTAAACTAACGGAAAAAATATTTTTAAAATATAACTTTTTGTGATGGTGGTGGTGGTGGTGGTGGAGGTGGTTGTAGGTGGGGTGATAAGTAGTACAGTTTAACCCTGCATAGGGCGCGGTCAAGGATTCTCAACATCGAGGCGCCGTGAGCCTGACAGGCACACTATGCTAAAAAAAATCCAAGTCCCTAAAACGCCGTATTAAATTAAACCAAAATTTACCAATCATCTTTAGGAAGTTGACAATAAGGGGAAAATATAAAATCAATTTAAAAGAAATTCTTAGTATTTATTTAGGTACAAAAACCAAAACAAGTCAAAATGCAGAATTTGCATATCATGGATATGAATATACATCAAAATGCGACCTTTTATCCTAAAAAAAAATCCAAAAAAGGGTCAGGCATGAAGTTGAGATGTGTGGGGACAAAAATCAGTCGGAGTCGTCATCCATCAAAGCCGCTGTGGGATCGCAAGAGCAGCCTGAAAAGCATGTTGCGCAGTATGGTTTCGCATGTGGAAGGCATATTCCTCGGTTGCATTTCACACAGGAATAGTTCGTGAACCGTTGTATCCCTGTCTCCACGGTGCAATCACAGCATCTGGACCTCTTGTGGGGGTCTGGGGCTGATGTTGGATGAACATCAGCTATCAAATTTGCTATCAAAAGTGAAAAAGTACAGAAGTAGTGGAGTAGTGGGGGTTCTGCTTCACTTGACACTCCTGTGCCCAATAAACCAACATGGCCGCCGCGCGAAGTTGAAACATTTAAATAGACTTTTCTCTCGAACCCATGGTCGGAGTTTCACGAATGAGGTGTTCATAGGACTTGAGGTGACGCCCCTTTGCTATGGACCACTCGTTATACTTTTGAAAAAAAAAAATGAAAATTTTTGTTTTTGAAACTAGGTGATAGTTTGAAAACTAAACATGATAGAACGTTGTGCCATAGCTCAAACGAATGGTCTTTATGCCCTTTATTTTCTATAATGAAACTTTTTTACTTTTATGTTTTTTTTGAAAACACTTTAATTTTGAAAATCCTATATTTTGGAAACTAGGAACTCTACAAAAAAAATTGTTTGACGTAAATCAATTGTCCCTACCCCCTCTACCCCCAAAATAAATTTCAAGTCTCTAGAATGAAAACCTGCAGTAGTGTGGTAAGGAGAGAGCTGGACCACTTAGCAAGTGGTGAGCCCCTGCGACCTTGGAATGGAAGGAGCCATGCTAGGAGGGCGTGCTTGGATTCGTTTTTTTCGTCTCGTCGTGCTCTTTACGGGAATGTCGGTGTCGAAAATGTGAAAATCTGGAAACACAGTCTTTTTGGGAGAAAAACGTGATTTTGAACCTTTTGCTATATCTCAAGAACCAATAACGCTAGAGGCGTGTTCGACAGGTCCAAGGACTCGGGGTGACGTCCTCTCTGCTATGGACCACTCGTTATAATTTTTAATAAAATTGGAAACTCGATTTTGGGGTAAACACGTGTTTTTTGTGATTTTGTCGATATCTCACGAAGCAATAACGCTAGAGGCATGTACGACGGGTCCAAGGATTCGGGCAGACGTCCTCTTTGCTATGAACTACTCGTTGTAATTTTAAAAAATTTTGGAAACGCGATTTTGGGGTAAACACGTGTTTTTTGTGATTTTTGCCGATATTTCACGAACCCATAACCGTAGAGACGTGTACGAGGTGTCCTAGGACTCGGGCTAACGCCCCCTTTCAAATGTGGTAGATATTTTTTTCCAAAAAGATAATTCACAAAGGGCCTAACGCCATACATGTTGAAAAAACGTTTTCTTTTTCTTTACCTGTTTATAATTTTTATGGAGCGTGGTGGTTGAGAGAGACGATACTGCTGGATGTGTGTGTTTCAACAAACTTGTCGCTGACCAAGGTGGCTGTGTTCAATAGATCAATTGATATTTCGACGAGTCGGTGTATGACAGAGCGAGGGTGCGTTTTCTGATATTTTACCTTTAACGTGTAAACGGTGATGAGAACTAGGTTCTATGTTGGTCGAAGCGAGTAGAGAAAATAAACTTGCCGACGAGCAGGAGGTGAATGTCATTTGAGATTATTGGAAGGCGTTGATCTGATTTGACAACAGGTGCAATGGAAAAATGATCATTGTGGTGGCAGGGAAGTGCGAAAGGCGTGCACACATGTGTGAAGCCACAGGCATGCTAAACCAGTGACATCCTGTTTTGCTTCGTACGTGACAAAATGCAAGTTGACGTGAAATTTGATCTACCGCAGGTGTTCGCTTGGGACGTTATCTATCTACATGCGCGATAACTGTTAACAAGTTACATCCTGTTTTGCTGCGTACGTGACAAAATGCAAGTTCAGGTGAAATTTGATCCGGCACAGGTGTTCGCCTGGGACGTTAGCTGTCCACGTGCACGATAAGAGAATGTTCAAAGCGTGGGAAAAAAAAAGATTATACATGCAATGTGATATATAAAGACACGTCGCTGACATTTCCACTCGCACTTATGTGACTACTTTTGAACACGCTACAGCGTTGTGTGAAACACTTGGCCTTGTTTAACAGTTTTGGTGTTGGTGGAAAATACTTAACCTTGTTGTGGGGTAGGTATATATTTATTCATTTATATATTTATTGATTTTATATAAATACATGCAATTATTTATTGATTAGGTAATTAATGATTTTATTTATTTATTTGTTTGCAGATAACCGGCATACCTTACATGTCAGAGGGAGAAGAAACTATTGCACTTTTGAGCCCACTAGAAGGGAAGAGTAACAAGTCACTGCAAGTAAAGGTGAGATGATTTTTTTTTAAACTAACTTGTTTCATTTTTTTTGTTTTATGTTTTATTTTATGAAATGTATGTATTAACCTGAATTTAGGTATTTATAGCGGTTTATTTTATTTATTTTTAGAAACTTGGAAAGAATAGCCTTACCGCCGTAGCAGTCGCTGAAAAAAAACAGAAACGCACTAAAGCGAAACCACTGCCAAAGAGTGAACTGTTTAAAACTCAGGTAAGTCCAACTTAAAAATGCTATTCCATTTTACCACTACTGAAAACTCGTAGACAAAAAAAAACTCATTACCTGTACATGACTGGGACAATGATTGCTTTCTTGATTAATGGCTATGTTGTTGTTGTTGACTGGGAAAAGTACAAGGCCATGTTGGATTTTCTAAAAATAAAATAATAAATTTAATTTATGGATGGTTCCCTATGGACTCAACGAATATCCACAGGTTTGAACATGATAATGTGAACAAAATGACATGACATTCATTTTTGTTTATATATTGGTTAAAGGGAGGGTGGGGGAATGTAAATGACTGTAGCTTTATAAAAAAGAAAATAAGTACATGGGTTACTGTTAGTGCCAACATACAGTTTATTTTTAATGGTGTTTTGATATATTAATGCCAATTAACGTTAACGTTTTATTTACAAGTATTGATTGATTGATTGATTGATTGATGGGTTATTTTGTTTGCTTTTAGGTGTCGTCATGTGCCATTAACGTAATGAACAGACAGTGAACAAGCATGCATTATGCTTTAAAGTACTCTGTGCAATGTTAATAACTTACAATAAGAAAACGTTTTATTATAACACATGGCGTTAGTACCAAATACAACAAGTGAGCAAGTTGGTTTACCACGTGGGTTAAATTTAAAATCAGAACATGATCGATGGTTAACATTTGAATCCTGGCCTGTAGGCTTTTTGTCGACGCATGAACTTGCAAAAGCCGTTTTTTTTTACTTGAACCGAGGAGATGTGGTGCGCTGTGTGTTTTGTCGTATTGAACTTTCACACTGGGAAGAAGGGGATGATCCCTTTAGAGACCATTTGCGATGGTCTCCTCACTGTCCTTACATGCTTGGAAAGCAAGTGGGTAACCTACCCGTGCATTCATTTTACCGAACCACAAGGCCTTTGGCTGCTACTTACGTTGCTGAATCACAAATAAATAATAATAATGATGTATTACCAGTCAACGGTAGTGTCGATATATGTGGTCCATATGCCATAGACAGTGTTGAATTGGCGTGTGCTTTTGAAAAATTGGAAGTTTGCAAGACTAAAGCACTAGCACACCCAGAGTACAGCTCTGTTGAAAAACGTTTCGAATCTTATAAAAATGTTTGGCCATTAATATTAAAACACCTTACCAAACAGCTAAGTGAAGCTGGATTTTTTTTATACTGGTGAAGGGGATAAAACAATATGTTTTTATTGCGGATTTGCTTTAAAGGATTGGCAAATGACTGATGACCCTTTTGTGCAACACGCTCGTTGGTTACCAAACTGTAAATACATGGTGTTGCTTAAAGGTCAGGAATTTGTGAACACTATTCGTAAAGAAAAAGTGATTGCAGCACAAGACATAAAAGTGCCTTTAGAGTTAGAGCACGCGGAGCAAATACATAAGGCTGAAAGAAAAGACTTGTCTCACGAACAGATACAAAAGTGTGACCAACAATTATGTAAAATTTGTTATCAAGATGAACTAGGTGTTGTACTTTTACCCTGTGGACACATGATAGCCTGTGTCAAGTGTGCATTAGAACTTAACACTTGTGCTATATGCAGAAAAGTAGTATCTGCAACAGTTAGGGCATTTCTTGCATAACTAGTATAATTTATTCGCCATGGATAGTGCAAAATCTCTAATTGCACAATATTATTAAAGCTGTTTTAGAGTGTAATAGATATGCTTTTGTTTTGTTTATAGACTACTACAATGAATGTTTTGAATGCTGTGGGACAATCATGTGGCTTAGAGACAAAGAAGCTCAGCGAATTGCCAACGCATATTCCATTCCGCATTATCAAGATTCGGAAATTGAAAACAGCATATGGTGATCGTGTACTTTGTGTATGTGAAAACTTTGAGACATTTCTGCCTATACGGTTTAATGATATGTCGGAGAGTGTTTTTGATGAAGTCAATAATGCTGTACAACCTGTACACTTAATTTATGAAGGTTTTAAAAACAATAGGTGCATGGTTCGTTTTAATTAAATAAATAAATAAATAATGTGAAATAATAATGGAAAATATAAGTAATGACAATATACTGAAAAAGAAAGAAAATATGTGTATAGAATAGTAATGTTTTAGTGTTTAGTGTTGTCTTTAAAAATATTATGATGAAACCAAAAAAAAATGTATATAAAGTTTGTAAATAAATGCAAAATGATGTTACAATGCTGTTTTATTTTATACAAAGTTAATATATTTAACATTGCAGAGTATACATGATTATGACAATAAATGCACACTGAATACAAGCCTTTCTCACTTTACAATAGTCTGTTATAGTTTTAAACACAAGGCTTGTTGTAGATCATTTTCTAGCAATGTCCATTCAATGTTGTTTTCGAAAAGTGGGGAAGCCACAATGGTTGTATTGACATAAAAACCTTATGGTTATTACTATTTAGTCACTTTGATCCCCTTGCAGATCAACAGCAGATGACCTAGTTGTTCCACTCTTTAAAACGACAACAACAACACTACCTCTTGCATAGTTTGTGATGTTGATGGCTCTTGCGACGTGGAAGATGGATTAAAAATAACTTTGAGAACAGGGGTTAAACGTTGATCATTAAACAATGCACTATTTTGAGTAGCAATATGGTTTTCTTGATTTTTTGTCGACGGCAACTGTGTTTCATGCGGTACACTACATTGATGATCACTGACACTTAAAACCTCACTATTTTTACTTTTTAGGTCACCACGACAATGTTTGGAACGTTGCTTTGAACAACGCCAAATAACAGTTCCATTTTTATTGGTTCGTTTCACAATATATGAATATCCTTTATAGTATGCGTAAGGCTTACCATACCTAGTCACTGATACTTCCATATCAACTGTCGAGCATAGACTAAGCTCTAGTAAAGTCAACTTGGTAATAAGAATACTAGTTTAATGTGAGAGCAAATATGGATCCAAAGAGTTCAGGTAAAAGTGAAAGCAAATAAGCAAATATTAGAAACAAGAGTTGGGGTGAAAGTGGTCGCAAAGTGGTAGACCCATTACACAATAATTTCAGCACGACGAAGCTCTTGTTCAATTTCTTTGATTTCCCAATCGTGACCAGTATGGCCAGATTGACGTGAGGCATGCAACAACTGTAGCCGCTGGACGAGCTTATTGGGATTGTGCCAGTATACAAATTTAACAAATGGATTTTTAGGTGTAAACAAAGCATTACCATTATCATGATCATTATCATCATCGTCATTATCATCATCATGATCACCATTATCATCATGACCATCATCACTGTTACTATATAGTCCTTTTTGATCCTCTTGCAATACCACTTTATTTATAGTCTGAGTTGATTTTGACAGTGTTGAAGGTTTCTTGGACGTTGACAACTGTCCTAACATGACGTTTTGAGGACATGATAAGTCCTTTTGAACAAACACTGTACTATCTTTAGCCGCAATATCGTTTTCTTGAACTTGCTTTTTAGCATTTTGATAATTGTTTGTAAACAGTAAGCGTGGTTCGTTTCGAGCACTACATTGATGAACACTCACACTTAAAACCTTTCCATTTTTACTTTTCAGATTGCCTCGACATTTTGTTGACCTCTCTTTTGAGCATCGCCAGAATATTATTCCATTCACATTCTGGCGATTATAGTTATAGGAGTAGCCTTGATAGAGTGCACGTAGCCTACCTTTGTTGGTTGTAATAAGTTCCATAGTAGTAACTGACCTGTCAGTACGATGTTCACACTACAAAGGTTACAACTGTTTTGCTGATGGAGTGACCTACTATAAGCTTATATATTGGCTTATGTGTTGGCTTTTTGTGTTGGCTTTTCGTGTTGGCTTTTGTGTTGGCTTATGTGTTGGCTTTTTGTGTTGGCTTTTTGTGTTGGCTTTTCATGTTGGCTTTTCGTGTTGGCTTATGTGTTGGCTTTTTGTGTTGGCTTTTCGTGTTGGCTTTTGTGTTGGCTTATGTGTTGGCTTTTTGTGTTGGCTTTTTGTGTTGGCTTTTCATGTTGGCTTTTCGTGTTGGCTTATGTGTTGGCTTTTTGTGTTGGCTTTTTGTGTTGGCTTTTCGTGTTGGCTTTTGTGTTGGCTTATGTGTTGGCTTTTTGTGTTGGCTTTTTGTGTTGGCTTTTCATGTTGGCTTTTCGTGTTGGCTTTTCGTGTTGGCTTTTTGTGTTGGCTTTTCGTGTTGGCATTTCGTGTTGGCTTTTGTGTTGGCTTTTCGTGTTGGCTTTTTGTGTTGGCTTTTCGTGTTGGCATTTCGTGTTGGCTTTTCGTGTTGGCTTTTTTTGTATTGGCCTTTCGTGTTGGCTTTTTGTATTGGCTTTTCGTGTTGGCTTTTTGTGTTGGCTTTAGTATTGGCTTTTGTATTGGCTTATTTGACAAGTTATTTGTGTCAATGTATTTAGTGGATTTTTTCTTGGTGTTGGAAAGTAGTTGAAAGAGAGGGAATATTTAAAGACTTAACCTCAGCTCACTAACCTAACCTAACCTTTCAACTCTCAGATGTTAATTAAATTCTGTGCATTGTCGAGTTGGAGCCCAAGACCTCAGGGGTAAAAAAAACAATTATTTTTGACGACTTATTTTGGTAACTTATTTTAATGGCTAACCTAACTTTACCTAACCTAACCTAACCTAACCTAACCTCAGCTCACTTTGGATATTACTAGTAAGTGTTCATATCCTCTGCTAGGTAGCATGCTAGTAGTACAGGTAGTGCTCATATTTACCGCTAGATAGCGGAAACATACTTTGCATGTTGCATGTGACACTTGTGAAGTTTAACCACATGCAAGACGTGCTTGTATAAGTTCTCTATTTAAACTCAATATACAATTAACCACTAAATGTTCAGAACTAACATGTATAGCCATGTTTAGGGTATATAGGAGACCCTTAGCAAGAAAGGCTGTCTAACCCACGAGTGTACAGCCTTGTCATACGCAGTAAGCCCCTGTTGGCTTTCTCAAATTGTTGTTGTTGTTGTTTTCTGCCAACAGGGGCTTACTGCGTATGACAAGGCTGTACACTCGTGGGTTAGACAGCCTTTCTTGCTAAGGGTCTCCTATATACCCTAAACATGGCTATACATGTTAGTTCTGAACATTTAGTGGTTAATTGTATATTGAGTTTAAATAGAGAACTTATACAAGCACGTCTTGCATGTGGTTAAACTTCACAAGTGTCACATGCAACATGCAAAGTATGTTTCCGCTATCTAGCGGTAAATATGAGCACTACCTGTACTACTAGCATGCTACCTAGCAGAGGATATGAACACTTACTAGTAATATCCAAAGTGAGCTGAGGTTAGGTTAGGTAAAGTTAGGTTAGCCATTAAAATAAGTTACCAAAATAAGTCGTCAAAAATAATTGTTTTTTTTACCCCTGAGGTCTTGGGCTCCAACTCGACAATGCACAGAATTTAATTAACATCTGAGAGTTGAAAGGTTAGGTTAGGTTAGTGAGCTGAGGTTAAGTCTTTAAATATTCCCTCTCTTTCAACTACTTTCCAACACCAAGAAAAAATCCACTAAATACATTGACACAAATAACTTGTCAAATAAGCCAATACAAAAGCCAATACTAAAGCCAACACAAAAAGCCAACACGAAAAGCCAATACAAAAAGCCAACACGAAAGGCCAATACAAAAAAAGCCAACACGAAAAGCCAACACGAAATGCCAACACGAAAAGCCAACACAAAAAGCCAACACGAAAAGCCAACACAAAAGCCAACACGAAATGCCAACACGAAAAGCCAACACAAAAAGCCAACACGAAAAGCCAACACGAAAAGCCAACATGAAAAGCCAACACAAAAAGCCAACACAAAAAGCCAACACATAAGCCAACACAAAAGCCAACACGAAAAGCCAACACAAAAAGCCAACACAAAAAGCCAACACATAAGCCAACACGAAAAGCCAACATGAAAAGCCAACACAAAAAGCCAACACAAAAAGCCAACACATAAGCCAACACAAAAGCCAACACGAAAAGCCAACACAAAAAGCCAACACATAAGCCAACACGAAAAGCCAACATGAAAAGCCAACACAAAAAGCCAACACAAAAAGCCAACACATAAGCCAACACAAAAGCCAACACGAAAAGCCAACACAAAAAGCCAACACATAAGCCAATATATAAGCTTATAGTAGGTCACTCCATCAGCAAAACAGTTGTAACCTTTGTAGTGTGAACATCGTACTGACAGGTCAGTTACTACTATGGAACTTATTACAACCAACAAAGGTAGGCTACGTGCACTCTATCAAGGCTACTCCTATAACTATAATCGCCAGAATGTGAATGGAATAATATTCTGGCGATGCTCAAAAGAGAGGTCAACAAAATGTCGAGGCAATCTGAAAAGTAAAAATGGAAAGGTTTTAAGTGTGAGTGTTCATCAATGTAGTGCTCGAAACGAACCACGCTTACTGTTTACAAACAATTATCAAAATGCTAAAAAGCAAGTTCAAGAAAACGATATTGCGGCTAAAGATAGTACAGTGTTTGTTCAAAAGGACTTATCATGTCCTCAAAACGTCATGTTAGGACAGTTGTCAACGTCCAAGAAACCTTCAACACTGTCAAAATCAACTCAGACTATAAATAAAGTGGTATTGCAAGAGGATCAAAAAGGACTATATAGTAACAGTGATGATGGTCATGATGATAATGGTGATCATGATGATGATAATGACGATGATGATAATGATCATGATAATGGTAATGCTTTGTTTACACCTAAAAATCCATTTGTTAAATTTGTATACTGGCACAATCCCAATAAGCTCGTCCAGCGGCTACAGTTGTTGCATGCCTCACGTCAATCTGGCCATACTGGTCACGATTGGGAAATCAAAGAAATTGAACAAGAGCTTCGTCGTGCTGAAATTATTGTGTAATGGGTCTACCACTTTGCGACCACTTTCACCCCAACTCTTGATTCTAATATTTGCTTATTTGCTTTCACTTTTACCTGAACTCTTTGGATCCATATTTGCTCTCACATTAAACTAGTATTCTTATTACCAAGTTGACTTTACTAGAGCTTAGTCTATGCTCGACAGTTGATATGGAAGTATCAGTGACTAGGTATGGTAAGCCTTACGCATACTATAAAGGATATTCATATATTGTGAAACGAACCAATAAAAATGGAACTGTTATTTGGCGTTGTTCAAAGCAACGTTCCAAACATTGTCGTGGTGACCTAAAAAGTAAAAATAGTGAGGTTTTAAGTGTCAGTGATCATCAATGTAGTGTACCGCATGAAACACAGTTGCCGTCGACAAAAAATCAAGAAAACCATATTGCTACTCAAAATAGTGCATTGTTTAATGATCAACGTTTAACCCCTGTTCTCAAAGTTATTTTTAATCCATCTTCCACGTCGCAAGAGCCATCAACATCACAAACTATGCAAGAGGTAGTGTTGTTGTTGTCGTTTTAAAGAGTGGAACAACTAGGTCATCTGCTGTTGATCTGCAAGGGGATCAAAGTGACTAAATAGTAATAACCATAAGGTTTTTATGTCAATACAACCATTGTGGCTTCCCCACTTTTCGAAAACAACATTGAATGGACATTGCTAGAAAATGATCTACAACAAGCCTTGTGTTTAAAACTATAACAGACTATTGTAAAGTGAGAAAGGCTTGTATTCAGTGTGCATTTATTGTCATAATCATGTATACTCTGCAATGTTAAATATATTAACTTTGTATAAAATAAAACAGCATTGTAACATCATTTTGCATTTATTTACAAACTTTATATACATTTTTTTTTGGTTTCATCATAATATTTTTAAAGACAACACTAAACACTAAAACATTACTATTCTATACACATATTTTCTTTCTTTTTCAGTATATTGTCATTACTTATATTTTCCATTATTATTTCACATTATTTATTTATTTATTTAATTAAAACGAACCATGCACCTATTGTTTTTAAAACCTTCATAAATTAAGTGTACAGGTTGTACAGCATTATTGACTTCATCAAAAACACTCTCCGACATATCATTAAACCGTATAGGCAGAAATGTCTCAAAGTTTTCACATACACAAAGTACACGATCACCATATGCTGTTTTCAATTTCCGAATCTTGATAATGCGGAATGGAATATGCGTTGGCAATTCGCTGAGCTTCTTTGTCTCTAAGCCACATGATTGTCCCACAGCATTCAAAACATTCATTGTAGTAGTCTATAAACAAAACAAAAGCATATCTATTACACTCTAAAACAGCTTTAATAATATTGTGCAATTAGAGATTTTGCACTATCCATGGCGAATAAATTATACTAGTTATGCAAGAAATGCCCTAACTGTTGCAGATACTACTTTTCTGCATATAGCACAAGTGTTAAGTTCTAATGCACACTTGACACAGGCTATCATGTGTCCACAGGGTAAAAGTACAACACCTAGTTCATCTTGATAACAAATTTTACATAATTGTTGGTCACACTTTTGTATCTGTTCGTGAGACAAGTCTTTTCTTTCAGCCTTATGTATTTGCTCCGCGTGCTCTAACTCTAAAGGCACTTTTATGTCTTGTGCTGCAATCACTTTTTCTTTACGAATAGTGTTCACAAATTCCTGACCTTTAAGCAACACCATGTATTTACAGTTTGGTAACCAACGAGCGTGTTGCACAAAAGGGTCATCAGTCATTTGCCAATCCTTTAAAGCAAATCCGCAATAAAAACATATTGTTTTATCCCCTTCACCAGTATAAAAAAAATCCAGCTTCACTTAGCTGTTTGGTAAGGTGTTTTAATATTAATGGCCAAACATTTTTATAAGATTCGAAACGTTTTTCAACAGAGCTGTACTCTGGGTGTGCTAGTGCTTTAGTCTTGCAAACTTCCAATTTTTCAAAAGCACACGCCAATTCAACACTGTCTATGGCATATGGACCACATATATCGACACTACCGTTGACTGGTAATACATCATTATTATTATTTATTTGTGATTCAGCAACGTAAGTAGCAGCCAAAGGCCTTGTGGTTCGGTAAAATGAATGCACGGGTAGGTTACCCACTTGCTTTCCAAGCATGTAAGGACAGTGAGGAGACCATCGCAAATGGTCTCTAAAGGGATCATCCCCTTCTTCCCAGTGTGAAAGTTCAATACGACAAAACACACAGCGCACCACATCTCCTCGGTTCAAGTAAAAAAAAACGGCTTTTGCAAGTTCATGCGTCGACAAAAAGCCTACAGGCCAGGATTCAAATGTTAACCATCGATCATGTTCTGATTTTAAATTTAACCCACGTGGTAAACCAACTTGCTCACTTGTTGTATTTGGTACTAACGCCATGTGTTATAATAAAACGTTTTCTTATTGTAAGTTATTAACATTGCACAGAGTACTTTAAAGCATAATGCATGCTTGTTCACTGTCTGTTCATTACGTTAATGGCACATGACGACACCTAAAAGCAAACAAAATAACCCATCAATCAATCAATCAATCAATACTTGTAAATAAAACGTTAACGTTAATTGGCATTAATATATCAAAACACCATTAAAAATAAACTGTATGTTGGCACTAACAGTAACCCATGTACTTATTTTCTTTTTTATAAAGCTACAGTCATTTACATTCCCCCACCCTCCCTTTAACCAATATATAAACAAAAATGAATGTCATGTCATTTTGTTCACATTATCATGTTCAAACCTGTGGATATTCGTTGAGTCCATAGGGAACCATCCATAAATTAAATTTATTATTTTATTTTTAGAAAATCCAACATGGCCTTGTACTTTTCCCAGTCAACAACAACAACATAGCCATTAATCAAGAAAGCAATCATTGTCCCAGTCATGTACAGGTAATGATTTTTTTTTTGTCTACGAGTTTTCAGTAGTGGTAAAATGGAATAGCATTTTTAAGTTGGACTTACCTGAGTTTTAAACAGTTCACTCTTTGGCAGTGGTTTCGCTTTAGTGCGTTTCTGTTTTTTTTCAGCGACTGCTACGGCGGTAAGGCTATTCTTTCCAAGTTTCTAAAAATAAATAAAATAAACCGCTATAAATACCTAAATTCAGGTTAATACATACATTTCATAAAATAAAACATAAAACAAAAAAAATGAAACAAGTTAGTTTAAAAAAAAATCATCTCACCTTTACTTGCAGTGACTTGTTACTCTTCCCTTCTAGTGGGCTCAAAAGTGCAATAGTTTCTTCTCCCTCTGACATGTAAGGTATGCCGGTTATCTGCAAACAAATAAATAAATAAAATCATTAATTACCTAATCAATAAATAATTGCATGTATTTATATAAAATCAATAAATATATAAATGAATAAATATATACCTACCCCACAACAAGGTTAAGTATTTTCCACCAACACCAAAACTGTTAAACAAGGCCAAGTGTTTCACACAACGCTGTAGCGTGTTCAAAAGTAGTCACATAAGTGCGAGTGGAAATGTCAGCGACGTGTCTTTATATATCACATTGCATGTATAATCTTTTTTTTTCCCACGCTTTGAACATTCTCTTATCGTGCACGTGGACAGCTAACGTCCCAGGCGAACACCTGTGCCGGATCAAATTTCACCTGAACTTGCATTTTGTCACGTACGCAGCAAAACAGGATGTAACTTGTTAACAGTTATCGCGCATGTAGATAGATAACGTCCCAAGCGAACACCTGCGGTAGATCAAATTTCACGTCAACTTGCATTTTGTCACGTACGAAGCAAAACAGGATGTCACTGGTTTAGCATGCCTGTGGCTTCACACATGTGTGCACGCCTTTCGCACTTCCCTGCCACCACAATGATCATTTTTCCATTGCACCTGTTGTCAAATCAGATCAACGCCTTCCAATAATCTCAAATGACATTCACCTCCTGCTCGTCGGCAAGTTTATTTTCTCTACTCGCTTCGACCAACATAGAACCTAGTTCTCATCACCGTTTACACGTTAAAGGTAAAATATCAGAAAACGCACCCTCGCTCTGTCATACACCGACTCGTCGAAATATCAATTGATCTATTGAACACAGCCACCTTGGTCAGCGACAAGTTTGTTGAAACACACACATCCAGCAGTATCGTCTCTCTCAACCACCACGCTCCATAAAAATTATAAACAGGTAAAGAAAAAGAAAACGTTTTTTCAACATGTATGGCGTTAGGCCCTTTGTGAATTATCTTTTTGGAAAAAAATATCTACCACATTTGAAAGGGGGCGTTAGCCCGAGTCCTAGGACACCTCGTACACGTCTCTACGGTTATGGGTTCGTGAAATATCGGCAAAAATCACAAAAAACACGTGTTTACCCCAAAATCGCGTTTCCAAAATTTTTTAAAATTACAACGAGTAGTTCATAGCAAAGAGGACGTCTGCCCGAATCCTTGGACCCGTCGTACATGCCTCTAGCGTTATTGCTTCGTGAGATATCGACAAAATCACAAAAAACACGTGTTTACCCCAAAATCGAGTTTCCAATTTTATTAAAAATTATAACGAGTGGTCCATAGCAGAGAGGACGTCACCCCGAGTCCTTGGACCTGTCGAACACGCCTCTAGCGTTATTGGTTCTTGAGATATAGCAAAAGGTTCAAAATCACGTTTTTCTCCCAAAAAGACTGTGTTTCCAGATTTTCACATTTTCGACACCGACATTCCCGTAAAGAGCACGACGAGACGAAAAAAACGAATCCAAGCACGCCCTCCTAGCATGGCTCCTTCCATTCCAAGGTCGCAGGGGCTCACCACTTGCTAAGTGGTCCAGCTCTCTCCTTACCACACTACTGCAGGTTTTCATTCTAGAGACTTGAAATTTATTTTGGGGGTAGAGGGGGTAGGGACAATTGATTTACGTCAAACAATTTTTTTTGTAGAGTTCCTAGTTTCCAAAATATAGGATTTTCAAAATTAAAGTGTTTTCAAAAAAAACATAAAAGTAAAAAAGTTTCATTATAGAAAATAAAGGGCATAAAGACCATTCGTTTGAGCTATGGCACAACGTTCTATCATGTTTAGTTTTCAAACTATCACCTAGTTTCAAAAACAAAAATTTTCATTTTTTTTTTCAAAAGTATAACGAGTGGTCCATAGCAAAGGGGCGTCACCTCAAGTCCTATGAACACCTCATTCGTGAAACTCCGACCATGGGTTCGAGAGAAAAGTCTATTTAAATGTTTCAACTTCGCGCGGCGGCCATGTTGGTTTATTGGGCACAGGAGTGTCAAGTGAAGCAGAACCCCCACTACTCCACTACTTACAGAACTTGGATTTGCGACGTAATTGGGCGCGGTGAGCCTGTCAGATCAAAACATGTGTGACGCACTTCTTTGACTCCTGGAGACAAACTGACCATATGGGTTGGAACCA
Organism: Meconema thalassinum; assembly: GCA_946902985.2. Classification (NCBI taxonomy): domain Eukaryota; kingdom Metazoa; phylum Arthropoda; class Insecta; order Orthoptera; family Tettigoniidae; genus Meconema; species Meconema thalassinum. The sequence continues at coordinate 596,545,006 of OX336388.2, read as the reverse complement.
GCTACCAAAGTTAGGAAACTACTGGGAGGGAAAGGTCCCGCTCGGTGCGCTGCGGGAAGGCACACACAAAAATAACAATCCTGTGCCTGTCAGATCAGCCGCGCCCTACGCAAGGTTAATGGTCGTAACATTCAGGTCATTTTACCGTAATGATAATAATGAACAGGGAAACGTCTATTTTCTAACTATAGCTCTGACACATGTAATTTACAAACAAATTTAAAAAAATGATTAGGAAGAGGAGTAAGTGAAATAAAAGACACTGCCTAGAGCCTGTATCTCATTGGCTGTTAGAAATGTAGAGACCAAGAGTGTCGCCTCTTTTCTCATAGCGCCGTAGGAAAATAATCAGAACACTTTGGAAAACTTCGGCTGTCCCAAGCTACTGATGTAGCAATAGTATCATTTATCGCCACATAGCGCTCAACGATAAGTTTCGGAATAAATGAAGGTAAATTTGAAAGCACCAACGTTTATTGCTGCTGGTAACCTCAATGTACTGCACCAACACCTTTGCACTTATACAGGGGCATAATATTGTCATGATGATAACTGTTTTAAGCGGCCTAAGAGATTCTTTTTGCACTAATTACTCCCCGTGACTGCAATTTATAAACAGCGCAAGATGCAACTATTTTTGAAATTCTGCACCAGAACACTGAGAGGGGTGATGAGATGAACTGCCCGTCAGCAATAGACTTATTAAAATACTCTTACAGTTACAGTACCGGTACTACGGACATGAATGGTTCTAGGGCCTTAATACGTGGTTTCCAATTTTATTTTGTCTGTTTTTCTAAATCTAGGGAATGGAGAGCGTTGTCCAAAACATCAAGTGGACAGTGTTACCAGCAGGGTTTCAAAGTGTATGTAAAATTTGGTGCAATTATGAGAAGCGGTGTAGATTTGTGATAAAGGGCCTAAATGCAGGGAATGGAGAGGTCTGTCCAAAATTTTAAGTGGACAGTGTCACCCGCAGAGTTCCAAAGGGTAAGTATGTAAAATTTGGTTCAGATCGGTGAAACAGTGTATATTTGTGCCAAATGGCCTAAATACAGGGATTGGAGTGTTCTGTCCAAAATTCCATGCAGACAGTGTTACTCGTATGGTTCCAAGGGGTATGTATACAAATTTTGGTTCAGATCGGTGAAAAGGTGTAGATTTTTTCCAAAGGGCCTAAATGCAGGGAATGGACGCGTCTGTCATAAATTTCATGTAGGCAGTGTTACTCACAGGGTTCCAAAGGGCAAGTATACAAATTTTTGTTCAGATCGGTGACACGGTGTAGATTTGTGCCAAAGAGCCTAAATGCAGGAAATGGAGTGGTCTGTCCGAAATGTCGTGCAGACTGTGTTACGCGCAGGGTTCCAAAGGCTAAGTATACAAATTTTGGTTCACATTGGTGAAACGGTGTAGAATTGTGCCGAAGGGCCTAAATGCATGGAATGGAGTGGTCTGTCCGAAATTTCATTTATACAGTGTTACTCGCAGGGATCCAAGGGGTATGTACACAAATTTTGGTTCAGATCGGGAAAAAGGTGTAGGCTTGTGCCAAAGGGCGTAAATGCAGGGAATGGACTGGTCTGTCATAAATTTCACGTAGACAGTGTTACTCGCAGGGTTCCAAAGGGTAAGTATACAAATTTTGGTTCAGATCGGCGAATCGGTGTACGTATCACTAACCATAACGCCAGCGCATGCAGATAGTGCAGTTCGGGAGTTCTTGTTCTACCGACTTACTGAATAAAAGTCAATCTTTGAGGTTACCTGAGGGGTGTAGCCTTAAACTACATAGCCTAAACTATTCCTCTTAAATCTGGCTATCATATAAAAAATAATTTTTCGAATCGGACTGGTAGTTCCAGAGATTAGCGCGTTTAAACACATAAACACACAAACACACAAATTCTTCAGCGTTATTATATTAGTTTAGATTCATGTAGGTAGTGAATGAATTATTTCTATAGCTAATCGTTGTTCTATTAGTGTTGGTAAACTGACGAAAATATACAAGATGTAACGTACACCACGTTTGTATTCTGTAATACATTGTCTAACGAAGCTCCATTGTTGTATCTTAACTCTGCATTTAATATGTCCCTGGCGCATGACTTCTTAGTTCGACATCTCAATCATGTTAATAATCTTGAAAGATTCTAGTCGATGAACATTAACAGCCATAATAATAATGTTTGTTTGCTGCGCCAATGTAAAAATTCTCCACTGCTGTTCACTCGGACTATGTTCGCTATCTGCGCGTTCCAACAAAAGTGTTTTTCAGCTTCTACGTCCGACACATTTGTAAAACTGTTTTTACAAGCGTATATCTTCAAAATGGTTCGAATTATGACGCTCAACTTTTGATATAATATAGTATTTGAACTGTACTATCTATTAATTCAATCGGCCGAAGTATAAACTCAAATATAAATGAGATATCCTATTATCAAGACGCCTTTCAACTTCGCCTAAATTCTAGCACGGGGATCTCCACTATTCAATCCTGCTAACGTATCGTCTCCACGAGTCGTCTATCACCGCACTCGGACTAAGGCTTTGGGATCTCAGTTAACCCAAGAAGCACTTTCTCTCTCTTCAAAGTCTGTAGGAATAAGAGCCCCGATGCCTGGGTCTCCCTCACCAAGTCGAAAATTGGCCGGCCATATAAGTCTCCCACCATAATTTTAGCGCGCACAATAACAATTGTTATAACTGCGTAGTTCATTCGTTCTGCGGCATTTAAGTATCACACATATTTTCTTTTAATATTCTTTACAGTGCCAATTAAGAAAATCTCCTTCTAAGGGCCTAAATGCATAATTTCATCAAATATATATTTGAAGTTAATCCCGTCTTCAATAAGACCTCTTCTCATTGGCTCTGGGCTGATATCCAATAGCATAATTTATAACAATATTATATTTTATAGCTAAATCACTGTTGCTATGTCGATTTCAACCTTCTAGAAACTTCTGTTGCGCAACATACCACGTGGTTGGAATCTCCTCTCTGCCTCGAGCTTGTAACATGACTGACTTGTGTCACACTTCCAGGTTTTATATTTGCATGTTAATTTTTATCATGGGCTTGGAAAATACCCTCATTTTATTCCCAAATAATTCATTTTTTGGGGGGAAGTACAAAGCCAGAAACCTTCCCTGGCGTGTACACAGTAACTCATCAAAGCTTCATCGCCATCGGACGAATTGTATATGAACGCATACGGGACGTTATTGAAACTCTTCGCGCGTCGTCTCCCATTTGTTCAATCTACTCGTGCGCTACCTATTGTAAAATGGATTTACTAAGCCAGAAACCTTCCCTGAAGTGTACACAAAATCTCACCCAAGTTTCATTGCAATGGGATGAATGATATATGAAAGCACGTGGGACTTTGTTGAAACGAATCGCACGCCATTTTGTTGAAGCTACTCACGCGCCATCTATTGTAAATTGAAACTACTAGGCCTATAAATTTCTCGGGAGTGTGCTCTATAACTCAACATAATTTGATCGCAATCGGATGAATCGTATATGAACGCATCGCCATCACTCATTTGTTTAAACTACTCGTGCGCTATCTATTGTGAAATGGATTAACTATGCCTATAAACATCCCGAAAGTGTCTTCAACAACTCACCAAAATTTTATCGCAATCGGATGAATGGTTTATGAACGCATAGGGACGAACAGACAGACATTCCTTTATATAAATATGTATATATATATACTAGCTGTACCCGGCATGCGTTGCTATGCCAATCAATGATAGTGTTGTCGTTGTAACTTTGTTTGTTGAAGTGCTTTTGGATTCCCAATATTTCTTTTCCGTTAACAACCTCTAAACTATTGTAAAATTGATTTACTATCTCAAAAAATCATGGGAGCGTGCTCAACAACTCACCAAAGTTTGATCGCAATGAAATGAATGGTATGTGAACGCATACGGGACTTTGTTGAAACGATTCGAGCGCCGTCACCAATTTGTTGAATATACTCGTACGCTACCTATTGTAAAATGGATTTACTAAGTCGAAAACCTTCCCTGCCGTGTACACAACAACACATGAAAGTTTCATCGCAATCGGATGAATGGCATATGAACGCATACGGGACTTTGTTTAAACGATTCCCGCGCCGTCACTCATTTGTTGAATTTACTTGTGCGCCACCCATTCAAAAACGGATTTACTACTTCATACACCTTCGCAGGACTGTACTCAACTCCCCAAATTTTTATCATAATCGGATGAATGGTATATGAACGCATAAAAGACGAACAGACAGACATTCCTGTTTATATATATATACTCGTACTAGCGGAAGTACCCGTTCTTCGAACGGTGTTCCCTGTTAACACCAGACATTATCAATTGAGCTACTGTTGCAATAAGTTTCATAAGTTTATCAGAACGAAGTTAGTTTTCGGTTAATTTAAGGGCCTTAAAATGTGGTTTTCGGAGACCCTTATAGACTCGCGAATTTTGTGGCTCACATTGAGAAGCGCAACATATGCTTTGGTCGTCCTTCTAGGATAATTATTATATTTCGCCTATTTTAGCATGTATTTTGAGAAGTTTTTCCCTATATCCACCCTTCTACTGTATGAAAAGTACGGTGAAAAGTTTTATAAAAGATTGGTGTATTGAATCATGTTTACCATACCTAATTTTACGATGCACCAAGCATCCCAACACGAGTTATAGGCGTACATAAAGATACACAGAAAGACAGACAGACAATTATATTGTCTACAACATATCACCTAGGTATCCAAATATGGGTATATCTACCACACAGTATCAAACAAAATCATCCTTAGGATGAACCCGTATGTCGACAACAAAAAAAAAAGATTAGTTAAAATGTGCTCTCAAACTAAATTCACCTAACGTGTACTTCCTGACGTGAAATAGAATTGAAAGCCTTGTAGACGAAACGCAATACACGTCACATAAAGACTGACACTCTACGTTGTGTTAGGTCCCCATACACAGGAAGACCTCTTTCATAAATTATAAAGGCTTGTGGTGCATGAAAATTCAGGTTCTTTAGCCTCAAATGGCACAAATTCCTAAAAGCCGTAAAAAATGCTGAATCAATTCAGGAATTTTTAAAATAATGTTTCTGTTTGGAGATATAATAGACCTTCTGTACTATATATCGCACGTGAAAATTGCGTGATAATATTCTGGGTTACCCCTTGACCCCCTTAATTGCATTGATGAATTATACAGTCTAGGTTGGTTCCGTGATAACATTATAGCCATTTGCAAACTTTCACAGAAATGTAATAATTGGAGTGACATTGCTTCTTACAGAAATAGATGGAAAGTTGGATGCCACCCCTTGAGATAATGTTGTCATGGTTACCGATTTGCATTTCTTCATTGGTTTGTTAAATTAAATTTAATTAGTTTTCTGGGAATATTTCAGAAATTGTTGGTTTTAGAGCATTATAATGTAGTTTTCGAGGACCCTTTAGAGCCCCCGAGTTTTGTTTCTGGCACCGAGAGGCTTTGTCTCGTCGTTGTACGCCATAATTTAATACTAATAATAATAATACTCTTATATAGGGATAGGAATATAATAAACCTGCCGTACCACACCCGCAGGTGTAAATCGCGTGAAAAAATTCTAGAGTACCCCTTGACCCCCTTAAGCACATTATACATATTGATGAATTTTGCAGCTTAATTTGGTTCCGTGATAACCTTCTATCCGTTTGCAAACTTTCACACTAATGTAAGTAATGGAATTGCATTGCGTCTTACAGCAATAGATGGACTTCTGAGAATCTGTTGCCGTGGTTACCGGCTTGCATTCGTTCATTAGTTTATTAAATGAAATTAGTTTTCTGGGAGTATCTCAAACACGGTTGGTTTTAGGGCCCCCGAGTTTTGTTTCTCACATTGAGGGGCTGAAAATGAGCCTTGTCTCGTCCTACTACTCCTATTTCAGCATGTATTTTAAGGGGGTAGGCCCCCTTTTATGATAAGTACGGAGAAGAGTTACATCAATGATTAGTGTCGTGACTCTGATGGATATCGGTACCAAATTTTACGTTGATACTCCCAGCCGTTCTCGAGTTATAAGTGAACAAATTTGTCCACAGACAAACAAGCAAACAGACAGACCAAAAAAAATTTTCTCGCCCATCCATCATAAAACAGTCTGAAACGCGTAAATAACTCAAATTTCCGAAGAAATTCCGAAAAAACACACAAACTTTCCTTTTTAGCCTATTTTTATTATATGAAAAACATAATCCTATTTTAACTTATTTTCATTTATGAAACAAGTAGTTCCGTGAAGAACTATACAGTCAATTTCCATATATCCTACTTATGTTAACTGGGGGCGTGGTGGCTCAGCGGTCTAGCTGTATGCCTCTCACAAAGACGGTCCGGGTTCGATTCCCGGTCAATGCATGCGAGATTTTCGAAGTGAAATGCCATGTCCTGTGGTTCGGATTCCACGTAAAAAGGAGGTCCCGTGGCTCATAATCACAAGATTCACGGTCACGTAAAACTACAATCTTCCTTTCTTCTTATGTTAACTGCCACTGTCAACATACAAAATTTCAGTATGATTGCGGTAATAGATTCGTAGATATTGAGAACCGACTAAATACTTAGGATGGTCGCCGTGTTGGATTTTATATATGTAGGTCCTAGAGTTATGTACTGTTACATGAAGATTATTGTGTACGTGTAGCATTCAAACTTCAATCGCATGATTAGGACACAAGTAGTCACAAGGAGATTTTAAAATTTCGCACATCTGCCACCTTGTGGTTATGGAAACAATTTAAGTAAATTAGATGCCAGTGGATTAACATTCGTACAAAGATTTACTGTACCAAGTTTCACTGCACTCGGATGGCTAAATTGCGAGAAACGTCCATGTGAATATTTATAACTCGAGTCGCCGCCATGTTGGATTTGTGATCACCAGGTTATTTTAAGTCCTAGAGGTGAACTTAAGTTCATAGCCCCTATGAACATAAAAAATTCAGTTTGATTGCTATAATAAATTCGTAGATATTCAGAGCCGTCTAAATATTTCGGATGGTCGCCATGTTGGATGGTTACATGTATAGGCCATAGAGTCATGTACCATTAAAAGAAAATTATTGCGTAGGTTCATTATTCAAACTTTTACTTCGATCGCATGATTAAAACACAAGAAATAAAAACTTAATTTTAAAATCTGCACAGCCGCCATCTTGAGGTTATGTAAACCATTGAACTAAATTAGATACGAGTGCATTACAATGTGTATAAAATTTTCCTGTACCAGATTTCATTGGGTTTGGAACATAAAATCGCGAGAAAGGTCTATTTAAAATTTCAAATTCGCTTAGCCGCCATGTTCGTTTTGTAGTTAACCGCTTTTTGAAAGTTTATAGATGAACGTCCAGTAGACCTTAATATCCGTACAAAATTTCAGGGTGATACCACTAATAGTTTCAGAGATATAGAATCCCGGTGAAATATTTCGCACATCCGCCATCCTGTGGCTATGTAAACAATTGAACGAAGTTAGATGTCGGTGCATTACAATGTGTATAAACATATACTGTACCAAGTTTTATTGCGTTTGGTTGGTTAAACCGCGAGAAACGTCTATTTAAAAGTTGCAAATTCGCGTGGCCGCCATGTTGGGTTTGTAATTACCAGTTTTTCAAAAGTCACATAGGTGAACTTCTAGTAGTACCCTTTATCACCGAAAAAAAAATCCAGGGTGACATCGTGAATATTTTTGGAGATATTGAATGCTGGTGAAATGATTCGCACAGCCGCCATGTTGGACTGGTGAGACGTAACAAAATTTGAAGGGCACGGTCGGGGTCGTCCAAAATAGTGCTATGATCTTACCGAGTTTCATTGAAATCGCTTCAGCCGTTTAGAAGTTATTAGGGGGGACTCACACACGCACACACACACACAGACAAAATGTGATCTAATAAGCCTATTTTTTTTTCAAAATTTAAAATAGGCTAAAAATAGGCTTATGATATCACCTTTTGTCCGTGTCTCTGTGTGTGCGTGTGTGCGTGTGTGTGTGATGTTGTGTGTGTGTCACCTAATAACTTCTAAACGGTTGGAGCGATTTCAATGAAACTCGGTAAGATCATAGCGCCATTCTGGCCAACCCCGACTGTGCCCATCACATTTTATTGACTCTCACTAATCCAGCATGGCGGCTGTGCGAAATATTTAACCAGCATTCAGTATCTCCGAAACTATTAACGATATCACCCTGATATTTTGTACGGTGATAAAGGGCACTGGTACAAGTCTATCTATGTAACTTTCATAAACCTGTAAAGTAGAAAACGAACATGGCGGCCAAGCGAAATTAAAACATTTTAACAGTTTTTTCTCGTGATTTAACTCTCTGAGCGCAGTGAAATGTGGTACAGTAAATGATTATACATATTGTAATGCACTGGCATCTAATTTAGTTCAATTGTTTACATAACCTCAAGATGGCGGCTGTGGAAAATTTTAAAATTAAGTCTTTATTTCTTATTTCTTTATTTCTTTTCCTTTAATGGTACATAACTCTATGGCCTACACATATAACAAACCAAAAAAAGTCCTCTCGACACGCCGGAAGGCGGAGGTAGATTTCACCGGACAAACTTGGGGATAGGCGAAAATAGGCAGAATATGCAGGTTTTCGTAGAAGGATCAGACCTCATTTATTGCGAGAAGGTATTTTATAATTGGAGCTTAATTAACTTTGTTTTTCGTCATTTTATGCTTATTTTAAACATTTTATTTTCTTATGGGAACGGTAACCTTTTTGTCATTTGTGGTCCATTTTTATACTTGTGGTCACACTGTCCTTATGCAAGGTTTCGACACTGATGTGTATATATGTAACGGTCTGTTACTTCTTCACGCAAAATTATATCTCCCGCAGAGATTTTGGTTGGTTCCTCAGTTTAGGGGCTGCGACAACGCGGTCATGTAACCCCGTGTACTTAGGGATGGCTGTATTAGTCTGTAATTCAGGTAAGGACTGCAGACGGTCAATTTCAAGCAGTAGTTCCTAATGTTGCTACCAGGTACTACCGTCAACGACACCTACCTGTGAACTTGGCTACTAGATGCCACCGCAGCCAGCAACTCGCAACGAACGTTGGAATTTCCCCTCCAAAGGAAAGCATACTGAGGGATTTTTAGCGCTCTTAGAAAATCCGACGACTTCGGCCGGCTTTGAACTCGCGACCTTGGGCATAGACATTCAGCATGCTTGCTACCAGTTACGTCACCGAAGCCGTTTCACACTTAGTCAGATGGAATTCTGAATATGATCTCGTGCAAGTGCGTTATCTTGGCAACGTCTGATGGCTCATCCCTCATCAATTTAGTAGAGTTGCCATGGCAAGCACTGATAGCTCTTGGCATTTTCTTATAATTCCGAAATCATTTTTCTCATCCCTTGGCATAATGGTGGGTCATATCAAAAATTCTTTAAGACAAAATTTTAGGTAATTATTAGGGGAATATTGTCCATTTTGTACGGTTTCGAGATTGTGCCTATTAAGAGAGATATGATTAATGTTTCCCGAAAAACCCACTTTTTCCCACCCCTTTGGTAATGGTTGGTGCTATAAAAAAAGTCTTCAAACATAAATTTTTGGGCTTTATCCGACACATAGTATGAACGTTGAACGGATTCGATATTTCACATATTAAGAGAGTTATAGCAATATTTCACTTTTTCGAAAAAAAGCCCCCCATTTTCACCCCCTTCGACCGATTTAGCCCTTTAACGAACTCGACCGAGATTTTACAGGTATACATATTCGGTAAAATATTCAAAGTGATTGGTGCAAAATTACGGCAGTTATCGTGTCCACAAGAAACTGATATGCATATATATATATATATATATACATAAATTATATATAAACTTTTGAACTGACGGTGGTTTTGGGGTCTGGGGGATGTGGAACGCGAAGATATGTCGAAATTTTCCGGAAGTCGAAACATGGTACCCATTGCAATAGTTAGCTTTCTAATGAAATCTACCTCTGGTTGGTTCCTCAGTTTAGGGGCTGTGACAACGCGGTCATCTAACACCGTGTACTTTGGGTGAGTGTAGAATCTGTCTGATAAACGGTGTGAATTGTAATGGCTGTAGTAGTCTTAATTCAGGTAAGGACTGCAGACGGTCAATTTCAAGCAGTAGTTCCTAATGTTGCTACCAGGTACTACCGTCAACGACACCTAGCTGTGAACTTGGCTACTAGATGCCACCCTAACCAGCAACTCGCAACGAACGTTGGAACTTCCCCTCCAAAGGAAAGCATACTGAGGGATTTTAGCTCTCTTAGAAAATCCGACGACTTCGGCCGGCTTTGAAACCGCGACCTTGGGCATAGACATTCTGCATGCTACCAGTTACGTCACCGAAGCCGCTTCCCACTTAGATGTCAAAGTCAACCCCTGGCACCATCCAGCCCATGACGGGCTAAGGCCGACCAAGCGACCGCTGCCCAGCCATTTGGCCTGCAGATATTGGGGTGACGCGTGATCAACGCGTCGGGTCCCCTCGGCCGTTAATATTGGTATTCGTGATCGGGGTGCTGTCTCACTGTCAGACAGCTACTCAATTGTCCTCACGAGGCTGAGTGCACCCCGTTCCAACCCTCACGTCAGTTTTGAAATCCCTGACGGAGCCGGGGATCGAACCCGGGGACTCCGGGTGAGAGGCAGGCGCGCTACCCCAACACCACGGGGCCGGCTTAGTCAGATGGAAATACTGAATCTGATCTCGTGCAAGTGCGTTGTCATGGCAACGGCTCATCCCTCATCAATTTAGTAGTGTTGCCATGGCAACCTCTGATAGCTCTTGGCATTTTCTTATAATTCCGAAATCATTTTTCTCATCCCTTGGCGTAATGGTGGGTCATATCAAAAATTCTTTCAGACAAAAGTTTTAGGTAATTATTAGGGGAATATTGTCCATTTTGTACGGTTTTGATATTGTGCCTATTAAGAGAGATATGATTAATGTTTCCCGAAAAACCCACTTATTTCCACCCCTTTGGTCAATGGTTGGTGCTATCAAAAAACTTATTTGACATAAATTGTTGGCACTTATCCGACACATATTATGAACTTTGAATGGATTCGATATTTCACGTATTAAGAGAGTTATAGCGAAATTTCAATTTTTCGAAAAAAAGCCCCCCATTTTCACCCCCTTCGACCGATTTTGCCCATTAACGAACTCGACCGAGATTTTATAGGGATACATATTATGTAAATAATTCAAAGTGATTGGTGAAAAATTACGGCAGTTATCGTGTCCACAAGAAACTGATATACATATATACATATATATATATATATATATATAAAGCCTCCGTGGCTTAGGCGGCAGCGCGCCGGCCTCTCACCGCTGGGTCCGTGGTTCAAATCCCGGTCACTCCATGTGAGATCTGTGCTGGACAAAACGGAGGCAGACAGGTTTTTCTCCGGGTACTCCGGTTTTCCCTGTCAAAATTTCATTCCAGCAACACTCTCCACTATCATTTCATTTCATCTGTCATTCATTTAATCATTGCCCCAGAGGAGTGCGTCAGGCCTCGGCAGCCGGCACAGTTCATATCCTCGCCGCTAGATGGGGGCTTCATTCATTCCATTCCTGACCCGGTCGGAGACTGGAAGCAGGCTGTGGATTTTCATTTTCATATATATATATATATATATATATATATACATAAATTATGTATAAACTTTTGAACTGACGGTGGTTTTGGGGTCTGGGGGATGTGAAACGCGAAGATATGTCGAAATTTTCCGGAAGTCGAAACATGGGACCCATTGCAATAGTTAGCTTTCTAAAGAAATCTACCTAATGGCGAGCATCCGAAATATTTAGACGGCTCTCAATATCTACGAATCTTTTACAGCAATCAAACTGAATATTTTATGTTGATAGAAGCTATGAACATAAGTTCATCTATAAGACTTACATTAACCTGGTGAGCACATTTCCAACATGGCGGTGACGCGAATTATAAATATTTAAATGGACGTTTCTCGCGATTTAACCATCCGAGTGCAGTGAAACTTTGCACGTTAAATGCTTATACAAATGTTAATTCACTGGCATCTAATTTATTTCAATTGTTTTCATAACCACAAAATGGCAGCTGTGCGAAATTTTAAAATCTCGTTTTTACTTCTTATGTTCTTATCATGCGATTGAAGTTTGAATACCACACGTACACAATAATCTTCACGTAATAGTACATAAATAAAAATCCAACCTGCGAACCATCTGAAATATTTAGACGGTTCTCAATATCTACGAATCTATCACAATCCTGTGGTTCGGATTCCACGTAAAACGGAGGTCCCGTGGCTCATGATCTTAAGATTGACGGTCACGTTAAACTACAAGCTTCCTTTTTTAATCTATCACAACCTTCAAACTGAAATTTTGTTTGTTGATAGTGGCAATTAACATGAGTAGGATATATGAAAATAGGCTGTATATTTCTTCACGGAACTACTTGTTTCATAAATGAAAATAAGCTAAAATAGGATTATGAGATCACTTTTGTCCGTGTGTATGTACGTATGAGTGTGTGTCCCCCTAATAACCTCTAAACGGCCGAAGTGATTTCAATGAAACTCGGGAAGGTCATAGTAATACTACGACCGACCCCGACCATGCCCTTCAAATTTCATTACGTCTCAACTAGAGATGGGCAGCAGTCGACTGAAAACAGTCGAATTAGTCGATAGTTAAAACAATCGACTTATTCGACTGCTTTTAAAAAACAGTCGAATGAATTCAACGACTACTCACCGTATCATAAACAAGTCGTTCGCAAACGACTGATCCCAAAGCTATCGTTGGAAATCATTCGAATGAAACAAGTCGATGGCAAACGACTACTTCCAAGCGAATGAAATCATTCGAATAAAAGTAGTCGTTGTAAACGACTGATCCCAAAGCAATCGTTGGAAATCATTCGAATGAAACAAGTCGTTGGCAAACGACTAATTCCAAGCGAATGGAATCATTCGAATTTAAGTAGTCGTTCTAATCAAACGACTTCTTCAGGATAACTTCATGCTACAATTCATTGTGCTGTTTGTTTATTGTAGAGCTTTAATTAATAAGTTAAGTATACCTGTAGGTGCTTATAGTTTTATACAGTGAATGAAATAGCCTAAATCCAGTTGTCCAAGTTATTGGAAACGTTAAGCATTCAATATTTAGCTTATGTTTGAACTCCAGATACCGGTTTTGTGGCACAACATCCCAGGCAAGCCGGTAAATACCTTTGCCTCCCAGTCAGATGGATCATTTAGCCGTAATTTTGAATTAGAGTAAGGTTGTAGTATGCGTGGTCAGATTTAGACAATAGCCTACTCCATGAAGGGGTCATGGCTACGCCTTCTATGTTTGTTTAATGAATAGAGTAACTGAAATGAGGGATGTATACTGATTTTAAGATTTGTGGAATGAGTTTATGATTTGTTTAATAGAATTTAATGAAGTCTTCAGTAAAGTTGAAGGAGACATGATCGTGTTTAGACAATAGCCTACTCCACGAAGGGGTCATGACTATGTCTGTTTAAAGTGTAGTGTGGCTGAAATGAGGGAGGTTTACTGATTTTGGTGTTTATGGAGTAGTCTTTTCGTTTATAATTTAGGTTTTTGTGAAGCTTGTTGCGGAGTTGTTTTATGGATTCTATTGCTCTGCAAATGAAGTATATTAGGGGGTTCTGGGTTTGGTTTAGCTGTAGTTTACAGGGTTATGGCTGAGAGTTGTTGTAGCAGGCCTAACAACTGTGTCAGAGCAGTGGCGTGCTGTGTGGGAGGGGGGAAGGGGTTAGTGGCAAAGACATGAGGGCAGGGATGGAAGAGTTGTAGCGTTGTCTGTGGTTAAACTGCCGTTGCCTTATGGCTGATTTTATGTACTGACATCCATCATAAGATAGAGTGGTGATGTGAATCTCTACATCTATTGCAGCGGGTACTGTGAGGACAGCTTGACTGTACGCACAAATTGATTCTGGTCGTCAATTGTTTGGAGATGGGCAGCACCGCAGCAGTCGACTGAAAAATGTCAAATCCATCGACTTGTTTGACTGCTTTTAAAAACAGTCGAATGAATTCAACGACTACTCACCGTAACATAAACAAGTCGTTGCAAACGACATATCCCAATTGTGTTTTAACATTTAACATGTAGAACGCGCTCGGATAGTTTTACGTTCTGGTCGTCAATTGTTTCAGCACATGGATAGCGCACGCATTAAGAAAACTTAGTATTTACATTGTTGCCAACATCTCCACTGAAATTTCGCCCTCGTTGCTGTTCTAAAGTGTTCTATTTTCGTGTGTATTTACTGTAGGCCGTAATTTTCTTGTTCAAGTCGTATTTCAGCTCTACGTTCTTAGTACTTCAGATAAGATTAAATTAGTGAATACATAGCCTAACTCGTTTATGACTCTATAGACATATTTTACATTTACTCTTTTTTGGCATTAAAATATGAAGTGTGATTATTTCAATGTTGGCTATGGAGTTGTTCCCGGTACTTAAGAACTCCCTCTCAGTAATAGTGATTTAATTTACTCTTACGTTAATTAAGTATTGGTCTATTACTTCACTTATCCACAGTACATACAGGTAATGTGCCCTGTATCAATACCGGTATCGGGGAACATTTACTCACACATTTTGCATTAAATGAAATGTGCAACATTGCAAATAATGGCTGCACTCTACACGACTTAAACCACCATTTCGAAGCACAGTAAAAATAAATAAATAAATAACTTTGACCAATTGCATGTTGCCGAGCGTCGAGTAGTCCAAACTAACGTCTGCAAAAATAGGTGGGTTAAGGAGAAGTTTGATTTTCATCTGTTGGTACGACTCAACTCAGCCGGTAACGGCTTGCAGTGCTTTGTACGCTGCCTAGAAGCGACTACTTTCAGTCGAATACATGAAACAACACGCTTAGGAGCAATGCGAATTCAGGTAACCATTCGACTGAAAGTAGTCGACTATCTAGTCGATAGTTTCTTCTAATGAATGACTAGTCAGTCGATGGTTAAAAGTAGTCGATAGTCCCATCTCTAGTCTCAACATTCCAACATGACGGCTGTGCGACTTCACCGGCATTCTATATCTCCAAAACTATTACCGATATCGCCCTGAAATTGTCTACGGTGATAAAGGGCACAAATACAAGTTCATCTATGAGACTTTCGAAAACCTGTTTTAACTACAAAACGAACATGGGGGCGAAGCGAATTTGAAACTTTTAGATACACCTTTCACGCGAATTAACAATCCAAACGCAATGAAACTTTATACTGAATATGTAAGAGGGCAGGTACACTTTTTAAGGTCAAAAAATTGCAATTTTTTTCAGATACTAAAATGATTAATAGTCTTTTTTTTCTTTCCAATAGTGAAATAATTTTTAAGAAATCTTAAATGGTTTTGGAGAAATAACTTAAAATATAAATAGGTTACCAATATAACTTAGTTTCCGCGGTAACGGAGCACGTGTTAACTTGTGAGAAAGAAAAAAATTGTTCACCTGTGTTTCAGTACAGTTTTTGCAAGTGGCTGTGTTCATAACTTCGAAATGGGTAAACGAAAAGCAGTATATAGGCCTTAGAAAGTGAATTTCCGTGGAAATAGGCATACAACTGCAAATGCTATCATTTATGATTCACCTAACCTAAAAAGTGCCTCAGCCAAGAAGCTTCCCAAAGACTGTGGCAATAGCAGTAGTGGTTTTGATGAGGTAAATATTATTTTCAACGTAAATATTATGTTCGAACAGTTGGAAAAGTGCCTTCGGTGTGTATATGGGGGAAATGTGAAACTCAGTATACATACAATAGTAGGTTTAGGTTGTAATGTAACAATAGTGTGCCAGAAATGTGGTGTAATTGGTTCCTTTGACAGCTGCCATAAATTAGGAACAAACAACCATGTTTACTCCATAAACAGGCGTGTAATATATGCTATGAGGTGTTTAGGGCGAGGATTAGCAGGATTAGGTATGTTTTGTGGCCAAATGAATTTACCACCACCTGTAAAGAAGTCCACTTACTCGCTGGTGTACCAGCGGATTCTGTCTGCCACCAACCAAGTAGCTAAAGAATCTCTAAGTAAGGCTGCTGAAGGGGAAGCAAGTCTTACAGGCAGTAGGGATGTATCTGTAAGCTGTGATGGCACATGGTTAACGAGGGGTCACAGTTCACTACATGGTGTGTGCACTGTTATAGGTGCAAAAACTGGAAAAGTGATAGATATAGAGGTTCTGTCATCATCTTGCAAAGGATGTGATCAGTGGAAAGGCAAGACTGGCACCCTAGCTTATCAAGAGTGGTGGGAGGTACATGAAGAGGTCTGTGACATCAACCACAAAGGAAGTGCAGGCAGCATGGAGGTGGAGGGGATAAAAAATGATTTTCAGCCGAAGTGTATCCAGTCACAATTTACGGTATGTCAATTATATTGGAAATGGAGATACCAAGAGCTACAAGTCTGTTTCTGATGACCAGCCATATGGGACAGATATTAATATAGTGAAAAAGGAATGTGTTGGCCATGTCCAGAAAAGGATGGGATCTCAGTTGAGAAAAGTGAAGGAAAATATGAGAGGGAAAAAGTTAACCGATGGGAAGCCACTCAGTGGCAAAAACAGACTGACTGATGCTGTGATAAATACCCTCACTATCTATTATGGGAATGCCATTAGAGCTAATAGCTTATCTGTAGATAATATGAGAACAGCCATTTGGGTCATATGGTACCACAAGGCTTCCACAGATGATCAGCCGCAACATTACTTTTGTTCAAAAGGTCAAGACTCTTGGTGTCTTTACCAGCAGGCTGTGGTACAATGCAATGCAGACAAGTATAAACACAAAAATAATCTAGCCCCTGCCATTATGGAGACAATCAAACCTGTTTTCAAGAATCTTGTGAAAACCGAACTGTTGATAAGATGTGTTGGTGGCCACACACAAAATAATAATGAGTCATTGAACTCTAAAATCTGAAAGATATGCCCTAAAACAATGTTTTCTGGAAGAAGAACTGTTCAGATTGGTGTTAATGATGCTACCATGACTTTTAATGATGGGATGAGGGCTAGAATTAAAGTGTTGCAGCAGTTAGGACTTGTGGTGGGAACATACGGCTCCCAGTTCCTGCAAGATGAAGATGAGAAACGCATACTTTCGGTAAATAAAAGGGTTCTGGAGACTACAAAAGAAGCAAGGAAATGCAAAAAGAGACTGAGGTTGGAAGAGGAGGCCAAACTGATCCAGAAGGAGGGCCCTGTGTATGAAGCAGGGAAGTTTTAATGGACATACAACCCTTTGGTATGTTTATCATGCATTTTCACAGCTTTCATTTTTTCACAGCGTTTTCATCATAACTCTCTTATTTTTTTAAGCTACTGCAATATTATTTTGCATGAGTGTGAAGTTTAATCATGCCAACAACATGTACTAGGATTTTTCACATAACATGTTCCATTACATTAAACAATTTTTTTTTCAAAATAAATATTCAAATTTTTCCTCAACTTATTTAAATAATCGAAAATAAATATTGTTTCATATGCGATGTCTAAGATTCTAGTGTATGTTGTAGCCTTGGGTCTTACAAGCAACGCAAGAAAAAAATATAGAAATAATTACATAATTGGGGTAGGTATCGTGTAAACGCTGCGTGACTGCACAAATTACGCAAGGAAGTTTTACAATGTACTGATGACCAATGGATATTTTTTTTTAATTTTATAATGTTTTAACAGTATATAAGTTATAAATACTAAACCTGTAAATTTTCATTTTTCTAAATATTGAAAATTCATAAATTTACACTAGCGAATGGTGTACCTACCCCCTGTATTCTAATGCACTGGCATCTAATCTTGTTCAATTGTTTACATAACCTTAAGATGGCGGCTGTGCGTAATATATCACCGGCATTTTATATCTCCGAAATTATTACTGATATCACCAAGAAAGTTTGTACGGTGATAAAGGGTACTACTAGAAATTCAGCTATGAGACGTCCAAAAACCTGTAAAATATACAACAAACATGGTGGCCAAGCGAACGTGAGGCATATTAATAGAATTTTCTCGTGGTTTAACCATCTCAGCGCAGTGAAATATGGTACAGTAAATGTTTATGCACATTGTAATGCTCTGGCATCTAATTTAGTTCAATTGTTCACTATACCTCAAGATGGCAGCTGTGCGCATTTTTTAAATTAGGTTCTTATTTCTTGTGTATTAATCATGCGATCGAAGTGATCTTTTGAATAATGAACCTACACAAAAGTCGTCATCATATAGTACATAACTCTGTGGTCTACACACACATATATATATATATATATACGTCCAACGTGGCGACCAACCGAAATACTTAGACGGTTCTCAATATCTACGAATCTATTACAGCAATCAAACTATAATTTTGTATGTTGATAGAGGCAATTAACATAAGTAGGATATACGAAAATAGGCTGTATAGGTCTTCACGGAACTACTTTTTGTACATAAAAGCGTGTATTTTGCGATAAATATCTTATGTAATATTTTTCATGGTAGGGCATATACATACCGGTACTTGTTTTCCTACCGAATGTAATTAGGCACAATTTGTTTTGGCCGACAGTAACAGTAAGCTGTTAGTCTAGTAAGGAACAGTGTATTCATTTATAAGATAGTCCATATTTATCTCCAATATCTAGGACAGTATTTAGATAATGATTGTGTGTACCGAGCGCAATCCAGAGGCAGGATGCTGTACTAGGTAAAGGTAAGCCATAGGGATACATTACTCGTGACCGACATTATTCTCTCTTCATTTTCAGATTGTGATCGACGTTCAGAAATGGGGAATGGGAGGATGGCAGGATAACGCCTATCACCAGGAGGTTGAAGATTACTGCAAAATGGGTCTTGAAACCTTCCCAGATATGTTTGAATACATAGAAAAGTACACCAGTTTGAGCAAGGAATGTCCATTTAAAAAGGTGCGTATATTGGACTGTCAACAGATAATGATAAATCTAATTCTGTCCTTTTAATCCGTACTGAAATATTTGTCCTGATTACAATATTATCCCGAGTCACCTAAGGTATATCCATGAAAAGTACAGTACTTACATCCCGTTTTGACTAAAATGAATAATGACAGGCTGTGTGGCTCAGCTTATGTTTTTTCACTTGCTGTGCATGCTTGCGAGTTCGAATACCACCAACATCGGTAGGTATTTGATGCTTGAATGCGAGGGACTCGTGTCAGTAGATTTACTGTCTCGTTAAAAATACCCTTCAGGGTAAAATTCCAAAAGTTGCAGAAGCTTAAAGTGACATAAAATACATATGGTATTATTATTATTATTATTATTATTATTATTATTATTATTACTATTATTATTATTATTATTATGTTTTGTTTCATTTGCACATAGCAAATGGTGTTCGAGCAAGACAACGTATGAATTAGCCAGTTATCTTCACTCTATTGTCATTGTTTGTTCGTTGTTCGACAGATAAATGAACATGTACCTTCTGCATTTGTATGTATGAGTGTGTATATGTACCATATCTGTTGTATTTGATTCAATTATGGAGTTTGCGATATCGTGGTTATGTAGTGTACCCATCTGCTGTTATATGGAGAACATGTGTTCATATACCCACACCTCAGGGTCTTTTGGGGTATGTTACGTCCCCCCACAATACGACCACTCATTCAGGATTTGATGACTAACAGGAGACTACTCTACATGGAAAACAAGCAGTTTCCTAGAATAAATGAATTTAATTTGGAAAATCATGGCAAAAACAAACAAAACAAATTTACATTTACATTTAAATTCCACAATACAAAATCAAATATGGAGCACACAGACGATGGTTATATACAGTCACAAATCCTAATTTGAATAATCTGTGCTCCGCAGTCCTGGCACACTAATCCACCGATTAGTTTAGACCAACACCCATGGTCTCACTTGCCATCCAGTAACAATCTCCCTTAATCACTTATGAGTCTTTAACTGTGGTGCCTAACTGCACACACAATCTAATCTGTACTTCTAAATTCACTCGTAACATCGACGAAATGTTCACAGTTTACTTCACATTGCTTCATTAATAAAAGCACTCAATGCATTAAACTCCAATCAAAGTAAAACCCTTAATAAACAAACATGTACACTCATAGCACTATGTAATTTTAACTACAATTCCTTTGAATTATTCATGCTGTCCACTGTGCATACGGAATATTTATCATTAACTTATGTGATTCAACAATACATATCACATGTATAACATATTGTGATTACGTTTGATTACTTGTGTAACAATCATCCTTCTTTCCGCTCATTCCAAACGCTCATCCGAGTACCATCTCTACTCTACTAAAACAATTCTCAGTATTAGCTTCACCATATGTCCTATTTGGTCCTTATCAAGTCGTTAGATATTGTTATTATTGTGTCAAGCCCTTTATGGGCTACCCGTTTGCATAAAATACCATTTAATATGGGCTTTCACTCCTTAATATATTGCCGACTGGGTCTAGCGAAGTTAAGATGTTACAATACTCTAACTTGGCTAATTTTCAAGCTATCTCGGCAATTCTTCGATATTTATACATCTTCTAAATGCATACAATTGATTTATAAAATAATAACACTCAAAATTTAATTATTTCAGGGCATAAGTTTTTACATCACAGTTCCACAGTACCAGTAGAAAAAGATTCGCGGTTGGTCTGATCTCCCACTGTGCAAACAAGGGGTAGCTTGCTCCGCCCTTAAATATCATGGCTGCCTGTTTCTCTCTTAGACAGAACAGGATCCTCTCACTCTGCCCCACGTGCTGGACATTGACCTAGTCTCCACTTGTCAACAAATCCTTCAATGTAAAACATATTATGATTTCATGGGCAAGATGTACAATTGTGTCATTGCTATGAACGAAAGCTATCTAATTATTTACTCTCCTATCATTAGGGTAAATGAATTGGCTCACATGGCTCTGAACTATTATACTTAGCAGAGGAATGAACTTCTCGTAGTTATGCCGTCCTGAGGATTCGTCTATGGCTCACGTCTGCGTGAAAGTAGGGTGCCTTATCGTTCTCCCTCCCCACGATACGTCCAGATGGCAGGGCATCTTGTGATCCCTCCACAACAATAATGTCACATTCCCATGAGGTGATCACTTTCTTCTACCACAATTTTTTTTCTCCCACTTTTTGCTACCACTTTTTGCTACCACTTTTTGCTCTTATATTTGCTCGTACTTTTAAGTTAGGTTAGGTTAGGTTAAGTGAGGTTAGGTTAGGTTAGGTAAAGTTAGGTTACCATGCCATATGTGTAAGTGGTTGCGTGGAGTGACCATTTTGTGCATTAGCTCTGTGCTAAAATAATAAATTAAATATTAAATAAATACAAATGTATAAGTAAAAAAGATTTAAAGATAAAATGTTAGGTCTGTGACCTTGTAGTTTGGTCTTTTTGGCAAAATGTGAAATGTAAATTTTAAAATTAAAAAACTTAAAATTTAAAACCTGAAATATAAAATCAAAAAAATGTTAAATCAAAAAAAATCTAAAATGAAAAATTTTTAAATGTAAAATATAAAAAATATAAATATCTAAAATGTAAAAATTTAAAATGCAAATGTAGAAAATCTTACATGCATTAATTTAAATCTTAAAATTAGGTTTCTGTGTGTTAGATAATTGCTGGGTTAATGACCTTGCAGTTTTGAGCTATGACACAAAAATATATAAATATTAAATTAAATATTAAAATGAAGAATAATTAAAAATATAAAAAATAAATGATTAAAAATTATTTAAATAATAAATTAAATAAAAATAATTAATAAATAAATAATAAACAATGCATAGTTAATAACAAGTAATTAATGATTTGAAAGGCCAGCCATTTAAGAGTGCGGTTGCGTGCGGTGGCCATGTTGCCCATTAGCCCCTGGCCCAGCTATGACTCTCCCTCCATAAGAATAACATAGGGGGAGTTGCGCGTGGCGGCCATCTTGCCCATTAGCTTCTGGCTCAGCTTCGGCTTATTTATCCTACTTCAATTCACGCAATCATAAATCCCTCAGTCATTACGCGAACATTACATTCAAAACCGCCATTGACAAACCCCTCAGTCAAGTCAAATTAAATTGCAACAATAACATTAAATATTAATCACATTATAGAAAAAATTATTAATTTAAAAATTCATTTAAACCCAAAATTAGATTCAAATCCAGGCAGAGGAACGCTTGTCATACCGGTACCTGGCGTATAACACAGTCATAGTCAGCTCGCTCCACGAGCAGACTGCGACTATGTCATTTTAGACTAGTTCAGAGTCTGAGTACCAGTGTGGATTTCGCTCTCATAGATCCACCACCGACCATCTGGTGCTACTTGAGAGTGCCATACAGGAGGAAATTCTCCGAAAGCAGCACCTAGTCACGGTTTTCTTTGACCTCGAGAAAGCCTACGACACCACTACGGGATCCTTTCCACCCTTCATGAGTGGGGACTCCGTGGTAATCTACCGACTTACAATGCGAATTTCACGTCCGTCCGACTCTTCCGTGTAAGGGTCGGTAGGACATTATCGCAATAGTATAGCCAATGAAATGGAGTTCCTCAGGGTTCTGTGCTGAGTGTCACCTTGTTCGCGGTTGCTATACACGGGATTGTTACCGCCGCGGGACTATGGTAGTTTCATCGCTGTATGTAGTTGATTTAGCTCTTGAAGAATGTCAATCGTGGAACGGCAATTGCAGCTAGCTATTAACCGGGTCGACATGAGGATTCACAACCAAGGATTTCGTTTTTCAGCAGCAAAAACCTCCGTCGTCCATTTTTGTCGGCTCCGTAGGCTACATTTACTCACCCTGAACTACACCTCAGGGATGTTGCGTTGCCGTTGGTTGACATCAATTTATGGGGCTCCATTTTGACAGGAAATAAACGTGGCAGCACAATATAGGGCAACTAAAATCGGCGTGTCTCAGGAAACTGAACATGCTCAAGTTTCTTAGTGGCACTACGTGGGGGGGTGACCGTGCGGTGCTGCTACGGTTCTACCAAGCCCTCGTCCTGTCCCGGCTGTACTATGGTTCTGCGGCATACGGTTCAGCAAAGCCCGCGACCTTCAAAATGCTGGGCAGTATCCACCATAGTGGCGTTAGGCTGGCTACCGGTGCCTTCAGGATCCGCCCGATACCCCGCCTACTCGGCGAATCGGGTGTTCCTCCTCTAAATTATAGACGCCAACATATGATTTTAGCATATGCTGCCAATGTGCGTCAAATTCCGCAACATCCGAGCTATCGAGCCCTCTTCAGTACCCAATACCACCAGAGGTATGCCAACCAGCCTCGTGCCACTCGGCCAGTTGGTATTAGACTCGCTAGCACGTGTACTGAAATAGGAGTGGCTGTAGGTCCCTGTATGATCCGGACAACTAACGAGGTGCCTCCGTGGCAAGTCCCGCGTCCGGAAATTCGGTTAGATCTACACCGAGGTCCTAAGGTGAACACGGATGCCTCCTTTTATCGGAGGCAGTTCCACAGCATAGTTCACCAATTCCCGGAAGCTGGTATTCTATACACGGATGGTTCGTAGGTGGACGAGACGGTAGGTTGTGCTTACGTTATTTATGGTGCAAATACCAAGATGCCTGTGCCTGAGGCCTATAGTGTGTTTACTGCGGAGCTCGTTGCCATCTATGAAGCTCTGCAGTTTGCACTGCAGGATGCATGAATCCACTTTCTTGTGTGTACCGACTCTTTGAGTTCGTTGCAGTCAATTGTTACATGTTTCCCGCAACACCCCCTAGTGCAGCGAATCCACGACCTACTAGCCGGGCTGTGCCACGCTGACACTCGAATCACCTTTCTTTGCCTTCCAAGCCACATGGGAATTGTGGGAAATGAGTTAGCGGATCAAGCTGAGAAAGAGGCGGTAATACTACCACCTCGAACAATGGAGGTACCCGCTAGAGATATTCGCTCTCAGTTACGACGACAAGTACTGGCATTTTGGGAGAGTCAGTGGTTAGCTGACCCAATACCCAGTAAACTGAGGTCGATCATGGGAACTACTCGTGTGTGGCGGAGCTCTTTCCGGTCATGGAGGGAGTCCGTCATTCTGTGTAGGCTAAGGATAGGTTATACAAGATCCATCCTCTCGTACCTAATGAGAAGGGAAGACCTCCCACTTTGTACCTATGGAGCCGTTTTCACCGTGGCCCACATTTTAACCGAGTGTGTGCATCTTGCTGACTTACAAAGAATCCTTGGATTGCAGATGACACTCACACTTATATTAGCCGATGACGCGGTGGCTGCTGATCTCGTCATCCACTTTATAAGTAAGAGTGGGTTAGGGCCAGCAATCTAAATTTTCCAGTGTACACTTACTAAACGATTTGTTCGGTTTTGAATGATTTTTTTTTGCGTCATATTTGTTTATATTATAATTATTAGTTTTTATTTAATTTTTTGTTTTATTAATTTTCGTCTTTTGAAATGTAAGTGTCCACTTCTAAATTTTAAATTCCATTCCAAATGTGTATAGATTAATCTGTGTTAAGAGGGGCAGATGACCTCGTAGTTCCGCCACTTAAAACAACAATAACTAACCAGGGATTTTAACTCTCTTAAAATTGGAACGATTAAACTGCGCACCTTTAGCTTTCAAATCTAGATGGGACGGTTACCTAAAATATGTGTGTTAATTGACTAGAACGTCCTGAAACAGTACATGATTACTCACAATCATATGCATTAATATAAGATAGGGAAGATCCAAATTATTCTAATGACATGCCAAAATGTATGAAAATTATGAAATGGTACGTAAACATTACAAGGGCGGCTTCGGTGGCGTAGTTGGTAGCATGCTGAGATTCTATTCTCAAGATCGCGGGTTCATATCCGGCCAAAGTCGTCGGAATTTTTAAGAGCGTTAAAATCTCTCAGTATGCCTTCTTTCGTAGGGGGAGTATAGCCGGTGGACCCATGTAATAGATTTATGGCATGTAAAAGAACCTTGCACTAACTATAATTGCGTGAAGCTAAATCTGTAGGTTAGATTTGATTAACGCTCTATTAGTTCCAACGTTTGCCGCCAAGGTATCGGTGGCACCTAGTTGCCAAGTTCACAGCTAGGTGTCATTGACAGTAGCATTTGTTAGCAAAAGTAGGAACTACTTGAAATTGATCGTCTGCAGTCCCTACCTGAATTACAGATAACACACACTAATACAGCCATCACAATTGACACCGGTTATAACCGGTGATAATTATCAGACAGATTCTACACACACCTAAAGTACAAGTGGCTACATGACCGCGTTGTCGCAGCCCCTAAACTGAGGAACCACCCAACCAATCTATACAAGCAGTAGAAAATGATAGAAGTAATTACTTTATTGATGGCAAATTAGTATTAGTCTTGTTGCCGATTCACGGAATATAAGCTTTGCTGGAAGACCAGTTAAAGAAGTTTAGTGGAAGTTGAGGTTTTTCCTACTATGATGGTTTAAAAGTTGTTAATCAAGTGTCATTGTGGATCAAACTGGAAGGTTGATTAAAGGAGTTAATTAAATAATAAATGAAAGTGAGTGGAACTGTCATTTTGACAAAAGTCAAATTGGCTTGATGAGAATAGCAGTGCTTAATCAGGTAATATCAGATTCGTAAGGGTTCAAGATGAAAGTGTGACCACGAAATGTTCAGATGTCTCATGAATGGACGTTTGTTCATGAGTACACTTAAGTGAGTGGGGCACACTTACAGAGGAAGAATATCAAGCCTGCCATTATTAAGACTACACCTTGAATTGGTGTAAGATTTGAGAGTATTTGAATTGCTGTGTAGGAAGGAGTGATTCATTTGTACATTATTGTATATTGTAAATTGTAAGATCCTTCAGATCATGTTTTTTTTTTATGTGTAACATCTTTCCACTCGGTATCTGCATATTTTTGTGGCACTCGGTAGTTGGACATTTTTGTGGGAGTGAGTCTGGAAAAGGGACGGAAGTGGATGGGACGGAAGTGCATGGGACGGAAACAATGAGCGCGCGTGGTGGCGGAGATCGGTACAACGACGTACTGTAGGCCATGTGGCTATGGGGAATGTATATCGCACACAGTTTAGTTCAGGGTTTGGAGACCCCATTTAAGATATTCCTACAGTAAATAATCTTCAAGTTGACGTTCTTTGGTGTGAAAATATTCATTATATCATATTTGCTGAAAACAATTACGATTTATTAAATCTTCATACTTGTGCTGTATTCTTATTTAATGTAAGCACTCGATGTACTGTCGGTCATGTGGCTATGTGGAATCTCTATCGCATCAACAAACACTCCAAACAACGTAGGAATTCAGTATATTAACACCGGCTACTAAAAAATAATTGAAACTTCGTTGGTCTAAACGTACCACTGGGAGAAACACATTTAATATACCTTCTGCACATCTAATTTTAATCGCGCCTATACTTGGCAGTGCGCTCTATCGGCAAGAAGAGGCCATTTTCAATAACATCGCTAGCATGGGTTCACTAACTGGCCGATATAGAGCTCGCTTCAAGTAGGCAGTGGATTGTTTCCAGTCGGCTGTGCTTCGGCATACCGTAGTTCAACTTGTTGAAGGTAGATGTCCCTACTGCAGGTCCATCGGAGAACTTTTTTTTAATTAAATATCTATTTTCCATTGCAAAATGCAAAATATAACGCTCAATTGTATACTGTAATGCCTCAGTACTCAAAAAACAATAAATATAAAAAATCAAGCAAAAAATACTACTCTGTTAGGATTAGAACCCCAGCCGGCCGGTTGAGAGACCAACTCTGTAACCACATACCTAATTATGTCCTCCCAAAATGAATGTTATCAATCGATTAAGATACAATGTCTTAGCCAATAATGACTTAGACTAAACGATTTCTTCACTGGAGTATATTTCAAACAAAGTTCATTTCATGCAAAGTTCCTATTATTTTTATATATGTAGGCTATATTGCATGCAACATACTCAAATTAGAGAATAATAGTTCATAACGAGAGATCAGGTGCCATCTTGTCTGCAACCGAGGCGGCTCAGCTTTTTAAAGTCACTTCTGCACTATAATATTAGAATATACACTTTTAATTTTCCATTACAAAATGCACAATATGTTATCAATCGATTAAGATACAACGTCTTAGCAAATAACAATTATGATTTAATACGGTCAGGATTTGGCACTGGAGTTTTACAAGTAATTATTTCAATGACCAACAGAGTTCACTGTTAACAAGGGATTTGCGCTCCCGGGACACACATAGTAGGATAACATGTCACATATTTCACAACATATGCGACTACTGTAAGGCTCGTATAATTCTTTTATTTCATTGAAGTAAACTTTAGTTAGTGGAATGATGTGCTTTTCCTATTTATTTGGTAATTAGCTTCCCTGCTCTAATCCAAATCGTATGGCTGTGAACTGTGGGATATGAACGCACCACGTCCGAGTTTGCGACAAGCCAGACAATAGTCATAATATCGTTCCAAGGGGTGCGAGGGGGATATTAAATCGGCACCGTACTTGGATTGAGAGCACAAGGAGAGGACACATAGCGGCTGAAGTGAAAGTAGATTATCACACCATTAATAAGTCAAGTAGGATATGAATAGGAAACCACATGACCCAGACCTAACTCCTATAGATCAGAGACCTCGCAAAACCCCGGAAAACCTACAATGGCGCCCAAGATTGTGAGGATGAATAAACGATTTAAGAAAACCCTCTAGGGAAAACTCGGTGTTTTTTTTAAGAGAAACCCGATGAAAGTTTCATTGTAGCAAACGTTAGACTGAAAGGAAGCTTATAAAATAGTTATATTCCTTAAAGCACATGACAATGACACAGATACAGTAGAAGTTTCTTTTAATTGCAAGGAATTATAATTTAATTAGAAGGGCGCGTTTATTATCTGGAGTACGTACCGTATTCCCCCATCCATTACTAGTTTGTTATCCTTTGTTGGTATATTGGTGGTTGTTATTGTAGGCGTCACCTTAGCCTCTCTCAGTCGTCATTCTATGACTTGAAAAGCAGACATAGGTTCTGTGGAGAGCTAGCCGGGACGGTTCCTTTCAATATCCCTTCCCCGAACCGTCCAGAAAAGAAAGAAAAGTACATGGCCATTGACTACATTAATAAAATGAATATGTTTTCCTGCTTAGTAAACTACTGTTTAAATAACAGCAGTCCAAGAAACCAGATTTACTGATAATGTGGCTTTTGAGTCAGAAGGTTATAGAGTAATTAAGGGGAAGCCGGCTCTAGCGTTTTTGGAACAGCCGATTTAATAAGACGTGATGTTATGGATTCTGTCATCGGATTCACATCAGCTAGCGAACGTATCTCCGTGTTATCTCTCATATGCGGCAACAAGGGATACTCTATTGTAAATGCACACGCTCCAGTTAAAGATGATAACAAGAAGAATCCTGAAAGATCCAAAGTTCCTGGCGGATGCTAGAAGACTAGATCAGTAATATCCCCGATCACCACGTCAAGTTCCTGGTAGGTGACTTCAGTGCTCAACTGGGGAAGGAACGACAGTACCAAGACATACTGGGGCCATATACAGCACATAGACGAACAAATACCAACGGCAAGCGCTTAATTGAACTGTGTAGGTTGTATCAATTGAAGATCATGTCCACAGTTTTTCCTAGAAAGGCAAGATACCAGACCACCTGGCAGTCACCGAGCACTGCTATGAGATCATATCAAATTGATCACGTTGCAATCAGTGTAAAGAGTGGGAAAGAGTTCATGAATGTCAGAGTTCGAAAGGGTTGGAATGTTGACTTTGACCATTCCTTCACACAAATTAAGCCCACATTATTACCTAAACGAAAGATACCTGCTACTATAATTCCACCTAGAATTGATCCTGCATTCCTTATGGAGAATAAAGAACGCCTTAAATCTGACACCACGCAAGATGAAATGAAAGACTGGAACCAACTGAGGTCTACTATATGCGAAGCGACCAATAACCTCGGACAACCTCGAAGGAAGCGACGCCATAGATGGTGGAATTCTGAAAGTGACATTGCAGTTGATGAGCGTGCTGCAGCTTGGATGAAGTGGAACTCGACAAAACGACAAGAAGATTGGGAGAATTTCACAGTGGTGCGGAAACTGCCAAACTAGATCATAAGGCGTGTGAAGAGATCTTACGATAGGACTAGACTGGAAAAGTTGTATGAAGAATTTAAAATGTATACCACCAGAAACTTTTATCGGGCCTTCAACGAGGAACTCTCTGGGTATAAACCACAATAACTTCACTTTAAGGATACAGCCGGGCAGCTGGTAACCAGCAACCGCGAGAACGTGGAACTTTTGGCAAGCTACTTTCAACAAATTGCTTAATTGCGAAGAGCCCACGGACAGATTGCCTGTTGAAGATCCTCCAGAGATACACCTGCCATCTAACCCACCAACTGTGCAGCGAATTGCTACAAGGCACCCTGGCAAGATGGCATCATTGCAGCAGCCTTGAAAGCAGGTGGAATTACGATCGCAGAGGCCCTACACCAGATCTTAATCGAATGTTGGGACACTGGCAGGATCAGGATCCCTGATGACTGGAAATCAGCTATCATACACCCTTTACATAAGAAAGGCGAACACAGTTATGTCAACAACTACCGGGGGATATCTCTGCTGTCAATAGCATACAAAGTGATCTCCAGGGTTTAACTGGACAATGTAGAAAGTCAATGTGATCAAACAATTGGTGAATATCAAGGAGTATTTCGGCGTAGAAGGTCCTGTACCGAGCATATCTTCAATCATGGGCGCCCGCAACCCCCTCCCCTGGAATTCCGAGAATGTTGATATTCGATTGGTCATTGTCACGAGTTTATTTCATAAATTGAAGTTTCTGATAATCAACTGACAAATGTTACAACAGAAAACTTCTTTAATGTTGCTGACGTAATATGTATTTATATTCAGAAATACAGTAGCCCCTATGGTTCAAATGATGTCATGCACTAGACCACCAAAGGAAAAATAGCTTCATTTTTCAATATGGTTATGCTTAGTGTATGTTTCCCAACGCTATTTAAAGTGATTAGGCTGGCTACTACTTTCGCCACCTCACTTTGGCAGTGATGATATGAAAGCACGTTCTAGAGATATTTTTATACATTGCAACACCGATAGCGAATTTCAGCCCTCTAAAACGATGTTTTCTTTGACGACTAGTAAAACACTGCTTAACCCTCAAGTACCCAGGACTGGTCTGCCAGACCGCTCACCTTGGTAACAGTAATAGTTACTCTCATTTGCTATCTTGAGCAGCGTAGGCTTCAGTAATCTATTATTGATGCGTACTTATGTGTTCAAAGAGATCAGTTTATCGCTAGCTGTTACGCTGAGTGGTGTGTAGTGTAATAGGCCTATTTCTAAGTTCTCAGGCGGTCCTACTGGGTATTACCGTTGCGAAATGACTTCCCCAGCTGGAAGCTCACGTAAAGTGATGGCCGCTGATTAACATTTCCAAAGTGTAATTGCTGAATGGTTTGAGGATAAGAATGGGAGCGATGGTGAAACAGACTGAGATGAAAGATTTGCAATTGAATCCAACCGTATCTCAGACTCCTGTCTCCAGGCCTGAATTCATGGAAGCACTATCGAACGCTCTCGTATTTCCACTTATGGACTATAACAATAAACTATGATAAAAGAAACTGCTTGTAATTTTTGCTTTGCTTTGCTGTTTTTCGTTGTATTTTCATGCTCGTGTACTAGTTTGTGTCCTTTGCTTCGTATGTCTATAGATAGTGACAAATTTCCCCTTATATTGTCTCCATAATATTCGAACTCACTATCTAAGGCAGTTTTTAAATAAATTTTGTATTTCATGTAATACATACTGTGCCCGTTAGAGGTGGTGATCTGGTCCACCACCGATCGTATGTAGCTTTCCAGATAAGAGGATTGGAGTACACTCCTTGTGGGCTATTCCGGCACAAGACTCCCCGTCATCATAGGGATCAGGTTCCCATCATAGCATAGTCATAGACCCCGCAAGGAAATGCACCCCCTTAAAAACTATTAAATTAAAATCCAGGCTTAAGTAAATTTCACAAAATGATTTATTAAAATCATAAGCCCCTATCCTACAATCGGGGGTATCAGTCGGCTAATCCGTTAACTAAACACAGGTAAAGAAATAAAAATAAACTATTACTTTCTATGTAAAAAAATCACCCCTCGATTGGTCCTAAATACAATCAGAAAAAATAGCAAAGCTAGGGAAATGGTTCAAAAGATTTTAAATTGTAATTATAATTAACAAGACATGACGTTTCCAAGCGAAACGACATGATGGCAAAATGTCAAACATGACAGGAAAAACAACAAAGTAAGCTGTGACCATCCCATATTTAAATTTAATTTTTAATTAATCTAAATTCATCCTAAGTTAAACTAATCTACGGTGAGAAGCATCCGTAGTAAAAACAACTAAAAAAAATCTAAAATGATTTACAGTCATCCTTTACAACACAAATCAAGTTTACAATCAACTGTACAACAAAATATCTACAAGTAGCAGAAGAAAGATGGAAATATGGGTTTACACAACAATTAATAAATAAGTATCACACACAAGAGTATTCTTATTAATCCTTCCTACGACATGATGGTTACTGTTTGTTTCCATCGGTCATCTATCATGTGTAAGCTAGGAAATCATAGTACTGTTCGTTAACAGTAGGACAATAAGTTACATGGTTCACGACCCACGAGTTGAAAACTCTGGGGTAGACCAAATACCTGTCAGTCGCATGTGTCAGCTGTCTAAAACCTAAGCTAACGAAGAAATAAAACGACAGCTCAGTGCAATGGTCAGCGAGTTATAAACCATGATCAAAGTTAAACAGGCGTTTAGTGATTAACGATAATTATTGATTTCGTTTAAATTCACTACTCAATTTTTATTTAATGAGTGATTATTAGTTGTCTTTGTTTTAATATTTATTAATTATAGGGATTTACCATTTGCACGGCTTCCTAACTGGTGGATAAAACCACTGGTGTACACCCAAGTACACGCGAACAAGCATACTCAGAGCTATCAAAAAGCTCAAAAACCATACTAAAGTAACAGAGTGTCCTGCTGGATCACTTCTTCAACCTCGATCTGTCAAGCGCATGAGCTTTGAAACAAGGCCGGCAACCTCAAAAACTATGGGAAAGCACCCCTTCATCGTGCATAAACACACGGCATAAACCTTCACAACATGTGAGAACAAGAAGTTCCGTGACGAACTAAAGAGCCTACTTTTCTTAAAATTTAAGATTCATGCCAATGATTAATCGATATGGATCTATCTAGAATAATGACGAAATTAAGTTGGTAATATCGAAATTTCTAATTAGTTCGAAATACTGTATACCTGGCAAAATGTAGCCTAATAGAGCACTACAGTTGGCAGCCCTGGTGACTGAATATATTCTTAGTTCCATCTCTTAAGGTACAGAATACAAAATTTGGTTGGAGTCCAATGAATAGCATGGACGTTACATGCAGTTAAACATCGGATCTAACAGCGCGCGTAAAATCATGTTGGCAACAGTGTCATGCATGTATTGGTCAGAAATAATCTGAAATAATATGATCTATTGTTGTGCCAATTTTGAATGAAATCCATTAGTTAGTATAGAAGTTACATGCATTTTAAAATTAGACCTATCAGCAGGCTTAGAATCATGTTGGCAGCACTGACGTATATTAGTTACTCCAAAGTAATCTAGAATGCCAGGTACTATACGTGTGCAAATTTTAGAGCTATTGGCTTGCATTCTTTCTGATATATTGATATTAGGGTAATAAAAATATAGACAGCATTTATTAACAGTTGGCAGCCCTGGTTGCTCTTAAGAATACGCATAGTCATAGCTGTTGTGGTACACATAGCACGTACGAAATTTGGTTGAAATCCAAATGATAGTATGGAAGTTACATGTATTTAAAGTTGGACCTCTCAGCAGGCTTAGAATCATGTTGGTAGCACTGACGTATATAAGTGACTCCAAATTAATATAGAATGTCATGTACTATACGTGTGCATAGTTTAAGGCTGTCGGCTTGCATACTTTCTCATATATATTGGTATTTGGATAAAAGAAATTAAGAGCATTTTTTAACAGTTGGCAGCACTGGTGGTTCATAAGAATACGTTCCGTCATATCTGGTTATGTACACATACAACATACGAAATGTGGTTGAATTCCAATTGATAGTGTAGAAGTTATATGCATTTAAATATTGGACCTATCAGTAGGCTTATAATCATTTTGGCAACACTGCCATGTATGGCCTTCTAGAAATTAAACTGCAATATTATTATCTATAAGTGTGCCGATTTTGAAATAGCTCCCATTCATACCTTCCAAGATATCCAACATGGAGCTCAAATTTCATTTGCGATTTTTCAGCAGTTGGTAGCACTGACATCATTTTCAAATATGGCCGTGAGATATTCAGGTATAGATCTTTACTCCTACCAAATTTTATTTCGATTGCTCTATCCGTTTAGGAGTTGATAGGGGGGACACACACCCAGCCAGACAGACAGACAGACAGATAGACAGACAGACAGACAGACACACATTTTCCCGGATTGATCTCATAAGACTACTTTTTCCTCATTTTTGCAAAATGTGAAAAGTAGGCTAAAAATAACATAGCCTCAAATAAGTCAATCCGTTTCACAAGACAATTCTAAAATCTTAAACAATAATGGTTGTTCAAAAGGGCTTCGCTCACAACATATGCGAAGATCGTAAACATTATAGGTGACCTCCTGTCACACAATATCATTGCTTTCTTATTAACGCTGTTAACTTGACCTAGTTTTATAAAGCTTAATAAACACTGGCTTCTGTAGATCACATCATTTAGAAAAGCATTAGCATTAAATCTGTCAGAAGTCTAGTCTCACCTGGGATTATGGGTTGGCACTACTGCGCGTAACCTTGGAAACACTTGTCTCCCAAAGTGACTTACATTTTGTTCATTCCCAAACTGTTACGAGTTGCATGGGCTAACGGTAAAGTTTCAAATGTTCGTTTCTTTAGCATATCGGATCCATAAAAATGTTCAGATTGTGATCCTACACTTGCAGTTCATAAGATAATATTCGTTGTAGTGTTCGTGATACATTTATAATAGACAGAAAATGATTAACAATGATGTGTCTGCATGGGCAAAGCAAAACATACAAAACGCGAGATATTCCACTCGCACTAACGTGTTTGGAAGATATAACGCTCCCAGCAAGTTTGTTACAAATCAAACATGTGCACTCTAGGCACTTCCAATGTATGAAATAAACATTCACACCATATAAAACAGTGGCGTTAATTTTAAATGACACGTTACTAGTGTGAACAAGACTTGGAGTACAAACAGAAAGATATAACACTCCTTCACACTGTTAATCGATTCCTCTCGAATCTAGTGGTAGACTTTCTACTCAAATAAAAATGTATACCCAAAAATAGGTAATAAAATAACCTCTCCCATTGGAGGATACGCCTGCTCAGTGGCGTGCTTTACATATCACAAAATAGGGGTTCAAAATACTGACTTCAGTAACAGCTGATTTAAATTACTTAATTACAGCCCTGTTTAAATTACACATACAATTGGTTCGTTCAAAGTGAACATAAAAATGACATTAATTGCACCGTGTGATTAAAACACACACACATTTAATCAGGTGACTAACTCACGATTAGGAAATGCATTGGATACGTACGTTGCGATGTGTATTGAAACATGAAAGATTACCTTAGTCGGTAAGCTAAAAGAAAAACCTACTAAAACAAAACCTAACTAGATGACTGTGAATCGAAGTACGATCGTTAATACTACTCCACCAAAGACCATCACCTTACAAAAGACATTAGTTAGACTTACGAAGAACATTGTAGCTCACCTCATTCCTACAGGAATAATTGAGGGGTATTTCCTTCCATTTCGAGCGTGGGCCATACTTCCAACGCTCGGATAGGCACATTGTAATCCGTTCTTCAGCCTCCATTTGATTATGCTGCTGTGGTGCTAGGTATCTCTCTCATAATGTGTCTACGCCATGATCACCCTCATGGTGAACGGTGGTAAAGCTCTTCTTTTCTGGTGGATCTCGTACATCGTCGTAACGTTAATAAGTTACACAAAAAATTCACTGCTTCTAGTGTGATTCGCTAGCAAACACAGCGTCTACACTTGGTAATTTTGCAGACTCTATTCAACAAATGGCCATGTCTGCTCCACAGATTCAACTCAACACAATCACGTGTTGGCACACTTTTTCCACTATCACACATGGTGAAAAATTTTATCTGATGAAATCTGCGACATCGGTCGTTCAAAAAAATTACGGTTTCACACAACGTGGATTATTTTATGCAATTCTCACTGGTGTGAAATATGACACTGGCACTTTCGAAATCACAGTTACTCACACTTCTGAATGGCACACACATCGGCCATGCTTTCGGTTAAATCACCATAATATTTCACTGATTTCGAATGCTTACAAAGCAACAATTTCACGGAGTCTTCCGCTGCACACATCTCGTGCCGTATCATATAAACTGGCTTACGTTTCCAACGGATTTATTCCTTCACTTACTGACGTCTCATCGGCCACTTGACCGGACTATTACAACTACGTGTCACACGCATGCGGTGCTGAACTTATACAATCAACGAGTGCTTTCCTCCCGGAAGCGGGTTGTACTGGCTGTGAGACTGGTCGAGTCGTTGAACGTCTCTAGACATTATTCCTGCATTTCCGCAGTGTCATTCCTTAGTCTCAAGTACCAATTAGATAATGTTAGGCCACTTCTCCTTGGAAAATTATACAGAAATACTTGATGTGGTAAATTCAAAGGTGCACATTAAAGAAAACCTTCTCTAATCATGGTAAAATAAATATTGACAGTCTTCCAACGAAGTCAAAAGTACAACTGCATCTCTCTGGATGCATTCAGGGATTCATTCTCTCGAGTTACCAACTTTGGCATATATAAATACTCACCAGCATGAGCGGATACGGGCTCAATACCAAGAGTCAAGCGTTGAATGGGGTTATGGTTTTATGTCTACGGAATTTAGATACATAAGAGGTCACAAAATCTATAGATTCATTTTGAAACCTCTGTATCATTTTAACTCTTCGTGATGTAGAAAAATTAAGAGGGGTCTGTCAGACCAGACCTGGGTATGTATGTTCTATAAATGAACCTGGGTAACTGAGGGTTAAGGTCGTGCTTACAATATTGAGTCATTTACTGTATTCAGGCCCGTAATTACGGGGGAACAAACAGGACAGCTGCCCAGGGTGGCAGGTTTTAGGGGCGGAAAAATTTCTGGGAAAAGTACAAAGCCGCTCGGGCATTAAACGCCAAGTTATTTAAGTATAACCCCCCTCCACACACACACACCCACACAAGAGAATTATTCATTGTCGCACATTTGCAATGTTAATTATTCATGGACACACAAGACGGGATTTTGTTAGTGATCTTGGTGTTCTTGATTTTCAATCCGACTCGAAAGTGAAATTGGACTATAATGAAATCCTAATCTTGTTTGCAAATGACAAGGCAAGAAGGAAACCCCTTGTTATTTAAATAATTGGTGTTTCTGCCATTGGTTGTGTGTCTTTTAAAATTTAAATGTAAATTCTTCGTATTCAGTTTTTTTTTCATTTGTAATTTTAGTAAACACATATTTATAGTGTTTGCCACCCTTAGTTAAATACACGCTCAGTGAAGAAACAGGTCCATATGTTAAGAAAACTTTAATAAATCTACATATTTTAAGTCGGGGGTAGCGAAGTTTTTTTTTTGTTTTTTGCCCAGGGTCTTCATGAGCCCTAAATACGAGCCTGACTGTGTTGTACACCCGTCTAATTTTGCGTCGTTCTGCCTTACTGCAATCATTATTCGTGCTGCTAAATGCCGTATATTTTTATTCAAGGTGTGCCATAGTAAGCCTACTGTGCTCCATTTCTTGAGAACAGAGCAATTATTGTTACAAATGAACAGCAATCTACCATAGTTGTAGATTCTTAACCTGTAGTGTTAAATCTTCTAGGATCGAAGCAATTTATTGGCTAATAGTTAAATTGTTCTGCGTGTTTTTGTGCCGTTATCAAAGCGACTGAGGTTCGCACCCTCAATCGAATATAGACGGGAGATCATTTGAGACAAAATGGTGAATTCAATACTGATATACTTCGAAATGTTGAAGGCTCTATCATTCCAATGGAATCTTCTTGGAAGGCAATTTTCGATGCGCAACATGTAGCCTACTTATATGAGCAGAGAAGGTAATTTAATCCTACTTTAATTGGGCTTATAGTCGTATTGACCGACTGAAAGTTACAATTCAATATAGATCAATTAGATGATAAAGCCAAAGTTCAAGGGGGAATTGATAATGATGTGCTTCTGAAAGAAGAAAATTACAGAACAGACAATGGCAGGCTCCAAACTCAAGGAACATTTATGTCACATACTTAAGAAGGAATGTATAATAGTTAGGTTAAATGATCCTGCTATATTTGTCGTTATCAAAGTGACAAAGTAAAAAGTACATGATTTAGAGAGTTTTATATATTTTACTTAAAGTTCAGCAACAATCAAATGAAATAATTTCTTTCTAAAACGAAAATTTACTAATACAATGGGCGTCACAAGTACGAGTAACGTACAATACGAATGTATCACTTCGCGGAAATTTCAATAGGCTAAGAAGAGCAATGCGAAGTATCCCTGATAGCTTCTGAAGAAGAGGATAAAATTGATGGATCCGCTGTAACAGTCAGTACAATCTAGATATTTGGAAATAGTGCTATTCTCCAACTTAAAAAGTAAGGAGCACGAACATCACTGTGGATTTAGTCGACTTCACAAAAATTTATGATTCCACCGGCACTACCGCCGCCACTGAATCTACCACCACGGCCGGTACTACCGCCACCACTGCAACTACCACCACGGCCGGTACTACCGCCACAACTGCAACTACCGCCACCGCCAGTACTACCGCCGCCACTACAACTACCCCCACCGCCACCACTGCAACTACCACCACGGCCGGTACTACCACCACAACTGCAACTACCCCCTCCGCCCGAACTACCGCCGCCACTACAACTACCCCCCCCCCGCCGGTACAACCGCCGCCTCTACAACTACCCCCACCACCGGTACTACCGCCGCCATTACAACTACAACCACCGCCACCACTACAACTACCACCATCGCCGCCACTGCAACTACCACCAACGCCGGTACTACCGCCAAAAAAAAACTACCACCACAGCCAGTACTACCGCCACCACTGCAACTACCACCACGGCCGGTACTACCGCCAAAACTACAACTACCCCCATGGCCGGTACTACCGCCGTCACTACAACTACCCCCACCGCCGGTACTACCGCCGCCACTGCAACTACCACCACGGCCGGTACTACCGCCAACACTGCAACTACCACCACGGCCGGTACTACCGCCACATCTGCAACTACCCCCACCAACGGTACTACCGCCGCAACTACAACTACCCCCACAGCCGGTACTACCGCCGCCACTACAACTACCCCCACCGCCGGTACTACCGCCTCCATTAAAACTACCACCACCGCCACCACAACAACTACCACCACCGCCGCCACTGCAACTACCACCACCTCCGGTACTACCGCCACAAATACAACTACCACCACAGCCAGTACTACCGCCACCACAGCAACTACCACCACCGCCGGTACTACCGCCACCACTACAACTACCACCACTGCCAGTACTACCGCCACAACTGCAACTACCACCACCGCCAGTAATACCGCCACAACTACAACTACCACCACCGCCGGTACTACCGCCACAACAACAACTACCCCCACCGCTGGTACTACCGCCACCACTGCAACAACCACCACGGCCGGTACTACCGCCACAACTGCAACTACCCCCACCGCCAGTACTACCGCCGCCACTACAACTACCCCCACCGCCACCACTGCAACTACCCCCACCGCCGGTACTACCGCCGCCACTACAACTACCCCCACCGCCACCACTACAACTACCACCACCGCCGGTACTACCGCCACCACAGCAACTACCCCCACCGCCGGTACTACCGCCGCCTTTACAACTACCACCACCGCCACCATTACAACTACCACCACCGCCACCACTGCAACTACCACCACCGCCGGTACTACCGCCACAACTACAACTACCCCCACCGCCAGTACTACCGCCACAACTACAACTACCCCCACAGCCAGTACTACCGCCACAACTGCAACTACCCCCACCGCCGGTACTACCGCCACAACTAAAACTACCCCCAGCGCCGGTACTACCGCCACAACTACAATACCCCCACCGCCGGTACTACCGCCACCAATACAAATACTACCACCGCCGGTACTACCGCCGCCACTGCAACTACCACCACCGCCCGTACTACCGCCACAACTACTACTACCCCCACCGCCGGTACTACCGCCACCACTACAACTACCACCACCACCGGTAGTACCGCCGCCACTACAACCACCCCCACCGCCGGTACTACCGCCACATTTACAACTACCCCCACCACCGGTACTACCGCCACCACTACAACTACCCCCACCGCCGGTACTATCGCCGCCACGACAACCACCACCACCGCCGGTACTATCGCCACCACTACAACTACCACCACCGCCGGTACTACCGCCGCCACTGCAACTACCACCACCGCCGGTACTACCGCCACCACTACAACTACCACCACCGCCGTTACTACCGCCACAACTGCAACTACCACCACCGCCGGTACTACCGCCACAACTACAACTACCACCACCGCTGGTACTACCGCCGCCACTACAACTACCCCACAGCCGGTACGACCGCCAACACTACAACTACCACCACCGCCGGTACTACAGCCACCACTGCAACTACCACCACCGCCGGTACTACCGCCTCCACTACAACTACCACCAACGCCAGTATTACCGCCACAACTACAACTACCGCCACCGCCGGTACTACCGCCGCCACTACAACTACCACCACCGCCGCTACTACCGCCACAACTACAACTCCCCCCACCGCCGGTACTACCGCCGCCACTACAACTACTACCACCGCCAGTACTACCGTCACAACTACAACTACCCCCACCGCCGGTACTACCGCCAACACTACAACTACCACCACCGCCGTTACTACCGCCGCCAATACAACTACCCCCATCGCCGGTACTACCGCCACAACTACAACTACCACCACCACCGGTACTACCGCCATAACTACAACTACTACCGCCGGTACTACCGCCACAACTGCAACTACCACCACCGCCGGTACTACCGCCACAACTACAACTACCACCACCGCTGGTACTACCGCCGCCACTACAACTACCCCCACAGCCGGTACTACCGCCTCCACTACAACTACCACCACCGCCAGTATTACTGCCACAACTACAACTACCGCCACCGCCGGTACTACCGCCGCCACTACAACTACCACCACCGCCGCTACTACCGCCACAACTACAACTACCCCCACCGCCGGTACTACCGCCGCCACTACAACTACTACCACCGCCAGTACTACCGCCACAACTACAACTACCCCCACCGCCGGTACTACCGCCAACACTACAACTACCACCACCGCCGTTACTACCGCCGCCAATACAACTACCCCCATCGCCGATACTACCGCCACAACTGCAACTACCGCCACCGCCAGTACTACCGCCGCCACTACAACTACCCCCACCGCCACCACTGCAACTACCACCACGGCCGGTACTACCACCACAACTGCAAATACCCCCTCCGCCCGAACTACCGCCGCCACTACAACTACCCCCACCGCCGGTACAACCGCCGCCACTACAACTACCCCCACCACCGGTACTACCGCCGCCATTACAACTACAACCACCGCCACCACTACAACTACCACCACCGCCGACACTGCAACTACCACCAACGCCGGTACTACCGCCACAAATACAACTACCACCACAGCCAGTACTACCGCCACCACTGCAACTACCACCACGGCCGGTACTACCGCCAAACTACAACTACCCCCATGGCCGGTACTACCGCCGCCACTACAACTACCCCCACCGCCGGTACTACCGCCGCCACTGCAACTACCACCACGGCCGGTACTACCGCCAACACTGCAACTACCACCACGGCCGGTACTACCGCCACATCTGCAACTACCCCCACCAACGGTACTACCGCCGCAACTACAACTACCCCCACAGCCGGTACTACCGCCGCCACTACAACTACCCCCACCGCCGGTACTACCGCCTCCATTACAACTACCTCCACCGCCACCACTACAACTACCACCACCGCCGCCACTGCAACTACCACCACCGCCGGTACTACCGCCACAAATACAACTACCACCACAGCCAGTACTACCGCCACCACAGCAACTACCACCACCGCCTGTACTACCGCCACCACTACAACTACCACCACTGCCAGTACTACCGCCACAACCACAACTACCACCACCGCCAGTACTACCGCCACAACTGCAACTACCACCACCGCCAGTACTACCGCCACAACTACAACTACCACCACCACCGGTACTACCGCCACAACAACAACTACCCCCACCGCCGGTACTACCGCCGCCACTGCAACAACCACCACGGCCGGTACTACCGCCACAACTGCAACTACCCCCACCGCCAGTACTACCGCCGCCACTACAACTACCCCCACCGCCACCACTGCAACTAGCCCCACCGCCGGTACTACCGCCACCACAGCAACTACCCCCACCGCCGGTACTACCGCCGCCTTTACAACTACCACCACCGCCACCATTACAACTACCACCACCGCCACCACTGCAACTACCACCACCGCCGGTACTACCGCCACAACTACAACTACCCCCACCGCCAGTACTACCGCCACAACTACAACTACCCCCACAGCCAGTACTACCGCCACAACTGCAACTACCCCCACCGCCGGTACTACCGCCACAACTAAAACTACCCCCAGCGCCGGTACTACCGCCACAACTACAATACCCCCACCGCCGGTACTACCGCCACCAATACAAATACTACCACCGCCGGTACTACCGCCGCCACTGCAACTACCACCACCGCCCGTACTACCGCCACAACTACAACTACCCCCACCGCCGGTACTACCGCCACCACTACAACTACCACCACCACCGGTAGTACCGCCGCCAAAACAACCACCCCCACCGCCGGTACTACCGCCACATTTACAACTACCCCCACCGCCGGTACTACCGCCACCACTACAACTACCCCCACCGCCGGTACTATCGCCGCCACTACAACCACCACCACCGCCGGTACTATCGCCACCACTACAACTACCACCACCGCAGGTACTACCGCCGCCACTGCAACTACCACCGCCGCCGGTACTACCGCCACCACTACAACTACCACCACCGCCGTTACTACCGCCACAACTGCAACTACCACCACCGCCGGTACTACCGCCACAACTACAACTACCACCACCGCTGGTACTACCGCCGCCACTACAACTACCCCCACAGCCGGTACGACCGCCAACACTACAACTACCACCACCGCCGGTACTACCGCCACCACTGCAACTACCACCACCGCCGGTACTACCGCCTCCACTACAACTACCACCACCGCCAGTATTACCGCCACAACTACAACTACCGCCACCGCCGGTACTACCGCCGCCACTACAACTACCACCACCGCCGCTACTACCGCCACAACTACAACTACCCCCACCGCCGGTACTACCGCCGCCACTACAACTACTACCACCTCCAGTACTACCGCCACAACTACAACTACCCCCACCGCCGGTACTACCGCCAACACTACAACTAGCACCACCGCCGTTACTACCGCCGCCAATACAACTACCCCCATCGCCGGTACTACCGCCACAACTACAACTACCACAACCACCGGTACTACCGCCATAACTACAACTACTACCGCCGGTACTACCGCCACAACTGCAACTACCACCACCACCGGTACTACCGCCACAACTGCAACTACCACCACCGCCAGTACTACCGCCACCACTGCAACTACCACCACCGCCGGTACTACCGCCACCACTACAACTACCACCACCGCCAGTATTACCGCCACAACTACAACTACCCCCACCGCCGGTACTACAGCCACCACTACAACTACCACCACTGTCGGTACTACCGCTACCACTACGACAACCACAACCGCCGGTACTACCGCCGCCACTGCAACTACCACCACCGCCGGTACTACCGCCACAACTACAACTACCACCACCGCAGGTACTACCGCCACCACTACAACTACCACCACCGCCGGTACTACTGCCACCACTATAACTACCACCACCGCCGGTAATACCGCTACCACTGCAACTACCACCACCGCCAGTACTACCGCCACAACTACAACTACCACCTCCGCCGGTACTACCGCCACCACTACAACTACCACCACCGCCGGTACTACCGCCGCCACTACAACCACCCCTCCGCCGGTACTACCCCCAAAAAAACAACTACCCCCACCGCCGGTAATACCGCCACCACTACAACTATCCCCACCGCCAGTTCTACCGCCGCCACTACAACCACCACCACAGCCGGTACTACCGCCACCACTACAACTACCACCACCGCCGGTACTACCGCCGCCACTGCAACTACCACCACAGCCGGTACTACCGCCGCCACTGCAACTACCACCACCGCCGGTACTACCGCCACAACTACAACTACCACCACCACCGGTACTACCGCCATAACTACAACTACTACCGCCGGTACTACCGCCACAACTGCAACTACCACCACCACCGGTACTACCGCCACAACTGCAACTACCACCACCGCCAGTACTACCGCCACCACTACAACTACCACCACCGCCGGTACTACCACCGCCACTACAACTACCCCCATCGCCTGTGCTACCACCGCCACTACAACTACCACCATCGCCGGTTCTACCTCCGCCACTACAACTACCACCACCGCCGGTACTACCG
Source organism: Meconema thalassinum (assembly GCA_946902985.2). Lineage (NCBI taxonomy): Eukaryota > Metazoa > Arthropoda > Insecta > Orthoptera > Tettigoniidae > Meconema > Meconema thalassinum. The sequence goes on along the minus strand of OX336388.2, from coordinate 596,500,705 downwards.
CCGCCACTACATCTACCACCACCGCCGGTACTACTATCGCCACTACAACTACCACCATCGCCGGTTCTACCTCCGCCACTACAACTACCACCACCGGCGGTACTACCACCGCCACTACAACTACCACCACCGCCGGTACTACCGCCACAACTGCAACTACCCTCACCGCCGGTACTACCACCGCCACTACAACTACCCCCATCGCCGGTACTACCACCGCCACTACAACTACCACCATCGCCGGTTCTACCTCCGCCACTACAACTACCACCACCGCCGGTACTACCACCGCCACTACAACTACCACCACCGCAGGTACTACCGCCGCCACTACAATTACCCCCACCGCCGGTACAACCGCCGCCACTGCAACTACCGTCATCGCCAATACTAGCGCCGCCACTACAACGACTACTCATCGGTACTACCGCCGCCACTACAACTACCCCCACCGCCGGTATTACCGCCGCCACTGCAACTACCACCACTGCCGGTACTACCGCCGCCACTGCAATTACCCCCACTGCCGGTACTACCGCCGCCACTGCAACTACCCTCATCGCCAGTACTACCGCCGCCACTACAATTACCTCCACCGCCGGTACTACCGCCGCCACTTCAACTACCCCAACCGCCGGTATTACCGCCGCCACTACAACTACCACCACCGCCGGTACTACCGCCGCCACAACAACTACCCTCATCGCCGGTACTACCGCCGCCACTACAACTTCCCCCCACCGCCGGTACTACCGCTTACTGCAACTACCCCCCACCGCCGGTGGTATCGCCGCCACTAAAACTACCCCCACCGCCGGTACTACCTCCGCCACTACTACTACCCTCATCGCCTGTGCTACCGCCGCCACTGCAACTACACCCATCGCCGGCACTACCGCCTCCACAACAATTACCCCCACCGCCAGTACTACCACCGCCACTACAACTAACCCCACCGCCGGTACTACCGCCGCCACTACAACTACCACCATCGCTGGTACTACCACCGCTACCGCAACTACCCCCACCGCCGGTACTACCACCGCCACTACAACTACCCCCATCGCTGGTACTACCGCCGCCACTACAACTACACCCACCGCCGGCACTACCGCCTCCACAACAATTACCATCACCGCCGGTACTACCACTGCCACTACAACTACCCCCATCGCTGGTACTACCACCGCCACAACTGCAACTACCCTCACTGCCGGTACTACCACCGCCACTACAACTACCACCACCGCCGGTACTACCGCCGCCACTACAACTACCACCACCGCCGGTACTACCGCCGCCACTACAACTACCACCATCGCCGGTTCTACCTCCGCCACTACAACTACCACCACCGCCGGTTCTACCACCGCCACTACAACTACCACCACCGCCGGTAATACTGCCGCCACTACAACTTCCACCACCGCCGGTATTACCGCCGCCAATACAACTACCACCACCGCCGGTACTACCGCCGCCACTTCAACTACCCCCACCGCCGGTACTACCACCGCCACTGCAACTACCACCACCGCCGGTACTACCACAGCCACTACAACTACCCCCATCGCCTATGCTACCACCGCCACTACAACTACCACCATCGCCGGTTCTACCTCCGCCACTACAACTACCACCACCGCCGGTACTACCACCGCCACTACAACTACCACCACTGCCGGTATTACCACCGCCACTACAACTACCCCCATCGCCGGTACTACCGCCGCCACTACAACTACCACCACCGCCGGTACTACCACCGCCACTACAACTACCACCACCGCCGGTATTAGCGCCACAACTGCAACTACCCTCACCGACGGTACTACCACCGCCACTACAACTACCCCCATCGCCGGTACTACCACCGCCACTACAACTACCACCATCGCCGGTTCTACCTCCGCCACTACAACTACCACCACCGCCGGTACTACCACCGCCACTACAACTACCACCAACGCAGGTACTACCGCCGCCACTACAATTACCCCCACCGCCGGTACTACTGCCGCCACTGCAACTACCGTCATCGCCAATACTACCGCCGCCACTACAACTACCACCACCGCCGCTACTACCGCCACTACAACTACCCCCACCGCCAGTACTACCGCCACTACAACTACTACCACCGCCGGTACTACCGCCACGACTGCAACTACCACCACCGCCTGTACTAACGCCGCCACTACAACTACCCCCCACCGCCAGTACTACCGCCACTGCAACTAACCCCACCGACAGTACTACCGCCACTGCAACTACCACCACCGTCTGTACTACCGCCACTACAAGTACCACCACCGCTGGAACTACCTCCACGACTGCAACTACCACCACCGCCTGTACTACCGCCAACACTACAACTTCCCCCCACCGCCGGTACTACCGCTTACTGCAACTACCCCCTCCGCGGGTAATACCGCCGCCACTACAACTACCCCCACCGCCGGTACTATCGCCGCCACTAGAACTACCACCACCGCCGCTACTACCGCCATTACAACTACCCCCACCGCCAGTACTACCGCCACTACAACTACCCCAACCGCTGGTATTACCGCCGCCACTGCAACTACCACCACTGCCGGTACTACCGCCACGACTGCAAGTACCACCACCGCCAGTACTACCGCCACTGCAACTACCACCACCGCCAGTACTACCGCCAATACAAGTACCTCCACCGCTGGAACTACCTCCACGACTGCAACTACCACCACCGCCTGTACTACCGCCGCCACTACAGCTACCCCACCGCCAGTACTACCGCCACTGCAACTACCACTACCGCCGATACTACCGCCATGACTGCAACTACCACCACCGCCGGTACTACTGCCGCCCCTACAATTACCACCACCGTCGGTACTACCACCGCCACTACAACTACCACCACCGCCGGTACTACCACCGCCACTACACCTACCCCCATTGCCTGTGCTACCACCGCCACTAAAACTACCACCACCGCCGGTACTACCACCGCCACTACAACTACCCCCATCGCCTGTGCTACCGCCGCCACTGCAACTACACCCATCGCCGGTACTACCGCCGCCACTACAGCTACCCCCACCGCCGGTACTACCACCGCCACTACAACTACCACCACCGCCGGTATTACCACCGCCACTACAACTACCCCCACCGCCGGTACTACCGCCACTACAACTACCAGCACCGCCGGTACTACCGCCGCCACTACAACTACCCCCACCGCCGGTAGTACCGCCGCCACTACAACTACCACCACCGCCGGTATTACCACCGCCACATCAACTACCCCCACCGCCAGTACTACCGCCACTACAACTACCCCCACCGCCGGTACTACCGCCACTACAACTACTACCACTGCCGGTACTACCGCCACGACTGCAACTACCACCACCGCCGGTACAACCGCCGCCCCTACGACTACCACCACCGTCGGTACTACCACCGCCACTACAACTACCACCACCGCCGGTACTACCACCGCCTCTACAACTACCCCCATCGCCGGTACTACCACCGCCACTACAACTACCCCCATCGCCTGTGCTACCACCGCCACTACAACTACCCCCTTCGCTGGTTTTACCGCCGCCGCTGCAACTACACCCATCGCCGGTACTACCGCCGCCACTACAACTACCACCACCGCCGGTACTACCACCGCCACTACAACTACCACCACCGCTGGTACTACCGCCGCCACTACAACTACCCCCATCGCCGGTACTACCACCGCCACTACAACTACCCCCATCGCCGGTACTACCGCCGCCAGTACAACTACCACCACCGCCGGTACTACCACCGCCACTACAACTACCACCACCGCCGGTACTACCACCGCCACTACAACTACCCCCATCGCCGGTACTACCGCCGCCACTACAACTACCACCACCGCCGGTACTACCACCGCCACTACAACTACCACCACCGCCGGTACTACTGCCGCCACTACAACTACCACCAACGCCGGTTCTACCTCCGCCAATACAACTACCACCATCGCCGGTACTACCACCGCCACTACAACTACCCCCTTCGCCGGTACTACCGCCGCCACTTCAACTACCCCCACCACCGGTACTACCACCGCCACTACAACTACAACCACCGCCGGTACTACCGCCGCCACTACAACTACCCCCATCGCCGGTATTACCGCCGGCACTACAACTAACCTCATCGCCGGTATTACCGCCGCCACTACAACTACCCCCATCGCCGGTACTACCGCCGCCACTACACCTACCCTCATCGCCGGTACTACCGCCGCCACTACAACTACCCCCATCGCCGGTATTACCGCCGCCACTACAACTACCCCCATCGCCGGTACTACCGCCGCCACTACAACTACCCTCATCGCCGGTACTACCGCCGCCACTACAATTAGCCCCATCGCCGGTACTACGGCCGTCACTACAACTACCCTCATCGCCGGTACTATCACCGCCACTACAACTACCCCCACCGCAGGTACTATCACCGCCACTACAACTACCACCACCGCCAGTACTACCGCCACCACTACAACTACCCCCACCGCCAGTACTTCCGCTACTGCAACTACCCCCACCGCCAGTACTACCGCCACTGCAACTACCACCACCGCCAGTACTACCGCCACGACTTCAACTACCACCACCGCCTGTACTACCGCCGCCACTACAACTACCCCCACTGACAGTACTACCGCCTCTACAACTACCACCACCGCCGGTACTACCACCGCCACTACAACTAACCCCATTGCTGGTTCTACCGCCACGCCTGCAACTACCACCACCGCCGGTACTACCGCCGCCACTACAACTACCACCACCGCCGGTACTACCACCGCCACTACAACTAACCTCATCGCCGGTACTACCGCCACGACTGCAACTACCACCACGGCCGGTACTACCGCTGCCACTACAACTACCACTACCGCCGGTACTACCGCCGCCACTACAACTACCACCACTGCCACTACAACTACCCCCACCGCCGGTACTACCGCCGCCACTACAACTACCACCATCGCCGGTACTACCACCGCCACTACAACTACCACCACCGCCGGTACTACCACCGCCACTACAACAACCCCCACCGCCGGTACTACCGCCGCCACTACAACTATCCCCACCGCCGGTACTACCGCCGCCACTACAACTACCACCATCGCCGGTACTACCGCCGCCACTACAACTACCACCACCGCCGGTACTACCGCCACAACTGCAACTACCACCGCCGCCGGTACTACCGCCGCCACTACAACTACCCCCACCGCCGGTACTACCACCACAACTGCAACTACCCCTACCGCCGGTACTACCGCCGCCACTACAACTACCCCCACCGCAGGTACTGCCGCCACAACTGCAACTACCACCACCGCCGGTACTACCGCCGCCACATCAACTACCCCTACCGCCGGTACTACCACCGCAAGTAAGAAATGAAATGATTTTTTTTGCTCGCGGGTGGCGGTTAATGAAATGAATATTATAATTTGGCCCCCCTCTGGTAAAAAAAAATCCTTCGGGCGCCCTTGGCTTCAATCTGAAAACCATTCTCCAACTAAAACAAGTATTTAAACCAAATCTACTTGTTAATTGTCACTTTAACTCAGAGAGTCATATCGTGACATACAGACAATATACTCATAGATAACATAAATTTACAGTATGGCGTTATATAATTAAACAAAATGTTCATTCGGCATTTCATAGCTTCCTAGTTATTTCAAAACTTAATAATGCTTTGCAGTAGTTATCTTCATTCACAATATCACTGGGCAACTTTTCTTATGGAGACTGCTCAAAGTTCTTTCTTAATCATAAATGTGGACACAGTGTTTTTCGTTTTTTGACAGTTCTCCATGGGAGTCACATCACAGAAAGAATTACTTTTATTTCCCTATCGAGCCCTTACTGGCTGTAAGAGTCTGATAAGTTTTGTAGTAAGGAAAAAAAACATCAAACTCACAGGAAAAATCTACAGACAGCAATATGTGGCTGTACTGTAGTAATCGTGTACCTAGTTAATACAGATAGGCTCTCCTAGGCTTTAACCAGATTTATAGCTTAGGAAGCCATCTCCTGTACTTGAATGCTTACTTTACATGCATCTTTGTTCTGAATCTCATCCGACGCTTTCTTATTCCACATTGCCCTGATGGTATTAAAATATTTTGCTAATTGACCAGCTTTTCCCCATTCTCTTTTTAGTAATTTAATTAAAGTGTGATACTCATTTTCATTTTCTATTCTGTTTAGATCTGCTTTGCCTACAAACTTTGCTCTTATCATTTTAATTTCCTTGCATTCCCTGATAAGGTGCGCTGCACCCATAACCTTCCCACAAAACAGGCAATTGTCCTCTTTTCCTTCTTCTCTCAACGCTTTGTTCTTATACACCCCCATTAACCACCAAATTATCCCTCTCATTTCTCTTTTCATTAAGCATTGAGGCTTTATGCTCATCAAGTTCCTTATTTCGCAGAACTCCGTTAAGGTTCTCCTACTGGTGCACTCTTCTCTTAGCACCTGCAACTCTACGTCATTTACCCTTCTACACACGTATTTACACACCCTACCTTCCTCTCTTTGTAAGTCCCTATCCCATAGATAACCCATTCCTAATCTTTCCAGTACACTTCTTACCCCGTCCACGCAGTAGCCCTCTTGCTGATGCTTCAGTTGGTGCAGGTAGCCTACCTTAAGCATCCCCCCCCCTCCACCTACTTTTAAACGAATCCAAGACTTAATGACCTTTTTTATGATATGTTGTCTAATGCTTACATCCTCACACAACATTCTTGCTCCACAATTCGCCGTGCAACTAGGTAGCCCCAAAATTATCTTGGCGAACCTACTTACAATACTGTCCAGGGTTTTCGTTCCTTCCTCTAAACCCCATACTTTCACTCCATAAAGTGCTCTTGAAACGATGAGTGCGTTAAACACATTCTTATACACTTTGTAGTCAAGATTCGGTAACCTACGCTCTAACACTTTAACATTCGCCAATGCCGCTAGCCCTTTCGATTTTGCCCTTTTATTTTGTTCGGTCCATTTACCATTACTCGCCATTATCGTCCCTAGATACTCAAGTTTTTTCACCGTCTCTAACTGTGACCCATATATGACCCACTTTTCATTCTTAGCCAGTTTAACTCCCTTTTTGCAGACCATAACTTTGGTCTTACTCGGGTTAATTTTTAAGTTCCAGTCCTCACAGTATCTCACAATATCGTCAATACTATATTGCATATTATAGGGTGTTAGAGCAAGCAGAAGGATGTCATCAGTAAAAGCTAGGCCCGGGATATCATAATTGTCCAAGCAAGGGTTGGACCGTTGATCAAAGCCCTTTGAATCGAAAATATCGTTGATAAATAGCAAAAAAAAAAAAGCACCGGGGATAATTTGCATCCCGGTTTTAATCCTATATTAGACGTTATCTCTCCTACACTTACATCATCTTTAGTTTTAATTGCACATTTCACTTCGGAATACACATTCTCAATTGCTCTTATCATTTTATGTGACTCCCCGATTTTTCCCAGTTTAGCCATGACAGCTCCCCTGCTCACTGAATCAAACGCCTTCTCCAAATCAATAGCTGTGATATACAGCTTACCTGTTTTCCTTCTTATGTACTTATCCATCACCGTTTTGACCACCATTATATTGTCACTGGTCCTCATCCCTTTTCTGAACCCTGTCTGGAGTCTCGGGAACACCGAACAGGCCTCTGCCCATGCTATTAAACACTTGGGTAAGACCCCGGTGTACATTTTGCTCAAATTATCAAGCAAAGTTATGCCTCTATAGTTGCCTGGGTCTAGTTTGTCTCCACGCTTCTTATATATTGGACAAATTATTCCCTCCTGCCACTCCCTCGGAAATCTACCTCCTTCAAAGATTTTGTAAAAGATTTTTACCAAGCTGTCCATCATGAACCTATTGTTACTCAACTCTTGCCAAAATTCATTTGTTATCCCCGAAATAGCACCTGACTTCCCTCCTTTACTTTTTGCTATTACTTCCTTAATTTCCTCTATCGATATGACTTGGTCCAGCATAGGCAGAGCGGCCTCCAGCCCCCTCGGGACGCCAAACTCATCCCTCTTCCTCCTATTATCTTCAGCATTTAACAGATTCTCATAATATGCAATCCATACTTCATCACTAATAGAGCTTCCCCCACCACTTCTGCGCCCCCTACAGTAAGAATTTATCCTGCTCTACACTTTGCTACAGTCGTTAGCTTTAGAATCCTTATTTAGTGCTGTTGCTTCCTTACCCTGCCATTCATCTTTCATTTTGCTGAGCAGTTCCCTATATTCTTTCCTTAGACGACAAAATTCTACTCTCATCGTATCATCCCCTCCTCTCTTGTATAACTTCAGTGCCCTAATAACTTCGGTTTTCTTCCTTCTACAAGATTCATCGTACCATCCTTTAATTCTCCCTACTTTTCCCCTAGCCTTCACGCGCATTTTCCGCCCGGCCATCATAATTGCATTCTCAATCATACGTATTACCCCTTCAATTTCATCATTACTGATCATTAAACTTATCCCTACCTTTATCAGTTCAAAATTCTCTCCCTGGAAATAGTTCTGGAACTCTCTGCAGTTTTCCTCCCTCCATCTGAATCTATTTACTTTTCTCTCTATAGCTTTAACTTGTGGGTTCCCTTTTGATTTTGATTTTGTCACCGCTCCCTGCATGTTGACGACAATTGGTAGGTGGTGTGAATCCCCCCATTCTTCAACAGTGAACCTCTTAATTAGGGCTAGTGCTCCACTGGAACATATTGCTAAAACAATTACACTTCCTCCAATCTCTGTTATATACGTCAGGTAACCTCCTTCATCCCCCACACAGACACCATTTAATATATATAGCTCTTCTGCACCACATAGTTCCAAAATCTTTTCTCCGTTCTTGTTACATTCCTTGTCTTTGCTGTGCCTATCCCCACATACGGCCTCGGCAACCCCCTTGCTGTAAAGGGGCTTTCTGTCTGCAACCCTCGCACTGAGGTCCCCTAAAGGCACAATCTCTGCCTCTTCATATATATTTTGAATTCTGTTTATTTCAATGGCTAACTCATCGAAAAATCTTTCTCTTGCAAACGGGGAATTCTCCGGAGGGTTGTAGACAAAGCCGAGACATACCGTTCCTTTCCCCCTCCCCCTAATATCTGCTTTTACCCACACTACTTCTTCCAGTTCTGAACTAATAAATTCTGATAATTCCCTCACCTCTTCTTTAATTTAAACAACAATTCCCCCCGGGAACCTACCGGTACGAGCTTTCCTAATCTTAGATTTTGTATATATATTAAAGCCATCTATTTGAACCTCGCAACCTACAGGGAGCCAACTATCAACAAATCCTACAATCTGCATATCTTCTATTAGGTTCAAAACTACATCGTTCCCTCTCTTATTAAAAAAACCCTCTATATTTACGCTAGCAATATTCCAGTTTAGTTATTTTTTACCCCTACCTTCTTTGCTGGCGCTGGCTGTACTTCTAGTAACTCTAGCTTTCTCTAGCTCTTGTATACTGCCACCTGGAGAAGAAATGACCTCCTTCTCCACATTAAACTGCTCTGTCAAGGTTTTCTTGCCCCAAAGTTCTTTTAGACTAGTAACTCGTTGTTTGCCAGTCTCACCTTTCTGCAAACCACTTGTCCGGTGTTCCTGGCGCTGACGTTAGTCGTTCCTGCTCGCGCCACTTCAGTGTTGGACTTGGAGGTCGATGCTCTCTGTTGAATCATCACCGCACTTCCCTCTGAACCGACAGCTGCTTCCACCTGGTTTCTAGGTCTAACTGTCTCCTGTTGCTGTTGCTTCTCCATATCCTGGAGTTGTGCCACTGTCCAAACCCGATCCCAGTTGTTGCCGCTAACCGCCAGTCTATTGCCCTTTACATAAGCCTTGAGACCCGAGTTTCTTGCCTTCCTTAAATGAAACTGCAAGGTCCGTTGCTCGCTTGCCTCTTCTTTACTCATTTCTCTCCTTACCCATATCCTCTCCCCTTTCAGGTTCTTTGTGTTCGCCAGAATTCTGTGAGCCATCAGCGAAGAAACTAATGACACTTTCACGGGCCTCGTGCCCTTTCCCCGCCCTATCCTGGTCACATTGTCAATCTCTCAAACTCCAATGTTTATCCGCATGCCTTCACTAATCACTCGGAGCACCTTGGATGTTAGATCCTCGGTGCTTTCCTTGGCATCTTCCTTTATTCCGTAAATGAAGACGTTTTTCTTTCTCTCATCCAGCTTGGTCTTCCTTAATTCATTTACCTCCACCTCTAATATCTTCACCTTTTCTCTTAGGTCTTTTATCTCTCTACTATTCTCGGTCAGCCTTTCTGTCACTATTCCCATCTCTTCACTTATACATGTCTTCATCTCCTTGAATTCCTTACATTGCTCACGAAGAATGTCCCGGATCGGGTCATTTTGTGACACTTCCTTTACAATTTCCCTTATTTTTTCCATTTCTTGCCATCCCAGCTGACCAGGCCCTGGGTTTGACTCCACTCCTCCAATTAATAGTAGCGTCGCCACAACCAGCGCTACCATCCCCATTGCCAAAACCCCCATCTGTTCAGTGACGTTGCCCACTATCACCTTCCCGACACCGAAATCGCACTTCACTCTAGCCTGCCAGCGGCCGATGACTGCCCGGTACTGCTGAATAGCGATTCCCATTCTTCCTTACACTTCACTGCACGTCTATTCACCTTGCTTGCTTGGTTGAAACTAGTACTAAACTAAAACAAGTAAGGAGTAAGAACATCACTGTGGTTTTCGTCGACTTCGCAAAAGTTTATGATTCCATCGACCGCCAGACACTCTTCTCAATACTCGAAAAACGAGGTGTGGATTATAACACTCGCACCCTCATCAAACAGACTCTCACGAATACAACCTCTAAGGTGAAGTTCAGAGGAGAACTATCTCGGAGTTTCAAGATCAAAACCGGAGTACGACAGGGTGATGGCCTCTCACCCATTCTGTGTAATCTGGTGCTTGATAAAGTCATCAAGACCGGGGAATGCCTATTGAGAAATCTAGGAATCAAATCAAGTGCTATTGGAGCTGGGTCCCGAAGAATCGAGATCAGGTGCCTTGACTTCGCAGATCACATTGCAATATTAGACAACTCTAAGGATGCTGTCATAGCTGTCCAAGCCCTGCACGAGATAGCGGTGAAGTCTGGATTACAGATATCCTAGAATAGGACCAAGTACTTTGAGAATCGACAGTCCGGAAACACCCCTTTGACGACCATAAATGGAATGATTGGAAGAATCAATCGCTTTCGTTATCTTGGTGAATGGGTCCACCCCAATGGTAGAGATGGCACCTCCATCTTAGCAAGGCGTAGCAAACTCAACGCAGCATACCAACTATCCCACAATTTGTACAACAAGAAATACATTTCGAGGAATGCTAAGATCTGTCACTACAGAACTGCTGTCAGACCACAGTTTCTGTACGCCGCAGAGGCCCTCTTGTTGAACAGAAAAGGCACCATGTGTGACCTGGAGGAATCCGAAAGACGTATCAGGAAAATTCATGGTCCGAGATTGCTCCCAGATGGAACCTACCGTTTGAAATCTAATTCTGACCTGTATCAACAGTTAGAATCAGCCAATACCAGTATGCGACGTAGGAAGCTAACAGGTTTACCAAGAATATATTCTCCTTGGTTAAAATCAACAAGATGGGAAGCTTCTGGCGTAATGAAGTACTAAAGGACTTGGATTCGGCTGGAATTGTTGACCTTGATGTAGAAGATCATTCTAAATTTTGTGCTATGGTAGAGTCTTCTACCCCACCACCTAGTGTCCCTAATAATGTCGGAAGCCCCTTTCGCATGAGTGAAAGGAGAAAGTGTCAGCAGGGCTCAAGAGATATTGGGAACGGAAAAGAGCATCGAAGAAGAACTAATCATAAGGACTCTGTAGTGGGCTTAAATCAATAATAATAATAATAACAATAAAAATAATATAATAATATAATAATATCATATGGCCTCGGGTGCCTGGTGCAAGCTTTGTTAATTGACACCCAGAGGGTAGCTTGCATGTCGAATTTCGTCATTCCTTTGAACGCTACGAAAGTCAAGGAGGTTAGATATCTAAACTCCTTGACACTACAGCGCTTTCAAGTAGAGAATGGAGGAACTTTGTGTTGGCGGAAAATCCCGAGATTAATTTTGCCATTGAACACGGCCTACTGAATTCAAATGGGTTCTTTAACATGCCAACAACGTATGACATGAGTGTCATGATTTTTGTCGCCTTCAAAAATCACTTACCACGACCAGGGGCGAACCTGCAATCTTGGGGTTGGTAGTCCGACACTATAACCACTCACCCACCGTGGCAAGCTAATAATGATAATAATGTTTAAATGTAACCTTGGTAACGGTACATTCTGCTGTAATAAATTAGGAAAATAATATCGTAAGTTAGTCTTAAGTACACTGTGCCGGTTTCTGATTTCATAACTATTCCTAAAATACTAAATATCAAAAATGTCAAATGTACACTATTGATGTTTTAACCCTCAACATAACAGCGAGTTCATCTGCCACTAGATAGATATTTTTCCTTCGATATGATCTACATGTACCGTAAGCAGAATTTCAGCGAGATTGTAAGACTCACGTTCGCGATCTTCAATTTTAAAATTAACATCTACAAGGCATGACAATGGGCTACTGGTTCTTTTAGAAAAAGGTATGTACTGTGCTTGTTTCTAATGCTCAACTATTCTTTTTCAGGGCACATTCCTTGTGAACCAACTTCCTACAAAATGGAAACAGCTGAAGCAATTCACAAAACTACCATACGGGAAGTATCGAGCGGAAATTGAATATACGGTTGGCGAAGATTACCTCGGCTGCATATCCGTGACTTTAGAGGTGATAGAAATCGCCTAATATACGAGCACAGGAGTCCTCTGGATACCAATAAAGAATTAAGACATTTGAGCTGCATTTGTTTGTTACCCCAATGAAACAGAAACAATATGTTCAGTAAAGAACATATAGCCTACATTCTCCTAAAAGCATGGGTATTGCCATAACTCTTTGTCCTTTTCAAGGGGTGTAATTGAATGTTGGTTGTAGTAGCTTGTTGAAATACAACGTCCTATACGGATATTAAACTTCAATATAAGGTGCCCTTTGCTAGTGCTACCTCTGTAAAAAAAATCATTAAATTCTGTTTTCATCGTGTTTGAATTGATATGGGGAATCGATTTGCACCCATACATGGCCGCTATCTGCAAACTATTGGGCTGAGGACCTTGTGGTTCAGTCAAAATATGCTTCCCACAAAATGGTATGTTGTTGCAAAATTTAGTAGAGATCAAATGATTAGGTTGGTCGTAATTTGATTTAAGCGTTTAATATTTGGGTGGCCACCATTACGTTTCCGTCAAAATGGCGGTGATATAAAACATGTCACTGAGGTGCCCTTTGCTAGTGCTACCTGTGTACCAAATTTCGTTCAATTCGCTTTTACCGTGTTTGAATTGATAGGGGGAATCGATTTGTACACATACATGGCCGCCATATGCAAACTATTGGACTGATGACCATGTAGCTTGGTTAAAGAACTCTTCTCGCTTAAAGGTATGATGTTGGACTGATGACCTTGTAGCTTGGTCAAAGAACACTTCTCACTTAAAGGTATGATGTTGCAAAATGTGGTAGAGATCAGATGATTAGGTTGGTCGTAATTGGATTTTAACTTTTTACATTTGGGTGGCCACCATTACGTTTCCGTCAAGATGGTGGCGATATAAAACATGAAACTGAGGTGCCCTTTAAAAGTGCTACCTATGTACCAAATTTCGTTCAATTCGGTTTCACCGTGTTTGAAAAGATAGGGTTAATCGATTTGCACACATACATGGCCGCCATCCACACAGGATTGGGCTGATGACCTTGTAGTTTGGTCAAAATATATTTTTTAATACATAAAGGTATAATGTTGCAAAATTTGGTAGAGATCAGATGAGTAGATTGGTCGTAATTTGATTCAAGACTTTAACATTTGGGTGGCTGCCATTGCGTTTCTGCCAAGATGGCAGCGATATAAAACATGGCACTGGAGTGCCCATTGCTAGTGCTACCTCTGTACCAAATTTCGTTGAATTTGGTTTCACCGTGTTTGAATTGATAAGGGTAATCGATTTGCACACATACATGGCCGCCAACGTAAAACTATTGGGCTGATGACCTTGTAGCTTGGTCAAAATACGCTCGCCATATGACTATATGTTGTTGCAAAATGTTGTAGGTAACGGATGATTAGGTTAGTCGTAATTTGATTTAAGCTTTGAACATTTGAGTGGCCGCCATTACGTTTCCGTCAAGATGGTGGCAAACAAGACAATGAGGTGCCCTTTGCTAGTGCTACCTCTGCACCAAATTTTGTTCAATTCGGTTTCACCGTGTTTGAATGGATAGGGGGAATCGATTTTCACACATACATGGCCGCCATCCGCAATGTATAAGGCTGATGACCTTGCAGTTTAGTCAAAATATTTTTCATACATAGAGGTATAATGTTGCAAAATTTGGTAGAGATCTGAAGATACGTTTGTTCGTAATTTGATTTAAGCTTTGAACATTTGGGTGGCCGCCATTACGTTTCCGTCAAGATGGTGGCGATATAAAACATGACACTGAGGTGCCCTTTGCTTGTTCTACCTCTGCACCAAATTTCGTTCAATTAGGTTTCACCGTGTTCGAATTGATAGGGGGGGGGCAGACATTCAGAGTACACACACTCACACACACACAGACTCACACGCTCACAGACAGACACACATTTTTTGGCCCTGTAGTGATCTCATAAGTCTACTTTCATTTTTTGCAAAAATTTAAGTAGGCTAAAATACACTGACGAGTAAAGGGTTTCTCAATGTAGGAAAGTCATGGTTTTCCAGGAAGCCGGTTTTAAATAAAACTATCTTGTATGAGGTATATTAATAATTTTAATTTCTTGAACTGATATTGACAAACAAACATTTTCAGTTGAGATTGCTTATGCATTAAGCGTCCAGTCCAGTCTGCAAGCCTCTATTTGCCTCCATGTTCCCATATTAGCAGTTAGCACTGTGACCTCCTGTGATTCTACACCTCTCACTTTGAAATCGTTCAACACTGAATCTACCCACCGCCTCCTAGCTCTACCTATGTTTCTCTTACCCTCTACAGCCAAAGTCATTAGCCTTTCAGGTAATCTTACCTCCCATATTCTCTTCACATGATTCCACCATCCGAATCGCCTCATACGAACAAATTTATCTGACGGGTTTATTTCGAACTTTAATCTTTATCTCATTATAACGAGTACCTTCTTGCCATTGCTCCCATGTGTTTGTCCCATTTTATCGTTCAGGCTACCCTCATAACAGTTACCTCTAGCTTATGTATGAGATAACCTGAATTTACCCAGCCTTCACTTCCATACAGCAAGGGTGGCCTAAATACTGAATGATGTAGGGGGAGATTGGTCGCTACAATGACTTCTTTCTTGCAGAATACTGAAGATCGCAAATGAGAACTCTATTCATTGGCATCTCTGCACATCGACGGCATTTCTTTCCCCATAGGCAAATACTTTCCTGAATGAATACACAGCTGAAGTAATTAAAACGGTTCACCTGCCCCAATTTAGTTTCAACTATCTGGCATTCTATTTTCTTGTGTTTCTTCCCTACTGACATAATCTTCGTATTTGAAGTGGCAGTGTTGCCAACATGAATCTACGTATGCTGAGAGATTTAATGTATAACTGCATGTAACTTCCATACTAACAAATGGTGATTGGGATCGGACATCGCAGGGATGTATTTCTTGCATCAGAAGAACCAAGGGCAAGCCCATGGTTGAATAAAGATTGTAGGGGTAAAGAAAGAGAAAGGGAAAATATATTGATAAAGGGTTAGGCACACCAGTTCGGGAGAACCAGTTGCTTTCATTTGTTGAGTTTATTGACAAATGTTCTTAATAAAAAGCAGGCAACAGCCTTAATGCAATGTGAGCAAACGCTCCGGAAACAATTACTGATTAGTGATTAAAGTAAAAGTCGTAACAAGTTAATAATTCAACAACAGGTAAACATTGAGAAAAAATTCCATTAAACTTTGACAACAAGTAATATTGGGAGTAAGTCCCATTAAGCTTTAACAACAGGTGATAATGGGAGAAAGTCCCATTAAAAATTAATAAGAGGGTTGAATATCAGGCACCTGAATTAATCACAAGGCAGAGCAAGACCAAGAGTATGCGCAAATTAATGATTTTTATGATTTTAGTAATCACAGAGCAAACCTTGCTCTAAAGAGAGGAAAAAAGGAGAGAACCTTGAAGAAACTTGCGGTTAAAATAAGAAGGCATTCCTCTCCAGAATGATAAAATTGACTTTAGTAGCTAGCTAGCACTTCATTGAAGCAAATTTCCGAAGTCTTATTAAAAGACTTCACGAGTCGTTGAAAGTCGAGTAGACTCTACAGTAGTCAAATGCGTAGCAGCGAAGAGTAGAGTTCCAGAATCAAATTGACAAATTGTCAGTGAACTTCAACTGGTTGTCGAGCGGTTGATCGTTAGGTTCGATCTAGTTGATAGTTTCGACTGTGTTAAGTAGACACGAGCAGACGTGAAGTGATTCGTCCAGCAAGGAGAAGAAAATGGCATCAGCCAATCACGGAGATCGTGACGAAATGGATGCTTCTGGAGCACAAAATGTCCGCCATTCTTAAATATAGCTGTTCGAAAAAAGACGTAATGACGCATGGAAACAGTTCTTGGGAGAAAGATACTTCAGAGTCAAACCAACATAAGTGTTAAGCTAGGTAAGAGAAAAATATCATTAATGCAAAGAAAATGGTCAATAAGGACCATGGCAAGATATCGGAAAGCACGTGTTCTTGCTCAGACTTAGGATAAGTAGTTATGTAATGAAAGAAAAAGAGATATCGAATTTTCTCTCTCTCAAATTCGTGAAACATACTTAACTTGGACTATTGGTGCAGCAGAAAAGAGGAGAATTGAAGCATTTGAAATGTGGTGTTACAGGAGAATGATGAAGATCAGATGTGTATATACGGTTACAAACGAAGAGGTATTAAGACTAGTGGGAGAGGAGAGATATTTCTGGCGACCGCTAATGAAGAGAAGAGATAGGTTGGTAGGACTCATACTAAGACACCCAGGAATAGCAAGCTTAGTTATGGAAGGAAGGGTCGAGGGCAAGAACTTTAGGGGTAGACCAAGGTTAGAATATGTTGAACAGATTGCCTCAGATGTAGGGTGTGGTAGATATGTAGAGAAGAAACGATTAGCTCAGTACAGGGAGGCATGGAGTGCTGCATCAAACCAGTCAAAAGACTGAAGACTCAAACAACAACAACAACAACAACAACATATCAGGCTTTGTAGCCTTCGCAAATGTGATCAAATGGATTTCATCCAAACTTTGTATGTGCAATGTATGCTTTAGGACATAACAGTCACCAGACCTACCAATTGTATATTAATGATCTCAAGTCATTTGAAACCTGGATTCAATATCTCAGAATATGTGTACGGAACAAACCTAAAACTTAGCACAGTATAAGGTCAAAATCGTCAAGATAAGTGCTACCAACATAATGCTATGCACGCACATGTTCAACTCCAAGCTACTTCCATATTAATTCGTGAATTTATTCATAATTTTTACCTGCAATTTGTGTCTTAGCAGACGTTTATTATGCCCATTTACAGATTCCACGAGACTACCAGCTGCCAGGTAACCTTCTGAGAACATTTCAGCCCTAGACTCAATATCGTGGAATTAGTGCATATAAACAGTTTGAGACTCTCTTCACTAGAATGTCTGAACATTGCAAATTGATTGTGAGGAACACGCATGTACTGTATATAATCATCATCATCATCATCATCATCATAAACTAAAGGCAAGACCTTGTCACTGCAACCACATTTGGCAATTTTGTGCTAGTCTCTTCATGTTGCCATGAGAACCACATGCCAGTTTAAAAATGGAGTTCTTGATGTACAACATCCTCCGACGATCCCTAGATTTCTTTCCCAATTATTTGCCCTCGACATTGGTTAGGAGAAGAGAGTCGTGCCTGATTACATGTCCTACGAACTTGGTTTTCCTCTTTATTGTTTTAATAAACATCGATCCTCCTTCATGTCCTGCAGAACAAGATCATTTGTTTTCCTGCCCATCCAACTTTTTCTTGTCATTCTTCTCCAAAAGCACATTTCTGCAGCCTCAAGTTTTTTTTCTCCAGTTTCCAGTACAGTAAACCACTCCAGACAAAGGTCTTGAGAAATGGCTTTCTAGTCCTCAAACTGAGGTGATTATTTAGCAATAAGTTCCTTTTCTTTTGGAAAGCTTGTTTTGCTACCACTATTATTTTCTTGATATCTGATAGGCACTTGTTATTAGAGGTTATCACACTAGTCAAATATGGGAATTCTGTGATTTGTTCAATTGCAGTGTTATTCACTTTTATGCTTGTTCTAGTTGTAGGCTCCTTTTTGTCAACTATCATTAATTTTAATTTCTTGGCATGTGCTTTTAGGTTTATGTTTTCTAACAATGTGTTGAATATTTTTAGCATCTTACACGTATCCATTGCATAATTGGCCAAGAGTGCAATGTCATCTGGAAGGCGGATACTGTGTACCTGTGTACCATTAAACTTCACCCCCTTTGTTTCCTATTTCATTTTTCTAACTGCATTCTTTATGAACAGGTTAAATAGATAAGGTGACAGTGGGCAGCCTTGCCTTACTCCTTTTCTGATTTAATTTCTCTTACTGTATATCAGTGTTTCTAAAATAATTCTACGTAAATTTATAGGCGTCATGCCTTACTAGACCATCAGCCTGCATTCGTCGAGGGTTGAGGGCATTTCTTCTCCCTGTCGTTTAGAGCTCCTATTTCAATTTTTGTTGTTTTCTTCTTCCCCTAGTACGTTAGTTAGTTGTAGGTTTGTATTATGTTTTAGTTCTTTTCATTATGATTTTTCACTATTACTCCAGCCATTAGGAGCGATATCCTAAAAGAGCTAGAATGATCTTTATCATCGTGAATGTACTGTATGAAACATTAAACTAGTTGACATCCATGTCATAGAGTGTGAGGTGTATGGTGAATTTGCAATGTTGAATAGCGAGGATATGGGTTCGAATGTTCAACGAATATCATCAGAATGTGCATAAAAATCTGTCGTCACGAATTGTTTCCATCTCTTTCTTCATGTGAAGGAGTTCCTTGTTGGCAAACGTTTATTGACGAAGATGAACTCAAAGTGGGGTGCAGACGAGGTTTTTGGCATAGGAGATGTCATTCTATGAAGAAGACTATTAGAGGTTGAAACCCTTCAACGGCAAGTAACTAAAAGGAAGTGACAATGAGGAGAAGTGGTTTAAGATGTGCAAGATGTGCTAATATTTGTAAATTAATGATGTCGTTCAGAATACCACAAGTAGTTCCGTGAGGAACTAAATAGCCTATTTTCTTATATCCTACTGTTCTTTGCCATTAAAGACACTCCATGCTATTATATGGCCTGATAAAAGAGTTTCCGTTGAGGCCGTTGCTGTAGCGATACCCCGAGTGTTTAATGCTGATCAAAAACCACACCTGATGACTGGTGCCTGCAGCACCTGAGGCGTTTCAATGTTGAAGGCAACACGTTCCTGGAGCACATTGTTGCAGACGATATTGTTGTGACGATTGATGTATTCACCAAATACACAATGCTACACTCCGTCCATAAAGCGACTGTGAAGCAGGTAATTCGGATATCAACCAACAAGTGATACTGTAGGCTAGGGAGCCTCAATGTTTACTGACAGCTCACGGACCACAGTGTACGTCAGCTGAATTTGGTGAGGAAATGCATGAACACAAAAAATGGACACTTATTATCTTCGATGAGGCATCCAGAGAGTAACTCCAGTGAGAGAGTCATGTCAGAGATTGCGAAATATTGCAGACTCTGCTGTGCAAACCAGCATTGGAGATGGACCAAGGTTATTGTTGTTATGGCCCAATTCATTAATTACACAAAACATGAGAGCACCTGTCAAGTACCTGCCGAATTTCATTTAAACCTGAAGCCTAGGAAAGCTTGGCATCATATTATCACCATACCACCGTATGTACATCAATCCCAAGCAAGGAAGATTGCAAGGGAATGTCTGAACAGACAAGCACAGAAACGCTTACGCCGAGTTAGGAGGCAACGCTTTCAAGGAGCACTCATTCTGAACGATCTCGTACTAATTTGGAGACCGAGAATCCCTAACCCTGTTGAAGGAGCATACCACAAATTCATGTCCTGTATTATGATCCACACCGAGTTACTACTGTATTTGGAAATACAAGCTATGGCATTAGTGATCTTCACACTAACGAGAGGATTGTCATCAACAATCTCAGTATGCCTTCCTTCGGAGGGGAAGTAAAGCCAGCGGTCCTATGTCATAGATTTATGGTATGTTAAAGAACCTTCCACTAATTACACCTGTGTGAAGCTAAATTGTAAGTTAGGTTAAACATTTGGCAAACGCTCTTAGGTTCCGACATTCGTCGCCAGGAGCCGACTGCGATGGCATCTGGTAACCAATTCTGAACTAGTAGTCGTTGACGGTGGCGTTTGGCGGCAAAAGTAGGAACTACTTGAAAAATTCAATGTCTGCAGTCCTTACTTGAATTGAAAACAGATAACACACACTAATACGGCCATCACAATTAACACCGGTTGTCAGTCAGATCCTACACACACCCAAAGTACACGAGGCTACATGACCGCGTTGTCGTAGCCCCTAAACTAAGGAACCAACCAACCAACCATCATCTACAATCTCTTATAACTTAAAACGTTACCATCGAGATTAAAGCCTGCACTGATTGGAAATAAGAATTTGCTACTGAAATTTTTACTTGATCGACCGGAGAGCGTATGAGTCCAAATGCTCATTCTCGATCCATTAATCGATTAGCATTGAGATCGACTGATCGGAGGTTACGCCGCAGCAGCAGTGAGCTGAGTGAGATGAAACGTTCCGAGCTGGGAAATGTTAGATAAATTCTTTGGAGAGCTTGATTTAGCGAGACAAGAAGTGCATTTTTGGATTTTTATATTTCTTGGCAATTTTCCTAAATATTTTGAAGCATTGAAACATTTGTAACAATTATTTTGGAATTTTTGGTGATATTGAAATGAAGAATAACCTCGTGGATATGCAAATAACAATTCTTGGAAATCAACATGGCTCACGTTGTGACCGACTAGATCTCGCTTCAACTATTACCATTACTTGTCTACTGTGTGCTTTTGAATCAAGCAGAGGCGTATCGCTGCACCTGTGAAGGAAGCGTGCTTTGTACCATCAGAACTTTATCTGAGATTCAAAGAGTGAATCAACAGTATTCCTGCATCACTGATGTGCAGTGTGTGATTATTTAAGAGATGAGACTATTAAGGAGCAAATTGAGTATTTTTTGCATATTTTTAAGCATGTCGGTTGACGAACCAACGACTTGGTTGAGCGCATGGTCGCTGGTGAGACTTTGAATGTGTTGTAAAACTTAACATCCACATTTGTAACTGTGAGAGTATTATTCGTCATTATAAGAGGACTGGGATTGTTTTAATCTCGTAATTTTGAAGAGAACGATCACCGCGATAATCCTCGATAACATTTTTGTGTTTGCGCATGGTGAGCTAATGTCATACAACTGACGTTTTTATCATCTGTAAGCGGAAGTGAAGGTAAATTTTATACTATCCGCACTGTGTATGCATTTATATTTGTATTTAACTTAAATTCTGTGCGACGCATCAATTTTCACTACAATGTCGACTTTACGAGATGGAAACGCCACCCACATGCCTCAACTATATCTAATTGTACAAGGCCGTGATATGAGCTAATTCCACATGGCAAGGGAGAGTGGATGCTCCAAGCAGTATGCCACCTGAGCAGAAGATGACACAGTTCAAACTCCGCGCTCACTATTTTGCCGTGAGCGAGATTCAAATGATCACCCTGAGCCGAAGATATGTAAGTCACACGCATCATGCTTAGTAGGAATTTGTAAGGGATGAAATGGAATGTAGACTAGGCTAGATGGTCGTACGCAGCACAATCCTATAGGTAGGCACCTTTATTAATCATAGAATTATGCATAGTATCGTTTTCGTATGCAAGGATTATTGCAATATTTCATCTGTACAACTTGAGCGTTCAGAGTTTTCTTTTCTTAAGTGTTTGGAATAGCCAAGCCAGCTAACATGCGATTTTCATGGCTGACAGAACAGCAAGACGCACTGTTGGAGAGTTTTGTATGCTAGTATTTTGAGAATTAGGAAGGTAGTGGGTCACAGTCAGCCACGATGTTACCAGGTAAACATGTTTTTAACGTGTAGTAGCAACTGAGTGCAGGGTATCTTTTTTATCATTCGACATTGAAAGACGACGCATTGACAAACTACATGGGATTGGATTTCAGTATGCGAGAAGTCACTGGTTCGATTGAGGTCATTAGTTAAAGCTTGTAGAAGCTGTATGTATTGTTGAGTGAATCATTTAAGTCGTGCTTAATAACACAATATAATTGAACATTCAGAGGAACAACTCAGACTTTGGGAATATGATTAAAACAGCTGATGAGCAGATATCCCTTTTCCTTAGTCCATTATTGACTCGTGTATAATTAAGAAACTGTGTTATGGCTCGGTCTATAAGAGACACTTAAGGAGCAGATGTTGATCGCTCGCTTTATGGAGCTGGTATTTCTGGAAAGTAAAAGAGAACGATTTTGTCCTGTTGACTATTGGGGCTGACGAGCCATAATAGATGTTTATGACAAGCACTTAAGGGTGTTGTGTTACAACTCAGATGTTCCTGATTTTTGTGAACAGAGTTAAACTGGTTTTATGAATATTATTGAGATGGTTTCTTTAACACACCATGATACTGGACGAGTTTATTTGTCAATAACAATACAATTACACCTATAGGCGAATTTGAATTTTAAAACTGTTGATAAAAATAACGTGTTAGGATTTTTGAAACTAAATGGAAGATTAATTAATTTTGGAATTAAATAAGATATAAACAAAAAATTCTTTTCCTAACCGATATCATTAGAATTTGCTTTCGACGTTTTATTTGGATAAATCTTGATTTGAACCCTATTGTGAGACGACGATCATTAAAGACATGATAATCTGAAGCCATGGTCGTTAATGATAATGCAACTTGAGACTTGATATTCCATTAAGCAGTTGCCAACATAATTTTCCACCCTACACTTAGTCACTATTAGACACAATGAGTGGATAATGTGCGTAGGCAGGACGCATATGCCGTAACCATAGGAGTGTTTGTTTAATTTGTGAATTATTTATGTTGTAATAGATATTGGTTTTTGTTAGGAAGAGATTGAAACTAAATCGAAGATTAATTAATTTTGGAATTAAATAAGACATAAACAAAAATTTTATTTTCCTAACCGTTATCATTAGAATTTGCTTTGGTATTTATTTTTCTTTGCAAGAAACGCTTTGCGATTATTTTTATTTAACTTAAAATTGTGGATAGCTAGATGATTAACGTAATCATAAATGTTGGAGGTGACATCATCGTAGTATAGATATTTTTACTTCTGCCAGCAAATGTAAATGAACTCTTTGGATTGTCAATGCTCTAATAATCTGTTTCGCCGTAGATTCATGATATTATTATTATTATTATTTTTAATTCATCATTTTATTGCGTAGGGATTCGTTTATGTTAGTTAGTTTGTAATTGATTTTTCCTGTGGTTAGGACTTCAAGAGGTTTAACCTAGACATTAGATAGGAGTGATTTATTTTTCTATCAGGGTAGATTAGCATGGACAAGCCGATTTTTAACCTCTCTGAAGTTGGCTAGGGATCTGCTTTCTTTTATGAACACATTTAGTGAGATGTTTACGGAAGCCTGACCTAATTGTTTCTTAGATCTGCTTTTACCTGCGGATGTCATTTCTGTGCTAGTTTCATATCATACCTCTCCTATTCGCGATACGCCCTGGGTTAATTTTCTCGTGCGGAGCTGATCAAGAACGCAACCATCCTCTCGGTGTGCGTGTTGGTTGGAGGAGGGTCTCAGAAGGGCTGTTTAAGACCGATGGTCCTCCGAAACTCTTGTCTAGTGGGCACATTATATCTGTTTAAGTTCCTTACCCTGGAAATGTTCAACCATCATACGTCTGCAAAACATACCTCGCATTCTGAACTTCAGGTGCAACTATACTTAATTCGCAGCAAATTAATTTGTGGTATGTTCCACCAAAAGAAATTATGAATACCCTGCATTTCCTTATCAATTTCCTAAATTGGAAACAAGTACTGATATAGTCTATTATTGATCTGCTTTCTCTATACTCCCATGTGTATCTGTGAATCAGGCGGCTTCGGTGGCGTAGTCGGTAGCATGCTGAGCTTCTATGCCCAAGATAGCGGGTTCAAAACCGGCCGAAGCCGTCAGATTTTTTAAGAGCGTTAAAATCCCTCAGTATTCCTTCCATCGGAGGGGAAGTAAAGCCGGCGGTCCCATGTCATAGATTTATGGCATGTTAAAGAACCTTCCACTAATTGCACCTGTGTGAAGCTAAATTGGATAGGTTCGTTTCCAAGAGCCGACTGCGGTGGCGCCTATTAGCTAGTTCTGAACTTGACCTAGTAGACGTTGACGGTGGCCCTTGGCGGCAAAAGTAGGAACTATTTGAAAAATTATAAGTTGCAGTACTTAAATTTAAAATAAAAACAGATAACACACACTAATACAGTCATCACTATTAACACCGGTTATCAGACAGATTCTACACACACCCAAAGTACACGGGGCTACATGACCGCGTTGTTGCAGTCCCTAAACTTAAGAACCAACCAACCAAACCAATCTCCTTATGCTTCGAGAGAGAGATCGCAACAGATAACCTCATGCTAACACAAAAGTCCAGCTACAATTTCCCATTGGTGATCGCTTCCCTATCCTGACCCCACTTACCCATTATGATCCCAAACACCTCATTCGTATTATCTATCCTAGTATTAAAATCCCCCATCTGTACCACACACTCAGTATTGTTAGGTCTCACATATCTCAGTGCCTTATAAAATCTGTCAATTTCCTCTTGATCCGCCCCTTCACATGGAGCGTACACTGAAAGAATCCTGTCCCAATTGCCAGAAATTTTCAAATATATCCACATTAATCGTTCATTTACATACATCACACAAACTACGAGTATGTTATGCTCTAAGATTCTCTTGACATACAGCTCTACTCCCCACTTTGCCCTGCCTCGTTTTACACCTGACACGTATACCTTGTAATCTCTTACTTTCTCCTCTATATTACCCATTATTTGAACTTCATTAATCTCTGGAATATCCAATCTTATCAGCTTCCTCTACTTTAGTGGCAGATGACCTCGCTTTTCCGCCCCTGAAAACAAAAATAAAAATAAAATTAAAAGAATAACTCTACTTTCTTTCTTCCAAACATCCCTCAATAATAATTGCACCCCATCGAATACCAGCTTCCTGTTCGTTCCCAAGGTGTCCCTGATCTGTCAGTTAGGAGTGAGTCGGGTCTCAGTCATGGTAACGCTTCAGGAGTGGTGAATCTAATACAAAACTACGTAAATTAGCCGAAATGACTTGTGTAATGATGAATAATAATAAGTATTTAATTCAGCCAAAGGCCATAGAGTAAATAATTAATGTGGAAATTATGTACTAAAAGACGTTTTCTCCTCCGCTGTCGATAACTCACCAACCTTCGCCTTTTTATAGTACGACTTAATTAGTGAGAATTCAATTGTGTAGGCCATTGTAGGCGTGATTCAAGGGACAAATAAAATATTGCCTACCCCACGTATACGGTAAGCGCGGCCGAGTGGTGTTTGTATTATGCTGTGTTCGCTTCGTTCACTTCGTTGTGTTTCTATGTTAAGAAGGATTTACATACATAAACAAACCTAACCTGGAGCTAACGCCCCCAGATGCCCTGGCTTGTAGTACAAGCAGTAATTTTCGACCAGACAGAAGCCAATAGTTTCCCGCTCCGCTCACATAGCTCTCTACGCATGATCTGTGTCGTGTGTTTTGTGTGCCATGCCTTGACAACAGTGAAATAATATCAATGTATACGCCTGTGTGCGTCTCGGTAACAGATGAAGAAATCTAATGCGCCTCTTTCAGTTTCAGTAGCAGTTAGGCAACGAAAAGCAATGGCAATTGCCGTCTTTGAGTGACCAATAAATAACGACTGAAGTCAAATATTTACGGAATTTAGCACATATCTCCTGTGCAGTAGTGATAATGGACAGTTATTTCAAATGGTAATATCTCCCAGAATATCGAATAAGCTACTGTACGACAATCATGAAAATGACATATACCTATTACCTGAGTGCAAGAGTAGGTTCCCAATTCATCACTCCCGAAGACATTCTCATATGTCCGAGGTTTGCATAAGACATTATTAGCAGTTTTAGAAAGCAAGTAGCTAGCCTTACTTACACAAGGCCCTATGAGTTTCACCTCGGGGAACAAACAAGTGTGTTGGGTAGTACCTACTAGCTGCCTGCAAAACGGGAGACCTTATAATGGTACGTAGCCCCTGAAGACTCTTGGCCTACCAAGCGACCGCAGCCCAGCTCTGTTGGCCAACAGATTGTTGGGTTACGATGATCAGATCGTCGGGTCCCCTCGGACGTTAACCTTTGTTTTCTCTACCGGCACGCTGCATTTCTGTTCGGACAGCTACTCAATTGTCGTCACGTGGCTGAGTGCAGCCATCACGTAAGTTTCTAAAATCCCTGACGGAACAGGCAATGGTGTGGAGTGTTAGTAACAAACCCAACCGCTTGGACTCTTTTTACGTCAGAACAAATGTCTATCAAGGAGGCCTTGTTGCTTGTTATATTTGTATTCATTGCTGATGGTTACTTAAGAGAAATAAAAGCGAGTGAAGCAGAGCCGGTAAAAAATATTGGTATCTGTAATTCCATAAAAGGATTGTAAAAGGGAACATTGACCGGGTAGGCCGAGAGTGTCTCCCACAAATGGAACTCAGAGACTTCGGGTGAGAGGCAGGCGCTCTATCCCAATACCTCGTGGTAGGCAAGGTTCTTAATAATTACTTTTGTAAAATTCTTCTTCTATAATATAACTTTATCGAGGGGCATGCATGCAGTGAACCTGGCCATGTGTTATTAGTCACTCGAACTGATTGCAGTTACCAGTAACAGAATGATCAATCTTGCGCTTCTATTGTCAAGAAAAAGCTAGGAATTATATGGGACTGATGAACCTGTGTCCTACATCTGCAATTGGTTGGTTGGTTCCTCAGTTTAGGGACTGCAACAACACGGTCATGTAGCCCCGTGTATTTTGGGTGTATGTAGAATCTGACTGATAACCGGTGTTAATTGTGATGGCTATATTAGTGTGTGTTATCTGTGATTCAGGTAACTGCAGACGATCAATTATTTCAAGTAGTTTCTAATGTTGCTATCAAATACTACCGTCAACGACACTACGCCGTTAACTTGGCTAGTAGATGCTACAGCAACCAGCACCTAGCGGTGAACGTTGGAACTTAATAGAGCATTAATCAAATCTAACCTACAAATTTAGCTTCACCCAATTGTAGTTAGTGGAAGGTCCTATAACATGCCATACATCTTGACATGCGCCCACCGGCTTTACTTCCCCTCTGAATGAAGGCATACTGAGTGATTTTTAACGCTCTTAAAAAATCCGACGACTTTGGCCGGGTTCGAATCCACGATTGATCTTGGGCATAGAAGCTCAGTATGCCACCGAAACCATCCCACTTGCAATCGGATGACATTTGTCATTTTCATGATTTTCATACCTTACGCCTATTTGATATTGTGGGAGACATCACCAATTGAAATTACTATCCATTAACGCTATTGCCCAGCAAATATGTGATAAATTGCGTAAATACGTGACTTAAGTCGTTAGTTATTGATTATTCAGCAATTAGACTATCAGTGCTTGTCGTTGCTCAACTGCTTAACTGTTACCGAAACGCACCCAAGTCTTTTCGTTGACGTCATTTCCCTGTTGCCAATGCATGGTACACAAAATGCACGACAGAGGTCATGCGTAGCGAGTTAAGTGAGCGGAGCGAGAAACTATTTACTATGGTCTGGCCTAAATAAAAAGCGTGTATGTTTACCATGTTAGATTGGTAACAGTTTTATCCGCATTGACTAATGGTAAAATATATTTCATATGTAATCCACCTTGTCAATACTATTGAATGATGTTTATTAACGTCTGAGTAATTATAGAACAATAAATATAAAATAAATCAAGTAGTAATAAATTAAAACCTGCATGGATTTGAAACCCAGGCCTCTGTGTGACAGACTAGGACGTTACCCCTCGGATAAATAGGACTGTTGCTGAGCGGGTGTTATCAATAGCATTAGTATAACTGCCTAGCATATAATGTCTTGGAATGAACGACTTGTTTAGCATATTATGCTATTATTATAAACCATTTCATGCAAAATTTATAGTATTTCGTTCAGAACATTGCATAGGAGAATTTCAAGCTACCGGTACTGAAATATAAACCAGCAAACAATAAGCGCCATTTTGACTAATTAGCTTGAAGTGAATGGCACGGCTCGGCACGCCACGGCTGGCTACGCATTGGTAATTTCTGCAGTATAATATTCTAAATAAAATTATAATATCCAACGTGTCACCTCCTTGAGTACACTTTGAACCACGCTCTGTACGATAAGATGAACTGGTGAAACCGGGCCTTGTAAAATCATAAGTTACGGATAAGCCTATAATGCTGCATAATTCACACGGCTTCCATCTTGAAAATACATTGCTGATGACCTTGTAGTTTAAGCAACAGACGCTTCCCACATGAAAGTATATTTCTAAAAAAATTGATAAAGATCGCTTGATTACTTACGTCGTGATTTGATATAAGCTTTGAACATTTGAAAGGCCACCATTCGTTTTCGTTAAGACGACGGCGATATAAAACATATTTGATGATCGGGAAGGTATGAATAAGAAGGTAAATAAGATTCGGGAAGAACTGGACGCTAGAGATGAGATCAAGCAAGATATCATAGAAAAACAGGTCCTAGTCATCAAGAAAGAGGTGAATGAAAATTTCGCTCAGATACAAGATAGCTTTAAGGAAGAGAAATTCCAAATCAAACAGGAAGCGGAAGCCAGCAGAATGAGACAAGAGAGATTTGAGAATGAATTCTAATCACGTCTAGAAAGGATTGAAGAGAAAAAATGTCAGATGGAAATACAGATAATGTCACAGGAAGAAATTGCAATGAGGGATAGGAAATTGAATTTTGAGAGTCAATATGACCTCAAGAAAACAGTGTGGGTAGATTCAGAGACCCAAGGCACATAAAAGACAGGGAATTAGGAGGGGAGGGCCCTTAGAAAATCCGAGGATTTCCTATGGCAATGTCAACCCCATATGCAAACCAAACAACTGGACAAGTATAAAACATCAGTAAGTCTAATGAGGATTGTGAAGGACAACACGTATTTTACCACGACCCTTTTTATTTCGTATTTCTATTGTTATTACAATCTCTCTGGTTGGCATAGATTAATAGGCTATTACCAGACTAGACATATGTTACTGGTTGATAGGCCGTGGTACTTCATAATCCATGACATCCTCCCCACCCTGGTCTATCTCCAGCGGGATGACCTGCTGCACTGGGCGAGTTATTATGGTCCCCATTGAGTCCTTGAGTATTGCAAGTCTTGTCACTCCGTCTCTCCCAAGTCGGAGCTCCGCTATGCGGACCTTCCTCCACGTGTGCCGGGGTTGGCTGTCTTCTTGCAGAAGCGCTACGTCTACATATCGCAGTTGCGCAATGTTGCCTCGAGGATGAGGGACTTCATGAAAGCTCCTCAGCTCCATGAGGTATTCCTTAGTCCAGTGCTTCCAGAAGCCGTCAGTGATCTTTTGTCGTGCAGTAAACTCCCTTGTCAGGTTCGTTCTCAACGTTGGTTCTGGTCCAGTTGGTAGGGTAGTTAGTCTTTGTCCGGTCAAGAAGTGGGCGGGAGTCAGAGCTTCTGCTCTGTCTTCATTTTGAGTGATGGGTCGTGAGCTGATGGCGGCTTCAATATTCACTAGGATGGTATTTAGCCTTTCCTCGGTTGTCAATGCCTTGCCTAACACCTTCCTCACGCATCGTTTTGTAGTGCTAACCAGATCTGATGACATGACTGTGTAATTCCAAAATGTTACTGAAGATTACAGTGTGTCTCACTGTGTCATTATTTAACTCATATATTTATGTGGCATCTGTCATAACTTAACTTTTTCTTTAGCTTCTAAATTGTGTTGTAGCTTGTGCTATTGTAGATTATGAATGACGACTTATAATGGTCACTGTACTAATTTCTCTTCTGAGTGACCAGGCAATGCCTTTCACTACTTTACAATATCTTTTTAACTTGTACCTATGGTAGCATCTGACCATAGTCTATCAGACATACTCTCCGCTATCAGCCTGAAAATCACAAACTGCTTAAACATTGCTCATATCAATGCTCATACATTAGTTGACTCCTCTCACTATTCTGAATTTTGTCACGTCTTTGGTGGTTCGTCTTTTGACATAATTGCAGTAAGTGAGTCCTTTTGCAAGCCCTCAATTCCAGATGCTGCTGTCTCTCTCACTGGCTATAAAGTCATTAGAAATGACAGATTAACCGTCGGAGGAGGTGGTGTTGCAATTTACCTTAGGGATAACATAAAGTATAGCGTGCTATGTCAGTCTCCTGGTGAATATAATAAGAAGCCTGAATACATTATACTTGACATTTCTCTTACCGAAACTAAAATTCTCTTTGCTTGTGTGTACCGTCCACCGAAATCTGGCTACCAAGATATTTTTCTGAATGACATGTACAGGTTCATTCTTGATTATAAATATGTTTTTATTGTTGGGGACGTTAATGCTCGGTTTAGTAGTGGAGCTTTTGAAACTGAACAGGTATGTGATGTGCTCTGTTCCTGTAATGTTGAATGTTTACCATTCGATACTACATTTCACACAGCTACTTGTGACAGCTCTCTCGATATTATCTCTTCAAACTGTAATGACCTCGTTGTTGACTACCGACAAGAACCAGCTGCTGGATATTAAAACGGATGCAGAATTACTCCCTTGGCAGAATTTCTACCAATCCACTGACATAGATGAGAAAGTGACTCTATTTAATGATTGTGATGCATGCACCGCAAAAGAAAGTGGATATAAAACATAACTCTGCTCCGTGGATCAGTAAAGAAATCAAAACGCTTTTAAAGAAACGTGATAAAGCACGTAGAACATTTATTAAATCTAAACTTACCGTTGACTATGACAGAATTCTGCGTAATAAGACAAAACAAACAATCAGAAACACAAAAGTGAAATATATGTACTACCTCTTCACTGACTGCAAAACCACCTCCGGCAGATAGCGTGCTGCAAAATCATTGGGAGTTGGTGCCAGTTCAGTCACTGATGTTGAGATGCCTGTCTCTGCATCACAATTAAATGAACATTACTCAAATGTTGCTTCAATTGGTGATGTATTAAGAGTATCAGAGACCGTCATGAAATACACATCCATCCCTCCCCCTGCCCATGAAAAAATTTTCGTTATGTATGTTTACCCTCACCAGATTGTGAAAGCCATCAAAGCAATTCGTACAAAAGCAAGAGGCCCTGATAGCATCCCAATTTCTCTTATTTCTAACTCTCTTGAAGTATTTCTACCCACAATTATCCATCTATTAAATTTCTCTCTACAAAGTGGAGTATACCCGTCTCTTTGGAAGTGTGCTAACATACGTCCAGTGCCAAAAAATAAAACCCCACTAGCTGTAGTGACTTTAGACCAATAAATATCCTTTGTGCCCTTAGTAAAGCGCTTGAGAAAATAGTTCATGAACAAGTATGTGAATACCTAACTAAATTTAATATCTTCAATCCTTACCAATCTGGGTTTAAAAAGGGTCATAGCACCACCACTGCATTGTTAAAGGTCAGCGAGGATATACGCTCAGCTATGGACAAGCGTCAGCTTACAATCCTATGTCTTTTCGATTTCAGTAAGGCTTTTGACAGTGTGAACACAATATACTTCTTGCAAAGCTGAAATCTTTTGACTTTTCTCAGAGTGCTCTTTCCTGGTTCAAATCCTACCTTTCCATGTGTACACAGAGAGTGGTCCTCGCGGATGGCTCCTCCTCAGACTGGAAATCGGTAGAAAGTGGAGTACCTCAGTGATCTGTCTTAGGTCCACTATGCTTCTCGATATATATAAACGATGTTTCTAATGAATTCCGAAATATTTCTGTTCATATATACGCTGATGACCTCCAAGCCTATTTTCACCTCACGCCTAACACTGCATGTGATCGTATAAATCTGTTTAATGAAGACATTGACAGGCTTTGGAATGGGCCCTAAATCATAATCTTAACTTGAACATATCTAAAACACAACTTATATCCATTGGATGTTCAAAACTTCTAAATTCAGTAGATTTTAATTCACTACCACCCATCAAGATACTAGATAATAATATTAAATAGAGCAACACTGTCAATAATCTCTGAGTGATATTTGATAGAACACTGTCGTGGGCAGAGCATACGTCTAATGTGGTAAGGAAGGTTGTATCAACTATGCATCTCCTGAAAATAACTGTTTCTTACACCCCTCCTAACATACGTAAGCTCTTCGTCCAAACTCTCATTTTTCCAATCATTGATTATGGCTCTGCCGTATACAATGATTTACCAGAAACACAGAACATCAAATTACAAAGAGTCCAGAATGCATGTGTTCGGTACATTCTGGATGTAAGGCGAGATGAACATATCACACCTTACTACGTGCAGCTGAAATGGCTGAAACTCCACGAGCGCAGGCAGTTATCAGTTGCCATTCTGGCACATAAAATATTACATACCAAGACCCCGTTATATCTCTACAATGTCTTTACACCAATGCATTCTGTTCATAATCGAGAAAATAGATACACAAAATTAACACTCCAGATTCCTATACAGCGAACCATGAAGTTCAATAAATCTTTTGTTTGCACCGCCTCACGCCTCTTCAACACCTTCGATTTATATAAGTTCGTCAACATTGCAAGCACTGCAGCTTTCAAAAGACACCTTTCATCCTGCATCTTGGAGCAGTATACCTCTCACATTTGATTACTGTATTATGTTAAAATACTTTTTTTAAAGTTCAATTATAACACAAGGTCAATAGCTGACAACCTGTCTACTTTAATAGCTTTTCTTGTACAGTATATGGTGTTTGTTTTTCGGGCTGATAGTCTGTATGCACTCTCACTCTTTTGTATATAATTTTTCCATTATCATTATTATTATTATTATTATTATTGTATTGTTACTATCTTTTTGTTACTATAATTGTTAGACTATGATTATTTATATTGTGAATGTAAGTGAAATGTTTCATTTTTATAAGCCCTAATCTTATTTTATGTAGGGCGCTACTGTAAAGGAGCTCAAGTGTAGCCGTGAAAATAAAATCAATCAATCAATCAATCCCCACCAAGCCGCCCGTGGAGCAATGAATCGCCATTTGACGGAATGCTGTGCTAGGTACTGATGGACGGATGATCCGGTGAGGTGTTGCCATAGTGAAGACAATTCTTTGTTAGTAGCGTGGAATGTCTGTCGTTATCCGTATAGATTACTAGCTGAAGTACCCGTGCTTCGCTACGCGTCATAAATAAATTAAAATGTGAAGGTGACAGTTAAAACAGGGGATAGGCGAGGTGCTGCGCAGAGGGACATTAGGGATGGAACATTTTGTCCAACTACACCGCTCGGCGTTGACCGTGTTTTATAGCACAAATTTAGGTTTTACTCGCTAACAGTTGCAGATACCTTTCGGATAGAAAATGTAATTTTAAACCTCGCATATGCCATCAAAAGTTTGCTATTTCTTAGCGTTCTCTTTTTATTTGAAATGGAAATATGAAAGTTTGAAACCAAAGGGTGTAGTGACGTCACTAAAATGGTCGCCATTTTAAATAGTGCAAAGTATTGAAATCAAAAGTAACCTATATGTTAACCAGGTAAATCAGCTACTTCCATGTAAAATTCACGTAAATCGGACCAGTGGTACTTGCGAGATTGAGTAATACACAGACACACACCATCTCAATTTTAGCCTCGCATCGCTCGCGTCATAGTCGTATCATATTGTTTTTCAATGAAATGCAGGTTTAACCCCGTTAACACCCCTTTAGAACCTGAATACCCAAAAATCCCTCCTTAGTAGACGTTTTCGACACACAACAAACAAACATATCCCCAAAATATCATTCTTCTAACTTTGATAGTTTTGGTTGGTCGATGAGAGCAAACATCCAAAAATCCTTCCTTAGTGGACGTTTTTCTTCCAGAAGTTCACCCTTCCCCATATGCCCCTTAAATTGCATTTATGAAAACACGGTCGAACACCTATTTATTTTATTTATTTATTCATTTGTTTATTTATTTTTAAGCTGATAGATTTCCTCCGAGTTTCAGATTCCTCCCTATGTCGTTTAAGAGATACACGCTCAGTTAGGAATCTTTCAACCCCCACTTTTCATCCCTTTCACCTCATAATATACACTACATCGAAAAACCATTAGACATGTGTCAGCTTATTTTTAATGATTAGTATATGTGCCAAGTATCACATCCCCAAATGAAACCACTCGTGAGATATTGTTATTCAATGGAAAGAACGTTTACCCCCTTAACACCTCTTTAGAACCTGAATATCCAAAACTCTTTCCTTAGTGGACGTTTTCGACATACAACGAACATATCCCCAAAATTTCATGTTTCTAACTTCAATAATTTTGGCTGGGCGATGATGAGTGAGTGAGTCAGTCAAGACATTTTCTTTCATTTATTTTTGATAATTTCACCCCTCCCCATGAACCCCTTAAATTGGATTTATGAAACAAACGGTCAAACACCTATTTACTTATTTAAAGCTGTTTTCCCCCTGAGTTTGATGAGTGAGTAAGTGAGTCAATCAGTTAGGACACTTTCTTTCCTGTTTTTTTCTCCCAGAATTTCACCCCTCTCCAAGGGCCCCTTAAATTGGATTTATGAAAAAACGTTCGAACACCTATTTACTTGTATTTTAAGCTGTTTTTTTCCACCGAATTTCAAACTTCACGCCTATGTCGTTTCAGAGATACACGCTCCGTCAAGAATCCCTCAAACCCCAATTTTCACCCCTTTCACCTCATAATATACACCACATCGATAAACCCTTAGACATATGTCTGATTATTTTTAATGATTAGTTTATATACCGAATATCACATCCCCAAGCAAACAACTCATGAGATATCGTTATTCAATGAAATGCACGTTTACCCCCTTGACACGTCTCTAAAACCCGAATAAACAAAAATCATTCCTTAGTTGACGTTTTCGACATACAGCGAACATATTCCCAAAATTTCATGTTTCCAACTTTAATAGTTTTCGCTGGGCGTGATGAGTGAGTGAGTCAGACAGGACATTTTCTTTCATTTATTTTACCAGAATTTCACCCCTCCCCATGGGCCCCTTAAATTTGATTGATTAAAAAACGCTTGAACACCTATTAACTTATTTCTTAAGCTGTCTTTTTCCCCTGAGTCAGTCGGTTAGGACACTTTCTCTCCTTTTTTCCCCAGAATTTCACCCCACCCCATTGGCTCCTTAAATTAATTTATGAAAAAAACAGTCGAAAACCGATTTACTTACTTTTTAAGCTGATTTTTTTTCGCTGAGTTACAAATTTCTCGCCTATGTCGTTTAAGAGATAGGCCTACACGCTCCATTAGAAATCCTTCAACCCCCACTTTTCAGCCCTTTCACCTCATAATAATACACCACATCGAAAAACGCTTAGACACATGTCTGCGTATTTTTAATGATTAGTTTATATGCCGAGAATCACATCCACAAATGAAACCACTCGTGAGATATTGATATTCAATGAAATGTAGGTTTAACCACCTTAAGACCCCTTTAGAACCCGAATATCCAAAAAACCTCCCTTAGTGTACGGTTTTGACATACAACGAACATATCCCCGAAATGTCATGTTTCCAACTTCAATATTTTTGGCTGGGCGATGATGAGTGAGTGAATGAGTCAGGACATTTCCTTTCAATTTTTAGCCTACTTTCGATTTTTGCAAAAAATGAAAGTAGACTTATGAGATCAACACAGGGCGAAAAAAGTGTGTCTGTCTGTGTGTGTGTATGTGTGTGTGTGAGTCTGTGTGTGTGAGTCTGTGTGTGTGTATGTGTGTGTGTGAGTCTGTGTGTGTGTGTGTGAGTGTGTGTACTCTGAATGTCTGTCCCCCCCTATCAATTCGAACACGGTGAATGCGAATTGAACGAAATTTGGTACAAAGGTAGCACTAGCAAAGGACACCTCAGTGTCATGTTTTATATCGCCGCCATCTTTACTAAAACTGAATGGCGGCCTCTCAAACGTTCAAAACGTAAAATCAAATAACGACTAACCAAATCATCCAATCTCTACCAAATTTGGTAACAACATACCTTCGTATAGGATGCGTCTTGTGACCAAACTACAAGGTCGTCCGCCATACCATTTCAGGATGGCGGCCGTGCGAATTATGCAAACTTTATAATCCATATCATGGGACCCACCAGTTCCGATTATCGAGCCGAGAATCGTTTTAACTGTTCTAAAGGAAGAGGCACGTACGAAATTAAAAGTTTATTTTGTAATACTATAGTGCAGACGTGATTTTAAAAAGCTCAGCTGATTCATTAATAAGACAAGATGGCAGCGGATATCTTGTGCCTGACTTATATTTCACTAATTTGAGTATTGAATGCAATATAGCGTACTGATAAAAAATAAATAAACTTTGTATGAAATGCTTTATATATAA
The DNA here is from genome assembly GCA_946902985.2 of Meconema thalassinum. Classification (NCBI taxonomy): domain Eukaryota; kingdom Metazoa; phylum Arthropoda; class Insecta; order Orthoptera; family Tettigoniidae; genus Meconema; species Meconema thalassinum. Next base: position 596,463,552 of record OX336388.2, on the reverse strand, counting down.
ATAATATACTCCAGTGATGAAATCGTTTAGTATAAATCATTATTTGCTAACAAGTTCTATGTAAGTCATTTTAAATAGAACGATATTCGTTGACACAATTAGCTCAGTGGTAGAGCGATAGCCTGTCGCTCAGATTCCTATGGTTCAAACCCGATCAGACCTAGTTTTTTTGCTTGAAATGTTATATGTTTATTGTTTTGTAATGACTCAGATGTTTTAAAATTAAGCGTTATATTGTGCAAATTATGGTGTAAAATATATATTTAATTAAAACATAATTCGCCAGCAGATTTACTCGAGACATCTAGCTGCCAAAAAGGTAACTTCCAGATTTTATTGAAAAGTTTCTTCTTCTGGCCGCTAGAATGCACTCGCTCTGTTAGGATTATATTGTTCGATATTTCACCACTAGATGTCCCGACTAGTCTACGTGGGGATCCATTGATTACTATACCATTATCATTCTATGCGCATCGAATTTGAAGAATGACAAGTTGATACTACGATACATTTTAACTTTTTATTTTAAAGGGTTTGTAACAGCCTATTTTGCGTTACTTGAAAATGTTATTAAGCGTTATATTGTCCACATTATGGTGTAAAATATATATTTAATTAAAACATAATTCGCCAGCAGATTTACTCGAGACATCTAGCTGCCAAAAAGGTAACTTCCAGATTTTATTGAAAAGTTTCTTATTCTGGCCGCTAGAATGCACTTGCTCTGTTAGGATTATATTATCGAAAATATCCACATAATTTGTATACACACGTCTCTGTAGGGCCATGGAAAGATTTGTTAATTCAATTAGGGTTGTGAAAGCCATGCACAACCAGACGTGTAAAGACATGCCTCAACTCAAAGTTGGATGTTGCCCACGGCAGGTCGTAATAATAATAATAATAATGTTATTGGTTTTACATCCCTTTTAACTACTGCTGCTTTTAGAGACACCGGGGTGTCGGAATTTTGGCCCGAAGGGGATCTTTAACGTGCCAGTAAATGTACTGACACGGCTCCCTCGCATTTGTGCACCCTCAAATGCCAGCTGACTGCGCCAGGATACGAACCTGCAACCTAGGGCCCAGCAAGCGAGAACGTTACCGCTGAGCCACGCCGCCAGTCCGGTCGATTATGTCTCCAGATCCATAACATTCTTGATATACTTCTTATCTTTCTTTCTTTCTTCAATGATGGTAGCAGTTTTTATCTAGGTCGTGGCGTTTTGTAGAGGTAAATCGTTTCTAAGGTCTTCAACAAAGAATAGTTCTATTATACTCTTTGATAATAACAACGAGTTATAACTATACTCATACATTTAGGAGAAAGTAGGCTATATGTTCTTTACTGAACATCTTGTTTTTCTTCAGAATTTCACCCCTCCCGATGAACCCCTTCAATTTGATTGAAAAACAAACTGTCGAAAAGCTATTTACTTACTTTAAAGCAGTTTTTTCCCGTGAGTTTGATGAGTGAGTCAGTCAGTCAATCAGTTAGGACACTTTCTTTCCTGTCCCTCCCCCCCGAATTTCACCCCTCCCCATGGGCCCCTTAAATTGGATTTATGGAAAAGCGGTCAAACACATATTTACTTATTTTTATGATGATTTTTTTTCCGCTGAGTTTCAAACTCCTCGCCTATGTCGTTTAAGAGATACACGCTCCGTTAGGAATCTTTCAATCCCCAATTTTCACCCCTTTAACCTCATAAACACATCGAAAAACCCTCAGACACGTGTCTTGTTACTTTTTAATGATAAGTTTATATGCCGTGTATCACATCCCCCAATGAAACCAATCGGGAGATATAGTTATTCAATGAAATGCAGGTTTAACCCCCTTAAGACCCCTTTAGAACCTGAATATCCGAAAATCCTCCCTTAGTAGACGGTTTTGACATACAATGAACATATCCCCAAATTGTCATGTTTCTAACTTCAATAATTTTGGCTAGGCGATGATGAGTGAGTGAGTAAGTGAGTGAGTCTGGACATTTTCTTTCAATTTTCTTTTTTCAGAATTTCACCCCTCCCCATGAACCCCTTAAATTTGATTTATGAAAAAAAAACTGTCGAAAAGCTATTTACTTACTTTAAAGCAGTTTTTCCCCCTGAGTTTGATGAGTGATCCAGTCAGTCAATCAGTTAGGACACTTTCTTTCCTGTTCCCCCCCCCAGAATTTCGTCTCTCCCCATGGGCCCCTTAAATTGGATTTATGAAAAAACTGTCAAACACATATTTACTTCTTTTTTATGTTGATTTTTTTTCGCTGTGTTTCAAACTCCTCGCCTATGTCGTTTAAGAGACACACGCTCCGTTAAGAATCTTTTAATCCCCACTTTTCACCCCTTTCACCTCATAATATACACCACATCGAAAAACCCTCAGACACATGTCTTCTTATTAGCCTACTTTCGATTTTTGCAAAAAATGAAAGTAGACTTATGAGATCAACACAGGGCGAAAAAAAGTGTGTCTGTCTGTGTGTGTGTATGTGTGTGTGTGAGTCTGTGTGTGTGTGTGTGTGTCTGTGTGTCTGTGTGTGTGTGAGTGTGTGTACTCTGAATGTCTGTCCCCCCCTATCAATTCGAACACGGTGAATGCGAATTGAACGAAATTTGGTACAAAGGTAGCACTAGCAAAGGACACCTCAGTGTCATGTTTTATATCTCCGCCATCTTGACGGAAACGTAATGGCGGCCACACAAATGTTCAAAGCTTAAATCAAATTACGACTAACCTAATCATCCGATCTCTACCAAATTTTGCAACGACATACCTTTATGGGGGGAGCATCCTTTGACAAAACCAATAGGTCATCAGCGTAATAGTTTGCGGATGGCGGCCATCTTTGTGTGAAAATCGATTCCCCTTATTAATTCGAACACGGTGCAACCGAATGGAACGAAATTTGGTACAGAGGTAGTACTAACAAAAGGCACCTCAGTGTCATGTTTTATATCGCCGCCATCTTGACGGAAACGTAATGGCGGCCACACAAATGTTCAAAGCTTAAATCAAATTACGATTAACCTAATCATCCGATCTCTACAAAATTTTGCAACGACATACCTTTATGGGGGGGCATCCTTTGACCAAACCAATAGGTCATCAGCGTAATAGTTTGCGGATGGCGGCCATCTTTGTGTGAAAATCGATTCCCCCTATTAATTCGAACACGGTGCAACCGAATGGAACGAAATTTGGTACAGAGGTAGTACTAACAAAAGACACCTCAGTGTCATGTTTTATATCGCCGCCATCTTGACGGAAACGTAATGGCGGCCACACAAATGTTCAAAGCTTAAATCAAATTACGATTAACCTAATCATCCGATCTCTACCAAATTTTGCAACTACATACCTTTATGGAGGGAGCATCCTTTGACCAATCTAATAGGTCATTCACCTGATAGTTTGCGGATGGCGGCCATCTTTATGTCAAAATTGATTCCCCCTATTAATTCGAACACGGTGGAACCGAATGGAACGAAATTTGGTACAGAGGTAGCACTAGCAAAGGGCACCTCAGTGTCATGTTTTATATCGCCGCCATCTTGACTGAAACGTAATGGCGGCCACACGAATGTTCAAAGCTTAAATCAAATTACGATTAACCTAATCATCCGATCTCTACCAAATTTTGCAACTACATACCTTTATGGAGGGAGCATCCTTTGACCAATCTAATAGGTCATTCACCTAATAGTTTGCGGATGGAGGCCATCTTTATGTCAAAATTGATTCCCCCTATTAATTCGAACACGGTGGAACCGAATGGAACGAAATTTGGTACAGAGGTAGTACTAGCAAAGGGCACCTCAGTGTCATGTTTTATATCGCCGCCATCTTGACTGAAACGTAATGGCGGCCACACGAATGTTCAAAGCTTAAATCAAATTACGATTAACCTAATCATCCGATCTCTACCAAATTTTGCAACTACATACCTTTATGGAGGGAGCATCCTTTGACCAATCTAATAGGTCATTCGCCTAATAGTTTGCGGATGGCGGCCATCTTTGTGTCAGAATCGATTCCCATATTAATTCAAACACGCTGAAACCAAATGGAACGAAATTTGGTATAGAGGTAGCACTAGCAAAGGGCACCTCATTGTCATGTTTTATATCACCGCTATCTTGATGGAAACGTAATCGCGGCCACCCAAATGTTAAAAGCTAAAATGTAATTACGACCAACCTAATAATCTAGTCTCTACCTAATTTTGCAACACCATATCTTTATGTGGGAAACATATTCTGACCAAACTGCAAGAACATCAGCCCAATAGTTTGCAGATGGTGGCCAAGTATGTGTGCAAATCGATTCCCCCTATCAATTCAAACACGGTGAAACCGAATTGAACGAAATTTGGTACAGAGGTAGCACTAGCAAAGGGCACCTCATATTCATGTTTAATATCCCTAGAGCACGTTGTATTTCAACAAGCTCCTACAACCAACATTCAATCATACTCCTTGAAAAGGACAAAGAGTTATAACAATACCCATGCATTTAGGAGAAAGTAGGCTATATGTTCTTTACTGAACATCTTGTTTAATGATGAGTTTATATGCCGAGTATCACATCCCCCCATGAAACCAATCTGGAGATATTGCTATTCAATTAAATGCAGGTCTACCCCCTTAACACCCCTTTAGAACCTGAATAGCCAAAATTTCTCTCTTAGTGGGCATTTGCGGCCCTTGAGGAAGCTGCATACCAGATTTCATTCCAATCCGTTCGCTGGTTGATGAATAAATGAATGAGTCAGTGAGTGAGTGAGTGGTATTTGAAAAATATATAGTAGAAAGAAGATAGTGTCAAGTCTTTGTTATGCTAAACTCGGTTGACAGTGCTGTGTGAGCAGTTGAGTAACTAACGGGATTTCAAGTAAAGATCCTCATTTTCTATACCGGTAGTGCTGAGCGCAATTGGCATCAAGTCGGCCGTGTCTCGACTTGAGCTATGTTGCCATGGAAACTATCTATCTTGCCATTCCTTCATGAGTATATTTTATGATTTAATTAGCCTGTTTTTGAGTGAAAAAGGGCCAAAATCAGAAGAATGAGAAAGACTATCGAAAATTCATGTAGCCAGCGGTTCCTTCTGGGTCCTAAACTATGTGTATGCAAAATATGGTTGAGATTGGTGGAATGGTGTAGATTTGCATACGGAACCAACATATATACATACATACAGACTTTCACTTTTATATATTAGATGTGTGGCAACCCTCGTCTTCCTGCAAACCTTTGTAATGCGAGGAAAAATGTTTCAGTCGTATCTGGACATAATTCCAGGTGCAAGGCCCTTGTAGATGCACACGTGAAGAGAGCAATGTAGCATTTCTTCGATTCTCTCTCCGCCATGATTTATAAAGGCCTTGCAAAGTCAATGCCAGTCACTTCGAAGGGTTGCGAGGGCTTTACACGGTCGGTTGGCAAGGGTGCTGCAGTTGCCTGGCCAAAGTGGTTGTGTGCTATTTTACAAGGCAGTCAATTGCGCAGAATTTTCTTTACGATTTGCCGGGTTCGAAGAATCCAATATTCTGATCATAGCTCTGACCGTACTATCCGTACACCTATGTGATGGAGCCTGATGTGGATCTGCCTTATTAGAAGTCGCGTGAAAGTGTGGGGCCCATCCAAAAGCACTGGATGCTTTTCTGTCTGTGTCAGATCTGCATTTTGAAGTCGACCACCAAGTCGAATCAGGTCGTCTTGAATATATGGACTGAATCTTGCAATCTTGGACATACTGGGAACTGGAAGGTTTTTCTTCAAGGCTGTGAGTTCCAGACCGAAACACACTTCTTGAACCTGACGTATCCAGTAAAGTCGGCCATCATTTAGTTCCTTTTCTGTCAGATACTTGGGGTATTGAACTCTTTCCTTGATCGCTCTGACAAACCGCAAAACCAAGTAAGTAACATTTATCAGTTTCCAATATGAGCTGAATCTTAATACATCTAAGATGGGTTCAGTGGCGGTGATCACAAACACGTTAGGCATCTTTCTGATTTCGGGTAGTGTTAGGTGTTCCGTTGTTATGTCAGGTGGCCAGGTATCACTCTGAGTAAGCCAGTGGGGACCACACCACCACGTGTCAAAAGATGGTAGCTGGCCTGCGTCTACTCCTCGCGTGAGATAATCTGCAAGGTTTTGGTCTCCGGGACGATGTCGCCACTGGCTGGGAGTTGTGTGGCTAATTATCTCTGTTACACGATTGACAACGAAAGTCTTCCACTTGTTTGGATCGATTTTTAACCATCCCAACGTCACTGCAGGGTAGCTCCACAGGGTAGCCCTATTGAGATCATAACCGGATTCTTCACAAAAGTAGCGCAGAAGGCGCGTGCCTATAAGTGCAGCTAGCAGCTCTAATCTTGGAAGCGTAACTTTCTTCACTGGTGCTAGTCTGTTTCTGCTGCAAATTATGCGGGCGGAGGTGGTATAGTCCCGTGATGATTTCATATAAATAACTGCTCCGTATGCCCTCTCAGAGGAATCACAGAATACGTGCACATGTGATTCGTGACTTGTTTTCCCTATCCCGATCCATCTGGGAATGTGTACAGATGACAATAAGTGAAGTTTGTTAAGCCAAGAGTGCCAATTCTTAGCAGTATCTGGAGGTAGTAACTCGTCCCACGTCAATCCTCTTAGCCAGATATCCTGAAATATTAATTTGGCAACAATTCCCACTGGTGCGAAAAGTCCAAGTGGATCGTAGAACTGGGTGGCGCGACGAAGAATGTTCTCCTTGGTTCCTGGTTTATGTATGAAATCGTAAGGAATCTTCTCCTTGTTAGTGAAGAAACAATCTTCAACCGTATTCCAGTCTACTCCTAGAACAATCGTCACTCTTCTTTCCTCCAGATGTTCCTTGCGCCATAGCGCCTTTAACTGTTCCGAGTTGGTCGCCTACTTGGAAAGTGAGAGTTTAATTTGTTGCAAAAGTGCGGTGAGTTCATGATATATGGCAATTACCTTTGTGTCATCATCTACACTTACGATGAAGTCATCCATAAACATAAATTTGTCCACTAACTCTGATGCAACTGCATATCTCTCCTGAATCAGTGTGGCTGTTTCCCATATAGTGGCCGACAGAAGGAATGGACTAGACGTCAATCCAAATGGTAGGCATTTAAAACGATAGGATATCAACTCGTTTAATGTATTATAAAACCCTTCCTCCCTCTGCTCGACACAATACCATAGAAATCTCGTAAAATCCCTATCATCTTCGTTGAGTGTCAATTGTAAGAACGCTTGCTCACCGTTGCAGACAATTGCCTTGGAGTGTTTTCTAAATCTCAACAGTATCTCTAGAATTTCTGGTAACAAGTTAGGACCCATTTCGAGCACGTCATTTGGTGATGGAGAGTCTATTTCGTTAGAGGATGCGTCGAAAACGACTCTGTATTTTGTGCTACTCCCGTTGGATTTCTTTACGATGTGGTTGGGTAGGTCATCTCCAGAGTAGTCATTGTGAGGAGCAACCTCTACTTGATCTCTCCGTATATAATCTAACATGTGTTTCTGGTAAATGGATTTCAGCTCATCATTCCCTTGTAGTCTGTTTTTCAATGATGAGAATCGCCTTTCTGCTATTGTGAAGGTGGAAGAAAAGAGAACCCCCTCTTTCCTAGGCAACGAGACAACTCTCCTCCCATCCTCTTTATGGTAGGTGTTATGGAAATCTTGAGAATAGCGTGATCCTTGGGTGACAGTGTTCGCCCTTGATGTTCCTTAATGCCAATAGCTTCGAACTCCCAAAACTGACGTAGACTGTCATCAGAGATTTCATCTACAGCAGAAGAAATGTGATGGACCATTATCTGGTTGACTGTGACGCCTGTCCTATTTCCACTGAGAATATACCCAAATAGTAGGAAGGAGTACCAGTGATAGTGACACTCTAATGGGTTCTCTTGTTGTAACTATCTGCCAGTAGGAATCAGCACCTATGACTGCCTCGATTGGAAGATCCGTGGCGTGGTCATCTCTCGGATCTGCTAACTTTATCTTCCTTGACGAGCGGTCGGCTGTGGGGTGTAGGTTCTGTGACTTTCGAACGCTATAATCGAGACTTGAGCTCTGGTTGAATAAGCCGCATGTGAAAGCCGACCTTCCTTCCAGTGTTCTGAGTATTGGAGGGTGATTCAAACGTGGTTATATCTAGGGTATTGCGCTCAGTGACATTAAGCTGCAGTCAATCAGAGAGTTGTGGATGAAGTTCGATTGACTTCCCACGTCCAGAATACAACGGATTAATTTGCTTCGCCCTGTCGGCCCCTTGATCCATACTCGTGCCGTCTGTAGGTGAGTGAAATCGTACGTGGCGACCCCTATCTTGCCTACGGAGGTTCGCAAGTTGTTACCTTCAGAGCCGACGGACACATGATATGGCCCACGATATTTGGTGCAAGTCGTCTTCCCCTTCTTGAAACAGTTGATTGTATTGTGCCCTCGGCGGAGGCAAAGTAAGCATCTATTTGTTGCCTTAAATCTCTCAATCCTCGCCTGGGGGTCCTTCATCTGCTGGCAATCCTGACCCCAGTGACGTCGGTTTTCGCAATACACGCAGAACGGATCTATACCCCGTTTCTGTCTTTCTTTTGTTTGTTGGTTTTCGTATGCACGTGAAGATTGGCTACTGTGGGCACTAAATTGGTAACCAACCGGGCATCTCCCCTTATCTTTTGCGCATTGAGGACTCCTTCAACTTCTTCGTTGAGGAACACCATCATTTGGCTGGTGTCTCCTTCTTGTATGCCTAGTCTTTTAGCGTGGATAAGCCAGGGGCGGCATATGTCTTCCGGAAAGGCTCTTAGTAATTTGGGTGCCAAGAATCGACCATATGCGTCGACATATTCTCCTAGTGATTCCAATGCTTCGATACGGCGGTGAAATTCAATGTAGGTTGCATTTCATACCTCAGGAGCTCCTGAGACTGCAACTTCGAGGCTTTCTAAGTAATCGAGATGAGATCGAACAATTCTATTCTTATCGCCGTATCGTGCTGTCAGAATTTGTTTAACCTGCTCAAAGCTACTTGCTGTTATGGATATCCCATCTACAAGACGTTTAGGTTCGTCTTCCAAGTATCCGCGGAGAAACGCATGTTTGTTAATGACGGACACTGAAGATTTTTTTGTCAATGGAGCACTCAAACTGCTCCCAACATGCTGGCAATTCTTCTATGTTCCCCGAGAATGACTGCAATTTGATATTAGGAAGATTTATATCCTGTGTAGTTGAGGGTCGAACGAAGGTGCTAGGAGATGGAGTGGTTAAATCGGTCTCCCTCCCAAAGCATATCTGTTCCATGAGGCCCGTGGCCTTTCTGACCCAGTTTGGAGTCACTTACATGGCGCGCTTTTTTGAACCCATTGTTGGATTTTGACAAATGTGGTGTTGTAGAACTCAGGGTGACGCCCTCTTTTCTATGGACAACTCATTTCCACTCCAAAATAAAACCTACCCCTACGAGGGGGTGAAAGAATATTTTTTTAGGTAAGCATTGATTTCCAAGTACAACATGTATGCGGCTTAATGCTATGAGGAAATTAAACGTTGTTCCGCACAAAATACATGTGTACGGTCGGATGCCACTATAATTTAACTAGTGAAACTTGGTCTATTGGTGTAGCAGAAAAGTGGAGAATTGAGTGTTTGAAATATGGCGTTACAGGAGAATGATGAAGATGAGATGGGTAAATAGGGTTACAAACAAAGAGGTATTAAGACGAGTGGGAGAGGAGAGATGTTTCTGGCGACTGCTAACGAAGTAAAGAGATAGGTTGGTAGGACACATACTAAGAGACCTAGGAATAGCAAGCTTAGTTATGGAAGAAAGGGTTGAGGACAAGAACTGTAGGGGTAGACCAAGGTTAGAATATGTTAAACAGATAGCCTTGGATGTAGAGTATGGTAGCTATATAGAGATGAAACGATTAGCTCATGTCAGGAAGGCATGGAGAGCTGTATTAAACCAGTCAAAAGGCTGAAGACTCAAATAACAACATGTAGAGCTTACCAAAATAATGTTGTATAATGGTTAATGCTAGTCAACAAAGAGTATTGCATTACTAAAACCCATGACACGATACCTGAGGGCTTTTCTAAATTTATTTCAATATGCCTTTAACCCTTTAACCCTTTAACCCAGTTCGCAAGATTCATAACTGCAGTTATGGAAAAACAAAAATTCTACATTTAAAAACGAGCAAGTCAATGTACACTGGAAAATGTTGTAAACACTCAAGTGCACAAAACAAATTACATTATTAACTGTCAGGTTGGCCGAGTGGTTAAGGCGTTTGACTTAAGTTCACATTTTCAATACATGAAAGCAAGGGTTTGAACCCCTTACCTGACATAACTATTGCTTTAACATGGCTTAGCAATATTGTATTATTATAATTAGGGCTCGGATTTTTAGGTGCTGAAAGTCGGGAATTTTTTTTAATGTATTAAAATACCTGAAATATGTGACAAAAAAGTAAAAATATTTAATTATAATTTCGTTTATTAATGTGAATATAAACAATATACAGTACCCACGAATGCAATTTATTCTATGTCTCACTGACTGCTGAAGCATTACAATACACAACGAGATACATCTTTAGCTTGTCCATCACGAATGACCGATGATTATCGCGAAACACTTATTCTGAAGGCGCAAAACTGCGGCTATAAGTTTCTTACCCTTGAGGTATTGTGTAACTTGAGATCACTGTTAAGCCTTGATTGCATTCCCACATGGTTGGCAGAACAGAACGCCCCCATCAGGAGTAAAATTATCTTTAAATTCTGCAAGAGACGATATCTTGTAGTTGTTTTTAATTTAGGCATCGTAGAACTGCCTTACACTGAAATGAACTGCATGTGAGTGACACTGGTTCCAGGTAGCTGGGGGAGGTCTAGCAGGTGGTGCAATATGGCTATGGACGAGGAAATCCCTGGCTTCCACAGTGAGTGGCACTGGGCGACAAGTTAAGAATAACACAGTTGCAAGCTGACATACGCTCTGCTTGAAGATTAGGTTGCTCACAGGTTCTTCCCCGTTGAAGTAATACAGAACAAAAATGCAATAAACTGAATTATCTAGTATACGGATTTTTAAAAATGTAAATATTATGTCTTTTTATGTGCTAATAAGTGAAAAAGAGGAATTTATGTATTTATAGAAAAAATGCTTAAAATATGTATTTACATAGAAACATATTTATTTACCTAAAAATCCTAGCCCTAATTATAATACTCAATACACAAACCATATATAGAGTGTATTGTTTAAGTCTACTCTCTCTTTCTAAACATAGCTAGAGACTGATGATGGTTAACAATTGCATTAATCGTGGGGGGATATAGTGATAGTAATTAAGAAAAACAGACAGTAACCATAAAATATTTTTCTTAATTTCATTTTATAATACACACTGAATACAACTCTCTATCTCTTTACCATTGTTTGATATAGATTTTTAAACATAACGCTTGTTGTAGATCCTTTTATAACTTTCTCCATTTACTCTTGTTCTTAAAAACTGGGGAAGCCGCAATGGTTTTAAAGACATAAAACCCTCATCCTCTTCTTCTTCTTCTTCTTCATCATCATCATAATCATCATCATTATGAATATTAACATCAAAATTATTATAGTCATTGGTACCATCATTATCATCATCATCATCCTCAACATCACTAGAACTAACCAATTCCTCTTGTTCCTTTTCAACAGGGACCTCTTGAAGTGTCTGTGTTGCTTTTGATAGTGTTAAGGGTTTTTTGAACGTTGACAACTGCCCTAACATGACTTTTTGAGGAGATGATAATTGCTTTTCAACAAACAATGCACTATCTTGAGCAGCAATATTATTTTCTTGAACTCGCTTTTTAGAATTGTCATGATATTTTGTTGACAACAACAGTGTTTTATCTGGTACACCACACACTTATGACCTTACCATTTTTACTTTCTAGATGACCTAGACATTTTGTTGTTCTTTGTTTTGAGCACTGCCAAAATATGATTCATTCACATTTTACCGCTTATAGTTATAAGAATAGCCATGATATAGTGCACGTGGTTTACCTTTATTGGTTATAGTATATTCCATAGTAGTAACTGACTTGTAAAGTTGATCTACTTACAACAAAGGTCAGAACAATTCTGGTGAAAGAGTGATTTTGTGTCGACGTTTTATATAGGATTATGTTGATGACTTATGTTGGTGGCTTATGTTGGTGGCTTATGTCGGTGGCTTATGTTGATGGCTTATGTTGGTGGCTTATGTTGGGGCTTATGTTGGTGGCTTATGTTGATGGATTATGTTGATGGCTTATGTTGGTGGCTTATGTTGGTGGTTTATGTTGGTGGCTTATGTTGGTGGATTATTTTGATGTCAGTTTTTGTTATTTAATGTATTTGATTGATTGAGAACCATAGTCAGAATTGAAACCCTGGACCTTAGAACCTCGGTTTGAACATTATTAGAATATTATTTCATTTTTCATGGTGCTACTTATAGTTATAAGAGTAACCATGATAGAGTGGACATTGTTTACCTTTATTGGTTATAGTGTATATCAAAAAATCTAATGTATACTAACTGTAGAATTATTCACAATGCAATTGAATATCAGTGTCAAATGACTCGGGGTGACCCCCCCCCCCCCCCCTTTCGAATATAGAGCACTACATTGATGATCACTCACACTTAAAACCTTACTATTTCTACTTTTTAGATTGGCTCAATTTTTTTTTTTACCTCTGATTTGAGCATTGCCAGAATATTATTCCTTTTACATTTTGTTGTTTGTAGTTATAAGAGTAGCCTTTATAGAGCACACTTTGTTTACCTCTGTTAGTTGTAGTAAGTTCTATAGTAGCAACTAACCTGTTAGTATGATTTGCACACTACAAAGGTTATAACTGTTTTGGTAATATAATTATTTAGCGTTGGCTTTTATATTTAATATGTATAGTTTGAAGTGACAGTTTATATTCAACGCAATTGATAGTAAGCGCGATTGATAGTAGGCGCAATTAGTAGACGCAATTGATACTAGGCGCTATTGAGAGTAGGCGCGATTGATAGTAGGCGAAATTCGCTATAAGTAGGCGCTATTGATAGTAGGCGCGATTGAAGTAGGCGCGATTGATAGTAGCCGCGATTGATAGTAGGCAACAATGATTGACTAAGAGTGTGATAGTGGTAGCTAACCTTACCTAACCTAACCTTGTCACTTGACATGTTCTACAAGTTTAGACTTGCTTTAAGACTAATTATGACGTAATAGATGCATGGAGGGTAGGAGGCTGGCAAAAAAGGAGAATGTTTTGTTTTAATGAAAAGTCAGTGACCCAGTTTTTAAGAACAAAAGTAAATGGAGAAAGTTACAAAAGGATCTACAACAAGCGTTGTGTTTAAAATCTATATCAAACAATGGTAAAGAGATAGAGAGTTAGAAGATGCCACCGAAAGTGGTCTGAGTCAGCTGAACACAGCTGCAGCTTTCTCGATATGAGAGCGGACTTCCCTTTCAGCGTCATAATCATGGGAACTTTTATTATTTTGTCAGTGAGTGTGGTTCAGTAAAGAAAATAATAAAACGACGGGGGTTTAATTCAGAGCTTTATTTTTTCATGAGAAGGTTCTACGTTCTGTTTACTGCTCTCTTCTCGCCCGGAATATCTTCATTAGACCTGCAAGGAAACGGTGAAACTCTTGATTATTACAGTGAATGGTCTAGGAACTGCTCAAATCCTGGAAACAAAGATCGTGTGAGTATGGGTAAACAGACAAGGCGTAATGCTCAATGAGCAAACGACATGGCGAAGCTTCTAGTCCGCTGGGTTCCATTTCAATTAAAAATGCGTTATGAAGTAAAACCAATATACTACTTTGTACAGTGCGTTCAAACATTGTTGCACAAGTTACAGGGCATAGAATGTGGGAACATATTCAGCTAAATGTCATATCGGTTACTTTCGGAGTTACAAGAAACGAAATCAAGGCATTTGGTACTGAAGTCTCAATTTGTACTCCGAGGCTACAGAAGGAGGAAGTTACTGTAGATTAAACGTATGAAAAGGCTGATTTCAGAGAAAGAAAAGAACGTGAGACATTTACCTCCTACTTCTATCTCTACTTTCAGACGGTGTTAATTAAAAGATTTGCTGTGCAAGCCATTATTCTACACGTACAGAAAACCACCGAGAATTATACATGAATCGCCACACATAAAAAGGCACAAAGAAAAGTATTTAGAACTTTTTCAAAAGTTTTGTTGGAAAACTCCCCGTTTTCTGTATCAGTTTTTTTCTTGCATTATTCAGCTTATGTTTCCTGATATTCGAAGGTTTAATTAGAGAAGTGTCAACTAATCAAGAAATTGTGATTTGATTAATGAGTAGCGGTGGGAGTATATGAGTTGGAGGGAAGGAGTTGGATAAGTATTGTTGCGCCCCACCAATTGTTGCGCCTCTGCTCATTGTTGTGTCCCTATCTGATGGCACGGCCTAAAGCCTAACAGCGGTTCTCCAAGATTATGTACAAGGATCGTTATCGTGTCCTTACCGATAGCTTCTGACAGTGATTACAGCACACTCCTAACACAAGAAAACCGGAGTGGGAGGAGATTCACGGATCAGGGAATGTTCCCCAATCAAAGATATTGAAAGCTTAACTCCCTGTTTTTCAGTAAGGGAGTAAAGGAATCCGCCCCATGGATACAAGGATTGAATTGATGAAAATGAATGAAATAGAAACGTTGGTTCCCACCTGCTTCACTAGCTATGGTGCTCCCAAGTACCGGATGAACTCCGTGCCCCGTGGTCAACGAGCGTTCGACGACCCTACTTGCCCGATCTCCCGATTGGCGGGCAAACGACCTCTCGCTGTCAGACTTCCGTATCAGCAGTGCCTGGCTGACCCCTCAATCCTGAGCACGCAGCTTTTTTTTATTATAAGGCAGCACGGTTTCTGCTGACCAGGCTGAACTGGGCTTGAATATCCGATACGGTTTCTCTTTGATACTACACAGGGACATAACAGTATTTCATAAATTTACAATTATTATTTATTTATTCATTTATTCATTTATTTATTTATTTATTTATTTACCGACAGCAGTAGCTACGCTCGCTAACGCGCAGTGTTAGGACATGGAGCCAAGTTATCTGCGGATTCTGTTTACGTGGGAGTTCGAACACCAGGTCAGCCGTCCTGGAAATGGTTTTCTGTGCTTTCCTATTTTCAACTACAGGCAAATGCTGGAACGGAAACTTTTGATAGGCCACGACCGCTTCCTTGCTTCTCCTTGCCCAGTTTCATTAATGTCCATTCATTTCATAACATATTAACTCCCCTCATGAGGTTGCGTCAGGAAAGGCATGCGCTCGGAAAAACCACCCTCCTCATAGACTTTCAACGCATCTCATCCACGACCCCGTTGAAAATGGGAATAATAAGGGGTATTTATTAATTAATTTATTTATTATTTTATTTATTTATTGAAGGACTGTGTTCCAATTAGCTCAGGCAAGGAAATCAATTCTGCAGAAAATAAATCTGTTGGCATCGAATATAGATTTAGGTGTTAGAAAGTCAATTTTGAAATCCTTTATCTGGAGCCTGGCGCTCTATGCATGTGGAACTTGGACTAGCCCCTATTGGTGGAGCATAAAAGAGGAGAATAGAAGCGTTTGAAATGTGGTTTTACAGGAGAATGATGAAGATCAGATGGGTAGATAGAGTAACAAATGAAGAGGTATTAAGACATGTGGGAGAAAAGAGATTTTTCTGGTGACTGCTAATGA
Organism: Meconema thalassinum; assembly: GCA_946902985.2. Classification (NCBI taxonomy): domain Eukaryota; kingdom Metazoa; phylum Arthropoda; class Insecta; order Orthoptera; family Tettigoniidae; genus Meconema; species Meconema thalassinum. Next base: position 596,447,708 of record OX336388.2, on the reverse strand, counting down.
AGAGAAGAGATACGTTGCCATAGGAAGAGGAAACTTAGTTCGAGGGTTGAGGACAAGAGCTGCACGGTAGACCAAGCTTAGAATATTTTAAACAGATTGCCTCGATGAAACGATTAGCTCAGAAGAGGGAGGCATGGTTTGCTGTATCAAACAAATCTAAAGTCTGAAGGCTCAAGCACACATCTATCTATCTTACTCTTACCATTATTATAGGAATTCCAGAAACATTATGTGTAAAATCAATGTTCTACATTTACTATAACTTACTTGATTGTCTTGTTAATCTTCCGTGAAGCACAAGTGCATTTTGGCCGCTACTTCACAAGGGTCTTCAGTCTCCTCTGCCTTGGCTTCAGCTGTTCAACAAAATAAAACAAAGTTCTTACTCATTAATAAAGAGTGTCATCGAGCATGGACTCATTCAATCCAGATCATCAAAGTGGAGGAAGTTAGAGCATCCAACATTCGGCGTCTTCCTCTAAAGCAGTTCCACAATTCATGTATTCGTATCACTCTTCCGATGGGACATGATGAACAAGCTCTCTGTTCGCAAAGCACGTATTAATGGGGGGGTCAAGATATGCTGATTTTGTATTTTGAAATATCGGAAAACTTTGCTGAAGAAATGGTGTATTGTTCATAGATCTATTGTAATTGTAAGATATTATAACTGCTTTTAATGCATGTTACACTTGTTATTTGACTTAATTATACGAAAATTGCACACTTCTACTTTTAAATATCTATTTAAAATGTTTTAAAAGTGTGTAGAAACCCGGAGATTTTTGTTTTTTATTTGTAGAGGAATATTAGTTTCATATCTTGATATAACACTAATGACATCAACAGAAGCATATAGGAACTGTACATGTGTTTCTTCTGATAATAAATAGCATATCTTGTTTTGTAGGGGAAACTCCATTTCATATGTTGGTATAACACTAATTGTGGCAAGAGAAGCATAATACAATAATACGGTAGCAAGATGGGTTGCAGCCTTTCGAGATGGGCGCGAACGTGTGGAGCACATGCCTCGATCTGGTCACCCACCAGTAAGTGATGACAATGTACAGATGGTGTCCGCATTAGTAGAGGTTGATCGGAACGTAACGATTCGTCAATTAGAGCAAGATACCGGACTGGCGCATTCAACTGTCCTCCACATCCTGAAGGACTTACTGAAACTGAGAAAGATTGCGTCCAAATGGGTTCCGCATGACTTAACCGACATGCACAAATGGCTGCGATATGACGCTTGTCGTATGCACTTGCAGCGTTATGAGCGCGAAGGAGAGGCCTTCTTTCGGCGTATCATAACCATTGACGAGACGTGGGCCAGATATTATGAGCCACATTTAAAAAGCCAATCGAACGAGTGGCGGCACCACGGATCACCACGGAAACAAACAGTTCGAGCAACCCCCACCAATGTGAAGGTAATGTTGATTCTTGCCTATGATTGGGATGGTGTGATCATTCACCATACTCTTCCCCGAGGGCAAACCGTTAATGCGGCGTACTATTGTTCGTTTCTGCAAGACCATCTCCGATGAGCTATGAGAAGGAAACGGCGCCACCACATGGTTACGCCGCCCATCGTTCTGCATGACAATGCTAGGGCACACACAGCAGGAGTTGTGTCGGCATTGTTGGATCGCTGTGGCTGAGAGGTCCTCTATCACCCCCCCCCCCCCCCCCATATTATCCCGACATCAGTCCCTGCGATTATGATCTCATCCCGAAGATGAAGATGATAATGCGCAGGGAGCGCTTCCGTACCATTGAAGACGTTAAGCATGCTGCCGAGCACTCTCTTCGTACCATCAATAGATTGGGCAGTGCCAACGGGATCCAACGACTTCCGCATCGCTGGGAACACGTTGTGCGCAACGGTGGGGACTACATCGAGGGCCTGTGAAACTTGGAACCATCTAAGAGAGTTATTATTCCAGTTATAACTAAGGTGTCAAAAGTAAAAAAAACAACCCATGTATTATGGTTTTTTTCCTCCCTTGATTTCGTTTGAATTCATTTTTGTTGGTATTTACAATATACTGAATTCCGTTTGATTGATCAACAACAACACAGTGAAGGCAGTAAGGGAGGGAGTGAGACGGGAAAGTGGGTGTGAAAGACACATAATAGACTTTCCTTATCATCGCGGCAACGCCATTCGCTCCAGAAGCACGCCGGAGTGCAGCCGGCGTACTGTATGAACATCTCTGCCATAAAACCGTATCTAACTTTCAAGCGATATTTAGCTTTCAAACTGTTTGAAATGGTCCTGGCTGAATGAAGTTCTCCGCCTTGAACCCTAATCCACTGAACACAACTCGACAGTGGCTCTCGTAACAAGATCTCTTCCCAAAGCGGGCAAGTTCAGTGCTGAACTTGTCACCCAGCACCAGAGTGTTTCCCTTAAAGGAGATCCCTGTCCCTACTCAGCGCATGCGTGTAACGCCTTGGTGAGATCTTGCTTGTTCTCTGCGATAGGTTACGATAATTATTGACTTCTAACGACCCGAGGAATATATCCCTAGTTTTGATTATTCTCAATATCTTGCCTCCAATGGCGTCAACAAACAAGAATGACTAGGTTATAACAACACAACCCTGCACTGAGCATTTAACCATTTATCGGACGAAAAATGTTATTTTAGTACTTCGTTTCCCGGTCATTGCATGTGAGATTTTCGAAGTGAAATGCCATGTCCTGTGGTTCGGATTCCACGTAAAAAGGAGGTCCCGTGGCTCATGATCTCTAGATTAACGGTCACGTTAAACTACAAGCTTTTAATTTTAGTACTAGCAGAAGTACCCGTTCTTCGAACGGTGTTCGGTGTTAACACCAGACATTATCAAGTGAGCTACTGTTGCAATGGTTAGCGGTTTGTCATTCCTTCATATGTTTATCAGAAAGAAGTTAATTTTCTGGGAATATCACACACACTGTTAATTTAAGGGCCTTAAAATGTGATTTTCGGAGACCCTTTATAGACTCCCGAATTGTGTGTCTCACATTGAGAAGCGCAACATAGGCTTTGGTCGTCCTTCTACGATAATTTTTATATTTCGCCTATTTTATCTTGTATTTTGAGAAGATTTTCCCTATATCCACCCTTCTACTGTATGAAAAGTACGGTGAAAAGTTTTATAAATGATTGGTGTATTGACTCTCATGGTTACAATACCTAATTTTACGATGCACCAATCATCCGAGCACGAGTTATAGACGTAAATAAATAATATCGTATGGCCTCGGCTGCCGGGTGCAAGCTTTGTAATTTGCACCCAGAGGGTAGCTTGCATGTCGAATTTCGTTGTTCCTTGAATCACTATGAAAGTCAAGGAAGTTAGATATCTAAGCTCCTAGCGCTTTCTAGTAGAGAAACGAGGAACTTTGTGTTTGCGGAAACTCCCCAGATTTATTTTGCCATAACGAACACGGCATACTGAGTTCAAATGGGTTCTTTATCATGCCAACATCGTGTGACATGCGTATCGTATTTTGCCACCTTTCAAAAATCACTTACCACGGCCAGGAGCAAACCTGCAATCTTGGGGTTAGTAGACCGACACGCTATCCACTCACCCACCGTGGCAAGCTAGTTATAGGCGTACATAAAGATAAACAGAAAGACAAACAGACGACTATATTGTCTACAACATATTACCCAGATATCCAAATATGGGTATATCTACCACACAGTATCAAACAAAATCATCCTTACGATGAACACGTATGTCGACAACAAAAAAAAGTAGTTCCGTGAAGAACTATACAGCCTATTTTCATATATCCTACTTATGTTAACTGCCACTTTCAACATACAAAATTTCAGTTTGATTGCTGTAAGAGATTCGTTGATATTGAGAACCGACTATATATTTCGGATGGTCGCCATGTTGGATTTAATATATGTAGGTCCTAGAGTTATGTAATGTTACATGAAGATTATTGTGTACGTGTAGCATTCAAATTTCAATCGCATGATTAGGACACAAGAAGTAAAAAAGAGATTTTAAAATTTCGCACAGCTGCCATCTTGTGGTTATGGAAACAATTAAAATAAATTAGATGCCAGTGGATTAACATTCTTATAAGGATTTACTGTACCAAGAATCACTGTACTCGGATGGTTAAATTGCGAGAAACTTCCATGTGAATATTTATACTTCGCGTCACCGCCATGTTGGATTTGTGATCACCAGGTTATTTAAAGTCCTATAGGTGAGTTTAAGTTCATAGACCCTATGAACATAAAAAATCAGTTAGATTGCTATAATAGATTCGTAGATATTCAGAGCCGTCTAAATATTTCGGATGGTCATCATGTTGGATTGTTAAATGTATAGGCCATAGAGTCATGTACCATTAAAGGAAAATTATTGCGTAGGTTCATTATTCAAACTTTCAATTCGATCGCATGATTACGACACAAGAAATAAAAATAATATTTTAAAATTCGCACAGCCGCCATCTTGAGGTTATGTAAACAATTGAACTAAATTAGATAGCAGTGCATTAAAATGTGTATAAACATTTCCTGTACCAGATTTCATTGCGTTTGGAACATTCATTCGCGAGAAAGGTCTATTTAAAATTTTCAAATTCGCTTGGCCGCCATGTTGGTTTTGTAGTTATCAGTTTTTCAAAAGTTACATAGGTGTACTTCTAGTAGTTCCCTTTATCACCGTAAAAAATCCAGGGTGATATCAGGAATAGTTTCGGAGATATTGAATGCTGGTCAAATATTTCGCACACCCGCCATGTTGGATTGGTGAGACGTAACAAAATTTGAAGGGCACGGTCGAGGTCGCCCGGAAAAGTGCTATGAACTTACCGAGTTTTATTGAAATCGCTCCAACCGGTTAGATTTTATTAGGGTTGGACTCACACACCTCACACACACACAAACACACACACTCACACGCACACACACACGGACAAAACGTGATCTCATAAGCCTATTTTTTCAAAATTGAAAATAGGCTAAAAAGATCAGTTAAAATGTGCTCACATACTAAATTCACAAAACGTGTGCTTCCTGACGTGAAATAGAATTGAAAGCATTCTAGACGAAACGCAATACACGTCACATAAAAACTGACCCTCTACGTTGTGTTTGGTCTCCATACACAGGAAGACCCCTGTCATAAATTATAAAGGCTTGTGGTGCATGAAAATTCAGGTTCTTTAGCCTCAAATGGCCCAAATTCCTAAAAGCCGCAAAAAATGCTGATTCAATTCAGGAATTTTTAAAAATAATGTTGCTGTTTTGAGATATAATATACCTTCTGTACTATATGTCGCACGTAAAAAATTGCGTGAAAAAATTATATATTACCCCTTGACTCCTTAATTGCATTGATGAAATTTGCAGTCTATGTTGGATCCGTGATAACTTTATAGCCATTTTCAAACTTTCACAGAAATGTAATAGACTAAATGGAGTGACATTGCTTCTTACAGAAATGGGTGGAAAGTTGGATGCCACCCCTTCAGATAATGGTGTCATGGTTATCCACTTGCATTCCTTCATTAGTTTGTTAAATTAAATTACATTAGTTTTCTGGGAATATTTCAGAAACTGTTGGTTTTAGAGCCTTATAATGCAGTTTTCGACGAACCTTTAGGGCCCCCGAGTATTGGTTCTGGCACCGAGGGGCTTTGTCTCGTCGTTGTACGCCATAATATAATACTACTACTAATAATATAATATAGGGATAGGAATTTAATAGACCTGCAGTACCACACTCGCAGGTGTACATCGGGTGAAAAAATTCTAGAGTACCCCATGATTGCATTAAGCGCATTAGACGTATTGATGAATTTTACAGCTTATTTTGGTTCCGTGATAACCTTCTAGCCATTTGCAAACGTTCACTCTAATGTAATCAATGGAATTGCATTGCATCTTACAGCAATAAATGGAACTCTGAGAATCTGTTGCCATAGTTACCGGCTTGCATTCGTTCGTTAGTTTATTAAATGAAATTAGTTTTCTGGGAAAATCTCAAAAACGGTTGGTTTTAGGGTCCCCGAGTTTTGTCTCTCACATTGAGGGGATGAAAAGGAGTTTTGTCTCGTCTTTCTACGCCTATTTCAGCATGTATTTTAAGGGGGTAGGCCCCCTTTTATGAGAGGTACGGAGAGGAGTTACATCAATGATTAGTGTCGTGCCTCTGATGGATATCTGTACCAAATTTTACGTTGATACACCCAGCCGTTCTTGAGTTACAAGGGAACAAAATTGTCCACAGACAGACAGACAAACAATTTATTTTTGCGCGCAACCATCATAAAACAGTCTGAAACGCGTAAATGACTCATATTTCCGTAGAAATTCAGAAAAACAGACAAACTTTCATTTTATATACTGTTTTACTGCACCGCTCGGTGTTGACCGTGTTTTATTGCACAAATTTAGGTTTTACTCGCTAACCGTTGGAGAGACACGAAAAGTGATAAGGACCTCCCGGATAGAAAATTACATGTTAAAGCTCGTGTATGCCATCAAAAGTTTGCTATTTCTTAGCGTTCTCTTTTTATTTGACATTCAAAAATGAAATTTTGAAACCAAAGTGTGTAGTGACTTCACAGATGTGGGTTTTACTCGCTAACCGTTGGAGATACATGAAAAGTGATAAGAACATTTCGGATAGGAAATTAAGTTCTAAAGCACAATGTGCCATCAAACGTTTGCTATTTCTTAGCGTTCTCATTTTATTTGATATGGAAATATGAAATTTTGAAACCAAAGGGTGTAGTGACGTCATTAAAATGGTCGCAATTTTTTAAATGTGCAGATATCGAAATCAAAAGTATCATTTATGTAAACCTGGTAAATCAGCTACATCCATGCAAAATTTCATTTAAATCGGACAAGTGGTTCTTGCGTTATTGACTAACACACACACACACACACGGACAAACACACACCATCTCATTTGTATATATCACTAGCAGAAGTACCCGTTCTTCGAACGGTGTTCGGTGTTAACCCCAAACATTATCAATTGAGCTACTGTTGCAATGGTTAGCGGTTTGTCATTCCTTCATAAGTTTTTCAGAACGAAGTTAGTTTTCTGGGAATATCACACACACTGTTAATTTAAGGGCTTTAAAATGTGGTTTTCGGAGACCCTTTACAGACTCCCGAATGTTGTGTCTCACATTGAGAAGCGAAACATATGCTTGGGTCGTCCTACTAGGATAATTTTTATATTTCGCCTATTTTAGCAAGTATTTTGAGAAGTTTTTCCCTATATCCACCCTTCTACTGTATGAAACGTACGGTGAAGAGTTTTATAAATGATTGGTGTATTGACTCTCATGGTTACCATAATTAATTTTACCATGCACCAAGCAACCTAACACGAGTTATAGGCGTACATAAAAATACACAGAAAGACAGACAATTCTATTGTCAACAACTTATCACCCAGATATCCAAATATGGATATATCTTTCACACAGTATCAAACAAAATCATCCTTACGACGATCCCGTATGTCGCAAAAAAAAAAAAGATTAGTTAAAATGTGCTCTCAAACGAAATTCACCTAACGTGTACCTCCTGGCATGAAATAGAATTGAAAGCATTCTAGACGAAACGAAATACACGTCACATAAGAACTGACCCTCAACGTTGTGTTAGGTCCCCATACACAGGAAGACCCCTTTCATAAATTATAAAGGCTTGTGGTGCATGAAAATTCAGGTTCTTTTTCCTCAAATGGCACAAATCCCTAAAAGCCGCAAAAAATGCTGATTCAATTCAGGAATTTTTGGAAATAATGTTGCTGTTTGGAGATATAATAAACCTTCTGTACTGTATGTGCACTTGAAAATAGCATGAAAAAATTCCAGGTTACCCCTTGACCCCCTTAATTGCATTGATGAATTATACAGTCTACGTTGGTTCCGTGATAACCTTATAGCCATTTGCAAACTTTCACAGAAATGTAATAAATAGAGTGGCATTGCTTCTTACAGAAATAGATGGAAAGTTGGATGCCACACCTTGAGATAATGTTGTCATGGTTACCGATTTGCATTCCTTCATTAGTTTGTTAAATTAAATTATATTAGTTTATTGTTAATATTTCAGAAACTGTTGGTTTTAGAGCCTTATAATGTAGTTTTCGAGGACCCTTTAGGGCCCCCGAGTTTTGTTTCTGGCACCGAGGGGCTTATTCTCTTCGTTGTACGCCATAATATAACACGAATAATAATAATAAATTATAGAGATAGGAATATAATAGACCTGCCGTACCACACCCGCTGGTGTAACTCGCGTGAAAAAATTATAGAGTACCCCTTGACTGCATTATGCGCATTATACGTATTGATGAATTTTACAGCTTAATTTGGTTCCGTTTGCATACTTTCACACTAATGTAATTGGTTGGTTGGTTCTTAAGTTTAGGGGCTGCGACAACGTGGTCATGAAGCCTCGTGTACTTTGGGTGTGTGTAGAATCTGTTTGATAACCGGTGTTAATTGTGATGACTGAATTAGTGTGTGTTATATGTTTTTTATTTATTTAAGTAATGCAACTTAGAATTTTTCGAATAGTTCCTACTTTTGCCGCCAAACGCCACCGTCAACGACTACTAGGCCAAGGTCAGAACTTAGCTACTAGACGCCACCGCAGTCGACTCTTGGCAACGAACCTAGAAACCTAAGAGCGTTGTTTACATTTTTAACCTATCCAATTTCGCTTCACACAGGTGCAATTAGTGGAAGGTTCTTTAACATGCCACAAATCTATGGCATGGGACCGCCGGCTTTACTTCCCCTCCGAAAGAAGGCATACTGAGGGATTTTTAACGCTCTTAAAAAATCCGACGGCTTCGGCTGGGTTTGAACCCGCTATCTTGGGCATAGAAGCTCAGCATGCTACCGACTACGCCAGCGAAGTGCCACTAATTTAATTAATGGAATTGCAATAGGTGGACCTTTGAGAATCTGTTGCCATGGTTACCGGCTTGCATTCGTTCATTAGTTTATTAAATGAAATTACTTTTGGGCATATCTCCAAAACGGTTGGTTCTAGTGCCTTAAAATGTGGTTTACGGGGACCCTTTAAGGCCCCCAAGATTTGTCTCTCACATTGAGGGGCTGAAAATGAGCTTTGTCTCGTCTTTCTACGCCTATTTCAGCATGTATTTTAAGGGGTCAGGCCCCCTTTTATGAGAGGTACGGAGAAGAGTTACATCAACGATTAGTGTCGTGCCTCTGATGGATATCTGCACCAAAGTTGTCCACAGACAAACAAACAAACAGACAGACAAAAAATTATTTTCGCGCGCATCTAAAATAAAACAGCCTGAAACGCGTAAATAACTCAAATTTCTGTAGTAATTCAGAAAAAAAGACCGGCAAGCTTTCGTTTTTAGCCTATTTTCTTTTTATGAAAAACTAGGCTTATGAGATCACCTTTTGTCCGTGTGTGTGATGGTGTGTGAGTGTCCCCCTAATAACTTCTAAACGGCTGGAGCGATATATAAGATCATAGCACCATTCTGGACGACCCCGACCGTGCACGTCAAATTTTATTGTCTCTCACCAATCCAACATGGCGGCTGTGCGAAATATTTCACCAGCATTCAGTATCTCCGAAGCAAGGCTATTACCGAAAGCACCCTGAAATTGTGTACGGTGATAGCGAGCACTACTAGAAGTTCACCTATGAGACTTTCAAAAAAACCTAGTAACTACAAAACCACCATGGCGGCCAAGCGTTGTTGAGACTTTTAAATAGACTTTTCTCGCGATTTAACCATCCAAACCTAATGAAACTTGGTACAGCAAATGTTTATATACATTGTAATGCACTGGATCTAATTTAGTTCAATTGTTTACATAACCTCAAAATGGCGGCTGTGCGAAATATTTCGCCGGCATTCTGTATATCCGAAAATGTTACAGATATCACCTTGAAATTTTGAACGGTGATAAAGGGCACTAGTAAAAGTTTATATGTATCTTTCATAAACCTGTAAAGTACAAAACGAACATGGCGGCCAAGCAAAGTTAAAATATTTTAATAGAATTTTCTCGTGATTTAACTCTCTGAGCGCAGTGGGATGTGGTACAGTAAATGATTCTACATATTGTAATGCACTGGCATCTAATTTAGTTCAATTGTATACATAACCTCAAGATGGCGGCCGTGCTTAATTTTAAAATTAAGTTTTTATTTCTTGTGTCGTAATCATGCGATCGAAGTGAAAGTTTGAATAATGAACCTACAGAATAATTTTCTTTTAATGGTACAAAACTCTATGGCGTATACTTATAACAATCCTAAATGGCGAGCATCCGAAATATTTAGATGGTTCTCAATATCTACGTATCTTTTACAGCAATTAAACTGAACTTTTTATGTTCATAGAGGCTATGAACATAAGTTCACCTATAGGACATTCAGTAACCTGGTGAGCACAAAACCAACATGGCGGTGACGCGAAGTATATATATTTAAATAGACGTTTCTCGCGATTTAACCATCCGAGTGCAGTGAAACATTGCTCGTTAGATGCTTATAGAAATATTAATCCACCGGCATCGTATTTATTTCAATTGTTATCATAACCACAAGACGGCAGCTGTGCGAAATTTTAAAATCTCGTTTTTACTTCTTTAGTTCTAATCATGCGATTGAAGTTTGAATATCACACGTACACAATAATCTTCATGTAATAGTACATAAATAAAAATCCAACCTGCGAACCATCTGAAATATTTAGACGGTTCTCAATATCTACGAGTCTATCACAACTTCAAACTGAAATTTTGTATGTTGATAGAGGCAAATAACATGAGTAGGGTATACGAAAATAGGCTGTATTGTTCTCCACGGAACTACTTGATATAAATATAGATATAGACTGCACCGCTTGGTGATGACCGTGTTTTATTGCACACATTTAGGTTTTACTCGCTAACCCTTGGAGATACACGAAAAGTGATAAGGACCTTTCGGATAGAAAATTAAATGTAAAAGCTCTTGCATGCCATTAAAAGTTTGCTATTTCTTAGCGGTCTCTTTTTATTTGAAATGGAAATACGAAATTTTGAAACCAAAGGGTGTAGTGACGTCACGAAAATGGTCGCCATTTTAGATAGTGCAAAATATCGAAATCAAAAGGAGCCTATGTCTAACCTGGTAAATCAGATACATCCATGCAAAATTTCATTTCAATTGGACCAGTGGTTCATGCGTGATTGATTAACAGACAGGACGACACACAGACAGACAAACCATCTCATTTTTAGCCTATTTTGAATATTGTAGGCTTATGAGATCACATTTTGTCCGTGTGTGTGTGCGTGTGTGTGTGTGTGTGCGAGTAGTGTGTGTGTGTGTGTCCCTAATAACTTCTAAATGGCTGGAGCGATTTCAATGAAACTCGGTAAGTACATAGCACTACTCCAGAAAACCACGACCACGCCCTTCAAATTGTGTTACGTCTCACCAATCCAATATGGCGGCTGTGCAAAATATTTCACCAGCATTCAATATCTCCGAAACTATTCCCGATATCACCCTGGAATTTTTTACCGTGATAAAGGGAACTACTAGAAGTTCATCTATGTGACTTTTGAAAAGCTGGTAACTGCAAAACCAACATGGCGGCCACACGAATTTGCGTCTTTTAAATAGAAGTTTCTCGCGATTTAACCAACCAAACGCAAAAAAAACTTGTTACAGTATATATCTATACACATTGTAATGCACCGACATCGAACTTGGTTCAATTGTTTACATAACCACAAAATGGCGGATGTGCGAATTATTTCACCGGCATTCTATATCTCTGAAACTATTAGCGGTATCACCCTGAAATTTTGCACGGAGATCAAGGGCACTACTGGAAGTTCATCCATAAGACTTTCAAAAACCGGTTAACTACAAAACTAACATGGCGGCCACTATTTAATGTTCCAACCGCAAAGAAATCTGGTACAGGAAATGTTTATACACATTGTAATACACTGGTATCTAATTTAGTTCAATTGTTTACATAACCTCAAGATGGCGGCTTTTAATTTTAAAATTAAGTTTTGGATATTGGTTCGCACTGCCGATGGCTGCAACCAATATTTTATAAGTCCGTAGAACAGTCCAATGCGCAGGCGCGAGCCCACCGCGCGCATGTGCCCGGTGGGCTCGCGCCTGCGAACAAATGAAGTACCGGAAGTAATGGAATTACACTCAATAGCAACACAATCTACGCACTCTCATGGCTCACTGAAACAGCAGGCATCTGTTATTTCTATGAAGGCAAAGAAAATCGCAAGAAAGAAGAACATATCATACAACGCAAATTCCAAGCGAGACGCGCCATGATGTGTATGGGCACACAGCTGTTCATGAAGCGGCTAGCTGGTGAAACATGTGTTATTTCCCTGTAGAAATACAAACCGATGTAAAATATGAGAATTAATTTACGTATTTCACAGTCATACAGCATAACGTTTCGATGAATTGGATTCGATCTGATGACGGGTTTTTGAGAAAATAATTCTAAAATGTGACGCATGGTTGAAACAATCTTAAAAACGTGTGTTCCAACTGCAATAAAAATATTAAAATATATATTAAAAATTCCAAACCTACATGACCTAACGTAAAATAGAACGACGAAAATGATTATGTTAAAGAATTTTATGTAGGTCTATTGGTTACTTCACAAACAACCTTCAAACTCGAGTGCACTAAATACTTTGGTCGACAGTAGTGCCGGGCACGGCAATCGAACTCTCGTCCCCAGGGGCATTACTTGTGACTTTTCGCACAGCCAACATAGGAACGTCTTCATACTATTCTTATGAACACCATACCGTAACATTCTGGGTTACACACCGCAAATTCAAATTTATGACTTAGTGCCTGGATCGGGAATCAAACCCTCGTCCCCAAGGGCGTAAGGTGTGACTTTCCACACTTCCAACGTGGGAACATCTTCATACTATTTTTATGAACACCATACCGTAACATTCTGGGTTACACACCGCAAATTCGAATTTATGACAAAGTGCCTGGGAGGGAATCGAACCCTCGTCCCCAAGGGCGTTAGATGTGACTTTTCACACTGCCAACGTAAGGAAGGTCGCCATACTATTTTATGAACACAATACCGTAACATTCCGGGTTACACGTCTCAAATTCGAATTTATGACTTAGTGCCTGAAAAGAGAATCGAACCCTCGTCCCCAAGGGCGTTAGGTATGACTTTTCGCAAAGCCAACGTAAGTAACGTCTTCATACTATTCTTATGAACACCATACCGTAACATTCTGGGTTACACACCGCAAATTCAAATGTATGACTTAGTGCCTGGCTCGGGAATCAAACCCTCGTCCCCAAGGGCGTAAGGTGTGACTTTCCACACTTCCAACGTGGGAACATCTTCATACTATTTTTATGAACACCATACCGTAACATTCTGGGTTACACACCGCAAATTCGAATTTATGACAAAGTGCCTGGGAGGGAATCGAACCCTCGTCCCCAAGGGCGTTAGATGTGACTTTTCACACTGCCAACGTAAGGAAGGTCGCCATACTATTTTATGAACACAATACCGTAACTTTCCGGGTTACACGTCGCAAATTCGAATTTATGACTTTATGCCTGGAAAGAGAATCGAACCCTCGTCCCCAAGGGAGTTAGGTATGACTTTTCGCACAGCCAACATAAGGAACGTCTCCATACTATTTTTATGAAAACCATACCGTAACATTCTGGGTTACACGCCGCAATTTCGAATTTATGATTTAGTGCCTGGCAGGGGATTCGAACACTCGTCCCCAAGGGCGTTAGGTGTGACTTTTTGCACAGCCAATGTAATGAACGTCTCCATACCATTTTTATGAAAACCATACCGTAACATTCTAGGTTACACACCGCAAATTCGAATTGATGACTTAGTGCCTGGCCGGGAATCGAACTCTCGACCCCAAGGGCGTTAGGTGTGACTTATCGCACAGCCAACGTAATGAACATCTGAATACTATTTTTATGAACACCATACCGTAAAATTCTAGGTTACACACCGCAATTTCGAATATATGACGTATGCCTGGCTCGGGAATTGAACCCTCGTCCCCAAGGGCAGTAGGTGTGACTTATCGCACAGCCAACGTAATGAACATCTGAATACTATTTTTATGAACACCATACCGTAACATTCTAGGTTACACACCGCAAATTCGAATATATGACTTAATGCCTGGCTCGGGAATCGAACCCTCGTCCCCAAGAGCGTTAGATATGACTTCTCGCACAGCCAACGTAAGGAACGTCTGCATACTATTTTTATGAACACCATACCGTTACATTCTGGGTTACACACCGCAAATTCGAATTTATGACAAAGTGCCTGGGAGAGAATCGAACCCTCGTCCCCAAGGACGTTAGGTATGGCATTTCGCACAGCCAACGTAAGGAACGTCTCTAAACTATTTTTATGAACACCATACCCTAACATTCTGGGTTACACAACGCAAATTCGAATTTATGACTAAGTGCCTGGGAGGGAATCGAACCCTCGTCCCCAAGGGCGTTAGGTATGACTTTTCGCACAGCCAACGTAATGAATATCTGAATAATATTTTTATGAACACAATACCGCAACATTCTAGGTTACACACCGCAAATTCGAATTTATGATTAGTGCCTGGCTCGGGAATGGAACCCTCGTCCCCAAGGGCGTTAGGTGTGACTTTTCACACTGCCAACGTAAGGAAGGTCGCCATACTATTTTATGAACACAATACCGTAACTTTCCGGGTTACACGTCGCAAATTCGAATTTATGACTTAGTGCCTGGAAAGAGAATCGAACCCTCGTCCCCAAGGGCGTTAGGTATGACTTTTCTAACAGCCAACGTAAGGAACGTCTCCATACTATTTTTATGAACACCATACCGTAACATTCTGGGTTACACGCCGCAATTTCGAATTTATGACTTAGTGCCTGGTTGGGGATGCGAATACTCGTCCCCAAGGGCGTTAGGTGTGACTTTTTGCACAGCCAATGTAATGAACGTCTCTATACCATTTTTATGAAAACCATACCGTAACATTCTAGGTTACACACCGCAAATTCGAATTGATGACTTAGTGTCTGGCCGGGAATCGAACTCTCGACCCCAAGGGCGTTGGGTGTGACTTATCGCACAGCCAACGTAATGAACATCTGAATACTATTTTTATGAACACCATACATTCTAGGTTACACACCGCAAATTCGAATATATGAATTAATGCCTGGCTCGGGAATCGAACCCTCGTCTCCAAGTGCGTTAGGTGTGACTTTTCGCACAGCCATTGCTAGGAACGTCTCCATACTATTTTTATGACCACCATACCGTAACATTCTGGGTTACACACCACAAATTCGAATTTATGACTTAGTGCCTGGCCGGGAATCGAACTCTCGACCCCAAGGGCGTTAGGTATGACTTTCTGCACAGCCAATGTAATGAACGTCTCCATACTAATTTTATGAGCACCATACCGTAACAATCTGGGTTACACACCGCAAATTCGAATTTATGACTAGTGCCTGGCGGGGAATCGAACTCTCGACCCCAAGGGCGTTAGGTGTGATTTATCGCACTGCCAACGTAATGAACATCTGAATACTATTTTTATGAACACAATACCGTAACATTCTAGGTTACACACCGCAAATTCGAATTTATGACCTAGTGCCTGGCTCGGGATTGGAACCCTCGTCCCCAAGGGCGTTAGGTGTGACTCTTGACACTGTCAACGTAAGGAAGGTCTCCATACTATTTTTTATGAACACCATACCGTAATAATCTGGGTTACACACCGCAAATTCGAATTTATGATTTAGTGCCTGGCCGGGAATCGAACTCTCGACGCCAAGGGCGTTAGGTATGACATTCTGCACAGCCAATGTAATGAACGTCTCCATACTATTTTTATGAGCACCATACTGTAACATTCTGGGTTACACACCGCAAATTCGAATTTATGACTTTGTGCCTGGTTCGGGAATCGAACCCTCGTCCCCAAGGGCGTAAGGTGTGTCTTTTTGCCCAGCCAATGTAATGAAAGTCTCCATACTATTTTTATGAACACCATACCGTAACATTCTAGGTTACACACCGCAAATTCGAATTTATGATTAGTGCCTGGCACGGGAATCGAAGCCTCGTCCCCAAGGGCGTTAGGTGTGACTTTTGACACTGTCAACGTAAGGAAGGTCTCCATACTATTTTTATGAACACCATACCGTAACATTGTGGGTTACACGCCGCAATTTCGAATTTATGACTTAGTGCCTGGCTGGGGATTCGAACACTCGTCCCCAAGGGCGTTAGGTGTGACTTTTTGCCCAGCCAATGTAATGAACGTCTCCATACCATTTTTATGAAAACCATACCGTAACATTCTAGATTACACACCGCAAATTCGAATTGATGACTTAGTGCCTGGCCGGGAATCGAACTCTTGACCCCAAGGGCGTTAGGTGTGACTTATCGCACAGCCAACGTAATGAACATCTGAATACTATTTTTATGAACACCATACCGTAACATTCTAGGTTACACACCGCAAATTCGAATATATGAATTAATGCCTGGCTCGGGAATCGAACCCTCGTCCCCAAGTGCGTTAGGTACCGACAGTAGTGGCTACGCGCGCTAAAGCGCAGCGTTAGGTCATGGGGCCAAGCTCTCTGCTGACTCGGTAGACGCGTGGGTTCGAGCCCCACCGTCGGCCGTCCTTGAAATGGTTTTCCGTGGTTTCCCATTTTCAACACCAGGCAAATGCTGGGACGGTACCTACTGACAGGCCACGGCCGCTTCCTTCCACATCCTTGCCCAGTTTCATTCGCCTTCATCAATTCCATCTCTCATCCCGACGCGCATGTCGCCCACGGGCGTCACTTAGAAAGACCTGCACTCGGCCTCTCAGGAGGTCACACGAAAAAAAAAAAAAAAAAAAAAGTGCGTTAGGTGTGACTTTTCGCACAGCCATTGCTAGGATCAATTGGTGAGACGTAACAAAATTTGAAGGGCACGGTCGAGGTCGCCCGGAAAAGTGCTATGAACTTACCGAGTTTCATTGAAATCGCTCCAACCGTTTTGATTTTATTAGGGTGGGACACACACACACCTCACACACACACAAACACACACACACACGCACACACACACACGGACAAAAGGTGATCTCATAAGCCTATTTTTTCAAAATTGAAAATAGGCTAAAAAGATCAGTTAAAATGTGCTCACATACTAAATTCACAAAACGTGTACTTCCTGACGTGAAATAGAATTGAAAGCATTCTAGACGAAACGCAATACACGTCACATAAAAACTGACCCTCTACGTTGTGTTTGGTCTCCATACACAGGCAGACCCCTTTCATAAATTATAAAGGCTTGTGGTGCATGAAAATTCAGGTTCTTTAGCCTCAAATGGCCCAAATTCCTAAAAGCCGCAAAAAATGCTGATTCAAATCAGGAATTTTTAAAAATAATGTTGCTGTTTTGAGATATAATAGACCTTCTGTACTATATGTCGCACGTAAAAAATTGCGTGAAAAAATTATATATTACCCCTTGACTCCTTAATTGCATTGATGAAATTTGCAGTCTATTTTGGATCCGTGATAACTTTATAGCCATTTTCAAACTTTCACAGAAATGTAATAGACTAAATGGAGTGACATTGCTTCTTACAGAAATGGGTGGAAAGTTGGATGCCACCCCTTCAGATAATGGTGTCATGGTTATCGACTTGCATCCCTTCTTTAGTTTGTTAAATTAAATTAAATTAGTTTTCTGGGAATATTTCAGAAACTGTTGGTTTTAGAGCCTTATAATGCAGTTTTCGACGAACCTTTAGGGCCCCCGAGTTGTACGCCATAATATAATACTACTACTAATAATATAATATAGGGATAGGAATTTAATAGACCTGCAGTACCACACTCGCAGGTGTACATCGGGTGAAAAAATTCTAGAGTACCCCTTGATTGCATTAAGCGCATTAGACGTATTGATGAATTTTACAGCTTATTTTGGTTCCGTGATAACCTTCTAGCCATTTGCAAACGTTCACTCTAATGTAATCAATGGAATTGCATTGCATCTTACAGCAATAAATGGAACTCTGAGAATCTGTTGCCATAGTTACCGGCTTGCATTCGTTCGTTAGTTTATTAAATGAAATTAGTTTTCTGGGAAAATCTCAAAAACGGTTGGTTTTAGGGTCCCCGAGTTTTGTCTCTCACATTGAGGGGATGAAAAGGAGTTTTGTCTCGTCTTTCTACGCCTATTTCAGCATGTATTTTAAGGGGGTAGGCCCCCTTTTATGAGAGGTACGGAGAGGACTTACATCAATGATTAGTGTCGTGCCTCTGATGGATATCTGTACCAAATGTTACGTTGATACACCCAGCCGTTCTTGAGTTACAAGGGAACAAAATTGTCCACAGACAGACAGACAAACAATTTATTTTTGCGCGCATCCATCATAAAACAGTCTGAAACGCGTAAATAACTCATATTTCCGTAGAAATTCAGAAAAAACAGACAAACTTTCATTTTATATACTGTTTTACTGCACCGCCCGGTGTTGACCGTGTTTTATTGCACAAATTTAGGTTTTACTCGCTAACCGTTGGAGATACACGAAAAGTGATAAGGACCACCCGGATAGAAAATTACATGTTAAAGCTCGTGTATGCCATCAAAAGTTTGCTATTTCTTAGCGTTCTCTTTTTATTTGACATGGAAAAATGAAATTTTGAAACCAAAGTGTGTAGTGACTTCACAGATGTGGGTTTTACTCGCTAACCGTTGGAGATACATGAAAAGTGATAAGAACATTTCGGATAGGAAATTAAGTTCTAAAGCACAATGTGCCATCAAGCGTTGGCTATTTCTTAGCGTTCTCTTTTTATTTGATATGGAAATATGAAATTTTGAAACCAAAGGGTGTAGTGACGTCATTAAAATGGTCGCAATTTTTTAAATGTGCAAATATCGAAATCAAAAGTGTCATATATGTAAACCTGGTAAATCAGCTACATCCATGCAAAATTTCATTTAAATTGGACAAGTGGTTCTTGCGTTATTGACTAACACACACACACACACACACACACACACGGACAAACACACACCATCTCATTTGTATATATCACTAGCAGAAGTACCCGTCCTTCGAACGGTGTTCGGTGTTAACCCCAGACATTATCAATTGAGCTACTGTTGCAATGGTTAGCGGTTTGTCATTCCTTCATAAGTTTTTCAGAAAGAAGTTAGTTTTCTGGGAATATCACACACACTGTTAATTTAAGGGCTTTAAAATGTGGTTTTCGGAGACCCTTTACAGACTCCCGAATGTTGTGTCTCACATTGAGAAGCGAAACATATGCTTTGATCGTCCTTCTAGGATAATTTTTATATTTCGCTTATTTTAACAAGTATTTTGAGAAGTTTTTCCCTATATCCACCCTTCTACTGTATGAAACGTACGGTGAATAGTTTTATAAATGATTGGTGTATTGACTCTCATGGTTACCATAATTAATTTTACCATGCACCAAGCAACCGAACACGTGTTATAGGCGTACATAAAAATACACAGAAAGACAGACAATTCTATTGTCAACATCATATCACCCAGATATCCAAATATGGATATATCTTCCACACAGTATCAAACAAAATCATCCTAACGACGATCCCGTATGTCGCAAAAAAAAAAAAAATAGTTAAAATGTGCTCTCAAACGAAATTCACCTAACGTGTACCTCCTGGCATGAAATAGAATTGAAAGCATTCTAGACGAAACGCAATACACGTCACATAAGAACTGACCCTCAACGTTGTGTTAGGTCCCCATACACAGGAAGATCCCTTTCATAAATTATAAAGGCTTGTGGTGCATGAAAATTCAGGTTCTTTTTCCTCAAATGGCACAAATCCCTAAAAGCCGCAAAAAATGCTGATTCAATTCAGAAATTTTTGGAAATAATGTTGCTGTTTGGAGATATAATAGACCTTCTGTACTATATGTCGCACTTGAAAATAGCATGAAAAAATTCCAGGTTACCCCTTGACCCCCTTAATTGCATTGATGAATTATACAGTCTACGTTGGTTCCGTGATAACCTTATAGCCATTTGCAAACTTTCACAGAAATGTAATAAATAGAGTGGCATTGCTTCTTACAGAAATAGATGGAAAGTTGGATGCCACACCTTGAGATAATGTTGTCATGGTTACCGATTTGCATTCCTTCATTAGTTTGTTAAATTAAATTATATTAGTTTACTGTTAATATTTCAGAAACTGTTGGTTTTAGAGCCTTATAATGTAGTTTTCGAGGACCCTTTAGGGCCCCCGAGTTTTGTTTCTGGCACCGAGGGGCTTATTCTCTTCGTTGTACGCCATAATATAACACGAATAATAATAATAAATTATAGAGATAGGAATATAATAGACCTGCCGTACCACACCCGCTGGTGTAACTCACGTGAAAAAATTATAGAGTACCCCTTGACTGCATTATGCGCATTATACGTATTGATGAATTTTACAGCTTAATTTGGTTCCGTTTGCATACTTTCACACTAATGTAATTGGTTGGTTGGTTCTTAAGTTTAGGGGCTGCGACAACGTGGTCATGTAGCCTCGTGTACTTTGGGTGTGTGTAGAATCTGTTTGATAACCGGTGTTAATTGTGATGACTGAATTGGTGTGTGTTATCTGTTTTTTATTTATTTAAGTAATGCAACTTAGAATTTTTCGAATAGTTCCTACTTTTGCCGCCAAACGCCACCGTCAACGACTACTAGGCCAAGTTCAGAACTTGGCTACTAGACGCCACCGCAGTCGGCTCTTGGCAACGAACCTAGAAACCTAAGAGCGTTGTTTACATTTTTAACCTATCCAATTTCGCTTCACACAGGTGCAGTTAGTGGAAGGTTCTTTAACATGCCACAAATCTATGACATGGGACCGCCGGCTTAACCTCCCCTCCGAAAGAAGGCATACTGAGGGATCTTTAACGCTCTTAAAAAATCCGACGGCTTCGGCTGGGTTTGAACCCGCTATCTTGGGCACAGAAGCTCAGCATGCTACCGACAACTCCAGCGAAGCCGCCACTAATTTGATTAATGGAATTGCAATAGGTGGACCTTTGAGAATCTGTTGCCATGGTTACCGGCTTGCATTCGTTCATTAGTTTATTAAATGAAATTAATTTTCTGGGCATATCTCCAAAACGGTTGGTTTTAGTGCCTTAAAATGTGGTTTTCGGGGACCCTTTAAGGCCCCCAAGATTTGTCTCTCACATTGAGGGGCTGAAAATGAGCTTTGTCTCGTCCTTCTACGCCTATTTCAGCATGTATTTTAAGGGGGTAGGCCCCCTTTTATGAGAGGTACGGAGAAGAGTTACATCAATGATTAGTGTCGTGCCTCTGATGGATATCTGCACCAAAGTTGTCCACAGACAAACAAACAAACAGACAGACAAAAAATTATTTTCGCGCGCATCTAAAATAAAACATCCTGAGACGTGTAAATAACTCAAATTTCTGTAGTAATTCAGAAAAAAAAAAGACCGGCAAGCTTTCATTTTTAGCCTATTTTCATTTTATGAAAAACTAGGCTTATGAGATCCCCTTTTGTCCGTGTGTGTGATGGTGTGTGGGTGTCCCCCTAATAACTTCTAAACGGCTGGAGCGATATATGAGATCATAGCACCATTCTGGCCGACCCCGACCGTGCACGTCAAATTTTATTGTCTCTCACCAATCCAACATGGCGGCTATGCGAAATATTTCACCAGCATTCAGTATCTCCGAAGCTAGGCTATTACCGATATCACCCTGAAATTGTGTACGGTGATAGCGAGCACTACTAGAAATTCACCTATGAGACTTTCAAAAACCTGGTAACTACAAAACCACCATGGCGGCCAAGCGTTGTTGAGACTTTTAAATAGACTTTTCTCGCGATTTAACCATCCAAACCTAATGAAACTTGGTACAGCAAATGTTTATACACATTGTAATGCACTGGATCTAATTTAGTTCAATTGTTTACATAACCTCAAAATGGCGGCTGTGCGAAATATTTCACCGGCATTCTGTATATCCGAAAATGTTACAGATATCACCTTGAAATTTTGAACGGTGATAAAGGGCACTAGTAAAAGTTGATATGTAACTTTCATAAACCTGTAAAGTACAAAACGAACATGGCGGCCAAGCAAAGTTAAAATATTTTAATAGACTTTTCTCGTGATTTAACTCTCTGAGAGCAGTGGGATGTGGTACAGTAAATGATTATACATATTGTAATGCACTGGCATCTAATTTAGTTCAATTGTTTACATAACCTCAAGATGGCGGCCGTGCTTAATTTTAAAATTAAGTTTTTATTTCTTGTGTCGTAATCATGCGATCGAAGTGAAAGTTTGAATAATGAACCTACAGAATAATTTTCTTTTAATGGTACAAAACTCTATGGCGTATACATATATCAATCCAAAATGGCGAGCATCCGAAATATTTAGATGGTTCTCAATATCTACGTATCTTTTACAGCAATTAAACTGAACTTTTTATGTTCATAGAGGCTATGAACATAAGTTCACCTATAGGACATTCAGTAACCTGGTGAGCACAAAACCAACATGGCGGTGACGCGAAGTATATATATTTAAGTAGACGTTTCCCGCGATTTAACCATCCGAGTGCAGTGAAACTTTGCTCGTTAGATGCTTATATAAATATTAATCCACCGGCATCGTATTTATTTCAATTGTTATCATAACCACAAGATGGCAGCTGTGCGAAATTTTAAAATCTCGTTTTTACTTCTTGAGTTCTAATCATGCGATTGAAGTTTGAATATCACACGTACACAATAATCTTCATGTAATAGTACATAAATAAAAATCCAACCTGCGAACCATCTGAAGTATTTAGACGGTTCTCAATATCTACGAGTCTATCACAACATCAAACTGAAATTTTGTATGTTGATAGAGGCAAATAACATGAGTAGGGTATACGAAAATAGGCTGTATTGCTCTCCTCCACGGAACTACTTGATATAAATATAGATATAGACTGCACCGCTCGGTGATGACCGTGTTTTATTGCACACATTTAGGTTTTACTCGCTAACCCTTGGAGATACACGAAAAGTGATAAGGACCTTTCGGATAGAAAATTAAATGTAAAAGCTCTTGCATGCCATTTAAAGTTTGCTATTTCTTAGCGGTCTCTTTTTATTTGAAATGGAAATACGAAATTTTGAAACCAAAGGGTGTAGTGACGTCACGAAAATGGTCGCCATTTTAGATAGTGCAAAATATCGAAATCAAAAGTGGCCTATGTCTAACCTGGTAAATCAGATACATCCATGCAAAATTTCATTTCAATTGGACCAGTGGTTCATGCGTGATTGATTAACAGACAGGACGACACACAGACAGACAAACCATCTCATTTTTAGCCTATTTTGAATATTGTAGGCTTATGAGATCACATTTTGTCCGTGTGTGTGTGCATGTGTGTGTGTGTGTGTGTGTGTGTGTCTAATAACTTCTAAATGGCTGGAGCGATTTCAATGAAACTCGGTAAGTCCATAGCACTACTCCAGAACACCACGACCATGCCCTTCAAATTGTGTTACGTCTCACCAATCCAATATGGCGGCTGTGAAAAATATTTCACCAGCATTCAATATCTCCGAAACTATTCCCGATATCACCCTGGAATTTTTTACCGTGATAAAGGGAACTACTAGAAGTTCATCTATGTGACTTTTGAAAAGCTGGTAACTGCAAAACCAACATGGCGGCCACACGAATTTGCGTCTTTTAAATAGAAGTTTCTCGCGATTTAACCAACCAAACGCAAAAAAAAACTTGGTACAGTATATGTTTATACACATTGTAATGCACCGACATCGAACTTGGTTCAATTGTTTACATAACCACAAAATGGCGGATGTGCGAATTATTTCACCGGCATTCTATATCTCTGAAACTATAAGCGGTATCACCCTGAAATTTTGCACGGAGATCAAGGGCACTACTGGAAGTTCATCTATAAGACTTTCAAAAACCGGTTAACTACAAAACGAACATGGCGGCCACTATTTAATGTTCCAACCGCAAAGAAATCTGGTACAGGAAATGTTTATACACATTGTAATACACTGGTATCTAATTTAGTTCAATTGTTTACATAACCTCAAGATGGCGGTTTTTAATTTTAAAATTAAGTTTTTATTTCTTGTGTCGTAATCATGCGATCGATGTGAAAGTTTGAATAATGAACCTACGCAATAATTTTCCTTTAATGGTACAGGACTCTGTGGCCTATACATTTAACAATCCAACATGGCGACCATCCGAAATATTTAGACGGCTCTGAATATCTACGAATCTATTATAGCAATCAAACTGTTTTTTTTTTATGTTCATAGGGGCTATGAACTTAAGTTCACCTATAGGACTTTAAATAACCTGGTGATCACAAATCCAACATGGCGGCGACGCGAATTATAAATATTCACGTGGACGTTTCTCGCAATTTAACCATCCGAGTGCAGTGAAACTTGGTACAGTAAATCCTTATACGAATGTTAATCCACCGGCATCTAATTTATTTCAACTAGCAGAGCCCACGTAGAGTATCTACGCAATAACCATGCAATGTAACGGCCTGAGCTATTAGTAACATTACATTTATTTACGAAAAAACTTCAAAAACTTAATATGTTGATACCAGTGCAGGAAGGAAAGATCCAACTGGGCTGTGGAATAATACTTTCACAGAGGACATTTGGGATACAACCAGGACTTCTTTCACATAGGCCTACAGTAGTTTTCGAGTGAGGTGTACAGAGTTGTATCTAAGAAGCCAAATCACATCTCTTCCACGATAATGCATTTTGTTAAGATACTTTTTGAATTTATCTATCAAAAATTTCTCTAAACACACAGTTGGTTATTTTGTTACTTGTTGACACAACCGATAGTGAGCTAAACGATCTTACCCGTGAAAGGGCTACGTAAAGCTGTCCATGAGTAAAGACGGGTTTTGTCAGGTAAAGGCATATTTTATCAAAAGTCTGACCCTGAGATTTATTTGTTGTTATTGAGAAAGCCAAACGTACTGGGAATTGCCTTCTTTTAAATTTAAAAGGCACGTTCGTATCAGAGGGGATAAGGGTTATCCTGGGTATGAAATCGATATCTCTCTTATCAGAATCTATAATAGTTGCCTCTATGATATTACGTTGTAATCTGTTAACTATTAGCCTTGTCCCCTTGCAGACCCCTTTTGAGGGTAGAATATTTCTTAATGACATAATGACAGCACTTTCCTTAAGTCTAGGTTTGTGTGGAGGCATGCCAGTTGGTGTCAGACTGCTCAAAAATTCTTCAGGGTAAGCCAAGTGATCTTGCGCATGCTCACTCACAATGCATTCTACACTCTCGTAGACTACCTCATCTCCAGGTAAACGCTGAAGTACTCGATTGTTCAGTTCAAGCGATGCTTCATTGGCGACTGTAGGAATAGTTCTTCCCTTAAGCTTCTGTGGGGTGACAGCAGTAAAATCAAAATCACCGTATAGCTGTTCAACTGGATCTTGTATTTGTGGATAGCATGTAGATGGTACCGTAACTTCTGCCCCAGTCTTGCCTTCTCCTATTTCTAAAAGCCATGTTGAAAATTATTTTTCAGAATTTAAAGCGCGCATGTTCTGGGTGAGTTTAAGTACATGGAATTTATTACAGAGGCTATGCCGCTTCAAACAGAAAGCAACTGTCAAAGAACGTGATCCTCTCATTATGACAGGAAGGACTTGGCAAAAACCACCACCCAGTAAGATGACTTTACCACCGAATGCTTCAGTACAATTGGTCAGATATTTGAGAAGTCTGTCCACAGCTAAAATGCGTACCCATGCGTCATTGGTCCTTCATCCCAAATAATTAATTTTGTATTCAAGCTGTTGTTTCTGAGATGTTTGGCGTAACGTTGCACGTAGAATTAGAATTGAGAATCATAGGGATTTTGAAGACAGAATGGGCAGTTCGTCCTCCTTGTAGAAGTGTAGCTGCTATTCCTGTAGACGCTGCTGGAGTAGCTTGATCTCCTTTTGCTCTGATTATATATAACAATGTAGAGTAAACAAATGTTTTACCAGTTCCTGCCGGTCCATCTAAAAAGAAACAGTTCTGTTTTAATGTTTCTTCTGGGTTTCCATATATGGCATTAAATATCGAATCTACAACCCTTAGTAGCGCCTCATTAAGCTTTTATCTGTTGCTGATAGCCTTAGCTTGCTCTTCTAAAACATCAAGCGAATGCATTCCTGGACTGTTAACGTGTAGTTTTACATCTGGCAAGTTAAGTTTCTTAAAATCTAAGCCGTAGGTGTGAAGGAGGCCATTGATTTCAATGAGTGCATACTGTGGGCCACTTTCTTCAGAGTATCTGCGTACAAAATCTTCAGACATTGCTCCTTTATGTTGGTCCCAAAGCTCGGGAACATTTTCTGGTTCTCCGAAAACACAGATAATGACAAATAACACTCGTAAGCGACTTGGCATATGAGAGTGTGTTGCCTCAAGGATAGTATCATGCCAAATTTTATCTCCTTGAATAAGTCCAAGTTTCTTACATGTTTCCTGGAAAGTATTGCATAGAACTACATTGACTGTCCTGACACTATCAAAACTTTTGGTACCCTGTACTCTTATTAGCAGCGTTCGCAAGAAGTATCTTTCTCTATCATGCATGCTAACTACTGGCATTCTCCTTCACCTTGTCCACCACGCTTGCGCTTCTTCCATTTCGTTTTACTTTTATCGTAAAAATAGTGATTTGGTATATCTGCGTACGTATGAATGCGTGCTTGATCATCATTTTGAATAAGTTCTATCCAAGCTGTTAGTTTTTCATGAAGGCTTCTTCAAAACAAACGATGCTATCTGTTGCTGTTGAGGTAAATGCACTGGCAGCCTAATTACTGTATGGGATTTCTCTGACATGGTGAACTCACTGATTCTCCACATTGCTTCTGGAGCACTAACGTATCTGCCATCGAGTAATGTCAAAATTTCATCATGATTGAGGTTCCCGCAACGGGTTTTGGTTTCCAGCTTAAGGCATTCGGCATCATGCCCCTTATATACATATTTTATATACCGGTATATATTTGTATAGGTATTTCACACTTTCAACAGAGGCGCAAACTTCCACATTGATATGAGCATTGAACTTCATTAATAACGACGGATTGTAAGGGACTATCCAGCGATTATCAATGTCAACCCAAGTTTAAGAGATGTCGTGAATTTTCTTCTGTACATAGGATATCCGTTTACATTCTCTCCAGTTATTCATCTGAACTCCTTCGGAAAGTTTTTCCAACATATATCTTCCTTCATGCAAGTTGAATGATTATTTATAACACCACAGGGGCCATGAATCATACATTTTGTTAATATTTGAAATAGCTTCGGATTGATGTCCGGATCAGTTATTTTGGCACTTGCATACTTGTCGATGTCATCTTTCGTGCGAATTTTCGTACATGGATCGAGATTAAGTAATATATGAGCATGTGGTAGTTTTGCTACCAACTGTTGCCACAGCTCATAGATCTAGATCTAATAGTGGAAACTCCCGCGAGAAACTGGCGACACCGTTTCTTCTTGCTGTCTAGCTTCATTGTATATTTCTTCTGTGAAATCCATGCAATGATTTTGTGTTTCTTGACGCCTTCTACGCAGAATATCTTCGGACATGTAGTCTTTGTATTTTTCCCACAACTGTGCTGGTTGTGAAGGGGAACACGTAGATAAAATAAGTTGCCAACAGCGTACGTATTTTAAATGGATTAGAAGGGGTCGCTGAATCTACGATGAAGATGTGCACTCTTCTTTCTATTCACGGCGTTGCCTAGTCAACCATATTCTGTAAGATGGGCAATGTCCTTTAGCAATTTTTACCGGACTATCATGATGCAGAGTAAGGCGTTGTCCCCTAGCGACAATCTTTAAGACGGCCAATCTGCTCAACAAGTAAGGTTCAGTATTGGTACGGCTTTGACTATCATGATACAGAGTTAGACGTTGTCGCCTAGCGACAATCTGTCCGTGAAGTTATTAGATTTAACTTTATTTGTTTAAACACACTTTTTAAACAAATAAAAATATTTCCGTTGACTTTTCAAGAAAAGCAAGATTTTTCCTGTACTATTGAGACCATTTGGAAGACTTTGGTACAAACCACAACTTCTAACTCCCTCTGGTTTAGGAGCTTGAGTTTTGTGATACATACATCTTAGCGTATTATATAATAGATTGATTCCATAACCACAAGATGGCAGCTGTGCGAAATTTTAAAATCACCTTGTAACTTCTTGTGTCCTAATCATGCTATTGAAGTTTGAATGCTACACGTACACAATAATCATCATGTAACAGTACATAACTCTAGGCCCTACACATATAAAATCCAAAATGGCGACCTTCCGAAATATTTAGTCGGTTCTCAATATCTACGAATCTATTACAGCAATCAAACTGAAATTTTTGTATGTAGATAGAGGCAATTAACATAAGTAGGATATATGAAAATAGGCTGTGTAGTTCTTCATGGAACTATTTGTTACATATTAGTATGATTAATTTGATCAGTTTTGCTTTATTAGCCTACTTTTCACATTTTGCACAAAAAAATGAGGTAAACGTAGTCTTATGAGATCGATCCGGGAAAATGTCTGTCTGTCTGTCCTTCCGCCTGTCTGTCTGTCTGTGTGTGCCCCCACCCCCCTATCAACTCCTAAATGGCTGCAGCAATCGAAACCAAATTTGGTATGAGTAAAAATCTATACCGGGACATCTCAACGACATACTTGAAAATGATGTCATTGCTACCAACTGCTGAGAAATCATAATTGAAATTTCAGCTCCATGTTGGATATCTTGGAATATATACATGGGAACTATTCCAAAATTGGCCCATATATAGAAAATAATACTTCAGTTTAATTTTCAGGAGGCCATACATGACAGTGTTGCCAAAATGATTCTAAGCCTACTGATATGACCAATGTTTAAATGCATATAACTCCTACACTATCAATTGAATTTCTACCAAATTTCGTATGTACTATGTGTACATAAACTAATATGACTGAGCGTATTCTTAAGAGCCACCAGGGCTGCCAACTGTCAATAAATGCTCTCTCTATTTTTTATCCAAATACCAATATATCAGAAAGTATGAGAGCCAATAGCCTAAACCTTCGCAAAAGTATAGTGCCTGACATTCTAGATTAATTTGGAGCAACTAATGTATGTCAGTGCTACCAACATGATTCTAAGCCTGCTGATAAGACCAATTTTTAAATACATGTTACTTCTATACTATCAATTGGATTTCAACCAAATTTCGTATGTCCTATGTGTACCATAACATTTATGACTATGCGTATTGTTAAGAGCAATCAGGGCTGCGAACTGTTAATAAATGCTGTTTATATGTTTTACCCTAATATCAATGTAGGCTATCAGAAAGTATGCAAGCCAACAGCTCTAAACTTTGCGCACGTATAGTATCTGCCATTCTAGATTAATTTGGAGCAACTAATGTACGTCAGTGCTACAAACATCATTCTAAGCCTGCTGATAGGTCCAATTTTAAAATACCAGTAACTACTATACTATCAAATGGATTTCATCCAAAATTGGCACAACAATAGATGATAATAATTCAAATTATTTCTGACCAACACATGCATGACATTGTTGCCAACATCATTTTACGCACGCTGCATTAAGTCCAATGTTTAACTGCATGTTAAGTCCATGCTATCCATTGGACTTCAACCAAATTTTTTATTCTGTACCTTAAGAGATGGAACTAAGAATATATTCAGTCACCAGGGCTGCCAACTGTAGTGCTCTATCAGGCTACATAATGCCAGGTATATTTCGAACTAATTAGAAATTTCTATATTACCAACTTTATTCCGTCATTATTCTAGATAGCCTAGGTCCATATAGATTAATCATTGGCATGAATTTTAAATTTTAAGAAAAGTAGGCTCTTTAGTTCGTCACGGATCTTCTTGTTTTAGTGTTGATTTGATCTGTTTTGCTTTATGTTATGGTTCTATTTCTGTTGTAACTTTAGGCGTAATATACTCTCCCGACGGTGTTGGAAAGTGCAATCGGACGCCAGTTGGAGAGGTCAACAGGATCACCTTACCTGAAAGCCAGGACGGTTCTACTATCCTTCCAAGCAGAGTGAACTTAAGGTTCCATTTTTGTTTTAGGGTTTGAATCTGTAGTTGTTTTCGATCTAGTATTTTTTTTTGCTTTAGTGTTTGATTTTGATTTTGTATTGTTTTTGTTTTGTATTCTTTTTTGCTTTTGTCTTTTTTTGCGTGAGATTTTGTTTTGTTGTGGTTTTGTATTGTATTAGTTTTTTATTTTTATTTTGTATTGTTTTTTTATTTTCTACTTCTTAAGTAGCTATTGGGTCGGTAGATTTGCAGTAATTAGAATATTTTGGGAGCATATACCATTTCAACATTTTTATAAATTTATTCTTCAGTAAATCCACAGTAGAACTTCAGTATTTATCTATGAGTAGTTTTTCGTTTCGTAAATTTCATCGTTTTGAGGATTTCATCCATGCTTTGAATTTTATTGTATTTTTAATTTCTACTTTCTGCATTAATGAATTTAAGACTGGTTTCATAAATTGCATTAATTTATTTTGACTACTGTAACTGTCATGGAGGGTTGCGGTAATAGGGGCCGTGCGTGTTAGCATATTAAGGAGTAGTAATTGATCATAATCATATATTTTCATGGTTACTCTCACTAAGGCATAAGACTCCACATATCATATCCTTTCTCATTCTCTATCATAAACCAAATACCACACTCTCATACCTAACACACATATCTCTTCAACAACCAACAGATAAAACAATACCATTTCATTCGTGATCTTCAGCTTCATAACGTTTTATTCCCTACAAATAGATACTATCTCCTTTCCTTTCTTCATCTTGCCAGCAAAGCCAAACCAATAATCAGACATCACGGAACTAATGCTATAATATACAGTCATAGAATTAAAAAAAACACTCCATCAAAAAAAGTAATATTCATACCTTACTGCTGAGCCATTGCAAGGAATCCCTATGGCTCAGTCCCTTAGGCCTGCAATGCATGGCCCACCAGTAACAGGTAGCCATGCCATGCCCCGAACCTTAAATAACCAAAGAAAATGAAATGTTCCAAACCTATAAAAACTGTAACCACATGTTACAATTCGCCCCCCATGTGATTCTCACGTGAGAAGCACGCGAGGATCACATACATAAAACTAATACACAAATGAAAATAATACATATCACACATACTCTACAAAATATCACACACAGAGTAAGACAACTTATCAATTATCATCCTCTTCAGAATAGCCATTATTACTATCTTCGCCAGAAACAATTGTTCTGAATTCACCATAATCACCAACATATATATTTTCTTCAAATGGAATAGCCAAAACTATCGCATTGAGTCTACATCCGATGCATATTTAATTTTTATTGACGCATTTTTTCTTTCTTGCTATTGGTAACATATTGTCGAAACATATTCCCGTAAACTAAGGAATTCTCCGTGATTTATGTTGCAATATACTCTTAAATTATTTTAAAAAAAGTAATTTTCCAGGCACCCGCGCGTGTCCACAGTTATTTCCATTGTCCGTCATGTTTTGACGGGTTTCAACTAGTAATATTTACTTTCCACAATGACACTCGGATACTAACAGAACGGCAACTGAAATGTGGTGGGTTTTTGGAAAGGGATGGGGAAAGGTAGTGTCACACCCACCTCACTCTCTCCCCTCTGGGTAGCTGAATAGCTGACCAGTTTCCTCATTCAGTAAGTGTTAAGTTAGGCTAACGCTGAACATTTCACACGAATGACAAAAATGCTTTCAAATTAGTAAGTATAAACTTGTATAATCTATTTGTTTGCCAACAATCCGATGATTGGTTTTATTCGAAATTAGAAACTTAAACAAATTTCATATTTTTAGCTTATTTTCATTTATGAAAAAATAGGCTTATGAGATCACCTTTTGTCCGTGTGTGTGTGTGTTTGTTTATATGTGTGTGTCCCCTAATAACTTCTAAACAGCTCGACCGATTTGAAGGAAACTCGGTAAGGTCATAGCACTAGAACCGTGCCTTTCAAAGTTTATTACGACGAACAATCCAACATCGTGGCTGTGCGAAATATTTCACCGATATTATATATCTACGAAACGACTACAGATATCACGCTGAAATTTTGTACGGTGATAAAGGACACTAACAAACGTTCACCAACATGGCTGCCTGGCGAAGTTGAAAATTTAAATAGACTTTTCTAGCGATTTAACCATCCAAACGCAAACTATTATCGATATCACCCTGAAATGTCGCACGGTGATACAGGGCACTACTACAAATTCATCTATTTAACACTCAGAAACCTGTAAACTACACAACATGGCGGCCAAGCGAAGTTGAAATATGTTAGGTGAACTTATTTTCATAGCCTCTATGAACATTAAGATTTTCAGTTTGATTGCTGTAAAAGATTCGTAGATATTGAGAACTGTCTAAATATTTCGGATGGTCGCCATGTTGGATTGTTAAATGTATAGGCCATAGAGTCATGTACCATTAAAGGAAAATTATTGCGTAGGTTCATTATTCAAACTTTCACATCGATATTTTCTCGTGGTCACCCAGCCCCGTGTACTTTGGTGTGTATGTGTAAAATTTTCTCTCATAACCTGTGTTATTTTGATGGCTGCATTAATGTGTGTATTTGTAATTAAGGTGGGGAATGACAAGGAGACTGCCGAGGCCTTAATTAGGAACCATCCCGGTGTTTGCCCGGAGTGGGAACCCACGGAAAACCACATCCAAGATTGTTGAGGTGGGAATCGAACCTTCCATTTCTTAGATATGTCTCAAGAGACTGAGTGTGCCCCGATTTTGCCTTCAGACCAAAATTAAATTTCTTGGCAGAGCAGGGAATGTACTGTAACCCGGATCTCCGGGACGATAGCCAAGAATGGGTGGGCTTCTGTGTTAATACGATTTTTGGCATGCACGGGACATAGAATTCTGATATAAACAGTACGAAAATGCTCTAAATAAGCAATTCATTATTCACTCTTTTACTTTGATCGCATGGTTACGTCACAAGAAAAGGTTCGTGGAAAGTTTATAGTAGCATTTCTCCCCAAATTAACGTCATATTCCATAACACTATAGTGGCCTTCATCAACGGACCCGCTAAATGTTAAATAGCAAATAATACTTCCATTGCCGAAATCAACAGCGTAGCTAGACTCAGTATTCTAAACAAATAATCAATAAACGCAATTCAACTTAGTACAGCAAATGTTTATACACATTGTAATGCACCGACATCTAACTTCGTTCAATTGTTTACATAACCTCAATATGGCGGCTGTGCGAAATATTCCACCGGCATTCCATTTGTCTTATACAATGAAGTTCAACATGACAAGTGTATTCATCGTCCAGAGACTTTCAAACTCAAGTTGGTTGCTGGGGAGAAAGCGATGAGACAGATCGCCTATAATAAAATCCTTATACAGTAATTATTCCTGCCAGCTCAGAATGACGTAAAGTTTGCAGGGGAGCATAGAATCACTTTACCAACTACTGGAATGAGCATAGGCCTATACTCACTTTGGCAGTCAACCTAATGGAGGCAGTTAGATGAAGTATGGTACAGTGAATTTTTAGCCTACTTTTCACATTTTGCAAAAATGAGGAAAAAGTAGACTTATGAGATCGATCCGGGAAAATGTGTGTCTGTCTGTCTGTCTGTCTGTCCTTCTGTCTGTCTGTCTGTCTGTCCTTCTGTCTGTCTGGCTGTGTGTGTGTGTCCCCCTATCAACTCCTAAACGGCTGCAGCAATCAAAACCAAATTTAGTATGAGTAAAGATGTGCACCGGAATATCTCACGTCCATATTTGAAAATGATGTCAGTGCTACCAACTGCTGAAAAATCGCACTAGAAATTTGAGCTCCATGTTGGATATCTTGGAAGGTAAGCATGGGAGCTATTCCAAAATTGGCACACATGTAGATAAGACTATTTCAGTTTAATTTCCAGGAGGTCAATCATGACAGTGTTGCCTAAATAATTTTAAGCCTTCTGATAGGTCCAATGTTTAAATGAATATAACTTCTACACTATCAATTGGATTTTAACCAAATTTTGTATGTAATATCTATACATAAACAGATATGACTGAGCGAATTCCTAAGAGCCACCAGGGCTGCCAACTGTTAATAATTGCTCTCTCTCTCTATTTATTTATTTTTATCCAAATACCAATATATCAGAAAGTATGCAAGCCAACAGCTTTAAACTATGCACACGTATATTCTGACATTTCAGATTAATTTGGAGTAACTTATATTCGTCAGTTCTACCAACATGATTATAAGCCTGCTGATAGTACCAATTTTTAAATACATGTAACTTCTATACTATCAGTTGGATTTCAACCAAATTTCGTATGTGCTATGTGTACCATATCAGATATGACTATAAGTATTGTTAAGAGCAATCAGGGCTGCCAACTGTTAATAAATGCTGTCTATATTGTTTTTAACCTAATATCAATATATCAGAAAGTATGCAAGCCAACTATACTTTGCATACGTGTAGCACCTGACATTGTAGATTAATTTGGAGTAATTAATACAAGGCAGTGCTGCCAACATGATTCTAAGCCTGCTGATATGTCCAATTTTAAAATACATGTAACTTCTATACTAACAAATGGATTTCATCCAAAATTGGCTCAACAAGATATCATAATATTTCAGATTATTTCTGACCAGCACACGCATGACAGTGTTGGCAACATGCTTTTACGCGTGCTGATAGATCCAGTGTCTAACTGCATGTAACGTCCATTGGACTTCAACCAAATTTTGTATTCTGTACCTTAAGAGATGGAACTAAAATATATATTCAGTCACCAGGGCTGCCAACTGTAGTGCTCTATTTGGCTGCATTATACCAGGTATATTTTGAACTAATTAGATATTTCGATATTACCAACTTAATTTCGTCATTATTCTAGATAGGTTCATATTCTGTAGAATAATCATTGGCATGAAAAGTAGGCTGTATAGTTCTTCACGGAACTTCTTGTTATACACATTGTAATGCACTGGCAATTGTAGGCTACAATACTCTATGGCCTATATGTATAAAAATTCAACATGGCGACCATCCTAAATATTTAGACAGTTCTCAATATCTACGAATCTATTACAGCAATCAAACTGAAAATCTTAATGTTCATAGAGGCTATGAAAATAAGTTCACCTAAGTTCAATAACCTGGTGAGCACAAATCCAACATGGTTCTCAATATCTACGAATCTATTAAAGCAATCAAACTGATATTTTGTATGTTGATAGAGGCAATTAAAATAATTAGGATATATTAGAAAAGGCTGGATAGTTCTTCACAGAACTACTCGTTGTTATTTGACTCCTGAGGGGAGGTGAGGGACTGATCCCCCTGATCATCCCCCGTAGTTACGCCAATGCGACTAACTTCACTTTGTGTCTTTACGATATAAACCCCCCAGCTCAGTAGCCTAGAGCGATCACCACCCTTCAGTTAATGTTGAGAGCTTGTGGCTAGGCTAACGTCTAGACGAGCTTGTGTGACGTCACAGTATCACACTCACGCCATCAGCCAAGCTAAAGTGTTCAAGCCTTTTATATGGCGATGGATTTCTAGATAATCTTTACAAAAACCAACTCTCGAACCGTATGGTTGTGAAACTCGTTTGACATATTCCTGTGATAGTAAGCGTTTCGGTCACATCAAACGAAAACGACTTTCAAATTTTAAATAAATGCGCAAATAAAGAACACAGCAATAATCCCATGGATTTCTTTTCTGTTTATTTTCGAAGTAGGACGGATGTAGGCATACTAAAAAAATATGAATGCAAACTTGATACTTCTGGGATGTCACGGAACGAACATAATAGACGGGCCAGAAAATCCTAGTCCTAGGGCCCGTGCTCGCTTTTCTCGGCCCTGGGCGCGAGTACTTGTACAACAGGAAACTACATGTAACACAAGGGTCGAGAATTTTGCAACACCTCAGCAACACATGAACTAGAAACAATACAGAACCATTGTATTCCGCACGTGTACGGTAATGTACATGCAGTGCTATCTCAGCCTGTCAATTTCAAGAGCGAGATTCTAAGTGAAGCTTACAAGCTGCAAGTCTACATGATGAACTATTGTGGATTGCATGTTGAAGGTTTTGTTATATTTCGAAAATCATTATCAATGAAAGAAGACTACTTTGGATTACGACACAAGAGTTTTTTTGTAAAGGACCTTTTCCATCTCGGATAATTTCAAAATTTCCATTTGAGCAAGAACATAGATAAATATTAAAACCTATGTTAGTTATAAGTACATTAATTTATTCTAGTATCTCCTTTTTAACGTTTCTTTTAATACGTTTCATTCGTTATCCTGAATTGACTGGAATTTTCGTTTATTCACGACATTTCATTTTGCTTGCTGGCTTCACTCCACAAAGAGCCTGTATTCAACACATTTCACAACTTGTTGACCATCTCAAGATATGTCTAAAGACATATTTAGACTAAAGCCTTTGTCTGGAGCGTTGCACTCTAAGGAAGTGAAACTTGGACTATTGGTGCAGCAGAAAAGAGGAGAATTGAAGCGTTTGAAATGTGGTGTTGCAGGAGAATGATGAAGATCAGATGGGTATATAGGGTTACACACGAAGAGGTATTAAGACGAGTGGGAGAGGAGAGATATTTCTGGTGACTGCTAATGAAGAAAAGAGATAGGTTAGTAGGACACATACTAAGACACCCAGGAATAGCAAGCTTAGTGATGGAAGGAAGGGTTGAGGACAAGAATTGTAGGGGTAGACCAAGGTTAGAATATGTTAAACAGATTGTCTCGGATGTAGGGTGTGGTAGCTATGTAGAGATGAAACGATTAGCACAGGACAGGCAGGCATGGAGAGCTGCATCAAACCAGTCAAAAGACTGAAGACTCAAACAACAGGAATAATCAAATACCAACTATTCAGATATGGGCTGTGGTATTTTCGCAAAATATTTTTTATTAATATCAAATTAAAGCTCACATTTGTTAGAGTTCTGTTTTAACTATTTTTATAAAAAAAATCACAGAAAACCCAAGTAAATTATTGATAACAAAGCAAGCTTTACTCATAATTACATTCGTTTCATTTCTTTTTAACAACATCGCTGACGAAGGCCTAAAATATGGCCGAAACTGGTATGGTTCATTAATTAATGTATATTAATGTATTATTACTGACTAAGGTGTAATAAATGTATTAAAAACCCATTGGTATTCATTTCGATTGAATCCGCAATAAGGAAAGCTGTTAAATATGGTTACGTTCATATCTCTACGTAATAAAATAACTGTCAGCAAGGTTCGCTTCAAAGATAATACGTATTTTGTGCGGAATATATTCAGTGCCTCGATTGATTGAATGTTTAAGGCTGAGGTTCTCGACCAGTGGATCGTGACCCCATGGGGGTCCGCAGGATATGTCTTGGGGGGTCGCGATATACGGAGAAAACGTTTTAAACAAGTAGTTCCGTGTAGAACTATTCAGCCAATTTTTATATATCCTACTCATGTTAATTGCCTCTATTAACATACAAAATTTCAGTTTGAAGGTTGTGATAGATTCGTAGAAATTGAGAACCGTCTAAATATTTCAGATGGTCGCCAGGTTGGATTTTTATTTATGTACTATTACATGAAGATTATTGTGTACGTGTGGTATTCAAACTTCAATCGCATGATTAGAATACAGAAGTAAAAACGAGATTTTAAAATTTCGCACAGCTGCCATCTTGTGGTTATGAAAACATTTGAAATAAATTATATGCCAGTGGATTAACATTT
Source organism: Meconema thalassinum (assembly GCA_946902985.2). Classification (NCBI taxonomy): domain Eukaryota; kingdom Metazoa; phylum Arthropoda; class Insecta; order Orthoptera; family Tettigoniidae; genus Meconema; species Meconema thalassinum. The sequence goes on along the minus strand of OX336388.2, from coordinate 596,409,566 downwards.
GTAAAAGAATTTAACGTGAAAAGTTTCACTGCAAGCAGATGGTTAAACCGCGAGAAACGTCCATTTAAATATTTGTACTTCGCGTCGCCGCCATGTTGGATTTGTGCTCACCAGATTACTGAAAGTTTTATAGGTAAACTTATGTTCATAACCTCTATAAACATATAAAATTTCAGTTTGATTGCTGTAAAAGATTCGTAGATATTGAGAATCGTCTAAATATTTCGGATGCTCGCCATTTTGGATTGTTATATATATAGGCCATAGAGTTATGTACCATTAAAGGAAAATTATTGCGTATCTTCATTATTCAAATTTTCACTTCGTTCGCAATATTACGACACAAGAAGTAAAAACTTAATTTTAAAATTTCGCACAGCCGCCATCTTGTGGTTATGTAAACAATTGAACTAAATTAGATGCCAGTGCATTAAAATATGTATAATCATTTACTGTACCGCATTTCACTGCGCTCAGAGAGTTTAATCAGGAGAAAAGTCTATTAAAATGTTTCAATTTCGCTTAGCCGCCATGTTCATTTTGTACTTTACAGGGTTTTGAAAGATACATAGATAAACTTGTAGCAGTTCATTTTATCACCGTACAAAATGTCAGGGTGATATCTGTAACAGTTTCGGAGATATAGAATGCCATTGAAATATTTCTCACAGCCGCCATTTTGAGGTTATGTAAACAATTGAACTAAATTAGACGCCAGTGCATTGCAATGTGTACAAACATTTGCTGTACCAAGTTTAATTACGTTTGGATGGTTAAATCGCGAATAAAGTCTATTTAAATGTCTCAACTTTGCTTGGCCGCCATGTTGGTTTTGTAGTTACCAGGTTTTAGGTAGATTTCTTTAGAAAGCTAACTATTGCAATGGGTCCCATGTTTCGACTTCCGGAAAATTTCGACATATCTTCGCGTTTCACATCCCCCAGACCCCAAAACCACCGTCAGTTCAAAAGTTTATATATAATTTATGTATATATGTATCTATCTATCTATCTATCTATATATATATATATATATATATATATCAGTTTCTTGTGGACACGATAACTGCCGTAATTTTGTACCAATCACTTTGAATATTTTTACATAATATGTATCCCTATAAAATCTTGGTCGAGTTCGTTAATGGGCAAAATCGGTCAAAGGGGGTAAAAATGGGGGGCTTTTTTCGAAAAAGTGAAATATCGCTATAACTCTCTTAATACATGAAATATCGAATCCCTTCAAAGTTCATAATATGCGTCGGATAAGTGCCAAATATTTATGTCAAATAAGTTTTTTGATAGCACCAACCATTGACCAAAGGGGTGGGAAAAAGTGGGTTTTTCGGGAAACATTAATCATATCTCTGTTAATAGGCACAATATCAAAACCGCACAAAATGGACAATATTCCTCCAATAATTACCTAAAACTTTTGTCTGAAAGAATTTTTGATATGACCCACCATTACGCCACGGGGTGAACAAAATGATTTAAATTATAAGAAAATGCCAAGTGCCAAGAGAGGTTGCCATGACAACTTTACTTTTAATTGATAAGGGATGACCATCAGCAGTTGCTATGACAACGCCACTGCACGAGATCACATTCAGTTTTCATATGTCAGTGGGAAGCGACTTCGGTATCGGAACTGGTAGCATGCTGAACTTCTATGCCCAAGGTCGCGGGTTCAAACCCGGCTGAAGTCGTCGGATTTACTAAGAGCGCTAAAAAACCTGAGTTTGCTTTCCTTCGGAGGGGAAGTTCCAACGTTCGTTGCGAGTTGCTGATTGAGGTGGCATCTAGTAGCCAAGTTCACAGCTAGGAGTCGTTGACGGCAGTATTTTAGGTAGATTTCATTAGAAAGCTAACTATTGCAATGGGTACCATGTTTCGATTTCCGGAAAATTTCGACATATCTTCGCGTTTCACATCCCCCAGACCCCCAAACCACCGTCAGTTCAAAAGTTTATATATAATTTATGTAATATATGTATATATATATGTATATCAGTTTCTTGTGGACACGATAACTGCCGTAATTTTGCACCAATCACTTTGAATTTTTTACCGAATATGTATACCCATAAAATCTCGGACGAGTTCGTTACTGGGCTAAATCGGTCGAAGGGGATGAAAATGGGGGACTTTTTTTTTCCGAAAAAATGAAATATTGCTATAACTCTCTTAATATGTGAAATATCGAATCCGTTCAAAGTTCATACTATGTGTCGGATAAAGCTCAGAAATTTATGTTTGAAACGTTTTTTTGATAGCACCAACCATTGACCAAAGGGGTGGGAAAAAGTGTTTTTTTCGGGAAACATTAATCATATCTCTGTTAATAGGCACAATATCAAAACCGTACAAAATGGACAACATTCCCCTAATAATTACCTAAAACTTTTGTCTGAAAGAATTTTTGATATGAGCCACCATTACGCCAAGGGATGAGAAAAATGATTTCGGAATTGTAAGAAAATGCCAAGAGCTATCAGTGGTTGACATGGCAACACTACTAAATTGATGAGGGATGAGCCATCAGACGTTGCCATGACAACACACTTGCGCGAGATCAGATTCAGATTTCCATCTGACTAAGTGTGATGCGGCTTCGGTGACTTAACTGGTAGCATGCTGAACTCCTATGCCCAAGGTCGCGGGTTCAAAGCCGGCCAAAGTCGTCAGATTTTCTAAGAGCGCTAAAAATCCCTCAGTATGCTTTCCTTTGGAGGGGAAGTTCCAACGTTCGTTGCGAGTTGCTGATTGCGGTGGCATCTAGTAGCCAAGTTCACAGCTAGGTGTCGTTGACGGTAGTATCTGGTAGCAACATTAGGAACTACTGCTTGAAATTGAGCGTCTGCATTCCTTACCTGAATTGCAGACTAATACAGCTATCACAATTCACACCGTTTATCAGACAGATTCTACACTCACCCAAAGTACACGGGGTTACATGACCACGTTGTCGCAGCCCCTAAACTGAGGAACCAACCAACATCTCTGCGGGAGATATAATTTTGCGTGAAGAAGTAACAGACCGTTACATAGTTACACATCAGTGTCGAAACTTTGCATAAGGACAGTGTGACCACAAGTATAAAAATGGACTCCAAATGACAAGAAGGTTACCGTCATCATAAGACAATAGAATGTTTAAAATATGCATAAAATGACGAAAAACAAAGTTAATTAATCTCCAATTATAAAATACTTTCACGCAATAAATGTGGTCTGATCCTTCTACGAAAACCTGCATATTCTGCCTATTTTCGACTATCCCCAAGTTTGTCCGGTGAAATCTACCTCCGCCTTCCGGCGTGCCGAGAGGACTTTTTTAAAAGTCTCATGGGTGAACTTCTAATAGTGCCCTTTATCACCGTACACAATTTCAGTGTTATATCTGTGTTTCGGAGATAATGAATTGCTGGTGAAATATTTCGCACAGCCGCCATGTTGGATTGGTGAGACACAATAAAATTTGAAGGGAACGGTCGGGGTCGGCCAGAATGGTGCTATGATATTACCGAGTTTCATTGAAATCGCTCCAGCCATTTAGAATTTATTAAGGGGGGGGGGGCACACAAACGAATCACACACACACGCACACACAGACAGACACACGGTCATAAGGTGATCTCATAAGCCTGTTTTTTTTCATAAAATGAAAATAGACTAAAAACGAGTTATTGCTGTAGTTTTTCATTAAAAAAAGAATACACTCAATTTGTATTAAACCTTTACGTTTCTTTATTCTATTAATGAGAAACTTGAGCTTGTTTGGAAATAACTAGTTTTGGAATGTCTAGAATGATTTTATAACACTCAAAACAATGCCATTTTCCGGTGTCAAACGTTTTCTTGATTTGGTTTTTAAATTCACCATTATGGAGAATCCTTGTTCACTGTTGTAAGATGTAGAAAATGGGATCAAAGTTTTTAACACTTTTGTGGACAGTTCTGGGTATTCCTTTTTAATATTTATCAAAAATTTGTCGGCACAAGCATTGTTAAAAGTTAGCTTAACTGACTGATCACTTGAAATCTCTATCAGTTCATCATGAAGACGAGTACTTAGCTCAGCTTTTGTTACGGCTTGCTAACTGAACGCATTGACTACCCACAAAACCCCTCTCATAACCTTGCCTGCTGACTTTGCAATCTGTAAATTGTTCAATCAAGGCTTCGAGATGAGATGATATGAGTAAGGAGAGAGATGAAGTGTCAAGGGACGTGGCGCCAATACTCGATACAAACTCCATAAATGCCCAAGAAGGCGGGTTCTAACCCGGCCGAAGCCAACGGATTTTTAAGAGCGTTAAAAATCCCTCAGTATGCCTTCCTTCGGAGGGGAAGTAAAGCCGGCGGTCCCATGTCATAGATTTATTGCATGTTAAAGAACCTTCTACTAATTACACCTGTGTGATGCTAAATTGGATAGGTTAAGAATGTAAACAACGCCAAGAGGCGACTGCGGTGGCGTCTAGTAGCTAAGTTCTGAACTAGGCCTAGTAGTCGTTGACGGTGGCGATTGGCGGCAAAAGTAGGAACTATTTGAAAAAATCTAAGCTGCAGTCTGTACTTAAATTTAAAAAAAAACAGATACACACACTAATACAACCATCACAATTAACACCGGTTATCAGACAGATTCTACACACACACCCAAAGTACACGGGGCTACATGACCGCGTTGTCGCAGCCCCTAAACTGAGGAACCAACCAACCAAACTCCATAAACTCTTGAGTACGTGGAAAATGTTCACAATCTTCGTTCTTAACGCTTGCGTTCCAAACACTAAGTTTTTTTTAAATTATTGCGTAAATTCGGTCTTGAGCATACAGAACAGGTTTAGTTACAAGTGTTTTTATGAATAAAACTTAACAATTATTGTAGTTTTTAAATTAGTGTTTTAACATTAAAACTTGGTGGGTCGAAAAATACTCAGCCTAAAATGGGGGTCGCAGTGTTTAATAGTTTGAGAACCCCTGGTTTAAGGATTACTTACAGTACATAGGACTAAATGTCCCACTAGTGGTATATAATCAGATCTCTTATATAAAAATACGTCATCAAAAATCATTAAATTTTGTTGAATCAGTTCTTAAATTTACAAATCATAATCTACAATAAACATGCACTAAATTTCTATGTAAGTCCATGATACCACTATCTCGTAATCATCTTCAATTTTATTGTTACTTATAGCCCGCCATTAATACGCTGAGAAGGTGTCTCTTGAGTACTGAACGATGAGAATTCTCATTGGTATACAACTTGTACAGATTGATGCGGTTCAAATAAATGATTTATTGAGTTTGGCCATACGATGGTGAGGAATATGCATCGTGATTTGAGTGAATCTATTACATCGACCATGGGCATTCGCCATACGTGGTGTATTCCTTGAATACACGGTACGAGAGATATAATGTCTATTGCTCTTTGCATGTTCATTTCTTCCTTCCTCTTTGCCAAACACCAACAGTGATCATCTGTTTTCTCCTTGTTGGGCATGTTTCTTATGTCTTCATAAGTATGTTTCAGATATATAACTTCTGTGGTCCACCTAGCGTCATCTAGTAGCGAACCTCTGAAGCTACTCAATTCCTCATCGTGCAAGATGACTTACTTATCTATTTGGCTACCAGATTTCGTTACCATCGTCAGCTACTTTCTCCTTGAGCAAGAGGACTACGTCTACTTCTTTATTCACCATGCTGCGCTAGTATCATCTATCAACTCCTTGAAGACCAGCTCACCAAGAAATCAATTATGTTTTGCTAAGTTGGCCATGCTTATATGTTCTCCTTTTGTTTCCCACCCCCCTCTCTTTCCCCCTTTTCTTGGACCCTCCGTGCTCTGCTGAGCCTCACTCACTTCTTCGTCTGCAGTTGACTCGTACAGTCAAAGCTCCGCTCGAGCTTAGCCTCCTCAAACCAAGAGGCACAACCTCTTCTACGCCATGTTGGCTAAGTAATCATCATCGAAATCTTCGACTTCAACATGAAATCAAGATAAGTACCTTTTTAAAAAGTTTTAACCTCATCTTCATGGTTTTAACTTTCAAGTGCTTTTAATTATAGGCAGTGTGAAATTATTTACTTGGGGCAAAATCATCCTTCGTGGGATTTGCCACGTTGAGCTTTTCCTTGTATTAGCCAACCTTACTATAAAAGAGCTTTTCTTAAGCTATTTAAACGAGAAACCCTCTCGCTACGTGGGATATTATCTAATACCCACTGCCTATAATTATAGAACTATTTCCTCCGTTGGATTTTCTCAACCCCATTTTTCTGCTAAGATTGTTCTGGAACTTTCCAGATTCGGTACTCAATCTACGAGTCCTGCCGTCATGTATTTTTCATGTACTTGGGAGAATTCTGTTCAAAACTAAATTACTACAATAGTGAATTTTCGTCCTCCGCTGGAACCTCTGGAAAATTCTATGGCGCATTTAATTGCAAATTACAACTTTTTCCAGAAATAGACTTTCACCTACCTAGTGCAATCAGTTATCTCCATAATTGCAATAACTTTTTTTCTCATAAACTTCAGTGTTTCTCTAGTGAACTTTGCATCCATCTTTACAGACTATAGTGATAATCAGTGCTTGCTCCACTTTTCTACCGCGTCGCGATCGTCCGGTTATATTAAATACGGCCATGAACATTGTTCCTATATCCCAATGATCTTTCCTTAACCTTCTACTAACAACCATTATTTATGAAATTGTAACTTTCTATAAGGTGTTACTCACGAAGTGCCCTTTCAACTTTGCTAGTTTAACATTAATTAAATTCTGCATAATTGCTTGTGTGATACAAGTTTTAAATCACGTTGTTCCTTTCCTATACATAGGGAAAACAATTCTCTACACTCTTGAGAGAGTCATGTTCAGGTTTCACGAAATGGAAACTGTCCCATTTTTCTCGTGATTCCTAATTAAATATAGGAAGTCTAGAAACTTCCTTTTCACTTTCTCCAGGTTTCACAGTAAGTGACCTGCCCTCTTTGTATAATTCCCATATATTAACTCTGTATAAATATAAGAAGTTGTAGGAACTTCCTTTTTATTCCTTATGTTTTACAGTTTGTTTCTTCGAAGTTGTTATTCTCGTTAGAATGTTCTTTCGAAGGTTTCGTATAGTACACTGCTTGTACTCCTGTAAATGTTAAAACTTTAATTATTCCATTTTGCCTATTTATGAAATCTTACCAAGATTTTAATACACGGTTAAAAAACCTTAAAAATTGTCAATTGCCTGGAGCAACTGTTTGATGTTAAAAGGTCTGCGACCCTATTTGTTAAAAGGTTCAAATGAACCATGTTTATTAAATTTATATTGCATAATTGTTAATTTCCTTAAACTTCCTGCATTGGTAAATAAATTAGATATTTATTTTTGGATTCATCATTTCTCTGACACTACAGTTAGGCAGGATCCTGGCTTTCCTAGCTCCTCCTAGGTTTATGCCCTCGTTAATGCTTAATAAAGCTTTTACTATCTGTCTGGCCAGATCATCCCCCTTCCCTATAGTACTTTCATTCGTGCTTGGGAGGAAATACACTACAGGTTCTCTCTGGCAAACTGCCCAAGCCTTATCTGCGGCTCCCGTTAGCCTCGACCAAGCTCGTAGCCATTTTAGGTATCCGAGCACATATTTGCAGTGGCAACCACCTTTAAGTGTGTTTAACACTGAACTTATTAATTTTGTGGGACTCTCCTCCTATTCTTCTATCCTTCTTTTCCAATCCCAAATCTACTTCCTTCTCTTAATCATCTTCCCTTGGTGGGTGGGTTATTCCCTAGCCTATAATCTACCCAAAATTTGGTACCAGAAACCCGGGAGAGTCCATTTTTTATTTCTATTGTTTGTCAAGTGTCATTTGACAATACTTTGCAAATTTCTAATATCTGTATTGAATATTTCAGCTATAACCACATCGTGCAAAGCCTGTGAACGGGAAAGAGGCCGCTCCTGTCTCCTTTGGTGTGTCCCATTCTTTCTACTCATTCTCTGCTGCAAACTTGACAGCATCTCCAAGGTTCTACAGTTTCGTGAGTTGTATTTCAATTTATTATTTTTTTCATGGCTCCTACTGAAAAAGATGAAACTCTCATTGCCAGACGTTCTTCCTATAAAGGGCAACTCACTAGATTCCGAAATTTTATTAACAAATTAAATCCCGCCGAGTGTGATTTAGATATCTTAACACATCGTCTTAAGTTGTACGAACGGTCTTATGATTATTATGACCAAATTCAAACAGAGATCGAATCCGCTTGTCCAGACCTTCAATCGGATCGGGACGAGGTTGAACCCTTGTACTTTGAAGGAATTGCAAAGGCCCACCAACTGATCCGCAATATCTCAGAACCGGACACTAGGGTCATCAATCCGGCTCAGTTAGCACCCGCTTCAGTTCACAAGAACAAACCGAAACCGTTACTTCCCAAGATAAGCCTACCCCACTTCTCAGGCAAGGAAGGTGAATGGTATTCTTTTTACGAACTTTACTGCTCTTTAATTCATGAAAATATCGAGATCCCAGACATACATAAATTTTACTACCTCCGCACGTCTTTGGAATCGGAGGCCTTGACTTTGGTGGAGTCATTGCCTTTATGCGCAGACAACTACCACATCGCCTTTAATCTCCTTAAAGAGAGATATGGCAATTTACGGTTGAGTGTCGCTCGACACATCCGTTGTCTCTTCAACTTACCTGCCGTAAAACCTAATGACGTCACATCTTTAAGAGACCTCTTAGATTCTATGCAGTTAAATGTCAGAGCGTTATACCAGCTAAAACAGCCTGTCCAAACATGGGACACCATACTTATTCACCTAGCTACATCAAGATTCGATTTTTCGACACTGAAGGCCTGGGAGATCGAACTCGCTCGCAAGGAAGAATTTTCCTTCGAACACCTTGTCTCGTTTCTCAACAGTCGATGTCAATTCCTTACAGCACTCGCATTTCAGTGCGAAAAAGTCGAAACGAATCCTCAGTGTCAAATTTTTGAAAAAAAACTTGCTTCTTCAAAGGGACATCAGCCCCCATTTGTCGAAAACAAACAAACCCGTTCTTCTTTCAATCATTCAAGAGAAGATATCAGGCCGCTTAACAAATCGTTAAAATGCACGCTCTGTAAAAAGCTTCACACATTGTATTTGTGCAAATCCTTTAAAGAATTGTCTGTCGAAGATCGAAGAAAGTTTGTCTTAAACAGCAAGCATTGTTTCAACTGCTTATCACCTAAGCATTCTTCTTCGAACTGTACGTCATCAAATCTTTGTTTTCATTGCAAAAAACCGCATCATTCTTTATTGCACGTTCACGATAAATCGAGGTCATCAGCACCTGCCTCTTTAAGCTCCTTGCAGAGCCGCTCTGAACAAACTAATGCTTCTTCCTGCATTTCCAACGCCGACACTTTTCACAGTGCGCAAACCCTGTTAACCACTGTACAATTTGAAATCCAAGATAAATTTGGAAATTGGTTCAGAACCCGTGGTCTTCTCGATTCCGCTTCAACGCACAACTTTGTTTCGCAATCGTTGATTAAAAAACTAGGTCTTTTGTCATCGCCTACTTCTATCAATGTGACCGGCATTGACAATTTGAAAACTCAAGTTTTGCAGTCTTCAAAATTGAAAATCAGAGACGTTTGCCAAAGAAACACCAATCTTAATTTAAACTGTCTCATTCTTACTAGTATTGGTAAAGACACTCCAAGTCACTCCATTAATACTTCCGGTTTAAAGATTCCCTCGCACTTAAGGTTAGCCGATCCTCAGTTTAATGCTCAAGGTCCCATTGATGTACTTTTCAGTGCCAATGTTTTTTGGAATTGCATTCGCAAACAAACACGCAAGTTATCTTCAACCGTGGTCGCTAGAGACACCGATTTTGGTTGGGTTATCACTGGCGAAATCAAACATACCAGTGTTCAAACCAAAGCACAATGTCATTTCGTCACAGCTGACATAAATCCCATTTCTGAAAAAGAGAACGATCATGTTTCAAATCTCAATATTTTTGAAAACCACTTGTCGAAACGATGTCTTATCGTGAATAACTGCGCTAACCCCGTAAGTTGTTTAAATGGCTTTTCTTTCTTCCCGCACAAAATGGCAATTCAAGTTCGCCTTGCTTTGTGTTATTTCGTCTATCTTTTTATGTCATTTTTTATAGCAGTTAATTGCTTAAACTATTCCTCGAAAACTATCTTCCCCTTGTGTAAAACCATGGCTATCAGTCACCATCACTTTGCTGTACGTTATGTTTCACTTCTTTCGTTATGTAGAGGGATGGCCACGGCCGGCTCCTCCCCCCTTCCTCGCAATTGGAAGTCGCTCATGAAACCGATTGAAACTCTGAATTCCATTGCATCTAGAATAACTATTCTTATGCATAACCTTCGTCTCAATGTCCCAGCTTGTCTTCTTTGCTCGGAAGAATTAAGCTTCTTTTTGTTGAAAATTGTTCGATTTCGTGATCCTCTCAATTATGCGAAATTGATTTCCTACTTTACTTCATATAGCTTTAAATTGCTTTTTCACGTCCAAGTTACGATTGACTGCATTCCGTTCAAACTGAATATCTGCTTTAAGTTACAGCTGATTCACCAAATGTTGTGTGTGTACTCCGAACTGCTTGGTTTTCAAACCTGTTTGTTTACCAGTCTGAGGAATGCCCAGTTGTTGTTTATTTCCTGTACGCTTGACACAGTTCAAAACAAGTTTCTCTTATCTCAACTTTGGCTGATTGCCAAGCATTGTCTGGTGAGTCGCTACTGCAAGTACGGAAGCTGTTTACCTACTTCCCAAAATAAACTCGTTCCGCTTAAGGACTCTGTCAGCTATTTATATGTCTTATCTCGTTGTACTATGTGTGTCAAGGCTGTACTTGTTTACGTCTCTTACTTACTCATGCTCGTATTCCATAACTGCTTTGATCCCTGTTTCAAAACTTCGTTGCGTATTTCTCACGCGTTCATGTATTCCACTTTGCTTATGTATTGCAATTTGCTTGCATATTTTGCGATCTTAATGTTCATTGATGAACAAACTTGTTTTTTCTCGACGTCACATTCGATGTGTTTTTGTATCCATGATTGTCATGTCACGTTTTTCGCTGACTTAAGTATTTTTCTGAGTAACCCCTTTGATACTCATTATAACTTGAGGTCATTGTTTATGGCTACTCGTTTGTTACCTATGGCGTTCTTGCTTTCTACTCGCATAGTTCCTTTGTTTATTTGGTATATTCTTGTCCTGAATAGATGTACTTGTTCCTATACGCTTTGTTTAAACTTGCCAATTCTTCTTTCTCATCGTATCGCAATCTTTACTAGTGCTTTATTTTTCTCGGCTTCCAGCTATTTCGTGATTGAAAGTGTCGTTAATTCTCACCTTTTAACTCCGCTTTCCAATGACCCTGATGACCTCCTTCCACTCACACCTGGTCACTGTCTTACACGCCCTTCTCTCTCTGCCCTTCCTCCCCTTCCCATTTCTTTCAGGGATTTTGATCTACCTATCGCTTGGCGGAAACTTGAAGCCCTCCGTAATTCTTTTTGGAAAAGGTGGAACTTGGAATATTTAACTTCCTTGCAACGGAGGCAGAAGTGGTTTCTTTCCAGTCCCGACATTAAAGTAGGGGACTTGGTCTTGGTTAGGGATATTTCACCCCCCCTAGTATGGATTTCTGGTAGGGTGACCGATTGCTACCCTGGAAGAGATGGGAGAGTCAGGGTGGCCAGAATCTTGACTACAAATGGACCGATTACAAGACCACTGTCTTTGATCGCTCCGCTTCCAATAAATGTGTAACTGCTTATTTGCTCTCTGTTGGTGTTTGTCCCCCCAGTATGGTGTATTCCTTGAATACACGGTACGAGAGATATAATGTCTATTGCTCTTTGCATGTTCATTTCTTCCTTCCTCTTTGCCAAACACCAACAGTGATCATCTGTTTTCTCCTTGTTGGGCATGTTTCTTATGTCTTCATAAGTATGTTTCAGATATATAACTTCTGTGGTCCACCTAGCGTCATCTAGTAGCGAACCTCTGAAGCTACTCAATTCCTCATCGTGCAAGATGACTTACTTATCTATTTGGCTACCAGATTTCGTTACCATCGTCAGCTACTTTCTCCTTGAGCAAGAGGACTACGTCTACTTCTTTATTCACCATGCTGCGCTAGTATCATCTATCAACTCCTTGAAGACCAGCTCACCAAGAAATCAATTATGTTTTGCTAAGTTGGCCATGCTTATATGTTCTCCTTTTGTTTCCCACCCCCCTCTCTTTCCCCCTTTTCTTGGACCCTCCGTGCTCTGCTGAGCCTCACTCACTTCTTCGTCTGCAGTTGACTCGTACAGTCAAAGCTCCGCTCGAGCTTAGCCTCCTCAAACCAAGAGGCACAACCTCTTCTACGCCATGTTGGCTAAGTAATCATCATCGAAATCTTCGACTTCAACATGAAATCAAGATAAGTACCTTTTTAAAAAGTTTTAACCTCATCTTCATGGTTTTAACTTTCAAGTGCTTTTAATTATAGGCAGTGTGAAATTATTTACTTGGGGCAAAATCATCCTTCGTGGGATTTGCCATGTTGAGCTTTTCCTTGTATTAGCCAACCTTACTATAAAAGAGCTTTTCTTAAGCTATTTAAACGAGAAACCCTCTCGCTACGTGGGATATTATCTAATACCCACTGCCTATAATTATAGAACTATTTCCTCCGTTGGATTTTCTCAACCCCATTTTTCTGCTAAGATTGTTCTGGAACTTTCCAGATTCGGTACTCAATCTACGAGTCCTGCCGTCATGTATTTTTCATGTACTTGGGAGAATTCTGTTCAAAACTAAATTACTACAATAGTGAATTTTCGTCCTCCGCTGGAACCTCTGGAAAATTCTATGGCGCATTTAATTGCAAATTACAACTTTTTCCAGAAATAGACTTTCACCTACCTAGTGCAATCAGTTATCTCCATAATTGCAATAACTTTTTTTCTCATAAACTTCAGTGTTTCTCTAGTGAACTTTGCATCCATCTTTACAGACTATAGTGATAATCAGTGCTTGCTCCACTTTTCTACCGCGTCGCGATCGTCCGGTTATATTAAATACGGCCATGAACATTGTTCCTATATCCCAATGATCTTTCCTTAACCTTCTACTAACTACCATTATTTATGAAATTGTAACTTTCTATAAGGCGTTACTCACGAAGTGCCCTTTCAACTTTGCTAGTTTAACATTAATTAAATTCTGCATAATTGCTTGTGTGATACAAGTTTTAAATCACGTTGTTCCTTTCCTATACATAGGGAAAACAATTCTCTACACTCTTGAGAGAGTCATGTTCAGGTTTCACGAAATGGAAACTGTCCCATTTTTCTCGTGATTCCTAATTAAACATAGGAAGTCTAGAAACTTCCTTTTCACTTTCTCCAGGTTTCACAGTAAGTGACCTGCCCTCTTTGTATAATTCCCATATATTAACTCTGTATAAATATAAGAAGTTGTAGGAACTTCCTTTTTATTCCTTATGTTTTACAGTTTGTTTCTTCGAAGTTGTTATTCTCGTTAGAATGTTCTTTCGAAGGTTTCGTATAGTACACTGCTTGTACTCCTGTAAATGTTAAAACTTTAATTATTCCATTTTGCCTATTTATGAAATCTTACCAAGATTTTAATACACGGTTAAAAAACCTTAAAAATTGTCAATTGCCTGGAGCAACTGTTTGATGTTAAAAGGTCTGCGACCCTATTTGTTAAAAGGTTCAAATGAACCATGTTTATTAAATTTATATTGCATAATTGTTAATTTCCTTAAACTTCCTGCATTGGTAAATAAATTAGATATTTATTTTTGGATTCATCATTTCTCTGACACTACAGTTAGGCAGGATCCTGGCTTTCCTAGCTCCTCCTAGGTTTATGCCCTCGTTAATGCTTAATAAAGCTTTTACTATCTGTCTGGCCAGATCATCCCCCTTCCCTATAGTACTTTCATTCGTGCTTGGGAGGAAATACACTACAGGTTCTCTCTGGCAAACTGCCCAAGCCTTATCTGCGGCTCCCGTTAGCCTCGACCAAGCTCGTAGCCATTTTAGGTATCCGAGCACATATTTGCAGTGGCAACCACCTTTAAGTGTGTTTAACACTGAACTTATTAATTTTGTGGGACTCTCCTCCTATTCTTCTATCCTTCTTTTCCAATCCCAAATCTACTTCCTTCTCTTAATCATCTTCCCTTGGTGGGTGGGTTATTCCCTAGCCTATAATCTACCCAATACGGGAAGAATGACTACAGAGATATGGTGGGGACTTGTATATTGATAGTTAAAACTGCTATAGCCAGTAATCTTTGCTTATTTAGATTGCCAAAGTCCAACGTGTAACATTCCATCCACAATACACGTGAGAAACATATCTATACCAATAAAGATGAAGCAAATTCCTAAGTCTGAAATGCAAAATAATCTCTTTATCAATGTATGTCAGGCACGATACCCTAACAGTGAAAGGTTTGAATGTAGTGCACTTGAGCGAAAAAGATAACTTAAACCTTGGTGCCCTTATACAGTATAATTCGCAATGCCAACACACAACATGTCTTATTAGCCTATTTTCATCATGTGAAATAATAGGCTTATGAGATCACCTTTGTGTGTGTGTCCCCCATAATAAATCTAAACGACTGGGGCGATTCAATCAAACTCGGTATAGATATACTACTATTTTGTCCAACTCCGACCGTGTCCTTCATATTTTAATACGTTTCACCAACCCAACATGGTAGCCGCGCGAAATATTTCACTGGCATTCTATATCTCCGAGGTGTAACTTGATGTCAGTCTCTGTACCATTTTTTATCAACCTGTCTTCATTATCCTTCTGTTCCCCTCTCTTTCATTATTTCTTTCTTATTGCCAATAAAAACAGACACCATGCCTGTTCTTCTCATCCATCCTCATCACTGTTACGCATTCTTACCTTTTATATTTTCTCTGCATTCATCGCCTTCCCGTCGCCCTTTCATCCGCATCTTGTTACATCTTCATCAGCATACTGTTCACCTCCCATTCTAGTTTTCCTTTAAAAGAAAAAATACCCCCGACTCCGTTCATCTTACCTTTTCTGATTCCTCTCCAAGCATTGATATCGCCATTTCTCCTCGCCCACTACTCATCATCTTGTGTCTTAATCATCATTATGTTCCTCTCACTTCCTCTATTATTTCTTAAAGAAGAGAGAAACCCTCATTTCATCGCCCCTCTTCGCACCTTCTCCTCACATTCCTTTTCATCACTTCGCTGACTGCTACTACCATCATCCTCACTGTACAGTCCTTTCTTTTCTTTCTGCTGAGAAGCGTTTATTCTTTGTCCTGAAATTTTTTCTTTGCTTGTCTTCCCATTTATCGCTTTCAGTTTGTGTTCCATCAATACTTCTATATAGGAATGCTTCGATTTGTTTTGGATCCGTATTTTCAAACAGTGTAAGAGGGTAATACAAATAAAGTCAGTGCCTTTTAAATTATTTATAATTATTTAAATAATTTGGTACATGATTCGGGTCTATGCTCACTACATGCGCCATTTATGCAATGCGTCTACACTAGCACAAACCAAGAAATAAATAATTTCAAGGAATAAAAATAAATAAAATGTATAGGCCAAGGAAATTTCTAAGACTTATGATTTAAAATAAACACGAGTGGAACATGTATCAAGTTATTTAAGTAACTATAAATAATATGAAAGGTATTGTGATTAGGTGGAACATTTTCCTAATTTGTATTACCTTATTATATTAGTACTTTTCTCAATTTGTTACTTCGCTTTTTGACCATCTTCTTAACCACTTATGTCCTCTTCATTCTTTACATCTCTGGCCCGAAGAGACGGCGAAACCATCTGAGGTTGCTCGCCCGCTGACTGACACACACACACACACACACTTGATGTCAAGCGAGTTAGAAGGTACCACCGAGAGTGGTCTGAGTCAGTTGAATACAGCAACAGCTTTCTCGATATGAGCGTCACCATCATGAGTACTTTTTATTATTTTGTCAGTGAGAGTGGTTCAATAAAGAAAATAAAAAACACGAGGGTTTATTTCAGAGCTTTATTTTTCCATGAGAATGTTCTACATAAGTTATGAATATTCCCAAATGGGAATATGATGTATATTTCGGTTTGATCAGATGTTATGTTTGATCTGACCGGACCAATTTTATCATATTAATTGCTAAGGTTCTACATTCTGTTTACTGCTCTCTTCTCACCCCGAATAGCCTCATTAGACCTGCAAGAAAACGGAGAAACTGTTGATTATTATAGTGAATGGTCTAGAATCTGCTCAAATCCTGGAAACAAAGATCGAGTGAGAATGGGTAAACAGACAACACGTAATGCTGGAACTCACGGCAAGGTGAATCTTCTAGTCCAGTGGGTGTCATTTCAATGACAAGTGCGTTATGAAATATAACCAATATACTATTTTATCCAGGGCGTTTAAATATTGTTGCACATTTTTCATGGCATAGAATGTGGGCACATATTCAGCTAAATTTCATATCGCTAGCTTCCGGAGTTACAAGAAACGAAATCAAGGCTCAATTTGTACTCCGAGGCTACGGAAAGAGGACGTTACTGTAGATTAAACGTATCAAAAGGATGAGTTCAGAGAAAGAAAAGGACGTGAAAAATTTACTTCTTACTTCTAGCTCTACTTTTAGACGATGTTAATTAAAAGATTTGCTGTGTAAGCCATCATTCTACGCGTACAGGAAACCAGCAAGAATTATACACGAATCTTCATGCAGAATTGATAGATGTGACGAAAAAGCCACAAAGAAAGTTACTAAGAATTTTTCAATTTTTTTTTTAGAAACCTCCCGGTTTTCTTGTCAGTTTTGTTCTTGCATTTTTCAGCTTATGTTTACAGATGACCGAAAGTTTAAGTAGTGTCAACTAATCAAGAAATTGTGATTAGATTAATCAGGAGCGGTGGGTTCATGTGTGTTGGAGGGAAGGAGTTGGGTAAGTATTGTTGCGTTCCACCCATTGTTGGGCCTCCGCTCATAGTTATGTTGCCACCTGATGGCACGGACTTTAGCCATAGGCCGATCAGGGTTTCTTCAAGGTTATGTACTGTACCAGGATCGTTATTGTGTCCTTACCGATAGCTTCTGATAGTGATTACAGCACACCCCTACTACACAAAGAAACGGGAGAGGCAGGAGATTCAGGAATCAGGGAATGCCTTCCAATGAAAGAGATTGAAAGCTTCACTCCCTGTTTTTCAGTAAGGGAGTAAAGGAATCCGCCCCATGGATACAAGGATTGAATTGATGAAAATGAATGAAATAGAAACGTTGGTTCCCACCTGCTTCACTAGCTATGGTGCTCCCAAGTACCGGCTGAACTCCGTGCCCCGTGGTCAACGAGCGTTTGACGACCCAAGTTGCCCGATCTCCCGATTGGCGGGCAAACGACCTCTCGCTGTCAGACTTCCGCATCTGCCGTGCCTGGCTGACCCCTCACACCTGAGCACGCAGCTTTTTATTATAAGGCAGCACGGTTGTTGCTGACCAGGTTGAACTGGGGTTGAATGTCCGATACGGTTTCTCTTTGATACGACACAGGGACTTAACAGTATTTTATAAATTTAAAATAATTACGAGGCACGTCCAGAAAGTAAGCTCCGTTTGGTAATAAAATTAAATGGTGTACAGATACAGGAAAAATATTTATTGCACAACATTCTACACCTCTTCAACTACTTTTCCACAGAACTGCCAAACTTTTGCAGGCATTTGTCATAGCGTGGCACAAGTTTTTGGATACCTTCTTCATAGAAGTTTGCCGCCGACCCGTAAACGAGAGTGAAGACGCCCCTGTAGGATATCCAACCATTCGGCCACCACTGTTAGGCAAATTGTGTATGTGGTCAGGAGAACTCCTAAACATACGCAGTTCTCCTGGTAAGCACGCAATTTGCCTAACAGTAGTAGCCGAACGGTAGGATATCTTACAGGGGAGTCTTCACTCTCGTTTACGGGTCGGTGGCAAACTCCTATGAAGAAGGTATCCAAAAACTTGTGCCACGCTATGACAAATACCTGCAAAGTTTGGCAGTTATGTGGAAAAGTAGTTGAAGAGGTGTAGAATGTTGTGCAATAAATATTTTTCCTGTATCTGTACACAATTTAATTTTATTACCAAACGGAGCTTACTTTCTGGACGTGCTTCGTATTTATTTATTCATTCAGTCATTTATTTATTAATTTACCGACAGCAGTAGCTACGCTGGCTAACGAGCAGCGCTAGGACATGGCACCAAGCAACCTGTGGATTTGGTTTACGTGGGAGTTCGAATGCCAGGTTCGCCGTCCTGGAAATGGTATTCTGTGCTTTCCCATTTTCAACTACAGGCAAATGCTGGGATGGAAACTTTTGATAGGCCACGACCACTTCCTTACTTCTCCTTGCCCAGTTTCATTCATGTTCATTCATTTCATAACATATTAACTTCCTCTCATGAGGTTGGCGTCAGGAAGGGCATGAGGTCGTAAAACCACCCTCCACATAGACTTTCATCGCATCTCATCCACGACCCCGTTGAAGAATGGGTATAATAAGGGGTATTTATTAATTTACCTATTTATTTATTATTTTATTCATTATTATTAAACTATTATATCATTTTTGCCCTTATGGACAATGTTTGAACTTACATATCTCATGATGACACAATTTTCACGTCTCTCCCTTCTTCCTCTTCTCTTCCCAAAATATTTTCATCCTTTGACTGTGCTCCTGTTTCCGTTGTTTTGTCCACAATGTTCTCGTCTTCATCTTTTCATTTGCTTTAAATTTTGTACCTCCATTTTGTTTCTGAATTCTCCTCAGAAATTCAGTCATTTGCTTGCCGATCCCCAACTGTCGTAAGTCTTCCTCTATTTCATGATACCAATTAGTTTTCCTGCTTGAGCTGTTTACTGCATCAAAGATCGTATTTGTTAGTCGGTTGTTGTTCATTCTCTGTATGTGCCAGTAAAAAGTTAGTATGCGTTTTCTGATCATATCTGTGAGTCTGCCTGTGTGCTCGTATAGCTCTTTGGTAGGTCGTTTCATACATATGTCATCCCTGTGTATTGCTCCAAATTTTTCTGAGAATTTTGCGTTCTATTTTTCAGTTTCTATGATGCCTGATGCTCCAATTGTTGTCGTTTCAGACGCATATAATGCTTCTGGCAGTACGACTGTTTTGTAGTGTCTAAGTTTGTTCTATCTTGATATGTTTTTCTTATTATGATGTGACGATGTGAGTTTGTATGCTTCCTGAAGTTTTACCGTTCGTTCTATGTTAGACGCCTTTTTTGATCCACCTATTTGTATATATTCCCCTAAATATTTGAATTTTTTGACTCTTTTATGGATCCATATATCGTTTGCATGATTTGCACATCGTTGGTCTCGTTCCATGTATTGGGTCTTCTCGTAAGATATTTAATAATAATAGTTTTAATGCAGCCAATGGCCATTGAAAAGGTAAAAAATACAATGCAGGAACTGTTAGTCGCTACAAAATTGCGTCAGGGAAGTCAATCTTCTTTTACAGTATGCCGCATGATATCGGTCACAGGGCTCACTACACAATTCACATATGCATGTGGCTGCATTTGGAGTGTGTAAGTCTTTTCTTCCGCATATCCTTAAGTGAAATCCATGGACTGCGAAACGCGTCACAGTGTGTCGTAAATCGTAGTCTGCTCTCTTCCAGTCAGACGATAACATCGATTCTGTCCCATAGTAGTCCAACCGCATTTGTTTCTTTTTTAAATTAAATTCCGCAAGAAGTTCCTGATAGGCAGCGCTAGATGGAAGCTGCATTTGTAGTCTGATTTGCTCAATACAGAATGGCTCTGCAGACAGCTCATACATTAGCCGGGATAAACACAATGCTTTCTTTAGGATATTTGTAGACCTGTCTTGCCAGCTATTTCATACAAGCGTTCCAGTGCTTCCATTGCCTCGTGGGTGTTACTACTGAGTATGGCAACGTCATCCGCAAATGCCAGACATTTTATGATTGTTTTAGTTTCCCGTGTTCTTCTTAGTTGTATTCCTTTAACTTGTTCCTCCTATTGTATGACAATTTTGTCTAATACCATGTTGAATAAGAATGGTGAAAGCCCGTCTCCTTGTCTGACATCTGTGCGTATCTGAAAGGGTTCCGAAATTTCCCCAATGAGCTTGATCTTGGAGGTGGTAACTGTGAGCGTCTGTTGTATAAGTGCCCTTGTTTTTCTGTCAATGCCTTATTCTTTCAGTTCTTCAAACAGTGCCTCCCAGTGTATGCAATCGTATGCATTTCTTAAGTCCACAAAAGTAACTTCAGTGTTTCTTGTATAACTAGCAGGAGTGTTCTCAAGTTCCAGATCTGTTCGATGCAAGAACTCCCTTTTCTGAAGCCTGCCTGATACTCCCCTATTTGTGGATCTGCTTGTGGTTCTAGTCTATTTTATAACACCTTAAGAGAAGATTTTGCAGGTGACTGGTACTAGTGAAATACCTCTGTGATTATTTCGATCTGCTTAGCATCCTATTTGTGCAAGGTGTGGATCAATGCACATTTACATTCCTCTGGCATTTTCTCGGTGACCAAAATTTCTGTAATAATATTATGAATTTTCTTGGTGATGTTTTTATCTTGGTGATTCCATATCTCGGCGAAATGCCAACCTCTCCTGCTGCTCTGTTATTTTTCATTTGTTTTATGATCCCCTCTATATTTTCTATTGTAGGTGGATTAGAATCGGGATTGGATGTGGTTTCTTGGAAGGTTAATTTTTCTGTAGGTTTCCTGCAGTTGAGAAGTTTATCAAAGTATTGTTTGAGAATTTTACAGTTTCCTTTCGTGTTTGTTTCCAGGGATCCATCTGGCCTTCTGAAGCGGAGGTTAGGAGGCTGATTACCCTCAATATTTTCTTTGAAAGTTCTGTATAAGTTTCGGTGTTGTTTCACTTTGAAATCTTCCTCAATTTATTTTAGCTAGTTGATGTCGTACGCTCGCTTCTCTCTTGTGATTTCCTCCGAGGATTGTTTCTGAACTTCGTGAAATCTCTTCCATGATTCTGATATTCTGTTATACTGCTGAACTTCTGCCATGCCTGTGTTATTCTCTCAATTGCTTGATCGCAAGTTACAATCCACAATCTATGTTTTCGTTTTCTGGGAGGTTGTCCCAACCAAATTGCCTTTTGAACTGAGTTCGTGAGATCTGTCCAAGTACCTGTTGAATTCCTAATAATTTCTTAATTCTTTCCCTGTATAAATTTAAGTATTCTGGATCAGGTTTGACTATTTTGTTTTGTGCAATTTTTTCTGTCTTGGGATTGGCCTAATCTGAACTAGTAATAAGTAATGATCAGACTCGAAGAAACCTTTACGCGTTCTGACATTTAAAATGTCAGCGTATTTTTGTTGAAAATGGCCACATGATCAATCTGGAATTCTCCCCATATAGTGTTGGGTGCTTTCCATGTTGTAAGTTTTCATCTTGGCTTTTGAAATTGCGTATACATAATTTTGAACTTAAAATTTTGACAATAGTTTTTGATGTTGTTCCCCATTCTTGTTTGTGCGAATGTGTGCTGAGTGCGGGTCTGTGATATGTTTGTATTTTCTCTCCTTACATTACTGCGCGTTGAAATCTTCCATTAAAATTTTCACATGTCTTTCAGGTACGTTATTGGTTACTTGTTCCATGTCTTCCCAAAAGTCTTCAACTTCTTGTGGCTTCTATCTGTTATGGTCATTTGTAGGTGCGTGTGCATTGATAATCCTCTATCCTTTACTAACTGATTTAAAGGAAAGTGTGGAGATGCGTTCTGATGCGGATTTGAAGTCTATGCTGATATCCATGACAGATTTGTGTACAGGAAAACCCGTACCAAACAATAACGGTGTGTCCCTTCTGACAGCGGGCTTACCTTTTTAAATCCTGTAGTTTCTGTGTTGAAGTGGTTTTTATCCATGAAGGGTGTCTCTTGAATGGCAAGAATTTTGATATGAATTTTGTATCATGTTTGTGCGTTGATTAAGTTTTCCAAGTTTGACGAAAGTATTTGCATTGATAGTGCCAATGTAGTGTTGGTGTAGAGATTTTGAGAAGCTCCGACTCTTCTCCTCATGGCGATCCGGGTCCCCCAAAATTGCGATGACCAGGAAAGTCCAATGCGTTGAGTGGGGCCTGGGGTAGCGGTTTCCTTTTCTCTTGTTCTATCATGATACCTTCACGTTGAAGTTGATTGTGGTGATCTTTAATAAAGATCACAATAATTGCAGGCTTGATTGTTGAGATCAAGACATAAGTCACAGCCGCACCAACTAGGTGAACAGACGCTGACCCCTAGTCGTTGGATGCCAGAACAGACATTAGTGGATTTTAATGTGTTTGGTCCGCGAGAGTTATTTTATTTCGCTCAAGTCCGCCGGCAAGCCGGTGAGGACCTCCCTATCTGCCACCTGGGATGCGCCACGTCGGAGTATCACCTCTCCGCTTGCTACGGCAGCGTAACAGGTTCGTGATTATTTATTTATTATTTTATTTATTTATTGTAGTTTTTTCGTGAAGGACTATGTTCCAATTAGCTCAGGCAAGGAAATCATTTCCGCAGAAAAGAAATCTGTTGACATCGAATATAGATTTAGGTGTTAGAAAGTCATTTTTGAAAGCCTTTGTCTGGAGAGTGGCGCTAAATGGATATGAAACTTGGACTATTGATGCAGCATAAAAGAGGAGAATAGAAGCGTTTGAAATGTTGTGTTACAGGAGAATGATGAAGATCAGATGGGTAGATAGAGTAACAAATTAAGGGGTATTAAGACAAGTGGGAGAAAATACATGTTTCAGGTGACTTCTAATGAAGAGAAGAGATACGTTGGTATATGAATAGGAAACTTAGTTCGAGGGTCGAGGACAAGAACTGAACGGGTAGTCTGAAGACTCAAGCACACATCTATCTATCTTACTCTTACCATTATTATAGGAATTCCAGAAACATTATGTGTAAAATCAATGTTCTACATTTACTATAACTTACTTGATTGTCTTGTTAACCTTCCATGAAGCACGACTGCATTTTGGCCGCTACTTCACAAGGGTCTTCAGTCTTCTCTGCCTTGGCTTCAGCTGTTCAACAAAATAAAACAAAGTTATTACTCATTAATAAAGAGTGTCGTCGAGCATGGACTCATTCAATCCAGATCATCAAAGTGGAGGAAGTTAGAGCATCCAACATTCGGCGTCTTCCTCTAAAGCAGTTCCACAATTCATGTATTCGTATCACTCTTCCGAAGGGACATGATGAACAAGCTCTCTGTTCGCAAAGCTTTATAACTGCCTTAAATGCATGTCACGCTAGTTATTTGACGTTGTTATACGGAAATTGCACACTTTTATTTTTAAAATCTATTTATAATCAATTTTGTGTAGAATCCTGGGGATTTTTGTTTTGTATTGTAGATGAAACTCCACTTCATATGTTGGTATAACAGTAATGGCGCCAACAGAATCATAAAGGAAGTGTACATGTGTTTGTTGTGATAATAAATAGCATATTTTATTTTATAGAAGAAACTCCATTTCCTATGTTAGTATAACACTAATGGCGCCAACAGAATCATAAAGGAAGTGTACATGTGTTTGTTGTGATAATAAATAGCATATTTTATTTTATACAAGAAACTCCATTTCCTATGTTAGTATAACACTAATGGCACCAACACAAGCATAAAGGAAGTGTACATGTGTTTGTTGTGATAGTAAATACTGTAGATATTATGATCCAGGTCAGAGACTTAAATCTCCAATGTTTAAATTTTAGTAAAATATACTTTTTCAGAACATTTTACCCAGTTTCTCAGGAAATAAATGAGATAGAGAGTTCATAGTTTCAGCATTGGTTTATCATGCCAAGCGTAAATAATCACTTATAATACCCCTTAATTGCAAAACATATACCCCAATTTAAAAAAATTATATAATTGAATCGGTCGGAGCTGAAAAGCATTAAGTCAAAAAGGTCATCTTTTTAACAATTAGTATTCTGAAGTATTAACACAAGGGCCTTGGAACGGCACAGGAAAGCATTATGTCAGCCTTCTGTTTAAGCCAGAAACCACTGCTAATGTAGTGTGCTCAGAGGAGAAAAGCATTAAGTCAATGACTTGCTGCCTTTCAGCACCGTATTCCATAGTTAATGTTGGCCACACTGTATGATTCTCACGTGTTACAGTGCTATTCTAAATTACATTTGTGCAGGGTTTCGGTGGATTTTATGTTACAAACCCATTTTGAAATAAAATATCATGTGTAATATTCATTCTGGATGGCTTTATGTAGCACTTAACTGACCACGGAGCTGAAAGGCATTAAGTCACGTTTCCAAAATTGATTTGAACAATATGTTTATTAAATTAAAATTGACATTCCGCTAACACAAATATAACCTGAATAGTTGCTTCACAACATAGATGACTAATATAGTGTGTTTGTTACGTTCTGTTCTGCCAATGACGTTTTATCTCTCTCCTGAAAAGTAGTGAAAACTGACTTAATACTCTTCAGCTCCGGTCGATTTAATTATGCAACAGCAAGCTGTAGATTAACGATTTTACTAGAGTGAACAGAAATAGGTACATACTAACACCTATAAAAGTTATTATATCTCTCCGTTGGACGCGTGGATTAGATATAAAACAAAAGATTACAAGAATTTGAATGTGACTCAAATTCTTGTAATCATTTGTTTTATATCTGCTAACAAGATTTTGATGTATTGTATACTGCGCAGTATCTTTCTTGGAAGGTCTCCCCACTACAATCACCGTGAAATGTTACATGAATGGCCACTAGCTTGTCAGTGACATACCAAAGAGTTTACTTGGATTACAACTGTAGTCCACGTGACAATTTACGGACTACGCTCGAGCTGCGTTGGTTTGCTTTTATAGATACTGCATTGAATAGAATTGTGAACATACAGTATTTAAGGCATTGCAATTTTGGTCACATTATTCGTTTTCTTTTCTTCCTTGCTTTCATTTTTTTTTTTTTTTTTTTTTTTTTTTTTAACAATATACTGAATATCGTTTGACTGATCAACCACAACACAGCAAGGCGGGAAAGCGGGTGAGAAATACAGACATAATAGATTTTCCCCATCAACGCTGCAACGCCGTCCGCGCCAGAAGCACGCCGGAGTGCAGCCGGCGTGCTGTATGAACATCTCTGCCCTAAAGTCCTATCTATGTTTCAATCTTTATTTTGATTTCAAACTGTATCAAATGGTCCAGGCTGACTGAAGTCGTTTAGTGTAAGTTCTCCGCCTTGAGCCCTGATCCTCTGAACACAACTCGACAGTGACTCTCATACCAAGATCTCTTCTCAAGGCGGGCAAGTACAGTGCTGAACTTGTCACCCAGCTCCAGAGTGCTTCCCTTGAAGGAGATCCCTGTCCCTACTCAACGCATGCGTGTAATACCTTGGTGAGATCTTGCTTGTCCTCTGCGAGAGGTTACGATAATTGTCGACTTCTAACGAACCGTGAAATATATCCCTCGTGTTGATTATTCTCAGTATCTTGTCACCAATGGAGTCAACAGACAAGAATGACTGGATTATATCAACACAACCCTGCACTGAGAATGTAGCCCTCTATCGGACAATTAATGTTATTTCAGTATTTTTGATCTGTTTTGCTTTATGTTAAGGTTCTATTTCTGTTTTAACTCTAGGGCACGCGCAATATACTTTCCCGATAGTGTTGAAAAGTGCAATCGGACGCCAGTTGGAGAGGTCTCCAAGATCACCTTTCTTGAAAGTCAAGACGGTTCTACTATCCTTCCAGACAGAGTGAACTCTAAATTGTATTTTTCTTTTAGGTTGTCTTTTTAACTTTGTATTGTTTTTTGCTTTAGTTTTTGATTTTGTATTGTCTTTTGTTTAGGCCTATGTTTTTATTTTGATTTTGTTTTGTTTTTTATTTTGTATTTTATGCAGTTGTTTTTTATTTTGTCTTGATTTTGTTTTCGATTCTCGGCTCCGTCAGGGATTTAAGAAACTGTTTGAGGGCATGAACAGGATGCACCCAGCCTCGGAAGGACAATTGAAAAGCTGTCTGACACCGAGGCAGCGCCCCAGGCACGAAAACCAAGATTAATGGCCGAGGGGACCTGATGCCCTGGCCACGCGTCACCCCAATATCCGCAGGCCAAATGGCTGGGCAGCGGTCGCTTGGTAGGCCAGGGGTTATTTATTATTTTTTACATAAATATTTATGTAATGAGTTCCTTGGTTCAATTCCGTAGGCGTTTTTGAATCTTTGAAAACTTTCCAAAACGGATCAAGTCATAAGGGTTTAAGTGAAACTCTGCATTGACTCACACTAACGCTCGCAGTGGTAGAAAAGGCAAACTGCTAATCTAGTCGGCCGGATATGGTTGAGTTCCATTGACTCACACTAGTGCACGTAGTGGTAGAAAAGGCAAACTACTAATCTAATCGGCCGGATATGGTTGAGTTTCATTGACTCATACTAGCGCTTGTAGTGGTAGAAAAGGCAAACTGCTAATCTAAACGACCGGATAAGGTAGAGTTTCATTGACTAACACTAGCGCTCGTAGTGGCAGAAAAGACAAACTGCTCACCTAATCGACCGGTTATGGTTGAGTTTCCGGTGAATAAACATCAGTCTACCACGTGGCATCATGCTGGCACCTCATAAGAAACGTTTAGTTTGTCCTTTACGTTTGAAAAAGTGGAGAAAACAAAATTCCTAAATACACATTCTATGACTAAGAAAGGGATTGTAATGTTTAGGAGTAATTTAAGAATGTATTCTCATACGTTATTATATATTATTTACCTAACACTCCTAGCTCATATCACTAAAGGTTGATGGTTCGTAAATTCCCAAGTCCATATCCCCTAAAGGAATACAATTCATGGAAGGTCTAGTCTTTAAAGGGTGTCTTCAACAAGCGCAGGCATGACGCTGTATCAAGAGCTGGCTGAGAAACTCCGACTTTTAAAACAGAATACGGTTCCGTACTACCAGTATGTTCCAGAGAACGCGGCTGACAAAGAACACTTTACACTGTACTGGGATCGGACATTGCTCACCGAAAGGACAGTGAAACATGATAGGCCTGCCTTAGTGATCTTCTATAAATGACTGAAGGAAGTCTCGCTGATTGATGTTGCCATTCAGAATACGACAACCTGCATGCTAAACATGCTGAAGGAATGTTAATATATTTAAGGTCGTTGGAGCCTAATAGAATACAATGGCAAGTCAAGAGAGTTCGAGTTGTACCAATAGTCATCTTAAGCACTGGTGTGGTTCCGCAACATGTTCTACAAGGGCTAAAAGAGCAGAAAGCAGTGTTATTGGCTACAACTAGGATAGTTCGTAAATTGTTTGGCAGTGATCTAAATTAAGGTTATGAGTATGCCTTGATTCGATGTAATCTATATATTTTCTTAGTATTTTACCAGACAATAATCTGAAAATGATGGTGATATAATAATTATAATAATAAGAAGAAGACAACTTTACCTTGTACTGTGATCGTACTGCATTGACAGACCAATCAGCCGTGCACAACAGACCTGATCTGGTTCCTGTTAGCAAATGCATGAGACACACTACCTTCGTACATGTGGCAATCCCAAACAGAGGCAGCATTCTAACAAAACATGTTGAAAAGCTGTCAAAATACAGAGAGCTTTCCGAACGGGCGCAAGTCAGGACAGTTCCTACGATCATCTCCAGCACTGGCGTGAGTAAACCTCTCACAGATTGGAAATCAGACCCCGGCCTTCTTAAGTTTATGCAGAAGACAGTCATACTTTCAACGTGTCGCATAGTGAGGTTGTTTTTAGTGTTCTAGGATGAAGGAGTGGGGGAGAAGAGTAATGCTACTACAGCATGCATTCACCGAGAGTTTGTAGAAATTGCTCCTTATGATGTATATCTGGGATTGTAAATGTTTCCCTTCTAGCAAATGTGTTGAGAACGTGAAAGCGCATGCGCAAAATAATCAATAATAATACTGTGCATACCTTCCTTCCTGCACTTCCTGACCAACTCCTCCCTCTTGGATTGGTTGTAGTTTTTATCCTTGCTGTGCATTTGTTTGTCCACATTGAAGGCATTCTCTTCAGTTCCTAGCAAGTCGAAACTTTGCAGATCGAGTTTATAGTAAACACAGTACTGCAGACACTACGGGAACATAAGAAGCAAAGGATGTAAATACAGACAAGCGTTGTATGTAAATGTAGAAGCAATAAATGTGTTGTCAAAACCTAACAAAAATAATAAGAAAGAGAAAAGAGAAAGAATAAGAAAAAAGAAAATGAATAAGGATATAAATATAGAAAAGAATAAGAACAAGTAGTTCCGTGAAGAACTATACAGCCTATTTTCATATATCCTACTTATGTTAATTGCCTCTATCAACATACAAAATTTCAGTTTGATTGCTGTAATAGATCCATAGATATTGAGAACCGACTAAATATTCTGGATGGCCACCATGTTGGATTTTTATATATGTAGGTCTTAGAGTTATGTACTGTTACATGAAGATTATTGTGTACGTGTGGTATTCAAACTTCAATCGCATGATTAGGACACAAGAAGTAAAAACGAGATTTTAATATTTCGCACAACTGCCATCTTGTGGTTATGGAAATAATTGAACAAAAACATTAGATGCCAGTGGATTAACATTTGTATAAGTATTTACTGTACCAAGTATCACTGTATTCGAATGGTTAAATTGCGAGAAACGACCATATAAATATGTATAATTCGCGTCGCCGCCTTGTTGGAATTGTGAAAGTCCTATAAGTGTCATTATGTTCGTAGCCCCTATGAACATAAACAAATTCAGTTTGATTGCTGTAATAGATTCGTAGATATTGAGATCCGTCTAAATATTTCGGATGGTCGCCATGTTGGATTGTTATATGTATAAGCCATAGAGTCATGTACGATTAAAGGAAAATTATTGCGTAGGTTCATTATTCAAACTTTCACTTCTATCGCATGATTACGACACAAGAAATAAACATTTAATTTTAAAATTCGCACTGCCGCCATCTTGAGATTATGTAAACAATTGAACTATATTAGATACCAGTACATTACAATGAGTATGCACATTTGCTGTACCAAGTTTCATTGCGTTTGGAACATTAAATCGCGAGAAAATTCTAATTAAAACTTTCAAATTCGCTTGGCCGCCATGTCCGTTTTGTAGTTAACCGGTTTTTAAAAGTCTCATAGATAAACTTCCAGCAGTACCCTTTATCTTCGTACAAAATTTCAGGGTGATAGGGCCTACCTGTAATAGTTTCAGAGATATAGAATGTCGGTGAAATATTTCGCACATCCGCCATCTTGAGGTTATGTAAACAATTGAATGAAGTTAGATGTCGGTGCATTACAATGTCTATAAACATATACTGTGCCATGTTTCATTGCGTTTGATTGGTTAATTCGCGAGAAACGTCCATTTAAAAGTCGCAAATTCGCTTGGCCGCCATGTTGGTTTTGTAGTCACCAGTTTTTTAAAGGTCACACAGGTGTACTTGCAGTAGTTTCCTTCATTACCGTGCAAAATTCCAGGGTGATATCGGTAATAGTTTCGGAGATATTGAATGATGGTGAAATATTTCGCACAGCCGCCATGTTGGATTGGTGAGACGTAACAAAATTTGAAGGGCACGGTCGGGGTCATCCGGCATAGTGCTATGAAATTAAAGAGTTTCATTGAAGCAGCTGTTTAGATGTTATTAGGGTATGTACACGAATCAATCACACGCACACACAGACAGACACTCGGACAAAAGGTGATCTCATAAGCCTTTTTTTGTTTATAGATGAAAATAGGCTAATAAGAAAACGAATAACAAAAAATAACAAGAAAGAATAAGAAAAACAAAAAGAAAAGGAAAAGAAAGGTATAAAAAAGTATAAGAAAATGAAAAGAAAAAGAATACGGAAAGAAAAGGAAAAGAATAAGCAGAGCTTATAAAAAGAAAATAAAAAGAAAAGAACAAGAAAAGAAAAGAGAAAGGAAAGAAAGACGAATGAGTAAGAAAAGAATAACAAAAGAAAAAGAATAATAAAAGAAATAGAAATTATAAAGAAAGAAAAAGAAAATAATAAGAAAAGTAAAAGAGTAGAATAAGAAAAGAATAAGAAAAAGAAAAGAATGAGAAAATAAAATAAAAAGAAATAAAGAAAAGAAAAAGAACAGAAAAAGAAAAGAATAAGAATAAAGTAAGAAAAGAATAATAAATCGAAAATAAAAAGAAAGGAATAAGAAAAGAAAGAGAAAAGAAAAGAAAAAGAAAAGAAAAAGAATAGAAAAAGAAAAGAATAAGAAAAGAATCAGAAAGGAATAATCAAAAGAAAAAAGAAAAGAATGAGAAAGGGAAAAGAAAAAGAAATGAAAATGAAAAGATAAAGAAAAAATTATAGCAAGAAGAATAAGAACATGGAGAAATCAAAGAGAAAATTTATCAGAAAAATCATAGGACCAAAATATGAAAACGATGAATGTATGAAAAACAGGCCTCGTGAAAACTATCAGTGTGTTGAAAAAGATCACAGATTCCATCAGAAACAGGAGAGTGAAACTTTATGGTCCATATAATACAGAATGGATGACAATAGGCTAATAATAAAAGTGGCTTAGCACAATCTCTGAAAAAAAACACAACAATTGGTAGAATTAAACAAGACCTGCAAGAAATTGGTATCAATGAGGAAATAATTCGCAATAGACCAACATTTTGATACTAGGAAAGTTATAGCGATATTTCACCTTTTAGAAAAAGAACCCCCAATATCCATCTTTTTGGTCCGATTTTGCCCATTAACGAACTCGAACGATTATTTTACGCATACATTTGGAATTCATTTGTGCAAAATGACAGTAGTTATCGTGTCCATAGGCAAGTGATATATATATAGTGAGATACATAAAGTATAAGCTTTGGAACTGACAGTGTTCTTGGTGTCTGAGGGATAAGAAACGCGAAAAGATTCCGGAAGTCACAACATTGTACCCATAGCTATCTCATGAAATATACCTAAAACTGGTGATTGCAAATATTCAAACAAAAAAAAACAAAAGAGAAATATTTGTTATCACACTCGTGTTTACTCCATACTTCACCCAGATATTAAACAAATGCAGTACCTGATAATATAAAGCCATTCACTCACCTTCTGGGTATCAGTTTTCAGTGACTTGTGCTTCAGCACGACCTCCTTGTCCTCTGTAAAGAAAAGGAAAGTTATGAAAATTCAAAGTATTGATAACACAACACCAATTTTGAGTCTGGGTTCTGCATGTCCGATTGTGAATTGTCATGTCTAACTAATGAAAGAAAAAATAGTTTAAACTAATTAAGTTTGCTTTTGTAGCTACCACAACGAAAGTTCAAATTTGACGGAAATTCTCTATTTTTATTATATGTTGAATCGTAAACAAACGTTAATTTATACACACATCAAAAAAAGTTTTGCATCACCTCGGTTCCCAGATCTCCGGCATATAGACGTTGACTGTGTATATTGTATCCAAGATACAGTCCCTTTGACTGTTCATAGATGTCACTAAAACTGCTCAAAGATGTAAACAACCATGCATGAGCAGGGCCTATTAGACGGAGGGGGTACGACAGCCGATCAGTTCCAGTCATTCCACCAGGACGAAGGTACGCTGCTCATGTTGTCTGTAGTTCTACCATGCCTAGAAGGTCAATACCGCAGTTCGATCGCGTCCGCATTGTTACTTTGTGTCAAGAAGGGCTCTCAACAAGGGAAGTTTCCAGGCGTCTCAGAGTGAACCAAAGCGATGTTGTTCGGACATGGAGGAGGTACAGAGATACAGGAACTGTCGATGACAGGCCTCGCTCAGGCCGCCCAAGGGCTACTACTGTAGTGGATGACCGCTACTTACGGATTGCCGCTCGGAGGAACCCTGACAGCAATGCCACCATGTTGAATAATGCGTTTCGTTCAGCCACAGAACGTCGTGTTTCAACTCAAACTGTGCGCAATAGGCTGCATGATGCGCAACTTCACTCCCGACGTCCATGGCGAGGTCCAGCTTTGCAACCCCGACACCATGCAGCGCGGTACAGATGGGCCCAACAACATGCTGAATGGACCCCACGGAATTGGCATCACGTTCTCTTCACCGATGAGTGTCGCATATGCCTTCAACCAGACAATCGTCGGAGACGTGTTTGGAGGCACCCTGGTCAGGCTGAACGTCTTAGACACACTGTCCAGCGAGTGCAGCAAGGTGGTGGTTCCCTGATGTTTTGGGGTGGCATTATGTGGGGCCGACGTACGCCACTGGTGGTCATGGAAGGCTCCGAAACGGCTTTACGATACCTGAATGACATCCTCCGACCCATAGTGCAACCATATCGGCAGAATATTGGAGAGGCATTTGTCTTCATGGACGACAATTCTCGACCTCATCGTGCACATCTTGTGAATGCGTTCCTTCAAGATAACGACATCGCTCGACTACAGTGGCCAGCATGTTCGCCAGACATGAACCCTATCGAACATGCTTGGGATATGTTGAAAAGGGCTGTTTATGGACGTCTTGACCCACCAACCACTCAGAGATTTACGCCGAATTGTCGTTGAGGAGTGGGACAATTTGGACCAACAGTGTCTTGATGAACTTGTGGATAGTATGCCACGGCGAATACAGGCATGCATCAATGCAAGAGGACGTGCTACTGGGTATTAGAGGTAGTGGTGTGTACTGCAATCTGGACCACAAATGCTGAAAGTCTAGCTGTATGATGGTACAACATGCAATGTGTGGGTCTCATGAGCAATAAAACGAGCTGAAATGTTGTTTGTGTTGATCTCTATTCCCTTTGTATTTAACGGTTCCGGAACTCTTGGAACCGAGGTGATGCAAAACTTTTTTTGATGTGTGTACATTTACATCACGTTTATTAACAAATCATAGTTAACATTTATCTACAAATCAAGAGAACAATACAAACAAGCTTTAAAAATTAATATTTTTGGTACTTCTTTAGTGTGGGTAAGAACTTTCTCGTATTAGCCCCCAAATGTAAATACCCATCATGCTCTCATTATATTGTCATTAATAACGTTGCTCGAAGTCCATCACGTGTTAGTGAAAGCGTTCCCCTGGCTCTTCTGAATATTTTATTAAAGGGAATGCGCATAAACATGCATAGTAGTACATACATAAATAGAATTGTCAATTTGAATTACTGTATTCCTTTAAGGATTTCAATCGCTTTTGGCATGCAAGTATATGGTACCTGTCACAAAACGCATCACATAGTGTGCAAACACAGTCATCATCAGGGGTGTGATATTGTATCTTCCTCCAAATCTTGTGGTGGTAGCCATGAACAGCTAAGCTTGTTAGCAGGTGTCTTAGTTCTTGATTCGGTTTAGTCCATCCTCTGTCGATCATTGCTTCTGTGCTATAGAACTCAGGCCATATGTATTCTTGCTTTTCCTTCTTCTCTGCCATAACGTGGACCCATCGTGGAGTCGATGGAAGGGCCATTTTCAATCTTAGGTCTTCCAGAAGGAAAGATTCTCTGGCTAGAGTATATGCAAGTCGGGAGGGCGCGTATTTTGAGATTCCGAGGGTTGCCTTCAGATATCTCGCTTTTATTTTCTCTATTGATCTTAAGTCTTTAAGACTTAGCTTATCCCAGATTAACTCCAGTCCATAGGTGAGTATTGGGATTATTTTTGCTTCAAACAGGAATAAAGCAGTTTCAAGTGACAGCGCAGTGGCGTTCTTGATGGTGTATATGGCTCTAATTGCTGCTGATGTTCTGTCTTGAATAAGTATTCTGAAGGATCTCGCAGATGTTTGCAGTGTGATCCCTAGGTATTTGAAGAAATTCACGAATTGTAATGGCTCACCTTTGTAGGTTAATGTGTGCTTTGGCCAGAGTTTCCCTTCTTTTCTAAAGGTAATTTGGACCTGAATATGCCCCCAAGTTATCTTTAAATTGGTCCAAGTGAGCAAGTAACATGTGTAATTCTCAGCTTCCTTATTTTCAAGGAAGCCATGGATCACTTCTTTAAGGATGTAGCATGCTTGTTCTCCGTGGGTGTTGAGTAATTGTGTTAAATTTTCACTGGCCATTAGTTTTTTTTTTTTTTTTTTTTGGACCAACGAAAATACCAGCTTCAGCTTCTGACAATTTAGGAAAAGATATATTTAAATATTGAAAAGCTTCAGGATCCAGTTGAAGAGCCTTTACAATCTGCTTCATGAGGTTTAATTGTATATTCAACGATGTTTATCATTGCATAAAGCACAATAGCAAACTTTATTAATTATGAATGGTGTTTTTGGTTACTTTTCGATGTAGACAGTCAGAATATATGCATTAATTAATAGACTCAACACAAAATGTTTTGTTTGTTGACTTGTGCAATATGCTACAAAAACTAATCGCATGAGATGTTTACATGTTTGCCCGTTTTTTTGGGTATTGAAAATGATTGCTCTACCAAGTGCGTTACTAAGTCCGATTATCCAATAACTGAACGCTGCTGTGGTTATTCTTATGTCACCCAACTTGCTTCTGAATGTTGAGAAGTGTCTTACCCTCACTGGCGTCTTCTTCCTCGGCACAGTCTTCAATATGTTGACGTAGAGTCTCTTTGTAGCCTTCTGAATACTGCCCGGTAACCTGTAACAAGAATATATATTCTAAACGTTAGTAAGGAGAAAGGAAAAAGACATGAATCTTAGCCTCTTTTTCTTTATCGTGTTTGAAGCCATTTTTCATTGTTGCCTCAGTAATCGAAATTAATATTTTTCAGTCGGTCATGATTATACCCAATTCTAATGGATGGTTCCCTATTCAAGAAAAGCAATTTTACATGATATTAATAACGTACATTTGGATGCCCAGTTTCGATCGTCAAGCGATCATCATCAGTATGGGTGATAGTACAGTATTTACAATATGTGCACATATTTATTTGCAGTAATTGTTAAACTAACACAGCTAGTCAATATTTGTTAGTTATATGTGATATTTTGTTAAGATACATAAACTGGTGATTGAACTTCAAATTTGCTTACTTGGTGTGATTATGTGATTGTTGTTATATGGTCAGGTTAGAGTAGATTGCATACTTAGCTGCTTGAGTCGTTTGTGGTCCGGATGCGAGCAGCTACTCTCGTACACTGCCTGCACTCAGTACACATATAACATGTGCTGGTATATTATTTGTAAAATAAAATTTCTTTATCTTATTAAATTCTTCTATACTTTAATTTATGACCCAATATTTGAATAAATTATTATTTAAAAATAAACATGGGGGAAGCAATCTCAAGATGACTGCTGTCAGTACCGGGATGCAAACTCCATACGCTATTTTATCCAGTCCAGGCGAAAACCATGCCTACGTTACTGGGTTCACTGATATTTGCTATGTTATAATCAAAGCTAGGCGCAGAATTATGATGAAATAACGCTGAAAATTCGCTTGGTTTTTGAAGTCTCTTTTTTTTTTCAGAATATTCAGGATCATTTCTCATGATCCTGCAGCCCTATCAGATCCTTCACTCTATACACCCCTGGAGGTAGTTCAATGGCTAGAGAAGCACACCTAAAATCAGAAGGTTATAAGTTCGATTACTGGTTGCGCCAAGTCATCTTAACTAACTGGTTAACATCTACAGAGTACGTACTGATACTATCATATCTCATAGTCTTCTTAATGATTTAAGCGAATGAATACTAAAGGGCATTTAAAAATTGATTACACCTTATTCAATAATAATATAAATTATTATACATTAATTAATGAAATGTACCAGTTTCAGCCATACTATGGCGTTCTTCAGCGATGTTAAACGAAAATGAAACTAATGTAATTACGACGAAGGCTTTGTTAATAATATTTTACTTGGGTTTTCCAATGAACATTTTTATAATAGTACATTATGCAACAAGCTTTTAATGGCAATAATTAAGATACGAGTATGTTTATTCAACGAGTCAAGCGAGTTTTATGATTTATATACGAGTGTCTTAATTACAATTATAGGCGAGTTGCATATGACTGTTTATGTTCGACGATAATTATAACTTTATTTTATGTTCGATCATAAATATTCATGAATAACTGTCGAGATCCAGCCAGTGTTATTTACTGATCAGGGACGCAGAGAATACCTTGTATTCGACCTCGGGCTCCTCAAATACCCCAATATGAAACTACCCACGCAGTGAAATGTAAAATAGCAGGCCGTGGAATTCAGCGGAGGTGCGATGCTACCCTTACCTAATTGGTCAAACAGCTGTATCGTAATGAAAATCTTTAGCTCTTATTGGTGGAGAAACTGTATCATAATGAAACTTGAACTATAAAGAGTATAAAGACGCAGTTTTCTGGCATACAGTATTATATTTATATTTTGGCATGGTCGAAGATAGAAATAGTTAAGAACAGGTCTGTAACAAATGTGGGCTTTAATTTGATGTTAATACAATAATTTTGCGAAAATGACATACGTATATCTAAATGGTATTTGTGTATTTCTATAAATTAGTCTAAAAATGTTTCATTTCTTTTCAATAACTTGAGATGGTCAGCAGGGTGAGAAGTGTGATGAATAAAGATTCTTTGTAGAGTGGATCATAGGTTGGAATGTATTAAAGTTCTTGCTCTAATGGAAATTTTGCAGTGATACGAAATGTTAAAGGTATCCCATATTTCAGGAGGTGGTTGTTAGCATCAAAAGCAAGAGTAAATGTCTAAACAAACAGTGGTCCAACATTGCATACTTTCTGAGATCTGAACACCTGTTCACAGGAAGCGCAGACCAGCACTTGATACCCCTGGCATGAAATACGGACACCTCTCATGGAATAATGAAAACACAAGTTTGGTGACGGTTCGGATATAAGCAAAGCCGTCCTATTGGCGCTCCGTCCAATAGGATCTGTTGTGTGGTTCCAGTTGTGTAGTTCAAGTCATGTGTACATTACTACTAACTCTGGATAGCCTACATAACGTAGTGTCTTCCTTTGAAGGGCAGAGGGGTACATGTCAATGAATGGACGTTACATTTGTACTATCAGTTCCTAAATTATTGTATACCGGTACTTATTATTAAAACCATTAGGTCTATGTTATATATGACTGTACACAACTCGACTTATCCCTTACCGTGTTTTTTCCAGATATATTCCGCGTTAATACCTTATCCTTGCATGTCGTTTACGATATATTCCACAACGTAACTCTACTGGATAACTATGAAATATTCCGTAGGCAATCATATGTTTAATTGTTGTGACGGTTGGTGGCCGGAAAGTTTTAAACAACATTTTAGAAACGCAAATGGAACCGGAAATAAGTATCTGAATTATTTCAATTACATATTTTAGGATCGGTGAGATATATACTTGAGTTTGAGCTGATGTAAACAGTGAAATAACGGGCTTGTACTATAAAATATATGACTAAAATATTCAAGGTATTTGGATAAATTGAACAGTGATATTGAAGTCAGTGTTGAAGAGACTCATGGTTTATCATCAGGTGACAATGAAATTTGCCAATGCAAATACAAGTGTAGTATTCCAAGATATGCCTGTAGTCGCATGGTTTCCCTGAACGGATTCATGTTTTGTATTGTTGTCTTCCATTTAATTGTTTATCTAAACAATATAAAAACAAAATGTTCAGTAAAGAACATATAGCCTACTTTCTCCTAAATGAATGAAAATAGTTATAACTCTTTGTCTTTATCAAGGAGTATAATAGAATCGTTTCTTGGTTGAAGACCTTAGAAACTATTTACCTCTGCCAAACACCAGAACCTAGGAAAAACTACTACCATCATTGAAGATAGAATGAAAGAAAGAAAGAAGGAAAGAAAGAGAAGAGTTTTATGAAACTGGAGACATGATCGACCTGACGTGGGCAGCATCCAACTTTGAGTTGACGCATGTGTTTACACATCTGGCTGTCCATGGTTTTCACCATCTTAATTGCATTAACAAATCTTCCCATGACCCTAAGGTGACGTATGTATGCCAACTATGTGGACAAGCATGTGAACGCTACCACTTAGAGCTCTGTAGTAAAAGAAAATAATCAAAGACTATGCAATTCAAATCCCTAAAGCGCAATTTTAGTGTACATGTTCATTCTTTATTTTCGATTGCTATTTGTCTGTAATAAAAGTATTAATTAATATCCTGAACTAGCACCTACAGATAGAGTACAGGTACTATGTGAGATAGTTTTGTTCTTTAGTTCAAATAACATATTCATATAACACACAATAGGCTGTTGCAAACACTTTAAAATAAAAGTTTATCGTATTATCAACTTTTCATTCTTCAAATTCGATAAGTATAAAATGCCAACGGTAGGCTAACCAATGAAGTCATACATAGACCAGTCATGACATCTGTCGGAATAGTTTCGCATAAGCTAATCCTAATTGGGCGAGTGCATTCTAGCAGCCATAAAAGAAAACTTTTCAATTAAAGCTGTTTCAACTTGGAGACCGGTGCTCAGCTTGCAACCAGTTGGTCATGATAGTTCATGAGGCCACTGTTAGATGTCTCGTGCAGATCCGGTGGCGAATATTGTTTTAATCTTATATATAAAAGTGAAATTATGTATGTTAGTGGGTATGTATGTGGGTATATTGGTTCCGTATACAAATCTACACAGTTCCACCCAGATGGAACGGCTGGCTACATGTATTTTCGATAGTCTTTCTCATTCTTCTGATTTCGGCCTTTTGCGCTCGAGCAAAGGCTAATTAAGTCAGAAAATAAATTGATGAAGTAATGGCAAGGCCAGCCATCTCCATGGCAACAATAGCTCAAGTCGAGACACGGCCGACTAGATGCGAGTTGCGCTCTCCACTACCGGTATAGAAAATGAGGCTCTTTACATGAAATCCCGTTAGTTACTCAACTGCTTACACAGCACTGTCAACCCAGTATACAATAACAAAGACTTGACACTATTTGTCAATATAATCTCCGCAATATTAAAAATGCAAATTATATCACAAAATACAATACCGGTAGCGGGATATTAAATGAGAGAAACTAAACATACCTTTGCACCTTATTAAAATAGAATTCCATTAGATTCACCCAATTTTTATAAAACTTTATGAACTTTCCTGCTGAGTGGTTAGTACATGAGTTATTTGGAAGCAACCGGTATTTCGGCTTCCGCAATAATATTCGTAATTGGTGATACGAATTTCTCTGCAATGACACTGGCAAGACCGCTGCTGAGGTCAGGTTAATGAGTGGAGAGGATTAGAGTTATGAGAAATGCAATCCAAACATTTCATACAATGAATTCTTTCAACTGTGAATACAACTTAAACCAGAATTTCAGTTTTCATTGTAGAAAAAGATATTGCTGAAATTGTAATTTGATGATGATAGTTGATGTTAAAGGGCCTAACATGGAGGCTATAGGCCTCTTAATTCTTTGGGATGAAAATGAAGAAT
Source organism: Meconema thalassinum (assembly GCA_946902985.2). Classification (NCBI taxonomy): domain Eukaryota; kingdom Metazoa; phylum Arthropoda; class Insecta; order Orthoptera; family Tettigoniidae; genus Meconema; species Meconema thalassinum. The sequence goes on along the minus strand of OX336388.2, from coordinate 596,369,897 downwards.
GATGATAAAATGAACACTAGAACTAAAAATAACTACAACTTACAGCCAACTTATGGATTGGGAGAAGAAAAGGACAAAAACGAAGGAATAAGGGGAATGAAATACAGCTAAAAGAAATACTCACATCCCTCAAAAAATGAGAATTGACGGATTCGGTAAGGAGTGCCATGAAAGGCAGATAGGAAGGGAAATAAGAGAGAGACCGCTCCAGAATCACTGGAAAAAGGGAAAAAACAGATCCAGCTCAGGTATCCTCCCAAACTCAACAGCCGTGAGCCCTTGAAGGTGTAGCTCCTCCAGTGGTGTGGCTCACACCCTGCCTCCTTTATGATCTTGTGCAGAAGACAGGAGATATGATGAAAAGAAAAACTAGAGATCTGACACTTTGAAGAATGAGGGTATCAGGAAAGATGGAGCAAGGTCCAATTAAGGCGGGAATTTGAAAGACTCATTATACCTCGGATATCCTAATACCGTCAGGTTTGGAAGAGAACAAGAGTTGATCAAGGGAGGCCGACAGTAAATATGCCAGAGAGGACCCCGGCACAATTAAGTGGAAACAATCGCGAACTCAGCTGGGGTCCCCGGATCGCTAATCAGCGTCCCACAAGTTTTAAGTCCCTGAAGGAGGGGGGGGGGGGCGGGGGGTGTCGTAATGTCGTAAGTGATCGAGAGGTGACCAAGGGTGGTCGACAGGAACGATGACAGAAGGGAGCCCGGCACAAGTAAGTGAAAGCAATACTGCACTCAGCTGGGGTCCTGGGATCACCAAACCCACATCCCATTAGTCGTGAGCCCCTGGGGGATGTACTGTAGAATGAATCAACAGAATCGCAAGAAAACATTATGATACCCATTTTTCAAAAGATAACTTATGGATGTGCACTGGACGGTAGATTCCGTAGTTAATTGGATGTCATCGTAGGTCTCAGAGGCAAAGAAGTCCCTATCATGTGCGTTACTGCAGTGGTCAAGTGCTATCCCGGCATTTGCCTGGTCAGGGTGTAGAAAAAACACACTCAGGATAGTTTCGAACCTAGGATGTCTGGACTTCCTACAGCTACCCTCGCAGCCGTGGTGCACGATTAAACGATCACAACTACGGCACGGAACTCTTAAAATGACGATTACACACAACAGACGAAGGAGTGTTTTTGCCCGGAACAAAGTTATCGCCGGAAATCACGTATGACAATCATCACACCTAACTCTGTGTCACGTAAACTCAGGAAATGAAAGCACACCTCCTGTGGGGGACCAAGGTTAGTTGAATGCGACATCTACTATCGGTACTTGCATCTGGCATGTGTAATGCCACTGAAGATATGTTTTGTTCTCTTTGATAATAGATTGTTATTAAGGAAAATGTCGACGTAGTGTTTCTATACGTAATTATACTACGACATATTGCTGCCGAAAAGTCAATTACGATCACGTAATGCCCCCGTAAATTGAATTATATTGAGACCACTGTGGCTGTATTGGCAAATATGAAGAAAGTTATGGCTGTCATAGTTGTGACGTGGATATTCATGACGTAGACACGGATGACGCAGACTTCATGCAAGTAGGCTGCTTGAGCTGAGATTCTTGGTGACGTCATGATTTTGTTCGAGAAAGATCTGAGATTTACGACGCAGTCGCAGGGAAACATGGAATTGTGCTGAGGAAGAAGTTACGCAATTGGAGGAGAGACTCGAACCAATAAACGATAGTTTGGAGGGAGACGGAGATTACTGAAACTATCATATTTTATTACTTTTGGAATGCAGAATTGTGGAAACCTATTTTCAGTTATGGCATTGATTTGGAATTTTGAAGAAATTAGTTTTGAGTTTTTGAAATTTGAAAATCCGTCAAGTATAGCCAAAGTTAGAAATTCTAGCAATGACGGAGTAACAAGCTATGGAAGGGATGGATACGCCCCTTAAGAAGTTGATAAAAGGTCTTGCACAGCAGAGAGGAGCTCTCATATCGCATATATATCTCATACCGCATATATATTTCTGATGTCATATAGTCGTTTTCGAGTGAATAAGTGAAACAAGTCGTCTTTAGCGCGTGTGGTAAAGCCCACCGCATCGAACGAGCTTCGAGAGTGCCGCAGTTCCATTTTACGTGTTTGAAACTAGGCGAAGTTGAAACGCACACATTAACGAGTCTACAAGACAATATATCAAGAGTTGACTAATGCCTTTAAGCTAATTCGATTGTGCAGTACTATATTAAAGTGTGTAGAAAGGTTGAACATTTTCAAGATTATAATTCGAAAGATATTGGCATTTTAAGACGGCAGACAAAAGTGATTTTCTCGCCACCTGAGAAGCACTTTTAAAATATCACATTCTACGCTACGGCTGACACTGGTATTGCAACCGTGCTACTACATATTGCATTTGATGATACAACGCTGCATTCTAACATGGAACAATATAATATCGCAGTTCTTTCAACTATTATAACGGAAATGGAGATGGAAGGCTAAGGACTTTAATGCAATTGGGACATATATCGATGGAGTGAAATAACAGCATGGAACTTCGCTAATCGTCTTTCTACAAAAGCGAGCATGTAGTGAACATCCAACTACACTCATGCATCGTTGTCCAACGCTGAGTTATATCAAATGGCAGTGGAAACATATTCATACTCCACAAATATGAATATTTCTGCGGAAATAACTGCAATAAACTTCATGGCGAATTTCTACCAGAACTTCAGGGAACTATCAAGAGAGGCCAGGGTAGACCCGGCTCATAAAGAAGAGTTTTGCCAGAAGGATGTCTATCGTATACACGGAGCAGTGCAATTTCCGGAGGAGGAAGCAGTTCTATTCTCCGAGGGCACTGGTTCCAGGTTCGAGGTCGGAGCACATCTTTTTGGTGAAATGGAACCATCACCAGTCTTCTTTGGAAGATTTTCCTCTAGAACTTCAATCAACAGATAAGGTAGTCGTGAACGTTTCTTGTTTTATTTGAGTCATTTAGCGATATCTGAGCAACCATTTTTCCCATATTTTGTCCCATATATATTATGCCCCATATTCTTGCTTGATATTCTGTACTCAGTACACTTCGATGAGTTATGCCTTTTTCTACGATTTATTAAGACATTGTTATGTCAGTGGCAGATTTAAATATTTTGGATCAGTTGAGACTGATAATATATTCTTTCAGTAATTTGCATATTTTTGTAGTCACGATTTGACTGTAAAGTTAACGATTTTCTGTGGCAGATTTGAATTCAGACAGCGTGTCACTTTATTAAAGTAATTCTATTCAGTTAATTACTTTGACCAATTTTCTGTCATCCTCAAGAAAGAAGAATAATTAAAAGATTTTAGAGCGTTAAAATCTATTACTGTATCGACGATCTTGGAAATACTAGTCGTTTTATGAACACGATTGCAACATAGACATTTATCGTCAGTTCTGAAATTACCATTGCATTATAGACAATTTTATGAAATATGAACTTTGATTACGATTTATTGAATACACTATAGTAATGAACTTTTGATAGGAATTTTTCTCAATTCTAGATTGGAACAATAACGTTTGCATTCCACAGTCTAATTGTATTCTATTCGACTATTATGCAGTTTAGATGAACTTTGATTGAAGGTAGTATTTTTATACTATATTACTTAGGAGATATTAATCTCAATTTTGATGGACCAGAAAGGCGTGTATAATCGTATTTGCTATTAAATTTATTTGTGTTTGGCAAAATTTTTACTTCATATCGATTCATGAATGAAACCCACGAAGGTTAAATAAATAACAGTTTTGAAACAATTAATGAATATAAGAATTTTTAAAGTGGAACTATGGATGTATAATCGTTAGTTCAGTGGACATGTAAAAGTCGCTGATGAATAATGCCCTTGAATAAGTGAAGGAGATTCCCACCGTAATATTAATGAAGTTGATGAGATTATAAGTGGAGGTTTTGTGTATGGATTGTGGAAGATTTTTATGCCATATATATTGAAATATATGATGAATTCTGGGCCTATTTTATGCAATTTGTGCATTTGAGCGAAGTATTTTTCCGCTGAGTTTATTGTCCAGGTCCTTTGAAAATTAATCATGTGAAATTACTGTTAAAATTAACAAGAGTGTTAAATAATTTGAGATAACGATTTTGAATGGAGGTTACCGTCACAAATAATAATAATAATTATTAAAACTTATTAAACCTGAATATAAGCTTAAATATAACTAACCTTCATTGGTCGATTATATTAACCTGATTTGAGTAATTATCAACCGGATAAACGTGTGGTTTAATGTATTTCTAAAATAAATAATATTAACATTGTAAATAATTGTGTAAATATCTTTAATAATAATTGGGAATGAAAGGAATTAAGAGAGGCGTGTATAGATTTTTCAATTGTCATTTGACAATATTATAAACAATTTATAATTGTTATAAACAATTAATGAGCATTTGTTATAAATATTAAGAGTTTTGTTAATATACTCTAAACAACGCTAATGAAACATATGGATTATGTAATTAAACAAGTTTTGGGATTATTAGAGTAATCCAGTAACATGTGAATGGAGCATTTAAAAGATTTGCGTGATAATATTTGAGTTGAGTTAAGGACATTTAAATTGTTTGAAAAGGAGCTAGGCTCTGAGGTAACGAGCATATGCTAGCACTGGCTGGACAGGTGGGTCCACTTGACGACGTGGGTATGCGACTTGATGTAGGGTGGATCGCAGCTGGCCTGACAACTGTATGTTAGAGGCCAAGGTCGACCTCATAACAGGCTTGCAGTTATAAATAAAGTGTGATGTTTATGAAAGAGGAAAACAATTGCTACATGTCTCGTTCCAATTCCCGCATCCATTCCAAGTGTATTACTATTATTACGTTCTTTATAAGCTAGTGAAAGATAAGATTTTGTATGTAAAGTCTACAAGTCCTACAGGAGGACATGATTATATTGACAATGGCTTCTGATTGCCACGTATATTTTGTTGTCTATTTTTGTTAGAATCATTCCCTTTATGTGAAATAAATTATTGTACAGTTTAAAGTTTCTTGTTTCCGTCTTGGTTCATTTTAAATATCAAGGTGGAGGTTATTGTGTGGGCATACTTTAAGTGATCCAGTTGGCAACCCATACCCGAGATTAATTTGAAGAGGTAAGTAAAGGTAAGTATGAACCCCCGTATATTTTGGTGTGTTCCACAATAATTTCTTGTTAACTGCTGTGCTCTAATCTCGGTAGTATCTGTCAGTGCCATTTTCATTGATGTAGCTGTGCCGGTGCGTTTGATTATTGACAATCCGATTGAGGGGGCGGATATCTGACAGCCTACTATCCGGATTTACGGGGACAGTACCACTACGACACGCTACGAAAGGTTTTCAGAATTACTCCTGACATACGATATACGAGCTGAAAGGAGTAGCGACGTTCAATATCCTACATGTGACATACGGCACTTCACAACTACGCACGGGGATAAACGACGTAATTAACAATTCAATACAGGTTCTAATTGAATCAGTCATTTAAGAAAGGGCACATGTCCAAATTGTCTCTTTTTTTCTTTTTTGCAGAATAGCATGCTTCTCATCCTGGTGCATCTTGTCACAAAAGGAAGGGCACTTATCCAACCAGTAACATGTTGATATTTAAGATCCATTTGTGTGTTGATTGGAAGTCATTGAAGAAAGGGCACAAGTCCCTGAATGATTGCCCTTTCTTGAATGACTTATTTGCTTACAGGAAAGAACATCTGCATGCTCTTTGATCAAACAGATGAGTGCACCTTCATTTGTGTACTGTGCTTTATGTTTACCACGAAGGCAAAGCTCGTAAAGGTGCCAATGAAGTGTGCAGCTTTTTGTGAGACTTCATTAAATAACAAGATGTTCAGTAAAGAACATATAGCCTACTTTCTCATAAATGCATGGGTATTGTTATAACCCTTTGTCCTTTTCAAGGAGTATAATTGAATGTTGGTTGTAGTAGCTAGTAGAAATACTACGTGTTATACGGATAATAAAAATGAATATGAGGTGCCCTTTGCTGGTACTACCTATGTACCAAATTTCGTTCAATTAGGTTTCACCGTGTTTGAATTGATAGGGGGAATCGATTTGCACACATACTTGGTCACCATCTGCAAACTATTGGGCTGATGATCTTGCAATTTGGTCAGAATATGCTTCCCACATTAAGATATGTTGTTGCAAAATTTGGTAGAGACTAGATTATTAGGTTGGACGTAATTATATTTTAGCTTTTAACATTTGGGTGGCCGCGATTACGTTTCCGTCAAGATGGCGGTGATATAAAACATGACACTGAGGTGCCCTTTGCTAGTGCTACCTCTGTACCAAATTTCGTTCCATTCGGTTTCACCGTGTTCGAATTAATAGGGGGAATCGATTTTGACACAAAGATGGCCGCCATCCGCAAACTATTAGGCTAATAACCTATTAGATTGGTCAAAGGATGCTCCCTCCATAAAGGTATGTAGTTGCAAAATTTGGTAGAGATCGGATGATTAGGTTAATCGTAATTTGATTTTTAGCTTTGAACACTTGTGTGGCCGCCATTACGTTTCCGTCAAGATGGCGGCGATATAAAACATAACACTGAGGTGCCCTTTGCTAGTGCTACCTCTGTACCAAATTTCGTTCCATTCGGTTTCACCGTGTTCGAATTAATAGGGGGAATCGATTTTGACACAAAGATGGCCGCCATCCGCAAACTATTAGGCTAATAACCTATTAGATTGGTCAAAGGATGCTCCCTCCATAAAGGTATGCTGTTGCAAAATTTGGTAGAGATCGAATGATTATGTTAGTCGTAATTTGATTTAAGCTTTGAACATTTGTGTGGCCGCCATTACGTTTCTGTCAAGATGCCGGCGATATAAAACATGACACTGAGGTGCCCTTTGCTAGTACTACCTCTGTACCAAATTTCGTTCCATTCGGTTTTACCGTGTTTGAATTAATAGGGGGAATCGATTTTCACACAAAGATGGCCGCCATCCGCAAACTATTAGGCTAATAACCTATTAGATTGGTCAAAGGATGCTCCCTCCATAAAGGTATGTAGTTGCAAAATTTGGTAGAGATCGGATGATTAGGTTAATCGTAATTTGATTTTTAGCTTTGAACACTTGTGTGGCCGCCATTACGTTTCCGTCAAGATGGCGGCGATATAAAACATAACACTGAGGTGCCCTTTGCTAGTGCTACCTCTGTACCAAATTTCGTTCCATTCGGTTTCACCGTGTTCGAATTAATAGGGGGAATCGATTTTGACACAAAGATGGCCGCCATCCGCAAACTATTAGGCTAATAACCTATTAGATTGGTCAAAGGATGCTCCCTCCATAAAGGTATGCTGTTGCAAAATTTGGTAGAGATCGAATGATTATGTTAGTCGTAATTTGATTTAAGCTTTGAACATTTGTGTGGCCGCCATTACGTTTCTGTCAAGATGCCGGCGATATAAAACATGACACTGAGGTGCCCTTTGCTAGTACTACCTCTGTACCAAATTTCGTTCCATTCGGTTTTACCGTGTTTGAATTAATAGGGGGAATCGATTTTCACACAAAGATGGCCGCCATCCGCAAACTATTAGGCTGATGACCTATTAGTTTAGTCATAGGATGCTCCCCCCATTAAGGTATGTTGTTGAAAAATTTGGTAGAGATCGAATGATTAGGTTAGTCGTAATTTGATTTAAGCTTTGAACATTTGTGTGGCCGCCATTACGTTTCCGTCAAGATGGCGGCTATATAAAACATGACACTGAGGTGTGCTTTGCTAGTGCTACCTTTGTACAAAATTTCGTTCAATTCGCGTTCACCGTGTTCGAATTGATAGGGGTGGGGGGGGGGGGGCAGACATTCAGAGTACACACACTCTCACACACATACACACACACACACACACACACACACACACACACACACAGACACACTTTTTTCGACCTGTGTTGATCTCATAAGTCTACTTTCATTTTTTGCAAAAATCGAAAGTAGGCTAATAGAGTGTGAAGGAAATTTGACCGTTCTCGGATGGACCTGTAGGACAGAACAAAAATCATACAGTGATCCGATTATGTGCAGCACTTGTTGACATGAAGCTATTTGAATCCATTCACCATTACTTTCCTAAACGAGGGCACTCTCAATACCTGTGATAGAGATTTGTAAAAAAAAAAAAAAAAAACGAATTTATGTTGTGAAGCAATATTGTGAGATCATCTTACGGGTACCTAAACATCATGACAAGTTCACCATCATTCTGGTGGAGTCGATTGATATTCTCAACTTTGCTGCATGATGGCCAACAGTTTATAAGAAGAGAAGGTTGTAAGTTGAATCTCGAGGAAGGGTGAGTACCTACCAACTTGAAAATTCGTTTCCAGCCAGCATCATTCATGCACTTCCTTTACTTTGCCAAGGATCCAGGAACCGTGCGGACAAAACACTTCATCGACGGTCTTATTGACCACACCCTATGTTTCCATCTAGACAGCAACTTTAAGCTTCCTAACGAACTAACATACGTCGAACCAATTCCTATAGAGGAGAACGAGATGAATAATCTAAACCGTCTAGAAGTGTACATTCCGAGGGACTACAAAGACTTTTTCGGCGAAATATTTTCGTGGCTAACTGTTTGTGAGACTGACGATGATTGTGATTGACTGCCATCATTCAAATGATTATTATTGTAGAGCAACGACACAGTGTGTCTAAGTTATCTGAATAAACTATGTGTTTTTCCTCCAAAACTGATGTTCATTCAGCCATCATTTTAGAAAGGGCACATATCCATCAATTTCATCTGCCAATTCCCACAGAGTCCTTCATTTTTACTTCATATTTTATCAAGTAACCTATCCACAACCATCAACACTAAAGGTCGAAACACATACATTTAACGTAAAGACTGGCTTCTCAATCAGTTTTTTGCTCCTCCTGAAAAGTTACATTTCTGGACATATGTCCTTTCTTAAATGACTTACTCAATTTCATAACGCAGCTTATTACGAGGAAATATATGGCATTATTTTTCATCACTATACCATATTGTGGTAAAATTTTGATTGATAACCTCATTGTTTACGAGTAGGCCTAGTAATTTTCATTGCCATTAGCACGGCCATCTACGAATAAGCACGTGAGAGGTGCTACCATCTGTCGACAACTACTGAAACCGCCTGCACTTGTTCAGTAATACAGGTCTTCTTTGACTATTCCCCATTTTCACAGCCACACAAATCATAAATCACTTTCAGCTCATCACGTATTTTCTCTCTCACTATGACTGACCACGAACAACAACTCAAAACTCTCAAACGGAAACGTACCACTCAGCGCACTAATTCTACATGTTTCGCAACATTTTAATAGACAGTAATATTACTACAGACACTGCTGAGATCAAGCATATCCGCGATCGTCTTCAGGATACTTGGTTGCTTACCTTAGATGATTATATCCATGAAATGCTACAAGATGAAGAATACGAACTAGACGCACAGACTTGTGAAGAATACGTAGACATCTCAAAGAGCGCCATTCAAAAGGCCTATAGCCTCCTTACAAGGAAGAAAGACGAACATATTATGCTTTCTACTCCTACTTCCAGTTCTGACGATCAGCACACGATTATGCAGGGAGTCAAATTACCAACGATCCGACTCGAACCGTTCTCGGGTGATATAGAGACTTGGTGCAGATTCTGGGAACAGTTCCAGTCTTCAGTCGACAAGAACCCGACAATATCAGACATAAATACGCATGTGTTCCTCAGACGTTACCTCGAAGGCGAGCCAAATTGGCTCATAGATGGCATAGCGGTAAGCGCAGACACATATGAACAGACGAAGGCGATACTTAGAGCACGATACGGAGATAAGGACAGAATAATCCAGGCCCACCTTGACTTCCTAGAGAATTTATGGCCTGTTTTGTCGGAAAGTCCTCATGAATTGAACTCGACGTACGTGGGGTGTCATCGCAGGGTGCAGGCCCTCTAGGCCCTAGGAGAAGATGTGAATTTGTACGGACGGTATATTAGCTCCAAAAATCATGCGAGCCTTTCCAGCTGAGATATGTAGACGCTGGCTCATACACGCAAAGAGAACAGGATGGTGGGAAAGGATGATAGGTTCCACCAAAAGCTGTCTCAGGAAGGTACTCGGTCGATCGCAGGTCGATGAAGAAGGACTAAACACTGTACTGATCGGTATTGAAGCCACCCTGAATTCACGTCCCATTGTGCAAGACGGGAACAACCTTGAAGCTCTTACACCTTCTCACTTTCTGTACGGAGAGAAACTCACGACCCTTCCAAATGGACCTGAGCCTGATGGAAGAAGAGATCTGACCAAAGAATTTCGATTAAAGATGAACATATTTGAAGAATTCTGGCGAAGGTGGAAGAGGGAATACCTCTCACAACTGCGGAGTTACGCAGAGGTTAAGTGTCCAGCTGGTAAATACTCGAAACTGCGAGTTGGAGACCTTGCTCTCTTACAAGAAGACGTTCTGCCTAGGCATATGTGGAAGAGAGCCCGAGTCGACGAAATACTGAAAGGGAGAGATGGCCGAGTGAGGACAGCAATCCTGCGTCTCCCCTAGAGACAGCCGACCAGTGCAACTGGTGATTCCTCTCGAAATCGACCAGGGTTGGGAGGATGAGGGGGACCAAGGGTTGTTGAATGCGACATCTACCATCGGTACTTCCAACTGGCATATGTAATGCCATTGTCGATATGTCTTGTTTCTTTGATAATAGATTGTCATTAAGAAAAATGTCAACGTAGTTTTTCTATACGTAATTATACTACAACACGTCCTATGTTCTTCCTATTTAAAGTGAAAAATGACAAACAACAGTATGACATACTGGATTTGAGCAGCGGCTTTTAAACCATAGTTTATAATTTACCCCAGTATTTTACAATTTCATCAGCAAACACTCCAAACAACGTATGAATTCAGTATATTAACACCGACTACTTACAATAATTGAAACTGAAACAAAACTTCGTTTTTCTAAACGTATCACTATGAGAAACACATCTAATAAACCTATTGAACAGCTGTTTACTAATCGCACCTCATACTTGGGTGGGAGTGCGTTCTATCGGTAACTAGAGGAAATTTTTCAATTGCACCTTATGCATGGGTTCTAACTGGGAGGGAATGGCAAGGCTGGTATAGAGCGCAGCTCCCATCCAGTCGGCCGTGGACGAGACCACCAAGTTTCCATGTATCTCTGTAAGAGGCCATGCCACTCCATTTTCTCCACGGCTACAGTAGTTCAAGCTATGACCACCAGGTTTCCATCTATCTCCGTAAGATTCCATGGCACTCCATTTTTTGCCTTATGACGAAAGGTATAACACGTAATATATTGTATGTAATGTCTACTAGACTCGAAGTTTTATACTCTCCCTGAAGGTGTGTTCTACTAGTGATATGTTGGCGTTTATGTTTTATTAATCATAATGTGCTTATACCGCATGTTTTATTGTTGACAGTGTCTACGTCTACCAGCTGTCTTTTGTAATACAAATCAGAAATACAATAACTTTTGCGTGATAATGCAGATTGTTCTATGAATAATATTTCCTTCCGTTATTCGGGTTATATTGTAATTGGTAATTATCCTGCTCTATGACTATGCTACTCTGTAATGGGACCGGATGTTAAATTATGAATTTAGTTGATAGCTTGTCAATAATATACGGTAACTAAACTACGAATATATATTGTTATGCGATATTTTTCTACAAGAACCAAACAGTAAGTAGGCCTAATGATACTTTGCCATAAGAATAGCGGACCCCATTAAATCAGAAATAATCACTATCAAGTAATTGTGAGACTGAGTTCTCGAGGAATTGTGTATATACATGCCTTTTTACTATTGTTGCATTCTCCGCTACGTCATAGTACTCACAGTACTGTCATTTCGACATTTACAGTGAGTTAATATTGAACTTGAGTGACATCAGAATCAAGGAGAACTATGTTCTAAACTCACTTAAGGGCAAAATGAATACACTCTGCGAAATATATTGCCATGGATCTATCGATAACATATAAAGACACTTCCCGGGCAACGCCGGGTTAAATAGCAAGTTAAATATATATTTTGCATTGTAATATGCACAATATAACGCTTAATTTTATAACGTCTGAGTTATTACAAAACAATACATATAAAAATAATTTAAGTAAAAACCCAACTCGGATTGGTTTTGAACCCAAATCAAACGGGTAAAAGACTAACGCTTTTACCAAACCGTCAAACATGTCCACCGAAATTCGCCGTTATCAATTGAATAACATACAACGTATTTGCAAATAATGATTTGGACTAAACGATTTCTTCAGTGGAGTATATTTTTATATATAAAGCATTTAATACAGAGTTTATATTATTTCTATCAGTAGGCTATATTGCATGCAGTACTCAAACTAGTGAAATATAGGTCAGGCACGAGATATCAGCTGCCATCTTGTCTTGTACTCGAGACGGAAAGGCTTTTTAAAGCCACTCCTACCATGTAATATTATAATATGAACTTAAAATATCGAACGGGCCACGTCCTTTAGGACATTCTAAAACATTCTTGGTTCAATAATCGGAAATAATGTTTCAAAGTTATTAATTACAATGCTTGCATAATTCTCACGGCCGCCATCCTAAAATAGCACGGCTGATGACCTTGTAGTTTCGACAAAAGACGCATCCCTTATTAAGATATGTTGTTACAAAATTTGGTAGATTTCGAAAGATTAGTTTAGTCGTAATTTAATTTTACGTTTGGCCGCCATTCAGTTTTGGAAAAGATGGCGGTGATATAAAGCATGACACTGAGGTGCCCTTTGCTAGTGCTACCTCTGTACCAAATTTCGTTCAATTCGGTTTCACCGTGTTTGAATTGATAGGGGGGGGGGGCAGACATACGGTGTACACACACTCACACATATCAGAAAAACAATGTTTGGCCCTGTGTAGATCTCATAAGTCTTCTTTCATTTTTTGCAAAAAAAAACGAAAGTATGCTAAAACAGGAATAATAATGAGCACGTCCTAAAAAAAAATCTTATAAGAAAATAACTCAATATTTCAGTGACACTAGAAGGGTTAAACCTGAAAACCTTAATTTGTTTCATAAATCGGATGTAATATAAGGCAATACTTGAAAGCTTACCAGGACCACACCGATCGCCACGAAGACCAGAGCAAACATACTCGCGTTCATGTTTAGGTTGCAGGTTTACTGTGTCTTAGGACTGACCGACACTTCTATATAAACCCAAAGATAATATTTTGACCTCTTTACTTTCAGCTCCACAAGGACTGGCTCTACCATTATCGCTAATAGTGTCGAGTAATTGCGTGCTGCATGCAACAGGTGATAGAGATATTATCTGAACCACAAACTATTCCAAGTCAGTAACCAGTCGTTAAAGATACACTTGGCATTGAGAATTTCTGAAAATTTTAGCTGACGTCAATATAGGGTGGATATTACCGATAAGTCTTTTTTGCCTCTTTTCATTTATGAAAAAAAAAATTGGATTATGAAATATACTTTTTCCGTGAGTGTGTGTGTGTGTGCGGGCGTATGTGTGGGTGTGTTTTTGTGTCCCCCACTTTCCCCTTCTAGTAAAATCTAAACGGCTGGAGTCATTTCAATGAATCACGGTATCTCCCATACGATTACTGATATCACCCTGACACTTTTTATGATGATAAAGGGAACTACTAGAAGTGACTTTAAATATTAAAAATCTGTTAAGTACCAAACGAACATGGCGGGCAAGCGAAGTTGAAACCATTCGAGCACAGTGAAACATGTTCAGTATATTTTTATACACATTGTAATGCATTTACATCTAAATTAGTTAAATTGTTTACATAACCTCAATATGGTAGCTGTGCGAAATTTTAAAATTGAGTTTTTATTTCTTGTGTCCTGACATTGCGATCTCATTCAACGTTTGAATTATAAACCTACGCAATAATCGTCAACTAATAGTACATAACTCTATGGCTTACATATATAAAAATCCAACATGGTGACCATCCGAAATATTTAGACGGTTCTCAATATCTACTAATCTTTGACAGCGAGCAAACTGAAATTTTGTATGTTGATAAAGGCAATTAACATATGAAAATAGGCTGTATAGTTCTTCAAGGAACTACTTTTTTATTTCCAGTATTACTTCGAAGCAGGAGTAAAGTTTCAAGGACAAATATACTCTACTGTGAGATTTTCTGATGACATCGTCATTTTAGTCGATTCACCAGAGTTCAATGAGTTTTTAAATGGTGTGAACTCCGTCTTGAGGAAAGAATTCATGATGAAAATAAATAAATAAATAAATAAATAAATAAATGTAGAACAAACAAGAAATGAATTGCAGCCATAAAAATCAGAAACCATTATTGACGTCATATAGGCAAATGAAAAGCTGAAGAATGAGGAGACTTCTGATACTTTGGAAGCAAAATAACCAGTGATGGAAGAAGCAAAGAGAATATAAAAAGTAGGTTGACTCAGGCAAGAAGAGTGTTTCTACAGATAAGAAATCTGTTGTCATAGAATATAGATTTAGGTATTAGAGAGTAATTTTTGAAAGCCTTTGTCTGAAGCGTGGCGCTCTAAGGGAGTGAAACTTGAACTGTTGGAGCAGCAGAAGAGAGGTGAATAAAATCACTTGAAATATGGTGTTACTGGAGAATGATGAAGAGGAGATGGGTAGGTAGGGTTACAAATGAAGGGGTATGAATACGAGTGGGAGAAAAGAGTTGTTTCTGGCGACAACAAACAAAGAGAAGAGATAGGTTGGTAGGACACTTACAAAGACATCCAGGAATAGCAAAGTTAGTTATGGAAGGAAGGGTCGAAGGTTAGAATATGTTACACAGATTGCCTCGTATGTAAGTTGTGATGGCAATGTAGAGATGAAACGATTAGCTCATAACAGGGAGGGATGGAGGGCTGCATCATACAAATCAAAAGACTGAAGACTCAAATAACATCAATAGTAGGTTTACAGATGTGTGCAAATTATTACAATCAAACAAATAATTTATTTAAATCAGTCATGTTTTTTTTCTTTCAAAATATTTTTATTGACCAGCTGCTGAACGTGGTTGGTTGGTTGCTTAGTTTAGGGGCTGCGACAGCGCCGTGTACTTAGGGTGTGTGTAGAATTAGTCTTATAACCGGTGTTAATTGTGATGGCTGTATTAGTGTGTGTTATCTGCAATTCAGGTAAGGACTGCAGACGATCAATTTCAAGTAGTTCCTACTTTTGCTACCTAATTGTACCGTCAACGACACATAGCTGTGAACTTGGCTACTAGATGTCACCGCAACCGGCACCTGGCAGCCAACGTTGGAACTTAAACTTAGTTTCACACAATTGCAGTTAGTGGAAGGATCTTTTACATGCCATACATCAATGACATGGACCCGCCAGCTTCACTTTCCCTCCGAAGGAAGGTATACTGAAGGATTTTGACGCTCTTAAAAATTTCGACGACTTCGGCCGGATTTGAACCCACGATCTTGGGCATAGAAGCTCAGCATGCTACCAACTACGCCACCGAAGCCGCCCTGCTGATATAGTATCACCCTATTTAGTAACATTTTCTCCCATAAGAACTTACATCTTTTCCCATAAGCAATCACGTCTCGAAATTTGATAATTCTGAGAAATACCTGAGCTGAGTCCGTTTTCTTGTTATTTATTGCGTTTGGAACGTTGTCTTTAATTCGAGTGATTTCAATCTGTGGTCCACGAATCTTTGATTATTCGTCGTCGATTTCTCTGTTCTAAGTTCTCATGAAACTTAGAATAGAATAACCAACTCAAAAAGAAATACATTTCTCATTAGCAAAGTCCGTTTTTCTTAGTTTCCATTAAAAGGATTTTAGTAATGCCAGTTTCCTAACAGAAAACGTGCTTGCCAAGGTGGGTGAATGGTTATAGTGTCGGACTACCAACCCCAAGATTGCAGGTTCGCTCCTGGCCATGGTAAGTGATTTTTGAAAGGCGACAAAAATCACGACACTCATGTTATACGTTGTTGGCATGTTAAAGAACCCATTTGAATTCAATAGACCGTGTTCAATGGCAAAATTAATCTCGGGATTTTCCGCCAACACAAAGTTCCTCCATTCTCTACTTGAAAGCGCTGTAGTGTCAAGGAGTTTAGATCTCTAACCTCCTTGACTTTCATAGCGTTCAAAGGAACGACGAAATTCGACATGCAAGCTACCCTCTGGGTGTCAATTAACAAAGATTGCACCAGGTAACCGAGGCCATACGATATTATATTATTATTATTATTATTATTATTATTATTATTATTATTATTATTATTATTATTATTATTATTATATGTAATTAAGAATATTGGCTAAACATTTAAAATAATTTCAGCATCCTTTCTTGTCCAGTAGAACAAGATGATTCAGAAAATATCCCATTTTTTCTGAAATACGAACACTTTTATAAAAAAGTGATTTAAATGAAGATCAACCGTCAGCAGCTCTGATGATAAACTTATACATTTCCCTGATGTTAATGGCTATACAAACCATTATCCCATAAAGAATGGGTATTTTACTTTCTTATGTTGGCGAGTAACTAGCCCTAAAAACGTCACATTTTTCTCAGTTTTCTTCAGCTTCAATTAAACATAAGATAAGTACGATTAACCAGTGGCGTGTCAGGGTTTATTCTGGAGGGGGGAGAGCTGAGTTATCCTTAGCCTATATTGGCGGTGAGGGCTCGGACCTAATGAGACTGCCTAATCATTGAAAGCAAATAGACCATTTCGAAGTTTCAAAATCTACTATGCATATTTTCTAGCCTATTTTCATCTATGAAAAACAGGCTGATTGGATCACCGTGTGTGTATGGGTGTGTGCGTATGTGTGTGTGTGCCCTCTAATAACCTCTAAACGCCTGGAGCGATTTCAATGAAACTCGGTAAGATCATAGTACTATTTTGGTCGACCCCAACCGTGCCCTTCAAATTTTATTACAGTATGTCTCACCAATCCAACATGGCGGCTGTGCGAAATATTTCACCAGCATTCTATATCTCCGACACTATTATTCGTATCACCCTGAAATTCTGTATGGTGATACAGGACACTACTAGACGTGCACATAAGTGACTTTCAAAAATCTGTTAACTACAAAACGAACATGGGGGTCAAGCGAATTTGAAACATTTAAATAGACTTTTCTCGCGATTTAACCATCCAAACGCAAAGAAACTTGGTCCAGAAAATGTTTCTACACATTGTAACGCACTGACATTTAATTTAGTTCAATTGTTCACATAACCTCAAGATGGCGGCTGTGCGCAATTTTGAAATTATGTTTTAATTTCTCGTGTATTAATCATGCGATCGAAGAGAACGTTTGAATAATGAACCTAAGTAAAAATCGTCATCCAATTGTAAATAACTCTATCGACTACATATATTAAAATCCAACATGGCGACCATCTGAAATATTTAGACGTTTCTCAATATCTACGAATCTATTAGAGCAATCAAACGGATTTTTTTATGTGGTTAGAGGCAATTAACATGAGTAGGATATATGAAAATAGACAGTATAGTTCTTCACGGAATTACTTGTTTAGACAATTTTCATGTATGGAAAAATAGGATTACGAGATCACCTTTTGTCCGTGTGTGTGTATGTGTGTGTGTCTGTGTCCCCCAGAATAACTTCTAAACGGCTGGAGCGATTTTAATGAAACTCGGTAAGGTCATAGTAAAACTTAGGCTTACCCCGACCGTACCCTTCAAATTTTATTACGTCTCACCAATCCAGCATGGCGGCTGTCCGAAATATTTCTCCGGCATTCTATATATCCGAAACTATTACTCATATCACTCTGAAATTTGTACTTTGATAAAGGGCACTACTAGACGTTCAACTTTTAGACCCCTGTTAACTACAAAACGAATATTGCGGCCAAATGAATCAGAAACATTTAAATAGACTTTTCTCGCGATTTAACCATCCGAAGGCAATGAAACATGGTACAGCAAATGTATATACACTTTGTAATGCGCTGGCATCTAAGTTAGTTCAATTGTTTATATAACATCAAGATGGCGGATGTATGAAATATTTCATCGGCATTCTAAATCTCCGAAACTATTACTGATGTCACCCTGAAATTCTGAACGGTAACAGAGGGCACTACTAAAATATATATAAATTAAAAATAAAAATCCAACATGGCGATCATCCGAAATATTTAGACGGTTCTCAATATCTAAAAATTTATGACAGCAATCAAACTGAAATTTGGTATGTTGAGAGAGGCAAATAACGTAGGCTAAGTTGGATATATGAAAATAGGCTGGATAGTCTTCAAGGAACTACTTGATCATAAATTAGATAAAAACACATATCTTGACTAACTTAGTTGTGCTTGTTTAATCAATACTATAACCTAATAAGTGTATATATTGTAAATATCATAAACCATATTAGTAGATGAACAGTGGTGGTTCTAACGCACTAACCTGTGTTTTTATAGCGTCTGCACACGCGCGCGGCTTGACTTTAGCCGATATGTTTCGAATCAATAATCGTGGATGGGCATGTGGGGTGTCATTTTGCTTCGGCTGAACCTCCCTTCCCCATGGCCTATTTATTTATCCAAATAACCCAAAACTGCATGATCGTTAACTTCTGTTTCCCCGATATCTCGCGTACCAATAATCGGATATGGACATGTGAGGTGTCAAATGACTCGGGGTGATGTCCCCTTTCCTTTTGACGACTCGTTATATTTTTATAAATTTATTGAAAAAAATATTTGGAAAGTAGGCTATATTTTTAAAACTAGAAATCGCAGAACGTTGTGCACTGGCTTAAACGAAAAGTCTCGATACCCCTTTTCATTAAAATAAAACATAATATTTTTCAGATTTTTTCCATAAAGTTTGATTTGGAAAGTTGGCTATACTTTTGAAACTATAAACCATAGAAAGTTGTATGTTTGACATAAACCAAAGGTCTTTACCCCCTATAGCCCCCGAAAGAAGTCCCATGTCCCTAGGACAAAAACAAGAAGCAGTAGAGAGACAGTAGTGGTTCTAACGAGCGACACAAGGCGCTCGGCTACGCTGACCCCCTCAGCTATGTAAGATTTTTGATATCTCCGGAACCAATAATGCTAGAGACTTGTACGAGATGTCAAATGACTCGAGGTGATGCCCTCTTTAGTATGTCAGGCTTATTTTATAGATTTACCCAAATTTTAACAAACTACTAGGATATCCGCCACTTATATTTCATGAACGCACGATATGTTACAAAGCGTGTTGTTTTCTTATACAAGTGGCGATTAACGACGTGTTACAGCGCTACAACGATTACCAAGACAACTAAAACATACGGTTTTATCTTTATAACTTTTGCTCCCACCCGACATCATTGATCGTTCTTTCAATCGCTTCTTGTACTCACCTTGCATACCGTACTTGCTATTGTCACAATTCATTACATTATTTTGCATATTCCTATTCGTTGCCCACTGTTTCATGAATGTTGGTTGTTTTATGCTCAAAGTATCCATACATTATATTTTGGCTTGGCAATATACAAATTGATTCATACTAAGTTACTTATACATATACCTAAAATACAAGGTCAGTTTGGATTAAAATTAAGTACTGCATTAGCAAATTGGACAGCTAACTTCAACAGAACTAGTAGGAATCTTCTGGATTATTTCAAGGTTAGATAACTTTATACCATCATAACGTTACATCTTTCACCAATCTATTAACAAGATCGTAACAACATCATAACTAACAAGTATGTTTCAACTGATAATTTCAAGGTTAGACCACATCAATGTGATACAGACTGCCGTATCCATTAAGGTTGATTTGTAGTCATATTACGTCTGATAATATTAAACCACACTGGAGTGATCGTGATATAACTGGAAGATACAACATATAGCAGCGACGTCCGATACACTATAATCAAACCTCGGCCAATGCCTTTCAGTACACAGTTCCGCGGTTCACAGCCTGCATTTTATTTACAAGAGTAACATTAGTGTATATATTTGACTTCTATACGACTCTACCTGGATCTGGTTAACATTCGAGAAAAAAAAAAGAAAATGGAGATAGAAATGGAGTTCTAAACCACCTCAGCAATGATAGATGACGATGGAAGAAGGAATGCCAGTCCCAGAGACATGATTGTTTTCACAAGAACTGCAATTCACGCATTCCATCACAAGATATGCATTATCAAAACATACCATAAACCGACTGGAGATTGTCAATGTGTGCTGTGCGGGCAGACCTGTGAAAAATATCACATATTGACATTCGTAAAGAGGAGAAAAACGCTTACTGAATATAGAAAAGAATAATCTGTTCTTTTAGATGTGCTTCTATATGTGTAAATTAATGCTCCACTCGAGCGCAATTTTCTTGTTAATATTTGGAGGTGTAGCTCCGCGAATTTAATAGGATGGATTCGTGAGGTCATTTGAGAAGTACACTGGGTTTGTGACGCAAGTTGCACGATTATTAAATACTTAAAACTGGTTCAGATTGACACAAGTTTCGCAATGAATCTCTCACTAAGCCCTCTGCTAGGTAACCTGAATTGAAGACCTTATTTTCAGAACGTCGTAAATCCGAAATTGATAGTTTTAAGGTTTGTTTTCATTCATAAGTAAGTTTATAGGTCCTCTCAATGCTTAGCAAAGGTTTTAAGTCGCAATACGTCGTATATCCCTTATTAATAGAGATCTAAAGAGTAAGTTTATTTAAAAGCCACAGTAGTTAATAGGCACGTAAATCCAATATTTGCAAAGTGACGTAACTACAACGTGTATTTATTTCCAATGTGTCTTATATTCATGTTGACCAATTCGATGGCTCCCTGGACATCACGTGATATCACGTGATAAATCAAGGCCATGGCTAACTTCACGTGCTCAGAATAAAAACTCTATAAAAATATCTAAATCACAGTGTATGTTAGTGATTGAGGTTCATTTTGTAGGTTGAGGTTTGATAAACACTTTAAAAAAGGAAAAGTACGAACATTCTTATAAACTTGGAATTTATAAGGGAAACAGTGAAACATTGTTTAAAAGGCGTGAAAATTTGAAAAGTTTAGTTTAATATTTTATAATTAGAATTTTACATTATAGAAGTTGCTTCTGGTTGCCAGGAAGCATACCAATACTGGGATATGTGCAGCATTTGTCAACAATATGTGTAGCATATTTAACAATGGAATGAATATTGTCCTTTTTTTCCTCTGTTAAGCTGGGTCTCCCCCCTTAGGATACCAATATGAAGGCACAAGGTCAGGGATGTATGCTGGATATGGTAGAAGTTCGACTTCTCCCAATTCCTGAATGTTTGCCATGGTTGTTCGTGCAGTATGAGGTCTCGCATTATCCTACTGCAAGAGAACTCTGATTCGGTTAACTAATGCTGAGTATCTCCGTCTCAAAATTCCATGAACTCGTTTGAATCACAACTTCAAAATTCCACCAGACACACATCACTTTGGGGCCTAGCCGATCCTATTTTACGATGACCTTGACAGGTTGACGGGTCTGAGCCACTATTTCGAGGCATCAGCGTTGCGGTAATAGACACATTTTTCATCACTTGTGACAATTCTCCTGATAAATCATTCAGGGGGTTACCGATAAGCTGACGACAGATATCCACTCTACGTTGAGCCTATTCAGGGGTCAATTCATGGGGTACGGATCAACAGCTTCAGTTTGATTTTCCAAGTTTCTTAATCTGGTGATGGATGGTATCATTTGATGCACCAAGTTTTTCTGACAGCCTACGAGTACTTCTTTGCGGATTTTCTTCCAAAACTCTGCGTATATTCCAAATATCCCTTAGTTTAAGTCTTCCAGACCGTGGTAAATATGTAGTGTTTTCTTCTCCGGTATTGAAACGTTGGAACCATCGTTGTGCCACACGCTCACTAACGACACTTTCTCCTTCCACTTCACATATTCCTGGAGCCGCGGCAGCAGCTTTGTACTATTGTTTCCAATAGTGCTTTAGAAGGACCCTAACCTCCAACTTTGTAAGTTCCATTAGTGATTGTGTACAAACAACTGACGACTGATACATTCTGGCACTATACGCAATTCTAGGCATGGCCTCCTGTAAATAGCATTGGTGTACCAAAAAACCACAATACTTATGGGGCATACCAATACTATAGTTCCCAAATCGCTACTTGTGTTTGATATTATTGTTGGTTCTTTTCTGTAACTACAATTTGCCGACGGAGAATTTGCCCCATTTACAAATCAAGTAATTGGATGAGTGAGTATTGCATTAAAAATTCTAACTATTTTATTTATAACATGTATTTGTGTTTTAATTTATAATTGTATTATTCTATTAATTTATTGATTCAATTGTAGTTAGTAATTATATAGAGTGCGGCAAAGGTCACTTTTGTACTTGTTTTAGCGCCAATAGCTGGCGGGCACGAGGACTCGTGCGATAGACATGCCACCAGCAACAGGTCTCATGTAATGCACAACAGTGCTAATGTTTCAAGTTCAGACAAACCATTGATATAATCATTTAATTACGTTCAAGGGTACAAATAATATTTTTCGGTATTTCAGTATATTATCTTATCGTATTTTAGAATTTATTTGAATGAATGTATATGTACAGCGTGTTCCTATTCAACACGGAACTGTAAAATGGGTTGCGTACCCGCGGCTTGAAATCTGCTCGCAGCACGCTAGCGACGGGGCTGAGTTCGATTTCACTGATTGCCGCCTTCTTATGCAGCATTGCAAAGTATTTTGCTCTTTCAGCACAGGCTTCACAATAAGCTTGAACGATTCATGTTTCATAACTTGTTATTTTACGCTTCAGTTAATGGCTTTTGCACAGCATTTCTATGAATTACAATTTTATTTTACAACATAGTTTATTACAACACAATGTATTTTTGGTTGTATTTTATTTACCACACAATTTATAGCTTTTTAACCCAATACCAAAAATCGAGATACAATTTGGAAATGATTTGTTACAAAATTGTAATCAGTCTTCGATGCGACTACAAATGGACATTTACATAAGGTGTTCGAAGTGGCGTCCATCATTTTCCAAGCAGAGGGCCACTCGTCGTATGAAGCTCTCACCTGCGTTCGACAACATCAGAGAAGTAATTTCCGCAAAGGCTTCGGTAATGACGAGCTCAATTTCTTCGGGTGATTGTGGTGATCTTAAAAATACTCGCGACCAGACTCGACCCAGCCCCGTCGCTAGCGCGCTGCGAGTAGATTTCAAGCCGATTGCGGGTGGGTAGGAAACCCATTTTACAGTTCCGTGTTGATTCGGAACATAGTGTTGTGTTCACTAAATTGTGAAATAACGATTATTCCTAATACTCCAGTGCATCGAACAATCGACGTATTCGGACATCCGTGTTGTTTGATGATTCTAATTCATCGAGCATTCAAATGTTCAAAGAACACAAGTCAACACGATTTTTTAGTCTGGGTTCTGTATGACTGAATTTGATTTGTCATGCCTAACTAATGAAAGAAAAAATAGGTTTATCTAATAGAGTTTGCTTCTGCAGCTACCACAACATAAGTTCAAATTTGAGGGAATTCTCTATTTTTATAGGTTCAAACGAATACATACGTTACATTATACATTTATATCACGTTTATTTACAAAACATAGTTAACATTTATCTTCAAATCAAACATAGGGGAAGGGTGGGCATAGTGGTCTCGGGCTATTTTTCTACTGTACAGTGCTGCTACCAGGCCACAAGCGCCTCAACTACTCAACTAGACCGCCATTAGTGTTGTGTTGAGCCTAGAAGCTGATCAGATTACGCTTTTAGAAGTTGTCATCAATTTTGTTGTTTTTCAAGTTGCTGATGTAAGGTAAGTGTACTGCATTAACTATTATAACTAGGTATATGATTCTAGTATGTATTGATGACAGCAATACCTGAAACAAGTGTAATTTAAGCTTTACATTCATCTTTGAAAGTAAGAGCTGGTGTAACAGGTTGGGCCTGCAGACTCACATTTAGATAATGACGTAAAAGAGGGCAAAGCGGCCATGGCCACTTTGTCCGACACTACATATTATATTTTTAAGTAAAATATTTATATGAAGCCTAGACCAAACAAACTTTGTGCTTTTAAATGGGATACTTATTGAACGTTTTTAACATATCCTTTCATGAGCAGGGTCAGTTAAGCGCCGGCCTTCGTAATTGTGACATGCTGATGGTTCCAGGATCGAGCACCACTGGGCTGAGGTGATAGAGGTGATAAGGAAAAAAGGTATGCAGGAGAAAAGGAAATCTAAAGTGGAAAAACGTGCTTTGATTACTAAAGGAGATAGTAACTTCGATAGTGACGAGAGTGATACAAATTGCCTTTACTGTCAGGAGTTATATTCAAAGTCGAAAAGCAACGAAGGGTGGATCAGATACTCTATTTGCCTGAAATGGGCACACGATGATTGTGCTGGGTATGAGGAGGAAGACAATGAATTCATATGTGAAATGTGCAATTAAACAAAAATAGCCTAAACACAATATCCATAAAATGTTTTGAAGCATTTCAACGTTTGTATTTTTTATTGTACTGTATAAAAATTTAGAAATTAGTTTTATAAAATGATAGGGACCTTTAAACATGTGTGGAGAATTATAACAATACTTAAATTTGTAAAAAATATGCTCATAATTTTTTTCTAAATGTATTTGCAGTGTTATTTGTAACATCGGGTATAGTGGCCACCTGGTAGAGGTTTGAAAAAGAATCTTTTTTAAAAAGTAACTAAGATATAGTTAAAATGATTTTTTTAAAGATATATAACTAAATAAGCTATAGTATGGCCTATTTTCATTTGTTTTTAACAATTTTAACTTATTGAAAGCAATGTTTTCCCGTTAGCGTTGCCACTATACTCACCCTTCCCCTACTTACAAGCAAGCTTTAAAAATGAGTAGTTTTGGTTCTTCTTCTGTGTGGGTACGAACTTTCTCGTATTAGCCCCCAAATATAAATACCCATCATGCTCTCATCTCATCATATGGTCCTTGGGAACGTTGCTCGAAGTCCATCACGTCTTGGTCAAAACGTTCCCCCGGCTCTTCTGAATATACCCCCAAGTTATCTTTTAAAATGGCCCAAGTGAGCAAGTAACACGGAAAATTCTGTAGCCCCTTGAGTTTAAAGTTCTCAAGCACAGTGGAAATAAGCTCTTTGTTGTTCTTATTTCCAAGGAAGCCATGGATCACTGCTTTAAGACTGTGCCATGCTTGTTTTTCGTGGGTGTTGAATAAGTGTTTACTTATCGTTGCATAAAGTTCAAAAGCAAACTTTATTAGTCATGAATGGCGTGTGTGATTACTGTTCGATGTAGAGAAACATAATATATGCATTAAATAATAGACTCAACGCATTTTTTTTGTTGATTTGTGTAATTAATTCTAAGTGGTAATTATTGAAAGTAGTCAAATTAATTGAATAACAAATAGGGTGCATTAGACGGGTAGCGCTGAGGAACATGCAGTGAGCGGTCGTCCGGTAGTTATTATTTCATATTCTGACGTAATGTGCCTACATTCAGTGTTACCCTTGTGAAAATAAATTTTTAGGCATCCTATTCAACATTAGTGTATGGGAGAGTAGAAAGTCCTGTCAACTCTCGATAAGTTGACACTCGTTAATTTGAATCTCTCGATAATTTGACGTTTCTCCTCTGTCCCTTAAAAATACTCAATAAATTGAAAACAAGAAGTTCCGTGAAGAACTATACAGCCTACTTTTCATGCCAATGATTATTCTACAGTATATGAGCCTATCTAGAATAATGACAAAATTAAGTTGGTAATATCGAAATATCAAATTAGTTCAAAATATACCTGGTATAATTTAGCCTAATAGAGCACTACAGTTGGCAGCCCTGGTGACTGAATATATTCCTAGTTCCATCTCTTAAGATACAGAATACAAAATTAGGTTGAAGTCCAATGGACGTTACATGCAGTTAGACACTGGATCTATCAGCACGCGTAAAAGCATGTTGCCAACAATACCATGCGTGTGCTGGTCAGAAATAATCTGAAATATTATGATATCTTGTTGTGCCAATTTTGGATGAAATCCATTTGTTAGTATAGGAGTTACATGTATTTTAAAATTGGACATATCAGCAGGCATAGAATCATATTGGCAGCACTGCCTTGTATTAATTACTCCAAATTAATCTACAATGTCAGGTGCTATACGTGTGCAAAGTATAGAGCTGTTGGCTTGCATACTTTCTGATATATTGATATTAGGGTAAAAAAAATATAGACAGCATTTATTAATAGTTGGCAGCCCTGATTGCTCTTAACAATACTTACAGATATTCTGTTATGGTACACATAGCACATACGAAATTTGGTTGTAATCCAACTGATAGTATAGAAGTTACATGTATTTAAAAATTGGTACTATCAGCAGGCTTATAATCATGTTGGTAGAACTGACGTATATAAGTTACTCAAAATTAATCTAAAATGTCACAATATACGTGTGCATAGTTTAAAGCTGTTGGCTTGCATACTTTCTGATATATTGGTATTTGGATAAAAAAAATAGAGAGAGCAATTATTAACAGTTGGCAGCCCTGGTGGCTCTTAAGAATACGCTCAATCATATCTGTTTATGTACAGATATTACATACAAAATTTGGTTGAAATACAATTGATAGTGTAGAAGTTATGTGCATTTAAACATTGGACCTATCAGAAGGCTTAAAATTATTTTGGCAACACTGTCATTGTTGGCCTCCTGAAAATTAAACTGAAATAGTGTTATCTGCATGTGTACCAATTTTGGAATAGCTTGCGAGATATCCAACATGGAGCCCAAATTTCTAGTGCGTTTTTCAGCAGTTGGTAGCACTGACATCATTTTCAAATATGGACGTGAGATATTCCGGTGCACATCTTTACTCATACTAAATTTGGTTTTGATTGCTGCAGCCGCTTAGGATTTGATAGGGGGACACACACACACAGCCAGACAGACAGACAGACAGACACACATTTTCCCGGGTCGATCTCTTAAGTCTACTTTTTCCTCATTTTTGCAAAATGTGAAAAGTAGGCTAAAAATCAATGTGATTTGGTCCCCTTGGTAATTTGAAGTTCTAGGAATGGCATCTTGCTCGCCGACATTCTATAATTAGAAGTCGGGCTTCCCTACTCTCTATAATTTGAAGTCGGTGATTTCAGAATATTGTTATCATGCACAGAACTGTTGTTTGTTAACATCACGTTCCTACGCCCTCAGAACGAACACAGGTGACGATTTCTTCTCAGCTCTCACCACAATCGAAAGTTAATTGGACAAAGATAGATGGAAGTCGTTAACTCAAAAGGAAATTACGGACTTTTTTTTTTTCAAAATGAACATTTGTGTATAATTGTACAAATATTTTGAAAAAAAAAAACAGTAATTATAGTAACAAAATCATGAAAATCAAACTCTTGTTTAATTGAATTTTTCCCTCCCTCACTCTTGGTTATTTGAACTCCAATTATTTTGAACTCTCCGTAAATTGAACTTTTTCTCTGGTTCCTTGAGTTTCAAATTATCGAAAGGCAACTGTACATGGCAGAAGGTTCACCTGGTAGGAACGTTTATTCAGGTTTTGACCAATAATAGCGCTTGTAGGAAGATGAGACACTTAAAAAGAACCTCCGTAGTTGAAAATGGAACTAGGTTATTTATGATTATTTATTTTTAGAAATTACTGCTGGTTATCTCAAACATGCTATTGACGAACGAAGGTGATAACGCACAGTATGGGATTGCGTCAGTATGTTGTAACATACTTGTTACGACTTCCTTATCACGGTCAGTTTACAACACACTGCTTCTAGTTTCTTGAGGATAAGGTCCCATTGTGACCCGTTTTCACCTCACTTCAGTCCCTTCCAGGAGCTCACTTTTAATGGGACGTAGACCGCCAACTTGGCATTGCTTCCACTTACTCGTGTTGGGCTCCTATTGACCTCTCTTGGTCAACTCTTGTTGCTCCTCCGACTCTTTTGGTACATATAACAGTTAAGGCTTCCACAGCCGGCATTCATAATTATGTACAAGTTGTTCGAGCTTTCACTGATGACTAACGAAAGGAGAGGACCCTTGATAATGCCGGACGCAGTTTTCGGTGAAACGACGGGAGATAACTTCCAGTCTGGCCACGGCATACAAGCACGGACAAGTTGTACGTACTATGGTACAGTTTTAGGGTATCCAAAGACTAGAGTTTCTTCCTTCTTCCGGCTTAATTGACCCTTGTCTTTGCTTTCCTGATTCGCTCATTTGTGGTCCACACCTTCTCTCCTTTATTATTCACCCTGTCTACTGTAAGAGGCCCTAAAGGGTAGCAAGATGTGTGTAGCCCACCAGGCATTGTGCACCTTGAATAGCGCTATGCCCTCATTTTAGAGTGGTCCATGCCCCACTATCCTTTATAATTCTACACTGCCTAAAACGAGATTGTTTTCAAAGTCCGATCGATCGCGAAATTAAAACCACAATGAAAATCCGTTGATCGTTTGTGCAGATGTGTTGCATAGTATCTCTAGTGCGCCCGTCGATCGCATCACGTCACACGCGTCAATGAGCACGTAACCATGCCTAGAAGAGTAGGTGAAAATATTTTTAAACAAGTAGTTCCGTGAAGAACTATACAGCCTATTTTCATATATCCTACTTATGTTAATTGCCTCTATCAATATACAAAATTTCAGTTTGATTGCTGTAAGAGATTCGTAGATATTGAGAACCGACTAAATATTGCGGATGGTCGCCATGTTGGATTTTTAGCCTACTTTTCACATTTTGAAAAAATGAGGAAAAAGTAGACTTATGAGATCGGGCAAATGTGTGTCTGTTTGTCTGTCTGTCCTTCTGTCTGTCCTACTGTCTGTTGTCTGGCTGTGTGTGACTCTCCCCCCTATCAACTCCTAAACGGCTGGAGCAATCGAGACAAAATTTGGTAGGAGTAAAGATCTATACCTGAATATCTTACGGCCATATTTGAAAATGATGTCAGTGCTACCAACTGCTGGAAAATCGCAATTGAAATTTGAGCTCCATGTTGGATATACTGGAAGGTATGAATGGGAGCTATTTCAAAATTGGCACACGTATAGATAATAATATTGCAGTTTAATTTCCAGGAGGCCATACGTGGCAGTGTTGCCAAAATGATTATAAGCTTGCTGATAGGTCCAATATTTAAATGCATATAACTTCTACACTATATATTGGAATTCAACCAAATTTCGTAGTACACATAGTATGAATGAGCATAATTTTAAGAGCCACCAGGGCTGCCAACTGTTAATAAATGCACTCCCTATTGTTTTTATCCAAATACCAATATATCAGAAAGTATGCAAGCAGACAGCTTTAAACTATGCACACGCATAGTACCTGACATTCTAAATTAATTTGGAGTAACTTATATACGTCAGTGCTACCAACATGATTCTAAGCCTGCTGAGATGTCCAATGTTAAATACACGTAACTTCTATACTATCATTTGGATTTCAACCAAATTTCGTGTGTGTTATGTGTACCATAACAGATATGACTATGCGTATATTTAGGAGCAACCAGGGCTGCCAACTGTTAATAAATACTGTCTCTATTTTTGTTACCCTAATATCAATATATCAGAAAGTATGCAAGCCAATAGGTCTAAACTTTGCGCACATATAGTACCTGGCATTCTAGATTAATTTGGAGTAACTTATATAGGCCTACGCCAGTGCTGCCAACATGATTCTAAGCCTGCTGATAGGTCCAATTTTAAAATGCATGTAACTTCTGTACTAACTAATGGATTTCATTCTAAATTGACACAACAATAGATCATATTATTTGAGATTATATCTGACCAATACATGTATGTCATTGTTGCCAACATGATTTTACGCGCGCTGTTAGATGCAATGTTTAACTGCATGGAACGTTCGTGCTATCCATTGGACTTCAACCAAATTTTGTATTCTGTACCTTAAGAGATGGAACTAAGAATATACTCAGTCACCAGGGCTGCCAACTGTAGTTCTATATTAGGCTACATTATGCCAGGTATACAGTATTTCGAACTAATTAGAAATGTCGATATTACCAACTTAATTTCGTCATTATTCTAGATAGATCCATTTAGATTAATCATTGGCATAAATCTTAAATTTTAAGAAAAGTAGGCTCTTTAGTTCGTCACGGAACTTCTTGTTATATAGGTCCTAGAGTTATGTACTGTTACATGAAGATTATTGTATACGTGCAGTATTCAAACTTCAATCGCATGATTAGGACACAAGTAGTAAAAACGAGATTTTAAAATGTCGCACAGCTGCGATCTTGTGGTTATAGAAACAATTTAAAAAAAGTCCTCCGGCACGCCGGAAGGCGGAGGTAGATTTCACCGGACAAACTTGGGGATAGGCGAAAATAGGCAGAATATGCAGGTTTTCGTAGAAGGATCAGACCACATTTATTGCGAGAAAGTTTTTTATAATGGGTGCTTAATTAACTTTGTTTTTCGTCATTTTATGCTTATTTTAAACATTTTATTGTCTTATGGGGACGGTAACCTTCTTGTCATTTGGGGTCCATTTTTATACTTGTGGTCACACTGTCCTTATGCAAGATTTCGACACTGATGTAACTATGTAACGGTCTGTTACTTCTTCACGCAAAATTAAATCTCCCGCAGAGATTTTGGTTGGTTCCACAGTTTAGGGGCTGCGACAACGCGGTCATGTAACCCCGTGTACTTAGGGATGGCTGTATTAGTCTGTAATTCAGGTAAGGACTGCAGACGGTCAATTTCAAGCAGTAGTTCCTAATGTTGCTACCAGGTACTACCGTCAACGACACCTACCTGTGAACTTGGCTACTAGATGCCACCGCAGCCAGCAACTCGCAACGAACGTTGGAACTTCCCCTCCAAAGGATAGCATACTGAGGGATTTTTAGCGCCCTTAGAAAATCCGACGACTTCGGCCGGCTTTGAACTCGCGACCTTGGGCATAGACATTCAGCATGCTTGCTACCAGTTACGTCACCGAAGCCGCTTCACACTTAGTCAGATGGAATTCTGAATATGGTCTCGTGCAAGTGCGTTATCTTGGCAACGTCTGATGGCTCATCCCTCATCAATTTAGTAGAGTTGCCATGGCAACCACTGATAGCTCTTGGCATTTTCTTATAACTCCGAAATCATTTTTCTCATCCCTTGGCGTAATGGTGGGTCATATCAAAAATTCTTTCAGACAAAATTTTAGGTAATTATTAGGGGAATATTGTCCATTTTGTACGGTTTTGAGATTGTGCCTATTAAGAGAGATATGATTAATGTTTCCCGAAAACCCCACTTTTTCCCACCCCTTTGGTCAATGGTTGGTGCTATAAAAAAACTATTCATACATTAATTTTCGGGCTTTATCCGACACATAGTATGAACGTTGAACGGATTCAATATTTCACATATTAAGAGAGTTATAGCAATATTTCACTTTTTCGAAAAAAGCCCCCCATTTTCACCCCCTTCGACCGATGTAGCCCATTAACGAATTCGACCGAGATTCTATAGGTATACATATTCGGTAAAATATTCATAGTGATTGGTGCAAAATTACGGCAGTTATCGTGTCCACAAGAAACTGATATGCATATATATACATATACACACATATATATACATAAATTATATATAAACTTTTGAACTGACGGTGGGTTTCGGGTCTGGGGGATGTGAAACGCGAAGATATGTCGAAATTTTCCGGAAGTCGAAACATGGTACCCATTGCAATAGTTAGCTTTCTAATGAAATCTACCTTTGGTTGGTTCCTCAGTTTAGGGGCTGTGACAACGCGGTCATCTAACCCCGTGTACTTTGGGTGAGTGTAGAATCTGTCTGATAAACGGTGTGAATTGTAATGGCTGTAGTAGTCTTAATTCAGGTAAGGACTGCAGACGGTGAATTTCAAGCAGTAGTTCCTAATGTTGCTACCAGATACTACCGTCAACGACACCTAGCTCTGAACTTGGTTACGAGATGCCACCGTAACCAGCAACTCGCAACCAACGTTGGATCTTCCCCTCCAAAGGAAAGCATACTGAGGGATTTTTAGCGCTCATAGAACATCCGACGCCTTCGGCCGGCTTTGAAACCGCGACCTTGGGCATAGACATTCTGCATGCTACCAGTTACGTCACCGAAGCCGCTTCCCACTTAGTCAGATGTCAAAGTCAACCCCTGGCACCATCCAGCCCATGACGGGCTAAGGCCGACCAAGCGACCGCTGCCCAGCCATTTGGCCTGCAGATATTGGGGTGACGCGTGATCAGTGCGTCGGGTCCCCTCGGCCGTTAATATTGGTATTCGTGATCGGGGTGCTGTCTCACTGTCAGACAGCTACTCAATTGACCTCACGAGGCGGAGTGCACCCCGTTCCAACCCTCACGTCAGTTTTGAAATCCCTGACGGAGCCGGGGATCGAACCCGGGGCCTCCGGGTGAGAGGCAGGCGCGCTACCCCCAACACCACGGGGCCGGCTTAGTCAGATGGAAATACTGAATCTGATCTCGTGCAAGCGTGTTGTCATGGCAACGGCTCATCCCTCATCAATTTAGTAGTGTTGCCATGGCATCCTCTGATAGCTCTTGGCATTTTCTTATAATTCCGAAATCATTTTTCTCATCCCTTGGCGTAATGGTGGGTCATATCAAAAATTCTTTCAGACAAACGTTTTAGGTAATTATTAGGGGAATATTGTCCATTTTGTACGGTTTTGATATTGTGCCTATTAAGAGAGATATGATTAATGTTTCCCGAAAAACCCAATTTTTTCCACCCCTTTGGTCAATGGTTGGTGCTATCAAAAAACTTATTTGACATAAATTGTTGGCACTTATCAGGCACATATTATGAACTTTGAATGGATTCGATATTTCACGTATTAAGAGAGTTATAGCGAAATTTCAATTTTTCGAAAAAAGCCCCCCATTTTCACCCCCTTCGACCGATTTTGCCCATTAACGAATTCGACCGAGATTTTATAGGGATACATATTATGTAAAAAATTCAAAGTGATTGGTGCGAAATTTCGGCAGTTATCGTGTCCACAAGAAACTGATATACATATATACATATATATATATATATATATACAAACATAAATTAAATATAAACTTTTGAACTGACGGTGGTTTTGGGGTCTGGGGGATGTGAAACGCGAAGATATGTCGAAATTTTCCGGAAGTCGAAACATGGGACCCATTGCAATAGTTAGCTTTCTAATGAAATCTACCTAAAATAGATGCCAGTGGATTAACATTTGCATAAGAATTTACTGTTCCAAGTTCCACTGCACTCGGATGGCTAAATTGCGAGAAACGACCATGTGAATATTTATAATTCGCGTCGCCGCCATGTTGGATTTGTGATCACTAGGTTATTGAAAGTCCTATAGGTGAACTTATGTTCATAGCCCCCATGAACATTAAAAAATTCAGTTTGATTGCTGTAATAAATTCGTAGTATTGAGATCCATCTAAATATTTCGGATGGTCGCCATGTTGGATTGTTAAAATGTATAGGCCATAGAGTCATGTACCATTAAAGGAAAATTATTGCGTAGGTACATTATTCAAACTTTCACTTCGATCGCATGATTACGACACAAGCAATAAAAACTTAATTTTAAAATTCGCACAGCCGCCATCTTGAGGTTATGTAACAATTGAACTAAATTAGATACCAGTGCATTACAATGCGTATAAACATTTCCTGTACCAAGTTTGATGGCATTTGGATCAATAAATCGCAAGAAAGGTCTATTTAATATTTTCACATTCGCTTGGCCGCCATATTCGTTTTGTAGTTAACCGGTTTTCGAAAGTCTTATAGATGTACTTCCAGTAGTGCCCTTTATATACGTAAAAAATTTCAGGGTGATACCGCTAATAGTTTCAGAGATATGGAATGCCGGTGAAATATTTCGCACGGCCGCCATCTTGAGGTCATGTAATCAATAGAACGAAGTTAGATGTCGGTGCCTTATAATGTGTATATACATATACTGTACCAAGTTTTAATGCGTTCGGTTGGTAAAATCGCGAGAAACGTCTATTTAGAAGTCGCAAATTCGCTCGACCGCCATGTTGGTTTTGTAGTAACCAGGTTTTCAAAAGTCACATAGGTGATCTTCAAGTAGTTCCCTTTATCACCGTAAAATATTCCAGGGTGATATCCGTATTTGTTTTGGGAGATATTGAATACTGTTGAAATAGTTCACACAGCCGCCATGTTGGATTGGTGAGACGTAACAAAATTTGAAAGGCACGGTCGGGGTTATCCGGAATAGTGCTATGAACTTCCCAAGTTTCATTGAAATCGCTCCGGCCGTTTAGAAGTTATTAGGGGGGACACACACCATCCCTCCCACACACACACACACACACACACACACACACACACACACACACACGGACACACGGACAAAATGTGATCTCATAAGCCTATTTTTTCATAAATGAAAATAGGCTAAAAATGTTCACCAATATTTATGGTTGTGTCCCACAAACAAATATGATTTCGGCAAAAGCACCCCTGATATTCACTTGAATTTTACTTTTTGCGTAGTAAGCAACTTGTAGCCGACAATGAACTAGTACAAATGCTGTGGGATTATTACTAAAATTTCTACTTATTTCAAAGTTTTAGTTTGGTAAAATTTCCGATTTTTCCTTCATATGTACTATATATCAATAAGTCACTGATTTTTTTATTTTTGTAATTATTTTAGTACATCCTCTGAAATCTGTACAAAGTAATGTATTTACATAGTTTCATGGAATTTGAACAGTAAATTACGAGAGTTCTCATTCTTTCGTGGGATATTACCATAAAGAATTGGATAATAGAATTTTTGGAAATATTTTCACCATTCTACCATAAAAAATAAACTATTTATCTTTAGATGCAAATAGAATGTCTCTCCTTTTGGTTTACCAAATTTCTTGCAGTTTGAAAAAGAAGAACTAGATGGTGAAGGAAGGAAGCTTGGAGATTTACGTGAGCGTTAATTACGCGATCATTAGCCGTGGAACCTATTTTTTACGCAGAATCCTAACTGCAGATCATGGCATTTCACTTCGAAAATTTCACATATATTGACCGGGAATCGAACAAAGTCTACCTTGGTGAGAGGCAAACAGTTTGACTACTGCGCTGCGCCACCACCAAGACTCTTCATTGAGGGTAGCATGGTTTGGAAATTTATTGTATTTGTTCTTTGCTTCAATGAAAATTTTGATATGGTGTATGGATGAAGCTGATGGTCTTTGACTGAGAAATTGTCGCCTGGATATCTATGTTGAATTTGGTTTACAATATGTGTTAATGTTGGTTTTCATAGTATTGCTCATGGAATATAATGCAATATGTTTAGTATTTATTTAGGAATATTAAATTTGATTCAATAACTTTGCTCGTAATTCAAATAGTTTTGATTTATTTTAGAAGTTAATTAATGAAGAGAGCCACACTGGGGCTGAAATTTGTATAATATATTCTATTTTCATTATTTATTGACTAAGGTGTTTTAAATTTCATAAATACTTATGGTATTTTAGTTCCGAAAACAGACGATGTTGACTAATTTTGTAGCTTTGAGATATCGTGGTCATGTATCCCCGAGCATTTGGGTGTGTGTGTAATTTTATGATGATCTTTGTTATCGTGATGGCTGTATTAGTGGGTGTATTTGTAATTGAGACTAGATTGTGGAAAAGGCGGCCGTGGACTTAACTTAGGACCCATCCTAGCATTCACCAAGAGTAGAAATGTTAGGAAACCACAGAAGACCACTTCCAGGATGACTGAGTTGGGAATAGAGCACACCTCTTATCAGTTTTGC
This sequence comes from Meconema thalassinum, assembly GCA_946902985.2. NCBI lineage: Eukaryota > Metazoa > Arthropoda > Insecta > Orthoptera > Tettigoniidae > Meconema > Meconema thalassinum. The sequence continues at coordinate 596,333,795 of OX336388.2, read as the reverse complement.
CTCACGAGGCTGAGAGTACCCCGTTTCAGCCCTCAGACCAGAATCAAATTGCTAGAGCCGGGAATTGAACCTGCGCCACGAGGTTGGTATCCTTGCAAAACATTAGCTACCTAGGTACCTTACAATGAATAGAAACCCATATGTTTTGGCCATAGGCACCTCTGCGAAAAGAATACTAACAGCCAACAAACATTGCACAAAACAATTTGATGCAGTTTATTACATTTCAAGAATCATATTTTGATTTCCAGGGAAAATAACATTTACTGATTAGAGATCAGCTTGAGTATCACTTTACACTTTGGAGAATTGATTTTTGATGTGTAACATCTTTCCACTCGGTTGCTGGATATTTTTGTGGGAGTGATTTTGAAAAATGGGACGGAAGTGGATCGTACGGAAGTGTGTAAGACGCACTGCCAGCTGGATCACATCCCTCCTGGCTGCTTTATTTAGGAGGGATGCGATCCAGCTGGCGGTGGTAATAGGAAACAATGAGCGCGTGGTGTTGCAGAATGGTACCATGGCGCACTGCCGGCCATAAGGAATGTATATCAGATACGGATTACCTCAAGGTTTGAAGGCGCCATTAAGAATATTCTACAATAAATCATCTTCAAGTTGTCGTTCTTTTGTGTAAAAATATTTATTATATCATATTTGCTGAAAACAATTATGATTTATTAAGAGTCTCTTTTCCAAATCTCTGGATAAAAGTGATGGGCATCCACTTCCCGAATAACTTTGAACAACACTTTCATACTGAACGGTAAACGCTCATGCGAGCTCTCGTGCCAACTGATTGAAACACAAACCACATGATCAAAATCTTCGTATCAGTATTTAAATGATGATGTACTTTAATAATGAAACATTGTAACTAGGCGGCAAATCCGGTAATATGTTTCTGCACAATGGCTATTCAGATATTAACACACATTTCGGTAATGCAGTGATCAATATAATATACATATATCGACTCTTTATACGGGAACTTGGATAGCCTTTCATAGGAATTCCCTTTACTGTCAAGCAGGCCTATTCATAAATAATTTAAAACTCAATTTCACGCAGGAACATTATCGAAAAAAAGCAAAATAATAATGGAGTGTAAAAAATTACTTCATACTATTACCGGCACGTGAAGATAAGTAACTGTCTTGTACTCTAAATATTCAAGTTTGTAATGGCTGATTGGATAGCACCTTGATCTGCGAGTCAAATGTTTCTGCTACCAGATTATCGATTTAAACGATATCCATCATAACATTATGCGTCATTTTAACAGAATCTACATGAAATTACGTTTTATCTAATTTTAATTACAATAGTTTGCACCAAGCAGGAGTTGGGAAATTTGATTGTATTGAACATTATTTCTAGTAGTCTATAGATAGGCTAGAGACTATGGTTTCATTCCTCCTTTTAATTTACAATATAATATGTGATGTTTGTTTAAACAAGTGTGGCAGTAGCATATCTCCAATTCAATCTATACATTCAACATAGGACCGGTATGAAAACGGAGCGTAAATTAACATTTTAAGAATGTCCAAGCTGTGTAGTATACGAGTAGGATAACATGTCAGATGACTTCACATATATTTCATATCAATTTCATAGTAGGATAACATGTTACACATCATATGCGACTACAGTAATGCTCGTATCTTTTTCAAGGTTTTCCACTTCTACTCCACGCTAATGCCTGGATAGTTCGTAACTTCCACGGTCGATTTCATCCAAATACACAATTCACACACACTACGGTACTACAGCCATTACAATGCCACTAGACAAATTTAACACACACCAAAATTCAGGGGCCCACATGGCCATGTTTTAGCAAAGCCCTTAATACATAATTTATAACAACAACAATCTGAATGTAACATGAAGCCAAAATTGACGTTTTTAGCCTACTTTCTAGTTTTGCATAAAATGAAAGTAGACTTATCAGATCTACATGGACCAAAAGTTGCCAGTCTGTGTGTGAGCGTGTGTATGAGTGCGTATTGTTTCTCCCCTATCAATTCAAACACAACAGAACCGAATTGAACGAAATTTGGTACAGAAGTAGCAATAGCAAAGAGCACCTCAGTGTCATGTTTTATATTGCCGCCATCTTTACCAAAACTTAATGGCGGCCACTCAGATGGTCAAAACTTAAAATTAAATTACGATCAAACCAATCATCGGATCTTTACAAAATTTGGTAACAACATACCTTCATATAGGACGCGTCTTGCTCCCAATCTACAAGATCATCAGCCGTACCACCTTTGGATGGTGGCCGTGTGAAATATGCAATCATTATAATCCATGACTTGGGAACCGCTATTTCCGATTATCGAACCGTGAATGGTTTCAATTGTTCTAAAGGGCGTGGCCCGTTCGAAATAAATAACTTTAAAAAGCTGAGCCCTCTTGGTTAAGAGACAAGATGGCAGCTGATCTCTCGTTCTGACCTATATTTCATTAATTTGAGTATGTTGCATGCACTATAGCCTACTGATAGAAATAAGATAAACTTTGCATGAAATGGATTATAATGAATATATACTCCAGGATAGAAATCGTTTAGTCCAAGTCATAATTTGCTAATACGTTGTATAAATCGATTGATAACGCTTGACCTGGGTGGACGCGTTTGGCTCTGGGGTTAGAGCTTTTGTATTTAATCAGGCCGGAGTTCAAAACCTATCAGAGCTGTATTGTTTTGCTTGATTTTTTATGTTCATTGTTTTTAAGTACTGAAAAGTTATAAAACTGAGCGTTATGTTGTGCATTTTGCAATGGAAATATATATTTAAATAAAACAAAGTTCTACACTGGATCTGCATGAGTGACATCTACTAGCAACCAGTTGAACTATGCGCTTGCTACCCATGGCCTACTACAGTAGATGCGAGCTGCGCTCTATACCGGCCTTGACATTCCCAATTAGTAAACCCATGCATATGGTGTAATTGAAAAATGTCCTCGTCTTGCCGATGGAGCGTACTCACGTCGAAGCATAGGCACGATTAAAAATTATCTGTGCAGTAGGTTTGTTAAATGTGTTTCCCCCAGTGATACGTTTAGACCAACGAAGTTTTGTTTCAGTTCCAATTATTGTAAGTGGTCGGTGTTAATATACTGAATTCCTACGTTGTTTGCTGATGCAATTGTAAAATACTGGGGTAAATTATAAAGTAAGGTTTGAACGCTGCTGCTCAAATCCAGTATGTCATACTGTTGTGTGTCATTTTGCAATTCGAATATGAAGAAAATAGGAGGTGATGGGGACAAAGAGTTATAACTATACCCGTACATTTAGGAGAAAGTAGGCTATATGTTCTTTCTTGAACTTCTTGTTTTAAATTTCAATTGTCTTAACTTAGTCATGTTTAGGAAATTGAAGAATCTTGAGTGGACGAGATTATTAGCACCTACGTTGACGATCAATTTTTTGATTACTTAAGCAATTACCAACGTAGTTAATGACATGACTGGCTTGACGTTGAGTGGTTCGTGTTCATAATTGTCTCTTCCCTGGTGATAGTGATAAAATTCAAGGACGGCACTGTTCTCTCACAACGTGTATTGTTCATTTGTATGCTTTCAACATGACAACTTATCTTTAACTTAAGTCAGTTTCGCAACAAGCAGTGAACCACCACATATTTATTCATTCATTCATTCATTTATTTTAGGTTGGTTGATTCCTCAGTTTATATGCTGTGACAACGCGGTCATGTTGGCCCGTGCATTTTGGGTGTGTGTAGAATCTGTCTGATAACCGATGTTAATATTGTGATGGCTGTATTAGCGTGAGTTATCTGCATTTCAGGTAAGGACTGGAGACGATCAATTTCAGGTAGTTCCTACTTTTACTATCAAATGATACCGCTAACGACACCAAGCTGCAAACTTGGCTATTAGATGCCACCAAAAACGGCACCTAGCGGCGAACGTTGGAACTTGATAGAGCGTTAATAAAATCTAACCTATAAATTTAGCTTCACAAAATTGAAGTTAGTGGCAGGTTATTTTCATACCATAAATGTATGACATAGGCGGTCTATACTTCCCCTCCGAAAAAGGCTTACTGAGGGATTTTTAACACTCTTAAAAAATGCGACGACTTCGGCTGGGTTTGAACCCGCAATCTTGGGCATAGAAGCTCAGCATGCTACCAACTACGCCACCGAAGCCACTCTCATTTTCTTTATTTGCAAATGAGGGTAATTCCACGGTGGCAAATTGTACAATTACAGAAAATTACCAGCAATAATATCAAAGAGGACTCTCGCCAAGAGCATTGAAAATCTACATAACTATTGAAAAGAATTAGGCATTTTTATAATGCTTAACTTGGTTTCGGTTGAAAAATGCAATTTTCTCATTTCTGCTGTTTTGGGTTCTCTGCATATTGAAATATCTTAGGGAGTAGGTTTGGAGCAAAAATGTTAATCTGTTTCCGAAATCAGGGTTTTTGAAGTTTGTCAGCATTGGCAAACATCTACCAAATCTTTATTCATCTACCTTTGCAGACTTTTCTTTAACAGCCATTTATTACAGCTATTATTTTTATGCAAATAAGGTACATTATCTCAGAAATAATTGCACCGATCTTCACAAGAACCTCATTAATCCGGTTTATCCGGAAATAAATTATGAAAAAATATTTTTACTGGGTACAGTATTTATTTTACGGGCTCGACTCTTATTGAATGTCTTTTCAACCGAGGATAGTTAAGGACAGGAAATGGAAGTAATCCGGCCACGGTCGATCAAAGGTACTGAACCCGAATTTTAAAAGCGTATTGAATAAAATATCATTATTTTTAATCCCATGATTGAACGCTGGAATCGTGCAAGTTAGCGTGCATTTCGAGACAAGGGTAGATGACTCACCCTAGCACACAATAGAGAAAGGTTGATTCCCAGCAACAGGGATAATAAATGTGATTGGCTCACGCTTTGGAGTAGAGACAAAGGAGGGAGTAAAATTACGACCACAATAGCTTCTCAATAGAATGTGATTTAGAGAAATAATTATTCTAATAATGCAGTTATCCGACATTATTAAACATGAAAATTCGCAGAATGCAATGAAGGAATATTTCCATCACTATTAGAATGTAAGTTGAATACGTGGTACAAAGATTGATGTCATTTTACAATGTACCGCCAATGTTTAGCGCTCAACTGTGTTAGCGAGGGATTCAAAAAATTAAGAAGAAGAGTTGTGAGTGAGAATCGTGGATCTTTGATTGCAAAACGTCGAGGGATAGACGTGAAAGTTGTTCGACCTCAGTGCGAGGCAATAGTGAAATGCGCGACTAGGACATTTTTCGGGATTCACGGGAGTAGTGTGGGCTACTTTATAGAAGGCCGGGCATCAGGTGAAGTGAGTTGGAAGCTTCTACAAGTGTAAAGAAGAGTATTCAAAGCCAGTGAATGCTATAATTGTCTTCGACGTTTCAATATATAGCAGCACATATACTTCAACATAATAACAGCGAAATCTACGAACAGTGAAGCAGTATTTAATTATTATAAGCCATTATTCAACAAGAGAATATTTCAGCGGTGATTAACGAACATTGTGTCCAGCATAAAAGTATTCTACGTAGCTGAAGCAAATAAGTTACGACATAGCAGCGCTATCACGCATCTAATCCTATAAACATTGACTGCAAGCATTTATACTGAAATGATTCATCATTATTATAATTTCCACTATGTCAGACATTCTGAAGTTGAGAGGAATATTATAGCCTACTTCAACGATAGCGAGGTCGTTATGGCAGCTTAAACAAAATGCGTAAGCAACATGATGCGCATTGAAGAGCAACTAACTATCTACAAAATTCTAAAATATGGAGAAACTTAAGAACAAATCTGCATGTATCAACTTTAATGTGAAGAAGAAGAAGAAGAAAAGTCTACATCTAAGATCAGCACTAAGAAGAAACGAATAAGATTGGATCAGGGCCATTACATGGTCCAATGCTTGATAACTGATCCGAGTCGAATCCAGAGTCCAGGATGGTGCAGTTCGATTCCAGACGACGGATTTTAGTCTCTACAATGCAGTTCATTTAGAGGAAGGAGATTGCAGGATGGAGATCAGCAGAATGGGGAATACTGTCCTGTATGGTATTTTCTATTTCCAAATCTCGTCTAGATTCGGCAAAGGTAGAAGAAGATTCATTGTGTAGCTTGTTTGGTACTTTGAATTGATTTTGGAGCAACCCAGTTTACCATTGTTTTTGTAATTTAATATTTCATTGAATTTAAACGAGAAGTTTGGGATATTTTATGATACGTAATTAATTTGTCAGTTTTAATTATTCGATAAGTTTATCTACGATTTGGATTGCATTTTTGAAGTTGAATTTAGATATTTACGATTATGCATTTAAGAATGTATTCTTAAATTCATCAACATTTTCGTTTGAGGTAATAACGTTGGGAATTTTAGCGAAAGAAGATCATTAGTTAGGATGAAAATACTACGAATATAAAACACTGACTTCATGTTTTATTTTATTACGACGATCTAGGCAAGAATATTTGTAATGATAGAACTTGATGTTATATTTCTTATAACAATTATTAGGACTGTAAATACACTTGAATGTGTAATAATTTGGATCTATAGACGTCATTTAAATAATTTGTTATTTAGTACAAGCTGTACCCGGCATGCATTGCATTGCCAATCAAAGAAAGTGTTGGCGTTTTAGTTTTGTTTCTCGAATTGCTTTTGGATACACAATATGTGTTTCAATATCCGTTAACTGCCTCTAAACTATCTTAAAATGGATTTACACATTTAGAATCATTCGTGGGAGCGTGCTCAAAATCTCACCAAAGTTTCACCGCAATCGGATGAATGGCATAAGAACGTATACGGAAGAGATGTTGTTTAAACGAATCGTGCGCTGTCACTCATTTGTTGAATCTACTCGTGCGCTACCTACTGTGAAATGGATTTACCAAGTTAGAAACCCTCACTTAAGTGTACACAACAACTCATCAAAGTTTCATCGCAATCGATGAATGGTATATGAACGCATATGGGATTTTGTTGAAACGCTCCGCGTGTCGTCACTCATTTGTTGCATCTACTCGTGCGCTACCTATAGTAAAATGCATTTACTAAGTCGAATTCCTTACCTGGCGTGTACACAATAACTCATAACTCAACAATATCGGGTGAATGGCATATGAACGTATGCGGGGTGTTCTTTAAATGATTTGCATGCCGTCACTCATTTGTTGAATCTTCTCGTGCGCTACTTATTGTAAAACAGATTTACTAAGCCTGAAACCTTCCCTGGAGTGTACTCAACGATTCATCAATGTTTGATTACAATCGGATGAATGGGATATAAACGCATACGGGACTTTGTTGAAACGAATCGTGCGCCATCGCTCATTTGTTGAATCTCCTCGTGCGCTACCTACTGAAAAATGGATTTACTAAGCCAGAATCCTTTCCTGGGGTGTACACAACTATTCACCAAAGTTTCATCGCAATCGGATGAATGGAATATGAACTCATACGGGACTTTGTTGAAACGCTTCGCGCATCGTTGCTCATTTGTTGAATCTACTCGTGCGCTACCTGTTGTAAAATTGATTTACTAACCCATAAACCTTCCGTGGAGTGTACTCAACATCTCACCCAAATTTCGTCGCTATCGGACGAATGTTATATGAACGCATACGGGACTTTGTTGAAATGCTTTGCAATTCGTTGCTCATTTGTTGTATCCACTCGTGCACTGCCAATTGAAAAATGGATTTACTAAGCCAGAAACCTTCCCTGGAGTACGCAGATCATCTCACCCAAGTTTCATTGATATCCAACGAATGGTATATGAGCGCATAGGGGACTTTGTTGAAACGCTTTGCAATTCATTGCTCATTTGTTGTATCTACTCGTGCGCTACCAACTGTAAAATGGATTTACTAAGCCAGAAACCTTCCCTGGAGTGTACACAACATCTCACCCAAGTTTCATCGCAATCGGACTAATGGTATATGAACGCATACGGGACTGTTTTGAAACGCTTCGCATGTCGTTGCTCATTTGTTGAATCTACTCGTGTGTTGCCTATTGTAAAATGAATACTAAGCCATAAACCTTCCCCGGAGTGTACACAACATCTTACCCAAGTTTCATTGCTATCAGACGAATGGATATGAATGCATAGCGGACTTTGTTGAAACGCTTCGCGCGTCGTTGCTCATTTGTTGATTCTACTCTTGTGCTACCTATTGTAAAATGGATTTACTAAGCCAGAAACCTTCCCTGGAGTATACACAACATCTCACCCAAGTTTCATCGCTATTGGACGAACGGTATATGAACGCATACGGGACTTTGTTGAAACGCTTCGCGCGTCGTTGCTCATTTGTTGATTCTACTCTTGTGCTACCTATTGTAAAATGGATTTACTAAGCCAGAAACCTTCCCTGGAGTATACACAACATCTCACCCAAGTATCATCGCTATTGGACGAACGGTATATGAACGCATACGGGACTTTGTTGAAACGCTTCGCGCATCGTCGCTCATTTGTTGAATCTAATCGTGCGCTACCAATTGTCAAATGGATTTACTAAACCAGAAACCTTCCCGGGTGTGTATACAACATCTCACCCAAGTTTCATCGATATCGAGCGAATGGTATATGAACGCAAACGGGACTTTGTTGAAACGCTTCGCGCGTCGTCGCTCATTTGTTGAATCTAATCGTGCGCTACCTATTGTAAAATGGATTTACTCAACCAGATACCTTCCCTGGAGTGTATACAACACCTCACCCATGTTTCATCGATATCGGGCGAATGGTATATGAACGCATACGGGTCTTTGTTGAAACGTTTCGCGTGTCGTCGCTCATTTGATGAATCTAATCGTGCGCTACCTATTGTAAAGTGGATTTACTAAGCCAGAAACCTTCCCTGGAGTGTACTCAACTTCTCACCCAAGTTTAATCGCAATCGAGTGAAAGGAACCCATTACGGACTTTGTTGAAACGCTTCGCGCGTCGTCGCTCATTTGTTGAATCTACTCGTGACTACCTATTGTAAAATGGATTTACTAAGCCAGAAACCTTCCTTGGAGTGTACTCAACATCCCACCCAAATTTCATCGCAATCGGTTGGGTGGTATATGAACGCATAGGAGACATACACACCCACACACACACACACACATACTGTACTATCACGTAACATTGATTTTTAGCCTACTTTTCACATTTTGCAAAAATGAGGAAAAATAGACTTATAAGATCGGGCAAATGTGTGTCTGTCTGTCCTTCTGTCTGTCTGTCTGTCCTTCTGTCTGTCTGTCTGGCTGTGTCCCCCCCCCCTATCAACTCCTAAACGGCTGCAGCAATCGAAACAAAATTTGGTAGGAGTAAAGATATATGCCTGAATAACTCACGGCCATATTTGAAAATTATGTCCGTGCTACCAACTGCTGAAAAATCGCAATTGAAATTTGAGCTCCATGTTGGATATCTTGGAAGGTATGAATGGGAACTAATTCAAAATTGGCACACGAATAGACAATAATATTGCAGTTTAATTTCCAGGAGGCCATACATGGCAGTGTTGCCAAAATGATCCATAGCCTGCTGATAGGTCCAAATTTTAAATACATATAACTTCTACACTATCAATTGGATTTCAACCAAATTTCGTATGTACTATGTGTGCATAAACAGATATGACTGAGCGTATTCTTAAGAGCCACCAGGGCTGCCAACTGTTAATAAATGCTCTCAATTTTTTATCCATATATCAGAAAGTATGCAAGCCGACAGCTTTAAACTATGCACACGTATAGTACCTGACATTCTATATTAATTTGGAGTAACTTATATACGTCAGTGCTACCGACATGATTCTAAGCCTGCTAAGAGGTCCAACTTTAAATACATGTAACTTCTATACTATCATTTGGATTTCAACCAAATTTCGTATGTGCTATGTGTACCATAACTAGAGACGAGAATTATAGGCACTATAAACTGTTAAAATAGGCAGGCATATAGGCTCTTAAAATAGCCAAAATAGGCATGTAAATAGGCACTAACGTGTAAAATAGGCAACAAAATAGGCATGAAAATATTTCTTATAATTTAATAACATATTTAATTACTATAACAAGAATTAACAACAAGCACATTTTCAAAGTTTTCTGGTAATAAGTTTGTTCTCCTGTCATGAAGAATGTTTTATATTGAGAGAAAGATCTCTCAACATCACATGGAGTGATTGGGCAAAACCTTAACGAAGCCACTGCATCTGGTTTTAAGTCAATTGCTTCATCTACCTCACCTCGTAGCACACTGGCTACCTTTACCACTGCTTCCCATCCTGGATTCCCCTGCAGGACCCTATCAAACTTTTCCCTGACAGCGGCTATCTTCCCAGAGGTTCCTTCCAAACTTCCCCTGAATACTGTACTTCAACAATCCTACATGACTCCACCAGGGTATTCCACTCTTCTCTATTTTCTGTTGCCTGCTATAGATCCTGCATGATGTGTACCCACAAGCCTGCAATCCTCGTTGAAAATATTAGAAAACCACGTAATTTGAAATTGTGGCATTCGCCCATAACCTTAATTTTTGCCACAATTTAGCAAGACTCTAGAGCGGATGCTAGAGGCTTGTTGGCAGCTTCGCGGCCCTAACTTGGGAGCTTAACGTTCCCCCAGACTAGAGCCACACATAGCGCTGGTGAAAGTTACTCGCGAGTTTTTCAAAAATAAAAAGTTGTAAATCTCTATTTTCACAGGGAATGAGTCAGAGTTCAAAATATCGATTTTTAATTTTCATCCACTCAGGGACAAGACACCACCAGCGTTCTAACTCCTCGTTCAGTAATTAAATGATTATTTACATTTTATATATAAATTATTGAGAGTTCATGTCAAATACAGCATTGCAACAAAACAACCTGCCACAATACATAAATTAATAGGCCTATAAATGCTACAATGAAATGCGATCGTACTTCTCAATCACATAAATAAAAAGAAACAAACGAATTAACTCTTTACAGCAAGCTTGGCCGAAGACTACTCTTCCATCGGTAGTGAAATAGGTATCCCCTGTGATCCACTGCTTCAGCCAGTAATACTTCGATAATTTATCTTTCGGCATTGCCACGGACACACAATAAATCACACAAAGTTCTGAATCTGAAGTGGAGATAAAGGGTACGCTTACACAGTTCGCATCGAGAGGGAGTTAGGGGATACGGGTTGTGCAACATAATTCGACGTTGATTGGTTCTCGCATGTGTCTTGCAAGTTTGGAGGGGTTGAAGGCTTCGAGGTCAAATTTTTCCTTGTTTCTTCTGATGGAAATTTCCCAAGCGCTATTTCTGGTGACTTCCGAGAATTCCCATTCTTATTCGTGGGGTAAACACATAATGAGAAATGAGAATATAATTCTGTCGAGCACACCAGCTGCAATTTAATACAATTTAAAATACAGTCAAAAGGCATCAAATAGGCAATTATACTCCAAATAGGCACAAACTCTTGAAATAGGCATTTATAGGCACAATAAAACCAACGAAATCTAGCCTAAACCAACCTAAAACGGATTTATATCTCGAAAGCCTAAGTTTCTAAACATAGGAATAAAATAGGCAAATAGGAAAATTCCGCTCTCTAAGCATAACAGATATGACTATGCCGATTCTTGAGAGTAATCAGGGTTGCCAACTGATAATAAATACTGTCTCTATTTTTGTTATCCTGATATTAATATATCAGAAACTATGCAAGCCAATAGCTATAAACTTGGCACACGTATATTACCTGGCATTCTAGATTAATTTAGAGTAACTAATATAGGCCTACGCCAGTGCTGCCAACATGATTCTAAGCCTGCTGATAGGTCCAATTTTAAAATGCAGGTAACTTCTCTACTAACTAATAGATTTGATTCAAAATTGACAATACAATAGATCATATTATTTCAGATTTTTCTGACCAATATGTATGTCATTGTTGCCTACATGATTTTTCGCGCGCTGTTAGATCCAATGTTTAATTGCATGTAACGTCCATGCTATCCATTGGACTTCAACCAAATTTTGTGTTCTGTACCTTAAGAGATGGAACTAAGAATATAGTCAGTCACCAAGGCTGCCAACTGTAGTTCTCTATTAGGCTACATTATGCCAGTTATACAGTATTTCGAACTAATTAAAAATTTCGATATTTCCAACTTAATTTCGTCATTATTCTAGATAGATCCATATAGATTAATCACTGGCATGAATCTTAAATTTTAAGAAAAGTAGGCTCCTTAGTTCGTCATGGAACTTCTTGTTATATACAGTGTGGTCCACCAGCCCCTTATTTTTTTGGAGGAAGGCAATCCAACTAACGCGTATATCATAGTCGTCCTAAAAACATTAGTACTTGCTCCTTTACGGCCTAGTACAACTTTACGGTTGAGTTCATGCTCGCCAATACAGTCGAAACCATTAGCAGCATTGTTATTTCAATGCCATCAACTATAACGAATAAGTAAATCGACACATCCGAACAACACTGCCTTACGAAGGACATGAAGTGTCTATGAGGACTACAAATAGACTCAATACGTGACTGTAACCCACCACGGCTCACGGTAGCTAAGATGGTTAAATCGTGCTTCTCTGCTGTAACGTCAGCCATGCGGCAATGTAGGAAGTTCGATCCCAAGGCAAATAAGTTCTTTTTTTTTCACTAAATGCCGTTTACTGTAGCTGCACTACGGACACATATCTACCTGTTCCAATGAATGAATTTTTATTTGGTCCTGAAAAGGACCGTTTTTTATTCGATGCTACGTAGGCATGTTAGACGATGACATAATGGGCTGTAGGGGAAGGAAGAAAGCTTGTAGTTTAGCGTGACCGTTAATCTCGCGATCATAAGCCACGGGATATCCATTTTACGCGAATTCGAACCACAGGACATGGCGTTGGTGAGAGGCAAAGAGCTTGACCGCTGCGCCACCACAGCCCCCTGTAGGAATAAAGCAAAGTACTCTGCATATTCAGTGTAGGAAGTGTTCGAAATGTTGACCACCTTGGTTGATGCAGATTTCAGCACGACGTATTACAGACAGTCTTGCACGCTGTAACATCTGAGGTGTAACAGCTTGGCATGCGTCGGTGATTAGTTGACGAAGGTGGTCAGAATCTTTAGGCTCCTGTGCATATACTACCTGATTTAAGTGACCCCACAGGAAGAAGTCAAGTGGCGTAAGATCGGGTGATCTGACAGGCCAGTGAACGGGTCCTCCTCTTCCTATCCATTTATTTGGATATGTGTCATGAAGATGGTTCCTGACGACTAATGATCCGAAGCTGGGGCCCCATCCTGTTGCCACCACATTCGCAATCGCTCGCGCAGTGGCACGCTTTCCAGCAACTGTGGGAGTTCATTTTGCAGAAAATGAAGGTAGCGTGCTCCCGTAAGATGGCCGTCGTAGAAATATGGTCCGATTAGATTGTCACCCAAGATCCTACACCATACATTTACACCCCACTGCACTTGAAATGCGCCCAATGGGGATTCTCCACGCTCCAAAAGTGCATGTTATGCCGGTTGACGGTGCCATTGTTGTGAAATCGTGATTCGTCTGAAAAGAGAACATTTGACATAAAGGCTGCATTATTGGTCACACTGCGTAACGCCTATTGACAAAATGTTACTCTAGCATCGAAATCACGTTCGTGGAGCTGCTGGTGTAACTGAAGATGATATGGATGAAATCTATTGTTATGCAATATTCGGATGACAGATGACCGGCTGATGTTGGTCTGTTGTTCAAGTGTCCGTGTACTAATATGAGGATTATTAAGGACAGTGCCCAAAACAGCTTCTTCATTTGGACCAGATGTTATAAGAGCATCTCTAACAGGAGATACCCTTCCAAGTGTCCCAGTTGACCGCGCTCTTCGTTCAAGATTGCGAAACGAATTGGCAGTCGGAAGTCTTCTGTCAGCATAGCGCTCGTGATACAGGCGTTGAGACTGCAACGCGTTCTTCCTTGTTTCTCCATAAATGAGCATCATATCAACGTACTCGTCACTGGAATACATCGTGAGTGAATGCGTGCTGTGATGTGACCTAGTACAAGTAAGTGTGTATAAGAGCCGGGAAAATTAGTTCCAGTCGCGTTTGATATCGTAAGCTGCCGTATGGCCAGTATCGTCCCCCAACAAGTGTACTCAAGGTCAGGTCACTCCGCTGAGTGAGTGTCGATAATACTGGAACTATTTTTATGTTCGACGATGTCGAAATGTAATTATTATACATGTATGTCAGAAAACTGTACTGTAATGAGACTCATTATAGTACAAGTTTTCATTATGAAACAGTTTCTCCCACCAATCAGAGCTCAAGAAACAGTTGTTTGACAAATTAGGTAAGGCTATCATCGCACCTGCACTGAGTTCCAAGGCCTTGTAATTTAAATTTCACTGCCTGGCCTAGTGTCATAGTTGGGTGTCGAGGAGGCCATGGTCGAATACAAGGCATTCACTGTGTCACATGCGCTCTGTTCAGTAAACTACATAAAACTGGCGAAATCTCGACAGATATTTATGAATATTTATGTTCGAACATAAAATAGTTATAATAATTATCGTCGAACATAAACAGTCGTATGCAACTCGTCTATAATGGTAATTAAGACACTCGTATGGAAATAATAAAACTTGCATACGCTCGTTTCATAAACATACTCGTGTCTTAATTATTGCCATTAGAGGCTCGTTGCATAATGCACTATTATGTTCGACCATGCCGAAATATAAATGTGATATGCTAGAAAACTGCATCTTAAAGAGGCTCATTGTAGTTCAAGTTTCATTATGATACAGGTTCTCCAAAAATCAGAGCTCAAGATTTTCATTACGATACAGCTGTTTGACCAATTAGGTAAGGATCGCATCGCACATGCACTGACTTCCAAGGCCTCCTATTTTAAATTTCACTGCCTGGGAATAGTCATAGTGGCGTATTCGAGGAGGCCATGAAATAATACAAGCGTCCAATGCGCACTGTTAAGTAAACGAAACTCGATGGTTATTTATGAATATTTAATTTCCTGCTGAATTAACTCTCAGTTAGGATTATTTTTGTGCAAACATAATAACGTGTGTTGGCATGCTTGTGGAATTGATTATCAAATCTTTATCATCTACTCGAGGCCAACCTAAATCATCTAGGAAGTGGTGTCCCGTGGAATCTCACATCTCACTTTCTATGCTTGTGGTGTATTCTGCACCACCTGTAGTGTAAGCAACCGTGGCTGAAAGGGTAACGCGTTGGACTGCGGATTGAAGGATTCGGGGTTCGATACATTGTAGAGGGGGAAAATTTATTTTCGGTACGTTTTGTCGTCTGTGTCGGCAACATGACCAATGTCTTACGACAGAAATGATACAAGAGGTCACAGTTAATTATTGAGGATGGGGCACTAGTAATATAGCGAGCAGATGCATTTTCAGGTTGGATTCAATGAACGTTACGTTGTTTCCGAATTCGGTATTACACGAAACATCTTAATATGCACACGTCAAATAGAATTTTCTTTTAAAACTCAGCAATTTTTCTAGGTTTGTGACGTTTCTTGTGTGGAGTTTCGCCTAGGACACCAAGCTGGCTCATTGGCGGGCTCTTGATGTCCCCGGCCGTGAAAGCCAATATACCAACTTTTTGGAAGCCTTCATAGGGAGGATAAGGCTGCTTGAGTTTTAGTTCTCGCAGTCAAGTGGTGCAGTCGCACCTAATATAAAGGGAGGTGGTGCGCAGTTCGTCACTCCTGTGGGGGTCCGGGCGGGGACACTAAGAGCCCGCCGATGAGCCAGCTTGGTGTCCTAGGCGAAACTCCACACAAGACACGGCACAAACCTAGAAGAATTGCTGAGTTTTAATTCACCGGCCGAGAAAGCCAATATACCAGAGTTTTCTTTTTCTTGCTAGAATTTAATGACAAAATATATTTTTTTTAGTCGGTTTACCCTCCAGGGTTAGCTTTTCCCTCGGACTCACTGAGGGATCGCACCTTTACCGCCTCCAGGGCAAAGTTCTGGAGCTTGAAACATAGGACGGGAATACAACTGGGGGAGGAGGGACAAGCACCTCGACCAGGCAGCCTCACCTGCAAAACGAACAGGGGCCTTATGAGGGATGGGAAGGGATGGGAAGATTGGGAGGGATAGGCAAGGGGGAGGGAAGTAGGCAGCCGTGGACTTAAGTTAGGTAGCATCCCGGCATTTGCCTGGAGACGAAGTGGGAAACCACGGAAAACCACTTCTAGGGTGGCTGAAGAGGAAGTAGAGCCCTCTATGCTCATTTGGATACCCTTGGCTGAGTAGACCCCGAACAAAATAATACCACGGGAAATTTTAAGGAATACGTATACTTCGATGCTAGCACTGGCGATCAGAATCTTGTTTCATTAGAGGGGCTAGAACATCGCGGTTATTTAGCCCCGTGTACTTGGGTGTGTGTAGAATTCCTCTGATAACCTGTCTATAGCAGTGTCTGTATAATGTATGCATTGGCAATTAAGGTGAGGATGGGGAAGGAGGCGGCCGGGGCCTTAAGTAAGAAACCGTCCCGGCAATAGACTGGAGCAGAAGTGGGAAACCACAGAGAACCACTTCCAGGATTGCTGAGGTGGGAATCGAACCCACCTCTTCTCATATTTGCTTCACGAAGCTGAGTGTATCCAATTTCAGCCCTCAGACCAGTATTGAATTTCTTGGCAGAACTGGGAATCGAACCTGGACCTCCGGAGCGACACGTCGATATGTTATGTTAATATCCATGACAGTTTTTTAATTTTCTGCCATTACAGGTCACGTGGCAAAAGCTATCAATTCGGTCGTATTCTCTTTATAAATCAGCAAAATTCAACCCACTCGTAAACAAAAATGCATCGTAAGGGAATGAATGTGGCTATGTAGTTAAATCCCTACTAAAATGGAGGGTGGGCTTTCATTCAAAAAATTATGCCTACCACGGGATTCGATGCGCTATTCTACCCATTCTCGCCCGCCGTCTACGGCCGTGCTTTAATCGAATCAGCCATCAATGCATAGTAAACAGCGCGCGCTGCACTTGCAGTTGTTACTGTAGCCGTCCCACCTCAAACGTTTAAGTCCATCTCAAAGTCTTCAATCACGGTTTATGGTGTTGATTTAACTTTCTACTATTACAGATCACGTGGCGTAAGCTATTAATTCGATCGTATTACGTGTATGTGTGTTATTTCAAGGAGAAAAAAGTCATATGTTAGTAGAATGGGCCATAGTATTTGACGGAGAAAAGTTTAAAATCGGTCTTTCTTTGCTAGACCCATGACCCAATTACATTGCTGTCACACAGTCAGAGGGCAGAGCAATATCGACCATCGGGAGAAATGCAGTGTTAGTTGGGTTTCATAAAACTAAATAATAAGGGGCGGGTGGACCACACTCTATATAGAAGACTAGTCAAGTCTTTACGTTAATTCCTTTATTATAAGTAGACACGGTCGCCTCCGTAGCGTAGCGGTCAGCATGGTTAGCTGCCGCTCCGCAGGTCCTGGGTTCGACTCCCGGCTCTGCCACGAAATTTGAAAAGTGGTATGAGGACTGGAACGGGGTCTACTCAGCCTCGGGTGTTCCAAATGAGTAGAGGGGGTTCGATTCCCACCTCAGCCATCCTCGAAGTGGTATTCCGTGGTTTACTGCTTCGTCTTCGGGCAAATGCCGGGATGGTACTGTACCCTTTCATAACTTACCAAGACCTGTTGAATCCCTCGAGGAACACTGGATCGTAGGATCTGAAACTGCCCGGCTAAAAACATTCCCCAGATCCCACCAACAAGGGAAGGAAGTACAAAGAAGCATATCAACAACCCTAAATTGTGCAAAGACAAACCAAAATGCAAACAAGGAAAACTAGCTCAGGTCAAAACGTGACATGAGACGAAAACGAGATACGACTAATCTCAGAGAGTAGTGAGAAAATTTAAGAAAAGAAAAGGAAACACATTGATCTTCCCGGCACAATTTATGTAGTTATTATGAATTATGACTCTCGGATTGAACTGCTGTAAAATAAAATATTTATTCAGTAAAAATGTTACTGAAAGAATCCCTCACCTGAATATAATACAATAATGTACACGTATATACATATATAATGTTTCTTAATGAAACAAGGTCCAATGGCAACATTCACCATCACTACACCATCTTATTTGGTTAAATTGTACAAAAAGGAATCGCCACTGAGGACGCAGTTGAGCCAAGAGAAGGAGCGCAGTTAAGTATTAATATATCTGCACCGTGTCAAACGAAAATGCAAAATTTGAAAAAGATTCCCGAGAAATGAATGTACTTACAGAGATCTCTCGAAAATCGCCTCAGGTCTAATTAGATTTCATAGATATGAAATTTGAAGTAGACCTAAAGTTAAATCACAGTAAATATCCTAGAAATACTATCTCCAATTGATTTGAAAACAAAATGTCACAGACGTCACTCGATGACGTATTCTAATAAGACGAAAATTAAGTACAACAAGAACCACCATTAAACTTCAACCAATCCTTTTTAAAGGATAAAACAACATGACGAAACATTTCACAAACTTTAGTTACACATCAACCACCACTTGTCAGACACACAGTATTTCTATTGACTTCATTTTATAAGTTTCACAATCATAATCACTCACAGTGATCCAAAAAACCTTCTATAGCTTAACAATATATCACGTGGTTCCAATAGTCCACGAGCTCAATTTCACAATCAAGTTTACTTCACTAATAACATTAATATTACAGTTGATTAACGAGAGAAATCTTTTATATCAGTATTTTTCAAGGATCAAATTCCTAAATGGCTTAGGAAAAATACAATTTCGAAAAACACCAAGATTTAAACATACATCCTTGAGTTCGGAATCAAATTATCTTTTAGAGTAAATGTCAATCAAAAACCCATCACGAAACTATGATGCTGAAGTATATTATAACGTCAAACGATTTAAATGTGAAGGAAAAATTTACTTGAAGAGAACTACAGTAACACGACCATAACGGTGCAAATATCTGATAAAATAGTCATAATACTAAAACGCAAATCTTCTTCCTATATGACTGTCTTCCCAACGATTGAAAATTTTTGAAAATTATGATGAACGGAAAAACTGACGCAGAAGCAAGAAAGAAATACTAAATCTCAACAAGACATGGATAAACTAGTTCGTCAAACGATCTCAAAAAGAAAAAACTGGGGTCAAGAAAGACAATGATTTATCTGACTTAAAACCCCGTCATCAAATAAACTAATTACACAAACTAATTGGCAACTGGATACAACAAATGAAAATGCTGGACTACTACTAAGATTGTCAGATTTATATCTTAATTTCAGATGATGGAGGGGCGTCATTCGGAACTAAATATCCCGAGTCCGGCTTCCAGAAGAATCCTGGCCTTGAGTGTAGTGACTCAACATCCTGGCGTCGAACCCACATTCACGTCTCCGTATGACCACACCCCGGGTGGAACTATGCATCAGATCCGGTATAATCTAGAAGTTCCCACATGAATGTTGTAGTTATCATTCTTCATTGACAGTCTTGATATGATAGCATAGAAGTAACTACAAATTGCTTCCGCGGTCTACGCTCGTCTCATCCATGACTCTGAGTGAGTTACAGTTCATGGCGAAGGTATTCAGAAAATGCTCTAAAAACATATCTGGCTAGATGTACTCCACAATTACTTCACTATGTCAGAACTCCACTCGATTATACTGTGCTCCTGTATAACATTTTAAGCGTTCATTGTTGTGGATCGCGAGCACCAAAGCCTTGTTCCTATCGTCGGCCGCTTAGAATGCATGTTAGACTGTGGATAACGATCAAGCAGCGTTTAATTTCCACAGTTCACTCAGTCCTGTTTTTCATGGTGAAATGCCTGAATAGAATATCAGTAGATCCAAATCGAAACAAGAATAAAGTTTAAACAAACTTAAAGAAGGTTTGAACCATACAGAGACCCACTCGAGTGCGTATAACGAACTTAACGTACTGTGCTATAATGTGGTCACGCCAATCCACGCGAAGCAAATTCCACCTGCGTCAACTTACGAATCACACTCAGCGAGCATCGCACACACTGCGGTCCCGCTCTGGTAAGCATGCCAGCAAGAACAAGAATGTCTCTCACAGACCTTGCCAGACAATTCACCCCTCCGCCAGCTACTGACGTCACTCGACCTCGAGTCTACCCACAGTCACATGATCCGATCAAAGCAAGAGAGTACAATGGCCCCTGCGTTACGTCACATCAGATGTTGTAAACACAACCCGCTCACGGGACACAAAATAACACCGCGCCATGTAGGGCTCTCTCAGACATCCATAATCGGTAATACAAAAACGGCCACATCCTCCTCCCGACACATTAAATAAAAGCGAGAATAGCTTTTATTTAAATCATTCAGGATATTCTTAATACACTGGGACGTATTTTGTATCCGTTTACTTGATCTTCTTGAAAAATCGCTTCAGGATCTTGGAATTATATCTGTTTCTTCTGTAGCTACATTTTCCGTATCCTCTTCAATTCTATGTACATAATTTAACATTGATGGAGTAAAGCTGTGAAGTGATCATTGGATATAAAGTCATCAGTACACCGACGTCTTTTTGTTTCCTTTAGGGGCTCTATCTTGATTCATCCCCTGTTTACTCGTGCTCGCTTGATAATCTGCGCCTAATTCCTTTCTCTTATCGCGCTCATCTCCTCGTCCTTGTTCACGAGACTGATCCCGTTCCTGTCTTCGTCTTTGCTCACGAGACTGATCCCGCTCATTTCTAGGCTGATTATTATCCCTTCTTCCGCTAGCGAATTCTTCGTCACGGTAGTTTTTATACGACCTATATCCTTGTTGCGGCCTATTCTCTGAACGATATGGAGCATCCCTATAATAATTATATCCAGGCCGTCCATATTCTCTATGTCCATCATTCCTATTGTCGTATCGACGATTTTTCCAAGGTCTATCCTGGTATTCTCGGTACTGATTGTTATATCTTCTGTCCCTTTTATAGTAATTCCTAATGGGTCCTGTTTTCTGATTTTCCTGCCCATATACTCGATCAGTTTGCTGCGTCCTATCCATGACGACTGCATGCACTGTCCTAGGTTCCTGACGGATGTTCTTATTTACAACAGGAGTCGCACTTGTACTTGTATAATCCAATTTATGCAAGAGGTCCTCCATGTGCACCAAATCGGACACACCTGATGAAATGAGGTATCTACGGACTTCCACGGGCAATTGGCGGGATATGGCTTCAATCAATTCTCCTTGCGTAAGAGGGGGCTACAAAAATCTGAGTTTTCAAAGCTGCTTCGCGCAGTACTCAGCGTAGCTCGTTGGTCCACTATTAGAATACTTTTTGTAGTAAATCTCTGAACGAATATTCTCCTGAACCTACACTGACCAAAATCTCTTAATAAAGGCCTCCTCGAAACTCTCAAAATCTTCGAACGTGTAACGGAATGCTTTGAACCATAAAAGAGGGCGATCCGATAAATAACTTTCCACAATACGTAATTCTCTCTCTGGAGCAATATGATTTTCCACAAAATAATCCCGAATACTTCTCACGAACTCAATGTGGGTCATCCCATTAAGGTTGCTAAATTTTTTAGGTTTTTGATCAAAATTGCGAATTATCGTGATATTTCGTGATCCATTTGACGATGTATTACCTCTGGCTTCCCCTGCAGTTTGATTGCATGTCGGAATCTTGTACTGATCTCGGTGAGATTGTCCCACTTGCAATCCTGATGGAGTATTTCCATCTATTTCCCCAGTTGGTTTCAAATTTGTAAAGGTTGGATATAGATTTTGGCGAGATTGTTCCACTTGCAACTGTTCCGCCCCAGTCGATCTAGTCGCATCCTGGAAGTTTGTGTGTCCCGAAGTGTATAAATCATGACCATCCTTAGTCGAAAGTTCGAGCCTAAACCGGTTAATATCCTCCTGCCATTTAACTTTTAATTCTTTCTTTAAAGCCTCTACGTCAATATGTTCAGCTAAATTAAACTTTTCAAGTTTTTCTCTAACATCATTTAATTCGGACGTTTTCCTTTCTCTTTCCCCTATGAACTCGATTTTGTCCTGTTCCCCCTTGGTTTCAATCTTTTTAATCCTATCCTCTAACAGAGTCCTACATTCATCAATACGTGTGATTTGGGAATCCTGATTGACATCTATTCTCTTATTAAATTCTTCTCGAACATCAGCAATATCCTTATTCAACCTAATTTCAACGTTAGCAAGTTTCAAATCCAATTCGGCTTTGACACCTGTTACACACTCTTGATTAATTTTAACAATTTCCTGCCTAAGTACACCAACATTTTCATCCGTTAAAGCCTTTAAATAAATTTCAATGTCTGCTCTAAGAAGTGTTGTATGGTCCTTTACCTGCGTTTGTAAAGACAACATGTCCTTTCTTAGCAGAACAAAGGATTCCTGAGTTTTAATGGACTCGCTAGTAAATTGAGTTTGGACAGCATCCACATTCTCTTTTAGCTCCTTTTTATTGGCATCAAGTTCTGACCTCATCTTGACTTGAAATTGTTTATTGTCTTTGTCTAAATCAACTAATCTGGCTTGTGCACAGTATCCACCATTATCTGCATATTATTAACATCGGACTTTACCCTATCTACTGTAGATTGTACCTGACCCATGTCAGATTGTACGTTATCAACGGTAGAATGCATTTGAGCCATGTTCGATTTACCTTGACTCACATCAACAGTAACATTGTTTACGTTTAAATGAATATTTTTAATGTCATCCTGAATCTCATCATTACTTGCCTCAACATTATTTACTTTCGATTCTACTCGTTTAGAACGGTCTTGAACACATTTAAGGGTAGTTTGCATCAGATCTAATTCACCCTTAATGCTTTTGGCTACACTCTCTTTAATGAGTTCCTTATTGCTTTCCTGCAGTTTATCAAAACTGGATTTGTTAAACTTTTGATACCTTCCAAATCCCGATTTAAGTTGTCTATAGTCTCACGGACGAATTTAAACATATTGTGGACATCTGCCACAGTCATCACCTCAGGCGGTGATGTCATTGTAGAAAAATATGAAATACAAAGAGATAACAAGAACACAGTATTACAGAGCAGAGCATAGACATTGTGAAGTAACCAGATTGCCAATACCTGAAATTTTCAATCGTTTAGCTTTACCTTAAATTATCTTATATCTAATTAACCCTATCGAAGCATGTTCCAAAAATATCCAGAAATCCCTGACGATCGCCACACCTCATAATAATCACAGGAATGACCCTAGTAATAAATGATCTAGTTTGAAATTAAAGAATTTACCATTACAACGATGCAAAAATGATCGTAATCCGGTCAAAAGAAAAACAACCCACTTAAATGAAGTTCCACCATGGACCCCATTAAGTGTTTAACTCGACTGGACACGTGAATAAAGATTCCTGTGCATACCTCCATTACACTGTCACAAGTCGCTAGTGAATTTAACACAACATGTGGCATTACCTAACATCAAAATTTTCAATAATGGCTGCAATACTACACAAATTATGTAGATCGAGTACACTCGTAATTGCATCATTCATCACAGTGAAATCCCAACATTCATGCCTAAATATTGCTTTGCCATTATGTCCAGAATACTCATCCAACGTGTTCATAACCGATCGTTTCGAAGGTATCTGAAAATGGTGCGGTTGGAGAGAATCGAACCCAACACCTAAATGTCATTCCCGCTAGACACGATTTCTCAATTCGAAGCCCAAAACGTTAGCGCAAAATCTGATATACCCTTTTATAACTTACCGAGACCTATTGAATCCCTCGAGGAACACTGGATCGTAGGATCTGAAACTGCCCGGCTGAAAACACCCCCCAGATCCCACCAACAGGAGAAGGAAGTACAAAGGAGCATATCAACAAACCTAAATTGTGCAAAGACAAACCAAAATGCAAACAAGGAAAAATAGCTCAGGTCAAAACGTGACACGAGACGCAAACGAGATACGACTAATCTCAGAGAGTAGTGAGAAAATTTAAGAAAAGAAAAGGAAACACATTGATCTTCCCGGCACAATTTATGTAGTTATTATGAATTATGACTCTCGGATTGAACTGCTGTAAAATAAAATATTTATTCAGTAAAAATGTTACTGAAAGAATCCCTCACCTGAATATAATACAATAATGTACACCTATATACATATATAATGTTTCTTAATGAAACAAGGTCCAATGGCAACATTCACCATCACTACACCACCTTATTTGGTTAAATTGTACAAAAAGGAATCGCCACTGAGGACGTAGTTGAGACAAGGGAAGGAGCTCAGTTAAGTATAAATATATTTGCACCGTGTCAAACGAAAATGCAAAATTTGAAAAAGATTACCGAGAAATGGCTGTACTTACAGAGATCTCTCGAAAATCGCCACAGGTCTAATTAAATTTCATAGATATGAAATTTGAAGAAGACCTAAAGTTAAATCACAGTAAATATCCTAGAAATACTATCTCCAATTGATTTGAAAACAAAATGTCACAGACGTCACTCGATGACGTATTCTAATAAGACGAAAATTAAGTACAACAAGAACCACCATTAAACTTCAACCAATCCTTTTTAAAGGATAAAACAACATGACGAAACATTTCACAAACTTTAGTTACACATCAACCACCACTTGTCAGTCACACAGTATTTCTATTGACTTCATTTTATAAGTTTCACAATCATAATCACTCACAGTGATCCAAAAAACCTTCTCCAGCTTAACAATATATCACTTGGTTCCAATAGTCCACGAGCTAAATTTCACAATCAATTTTACTTTACTAATAACATTAATATTACAGTTGATTAACGAGAGAAATCTTTTATATCAGTATTTTTCAAGGATCAAATTCCTAAATGGCTTAGCAAAAATACAATTTCGAAAAAACACCAAGATTTAAACATACATCCTTGAGTTCGGAATCAAATTATCTTTTAGAGTAAATGCCAATCAAAAACCCATCACGAAACCATGATGCTGAAGTATATTATAACGTCAAACGATTTAAATGTGAAGGAAAAATTTACTTGCAGAGAATTACAGTAACACGACCATAACGGTGCAAAAATCTGATAAAATAATCATAATACTAAAACGCAAATCTTCTTCCTATATCTTCCCAACGATTGAAAATTTCAGAAAATTACGATGAACGGAAAAACTGATGCAGAAGCAAGAAAGAAATACTAAATCCCAACAAGACATGGATAAACTAGTTCGTCAAACGATCTCAAAAAGAAAAAACTGGGGTCAAGAAAGACAATGATTTATCTGACTTAAAACCCCGTCATCAAATAAACTAATTACACAAACTAATTGGCAACTGGATACAACAAATGAAAATGCTCGACTACTACCAAAGATTGTCAGATTTATACCTAATTTCAGACGATGGAGGGGCGTCATTCGGAACAAAATATCCCGAGTCCGGCTTCCAGAATAATCCTGGCCTTGAGTGTAGTGACTCAACATCCTGGCGTTGAACCCAGATTCACGTCTCCCTATGACCACACCCCGGGTGGAACTAGGCATCAGATCCGGTATAATCTAGAAGTTCCCACACGAATGTTGTAGACATCATTCTTCATTGACAATCTTGATATGATAGCATAGAAGTAAATTCAAATTGCTTCCGCGGTCTACGCTCGTCTCATCCATGACTCTGAGTGAGTTACAGTTCAAGGCGAAGGTATTCAGAAAATGCTCTAAAATCATATCTGGCTAGATGTACTCCACATTTACTTCACTATGTCAAAACTCCACTCGATTATACTGTGCTCCTGTATAACATTTTAAGCGTTCATTGTCGTGGATCGCGAGCACCAAAGTCTTGTCCCTATCGTCGACCGCTTAGAATGCATGTTAGACTGTGGATAAAGATCAAGCAGCGTTTAATTTCCACAGTTTACTCAGTCCTGTTTTTCATGGCGAAAAGCCTGAATAGGATATCAGTAGATCCAAATCGAAACAAGAATAAAGTTTAAACAAACTTAAAGAAGGTTTGAACCATACAGAGACCCACTCGAGTGCGTATAACGAACTTCACGTACTGTGCTATAATGTGGTCACGCCAATCCACGCGAAGCAAATTCCAGCTGCAGCAACTTACGAATCACACTCAGCGAGCATCGCACACACTGCGGTCCCGCTCTGGTAAGCATGCCAGCAAGAACAAGAATGTCTCTCACAGACCTTGCCAGACAATTCACCCCTCCGCCAGCTACTGACGTCACTCGACCTCGAGTCTACCCACAGTCACATGATCCGATCAAAGGAAGAGAAGGCAATGGCCCCTGCGTTACGTCACATCAGATGTTGTAAACACAACCCGCTCACGGGACACAAAATAACACCGCGCCATGTTGCGCTCTCTCAGACATCCATAATCAGAAATACAAAAACGGTCACAGTACCTTCTTCAAGGCCACGGCCGCCTCCTTCCCTCTTCCTTGCCTATCCATCCTGACCATCCATTACCTTCCCTCGTGAGGCCCCTGTTCGCTTTGCAGGTGAGGCCGCCTGCGCGAGGTGCCCATCACTCCTCGCCAGTTGTATCCACTCTGATTAGATGTTCCCAGCTCCAGGACACTTCCCGTCGAGGCGGTAGTGGTGAGTGCCCTCGCTGAGTCCGTGGGTTCCACCAACCTGGAGGGTAAACGACTACGAAAAAGATAAGTAGACACTTTGAATATATCAGATTTAGGTGAATTTTCATCCCTATAAATCGTTATATGTTGAACAACGAGAATTCCAGTAAACATAAATGTTATTGTTGTTGACTTTTAAATATTGTATTGAATCAATAACAGATGACCAGTGAGGTGTTAATTAATTGTATTCTTATTAAATATTAACACCTATTGTTTTAAACATAGTAACTATGAAAGTAAACCATGGATAGTTCAAGGTCAAGATAAATAAAAGTAACGAAGTAACTAAAGTATATTGTGAAGATCGTTTTGAATTAATATTGAAGTAAAGAACCGGTATGAAAGTTCTGATGTCAAGTTTAGAATGACATGTAAGTTTTGTTATATGAGAAAGAAATGCATTTATTGTTGTAATGAGAGAGTAGCAGCGATGATATTAGGCTCTAATACGTACTGTAGTCGTATTATGGAGGATTGCATTATTATTAAGAGAAGTGGTAGGGCTTTTTAGAGCATAGTTGTTTTATGGAAGCTCTATTGCGTAGTACAGACGTATTATGGAGAATTGTGATGCATTATAAAGCAGTATTGTTGCAAGTAGATGAGTGTAAGATCAGAGTATTATTATTTAATTGACCTACAGTCGATATGACAGGAGAGAGTTGGCGGAATGAAGTAGTGATGTGATATTTAAACTATTGGTTTGTTAATTCCATTAATAATAATAATAGTAATAATAATAACATTAATTAATAATACATAAATGATCCATTAATAATTATGCAATAAAAATTATTAATAATAAATGAAATATTACAGATGTTTATAACATAAATAAATAATGTGAAGCAGGAATTATTAACCGAAGGTTAATATTTACGAGAAGTGTTGTTTAAAGAGTATAGAGTGATAGTACGTGTATTATTGTATTATCGATGTTTTATAATGTAGGCGTAAGAAGTCGTTTGACAGAGCAATACTTTATTGAAAGTATACTTATAATTAATGTAAATAATTCTACGAATGTATATAACAATGAGAAAGAGGAGAGAACGTAAACGTGGATTATGTGAAGTTTGTCAGGCCGACAGTGATCAGCTGATCGATTGACATTAGTGTTAACTTGAGCTGTAGCTCGTGTATTCAGGTTATATAATCGGAGTTTCTTGTACAGAGTAAAAGAAGTTTATGTTAATCAGAATAATATTTTGATATTATTGTTTTGTTTTTAATTTTCAAACTCTGAAACAGCTGATGCGTTTTTATTTGAGAGGAGCTGTGGATTACGATGTCAGATGGACATTAGAATTGTTTGGTTTTGTTTTAATGACAAGCATGCAATTTGTCATGATTATTTAATTTAGTGTAGGGATTTGGATTTTAACTGATTTAATATTTCAATTGTAATTGTTTTATTTAATAAATTTAATCGTTCATTTTTATAAACAGACTTTCGTAATTTATATAAGTTACTAGCTATTGTACCCGGCATTTCGCGGGAGGTGTCTTTTATTTTATAGAACGATACATGCCAATATATTTCGCAGTGTGTATTCATTTTGCCCTTAAGTGAGTTTAGAACATAGTTCTCCTTGATTCTGATGTTACTCAAGTTCAATATTAACTCACTGTAAATAGTCGAAAGGTACAGTACTGTGGGGTACAATAACGTAGCGGAGAATGCAACAATAGTAAAAAGGGATGTACTGTGTACACACAATTCCTCGAGAACTCAGTTTCACAATTACTTTCTTGATCGTGTTTATTTTTGAGTTAATGGGGTCCGCTATTCTTATGGCAAAGTATCATTACTTACTGTTTGGTTCTTGTAGAAAATTATCGCATAATAATATATATTCGTAGTTTTTTTTAGCGTATGGCTTTTAGTGCCGGGAGTGTCCAAGGACATGTTCGGCTCGCCAGTTTTGTAGCTGCTTCGAGACGGACACCCAATGGGTGAGCTACAAGTACCGTTGGGGAGGAATGTTGGATGGGAGGGTCGAGGAGTTGGAAGGTAGCGGCTGTGGCCTATAGTTAGGGACCAACCCCGGCATTTGCCTGGAAGGAAGATGGGAAACCACAGAAGACCATCTTCAAGGTTGTCGGCGGGGGGATTCGAACCTTCTCGCCTCCCGAATGTGAGCGACTGCCAACAGTCATGCCGCAACGACCTCGGCTAACTCACCCGGTTATATTCGTAGTTTAATTACCGTATGTTATTGACATGTTATCAACTAAATTCATAATTTAACATCCGGGTCCATTACCAATTAGCATAGTCATAGGGCAGGATAATTATTAATTACAATATAACCCGAATAACAGAAGGAAACATTATTCATAGAATAATCTGCATTATCACGCAAAAGTTACTGTATTTCTGATTTCTAATACAAAATACAGCTGGTAGACGTAGAAACTGTCAAAAATAAGAAATGCAGTATAAGGACATTATGATTAATAAAATAAACGTCAACATATCAGTAGTAGAACACACCTAAACGGAGAGTATAAAACTTCGATTCTAGTAGATATTACATAGAATATATTACGCGTTAAAGATTCAAAATCTTCCGTAACAGCAGCGCCATTAGAGTATAGAATTAGAGTCAAAATGTCACATAGGTTTCTGTGACCTAAAGACTGAAGGTTAAATAAAATTATACATAAAATGCAAAACTCATTTAGACGACCACGTGTATTAGCGGCTAAGATTTTCGGTTTTCGCCTTGGAGGTCTGAGTTTGAATCCAGGATCTGTCAAGAAATTTTAATTCTGGTGTGAGAGCCGGAATGGGCTATACTGCACCTCCCAAGGCAAAACTTGGAAATTGTTTTCCGTGGTTTCCCACTTCTACTCGAAGCAAATACCGTGATAGCTCCTAACTGAAGGCCATAGCAACCTCCTTTCCAATCCCCATTTGAATTACAAATACACTCACTAACAGTAGCACATGTTATCAGAAAAATTCCAAACATACTCAAGTTCATGGGGCTATATGATCATGATGTAGCAAAGTCTCTAAATTAATCAACAACAGAATAATTTAAGCTCATTTAATCTTAATACAAAGTTTCGTGATGATATCTCCAGTTGTTGTAACGTTACGCCACATGCAGGGTTAGCCAATGTATTTCATTTTTAATTTCAATTCCCTACAATGACCCCTGTTAATTACATTTAAAAAATACGTATTCAGATTTTTATGGCGTTCAGATTCTTAATTGAAAGTGGAGTGCCATGGCCTCTTACAGATATAGATGGAAACCTGGTAGTCATAGTTTGAACTACTGTTTCTGTGCAGAAAATGGAGTGCCATGGCTTCTTACAGAGATAGATGAAAACTTGGTGGTCTCGTCCACGGACGACTAGATGCCAGGTGCGCTCCGGCCTTGCCATTCCCTCCCAGTTAGAACCCATGCATAACGCGTAATTGAAAAATTATCTCTAGTTGCCGATAGAACGCACTCCGACCCAATTATAGGCGCGATTAATAAACAGCTGTTCAATAGAACTCAGCAATTCTTCTAGCTTTGTGCCGTGTCTTGTGTGGGGTTTCGACTAGGACACCAATCTGGGTCATCGGCGGGCTCTTGGTGTCCCCGCACGGACCCCCACAGGAGTAACGAACTGCGCGCTACCTTACGTTTAGAGCAACGAAGTTTTGTTTCAGTTTCAATTATTGTAAGTGGTCGGTGTTAATATAATGAATTCCTACGTTGTTTGGGGTGTTTGCTGATGAAACTGTAAAATGCTGGGGTAAATTATAAACTATGGTTTGAACGCCGCTGCTCAAATCCAGTATGTCATACTGATGTTTGTCTTTTTGCGCT
This sequence comes from Meconema thalassinum, assembly GCA_946902985.2. Lineage (NCBI taxonomy): Eukaryota > Metazoa > Arthropoda > Insecta > Orthoptera > Tettigoniidae > Meconema > Meconema thalassinum. Next base: position 596,303,110 of record OX336388.2, on the reverse strand, counting down.
TTAAATAGGAAGAATATAGGACGTGTGCTTTCATTTCCCGAGTCTACGTGAGACGGAGATAGGTGTGATGATTGCCTTAACGTGATTTCCCGTGATAACTTTGTTCCGGATGGGTAGATTATTGGCTAAGGAATAACCTAACCACCAAGGGAAGATGATTAAGAAAAGTAGATGGGTTTCGGACTGGAGAAAAAGGATAGAGAAATAGGATGAGAGCTCCACAAAAGTTATAAATTTAACTTTCAATACACTTAGAGGCGGTTGCAACTGCAAATCCGCTCTCTGATACCTAAAGTGGGTACGGGCTTGTTCGAAGCTGACGGAAAACACAGCTAGAACTTGGGCGGTTTGCCAGAGAAAGGCTTTAGTGTATTTCCTCCCAGGCTTGCATAAGACTATTATGGGGAAGGGTGATAGTCTGGCAAGACAAATAGTAAAAGCTTTATTCTGTATTAAAGATGGCATGAACTGAAGAAGAGTTAGGAAAGCCAGGATCTTGCCTAACAGTAGTATCAGAGAAATGATGAATCCAAAAACAAATATTTAATTTATTTAACAAGGCAAAAGAAGTTGATAACTTTAACAAATATATAATTTCAATTTGTTTAACAATTTTTGGGTCACAGACCTCAGAAAACATTTGACGGTTGCTCCAGGCAATTGACAATTTATGAGGTTTCAAACCTTATATGTGTCCTAAAATCTTTATAAGATTTAAAAAAGACAAATGTAGTAATTAAAGTTTAAACATTAAATTGAGTACAAAGAGTGTACTTTAAGAAATTCTTGAGAGAATGTTCTAGAGAGAGTGACAAATTCGAAAATAACAATAAGAAAAACATGAAGAATAAGATAGAAGTTCCTACAACTTCTTATATTTAAGCAGAATTACTTTATAACAATTATACAAAAAAGAACAGGTCACTTACGGTGAAACCTGAAGAGAAAGTCAAAAGGAAAGTTCTAGACTTCCTATGTTTAAGTAGGAATCACGAGCCAAATGGGGCAGACTCCATTTCGTGAAACCCAGAAATAACTCACTCAAGAGTTGAAAGAATTGTTTTCCCTGATTATAGGGAAGGAACAATGTAAGTTTGAACCGTGTATAAAACACGTAGTTATACAGTAATTAATTAATGATAAATCAACAAAGTGGAAGGGCACTTCGTGAGTGACACCTTATAGAAAAGTTACAATTTTATTGATATGGTTTGTTAGTAGAAGGTTGAGGAAAGATCATTGGGATTTAGGATCAATGTACATGGCCTTATTTAATGTAACCGGACGATCGCGATGCGGTAGAAAAGTGGGACAAGCACTAGTTTTCACTATAGTCTTTTAAATAGATGAAAAGTTCACTGTAGAGACACGAAAGTTTATGGGAAAGAAAGTTATTGCAATAATGAAGAGAACTGGTTGCACTAGGTAGGCGAGAGTCTATTTCTTGAGAAAGTTGGGAATTACAATTAAATGCGCCATAGGACATTCCAACGGGGGACGAAAGTTCGCTATTGCAGTAATTTATAAGGAAGATTCCTCATTTTGAATAGTATTTTCACAAGTGAGTGAAAAATACCTGACGGCAAGACTCGCAGATAGAATACAAGATCTGGAAGGTTCCAGAACGATCTTAATAGAAAAATGGGGCCAGAGTTAATCCAGCGGAGGAACTTGCTTTGTAATTTATAGACAGCGGGTATTAAATAATATCCCACGTGGTGAGAAGATTTCTCATTTAACAAGCATAAGAAATGCTGCTTTTCACCAAGATTGGCTTGATTAGACAAAAGCCCAACATGGAAAATCCCGCGAAGGATGATTTTTGCCCCAAAATAAGTAATTTCACACTGCCTATAAAAGATCGTTAAAAGCATGTAGTCGTTAAAATCATGAAGATGAGGATAAAACTTGAAGTTTGTACTTAACTTTGCTGCATGGCGAAAGTGAGGTTCTCCTTGCTGGTTAGAGCTACCACATGGCGTGGAATTTAAAAAATGCCTCGTTAGGTCAGGAGGCTAGCTCTAGTTGAGCCTTAACTGAGTCGACGGCCGGCGCACAAGTGAGACCCACTCAGCGGAGCACAGAGGGTCCCAGGAAGGGAAAGAGTGGGGGTAGGAGACAAAAGGAGAACATATAAGCATGACCAACATTGTAACAAAAAATTGATCTTCTCTTGCTGAGCCGGTCTTCAAAGAGTTGATAACAGATGATACTAGCGCAGCATGGTGAGTGAAAAAAGTAGACGTAGTTCTCTTGCTCACGGAGAAAATAGCTGGCGATGGTAGCAAATCTGGTGGCCAGATGGAGAAGGAAGTCCTCTTGCACGAGGAAGAGTTGAAGGGCTTCAGAGATTCGCTGCTAGATGACGCTAGGTGGATCATGGAAGATATATATCTAGGACAGACTCATAAAAGATATAAGAGAATTGCCCATCAAAGAGAAAATAGAAGATCACTGTTGGTGTTTGACAAAGAGGAAGGAATGAACATGCAAAGACATTAAACTTTATATTCTCTCGTACCGTGTATTCCAAGAATGCACCACCGGACACAAACTCTCCTTCGTCTGTTGTGTGTAGTCGTCATTTTGAGAGTCCCGCGCCGTAGTTATGATCGTTTAATCGTCCACCACGGTTCCGAGGGCAGCTGTAGCAAGTCCAGACATCGTAGATTCGAAACTATCCGGAGTGTGGTTTTTATACACTCTGTCCAGGCAAATGCCGGGATAGTACTTGACCAATGCTAGTAACGCACATGATAGGGACTTCCATGTCTCTGAGACCTACGATGATATCCAATTAACTACGGAATCAACCGTCCAGTGTATACCCATAAGCTATTTTCTGAAAAATGGGTATCATAATGTTTTCTTGCGATTCTGTTGAATCATTCTTCAGTGCATCCCCCAGGGGCCCACGACTATTGGGATGTGGATAGGGTGACAACGGGACTCCAGCTGAGTGCGGTATTGCTTCCACTTACTTGTGCCGGGCTCCCTTCTGTCATCTTTCCTGTTGATCACCCTTGGTCACCTGTCGTTCACTTACGACATTACGACACTCCCCCTCCTTCAGGAGCTTACAACTTGTGGGACGATGGTTAGCGATCAGGGTTTCCAGCTGAATTCGTGATTGCTTCCACTTAATTGTGCCGGGGTCCTCTCTGGCATATTTACTGTCGGCCTACCTTCATCAACTCTTGTTCTCTTCCGACTCTGAAGGTATTAGGATATCCTAGGTCTAAGGAGTCTTTCAAATTATCGCCTTAATTGGACCTTATTTCATCTTTCCTGATACCCTTATTCTTCTCTTGTTTTTCTTTTCGTCATATCTCCTGATTTTGCACTAGGTCATAAAGGACAGGGCGTGTGTAGCTCCACCACTGTAGATGCTACATCCTCATGGGCTCACGGCTGTTGATTTCGGGAGTATACCAGAGCTGGATATGTTTTTTCCCTTTTTCCAATGATTCTGGGGTGGACTCTCTCCTATTTACCTTCCTATATGCCTTTCATGGCACACTTTTCCAAATCCGTCAATTCTCATTTATGAGGGTTGAGAGCATTTCCTTTATCTGTATTTTATTTCCCTTATTCCTTTTTGTCCTTTTCTTCTGCTAATCCGTAAGTTGGTTGTATGTTGTAGTTATGTTTAGTTATAGTGTTCATTTTATCATAAATTTTCATTTTCAGCCCAAAGAATTAGATGCCTATAACCTCCATGTTAGGCACTTAAACATCAACTATCATCATCAAATTACAATTTCAGCAATATAACTGAAAGTCTAGTATAAGTTGTATCCACAGTGGAAAGAATTTCTTGTATGAAATGTTTGGATTGCATTTCTCCGAACTCTAATCCTCTCTACTCATTAACCCAACCGCAGCAGCGGTCTTGACAGCGTCATTACAGAGAAATTGGTATCACCGATTACGAATATTATTGCGGAAGCCGAAATACCGGTTGCTTCCAAATAACTCCTGTACTAACCACTCAGCAGGAAAGTTCATGAAGTTTTATAAAAATCGATTGAACATAATGTTTTTTTTTAATAAGGTGCAAATGTAAGTTTAGTTTCTCTCATTTAATATCACGCTATTGTATTTTGTGATATAATTTGCATTTTGATATTGCGGACATTACATTGACGAATAGTGTCAAGTCTTTGTTATGCTATTCTGGGTTGACGGTGCTGTGCGAGCAGTTGAGTAACTAACGGGATTTCATGTAAAGAGCCTCATTTTCTGTACCGGTAGTGGAGAGCTCAACTCGCATCCAGTCGGTCGTGTCTCGTCCTGAGCTACTGTTGCCATGGAAACGACCTGCCTTGCCATTTCTTCATCAGTTTATTTTATGACTTGATTAGCCTTTGCTCGAGTGCAAAAGGGCCGAAATCATAAGAATGAGAAAGACTATCGAAAATTCATGTAGTCCACCGTTTCTTCTGGATCCTAAACTGTGTGTATGCAAAATTTGGTTGAGATTGGTGGAACGGTGTAGATTTGTATACGGAACAAATCCACATACATGCATACAAATGTTCTCTTTATATACTAAGTATTAGGTGTAGAGAGATTGTGTTGTGGAAATGAATTCAGGTATAAGGATCCCCTTTTCCATATCCCATTTGCCCGAGAACCGTAAGTTTCTCACTCTCCACAGAAGATTAAATTGTTTGCCCAGTAGAACAGTCCATAACACAATCGAATGACTAGTGTATCCTCATGTAGTACTTGTCGGTAGGATCCACAGGTTTTTCTAGCCGGGGACCTTGAAAATTCTACGAAACAGCCGATCTTCGGATTCATCAAATGCATCTTCATTTTTAAAACGGGTACAGTACCGTCCCGGCATTTTCCTGGAATTGTTAGTAAAATGTGTTCGTGATCGTGCAGCGTGCAAACGCTATACAAATGTAAAACAGAAAAAATTAATTCATTACTTAGTGCATAAAACAGTCGAAAATGTAAGAAAAGTGTTCTTATATTTTTTGAACAATTTAAGAAAGGTATTAATTACAAAATATGTTAATAGATTATATAATATGTATTTGATTTTAATTTTTTTCCGGATTATCTGGATTTTCAATAATCCAGTTCAGTTTCGGTCCCACGCAATCCGGTTAAACGAGGTTCTTGTGTACTTGAAATATTCACAGTATCTTTATATGGACAAGTGAAATAATCTTACCTAGAATAATGGCTGCAGTATTTATATAACTTGAGAAACAAATGTATTGCTTCGAAACTTTTTGAACTAATCAAAGGCTAGCGGAATGGAGACTGTTTTTGAACAATTTTGTTTGGTATTATTTCTTTTTGGATTTTGACAAATTTTTATTTATTTATTTATTTATTTATTTATTTATTTATTTGGAATAACTGAGCTAGTTTTCACTAATTTTGACTAATTGTGATTGTTTTGATTTTGGATTTTGACTAATTTTAATATTTGTGTTCTTTGATTTTTTTGAGCATTTTTGACTAATTTTCTTATTTTTCTGTATTTTGACTAATTTTGATTTTTGTGTTTTTAACCCTAGAACGGTAGCAGTAAATGCAACGATGATGTTGGTAACGCTGCGCATCGACGACGACTAGGATTCTAGAAATAAATATCGCTTACGTCAACTTTTATTTCACTCTTTATGCTAGAAGAATGGAAACTGTTATTGAATAATATTTGTTTGATACTATTTCTTTTTTGATATAGACTAATTTTTAATTTATTTATTTATTTGGAATTTCTGACCTGGTTTTTACTAATTTTGACCAATTATGATTGTTTTCTTTTTGAATTTTCACTAATTTTAATATTTGTGTTTTTGAACTTTTTGTTTCTCTTGGCTTTTTTTTGTATATTGACTAATTTTATTTTTTTGTGTTTTTAAGATTTCAAGTCTTTTTTCCCCTTTTTTTACTATTTGAGGTATTTTGACACATTTGAATCGGTCGGAGCTGAAAAGCATTAAGTCAAAAATTGACATTTTTTAAACAATTAGTATTCTGAAGCATTGACCCAAGGGCCTTGGAACGGCATAGGAAAGGTTTAAGGCAGGCTTCTGTTTAATCCAGGAACCACTGCTACATGCAGTGCGATCAGTGGAGAAAAGCATTTAGCCAATGACTTGCTGCCTTTCAGTGTCGTATTCCGTACTTAATGATGGCCGCACTGCAAAATTTCTGCGTGTTACAGTGCTATTGTAAATTACATTTGTACCGGGTTTAGTTGGTTTTTATGTTAAAAATCCATTTTAAAATAAAATATAATGTGAAATATTCATTCTGGATGGCTTTATGCCGTACTAAACTGACCTCGGAGAAGAAAAGCATTAAGTCACGCTTCCAAAATTGATTTGAAAAATATGTTTATTAATTTAAAATTGACATTCCTCTAACATATATATAACCTGAATAGTTGCTTCACAATATGTATCACTAATATAGAGTGTTTGTTAAGTTCTGTTCTGTCAATGACTTTTTATTTGTCTCCTGAAAAGTATTGAAAATTGACTTAATACTTTTCAGCTCCGGCCGATTTATTTTGCATTTTTTGATTTATATTTTAGGACCACCAAACACTGGTGGGGATTCGACAAAAAGGAAAAGAGGGGGAAGCGGTCACGAACGCTACCATTCTTACAACATTACAATATCATATTTTACTCGTAAATGTTAAATGTCACAGTTAATTTAACATTATGAATCATTTGGAAAATTGTTCTTAATGAACTGAATAATGAACTCAAGTGTGAAATATTCCGCTACGAGCACGGAGGCGTAATTCAAGAGGAGTTTCTATAATGAGGGGAGTGCACGCGCACGCGATGGCTTCACCCCGTTTTAATGAAGACCTGTAAATCTACTACAGCATAACACAGGATCCGCGTCTTGTTTTATTTAGTGAATGACAAGCAGTATTATCTGTATAAGTAAAGCGTGTTTCAATAGGGTCCGGATTTGTATGTAATAACATACACATATTTTATCTATTTTAACTATTTACTAGTTGAAACCCGTCAAAACATGACGGACAATGGCAAAGATATTTACTGAAGAAGCTTCTTATATAAGTTACATTCTTTGTACGATTACTTTTTGGCACTATTTCAACATAAAGGGCGTCAAAAGATAGCACTCTAAACATTGCAACATAATGCTGGTCATGACTGAAAACGTGATGAGGTAAATAGACCAATACGTTCCAGAGTTTCTCCTTGATCTTTATTGATTGTGATAAAGCATGCCGAGCGAAAAGGAAATTGTTTCCTATTAAAAGGAAATGTACTGTACATGTAAGTGTTTTATCGGAAGGTGATAAATCAAGTCGAAGGATTTGAGCTCTCTGCTTAATATTACCGCACCTATTATATCCGAATCCAAGCAATTTCTTACAATTAATATGTTTCCATATAGGAGTCCTTGGGAAACGAACAGATCTCTAAGAAGCATAACTATGGTTCAAACGTTCGGAGTATGTGGAGGCGAATCACTTAATTCCAAGGAATTTAAGAATTCTATAGTAGGGAAATGAAGGAGCTGGCTTTCATCTGTTAACGCTGATGTATGTGTTTGAACTACTGGATGTACTGTAAGTTCAATGACTTTTAAATTAATATCATTACATTGTTGCAGCCTGTCAAATATTTTATATTCCAGCAGATCTATTTTGCCATCAAAACAGTAAAGGCCAAAGTAACCACGCGTAGATTTTACGCAAGAGAAATACAATGTAGAACAATGTTTACATTTGCTCGTCAAGGACCTTACACTGTACTGCATAATATCTGGAATTGTTTCTGAAATGGTCTATTTAAATTGGATTTTAAATGTGGCTTCGTATTATTCGATAACACTCTAGTGTCCAGCATTAACGGAGCCGCTAAATATTAAATGGCAAATAATACTTCCATTGCTGAAATCAGCAGCGTAGTTAGACTCAATACTCTAAACAAATAATCATTAAACAATTGTCTTATACAATTAAGTTCTACATGACCAGTGTATTCACCGTCCAGAGACTTTCATACTCAAGTTGGTTGCTGAGGAGAATGCGGTGAGACTGATCGCCTATAGTAAAATCCTTATAATTGTTCCTGCCAGCGAAATTTTTTACAATAACTTGAAAACGGAGCTCAGAATGACGTTCTTCATTTTGATATTAACAGTACGAAACTGCTCTAAATCAGCAATTTCCATTACCTGTTATAGGTTATGGCAGTACATTTTGCAGGGGAACATAGAATCTCTTCGCCAACCACTGGAATGAGCATAGGCCTATACTCAATACTCACTTCGGCAGTCACCCTAATGGAGGCAGTTTTAGAATTCTATGTCCCGTGCATGTCAAAAATCGTATTAACACATGGAAGCCCACTCATTCTTGGCTATCGCCTCGGATCCCGGGTTACATTCCCTGCTCTGCCAAGAAATTTAATTCTGGTCTGAGGGCAAAAAAAGGGGCACACTCAGTCTCTTGAGTTATAACTAAGAAGAGGAAGGTTCGTTTCCCCCCTCAACAATCTTGGATGTGGTTTTCCGTGGTTTCCCCCTTCCACTCAAGGCAAATACCGGGATGGTTCCTAACTTTAGGCCTTGGCCGTCTCCTTGCCATGCCCCATCTTAATTACAAATACACACATTAACACAGGTTGTCAGAGAAAAGTTTACACTTACACACCAAAGTACACGGGGCTGAGTGACCACGATGTCGGAGCCCTTCAAACGAATTATGTTTGCCAAGTGTCTCTCATGGCGAATGCAATTGTGGACACGCGCGATTGCCTGGAAAACTACTTTCTTTTAATAATTTAAGAGTATATCGACGATGCATAATTATAACTTTTCGTCTAGGACGCTACCAACTTGACCACCGAAGCATTGGGAATAAATTGAAATATTAAGGTACATAACCAACATACACATTCAACTGTCAGTTTTTGTTCTTCAACATTTCCCTTCTTATATAACTCCATTCCAGTGTACATATCGTAGAAACATCATAGAAAATATTCCCCTCCTTTATCATCATCATCATCTTGAGCAGTTTCCAACCGCTGGTCGGGTCTGCTTGGAACATAAGCCTCTCCATCGTTTCCTGTCCATCCACCATCTCTCGTCATTTACTGTGTCCCAGCACACTCCTCTTTCCTCCACACTCTTCTTAACTCCTTTTGTCCATCTGTCCCTTGGTCTTCCCCTTGGCCTCCTTCCCGTCATTTCCATTCCAAACATCTTCTTCGGTATCCTCTCCTCTTGCATCCTCCTCACATGTCCATACCATTGTAGCCTAGATCGCTCTATTCTATTTTGCAATGGTTCCTCTCTTACCATCTCCCTGACTCTCTCATTCCTTACTCTGTCCATTCTTGTCACTCCTACCCTACTCCTCTGGAACTTCATCTCCACTGCTCGTATTTTATTCTTGTCTCTTTCCTTCATCACCCATGTTTCTGAACCATACGTCAAAATTGGCACAAAGTAAGTCTTGTAGATAATTCCTTTACATTTTTGTGGTACATCTTTATTCCATATCATCCCCTTAACACTCTTGAAAAATCCATCTGCGCACCTTCCCCTCTCATTTATTTCCATCCTATTGCCTCCCTTTTCTTCAATTATGCTTCCCAAGTACTTGAAGCATTCTACTTTCTGCAACTGCTGTCCTCCAAGTGTTATGCCCATATCCAGTCTGTTCTTCTTCCTCGTTGTGATGACCACTTCACTCTTTTGTGCTGAGAACTTCATCCCATATGATAACACTACCTTCTCCCACTCATCTAATTGCTCTTGTACTTCTTCCTCATTCTCTCCCCATACCAGAAGGTCATCAGCAAACAACATTGCCTTCATTTTCCTTTCCCCAATGCTATTTACCACTTTTCGTATGATTTCATCCATCACCACTATAAATAACAGGGGTGAGAGGGCACTTCCCTGTTTCAGACCACTCTCCAGTTGAAACCATTCCGTTCTCTCTCTTCCCACCTTTACACAGCTTTTGCTTCCCTCGTACATTGCTTTCACTCTTGCCACTGTCTCCTTGTTCACTGCTTTTGCTCTCATTGCTTCCCATACCTTGTTTCTATTAATACTATCATATGCTTTCTCAATATCCAAGAAGGTCATCACCAGATCTTTCCCATATTCATAATGGTGTTCTTGTAGCTGTCTTACTGCAAAGATGAGGTCAACTGTTGACCTTCCTGGCCTGAATCCATACTGTTCTTCCCTCAGCCCATCTTCAACTTCTGTCCGAATTCTTCTCTCCAGTACCTTCTCAAATATTTTGGCGCAGTGGCACATGAGTGTAATTCCCCTGTAGTTCTTGCATTCCTTCCTACTTCCCTTTTTAAATATGGGTATTATTATCCCTCTTTTCCAGTCCTCTGGTATTTTCTTCTCCCTCCATATCACTTTCATTACTCGAAAGAGCCACTGTGTTCCTATCACCCCTGCTGCTCTCACCATCTCCACACTCACTTCGTCTATTCCCGGTGCCTTTCCCCCTTTCATCTTCTTTAATGCTTCCTCCACTTCTTTCCATGTCAATTCCTTCTCTGAAATGTCTTGGTCACTGTCTGTTTCTTCCTCCACAATGTCCACTACACTGGTTTTAGTTGGATTTAGGAGTTCCTTGAAGTATTCTCTCCAGATAACCTTTACATCTTCCATATTTTCGACCTCCTTTCCATTCCTGTCCACCATTCTGACATTTTCCCCTGTATCTCTTCTCTTTGTCTTTATCATTCCATACAACACTTTCTTACTGCCATCACAGTCCTCCTCCATCATTTCTGTCCATTTCTCCAGCCATTTCTTTTTCTCTTCCTTCACTACTTCTCCTGCTTCTTTCTTCCGCTCTTGGTATTCTTCCCTTGTTCTGTCTGTCCTCTGTTGGAACCATTTCCCCTCCTTTATAATTCTCATAGATAACTATCACGTGAAAACGCGCCATGTCTTGTGTTTTAAATATATATACGCAATGCTGCTGCATCTGTTGTCAGTTACTGGAACTATATGGACGAGGTACTGCCATCTGTTGTCAGTTACTGGAACTGATTGCAGATATTAAAAATTCCTCTCGGCACGCCGGAAGGCGGAGGTAGATTTCACCGGGCAAACTAGGGGATAGGCTATAATAGGCAAAATATGCAGGTTTTCGTAGGAGGATCAGACCTCATTTATTGCGAGAAAGTATTTTACAATTGGAGGTTAGTTAAAATTTTGTCGTCTTTCTATGCATATTTTTAACATTTTACTGTCTTATGGGGATGGTAACCTTCTTGTCATTTGGGGTTCATTTTTATACTTGTGATCACACTGTCCTTATGCAAGGTTTGGAACTAATGTGTAACTAACTAACAGTCTGTTACTTCTTCACGCAAAATTTTATCTCCCGCAGAGATGTTGGTTAGTTCCTCAGTTTAGGGGCTGCGACAAGGTGGTCATGTAATCCCGTGTACATTGGGTGTGTGTAGAATCTGTCTGATAAACGGTGTTATTTGTGATGACTGTATTAGTCTGTAATTCAGGTAAGGTGTGCAGACGGTCAATTTAAAGTAGTAGTACCTAATTTTGTACCAAATACTAACGTCAACGACACCTAGCTGTGAACTTGGCTGCTAGATGCCACCGCAACCAGCAACTTGTAACGAACGTTGTAACTTCCCCTCCGAAGGAAAGCATGCTGACGGATTTTTAGCGCTCTTAGAAAATCTGGCGACTTTGGCCGGCTTTGAACCAGCGACCTTAGGCATAGAAGTTCAGCATGCTACCAATTAGCCGCTTCCCTCATAGTCAGATGGAACAAGAAGTTCCGTGACGAACTAAAGAGCCTACTTTTCTTAAAATTAAGATTCATGCCATAGATTAATCTACAGTATATGAACCAATCTAGAATAATGACGAAATTAAGTGGGTAATATCGACATGTCTTAATTAGTTCGAAATAAGGTATACAAGGCATAATGTAGCCTAATAGAGCAATACAGTTGGCAGCTCTGGTGATTGAATATATTCTTACTTCCATCTCCTAAGGTACAGAATACAAAATGTGGTTGAAGTTCAAAGGACGTTACATGGATTTAGACATTGGATATATTAGTACACGTAAAAGCATGTTGGCAACAATGTCATGCGAGTGCTGGTCAGAAATAATCTGAAATATTATATCTTTTTGTGCCAATTTTGGATGAAATCCATTTGTTGGTATAGAAGTTACATGTATTTAAAAATTGGTCCTATCAGCAGGCTTAGAATCATGTTGGTAGAACTGACGTATATAAGTTACTCAAAATTAATGTAAAATGTCAGCTAATTTACGTGTGCATATTTTAAAGCTGTCGGCTTGCATACTTTCTGATATATTTGGATACAAAATAGAGAGCAATTATTAACAGTTGGCAGCCCTGGTGGCTCTTAAGAATACACTCAGTCATATCTGTTTATGTACACATATTACATACAAAATTTGATTGAAATCCAATTTATAGTGTAGAAGTTATATGCATTTAAAAATTCGACTTATCAGAAGGCTTAAAAATATTTTGGCAACGCTGTCATGTAAGGCCACCTGGAAATTAAACTGAAATAGTATTATCTACATGTGTGCCAATTTTAGAATAGCTCCCATGTATACCTTCCAAGATATTCAACATGGAGATCAAATTTCTAGTGCGTTTTTTTAGCAGTTGGTAGCACTGGCATCTTTTTCAAATATGGGCCTGAGATATTCCGGTATACAACTTTACTCATACTAAATTTGGTTTCGATTGCTGCAGCCGTTTAGGAGTTGATAGGAGGGGGGGGGACACACACACACACAGCCAGACAGACAGAAGGACTGACAGACAGACAGACAGAAGGACAGACACATTTTCCCGGATCGATCTCATAAGTCTACTTTTTCCTCATTTTTGCAAAGTGTGAAAAGTAGGCTAAAAGTGAATGTGATCTCGTCAATGGCGTTGTCTTGGCAACCTCTGATAGATCATCCCTTATCAATTTAAAAGCGTTGTTATGGTAACCTCTGATGGCACTTGGCATTTTTTAAAATTCCGAAATCATTTTTCTCATCCCTTGGCGTAATGGTGGGTCATATCAAAAATTCTTTCAGACAAAAGTTTTAGGTAATTATTAGGGGAATATTTTCCATTTTGTACGGTTTAGATATTGTGCCTATTAAGAGAGATATGATTAATGTTTCCCGAAAAACCCACTTTTTTCCACCCCTTTGGTCAATGGTTGGTGCTATCAAAAAACTTATTTGACATAAATTTTTGGCACTTATCCGACACATATTATGAACTTTAAATGGATTCGATATTTCACGTATTAAGAGAGTTATAGCGAAATTTCACTTTTTCGAAAAAAGCCCCCCATTTTCACCCCCTTCGACCGATTTTTCCCAATAACGAACTTGACCGAGATTTTATAGGGATACATATTATGTAAAATATTCAAAGTGATTGGTACAAAATTACGGCAGTTATCGTGTCCACAAGAAACTGATATATATATATATATATATATATATATATATATATATATATATACATATATACATAAATTATATATAAACTTTTGAACTGACGGTGGTTTTGGGGTCTGGGGGATGTGAAACGCGAAGATATGTCGAAATTTTCCGGAAGTCGAAACATGGTACCCATTGCAATAGTTAGCTTTCTAATGAAATCTACCTAAAAAGGCGTTTTGGTGAGTTGTTGGCGATTTATAAAAGAAAACGCCTTGTGTTTAAATATATAGATGACAATGTAAATCGTGGAGAAATCCTTACTTTACGGAATAAATTTAAAATATGTCAAGACAATGTATTATCATTAGCCAGAAATAATAATTGGGAAATAACATTACATGTTTGAGGTGGGATTCGAACTGCTCAGACTATGCAAGAATGCATTCCGGGTTCCGCAATGTTACCCCTGAGCCATCCAGACAACGGACTTCGATTGTAATATTAAGTTATCTAAACATCAAACGCACTCAAATGCCTGTTGAAGTTCTTCAATATATCCCTCCCTTTATGTATCTATTCCAGTGTATATCGTCAGAACATCATAATGCGATATTTATCCTCTTTTTTTTTAACCCTCCAGGTTGGTGGAACCCACGGACTCAGCGAGGGAACTCACCACTACCGCCTCTACGGGCAGTGTCCTAGAGCTGGGAACATCGAATCGGAAGGGATACAACTGGTGAGGTGGGATTGGCACCTCGCCCAGGCGGCCTCACCTGCAAAGCGAACAGGGGCCTCATGAGGGAAGGTAAGGGATGGTTAGGATGGATAGACAAGGAAGAGGGAAGGAAGCGGCCGTGGCCTTGAAGAAGGTACCATCCCGGCATTTGCCCGAAGACGAAGTGGGATACCACGGAAAACCACTTCGAGGATGGCTGAGGGGGAATCGAACCCCCTCTACTCATTTGGGCCACCCGAGGCTGAGTAGACCCCGTTCCAGTCCTCGTACCACTTTTCTAATTTCGTGGCAGAGCCGGGAATCGAACCCAGGACCTCCGGGGAGGCAGCTAACTATGCTGACCGCTACGCTACGGAGGCGACTCCACTTTTTAATTCTCATAAACAAAGATCACACTACGATACGGTGGGTATTTTATCCGCCATTTCTCTCGTGAAAGAACGCCATTATGCGCTCGCGCAGTCGCCACAAATAATACATTTTTCTTTAATCATTTAAAAATATACTCTAACATACAGTATATCTTCCTTTTAAAGACACTCTGCAAATCTACATGCCAAGAGCTCTCGTTAGAATGCATTACGAAGTCAATCGGTTAAGACGTTTTCTCAATCTCGATGTTACAAAAATCACCTTAGTGTTTTAAATATATAGATTTACATATAACTAACAGCTATGGCAAATACGTAATGATATGAACTTAATCATTATTTTCCATGAACATTAGACTGCTAATGAAAACAAATGCATACAATAACATATGTCAAAATCAACCATAGATTACAACACAACAGTTATTAGTCAAGGACCATCTGTATTTTCCACATCGCATCAAATATTGTCATTGGAGCTTTCCACGGTGGGTGAGTGGATATCGTATCGGTCTACTAACCCCAAGATTGCAGGTTCACTCCTGGCCGTGGTAAGTGATTTTTTTTTTGAAAGACGGCAAAAATACGATACGCATGTCATACGATGTTGGCATGTCAAAGAACCCATTTGAATTCAGTAGGCCGAGTTCATAATGGCAAAATTAATCTCGGGAGTTTCCGCTAACACAAAGTTCCTCATTTCTCTACTAGAAAGCGCTATAGTGTTCAATGAGCATAGATATCTAACATCTAATTCGACATTTAAGCTACCCTCTGGGTGTAAAATAACAAAGCTTGCACCCGGGGCCATGCGATATTATTATTATTATTGGAGCAGAGGATGATTACAATAAACATTTCGACCTATGTTCCACCCAGCAAAGAGAAAGATCGTATCAAGATTGTTTTGAGAACAATTTTAGTCTATTTATGGCAATACAAACACATTTTTTTAGATTGATGTCATTTTCTCACAAAATTATTTTATATTATTAAATTAAAGCCCACATTCGAGGCAGATCTGTTTATACAGGGTGTATTTGATATAATGGAAGTCTGTTACCCTGGTGATAGAAGAGACTAGTGTAAGTAAATATCTTCATGAAATTTAGTCGTATCTTAATTAGTGTAGCTGGAATTGTATGACTACCCATTATTATTCCCGTTTTTCCAACGGGGCCGGGGATGAGATGCGATGGAAGTCTTTGTGGCGATGGTTTTTACGGCCGGATGCCCTTCCTGACGCCAACCTCAGGAGAGGAGTTAATGAGAGATGAAATGAATTATGGAGAATGAAACTGGGCAAGGATGTGGAAGGAAGCGGCCGTGGCCTGTCAGAAGGTACCGTCCCAGCATTTGCCTGGTGTTGAAAATGGGAAACCACGGAAAACCATTTCAAGGACGGCCGACGGCGGGGCTCGAACCCACGCGTCTACCGAGTCAGCAGAGAGCTTTGCCCCATGACCTAATGCTGCGCTTTAGCCAGCGTAGCCACTACTGTCGGTAATTAGTGTAGCTGGAATTAAATCTCAAAAATCGTCGGTCAATGTCTTGGAAAAGGGCTTAGTCTGCGTTCCCCTCAGTAGCACAACTGACTTCTCCCCGTCGCCCTCCCCTCCAACGCGGAGGAATATTGACAAGAGTCTGGCGTTTAATGACCTCTTCGTCTTGTCTGCCAATGGCATTGAAATACACGAACCGAGCCAATGAACAGCTGATTCACACCTTCATGGGGAGTGGCTACATGACTAGTGATGGTGGATCTGTTTAGGATTTTGCCAGCCTCGTGTTTATGCATAGAAAATAGAAATCCTAAAGATTTGGTAAATTAATTTAAGGAACTGTTGGTCTATCTTTGTGTGAAGAGAGTGCAACAACTGTGATAAAAACATTAATAATATTATTAATATAGAAGGCTACTACTATTGTACTAATAATAGCAATAATAGACTTTTAGACACACTAACTTCTTTTATACGGGGCTACATGACCACTTTGTCGCAGCCCCTAAACTAAAGAACCAACCTAACTTCTTTTACGTGTTTGTTTGTGTTTTTTTTTTTTTGGTATGTCGAGTTGCCACACTTTTATGTACGCAGGATTTTTTGTACGTGCCATGAAATCCATGGATATGATCGTATTAGATCACATTCACATACTACACGCCTGAACGTAGATCGCACCCTAGGAATGGTTATCATTCTACCACCAGAGCTACACCTGCTGACTCTTATTACAGTATTATTATTATTATTATTATTATTATTATTATTATTATTATTATTATTATTATTATTATTATTTTCGGTTTATACAGAACATATAACATATTTCTGGTATATTACAACGTAACTATACGGGCTTCAGTGAACCAAAATATAGCTACGGAAACAGCAACTTCTAAGCTAGAATTTCGCTACCCATGAACTTCCGAACGATTCTGGTTGTCGATAGAACTACTGCCTTCTGCATTAGTTTGTAGAGCCCAATATCCAGATCCAGTTCTTTAAGGCCTTGGAGCAAGGAACTTGGGATCACTCCCGTACTCGAGACAATGATAGGTATGGTCTTCACTCGCTCTACATGCCATTGTCTTTTGATAGGGTCGACCAACTCGCTGTATTTGCTGATCTTTTCAATGTGTTTTGACTGGAGATTCTTGTTGTTAGGAATCGCAACATCAATCAATGTAGTTTGCTTGGTTTTCTTGTTTACAACCACCAGATCCGGCCTGTTGTGTGATACCGATTGATCAGTCAAAATAGTTCGGTCCCAATACAGTTTGTATTCATTGTTTTCAAGAACACACTCTGGCTGATATTGGTGGTACGGAACTTTCTTTCCTTTCAAAAGCTGAAACTTATCAGCCAACTCCTGATGCAAGATTTTAGCAACTGCATCATGCCTTTGTTTGTGCTCTGTTGCCAGGAAATATCTACATGCAGATGTAATATGCTGTATTGTTTCTGACTGTTGACATCCGTAGCGGCACTTATCATCTGGTACAGCGGGATCTTTTACAATGAACTTGAGGTAGTTCCTTGTAGGGATGACTTGGTCTTGAATTGCTAGCATAAAACCTTCAGTTTCTGGAAAGATCTGTCCTGAAGTGAGCCAGTAGTTTGACGCAGTTATATCAACATTTGCTTGACTCACCTCATTTGGATGTCTTCCGTGCAAAGGTTTTGCTTTCCATGCTTCCATCTTCTGAAGGTCAGTATGTAGGAGGTGTTGAATCTCTTGCTGACACAAGACCAGTGGCGTTGATCTGTCCGCCTCACTGATGGCTCTGTGAAGTACAGATGACCTCGCTTCTGCGTAGAAGTACTCCCTAAGGCTGACTATCTGCCGTTTCATCTGATTATCAATGTCAACGAACCCACGTCCACCTAGGCTTCTGGGTAGAGTCAATCGCTCTATTGAAAATCGTGGGTGGTGTTTCCTTCCTTTTGTGAGCATCGTTCTCATTTTTCGTTCAAGTCCTTCGATGTCCGTTTTGCACCATTTGATTATGCCAAAGGAGTAGCTCAGCACAGGTACAGCATACGTGTTAACAGCTTTCACTAAGTTTTTGCTGTTCAAGTGCGTTTTTATAATTTGTTTTAATCTTTTGACAAATTCACAGGACAGATCTTTCTTTATTGACACATGGTCAATATGCTTAGCTTGTTTTACTCCTAAGTATTTGTAGGTGTCTTCTGCCAACATAGCCCTAATATGCTGTCCATCTTCCAGCTCATACCCGGACTTCTGTACTTTTCCTCTCACCACCTTTAGTGTCCGACACTTGTCCAAACCAAATCCCATTTGTATGTCTCGTGAGAATGCTTCAACTATTCTCAACAAGTTTTCCAGATGCGACTCTGTTTCGGCATAGAGTTTAAGGTCGTCCATGTATAGCAGATGATTTAGCCGAGTACCAATTCTCTTTCCAATCTTGATAGAAAAGCCGTAGTGAGTAGAGTTAAGCTGGGTAGATAAAGGATTCATTGCCAGGACAAACCATAAGGGGCTAAGGGAGTCTCCTTGAAAGATGCCTCTCCGAATCGATATCACATCTGTTCGTATATCTCCGCGTGGCGTACTGAGACACAGTCTAGTTTGCCATGCTGACATAACCCTTTCCAAGAAACTGACAAATACCTCATTGATCCTATACAATCGCAGCACTGCTACTAGCCAGTCATGGGGCACAGAATCAAAGGCCTTCTTATAATCGATGAACGCCATATGAAGGTTTCGGTGATTTAAGTGTGCCTGGCCACACACAACTGAGTCAATTATTAGTTGTTCTTTGCACCCTTTTGAACCCTTTTTACAACCTTTCTGTTGCACGGCAATTATATTGTTTCTTTCACAGTGTGCATATATCCTGTTAGCCAAGCATGATGTAATGATCTTATACAACGTGGGCAGACATGTGATGGGACGATATTTTGTAGGATCCCATGTATTCTGAAGATCTTTTGGAAGCAAATATGTGATGCCACGTGTGATGAATTCGGGTAAGCTATCAGGATGAAGGATGGAATCATTAATGAACTCACCTAGTCGATTGTGGATGCTCCAGAACTTCTTATACCAAAAATTCTGAATCTGGTCAGGGCCAGGGGCTTTCCAATTCGCTAAGTTGTTGATAACTTCCTTAATATCATTTGTGGTGAATTTCTCGTGCTGCATTTGCTCAAATCTTTGGGAAGCTTGCTGTTCTTCTCATACCCAACTTGATTGAGTGTCATGATGAGATGGTGTAGACAGACGTTTTCCCCAAAATCCTTGAACTTCATCTTTAGTCGGATAGCTTTTGTCGGCAGAAACCTTTATCTTACCCAGAGTCTGATAGAATCTTCTCTCTGAGTTGGCGAAAAGGAAGTTATCTTTCTTCCTCTTCATACTCTCCCTATACTTTGCAAGTCTGGCGGATAAAACAGACAGCCTTTGTTTCAAGGTATCTAAGCACTCTTCAGGTGTTGAATTCGGTACATCTCGCTGTGTGTGGGCTGTGTTTTGTCTCATTATATGCTCAGCTTTCCTCAGTAATTTTCTTGTTCTTGTACCACGAACATATTGTGTCATTCTAGCAATATCTGCCCTGAGCAGATTATTATTATTATTATTATTATTATTATTATTATTATTATTATTATTATTATTATTATTATCATCATCATCTACATGTGGTGCTAGTATTGAGACAGCTTACCATCGCCAGCCGATATGCAAGTCGGGGCGTGATGGCGCAGCGGTCCAGTTGTTGACCTCTCACCACGGCGGACCGGGTTTGATTCCCGGTCAATGCATGTGAGATTTTCGAAGTGAAATGCCATGTCCTGTGGTTCGGATTCCACATAAAAAGGAGGTCCAGTAGCTCATGATCACGAAATTTACGGACATGTAAAACCACAAGCTTTCTTACTTCCCACCATCGACAGCCACAAGATGATTTTCCGTGGCATCCCACGAGTCCAAAGTTGGAATGTCCCTTCTTAAGACCACGGCTGCTTTCTTTCCTACCCCCGTGATGTAGGCATGCGCATTTAATCGTGCACCACGAACGCAGCAAGTCCGGTGATTGGAGGCCCAAACTTAGCACCGACAGTGGCTATCCTGAGTTTGGATTTCCCTGGATTTTTCCACGCGCTTTCCAAGCACATGCCGGGATAGTATGGTACTTGGAGTCCCGGCGCACCAACCTCATTCACGACCCTAATAACTACAGCTACACATACTACTACAGTCACCAGAGAAACACAGTTTATCAGACAATTCCAACACTCACCCATCTACACGGGGCTGATAAACAAATGTCCCAAGCCCCTAAAATGAATTAACAACAACCATCACAACAAGCTTTCAAGTCTCTTCCAAAATATTTATTTACTGAACGTCCTAAACCATTGGAACCCTACTTAAAAATAAATAACATTCAGTAAAGATATAATCTTTTATTATGTGTTTAATAATAATAACAATAATAATATGTTGTTAGACACACTATTTTTATTTTTTGCGGGGATGTCAAGATTCCGGAATGTTGTGTGCACAGAATTTCATGTAGGCCCTACGTGCCATTACATCCATCAGTATATGGCTGTCGTATTTGTTCACCTTCATGTATTACATGACAGAGCCTACATCGAACCCTCGAGAAGGATAACACACTATTTATTACCTGAGCTGCACAGCCTCGCTATCATTTAATTATTATTATTGTGTTATACAGTACATACTGTATAACACATTGCTGGTACATCATAACATAACAATACGGGCTTCAGGGAACCAAAATATTGTTACTGAAACAGCCACTTCAAAGCTGGAAGTCAAAATCGCTACCCATGCATTTCCAGACGATTCGGGTTGTTGAGAGAACAACTGCCTTCTGCATTAGTTTGTACAGTTGAGTATCCAGATCTAGATTTTTAAGGCCTTGGAGCAGGGTACTTGGGATCACGCCCGTACATGAGACAATGATAGGTAGGCCCTATGGTCTATCAGTTCTACATGCCATTGCCTTTTGATAGGGCCGACGAACTCGCTATATTTGCTTTATTGTTATTATTATTATTAATATTATTATTATTATTATTATTATTATTATTATTATTATTTTCTTCTTAGTCGTTTACCCTCCACGTTGGTGGAACCCACGGACTCAGCGAGGGAACTCACCACTACTGCCTCTACGGGCAGTGTCCTAGAGCTGGGAACATCTAATCGTAGGGGATACAACAGGTGAGGTGTGATTGGCATCTCGCCCAGGCGGCCTCACCTGCAAAGCGAACAGGGGCCTCATGAGGGAAGGTAATGGATGGTCAGGATGGATAGGCAAGGAAGAGGGAAGGAGGCGGCCGTGGCCTTGAAGAAGGTACTGTCCCCGATAATCCGGATAGTAGGCTGTCAGATATCCGCCCCCTCAATCGGATTGCCAATAATCAATCGCACCGGCACAGCTACATCAATGAAAATGGCACTGACAGATACTACCGAGATTAGAGCACAGTAGTTAACAAGAAATTATTGTGGAACACACCAAAATATACGGGGTTCATACTTACCTTTTACTTACCTATTCAAATTAATCTTGGGTATGGGTTGCCAACTGGATCACTTAAAAGTATGCCCTCACAATAACCTCCACCATGATATTTAAAATGAACCAAGACGGAAACAAGAAACTTTAAACTGTACAATAATTTATTTCACATAAAGGAATAATATAACAAAAATTGAACAACAAAATAAACGTGGCAATCATAAGCCATTGTCAATGTAATCATGTCCTCCTGTAGGACTTGTAGACTTTGCATACAAAATTTCAGCTTTCTAGCTCAAAAGAACGTAATAATAATAATACACTTGGAATGGATAAGGGAGTTGGGACGAGACATATAGCAATTGTTTTCCTTTTAATAAACATCACACTTTATTTATAATCGCAAGCCTGCTATGTAGACGACCTTGGCCTCTATCATACAGTTGTCAGGCCACCTGCACCATGTCGCATGCTTGCATCGTCGAATGGGCTCACCTGTCCAGCCAACGTTAGCATATGCTAGTTACATCAGAGCCTAGCTCCTTTTCAAAACACTTTAAATGTTCACGTCTCAGCTCAAATATTATCACGCAAATCTTTTAAATGCTCCATTCAAATATCACTGGATTACTCTAATAATCCCAAAACTTGTTTAACTGTATAATCCATTGTGGTGTTTGAAGCCATATTTTCAGTGTTGCCTTAGTAAACAAGAGTTTAGTGCTTTTCAGTCGGTCAACACGAATGTACCCAAAAGAGATGGGTTATGCCCTAATCCTGAAATAAATTACATGAGATTAATAAAACACTAGGATGACCAGTTTCGATCGTCAAGCGATCATCATCAGATCCAATACACTTAGGCTATAAAATCTATGTTTGAAATACAGGTGAAAATATTTACAATATGTAAAGATAGCTTTCACGACGAAAAACACAACCGCTAGGCACCTCCTAAATAGTAATCTAAATAAACGTGACCCGTATTCAAGGTCAGGGGTATATTCTATAACGTGCCAAGACACCGATTGTCAAGCTAATTACATCGGGCAGAGTGGAAGGCGAGTAGACACACGTTATAATGAACATAGAAATGCGATAAGATACGGAACACATTCAGCCGTGTGCGAACATATGTGTGACGCAGGGCATAGCTTTACCAACATAGAGTCGGACCTTAAAATAATCCATCACGAATCGAAAGGCAGAGCTCTTGACATAAAGGAAGCAATCGAGATACACCTAGCCAAACGAAACAATCCCAACAATCTAAATGAACACACGTTCATGGAGAGCTCACCCCTCTTCACGCTACTAAAAAACACACCCTGTCGGAAACAAAACACAATTTAGCGACACAGCCAAGCTAGATAAAAAAAGGGGGGAAATTAGGGGGTTTTTAATAGGTAAATGTTATCTGGATCAGGTGTACGATGTACCTTTCTTCTGCAATAAACCAAGGCCCATATTAGAGGCAGTATTAAAGGTGCCGGGACGTCCTCATAAGACCGTCAACGCTTAGTTCGAATGGGTTATGCTCCACGCGTGGCGAGGACTAATCCACGGTCTTTAATAGTTGTAGATCCACCTCATTCAATAACATACATCTTATCTAGGTTGGCAACACCTCACATAAACACATCGCGATCACTCCCCACAGCACGTAGGGACAGGGGGGGAAGGCAGGGAAAAACCAGTCGTTAAGATAACCACCGCAGTCGTCCGCACAGCGAGTTCAAGTGAGCACGGAAACTGCGAATAGCTGTAGTACGGAAGACAATCAGATAAGTAGTTAGCCTAAAATTTTTATAGTTTAACCATAGTTTACAACCATATAATCTCTCTAAAGTACAATCTCCGGATAGCCATCACCATTTAGCATTTCACCTAACATATATACTGCATTTAGCATACACTGACAGTTGCAGTACCAATACTGCAACTAAATAATTGTACATATTGTAAATATTTTCACCTGTATTTCAAACATAGATTTTATAGCCTAAGTGTATTGGATCTGATGATGATCGCTTGACGATCGAAACTGGTCATCCTAGTGTTTTATTAATCTCATGTAATTTATTTCAGGATTAGGGCATAACCCATCTCTTTTGGGTACATTCGTGTTGACCGACTGAAAAGCACTAAACTCTTGTTTACTAAGGCAACACTGAAAATATGGCTTCAAACACCACAATGTTCACGGCTAGTCAGGCAAATCGTGAAGCCAAGAAATTCAAATCACTCAGGCTTAAACTCATGAATTTAGACAAGTCAATTTGGTTCAACAAAAAATGTATAGAACTAAACCTCACCCCTAAATACGTACCAATTAAAACCGTACCGAACACACCAGCCTCGATCATTTCAACTAAACAAGCCAAAGCGCTTTGGATAAAAAACGAATTAAGATTTGCATACATAAGAAAGCAAAAAATTAACCAACAATTATACGACATTCAATTGCAACTAAGTAATTTCTGGCACGCAGCCCAATGGGACAGCTTCACCGAACACCTACATGACACCATCAAAATCAGAGCAACGAGGAAGCATGAAACGCTAGAAAATAAATTAAGAAAACTAGGAGAAACACAGAACCATCAATCTAACGAACAACACACGAATAACAATGAATTCAATTTCCACAGCAGAGTAAACAACAGAACGAACGTAACCTTTTCTCAAGGTGAAATGAATATGTTAGACAAAGGTTTGAAATACAACTGCACAGACGCACACACGAACCACAATATAAAACAGTTAATCACAGATATTGAGATAGCCAGTCACAAGCTCCCAGCAGAAGACAGGGAATTAACCAAAAATCTCGCCACCAACGAAGCCAAAAAAATCCTCAAACGAGAGGGCGATAGCAATAACATTCAAAACAACAAACAAATCAAAGAAATAAAGTCGTTGAAACAAAAAATAAAAGAACATGACTTAATCATCACAAAAGCAGATAAGGGAAACACTACAGTAATTTTGAATAAAACAGAATACATTGAAAAAACAGTCGAATTCCTAAACAACAACGAAATCAAGGAATTAACAAAAGACCCCACCAACAAATTCCAAAAACAAATAAAAAGTGCGCTAAAAGAAACAGAACACATACTGACCAAAGCTGAAAAATCAAAACTAATAAACATGAACCCGAAAATACCGTCATTGAGGGGACAACCAAAAATACACAAAAAGGAATGCCCAATGAGACCAATAGTCAATTGTAGGAATGCCCCTAATTACAAAATCAGCAAAGAGTTACTAAAAATCTTAAAATGCCGTCTTTCCAACGACAAAAACAACTCTGTAAAGAACACAACAGAACTAGTAACAGCATTGAACACCCTACAAATGAAACCTAGCTTCAGGCTAGTATCCTTCGACGTAACTAACATGTACACCAATATTCCGATTATTGAAGCAATCAACACTATCGAAAACAACTTAAAATCCAACAATTCGGTAAAAGAAATTGAAGAGATTGTGAGATTACTGAGGGTCGTTCTCACCCAAAACGTGTTTCAATTCGACAATAAAATATACACACAGAGAGAAGGCCTAGCAATGGGATCGCCACTAAGTGGGTTAATCGCTGACATCTTCATCAATGCACTAGAAAATGCGTTCTTAGAAAAGACTTCAACAAAGGGAATAGTAATATGGAAAAGATACGTAGATTATGTAATTTGCATCTACGATACTGAACTAACAAGCGAAGAAACAATTCTCCAATCCATTAATAGCCTTCACCATTCTATCAAATTCACTAAGGAATCCGAAATAGACCGGAAAATAAATTATCTCGATATAACTATTGAACGTAAAGACAACGACCTTTCATATTCCATATTCCGGAAAGCAACACAAACCTCGCATGCAATCGACAATCAGTCTAATCACCCCAGTACGCACAAACTAGCGGGTTTCAATTCAATGGTGCACAGGGCTTTAAACATACCCATGTCAAAAGACAACTATAATAAGGAAATAAGAACTATTATGCAAATAGCAAAGGAAAACAACTTCTCGCCAAGCAAAATAAATCAAATTATAGCCAAACATAAAAATAAAGATAAAACGATTCCCAAACCGGACAGTAATGAGAAAAAATTTGCGCGTTTCAACTATGTGAATGCGAATACATATAAAATCACTAACCTATTCAAAAAGCAAGGCATAAAGATAGCTTTCACGACGAAAAACACAACCGCTAGGCACCTCCTAAATAGTAATCTAAATAAACGTGACCCGTATTCAAGGTCAGGGGTATATTCTATAACGTGCCAAGACACCGATTGTCAAGCTAATTACATCGGGCAGAGTGGAAGGCGAGTAGACACACGTTATAATGAACATAGAAATGCGATAAGATACGGAACACATTCAGCCGTGTGCGAACATATGTGTGACGCAGGGCATAGCTTTACCAACATAGAGTCGGACCTTAAAATAATCCATCACGAATCGAAAGGCAGAGCTCTTGACATAAAGGAAGCAATCGAGATACACCTAGCCAAACGAAACAATCCCAACAATCTAAATGAACACACGTTCATGGAGAGCTCACCCCTCTTCACGCTACTAAAAAACACACCCTGTCGGAAACAAAACACAATTTAGCGACACAGCCAAGCTAGATAAAAAAAGGGGGGAAATTAGGGGGTTTTTAATAGGTAAATGTTATCTGGATCAGGTGTACGATGTACCTTTCTTCTGCAATAAACCAAGGCCCATATTAGAGGCAGTATTAAAGGTGCCGGGACGTCCTCATAAGACCGTCAACGCTTAGTTCGAATGGGTTATGCTCCACGCGAGGCGAGGACTAATCCACGGTCTTTAATAGTTGTAGATCCACCTCATTCAATAACATACATCTTATCTAGGTTGGCAACACCTCACATAAACACATCGCGATCACTCCCCACAGCACGTAGGGACAGGGGGGGAAGGCAGGGAAAAACCAGTCGTTAAGATAACCACCGCAGTCGTCCGCACAGCGAGTTCAAGTGAGCACGGAAACTGCGAATAGCTGTAGTACGGAAGACAATCAGATAAGTAGTTAGCCTAAAATTTTTATAGTTTAACCATAGTTTACAACCATATAATCTCTCTAAAGTACAATCTCCGGATAGCCATCACCATTTAGCATTTCACCTAACATATATACTGCATTTAGCATACACTGACAGTTGCAGTACCAATACTGCAACTAAATAATTGTACATATTGTAAATATTTTCACATGTATTTCAAACATAGATTTTATAGCCTAAGTGTATTGGATCTGATGATGATCGCTTGACGATCGAAACTGGTCATCCTAGTGTTTTATTAATCTCATGTAATTTATTTCAGGATTAGGGCATAACCCATCTCTTTTGGGTACATTCGTGTTGACCGACTGAAAAGCACTAAACTCTTGCTGTATAATCCAAATGTTTAACTGGCGTTGTTTAGAGAATAATAACAAAATCGCTTAATTTTTATAACAAAATGCTCCTTAAGTATTTATAACATTTTAAATTGTTTATCATCTTGTCAAACGACAATTGAAAAATTTATACAGGCCTCTATTAATCCCTTTCGTTTCCAATTATTATTAAAGATATTTACATAATTATTTACAATATTTATATTATTTATTTTAGAAATACATTAAACCACACGTCTATCCGGTTGATAATTACTCAAATCGTGTTGATATAATCGACCAATGAAGGTTAGTTATATTTAAATGTTAGATTCAGGTTTAATAAGGTTTAATAATTATTATTATTATTTGTGACGGTAACCTCCATTCAAAATCGTTATCTCAAATTATTTAAACACTTTTGTTAATTTTAACAGTAACTTCACATGATTAATTTTCAAAGGACCTGGACAATACACTCAGCGGAAAAATACCTCGCTCCAAACGCACAAAATTGCACAAAATAGGCCCAGAATTCATCATATATCTCAATATATATGGCATCAAAATCTTCCACAATACATACAAAAACCTCCACTTACA
The DNA here is from genome assembly GCA_946902985.2 of Meconema thalassinum. Classification (NCBI taxonomy): domain Eukaryota; kingdom Metazoa; phylum Arthropoda; class Insecta; order Orthoptera; family Tettigoniidae; genus Meconema; species Meconema thalassinum. The sequence continues at coordinate 596,275,468 of OX336388.2, read as the reverse complement.
AATTCATTAACTTCATTAATATTCCTGTGGGAACCTCCTTCACTTATTCAAGGGCATTATTCATCAGCGACTTTTACACGTCCACTGAACTAACGATTATACATCCATAGTTCCACTTTAAAAATTCTTATATTCATTTATTGTATCAAAACTGTTATTATATTTTACCTTCGTGGGTTTCATTCATGAATCGATATGAAGTAAAAATTTGCCAATCACAAATAAATTTTATAGCAAATACGATTAGACACGCCTCCCTGGTCTATCAAAATTGAGATTAATATCTTCAAAGTATCGCAGTATAAAAATACTATCTTCAATCAAAGTTCATCTAAACTGCATAAATAGTCGAATAGAATACAATTAGACTGTGGAATGCAAACATTATTGTTCCAATCTAGAATTGAGAAAAACTCCTATCAAATGTTCATTACTATAGTGTATTCAATAAATCGTAATCAAAGTTCATATTTCATAAAATTGTCTATAATGCAATGGTATTTCAGAACTGACGATAAATGTCTATGTTGCAATCATGTTCATAAAACGACTAGTATTTCCAAGATCGTCGATACAGTAATAGATTTTAACGCTCTAAAATCTTTTAATTATTCTTCTTTCTTGAGGATGACAGAAAATTGGTCAAAGTAATTTACTGAATTGAATTACTTTAATAAAATGACACGCTGTCTGACTTCAAATTTGCCATAGAAAATCGTTAACTTTACAGTCAAATCGTGACTACAAAAATATGCAAATTTCTGAAAGAATGTAAATTATATCAGTCTCAACTGATCCAAAATTATTTAAATGTGCCAATGACATAACAATGTCTCAATAAATCGTCGAAAAAGGCATAAATCATCAAAGTGTACTGAGTACAGAAATATCAAGCAAGAATATGGGGCAAAATATATGAGACAGAAAATATGGGAAAAATGGTTGCTCAGATATCGCTAAATGACTCAAATAAAACAAGAAACGTTCACGACTACCTTATCTGTTGATTGAAGTTCTAGAGGAAAATCTTCCAAAGAAGACTGCTGATGGTTCCATTTCACCAACGTAAAGATGTGCTCCGACCTCGAACCTGGAACCAGCGCCTTCGGAGAATAGAACTGCTTCCTCCTCCGGAAATTGCACTGCTCCGTGTAGACGATAGACATCCTTCTGGCAAAACTCTTCTTTGTGAGCCGGGTCTACCCTGGCCTCTCTTGATAGTTCCCTGAAGTTCTGGTAGCAATTCGCCATGAAGTTTATTGCAATAATTTCCGCAGAAATGTTCATAATTGTAGAGTATGAAGATATTTCCACTGCCATTTGATATAATTCAGCGTTGGACTACGATGCATGAGTGTAGTTGGATGTTCACTACATGCTCGCTTTTGTAGAAAGACGATTAGCGAAGTTCCATGCTGCTATTTCACTCCATTGATATATGTCCCAATTGCATTAAAGTCTTTAGTCTTCCATCTCCACTTCCGTTATAATACTAGTTGAAAGAACTGCCAGATTATATTGTTCCATAGTAGAATGTAGCGTTGTATCACCAAACGTAAACTTCTGTTGCAATACACGTGTCAGCCGTAGTGTAGAATGTGATATTATAAAAGTGCTTCTCAGGTGGCGAGAAAATCTCTTTTGTCTGCAGTCTTAAAATGCCAATATCTTCCAAATTATAATCGTGAAAATGTTCAACTTTACTACACACTTTAATACTGTTATGCACAATAGAATTAGCTTAAAGGCAGTCGCTAACTCTTGATATATTATCTGGTAGACTCGTTTATATGTGCGTTTCAACTTCGCCTAGTTTCGATAACCGTAAAATGGTACTGCTGCACTGCTCCGTGCTCGTTCGATGCGGTGGGCTCTACCACACGCTAATAACGACTTGCTTCACTGAATAACTCGAAAACGACTATGAGACAATAGAAATATGAGATATGAGATCTTCTCTCTGCTGTGCAAGACCTTTTATCAACTTCTTAAGGGGCGTATCCATCCCTTCCATAGCTTGTTCCTCCGTCATCGCTAGAAGTGCTAACTTTGGCTATACTTGACGGATTTTCAAATTTCAAAAACTCAAAATTAATTTCTTCAAAATTCCAAATTAATGCCATAGCTGAAAATAGATTTCCACAATTCTGCATTCCACAAGTAATTAAATATGGTAGTTTCAGTAATCTCCGTCTTCCTCCAAACTATCATTCATTGGTTCGAGCCTTTCCTCCAATAGCGTAACTTCTTCCTTGGCACAATTCCACGTTTCCCTGCGACTGCGTCGTAAATCTCAGATCTTTCTCGAACAAAATCATGACGTCACCAAGAATCTCAGTTCAACCAGCCTACTTGCATGAAGTCTGCGTCATCCGTGCCAACGTCATGAATATCCACGTCACAACTATGACAGCCATAACTTTCTTCATATATGCCAATACAGCCACCGTGGTCTCAATATAATTCAATTTACGGGGGCAGTACCATCCTGGCATTTGCCCGAAGACGAAGTGGGAAACCACGGAAAACCACTTCGAGGATGGCTGAGGTGGGAATCGAACCCCCTCTACTCATTTGGAACACCCGAGCCTGTGTAGACCCCGTTCCAGTCCTCATACCACTTTTGAAATTTCGTGGCAGAGCCGGGAATCGAACCCAGGACCTCCGGGGCGGCAGCTAACCATGCTGACCGCTATGCTACGGAGACGACCGTATTATTATTATTATTATTATTATTATTAATATTATTATTATTATTATGTACATCTGGTAAAATACTAGTATTATATCTTGGAAGTAGTTTTCCATGGTTTCCCACTTCTACCCCAGGCAAAGGCTGGGATGGTTCTTTACTTACAGTAAGGTATTTAGGTTTTAGCTAGGGATTAACACTACCTAAGGGATGATGATAAAAGAGAAAAGGAGATGGGTTTCGGTTTGGAGAAAAGTATTGGTAGATAGGAAGAGAATCCACCACAAAAATTGAAGCAAATTAATAAGATGTATCGAAAATTCACTGTACAAATCTTAAGAGGAACCTAACTTTAGCGGGGGCTTGTCTTAGGCAAGCGGAGAGCATAGCGTGAATTGAAGTTGCCTGAAAGCCCTTGATAATTGCACTTTCCCTCCCAAACCGGTATTTCGGATCCTTGGGGAAGGGTGGCAGTCTGGCAAGGCAAAGTAAGCCAAATGAAAAAAAAATCGTGCTAATTTTCACTTTAGAAAGGTTATTAGCCTACTTTCGATTTTTGCAAAAAATGACAGTAGACTTATGAGATCAACACAGGGCGAAAAATGTGTGTCTGTCTGTGTGTGTGTATGTGTGTGTGTGAGTCTGTGTGTGTGTGTATGTGTGTGTGATTCTGTGTGTGTGTGTGTGTGTGTCTGTGTGTGTGTGAGTGTGTGTACTCTGAATGTCTGTCCCCCCCTATCAATTCGAACACGGTGAATGCGAATTGAACGAAATTTGGTACAAAGGTAGCACTAGCAAAGGACACCTCAGTGTCATGTTTTATATCGCCGCCATCTTTACTAAAACTGAATGGCGGCCACTCAAACGTTCAAAACGTAAAATCAAATAACGACTAACCAAATCATCCGATCTCTACCAAATTTGGTAACAACATACCTTCGTATAGGATGCGTCTTGTGACCAAACTACATGGTCGTCCGCCATACCATTTCAGGATGGCGGCCGTGCGAATTATGCAAACTTTATAATCCATATCATGGGACCCACCAGTTCCGATTATCGAGCCGAGAATCGTTTTAACTGTTCTAAAGGAAGAGGCACGTTCGAAATTAAAAGTTTATTTTGTAATACTATAGTGCAGACGTGATTTTAAAAAGCTGAGCCGATTCAGTAATAAGACAAGATGGCAGCGGATATCTTGTGCCTGACTTATATTTCACTAATTTGAGTATTGCATGCAATATAGCGTACTGATACAAAATAAATAAACTTTGTATGAAATGCTTTATATATAAATAATAAACTCCAGTGATGAAATTGTTTAGTATAAATCATTATTTGCTAACAAGTTCTATGTAAGTCATTTTATATAGAACGATATTCGTTGACACAATTAGCTCAGTGGTAGAGCGTTAGCCTATCGCTCAAATGCCTATGGTTCAAACCCGATCAGAGCTAGGTTTTTTGCTTGAAATGTTATATGTTTATTGTTTTGTAATGACTCAGATGTTTTAAAATTAAGCGTTATATTGTGCATATTATGGTGTAAAATATATATTTAATTAAAACATAATTCGCCAGCAGATTTACTCGAGACATCTAGCTGCCAAAAATGTAACTGCACGCCGACCTACTTATTAACTTCCAGATTTTATTGAAAAGTTTCTTCTTCTGGCCGCTAGAATGCACTCGCTCTGTTAGGATTATATTGTTCGATATTTCACCACTAGATGTCACGACTAGTCTACGTGGGGCTCCATTGATTACTATACCATTGGCATTCTATGCGCATCGAATTTGAAGAATGACAAGATGATACTACGATACATTTTTACTTTTTATTTTAAAGGGTTTGTAACAGCCTATTTTGCGTTACTTGAAAATGTTATTTGAAGTAAAGAACAAAACGATTTCACATAGTAACTGAATTCAAGCCGTTGGTGTTAGTTCAGGTTATTAATTACTACTTTTATTTCAGACAAATAGCAATCGAAAATATCCACATAGTTTGTATACACACGTCTCTGTAGGGTCATGGAAAGATTTGTTTATTCAATTAGGGTTGTGAAAGCCATGCACAACCAGACGTGTAAAGACATGCCTCAACTCAAAGTTGGATGTTGCCCACGGCAGGTCGTATATGTAATAATAATAATAATAATAATAATAATAATAATAATGTTATTGGTTTTACATCCCTTTTAACTACTGCTGCTTTTAGAGACACCGGGGTGCCGGAATTTTTGCCCGAAGGGGATCTTTAACGTGCCAGTAAATGTACTGACACGGCTCCCTCGCATTTGTGCACCCTCAAATGCCAGCTGACTGCGCCAGGATACGAACCTGCAACCTAGGGCCCAGCAAGCGAGAACGTTACCGCTGAGCCACGCAGCCAGTCCGGTCGATTATGTCTCCAGATCCATAACATTCTTGATATACTTCTTATCTTTCTTTCTTCAATGATGGTACCAGTTTTTATCTAGGTTGTGGCGTTTGGTAGAGGTAAATCGTATCTAAGGTCTTCAACAAAGAATAGTTCTATTATACTCTTTGATAATAACAACGAGTTATAACTATACTCATACATTTAGGAGAAAGTAGGCTATATGTTCTTTACTGAACATCTTGTTTTTATGATGCATTCAAGAATGCTGGAAAGATTTGAATTTGGTATAATAATTTTATTTCCGGGCACTGTTGGATCTCCGTCAGACCAATCCAATGCTCCCAGAGAGGGAAGCGATAAAGCAGTATACATATTTTTAGTAATAATTTTACTTGTTTTCTTGAAAAATTTTGGAAGAATACCGATTGTTGCACTTAAGGAAAACTAAGATGTTACCCAGCAAGACGCCGATTAAAAGCTTAGAAAAGAGGAAGGACCTCAAATATAACTCAAATAAAACTGAAATTTTTGGGAACAAACCATAACATTCAGTCCCGACAGAGATAATGACCTTCACCTTGACAATGAGCCTCCCAGCCCTCCCTAACCCCTGTCTTCGTCTCTCCCCACCCGCAATCATCTGGAAAGGGAATTTTCCACATTTCCCCGTTCACTGCTGTGTGCTCATGTCAATTCCCAGTCCATAGTAGCGCATCACGCTGAGCTCCAAGCTATTTTTGAAGGAAGCATGGTAAACGTTGTAGCAATTAGTGAAAGCTGGATGAAAGACTCTGTCCCTTTAAACATGATAAGTCTAGTAGGGTACAATTCGCTCTTTCACAACCGACTGAAGCGTCGAGGAGGAGGAGTAGCTTTATTCTATAAAAACAATTTGGCGGCAAGGATTATAAAAACATCGAACCTATCTACTGACCCCTTGACCGAATATATGTTTGTTGAGCTCACTGTTGACGTGACTAAAGTGCTTATTGGTGTAGTATATAAACCACCTAAAGAAGGGAACTTCATGGACTTTGAAGAAACTCTACTAAGACTGTTACCTACCTACGAACACGTACTTATATTTGGTGACTTTAACACAAACATATTAATAGACTCCACTGACGCAAATCGTTTACGGAATATGTTTACCTCTTGTAACATGACAATATTACCACTCGGTCCTACTCACCACGTACACACCCCCCAAGGATCTTCACGCACTCTAATTGATTTAATTATCACAAATAACCCACAGAAAATACTAAAACACGGACAGATTTCAGTACCTGGCATATCTTTACACGACCTGATTTATTTAGCTTATTCTCTAAAAACTCCAAAATCTGCACCTAAATACATAACATATAGAGACATGAAAAGATTGAACCTTCAAGAACTAACACAAGACGCAATTCTCTGTCCATGGAACGATATACTACACTTGACTGACGTTGATGAAAAGGTGAGCAGATTTAACAAAATACTGCTGGAACTATATGACAAACATGCACCTAAACGAACAGCAAAAGTCACTCGTAAAGCTGCCCCCTGGCTATCAAGTGACATTAAATCCGCAATGGCCAAACGTGACGCATTTCACAGATTATAAGCAGACCTTATCAAGTGACGATTTTGAAAAATATCGTGTGCTTAGAAATCGAGTTAAACAAATGATTCGAAATAAAAAGTATGCCTACTTCCAACAGCTAGCCGGTAACTTGAACGCTAGAAGCACCTGGCAGCAACTCAGGTCGGTAGGTATTGGGAGGCGCACTAAAAACACCAATACGCAGGATATTAATCCCAATGAATTAAATGCTCACTTTGCTCGAGAAATAATTAGAACTGATCCCCAAATAATACAAACAACAATAAATACACTGCGATGTGTCCCACTACCTCACCGACCGTTATTCAAGTTTCGTAAAATAGATGATACTGTCGTAAGAAAAAAAATAATATCTATCAAATCACAAGCAGTCGGAATAGATGACATCCCAATTTCCTTTATCGTTAACCTGATAGAAGTATTACTGCCAATTATTACGCACATTTGTAACACATGTCTTTTAGAAGGTTTCTTCCCAACAATATGGAAAGATGCTTTAGTTATTCCAGTTCCGAAAAATTCTCTTGCTAATTCTCCATCCGACTATCGACCTGTAAGCATACTTTCCTCAGTTTCCAAAATACTAGAAAAACTTATGCATGAACAACTTCTTCAGTACTTGACGCAATACTCACTACTTGATCCGTTACAATCTGGATTTAAGAAAGGACACAGCACATCTACTGCACTCATTAAGATCACTGATGACGTAAGACGAGCAATGGATGAGCGTAAAGTGACTATACTCATTCTTCTAGACTTCAGCAGTGCATTCGACACCATTAACACGGACATACTTATGGCTAAATTGCAATCATTCCATCTTAGCCCCGTTGCTCTCAAATTATTCGCCTCCTATCTTCATAACCGAAGACAACGTGTACTCCTTAATGATAACAGAACTGAGTGGAAGTTCAAAACAAATGGAGTACCTCAGGGTTCAATTCTCGGCCCCCTTATATTCATTCTATATCTGAACGACATCTCTTCGAAACTGGAAAACTGCAATTACCATCTATATGCTGATGACCTTCAGATATATTGCGACACAAAAGTAAACGACATAGATGCGGCAATTGAAAATATGAATCTAAATCTAAAGAGGATCAGCCGCTATGCAACTGAAAATTCTCTTGCCATCAACCCAATTAAAACCCAAGCTATCGTAATAGGGCAGACTAAATTGCTTTTCCATTTACACAGTAGACCGCTTTCTTTAATTCAACTAAATGGTGTTGCTATCCCGTTCTCTAAATCGGTAAAAAGTCTTGGAGTCACACTAAATGAAACTTTGAATTGGGATGGGCACGTTACTAATACATGCAGGAAAGTTTACTCGTCACTTCATCCACTTAAGATTCACCAGTCCGTTCTACCCCGTAACTTGAAAATAAAACTCGTCCAAACCTTGATACTCCCAATATTTAACTACTGTGATGTTGTATTAGTAGATGCTACCGGTGAACAAAACAAGAAACTTCAGAGAGCTTTAAATTCCTGCATTAGGTTTATTTTCTCCTTGAAATTTTCCTCACACGTGTCTCCTTTTTATGATCTACTTTCCTGGCTAAAAGTGGAACAACAAAGGAACCTGCACATTTGTACCCTCATCTATCGACTTCTCAATGAAAGTACTCCTCACTATCTCTCTTGTAATTTTCGTTTTCTTTCTTCCTTTCATGATCGTCACACGCGATCTGGATCTATAATTGCAATTCCTCTACATCATTCGTCTGCCTTCAGTAACTCTTTCCTCGTGTCGGGAACTAGAATTTGGAATAATTGTCCTCGTGACGTCAGAAATTGTACATCCCTTACAACTTTCAAACGTGCATGTAAAGATTTCCTCTTGAATTCGTAGGCCAACTAGAACAATTTGTGTATGAATGTGTGAGTGAATGACCATAGTATAATTTTGTTAAAAATGTATGTCGTTTAAATTGTATAGCTTAGTTAATCTCACGCAGTCGCCAATTTAATTTAATTTAATTTTTATTTTATTTTATTTTATTCTAGTATTTAAGTTTTTCCTAGTATTTAAGTTTGGTAGGTTAAAAATAACATATGAGTATTCATGTAAGTTGCACTGTATGTGGTTAAGTGTAAGAGAGGGCCTAGAGCCCTAACTTCGCCACAATAAAGGCACCAATAAATAAATAAATAAATAAATAAGAGAAAGAAATGTCAATAAATAGGAAGCTTGCAGAGCTAGCTATATTTGCCTTACTGGTTTGTTAGAATTAGCTATGACAGCTAAGAGAAACTTTGAATATGTTGGTGTTTGCAGTTTTAAGTTAAATGCAACAAGTAGTAAGAATTTTGTCGTTTTAGAGAATGGGAAAAAGATTTTGAGCTTAAAGGAAGAATCAGGGGAGTGAATGTTCTGCCTACTCGTAATTCTAACGGTAAAGATAAAGAACAGAGAAAAACAACGATTTATTTATCCAATTTCAAACAGTAAACTAAATAACAATAATTAAAGGTTGATTTTGGCTTTAAGTGGAGATTTAACAATTTAGAGCTATAAAATTTCAAGGTCTTAGACCTAATTAAGAAGTTTACAATTCTCAAACTTGCAAAAGCACTAAACCTATACAAGGGTTTTTAAACCGTGCTTAAAATTGTGAAATTTGAACGCTTAAAACAATGAATCATGTCGTAATTATAACTTTTACAACTTAGGTAAGTTACAAACGCTATTTGTCTGCACTTATGGCAAGCCAACAAGCTAAAGACAAATACATTAAATCCCGATGGTTACAGGAGGGAAAAAAAAGAAAATAGAAAATAGAAAGCGGAAATTACCGCTATTTGACACAGTAATTACAATGTTACACGTGGAATAAATTTGGGAGGGCGCTTTCTCGCAAGCGAAGCCTCATTGAGAACGACTTAATTTTATAGTTTTATTAGATTGGGTTAGTAGGGTATTTGGGAGAAGGAAAATAGGAGGTTTAGGAAAATGTCCTGGCCAAATTTATTTTCACAACCCAACACGGCGCGGAAGATAGTTGAACGGGCACTGTTATACACTGAAGTCTATTGATGAGTAGGAAAAGTTCACTATTGCAGCACAGAGAGTTTATGAAAACGAGAAGTTATTGCAGTTGTGGAGATCACTTAGTTCAATTCTGACATGTTACTTGCGTTGTACAAGTTTTAAGATGTACATAAAAGTTCCAGAATTTTGACAACAATTACTCAATGCAGTAGTAATCCCTCGGTGGGTTAGCGTATTCCATTATTTTGTGTAGGAAATACGATGTTTCTTGACGATTAAACAGATTAGTATACGTAGAAAGTTCTGGAGTTGTGATGGCAGTTGAATAGGGCGGTAAAGTTCCAACGGAGGAAAAGGCTAAGTTTTAGGTAGATTTCATTAGAAAGCTAACTATTGCAATGGGTCCCATGTTTCGACTTCCGGAAAATTTCGACATATCTTCGCGTTTCACATCCCCCAGACCCCAAAACCACCGTCAGTTCAAAAGTTTATATATAATTTATGTATGTATGTATATATATATATATATGTATATATGTATATCAGTTTCTTGTGGACACGATAACTGCCGTAATTTTGCACCAATCACTTTGAATTTTTTACATAATATGTATCCCTATAAAATCTCGGTCGAGTTCGTTAATGGGCAAAATCGGTCGAAGGGGGTGAAAATGGGGGGCTTTTTTCGAAAAATTGAAATTTCGCTATAACTCTCTCAATACGTGAAATGTCGAATCCATTCAAAGTTCATAATATGTGTCGGATAAGTGCCAACAATTTATGTCAAATAAGTTTTTTGATAGCACCAACCATTGACCAAAGGGGTGGAAAAAAGTGGGTTTTTCGGGAAACATTAATCATATCTCTCTTAATAGGCACAATATCAAAACCGTACAAAATGGACAATATTTCCCTAATAATTACCTAAAACTTTTGTCTGAAAGAATTTTTGATATGACCCACCATTACGCCAAGGGATGAGAAAAATGATTTCGGAATTATAAGAAAATACCAAGAGCTATCAGAGGTTGCCATTGCAACACTACTAAATTGATGAGGGATGAGCCGTTGCCATGACAACGCACTTGCACGAGATCAGATTCAGTATTTCCATCTGACTAAGCCGGCCCCGTGGTGTTGGGGCAGCGCGCCTGCCTCTCACCTGGAGGCCCCGGGTTCGATTCCCGGCTCCGTCAGGGATTTTAAAACTGACGTGAGGGTTGGAACGGGGTGCACTCAGCCTCGTGAGGACAATTGAGTAGCTGTCTGACAGTGAGACAGCACCCCGATCACGAATACCAATATTAACGGCCGAGGGGACCCGACGCGCTGATCACGCGTCACCCCAATATCTGCAGGCCAAATGGCTGAGCAGCGGTCGCTTGGTCGGCCTTAGCCCGTCATGGGCTGGATGGTGCCAGGGATTGACTTTGACATCTGACTAAGTGGGAAGCGGCTTCGGTGACGTAACTGGTAGCATGCAGAATGTCTATGCCCAAGGTCGCGGTTTCAAAGCCGGCCGAAGTCGTCGGATTTTCTAAGAGCGCTAAAATCCCTCAGTATGCTTTCCTTTGGAGGGGAAGTTCCAACGTTCGTTACGAGTTGCTGGTTGGGGTGGCATCTAGTAGCCAAGTTCACAGCTAGGTGTCATTGACGGTAGTACCTGGTAGCAACATTAGGAACTACTGCTTGAAATTGACCGTCTGCAGTCCTTACCTGAATTACAGAGTAATACATCCATTACAATTCACACCGTTTATCAGACAGATTCTACACTCACCCTAAGTACACGGGGTTAGATGACCGCGTTGTCGCAGCCCCTAAACTGAGGAACCAACCAGAGGTAGATTTCATTAGAAAGCTAACTATTGCAATGGGTAGGCTACCATGTTTCGACTTCCGGAAATTTTCGACATATCTTCGCGTTTCACATCCCCCAGACCCCAAAACCACCGTCAGTTCAAAAGTATATATATATATATATCAGTTTCTTGTGGACACGATAACTGCCGTAATTTTTCACCAATCACTTTTTACCGAATATGTATACCTATAAACTCGGTCGAGTTCGTTACTGGGCTAAATCGGTAGAAGGGGGTGAAAATGGGGGGCTTTTTTCGAAAAAGTGAAATATTGCTATAACTCTCTTAATATGTGAAATATCGAAGCCGTTCAACGTTCATACTATGTGTCGGATAAAGCCCAAAAATGTATGTTTGAAGAGTTTTTTTATATCACCAACCATTGACCAAAGGGGTGGGAAAAAGTGGGTTTTTCGGGAAACATAAATCATATATCTTTTAATAGGCACAATATCAAAACCGTACGAAATGGACAATATTCCCCTAATAATTACCTAAAACTTTTGTCTGAAAGAATTTTTGATATGACCCACCATTATGCCAAGGGATGAGAAAAATGATTTCGGAATTATAAGAAAATGCCAAGAGCTATCAGAGGTTGCCATGGCAACACTACTAAATTGATGAGGGATGAGCCATCAGACGTTGCCATGACACCGCACTTGCACGAGATCAGATTCAGTATTTTCATATAAGTGGGAAGCGGCTTCGGTGACGCAACTGGTAGCATGCAGAATGTCTATGCCCAAAGTCGTGGTTTCAAAGCCGGCCGAAGTCGTCGGATTTTCTAATAGAGCTAAAATCCCTCAGTATGCTTTCCTTTGGAGGGAAGTTCCAACGTTCGTTGCGAGTTGCTGGTTGGGGTGGCATCTAGTAGCCAAGTTCACAGCTAGGTGTCGTCGACGGTAGTACCTGGTAGCAACATTAGGATCTACTGCTTGAAATTGACCGTCTGCAGTCCTTACCTGAATTAAGACTACTACAGCCATTACAATTCACACCGTTTATCAGACAGATTCTACACTCACCCAAAGTACACGGGGTTAGATGACCGCGTTGTCCCTGCCCCTAAACTGAGGAACCAACCAGAGGTAGATTTCATTGGAAAGCTAACTATTGCAATGGGTACCATGTTTTGACTTCTGGAAAATTTCGACATATCTTCGCGTTTCACATCCCCCAGACCCCAAAACCACCGTCAGTTCAAAAGTTTATGTATAATTTATGTATGTATATGTGTAGACTATATATATATATGCATATCAGTTTCTTGTGGACACGATAACTGCCGTAATTTTGCACCAATCACTTTGAATATTTTACCGAATATGTATACCTATAAAATCTCGGTCGAGTTCGTTACTGGGCTAAATCGGTCGAAGGGGGTGAAAATGGGGGGCTTTTTTCGAAAAAGTGAAATATTGCTATAACTCTCTTAATATGTGAAATATCGAATCCGTTCAACAATCATACTATGTGTCGGATAATGCCCAAAAATTTATGTTTGAAGAGTTTTTTTATATCACCAACCATTGACCAAAGGGGTGGGAAAAAGTGGGTTTTTCGGGAAACATTAATCATATCTCTCTTAATAGGCACAATATCAAAACCGTACAAAATGGACAATATTCCCCTAATAATTACCTAAAATTTTGTCTGAAACAATTTTTGATATGACCCACCATTATGCCAAGGGATGAGAAAAATGATTTCGGAATTATAAGAAAATGCCAAGAGCTATCAGTGGTTGCCATGGCAACACCACTAAATTGATGAGGGATGAGCCATCAGACGTTGCCAAGATAACGCACTTGCACGAGATCATATTCAGAATTCCATCTGACTAAGTGTGAAGCGGCTTCGGCGACGTAACTGGTAGCAAGCATGCTGAATGTCTATGCCCAAGGTCGCGAGTTCAAAGCCGGCCGAAGTCGTCGGATTTTCTAAGAGCGCTAAAAATCCCTCAGTATGCTTTCCTTTGGAGGGGAAGTTCCAACGTTCGTTGCGAGTTGCTGGCTGCGGTGGCATCTAGTAGCCAAGTTCACAGGTAGGTGTCGTTGACATTAGTACCTGGTAGCAACATTAGGAACTACTGCTTGAAATTGACCGTCTGCAGTCCTTACCTGAATTACAGACTAATACAGCCATCCCTAAGTACACGGGGTTACATGACCGCGTTGTCGCAGCCCCTAAACTGAGGAACCAACCAAAATCTCTGCGGGAGATATAATTTTGCGTGAAGAAGTAACAGACCGTTACATAGTTACACATCAGTGTCGAAACCTAGCATAAGGAGAGTGTGACCACAAGTATAAAAATGGACCCCAAATGACAAGAAGGTTACCGTTCCCATAAGACAATAAAATGTTTAAAATAAGCATAAAATGATGAAAAACAAAGTTAATTAAGCTCCAATTATAAAATACCTTCTCGCAATAAATGAGGTCTGATCCTTCTACGAAAACCTGCATATTCTGCCTATTTTCGCCTATCCCCAAGTTTGTCCGGTGAAATCTACCTCCGCCTTCCGGCGTGCCGAGAGGACTTTTTTTTTATAGACAGTGGGTAGTTTAAGTTAAATCCCTCGTAGTGAGAAAGCATTCTCAGTTAAATTTGTACAAGAAGTACCGAATTTCATGGTGTAAAGCCAGCTTAGATAGCTAAAGCATGACAAGAAAAACCCTCGAAGACGGTTATTGCATGATAGTTAGCAATTCCACACTGTCTATAAAATTGTATTAAAACCCTTTAAAACATGTTTAGTTTAAATATGTTAAAGTTTTGTACTTAGCTCATTTTTGTAGAGTAGGCGATGGTTCTTTGCAACCGTTGATTAAAAAACAGACATGGCGTCTGATTTAAAATGTCTCTAGAGCACAGCAGACAAGCTCTTGAGAGAGCCCCAACTGTATGTCTGACGTCTGACATGAAAGTGAGAGCGATAGCGGAACAGCGTGTACAGAGGCGAACGATACCGTACACGTCATAAGTAGGCGAGCGAGGGGAAGGGGAAGCGAGGGGGTAGGGGAAGGAAATAAAGAGAGGTTATACAAACATGAGAAATATTACAAACACAAAATCTCTGATGCAAGTAAAGCTTCTTCACGGAGTAGTTGGCTGGCGATGATGACGAAGCCTGGTGTATTGATGAGGAAGTCTTCTTGACTTGAGGCAATTGAAGGACTTCAGAAGGCAGCTGCAAAGCGCTGCTAGACTGATTCCGCAGAATATGCGCTTCTGGAACAAACTTATAACAACCATGAACAAGTGTACGGGGCAAACAGAATGAAAAAGTTCGCTGTTGGTGTCTACGCAAAGGAAACCTAAATAAATGAATTAATATAAAAGAATAAAGAGCAGCAAAAGCCAACTCTGCCTGACCGTGTATTTCTAGAAATACAGCATAAGGCCACGGCCGCCTTCTTCCCATTCCTCACCTGAATTACAAAGACCCAAACTACTAAAGAAACCACAAAAACACAGGTTATCAGACAAATTCTACCCACACCCAACCACATGGGGCTAAATGACTAAAATCGCCTAGCCTCTCAAACAAAACATCAAGTATTTTACTTCCGTCTTAAATGCTAGTTCTGAACAGAATACGGGATGTCGGAATTTTGTCACACTGTATATCGTTAATATGTCGGACGCCAATGACACACCAGGGCTGATTATCAAAATTATTTTATACTTACACTTACAAAGTATGCTACACAATACTATCGGTCCTAACGTCCCAAGCCATTGCGTGCAATTTCAATAACAACAAGAGCAATGCACATTTTCTTACGAGACGGGTATCGCTCACTATCCTCATAACTGCTGATACCTCCCCTCAACCGGTAGGTCAATGCTCCGATTACGTAACAACTTCCCCTCCACGCGTCGCCCCACATCGCCCCGCCTCGTGTTCCCCAGACTGCTTGCCTCACCTTCTGTTTGAAGAGTTTCTGAAAAACCTAAAGCATTTACTTTTTAATGATTACTATTCAATTTAAATATAGGTGACAAATTGTTTACCTAGGAAGCTTAGAATAGTCTCTTCTATCACCAGTGTAAAGGACTTCCATTATATCAATTACACTCTGTATATATATTTTAAAAAAATATGTTCGCCTGTTCGTCTATTATGCGTTCTTAAACCATTCATCCGATTGCGATCAAATTTTGGTGAGTTGTTGTGAACACTTCCGGGATGGTTATAGGCATAGTTAATCCAATTTACAATAGAGAGCGCGAGTAGTTTAAAAAAGTGAGTGTTGTCGATGCGTTCATATAGCCTACAATTCATCCGATTGCGACCAAATTTTGGTGGGTTGTTCAGGATACTTCCGGGAGTTAATCCAATTTACAATATACAGTGTAGCACGCGAGTAGTTTAAACAAATGAGTGTTGGCTATGCGTTCATGTGCAACTCATCCGATTGCGATCAAATTTTGGTGAGTTGTTGTGCACATGTCCGGGAAAGTCATAGGCATAGTAAATCCATTTTTCAATAGATGGTGCGAGTAGCTTCTAGAAAATGGTGTGCGATTCGTTACAACAAAGACCACATGCGTTCATATACCATTCATCCCATTGCGAGTAAATTTGGGTGAGATGTTGTGTACACTCCAGGGAAGGTTTCTGGCTTAGTAAATCAATTTTACAATAGGTAGCGCACGAGCAGATTCAACAAATGAGCGACGTCGCGTGAAACGTTTCAACAAAGTCCCGTATGCGTTCATATACCATTCGTCCGATAGCGATGAAATTTGGGTGAGATGTTGTGTACACTCAGAGAAGGTTTCTGACTTAGTAAATACATTTTACAATAGGTGGCGAACGAGTAGATTCAAGAAATGAGCGACGACATGCGAAGCGTTTCAACAAAGTTCATATGCGTTCATATACCATTCGTCCGATAGAGATGAAACTTGGATGAGATGTTGTCTATACATCAGGGAAGGTTTCTGGCTTAGATCATCCACGTTTCCATAGGTAGCTCACGAGTAGATTCAACAAATGAGCGACAACGCACGTAGCGTTTAACAAAGTCCCATATGCGTTCATATACCATTCTTACGAAAGCGATGAAACTAAGGTGAGTTTTTGTGTACACTCCAGGGAAGGTTTCTGGCTTAGTACTTGCATTTTACAATAGGTAGCGCACGAGTTTGTTCAACAAATGAGCGACGGCACGTGAATCGTTTCAACCAAGTACCTATGCGTTCATATAGGTCTACCATTCATCCGATTGCGACGAAACTTTGGTGAATTGTTATGTTTTCTGGCTTAGTAAATCCATTTTACAATAGGTAACGCACGAGTAGATTCAACAAATGAGCGATGGTGCGCGAATCGTTTCAACAAAGTCCCGTATGCGTTCATATACTATTAATTCGATTGAGATGAAACTTTGGTGTATTGTTGTGTGCACTCCAGGGAAGGTGTCTGGCTTAGTACATGCATTTCACGATAGGTAGCGCACGAGTAGATTCAAGAAATGAGCGACGGCACGTGAATCGTTTCAAAAGAGTCCCATATTCGTTCATATACCATTCATCCGATTGCGATGAGACTTTTGTTAATCGTTGAGTACACTCTAGGAAAAGTTTCAGGCTTAGTAAATCGAATTTACAATGGGTAGCGTACGAGTAGATTCTACAAATGAGTGACGGCACGCGTATCGTTTTGAACAAAATCCCGTATGCCTTCATATGACATTCATCTGATTGCGATGAACTTTGATGAGTTGTGTACACGCAAGGTAAGGTTTTGACTTCGTAAATCCATTTTACAATAGGTAGTGTACGAGTAGATGCAACATATGAGTGACGACGCGCGAAGCGTTTCAACAAAATTCCGTATGCGTTCATATACCATTCATCGATTGCGATGAAACTTTTTTGAGTTGTTGTGTACACTTACGTGAAGGTTTCTAACTTAGTAAATCCATTTCACAGTAGGTAGCGCAAGAGGAAATTTTAAAAATGAGTGACAGCGCACGAATCGTTAAGCAAAATTCCGTATGCGTTCATATCCCATTCATCCGATTGCGATGAAACTTTGGTGAATTGTTGTGCAAGCTCCCAGGAATGTTCCTAAATTAGTTAATCCATTTAACGATAGTTTAGAGGCAGTTAATGGAAATTGAAAAAATATTGTTTCCAAAATCACTTCAAGAAACAAAATTACAACGCCAACACTTTCTTTGATTGGCATTGCAACGCATGCCGGGTACAGCTAGTATTTAAAAAAAATATATATAGGAAAGACCAAGATGAAATGTAATCTTCAAAATTTTGCTCGTAGTATTCAATTATTTTTTTATTTTCTGCTCTGAAAAACTGAAGAAGGCCATAATGTGGCCGAAATTTGTATTTAATAAAAAAATATAAATTTAAAAATGTTATTGACTAAGATGTATTAGATTTTATTAAATACATGTGGGTATTTCATTTTATATTTCTATGACAAATGCCGTTTAATTGGGCGTTTTGAATTATACAAAATTTTTATGTTATGTTATTGAACGTAAAGTGGGTAATTTTCCGTGGTTTCTCTTTTGTACTCCAGGAAAATGGTTCCTCATTTAAGGCCAGTGCTACTACCTTTCCAATCATTACCTGATTCAAAAATACACACGCTAATAAAGCCATCACAATAAACACAAGTTTTCAGACAAAATTCAACAATCACCTAATTACACGGGGCAAAATGACCACATGTCCAAGACCCCAAATGAAACAACAATAATTGACTTCAGGATTGCACCAAGAACTAACGTGAGTTATTTAAACGTGCAACTTTTGAAATTAATTCCTATATATAACCTTTACTTGACATAAAATCATTTTTGATATATGCCCCTTTCATAAGAGAACATAATCAATAAGGAGCCAGATTTAAGATGGTCATTTGACAAATCCAGGAGTAGGATTACAGACTTTCAATTGGTTATTTACCAGAGAAAGGGATTTAAAATGCCACACCAATACGAGTGGGGTTTTGGTTTTAAGACTGTGATTTTTAGCCTATTTTCATTTATAAAAATAACACGTTTATGAGATCACCTCTTGCCCGGGTGTGTGTGTATGTGTGTGAGTATGTGTGTGTGCCTCTGTGTGTGTCCACAACCCTTCTCCTAATGAAATGTAAACGGCTGGAGCGATTTCAATGAAACTCGGTAAGGACATAGTACTAATTTGTCCAACCCGGACAGTGCCCCTCAAATTTTATTACGTTTCACCAATCACACATGGCGGCTGTGCGAAATATTTCACCGGCATTCTATATCTCCGAAACTATTCTGATATCACCCTGAAATTTTGTACGGTGGTAAAGGGCAATACTAGACGTTTCCCTATGTGACTATCGAAAACCTATTGACTACAAAACGAAAATGGCGGTCAAGTGAAGTTGAAACTTTTAAATACACGTTTCTTGCAATGTAACCATCCGAGCGCTTTGAAACATGGTACAGCAAATTTTCATACCCATTTTAATGCACTGACATCTAATTTATTTATATTGTTAACATAACCTCAAGATGGCGGCAGAGCGACATTTGAAAATTAAGTTTTTATTTCTTGTGTAGTAATCATCGAAGTCAACGTTTGAATAATGAACCTACGCAATAATCGTCATCTAATAGTACATAACTCTATGGCCTACATATATAAAATTCCAACATGGCGACGACCTGAAATATTTAGACGGTTCTCAATATCTATTAATCTATGATAGCAATCAAACTGAAATTTTGTAGGTTGATAAAGGTTATTAGCTTATGTTCAACTATGGGACGTTCAATAACTTGGTGAGCACAAATCCAACATGGCGGTGACACGAAATTTAAATATTTAAATGGACGTTTCTCGCGATTTAACAATCCGAGAGAAACTTGGCACGGTAAATGCTTATACAAATTTTAATCTAATTTATTTCAATTGTTTTCATAACCTCAAGATGGTGACGGTGCGAAATTTCAAAATCTTTTTTCTTTTTATTATTATTTCTTGTACCTGCCTCCGTGGCTTAGGCGGCAGCACGCCGGCCTCTCACCGCTGGGTCCGTGGTTCAAATCCCGGTCACTCCATGTGAGATCTGTGCTGGACAAAACGGAGGCAGACAGGTTTTTCTCCGGGTACTCCGGTTTTCCCTGTCAAAATTTCATTCCAGCAACACTCTCCACTATCATTTCATTTCATCTGTCATTCATTTAATCATTGCCCCAGAGGAGTGCGTCAGGCCTCGGCAGCCGGCACAGTCCATATCCTCGCCGCTAGATGGGGGCTTCATTCATTCCATTCCTGACCCGGTCGGAGACTGGAAGCAGGGTGTGGATTTTCATTTTCATTATTTCTTGTGTCCGAATCATGCGATTGAAGTTTTGAATATACACCTACGAAGTAATCTTCATGTATTATTACATAACTCTATGGCCTACATATAGACTATAGATACCCAACATGGGAACCATCCTTAATATTTGGGCGGTACTCATTATCTATGAATCTATTACAGCAAACATATCTATGAATCTATTACAGCAAACAAACAGATTTATTTATTTTTTTATTTATTTTAGTGCCGGGAGTATCCGGGGACATGTTCGGCCCGCCAGAGGCTGTAGCTGCTTCAATGTGCACACCCATGGGATGAGCTTCAAGTTTCGTTTCATTTCAAGTAGTTCCAACTTTCGCAACTAGATGTCACTGACACTGATGGAGCTTTACTACGAAATATAACCTGACAATTTAGATTCGCACAAGTTTAATTAATGGAAGGTTCTTTTACATAACATAAATCTATAACATAAGACCGCGGGCCTCACTTCCCCTCCGAAGGAAGGCCTACTAAAGGATTGAAACGCTCTTAAATAATCCGACGACTTTGGTCGGGTTTGAAGCCGCAATCTTGGGCATAAAAGTTCAGCTGCAGCATGCTACCGACTACGCCATCGAAGCCACCAAACAAACTGAAAGTTTGTATGTTGATAGAAGCAATTAACAAAAGTAGGATAGGCTATATAATAATATCGTATGGCCTCGGGTGCCGGGGGAAAGCTTTTTTATTTACACCCAGATGGCAGCTTTCATGTCGAATTTCGTTGTTCCTTGAATCACTGTGAAAGTCAAGGAGGTTAGATATCTAAGCTCCTTGACTTTATAGCGCTTTCTAGTAGAGAAATGAGGAACTTTGTGTTGGCGCAAAATCCCGAGATTATTTTTGCCAATATGAACCAGGCCTACTGAATTCAAATGGGTTCTTTAACATACCAACATCATATGACATGCGTGTCGTCATTTTTGCCGCCTTTAAAAAATCACTTACCTCGGCCAGGAGCGAACCTGCAAGCTTGGAGTTAGTAATCCGACACGATAACCACTCACCTACCGTGGCAAGCAGTAGGATATATAATAAAATAGGCTATATAGTTCTTCAACGGACTACTTGTATTGTAATAGAGAAAGATACATTAAGTCAATAAAATCCAAAATTTGGGTACAATGTACCTGTTCTGTTATATTATAACCTTCTTCAGCAGATGGGATATGTATGAAGTTGCAAGTTACATGTAATTTGATAAAAAGTAGGAGTTCAAAAATATGTCTAAAAACGTTAACTATCTAAACGCTTAAGAATACTCTAAAATATTTAATAGCAGATCTGTTACAACTTTCGTAAATAATGAAAAAACAAATTCTTCAAAAAAGAAGTCAAAGATATGGAACTGATGTTGTTCATTGAGAAATTTAGAGGTCAGGATTCATTGTGAACTTACGCTTACGTTATAATAAAAGGTTTTATGATACATTATAGTGATAATAGTTAGTACAAACACTTGAGAAACTATTGATGAATGCTGGATTTTATTAATTTAAGATAGCTTTACCTATTACATTTAAACTCTGTCAATTTAGGCAGATATGGTCCTTTTCATGTCATTTTGTACTGTGATTTTAGTTTTTCTATTTTACTCTTATATACTTAGTCCAAATTTTGTAGTTTATATTTTCTCACCAAGGCATATTCCTTATTTTCAAATAAGTTAACGAAAACGTCATTCATAATAGAACATAATGTAGAACCCTTATAACCTGACACAAATTTGCCGAGAACCCTACACGGAGGAATACAGCAAGGGAGAAGAACGCCCCTATTCTTCCATTGCATGATCGCCGTTATGTGGATTTTGCAAAACTGAACACAGCTGTCTAGGCATGTGTACGCAGTACTCCGAAATAATGGTTCCAGGAATGTCTGGAGACACTGACACAATGATGGCAAAAGTGCATAAAGTTAAAAGGAGATTATGTTGAGAAGGTGGACGTAACAACTAATGTGTAATGTACCTCATTTGGGTAGAATAAAGAGTAAAACAATATACAGTAGTACGCCCCTCGTAGACACAATAGTATAGCCTTCACAAAACCACGAGTTATCAGACAAATTTCACTCACACCCAAGTACACCGAGCTACATTACCACGATGTCGCAAAGCTCCAAAATCAATTAACATCAACTGATGTGTGTTTTTGTAAACTGATGATAGCATTAAGAAGGAGGCGGCCGTGGCCTTAAGTTAGGAACCATCCCAGCATTTTCCTGAAGTACAAGTGGGGAAACCACGGAAAACCACTTCCAGGATGGCTAGGGTCAAATCGAATCCTCCTCTTCTTAGTTTTGCCTCACGAAGTGAATCCCGTTCCAGCCTTCACTCAAGAATTAAAATTGAAATACAACAAAGTATGCGACTTCGGTGGCATAGTTGGTAGCATGCTGAGCGTCTATGCCCAAGGTCGCGGGTTCAAACCCGGCCAAAGTCGTTAGAATTTTTAAGGGCGTTAAAAATCATTAAGTATGCCTTCCTTCGGAGGAGAAGTAAAACCAGCGGTCCCATGTCATAGATTTATGGCATGAAAAAGAACCTTCCACTAACTACAATTGTGTGAAGCCAAAATGTGTAGGTTGGATTATTTGATAACGCTATATTAGTTCCAACGTTCGCCACCTGGTGCTGGCTGCGATGGCATCTAGTAGCCAAGTCCGCAGCTAGGTGTCGTGGTCGGTAGCATTTGGTAGCAAAAGTAGGAACTACTTTAAAAATTGATCGACTGCAGTCCTTACCTGAATCACAGATAACACACACTAATACAGATATCACAATTAACAACGGTTATCAGACAAATTCTACACACCCCCAAAGTACACGGTGCTACATTGCCACGTTGCAGCAGCCCCTGAGCTAAGGAACCAACCCACAAAGTAATGATATTTAGCTGATATTTCAATGTCAAGTAAATTACAATAACACAAAGCATATTAAACACAAAGGAGACAAGTTCAATTCATTATTTCGTTGATTAAGGACAGCATAATCAGAAGCCACCAACATACACAAAACAGTGATTAACATACAACATGAAATTTAGAAGACAACAAGACCAGATAAATTGCGAACTGTTATACGAGCCACGAACACTATAGGCAATACTACGTGATAATCAACAAGTAGTTCCGTAAAGAACTATAAAGCCTATTTTCATATATCCTACTTATGTTAACTGCCACTATTAACACACAAAATTTCAGTTTGATTGTTATAATTGATTCGTAGATATTGAGAACCGACTAAATATATCGGATGGTCGCCATGTTGGATTTTATATATGTAGGTCCTAGAGTTATGTACTGTTACATGAAGATTATTGTGTACGTGTAGCATTCAAACTTCAAGCGCATGATTAGGACACATGAAGTAACAAGGAGATTTTAAAATTTCGCACAGCTGCCATCATGTTGTTATGGAAACAATAATTGACATAAATTAGATGCCAATGGATTAGCATTCGTATAAGGATTTACTGTACCAAGTTTCACTGCACTCGGATGGTCAAATTGCGAGAAACGTCTATGTGAATATTTATAACTCGCGTCGCCGCCATGATGGATTTGTGATCACCAGGTTATTTAAAGTCCTATAGGTGAACTTAAGTTCATAGCCCCTATGAACATAAAAAAAAACAGTTTGATTGCTATAATAGATTCGTTGATATTCAGAGCCGTCTAAATATTTCGGATGGTCGCCATGTTGGATTGTTAAATGTATAGGCCATAGAGTCATATACCATTAAAGGAAAATTATTGCGTAGGTTCATTATTCAAACTTTCACTTCGATCGCATGATTACGACACAAGGAATAAAAACTTAATTTTAAAATTCGCACAGCCGCCATCTTGAGGTTTTGTAAGCAATTGAACTAAATTAGATACCAGTGCATTACAATGTGTATAAAAATTTCCTGTACCAGATTTCATTGCGTTTGGAACATTAAATCGCGAGAAAGGTCCATTTAAATTTTTCAAATTCGCTTGGCCACCATGTTCGTTTTGTAGTTAACCGGTTTTTGAAAGTCTTATAAATGAACTTCCAGTAGTGCCCTTTACCTCCGTACAAAATTTTAGGGTGATACCGCTAATAGTTTCAGAGATATAGAATGCCGGTAAAATATTTCGCACATCCGCCATCTTGTGGTTATGTAATCAATTGAACGAAGTTAGATGTCGATGCATTATAATGTGTATAAACATATACTGTACCAAGTTTTATTGCATTTGGTTGGTTAAATCGCGAGAAACGTCTATTTAAATGTCGCAAATTCGCGTGGCCGCCATGTTGTTTTTGTAGTTACCAGATTTTCAAAGTCACATAGGTGAACGTCTAGTGGTTCCCTTTATCGCCGTAATAAATTCTAGGGTGATGACGGGAATAGTTTCGGAGATATTGAATGCTGGTGAAATATTTCGCACAGCCGCCATGTTGGACTGGTGAGACGTAACAAAATTTGAAGGGCACGGTCGGGGTCGCCCGGAATAGTGCTATGAACTTACCGAGTTTCATTGGAATCGCTCCAGCCGTTTAGAAGTTATTACGGGGACACACACCTCTCTCTCACACACACACACGCACACACACACACACACACACGGACAAAAGGTGATCACATAAGCCTATTTTTCAAAATTGAAAATAGGCTAACAACTCCAATTTGAAATAATGGACTTGATTGTCAATAAAACCAAGACTGTTTTACGACATAATTGTTATATTATATTTGAATTGCAGCCAATGGCCATAGCAGGGTATTTTAAATGAACGCCCATAGGCTCCCCATCAAGTTCAATATCAAGTAGTTCCTACTTTGACTACCAGAGATGCCGCTGTCAATGACACCTAGCGGCGAATGGTGGTGAAACATGATAGAGCGTCTCTAACCCAAATAACCCTCACATTTAGCTACATTTTACATGGCATAAATCTATGACATGGGCCCGCTGGCTTTACTTCTCCTCCGAAGAAAGACATACTGAAGGATTTTAACGCTCTTATAATTCCGACGACTTCGGCCGGGTTTGAACCCGAGATTTTGAGCATAAAAATACTACTGTAGTTGGCACTACATGAAAATGTCAAGATCTATTCATTAAATAATACACATTTACAGTATATTTGATTAAATTTTCCTATGAATTGCCTTTATTCGAGGTAAAATACATGTTTAACTATTTTCATAAATACTTTTTAAGGATGTCCATTTCTTTTAGACTTGCATATACAAAATTGAATTTTTAGAGTTGAATTTTTAAATTAATTTTTGATAGTAAATAACCCATTTAGTGTACAGTAAAATCATATTATATCAATGCTGAAGAAGACCCCGATGAAGGGTCGAAAATATAATACTGCACCCGTGGCCCTGGTGCAGTCATGTCATTTGAGAGTTTGAATTTAGCGCCACGCGCACTTTCAAACAAGCGCCAGTACGCTGGTACCGCGCGGAGTTGCAGCAAATAGCAAGAAGTCGAACTTACCTGAAAGATTCATGATTCTTACCTAGTTGTATAGCAGAGAAAAGAACCACACTATAAAATTGCCACTAATTTTATGACTATTTGGCAAAAAGAATCAAGTAAATCGCACAATGCGTTGAAAAGTTATTAACTATAGAATGTAAAGCATCGAGATCACGCGTCACGTCGCTGGATTGTGCAGCAACTGGAGTCTCTGTAGTCAGCTTAGTTTTGGGAGCGATATCATGCCCCTAGTGCACCGAGTGTGATACTATACGCCGAATATCTGATTCAAGAATTTTCCAGTGCAGTACGGAATGCCGCTAGGACACGCCCGACCAAATTGGGAACTCAGAAATTTCGAGAACATTGCATTTGTGCGGAACATGGAATATGCTTGGAACTCTGGATATTATACTTTATAAGTTGCCTGTACTATTACACTGTAGTGCATTTGAAGGGGAATTATTATTATTAACGGTGAAGATATGACTTGTGAACTGTGAGCATATCCCCTCCTGTGGAGTGGCTTAAAATCGATAACCTGTTATGAGGAGTTTGCAGTAGAAGACTTTCCCATCATATTTAAAGTATTTTCACTCAGGCGAAGATTTAAGGGGGGGGGGGGGGAGGTCACGGGGGTCATGTTCCCCCCCCCCCCCCCCCAAACGGAGACCAATTTTTTTTGCAAACTCAAAAAACGAAAACACAATAACCAGACAAATAAAACTTAACGAATTTTAACTGAAAAACAGTTTTTATCATTTTATTCAATACTGAAAATATCTTTATTGCAATTATTATGTTCTGTTACAACTGTACATATTTACAAATTCATACCTGTTATATAAAAACGATTATTTATATAACAATATCAACTCGTCTATTTTGTTTAGCAAACCTTGTGATTGACTCGATGTTTATAGAGATGCCTCGATGAATGTGCAGTAATGCACGGATAGGAATTTGGGGATTTATTTCGCACCAAAAAATTTTGCCGACGTCCAAACTAGAAGCTCGAAGTAAAAGTCGCAAAACACGCCGTTGCAATTTGTACGAATATTTTTGGTGCGCTAAACGCATCAAATTTCTATCCATGTAGCTTGCAAAAAAATTGGTCTGGTTTTGTACGTTTGGTTATTTTGTGATTGCGTTGTTAGTGATACCATTTTTCTTAACAAATTCGATTCTGTGACCCCTCCAAAGCCAAACTCTAGATCCGCACCTGTTTTCACTTAGTGAAGAGTGTCGTGAAATAAGGATTCGAACCAAGCAATAAACCGATCATTCATTGAGGACGCTTATATTACGCATATTACGCATATGGCCTATGATTTATACTTGAGTTAACCAACGTGTGCAAGGACATTGAAGTGCACCATTCCACTGCTAATTCCAGAATGTGCGCAGAATATAATGGTCATCGAATGAGCATTGTTAAAGTTTTCTACAATATCAATATGGGAAGGCACTAAACACGCCCGCGATGGGTTAGGCGGAAGGAAGAAGGAAGAAGACGGCGATCCGGGACCACATTCCAGGAGACCACGAACCCCGAATGGAACCATGCGATGAAGTACCGTCGGAGGTCACTGCCATTCGATCCAGGCAGTCAGGCAGACGTGGAACCATAATTCACGGGAACGAACCTGAACGATGCTATTAATCACCATACAGGAGGCCGGATCGAGATCCTTCAGCATCATTAAGTAAGACCAGATCATGCCTTGGTAGTCTAGTGTATAGCGTAGTCATGTGTATTCCAAAACTCTAGCCGTGCTTATTTTAGTATTCTAAATCTATAATCATGCTTACTGGCGTATTCCCAAGCTTTAGTTATTTCTTCTACGTATTCATGGCCAGTGATAGGAAGTGCTAGATAGTTCTATTTGACTATGTGGCTTTTGATTTTGAGTAATATTAGGATTTTCTACAGAGTACGACATTTTACGGAGAGCATCGCAGGGTTATATAGGCCTACGTTTCGTGATGCATGGCCATTATTGTAAATAATAATAATTTTGAGTGATTTTGAACAGGAATTTTTCATAAATAAATGCTTATGTGAAAATTGTAGCCTATATGATTGAGTTAATGATGAAATAATGAAATAACTTGTCTATGACAATTAAAAATGGAACGATTTGAATCAGTAATATACCAGTCAATAATTAATAATAATAATAATCTCAGGTTGACTTTTATGAGTTGATAAATAAATCCAGTGTCACATAAACTGAATGACTAATGAATTCTAAAGTGATACTAAAGTTGATTCTGACATGCAGTGAAAGTGGTAAATAACGAATAATAATTTGAGTAGAAAATTCCAGAGCAGTCGTGATATTTATTTGTGTGGTAAAATGTTGCATTCAGTGGAGGCAGGTGTTGGCCTCAGTTAAAGGGGACATGTCGGGGACATGACGCCGTAATATTGGATAATTATCAGGCCTCAAGCTTGGTGGCTTGTGTTGTTGTTTAAATAGGAGTTGCTCTTGAAAGTATTGGAAAGTTGTGGTGTTTTTGAATTTCGCAAATATTCTTGAGAAATATGAATGCATAGTATTTTGAAAGTGTAGCTTTCTGGATTTGTATATCACGACCTTGCTAAACTCATGCCACTCAAGTAAAATCAGTTGATAAAAATTGCAAGGAGTATTTTCTTTTCATGAAGAGCTTAAGGTATTCTACAGTCAAATCAGTATTATTAAGCAAACATATGGTTGAGACAGTCACCAAACTTAAAATCAGTGAGATTGTTTATTGGAATATTAATTTGTTGATGAAATCTGATTCTTCATGACATATTTGACAACATAATTGATTAGTGATAAGTTTGATCTAAATCTCATAACGGTGCTACGATATGAATCGTATGATAATTAGAAAGTGTGAAAAATCAGTGTGATGCGTGATATGGACACGTTTGGACATTTACTTAGTGTCACATTTACTTTTATTTAGAGTGAAGTGTCGTTCATTTAAGTATAGGATAGCAGGAATCTCAGGGCAAGAGACTCCATTATTAGTTGCCCTAGAGATTTAGGTAGGAGTGCCATTATATATATTTTTCTTATTAAATAAAAGTGGAAGGTTATTATGAATTTTGTGTGTCTTTTTCATCCTTCTTATATTCAAGTGGGGATCTCGAATTTACAGTAGTTCGCACCATTAGCCCATACCCAGTTTTCCCTGAGATTTTCCGAGTCTCGTGCTCAACTGTTTTCGAGATTCTCGGATATGTAAGTGTTGTTCTCCGGACTAACGGGCACAATACAATAACCATTATGGTATTAACATTAATTAACTCAATTAATTAACATTTCTTGGCAGAGCCGGATATCGAACGCCGGCCGCTAAACGAGGTGGAAGTAACGAGGTGTAGGATATTGATGAATAATATCACTTTTGGTTATCTAAAATATCGGAAAAGATTTACTTGGATGCAACGTTGATATATAGCTAGAGATAGCGTGTGTTTTGCTGCATAGTTTAATCCACTCGCGGCTGTGCTAGAAATTACATTATATCCTGTGTTGAATGTTTGGAAGGTAAACAACCGAGCATCATGCATCGCGAGACTTCCCTTCACGTGTGGATAGAGATAAGGAACACCGTCGGAGATAAACGCACGAACCGTGAAAGTTAAAAATAAATAAAAAGTCGGATACGAACCGGGTTAACGCAGTAGCTCATATTCCACATACAGCTATCGTAAGACGTTTCTATGGCTCTGTTTACTGATGATGATCGTGTAGCCTCCGGAGAGGCCGAGTGCAGGTCTTTCTAGTTGACGCCCGTGGGCGACCTGTGCGTGGTAATGAGGATGAAGTGATGATGAAGACGTCACATACACCCAGTCCCCGAGCCACGGGAATTAACCCCAGGAGATTAAAATCCCTGATGGCTCGGCCGGGAATCGAACCCGGGGCACTTTGGACCAAAGACTAGTGCGCTAACCATTTAGCCCCGGATACGGACCTCTGTTTACTGTACTCGCTTGAGTCAAGGCCGCTCCTGTGTCCCTAGTGGAAACTAATATCGATAGAAAGGGATTTCCCTTCCTAGGGACAAGATAAATTGCTAGCAAATGCAAAGTAAACTCCGTACAGTCCATGGAGGCCATGGGTGAAGTGGAAGGTAGAAGTTTCCACCCTTCGTGACATCGGCACTGGATGGGATGGATTTGACAGCTCCATGCCCAACCGACTGGTATTCATTTCTGTTGTAGTCTGAGTGAACCCCAGGGCTATTTGCGTTTCCAAAAATGATAGTTTTGTTAGAAAAGCTCATTTACTTTCGGTTAGCAAATTACCCAAGTACACGGGACTAAATGACCACAATGTCCAAACCAAAAAATAAATAATAGCTATTTACAGCTGCATATAAAGAATAAGTGAGGCAAAATCATTTTAAAAATGTGTTTATTTGATTATTTACTTATTTATTTATACAATGATTCATTCAGTTTGTTATTCTTTTATTTATTTATACAATAAGGAAGGAATAACGAATACCCCAGAAAATAATCAAAGTACCTATACACTAGCGTCAACAGAATGGACTCCGCTGACAGCTAATGAAGTCCAAAACATCATCTCAAGCACAAAGAAAAACAAAGCCGCAGGACCAGACAACATTTACAGTGAGTACATAAAAGACACTGCTCACCTCCTACTACCTACATGGACAAAATTATACAATAAATGCATTGAGACGGCCTCAATACCGGAGAGATGGAGACATTCAACTATAAAAGTACTCTATAAAGGCAATGGCGATCCATATGATACAAACACATACAGAGGCATCGCTCTGGAGAATATTCCGTTCAAGATATTCACAAAAACAATCGTGGGGAGAGTCAGAGAAGAAATAGACGAGTATCTACCAGAAAATCAATTCGGATTCCGGAAAGGAAGATCAGCTGTAACCGCTATACACTTACTACTCAATGACATCAGGGAAGCCCTTGAAAGAAGAGAAAAGTTCTACGTAGTGTTTATAGACTTCACAAAAGCATTCGACCTCATAAACCGGGAACTTGTGGCACAGAAGCTGGAAGAAACCCTAAACAGGAACCATGTGTGGACTGAAACCATAAAAACGATACTACAATGGAACAAAATAAGAATCTCTGACAACATATCACTTTCAGAACCGATACTTCAAACGAACGGAGTATTACAGGGTAACCCAATGAGCCCATTACTTTTCATCCTGGCAGCAGAAGAAATAATGCGAATAACCCATAAGGATGACGTAGTATCGTACGCCTACGCTGATGATATAGTGATCGGATCAAAGGACATCAGAAAACTACAAAACGTGATAAAGGAAATGGAGGAATGGTGCTACAAACACACATTCGAAATTAATACATCAAAAACAAAAATGATGGTATTTAGGCAAGGAGGAAAGATCCCAGCAATGACATAAATCTTCATAAAGAGGCAGAAAGTAGCCATAGTAAACGATTTCAAGTACCTTGGCATTACTCTGCAAACAAGTGCCAAATGCTTTACAAAGCATGTAATAGAAAAAACAACACAGGCAATACGGGCGATGCACGAAATCAACTACATTAGATCACTTAGCCTAGAGACGGTGATGGCACTATTTAGAGCAAAAATCATGCCTATTCTAACATATGGGATGGAAATCATTTGGCCGTACCTCACAGAGAAGAATCTATCCTCTCTAGAAAGAATAAAAGCTCTATACATAAAGAGAGCGATCGGAGTATCCAAGACAACAAGATCAAGACTCGTCTACCTTCTAGCACGAGAATCCTTCCTCATTGAAGACTTCAGAACACACCTGAACCTGCCCAACACCAGAGCATCAGAAAATCTCCTAGCAACACTCAACAAGAAGAGAGAAGGCACCCCACCCGAATTCTTTGGAACTGGAGCTATGATAGACCGGACGTGGACAACATCCAGCTTCGAGATGAGGCACGTGTTTACAAGACTGGCAGTACATGGTTTCCACCATCTAATTTGTAACAACACCTCATACCATGAACCGACAGAGATATGTAAGTGCGAACTATGTGGATACATGTGTGAACGTTACCACCTAGAACTCTGCACCAAAAGAACAAAAACAATTAAAGAATATGCAAACCAAGGCCCAAGCGCGCGATAGAGTGTATATAAATGTATTATTTCTTTTCTTTGTGTATGGCTATTTAGCTGCAATAAATATATTATTATTTATTTATACAATCATTTATTTATTTAGTCATTTATTCATTCATTTATTCATTTATTTATTCATTTATTTATTCATTTAGTCATTTATTCATTAATTTATTTATTCACTTATTCATTTCTTTACGGTACTTATTAATTTATTAATTTATTCATTCATTTATTTATTCACTTATTCATTTATTTACGGTACTTATTAATTTATTCATTTATTTATTCACTTATTCATTTATTTACGGTACTTATTAATTTATTCATTTATTCATTCATTTATTTATTCATTTAAATTATTCATTTATTTATTTATTCATTTATTCATTTATTTATTTCTTCATTTATTCATTCATTTATTTACTCATTTATTTATTTATTCATTTATTTATTCATTTATGTAGTTATTTAATTACTTATTTGTTCATTTATTGTGTATTTATGTATTTATTCATTTATTCAATTATTCATCTATTCATTTATTTATTTATTTAATTATTTATGTATTATGAAGTTATTTATTTATTTTTATTTATTCATTTACTTATTTGTTCATATATTCATTTATTTATTCACTTATTTATTTAAATATGTATTTATTTATTTAGCTCATCGCTTGCATTCTGTAAGTAAGAAGTCAGAGTTGTGATGAGCCACACTACATCGCGCAGTATTTATACCTTGCTGTAAGGGAGTGCGAACTGGGTGAATACAGGTTGTATAAGCTGGAGGTAACTGATATAAGGGTAGCAAGAATTATTTCAGGGACAAATAGATGGGAGCATTGACAGGAGGGTACTCGTAATGATGAGATAAAGGTTGTTGTTGTTGTTGTTGTTGTTGTTGTTTAATATGAAGGGCTTGGACATCTTAGTAATTTAATCCCGTGTACGTGAGATTATCTGATAACCTGTGGTACGAGTATCGTGGTGTCTATAGTAGTAATAGTAGTAGTAGTGCGTGAATGTATGTGTATTTGAAATTCAGATGAGGATTTGGAATGAGTGACCGTGGTTTTAAGTTAGTAATCAACCAGGTTTTTGCTGGAGAATTGTGAAACAATGGAAAGCCACTTCCATAACAGCTGAAGTGGGAATCTAACCCACGTCTTCTAAGTTTTGCATCTCTAGGCTGAGTGAAATAAGAATTACATTTCTTGGCACAGCCGGGAATTGTCAAGAGTGCTAGCCACTACGCCACGAGGCGGAGAAGAACATAAAGACTAAATTAAAAAGGATCACGTTAGACAAGGCTGTTCGTATGAGCCGACTTGGTGGGGTCAGGTATTGAGAACGGGGTAATGAACTCAGCTATAGAGAGTAAGACAAGCAGGGGTAGACCTAGTATAACCATATCAAGGTGAAGGGCGTAGAGCACAGCTCATAGAGGTGACTTGTTCGCACAGAGGCTTGCAGACTAGACTGACGCTGAATGGCAAACAGTCTCATATGAAAGTGAAGGAATGTACACTCACTGGCACAAAAGATATGGATTAAGTTACATGTATTTTGTACTATTTAGCATTTATTCCATAATTTGACAAATTATTATATTTCAAACCTGAAACAGTTCAAAATACCATTTTGTTTGATTTTTTGTATACATTCTTATTAGAAAAGTGCTTTGTGGCCATTATTGAGACTACCTCGAGGGGTAGCGGCCAGCATTCTTTGTTGTCACCTCGGAGGTCAGGATTTGATTCCCGGCTATGCCATCCTGGAAGTGGTTTTCCGTGGTTCCCCACTTCTACTCCAGGCAAATGCCGGGATGGTTCCTAACTCAAAGTACCGCTTCCTCCCCAATCCTTACCTGAATTACAAATACACATAGGCCTACTACTCCAGACACCCCAATAGCACAGGTATCAAATACTTTCATACACACCCAGGTACAGGGCCACAAAGTCCAAGCCCATCAAATGAAAAAAACAATAACCTTACTATTGAAACAATTCAGTATTGAGACCGCTTGATCTCATGCTGGTGATAATTTTATTGGTAACATAAGAATACTCCAACTGAGAAACACTGAACGCATTCCGGAAGCATGTATCATCTTCAGGAGAACTTTTGACTACGTTTGGAAGAGTAAAAAGAATTAATCATGATCGCAGATTTTTATATCTACGATGTGCATCTTAGAAATATTATAATTGGTAATTCTGCATTATATGCCACGTCTATATGATACTATGATGGGTAATTTAAGGTATTTGCATCGCAGAAACGCGAGGAAGAAGGAAGTAAAGGCTAAATGACTTCGGCGTTATTCGAAGCCGGAACACGCCAAGCAGAGAGGAAGGACAATCCCATGTGCGTTTTAGCCGCACGGATATGTGCGTTACTAAGTCCGGTCGAGTGACCGATGAACATTTTGTTGGTGAAAAGACTAAGGAAGACGTATCTAAGGATTGACCAAGCATCCTACATTGTATCAGCACCGCAGTGCTTGTGAAATTGTTTTCTAGAGAATTATAATCACGATAAAGTGATATTGTCAAAGTACGAGTGATTTAGTGATTTTTCTGTACGCCTCGTACATTGTGCAGTCACCACAGGGTGGAATGTGGGTCGCACAAATTTCCAGCAAAGTGAAAATTATAGTGCTATTTAACAGCGTTGAGTGCTGTGGAAATTGTTAATGCTAAAGAAATACGCCATGTCTAGGTGAATCTCATCTAAATGTTTAAAGTGATTGTGCTAATAACGTGCTATTAGAACCTGTGAAAGATAGCTTCAGTGAAGCAGGCACATGGCCATTTTTATTCTATAAAGCCTGCACCATTTAAAGCCAGTGTCGCTAAAATTAAACATCAGCAGTGATAAAACAGTGTTCTTCAACCTACTATTTCGTTACTTCAACGAGAACGTCAAAATGTTTGACGGTGACGACATTCTGATTTACGCCTGTACTACGAGGAACGAGATGATGCCGTACATATCCCAATGGAGGAGCCATTGACCTTCTAACATCAGCAATATGGAAGCCGATACCAGAATTGCGAAAGCCATGGCCGAGGAAATATCATTACCACCTGGGAATACAAGGATTGATCCATGAATTTGAAGCCTGGGATGTTTCTCTGTGAGTAACATGATGCGGTGAGTTTACGTTAAATTTCTATTTGTATTTTGTTCTGGTCTCGGGGGTGGATTAGTTGTAGTCCACCATTATAACAATCATTTAGGTAGGTCTTGTATTTTGTAGATGCCGCTGATGGCATACTTTCATTTCCATAAGCTTCTGCATATTGGCAGATAGCTTATGTCTATGAGTTAGACACCTCAGAGGGGTGCGAATATGTGTCATAATTTTGTACAGTCCTTAGAATGGACATCAGCTGAGAAGAAATAATGTTTTGTCTGATTTAACCAGCTCAAAGTAAGGTAATTTTCTTTTGTTAATTTTGAGGTCCCTTTTTATTGAAAGAATAAATACGCCACTGACGGTCGTATCATTTTGATGTCGTAGAGGTTACGAATCTACCATATTTTTGTAAAATACATTTTTAAGGTCTCATAACCTTGATTCGAGGTGAATCACTTGAGAGAGTGGGAGTGACTTTTTGTTAAAGCACTTGTAACCGACCATTCAACTTTAATTAGTATCATTTGAAATAGTAAGCCATGAGGATGGCGTTTGTAAGAACATTTTAATTATTTTAAGTGCATTGCGCACGTTCTTTTGTGAACAATTCAGTTCTTTGCGACAGTGGAGTATTTTTTCTAATCTCTTTGAAAAGTAACATACCTTTCTTTTAGTATGTTTTGCAAAGCTAAGATGCAGCTTATGTTTGGACCTTATTTTTTTAGGCAAGTTTTGAAGCCTTGTTATCCCAATGATAAAACATTGTATTATAGTATTCACAGAGTGAAATAATGGACCTTTTTGAGTGCATTACACCAGTTTTGTTCTACATGTTGATAGACATTGACACGCAGTGAAGCGTGCAAGTAATACTTGGGTTTCGTTAGGATGACAGCTTTCGATGCTCAAGGTTAACTGCTTTAACCTGCAGAGCAGAGCACTTGATTTATCAAGCAGGACAGCTGACGCATGCCCGCATACCTTGTTTATGCTAGAAAGATTTTCTTTATCGAGCAGTTCATAAAGCTTAGTCATACATGTACACTTGCATCATTGTTGTTTGAGTATAGGTTGTTTAAGAAGTTGTATTTCCCACTATTTAATTAAATTCGCAGATGTTGTAAGCGGATGGACATGATATTTATATACTATCAGAGTATTTCTTTAATGAATGGAGCCACACTTTTGCTATTTTTGGTAGGCTTATTTTCTCACTTAAGGTGATTGATTGTTTCCGTGTTTTGACACGTTGATTTATTGGGGTGGTTTCCCGTTCAGATTTTTATGCCAGCAGATTCATGGAGATGACTGCTAAGGTGAATTCTTGCGTGATCCCGTGGAGGACGTTTAGATATTTGAGAATGGTATTTAGATGGAACTTTGCTTGTCCATCTGGAGACGTCTTGTTATGGACTAAAGCATATTTTTATGATATTGGAGCCGCTTAGTGCTCAAAGTTGCCATGATTATTCGAATCTAGCATCTTGTGAGGAACTGTCAAAGACTTACGATTAGGAATTATAACTTGTGTTATTGTTGACAAACAGGTGCCACGTGCATTCTATTGTGTTTAGTTTTTAGTCCATTAGCCTTGCATTGTTGGTCATTCAATAATACTCTTAAATAATGATAGTAATAATCCGAAACCTAAATCATGAAATATAAATTTTTATTAAATCGACGTGGGTTAAAACTTTAATTAAATATTAATCAACTGATTAACCTTGATCATGATTGTTTACATTTTGGACCAATGCAACCTGCTTGAGATAAAGTATCCCTAGGAGGGAAATTCTAGACAAATACATGGTTTAACTTGATAGGAATCAGTTGCTGACCTAAGGGTAGTCAACTTGTGGATCGTGTACCACATGTTTGTTTTGGCATGCTTACAAAGCATGCCTTGTTTGAATTTGCTTACACTATAGATGACGAATGGAACAAACAGTCTCCATTTCGAAGCAGGCAGGAAAATAAGAAGCATTATTATTTTGTTCTGAATGTATTTCAGTGTATTTTCCTTATGTGAACCCTACTGTTATTTTTTTATGTAGTGTTGTGGTATCACTATTTTGTTATGTGTATGATTGTATTGAAATGACTGTTATACTAGTTTTGTTTAATTTCTACACGGACATTTGGATCCGATGTTGCTGTAATTCAGAATTATCTCAGATTTACATTAAATGTAAATTCGGGATGGTCTTTAGAATCATTTAGATTTTTGCAGTCATTTGTGACTTGTTATTCATGGCACGATGTGTCTTTCTAGAACATCGTTACCTTTTCTATTGTTATTTCAATTAGGGTTAGGAACCATTTTCCCCAGTTTTGCCCAACTTTGTTTGTAATTAGAGCTGATCGCGAGGGTTTAACTTTATAGTTTAAGGGTTAGTTTTCTTTGTTTGTTTCAAATTAGATAGCGGATTAGCCGATTTTATGCCCTTGGATCCTAGGTTAGGGGTTGGATTTTATAAATAAACAATTCCAACGATTTTTACTTAAGACTGGACTACTTTCTTTCGTAGCTTGTTTTTTTTTTGTGGGAGTGTATTACCAGGGTGTATATGACTTTGCAAATCATGATGGGAACCTGATCCTTGGAACAGGGGAGTCTCACAGCCAGAGAACCCTTTTGGTTTGCACTCCAATCCTCTTCGTCGGTATGTGTTCGGAGGAAGAGGTCATCTGGGAGGCCATACACGGTTGGTGGTGACCAGATGATCTCCTCAAACGGTCACAGTATGGACTATTTACATCAGTGTTGTATAAATGGTATTTAACACCGGTGGTATTTTATGTGACAATTGTTTATACAAGAATGATACAAAAAGAAAACACTCTAAATGTGTATGTTCTAACTCAGGGTCAGACGACCTCACTGTTCCGCCCCTTTAAAAAACAATAAACAATCATCACAATCACATGTGTCCGGCTCCGTGGCTAAATGGTTAGCGCGCTAGACTTTGGCCCGAAGTGCCCCGGGCTCGATTCCCGGCCGAGCCATCTGGAATTTTAATCTCCTGGGGTTAATTCCCGTGGCTGGAGGACTGGGTGTATGTGACGACTTCATCATCACTTCATCCTCATAAAGACGCGGGTCGTCCACGGGCGTCAACTAGAAAGACCTGCACTCAGCCTCTCCAGAGGCCACACGATCATTCATTCATTCACAATCACATGTTCCAACCCCATGCTCAAATCACTGCCTCCAGGCAACGAGGG
Source organism: Meconema thalassinum (assembly GCA_946902985.2). Classification (NCBI taxonomy): domain Eukaryota; kingdom Metazoa; phylum Arthropoda; class Insecta; order Orthoptera; family Tettigoniidae; genus Meconema; species Meconema thalassinum. The sequence continues at coordinate 596,237,554 of OX336388.2, read as the reverse complement.
ATTTCTAAAAGCTCTAAAACACAATTGCCGCCATAAAATTCAACAATAGAACAAAACACTCAACAATGTGGCTGTAAACTACACAAAGGGAAGAATGTTATTAATCTTCTATTTAAGAATTCTTTCCGATTAAATAAAACGAAAATGAAAACCGAGTGGCATGCTTTAAAATACAATTAGGCCTACCCTAACTATAGCATATTTCTCGAGTAGTGCTCTTTTTGTCCCGGGCAATATAGCATGGGGCAATGAACACTTACTCTTATTGATTACAAATAAAACATGAAAAAAGACTTATAAATGAAACAAAACAACTACATTATGCAGCGTGTTCGGCTTTAATGTGTAACTCTTCTTCTTCTCTAGTGGTCAATCCAAGGATTGGTTTGCAGCAAATCTCCACTCTTCGCGTCTTTCCGCTTTCCTCTTCATTTCTCCGTAGGTCTTGCATCCTTCATCTTCCTTAATTTGATCCATATACTTAGGCGTGGTCTTCCTCCAGGACTTTTTCTATGAACATACCCCGCTATGATTTGATTCAGGATTCCTTCATATCTCAATAGATGGTTTGTAAGATGTATTCATCTTTTAAGAATTTATTTGCACAAACTTCTCTTCTCACCCACTCGTTTCAAGGCCTCTTCATTTGTAAACTTTTGAATCCATTTCATTTTGAGCATGCACCTACAGCACCACATCTCAAAAGAATGTAGCTTCTTCTCGTCCACGGTCCCCAGAGTCCGGGTTTCACAGGCGTAGCATGCCACACTCCAGATATATGCTTTCAGAAACCTTTTCATGATTTCATACCTGATGTTCTTAGAGGTTAAGATTTTATTTTCTTTCTGTTAAAGGCAGCTTTTGCTTGAGCAATTCTACATCGTACTTTTGTTTTGCTCCGTCCATCCCTACTGAACCTACTGCCTAGTCTATTAAAACTAAAATTCATATCTTGAAAACTAATAGGGATCTTTATTATTCGTGGTTTCTTTCTACAAGTAAAGGAACACAAAATGTTAATACTTACCTAACAGTTTCATCAGAAACTGAAATCTGGCGACAAGGCGCGACGAAAATCCTTTGTAGAAGCAGTTCTAGCGAAAATTCATGAAAATGAGGCATTTCTCGATGTGTTCTGTTTTACCGACAACACTACATTCCACATTTCCGGGAAGGTGAACAGACACAGCTGCCACATAGGGGACGGAAGGCTCCCCCCCCCCCCCACGCCCCCCGTGGTAGAGCACTAACGTGACCCTCCGAAACACAGTCCCTAACGATAGATTAAGATCAATATCTGAATTCCCATAAAAGATTTCTGGTCATACACTTTTGTCACAAATGGTTCCGTGACTATTTTGAAAAATAACTTGGCCTCGTATGCATCTGTTTATGTAAAAATAAAGTGGTTTAGGTGGCGTAGTCGTTAGCATATTAAACTATGTCCAAGATTGCGGGTTCAAACCCGGAAGAAGTCGTCAGATTTTTAAGAGCATTAAAATCCTTTAATATGCCTTCCTTCGGAGGGGAAGTAATGCCGGCGAGCCCATATCATAGATTTATGGCATGGAAAGGAACCTACAACTACAATTGGTAGTGTGTAGCCAAATGTGTAGGTTATATTTCGTTAGAAACGCTCTCTCTAGTAACAACAATCGCCACTAGGTGTCAGTGGCATCTGTAAATTGAACTTGCTCATTCATCATCATTTATTTCATCTCATCCACATGCGACGGTACTTGTAGCTCACCCAATGGTGTCCGCATAGAAGCAGCTATAAACTCTGGCGAGCTGGACATGTCCTCGGACATTCCCGGCACTAAAAGCCATACGCTAAATAAATAGTATGTAAAAACATTATGTTCAGACATTTACTTTTTGAATTACGAATTGTTTTATTAAAATAAACTTCCTTGGTTAACTTTTTAACTTTTCAGAAAGTACGGGAAAAACTGTAAAATGATAAGGACATTTTTGGGAATGTAATTTCTGATTCCAAAACGTTCATCGACATCATATTATAGTTCTGCAACAATTATCATTAAGATAAACATATTGCTTTAGTGTCTGCAAATTAATCTGATGAAAGAAAAGCTTGATTTTTTAATAACAAATTTTCAATAAAAAATTCGCAACTCAAAATGTAAATGTCTGAGCACAATGCCAAGTTATTAATAAAATAATCAAGGAACCATTTCTGTTAAAAGTGTATGACCAGGTTTGTTTAATGTTTGAATCTTTCCGCCTCCCCGCACCTTTGTTCCACGATGCTTCCCGAAGATGGCCTAAATTGTACTCCCTGTATTATAGAAATACGAAGTAGCGTGTTATGGAAGAGCTGGGTTACTGAGGTGGGATATTATTTGAGATGTTGAACATGTTGGATCGATACAAGCATGACGGCAAGTAGACAGGGAAGAATATTCTCCTCTGTAAGGGCAACGAAGCGTATTATTAGGTCGTCTCACAAGACCTTTCCTATGCACTGTCGTCTCCTAGCAACCCAACGACAGGTGAATGTCGGCAGTCGATGGTTGAGAGAGGATGTTCAGGGTTTTGTGGACAGATTCTAGGATAATATTACAAAACTTTTTGGCAAATTATAATATTATATTATTATAAGAAGCTTCCTCAAGACCACTTCAGTCTTGCAAACAACTCCAGCTACAGCAAGGAAAGAATTGTGGATCTCTCGACTTGAAAATAACTCTGCCTGGTCTCCCCCTTTGGAAACTCTGCCACCTGGGCATGAACAGAGTTGGATCGTGTGGAGGGCACTCAAGCGGCTTCGTTCCGGAGTTGGAAGATCCAGATGTCATCTCCAGAAGTGGCACTTCGCTGTGGATTCTATCAACTGTGACTGCGGAGAATCACAGACCACGGAACACCTACTGGATTGTCAGCTATGCCCTGCATCTTGCGCATATGATGATGATGATGTTCTGTGTGTGACACCGAGTGCAATTGAAGTAGCAAAATTCTGGTCAAGATTAGTGTAGTCTTGTAATTCTTTAACTTAATTTTGCTTTAATGATACCATACATTGCATTTGTTTCTGATTCGAATATATATATAATGGCCTGACAAAGTATTTCAAACACCGACCCAGCATTCGCCACACGTGCTCCAATGAAAGGACTGCCATTATACGTGGACTGGGGATCAATTATCTAGGGTGGTTAATATTTATAAACCTACTCAGATTTTTAAAGAGCTATTGTAAATACTTGAATTACAACATATTTGAAAAAAAAAACGCTTATTCTTCCAGCTCGGTTTCACCAATGAACTCTACGTGGGACCATTCCTCTAACGTCTGGGAACTGAACACACTTTGTCAGCAGATACGACTGGAGATGGTGAAAGGCTGATCGCCCCAGTGATCGCAAACTTGGGTGTAATTTGTTAAGGAAGGGTGCGGGTAAGAAATTTGGAAGGCAGTCGACCCTGGATCGTTGAAAGGAACTGTCCCGGCATTAGCCTGGTTATGAAAATGGGAAACCACGAAAAGTATTTTTAGGACGGATGGGGTGGGATGCAAACCAATGCTCTTTCGATGCCAGCGTGGCACGAGCTAGCACTCTCGACCTCTAAGGACGGTAGGGCACATTTCTAATGAAAAGAAAATCGTTGTTTTTGTTGTAGTTGAGTGACATTGCAGTCCCATGATTTTCTTCAGTCAAATTTGGTTTCGATTGCCGCAGCCGTTCAGGAGTTGATAGGGGTGGGGAGTCACACACACAGACAGGCAGACAGACAGACACACATTTCCCCGGATCGATCTCATAAGTCTACTGTTTCCTCATTTTTGCGAAATGAGAAAAGTAGGCTAAAAAATCCCTAAAAATTCCCTTATTTCCGCAACGTTTCAACATGCAAAAATAAAAGATTTAGAAGTAGCCTAATTCCTCCTTATGTGCGTATTATTTAAACACAGCTGTTTAAAAAAATAGTTGAGTTTTGCCTGATAGAAATGTTTATGAAAATGCAGTAAAAATTACCCCAGTTTTCAAAAATTAACGAAAAATCAAATAATGTTCTTATTTTCAAACCTCCTGTCTAAAAATAAGGCGAGAGCATCAAGGAACCTCCCTGAAAACATACAATTAGATCCTGTTTATAGTATTTGAGAAAATTGTAAATAAAAACTTGATTATTAACTTGGACAGCTTAGAATCTTAGATCATTCCGGCTTCCCTTCAATTCTTTATTTGAGTCTAACCTTTTGCACAACAATCAGGACCCTGATAAAGCCTCTCGTTCATATGAAATATTGTATATTAAGAAATGGACATAGCTCTTCCACTTCCTGCGCCCTTCAATTTTTTGTAACACTGTGTTGAAGCATAATGGTTACAAAATATGAAACAACCTGTACTGAAATTCTCCTGCGCATAATTACTTTATATTTCTGGAACAGAGATCGGTACAAAAGTAGAGTGAGAAGGTGAGTGGGTGTGAATGGAAGCCTTCAATCTCTGCCGGTATGACATTTAGATACGGGGGTCGCTGCGGTGAGGGTAGGACGCTGCGCTTCTCAATGCTAGCCGTCGCGACGCCAGTAGCTCGGCCGCGCGCCAGCAGGTTGGTCGACCGCGACGCGTCCTACCTCTCCGTAACCACCGGCACCCTCGGTCACGATCTCCACGTAAACATCCAAAGCATACCAATGGATGAACAATGCTTATGAGATGTTATGAATTATTTTCAGATAGAGATTGGTGTGAGGGATATAGTGTAATATTTATTACGATGCAAGACAAACTTTAGCACATCAAGTTTTTGAAGAAAGTTTTCTTTCTTATTAGATTGTTTTTATTGCAGCCAATATAGACACTTTCATGTACTTCCCTTTATTTTTAATTATACTGTATTTACGCACTCAGTACTCGTATGAACGCGTCTGTCTGACATAGGACGCTTTCAACGATTAATTTAATTTTACTGATATTTTTGCACTTGACTGCGAAATAAGTGTAATGTACTTTTGTGCAAAGTAACGAAGATATATTTCAATCCAAAAGCACTCACTTTATTCGACATGTTTAGATGGAAGTGTTGGTAAAGTTCGGCAGTGTGACCATATTTTCGGAACATAGTCGAATTATTTAGAGCCTGTTAACAATGTCTCCTACAGACTTCATATTTACTATCAACAGTACTACGTCAGATGTGATGTTAAACTCAAAATATGAATTAATTGATGGTAATACTGTATTTCCTGAGGAAGAGTGCCATTATATGCAGAAGTACAATTACACTTTGTGGTTGCTGTTGAATGTGGAAAGTAATGCTACCACAGGTGGTCCCATTAAGTGTCTGGAACATGCTCCCGTTCTGACGTACTCTTCTAGGGTCAGAGTGGTGGTCCTCGGTATCTTGGCGGTGCTATCGTTCATTGGGAATATCGCTACCATAGTGAGCATTAGGAAGAACCGTGTACAAAGAAGACTGTGCCACCGTCGCCTGAATGCGGTTTACACCCTTATCTTCCACTTGGCCATTGCTGACTTGTTCGTCACCGTGTTCTGTATCGCAGGGGAGGCAGCTTGGAGTTACACCGTGGCGTGGGTGGCGGGAAATATCGTGTGCAAAGTGTTTAAGTTCCTCCAGATGGTCAGTCTGTACTTGTCCACGTTTATATTAGTGCTGATCGGTGTTGATCGCTTCGTGGTGGTGCGATATCCAATGCAATCTCTCAGTACGGCCAATCGCCTGGACAAGCTCATCGTCCTGGCTTGGATCCTCAGCATGGTGCTCAGCATACCGCAGGTAGGATGACTCTAGACCTGCTAATGCTTGTAGTAGTAACTCAGAACAACCAATGAGAACGTACTAGAGATGAGAATTATAAATCCCGGTACCGGGGTCCTATCTCTCATCTAATATATAAAAGTGAAAGTCTGTATGTATGTGGGTTGGTTCCGTATACAAATCTACACTGTTCCACCAATCTCAACCATATTTTGCATACACATAGTTTAGGACCCAGAAGGAACCGCTGGCTACAAGAATTTTCGATAGTCTTTCTCATTCTTCTGATTTCGGTCCTTTTGTACTCGAGCAAAGGCTAATATAAAGTCATAAAATATACTCATGAAGGAATGGCAAGGCAGATAATTTCCATGGCAACATAGCTCAAGTCGAGACACGGCCGACTGGATACGATTTGCGCTCTGCACTACCGGTATAGAAAATGAGGATCTTTACTTGAAATCCCGTTAGTTACTCAACTGCTCACACAGCAGTATCAACCGAGTATAGCACTACAAAAACTTGACACTATCTACTATCTCTTATATATAATCCAAAACTGACTCATCACCGCAGGGCTCAAACCACTAGACCTAGAAAGCTGAAATTTTGCATGCTGGTTGATCCGAGTATGTAAAGGCTCACTAAGAAACGGTTTTTGTAAATTCAATTTGTAAGTGACTTTTTTCGGCCCTTTGGCATTGACAATCCAAAATTTAGTCATCGACGCAGGGTTCAAACCACTAGACCTAGAAAGCTGAAATTTTGCATGTTGGTTGATCCGAGTATGTAGAGGCCCACTAAGAAATGGTTTTTGAAAATTCAATTTGTAAGTGACTTTTTCGGCCCTTTGGCACTGAGCAAGGACAGTCGGTACAAAGTTCGGATTTAGCTCATTTTAAGCCACCAGATACGAGAAGCAATACTCGGAGGTCCTGTAGGGACCCCGAAACACACTTTTTAAGTTCCTAAAATGAACGGTTTCGGAGATATTCCCAAATAACTGTGTTCCCTCTGAGAAACAGATAAACGTTACTATGACAACCGCTGAAATATCGCAGACCGGGGATAGTTTTCTGGCAATATCTCGAAAACCGATCGTTTTAGGGCCTTAAAACGCTGGGTTCGGTTCCCACTTCTTTGAAGTGGATACCACGAACATTGCTCCTCACATTGATACGCGCAAAAAGAGCTATAATCCATATTTCTACGAGCAAATCGACTTGGAAAGTCTCATCTCTTATATATAATCCAAAACTGACTCATCACCGCAGGGCTCAAACCACTAGACCTAGAAAGCTGAAATTTTGCATGTTGGTTGATCCGAGTATATAAAGGCTCAGTAAGAAACGGTTTTTGAGAATTCAATTTTTAAGTGACTTTTTTCGGCCCTTTGGCATTGACAATCCAAAATTTAGTCATCGACGCAGGGCTCAAACCACTAGACCTAGAAAGCTGAAATTTTGCATGTTGGTTGATCCGAGTATGTAGAGGCCCACTAAGAAACGGTTTTTGAAAATTCAATTTGTAAGTGACTTTTTTCGGCCCTTTGGCACTGAGCAAGGACAGTCGGTACAAAGTTCGGATTTAGCTCATTTTAAGCCACCAGATACGAGAAACAATAGCCGGAGGTCCTGTAGGGACCCCGAAACACACTTTTTAAGTTCCTAAAATGAACGGTTTCGGAGATATTCCCAAATAACTGTGTTCCCTCTGAGAAACAGATCAACGTTACTATGGCAACCGCTGAAATATCGCAGACCGGGGATAGTTTTCTGGCAATATCTCGAAAACCGTTCGTTTTAGGGCAATAAAACTTCTTCGAAGTGGAAACCACGAACATTTCTCCTCACATTGATACGCGCAAAAAGAGCTATAATCCATATTTCTACGAGCAAATCGACTTGGAAAGTCTCATCTCTATATACAGGGTGTATTTGATATGATGGAAGTCCGTTATACTGGTGATAGAAGAGACTATTCTAAGGCGGCTTCGGTGGCGTAGTTGGTAGCATGCTGAGCTTCTATGCCCAAGATAGCGGGTTCAAATCCGGCCGAAGCCGTCGGATTTTTTAAGAGCGTTAAAAATCCCTCAGTATGCCTTCCTTCGGAGGGGAAGTAAAGCCGGCGGTCCCATGTCATAGATTTATGGCATGTTAAAGATCTTTCCACTAATTACACCTGTGTGAAACTAAATTGGATAGGTTAAGAATGTAAACAACGCTCTTAGGTTGCTACGTTCGTTGCCAAGAGCCGACTGCGGTGGCGTCTAGTAGCTAGTTCTGAACTAGGCCTAGTAGTCGTTGACGGTGGCGTTTGGCGGCAAAAGTAGGAACTATTTGAAAATTCAAAGTTGCAGTCTCTACTTGAATTAAAAAACAGATACACACACTAATACAGTCATCACAATTAACACCGGTTATCAGACAGATTCTACACACACCCAAAGTACACGGGGCTACATGACCGCGTTGTCGCAGCCCCTAAACTAAGGAACCAACCAACCAACCAGACTATTCTAAGCTTCCTAGGTAAAAAAAAATTGTCACCTATCTTGAAATTGATAATTAATCATTAAAAAGTCAATGTTTTTAGTTATTTCAGAAACTAATCAGGCAGAAAGTGGTGCGGCAGGTTGGGGTAAACCAGGCGGAGCCAGGAGAGACGACGCGCGAAGGGGAAGTTGTTACGTAATCGGAGCATTGACCTTACCGGTTGACTTGAGGGGTGGTAGGCTATCAGCTGTTATGAGGATGAGCTCTACCGTCTCGTAAGAAAATGTGCATTGCCGTTGTTCTTGTTGTTGTTGTTGTTGACAACGCACGCAATGGCTTGGGACGTTAGGACCGGTAGTATTGTGTAGCCTACTTTGTAAGTGTGGAATTCATTGATTGATGTTCATGTATAAAATAATTTCGATACTCAGCCCTGGTGTATCATTGGCGTCCGTGTCGGACCTTCTGTTGACTAGTTTCTGAAAATACTAAAAACATTCACTTAATGAAATGACAAAATTCCGACATCCCGTAGTCTGTTCAGAACTAGGCATTTAGGACGGAAGTAAAATACTTGATGTTTTGTTTGAGAGGCTTGGCGATTTTGGTCATTTAGCCCCATGTAGCTGGGTGTGGGTAGAATTTGTGTGATAACCTGTGTTTTGTGGTTTCTGTAGTAATGTGGGTATTTGTAATTCAGGTGAGGATTCGGAAGAACCGGTGGTGTTGGGGCAGTGCAACTGCCTCTCACCTAGAGGCCCAGGGTTCGATTCCTGGCTCCATCAGGGATATTAGAAACTGACGTGAGGGCTGGAACGCAGTGCACTAAGCCTCGTGAGGGCAATTGAGTAGCTGTCTGACAGTGAGGCAGTTCCCGAGTCAGGAAAATCATGATTAATGGCCGAGGGGACCCGATGCACTGACCACGCGTCACCCTAATATCTGCAGGCCAAATGGCTGGAAAGCGGTCGCTTGGTAGGCCTAGGCCTTTCAAGGGCTGCACTGCCAGCGGTTATGATTATTGAGAAGAAGGCGGCCGTGGCCTTAAGTTAGGAACAATCCCGACATTTGCCTGGGGTAGAAGTGGGAACCCATGGAAAACTACTTCCAAGATTTAATACTAGTACGGTACCACATGTTCATATTGTGAATTGTCCCATCCCATCTCCAGCCCTCGGGTGGCCATTAACTGGAGAGGGGGGGGGGGAGGGTTGATTTATTTGTCCATCAACAATGTAAATACATATGAAAATACACGAAAATGAAAATAAAATACAAATACATTGTTATAATACAGTGTTATAATAATAATAATAATAATAATAATAATAATAGTCTAATAATAATAATAATAGTCCAATAATAATATTAATAGTCTAATAATAATAATAATAATAAGAGTCAGCATGTGTAGTTCTGGTGGTATAGTGCTAACCTTCCCGAGGGTGCGATCTACGTTCAGTCATGTAGTAAATGAATGGGATCTAATACGATCATCTCCATGGATTTCATGGCACATACAAGAAATCCTACGTACATTAAAGTCTGGCAACTCGACATACCAAAAAGAAACATAAAAGAAGTTAGTGTGTCTAAAAGCCTATTATTACTATTATTAGTATTATTAATATTAATATTAATATTACCCCACCAACCTGGACCCAATGTTTGGGAAGCCAGGCTCTGCCTGTCACAAGTCAGGACAAAGGGCGAGTGATAGAGGAGTAACACCTCTTTAAAAAACCTTGGTCCAGCTGACCCGGCTGGTAGTCCCTTGTAAGGGTCCCTTGCCAGGGTTACGGTGAAGACCTCAACGGCAGTTACAGTGGAGAGGATAGTCCTCGGTACAGTGTAAGTGGCGGATGTGGCAGCCCAGTGCTCGGGATTAATTGAGTAAAAGGTATCATCCTTTTTTGGGGGGTAGATATCAGTTGTAGCGTCTGACCCGGAGCGGGCGGCTACACACGGCGTCTGTACCCCATGTTAGGGGCGGCCGAATTATATGCTGGCAGTAGCGTTAAAATGCCCTCAACGACAGACGAAGCGACCCGCCGGTTGAGGTATTTCCTGTCGCATCAATGGCTACGTCTCTTCTAAATTCGGAACATGCTAGGGCGTTCCCCCAAAGCGACGCGCGCCACTTGCGCCCGAGTGACGTGAGAAATGAGCGAGGGTTACCTACTCATGAACGGGGTAGGTTAAAGAAGTTAGTTCAACCCAAACAACTAAGACTAAGATTCGCTACCCTCAATATTGGAACGTTGACTGGCCGACATCGTGAGCTAGCAGAAATGCTTAAACACAGGCGTGTCAACATTGCCTGCATCCAGGAGACCAAGTGGAGGGGTTCTAAGGCGAAAGAAATTGGAGATGGCTACAAACTCATCTATCACGGTACCAGCGCAGCACGAAACGGTGTAGCAATAATCGTAGACCAGCACTACCGCAACAGTGTCACCAATGTCAACAGGGTGTCAGATAGGCTTATGTCTATCAAGATTGATTCAACAGAAATCACTACCCACATTATATCTTGCTACGCACCTCAAACTGGATGTACAGAGGATGAGAAAGATGAATTCTGGAACAGTCTGGATACCCACCTTCGAGCAATCCCCCAGGATGAGTCTATTATTCTTGGAGGAGACTTTAATGGGCATGTTGGGTCTCAGCGTGAAGGATATATGCGATGCCCTGGAGGACATGGGCTTGGTGTGCGCAATGATGACGGATGTAGGATACTTGACTGTGCAGAAGCTCATAACTTGATTGTGACCAACACATATTTCAAAAAGAGGCTAACACATCTGGCTACTTATACCAGTGGAGGACATGCTACTCAGATCGATTACTGGCTAGTTCGGCAACAAGATATGAAGCTGGTGACAGATACCAAAGTGATTCCGTATGACAGCGTTGCCCCTCAACACCGATTGCTTGTCCTTGATATTCATAAAAACGTTAAGCGACCCAAAGCAAAACCTAAAACTGGGCCTGAGCGTATCAAGTGGTGGAGATTGAATGCCCACCGCAATGAGTTGGTCACAGCCTTGGCAAACTTCTCGGTGAAGTCTGATCAATCAGTTGATAGCATGTGGAGGGATGCTATGAAACAGATACATCAGGCGGCGAAAGAAACTGTGGGAAAAACCATACCCGGACGAAAATACATTGATAAACAGACCTGGTGGTGGAGTGATGAAGTCAAGCAAGTTATCAGGGAGAAAAAGATGGCCTACAAGACTTGGTGGAACTCGCGTCTTGATACTGACCTCCAGCAATACCGTAACCTGAAATCAGCAGCAAAAAGAGCAGTAGCTGCTGCAAAGGACAATTATTATCAAGACCTGTACGACCAGCTTGACACACCATCAGGAGAAAACAATGTATATCGTCTTGCTAAGTCCCGTAATCGTTCAACTCAGGACATTGGACATGTCATGCACATCAAGGATGCGAACGCTAAGCTACTACGGGAACAGCAATCTATCCTCCAACGTTGGGCAGACTACTTTTTTGGCATCTGCAACGAAGAATTTCCACACCCACCAATTGCAAGTCCTGATCCTACCTTAGGACCCGTTCCTCCAATTACATCCGAGGAAGTAATGCTTGCCATTAGCAAAATGAAGAGTGGGAAAGCAACTGGCCCAGATGACTTACCGACGGAAATATGGAAAATTCTAGGAAGGCCTGCCTCAGAATTCCTTGCCACACTCTTTAACCGGATCATTGCTGAGAACCAACTTCCCCATGCATGGACAACTAGCATAACAGTTCCAATCTGGAAGGGAAAAGGTGATGTGGGTGACTGCTCAACTTATCGCCCTATTCGACTCCTCTGTCATACGTTTAAAATATTTGAGCGTGTGCTTGATTGTAGACTCAGAAATATTGTCACTGTAACACCAAACCAGTGTGGGTTTGTTAAGGGATGCAGTACCATCGATGCTGTCCATGCCACACGCCTTTTAATGGAAAAGCACAGAGAGAGGCAGCGGAGTGTACACCTGGCATTTCTCGATTTAGAGAAAGCTTTTGACCGTATCCCTCATGATATTATTTGGCGAGCTCTTCGTTGCCATGGAGTCCCTGAGGAATATGTAAGCTGGGTGCAACTTCTGTATCGCAATGCCACTAGTGTAGTTCGGAGTCCAGCTGGAGTCTCCCCACCTTTTGAAATCACTGTGGGTGTTCATCAGGGTTCTGCTCTATCACCACTGTTATTCATCCTCTGCATGGATACAGCAACGGCGGACATACAGACCTCACATCCCTGGACCCTTCTCTATGCGGATGATGTGGTACTTGCCCAAAAAAAACCGCCCTGAACTCCAGCACAGGGTTCAAACGTGGAACGACAGACTGGCTGAAAATGGACTACACCTCAATATCCAGAAGACAGAATACCTGGAATGTGGCCCCCAAACTAGAGGTACCATCAGTATCAGCACAGAAAATCTGCAGAAGACCATGCATTTTAAGTACTTAGGGTCCACTGTCACTTCAAATTGTGACGCCACTCCTGATACTCGGATGAGGGTAAACGCAGCCTGGCTCAAGTGGAGACAAGTCACTGGAGTTCTCTGTGATAAAAAGATGCCTCTGCATTTAAAGGCAAAGGTCTATAAGTCTGTGGTACGCCCAGCAGCCATCTATGGGACCGAATGTCGGCCTATGACCAAACAACATGAGCAAATTTTGAGTACGATGGAAATGAAGATGCTCCGATGGTCGATGGGGCTGACCCGATTTGACCACGCAAGGAACACAGACGTCCGGCGAAGATTTGGTATTGCACCAATTGTCGAGAAGGTGAGGGAGGCTCGTCTACGCTGGTACGGTCACGTCATGAGAAGACAGAACAACTCAGTTGCCAAAAGAGCACTCCACATCAACCCAGGTGGAACAAGACCACGTGGAAGACCTGCAAAGCGGTGGACTGACAACATCAGGGCTGACATGCACGCTGTTGGTCTAACACCAGAAGATGTCAACGACCGAAATAAGTGGAGGAGATGTAGCAAAGTAGCAGACCCCGCAAGGGATTAATGCTAGGAAGAAGAAGAAGAAGTATTATTAATATGTTTATTAGAGATGTTGCACTGTTGTTGTTTGTTGTTTGAGTCTTCAGCCTTTTGACTGGTTTGATGCAGCTCTCCATGCCTCCCTGTCCTGAGCTAAACGTTTCATCTCTACATAGCTACCACACCCTACATCCAAGGCAATCTGTTTAACATATTCTAACCTTGGTCTACCCCTACAGTTCTTGTCCTCGACCCTTCCTTCCATAACTAAGCTTGCTATTCCTGGGTGTCTTAGTATGTGTCCTACCAACCTATCTCTTCTCTTCATTAGCAGTCGCCAGAAACATCTCTCCTCTCCCACTCGTCTTAATACCTCTTCGTTTGTAACCCTATCTACCCATCTGATCTTCATCATTCTCCTGTAACACCACATTTCAAATGCTTCAATTCTCCTCTTTTCTGCTGCACCAATAGTCCAAGTTTCACTTCCATAGAGCGCCACACTCCAGACAAACGCTTTCAAAAATGACTTCCTAATACCTAAATCTATATTCGATGTCAGCAGATTCCTTTTTTGTAGAAATGCTTTCTTTGCCTGAGCCAACCTACTTTTTATATCCTCTTTGCTTCGTCCATCACTGGTTATTCTGCTTCCTAAGTAACAGAAGTCTCCTACTTCCTTCAGCTTTTCACCTGCCAATTTGATCTCCATAGAGGTTTCTGATTTATTTCGGCTGCATTTCAGTATTTTTGTTTTACATTTATTAATTTTCATCATGAATTCTTTCCGTAAGACTGAGTCCATACCATTCAAAAACTCATTTAAATCCTCAGGCTTGTCGGCCAAGATGACGATGTCATCAGCAAATCTCAGAGTTGAAATTATTTCTCCTTGAATCTTCACTCCCACTTTACATTTTTCTCTAATTTCCTTCATTGCTTGTTCAATGTAAAGATTGAAAAGTATGGGTGATAAGTTACAGCCTTGCCTTACACCTTTCTGAATACCAGCTTCTCTCTCATGTTCTTCAACTCGAATGACTGCTGTCTGGTTTCTGTATAGATTGTATATCACCCTCCTATCCCTGTACTTTATTCCAATGGATTTCAAAATGTCAAACAATTTAGTCCAATCAACGTTATCAAAAGCCTTTTCTAAGTCTACAAAAGTCATGAACATTCTCTTATCTTTCCTTATTCTACCTTCCAAAATCAGCCTAAGACTTAGTACAGCTTCCCATGTTCCTACATTTCTCCTGAAACCAAATTGGTCTTCGCCCAACTCCGTTTCTATCTGGCTTTCAATCCTCACGTAAATTATTCTAGACAGGATCTTTGAAGCATGAGTAATCAAGCTGATTGTACGGTAATCTTCACATCTGTCAGCTCCCACTTTCTTTGGTATAGGGATGATTACATTCTTCTTGAAATCAGGGGGTACCTCACCTGTCTCATAAATCCTACACACCAAGTGAAATAACCTGATCAGACCTTCATCTCCTATGCAGCGTAGCAACTCAATCGGTATATCATCTATGCCTGGTGCTTTGTTCCTGCTTAAGTCTTCCAAAGCTCTATCAAATTCTGATCTCAATATTAAATCTCCTTTCGCATCATCATCAATTTCCTCCTCCCTTTCCATTACATGATTCTCAATCTCCTTTCCCTTATACAAACTCTCTATGTAAGCTTTCCATCTCTCAACCTTTTCTTCCCTATCTGTTAGAGGCTTTCCATTTGTGTCCTTAATATTACAGCACTTAGTCTTCTTTTCTCCAAACGTATTCTTAATCCTTCGATAAGCTGTGTCTACTTTTCCTAATTTCAGACAATTTTCTATACCTGCACATTTCTCTTTCAACCATTCTTCTTTTGCTTCCTTGCACTTCTTGTTAACCTCATTTCTCAGACGTCTGTATTCTGCTTTCCCCTTTTCATCTCTTACATTCTTGTGCTTCCGCCTTTCATCCATCAATTCTAGTATATCCTGAGTGATCCACGGTTTTCTACCTATTCTTTCTTTCCTACCAATGTTTTCTTCTGCGGATTTTGTTATTTCATTCTTCAAAAGTGCCCATTCGTCTGCAATTGAAGTTTGTTTAGGGTTTTTCATTAGTCCTTCCTTTATACTCTTCTTGAATCTTTCGTTTACATCCTTCTCTTTCAGTCTGTCTATTACCCACCTTTTTGGCTTTTGACTTTTCTTCAGTTTCTTCAACTTTAATCTGCATTTCATTACAACCAGATTGTGGTCAGAGTTTATGTCAGCACCAGGATATGTTTTACAATCCAAAATCTGGTTTCGAAACCTCTGCTTGACCATAATGAAGTCGATTTGGTAACGCCCTGTATCTCCTGGTCTCATCCATGTGTATATTCTTCTATTGTGGTTATTGAATAAGGTGTTAGCTATGACCAACTCATGCTCGGTGCAGAATTCTACCAGCCTGCTTCCTCGATCATTCCTTTCACCTAATCCGAAACCTCCTACTATCTTCCCTTCTCTCCCTTTTCCTACCACAGCATTCCAATCTCCCATTGCTATAACATTCTCATTACCCTTGATATACCTCAGAATTTCGTCTATTTCTTCGTAGACCTTTTCAACATCCTCATCATCAGCTTGACTGGTAGGCATATAGACTTGTACCACTGTGGTGCAGGTAGGTTTAGTATTGATTTTTGCTACAATAATTTGTTCACTATATTGCTCATAATATTCCACCCGCTGTCCAAGTTTCCTACTCAATATGAGGCCAACCCCTGCTTGGCCATTGTTTGATTTAGTGCTAATGACCCTATAGTCTCCTGACCAAAAGTCCTGTTCTTCCTGCCAGCGCATTTCACTAATCCCAACCAAATCCAACCTCAACCTATCTTCACACAAAGATAGACCAACAGTTCCTTAAATTAATTTACCAAATCTTTAGGATTTCTATTTTCTATGTATAGTCCATGAAGCTGGCAAAATCCTAGACAGATCCACCATCACTAGTCATGTAGCCACTCCCCATGAAGGTGTGAATCAGCTGTTCATAGGCTCGGTTTGTGTATTTCAATGTCATTGGCAGACAAGGCGAGGAGGTCACTCAACTGCAGACTCTGGTCAACATTCCTCAGCGTTGGAGGGGAAGGTGACGGGGAGAAGTCAGCTCTGCTACTGAGGGGAACGAAGTGAAAGCCCGTTTCCAAGACATTGACCGACGATTTTTGTGATTTAATTCCACCTACACTAATTAAGATCCGACTTAATTTCATGAAGATATTTGCTTAGAATACCATCTTCTATCACCAGTGTAAAGGACTTCCATCATATCAAATACACCCTGTATATAAAAATTAAAGTTTGTCTGTTTTTTTCTGAATTTCCACGGAAATTTGCGATATTTGCACGTTTCAGGCTGTTTTATGACGGATGCGCGCAAAAATAAAAATTTTGTCTGTCTGTCTGTCTGTGTGTCTGTGGACAACTTCTACGAGTCCTTATAACTTGAGAACGGCTGGGTGGATCAACGTAAAATTTGATACAGATATCCATCAGAGGCACCACACTATCATTGATGTAACTCTTCTCCGTACCTCTCATAAAAGGGGCCCTACCCCCTTTAAATACATTCTGAAATAGGCGTAGAAGGGTGAAACAAAACTCATTTTCAGCCCCTCAATGTGAGAAGCGAAACTCGGGGGCCCCAAAGGGACCCCGAAAACCACATTTTAAGGCCCTAAAACCAACAGGTTTTTAGATATTCCCAGAAAACTAATTTCACTTAATAAATTAATGAAAGAATGCATGGCGGTAACCATGGCAACTGAATCTCAGAGGTCCATCTATTTCTGTAAGACGCAATGCAATTCCATTTATTACATTACTGTGAAGGTTTGCAAACGGCTATAAGGTTATAATGGATCCAAATTAAGCTGAAATATTCATTAATACATGCAATGCGCTTAAGGGGTCAAGGGGTACTCTAGAAATTTTCACGCGATTTACACGTGCGGGTGTGGTACGGAAGGTCTATTATATCCCTTCTCTATTATATAAAAATGAATGTGTGTCTGATTTTTCGGCGTTTCTACGAAAATTTGACATATTTGCCCGTTTCAGACTGTTTTGTGACGGATGCACGCAAATATATATTTTTGTCTGTCTGTCTGTGGACAATTTTTTGTGTCCTTATAACTCGAGAACGGCTGGGTGGATTAACGTAAAATTTGATACAGATATCCATCAGAGGCACGACACTAATCATTGATGTAACTCTTCTCCGTGCCTCTCATAACAGGGGGTCTACCCCCTTAAAATACATGCTGAAATAAGCGTGAGACAAAGCTCATTTTCAGCCCTTCAATGTGAGAAACGAAACTCGGGGGCCCTAAAAGGACCCCGAAAACCATATTTTAAGGCCCTAAAACCAACAGTTTTTGAGATATTCCCAAAAAACTAATTTCATTTAATAAATTAATGAAGGAATGCATGCCGGTAACAATGGCAACAGAATCTCAGAGGTCCATCTATTTCTGTAAGACGCAATACAATTCCATTTATTACATTACTATAACGGATCCAAATTAAGCTGAAATATTCATCAATACATATAATGCGCTTAAGGGGTCAAGGGGTAATCTAGATTTTTTTTTACGCGATTTACACGTGCGGGTATGGTCCGGAAGGTCTATTATATCCCTATCCCTATTTTGTTATATTATTATTATTATTATTATTATTAGTAGTAGTAGTATTATTCTTTTAATTATTATCATTATTATGGCGTACAACGAAGAGACAAAGCTCATTTTCAAACCCTTGGGGTCAGAAACAAAACTCGGGGTCCCTCAAGAGCCGTAAAGGGTCCCCGAAAACTATATTTTAAGGCTCTAAACCCAACAGTTTCTTAGATATTCCCAGAAAACTAATTTCATTTAATAAACTAAAGAAGGAATGCATGCCACTAACCATGACAACAGTATCTCAAGAGGTGGCATCCAACTTTCCATCTATTTCTGGAATAAGTAATGCCACTCCATTTATTACATTTCTGTGAAAGGTTGCAAATGGAGTACCCTAGATTTTTTTCACACGACTTACACGTGCGATATGTCGTACAGAAGGTCTATTATATCTCCAAACATCAACATTACTTTCAAAAATTCCTGAATAGAAATAGTAGACTGTTTTTTGCTGATTTTAGGAATTTGGGCCATTGGAGGCTAAAAACACTGAATTTTCATGCACCACAAGCCTTTATAATTTATAAAAGGGGTCTTCCTGTAGTTGCGCACTTGACACAACGGTTAGGGTCAGTTCGTATGTGACGTGTATTGCGATTCTTCTACGAAGTTTTCAATTTTATTTTCACGCCAGGAAGAACACGTTAGGTAAATTTAGTTTGAGAGCACATTTTAACTAATAATTTTTCTTTGCCAACAAACAGGTTCCAAGCGCCTAAACATTGCAACAGTAGCTCAATTGATAACATCTGGTTATTAATACCGAAGACCGTTCGAAGAATGGGTACTTCTGCTAGTACTGTATATTTGTCAAATACCACTCACTCACTCACTCACTCATTCATTCATCACGAAATCTCAGAAACCACCAAATGGATTGGAATGAAATTTGGTATGCAGTTTCCTCAAGGACCGCAAACGCCCACTAAGAAAGGATTTTTGGATATTCAGGTTCTAAAGGGGTGTTAAGGGGGTAGACCTGCATTTCATTGAATAGCAATATCTCCCGATTGGTTTCATTGGGGATGTGATACTCGGCATATAAACTCATCATTAAAAGCAAGATGTTCAGTAAAGAACATATAGCCTACTTTCTTCTAAATGCATGGGTATTGTTATAACTCTTTGTCCTTTTCAAGGAGTATAATTGAATGTTGGTTGTAGTAGCTTGTTGAAATACAACGTGCTATAGGGATATTAAACATGAATATGAGGCTACCTCTGTAAAAAAATTCATTCAATTCGGTTTCACCGTGTTTGAATTGATCTGGGGAATGGATTTGCACACATACATGGCCGCTATTTGCAAACTATTGGGCTGATGACCTTGTAGTCAGTCATAAGATGCTTTCCACAAAAAGGCATGTTGTTGCAAAATCCGGTAGAGATCAAATTATTAGGATGGTCGAAATTTGATTTAAGCTTTTAACATTTGGGTGGCCGTTATTCCGTTTCCGTCAAGACGGCGGCGATATAAAACATGACACTGAGGTGCCTTTTGCTAGTGCTACCTCTGTACCAAATTTCGTTCAATTCGGTTTCACCGTGTTTGAATTGATAGGGGGAATCGATTTGCACACATACTTGGCCACCATCTGCAAACTATTGGGCTGATGATCTAGCAGTTTGGTCAGAATATGCTTCCCACATAAAGATTTGTTGTTGAAAAATTTGGTAGAGACTAGATTATTAGGTTGGTCATAATTACATTTTAGCCTTTAACATTTGGGTGGCCGCAATAACGTTTCCGTCAAGATGGCGGTGATATAAAACATGACACTGAGGTGGCCTTTTCTAGTGCTACCTCTGTACCAAATTTCGTTCCATTCGGTTTCACCGTGTTCGAATTAATAGGGGGAATCGATTTTCACAAAAAGATGGCCGCCATCCGCAAAATATTAGGCTAATGACCTATTAGTTTGGTCAAAGGATGCTCCCTCCATAATGGTATGTTGTTGCAAAATTTGGTAGAGATCGGATGATTAGGTTAGTCGTAATTTGATTTAAGCTTTGAACATTTGGGTGGCCGCCATTTCGTTTACGTCAAGATGGCGGCGATATTAAACAGAACACTGGGGTTCCTTTTGCTTGTGCTACCTCTGTACCAAATTTCATTCCAATCGGTTTCACCGTGTTCGAATTAATAGGGGTAATCGATTTTCACACAAAGATGGCCGCCATCCGTAAACTATTAGGCTAATGACCTACTAGATTTGTCAAAGGATGCTCCCTCCATAAAGGTATGTTGTTGCAAAATTTAGTAGAGATCGGATGATTAGGTTAGTCGTAATTTGATTTAAGCTTTGAACATTTGTGTGGCCGCCATTACGTTTCCGTCAAGATGGCGTTGATACAAAACATGACACTGAGGTGTCCTTTGCTAGTGCTACCTTTGTACCAAATTTCATTCAATTTACGCCCACCGTGTTTGAATTGATAGGGGGGACAGACATTCAGAGTACACACACTCACACACACACAGGCAGACACACTTTTTTTTCGCCCTGTAGTGATCTCATAAGTCTACTTTCATTTTTTGCAAAAATCGAAAGTAGGCTAATAAGAAGATACGTGCCTGAGGGTTTTTCGATGTGGTGTATATTATGAGGTGAAAGGGGTGAAAAGTGGCGGTTGAATGATTCCTAACGGAGCGTGTATCTCTTATACGACATAGGCGAGGAGTTTGAAACTCAGCGGAAAAAGCAGCATAAAAAATAAGTAAATAGGTGTTTGACCGTTTTTTCATAAATCCAAATTTAAGGGGCCCATGGGGAGGGGTGAAATTCTGGCGAAAAAAAACAGGAAAGAAAGTGTCCTAACTGATTGACTGACTCACTCATTCATCAAACTCAGGGGGGGGGGGAAAACGGCTTTAAAGTAAGTAAATAGCTGTTCGACAGTTTTTTCATAAATCAAATTAAAGGGGTTCATGGGGAGGAGTGAAATTCTGAAAAAAGAAAATTGAAAGAATATGTCCTGACTCACTCACTCACTCATCATCGCCCAGCCAAAAATATTGAAGTTGGAAACATGGCATTTTGGGTACATGTTCGTTGTATGTCAAAACCGTACACTAAGGGAGGATTTTTGGATATTCAGGTTCTAAAGTTGTCTTAAGGGGGTTAAACCTGCATTTCATTGAATAACAATATCTCACGAGTGGTTTCAATTGTGGATGTGATACTCGGCATATAAACTAATCATTAGAAATAAGCAGACATGTGCCTAAGGGTTTTTCGATGTGGTGTATTATTATGAGGTGAAAGGGGTGAAAAGTGAGGGGTTGAAGGATTATAATCGGAGCTTGTAGGCCTATCCTTTAAACGACATAGGCGAAAAAATTTGAAACTCAGTGAAAAAAATCAGCTTAAAAATAAGTAAATCGGTGTTCAACCGTTTTTTCATAAATTAATTTAAGGGGCCAATGGGGTGTGGTGAAATTCAAGGGGGGGGGGAGGAGATAAAGTGTCCTAACTGACTGACTGACTGACTAACTCACTCAACAAACTCAGGGGAAAAAGACAGCTTAAAAACAAGATGTTCAGTAAAGAACATATAGCCTACTTTCTCCTAAATGCATGGGTATTGTTATAACTCTTTGTCCTTTTCAAGGACTATGATTGAATGTTGGTTGTAGTAGCTTGTTGAAATACAACGTGCTATAGGGATATTAAACATGAATATGAGGTGCCCTTTGCTAGTGCTACCTCTGTACCAAATTTCGTTCAATTCGGTTTCACCGTGTTTGAATTGATAGGGGGAATCGATTTGCACACATACTTGGCCACCATCTGCAAACTATTGGGCTGATGTTCTTGCAGTTTGGTCAGAATATGTTTCCCACATAAAGATATGGTGTTGCAAAATTTGGTAGAGACTAGATTATTAGGTTGGTCGTAATTAAATTTTAGCTTTTAACATTTGGGTGGCCGCGATTACGTTTCCGTCAAGATAACGGTGACATAAAACATGACACTTAGGTGCCCTTTGCTAGTGCTACCTCAGTACCAAATTTCGTTCATTCGGTTCCACCGTGTTCGAATTAATAGGGGGAATCAATTTTGACATAAAGATGGCCGCCATCCGTAAACTATTAGGCTAATGACCTATTAGATTGGTCAAAGGATGCTCCCTCCATAAAGGTATGCTTTTGCAAAGTTTGGTAGAGATCAGATGGTTATGTTAGTCGTAATTTGATTTAAGCTTTAAACATTTGTGTGGCCGCCATTACGTTTCTGTCAATATGGCGGCGATATTAATCATGACACTAAGATGCCCTTTGCTAGTGCTATCCCTGTACCAAATTTCGTTCCATTCGGTTTCACCGTGTTTGAATTAATAGGGGGAATCAATTCTGACACAAAGATGGCCACCATCCGCAAACTATTAGGCGAATGACCTATTAGATTGGTCAAAGGATGCTCCCTCCATAAAGGTATGTAGTTGCAAAATTTCGTAGAGATCGGATGATTAGGTTAATCGTAATTTGATTTAAGCTTTGAACATTCGTGTGCCCGCCATTACGTTTCAGTCAAGATGGCGGCGATATAAAATATGACACTGAGGTTCCCTTTGCTAGTGCTACCTCTGTACCAAATTTCGTTCCATTCGGTTCCACCGTGTTCGAATTAATAGGGGGAATCAATTTTGACATAAAGATGGCCGCCATCCGCAAACTATTAGGCTAATAACCTACTAGATTGGTCAAAGAATGCTCCCTCTATAAAGGTATGTTGTTGCAAAGTTTGGTAGAGATCGGATGGTTATGTTAGTCGTAATTTAACGTATGCTTTGAACATTTGTGCGGCCGCCATTACGTTTCTGTCAATATGGCGGCGATATAAAACATGACACTGAGATGCCCTTTGCTAGTGCTACCTCTGTAGCAAATTTCGTTCCATTCGGTTTCACCGTGTTCGAATTAATAGGGGGAATTGATTTTCACACAAAGATGGCCGCCATCCGCAAACTATTAGGCAATGACCTATTCATTTGGTCAAAGGGTGCTTCCTCTATAAGGGTATGTTGTTGCAAAATTTGGTAGAGATCGGATAATTAGGTTAGTCGTAATTTGATTTAAGCTTTGAACATTTGTGTGGCCGCCATTACGTTTACGTCAAGACGGCGGCGATATAAAACATGACACTGAGGTGCCTTTTGTTAGTAATACCTCTGTACCAAATTTCGTTCCATTCGGTTGCACCGTGTTCGAATTAATAGGGGGAATTGATTTTCACACAAAGATGGCCGCCATCCGCAAACTATTACGCTGATGACCTATTAGTTTGGTCAAAGGATGCTCCCCCCATAAAGGTATGTTGTTGAAAAATTTGGTAGAGATCGGATGATTAGGTTAGTCGTAATTTGATTTAAGCTTTGAACATTTGTGTGGCCGCCATTACGTTTCCGTCAAGACGGCGGCGATATAAAACATGACACTGCGGTGCCTTTTGTAAGTACTACCTCTGTACCAAGTTTCGTTCCATTCGGTTACACCGTGTTCGAATTAATAGGGGGAATCGATTTTCACACAAAGATGGCCGCCATCCGCAAACTATTACGCTGTTGACCTATTAGATTGGTCAAAGGATGCTCCCTACATAAAGGTATGTTGTTGCAAAATTTAGTAGAGATCGGATGATTAGGTTAGTCGTAATTTGATTTAAGCTTTGAATATTTGTGTGGCCGTCATTACGTTTCCGTCAAGATGGCGGCGATTTAAACATGACACTGGGGTGCCCTTTGCTAGTACTACCTCTGTACCAAATTTCGTTCCGTTCGGTTTCACCGTGTTCGAATTAATAGGGGCAATCGATTTTCACACAAAGATGGCCGCCATCCGCAAAGTATTAGGCTGATGACCAATTAGTTTGGTCAAAGGATGCTGCCCTCATAACGGTATGTTGTTGCAAAATTTGATAGAGATCGGATGATTAGGTTAGTCGTAATTTGATTTAAGCTTTGAACATTTGTGTGGCCGCCATTACGTTTCCGTCAAGATGGCGGCGATACAAAACATGACACTGAGGTGTCCTTTGCTAGTGCTACCTTTGTACCAAATTTCATTCAATTTACGCCCACCGTGTTTGAATTGATAGGGGGGACAGACATTCAGAGTACACACACTCACACACACACAGACTCACACACACACATACACACACACAAGCAGACACACTTTTTTTTCGCCCTGTAGTGATCTCATAAGTCTACTTTCATTTTTTGCAAAAATCGAAAGTAGGCTAATAAGAAGATACGTGCCTGAGGGTTTTTCGATGTGGTGTATATTATGAGGTGAAAGGGGTGAAAAGTGGCGGTTGAATGATTCCTAACGGAGCGTGTATCTCATATACGACATAGGCGAGGAGTTTGAAACTCAGCGGAAAAAGCAGCATAAAAAATAAGTAAATAGGTGTTTGACCGTTTTTTCATAAATCCAAATTTAAGGGGCCCATGGGGAGGGGTGAAATTCTGGCGGAAAAAAACAGGAAAGAAAGTGTCCTAACTGATTGACTGACTCACTCATTCATCAAACTCAGGGGGGGAAAACGGCTTTAAAGTAAGTAAATAGCTGTTCGACAGTTTTTTCATAAATCAAATTAAAGGGGTTCATGGGGAGGAGTGAAATTCTGAAAAAAGAAAATTGAAAGAATATGTCCTGACTCACTCACTCACTCATCATCGCCCAGCCAAAAATATTGAAGTTGGAAACATGGCATTTTGGGTACATGTTCGTTGTATGTCAAAACCGTACACTAAGGGAGGATTTTTGGATATTCAGGTTCTAAAGTTGTCTTAAGGGGGTTAAACCTGCATTTCATTGAATAACAATATCTCACGAGTGGTTTCATTTGTGGATGTGATACTCGGCATATAAACTAATCATTAGAAATAAGCAGACATGTGCCTAAGGGTTTTTCGATGTGGTGTATTATTATGAGGTGAAAGGGGTGAAAAGTGAGGGGTTGAAGGATTATAATCGGAGCTTGTAGGCCTATCCCTTAAACGACATAGGCGAAAAAATTTGAAACTCAGTGAAAAAAATCAGCTTAAAAATAAGTAAATCGGTGTTCAACCGTTTTTTCATAAATTAATTTAAGGGGCCAATGGGGTGTGGTGAAATTCAAGGGGGGGGGAGGAGATAAAGTGTCCTAACTGACTGACTGACTGACTAACTCACTCAACAAACTCAGGGGAAAAAGACAGCTTAAAAACAAGATGTTCAGTAAAGAACATATAGCCTACTTTCTCCTAAATGCATGGGTATTGTTATAACTCTTTGTCCTTTTCAAGGACTATGATTGAATGTTGGTTGTAGTAGCTTGTTGAAATACAACGTGCTATAGGGATATTAAACATGAATATGAGGTGCCCTTTGCTAGTGCTACCTCTGTACCAAATTTCGTTCAATTCGGTTTCACCGTGTTTGAATTGATAGGGGGAATCGATTTGCACACATACTTGGCCACCATCTGCAAACTATTGGGCTGATGTTCTTGCAGTTTGGTCAGAATATGTTTCCCACATAAAGATATGGTGTTGCAAAATTTGGTAGAGACTAGATTATTAGGTTGGTCGTAATTAAATTTTAGCTTTTAACATTTGGGTGGCCGCGATTACGTTTCCGTCAAGATAACGGTGACATAAAACATGACACTTAGGTGCCCTTTGCTAGTGCTACCTCTGTACCAAATTTCGTTCATTCGGTTCCACCGTGTTCGAATTAATAGGGGGAATCAATTTTGACATAAAGATGGCCGCCATCCGTAAACTATTAGGCTAATGACCTATTAGATTGGTCAAAGGATGCTCCCTCCATAAAGGTATGCTTTTGCAAAGTTTGGTAGAGATCAGATGGTTATGTTAGTCGTAATTTGATTTAAGCTTTAAACATTTGTGTGGCCGCCATTACGTTTCTGTCAATATGGCGGCGATATTAATCATGACACTAAGATGCCCTTTGCTAGTGCTATCCCTGTACCAAATTTCGTTCCATTCGGTTTCACCGTGTTTGAATTAATAGGGGGAATCAATTCTGACACAAAGATGGCCACCATCCGCAAACTATTAGGCGAATGACCTATTAGATTGGTCAAAGGATGCTCCCTCCATAAAGGTATGTAGTTGCAAAATTTCGTAGAGATCGGATGATTAGGTTAATCGTAATTTGATTTAAGCTTTGAACATTCGTGTGCCCGCCATTACGTTTCAGTCAAGATGGCGGCGATATAAAACATGACACTGAGGTGCCCTTTGCTAGTGCTACCTCTGTACCAAATTTCGTTCCATTCGGTTCCACCGTGTTCGAATTAATAGGGGGAATCAATTTTGACATAAAGATGGCCGCCATCCGCAAACTATTAGGCTAATAACCTACTAGATTGGTCAAAGAATGCTCCCTCTATAAAGGTATGTTGTTGCAAAGTTTGGTAGAGATCGGATGGTTATGTTAGTCGTAATTTAACGTATGCTTTGAACATTTGTGCGGCCGCCATTACGTTTCTGTCAATATGGCGGCGATATAAAACATGACACTGAGATGCCCTTTGCTAGTGCTACCTCTGTAGCAAATTTCGTTCCATTCGGTTTCACCGTGTTCGAATTAATAGGGGGAATTGATTTTCACACAAAGATGGCCGCCATCCGCAAACTATTAGGCAATGACCTATTCATTTGGTCAAAGGGTGCTTCCTCTATAAGGGTATGTTGTTGCAAAATTTGGTAGAGATCGGATGATTAGGTTAGTCGTAATTTGATTTAAGCTTTGAACATTTGTGTGGCCGCCATTACGTTTCCGTCAAGACGGCGGCGATATAAAACATGACACTGAGGTGCCTTTTGTTAGTAATACCTCTGTACCAAATTTCGTTCCATTCGGTTGCACCGTGTTCGAATTAATAGGGGGAATTGATTTTCACACAAAGATGGCCGCCATCCGCAAACTATTACGCTGATGACCTATTAGTTTGGTCAAAGGATGCTCCCCCCATAAAGGTATGTTGTTGAAAAATTTGGTAGAGATCGGATGATTAGGTTAGTCGTAATTTGATTTAAGCTTTGAACATTTGTGTGGCCGCCATTACGTTTCCGTCAAGACGGCGGCGATATGAAACATGACACTGCGGTGCCTTTTGTAAGTACTACCTCTGTACCAAGTTTCGTTCCATTCGGTTACACCGTGTTCGAATTAATAGGGGGAATCGATTTTCACACAAAGATGGCCGCCATCCGCAAACTATTACGCTGTTGACCTATTAGATTGGTCAAAGGATGCTCCCTACATAAAGGTATGTTGCTGCAAAATTTAGTAGAGATCGGATGATTAGGTTAGTCGTAATTTGATTTAAGCTTTGAACATTTGTGTGGCCGTCATTACGTTTCCGTCAAGATGGCGGCGATTTAAACATGACACTGGGGTGCCCTTTGCTAGTACTACCTCTGTACCAAATTTCGTTCCGTTCGGTTTCACCGTGTTCGAATTAATAGGGGCAATCGATTTTCACACAAAGATGGCCGCCATCCGCAAAGTATTAGGCTGATGACCAATTAGTTTGGTCAAAGGATGCTGCCCTCATAACGGTATGTTGTTGCAAAATTTGATAGAGATCGGATGATTAGGTTAGTCGTAATTTGATTTAAGCTTTGAACATTTGTGTGGCCGCCATTACGTTTCCGTCAAGATGGCGGCGATACAAAACATGACACTGAGGTGTCCTTTGCTAGTGCTACCTTTGTACCAAATTTCATTCAATTTACGCCCACCGTGTTTGAATTGATAGGGGGGACAGACATTCAGAGTACACACACTCACACACACACAGACTCACACACACACATACACACACACAGGCAGACACACTTTTTTTTCGCCCTGTAGTGATCTCATAAGTCTACTTTCATTTTTTGCAAAAATCGAAAGTAGGCTAATAAGAAGATACGTGCCTGAGGGTTTTTCGATGTGGTGTATATTATGAGGTGAAAGGGGTGAAAAGTGGCGGTTGAATGATTCCTAACGGAGCGTGTATCTCATATACGACATAGGCGAGGAGTTTGAAACTCAGCGGAAAAAGCAGCATAAAAAATAAGTAAATAGGTGTTTGACCGTTTTTTCATAAATCCAAATTTAAGGGGCCCATGGGGAGGGTTGAAATTCTGGCGGAAAAAAACAGGAAAGAAAGTGTCCTAACTGATTGACTGACTCACTCATTCATCAAACTCAGGGGGGGAAAACGGCTTTAAAGTAAGTAAATAGCTGTTCGACAGTTTTTTCATAAATCAAATTAAAGGGGTTCATGGGGAGGAGTGAAATTCTGAAAAAAGAAAATTGAAAGAATATGTCCTGACTCACTCACTCACTCATCATCGCCCAGCCAAAAATATTGAAGTTGGAAACATGGCATTTTGGGTACATGTTCGTTGTATGTCAAAACCGTACACTAAGGGAGGATTTTTGGATATTCAGGTTCTAAAGTTGTCTTAAGGGGGTTAAACCTGCATTTCATTGAATAACAATATCTCACGAGTGGTTTCATTTGTGGATGTGATACTCGGCATATAAACTAATCATTAGAAATAAGCAGACATGTGCCTAAGGGTTTTTCGATGTGGTGTATTATTATGAGGTGAAAGGGGTGAAAAGTGAGGGGTTGAAGGATTATAATCGGAGCTTGTAGGCCTATCCCTTAAACGACATAGGCGAAAAAATTTGAAACTCAGTGAAAAAAATCAGCTTAAAAATAAGTAAATCGGTGTTCAACCGTTTTTTCATAAATTAATTTAAGGGGCCAATGGGGTGTGGTGAAATTCAAGGGGGGGGGGAGGAGATAAAGTGTCCTAACTGACTGACTGACTGACTAACTCACTCAACAAACTCAGGGGAAAAAGACAGCTTAAAAACAAGATGTTCAGTAAAGAACATATAGCCTACTTTCTCCTAAATGCATGGGTATTGTTATAACTCTTTGTCCTTTTCAAGGACTATGATTGAATGTTGGTTGTAGTAGCTTGTTGAAATACAACGTGCTATAGGGATATTAAACATGAATATGAGGTGCCCTTTGCTAGTGCTACCTCTGTACCAAATTTCGTTCAATTCGGTTTCACCGTGTTTGAATTGATAGGGGGAATCGATTTGCACACATACTTGGCCACCATCTGCAAACTATTGGGCTGATGTTCTTGCAGTTTGGTCAGAATATGTTTCCCACATAAAGATATGGTGTTGCAAAATTTGGTAGAGACTAGATTATTAGGTTGGTCGTAATTAAATTTTAGCTTTTAACATTTGGGTGGCCGCGATTACGTTTCCGTCAAGATAACGGTGACATAAAACATGACACTTAGGTGCCCTTTGCTAGTGCTACCTCTGTACCAAATTTCGTTCATTCGGTTCCACCGTGTTCGAATTAATAGGGGGAATCAATTTTGACATAAAGATGGCCGCCATCCGTAAACTATTAGGCTAATGACCTATTAGATTGGTCAAAGGATGCTCCCTCCATAAAGGTATGCTTTTGCAAAGTTTGGTAGAGATCAGATGGTTATGTTAGTCGTAATTTGATTTAAGCTTTAAACATTTGTGTGGCCGCCATTACGTTTCTGTCAATATGGCGGCGATATTAATCATGACACTAAGATGCCCTTTGCTAGTGCTATCCCTGTACCAAATTTCGTTCCATTCGGTTTCACCGTGTTTGAATTAATAGGGGGAATCAATTCTGACACAAAGATGGCCACCATCCGCAAACTATTAGGCGAATGACCTATTAGATTGGTCAAAGGATGCTCCCTCCATAAAGGTATGTAGTTGCAAAATTTCGTAGAGATCGGATGATTAGGTTAATCGTAATTTGATTTAAGCTTTGAACATTCGTGTGCCCGCCATTACGTTTCAGTCAAGATGGCGGCGATATAAAACATGACACTGAGGTGCCCTTTGCTAGTGCTACCTCTGTACCAAATTTCGTTCCATTCGGTTCCACCGTGTTCGAATTAATAGGGGGAATCAATTTTGACATAAAGATGGCCGCCATCCGCAAACTATTAGGCTAATAACCTACTAGATTGGTCAAAGAATGCTCCCTCTATAAAGGTATGTTGTTGCAAAGTTTGGTAGAGATCGGATGGTTATGTTAGTCGTAATTTAACGTATGCTTTGAACATTTGTGCGGCCGCCATTACGTTTCTGTCAATATGGCGGCGATATAAAACATGACACTGAGATGCCCTTTGCTAGTGCTACCTCTGTAGCAAATTTCGTTCCATTCGGTTTCACCGTGTTCGAATTAATAGGGGGAATTGATTTTCACACAAAGATGGCCGCCATCCGCAAACTATTAGGCAATGACCTATTCATTTGGTCAAAGGGTGCTTCCTCTATAAGGGTATGTTGTTGCAAAATTTGGTAGAGATCGGATGATTAGGTTAGTCGTAATTTGATTTAAGCTTTGAACATTTGTGTGGCCGCCATTACGTTTCCGTCAAGACGGCGGCGATATAAAACATGACACTGCGGTGCCTTTTGTAAGTACTACCTCTGTACCAAGTTTCGTTCCATTCGGTTACACCGTGTTCGAATTAATAGGGGGAATCGATTTTCACACAAAGATGGCCGCCATCCGCAAACTATTACGCTGTTGACCTATTAGATTGGTCAAAGGATGCTCCCTACATAAAGGTATGTTGCTGCAAAATTTAGTAGAGATCGGATGATTAGGTTAGTCGTAATTTGATTTAAGCTTTGAACATTTGTGTGGCCGTCATTACGTTTCCGTCAAGATGGCGGCGATTTAAACATGACACTGGGGTGCCCTTTGCTAGTACTACCTCTGTACCAAATTTCGTTCCGTTCGGTTTCACCGTGTTCGAATTAATAGGGGCAATCGATTTTCACACAAAGATGGCCGCCATCCGCAAAGTATTAGGCTGATGACCAATTAGTTTGGTCAAAGGATGCTGCCCTCATAACGGTATGTTGTTGCAAAATTTGATAGAGATCGGATGATTAGGTTAGTCGTAATTTGATTTAAGCTTTGAACATTTGTGTGGCCGCCATTACGTTTCCGTCAAGATGGCGGCGATACAAAACATGACACTGAGGTGTCCTTTGCTAGTGCTACCTTTGTACCAAATTTCATTCAATTTACGCCCACCGTGTTTGAATTGATAGGGGGGACAGACATTCAGAGTACACACACTCACACACACACACACAGACTCACACACACACATACACACACACAGGCAGACACACTTTTTTTTCGCCCTGTAGTGATCTCATAAGTCTACTTTCATTTTTTGCAAAAATCGAAAGTAGGCTAATAAGAAGATACGTGCCTGAGGGTTTTTCGATGTGGTGTATATTATGAGGTGAAAGGGGTGAAAAGTGGCGGTTGAATGATTCCTAACGGAGCGTGTATCTCATATACGACATAGGCGAGGAGTTTGAAACTCAGCGGAAAAAGCAGCATAAAAAATAAGTAAATAGGTGTTTGACCGTTTTTTCATAAATCCAAATTTAAGGGGCCCATGGGGAGGGGTGAAATTCTGGCGGAAAAAAACAGGAAAGAAAGTGTCCTAACTGATTGACTGACTCACTCATTCATCAAACTCAGGGGGGGAAAACGGCTTTAAAGTAAGTAAATAGCTGTTCGACAGTTTTTTCATAAATCAAATTAAAGGGGTTCATGGGGAGGAGTGAAATTCTGAAAAAAGAAAATTGAAAGAATATGTCCTGACTCACTCACTCACTCATCATCGCCCAGCCAAAAATATTGAAGTTGGAAACATGGCATTTTGGGTACATGTTCGTTGTATGTCAAAACCGTACACTAAGGGAGGATTTTTGGATATTCAGGTTCTAAAGTTGTCTTAAGGGGGTTAAACCTGCATTTCATTGAATAACAATATCTCACGAGTGGTTTCATTTGTGGATGTGATACTCGGCATATAAACTAATCATTAGAAATAAGCAGACATGTGCCTAAGGGTTTTTCGATGTGGTGTATTATTATGAGGTGAAAGGGGTGAAAAGTGAGGGGTTGAAGGATTATAATCGGAGCTTGTAGGCCTATCCCTTAAACGACATAGGCGAAAAAATTTGAAACTCAGTGAAAAAAATCAGCTTAAAAATAAGTAAATCGGTGTTCAACCGTTTTTTCATAAATTAATTTAAGGGGCCAATGGGGTGTGGTGAAATTCAAGGGGGGGGGGAGGAGATAAAGTGTCCTAACTGACTGACTGACTGACTAACTCACTCAACAAACTCAGGGGAAAAAGACAGCTTAAAAACAAGATGTTCAGTAAAGAACATATAGCCTACTTTCTCCTAAATGCATGGGTATTGTTATAACTCTTTGTCCTTTTCAAGGACTATGATTGAATGTTGGTTGTAGTAGCTTGTTGAAATACAACGTGCTATAGGGATATTAAACATGAATATGAGGTGCCCTTTGCTAGTGCTACCTCTGTACCAAATTTCGTTCAATTCGGTTTCACCGTGTTTGAATTGATAGGGGGAATCGATTTGCACACATACTTGGCCACCATCTGCAAACTATTGGGCTGATGTTCTTGCAGTTTGGTCAGAATATGTTTCCCACATAAAGATATGGTGTTGCAAAATTTGGTAGAGACTAGATTATTAGGTTGGTCGTAATTAAATTTTAGCTTTTAACATTTGGGTGGCCGCGATTACGTTTCCGTCAAGATAACGGTGACATAAAACATGACACTTAGGTGCCCTTTGCTAGTGCTACCTCTGTACCAAATTTCGTTCATTCGGTTCCACCGTGTTCGAATTAATAGGGGGAATCAATTTTGACATAAAGATGGCCGCCATCCGTAAACTATTAGGCTAATGACCTATTAGATTGGTCAAAGGATGCTCCCTCCATAAAGGTATGCTTTTGCAAAGTTTGGTAGAGATCAGATGGTTATGTTAGTCGTAATTTGATTTAAGCTTTAAACATTTGTGTGGCCGCCATTACGTTTCTGTCAATATGGCGGCGATATTAATCATGACACTAAGATGCCCTTTGCTAGTGCTATCCCTGTACCAAATTTCGTTCCATTCGGTTTCACCGTGTTTGAATTAATAGGGGGAATCAATTCTGACACAAAGATGGCCACCATCCGCAAACTATTAGGCGAATGACCTATTAGATTGGTCAAAGGATGCTCCCTCCATAAAGGTATGTAGTTGCAAAATTTCGTAGAGATCGGATGATTAGGTTAATCGTAATTTGATTTAAGCTTTGAACATTCGTGTGCCCGCCATTACGTTTCAGTCAAGATGGCGGCGATATAAAACATGACACTGAGGTGCCCTTTGCTAGTGCTACCTCTGTACCAAATTTCGTTCCATTCGGTTCCACCGTGTTCGAATTAATAGGGGGAATCAATTTTGACATAAAGATGGCCGCCATCCGCAAACTATTAGGCTAATAACCTACTAGATTGGTCAAAGAATGCTCCCTCTATAAAGGTATGTTGTTGCAAAGTTTGGTAGAGATCGGATGGTTATGTTAGTCGTAATTTAACGTATGCTTTGAACATTTGTGCGGCCGCCATTACGTTTCTGTCAATATGGCGGCGATATAAAACATGACACTGAGATGCCCTTTGCTAGTGCTACCTCTGTAGCAAATTTCGTTCCATTCGGTTTCACCGTGTTCGAATTAATAGGGGGAATTGATTTTCACACAAAGATGGCCGCCATCCGCAAACTATTAGGCAATGACCTATTCATTTGGTCAAAGGGTGCTTCCTCTATAAGGGTATGTTGTTGCAAAATTTGGTAGAGATCGGATGATTAGGTTAGTCGTAATTTGATTTAAGCTTTGAACATTTGTGTGGCCGCCATTACGTTTCCGTCAAGACGGCGGCGATATAAAACATGACACTGAGGTGCCTTTTGTTAGTAATACCTCTGTACCAAATTTCGTTCCATTCGGTTGCACCGTGTTCGAATTAATAGGGGGAATTGATTTTCACACAAAGATGGCCGCCATCCGCAAACTATTACGCTGATGACCTATTAGTTTGGTCAAAGGATGCTCCCCCCATAAAGGTATGTTGTTGAAAAATTTGGTAGAGATCGGATGATTAGGTTAGTCGTAATTTGATTTAAGCTTTGAACATTTGTGTGGCCGCCATTACGTTTCCGTCAAGACGGCGGCGATATGAAACATGACACTGCGGTGCCTTTTGTAAGTACTACCTCTGTACCAAGTTTCGTTCCATTCGGTTACACCGTGTTCGAATTAATAGGGGGAATCGATTTTCACACAAAGATGGCCGCCATCCGCAAACTATTACGCTGTTGACCTATTAGATTGGTCAAAGGATGCTCCCTACATAAAGGTATGTTGCTGCAAAATTTAGTAGAGATCGGATGATTAGGTTAGTCGTAATTTGATTTAAGCTTTGAACATTTGTGTGGCCGTCATTACGTTTCCGTCAAGATGGCGGCGATTTAAACATGACACTGGGGTGCCCTTTGCTAGTACTACCTCTGTACCAAATTTCGTTCCGTTCGGTTTCACCGTGTTCGAATTAATAGGGGCAATCGATTTTCACACAAAGATGGCCGCCATCCGCAAAGTATTAGGCTGATGACCAATTAGTTTGGTCAAAGGATGCTGCCCTCATAACGGTATGTTGTTGCAAAATTTGATAGAGATCGGATGATTAGGTTAGTCGTAATTTGATTTAAGCTTTGAACATTTGTGTGGCCGCCATTACGTTTCCGTCAAGATGGCGGCGATACAAAACATGACACTGAGGTGTCCTTTGCTAGTGCTACCTTTGTACCAAATTTCATTCAATTTACGCCCACCGTGTTTGAATTGATAGGGGGGACAGACATTCAGAGTACACACACTCACACACACACAGACTCACACACACACATACACACACACAGGCAGACACACTTTTTTTTCGCCCTGTAGTGATCTCATAAGTCTACTTTCATTTTTTGCAAAAATCGAAAGTAGGCTAATAAGAAGATACGTGCCTGAGGGTTTTTCGATGTGGTGTATATTATGAGGTGAAAGGGGTGAAAAGTGGCGGTTGAATGATTCCTAACGGAGCGTGTATCTCATATACGACATAGGCGAGGAGTTTGAAACTCAGCGGAAAAAGCAGCATAAAAAATAAGTAAATAGGTGTTTGACCGTTTTTTCATAAATCCAAATTTAAGGGGCCCATGGGGAGGGTTGAAATTCTGGCGGAAAAAAACAGGAAAGAAAGTGTCCTAACTGATTGACTGACTCACTCATTCATCAAACTCAGGGGGGGAAAACGGCTTTAAAGTAAGTAAATAGCTGTTCGACAGTTTTTTCATAAATCAAATTAAAGGGGTTCATGGGGAGGAGTGAAATTCTGAAAAAAGAAAATTGAAAGAATATGTCCTGACTCACTCACTCACTCATCATCGCCCAGCCAAAAATATTGAAGTTGGAAACATGGCATTTTGGGTACATGTTCGTTGTATGTCAAAACCGTACACTAAGGGAGGATTTTTGGATATTCAGGTTCTAAAGTTGTCTTAAGGGGGTTAAACCTGCATTTCATTGAATAACAATATCTCACGAGTGGTTTCATTTGTGGATGTGATACTCGGCATATAAACTAATCATTAGAAATAAGCAGACATGTGCCTAAGGGTTTTTCGATGTGGTGTATTATTATGAGGTGAAAGGGTTGAAAAGTGAGGGGTTGAAGGATTATAATCGGAGCTTGTAGGCCTATCCCTTAAACGACATAGGCGAAAAAATTTGAAACTCAGTGAAAAAAATCAGCTTAAAAATAAGTAAATCGGTGTTCAACCGTTTTTTCATAAATTAATTTAAGGGGCCAATGGGGTGTGGTGAAATTCAAGGGGGGGTGGAGGAGATAAAGTGTCCTAACTGACTGACTGACTGACTAACTCACTCAACAAACTCAGGGGAAAAAGACAGCTTAAAAACAAGATGTTCAGTAAAGAACATATAGCCTACTTTCTCCTAAATGCATGGGTATTGTTATAACTCTTTGTCCTTTTCAAGGACTATGATTGAATGTTGGTTGTAGTAGCTTGTTGAAATACAACGTGCTATAGGGATATTAAACATGAATATGAGGTGCCCTTTGCTAGTGCTACCTCTGTACCAAATTTCGTTCAATTCGGTTTCACCGTGTTTGAATTGATAGGGGGAATCGATTTGCACACATACTTGGCCACCATCTGCAAACTATTGGGCTGATGTTCTTGCAGTTTGGTCAGAATATGTTTCCCACATAAAGATATGGTGTTGCAAAATTTGGTAGAGACTAGATTATTAGGTTGGTCGTAATTAAATTTTAGCTTTTAACATTTGGGTGGCCGCGATTACGTTTCCGTCAAGATAACGGTGACATAAAACATGACACTTAGGTGCCCTTTGCTAGTGCTACCTCTGTACCAAATTTCGTTCATTCGGTTCCACCGTGTTCGAATTAATAGGGGGAATCAATTTTGACATAAAGATGGCCGCCATCCGTAAACTATTAGGCTAATGACCTATTAGATTGGTCAAAGGATGCTCCCTCCATAAAGGTATGCTTTTGCAAAGTTTGGTAGAGATCAGATGGTTATGTTAGTCGTAATTTGATTTAAGCTTTAAACATTTGTGTGGCCGCCATTACGTTTCTGTCAATATGGCGGCGATATTAATCATGACACTAAGATGCCCTTTGCTAGTGCTATCCCTGTACCAAATTTCGTTCCATTCGGTTTCACCGTGTTTGAATTAATAGGGGGAATCAATTCTGACACAAAGATGGCCACCATCCGCAAACTATTAGGCGAATGACCTATTAGATTGGTCAAAGGATGCTCCCTCCATAAAGGTATGTAGTTGCAAAATTTCGTAGAGATCGGATGATTAGGTTAATCGTAATTTGATTTAAGCTTTGAACATTCGTGTGCCCGCCATTACGTTTCAGTCAAGATGGCGGCGATATAAAACATGACACTGAGGTGCCCTTTGCTAGTGCTACCTCTGTACCAAATTTCGTTCCATTCGGTTCCACCGTGTTCGAATTAATAGGGGGAATCAATTTTGACATAAAGATGGCCGCCATCCGCAAACTATTAGGCTAATAACCTACTAGATTGGTCAAAGAATGCTCCCTCTATAAAGGTATGTTGTTGCAAAGTTTGGTAGAGATCGGATGGTTATGTTAGTCGTAATTTAACGTATGCTTTGAACATTTGTGCGGCCGCCATTACGTTTCTGTCAATATGGCGGCGATATAAAACATGACACTGAGATGCCCTTTGCTAGTGCTACCTCTGTAGCAAATTTCGTTCCATTCGGTTTCACCGTGTTCGAATTAATAGGGGGAATTGATTTTCACACAAAGATGGCCGCCATCCGCAAACTATTAGGCAATGACCTATTCATTTGGTCAAAGGGTGCTTCCTCTATAAGGGTATGTTGTTGCAAAATTTGGTAGAGATCGGATGATTAGGTTAGTCGTAATTTGATTTAAGCTTTGAACATTTGTGTGGCCGCCATTACGTTTCCGTCAAGACGGCGGCGATATAAAACATGACACTGCGGTGCCTTTTGTAAGTACTACCTCTGTACCAAGTTTCGTTCCATTCGGTTACACCGTGTTCGAATTAATAGGGGGAATCGATTTTCACACAAAGATGGCCGCCATCCGCAAACTATTACGCTGTTGACCTATTAGATTGGTCAAAGGATGCTCCCTACATAAAGGTATGTTGCTGCAAAATTTAGTAGAGATCGGATGATTAGGTTAGTCGTAATTTGATTTAAGCTTTGAACATTTGTGTGGCCGTCATTACGTTTCCGTCAAGATGGCGGCGATTTAAACATGACACTGGGGTGCCCTTTGCTAGTACTACCTCTGTACCAAATTTCGTTCCGTTCGGTTTCACCGTGTTCGAATTAATAGGGGCAATCGATTTTCACACAAAGATGGCCGCCATCCGCAAAGTATTAGGCTGATGACCAATTAGTTTGGTCAAAGGATGCTGCCCTCATAACGGTATGTTGTTGCAAAATTTGATAGAGATCGGATGATTAGGTTAGTCGTAATTTGATTTAAGCTTTGAACATTTGTGTGGCCGCCATTACGTTTCCGTCAAGATGGCGGCGATACAAAACATGACACTGAGGTGTCCTTTGCTAGTGCTACCTTTGTACCAAATTTCATTCAATTTACGCCCACCGTGTTTGAATTGATAGGGGGGACAGACATTCAGAGTACACACACTCACACACACACACACAGACTCACACACACACATACACACACACAGGCAGACACACTTTTTTTTCGCCCTGTAGTGATCTCATAAGTCTACTTTCATTTTTTGCAAAAATCGAAAGTAGGCTAATAAGAAGATACGTGCCTGAGGGTTTTTCGATGTGGTGTATATTATGAGGTGAAAGGGGTGAAAAGTGGCGGTTGAATGATTCCTAACGGAGCGTGTATCTCTTATACGACATAGGCGAGGAGTTTGAAACTCAGCGGAAAAAGCAGCATAAAAATAAGTAAATAGGTGTTTGACCGTTTTTCATAAATCCAAATTTAAGGGGCCCATGGGGAGGGGTGAAATTCTGGCGGAAAAAAACAGGAAAGAAAGTGTCCTAACTGATTGACTGACTCACTCATTCATCAAACTCAGGGGGGGGAAAACGGCTTTAAAGTTAGTAAATAGCTGTTCGACAGTTTTTTCATAAATCACATTAAAGGGGTTCATGGGGAGGAGTGAAATTCTGAAAAAAGAAAATTGAAAGAATATGTCCTGACTCACTCACTCACTCATCATCGCCCAGCCAAAAATATTGAATTTGGAAACATGGCATTTTGGGTACATGTTCGTTGTATGTCAAAACCGTACACTAAGGGAGGATTTTTGGATATTCAGGTTCTAAAGTTGTCTTAAGGGGGTTAAACCTGCATTTCATTGAATAACAATATCTCACGAGTGGTTTCAATTGTGGATGTGATACTCGGCATATAAACTAATCATTAGAAATAAGCAGACATGTGCCTAAGGGTTTTTCGATGTGGTGTATTATTATGAGGTGAAAGGGGTGAAAAGTGAGGGGTTGAAGGATTATAATCGGAGCTTGTAGGCCTATCCCTTAAACGACATAGGCGAAAAAATTTGAAACTCAGTGAAAAAAATCAGCTTAAAAATAAGTAAATCGGTGTTCAACCGTTTTTTCATAAATTAATTTAAGGGGCCAATGGGGTGTGGTGAAATTCAAGGGGGGGGGGAGGAGATAAAGTGTCCTAACTGACTGACTGACTGACTAACTCACTCAACAAACTCAGGGGAAAAAGACAGCTTAAAAACAAGATGTTCAGTAAAGAACATATAGCCTACTTTCTCCTAAATGCATGGGTATTGTTATAACTCTTTGTCCTTTTCAAGGACTATGATTGAATGTTGGTTGTAGT
The DNA here is from genome assembly GCA_946902985.2 of Meconema thalassinum. Classification (NCBI taxonomy): domain Eukaryota; kingdom Metazoa; phylum Arthropoda; class Insecta; order Orthoptera; family Tettigoniidae; genus Meconema; species Meconema thalassinum. The sequence goes on along the minus strand of OX336388.2, from coordinate 596,198,082 downwards.
AGCTTGTTGAAATACAACGTGCTATAGGGATATTAAACATGAATATGAGGTGCCCTTTGCTAGTGCTACCTCTGTACCAAATTTCGTTCAATTCGGTTTCACCGTGTTTGAATTGATAGGGGGAATCGATTTGCACACATACTTGGCCACCATCTGCAAACTATTGGGCTGATGTTCTTGCAGTTTGGTCAGAATATGTTTCCCACATAAAGATATGGTGTTGCAAAATTTGGTAGAGACTAGATTATTAGGTTGGTCGTAATTAAATTTTAGCTTTTAACATTTGGGTGGCCGCGATTACGTTTCCGTCAAGATAACGGTGACATAAAACATGACACTTAGGTGCCCTTTGCTAGTGCTACCTCAGTACCAAATTTCGTTCATTCGGTTCCACCGTGTTCGAATTAATAGGGGGAATCAATTTTGACATAACGATGGCCGCCATCCGTAAACTATTAGGCTAATGACCTATTAGATTGGTCAAAGGATGCTCCCTCCATAAAGGTATGCTTTTGCAAAGTTTGGTAGAGATCAGATGGTTATGTTAGTCGTAATTTGATTTAAGCTTTAAACATTTGTGTGGCCGCCATTACGTTTCTGTCAATATGGCGGCGATATTAATCATGACACTAAGATGCCCTTTGCTAGTGCTATCCCTGTACTAAATTTCGTTCCATTCGGTTTCACCGTGTTTGAATTAATAGGGGGAATCAATTCTGACACAAAGATGGCCACCATCCGCAAACTATTAGGCGAATGACCTATTAGATTGGTCAAAGGATGCTCCCTCCATAAAGGTATGTAGTTGCAAAATTTCGTAGAGATCGGATGATTAGGTTAATCGTAATTTGATTTAAGCTTTGAACATTCGTGTGCCCGCCATTACGTTTCAGTCAAGATGGCGGCGATATAAAATATGACACTGAGGTTCCCTTTGCTAGTGCTACCTCTGTACCAAATTTCGTTCCATTCGGTTCCACCGTGTTCGAATTAATAGGGGGAATCAATTTTGACATAAAGATGGCCGCCATCCGCAAACTATTAGGCTAATAACCTACTAGATTGGTCAAAGAATGCTCCCTCTATAAAGGTATGTTATTGCAAAGTTTGGTAGAGATCGGATGGTTATGTTAGTCGTAATTTAACGTATGCTTTGAACATTTGTGCGGCCGCCATTACGTTTCTGTCAATATGGCGGCGATATAAAACATGACACTGAGATGCCCTTTGCTAGTGCTACCTCTGTAGCAAATTTCGTTCCATTCGGTTTCACCGTGTTCGAATTAATAGGGGGAATTGATTTTCACACAAAGATGGCCGCCATCCGCAAACTATTAGGCAATGACCTATTCATTTGGTCAAAGGGTGCTTCCTCTATAAGGGTATGTTGTTGCAAAATTTGGTAGAGATCGGATGATTAGGTTAGTCGTAATTTGATTTAAGCTTTGAACATTTGTGTGGCCGCCATTACGTTTCCGTCAAGACGGCGGCGATATAAAACATGACACTGAGGTGCCTTTTGTTAGTAATACCTCTGTACCAAATATCGTTCCATTCGGTTGCACCGTGTTCGAATTAATAGGGGGAATTGATTTTCACACAAAGATGGCCGCCATCCGCAAACTATTACGCTGATGACCTATTAGTTTGGTCAAAGGATGCTCCCCCCATAAAGGTATGTTGTTGAAAAATTTGGTAGAGATCGGATGATTAGGTTAGTCGTAATTTGATTTAAGCTTTGAACATTTGTGTGGCCGCCATTACGTTTCCGTCAAGACGGCGGCGATATAAAACATGACACTGCGGTGCCTTTTGTAAGTACTACCTCTGTACCAAGTTTCGTTCCATTCGGTTACACCGTGTTCGAATTAATAGGGGGAATCGATTTTCACACAAAGATGGCCGCCATCCGCAAACTATTACGCTGTTGACCTATTAGATTGGTCAAAGGATGCTCCCTACATAAAGGTATGTTGTTGCAAAATTTAGTAGAGATCGGATGATTAGGTTAGTCGTAATTTGATTTAAGCTTTGAATATTTGTGTGGCCGTCATTACGTTTCCGTCAAGATGGCGGCGATTTAAACATGACACTGGGGTGCCCTTTGCTAGTACTACCTCTGTACCAAATTTCGTTCCGTTCGGTTTCACCGTGTTCGAATTAATAGGGGCAATCGATTTTCACACAAAGATGGCCGCCATCCGCAAAGTATTAGGCTGATGACCAATTAGTTTGGTCAAAGGATGCTGCCCTCATAACGGTATGTTGTTGCAAAATTTGATAGAGATCGGATGATTAGGTTAGTCGTAATTTGATTTAAGCTTTGAACATTTGTGTGGCCGCCATTACGTTTCCGTCAAGATGGCGGCGATACAAAACATGACACTGAGGTGTCCTTTGCTAGTGCTACCTTTGTACCAAATTTCATTCAATTTACGCCCACCGTGTTTGAATTGATAGGGGGGACAGACATTCAGAGTACACACACTCACACACACACAGACTCACACACACACATACACACACACAAGCAGACACACTTTTTTTTCGCCCTGTAGTGATCTCATAAGTCTACTTTCATTTTTTGCAAAAATCGAAAGTAGGCTAATAAGAAGATACGTGCCTGAGGGTTTTTCGATGTGGTGTATATTATGAGGTGAAAGGGGTGAAAAGTGGCGGTTGAATGATTCCTAACGGAGCGTGTATCTCATATACGACATAGGCGAGGAGTTTGAAACTCAGCGGAAAAAGCAGCATAAAAAATAAGTAAATAGGTGTTTGACCGTTTTTTCATAAATCCAAATTTAAGGGGCCCATGGGGAGGGGTGAAATTCTGGCGGAAAAAAACAGGAAAGAAAGTGTCCTAACTGATTGACTGACTCACTCATTCATCAAACTCAGGGGGGGAAAACGGCTTTAAAGTAAGTAAATAGCTGTTCGACAGTTTTTTCATAAATCAAATTAAAGGGGTTCATGGGGAGGAGTGAAATTCTGAAAAAAGAAAATTGAAAGAATATGTCCTGACTCACTCACTCACTCATCATCGCCCAGCCAAAAATATTGAAGTTGGAAACATGGCATTTTGGGTACATGTTCGTTGTATGTCAAAACCGTACACTAAGGGAGGATTTTTGGATATTCAGGTTCTAAAGTTGTCTTAAGGGGGTTAAACCTGCATTTCATTGAATAACAATATCTCACGAGTGGTTTCATTTGTGGATGTGATACTCGGCATATAAACTAATCATTAGAAATAAGCAGACATGTGCCTAAGGGTTTTTCGATGTGGTGTATTATTATGAGGTGAAAGGGGTGAAAAGTGAGGGGTTGAAGGATTATAATCGGAGCTTGTAGGCCTATCCCTTAAACGACATAGGCGAAAAAATTTGAAACTCAGTGAAAAAAATCAGCTTAAAAATAAGTAAATCGGTGTTCAACCGTTTTTTCATAAATTAATTTAAGGGGCCAATGGGGTGTGGTGAAATTCAAGGGGGGGGGGAGGAGATAAAGTGTCCTAACTGACTGACTGACTGACTAACTCACTCAACAAACTCAGGGGAAAAAGACAGCTTAAAAACAAGATGTTCAGTAAAGAACATATAGCCTACTTTCTCCTAAATGCATGGGTATTGTTATAACTCTTTGTCCTTTTCAAGGACTATGATTGAATGTTGGTTGTAGTAGCTTGTTGAAATACAACGTGCTATAGGGATATTAAACATGAATATGAGGTGCCCTTTGCTAGTGCTACCTCTGTACCAAATTTCGTTCAATTCGGTTTCACCGTGTTTGAATTGATAGGGGGAATCGATTTGCACACATACTTGGCCACCATCTGCAAACTATTGGGCTGATGTTCTTGCAGTTTGGTCAGAATATGTTTCCCACATAAAGATATGGTGTTGCAAAATTTGGTAGAGACTAGATTATTAGGTTGGTCGTAATTAAATTTTAGCTTTTAACATTTGGGTGGCCGCGATTACGTTTCCGTCAAGATAACGGTGACATAAAACATGACACTTAGGTGCCCTTTGCTAGTGCTACCTCTGTACCAAATTTCGTTCATTCGGTTCCACCGTGTTCGAATTAATAGGGGGAATCAATTTTGACATAAAGATGGCCGCCATCCGTAAACTATTAGGCTAATGACCTATTAGATTGGTCAAAAGATGCTCCCTCCATAAAGGTATGCTTTTGCAAAGTTTGGTAGAGATCAGATGGTTATGTTAGTCGTAATTTGATTTAAGCTTTAAACATTTGTGTGGCCGCCATTACGTTTCTGTCAATATGGCGGCGATATTAATCATGACACTAAGATGCCCTTTGCTAGTGCTATCCCTGTACCAAATTTCGTTCCATTCGGTTTCACCGTGTTTGAATTAATAGGGGGAATCAATTCTGACACAAAGATGGCCACCATCCGCAAACTATTAGGCGAATGACCTATTAGATTGGTCAAAGGATGCTCCCTCCATAAAGGTATGTAGTTGCAAAATTTCGTAGAGATCGGATGATTAGGTTAATCGTAATTTGATTTAAGCTTTGAACATTCGTGTGCCCGCCATTACGTTTCAGTCAAGATGGCGGCGATATAAAACATGACACTGAGGTGCCCTTTGCTAGTGCTACCTCTGTACCAAATTTCGTTCCATTCGGTTCCACCGTGTTCGAATTAATAGGGGGAATCAATTTTGACATAAAGATGGCCGCCATCCGCAAACTATTAGGCTAATAACCTACTAGATTGGTCAAAGAATGCTCCCTCTATAAAGGTATGTTGTTGCAAAGTTTGGTAGAGATCGGATGGTTATGTTAGTCGTAATTTAACGTATGCTTTGAACATTTGTGCGGCCGCCATTACGTTTCTGTCAATATGGCGGCGATATAAAACATGACACTGAGATGCCCTTTGCTAGTGCTACCTCTGTAGCAAATTTCGTTCCATTCGGTTTCACCGTGTTCGAATTAATAGGGGGAATTGATTTTCACACAAAGATGGCCGCCATCCGCAAACTATTAGGCAATGACCTATTCATTTGGTCAAAGGGTGCTTCCTCTATAAGGGTATGTTGTTGCAAAATTTGGTAGAGATCGGATGATTAGGTTAGTCGTAATTTGATTTAAGCTTTGAACATTTGTGTGGCCGCCATTACGTTTCCGTCAAGACGGCGGCGATATAAAACATGACACTGAGGTGCCTTTTGTTAGTAATACCTCTGTACCAAATTTCGTTCCATTCGGTTGCACCGTGTTCGAATTAATAGGGGGAATTGATTTTCACACAAAGATGGCCGCCATCCGCAAACTATTACGCTGATGACCTATTAGCTTGGTCAAAGGATGCTCCCCCCATAAAGGTATGTTGTTGAAAAATTTGGTAGAGATCGGATGATTAGGTTAGTCGTAATTTGATTTAAGCTTTGAACATTTGTGTGGCCGCCATTACGTTTCCGTCAAGACGGCGGCGATATGAAACATGACACTGCGGTGCCTTTTGTAAGTACTACCTCTGTACCAAGTTTCGTTCCATTCGGTTACACCGTGTTCGAATTAATAGGGGGAATCGATTTTCACACAAAGATGGCCGCCATCCGCAAACTATTACGCTGTTGACCTATTAGATTGGTCAAAGGATGCTCCCTACATAAAGGTATGTTGCTGCAAAATTTAGTAGAGATCGGATGATTAGGTTAGTCGTAATTTGATTTAAGCTTTGAACATTTGTGTGGCCGTCATTACGTTTCCGTCAAGATGGCGGCGATTTAAACATGACACTGGGGTGCCCTTTGCTAGTACTACCTCTGTACCAAATTTCGTTCCGTTCGGTTTCACCGTGTTCGAATTAATAGGGGCAATCGATTTTCACACAAAGATGGCCGCCATCCGCAAAGTATTAGGCTGATGACCAATTAGTTTGGTCAAAGGATGCTGCCCTCATAACGGTATGTTGTTGCAAAATTTGATAGAGATCGGATGATTAGGTTAGTCGTAATTTGATTTAAGCTTTGAACATTTGTGTGGCCGCCATTACGTTTCCGTCAAGATGGCGGCGATACAAAACATGACACTGAGGTGTCCTTTGCTAGTGCTACCTTTGTACCAAATTTCATTCAATTTACGCCCACCGTGTTTGAATTGATAGGGGGGACAGACATTCAGAGTACACACACTCACACACACACACACAGACTCACACACACACATACACACACACAGGCAGACACACTTTTTTTTCGCCCTGTAGTGATCTCATAAGTCTACTTTCAATTTTTGCAAAAATCGAAAGTAGGCTAATAAGAAGATACGTGCCTGAGGGTTTTTCGATGTGGTGTATATTATGAGGTGAAAGGGGTGAAAAGTGGCGGTTGAATGATTCCTAACGGAGCGTGTATCTCTTATACGACATAGGCGAGGAGTTTGAAACTCAGCGGAAAAAGCAGCATAAAAATAAGTAAATAGGTGTTTGACCGTTTTTCATAAATCCAAATTTAAGGGGCCCATGGGGAGGGGTGAAATTCTGGCGGAAAAAAACAGGAAAGAAAGTGTCCTAACTGATTGACTGACTCACTCATTCATCAAACTCAGGGGGGGAAAACGGCTTTAAAGTTAGTAAATAGCTGTTCGACAGTTTTTTCATAAATCACATTAAAGGGGTTCATGGGGAGGAGTGAAATTCTGAAAAAAGAAAATTGAAAGAATATGTCCTGACTCACTCACTCACTCATCATCGCCCAGCCAAAAATATTGAAGTTGGAAACATGGCATTTTGGGTACATGTTCGTTGTATGTCAAAACCGTACACTAAGGGAGGATTTTTGGATATTCAGGTTCTAAAGTTGTCTTAAGGGGGTTAAACCTGCATTTCATTGAATAACAATATCTCACGAGTGGTTTCAATTGTGGATGTGATACTCGGCATATAAACTAATCATTAGAAATAAGCAGACATGTGCCTAAGGGTTTTTCGATGTGGTGTATTATTATGAGGTGAAAGGGGTGAAAAGTGAGGGGTTGAAGGATTATAATCGGAGCTTGTAGGCCTATCCCTTAAACGACATAGGCGAAAAAATTTGAAACTCAGTGAAAAAAATCAGCTTAAAAATAAGTAAATCGGTGTTCAACCGTTTTTTCATAAATTAATTTAAGGGGCCAATGGGGTGTGGTGAAATTCAAGGGGGGGGGGGAGGAGATAAAGTGTCCTAACTGACTGACTGACTGACTAACTCACTCAACAAACTCAGGGGAAAAAGACAGCTTAAAAACAAGATGTTCAGTAAAGAACATATAGCCTACTTTCTCCTAAATGCATGGGTATTGTTATAACTCTTTGTCCTTTTCAAGGACTATGATTGAATGTTGGTTGTAGTAGCTTGTTGAAATACAACGTGCTATAGGGATATTAAACATGAATATGAGGTGCCCTTTGCTAGTGCTACCTCTGTACCAAATTTCGTTCAATTCGGTTTCACCGTGTTTGAATTGATAGGGGGAATCGATTTGCACACATACTTGGCCACCATCTGCAAACTATTGGGCTGATGTTCTTGCAGTTTGGTCAGAATATGTTTCCCACATAAAGATATGGTGTTGCAAAATTTGGTAGAGACTAGATTATTAGGTTGGTCGTAATTAAATTTTAGCTTTTAACATTTGGGTGGCCGCGATTACGTTTCCGTCAAGATAACGGTGACATAAAACATGACACTTAGGTGCCCTTTGCTAGTGCTACCTCAGTACCAAATTTCGTTCATTCGGTTCCACCGTGTTCGAATTAATAGGGGGAATCAATTTTGACATAAAGATGGCCGCCATCCGTAAACTATTAGGCTAATGACCTATTAGATTGGTCAAAGGATGCTCCCTCCATAAAGGTATGCTTTTGCAAAGTTTGGTAGAGATCAGATGGTTATGTTAGTCGTAATTTGATTTAAGCTTTAAACATTTGTGTGGCCGCCATTACGTTTCTGTCAATATGGCGGCGATATTAATCATGACACTAAGATGCCCTTTGCTAGTGCTATCCCTGTACTAAATTTCGTTCCATTCGGTTTCACCGTGTTTGAATTAATAGGGGGAATCAATTCTGACACAAAGATGGCCACCATCCGCAAACTATTAGGCGAATGACCTATTAGATTGGTCAAAGGATGCTCCCTCCATAAAGGTATGTAGTTGCAAAATTTCGTAGAGATCGGATGATTAGGTTAATCGTAATTTGATTTAAGCTTTGAACATTCGTGTGCCCGCCATTACGTTTCAGTCAAGATGGCGGCGATATAAAATATGACACTGAGGTTCCCTTTGCTAGTGCTACCTCTGTACCAAATTTCGTTCCATTCGGTTCCACCGTGTTCGAATTAATAGGGGGAATCAATTTTGACATAAAGATGGCCGCCATCCGCAAACTATTAGGCTAATAACCTACTAGATTGGTCAAAGAATGCTCCCTCTATAAAGGTATGTTGTTGCAAAGTTTGGTAGAGATCGGATGGTTATGTTAGTCGTAATTTAACGTATGCTTTGAACATTTGTGCGGCCGCCATTACGTTTCTGTCAATATGGCGGCGATATAAAACATGACACTGAGATGCCCTTTGCTAGTGCTACCTCTGTAGCAAATTTCGTTCCATTCGGTTTCACCGTGTTCGAATTAATAGGGGGAATTGATTTTCACACAAAGATGGCCGCCATCCGCAAACTATTAGGCAATGACCTATTCATTTGGTCAAAGGGTGCTTCCTCTATAAGGGTATGTTGTTGCAAAATTTGGTAGAGATCGGATGATTAGGTTAGTCGTAATTTGATTTAAGCTTTGAACATTTGTGTGGCCGCCATTACGTTTCCGTCAAGACGGCGGCGATATAAAACATGACACTGAGGTGCCTTTTGTTAGTAATACCTCTGTACCAAATATCGTTCCATTCGGTTGCACCGTGTTCGAATTAATAGGGGGAATTGATTTTCACACAAAGATGGCCGCCATCCGCAAACTATTACGCTGATGACCTATTAGTTTGGTCAAAGGATGCTCCCCCCATAAAGGTATGTTGTTGAAAAATTTGGTAGAGATCGGATGATTAGGTTAGTCGTAATTTGATTTAAGCTTTGAACATTTGTGTGGCCGCCATTACGTTTCCGTCAAGACGGCGGCGATATAAAACATGACACTGCGGTGCCTTTTGTAAGTACTACCTCTGTACCAAGTTTCGTTCCATTCGGTTACACCGTGTTCGAATTAATAGGGGGAATCGATTTTCACACAAAGATGGCCGCCATCCGCAAACTATTACGCTGTTGACCTATTAGATTGGTCAAAGGATGCTCCCTACATAAAGGTATGTTGTTGCAAAATTTAGTAGAGATCGGATGATTAGGTTAGTCGTAATTTGATTTAAGCTTTGAATATTTGTGTGGCCGTCATTACGTTTCCGTCAAGATGGCGGCGATTTAAACATGACACTGGGGTGCCCTTTGCTAGTACTACCTCTGTACCAAATTTCGTTCCGTTCGGTTTCACCGTGTTCGAATTAATAGGGGCAATCGATTTTCACACAAAGATGGCCGCCATCCGCAAAGTATTAGGCTGATGACCAATTAGTTTGGTCAAAGGATGCTGCCCTCATAACGGTATGTTGTTGCAAAATTTGATAGAGATCGGATGATTAGGTTAGTCGTAATTTGATTTAAGCTTTGAACATTTGTGTGGCCGCCATTACGTTTCCGTCAAGATGGCGGCGATACAAAACATGACACTGAGGTGTCCTTTGCTAGTGCTACCTTTGTACCAAATTTCATTCAATTTACGCCCACCGTGTTTGAATTGATAGGGGGGACAGACATTCAGAGTACACACACTCACACACACACAGACTCACACACACACATACACACACACAAGCAGACACACTTTTTTTTCACCCTGTAGTGATCTCATAAGTCTACTTTCATTTTTTGCAACAATCGAAAGTAGGCTAATAAGAAGATACGTGCCTGAGGGTTTTTCGATGTGGTGTATATTATGAGGTGAAAGGGGTGAAAAGTGGCGGTTGAATGATTCCTAACGGAGCGTGTATCTCATATACGACATAGGCGAGGAGTTTGAAACTCAGCGGAAAAAGCAGCATAAAAAATAAGTAAATAGGTGTTTGACCGTTTTTTCATAAATCCAAATTTAAGGGGCCCATGGGGAGGGGTGAAATTCTGGCGGAAAAAAACAGGAAAGAAAGTGTCCTAACTGATTGACTGACTCACTCATTCATCAAACTCAGGGGGGGAAAACGGCTTTAAAGTAAGTAAATAGCTGTTCGACAGTTTTTTCATAAATCAAATTAAAGGGGTTCATGGGGAGGAGTGAAATTCTGAAAAAAGAAAATTGAAAGAATATGTCCTGACTCACTCACTCACTCATCATCGCCCAGCCAAAAATATTGAAGTTGGAAACATGGCATTTTGGGTACATGTTCGTTGTATGTCAAAACCGTACACTAAGGGAGGATTTTTGGATATTCAGGTTCTAAAGTTGTCTTAAGGGGGTTAAACCTGCATTTCATTGAATAACAATATCTCACGAGTGGTTTCATTTGTGGATGTGATACTCGGCATATAAACTAATCATTAGAAATAAGCAGACATGTGCCTAAGGGTTTTTCGATGTGGTGTATTATTATGAGGTGAAAGGGGTGAAAAGTGAGGGGTTGAAGGATTATAATCGGAGCTTGTAGGCCTATCCCTTAAACGACATAGGCGAAAAAATTTGAAACTCAGTGAAAAAAATCAGCTTAAAAATAAGTAAATCGGTGTTCAACCGTTTTTTCATAAATTAATTTAAGGGGCCAATGGGGTGTGGTGAAATTCAAGGGGGGGGGGAGGAGATAAAGTGTCCTAACTGACTGACTGACTGACTAACTCACTCAACAAACTCAGGGGAAAAAGACAGCTTAAAAACAAGATGTTCAGTAAAGAACATATAGCCTACTTTCTCCTAAATGCATGGGTATTGTTATAACTCTTTGTCCTTTTCAAGGACTATGATTGAATGTTGGTTGTAGTAGCTTGTTGAAATACAACGTGCTATAGGGATATTAAACATGAATATGAGGTGCCCTTTGCTAGTGCTACCTCTGTACCAAATTTCGTTCAATTCGGTTTCACCGTGTTTGAATTGATAGGGGGAATCGATTTGCACACATACTTGGCCACCATCTGCAAACTATTGGGCTGATGTTCTTGCAGTTTGGTCAGAATATGTTTCCCACATAAAGATATGGTGTTGCAAAATTTGGTAGAGACTAGATTATTAGGTTGGTCGTAATTAAATTTTAGCTTTTAACATTTGGGTGGCCGCGATTACGTTTCCGTCAAGATAACGGTGACATAAAACATGACACTTAGGTGCCCTTTGCTAGTGCTACCTCTGTACCAAATTTCGTTCATTCGGTTCCACCGTGTTCGAATTAATAGGGGGAATCAATTTTGACATAAAGATGGCCGCCATCCGTAAACTATTAGGCTAATGACCTATTAGATTGGTCAAAGGATGCTCCCTCCATAAAGGTATGCTTTTGCAAAGTTTGGTAGAGATCAGATGGTTATGTTAGTCGTAATTTGATTTAAGCTTTAAACATTTGTGTGGCCGCCATTACGTTTCTGTCAATATGGCGGCGATATTAATCATGACACTAAGATGCCCTTTGCTAGTGCTATCCCTGTACCAAATTTCGTTCCATTCGGTTTCACCGTGTTTGAATTAATAGGGGGAATCAATTCTGACACAAAGATGGCCACCATCCGCAAACTATTAGGCGAATGACCTATTAGATTGGTCAAAGGATGCTCCCTCCATAAAGGTATGTAGTTGCAAAATTTCGTAGAGATCGGATGATTAGGTTAATCGTAATTTGATTTAAGCTTTGAACATTCGTGTGCCCGCCATTACGTTTCAGTCAAGATGGCGGCGATATAAAACATGACACTGAGGTGCCCTTTGCTAGTGCTACCTCTGTACCAAATTTCGTTCCATTCGGTTCCACCGTGTTCGAATTAATAGGGGGAATCAATTTTGACATAAAGATGGCCGCCATCCGCAAACTATTAGGCTAATAACCTACTAGATTGGTCAAAGAATGCTCCCTCTATAAAGGTATGTTGTTGCAAAGTTTGGTAGAGATCGGATGGTTATGTTAGTCGTAATTTAACGTATGCTTTGAACATTTGTGCGGCCGCCATTACGTTTCTGTCAATATGGCGGCGATATAAAACATGACACTGAGATGCCCTTTGCTAGTGCTACCTCTGTAGCAAATTTCGTTCCATTCGGTTTCACCGTGTTCGAATTAATAGGGGGAATTGATTTTCACACAAAGATGGCCGCCATCCGCAAACTATTAGGCAATGACCTATTCATTTGGTCAAAGGGTGCTTCCTCTATAAGGGTATGTTGTTGCAAAATTTGGTAGAGATCGGATGATTAGGTTAGTCGTAATTTGATTTAAGCTTTGAACATTTGTGTGGCCGCCATTACGTTTCCGTCAAGACGGCGGCGATATAAAACATGACACTGAGGTGCCTTTTGTTAGTAATACCTCTGTACCAAATTTCGTTCCATTCGGTTGCACCGTGTTCGAATTAATAGGGGGAATTGATTTTCACACAAAGATGGCCGCCATCCGCAAACTATTACGCTGATGACCTATTAGCTTTGTCAAAGGATGCTCCCCCCATAAAGGTATGTTGTTGAAAAATTTGGTAGAGATCGGATGATTAGGTTAGTCGTAATTTGATTTAAGCTTTGAACATTTGTGTGGCCGCCATTACGTTTCCGTCAAGACGGCGGCGATATGAAACATGACACTGCGGTGCCTTTTGTAAGTACTACCTCTGTACCAAGTTTCGTTCCATTCGGTTACACCGTGTTCGAATTAATAGGGGGAATCGATTTTCACACAAAGATGGCCGCCATCCGCAAACTATTACGCTGTTGACCTATTAGATTGGTCAAAGGATGCTCCCTACATAAAGGTATGTTGCTGCAAAATTTAGTAGAGATCGGATGATTAGGTTAGTCGTAATTTGATTTAAGCTTTGAACATTTGTGTGGCCGTCATTACGTTTCCGTCAAGATGGCGGCGATTTAAACATGACACTGGGGTGCCCTTTGCTAGTACTACCTCTGTACCAAATTTCGTTCCGTTCGGTTTCACCGTGTTCGAATTAATAGGGGCAATCGATTTTCACACAAAGATGGCCGCCATCCGCAAAGTATTAGGCTGATGACCAATTAGTTTGGTCAAAGGATGCTGCCCTCATAACGGTATGTTGTTGCAAAATTTGATAGAGATCGGATGATTAGGTTAGTCGTAATTTGATTTAAGCTTTGAACATTTGTGTGGCCGCCATTACGTTTCCGTCAAGATGGCGGCGATACAAAACATGACACTGAGGTGTCCTTTGCTAGTGCTACCTTTGTACCAAATTTCATTCAATTTACGCCCACCGTGTTTGAATTGATAGGGGGGACAGACATTCAGAGTACACACACTCACACACACACACACAGACTCACACACACACATACACACACACAGGCAGACACACTTTTTTTTCGCCCTGTAGTGATCTCATAAGTCTACTTTCATTTTTTGCAAAAATCGAAAGTAGGCTAATAAGAAGATACGTGCCTGAGGGTTTTTCGATGTGGTGTATATTATGAGGTGAAAGGGGTGAAAAGTGGCGGTTGAATGATTCCTAACGGAGCGTGTATCTCTTATACGACATAGGCGAGGAGTTTGAAACTCAGCGGAAAAAGCAGCATAAAAATAAGTAAATAGGTGTTTGACCGTTTTTCATAAATCCAAATTTAAGGGGCCCATGGGGAGGGGTGAAATTCTGGCGGAAAAAAACAGGAAAGAAAGTGTCCTAACTGATTGACTGACTCACTCATTCATCAAACTCAGGGGGGGAAAACGGCTTTAAAGTTAGTAAATAGCTGTTCGACAGTTTTTTCATAAATCACATTAAAGGGGTTCATGGGGAGGAGTGAAATTCTGAAAAAAGAAAATTGAAAGAATATGTCCTGACTCACTCACTCACTCATCATCGCCCAGCCAAAAATATTGAAGTTGGAAACATGGCATTTTGGGTACATGTTCGTTGTATGTCAAAACCGTACACTAAGGGAGGATTTTTGGATATTCAGGTTCTAAAGTTGTCTTAAGGGGGTTAAACCTGCATTTCATTGAATAACAATATCTCACGAGTGGTTTCAATTGTGGATGTGATACTCGGCATATAAACTAATCATTAGAAATAAGCAGACATGTGCCTAAGGGTTTTTCGATGTGGTGTATTATTATGAGGTGAAAGGGGTGAAAAGTGAGGGGTTGAAGGATTATAATCGGAGCTTGTAGGCCTATCCCTTAAACGACATAGGCGAAAAAATTTGAAACTCAGTGAAAAAAATCAGCTTAAAAATAAGTAAATCGGTGTTCAACCGTTTTTTCATAAATTAATTTAAGGGGCCAATGGGGTGTGGTGAAATTCAAGGGGGGGGGGAGGAGATAAAGTGTCCTAACTGACTGACTGACTGACTAACTCACTCAACAAACTCAGGGGAAAAAGACAGCTTAAAAACAAGATGTTCAGTAAAGAACATATAGCCTACTTTCTCCTAAATGCATGGGTATTGTTATAACTCTTTGTCCTTTTCAAGGACTATGATTGAATGTTGGTTGTAGTAGCTTGTTGAAATACAACGTGCTATAGGGATATTAAACATGAATATGAGGTGCCCTTTGCTAGTGCTACCTCTGTACCAAATTTCGTTCAATTCGGTTTCACCGTGTTTGAATTGATAGGGGGAATCGATTTGCACACATACTTGGCCACCATCTGCAAACTATTGGGCTGATGTTTTTGCAGTTTGGTCAGAATATGTTTCCCACATAAAGATATGGTGTTGCAAAATTTGGTAGAGACTAGATTATTAGGTTGGTCGTAATTAAATTTTAGCTTTTAACATTTGGGTGGCCGCGATTACGTTTCCGTCAAGATAACGGTGACATAAAACATGACACTTAGGTGCCCTTTGCTAGTGCTACCTCTGTACCAAATTTCGTTCATTCGGTTCCACCGTGTTCGAATTAATAGGGGGAATCAATTTTGACATAAAGATGGCCGCCATCCGTAAACTATTAGGCTAATGACCTATTAGATTGGTCAAAGGATGCTCCCTCCATAAAGGTATGCTTTTGCAAAGTTTGGTAGAGATCAGATGGTTATGTTAGTCGTAATTTGATTTAAGCTTTAAACATTTGTGTGGCCGCCATTACGTTTCTGTCAATATGGCGGCGATATTAATCATGACACTAAGATGCCCTTTGCTAGTGCTATCCCTGTACCAAATTTCGTTCCATTCGGTTTCACCGTGTTTGAATTAATAGGGGGAATCAATTCTGACACAAAGATGGCCACCATCCGCAAACTATTAGGCGAATGACCTATTAGATTGGTCAAAGGATGCTCCCTCCATAAAGGTATGTAGTTGCAAAATTTCGTAGAGATCGGATGATTAGGTTAATCGTAATTTGATTTAAGCTTTGAACATTCGTGTGCCCGCCATTACGTTTCAGTCAAGATGGCGGCGATATAAAACATGACACTGAGGTGCCCTTTGCTAGTGCTACCTCTGTACCAAATTTCGTTCCATTCGGTTCCACCGTGTTCGAATTAATAGGGGGAATCAATTTTGACATAAAGATGGCCGCCATCCGCAAACTATTAGGCTAATAACCTACTAGATTGGTCAAAGAATGCTCCCTCTATAAAGGTATGTTGTTGCAAAGTTTGGTAGAGATCGGATGGTTATGTTAGTCGTAATTTAACGTATGCTTTGAACATTTGTGCGGCCGCCATTACGTTTCTGTCAATATGGCGGCGATATAAAACATGACACTGAGATGCCCTTTGCTAGTGCTACCTCTGTAGCAAATTTCGTTCCATTCGGTTTCACCGTGTTCGAATTAATAGGGGGAATTGATTTTCACACAAAGATGGCCGCCATCCGCAAACTATTAGGCAATGACCTATTCATTTGGTCAAAGGGTGCTTCCTCTATAAGGGTATGTTGTTGCAAAATTTGGTAGAGATCGGATGATTAGGTTAGTCGTAATTTGATTTAAGCTTTGAACATTTGTGTGGCCGCCATTACGTTTCCGTCAAGACGGCGGCGATATAAAACATGACACTGAGGTGCCTTTTGTTAGTAATACCTCTGTACCAAATTTCGTTCCATTCGGTTGCACCGTGTTCGAATTAATAGGGGGAATTGATTTTCACACAAAGATGGCCGCCATCCGCAAACTATTACGCTGATGACCTATTAGTTTGGTCAAAGGATGCTCCCCCCATAAAGGTATGTTGCTGCAAAATTTAGTAGAGATCGGATGATTAGGTTAGTCGTAATTTGATTTAAGCTTTGAACATTTGTGTGGCCGCCATTACGTTTCCGTCAAGACGGCGGCGATATGAAACATGACACTGCGGTGCCTTTTGTAAGTACTACCTCTGTACCAAGTTTCGTTCCATTCGGTTACACCGTGTTCGAATTAATAGGGGGAATCGATTTTCACACAAAGATGGCCGCCATCCGCAAACTATTACGCTGTTGACTTATTAGATTGGTCAAAGGATGCTCCCTACATAAAGGTATGTTGCTGCAAAATTTAGTAGAGATCGGATGATTAGGTTAGTCGTAATTTGATTTAAGCTTTGAACATTTGTGTGGCCGTCATTACGTTTCCGTCAAGATGGCGGCGATTTAAACATGACACTGGGGTGCCCTTTGCTAGTACTACCTCTGTACCAAATTTCGTTCCGTTCGGTTTCACCGTGTTCGAATTAATAGGGGCAATCGATTTTCACACAAAGATGGCCGCCATCCGCAAAGTATTAGGCTGATGACCAATTAGTTTGGTCAAAGGATGCTGCCCTCATAACGGTATGTTGTTGCAAAATTTGATAGAGATCGGATGATTAGGTTAGTCGTAATTTGATTTAAGCTTTGAACATTTGTGTGGCCGCCATTACGTTTCCGTCAAGATGGCGGCGATACAAAACATGACACTGAGGTGTCCTTTGCTAGTGCTACCTTTGTACCAAATTTCATTCAATTTACGCCCACCGTGTTTGAATTGATAGGGGGGACAGACATTCAGAGTACACACACTCACACACACACACACAGACTCACACACACACATACACACACACAGGCAGACACACTTTTTTTTCGCCCTGTAGTGATCTCATAAGTCTACTTTCATTTTTTGCAAAAATCGAAAGTAGGCTAATAAGAAGATACGTGCCTGAGGGTTTTTCGATGTGGTGTATATTATGAGGTGAAAGGGGTGAAAAGTGGCGGTTGAATGATTCCTAACGGAGCGTGTATCTCTTATACGACATAGGCGAGGAGTTTGAAACTCAGCGGAAAAAGCAGCATAAAAATAAGTAAATAGGTGTTTGACCGTTTTTCATAAATCCAAATTTAAGGGGCCCATGGGGAGGGGTGAAATTCTGGCGGAAAAAAACAGGAAAGAAAGTGTCCTAACTGATTGACTGACTCACTCATTCATCAAACTCAGGGGGGGAAAACGGCTTTAAAGTTAGTAAATAGCTGTTCGACAGTTTTTTCATAAATCACATTAAAGGGGTTCATGGGGAGGAGTGAAATTCTGAAAAAAGAAAATTGAAAGAATATGTCCTGACTCACTCACTCACTCATCATCGCCCAGCCAAAAATATTGAAGTTGGAAACATGGCATTTTGGGTACATGTTCGTTGTATGTCAAAACCGTACACTAAGGGAGGATTTTTGGATATTCAGGTTCTAAAGTTGTCTTAAGGGGGTTAAACCTGCATTTCATTGAATAACAATATCTCACGAGTGGTTTCAATTGTGGATGTGATACTCGGCATATAAACTAATCATTAGAAATAAGCAGACATGTGCCTAAGGGTTTTTCGATGTGGTGTATTATTATGAGGTGAAAGGGGTGAAAAGTGAGGGGTTGAAGGATTATAATCGGAGCTTGTAGGCCTATCCTTTAAACGACATAGGCGAAAAAATTTGAAACTCAGTGAAAAAAATCAGCTTAAAAATAAGTAAATCGGTGTTCAACCGTTTTTTCATAAATTAATTTAAGGGGCCAATGGGGTGTGGTGAAATTCAAGGGGGGGGGGGAGGAGATAAAGTGTCCTAACTGACTGACTGACTGACTAACTCACTCAACAAACTCAGGGGAAAAAGACAGCTTAAAAACAAGATGTTCAGTAAAGAACATATAGCCTACTTTCTCCTAAATGCATGGGTATTGTTATAACTCTTTGTCCTTTTCAAGGACTATGATTGAATGATGGTTGTAGTAGCTTGTTGAAATACAACGTGCTATAGGGATATTAAACATGAATATGAGGTGCCCTTTGCTAGTGCTACCTCTGTACCAAATTTCGTTCAATTCGGTTTCACCGTGTTTGAATTGATAGGGGGAATCGATTTGCACACATACTTGGCCACCATCTGCAAACTATTGGGCTGATGTTCTTGCAGTTTGGTCAGAATATGTTTCCCACATAAAGATATGGTGTTGCAAAATTTGGTAGAGACTAGATTATTAGGTTGGTCGTAATTAAATTTTAGCTTTTAACATTTGGGTGGCCGCGATTACGTTTCCGTCAAGATAACGGTGACATAAAACATGACACTTAGGTGCCCTTTGCTAGTGCTACCTCAGTACCAAATTTCGTTCATTCGGTTCCACCGTGTTCGAATTAATAGGGGGAATCAATTTTGACATAAAGATGGCCGCCATCCGTAAACTATTAGGCTAATGACCTATTAGATTGGTCAAAGGATGCTCCCTCCATAAAGGTATGCTTTTGCAAAGTTTGGTAGAGATCAGATGGTTATATTAGTCGTAATTTGATTTAAGCTTTAAACATTTGTGTGGCCGCCATTACGTTTCTGTCAATATGGCGGCGATATTAATCATGACACTAAGATGCCCTTTGCTAGTGCTATCCCTGTACCAAATTTCGTTCCATTCGGTTTCACCGTGTTTGAATTAATAGGGGGAATCAATTCTGACACAAAGATGGCCACCATCCGCAAACTATTAGGCGAATGACCTATTAGATTGGTCAAAGGATGCTCCCTCCATAAAGGTATGTAGTTGCAAAATTTCGTAGAGATCGGATGATTAGGTTAATCGTAATTTGATTTAAGCTTTGAACATTCGTGTGCCCGCCATTACGTTTCAGTCAAGATGGCGGCGATATAAAATATGACACTGAGGTTCCCTTTGCTAGTGCTACCTCTGTACCAAATTTCGTTCCATTCGGTTCCACCGTGTTCGAATTAATAGGGGGAATCAATTTTGACATAAAGATGGCCGCCATCCGCAAACTATTAGGCTAATAACCTACTAGATTGGTCAAAGAATGCTCCCTCTATAAAGGTATGTTGTTGCAAAGTTTGGTAGAGATCGGATGGTTATGTTAGTCGTAATTTAACGTATGCTTTGAACATTTGTGCGGCCGCCATTACGTTTCTGTCAATATGGCGGCGATATAAAACATGACACTGAGATGCCCTTTGCTAGTGCTACCTCTGTAGCAAATTTCGTTCCATTCGGTTTCACCGTGTTCGAATTAATAGGGGGAATTGATTTTCACACAAAGATGGCCGCCATCCGCAAACTATTAGGCAATGACCTATTCATTTGGTCAAAGGGTGCTTCCTCTATAAGGGTATGTTGTTGCAAAATTTGATAGAGATCGGATGATTAGGTTAGTCGTAATTTGATTTAAGCTTTGAACATTTGTGTGGCCGCCATTACGTTTCCGTCAAGATGGCGGCGATACAAAACATGACACTGAGGTGTCCTTTGCTAGTGCTACCTTTGTACCAAATTTCATTCAATTTACGCCCACCGTGTTTGAATTGATAGGGGGGACAGACATTCAGAGTACACACACTCACACACACACAGACTCACACACACACATACACACACACAAGCAGACACACTTTATTTTCGCCCTGTAGTGATCTCATAAGTCTACTTTCATTTTTTGCAAAAATCGAAAGTAGGCTAATAAGAAGATACGTGCCTGAGGGTTTTTCGATGTGGTGTATATTATGAGGTGAAAGGGGTGAAAAGTGGCGGTTGAATGATTCCTAACGGAGCGTGTATCTCATATACGACATAGGCGAGGAGTTTGAAACTCAGCGGAAAAAGCAGCATAAAAAATAAGTAAATAGGTGTTTGACCGTTTTTTCATCAATCCAAATTTAAGGGGCCCATGGGGAGGGGTGAAATTCTGGCGGAAAAAAACAGGAAAGAAAGTGTCCTAACTGATTGACTGACTCACTCATTCATCAAACTCAGGGGGGGAAAACGGCTTTAAAGTAAGTAAATAGCTGTTCGACAGTTTTTTCATAAATCAAATTAAAGGGGTTCATGGGGAGGAGTGAAATTCTGAAAAAAGAAAATTGAAAGAATATGTCCTGACTCACTCACTCACTCATCATCGCCCAGCCAAAAATATTGAAGTTGGAAACATGGCATTTTGGGTACATGTTCGTTGTATGTCAAAACCGTACACTAAGGGAGGATTTTTGGATATTCAGGTTCTAAAGTTGTCTTAAGGGGGTTAAACCTGCATTTCATTGAATAACAATATCTCACGAGTGGTTTCATTTGTGGATGTGATACTCGGCATATAAACTAATCATTAGAAATAAGCAGACATGTGCCTAAGGGTTTTTCGATGTGGTGTATTATTATGAGGTGAAAGGGGTGAAAAGTGAGGGGTTGAAGGATTATAATCGGAGCTTGTAGGCCTATCCCTTAAACGACATAGGCGAAAAAATTTGAAACTCAGTGAAAAAAATCAGCTTAAAAATAAGTAAATCGGTGTTCAACCGTTTTTTTCATAAATTAATTTAAGGGGCCAATGGGGTGTGGTGAAATTCAAGGGGGGGGGGGGGGAGGAGATAAAGTGTCCTAACTGACTGACTGACTGACTAACTCACTCAACAAACTCAGGGGAAAAAGACAGCTTAAAAACAAGATGTTCAGTAAAGAACATATAGCCTACTTTCTCCTAAATGCATGGGTATTGTTATAACTCTTTGTCCTTTTCAAGGACTATGATTGAATGTTGGTTGTAGTAGCTTGTTGAAATACAACGTGCTATAGGGATATTAAACATGAATATGAGGTGACCTTTGCTAGTGCTACCTCTGTACCAAATTTCGTTCCATTCGGTTCCACCGTGTTCGAATTAATAGGGGGAATCAATTTTGACATAAAGATGGCCGCCATCCGCAAACTATTACGCTGATGACCTATTAGATTGGTCAAAGGATGCTCCCTCCATAAAGTTATGTAGTTGCAAAATTTGGTAGAGATCGGATGATTAGGTTAGTCGTAATTTGATTTAAGCTTTGAACATTCGTGTGGCCGCCATTACGTTTCAGTCAAGATGGCGGCGATATAAAACATGACAATGAGATGCCCTTTGCTAGTGCTATCTCTGTACCAAATTTCGTTCCATTCGGTTTCACCGTGTTTGAAATAATAGGGGGAATTGATTTTCACACAAAGATGGCCGCCATCCGCAAACTATTAGGCAATGACCTATTCATTTAGTCAAAGGAGGCTTCCTCTATAAGGGTATGTTGTTGCAAAATTTGGTAGTGATCGGATGATAAGGTTAATCGTAATTTGATTTAAGCATTGAACATTTGTGTGGCCGCCATTACGTTTCCGTCAAGATGGCTGCGATATAAAACATGACACTGAGGTGCCTTTTGTTAGTACTACCTCTGTACCAAATTTCGTTCCATTCGGTTGCACCGTGTTCGAATTAATAGGGGAATCGATTTTCACACAAAGATGGCCGCCATCCGCAAACTATTACGCTGATGACTTATTAGATTGGTCAAAGGATGCTCCCTCCATAAAGGTATGTAGTTGCAAAATTTGGTAGAGATCGGATGATTAGGTTAATCGTAATTTGATTTAAGCTTTGAACATTCGTGTGGCCGCCATTACGTTTCAGTCAAGATGGCGGCGATATAAAACATGACATTGAGGTGCCCTTTGCTAGGGCTACCTCTGTACCAAATTTCGTTCCATTCGGTTCCACCGTGTTCGAATTAATAGGGGGAATCAATTTTGACATAAAGATGGCCGCCATCCACAAACTATTACGCTGATGACCTATTAGATTGGTCAAAGGATGCTCCCTCCATAAAGGTATGTAGTTGCAAAATTTGGTAGAGATCGGCTGATTAGGTTCGTCGTAATTTGATTTAAGCTTTGAACATTCGTGTGGCCGCCATTACGTTTCAGTCAAGATGGCGGCGATATAAAACACGACAATAAGATGCCCATTGCTAGTGCTACGTCTGTACCAAATTTCGTTCCATTCGGTTTCACCGTGTTCGAATTAATAGGGGGAATTAATTTTCACACAAAGATGGCCGCCATCCGCAAACTATTAGGCAATGACCTATTCATTTGGTCAAAGGAGGCTTCCTCTATAAGGGTATGTTGTTGCAAAATTCGGTAGAGATCGGATGATTAGGTTAATCGTAATTTGATTTAAGCTTTGAACATTTGTGTGGCCGCTATTACGTTTCCGTCAAGATGGCTGCGATATAAAACATGACACTGAGGTGCCTTTTGTTAGTACTACCTCTGTACCAAATTTCGTTCCATTCGGTTGCACCGTGTTCGAATTAATAGGGGAATCGATTTTCACACAAAGATGGCCGCCATTCGCAAACTATTACGCTGATGACCTATTAGATTGGTCAAAGGATGCTCCCTCCATAAAGGCATGTAGTTGCAAAATTTGGTAGAGATCGGATGATTAGGTTAATCGTAATTTGATTTAAGCTTTGAACATTCGTGTGGCCGCCATTACGTTTCAGTCAAGATGGCGGCGATATAAAACATGACATTGCGGTGCCCTTTGCTAGTGCTACCTCTGTACCAAATTTCGTTCCATTCGGTTCCACCGTGTTCGTATTAATAGGGGGAATCAATTTTGACATAAAGATGGCCGCCATCCGCAAACTATTAGGCTAATAACCTATTAGATTGGTCAAAGGATGCTCCCTCCATAAAGAAATGTTGTTGCAAAGTTTGGTAGAGATCGGATGCTTATGTTAGTCGTAATTTAACTTAAGCTTTGAACATTTGTGTGGCCGCCATTACGTTTTTGTCAATATGGCGGCGATATAAACATGACACTGAGATGCCCTTTGCTAGTGCTATCTCTGTACCAAATTTCGTTCCGTTCGGTTTCACCGTGTTTGAATTAATAGGGGGAATTGATTTTCACACAAAGATGGCCGCCATCCGCAAACTATTAGGCTAATGACCTATTAATTTGGTCAAAGGATGCTTCCCCTATAAGGGTATGTTGTTGCAAAATTTGGTAGAGATCGGATGATTAGGTTAATCGTAATTTGATTTAAGCTTTGAACATTTGTGTGGCCGCCATTACGTTTCCGTCAAGATGGCGGCGATATAAAACATGACACTGAGGTGCCTTTTGTTAGTACTACCTCTGTACCAAATTTCGTTCCATTCGGTTGCACCGTGTTCGAATTAATAGGGGGAATCGATTTTCACACAAAGATGGCCGCCATCCGCAAACTATTACGCTGATGACCTATTGGTTTGGTTAAAGGATGCTCCCCCCCCCCCCCATAAAGGTATGTTGTTGCAAAATTTGGTAGAGATCGGATGATTAGGTTAGTCGTAATTTGATTTAAGCTTTGAACATTTGTGTGGCCGCCATTACGTTTCCGTCAAGATGGCGGCGATATAAAACATGACACTGAGGTGTCCTTTGCTAGTGCTACCTTTGTACCAAATTTCGTTCAATTCGCATTCACCGTTTTCGAATTGATAGGGGGGGACAGACATTCAGAGTACGCACACTCACACACACACAGACACACACACACACTGACTCTCACACACACACACAGACTCACACACACATACACACACACAGACAGACACACTTTTTTCTCCCTGTGTTGATCCCATAAGTCTACTTTCATTTTTTGCAAAAATCGAAAGTAGGCTAATAAGTTAATAGGTGTTCAAGCGTTTTTTCTTCAATCCAATTTAAGGGCCCCATGCGGAGGGGTGAATTTCTGGTAAAAATAATTGATAGAAAATGTCCTGTCTGACTCACTCACTCATCACGCCCAGCGAAAACTATTAAAGTTGGAAAATGAAATTTTGGGAATATTTTCGCTGTATGTCGAAAACGTCAACTAAGGAATGATTTTTGTTTATTCGGGTTTTAAAGAGGTGTTAAGGGGATAAACGTCCATTTCATTGAATAACGATATCTCATGAGTTGTTTCTTTGGAGATCTGATATTCGGTATATAAAATAGTCATTAAAAATAATCAGACATGTCTAAGGGTTTATCGATGTGGTGTATATTATGAGGTGAAAGGGGTGAAAATTGGGGGTTGAGGGATTCTTAACGCAGCGAGTATCTGTTAAACGACATAGGCGAGAAGTTTGAAATTCGGCGAAAAAAAAACAGCTTAAAATATAAGTAAATAGGTGTTCGACCGTTTTTTTTTCATAAATCCAATTTAAGGGGCCCTTGGAGAGGGGTGAAATTCTGGGGGGAAAACAGGAAAGGAAGTGTCTTAACTCACTCACTCCTCAAACTCAGGGGGGGAAGAACAGCTCAAAAATAAGTTAATAGGTGTTCGACCATTTTTTTTTTCATAAATCCAATTTAAGGGGTTCATGAGAGGGGTGAAATTCTGATAAATAAATGAAAAAAAATGTCCTGACTTACTCACTCATCATCGCCCAGCCAAAATTATTGAAGTTAGAAACATGACATTTTGGGGCTATGTTCGTTGTAAGTCGAAAACGTCCACTAAGGAAGGATTTTTGGATATTCAGATTCTAAAGGGGTATTACGGGGGTAGCCTGCATTTAATTGAATAACAATATCTCCCGATTGGTTTCCTTGGGAATGGGATACTTGAAGGTTTAACTTCACCCATTCCAGCAGGAAGGCGTGGTCTCTGATACGGAAACTAGATTCCGCTTCCATACCATCGAAAACACCTACATCTATTAATGTAAATGCGATAGCTAACCATATTGTCCAAACCTCTAGAACAGCAAAGAACAAGAAGTTCAACCGGTTGGTGAAAACAAAGCTTAGGCAAGCCATACGCTCAGCTCAGCCACATGATACATATTCGAGCCCCTTCTCTGTACAGGAACTGGAAGAAGGTTTAATCTCTCTTCAAAATGGAAAAGCTGCAGGATTAGATGGGATTTATCCAGAATTATTAAAGAACTGTGGTCCAGCTACAAAACGATGGTTGGCTATGTTTTTCAGCTGTATACTACAATCAGGAAAGTTACCTGCAATCTTCAAGAAGACCAAAATCATTGCCCTTTTAAAACCAGGGAAAGACCCGAACTTACCTCAAAGTTACCGTCCAATAGCATTGCTATCTGTGACATTCAAGCTCCTGGAAAGATTGATCCTGAATAGAATAGCGCCAGCGATTGAGGCACTGATCCCAATTGAACAAGCAGGATTCCGACCTGGCCGTGATTGCAGTGACCAAGTTCTTTCCCTGAACACCTTTGTGGAAGCTGGGTTTGAGAAGAAACTGAAGAGCGTATCAGCCTTTCTGGATCTCACAGCAGCATATGATACTGTTTGGAGGGAGGGATTGCTATTGAAATTGATCAAGGCTGTTCCTTGTTTAAAGATTATGAACTTGTTAGACAACATGCTAAGCAACAGATTGTTCCAAGTCTACTCTGAGCAGAACAAAAGCCGATTCCGTAAACTGAATAATGGCCTGCCGCAAGGTTCTGTTCTCTCACCCATTCTTTTTAATCTGTACACCCATGATCTTCCGAAAACAGTAGCCCGCAAGTTCATGTATGCGGGCGATATCAACCTCACTGTTCAACATGCTAATTTCGCAGAAGCTGAGGCCGTTCTCACCCAAGACCTCAAAGTCCTGGATGACTTTTTCACAAAATGGCGCTTACAACCAAATCCTCAGAAAAGTGAGATAACTGCTTTCCATCTGGACAACAGGCATGCAAATTACCATCCTAGAGTCAATTTTAGAGGTAAAGAATTACAGTATAATAGCACCCCTAAATATCTGGGAATGACTTTGGATAGATCTCTGACCTACAAAACCCATCTGTGTAAATCTGCTGCGAAATTGAAGAGCCGCAATAACCTCCTTCAGCGCCTGGCTGGAACATCATGGGGAGCGGATGCCAACACTCTGAGAACAACTGCTCTTGCGCTAATCTATTCTTCAGCCGAGTTTTGCTCTGGGGTATGGCTTAATGGCTGCCACACTCAACGGGTGGATGTTCATCTCCGACAGAGCATGCGTATTGTATCTGGAACACTACTTCCTACTCCAGTCCAGTGGTTACCAGTGCTGAGTAATATCGCACCTCCTCATATCAGAAGGCAGAAGAATCTGGTTCATCTTTGATCGAGAGTGCAAAATAACAAGGCCCTCCCAATACATGAAGGCATGAAACATCTTGGCTCATCTAGATTGAAATCCCGTAAACCTGCATGGAAAACTGCCTTGGATTTAACAAGCAGAAATTTTAAACCTAATGAAAATTGGCGGGTTGAGTGGACAACATCTACACCACCAGGCATCGTGAACGTTGAGGATCCTCACATAAAACTTGCTGGCTTCAATCTGCCCAGACATACCTGGACTAGACTCAATCGTATTAGATGTGGCTTGGGAAGATGTGCATCTGTTCTCCACAAATGGGGTTGGAAAGACTCACCGAATTGCGATTGCGCTGACATTCCACAGACAATGGAGCACTTAGTACTGGAATGTCCTCTCCGAGTTTTTCCAGGAAGTCTGGAGGACCTGCATTCTGCTACAACTGAGGCTGTCAAATGGATCAACGAGTTGGACGTTGATTTATAATTTTTTTATTTTTATTTGCTTTATAATTTATATAATTTGTTAGTATTATTGCTGTGTTATATGAATCTGTATTTATGTAGGTGATTGTGTTGTGTTAACATCGTACGATAAATAAATAAATAAATAAATAACTTGGCATATAAACTCATAATTAAGAACAAGCAGACATATGTCTAAGGGTTTATCGATATGGTGTATATTATGAGGTGAAAGGGGTGAAAAGTGGGGGTTGAAAGATTCCTAACGGAGCGTGTATCTCTTAAACGACATAGGCGAGGAGTTTGAAACTCGGAGGAAATCAATCAGCTTAAAAATAAATAAATAAATAAATACATAAATACATAATTAAATAGGTGTTCGACCGTTTTTTTTTTCATAAATCCAATTTAAGGGGCCTATGGGGAGGGGTGAAATTCTGGAAGAAAAACGTCCACTAAGGCAGGATTTTTGGATGTTCACTCTCATCGACCAACCAAAACTATTAAAGCTAGAAGAATGATATATTGGGGATATGTTTGTTGTATGTCGAAAACGTCTACTAAGGAGGGATTTTTGGATATTCATGTTATAAAGGGATGTTAACGGGGTTAAACCTGCATTTCATTGAATAACAATATGACACGACTATGACGCGAGCGAAGCGAGACTAAAAATGATATGGTGTGTGTCTGTGTATTACTCAATCACGCAAGTACCACTGGTCCGATTTACACGAATTTTACATGGAAGTAGCTGATTTACCTGGTTAACATATAGGCTACTTTTGATTTCAATACTTTGCATTATTTAAAGATGGCGACCATTTTAGTGCCGTCATTACACCCTTTGGTTTCAAACGTTCATATTTCCATTTCAAATAAAAAGAGAACGCTAATAAATTGCAAACTTTTGATGGCATATACGAGGTTTAAAATTACATTTTCTATCCGAAAGGTATCTCCAACGGTTAGCGAGTAAAACCTAAACTTGTGCTATAAAAGACGGTCAACGCCGAGCGGTGTAGTGGGACAAAATGTTCCATCCTTTATCTCCCTCTGCGCAGCACCTCGCCTATCCCCTGTTTTAACTGTCACCTTCACATTTTAATTTATTTATGACGCGTAGCGAAGCACCGGGTACTTCAGCTAGTTTGCTATAACAGTGACATAACTCAAAATATATTGTGTGTAGTTAGTGAGTTAGTTACGTATTTAGTAGACAAGTTATTGTTGTTTTACGGGGCGGAACATCGAGGCCATCTGACCCTCTTAAGCGGTAACATACAGCTCAAGAAGCCAAAACAATAACGACTTTAATAATTAACAGTGCCTGTCATAAATCTCGTACAACAGTTACAGTATATACATTCCCAAGGAAACACACACATGTTGCTATTAAAAGCAAAGTTTTAAATGTTAAAAATTCAAATCGTAACTATGTTTATGACGCCTCCGTGGTGTAGTGGTCAGCGTGCTTAGCTGCCATCCCGGACGTCCAAGGTTCGATTCCCAGCTCTGCCACGAAATTTGAAAAGTGGTATGAGGACTGCAACGGGGTCTACTCAGACTCGGGTGGTCCTAATGAGTAGAGGGGTTTCGATTCCTACCTTTGCCATCCTCGAAGTGGTTTTCCGTGGTTTCCCACTTTGTCTTCGGGCAAATGCCGGGATTGTGCTTACGTCAGGCCACGACCGCCTTCTTCCCCCTTCCTTGTCTTTCCCTCCCATTCTTCCCATCCCGTCCCATCCCTCATGAGGCCCCCTGTTCGCTTTGCACGTGAGGCCGCCTGGGCGAGCGCTAGTTTTGCCTCTCCAGGTTTATCCCCGACCCGATGTCAAGCTCCAGGACACTACCCGTAGAGGTGGTAAAGGTGGGATCCCTCGCTGAGTCCGTGGGAAAGGCCTACCTGGATGTTAAACTGACTAAGAACAAAACGAACCTATTTTATCAATTTTTCATAATTTGGTTCTTGCTTTGTTCTGATATCATCGTTTCCCTCATATCTGACGTGTTAATAGGAATGTTTGGACTTTTGTTTCTTTACAGTAGGTGTTAGACCTTCACCAATAAAATTAGTCTCACAACTTGCCACATTACTATTTAATTAATTGTTATTATTTCAACTTTATTCTCAACAAACTCAAAACACAAATTTATCGTTTCATAGAAGGATTAATTAAAGCCACAAAGATTTGAATGAGCTTAATTTTGTAGCGGAATATTTAACACCCACTTTAAGAAAAGAAGAGTCCAAATATTCCCATAAACATGGGAGATATGAGGGAAACGATGAAGATCAGCACAAAGCAACAACCATTTTATTAAGTGGATAAAAATAGTTACGATTTGAATTTTGAAAATTTAAAACTTTGCTTATAATAGCAAGATGTGTGCGTTGTTGTACGAGATTTATGACAGGCTCGGTTATAATATTAAAATAGTTATTGTTTTGACTCCTTAAGTTGTAGGTTCCCTCTAACACAGGTAAAAGTATACAAATTAAGATTAATTTAAAATGTAAAGGTGGAAGCCTAAATATGAAAAAGCTAAATATAAATAAAACTGGTAATTATAATAATGGACTTTCCTTCCATAATCACTTCTCTGACCCGTGCTGAAAATAAAATGAATGGCCATTGACTGCATTACTAAAATGAAAATAGACAAAAAACTACAAAAAAAAAATATTCGAATTTGAAGAACAAATAATTTTAGTAAACTACATTGAAGACATTAACGACATTTATCAAACTGCTGTTGTTGTTGTTCGAGCTTTCGGCCTTTTGAGTGATTGATACAGCCCTCTACACCTCCGTGTCTTGAGCCAATCGATTCATCTCTACATTGCTACCACACCCTACATCCGAGGCAATCTGTTTAACATATTCTAACCTTGGCCAATCCGTACAGTTCTTATCCTCAACTCCTCCTTCCATAACTTAGTTTGCTATTCCTGGGTGTCTTAGTATGTGTCCAACCACCCTATCTCTTCTCTTCTTTAGCAGTCGACAGAAACATCTCTCCTCGTCCACTCGTCTTAACCCTCTAAGTGCTACGACCGTCTATAGACGGTGCATTCCTTTGTTTTCACATTTCTCGTTCACTCTCGAGTGCCGAGTCGATCTGTGGCATGTTCTGTCATTTGTTGGACAATATTAGTACTATTTGAATTTAGATTTTTGCTTCCGGAAGTAACTAACAGACCATTTTTTAGACGACGATTCTTCTCGACAGTTGGAATTTATTTGTGATGTACTGTAAACAAGTATGGCGGAAGAACAAGCAATTTCTTGTCACCGCTTTGCGATTTTAAATCAAAGTACAGTAACATGAGCAGTGAATTGAATAGTTGCCTAGTGATTTTAGGAAGATTTTTTGCGCCCTTTATCTATTATACGATAAATAAATAAATAACCTAGCATGGGGATGGAAGCGTGGGCACAAATAAATTAAATTTGATTTTCTCAAAATAAAAATTAATATATACGTAGGATTTTTAATTTACATTTACATTAATAAAGACCCTAAACCTATAAACATTTTATTCCTATCACCCCCCTCCCTTGATAAGTTGAAAATTACGGCTTCAACAATATTGTAAAATGCGAATGTAAGAACTCAGCACTTAAGCGGTTATTACCTCTTCATTTGTTACTCTATCTACTCATCTAATCTTTATCATTCTCTTGTAACGCAACATTTCAAATGTTTCTATTCTCTTCTTTTCTGCTGCACCAATAGTCCAAGTTGCACTTCGATAGAGCGCCACACTCCAGACAAAACTTTTCAAAAATATTTCTCGGTACCTAAATTTATAATTGATGCCAATAGATTTCGATGTGACTACAGACTAATAGGATACGCGGGGAAAATAATAGTGTTCCATATTGTTGGCGGGATATGCTTGCAGTGCATTAGTACGGTTCATGCTAAGATTTTTGGCCGGTGATCCCCAATTTCACAGTCGTACAGAGGACAGATGGTGAACCCCAGGCATGTGCAATTGATATGAGAGTTGCTTTCCACGCAACTGAAAACTCACGTATCAATTGCACGTGCCTGAGGCTCACCGACTGTCCTCTGTACGACTGTGAAACCGGGGTTCACCGGCCAAAGCCCGTGGCGTGAACTGTACCATATGGGATACAGGCAAAGATATATCGACCTTCCTACCAACACACGTTAGTTGGGTTGCAGCAACCAATATTGGAAGGGGCTGCTGAATCACCCGATATGCTACTGGGTGAAAGCTACGTCACAGAGGTAATGCGTGTGGTATATACTACTGGGTAATAACAGACGTCACAGAGGTAATGCGTATGGTATATACTACTGGGTGACAGCTAATTCACGGAGGTAATGCGTGTGGTATATATTACTGGGTAATAACAGACGTCACAGAGGTAATGCGTATGGTATATACTACTGGGTGACAGCTGCGCAACAGGTGATGTGTGTGATGTGCGGTATACTACAGTGTAGTAGCTACGTCACAGAGGTAATGCGTGTGGTATATACCACTGGGTGATAGCTACGTCACGGAGGTAATGCATATGGTATATACTACTGGGTGACAGCTAATTCACGGAGGTAATGCGTGTGGTATATACTACTGGGTAATAACAGACGTCACAGAGGTAATGCGTATGGTATATACTACTGGGTGACAGCTGCGCAACAGGTGATGTGTGTGATGTGCGGTATACTACAGTGTAGTAGCTACGTCACAGAGGTAATGCGTGTGGTATATACTACTGGGTGATAGCTACGTCACGGAGGTAATGCATATGGTATATACTACTGGGTGATAGCTACGTCACGGAGGTAATGCATATGGTATATACTACTGGGTGACAGCTACTTCACGGAGGTAATGCGTGTGGTATATACTACTGGGTGACAGCTGCGCAAGAGGTGATGTGTGTAATGTGCGGTATACTACCGTGTAGTAGCTACGTCACTCAGGGAATACTCATAATTCATAATTGGAATAATTCCAAACATCTTGCCATGTAATTATGACATTCGGGAATTAATATGATTTGCAACTTGATATTTACTAAGTCGTCGGCAATAGCCTACCGTAGATAATGAAGCCAGCATCTCCCTGGCGCATTCCTTGCAGAAATGGGACTCCCACGGTGAAGAAATTTCTGTTATGACTAAATTAACTCTTTCTTATTCCATCGGCTGCATTCACGGTATTTTAGTCCAAAATGCTTAATTAACAAGATGTTCTCTGAATATCTAATTACCTCTCTTGTCCCGGGAAGCACCTAATTACTTTCCATCAAACCTGACACGTGATTTTAATTGAATTTGCTACTCTTTCTACAGGCACAGTGTTTCTGTGTGCCATATTCATAAGGGACGTGGGCGATCCAATCAGAGTGCTGGACTGTGTGGCAAGGCGTGCTGCGTGGGAGTTTACCTGCGGAAGGTTGGCCAATTCCTTTTCCCATCACAGTATCCAAAAGATCCCACCGAGAGGCTCATAAATTGTGGGACGTCGATTGGTGACCATGGTATCTCATCTGAGTCTGGCATTAATTCCATCAACTTGTGCCGGGCTTTACTTTTACATCTCTCCTGTCAACCTCCCTTAGTCAACTCTTGTTCTCTTCCGACTTCGGAAGGTACTAGAGTTATTCATTTAGCGTATGGCTCATAAAATCAAGTTTGAATATAGGCATAAAATATGTACATACTGTATTAGCATAAATGAAATAACGAAAAAGAATCCTCACAATTGAATGCCCAGATTAATGATCCGTCGTATTGCTCCTGGAACTGGCATAAGAAAATCTTCGTGGATACCTGTATATGCCCGCGTTTCACATTTGCTGGCAATGTAGTGAATGGTCTGACGCGAAACTCCACAGTCACACACGGGTAATTGAGTATATTATAGTCTTTCATTTCCTGGTCACGAAAACCAAGATTAACAGCCGAGGGAACCCAATGCGCTGACTGGGTAGATTATTAGCTTGGGAATAACCTAACCCCCAAGGGAAGATGATGAAGAAAAAGAAGTGGGTTTCGGACTGGAGAAAAAGGATGGATAAATAGGACGAGAGTCCAAAAGAAGTTATAATTTTAACTTTAAGTATACTCAAAGGCAGCTGCCACTGCAAATCCGCCTTCCGATACCTAAACTGGGTAGGGACCTGGGCGAAGCTAACAGGAAACGCAGCTGGAACTTGGGCTATTCGCAAGAAAGTTGCTGTAGCGTATTCCCTCTCAAGCATAAATATACCTACTATGGGGAAGGGTGGTGGTCTGGCAAGACAAAGAGTAACAGCTTTATTGTGTATCTGTTCAAAGGAGTTTGTTTATAAACAAGTATTTTGAAGAATACAAATAATTTGAATCAGCCTTGATATTTTAATTATTGAAATTGTAGAATTTCTAAAGAGCGACCGAATGCTTCCAAGAAGGATAGGGATAAAGCAATTATACCCTTGAGAATAATTTTGGTAAGAGGATCAATAGCTGCATTTAGAAATGACTAAGCTTTTACCCAGCAAGGCGCCGACTAAAAGTTTAGACAATGAGAAACACTTACATTTTGAAAAACCAACCATAAGTGGTAGAGAGAATCTCCACAAGTAGGAAGCTGGCGTAGCGAGCTATGCTTGCCTTACTGGCCAGTTAGAATTAGCTATCAAAGCTAAGAGAGACTTTACTAAGTTAATAACTAAGAGTTCTTGCTCAAGTGCAACAAGTGGTGAAAACCTTATCAATGGATTTATTTTTATTAAAGAGGGCATAAACCTAGGAAGAGTCAAGGAAGACAGGATCTTCCCTAACCGTTATGTTAGAGAAATGATAAAGCAAAGAACAAATCTTAATTTATTTAACAATGTAAAAGGAAGAAGTTTATGTAACAAATATATAATTTTGATTTTCTTTTTTAACAATTGGGGTCGCAGAACTCCGAAAACATCTAAAGCTTGCGCCAGACAATTGACAATTCTTTTGGTTTCAAACCTTTTATATGCTTTAAAATCTTCGTAAGATTTTGAAATGTTGTTAAGATTAACAAATGGGAAATTCAAAGATAATTGACGTAATTAAAGTTAAACAATAAATCAAGTACAAAATGTGTACTTTAAGGATTTCTAGATAAGTATCTTAGAAATATGAACAAATAACAACTTCGAAAGTAACAACAACAAAAACAGGAAGAAATGAAATAGAAGTTTCTATAACTTCGTGTATTAATACAGAAATACTTTTGTAGATTATGCAAACAGGGCAGGTCACTTATTATGAAACCTGAAGAGAAAAATTGAAAGGAAGTTTCTAGAACTCCTATGTGGGTAGGGATCACGAGAAAAATAGGGCAAATTTCCCTTTCGTGAAACCTAGAGATAACTCACTTTTGAGTAAAAAGAATTGGATTCCCTTATTAGAAGGGAGAAACAATATACTTTAAGGCATGTACTAGACACGAAGTTTTACAGACATTAACTCGTTGTACGTGGAACAAGTGACTTATTGAGAGTGACACCTCATTGAAAAAAGACCTAAAGTAACAATTTTATTATTTTAGTTTGTTAGTAAAGGGTTTGGGAAAGATCAAATGCGATTGTGGAAGAGTGTTCATGGCCGTATTCATTGTACTCGGACGAGCGCGACGCGGATGAAAAAGTTGAACAGGCACTGTTATCACTATAGTCTGTTGATATGGTTGAAAAGTTCACTGTAGTGGCACAAAAAGTTGATAGAAAAAAAAGTTATTGCAGTTATGTAAAAGTTGAGTTTTGGCTTGAGAGAATTATGAGTTGTAGTTTCTATGGGCGGCAGTTAAATACGGCAGAAAATTTCCCACGTAGGAAGACAGTTTTTGTGGATTAGAAGTTTATCCCACATAAGTTTCTCAGCGAAGAAAGTATTCCCATATCAAGTGGAAAATACATGACAGTATAACTGGTAGATAGAGTGTAGGTTCTGGAAGGTTCCAGAGCAATGATGAGTTGTTTAAATTGGGTAGAGAATCCCTCGGCAGAAAACTAGATTATATAGACAGTGGGTATTTTAGAAATATCCCTCGATGTGAGATAGCATCTCAGAAAATCTTTCATTTTGAAAGTTAGACTTGATAGTTCGAGTTTGATCAAGAAGATCTCTAGAAAGCAGTTATTTTGTCACATATAGCAATTTTCACTGTCTATAAAATCCAAATAAAAGCATTGAGCCTTTTAAAAGCGATGAGAATGTGGTTAAAACATGAAGTCAGTACTTATCTTTGCTTCATGAAGAAGGCGATGTTGCTGTTGACGGTTGATTCTAAAACTCGAACATGGCGTCGAATTTAAAAGTTTGCCTCTAGAGTAGGGGAGGCGAGCTTTAGTTAAGCTCCAACTCACTGGTTTGACTTCAGACGCACAAGTGAGACCCGCTCAACGGAGCGCCGAGAGACCAGGGAAGGGAAAAGAGTGGGGGTAGGAGACAAAAGGAGTCATATAAGAATAGACAACATAACAGAAGTACATTTTCTCTTGATGAAATGGTCTTCAAAGAGTTGATAGTAGGCGTCACTAGCGCAGCCTGATGGGTGAAAAAGTAGACGAAGTTCTCTTGATCACGGAGATGATAGCTGGCGACGAGATCTGGTGGCTAGATTGGTAAGGAAGTCCTTTTGTACAGGGAAGAATTGAGGAACTTCAGAGATTCGCTGGTAGATGACGCTAGGTGGGTCATGGAAGATATATATCTAGAACAGACTTACAGGTAGTGTAAGAAACATATACCAACAAAGAGAAATCAGGAGATCACTGTTGGTGTTTGCGAAAAAAGGAAGGGATGAACTAAAGCAAAGAGAAGCAAAAGCTTACTCTGTCTTACTGTGTATTCCAAAGAGTACACCACTGACCACGTGTCACCCCAATGTCTGCAGGCCAAATAAGTGGGCAGCGGTCACTTGGTAGGTCTAGGGCCTATATGGGCTGTGGTGCCAGGGGTAATTAAAGAAAATAAAGTCTTTCATATTCTAGTGTTAATTGACCTAGTCTATTAAAATGCCTTCATTCTTCGAGGGTTCAGACCTCTTTTTGGTTCTTTTTCAAGATTGATATTGTAACTTTCAGTCGGTCAACAAATAATAATTCCAATCACTGGAATATGTGAAAACCTAACCTGAAAAAAATTACATGCCATTAAGATACCTCAAATATTGCTGTTGATAAAGGAGAAAACTAAGAGATGGCATGTTTCGCTAGTCAAGCGAACATCATCAGATCTTAATTTACTAGACAAATAGCTGTAAAAACACCACCAAACCTACAGTGACACTCACTGATAGTAGAAAGCTGTCAGAAACTTAGTAAGTGTGGTAATTATTACTAATCTATGAAGGTGTAGCTACAATTTCTGCGAATCATTAAAGCAATGCCTTTCTTCGGATGGGAAGTAAAGCCGGCGGGCCCATGTCATAGATTTATGGCATGAAAAAGGACCTATCACTACAATTGTTAGTGTGTAGGTTATATTTCGTTAGGAACGTCCATCAAGTTCCACACTGGCTAGGTGTCAGTGGCATCTGGTAGCCAAATTTGGAACTACTTCAAATTGAACTTGTTACATTCATCTTCATTCGTTTCATCTCATCCACCCGCAACGGTACTTGTAGCTCACCCCATGGGTGTCAGCATAGAAGCAGCTACAAACTCTAGCTAGCCGAATATGTCCTCTGGCACTCCCGGGACTAAAAGCCGTACGCTAAATCTTATATGTAAAAGTGAAAGTCTGTATGTATGTATGTATGTATGTATGTTTGTGGGTGGGTGGGTGGGTGGGCATATGGGTGGATTTGTTCCGTATACAAATCTACACCGTTCCACCAATCTCAAACAAATATTGCATACACAAAGTTTAGGACCCAGAAGGAACGGCTGCCTACATGAATTTTCGATAGTCTTTCTCATACTTCTGATTTCGGCCCTTTTGCAGTCGAGCAAAGGCTAATAAATTCATGAAATATACTCATGAAGGAATGGCAAGGAAGATCGTTTCCGTGGCAACGTAGCTCAAGTCGAGACACGGCCGACTGGATGCCAGTTGCGCTCGCCACTACAGGTATAGAAAATGAAGATCTTTACTTGAAATCCCGTTAGTTACTCAACTAACGGTCAACCCACTATAGCATAACAAAGTTAGTTAGTTAGTTAGTTATTGTTGTTTTAAGGGACGGAACTTAGCATAACAAAGACTTGACACTATTTGTAAATATAATTTCCGTAATATCAAAATGCAAATTATTTCACAAAATAATATAATAATAATAACCCCTGGCACTACAGCCCATGAAGGGCCTAGGCCTACCAAGCGACCGCTGGCCAGCTATTTAGCCTTCAGATACTGAGGTGATGCGTGATCAGCGCATCGGGTCCTCTCGGCCGTTAATCTTGGTGTTCGTGATTGGGGCGTTGCCTCACTGTCAGACAGCTACTCAATTGTCCTCACGAGGCTGAGTGCAACCAGTTCCAGCCCTCAAGCCAGTTTATAAAAACCTTGACGGAGCCGGGAATCGAACCCGGGGCCTCTGGGTGAGAGGTAGGCACGCTACCCCATCACCACGTGGCCAGCCACAAAATACAATAGCGTGATAATAAATGACAGAAACTAAACATACCTTTGCACCTTATTAAAATAGAATTCCATTAGTTTCACTCGATTTATATAAAACTTAATGAACTTTCCTGCTGAGTTCTTAGTACAGAAGTTATTTGGAAGCAACCGATATTTCGGCTTCCGCAATAATATTCGTAATTGGTGATATCAATTTCTCTGCAATGACGCTGGGAAGACCGCTGCTGCAGTCAGGTTAATGAGTGGAGAGGATAACAGTTCTGAGAAATGCATTCCAAACATTTCATACAACAAATTCTTTCCACTGTGAATACAACTTAAACCAGACTTTCAGTTCTCATTGTCGAAAAGGATATTGCTGAAATTGTAATTTAATGATGATAGTTGATGTTAAATGGCCTAACATGGAGGCTATAGGCCTCTTAATTCTTTGGGATGAAAATGAAGAATGATGATAAAATGAACAATACAACTAAAAATAACTACAACTTACAACCAAATTACGGCTCTTCATTAATTATACACGGATTGGTGAAGTATTGATATTCCATGTCTGCCATTTCAAGCATTTGACCTATCTTACGAAATACTTTAGGGGCTAAAGAAGAAGCCCAATGTGTTCTCAATCAATGCATCTCATTTGACATTATACTGGGATTATTTACTTTAACAATGTGAGATAGATTAGTTGGTTCCTCTGTTTAGGGGCTGCGACATCGCGGTCATGCAGCCCCGTGTACTTTGGATGTGTGTAGAATCTGCCTGATAACCGGTGTTATTTGTGATGGCTGTATTATTGTGTGTTATATGTAATTCAGGTAAGGACTACAGACAGTCAGTGTTAAGTAGTTCCTACTTTTTCTACCAAATGCTACCGTCAACGACACCTAGCTGCAAACTTGGCTAATAGATACTCCCGCAACCAGACGGTGACCGTTGGAACTTAATAGCGTTAATCAAATTTTACTTTCACACGAGTGTAGTTAGTGGAAGGTTCTTTAACATCACATAAATCTATATCGTATGACATGGGCCCACCAGCTTTACTTCCCCTCCGAAAGAAGGCATACTGTGGGATGTTTAACGCTCTTCAAAACTCCGATGACTTCGGCCGGGTTTGAACCCGCGACCTTGGGCATAGAAGCTCAGCATGCTACCAAATACGCCACCAAAGCCGCCCAATATGAGATAATAGGCATGTAAATACAGCAATACTATTCCCTAATATGCAGCTATAGTAGCCTACACACTGAATTATGTACATGAATAAGCCATTTCTCTTTAATCACACCATTTGTGCGGGGTTAAAAATCGTAAGTATATTTGACTCCAGATTGATGACATTATGTTGCAAATATTGAATAATTTAAATATTGTTTCCTTTCAAACAGGTAGATGCAACCATTTAAAAATGAAAAAGAGCTATGTGAACAAGACGTCTAAATTACACCCATTACAATAAAAAACAGGAAAGTACTGTA
Source organism: Meconema thalassinum (assembly GCA_946902985.2). NCBI lineage: Eukaryota > Metazoa > Arthropoda > Insecta > Orthoptera > Tettigoniidae > Meconema > Meconema thalassinum. Next base: position 596,158,969 of record OX336388.2, on the reverse strand, counting down.
ATTGTGAGACTAGGTCCTTGAGAACTGTGCATATACAGCCATTTTTGTTATTGATGCATTCTCTACTACATTATTGTACTCCACTCTACCTTTCGCCTAGATTTACAATGAGTTAATAATGCAATTGATTAACTTCAGAGCCCAGGAGAACTATGTTTTAAACTCACATAGGGGCAACGTGAATATACCTTGCGTAATATATTGGCATGTATCTTTCTATAACATGTAAATACACCTCTCGGGCAACGCCGGGTAAAATAGCTAGTAAATATTAACTAGGAGACCTGTGCGAGAAATCTCACATGTTCATTAACCATTCACCATTAACCATTTACTGTTATGCGGGCTCTTATAAATATGTTTATTTGTTTACGCACGTTTAAAACGAATTGTCGATATTTATGAAATCAGAGTGCAATTCGTCACGGATAATTCTGTTTGAATATTCTTTTCAATGCACAATAGGTTGTGTGTGCCTGGCTCTAGTGTTATGCGGGCTGGACGCGACAGAGATCTCTTTTTTATTTGTTTAAACACACTGTTTAAACACACTTTTTAAACAAATAAATATATTTCCGTTGACTTTTCAAGAAATGCAAGATTTTTCCTGTACAATTCAGACTATTTGGAAGATTTTGGAACAAAACGCACATTCTAACTCACTATGGTTCAGGAGCCTGAGTTTCTTGTCGGATGAACTTAGCGTATTCGATAATAGATAGGCCTACTAAAGCAATAAGCTCTAAACTACTATAGAATTGTATAAAGTATCTACTATTAATAGTAGTAAAACACTATTTCGTACGTCGTAGCTATAGTTTTTACTATCGTCACAGTAGGGTACTTGTAGGTCATTTCCACATATAACTTTACAATCCTATCGCTTACGTAATTCTGTCATCCATGTATTAAAGTATTTGTGAATACTTCATTTCACCAAGGTCATTATTCTGACCAAGCTGTGTGCCGGCCGTAGTGAGGGGAGGAGCGAGCCAAGTGTTCTGAACACGCATGCGCCCAGGAGCCAGTTCACCTGCCTCACTGCAACATGCAAGCGCTGGCTGTTTGACATTTGTTTAAGAATTCGTTCTTGGAAGTTCTGTGTGCTCTCAACATGATTCATATGACGAGTCGAAGACGAACTTCAATTACAGATGTTATAGAATGAAAGACGAGAGTAACTCTCTGTTCAGGTCATTAGCATAAAGGAATGCGAACAGCAAATGTCGTATGGAAAGATGAGCTATTGGATTTCTGAAATGAATGCTGAGAACCAGAAGAAGAATAATAAATAATAAATAATAAATAATAAATAATAAATAATAAATAATAAATAATAAATAATAAATAATAAATAATAAATAATAAATAATAAATAATAGATGATAAATAATAGATAATAGATAATAAATAATAGATAATAGATAATAAATGATAAATAATAGAAAATAGATAATAAATAATAGATAATAGATAATAGATAATAAATAATATATAATAAATAATAAATAATAAATAATAGATAATAAATAATAGATAATACATAATAGATAATAGATAATAGATAATAGATAATAAATAATAAATAATAAATAATAAATAATAAATAATAAATAATAAATAATTAACAATAAACATTAAATAATAAATAATAATTAAGACTATTTCTTGTGTCGTAATCATGCGATCGAAGTGAAAGTTTGAATAATGAACCTACGCAATAGGTTTCCTTTAATGGTACGTGACTCTATGGCCTATACATATAACAATCCAACATGGCGACCATCCGAAATATTTAGACGGTTCTCAATATTTACGAATCTATTACAGCAATCAAACTGATTTTTTTAATGTTCATAGGGGCTATGGACATAAGTTCACCTATAGGACTTTCAATAACCTGGTGATCACAAATCCAACATGGCGGCGACGCGAAGTATAAATATTCACATATCCGAGTACAGTGAAACTTGGTACATGCAATTCTTATACAAATGTTAATCCACTGGCATCTAATTTATTTCAATTGTTTCCATAACCACAAGATGGCAGTTGTGCGAAATTTTTAAATCTGGTTTTTACTTCTTGTGTCCTAATCATGCGATTGAAGTTTGAATCCTACACCTACACAATAATCTTCATGTAACGGTACATAACTTTATGACCTACATATATAAAAATCCAACATGGCGACCATCCGAAATATTTGGTCGGTTCTCAATATCTACGAATCTATCACAGCAATCAAACTGAAATTTTGTACGTTGATAGTGGCAATTAACTTAATTAGGATATATGAAAATAGGCTTTAGTTCTTCACGAACTACTTGGTTTAATATATAAGAAAAATAAGTTAGTAAAAACTCCAGAAAAAATGACATGTGTTAGTTATAATCAGTATTAAATAATGGACAATTTAGGATTACCCGTATCGACCGTCAAGCAGTCATCAGCAGATCCTGATCACTAGGGTTGAGGTTTAAATTTAGATACAAATATTGATCTATAAGGTCTTATTATTCTTTGTGTGATGAATCTTTTAAATGTTCATATTACGATGTGCAATTTTAATTTCGTTATATAAGGTTAGTTTGTTGTATAATGGTTTGTGAACTACGTATGTATATTATGGACATGTATACAGTTAAACAAACACAATATAGTACAATTAGACCATGTACTTGCTTCTGTTATGTATATGGTTACTTATCTTTTTCACAGCACGTTTGTTGTACAGTGTACGCTATAAGCTTGCCTACTCCTGCGGATGTGAGTTAAGGTGAATTGGTTCAAAAACGTACTAACAATCGACAAGTTACTTGTGTATGACATTCTTTGAATAATGTCCAGTGAGAGTTAAAAGGAAAAGGTTCAACATCTCATTCATTTTTATTCAAGGTTAATTACTTAAATAGTCAAACATATTCTGAATTGTTCTGGGCTCATTTTCACTTTTCCTGCGGACATATCTTGGTCAGCTTCCGTTCTCTTCCGATCCAAGTGTTATTATGGTATATGTGGCCTAAAATTGCATTCATTATCCCGCCTTAATTGGTCCTTCTTCGTTACTTTCCTGATGCTATCACTTTTCGAGGAGCCAGACCTCTTCTTCCTTTCATAGCACCTCATAACTTCTGTAAGATGGTGTATGCAGCCCATTTGGCATTACCTAAACAATCAGAGACCCCATACCGATCCATACCAAGATTTTCAAATTTTTGGCAGGGTTTGCGGCTAGTGGGTTTAGAAGTTGGTAACCTGAAGGATTCCTGAGCATTGTCTTCTTGCTCTATTTCCATTTTCTTGGAAGCGGACCCTCTCCTTTTTCCTGTCTTCCTTTCTTGGCTTTACTTCCTCCTAAATCCCTCAATCACTATTCTTAGATGGGCAGATGACCTAGCTGTTCCGCCCCTTAAAACACCAACCTTCTTATTTCTCTTCTGCCTTTCTGTTGTTCATTTCTTTTAGTATACAAATAAATTTTAGATCCTTAGTGGTGGTAAGAAACAAATCCTCCACATCCTCCACACGACCATCAATCATTGACGCGCTGGCTCAAGTCCTGGTGTGATCGAAGGAAGCGTATCGCGTCGTAAAATGGAGGAGTGAATTGACCCACGCAGATATCTCAGCGAAAGAAGAAATAGCTCCCGGTAGTAAATTTCCTTTCCCTGGTGACAGGAAGGGCATCCGGCCGTAAAACCCATCCACCGCATACACTTTCATCGCATATCATTCCTGATCTCGTCGAAGAAACGGGAATAATAAGGGTTAGACATACATAGAGACTGGGCTAGAAAAAGAAGCGACCAATATCCGCATCTTGAAATTAGAGCGGGCGTTCCAACTGACTATAAACATCTACAATAAAAAGATGCTGAGTATAGGAGCCAAACTAAGGCATTACAGCACTGTTGTCAGCCCAGAAGGTTTATATGCTTCGAAAACCCTGTGTACGAATTGAACAGGACAAGGCAATCAGCTACTTAAAAGAGAACGCAGACTACAATGGAATATATTGGGCAACAGATGGGTTGACGGGAAGGTCCTACTGAAATCAAATAAAGAACTATACAGCAATATGGAACCGACAATAGCAACAATTAGAAAGCGAAGATTTCTGTTTTATAGGCACATCTTCCGTATAAATAATGACTGGCTAACAAAGAAAATCCGGAATTTTCTTAAACCGAAGATCTCCAAGTTAAAATGGAGATAACCTCGTAGTTCCGCCCCTTAAAACAACAATAACTAACTAACTACTAACTGAAATGGTTCCAAGAGTGTGAGAAAGATATGAGACAGGTGGGCATTGCGGAGGATAAAATCAAACCGAGAAGACGGACAGGGCCTTTAACAGAGGAGCGGAAGAATAAGCTGATAGATGGGCTCAAGAGATACTGGCAAGATGTCAAAGCCGGCAAACGAACAAGACGCAGATACTGAAATGAGAGTGGTTGTTAACACCCAGTCCATAGAGGCACAAGTCGATGGTTTAAAAAATACTTTCCCAGTGTGGAGGAGACTCAACCACATGATACTTGGAGTACCAAAGTGAAAGAGCAATCTGCAAAAGTGTGGATTGCCACCAGTTGATGCGGCGTTGCACAGTGGGACGGTGCTGAAAACGTGGGCAAAAGTATAAATATTTGCCAATGTAGACAAAAATTCGTATACCTTACTTAGGTTTCTTACCTTGCTGATCACGAATTTGATATTAAAATAGACACCAAAACCAACGGCAATTCAAAAGTTTATATTATTTTGCCCGATTCCAGGTGAAACAGATGTCCCTAATTGTATGCAGCCCAACTAGCGTTGTTATCAGGAAGGTCAATATCTACTTGCTTGCATCCCGTTTTCTACTAATGCACTGCAAGCATATCCCGCAAACGATACTGAACTCTATTATTTTCCCCTTGATGTTACTCCAGACTTATACAAGGGAAAACCAAGTGCTCAGTATCATTTGCAGGCTATGCGTTAGTACCATACGGGATGCAAACAGAGAAATATCGACCTTCCACACAATACGCGTTAGTTAGGTTGCGTAAAACATTATTATTAGGGGCAGCTGATTGATCTGGTATTATCACTTTCTAGTGGGCACGATAACTACCGCCATTTTGCACCAATCACTTTCACATTTTTACATAAAATATTACCCTTCCAAATCTCAGTCGAGATTGTTTGTGGGCAAAATCGGACCAAGGGTTTGGAGATGGTTTATTTTTATTTTTTGCGAAAAAGTGAAAAATCGTTATAACGTTCTTAATATGTGAAAACTCGAATCCATTCCACTCCAGTTCTTTATAACAGCAGATATTGACCATAGATGAAATCCACTCCCACATCAAAAGACTAAAAACAACAAAGCCTCAGGTGAAGACGGCATCACTGCAGAACTACATAAAATCCTCGCACCCAATGAACTCAGAGAAATTTCACTAATCATCCAAGAAATATGGCAAACAGATAAAATACCTGATGACTGGAAAACAGCACTCATCCACCCACTACACAAGAGGGGAGATAAGTCTGACGTGAAAAACTACAGAGGGATTTCTCTCCTTCCCGTCGCCTTCAAAATTTTCTCAGCTCGTCTCTTGAAACGAACACAGGAACATCTCGAACCAAAGTTATCAGAATTTCAAGCAGGATTCTAACTTAACCGATCCTGCCCTGAACAAATCTTTAACCTTAAAACAATTGTCAAAATGCATGCAATTCAAAATAAACCACTGATGTGCACATTTGTTGATTTCAAAAATGCATACGACTCGATCGATAGACAATCACACTTCCAGATCCTTGAAGAAAGAGGATTATACCACAAAACACGAATACTCATTGAACAAACCCTGACCAACACAAAATCCAAAGCAAAATTAAGGGGGAAATCTCGGAACCTTTCGAAATTCAGACAGGCGTGCGATAAGGAGATGGTCCTTCCCCTCTCTTGTTCAACATAGTCCTGGATAAAATCATGGAAGACTGGGAAACAAGAAACAAAATGTTTGGAAACCAGTTACACTTGGCTTCGGTAAAAACAATCTCTCTATACCATATCTTGCCTTCGCCGATGTCTTGGTTATACTAACAGAAAATCAAGAGACCGCAATAAAGAAAATGCAAAGAAAATACGGAACTATCAAAAGAGTCCCACATTTCAAATATCTGGGAGAATTTATTGAGCCAACTGGATCCAAAACAATCTCGCAACAAAACCATCTCCAGAAAATCAGGAGAGCATTCGGCCTTATCCAAACCTCTATAACAAAAAATGCATGTCAAGTCAAACAAAACCTTGACACTACAACACTGTCATCAAACCGGCAAGTCTCTACGCAAGCTGAACACTTACATTCAATAAGAAATATGAACTTGAAGACATCAAGAAAGAAGATAGAAAAATCATTCGAAAAAACAACTACGAGCAATACTCACTCCTGACGGGTACAGACTACAGTCAATCAAGACAACTGAAAAATACTCAAACATTGAAGTCAGCATCAGAAAAAGACGATTTAAATTCTTCGGGCACATAAGTAGACTGCCGAGTACCCGACTAACCAAAGAATACTAGATTGCATATCATCACTCAACAAAATGTTCAGTAAATAACATATAGCCTACTTTCTCCTAAATGCATGGGTTTGATATAACTCTTTGTCCTTTTCAAGGAGTATAATTGATGTTGGTTGTAGTAGCTTGTTGAAATACAACGTGCTATACGGATATTAAACAGGAATATGAGGTGGCCTTTGCTAGTGTTTTCTCTGTAAAACATTTGATACAATTCGGTTTCACCGTGTTTGAATTGATATGGGGAATCGATTTGAACACATACATGGTCGCTATCTGCAAACTATTGGGCCGATGACCTTGTAGTTCAGTCGAAAGATGCTTCCCGCAAAAAGGTATGTTGTTGCAAAATTTGGTAAAGATCAAATGATTAGGTTGGTCGTAATTTGATTTAAGCTTTTAACATATGGGTGGCCGCCATTCCGTTTCTGTCAAGATGGCGGCGATATAAAACATGACACTGAGGTGCCCTTTGCTAGGGCTACCTTTGTACCACATTTCTTTTAATTCAGTTTTACCGCGTTCGAATTGATAGGGGGAATCGATTTGCACACATACATGGCCGCCATCTGCGAACTAATGGGCTGATGACCTTGTAGTTTAGTTAAAAGAGGCTTGCCATATGTTGTTGCAAAATTTGGTAGAGATCGGAAGATTAGGTTAGTCGCAATTTGATTTAAGCTTTGAACATTTGGGTGACCGCCATTACGTTTCCGTCAAGATGGCGGCTACATAAAGCATGACACTGAGGTGCCCTTTGCCAGTGCTATCTCTATACCAAATTTCGATCAATTCGGTTTCACCGTGTTCGAATTGATAGGGGGGGGGGGGGACAGATATTCAGAGTACACACACTCACACACACACTCAGACACACATTTTTTCGCCCTGTGTAGATCTCATAAGTTTACTTTCATTTTTTGCAAAAATCTAATGTGGCTAAAAATAAAACACCATCGATGAAAGAAAGACATGCGAACTGCTAACATAACCGACACATCAGACAGAGACTCCTTCCGTAACAAAGTGAACAACTGGGAAGTCCAACCAGAGCGAGCAAAACCTACACCTTACAGACCTCAATGGTCTGACCAAAAAAATTGGCATTCTCCAACAGAATGAAACAATGCTGGCAAAATAAGAAGAACGCCAAGAATTGAGTCAAAGTGCTTAACGCTTTCCAATGTTGGGAAAATACGCAGTAAATAAATAAATACATAATAATAATAATAATGTTATAACTCAGCAATTTTTCTAGGTTTATGCCGTGTCTTGTGTAGGGTTTCGCCTGGCTCATAAGAGGGCTCTTGGTGTCCATACCCGAACCCCAACAGGAGTACCGAACCTCCCTCTTTATGAAGCGCACCTGCGCTAAAAGCTCAAGCAGCCTTAACCTCCAGTCACGGACACCAAGAGCCCGCTGATGAGCCAGCTTGGTGACCTTGGCGAAACCCCACACAAGACACGGCATAAACATAGAAAGATTGCTGAGTTTTAATTCACTGGCCGTGGCACCAATAATAATGTTATTTGTTTAACGTTCCTTTTAACTACTGCGGCTTTTAGAGACCCCGGGGTGCCGGAATTTCGCCCTGAAGGAGATCTTTAACGAGCTAGTAAATCTAATGACACGACTCCCTCGCATTAGCTCACCCTCATATGCCAGCGGCTTCGGTGGCGTATGCCCAAGATCGCGGGTTCAAACCCGACCGAAGTCGTCGGATTTTTAAGAGCGTTAAAAATCCCTCAGTATGCCTTCCTTCATAGAGGAAGTAAAGCCGGTGGGCCCACGTTAGAGATTTATGGCACGTAAAAGAGGTTTCCATCAACTTCAATAATTGTGTGAAGCTAAATTTCTAGGTTACATTTGATTAACACTCTATAAGTTACAACGTTCATCGCCAGGTGCCAGTTGTAGTGGCATCTAGTAGCCAAGTTAACAGCTAGGTGTCGTTGATGGTAGCATTTGTAACCAAATGTAAGAACTAGTTGAAATTGATCATCTGCAGTCCTTACCTGCATCACAGACAACACAACTAATACAGTCATCACAATTAATACGGGTTATCAGACAGATTCTAAACACACCCAAAGTACACGGGGTTACATGAGCACGTTGTCGCAGCCCCTAAACTGAGGAACCAACCAGGATTCTGCTCCGGGATTCGATCATTCAATCTTAGGCATAGGCATCAAAAACAGCTTTAGGTATTAGAAAACCCTTTTTGAAGCCCTTCGTCTCGAGTATAGAAAACCCTTTTTGAAGCCCTTTGTCTCGAGCATGGCATCTATGGTAGTGAAACGTGGACTATTGGCGCAGCAGAAGTTAGGAGAATAGAAGCATTTGGAATGAGGTGCTACGGGAAAATGATGAAGATCAGATGGGTAGATAGAGTAACAAATTAACTGGTATTAAGACGAGTGGGAGAGGAGAGATGTTTCTGGCGACTGCTAATGGAGAGAAGAAATAGGTTGGGTGACACATACTAAGACACCCAGGTAAAGCAAACTTAGTTATGGAAGGAAGAGTCGAGGACAAGAACTGTAGGGGTAGACTAAGGTTAGAATGTGTTAAACAGATTGCCTCGGATGTAGCTTGTGGTAGCTATATAGCGATGGGGCCGTGGTGGGGCGCCGATCAAGCTGTTGGCGTCTTACCACGTTGGGTCGGATTCTATTACCGGCCAATCCATGTGAGATTTTCAAAGTGAAATGGCATGTCCTGTGGTTCGGATTCCACGTATAAAGGAGGTCCCGTATCTCATGACCGCGTGAATAACGGTCACATAAAACTACGAACTTCCTTCCTATTTCCCTCTATGTGCAGATGAAACGATTAGTTCAGGACAGGGAGACATACAGTAGAGGGCTGCATCAAAGCAGTCAAAAAACTGAAGACTCAAATACACAAACACATACATTGAGTCAACAACAAAGTTGATCCCTTCCTATGATGACTATTGTTTGACTTCTGAGGCAGGTAGTTTCTAGTTGAAATGCAGTTTTCTTGAAACAGAGAACTTTTAATCTTCCAAGATGTCTTCATTACTCCTTCAAAGAAGAACATTCAGAAAAAAAAGTCACCAACTTCGTCTGTTGTACGTTCACTGAGTGATTGTGCGCATAGCAGAAAGGGGATCAATTAGCCAGTGCGCTCAATGTATTATCGCTGAATAAAGCGCTGGGAGACACGTCAAAGTAAATGGGTCAGCCGTCAGACTACTCAAGAGCAGAAGAATTTCTAGTTACTGAAGTTAGAGTGAATTCCTTTCGATTCGCTGGATACAATTTGAGACAACAATACAAGGGCGGAATGGGAGCGTCTCCAGCACTCACGGCATTTCAGTCATTCGAGAATACCTGTCTTAGGAACATGAAACAATGGTCAACTCCAACAGTCCACAACGCTTTGTAATGGTTTCAGTTAAGGTCTTGCGACATGGAAGTCATCATTCTCTAGTATTCGTAGTTTAGTGTCTGATAATCTGTGTTAATGTACTGTCTATCCTAATGAATACACTTCTAATTCGGGCTAGAACTGAGGAAAATAACGGCGTAGCCCAATAAATTCAATGTTATTGGTTTCTTTGGATAATTTGCTTTGGAAATGTATTATAAAGAAACCTCTCTGGGTAGATTTTGTTCTGGCAGTGAATTTTGATTCTCATCCATTTTTAGCCTATTATCAATTCTGAAACAAGTAGTTCCGTGAAGAACTATACAGCCTATTTTCATATATCCTACTTATGTTAACTGCCACAATCAACATACAAAATTTCAGTTTAATTGCTGTAACAGATTCGTAGATATTGAGAACCGTCTAAATATTTCAGATGGTCGCCAGGTTGGATTTTTATTTTTGTACTATTACATTAAGATTATTGTGTACGTGTGGTATTCAAACTTCAATCGCATGATTAGACAACAAGAAGTAAAAACGAGATTTTAAAATTACGCACAGCAGCCATCTTGTGATAATGCAAACCATTGAAATAAATTAGATGCCAGTGGATCAACATTTGTATAAGCATTTAACGTGCAACGTTTCACGGCACTCGGATAGTTAATTCGCGAGAAACGTCCATTTAAATATTTATACTTCGCGTCGCCGCCATGTTGGATTTGTGCTCACCAGGTTCCTGAAAGTCCTATAGGTGAACATATGTTCATAGTCTCTATGAACATTAAAAAATTCAGTTTGGTTGCTGTAAAAGATTCATAGATATTGAGAACCGTCTAAATATTTCGGGAGCTCACCATTTAGGAGTGTTATGTGTATAGGCCATAGAGTTATGTACCATTCAAGGACAATTATTGCCTAGGTTCATTGTTCAAACTTTCACTTCGATCGCATGATTACGACACAAGAAATTAAAACTTAATTTTAAAATTTCGCACAGCCGCCATCTTGAGGTTATGTAAGCAATTGAATTAAATTAGATGGCAGTGCATTACAATCTGCAAAATCAATTACTGTACCACATTTCACTGCGCTCAGAGAGTTAAATCACGAGAAAAGTCTATTAAAATATTTTAAATTCGCTTGGTCGCCATGTTCGTTTCGTACTTTACAGGTTTATGAAATATACATAGGTATACCTGTATCAGTACCCTTTATCACCGTACAAAATTGCAGGGTGATATCTGTAATAGTTTCGGAGATATAGAATGTCAGTGAAATATTTCGCACAGCCGCCATTTTGAGGTTATGTAAACAATTGAACTAAATTAGACTCCAGTGCATTACAATGTGTATAAACATTTGCTGTACCAAGTTTCATTACATTTAGATAGTTAAATCGCGAGAAAAGTCTATTTAAATATCTCAACTTCGCTTGGCCGCCATGTTGGTTTTGTAGTCACCAGGTTTTTGAAAGTCTCATAGGTGAACTTCTAGTAGTGCCCTTTATCACCGTACACAATTTCAGGGCGATATCGGTAATAGTTTCGGAGATATTGAATGCTAGTGAAATATTTCGCACAGCCGCCATGTTGGATTGGAGAGACGTAACAAAATTTGAAGGGCACGGTCGAGGTCGCCGGGAATAGTGCTATGAACTTCCCGAGTTTCATTGAAATCGCTCCAGCCGTTTCGATTTTATTAGGGGGGGACACACACACGAATCACACACACACGCACACACACACACACACACAGACACACGCACACACACACGGACAAAAGGTGATCTCATAAGCCTATTTTTTCAAAATTGAAAATAGGCTAAAAATAGGCTTAGTCAATGTGTGTCCCCCCCCCCCCCCCCCTCTAATAAAATCTAAACGGCTGGAGCGATTTCAATGAAACTCGGTACGTTCATAGCACTGTTCCGGGCGACCCCGACCGTGCCCTTCAAATTTAGTTACGACTCACCAATCCAACATGGCGGCTGTGCGAAATATTTCACCAGCATTCAATATCCCCAAAATTATTACCGATATTACCCTGACATTTTGTATAGTGATAAAGGGTACTACTATAAGTTCACCTATGTGGCGTTTGAAAACCTGGTAACTACAAAACCAACATGGCGGCCAAGCGAAGTTGCGACTTTTAAATAGACGTTTCTCGCGATTTAACCAACCAAACGCAATGAAACTTGGTACAGTATATGTTTATATACATTGTAATGCACCGATATCTAACTTCGTTCAATTATTTACATAACCACAAGATGGCGGATGTGCGAAATATTTCACCGGCATTCTATATCTCTGAAACTATTATCGGTATCTCCCTGAAATTTTGTACGGAGATAAAGGGCGCTACTGGAAGTCCATATATAAGACTTTCAAAAACCGGTTAACTATAAAACGAACATGGCGGCCAAGCGAATTTGAAAATTTTAAGTAGACCTTTCTCGCGATTTGATGTTCCAAACGCACTGAAATCTGGTACAGGATATATTTATACTCATTGTAATGCACTGATATCTAATTAAGTTCAATTGTTTACATAACCTCAAGATGGCGGCTGTGCGAATTTTAAAATTAATTTTTATTTCTTGTGATGTAGTCATGCGTTCGAAGTGAAAGTTTGAATAATGAACCTACGCAATAATTTTCCTTTAATGGTACATGACTCTATGGCCTATACATTTAACAATCCAACATGGCGACCATCCGAAATATATAGACGGCTCTGAATATCTACGAATCTATTATAGCAATAAAACGGAATGTTTTAATGTTCATAGGGGCTATGAACTTAAGTTCACCTATAGGACATTAAATAACCTGGTGATCACAAATCCAACATGGCGGCGACGCGAAGTATAAATATTCACATGGACGTTTCTCGCAATTTAACCATCCGAGTGCAGTGAAACATGGTGCAGTAAATCTTTATAGGAATGGTAATCCATTGGCATCTAATTAATTTCAATTGTTTCCATAACCTCAAGATGGCAGCTGTGCGAAATTTTAAAATCTCCTAGTTACTTCTTGTGTCCTAATTATGCGATTGAAGTTTGAATACTACACGTACAAAAAAATCTGCATGTAACAGTACATAAATCTAGGACATACATATACAGGGTGTATTTGATATGATGGAAGATGGTATTCTAAGCAAATATCTTCATGAAATTCAGTCGGATCTTAATTAGTGTAGGTGGAATTAAATCACAAAAATCGTCGGTCAATGTCTTGGAAACGGGCTTACACTTCGTTCCCCTCAGCAGCACAGCTGACTTCTCCCCGTCGCCCTCCCCTCCAACGCTAAGGAATGTTGACAAGAGTCTGAAGTTGAGTGACCTCCTCGTCTTGTCTGCCAATGACATTGAAATACACAAACTGACCCTATGAACAGCTGTTTCACACCTTCATGGGGAGTGGCTACATGACTAGTGATGGTGGATCTGTTTAGGATTTTGCCATCCTCATTGCCTATGCATAGAAAATGGAAATCCTAAAGATTTGGTAAATTAATTTAAGAAACTGTTGGTCTATCTTTGTGTGAAGACAGTGCGAGAACTGTAACAAAAATATTAATAATACTATTATTATACTAGGCTACTACTACTGTACTAATAATAGTAATGATAGAATTTTAGACACACTAATTTCTTTAATACGGAGCTACCTGACCACGTTGTCGCAGCCCCTAAACTATGGAACCAACCTAAGTACCTTTATAGTTTTTTTTTTTTTTTGGTATGTCGAGTTGCCAGACTTTTATTTTTAGCACTCTACCACCAGAGCTACACATGCTGACTCTTATTATTATTATTATTATTACTATTAGATTATTATTATTATTATATATTATTATTTTTATCATCATCTACATGTGGTGCTAGTGTTGAGACAGCGTACCATTACCGGCCGATATGCACGTCGGGGCGTGATGGCGCAGCGGTCCAGCTTTTGGCCTCTCACCATGGAGGATTGGGTTTGATTCCCGGTCAATGCATGTGAGATTTTCGAAGTGAAATGCCATGTCCTGTGGTTCGGATTCCACAAAAAAAGGAGGTCCAGTAGCTCATGATCACGAAATTTACGGTCATGTAAAAACACAAGCTTCCTTACTTCCCACCATCTGCAGCCACAAGATGATTTTCCGTGGCATCCCACGAGTCCAAAGTTGGAATGTCCCTTCATAAGGCCACGGCTGCTTTCTTTCCTACCCCCGCGGTGTAGGCATGCGCATTTAATCGTACACCACGATCGCAGCAAGTCCGGTAATTGGAGGTCCAAACTCAGCACCGACAGTGGCTATCCTGAGTTTGGATTTCCCTGGATTCTTCCACGCGCTTTCCAAGCACATGCCGGGATAGTATGGTACTTGGGGTCCCGGGGCACCAAACTCATTCACGACCCTAATAACTACAGCTACACATACTACTACAGTCACGACAGAAACACAGTTTATCAGACAAATCCAACACTCACCCAACTATACGGGGCTGATAAATAAATGTCCCAAGCCCCTAAAATAAATTAACAACAACCATCACAACAAGCTTTCAAGTCTCTTCCATCATCATTGTTACCAAATTAATATATTTATTTACTGAACGTCCTAAACAATTGGAAACCTACTTAAAAATAAATAACATTCAGTAAAGATATAATCTCTTATAATGTGTATAATAATAATAATAATAATAATAATAATATGTTGTTGGACACACTATTTTTATTTTTGGCAGGCATGTCGAAATTCCGGAATGTTGTGTTCACAGAATTTCATGTAGGCTATGTGCCATTACATCCATCGGCATAAGGCTGTCGTATTTGTTCACCTTCATGTATTACATTACTCAGACTAGATCGAACCCTCGAGAAGGATAGCACTCTAATACCTGAGCTCGCAGCCTCACTATCACTTTTATTATTATTATTGTTTTATACAGTACATATAACACATTGCTGGTACATCACAACATAACTATACGGGCTTCAGGGAACCAAAGTATTGCTACTGAAACAGCCACTTCTCAGCTGGAAAGTCGAAATCGCTACCCATGAATTTCGAGACGATTCGGGTTGTTGAGAGAACTACTGCCTTCTGCATTAGTTTGTCCATTTGAGTAACCAGAACCAGTTCTTTAAGGTCTTGGAGCAAGGTACTTGGAATCACGCCCGTATTTCAGACAATGATAGGTATGGTATTTACCCGTTCTAAATGCCATTGCCTTTTGATAGGGCCAACCAACTCGCTATATTTGCTTTAATGTTATTATTATTATTATTATTATTATTATTATTATTAAAAGTAATAAATAAACCCTGGCACTACAGCCCGTGAAGGGCCTAGGCCTTCCAAGCGACCGCTACCCAGCCATTTGACCTGCAGATATTGGGGTGACGCGTGATCAGCACATCGGGTCCCTTCGGCCGTTAATCTTGGGTTTCGTGATCGGGGCGCTGCCTCACTGTCAGACAGCTACTCAATTGTCCTCACGAGGCTGAGTGCATCCCGTTCCAGCCCTCACGTCAGTTTCTAAAATCCGTGACGGAGCCGGGAATCGAACCCGGGGTCTCCAGGTGAGAGGCAGGCACGCTACCCCAACACCACAAGGCTGGCAATTATTATTATTAATACTATGTACATGTGGTACCATACTAGTATTAAATCTAGGAAGTAGTTTTCCATGCTATCCCACCTCTACCCCAGACAAATGCTGGGATGTTTCTTAACTGAAGTCCACGGCCGCCTCTTTCCCAATCCTCACCTGAATTACAAACACCCACATTACTAAAGAAACCACAAAAACACAGGTTATCAGACAAATTCTTCCCACACCCTACCACATGGAGCTAAATGACCAAAATTGCCAAGCCTCTCAAACAAAACATCAAGTATATTCCTTCCGTCTTAAATGCTAGTTCTGAACAGAATACGGGATGTCGGAAGTTTGTCACACTGTATTTCATTAAAGTGCCGGACGGCAATGACACTTACAAAGTAGGCTACACAATACTACCGGTCATAACGTCCCAAGACATTGCGTGCAATTTCAACTACAACAACAACAACAACAACAGCAGCAATACAAATTTTCTTACGAGACGGGTATCGCTCGCTCCTCGTAACAGCTGATACCTCCCCTCAACCAGTAAGGTCAACGCTCCGATTACGTAACAACTTCTCCTCCGTGCATCGCCCCACCTAGCCCCGCCCCGTTTACCCCAGCCTGCTGCTTCACCTTCTGTTTGAAGAATTTCGGAAAAACCTAAAAACATTGGCTTTTTAATGATAAATTTTCAATTTAAAGATAGGTGACAAATTTTTTACCTAGGAAGCTTACAATAGTCTCTTCTATCACCGGTGAAAAGGACTTCCATCATATCAATTACACCCTGTATATATAAATTTTGTTAGCTTAAAATTTAGAGGTGAATGCCTAATAAAAAAGGTCATAATAAAAATAATAATAATAATAATAATAATAATAATAATAATAATAATAATAAAACAAAACACTGTTTTAAAAAATATAATAAACGAAATAAGTGGGATAGATTATCAAATAATAACAATTGAAGAACAATTATAAATGCATATCAACATATATTATAGATTAGTAAAACATTAATAACTAGGTACGGGATTTTTAGGTTTTCAAAACCATGAAATAGGTCGTTGACCTTTTGATTTTGTTATTTTTTGGTTTTTGCTTTTAATAGCTAGAGTAGGATTTTGAATAGGTTTTATGTTTTAAGTGTAAAAAAAAGTTGACAAACTTTGCAAAGCTTAAAATTGATGAATTGTTAGTAGAAAATCTGATTGAAACGAGAGTGAAAATATTTTACACAATGACACATCTTTTATCAAATTACCACCGAGGACGTCACACATTAAGGCAATATTTGCTCTCCTTAAATATGTTAATTATTCAAATTCAATAAAACCAAGGTTGTCAGAGGTGAATTTCACACTGTAGCCCGTTTAATGTACTTGGTTTATTTAGAATATAGAGAACTTGGAAACAATAAGAGATTTATCCCCACTTTCCTGACAGTAAGAATATGATAAGATATTTTGCCGCACTGTCCTTGAATACAGTAAATAACCAAGTATCTCTTTAAAAATTTGGACTTAAGATTCAAATATACTTCAGAACAATAAATGGAACAAAACTGCAACTATGTAATTTAGGGTAGGCCTACTCGCATATCATTTAGGTTTCTTTAGGTACTACACAATTCATGAATGTTGAATGTTGAATGTGATTCAAAAATGTATTAAAGTATTTTTGTATCTAGAAGTAAGGAAAAAAGTTGGTAAAAACATAAGAAACTGATCCCTAGAAATAACATTCCTTTATTATTCCCCCCAGGGGCTCACATCTAGTGGGACGTGGTTTGGCGACCACGGGGCCCCAGCTGAGTCCGGCATTGCTTCCACTTACTTGTGCCGGGCCCCTCTCCGTCTTCTTTCCTGTCGACCTCACTTTGTTAACTCTTTTTCTCTTCTGACCCCGACGGTATTAGGGTATCCGAGGCCTAGGGAGTCTCTTCCTTTCCCGCCTTAATTGGCCCTTGTCTCATCTTTTCTGATATCCTCCTTCTGCGAGGGGTCGGCCTTCTTTTTCTTTTCCTGTTATCTCCTGCATTCTGCTCAAGGCCCTCAAGGAGGCAGGGTGTATGTCGCCCCACCACTTCTGGTGCACCCTAGATATTGCTACACCCTCAGGGGCTCACGCCAACTCCCGAACTCACCAGGGGATCACGACTGGTGAGTTCGGGAGTTGGCGACCCCAAGGGATTCCTGAGCTGGGTCCGGTTTTCCCCCTTTTATCCATTACCTGTGGGGCGGACCCTCTCCTCTTTCACTTTCCTATCTGCCTCTTATGGCTCTCCTTCCTTCCAAGTACCTCAATCCGCATTCTTCGAGGGTTGAGGGCATTTATTTTCCTCCTGCCCTTATTTGCCTTATTCTCCTTTTGTTTTCCATTTCTTCTTCTAGTATATAAGTTAGTAGTTAGTTTTAGTTATAGTTTCCATTTCATTATCATCTTCACGATCACCCAAACCATTAGGGGCCGATAACCTAGATGTTAGGCCCCTTAAAACAACAATTATCATCATCATCAACCTTTATTATTGACTTTATATAAGTAGTTATGTAAAGAAGTAAACAGTCTCCTGGTCCTTTCCATTTCACGATCTCCCCGCCAATCAAATAAATGCTCCTTATGATTGACTAAATAGCTCTGGTTACATGACCTACATTGTGATAAAACACAGGGCATAACTTTCAAACTCTAAAACAGTATCTTATCTTTGTTCTCATCTTAAGCCATCTACATACTATTGTAAGATAGAAAAAGTACAGAATCAAATACAGAATTTAAATCAGTCACAATCTTGTAGTCAAAATCATTTTATTCACCAACTGCTGGCTTCTTTTGTAACCCTACTTACAAGGGAACGGATTTCGGTGCAAAATTCTAATCTGGTTGAAATTTAGTACACAATATTCCTATGAAGTTGTACAATGACGTAGTGAAAATCGCACGGGCCACTTTCAATCTTGAACGCCAATGTTGAACGCCGAAAACCTGCCGGGCGACGGCATGAGCGAGGAGTTAGGATTTTAATTCTTGAGGAAGACCTCATTGTAGGTCGAAACAGTTTAATTCAAGTATTGATTGACATATACTTTAACAACTTAATAATTGTATACTCTAATGAAGAAGGTAGAAGAGTGAGGGTAACATTTAAGGTGGGGAATACAACGCAGCTCGGCAGGTCCCAGGGAGCCATCGCGTGCTGCTAGGATTCAAGGTCAGCTTTACCTCTTCCCACCTTCTCGCTCATGCCCTCACCCAGCAGGTTTTCGGCGTTCAATATCGGCGTTGAAAATTGAAAGTGGACCGTGTGGATTTCACTACGTCATTGTACAAATTCCTAGGAATATTGAGTACTAAATTTCAACCAGATTACAATTTTACACCCCAATCCGTTCCCTTGTTAGTAATGTTTACTCCCTTGTTGACTTGCACCTTTTCTCTTGAAAGGAATTGCGTCTGGAAACTTTCATAATTGGGGATTCCGAGGGATATTATTCTATTTATTCATTGACTTTGGAAGTTACTCTCCAAGTCAGGTGATTTCAATCCATAGTTCATGAATCTTTGAATAGTTCAAGAGCGGATCAACAGTAAATAATACTCTAAATCCCTCTGCTCTAAATCCAAACGAAAAGTAGAGTAATGTAATCAACAGAACGTGTGAAATATTGCATTAGCAAAGCTCCTCTTAGTGGAAATTAAAAAAAAAACATTATACTTTGAGTTTCTTAAAAGCAAATACAATTAAGACTCTTGGTTGAACATTTGAAGTAATTTCAAGGCCTTGCAAACAAATTAAGTACATTAAGCCGTGGGAAGTATAAAGGCAATTTTGGAAAACTGGCGTCGTTTCTAATAATTTGCACACCTCTGTAGTTCCCTGAAGAACTAAAGCCTATTTTCATATATCCTACTTATGTTAATTTTCTCTATCAACATACAAAATTTCAGTTTGATTGCTGTAATAGATTCGTAGATATTGAGAACTGTCGATAGTCGCCATGTTGGATTTTATATAAGTAGGCCATAGAGTTATGTACTATTAGATGCAGATTATTGCATAGGTGTATTATTCAAACTTAAATCGCATAATTAGGACACAAGAAATAAAAAATCGCACAGCCATCTTGGGGGTATGAAAACAATTGAAATAAATTAGATGTCAGTGGATTAAAATTTGTATAAGCATTTACCGTACCAAGTTTCAGTGCACAAGGATGGTTTAATCGCGAGAAACGTCCATTTAAATATTTAAATTTCGCGTCGCCACCGTGTTCGATTTGTGCTCACCAGGTTATTAAAAGTTCCATAGATGAACTTATATCAATAGCTTTTATCAACATACAATTTTTCAGTTTGATTGCTGTAATTGATTAGTAGATAAATAAAACCGTCTAAATATTTCAGAAAGGTCGCCATGTTGGATTTTTATTCATGTAGACCATAGAGTTGTGTACTATTAGTTGACGATTATTGCGTAGGTTCATTATTCAAACTGAGTCGTTATAACTTCTAACAGCTTAACAAACACTCTGCCGACGCTATTTCCATCTAGCGGTTATCAACTAAATGTCTAAGCGATCGTATTTATCGGCACATCTTGTAAAATGAAATGCGCCCACTGAGGATAATGTCATCTCAAACTCGACACAACAATTGTGATATCGAAGGATTGTTATGATGAGAAGAAGTGAAGAAATCGGCAGTCATAAGTCAAGATGTAACCCAGATTCCTTTAATATGTTTCGAAAAGTATTCTAAATATATTTGTTGTTTGTAAAACGATGTGAAGTTGTGTTTCGATACTCGTTGCTTATCTACAACCTGAAGTGTGATGAGAAAGCGTTAATTATGGAATCCATATTCAGGAACTTCTGAACGTCTCCCAGGAAACGATAAGTTTGTCATACCTTTATTATTATTATTTTCTTGGTATCATCATGTATATGCTCAAATGAAGATGCTTTGGCAATAACACTATGTCCTCCAATTTTTTAGATTTAATGTGTCCTGGGTGTCCTTCAAATATTAAACTAGGTTGGATATCTTCCTTTTGAGGTCATCTGTCTTGATTATGTTCCTCTCATATTTTTTGTAGACATACATAGTGAGGGATCTCGTTGGATATTTTAATGGGGTGGTTGGTTTGTTTTTCCTTTGTTGTCTTTTTGTATTATGTATTATTTTCCCTGCTTGTGTTTTCGTTGTTTAGCTGAATAATTATATTACTAGGAGGATACGAAGTTACTTCGGGCGTTTCCCTGAGGCGACGATGTTATGTTGAAGACAATTAATTAATGCCATATGTGGTTTGTTGTTTGTTGTGTGTGTTACTTTGTTTTGTAGGATAATGATTTAGGGCCTCGTCATCTTGCTGGTTATTTCCTTATAAGCTTGTGTTATTATCTTGTGGATGGGAAAATGTTATCAATTATGTGAGGGTCTGACTAGATATGGGGTCTTTGTATTAGTTTTCTTGCGTTTGTTTTATCCAGTCAGAAACAACGTGTGAACTCACTATGTAATTAAATGAGGTATATAGATCAACCTTTCAAGTGGTAATATGTGTGTTCGAATTTAAGTATCCGGAGACTGGGTTCGAGGCCCATCTTCCCCCCCTGTAAGTTGAACGAATCTCATACCTTCGTCCGAAAAGAAGATTTATTCAGGACGTATGTGAAGTCATTTTGTTGCTTATCTTTGTTGCAATTCTTGCGTTCTTTCTTTGTAGTGGTTAACTCGAACTGTACTATTTTTCTTAAGGGTTGTGTATGTCTGACACGTCATGTTATTCTGTAGTTCGTTTATTGTGCTCACGCAGTTAATTTGTAGTTGGTTGTGTTGACGTGTCTTTTTGTTTTCCTGGGTCGTTGTGTTTATGAAGTGACATACGTTGGTTTAAAGGGGGGTTATACAGTTCATGGGTTATATGACTTCGTAAGTCCATTAGAATATCTCTTCTAACTACGTTCTTGTAGTTAGCCTGTGGTGGGACGAAGATATTATCTCAATCATTGTTATTTATTATTTTACTCATTTGTCCCCTTTACTTTGAGTTAATTATTGTACGATCTCCAACCTATTCTGGCCACTGCCTTATGGTATCTAATATCTTCTCCTCATTTCTATCTTTATATATATAATTCGTCGACACGTGTGTATGTGACTGAACTCCTCCTAAACAACTGGACCGATTTTGATGAAATTTGGTATGTATATTAGGGTGGGTCCCTGTATGGTTTAGATTCACGATCTGACCCGGTAGGTGGAATGAACACAATTTTAGATCCACAATTTACACACAATTTTAGAACCAAAATATACAGTCAAAAACAGTCGTCATGGAAACCACTAGCCTTGGCCTTGGTGAAAGCTGATGTCTTTGGAAGGTTTGTCTCTGCGCGTTAGAGCCACCTGGTCGCAACCTGTACAACTAACGCCAAAACTTACACTCCGCCCGGGGCGGAAAGTTATGTTTAGTACCATAGGTGGAGGTGATGTCGAATTCTTCTCTTTGTCTCTCCAAGTTAGAGCGTTTCAACAATGTCCCGTACATTGAACTGTAGGTACTAGAGTTCAATGGTCCCGTATGAGTTCATATACCATAGATCCGATTGCGATGAAACTTGGATGAGATGGTGAGTGCACTCCAGGGAAGGTTTCTGACTTAGTAAATCCATTTTACAATAGATAGCGCACGAGTAGATTCATCAAATGAGCGACGAAGCACGAAGCGTTTCAACAAAACCCCGTATAAGTTTATATACCATTCATCGATTGCGATGAAACTTTGATGAGTTGTTGTGTACACTTACGTGAAGGTTTCTAACTTAGTCAATCCATTTCACAGGAGGTTGCGCACGAGTAGATTCAACAAATGAGCGACGACACGCGAAGCGTTTCAACAAGGTCCCGTATGCGTTCAAATACCATTTGTCCGGTTACGTTGAAACTTGGGTGAGATCTTGCGTACACTCTAAGGAAGGTTTCTGGCTCAATAAATCCATTTTACAATACGTAGCGCACGAGTAGATTCAACAAATGAGTGAAGGCACGTGATTCGTTTCAACAAAGTACAGTATGCGTCCATATACCATTCATCCGATTAAGATGAAACTTTGGTGAATTTTTTTGTAAACTCCAGGAAAAGTTTCTGGCCATTAAATTCATTTTACAATAGGTAGCGCATGAGTAGATTCAACAAATGAGTGACGGGACGCGAATCGTTTAAAGAAAATCCCGTATGCGTTCATATGCCATTCATCCGATTCCGATGTAACTTTGATGTGTCGTGGTGTACACACCGAGGAAGGTCTTCAACTTGGAAAATACATTTTACAATATTGGTAGCGCACAGTAAATGTAACAAATGAGTGATGACGCGCGAAGCGTTTCAACAAAATCCCGTATGCGTTCATATTCTATTCCTCAATTGCGATGTAACTATGATGAGTCGTTGTGTACACTTACGTGAAGCTTTCTAACTTAGTAAATCCATTTCACAGTTGGTAGAGCACGAGTAGATTCAACAAATGAGTGACTGCGCACGAATCATTTAAACAAAATCCCGTATGCGTCATATACCATTCATCCGATTGCGACGAAACATGGATGAGATGTTGAATGCACTACAGGGAAGGTTTCTGAGTTAGTAAATCCATTTTACAATAGCTAGCGCACGAGTATATTCAACAAATGAGCGACGGCACGTGAATCGTTTCAAGAAAGCCCGTGTGCGTTCATACACCATTCATCCGATTGCGATGAAACTTAGGTGAATCGTTGAGTACACTCCAGGGAAGGCTTCGGGTTTAGTAAATCCATTTTATAATCGGTAGCGTACGAGTAGATTCAACAAATGAGTGACGGCTCGCGAATCGTTTCAACAAAGTCCCGTATGCGTTCATATGCCTTTCATCCCATTGCGAAGAATCTTTAATTAGTTGTTGTGTACACGCCAGGGAAGGTTTTCGACTTAGTAAATCCATTTTGCAATAGGTAACGCACGAGTAGATGCAACAGATGAGTGATGAAGCGTGAAACGTTTCAGCAAAATCCCATATGCGTTCATATATAATTTATCCATTGCGATGAAACTTTGATGAGTTGTTGTGTACACTTACGTGAAGGTTTCTAACTTAGTAAATCCATTTCTCAGTAGGTAGCGCACGAGGATATTCAACAAGTGAATGACAGCGCTCGAATCGTTTCAACAAAATTCCGTATGTGTTCATATGCCATTCATTTGATTGCGTTGAAACTTTGGTGAGTTGTTGTGCACGCTCCCACGAATATTTCTAAATTAGTTAATCCATTTTACGATAGTTAAGAGGCAGTTAACAGAAATTGAAAAAAATATTGTGTATCCGAAAGCACTTCAAGAAACTAAGTTACAACACTTTGTTTGATTGGCAGGACAACGTCTGCCGGGTCAGCTAGTCTTTTATATGTTCTTTGATTCTATTTGTATTTTGTGTTTACTTTGATATGTGTATTTTATTTCAGCCCCGAAATCATCTTCATACTCCATTTTCATGCGTCCTCGTTCCCCCTTTGATATGCTTTGTTCTTTTATATTAAAGTTTATCCTTGAGTTTTCAATCTTTACATTAAAAGTGTTGTCATTTCATAGTTAAGTCTCCATCTAGTTCGTGATGTGCGAGTGAGCTCGACACGAGAATGTTTTCGGTCCTCACACGCGCCTCTGCACGCCACACAAACGTTGACTTCGATCGCATGATTAGGACACAAGAAATGAAAACTTAATTTGAACATTTCGCACAGACGGCATTTTGAGGTTATGTAAACAATGAAATAAATTATATAACACTGCATTACAATTTGCATAAACATTTGCTGTATCAAGTTTCACTGCACTCGGATGGATAAATCGCGAGGAAAGTCTATTTAAGTGTTTCAACATAGCTTGACCACCATGTTCGTTTTGTAATTAACATGTTTCTAAAAGTTACATAGGTGAACTTCTAGTAGTTCCTTTCATCATCGATGTCCTGTGGTTCGGATTCCACGTAAAAAGGTGGTCCCGTGGCTCATGATTGTGAGATTAACAGACACGTTAAACTACAAGCTTCCTTTCCCTTCCTTTATCATCCTACAAAATTTCAGGGTGATATCAGTAGCAGTTTCGGAGATATAGAATGTCGGTGAAATATTTCGCACAGCCGCTATGTTGGATTTGTGAACGTATTAAAATTTGAAGGGAACATTCGGGGTCGAACAAAATAGTGCTATGTCCTTACCGAGTTGCATTGAAATCGGTCCAGCTGTTTAGATGTTATTAGGGTGGGACACACACATACACGGACAAAGGGTGATCGCATAAGCCTATTTATTTTTCATAAATGAAAAAAGGCTAAAAACACTAAACACTAAATACGCAACACAAAGTATTGATGCCCTGTCGTTTTGTAAGAGCAAAATGAAAATGATTTCTTCCTTCGGAATAACACATCTACAGTATACTGTAATATTATCTATCGTAATGGTATGGAACATTTTCAAGTTTAGGGTTAAAAGTCATACATAGTGCGCATTGTTAAGAAGGTATTGGTTAAGGTGAATTGGAATGAGGTCATATTCCGGAATTCTCCCGAGATGCGATCGTATCATTGTTATCAGTTCTCGGTGAAAAGGCTAAACCTGTTATTGTGCATTATTTAAGTTATCCTAGTTGGTTGGTAGTGGCCGTACCACCTTCGTTCTCAGCGATGCGGTTGTTTCTTGGTTTAAATTCTCGTTGAACTGGTTAAGCCGTATGTGTAGTTTGTGTTTGCGTTGCAGGAGTGCTATTCCGATTGAAATATAGTTTTCTGATTCTTTTCTTGAAGGGATTTTTGTCATGGATATTTGGTTGTTGAGGTTTTGATAAGAAACGAAAGCCAAGCATCTTTCAAAAACGTCCACCGGCTGTAATGCGGATCGACTATTTATTTTAGCTTGGATATTGGAATACCGCATGTTGCTCGCTGGGGAATTTATTTATCGTACGTTTGTTTAATGAAGCAATGCAAATGCGTAATAGGCTATATATAATTTACCACGAAACATTGTCTTCGTTATGCAAAAGACCTGGATAGTTTATCATCATCATCATCATCATCAAATTCCAGTTCCAGTCGTCCGGGTGCTGTTAACGAGCCCTCGCTACCTTTTCCTGTCCATGAATAGTTGGTCTTCACGGGTCCTTCTCCAGTCTTCAAGATCATCCTTGATTTGGTCCAACCATTTTTTCTTTGGTCTTCCTACTGGTTTTTTCCTGGGATAATCTTTTTGAAATAAGCTTTTGGTGTCCTCTCATCTCTCATTCTTTGAAGATGCCCATACCATCCTAATCGTTCTTCTGCAAATATGTTGTAGCACTGATATCAATGCCGGCCTCTGTCCTGTTTGTTTCGTTCCTTACTTTGTCTCTCCTTGTCCTTTGAAGCATTGTTCTTATAAACTTCATTTCCGATGCCTGAATTCTACTTTCTTCTCTTCTGGACAGGGTGCATGTTTCTACTCCGTAAGTTAGAATTGGGATGTAGTATGTCTTAAACAGTATATGTTTACTCTTCCTGGGCACCTTATTATCACACAGTAGTGTTCTAACTTGTGCATAGAAGGTGGCTGCATTACTATTCCCATTTCTTACTTCACCGTTGTTATCCTTACTCAGTGTGCTACCAAGATATTTAAATTAATCAACAATTTGTATAGGCTCATTATTGAAGTAAATGGTTAGTTATGTGTTCAAATATATTTTATATAACTAAATACTTTCTATTTATTTACATATTTTTGTGTTTTTTTTTAATAAATAAATACATGCAATAGGTTATTTATTCATAAGTACATATCTGCTAAATTTGGTGGTATGTTGTTCTCCTTAGATGACTGCTGCGCACATTTTCGACCCTTGGCAATTCCAATTGATGAATGCACGCTTGTCTCTGTATTGTAGTAGTATTTCAAGACAGGAATTCCCCAGTCATTAAGTATAGCTGAAGTCACCAGTCTCATTAAGTCTCCAATAGTCCTTACCTTGACAGGATATTTTACTAAAAATTACATTGGTCTGCGAAACTTGTGAGTATTGACTAAGTGCTATGATAGTTTTTGAAGTTACCTTTTCTTCTGCTCTTCAGAGTAAAATTCTAAAACAGCACGTGCATGATTTTGTATCGCATATCTGCAGTAAGTATTGTAGGAATCGAAAACTGAGGCAAGCACCGACCTATTAAGCGGAAACATTTGTACTGTAGACAGATTTATTGATTATTCAAGCAGCTAGACGTTTCAACTATATTTCGAGTAACTGGGAGACACAAATATGATACAAATTTAAGAACATATTTAGGGAACTTAATCACAAATTTTCCACTTTGAAACACGTAGTTTAATGTTTTTCATTCGGTCAACACGGCTGTACCCAATTGTGGGTTATTCTCTAATCCTGCCAAAAATTGACATGTGATTAATAAATACACTTGGATGACCAGTTTTGGTCGTCAAGCGATCATCATCAGATCCATTATACTTAGGCTATAAGAACTATATCTGAAAGTATGGGTGAAAGTATTTAAAATATATACACTTATTTATTTCAGTATTAGTTATCTGGATGGGTCTGGTTGGTTCGTTCCTCAGTTTAGGGGCTGCGACAACGCGGTCATGTAGCCCCTTGTACTTTGGGTGTGTGTAGAATCTGTCTGATAACCGGTGTTAATTGTGATGACTGTATTAGTGTGTGTATCTGTTATAAAATTTAAGGACAGACTGTAACTTATAATCTTTCAAATAGTTCCTACTTTTGCCGCCAAACGCCACCGTCAACGATTACTAGGCCTAGTTCAGAACTTAGCTCCTAGACGCCACCGCAGTCGGCCCTTGGCAACGAACTTAGAAACCTAAGAGCGTTGTTTACATTCTTAACCTATCCAATTTATCTTCACACAGGTGTAATTAGTGGAAGGTTCTTTAACATGCCATAAATCTAAGACATGGGGCCGCTGGCTTTACTTCCCCTCCGAAGGAAGGCATACTGAGGGATTTTAACGCTCTTAAAAAATCCGACGGCTTCAGCCGGCTTTGAACCCGCTTTCTTGGGCATAGAAGCTCAGCATGCTACCAACTACTCCACCGAAGCTGCCTCTGGATGGGTCTTGCGCGGTCCTGGAGAGAGCAGTTAACTTCGTCACTATCTGCTCTATCTGCACTATCTTTACTAATACTGCAACAGAATCTTTCCTCGAGATATCCTTTACAGAATGGTGAAAACCGCATCAAAATTCATCCAGTGGTTCTCGAGATTACCCGTGACATCCAAGAATCGGGGATTTTTGTCTTATACTAACGAAGTAGAGATTGTCGGGGAACACATGCACCAAGCGGTACTATTACGTCACACACCTCAGTGCATCTGTCCGTCCGTCACCGTAACGTAACGCCAGACCCCAGCGTAACGACGAAGTCGACAAGATCATTTAAAATGATAAAAACAAAACAACATACGTAGCTCTTGCCTCACCCGACCCACACCAAAATGCTAATTTGTCTAAACACTTGTCCATCTGAAGCTCCCACTTCTGTCACTTGCATTTCTGGCTCAACCCTCCATACACCATAACCATGACGAATATAAATAAACAGTGTCATCACTCCGCTCCTTAAGCATTGTAGTTCATGGTCCAGCCAGTGTGTGGCGCGAAATCGCGCCGAACCATAAGCACGTGTGACAAGTAGCCCACGAGATGCGCGAGAAGTCATATTATGCGAGGGGATTTGTTTCTTTGTAATAGTTTACGAATGGCTGTGCAGTGCTTTGTGAGTGCAAACAACTAAAATTTCTGCTGTTTCGGGAAAATGTATTGTTTCGTTCCTGGATGTAAATCGGTTTACGGAAGAAAATCTGATGGTAGACATTTTTTCACACCACCAAAAGAAACAAATCTGTTTGCGAAATGGGCGAGAGTTATTCCGCGGAAAGGTAAGCAATTGTCGATCAAATGTAGAGGTGACGTGCGTTTTTTTCGGAAGATTTAATTATTATAAAGGCGGACTGTTCCGTAGTGAACTGTGAGAAAGTGGAACTTCCTCGCGTGAAGTGGAAATTAAAACCTGGAATAGTACCTTACATTTTTTCAAAATTTACCGAAATATCTATGCACTGTGTTAAAATCACGAATGCGCTCAGTAGGATACGGAATGAAGGCAGCCTTCCATGGTTACTTGTTCTACTTCGTGCCATCCTTACTTAAAAATAAAAAATATATAATCCGTCTTAATAATAATAGGTCTAAAATAATAATAGTTGTTAATTTTTAGGGAATTTGCGGCATTGTGGTCACGTAGCCCCGTGTGCTTGGGTGTGTGTAGAATTTGTCTGATAACCTGTGTCATTTTGATGCCTGTAGTAGTGTGTGTATTCGGAATTGAGGTAGGATTTGGGTAGGAAGCGGCCGTGGCCTTCAGTTAGGTACCATCCCGGTATTTGCCTGGAGTAGAAGTGGGAAACCACGGAAAACCACTTCCAGGATAGCTGAGGTAGGAATCAAACGCGCCTCTTATCAGTTTAAACTCACGAGGCTGAGTGAACACCGTTCCAGTCCTCAGACCAGAATTACATTTCTTTGCTGAGCTGCGAATCGACCCGGGCTTCCTCAGTGATAGCCAAGAATGAGACGGACATATAATAATAATAATAATAATAATAACAATAATAATGGCCAACCTGCCAAAAAAAATAAACGGCCATCCAAATTTTCGCTTCCGTTACCGTCCTCCTGATCAAAATCATGGTCAGTATCCGAGTCTTCGGATCTTGTTTCAACGTTGTCTTCAGTATCAGTCACAAATTCCTTTGAAATTACTGATTCATGAACTAGCGATTCGTTATCTTTTAGCAGAAGGCGACACACTTACTCGTGTAGAGTTACTTTTAGGCTCGTCATTTGACAACTCCAGGAAAATGGTTACTAGGTATGGTGTATGATGTCCCGAGACGATAAGATTATAACTTGAACTGTTGGCTTGATATCATATACTAATATATAAAAATGAGATGGTGTGTGTCTGTCTTTCTGTCTGTCTGTCAGTCTGTCTGTTACCTAATAACGCAAGAACCACTGGTCCGATTTAAATGAAATTTTGCATGGATGTAGCTGAAACACCAGGTATACATATAGGATACTTTTAATTTCGATATTTTGCACTATTAAGAAATGGCGACCATTTTAGTGACATCACTACACCCTTTGGTTTCAAAATTTCATATTTCCATATCAAATAAAAAGAGAACGGTAGGAAATAGCAAGCTCTTGATGGCACATATGAGCTTTGAAATTTAATTTCCTATCCGAAGGGTCCTTATCACTTTTCGTGTATCTCCAACGGTTAGCGAGTAAAACCTACTTTTGTGACGTCACTACACCCTTTGGTTTCAAAATTTCATATTTCCATTTCAAATAAAAAGAGAACGCTAAGAAATAGCAAACTTTTGATGGAATACACGAGCTTTAGCATTTAATTTTCTATCCAAAAGGTTCTTACCACTTTTCGTGTATCTCCGACGGTTAGCGAGTATAACCTAAATTTGTGCAATAAAACACGGTCAACACCGAGCGGTGCAGTATATCTCTATATATATAAATAGAAAATTTGTCTGTTTTTTTTCTGAATTTCTACGGAAATTTGAGTTATTTACACGTTTCAGACTGTTTTATGATAGATGCGCGCGAAAATAATGTTTTGGTCTGTCTGTTTGTTTGATTGTCTGTGGACAAATTTGTTCCCTTATAACTCGAGAACGGCTGGGTGTATCAACGTAAAATTTGGTACAGATATCCATCAGAGGCACGACACTAATCATTGATGTAACCCTTCTCCGTACCTCTCATAAAAGGGGGCCTACCCCCTTAAAATGCATGCTGAAATAGGAGTAGAAGGACGAGACAAAAATCATTTTCAGCCCCTCGATGTGAGAGACAAAACTCGGGGGCCCTGAAGGGTCCCCGAAATCCACATTTTAAGGCCCTAAAACCAACCGTTTTTGAGGTATTCCCAGAAAAATAATTTCATTTAATAAACTAATGAACGAATACAAGCCGGTAACCATGGCAACAGATTCTCAGAGGTCCATCTATTGCTGTAAGACGCAATGCAATTCCATTAATTACATTGGTGCCGGCGGTCCCATGTCATAGATTTATGGCATGTTAAAGATCTTTCCACTAATTACACCTGTGTGAAACTAAATTGGATAGGTTAAGAATGTAAACAACGCTCTTAGGTTGCTACGTTCGTTGCCAAGAGCCGACTGCGGTGGCGTCTAGTAGCTAGTTCTGAACTAGGCCTAGTAGTCGTTGACGGTGGCGCTTGGCGGCAAAAGTAGGAACTATTTGAAAATTCAAAGTTGCAGTCCCTACTTGAATTTAAAAAAACAGATACACACACTAATACAGTCATCACAATTAACACCGGTTATCAGACAGATTCTACACACACCCAAAGTACACGGGGCTACATGACCGCGTTGTCGCAGCCCCTAAACTAAGGAACCAACCAACCAACCAATTACATTGGTGTGAAAGTTTGCAAATGGCTAGAAGGTTATCACGGAACCAAATTAAACTGTAGAATTCATCAATACGTATAATGCACTTAAGGGGGTCAAGGGGTACATTAGAATTTTTTCACGTGATTTATACCTCCGGGTGTGGTACGGCAGGTCTATTATATTCCTATCCCTATATTATAATATTATTATTATATTATGGCGTACAACGAGGAGACAAAGCCCCCTCGGTGCCAGAAACAAAACTTGGGGGCCCTAAAGGGTCCTCGAAAACTACATTATAAGGCCCTAAAACCAAAAGTATCTGAAATATTCCCAGAAAACTAATTTAATTTAACAAACTAATGAAGGAATGGAAATCTCTAACCGTGACAACATTATCTCAAAGGGTTGCATCCAACTTTCCATCTATTTCTGTAAGAAGTAATGTCACTCTATTTATTACATTTCTGTGAAAGTTTGCAAATGGCTATACGGTTATCACGGAACCAACGTAGACTGTATAATTCATCAATGCAATTAAGGGGGTCAAGGGGTAACCTAGATTTTTTTCATGCAATTTTCACGTGCGACATATAGTACAGAAGGACTATTATATCTCCAAACATTTGCAAAGTGAAATGCCATGCCCTGTGGTTCAGATTCCACGTAAAATGGAGGTCCCGTGGCTTATGATCTCGCGATTAATGGTCACGTAAAACTACAATCATCCTTTATATCTCCAAACAGCAACATTATTTTCAAAAATTCCTGAATTGAATCAGCATTTTTGCGGCTTTTAGGAATTTGGGGCATTTGAGACTAAAGAACCTGAATTTTCATGCACCACAAGCCTTTATAATTTATGAAAGAGGTCTTCCTGTGTATGTGGACCTAACACAACGTAGAGGATCATTTTTTATGTGAGGTGTATTGCGTTTCGTCTACAAGTCTTTCAATTCTATTTCACGACAAGAAGTACAAGTTAGGTGAATTTAGTTTGAGAGCAAATTTTAACTAATCTTTCTTTTGTCGACATACGAGTTCATCGTAAGGATGATTTTGTTTGATACTGTATGGCAGATATACCCATATTTGGATATCTGGGTGATATGTTGTAGACAATAGAATTGTCTGTCTGTCTTCCTGTGTATCTTTATGTACGCCTATAAATCGTGTTCGTATGCGTGGTGCATCGTAAAATTAGGTATGGTAAACATGAGCCAATACACCAATCATTTATAAAACTCCTCACCGTACTTTTCAAACAGTAGAAGGGTGGATATAGGGAAAAACTTCTCAAAATACATGCTAAAATAGGCGAAATATAAAAAATTATCCTAGAAGGACGATCAAAGCATATGTTGCGCTTCTCAATGTGAGACACAAAATTCGCGAGTCTATAAGGGGTCTCCGAAAACCACATTTTAAGGCCCTTAAATTAGCAGTGTGTGTGGTATTCCCTGAAAACTAACTTCGTTCTGATAAACTTATGAAGGAATGAAAAACCGCTAACCATTGCAACAGTAGCTCAATTGATAATGTCTGGTGTTAATATATAACACCGTTCGAAGGACGGGTACTTCTGCTATACTAATATATAAAAATGAGATGGTGTGTGTCTGTCTTTCTGTCTGTCTGTGTGCTACTCAATAACGCAAGAACCACTGGTCCGATTTAAATGAAATTTTGCGTGGATGTAGCTGATTTACCAGGTTTACATATAGGATACATTTTATTTCGATAATTTGCACTATTAAAATGGCGACCATTTTAGTGACGTCACTACACACTTTAATAAAAACTTCATATTTTCTTATCAAATATAAAGAGAACGCTAAGAAATAGCAAACTTTTGACGGTACATACGAGCTTCACTTTTCGTTTATCTCCAACGGTTAGCGAGTAAAACCCATATTTATGACGTCACTACACCCTTTGGTTTCAAAATTTGATATTTCGATTTCAAATAAAAAGAGAACGCTAAGAAATAGCAACCTTTTGATGGCATACATGAGCTTTAACATTCAATTTTCTATCCAAAAGGTCCTTAACACTTTTCGTGTATCTCCAACGGTTAGCGAGTAAATCCTAAATTTGTGCAATAAAACACGGTCAACACCGAGCCGTGCAGTATATCTCTACATATATAAATAGAAAATTTGTCTGTTTTTTTCTGAATTTCTACGGAAATTTGAGTTATTTACACGTTTCAGACTGTTTTATGATAGATGCGCGCGAAAATAATGTTTTGGTCTGTCTGTCTGTTTGATTGTGGACAACTTTGTTCCCTTATAAATCGAGAACGGCTGGGTGTATCAACGCAAAATTTGGTACAGATATCCATCAGAGGCACGATACTAATCATTGATGTATCTCTTCTCTGTACCTATCATAAAAGGGGGCATACCCCCTTAAAATACATGCTGAAATAGGAGTAGAAGGACGAGACAAAGCCCATTTTCAGCCCCTCAATGTGAGAGATAACATTCGGGGGCCCTAAAAACACATTTTAAGGTCCTACGTCCAACCGTTTTTGAGATATTCCCAGAAAACTAATTTAATTTAATAAACTACTGAACGAATGCAAGCCGATAACCATGGCAACAGATTCTCAGAGGTCCAACTATTGCTGTAAGACGCAATGCAATTCCATTAATTACATTAGTGTGAAAGTTTGCAAACGGCTAGATGGTTATTATGGAACCAAATTAAGCTGTAAATTTCATCAATATGTAAAATGCGCTTCAGGGGGTCAAGGGGTAGTCTAGAATTTTTTCACGCGATTTACACCTGCGGGTGTGGTATGGCAGGTCTATTATATTCCTATCCCTATATTATATTATTAGTAGTAGTATTATATTATGGCGTACTGTATCCGATATCCGGATAGTAGGCTGTCAGATATCCGCCCCCTCAATCGGATTGCCAATAATCAATCGCACCGGCACAGCTACATCAATGAAAATGGCACTGACAGATACTATCGAGATTAGAGCACAATAGTTAACAAGAAATTATTGTGGAACACACCAAAATATACGGGGGTTCATACTTACCTTTACTTACCTCTTAAATTTATCTCGGGGACTGGGTTGTCAACTGGATCACTTAAAGTATGCCCACACAATAACCTCCACCATGATATTTAAAATGAACCATAACGAAGACGAGAAACTTTAAACTGCACAATAATTTATTTCACATAAAGAATGATTTTAACAAAAATAAAACAACAAAATCCACGTGGCAATCAGAAGCCATCGTCCATATAATCATGTCCTCCTGTAGGACTTGTATACTCTACATACAATGTTTCAGCTTTCTCAAGCTCATAGTAACGTAAAAATAATAATGCACTTGGAATGGAAACTGGATTTGGGACGAGACACATATATCAATTGTTTTGCGTGTTTATATACTTCACATTTTATTTATAGCCACAAGGCTATTATGGAAACGTCCTTGGCCTCTGTCATACAGTTGTCCGGGCCAGCTGCAATGCACCTGCATCGTCAAAGTGGACTCCCCGTTCGTTCAACCCTAGCATAAGCGAGTTACCTCAGAGCTTGGCTCTCCTTTTCAAAACACGTAAATGTTCACATCTCAACTGAAATATTATCACGCAAATCTTTTAAATGCTCCATTCAAACACCAGTGGATTACTCCAACAATCCCAAATCATGTTTAATTGTTCAAACCACTTGTTTAATTAGCGTTGTTTAGAGTATAAAAACAAAACTCTTAATGTTAATAACAAAAGTTCATTAATTATTTATAACAATAATAAATTGTTTACACAATGTCAAATGACAATTGAAAATTTTATACACGCCTCTATTAATCACTATCATTTCAAATTATTATCAAAGATATTTACAAAATTATTTACAATATTATATTGTTTATATTATTTATACAAGAAATACATTAAACCACACATTTATCCGGTTGATAATTACTCAAATCGTGGTGATATAATCGACCAATGAAGGTTAGTTATATTTAACTGTCAAATTCAGGTTTAATAAGGTTTAATAATAATGATTAATATTTGTGACGGTAACCTCCATTCAAAATCTTTATCACAAATTATTTAACACTCTTGTTAATTTTAACAGTATCTTCATATGAATAACTTTCAAAGAACCAGAACAATACATTCAGCGGGAAAATACTTCGCTCAAAACGCACAAAATTGCACAAAAATTGGCCCAAAATTCATCATATATCTTCATATATATGGCATAAAAATCTTCCAAACTACATACAAAAACCTCCACTTATAAATACATCAACTTCATTAATTACTGTGGGAACCTCCTTCATTATTCCAGGGCATTATTCATCAGCGACTTTTACATGTCCACTGAACTAACGATTATACATCCATTGTTCCTCTTTAAAAATTCTTATATTCATCAATTGTATTAAGGACTGTTATTATTTAACCTTCGTGGGTTTCATTCATGAATCGGTATGAAGTAAAAATTTGCCAATCACAAATAAATTTAATAGCAAATGCGATTAGACACTCCTCCCTGGTCTATCAAAATTGAGATTAATATCTTCAAAGTAACGCAGTATAAAAATACTACCTTCAATCAAAGTTCAACTAAACTGCATGAATAGTCGAATAGAATACAATTAGACTGTGGAATGCAAACATTATTGTTCCAATCTATAATTGAGAAAAACTCCTATCAAATGTTCATTACTATAGTGTATTCAATAAATCGTAATCAAAGTTCATATTTCAGAAAATTGTCTATAATGCAATGGTAAATGTCTATGTTGCAATCATGTTCATAAGACGACTAGTATTTCAAAGATCGTCGATATCGTAATAGATTTTAACGCTCTAAAATCATTTAATTTTTCTTCTTTCTTGAGGATGACAGAAAATTGGTCAAAGTAATTTATTGAATAGAATTACTTTAATAGAATGACACGCTGTCTGAATTCAAATCTGCCATAGCAAATCGTTAACTTTACAGTCAAATCGTGACTACAAAAATATGCAAATTACTGAAATAATTTAATATCAGTCTCAACTGATCCAAAATTATTTAAGAATGCCAATGACATAACAATGTCTCAACAAATCGTAGAAAAAGGCATAAATCATCGAAGTGTACTGAGTACAGAAATATCTAGCAAGAAAATGGGGCAAAATATAGGACAGAAAAATATGGGAAGAATGGTTGCTCAGATATCGCTACAAGACTCAAATAATACAAGAAATGTTCACGACTACCTTATCTGTTGATTGAAGTTCTAGAGGAAAGTTTTCAAAGAAAACTGCTGTTGGTTCCATTTCACCAGCGTGAAGATGTGCTCCGTCCTCGAACCTGGAATCAGCGTCCTCGGAGAATCGAACTGCTTCCTTCTCCGAAAATTGCACTGCTCCATGTATACGAAAAACATCCTTCTGGCAAAACTCTTCTTTGTGAGCCGGGACAACCCTGGCCTCTCTTGAAAATTCCCTGAAGTTCTAGTAGGAATTCGCCATGAAGTTTATTGTAGTTATTTCCGCAGAAATATTCATAATCGTGGAGTATGATAATATTTCCACAGTCATCTGGTATAATTCAGCGATGGATTCACGATGCATGAGTGTAGTTGGATGTTCACTACATGCTCGCTTTTGTAGAATGACGATTAACGAAGTTCCATGCTGTTATTTCACTCCAACGATATATGTCCCAATTGCATTAAAGCCTTAGCCTTCCATCTCAACTTCCGTTATAATCATTGAAAGCACTGCAAGATTATAATGTTCCATAGTAGACTGTATCGTTGTAATACCAAACGTATTCTCCAATATCACTGTTGCAATCCACGTGTAAGTCGTAGTGTATAATGTGGAATTTTAAAAGTGTTTCTCATGTGGCGAGAAAATCACTTTTGTTGGCAGCCTTAAAGTGCCAATATCTTTCGAAGTATAACTGTGAAATTGTTCAAATCTTCTACACACCTCAATGTTGTACTGCCCAATAGAACTATAATAAAGGCTGAAGTTAACTCTTGATATTTTATCAGGTAGAAACGTTTATGTGAGCGTTTCAACTTCACCTAGTTTCGAGCAGCGTAAAATGGAACTGCTCCGTGTTCGTTCGATGCGCCGGGCTTTAACCATACGCTAAAGACAACTTGCTTCACTTATTCACTCGAAAATGACTCTATGACATCTGAAATATATATGCGGTATCAGCGGTATGAGAGATATGAGAGCTCCTCTATCATGTGCACGACCTTTTATCAACTTCTTAAGGGGCGTATCCATCCCTTCCATAGCCTGTTGCTGCGTCATTGCTAAAAGTTTTAACTTTGGCTATACTTGACGGATTTTCAAATTTCAAAAACTCAAAATTAATTTCTTCAAAATTCCAAATCAATGCCATAACTGAAAATAGATTTCCACAAATCTGCATGCCAAAAGTAATCAAATATCGTAGTTTCAGCAATCTTCGTCTTCCTTCCAAACTATCGTTCATTGGTTCGAGTCTCTCCTCCAATAGCGTAACTTCTTCCTTAGCACAATACCTTGTTTCCTGCGACTGCGTCGTAAATCTAAGATCTTTCTCGAACAAAATCATGACGTCACCAAGAATCTCAGCTCAACCAGCCTACTTGCATGAATTCTACGTCATCCGTGCCTACGTCATGAATATCCACGTCACAACTATGACATTCATAACTTTACTCATATTTGCCAATACAGCCATCGTGGTCTCAATATAATTCAATTTACGGGGGCATTCTCCCTTCACCACGTTTTAAAAACAGTTGCAAATTGTTTTTAAACTCTGTGTTATAAATATCTCAGAATTCACTTGAACACGAAATTGAATTATTATTGGCTTACCCTTGGATAATATTTCTTCAATTTCCCAGCATTGAACTTGCCATAAACGACATTATTCTCATCATCGTATAGTTCATAACAGTTGTTTCCATAAGCATTCGTAATTCTGAACGGACCCATGAATACTATTCCAAACTTGGGATAGATTTTCTTACCCACGTCAGCCTTGACAGGTCTGCGTAATAATACCAGATTTCCAATTTCTAAGGGAGCACCAAAACGTTTTCCAGCTACTCTTTTCAGTCATTTTTGTGCTGCTTTCTGGAGTTGTTCTTTCGCTCTGTCTATTCTCTGCTGCCTTCCTAAGTCGGGATCTCTAGGAACGTGGTTAAAAAGATTATCCCACGGCCTTTCTGGGTTTCTTCCTAGATGAAGTCTCATTGGCACCTCTCCTGTGCTCTCCTGCACTGTAGAATTTAAACATTCCTCAATAAGGGGTACAAATCTCACCCAACCAGAATGATCATTCGGACAGAAAATTCGACAGAATTTCGAAAATTCAGCCATATATCTTTCCGAAGAATTCGATTCCGGATATCGCACGCTTGAAAATACGTGCTTAATACTAAGCCTTTCCATATCTGCAGCAAATTCTAAGGATGTAAACTGAGCTCCATGATCCGAAAGTAGATATTCTGGTTTACCAGCTTTTGGAAATACAGCATGTTCCAGTCTGCTTACAACGTTCCTCGTGTTAGCTTTTTGCATGGGACTCATTGTTACAAATTTTGAGAAGACATCCACGGTAACCAACAGATACTGATTACCCTGGTATCCCTTCGGACAAGGACCAAATATGTCTGTCGCCATGAGTTCATTCGGTTTAGAGGGAATCATCGCCTTAGGTTTTCCTTTTAATAGAGCGGAAGCATACTTTGCTCTTTGACATTTATCACATGAACGAATGACATTAGCAATGCTGGAGCGCATGTTAGTCCAAATAAACCTCTCTTTAAGAGTATCAAGAGTTTTATCTAAACCCGCATGTCCAGTTGCGTGATGAGCTACCCACACTAAATTGACAACAAGTTTAGGTGGCACGACTATTCGAAGCTTTGTATGCGCAGAATCAGCATACTTACATACGATGTCTCCACTCAAGACAAAGTGTCGTGAATCTCTCTGTATAGCTGCATAGTCAACATCAGTATTGTCCATGTAACCCTTAAGGAACCTGTACATTTTCCTGATTGGAGCGTGTCTCTTCTGTGACACACCGATTCGGGCTAACCTCCTAACGGTCTCTTGATCTTGCTGCTCCAATTGTACATGGTGTATCTGCACATTTTTGATAGGGTTACGTGATAAAGCATCAGCCAATAAGTTATCTTTCCCAGGCTGATGGACGATAGTGGCGTTAAACTGTTGGGTGAACAAAGCCCAACGTGTCAATCTATCACTAGACATGTCAGTTTGCAGCATAAACTGAAGTGCTTTGTGATCTGTAATAATGATAACCTTATGTCCCAGCAACATTTTTTTCCAAGCTTGCAAAGCTGTTACAAAAGCTAACGCTTCTAGTTCTGTCGTAAAGTAGTTTTCCTCGTGTTTCTTTAACTTCCGACTAGTGAACGCAATGTAGTGCTTGTCGCCTGCCTCGTCTTTTTGGTATAAGACTGCACTAATGCCTATTCTTGATGCATCAGACTCTATATAGAATACCTTCTCAAAGTCTGGGTACTCCAGTTTGACGTTGTTTCTGAGCATCTCCTTTGCTTTCTCAAAAGCCTCGTCTGCTGCGGTACTCCATTTCCATCTATTATTCTTCTTGAGTAAATCATACAGAGGAGCCATAATTTCAGAGTATCTCGGACAGTGGCTGCTAATGAATTGGCAAGCGCCTACAAATTCTCTGACTTGTTTCACCTTAGTTGGCTTTGGGAATCTAGTGATCGCATCTACTTTCTGCATGTTTGGATGATATCCATCCTTATCAATGGTATGCCCCAAGTAATTGATCTCCTTCTTCAAGAATTGACATTTTCCAAAATTGACCTTGATATTGACTTCCCTTAAATTTTCAAACAACTTTCTCAAGTGCACTAAATGTTCTGCGGCGTTGGGTGAAGATACAATTAAATCGTCAATGTAGCAGATTACATTCTCCTTTACTTCGTCAGTGAGCTTGCTATCAAGTGCTCGAATGAGTGCTGGTCCACTGTTGACCATTCCAAAAGGCATTCTCACAAAGACCCATGACGTCTGGTCAAATAGGAATCCAGTGTACTGCATACTTTCTTCCTCCAGTTGAACTTGGTAAAACGAAGATGTCAAGTCAAGAACACTGAAACATGCTCTCCCTTTGAACTTTCTAAGCAGATCTCTGATATTATGTGGTCGGTCATTTTCTGGAAGAATCTTCAAGTTGATGGTCCGAGCATCGAGACAAAGACGTATCTGACCATTTCTTTTCTTCACTACAGTGATGGGGTTTATGTAAGACGACTTCTGTTTTTTAATAATCCCGTCTACCTCCATTTTTCTGATCAACCCTCGTACTTCTTGATAGTATTTCTCAGGTATGGGGTATATTCTCTTTTGGTAAGGGGTTTCATCGGTCTGCCTTATCTTATACTTATAATCTTTAATCAATCCAGGCTTTTCATCAAAAATATCTTGGAATTCCTTTATCAAATCCTCAAATTCCCCCTGAATTTCTTCAAATCCTTCAGTTATTCTACTGGGTATTTCTGTTATATTCTCTACGTCGTTAATAATGGTATTTAAAATTTCTTCCCTAAGGTCTATCTCCAGACTGTTTTTCACGTCCTGTTCTTCGATCTCTTCTGTGATCCTGTACCCATCATTAAAGCTAATACTCCTATTCTTCATATCAATAATGGCTCCAACTTTCGATATAAAATCGATTCCTTGCACAATATCGAAATGGATCTTGTTAACCACAATGAAGATCTGTTCATAATTCCTTCCATTAATTTCAAAGTTCAACAGCACTTGGATCTTGCATTTCACTGCCTTGTCTTGGAAAATTCCTCTCACTTTGACGATAGAAACTGGTAAAACTGTCATGTTTTCTCCTTTTAACAGACTTTGATAGCATTCATCAGAGATGATCGAAATAATTGCGCCAGTATCCATAAGAGCTTTATACTGTTGGCCATCTATCAGTACAGAAATAATAGGTAATGCATATGGTCTTTCCTCTTTGACGATTCCCCTCTCTTCTAATAAATCCTCATCAGTTACTTCGTAAATTTCGTTAATGGTAATTAGGTGTGATGTGGCAATGTATTCATAGTTTCTCACTGTCGTTGAGAAATCGGCGTTTTTTTGTGTTACCACTCTCAAAGTTCCCCTGCTGACTTGTAGAAGGACCAGGATCGATCACTACATCCTGTCTTTTCTTTTGGTTTTCAGCTTCCTTTTCTCGTAATTCCTTCAGATACTGCTGACTTTCTTTCTCTCTTTCTTGATACTTGTCGGGTGTCATAACCTGACCTTGAGAATTCTGATTCTGATTCTGGTACTGGTTATTTCGATTGTAGTTTCTATTATAACCATTGTTATAGTATCTACCTCTTCCGTTGTTGTAATTCCCTCTATTATTATTCCAGCCTCGTCTTTGCTGATAAGGATGGTAACCTTGGGATCTGTGGTTGCGGAAATAATTATTCCTGTGAGGACCTACATTTTCAGTTTTTCCTTCCTCAGGCTTATCAGTTTGCTGCACTTGATCCATGTAGACTGTATTAACGTCTTTGAATTCGTGCCTCTGAACTTTTTGTACCAAATTTGGCATTGGACTCGTGTAGTCAAGCCTTCTCAACAATTCGTCCATACTTGTCAAATCTCTGATATTTGACGATATGATCAATCTTCTTACTTCCACAGGCAGCATACGTGAAATCGCATCTATCAACTGCTCTGTTGACAATGGGGGTTGCAAAAATCTCAAGCGTGATAGTTGGCTCGTGAAGAAATCAGCGTACCGTGTTGGAAGAGTACCTGAATACTTCCTCGAGTATACCTCAGCTCTTAGTGAATTCTGAGCTTCTATTGACCAGAATCGTTTTATCAGTGCCTCTGCAAATTCGTCAAAATTGCTGAAAGTGTACCGAAATGCTCTAAACCATTCGAGGGGTCCTCCAGCTAGAAATCTTTCTACGATTCTCATCTCTCTCTCTCTAGGAATGTGGGCTTCTATGAAATAGTCTTTAAGATTCCTGATATATTCGATCGGTGTGAGACTATCAGTGTTGCTAAATTTTTGAGGTTTGTCTTCAAAATTACGGATGACTGTCACATTTCTCGGATATGAATCCATATAATTCCTCCCACTATCACGATACTTCCATTCGGGTTCAATATTCCGATCCTCTTCTTCTTCCCTGAATCTGGATATACGTTCCTCAGGACTAAAATCTCTCTCTTCTGTAGTAAGGTTACCTCTTCTCACGTAATTTCTCTCCTCTTCACCAGTCAATCCTTCGGTATCCTTGTCTGTGATTTCCGTGATGACTTTCCTAATCAACTCTTCCTTATAGGTTTCCATCATGCTAGCTTCTCCTAGTTTCAAATTCTGCAGTTTGCTCGTAGTTTCATTAACATCAGAGACAACCTTATGAATCTGTTCCTCTAACGCAGTTTTTAATGCTTGCACGTCCTGACCTATTTGAGTTCTATCCTCTACCTGCTTTTCGGATAGCGAATCCATCCTTACATTCAAGTCTTTCCTAATCTGAACTACTTCATTATTAATGTCTACTTGTGTACTGGCAAGTTTTCTTTCAATTCGCTCCTGAATCTGATCGACATGTTCCCCACTTGACCTGTTCCATTCATCTTTCCAAACCGTTACATTTGCAGTTAACATTTCCGCGATATCTACTTCAATGTCTTCCTTAAGTAAACGATTGTGATCTAATACTTGGGTTCTCATGACCTCTACATCGTATTTTAAACCAGCTAAAGAAGCTGTTGTCCTAACAGACTCGTCAACTAATCGAGTTGTTAATGCACTAATGTTACGAGTACAAAGTGTTTTTGAAGTTTCAATTTCCTCCCTAACTTTGTTAACATCAGTCTGATCTTTAGCAATGTCTACAAAAACAGTATTGACTTCTACTTGTATTTTATTGATATCGCTTTGCATATCGTTAACATCTGAATGAATATTATTGATGTCTACTTGAACATTTGACACATCAGTTCGAGAATTTCTAACCTCTTTTTGAACTTCTTCTACTTTGTCTTGTACAGTAGCAACATCATTCCTAACAACAATTACTTCAGTTCTAGCACATGAAATATCACCCCGGACATTAGCAACATCAAGATTCAACATAGTAAGATCTTTCTGTACCTTAGAAACATCTATTTTAACATCAGAAACATCTTTGTGAATGTCACTTACAGCATTCTCGATTCCCTGGGTACTGATCTGTAAACGCGACACATTATTTTCTAAGTTTGCAGAACTGGTCTGAAGAACTTTCAAACTTTCATTCATGCTATCTTTCAAATTAGCAGTCATGTTACTAGCACTCTCCTCCATTCGACTAGTATTCCTAGCTTCCATCTCCTTCATACTTTCATCCAGCCTAATAGACAAATTAGCTGACAAACTACTAGAATTCTCCTCCATCATCTGCTTCATTCAGCTAGCATTCCTAGCTTCCATCTCCCTCGCATTTTCATTCATGCTAGCTTTCAACTCTTCTAACATCATCCTCATACTCTCATCTGCCATTTCAATAATATTTCAATAATAAACTGCTTTAGGGACATATATCAAACAGAGCAAAATAACAACATCTGAGCAACATTTTTCACCATATATAAATTTGAGCAATTTTCTGTCTTAAATCTAACTTATAATTACCTTATAATTAACTTTCGTAGACACTTCATGTTGAAATAAACTCAAGCACATGTTCAAGTTTCTTTGGTTCATATTAAAATATCCTAACACAAGTAATTTACATTTACAATCCAAATAGTTTAATTTTATCTTTAATATGACTAAACATGTCATAAGCCGGTCAAATAAAATAAGATTCCAGATCATAGGCGATTTTTCTAAGTTTCCAGCCTATTGTTAAGGGTGTTTTTGATTGGTGCCTTAACCACCATTTATTAAGGGTGTTTTTGATTTGTTTCTAACCCGCACCTCCCAGTATTTGTTAAGGATGCTTATGAAGAACTGCGGACACGTTTAGAGAGCAAATTTACATACAGGGGAACTGGCGATAGGATGAATACTCACCTAGCTCACCTCTAGGTCGCACACTTGTTGTGCAGCGCCTCCTGCATGTCAGTGTTCAATGTAGATCTTAAAACTAGGTACTAATCTAAAGGGAAGGGCTTCTTAACCTAAACGAAATAAAAAGGTAGTCAATAGACTGTTTAAAAATGGGATTTATTAAGAAATAGTGGCAATTGCAATAGGGGAGGATGGAAATAATAAACTAGGGGGAAAAAGGAATTAAGCAGGCACGATGTCACTCACCCCACCGTTAATACCGGTCTTCCATGATGATGGTGGCGTTGGGACGCGATATGGGGCCCTCCCCCATATCGGTCCGACGTAGCACAACTCCTATAGAGTGTAGGACTGTAACTCCGTCCCAGTTCCAATAAGAGCGCGGCTTAAGAGCTCCTTCTTCCAAAGAGACCGC
Organism: Meconema thalassinum; assembly: GCA_946902985.2. Classification (NCBI taxonomy): domain Eukaryota; kingdom Metazoa; phylum Arthropoda; class Insecta; order Orthoptera; family Tettigoniidae; genus Meconema; species Meconema thalassinum. Next base: position 596,114,302 of record OX336388.2, on the reverse strand, counting down.
GGCGCGTGTTCGTACCTCTATTTATAAGTAAAAGGTGCGATGTCAGTCCAGTCAGCGGTATGTTGGGAGTGTAATGTCCGCTGTGTCCTGTCCAAGTGCTTGCTGTTGGAGCCTAGGTCTATGACCTACGGCTACTCCGTAGTCGTGTTGCCATGTCGTCTTTTACGTAGTTCCCTCTAATTATATTTTATGTATTTATAGGCACAGTCCTTTCCTAAAGGACTGGGGCCAGGACAAGTCGTCTTCCTGTTTTAATAATCGTCCTCGATTATTGGACTAGACGTGGGGGCGGAAACTTTCTTCTTCTTCTTCTTCTTCTTCTTCTTTTCTTCTTCTTCTTTTTCTTTCCTTTCGTCGATGTGAATTTGTTTTCGATTCGTCGGATCGTCCTTCGTCGCTTCTGGTCTTCTTCGTAGGTGGGGGGATGAGCGAAATTGTACCGTGCTAAGGGTTGGAAGGCGTGGCAAGAGTGTTGGGGTGGTTTGTTTTACAGTCATATCATAGCAGATAGTTCTCTGTATCTGTCTATATCCCATATTGTATGTTTTACAGAATCTGTATTGCCCATTTGGCAGAGTTGAAATTTTCATAAAAGTGTTGACATTGTTTTGTTAAAATTGAAGAAAACTAATAAATGGAATTTCAGCGGAAATATTAATTGAAAGAAATAAAGTTGAAAGATATATCTTTAATGAAATCGCATAGGAAATTTACATTATTAGCACCGTACTCGGACTAGTGCGTGACTTGCGTACGATGCCGTCAAGTCGAGCCGTGCCTCGAGGATGCATACATAACTGTAATTTTCCTACGATGGGAAATGATGCTGTAAGGAGCTTAAATAATGGCGATCCCTTATGAACTAGCACGCGCCCTTTGTAGCGTGTGTAAAAAAGGAAAAGAAAAATGTAGTGTAATGTACTCTAGGCCAAGTGTAGCTATGAGGGTGCGCTACTATGAATAACCTCCTTACAACGTGGGGATGATGAAATAAAATTGTAAAAATATCCTAGAAAACGTGAAATTCCGTCAAAGTTACTTGATGAAGTGCGTAAAAAAAAACATGTAGTTAAGTTATTAAGAGAAAAAAAATTAGCATTGAAGTATTGTTAATAAATAGCTGAAGGCTCCTGCCTAAATCGGCTGACATCCTAGTATGGTTTGTAGGTTTTGACTGCTGTTTGCTGCCATGCGTGTTGTAACTTTGGTCTTGCGTCACGTTCATCCTGGGGGCATCCTGCATGTATGTCCTACTGGGGGATTACAGGATTGTACACCGTATAATTAGTCTGAAATTAGAAATCTCTCTTAACGTTTTGTACAGAGGGATTGGTTTACCCTGCTACCGTTATTTTTATTTTTTTCACTGAAGTTCGAGACGTCGTACGAGTTAATTTCGTTACTTAACGTCTGCATTATGACATATATACTAATATCCTTATAAACTAACGTGCAATATGTATTCATTGACATATTGGCCATTGTGGTCATACACTATACCACGTCTTATATGCGTCGTTGTAAAACTGCAACATGCTTCCTTAAGCATTTAGCTGCGTATATCCTCTTATATTTCGTAGAACTTGAATCCTTTACATTTGTAAAAAAACTTTCTTATATATCGACGTATATCTTTGCTATAGCTGAGAATTAATCCTTAAGTATTATTTTTACACTTTCTCAGCGTGAATTAAGCGACGTATTCGCTTCTTAATCTATAGATATGCAGACATTATGTAAGGATACTCGCACTACGTGTACACTCGGTCGTTAAGTTTAAATAGATTATCGTTAAAATGGCGACTGTTTCGTCGGGAAGTTATTGAAATTGGAAATTATTTATTGCCTCCACGGGCTAACTTGGGAATTCTGTGCACTGTATAGAACTTCAGGAAATATAAATTAACAAGATAATACTATCTGAAAATATATTATCTAAAAAAAAAAGACATTTATTATTGACATGTGATAATTGCCTGTAAAAAATAACACTGTTAATGACATGGTATGTAAGACCCTTTTGTAAAACTTGCCACGTTATATAGGGGGGGGGGGTGATTTACTATCTAACTTAATTCTTAATGCTAAACCTAATAATACTATCTATTCTTAGCTAAATATGCTATATACATGGGGTAAGGTGGAATAACGTGCCTGGACAGGGGTGAAAAAATCTCTTGAAGGGGGGGGGGGGGCGATATATATTAAAGGTATTTCTTAAATATTTAAGCTCTCTCTATATTGTATCCGCAGCCATGAAAATTTTCTAAAGTGTACCTTCAGTGAGGTGGCTACCTCTGCTCCTTAATAAAATTAATAGGGCTGTATCTTTACTGAAATGCCTATCTTTGCTCCGTAAGAAAAATAATGGGGCTGTAACTTCACTGAAATAGTTACTTTTGCTCTTTAATGAAATTAATGGGGGCTGTATCTTTAATTAAATGCCTACCTTTGCTCCATAAAAATATAATGCGGTTGCTCTATATGGAATGCCTAATATTATGCCTGAGTTGCATAGTTTTATATCTTTTACATATCCTGTTGCCTTCTTGTCATATAAAATACGGATGCATGTGATTATGACTTTAACCAAGTGGTGTCACTCTTTATGTAGAAAATCAGCAAATGTGTCCAGCGGTGTAGGTTTCAGATTACCTACTATGCTACAATATCATAAAACGTGTCATTATTTCCTCATGTTAAACATAATACCAAAGAGATATCGTCTGTTGGTAGACTGTCCGTACTTCGATACAGGACGCATTCCATCGGACGTTAAATCCATGCTGTATTGGGTTTATTTTAATATATATATCTCCTAATATCTTACCAGAATACTATAAAGTTATCGGCTGTTGGCAGGCTGTTCGTACTTCGATACAGAACGCATCCCAGTGGCCGTTAAGTTCATTGTGTATTAAGTTTATTTTAATATAAATATCTCCTAATATCTTATCAGAATACTATAAAGTTATCGGCTGTTGGCAGGCTGTTCGTACTTCGATACAGAACGCATCCCAGTGGCCGTTAAATTTATTATGTATTAAGTTTATTTTAATATAAATATCTCCTAATATCTTATCAGAATACTATAAAGTTATCGGCTGTTGGCAGGCTGTTCGTACTTCGATACAGAACAAGTCCCAGCGGCCGTTAAGTTTATTATGTATTAAGTTTGAATTGACCGCCACAAGATGTATAACGTGGAGGGTTTAATTCCCTGAAAGTATTAAAACGAACGTCATCTAGGCGAAAGGGTTGGCTATGTCCTTTCAAAGTTCAGTAGCGTTCTAATATCTGGACTACTTCTTACGTGTTCAGCGGGTTGGCTAGGTCCCTGAATCTGAAATGATAGTCCTCGGTCGCCGGTTGTCATTATTATATTGACCAATATACCTGTAACTAATTACTTCCCTCTGGGTGTGACGTTTCTACTTTTTAGCATTTGTCTTGCGTAAATTGCGGACTTTGGGGCCACGGTGTGGACACTAATCTTATTTATTAATGGCATTTGTTATCAACGTAGGTGTGTTAATATCTCCTTAATCTCCTCCATACTATCCTTATCTCAAAGCGATGTCCTCCCTCGGACCTGCTGCAAGATATCAATAACGTCGTGATCTTGAGGCTGTGCGAACTATTGTGCCAGCTCAAGATATTTATCAACTTCACTTAATACTTCCCTTATCTCAAAGCAAGGTGCACCTTTGGACTTGCTGCAAGATATCAATAACGTCGTGTTCTTGAGGCTGTGCTAACCATTGTGCCAGCTCAAGATATCTATCAACTTTACTTAATATTTCCCTTATCTCAAAGCAATGTTCACCTTTGGACCTGCTGCAAGATATCAATAACGTCGTGTTCTTGAGGCTGTGCTAACCATTGTGCCAGCTCAAGATATCTATAACATATTCCTTCAACTTCACTTCAACTTCACTTAAAACTACTTAATACTTATTACTAATATACTAACGATGATACTCTTGATAACAATTGTCGTACGTTGCGATGTTGCCCTGCTGTGCCCAAGTCCGTGTTTACGCATTTATGCTATACTGATATCGCCGTGCATTTGTCGGCGTTTTTCATAAATTCCTACTGGATTGCTTTCTCACCTGTGTTACTTCGTGAGGGAATGGTGTTTTCTTTGCTAACTGAATGTTCTGTTTGAAATGTACTGATGGAAAAAGAATTCTACCTTAAGAGTGTACTCTACGCTTACATTTTTAAAATCATTAGTGCGTTTTTCAACTATCGCACGCTTCGCATTGAAAACAAAAATAATACAGGCAAACTTATGCAAGGTCATCTGGCGTGTGAGTGAATAGTGCCAGGAATTGAACTCAAGGTGTCTGGCTTCCGCTCGAGTGCGTCTGCACGCTGAGCTAGCGAGATAGTGTCGGGTTTAATGTCCTTGCGGCGGACGGTGTGCTGAGCACGTGTTAGTCATATGGCATATTGGATTGTGTTACAATGGACAAATAAGCATTTCCTCTGTGGTCGGCTTTCAGAACAAAAGAGAAACTGTAGTACGTCTTGACTGAATGCGTTTACAAACTAATTAATGCGGCACCTTGCAGAAATGTGATTGCAAGGTCTCCTAACTCTATGTAAGCATCTAGCCAATACTACCTTCCGCTAAGTTATACTAAAATGGATTCAGAAGAAAATATTTTAGCCTACAATCATATACAATGTATAGTTGCACTGCTGTAAAAAATACAAAGTTATTTATTCATTCCAACTTATTCTATGGGATATCACAATCTTATTCCTAATAGAGCTTCATTGTGGGGGGTTTAATCTGAAATAAGGAGCAATTCTCTGAATATAGTAGGGTAGTTATCAATACCTCTTCCTACTAGGCTTCCGTTAATATTCCTAGTGACTTATTAGATAGGGGTTGTTAATATTCAAATCGCTTGGCGTAAGAGGTGTTTATCGCGAACTCTTAAAAGGGTGGGGGTGGGGGGATTATAATTATTGTGTGAAAAAAATATCCTCTAACTTAATCTACTAAAAAAAATTCTGTTCGGGGGGGATTGAATTTGTCTCACTCGCTTGGCTAATGTAATGAGTATAGGGGGCGTTTAAATATGTATTAGTTACTGGGGCGGGTGTGGGTGGGTACCAAAAATAATATTTGACCCGTACTTCAAAAAATTTTCCTTAATTTTGGGTAAATTTTGCTTGGCTGCATAAGAGGGTTTTTAGGGACCTGTATCGTAGAAATTCGTTGCCTGAACTCCTGTGGGCGTTGTCTGACGACAACGTCACGATACCCCGGGCCTCCTCCATTTGTTAAGGGTGTTTTTGATTGGTGCCTTAACCACCATTTATTAAGGGTGTTTTTGATTTGTTTCTAACCCGCACCTCCCAGTATTTGTTAAGGATGCTTATGAAGAACTGCGGACACGTTTAGAGAGCAAATTTACATACAGGGGAACTGGCGATAGGAATGAATACTCACCTAGCTCACCTCTAGGTCGCACACTTGTTGTGCAGCGCCTCCTGCATGTCAGCGTTCAATGTAGATCTTAAAACTAGGTACTAATCTAAAGGGAAGGGCTTCTTAACCTAAACGAAATAAAAAGGTAGTCAATAGACTGTTTAAAAAGGGGGTTTATTAAGAAATAGTGGCAATTGCAATAGGGGAGGATGGAAATAATAAACTAGGGGGAAAAAGGAATTAAGCAGGCACGATGTCACTCACCCCACCGTTAATACCGGTCTTCCATGATGATGGTGGCGTTGGGACGCGATATGGGGCCCTCCCCCATATCGGTCCGACGTAGCACAACTCCTATAGAGTGTAGGACTGTAACTCCATCCCAGTTCCAATAAGAGCGCGGCTTAAGAGCTCCTTCTTCCAAAGAGACCGCGGCGCGTGTTCGTACCTCTATTTATAAGTAAAAGGTGCGATGTCAGTCCAGTCAGCGGTATGTTGGGAGTGTAATGTCCGCTGTGTCCTGTCCAAGTGCTTGCTGATGGAGCCTAGGTCTATGACCTACGGCTACTCCGTAGTCGTGTTGCCATGTCGTCTTTTACGTAGTTCCCTCTAATTATATTTTATGTATTTATAGGCACAGTCCTTTCCTAAAGGGCTGGGGCCAGGACACTATTTAACCTCTCTCAAGTTGTATAAGATCTGATCTTTTCTGAGTGTAATTTTCCTAATACAATACAACATTTTATTCCTATATAATCACACTCTCAAATTCTACAATTGGCTAAGACATCTAACAAAGAATCAACCTCTTTATTTGAGTCTTCACAATCCCTTTTACATCGATAACTTGGTAATCCAATGTTATTCGAACACTCCACAAAAATTGCGGTGTCAATTCTACTGCAATAACTTGGTAATCCAATGTTATTCAGTCGAACGTGCCAATCGAGCCAATCGTGCCCCACGTTGGGCGCCAATCCTACTGTACCCGATATCCGGATAGTAGGCTGTCAGATATCCGCCCCCTCAATCGGATTGCCAATAATCAATCGCACCGGCACAGCTACATCAATGAAAATGGCACTGACAGATACTATCGAGATTAGAGCACAATAGTTAACAAGAAATTATTGTGGAACACACCAAAATATACGGGGGTTCATACTTACCTTTACTTACCTCTTAAATTTATCTCGGGGACTGGGTTGTCAACTGGATCACTTAAAGTATGCCCACACAATAACCTCCACCATGATATTTAAAATGAACCATAACGAAGACGAGAAACTTTAAACTGCACAATAATTTATTTCACATAAAGAATGATTTTAACAAAAATAAAACAACAAAATCCACGTGGCAATCAGAAGCCATCGTCCATATAATCATGTCCTCCTGTAGGACTTGTATACTCTACATACAATGTTTCAGCTTTCTCAAGCTCATAGCAACGTAAAAATAATAATGCACTTGGAATGGAAACTGGATTTGGGACGAGACACATATATCAATTGTTTTGCGTGTTTATATACTTCACATTTTATTTATAGCCACAAGGCTATTATGGAAACGTCCTTGGCCTCTGTCATACAGTTGTCCGGGCCAGCTGCAATGCACCTGCATCGTCAAAGTGGACTCCCCGTTCGTTCAACCCTAGCATAAGCGAGTTACCTCAGAGCTTGGCTCTCCTTTTCAAAACACGTAAATGTTCACATCTCAACTGAAATATTATCACGCAAATCTTTTAAATGCTCCATTCAAACACCAGTGGATTACTCCAACAATCCCAAATCATGTTTAATTGTTCAAACCACTTGTTTAATTAGCGTTGTTTAGAGTATAAAAACAAAACTCTTAATGTTAATAACAAAAGTTCATTAATTATTTATAACAATAATAAATTGTTTATAACAATGTCAAATGACAATTGAAAATTTTATACACGCCTCTATTAATCACTATCATTTCAAATTATTATTAAAGTTATTTACAAAATTATTTACAATATTATATTGTTTATATTATTTATACAAGAAATACATTAAACCACACATTTATCCGGTTGATAATTACTCAAATCGTGGTGATATAATCGACCAATGAAGGTTAGTTATATTTAACTGTCAAATTCAGGTTTAATAAGGTTTAATAATAATGATTAATATTTGTGACGGTAACCTCCATTCAAAATCTTTATCACAAATTATTTAACACTCTTGTTAATTTTAACAGTATCTTCATATGAATAACTTTCAAAGAACCAGAACAATACATTCAGCGGGAAAATACTTCGCTCAAAACGCACAAAATTGCACAAAAATTGGCCCAAAATTCATCATATATCTTCATATATATGGCATAAAAATCTTCCAAACTACATACAAAAACCTCCACTTATAAATTCATCAACTTCATTAATTACTGTGGGAACCTCCTTCATTATTCCAGGGCATTATTCATCAGCGACATTTACATGTTCACTGAACTAACGATTATACATCCATTGTTCCTCTTTAAAAATTCTTATATTCATCAATTGTATTAAGGACTGTTATTATTTAACCTTCGTGGGTTTCATTCATGAATCGATATGAAGTAAAAATTTGCCAATCACAAATAAATTTAATAGCAAATACGATTAGACACTCCTCCCTGGTCTATCAAAATTGAGATTAATATCTTCAAAGTAACGCAGTATAAAAATACTACCTTCAATCAAAGTTCAACTAAACTGCATGAATAGTCGAATAGAATACAATTAGACTGTGGAATGCAAACATTATTGTTCCAATCTATAATTGAGAAAAACTCCTATCAAATGTTCATTACTATAGTGTATTCAATAAATCGTAATCAAAGTTCATATTTCAGAAAATTGTCTATAATGCAATGGTAAATGTCTATGTTGCAATCATGTTCATAAGACGACTAGTATTTCAAAGATCGTCGATATCGTAATAGATTTTAACGCTCTAAAATCATTTAATTTTTCTTCTTTCTTGAGGATGACAGAAAATTGGTCAAAGTAATTTATTGAATAGAATTACTTTAATAGAATGACACGCTGTCTGAATTCAAATCTGCCATAGCAAATCGTTAACTTTACAGTCAAATCGTGACTACAAAAATGTGCAAATTACTGAAATAATTTAATATCAGTCTCAACTGATCCAAAATTATTTAGGAATGCCAATGACATAACAATGTCTCAACAAATCGTAGAAAAAGGCATAAATCATCGAAGTGTACTGAGTACAGAAATATCTAGCAAGAAAATGGGGCAAAATATAGGACAGAAAAATATGGGAAGAATGGTTGCTCAGATATCGCTACAAGACTCAAATAATACAAGAAACATTCACGACTACCTTATCTGTTGATTGAAGTTCTAGAGGAAAGTTTTCAAAGAAAACTGCTGTTGGTTCCATTTCACCAGCGTAAAGATGTGCTCCGTCCTCGAACCTGGAAACAGCGTCCTCGGAGAATCGAACTGCTTCCTTCTCCGAAAATTGCACTGCTCCATGTATACGAAAAACATCCTTCTGGCAAAACTCTTCTTTGTGAGCCGGGACAACCCTGGCTTCTCTTGAAAGTTCCCTGAAGTTCTAGTAGGAATTCGCCATGAAGTTTATTGTAGTTATTTCCGCAGAAATATTCATAATCGTGGAGTATGATAATATTTCCACTGTCATCTGGTATAATTCATCGATGGATTCACGATGCATGACTGTAGTTGGATGTTCACTACATGCTCGCTTTTGTAGAATGACGTTTAACGAAGTTCCATGCTGTTATTTCACTCCAACGATATATGTCCCAATTGCATTAAAGCCTTAGCCTTCCATCTCAACTTCCGTTATAATCATTGAAAGCACTGCAAGATTATAATGTTCCATAGTAGACTGTATCGTTGTAATACCAAACGTATTCTCCAATATCACTGTTGCAATCCACGTGTCAGACGTAGTGTTTAATGTGGAATTTTAAAAGTGTTTCTCATGTGGCGAGAAAATCACTTTTGTTGGCAGCCTTAAAGTGCCAATATCTTTCGAAGTATAACTGTGAAATTGTTCAAATCTTCTACACACCTCAATGTTGTACTGCCCAATAGAACTATAATAAAGGCTGAAGTTAACTCTTGATTTGTTATCAGGTAGAAACGTTTATGTGAGCGTTTCAACTTCACCTAGTTTCGAGCAGCGTAAAATGGAACTGCTCCGTGTTCGTTCGATGCGCCGGGCTTTAACCACACGCTAAAGACAACTTGCTTCACTTATTCACTCGAAAATGACTCTATGACATCTGAAATATATATGCGGTATCAGCGGTATGAGAGATATGAGAGCTACTCTATCCTGTGCACGACCTTTTATCAACTTCTTAAGGGGCGTATCCATCCCTTCCATAGCCTGTTGCTGCGTCATTGCTAAAAGTTTTAACTTTGGCTATACTTGACGGATTTTCAAATTTCAAAAACTCAAAATTAATTTCTTCAAAATTCCAAATCAATGCCATAACTGAAAATAGATTTCCACAAATCTGCATGCCAAAAGTAATCAAATATCGTAGTTTCAGCAATCTCCGTCTTCCTTCCAAACTATCGTTCATTGGTTCGAGTCTCTCCTCCAATAGCGTAACTTCTTCCTTAGCACAATACCTTGTTTCCTGCGACTGCGTCGTAAATCTAAGATCTTTCTCGAACAAAATCATGACGTCACCAAGAATCTCAGCTCAACCAGCCTACTTGCATGAATTCTACGTCATCCGTGCCTACGTCATGAATATCCACGTCACAACTATGACATTCATAACTTTACTCATATTTGCCAATACAGCCATCGTGGTCTCAATATAATTCAATTTACGGGGGCAGTACAACGACGAGACGAAGCCCCTCGGTGCCAGAAATAAAACTCTAGGGTCCTCGAAAACTACATTATAAGGCTCTTAAACCAACAGTTTCTGAAACATTCCCAGAAAACTAATTAAATTTAATTTAACAAACTAATGAAGGAATGCAAATCCGTAACCATGACAACATTATCTCAAGGGGTGGCATCCAACTTTCCATCTATTTCAGTAAGAAGCAATTTATTACATTTATTACATTTCTGTGAAAGTTTGCAAATATAAGGTTATCACGGAACCAACGTAGACTGTATAATTCACCAATGCAATTAAGGGGGTCAAGGGGTAATCTAGGATTTTTTCATGCAATTTTCACGTGCGACATATAGTACAGAAGGTCTATTATATCTCCAAACAACACAACATTATTTTCAAAAATTCCTGAATTGAATCAGTATTTTTTGCGGCTTTTAGGAATTTGGGCCATTTGAGACTAAAGAACCTGAATTTTCATGCACCACAAGCTTTTATAATTTATGATAGAGGTCTTCCTGTGTATGGGGACCAAACACAACGTAGAGGGTCAGTTTTTATGTGACGTGTATTGCGTTTCATCTACAAGACTTTCAATTATATTTCATGTCACGAAGTACACGTTAGGTGAATTTAGTTTGAGAGCACATTTCAACTAATCTTTTTTCTTTTCTTTTTTGTCGACATACGGGTTCATCGTAAGGACGATTTTCTTTGATACTGTGTGGTAGATATCACCCAGAAATCCAAATATGGGTATATGTTGTAGAAAATAGAATTGTCTGTCTGTCTTTCTGTGTAGTGTATTGTACAGGGCCGGGGGGCTGCACCCCCTGAAAGCCACCCCCCATCATCTATTAAAACCACCCCTAACTGGCAAACATCATAAGTCCAGAACAGTACCTTTTACACAGCAAGGGCGGCCGACCAGCTCGGGAGGCTAGCCAACCACTTGCAACACACTCATAAACATCTACACTATAACTAACTGGGGCAGCTATGTCAGTGGAATGCTGACTGTGCAACGGCAGGACCTATAAGAAGTGAGGCCTTTTGGGAACTGTATCTGTCATACAGTGTGTGTCGCCGAAGGCCCTGTTCCAGCTGCTATCATCAGGTGAGCATCAGCAAGTGTTCGGATATCCTTAACTTTGTAACACCCATCCACAAACTTGTACACTTAACTTGTACCATTATTCACATTATTTACATTCCCCTAAAAGGGGACTTACAATTGCATACTGACCAATAAAACACTTGGTCAGTAATCTACACTTTGTACTCATAATTACTCGCCTCTTCACATCCTAATACCCTTCCTGACCTCCGTCACGATTGACCGTGACTAGTAGCCAGTAATTGCTTGCGCAGGCTGCATTATGTTTCCCGCACGCGACTGCCTAGCAGCGAGTCGCTGACACAAGCAGGTCTGTTATATAACTCATTCCAACCAGCTGATAGGCCGGCACGTTGGCCTGCACTCAGAGGTTCATCCCCCTATAGACTCTTGCATCTTAGCAGGAACACCCCCTAGCATTTCAACACCAAACAACACGCTACACTGGTCAGCTCTCCCAGCTACGGGAAGCCGCCATCATTTAGAAACAACCTTCCAAATTAATACAATAACACTAATATTTAGTTCCCTAAACAACCCCCACAACTAAGGGATCTAAAACATTTTGGTGGAGACGCGGCTACTACGCACAGTAAGGGTAGGACTCATACAACGAGCCCTCGTAGTAGAAACGACCCCTACCGCACGCAGCCAAGCGAGACTAATTTTTTTTCTCTCTCCTACATTACGTCCTACATGTTTTTTATTACACGAGAGTTTGTATTATTACACCCACCCCCACCCTCCCCATAGTGCAAAATCAGTGGAAATTAAATGACCACATTTAGAACCACACTAAGAGACTTTGCGCACCATTTGTCGGCTAGGACAACTCCACTCTTGCCGAAGTTAAAAATTAAGAACAGTGACTTGATAACTGACCAGACTGCAGTACAACTTCTTAGGGACCTCGAATTCAAGACATCAGAGATCCGCGCTCAACACCCTGCAGCGGCAGCACAAGTTATACATTTTACACGATCCCAGGCCAGTGAACAAAGACAAGAGTCACCAATATTCAGCGCTAGTGAAGTAGATTGCTTACCAACGCTCCATCCCCTATTGTTGCAGCAACTACAAATCACAGAGCAGAAAACTGATAATCTGCTCGAGCGCATCACACAGTTACTAGAGACAGACACTGTTAGATCAGACAATCATACGACAGAGGCAGTTCTAGACATCCACACTATTCTGGAAACAGTGAAACAGGACTTAGACAGGACTGTACACGTAGTCAAATCCACACAGTACGACAACACACCATCAATCAGTGCCGATATATCAGGTGACGAGCCACCTTGTAACGTAACACAAGTGTCGTACACGGGAAGCGAGGCTAATTCCCCTCTGAATAACACAAACACCTCGGCACACGATAGCGGTGCGAACAGCATAGACAGATCACAATCACTACACAGCCAACAAGAGGCAGCTGAACACGAGATGAACAGACACACAGAATACCCCATGATCCACCCCACAAAGTTCACGGGGGAAGGCCAGGATCCCGAGGAATACCTCAAGGCCTTCAATAGAACGGCTCGGATCAATGGTTGGAGCGATGAAGTCCGAAAACGGCTCCTCCCTGCATACCTCACGAAGGCGGCCATGACATGGTATGAGCTCCATGAGGACACACTAGAAGCTTCCACATGGGAGGAAATCACTTTATTGTTGAAAAGTGAATTCCAGCTCATACCAGATGATGACGACCTGTACGACCAAATTAGACAGAGGTCACAGGGACCTAAAGAAAGTGCCCAGGCGTACATCAACGTCAAGTTGATAATGTGCGATAAATATAACGCAGCTATGACGAACAAGCAGAAAGTCAAGCTGTTAATGCAGGGCCTCAGACCATCCATCGTAGACAAGTTGTGCATTATGAAAAACCCCTCGGTCCAACACATGCTGGAGAACATAAAGACAATAGAGGCAGGGAAAAAGATCACGGAAAAAGCTACGGAGAAAGCCGTGGATCAGCACTTTCATCCACAAAAGGACGACACTAGTCATAAGATGGATGAGTTAGTGGACCGGATGGAAAAGTTAACAATAGCCGCCATCCAAGCAGGCGGGAGACCGCTAAGGGATGAGCACGCAGACACGGAGGAGCGCTATTATCCTGAGAGGGACAGGGGTACACGGAGAGGAGACCCTACGGGAGGGAGGAAAATTACTACCCTCCACGGCGGCCAACAACACCACACGCACAGGATAGGCCACACTACCCTCCGCGATACTCACCGGTATCATACGCGGACACAGAGCCGACATACCCCTCACGGCGACCACCATCCCCGTACACACAGGAATACTACCCTGAGGAGTACGAGCACACCATCCCCCGGCGAAGCAGCCCGCCACCAAGCAGACAGGGCTATGCTGCCCCACAATACAGGGCAGACAGGGAATATCGGGAAAACTCACCCCCAAGCAGGCAAGGCTATGCAGTCCCGCAGTACCGGGGAAATGGGGAGTATCGGGAGAACCCGCCCCCACGCAGGCAAAGCTATGCACCCCCACAATATAGGGGAAATGGGGACCGTCGAGGAAACCCACCCCCGACCAGACAGGGATATACACCTTCCCAGTACAGGGAAAAGGGGAATCGCCGGGAAAACCCGCCCCCGCAGCAGCAAACATACACCTCACCTTGGAGGAGACAGGAAAACGGAGCACCGGGCAATAACCGACAGACATGGAAAGCCACAAAAGGTCGGGACAATACAAACACACACCCAAAGGGCCCGGAACACTACCCCCTCCCTGACGAACACCCGAGGGAGTTTAGGGATGAGGCACCCCGCCGGGCAGATAGGGGGGCCATACATACCAAACCTAGCTACACACCGCAAGCGGGAAGTTGGCGCAGCCACCCCGAGGGGGGGGGGCGCACATACAGTACGGGGAGACGAACACCCACGTTTCGAAAAAAACGATTAGACGGGGAGGTTCGGCCAGCTGATAAAGCGGCTGAGGTTCCTCCCCCAACACAACACCAAAAAGGCCCTTCCCCCAAACAAGCTCGTAAGAGTAAGGGGAAAACGCAGCCAGCTAAAGCCAAGGCTGACGATCCGCCCCCGGGCCATTTCCACACACACCCCGTACAAGGAGACGGAAACTGTCTGTTTAGGGCCATGAGCTTCCTAGTCCGGAACACCGAGGATCATGATAGGGACTACAGACAGGAAACGGTCCAACATATCCTGGCCAACTGGAAAGAGTACCGAGATTTTGTATCGGACGAGCGGGAAAACCCATTCCAGACCGGGGCGGACTATAAAAAATACATGGGCAAGGACGGTACCTATGCCAGCGCCGTAGAGGTGACCGCTCTCGGCAAGGTACTCCGAGCAAACATACATGTATACACTGATGTGCACTCGCCACCGCTATTTACTACTGCGGGATTTGACAGGGACCTACACATATTGTTTACAGGGAATCCGAAGGCGGGACACTATACGCCCCTCACAATCACGCGCGAACAGGCTGAGAGCAAACCCACACCCTCCAAACAGAAAACCTTACCCCCTACACCACAACACAGTGCGGGAACTGACCCCACACAGGCGCAGGACGCGAGCTCACTTGGCATTGGGAAGCCAGCAACAGGAGTCGAACTTGCGACCGCCTGGGACAAAAAACGGGGTAACAAGGGCAAACGTAGAGTCACATTTGCAGACACATCTTCCCAAGAGGAAGAAAACAACAGCACACCTACACAAAAGCTGGGAACGGTCAGTACATTAAACGTTCGCCAGCAGACTTCTATTTTCACAGCGCGGGCGATTAAGAGAGCAGGCAATGTACTCGGTGAGCGCACTGTGCTGACCGAGCCAAAGTACTCGGGACAGGAAGTAACCCGAGAGGGCAAGCGGGCCAGGTACGATAAGCGGCCAGCTTTATGCCTTCCCAGCGCAGATGTTACGCCAGTAGCAACAACAACAGCATACACCCTACACAACACATCTTTGCAGGGCAATGGATTCCAGGTATCGGCCCTCACGATACACGCCAGCATAAATGACCAAAGGGTGCAGGCCCTAATTGACACTGGGGCAGCGGTAAGTTGTGTAAATAGAAAACACGTTACCGAAGGGCAAATACACGGTGTCACGAGTGACATCCGGCTGGTAGCGGCCAATGCTCAGACGCTAGAAAACGCGGGGGTGGCAAACATACATTTCAGGCTAGACCACTTTGCCACAACACACCCCATGTTCATCATAGAACATCTTTCTGCGTCAGCCATAATTGGCATAGATTTCTTCGCTAAGCATGAGGCTAGCATAAATTTCGCTAGCGGTAAGATGCTTTTAAAGCATGATCAGAGGCTAACCACACATCCCCTGATATACACCAGGAACACAGATGGGATTCGAGCGGAGCGAGAAATTCGCGAGCACCAGGCCTCTACACTGCACACTATCAGCCAACACACAGACACACACACAGATAAGGCGGCCAAGCAGACCCACAGACAGGACCTGACTCCGGAACAAAATAAAAGGCTCACGGAGCTCCTGGAGACCAACAGGGATATTTTTGCCCGTTCGATGAAGGATCTCGCAGTGACAGACCTCATCGAACACCACGTCACACTCACCAGTGACCGGCCAGTACATCAGCCTCCCTTCAGGGTGAGCCAGAAGGAGAGACACGCCATCGACGCTCAGATCACAGAGATGCTCGAGGCAGGGGTCATTGTCCCCGTTATTTCAAACTACAGCGCTCCAGTTTTGCTGACCAAAAACGGGACGGATCCCACAGGTTTTGTACTGATTACCGTAGGCTCAATAAGTTAGTCGAAAATGATAGTTATCCACTACCAAGGGCAGACACCTATTTGGATGCCCTTGGCGGGGCTAGTTGGTTCAGTTCGATGGATTGTTATAGTGGATTCTATTCAATCCCCGTCTATGAACCGGATAGGCACAAGCTGGCGTTCGTTACAGAGAACGGTCTATATACCTTTACAAGGTTACCAATGGGCCTCCGTAACGCCAGCCAAACCTTCCAAAAGCTAGTGGATAAGACATTTTCAGGTCTAAAATGGCGTTCCGTATTAGTCTACGTGGACGGCATAACCTTTGACGAGCATATCGTACATTTGGAGGAGGCTTTCGCAAGGATTAGAGAAGCCAAACTAAGGCTTAAACCTGCGAAATGTCAATTTGCCAGAGAGCAGATTAACATATTGGGCCACATTGTAAACAGAGAGGGCATTATTCCCGACCCAGCGAAAACTGACGCAATAACGGGCATCCCAATGCCCACAAATTTGAAACAATTGCGCAATTTTATTGGGCTGGCATCGTATTACAGAAAATATATCTACAGGTTTGCGTACATCGCCCACCCCCTAACTGAACTCACACGTGAAAAAACGCCCTTCAGCATTAAACAGGAACACATAGATGCCTTCAACACCCTGAAGCAACTATTGACCTAACCACCATTACTGCAACACTTCCATAGTGATAGGCCCACCTTTTTACACGTGGATGCCAGCCAGTACGGGCTGGGGGCGGCCCTATTGCAGGAAGACGCTGAAGGGCGCATACGGCCCGTAGCTTACGCTAGCAGGAAACTAACGGCCGTTGAGTCTAGATACTCTGCCACAGAGCGGGAAATGCTGGCATTTTCGTGGGGAGTGAACTATTTCAGGGTATACCTCTATGGTATCCAGTTCACGGTAGTGACTGACCACGCGAGCTTGCTTTTTTGGGATAAATTCAAAAACCCAAACTCGCGGCTCAATAGGTTTATATTCCGCCTGTATGAATATAACTTCGTGGTCAAACACAAGAAAGGCGCTACACACCTAGACGCAGATGGGTTGTCTAGGCTGCCAGTAGCCGATCCCCCGGATGACAGTAAGGACCACTAATGGGACGACATGCCCACTTTTGCCCTGACGGTGGTTAACATCAAACAGGAGCAAGAAAGTGATCCATACTTGAAACAGATTCTATTGGCATTAAAAAACTTGGATAAGGTGTATTCCAAGACAGCACGGCTGTCTAGGCGATTTTTCCTAGACAAAGACGGGGTACTGAAATTTAAGCCCACAGCCATGCACGATAATGCACCCATAGCAGTTCCGGAGTCATTGAAAGAGAATATCATGATCGGACACCACAATAGCCCACTGGCAGGGGCACATTTGGGTACGCATAAAACATACCTTAGAATCCGGGACAAGTATTATTGGGTAAACATGAAGGCCGACATAGACACCTTCGTAAAGACATGTCACACTTGTCAGCGATTCAAAACAAGGCCTGGCAAGCCTCATGGATTACTCAACCCAATTCCCGTAGGAGAGATATTTCACAGAGTCGGGATAGACGTTAAAGGCCCCATTACGACATCTCAAAAAGGCAATAAATACATACTGGTCGCCACCGAGTATCTCACCCGGTACATGATAACAAAGGCCGTGCCCAAAGCAGACACAAACAGCATAGTCGAATTCTTATTCGACATAGTTACACGATATGGCCTATTCCAAACCCTACTATCCGATAGAGGTACCATTTTCACCTCGAGAGTGCTCCAACAGTTTTTGGAGGTACTCAGGATAAGGGCATACACGACCACGAGTTTTTCCCCACAAACCAACGGTCTAACAGAAAGTATGAATAAAATAATCGGAATTGCATTAGCTAAATTTACAGGGGACACAGGGACAGACTGGGATGACTATCTGCAGCCCATCACATTTAGTTACAACACCTCCATATCCACGGCCACAAAACACTCTCCACACTTCCTGTTGCATGGGTACACACCCAAAAGTCCCATAGACAATATATGCATCCCACAGGACACTCACCCGGACAATGCCGCCCGGCTAGAGCACTTGCAGATAGCCCGCATGGACGCTAGAAAGAACATAGCCGCGGCGCAGAAAAAGCAAAAAGAACGGTACGATCGGCAAAGAAAGACCGTGGAATACACACCCGGGCAATTGGTTATGGTCTCCAATTCGGCCCGTAAGAAAAATGTGTCTGAGTTCCTCCTGCCACGCTGGTCAGGTTCCTTCAAAGTTTGCAGGAAGGTATCTGACCTAAATTACATAGTCAGCGTGCGCCATGGGCGAAAACTCATCAAAGACACCATACACGCCCGCCGTATGAAGGCATATCACACCCGAAAAACAACACCTACACGTAAAGGCGGGAACACTGTCAAGAGGAAGGGAAATGATCCCACTGGCAGACGGGAAAAGAAATGTGATTGCAAGGTCTCCTAACTCTATGTAAGCATCTAGCCAATACTACCTTCCGCTATGTTATACTAAAATGGATTCAGAAGAAAATATTTTAGCCTACAATCATATACAATGTATAGTTGCACTGCTGTAAAAAATACAAAGTTATTTATTCATTCCAACTTATTCTATGGGATATCACAATCTTATTCCTAATAGAGCTTCATTGTGGGGGGTTTAATCTGAAATAAGGAGCAATTCTCTGAATATAGTAGGGTAGTTATCAATACCTCTTCCTACTAGGCTTCCGTTAATATTCCTAGTGACTTATTAGATAGGGGTTGTTAATATTCAAATCGCTTGGCGTAAGAGGTGTTTATCGCGAACTCTTAAAAGGGTGGGGGTGGGGGGATTATAATTATTGTGTGAAAAAAATATCCTCTAACTTAATCTACTAAAAAAAATTCTGTTCGGGGGGGATTGAAATTGTCTCACTCGCTTGGCTAATGTAATGAGTATAGGGGGCGTTTAAATATGTATTAGTTACTGGGGCGGGTGTGGGTGGGTACCAAAAATAATATTTGACCCGTACTTCAAAAAATTTTCCTTAATTTTGGGTAAATTTTGCTTGGCTGCATAAGAGGGTTTTTAGGGACCTGTATCGTAGAAATTCGTTGCCTGAACTCCTGTGGGCGTTGTCTGACGACAACGTCAAGATACCCCGGGCCTCCTCCATTTGTTAAGGGTGTTTTTGATTGGTGCCTTAACCACCATTTATTAAGGGTGTTTTTGATTTGTTTCTAACCCGCACCTCCCAGTATTTGTTAAGGATGCTTATGAAGAACTGCGGACACGTTTAGAGAGCAAATTTACATACAGGGGAACTGGCGATAGGAATGAATACTCACCTAGCTCACCTCTAGGTCGCACACTTGTTGTGCAGCGCCTCCTGCATGTCAGCGTTCAATGTAGATCTTAAAACTAGGTACTAATCTAAAGGGAAGGGCTTCTTAACCTAAACGAAATAAAAAGGTAGTCAATAGACTGTTTAAAAAGGGGGTTTATTAAGAAATAGTGGCAATTGCAATAGGGGAGGATGGAAATAATAAACTAGGGGGAAAAAGGAATTAAGCAGGCACGATGTCACTCACCCCACCGTTAATACCGGTCTTCCATGATGATGGTGGCGTTGGGACGCGATATGGGGCCCTCCCCCATATCGGTCCGACGTAGCACAACTCCTATAGAGTGTAGGACTGTAACTCCGTCCCAGTTCCAATAAGAGCGCGGCTTAAGAGCTCCTTCTTCCAAAGAGACCGCGGCGCGTGTTCGTACCTCTATTTATAAGTAAAAGGTGCGATGTCAGTCCAGTCAGCGGTATGTTGGGAGTGTAATGTCCGCTGTGTCCTGTCCAAGTGCTTGCTGATGGAGCCTAGGTCTATGACCTACGGCTACTCCGTAGTCGTGTTGCCATGTCGTCTTTTACGTAGTTCCCTCTAATTATATTTTATGTATTTATAGGCACAGTCCTTTCCTAAAGGGCTGGGGCCAGGACACTATTTAACCTCTCTCAAGTTGTATAAGATCTGATCTTTTCTGAGTGTAATTTTCCTAATACAATACAACATTTTATTCCTATATAATCACACTCTCAAATTCTACAATTGGCTAAGACATCTAACAAAGAATCAACCTCTTTATTTGAGTCTTCACAATCCCTTTTACATCGATAACTTGGTAATCCAATGTTATTCGAACACTCCACAAAAATTGCGGTGTCAATTCTACTGCAATAACTTGGTAATCCAATGTTATTCAGTCGAACGTGCCAATCGAGCCAATCGTGCCCCACGTTGGGCGCCAATCCTACTGTACCCGATATCCGGATAGTAGGCTGTCAGATATCCGCCCCCTCAATCGGATTGCCAATAATCAATCGCACCGGCACAGCTACATCAATGAAAATGGCACTGACAGATACTATCGAGATTAGAGCACAATAGTTAACAAGAAATTATTGTGGAACACACCAAAATATACGGGGGTTCATACTTACCTTTACTTACCTCTTAAATTTATCTCGGGGACTGGGTTGTCAACTGGATCACTTAAAGTATGCCCACACAATAACCTCCACCATGATATTTAAAATGAACCATAACGAAGACGAGAAACTTTAAACTGCACAATAATTTATTTCACATAAAGAATGATTTTAACAAAAATAAAACAACAAAATCCACGTGGCAATCAGAAGCCATCGTCCATATAATCATGTCCTCCTGTAGGACTTGTATACTCTACATACAATGTTTCAGCTTTCTCAAGCTCATAGCAACGTAAAAATAATAATGCACTTGGAATGGAAACTGGATTTGGGACGAGACACATATATCAATTGTTTTGCGTGTTTATATACTTCACATTTTATTTATAGCCACAAGGCTATTATGGAAACGTCCTTGGCCTCTGTCATACAGTTGTCCGGGCCAGCTGCAATGCACCTGCATCGTCAAAGTGGACTCCCCGTTCGTTCAACCCTAGCATAAGCGAGTTACCTCAGAGCTTGGCTCTCCTTTTCAAAACACGTAAATGTTCACATCTCAACTGAAATATTATCACGCAAATCTTTTAAATGCTCCATTCAAACACCAGTGGATTACTCCAACAATCCCAAATCATGTTTAATTGTTCAAACCACTTGTTTAATTAGCGTTGTTTAGAGTATAAAAACAAAACTCTTAATGTTAATAACAAAAGTTCATTAATTATTTATAACAATAATAAATTGTTTATAACAATGTCAAATGACAATTGCAAATTTTATACACGCCTCTATTAATCACTATCATTTCAAATTATTATTAAGGATATTTACAAAATTATTTACAATATTATATTGTTTATATTATTTATACAAGAAATACATTAAACCACACATTTATCCGGTTGATAATTACTCAAATCGTGGTGATATAATCGACCAATGAAGGTTAGTTATATTTAACTGTCAAATTCAGGTTTAATAAGGTTTAATAATAATTATTAATATTTGTGACGGTAACCTCCATTCAAAATCTTTATCACAAATTATTTAACACTCTTGTTAATTTTAACAGTATCTTCATATGAATAACTTTCAAAGAACCAGAACAATACATTCAGCGGGAAAATACTTCGCTCAAAACGCACAAAATTGCACAAAAATTGGCCCAAAATTCATCATATATCTTCATATATATGGCATAAAAATCTTCCAAACTACATACAAAAACCTCCACTTATAAATTCATCAACTTCATTAATTACTGTGGGAACCTCCTTCATTATTCCAGGGCATTATTCATCAGCGACTTTTACATGTTCACTGAACTAACGATTATACATCCATTGTTCCTCTTTAAAAATTCTTATATTCATCAATTGTATTAAGGACTGTTATTATTTAACCTTCGTGGGTTTCATTCATGAATCGATATGAAGTAAAAATTTGCCAATCACAAATAAATTTAATAGCAAATACGATTAGACACTCCTCCCTGGTCTATCAAAATTGAGATTAATATCTTCAAAGTAACGCAGTATAAAAATACTACCTTCAATCAAAGTTCAACTAAACTGCATGAATAGTCGAATAGAATACAATTAGACTGTGGAATGCAAACATTATTGTTCCAATCTATAATTGAGAAAAACTCCTATCAAATGTTCATTACTATAGTGTATTCAATAAATCGTAATCAAAGTTCATATTTCAGAAAATTGTCTATAATGCAATGGTAAATGTCTATGTTGCAATCATGTTCATAAGACGACTAGTATTTCAAAGATCGTCGATATCGTAATAGATTTTAACGCTCTAAAATCATTTAATTTTTCTTCTTTCTTGAGGATGACAGAAAATTGGTCAAAGTAATTTATTGAATAGAATTACTTTAATAGAATGACACGCTGTCTGAATTCAAATCTGCCATAGCAAATCGTTAACACAAAAATGTGCAAATTACTGAAATAATTTAATATCAGTCTCAACTGATCCAAAATTATTTAAGAATGCCAATGACATAACAATGTCTCAACAAATCGTAGAAAAAGGCATAAATCATCGAAGTGTACTGAGTACAGAAATATCTAGCAAGAAAATGGGGCAAAATATAGGACAGAAAAATATGGGAAGAATGGTTGCTCAGATATCGCTACAAGACTCAAATAATACAAGAAACATTCACGACTACCTTATCTGTTGATTGAAGTTCTAGAGGAAAGTTTTCAAAGAAAACTGCTGTTGGTTCCATTTCACCAGCGTAAAGATGTGCTCCGTCCTCGAACCTGGAATCAGCGTCCTCGGAGAATCGAACTGCTTCCTTCTCCGAAAATTGCACTGCTCCATGTATGCGAAAAACATCCTTCTGGCAAAACTCTTCTTTGTGAGCCGGGACAACCCTGGCTTCTCTTGAAAGTTCCCTGAAGTTCTAGTAGGAATTCGCCATGAAGTTTATTGTAGTTATGTCCGCAGAAATATTCATAATCGTGGAGTATGATAATATTTCCACTGTCATCTGGTATAATTCATCGATGGATTCACGATGCATGACTGTAGTTAGATGTTCACTACATGCTCGCTTTTGTAGAATGACGTTTAACGAAGTTCCATGCTGTTATTTCACTCCAACGATATATGTCCCAATTGCATTAAAGCCTTAGCCTTCCATCTCAACTTCCGTTATAATCATTGAAAGCACTGCAAGATTATAATGTTCCATAGTAGACTGTATCGTTGTAATACCAAACGTATTCTCCAATATCACTGTTGCAATCCACGTGTCAGACGTAGTGTTTAATGTGGAATTTTAAAAGTGTTTCTCATGTGGCGAGAAAATCACTTTTGTTGGCAGCCTTAAAGTGCCAATATCTTTCGAAGTATAACTGTGAAATTGTTCAAATCTTCTACACACCTCAATGTTGTACTGCCCAATAGAACTATAATAAAGGCTGAAGTTAACTCTTGATTTGTTATCAGGTAGAAACGTTTATGTGAGCGTTTCAACTTCACCTAGTTTCGAGCAGCGTAAAATGGAACTGCTCCGTGTTCGTTCGATGCGCCGGGCTTTAACCACACGCTAAAGACAACTTGCTTCACTTATTCACTCGAAAATGACTCTATGACATCTGAAATATATATGCGGTATCAGCGGTATGAGAGATATGAGAGCTCCTCTATCCTGTGCACGACCTTTTATCAACTTCTTAAGGGGCGTATCCATCCCTTCCATAGCCTGTTGCTGCGTCATTGCTAAAAGTTTTAACTTTGGCTATACTTGACGGATTTTCAAATTTCAAAAACTCAAAATTAATTTCTTCAAAATTCCAAATCAATGCCATAACTGAAAATAGATTTCCACAAATCTGCATGCCAAAAGTAATCAAATATCGTAGTTTCAGCAATCTCCGTCTTCCTTCCAAACTATCGTTCATTGGTTCGAGTCTCTCCTCCAATAGCGTAACTTCTTCCTTAGCACAATACCTTGTTTCCTGCGACTGCGTCGTAAATCTAAGATCTTTCTCGAACAAAATCATGACGTCACCAAGAATCTCAGCTCAACCAGCCTACTTGCATGAATTCTACGTCATCCGTGCCTACGTCATGAATATCCACGTCACAACTATGACATTCATAACTTTACTCATATTTGCCAATACAGCCATCGTGGTCTCAATATAATTCAATTTACGGGGGCAGTACAACGACGAGACAAAGCCCCTCGGTGCCAGAAATAAAACTCTAGGGTCCTCGAAAACTACATTATAAGGCTCTTAAACCAACAGTTTCTGAAACATTCCCAGAAAACTAATTAAATTTAATTTAACAAACTAATGAAGGAATGCAAATCCGTAACCATGACAACATTATCTCAAGGGGTGGCATCCAACTTTCCATCTATTTCAGTAAGAAGCAATTTATTACATTTATTACATTTCTGTGAAAGTTTGCAAATATAAGGTTATCACGGAACCAACGTAGACTGTATAATTCACCAATGCAATTAAGGGGGTCAAGGGGTAATCTAGGATTTTTTCATGCAATTTTCACGTGCGACATATAGTACAGAAGGTCTATTATATCTCCAAACAACACAACATTATTTTCAAAAATTCCTGAATTGAATCAGTATTTTTTGTGGCTTTTAGGAATTTGGGCCATTTGAGACTAAAGAACCTGAATTTTCATGCACCACAAGCTTTTATAATTTATGATAGAGGTCTTCCTGTGTATGGGGACCAAACACAACGTAGAGGGTCAGTTTTTATGTGACGTGTATTGCGTTTCATCTACAAGACTTTCAATTCTATTTCATGTCAGGAAGTACACGTTAGGTGAATTTAGTTTGAGAGCACATTTCAACTAATCTTTTTTCTTTTCTTTTTTGTCGACATACGGGTTCATCGTAAGGACGATTTTCTTTGATACTGTGTGGTAGATATCACCCAGAAATCCAAATATGGGTATATGTTGTAGAAAATAGAATTGTCTGTCTGTCTTTCTGTGTAGTGTATTGTACAGGGCCGGGGGGCTGCACCCCCTGAAAGCCACCCCCCATCATCTATTAAAACCACCCCTAACTGGCAAACATCATAAGTCCAGAACAGTACCTTTTACACAGCAAGGGCGGCCGACCAGCTCGGGAGGCTAGCCAACCACTTGCAACACACTCATAAACATCTACACTATAACTAACTGGGGCAGCTATGTCAGTGGAATGCTGACTGTGCAACGGCAGGACCTATAAGAAGTGAGGCCTTTTGGGAACTGTATCTGTCATACAGTGTGTGTCGCCGAAGGCCCTGTTCCAGCTGCTATCATCAGGTGAGCATCAGCAAGTGTTCGGATATCCTTAACTTTGTAACATCCATCCACAAACTTGTACACTTAACTTGTACCATTATTCACATTATTTACATTCCCCTAAAAGGGGACTTACAATTGCATACTGACCAATAAAACACTTGGTCAGTAATCTACACTTTGTACTCATAATTACTCGCCTCTTCACATCCTAATACCCTTCCTGACCTCCGTCACGATTGACCGTGACTAGTAGCCAGTAATTGCTTGCGCAGGCTGCATTATGTTTCCCGCACGCGACTGCCTAGCAGCGAGTCGCTGACACAAGCAGGTCTGTTATATAACTCATTCCAACCAGCTGATAGGCCGGCACGTTGGCCTGCACTCAGAGGTTCATCCCCCTATAGACTCTTGCATCTTAGCAGGAACACCCCCTAGCATTTGAACACCAAACAACACGCTACACTGGTCAGCTCTCCCAGCTACGGGAAGCCGCCATCATTTAGAAACAACCTTCCAAATTAATACAATAACACTAATATTTAGTTCCCTAAACAACCCCCACAACTAAGGGATCTAAAACATGTTGGTGGAGACGCGGCTACTACGCACAGTAAGGGTAGGACTCATACAACGAGCCCTCGTAGTAGAAACGACCCCTACCGCACGCAGCCAAGCGAGACTAATTTTTTTTCTCTCTCCTACATTACGTCCTACACGTTTTTTATTACACGAGAGTTTGTATTATTACACCCAACCCCACCCTCCCCATAGTGCAAAATCAGTGGAAATTAAATGACCACATTTAGAACCACACTAAGAGACTTTGCGCACCATTTGTCGGCTAGGACAACTCCACTCCTGCCGAAGTTAAAAATTAAGAACAGTGACTTGATAACTGACCAGACTGCAGTACAACTTCTTAGGGACCTCGAATTCAAGACATCAGAGATCCGCGCTTAACACCCTGCAGCGGCAGCACAAGTTATACATTTTACACGATCCCAGGCCAGTGAACAAAGACAAGAGTCACCAATATTCAGCGCTAGTGAAGTAGATTGCTTACCAACGCTCCATCCCCTATTGTTGCAGCAACTACAAATCACAGAGCAGAAAACTGATAATCTGCTCGAGCGCATCACACAGTTACTAGAGACAGACACTGTTAGATCAGACAATCACACGACAGAGGCAGTTCTAGACATCCACACTATTCTGGAAACAGTGAAACAGGACTTAGACAGGACTGTACACGTAGTCAAATCCACACAGTACGACAACACACCATCAATCAGTGCCGATATATCAGGTGACGAGCCACCTTGTAACGTAACACAAGTGTCGTACACGGGAAGCGAGGCTAATTCCCCTCTGAATAACACAAACACCTCGGCACACGATAGCGGTGCGAACAGCATAGACAGATCACAATCACTACACAGCCAACAAGAGGCAGCTGAACACGAGATGAACAGACACACAGAATACCCCATGATCCACCCCACAAAGTTCACGGGGGAAGGCCAGGATCCCGAGGAATACCTCAAGGCCTTCAATAGAACGGCTCGGATCAATGGTTGGAGCGATGAAGTCCGAAAACGGCTCCTCCCTGCATACCTCACGAAGGCGGCCATGACATGGTATGAGCTCCATGAGGACACACTAGAAGCTTCCACATGGGAGGAAATCACTTTATTGTTGAAAAGTGAATTCCAGCTCATACCAGATGATGACGACCTGTACGACCAAATTAGACAGAGGTCACAGGGACCTAAAGAAAGTGCCCAGGCGTACATCAACGTCAAGTTGATAATGTGCGATAAATATAACGCAGCTATGACGAACAAGCAGAAAGTCAAGCTGTTAATGCAGGGCCTCAGACCATCCATCGTAGACAAGTTGTGCATTATGAACAACACCTCGGTCCAACACATGCTGGAGAACATAAAGACAATAGAGGCAGGGAAAAAGATCACGGAAAAAGCTACGGAGAAAGCCGTGGATCAGCACTTTCATCCACAAAAGGACGACACTAGTCATAAGATGGATGAGTTAGTGGACCGGATGGAAAAGTTAACAATAGCCGCCATCCAAGCAGGCGGGAGACCGCTAAGGGATGAGCACGCAGACACGGAGGAGCGCTATTATCCTGAGAGGGACAGGGGTACACGGAGAGGAGACCCTACGGGAGGGAGGAAAATTACTACCCTCCACGGCGGCCAACAACACCACACGCACAGGATAGGCCACACTACCCTCCGCGATACTCACCGGTATCATACGCGGACACAGAGCCGACATACCCCTCACGGCGACCACCATCCCCGTACACACAGGAATACTACCCTGAGGAGTACGAGCACACCATCCCCCGGCGAAGCAGCCCGCCACCAAGCAGACAGGGCTATGCTGCCCCACAATACAGGGCAGACAGGGAATATCGGGAAAACTCACCCCCAAGCAGGCAAGGCTATGCAGTCCCGCAGTACCGGGGAAATGGGGAGTATCGGGAGAACCCGCCCCCACGCAGGCAAAGCTATGCACCCCCACAATATAGGGGAAATGGGGACCGTCGAGGAAACCCACCCCCGACCAGACAGGGATATACACCTTCCCAGTACAGGGAAAAGGGGAATCGCCGGGAATACCCGCCCCCGCAGCAGCAAACATACACCTCACCTTGGAGGAGACTGGAAAACGGACCACCGGGCAATAACCGACAGACATGGAAAGCCACAAAAGGTCGGGACAATACAAACACACACCCAAAGGGCCCGGAACACTACCCCCTCCCTGACGAACACCCGAGGGAGTTTAGGGATGAGGCACCCCGCCGGGCAGATAGGGGGGCTATACATACCAAACCTAGCTACACACCGCAAGCGGGAAGTTGGCGCAGCCACCCCGATGGGGGGCGCACATACAGTACGGGGAGACGAACACCCACGTTTCGAAAAAAACGATTAGACGGGGAGGTTCGGCCAGCTGATAAAGCGGCTGAGGTTCCTCCCCCAACACAACACCAAAAAGGTCCTTCCCCCAAACAAGCTCGTAAGAGTAAGGGGAAAACGCAGCCAGCTAAAGCCAAGGTTGACGATCCGCCCCCGGGCCATTTCCACACACACCCCGTACAAGGAGACGGAAACTGTCTGTTTAGGGCCATGAGCTTCCTAGTCCGGAACACCGAGGATCATGATAGGGACTACAGACAGGAAACGGTCCAACATATCCTGGCCAACTGGAAAGAGTACCGAGATTTTGTATCGGACGAGCGGGAAAACCCATTCCAGACCGGGGCGGACTATAAAAAATACATGGGCAAGGACGGTACCTATGCCAGCGCCGTAGAGGTGACCGCTCTCGGCAAGGTACTCCGAGCAAACATACATGTATACACTGATGTGCACTCGCCACCGCTATTTACTACTGCGGGATTTGACAGGGACCTACACATATTGTTTACAGGGAATCCGAAGGCGGGACACTATACGCCCCTCACAATCACGCGCGAACAGGCTGAGAGCAAACCCACACCCTCCAAACAGAAAACCTTACCCCCTACACCACAACACAGTGCGGGAACTGACCCCACACAGGCGCAGGACGCGAGCTCACTTGGCATTGGGAAGCCAGCAACAGGAGTCGAACTTGCGACCGCCTGGGACAAAAAACGGGGTAACAAGGGCAAACGTAGAGTCACATTTGCAGACACACCTTCCCAAGAGGAAGAAAACAACAGCACACCTACACAAAAGCTGGGAACGGTCAGTACATTAAACGTTCGCCAGCAGACTTCTATTTTCACAGCGCGGGCGATTAAGAGAGCAGGCAATGTGCTCGGTGAGCGCACTGTGCTGACCGAGCCAAAGTACTCGGGACAGGAAGTAACCCGAGAGGGCAAGCGTGCCAGGTACGATAAGCGGCCAGCTTTATGCCTTCCCAGCGCAGATGTTACGCCAGTAGCAACAACAACAGCATACACCCTACACAACACATCTTTGCAGGGCAATGGATTCCAGGTATCGGCCCTCACGATACACGCCAGCATAAATGACCAAAGGGTGCAGGCCCTAATTGACACTGGGGCAGCGGTAAGTTGTGTAAATAGAAAACACGTTACCGAAGGGCAAATACACGGTGTCACGAGTGACATCCGGCTGGTAGCGGCCAATGCTCAGACGCTAGAAAACGCGGGGGTGGCAAACATACATTTCAGGCTAGACCACTTTGCCACAACACACCCCATGTTCATCATAGAACATCTTTCTGCGTCAGCCATAATTGGCATGGATTTCTTCGCTAAGCATGAGGCTAGCATAAATTTCGCTAGCGGTAAGATGCTTTTAAAGCATGATCAGAGGCTAACCACACATCCCCTGATATACACCAGGAACACAGATGGGATTCGAGCGGAGCGAGAAATTCGCGAGCACCAGGCCTCTACACTGCACACTATCAGCCAACACACAGACACACACACAGATAAGGCGGCCAAGCAGACCCACAGACAGGACCTGACTCCGGAACAAAATAAAAGGCTCACGGAGCTCCTGGAGACCAACAGGGATATTTTTGCCCGTTCGATGAAGGATCTCGCAGTGACAGACCTCATCGAACACCACGTCACACTCACCAGTGACCGGCCAGTACATCAGCCTCCCTTCAGGGTGAGCCAGAAGGAGAGACACGCCATCGACGCTCAGATCACAGAGATGCTCGAGGCAGGGGTCATTGTCCCCGTTATTTCAAACTACAGCGCTCCAGTTTTGCTGACCAAAAACGGGACGGATCCCACAGGTTTTGTACTGATTACCGTAGGCTCAATAAGTTAGTCGAAAATGATAGTTATCCACTACCAAGGGCAGACACCTATTTGGATGCCCTTGGCGGGGCTAGTTGGTTCAGTTCGATGGATTGTTATAGTGGATTCTATTCAATCCCCGTCTATGAACCGGATAGGCACAAGCTGGCGTTCGTTACAGAGAACGGTCTATATACCTATACAAGGTTACCAATGGGCCTCCGTAACGCCAGCCAAACCTTCCAAAAGCTAGTGGATAAGACATTTTCAGGTCTAAAATGGCGTTCCGTATTAGTCTACGTGGACGGCATAACCTTTGACGAGCATATCGTACATTTGGAGGAGGCTTTCGCAAGGATTAGAGAAGCCAAACTAAGGCTTAAACCTGCGAAATGTCAATTTGCCAGAGAGCAGATTAACATATTGGGCCACATTGTAAACAGAGAGGGCATTATTCCCGACCCAGCGAAAACTGACGCAATAACGGGCATCCCAATGCCCACAAATTTGAAACAATTGCGCAATTTTATTGGGCTGGCATCGTATTACAGAAAATATATCTACAGGTTTGCGTACATCGCCCACCCCCTAACTGAACTCACACGTGAAAAAACGCCCTTCAGCATTAAACAGGAACACATAGATGCCTTCAACACCCTGAAGCAACTATTGACCTAACCACCATTACTGCAACACTTCCATAGTGATAGGCCCACCTTTTTACACGTGGATGCCAGCCAGTACGGGCTGGGGGCGGCCCTATTGCAGGAAGACGCTGAAGGGCGCATACGGCCCGTAGCTTACGCTAGCAGGAAACTAACGGCCGTTGAGTCTAGATACTCTGCCACAGAGCGGGAAATGCTGGCATTTTCGTGGGGAGTGAACTATTTCAGGGTATACCTCTATGGTATCCAGTTCACGGTAGTGACTGACCACGCGAGCTTGCTTTTTTGGGATAAATTCAAAAACCCAAACTCGCGGCTCAATAGGTTTATATTCCGCCTGTATGAATATAACTTCGTGGTCAAACACAAGAAAGACGCTACACACCTAGACGCAGATGGGTTGTCTAGGCTGCCAGTAGCCGATCCCCCGGATGACAGTAAGGACCACTAATGGGACGACATGCCCACTTTTGCCCTGACGGTGGTTAACATCAAACAGGAGCAAGAAAGTGATCCATACTTGAAACAGATTCTATTGGCATTAAAAAACTTGGATAAGGTGTATTCCAAGACAGCACGGCTGTCTAGGCGATTTTTCCTAGACAAAGACGGGGTACTGAAATTTAAGCCCACAGCCATGCACGATAATGCACCCATAGCAGTTCCGGAGTCATTGAAAGAGAATATCATGATCGGACACCACAATAACCCACTGGCAGGGGCACATTTGGGTACGCATAAAACATACCTTAGAATCCGGGACAAGTATTATTGGGTAAACATGAAGGCCGACATAGACACCTTCGTAAAGACATGTCACACTTGTCAGCGATTCAAAACAAGGCCTGGCAAGCCTCATGGATTACTCAACCCAATTCCCGTAGGAGAGATATTTCACAGAGTCGGGATAGACGTTAAAGGCCCCATTACGACATCTCAAAAAGGCAATAAATACATACTGGTCGCCACCGAGTATCTCACCCGGTACATGATAACAAAGGCCGTGCCCAAAGCAGACACAAACAGCATAGTCGAATTCTTATTCGACTTAGTTACACGATATGGCCTATTCCAAACCCTACTATCCGATAGAGGTACCATTTTCACCTCGAGAGTGCTCCAACAGTTTTTGGAGGTACTCAGGATAAGGGCATACACGACCACGAGTTTTTCCCCACAAACCAACGGTCTAACAGAAAGTATGAATAAAATAATCGGAATTGCATTAGCTAAATTTACAGGGGACACAGGGACAGACTGGGATGACTATCTGCAGCCCATCACATTTAGTTACAACACCTCCATATCCACGGCCACAAAACACTCTCCACACTTCCTGTTGCATGGGTACACACCCAAAAGTCCCATAGACAATATATGCATCCCACAGGACACTCACCCGGACAATGCCGCCCGGCTAGAGCACTTGCAGATAGCCCGCATGGACGCTAGAAAGAACATAGCCGCGGCGCAGAAAAAGCAAAAAGAACGGTACGATCGGCAAAGAAAGACCGTGGAATACACACCCGGGCAATTGGTTATGGTCTCCAATTCGGCCCGTAAGAAAAATGTGTCTGAGTTCCTCCTGCCACGCTGGTCAGGTTCCTTCAAAGTTTGCAGGAAGGTATCTGACCTAAATTACATAGTCAGCGTGCGCCATGGGCGAAAACTCATCAAAGACACCATACACGCCCGCCGTATGAAGGCATATCACACCCGAAAAACAACACCTACACGTAAAGGCGGGAACACTGTCAAGAGGAAGGGAAAGGATCCCACTGGCAGACGGGAAAAGAAGGCCAAAAAATACCCCTCGGACCCCGCTAACCGCACCGGGATACGACCTTAACTCTTGGCAGAACTGTTCCGGAGACACAGCCTAAAAGGCAACAGGAACAATTAGCCTGGTCAAAGACGGTGTCGAACCCGCAACCTCCTGGATACCAGGAGTGCAAGGTCGGGTAACTATCCAATAGGAGGATAGAATAATAAAGGACAGTTCCACTAACACATATACATACGCATAAAACAATAAAATCACCTCCGACACCTAGTCACCAAACACGCAACTAGCGGCCCGGAGACACTCGTGCATAGACACAGCCAAGTACCACTAACAGGGATATATTCGACCCACGCTCACATTAACACAAAACTTGGGGACACAATAGGTATTTAGTGGTAGGTTCTTTTCCATTACGGAAAGCCATGCTCACAACAAGAAAGCGAGCAATGAACATCCCACACACACACGTGTCGGCAAGCAAGCAAAGGCCTGCCTACACAAGTGGTAATTCAATGCTACCGCCGGGTCAGCGATAACGCACACAAGTAATCAGGCGGCCTTCACCACTTGCAGACGACTTACAAGCGGTCTGGACTGGCTGTGACACATACGATCATTTACGCTAGTTCCAAAACCCTATAACTCCCAAAACTACAATACGAAGAGCATTCCAAAAGACCAAAATTTTTCACGCCAAAGCATATTTTCATCTGCGTGCCTCAAACTCACGATACACGTGCCATGGGACATACAGCACGAAAAATCGTAACACCAGCACCTTAAACCAAGGCGGGTGCGAACTCACGACCACACAACACAGTCGTGCCAAAAACAAACTAACCAACGGTATTTTTGGCGAGAAAAACACAATCAAAAGCCACACTGGGGACAATCAAATCCCAACAGACAACGCAGACATAGAACATGGAGAATTACATGGGATTGCGGGTCCGAATGCCCAATAAAAATCGGACACCGTGGAAAACAACTATCCAGACTCCCAATTAGACCGAAATTGGCCCCATACAAGTACATAAACAGGTAATACCACATTTCCTCCGGCCAAACACCATGCAAAAATTTCGATTACACCAAACATAGGAAATAGATTTCCCAAACACAAGTATAGCAATTTCACAAGGCAAAGGTCTTATGGAATAAGTGTCCACACAACAGTGCTAGCAAAAACAGGACGGATTGACACATTGACCCGCCCGGAATCCCAAACAGTGACAACACTCGCACACTGGCAAAAGTCACGTTCCGACGGCCGACATACGTAACGTCAGAGACTTCCTTTGCACAAGCACGTGAAAACAAACCGCAAAGCAAAACACTGACTTGCGAATTCCAGAAGCATTGCAACACTGATGTCGGCAGACACTATTGTTATAACGGAAGTGACCATGAAATGACAAAAACAAACCAATAATAATGGCATACATTTTTCAGCACTGTTACAACAGTTATGACATTTAGCAATGTGCAGACATAATAGGCCGGACTTATCTTAGGGCCACAGGGACATGTTCACAAGTGCAATAACAGGTTACACGCCCCACTTGGCACTCAGCCACGCGACACGCGATAGGCCTTAGCCGATAACAGGCCACCCGCCAGCGAGTCGCAGCTGAACGCAACTACAGTCGCGCAGGTCTCGGTAACCACAGCCACGGTCACCCCCTGCCCACACACGCGACCCCTAATCAGGGGCGAAGACAGACAGATTCCTTGAAGGAACAACCCCCCCCCCCCCCAATAACTACTTCTCTTTTTACTTTTAAACCCAAGAACATCATTGGCGATCAGGACATGACCAGTCACTCTACGATCACTTGCTACATTAACATTACAAATAAGAGACCAGATTAGGCCGTGACGTCACAGCGTCACCATACTTTACTATCCCAAGGAGCAATCGAAAGCCGATATTGACCAAGTGAGGATGACAGGAGAACAGGTGGATAGGGCCAGCCAGATAGACAATATACCACCTACAGGCTACCATTGTCCCACCTTCCTCATTCCATAACCTTCTCACTCACAACATTAGCCAATACAAACACATAAACACATAAAAACAGCTACGCTACATTCCAAAATGTACATCGGGGTTGATAGACTTCATGCGTTTAAAGAGAGGGCTCACTACGCCCTGGCTCTCAATGCTAACACCTGAGTATTAGGGGTGTGTCGGAAAGAATGGCAAGCGTAATGCACATCTCTAAGCAAGAGATGAGGCCAAATTTATATTAACAACTCTTTTTTATTAAATAATCCCGCATGAAAGGGACATAGTATTATTACGCCTCAACCGATACCTATCCTTAAATGAGAGCGGATACGCCTCATATCCAGACACATGCATGGAATATCCCACCCACATACCAAGGGTTATAATTATTGAACCTGCATGACACTTTGGGAAAATTTTTGCAAGCCCGGGAAATACCTACCCACGTCCACTCACTGTAGAAGCATCCTGATAGCATCACCGGCCCCAGGCCACCATTAACATGGAGCCCAAAGGTGCGCAACCCCCTCCTACCATGCTTTAAGCCTATTCAACAGATAACAACCCCCGGAGCCCAATAACAGGGAACCCAACGCCATAAAACCCCATTAACGCCTCCATGAAAATTAACAAGGCATTACAGCTGGAAGTCCGACATAGCACAGTAGACCTGAAGTAGTCTATGCATTTAGAAGATTCTACAACCCCAGAACACTTAAAAATTTTACATTTTCTACACAATAAATTATTTACACAGTACACTCATTTTTTTATATAAAAAAGGAATCTGTGACACGCTGAATGATGATGACAGCGTAAGCGGAAGGGCAGAGGCACCACGCAGGAGCAGAGCTGGGTAAGGCGATGATGAGCCTTACCCTAGTTAACTCAATGACCCAGACCAAAGAGACGAACTACGTAAGGTCGAAGCGCCGATGACGTAGCACGGGCAAACGTCGGAGTCCCGGAAGGCCTAGCCTGCCCCCGGGACAAAGAAAAGTTACACCCACCATGGGCTACGGGCATCGAAGCCAGACCTGCAGGGGAGACTTTCTGAGGATGGTGGGAGAAATAGCCAGCTCCACACCGGACTCAGGAGATGGCCCTAAGGTGACCAAATCACGACTAGACTACTAGTTAGTATGTAAGTAAGTAGAACTTCCAGGGCGGGAAGTTAGTCTCCTACGCGAAGGAGTGAAGCAGGATCTTAGGGTTCATGTGGGCCAACCCAATGCCAATATGGGCGAAGAGGACCCCGGACGCCACCATTCCCGGAGGATATTATTACTGCCAATATGGGCGAAGAGGACCCCGGACGCCACCATTCCCGGAGGATATTATTACTGCCAATATGGGCGAAGAGGACCCCGGACGCCACCATTCCCGGAGGATATTATTACTGCCAATATGGGCGAAGAGGACCCCGGACGCCACCATTCCCGGAGGGTATTATTTTATCGGACGATGTCCAACGCCCACATAAATGGCTGACAACGGGTCACCAGAGCTTAAATGGTGACGCATCGGGCAGCCAGAGATATTAAATGAGGAGCATTGCGAGCACTCACAGGGGTTACAGTGGGCAGACCCAACAATAATGAACACATCAATGACAACATGCAAATACAACGGCAATGAACAGGCAAGTACAACGGGCGATGCGGTTTGCTTTGTGGTACCGTAGTCGCCTGCAACTTTATTAATACTAATTAGTAAGCATTAATATTAATGTCGACAACTAGTTATTAAGGGGAGCACCCCACAAAACACATGGGTGACAATGTGCAAGGGAGGTCAATAGGTAGGGGTAACTCCTCCTAGGCGCAAGGTAATTCCAAACTACTATACGTACGAGTCCAATGGAGGAGCCGTGTTGAGCACGAAACGTAGTGCCCAAACCTCAATCTGCATGCGTAGTCACTCGGATTACTGACACCACACTGCAAATTGGGCGAAGGGCCCTGGGTACTATACGCATGCTCGCGTATTTCGATAGTCAAAGGCGCAGGTAAGCCCTAGGAGGCACCCGTAATCCCAATACCCCCCTATACATTGCATGCCATCGAAATTTTAGCATGTAAGACAGTTGCATTTGACACGCAACTTAGAATTAAGCAAATTTACTAACCGCTGTTGCTAAATAATAGCACAGCATATTTCGGCAATAGACTAAGTTCAACCATCGGCTTATAAATATCAAACATTTTTTTTACTTATCATAATTAAGGTAAAATCTCACGGCACCTGATGACCAACAAACCCGCCATCAGGGTAAGCCCGATAATACATTAAGTTAGATTATACTAGGATAACTTACATTAAGGTAGAATATTTCGGCACCTGGCAACCAAAAACCGGTACCAGGGTAAGCCCGATAATATAACACACTAGGATAAGTAAAGTTAAGGAAAAGCATTACGACACCGTCTAGGGTAAGCCCGATCACACAATACTAATCGTGTCATTTATTCCAGAGGAAAAAGAGCTTCAGTCATTGGACACACTGACACAGGAGCCGATATAGAGAATATGCAATATTCACATGTTTTTTTAACCTCTCCATTTTTCAGGCGGCGTCACCAGATATATGACACTGGTGACAATGATTTCACTGCCATACAGCAGCAACATGTTATTTGTGCCATGCTATCATTATTATGTACCATTTTTTACTCATTAATTTGCACTAATCCTAACACAATCTAACACACTCACCACATTCTCTTACAGCAACACAAAAATCTGCACAGCAGGGCTGATACCTGTGGGGTATCAGGCTCGCTGGCAGATCAACATAAACAAAGAAAATAAAGCGTCAAAGATGCGACGCAATTTACGGCAATGAGGGCGCAACCGATCTGTGGCGGCGACTCTCAATCTCAAGTGTGAAGGCATTCGCCCACAGAGCATGATTCACAGATAAGGGTATATATCAGCAGCACGACCACTAAACTACACCGGGAAACGGCCGGACAGGATTAGCCGTGAGACGGCACATAAAT
Organism: Meconema thalassinum; assembly: GCA_946902985.2. Taxonomy (NCBI): domain Eukaryota; kingdom Metazoa; phylum Arthropoda; class Insecta; order Orthoptera; family Tettigoniidae; genus Meconema; species Meconema thalassinum. Next base: position 596,076,518 of record OX336388.2, on the reverse strand, counting down.
ACAAAGGGTAGCGTGCACGCAAAATACAGTAGACACGGCCGTCTAGGTATAAAATACCGTAATTAATAATTAAGATAGATAGACATAAGTAAATAATGTAATAGAAAATACTGTAATATTGTTAAAAGGCACCGCATACAAAATTATTACCAATGATGCCACACATTGTGAATACACATATTTTTATCACACACATGTACACAATGATTATGCTTTTGTATCTTTCATTTTTCTTCCTTCTAACGTCAAAATTTTGACCCCAGCACAATAAATTTTATTTTACGTATTCCTTTAACTTATACCTTGGGACACCTATTTTTTTCTATTTCTTCCATCTTTCACACTGCAGGGAGCAATTTTTTCCCCAATACAGCGCCGGACGGGCCAGTCACCCGTCCAGCCCTGGGTTTTTTCCTCCCTGCACAATACCAATATATATATAATGGCTAAACCACATATTTTTTGTTGTTGTTGTACTTTTCAATATTTCAATGTCAGCTTTTTACGAACTGTTTTAAATTATCACATGTATATGTATATATCCCAAAACCTACCCCTCTGAACACAAGCTGATCTCACATCTACACGACATCGCTACATCTACACGACATCACTACCTCTACACGACATCAACCCAGAAGAAACGAAGCAGAAATACAAGGAGGATTCAACAACGACCTACTACATCAACACCCCCACTCCACGTTCCGTTCCCGTTCGCGGGGACGCGAACTAATCAAAGGAGGAGACTTGTACAGGCCCGGGGGGCTGCACCCCCTGAAAGCCACCCCCCGTCATCTATTAAAACCACCCCTAACTGGCAAACATCATAAGTCCAGAACAGTACCTTTTACACAGCAAGGGCGGCCGACCAGCTCGGGAGGCTAGCCAACCACTTGCAACACACTCATAAACATCTACACTATAACTAACTGGGGCAGCTATGTCAGTGGAATGCTGACTGTGCAACGGCAGGACCTATAAGAAGTGAGGCCTTTTGGGAACTGTATCTGTCATACAGTGTGTGTCGCCGAAGGTCCTGTTCCAGCTGCTATCATCAGGTGAGCATCAGCAAGTGTTCGGATATCCTTAACTTTGTAACACCCATCCACAAACTTGTACACTTAACTTGTACCATTATTCACATTATTTACATTCCCCTAAAAAGGGACTTACAATTGCATACTGACCAATAAAACACTTGGTCAGTAATCTACACTTTGTACTCATAATTACATGCCTCTTCACATCCTAATACCCTTCCTGACCTCCGTCACGACTGACCGTGACTAGTAGCCAGTAATTGCTTGCGCAGGCTGCATTGTGTTTCCCGCACGCGACTGCCTAGCAGCGAGTCGCTGACACAAGCAGGTCTGTTATATAACTCATTCCAACCAGCTGACAGGCCGGCACGTTGGCCTGCACTCAGAGGTTCATCCCCCTATAGACTCTTGCATCTTAGCAGGAACACCCCCTAGCATTTGAACACCAAACAACACGCTACACTGGTCAGCTCTCCCAGCTACGGGAAGCCGCCATCATTTAGAAACAACCTTCCAAATTAATACAATAACACTAATGTTTAGATCCCTAAACAACCCCCTCAACTAAGGGATCTAAAACAGTATCCTTATGGTCGCCTATAACTCATGTTCGGATGCTTGGTGCATCGTAAAATTAGGTATGGTAAACATGAGTCAATACACCAATCCTTTATAAAACTCCTCACCGTACTTTTCATAGAGTAGAAGGGTGGATATAGGGAAAAACTTCTCAAAATACATGCTAAAATAGGCGAAATATAAAAATTATCCTAGAAGGACGACCAAAGCATATGTTGCACTTCTCAATGTGAGACAAAAAATTCGCGAGTCTATAAAGGATCTCCGAAAAACACATTATAAGGCCCTTAAATTAACAGTGTGTGTGATATTCCCAGAAAATTAACTTCGTTCTGATAAACTTATGAAGGAATTACAAGCCGCTAACCATTGCAACAGTAGCTCAATTGATAATGTCTGGTGCGTCTCTAAAAGCAACAGTACTTAAAAGGGATGTAACACCAATAACATTGTTATTATTATTATAATGTCTGGTGTTAACACCGAACACCGTTCGAAGAACGGGTACTTCTGCTAGTTACAACTAAAACGAACCACGGAACTGTCAGACCAATGCGCGACTAACGGAAGGTTTCAAAAGATAGTTCTACATGGGGACTGAGAATATTAATAAAATCTTTTTCACGATAACTTATTATTCATAAGTCTAAACAAACAATTTGTTGTAATCGGCGTAACCGCAGCCTTCGTAAAGAGGTTTACGTAGCCCAGCGCGTATCCCATATTTGAACAGCTGACTGCGGCTGACTGTGTAGCGTTGGGGTTCTGCGCCGCTAGCGCTAGCCAACAGCGGGGCGCGCTTGAACTCGGTCTATTCGTCATGCCATAACTTTGGACGGAATCTGTGATAACGAGTAGGCACGGTCACCTTGCGCACTGGAGCAGGAGTGACACAGAGTTCCCACACACCCGGACTGAGCCGTGAGTGGGAGTACACAGAGTACCAACTGCACATCATGAAGATACCCGAAAGTATGGAGTCATTGCATTAACACTTGAGAACTGGCATGAAAAAATATAACATGAAAACTGGCACTGGTTCATTTTGACCCATAGTGTGTCACTCGCTTTTTGTCGTAGTCGTACGGATTTAAATTAAGTAATTTTGCACGTGGTGTCTTCCAATGAACTAATCCCAATATAAAACAAGATGTTCAGTAAAGAACATATAGCCTACTTTCTCCTAATGCATGGGTATTGTTATAACTCTTTATCCTTTTCAAGGAGTATGATTGAATGTTGGTTGTAGTAGCTTGTTGAAATACAACGTGAAATAGGGATATTAAACATGAATATGAGGTGCCCTTTGCTAGTGCTACCTCTGTACCAAATTTCGTTCAATTCGGTTTCACCGTGTTTGAATTGATAGGGGGAATCGATATGCACACATACTTGGCCACCATCTGCAAACTATTGGGCTGATGTTCTTGCAGTTTGGTCAGAATATGTTTCCCACATAAAGATATGGTGTTGCAAAATTTGGTAGAGACTAGATTATTAGGTTGGTCGTAATTACATTTCAGCTTTTAACATTTGGGTGGCCGCCATTACGTTTCTGTCAATATGGCGGCGATATTAATCATGACACTGAGATGCCCTTTGCTAGTGCTATCTCTGTACCAAATTTCGTTCCATTCGGTTTCACCGTGTTTGAATTAATAGGGGGAATCGATTCTGACACAAAGATGGACGCCATCCGCAAACTATTAGGCGAATGACCTATTAGATTGGTCAAAGAATGCTCCCTCCACAAAGGTATGTAGATGCAAAATTTGGTAGAGATCGGATGATTAGGTTAATCGTAATTTGATTTAAGCTTTGAACATTCGTGTGGCCGCCATTACGTTTCAGTCAAGATGGCGGCGCTATAAAACATGAAACTGAGGTGCCCTTTGCTAGTGCTACCTCTGTACCAAATTTCGTTCCATTCAGTTCCACCGTGTTCGAATTAATAGGGGGAATCAATTTTGACATAAAGATGGCCGCCATCCGCAAACTATTACGCTGATGACCTATTAGATTGGTCAAAGGATGCTCCCTCCATAAAGGTATGTAGTTGCAAAATTTGGTAGAGATCGGATGATTAGGTTAATCGTAATTTGATTTAAGCTTTGAATATTCGTGTGGCCGCCATTACATTTCAGTCAAGATGGCGGCGATATAATACATGACACTGAGGTGTCCTTTGCTGGTGCTACCTCTGTACCAAATTTCGTTCCATTCGGTTCCACCGTGTTCGAATTAATAGGGGGAATCAATTTTGACATAGAGATGGCCGCCATCCGCAAACTATTAGGCTAATAACCTATTAGATTGGTCAAAGGATGCTCCTTCCATAAAGGTATGTTGTTGCAAAGTTTGGTAGAGATCGGATGGTAATGTTAGTCGTAATTTAACTTAAGCTTTGAACATTTGTGTGGCCGCCATTACGTTTCCGTCAAGATGGCGGCGATATAAAACATTACACTGTGGTGCCTTTTGTTAGTACTACCTCTGTAACAAATTTCGTTAAATTCGGTTGCACCGTGTTCGAATTAATAGGGGGAATCTATTTTCACACAAAGATGGCCGCCATCCGCAAACTATTACGCTGATGACCTATTGGTTTGGTCAAAGGATGCTCCCCCCATAAAGGTATGTTGTTGCAAGATTTGGTAGAGATCGGATGATTAAGTTAGTCGTAATTTGATTTAAGCTTTGAACATTTGTGTGGCCGCCATTACGTTTCCGTCAAGATGGCGGCGATATAAAACATGACACTGAGGTGTCCTTTGCTAGTGCTACCTTTGTACCAAATTTCGTTCAATTCTCATTCACCGTGTTCGAATTGATAGGGGGGGGCAGACATTCAGAGTACACACACACACACACACACACAGACTCACACACACACATACACACACACACAGACTCACACACACACATACACACACACAGACAGACACACTTTTTTCGCCCTGTGTTGATCTCATAAGTCTACTTTCATTTTTTGCAAAAATCGAAAGTAAGCTAATGAGGTTTATTTATATTTTTCAAATTTAACACGCAGAGAAAAGACAATAATTTTCGTAACAGTATAATTGGCCTTGATAGTGGCGGAAAAAGCAGTCATCTTGATTTTTGAACAAAGGAACTGATGACCAAGGTGTCCCTAGACCCTAAACATGGATCAACAAGAACATGAGCTATGTCATTGTGCTGACCAAGGTGTCCCTAGACCCTAAACATGGATCAACAAGAACATGAGCTATGTCATTGTGCTGACCAAGGTGTCCCTAGACCCTAAACATGGATCAACAAGAACATGAGCTATGTCATTGTGCTGACCAAGGTGTCCCTAGACCCTAAACATGGATCGACAAGAACATGAGCTATGTCATTGTGCTGACCAAGGTGTCCCTAGACCCTAAACATGGATCAACAAGAACATGAGCTATGTCATTGTGCTGACCAAGGTGTCCCTAGACCCTAAACATGGATCAACAAGAACATGAGCTATGTCATTGTGCTGCACCAAAATATTTGGATCTTTTCCCCTTATTTTGTACAGATTGTCCCGAACAACGAAAGCCGAAAATTGTCATGCGAGGACTGTGGCCATGGGTAAATCTGACCCGACCGTAAACAATATAGAAATAACTTGAGTGTTCAAAAAGCTATGAATATTTTTCTTTTGCAGGGTAAAGTTCAAGGCTAGGAAGCAAGGTACAATAAGCGACAGGAAATAAGCCTCGGGTCAAAAATACCCATGCCCAGTCCTCGCGGGTTTAGGAAAGATATAGCCTAATAAAGTTTGGTAACACGGGTCACTAAGACCGCCTCGTGTAGAAGCTTCCAGAACGTTTATTGCTGCGTCAAACATGGTTATCATGGGCTTGAGAAGCATGGCACCTGAGCCCGGCAGAGTTCTGGCCACAGGGGGTGTCCAGGGCATGGCTCCAGACATGCAATGGAACGGAGTTCGTGCCTCGGTAATGGAGTAATGAGAGGTAATGATTTCCAATCGTTACAGTTTCGTTTTTCAGGCCCTAGTATCTTTAGCAAGATTTATTTCCACTTTCTTCCCTAATTCTTCAACTTCCCCTTTTTTATTCAATATCAGGCATTCGGAACTGTATAGGTCTTCCGGCTGGACAACCGTGGTATAGTGTCGTATCTTCGCTCAGTGTTTATTAATTTAATTCATTTGTTTATTTATGAAAATGAAAATCCACAGCCTGCTTCCAGTCGACCAACCGGGTCAGGGATGGAATGAATGAAGCCCCATCTAGCGGCGAGGATATGAACTGTGCCGGCTGCCGAAGCCTGTCGTACTCCTCTGAAGCAATGATTAAGTTAATGCCAGATGAAATGAAATGATAGTGGAGAGTGTTGCTGGAAAGAATCTTGACAGGGAAAACCGGAGTACCCGGAGAAAAGCCTGTCTGCCTCCGTTTTGTCCAGCATAGATCTGACATGGAGTGACCGGGATTTGAACCAGGGACCCAGCGGTGAGAGGCCGGCGTGCTGCCGCTTAAGCCACGGAGGCTGTACTAGGTATTTATGTATTAATTTTATTTTTAATTTTTTATTGATGGTACGTGGGAAGCCTCCGTGGCTTAGGCGGCAGCACGCCGGCCTCTCACCGCTGGGTCCGTGGTTCAAATCCCGGTCACTCCATGTGAGATCTGTGCTGGACAAAACGGAGGCAGACAGGTTTTTCTCCGGGTACTCCGGTTTTCCCTGTCAACAATTCATTCCAGCAACACTCTCCACTATCATGTCATTTCATCTGTCATTCATTTAATCATTGCCCCAGAGGAGTGCGTCAGGCCTCGGCAGCCGGCACAGTTCATATCCTCGCCGCTAGATGGGGGCTTCATTCATTCCATTCCTGACCCGGTCGATGACTGGAAACAGGCTGTGGATTTTCATTTTTCATTGATGGTACGTAACACGGGTCAGTGTGCGCCCCAATAACAGTGCATCTACTCAGTAAAATACATTTCCAGGTATTTCTACATTATTAAGTATCAATATCTGAACGCTAAGTTCACACTGATGTCTAAATGCATAGAAGTAAAAAGCTTAATCTAAATATAATATAAAATATGAATCTAAATTTGATTTTTGATTGCATTCATAAGGGATAAGCAAGTGAATTTAAGTGACTACATGCCATCCGAATTAATATGAACTCAAACATAATAACAAACAAACCCTCTACTAGCTGTCATACACAGCCCAACTCGTGCAAAGCTTTCGCATTTCACCATTAAATCAGTGAAACCTGAACAGAAATCTCATTAAAAAGACATAAGGCAAGACGTTTTGGGAAATGTATTAATTGAAATTAAGCACAAAGCAAAACATATGTATACACATCAATGGATTGAGATTCGGACTTGTTGTACAGGATTTCTGTGAATGTAATGTTCAAATTTACAAAGGAATCTGCTTGCAAACCAAGTGAATATATGGTATACGCTGCTTTGGGAATTATGAATAAGTCCATTTGATAACCGGAGCACAGTAGTTGGATGAAAGAGGAACTTCTACAGGGCTCAAATGCAAAAGCCCAAGTCTCTAACTCAAACAACAGTTCTCTGTGGTTTACCAAAGTTTGATACACAAATGATTCCTAATATCAAGACGTATACGGAAATGTGTATATTTATTACGGTATTAATTTACGTTTTAAGAAACTTGCCATAACTTTATACTAAACTATTTGATTTCTCTTCAATGCTTAATCCCATCAGAACGGTTAATTTACATTTTTAAGGGTGTCCAAAATTTGCCTTTGTAAAAAGAATGGCATTTTTTGAGATCACCTAGCAATTACCACAGTTAATTTAATTCACTTTTTCATTCACATAACTATTAATATTAGTGTTTTCGATGTCCCCTACTAAATGTATTATACCAAAAATAGAGCATATTCATTCAACAAGTAGTTCCGTGACGAACTAAAGAGCCTACTTTTCTTTAAATTTAAGATTCATGCCAATCTACTGTATATAGACCTATCTTCAATAATGACGAAATCAAGTTGGTAATACTAACATTACTAACTGATGCAGTTTGAAATACACCTGAAGTAGTGTAGCCTAATAGAGTAACTTACTACAGTTGGCAGCCCTGGTATTCTTAGTTCCACATCTTAAGGTATAGAATGCACATACAAAATTTGGTTGAAGTCTAATGGATAGAAAGGACGTTATATGCTGCTTGATATTGGATTTATCAGTGCGCGTAAAATCATGTTGGGAACAATGTCATGTATGTGATGCTCAGAATTAATCTGAAATATTACGATCTATTATACTGCCAATTTTGGATAAAATCAAATTGTTAGAAAATGCAATTAAAAATTGAAACTATCATCAACCTTAGAATCATGTTGGCAGCTCTGAGGTATATTAGTTACTCCAAATTAATCTAGAATGTGAGACTATACGTGTGTAAAGTTAAGACCTGTTGGATTGCATACTTTCAGATATATTGATGAAAATGAAATCCACAGCCTGCTTCCAGTTTCCGACCGGGTCAGGAATGGAATGAATGAAGCCCCCAACTAGCGGCGAGGATATGAACTGTGCCGGCTGCCGAGGCCTGACGCACTCCTCTGGGGCAATGATTAAATGAATGACAGATGAAATTAAATGATAGTGAGAGTGTTGCTGGAATGAAATATTGACAGGGAAAACCGGAGTACCCGGAGAAAACCCTATCTGCCTCCGTTTTGTCCAGCAGAGATCTCACATGGAGTGACCGGGATTTGAACCACGGACCCAGCGGTGAGAGGCCGGCGTGCTGCCGCCTAAGCCACGGAGGCTTCAGATATATTGATATTAGGGTTAAAACATAGAGAGAGCATTTATTAACTGTTGGTAGCCCAGGTGACTCTTGGGAATACGCACAGTCATATTTGTTGTAGTACTCATAGTACATACGAAGTTTGGTTGAAATCCAGGCGATAGTATAGAAGTTACAAGCATTCAGAAATTGAACCTATCGGCAGGCTTAGAATCATGTTGGGGGGTGGGGGGGAAGAGACACGCCGCGAGAAGGACAGACAGAAGGACAGACTGACCCACATTTTCCAGGATCTACCTTTTCCTCATTTTTAGCCTATTTTCAATTTTGAAAAATAGGCTTATGAGATCACCTTTTGTCCGTGTGTGTGTGTGTGTGTGTGAGGTGTGTGCGCCCCCCCCCCCTAATAAAATCTAAACGGCTGGAGCGATTACAATGAAACTCGGTAAGTTCATAGCACTATTCCGGACGACCCCGACCGTGTCCTTCAAATTTTGTTACGTCTCACCAATCCAAGATGGCGGCTGTGCGAAATATTTCACCTGCATTCCATATCTCCGAAACTATTCCCGATATCACACTGGAATTTTTTTACGGAGATAAAGGGAACTACTAGAAGTTCACCTATGTGACTTTTGAAAAACTGGTAACTACAAAACCAACATAGCGGCACGCGAATTTGCGACTTTTAAATAGACCTTTCTCGCGATTTAACCAACCAAACACAATAAAACTTGGTACAGTATATGTTTATACACATTGTAATGCACCGACATCTAACTTCGTTCAATTGTTTACATAACCACAAGATGACGGATGTGCGAAATATTTCACCGGCATTCTCTATCTCTGAAACTATTAGCCGTATCACCCTGAAATTTTGTACGGAGATGAAGGGCACTACTGGAAGTTCATCTATAAGACTTTTAAAAACCGGTTCACTACAAAACGAACATGGCGGCCAAGCGAATTTGAAAATTTTAAATAGACCTTTCTCGAGATTTAATGTTCCAAACGTAATGAAATCTGGTACAGGAATTGTTTATAAGCATTGTAATTCACTGTTCAATTGTTTACATATCCTAAAGATAGCGGCTGTGCGAATTTTAAAATTAGGTTTTTATTTCTTGTGTCGTAATCATGCGATCGAAATGAAAGTTTGACAAATGAACCTACGCAATAATTTTCCTTTAATGGTACATGACTCTATGGCCTATACATTTAACAATCCAACATGGCGACCATCCGAAATATTTAGACGGCTCTGAATATCTACGAATCTATTATAGCAATCAAACTGAATTATTTTATGTTCATAGGGCTATGAACTTACGTTCATCTATAGGACTTTAAATTACCTTGTGATCACAAATCCAACATGGCGGCGACGCGAATTATAAATATTCACATGGACGTTTCTCACAATTTAACCATCTGAGTGCAGTGAAACTTGGTACAGTAAATCCTTATACGAATGTTCATCCACTGGCATCTAATTTATTTCAATTGCTTCCATAACCTCAAGATGACAGCTGTGCGAAATTTTAAAATATCCTTGTTACTTCTTGTGTCCTAATCATGCAATTGAAGTTTGAATGCTACACGTACACAATAATCTTCATGTAACAGTACATAACTCTAGGACCTACATACATAAAATCCAACATGGCAACCATCCGAAATATTTAGTCGGTTCTCAATATCTACGAATCTATTACAGCAATCAAACTGAAATTTTGTATGTTGATAGTGGCAATTTATATAAGTAGGATATATGAAAATAGTCTGTATAGTTCTTCACGGAACTAATTGTTGCAAAATGAGAAAAGTAGGCTTAGATGCAAAATTTCATGAATATATTTTATCCGAGAGAAAACCACACTCAAGATAGCTGCTGTCACCGCTGGGATTCGAACCTCCCAACTTATCTTTTGTGGTCATGGTGAGTGATTTAACACGCACGGCTTTGTTTGTTCAGAGACATCTTAATCATCAGCCCCGTACTGTTGGGTGCGTGTGCGTAAATATATAGAGTCGATATTCCAGACCTCCATTATTCGAATTTTCTATAGCTGGTGGTTTTTGTTACTTCCTGTAATTCGAACTGTCTCCTCTCACTTGAAAGCATTTTATACAATGTACTATACTTATTAAAACGTTTGACACCTGTTAATACTCAATATGTTTTCTTTTTTATTGAACATGTTCGTGTCCCTACAATCTGACCTTCTGCAGCTTAGTTGCTTAGCTTCAAAGTCGAATCACACATCTCCGGACGTGACGGCATCTTCCGTGAAAATAAAATATTGTCGCCATGTAAACAAAGAGATGTTCTGTTGACAGCATTCACCGTGACCTTCAGTGCTTTTCCATGACCCGTGCCGGCAATACATAGGCCTACTCACTCGCCAATGATATGTTCTTGTTGTCACGAACGTGAGTTCCCTGTTCCCGCCTTCCTGCTTCTCTGTATTCTCCGTGTGCCGTGGTTATCTGTGTACGTTTAATCTGTTCCTTAGCTCCCAAAATTAAAGACGAACTGCTAATTCTGAAATATCCCTGAAATTTTACTTCGTCGTCCATCAAGCACTTAGAGTTGATAACTCTCCTTCTAAACCCCTGCATTTCCATATAGGATGAACCCACTGTTTCTTGCCCTCTTTCTACTTTTCATCCAAGATAACAATTATCATTAACGCTTCATGATCATTAACAATCATCATGGGACACTTGACTGCCGATTTCACGGAACTGCACGGTACAGAAGTATGAGAACAGACGTGAAAAATTCATGTCGGAAAGGACGGATACAGAAACGGAGAGCGCCGTTACGTCCCGGAGATGTGTGATTCTACCTTAAAACTTCATATCTATTTTATGAAAAGATTGACAAGAATGACAATATACATAAACTCTATTTCGGGATGGACGTCCTTACATTATTGATTATGAAAAAAAAATCTCGTATTCAAATCAGAAAGCAAAGAGACTAAAATTAATATCTCTACTTACAGTAATATAAAACAAAGTCCCCGATTATTGGGTGTCACGGGTAATCTCGAGAATCACTGGATGGATTTTGATGCGGTTTTCACCATTCTGTAAAGGATATCTCGAGGAAGGTTTCTGTAGAAAATAATTTCTATCTGAACAAAGGAAGCCAAGCAGTAACAAATTCAGTAATTAATGAAAAAAAACTGGCGTCCGTGTGCTTTTTAAGCGTACGCTGGGCAAACCGTTAAATATATCAATATACGATGAGTGTAAGAATTGTACAGCATGAAAAGTTCTACAAAGAAGTCCGCGAGAGCATATCTCTATCTTCAAAACATCGCCTACTATAAGTGTTTTTACGTTTTCGTTTCTTCCAACAATCTCCAAACAATTACTGAGGCCACAGTTTATGAGCTAGCTAGGGGCGAGCGTATCACCCCAGTTACAGGCTAGCTAGCGGGCGAGCCTATTACCCCAGTTTGTTAAATGGTCTGGTTAGTTCCTTTTTTACGGGCTGCGACAACGCGGTCATGTAGCCACGTGTACTTTGGGTGTGTGTAGAATCTGTCTGATAACCGGTGTTAATTGTGATGGCTGTATTAGTGTGTGTTATCTGTTTTTAATTCAAGTAACGACTGCAGACAATAATTTCAAGTAGTTCCTGCTTTTGCTACCAAATGCTACCGTCCACGACACCTAGCTTGTGAACTTGGCTACTAGATGGCATCGCATTCAGCACCTGGTGGCGAACGTTGGAACTAATAGAGCGTTATCAATTCTAACCTACAAATGTTGACTTCACACAAGTGTAGTTAGTGGAAGGTTATTTTTCATGCCATAAATTTATGACATGGAACCATCGGCTTTACTTCCCCTCCGAAGGAAGGCATACTGAGGGATTTTTAACGCTATTGAAATAAATCCGACGATTTCGACCGGGTTTGAACCCTGGACCATGGGCATAGAAGTTCAGCATGCTACCAACTGCGCCACCGCAGCCACCATGTGAAATGGTCTATATGGTCACTCTTCTCATAAAATACGTATGAAGTGTGAAGCTAAGCAACCAAGCTGAAGAAGGCCCCACTGAAGGACCGAAAACATGCTTCTATAAAGTAAACATATTGAGTATTAACAGGTGACAAACAATTTAATAAGATAACGAAGTTAATACGTAGAACTAAAGCATTGTCCAATACGGTTAATGGTTTTGTCTCATACTTCCGTAACTCTAGAACGGTAGCGCTATTTGCATCTTTGTTATCTGTAGCGCTTCGCATCGACTACGATTCTAGAAACTCATAATAAATACCACTTACGTCAACTTTTATTACACTCTCTAGGCTAGCAGAATTTTGACGATTTTTTTATTTATTTAATTATTTTTTTGGGAAATTTTGGGCTGGTTTTCATTAATTTTGACTAATTGTGATTGTTTTCGTTTTGTATTTTGAGTAATTTTAATCTTTTGTGTCTCTTTCGATTTTTTCAGCAATTTTGACAAATATTGATTTTTCTTTAATGTTGACTATCATTCTGATATTTTCTGTTCTTTAGATTTAAAGTAATTTTAACGTTTTGAGCTAGTTTTGTCTAATTTTGACTAATTTTGATTTTGTTTTTTTTATTGATTTTGAATAGTTTTGATTTTTTGTGTTGTTTTTTTAATTTTAATTTTGACTGATTTGCTTTGTATTTTAGGACTACCAAACACTGTTGGGGATTGCACAAAATGGTGAAGTGTGGGAGGCAGAAGTGTATCCCGTTTTCGTCGCAGAGACGAACGCTACCATTCTAGGGTTAAACCAGAGGTTCTTAACCGATGGTCGGCGGACCAAAGGTCCACCAGCACGTATAAAAAAGTGGCTAATAAATGGGGATTTCGGAAACGATGTGCGTTGAACGGAGAATCGTCCGAATGTACTCGCGGCGATGACTATCAATTTTTGAATTGAAATATTTCTAAAATAAGTGTTATCGGAAAGGTTAACACCGATAAGATGTATTGGAGAGGAGGTGGTGGCGGGGGGGGGGGGGGGGGGGGGGGCGGTGGAGGTGTGGTCCGTACATGATTCAGTTTCACGCTGTGTGGTCCGCAGACTTCTACGGGTTCAGAACCACTGGACTAGACCTTCCATGAACATTATTCCTTTAAGGGATATGGACTTGGGAATTCGCGTACATTTAGGCGATATAGACTTCGTATCGTCCGAATGCCGATTCGAACCCGGTTCATCACTGAATCTTATTGTTGGTGAATTTGTAACTAATGTTAGTATATTTCTCCACTTTTCCAGAGGTAAAAAACGCACCGGAAACTCAACCATATCCGGTCAGTTAGATTAGTAGTTTGCCTTTTCTACCACTACGAGCGCTAGTGTGAGTCAATGAAACTCAACCATATCCGGTCAATTAGAATTAAAGTTTTACTTTTTCTAACACTACGACCACTAGTGTGAGTCAATGCAGAGTTTCACTTAAGCCCTTATAACAACTTCCAGTTTGAATTTTTTTCAAAAAATTAAAAACCACCTGAGAGCATTGGACCAAGGAGCACATTAAAGGAAGAATTATGTAGATATACTTAATTTGGCTAGGATTCAAATAAAAAAGAAAACTAGTAAAGAATCAAGTGATTTTAGGATTTTTTTTTTGAACTGCATTTAGGCCGAAAGTAATTTTACAAATTTAGTTTGATAGATCTCTCCTAGATTCATAATTTGAACCCTATCCGGGCCCTTCAGCCCTTCAACCTTTAGCACAATTTAGAAAATTGCTAAGAAATGTATTCGACATTAAAAGTTGGTTGCCGTCAGTGTAGAAATTCGAACCCTCAATCCTCGGAACTCCTGCTCCCTGTTGTAGTCGTGAGTCATGATTTAACGCGTAAAACAAGGCTGAGGAGTCTGAAATGATGTTGGACTCCAACAGGTGTACAGTGTACACCCCTGGTTTAAATCAAATAGGGTGCTTAGCTCGAAATTCAATACGTTGACCCGAGCAGCTTCTGTAGCGTGGTTATCGATACCCGCAACAAATTCCACTCCACGTGATTAATTGCACTACAAGGCTAGCATCCAGTTAACACCCACTTGACCGAACTACGATAGAGATCAAGCACACCGAGTCAGGAGCGGAACGTGAACGTGCAATATCCCAGCTTCAGAGATACAGATCAGGATTGAATTTTCACGACCGTGTTAATCTTTACCGTGTCTTTCCCGAAATATTTCGCTGTAATACCTTTGCTTTACACTTCATTTACCGTATATACAACAATGTAATTACTGTACATAAATTTGCGGGTTACCATAAGTTGACATTTTATAGCAAACTTTACGAGCACACCTGGAACCGAAAATTACTACGTACGAGTATATCATTTCATTTTTCAAGATTAGTTATATAGGCTAGATACTTCAGTTTGTTAGTAAGAGTAAGTGAAACGGTGGGCTCATACCTTAACAAGTACTTCAGTGTCGATCAATAGAACCTGCTTTTCTTAAAAATGGAAGTATCATGTCAATGATTAACCTATGTACAGTATTAGAAATGAAATGTTACATTGGCTCTATCAGCGTGCGTAAAATCATATTGGCAACAATGTCATTTATGAGTTGTTCAGAATTAATCTGAAATATTATGATCTATTATTGTTCCAATTATGGAGGCAATCAATTTGTTAGTAGGCCAATAGAAGTTACACGTATTTAAAAATTGGACCTATCGGCAGGCTTAGAATCATGTTGGCAGCTCTGACATGTATCAGTTATTCCAAATTAATCTAGAATATCAGGTACCATTCATGTGCAAATTTTAAAGCTTGCATACTTTCTGATATATTAAAATTAGGATAAAAACATAGAGAGAACAATAATTAACGATTGGCAGCCCTGCTGGCTCTTAAGAACACCGATAGTCATATCTGTTATGGTACACAAAACACATACGAAATTTGGTTAAAATCCATTTGTTAGTATAGAAGTAACATGCATTTAAAATTGGACCTATCAGCAGGCTTAGAATCATGTTGGCAGCATCGACGTATATCAGTTACTCCAAATTATTCTAGAATGTCAGGCACTAGACGTGTGCAAGGTTTAGATCTGTAGGCTTGCATACTTTCCGATTTATTGGTATTAGGATAAGAAAAATAGAGAGAACATTTATTAACAGTTGGCAGCCCTACTGGCTCTCAAGAATACACATAGTCATATCTGTTATGGTACACAAAGTACAGACACAACGTGGACTGGACCACTTGGAAATCTCTAAGATTACGAGCAAAACTAAGGATAACCTAATGACATGGGGATACCTACAAGAATCAACACTTGGTGAATGTGGAGAGGTACAGACCACAAAGCATCTGTGTCAGTGCTTATGATGCCCTGATTCTTGCAGTGAGGAGGAGTTGTTTAAGACAAAAGAAAATGCTATAGCAGTTTCTCGTTTCTGGGCAAAGGCAGTTTGATTATATTGTGTGTGTGTGTGTGTGTGTGTGTGTATGTTACTGGGAAAGTGAATTCTTCAGCAAGAGTTAACTCTCCCTAGGTAAAGTCGACTCCTACTGATTTTTTCAGTAAAAGTTTATTAAAAGCGGTGAGTGTTCAATTTCGATGAACATTTACTAGTCAGAGTTGACTATACCTAGGAAAGGTATACTCTCACTGTCTTGTAACTGTTAACTATTTGCAAGGAAATGGCACTAGCTAATAAAAGACAAATAAAAAGGCAAAACCAATACATACAGAGATTGAATGTTTTAGTAAATTACAGTAAGATAACGAGTTGCAAAGCACACTTTTCTTCTTACACATGCACTTCATGGATTCGCATTTTGTGTTGAGAAAGCTTTTGAAAAAACCTTGTCCATTTCTAAGTGATTGTGAAGATCCAACAGTCCTCACAGCTATTGTTTTATCCATAAGAACTTCATTTTTTGGATAATGTTCGTAGGACATTCACTGAATTGAGAACTGAAAAAATATAATCTTTGAAAGCTGAACAATTTAATTCTCGTACTGTGGACAGCGAGAGAGAGGAGAGAGATATATAATTCATTTTAGCTTTGAACACTTACCTTGGACCGGCCGCACTGGTCGAGAACGCTAACGCGCTACCTCATTCCTCGCTGGCATCGGGAGAGCGTGGCCGTCCTGAAAATGGTGTTCGTGGTTTACCATTTTCACCACCAGGAAAATGCCGGGACGGTTCCTTTCAATAGATCCACGGCCGATTTCCTTCCAAAATTCCTCCCCTGACCTGTCCTGAAAAGAAAATGCATAGCCACTGACTGCATTAATAAAATTATTCGAAAGGCTACTTTAGAATTCCATTTCTCGTTCCAATTCAATAAAATCCATCGTCGACAACTTCCAGTACCAACGTCAAGGATATATCGGGCATCTCCTGTGCCTCAGTTGGAAGATTTGAACTAGATAAGCCATGTCTCGGGGGGCAGCCGAGCATTGCCTCATACGGGGATCTTTTTATCCCACTGTGCAATGCACTGTTTTTCATACGTTGAATAAACTTTAAGCCTTCACTCCTTTTTGATGTTTTGTGGTCTTGCATCCTGGTGGTTATCATATTATCTATGTCCTGGTTGGCTCTTTCGACGGTACCTTGCCTCTGACTATGTCGCGGATTGCCGTGCACCATTTTGAAGTTCGGCCATGTATTAGCCTAACCAGACTGTCAATAATTGTACTAACTAATTCTCTACCATTGTCTGACTGTAAAATACAAGAAGCGCCTAACAAAGTAAAAATATCAATGATATTATTACACACTTCGTCTGCAGTCATTGATTTCAGTGGTCTTAGCACAACAAACTTTGTCAAATGGTCCTGGTACACCATTATAAATTTGAAGTCTTTATCAGGTTGCGACTGAGAGCCTCCGTGGCTTAGTCGGCAGCATGCCGGCCTCTCACCGCTGAATCCGTGTTTCAAATCCCGGTACCTCCATGCATGCTGATTTGTGTTGGACAAAGCGGAAGCAGACAGGTTTTTCTCCAAGAACTCCGGATTTCCCTGTCACAATTTCCTTCCAGCAACACTCTCCACTATCATTCCATCTGTCTTTCATTTAATCATTGCCCCAGGGGAGTGCGACAGGCTTCGGCAGCCGGCACAGTTCATATCCTCGCCGCTAGATGGGGGCTTCATTCATTCCATTTCCTGACCCGGTCGGACGACTGGAAGCAGGTTGCGACTGAAAGTTAATCTAGTTAGTGGAAGGTTCTTTTACATGACATCTATCTATGACATGGCCCGGCGGCTTTACTTCCCCTCTGAAGGACTGCATGCTGTAAGTACGTAGTTATAGATTGTGCCCGTTTAGACCGGAGTCCGCACGACCACATATGCATTTTACCAATAATCAGTCAGCACGAGAGTCAAAATATCCCGGAGCGCCAGATGGGTTAAAGCTAATCGCAAAAACGACATCAAATGAAAAAAATGCTTTACTGATTTTTGGCTCAATGCAACAATAAGGATAGAAGGAGATTCAATTGGGTATAACACATCTGGTAAAATTATCTCAGTTTATTTTGAAGTTAAAATTGACTGCAAGGATGCTCAAAGCAGCATCATCCACGTGTGGCGACCCACACTCTTATTTACACAATATACAGAAATTTTCCAAACACATTTGACAATTATTTTTTTGAAAAACACAAGTCTGATTAATAGTCCTGTAGACTGTGTTCCAAAATTATTTATGATTAATTCCAGTTCAAAGTTAATTGTCTCTACTGGAAATATCGTAGATCACTGTTTGAATATTTACATGATATTAACACTCGTAGAATAAATGTTCATAGAATTTTAAACTTTCACTTATTTTTCCAGTTTAAAAAATATATTGTCGAAAATATTATTATCATTGAATCAACACACATTATTTACACATATTAATAACATCTGAAAAGTATTTGACCTTGAGCATAGCATCGAAGAACTGTGCGAAGCACAACAACAATTAATTGTTCCTCTGACATTAAACATTCGAGAAGTGACTCGATTATGAACTTCAAGTTCCTAACAAAATACATGATTTATGAATCATCAACTTGATCACTAAATTGTTGAACCATTCAACTATTCAATTTTCCACTTGGAATCATTATGAAAAAATATTTATATTTATGGCCATTTTAGTAATTTTCACAACTTGCAATTCTTCGACAGAATGCGGAAATAAAAATCGTAGCTTCATAATAAATTCATTTAGTTCATGGCACTAGGATTGAAAATATCCTTCAAATTATTCGTGGTTAAAGAATTATTTTTAATTGGCAGTGGCCCATTCTATTATTTGTGTAAGAACACAATATTACAACAACAACGGCAAAGGTCTTCCTCTGAAGAAGAATAAACTACTATCATGACAAATCCGGGTTCTAGCAAAATCAAAGTCTTAAATGGAATTCGTAAACAAGGTTGAAATAAGAACTGATGGTTTCAAAGAAATAACCTTCGGGTCATTCATACGACGAAATGTGTAGTTCCAATACTCCTACTATAAACCTGAGCCATCGAACCTGCTATTTGATTGATGCTCGAAATAAAATCTTCATTCCTGCGACTTAAACATGCGCACCTGGGAATGGCATTTCAACTACTCCACACATAAATTTTCTTCCCAAAATTTATACAATAAATCAAGCCTCTGCTTGTTATCAACACTGGAAGATTAATAAACTTACAAGTTTATTTTATTTTACCATTCACTTCAACCCGTGAATTTACCATACTTATGAAAATCTTTATTTCACTTTCGAGTGTATTTACGTCATGATTTTATATAAATACAAAAATATCCTATTTGATACAAATATCATTTGCTTCCCGTTTCATGCCCCTCCGTGTTATCTGAAAAATACACTTTGCTCAATGCAAATATCAACTGTTCAACCAGAACTGAAATGTTGGTTGAATGCGGGCTTGCGTTAACCACTCTCCTTCGGAAAATCTCCTGTTCCAGACTAGAAATGATTAAACTACTTCATAGGCTCTTTCTCAATACATATGATTATTATAAAATATAATATCCAAGAATTATTTAGAAAAATTATGAAAATTATTATTATTATTATTATTGGATTATTATTATTATTATTTATTATATTATTTTAAATATGTTTAACTATCATCTCATTATGTGAGAATCCACATGTTCGAACCTTCGAATATGGAAAAAGTATCCATTCCTAAAAAAAAAAAAAAATTTACTTTTACAGTTACATCGGCTGATTACCGTGATTTCCCAAAAATATGAAATATTCAAATAAATCTTCGTTATGCTCTGTCATCGATCCTAAACTGTTATGAGTGCTGAAAATGCTCAGAATAACTCTAATATGTATTGCGTAAATCATTGCAAGATTTAAATACGAAGAAAAATATAAATAAATGTGTTGGTCATCTGCAGAAAAATAGTTTGTTCCAATTAGCTAGGCATAATATAATTCAAATGTGGCTTACACTACTTGATGGTCTTGAAGCGTAGTAAACCTGGTCTGCACCAGATTTATCCATAGACATGCCCTATCAGACAAGCACGTATAATCCTTGTATCGGCCGCCATTATATACCCACAATTCGTCTAGTCAGACATAGTGGTAGTATCTCTTGACGTTTGAATTAACTGTTGTTCCATTTTAATATGGGCTTCTATCAAAGCCATAACAGTTTGTTTCAATAGGGTCAGATCTAAGTGATCTCTTCTTAGATATGTCAGTTGTAACATAACTCACGGTAATCTTATCGGTACAAGAAAAACACTGACAGTCTAAGCAATCAACGGCTGTTCTGAAGATCGTTCCCTGGGCATGATTTAACACCATCTACCATGTGGGTAGATTATTGGCTGAGGAATAACCCACCCACCAAGGGAAGATGATTAAGAGAAGGAAGTAGATTTGGGATTGGAAAAGAAGGATAGAAAAATAGGAGGAGAGTCCCACAAAATTAAATAGTTTAGTTTTAAACACACTTAAAGGTGGTTGCCACCGAAAATCCGTGCTCGGATACCTAAAGTGGGTACGATCTTGGTCGAAGCTGACGGGAGCCGCAGCTAGGACTTGGGCGGTTTGCAAGAGAGAGGCTTTAGTATATTTCCTCCCAAGCATGTATAAAAGTACTATGGGAAAGGGTGATGGTCTGGCAAGGCTGAGAGCAAAAGATTTATGGTATGTCTTCTCAAAGAAATTAGTTTTTGTGAAATGATTCGAAGAATGCCAATAATTCAAATCAAGTTCGGAATTTCCAATTTTCGAAATTAGAGTTTCTAGAAAAAGAGACCCAGTGCTTCCAGTAAGGATAGTGACGAAAAATTATAACTTGGAAGGTAATCTTTGTAAGTGAACCAATGGTTGCCTTTGGAAATGGCTAAGCCTTTACTCAGCGAAAGGCCGGCTAAAAGCTTAGACAAAAAAGAAACACTTATCTTTAGGAAAATTGACCATAAGTTTTCGGAGAGGGTCTCCACAAGCAGGTAGCTGGCTTAGCGAGCTTTACTTGCCTTACTGGCCAATTAGAATTAGCTATTAAAGCTAAAAAGAACTTTAGTGAGGTGAAAATTAAGAGTTCTTGCTCAAATGCAACAAATGGTGAAAGCCCTATTAATGATTTTAATATCATTGAGTGAGGAGATTCAAGGAAGACTGGATTTTGCTTAAACTTTGTATTCGCAAATGAAAAAGAGAAGGGAAACGATTCATTTATTTTACAATTAGAAGAAGTTTAAGAAAATTAACAGTTATGCAATATAATTTTAACAAACATAGTTCATTTGAACCTTTTAACAAATAGGGTCGCAGACCTCTCAACATTAAACGGTTGCTCCAGGCAATTGACAATTTACAAGGTTTTAAACCTGGCATTAAAATCTTTTTAAGATTTGAAAAAAGACTAAATGAAATGATTAAAGTTTAAACATTTACAAGAGTACAAGGAGTGTACTATAAGAAGTTTCTGAAAGAATATTCTAGAGAGAACAACAACTTTCAAGCTAACTATAAGAAAAACATAAAGCATAAAAATAGAAGTTCCTACAACTTCTTATATTTAAACAGGATTACTTTATGAGAATTATACAAAGGAGGGCAGGTCACTTACTGTGAAACCTAAGTAAGTAATCAAAAGGAAGGTTCTAGACTTCCAATGTTTAATTAGGAATCACGAGCCAAATGGGGTAGTTTCCATTTCGTGAGACCTAAAAACAACTCACTCAAGAGTTGAAAATATTGGTTTTCCTGATAATAGAGAAAAAACAATGTAAACTTAAACCGTGTGTAAAACACGTAATTATACAGCAATTACTTAATGATAAACAAGAAAAATGGAAGGGCACTTCGCAGAGTGACACCTTATTGAAACAGACCTATATTGAAAAATTTATTACAGATTGTTAGTAGGAGGTTTAGGAAAGAGAAATAGGAGATTGAGGAAAAAATGTTCTTGGCCGTATTTAAATATAAACGGACGATCGCGACGCGGTAGAAAGTTGAACAAGCACTGATTTTCACTATAGTTCGTTGGAACTTATGAAAAGTTCACTATGGAAACACGAAAGTTTTTGGCAGAGAAAGTTATTTCAATTTGAACAAAATGACTGGTTGCACTAAATGAAAGAAAGTCTATTGCTTGCGAAAATGGTGTATTACAGTTAAATGCGCCATAGAACATTCCAGCGGTTCCAGCGGTGGAAGAAAGTTAGCTATTAAGCTTTTAATTCAGAAACGAAATTCTTCAATTTTAAATAGCATTCTTACAAGTGAGTGAAGATTTCATAACGGCAGGACTTGTAGATGAAATACAGAATCTAGAAGGTTCCAGAACGACCTTAGTAGAAAAAATGGAGTTGAGAAAATCCAACGGAGGAACTAACTTGTTAAGTTATAGACAGCGGGTATTAGATAATATCCCACGTAGTGAGAGGATTTCTCATTTGAATAGCCTAAGAAAAGCTCTTTTTTAGTAAAGTTGGCTTACACAAGCAAAAGCTCAACATGGCAAATCCCACGAGGAATGATTTTTGCCCCAAAGTAAATACTTTCACACTGTCTATAAAATGTCATCAGGAACACGAGGAAGTTAAAACCATGAAGATGAGGTTAAAACTTTTTAAAAATGGTACTTATCTTGATTTCATGTAGAAGACGAAGTTCCGTATGACGACTACCTAGCCAACATGGCGTAGAAGAGTTTGTGCCTCTTGGTTTGAGGAAGCTAGCTCGAGGGGAGCTTTGACTGATCTAGTCAACTGCCGACTGAGAAGTGAGAGCTGCTCAACGGAGCACGGAGGGTCCAAGAAAAGGGGAAAGAGAGGGGGGTAGGAGACAAAAGGAGAACATATAAACATTGCCAACTTCAGAACAAAGAATTAATCTCTTGCTGAGCTGATCTTCTAAGAGTTGATAACAGATGATATTAGCGCAGCATGGTGAGTAAAGAAGTAGACGTAATCCTCTTGCTCAAGGAGAAAATAGCTGGCGATGGTAGCAGGATCTGGTGGCTAAATGGATAAGTAAGTCCTCTAGCACCAGGAAGAGTAGAGGAGCTTCAGAGATTCGCTGCGAGATGACGCTAGGTGGGTCAAAGAAGTTATATATCTGAAACAGACTTATGAAGACATAAGAGATTTGCCCATAAAGGAGAAAACAAAAGATCACTGTTGGTGTTTGACAAAGAGAAAGGAAGAAATGAACATGCAAGGAGCAATAAAAATTATATCTCAGGTACCGTGTATTCAAAGAATACACCATACTGGGGGATCAAACACCAACAGAGAGCAAATAAGCAGTTACACATTTAATGGAAGAGGAGCGATCAAAGACAGGGGTCTTGTAATCGAACCGTTAATGGTCAAGACTCTGACCACCCTGACTCTCCCATCTCTTCCAGGATATTACTTGGTCACTCTTCCGGAAGTCCAGACTAGAGGGGGAGAAACATCCCTAACCAAGACCAAGTCCCCCACTTTAATGTCGGGACTGGAAAGAAACCACTTCTGCCTCCGTTGCAAGGAAGTTAAATATTCCAAGTTCCATCTCTTCCAAAAAGAATTACGGAGGGCTTCAAGTTTACGCCAAACAATAGGTAGATTAAAATCCCTGTAAGAATTGGGAAGAGGAGGAGGGGCAGAAAGAGAAGTGCCGGTAAGGAAGTGACCAGGGGTGAGTGGAAGTAGGTCATCAGGGTCATTGGAAAGCGGAGTTAAAGGGCGAGAGTTAACAACACCTTCAATCAGAACAGACAGTGAATTGAATTCTTCGTACGTTAGAATTCGATTACCTAAGACCTTTCTTAAATGACGTTTAGTGAGCTTTACGCAAGATTCCCACCTACCACCATGGTGCGGAGCGTAAGGAGGTATAAAGCGCCATTTGAAACCTTTTGAATAAGAAAAATTAGAAATTTGTTCCATGGCTGGAGAGGAAGTGAGAGCTTTCTTCCACAGGGAAGCTGCGCCCTGAAAGGTGGAAGCGTTATCAGAGAACATCTCAGAAGGAACACCACGCCTAGCAGTGAAACGAGAGACAGCTGATAAAAAATAAGAAGTAGAAGCATTCGTTACTAGTTCCAAGTGGATTGCGCCGGTAACCATGCAAACTAAGAGAGAAACATAAAGCTTACCAAACAATTTGCGTTTAGCTTCAGGAGAGTTCCGTTGATATTGGAACGGACCCATATAGTCCACGCCAGTTAAAGCAAATGGGCGTATAGGAGAAGAACGAAAAGAGGGCAGATCGCTCATTAATTGAGTGTTGATTTTAGGTTTCGCTTTGAAACAAGGAATGCACTTGTGAATTACAGAAGAAACTTCATGAATTCCATTTATAATCCAGTACTTTTCCCTTAAGAGGCAAAGCAGAGTACGTGCACCAACATGAAGATTACGGTAATGAAAGTCACGTATAATTAAGGAAGTTACGTGATGTTTGGAAGGCAAAATAACGGGATGCTTTTTGTCCTCAGAGAGTAAAGATTGCGAGAGCCTTCCACCTACCCTGAGTAACCCATGGTCATCAAGAAACGGGGCTAAAGCACGAAGACGGCTGGATTTGGGAAGATCTCTTTTAGAAGAAAGCAAAGACAACTCAGAAGAAAAGGCTTCTTGCTGTGTCAGTTGTAAAACCTTAACGGTAGCGAGATTCAATTCATGATTGGTAAGGTGTGGTTTAGGGAGAAGAGGTTGGTCAACCACAAGATATTTCCATCTAAGGAGATAGGCGACAATCCGTAGTAATTTATGAAAGGAAGAATAGCGGGACAACAAAGGATGAGAAGCGTTAGAAACAAGACACGAAGCAATGGATAGAGGTACTTTAGCGTCAGGCAAGTTGGAGTTTGTAGCTGGGGGTTTAGAAGGCCATGAGGAAGATTGTTCGATTAGCCACGAGGGCCCATGCCAGTACAATTGGGAAGCTGCTAATTGAGAGGGTAAACAACCACGAGAGATAATATCTGCTGGATTATCCGCACTGGGAACATGCCTCCATTGACATCCAGAAGAAAGAGTTTGAATTTTGGAAACCCTGTTTGCAACAAAAGTTTGCCAATGAAAGGGGCTCTTGGCGATCCATGAAAGAGTGATCATGGAATCGCTCCAGAGATAGATTTGCGAAAATTCGACTTTTAATACTTCCCGTAATTTCTTGACAAGTTCTGCAGCCATGAGTGCAGCGCACAGTTCGAGCCTGGGCAGAGTGATGGTTTTAAGAGGAGCGACCTTCGATTTGGCACAAACAAGGTTGGAAACTAGAGATCCATAGTGTGAATCGTGATGAACTAAATATGCACAGCAACCATAAGCTTTTTCGGAACTATCCGCGAACACATGAAGGAAAAAGGGTGTATTAGAATGAGAGCTAATTAAATTCCTGGGAATTTCAATGAGGGAAAGGTCTAACAAATTACTGCGAAACGAGAGCCAGCGATTAAGAAAAGAAAGAGGGACAGTGTCATCCCATTCACATTTAAGCGACCACAGCTCTTGCATGAAGAGTTTGGCTATAACGATAACTGGGGCAAGGAATTGAAGTGGATCAAAAATTTTTGCAATTTCAGAGAGAACTTGTCTCTTTGTATTAGGAAGCTCTTCTGCGAGCGAAACTTTATAGATAAGAGTGTCAGTGCTAGTGCACCAGTGAACTCCTAGAGTTTTTATAGATTCGGAGTTTCCACAAATTTCGACAGAAGAAGGATCTACGTCTTCGATGGGAAACTGAGCAAGAAACTCAGGGGAGTTGGAGTTCCACTTATGAAGTGGAAAACCTCCATTCCTTAACAATGCCTGAAGTTCTAAAGACACAAAAGAAGCTTCCTCTAAAGAGGGGAAGGACTGCAAGTAATCGTCAACATAAAATGATGTTGTTAGTGCTTCAGAGGCTTTGGGGTTAAATAAATGACCATCTTGTGAGGCTAGCAAGTGTAGGGATCGGATAGCAAGGAAAGCAGAGGGTTTTAAGCCATAAGTAACCGTTTTCAAGCGAAATACCTTAATGGGCTTATTGATTTCATCACGCCACAAGATTCTTTGAAGATCTCGTTGTTCTGGTTGAATTAACACTTGACGGTACATCTGTTTTATATCGGCTATGACAGCTATAGGAAATAATCGAAAGTTTAAAAGTATAGCAGATAAATCTGATTGAATAGCAGGACCAGAATAAAGAGTGTCATTAAGGCTGTTGCCATTAACGTCGGGTGATGAACCATTGAAAACAACTCGGATTTTATCTTTTACAAGAGGGTTTTTCCACACAGGATGATGATTTAAATAAACCGTTTCAATTGGGGGGTGCAATTCATCATCGGATTTGTTAACAACCTCCATATGATCTAAGATTTCATACTCATCCATGAAATCAGTGTACTGCTTTTTGACAAGGGGTTCCTTTTTGAATTTGCTCTCGATAGCAAAGAGAGCTTTTCGAGCTTTAGGCTGAGAGTTAATAAGTTTGGGGGGATTGGGTAATCTTGGCATTTGAACAATGAACCGGCCATCAGAAGAACGAGTGGTGGTGTTAAAAAAAAGTTGCTCACAGAATTCATTTTCTGAAGAAGCTACGTTAGGAGAATCAACGTTTTCAAGCCTCCAAAACTGTTCCAGATCAGTATTGGAGAAGTAACATTGCGATGCAGGTTGGGGAGAATAATGGGGAAGTTGCCCTGTGACGATCCATCCAAAATTAGTGTCTCTGGCGACCACGTTAGAGGACAACTTGCGAACCTGTTTTCGAAGGCAATTCCAAAAGACATTGGCACTAAAGAGTATGTCAATGGGGTTTTGTATGTTAAACAAAGGATCAGCTAACCTTAAATGCGAGGGAATGTTTAACCCTGAAATATCCACCGAGTGACTTGGAGTGTCTTCTCCAATACTATTGAGAATTAAACAATTAAGTTTGAAAAAGTTGTTTCTATGACAAATATCTCTTATGGTTAGTTTTGAGAATTGTAAAGCTTGCGATTTTGAGCTGTTGATACCCGACACATTGATAGAAGTAGGGTTTACGGGTAGGCCTAGTTTTTTAATCAAGGAATTAGATACAAAATCATGAGTTGCCGCTGAATCTAGAAGACCGCGTGCACGAACCCAGTTGCCAAAGTTATCCTGAACTTCAATTTGGACAGTAGACAACAATACTTGAGCACTGCGAATGGACTTGGCATTTTGAATATACGATGAGGCATTAGAACTATTAGCACTATCATTTTTAGGAGAAGTGGATGCTGTCGATGACCTTGCCTGATCATGACGATGTAGCAAATTATGATGAGCCTTTTCACAATGGTAGCAAAGTCTTGTGGACTTGCAATTAGAAGCAGAATGCGTGGGCGCTAGGCAGTTAAAACAATGCTTGTTTTGAGCAACTAATTTTCGTCTGTCGTCGACTGACATTTCTTTAAAGGATTTACAGAGGTATAGGGCATGGGGATCTTTACAAAGTATGCACTTTACAGGTTCGTTTAAACTCTTGCGAGGTTCGCTTTGAGTGTTTATAACAATGGAGCTAGCAACACGACGTTCACTAGACCTAGTTGGGTAACCAGTAATGTTTGATTTAAATTTGGATGAGCTGGACCCGGGTTTTTGGGTATTGGACGCTGAGCGTTCACTTTTGGGTTTGATGGACATTAATTCGAATTTGGAACTAGGAGATGAAGGTTCACTTTGATTAGCTAGAGCGGTTAAAAGTTGGCATCTAGCGTTTATGAAAGTAACTAAATGCTCGTAAGTGTAGTCATCTTCTTTAGAAAGTTCAATTTCCCAAGCTTTGAGGGTAGCAGTATCAACTTTAGCAATCACTAAATATATTAGGAAAGTATCCCAATAATTAGTAGGTTGATCTAATTGGGACAGAGCCTTAACGTGAAGTTGTGTAGTGTCAACTAGAGTACGTAGACTAGTGACGTCATTGTGCTGTGACGCAGGTAGATTGAATAGAGCCTTTATATGGCGTTGAATACGTAACCGTAAATTTCCATATCTTTCCTTTAATAAGTTAAAGGCAATGGAATAATTTTCGGCACGCAGAGGAAGTGCTTCGACCAACTGCAAAGCTTGACCTCGGAGGATTGATCTCAAGTACTGAAACTTGTAAATGACTTGGATGTCTTCATTGTCGTGAACAAGGGAACAAAATAATTCATAGAAGGAATCCCAAGCAGATTCATCTCCAGAAAAATGGGGTAAATCAATTTTCGGTAAAATTGGTTTGGGCTTGTGAGTACCCTCACGGAAAGAAGTTTGTGGTTCGTGAAGGGAACCGAGAACAGAAGCGTCCTTTTTCTGCTCCTCTTCGAGTTGGCGTATTATTTTGAAAGCAGAACCTATGCCTTCGTAATATTGGTTTTCTACTTCAACTCGATCTTCGGTTTGATTGAGCATGCAAGTTTCTATTTCAGTTTGGATGTTACAATAATTTTCATAAGAACGTTCATAATCTCGTACACGATGTTTCAACAAGTCTAATTGAGCTTCTGAGGGATCTAACTCTTTTATGTACTTTCTAAAACGGGTAATTTGTCCTTTATAGGATGCTCGTTTAGAAGTAAGTTTTTCATCTTTATCCTTCTCAGTAGGAGCCATGTTATAAAGAATAGATTGAAATGTAACTCACGATACTGTGGAACCTTGGAAATGCTGTCAAGCTGGCAGCACCAAATAAGTAGAAAGAACGGGACACGCCAAAGGAGACAGGAGTGGCTTCTTTCCCGTTCAAAGGCTTTCCATGATGTAGTTATAGCTGAAAAATTCAAAACAGAAATTAGTAATATGCAAAGTATTGTCAAATGACACTTTTTTTTAATAAAAAATAAAAAATGGGCTCTCCCGGGTTTCGGCACCAATTTTTGGGTAGATTATTGGCTGAGGAATAACCCACCCACCAAGGGAAGATGATTAAGAGAAGGAAGTAGATTTGGGATTGGAAAAGAAGGATAGAAAAATAGGAGGAGAGTCCCACAAAATTAAATAGTTTAGTTTTAAACACACTTAAAGGTGGTTGCCACCGAAAATCCGTGCTCGGATACCTAAAGTGGGTACGATCTTGGTCGAAGCTGACGGGAGCCGCAGCTAGGACTTGGGCGGTTTGCAAGAGAGAGGCTTTAGTATATTTCCTCCCAAGCATGTATAAAAGTACTATGGGGAAGGGTGATGGTCTGGCAAGGCTGAGAGCAAAAGATTTATGGTATGTCTTCTCGAAGAAATTAGTTTTTGTGAAATGATTCGAAGAATGCCAATAATTCAAATCAAGTTCGGAATTTCCAATTTTCGAAATTAGAGTTTCTAGAAAAAGAGACCCAGTGCTTCCAGTAAGGATAGTGACGAAAAATTATAACTTGGAAGGTAATCTTTGTAAGTGAACCAATGGTTGCCTTTGGAAATGGCTAAGCCTTTACTCAGCGAAAGGCCGGCTAAAAGCTTAGACAAAAAAGAAACACTTATCTTTAGGAAAATTGACCATAAGTTTTCGGAGAGGGTCTCCACAAGCAGGTAGCTGGCTTAGCGAGCTTTACTTGCCTTACTGGCCAATTAGAATTAGCTATTAAACCTAAAAAGAACTTTAGTGAGGTGAAAATTAAGAGTTCTTGCTCAAATGCAACAAATGGTGAAAGCCCTATTAATGATTTTAATATCATTGAGTGAGGAGAGTCAAGGAAGACAGGATTTTGCTTAAACTTTGTATTCGCAAATGAAAAAGAGAAGGGAAACGATTCATTTATTTTACAATTAGAAGAAGTTTAAGAAAATTAACAGTTATGCAATATAATTTTAACAAACATAGTTCATTTGAACCTTTTAACAAATAGGGTCGCAGACCTCTCAACATTAAACGGTTGCTCCAGGCAATTGACAATTTACAAGGTTTTAAACCTGGCATTAAAATCTTTTTAAGATTTGAAAAAAGACTAAATGAAATGATTAAAGTTTAAACATTTACAAGAGTACAAGGAGTGTACTATAAGAAGTTTCTGAAAGAATATTCTAGAGAGAACAACAACTTTCAAGCTAACTATAAGAAAAACATAAAGCATAAAAATAGAAGTTCCTACAACTTCTTATATTTAAACAGGATTACTTTATGAGAATTATACAAAGGAGGGCAGGTCACTTACTGTGAAACCTAAGTAAGTAATCAAAAGGAAGGTTCTAGACTTCCAATGTTTAATTAGGAATCACGAGCCAAATGGGGTAGTTTCCATTTCGTGAGACCTAAAAACAACTCACTCAAGAGTTGAAAATATTGGTTTTCCTGATAATAGAGAAAAAACAATGTAAACTTAAACCGTGTGTAAAACACGTAATTATACAGCAATTACTTAATGATAAACAAGAAAAATGGAAGGGCACTTCGCAGAGTGACACCTTATTGAAACAGACCTATATTGAAAAATTTATTACAGATTGTTAGTAGGAGGTTTAGGAAAGAGAAATAGGAGATTGAGGAAAAAATGTTCTTGGCCGTATTTAAATATAAACGGACGATCGCGACGCGGTAGAAAGTTGAACAAGCACTGATTTTCACTATAGTTCGTTGAAACTTATGAAAAGTTCACTATGGAAACACGAAAGTTTTTGGCAGAGAAAGTTATTTCAATTTGAACAAAATGACTGGTTGCACTAAATGAAAGAAAGTCTATTGCTTGCGAAAATGGTGTATTACAGTTAAATGCGCCATAGAACATTCCAGCGGTTCCAGCGGTGGAAGAAAGTTAGCTATTAAGCTTTTAATTCAGAAACGAAATTCTTCAATTTTAAATAGCATTCTTACAAGTGAGTGAAGATTTCATAACGGCAGGACTTGTAGATGAAATACAGAATCTAGAAGGTTCCAGAACGACCTTAGTAGAAAAAATGGAGTTGAGAAAATCCAACGGAGGAACTAACTTGTTAAGTTATAGACAGCGGGTATTAGATAATATCCCACGTAGTGAGAGGATTTCTCATTTGAATAGCCTAAGAAAAGCTCTTTTTTAGTAAAGTTGGCTTACACAAGCAAAAGCTCAACATGGCAAATCCCACGAGGAATGATTTTTGCCCCAAAGTAAATACTTTCACACTGTCTATAAAATGTCATCAGGAACACGAGGAAGTTAAAACCATGAAGATGAGGTTAAAACTTTTTAAAAATGGTACTTATCTTGATTTCATGTCGAAGACGAAGTTCCGTATGACGACTACCTAGCCAACATGGCGTAGAAGAGTTTGTGCCTCTTGGTTTGAGGAAGCTAGCTCGAGGAGAGCTTTGACTGATCTAGTCAACTGCCGACTGAGAAGTGAGAGCTGCTCAACGGAGCACGGAGGGTCCAAGAAAAGGGGAAAGAGAGGGGGGTAGGAGACAAAAGGAGAACATATAAACATTGCCAACTTCAGAACAAAGAATTAATCTCTTGCTGAGCTGATCTTCTAAGAGTTGATAACAGATGATATTAGCGCAGCATGGTGAGTTAAGAAGTAGACGTAATCCTCTTGCTCAAGGAGAAAATAGCTGGCGATGGTAGCAGGATCTGGTGGCTAAATGGATAAGTAAGTCCTCTAGCACCAGGAAGAGTAGAGGAGCTTCAGAGATTCGCTGCGAGATGACGCTAGGTGGGTCAAAGAAGTTATATATCTGAAACAGACTTATGAAGACATAAGAGATTTGCCCATAAAGGAGAAAACAAAAGATCACTGTTGGTGTTTGACAAAGAGAAAGGAAGAAATGAACATGCAAGGAGCAATAAAAATTATATCTCAGGTACCGTGTATTCAAAGAATACACCACCATGCGCTAAGCAACCTGTAGTTTCCCTTGCGTAGACTAATGAACACTACCGTTATAGACTAGTCTTCAGTGTACTGATAGATCGAAGTGGTTAACTAGTTACAAATATGAAAACTGACTGAAATGGATTTAAATATCCAAGTATTAGGTTATTACTGGACTGTGACAAAATACTAATTCTAGACAAAGTCTAGCATATGTCCATGTAGAAATAAAAATATTTCCACCAATGTCTGTAGAAAAATCAATCACCTCAATGATTCTCCTCGCCGGAAACTTACTAAGTTCCACCTCGTAGCGCAGCACTTTCGTGACTATCACGACTTTGAAAAGAACTTCTGCGTAGATCCGGCAACCATGTGCCTTGGCTCAGCGTCGCAGCAACTTGCTCGGCAAGTGCTTGTGTTGGAATGAGCTACAGATACCTCGGCCGGCCGGCTTTTATTCAAAACTGCCAGGGTCACGCGTCATCACGCTGAAATATAGAAATCCTCATATCTCTGGCATCCCTGGTCCGATTTACTTGATACTAATTGCATTCTCTTTCATTTGGCCGTGCCAGTAATCTGATCCCAGTCTCAAGTCTCTACTCCATGGTTAACTATTTAATCAATAAATAGCCTCGACCTCTGCTATTTCTCGCTACGTCACTTGACATGCAAGTATCGGTAAATTCTTTCCAATTGCTTCGAGAAGCAATGTAGCGCGATATTCAAATATCTCAACTTTCAACAGCGGCTACAGCCTTTCCCTTGATATCTAGGTGTCTGAATCTTGGAATACCCATTCCTAGAGTTGGACACATCCTCCCCACACCTAGCAAAAAATAAAAATTGAATTTTTTTTATTTTTCCTATCTACACATTAAATCATCTGGTTCTTGAATAATAAATCTTCAAATTCGATGCATTATAAGTTCCCACGATGTTACCAGTTCGTGTATTGGTGACTTCATAGCTTCCATTGTTGTTTACTTCCACAATACGATAGGGTCCAGCGTAAAGGCTTGCAAACTTCGAGTACACTCGATTTTGCACGTCAGAGGGTGTAGGTTTTTTCACTAAAACAAGAGTTCCTACGCGCAAGGGTCTGCGAAAACGCTTTCCTCTCACTCTGCGCTTTTTTTTTTTCAGCTTGGATCCTTAACTTGTCTAAAGCTAGAGTTTCCCTCATCTGACGACTTGGTTCAATCTCAGGTGGAATAGAGATGATTCGATCCCATAATCTTGTTGGTTTAATTCCATGATGAAGCAACATGGGAATCTGTCCAGTACTCTCATGAATCGTAGAGTTGATGGATTCGGATGCTAAAGAGAGAACATCCATCCATTTCCAATGCTCATTTGGACAATAGAGGCGGCAAAATTTTGCTATTTCAGCCATCACGCGTTCTGCTGGATTGCTCTCTGGATGTCTAATAGAACAAAACAATTGTCTAATCCCAAGCTTATTCATGATGGTTCGAAATTCTAAAGATGTAAATTGAGGTCCACGATCTGATAAAAGGAATTCCGGTTTGCCTGCTTCCGGAATTACGCTGTCTCTTATTCTTTTCGCACAATACTTTGCGTTTGCCTTCTGAATTGGATGTAACATAGTGTATTTGCTGAAAACATCCATGGTTACCAGAATATATCGGTTACCTCTTTTAGACTTTGGGAGAGGACCATATAAATCAGTCGCGAAGATTTCGCAAGGCTTAGAAGGAATAATAGGCCTTGGTAATTCTCTCAATAATCTAGAATTATGTTTACTCCTTTGGCATAAGTCGCATTCTCGAATAGTGTTTCTGACAGTTTGTCGCATTCGCTCCCACGAAAATTTCTCTTGAATCATGTTGACCGTCTTATCTACTCCAGCATGACCTGCGATTCGATGTGCCATCGAAATAATGGGTTTTTGCATTCGAGGAGGTATCACTACTCTCAGCTTCATATGGTCGGGATCTGCAAACTTGTAGATTAAACCATCTAACGTCATAAAATCTCTTGAAATTCTTTCAGTTTCCACAAAATCATCATTTGGATCCATGTCTCCCTGTAGAAAACGAAAAATGTTTCTAAGACGTCGGTCTCTCCTCTGGGATAAATGCAACAACCTTAACCTTCTCAAGGTATCTTCATCCTCCTGCGTCAGGTTAACTTGAAAAACCTTAGATGTAGACTCCACTGCTCTACTCAATAAATCAGCTCCCACGTTCAACTTTCCAGAAGTGTGTTCAATAACTAGGTTGAATTGTTGAATAAAAAGTGACCATCTAGTTATTCTATCACTGGCAAAGTTTGTTCTCAAGATAAACTCTAATGCGTGGTGATCAGTCCTCACAATGACTGAATGTCCAATTAACATTTTCTTCCACGACTCCAACGCGAATATTACAGCAAGTGCTTCTAACTCTGTGGTGTAATAATTCCTCTCTGATGGACGAAGTTTCCTGCTAATGAACGCCAGGTAATGTCTCTTGTGGTCTTCATCTTCTTGAAGAAGAATAGCTCCAATCCCTACGGTGGATGCATCAGATTCTATGAGGAAATTCTTGGTAAAGTCAGGATACTCCAATTTCACACTGTTTACCAATAACCTCTTGGCATCTTGAAATGATTGTTCACAATCTTCATCCCATTTCCATTTGTTTCCTTTCTTTAATAATCCCTGCAATGGCGCAACCGTCTTGGTGAAGTTTGGACAATGCCCTGCAAAGAATTGGCATGTCCCGAGAAAACTGCGGACATTCTTCACTCTAGTAGGTCTAGGGAAATTTGCAATTGCCTGTATCTTCGTCTCATTGGGACGGTATCCTTCTCCATCCAAAATATGACCCAAAAATTTTATTTCCTTTCGAAAGAACTGACATTTTCGAAGGTTTACTTTAAAGTTTGCTTTTCTCAAATCTGCGAATAGCATCTGAAGATGTAGCAAATGTTCCTCCTTAGTCTCAGATGCAATTAAGATATCATCTATAAAACGAATTGCTATCTCTTTTACTTCAGGACTCAAATTTTGTTCCAGTGCTCTGATCAAAACTGATCCAGATGTTTTGACTCCAAATGGTAGACGGCGGAATACATATGTCTGCTGGTCAAACATAAATCCTGTAAACTTCTTGGAATTTTCACTAAGCCTAATATGATGGTAGGACGAAGTGAGATCAATATTAGAGAACCAGACCTTGCCTTGGAATTTCCTTAACAGTTCTCTAATGATTGGTGGTCTGTCATACTCTGGCAGTAATCTTGAATTCAAATTTCGCGCGTCTAAACATAGTCTCAGACTTCCATCTTGCTTAGACACTACTGCTAATGGATTGACATAAGATGTAGTGTACTTTTCAATCACATTGTTGCTTTCCATCTCCTTGATAAGCACTTTTACTCTTTCTCGATGCTTTTCTGCTACTGGATACAATTTAGCATGGAAAGGTGCATCATCATTTACACGAATATGATATTCAAAATCTTTAATTTCACCAGGTTTAATATCAAAAATATCGTGATATTCTTCCAAAATTTTCCCTAGCTCTGGGGACTCCTTCTCAGTGTAGACTTCTCTTCCTTCAGCTTCATGAAAAATCAGAGACCATTGAGCATCTCCCTCGATGTCTTCCTCTTCTTTTCCCTCGAATTTAATTTCTTCGGTATTCTTGAATCTGATCGTCTCTGTCTTCATGTCTATCACTGCTTGATATTTCTGAATGAAATCTGCTCCCAATATCATATCAAAAGCCATGTCCTTCATTACAACAATTACATGTCGGAAATCATGTCCTCCAATCGTAATACATAAGTATAATTGTGTTTTACACAGAGATATTTTATTGGGTATTATTCCTTGGATCTTAATTCCTGATACTGGAATCTCCTCTAAATTCTCTTTGAGCTTCCACAGAATATAAAGTTTCTCACTCACAAGACAAAGCATAGCCCCAGTATCAATCAAAGTATCGACAGGCATACCGAATACTTCGCATGATATGATTGGCATTCTAATTCTGGTACCCATTTCTTTCCGTTCGTCATTCTGTTGAATTAAGTCATCATCCTCTGCTTGCCATTTAATAATTCTGGAAGTGAAAGTGTTCAAAATTCTATCTTCTACTGTGAATTCGAAGTTTTTTTTCTTTACCATTCCCCCGGGATTGTTGTGTTCCCGATGGACCTGGTTCATTGGGCCTCTGCTCCAAAAATTGCAAGTTATCTTGGTGTCTTGCTTCCAAATTTTTCCTCGTCTCCTTGTTGAACTCTTCATTGGACTGACGAGTATCCACATTCCCTCTGTTATTGTAGTTGTTTCTACCATAGTATCTTCTTTCCTGGTACCTTGCTTGAGTATCTCGTGGTCTTCTCCATCGAGTATTGTATCGATTACCACCATCCGGTCTCGCATAAGGCTTGTAACTGTATCTGTTACTGTACTGGTTCCATCCTCTCTTATTTGGATCTTCCCTCGGCGTTTTCTCTTCTCGCCCCTCTCGAATCTCTCGAGGTGTTTGAGAATAACTGTCAGCCATAACCGCGTACACAGCGTTGTTATTCTTTACTCCCTTCTGATGGAAGAATTGAGCGTTCGTATGATCCAGCTTCTGTAATACTTCATCAAATTGTTCCATATTATAGATATCAGCAGCGATCAAAGTCCTCTGGACGTCTGCTGGAAACTGACGTATCAATGCAGTAATCAATTCGTTATCTGGCATCGGCGGATCTAAATGTTGCAGTTTAGAAAGCTGTCCAGAAAAGTACGTAGAGTATCGAGTAGGTTGTGACGTCGAGAATCTCTTCGAATATAACTCTGCTCTGACTTGCTGTTGGGTTTCCGGGGACCAAAACTTTTTCAATAGCCCACGAGAAAACTCCTCAAAAGTGGTTAGAGTGGATCTAAAAGCTCTAAACCAAAGAAGTGCAGGACCTTCCAAAAACTTCCCTATCACTCGGATCTGTCTTTCTTTAGGGATCTTGGAATCTTTCAGGTAATCACCTGCTTCTCTCAAAAATTCCACGGGTGTCACAGAATCTCGTCCTGAAAATTTAGAAGGCTTATCTTCTACATTTTTATATACAGTTATGGGGTTGGATTGAAATACTGTCCTGACCTCATCCTGTCTTTGACTATCCGTTTCTCTAACTCCTCCTAGATTTATCTATATCTGTTCCTTTCCCCTTATATTTGGCATTTTCAACAGATGATCAGACTGTTTCTCATCCTTGATTTGAGTTTTCATAGCCTCAAGTTCCTTCTGGTTTTCTTCTGCCATTTTCTTAATTGCTTCAGTTTCTTTACAATTCTCCTTAACATCAATGGATATCTGGTTCATAACAGCCTCATGACTTTTCAATGACCCTGTCATATCTGATATGTCCTTGTGAGTTGCTTGGATATCTTTGGAAATTACTTCAATATGGGATGACAAAGATTCCCTAATCTCCTTGATTCCTTCTTGGTTCTCCAGCTTGAGTGTGTCTTTAATGTCATTGACAACTGTGGTTTTGATTTCAGTTTTCAACTCATTAATCACACCTTCTCTTATTTCTCCCATTACAAGTTCTTTGAATTGTTCCGTTAAACGTTGAACAACCAGAATTCCCATCTCATTACTCTCCTTCTTCACTCTGACTTCTAGGTCGATCATGTCTTCACCAACATTCCTAAGACCATGTTCTATCCTATCAGCTAAGCTTTGGGATCGGAGATCGGCATCGCGAAATTTTTCGTCCATTAAACTTGCGTTAGTAGCTAATGAAGTTTCGAGCTCATGTGTTTTTTCGCATAATTTATTCATTTTACTCTCAAGTGACATTTTCAAAATTTCAGAATTCTCTTTAAATTTACTTTTCATTGAATTAAATTTACTGTTTAAATTTTCTTTCAAGTTCCCTTTTAACCTGCTTTCTAAAGAATCAGAATTTTCTTTAAGTTTATTTTCTAAAGACTCAGAATTTTCTTTAAGTTTATCGTTTAAACTTTCTTTAAGTTTATTTTCTAAAGAATCAGAATTTTCTTTAAGTTTTTCATCTAAACTTTCCTTCAAGTTATCTTTTAAAGAATCAGAACTTTCTTTAAGTTTATTTTCTAAAGAATCAGAATTTTTTTAAGTTTCCTTTCTAAAGCCTCTGTATTTTCTTTCATAATAGCGGCTACACGCCGTCCAGCTTCTTTTGAACTCTCCTCCAAACTCCTCATCATCCTCATAATTTCTTCCATAATTTCAATTATTATTCAAAACTTAGGGGTATACAATATTGGCAAACACAAGCTTATAACTAGAACAAGAAATATGAATAGCTAATTGGAACACTCTAATAAAATGAGATTTTGTCCTAATGTCGACGTGATGGAAAAACAAAATTCTCTACTTTTACGAATTACATTTACCACAATATCACTAGAAAAATATGCAAGTTATCAAATATCCTCCACCTGGATTCTAATAATGTGTATGTCCAGTCATCGAACGTTTACTACTGAATTTACTTGACGCCCTAATGGTTAAGCCATTATCAAAAATAATCGAACCCATTCTAATCATTAATCAAGTTAAATTTTTAATTTTCCCCACTAATTGGGTTTCCTACTAATTTATTCATCCAAACCAGACATCTCTCAACTTCCAAAATATCTATAAAAATTATCACAATTTAAATCGGCATGCGATTGACCATGTCTAACTCGGGACCCACGTTGGGCGCCATTTCTCTCTCTATCTTATTTTATGTGCCCGTTTAGACCTGAGTCCGCACGACCACATATGCATTTTACCAATAATCAGTCAGCACGAGAGTCAAAATATCCCGGAGCGCCAGATGGGTTAAAGCTAATCGCAAAAACGACATCAAATGAAAAAATGCTTTACTGATTTTTGGCTCAATGCAACAATAAGGATAGAAGGAGATTCAATTGGGTATAACACATCTGGTAAAATTATCTCAGTTTATTTTGAAGTTAAAATTGACTGCAAGGATGCTCAAAGCAGCATCATCCACGTGTGGCGACCCACACTCTTATTTACACAATATACAAAAATTTTCCAAATACATTTGACTATTATTTTTTGGAAAAACACAAGTCTGATTAATAGTCCTGTAGACTGTGTTCCAAAATTATTTATGATTAATTCCAGTTCAAAGTTAATTGTCTCTACTGGAAATATCGTAGATCACTGTTTGAATATTTACATGATATTAACACTCGTAGAATAAATGTTCATAGAATTTTAAACTTTCACTTATTTTTCCAGTTTAAAAAATATATTGTCGAAAATATTATTATCATTGAATCAACACACATTATTTACACATATTAATAACATCTGAAAAGTATTTGACCTTGAGCATAGCATCGAAGAACTGTGCGAAGCACAACAACAATTAATTGTTCTTCTGACATTAAACATTCGAGAAGTGACTCGATTATGAACTTCAAGTTCCTAACAAAATACATGATTTCTGAATCATCAACTTGATCACTAAATTGTTGAACCATTCAACTATTCAATTTTCCACTTGGAATCTTTATGAAAAAATATTTATATTTATGGCCATTTTAGTAATTTAGACTACTTGCAATTCTTCGACAGAATGCGGAAATAAGAATCGTAGCTTCATAATAAATTCATTTAGTTCATGGCACTAGGATTGAAAATATCCTTCAAATTATTCGTGGTTAAAGAATTATTTTTAATTGGCAGTGGCCCATTCTATTATTTGTGTAAGAACACAATATTACAACAACAACAACGGCAAAGGTCTTCCTCTGAAGAAGAATAAACTACTATCATGACAAATCCGGGTTCTAGCAAAATCAAAGTCTTAAATGGAATTCGTAAACAAGGTTGAAATAAGAACTGATGGTTTCAAAGAAATAACCTTCGGGTCATTCATACGACGAAATGTGTAGTTCCAATACTCCTACTATAAACCTGAGCCATCGAACCTGCTATTTGATTGATGCTCGAAATAAAATCTTCATTCCTGCGACTTAAACATGCGCACCTGGGAATGGCATTTCAACTACTCCACACATAAATTTTCTTCCCAAAATTTATACAATAAATCAAGCCTCTGCTTGTTATCAACACTGGAAGATTAATAAACTTACAAGTTTATTTTATTTTACCATTCAGTTCAACCCGTGAATTAACAATACTTATGAAAATCTTTATTCCACTTTCGAGTGTATTTACGTCATGATTTTATATAAATACAAAATATCCTATTTGATACAAATATCATTTGCTTCCCGTTTCATGCCTCTCCGTGTTATCTGAAAAATATACTTTGCTCAATGCAAATATCAACTGTTCAACCAGAACTGAAATGTTGGTTGAATGCAGGCTTGCGTTAACCAGTTTCCTTCGGAAAATCTCCTGTTCCAGACTAGAAATGATTAAACTACTTCATAGGCTCTTTCTCAATACATATGATTATTATAAAATATAATATCCAAGAATTATTTAGAAAAATTATGAAAATTATTATTATTATTATTATTATTGGATTATTATTATTATTATTTATTATATTATTTTAAATATGTTTAACTATCATCTCATTATGTGAGAATCCAAATGTTCGAACCTTCGAATATGGAAAAAGTATCTATTCCTCAAAAAAATAATTATTAACTTTTACAGTTACATCGGCTGATTACCGTGATTTCCCAAAAATATGAAATATTCAAATAAATCTTCGTTATGCTCGGTCATCGATCCTAAACTGTTCTGAGTCCTGAAAATGCTCAGAATAACTCTAATATGTCTTGCGTAAATCATTGCAAGATTTAAATACGAAGAAAAAAATAAATAAATGTGTTGGTCATCTGCAGAAAAATAGTTTGTTCCAATTAGCTAGGCATAATATAATTCAAATGTGGCTTACATTTCTTGATGGTCTTGAAGCGTAGTAAACCTGGTCTGTACCAGATTTATCCATAGACATGCCCTATCAGACAAGCACGTATAATCCTTGTATCGGCCGCCATTATATACCCACAATTCGTCTAGTCAGACATAGTGGTAGTATCTCTTGACGTTTGAATTAACTGTTGTTCCATTTTAATATGGGCTTCTATCAAAGCCATAACAGTTTGTTTAAATAGGGTCAGATCTAAGTGATCTCTTCTTAGATATGTCAGTTGTAACATAACTCACGGTAATCTTATCAGTACAAGAAAAACACTGACAGTCTAAGCAATCAACGGCTGTTCTGAAGATCGTTCCCTGGGCATGGTTTAACACCATCTACCATGCGCTAAGCAGCCTGTAGTTTCCCTTGCGTAGACTAATGAACACTACCGTTATAGACTAGTCTTCAGTGTACTGATAGATCGAAGTGGTTAACTAGTTACAAATATGAAAACTGACTGAAATGGATTTAAATATCCAAGTATTAGGTTATTACTGGACTGTGACAAAATACTAATTCTAGACAAAGTCTAGCATATGTCCATGTAGAAATAAAAATATTTCCACCAATGTCTGTAGAAAAATCAATCACCTCATTGATTCTCCTCGCCGGAAACTTACTAAGTTCCACCTCGTAGCGCAGCACTTTGTGACTATCACGACTTTGAAAAGAACTTCTGCGTAGATCCGGCAACCATGTGCCTTGGCTCAGCGTCGCAGCAACTTGCTCGGCAAGTGCTTGTGTTGCAATGAGCTACAGATACCTCGGCCGGCCGGCTTTTATTCAAAACTGCCAGGGTCACGCGTCATCACGCTGAAATATAGAAATCCTCATATCTCTGGCATCCCTGGTCCGATTTACTTGATACTAATTGCATTCTCTTTCATTTGGCCGTGCCAGTAATCTGATCCCAGTCTCAAGTCTCTACTCCATGGTTAACTATTTAATCAATAAATAGCCTCGACCTCTGCTTTTACTCGCTACGTCACTTGACATGCAAGTATCGGTAAATTCTTTCCAATTGCTTCGAGAAGCAATGTAGCGCGATATTCAAATATCTCAACTTTCAACAGCGGCTACAGCCTTTCCCTTGATATCTAGGTGTCTGAATCTTGGAATACCCATTCCTAGAGTTGGGCACAAGATGTCTAGTCCATTATATTTTCGATATTATTGGTGAAGTTTAAATTAGAAACTCTTATTTTAGTTTTAATCTTTCTCAAACTTATGGTCACGACCAATGTGCACTCTGAGTTGGGATTTCAACTTCTCACTCGCTTCTCCACTTCCACTTTTCTTCCTCCGACTCCCTTCTCTCTTCAACTTTGGAAGGGGTAATCACGAGGGAGCTAAACTTAGGTCTTAATGCTTTTGGTCAATGTTTGGGGCAGAGTATGATGTTGGTAAGTCACTAAGTCTTCAAAGATAACTTTGTGTTGGTTTAATTTACTCCACTGTTAGCGATTAAAGGGGGAGACTGTAATAGGTCTTTGGTGTCTTTGTTTTGGTGACGGGGAGATGACCCAGGGTCGGTTTAAGCATAAGGGAACGTGGCCACGCGACCCTCCATTAAAATCCCACTTGGAGCATACAGTCGTTTGTACTGTACACACATCGTCACAATGACGCTTGTGTCGCAGTTCTAAGGACGTGATGCGCACTTTTCTAACTGTAGGAGCATACAGTATGGAAGCAAACCTGCCATTACTGTGTTGCCACATGTCTTCCCTATCTGGCCAATATTAGCATCATCCCATGCCTTTCAGTGGAAACAGCTCTAGCCAAAATAGCGGAACGTATTTGTGAGGCATCAACTCTTCAGGAAGAGTTACATGCCTTACAAACCATGTTTAAGGGTAATGGCTATAATGAATCAACTATATATAGGTCCCTACATCCCAGAAGGAGGGATAGACAACCTTCTCAGAGCTCCGACGTGAGAGGAACTGCTTACCTCCCTTATATTCACAACACCACTGACCGCGTTGCTAAGA
This sequence comes from Meconema thalassinum, assembly GCA_946902985.2. Taxonomy (NCBI): domain Eukaryota; kingdom Metazoa; phylum Arthropoda; class Insecta; order Orthoptera; family Tettigoniidae; genus Meconema; species Meconema thalassinum. The sequence goes on along the minus strand of OX336388.2, from coordinate 596,033,923 downwards.
TTCTCCGCAAGCACAAGATAAAAACAGTTTTCGGCACTATGACGAAAATTGGTCAACGTTTAGCATTAAACAAAGATAAATTGTCCCCAATACTACAACCTGGGGTGTATGAAGTCCCATGTACTTGCGGAAAAGTCTACATTGGACAAACAAAACGGTCCATTGCAACTTGCATCAAAGAGCATCAAAGGAACATCCGTCTAAACCAACCTGACAAATCAGCTATAGCTGAACATGCCCTTTCTTCAGGGCACGATGCATGTTTCAAGGATGCTCATGCGCTTGGCCTTGTTAAGCACAACTGGTCTAGAATTATAAGGGAGGCAGTTGAAATTCGTAAAAATCCCAATAATTTTAACAGAGACACTGGATATCAGCTAAGTGACACTTGGCTACCAGTTATTAAGGATCTAGGGAGATAGTTCCTCTCAGTCTCTCTGTTCTTCACATATTTAAAATTGTACATTTTCCCTCTAGGGCTCAGAACCTGGATTTGATCTCCTTTGTTCGACACTGGAGGAGTTTCCATCTGTTTTTTCGCCGTTGACTGTATGACGTTAGGTATCGTTCAGATACACTTCCCTTTCGTTTATGTTTCCTTATATCCATCTAACCCTCCCACCTCCCCCCCCCCTCCTCATTCTTCGAGGAGTTTCTATATTTTCACACCACCCCCTTTTCCTTCTCGTTACTAACTTCTCTGTCCGCCGTTCCGCCATGGTCCATACAGTAATTTCTGGCAGCTGCTCTCTGGTGACGAACAGAGGAATGTATCTATATTTTTTGTAATCTCATTGATATACTTTCTTTGGCCACATTGTTTATTTCCATTGAAAAAGGAGGCAAGGTTTCTCCGAAACGTATGGTTTAAATTAAAAATACACACGGCATTAACCCAAAAGCATGAATTATTTATAGATAAGCCATGTCTCGTGGGGGCAACCGAACATTGCGTCATACGGGGATCTTTTTATCCCACTGTGCAATGCACTGTTTTTCATAAGTTGAATAAACTTTAAGCCTTCACTCCTTTTTGATGTTTTGTGGTCTTGCATCCAGGTGGTTATCATATTCTCTATGTCCTGGTTGGCTCTTTCGACGGTACCTTGACTCTGACTATGTCGCGGATTGCCCTGCACCATTTTGAAGTTCGGCCATGTATTAGCCTAACCAGACTGTCAATAATTGTACTAACTAATTCTCTGCCATTGTCTGACTGTAAAATACAAGAAGCGCCTAACAAAGTAAAAATATCAATGATATTATTACACACTTCGTCTGCAGTCATTGATTTCAGTGGTCTTAGCACAACAAACTTTGTCAAATGGTCCTGGTACACCATTATAAATTTGAAGACTTTATCACGTTGCGACTGAGAGCCTCCGTGGCTTAGTCGGCAGCATGCCGGCCTCTCACCGCTGAATCCGTGGTTCAAATCCCGGTACCTCCATGTGTGATTTGTGCTGGACAAAGCGGAGGCAGACAGGTTTTTCTCCAGGTACTCTGGATTACCCTGTTACAATTTCCTTCCAGAAACACTTCCCACTATTATTCCATCTGTCATTTATTTAATCATTGCCCCAGGGGAGTGCGACAGGCTTCGGCAGCCAGCACAGTTCATATCCTCGCCGCTAGATTGGGGCTTCATTCATTCCATTCCCTGACCCGGTCGGACGACTGGAAGCAGGTTGCGACTGAAAGTCAATCAAGTCCACTTCACATCATGAATTCATTTCCTTGAATAACAAAGGCTTTACAACGAGATCTTTCTTCTTATGTTTCAATTTTTGAACACAAGGTTCGCACAAGCTTAAAAATAGTAAAATGTCCTTTGTAGTAACATTTTGAAATTTTCCTTTCAATTGGTGTATTATACGATCTCTTCCTCCATGTCCAGTGGATATGAGCGCTTCATTAAGAACTCCAAACAACTCTTCATCAAAAACATGAACTAATTATTTACTCGTAAATGAATCTTTTGTCACTATTGCACAACAATAAAGAGCCGAGTAATGAGGAATGGCGACTGCCTCTTGTGTGGTGGGGGTAATAAAACAAAGAAATGTTCAGATCGTTAACGGTCGGTCCAATAATGGAAGTACGAGTCCAAACAATGACAATGTTTTAATAATCATAACAAAGCTTTGGCGCGCGCGGCTACATTTTCAGAGCAGCATCTGCGAATCAACTTTTACTATACTACAGCAGGCATAGTTAACTCTTCCTAGGAAAAGTTGATCGGTGTGTTTTCATTCAGCTGTTACAGATACTTTTAGTAAGAGTTGAGTCTGCCTAGGAAGAGTCAACTCTTGCTAAGTATCGACTTTCCCTGTAACATATATATGTATAATTCCATGTATTTCATTTGCTTTTGTATGTACAATATTATTTATCTGCCTACGATTCGAGTAAATAAATAAATCTGACAGTACACATTTGACTACTACTACTACTACTACTACTACTACTACTACTACTAGTACAACTGGTACAGTATGTCTCAAAATTAAATGCAAGTAATCATTATTAAAGTCTTCATTTATATTGTTCTGTCCTGAAGTGAGGGCTGGACGAACAAGGGTGTAAATGGTTGAATTTAGAGAGGATTGTCCAAATGGGGTGAGTTTCCATGAAGGTGCGGAACTCCGAATGAGTGCGTGTATGTGAAGGTGTTAGAACAATTGGGGGTAAGCTTTAGGCTATCAGGGTTGTGATTCAAGGGGTGCGCTGTCTAAGCGGAGCTAATAGCTTCTAGATCAAATGTAAAGTGTGTGCAGTTCACTTATTGCTGAACGCGCAACGTTACTCTCGGCAGGCGTGCTCCTAAACACTTCAAGGCTATGGTAATGAAAGTAGCTACTTGCTTACGCAGTGGTTTTATAAATAATGGGCACTGGCAGTTCAATGGGTCAGGTAGGGAAGCAAGAGATAAAACAAAGTGTAATAATAATTGCATGCAATGGTCTGTGGTAAATGTAGTTGCTAGTGTATTGATACCAGCGTGTTAGAATGCGTTCCTCTTATTAGGAACTGTGTAGAACAATGTAAGAAATACAATCAGTTTATAGGTGTCAAATTGGGAAGGAGATTATAACTTAGTGAGTACAGGACCTTGAGACATACTCACCTCTGGTAGGATGTCGCGACACAGTCGAACAAGGCCTTCGGCACCAACTTAATTCGGTCCTCTGACGTCGGTCCTTATAAACGTTTTCCGTCGCTGTGTCAGCATTACACAATTGGGGCCGAGTTGCAGCTAGCTCCTTGTGTGTTTGTTGTGAAGGTGACGCAAGCGTTTGGTCAACAGTTGTGGTAACTGTGCCGGCTTGGTGTTTGAAGAAATGTAGTGTTGAGGCTCTTGATTTAGCCTGGGGGATGTTGTATGGGATGAAAGGGGTGTACGATGTTGGGTAGATTGTAGATGTGTTAATTGGATTGATAGTTGAAGGATGTATGAGTAGTTGTATAGCCAACTGCAGGTCCGGATTTTAAATTTTATTTTAAATTTTTAAATCTACTGTTGAGGCATTATTTCGCCGGCAGCAGTTCCGTTGGTTGTTGGGGGGTGTCTGTTAAATAGCCTGTGCGTTGTCCCCTTCGCCATCTTCCTTCCACTCCTTTCGAGCTCTGCTGTTGGGACATGTCATCTGGAGGTGATTTTGCTGCGGAAGCGACCCGGACCTCTGAATACAGGTGAGTTGGCCCATCCACGCTGGTCGTACACGTATCATTCTGGTCGCAGTGGTGAAGCAGAGCGTTGGTTATCGAGTTACCGACGTGCTGCTGGCCATGCGGCGGTGTCAATTGAGGTAGCAGTGGTATGCCTATATCTTTCTTGGGGGGGGGGGGGGGTAAGGTCCTAAGGGTGTAGGATCCCTTGGGCCTTAACAATATCCATGACGTATTATTACCGTTTCTATTTTGACGGGGTTAAATGAGAAAGGTTACAATTAGGCGTCATCAAAAGGATTCCATTGACAGTCCAGAATCGGTATGTCCATCAGGAAAAATCTCCGTGAGCATTGAAGCACTCATCCCACCCACGCACTAGGTTTAAGATCTTCGTGTGGTAAAACACTGTGTCCTGCTGCGTGAAGAAGTCTCAAAGCACCTGCTGCATATACTCGTCCAAGAGGAATTTTCGACCCTTCAAGGCCAATTTTAAGGGACCGAAGGCATAATATTCGCATGGGGAGAGATCAGGACTATAGGGCGGTGGGAATGCAAGTGTTTCCCACTTGAGTTGGCTTACCTTCCGCGTTACGACTTGTCCGGAATGGAGACGTAAGATATCATGAATTAGCAGCACCACTTGCCTACTTTTCCCGGACGTTTCACCTTAATTGCACGCCGTAATTTCTCCAGTGTTGCACAGTACCAGCCCCCAGTGAGGAAGACACCAGGCTCCTTGAAATCAATAATCAATGGGCCCCGGCATTCAAAGAACAGGGTGAATATCACCTTTCCAGCAGATGGTTGGTTCTTGAACTTCTTGGGACGAGGGAACGATGGATGACATCACTGCATTGTCTATGCTTTCAATTCCGGTTCCCAGTGGTGGCACCAGCTTTCGTCGCCTGCAACAATGCGCTCCAGGACGTGTTGCTTTCAACATTGAAACGCATCAGGTGCTGCAGGCAAACAGCCAACCGGTGTGCTTTTTGTTCGGCATTCAACGCCCGGGGTATCCACTGGCTGCAGACCATGTAGCCCTCGAACGGAAATGTTGTGATCCCCCTTTCAGAATGACATGCTATTGATTGTGGAGATTACTATTAACATATTCCAAAGATTAAATACAGGGTGGTTGAAAAGTCAATACCTATTTTGAACATGAAACATTTCAAGCAGTGTACAACTTATCATAGATTGCTTGCCACGGTGGGTGAGTGGTTATCGTGTCGGACTTCCAAGCTTGCAGGTTCACTCCTGGCCGTGGTAAGTGATTTTTGAAAGACGACAAAAACACCGCATGCATGTCATACATTATTGGCATGTTGAAGAAATCATTTGAATTCAGTAGGCCGTGTTCATAATAGCAGAATTAATCTCGGGATTTTCCGCCAACACCAAAAAGTTACTCCATTCTATACTAGAAAGCGCTGTAGTGTCAAAGAGCTTAGATATCTAACCTCCTTGACTTTCATACCGCTTCAAGGAACAACAAAAATCGACATTCAAGCTGCCCTCTGGGCGTCAAATAACAAAGCTTGCACCCGGCATCCGAGGACATACGATATTATATTATACCTATTTTCTTTCAATACATTATTAGGGTTTGGTTGGTTGATTGGTTGGTTGGTTCTTAAGTTTAGGGGCTGTGACAACGCGGTCATGTAGCCCCGTGTACTTTGGGTGTGTGTAGAATCTTTCTGATAACTGGTGTTAATTGTGATGACTGTATTAGCTTGTGTATCTGTTTTTAATTCAAGTAAGGACTGCAGACGATCAATTTTCAGCTAGTTCCTAATTTTGCCGCCAAACGCCGCCATCAACGACTACTAGTTCAGAACTTAAATACCAGACGTCACCGCAGTCGGCTCTTGGCAACGAACGTAGGAACCTAAGAGCTTTGTATACATTCTTAACCTATAAAATTTAGCTTCACACAGGTGTAATTAGTGGAAGGTTCTTTATTATTAGGGTTTACCATTTGATTTAGCGAGTGGAATTTAATTGATTACATTTCTACGTATGCACCCGCATTGCTTACGAATTTTAGCAATCTTTTAGGAACAGTATCCATGGATTTTCTTAGCATTTCCAATGGCACATTTGCAAATACTTCACGAATAGTTTGATCAAGACTGGTCAAATCCCTAGGTTTCGACTTGTACACTTGTTCCTTAGCTCATCCCCATAGAAAGAAGTCACAAGGGGTCAGATCTGGGCTGAGTGCAGGCCACTCTGTTGGCCCTCGGCGGCCAATCCATCGGCCAGGGAAATGTTCTTCAAGCTCCATCTTGCATGAACAGCAATATCTTTCATTTTCTCATTCATTGATCACAGGCCATACAAATGCAGTGAGATGAGGATTTTTATATTATTAAAAGAATTTAAAGGACCTTAAACAATTAATTTATCCTCCAATCTCATTGTTCAATGCATGTTCGGGATTTCATTTTGTTTGCATGCAGTGTTATTTTCTAGCAGTGGTTAATCAATTAATGTTAAGTCTTATCTATAACACTCATGATAGCATGAGCTCAGAAAACCTTGTGTTAAATCTTATCATTTATTTCCATTTAATCGGTTATATTTATCTTATGTAAATATTTTCTATTAGGATGGGATATCATTTGATCTTGTTTCTTGAAATTTATCAAGGTTTGATCGTCTTTTATGCAGCTTGGGATTGTTTTCGAGTAGAGGGTTTTGCCTTCCATAAAGACAGAAAAAAGAAGGATGATAAAATAAAGGAAGAACTGGGCAAATGGTCGACGATTGCAAAAGCTGATGATGATTAAACCATTTTAATGATTTTAGAACGAATAAAAATATTTTAAAGAAATTAAGGAACACTATTGAGCAACAGACTTATTAGAGAACAGAGAATTTTAAGGATATTATCATTGGTCATATTATCTTAAGAGATAGTTCATGGAAATTACGTCACTTGCATAAGGTGAAACATAACTAATGAATGATCATTAAACTAAAGTTATCTTTAGAACACTCATTATATAATTAACTCTGTGATATGTTGATAAGATTGTATGTAGCCATGTCTACCCCTTATTATTCCCGTTTTCCAACGGGGTCGGGGATGAGATGCGATGGAAGTCTTAGTGCCGATGATTTTTACGGCCGGATGCCCTTCCTGACGCCAACCTCATGATAGGAGTTAATGAGAGATGAAATGAATGATGGTGAATGAAACTGGGCAAGGATGTGGAAGGAAGCGGCCGTGGCCTGTCAGAAGGTACACTCCCAGCATTTGCCTGGTGTTGAAAATGGGAAAACACGGAAAATCATTTCAAGGACGGCCGACGGTGGGGCTCGAACCCACGCGTCTTCCGAGTCAGCAGAGAGCTTGGCCCCATGACCTAATGCTGAGCTTTAGCCAGCGTAGCCACTACTGTCGGTTGATATGTTGTGTACCCATGTGAGTAATCTCGATGGAAAATATGCTTCTGCCTCCAGCTAGCTTCAGGACTCGAGGGTGTACCGTTCTCCCACTGAGCAGTTGCATACTTTGGATTTGAGGCTAAAAGGTATCAACTCTACAATGATAAGGCACAACTCTATTCTAAAACTTTAATTCAGTAAATAAAATCATGGCTTTAAACAAACAAACAATCCCCATAACCATAAAACAAAGCAAACAAAAATTTACTTCCACAATCCACTAATAGGAATATAATATAATCATAATAAAATCATATCATACCACAAACCTTTACCCTTATGTGAACTTCACAAAGATATTCTAGTGCGCTGATGCACATACAGCTTCAGAAACAAACTGTACATTGATTCTACTGTCATACAATGTGACTTCTTTAATTTCACAAAATTACTGATTCATTAAACCTTCTTAATTTGACAATTATGTGTACCGTGTGTGTTTTGATCTTTCTTTTCCCACCAAATGCTTTACATGCATTAGCCTATTCTGGTGTTGCACAGCAAACTACGTGCAACTCCATAATTATGTAAGTTACCCCTACTCCACTATTTATATAGTTCCACTGCATGCCGTCTTGTGATTTCATATTAAAAATGTTATGTTATTGCTGTGTCGGATGGTACAATTAGACTACCTTGCGCGCGTAGCTTTTGGAATCTAGTAACCAACTTCAGAAAAAGTTGTCAGTGACAGTGCAAATGTACCGTCTAACCATTCGTTAGATAGCTAAAATTATGAACCATCAGGGTGATATATCATTATTAATGTGTTCTTAAACCACATTGCTTCATTACTCAACATGACAATATTTTATTTCAAGTCATTAACAGGGTCTAAAATCTGTTCTTGTCAACTTGCTTTCACGGTTCGCCTTGACCGTCCTTCAGACCCTCTCCCCGAGCGGTCTGTACACAATACAGTGGGATGGGTTTCCACCCTAACTCGACCCTCGCTTTTATGTTTGAAGGCTTACTTCCAAAGCATTGTAAGATTTTACAAGACCATACTGTGCTCCCAATGGCACACATATCTCAATGGATTTTAACTGAATATTATGCACACAGGTAGTGAATGAGCTTTATATTTATTCCTACTCCGAGGATACTAATTACTGGCACCAAACTCGGCCCATTTCAACATGAAGGTACGAGGTTCGTAAAACATTGGTCTAGTAGGCAGCCGGTGTCTTCAATAAAATATGCGGTCAGTCCAAGCTGCCGACATTGAGGTTCGCTTCAACAAGCCGAATCACTCAACAATAAGTTCTCGGGGAATAATAGAGTGTCGAGGTGTCCATCGTTTTCCTCGCATCTACCATGGGATTCCAATCCGGAACATTTCATCCATCATCAGAGTTAGGGTCCAACACTAAACACTCTGGCACAAAGTATATCTCCGCTTACGCCCCCGGCGTAGGAGATTCCATACGTAGAATAGACCACCTGGCTCCTTACCTAATGTTACGACCTACGACCTATAATAATAAGAGAAATCTATCAATTACTCTTTAAGCTTCTCACATAAGCTGCAAATTCCATTCACTAAAAGATCTTCCATTCCTGGCATAATTATATTCCCATTAATACAATATATCCTGATATCAAACTCTTTCTTTAATCCCGTAATGTAATCTTACTGTATAATCTCACTGCTTGGATCGATAAGTCTTGCAATTAGCGTAATTATTACTTGTTTACAACAATTACCTGATGCGTTCATTAATACCTTTAATATTCATAATTGTTATTATTATTCTCACTGACATAAATAACCAAAATCATTCCTCATCATTATTATTATTATTCTGACATACATTACCAAATCCGACACAACTAAACATTTCAAACTCGAACAACTGTGCTCGTAGCAGTTACATAACTGATTGCCATCTTAATTAATAGTGGTAATGATAATCCACTTATTGATGCAAATTAACATCTCAACTCATAAAAATCAATACAATAATGATTAAATCTGGAGGGTCTACCTCCTAATCTGATTCTTACTGGCATATTTAATGAAATCACATACCATGCAGTGGCTTATATTCTCTAATTAACCATAATTTGTAGGGTACTCACATATCTCTAGGCTCCTCATGGTGGCTTCAACCAATCATATCCTTCCAAGTCGCCTGCCATGTGCAGGTTTAACGCGACATTTATATCTTGAATACACACATTTTATGACACATAACTTCCGTTAACCACATGGTACTCTGCATTTCTATAAGGAAGCTATTGCTCCCAAACATGTGACACTTTATAACACTTATAAAACCACTACTTTAAAAGATATTTTACATATACTTTATACATAACACACGTCACTTTGTACACTTTTCATTGCTTGAAATTCCCTAGCAAAGGTATCAAAATTGCAGGTGTCGACGGCATCTCCCGTGCTCCTACCAACTCCTGATTGAAAGTCTGGTTTATCTGCCCTCGGAATTCACCAACAGTTTTTATCCATACTCCTTCGGTAAGCTTCCTGCGTCGCATAGATATGCTAACTTCCGTCCTGAGCGTTATTATTTGGTATCCTTAAGACATTACCAAATACTTCGTAAAGTTTCTCCCAGCGCATTCAAGCGTAATTAGACATGAATGATTAGTCGCATTTGATACATTGCGCTGAACACTGTCCATAACTTTACACAAATTATTATTATTATTATTTACAATAGTTCTGCCACTCATCTTACACGGTGCTTCCTAAGTGAACACGCCATTGTTCGTACTGCTGAGTCTACCTGCAGCACGCCTATTATTAATAAAAACTTATTAAATGCTTCACTCAAATGTAGAAATCTTTGTTCGCGCGTCCTTTCATGAGCCGGACCAACATATGTTCCGCCATGACGACTATCTGCGCCTCTCTTGACAAACTGTGACAAACTGGTGTGAGACTGGCTCCAACAAGAGTAAGACTGACGTAAGACTGAATGAAGACTAATTGAAGACTGACTTCTCTGCTAAGGGTCGCCCTCCTTATATTGGTTTCACACAAAAAGTAGAGCAAAATCTTCCCGCGTGATCTCGGCTCCTCTCCCAGCGTGCTTCTGGTCTCCAAACCATGTTCATTGGGTCCCTTTTTCTTCACTGATCCCAGAACTATCTGCGTGCAAAAGAATCTCTCGGCCAATTAATTAATATTAATTCCTTTCTCCATAGCATGGGACGCTATCTCCCGGGGATTCCCTGGCACCATCCTCAAATCCAGCCGCGAACAACGATAGTCCTACGGTCCTTCCGCATTTCAATAAATATGCGTCAATTTCGCAGATTAAAGGCTCTAAAATTAGCCTCCTGTCTAAAGATTCACCTGTGGGCAACTCTCACATCATTTTGTTACTACAATCACGAGTAATCAATGATTTTCCTTGTGATCTCTCCCCACCATTCTCATTTCTATTCTCCGTCGGGGAAGAACTGGGTCATTATTCAGGCCCTCACCCTCTTCCAGACGACAGAATGAGGTCAGAGAGATTGACTTGGCTCCACTGAACACCTCCCACAATTCTGGGCCTATTTGTAAAATGTCAAACTCTGCACTTGCAGTGCTCCAAGCCCCATATAGCCTACACCAAGTAGTACAATAATGCTGTATTCTGCTCAATTTCCCTGCATTATTATAATAAATAATATCACTGCAACTGAAATCACACCAGTGATTAAATATACACTTCTCGCTAGGGGTTTTTTCAATGAAACTCCCTCCACAGACCTCGGGTTCGTTCCCTGGTGGAACCTTTATATTGAGATCACAGCCTCTGAGAACCACGTTCGATTTCAGTCAGCATAACCTCCTCGGGTTCATATTCCCCTTGCAAAACTTATAGAAGTCAATTGCAAGTGGCTCTCTATAAGTAACCAGCTGACTGTCTATCACTGTCTGTGTTTACATCTGGGGTCCTTCACCTCGTGTGCTGCGAGTAGGTTAGTACAGCTCCCCATTCCACACTGCGCTCTTCCTAAGCTGTCCATTCTCCAGGCGGATGGTAGTATTTATGGCCTCAACCTCTCTCGCCGCTTCAACCATTTCTTCATAGAATTCTCGCAGACACTGGCATCCTTGTTGTCCGTCCCTTACACTGGGCAAACTGTCTGCTCTTCGTTCCGTCTTGCCGCTCGAAATTTCAGGTCTGACTGCTTGGCTGACTTCGCTCTCCACGTTGAATTGGGTGTGCGCTATTAATACATCTTCTTGTTCGTCGAATTCTTCTGGCGAATAATACACTTTTAAATTGGCTACATCATAACGATCTCGTTTCCAGTTTCTAAATGCTTTAACCTGTATGCATTGTTCTGTAGGTCTCTTATCACCTCGAACGGGCCGTGGTAAGCAAAAATGAACTTCTTATACTTCCGTGCCTCTGGATCTGAACTGGCTGGTTTCCTGATTAAAACTTTCTCTCCGACGAGAAGCGGTCTATGATACCTCTTCGCACGGTTTCTTCGCTGACGTCTCTCCGCCTGTGCTTTGAGATATTCGAAGGTTCGTTGGATCCTCAATTCTCGACCTGGCTGTGCGTCTACTGGTAATGGAATGACACCAGTCCACGGTCTCTCCGGTCTCTGATCCAGATGTAGAGTCACGGGAACCTGACCTGTCGCCTCATGTACAGTATTATTTATACAGTATTCAATTACTTCTAGGAATTCAATCCAACGCCAATTTGCTTCATAGCAGTAGATCTTCATGTATTTCTGGATCTCTCTCATTACTCTTTCAACTGGACTTGCCTCAGGATGGCGAATGGTAGATAAAATCTGCCTAATTCCTAGAGTTTCCAGTTTTCGACGAAATTCTGCACTTGTAAAGCAACTTCCGTGGTCCGAGAGAATGTTATCCGGCTTCCCAAGAATCGGAATAACTCTCTCTTTCAGGCGTTTCAAGACCTGCTTTGAACTTGTCTTCTGTATGGGGCATAATACCACCATTTTCGAAAATACATCCATGGCTACAAAAATGTGTCTATTGCCTCTACGTGCTCTAGGCAATGGTCCAAAGTTGTCTATGCTCAATAGCTGCCTTGGCTTCTCCGGTAACAACGGGATAGGTCGTTGTTTCATTAAAAAGGGATTTGGCTTTACCCTTTGGCATAGATCACATGTCCTAATAGCATTTCTCACCGTTTCTCTCAATTTTGGCCAAGTAAATGCTTCCTTCAACAGAGCACAAATTTTGTCTATACCGGGATGACCAAATGCTCTGTGTGCTAGCCACACCAATCTCCTCTGAAAAGATGCAGGAATCACAATCCTTTGACGTGTATGATCTACATCATCCCACTTGTGTAATATCTGATTATACCATACATAATCTGTTGCCAATGCCTCTGCCTCTCTATATATTGCAGTTCCCCTTGCTAAGCGTCCCTCGAAGTAATCGATCATCATCTTCAACCACGGGTCTTCGCGTTGTAGGTTGGTAAGATTCCTTAAGTCATCCAACGTCTTCTGATCTCGATTCTCAATCTGGACAGCTAGTGCTTCCTCTTCTCTAGGGTAACGGCTTAATATGTCCGGTATTACATTCTCTTTCCCTGGACAGTATTCTATTTCCACATTAAATTGCTGAATATACAGGGACCATCTTGTCAATCTCTGACTAGACAAGTCTGTTTTTAACAAAAATGTTAAAGCTTTATGGTCTGTTCTGAGGACTATTTGAAAGCCATACACGAGTTTATGCCAAGATTGCAACGCGTACAAAATTGCGAGCAACTCTATCTCTGTAATCGTGTAGTTTTTCTCATGGGCTTTCAGCCTCCTACTTATAAAGGCAATAAAAATTTTCTTCTCAGGCTGGTCAACATTTTCCTGGAATAGCATCGCTCCGACACCAATAAGTGATGCATCCGTCTGTATGATGAACTTCTGGGTATAATCCGGGTATCCCAGTTTCACATATTCCAAAAGCATTTGTTTTGACCTCACGAATGCTTCCTGACATTGCTCCGTCCAATTCCATCTGCCGCCTTTCTTCAATAGGTCCTGCAGGGGTGCCACTGTCGAAGTATAGTTTGGGCAGTGGTTCGAAAAGAATCCAATTACTCCCAAATACTGTCGGACGTGTTTAACTTTCGTGGGTCGAGGGAAATTTCGAATTACCTCCAATTTATCTGGGTTAGGCTTCACTCCATTTGCATCAATAACATGCCCTAGGAATTTGACTTCCCTCTGACAGAAGTGCGATTTCTTGATATTAACCTTAAAGTTAGCTTCTCGAAGGTCATCTAGCAACTTCTTCAGGTCTCTCATGTGCTCCTCCAGAGATTCTGATGTGAGTAGAATGTCGTCTACATATCTGATGGTACTCTCTTTCACTTCATCTGATAGATTGCGATCTAACGCTCTTATCAGTGCTGAACCAGCTGTTTTCAACCCAAAAGGTAGCCTTAAAAATGTATATGTATGTTGATCAAACATAAATCCTGTCAACAGACTAGTTTTCTTCTCTAATTCAAGATGATGGAAACTGCATGTGATGTCCAGATTTGTGAATACGGTTTTCCCTTTGAACTTCCTGAGGATCTCTTTAATCGGTGGCACTTGGTCAAATTCTGGAAAAACATTCAAATTTAAATGTCTCAGGTCCAGGCAGACTCTGACAGTCCCGTCTGTCTTCGGTACAATTACCAATGGACTTACATAAGGCGTAGGTGTCTTCTCAATAACACCGGCCTCCAACATTTCCTGAATTGCCTCTTTCACTTTAGCATAATGCTTTTCGGCTATAGGGTAGGGTTTCTGCCTAAATGGTGTCCAATCACTGACTTGAAAAGCATAAGTGAAGTTCTTTATACGACCAGGTCTCGAATCAAAGACTTCCTTTTGTTCCAGTAATAACTGCTTTAAATTTTCCTTCTCTTTTAGCCCAATTTTCGCTTCTTCTAGTTTTTCCGAAATATATTCTTCCAGTTGGGGTTCCAAATCTTTCTCCAGGTCTGTGGCTAGTGTTTTCAGTTCTTCTTCTAACTGCTCGATAACTAACACTTCTTCCTCAGCCACATCTCTGTATGTATGCCATACTTGTTCACTTGACCCTGGTTCAATCTCATTGAGTACGACCTCTAAGCCTTCAGCTTCTTCATTCACATGGAACATAACCCTGTCCTGTGCTAGGTCGATTATCACTCTGTATTCCCTTATAAATTCTGCCCCAATGAGTAGGTTATAAGGCAGTTTGTTTACTAACAGAAAGCTCTGTGAGAAAATAGAGCCTCCTATCTGTAAATCTAGGAATACCTGATATTTACATATCATCGTTCTGTCTGGAATTACCCCCATTATTTTGACACTAGAGGTCGGTATTTTCAAAATATTCTCTCTTCGGGCTATTTCATCATATAAAGCTTGTGTCATAAGGCTCACTGTTGACCCCGTGTCTAACAGACTTCTTATTTTTAATCCTGCCACCCTTACTATTATAATAGGCAATTCTCTCTTGACCATGACCTGTGGTCCTCCTGTATCCTCGATTAGCTCTTCTGGTTTGGATATCCAATTGATGATGTTAACAGACTTCCATCCCTCAGTCTCGAAATCTTCTAATTTTGGCGTTTTTTTTTTCTTCAGCGCCCGTCCCCTTGGAGTTTCTTCTCTCCTGTTCGCTGCGCTGTAGCTCCAGACTCTTAGCTCCATCTCCATATCTGTCTGGCGATGTCCTGTTCTGCATAACTTCTTGCCAGCGGACTTGTTGCTTCTGGGGCTCATCTCCCCTCTCCTCGAGGTATCGCAAAGAAGCGTGATATCGTTCTTCTACCTCGTCATCGAAGTTACTTCTTCTTTCTTGGGATCTCCAATTTCTATTGTTGCCTTCTTGGCCATTGTTACCTCCATTGTTTTGGTACGGTTTACCCCTGGTATTCTGCTTATTCCACGAATTTCGACCTCTTCGTCCTCTATTAGCATTCCCTTGGTACTTTGACTGCCATCTTCTGGGTTCCTGTTCCCATTGCCGTCCATAGGAATCTAATGTTTCAGTGCTCGTAGCTTTGTTGTTCCTTGGAGCTTGCTGTTGGTCAGTCTGCGTGTTGGTCACGTGTACCTGTTCCACGGTTCGAATCTGAAGCATCGTATTTGCTGTTGTGAGGTCCAGTTGTCTAAGAACTGTCTCCATTTCTATAGCAGTTTTCGCATTAGCCGAGATTAGTAGTCTTTGGATCTCGTATGGAAGCTGCTTGGCGGTAGCAATACATAATTCCAGCTCGCTCGGTTTTTGATCCAGTTCTTTGAAGCTACACATCTGCGATATAAAAAATTCTGCGTACTTCGTTGGGTTGTTGGTACTGTATTTCTTTGCATATAAATCCAACCGTAAATTCTGTTGGGTCGCTGCGTCCCAGTATCTCTTCAAAAATGCCTCTCGAAACTCCTCAACAGTATCGAAAGTGTAGCGGAAGCTGCGAAACCATAATGCACACTCCCCCTCTGTTAATTTCTCTATAGCTCGTAGCCTGCGCTCCTGTGGTATTCGTGCATCATTCAGATATTCAGTCACTTCCTTCAACCAATATTTTGGTGTCATGTTACAGTGGCTACCTGAGAATTTCCTTGGTTTTTCTTCGCTTGCCCTAATTACGTTTATCACCTGGGTGTGCATAGCATTTTCATGTGGCGTCGATGCCGCAACTGGTACACCTGGCGTCATATAAGGACTTTCCCCTGGGCCTGTAGTACTCCTGCTTATAGGTTGGGTTTCTAAGTCTGCCCACCTTGTTTTCCTCATATCTTCCATGCTGCCTTCACTTGACTTAGGATCTTTCAGAAGTGCTTCCTCCTGTGCTATTATCCTAGTCTCCATTTGATTGTGGCGCATCTCTGCTCTTTCCAGACGAGTAATGACTTCCTTCTCTATTCTTGTAAGCCTATCTCGATTTTCCTCGGCTACTTGAAATATTTTCTTCTTGTCTTCTTTCAGACTTTGTTTGATATGGGAGATTTCATCCTCTACATCTTCCTTAATTTGAGCAAGGGTCTTGTCGTTTGCCTCTGTTTTCTGGCCTTCTCTCACTTCGAGTTCTTCCCTCAATCCTTTGATTTCTTCTCGAATGTGTTCATTGACCTTTGACATTTCCTTCTGGACCTTAACAATTTCACCTCTATTCTCCTCTTGCCTTTTGTTGACTACAACAATGTCATTCTGAACTTGGTCCAGTTCTTGGTGAACTTTACTTATCTGACCCTTCATATTTCCTACCAGTTCTTTACTCTCGTTAACGACGGCCTTGATTTCACCTATTTCTTGACATTGACCTAATATATTCTGGTCCTGTTTCTTGAGATCACCGTTAATTTCTCTAGCATAGCTTTTCAATTTCTGGTCCCATTTAGAGTCGTTCTCCTCTAATCTCTGGTCTACCGTTCTCGTAAACTCTGAAAATTGTTTCGCTTGGCGTTCGAGATTCGCCTCATTTTGGGTTTGAATATCCTTAATGTCGTTAGACAACGCATCTAACCTACTGTTGGTTTCATCCTGAGCATGCTTACACGCTTGTAAGTTACTTTCTAGCTTGGCTTCTATAGCCTCTAAACGTTTATCCGTTTTAACCTGCATTTCCGATACAATGCTTAAAACAGTTTCTGTTACTTCGGTCTTAATTACCTCTTGCATTTGACCTAAATTATTATTTATTTCAACCTGATTAGCATCTAACCGATTATTTAATTCACTCTGGTTGTCATTCATTGCAACCTGATTTGCCTTAATTGCCAGCTGATTAGCATCTAACCGATTATTTAACTCACTCTGGTTGTGGTTAATTGCCTCCTGATTGGCATCTAAACGAGTGTTTATACCCTCCTGGAAAGCCTTAGCTTCCAGCTTATTTTGCTCGTTAACAACATCAAAATGCTGTTTCAACCCTGCAATCATCTGCAAGATTTCCTCCGTACCTGACATTTCTACAATAACACACTTAGATATGCAGGCAGGCTTCCTGGAAAAATGTGTGGATAAGTTTTGAAGAGAAACATCAAACACTGTACACATATTGTAACGTCGTATAAAACCTGATAATATTATGATAAATTGTGGATCTGGTATGTAGCGCTCATACCCTTGGGTAATCCTCTTCTCAATAGAGAGATTCTGCGTTACATCAAAAGCCTACTGAACTCAAAAATCACTCAAACACAGTTTGAGGCAAAAAAACAATTACTATGGTTTTCCCCATGAAATACCATAAAAATCTATGGGTTTTCCCTAAATCCCATAAGCTCCACGTAATCTGGGCGCCATGATAAATATAATATAGGTTCATGCTCATGTGCCTATGGTGACCCGTAATTTCAACAGGCCCCACTCACGGGCGCCATGATAAATATAATATATATATATGCTTAATTAGCTTAGACGTAATATCGTTGCCCGGTTTGTGCAATGCCAAAATCGCTCATATTGCACTGACGCAGGCGGTTCCATAATGAATTAATACCGCCTCACGTTGCTTGGGCCATGATAATTAATATGCATTATCAAAATTTATATTGTGCGTGTCAGAGCTTAGCTAGATTAGGTGCGGTCCTCCCCTACTTCATGTTAATTGTTACTTTAATAGAGATGTGTGCATTAGATATAGACCGACTTTAGTTGTACATTTAGCTCAAATCACTGTACAGGACATCAATTTCCATGTACCCATGTGAGTAATCTCGATGGAAAATATGCTTCTGCCTCCAGCTAGCTTCAGGACTCGAGGGTGTACCGTTCTCCCACTGAGCAGTTGCATACTTTGGATTTGAGGCTAAAAGGTATCAACTCTACAATGATAAGGCGCAACTCTATTCTAAAACTTTAATTCAGTAAATAAAATCATGGCTTTAAACAAACAAACAATCCCCATAACCATAAAACAAAGCAAACAAAAATTTACTTCCACAATCCACTAATAGGAATATAATATAATCACAATAAAATCATATCATACCACAAACCTTTACCCTTATGTGAACTTCACAAAGATATTCTAGTGCGCTGATGCACATACAGCTTCAGAAACAAACTGTACATTGATTCTACTGTCATACAATGTGACTTCTTTAATTTCACAAAATTACTGATTCATTAAACCTTCTTAATTTGACAATTATGTGTACCGTGTGTGTTTTGATCTTTCTTTTCCCACCAAATGCTTTACATGCATTAGCCTATTCTGGTGTTGCACAGCAAACTACGTGCAACTCCATAATTATGTAAGTTACCCCTACTCCACTATTTATATAGTTCCACTGCATGCCGTCTTGTGATTTCATATTAAAAATGTTATGTTATTGCTGTGTCGGATGGTACAATTAGACTACCTTGCGCGCGTAGCTTTTGGAATCTAGTAACCAACTTCAGAAAAAGTTGTCAGTGACAGTGCAAATGTACCGTCTAACCATTCGTTAGATAGCTAAAATTATGAACCATCAGGGTGATATATCATTATTAATGTGTTCTTAAACCACATTGCTTCATTACTCAACATGACAATATTTTATTTCAAGTCATTAACAGGGTCTAAAATCTGTTCTTGTCAACTTGCTTTCACGGTTCGCCTTGACCGTCCTTCAGACCCTCTCCCCGAGCGGTCTGTACACAATACAGTGGGATGGGTTTCCACCCTAACTCGACCCTCGCTTTTATGTTTGAAGGCTTACTTCCAAAGCATTGTAAGATTTTACAAGACCATACTGTGCTCCCAATGGCACACATATCTCAATGGATTTTAACTGAATATTATGCACACAGGTAGTGAATGAGCTTTATATTTATTCCTACTCCGAGGATACTAATTACTGGCACCAAACTCGGCCCATTTCAACATGAAGGTACGAGGTTCGTAAAACATTGGTCTAGTAGGCAGCCGGTGTCTTTAATAAAATATGCGGTCAGTCCAAGCTGCCGACATTGAGGTTCGCTTCAACAAGCTGAATCACTCAACAATAAGTTCTCGGGGAATAATAGAGTGTCGAGGTGTCCATCGTTTTCCTCGCATCTACCATGGGATTCCAATCCGGAACATTTCATCCATCATCAGAGTTAGGGTCCAACACTAAACACTCTGGCACAAAGTATATCTCCGCTTACGCCCCCGGCGTAGGAGATTTCATACGTAGAATAGACCACCTGGCTCCTTACCTAATGTTACGACCTACGACCTATAATAGTAAGAGAAATCTATCAATTACTCTATAAGCTTCTCACATAAGCTGCAAATTCAATTCACTAAAAGATCTTCCATTCCTGGCATAATTATATTCCCATTAATACAATATATCCTGATATCAAACTCTTTCTTTAATCCCGTAATGTAATCTTACTGTATAATCTCACTGCTTGGATCGATAAGTCTTGCAATTAGTGTAATTATTACTTGTTTACAACAATTACCTGATGCGTTCATTAATACCTTTAATATTCATAATTGTTATTATTATTCTCACTGACATAAATAACCAAAATCATTCCTCATCATTATTATTATTATTCTGACATACATTACCAAATCCGACACAACTAAACATCTCAAACTCGAACAACTGTGCTCGTAGCAGTTACATAACTGATTGCCATCTTAATTAATAGTGGTAATGATAATCCACTTATTGATGCAAATTAACATCTCAACTCTATAAAAATCAATACAATAATGATTAAATCTGGAGGGTTTACCTCCTAATCTGATTCTTACTGGCATCTTTAATGAAATCACATACCATGCAGTGGCTTATATTCTCTAATTAACCATAATTTGTGGGGTACTCACATATCTCTAGGCTCCTCATGGTGGCTTCAACCAATCATATCCTTCCAAGTCGCCTGCCATGTGCAGGTTTAACGCGACATTTTAATCTTGAATACACACATTTTATGACACATAACTTCCGTTAACCACACGGCATTCTGCATTTCTATAAGGAAGCTATTGCTCCCAAACATGTGACACTTTATAACACTTATAAAACCAGTACTTTAAAAGATATTTTACATATGCTTTATACATAACACACGTCACTTTGTACACTTTTCATTGCTTGAAATTCCCTAGCAAAGGTATCAAAATTGCAGGTGTCGACGGCATCTCCCGTGCTCCTACCAACTCCTGATTGAAAGTCTGGTTTACCTGCCCTCGGAATTCACCAACAGTTTTTATCCATACTCCTACGGTAAGCTTCCTGCGTCGCATAGATATGCTAACTTCCGTCCTGAGCGTTATTATTTGGTATCCTTAAGACATTACCAAATACTTCGTAAAGTTTCTCCCAACGCATTCAAGCGTAATAAGACATGAATGATTAGTCGAATTTGATACATTGCGCTGAACACTGTCCATAACTTTACACAAATTATTATTATTATTATTTACAATAGTTCTGCCACTCATCTTACACGGTGCTTCCTAAGTGAACACGCCATTGTTCGTACTGCTGAGTCTACCTGCAGCACGCCTATTATTAATAAAAACTTATTAAATGCTTCACTCAAATGTAGAAATCTTTGTTCGCGCGTCCTTTCATGAGCCGGACCAACATATGTTCCGCCATGACGACTATCTGCGCCTCTCTTGACAAACTGTGACAAACTGGTGTGAGACTGGCTCCAACAAGAGTAAGACTGACGTAAGACTGAATGAAGACTAACTGAAGACTGACTTCTCTGCTAAGGGTCGCCCTCCTTATATTGGTTTCACACAAAAAGTAGAGCGAAATCTTCCCGCGTGATCTCGGCTCCTCTCCCAGCGTGCTTCTGGTCTCCAAACCATGTTCATTGGGTCCCTTTTTCTTCACTGATCCCAGAACTATCTGCGTGCAAAAGAATCGCTCGGCCAATTAATTAATATTAATTCCTTTCTCCATAGCGTGGGACGCTATCTCCCGGGGATTCCCTGGCACCATCCTCAAATCCAGCCGCGAACAACGATAGTCCTACGGTCCTTCCGCATTTCAATAAATATGCGTCAATTTCGCAGATTAAAGGCTCTAAAATTAGCCTCCTGTCTAAAGATTCACCTGTGGGCAACTCTCACATCATTTTGTTACTACAATCACGAGTAATCAATGATTTTCCTTGTGATCTCTCCCCACCATTCTCATTTCTATTCTCCGTCGGGGAAGAACTGGGTCATTATTCAGGCCCTCACCCTCTTCCAGACGACAGAATGAGGTCAGAGAGATTGACTTGGCTCCACTGAACACCTCCCACAATTCTGGGCCTATTTGTAAAATGTCAAACTCTGCACTTGCAGTGCTCCAAGCCCCATATAGCCTACACCAAGTAGTATAATAATGCTGTATTCTGCTCAATTTCCCTGCATTATTTTAATAAATAATATCACTGCAACTGAAATCACACCAGTGATTAAATATACACTTCTCTCTAGGGTTTTTTTCAATGAAACTCCCTCCACAGACCTCGGGTTCGTTCCCTGGTGGAACCTTTATACTGAGATCACAGTCTCTGAGAACCACGTTCGATTTCAGTCAGCATAACCTCCTCGGTTTCAGTTGATAAGATTAAATGTGATTTATTTTATTTAAGATTGACATATACTAATTAAGTAGTTTTAGGTTGGTTGTATCCTCAGTTTACGGGCTGAAACAACGCAGTCATGTAGCCCCGTGTACTTTGGGTGTGTGTAGAATCTGTCTGTTAACCGGTGTTAATTGTGATAGCTGTATTATTGTGTGTTATCGGTCATTCAGGTAAGGACTGCAGACGATCTATTTCAAGTAGTTCCTACTTTTGCTACCAAATGCCACCGTCAACGACACCTTGATTTGAGCTTGGCTACTAGATGCCATCGCAACTGGCACCTGGCAGCAAACGTTCGAACTTAATAGAGCGTTCATCAAATCCAACCTACAAATCTAGCTTCACTCAATAGTTAGTGGAAGGTTCTTTTACATGACATAAATCTATGAAATGGGCCCGGCGGCTTTACCTCCCCTCTGAAGGAATGCATGCTGTAAGTACTGTACGTAGTTATAGATGTCTAGTCCATTATCTTTTCGATATTATTGGTGAAGTTTAAATTAGAAATTCTTTTTAAAGTTTTAATCTTTCTCAAACTTATGGTCACGACCAATGTGCACTCTGAGTTGGGAATTCAACTTCTCACTCGCTTCTCCACTTCCACTTTTCTTCCTCCGACTTTCCTTCTCTCTTCAACTTTGGAAGGGGTAATCGCTAGGGAGCTAAACTTAGGTCTTAATGCTTTTGGTCAATGTTTGGGGCAGATTATAATGTAGGTAAGTCATTAAGTCTTCAAAGATAATTTTGTGTTGGTTTAATTTACTCCACTGTTAGCGATTAAAGGGGGAGACTGTAATAGGTCTTTGGTGTCTTTGTTTCGGTGACGGGGAGATGACCCAGGGTCGGTTTAAGCATAAGGGCACGTGGCCACGCGACCCTCCATTAAAATCCCACTTGGAGCATACAGTAGTTTGTATTGTACTTACTTCGTCACAATGACGCTTGTGTCGCAGTTCTAAGGACGTGATGTGCACTTTTCTTACTGTAGGAGCATACAGTATGGAAGCAAAGCGCTGGACGCATTTCAAAACCTGCCATTACTGTGTTGCCACATGTCTTCCCTATCTGGCCAATATTAGCAACATCCCATGCCTTTCAGTGGGGTGAGTTGTCAGATGGGTTACGGGAAATTCCTGAGCCTCCGGTCACAAAAAAGCTGCTACTGCAAGACAGCCGTAACCAACCGCTGTGTAAGAAGAGCGATGGGGTTGATAAACTTTAGCGGTAGAGGGATGTGAGACAGCAATTTCCCAACTCTCTAAATTTAGTCACTAAAATACTATATTAAGGTGAGATATGAATGAATTTTTCGGATTTTGAAGCAAAATCTCGTTTTTTTTTGTTATATTCATACATAAAAGATAGCCAAATTCTTCTTCTTTCAGAAAATGATTTTATTTTAGTCGTTTCGGCTTTTGTTAAACTTGTAGAAGCCATTTAATATGAGCCAGCGTTGTTGTTGTTGTTTGAGTCTTCAGTCTTTCGACTGGTTTGATGCAGCCATCCATGCTTCCCTGTCATGAGATAATCGTTTCATCTCTACATAGCTACCTCAACCTACATCCGAGGCAATCTGTTTAACTAATTCTGACCTTGGTCTTCCCCTCCAGATGTTTTTATATTTTTATTTTTTTTTAGTCGTTTACCCTCCAGGTTGGTGGAACCCACGGACTCAGCGAGGGAACTCACCACTACCGCCTCTACGGGCAGTGTCCTAGAGCTGGGAACATCGAATCGGAAGGGAGACAACTGGTGAAGTGGGATTGGCACCTCGCCCAGGGGGCCTCACCTGCAAAGCGAGCAGGGGCCTCATGAGGGAAGGTAAGGGATGGTTAGGATGGATAGACATGGAAGAGGGAAGGAGGCGGCCGTGGCCTTGAAGAAGCTACTGTACCCGATATCCGGATAGTAGGCTGTCAGATATCCGCCCCCTCAATCGGATTGCCAATAATCAAACGCACCGGCACAGCTACATCAATGAAAATGGCACTGACAGATACTATCGAGATTAGAGCACAATAGTTAACAAGAAATTATTGTGGAACACACCAAAATATACGGGGGTTCATACTTACCTTTACTTACCTCTTAAATTTATCTCGGGGACTGGGTTGTCAACTGGATCACTTAAAGTATGCCCACACAATAACCTCCACCATGATATTTAAAATGAACCAGAACGAAGACGAGAAACTTTAAACTGCACAATAATTTATTTCACATGAAGAATGATTTTAAAAAAATAAAACAAAAAAATCCACGTGGCAATCAGAAGCCATCGACCACATAACCATGTCCTCCTGTAGGACTTGTATACTCTACATACAATGTTTCAGCTTTCTCAAGCTCATAGTAACGTAAAAATAATAATGCATTTGGAATGGAAACTGGATTTGGGACGAGACACATATATGAATTGTTTTGCGAGTTTATATACTTCACATTTTATTTATAGCCACAAGGCTATTATGGAAACGTCCTTGGCCTCTGTCATACAGTTGTCCGGGCCAGCTGCAATGCACCTGCATCGTCAAAGTGGACTCCCCGTTCGTTCAACCCTAGCATAAGCGAGTTACCTCAGAGCTTGGCTCTCCTTTTCAAAACACGTAAATGTTCACATCTCAACTGAAATATTATCACGCAAATGTCTTAAATGCTTCATTCAAACACCAGTGGAATACTCCAACAATCCCACATCATGTTTAATTGTTCAAACCACTTGTTTAATTAGCGTTGTTTAGAGTATAAAAAAACTCTTAATGCTAATAACAAAAGTTCATTAATTATTTATAACAATAATAAATTGTTTATAACAATGTCAAATGACAATTGAAAATTTTATACACGCCTCTATTAATCACTATCATTTCAAATTATTATCAAAGATATTTACATAATTATTTACAATATTAATATTGTTTATATTATTTATACAAGAAATACATTAAACCACACATTTATCCGGTTGATAATTACTCAAATCGTGGTGATATAATCGACCAATGAAGGTTAGTTATATTTAACTGTCAAATTTCAGGTTTAATAAGGTTTAATAATAATTATTAATATTTGTGACGGTAACCTCCATTCAAAATCTTTATCTCAAATTATTTAACACTCTTGTTAATTTTAACAGTATCTTCATATGAATAACCTTTCAAAGAACCAGAACAATACATTCAGCGGGAAAATACTTCGCTCAAGACGCACAAAATTGCACAAAAATTGGCCCAAAATTCATCATATATCTTCATATATATGGCATCAAAATCTTCCAAACTCCATACAAAAATCCTCCACTTATAAATTCATCAACTTCATTAATTAATGTGGGAACCTCCTTCATTATTCAAGGGCATTACTCAACAGCGACTTTTACATGTCCACTGAACTAACGATTATACATCCATTGTTCCTCTTTAAAAATTCTTATATTCATCAATTGTATTAATGACTGTTATTATTTAACCTTCGTGGGTTTCATTCATGAATCGATATGAAGTAAAAATTTGCCAATCACAAATAAATTTAATAGCAAATACGATTAGACACTCCTCCCTGGTCTATCAAAATTGAGATTAATATCTTCAAAGTATCGCAGTATAAAAATACTATCGTCAATCAAAGTTCATCTAAACTGCATGAATAGTCGAATAGAATACAATTAGACTGTGGAATGCAAACATTATTGTTCCAATCTATAATTGAGAAAAACTCCTATCAAATGTTCATTACTATAGTGTATTCAATAAATCGTAATCAAAGTTCATATTTCAGAAAATTGTCTATAATGCAATGATAAATGTCTATGTTGCAATCATGTTCATAAGACGACTAGTATTTCAAAGATCGTCGATATCGTAATAGATTTTAACGCTCTAAAATCATTTAATCATTCTTCTTTCTTGAGGATGACAGAAAATTGGTCAAAGTAATTTACTGAATAGAATTACTTTAATAAAATGACACGCTGTCTGAATTCAAATCTGCCATAGCAAATCGTTAACTTTACAGTCAAATCGTGACTACAAAAATATGCAAATTACTGAAAGAATTTAATATCAGTCTCAACTGATCCAAAATTATTTATGTATGCCAATGACATAACAATATCTCAACAAATCGAAGAAAAAGGCATAAATCATCGAAGTGTACTGAGTACAGAAATATCAATCAAGAAAATGGGGCAAAATATAGGACAGAAAATATGAGAAGAATGGTTGCTCAGATATCGCTACAAGACTCAAATAATACAAGAAACATTCACGACTACCTTATCTGTTGATTGAAGTTCTAGAGGAAAGTTTTCAAAGAAAACTGCTGTTGGTTCCATTTCACCAGCGTGAAGATGTGCTCCGTCCTCGAACCTGGAATCAGCGTCCTCGGAGAATCGAACTGCTTCCTCCTCCGAAATTGCACTGCTCCGTGGATACGAAAACATCCTTCTGGCAAAACTCTTCTTTGTGAGCCGGGACAACCCTGGCCTCTCTTGAAAGTTCCCTGAAGTTCCGGTCGTAATTCTTCATGAAGTTTATTGTAGTTATTTCCGCAGAAATATTCATAGTTGTGGAGTATGAAAATATTTCCACTGTCATTTGGTATAATTCAGCGATGGATTCACGATGCATGAGTGTAGTTGGATGTTCACTACATGCTCGCTTTTGTAGAAAGACGATTAACGAAGTTCCATGCTGTTATTTCACTCCAACGATATATGTCCCAATTGCATTAAAGCCTTAGCCTTCCATCTCAACTACTGTTATAATCATCGAAAGCACTGCAAGATTATAATGTTCCATAGTAGACTGTATCGTTGTATTACCAAACGTATTCTCCAATATCACTGTTGCAATCCACGTGTCAGCCGTAGTGTATAATGTGGAATTTTAAAAGTGTTTCTCATGTGGCGAGAAAATCACTTTTGTTGGCGGCCTTAAAGTGCCAATATCTTTCGAAGTATAACTGTGAAATTGTTCAAATCTTCTACACACCTCAATGTTGTACTGCCCAATTGAATTATAATAAAGGCTGAAGTTAACTCTTGATATCTTATCTGGTGGAAACGTTAATGTGAGCGTTTCAACTTCACCTAGTTTCGAGCAGCGTAAAATGGAACTGCTCCGTGTTCGTTCGATGCACCGGGCTTTAACCACACGCTAAAGACAACTTGCTTCACTTATTCACTCGAAAATGACTCTATGACATCTGAAATATATATGCGGTATCAGCGGTATGAGAGATATGAGTTCTGAGTATGAGTTCTGAGAGCTCCTCTCTTCTGTGCACGACCTTTTATCAACTTCTTAAGGGGCGTATCCATCCCTTCCATAGCCTGTTGCTGCGTCATTGCTAAAAGTTTTAACTTTGGCTATACTTGACGGATTTTCAAATTTCAAAAACTCAAAATTAATTTCTTCAAAATTCCAAATCAATGCCATAACTGAAAATAATTTTCCACAATTCTGCATGCCAAAAGTAATCAAATATCGTAGTTTCAGCAATCTCCGTCTTCCTTCCAAACTATTGTTCATTGGTTCGAGTCTCTCCTCCAATAGCGTAACTTCTTCCTTAGCACAATACCTTGTTTCCTGCGACTGCGTCGTAAATCTAAGATCTTTCTCGAACAAAATCATGACGTCACCAAGAATCTCAGCTCAATCAGCCTACTTGCATGAAATCTACGTCATCCGTGCCTACGTCATGAATATCCACGTCACAACTATGACATCCATAACTTTACTCATATTTGCCAATACAGCCATCGTGGTCTCAATATAATTCAATTTACGGGGGCATTCTCCTTTCACCACGTTTTAAAAACAGTTGCAAATTGTTTTTAAACTCTGTGTTATAAATATCTCAATTCACTTGAACACGAAATTGAATTATATTCTACTCTTGTATGATATTTCTTTTATGTTCCTTAATCATTAGTCTCTTCTTCTCTGGATTGTGTGTGGCTAATGCATTCTCTCCTCTCTACTGTCTCTTCTGTCCTGAATTCCTGTTTTCTAAGTTCTGCTGACTTGTAGAAGGACCAGGATCGATCACTACATCCTGTCTTTTCATTTGGTTTTCAGCTTCCTTTTCTCGTAATTCCTTCAGATACTGCTGACTTTCTTTCTCTCTTTCTTGATACTTGTCGGGTGTCATAACCTGACCTTGAGAATTCAGATTCTGATTCTGGTACTGGTTATTTCGATTGTAGTTTCTATTATAACCATTGTTATAGTATCTACCTCTTCCGTTGTTGTAATTCCCTCTATTATTATTCCAGCCTCGTCTTTGTTGATATGGACGGTAACCTTGGGATCTGTTGTTGCGGAAATAATTATTCCTGTGAGGACCTACATTTTCAGTTTTTCCTTCCTCAGGCTTATCAGTTTGCTGCACTTGATCCATGTAGACTGTATTAACGTCTTTGAATTCGTGCCTCTGACCTTTTTGTGCCAAATTTGGCATTGGACTCGTGTAGTCAAGCCTTCTCAATAACTCGTCCATACTGGTCAAATCTCTGATATTTGACGATATGATCAGTCTTCTTACCTCCACAGGCAGCATACGTTAAATCGCATCTATCAACTGCTCTGTTGACAATGGGGTTTGCAAAAATCTCAAGCGTGATAGTTGGCTCGTGAAGAAATCAGCGTACCGTGTTGGAAGAGTACCTGAATACTTCCTCGAGTATACCTCAGCTCTTAGTGAATTCTGAGCTTCTATTGACCAGAATCGTTTTATCAGTGCCTCTGCAAATTCGTCAAAATTGCTGAAAGTGTACCGAAATGCTCTAAACCATTCGAGGGGTCCTCCAGCTAGAAATCTTTCTACGATTCTCATCTCTCTCTCTAGGAATGTGGGCTTCTATGAAATAGTCTTTAAGATTCCTGATATATTCGATCGGTGTGAGACTATCAGTGTTGCTAAATTTTTGAGGGTTGTCTTCAAAATTCCGGATGACTGTCACATTTCTCGGATATGAATCCATATAATTCCTCCCACTATCACGATACTTCCATTCGGGTTCAATATTCCGATCCTCTTCTTCTTCCCTGAATCTGGATATACGTTCCTCAGGACTAATATATCTCTCTTCTGTAGTAAGGTTACCTCTTCTCACGTAATTTCTCTCCTCTTCACCAGTCAATCCTTCGGTATCCTTGTCTGTGATTTCCGTGATGACTTTCCTAATCAACTCTTCCTTATAGGTTTCCATCATGCTAGCTTCTCCTAGTTTCAAATTCTGCAGTTTGCTCGTAGTTTCATTAACATCAGAGACAACCTTATGAATCTGTTCCTCTAACGCAGTTTTTAATGCTTGCACGTCCTGACCTATATGAGTTCTATCCTCTACCTGCTTTTCGGATAGCGAATCCATCCTTACATTCAAGTCTTTCCTAATCTGAACTACTTCATTATTTATGTCTACTTGTGTACTGGCAAGTTTTCTTTCAATTCGTTCCTGAATCTGATCTACATGTTCCCCACTTGACCTGTTCCATTCATCTTTCCAAACCGTTACATTTGCAGTTAACATTTCCGCGATATCTACTTCAATGTCTTCCTTAAGTAAACGATTGTGATCTAATACTTGGGTTCTCATGACCTCTACATCGTATTTTAAACCAGCTAAAGAAGCTGTTGTCCTAACAGACTCGTCAACTAATCGAGTTGTTAATGCACTAATGTTACGAGTACAAAGCGTTTTTGAAGTTTCAATTTCCTCCCTAACTTTGTTAACATCAGTCTGAACTTTAGCAATGTCTATAAAAACAGTATTGACTTCTACTTGTATTTTATTGATATCGCTTTGCATATCATTAACATCTGAATGAATATTATTGATGTCTACTTGAACATTTGACACATCAGTTCGAGCATTTCTAACCTCTTTTTGAACTTCCTCTACTTTGTCTTGTACAGTAGCAACATCATTCCTAACAACAATTACTTCAGCTCTAGCACATGAAATATCACCCCGGACATTAGCAACATCAAGATTCAACATAGTAAGATCTTTCTGTACCTTAGAAACATCTATTTTAACATCAGAAACATCTTTGTGAATGTCACTTACAGCATTCTCGATTCCCTGGGTACTGATCTGTAAACGCGACACATTATTTTCTAAGTTTGCAGAACTGGTCTGAAGAACTTTCAAACTTTCATTCATGCTATCTTTCAAATTAGCAGTCATGTTACTAGCACTCTCCTCCATTCGACTAGTATTCCTAGCTTCCATCTCCCTCATACTTTCATCCAGCCTAATAGACAAATTAACTGACAAACTACTAGAATTCTCCTCCATCATCTGCTTCATTCGGCTAGCATTCCTAGCTTCCATCCCCCTCGCACTTTCATTCATGCTAGCTTTCAACTCTTCTAACATCATCCTCATACTCTCATCTGCCATTTCAATAATATTTCAATAATAAACTGCTTTAGGGACATACATCAAACAGAGCAAAATAACAACATCTGAGCAACATTTTTCACCATATATAAATTTGAGCAAATTTCTGTCTTAAATCTAACTTATAATTACCCTATAATTAACCTTCGTAGACACTTCATGTTGAAATAACTCAAGCACATGTTCAAGTTTCTTTGGTTCATTTTAAAATATCCTAACACAAATAATTTACACTTACAATCCAAATAGCTTAATTTTATCTTTAATATGACTAAACATGTCATAAGCCGGTCAAATAAAATAAGACTCCAGATCATAGGCGATTTTTCTAAGTTTCCAGCCTATTTAACCTCTCTCAATTTGTATAAGATCTGATCTTTTCTGAGTGTAATTTTCCTAATATAACACAACATTTTATTCCTATATAATCACACTCTCAAATTCTACAATTGGCTAAGACTTCTAACAAAGAATCAACCTCTTTATTTGAGTCTTCACAATCCCTTTGACATCGATAACTTGGTAATCCAATGTTATTCGAACACTCCACAAAAATTGCGGTGTCAATTCTACTGCAATAACTTGGTAATCCTATGTTATTCAGTCGAACGTGCCAATGGAGCCAATCGTGCCCCACGTTTTAGGGTCGCCAATCCTACTGTACCCGATATCCGGATAGTAGGCTGTCAGATATCCGCCCCCTCAATCGGATTGCCAATAATCAAACGCACCGGCACAGCTACATCAATGAAAATGGCACTGACAGATACTATCGAGATTAGAGCACAATAGTTAACAATAAATTATTGTGGAACACACCAAAATATACGGGGGTTCATACTTACCTTTACTTACCTCTTAAATTTATCTCGGGGACTGGGTTGTCAACTGGATCACTTAAAGTATGTCCACACAATAACCTCCACCATGATATTTAAAATGAACCAGAACGAAGACAAGAAACTTTAAACTGCACAATAATTTATTTCACATAAAGAATGATTTTAACAAAAATAAAACAACAAAATCCACGTGGCAATCAGAAGCCATCGACCACATAACCATGTCCTCCTGTAGGACTTGTTAACTCTACATACAATGTTTCAGCTTTCTCAAGCTCATAGTAACGTAAAAATAATAATGCATTTGGAATGGAAACGGGATTTGGGACGAGACACATATATGAATTGTTTTGCGAGTTTATATACTTCACATTTTATTTATAGCCACAAGGCTATTATGGAAACGTCCTTGGCCTCTGTCATACAGTTGTCCGGGCCAGCTGCAATGCACCTGCATCGTCAAAGTGGACTCCCCGTTCGTTCAACCCTAGCATAAGCGAGTTACCTCAGAGCTTGGCTCTCCTTTTCAAAACACGTAAATGTTCACATCTCAACTGAAATATTATCACGCAAATGTCTTAAATGCTTCATTCAAACACCAGTGGAATACTCCAACAATCCCACATCATGTTTAATTGTTCAAACCACTTGTTTAATTAGCGTTGTTTAGAGTATAAAAAACTCTTAATGTTAATAACAAAAGTTCATTAATTATTTATAACAATAATAAATTGTTTATAACAATGTCAAATGACAATTGAAAATTTTATACACGCCTCTATTAATCACTATCATTTCAAATTATTATCAAAGATATTTACATAATTATTTACAATATTAATATTGTTTATATTATTTATACAAGAAATACATTAAACCACACATTTATCCGGTTGATAATTACTCAAATCGTGGTGATATAATCGACCAATGAAGGTTAGTTATATTTAACTGTCAAATTTCAGGTTTAATAAGGTTTAATAATAATTATTAATATTTGTGACGGTAACCTCCATTCAAAATCTTTATCTCAAATTATTTAACACTCTTGTTAATTTTAACAGTATCTTCATATGAATAACCTTTCAAAGAACCAGAACAATACATTCAGCGGGAAAATACTTCGCTCAAGACGCACAAAATTGCACAAAAATTGGCCCAAAATTCATCATATATCTTCATATATTTGGCATAAAAATCTTCCAAACTCCATACAAAAATCCTCCACTTATAAATTCATCAACTTCATTAATTACTGTGGGAACCTCCTTCATTATTCAAGGGCATTACTCAACAGCGACTTTTACATGTCCACTGAACTAACGATTATACATCCATTGTTCCTCTTTAAAAATTCTTATATTCATCAATTGTATTAATGACTGTTATTATTTAACCTTCGTGGGTTTCATTCATGAATCGATATGAAGTAAAAATTTGCCAATCACAAATAAATTTAATAGCAAATACGATTAGACACTCCTCCCTGGTCTATCAAAATTGAGATTAATATCTTCAAAGTATCGCAGTATAAAAATACTATCTTCAATCAAAGTTCATCTAAACTGCATGAATAGTCGAATAGAATACAATTAGACTGTGGAATGCAAACATTATTGTTCCAATCTATAATTGAGAGAAACTCCTATCAAATGTTCATTACTATAGTGTATTCAATAAATCGTAATCAAAGTTCATATTTCAGGAAATTGTCTATAATGCAATGATAAATGTCTATGTTGCAATCATGTTCATAAGACGACTAGTATTTCAAAGATCGTCGATATCGTAATAGATTTTAACGCTCTAAAATCATTTAATCATTCTTCTTTCTTGAGGATGACAGAAAATTGGTCAAAGTAATTTACTGAATAGAATTACTTGAATAAAATGACACGCTGTCTGAATTCAAATCTGCCATAGCAAATCGTTAACTTTACAGTCAAATCGTGACTACAAAAATATGCAAATTACTGAAAGAATTTAATATCAGTCTCAACTGATCCAAAATTATTTAAGTATGCCAATGACATAACAATATCTCAACAAATCGAAGAAAAAGGCATAAATCATCGAAGTGTACTGAGTACAGAAATATCAATCAAGAAAATGGGGCAAAATATAGGACAGAAAATATGAGAAGAATGGTTGCTCAGATATCGCTACAAGACTCAAATAATACAAGAAACATTCACGACTACCTTATCTGTTGATTGAAGTTCTAGAGGAAAGTTTTCAAAGAAAACTGCTGTTGGTTCCATTTCACCAGCGTGAAGATGTGCTCCGTCCTCGAACCTGGAATCAGCGTCCTCGGAGAATCGAACTGCTTCCTCCTCCGAAATTGCACTGCTCCGTGGATACGAAAACATCCTTCTGGCAAAACTCTTCTTTGTGAGCCGGGACAACCCTGGCCTCTCTTGAAAGTTCCTTGAAGTTCCGGTCGTAATTCTTCATGAAGTTTATTGTAGTTATTTCCGCAGAAATATTCATAGTTGTGGAGTATGAAAATATTTCCACTGTCATTTGGTATAATTCAGCGATGGATTCACGATGCATGAGTGTAGTTGGATGTTCACTACATGCTCGCTTTTGTAGAAAGACGATTAACGAAGTTCCATGCTGTTATTTCACTCCAACGATATATGTCCCAATTGCATTAAAGCCTTAGCCTTCCATCTCAACTACTGTTATAATCATCGAAAGCACTGCAAGATTATAATGTTCCATAGTAGACTGTATCGTTGTATTACCAAACGTATTCTCCAATATCACTGTTGCAATCCACGTGTCAGCCGTAGTGTATAATGTGGAATTTTAAAAGTGTTTCTCATGTGGCGAGAAAATCACTTTTGTTGGCGGCCTTAAAGTGCCAATATCTTTCGAAGTATAACTGTGAAATTGTTCAAATCTTCTACACACCTCAATGTTGTACCGCCCAATTGAATTATAATAAAGGCTGAAGTTAACTCTTGATATCTTATCTGGTGGAAACGTTAATGTGAGCGTTTCAACTTCACCTAGTTTCGAGCAGCGTAAAATGGAACTGCTCCGTGTTCGTTCGATGCGCCGGGCTTTAACCACACGCTAAAGACAACTTGCTTCACTTATTCACTCGAAAATGACTCTATGACATCTGAAATATATATGCGGTATCAGCGGTATGAGAGATATGAGTTCTGAGTATGAGTTCTGAGAGCTCCTCTCTTCTGTGCACGACCTTTTATCAACTTCTTAAGGGGCGTATCCATCCCTTCCATAGCCTGTTGCTGCGTCATTGCTAAAAGTTTTAACTTTGGCTATACTTGATGGATTTTCAAATTTCAAAAACTCAAAATTAATTTCTTCAAAATTCCAAATCAATGCCATAACTGAAAATAGTTTTCCGCAATTCTGCATGCCAAAAGTAATCAAATATCGTAGTTTCAGCAATCTCCGTCTTCCTTCCAAACTATTGTTCATTGGTTCGAGTCTCTCCTCCAATAGCGTAACTTCTTCCTTAGCACACTACCTTGTTTCCTGCGACTGCGTCGTAAATCTAAGATCTTTCTCGAACAAAATCATGACGTCACCAAGAATCTCAGCTCAATCAGCCTACTTGCATGAAATCTACGTCATCCGTGCCTACGTCATGAATATCCACGTCACAACTATGACATCCATAACTTTACTCATATTTGCCAATACAGCCATCGTGGTCTCAATATAATTCAATTTACGGGGGCAGTACCATCCCGGCATTTGCCCGAAGACGAAGTGGGAAAACCACGGAAAACCACTTCAAGGATGGCTGAGGGGGAATCGAACCCCCTCTACTCATTTGGGCCACCCGAGGCAGAGTAGACCCCGTTCCAGTCCTCGTACCACTTTACAAATTTCGTGGCAGAGCCGGGAATCGAACCCAGGACGTCCAGGGCGGCAGCTAACCATGCTGACAGCTACGCTACGGAGGCGACCTTGTTTTTATAACAATAATAATAATAATAATAATAATAATTGTTGTTGTTTGAGTCTTCAGTCTTTCGACTGGTTTGATGCAGCCCTCCATGCTTCCCTGTCATGAGATAATCGTTTCATCTCTACATAGCTACCTCAACCTACATCCGAGGCAATCTGTTTAACTAATTCTGATCTTAGTCTACCCCTCCAGTTCTTATCCTCGACCCTTCCTTCTATAGCTAAGTTTGCTATTCCTGGGTGTCTTTGTATATGTCCTATCAACCCTTCTCTTCTATTCATTAGCAGTCACCAGAAACATCTCTCCTCTCCCACTCGTTTTAATACCTATTCATTCGAACCCATATCTACCCATCTGATCTTCAACATTCTCCTGTAACTTCACATTTCAAAGGCTTCAATTCTCATCTTTTCTGCTGCTCCAACAGTCCAAACTTCACTTCCATAGGGCGCCACGCTCCAGCCATAGGCCTTTAAAAATTACTCCCTAACACCTAAATCTATACCTAATATATATAATAATAATAATAATAATAATAATAATAATAATAATAATAATACAGAATAGGGGCCGTGATTAGGAGAAAATGACTAGGAGACATGTAAAATGGCAGAAAATATCTAAGGAAGAAAAAGCGAGGAGAGGTGAAGGGGAAACATATGGAGGAGGACAGCTCTGAGTGAGTAAATATTGTTCAGGTCGCTACACCCTCTGGTAGACTTGCGAGTGCTTGGCAAAGGGTAGTTGTGTGATGGGGGATGCTCAGGAGAGGGCGGCTTCCTGGAACGAGGTTATGTCTGTGAGTCTGTGTGTGTGAGTTGGGGGATGGAG
This sequence comes from Meconema thalassinum, assembly GCA_946902985.2. Taxonomy (NCBI): domain Eukaryota; kingdom Metazoa; phylum Arthropoda; class Insecta; order Orthoptera; family Tettigoniidae; genus Meconema; species Meconema thalassinum. Next base: position 595,998,233 of record OX336388.2, on the reverse strand, counting down.
GGATGAATGATTGTAGAGGGAACGGAGGTGTGCTCAGGACGGGCACTCCACATAGGTTTATACCCGGGCCACCTGCTGGGTCAGGGGCACGCGTACAAGACCTTGTTGCAGTCGCTAGATAATTGCTGAGTTGGTGAGATAAACACCGACTGCATTCTGCATGTCTATAGGAAAGTCATTATTCGGGAGAAAGAAATGACAAGAGATAGAAATTACTTACGCATAACTAGGATTTAATAACTAGTGTCAGGTTGAGAGTGTTGTTAGAGGTGTGGGGAGGGAAAAGGGAGAAGCTAACACACTTTTCCTTAGAGGAGATGTCTCTGGTAGTCTTGACGTCAAGCCTCGTCCATGCTGATGCGGCGCCCCGCCAGGAGGCGACGTCCCTCGATTTTCGGTGCGTCCGTCTAGCTGTCGTAGAACTGTGCAACAGCCCAAATGTCTAACTGCTGTCTGTCCCGGGCCCGTGGGTCCCTTCGTTAGTTATTGGGATTGCTTTTGAGGATCATCCCAGTCAGCAGTAGGCTATGCCTTGTTGTCGTCCTCAATGTTGCTGTTATGTCTTAATGTTGAAAGCGTGTGCCTTCAGTGTTATGATCGTGATACAATGGTTGCTTCACATGTAAGCAGTAGCTCGCTGTACATTGGAGTCCCTTTATTATTATGGGGTTGGGGTAAATTGCAGTAAAAGGCCTGACGAAGGGCTTGGCCTTAACAATATTAACTTGCCTCTTTTTTGCATAGTTCTTTTTCAATGTTTTGCTGTGTGTAAAATGCTCCTTGGGGTCGAATTCTTATCAGATATTGTTGTAACTTGGTAGGGCAGTTGCTGAAAGTACAGTAATATAAATTTGCTTTGGGTTTTGATGTGCTTTGAATTTTAATATAAATTTTGATGGGTAGATTTCAATTAATACTGTTGAATTTTCAAAAGTACTTAAAACAAGATTTTAAACTATTTTGGAAAGGACAGTATCCATCTGTCACCAAATTCTATAGCAATTATTGTTTTATACATATTTAGTACATGTAGGGGAAAATCAGCTTGATCAAACAAATACTTTGATGTACCGTAAGGGACTTTTTAATGGGACCACTTTTTAATACAAAATGTTCAAATTCTCAAAAACTAATTAAGCTACTTAATTATCAATTAGAACAACAGATGCCTGCAACTTTCTATGCAAGTGTTTAAAATCTGGTAATGTTAAGATGAAAACTGTGGAAGTTGAAAAATTCTGTCACACCTCCCCTTAAACTTCCCGCATATTATAGCATCTTTAAAGCATTATGTAAGGAGAAAAATAAGCATATATGGAAAGAGAAATATAACATGAAGCGTTAGTGCATTTGCATTTTGTTTAGAATTCCAGTGGCCTTGAAGACAACCCTGCCTCCGTGTTTACTTCGCTTTGAATGTTTTGGCGCCTGCTAGAAGGATTTACGTTTGTAAACCCGTATGATGGGTGACTTTTCCTTTGTTTACAGAGGATCATTGGCCTTGCCGGTGGTACTTAATAGTTGCCATCAGAAACGTGTTATATGTTCGACCATGCCGAAATATAAATACAGTATTATATGCCAGAAAACTGCATCTTAATGAGGCTCATTATAGTTCAAGTTTCATTATGATACAGGTTCTCCACCCATCAGAGCTCATAATTTTCATTACGACACAGCTGTTTGACCAATTAAGTAAGGGTAGCATAGCACCTGTGCCAACACACTTGTTTCCTAATCAAACATGTCGGACACAAGTGACAACATTGAGGTTATGATAACCTTCTATCCATGTTTTTTCTTTCAAAGCTTTGTCAAGTTCTTTGATCCACGGAAAATCAATAACCCAGCGGATGCACTCTGTTCAGTAAACGCAACAGGCTGGATCTCTACAGATATATATGAATATTTTATGTTCGAACATAAAATAAAGTTATAATGTTATCGTCGAACATAAACAGTCGTATGCAACTCTCCAATAAAATAGAATAGTTATTCTATTTTATAGGACTAACTAATTTCACAGTAACATATCATAAAGCTTATTATTTCAACGTAAACATATGAATACAATTACAAATCTTCCCAACCTCAAAAATGTTCAATGGATCATTCATTCATCACTACTCTATAATTGACTTGCGATTTTTCCTGTTTCATTACTAATTAGAATATAATTTGTATTGATTGGCGGAACATATTAATTAATTATAAAATATCTTCCCATGAGCGACGGGCGAAGAAAGCTAATTAGAGCAATTGAGAAGACCCAATCACTTCCAAAGGGAAGATGAAAAGTGAAAGAGGAAATAGGTGTAGGAGAGCAATGAAAAGATTTGGAAACAAAAGGGAAAGACCCAATTCTTATTAACAAAGAGTAAAGTATCACAAGTATAATGATAATAAGAAAAAGAGTTCCGTGACGAACTAAACAGCCTACTTTTCTTAACATTTAAGATTCATGCCAATGAATATGACGAAATTAAGTTGGTAATATCGAAATTTCTAATTAGTTCGAAATACTGTATACGTGGCATAATGTAGCCTAATAGAGCACTACAGTTGGCAGCCCTGGTGACTGAATATATTCCTAGTTCCATCTCTTAAGGTACAGAATACAAACTTTGGTTGAAGTCCAATGGATAGCATGGGTGTTACTTGCAGTTAAACATTGGATCTAACAGCGCGTGTAAAATCATGTTGGCAACAATGTCATGCATGTATTGGTCAGAAATAATCTGAGATAATATGATCTATTGTTGTGCCGATTAAATAAATGAAATCCATTAGTTAGTATAGAAGTTACATGCATTTTAAAATTTGACCTATCAGCAGGTTTAGAATCATGTTGGCAGCACTGGCGTAGGCCTATATTAGTTACTCCAAATTAATCTAGAATGCCAGGTACTATACGTGTGCAAAGTTTAGAGCTATTGTCTTGCATACTTTTTGATATATTTATATTAGGGTGACAAAAATAGGGTCAGGATTTATTAACAGTTCGCAGCCCTGGTTGCTCTTTAGAATACGCATAGTCATATCTGTTATGGTACACATAGCACATACGAAATTTGGTTGAAATCCAAATGATAATATAGAAGAAACATGTATTTAAAGTTGGATCTCTCAGCAGGCTTTGAATCATGTTGGTAGCACTGACGTTTATAAGTTACTCCAAATTAATATAGAATGTCAGGTAATATATGTATGCATAGTTTAAAGCTGTCGGCCTGCATACTTTCTGATATACTGGTATTTGGATAAAAGAAATTGAGAGTATTTATTAACAGTTTGTAGCCCTGGTGGCTCTTAAGAATACGCTCAATTATATATGTTTATGTACACATAGCTCATACGAAATTTGGTTGAATTGTAATTGATAGTGTAGAAGATATATGCATTTAAAAATTTGACCTATCAGCAGGCTTATAATCATTTTGGCAACACTGCCATGTATGGCTCCTGGAAATTAAACAGAAATATTATTGTCTATGCGTGTGCCAATTTTTAAATAGCTCCCATGCATACCTTCCAAGATAGCCAACATGGAGCTCATATTTCAATTGCTATTTTTCAGCAGTTGGTAGCACTGACATAATTTTCAAATACGCCATTAAGATATTCAGGTATAGATCTTTACTCCTACCAAATTTTGTTTCGATTGCTTCCGCCGTTTAGGAGTTGTTAAGGGGCACACACAGTCAGTCAGACAGACAGACAGGCACACATTTGCCCAGATCGATCTCATAAGTCTACTTTTTCCTCATTTTTACAAAATGAGAAAAGTAGGCCAATAATGAAATGAGGGCTACTATTTGTCGCAGTGATATTTAAATATTTTTTGTAAAAATAGGAGACTTACACAGCAGGTGAGCAAAGATTGAGCCACCAATAAAAAGAGTATTCTAAAATATAAGGCAGAGGTCTGCCGTGGCTTAAAGTAGAAGCTATGAGACAAAATTCAAATTTGAAAGAATGTAATTGCTAAAGCACAGCAATATTAAAATGTAGTTGCTATCTAAAGTAGTTGGTCTTTGACATAGTTTGGCCATAAAATAATGTGCCTTTAAATGACAATAATTTGCCCTGTTTAGAATAGATGTGTAGCAAGAGTGCAAATGAACGTGCACTACTGGACTCAGCCGTAATCAGTATAAAACTGAGATACTTGCAAAAAATAACTGATCCTAAAATCATGGGACCAGCAGTATTCCGAGCACAGATCTGAAAATGAAAATGAGCTTACAAGCTGAGGTGATAGTGGGATCTAACATGCTAAAAGACGTTAAAAGCTCCAACGTAATTTAGGTTGGACTAGAGAAGTGGTTATAAATAAAAAATACTACTAACGTGAATTGATGCAGAATTACCTAAAAAAAATGCAAATTAGTAGAAGCCATACAAATGGAACGTCGAATTTACAAATAAAAAAAGATTTCACTAATGTTTCTTTAACCGGTAAATGCGGTTGAAAAGGGCAGGAAGGAAATAGGGATTTCTTTTTCCACTGTAAGAGTCTGTATATTTGTTGGGCACGTCACACTTTTAGATTTTTGGAATAGAAACATCACTTTTGAACATGAAGGATTGTTTTAAAAGCTCGAGCGATATAATGTATGGCAATATCATGTAATATTGATGTAACGTATGGGAATTGTTTGAAAAGTTGTTCGACTTCCTCTCCTCTGTCTCCTGCATTCTTTTAACGTACATTGGCATACGCATTGGACCTGCATATCTTTCGTGCAATATAGTTTCACCTCCTATGCAATTTACATAGAGCACAGCCCCTGTCTTAGAGAGCAGCGTATTCAAACTCTCACCCAGATCTGCTTTCTTTTGTCTGAAGCAGTTTCTTAGGCACCTCCTCCTCTTTTCATCTTGTTGATCTAGTGTACAGTTTTTGTTCTAGTTGAATAGGGCAAAGTGTGGGTCCCACGAAAGGGTTGTGGATATTAACCTAGCAAAAAGTTGTATAAAACAATCAAGATAGTCCCACGTTGACTTGATCAATCAACTTAAATATTGCATTAACATTGGGTAAAAGTTTTAGGGGCAGATGGCCTCGTAGTTCCGCCCCTCAAAACAACAATAACTAACTTGGGTAAGAGTAAAATTCCCTCATTGGACTTAGGACAGAAACCACTAAAATATTGCATTCTTGGCCAGCGGGATAAGATATGACCATTTGAATGAGAGTTCCAAACGTGGTTAAAACGCTTTACTCTCTTGTGAATTGTAGAAGTTGAAGATAATTGTAGATCGCGATCACCAAGTCACCATGACATGGCGAGAGAAAATGTCTTTTCAAACCATTATAAGACGTCCGTAGGATACGTGAATGCCTCGTAGGAGAGCCACAAATTTGGTGTTGACTGCACTAAAGTCGAGTGACAAGTAGAACTGCTGATGGTTGGGTGTGCCGAGGAGGGAGGAAGGGAGTGAAGGGGAAACACAGAATAAACAACATAACAGAACAAAAATAACAATCAAAACAAGAAATTTCTTCACTCTTCAGAGCAGTTAAGTGGCGGGAGCAGATGACGTTGATAATCAGCAGGAACTGATGAAGGTAGATAATCAGTGGGTGCTGATGAAGGTAGGTAATCAGTGGGAGCTGATGAAAGTTGATAATCAGTGGGAGCTGATGAAGTTTTTTAGTGGCATCTGTTGTCAGGTGAGCGAAGTCCCACCATTGAGTGAGTGGGATGAAGAAGTTCATCATGTTGCCGAGAGATCGAAGCACATGAGTGTGTGTGATTTCGATGGGAAGTAGGAGAGACAGAATAATTCACTGTAGACATAATAAAATACTAGAGAGAAAGCAAACATAAACAAGGGTATCTGTTGGTGGTTTCAAAGAAAACAAGACTAAGGAGAATAATAATAATAATAGAAAGTGCCAATGCGGATTGAAACTACTTTATCAGTATATTATGATGTTCATAATTGTTGTTTCAAGGGGCCTAACATCTAGGTTATCGGCCCCTATCAGTATATAAGAAGAATCTAGTGCATGTGGTCTGTAAGCCATTAGCAGTTAATGGGATGCTGACGTGAGGTCTGTTGGCCACACCACACACATACAGTGGAACTGACAGCTGCGGCGAGCAGTGTGCAGCCGTCAATTTATTAGAGGATTATTGAAAATGGATTCACTGCTGCGTAAACTTTCTCCACATAGGCGTGAATTCTGCATCTTATTGGAGTGGCAGCGATTACCTGGGAGTATTCCATATCCTCCAGGGTAACGGAGGGACCACGGGTCCACCCCCGGACATTTTATAAAATTTAACATTAAAATGCTAGATTTTGAAGCCTTTTGAGAGACATTTACGACCGCAAAGTTATTGCTAATGCACAATTTCGTTAGAGATGAGATAATAATCCCAAACGTATAGGCTCTTAACGGGACCGTAAGTGGGGAGGGGTACATAATTAGATGACATGATTCGACCGTCAAGCGATCATCATCGGGTCCTGCTCATTAATACAATTTAGAATACAAACGTTTGTAAAGTGTGTTGTAGTTGTTGCTGTTCTTTGATTCTTCAGTATTTTGACTGGTTTGATGCAGCGCTCCATGTCTCCCTGTCCTGAGCTAATCGTTTCATCGCCACATAGCTACCACACCCTACATACGAGGCAATCTGTTTAACATATTCTACCTTGGTCTACCTTTACAGATCTTGTCCTCGACTCTTTCTTCCATAACTAAGTGTGTTATCCCTGAGAGTCTTAGTATGTGTCCTACCAAACTATCTCTTCTCTCCATTAGCACCCGCCAAAACTACCTCTCCTCCCCCACTCTTAATACCTCTTCACTTGTAACCCTATCATCCCATCTGATCTTCATCATTCTCCTGTAACACCACATTTCAAATGCTTCAATTCTCCTCTCTTCTGTTGCGCCAACAGTCCAAGTTTCACTACCATAGAACGCCACGCTCCAGACAAGGGCTTTCAAAAATGACTTCATAATACCTAAATCTACATTCGATATCAACAGATTCCTTTTCCGTAGAAATGCTTTCCTTGCCTGAAACCTACTTTTTATATCCTTTTTGCTTCGTTCAACACTGGTTATTTTGCTTTCTGCGTAGCACAAGTCTCCTACTGCCTATAGCTTTTCACCTGCCAATTTGACGTCCATAGGGGTTTATGATTTCCTTCAACTGCATTCCAATATTTTTGTTTTTCATTTATAACATCATGAATTCTTTCCTCAAGACAGAATCCATACCATTCAAATCCTCTGGTGTGTCAGCCAAGATGACAATGTCATCAGCAAATCTTAGAGTTGAAATTATTTCATCTTGAATCCTTATTCCTTTTGAATTGTTCTCCAATTTCCTTCATTGCTTGTTCAATGTAAAAAGTAAGAAGTATTACCCTTTTACGAATTGATTGCTTGTGGTCGAGATGGGAACTATTCTTTGTTTACTTGTGTCACACTGTCAGCCTGCTTCGTTGAGAGGTACAGTTGCGCGAGTAGGATATGACTCAGCTCCAGTAGCCTCAGTCATCGTTTAACTGTTCGGGCTAATATGAGCTCCTGTGACGCTTATCCGACGCAATGCTGCTTGATATATGTGGAGACTGCACTTTGCCATAGCTGAGTCCTCCGCTTCGCCCCGCGGGGCTCATGCTACAATTAAACAACAAACGCTGGCGCAGCCACGCTCAGCAGCAATCAAATGTTGTATGGGTAATAAAAAGGTGGCATCTGTGTTATTTCGTGATAAATCTTTCAAGTAATATTTATTTCAAGTTAGGGTGTTTAAATACTTGTGTTCCCGCCTTACGCAATTGGGCACAATTTGTGTTGACCGACTGGAAAGCTATCTTTAATAGAACTAAGCAACACTGGGAAATGCCTTCTAATACTTCATTCAACATTGCGTATATAGACTAGGCATATGAAATCACCATTTGTTTGTGTGTGTATGAGTGTGTGTGTGTGTGTGTGTGTCCCGAATAAAATCTAAACGGCTGGAGCGATTTCAATGAAACTCGGTAAGGACATAGTACTATTTTGTCCGATCCCGATCGTGCCTTTCAAATTTTAATACTTCTCACCAATCCAACATGGCGGCTGTGGGAAATATTTCACTGGCATTATATATCTCCGGAACTATTACAGATATCACCTTGATATTTTGTACGGTGATAGAAAATACTCAGCCAAGTTCAGCTATGTGTTGATTAAAACATGCTAAGTACAAAAGCAACATATGAAGTTAAAATACACTGTATAACAAAAAACAAGATGTTCAGTAAAGAACATATAGCCTACTTTCTCCTAAATGCATGGGTATTGTTATAACTCTTTGTCCTTTTCAAGGAGTGTGATTGAATGTTGGTTGTAGTAGCTTGTTGAAATACAACGTGCTATAGGGATATTAAACATGAATATGAGGTGCCCTTTGCTAGTGCTACCTCTGTACCAAATTTCGTTCAATTCGGTTTCGCCGTGTTTGAATTGATAGGGGGAATCGATTTGCACACATACTTGGCCACCATCTGCAAACTATTGGGCTGATGTTCTTGCAGTTTGGTCAGAATATGTTTCCCACATAAAGATATGGTGTTGCAAAATTTGGTAGAGACTAGATTATTAGGTTGGTCGTAATTACATTTTAGCTTTTAACATTTGGGTGGCCGCGATTACGTTTCCGTCAAGATAGCGGTGATATAAAACATGACACTGAGGTGCCTCTTGCTAGTGCTACCTCTGTACCAAATTTCGTTCATTCGGTTCCACCGTGTTCGAATTAATAGGGGGAATCAATGTTGACATAAAGATGGCCGCCATCCGCAAACTATTAGCCTAATGACCTATTAGATTGGTCAAAGGATGCTCCCTCCATAAAGGTATGTTGTTGCAAAGTTTGGTAGAGATCGAATGGTTATGTTAGTCGTAATTTGATTTAAGCTTTAAACATTTGTGTGGCCGCTATTACGTTTCTGTCAATATGGCGGCGATATTAATCATGACACTGAGATGCCCTTTGCTAGTGCTATCTCTGTACCAAATTTCGTTCCATTCTGTTTCACCGTGTTTGAATTAATAGGGGGAATCGATTCTGACACAAAGATGGCCGCCATCCGCAAACTATTAGGCGAATGACCTATTAGATTGGTCAAAGGATGCTCCCTCCATAAAGGTATGTAGTTGCAAAATTTGGTTGAGATCGGATGATTAGGTTAATCGTAATTTGATTTAAGCTTTGAACATTCGTGTGGCCGCCATTACGTTTCAGTCAAGACGGCGGCGATATAAAACATGACACTGAGGTGCCCTTTGCTAGTGCTACCTCTGTACCAAATTTCGTTCCATTAGGTTCCTCCGTGTTCGAATTAATAGGGGGAATCAATTTTGACATAAAGTTGGCCGCCATCCGCAAACTATTAGGCTAATAACCTATTAGATTGGTCAAAGGATGCTCCCTCCAAAAAGGTATGTTGTTGCAAAGTTTGGTAGAGATCGGATGGTTATGTTAGTCGTAATTTAACTTAAGCTTTGAACATTTGTGTGGCCGCCATTACGTTTCTGTCAATATGGCGGCGATATAAAACATGACACTGAGATGCCCTTTGCTAGTGCTACCTCTGTACCAAATTTCGTTCCATTCGGTTTCACCGTGTTTGAATTAATAGGGGGAATTGATTTTCACACAAAGATGGCCGCCATTCGCAAACTATTAGGCTAATGACCCATTCATTTGGTCAAAGGATGCCTCCTCTATAAGGGTATGTTGTTGCAAAATTTGGTAGAGATCGGATGATTAGGTTAATCGTAATTTGATTTAAGCTTTGAACATTTGTGTGGCCGCCATTACGTTTCCGTCAAGATGGCGGCGATATAAAACATGACACTGAGGTGCCTTTTGTTAGTACTACCTCTGTACCAAATTTCGTTCCATTCGGATGCACCGTGTTCGAATTAATAGGGGGAATCGATTTTCACACAAAGATGGCCGCCATCCGCAAACTATTACTCTGATGACCTATTACTTTGGTCAAAGGATGCTCCCCCCATAAAGGTATGTTGTTGCAAAATTTGGTAGAGATCGGATGATTAGGTTAGTCGTAATTTGATTTAAGCTTTGAACATTTGTGTGGCCGCCATTACGTTTCCGTCAAGATGGCGGCGATATAAAACATGACACTGAGGTGCCTTTCGTTAGTACTACTTCCGTACCAAATTTCGTTCCATTCGGTTGCACCGTGTTCGAATTAATAGGGGGAATCGATTTTCACTCAAAGATGGCCGCCATCCGTAAATTATTACGCTGATGACCTATTGGTTTGGTCAAAGGATGCTCCCCCCATAAAGGTATGTTGTTGCAAAATTTGGTAGAGATCGGATGATTAGGTTAGTCGTAATTTGATTTAAGCTTTGAACATTTGTGAGGCCGCCATTACGTTTCCGTCAAGATAGCGGCGATATAAAACATGACACTGAGGTGTCCTTTGCTAGTGCTACCTTTGTACCAAATTTCGTTCAATTCGCATTCACCGTGTTCGAATTGATAGGGGGGGACAGACATTCAGATTACACACACTCACACACACACAGACACACACACAGACACACACACAGACTCACACACACACATACACACACACAGACAGACACACTTTTTTCGCCCTGTGTTGATCTCATAAGTCTACTTTCATTTTTTGCAAAAATCGAAAGTAGGCTAATAACGACGCACCGGGAAGCCGTTGTCCGATTGCAAGGAAATTACGTATGCAAAGACATTCGGACCGAACATGCAACTGATTAAAGCCTCGTGTCCAAAGAATGAATAGCGGGAGCTCCCGCGCATCCGAACTACGCATGCATCGGGGGTATATAAGGCGCGATTCTGAAGCTTATACTCAAAGTAGCTGTTGCAATTGACTGCGATATCTTAACGTCGGCTGTATGAATGCCACGCCGAAGGATTCGTGCTCATTAAGAGCAGTTGCCAGAGTTTGAAAGAGGTCGTGCGTTCGGATTGAAAGAAGCTGGTTGGTCGAATCGGGCTGTCGCTGGACATTTGAGTCGAAGTGATGAGGCGATCAGACGATGCTGGCAAGCGTGGATCAGCAACAGCAGGCATCAGCGTCAGTACGGCAGTGACCGACCGAGGGCCACAACAGCACGGGCAGACAGAGCGATTGTCAGAACAGTTGTCACAGCACCGGAGTCGTCGTTATCAACGATCCAACGTGTGACCCGCACACATATGTCCACTATGACCATCAACAGACGCCTGAGCGACAGAAATTTGCGCTCGCGCCGCCCGTTACGCCACTTACCACTCACGCCTGTTCATCGCCAAGTCAGATTACAGTGGTGCCGCGCTCGAGCAACGTGGAACTGTGCTGACTGGGGACGTATAGTCTTTAGAGACGAGTCCCGTTTCCAACGGTGCCTTGACGACAACCGCAGACGTGTTTGGAGACGTCCAGGCCAGCGTGGGGATCCTGCCTTGACTATCGCACACCACACATCCCCACAAGAGGGCGTGATGGTCTGGGGTGCCATCTTCTTTGATAACCGGACCCCTCTGGTAGCCATTCCTGGCACACTGACAGCACAGCCGTATCTTGATGACATTCTACTTCCAGTTGTGTTATCGTTCCTTCAGGGACATCTAGGCCTTACTTTCCAACAGGATAATGCCCGGCCGCAAACGGCACGTGTTGCTATGGGCTGTGTTCAAGCTTGCCCTATCCTTGGCCAACTCGGTCGCCTGGTCTCTGTCCCATAGAGCACATTTGGGACGTCATGGGAAGGCGATTGCGAACATCCCGGAATATTGCCGATTTAGCCCAACAGTTGGAGACCACTTGTTACGAAATTCCGGAGGACGCCATCCGGGAACATTATCAGTCTATGCCACGTCGAGTGACAGCTTGCATCCAGACCAGGGGTGGACCAACACCTTATTGTCGTTCTCACTTTGTAACGCTCTAACTCTGCAATAAATCATTCGAATGTTCTGCACTTTTCATCGTTTATTTTTCTATGTCTGTTTCTCAGTGCCAGATTAAGGTAAAATGAGGCCCAAGTCCCTCAGAATTTTTGGGGCCCCTTTATTTTTTTCAAATATTTTTTTAGCACCTGCACATTTAATAAAGCATATACAAGAGTATTTTTCTCTAAATGAATAATACACTTTTTATTAAGTCATATATACATACATTTCAATTGAAACGATCATCGTTATTTGAAAACATTTCACATGATTTGATGAACAATTTAACAAATCATACTATTTTTTTACTTCTGTAAAATGTAATCATTTTTTTTGTGTTTTTTTTTTTCGGTCAATGAAATCTTCTACAATGTCATCACAATCAATTTCCCGCAGAACACGTGACTCGATATACATTAAACTTAGCATGTCTAATCGTGCTTGTGACATGATACTTCTTTACGCACTTTTGATCCGTTTCAATTTTGAAAACGAGTGCTCCGCAGAACAATTCGTTATCATGAGGGTCAGGAAAATGCGAAAAGCAATTTCAAAGTTCGGAAAAACAGACTCAAGTTTGTCTCGAATAAGAATTTCGTAAAATTCAGAATGAGTGAACTCAGTTTTTAAAGGACATTGTAATGTAATATAATGCTGAAACTGTCTCAGTTCTGGATACATTTTTTCTAAATCTCCGGAATAAAATTTTGGGGGCCCCAGATAATTGGGAGCCCTAGGCCTGGGCCTACTCGGGCCTAATGGGTAATCGAGCTCTGCTGTTCCTCACATCCACAATTCCTTCCTGGTGCGTGGGTTTTCTTCTTTTTTTATATACAGTCTATTTAAATGACATTTCTAGAAATTTAATCAACTGAGCGCAGTGAAACTTGGTACAAGATTTAATCCACTTGCATCTGATTTAATTCAATTTTTCTCTTAACAACAAGATGGCGGCTGTGCGAAATTTTAAAAATACTATTTTTATGTTTCCTAATCATGCGATTGAAGTGAACGTTTGAATAATAAACCTATGTAATATTCTTCATCTAATGGTACATAACTCTATGGCCTACATATAGAACAATCCAACGTGGTGATCATCTGAAATATTTCGATGGTTCTCAATATCTCCGAATCTATTACAGCAATCAAACTGAAAATTTTTATGTTGATAGAAGCTATTATCATAAGTTCACCTATAAGCCATTCGACAACTTGATGAACACAAATCCAACATGGCGGCGATGTGAAATTTAAATAATTATATAGATCAGAGGTTCCCATTAGGTGGTCCGCGGACCCCCAAGGGTCCGCGAGGGTTGGCCAGGGGGTCCGCGAAGAAACGTCAAGAAATAACGCAATAATGCAAATGGAAAACGGAGAAAGTACAAAGTGTTCCTTAAAAATAATAATTATGCGTTGCCATCCACAGCATATGTGGCGCACTCATATGTGCCGCAGCGTAATTTGAGCTTTTCAAGTTTCCCGCTAGAGAGCGTTCTGCTCCTTTATCTCTGTGTTCTGCTCCGCAGCCATTTTGTGTTTTTACATATTTACATGAGTTTTGAAAGTTGAAACTTTTGATTGTTTTAACAGTTAAAACTCCATTGAATATGGATCGTTGGCTGAAGAGTGGATCATTAAAGTGAATTAGGCTCTCTGCTACAGATATTGACGAATATGCATCTGTGGTAATAAATATAGAAGTGAATGGGCCGCCTGCTGCCTCTCTTGAGCCTAGCAATTCAAAGAGTAAGCTTACTGTGAAATGTAGGAAATACGACATAAAATATTTGGAAATTGGCTTTACGTATTGTGGAACTTAAGTTTGTCTTAAGCCTCAATGCGTGATATACCTTTAAACCCTTGCCAACGAGAGTATGAAACTTGCGACCCAAAAATCCCTCAGTATGCCTTCCTTCCGAGGGGAGCAGGGGGTCCGTGCTTACATAACGATCTCTTTAGGGGGTCCGAGAATAATTCCTAATGGGAACCTCTGATATAGATGTTTCTCGGAAAATCCTTGTAATAGGCTGGAAAAATGTAATGGAAGAGGCTATTTATTTCTTCACGGAACTGCGTGTTTTTATTATATCTGAGTATTACAGTATAGTCAGCAACTGTACAGAGCTTCCAAAAGGCAATAGGTGGGCGCATGTCAAGCTACAGTATGTCGGAACCAAGATCGATTGTGACCCACGGCTGAACAAGAAGACAGAGCATCCATCAGCTTCAACAAGCTAGTTACGACAGGCGCACTTCCTACTTGCCAATCTATACCCCAATACTGTTACGTTCCTTCCGAGATGGACTCGGGCCATCAATCAGGAAGACTGGAATCTAAGTACTCATTGTATTTCGTATTTCAAGCTTTGTCCTTTTAGGTCATCCAGACAGGGTAACAAGGTATTGTAAAAATCAGGCATTCCAGTGCATTCGACTGAAATCTGACCAATTGCACAGGCCTGCGAAATTTAAGTTTTCGAAAAATAAAGAGAAGTTTTCGATAATTTTTATGTTATTTCGAAAATGACCTCTTATTTTTCTATCACGTCAGGGTTCTTTTAGTTTTTTGTGTAAAATAACTGTCGACATTTTTGCTAAAATCGAGAGCAAAAAAATCCCTTGAGTTTAAACTTTTTACATCAAATTATGGTGCATTTTCTAGAAGAAACTAACATAAAATAGACGATTAACCAAGAGGAACAAATGGACGTTCTAAGCACATTTTAAACTGAGCAAAAAACAAAACAAAGTGTCTATTTAAGTAGGCTACGTACTCTTTTTCTTTTAAAACATCTTTTTGAGGTTCATTTTTTATGTTCGATCTCAGTTAAATGTTCATTCAAATCCAAGTACAATTGAATTTTTGAAGAAATCGTGACGTAATAGAACTTTTTAATTGCTGTTTTCGAAATCAGCACATAAAGTTCATAATCACTTCCCTTGTATTTTTTCATCGCTGGCCTGTGTTGTTGATTGACACAATTGATGTTTCATTTGGGGACTTGACACTGTGGTCATTCCATTGGGTGTGTGATGTTATTTAATATACAGTCTTCAACGAATCCTTTATTAAACGGAGACTCGTCTTAAACGTAAATATTTGATGGTCCCGTGAACTTAGGGGTAAAAAGTGTTATATTAAACGGAAACTGCGTTAAGCGGACAGCGGAAATCAAAATACTCATTTTAACGGAAAATTTCCAAGTTCCAAAATGCAGTGGTTTAGAAATTTTCAGACACCCTATGAAACACGACCTTGTCTGCTGTGAAAGAACCATATACATTGGTCACTCACTCATTCGAAACACCACACTAGTGTAGGCGACGGCCCTATGTTATCAGTATTGGAATAGACAGGAATTCCAGACAACACGGCGATCTGTTGACAGGCCCTTCTCTTCCCGCCTCCCACTTCACCTCACCCCGCAAGTTCACAGAGCTTGGACACGAGCAGTATACGTATGTCCATGGTCTATTTATTTTAGCTTGGATCTACCTCCATTAACCGGAAACCTATGTTAAACGGAAAAATTTTCGAGTCTCGTTCGATTCCTTTTAAGACAGGTTTTACCATAATAATGTTATTGGTTTTACGTCCATTTCAACTGCTGCGGCTTTAGAGACGACGGAGTGTAAGAATTTTGCCCCGATGGGGATCTTTAACATTCCAGTAAATCTACTGGCACGACATCTTCGAATTTGCACATCCCTCAAAATCCAACTAACTGCGCCAGGATTCGATCCTACAACTTTAGGAACAGCAGGCGAGAACATTACTGCTGAGCCACGCAGCCAGTCGTGTTAAATTATACTTCTACACCTAATTACATCCCTTAATCCAGCATCGAGGTCACTATCTGTTTTGTTAGGAATTTGTAAAATTCAAGCTAGGTGGCCATGGTCTGGTATTAGTCAGTAGTCACATCGAGGGAAAAATAATAGTGTTCTGTATCGCTTGCGGGATATGATTGCAGTGCGTTAGTTAGCAAGCAGAAGAATATCGACCTTCCTGATAACAAGTTATTATGGGGCTTGAAACCATTTTTCATTGTTGCCTTAGTAAACAAAGGTTTGGTGCTTTTCAGTCGGTCAACACGATTGTACCCAAAAGATTAGGGCATAACCCAACTGTTTTGGGTACATTCGTGTTGACCGACTGAAAAGCACCAAACCTTTGTTAACACACAGTTGGGCTGCATAAAACAATATTTTAGGGACAGCTGATTCACCTGGTACAAAACTGGCGTTTAGCTGTGAACTTAACCTTGTGAGCTCATCGGTAGGAGAGAGGTGTAGAGCGGTGCGGGGAGTGTGTTGAATACTTCCCAATCTGAGAACATTGACGCGCGTATCAGTAGGTTCTCGCAATAACGCACAGACAGACTCAACGTGGCAAATGTTTACGCTGCAGTAGTATACCGGGGGAGTGGAATGGGGAAGTGCAGAGCTAACTGCTGGTAAGTGCATATGATGTTTAATGTTGAGGACTTAGGGCGAAGTCGTCGACTGGCACTTGTGGTCTGCAAACTATTGACTGAGAAACTCTACTGTGCAGTAGTTTCTTCTTACCTTTTAACTCATTGTACCTTTAGATGAATTTTTGGTTGGTTCCTCAATTTAGGGGCTGCGACCACGCGGTCATGTAGCCCCGTGTATTTTGGGTGTGTGTAGAAACTGTCCGATAACCGGTGTTAATTGTGATGACTGTTTTTTATCTGTTTTCAATTCAAGTGAGGACTGCAGACATTGATTTTTTTCAAGTAGTTCCTACTTTTGCCGCCAAACGCCAACGTCAACAACTACTAGTTCGGAACTTGATTACCAGATATCACCACAGTCGGCTCCTGATGACGAACATCGGAACCTAAGAGCGTTTGTCGATTGTTTAACCTACTGTATATATAATTTAGCTTCACACAGGTGTAATTAGTGTAAGGTTCTTTAACATGCCACAAATCTATGACATAGGACCACCTTCCGAAGGAAGGCATACTGAGGGATTTTAACGCTCTTAAAAAACCGACGCCTACGGCCAGGTTTGAATGTTTATGCCGCACTTGCATGAGCAGAGATATTATCCATCAAGACAGCAGAGATTTTTTTGTTTTTATACCACAAACAATCAATGGAACGACAATATATTTGGTTGATCAACATGCCAATATTCATGATCACACACCCAATGCACAAATCAAATAAAATATTTGTTTTTTTAAACCATTATAGAAACATATTTCTATTTACAATCTGTTTATTTATTTATGTATTTTTCTACCAGTGATCCACCATGTGTTCTGAGTCACACGTTATTCAATACGAATGTTGGCTATGAGGCAAGATTCAGTCTTTGTTTACAGAGGTTCACATAACCAATCTGCTACGTGGATCTGTTGATCCACCCTATTCCTTTGTTCACACCTGGTCATGAATAGGAATACTGACGCGCTGTTCAAAGCGTAAGTCTCTTTACTTTGCATATCAACATCTGTTTACAAAAGACACTGGACATATTTACTGCGCGATCCATTCATTCAGTTCTAAAGGATTATACCTTGTTTCTTCTAACATACATCACGTTTTAATAATAATAATTATTATTATTTTTATTATGTCTCATAAGATCACCATATCGTTGGGTGCAATTCACCATTTCATCGGCATTTGTTGCAAGATGGAGTGGAGTTCTCTAAACTGGTAGGTTGAGGAACGAACGAACTATGGAGCAGGTCTCTAAAATAACTACTTTCTGCATACTGGTATGCAGATTATGGTGAAGACCCAATTAATCGAGGTTGGCCTTCGGCGACTTCGGTATGATACCTGTGGAATAGATTGTGATAGGCAATACAGTTACAAATTTCTGTCGCCACATCTGTCGGATCTCTTCAGCCAGAGGCATGTATTTCGTCACTTTCTCAGCATAACTGTGCTGGATATTATGCGAGTTAGGGACTGCGATATCTGCACTTTATCAATAAGAATAATGTCTGGCCTGTTTGCTGCTATCGGTCTGTGATCACTGACCTGTCCCAGATTAGCTTGTGTGTATCATTCTCCAGAACATCATCAGGAATGTATTGATAATAAGGCAGAATATTATTACTTAAGGAGTGCTTCTTTGCCAGGTTGAGGTGGATTATCTTGGCTACTTGGTCATGCCTCTTCAAGTAGCGCGTAGATGAAATGAGGTGGTCAGTTTCAAAACGGCCTATGTCCACCTTGAGTCAAAATTTAGTTTTTAGTTTCAGTGCATTCCTTAAGCTTTCCTATATATAATACTACCATCACTTTGCATCAAAACGTCCTAGAAACCACCTAAAAAGCTGTTTAAATACAGCTATTGGAATCAAAACGGCTCTTGTCCATAGCAAAAAGGCTGCCTTATAATACATCCATTTTGAGATCAAAATGGCTCATCTTCCCATATGACAATTAAGGCGTCCAGCCTCTTAGGTTTCAAAATGTCTCTTATCCGTCTGGTAAGTTGCCTAGAGACCAAGGAGAAAGAGCACATTTTGATATAAATTACATTGAATCCTCCTTGTATAATGGAAAATTTCAAAGTGGCAGGCCTGATGATCACCTACAACGGCAATATCTTACTTTCTAACGATAGGTTATGTTTGTACACATGTTTGAAAGTTGATCAGCACTATGCTCTATATTACCAGTAATTGACGCTGATGTCTGTCAAAGCTAGCACATGGGGAAATACTGCGTTGCCACTGAGACAGGTCATAACTCGTATCATTCCAAGAGACTTGCAGGAAGACACAAATACTGGGGAAGTTAGCCCCCCTGCCTGGCGGTGTATTGACAGTGACGAGTATGGCACTATGTGCTCACTGCTGTGTCAGCATACTTGTAACACTGCTCGCTGTTGCCATGAATACCGTTACCCCTCTCGTCTCCACTCCTCACCTCACCCTTCAAGCGTGTGACAGCCTTCACCATTCGCCTTTGGTAAATCAGAGTATAGCACTTTTCTTTCGATTAAGATCTTCAAATAGAAACCTTTGGAATCCAATATTTGTTGGAATCTTTGATTGATAGTGCGTAGAAGGTATGGTATTAGGCAATACAGTTGCAAATCTTGAACTGCGTGATATTGACACAATATGTTGGAACTTCATTATGGTGATCGGTGGGAGGTAAATCCTGATTTGCAGTTCTACAGTGCTGGAATTAATCAGGATACAGATGATAAAATGTCAGAGGATGAGTTGGAGGGAGGTATGATGGAGGATGCTGATGAGTTGTAAGGGTTGGAAACTCACTTTCTAAGTTTAAAACAAGAATTATCAAATTTAGCCTGAACTCTATTCTGAGAGTACCATACAAACTGATATATCTCACTTTTGTATGCTTATTCATTAATAAAAGCTGTTTTCAGTACTATATCCTTCGATTTAATGTTCAACTCAAGTTTTACTTTTATTGACATCGTATTACTTACTAACCATGCTGAATAGTTCACGTTTCTATCTTCATTTTAGAATCAAAGAGTCTTGTGTCCAATGTATTTGTTTTCAAAATGTCTCTTGTCCATCCTTTAGTTTCAAAATGACCTTTGTCCAAAATCATTTCTTACATTATAGCAAAACTGATGAGTCTGTACAGACAATATTGAGATAAAATGATAACTGATGATACAAAGCATGTCAAGAAAGTATTTCCAAGAGGTTAGGCAGATATTTTAGGTCTGAAAACGTTTTTCGTTATTTACCACAAATTTAGGAAGGTGGACATAGGCCGTTTTGAGACTGACCACCTCAAATTTTTGTACAGCCCCCTGTGATATGCTGGATGGTCTCCGATTCGCGATGGCATCTCCAACATTTGTCATCTGTCATGTATTTTAGGTAGTTCTTTGTTGCCACTACTTGATCTTGTATCGCGATCATGAACCCCTCAGTCTCAGGAAATAGATCCGCATGGGTCAGCCAGCTGTTCGACGAATGTATGTCGACATATTCTTAACTGAGAGCATACGGATGACGACCGTGCAGTGCGTGTTGGTTATGTGCTCTTCTGACGTAGCTAGCTGCACATCCCTGGCATGGAGAAGGTCCAATGGCGTGTATATGTCATCCACCTAACAGCCTGATGCAGGGGAGTGTTCGTCTTGCTCAGAAAGTAGGCCTGAAGATTCTTCACCTGCTTGGCATGTAGGTGTATAATATCAGTGAGTGCGCGTCCACCTCTCTGGAGTGGCAAAGTCAGTCGTTCAACTGCTAACTTCGGGGGCAGGCATCTATGTTTCGTTAAGGTGGTGCGCGTCTTAAGAACATTTTCTAAGTCTGTATGGGTCCATTTTACTATACCAAACGTGTAAGCTAGTACTGGAATGGCATATGTATTGATGGCGTTGAAGATGTTCCTTCCATTCAACTTGGATTTCAGAATCTTGTTGAGACGTTGATTGTACGGCACTACTGTTAGATCCTTAATGATCTTGTGATCAATTCTCTTTGACTGTTGGAAACCAAGATATTTGTAACTCTCAGTTTCTTCCATGGGCTGAGAGAGACATCGATTTTTGAATACAAATCCTCGGGCTTCTAACTTTCCCTGTCGGAGAGTAAGAATACTGTGCCCATTCAACAATGAAATATGCAAATCACAGTTTGCCAGCAATGCTCAATCGGGAGTATCGGGGTTCATGGTTTGTTCTCCCACTCTGTGACTTACACACATTGGATTAAGCAGAGGATATCCTTCCAAAAAATAAACAAAAATCAACTCCTACTATTAAAACATTTAATTATCCAAAATATATGGCGCTACAAAAATTAAACAAATGAAAATACTGACACTCCACTTTACACTTGTCCAAAGTTGAACAAGGAATTCATAAAAAACAATTATAAAATCATAATGACTGGTTCTCCAAAAACCAACAAACTTCCACTAAGTTTGACTTCCATATGGTGTCAATTCAAATTCTTTAAAATAACAAGCTCCAAATGGCTCGGTAAGGCTTACATACACTGTGTTATCAGTTTAATACACATCAATTACTATTTACATGAGTATATCTTTTTAATCATAATGATCAAAGTATGGCTAATTATCAATTAATTTTGGGCTTTCACAAGGCTCACATGTTACCATCCCTCTCTCTCAAGCTAACAACTCACTACCGTGATCGGGAAAACTTGCATACTCCCGAGCTATAGAGGACTACTGAACAAGTCAAACTTAAGATTACACCCGGAATCTAATGTCTTCAATAGAACTCGTGGATCACTGAATCATTTAACAATAAATTTAAGGATTTATCATTTTTGTCTTAAAAGACCAGTATATTATAAGAAAGCAACGATCTGAACTCTGCAAGCGATAATAATGGATATAAAGGGACCTCGGTTCAAAGACCGGGTCGTTCAAACAATCTTTAAACACGTCTGTGTATATTATGACTCAGACAGTCCGTCCTAACCTACCGCACTACCAGAGGGTAAGGGTCTAATCTTAACTACTTGGCGTGATTTATTGCAGGGAGAGAAGAGAGCTCACAGTCTCGCTTTCACAAGGGACTGGCTACATCAGCTTCCCACACAGCTGTTTCAAATGCAATTCTCTGAATGACAAGGCTTTTGATACAAAATCATAAAACATCATATGTAGGTTCTACAGACCTATTCTCTTAGCTTCGGTATATAATAATTATGAAGTGTCCTCATTAGCGGGTAAGAAAAATTCAATAATACAGCCAATATTAAGGGGCTTCAACACGGACGACTCTGAGTTCGATCCTTTCAAATGCCTCGGGAGCAGTATCCCAATTTGGAGGACTTATAACATTAGCGACTTAGGGTAGGCCTCGCCTTTTACCAGCGCTCATAATACAACATAAATAGCACCCTTTTAACATACAACACACAATGCCTCGTGATCACTATCACAACTTTGAGGACTTATACAGATCATTCCCCACGACTAACTGTCCCTCATAATTACTTTTACCGAGCATTTCAACG
Organism: Meconema thalassinum; assembly: GCA_946902985.2. Classification (NCBI taxonomy): domain Eukaryota; kingdom Metazoa; phylum Arthropoda; class Insecta; order Orthoptera; family Tettigoniidae; genus Meconema; species Meconema thalassinum. The sequence goes on along the minus strand of OX336388.2, from coordinate 595,976,272 downwards.
CATTCCTAGCGTGACAAATTACTTAAATGCGCTACATTGCGCTCATACATTAATTAGCCAAGTTGCCTTCAAAGAACGAAATAAATTCAAAATCAACGTTTGATCTACATCTCAAAATATACTGTATATTACTCTCCCTCCCTTTACAATAATCCTAATAATAATGTTATTGGTTTTACGTCCCTTGTAACTACACTGGCTTTTAGAGACGCCGGGGTGCCGGAATTTTGCCCCGAAGGGGATCTTTAACGTGCCAGTAAATCTACTGACACGGCTCCCTCGCATTTGCGCACCCTCAAATGCCAGCTGACTGCTCCAGGTTTCGAACCTGCAACCTTGGGCTCAGCAAGCGAGAACGTTACCCCTGAGCCACGCAGCCAGACTTACAATAATCCTATTTACCATAAAGATCATGTATTCATAACATGTATTAATTCATCTAAAGGAGCTCGGAAGCTACTACTTTCAATATAAAATTCATCACAATATTCATTCATTTATATAATTATTCTTATTATTACGCTTGCTTTCTCATATTTATATCATTTATCCATTACACTGTTATTTTACTGAATATTTTCCACAAGGGATTCATTTATATTTCACATATTTCTTATATTTCTCTCAAATTAATCGTTCAGATCGCGCAATCTTTCTTTCACCTGTTATCAAATATCCCTACCCTCTCTCTCATGAGGTTTATACGCAAATCTTCCCAAACACATAATAATGAAATAGTTACTCACATGTCGGTACGGTCAGCGACCGAATTCTCCAGCGATGGAACATTTTCGCCCACCAACTTTTTCTTAAGCCATTTTCATGGTTATATTTACACTCAATGACACTTCTTCAACAGCACATAAAATATATACCTTAATCATTGGGAATATAATGAATACCATTTTGTATTCGTTTTCACTTAACACAATACAATTCACTAAAATATTACACTCAAAAAATTCACTATATTTACATTACATAAATATTTTTCACTCTGGCGTTAATTATTCGCCTTACACACGTGATTTCTTTTCCTTTCCCGTTTCCAAGGGTTGCACTATAGCACGTCGGCTTCCTAATCTGACAAGATGATGGAAAGTCTCGATCGAACTAAGCCTCACTGGAACGGCGGATCTTCTAGTTCTGGGTTTGACTATCGGCTTCTATAACTTTACTGCACGATGTCGTATCTTGCTAGACTCTAACTTGTTCGTCTACTAAAGGTCAGTCCTTGATGTATTACTTTTACGGCCGCTCGAACTGTTTATCGGTGACCTAGTAACTTCCTTGAACTTTCTGTTACTCTGATTTGTAGCTTATCTGAGTACGCCCCAATGTTTACTGTTCATTTGTTTACCTAGACAAAGCCTGGAACTACTATTCCTAATTTTTATCGTCCTGCGCTCTAGTCCCTTGATTTCCGGAACACTAGGCGTTACTATTTCGTTCTACCCTGCTTGGGTTCCTTAACGTAGATTGACTGTCTATTTCACTTTCCTTGGGTACTTCGAAACCTTATGATGCGTCGGTTCTTTAACTGAACTATTATCTTCGAGTACCTATCGCCTGTTATTTTTCAAGTCCACAGCCTAAACTTTGACTATACTTGTGAACTTTATAAAGTCTGAAGCTTGCCGATATTATTCCTATAATAGGATTCTAATGTGTCTCCACACGGCGATACTAATGACGATACTGCACGGCCACTCCCATGCGGGGTGCTCGTTGGTGATACAGCGTAACACGACCTCTCAAGGTCTGGTAAAGACTGCATGTACTTGATACAGCCGGACGCCCTCTCTCAGGCTCTCGGAATAACTGCATTGTTGCTGCGAAACAGTACCATGCGCTCCCGAGCCCTTGGTAAACTGAATGCTCCTCCTGGCATCTCCAGGGTTTATATCGTAATCGGCGGCAAAAAGATAAAATCCGCGTCTTCTCCAGCACTAACTTCTGAAGTAATAGTCGTATAATTTTGAAATATATATCTCTGGAAAACTCTTGTTCTAAACGTAAACTGGTTTCTTTGATCATGAAAATCGATCACACAATTCCAAGATATAAAATAATTTGTCTCCTCAGATATGTGGGCGTTGAGGTTTATTTTTCCATCCCTACCAACTCTGGTCTCGGCGAATTACTAACGACGTCATGCTACGTCTACAGTTCTTTCCTGTGCAAAGATTATAAACTTTTTCCCCACACAAAAATCTCTATTCCAGAATGATCAACAATGATGTGTTTCTTTCATTAATGTAATGCTCGCAAATGGCTTAATTCTAATTATTTCTCTTCTTGCACCATTGCGAGGTTGTCATTTTCTAGCTGAGTAAGGCCTTCCGAAACCTCTTCTCTCTTACTCGTCGTGGAAAGTTTTTATCGTTCTATTTATAATCATGAGCCAGCTCCTATCGATGCGTCAAGCATGATCTTACGTCCACATGACTCGTGGTCACCCATTCTTGCGCCACATTATAACAGCCCACTTCTTAAAATCTTTTCAAGTCATTCTAAGGACCGTATTATTTCCTCTCTTCTTTTGCAAATAAATTATGGATTCGACGCTTGAACCAATTACAGATGGGTTCAGTACGTTATTTATTATTATTATCATTATTATTATTATTATTGTTATATTATTATTATAAAACAATATGTTCAGTAAGGAACATATAGCCTACTTTGTCTTTAATGTACGGGTACGGGTATTGTTATAACTCTTTGTCTTTGTCAAGGAGTATAATTGAATGTTATTGTGATGAACGTCAAGAGTTGTGCCATATAATAAGACTCCCCGTTTACTAAGTTTCGTTGTAATTCCACTTTTGCATCCTAAGGAATTGATTGGAACATTAGTAAAGTGCATCCCGTCTACCATCTCCAATGAATGGAATCGATTATCTTGCACCTTCTGTACCAAGCCTTGCTAGACAGTATTCTTCTCTACAGGCGATACCTTGCTTTAATATATATGTATTATTAAATTCTGTGCATTTGCTCAGTACGCATAATGGCAAAGGTGCAATACTCTTCGGCGAAAGCCGAAGATTCCGTCACTCGAAGCTTTTGCCTTTAGACTCGATTGTCCCGCTGCACACCTAAAGCTGAGAGTGCCGACATGTCAGGGGTTTAAACTGTAGATCTTACTAAACTACTGCATATGTAGAGCCCTACGTTATCCGCATCCGGCCCGCATCCGCACGACTTTTATGCGCATTCGCCTCGCAATCGCACGACTTTTATCCTTAACCTCACGTTTGTTATCCGAATCCACTGACATTACAATAATATTTTTAATTTATTACATAAAGCAAAGAGTATCAAGTATCATTTAGACATTTGAGAGATAGACGTTCCCCTAGCCCAGGCTCTTCCAGCCGAGCAGCTCGCCGGAAACCTGCAATATGCAATACAGCTCTGCTGTAGGGGCTGCCGTTACTATGCGTTGTATACATCAAGATTGGCAGGAAGCGCATGGACTTGTACTATGACCTTCGCCCAGTGACGTTTTGGCATATCACCTCCAGTCCCTCTCCAACCGTGCTCCGAGCATTACTGCCGAGTACTCGTGTGAACGCATACTCAAACTCGTGGATTTGGAACAGCCTGCCTAGCCTATGTATGTCATGTGCTAGGTTTATAATGAACGTCATACAGCCAGCATTGCAACTCTTTTCAGTACGGAATGTTGGTATTACGGTCCATCCACTTCAATATCATAATATTTCCAGTGTGGTATGATTCAGTCTCCCCTAGTTTTATTTTATTGTGCAGTGGAGGCATTCCCTTCCTGTTCTGCTTTACTCTGCCACAAGCATTTGTCTTATTATCATGCAGTAAATGAAACAGGGACGGGCTGGAATACCGATTGTCCACAAATGGTCAAGCCCCTTTCCAAGGCATGGCTCCAGTAGCGTAGTTACAACTTCACCAGTAATTCCTAAAGAATAATTGTCATCAATGGCTGTTCCTTTCCAACAGTACACAATACAATCTAAAATGAAGCCTGTTTCTACATCACAAGGGGTAAACAACTTTACTCCGAATCTGTGTCATACGCTTGGAATGCATTGCTTGAATGCTAGCCTTCCTTTGAAAGCTACCAGCGATTCATCAATACATACTTTTTCGAAGGGACGCAGTATACTTTTGAAAGTATTCCTAAGATGATCTATTATAGCTCTCAGTTTTAACAGTTTGTCATTTTTATCTGTAGGGGTAAGATTGGAGAAATGAAGCATGTTTAGCAGAATTAGATACCTGTCCCTTGTCACAATCTGAGAAAAAGACAGTAAGCTGACCGAATTAGTCAGGTGTCTTCTACAAAATTGCAGATTCTTTGTAGAATTTCAAGGGCAGCATAGTCGCTGGAAGAACCAAAGAAATGGACTGCCTCAAGGAAGTGTTTTGGCACCCATCCTCTACAACATATATACAAACGACCAACCACTACCACCGGGCACCAGAAGCTTTATTTATGTGGATGACAGTGTTATCACCACCCAGTCAGTTCACTTCGAAGATGTAGAAAGACGTTTATATGAAGCACTAGCAGAACTTAGTGATTATTATATAGGAAACCAACTGAATCCAAACCCTTCAAACACGAAGGTCTGTGCCTTTCATCAAATGAAAGGCAGGCAAACAGGAAACAACAAGAAACATGGGAAGGTAGGATATTGGATAATTGTGCCACACTCAAATATTTAGGGGTAACCCTGGACCACGCACTCACGTATGAATTACATTGTCTAAATACTAAAAACAAGATGTTCAGTAAAGAACATATAGCCTACTTTCTCCTCAATGCATGGGTATTGTTATAACTCTTTGTCCTTTTCAAGGAGTATAATTGAATGTTGGTTGTAGTAGCTTGTTGAAATACAACGTGCTATACGGATATTAAACATGAATATGAAGTGCCATTTGCTAGAGCTACATCTGTAAAAAAATGTCATTCAATTCGGTTTCACCGTGTTTGAATAGATTTGGGGAATCGATTTGCACACATACATGGCCGCTATCTGTAAACTATTGGGCTGATGACCTTTTAGTTCAGTCAAAAGATGCTTCCCACAAAAAGGTATGTTGCAAAATTTGGTAGAGATCAAATGATTAGGTTGGTCGTAATTTGATTTAAGCTTTTAATATTTGGGTGTCCGCCTTTCCGTTTCCGTCAAAATGGCGGCGATATAAAATATGAAACTGAGGTGCCCTTTCTTAGTGCTACCCCTGTACCAAATTTCGTTGAATTCGGTTTCACCGTGTTTCAATTGATAGGGGGAATCGATTGGCACACATACATGGCCGCCATATGCAAACTATTGGACTGATGACCTTGTAGCATGGTCAAAGAACGCTTCTCACATAAAGGTATGTTGTTGCAAAATTTGGTAGAGATCATATGATTAAGTTGGTCGTAATTTGATTTAAACTCTTTACATATGCGTGGCCACTATTACGTTTTCGTCATGATGGCGGCGATATAAAACTTTACACTGAGTTGCCCTTTGTTAGTGCTACCTCTGTACCGAATTTCGTTCAATTCGGTTTCACCGTGTTTGAAAAGATAGGGTGAATCGATTTGCACACGTACACGGCCGCCATCTGCAAATTATTGTGCTGATGATTTTGTAGTTTGGTCAAACGATTCTTTATACATAAAAGTATAATGTTGCAAAATTTGGTAGAGATTACATGATTAGTTTGGTCGTAATTTGATTCAAGCTTTTAACATTTGGGTGGCCGCCATTATGTTTTCGTCAAGATGGCAGCGATATAAAACAGGACATTGGAGTGTCCTTTGCTAGTGCTACCTCTGTACCAAATTGCGTTCAATTCGGTTTCACCGTGTTTGAATTGATAGGGGGAATCCATTTGCACACATACAGGGTCTTTCATATAAAGTAAGAACGGCGAGCGGCGGTTTTGTCATTCGCTTCTGCAGCGGGTTTAGCCGAGCTTGTGGTGCGCTGTGTCCCCCTGCTGCAGTATTGAAAGCGCGCGCATTGTACAAACTTGACCTTGCAATAAGCGTGCAGGTGTTGTCAGTCGCCAGTCTGAACCACAGCTGCTAACATGTTGAGACAGGTGTTATCATTGCAACATCGTATTTTTGTATGTAAAACTTATTTTAATTACGATTCGGCTCGGCGGGTACGTGATGCATTTGTTCAGCAATTTCCTGATGAAGTGCCACCTTCAGTAGCACAGATTCACGTAATTGTAAATAACCTTGACACTACTGGTTCAGTGCTCAATAAAAAAACACAATAAAAAATCAGAAAAAAATGCAGTGGCATGACTCATTCGCGTCAGCCAAAATGTGGTTACCAGATACAATGCCTGTATAACCCAGGAAGGACGACACTTCCAGCAACTTTTATAAGATAATATTTCATAGAGGATTGTACACACGCTTAGAGCAGGGGGCCACAGCTCGCTACAAGCTCGGTCAAGGCCACCACACTAGCGGATAACAAACCCGCCGCTTGGCGTTCTTACTTTATATGAAAGACCCTGTACATGGCCGCCATCTGCAAACTATTAGGCCAATGATCTTGTGTTTTAGTCTAAATGTGCTTCCCATATAAAGGTATGGTGTTGCAAAATTTGGTAGAGATCAGATTATTAGGATGGTCGTAATTTGATTTAAGCTTTTAAAATTTGGGTGGCCACGATTACGGTTCTGTCAAGATGGCGGCAATATAAAACATGACACTGAGGTGCCCTTTGCTAGTGTTATCTCTGTACCGAATTTCGTTCAATTCGGTTTACCGTGTTTGAATGGATATGGGGAATCGATGTGCACACATACATGGCCGCCATACACGAAGTATTGGGCTGATGGCCTTGTAGTTTTTCAAAATATTCTTTATACATGAGGGTATAATGTTGCATAATTTGGTTGAGATCAGATGATTAGATTGGTCGTAATTTGATTCAAGCTTTTAACATTTGGGTGGCCGCCATTACGTTTTCGTCAAGATGGCGGCGATATAAAACATGACACTGACGTGCCCTTTGCTAGTTCTACCTCTGTACCGAATTTCGTTCAATTCGGTTTCACCATGTGCGAATTGATAGGGGGAATCGATTTGCACACATACATGGCCGCCATCTGCAAACTATTGGGGTGATGGCCTTTTAGTTTCGTCAAAAGACGCTCGCAATATAAATATATGTTGTTGCAAAATTTGATAGAGATCGGATGATTAGGTTAGTCGTAATTTGATTTAAGCTTTGAACATTTGGGTGGCCGCCATTACGTTTCCGTCAAGATGGTGGCGATATAAACCATGATAGTGACGTGCCCTTTGCTAGTTCTACCTCTGTACCAAATTTCGTTCAATTCGGTTTCACCGTGTTCGAATTGATACAGGGGACAGACAAACAGAGTACACACACTCTCTCTCACACACACACACACACACTCGCTCACACACAGACAGACAGACACACGATTTTTGACCCTGTGTAGATCTCATAAGTCTACTTTCAATTTTTGCAAAAATCGATAGTAGGCTAATAAGGTATCTGAAAGAAACTGCATCCTTCGCAAATTATCTGGCTCTAGTTAGGGGACTCAAGCTAAAACTTTAAGAATATCTGCCTTAGCACTCTGCTCTCTATTCTGCAACATAATATGCCTGTCCTGCCATGCCAAGCAGATTGATATTGCATTAAATGAAACATTCTGACTCATCACTGGCTGTCTAAGACCCACTCCACGTGATAAACTCTACTGTTTGGCAGGATTTTCACCCCCAGAAATCAAGTGAGATGTGGCAGTCAAATATGAAAGAGCTAGGGTAGTTACGTCTCCAACACCCCCACTGTATAACTACCAACCACCCCACCCACGCTTGAAGTCCAGGAGAAGATTCCTTCATGCAATTGAATGCATAACGGATTCACCACAGGTATCAACGATTACTTCTTGGAAGTCCAAAAGCACCTTGCCCAAAGGATGAATCCATCTGAAAGGCTCCCAGTGGGCCGTACAGAAGCTTGGACAACATGGAAGTCTCTCAACAGACTGATCTGGAGTTGGGAGATCGAAGACTTTCGTTGCGAGTCTGTCTTTTGTGAATGTGGTGAAGAAGATTCAATGGACCATTTGTTAAAGTGTAGTGTGTGTCCTCTACAATGCACTATGGAGGATTTGGTAAAGCCAACTCCAAATGAACTTGACACAGCTAAAGTTTGGTAATGTATTATCTAGTTAGATACCGACAGTAGTGGCTACGTGGGCTAAAGCGCTGCGTTAGGTCAAGGGGCCAAGCTCTCTGCTGACTCGGTAGACGCGTGGCTTCGAGCTCCACCGTCGGCTGTCCTTGAAATGGTTTTCCGTGGTTTCCCATTTTCAACACCAGGCAAATGCTGGGGCAGTACCTTCTGCCAGGCCACGGCCGCTTCCTTCCACATCCTTGCCCAGTTTCATTCATCTTCATCCATTCCATCTCTCATCCCGACGCGCAGGTCGCCCACGGGCGTCGACTAGAAAGAACTGCACTCGGCCTCTCAGGAGGCTACACGAAAAAAAGAAAATCTAGTTAGATCACCTACGAATTTTCCAATTTGTCTTTTTTATGCCCATTCTGTATATCTAATGTAATTTGTTATTCCTGACACGATTAATTAAATAAATCCTAGAAAAATAGGGGTCTAAGCAGGGCATTTGTGGACCAGTATTCCGAAATCGACATTTTCTTCAGTTTTGTATTGAGCATTGTTGTTGTTTGAGTCTTCAGTCTTTTGACTGGCTTGATGCAGCTCTCCATGCCTCCCTGTCCTGAGCTAATCGTTTCATCTCTACATAGCTACCACACCCTACATCCGAGGGAATCTGTTTAACATATTCTAACCTTGGTCTACCCCTACAGTTCTTGTCCTCGACCCTTCCTTCCATAACTAAGCTTGCTATTCCTGGGTGTCTTAGTATGTGTCCTACCAACCTATCTCTTCTCTTCATTAGCAGTTGCCAGAAACATCTCTCCTCTCCCACTCGTCTTAATACCTCTTTGTTTGTAACCCTATCTACCCATCTGATCTTCATCATTCTCCTGTAACACCACATTTCAAATGCTTCAATTCTCCTCTTTTCTGCTACACCAATAGTCCAAGTTTCACTTCCATAGAGCGCCACGCTCCAGACAAAGGCTTTCAAAAATGACTTCCTAATACCTAAATCTATATTCGATGTCAGCAGATTCCTTTTTTGTAGAAATGCTTTCTTTGCCTGAGCCAACCTACTTTTTATATCCTCTTTGCTTCGTCCATCACTGGTTATTCTGCTTCCTAAGTAACAGAAGTCTCCTACTTCCTTCAGCTTTTCACCTGCCAATTTGATCTCCATAGAGGTTTCTGATTTATTTCGGCTGCATTCCAGTATTTTTGTTTTACATTTATTAATTTTCATCATGAATTCTTTCCGTAAGACGTAGTCCATACCATTCAAAAACTCATTCAAATCCTCAGTCTTGTCGGCCAAGATGACTATGTCATCAGCAAATCTCAGAGTTGAAATTATTTCTCCTTGAATCTTCACTCCCACTTTAAATTTTTCTCTAATTTCCTTCATTGCTTGTTCAATGTAAAGATTGAAAAGTATGGGTGATAAGTTGCAGCCTTGCCTTACACCTTTCTGAATACCAGCTTCTCTCTCATGTCCTTCAACTCGAATGACTGCTGTCTGGTTTCTGTATAGATTGTATATCACCCTCCTATCCCTGTACTTTATTCCAATCGATTTCAAAATGTCAAACAACTTAGTCCAATCAACGTTATCAAAAGCCTTTTCTAAGTCTACAAAAGCCATGAACGTTCTCTTGTCTTTCCTTATTCTACCTTCCAAAATCAGCCTAAGACTTAGTACAGCTTCCCTCGTTCCTACATTTCTCCTGAAACCAAACTGGTCTTCACCCAACTCCGTTTCTATCTGGCTTTCAATCCTCTTGTAAATTATTCTAGACAGGATCTTTGAAGCATGAGTAATCAAGCTGATTGTACGGTAATCTTCACATCTGTCAGCTCCCACTTTCTTTGGTATAGGGATGATTACATTCTTCTTGAAATCAGGGGGTACCTCACCTGTCTCATAAATCCTACACACCAAGTGAAATAACCTGATCAGACCTTCATCGCCTATGCAGCGTAGCAACTCAATCGGTATATCATCTATGCCTGGTGCTTTGTTCCTGCTTAAGTCTTCCAAAGCTCTATCAAATTCTGATCTCAATATTAAATCTCCTTTCGCATCGTCATCAATTTCCTCCTCCCTTTCCATTACATGATTCTCAATCTCCTTTCCCTGATACAAACTCTCTATGTAAGCTTTCCATCTCTCAACCTTTTCTTCCCTATCTGTTGAGCATTGTAAGTGCATAAAACACATACATTTCATTCACATTCATATCACTCCACTTCTGAAGTTTACTATTCGGAGAAATTGGGTACTGTGTCAAAACCTTCTTGTAAAATTCATTGCTAGCCTCCACAATAACTTACACCAGTGTAGAACTGAACAAACAAAGAAAGAAGTCTGGTTGGATGGTTCCTTAGTTTAGGGGCTGCGACAACGCGGTCATGTAGCCGCGTGTACTTTGGGTGTGTGTAGAATCTGTCAGATAACCGGTGTTAATAGTGATGACTGTATTAGTGTGTGTTATCTGATTTTAATTCAAGTAAGGACTGCAGACGATAATTTCAAGTAGTTCCTACTTTCGCTACCAAATGCTACCGTCCACGACACCTAGCTGTGAACTTGGCTACTACTAGATACCATCGGAACCAGCGCCTAGTGATGAACGTTGGAACGTAAGAGCATTAATCAAACCTAACCCACAAATTTTGCTTCATGCAAGTTCAGTTAGTGGAAGATTCTTTTACATGCCATATATCTATGACATTGGCTCGCCGGCCTCAGTTCCCCTCCGAAGGAAGGCATACTGAGGGATTTTTAACGCTCTTGAAGCGCAGCATGCTACCAACTACGCCACCGAAGCCATAGAAAGAATTATATTTCCGGAGAATCATCATTCCGAGAACAGAAAACGTGAACTATTGGAGTAAACTGACCATCAATCCAAGAAAATAATGATGACTTAACTTATTTTTTCTGTTTCACTGGTGGATGTCCACTCTTTTCATGTTCAACTTCCTCACTGATGTCACTCTCATTGTTCGCATCTTCATCGTCACTTTGTATCACGACATTTCCAACCTCATATCCACTGTCACTGTCGTACAGAAAGTCATTATGAGAGTCACTATCAACTAAAATCTGTTAAATTTCATCATTTCCAAGGCATCTCCCCTTTTGAGGCGCAGCCATTTTGGTTGTTGTGTTTGGAAGCACAGAAGGTCTATATTTCATCATTGCTAGGAAACAAAATCCTTGCGTAAATGCGCGGAAAAAGTGAACTTTCACTTCTTTAGAACTTCCTTGAACTTTTGGCGCGCCATTTGAACTGATCGGACACTGCACGTATTTTTACGGACTTGGCAAAGTGAGCACTGCACGAAAACGTATATTTACAAGTTTAGCAAAGATGGCTTGTCATCGCACAACGTATATTTACGGGTTTAGCATTGAAAGGGTTAATGACATAATTTGAATGAGATTAGCTTAAAATATCACCTTACACTTGTCATGAAAAAAAAACATAACGGGAATAGTATATGTCATAAATATCTGGGCCCTAGTAATGATATTCAACAAGTTCCGATTGTATTGTAAACACTAGCCGCAAATTTACTCAAAAAATTATCCGCAGCTTATCCGCTATCCGCACAGCCATGAAAACTACAGGGAGTCCGGGAATGTTCTCCGCAATGCCTATAAGCTGCTGCAAGAGATTACGTCACCAGTTACGTTGGCAGCATGGCTGTCGCTTGTATCATAACAAACAAACAGTGAACTTTATACTCACCACAGCCATTCATAACATACTGTTGCACTCTCTCAATAATCTAGCTATACAGTACACACTGACGAATTCGACAGCCCACACATGTGGCCTTCACCCTATCAAGGACACTGTGCTGCCAACTAAACTGAAGAATCAACCACTCGTAGTGGCACGTAGCCACTGCGGAGAACATTCCCGGACTCCCTGTATATCCGCATAGCGAAAAATTGCGGATATCCGCGTGTTTATCCGCAGATATCCGCATCCACGCATGGCTTTAACTATATGTACTGTATGTGTTTACATCTGTACAATATAGTTTAGTCAGTTTTATAGTCATTTCTGGTCAACATAAGAAATTAAATAATTGATGCCATTTAGGGACTTTTTAAAAGTAATTGGTTTCTTAAAACTGAAAAAAATTAGCCTTTACCTTTTACCAAACGTCTGTTGTTCTAATTCCACGTAATGAGAAACGTTCGGGAAAAGTATAAGACGTTGTCTGTTGAGCAAATAAATGTGGAAAGTATTAAGCAGTTGGGGTTCTCCCGCAAGGCTTAGTACTGTATATAAAAAGAGACGTTTAATTTCCTGTGGCTGGCAAGTAATCTCTTGGGTGTGATGCTACTTCTAGATGAAGCAGAGATAAAGCACGTCCCTCTCAGCTGGAGTTTACTTTATGAGGCTCGAACACGAGGTAGCACTTAATATCTCTCCCACGCAATGTTACAGAATAAATATCAGTCCTTCATAGGTCCTTACAGATTCTAATTGTAAACTTAAGCCATTCATTCTGAAGCGGAAAGGAGGCGATGGTAAATACGGACGTTCAGTCACATGGCCACACAGTCAGGCTATCTCTAGTGGGCTTGCGTTCGAACCCCACCGTCGGCCGTCCATGCAATGGTTTTCCGTGGTTGCCCTTTTTCTATTTCCACTCCAAGCAACTGCAGAGCTAGTACCTTCAAAGAGGATACGGTCGCTTCCTTTGAATTGCTTGTCCAATTGTATTCATCTAATTGCATCCCATCCCCGCTCCCGTAGAAATAGGAATAATGAGTTAAAATGCAGTATCAGTCAAAAATATAAGACCACTGCCCAAACGAAATCAGATATATCATTTCAGAGCCTTGTATTTTGTGATAATTCAATCCCATGTACTAGGGTGTGGGTAGAATATGTCTAATCAGTGTCTGTAGTATGTGTGTAATTCAGGTGAAGATTGGTAAGGTGACGTCCCTGGCCTTAAGTTAAGAAGCATGGAGTAGAAGTGAGGGAAACCACGGAAAACCATTTGTAGGATGGGTGAGGTGGAAATCTAACCCTGCTCTTTTCTTTTGTACCTCACGAGGCTGAGCGTACGAAAAAAGCTACCTACAACAGCAAGAGCTTAAATATTTTGTATAGCCTATTCTTCATCAAATTTTAGTGATTTTTGTCCTCGGACACACCCGGCACTAAAAGCCATACTATAAATAAATAAATAAATAAATAAACAAATAAATAAATAAATAAATAAACCGAAGATCTCCAAGTTGAAATGGTTTCAATAGTGTGAGAAAGATATGAGACAGGTGGGCATTACGGAGGCTAAAATCAAAAACAGGAATAGTTTCAGAAGGATGATGAAAAGCCATCAGGGTTTTATGGTGGAGGCAGACCCCAGAAGACGAAGAGGCCTTTTGACAGAGGAGCGGAAGAGCAAGCTAATAGATGGGCTCAAGAGATACTGGCAAGATGTCAAAGCCGGCAAACGAACAAGACGCAGACACTGAAATGAGAGTGCTTGTTAACACGCAGTTCATAGAGGCTCAAGTCGACAGTTTTAAAAAAAGGATTTTTGTCATACAGTAGGATTAGCCTAGTTTCAAAATTTGTAAAAATTGAAAGTAGACTTATGAGATCTATACGGACCAAATATATGTTTGGTTGCCCCCTCCCCCCGCCCTCACTATCAATTTCCAATCGATGAAAGCGAATTGAATCAAGTTGGAACTACTTGAAATTGAACTTGAAGGGGAGCCTACGGGCGTTCAATCAAAATACCCTGCTATGGCCATTGGCTGTTGTCGTGTCCCAGTGTCGGTTCAAGGCGAGACCGTATCGGACATTCAACCCCAGTTCTACCTGGTCAGCAACAACCTCGCTTCTTTACTATAACAAGATGCGGTCAGTCAGGCACTGCACAGGCGGAAGTCTGACAATCACAGAGGTCGATTGTCTGCCGATCGTTGACCATGGGGCACGGAGCTAACGCAGTACTTGGGAGCACCATAGCTAGCAAAGCTGAGGAAACAAGTGAGAATCAGTTAATCAACTTTACTTCAGGATTAAATTATAATCCAGCGTAATCCTTTGTGTCGGTGGTGGGTTCTTTACTCACATCCTGAATAAACTGGGAGTTCAACATTCAATCTCTTTCATTGGAGGGTACTCCCTGAATACTGGAATCCCGTTTTCAAGAGAAAATCTTTACATGCACGTTTGAAAAATCATAAGTATGTACAATTTCTTACGTCACGGGGACAATTATTTCAACTTCTACTTCGCGACATGAGGAAAGAGTTACTGAAGGCAGATGAATGATGTACAGGAATTGCAATTATAGACTCAGATAGCGTGTGTCGATCATGAAAGGTAGAGAGAAAACTAAAATTACAACAGAGCTAGTGAGGTGTAGTTTCATTGAAAAGTTAAGTGTACATATATGCAGATGTATTTGTTGTTCTACTTTTAACCACGAAGGTAGAGGCACTTGTGATGAAAATTTTAAGGAAAATAAAAAACCTAATGCAGGAACTTACAGATCTCTGAAGTTTCTTGTTTAGTTCTTCGGTACCATCTACTAATACAGCTTTGCATTATTGTTATTATTATTATTATTATTATTATTACTATTGTTTTTCTACATCGTTATGCCCTAGTCGGGAGAACGATTGAACCTGCTTAGCTGATGTGTAGGCCTTCTTTTCCTCCCAAAATCTCTTCATCCTCTTGCTGAGCTTCTGTCTAACAAAGTTATAGTGGCTCTGGCGTTGTGGTTGTCTCCAAATTGGTGAATGTCCATTTTGGTTGTGAATTTACATCTGTCCCATACAACGTCTTCTGTGGTGTTGATTTCCTGGAGATCTGTTTCAATTTCACGAAGCCAGCTGTTCTTGGTTTTTAATGAAAGGTCGAGGTTGAGAATTATTTTCGTTAGTCTGTTATTGTTCATTCTGATAATGTGTCCATAAAATTTCAATCGTCTTTTCCGAAAAGTGTGAGAGATTTTTTGAAAATAACAATATATATCCTGGGATTATATTTTCTCCATAGTCCCTATATACAAACTGGGCTAAACATTTTTTCTTAAAATTTTCCTTTCTTGTTTCTCTATGCCCTTGGTTAAAGATCCGCCACCAATGATTAAAGTCTCCAATGCATATAACGCTTCAGGTTTGATTACTGTATTATAGTGTCTAAGTTTTGCTTTCCGATATATTGATTTTTTATTATACCTGTTCCAAGTGATCCTGTAAGCTATCTGTGATTTGAAAATTCTTTCTTTATTTGCTTCGTGGTTTAAACCAGAGGGCTGTATAATTTCTCCCAAATATTTGAATTGGTTCCTTTGAAAGATTTTGCCGAATTTAGTTGTCATGGGTTGTCCATCTAAGTATCGTAAGGCTCCTTCCATGTACTGAGTTTTCTCATACGAGATTTGAAGTTCCGTTTTGATGGCAATTTCATGTAATTTTTCAATGGAATGAATTGCTTCTTGCCTATTATTGGAAAGGACTGCAATGTCATCAGCAAAGGCCAGACATTGCAAGTCATTATTATTATTATTATTATTATTATTGTTATTATTTGTGCACATTCCTCTTTAAGGAGAGCGCCAAAAACACAAAAATCTAGCTTTTGGTGGTGACTCTTTTCTTCATTTTATCTTCCCTAAATCCTTTCATCCGTTCACTGTGCACCTTCTTCTCTTCATCTGTCCATTTACGCATATTTCTTTTGGGTTGTGATCTAAATTCAAATTTCTGATTTCTGATATTTTCTCTACAAATGCTGCGGTCGTGAATGTCTTCTATGGTGGTATGTAATTGTTGTAAGACTCACACAGTTTCTTTGTATCAAAGAGAACCCAATTTCAACGTAGAAATTATGTTTATTATTATTATTATTATTATTATTATTATTATTATTATTATTATTATTATGTGGCTGGATCGGACCAATGTAAGGGGTTACGAGATGCCCTGGAGAAATCGACGAACCTGAAACGAAAATGATCCGAGTACTACAAGCTAATATAAAAAGTCCTCTCGGCACGCCGGAAGGCGGAGGTAGATTTCATCGGGCAAACTTGGGGATAGGCAAAAATAGGCAGAATATGCATGTTTTCGTAGAAGGATCAGACTTCATTTATTGCGAGAAAGAATTTTATAATTGGAGCTTAATTGACTTTGTTCTTCGTCATTTTATGCATATTTTAAAAATTGTATTGTCTTATGGGGACGGTAACCTTCTTGTCATTTGGGGTACATTTTTAGCCTATTTTCAATTTTGAAAAAATAGGCTTATGAGATCACCTTTTGTCCGTGTGTGTGTGCGTGTGTGTGTGAGGTGGGCGTGTGTCCCCCCCTAATAAATTCTAAACGGCTGGAGCGATTTCAATGAAACTCAGTAAGTTCATAGCACTGTTCCGGGCAACCCCGACCGTGCAATTCAAATTTTGTTACGTCTCACCAATTCAACATGGCAGCTGTGCGAAATATTTCACCAGCATTCAATATCTCCGAAACCATTACCGATATCTCCCTGGAATTCCTAACGGTGATAAAGGGAACTATTAGAAGTTCACCTATGAGTCCTTTGAAAAACTGGTAACTACAAAACCAACATGGCGGCCAAGGGAATTTGCGACATTTAAATAGACGTTTCTCCCGATTTAACCAACCAAACGCAATACAACTTGCTACAGTATATGTTTATACACACTGTAATGCACCGACATCAAACTTCGTTCAATTGTTTACATAACCACAAGATGACGGCTGTGCGAAATATTTCACCGGCATTCTATATCTCTGAAACTATTAGCGGTATCAACCTGAAATGAAGTACGGAGATAAAGAACACTACTGGAAGTTCATCTATAAGACTTTCAAAATCCGGTTAACTACAAAACGAACATGGCGGCCAAGCGAATTTGAAAATTTTAAATAGACCTTTCTCGCGTTTTAATGTTCCAAACGCAATGAAGTCTGGTAAAGGAAATGTTTATACACATTGTAATGCACTGGTATCTAATTTAGTTCAATTGTTTACATAACCTCAAGATGGCGGCTGTGCGAATTTTAAAATTAAGATTTTATTTCTTGTGTCGTAATCATGCGATCGAAGTGAAAGTTGGAATAATGAACCTACGCAATAATTTTCCTTTAATGGTACATGACTCTATGGCCTATACATTTAACAATCCAACATGGCGACCATCCGAAATATTTAGACGGCTCTGAGTATCTACGAATCGCTTATAGCAATCAAACTGAATTGTTTTATGTTCATAGGGGCTATGAACTTAAATTCACCTATAGGACTTTAAATAACCTGGTGATCACAAATCCAACATGGCGGCGACACGAAATATAAATATTCACATGGACGTTTCTCGAAATTTAACCATCCGAATGCAGTAAAATTTGGTACAGTGAATCTCTATACCAATGTTAATCCACTGGTATCTAATTTATTTCAATTGTTTCCATAACCACAAGATGACAGCTGTGTGAAATTTTAAAATATCCTCGTTAATTCTTGTGTCTTAATCATGCGATTGAAGTTTGAATGCTACACGTACACAATACTCTTCATGTAACAGTACATAACTCTAGGACCTACCAATTTAAAATCCAACTTGGCGACTATCCGAAATGTTTTGTCGGTTCTCAATATCTGCGAATCTATTACAGCAACCAAACTGAAATTGTGTATGTTGATAGTGGCAATTAACATAAGTAGGATAAATGAAAATAGGCTGTCTAGTTCTTCACGGAACTACTTGTTATACTTGTGGTCACACTGTCCTTATGCAATGTTTCGACACTGATGTGTAACTATGTAACGGTCTGTTACTTCTTCACGCACAAATTTTATCTCTCACAGAGATTTTGGTTGGTTCCTCAGTTTAGGGACTGCGACAACGTGGTCATATAACCCCGTGTACTTTGGGTGAGTGTAGAATCTGTCTGATAAACAGTGTGAATTGTGATGGCTGTATTAGTCTGTAATTCAGGTAAGGACTGCAGACGGTCAATTTCAAGCAGTAGTTCCTAATGTTGCTACCAGATACTACCATCAACGACACCTAGCTGTGCACTTGGCTACTAGATACCACCGCAACTAGCAACTTGCAACGAACGTTGGATCTTCCCCACCAAAGGAAAGCATACTGAGGGATTTTTAGCGCTCTTAGAGAATCCGACGACTTCGGCCGGCTTTGAACCCGCGAACTTGGGCATAGAAGTTCAGCATACTACCAGTTACGTCACCGAGGCCGCTTCTCACTTAGTTATATGGAAAACTGAATGTGATCTCGTGCAAGTGCGTTGTCATGGCAACGTCTGATAGCTCTTGGCATTTTCTTATAATTCCGAAATCATTTTTCTCATCCCTTGGCATAATGGTGGGTCATATCAAAAATTATTTCAGACAAAAGTTTTAGGTAATTATTAGGGGAATATTGTCCATTTTGTACGGTTTTGATATTGTGCCTATTAAGAGAGATATGATTAATGTTTCCCGAAAAACCCACTTTTTCCCACCCCTTTGGTCAATGGTTGGTGCTATCAAGAAACTTTTCAAACATAAATTTTTGGGCCTTATTCGACACATAGTATGAACTTTGAATGGATTCTATATTTCAAATATTAAGAGAGTTATAGCGATATTTCAGTTTTTAGAATAAAGCCCCCCATTTTCACCCCCTGGGACCGATTGTGCCCATTAACGAACTCGACCGAGATTTTATAGGGATACATATTATGTAAAAAATTCAAATTGATTGGTAAAAAATTGTGGTAGTTATCGTGTCCACAAGAAAGTGATATATGTATGTATATATATATACTGTATATATAAACTTTTTAACTGACGGTGGTTTTGGGGTCTAGGGGATGTGAAACGTGAAGATATGTCGAAATTTTCCGGAAGTCGAAACATGGTACCCATTGCAATAGTTAGCTTTCTAATGAAATCTACCTAAAAGGAGGAGAACAACCCATCATCTGTTGTACCAGCTAGCTGCCGAGAAACAAACTGATCTGCTGTTAATTAGTGAACAGTACCAATATAAGGAGTCACCTCTCTGGCTTAGAGATCAATTAGGCACCTCTCCTATTTGGATCTTAGACCCTGGAAAAATTTCAAAGAACATGGGAGCGGGAACAGAAGATAATCCACTAAGTAGGTGTGCCCTACGGGCAAATATAAAATGACTCTAGCCTGAAGAAATGTGATAAACGCTTCAGGGTAGTGTTCAGAAGTAGTGAGGGTAGTTTTAGTCGGTAGTCTGCTACGCAGGAGCCCGACACTCTGTACGTAAATGCATTTCTTCCCCTAAAATAATAATAATAATAATTATTATTATTATTATTATTATTATTACAGATCTGGGGTTGCCGAGGAGAAATGCAAGGATTAATATACAGTATAAAATGGAGACGTTAAATTTCCTGTAGCCCTAGATAAGTAATCACGTCTTCTCACTCTTGTATGTGATCTTACTTCTACACGAAGTGAAGATAAAGCACGTCCAGCACAGCTGGAATTCACTGCATAAGACTAAAACAGGCTGTAGCACTCAATATCACTCCCACGTAATGCCCACAATCTTTTATGAACCTGTTCCGTAGCCGTAAAGTTCCGATCTGAATGCGAAAGACAAGTAATGCGTGTCACGGTATGAACTTGGTATGGTTGGCAACAAAACGGAATACATTCAAGGGCAAACGTGGTAGTATTTTAATGCGTCTGCGGTGATTTGACCTTGTATACATAAATGTGTTAACTGACTAAGAAAACATTGTTTTCTGTGTATTGACATTTCGTGGAGCTAATTGTTGTTTTAAGGTGTCTAAACATCTAGGCAATATACCCCAAATGATAAGGAAGATAAAGATGATAAATAATACTGTCAAAGAGATGGTATATTGGCTTTCACGGCCAGTGAATTAACACTCAGAAATTTTTCTAGGTTTTAGCCGTATCTTGTGTGGGATTTTACCAAGAATCACCAACCTGGCACATCAGCGGGCTCTTTGTGCCCGTACCCGGTTCCCCACAGGAGTAGCGAACTGTGGACTACCTCCTAAGCCAAACCCCACACAAGACACGGCACAAACCCAGAAACATTGCTGAGTATTAATAAAAATGTCATTAGTTTTACGTCTCTTTTAACTACTGAGGCTATTAGAGACACAGGGTTGTCGGAATTTTGCCCCGAAAGGGATCTTTAACCTTTTAACTGCTGTGTATTTCCAGATGAATAAAACACCCATGCGCTGAGTTATTTTCACTCATCTTAGCCCCATTCTGCATCAAGGACCTAAATCAAATTAACATATTCTCCCTTCCCCTATTGATTTCATATATCACATTAGGTTACATTCTACCCACATGTTCTCATATAAATTTCCATCTGGGGAGTACCTGGAATATAATTTCGAGGGCGATACAGGATCTGGATGTATGAAAAGACAGCCTCGTATAGTGACTGGCTAAATGGGGATGACAAATCAGACTCGTATGGGGGGGGGGGGGGGGCGGGGGTAATATACCCTATGAGTACGAGAGTCTTTAAGAAGCGCCACTACTCGAACTGCTTCTTGATTTGTTGTCAGCCATCACAGCGCACGGAAATCAAACTTTGAACAAATGAATAGTATGGTGCTTGAAGCCATTTTCAGTTTTTCAGTCGGTCAACACGATTGTACCCAATTGTGATGGGTTATACCCTAATCCCTAAAACAATTTTACATAAGATTAATAAATATCCTTGGATGACCAGTTTCGATCGTGAAGCGGTCATCAGATCCATAAAACTATAAAATCTGTTTAAAATTATGCGTGAAAGTATTTACAATATGTAAACTTATGCAGTTGCAGAAGTAGTTAAAATAATGCAACTAGTTAATATTTGTTAGTTATAACTTAGCCTATGTAATGTTTTGTTAAGATACCGAAAGTGGTGATTGACCTCCAAATTTTCTTGCTTAGTGTGAATATGTGATGTTGTCAAATGGTCAATTCAGATTGTATTGTACAGGTTACTTATCTAGTTGAGTTGTACGCGGTCCGCATGAGAGCAGTTAACTTCGTCACTGTCTACACTCAACTGTAAGATCTCATGTATATTTATTTTTTATTATGGAACTAGCAGAAGTACCCGTTCTTCGAACGATGTTCGGTGTTAACACCAGACATTATCAATTGAGCTACTGTTGCAATGGTTAGCGGTTTGTCATTCCTTCATAAGTTTATCAAAACGAAGTTAGTTTTCTGGGAATATCACACACACTGTTAATTTAAGGGCCTTAAAATGTGCTTTTCGGAGACCCTTTGTAGACTCCCGAATGCTGTGTCTCACATTGAGAAGCGCAACATATGCTTTGGTCGCCCTTCTAGGATAATTTTTATATTTCGCCTATTTTAGCAAGGATTTTGAGAAGTTTTTCCCTATATCCACACTTCTACTGTATGAAAAGTACGGTGAAGAGTTTTATAAATGATTTGTGTATTGACTCTCATGGTTACCATACCTAATTTTACGATGCACCAAGCATCCGAACACGAGTTATAGGCGTACATAAAGATACACATAAAGACAGACAGACAATTCTATTGTCCACAACATATCACCCAGATATCCAAATATGAGTATATCTACCACACAGTATCAAACAAAATCATCCTTACGATGAACCCGTATGAAAAAAAAAAGATTAGTTAAAATGTGCTCTCAAACTAATTCACCTAACGTGTACTCCCTGACGTGAAATAGAATTGAAAGCCTTGTAGACGAAACGCAATACACGTCACATAAAAACTGACCCTTCCTTTGTGTTAGGTACTCATACACAGAAAGACCCCTTTCATTAATTATAAAGGCTTGTGGTGCATGAAAATTCAGGTTCTTTAGCCTCAAATGGCCCAAATTCCTAAAAGCTACAAAAAATGCTGATTCAATTCAGAAATTTTTGAAAATAATGTTGCTGTTTGGAGATGTAATAGACCTTCTGCACTATATATAGCACGTGAAAATTGCGTGAAAAATTTCTAGGTTATCCCTTGACCCCCTTAATTGCATTGATGAATTTTACAGTCTAAGTTGTTTCCGTGATAACCTTATAGCCATTTGCAAACATTGACAGAAATGTATTAAATGGAGTGACATTGCTTCTTACAGAAATAGATGGAAAGTTGGATGTCACCCCTTGAGATAATGTTGTCTTGGTTATCGACTTGCATTCCTTCATTAGTATGTTAAATTAAATTAAATTAGTTTTCTGGGAATATCTAAGAAACTGTTGGTTTTAGAGCCTTATAGTGTAGTTTTCGAGGACCCTTTAGGGCCCCGAAGATTTGTTTCTGGCACCGAGGGGCTTTGTCTCGTCGTTGTACGCCATAATATAATACTAATAATACTAATATAATATAGGGGTAGGAATATAATAGAACTGCCGTACCACACCCGCAGGTGTCAATCGCGTGAAAAAAAATAGAGCACCCCTTGCCCCCCCCCCCCCCCCCCCCCTTAAGCGTATTATACGTATTGATGATTTTTACAGCTTAATTTAGTTCCGTGATAACCTTCTAGCCGTTTGCAAACTTTCACACTAATGTTGTTGTTTTTGTTGTTGTTTTAAGGGGCCTAACATCTAGGTTATCGTCCTCACACTAATGTAATTAATGGAATTGCATTGCGACTTACAGCAATCGATGGACCTCCGAGATTATGTTGCCATGGTTACCGGCTTGCATTCTTTCATTAGTTTATTAAATGAAATTAGTTTTCTGGGAATATCTCAAAAACGGTTGGTTTTACGGCCTTAAAATGTGGTTTTCGGGGACCCTATAGGCCCCCGAGTTTTGTCTCTCACATTGAGGGGCTGAAGATAAGCTCTGTCTCGACTTTCTACGCCTATTTCAGCATGTATTTTAATGGGGTAGGCCCCCTGTTATGAGAGGTACGGAGAAGACGTACATCAATTATTAGTGTCGTGCCTATGATGGATATGTGTACTGTACCCGAAATACCTATCATCAGCACGTTGGAATCCCACGATGACAACTGGATCGTAGAGCCTGGAAACCCCGGCTAGAAAATTCGCCAGATTCTACCCAACATGAGACGAGGAAATGGGGTACAGGAATTCCTAACTGAGACTAAGTTAAGGAAAACTATGGTGAACGACATAAGAAAGCTCAAAAGCACAAGAATAACGATGAACGCAATCTCCGGTGTGTGGAAAACCACCGAAATTCCCACCACTGGCCTTCTTAACGTGTTCTCTTATAGTTTCTATAAAGTATCACACTTCGAATACTTAAAATTGACAAAAAAATATTCAGGAAAGGAAGATATAGTGTAAGTCACTATATTATAATTTAAGGCAGAGTGCCCAACTTACAACCGAAGTTTCATGAACATTGGAGAAAAATGGCAGCCCCCACATTCATCAATGTTATTGACTGCATTTTACCCAAATATGAGTGAACAAAATCATTTACATGGTTCAACAGAAATGTTGATAACAATTGAAACATTTTAATAGAAACCATGGAAATGTTCATATTTATAAGGCATAGAAATGTATACCCTGAAAAATAATTATTTAAAGCTATAATACAAATGTACAGTCATTTTGTAACACTTTCTTAGTGTTTTTGTAGGATTCAGAAGTAACACCTTCCATGTGTTTTATTATATTTGTGTTTGCTGTATTTTTCTGATTTTATTTATCTCTTCTGACCAGGCGATGAAGCTAAGTCAAAAATTTACTTCTTTAATTTAAATTTTACATCCCCTTTAAATGAACTGTCATCACCAGACCGGAATTAGTGATTGTTATAACGTCTGTTAAGCATTGCATTGATACAAATGTTCGAAAATTTTACCCGGTAGGTTTAATTCAACATGCCTAATATGCATGATTTTCACAACAGATTATTTACTTGAACTGATACTGAAATAAAATGACTTAATTTCACAATCCATCTAAGTGGATTACTTTCCATACTACAACTTGGAATATTCCATTGAATACCCTTTTAATAATCTAGGACATTAACCTTTACATGGCTTTGCCATTAAATATCATACTACACTAAGCATTCATATCGTTTGTATTATCAGGCACTACTATACTTTTAGTGCTTCAATTAATCACCTTCCTTGGTGAACGAAGAATTCGGCTTATTTAACAGATCACATTCACAAAGAAATATTTTTGCTAAAATTATACAAGTTTCTTTACAATTCAGTTAATCACTGTTAAATTATTATTTCATTAGATCTTATATTGTTATTATTATTCACGATCAATATGCATAGCTTTCAATAAGTGTTAAATAACAATTACAGCTTTGGCGATAGATCTGCTTCCACATAAATCTAGTCTGGGATTCGCGTTAATAAAATAGGGTGAATGTATACAAATGTCTTCAAAGTGTGTTTAAAACACCTGTCTAGTCCATCAATAATGGATCTTAAACGAATCTATCAAAGCAAACGTAATGCAAAATCTCCAAAAAAAATTAGAAAATACCTAGATCAAGTCAAAGTTCGGAATGAATTCCTAGCAAATCAAAACAAATCCGCTTTCTTCACTGAACCTGCTTCAAAAAGCTTACTGCAGTATTCGAAAATCTACTTGAATACTGAAATGTCACTTTCGAGTGTATAACGGTCTTCTTAGTAGACGCACTATAGTAGAAACTCCAAATTGAGTCTACCCAAACTTGAGTAATGTCATATGAAGGCATTAAACTAGTGTTCATTTACTATATAAATCAAACACGAAGAATGACAAATCTTGAGTGGCCTAAATTGTCTCTTCTCTACATTAAATAAATTCCCCATAACATGAACTTGAATTTACAGTAATCAAAAGAAAATTAAACTACAATACATTTAATTACAATGGGTGCATCCTTTTAGTAGAATCAAAACCCTGTACAGAATAGAATCAGTCTTGACACTAGGATCAAACCTAAACTCCAATATTAGACATTCTACAAAAAATCCTATATAGAGAAAAAAATACATGTGGCAGGGTGACAACGTTAGAATAAACATTCTTAGCTACGATTGAAGATGGTTAATTCTGTACCTTAGATGATTCTTGTAGATTCCGAAAGAACACAGTCATGTCCTTTATGACTATTCCCTCCATGTAGGCAATAGAGGTCTTCACTGTCCAGGAAGGCGAGAAACGAACCCTGGATCTCCAGACATCTCCCACCCTGACTGAATGTTCCACTCTAATACCAACGACAGCTCCCTTCATCTTTGGAGAACGACCTACCAACCGCAGCACGCAGTGACGTCTATATCGGCTCGAACAATAAAGTTAACTGGCCTCGCGAAACAGGGTCATTGCGAAACACACTGTATTGAAATACAACAGCTGTGTTCACCGACACTCACCAGCACGAGCCACAATACCTATAGCATCAAAATGAACGTGACGTCGCCCGTACAGTGACACTCATGTCTATATCGCCTAACCGCCCATGGTTAAGTTAATGAAGCACATAACAGCTTTTCCTCTCGACATGAAATTGCTCAACAACAGATGTGAGGTCACACACATATAACTTAGGCCTTGTAAATAATGAAATATTTTCAATATCCATCCACTCGTATTGAGAAATGCTTCTCGAATAGAGGTGCTAATTGTTCTCACACCACACACGAGATGAGTGTATCGATACGGCCAGTTCCGATGCGATAAATGTCAACTGAATGAACATTATGTCTATATGCTTGTAAAAGCAAGTATCCACCTTTCACGAACAATATGCGGCTGGCCTATACTGAACAGTTATCTAGCAAGGCAAGCTGAATTTTCATTTCGTTCGCTATAGCCTAAGCGGTACTGAAACTGGAGTCCTCTTAGACATTTAGGAATCTCCCTGCTGTACAATGGTAGTACAAACTACTCAAAACGAACTTTCACTCACGGTTCACGTGATATTGCCCGCCGGTCACAGGTGTAACTCGATACATGTGTATTCGTGCGTGATACAATCCAATCTAAGCTCTCCGATGAGCAAGCAACCTCGCGACTGCGATGGCACCGACCGTCGCGCCACGAGTGCTCAAAACTCGAACTGATAAGATGCAAATATCTTATTTCCGTGTTCCTAAGATTTCAATTATTTGAAAGTAGTTAATAATCCAACACCTGCTATGATTGCAGACAAGTTAAAATACACCAGAACGTATAAAAAACTTTTATTCCCGTCTTATGGGCATAATTTATCTCTTGTTGCTGGTCGATAAAATAATCAATACCACTGATCAATCAGCTGTGCCATCAGTACTTGCAACGCATGTGCCCCGCTTCTCTCGGCGTTACCGCTATCCAAAGTCAACTTGTGGGTCGCAAAACATATGATCCTGTATCGCTCTTCATGTTCACAACTAATTACATATTACCTTCCCATAAAGGCATTCCAGTCATGAGAATGAGGGTACAGTACCAAATTTTAGGTTGATACACCCAGCCGTTCTCGAGTTATAAGGGAACAAAGTTGTCCACAGACAAACAAACAAACACACGAACAAACAGACAACAAATTATTTTCGCACGCATCCATCATTAAAGAGTCTGAAACGCGTAAATAACTCAAATTTCCGTAGAAATTCAGAAGAAACAGACAAACTTTCATTTTATATAGCCTATATAGATATATACTGCACCGCTCGGCGTTGACCGTGTTTTATAGGTTTTACTCGCTAACCGTTGGAGATACACGAAAAGTGATCAGGACCCTTCGGATAGAAAATTAAAATTTAAAGCTCTTATGTGCCATCAGAAGTTTGATATTTCTTAGCGTTCTCTTTTTATTTGAAATGGAAATAGGAAATTTTGAAACCAAAGGGTGTAGTGATGTCTCTTAAATGGTCGCCATTTTTAAATAGTGCAAAATATCGAACTTAAGAGAAGCCTATGTGTAAACCTGGTAAATCAGCTATATCCATACAATATTTCATTTCAAGCGGACCAGTGGTTCTTGCGTGATTGTGTAACAGACAGGACGTCAGACAGACATACACCACCTCATTTTTAGCCTACTTTCGATTTTTGCAAAAAATGAAAGTAGACTTATGAGATCAACACAGGGCGAAAAAAGTGTGTCTGTCTGTGTGTGTGTATGTGTGTGTGTGAGTCTGTGTGTGTATGTGTGTGTGTGAGTCTGTGTGTGTGTATGTGTGTGTGTGAGTCTGTGTGTGTGTGTGTGAGTGTGTGTACTCTGAATGTCTGTCCCCCCCTATCAATTCGAACACGGTGAATGCGAATTGAACGAAATTTGGTACAAAGGTAGCACTAGCAAAGGACACCTCAGTGTCATGTTTTATATCGCCGCCATCTTTACTAAAACTGAATGGCGGCCACTCAAACGTTCAAAACGTAAAATCAAATAACGACTAACCAAATCATCCAATCTCTACCAAATTTGGTAACAACATACCTTCGTATAGGATGCGTCTTGTGACCAAACTACAAGGTCGTCCGCCATACCATTTCAGGATGGCGGCCGTGCGAATTATGCAAACTTTATAATCCATATCATGGGACCCACCAGTTCCGATTATCGAGCCGAGAATCGTTTTAACTGTTCTAAAGGAAGAGGCACGTACGAAATTAAAAGTTTATTTTGTAATACTATAGTGCAGACGTGATTTTAAAAAGCTCAGCTGATTCATTAATAAGACAAGATGGCAGCGGATATCTTGTGCCTGACTTATATTTCACTAATTTTTTGAGTATTGAATGCAATATAGCGTACTGATAAAAAATAAATAAACTTTGTATGAAATGCTTTATATATAAATAATATACTCCAGTGATGAAATCGTTTAGTATAAATCATTATTTGCTAACAAGTTCTATGTAAGTCATTTTAAATAGAACGATATTCGTTGACACAATTAGCTCAGTGGTAGAGCGATAGCCTGTCGCTCAGATTCCTATGGTTCAAACCCGATCAGAGCTAGTTTTTTTGCTTGAAATGTTATATGTTTATTGTTTTGTAATGACTCAGATGTTTTAAAATTAAGCGTTATATTGTGCAAATTATGGTGCAAAATATATATTTAATTAAAACATAATTCGCCAGCAGATTTACTCGAGACATCTAGCTGCCAAAAAGGTAACTTCCAGATTTTATTGAAAAGTTTCTTCTTCTGGCCGCTAGAATGCACTCGCTCTGTTAGGATTATATTGTTCGATATTTCACCACTAGATGTCCCGACTAGTCTACGTGGGGATCCATTGATTACTATACCATTATCATTCTATGCGCATCGAATTTGAAGAATGACAAGTTGATACTACGATACATTTTAACTTTTTATTTTAAAGGGTTTGTAACAGCCTATTTTGCGTTACTTGAAAATGTTATTAAGCGTTATATTGTCCACATTATGGTGTAAAATATATATTTAATTAAAACATAATTCGCCAGCAGATTTACTCGAGACATCTAGCTGCCAAAAAGGTAACTTCCAGATTTTATTGAAAAGTTTCTTATTCTGGCCGCTAGAATGCACTCGCTCTGTTAGGATTATATTATCGAAAATATCCACATAGTTTGTATACACACGTCTCTGTAGGGTCATGGAAAGATTTGTTAATTCAATTAGGGTTGTGAAAGCCATGCACAACCAGACGTGTAAAGACATGCCTCAACTCAAAGTTGGATGTTGCCCACGGCAGGTCGTAATAATAATAATAATAATAATGTTATTGGTTTTACATCCCTTTTAACTACTGCTGCTTTTAGAGACACCGGGGTGCCGGAATTTTGGCCCGAAGGGGATCTTTAACGTGCCAGTAAATGTACTGACACGGCTCCCTCGCATTTGTGCACCCTCAAATGCCAGCTCACTGCGCCAGGATACGAACCTGCAACCTAGGGCCCACCAGGCGAGAACGTTACCGCTGAGCCACGCCGCCAGTCCGGTCGATTATGTCTCCAGATCCATAACATTCTTGATATACTTCTTATCTTTCTTTCTTTCTTCAATGATGGTAGCAGTTTTTATCTAGGTCGTGGCGTTTGGCAGAGGTAAATCGTTTCTAAGGTCTTCAACAAAGAATAGTTCTATTATACTCTTTGATAATAACAACGAGTTATAACTATACTCATACATTTAGGAGAAAGTAGGCTATATGTTCTTTACTGAACATCTTGTTATATATTAGTATGATAACCTATCACAATTTGGTACAATCGTGTTAACCGACTGAAAAACATCAAATTTCACATGAATATCATAATTTGCATCACCAGAGAGATTAAAAATACAATGATTCTCTAGACTATCACAAAAGAGTAGGTATGTCTACTTTCAAATTACATCGCCTCAAACAGTTGGAATGTGGAACTAAAAGTGCGTGCGCGAGTTATGTATCCCGTCCAGGCACGAACCCCAGACTCCATTCTAAACTAAAGGTTATGGTCATTCTTCCTATAGAAGGAACACCATTGCCCAATGTTTTCCTCAATATGCTATTATCAATGTGTTTACTGGAACAATGCTCATTCTTAGAACCAAGGAAATGACATTGCAAGCTTCCTTCACAAACATGTTATCTTCAACATATTTACTTCGCTATCTGTAAATTGTTATTTATAAAATACTTCAAAGAAGGGATAAGGAAATGACCCTGAACATTTCCTCATATGATTATTCAATATGTTATTTCAGATGTATTGACTCCAACAGCTATGAGTGATCAAATTCACAGAACTGTTATCGAAAACATAAGTCCATATCTTGTAAGATGTATATTTCCACTGTGTGCGCCCCTCTACTGTGACGCACATTGTTATGAAGGGATTTTGTATAAAAGACCTGGGCTCAGATGCAAAGGCCTCTTCCAGTTACAGCAGCAACTAAACAGGTTGACTGTCTGGTGTTAACTTGTATATATTGGATTGGCAAAGATTAATAAATACATCTACAAACTAAACAACGAGTTCTCATTCATAGAAATCAGATACTACTCATCAGAAGTAAGAACCACGAGACCTACTGACTTAACAGCAGTAGCAACAACTTCTTAGTACATCACTAAAGAAGACTGTTAAGCGACAAACTTAACTGGGGGCCCGTCCGGGATAGGTAACGACTATCCTTGCCAGATAATCTACGAGTAAGTTAATACAGTGTTCTGACAAACTTCACAAGGAGGACTTTCGTCACTATACTAGCGACACCAAGGTACCTATCTTCAGCACCAGATGCAGTCATCGATTCTATGAACCAGCCAGCAAGCCAGGAGTGGAACTGTCAACCTCACACGGAGGCATTTCATCCACGACTAACATCGCCAGCTTGAAGGAAGGAAGTCCGCCGACAAACGTTCCAAGAAGCCCACGCTCCAAGTAACGCCTTTCGCAACAACCAACCGCCATCGCCGTACGTGTCGACAACGCTCCAGAAGCGCCTTCCGACCACACGACGACACAAGAGACCCAACCGACTCCGCAGTTCCAACAGGATGCAGCCAGCACTGATCATCTTTTCTTGTCTGTAAGTCAAACTCCAAATAATACGTTATTTGTGAACTAGAGTATTATTAGTAAAGCATGGTTCAATATTTCAAGTAGACAAAATGGGAGAGCAACAATAAAAATAATACAAACTTATATAATACATTCTTTCCCTTTCAAACGGAAACAAATTACAGTAAAATTTAACTACTAGAGTTTACCTTGTCATTTCGTTTGAATTAAATTAGTAAATAAAAACAAAAATAAATACTTAATAATAAATATTCATGACTTTCAAGAGGAAATAATTTAGTGGGCTCTAATTAGCAGACCTTACACTCTTTATTTACTTTTGAATTAATATTGTAACTAAACAAGTAAAACAAAAATTAATAATAAAGTAATATAATTTCCCAACAACAAGTGAATTAGTGCAGCCCATACTGGTCTTTCGCTTATCACTATTAGTGGAATTAATTTAACAATTTAAATATTTATTATAAACAAAACAAAAACATCATCGTCAATCATCATTCTTATTTCAGAAGAAATATCATTTTACTAGCTCATATTGTGGAGAATCTAAACGGGATATCCACATATCATTAATTTTAAATTAACAATAATAATAATAAGTTATTCCCTTTATTGTGGAAACCTAACCAGGGCTCTTTCACATATATTTTGATTAATATTAACACTTATGAGTAAGTAATTAACTTTTCAAAGTAATCCATTTAAATTTATTTAATTTTCATTAACTTTTAATTATTTAATTTCATAAACTATAATAATCTATATTAGGTGAGACACTCACATCATTAAGGTTTTAGTTAAACCTAAAATCATTTTGCAGAAGATTTGGAACCCTACCATTCTTATTTGAGATAACAGGTTTCCAAACAGCTTGTCCACTAAACTACTCAGCATACACTCCATTTAACCAACCTTTCGAAGCCACATTGCCTAGCAGTATCCAATACCAAATCACACAAAAAACTCCATATAAAGAAAACATGGATCTAATAGAGACCATAAAGTTCTATCAAAACCGATTGGAAGAAAGCCTAGGAAATCGAAGAGAAATGTGCCGATCCATCAAAAAGTTATACAACTTGCCAATCTACACACCAGAGTTACAAGAAACTCTTGTAGGCAGAACGGTAAGTGCTTTCCGACGCTATGAAGGAGAATTAGGAGCCGTGGCAAGATTATTAATACTCATGTGGAAGATGATAATAGCCTCAGAAATGTCAGGCGATGACGCAGAAGCCGATTTCAGAGATAGGAGAAGAGGATAAGAAATTAACGTAACAATTTATTCATATTTTAAAACATTTCAAAATATCCTCCCAACAACATTACCAGTCAGAAAATGTATCCACCAATCACGAACAAATTCAAGATTTTCGCTTGGCCCAGCCATCAAAATCTAAGATTTAAATAATTTAGGTAAAGCTCCTCAA
The DNA here is from genome assembly GCA_946902985.2 of Meconema thalassinum. NCBI lineage: Eukaryota > Metazoa > Arthropoda > Insecta > Orthoptera > Tettigoniidae > Meconema > Meconema thalassinum. The sequence continues at coordinate 595,944,111 of OX336388.2, read as the reverse complement.
TTATCAATTATCACACTATTTGGACTAAAAACCTTCATTTACAGCGGAGCTTGCAATTCAATTATGAATCCTGCATTAACACACTCATTATTCGCAGAGTATATGTTTAAAGAACCATTTAATACCCATTCATTCCACTCAAAAACAATAGGAGAAGATAATGTTCAATTCCCTATTTTCAGAATATAACTATCAGAAGTACCCGTTCTTCGAACGGTGTTATATATTAACACCAGACATTATCAATTGAGCTACTGTTGCAATGGTTAGCGGTTTGTCATTCCTTCATAAGTTTATCAGAAATAAGTTAGTTTTCTGGGAATATCACACACACTGTTAATTCAAGGGCCTTAAAATGTGGTTTTCGGAGACCCTTTATAGACTCGCGAATTTTGTGTCTCACAAAGAGAAGCGCAACATATGCTTCGATCGTCTTTCTAGGATAATTTCTATATTTCGCCTATTTTAGCATGTATTTTGAGAAGTTTTTCCCTATATCCACCCTTCTACTGTATGAAAAGTACGGCGAGGAGTTTTATAAATAATTGGTGTATTGACTCATGTTTACCATACCTAATTTTACGATGCACCAAGCATCCGAACACGATTTATAGGCGTACATAAAGGTACACAGGAAGACAGACAGACAATTCTATGGTCTACAACATATCACCCAGATAACCAAATATGGGTATATCTACCTTACGTATCAAACAAAATCATTACTGCGATGAACCCGTATGTCGACAAAAAAAAAAAGATTAGTTAAAATGTGCTCTCAAACTAAATTCACCTAACGTGTACTTCCTAACGTGAAATAGATTTAAAAGCCTTGTAGAGGAAACGCAATACACCTCACATAAAAAATGACCCTCTACGTTGTGTTAGGTCCCCACACACAGGAAGATCTCTTTCATAAATTATAAAGGCTTGTGGTGCATGAAAATTCAGGTTCTTTAGCCTCAAATGGCCCAAATTCCTAAAAGCCGCAAAAAATGCTGATTCAATTCAGGAATTTTTGAAAATAATGTTGCTGTTTGGAGATATAATATACTTTCTGTACTATATGTCGCACGTGAAATTGCATGAAAAAATTCTAGGTTACCCCTTGACCCCCTTAATTGCATTGACGAATTATACAGTCTACGTTGGTTCCGTGATAACCTTATAGCCACTTGAAAACTTTCACAGAAATGTAATAAATGGAGTAGCCTAATAATAATAATAATAATATCGTATGGCCTCGGATGCCGGGTAGAAGCTTCGTAATTTGACACCCAGAGGGTAGCTTGCATGTCGAAATTTCGTTGATCCTTGAATCACTATGAAAGTCAAGGAGGGTAGATATCTAAGCTTCTTGAACACTATAGCGCTTTCTAGTAGAGAAATGAGGAACTTTGTGTTGGTGAAAACTCCTGAGGTTAATGTTGCCATTATGAACACGGCCTACTGAATTCAAATGGGTTCTTTGACATGCCAAAATCGTATGACATGCGAGTCAAATTTTTGCCGCCTTTCAAAAATCACGTACATGCCGGACGTTTGTTTTAGACGATTGCCCTTGACCTTGAAGCCTGCGGGTGAGCCTGTACACAGTCACTCTCTCACCCTATCACTTCACATTTGTCACCACCGATCTGATATAATGGAATTCCAGACTTGAGCAGACAGTACAGTACAGTCCACGTCGAAGTATTGTGTGACACGGAAGTACACGTTACGTAGTTACGAACAGAACGTCATTATATTTGCCAGTGACTATACTTCAGCAATAGTGTGAAACAGCTTTATCAATCATCGGAGCGCTTGGGGCAGCTGATAACAACACAGGTACTGTAGTAACTCGCCTCCAGGCTTCCATTAAGGTTTTTCACTCGTCTAAAACAAACGTCCGGCCTGTACCACGGCCAGGAGTGAACCTGCAATCTTGGGGATAGCAGACCGACATGCTATCCACTCACCCACCGTGGCAAGGTATAAATGGAGTGACATTGCTTCTTTCAGAAATAGATGGAAAGTTGGATGCCACCCCTTGAGATAATGTTGTCATGGTTATCGATTTGCATTCCTTCATTAGTTTGTTAAATTAAATTAAATTAGTTTTCTGGGAATATTTCAGAAACTGTTGGATTTAGAGCCTTATAATGTACTTTTCGAGGACCCTTTAGGGCCCCCGAGTTTTGTTTCTGGCACCGAGGGGCTTTGTCTCGTCGTTGTACGCCATAATATAATACTAATAATAATAATATAATATAGGGATATGAATATAATAGACCTGCCGTACCACACCCGCAGATGTAAATCGCGTGAAAAAAATCTAGAGTACCCCTTGACCCCCTTAAGCGCATTATACGTATTGATGAATTCTACGGCTTAATTTGGTTCCGTGATAACCTTCTAGCCTTTGCAAACTTTCACACTAATGTAATTAATGGAATTGCATTGCGTCTTACAGCAATAGATGGACCTCTGAGAATCTGTTGCCATGTTATTTGTTCATTAGTTTATGAAATGAAATTAGTTTTCTGGGAATATCTAAAAAACTGTTGGTTTTAGGGCCTTAAAATGAGGTTTTGTCTCTCACATTGAGGGGCTGAAAATGAGCTTTGTCTCGCCCTTCTACGCTTATTTCAGCATGTATTTTAAGGGGGTAGGCCGCCTTTTATGAGAGGTAGGGAGAAGAGTTACATCAATGATTAGTGTCGTGCCTCTGATGGACAACTGTACCAAATTTTACGTTGATACACCCAGCCGTTCTCGAGTTATAAGGGAACAAAGTTGTCCACAAACAAACAAACAAACAAACAAACAGACAGACAAATCATTATTTTCCCGCGCATCCATCATAAAACAGTTTGAAACGCGTAAACAACTCAAATTTCCGTAGAAATTCAGAAACTTTCATTTTTATGTTAGCGAGATACTGTATACCGCACCGCTCGGTGTTGACCGTGTTTTATTGCACAAATTTAGGTTTTACTCTCTAACCATCGGAGATACACGAAAAGTGATAAGGACCCTTCGGATAGAAAATTAAAATTTGAAGCTCATGTATGCCATCAAAAGTTTGCTATTTCTTAGCGTTCTCTTTTTATTTGAAGTGGAAATATGAGATTTTGAAACCAAAGGGTGTAGTGACGTCACATGTGTGGGTTTTACTCGCTAACCGATGGAGATACACGAAAGGTGATAAGGACCTTTCGGATAGGAAATTAAATTCTAAAGCTCATATGTGCCATCAAAAGTTTGCTATTTCTTAGCGTTCTCTTTTTATTTGCTATGGAAATATGAAATTTTGAAACCGAAGGGTGTAGTGACGTCACTAAAATGGTCGCCATTTTTTAGTAGTGCAATATATCGAAATTAAAAGTATCCTATATGTAAACATGGTAAATCAGCTACATCCATGCAAAATTGCATTTAAATCGGACCAGTGGTTCTTGCGTTATTGAGTAACACAGAGACAGACACACACCATCACATTTTTATACAGTATATTAGTATGATATAAATTCTCCTATAAATTTCAGGGTTATGTAATGGCATAATTACTTTGACGCATTAATTGGTAGCGCAGATTTCGCTCAATTAGGCACAAAGATTGACTACGCCTCGAACCTAGTCACTCTCAACAACACGGACATACCGTTTCACTTTCATTCCCCACATAAGCAAGAAAGCTTTCAACATGCATTAAATGCATATCACCTAGCTATACCTGTCAACATACAACACGGAGATGGGTATATTTCCAAGTTCGAATACGAAGGAATATGTTTTCCAGATGCTATTCTTCATGCAGAGAACTACCAGGTTCTATATCCCACAAACACTCAGTTGAAACAAGAATTCACCGAGCCCATACTAGTTGAACCTTTAGAGAATGTAACAATCCGACCACTGGAAATAAATTCCATTTCTGAAAGAAACATTCATGAACACCTCCGAACACAACACTTGAACGATCTAGAAAACAGTGCTATTCAAGACATATGCTCGGAATTCTCAGATGTTTTCTATTACCCAGGATGTGATCTGACATTTTCAAGTGCAGTAAAGCATTTTATTCGCACTACAGATGAAGACCCAGTACACCAAAGAAATTATCAGTACCCACCACCTCTAAAGCAAATATTAAACAACGAAGTAGAGAATACTGAATACAAGTCCGCTTTTATGAACCATAAGACCCTTTTAATAAATGCTCCTGTGCTAGTTTATCCAAACTTCGAAGAAGCATTTACGTTAACCACTGACAGTTCAGATTTTGCTCTGGGAAGCGTCCTATCACAGAAGGGACACCCCATCGCATACTACTCCAGGACTCTAAACTCAGCAGAGAAAACTACTCCACAATAGAGAGAGAGTTATTAGGAATTGTAGAAAGCTGCAAACATTTCAAGCCTTACTTATGGGGACGACACTTTCAAGTAGAATGTGATCACCGCCCGTTACAGTGGCTCTTCACGCTAAAGGATCCTAGTTCGAGACTTAACCGTTGGAAGATAAAGCTTGGAGTGTTTGACTTTGACATGAAATACGTCAAAGGCAAAACCAACTATGTCGCAGACGCACTCTCTAGAATAGAAATTAACATGGCTGATGAAACAGCTTCAATTGTTGCCATCCACGGAGATGACACCTACCAAAATGATATGGATAATGAAACTGTCCATTCAAACCAAGCAAACCCCATATTCACATTGAAAATATCTGAACGGAACTTAAACCTAAACCGCAATCAGATTATTGTAAAATATGGTAATTATCCCAAGGTACTTAAACAAAACCTGTTTAAAAATGTACCAGACACATAATGATTGTCACAAAGAAGAATCTTCAGGAAGATTTAACAAATCACCTCCTCAAAATAATAGTAACCTCAAACAAGTACGCTACTTATTTTGACGATATCACTCTCGAGATCCCATTCATCAGGGCTTGCCAGAAGCTATTTACTTCTGAACTAATCATTATCAGGTTATCCAAATTCTTGGAAGACATTGAAAGCCCCAAAACTCAGAGACAGCTGATTTCACACTATCATTCTGAAAACCACAATGGTATAGTAGAAACTTACGAACATCTTAAGACCAAATACTACTGGCCTCATTTAAGAGAACAAATTAGGACAATCATCAATCAATGTAACCTCAGTCAGAGAAACAAATACGAGAGACACCCTAACGAGGTATCGAACCAAGGTCCCAATCACCGCCGATCACCCTTTCTCTCAAATTCACATCGACACGTTTCACTTCGAGCAAAGTCGCATATTAACTATAATTGACATTTTCTCAAAGTATGCACAAGCCTACATTTTACCAAATGGTACAGGTCTGGCCACACTAAGCCAATTACAAGTTTACTTTTCCCACCATGGATTCCCAAGGAAAATCACACATGACCTAGGAGGAGAGTTCGAAAACAATGTCATAGAAGAATATTGTAAAGCCACGAACATCGAATATCACGCTACTACCTCCTTTGAATTCTTCATCTAACTCTCCAGTAGAAAGACTGAATTCAACCCTTCTAGAGAAACTTCGTATCTCCAGAGATCACGATAAGTTCACTCCACTCTCATAGCTCATGACCACCATAATCACGAATTACAATTCCTCAATCCATTCCACTACTAAACAACCTCCTTCCAACGTTCTATATGGACCATACTATAAGGCTTTAGACCACGTCTTCTCGCCATGTCCCAAAATCAATGAATACATTGAAAGACAAGGAAATCAGTTGAAAATTGTAAAAGAGAGGCATAATAAACCTAACACCGACACTTTCAATCATAATTACCAGATTAATGAAACTGTCTACGTATTAGATCCCCTCACCAGAAACAAGAAATCAAGAAACCTGTACAACGAAGGTATCATTACCAAAATTGAAGAAAACAGGGTATACTGTAAAATGAGAAACGGTAAAACTCATGTAAGGAATTTTCGGGACATTAAACCAAAAAGAAATTTTCTTATTCCAGACTCCTCCATGGATATGGCACCATCATCACACAGCCCATCCAGACACAAGGATTCTATGCCGACTCATTAGGACCAGCCTTAATAATTAACGATTATCACCGGTTCATGTTTCATTTCAATTTAACGAGTTTAAAAGAATCTTATAATAATATTCAAGACACTATCTCAACTCTCGTATCACGCAGCAATAATACTTTTCCTTATCTAATATCAGAATTAAGAGAATCAAATAAAGAAACAAAAAGGGAATTAAATTAGTTGCTACCTGCTACACCTAGAAGTAATAGAGGTCTTATAAATGTTTTAGGTAGCATAATTAAATTCATATCAGGTAATCTAGACCAAGATGATCTAGACAACCTACAAGATCAATTAGAAGCATTAAAACAAAGTAACGCCAAGGAAATTAAACATATTGATACATTCATATCATTCAGTAACTCCATTGCTCAAAAGTTCTATAATGAAATGAACCATGTAAACTATAATATGAAGGCAATTAAAGGTATATTACAAGAAGAAGACTTCAAGATTAACCTTCTGGAACATCAACAATATGTGCTCTTGTGTACGAACAAATTAGATAAAATCATACAAGTGATGCAAGATACTATTAGCTTGTCATTTAATGAAATGACAAATATCAAGATGTTCTCCCAAAAGGATTTAACAAATGTTGTAAAAGATTTACAACTAATCTACCCAACAAAAACTATAATTCATACTGACCAGTATCATCAATTTGAGAACCTTAAACTGTCAAAAACGCAAGTTCTCATGATGAACGAAGAAATGGTTGTAATATTATATATGCCAATCACTGATGCTAAAACTTATACATTGTATAAAATTTCTCCTGTACCTAGCAATAATCTAATATTAATCCCTCCGTAAAAATGTTCCTTGCAAGGACCTACCTTAAGATGGTCTAACGCACCTTGTATAAAAATTACTCAATATTACGCATGTATACTCTTTAATACTAGAATAAGTTCATGTAATTTAACGGACACTACCAGATGTCAATTTGCCACTGTCAAAAACGAGGTATAACTATTTCAACCACTAAATAAGAAGCATAGCCTTTTCTCTAGTAAAAATCCTCAAATATTCTTGCAAACCTGCCCAGAATCTCAGAGAACTATAAAATTAGCAGGATCATATGTTATCTACTCAAATGAGTCTTGCCCTATTACAAGTATGGGCATAACTTTGCAACAGCAACCTACAAATTATGTGCACCTGTTTCCACTCCTGTCAACTCCAAATGATCCATACGTTAAAACCAAAATAAATTTCCATTCATCCCACCTCGATGTGAAAGGAATGAAGTTAGATTTAAAACCCATTCCAGAATACAATACTAAAATGAAAACTTTTGTGTCTGTGAACACAAGTATTTTAATACTTATTTTCTGTGTTATTATGTTAATATTTAGAACAAGAATATATCAAGGTATTAAATCTGCAAAGAATAGATTTAAGAAAATTGTTATCGAGGACGATAACGAGCAACAAAGGGTGGAGGAGTTATGTATCCCGTCCAGGCTCGAACCCCAGACTCCATTCTAAACTAAAGGTTATGGTCATTCTTCCTATAGAAGGAACACCATTGCCCAATGTTTTCCTCAATATGCTATTATCAATGTGTTTACTGGAACAATGCTCATTCTTAGAACCAAGGAAATGACGTTGCATGCTTCCTTCACAAACATGTTATCTTCAACATATTTACTTCGCTATCTGTAAATTGTTATTTATCAAATACTTCATAGAAGGGATAAGGAAATGACCCTGTACATTTCCTCATATGATTATTCAATATGTTATTTCAGATGTATTGACTCCAACAGCTATGAGTGATCAAATTCACAGAACTGTTATCGAAAACATAAGTCCATATCTTGTAAGATGTATATTTCCACTGAGGCGGCTTCGGTGGCGTAGTTGGTAGCATGCTGAGCTTCTATGCCCAAGATAGCGGGTTCAAACCCGGCCGAAGCCGTCGGATTTTTTAAGAGCGTTAAAAATCCCTCAGTATGCCTTCCTTCGGAGGGGAAGTAAAGCCGGCGGTCCCATGTCATAGATTTATGGCATGTTAAAGATCTTTCCACTAATTACACCTGTGTGAAACTAAATTGGATAGGTTAAGAATGTAAACAACGCTCTTAGGTTGCTACGTTCGTTGCCAAGAGCCGACTGCGGTGGCGTCTAGTAGCTAGTTCTGAACTAGGCCTAGTAGTCGTTGACGGTGGCGTTTGGCGGCAAAAGTAGGAACTATTTGAAAATTCAAAGTTGCAGTCCCTACTTGAATTAAAAAACAGATACACACACTAATACAGTCATCACAATTAACACCGGTTATCAGACAGATTCTACACACACCCAAAGTACACGGGGCTACATGACCGCGTTGTCGCAGCCCCTAAACTAAGGAACCAACCAACCAACTATTTCCACTGAGTGCGCTCCTCTACTGTGACGCACATTGTTATGAAGGGATTTTGTATAAAAGACCTGGGCTCAGGAGCAAAGGCCTCTTCCAGTTACAGCAGCAACTAAACAGGTTGACTGTCTGGTGTTAACTTGTATATATTGGATTGGCAAAGATTAATAAATACATCTACAAACTAACCAACGAGTTCTCATTCATAGAAATCAGATACTACTCATCAGAAGTAAGAACCACGAGACCTACTGACTTAACAGCAGTAGCAACAACTTCTTAGTACATCACTAAAGAAGACTGTTAAGCGACAAACTTAACTCGCGTAGCGATGAACCGCTTCGTCAATATCACTCTGAAGGTTAACGCTCACTGACATTTGCGCTCCCTGAAATGCCAGCTGACTGCACCAGGATTTGATACTGCAACCTTGGCCACAACAGGCGATAACGTCACCAATGCACCACGCAGCCAGTTAGATGAAACATAAAATGAATATCACAACTATTAACTTGCATATTACAAGAAGAAAGAGACAAAATAAAGCAATAAAGAAAACAAAGGACAGAGGGGGAATATGCCCTCAACCCTTCACGAATAAGGACGGAGGGCTTGGGAGGAAGTAGAGCCATGAAAGGCAGGTAGAAAAGGGGAAAGGAGAGGGAAGCCACCTCAAAGTCAATGGAATAAGTTAACATTCCTCCGTTACACTGACAACCATCGAATCATGGATATGTTATTATTATTATTATTATTATTATTACTAGCAACCTGCCTCGGCTTCGCCCGGAATTTTTAATGGTTTACCCAGCATATGCTTTAGGCGCACGGACGGCAGGTCCCTGACACAATTCAGAAAAGCAGAGGTGTACAGCGAAACTCCAAACAAATATACTCTACTCTGAAGTCTTAACTCGACAGTTTGAGGCTAGCTGGAGCTGGGGTGATAGGCTCACTCGCTAGCACGTAAACTCGCACCGAAGCTATTAGCCTAATTTAAATTTCCACTGGATGGAGATTGTTGCAAGAAATGTAAACGTAAAAACACTTATAGTGGGCGATGTATTAAAGTTAGAGAGATATTGTCCCGGACTTCTTTGTAAAACGTTTCATGCTGAACAACTCTTACACTCATAGTATACAGATATGTTTAACGGTTTACCCAACGTAAGCTTAAAAGGCGCACGGATGGCAGGTTATTCTTCGATTCGATTCACTGAAATCGTTATTGCTTGGCTTTCTTTAGTCATAAATGAATGTTATTCTACAGAAATCTTCCTCTAGAAATCCTTTACAGAATGGCGAAAACCGCATCAAAATTCATCCAGTGGTTCTCGAGATTACCCCTTACCGTGCATCCAAGAATCGGGGACTTAGTTTTATACTACGTAGAGATACATCTTTCGAAAGAAATACTTTTTTCAATGGTACGCTCAGGAATGAGAACATATATGCTAATATTTGAAGTTGTTGCCCCGTGTTCTTGGGTGTGAGTTGTATTTGTCTGACACACAGTGATATTGTGATGGCTGTATTAGTGTGTGTATGGGGCAGATGACCTCGTAGTTTCGGCCCTTAAAACAACAATAACTAATAACTAACTTCGAGTGTGTAGTTGTAATTCAGGTGAGGATTGGTAAGTAGGCGGTCATGGTCTTAATTTATAAACCATCCTGGCATTTCCATGGAAATCCACTTCCAGAATGGCTGAGGTGGGAATCGAACCCGCCTCTTCTCAGTTTTGCCTCACGAGTCTAAGTGTACCTGTTCCAGCCCCCAGATCAGAATTAGATTTCATGGCAGAGCCTGGCCTCCTCGCTGACAGCCAATACGCAATGAGGCGGTTTCGAATAATTAAACTAACCATTCATTGTTCTTTCATATCATGTGTTTGTATCACACAATATTCCCCAACCAGGCAGACCCTGTGTCAGTCACAGAAAAGTCGAGAAATTCCAGTAGCCTACTAAGAAATCTCTCCTCTGTGCGAACACTCTAAAAATGCTGCCGGATATCAAATCTCCCAGATCATTGTCTTGTTTGTTCGTCCTATTCTAGAAGTGGGGAATATGATTCTGATCATAGAATTGTCTATAACTGAGTCCGCTACCCGGCACGACTCAGTGATGATGTAAGTTTGCTACGACTACACAAGTTCGTATTGTGTCGAGATACAGTTAAGATTGTTATCTGTGTTTACTGTTTTTGTTTTAAATTTTAATAATTAATGTGTTATGAATATCCTCGATTTGTGTAAGAGGATAACATATACGCCAAGACAAAAATATAAGATTTTAGAAAATTAATACAGTAATGAATTAAATAATAAATTAAAAAATACGATCATAAATTAAAACATTAATTAATTAATGATTTATCAATATGTTAATAAATTAATAAGTTAATTAATTAATAATTTAATACGTACATTAATATTAAATAATTAATTTATAGTTTCATAAATTAATTCATTAATTAATTAATTAATTAATTAACAAGTTAATATATTAATTAATAAACTTATAAGTAAGTTAATTGATTAATTAATACGTTAATAAATAAAAAATAAGAAACTAACGAATAAATATAAAATTATTAAGTATATAAATAAGTAAATATATACATAAATGAATACATAAATAAGTAAATAAATCACAAATAAATACATAAGGAAATAATTAACTAAATATATTAATTAATTAATTAATTAATTAATTAATTAATAAGTATGTATATAAATTAATACGTAAATAAGTTAAAACATTAGTTCTTTGATTAATTAATTAATTTAAAATTACCTATATAATGGAGGTTAGTAGATTAAAAGAAAATACATTATGTCTTACTTGTACGTAACGCTCATAATTTGCAGTAAATTGGGGGAAACACGCAACAATATCCATGTGTACAGTGCAACGCTAGTTGCGAATATTGGCCCCTTGAAACAGTTATATCCTTAGAGAACGCACTGACGTTAAGCTGTGCAATAAGGTAACAAAGCTAGGGTCGTCACAACTCGCATGTCACCAGTTCCTGTCGAATGTGCTTTTCTACCCCTGCTAACATTACTAGATATAACGAGCACGAACAGCTATGTGTGTGTCTATTTGGCACAGTTTCAATGATGTCGAGGCTTCACAGAACATATTTTATTATCGGTAACATTGATTCACTATTAAAGACACCAGGGATACGGAGCATAAATTAACAATACCACCATGGGACCACAATGCAATGCTCACGGCTTTCATTAACGGTAATTAAACTTCATAGCTGCCATGTTCCACTTCAGCAATCAATTGTGACTCATTAGACTACACGGCCAGTGAGTCATAACGTCAGTATTCAACTGAAACGTCTGAAGTATACAAGCACGTTTTCATAAATGACCCCGCCGATAACCTCATTTTTACAGTAACTAGCTATTCACAAAGTAAACAAAAATAAATCCCTATAGATATATGTTGTTTCTGAAATGAATTGTCAAATAGTTCTTCTTACTATTATTCTTCTCCATCATCATCATCAACATCATCAGCCAGCTCTATGGCCCGGTATGAGCCTTGGCATTCTGAACAACAGATTTCCATTCATATCATCATCTCATTGGTGCCCAACGAAATAAGAAAATAAGTTGGTCTTCCTAGGGTTAATATTAAAATATAAATATCTTGTGCGAGCAAGAAATCCTACCAACCCCTTTATATTATTACTACTTTTCACTGTCAACTTGCAGGAAAAGAATTGGTAAGTGCTGCTTCACAGAAAAGTGTAAATTATAGCAACTAAGGAGCACTGAAATATTAGAAGCCATTTTTCAGTGTCGCCTAAGTACTCTTTTGACATAATCGCTCTCCAGTCGGTCAACATGAGTGTACCCAATGAGATTGGGCGGGGAGTTACAATTAATTTCCAAGTGCCTGAAATAGATTACATCTAATATATAAAAGTCAAGTCTGTATGTGAGTATGTAGTTATGTATGTATATTTGTTCCTTATACAAATCTACACCGTTCCACCTATCTCAAACAAATTGTGCATACACATAGTTTAGGACCCAGAAGAAACGGCTGGCTACATGGATTTTCGATAGTCTTTTACATTCTTCTGATATCGGCCTATTTGCACTCGAGCAAAGGCTAATAAATTCAGAAAATTGACTTATGAAGGAACGGCAAGGCCGGCCATCTCTATGGCAACAGTAGCACAAGACGGGTCCACCAAGTTTCATTCTCTCGGTAAGAGGCCATGCCACTCCATTTTCTCAACGGCAACATTACCTCAGGAAGTGATCACCAGGTTTCTTTCTACCTGTCTCTGTTAGGGGCCATGCTACTCCATTTTCTCCATGACTACAGTCAAGACGTAAACACCAGGTCATGGGCCTCCATTTTCTATCCAAACCACGATAAGAACATTAGGAATCTGAACGCCTTAAAAATCTGAATACGTAGTTTTTTTTTTAAATTTTATTAACAGGGGTCGATGTAGGGAATAAAAATAATAATAAAAACAAATACATCGGCCAACCCTGCACGCGACCTAACGTAACAACGGCTATAGATATCATCACGAAACTTAGTATTAAGATTAAATGAGCTTAAATGATTCTGTTATTGTTGATTGATTTAGAGGCTTGGTGACATCATGGCCATGTAGCCCCATGAACTTAAGTGTGTATGATTTTTTTCGGATAACCAGTGTTACTGTGATGGCTATAGTAGTGTGTGTATTTGTAATTCAGGTGAGGATTAAATATGAGGTAGCTGTTGCCTTCAGTTAGAAACTAACCCTGTATTTGCTTCGAGTAGAAGTGGGAAACCACGGAAAACATCTTCCAAGTTTTGCCACGGGAGGCGCAGTGTACCCCCTTCCAGCTCTCAGACCAGAATTAAAATTTCTTGGCAGAGCCGGATTCAAACTCGGACCTCCAAGGCAACAGCCGAGAATATTAGCCACTAATCCACGTGGTCGTCTAAATGTGACATTTTGGATCTAATGTCATACTATTGATGCCGCTGCTGTTACGGGAGATTTTGAATCTTTGCCTTATGACGGAAGGTATCACGCAAAATATATTGTACAGTATTGTTGTGTTATACTCTCCTACTACTAATATGTTTACGTTTATGTTTTATTAATCCTAATGTTTTTATGCTGCACTAGCAGAAGTACCCGTTCTTCGAACGGTGTTCGTTCGTTGTTAACACCAGACATTATCAATTGAGCTACTGTTGCAATGGTTAGCGGTTTGTCATTCCTTCAAGTTTATCAGAACGAAGTTACTTTTCTGGGAATGTCACACACACTATTAATTTAAGGCCCTTAAAATGTAGTTTTCGGAGACCTTTTATAGATTCCCGAATTTTTATATTTCGCCTATTTTAGCATGTATTGAGAAGTTTTTTCCTATATCCACCCTTCTACTGTATGAAAAGTACGGTGAAGAGTTTTATAAATGATTGGTGTATTGACTCTCATGGCTACCATACCTAATTTTACGATGCACCAAGCATCCGAACACGAGGTTTAGGCGTACATAATGATACACAGAAAGACAGACAGACAGACAATTCTATTGTCTACAACATATTACCCAGATATCCAAATATGGGTATATCTACCTCACAGTATCAAACAAAATCATCCTTACGATGAACCCGTATGTCGACAAAAAAAAAAGTTAAAATGTGCTCTCAGACTAAATTCACCTAACGTGTACTTCCTGACGTGAAATAGAATTGAAAGCCTTGTAGACGAAACGCAATACACGCCACATAAAAACTGACCCTCTACGTTGTGATAGGTGCCCATACACAGGAAGACCCCTTTCATAAATTATAAAGGCTTGTGGTGCATGAAAATTCAGGTTCTTTAGCCTCGAATTGCCCAAATTCCTAAAAGCCGAAAAAAAATGCTGGTTCAATTCAGGAATTTTTGAAAATAATGTTGCTGTTTGGAGATATAATAGACCTTCTGTACAATATGTCGAACGTGAAAATTGCATGAAAAAGTTCTAGGTTACCCCTTGACCCCCTTAATTGCATTGATGAATTATACAGTCTATGTTAGTTCCGTGATAACCTCATAGCCATTTGCAAACTTTCACAGAAATGTAATAAATGGAGTGACATTGCTTCTTACAGAAATAGAAGGAAAGTTGTATGCCACCCCTTGAGATAATGTTCTCATGGTTACCGATTTGCATTCCTTCATTAGTTTGTTCAATTAAATTAAATTAGTTTTCTGAGAATATTTCAGGAACTGTTGGATTTAGAGCCTTATAATGTAGTTTTCGAGGACCCTTTAGGGCCCCCGAGTTTTGTCTCTGGCACCGAGAGGATTTGTCTCGTCGTTGTACGCCATAATATAGTACTAATAATATAATATAGGGAGAAATTATAACACCTATATTTTTATTATTAATGCAGCCAATGGCCATGTACTTTTCTTTTCAGGACGGGTCAGGGAAGGGATATTATCAGAGAAAGAAGCATTCACATCACGCATGAGCAAAATGGAAATGGCCTACCATTTAACTAAGGACATCTATAAGAAAAGGTCAATATCCTTCAACGCAAAACTAAAACATTACTGCAGTGTCATCCGTCCGGAAGTCTTGCATGCTTCTGAATGCCTCACGATGAACAAAAAAGGCTTGGTCGAGAAACTGGGGGCCAAAGAAAGGAAGATTTTGAGAAAGATATTGGGTTCCATCAAAGACAATGGGGAATACAGAAGACGACATAACCATGAACTATATACTCATGTGGGGAAGATAAGTAACGTCATCCGGAAGAGAAGTATACCATTTTTTGGGCATGTGAAACGAATGAGCCCAGCGAGAATGACCAACCGCAACATAACTTACTTTCAGGAGAGGAAAACAAAATGGGCCTGGTTCATAGAACTGAATAAAAATCTGAAAGAAGTGGGGATTACACCAACAGACATTCAGGAGCGCGCCCCACTCAAAAGGAAACTTCAAGCTTGCAAAGGTTTCCAAGAAAAACCGAAGCTGAAAACGGGAAAGATTTGGACCCAGGAACGGAAGGAAGTCCTCCAAGAACGAATGCGGGCGTACCGGGCAAACATCAAAGCCAGTAGGAGACAGTTGGAATGACGCGATCCATAGATGAACTATACGAAATGAATGAATGAATAATATGGGGATAGGAATATAATAGACCTGCCGTACCACATCCGCAGGTGTAAATCGCGTGAAAAAATTCTAGAGTACCCCTTGACCCCCTTAAGCGCATTATACGTATTGATGAATTTTACGGCTTAATTTGGTTCCGTGATAACCTTCTAGCCTTTGCAAACTTTCACACTAATGTAATTAATGGAATTGCATTGCGTCTTTCAGCAATAGATGGACCTCTGAGAATCTGTTGCCATGTTATTTGTTCATTAGTTTATGAAATGAAATTAGTTTTCTGGGAATATCTAAAAAACTGTTGGTTTTAGGGCCTTAAAATGAGGTTTTGTCTCTCACATTGAGGGGCTGAAAATGAGCTTTGTCTCGCCCTTCTACGCTTATTTCAGCATGTATTTTAAGGGGGTAGGCCGCCTTTTATGAGAGGTAGGGAGAAGAGTTACATCAATGATTAGTGTCGTGCCTCTGATGGACAACTGTACCAAATTTTACGTTGATACACCCAGCCGTTCTCGAGTTATAAGGGAACAAAGTTGTCCACAAACAAACAAACAAACAAACAAACAGACAGACAAATCATTATTTTCCCGCGCATCCATCATAAAACAGTTTGAAACGCGTAAACAACTCAAATTTCCGTAGAAATTCAGAAACTTTCATTTTTATGTTAGAGAGGTACTGTATACCGCACCGCTCGGTGTTGACCGTGTTTTATTGCACAAATTTAGGTTTTACTCTCTAACCATCGGAGATACACGAAAAGTGATAAGGACCCTTCGGATAGAAAATTAAAATTTGAAGCTCATGTATGCCATCAAAAGTTTGCTATTTCTTAGCGTTCTCTTTTTATTTGAAGTGGAAATATGAAATTTTGAAACCAAAGGGTGTAGTGACGTCACATATGTGGGTTTTACTCGCTAACCGTTGGAGATACACGAAAGGTGATAAGGACCTTTCGGATAGGACATTAAATTCTGAAGCTCATGTGAGCCATCAAAAGTTTGCTATTTCTTAGCGTTCTCTTTTTATTTGCTATGGAATTATGAAATTTTGAAACCAAAGGGTGTAGTGACGTCACTAAAATGGTCGCCATTTTTTAACAGGACAAAATTTCGAAATCAACAGTACCCTATATGTAAACCTTGTAAATGAGCTACATCCATGCAAAATTTCATTTAAATCGGACCAGAGGTTCTTGCGTTATTGAGTAACACACTGACAGACAGACAGACAGACAGACAGAAAGACAGACACACACCATCCCATTTTTAGCCTACTTTCGATTTTTGCAAAAAATGAAAGTAGACTTATGAGATCAACACAGGGCGAAACAAGATGTTCAGCAAAGAACATATAGCCTACTTTCTCCTAAATGTATGGGTATCTTTATGACTCTTTGTCCTCATCCCTAAAACAATCACCCCAACCACAATGTATTGTTTGTTTTCTTTTATATTGATAATAAGCCAGTAAGTGTCAAGATCAATATTATATACTTTATGATGATTGAATAACAAAACTACTAACTTATTGTAATGCATTCACGTCCGTTAATCTCTATATTAAGCCAGCCTGCAAAATTAAGAATCTTCCGCCCCAATCACAGTAGGTGGTGCTGCGACCTATCAGTGAATTAATCTTTATCTTGTACGCCTATGCACTGCCATCGTAATGTACTACGATGGCAGTGTTCTATGGGTGTTGAATGAGTAGGCAGTTTAAAGTAGCCAAGAGGGAGGCGATCCAGCTGGCAGTGTTTAAAGGTATTCGGAGCGCGATCGTGGCTAATAGTTGAACTACCAGTATTACAAAATTGCCATACTTCAGGAGGCCAGCTCAGGCATTTACACAGCGTTATGTTTGGAACAATATTACCCACATAACCCACAAGAGGACAGCACCGTACAGAGGCATTAAGAAGGCTGTGGTTAATGACAACGTGTATCTAGTTCTTCTATTCTCCTTTTTCTAATGTCTTCTGTTTATGTGCGTTGTTGGAACTGTGATTTTATTAATATACGAGTGTATACTTTATCCTCTCCTTTGAGCTAAATGACATTTTATTCAGTATCTGTGGGAAAAGCTCGTGCACATCATTTGTAAAAGAATTCAAGAAAAAAAAAATACCTAACTGTAGCAGTACTCGATCCCCGGTCAACTGCGTGTCAGATTAACATGCTAGGCCAGAGCTAACCGTATCCATGACGTCAGTTGTTCTTAACTGACATATTAGATACAAACTGTTGGCAAATAATGACTTTAAATAAACGATTTCTTCACTGCAGTACATCTTCATTAAAGATCATTTCATACAAAGTTTATATTATTGTATCAGTACGGTATATCACATACAACATACTAAAACTACTGAAATATAAGACAGGCACATGAGGACAGCTGCCATCTTGTCGTGTGACACAAACAGCTCAGCTCTTTTAAGCCACTCGTACTGTATAATATTATAATATTAAATTATAATAAATAACGGATCACGACCTTCAGGATAGCTTAAACCCCCCTAGGCTCGATAATCGGAATTGGTGGGTCTTAAGCTATTTATTAAAATGGTTGCATAATTCACACGGCCGCCATCCTGAAATGGCATGGCCGATGACCTTGAATTTTGGGTGAAAGACGCGTCCTATATAAAGGTATGTTGTCACCAAATTTGGTAGAGATCGGATGATTAGTTTAGCCGTAATTTGATTTTACGTTTTGAACATTTGAGTGGCCGCCATTCTGTTTTGGTAAAGATGGCGGCGATATAAAGTATGACACTGAGGTGTCCTTTACTAGTGCTACCTCTGTACCAAATTTCGTTCAATTCGGTTTCACCGTGTTCGAATTGATAGGGGGGGACAGACATTCAGAGTACACACACTCACACACACACAGACACACACACACACACACAGACTCACACACACACATACACGCACACACACAGACTCACACACACACATACACACACACAGACAGACACACTTTTTTCGCCCTGTGTTGATCTCATAAGTCTACTTTCATTTTTTGCAAAAATCGAAAGTAGGCTAAAAAGTGTGTCTGTCTGTGTGTGTGTATGTGTGTGTGAGTCTGTGTGTGTGTGTATGTGTGTGTGTGAGTCTGTGTGTGTGTGTGTGTGTGTGTGTGTGTGTGTCTGTGTGTGTGTGAGTGTGTGTACTCTGGATGTCTGTCCCCCCCTATCAATTCGAACACGGTGAAACCGAATTGAACGAAATTTGGTACAGAGGTAGCACTAGTAAAGGACACCTCAGTGTCATACTTTATATCGCCGCCATCTTTACCATAACAGAATGGCGGCCACTCAAATGTTCAGAACGTAAAATCAAATTACGGCTAAACTAAATATCCGATCTCTACCAAATTTGGTGACAACATACCTTTATATAGGGCGCGTCTTTGACCCAAAATTCAAGGTCATCGGCCATGCCATTTCAGGATGGCGGCCGTGTGAATTATGCAACCATTTTAATCAATAGCTTAAGACCCACCAATTCCGATTATCGAGCCTAGGAGGGTTTAAGCTATCCTGAAGGTCGTGATCCGTTATTTATTATAATTTAATATTATAATATTATACAGTACGAGTGGCTTAAAAGAGCTGAGCCGTTTGTGTCACACGACAAGATGGCAGCTGTCCTCATGTGCCTGTCTTAAATTTAAGTAGTTTTAGTATGTTGTATGTGATATACCGTACTGATACAATAATATAAACTTTGTATGAAATGATCTTTAATGAAGATGTACTGCAGTGAAGAAATCGTTTATTTAAAGTCATTATTTGCCAACAGTTTGTATCTAATATGTCAGTTAAGAACACGTGACGTCATGGATAGGGTTAGCTCTGGGCTAGCATGTTAGTCTGACACGCAGTTGACTGGGGATCGAGTACTGCTACAGTTAGTTTTTTTTTTCTTGAATTCTTTTACAAATGATGTGCACGAGCTTTTTCCACAGATACTGAATAAAATGTCATTTAGCTCAAAGGAGAGGATAAAGTATACACTCGTATATTAATAAAATCACAGTCCCAGCATCGCACATAAACAGAAGACATTAGGAAAAGGAGAATAGAAGAACTAGATACACGTTGTCATTAACCACAGCCTTCTTAATGCCTCTGTACGGTGCTGTCCTCTTGTGGGTTATGTGGGTAATATTGTTCCAAACATAACTCTGTGTAAATGCCTGAGATGGCCTCCTGAAGTATGGCAATTTTGTAATACTGGTAGTTCAAGTATTAGCCACGATCGCGCTCCGAATACCTTTAAACACTGCCAGCTGGATCGCCTCCCTCCTGGCTACTTTAAACTGCCTACTCATTCAACACCCATAGAACACTGCCATCGTAGTACATTACGATGGCAGTGCATAGGCGTGCAAGATAAAGATTAATTCACCGATAGGTCGCAGCACCAACCTACTGTGATTGGGGCGGAAGATTCTTAATTTTGCAGGCTGGCTTAATATAGAGATTAACGGACGTGAATGCATTACAATAAGTTAGTAGTTTTGTTATTCAATCGTCATAAAGTATATAATATTGATTTTGACACTTACTGGCTTATTATCAATATAAAAGAAAACAAACAATACATTGTGGTAGAGGTGATTGTGTTAGGGATGAGGACAAAGAGTCATAAAGATACCCATACATTTAGGAGAAAGTAGGCTATATGTTCTTTGCTGAACATCTTGTTATATGTTAGTATGATTATTTTAATTGTTGACGTTGTAAACCTGTACCAGCTATCGTTTGTATTACAAATCAGGAATACAGTAACTGTGTTAAGACTTGACTAAGACTAACAGAACCAGAATAATTTGTAGCAACCCAAATGAAACAGTAACCTAAAATGATTAACCACGCAGTGAACACTCCCTCTTTTCTACTTATGACATGATTATAAGAGTAAATAATTTGTACAGAACATTACCTCCTTCACTGCCATCAACAGATACAGTACCGTAGCAAACCTACAGGTAACTGACGTCGACAATAATTCTCATAGTTATCATTAGAAGCCATTACCAGGCTCCTTTTGTACTTAAACATGGGTACTTTCAAATTACTAAGTACATAATATCGTACGTTTTTCGTACATCAAAACACTACATCCATAGTAATATAGAAGTGAGATGGTATGTGTCTGTGTGTCTGAGTATTACTCGATCACCAAAGAACCACTGGTCCGATTTACATGAAATGTTACATAGAAGTAGCTGATTTACCTGGTTAATAAATAGGCAACTTTTGATTTCAATACTTTGCACTATTTAAGGATGGCGACCATTTAAGTAACGTCACTACACCCTTTGGTTTCAAACATTCATATTTCAATATCGAATAAAAAGAGAACGCTAACAAATAGCAAACTTTTGATGTAGGTTTAAAATTTCAATTTCAATCAGAATGGTCCTTATCACTTTTCGTGTATCTCCAACTGTTAGCGAGTAAAACCTAATTGTGTGCTATCGAACAAGGTCAATGCCAAGCGGTGTAGCTGGACAAAATGTTCCTTCCTAACTCTCCTTCCGCGCAGCACCTCGCCTATCCCCTTTTTTAACTGTCACCTTCACATATCAATTTATTTATGACCAGTAGCGAAGCTCGGGTTCTTCAGCTAGTAATATATACAATTAATTAAATACCTTTAACACACATATCTTACTTTGCACCCAGTTGGTAACATTTAAGGAGTGGTGAACCTTCTACAAAATACTAACATTCGCAGAAATACCTTCTGTAGTGATGAATAAAAATTGTGGAAATGATATGGTAATAGACCCACCATCCCCTTTTTAGATCACGATTTATATCGGGTGATTCAGTAGCCCCTTCCAATATCGTTTGCTGCAACCCAACTAGTGCATTAGTGGGTAGTGCATTAGTACCATACGAGATGCAAACAGACAAAATCGACCATCCTGCCAACACGCGTTAGCTGGGTTGCAGCAGACGACATTCGAAAGGGCTGCTGAATCACCCGGTGTAGTAAAATTACAGTTGTGTCTACCATTATCCGTGTAAATTATGGGAGACATAGAATATTGCATGCGGCACTACTCATTAATCATCTTTATCCAGGCCAATGGGTTTTGCCTAGATTAATAATCACTAGGTAGCGCGTTAACTAATATATACTCCCTTGATTTTAGTCATGCACAGTGGAAGTACTCACGGCTCAATAATCATTTATCTAGACCAATCGTTTTTCCAATGAATGATTTTGCGCATAATTACAAGGTGTATTTTTTGTCCCTCACGTTGGTAACGTTAATGTCACGTCGATGTGTGCACATCCATAACAGTTGAAGAGACATTATACGCCTAACAAACACCGCAATTGTCAATGAATTAGCAAAGAACAAAAACTTACATTTACGTAATTAAGCACATATTTTCAGTGCAGTATTGAATTTCAGTTGGTAATGATTCCCAGAGTAGGAAATAATGCATAAAAATTATGAAAATCATATATTACACAGGCCGTCATGATTTTGCGGTAAATGCTGATAAAGATTATGTTTCGAATCCAAAAATTGTGTCAGTTTTGTACTATCACATCGTGATTAGACTCAATTCAATGTTTAATGTTGAACATATTTTCTTAGCAGCCAAAGTAGGGGTCCTCGTCTTAGAAAACACGTAAAATTAAGCAATTTCCACGTTGAGGGATAAAACTCCCTGGAAGGTTTCATATTGTGAGTCTTGGAGAACTCTATCAAACTGAAAAATGGAAATCCACAGCCTGCATCCAGTCTCCGACCGGGTCAGGAATGGAATGCATGAAGCCCCCATCTAGCGGCGAGGATATGGACTGTGCCGACTGCCGAGGCCTGACTCACTCCTCTGGGGCAATGATTAAATGAATGACAGATGAAATGAAATGATAGCGGAGAGTGTTGCTGGAATTAAATTTTGACAGGGAAAACCGGAGTACCCAGAGAAAAACCTGTCTGCCTCCGTTTTGTCCAGCACAGATCTCACATGGAGTGACCCGTATTTGAACCACGGACCCTGCGGTGAGAGGCCAGCGTGCTGCCGCCTAAGCCACGGAGGCTTAGAACTCTATCAAACTAAGAATAAAATTTCGAAAATCACTTCCGGCCTACATGCTGCTCCTGACAATATGCCTAAAATCACTTGTTTCTTTACTTTCATTTTTTATTCAAATCCTAGCTAAATTAAGTTATTTAAATAATTATGTCCGTAATGTGTTCCTTGATTCAATAAAATCAGGCGATAAGTCTTCACACCGGAAGTAGTTATAAAGGCTTAAGAGAAAATCTGCATTGCCTCACACTAGCGTTTGTAGTGGTAGAAAAGGCAAACTGCTAATGTAATCAACCGGTTATGGATCGGAGCGTGGAATGTTAGAAGTCTGCTAGGAAGTGGAAGGTTAGAAAACTTAGGAAGGAAAATGGATAGGTTGAGGTTGGATTTGGTTGGGATTAGTGAAATGCGCTGGCAGGAAGAACAGGACTTTTGGTCAGGAGACTATAGGGTCATTAGCACTAAATCAAACAATGGCCAAGCAGGGGTTGGCCTCATATTGAGTAGGAAACTTGGACAGCGGGTGGAATATTATGAGCAATATAGTGAACGGATTATTGTAGCAAAAATCAATACTAAACCTACCTGCACCACAGTGGTACAAGTCTATATGCCTACCAGTCAAGCTGATGATGAGGATGTTGATAAGGTCTACGAAGAAATAGACGAAATTCTGAGGTATATCAAGGGTGATGAAAATGTTATAGTAATGGGAGATTGGAATGCTGTGGTAGGAAAAGGGAGAGAAGGGAAGATAGTAGGAGATTTCGGATTAGGTGAAAGGAATGATCGAGGAAGCAGGCTGGTAGAATTCTGCACCGAGCATGAGTTGGTCATAGCTAACACCTTGTTCAATAACCACAATAGAAGAATATACACATGGATGAGACCAGGAGATACAGGGCGTTACCAAATCGACTTCATTATGGTCAAGCAGAGGTTTCGAAACCAGATTTTGGATTGTAAAACATATCCTGGTGCTGACATAAACTCTGACCACAATCTGGTTGTAATGAAATGCAGATTAAAGTTGAAGAAACTGAAGAAAAGTCAAAAGCCAAAAAGGTGGGCAATAGACAGACTGAAAGAGAAGGATGTAAACGAAAGATTCAAGAAGAGTATAAAGGAAGGACTAATGAAAAACGCTAAACAAACTTCAATTGCAGACGAATGGGCACTTTTGAAGAATGAAATAACAAAATCCGCAGAAGAAAACATTGGTAGGAAAGAAAGAATAGGTAGAAAACCGTGGATCACTCAGGATATACTAGAATTGATGGATGAAAGGCGGAAACACAAGAATGTAAGAGATGAAAAGGGGAAAGCAGAATACAGACGTCTGAGAAATGAGGTTAACAAGAAGTGCAAGGAAGCGAAAGAAGAATGGTTGAAAGAGAAATGTGCAGGTATAGAAAATTGTCTGAAATTAGGAAAAGTAGACACAGCTTCTCGAAGGATTAAGAATACTTTTGGGGAAAAGAAGACTAAGTGCTGTAATATTAAGGACACAAATGGAAAGCCTCTAACAGATAGGGAAGAAAAGGTTGAGAGATGGAAAGCTTACATAGAGAGTTTGTATAAGGGAAAGGAGATTGAGAATCATGTAATGGAAAGGGAGGAGGAAATTGATGAGGATGCGAAAGGAGATTTAATATTGAGATCAGAATTTGATAGAGCTTTGGAAGACTTAAGCAGGAACAAAGCACCAGGCATAGATGATATACCGATTGAGTTGCTACGCTGCATAGGAGATGAAGGTCTGATCAGGTTATTTCACTTGGTGTGTAGGATTTATGAGACAGGTGAGGTACCCCCTGATTTCAAGAAGAATGTAATCATCCCTATACCAAAGAAAGTGGGAGCTGACAGATGTGAAGATTACCGTACAATCAGCTTGATTACTCATGCTTCAAAGATCCTGTCAAGAATCATTTACAAGAGGATTGAAAGCCAGATAGAAACGGAGTTGGGTGAAGACCAGTTTGGTTTCAGGAGAAATGTAGGAACAAGGGAAGCTGTACTAAGTCTTAGGCTAATTTTGGAAGGTAGAATAAGGAAAGATAAGAGAACGTTCATGGCTTTTGTAGACTTAGAAAAGGCTTTTGATAACGTTGATTGGACTAAATTGTTTGACATTTTGAAATCGATTGGAATAAAGTACAGGGATAGGAGGGTGATATACAATCTATACAGAAACCAGACAGCAGTCATTCGAGTTGAAGGACATGAGAGAGAAGCTGGTATTCAGAAAGGTGTAAGGCAAGGCTGCAACTTATCACCCATACTTTTCAATCTTTACATTGAACAAGCAATGAAGGAAATTAGAGAAAAATGTAAAGTGGGAGTGAAGATTCAAGGAGAAATAATTTCAACTCTGAGATTTGCTGATGACATCGTCATCTTGGCCGACAAGCCTGAGGATTTGAATGAGTTTTTGAATGGTATGGACTCCGTCTTACGGAAAGAATTCATGATGAAAATTAATAAATGTAAAACAAAAATACTGGAATGCAGCCGAAATAAATCAGAAACCTCTATGGAGATCAAATTGACAGGTGAAAAGCTGAAGGAAGTAGGAGACTTCTGTTACTTAGGAAGCAGAATAACCAGTGATGGACGAAGCAAAGAGGATATAAAAAGTAGGTTGGCTCAGGCAAAGAAAGCATTTCTACAAAAAAGGAATCTGCTGACATCGAATATAGAATTAGGTATTAGGAAGTCATTTTTGAAAGCCTTTGTCTGGAGCGTGGCGCTCTATGGAAGTGAAACTTGGACTATTGGTGTAGCAGAAAAGAGGAGAATTGAAGCATTTGAAATGTGGTGTTACAGGAGAATGATGAAGATCAGATGGGTAGATAGGGTTACAAACAAAGAGGTATTAAGACGAGTGGGAGAGGAGAGATGTTTCTGGCGACTGCTAATGAAGAGAAGAGATAGGTTGGTAGGACACATACTAAGACATCCAGGAATAGCAAGCTTAGTTATGGAAGGAAGGGTCGAGGACAAGAACTGTAGGGGTAGACCAAGGTTAGAATATGTTAAACAGATTGCCTCGGATGTAGGGTGTGGTAGCTATGTAGAGATGAAACGATTAGCTCAGGACAGGGAGGCATGGAGAGCTGCATCAAACCAGTCAAAAGACTGAAGACTCAAACAACAACATGGTTGAGTTTCATTGACTCACCACACTAGCGCTCGTAGCAGTGGAAAAGGCAAACTGCTAATCTAATCGGCTGGTTGAGTTTCCGGTGAACAATCATCAGTCTACCACGTGTCATCACCTCGTAAGAAACGTTTAGTGTGTCCTTTATGTTTGGAAAATTGGAGAAAACTACGAAAATTAATTACAAATGCACCAATAAAGGAATAATGTTCATGAAATGTCTAGTTTATGACATTAAAGGATGTTTTCAACATTGAGTTGCTTGCCTGAAGTGGATTGAATTGTTACAATCAAAATAACATGTTCTACAGTGAGATTCATTTGCTGGAGCGGGACGGGCGGCCGACTGCCGGGCGCGCGCGCCTTCCGCTAGTCAACCGAGCTGGGGCCATACGGTTGCGCGAGGCGAAGGCGAGCTAACCAGGGTCAATAAAGTCATTATGTCACTAAACTTTGATCAACTAGGGTGTGTAGTGTCAGCGCACAGATAAGAAGGTAACATAAACAACAGCTGCAAGATTTAATTAAAGAAGCACAGATTTTTATTATTATTATAATAATTCATGGGTTTTGGGCTAATGTCGTGTTTTTTCGCCGTTGCCTGTATGACGTTAGGTATCGTACAGATACACTTCCCTTTTGTTTCTGTTTCCTTATATCTATCAAACCCTCTCCCCCCCCCCCCCCCCCTCTTCCTCCTTATTTGGACATCCTCATTCTTCGAGGAGTCTGTATATATTCACCCCTTTCCCTTTCCTTTCCCTCTGTCCAACGTTCTTATTAATATGGCGCGTGTTTCTACCATGTCCCATACAATAATTCCTGGCAGCTGCTCTCTGGTGACAAACATCGGAATTTATCTTGTGTTTTTTTAGGTAGATTTCATTAGAAAGCTAACTATTGCAATGGGTACCATGTTTCACTTCCGGAAAATTTCTACATATCTTCGCGTTTCACATCCCCCAGACCCCAAAACCACCGTCAGTTCAAAAGTTTATATATAATTTATGTATATATGTATATATGTATCTATATATATATATATATATATATATATATATATATATATATATATATATCAGTTTCTTGTGGACACGATAACTGCCGTAATTTTACACCAATCACTTTGAATTTTTTACATAATATGTTTCCCTATAAAATCTCGGTCGAGTTCGTTAATGGGCAAAATCGGTCGAAGGGGGTAAAATGGGGGGCTTTTTTTCGAAAAAGTGAAATATTGCTATAACTCTCTTAATATGTGAAATATCGAATCCCTTAAAAGTTCATATTATGTGTCGGATAAGTGCCAAAAATTTATGTTTAAAAAGTTTTTTGATAGCACCAAACATTGGCCAATGGGGTGGAAAAAAGTGAGTTTTTCGGGAAACATTAATCATATCTCTCTTAATAGGCACAATATCAAAACCGTACAAAATGGACGATATTCCCCTAATAATTACCTAAAACTTTTGTCTGAAAGAATTTTTGATACAACCCACCATTACGCCAAGGGATGAGAAAAATGATTTCGGAATTAGAAGAAAATGCCAAGAGCCTACCATGACAACGCTTCTAAATTGATGAGGGATGAGCTATCAGAGGTTGCCATGACAACGAGATCACATTCAATTTCCATCTGACTAAGTGGGAAGCGGCTTCGGTGACGTAGCCTAGCTGGTAGCATGCTGAACTTCTATGCCAAGGTCGCGGGTTCAAAGCCGGCCGAAGTCGTCGGATTATCAAAGAGCGCTGAAAATCCCTCAGTATGCTTTCCTTCAGAGAGGAAGTCCAACGTTCGTTGCAAGTTACTGGTTGCGGTGGCATCTAGTAGCCAGGTTCGCAGCTAGGGGTCGTTGACGGTATATTTGGTACCAACATTAGGAACTACTACTTGAAATTGACCGTCTGCAGTCCTTACCTGAATTACAGACTAATACAGACATCACACTTAACACCGTTTATCAGACAGATTCTACACACACCCAAAGTACACGGGGTTACATGACCGCTTTGTCGCATCCCTAAACTGAGGAATCAACCAACAACTCTGCGGGAGATAAAATTTGACGTGAAGAAGTAACAGACTGTTAGATAGTTACACATCAGTTCCAAACCTTGCATAAGGACGGTGTGACCACAAGTATAACAAGATGTTCAGTAAAGAACATAAAGCCTACTTTCTCCTAAATGCATGGGTATTGTTATAACTCGTTGTCCTTTTCAAGGAGTATGATTGAATATTGGTTGTAGTAACTTGTTGAAATACAACGTGCTATAGGGATATTAAACTTGAATATGAGGTGCCCTTTGCTAGTGCTACCTCTGTACCAAATTTCGTTCAATTCGGTTTCACCGTGTTTGAATTGATAGGGGGAATCGATTTACACACATACTTGGCCACCATCTGCAAACTATTGGGCTGATGATCTTGCAGTTTGGTCAGAATATGTTTCCCACATAAAGATATGGTGTTGCAAAATTTGGTGGAAACTAGATTATTAGGTTGGTCGTAATTACATTTTAGCTTTTAACATTTGGATGGCCGCGATTACGTTCCGTCAAGATAGCGGTGATATTAAACATGACACTGAGATGCCCTTTGCTAGTTCTATCTCTGTACCAAATTTCGTTCCATTCGGTTTCACCGTGTTTGAATTAATAGGGGGATCCGAATCTGACCCAAAGATGGCCGCCATCCGCTAACTATTAGGCGAATGCCCTATTAGATTGGTCAAAGGATGCTCCCTCCATAAAGGTATGTAGTTGCAAAATTTGGTAGAGATCGGATGATTAGGTTAATCGTAATATGATTTAAGCTTTGAACATTCGTGTGGCCGCCATTACGTTTCAGTCAAGATGGCGGTGATATAAAACATGACACTGAGGTGCCCTTTGCTAGTGCTACCTCTGTACCAAATTTCGTTCCATTCGGTTCCACCGTGTTCGAATTAATAGGGGAATCGATTTTGACATAAAGATCGCCGCCATCCGCAAACTATTAGGCTAATAACCTATTAGATTGGTCAAAGGATGCTCCCTCCATAAAGGTATGTTGTTGCAAAGTTTGGTAGAGATCGGATGGCTATGTTAGTCGTAATTTAACTTAAGCTTTGAACATTTGTGTGGCCGCCATTACGTTTCTGTCAATATGGCGGCGATATAAAACATGACACTGAGATGCCCTTTGCTAGTGCTACCTCTGTACCAAATTTCGTTCCATTCGGTTTCACCTTGTTTGAATTAATAGGGGGAATTGATTTTCACACAAAGATGGCCGCCATCCGCAAACTATTAGGCTAATGACCTATTTATTTGATCAAAGGATGCTTCCACTACAAGGGTATGTTGTTGCAAAATTTGGTAGACATCGGATGATTAGGTTAATCGTAATTTGATTTAAGCTTTGAACATTTGTGTGGCCGCCATTACGTTTCTGTCAAGATGGCGGCGATATAAAACATGACACTGAGGTGCCTTTTGTTAGTACTACCTCTGTACCAAATTTCGTTCCATTCGGTTGCACCGTGTTCGAATTAATAGGGGGAATCGATTATCACACAAAGATGGCCGCCATCCGCAAACTATTACGCTGATGACCTATTAGTTTGGTCAAATGATGCCCCCCCCCCCCCATAAAGGTACGTTGTTGCAAAATTTGGTAGAGATCGGATGATTAGGTTATTCGTAATTTGATTTAAGCTTTGAATATTTGTGTGGCCGCCATTACGTTTCCGTCAAGATGGCGGCGATATAAAACATGACACTGAGGTGCCTTTTGTTAGTACTACCTCTGTACCAAATTTCTTTCCATTCGGTTGCACCGTGTTCGAATTAATAGGGGGAATCGTTTTTCACACAAAGATGGCCGCCATCAGCAAACTATTACGCTGATGACCTATTAGATTGGTCAAAGGATGCTCCCTCCATAAAGGTATGTAGTTGCAAAATTTGGTAGAGATCGGATGATTAGGTTAATCGTAATTTGATTTAAGCTTTGAACATTTGTGTGGCCGCCATTACGTTTCTGTCAATATGGCGGCGATGTAAAACATGACACTGAGATGCCCTTTGCTAGTGCTACCTTTGTACCAAATTTCGTTCAATTCCCATTCACCGTGTTCGAATTGATACGTGGGGACCGACATTCAGAGTACACACACTCACACACACACAGACACACACACAGACTCACACACACACACACACACCCACACACACACACACACAGAGGCTCACACACACACATACACACACACAGACAGACACACTTTTTTCGCCCTGTGTTGATCTCATAAGTCTACTTTCATTTTTTGCAAAAATCGAAAGTAGGCTAAAAATGAACGCCACAATGCACAATATATATATATATATGAGTTCTTGTTAACAAAATCCAAGTCTTTGCTCCATAATGGGTTAAGCCTTTTTGGTGTGAATACTGTGGCTTTCAACATCACGAAGAGAGATTATCTCGGACTTAGCAGGCATGAGACGTGTCTCGCACTTAATCCATTTAAATGTTTGGTTCACACCATCCATTCTGAAAGTTTCTCCACGGGATGACGTTTGCACCAAGCTCATCCTTCCTGTTTAAAAACTTTGTTTCAAGAAATGCGAGCGAACTGCATTGCCTGATCGGTAAACATAGCGTGTTTTGGGAACCTCCTTAACTCTTGATAACAGATATAACAACTCGCGAATTAGTGGTTAGCATTATTGCTTCTCATTACCGAGGTCCACGGTTTGATTTCAGGCTCTACCATGAAATATAAATGTTGTCATTTTGTAGCCTATCTGTCGTAGTCAGATAATGAAATCCGTCATTTCATGAAAATCCTAGGCACTTCATGAAGAGCCGGCATATGATGTAAAAAGGTACAGTTGCACTATCTGACGCGTGGTTTCATGAAATGACTAAATATCGCCGTCACATAGTGTAATTCATTTTGTACATCATCTGACGGGAAATCCAGCCCGTCACTTCATGAAGTACCGTGGCGGCAGCGGTGATCACGTGTGAGGGACGTGAGACTTCTAAGAATAAATCACATACAAATGTGGACACTAACGGGCTGTTATTTCCTCAGGATGTGAACTCTGTGACATAAATGGTGCAAATGTCTAATGTTCTGGACTTCATTTATACCCTAATTCCCTCCTCAGCATCTTGCTTGGCCTTGCGAATGGAAGGAATATTATGCTGCCGTTCTGTGAACGGAAGAAGAACGTCGTTCAGATCCATTTTGTTTTTAAAACATGAGAGATAGATAACCGATAGTATAATATGACTTGATTTCGCTGTTCCACCCTTTAAAACAACAAGAACAAACGCAGTTACGGACGCGCAATAAAGAGATCTTGTACAGCTCTTAGCAGCCAGTTCTCTTAGTGAACTTTTGGTCTCGGGGTATGGTGTTAGCTTGCGGAGCATTACGTTGTGAGTTCGAACCCCACTGACGAGTGATATTTTTGCCAAGTAACTATTTCAATATTTTTTGTTCAATCTGCACATTTAATGTACTTCAGTTGTTGCCTTGTTTTATAGTTGTTTTCTTGTATATTTATTTTAAGGGCTAGGGACATCTTGATCATCAGCCCAGTGTATTTGGGTGGTTGTTTTCTGATAACCTGTGTTTGCATGATGATAGAAGTAGTGTGTGGGTAAAGAAAAGCAAAGCAAGCAAGCTTGTAGTTTAACGTGACCGTTAATCACGAGATCATGAGCCACGGGACCTCCTTTTTACGTGGAATCCGAACCACAGGACATGGCATTTCACTTCGGAAATCTCACATGCATTGACCGGGAATCGAACCCGGTCCACCTTGGTGAGAGGCATACAGCTTGACCGCTGCGCCACCACGCCCCCTGTGTGGGTAAAGAATTTGGCAAGGTGTCTCGAGACAGTCAGTCGTTAAGTAGACTTATGAAATCAACTATGGTTACCACGGATAGGAATATAATTATGGTCTGAGGGTTGAATTGGAGTACACTCGACCTCGGGAGGAAAAACTGAGGAGAGTTCCATTCCTACCTTAGCCATCCTGAAATTGATTTTCCGAGGTTTCCCCCTTCTCCTAGAGGCAAATGCCGGGTTGATTCCTAACTAAAGCCACAACCGCCTCCTTCCCAATCTTAACCAGAACTACAAACACATAATAATACTGATTATCAGACAGATTCGACACACTCCCAAGTACACAGGGCTGAATGACCACGATGCCGAAGTACCTCAAATGAAACAACAGCGTCATATTTCGTCTATTGTCTCTCAGCGCGACATTCTCGCGAGAAGTAAGAGGGGAATACACAAAAGCTTTACATTTGGTTGATTTAGTGGAGGGTTCAACTTCGAGAAAATCTCGAATTTCAGCCTATTTATTATAGACAGAAATATTTGAAAGAATGATTCTGCATTTTTCTTCATTGTGTGTATCTTACCTGTTTTCGTTCCAGTTTTGTTGTTAACTCATTTGGGGGACTTGGGTCACCTCAATCATCAGCCCCGTGTGATTGGGTGTGAATTGAACTTATATTTATATGATTACTGTAGGGGTGGGTGAACTGCATTAGGGAAAGGGAAGGGGTAGGCGCCCCGGGACTTGAAGTGGTACTATACGGCATTTTGGTGAAGGGAATGTGGAAAATCCATGGGGAGAAACCACACTCTGGATAGCCACTGTCATCGCCGGGTTTAGCACCTATGATCTCCCGACTTGCTGCAGCTACCTTTGTGGCCGGGGTGCAAGATTTGTGCGTGCAAGTCTACGTCGCGGGACACATTCCAGTATCAATGGGCTTGGGGATGATGTTCAATCAATTCCTATGTGGCAGGTGGTTTCTAGGCCAAATGCCCTTCCTGGTGCCAAACTAATGAAAAGTTAATGAGAGATTGAAACTGGACCAAGAGATGGAAGGAAGCGGTCTGTGGCCAATTCGAAGGTACCGTCCCAGCATTTGCATTAGAGTTTCAAATGGGAAATATCATTGTATTGTCTGATTTACGTGGGGTTTGAACCACTCGACAAGTCCGTATATAGCTTGGTTTCATACCCTAGAGCGGCGTTCTCAATTTTTTTGAGACTGTGACCACCACCATCATGCCATACCAAGTCCCCGAGCACCATTAAGTCCATAATAATAATAATAATAATAATAATAATAATAATAATGCAACAAGCATACGCCTCTCTTTTCTTTTCCTGTCTCTCTCTCGCATTGAAGTGCTGAAATATCTAGTACATATTATTCCTTCACTTAAATTTTTAGGCATTCCACAATGTTCTCAACGTTACCACCTCTCTCAAGATAACAAATTCACTACAGTGATCGGGAAATAACTTGTGTACTCCAGAGTTACCGAAGACTACTTGAACAAAGTCAAAAATTATGATTACTCCCGGAATCTCATTGTCCTCAGTGAACTCGTGAAATCCTACATCAATACAACATTACATTAGGGATTTTTATTTATTTGTCTTAAAAGACCATTATCACATAAGAAAGTTACGATCTGAACTGGCAAGCGGTACTTTCATCTATAAGGACCTCGGTTCAACTCCCGGGTCGTTAACACCTTCTAAACACTCACGGTGTATTATTACTTCTCTCAGACGGTCTTTCTCCGACCTACCTCACTTACAAAGACGAGGGGTCGGACCGTAACCACTTGGAGCAATTTATTGCCTAGAGGGGAGGTCTCCAGCCTTGCCCACGCGTGACAGCTACATTCATGCTTTTTAAAACAGCTATTTCTTACACACAGTTCTCAGGACAGACCTGGCGTTCCTTTCATTTATTTTTAACAACATTATTTAGGTTCAATAAACCACTTTCGTAACCTTGGCATTTATTAATTATGAAGTGTCATCATTGATGGGTAAGAATAATTCAATAAAACGACGATATTTAGGGGCTTCCACAACTATACGAGTCTAGGTTCGACTCTCTCAACTGCCTCGGGAACCAATCCCATACTGGAGGGCTTACAACAATTCAGCGTCTTAGGATGACCTCGGTCTAATCTGCGCTCATCAATACAATAAATACGCTCCCTATTATTCAATACAATATAACACACATGGCCTCGGGAACCAATCCCATACTGGAGGACTTATCATAGCTCAATTACCGCAATCAACTCTCCCTCACAATTAATTTACCAAGTGCATTTAGATTCAACGCCTTCCTAGCGTGACAATTTACTTTAATGCGCTGCATTGCGCTGTACATTACTTTAAGGCCAAGAGTCTTCCAAAGAACTGATAAATTCAACATCAACAATTGATCTATATCTCAAATTTTTATATTAATTCTCTCCCCTGACAATAATCGCTATACTTTACGAACATATATTCATACCATGTCTTTATATTTTACTAGAGCTCAAAAGCTATTACTTTCATATAATTCAACTTAATCTTCATTTATATAATTTTTTTATTATTATTATTACGCTTGCTTTATAACATTTATCAAATACGCTGATATTTTATCTCATACATTTCCTCTGAAGGATTTACTCATTTGACATAATTATTTCATAATTTCTCAATTTTTTATTTGTTCAGACCGCGCTCTTATTCTGTTATTTGTTATTTAAAAACATCCCTATTTCTCAAACTCCGGTGGATTGTACACAAACACTTCCCCAACACAAAACATAATGAACTTATTTACTCACATGCTCAGACGGTCGAATACCGTGCTTTCCAACGATGTTTCATCTCGCCCACAATGTGTAATTAATCCATATTGCACAGATTCATTTCATACACTGACATATCTTGATACACATATAACTCATATACATTAAACACTGATAACATTTTAAATTACACTGGTGTATTCTTCTATGATACACAATAATATCACTGAAAATATTACTCTTTAACACAAATTTTATATATTTACACTTCACAGATTCTAATCACTAAGGCTTTATTATGCCTTCCACACGTGATTTCTTTACTTCCCGTCTCCAAGGGTGAAATTCGTAAATGTCGGCTTCCTGTCTAACCAATATGAAAGTCTCGAACCATCTACCCCCTCCTGGACTGGTACTTCTTCGAATCCGGTTTCCTGACGATCGGCTATTATTTTATTTAGCTCGAACTGCTTCTTTCTAGACCCTATTAGTTTTCTAGTGAAAGTCTGTCTTATTCACGGTCTCCCAGATAATCTATCGGTGACCTATTATTTCTCGCATCTAATACTCCTCGTAACTTAGTGCTTTTTATTGTTCGTTTGTTTCCTTGAAACAATGTCTAGAATTTACTTCTTTTTTTCTGCTTATTCTGTCCTCGAATTCCTTTTTTTTAGAACCCTATGCGAACCTTATTTTTGTTCGACCATGATCGGGTTCTTATAGGTTGATAGAATGTTTATCTCGCTGTTATGGTACTTCAAAACGTTACGATATTTTAAGTCGTTCAATTGGACTGTATTTTTGAAGACCTATCGCCTGTTCCCTAAGTTCGCAGCCTACTCTGACTGTAATTACTGAACTTTTCACTGTAAAATTTATACTGGCGGAACTAGATCCTCTATTTAGGATTTTCCTAATTCTCCACGCGGCGATACTATAATAATACTTATCGGCCACTCCTTACGGATGCACAATGGTTGTCGATACAGCGACGCCCTCGGCTGTCGGATACTGTCTATACGATGTGATACAGCATCTCCCCTCAAGGAATGCTTGTATACTGCCTTCGGTGATGTAGCGTCTCCCCTCAAGGAGTCTTAGTAAACTGCATTCGGTGATGTACTATAGCTTCACGTCCCCTGGACGGAATAATACTTGTTCTATGTGATGAAGCGTCACGCCCCCTGGACGGACTAAAACTGCATGACTGGCTTGGTCCTGCCAGGATTTTTATACTCTTTGGCTACAAAAAGATAAAATCCACGCCTTTTCCAGAACCAACTTCTGAAATAATGGTCGCACACTTATAAAATTTATATCTCTGGAAAGCTCGTTTCCTAAACGTAAAGTGACTTCTTTGTACATGAAAATCGATCATGCAGTTCTGAGATATTAAATAAAATTGAGTCTTCAGCTGTGTGGGTGTTACAGTTGATTTTTAATTCCCCACTCCTCGGGTCTCGGGGAACTTTTAATTACGTCATGCTGCATTTGCACTTCTTTTCTAAGCAATTATTAAAAGCTTTTTCTCCACACAAAAATCTCTAATGCGATATGATTCACAATGATGTATTTCTTTAGTTAATTTTATTCCTGCAAATGGGTTAAATCTAATTATTCTCCTTCTGGCATCGCTACGCTGTTGCCTTTTTACTGCAAGGTAAGGGCTAATTCCGAAACGCGCTCTCTGTCACACGCCTGGAACTTTCCACTCCTTCTATTTATATTCGTGACTGGCTCCTTATCAATGAGTCAGGCATGATCTCATTTCCTGGCCACCTGGGTCCAGCTTCTTACACAACGTTATGCTAGTCTTCTTGCATGAAATCTTTCTATGTTCCTCTGAAGACTGTATATTTCCTTCCTTCCTTTCACCAAAAATACATGGATTCGACCCCTTTGACCCCATGGCACATGGGTTCATCTCTCCCTTCCTTGGGTAAATAAAGTTTCGAAAAATTTGAGGAAATTTATTTCAATTATTCATAAATTCTCATTTTCTTTAATTGTCGAAGCCATCCTAACATTTCTTAGTACCTTTTGTTCTTTATTCCTTTAACATCCTCTTCTTCTAGCTCATTTTGGGTCTTTACAAGTCCCCATTCATTCATTCCCTTAGCGGACGTCTCCACTCAGGGCTATAAATTACTCGTCTCGTTCGGGTGTTTATGATTCTTCCCCTAGTCTGGCGCATGCTCTCAACTTGGGTCAAACATTTTTGTTTCCTTTCTTGTTTCTTAAGACGGGCTTTCTGCCGGTCTGTTTCTCTTTTCTCATTATGTACCGTCAACCTATTGACCTTCTTTTAATACCTTACGGGTGCAAACGGCTTTACCCTTTACTTCTTCATTATTGCTTTCAAACTCCAGGTCTGTTAAATTTCTTTTGGTTTTTAAGAGCTCGGTCTAACCTCACCCGACTCTTCTTCGTTTTCTTCCGTTTTCCTCATCTCTTCTTGAGATGGCATTTTCGAGAATTTTTTTTTATTTCTCTTACTCTTTAACGGGTGCATGCGGCTTAACCCGTTAGCTATGCTAGAGTATTCCTTTTCCTCTATCCTTTGTGCCTCCACCTTACATCTCCAACTGTTACTATTCCTCCTTGCTCTTCTTCCTCATTCTCTTCTTCTTCTGTGTCTTCCTCATTATTTTCCTCGACCATATCTCCAATTTCCATAACTTCTTCTCCTCCTGCTCTTAAATCTTCTATCATTTCATTTTCCCATTTTATAAGCAACTCTTGGGCTCGTATATTCACGTCCCCTCCTTGTTCGTGAATACCTTCAACTGTCTCTACAACATTTGTTTCTATTAACTGTCGAACAGTTATGGGTAAATGTTTTAATATGCCTAAGCAATACAACAAAACATTTTCATTACCCATACACCTTTCAATGGCTTTCTGATAATAAATGATGGTATTTGTTAATTCCATGCTTTCATATCCCACCATCTCTTGTTCTTCGTCTTCTTATTCTTCATCTTCTTCTTCACTTTCATTATTTTCTGTTTCCATCTCATCACTTTCTTTCTCTTTTTCATCACTTTGGTCTTCCATTACCATTTCCTTCCAAAGTTTTATCAATGCTCTAGATACATCTCCTACCAGACCGTCTCTTTTTCTCATTCCATTTACAACCTTGCCAATTCCTGTTTTCTCCAGATGCTGAACATTTATCGGTAAGTTATATAATTGTTTTAAACAATGCATCGTTCTTTCTTCATCTCCTTCACATCTTTCTATGGCTCTTATATAATGCTCTATTTTCTTTATAATTTCAGCATTTTTCTGACTCTCTTCATCCTTTACTCTTTCTCCCTCTTCTCTTATTTCTTTACATTCCATATTCTCTCGTCTTCTTATTTCTATATAAGTTTTATTCCTTCTTTTCCACACTCGATATCTCTTTTGTTTTATGAACCATCTCCGTCTTCCTTTCATCCTTGTCCATATGCGTGCTCTCCTTCTATCTCCCTTTTTCCATTTTTCCTTTCATTCATTCCTTTTCTTCCTACGAGTCTTCCAACTGAAATACGCTTGTGCTTCCTCTTTCTCCAAGGCATTGTACGTCGTCTCTCCTCCTCTCCTAATTTCCATGGGGTATCTATTCTCTTGTAAACCGACTACCAATTTTGGTCTTCTTCCTCTTTTCGCATCACTTTCAAAGGCATCTCCTCTCTTTTTTCATTATTTCCAACAATCTCATCTTTTCCTTTGAGGTTTTCAGGGCTCTCATTTGGATCTGTATCCATTTCTCTTTTCTGTCGTTGGCAATCCTGACATTTTATCATTAATTCAAGGATCTGTGCTTTCAATTTTCCTTCTTCTTCTTCTAGTTGTATCATATCTTTCTTATCCTCCTGAATTCCTTCTGGGTTTTTCTTTTCAATTTCTATGAACTCTTGAACCTCTGCTTCCATCTGTGCTTCGACGATAGTTTCTATTATCGTTTCATTTACTTTCTCCATTTCTTCAGGAATTATTATTTCCATCTCTCCAACTATCAATTCTTTTGTTATCTCTGGTTCTGGGTTTTTCTCTTGCTCTTCAAACTCAACCTTTTCATGAAAATGTTCTTCTTCACTTTGCTGCTCCTTTTCATTTCGGTTGTCCTCCTGGTCTGGAGTTACTATTTCCTGCTGAATTTCCATTTGTTTCTCTGGAAGGATCTCAAAGTTTTTCTCAGTTTCCACTGGAGTCATCACGATTTCTACTTCTTGTTCTTCGTCTCTAATCTCAATTTTGGGCTCTTCTGGCACCGTGACTTCTTTTTCTTCTTCGATTTCTACTTGCTTTTCAACTTGGGCAGCGGCTTCATCTGACTGACGGTTCTGCTCCAACATGTATTCCTCATATTTCTTTTGGACGGCCTCTAATATTTCTTGATATTCCTGAATCTTGACTTTTCTTACTTCAGCTAATTCCTGAATGGTTATTATATCTTGTTCAGCATGCATGCTCATTATGAAGCAATGCATCTGATTCCATTTTGTCTTTATATACGCTGTCTGCTCGTTAACGTATTTTTTTCTGTCTTGCTCTTTGTAAGAGGTCTTCCACCAGATCTTATCCCATTCTCTTTTCATATCCCATACCTGCTTCATTATTTCACTTACTTCCTTATTGAATATCTCTATCTGTTCCCACGGAGCTAATTCTATTTTTCCTTCTTTCACCATGCGTTTCGCAAATTTCTTCTTCGTCTCTCTGAATGACTCTTTAACCTTAGGGATTTCTTTGTATACTTCCTCTAATTCCTGTTTAGATATCTTATACCAATTTTTACTTGCCCTCTCACGGAGTTCAAATATCTTCTTTGTTTCCTCGGAAATACCTTTTCTTTGTTCCTCAATTCCTTCTTTCATTCTTAAATTGAACTCTTTTAATTCCCAAAGTTCAGTCCTCATCTTGTGATACTCATTATCTATTTCCTTAATTATATCCAAGAATTCTTTAATTCCGTCCCAAGTCGCCATTTCTACCTTTTTCTGATCCTGAACGCGGAGACTATCGTTCTTATCCCCTTCGTTTTCCGAATCTACTTGAACCTGCCTTACTAAATGAGACTTTGAATTATCTTTGTCACTATTATTTTCTGTGCTAGTTACGAATTTCCTTGGAATCGGTTCACATTTTACTTTTTCTCTTTGGAGCTCTAAAGGCTCAACTTTTACCCTATTGTCTGCAGACATGTTACCTTCTCTTTGTGTAACTATGTCTCCAGGTGCACGCATGCTTTCTAAAGAAACCTTTACATTTTCTTTACTGGAGTACTCCCTATCATCTATAGTTTTAAATTTATCTTTACTCTCTACCCTTATATCCTCCAAGAGCCTCTGCCTTTCTTCACTCAATGACATCTTATTAAAATACAGTGTGCTACTATGCCACATCGCTGGTCCATGCTTGAGAGATGGTAATCCGAACTCTTGTGTCCCAATTTTCAAATTTTATCTTGGTACGGGTGTTTACTAAAACGTACCCTTTTGATATACTCATTCAATATCAAAAACGTTTATGGAAGTATTTAAAAATTCAAAATTGGAAAAACCATTTCTTTCAAAAAAAAATTTTTTGATTTTTCAAGAAAACTCGGGTTTTCCCTAGGAAAACTCATCCCTGCGTACTGGGCGCCATGAAAAGTGTTTATTACGTGTATGATATAATCATACAATCCCCACGTTGAAGCCACTAAACAAATTAAAATACTCCGGTTCCAAGTGGAACACGGAGTCCATAGCATTCAACATATGTTATATTAAACAGGTGGGTTTCTTCAAACAAACGAACTTATAAGTACTTTTCTTTCATAAAGGTTTTTTTTTAAGTTTCAATATAATCACGAGCTCCAGTGGCTCGATACATTCCAATAAGAACGGTGTCATTTTTTTACACACCTCAATATTTATTTTATGAGTTTCTTATAATAAAACAATATATAATCGTATTTACAGTACATATTATTCCTTCACTTAAATTTTTGGGCATTCCACAATGTTCTCAACGTTACCACCTCTCTCAAGATAACAAATTCACTTCAGTGATCGGGAAAATACTTGTGTACTCCAGAGTTACCGAAGACTACTTGAACAAAGTCAAAAATTATGATTACTCCCGGAATCTCATTGTCCTCAGTGAACTCGTGAAATCCTACATCAATACAACATTACATTAGGGATTTTTATTTATTTGTCTTAAAACACCATTATCACATAAGAAAGCTACGATCTGAACTGGCAAGCGGTACTTTCATCTATAAGGACCTCGGTTCAACTCCCGGGTCGTTAACAACTTCTAAACACTCACGGTGTATTATTACTTCTCTTAGACGGTCTTTCTCCGACCTACCACACTTACAAAGACGAGGGGTCGGACCGTAACCACTTGGAGCAAATTATTGCCTAGAGGGGAGGTCTCCAGCCTTGCCCACGCGTGACAGCTACATTCATGCTTTTTAAAACAGCTGTTTCTTACACACAGTTCTCGGGACAGACCTGGCGTTCCTTTCATTTATTTTTAACAACATTATTTAGGTACAATAAACCACTTTCGTAACCTTGGCATTTATTAATTATGAAGTGTCGTCATTGATGGGTAAGAATAATTCAATAAAACGACGATATTTAGGGGCTTCCACAACTATACGAGTCTAGGTTCGACTCTCTCAACTGCCTCGGGAACCAATCCCAAACTGGAGGACTTATCATAGCTCAATTACCGCAATCAACTCTCCCTCACAATTAATTTACCAAGTGCATTTACATTCAACGCCTTCCTAGCGTGACAATTTACTTTAATGCGCTGCATTGCGCTATACATTACTTTAAGGCCAAGCGTCTTCCAAAGAACTGATAAATTCAACATCAACAATTAATCTATATCTCAAATTTTTATATTAATCCTCTCCCCTGACAATAATCGCTATACTTTACGAACATATATTCATACCATGTCTTTATATTTTACTAGAGCTCAAAAGCTATTACTTTCATATAATTCAACTTAATCTTCATTTATATATATTTTTTATTATTATTATTACGCTTGCTTTATAACATTATTCAAATACGCTGATATTTTATCTCATACATTTCCTCTAAAGGATTTACTCATTTGACATAATTATTTCATAATTTCGCAATTTTTTATTTGTTCAGACCGCGCTCTTATTCTGTTATTTGTTATTTAAAAACATCCCTATTTCTCAAACTCCGGTGGATTGTACACAAACACTTCCCCAACACAAAACATAATGAAATTATTTACTCACATGCTCAGACGGTCGAATACCGTGCTTTCCAACGATGTTTCATCTCGCCCACAATGTGTAATTAATCCATATTGCACAGATTCATTTCATACACTGACATATCTTGATACACATATAACTTATATACATTAAACACTGATAACATTTTAAATTACACTGGTGTATTCTTCTATGATACACAATAATATCACTGAAAATATTACTCTTTAACACAAATTTTATATATTTACACTTCACAGATTCTAATCACTAAGGCTTTATTATGCCTTCCACACGTGATTTCTTTACTTCCCGTCTCCAAGGGTGAAATTCGTAAATGTCGGCTTCCTGTCTAACCAATATGAAAGTCTAGAACCATCTACCCCCTCCTGGACTGGTACTTCTTCGAATCCGGTTGCCTGACGATCGGCTATTATTTTATTTAGCTCGAACTGCTTCTTTCTAGACCCTATTAGTTTTCTAGTGAAAGTCTGTCTTATTCACGGTGTCCCAGATAATCTATCGGTGACCTATTATTTCTCGCATCTAATACTCCTCGTAACTTAGTGCTTTTTATTGTTCGTTTTTTTCCTTGAAACAATGTCTAGAATTTACTTCTTTTTTTCTGCTTATTCTGTCCTCGAATTCCTATTTTTTTTTAGAACCCTATGCGAACCTTATTTTTGTTCGACCATGATCGGGTTCTTATACGTTGATAGAATGTTTATCTCGCTGTTATGGCACTTCAAAACGTTACGATATTTTAGGTCGTTTATTTGGACTGTATTTTTGAAGACCTATCGCCTGTTCCCTAAGTTCGCAGCCTACTCTGACTGTAATTACTGAACTTTTCACTGTAAAATTTATACTGGCGGAACTAGATCCTGTATTTAGGATTTTCCTAATTCTCCACACGGCGATACTATAATAATACTTATCGGCCACTCCTTACGGATGCACGATGGTTGTCGATACAGCGACGCCCTCGGCTGTCGGATACTGTCTATACGATGTGATACAGCATCTCCCCTCAAGGAATGCTTGTATACTGCCTTCGGTGATGTAGCGTCTCCCCTCAAGGAGTCTTAGTAAACTGCATTCGGTGATGTACTATAGCTTCACGTCCCCTGGACGGAATAATACTTGTTCGATGTGATGAAGCGTCATGCCCCCTGGACGGACTAAAACTGCATGACTGGCTTGGTCCTGTCAGGATTTTTATACTCTTTGGCTACAAAAAGATAAAATCCACGCCTTTTCCAGAACCAACTTCTGAAATAATGGTCGCACACTTATAAAATTTATATCTCTGGAAAGCTCGTTTCCTAAACGTAAAGTGACTTCTTTGCACATGAAAATCGATCGTGCAGTTCTGAGATATTAAATAAAATTTAGTCTTCAGCTGTGTGGGTGTTACAGTTGATTTTTAATTCCCCACTCCTCGGGTCTCAGGGAACTTTTAATTACGTCATGCTGCATTTGCACTTCTTTTCTAAGCAATTATTAAAAGCTTTTTCTCCACACAAAAATCTCTAATGCGATATGATTCACAATGATGTATTTCTTTAGTTAATTTTATTCCTGCAAATGGGTTAAATCTAATTATTCTCCTTCTGGCATCGCTACGCTGTTGCCGTTTTACTGCAAGGTAAGGGCTAATTCCGAAACGCGCTCTCTGTCACACGCCTGGAACTTTCCACTCCTTCTATTTATATTCGTGACTGGCTCCTTATCAATGAGTCAGGCATGATCTCATTTCCTGGCCACCTGGGTCCAGCTTCTTACACAACGTTATGCTAGTCTTCTTGCATGAAATCTTTCTATGTTCCTCTGAAGACTGTATATTTCCTTCCTTCCTTTCACCAAAAATACATGGATTCGACCCCTTTGACCCCATGGTACATGGGTTCAGTACATAATTATAGCATAAAGTGGGCATGTTAAAATAAGAATTGTGAAATAGCGAAGCAGAAATAGTGGTAATGTTAATTTATAGATTACTCCTCACCCCGTGCCACTACAGCCCATGAAGGGCCTAGGCCTACCAAGTGACCGCTGCTCAGTCATTAGGCCTGCAGATTATGGAGTGGCCTGTGGTCAGCGCGTCAGGTTCCCTCGGCCGTTAATCTGGGTCTCCGTGACCGGGGAGCCATCTAAATTGTCCACACGAGGCGGAGTGCGCTCTGTTCCAGCCCTAACGTCACTTTCTAAAACCCCTGACGAAGCCGGGAATGTGTGCGAGGCGAGAGCGCTGCCCCCACACCACGAGCCCAGCCTAATTTATAGATTACGTCACTTAAATATATCTTTAATGGCATTCTCTCGAACGAATATCTTTGTGTTACGTAAAACATTTGTAGATTTATGTAAGTGCTCTTTTATGGTTTTAGGAAGGATATTGTAAAATTTAGGATCAAAGTATAGAACAAGAT
Source organism: Meconema thalassinum (assembly GCA_946902985.2). Classification (NCBI taxonomy): domain Eukaryota; kingdom Metazoa; phylum Arthropoda; class Insecta; order Orthoptera; family Tettigoniidae; genus Meconema; species Meconema thalassinum. Next base: position 595,899,952 of record OX336388.2, on the reverse strand, counting down.
GTTCAGTAAAGAACATATAGCCTACTTTCTCCTAAATGCATGGGTATTGTTATAACTCTTTGTCCTTTTCAAGGAGTATAATTGAATGTTGGTTGTATTAGCTTGTTGAAATACAACGTGCTATAGGGATATTAAACATGAATATGAGGTGCCCTTTGCTAGTGCTACCTCTGTAAAAAAATCATTCAATTCGGTTTCACCGTGTTTGAATTAATCTGGGGAATGGATTTGCACACATACATGGCCGCTATCTGCAAACTATTGGGCTGATGACCTTGTAGTCAGTCATAAGATGCTTTCCACAAAAAGGCATGTTGTTGCAAAATCCGATAGAGATCAAATTATTAGGATGGTCGAAATTTGAATTAAGTTTTTAACATTTGGGTGGCCGTCATTCCGTTTCCGTCAAGATGGCGGCGATATAAAACATGACTCTGAGGTGCCTTTTGCTAGTGCTACCTCTGTACCAAATTTCGTTCAATTCGGTTTCACCGTGTTTGAATTGATAGGGGGAATCGATTTGCACACATACTTGGCCACCATCTGCAAACTATTGGGCTGATGATCTAGCAGTTTGGTCAGAATCTGCTTCTCACATAAAGACATGTTGTTGTTGCAAGATTTGGTAGAGACTAGATTATTAGGTTGGTCGTAATTACATTTTAGCCTTTAACATTTGGGTGGCCGCGGTTACGTTTCCGTCAAGACGGCGGTGATATAAAACATGACACTGAGGTGGCCTTTTCTAGTGCTACCTCTGCACCAAATTTCGTTCCATTCGGTTTCACCGTGTTCAAATTAATAGGGGGAATCGATTTTCACACAAAGATGGCCACCATCCGCAAAATATTAGGCTAATGACCTATTAGTTTGGTCAAAGGATGCTCCCTCCATAATGGTATGTTGATGCAAAATTTGGTAGAGATCGGATGATTAGGTTAATCGTAATTTGATTTAAGCTTTGAATATTTGAGTGGCCGCCATTACGTTTCCGTCAAGATGGTGGCGATATAACACATGACACTGAGGTGCCCTTTGCTTGTGCTACCTCTGTACAAAATATCATTCCATTCGGTTTCACCGTGTTCGAATTAATAGGGGTAATCGATTTTGACACAAAGATGGCCCCATCCGCAAACTATTAGGCTAATGACCTATTAGATTTGTCAACAGATGCTCTCTTCATAAAGGTATGATGTTACAAAATTTGGTAGAGATCGGATGATTATGTTAGTCGTGATTTGATTTAAGCTTTGAACATTTGTGTGGCCGCCATTACGTTTCCGTCAAGATGGCGACGATATAAAACGTGACACTGACGTGCCTTTTGTTAGTACTACCTCTGTACCAAATTTCGTTCCATTCGGTTGCACCGTGTTCGAATTAATACGGGGAATCGATTTTCACACAAAGATGGCCGCCATCCGCAAACTATTACGATGATTACCTATTAGATTGGTCAAAGGATGCTCCCTCCATAAAGGTATGTAGTTGCAACATTTGGCAGAGATCGGATGATTAGGTTAATCGTAATTTGATTTAAGCTTTGAACATTTGTGTGGCCGCCATTACGTTTTCGTCAAGATGGCGGCAATATAAAACATGACACTGAGGTGCCTTTTTTTAGTACTACCTCTGTACCATATTTCGTTCCATTCGGTTGCACCGTGTTCGAATTAATAGGGGGAATCGATTTTCACACAAAGATGGCCGCCATCCGCAAACTATTACGCAGATGACCTATTAGTTTGGTCAAAGGATGCTCCCCCCATAAAGGTATGTTGTTGCAAAATTTGGTAGAGATCGGATGATTAGGTTAGTCGTAATTTGATTTAAGCTCTGAACATTTGTGTGGCCGCCATTACGTTTCCGTCAAGACGGCGACGATATAAAACATAACACTGAGGTGCCATTTGTTAGTACTACCTCGGTACCAAATTTCGTTCCATTCGGTTGCACCGTGTTCGAATTAATAGGGGGGATCGATTTTCACACAAAGATGGCCACCATCCACAAACTATTACGCTGATGACCTATTGGTTTGGTCAAAGGATGCTCCCCCCATAAAGGTATGTTGTTGCAAATTTGGTAGAGATCGGATGATTAGGTTAATCGTAATTTGATTTAAGCTTTGAACATTTGTGTGGCCGCCATTACGTTTCTGTCAAGATGGCGGCGATATAAAACATGACACTGTGGTGTCATTTGCTAGTGCTACCTTTGTACCAAATTTCGTTCAATTCCCATTCACCGTGTTCGAATTGATAGGGGGGGACAGACATTCGGAGTACACATACTCACACACACGCAGACACACACACACAGACTCACACACACACACACACACACACATACACACACACACAGACTCACACACACACACATACACACACACAGACAGACACACTTTTTTCGCCCTGTGTTGATCTCATAAGTCTACTTTCATTTTTTGCAAAAATCGAAAGTAGGCTAAAAATGAACGCCACAATGCACAACTCTTGATATATATATTGTGCCCAATCGGCCACGGCAGACTGGCATCGAACTCAGGTCTTATCAGAGAAGACCAGGCACCTGATTCTGTCTAGAGTCGAACCATTGACCTCTGAGGGGGAACAGCTACAGGGAACCCGAAGAGCAATGGGATGTATAATGACATATATAATATAGCATGATTTCACGGCCAGATTGTGAATATCATAGCTGTTTAAGGGAATAATTGTCAGAAATTGCAGTCATATGTACGTTTTCAAAGTATAGAAACGTGAAAGCAGGCCAGCGTGGCATTTTACTAATTGCAGCAAGCGAATGGGAGGAGATTCAGGGCGCCGGTGGAACTGTTTCCGTCTGGACCAAGGAGACAGCTCGAAATTAATGACCCAGGGAGTCCCCAATGGACAACGCTTGAGACTGTAGTGGGGATGATTGCCCACGGAAATTAATTGATTGCAGCCAATTGGAACATCGAAATGGAGTGAAATGTACACCCAGGTGAATATATTCTGGGAGAAATAATTTAGGAGTGGTCCTACACCTAAATTAAAGCTTATATCTCCAAATGAGCGTGTTAACACCGAGCTTACGCTCGAGAGGAGTGATTTGGTGACCAGCCAGAGGGGAATCACCATGGTGGCGTCATGACGCGATGGAATAAGGCAATTAATTGTAATTAATTGGCCGAAGCGATCGCTTGCACGCAAGTGATTATGGGACCTCCTCACCTAGATGAACAAGATGTATACGTCATTTGGAATGGAAATACATTATTTCAAGAAGGGAGTCGCTCTCGTGTGTCCTGTGGACTACATTTTACGAGAAACCTATATATAGGGGAGCAGCTCAGACCAAGCCAGTTGTCTTTAGTTGCCTTCGAGTCGTCTTTAGTTATTCTTCAGTTCGTCTTGAGTTCATCTGCAGCCTAAACGTAAACTAAACGCTGCTAATAAGTGCACGAAATGTTAGAATATATTTGAAGAACAATGGAAGCGTATCATACAGCTTCTAAATATAAATCATGAATCGCATAAGATTTAATCTACAGAAGATATTTATCCATTGTTATACGCAAGTGTAATTTGCTACAGCGTAGCAATAATTTAGGATGGTTTTGGACACTGAATACCAGGAGGTATTGTCATACTTATAAATGACGCAGTACCGTCAAGATCATTGCAGTTATGGGAGCCGAGAGGCATCACAAGTAATCATGACGGTGAAATAAACAGTATTGAAGGGAACGAGAATCGAACACACGGATACGCAGATAGACTTTCACGGAGACCAGCGGTTGTCATAGTCATCGCATCTCTGGAGTCAGGCGTTAGGAGGAGTCCGATTAAGGATCAACCTGTGAAATAGTGAAAAAGTGTATATAAATCTTATTATAGTGTTTTCTAAAGTGTTTATGTGTATTGTGATTAATATGTACTGTGTAAAAGTGAGAAAGGCCACTGATAAGAGTATGATTATCATGTGGGAAATATGTGAAATTAAGTGTCGTGTGAGATATAGCATGATGGCTTAAATCAAGCTTCATGGTAGGCCCGGAGCTGGCGTGCTGGTATAATCAAGCGAAAATGAAAAAGTGAGTACCAATTTACAATGTTATTCTAACTAAATAGTTCACCATACAACGATGCATCACTCTGAGACTAAAATGTAACATTCACTTATTGCACGAGCGTTCACCACTCGTGTTTGGTAGAATATGGCTTGGAAGGTGATTTGTTTATGGCCAGTCAGGATAAAATTGTGATGAATGTAACGGTAACGTTAAATGATAATAATAATAATATCTGGGGTCGGTAACACTAAAGTAAAGTAATAGGCATTTCAGGCCTAAATAAAGTTCAAAGTGTGTCATGTCCAATATAAAGATACTGTATTTTGGTAAACAGTAAGAAAGTAACGAGAAATTTTTCAGTGTCAATGAAGTGTTGAATGAATATTTAATATGGTCAATTCTTAGGATTGTTTTTGAGAACCATTAAAGTAATGTAAGCCAGTAAAATTTATATTTTGTTTTTAGGAGATATTTGAAGCTTTGGCTTAAGTATAATTGCAGAGGGGACGCGGGTACCTCAACAATTGAGTCATCTATGAGAAGTATTGTTTGAGCCGCATTGAGCGAGCAATGTAATGTAGAATCCAGTGATTTACGTAAATAAAGTTGCGGGGACCAAGCTAGCATAGCTTGCACGTTAGGTGAAAAGTTGGCTAATCTACGAGTTAGTACCGCCGTGGAGCGTACTTATATTATTCGCAGCGAATTGGACAGAGCCCGTCTGTATCCATCGCTTGCAGGAATAATTGCCACAAGGGATGTTCTTCGAGACTCCGTGAGCACATGTATTGGTTGATCTGCCCTGAGAGGTAAGAATCAAAGTTCGTCGTTTAGGAAACGCAGATTTCCTTATATTATTGAGACAGCTGCTGGTGAGAATCTTGTTTTCTCATTATGATGCGCGTCCAAAGCCACTAGTATTCACCATAGAACGGCAAGGCTATTACAGAATCCATCCCCAGCCATGAATGTTGATTATGGAGCCGAGTTGAGCCCATTACACTATAAATATAGGTGTTAAATAATCAGAATGACTCAATTACTTGAGACAATACTCTGGGTCACTCCACTGTACTGCAATTGTAAACAAAGATGACCTTGCTAGCAGAGGAGAGGGGTGGGAAGTAGTCCACTGAGACAAGCGGCCATCTTGCGCGGCCAGCTGGAACTAATTTTATTGCCTGCTAGGGAAGGGGAGGTCGGTCGGCCGTATCCCTGTAAGTTAAAAGCATAGTGGGACATTGAAGAATCTCGATATTTCGATATGTAATTAAGATATGATTGTTATGATGATGCCAATTGAATTATATGATGTGTTTCAACACACATACATTGTCGGATCATTGAAATCGGATAATACTTGGCCCAGTTATTCTCTGAGGAGGAACGCTGAACCAAATAAATGGAGGCATCTTTTTAAAGTGCATTTTTACCAGTTCACGCTAATTTATGCAGACGGGTAGATGATTTCTAAGAACATGACACGTTTGTAACGATAATAATTTCGACCAGACCCAGAAAATCGTTGTATGGTGAAACTATAAACATTTTTGTCCATGTGTATTTTGGAAGGGAAACGTACCACTTTTTAAGCGTTTCATATTGATGGGAAGGAGGAAGACGATTCACACGACACAACAACATTTGTTAATTAAGGCATAAAATAATGAATTTATGCTAATGAAAGTAAATGCCCGTAAGAAACGGATTAATGTTTTATTATTACATAATTAATGTCATTTTAAGTGATATGTGACTTTTGTGTTGTGATACTCCTGTTAAGTAAAATTGTGTCACATAAAGAACACTATGGAGACTCGTAGAGGTCTCAAGGTATCAATGATAGGATGCTAGAAATAGATTTGAGTGCAGTGTAGCACTAATTAAGAAGAGACTCACAAAATAACCCTGATTTGCATTGTGGGAAATTAAATGTAAATTGTCCTATGTTTGTATTTTGTTGTATAGCCATGACTTTAGATCAGTAAATGTTTATTTAGGAATATGTTGTTTCTTTCATGTAGAGTAGTTACCTGGTAGACTCAAATCCTGAGCATGTGGTCGTATGGTGGGCAGGAACGTCCCATACCTCGAAAGACCGTGAGTTAGCTGGGATACGAACACATGTTCCACATGATGACAGTTGGGTACATGGAGGAGATGTCACTGTACTAGGATTGAGTCGCAGGTACTACTAAAAGTCGGCCAAGATATTAATGCTAAAAGCAAGTACAGCAGAGAAATTAGGATATACTAGGAAAAGGCCGCGTCCCATTTGTTAATATGCCTTCACGTCAAAATAAATGTTGATAATCCTCCATAAGACATGCTTAAATGTAAATGTAACTTATAACCACTACTATGTTTATCATGGCCCAGGCAACGTGGGGCGGTATCAATTCATTATGGAACCGCCTGCATCAGTGCAATATGAGCGATCTTGGCATTGCGCAACCTGGCCACGAATACCCTTTAATTTTCATGTCGGCCAAATGTGTGGACCAAAGCATGAATACCCTTATGTTTATCATGGCGCCCAGAGACGTGGAAGGCTTATGGGATTCAGTAAACCACATAATAATAGCATGGTTTTCATGGGGAAAACCATAATAATAGTATTTTTCCTCAAACTCTATTTGAGCGATTGAGAGTCTTTCTAGATGATACTCAGACATTTGACACTGTTGTCAGACGGGTACGAGGGTCTATACCCATTCCATAGGTGGTTTCGGCACTTTGTAGTATGTTGTTGTTGTTGTCGCGAGATCGGAATCCTTTTCTTTCCTATAGAACGCGCCAGCATGTTCAGCTGCGGCCTACCTGAATCTCAAATTAAGAAATACAGGATGGCTGGAACTGAGGACGTACTCAGGTGTATCGCTGAGTTAAGAGAATATTTTGATGATACTAATGCTAAGAGTAAGGAAGAAGCTAAAGCATTTAAGGATGAAATAGCAGATAGATTGGCTACAGTAAATATTCAATTAGAGAATAATCGAGCTGAAGTAAACACTAGATTAGAGGCTAGTCAAACGGAGGTAAGCCAGATGTTGGCTACAGTAAATACGCAGTCAGAGTCAAACCTAATAAAGGTCAACAGAAAAATGGATGACGTTAAAGAGTCCATTAAGCAAGAAGTATCTAAGAATATTTGTTAGCGTGGTCTCAGAGATGCAAGCTGATAACGATAAATGCTTTGAGTCTATAGAGCTAAAACTAGAGAATAATCTGCAAGCGTGCAGAGAGTCACAGCGTGAAATTAATGATAGCTTAAGCAGTATGTCCATGGAGCTTAAAGACATTCAAAGTCAAAATGAAGCGAATACTAAGCGTCCGCTAGAGCAATTTTGATACGTTCACTCAGACCGTGGATCAAAGGCTCGAAGACAGCGACGTAAAATGGATTACGCGAATGGCAGGCTACGTAAAGGCGGTAGACGAAGCCGTAAGAAAGCAGGATCAGAATATCCTTGACCAATGCAAGGAAATCCATGAAATAAAAACTTCTGATCAAGAGAATAAGGAAATAGTGTCAAATATGAAAAGGCAGGTCGGGAAGGTGCAAAAAGAGTTAGAACAAACTCAGAACGACCTAGCAATTATTCATAAAAGGCAGGATGAGGACCAGGGAGAAATCACGAAAATAAGGACTGAAATCTCTCATATGCAGGGTCACACACAAAAAGAAGTCACCGGCTTACGAGAAGAATTAGAACTTCGAGAAGGCTTGAAGACTGAAGCCAGCGATAAAACTCTTGCCGAGGTAAGAGAAAGTCTAGCGGGGGAAATTACCCACCTGAAGGAAAACCTTAAGGATGACAAGGAAAAGGTAATTTCTATGGCAGAAAAAAACCGAGATCGCTTAGAAAAAATAAAACGAGAAGTATTAGCTCGTTTGGAAAGGGCAGAAAATAGGCACAGCCAAATAGAAACTAGAATGATCGCACATGAGGAATCCATGTTGCGAAATCCTAGGTCTAGCGAAGGAATAATAGATGAGAATAGGGGAAATAAATGGGCAGATATAGAGATACAGCCCACTCCAAAGAATGCAGCAATGCCAAGTGACAGCCCGTATACCACACCTGGTATGCCAATTGCCATGTCAACACCGGATGAAAATGCTGTTCAAAATCAAATAGTCACTGTTGTGAGGGCTAGTGACGAGAAACCGAAGAAATATTCTGGGAGTAATTCTAACATGACACCCAAGTACTGGCTTAAAGAAGTTTCTGAGTACTTGAACGACGCGAAGGTACCGCCAGAGCGAAGGTTGAGAGCGATTGAAAAACTGACTGAGGGCGAGTGTGCCTTATGGTTTAGGAGTTTTCGGTACACGTTCGACACCGTTGACGAATTTCGCCAGGCATTTTTAAGCAGGTACTGGAACGCGAGTATACAGCAGAACCTCAGACTGGACTTGTATTCCAGGCGTTATAGCACTAATAACCCGACAAAGTATGCAACATTTGTTATGGCTCAATTGTGCCGTTTCCGCGAAATTGATGAAGGAATTAGAGAGTCAGATTTGTGTATAGCGATAGCCAAGCAGCTACCGTATGAAGTACAACGTCTATTAATCTCAGAAAACGCCAAGACTGCGATCGATATGGAGGAGGTGCTGAGACAACTCGATCTCACCACAGCGCAGCACACAAGGCAAAGTCGGAACATGGAACAAGTCAACATGACGACTACACCGACTGAATCGACTAAGGTGCAGACTAAAAGTAAGTCTACGAGCACCGAAACGGAGAAATCAGACTGGCAACGTGGAGGACGAGAAAACCAGAATTGGAGGCCAGCATATCGAGGAGGATCGAACCGTGGAAACCGAGGAAGGAAAACCTGGAATCAGCGCGGCACAAGAGACCAGCAGGCTGATAACAGAAGGAATTACGACCGAAATGGGAACAACCAAGGATGGAGATCCCAAGAACAGAGTCGCGGGTTCGATGAAGAGGCGGAAGAACGCTATCACGCATCTTTAAGATACATGGTAGAGCGTGGAGATGACCATAGACAATCGCAAGTTCACTGGGATGAAGCGATTAAGAATCGAAGGTCACCCGACATCTATAAAAATGATGGCGGTGCCAAAAGTCTGGAACTTCAGCAGTATGAAGACAGACAGAAAAACTCCACAAAGAATGGAGCAATCGAAAGAAACACAAAAATTAAATGACCAAATAGAGATAAATACAGGATGGAATACAGTGAATGTAGTTAACTGGATTGCCAAACCTGAGGAGCTTATTGAAGACATAGATGAAGGGACGGTCAATGTGAGAAGGGAACTACCCATTATTATTGTAAACATCGCTGGCATGAAGATAAGAAGTCTCATAGATACAGGTTCAACGGTATGCTTGATAACCCAGGCATTATATAATGAAATCCAAAGTAAAATCCACGTATTGAAAATACCTATTTCAAGCGTGAAAATAAAAGGTGTGATACCAGATAAAGTTATGATATGCAGATACCAAGTATTTTTAGATTTGCAGATAGGGAACTCTACATTCTCACAGAGCTTCCTACTTGTGAATAAGCTGCCTATCGACATTATTGTTGGCATGGATTTCATAAGAGAATATAAGGTTATAATAGATCTCTCGCAAGACATTGTTATGTTTCGCGCGATTGAGGGAAGGGAAGATTTAGAGCTCTCATTAAAGCATAATGAAACGAGATCAGAAGAGTACGTATGGCATACATACGGAGATATGACTGGGGATGCAGTGTTGACAACAGAAGACATCGAGGAAGAGTTGGCAACACTGGCCGCAGACATTGAAAAGGACCTCGAACCAAAATTTGAAGAATGCCTGGAAGAAAAGATAGAGGAAGCTAAAATTGGTCCAGAGCATAAGCAAATGCTAAGGGAACTGCTATTTGAATACAAAGGAGTCTTCGATTCGAGACCTGGCCGGATCAAGAATTTCCAATATGCGTTCCAAGTCAGTGACTGGACACCATTCAGACAGAAGCCGTATCCTGTAGCCGAGAAACATTATTTAAAGGTCAGGGAAGCAATACAGGAAATGCTAGAGGCAGGCGTCATTGTGAAGACGGCCACACCTTATGTCAGCCCACTGGTATTTGTACCTAAACAGGACGGAAGTGTAAGGATATGCCTGGACCTACGAAATTTGAATTCCAAGGTCATACCAGAATTTGACCAAGTGCCGCCCATCAAGGAGGTTCAAAGGAAAGACTGTTTTCTCAAATCTTGACCTGACAGCAAGTTTTCACCATCTTGCTCTGGAGGAGAAAACAAGTTTATTAACTGGGTTTTTATTCGACCAGCATACATATTCTTACGTACGCTTACCATTTGGTCTGAAAACAGCAGGTTCAGCGTTGATACGAGCGCTTGATCGGAACCTGTCTGAAGAAGTAAAAGCAACAACCATATGCTACGTAGATGATATACTACTGACATCTGAAACAGTCGAAGAACACGCCAGAGAACTGCGCAAGCTGTTGTATGACCTAAGTCTGGCTAACTTTAAGGTCAATATAAAGAAATCTAACTTTGGTCAGAGAGAAGTTAAATTCCTAGGCCACGTAATAGATACACAAGGAGTTAGGCCTAATCCGGGAAAATTGGAGGTCATTAAACATTTCCCGAGACCAACGAAGGTAAAGAACGTCAGGCAATATCTAAGCGTTATTGGATTATTTTCAAGCCATTGCCCGAAGTACACCGAGACCGTAGCACCACTCCAAGACTTACTGAAGAAAGGAGGAAGGTGGCGCTGGACGGAAAAGTGCGAGGAAGCCTTCGTGAAATCTAAACAGATGCTTTTAGATTATGTTAAATTGGAATATCCAGACTACACTCAGAAATTTATTATCCAGACTGACGCATCATTTATAGGCATGGAGCGATGTTATACCAGGAAAATGTGGACAGGCCAGAGGAGAAAACTTACATTGCATTCATAAGTAGAAGGTTGAAACCTAATGAAAAGAATTATACGGTCACGGAGATCGAATTACTCGCAATACTGTACGCCTTACAGTATTGGCGAAAGCTAATTTATGGTTTTAGAATTATATTGAGAACGGACCATAAAGTCCTAACATTCTTGTTGAAAACTGACTTGTCGAGTCAAAGACTGACGAGGTGGTCCCTGTACATACAGCAATTTCAAGTGGAAATCGAGTATTGCCCGGGGAAGGACAATATTATACCTGACTTGCTAAGCAGATACCCGACAGCTGATGAAGAGGAAGCTCTAGCTATCGACATAGAAGATAGAGACAGAAGACCTTAGATGATCTAAGGAACATCACCGTTTCTCAACGTGAAGATCCCTGGATACGGTTGATGATTAATTACTTCGAGGGAAAGATTGTCAGAGGAACCCCGATGTATGTGGAAGCCGAAGCACTATCAACGGAGTATCTATGGTTTAACCAGATGCTACATAAATGGAGCGATACAGACCATACTCGACCCAGGATTGTTGTACCACCAGCATTGCAGAGAAGGCTAGTATGGTTAGCACACAGAGCTTTTGGCCACCCTGGCGTAGACAAGAGTGATGCCCTGCTAAAAGAAGCATTTATTTGGCCAAAACTTAGAGATACAGTCAGGAATACAATCAGGACATGTGATATTTGCCAACGAGTAAAGCCTAACTCGTACTTAATGAGGCTAAAACCTATACCACTCTTACCAGAGAAGCCATGTCAGCTTCTGGCATTGGACAATTTTGGGCCGATTCCTAGAGCTAGAAGAGGAAATAGACACATCCTAGTTGCACTAGACGTGTTTTCTAAAATGGTAGTCCTCTGTCCAATTCAGAAAACCAGTACAAAACAGGTACTTAAGAGGCTGAAGGAAAGAATCATTCCTATATTAGGGCAGCCGGAGAACATATTATCTGATCATGGGAGCTGTTTTACCAGCGTGGAATTTCGCAGGGAGTTGGAAAATCTGGGTATAAGACAGATTTTGCCCACAGTTCGACATCCAGAGTCGAATTCCGCTGAAAGAGTAATGAGGGAACTGCAAAAGTACATGAAGATATACTGCTCTACGGAGAACTGGAAATGGATCGATGTACTAGAGATTATTGAGTACTGTATCAACAATATCGTGCATGAAGTGACAGGAGAAGTGCCAGTGAGCCTACATCTTGATAGAAGACCAGAGAGGCCATGGAATAATGTCATTCGTACACCCGTCGATGCACAGCCTGGACGTGAGTTGAGGATCCAGAGAACATTCGAGTATCTCAAGAAACAAGCAGACAGACGGCAGCGGAGAAATAGGAGGAAACGCTACCATCGACTCGTTGGGGAGTACGTCTTATTGAAAAAACCAGCTAGTTCAGATCCAGAGAGCAGGAAATATAAGAAATTTCAGCATAACTATCACGGACCCTACCTGATTATAAGGGACTTGCAAAATAATGCATACCGAATCAGAGATGAAGCGAAAGGTAGAGAAGTAGTTTTAAATGCAGCTAATTTAAAGCTGTATAGTCCGCCAGAGAATTATGAAACAACAGAGGAGCAAGCAATGCACACCCAACTGGACGGGGTGTCATTATGTATGCACGCAAAGACTCTTGAGAAAAGCTTGCAGACCCAGGAAGAAACGGAGCGAGGCGACCGGCTCGCAGACCCAAGGGAAACGAGGGGTGAGTGCAGCTGTCGGCTGAAAGAATTTTACGACCAGTTGAGAGAAGCCGCTGCAGAAATAGAGGAGATGAATGAACAACTGAGAAAGCAGAACAAGAGTATACGAGACGGCAGACAGAGTGGAATGGGGGAACGAGACATCCCATTGCCGAGAGCACTGACCGCTTAAAATAAATACTGCATGAGTCAATGCCATCTGAAGGCGCGAAAAATTCACTTCTGAAATGAATTTTCCGAGCTTAGCGAGGGAAAGATGTGCCCAATTGGTCACGGCAGACTGGCATCGAACTCAAGTCTTATCAGAGAAGACCAGGCACATGATTCTGTCTAGAGTCGAACCATTGACCTATGAGGGGGAACAGCTACAGGGAACCCGAAGAGCAATGGGATGTATAATGACATATATAATATAGCATGATTTCACGGCCAGATTTTGAATATCATAGCTGTTTAAGGGAATAATTGTCAGAAATTGCAGTCATATGTACGTTTTCAAAGTATAGAAACGTGAAAGCAGGCCAGCGTGACATTTTACTAATTGCAGCAAGCGAATGGGAGGAGATTCAGGGCGCCGGTGGAACTTTTTCCGTCTGGACCGAGGAGACAGCTCGAAATTAATGACCCTGGGAGTCCCCAATGGACAACGCTTGAGACGTAGTGGGGATGATTGCCCACGGAAATTAATTGATTGCAGCCAATTGGAATATCGAAATGGAGTGAAATGTACACCCAGGTGAATATATTCTGGGAGAGATAATTTAGGAGTGGTCCTACACCTAAATTAAAGCCTATATCTCCAAATGAGCGTGTTCACACCGAGCTTACGCTCGAGAGGAGTGATTTGGTGACCAGCCAGAGGGGAATCACCATGGTGGCGTCATGACGCGATGGAATAAGGCAATTAATTGTAATTAATTGGCCGAAGCGATCGCTTGCACGCAAGTGATTATGGGACCTCCACACCTAGATGAACAAGATGTATACGTCATTTGGAATCGAAATACATTATTTCAAGAAGGGAGTCGCTCACGTGTGTCCTGTGGACTACATTTTACGAGAAACCTATATATAGGGGAGCAGCTCAGACCAAGCCAGTTGTCTTTAGTTGCCTTCGAGTCGTCTTTAGTTATTCTTCAGTTCGTCTTGAGTTCATCTGCAGTCTACACGTAAACTAAACGCTGCTAATAAGTGCGCGAAATGTTAGAATATATTTGAAGAACAATGGAAGCGTATCATACAGTTTCTAAATATAAATCATGAATCGCATAAGATTTAATCTACAGAAGATATTTATCCATTGTTATACGCAAGTGTAATTTGCTACAGCGTAGCAATAATTTAGGATGGTTTTGGACACTGAATACCAGGAGGTATTGTCATACTTATAAATGACGCAGTACCGTCAAGATCATTGCAGTTATGGGAGCCGAGAGGCATCACAAGTAATCATGACGGTGAAATAAACAGTATTGAAGGGAACGAGAATCGAACACACGGATACGCAGATAGACTTTCACGGAGACCAGCGGTTGTCATAGTCATCGCATCTCTGGAGTCAGGCGTTAGGAGGAGTCCGATTAAGGATCAACCTGTGAAATAGTGAAAAAGTGTATATAAATCTTATTATAGTGTTTTCTAAAGTGTTCATGTGTATTGTGATTAATATGTATTGTGTAAAAGTGAGAAAGGCCACTGATAAGAGTATGATTATCATGTGGGAAATATGTGAAATTAAGTGTCGTGTGAGATATAGCATGATGGCTTAAATCAAGCTTCATGGTAGGCCCGGAGCTGGCGTGCTGGTATAATCAAGCGAAAATGAAAAAGTGAGTACCAATTTACAATGTTATTCTAACTAAATAGTTCACCATACAACGATGCATCACTCTGAGACTAAAATGTAACATTCACTTATTGCACGAGCGTTCACCACTCGTGTTTGGTAGAATATGGCTTGGAAGGTGATTTGTTTATGGCCAGTCAGGATAAAATTGTGATGAATGTAACGGTAACGTTAAATGATAATAATAATAATATCTGGGGTCGGTAACACTAAAGTAAAGTAATAGGCATTTCAGGCCTAAATAACCTTCAAAGTGTGTCATGTCCAATATAAAGATACTGTATTTTGGTAAACAGTAAGAAAGTAACGTGAAATTTTTCAGTGTCAATGAAGTGTTGAATGAATATTTAATATGGTCAATTCTTAGGATTGCTTTTGAGAACCATTAAAGTAATGTAAGCCAGTAAAATTTATATTTTGTTTTTAGGAGCTATTTGAAGCTTTGGCTCAAGTATAATTGCAGAGGGGACGCGGGTACCTCAATAATTGATTCATCTATGAGAAGTATTGTTTGAGCCGCATTGAGCGAGCAATGTAACGTAGAATCCAGTGATTTACGTAAATAAAGTTGCGGGGACCAAGCTAGCATAGCTTGCACGTTAGGTGAAAAGTTGGCTATTCTACGAGTTAGTACCGCCGTGGAGCGTACTTATATTATTCGCAGCGAATTGGACAGAGCCTGTCTGTATCCATCGCTTGCAGGGATAATTGCCACAAGGGATGTTCTTCGAGACTCCGTGAGCACATGTATTGGTTGATCTGCCCTGAGAGGTAAGAATCGAAGTTCGTCGTTTATGAAACGCAGATTTCCTTATATTATTGAGACAGCTGCTGGTGAGAATCTTGTATTCTCATTATGATGCTCGTCCAAAGCCACTAGTATTCACCATAGAACGGCAAGGCTATTACAGAATCCATCCCCAGCCATGAATGTTGATTAAGGAGCCGAGTTGAGCCCATTACACTATAAATATAGGTGTTAAATAATCAGAATGACTCAATTACTTGAGACAATACTCTGGGTAACTCCACTGTACTGCAATTGCAAACAAAGATGACCTTGCTAGCAGAGGAGAGGGGTGGGAAGTAATCCACTGAGACAAGCGGCCATCTTGCGCGGCCAGCTGGAACTAATTTTATTGCCTGCTAGGGAAGGGGAAGTCGGTCGGCCGGATCCCTGTAAGTTAAAAGCATAGTGGGACACTGAAGAATCTCGATATTTCGATATGTAATTAAGATATGATCTTATGATGATGCCAATTGAATTATATGATGTGTTTCAACACACATACATTGTCGGATCATTGAAATCGGATAATATTTGGCCCAGTTATTCTCTGAGGAGGAACGCTGAACCAAATAAATGGAGGCATCTTTTTAAAGTGCATTTTTACCAGTTCACGCTAATTTATGCAGACGGGTAGATGATTTCTAAGAACATGACACGTTTGTAACGATAATAATTTCGACCAGACCCAGAAAATCGTTGTATGGTGAAACTATAAACATTTTTGTCCATGTGTATTTTGGAAGGGAAACGTACCACTTTTTAAGCGTTTCATATTGATGGGAAGGAGGAAGACGATTCACACGACACAACAACATTTGTTAATTAAGGCATAAAATAATGAATTTATGCTAATGAAAGTAAATGCCCGTAAGAAACGGATTAATGTTTTATTATTACATAATTAATGTCATTTTAAGTGATATGTGACTTTTGTGTTGTGATACTCCTGTTAAGTAAAATTGTGTCACATAAAGAACACTATGGAGACTCGTAGAGGTCTCAAGGTATCAATGATAGGATGCTAGAAATAGATTTGAGTGCAGTGTAGCACTAATTAAGAAGAGACTCACAAAATAACCCTGATTTGCATTGTGGGAAATTAAATGTAAATTGTCCTATGTTTGTATTTTGTTGTATAGCCATGACTTTAGATCAGTAAATGTTTATTTAGGAATATGTTGTTTCTTTCATGTAGAGTAGTTACCTGGTAGACTCAAATCCTGAGCATGTGGTCGTATGGTGGGCAGGAACGTCCCATACCTCGAAAGACCGTGAGTTAGCTGGGATACGAACACATGTTCCACATGATGACAGTTGGGTACAATATATATATATATATATATATATATATATGAGTTCTTTTTAACAAAATCCAAGTCTTTACTCCATAACGGGTTAAGCCTTTTTGGTGTGAATACTGTGGCTTTCAACATCACGAAGAGAGATTCTCTCGGACTTAGCAGGCATGAGACGTGTCTCGCACTTAATCCAGTTAAATGTTTGGTTCACACCATCCATTCAGAAAGTTTCTCCACGGGATGACGTTTGCACCAAGCTCATCCTTCCTGTTTAAAAACTTTGTTTCAAGAAATGCGAGCGAACTGCATTGCCTGGTCGGTAAACATAGCGTGTTTTGGGATCCTCCTTAACTCTTGATAACAGATATAACAACTCGCGAATTAGTGGTTAGCATTATTGCTTCTCATTACCGAGGTCCACGGTTTGATTTCAGGCTCTACCATGAAATATAAATGTTGTCATTTTGTATCCATTTCGGGACTCTGTAACATCGTGGCCATGAAGTTCCATGGAATCTTATCTGATAACCTATGTCATTGTGATTATTTTAGTAGTGTGTATATTTGTAATTAAGGCTAGCTTGGTCGTAGTAACCACCCCAGCATTTGCCTAGAACTGAACTGGTAAAACCACTGAAAACAACTTCTAGGATGGCTGAGGACGGAATCGAAGCCACCTGTTTTCAGTTTTTCCCCAAGAGGGTGGGTGTACCCCGTTCCAACTCTTAGAACAGAATTAAATTTCTTGGCAGAGCCATAAATCAAACCCGGACCTCTGAGGTGACAGCCAAGAATGCTAGCCACTACACCCCAAGGTGAACGACTCCTTTTCATAGGTACATTGCAGACTTGTAATATTTTGTTGTTGTTGATTTATTTAGGGGCTGTGCAACATCATGGGCATGCAGCCCGATTTACTTGGGCGTGTGTAGAATATGTCTGATAACCTGTGTTATTGTGATGAGTGTATTGTGTGTGTACTTGCAATTTAGATGTGGATTGGGAAGGAGCAGACCGTAACAATTTATAAGCATTATTACACCCAGCAATATTAAATAAAGACCTTGATTGTTAAGTATTAGGACATTCCCGTACATTGTTCAAGCATATAGCGTATGATTTATAGACATTATACTGGACACTACAACACTATAAATTTACTTGTTTTCTTGATCACCGTAAGTTCCATTATATTAAATATCTGCATTCTTCGTGATATATTCACTTAATTCTTTTTTTCTTATTATCTAAGTAAACATCTTCGTCTAAAATGTACGTTCTTAAATCTATGTGATGAATATCAAATTCAGAAGGGTAAGGAAAGAATACATTTGAACTATACTATAGCCTTGTGGGAGGTACATTAGGCTTACGTACATAATTATAGCATTAAGTGGGCATGTTAAAATAAGAATTGTGAAATAGCGAAGCAGAAATAATGGTAATGTTAATTTATAGATTACTCCTCACCCCGTGGCACTACAGCCCATGAAGGGCCTAGGCCTACCAAGCGACCGCTGCTCAGTCATTTGGCCTGCAGATTATGGAGTGGCCTGTGGTCAGCGCGTCAGGTTCCCTCGGCCGTTAATCTTGGTCTCCGTGACCGGGGATCCGTCTAAATTGTCCACACGAGGCGGAGTGCGCCCTGTTCCAGCCCTAACGTCAGTTTCTAAAACCCCTGACGAAGCCGGGAATGTGTGCGAGGCAAGAGCGCTGCCCCCACACCACGAGCCTGGCCTAATTTATAGATTACGTCACTTAAATATATCTTTAATGGCATTCTCTCGAACGAATATCTTTGCGTTACGTAAAACATTTGTAGATTTATGTAACTGCTCTTTTATGGTTTTAGGAAGGATATTGTAAAATTTAGGATCAAAGTATAGAACAGGATGTTCAGTAAAGAACATATAGCCTACTTTCTCCAAAATGCATGGGTATTGTTATAACTCTTTGTCCTTTTCAAGGAGTATAATTGAATGTTGGTTGTAGTAGCTTGTTGAAATACAACGTGCTATAGGGATATTAAACATGAATATGAGGTGCCCTTTGCTAGTGCTACCTCTGTAAAAAAAATCATTCAATTCGGTTTCACCGTGTTTGAATTGATCTGGGGAATGGATTTGCACGCATACATGGCCGCTATTTGCAAACTATTGGGCTGATGACCTTGTAGTCAGTCATAAGATGCTTTCCACAAAAAGGCATGTTGTTGCAAAATACGGTAGAGATCAAATTATTAGGATGGTCGAAATTTGATTTAAGCTTTTAACATTTGGGTGGCCGTCATTCCGTTTCTGTCAAGATGGCGGCGATATAAAACATGACACTGAGGTGCCTTTTGCTAGTGCTACCTCTGTACCAAATTTCGTTCAATTCGGTTTCACCGTGTTTGAATTGATAGGGGGAATCGATTTGCACACATACTTGGCCACCATCTGCAAACTATTGGGCTGATGATCTAGCAGTTTGGTCAGAATATGCTTCCCACATAAAGATTTGTTTTTGCAAAATTTGGTAGAGACTAGATTATTAGGTTGGTCGTAATTACATTTTAGCCTTTAACATTTGGGTGGCCGCGATTACGTTTCCGTCAAGATGGCAGTGATATAAAACATGACACTGAGGTGGCCTTTTCTAGTACTACCTCTGTACCAAATTTCGTTCCATTCGGTTTCACCTTGTTCGAATTAATAGGGGGAATCGATTTTCACACAAAGATGGCCGCCATCCGCAAACTATTAGGCTAATGACCTATTCATTTGGTCAAAGGATGCTTCCTTTATAGGGGTATGTTGTTGCAAAATTTGGTAGAGATCGGATGATTAGGTTAATCGTAATTTGATTTAAGCTTTGAACATTTGTGTGGCCGCCATTACGTTTCTGTCAATATGGCGGTGATATAAAACATGACACTGGGATGCCCTTTGCTAGTGCTACCTCTGTACCAAATTTCGTTCCATTCGGTTTCACCGTGTTTGAATTAATAGGGGGAATTGATTTTTACACAAGGTTGGCCGCCATCCGCAAACTATTAGGCTAATGACCTATTCATTTGTCAAAGGATGCTTCCTTTATAGGGGTATGTTGTTGCAAAATTTGGTAGACATCGGATGATTAGGTTAATCGTAATTTGATTTAAGCTTTGAACATTTGTGTGGCCGCCATTACGTTTCTGTCAATATGGTGGCGATATAAAACATGACACTGGGATGCCCTTTGCTAGTGCTACCTCTGTACCAAATTTCGTTCCATTCGGTTTCACCGTGTTTGAATTAATAGGGGGAATTGATTTTCACACAAAGTTGGCCGCCATCCGCAAACTATTAGGCTAATGACCTATTCATTTGTCAAAGGATGCTTCCTTTATAGGGGTATGTTGTTGCAAAATTTGGTAGAGATCGGATGATTAGGTTAGTCGTAATTTGATTTAAGCTTTGAACATTTGTGTGGCCGCCATTACGTTTCCGTCAAGATGGCGGCGATATAAAACATGACACTGAGGTGCCTCTTGTTAGTACTACCTCTGTACCAAATTTCGTTCCATTCGGTTGCACCGTGTTCGAATTAATAGGGGGAATCGATTTTCACACAAAGATCGCCGCCATCAGCAAACTATTACGCTGATGACCTATTAGATTGGTCAAAGGATGCTCCCTCCATAAAGGTATGTAGTTGCAAAATTTGGTAGAGATCGGATGATTAGGTTAATCGTAACTTGATTTAAGCTTTGAACATTTGTGTGGCCACCATTACGTTTCTGTCAATATGGCGGCGATATAAAACATGACACTGGGATGCCCTTTGCTAGTGCTACCTCCGTACCAAATTTCGTTCCATTCGGTTTCACCGTGTTTGAATTAATAGGGGGAATTGATTTTCACTCAAAGTTGGCCGCCATCCGCAAACTATTAGGCTAATGACCTATTCATTTGGTCAAAGGATGCTTCCTTTATAGGGGTATGTTGTTACAAAATTTGGTAGAGATCGGATGATTAGGTTAATCGTAATTTGATTTAAGCTTTGAACATTTGTGTGGCCGCCATTACGTTTCCGTCAAGATGGCGGCGATATAAAACATGACACTGAGGTGCCTTTTGTTAGTACTACCTCTGTACCAAATTTCGTTCCATTCGGTTGCACCGTGTTCGAATTAATAGGGGGAATCGATTTTCACACAAAGATCGCCGCCATCAGCAAACTATTACGCTGATGCCCTATTAGATTGGTCAAAGGATGCTCCCTCCATAAAGGTATGTAGTTGCAAAATTTGGTAGAGATCGGATGATTAGGTTAATCGTAACTTGATTTAAGCTTTGAACATTTGTGTGGCCACCAATACGTTTCTGTCAATATGGCGGCGATATAAAACATGACACTGGGATGCCCTTTGCTAGTGCTACCTCCGTACCAAATTTCGTTCCATTCGGTTTCACCGTGTTTGAATTAATAGGGGGAATTGATTTTCACTCAAAGTTGGCCGCCATCCGCAAACTATTAGGCTAATGACCTATTCATTTGGTCAAAGGATGCTTCCTTTATAGGGGTATGTTGTTACAAAATTTGGTAGAGATCGGATGATTAGGTTAATCGTAATTTGATTTAAGCTTTGAACATTTGTGTGGCCGCCATTACGTTTCCGTCAAGATGGTGGCGATATAAAACATGACACTGAGGTGCCTTTTGTTAGTACTACCTCTGTACCAAATTTCGTTCCATTCGGTTGCACCGTGTTCGAATTAATAGGGGGAATCGATTTTCACACAAAGATGGCCACCATCCGCAAACTATTACGCTGATGACCTATTAGTTTGGTCAGAGGATGCTCCCCCCATAAAGGTATGTTGTTGCAAAATTTGGTAGAGATCGAATGATTAGGTTAGTCGTAATTTGATTTAAGCTTTGAACATTTGTGTGTCCGCCATTACGTTTCCGTCAAGATGGCGGCGATATAAAACATGACACTGAGGTGTCCTTTGCTAGTGCTACCTTTGTACCAAATTTCGTTCAACTCGCATTCACCGTATTCGAATTGATAGGGGGGGGGGGGGGCAGACATTCAGAGTACACACACTCACACACAGACTCACACACTCACATACACACACACACACACAGACTCACACACTCACATACACACACACAGACAGACACACTTTTTTCGCCCTGTGTTGATCTCATAAGTCTACTTTCATTTTTTGCAAAAATCGAAAGTAGGCTAAAAATAAGTTAGGAACCATCATGGCAATTGCCTTGAATAGAAGTGAGAAATCATGGAAAACCACTTCCAAGATGGCTAAGGTGGGAATCAAACCCAAACCTCCGAGGCGACAGATGGGCATGTTAGCCACTACACCACGAGCTGGTCTATGTAATATTAGACACCTTGTTCTTTGGCTGTTTTCCAGTGAAGGAAATAATAAATCAAAATTGACTATAAAATATTCGGAATTGATGGGTCCTAAGTTATGGATTATAATGCTTGCATAATTCACACGGTCGCCATCTTAAAATGGTATGGCTGATGACCTTGTGTTTGTTCGCAGGGCGCGTCCCATTTGAAGGTATGTTTTTACGAAATTATCTTGAGATCCGAAGATTTGTTTGGTCGTAATTTAATTTTAAGTTTTGAACATTTGGGTGGCCGCCATTAAGTTTTGTTAAAGATGGTGGCAATATAAAACATGGCACAGAGGTGCACTTTGCTAGTTCTACCTCTGTACTAAATTTCGTTCAATTTGGTTCCGTCGTGTTTGAATTGATATGGGGGACAGACATACACATACAGAGACCAACTTTTGGCCCTGTGTAGATCTTATAAGTCTACTTTAATTCTTTGCAAAAATAGAAAGTAGGCTAAAAATAATTAAATATAAAAATGTCAAAACATATTCTCAACAAGAAAACCCTCACTATTCAAACAGTGCGAGCTGTAGCTGTGTACTACTTCAAGCGTCCTCCATGAGGCACGAAAGAAGAGAGAGATCCATTGACCCATACACTTATAGAATTCTCTCTTCACCAGGTCTTTTATGCTATTTCAAAGGACGAGACTGTCGCACTATTCTTCTTGTTTTGGTGAATTCCCAACGATACATTGGCAACCACCCACACTTTTATCGAATATACGCAGCGCTCAGTCTGGCAACGAATGGGAGGAAAAATCAAAGCTCCCAATTATTTTCTGTGTGGACACGAGGATTTTTTTACAATTCATGTTCTATGCCGCGTGGAAAGGCGAGGTGAAGAAATTCCGGGATACAATTCTCTCAAACTGTCTCTCAGGAACTCGAGGATGCATACAGTATTTGCTTTCAAGTAGGCCCATGACTTCTCATTTAGACCTGTCTCTGAAATGGCACTTCACTGCTGCCGGGTTGTTGTTGTTGTTGTTGTTGTTGTTCACTGCTGCTGGCTTGTCGTTTATGCTGGTTGATTGGTTCCTTAGTTTAGGGGCTGAGACAACGCAGTCATGTAGCCCCGTGTACTTTGGGTGTGTGTAGAATCTGTCTGATAACCGGTGTTAATTGTGATAGCTGTATTAGTGGGTGTTATCTGTTTTTTAATTCAAGTAAGGACTGCAGACAATAATTTCAAGTAGTTCCTACTTTTGCTCCCAAATGCAACGGTCCACGACACCTAACTTGCGGACTTGGCTACTAGATGGCATTGCAGTCAGCACCTGGCGGCGAACGTTGGAACTAATAGAGCGTTATTAATTCTAACTACAAAGTTTGGCTTCACACTAGTGTAAATAGTTAAAGGTTCTTTTTCATGCCATAAATCTATGATATGGGTCTACCGGCTTTACCTCCCCTCCGGAGGAAGGCATACTGAGGAATTTTTAACGCTCTTAAAAAATCGATGTATTCGGCCGGGTTTGAACCCGTGATCTTGGGCATAGAAGCCAAGCATGCTACCTACTACGTCAACGAAGCCGCCCGTTTATGCTAGTATTGTTATTGTTTGTTCAGTTGTTTTTGGACATCGTGTTCATTAATGTCGTTATCGACTCATTTAGCTCCCCCAGGGGCTCACATCTACTAGGACGAGGGTTGGTCACCACGGGACCCCAGATGAGTCGTGAATTGCTTCCACTTACTTATGCCGGGCTCCTCTCCATCTTCTTTCCTGTCGACCTCCTTTGGTCAATTCTTGTTCTTTTCCGACCCCGACGGAATTAAGGTATCCAAGGCCTAGGGAGTCTTTCACTTTCCCGCCTTAATCGGCCCTTGTCTCATCTTTCCTGATCCCTCCTTCTTCGAGGGGTCACCTCTTGTTTTCTTTTCATTATATTTCCTTTTCTCTTTAAGATTCCCGCACTGTTTATGTTAATTGGCTCCCCGTGTATCTAAATTCCATTTAGCGATTTTTTTTGCATCTACACTCCATTTTGTAGGTTCTTTTTCAATCTTCGTTGCATTTTGTAAGTTTTTTCGATCTAAATTGCATTTTGTGAGTGTTTTCAACCTCAATTGGATTTTGTAAGGATTGACAATCTAAAATGCTTTTTAGTAAGTCTTTCAAAATGGGGGCTGGGACTTTTGTGAGTATTTTGAATTTCAATTGCATTTTGTATTTTCAACCTAAACCGCTTTTTTGAAGTATTTCCAATCAAAATTGCATTTTGTAGGGTGCGCATTTTGCAAGTATTTTGATTCTTAATTGCATTTTGTGGGTATTTTGAATCTAAATTACATTTTGTAAGTATTTTCAATCTAAATTGCATTTTGTAAGTATTGTCCATCCAATTGAGTAGTTTGAATCTACCATACATTTTGTAAGCATTTTCAATTTCAATTGCATTTTGTAAGTATTTTGAATATCAATTGCACTTGGTGATTATTTCGAATCTGAAATGCGCATTTTTCAACCTAAATTGCATTGTGTATTTTTAATTTCAATTACATTTTGAAAGTATTTTGAACCTTAATTGCATTTTGTACGTATTTTCAATCTCATTTGCATTTTGTAAGTATTATGAATTTCACTTGCATTTTGTAAGTATTTCGACTGTACATTGCATTTTGTACGTATTTTGAACTTAACCTACATTTTGTGCGTATTTTTTCAATCTATTCTTTTTGTGAGTATTTTCGTTCTAAATTCCCTTTTGTAAGTATTACTGCTCTCCATTTTATGAGTAGTTTCAATCTGAGTTCCTCTTTGTAAGTATTCTCCTTCTCACTTAATTTTCGTTCTGGTTTCCACTTCATTGACATTTTCGCTATCACCCAGACCATTAGGGGCCGGTAACCTAGATGTTAGGCTCCTTAAAACGACAATTATCATCGATTCATTAAGGGGCGTGAGACATCCTGGTCATTTAACCCAGTGTATTTCAGTGTGTGAAAAATATGCCTCATAACCTGTATTATTGTGATGGCAGCATTAGTCTGTTTATTTGTAGTAGTTGGGGCTAGATTGAAGAAGGTGCCAGTCGTAGCCTAAAGCTACGTATACTGCAGTTCCAGTATTTGTCTAGTCGGCTTCGGTGGCGTAGTTGGTAGCATGCTGACCTTCTATGCCCAAGATAGCGGGTTCAAATCCGGCGGATTTTTTAAGAGCGTTAAAAATCCCTCAGTATGCCTTCCTTCGAAGGGGAAGTAAAGCCGGCGGTCCCATGTCATAGACTTATGGCATGTTAAAGAACCTTCGACTAATTACACCTGTGTGAAGCTAAATTGTATAGATTAAGAATGTAAACAACGCTCTTAAGTTCCTACGTTCGTTGCCAAGAGCCGACTGCGGTGGCGTCTCGTAGCTAAGTTCTGAACTAGTAGTCGTTGACGGTGGTGATTGGCGGCAAAAGTAGGAACTATTCGAAAAATTCAAAAGTCTGCAGTCTTTACTTGAATTAAACAAGTAGTTCTGTGAAGAACTATACAGCCTATTTTCATATATCCTACTCATGTTAATTGCCTCTATCAACATACAAAATTTCAGTTTGAAGGTTATGATGGATTCGTAAATATTGAGAACCGACTAAATATTTCAGATGGTCGCCAGGTTGGATTTTTATTTCTGTACTATTACATTAAGATTATCGTGTACGTGTGGTATTCAAACTTCAATCGCCTGATTAGAACACAAGAAGTAAAAACGAGATTTTAAAATTTCGCACAGCTGCCATCTTGTGATTATGGAAACAATTGAAATAAATTAGAGGCCAGTGGATTAACATTTGTATAAGCATTTAACAGGGCTGGCATGTGAAATTAAATGCATGGCTGTGGGGGCGAAAATAATTTAATTTCGCCGTGAGCGCGATATTCGGGAGCGAAATGATAATGATTGTCGGCGCGTAATTAAATCAAAGCGAAACTTAATTCGAAGCGAAATCAATTTCGTTCCAGACTTTTAATTTCGCTCCCGGCGCGAAATTAATTTAGTTCCAGACTTATAATTTCGCTCCCGGCGCGAAATTAATTTCGTTCCACACTTTTAATTTCGCTCCCGGCGCGAAATTAATTTCGTTCCACACTTTTAATTTCGCTCCAGGCGCGATATTAATTTCGTTCCAGACTTATAATTTCGCTCCCGGCGCGAAATGTATTTAGTTCCAGACTTATAATTTCCCTCCCGGCGTGAAATAAAATTCGTTACAGACTTTTAATTTCGCTCCCGAGGCGAAATAAAATTCCCAAACGGCATTAAGTTTCGCTCTCCGACGTGTATTTAAAATGCATGAAACATTTAATTTCGTTGTTGAAATTAAAATACAGTATATTCGTTTCGAGAGTTAAATAATGT
Organism: Meconema thalassinum; assembly: GCA_946902985.2. NCBI lineage: Eukaryota > Metazoa > Arthropoda > Insecta > Orthoptera > Tettigoniidae > Meconema > Meconema thalassinum. The sequence goes on along the minus strand of OX336388.2, from coordinate 595,873,547 downwards.
TCTGTACGATGTTCAAAGTCCTGACGTCTGTCTGTTAGGTAGTCAGCCCGAAGGCTGGTTGGATCCTCAAAAAGTACCGCCGGTAGGTTATGTGGGTAGATACCCACAAAAACTCAAGGCAGCGCTATAGTGAGGCGTACTAGACAAGATGAGGGGTGAGGTAGTTTGCCATTGATTTCCTCACTGAGTCAGAACAGCAGTACTAACCCTATGAGTAGAACCCTTCACAGCATTCACAGGCACTGACTGCCCCGAATTTCATTACTGAGCACCACCCATACCTCAGTAGCTTCCATATAATCACAGCCATGAGTGAGACTGAGACATCGGTGATACTCTAGCCTGTGCCAACAGTCAAATGCAAATGAGTCGTCAAGTTACAAAACTCGTTTAATCCACTTGTGAATAAGGATCATTTTCATGAGAAACTTTTCTCTGGACTTTGCCTCACGTATCTTTTGTGTTTGTTGTTTTCTACTTTTGGTTGGTGTTGTTGTGTTTGCTTTGTTCTTTTGCTTTTGAATTTGACTTATTGCTTTTCTTTCTTGGTTTTGTGTTTGTGTTCTGCTTTTGCTTTTTTGAATTTTGCTTTATGTTATTTGTTTTTTGTTTTCTGCTTTCCCTTTTGTTTTTGAATTTTGCTTTTTGTTTCGTCCTTTTTGTTTTTACTTTGTGTTTGTTCTCTGCTTTTACTTTTTTGAATTTTGCTTTTTGCTTTATGTTTCTTGTTTTATGATTTTGCTTTTGTTTTTTGTGTTCTGCTTTTGCTTTCTGCTTCGTCTTTTTTGTTTTGGTTTTGTGTTTGTTTTCTGCTTTTGCTGTTTTTGAATTTTGCTTTCTGTTTGTATTTCTTTTTTATTCTGCTTTTGCTTTTGTGTTTGAATTTTGCATTTTACTTCGTGTTTTGTGTTTTTGATTTTGTATTTGTTTTCTGGGAAATCAAAATAAAACAAAATAAACAAAACAAAATAAAAACAAAATAAAACAAAACCAAAAAACAAGACAATTTGAAACAAAATAAAACGAAATAAAGTAAAACAAAACAAATTAAACAAAACAAAATAAAATAAGGTAAAATGGGGGGCATGATCACCTCCTTTGAGGGGCAAGACAGACACATCAAACAGATGGAGGAGGGAGTTATGAGCAATGACTGCGTCGGGGTGGTATTGGAGGAAGGACGGGTAGATTCTGGGAAAAGGACGAGGGTGGCGTCGATGTGACGTTGGTAGATGTCTAGGTTATGAAGTTCTAGGGCCGAACGGGAATGAAGGTTGAGGTCGGCGATTAGAATGAAATGAGGGAAGACTTCAGACACGTGGGTAATGAAGTCTTTGGGGATGGGGTGGTAGGGACGAATGTAGATGGTGGCTAGGTGTAGGACGCGGGAGCAAATAAGGCTTTCGGGGAAGAAAAGAAACAGATTTCCTTTCAGACACAAATTAAAATGTTCCATGCATTTTAATTTCAGGCCGGGAAAGGGGGAGGGGGAGAGGGGATAAAATACCGGGAACGAAATTGATGGTCGTTAACAAATATTATTTCGCGCCAGGAGCGAAATTAAATGTTTGTAAAGAATTTTATTTCGCGCCACGAGCGAAATTAAAAGTCTGGAACGAATTTTATTTCGCGTCAGGAGCGAAATTAAAAGTCTGTAATGAATGTAATTTCGCGCCAGGAGCGAAATTAAAAGTCTGTAACGAATTTCATTTAGCACCGGGAGCTAAATTAAAAGTCCGTAATGAATTTAATTTCACGCCTGGAGCGAAATTAAAAGTTTGTAACGAATTTCATTTCGCGCCGGGAGCTAAATTAAAAGTCCGCAAAGAATTTAATTTCGCGCCAGGAGCGAAATTAAAAGTTTGTAACGAATTTCATTTCGCTACGGGAGCTAAATTAAAAGTCCGTAATGAATATAATTTCGCGCCAGGAGCGAAATTAAAAGTCTGTAACGAATATCATTTCGCGCCAGGAGCGAAATGTTATTCCATTGAACAATTTCATTTCGCGACGCTAAATTAAATTGATAATACATTTCGTTTCGTATGCCAGCCCTGGCATTTAACGTGCAACGTTTCACTGCACTCGGATAATTCGCGAGAAACGTCCATTTAAATATTTATACTTTGCGTCGCCGCCATGTTGGATTTGTGCTCACCAGGTTTGAAAGTCCTATAGGTGAACATATGTTCATAGCCTCTATGAACATAAAACATTTCAGTTTGATTGCTGTAAAAGATTCATACATATTGAGAACCGTATAAATATTTCGAATGCTCTTCATTTTGGATTGTTATATGTATAGGAAGGAAGGAAGGAAGCTTGTAGTTTAACGTGACCGTTAATCTAGAGATCATGAGCCACGGGACCTCCTTTTTACGTGGAATCCGAACCACAGGACATGGCATTTCACTTCGAAAATCTCACATGCATTGACCGGGAATCGAACCCGTACCGCCTTGGTGAGAGGCATTCAGCTAGACCGCTGAGCCACCACGCCCCTGTATATGTATAGGCTATATAGTTATGTACCATTCAAGGAAAATTATTGCCTAGGTTCAATATTCAATCTTTCTCTTTGATCGCATGATTACGATACAGGAAATAAAACTTAATTTTAAAATTTCGCACAGCCGCCATCTTGAGGTTATGTAAACAATTGAACTAAATTAGATTCCAGTGCATTAAAATATGTAAAATCATTTACTGTACCACATTTCACTGCGTTCAGAGAGTTAAATCACAAGAAAAGTTTAATAAAATGTTTCAAATTCGCTTGACCGCCATGTTCGTTTTGTACTTTACAGGTTTATGAAAGTTACATAGATAAACTTGTATCAGTACCCTTTATCACCGTACAAAAGTTCAGGGTAATATCTGTAATAGTTTCGGAGATATTGGATGTCAGTGAAATATTTCGCACAGCCGCCACTTTACGGTTATGTAAACAATTGAACTAAATTAGACTCCAGTGCATTACAATGTGTATAAACATTTGCTGTACCCTACCAAGTTTCATTACGTTTGTATAGTTCAATCGCGAGAAAAGTCTATTTAAAAGTCTCAACTTCGCTTGGCCGCCATGTTGGTTTTCTAGTCACCAGGTTTTTGAAAGTCCCATAGGTCAACTTCTAGTAGGCCCTTTATCACCGTATACAATTTCAGGGTGATACGGTAATAGTTTCGGAGATACTGAATGCCGGTGAAATATTTCGCACAGCCGCCATGTTGGATTGGTGAGACATAATAACATTTGAAGGGCACGGTCGGGGTCGGCCAGAATATTGCTATGCTCTTACCGAGTTTCATTGTAATCACTCCAGCCGTTTAGAAGTTATTAGGGGGACACACCTCTCTCTCTCTCTCTCTCTCTCTCTCTCTCTCCCTCACACACACACACACACACGCACACACACGGATAAAAGGTGATCTCATAAGTCTATTTTTTTCATAAAATGAAAATAGGCTAAAAACAGATAGCACACACTAATACAGTCATCACAATTAACACCGGTTATCAGACAGAATCTACTGTACAGGCCCGGAGGGCTGTACCCCCTGAAAGCCACCCCCCATCATCTACTAAAAACCACCCCAACTGGCAAACATCATAAGACCAGAACATTACCTTTACACGGCAAGAGGCGACCACCCAGCTCGGGAGGTTAGCCAACCACTTGCAACACATTCATAAACATTAACACTACAACTAACTGGGGCAGCTACGTCAACGGAATGCTGACTAAGCAACGGCAGGAACTATAAGAAGGGAGGCTTTTTTGGAGCATTATCTGTCATACAGTGTGTGTCGCCGAAGGCCCTAGCCGACAACTGTTCCGGCTGCATCATCAGGTGAGACTCAGCAAGTGTTCAGATATCCTTTACTTTGTAAACACCCATCCACTATCTTGTACACTTAACTTGTATCATTACTTACATTCCCCTAAAAGGGACTTACAATTTCACACTCACTGACCAATAAACACATGGTCAGTAAACTACACTTGTCTTGATAATTACACGCCTCTTTACAACCTCATACCCTTCCTGACTCTCGTCACGATTGGCCGTGACCATAGTAGCCAGTAATTGCTTGCTCAGATTTCATTGTGCTTCCCGCAGGCGACTCGACTACATAACGTCGAGCCGCTGACGTAAGCACGCCTATTGTATCACTCATTCCGTCCAGCTGGCAGGCCGATGTATTAGCCTGCATTTATAGGTCCATCCCCTAAGCGACACTTACGTCTCTGCAGGAACACCCCTTAGCGTTTAAGTGCTAAACAACACACTACACTGGTAAGCTCACCCAGCTACGGGAAGCTACCCTCTCCTAGAAACCACCTTCCAAATTAGTACAATAACATAAGTGTTTTAGTCCTAACTACCCCCCCCCACAACTAAGGGATCTAAAACACTACACACACGCAAAGTACACGGGGCTACATGACCGCGTTGTCGCAGCCCCTAAACTTAAGAACCAACCAACCAGTATTTGTCTAACGTAGAAATGGGAAACCACGGAACGAAACTTCTACTTGTAGCCTAGATAAGAAGCAGTTCATTACACAAAGGCTCTTCTGGATCGCTTGAATAGGGTACGACAATTAAAAATAAGACTTTGAAATTTTGCATGGCCGGTATCTTGAATTTTTTAAAACAATGTTCCTCCTGAAGAGAACTGCATTGATGTGCTGCTCTTTCCAAGGCGATTATCTTTGAAGTCTTTCGCATTTGGCCGCTGTCACTGTTTTGTTCGAGAGCAAGTCTCAGAGAGTGGACTCACGTCAATATGTTTAGCTCTAAACAAAGAATCGCTGTGCAGATCAAGGGTTCTCAGGTGTTGATTTTCTCGGAAAATTACTTCAAATGTATCTTCAATAATGGTATTTGACATCTGAATCAATAGCGAACCTCTTGAAATGTCGATGTGCTCCATCCGTTGGCACCTCTATAGGTAAAGCCCTGCGCGGATGCGGATATCCGCGGATAAACCCGCGGATATCCGCAACATTTTTCGCCATGCGGATATAGTTTTCATGGCTATGCGGATAGCGGATAAGCTGCGGATAATGTTTGGAGTAAATTTGCGGATAGTTTTTAGAATACAATCCGAACTTGTTGAATATCAAGGGGAAAGTTGGGTAATTGTGCGCACCTATGTTTTTCGAGTTGGTAATACAACTAGCAACTCAGTTCACTGCTACCCTTAGGCTGTCATCGTACTTATCACATAGGGACAGTCAGCATGATGCCAGTTGCTATGTGATAGCCGTGAGGCTTGGATGAAGAACTGTACACGTTGCATGTTATTTTCTGTAGCCAGCAAATAAGAAGGTAAGCCTACAGTTGTGATTCAATTATTTAAAATTAAATGCAGTTTTAAATGCCAGTTTTACAGTGTTTTTGCAGGTATTTATTTGTCAATATAATACATTAGTTTACCGGGATTCATTGAGTTACATTTTAAAAGCAGAGTGGTGTAATGGTGCGCAGAACATACGATACAAGTAAATACAACGCGAAATTAATGGCAAAATATTTCGTGTTTGTTCTCCAGATGCCAAGAAATTATACGCGGAAAACGGAGAAAATATGCAGAAAGCTCTACGTGCAATTAAGGATGATGGGAGGAAAATAAGGGAAGTGGGGAGACGTTTCAACATTTCCGAGTCAACCGTACGAAAGCATTTGCTACAAAATAGGCTTGCTCTACCTCGTCTAGGCCGTAAATCTGTTTTTACCAACGAAATGGAGTCACAATTATCCGAATGCGTTTTGACATTGGCAAATTTATTTTACGGCTCAACGCCCACCAAGCTTGTCAGACGATTTGCGTTCAAGTTTGCAGAGGAGAATAAGATTCCCCATAATTTCAATAAATTTAAAGGTCTAGCAGGCAAAGATTGGTTGCATGGGTTCTTAAAGAGAAATCCTGCATTAACGTTGAGACAACCTGAAAAAAAAGCCTAAATTGGATTGCCTCCTTGCTGACGAAACGAAGATATTTTATTCTAATTTCCAAAACTGCAGAATGTTAGTATCATTGCATTGTTATCCTATTGTAAAAAACATTGGAATATTCTAATATTAATGCACAATGCAAATTTCAGCCAATTCACAATGTATTATTATGGCTTTCCAACATTCATCCCATGTGCACAATTCCCCAACCCACACGCATGATTACCCTGCAGGGTGGGTAATGGTGCGCAAGTGCATATTTGCGAGACTTTGAATTATAATCCACCAAATTTATTTTTGAATTAAATTTGATTCTCCACATCGAATATAGGGTTACTAAGGCTCCCTTATTCATAACTGCAGCTGTGTTATCTATTAAGAGACCATCACTAGACAGATTCCTGCGCACAATTCCCCCACTATCCCTTACTAGGGCCCGGATGTTTATGACTTTTTTTCGTTATGTTTTTTCATGACAAATGTAAAATGATGATTTACGCTAATTCCCCTCAAATTATGTCATTAAGGATAGTCAACACTCCGAACTGAAAAGGGTAGCAAATCGGGCTGTATAACATTCATTTTAAACATAATACATGGCATACATAGCCTAAGGAAACTACTTCTGCTCAAATGTCCAAAAGATAAAGTATAAAGCAACACATTGAAAATATTATTGTAATGCCAGTAGATTCAGATAACAAACGTGTGGATAAAAGTCGTATGGATGCGGGGCGGATGCGGATAACAGTCGTGCGGATGCGGGGCGGATGCGGATAACAGTCGTGCGGATGAGGGGCGGATGCGAATAACAGTCGTGCGGATGCGGGGCGGATGCGGATAACAGTCGTGCGGATGAGGGGTGGATGCGGATAACAGTCGTGCGGATGCGGGGCGGATGCGGATAACGTTTTGTTTATCCGCGCAGGGCTCTATCTATAGGGAGGAGATAATTTTGTGGGGGCTCTCAGTTCTCGCAGCAAGGAATTGCAATTCTCTTCATATATAAGGGACATAGTGCATGGTCCACTACCCCAGCGGTGGTCCGGGCAGGTCACCAAGAGCCCGCTGATGCGTCTCACTTGGTGCACATGGGTGAAATCCCGCAAAAGAAACGGCAAAAACCTCCAGGAATTGCTGGTTATTTTATGAAAACAAATTACTTGTGGGAACGAGGAGAGTCATTGCAAGAGCGCTTCGTCAAGCTGGTATGGTGTATGGGTAGTGTTGAGTATATCTGGAGACACACAGTGGTGTCTTACTTGGTTTGAAGGGCAGAGAGATGTACTGCAATGAATGGATGTCACATTGAACACCGATGTGTTCAATGTTTCATATCTAGGAAAATAGGCGCTGTAGGATCCATTATTATTTTCAGTTGATGCATACTTAGTTAGTTAGTTAGTTAGTTAGTTAGTTAATTAGTGAGTTAGTTATTGTTGTTTTAAGGGGCGGAAATACGAGGTGATATGCCACTTTGATGCTTACTATCATCTTACATATTAAAACTGTTTTACACCTGCTAATACTCAATATGCTACAAAACTTTATTGGAACATGTTTTCGATCCTTAAATGGGATCTTCTTCAGCTTATGTGCTTAGCCTAATATCTTCATATGTATTATTTAAGAAAACGTGCCCTTAATAACCATAAGCAAATAACCAGTGATGGACGAAGCTAAGAGGATAAAAAAAGTAGGTTGGCTCAGGCAAGGAAAACATTTCTACAGAAAAGGAATCTGTTGACATCGATTATAGATTTAGGTATTAGGAAGTCATTTTTGAAAGCCTTTGTCTAGAGAGTGGTAATTTATGGAAGTGAAACTTGGACTATTGGTGCAGCCGGAAAGAGGAGAATTGAAGCGTTTGAAATGCGGTGTTACAGGAGAGTGATGAAAATCAGATGGGTAGATAGGGTTACAAATGAAGAGGTATTTAGACGAATGGGAGAGGAGAGATGTTTCTGGCGACTGCTAATGAAGAGAAGAGATAGGTTGATAGGACACATACTAAGACACCCAGAAATAGCAAGCTTAGTTATGGAATGAAGGGTCGAAGACAAGAACTATAAAGGTAGACCAAGGTTAGAATATTTATTTATTTATTTATTTATTTATTTAACAATTATTAGATACAACCATGAAAAGGTCATTTTACACTAATAATTTAACAATTTCAAATAATAATAACAAAAACAACAACAACAACAACAATAACAGGTAACAATTGGCAGTGACGGCAGAAAGGATAAATCTCGGGAAGGACGCAGGGAGTGATTGGGGTAGTGAGTGATTAGGAGGGCGAGGGGTTAGGAAAAGAGGGTGAAAGGGATCTTCTAATGTTATGTTTGAATGTTCGATAGGGAGAGAATATGTCAATGTTTGGAAGGGAGTTGCTAAGGGTAGGTAGACGGTGGAAAATAGAGCGCTTCTGTACTTCAAGACGTGGGCGAGGTACGTGGTGTAAATGGTTCTGGCATGTTGAACGGGAGGGAACATGAAGTGGGAAGTAACTTAAGAGCATGTTACATTTTGTGTAACCATTCATAATTTTATGTAAGAAACACAGGTCCGTAAATTGTAGACGGCTTCTCAGGTCGATTACATTGAGCTGGTTTAGAATATCGGATTTGGCGAAGTGCCTTAGTGAAGGATTGCGAGCTTTGACAATTGATATGAAGAAATTAAAGACACTGTTCAATTTAGAAATATTGGTTATAGCCGAAGTAGACCAGATTGGAGAAGAGAAATCTAGGATAGGGAGAACATATGTGGTGAAGTATAATTTAAGTGCAGTGAGGTCTTTAATTTCTGTGAATCTGTATAGAATGCCGAGACTGCGCATTGCGCGAGATTTGATATGGTCAATGTGGGGAGAGAATGTCAGTTTATCATCGTGAATAATACCTAAATCTCTCACCTGAGAAACCGTATCCAATTTATTTCCACATATTTTATAGTTCGCCTGATTTCCAGATTTCAGTAGTGAGAAAGACACATTGAAGCACTTTTTCGGATTTGGGGATAACTTCCATTTGTTGAACCAATCAGTACAAGTATTCACTGCTTCCTGGAGGTCAGCGTGGTCGTCAGAATTGGAAATTTTTCTGAATATCTTGAGGTCATCAGCGTATAGAAGAAGGGAACACGGAGAATTTTGCACACATGTGTTTATATCGTCCATATACAGCACGAAGAGAAGGGGTCCCAGGATACTGCCCTGAGTTACTCCGGATAAGACTGGGAGCCAGGACGATACAGACCCTGGAAGCACTACCCGTTGTTGCCTATTGGACAGGAAGCTTTTTATTAGGGATAGGAAGGATCCATGTACGTTGTATCGTGAAGCAAGCTTGTGGAGGAGAAGGAAATGGTTCACGGAATCAAATGCTTTGGCCAGGTCGACGTAGATTACATCTAGCTGAGATTTTTGATCTATTGCAGAAATTATGTGATGGTTCAGAACAGTCAGATTTGTTAAACATGATTTTCCAGGGACGAAGCCATGTTGTTCTTCTGAGAGGTGTGGTTTGGTGAAAGTGAGGAGACGGCAATGTATTATTCTTTCGAAGACTGAAGAGAGTATAGGGACGATAGATATAAGTCTGTATGAGGAAATTTCATGCTTGCTGCCTGATTTAAAGACAGGTGTGACATCAGCTCTTTTCCATGAGTCAGGAAAAGTGCCGGAAGTCATGCACCAGTTGAGTATCATGGATAAGGGGATGCTGAGAGATGCAGAGGTGTTTTTCAGGAATATAGGGCTTATGTCTGATGGTCCGGTAGATCTGTTTGCGGGAAGACTTTTTAAAATATTTTGAATTTCATCGGGGGTCGTTGAAATTTGAGACAGTGAATCAGAACAGACGCTGGTAAGCTGAGGGGGACTGGGGATTGGCACGGGAACTGAAAAGGTTGAATGGAAATATTCATTGAAATGTGTGGACCTCAATTCAAACAGATGTAAAACAGATTGCCTCGGATGTAGGGTGTGGTAGCTATGTAGAGATGAAACGATTAGCTCAGGACAGGGAGGCATGGAGGTCTTCATCAAACCAGTCAAAAGACTGAAGACTCAAACAACAACAACAACAAACAAACACTGTGACGAAATGGGCGTTCTTACAATATTCATTAATTTTGAAAAGCGTTATTCGTATTAAACGCAAAAAGCAAAAGTATAAAGTTATAATTCAATATAATATACAAACATTTTGTCTTTATTTCTAGAATTCTTAAGTGGAATGGGTCTTGTGGAGGTCATATTCAATTTGAAGTCTATTGGCACGTTAAAGATACCCTTCGGGGCAAAATTTCGGCACCCCGGCGTCTCTAAAAGCCAGAGTAGTTGAAAGGAACGTAAAACCAATATCATTATTATTATTATTAATCAATTTGAAGTCGCCTATCCTTCTTAAAGTCTTCTCTATAATTTTGAATTATCCAGCACGTACTGTATGAAGTTTTCGTAACTTGGTCCCGCTGCGAAACTTTATTACTATATGACTGATCCTGATGCTTTTATTAACTTGTCAACGTCGTTTGGTTCGAAAATTAGGCTAAGCACATAAACTGAAATTCTGCGGGATAAATGCTAAGAAGAAGACATAAGCTGAAAAACATGTTCCAATAAAAATTTAGAACATATTGTGTATTATCAGATGTAAAACAGTTTTAATAATTTAGATCGAAAGCTTTCGTGGCCGGTATCTAGTTTGTCATCTAAGCTTACAGGATGGAGCCGAGTCGGGAAACAATTACCGGTATACGGCGCGGGTCCATCCTGTAAGCCTATATGATAAGGAAGTTTTAATAAGATAACAAAGTTAATACGTATACCTAGCATTATCCAAATATGGTTAATGTTTTTGCCTCATATGCATACTATCATATCTTAAATATTGATACTTTATTTTAACATCCAGTGTACCGTGCTTCGTGTCCTTGCCCTGGAGAGTGACCTTCCACTGTATCGCGATGTGATCAATGATCATTACTCCCCTGACAAAAAGCGTGACAGAGTGATCAATCATCACTCGATGCTAATTAGGTGTGAGAAGCCACAGTATTAATCACAGCATCGTTCGCTACGGACTGCTAGAAAATAATTAGCTAGTATGATGCGATGTGCATCAGATATCACAGGCCTTTTAAAGCCTAAGTCCGTATTTGGCATTCTTCTTCTTCTTTTCAAATCACCCTCTTTGAGGTACGCCAGATCAATCACTTCTTAGATGTTTGTGCTTTCGTTTTCTCCCAATACTTCTTCATTCTGGCTGATCTCCTCTTCCTAGCCTCTTCTGATATCTGTATCGGTTTTCTGGTGTCGTCTCTGGCTTGGAACTTCTTAGTGTTGTCTTTGGTCACGGGTTTGGCTGTACCATTCATTAACATGATTTCAGTAATCTGGAGTTCTGGCAGTCATTTTCCACTTTCGTAAACCAATTAGGTTTAATCTTCTTTTTGGAGAAAAAAAATCAGGGATTTGCTTGGTTATTCGGGCAGGATTCATTCGGTATATTGTGCCCTTATATCTTGAGGCTCCTAGGATGCTGACTCGGACCTTCGGGGACGCGTTCAGTTCTTCTGATTAATTCTACTTAAATCCTAGGGCTATAGTAGGAATCATGGGGTCTTAACCTATAAATCACGTGCAAGTATACCAAACAAAATCTGGAAATTTATTACGATACAAAATGAATTTGAATTAAAATTAAATCCCCCACCTTTACTATTATAAAACTAAATGAATGTAGAAGTCCCATAAAATTGCACGACAACCCCAGGTGTCTGCTCAAATCACCATCTCAAAATTATGGCGAGAAAACACAACAAATATCCATAAGCATCTCACATCTGAAATGTAAACGAAACGATTTACATATTAACTGGGAGAGTCCAAATACACGGTCTCCTTTATCGTATTAACCCTTGTATTTGATGATCGGGCGTCGGTTTAGAAATTAGAGTACAATTTGCGTTGAATAATTTCCTTCCGATCAATCTTCAGGTCATGATCCCCCGCTGAGTTGATTAGTATCAAGTGAGTATCTAAAATACTCCTTAGAACAACAAAATACCTGATGTGCCTACCCTTTACATAATTCACAACAATTAAAGAACTTCCTCCGAAGTACACCAAAGACACGTGTGCCTCACTAATGTACACACCCGAATCCGGGATAAATATGCAAATATAACAAAACTTGTTTGTTATTTTGAAATTTAGGACCTATGATCTTCCTCAAAATTTACCCCCCTTTGATTTCCAATTTCTCCATTTGCCCTTTTTTTCCTCAAGACTAGTGTCTCTGCTGACATTCGTTATGATTTTTTTTTTGTCGTGGTATTGTTATCTGTAATTAATTATATGTACCGTAACATGCATTGACTGTAAACCCGCCATTCGCTCAACTTATGGAATAATGAATTAATTCGATTTGAAATCAAACTATTAATTCCATGCCAACTGACCAGTTGACCAGATGAACACCCAACATTACATTAAGAACCGTCGTTGATTGTTAATTCTTTATGGGGCTTTGCGACATCGTGGTCACCTAGCCCCATGTATTTGGGTGTGTGTGGATTTTTTCTGTTAGCCTGTGTCACTGTGATGTCTGTACTAGTGGGTGTAATGGTTTCTAAACAAGTATTTATTTGTAAATAGAACCCCTCGTGACTGAAATGGAATTCCAGATGTAGTTCGCAAGAATGCAAATACAGTATATTTAAGTCTGAATGGATGAATAAATGAAGAAAGGATTGAATGGATAACTGAAGGGAGGATTGAATGGATGAATGGATGAATTAATAAATGAAGAAATAACTCAATGGTTGAATTAAATAAGGATCGAATGTATTAATTAACGAATGAACAAAGGAAGGATTGAATGGATGAATGAATGAAAAATTATGAAAGGATTAAATGGATGAATGAAGGATCGGATGTATGTATGAATGAATGAATGAATGAAGAACGGATTCAATGGATGAATGAAGGATTGGATGGATGAATGAAGGATTGAATGGATGAATGAATGAATTAACGAAGGAAGGTAAGATAGAATGGATGAATGAATGAATGATTGAATGAATGAAGGAAGGACTGAATGGATGAATGAATGAATCAACGAAGGAAGGAAATATAGAATGGATGAATGAATGAAGGAAGGAAGGATTGAATGGATGAATGAATGAATCAACGAAGGAAGGTAAGATAGAATGGATGAATGAATGAATGAAAGAAGGATTGAATAGATGAATGAATGAATGAATGAATGAATGAATGAATGAATGAAAGAATGAATGAAGTATTGAATGAATGAATGATGAATCAATGAATGAAAGAATGAAGGAAGGATTGAATGGATGAATGAATGAAAAAATGAAGAATGGATTGAATGGATGAATGATGAATGAATGAATGATTGAAAGAATGAAGGAAAGAAGGTTGAATGAATGAATGAATGAAGTATTGAATGGACGAATGAATAGATGAATTAATAAACATTATATAAAACTTAGAAGATTTAGGCCAAGAAAGTAATGAAATGCTAATGAACTTAAGTTTAATTATCATTCCCATATATTGTATTACTGCATTTCTTGTTGCGACCGGGATTCAATGCCCAACTGCAATGATTGATAATAAAAAATAAAAACAAGATGTTCAGTAAAGAACATATAGCCTACTTTCTCCTAAATGTATGAGTATAGTTATAACTCGTTGTTATTATCAAAGAATATAATAGAACTATTCTTTGTTGAAGACCTTAGAAACGATTTACCTCTACCAAACGCCACAACCTAGATAAAAACTGCTACCATCATTTAAGAAAGAAAGATAAGAAGTATCTAAAGAATGTTATGGATCTGCAGACATAATCGACCGGACTGGCGGCGTGGCTCAGCGGTAACGTTCTCGCTTGCTGGACCGTATGTTTCAGGTTCGTATCCTGGCGCAATCAGCTGGCATTTGAGGGTGCACAAATGCGAGGGAGCCGTGTTAGTAGATTTACTGGCACGTTAAAGATCCCCTTCGGGACAAAATTCTGGCACCCCGGCGTCTCTAAAAGCAACAGTAGTTAAAAGGGACGTAAAACCAATAACATTATTATTATTATTATTATTATTATTATTATTATTACATAATCGGCCTGACGCGGGCAACATCCAACTTTGAGTTGAGGCATGTCTTTACACGTCTGGCTGCGTATGACTTTCACAACCCTAATTGAATTAACAAATCTTTCCATGACCCTACAGAGACGTGTGTATACCAACTATGTGGATATTTTCGATTGCTATTTGGCTGAAATAAAAGTATTAATTAATATCCTGAACTAGCACCAACGGTAGAGTTCAGATAGGCTACTATGTGAAATCGTTTTGTTCTTTACTTCAATTAACATTTTCAAATAACGCACAATAGGCTGTTACAAACCCTTTAAAATAAAAAGTAAAAATGTATCGTAGTATCATCTTGTCATTCTTCAAATTCGATGCGCATACAATGCCAATGGTATAGTAATCAATGGAGCCCCACGTAGACTAGTCGTGACATCTAGTGGTGAAATATCGAACAATATAATCCTAACAGAGCGAGTGCATTCTAGCGGCCAGAAGAAGAAACTTTTCAATAAAATCTGGAAGTTAATAAGTAGCGGCGTGCAGTTACCTTTTTGGCAGCTAGATGTCTCGAGTAAATCTGCTGGCGAATTATGTTTTAATTAAATATATATTTTACACCATAATATGCACAATATAACGCTTAATTTTAAAACATCTGAGTCATTACAAAACAATAAACATATAACATTTCAAGCAAAAAAATAGCTCTGATCGGGTTTGAACCATAGGCATTTGAACGATAGGCTAACGCTCTACCACTTTTTTTTTATTAGCTCTTTACAGAATTACAGAATTTTCAGATATGATAAATACCATACTAATACATCACAAGAAATCCAGATAGTGTCCATATTTATCGTACAATTGTCCACTTTCACTAAGCTTCCAACGCTCTTTTTGCAGGTGGTACCTGAGATCCAGGAACGAGAAATGTAGATCATTGTCCATCACGAAGTGTACATATTGGCCCATTATCCACACAATGGCAGTCTGATTAATTTGGGGGAAGGCGGTCACCGACAAACGAACCAACTTCCTGTCATCAAGGTCATCCGTGGGCACATTTAATAGTTGACATACTTTTCCCTTACACCACAGCCACGTGGAGGCAACTTGCGTGCATGATGTGAAGAGGTGTATCGCCGTATCAGTTTGACCACATATAGTACACCATGGGTACGCTTCAAGACGGATGGTATATCGCCGTAGAGCGGTTGGGATGAGATCGTTGAGGAAGATAAAAACCTGGGAGTGTACAGCAGAAGAAATGGTCATAGCCCCAAAATTTTTCCAAACAGTGGGCCAATGGACGTAGAGGGTGGTGGCCTCTATTCGCGGTTTGGAGTGTACCACTTGCCGCAACATGTTATAAATACTTTTCGTCGTTGGAACAGTCCCTGAAGGCATTTGGCGAACAGTTTCCAGAAGGTGCTGTTGATGGTCCCTAAATATCTTCGGCAAAGCTCTATCACAACCACGGGCTGTGTTTCGAATATCTTTGTATAGCGCTTTCGTAAAAGTGTCATGTTGGGAAAGAATGGTGATATCGTTCTTGCAGAGGAGTGCCATGAGCTGTTAGCCCTAGCCCGCCTTGCCGGGATGGGAGATACAACTGTTCCCGTTGTACTCGGAACAAAAATCCTTGCCATATAAACCAACCTGTACATTTTGCCAATTGGCTCTCAAACATTTTGGGAAGTGGGAAAAGTTGTGCGACATACCATATTTTAGAGAGCGCAAACACGTTGAGGACCATGACCCGTTGCACTATATTGAGGTTTCTTTGAGCAAATTGGATCAGCACTCCCCTAACTTTGGCAAAGACCTTAGTCCAGTTTGCCTGCACTGTGTCCAGAAGCGATTGCTTCCAGGTAATGCCAAGAATTTTCACCTCATTTACTATCCGGAACCAGGGCTGTTGGGTAATCACTGAGTTAGTATTGAGCGGAAGCAAAGCAGTATTCTGGGGGTTCTATTGTGCTCCAGAGGCGATATGGTAGAGCTGAAGGACGCTATCGATGTGGGAGATGTCTTCATTATTGCGGATCAATATTGATACGTCATCAGCATAGGCGCACATTCCAAAAACATGTGTGGACAGTTTGTAACCCTGTAGCTTCACCTGGGTAGTCCGAATGAACGGTTCAAGGCCAATGACAAAAAGTAGCATAGAAAGGGGACATCCTTGCCTAACTGATCGTTGTATTGGAATCAGAGGGGAAAGAAAACCGTTGACGAGCACTCGAGACGTAGCATTACAATTTATCATACGAATGTAGTCAATAAGGATTTCAGGAAATTCGAAGTGTTGCAAGACCATGTACAAGTATTCATGACTGATGCGGTCGAAAGCTTTATCAAGATCTAAGGTGAGAAAACTCATTGGCTCAGTGGGGAGCATTTCGGCTTTTAGGTGTAGGTCCCGTAGTATCGCTAAGTTTGTTAACATAGTTCTTCCAGGAATACTGCAACATTGTTCATCACCAATGATATCAGGTAGAACAGTCTTCAATCGGCATGCAAGTACTTTGGTAAGGACTTTATAGTCACTGCAGAGCAGAGTAACTGGTCGGAAGTCACCAACTGCCATGGGAGAGGATGTTTTTGGTATGAGGACTATGGTACCCTCGTGATGTGATTGACAAAGAGCACGACGTTGGAGAATGGTACGCAGGACATGACAAAATTCTTTGCCAATGAGAGACCAGAAGTGTTTATACATTTCATATGGCAGGCCATCAATGCCAGGTGAGCGGTTGTTTGGGAGTTGCTTAACCACAGAGTGAATCTCTTCATCCGTAATATCCGCGCTGAGCAGAGTTTTGTTGTCCGGAGATAGTTGGGTACTGCAAGATGACAGCAATAGGGTCACCTGCTGTGGATCAATGGGAGCCTTAGCGTAGAACCGTTGATAAAATAATGATATTTCACGACGTATAGCGTCAGGGGAGGTGACGACACTTCCAGTACTGGTGCGGAGGCGGTGGATATATTTACGTTGCCGCTTACGTTGTCCTTTGGCGATATGGTATACACTTGCACTATCGTCCGGGAGCACTGTACGATCTTTTAAAGCCACGTTTATATGAGCGAGCGTTCGTTGCTGTAGAGACAGGAGCTTGGTTTTAACTTCCCGGATCTGGTCATATATACGCTCCCCAGCATCAGATCTTTGCTGGAGCTGGCGAAGAACTCGATAGTAAAATTCAACTGTATCCCGTCTTTCCCGACCTCGTTGGTAAGATATGTTCTTAAAGACGCGGCGGATCCCTGGTTTAACTAAAATATCCCACCAGTCTGCGCAGTCGTGAAATTTGCATTTTTGTTGGACCCATCGAGTCCAGTGTTGTCTGAAAATATCTTGGCATTCCTCCTCCAGTAACAGCGAGCAATTCAGCTTCCAATAACCTCTTCCTATGTGAAATATGGGATGGGGGTAAGAGATTGTACATACGACAGCATGATGGTTAGTGAAACTGGCAGGTATCACTTCATATCGTCTAGGCTGGATAAGTTCCTTTGAAAAGTAGATGCGGTCAAGTCGTGATGAGGAGTTGTGACTTATACAGGTGCAATGGGGCAGGGGCACCCTTAAACTATCCACAGCATCAATGAGGTGTAGGGAGGTAAGAAGGGTCCTGAGAGCCGGGTTGACACCTTGGTATGAGCTAGTGGAATCTTCTGGGCGTTGAATACAATTGAAATCCCCTGCAAAAATAAGTTTTTCCTTAACGTCGTGCAGATGAGGCAGTATACTCTGTTGAAAGAACATTTTCCGTTCCACACGTTTATTGGACCCGGATGGGGCATATACATTTATCAGGGTGGTATTGTTTAAGTGTCCAGATATTATGCGTCCTGATGGATGACATAGCACACCTTCAAGTGGGATATCATGTCTTATGAGGAATCCGGTCCCTCTATTCGTATAACCGGTATTGATGTATTGTTTGTAGAAGGCAGATATGGGCAAACAGGGTAGAGCAACTTCTTGAATGAAGGCAATGTCAATGTCTGCATCTCGAAGGAATCTCTCCAACAGTTGAAATTTCAGAGGGCATTCTATTACATTGATATTCACAGTGGCCACAGTGAGAAATTGCGCCATTAAGAGAAGTATAAAAGTTGTGCTAGACATACTAGAAGGTGGACTCGAGAAAAAAAGGAAAAAAGAAAAAAAGACACAGGTGAGAAATATACTGGTGCACTATGTCAAATTAGGTTGAGATAGTTCCTTATGACTGCCATTCATAGGCCGGCTGTCAGCGGTTGAGAGCGTTCGTGGGTCCCTAGATGACGTAGAATGAAGATTTTGTTTCTTTTTCACAGCTGCGTGAACGTTTGTAGAGCCAGTTTGATTCTTCGGGGCTGGTACGGCAATCGAGGCATTTGTTTTAATCTTCTTAGAGACGTTCTCGGATCCCCGATCAACCTGCTTAAGTGAGTCGGTAGGGACCAGCGGTGGGGGCAGTGAAGACAAAATTTCTGGGCAGCCTGTAGTGACGGCATAGTGGGTTCTAAGGCTGCGATACAGGTTGCTGATAGCACAGGGGCACTCTGTGGCTCGCTGTTCTGGTCAGGGCATGTACCAGTTCTGCGTCATATGTATCCGAGGTCACTTTTGGTGTTGTCCCAGCTGACTGATCAATAAGCATGTTTTCATATGACGTTTGCTGCGTCACAACTTCCGAGTATTGTACACGTCGTTGTTGTGTAGGAGTTATACCGAGGGGAATCATTTTCTTTGGGCAGTTGATACGTAGATGTGTGGTAGCATTGCAAATTAAACAGGTCTGTTTCTGTCCATTATACGTTATATAGCCAGAATGGCCACTAAAAGTCTCAGTGGAGGGGATATCTTGTTTGATTTCCATAGTGACGGCACGTATTCCATTATACACCGGGAACTGATAAGCAGAAGACCATTGTTCTTTCCTGACGTCACTCACAGTGCCATATTTCGACAGGACAGATTTGAAAATTTCAGGTGGAACTTCGAGTGGGACATTAAATATACGCACTGTGGTAAAATTGGAATCCGCTGTGGAGAGCTTAACATTTGTCATTTCGCCTGAGTCATACTGAAATTTAATAGGATCTGCAAAAGTATTTAACAATTTCTGATAAGTAGATATGCTGATTACCTTAATGTACATGGTTTTTTCGTGCGCATTTAACTGGATGGCTTCTACTTGGTCGACCGTCAAACGGAGGGTATCGCCAATCCAGCGGTGAATTTCTCCTGGTGAGGGGCGAGAACTCTGCTTGTCCCATTGGCAGCGTACGGTGTTTTTTCTCTGGTATCCGGACATGATTTTTAGCGGGGTTTTCTGGGTTTCTGGTTTTGTTGTCCTATCTGGAACACTACTTGAAAAAGTATTGTCCGAATGACACACGGAAGGTCAGTACACACGTGGAACTAGGGAAGCACCGGTATTAGGAACCGTACACTCTTCCAATGCGGACACACAGCGCGCACACACGTACCTCACTCGGCCACGACTAGTGACCAACTATACCACTGAGCTAATTGTGTCAACGAATATCGTTCTATATAAAATGACTTACATAGAACTTGTTAGCAAATAATGATTTATACTAAACGATTTCATCACTGGAGTATATTATTTATATATAAAGCATTTCATACAAAGTTTATTTATTTTGTATCATTACGCTATATTGCATGCAATACTCAAATTAGTGAAATATAAGTCAGGCACAAGATATCCGCTGCCATCTTGTCTTATTACTGAATCGGCTCAGCTTTTTAAAATCACGTCTGCACTATAGTATTACAAAATAAACTTTTAATTTCGAACGTGCCTCTTCCTTTAGATCAGTTAAAACGATTCTCGGCTCGATAATCGGAACTGGTGGGTCCCATGATATGGATTATAAAGTTTGCATAATTCGAACGGCCGCCATCCTGAAATGGTATGGCGGACGACCTTGTAGTTTGGTCACAAGACGCATCCTATACGAAGGTATGTTGTTTCCAAATTTGGTAGAGATCGGATGATTTGGTTAGTCATTATTTGATTTTACGTTTTGAACGTTTGAGTGGCCGCCATTTAGTTGTAGTAAAGATGGCGGCGATATAAAACATGACACTGAGGTGTCCTTTGCTAGTGCTACCTTTGTACCAAATTTCGTTCAATTCGCATTCACCGTGTTCGAATTGATAGGGGGGGACAGACATTCAGAGTACACACACTCACACACACAGACACACACACACACAGACTCACACACACACACATACACACACACACAGACTCACACACACACATACACACACACAGACAGACACACTTTTTTCGCCCTGTCTTGATCTCATAAGTCTACTTTCATTTTTTGCAAAAATCGAAAGTAGGCTAATAATTTAAAGAATTATTTTTACCGTCAGCACAACCTGCAGGGTACCCACGAGCGTCGCCTTGGAATACCTGCTCCAGGCCTCCCAGGAGGACACATGCACACTTCCAATTCTTTTCAGACACTGTGCTGTACAAATACCGTACTCTTTTCACCGTCAGCATAAGCCTTGGCCACACCTGCATAACGGATGCACAAATGTTGTTCCAAGCGCTTGATTTTAGCGACCACATTGATTTACCGGATTAATTCAGAGCCGAAGTTCAAATTGGCCAGCATGACTCCCACATTCGTCAGTCATTTCATCCTTCACTTCCATCTATATGCCTTGTGCAGTGATCGACGTAATAAATGTGATTGCTGTTATTAATTCATTTTAGAGGTTTTGGACACTAGCCCCATGTGCTTTGAAGCATGTTGACTTTGATAACGTGTAATTTTAATGGATGGCAACCACGGGGCTTCACATGAGCCCGGCATTCGATTCACTCACTTATGGCAAGCTCTTCTACTCATCTTTTATATTAGCCTCTCTTGGTCAACATTCGTTCTCTTACTACTCTGTCACTAATAGAGCATCCTAACCTAGCTTTGCTTTAATTTTTGCCCATTGCGTAGTGGCTAACATTCTTGGCTGCCACCATGGAGGCCCGTGTTAGATTCCCAGCTCTGACAAGAAATTTAATTCTGGTCTCATGAATGGAACGGGGTACACTCAGCTTCGTGAGACAAAATTGAGAATACGCGGCTTCGATTCCTACCACAGCCTTCCTGGAAGTGGTTTTCCCTGGTTTCCCACTTCTACTCCAGGCAAATGTAACGTAAGGCCACGGTCACTTCCTGCTCAAAATCGTACCTCGATTTGGAATATCCCGGGCCCCCCTCTATAATCAAATTCTGTAAATTTAAATTGTAATTTTCGTAAATTTGCATTGACTGATTTTGCGCATTTTTTTCACAAAATGTTCATCACGAAATCAATGTACAAGAACATAGAAACCAGCAAGCAATAATAATAATAATAATATTTGTAGCATGCTGAACTGCTATGCCCAAGATTGCAGGTTTAAACCCGGTCGAATTCGTCGGATTTTTAAAAGTGTTAAAATCCTTCATTATGCCTTTATTCGGAGGGGGAGTAAAGCCGGCGGGCCCATGTCATAGATTTATGGTGTGTAAAAGAACCTATCACTTCAATTGGTGGTGTGTAGCCAAGATTTATAGGTTATTTGGTTAGAAACGCTCTCAAGAAACGCCGCTGGGTATGAGTTACAATGGCATCTGGTAGCCAAAGTTGGAACTACTTGAAATTGAACTAGTTAGGTAGCCTACGGGCATTCAATTGAAATGTCCTGATATGAGCAGTGGTTGCAATAAATAGGCTACTGTATAGTAATATTTCAATTATATATTCCTCTAAATCCAGGTATATTTATTATCACAAGCAGAGCGTGAATTACCATCAATATAAATAATGCTGGTATGTTAAGTTTACAACAATGAATCTGGAGGAATGCACGCAAACTAGCAGAAGTACCCATTTTTCGAACGGTATTCGTGTAATAAATGGAATTGTATTGCATCTTATAGCAATAGATGGACCTGTGAGTTTCTGTTGCCATGGTTACCGGCTTGCTTTCTTTCATTACCGGTATTGTATTAAATGAAATTAATTTTCTGGGAATATCTCAAAAACTGTTGATTTTAGGGCCTTAAATGTGGTTTTCGGGGTCTCTTTAGGACCCCCGAGTTTCGTTTCTCGTATTGAGGGGCTGAACATGAGCTTTGTCACGCCCTCCTACGCCTATTTCAGCAAGTATTTTAAGGGGGTAGGTCCCTTTTTATGAGAGATACATAGAAGAGTTGCATCAATGACTAGTGTCGTGCCTCTGAAGGATATCTGTACCAAATTTTACGGTGATCCACCCAGCCGTTCTCGAGATATAAGGGAACAAAATTGTCCACAGACAGACAAACAAACAGATGTACAGACAGACAAAAAAATATTTTCGCGCGTATCCGTCATAAAACAGTCTGAAACGCGTAAATAACGCAAATTTCAGTAGAAATTCAGAAAAAAGAGACAAACTTCCATTTTTATATATGAGATTCAATGTTTATACCTGACAAGCACGCACCAATGCATTATTTTCAATTAACAAAAATAAATATCAGAGTATAGCCATCAAAAACTAGGTAATAATTTTCATTGAATTCACTACTGTGTTTAGTTTTGGCGTTTGACATATCTAAATTTGCCCCGATGAGGTAACACTGTAAGCATGCTCAGTGTTCAGCTTTAAAGCTCTGCAGATCCCCTTCGATATGAATAATTCTAGAACTTCAGTGATACTCGTAAAAGCAATATGCTTTTTTGTCGTACACAAAATTGAAAAGAAAATGCATTTATCGGACCGTAATTTCATCGCGTTTACAGTATTTTACTTGGGGAAAAAATTCACATTGAAAAAAGCTGTTGTCCATGAACTCGGAAACAGGTGGATTCGAATTCCATCGCCAGTGATTCTAAGCTTATTTTCCAAGATTCGTCGTTTTAACCCTATAGCCAAAGGCTGTAGTTGCACCATCGTACTTTCATTTCCTCCCCAATTCTATCCCAAATTATTTAAAAATATATTATTAACTTCAGATATACTGTAGATTGTCGGACAGAGCTCTACACGCACAGTAAGTAGAAAGGACTGATAACCACGACGTCCTCAGACCCAAAAATTAATCAACAGGAAGTTCATTTTACTGAACTGCATGTTAAAAGAGGTACAAATGGTATGCTGCACACTGTGCAGTACTACGACCTCTGTGACATGTGACGCTCTTTTCATAATGAAAACATGATTTTTACACAGAGTCAAGACTTATTTTAAAATATGTTTTACATATAGTGTTTTTATATTGACATTCTTACAATTTGCTGCCCTTGAAAAGTCACGCCACTGGGTCTAAGCCTAAACACTGGTAAGTGTTTTGGTTGAACGGCGATCACACATCTTTGTACATTAAACAAAGCAAAATATATTTTCATAATTAGCCACAGGTATACTCATACGTAAGTCAAGTTATTATGTGCTATCAGTAGATTGTAGCTGATCAATGATTGGTTTCACAAAAGAAGAACAAGCGAAATTGAACTATAGTTTGTAATTTGCAGTCAGTGGATTTCTTATAATTTAATATTGCTTTGCAGTAAGCAAAACTAGAGCCAGGTTCTCCTAAAAATCCCCAACCCTATCTATGACTGGTGACCATCAGGGGCGGATTTAAGCCAAGATCATGGCAGAGTGGACACACAGGGGATCTGGGGGATGGAATATCACCAAGCTCAGAGTGGGGTCCGTGGGTCATCCTCCGGAAAATTTTGCAAAAATTATGTCCAAATTATTGAGTTATAGGCCATTTGGGTGATTAGATTTGTGATATTTTGGAGTAAAAATGTGGTGACCATTGAAATTTAGTGGCTATAAAAAAGACTCTCCGATATTGACGTAAAGGCTCTCGCACCTTCAAGAAAGACCCCGCAGTGTAGCTCACCAATGACCGTGCTGGGAGCCTATAGCAAGTCTGCAGATCGGACTTCGAATCCCGGTGCTGACAGCGGCTATCCTGAGTGTGGTTTTCACACTCCCTCCAGACAAATGCCGGGATAGTACCTTATTTCAAGTCCAGGGACACCTACCCCACGCTTAACCCTAATAATTACAGTAATAGTCGCGACGGCAAACGCTTTCCCATTCGGTAACTAAGAATACGGCATACGATTGATCATGTCACAGAGGCCATAGCACAGTACAATGTATACCCTGCTTTCCGTCCAGCGGTGGATGGTTTTAAGAGGGTCTAAGTTTCTACTCTCCAAGACAAATATCTACAACAATGTTACCAATACACCTCTCTCGTTATACAACAACCATTGGCCACCACCTCAGTCCACACAATTCGCTCTGTTCGTTGTTTGAGAATCTTGTAATTGACTTCATTAATATTTGTGAATACTATTCCTTTACAGTCAACTTCATTCAATAATGTGGAGGCCTTCAGAAACAAACCGGAAAATTAACGCTTCAGCAAATACTGAATTATATCTAGAGTAGGCTACTAGTTAATACAAACGAACCCCAACCGAGCGACAATGGTTCATTACCCGCCAGTGATACTAGACCTACTAGTTACCAAGTGCACGGGTTAAATGTCGTCAACCCCTAAATGAATTAACAACTGTAACGACAAATAGGCCTATTATTAACTGTCGAGTAAGACTACGAATGACACCGCAGTCGGGAAGCCGAATCCTGCATTCCTGCCACGGCTTCGTCAGGACCCGGAGCCATTTCTAAGTCGTAGATAAATGAGCAACTAATTTTATGTTAAACGGTACTGAGACGTTAACGCGTATCACGAAAGGGCTTGATTCACAAGTGAAAGTATCTCTTCGCGTCCTGAAAAATAAGTACTTTGCAGATCGATGCTGCTCTTTGGAATAAACGGCGTAGAAATTTCCAATATTAATAACAGCCAGCACCAGCTCAAAACAAAATTCTATTTATATTAATATTCGACAATACTTCATTTTAATTCTCTTCTAAATTAAGCATAGTTCAATTATTTGCTGTTAGGAAAATCTGCGCGGTTGCCTACATGCAATATATTAATTTCTCCATCGTCATGCACACCACTAACGTTACTTATTGTTGTTTCAAGGGGCGGAACAGCTAGGTCATCTGCCCGTACCACTGACGTTCCATGAGAGGAATTGGAAAACAAAGTTCAGTGCCCTAGCTTAACTGTCAATTTTCTCCTGGTTAATTAAACACTCAGTCCAGAAAAATACTCGAATGTTACCTTAGTTTCAGCCTTTGGATACATTTCCCAACTCTACCCTACCAATAGTAATGTAGGTTTTCAATAAATCCCTTAATCAGAAGTTATTTGCACACGAACCCAAGTATCTAGGATTGTTGATTGTATCGAATGAACCAGAAATAATAATAATTATACTGCACCTAAACATACAGTTTATTCAAATGTTAGCATTGCCACTGTGGGTGAGTGGATAGCGTGTCGGTCTACTAACCCCAAGATTGCAGGTTCGCCCCTGGCCGTGGTAAGTGATTTTTGAAAGGCGGCAAAAATACGACACGCATGTCATACGATGTTGGCATGTCAAAGAACCCATTTGAATTCAGTAGGCCGAGTTCATAATGGCAAAATTAATCTCGGGAGTTTCCGCCAACACAAAGTTCCTCATTTCTCTACAATAAAGCGCTATGTTCAAGGAGCTTAGATATCTAGCATCTAACCTCCTTGACTTTCATAGTTAAGGAACAACGAAATTCGACACGCAAGCTACCCACTGGGTGTCAAATAACAAAGCTTGCACCTGGCACCCGAGGCCATACGATATTATTATTATTATTGTTTTCTCAATTCAGTATACGAGAAGATCAACAATTTTGCATGCATTTCTTCTATCTACGTTTGACAACAGAATCATCCCACCCTTTCGCAACATATTTAGCCAGCAATGATAATTTTTCACATAGTGCGAATGTGAATTACTAAGGAACGATGATCTCGCTGTTCTGCCCCTTTTATCAACAATAACTATAAAGTGAACTACTGTGTGGACGCTACTTTAAAATTTATTTTACTTACCTGCCTGCACGGCATACGATACGTCTAGCTAGACAATATATTCATTTCAGACACTATCACCTCTAAATATCTAAGCTCGACGTGACGCACCAAACACACCAGGGCAGCCCAGGCTCTCGTCGCCTTGGCGAAATAAGTGAAGGGATGAGAAAGTTATTTGAAGGATTGGTGCATAACCCGAATAAGCTAAATTTAGAATCCGAGAACAATACATAGCGAAGCCCCATCGCCTAAGTTGATCGTTTTGAGACAGTTGTTCTTCCCACTAGGCCTTTGTAAATGAAAATATTGTCCACTTGACAGAATAAGTTTTTCAATCCTTGTAACTTTGTTCACAGACAGTCCATTGCATTCACTAAAGGATTGCCAGTAGACAATTCAAGTCACATAAAGGCAATAATAAATAAATGCCTGATCGGACTCATCCTCCTAGGACGCCGGGCCCCCCAGGGAGGGTCGGGCCCCGGGGCACCAGCCCTGCCTGACCCCCCTCTCGTCAAGCCTGCAGGCATCACAGTCTTCTTCTTTTGCTTTAGCGATTGTCCCGCCTCGTGGCAGGGTTCGCTATGTGAATCCGCTGTCTCCACTTTACTCGGTCATGGGCCATGTCCGGATGAAGTTTGACGCCTTCCAGACACCTGTGCAGAGTATCGGCCCAACGTTGTCTCGGTCGCCCCTTTGGTCTTTTCCCGGCGACCTCTAGTGTGTAGCCTTGTTTTGCAATGGTGTCCGCTCTTGACCGTAGCACATGCCCAAACCATCGCAAACGACCCTCATGCATTTTGTTGTTAATTGCAGCGACACCAAATCGTTCCCTTATTATTTCATTGGTGATGTGATCCAACCTAGTAATGCCACCTGTCCATCTAAGCATCTTGGTCTGCATGACACTTAGCCGACGTTCTGCTTCCTTGGTGATCGGCCAACATTTAGTACCATAAAGCGCCACGGGACGTATGGCAGTGCGGTAAATCTTCGATTTTAGGTGGTCTTTCACTAGCGATCACAGTAAAACAGGTTATCATATCAGACAAATTCTACACACACCCAAGTACACGGGGCTAAATGACCACAAAGTTCAAGTCACTCGAATGAAATTATAAATAACATCTCTTCCACCTACAGCCGAACTCATTAACCTCTTAGGTACTCTCTCGTGACCCAATCACTTCACATGATCCCACTTTCTGAGTCAGCTCATACAAACAGCTTGTTTGATACCTAAAGTGCAGCGTTAGGTCCTGGGGCCAAGCTCTCTGCTGACTCAGTAGACGCGTGGGATCGATCCCCACCGTCGGCCGTCCTTGAAATGGTTTTCCGTGGTTTCCCATTTACAATACCAGGCAAATGCTGGGACGGTACCTAATGACAGGTTACGGCCGCTATCTTCCACATCCTTGCCCAGTTTCATTCATCTTCATCCATTCCATCTCTCATCCCGATGCGCAGGTCACCTACGGGCGCCGACTAGAAAGACCTGCACTCGGCATTTCAAGAGGCCACACGACAAAAAAATAAATTCTAACTTACGCTTTTCTCTTCATTAGGAGTACCCCCTGCCATTGTTCCCATCTATCTGTCCCAGCAATCATTCGTTCTACCCTCATATCAGTTACACCTAGCTTATGTATCAGATATCCTGAATCGACCCAGCTTTCACTTCCATACAGCAATGTAGAGATATGAAGCCATCTTTTCAGTGTCGCCTATACAAATTTGTCAGTCATCGCTATTCAGTCGGTCAACACGATTGTTCCCAATGAATGGGTGGGGTAAAATATATATTAACATGTAAATACACTCCAGAACAAAATAACCTGTATTAGCTAATTATCCTAAATTGTCCCATTTAATAGCGATAATTATCTAAAACATATTTTTCTTCCAGGAATGTATTTATAATTTGTTTATCTTGTACCCCGCGCATTCATTGTGCATATTCGTGTTGACCACTGAAGAGCTACAAAAGACAATTCCATACAGCAAGGTCCGTGTAAATACTGAGCGATGTATTGCCGCTTACACTAGTGCACAAATATTAATCCATGTAATTATTTTAGGTCATCATGATTGTGTAAGTAGATAATTTTTGGAGCTCATTTATGTGTTACAGGACATAACATTACATTACGACAACACTAATAAACGGTATCAAATTTTGTAAGTAGATGTCCTTCGCAGGCAAGTAGTTCTGTGAAGAACTAAACAGCCTATTTTCATACATCCTACTTATGTTAATTGCCTAATTGCCTCTATCAACATTCAGTTTGATTGCTGTCATAGATTAGTAGATATTGAGAACCGTCTAAATATTTCGGATGGTCGCCATGTTGGATTATCTATATGTAGGCCATAGAGTTATGTACTATTAGATGACGATTATTGCATAGGTTCATTATTCAAACGTTGACTTCGATCGCATAATTATGACACAAGAAATAAAAACTTATTTTAAAATTTTCGCACAGTCGCCATCTTGAGGTTACGTAAACAATAGAACTAAATTAGATTTTAGTGTATACAATGTGTATAAACATTTGCTGTACCAAGTTTCACTGCGCTCGGATGGTTAGATCGTTAGAAACGTCTATTTAAATATGTCAACGTCACTTGGCCGCCATGTTCGTTTTGTACTTAAAAGGGTTTCTGAAAGTCACATGGATGAACTTACTTCTAATAGTGCGCATTATCACCGTACAAAATGTCAGGGTGATATGAGTAGTAGTTTCGGAGATATAGAATGCCGGTGAAATATTTCACACTGTCACCATGTTGAATTGGTGAGACGTATTACAATTTGAAAGGCATGGTCGGGTTCGGACGAAATAGTGCTATGTCCTTACCTTGTTTTATTGGAATCTCTCTAGGCGTTTACATTTTATTATGGGGGAGACACATACACACACACAAGGAGAAAAGGTTATCTCATAAGCCTATCTTCTTTCCATAAATGAAAATAGGCTAAAATATATGGAATGTATTCCTCCCTGAATAATTGATATAGCAACTGCTCAGTTTGTCAACACAATATAATCAAATGTAATGAGACATGCGGAAAGAACACGCGTGATACGAAATACCGTATATACTTGTATTTGTGATGGATTATAGAAGATGGAGAAAACTAAGGATGACATGTTTCGCTCATAAAGAGAGCATTATCGGATCTAAATATGCAAGACAAAATAGCTCCGCAAAACACTATCAAACCTTTAGTTATACCCATAAACGTCCTCGGTCCTCCAAAAACAAAAAGCATGGCAAAACGTAGAAAGTGTGGCAACTTATTACTGATAAATACTAATGTATGAAGCGCCCGAAAATTGATGTATTTTTAATATCTACAATGTTGCAATGACTGATAAATGACGATACCATCAAATAGCAGTCTCCCACCAATAACTAATCTATGGAGGTGTAGCTACTATTGCTGTGATAAACTTAACTTAGATTTTGGTTGAAATATTCAATTTTCTCTTTTCTGATGTTTTGGGTTCTCTACATATTGAAATATCTTATGAAGTTAGTTTAGAGCAAAAATTTTAATCTTTTTCCGAGATAAGGGTTTTTGAAATTATTGTCAGCATTGGCAAACACCTACCAAATCTTGATACATCTACCTTTGCAGACATTTCTTTGAGAGCCATTTCTTACAACTTTCATTTTTATGCAAATAAGGTACATTATCTCAGAAATTACTGCACCAATCCACTTGCATTTTTATAAAACGTTTGAAGCACTAGGATCATGATTCTAATTTGGATTGCAAGTCACGAAATCTTCTTCAATTTTATTAAGTTTCTACCCTTTAAATTGAATAGTAAGGTCATAAATGTACTGTTTGCTTAATATTTTGTTTTCAAAAAAGTCATCAATTGTAATGTTGGTATCAGTGAATGATAAAGCCTTCTCAGTAACTTAAAAATGTTTATCTTATGAAGGTAAATATTGATAAATTTCCATTGCATTGATTTAGTATTTTATGTGGTGGGATCATATTAAGGAACTGAACTGTTTTGTTCAACTATTCAGTTAACACCACCTTAAGTAATAAGCCCTTAACTACAGTAGAATTGTAAACTACATATGCAGGAATGTTCTACGAGTACTCTACTGAGATGATGGAATCATGCAAGAACTATAACATACAAAAACAGTGTTTGTTTACTATTAATGTGTTGAAAGATCTGATATGCAGACTTATCTGAATTGAGGATTGTCTACCAGCTGCTCTAAAAAATAATTATAATATCGTATGGCCTCGAGTTCCGGGTGCAAGCTTTGTTATTAGACACCCAGAGGATAGCTTGCATGTCGAATTTCGTTGTTCCTTGAAGCACTATGAACGTCAAGGAGGTTAGAAAGGCTATCTAAGCTCCTTGAACACTATAGCACTTTCTAGTAGAGAAATGAGGAACTTAATGTTAGTGGAAAGTCCCGAGATTAATTTTGCCATTATGAACACGGCCTACTGAATTCAAATGGGTTCTTTGGCATGCCAACATCGTATGACACGGTGACGTAATTTTTGCCGCCTTTCAAAAATCACTTACCATGGCCAGGGGCGACCCTGCAAGCTTGGGGTTAGTAGACCGACACGTTAACCACTCACCCACCGTGGCAAGCTAGGTCATCTATAATCTTTAAGGCATAGTACATCCCGCAGGATATGTTGGATTGGTTGATAATTCCAATCCTAACCACTTCATCCCCCAATGCAATCGGGAAATACCAGCTGAGCTCAGATGTGGGATTAGCAATGCAAACGAGGCGGTCACTACTCGAGAGTGACCCGGGCTTGGAACCAATGGTAATGTGGCTCTCAGACACAGAGTACCTTCAGCTACATCCGATTACCACAAATTAGCATACACACGTGTACTTTAATTGGAGAGCTTGGTAATTCTTTGGGAGTGATGAACCTGCATCCTACACTTGCACTTAGATAATACTAGGTAAGTTAGCCGTAGTCGTTACGGTGTGGCTGCAGGCAGTCGCTCACATCCGGGAGGCGAGCAGGTTCGAATCCCCCCGCCGGAAACCTTGAAGATGGTCTTCTGTGGTTTCCCATCTTCCTTCCAGGAAAATACCGGGGTTGGTCCCTAACTATAGGCCACAGCCGCTACCTTCCAATTCCTCGTCCTTACATTCAGACTTTCCACTCCAGACAACACTCCACAAGCGACGGTACGTGTAGCTCACACCTTGGGTGTCGGCATAGAAGCAGCTACAAGCTCCTGCGAGCCGAACATGTCCTCGGACACTCCCGGCATCAAAAGCCATACACTAAAAATTAAAAAATAACTTTGATTATATATGTCATGTTCAAGATTATCATACCGTACCTTATTTGATATTCTGGGAGTCATTACCAATTGAAATTACAGTCCATTATCACTACTGCACAGGAAATATGTGCTAAATTACGTAAATATGTGACTTTAGTCCTTATTGTTTGAGCATTCAACAACGGCAATTGTAATTTCTTGTCGATGCTCCGCTGCTACTGAAAGGGGCGTATTAGGTGTCTTCAACTGTTACCGAGACGCACACAGGCGTATACATTGTCATTCACTGTTTCCAATGTACGGTGCACAAAATACACGACACAGGACATGCGTAGCGTCCTAAGCGAGTGAAGTGAGATACTATTGGTTTCTGTCTGACTGAAAATTACTGCTCGTACTACAAGCGTTAACCACAGGTTAACCCCCGGTTAGGTTTGTTTTTGTATGTAAAGCCTTAATAAGATAGAATTTATGTGCGCTACCAGGTAAGGCACTGTCTGGCCAAAAATGACTGCTTGTACTAGAAGCAAGGGGGGATCTGGGGCATTATCCCCAGGTTAGGTTTGTTTTTGTATGTAAAGCCTTAATAAGATAGAATTTATGTGCGCTACCAGATAAGGCACTGTCTGGCCAAAAATGACTGCTTGTACTAGAAGCAAGGGGGGATCTGGGGCATTATCCCCAGGTTAGGTGTGTTTTTGTATGTAAAGCCTTAATAAGATAGAATTTAAGTGCGCTACCAGATAAGGCACTGTCTGGCCAAATATGACTGCTTGTACTAGAAGCAAGGGGGTTGGTGTATTTCTCGAAATACACGGGAAGGCAGAGTTGGCATTTGCCGCTCTTCATTCTCTTATAATAATTCATTCATTTAAATTTCCTTCCTGCAAACACGAACATCGAACTTTTATATGCTGTTTGTCCCGTGCACTTGTTCACGGTTATTTTAAGTTTGTTCCAGAAACGCATATTCTTCGGAACCAGCTTGGCAGCGTCTTGCAGCTGCCCTCTAAACTTCAATCGCCTCAAGTCATGAAGAGTTCGTCATCAATCCACCAGGCGTCGTGTTCTTCTCCAACCAACAACTACGTGAAGACACCGCTCCAAGAAGAATTTTGCCTTTATAATGTTTGCTATGTTTGTGTAAACTCTGCTGTTTCCTCCCCTTATCCGCTCGCTTCCCCTTCTCCTCGCCCGCCTACCTCTGACGTGTGCGCTGTTGCTCTCCTCCATCGGCGCATCACTTCGCTCATCCACTCGACTTCTTGTTGCCGTGCCGTGAGCAACTGCTCTCATTGGTTGCGTTCATGGTGGCAAACAGTTGATCAACAGCTCCAAAACTGATGCATCGGGAGCGGGATCAGGTTTTACGTGTACCTGTAAACGGTTTGCTCCATCTGATCTGTAGCAGCGCGCGTTGTTCGAAAGTGGACAAGGGCGATGTACTATCCTCGAGCCTGCGATGTTGAAATGATCAGATAATCTTGTGAGAGTGAATGCTGATATTAGATCAGTATCTAATTTACCTTTAGTTTTGCAACTCGGAACGAAATTGCTCTGAAACTATGTACCGAAGGCTGTGAACATGTATCAAACCATACCTTGCTCCCGATAATTTTAGGCCTACGTACGTAAATTTCTTGCCTTTCTGATACGGCATTTATTGTGTTATGCTAGTTTGGCTATGGTAAAGAATACTTAACAGTTTAACGTATGGTACGGTATATTAAGGTGGTATATCCCAAGACTTATGATAATTGAAGTCATTTTAATCTCTTCAAATTGAACAAGGTAGGTTAGGCCTACGTCTCAATAGACGAATATTTATTCAAGAATATCAATATAGCTTTGATTTTATTAATGTAGGGTTATATCGTATGAGAAGGGTCAAGAGTCTGTAAGTCTAGCAGTAAACCTCTTACCAGTCATCCACACATGATGACTTCATTATTTGTTAGCACTGCTTCATCTATCTAATTTGTCCCTAGGTATCCTTCATGCTGATACTTTCCTGCTTCTTATATCTTTTCTTTTTCACTCTAGTTTTCTTCACAAGGATTTGAAGTTTTTCGATTTATTCATCAGCTTAACTGTGCTGTACAGTTTTTAGTTACTGTACTATACAAATTAATTGTATTTACAAAAAAATCAGGTTAGATTGCAAAATTAATTTGAAACACTACATGAATGTACATCACATTGTTCCTACCTGTCAACAAGAGGTATTTATCTGGATCATTACCCTTCCCCTATCTAATAAGGTCAGATGACCTCAAGGTCATTAAAATTATAACCAGCATCTAGAAATAAAATTTCTGGGTCCCTCATTTAAAGCAAAGGAAATCATGGTACGAGCCTGTATTATCCTTGTTATACCGGTACCTTACTTGTTTACACCCCAATATTAGTACTTAAAGAGAAAGGCACAACATGAACTGTTGATGGATTAACTTAGTCTCTTACTTGGCAGTCCATTCTCCTCCTATCAATACACAACTGGTTTCCATACCATATTCCCTATAGGCTACTGTTCATCTAATGAAAATGAAAAATGTTAGGCTACAGATTTTTGGTTGAAAACAGTTGTCTAAAAGATACTTTCACAATTGATTTTTCAATAGATCATGTCATCAAATGGTCCAGTAACATAGAAAGAATTCAGGAAAATAGGGCATTTTAAAATTATTGCTACCCAAGTCTGGACAGTACAGAATGAGGTAGAGGAAACTAGACTGCAAAAATATAAACTGAAATATATATATGTAAAAAGCAGGAAAGTAACAGGATGAATGACTCCTAGGAGCAAAGATAAATGAAGCACTGCTAAAGAATACATATTTTCTGTGATAATTTGAAGCCATTCTTTTTTTTAAGTGTTGCCTATACAAATTGTCTTTGCTGCTTCTCAGTCGGTCAACATGGGGTACAAAATTATAAATATGTAAACACACTCCTGGAAACAATTACATGTATTAGTTGCCCATTGCCCATTTAAGTGTGATAACTAACTAATAAAGTGTAACTTTTTCCAGGAGTGTGTTTATATATTTATAATTTGTACCCGAAAAGCAGCATTGACTACATTTTATTTTGAATTTCAGTACATAATCATTACCAGCTGCTTGATGTACGATACTGGTACTTGAATGGGGCCTGGTAGAGAGATAGTTGGTATGAATCAGCAAATTAATGTTAAAAGAAGTAATATCTTCCACCTAGGCTCATTACCAGATTGAATACAAATGAAACTACAGTACAGCAGAACTATACCGTAGGTGTAGTTTTGTAACAAGCATAGTTCATTCAGTCACTGTACAAGAACATCAGGTCTTCTGTGGTCAGCAGCAAATACTGCTGTGTGATAGAATATGCAGATTATGAAGTGAAGCATCACTGTAATGAGGTGTTAAAACTCAGGTAGGTTGAGATAAGGTAAGGAAATATTGGACAAACTGGGTAGTGCTGTGTTGAACAGTGCTCAGTTTTCTCTGCCAGTGTAAGAAGAAAAATATATTATATATCTTGAGTTTCAGTACATAACCATTACCAGCTTCTTGATGTACTGGTCGCCTACTGCAGTGAACCTAGGTTAGCAAGCCTGACCAATTGTAGCCTATAGCCTACTGTACAGTACCTGTAGGTAATATTCATGACTCCTCACTCCCTTAAAGTTTTCATTTTACTAACAATTTCCTATACAGGTTATTAAGCTTGTAACTTAAAGCCTCCTTCCCAATCCTAGCCTCAGTTAAAAATACATGCACATGTCACTGACACCACAGCATTTTGAAATGTATCCTGTAGCCTAGGCTACTGTTAAAATATAGATCAATATGTAGCATACACACAAGAGAATGAGTAAAATAAATTAGCCTTATGTCACAATTTCTAAATCCATTCTCATATTGCATTTTACTTAATAGTCAGTTCCTATTTGAGTAGGCTACAAAGACCTAACCTGCCCCCTGAGAGAAAATCATCACTCGTTTGACAAAAGGAAGTCAAGGATGGAAATTTTGGTGTTGGATTAGTTGAAGCATGGACAAAATACAGTATGTGCACACAATAATTGTCACAAAATGTTAATACTCAGGCATGTTGAGATACCGTAAGTGAAGGAAATAAAGGACAAACTGGGTAAGTGCTATGTTGGAGAGTGCTTAATTTTCTCTCCTTGTGTAAGAAAAGAAATTTATATACAGTATATATATATATATATATATATATATATATATATATATATATATTATATCTTGAGTTTCAGTGCATAATCATTCCCAGCTTCTTGATGTACGGTACTGGTAGCCTACTGCAGTGAACATTGGCTATTGAGCTTGCCCAATTATAGCCAATGGTACCAGTACGGTTGGTAATATTCATTACATTGAAAGGAATGTGGCTGTTTAATCTAGACCTGAACAGCAACCGAGAAGCAAGATAACTGTTAAGATAAGACTGCTAATGCCATGAAAAGAAAAGTAATGGTTACCGGTACTTGAAATGCTTACCAAGGGAAGCTGGTTTCTTTCCAACATAGAAACATATTTATAGGCTAGGGCCTATACAAGACCAAATTAACTTCATTCAGTCCAAGCTGAAAGCCAGGGGGGGGGGGGGGTCTTGTGGTCTGATAATGAGCTATGGGAATTTAAAATACCGTACAATTTAGTGAAACATTTACGATTGTATCAAGAAAAAATATTGGCCTAGTGAGTAGGTTTTTCAGCATCCTTGAAAGGAATGTGGATGTGTAGGGTAATCTAGACCTAAACAGCATCCAAGAAGCAAGAGAACTGTTAAGATAATACTGTATTGTATCTGTTATGTTAAGGGTGTTGTTGGTTTGACTAACCCGCGCCTCCCACCATTTGTATTGTATCTGTTATGTTAAGGGTGTTGTTGGTTTGACTAACCCGCGCCTCCCACCATTCGTATTGTATCTGAGAGGGATGCCAATACAAATACTAAATCTAGGGGATGAAATTAATCTAAATTGGGGTTGTAGCTTGGCGAATTTGTAAGAGGTTGGGATTGTTTTAGGAAGAACTGCGGACACGTTTAGAGAGCAATTTACATACAGGGGAATTGGCGGGAGGAATGAATACTCACCTAGCTCACCTCTAGGCCGCACGCTGGCGGTGCAGCGCCTCCTGCATGTCAGCGTTCAATGTAGATCTTAAAACTAGGTACTAATCTAAAGGGAAGGGCTTCTTAACCTAAACGAAATAAAAAGGTAGTCAATAGACTGTTCAGAAAGGGGGTTTATTAAGAAATAGTGGCAATTGCAATAGGGGAGGATGGAAATAATAAACTAGGGGGAAAAAGGAATTAAGCAGGCACGATGTCACTCACCCCACCGTTAATACCGGTCTTCCATGATGATGGTGGCGTTGGGACTCGATATGGGGCCATCCCCCATATCGGTCCGACGTAGCACAACTCCTATAGAGTGTAGGACTGTAACTCCGTCCCAGTTCAGAAGAGTCCACGTTCCTAAGAGCTTAGAGCGTCAAAAGCTTAGAGACCGCGGCGCGTGTTCGTACCTCTATTTATAAGTAAAAGGTGCGATGTCAGTCCAGTCAGCGGTATGTTGGGAGTGTAATGTCCGCTGTGTCCTGTCCAAGTGCTTGCTGTTGGAGCCTAGGTCTATGACCTACGGCTTACTCCGTAGTCGTGTTGCCATGTCGTCTTTTACGTAGTTATCTCTTATTATATTTTATGTATTTATAGGCACAGTCCTTTCCTAAAGGGCTGGGGCCAGGACAATACCATAGCGTTTAGAAGAGAAAGTGTGCCGACTCCCGAATTTGCCGTATCTTTAGTATGGGTAGTTGCTGCGCCCGCCGGTAGACTGCGTAGCGGTTGATAGTTGCTGGCGGGAGTCACTTTCTAAGCGCTCGCGAGTTTGAAAACACAGAAATACTGCCGTGTTTAGTCCTTATTTCTTGGTGTTGAAAGTGTATGTGATCAAGAAGCGATAGTGAAATAATACATACGTTATGACACTGGTGTGTTTAGTATTTGTAAGCCTATACATTACGGTACTTCTTTACATTTGTGCTGTCGTGTGAATTATAACCTGGTAAGATTCGTCCAACAAAACTGTGTAAGTAAATATGCCGTGTTGCTTTGTTCCCGGGTGCCTATCTGGATACGACAAGTCATCTGCAACAGGTAGGCACTTTTGTAGACCTCCCAAAGGCGAAGATGATTTATTTAAATGGGCAAAGGCCATTCCGAGGAAAGACATTAAATTGTCAAATAAGTCATATGTATGTGACAAACATTTCTCCGATAATTTCCTTATTAAAACGGACACTTTCACAATAGATGGAAAGACAGTCGAAATGGCAAGAATGAGATGGAGTTTGAAGCCTGGTGCAGTCCCACACATTTTTCCAAACTTGCCGAAATATTTCACTACGCAACAGAAAACACGCAAATCTCCTCTGAAGAGGACTATGAGAAAGACTGACATATCGAAATCTTGTACCAAAATTTCGGCAGTTGGTTCTCCAATGGTAGTTCCTGGTACTTCTTATGGTGTAGATAGTGAGGTCGACGCCAGCAAAGTTATTGCCAGTCTCAAACGCAAAGTAAAAAATCTTAATAGAAATTTAGTGAGAACACAAAATAAGCTACTGAAAGAGAGGGAAAAGGTAACATTGTTGGAAAAGAAAGTTGCGACTGTTATTCCATCCCAATCTCGTTGTACATGTAAGCCGAATTTCCTGAGTAAGAAGCAAAAGTTAGTTATAGACACTATGTTTAAGAAGTGCCAAACAAGTCCAACAGGCATGCGATACAGTGATGAATTTATTCTGGAGAGTTTGCTTCTCAAAATTAAATCTCCCAAGGGTTACAGGCATTGCCTAAGGCACGCCTTACTACCTCTCCCTTCTGAAAGTCATTTAAGAACCCTCTGCAAGGGATTTAAGTGCTCGTATGGCGCAAACACGAATGCTATAAATGCAATTGCAGAAGCATTTAAAAATGAACAAGACGAAAATCAACGTTTAGGGCTAGTGATATTCGATGAAGTTAAGTTGAGGGAGGAAATTCGATTTAATTCTTCCTCGCTCAAATTGGATGGTTTTGTGGACTTAGGTGATTTAACTCCAGAGGATAAAAGGAATACCTTAGCCAACCATGCTTTGGTATTCATGTTTGTTCCCCTCCTCCATAATTGGATCCAGCCGGTAGCAGTTTATGCCAGCAAAAATGCAACACCTGGTGATATTTTGGCAAAAATACTAATCCAAATTATTATACAGCTGGAACAAGCTGGAGCGAGAGTGATAGGTTTCACAAGTGATGGAAGTCAGTCGAATAAGAAGGCTTGGATAAACTTAGGAATAACCGGAAAACCAGGAAATGTGAAATGTAGTATCCGAAATCCAGTTAATCAAGAGAGAAAACTGTGGGCCTTTTTAGACTTTGTACATATCTTAAAATGTGTAAGGAACTATCTCCACGATAAAAGTAAGTTGCTGTACAAAAATCAAGAAATAGATTTTAATTTCTACGGACAGGTTTATGCCATGGACACTTCCCCCGAGTTTTCAGGTCTTAAAGCTTGTCCAAAATTGACTTCCGCACACATAAACCCTACGTCTTTCCAAAGAATGAACGCGAGACTCGCTTTCCAATTATTCAGCAATGCGACCGCGAATGCCATTAAGTTCTTCCGGCAAACTAACCCCGACATTTTTAGCGGCAGTGAGAATACAGAATTATTCACGAGAGACATGAACAATCTATCAGATGCGCTTAACTCCAGAATACCAACAAACGCACTGTACAAAGATTCTCCTTCGCACAAGACATTAATGGACTTTTATGAAACCATTAGCTCAGAAAATAACACATTTGCCTCAAATAGGACAATGGAATCTCTGAGAGTCACGCTAAAGAGTACCTTAGAAGTCGCTCATTATTTATGGTCCAAATGCTTCAAGTACGTGTTGACAGGGAAATTCAATCAAGACCCCTTAGAACGTCATTTTGGAATTTTAAGGTCCATAAGTTGCGACGATCACCCATCAACTGTAGATTTTCTTCATTTGCATATGTTACAGTGCGTGTATGTTCCAATTAAGATGGCTATATCAGCGTCCGGGAACTGTGAACCTAAGTTAGAACCACCTCTCACGTCATTTGTTAATCAAATGCGATTATATGCGAAGCAAACCGAGGAACAAAACAAATCTGTTAAGTTGTGTGTGGAGGACAAAATTAGAGACAAAGTGGTGATAACGGACTGGGAGAACGATCCTCCCCTTCCTTATGAAGACAACATTCCGAAACAATGCTTGGTTTACTATCTAGCAGGGTACATTGTCAAACAACTAAGGAAACGAATCAGCTGTGTGAAGTGTGCAACAACCCTTCAAAGTGAAAGACCGTCAGACACAACAGCTGCAACTTTCACCAGCATAAAGGACTTTGGCACAATAAATGCCCTTACTTACCTAACTCACCCGTCCGACAGTGTCTTCAACATTCTTTTACAGGTCGAAGTAGTCGTTGAAAAGAAACTAGCTTCCCTTTCAAATTTGTGGGGTGATATATTTTATGAGTGTTTGGACAGCATAGATGAGATTTTTTTAGGGCCGTGTGATTTAGGATGTTGTATGGAACATAAACTGGACCTTATTGGAAAATTCGTTTTTCATTTCATGAAGTGCCGCTTTTTCTTTCGTACGAAAGAAATTAGGAAAGAGCAATCATCTTCTAAGTGTGGAAAATCGTCGCGTAAGCTGTCCAAAGTTTCGGACAACTGACAGCTATAATTTGCATGGGTGAGTTTATATTATACTGTATTATATTTACTGTATTCGTGCGGTAGTGAATGGTCTGTAGCTTTACGATTTTTACACATTCAGTTACATTTGACTCCCGTCCGAATGTTTAATTTCCTTATTGTATGAACCTATGACGTAATCTGATGTTTCATAATTAACACAACGGACATCAGCGTTTTATATACTCAGTGCGGAGAATTTTATATTTGGATCATCTTGTCTAATACAACGTAGTGTAAGCTGATAACATTCAGTTGCTGAAAAATAACATTCAACTGCTTCTATTGATACCGTCCTCACTCAGCGCTAGCCGACGCTAGAGCTGCCTAGCGGCTGGACCATACAAACTCCACAAGTCGCGTCACTTTTCCTT
Source organism: Meconema thalassinum (assembly GCA_946902985.2). Classification (NCBI taxonomy): domain Eukaryota; kingdom Metazoa; phylum Arthropoda; class Insecta; order Orthoptera; family Tettigoniidae; genus Meconema; species Meconema thalassinum. The sequence continues at coordinate 595,832,937 of OX336388.2, read as the reverse complement.
CTATACGCTATGATAATACCATGAAAAGAAAAATACTGATAGGCTACTAGTATTTCCCAGTCATTACATTCTGATCGGCCAAACACTCAGTTTTCTATTGGAAGAATCACCTAATAATGCAGGCACAGACAGACCTACGGTAATTCTTATATCCTATTGCATACAAATCCTTAACCCAACAAGTACCGGTAGCCTACGGCATTGAAATAATTTATTTTTGAGTCAAGACTCTTGACAATAGGTCTTAGCCTATCAGAATTTGGGGTAGGCCAAGTAGGCCTTACAATGCAGGTATTTTTATACAGTACCGGTTGCCTATGCTTGCTCCAAATGAAAGGTAATTTTATACAGTACCGGTACCGGTAGCCTAGAAGTTTGATTCTCTCTATACTGCCTACACAACAATATATTCGTCGAGATACAGTATTTAGCCCAAAGCATAGGTTAAAATCGTATTTTCAGACCACATTACCAAATTACAAGTGATTAAAAAACGCTGAAACATCGATTTAAAAACTTTAAAAATGCACAATGCCACTAAAAAGGAAACCACACACCTGAATTCATATAATTTTTAATACTTGGAACAAAATAAAGGATGTAACATCCGATATGTCAGGTTATGTTGTTTCACACATAGGTTAACATTTGTCGCAACTGCGGTCCGTAAATCGGAATAAAGATATATCACGAATTTAACACAATACAGGTCATTTTATAGGCTATAGAGGGACTGTGATGTTGTGTTCTTCATTATTATTTCAGTATTCATCAGTTTAGGAACTATTTTGAGCGATTTCCACAATGTTTACATTTGTTTTTAAATCTACTTCATGCTACGCCATGTTGGATTTAAACGTGTTCCGTGGATGGAGCGAAGTTTTTCTACGCTCCATAAAATGGCGTCCGCTCCATGGAACATGTTTAGGGAGCGCTCCATCACACCGCGTTCACAGCGTACTTTCTTCAACAGTTGATCAACTGTTTGCTACCGTGAACGCAAACATTCTCACTTCTGTGTCAGTCGTCAACACATACAGTTGGAGCCAACCTCAGGCTTGTCTCCTGTCTACTCGAGACATTTTTAAATATCTACGCCATGTTGTGGATTTAAGCCAACGGTCGCCATGGATCATCTACTCTACAAACAATAAGCTAAGTACCAAACTCTAATGGTTTTCATCGCATTTTAATTGGTTTTAAACAGCTAAATGCTTTTTAATTCGTGTTTTATAGACAGTTTGAAATTGCTAAATGCAATACAATAACTACCGGTACCTTTGAGGGATTTTTCTAGTCATACTCTAACTTCTAAGCTGACTTTCCACTTAAAAATTCAGTGCTTATTGCACAAATTAACTGAGATTGAGTTATCGCACCGCGGGATTCATATTAAACGAAATACTGTCTATAAAAAACCTTAGCTTTTTCTCGATGGGACCTACCGCCCAATTCAACCGTTACCATAACTCCAGAACTTTCGACATCGAACTATCTTTCTACAAGTAAAATAGCCTAGCATTTCTTCAAATATGGGAGCACATTTTCCTCACTGAGAAATTTATGTTGCATAAACCTCTAATCAATATAATTTGTCTTTCTTCGTGGGAATTTCCCGCTGCATTCAACTGCGACCTACGGATTTCTAACGAAATAAACTCTCTCAAGCTAAAATTCAATCAGTGATTTACATAATTGCAAAAACTTTTCTCCTTGTGAACATTTTGTGCTGCAATAGTGAACTTTTCAAATACTTAAATAGATCATAGTGAATACAGTGCTCGTTAGACCACCAACCGGGTCGCGTTTGTGAGAGCAATAAATTCGGCCGAGAACTTTCTCCTTAAGTTCCCAATTCTTCCTTCCCAAATACCTTACTAACATAATACAATTAAATTATAAATTTATGTGTCTTTCAACGAGGTGTCACTCTATAACAAGTGCCCTCCCAATTTTGTTTCGCATTTTCACGAATTAATTTCTGCTTCATCAGAGGCTAGTCCACATTCTAATTCTTTTCCCTTCCAAATGGGGGAATTCTATTTTTTCTACTCATAATTGAGTAAACTAATTTTTTCTTCAGGTTTCACAAATAGTGACCCTTTCAATTTGAATTTAGCATGGCCGTAATTACTGTATAAATATATGAATTTATAGAAACTTCTTCTTAATTTCTCTTTCTTTGTTATAATTTCGAATTTGTCATTTGTACTTACTTTCAAGATTTCCATATAGGAATTCTTTAAGTGCCTATATTTATTGTTAAAGCTTTAATTGCATTAATTTTTGTTAAACTTCGAATTTCTTAATCTTAGCATCATCTTTAAAATCTTATGCAGATTTTAGTGCTTATAAGAGGTTCAAAACCAAAAAATTGTTAATTGCCGAGTGCAAGCTTCAACATTCTAGAGGTCTGAGACTTCAAAGGTTAAAACCTAAATTGTACCTTTTATATTGTTAAAATTATTACATCTCTACGCATTGTTAAATAAATCAGATTATATTTTCTCGTTCGTGTCTTAGAATAACAATTAGGCAGGAACCTGGTTTCCCTGACTCTTCCCATCGTTTTATGCCCTCTTATAAAAATCAACTACCCAACTAAGCAAAGTTTTGCCTCCTGTTGCATTCGAACGGAAACTTCTAGTATCATTTTTTTCAAAGTATCTTTTAGCTGCTATAGCTAATTCTAATGAGCCAGTAAGGCAAGTAAAGCTAGCTCCGCAAGCTTCCTGCTTGTTGAGATTTTCTCTAAAACTTGTGGTTCGTTTTCAAAATTTAAGTTTTTCTTCCGGTCTAAACTTTTAGTCGGCACCTTGCTGGGTAAAAGCTTAGCTATTCTTAAATGCAACTATTGTCTTTCTTACCAACATTTTCAAAGAAATCAACAAAATTGTTCCCAAAATCATTATAACTGCCTAACCACTACCTTTCCTGGGAGTACTCGATCAGTCGTCGGAAATCCTACAGTTCCAAGAACTAAAATTATCACGTCAAATTCAAATTATTTGCGCCTTTCAAAACATTCGTTCAAACTTAACTCCTTTGAAAGGATATACAGTAAATCTGTCATTCTTTGTCTTGCCAGACTACCACCCTTCCCCATATTATCCAATTTTAGGCTGGGAAGGGAAAGCACGAACGCCGCTTGCTTTCAAATAGCCCAAGCTCCAGCCGCATTTCCCATTAGCTGCGTCCAAGTCCATACCCACTTTAGGTATCCTGCAGGCTTGCGCAGTGAAAATGATGATTAAATGTTTACGTTAGTGTAAGTTTATGAATTATTGTATATTGGACTCTCGTCCTATCTATCCATACTTTTTCTCCATTCCGAAACCCATTTCTTCCCTTTCCTTTTTTCTTTCATCATCTTCCCTTAGGGAGGTTTATTCCTTAGCTAATAACCTACCCAGGGGTCTGGGGTGTTATCCCCAGGTTTGGTTTGTGCTCTATGGAAGTGAAACTTGGACTGTTGGTGCAGCAGAAAGCAGGAGAATTGAAGCGTTTGAATGTGGTGTTACAGGTGAATGATGAAGATCAGATCTGTAGATAGGATTACAAATGAAGTGGAATTAAGACGATTGGGAGAGGAGAGATGTTTCTGGCGATTGCTAATGAAGTTGTTAGTACGACACATACTAAGACACCCAGGAATAGCAAACTTAGTTATGGAAGGCAGGGTCGAGGATAAGAAATATAGGGGTAGACAAAGGGTAAAATATGTTAGAGAGATTTCCTCGGATGTAAAGTGTTGTAGTTATGTAGAGATGAAACGATTAGCTCAGGACAGGGAGGTATGAAGGGCTGCATCAACCCAATCAAAATACTGAAGATTCAAACAACAACAACAACATTGCTATGGTGTGTGAAGAATTTGTCTGATAACATACTGTGTGTCACAACGATGTCTGTACTGGTGTGTGTGATTGAAATCTAGGTAGGATTTGGGAAGGAAGCGGTCGTGACCTTAAGTTAAGTATCATCCCGGCATTTGCCTGGAATAGATGAGGGAAAATACGGAGAACAACTTCCAGGAATGCTGAGGTAGGAATCGAATCCGTCTCTATTCAGTTTTATTTTTGCCTCACGAGGTTGAATGTACCCCGTTCCACCCCTCAAACCAGAATTAAATTTCTTGGCAGAGCCAGGAATCGAACCCGGATCTCCGCAGTGTCAGCCAAGAATGCAACTATGTGCATGGAAGGGAGTCTGGAAGGAAGTCTGCGGTTAACCTGTGGAAAGAACCGTCCCCGCATTTGACTGGGGGGGGGGAGGGTGAAAATGGGATACTACGGAAATCCATTTTCAGGACGACCGGGATGGGATCGAACCCACACTCTCCAGGTACCAGCGAGGCACGAGGTAGCGAGTTAGAGCTCTTGACCACCGCGGTCAGTACCTTATTTAAGTTGTTGTTGATTGTTTAGGGGCTTTGCGACATCGTGGTCATTTAGCCCCGTGTACTTGGGAGTATGGAGAATTTTTCTGATAACCTGTGTCACTGTGATGTCGGTACTAGTGTGTGTATTTGAAATTGGGGTAGGATTTGGTAGGAAACGAACGTGGCCTTAAGTTAGGTACCATCTCGGCATTTGGCAGGAGTAAAAGTGGGAAACCACGGAAAACCATTTCCAGGATGGATGAGGTAGGAATCGAACCCACCTCTACTATTTTTTGCCTCACGAGGTTGAGTGAATCCCGTTTCAACCCTCAGACCAGGATTCAATTTCTTGGCAGAGCCGGAAATCGTGTACAACGCAACTAGGTGGACGGCAGGGAGTCTGGAAGGAAGTTTGCAGTTCGCCTGTGAAAAGAAACCGTCCCTGGGTGAAAATTAAAAACCACGAAAAAACATTTTCAGGACGGCTGAGGTGGGATTCGAACCCACGTATTCCCGATACCAGCGAGGCACGAGGTAGCGAGTTAGAGCTCTCAGCGCCCGCGGTCGGTTCCTTATTTATGAGGAACTATAAAATACATAATTTGTGCACTAACTTGGTAGACGGATTGACCTATTTCCTGTTTTATTGCTGCCAACATAATAGGATATAATACGCCAGCTGTGTTTTATATAGCACAGACAGAGATGTGAAATTAAATTATCAAATTACGAACAATTGAATTGATGCAGGGTAGGCAGGACATAACAGGGGACATGTAACCCTGTGTAATGATAAATCTCTATAGATAATATTTTACAAATCGTATTACGCTGACTAAATTGCTCCTGGCCTCAACCACAACAACATTACAATCCGATTGAAAACTATGGAGTTTCGAGTATAGGTCTCAATAGGAAATTAATATAATGGCAAATTTCAAATTGAATTACATATAATTCAGCTTTAACATTTCTGCGTTCAGGAAAAGAGAATAATAAACGATCTTGTTCGGAATGAGTTGTTGGTTCCATTTCGTGGGTGAACGTTGTGATCTATTTGTGTGTGTAGGAACTTTGTCTGGCAACCTGCTCAATTGGAGTGTCTTTAGGGACCACCTCGTGGCGTACGAAGACAATGAAGCAAGATCAGATCGACAAGTTCAATCGCGCTCCTGAGACAGAAATAAGAAGAAATAAGAATAAAAAATAAAAATAAGTGAAAAAAATATTTGGAAAGAAACAACATAAGAGAAAAAGCAATAAAGATTTGTTGTTGTTGTTGTTTAATTTAGGAGATTGCGACATCGTGGTCGTGTAGCCCCTTGTACTTGTGTGTGTGTAGAATTTGTCTGATGACCTGTGTTATTGTGATGGCTGTAGTAATGTATGTATTTGTAATTCAGATGAGGACTGGGAAGGATACGGCGTGGCCTTAATTTAGGAAACGTCCCAGCATTCATCTGGAGTAGAAGTGGAAAATCATGGAATAACACTTCCAGGATGGCGGAGGTTAGAATCGAACCCGGGCCTCTGTGGTGACAGCAAATAATGCTAGCCACTACGCAACGAGGCGGACAACCATTAAAGAGAGAGATTTTCAGAAAGAACGTGTTACGGAAGGGGAGTGTTATGCCATAGTGAACTAAGCGACTCAACAGCAGTTATGAGATAAATGGCAATACTTTGTAATAGCCAACCTGCAGTCAGCGATACCACGGAAGCCGAAACAAATATCGATTCGACTTAGTTCGTTATGGTAGCGTGAGTATAAAATCTGATTGTAACGAGAGTGTAAATATTTTACATAATGATACGTCCTTTATCAGATTATCATCAAGAACTTCACACACTTTTAGGCAATATTGCTCTCCAGAAATATGTCAATTATTCAAATTCAATAAAACCAAGGACGTCAGAGGTGATTTTCACACTGTAGCCCGTTTAATTAACTTTGTTTATTTAGCATATAGAAAACTTGAAAATAATGAGAGCTGTATTCCCCCTTTTACTTACAGTAAAGAACCAATCAATAAGATTTCTGTGTGTGTGTGTGTGTGTGTGTGTGTGTGACCTCCTGAGAGGCCAAGTGCAGGTCTTTCTAGTCGGCGCCCGTGGGCGACCTGCGAGTCGGGATGAGAGATGGAATGGATGAGATGAATGAAACTGGGCAATGTAATGGAAGGAAGCGGCCGTGGCCTGTCAGAAGGTACCGTCCCAGCATTTTCCTGGTGTTGAAAATGGGGATACCACGGAAAACCATTTCAAGGCCGGCTGATGGTGGGGCGTGGGTGCTCGAACCCACGCGCCTACCGAGTCAGCAGATAGCTTGGCCCCATGACCTAACGCTGTGCTTTAGCGAGCGTAGCCACCACCGTCGGTTAACAATAAGATGTACTGTAAGCTGAAAAGTGCTGAAAATATTTGAATTTTCTGGCAGATAGGATTTCTAGGAATAAACACTGTCTTCAGGTTTCCTTTTAAAAATTATGGACTAAAAATTCAAATAAATATGTCAACACTGCAATTGGATATTTTATCATTTTAAATGATTATGCCGACTTCGCTGGGGTCTGGCGTTACGTTACGGTGACGGGACGGAATGTACCGAGAATGCACTGTGGTGTGTGACGTCATAGTACTGCTTGAGCTTCCTCTTTTCCCCGCGCGCTCGGGTGAGCGTGACGTCATCCAGCCAGCTACCTCCTTCCACCTTGGTTTGCACTTGCTTTTTATTTTTTATTTTCTATATTTTTTTTTTTTTTGTTATTTTAATTTTTTTAATTTTTTGTTTTATTTTGCTAACGGACTTAGAGATCACGCAGCATTTGTAGCATTTAAAATGATATAAAGTCTGGTCTTTCAGACTGACTGTCAGTGTTTATGAGTACACGCATATATTAGGTACTACATCTATACTAATATAATAAAGCTGAAGAGTTTTGGTGTGTGTTTGTGTGTTTAAACGCGCTAATCTCTGGAACTACCAGTCGGATTCGAAAAATTCTTTTTGTATATGATAGCTAGATTCAAGAGGAATAGTTTAGGTTATTCCGCATATTGCTACACCTCTCATGTAACCTTAAAGATTGATTTTTATTCAGTAAGTCGGAAGAACAAGCGCTCCTGAACAGCTTCAATAACACCTAAGTCTATTGTTGCCAGACAGTGCGGGCTGCTTCACGTCGCCCCTACCAGTGTTCTGGTGCAGAATTGCGAGCTAATAATAAATTGCAGTCACGGGGAGTAATTAGTGCAGAAAGATTTCCTTGGCCCCTTAAGACAGTTATCATCATGACAATAGTATGCCTCTGTTTAAGGGCGATGGAGTTGGTGCAGTGTAAAGAGGTTATCAGCAATAAGCGTTTTTCTTTCCGATCCTTGTCCTTGAGTGCTCCAGTTCTGTAGTAGTATTCATTATCATCCATAAAACAAATAAATCCACCGGGCGAAGCCGGGCACTACTGCCAGTAATTCATATTCATCTACGTTCATAATTACTTCTAAATTTTTAGGTTAGATTTTATTAACGCTCTATTAGTTCCAACATTTGCCGCCAGGTGCCAGTTGCGTTGGCATCTATTAACCAAGTTTGCGGCTAGGTGTTGTTGACGGTAGAATTTGGTAGCAAAAGTAGGAACTACTTGAGATTGATCGTCTGCAGTCCCTACCTGAATCACAGATAACAAACACTAATACAGCCATCACTAACACCTGTTATCAGACAAATTCTACACACACCCAAAGTACACGGGGCTGCATGACCTCGTTGTCACTGCCCCTAAACTGAGGAACCAACAAACCTACATCCGGGGTATCTACTTGTTTACTAGTTAGCTAGGCCTATTAATATCCTGTGCTGAGCATCACAACATGACGGCCGTATTCTTCCTGAGGCAGTGAGCTATGCTATCGAATTAGCAAATGACCCACAGTTGAATTGATAAGGGCAGGGCATGGGACACGCAATGATAAATCTCTGTGGAAATTGTACCAAGGATTACCACATTACGATGGCTAATAGCCTGCTGGTCACGAACACAAATTGACACGGAATGTTACAATATTTTTGCTGGAAATGTGACAGTTCTAAATATACAGTTCATACAGCTCCTGTCGTTTAGTGGTGTCTTTTATTCTCATATAATTTTTCATCCTTAGTCACGTCTTCATTTTTCACTCTTCGCGAGCCATTGCGAGAAAATAAGCGGTATATTGATGGACGCGCAGGAGGGGTTACAAAATTCTTCTGTTCCTGTGTCGGTGGGACATTCGGATTTTGAATAGTGATCTTAAATGATGGGAGCCCCTGGTTCATATTTGTTAATTTCCCTTTTTCATATTTTATAAAAATTTAGTCATTTCATTTGGTGCATTTTTAAACGTCTCTGGAATTAAAAACCACTGAGAGACATTCCTAATTTATTTATTTATTTATTTATTTAAATATTTGTTTATTTAGTTATTTAATTATTTATTTGCCGGTAATGAAGTGACATTAGCATAGGGCATCTCTGGGATTATTGTTCGAAAGTCTCTCTTACTGACTTTTATCTTTTAGGTGTTGCTATGTATGTTGTGGGGTTTCACCTGGGTGCACCAAGTCAGGCTCATCAGCGGGCTCTTGGCGAACCCTGCCCGGACCACCAAAGGGGTAGAGGGCCGAGTATTTCGTCCCATGTATCGCATTTATTTGCTGGGAGTAATTAACAATTCCTTCAACATATGTGATGTGCTTCAATAAAATTGAACTTCTGCACCGGCCCCGTAGGCCGAAAAAAATTACTTCTCAATGAACTTGGCAAACACAGTACGAATGGGTTTTAGAAAGGGCGGTTGTCTTGCAGTAGGTGACCACATTCATCTCCTGGACAACCTTCTGCAAATTAAAGAAGCTATCAAGTCTTGGGGATAACACTCCAAACAACAGCCAAATCATCTCGAATACACTTGAAAGAGAGAGTCGCAGCTGCGACAATAATAATACGTGACATACAAAATATCACACAATTTTCCATTGCAACAGCCATGAAACTTTTTGAGAACAAAATACTACCTTTCTTCACTTATGGGATAGAAATAATATGGAATAACCTTAGCTACAGTGACCTTCAAACCTAGGAAAGAGTGAAAGCTAGGTTCTTTAAAGCCACACTAGGGATTTCGAAATATGCATAATCTAGACTTGCATATGAAATGACACGCGAAACTTTCCTCATGGAAGATCTACGAACTAAGTTCTTGCTACCATCTACTCAACAAGAATCGCAATCAAAGCAGAACAAACAACAGAAGAGACATGAAATACCGACCGAATTCTACGCAACCGATGCGATGATCAACCAGAAATGAAGGACCAAACGACACGATCCGCAGCGCAGTACAAGACATGGATGCCACCATAAACTCTGCAGGAGAACAGCCTATCACGACTCTTCAGCAGAATGAGTGTGTAAATTATGTGAAAAATCATGTGCAAGATACCATTTTAATTATTATTATTATTATTATTCTCGTATCGGAAACTATACACAGTTATATTATATTTGCCCAAAACGTGGCCACCTCCAATGCTTTTTCTGTTTCTTAATGATACGGTGAAAATAAGTCCCGAAAGATCGGGACAGTCCCGATTTAAAGGAGCATGTCCCGGCATCTCGAATATTAATGAAAGTGTTTCGATTTTAAGTTTGAAAAAATTAATTATTATTTTCTGAATAATATGCGTAATTAAACAAAAAATACGTTTTGTTTAGAACTATCCATTTCTTAAGAAGATGGACTCTCAGCAGTTTTTCGAGGCTCACAGCATTTACCTGACTGCAATCAAGAACAAACTGCGTCATGAAGATAATGTGAATATTCCAGAGGTCCTCATGGGATTAAGGCCTACTCACCGAGACTATGCAACAGCTGCATTAAAGTGTGTGTGGTATCCTTGTTCAAATGTGGACTCTGAAAGGTCATTTTCGAAATACAGTCTCATAGTAAGTGATAGGAGGCGAAAATTGACAATTGACAGCTGCAAATGCTGAGACTTTAACTATGATCTACTTCCAATTATTTCACTGCATTATTTGGATAAAACTGAAAAAGGTATTCACTGAAATGTGTTTCGAGATGGTGAATGTAAAATAAAAATGTGACTTCCATATAAGTATTATCTCATTCTTCCATAGCCATGGTTAAGGGTTTACCCTGCTGTTTTGGTTTTTACTTTGTTTTATTAATTGTTTACATTTTTAAATGCACCGATTATACAAACTTTATCGCTTTCCAAATTTTAACATGTTATCCCACGAAAAAATAATAAAAACACAAAACACCACCGTTTGAAATTTAAATCAACAAATCTTCAAAAAAACAACTTTCTAACACCTATTGCCATAACTTATAAAAACTCTGTATGTTACAGTCTCACTATAATCTCTCTCTATCCTCCAAAAATCCCCCCTCCCCCCAAGAAGGCTGTTCCGATTTTGACTGCAAAAATATGGTCATCGTGCATGATGAAGATCGCCTCCTATTCAGGAGGCTAGACACAGTCGGCATTGAAGCATATGTTGAACAGACTGGTCTTCTCCACAGTCACACTGAATATGATCTTGATCAATGTAGCCCATCATGCCTAATTTTCCTTTGATCTGCCAACTCCAGATCTCAGTCTATTCAGGGACTTCCTAGTCGTCCATTCCTCGTCATAGCCAGAAGGTAAGGATTCAGAGACTCTTTTCCAACCAGGGGGAAGGTAGGTCGTGGCCCTCCACAGTTGCAACCTAGCGTTTCCAGCAGTGGTACTAAATACCTTCGATGTTCTAAGGTAACTCTTCCTTGAATTCAGTCGTTGCAGGTGAGGTTCATGCCCCATACAGAGGACGGGTTATTTCCTGCTCTACTGTATTTCTTTCCTTGTTCGTAGCTATTTCTCTTCGAACAGGACGTGGTGCTATTCCTGCGAGGCGGTAAACCCATTCAACTGGAGTGGATTTCAAGCAACCTGTTATAATTCTGCAGGTGTCGTTGAGAGCTACATTCACCTGTTTGGCATGTACCATTTTAAAGAATGCCTTAGAAGAACAAAATCGCTGCTGGAGTATAGCAAAGATCAAGATTAATGTTAGCAAAGGGTTAATAATAATAAATATGTATTGCAACCAAGTGGCCATAATGGACGGTTACAAGATGTACTTACAAATTATTAAGGGTTACAAAGGGTTAATGATACCATGAAAAAACAAAAATATGCGTGAAAATAAAACATATTTTCCCCCTCCGATCCGGTTTCAATTCCCTCAAACATGAAAAGCCTCTGATGTTGGCAACCTTATTTGATAACCAGTTTGTTTGTTTTGTTTACCTTAAATCTATTGAAAACTATAATTTATTGCATTTAGTCTAAATTACTTCTCCTGCCTTTCAAGTTTAAATTCTTGTTAATGTGCTAATAGAATGATATTACTTAATAACTAGCATATTAAATGATGATGATGATGATAATTGTTGTATAAGGGGCCTAACATCTATATTATCGGTCCCTAATGGTTTGGGTGATAGTGAACATGAAGGATGATCAAATGAAACCAACAACTAAAACTAAATACTGACTCACAAACTAGAAGAGGAAATAGGATACAAAAAGGAGAAGAATAAAAATAAGAGACTGGAGGAAAGAATGTGAATTTAGGGACTTGGAAGGAAGGAAAACCAAGAAAGGCAGAGAGAAAAGGGAAAGAGGAGAGGGTCCACCCCAAAAGCAGTGGAAAAAGGGGAGGGGGGAGGAAACTTGACCCAGCTCGGGAATCCAACGCGGGCACCAACACCTGCCGTGAGCCCTTGAGGGTCTAGCAGTATCCAGGGTGCACCAGTGGTAGGGCTACACACACCCCGCCTCCTTTAGGGCCTTGAACAGAAGGCACGAGATATCAGGAAAAGAAAAAAAAGGTCTGACCCCTCGAAGAATGAGGGATCAGGAAAGATGAGAGAAAGGCCAATTAAGGCGGGAAAGTCAAAGACTCGTATACCCTAATACCGTCGGGGTCGGAAGAGAACGATACTTGGCCAAGGAGGCTGAAAGAAAAGGTGACAGTGAGGAGCCCGGCACAAGTAAGTGGAAGCAATGCCAGACTCAGTTGGGGTTCCGTGGTCACCAACCCCCATCCCATTAGTTGTGAGCCCCTGGGGAGAGCATATTAAATATCTGATTCTTATTAAGCTAAGTAATTTTAGAAGTGTGCAATAACAGAGAATAAAGCATGTCATACAGCTGATGGAGAGGAATCTTGTCCAAGACACTGTTGACGATATCCTTGCAGAGTTTTTTTCATATGCAGCAGCGATATTTTGTTTATAACTGAGACTGTGAGGCGAGCATAACGGCGCTGCCACTGTTTTGCCATATCAAAAAGCTTTTAACTCTCTTTAATAGCTCGGGACATGTCACAGCGTTCCGTTATAACATGCCATTGCACTTGTCTTTGGTGGTATTAAGTTAGTAATGGCTGTTTTTGCTCTCACAAAAATACTACTAATTATTAAACAGTGCATGTACATTATGCTAATGTGTCACAACACCGTAAAAATGAAAAAGATTTATGAGAAGAATTTAATCTTTGCTTCTTGCTAAAGTAATGTCGAGCACAAACACCAAACATGGGCATTGACATCGTGGCTTTAAAATTGCTTGCTATTCTAGTCTGTTTTAAAATCCTTTCGCTTCCGCCCTTCATTAGCTCCATTTTATTTTCCTTTCCACAAAAATGTGAAAGGGATTATGTTTTAGACCAGGGGACTCCAAACTTTCTAACCTAAGGGCCACACCTATTCCTCCACTAACTCCCAAGGACCAAGACCTAGCTAGCTCATACAAACATACTGTAATTTTGAATTACACGCAAATTTTCTTTTTGGGACTGGTCGGCGAGTGAGATATCTATGGCGCAGGTACCCCGTTTGCTCTTGGCTTTCCTTCTGCTTTCTACTTATCTGTGTGAAAATCATTCTTCAAAAGGAAACATACAAAAATATTTACAGATCCGAAGTCTATGCTGATAATTTCCAGTAGTAAACTTGATCCACAACTGCAAACGATTGTCAGTGGAAAGTTATAGCTACATACATTTCATGAATTACAGTTAAAATGTTCAATGTCAGTGATTGTGTGTTTTGCTTGCCACGGTGGGTGAGTGGTTATTGTCTCGGACTACCAATCCCAAGCTTGCAGGCTCGCTCCTGGCCGTGTAAGTTAATTTTTAAAGGGAACAAAAACACGGTACGTATGTCATGCGTTGTTGGCATGTTAAAGAACCCATTTGAATTCAGTAGGCCGTGTTCATAATGGCAAAATTAATCTCGGGATTTTCCGCCGACACAAAGTTCCTCCTTTCTCAACTAGAAAGCGCTATAGTGTCAAGTGAGCTTAGATATCTAACCACCTTGACTCTCATAGCGCCCAAGGAGATATAACATTCGACATGCAAGTTGCCCTCTGGGCGTCAAATAACAAAGCTCGCACCTGGCACCGAGGCCATACGATATTATTTATTTATTGTGTGTTTTTAATTGGTCACTAAGTAAAACATTCTACTGTTATCTTGTATGACTTCTTACATTGTAAGTTATCCCCCCCTCCCGTCACACTACAGCCCATGAAAGGCTTAGGCCTACCAAGCGACCGCTGCCCAGCCATTTGGCCTGTATTGGGGTGACGCGTGGTCAGCGCATCAGGTCCCTTCGGCCGTTAATCTTGGTTTTCGTGACCGGGGCGCTTTCTCACTGTCGGACAGCTACTCAATTATCCTCACGAGGCTGAGTGCACTCCGTTTTGTAAATATTACAATTTAATCAAATTAAATCATGGTGGGCCGGATTGGTGGTGATCGCGGGATGGTGTTGAACCGCGGGCCGTAGTTTGGAGACCCGTGTTCTAGAGAGCAAGGAAGTGTTCTTCTTTACTGATTACGTTGAATGTCGTCACTACAGTACATTGGCTGATGATTGGAATTGGTTTCAGGAGTGGTGTTGGATTATCGGACTATCCCATTAATATAACTAAGCATACGGGCTCATGATATAGGGACACTTCGATGTTTTTTTTAAAGCGTGGCTTTTAGTGCCGGGGGTGTTCGAGGACATGTTCGGCTCGCCAGAGGTTCTAGCTGCTTCGAGTGGACACCCATGGGGTGAGCTACAAGTACCGTCGCGTGTGGACTGTTGTCTGGGGAGGAAAGTGTGATTGGACGGCGTTATGCATTAAGCGGCTAAGCGCCAATTTTTGGAAATTGAGTTATTAGGACCATCTAGTGTGTATGGTCTGGAACTACATTCTTTTTACATAAGTATGCCATTTTTCTTAATATTAACCGTTAATTTTATAGACAAGTCTAAGTGCCATTCCCTTTATCTTAGGTTAAGAGTTTTGCATTAATCGGCTATGAGGCGAAACTATGAAGCTATCCTTCGAAACGCTATATTGAGTTCTGCAAGAAACAGCCAAGCGACATTTCATTGTCTCTCACACTTTGTCTGGGTTGTTTGGTAGAAGAGCTTTGACGAGAAGTTACACTCTGGCAGGAGTATCAGTCTGTAAAATGTGCTTTGTCCAGACCCTAAGAATATCAGGGGATCGCGTTTACAACTATCTTAAGAAAGCCAACGAACTACAAGGAATTATTAAGGATAACAGAGGTAAATCAGGAGGTTATAACAGAATAACTGATAGTAAGATGGCTGAAATTATCAAGCACATTAATAAATTTCCTAAGTACAAGTCACATTATTGCAGATCAGAAACAAGCACTCTCTTTCTCCCGTCACATGTCACACTTCCAGTTCTGTATGACTTATACATAAAGGAATATTCTCAGCCAGTTTCCCTCTCATAATATAAGAAAGTATTTTACTCCAGATTCAACCTACGACGAAAACCGCTTACGAAAGACACATGCAACTTTTGTGACTCTACAAATGCTCAAATAAACAATGAAAATGGTGACACTGATGGGCTAAATATAAAGTTGCTTGCTCATCAAGTACAATGAAGAGTGACTTTCAAAAAGCAACCGAAATTAATGGACTGTCGGTGCTTAGCTTTGATATGCAGAGGACACTGCCCCTGCCGAGAATTCCAACAGACATAATATTCTACAAACGTCAGTTATGGCTGTATAACTGTGGAATTCATGACGCTTCATCGAACAAAGGCTTCTGCTATCTGTGGCTCGAGGGCCAAGCTCGGCGTGGAGCCCAAGAAGTGGGCTCTTGTCTAAGAAATTACATCACTGAACATTTAGAAAAAGGCACGGAACAATTGTGCTTTGATCCGATTCCTGCGGAGGGCAGAATCTGAACATAAAAATGGTCCTAATACTGAAGTCTGTCATGGAGTCACATCCAACTCTAAAGACCATAAAAATGCGATTTCTGGTTTCCGTGCACAGCTATTTGCCCAATGATGATTATTTCGGAGATAATGAAACTGCCTTGAAGTTTCATCAAAGACTATATACACCAGAAGGTTACAAGGAAGAAATGAGAACTTGCTGAAAGAAGAACAAGCTGGTCGTGAAAGAAATGAAATGAGAAGATTTTGTGGGCACGGCATCCGTTGAGAAACAAATAATAAATAGAAAGAAAGATACCAATGGCAATGGAGTAAGCTGGCTAACAACACGGGAAATTGAAATAAGTAAGTAAAGCCCATGGTTGTTGACTTTAAAACGTACTTTCGATGACAAAGACGGCCAAGTAATCAATTTGAAGAGAAGAAATAGCGCACGCCAATGTCACCAGAATAACCTCAGTTATTGCCTTAATGTTCTATGGCCAAACGGAAAAGCTATATCAGAGCCAAAATTACAGGATCTCAAAAGTGGCATGCATCTGATACAATCCGATGCCAAGGAGTTCTACGAAGGCCTTCATTCAGATGGAAACAGTTTTGACGACATCGACGGTTTTGGTAGTGAACTCGATTTCTCGATACAAGATGAAACCTACGACTGTATCAATTTCCTATTGTGTGAAAAACATTTACATCATAAAGTAGAATGTAACACCAATGTTTATAGCATTAGTTCATTTAGTTTAATTATTGCTTTAAGTTTGATTCTGGTATTCAAATGTATCTGTGTTTCCATTAGACTATTGAGAATAAAATTGCAATTAAGGACACACGAGTACTCATTATACGCGTCAAAGTCTCCAGAAACTGACATTAAAATAAAAATGTATAAAGGGCTAAAAGACTAAAAAAAGGTGCTTAGACGGTTTACGCATAACTATCGTGTTCGATAGGATAACGTAACAACAAGCTATTCACCAAAAATGGCGCTTAGCAGTTTTATGCGTAACTAAACTCACAGATAACATAAAGCAGCTAAGTGTCAATTGCTAATAAATCAATTGTTTGCTGTATTTTTGTAATTTAAACGCAATAATTATCAACAATGCATATAGGCAAGGGTTTGTTTGCTTTTAAAACTCAAACTTGGCTAACAGGAGAGAATTTGTGATAGTTCAATGTCAAAACTTTCAATCTCGTTTTTCTCAATATCAGCTTTTGGAGGATAGCTGTTTAATGCATAACGCCGTCCGATTGTAAGGTCGAGGAATTGGAAGGTAGCGGCTGTGGCCTATAGTTAGGGACCAACCCCGGCATTTTCCAGGTTGCCGGCGGGGAGATTCGAACCTCTTCGCCTCCCGGATGTGAGCGACTGCCTGCAGCCACGCCATAACGACCACGGCTAACTCACCCGGTACTTCGATGTTGAGAATCACAGACAACATGGGTAATGAACTGACATCAGCATATCTACGATGGAATGATATTTCTGTGATTATTGTTCACTTTAATTGACTTTTATGGCCAAGTATTTGAACTCCAGCATATATTTCAGGTTTTGCCATGTATATTAAGGGGTTTCGCCTGGGTGCGCCAATTCAGGCTCATCAGTCGCCTCTTGGTACACCCTCCCGGACCGCCGCTGGGGTAGAGGGCCATGCTTTTCATCCCATATATCGCAATTCTTTGCTGGGAGGAACTGAAAGTACCCTCAACATATGCAATCCGATTCATAAAGGGGACGTAGTGCATGGTGCTTTACCCCAGCGGTGGTCCAGGCAGTTTTTTACAAGGAACCCGCTGATGAGGCTGACGAGGTGAACCTAGGCGAAACTCCGTAATAGGCACAGCAAAAACATAGAAGATACGCTGGAGTTTAAATACTTGACCAATAAAGTCAATATTCCATAAGTTCAGATGTTGAGATATTCAAACAATAATCCCAGAGATGTCCTTCCATCGTAGCTATGCTGATGTCACTCAATCACGCACTGCATTAGCGATGCCACCGTCTGTGCTTCTATAAATAGATTTAAAGTCATTTTCAGTGTTGCCTTATTTATCCCTACTTAGTATAAAACCAAGTCCCCGATTCCTGTTTGTTACGGGTAAACTCGAGAACCACTGGATGGATTTTGATGCGGTTTTCACCATTCTGTAAAAGATATCTCGAGGATAATTTCTGTAGAAAATAATTAATTTATGATCAAAGGAAGCCGAGTAGTAACGATTTCAGTGGAAAAGTAAAAAATAAAAACCTGGCGTCCTAGCGCTTAGTAAGCTTAAGCTGGGCAAACCGTTCAAAATATCTGAATACTATGAGTGTAAGAATTGTTCGGAATGAAAAGTTCTACAAAAAAAAGTCCGCGAGAGCATATGTCTATCTTCAATACATCGCCAGCTCTAAGTGGTTTTACGTTTTAATTTCATCCAACCACGTCCTTTCAACTACTGAGGCGACAGTTTACGAGCTAGCTAAGGGCGAGTCTATCATCCCTGTTACAGCCTAGATAGCGGGCGGACCTATTGCCCCAGATACAGCCAGCAGCAAACCGTTGAGTGTTGTTGAGTTAAGACTTCTGAGAACGGTGGTTGTGTTTGGAGTTTCTCTGGAAGTGCAACTCGGGTTTTCTTCATTTCGCCTGTGAAACACAGTCAAGTTAAGATTGGACGGAAGGGGGATTTGATTTTCATACACCTAATCATTCCCTGGAAGTGCAACTCTCATTTCGCCTGTGAACTTTTCGTTCCGCAAAAATCACAGTCAATTTAAGATTGGACGGAAGGGGGATTATATTATATTATATTAATTTATACTGATTGGCGTATAATCACTACTTAGTATAAAACTAAGTCCCCGATTCTTGGATGTCACGGATAATATCGAGAACCACAGAATGGATTTTGATGCGGTTTTCACCATTCTGTAAAGGATGTGTCGAGGAAGGGTATCTGTAGAAAATAATTTATTTATGACCAAATGAAGTCAAGCACTAACGATTTCAGTGAAAAGGTCGACAAAAATTGACGTCCATGCGCTCTTTAAGCTTACGCTGGGCAAACCGTTAAAAATATCTATATACTATGAGTGTAAAAATTGTTCAGCATGAAAAGATCTACAAAAAAGCCCGGGAGAGCATATCTTCAATACATCGCCTACTATAATTTTTTTTACGTTTTCATTTCTTCCAACAATCTCCATTCAGTTACTGAGACGACAGTTTACGAGCTAGCTAGGGGCGAGTCTACCACCCCAGTTACAGCTTAGCTAGCGAACGAGCTTATTGCCCCAGATACAGCCAGCAGCAAACTGTCGAGTCGTGTTGAGTTAAAAACTTTAGAGAAGAGTGGTTGTGTTTGGAGTTTCCCTGGAAGTGCAAGTCGGCTTTTCTTCATTTCGCCTGTGAAATTTTCGGAACGAAAAATTCATAGTCAAGTTAAGATTGGACGGAAGGGGGATTTGTGTTTCATGCACCTCGCCATTCTTAAATTACGTCTGACAAGAATTTGTTGCACATGCATCTCCATGATAATATATAAGCAGTTTCGGTGGCGTAGTCGGTAGCATGCTGAGCTTCTATGACCAAGATGGCGGGTTCAAACCCGGCCGAAGCCATCGGATATTTAGAGCGTTAAAATCCCTCAGTATGCCTTCCTTCGGAGGGGAAGTAAAGCCGGCGGTCCCATGTCATAGATTTATGGCATGTTAAAGAACCTTCCACTAATTGCACCTGTGTAAAGCTAAATTAGATAGGTTAAGAATGTAAACCACACTCTTAGGTTTCTACGTTCGTTGCCAAGAGCCGACTGCGGTGGCGTCTAGTAGCTAAGTTCTGAACTTGGCCTAGTATTCGTTGACGGTGGTGCTTGGCGGCAAAAGTAGGAACTATATGAAAAATTCTAAGTTGCAATACTGAAATTAAAAAAAACAACAGATAACACACACCATTACAGTCATCACAATTAACACCGGTTATCAGACAGATTCTACACACACCCAACGTGCACGGGGGCTATATGACCGCGTTGTCGCAGCCCCTAAACTTAAGAACCAACCAACCAACCATGATAATATAATTAATAGTCTAGTCAGTGATTTTAACCCATCATGCCGAGACGTAAAACGGATATTGTTCGTATTTCATTGACATTGAAAAAAAAGCGCTTATAACGTAATGCATTCATAACTGTTCCCAGGCGAAGCCGGATCGGGTTGCTAGTTATTGCCAATTACAACTTTTGGTTGGTTGGTTCCTCAGTTTAGGGGCTGCGACAACGCGGTCGTGTAGCCCCGTATACTTTGGGTGTGTGTAGAATCTGTCTGATAACCGCTGTTAATTGTGATGGCTGTATTGGTGTTTGTTAGCTCTATTACAGGTAAGGACTGCAGACGATCGATTTCAAGTAGTTCCGAGTTTTGCTACCAAATGCTACCGTCAACGACACCTAGCTGTGAACTTGGCTGCTAGATGCCACCACAACTGGCACCTGGCGCCAAACGTTGGAACTTTAAGAGCGTTAATCAAATCTAACCTACAAATTTAGTTTCACACAATTAATTGTAGTTAATGGAAAGGTTCTTTCACATGCCGTAAATATATGGTATGGGCCCGCCGGCTTTTCTTCCCCAGACGGCTTCGCTGGCGTAGTTAGTAGCATGCTTAGCTTCTATGCCCAAGGTCACGGGTTCAATCCCGGCCAAAGTCGTCGGTTAAAAATCCTTCAGTATGCCTTCTTTCGGAGGGGAAGTAAAGCCGGCGGTCCCATGTCATAAATTTATGCCACGATAAAGAATCTTCCAATAATTACCCTTGTGTGAAGCTAAATTGTAGGTTATATTTAACTAACGTTCTTAGGTTCCAACGTTCGGCGCAAGGAGCCGACTGCGGTGGCATCTAGTAACAAGGTTGGTTGGTTCCTTAATTTAGGGGCTGCAACAACGCGGTCATGTTGCCCTGTGTACTTTGGATGTGTGTAGAATTTGTCTGATAATCTGTGTTAATTGTGATGGCTTTATTAGTGTGTGTTATCTGTGATTCAGGTAGAAAGACTGCAGACGATTATTTCTTTTCAAGTAGTTCCTACTTTTGCTACCAAATGCTACCATCCACGACACCTAGCTGCGGACGTGGCTACTAAATGCCATTGCAGTAAGCACCTGGCGGCGAACGTTGGAACTAATATAGCGTTATCAAACTATTCTACAAATTTTAGCTTCCACAAGTGTAGTTAGTTCAGAACTAGGCTAGTTGGTCGTTGATGGTGGCATTTGGTAGCAAAAGTTGGAACTACTTGAAATAGAATGTCTGCAGTCCTTACTTGAATTAAAAAACAGATAACACACACTAATACAGCCATCACAATTAACATCGGTTATCAGTCGGATTCTACACACACCCAAAGTACACGGGGTACATGCCGCGTTGTCGCAGCCCCTAAACTGAGGAACTATCCAATCTTTACTTCCCATCCAAAGGAAGGCATACTGAGGATTTCTAACATCATCATTATCAACATCATTTATTGCACTTATGGGCCTTTAAGGCTTACACCAGAAGAACAAAAGAAAGAAAAAGAGAAAAAGTTATAACAAACAAATCAGTCACAAAGGAGAAGTTATCTGCAGCAGATACCATCCAACGCTGTCGGTCTCGCGCTTCATCTTCCACCACATTCGGCTCGACTTGCTGAAGTATTATCAAATACTCGATCCTTCCATCGCGTCCTTGGACCTCCCCATGGGCGTCTTCCAGCAGGTTTTGAATGAAGGACTCGGTTTTGGATGGATAATCATTCATCAGCTCGAAATATATGGCCAAACCACTGTAATCTCTTCTGTCGTAGTACTCGGCCAATTTCGGTTTTCCAAACCGCTGATACAGGTCATCCTTCGTTCCCATTTACCTTCATGGCATTGAAAACGGGTCCATAAATCATTCGAAGTACCTTCCTCTCGAAGGCAGAGATGGGTTGTCGCTGACGCTCTTAAAAAATCCGACGACTTCAGCCGGGTTAAAACCCACGATCTTGGGCATAGATAATTGTTACTTTTCAGTCGGTCAACACAATATAATCCCAATTACTGGAACATCATCATCATCATCACTGGCACGACAGCCCTCTGTGGGCCTTGGCCTTCTGAAGAAGTTTTCTCCATTCTTTCCTGTTAAGTGCTGAGCTCCTCCAATTCTTGATTCCAATTGTCTTTACATCCTCTCTCACTCCATGTTCCCACCTTAGCTTTGGTCTTCCAACTTTCCAGGTTCCTTCTGGCATTGCATTCAGTGTCCTCTTTACCAATCTGTCATTAGCACGCATCACATGTCCTGCCCACTCCAACCTTCTGATCTTTATACATTTTACAATATCTGATTCATTATATAAATCGTGGAGTTCATGGTTATATCTTCTTCTCCATTCACCGTTTTCCTCCACTGGCCCAAACATTTGCCTCAAAATCTTTCTTTCAATTATACCATGTTGTCTTTCATTAGATTTTGAGTGTGTCCAGGTCTCAGCACCATATGTTAATACAGACTTTATTAAAACGTTATACATTAGGACTTTAGTCTTCCTGAACAACAGCTTGGACTTCATAGGCCTATGCTTTCTGAGGCCATGATAACACTTGTTAGGAGACAGTATACGCTTCTGGATTTCAGATCTAACATTGTTCTTGGAATTAACTTCTGATCCAAGATAGGTAAAGCTACGCACAACATCAAACTTATACGAATCAATTTCTATGCATGTGGAGCCACTAGGGCATTGTTTCTTGGTTACGGGCATATACTTAGTTTTCTGTTCATTTATCCGTAGATTCATCTTTCTTGCTGCTTTTTCAAAGCAAGTGAAAGCTTCTCTCTTTGCTCTTGGTGTTCTTGCAATTATATCGATATCATCTGCGTATGTGATTTTTTCAGGTTATTTTTCGCATATTCCAGTAATTGGTGTTACATTGTATCCACCGACTGAAAGCTATGACATCAATTGACTTTAAGGCATGACAAGCACAACGCCTACATGGTGGTCTTGCTCTTCATCCGAGTCCCATGAAACTTCGACATAGCAATTTATTCGAGGATGTATCTAGAGTAATTCAGATGTTTCAAAAATTCAAGATGTCGGCTGTGCGAAACTTTCGAAAAGTGTCTTTATCTTACTCAAGCGATTGAAGTGAAACTTTGTATAATGAATCAACATCAATATTTATCTACTGGTACGTAACTCTATGCCTCACATATTGAAACAAGTAGTTCCGTGAAGAACTATCCAGCCTATTTTCATATATCCTGCTCATGTTAATTGCCTCTATCAACATACAAAATTTCAGTTTAATTGCTGTAACAGATTCGTAGATATTGAGAACCGTCTAAATAATTCAGATGGTCGCCAGGTTGGATTTTTATTTTTGTACTATTACATTAAGATTATTGTGTACGTGTGGTATTCAAACTTCAATCGCATGATTAGAACACAAGAAGTAAAAACGAGATTTTAAAATTACGCACAGCAGCCATCTTTTGATTATGCAAACAATTGAAATAAATTAGATGCCAGTGAATCAACATTTGTAAAAGCATTTAACGTGCAACGTTTCACGGCACTCGGATAGTTAATTCGCGAGAAACGTCCATTTAAATATTTATACTTCGCGTCGCCGCCATGTTGGATTTGTGCTCTCCAGGTTACTGAAATTCCTATAGGTGAACATATGTTCATAGTCTCTATGAACATAAAAAAATTCAGTTTGGTTGCTGTAAAAGATTCATAGATATTGAGAACCGTCTAAATATTTCGGAAGCTCGCCATTTATGATTGTTATATGTATAGGCCATAGAGTTATGTACCATTCAAGGACAATTATTGCCTAGGTTCATTATTCAAACTTTCACTTCGATCGCACGATTACGACACAAGAAATTAAAACTTAATTTTAAAATTTCGCACATCCGCCATCTTGAGGTTATGTAAACAATTGAATTAAATTAGATGGCAGTACATTACAATCTGCAAAATCATTTACTGTACCACATTTCACTGCGCTCAGAGAGTTAAATCACGAGAAAAGTCTATTAAAATATTTTAAATTCGCTTGGTCGCCATGTTCGTTTTGCACTTTACAGGTTTATGAAATATACATTGGTAAACTTGTATCAGTACCCTTTATCACCGTACAAGATTGCAGGGTGATATCTGTAGTAGTTTCGGAGATATAGAATGCCAGTGAAATATTTCGCACAGCCGCCATTTTGAGGTTATGTAAACAATTGAACTAAATTAGACTCCAGTGCATTACAATGTGTATAAACATTTGCTGTACCAAGTTTCATTACATTTGGATAGTTAAATCGCGAGAAAAGTCTATTTAAAAGTCTCAAATTCGCTTGGCCGCCATGTTGGTTTTGTAGTCACCAGGTTTTTGAAAGTCTCATAGGTGAACTTCTAGTAGTGCCCTTTATCACCGTACACAATTTCAGGGCGATATCGGTAATAGTTTCGGAGATATTGATTGCTAGTGAAATATTTCGCACAGCCGCCATGTTGGATCGGTGAGACGTAACAAAATTTGAAGGACACGGTCGAGGTCGCCGGGAATAGTGCTATGAACCTACCGAGTTTCATTGAAATCGCTCCAGCCGTTTAGATTTTATTAGGGGGCACACACACACACACGGACAAAAGGTGATCTCATAAGCCTATTTTTTCAAAATTGAAAATAGGCAAAAATCCAATATGGTGACCACGCAAAATATTTAAATGTAGCACTTAAACAGAAATTTTGTATGGTTATAGAGGACGTGTTTTAACGTAAGTACATTATGTCACTTACAACATATGATACACACATAAACAATATGGCGAGCACGCAAATTTCAAATATTTAAAATTACTTTTCTGGAGATCTTATCATCCAAGCGCTCTAAAATTTTGTAAAGAGGAACTGTACTTAAAATCTTAATACATAGTCACCTAATGTTGTTCAAATGTTTTCAAAAATTCAACAGAATCAGCGTGAAATTTTAAAAACATACTTTTACTCCTCATACCTTAATCAAGTGATTGAAGTGAAACTCTGTGTAATGAACCATTGCCTAAATATTTATCTACTAGTAGGCCTACATTAACTCTATGCCCTACGTATTAAATAATCCAAGGGAAAAATTCTAAGCATCCTGAGAGATTATGGTCTGCTACAGGCAATCAGAAGTATCTATGCTGGAAAACAGGCAGCAGTGAGAGTTCATGATAGGGTGAGTTCTTGGTTTAAGGTTGTCACTGGAATGAGGCAAGTCTGTAACCTCTTACCACTACTGCTTATTTTATTCTGTATATGGACCATTTGTTGAAAGGCACAAATTGGCTGGGTGGGATTCAATTAGGTGGAAACCAGGTAAGCAGTCTGTCCTATGCTGATGAACTGGTTGTAATGACAGACACCGTCGAAAGCTTACAAGCCAACGTGTTAGAATTTCTTCTGATTTGAACAAATGAATTTCACATTACTACTAAACCGTTATGTCAAAGCAACCAGATAATTTTAGCTCTGCCAAATAGAGATAGCTCAACAATGGGCACACGATTTTCCATTGTCTCTGCTGTGTTGTGGTAGAAATGTGAATTAAAATCATAGCCACACAGCTCAGTGAAGATTCAGTGCGTGTAATGAAAAACACCTCTAGCTTGCAAAATTACATCTCAAACACAAAGGAATCGTGCCTGCAACGCACAGTCGACAAAATACTATGATAAGTACGCCAAAAGTCGGGAGATTATTTTCACCGTTGGAGATTTAAATGACTTAAAATATATAAACGTTATTAAAATATGAAACAATAATCTCACGCTGAATGCAATTTCGCTGCACGAAGCATTCTTCCATTCAGGGGCGTATCCAGGATATTTTTGAGGGCTGAAGCCATTAATATCAATTATCAGCTTACCTAAATTAAATTACGGAATCATGATCCAAATTCAATTTTAAATCTCACAATAAAATTATAATAAATTCGTATTTTAATAGCAACAATACTTTTAACAATGCGGTAGTTAAAGAAAGAGAAAGACAGAGAAAAAAGAACAGTCACTCTCTGGGCACGCCCCTAAAGTGCGACATGGCCTACGAGTGAAACGCGACTTCAATCACAAGGTGAACATAATATTATTATCGAGGGCTCCACGTAGCAGTATTTCCACTCAAAAAACCGGTCGATATTATTTTATGTATTTTACTGTATATGTGATCAAATAGAAAACAGTTTCAGACCATAATTAGATGTCTATTTACAACAGAAACAAACTTGACACAAAAACTATTGGAATATATTTTATTCAGTGTCAAACTGTTGGTCATTGTCCTCATCGTCGTCATCTTCACCTTCCTCTATAGATTCGTCGCTATCATTTTCATCTTTCATCTTGCGACAAAGAATCTACAAGAGGGAAAACGAAAAATTGCTATGTTGCAATCGTTTAAATAATTTAACATTCCAGTTTGAATGAATAAAATAACAAAATGGCGGATGAGGGCGTTCGTGTTGTTGTGTTAAACAATTGGCATTAGTCTAAATTTCATGTCTGTAAATAAAACTTTTTTTTATTTAGGATTCATTACCCGCTTGGAGAGTCTTCAGGGTAATGTTACACGATTTAGGTAATTAGATCAAATAGCTTATAAAGATAATAGCGGAAACTCGGCCGTAAAAGCATGCGCTCGTTTGGAGACAGCGATCACAGTGCCATCTCTTGGTGCGAGTTGACAGCATTACTCGCCTTGACATCCACAGCTAGCATTTTTGAGTGCGCACCGACCGAAATTGCATTGTGAAGTTAACATATGTCTCGGCTTGATATTAAAGGCAGCAAATAATTTAAAGATTAGTGTTAAAAGAAACAAAAGATACTTGGTTCTGTACAATATTTATATAGAATTCTAAAAAATACTGGACTGCTTCTGCATATGGTTTGCTTTGCCATAGGCAGTAGAACTGAAGGCACTGCACCAGGCCAAATACTGATAATTACAAGGAAATATTAGCACATTGGTTTTAATCTATCCTTTTTGACATAGGCCTACTGGTATTTAAAAACGAGTTGAACACGCTTAATTACATTAAAAGAAAAAAGTTACCTTCTTATAAAATATATTTCCTAATAAGTTAAAGTCAGTAAAATTAAAATTTGTGTTTCTGAACTTGTTAGATTACACCAACCTCCTTAGCTTTAATAGTGCAATACGTACACTTTAGAGGCAGATGACCTCGCTGTTCCGCCCCTTACAACAACAATAATAAATAACTACGTACACTTTCAATCGGAAATATTGAAGCATGTTGTTAAATGTTAGGCCTACTGTACTGTAGATTCACCACGTTTTATAAAGGATGTTATTTCAATATTACCATTAGGCCTACTATCAACAACCTACAAAGATCTTACCCTTGACTTAACAAGTTTTTGTTCCTGAAATCTTTCTCCACAAAGTGGTCTGAGCATACAACATGAGTTCCGTTTAAATGTTCTGGGCCATTCCGTTTCAATACGTCATCTAAGTCAGCTCTTCGGCTTCGAATAACCCACAGCGTGCATCTATAAATATATAAAGAACAGGCTAAAATATGCCAAATTATATTGTAAAAGCACTCTGTATTAAAAGAAAACCGAACTATCAGTGTAATGTTAGGCTACTTGTTTACAATAATTTCTTGGTAACCTGAAGAAAGATTTTGGGTCACTTTGTTGTTTATAATTATTACAGCCATATATGGCACAAATACTCCCAGTACCAACCATTACAATTGGATAATTAGATCATACACAGGTCAATTATTTCTTAAAATTGTTTGGTTGGATCTCACGGTTGTAAATCAGCTGGTCTTACGTTGCCAACTCGGACCGCTAGGTGGTGCTGGGGGGTGCTGTCTCCTGTTTTGGCGAGGAGTTTCCGCTATTATATTTATAAGCTATTTGATTAGATGATTATGACCATGATGATGATGATGATGATTAGGCCTACTTGTGCTGATTCTGCATTTAGGGACCGGAGACATAATCGGTCATCAGTCCTGTATATAAGTACTTGAGTGTTTTGGAATACGTCTGATATACTGTATCGTAGTCAGTGGCGTAACTAGGATTTGCTTCTGGAGGAAGATGAGCGAAGTTTGTGTGTGTGTTTCTTGGTTTGGTGTTTGATTTCTGCTTTTGTTTTTGTTTTCGAATTTTGCTTTTTGTGTTTGTGTTTGTTTTCTGCTTTTGTTTTTGAATTTTGCCTTTTGCTTTCTGTTTTCAGTTTTTGGTTTTGTGTTTGTTTTCTGCTTATGTTTTCAAATTAACTTTTTGTTTTCTGGTTTTGTGTTTGTTATCTGCTGTTGTTTTTGAATTTTGCTTTTCGCTTTCTGTTCTCAGTTTTTGGTTATGTGTTTGTTTTCTGCTTTTGTTTTCAAATTTTGCTTTTTGCTTTCTGATTTTAGTTTTGGTTTTGTGTTTGCTTTCTGCTTGTGTTTTTGAATTATGCTTTTTGCTTTCTGTTTTTTGTTTTTGGATTTATGTTTGTTTTCTGATTTTCTTTTGTTTTTGAATTTTGCATTTTGCTTTCTGTTTTTTTATTTTGGATTTGTGTTTGTTTTCTGCTTTTACTTTTGTTTTCAAATTTTGCTTCTTGCTTCTTGTTTTCTGGTATTGGTTTTGTGTTTTTTTTTCTGCTTTTGCTTTTGTTTTTGAATTTTGATTTTTGCTTCCTGTTTTGGTCATGTGTTTGTTTTTGCTTTGTGCGAGGGACAAAATAAGACAATCAATGAAAGCAAAAATACACGTTTTTTTGTTTGATCTCCATACCATTTGATACGTCTTATTTGCACCTCTCAATGTGCAAAAGCTCAATAATAAACAGTTTTGGAAACACTAAAATATTTTACACAAGTAAAGAGAAATGTTCTCAAACTACTAAGTATAATCGTACATACTCAAGTCGTTTGTCATTAATCCGAAAATTACCGCATTTTATTTTCAAAATAAAAAAATCATCAAATTACGTTTTTTGTTAATTACTAGTTGGAATCCGTCAAAATATGACGGACAATGAACAACATATTTACTGAAGAAGTTTTATATATAAGTTACATTCTTTCTACGATTACTTTTTGGCATTATTGCTACTTTAAGGGCGTCAAAAGATTGCACTCTCGACAATACAACATACTGCTGGCGTAAATCTCACATGGAGTTACCGGGATTTGAACCACGGACCCAGCGGTGAGAGAGCGGCGTGCTGCCTCCTAAGCCTCGGAGCCTTCCCCAAGAGATAAAATAAGGTATGAAAATGATATATTGTTGTAATAAAATAAATATTTCCGGTGCAGCAGTGACAATTCAAATTGAAATCAACTTCTAATGTCTCCCAGAAAGTTACCGGTATGTGGATCATAAATAATATATTTTAAATAATCTACCTTGTGAAAGTTATGAAGAGGGAGGAGTACCTACTCTCAACAATTAATGAATCTTCCCCTACTTCATAATTCTTATAAATAACTCTCACATTAAAACGCGGTGTGGACATCAGCCATGTCTGACATGACCAAGCTGATTCTGCGCATGCGCTAGGCCCAATAATTGGACATTTTTGTTTATAAATTTAAAAATATATGGTAACATATTTGTTTATTTTAAAGCCGCTCTGCAAATATAGAGACCAAGGGCTTTCGTTAGAGTGCATTACGAAGTCAATCGGTTCAGCCGTTCTGTCAATCTCGCGGTAACAAAAATCACCTTAGCATTTTAAATATATAGATTTGGCTCTGGGAGTGGATTGATGCCCCTAATCACCCCCATAGTTACGCCACTGATTGTAGTACTGACTACTAATGTGTATACAGATATGAACTGTGAGCCTGAAAACATACGATGTAAACCAACATTCAGGTTATACCTGTCTGCACCGTGAATGGTATCTCCAATCCTCAAACGTTGAGTTGCTTCTTACATTAGTGAAACGTACCTTAATCCTCTTGTCTTCGCTGGTGGATGTTTGACTGAGAAGTTGCTTCATATGAATTCACTTAAAACGGAAGTGCTCATTAATTATTAAATTTGACGTCC
Organism: Meconema thalassinum; assembly: GCA_946902985.2. NCBI lineage: Eukaryota > Metazoa > Arthropoda > Insecta > Orthoptera > Tettigoniidae > Meconema > Meconema thalassinum. The sequence goes on along the minus strand of OX336388.2, from coordinate 595,803,121 downwards.
AACTCAAGCCGCATTGTTATAATGTGTTTCTGATAAAAACTCAGCTAAAATATTAACAGCTTACCATACATCACAAGGAAATGTCTGCATTATTAATTACTGTGTAAGTATAATGGTGGTGGCTTATCCAACAAATAAAGCAGACATAAAAGGGAAATGTTGACGTTAATTATAAAACTAATCATTTTCTTCCGGAGCTTTTGTTTTCACAGTGAGCACCGGGTAATTAGTCAGACCACACCCTTGCAGCGTGTTGAGGTACCAGACATTACGAAATAGCTTTTGTTAACTTTGTGGCTAATGGCTATTAGCTATTGTAATCTTGGATTAACGCTGCTCGCACTTGCGAATGTAGATAAAGTTTAATGAAAAGACTACGTAAAGCCGTCTTTACCTTTAAACAAGATTTCTCATTACTACGGTACGGACACTTAGTTTTCTAAGGGTACATTTATATTCTTCATACGCTCATTTTTAAGACTACCTTCCCACAACCATGCGTCCTATTAGTAAATCCACAATGTAGGTTTTCTTTTTCTTTAGATTTCTCTCTAGATTCTTAGTTTTCTCTCTATTAGATAATATACTAAAAAGCATTAAGAAAGCAAATCAAGTGTTGCGGCGTCCGAGAACTCCTCGTAACTGTCGCCGTTTCCTCAGATAGCAGCAACAATTATTATTGATTCCAGTTCCTAGATAAAATAGATTTAATAATACAAAAAATCTCTTCTATCCACAACTATTCCTCATGAAAAGCTGAAAATCTTAGAAGTAAATTCTCCTCATATGTGTCATATTTTAAAACGGCCGTTTTCACAACTTTTCTATAGTTTATTTTGACTGATGAAAATGTTCATAAATAGCAATAACATTTACCATGCTAGGAAATATAAGACACTAGCTGTACCCGGCATGCGTTGCAATGCCAATCAAAGAAAGTGTCGGCATTATAACTTTTTATGTTGAAGTGCTTTTGGATTCCCAATATTGTTTTTCTTTTTCCGTTAACCACTTTTAAACTATTGTAAAATTGATTTACCATCTCAAAAAAATCATGGGAGCGTGCTCAACAACTCACCAAATTTTCATCGCAATGAATGGTAAATGAACGCATACGGGACTTTGTTGAAACGATTCGAGCGCCGTCACCCATTTGTTGAATATACTCGTACGCTAACTATTGTAAAATGGATTTACTAAGTGAATACCTTCCCTGGCGTGTACACAACAACTCATGAAAGTTCCATCGCAATCGGATGAATGGCATATGAACGCATAGGCCTACGGGTTTTTGCTTAAACGATTCGCGCGACGGCACTCATTTGTTGAATCTACTTGTGCGCCACCCATTGGAAAACGGATTAACTAATTCATACACCCTCGCAGGACTGTGCTCAAATCCCCAAAGTTTTATGATAATCGGATGAATGTTATATGAAAGCATACGGGACTTGGTTGAAACGATTCTCGCGCTGTCGCCCATTAATTGAACCTAATCGTGCGCTACCAATTGTAAAATGTATTTACTAAATCAGAAATCTTTAAGTGAGTGGAAACAACATTTCCTCAAATTTCATTGCAATCGCATGAAAGGTATATGAACGCATACGGATTTTTTTTAACGATACGCACGCCGTTACCCATTTGTTGAATCTACTTGTGCAATACCTATTGTAAAGTGGATGTACTGAGCCAGAAACCTTCCCTGAAGTGTACACAACATCTCACCCAAGTTTCATCACTATCAGACGAATAGTATATGAACGCAAACGGGACTTTGTTAAAACGCTTCGCCCGTCGTCGCTCATTTGTTGAATCTACTCGTGCGCTACCTATTATAATATGGATTTACTAAGAGAGAAACCTTGCCCGTAGTGTACACAACCACTCACCCATGTTTCATCGCTATCGGACGAACGGTATATGAACGTATACGGGACTATGTTGAAACACTTCGCGCGTCGTCGCTCGTTTGTTTAATCTACTTGTGCGATACCTGTTGTAAAGTGAATTTACTAACCCAGAAACCTTCCCTGAAGTGTACACAACAACTCACCTAAGTTTCATCGCTATCAGACGAATAGTATATGAACGCAAACGGGACTTTGTTGAAACGCTTCGCGCATCGTCGCTCATTTGTTGAATCTACTCGTGACATGGATGGATTTACATGGATTTACTAAGACAGAAACCTTGCCTGTAGTGTACACAACCTCTCACCCAAGTTTCATCGCTATCGGACGAATGGTATGTGAACGCATACAGGACTTGGTTGAAACGCTTCGCCCGTCGTCTCTTATTTGTTGAATCTACTCGTGCGCTACCTATGGTTAAGTGGATTTACTAAGCCAGACACCTTCCCTGAAGTGTACACAACATCTCACCCATGTTTCATCACTATCAGACGAATAGTATATGAACGCATACGGGACTTCGTTAAAACGCTTCGCTCGTCGTCGCTCATTTGTTAAATCTACTCGTGCGCTATCAATTATAATATGGATTTACTAAGAGATAAACCTTGCCTGTAGTTTACACAACCTCTCATCCAAGTTTCATCGCTATCGGACGAATGGTAGGCTATGTGAACGCATACAGGACTTTGTTGAAACGTTTCGCCCGTCGTCGCTGATATGTTGAATCTCATCGTGCGCTACCTATTGTTAAGTCGATTTACTAACCAGAAACCTTCCCTGAGGTGTACACAACATCTCAGCCCAGTTTCATCACTATCAGACGAATAGTATATGAAGGCATACGGGACTTTGTTGAAACGCTTCGCTCGTCGTCGCTCATTTGTTGAATCTACTCGTGCGCTACCTATTATAACATGGATTTACTAAGCCAGACACCTTGCCTGTAGTGTACACAACCTCTCACCCAAGTTTCATCGCTATCGGACGAATGGTATGTGAACGCATACAGGACTTTGTTGAAACGCTTCGCCCGTCGTCGCATATTTGTTGAATCTACTCGTGCGCTACCTATTGTTAAGTCGATTTATTAAGCCAGAAACCTTCCACGAATTGTACACAACATCTCACCCAAGTTTCATCACTATCAGGCGAATTGTATATGAACGCATACGGGACTTAGTTGAAACGCTTCGCTCGTCGTCGCTCATTTGTTGAATCGACTCGTGCGCTACCTATTATAACATGGATTTACTAAGCCAGAAACCTTGCCTGTAGTGTACACAACCTCTCACCCATGTTTCATCGCTATCGGACGATTGGTATGTGAACGCATACAGGACTTTGTTGAAACACTTCGCCCGTCGTCGCACATTTGTTGCATCTACTCGTGCGCTACCTATTGTTAAGTGGATTTACTAAGCCAGAAACCTTCCATGAAGTGTACACAACATCTCACCCAAGTTTCATCACTATCAAACGAATAGCATATGAACGCATATGGGACTTAGTTGAAACACTTCGCTCGTCGTCGCTCATTTGTTGAATTTACTCGTGCGCTACCTATTATAACATGGATTTACTAAGCCAGAAACCTTGCCTGTAGTGTACACAACCTCTCACCCAAGTTTCATCGCTATCGGACGAATGGTAGTCTATGTGAACGCATACAGGACTATGTTGAAACGCTTCGGACGTCGTTGCTCATTTGTTAAATCTACCTATTTCAAAAGGGATTTACTAAGTCATAAACCTTTCCTGGAGTGTGCACAACGATACAACCAAAGTTTCATAGCAATCGGATGAATGGTATATGAACGCATACGGAACTTTGTTTAAGCGATTCGCGTGCCGTCACTCATTTGTTGAATCTACTCGTGCGCTACAACTTTCATATTTATTCACCTTTTAAACCTCTCTGGACTTCCACAAATAATTCAAGACCAAAATTAGCCAAATAGGTCATCAGTTCTCGAGCTTTTGCGAGACTAACGAACAGCAATTCATTTTTAGCCTATTTTCAATTTTGAGAAAATAGGCTTATGAGATCTCCTTTTGTCCGTGTGTGTGTGTGTGTGTGTGTGTGTGTGAGGAGTGTGTGTCCCCTAATAACTTTTAAACGGCTGGAGCGATTTCAATGAAAATCGGTTAGTTCATAGCACTATTCCGGGCGACCCCAACCGTGCCCTTCAATTTTTTTTACGTCTCACCAATCCAACATGGCGGCTGTGCGAACTATTTCACCAGCATTAAATATCTCCAAAACTATTACTGATGTCACCCTGGAATTCTCTACGGTGATAAAGGGAACGACTAGAAGTTCACCTATGTAACTTTTGAAAACCTGGTAGCTACAAAACCAACATGGCGGCCAAGCGAATTTGCGACATTTAAATAGACGTTTCTCGCGATTTCACCAACCAAACGCAATGAAATTTGGTACAGTATATGTTTATACATATTGTAATGCACCAACATTTAACTTCGATCAATTGTTTGCATAACCTCAAGATGGCGAATGTGCGAAATATTTCACAGGCATTCTATATCTCTGAAACTATTACCGGTATCACCATGAAATTTTGTACGGAGATAAAATCCACTACTGGAAGTTCATCTAAGAGACTTTAAAAAACCGGTTGAATACAAAACCAACATGGCGGCCAAGCGAAATTACGACTTTTAAATAGACGTTTCTCGCGATTTAACCAACCAAACGCAATGAAGCTTGGTACAGTATATGTTTATTCACATTGTAATGCACCGACATCTAACTTCGTTCAATTGTTTACATAACCTCAAGATGGCGGCTGTGTGAAATATTTCACCAGCATTCTATATCTCGGAAACTGATACCGGTATCAACATGAAATTTTGTATGGAGATAAAGGGCACTACTGGAAGTTCATCTATGAGACTTTCAAAATCCGATTAACTACTAAACGAACATGGCGGCCAAGCGAAGTTGAAAGTTTTAAAATAGACTTTTCTCGCGATTTAATGACCCAAACGCATTAAAACTTGGTACAGCAAATGTTTATACACATTGTAATGCAATGGTATCTAATTTAGTTCAATTGTTTATATAACCTCAAGATGGCAGCTGTGCGAATTTCAAAATTAAGTTTTTATTTCTTGTGTTCTAATCATGCGATCGAAATCAACATTTGCATAACGAACGTACAGAATAATCATCATCTAATAGTACATAACTCTATGGCCTACATTTATTAAAATCCAACATGGCGACCATCCCAAATATTTAGACAGCTCTCAATATATATTAATCTACTACAGCAATCAAACTGAAATTTTGTAAGAGTATAGAGGCTATAAGCATAAGTTCACTTATGCGACGTTCAGTAACCTGGCGAGCACAAATCCAACATGGCGGCGACGCGAAACTTAAATATTCAAATGGACGTTTCCTGCGTTTTAAGCATCCGAGCGCAGTGAAACTTGATAAGGTATATGCTTATACAAATTTTAATCGACTGGCATCTAATTCATTCAAATTATTTTCATAACCACAAGATGGTGGCTGAGCGAAATTTAAAAACCCCGCTTTAATTCTTGTGCCCTAATCATGCGATTGAAGTTTGAATAAAACACCTACACAATAATCTTCATGTAAACTCTATATATATAACAAGTAGTTCCGTGAAGAACTATACAGCCTATTTTCATATATCCTACTTATGTTAATTGCCACTATCAACATACACAATTTCAGTTTGATTGCTGTAATAGATTCGTAGATATTGAGAACCGACTAAATATTTCGGATGGTCGCCATGTTGGATTTTATATATGTAGGTCCTAGAGTCATGTACTGTTACATGCAGATTATTGTGTACGTATAGTATTCAAACTTCAATCGCATAATTAGAACACAAGAAGTAACAATTAGATTTAAAAACCTCGCACAGCTGCCATCTTGAGGTTATGGAAACAATTGAAATAAATTAGATGCCAGTGGATTACCATTCGTATAAGGATTTACTGTACCAAGTTTCACTGCACTCGGATGGTTAAATTGCGAGAAACGTCCATGTGAATATTTATACTTCGCGTCGCCGCCATGTTGGATTTGTGAACACCAGGTTATTTAAAGTCCTATAGGTGAACTTAAGTTTATAACCTCTATGAACATTAAAAAATTCAGTTTGATTGCTATAATAGATTCGTAGATATTCAAAGCCGTCTAAATATTTCAGATGGTCGCCATGTTGGATTGTTAAATGTATAGGCCTTAGAGTCATGTACCATTAAAGGAAAATTATTGCGTAGGTTCATTATTCAAAATTTCACTTCGATCGCATGACTACATCACAAGAAATAAAAACTTAATTTTAAAATTCGCACTGCCGCCATCTTGAGGTTATGTAAACAATTGAACTAAATTAGATACCAGTGCATTACAATGTGTATAAATATTTCCCGTACCAGATTTCAGTTCGTTTGGAACATTAAATCGCGAGAAAGGTCTACTTAAAATTTTCAAATTCCCTTGACCACCATGTTCGTTTTGTAGTTAACCGGTTTCTGAATGTCTTATAGATGGACTTCCAGTAGTTTCCTTTATCTCCGTACAACATTTCAGGGAGATACCGCTAATAGTTTCAGAGATATAGAATGCCGGTGAAATATTTCGCACATCCGCCATCTTGTGGTTATGTAAACAATTGAACGAAGTTAGATGTCGGTGCATTACAATGTATATAAACATATACTGTATCAAGTTTCATTGCGTTTGGTTGGTTAAATCGCGAGAAACGTCTATTTAAAAGTCGCAAATTCGCTTGGCCACCATATTGGTTTTGTAGTCACCAGGTCTTCAAAGATCACATAAGTGAACTTATAGTAGTTCCCTTTAACACCATACAAAATGTCAGGGTGATATCGGTAATAGTTTCGGAGATATTGAATGCTGGTGAAATATTTCGCACAGCCGTCATTTTGGATTGGCGAGTCGTAACAAAATTTGAAGGGCACGGTCGGGGTCGCCCGGAATAGTGCTATGAACTTTCCGAGTTTCATTGAAATCGCTTCTAGCCGTTTAGATTTTATTAGGGGGGAGACACACACACGAATCACACACACACGGACAAAAGGTGGTCTCATAAGCCTATTTTTTCAAAATTGAAAATAGGCTAAAAATGAAAGTTTGTCTGTTTTTTCTGAATTTCCACGGAAATTTGCGATATTTGCGCGTTTCAGGCTGTTTTATGACGGATGCGCGCAAAAATAATTTTTTTGTCCGTCTGTCTGTCTGTCTGTCTGTCTGTCTGTGTGTGTGTCTGTGGACAACTTCTACGAGTCCTTATAACTTGAGAACGGCTGGGTGGATCAACGTAAAATTTGATACAGATATTCATCAGAGGCACCACACTAATCATTGATGTAACTCTTCTCCGTACCTGTCATAAAAGGGGCCCTACCCCCTTAAAATACATGCTGAAATAGGCGTAGAAGGGTGAAACAAAGCTCATTTTCAGCCCCTCAATGTGAGAAACGAAACTCGGGGGGAAGGCCCTAAAACCAACAGTTTTTGAGATATTCCCAGAAAACTAATTTCACTTAATAAATTAATGAAAGAATGCATGGCGGTAACCATGGCAACTGAATCTCAGAGGTCCATCTAGTTCTGTAAGACGCAATGCAATTCCATTTATTACATTACTGTGAAGGTTTGCAAACGGCTATAAGGTTATAATGGATCCAAATTAAGCTGAAATATTTATTAATACATACAATGCGCTTAAGGGGTTAAGGGGTACTCTAGAATTTCTTCACGCGATTTACACGTGCGGGTGTGGTACGGAAGATCTATTATATCCCTTCTCTATTATATAAAAATGAATGTTTATCTGATTTTTCGTTTTTTCTACAAAAATTTGACATATTTGCCCGTTTCAGACTGCTTTGTGACGGATGCACGCAAAAATATATTTTTGTCTGTCTGTCTGTGGACAATGTTTTGTGTCCTTATAACTCGAGAACGGCTGGGTGGATTAACGTAAAATTTGATGCAGATATCCATCAGAGGCACGACACTAATCATTGATGTAACTCTTCTCCGTACCTCTCATAACAGGGGGTCTACCCCCCTAAAATACATGCTGAAATAAGCGTGAGACAAAGCTCATTTTCAGCCCCTCAATTTGAGAAACGAAATTGGGGGCCCTAAGAGGACCCCGAAAACCACATTTTAAGGCCCTAAAACCAACAGTTTTTGAGATATTCCCAAAAAACTACTTTCACTTAATAAATTAATGAAGGAATGCATGCCGGTAACAATGGCAACAGAATCTCAGAGGTCCATCTATTTTCGTAAGACGCAATACAATTCCATTTATTACATTACTGTGAAGGTTTACAAACGGCAATAAGGTTATAACGGATCCAAATTAAGCTGAAATATTCATCAATACATATAATGAGCTTAAGGGGTCAAGGGGTAATCTAGAATTTTTAACGCGATTTACACGTGCGGGTATGGTCCGGAAGGTCTATTATATCCCTATCCCTATTTTTTTATATTATTATTATTAGTAGTATTATTCTTTTAATTATTATCATTATTATGGCGTACAACGAAGAGACAAAGCTCATTTTCAAACCCTTGGGGTCAGAAACAAAACTCGGGGCCCCTCAAGAGCCGTAAAGGGTCCTCGAAAACTATAATTTAAGGCTCTAAACCCAACAGTTTCTTAGATATTCCCAGAAAACTAATGTCATTTAATAAACTAAAGAAGGAATGCAAGCCACTAACCATGATAACAGTATCTCAAGAGGTGGCATCCAACTTTCCATCTATTTCTGGAATAAGTAATGCCACTCCATTTATTACATTTCTGTGAAAGGTTGCAAATGGAGTACCCTAGATTTTTTTCACACGACTTACACGTGCGATATGTCGTACAGAAGGTCTATTATATCTCCAAACATCAACATTATTTTCAAAAAATCCTGAATAGAAATAGTAGACTGTTATTTTGCTGATTTTAGGAATTTGGGCCATTGGAGGCTAAAAGCACTCAATTTTCATGCACCACAAGCCTTTATAATTTATAAAAGGGGTCTTCCAGTAGTTGGGCACTTGACACAACGGTTAGGGTCAGTTCGTATGTGACGTGTATTGCGATTCTTCTACGAAGTTTTCAATTTTATTTTCACGCCAGGAAGAACACGTTAGGTAAATTTAGTTTGAGAGCACGTTTTAACTAATAATTTTTCTTTGCCAACAAACAGGTTCCAAGCCCCTAAACATTGCAACAGTAGCTCAATTGATAACATCTGGTTATTAATACCGAAGACCGTTCGAAGAATGGGTACTTCTGCTAGTCTCTTATATAAAAACAAGTGTCCTGACTGACTGACTGACTCATCAACGCCCAGCCAAAACTATTGAAGTTAGAATCATGAAATTTTGTGGATATGTTCGTGGTAAGTCGAAAACGCGCACTAAGGAAGGATTTTAGGATATTCAGGTTCTAAAGGGGTGTTAAGGGGATAGACCTGCATTTCATTGAATAACAATATCTCCCGATTGGTTTCATTGCGAGATGTGATACTCGGCATATACACTCATCATTAAAAATAAGAAGACACGTGTCTGAGGGTTTTTTGATGAGAAGTATATTATGAGGTGAAAGGGGTGAAAAGTGGGGGTTGAAGGATTCCTAACGGAGCGTGTATCTCTTAAACGACATAGGCGAGGAGTTTGAAACTCAGTGGAAAAAATCAGCTTAAAAAATAAGTAAATAGGTGTTTGACCGTTTTTTCATAAATCCAATTTAAGGGGCCAATAGGGAGGGGTGAAATTCTGGGGGGGGGGGGGAACAGGAAAGAAAGTGTCCTAACTGATTGACTGACAGACTCACTCATCAAACTCAGGAAAAAACAACTGCTTAAAAATAAGTAAATAGGTGTTCGACAGTCTTTTTCATAAATCCAATTTAAGGGGTCCTTGGGGAGGGGTGAAATTCTGAAAAAAGGAAATTGAGAGAAAAAGTCCTGACTCACTCACCATCGCCCAGACAAAATTATTGAAGTTAGACACATGCCATTTCGGGGAATATGATCATTGTATGTCGGAACCGTCCACTATGGGAGGATTTTCGGATATTCAGGGGGTCTTAAGGGGGTTAAACCTGCATTTCATTGAATAGCAATAACTCCCGATTGGTTTCATTGGGGGATGTGTTACTCGGCATATGGACACATAAAAAATAAGAGGACATGTGTCTGACGGTTTTTCGATGTGGTGTATATTATGAGGTGAAAGGGGTGAAAAGTGGGGGTTGAAGGATTCCTAATGGAGCGTGTATCTCTTAAACGACATAGGCGAGGAGTTTGAAACTCAGCGGAAAACCGTCTAAATATTTCAGATGGTCGCCAGGTTGGATTTTTATTTTTGTACTATTACTATAAGATTACCGGGTGAGTTAGCCGTGGTGGTTACGGCATGACTGATGGCAGTCGCTCACATCCGGGAGGCGAGGAGGTTCGAATCCCCCCGCCGGCAACCTTGAAGATGGTCTTCTGTGGTTTCCCATCTTCCTTCCAGGCAAATGCTGGGGTTGGTCCCTAACTATAGGCCACAGCCGCTACCTTCCAACTCCTCGTCCTTACATTCCAACTTCCCTCCTTCCCTCCCCAACGGTACTTGTAGCTCACCCATTGGGTGTCCGTCTCGAAGCAGCTACAAAACTGGCGAGCCGAACATGTCCTCGGACACTCCCGGCACTAAAAGCCATACGCTAAAAAAAAAAAAAAAAAAAAAAAAAAAAACTATAAGATTATTGTGTACGTGTGGTATTCAAACTTCAATCGCATGATTAGACAACAAGAAGTAAAAACGAGATTTTAAAATTACGCACAGCAGCCATCTTGTGATAATGCAAACAACTGAAATAAATTAGATGCCAGTGGATCAACATTTGTATAAGCATTTAACGTGCAACGTTTCACGGCACTCGGATAGTTAATTCGCGAGAAACGTCCATTTAAATATTTATACTTCGCGTCGCCGCCATGTTGGATTTGTGCTCACCAGGTTCCTGAAAGTCCTATAGGTGATCATATGTTCATAGTCTCTATGAACATAAAACAATTCAGTTTGGTTGTTGTAAAAGATTCATAGATATTGAGAACCGTCTAAATATTTCGGGAGCTCACCATTTAGGAGTGTTATGTGTGTAGACCATAGAGTTATGTACCATTCAAGGACAATTATTGCCTAGGTTCATTATTCAAACTTTCACTTCGATCGCATGAATACGACACAAGAAATTAAAACTTATAAGCGGAAAAAATCAGCTTAAAAGATAAGTAAATAGATGGTTCGATCGTTTTTTTTCCTAAATTAAATTTACGGGGCTCATGGGGAGGGGTGAAATTCTGGGGGGGGGGGGGGGCGGAAAGAAAGTGTCCTAACTGATTCACTCTCTCACTCACTCTTCAAACTCAGGGAGAGAAAACTGCTTAAATATAAGTAAATAAGTGTTTGACAGTTTATTTTTCATAAATCAAATTTAAGGGGTTCATTGTGAGGGGACAAATTCTGAAAAAAAAAAGAATGAAAATGTCCTGATTCACTCACTCACTCACTCATCATCGTCCAGCCAAAATTATTGAAGTTAGAAACATGACATTTTTGGGATATGTTCGTTGTATGTCAAAACCGTACACTAAGGGAGGATTTTCGGATATTCAGGTTCTAAAGGTGTCTTAATGGGGTTAAACCTGCATTTTATTGAATAACAATATCTCGTGAGTGGTTGCATTTGTGGATGTGATACTCGGCATATAAACTAATCATTAAAAATAAGCAGACATGTGTCTAAGGGTTTTTCGAGGTGGTGTATATTATAAGGTGAAAGGGGTGAAAAGTGAGGGTTGAAGGATTCCTAACGGAGCGTGTATCGGTTGTCAATATCTACGAATCTGTTACAGCAATTAAACTGAAATTTTGTATGTTGATTGTGGCAGTTAACATAAGTAGGATATATGAAAATAGGCTGTATAGTTCTTCACGGAACTACTTGTTGGATATTCATTCTCATCGACCAACCAAAACTATTAAAGTTAAAAGAATGATATTCTGGGGATATGTTTGTTGTGTGTCGGAAACGTCTACTAAGGAGGGATTTTTGAATATTCAGGTTCTAAAGGGGTGTTAACGGGGTTAAATCTGCATTTCATTGAATAACACTATGACACGACTATGACGCGAGCGAAGCCGCGGGTACCTGCTAGGAGTGTATAATCCACACCAAGCGTTAATGACAATAACAAATAAGAGTGCTATTCTGATGATGAAAATGATTAATCTATTATATAAAACTAAGTGTCCTGACTGACTGACTGACTGACTGACTGACTCATCATCGCCCAGCCAAAACTATTAAAGTTAGAAACATGAAATTTTTGGGATATGTTCGTTGTAAGTCGAAAACGCCCACTAAGGAAGGATTTTTGGATATTCAGGTTCTAAAGGGGTGTTAAGGGGGTACACCTGCATTTCATTGAATAGCAATATCTCCGGCTTGGTTTCATTGAGGGATGTGATACTCGGTATATAAACTCATCATTAAAAATAACAAGACACATGTCTGAGGGTTTTTCTATGTGGTGTATATTATGAGGTGAAAGGGGTAAAAAGTGGGGGTTGAAGGATTCCAAACGGAGCGTTTATCACTTAAACGACAAAGGCGAGGAATTTGAAACTCAGCGGAAAAAAAAACTTAAAAATAAGTAAATAGGTGTTTGACCGTTTTTTCATAAATCCAATTTAAGGGGCCCATGGGGTGGGGTGAAATTCTGAAAAAAAAACAGGAAAGAAAGTGTCCTAACTAATTGACTGACAGACTCACTCATCAAACTCGGGGAAAAATACCTGCTTAAAAATAAGTAAATAGGTGTTCGACAGTTTTTTTCATAAACTCAATTTAAGGGGTTCATGGGGAGGGGTGAAATTCTGAAAAAAGAAAATTGAAAGAAAAAGTCCTGGCTCACTCACCATCGCCCAGCCAAAATGATTGAAGTTAGAAACATGACATTTTGGGGATATGATCATTGTATGTCAAAACTGTCCACTAAGGGAGGATTTTCGGATATTCAGGTTCTAAAGGGTTCTTAAGGGGGTTAAACCGGCATTTCATTGAATAACAATAACTCCCGATTGGTTTCATTGGGGGATGCGATACTCGGCATATAAACTCATCATTAAAAATAAGAAGATATCTGAGGGTTTTTCGATGTGGTGTATATAATTAGGTGAAAGGGGTGAAAAGTGGGGGTAGAAGGATTCCTAATGGAGCGTGTATCTCTTAAACGATATAGGGGAGGAATTTGAAACTCAGCGAAAAAAATCCGCTTAAAAGATAAGTAAATAGGTGTTCGACCGCTTTTTTCTCATACATCAATTTAAGGGGCCCATGGGGAGGGGTGAAATTCTGGGGGGGGGGGGAACAGGAAAGAAAGTGTCCTAACTGATTGACTGACTCATTCACTCTTCAAACTCAGGGAGAGAAAACTGCTAAAAAATTTATAATAAGGGTTCGACAGATTTTTTTCGTTCATGGGGAGGGGGTGAAATTCTGGAAAAAAAAATTGAAAGAAAATGTCCTGACTCACTCACACAGTCATCATCGCCCAGCCAAAATTATTGAAGTTAGAAACATGACATTTTGGGGATATGTTCGTTGTATGTCAAAACCGTACACTAAGGGAGGATATTCGGATATTCAGATTCTAAACGGGTCTTAAAGGGGTTAAACCTGCACTTTATTGAATTACAATATCTCACGAGTGGTTTCATTTGTGGATGTGATACTCGGCATATAAACTAATCATTAAAAATAAGCAGACATGTGTCTAAGGTTTTTTTCGATGTGGTGTAAGGTGAAAGTGGTGAAAAGTGGGGTTGAAGGATTCATAACGGAGCATGTATCTCTTTAACGACATAGGCGAGAAGTTTGAGACCCCGTGAAAGAAAATCAGCTTAAAAATAAGTAAATCGGTGTTCGACCGTTTTTTCCTAAATTCAATGGGGTGGGGTAAAATTTTTAAAGAAAAAAAAGTTAGAAAGTGTCCTAACTGACTGGCTAACTCACTTACTCATCGAACTCAGGGGAAAGAAGACAGCTTAAAAAATATGTTAATAGGTGTACGAGCGTTTCTTCACAAATCCAATTTAAGGGGCCCATGGGGAGGGGTAAAATTCTGGTAAAAATAATTGAACGAAAATGACCTGACTCACCTACTCATCATCGCCCAGCGTAAACTATTGAAGTTGGAAACATTAAATTTTGGGAATATGTTCGCTGTATGTCGAAAACGTCAACTAAGGAAGGATTTTTTGATATTCAGGTTCTAAAGGGGTGTTAAGGGTGTAGACCTACATTTAATTGAATAACAATATCTCCCGATTGATTTCCTTGGGGGATGCGATACTCGGCATATAAACTCATTATTCAGAATAAGAAGGCACATGTGTGAGGGTTTTTCGATGTAGTGTATATTATGTGGTGAAAGGGTTGAAAATTGGTGGTTGATGGATTCTTAACGGAGCGTGTATCTCTTAAACGACATAGGCGAGAAGTTTGAAATTCAGCGAAAAAAATATGCTTAAAAATAAGTAAATAGGAGTTCGACCATTTTTCTTCATAAATCCCATTTAAGGGGTTCATGGGCAGGGGTGAATTTCTCAAAAATAAATGAAAGAAAATGTCCTGACTGACTCACTCACTCATCATTGCCCAGCCAAAATTATTGAAGTTAGAAATATGAAATTCTGGGGATATGTTCGTTGTATGTCGAAAACTTCCGCTAAGGAAAGATTTTTGGATATTCAGGTTCTAAAGGTGTGATAGGGGGAAAACGTGCATTTCATTGAATAACAATATCTCACGAGAGGTTTCATTTGGGGATATGATACTTGGCATATACCTAAACTAATCATTAAAAATAAGCTGACACATGTCTATTGGTTTTCCGATGTGCTGTATATTATGAGTGAAAGGGGTGAAAAGAGGGGGGTTGAAGGATCTCTAACGGAGCGTGCATCTCTTAGACGACATAGGCGAGGAGTTTGAAACTCAGAGGAAAACGATCAGCTTAATAATCAATAAATAAATAATTAAATACATAGGTGTTCGACCGTTTTTTTTTTTTTCATAAATCTATTTTAAGGGGCCCATGGGGAGGGGAGAAATTCTGGAAGAAAAACGTCCACTAAGGAAGGATTTTTGGATATTCACTCTCATCGACCAACCAAAATTGTTAAAGTTAGAAGAATGATATTTTGGAGATATGTTTGTTGTGTGTCGAAGACGTCTGCTAAGGAGGGATATTTGGATATTCAGGTTCTAAAGGGGTGTTAACGGGGTTAAACCTGCATTTCATTGAATAACAATATGACACGACTATGACGCGAGCGAAGCCGCGGGTACCTGCTAGTAGTATATAAATCTAAGGCCTATAATATAAAAATCCAACATGGTGACCATCCAAAATATTTAGACGGTTCTCAATATCTACGAACCTATTACAGCAACCAAACTGACAATTTGTATGTTGATAGAGGCAATTGATATTAGTAGGATGTATGAAAATAGGCTATTTAGTTCTTCACGGAACTACTTGTTATATATATAGACTAGCAGGTACTAGCGGCTTCGCTCGCGATCAACTCAATGGGGACGATGCATCATTGCTGATAATTGGTATATTCTATTACAGCAATCGCGGCTACAAGTGGGTCAATTTTAATTCTGAAAATTCTGATACATACAGTATATTGATATGAGCAGCAAGGTGGAAATTTCATAGAGTTGAGAAAGTCTGCAGGGTATGATGTTACATTATGTGAACACATTTGAAAATTACGTTCTTGGTGTTGCCTTCTTCTGCTGAGACATAACGATTTTGTTGTCCGGATACTCGTGATCACGCCACATACAGTTGCCCATGAGAAAAAATGGTTTTGTCTAAATGTACACCTGTTGCTGTTAAGTGTGTGTCGTAGCGCTTTGTTAATGGAAATTGCGAATATTGTTTGAAAAGGGAACTGCATTCTAGCACACTGGAATGGCAAATCTATCGGAATATGGGGAATTAGAATTATTTTCCTTAAGCTATTCAGGGTGTAATTTGCCACAATTATTGATGATGTGAACGTCAACATGTCGCTATTAATAGACCTATAGTAAAATATCTCTCACCTTGGCTGCTGATGTACATTATGCAGTCTCTTCCAGTGTTACATCCCAGGGATTGAAATTCTCCAACAACCCTTTTGCCTCACATGCCTCTCCAAGTAATTAAAATTCCTGATTGATGTTGTTTGAGTCTTCAGTCTTTTGACTGGTTTCATGCAGCCCTCCATGCCTCCCTCTCCTGAGATAATAGTTTCATCTCTACATAGCGACCACACCCTACATCCGAGGCAATCTGTTTAACCTTGGTCTACCCCTACAGTTCTTGTCCTCGACCCTCCCATCCATAACTAAGCTTGCTATTCCTGGTTGTCTTAATATGTGTCCTACCAACCTATCTCTTCTCTTCATTAGCAGTCGCCAGAAACATCTCTCCTCTCCCACCCGTCTTACTACCTCTTCATTTGTTGTCCTATCTACCCATCTGATCTTCATCATTCTCCTGTAACACCACATTGCACACGCTTCAATTCTCCTCTTTTCTGCTGCACCAATAGTCCAAGTTTCACTTCCTTATAGTGCCACGATCCAGACAAAAGCTTTCAAAAATGACTTCCAATACCTAAATGTATATTCTATGTCAACAGATTCCTTTTCTGTAGAAATGCTTTCCTTGCCTGAGCCAACTTACTTTATATATCCTCTTTCCTTCGTCCATCACTGGATACTTTATTTCCTAAGTAACAGAAGTCTCCTACTTCCCGTGGCGTTTCACCTGCCAATTTGATGTCCATAGAGGTTTCTGATTTATTTCGGCTGCATTCCAATATTTTTGTTTTACATTTATTGATTTTCATCATGAATTCTTTCCTCAAGACGGAGTCCATACCATTCAAAAACTCGTTCAAATCCTCTGGCGTATCGGCCAAGATGACGAAGTCATCAGCAAATCTCAGAGTTGAAATTATTTCTCCTTGAATCTTCACTCCCACTTTAAACTTTTCTCCAATTTCCTGAAAATGCATTGCCCTCGCACAGGTGTAGATGCATTGTCAAAGGAAAGCATTCCATGTTACGAACATGGCCGCATAAGCTGTACCGAAAAATTCTGCAGATTTAACACAAGGCCTATTCTGAACAGCAGTTCCTTGAACTCAGATTTGCCAACATTTTATTGTATCTTTCCATTTGGTATATCTCTGTACCTCAACATTTAGAAGAGTGCTTTCAAAATCCCGTCTTGTGTACATTTTGGAAAAGGTAGTGAATGTGGTTTTTGGCGAAGTGGATACTCGCTCGTAGAAATTATTTTCAGTAAAATAGACTGGTTCACAATTTTGTAAGTGCACATTGAGGTATTTGACGGCGGGATGCCTTTAGTATTACGGAAACGGCAATAGCCGCCACAGAGCTTCGTTGCTACTGGCATAACGACCAGACTGATATTTGTACTTAACTATACGGGATTTGTGAGCCCAGTGTTTATGAAATTGACCGTAGCTATATCGCCACCTTTATTTAGTAGCCGCTACTGTAGTGTTTAAAAATTAAAGGTGGTATTGGAAGGCGCTGTCTCACACTAAATTTCGTATTTTAGTTCTAAAACATAGAATGTTATTTATTTTTAAATTATGAAATAGATATATCTTGAAAGAGGGATGCCCGTTTAGATTTGTAATGCTCTTATCGTGTTTTAATAATAATGTTATTGGATTTACGTTCATTTTAACTACTCTGGCTTATAGAAACGCCGGGGTGCTAGAATTTTGCCCCACAGGGGATCTTTAACCTGACAGTAAATCTACCGACATGGTTCCCTTGCATTTGCGCACCCTCAAATGCCAGCTGATTGCGCCATGATACGAACCTGCAATCTTGGGCCCAGCAAGCCAGAACATTACCGCTGAGCCTCGCAGCTAGTCTATCGTGTTTTAGATAATAAGTGGATTGACTTTGCCTCCTACACGGATAGATGGACAATTGGATGCCATGTCTTGAGCTACTGTTGCCAAGGATACGGACTTGCGATTAATTCATCAGTTTATCAGAGCGTACTGTTGTCATGGATACGGACTTGCCATTAGTTCATCAGTTTATCAGTGCGAAAATAGTTTTCTGGAAATATCTTTGAAGCTGTTGGTTTTAGGGTCTTAAAATGTGGTTTTCGGTGTCCCACAGGGACCCACCGAGTATTGTTTCTTACATCGAGGGTCGTAAAATGAGCTATGTCCGGTCTTTATGCGACGACTTCGATATTTTGTCCCAGTTAAGTGTAACAAAAATGTAAAATAACATTTCACCCCTTATCACCAGTTTAAAATCAGAATTTTTAAAAATTATTTCTTAGTGCGCATCTACACTACGGTAGGAACATATCTTCAAAGTTTCATGCAATTATCTCTAGTAGTATTTGCTGTGCGAAGATTATCAGTCAGTCAGGACATCTTCTTTTATATAGAGAGAGTTTCCGTATTGATATAGATAAGTACTAAAAATACTACACCAATCAATACAATTCATGAAACATCTATTCAATAAAATTGTTGCACATGTTTCGATATTCTCCTGCGTTTAACATTATTAAAATAAAATAACATAGTATTCGTACAGCAATTTGATTAAATAGAAGTTCCAAATACTTTAAAAAAACTATGTCATTGGAGTATAAAAATATTTTGTGAAGTTATCCGAACATCTACAAGGAGAATAAGCTATCAAATAAGGCTTTGAATTTGGCAGATATCGAAGGTAAAAATCACAATTTTAATTCACCACCAGCCAACAAAACTTCAGTGACACAGTTTGGAAACAACTCCCTCTAAGTGTTTTTGAAGAAAAAAATACGGTGTTTGTAACTATTATTTAATCAACCTCAGTGGCGTAAGTAGGGCTTGCTTCTCGAGGGGGATGAGCTCAGTTAAAATTACATGGAGTGGGGGGGGGGGGGGGAGGGAAGTTTTCGGACATGATGAAACATCTATATATTTAAAACAGTAAGGTGATTTTTTTTACCACGAGATTGAGAGAACGACAGAACCGATTTACTTCGTAGAGCACTCTAACGAAAGCTCTTGGCCTCTAGATTTGCAGAGTGTCTATAAAATAGACAAATATATTACGGTATATTTTTGAATTAATATAGAAAATAGCAGAATTCTAGTCCCTCACGCATGCGCACAATCCGCCTGGGGTCATGACAAAATGGCGGTGAGAAGTCCAATAAAATGTAACTTATTTAATAAGCTTGCATGTAATTGAAAACATACATTAACCAAGTTCTGGCAATAAAATATAATAACAGTATGAACGTATACGAATGTGCAACATTGATTTATTTGGATAATGAAATGGATTATTTCCTACAGACAGCGGCTTTTGATGATAAAGAACGGCTGCGTCTGCTGTTGACTAAAAGTGCGCGAGTAGCTATGTGGTTAAGGCAACAGACTGTGGTTCCTAAGTTCACCGGTTCGATCCCAGCACTCGCCGATGCTTTTTTTTACCACTGAAATATTGTTTAATCAAGGAGTATTAGTAAAGGTTTTATGTCTGTTAAAGATACATATTTCTACATTCCCTCTCGGTATATTTTTGAATTAATATAGAAAATAGCAGAATTCTTGCCCCTAACGCATGCGCACAATCCGCCTGAGGTCATGACAAAATGGCGGTGAGAATTCCACTAAAATGTAAGTTATTTAATAAGCTTCCATGTAATTGAAAACATACATTAACCAAGTTCTGGCAATAAAATATAATAACAGTATGAACGTATACGAATGTGCAACATTGATTTATTTGGATAATGAAATGGATTACAGTATTTCCTTCAGACAGCAGCTTTTGAAGATAATGAATGGCTGCGTCTGCTGCTGAACGGGATTGCGCGAGTAGCTATGTGGTTAAGGCGACAGACTGTGGTTCCTAGGTTCGCCGGTTCATTCCCAGCCCTCGCCGATATATGTATTTTTTTTTACCATTGTAATATTGTTTAATCAAGGAGTATTAGTAAGGTTTTATGTCTGTAAAAGATACATATTTCTACATTCCCTCTCAATACATTTTATTTCCGTTTTACCATTGCATTACAGCATGTGATCAAAAGAACAAACTGTTGTCCTCAGTACGCCGTTTAAATATCTGCAATCAGTTCCTATAACTGACAACAGATGGCAGTACATCGCCCATATAGTTCCAGTAACTGACAGCAGATGGCAGCACCATTGCATCGATATATTTAAAACCCAAGACATGGCACGTTTTCACGTGAAGGCGAATTATAAAGGAGGGGAATATTTAAGAAGGGAAATTTTGAGGAACATTAACCGACAGTTGAATGTGTAGGCTATGTTGTTTATGTACCTTAATATTGCAATTTCTTCCCAATGCTTCGGTGGTCAAGTTATTAGCGTCCTAGACTAAAAGTTATAATTATGCATCGTCGATATACTCTTAAATTATTAAAGAAAAAAGTAGTTTTCCAGGCACTCGCGCGTGTCCACAATTGCTTTCGCCATAAGAGACACTTGGCAAAGATAATTCGTTTGAAGGGCTCCGACATCGTGGTCACTCAGCCCCGTGTACTTGGGTGTGTAAGTGTGAAATTTTCTCTCATAACCTGTGTTATTGTGATGGCTGCATTACTGTGTGTATTTGTAATTAAGGTGGTAAATGGCAAGGAGACGGCCAAGGCCTTAAGTTAGGAACCATCCCGGTATTTGCCTTAAGTGGAAGTGGGAAACCACGGAAAACCACATCCAAGATTGTCGAGGTGGGAATTAAACCTTCCTCTTCTTAGTTATACCTCAAGAGACTGAATGTGCCCCGTTTTTGCCCTCAGACCAGAATTCAATTTCTTGGCAGAGCAGGAAATGTAACCCGGGTCTCCGGGGCGATAGACAGGAATAGGTGGGCCTCCATGTGTTAATACGATTTTTGACATGCACGGGACATATAATTCAAAAACTGCCTCCATTAGGGTGACTGCCGAAGTGAGTATTGAGTATAGGCCTATGGTCGTTCCAGTAGTTGGCGAAGTGATGCTATGTTCCCCTGCAAAATGTACTGTCATAACCTATAACAGGTGATGGAAATTGCTTATTTAGAGCAGTTTCGTACTGTTTATAACAAAATGAAGAACGTCATTCTGAGCTGCGTTTTCAAGCTATCGCAAAAAATTTCGCTGGCAGGAACAATTATAAGGAATTTCTTTTAAGCGATCGGTCTCATCGCATTCTCCTCACCAACCAACTTGAGTATGAAAGTCTCTGGACGGTCATGTTGAACTTCATTGTATAAGACAATTGTTTATTGATTATTTGTTTTGAGTACTGAGTCTAATTACGCAGTTGATTTCGGCAATGGAAGTATTATTTGCCATGTAATATTTAGCGGCTCCGTTATTGCAGGACACTATAGTGTTATCGAATAATACGAAGCCACCTTTAAATTCCAATATAAATAGGCCATTTCAGAAACAATTCCAGATATTATGCAGTACAGCGTACTGTAAGGTCTTTGACGATCAAATGTAAACATTGTTCTACATTGTACTTCTCTTGCGTAAAATCTATGCGTGGTTACTTTGGTCTTTACTGTTGTGAGGGTAAAATTGATCTGCTGGAATATAAAATACTTGCCAAGCTGCAACAATGTAATGATATTAATTTAAAAGTCATTGAACTTATATCCAGTAGTTCAAACACATACATCAGCGTTAACAGATTGGATACTGAAGATGAAAGCCAGCTACTTCATTTCCCTATTATTGAATTTTTCAATTCCTTGGAATTAAGTGATTCGCCTCCACATACTCCGAACGTTTGAGCCATAGTTATGCTCCTTAGAAATCTGAACGTTTCCCAAGGTATGGTAATATATTAATTGTAAGAAATAAGTAAGAAATCGCTTGGATTCGGATATAATAGGTGCAGTAATATTAGGCAGAGAGATCAAATCCTACGACTTGATTTAACACCTTCCGATAAAACACTTGCCGGTACAGTTCATTTTCTTTTAATAGGCAACAATGTCCTATTCGCTCGACCTACTTTATCACAATCAATCAAGCTCAAGGAGAAACTCTTGAACGTATTGGGCTATTTACCTCATCACGTTTTAAGTCATGACCAGCAGGATAGTGAAGGTACAAAAAAGGTCCTGTATGGGATGGTAAAGAATAAGAGGCGGAAGGATCCTACGGATTATGTCAGAATGGTGAACAAAAGGGGACAAGGGATAGAAAATAGGGAAGAACTGAAGAAAATGTGGAAAGAATATTTTGAAGAACTCCTGAACCCAAATGGAAACCACGGCGAGGAAGAAGAAATCGGGGAAGAGGTACAGTAGATGAACTGCAAACAGAAAAGGACTTAACATGGAAAGAAGTGGAAGATGCAGTGAGGAAGATGAAAGGAGGGAAGGCACCGGGTGTGGATGAGTTGAGTGTGGAGATGGTGAGAGCAGCAGGAGAGGTGGGGATACAATGGTTGTACCGAGTGATGAAGGCAGCATGGAAGGAAAGGAAGACCCCAGAGGACTGGAAAAAGGGAATAATTGTCCCGATCTTCAAGAAAGGTAGTAGAACAGAATGCAAAAACTATCGGGGAATAACACTGATGAGTCATTGTGCAAAGATGTTTGAGAAAGTTTTAGAAAGGAGAATTAGGACAAGGATAGAAGGAGGGATGAGGGAAGAACAACATGGCTTCGGAGCAGGAAGGTCCACAGTGGATTTGATTTTTGCTGTAAGTCAGTTACAAGAACAGCACTATGAGTATGGAACAGATCTACTGATGGCCTTCCTGGACATTGAGAAAGCATATGACAGTGTATGCAGAAACAAAGTATGGAAGTCCCTGGAGGATAGAGGAGTAGAAAAATGGACTATAAGGAGGATAAAAGAGATGTACAAGGGAAGCGTGAGCTGTGTGAAAGTGGGAGGAGAGAGATCGGACTGGGTGGAACAGAGAAACGGCCTGAAACAAAGAAGTGCACTATCACCGTTACTTTTCATTGTGGTGATGGATTACATAATGATCCGAGCGGCACAAGTAATTGGGGAAGGAAAGATGAAAGCAATGGTGTTTGCGGATGATTTGATGATTGTGGAAACAAGGAGGAGGAGGTACAGGAACAGTTGGACGTGTGGGAAGGAATAATACAAGGATATGGGATGAAATTTAGCATAAATAAGAGTGAGATGGTGATCACAACAAGGAAGAAGGAAAGGACCACAACGGGAATAACAATTGGTGGGGAACAGCTGAAGAAAGTGGAGAGTTTCAAGTATCTGGGAAGCCTGATACAAGAGAATGGAAGAAACGGTAGAGAAATAAATGAGCGGGGGAGACAGGCAGAAGCATTCCGGAGGAGTGTGAGAAGCATGTTATGGAGCAGGGATGTCCCTCAGAACAGCAAGTAGATCATATATCGTACTATGTCCCTATCCTGACGTATGCCTCGGAGACCTGGGTTATGAAAGGAAGGGAGAAGAGCAAAATACAGGCCAGTGAGATGAGGTTCTTGAGAAGCAGTATTGGAGCTACAAAGAGGGACAGAATAAGAAATGAGAGGACCAGAGAATTAATGAAGGAGGAACCATTACAGGATGGTATAGAGAAATCTGGACTTAGATGGTATGGACATGTAAAACGAATGGAGGAGAAGAGGATACCCAGGAGGATACACGAGACGAAGTGGGAAGGAAAGAGACCAAGAGGGAGACCGAGAGACAGGTGGCTGAAGTGGGTGGAAGAAAGCGTGAAGAAGAGAGGAGAAGACTGGACAAGGGTGGAGGCTGAGAGATGGTGGGAAGACAGAAGACGTTGGAGAGGCTTGTGTTCCAAACAGACCCGGCCAGTGGCTGGAAACTGTGCAAGATGATGATGACCTCATCACGTTTTCAGTCATGACCAGCAATATGTTGCAATGCTGAGAGTGCTATCTTTTGGCGCCCTTAAAGTTGCAATAGTGCTAAAAAGTAATCGTACAAAGAATGTAACTTATATAAGAAGCTTCTTCAGTAAATTTGTTTTCCATTGTCCGTCATGTTTTGACGGGTTTCATCTAGTAATACATGAAAACAAATATGCAACCCTAAGTTTCAAAACCTCCTGTCTTATTTTGTTCATGTTTCATACAAAATGTTGCACTTATCAATATTGCAAATGCCAGAAAATTAACAATTATAAAGTCCAATTTTCTTCACAAAATCACCTGGCCTATTCTATTCCCCGTCATTGTATTTTAATCCCTATATCCCTATATCCCTATATATATTATAATTGTGAAAATCTGTGTGTCCGTGTGTGTGTGTGTGAGTGTGTGTGTTAGTTTGTTACCTCTTGACACTAAAACGGCTGGACGGATTTGGATGAAACTTGAAATGGAGACAGCTTATACCATGGGATAACATATAGGCTGCCTTTCGTCCGGAAATAAATCATTGTTCCCGTGGAATGGACAACATAACTGAAAAGTCACCAAAAATACTCAAACAGGACAAAATATCGAAGTTGTCGCATAAAGACCGGACAAAGCTCATTTTACTCCCCTCGATGCAAGAAACAGTACTCGGTATGTCCCTACGGGACACCGAAAACTACATTTTAAGGCTCTAAAACCAACAGTTTCAAAGATATTCGCAGAAAACTATCTTCGCTCTGATTGATGAACTAATCGCAAGTCCGTTTCCATGGCAACACTACCTCAATGTATGACATCCGATTTTCTATATATCCCTCTAGGAGGCAATGCCAATTCATTTATTATCATTTTCAAGATATATATAAACACAATAAGAACAGGGTAGCGCGCCTGCCTCTCATCTGGAGGCCCCGGGTTCGATTCCCGGCTCCGTCAGAGATTTTAGACACTGACGTGAGGGCTGCAACGGGCTGAACTCAGATTCGTGAGGACAATTGAGTAGCTGTGAGGCAGCGCGCCGGTCACGAAGAACAAGATTAACGGCTGACGGGACACTATGCACTGACCACGCGTCACCACAATATCTGCAGGCCAAATGGCTGGGAAGCGGTCGCATGGTAGGCCTAGGCCCTTCATGGGCTGTAGTGCCAGGGGTTAAAAAAAATTAGGGGAAGCGCCTTCTAATACCACCTTTAATTTTTAAACACTACAGTAGCGGCTATTAAATAAAGGTAGCGATATAGCTACGTTCAATTTCATAAACACTGGGCTCACAAATCCCGTATAGTTAAGTACAAATATCGGTCTGGTCATAATTTCAATAGCAACGAAGCTCTGAGGCGGCTATTGCCGTTTCCTTAACACTTAAGGCATCCCGCCGTCATATACCTCAATGTGCACTTACCAAATTGTGAACCAGTCTATTTTACTGAAAAGAATTTCTACTGGCATCCCACCGTCATATACCTCAATGTGAACTTACCAAATTTTGAACCAGTCTATTTTACTGAAAAGAATTTCTACTAGCGAGTATCCATTCCGGCAAAAACCACGCTCACTATATTTTCCAAAATTTACACAAGACATGATTTTTAAAGCACTCTTCTGTATGTTGAGGTACAGAGACATACCACATGGAAAGATACAATAAAATGTTGGCAAATCTGAGTTCAAGCAACTGCTGTCCAGAATAGGCTTTCGGTACAGGTTATGCGGCCCATGTTCGTAACATGGAATGTTTTCCTTTGACAATGCATCTACACCATGTGCGAGGGCAACGCATTTCAATGATCTCTAAAAACACAATAATCAGAAAATTGGAGAACAATTTAAAGTCGGAGTGAAGATTCAAGGAGAAATATTTTCATCTCTGAGATTTGCTGATGACATCGTCATCTTGGCCAATACGCCAGAAGATTTGAACGAGTTTTTGAATGGTATGGACTCCGTCTTGACGAATGAATTCATGATGAAAATCAATAAATGTAAAACAAAGTTATTGGAATGCAGCCGAAATAAATCAGAAACTTCTATGGACATCAAATTGGCAGGTGAAACGCTACGGGAAGTAGGAGACTTCTGTTACCGGTACTTAGGAAGCAAAATAACCAGTAATGGACGAAGCAAAGAGAATATAAAAAGCAGGTTGGCTCAGGCAAAGGAAACATTTCTACACAAAAAGGAATCTCTTGACATCGAATATACATTTAGGTATTAGGATGTCATTTTTGAAAGCTTTTGAGTCACTATAAGGAAGTGAAACTTGGACTAATGGTGCTGCAGTAAAGAGGAGAATTGAAGCGTTTGAAATGTGGTGTTACGGGAGAATAATGAAGATCAGATGGTTAGATAGGTTATCAAATGAAGAGCTATTAAGACGAGAGGGAGAGGAGAGATGTTTCTGGCGACTGCTAATGAAGAGAAGAGATAGGTTGGTACGACACTTATTAAGGCACCCAGGAATAGCAAGCTTAGTTATGGATGGGAGGGTCAAGGACAAGAACTGTAGGGGTAGACCAGGGTTATACAGATTGCCTCGGATGTAGGGTGTGGTAGCTATGTAGTGATGAAACGATTAGCTCAGGAGAGCGAGGCATGGAGGGCTGCATCAAACCAGTCAAAAAACTGAAGACTCAAACCACAACAATCGGGAATTCTAATTACTTAGAGAGGCATGTGAGGCAAAAGGGTTGTTGGAGAATTTCAATCCCTGGGATGTAACACTGGAAGTGACTGCATAATGTACATCAGCGACCAAGGTGAGAGATATTTTACTATAGGTCTATTAATAGCGACATGTTGACGTTCAAATCATCAATAAGAGTGGCAAAATTATACCCAGAATAGCTTAAGGAAAAATACTTTTAATTCCCCATATTCAGATAGATTTGCCATTCCAGGTGTACGTTTAGACAAAACCATTTTTTCCCATGGACAACTGTATGTGGCGTGCTGGCGAGTATCCGGACAACAAAATCGTTATGTCTCAGCAGAAGATGGCAAAACCAAAATTAAGTTTTCAAATGTGTTCACAACTCTATAAAATTCCCACATTGCTGCTCATATCTATATACTGTATGTATCAGAATTTTCAGAATTTGAATCTACCCACCTGTAGCCGCGATTGCTGTAATTGAATAAACCAATTATCAGCAATAATGCATCGTCCCCATTGTCTTGATCGCGAGCGAAGCCGCGGGTACCTGCTAGTATATTATAATTGTGAAAATCTGTGTGTCCGTGTGTGTGTGTGTGTGTTAGTTTGTTACCTCTTGACACTAAAACGGCTGGACGGATTTGGATGAAATTTGAAATGGAGACAGCTTATACCATGGGATAACATATAGGCTGCCTTTCGTCCGGAAATAAATCATTGTTCCCGTGGAACGGGCCACATAACTGAAAAGTCACCAAAAATACTCAACCAGGGCAAAATATCGAAGTTGTCGCATAAAGACCGGACAAAGCTCATTTTTCTCCCCTCGATGCAAGAAACAATACTCGGTATGAAAACTACATTTTAAGGCCCTAAAACCAACAGTTTCAAAGATATTCGCAGAAAACTATCTTCGCTCTGATTGATGAACTAATCGCAAGTCGGTTTCCATGGCAACACTACCTCAAGGTAAGACATCCGATTTTCTATATATCCCTGTAGGAAGAAATGCCAATCCATTTATTATATTTTTCAAGATATATATAAACACAATAAGAACAGTGTAGCGCGCCTGCCTCTCGTCCGGAGGCCCCGGGTTCGATTCCCGGCTCCGTCAGAGATTTTCGACACTGACGTGAGGGCTGCAACGGGCTACACTCAGATTCGTGAGGACAATTGAGTAGCTGTGAGGCAGCACCCCGGTCACGAAGAACAAGATTAACGGCTGAGGGGACACTATGCATTGACCACGCGTCACCATAATTTCTGCAGGCCAAATGGCTGGGAAGTGGTCGCATGATAGGCCTAGGCCCTTCATGGGCTGTAGTGCCAGGGGTAAAAAAATAGGGGAAGCGCCTTCTAATACCACCTTTAATTTTTAAACACTACAGTAGCGGCTATTAAATAAAGGTAGCGATATAGCTACGTTCAATTTCATAAACACTGGGCTCACAAATCCCGTATAGGTAAGTACAAATATCAGTCTGGTCATTATTTCAGTAGCAACGAAGCTCTGAGGCGGCTATTGCGGTTTCCTTAACACTTAAGGCATCCCGCCGTCATATACCTCAATGTGCATTTACCAAATTGTGAACCAGTCTATTTTACTGAAAAGAATTTCTACTAGCGAGTATCCACTCCGTCAAAAACCACACTCACTACCTTTTCCAAAATTTACACAAGACATGATTTTTAAAACACTCTTCTGTATGTTGAGGTACAGAGACATACCACATGGAAAGATACAATAAAATGTTGGCAAATCTGAGTTCAAGTAACTGCTGTCCAGAATAGGCTTTCGGTACAGGTTATGCGGCCCATGTTCGTAACATGGAATGTTTTCCTTTGACAATGCATCTGCACCATGTGCGAGGGCAACGCATTTCAAAGATCTCTAAAAACACAATAATCAGGAAATTGGAGAACAATTTAAAGTCGGAGTGAAGATTCAAGGAGAAATAATTTCATCTCTGAGATTTGCTGATGACATCGTCATCTTGGCCAAAACGCCAGAGGATTTGAACGAGTTTTTGAATGGTATGGACTCCGTCTTGACGAATGAATTCATGATGAAAATCAATAAATGTAAAACAAAATTATTGGAATGCAGCCGAAATAAATCAGAAAACTCTATGGACATCAAATTGGCAGGTGAAACGCTACGGGAAGTAGGAGATTTCTGTTACCGGTACTTAGGAAGCAAAATAACCAGTAATGGACGAAGCAAAGAGGATATAAAAAGCAGGTTGGCTCAGGCAAGGAAAGCATTTCTACAGAAAAGGAATCTGTTCACATCGAATATACATTTAGGTATTAGGATGTAATTTTTGAAAGCTTTTGTCTGGAGCGTGACACTATAAGGAAGTGAAACTTGGACTAATGGTGCTGCAGAAAAGAGGAGAATTGAAGCGTTTGAAATGTGGTGTTACGTGAGAATTATGAAGATTAGATGGGTAGATAGGGTAACAAATGAAGAGCTATTAAGACGAGTGGGAGAGGAGAGATGTTTCTGGCGATTGCTAATGAAGAGAAGAGATAGGTTGGTACGACACATTTAAGACACCCAGGAATAGCAAGCTTAGTTATGGATGGGAGGGTCAAGGACAAAAACTGTAGGGGTAGACCAGGGTTATACAGATTGCCTCAGATGTAGGGTGCGGTAGCTATGTAGAGATGAAAGGATTAGCTCAGGAGAGTGAGGCATGGAGGGTTGCATCAAACCAGTCAAAAAACCGAAGACTCAAACAACAACAATCAGGAATTTTAATTACTTAGACAGGCATGTGAGGCAAAAGGGTTGTTGGAGAATTTCAATCCCTGGAATGAAACTCGGGAAGAGACTGCATAATGCACATCAGCGGCCAAGGTGAGAGATATTTTACTATAGGTCTATTAATAGCGACATGTTGACGTTCAAAGCATCAATAAGTGTGGCAAAATTATACCCAGAATAGTTTAAGGAAAAATACTTTTAATTCCCCTTATTCCGATCGATTTGCCATTCCAGGTGTACTGTACGTTTGGACAAAACCATTTTTTCCCACGCGCAACTGTATGTGGCGTGCTCGCGATTATCCGGACAACAAAATCGTTATGTCTCAGCAGAAGATGGCAAAACTAAAACCAAAATTTTCAAATGTGTTCACATAATATAACATCGTACACTGCAGACTTTCACAACTCTATAAAATTCTCACTTTTGCTGCTCATATCAATATACTGTATGTATCAGAATTTTCAGAATTAGAATCGACGCACCTGTAGCCGCGATTGCTGTAATAGAATAAACCAATTATCAGCAATAATGTATCGTCCCCATTGTCTTGATCGCGAGCGAAGCCGCGGATACTTGCTAGTATATTATAATTGTGAAAGTCTGTGTGTGTCTGTGTGTTAGTTTGTTACCTCTTGACACTAAAACGGCTGGACGGATTTGGATAAAATTTGAAATGGAGACACCTTATACCCTGGGATAACATATAGGCTGCCTTTCATCCGGAAATAAATCATTGTTCCCGTGGAACGGGCAACATAACTGAAAAGTCACCAAAAATACTCAACCGGGACAAAATATCGAAGTTGTCGCATTAAGACCGGACTAAGCTCATTTTATGCACATCGATGCAAGAAACAATACTCGGTACACCGAAAACCACATTTTAAGGCCCTAAAACCAACAGTTTCAAAGATATTCGCAGAAAACTATCTCGCTCTGATAAACTTATGAACTAATGACTAGTCCGTTTCCATGGCAACAGTAACTCAAGGTATGGCATCCGATTTTCTATATATCCCTGTAGGAGGCAATGCCAATCCATTTATTATCTTATAATATGAACAGGGTAGCGCACCTGCCTCTCATCAGGAGGTCCCGGGTTCGATTCCCGGCTCCGTCAGAGATTTTAGACACTGACGTGAGGGCTGCAACGGGGTACACTCAGCTTCTTGAGGACAATTGAGTAGCTGAGGCAGCGCCCCGGTCACGAAGAACAAGATTAACGGCCGAGGTGACACGATGCACTGACCACGTGTGACAACAATATCTGCAGGCCAAATGGCAGGGAAGTGGTCGCATGATAGGCCTAGGCCCTTCATGGGCTGTAGTGCCAGGGGTAAAAAAATTGGGAAAGCACCTTCTAATACCACCTTTAATTTTTAAACACTACAGTAGTGGCTACTAAATAAAGGTAGCGATATAGCTACGTTCAATTCCATAAACACTGGACTCACAAATCCCGTATAGTTAAGTACAAATATCAGTCTGGTCGTTATTTCAGTAGCAACGAAGCTCTGTGGCGGCTATTGCCGTTTCCGCAACACTTAAGGCATCCCGCCGTCACATACCTCAATGTGCACTAACAAAATTGTGAACCAGTCTATATTACTGAAATGAATTTCTACGAGCGAGTGTCCACTCCGGTAAAAACGCACTCACTACCTTTTCCAAAATTTACACAAGACATGATTTCTAAAGCACTCTTCTGTATGTTGAAATACAGAGATATACCACATGGAAAGATATAATAAAATGTTGGCAAATCTGAGATCAAGGATCTGCTGTTCAGAATAGCCTTTCAGTACAGGTTATGCGGCCCATGTTCGTAACATGGAATGTTTTCCTTTGACAATGCATCTACACCATATGCGGGGGCAACGCATTTCAAAGATATCTAAAAACACAATAATCAGGGAATTGGAGAAAAATTTAAATTGGGAGCGAAGATTCAAGGAGAAATAATTTGATCTCTGAGATTTGCTGATGACATCGTCATCTTGGCCGATACGCCAGAGAATTTGAACGAGTTTTTGAATGGTATGGACTCCGTCTTGAGGAAATAATTCATGATGAAAATCAATAAATATTAAACAAAATTATTGGAATGCATTCGAAAGAAATCAAAAATCGCTATGGATGTCGAATTGGCAGGCGAAACGCTCCGGGAAGTAGGGGACTTCTGTTAATTAGGAAGCAAAATATCCAGTGATGGACGAAGCAGAGAGGATATAAAAAGTAGGTTAGCTCTGTCAAGGAAAGCATTTCAACAGAAAAGGAATCTGTTGACATCGAATATACATTTAGGTATTAGAAAGTCATTTATGAAAGCTTTGGTCTGGAGCGTGACACTAAGTAAGTGAAACTTGGTCTAATGGTGCAGCAGAAAAGAGGAGAATTGAAGCGTTTGAAATGTGGTTTTACAGGAGAATGATGAAGATCAGATGGATAGATAGGGTAACAAATGAAGAGCTACTGTATTAAGACGAGTAGGAGAGGAGAGATTTTTCTGGCGACTGCTAATGAAGAGAAGAGATAGGTTGGTAGGACACATATTAAGACACCCAGGAATAGCAAGCTTAGTTATGGATGGGAGGGTCGAGGACAAGAACTGTAGGGCTAGACCAGGGTTAAACAGATTGCCTCGGAGACGGAGACGGAGACGGAGGAATGGAGGGCTGCTTCAAACCAGTCAAAAAACTGAAGACTCAAACAACAACAATCAGTAATTTTAATTACTTAGAGAGACATGTGAGGCAAAAGGGTTGTTGGGGAATTTCAATCCCTGGGATGTAGGCCTAACACTGGAAGAGACTGCATGATGTACATTAGCAGCCAAGGTGAGAGTTATTTTACTATAGGTATATTAATAGCGACATGTTGACGTTCAAACCATCAATAAGTGTGGCAAAATTACACCCAGAATAGATTAAGGAAAAATACTTTTAATTCCCCATATTCCGATAGATATGCCATTCCAGTGTGCAAGAGTGCAGTTCCCTCTTCAAACAATATTAGCAATTTCTATTAACAAAGCGCAATGTCACACACTTAACAGCAGTAGGTGTACATTTAGACAAAACCATTTCTTCTCATGGGCAACTGTATGTGGCGTGCTCACGAGTATCCGGACAAGAAAATCGTTATGTCTCAGCAGAAGATGGCAAAATCAAAAACGTAATTTTCAAATGTGTTCACATAATGTAACATCGTACCCTGAAGACTTTCACAACTCTATAAATTTCTTACTTTGCTGCTCATTTAATATACTGTACGTATCAGAAATTTTCAGAATTAGAATGGACCCACCTCTAGCCGCGATTGCTATAATAGAATAGACCAATTATCAGCAATAATGCATCGTCCCCATTGTCTTGATCGCGAGCGAAGCCGCGGGTAACTGGTAGTATTATATATTAATACATTACAGTTGTCAACTTAACTAACTTCAAACAGGAATACAACAACACAATGCTATACTTTTTTTTTCAAAATGACACTCACACTCCGATACTAACAGAATGGCAACTCATAAGCACATATTTTTAGAAAGGGATAAGGAGATAAAGGCAACACCCATCTCACTACCAACCCTCTGGCTAACTGAAAAGCTGTCTATTTTGCTTATTCAGTAAGTGTTAAGTTAGACTAACGCTGAACATTTTACACGAGTAATGCTTTCAAATTAGTAAGTATAAACTTACATAATTACATCATTTGTCATCCATCCCACGATTGGCTTTACTAAAAATTAGAAACTTGAACAAATTTACTATTTCTATTATTCGACTTTTGGGGGGATTGATCTCACTGATTTGTATTGATTGGCGTAGTATTTTAAGAGAACATATTCATGAAAATGCTCAAAAGATAACTCTTTGGTCGATAAGGGTGCGACCGGGGTATACCCAGTTCCGCGGATCGTTTACGAGTTGACTTCGTTGGTGATCTTTCCACTGACTCCGCGACTTCTCGGCATTGTTCCTCTCTTGTTGATGGTCGACCACTTCTTGGTTTGTCCTTCACGCTGACTGTAGCGAACAGTTTCTTTTCCCAACGTAAAAGTGTTGTCTTTGGAGGAGGCTGTCGTCCGAATCGCTGCTCAGAGTCAGTACGCACCTGTTCCAACGTTTTCCCTGTTCTTGGTCTCTCATGAACCCAAGTGCTTGTGACAATGCGTTCTTCAATGCTATAGTCACAAGTATCAGCCATTGATTATATCTGAAACAGAAAACGTTAAAATATCAATGTATTTCCTGAAATGTATAGGGGTAACGGGACTTTGTGCCCAGGGTGTAGTTCCCGTTAATAGGATATCTGAGAAAATGGTAAATAAAAAACTTAACAATTAACATGGACATTCCGGCCATCCTTAACAACAAAAACATAATGTTGGGCTTCCACTCAAAACAAAACCTCCCTATGAAGGCTTCCTAAAAAGATGCTACATTGGCTTTCACGGCCAGTGAATTAAAACTCAGCAATTCTTCTAGGTTTGGCTGCTTGAGCTTTTAGTTCTCACAGTAAATAGGCCCAGGTGCGCTTTATATAAAGGAGGTAGCGCGCAGTTCGCTACTCCTGTGGAGATCCGGGAGGGGATATCAAGAGCCCGCTGATGAGCCAGCTTGGTGTCCTAGGCGAAACCCCACACAAGACACGGCACGAACCTAGAAGAATTGCTGAGTTTGAAAAATTGTCATTCTTATTCTGTTTATTTCTTTATAATCAGAAAACTGAGAACAGAAAACAAAGTTTCTAATACAAAATAATATTGTTTGGTTTTCATGTGTGATGTGGTAAACGTTTCAGAGGAATCGGTACAAAAATGTGGACGTTTATAGGTCTACATGTCTTAAATTTGATGTCGACTACATCACGCACAGTAGAGTGAGGAATCCTGAATAATCTTTCCAAACATCTCGACTTGACTCCAAGCAGTAGGCTGAAAGGCACTGCATTATTCATGGCGAAGGAAAAATTCAGATTCCGTACATTTCCTACGAATTCCTTTATATATTCTTTTTCTGCTCGCATTTGTCTGCCTGTTACTACAGTATCTCAAGCTACATGAGTTCCAAAGAAGTAACTGGGATGAAATAGAAGAACAGCTTGCTTGGTTATTCAGCCCACTTGTCACAAAGTTGGAGAGCTGAGTCTCTTGTGAGCTCACACTTCACGTCGGAGTGGTAAACACTCTGGATAAAATATAAGATTACACACGTTACCGAGCGTGGCAGCTGTGTGTGCTAAGACATCATCGGTAGGTCACATCCCTCTCGAATCAATGATCGCTATTCATCACTAATTTGGATCTAGGCAGCTAGAATTCTTGGCTGTCACCCCAGAAATTTAATTTAACTATGGTCTGAGGGTTGAAACTTGGTACAATCAGTCTCGTGAAGCAAAACTGAGGTGGGGTCGATTCCAAACTCAGCCATCCTGGTCTTGGTTTTCCCACTTCTATTCATGGCAAATGCCGGGATTGTTCCTAACGTAAGGCCACGGCCACCTCCTTCCCAATCCCCATCTGAATTACAAATACACACACTACTTAAGACACCTCAATAACTCAGGTTATCAAACATATTATAGATGATATATTATAATATACAGTATATGCACCCAAGTGATGATGTCATCCGTTCAGTCGAATTCTATGAATCATCACTCTCCAAGTTGTCCTGTGCCACACTGCATCCTTTAGTTGTACACCCAAGTACACGGGGATAAATGACCACGTTGGTCTAAGCCCCTCAACTGAAACAACAATCTTGAGTTGTACTCATCCTTAGAAGTGTCGCCTGTTGAGTAGCATGGATAAAAATGCCCAATTGGTAGAGGCACTGATATTCTAAATGAAAGGGTGTGGATTCGATTACCAACCAGGTAGTGGATTTTAGAAAAAGAAAGTACCACTTTCATAAACGCTAATGACCCCGGGGTCAGAGTAATACCTGAGAGCAAAGTCGGCCTCGCATGGAGCTGACAACTTCATCCCATCTAGTGCCATATCACGACGGGTGGAAGCCTGTACCTCATACTGATCCTAGGGCCTCAATGGTCAGTACGGAATTGGATTTTCTTTTTCTTTAAAGAGTCAAAATAGTAGCAATGTTAATTTTATTACTGTGAATGTCATAAATCTTGCACAACATTTATACATTTCCAAGTACTGTACCCTTGAGAACAATAAACACGTGATCATAGTCCGCTAGCTCAATAGGACATTCGAGGCATGGTATGTTCTCCCACTGTATGATTCACGTATTCAGGATCAAGCATAGGATAACACTCCAAAAATAAACATCAAAATCCAACTATAACAAATTATTTAATAATACTCAAAATTTGGCGCTACAAAAACAAAACATTAAACTGAAACCTTCACACTTGATCTAGGAAGAACAAGGCATCAATAAAACATATCCTACAAATCAATCATTAAGGTTCCAGTGAACCTGACAAAAATATCAACTAGTTCTCACTTCCAGATAGCACTTTTCTTAAATTGCACAAGCGAGCTCCAAATGGCTCGGTGTTTACCTTTACATAATTATTACATGATCAAAACACACTGATTATTCTCTATTGGAGTATTACTATTACTGAGTTAATTGTTTACAATGGCAATAACAATTACCATTCATTGGGTCCACATGATATTTAAATCATCATCTCCCTTTATTCAACTCTACCAACCTGCATTGTCCGGGAAGAATTCGTGTACCCATGGAGTTTTTGGACACTACTGATCAAGTCAAGTCAAGATAAACTCCCCAGATTATCTTAATATATCCACCATACTCGGGAACAATAGTAATGTTGTGTAACAACAATGGGGTTTTTATTATTGTCTCGATGACAATTATATCATTATTAAATACGGATCTGAACGTCATCAAGCAAGAATAATTAAAATAAATGGATCTCGGTGCAACTATCAGATCCTCTCAAAACGTTATTTACTTCTGTAGACCTCAGAAACGTATGGTTTGGTATAGACCTATCCCAATAAAGGTGGTCGCTCTCGTGTCAAGGCACTTCAGGCAGAATTTATGAGGGTAGGGGAGCTCGACAGCTTCCTCACCCGGACGGGATATTACCAGGCCAGTGGCCATAAGCACATCACGTTCTTAAACTTGGAAAGGCGACACGTTAAATCCAATCAACAATACATTATGCGGTTATTATAACCCGCTCATTTGGCTCAGGTGAGAATGCTAATTGTGGAGTTTTCGCATTGGCGTGTAAGAGACTCACAAAACCAACAATAAATAAGGGGCTTTCGTAGTAACGGAACACTAGTTCGTTCTCTGGCCGGCCTCCTGGACAATTCCAATTTTTGAGGGCTAAGGACCTACAAAAGAAGCGATGGTATCTGACCAATCCTCCTATATTAGTGACTATCGGGTGGCATATGCTCGATCCCCGCGCTTATCATAAAAATATAAAATTCAGCACCCTTTAAAATTTGCATTAGCAAACACACACAATTCATTACCGCTTCCAACTGGTCCCCACAATTATTTATTCCTGGCATATGTTCACAGCGTCCCTAGCGTGAAAATTAAAATATATACGCTCCATAGCGTTAATTACATTAGTAATTCCGTGATGCCTTCCAAGTAAGATTATTATTTTTGCTCAATTATTTGATCTCCGCCCATAAAACAGTATTTGCCTTTAACAAAATAATTATTGACATTACTTCAACTAGAACTCAAATAGTTCAACAATCATTATTATTATTATTATTATTATTATTATTATCTCAATGAATCTAACGGCTTCCATTATTAATTATATGAAAATTAATTAAACAATTAATTTATTCATGAAGTTATCACTTTCTTATCCTGCTTGTATTGAATATTACATTATTATTTATTTACTAGTATTCAAACGAATACTATTTCACTGAGCATGTTTAACACATTTATCTGGTTACATTCATCATTAAGTTATCGTTCAGATTCCGTTTTTTTATCATTATACACTGTTTTCACATATCCCTAATTTTCAAATGACAATACTTCCTCCATAATAATTGTTACACGAATTCTCCCGAGGAACAATACATAATCAAATTTGGTAACTCACATGATTTATCCAGAACTGCTCCCTGGATCCCAATGAATTAACATTTCGCCCATAGCTTGAGCTTACGCCATTTTCACATACATTTCAACACACGTTACAAACACTAATTTTTCCGCAAACTTATACATTTTATATACACTACTGACCTTTGTTTGAGGAAATACACTCATGATTTCACTAACACTAAAAAAAACACTAAAATATTGATAACACTTAAAATTTCACTTTAAAATTATTTTACACATACAAATTTCACTTCTGGGATGTACTACTGCCTTACACACACGTTATTTCTTTTCTTTCCGCCTCCAAGGGGTGCAATTACTAGCGTTGACTTCCTAACTCCTATCGGAATGATTGAAAGTCTCGTTCGCTCGTTTCCCTCTACTGGTAGCGGATGATTCTCCTACTCTGGTTACTGTAATTATTGGCACTCTTTGCGCTATTGCACGATATTATTTCTCGTTCGGTACGCAAGTGTTTGTCTTGCAAATTGTCTGTAATTTGACCTTCACTTCTAGAGTCGCTGTGTATGGTACTACCGCGCTCTAACAATTGTTTTACTTTGGTGCACGTTTGGACTGTATCTCTGAAGACTGTAGTCTTTTACTCGTAGAATGATTTCCAAAGTCTTTACTGCTTCTCACTCGGCAATTAATACCTGTACTGTAGATTCCTCTGATCTAACGTCACTTGTGCACTAATCTCCTAAGCATAGGATTATTAGGCAATTATCCTACGTTTAATCCTGACGCGGTTATTTAACGCACTGGATAAAATAGAGTTTCACTACTCTTTCGAAGTGCCACCATCCGTATAAAGGAAAAGACCCTAAAATATGGTATTGATTCTGACCGCAAAAGAGAAAAATCGTGGAAAATAAATACTTCTTCGTTACTGGAAGTAATGAGATTAATCTAGCTGTATAGAGCTATAAAAGACCTTTCGTACGACATATCACACGAGTAAATCGAAGGTAAATATAATAGGACACCCACTGGTCCACTTAAGCTCATTGGATGTTTTGTTGAAATTTACATCCTAAAGTGATTTCGGGATATTCTTATAGCCATTTGCAAATTTTGAACGAAATCTGTTGATCCGTTTTCAATTGATGGAGGAACGGACAGACAGACAGGAGGACAAAAGTACAATTTTATATATATATATATATAGCGATTTATTTATTTATTTATTTATTTATTTATTTATTTATTTACAATTGAGTTATTTTTACTCCAAGTTTTAATTAGAATAGATCATAAATAAGATACAAGTGGAAGAAGACTCCATCTTAGGTTCAAAACACGCACTTTAATATAATGTATGTTCCATGAATTGTATTGATGGGTGTATTATTTTTAAGAGGAATCTATAAATCAATACGGAAAATATATTCATGGTAAATGTTATTGCATTTTACTTTTTATATGTTTAGAATGAAAACCTTTAGAATCGTTAACTTCTACTGTAGCGAACTCTTGAAGTGATTGCGTCCTAAGTTATTTAGTAACCGTTACTGTTCAAATTTCCTATTTGAATGGTGAGCTTTTGTAATTGTTCAGTTAGGTTAATCTCTTGTACGAACACTACAATATAACTGAGTTGATATGTGGTTGGGTAGACTTCGCGGATTCTTGCCTGTTTCTCCACACTGCGGACTGTACCCCATCAACGCTCGTCCCGCAAGTCTCAAGCTGATACGATCAACATAAGCTAGGCCAGCCAAGTTCAGCGGCATTCGTTTCTTGAATACGAAACCCAAGCGCCTTTGCCGAATGTGACGTATTATTCCCCCTGTTTTCTTCGAAACTACGCACCATTTATTTTACGTTTCTAACATATTTGGGCACTTTCTGACCTGGCTAATCGTACGTTTTTGGCAGCCTAGTTATCAGGATATGATTAGCTGTATCCCGGTGGTGCTTTGAAGAACTTGTAGCAGGGTCATACCGTTATTCTGCTACATAGCGTCAAGGCGGATTAACATTAAATGATTAGTTGCCTAGCGGAGTGTCCGGTATACTCGACTCTTGCTCATCTTAACGTCCGCAAAGTCCAGTAACAGAAACGTGTTTGTTACGCCCGTTCTTGAAAAAACTTGATATAGGCCCTATCACGTGAACTCACATTGTCAGCGAGAGACTTCCAAAACGGATCTGTCCTTCGCCAAGGGTTGCCATCAAGGTACAGTCTATCAATTAATGCAGCTACAAGTTTTCTGAGAATATCAACTGTGAGTTTCGAAAGCATATTAATTAGAACATCTCCCTGTGTCACAGAGAGTCCACCTTCACCGCGTGCTGGCGTATAAGATCAATATTGATTAATCCAGCTTTCGCCCGCGAGATCAATTCTGATTGGTCCAGCTATCGTGCGCGAAATCAATTTTTAATGGTCCAACTATCGCCCGTGAGATTAATTTTGATTGGTCCAGCTATCGCGCGCATGATCAATTTTTATTCATTCAGCCTTCGCACGCGAGATCAATTTTGATTGGTCCAGCGTTTGCAGGTTAGATCAATTTTTATTGGTCCAGCTTTCTCAGTTGAGATCCATTTTGATTGGTCCAGCGTTCGCAGGTGAGATCAATTTTGATTGGTCCAGCTTACGGGTGCAATATCAGTTTTGATTGATCCAGCTTTCGCAGGTGAGATCAATTTTGATTGGTCCAGCTTTCGCAGGTGAGATCAATTATGATTGGTCCAGCTTTCGCAGGTGAGATCAATTTTGATTGGTCCAGCTTTCGCAGATGAGACCAATTTTGATTGGTCCAGCTTTCGCGTGCGATATCGATCATGATTGGTCCAGCTTTAGCAGGTGAGATCATTTTGATTAGTCTAGCTTTCGCCGGAGAGATCAATTTTGATTAGGCCTAATCAAGCTTTCGCAGGTCAGATCAATTTTGATTAGTCCAGCTTTCGCACACGAGATAAATTTTGATTTGTCCAGCTTACGGTTGCAATATCAATTTCGATTAGTTAGTATAGAATTTACATGCATTTTAAAATTGGACCTATCAGCAGGCTTAGAATCAAATTGGCAGCACTGACGTATATTAGTTACTCCAAATTAATCTAGAATGCCAGGTACTATACGTGTGCAACGTTTAGAGCTATTGACTTGTATACTTTCAGATATATAGATATGAGGGTAAAACAAATAGAGACAGCATTTATTAACAGTTGGCAGCCCTGGTTGCTCTTAAGAATACGCATAGACATATCTGTTATGGTACACATAGCACATACGAAATGTGGTTGAAATCCAAATGATATTATAGAAGTTACATGTATTTAAAGTTGGACCTCTCAGCAGGCTTAGAATCATGTTGGTAGCACTGACCTATATGAGTTCAAATTAATATAGAATGGCAGGTACTATACGTGTGCATAGTTTAAAGTTGTCGGCTTGTATATTTTTTGATATACTGGTATTTGGATAAAGGAAATAGAGAGCATTTATTAACAGTTGGCAGCCCTGGTGGCTCTTAAGAATACGCTCAGTAATGTCTGTTTATGTACTGTACACATAGCACATACGAAATTTGGTTGAATTCCAAATGATAGTGTAGAAATTACATGCATTTAAAAATCTACCTATCAGCAGGCTTATAATCATTTTTGCAACACTGCCAGTATGGCCTCCTGGAAATTAAACTGAAATATTATTATCTATACGTGTGCCAATTTTGAAATAGCTCCCATTCATATCTTCCAAGATATCCAACATGGAACTCAAATTTCAATTGCGGTTTTCAGCAGTTGGTAGCACAGACATCATTTTCAAATATGGGCATGAGATATTCTGGTATAGATCTTTACTCATACCAAATTCGGTTTCGATTACTGCAGCCGTTTAGGAGTTGATGGACAGAAGGACAGACAGACAGACACACATTTTCCCGGATCGATTTCATAAGTCTACTTTTTCCTCATTTTTGCAAAATGTGAAAAGTAGGCAAAAAATATGGAAAACAGTAACTATGTAAACTGAAAAGATACATTGGTATCAACGTGACTGCGTATAATTAGGGCTCGGATTTTTAGGTAGATAAATATTTCTTTATGTAAATACATATTTTAATCATTTTTCTATAAATACATAAATTCTTGCTTTTCACTTATTAGCACATAAAAAGACATAATATTTACATTTTTTAAAAATAAGTATGCTGGATCTTTGTTCTGTGTTACTTCAACGGGAAGAACCTGTGAGCTATCTAATCTTCATGCAGAGCGTATGTCAGCTTACAGCTGTGCTTTTCTTACCTTGTCGTCCCGTCCCTCTCACTGTGGAAGTCAGGCAACTACAAGTTATCGTCTGCAGCAGTATGTTGCAGAATTTAAAGATAATTTTACTTCTGATGGGGGTGTTCTGTTCTGCCAACCATGTGGGAAAGCCATCAAGGCTGAACAGCGTTCTCAATTTTCACCACACCTCGAGGGCAAGAAACATATTGCCACACTTTCGCGCCTTCAGAAGAAGTGTTTCGCGATTATCGTCGGTCATTTGTGATGGACAACCTGAAGATTCATCTCGTTTTGTATTGTAATTCTCCGTAGTCAATGAGGCATAGCATAAATTGCATTCGTGAGTACTGCATATTGTTCATATTGTCATAAATAAACTAAATTATAATTAAATACCTAAAACTTTTTTCACATATTTCAGGTATTTTTAATACATAAAATATAAATATTTTCCCGATTTTTAGCATCTACAAATCCGAGCCCTACTTATAATATTGATAACATGTGTGAAAGAATAAAGTTTTGCTATCCATGTTCTTGCTGCCATCATTATTGACTCTCAAAATCTGCTTATCTTCATGGCATTATCTGTATACAATCCTTACAATCTCAACATAGTATAAAAGTCCTCGATTCTTGGATGTAACGGGTAATCTCGAGAACCACTGGATGGATTTTGATGTGGTTTTCACCATTCTGTAAAGGATTATTCAAGGAAGGTTTCTGTAGAAAAACATTCATTTATGATCAATGGAAGCCGAGGAGTAACGATTTCAGTGAATCGAGTCAAAGAAAAACCTGCCGTCCGTGTGCCTTTTAAACTTACTCTGAGTAAATCGTTAAAGATATCTATATACTATGAGTGTAAGAATTGTTCAGCATTAATAGTTCTACAAAAAAGGTCCGCTGCAGCATACCTCTATCTTTAATACATCGCCAACTATAAGTGTTTTTACGTTTTCATTTCTTCCAACAATCTCCATTCAGTGTAAAAATTACTAGCTTCGGAGCGAGTTTATGAGCTAGCAGGCAAGCCTATAGGCCACCACACACAGAAAGCTAGGCTAAGCTAAGCTAAGCTACGCGGTATTATGAAACATATCGCTCTCAATGCATTTAAGTAGAGTGACACACACAGGCCGCTATGCTAAGCTATACTATGCGAAGCGATTCTAAGTTAAGCTAGACAGATCGCTAGGCAGGCGATTTTCTTGGCTGTAGCTCGCCTGGCGCATGCGGTTTTTTTATTCCGGAACAGTTGATCTGGCGGGCAGTCGCAGACCTTTGAGTTGTGTGCGTAGCCGTGTCGTGTGAGTGTAGTGTAGTGATTCAAGTAGTACCGTACATCGTTTTATTTATACATTGGGTGACAGGCCAAAAGAACAACTTTGTTCATTTCCCAGCCCTACAAAACTGTGATAGTAAAAATTCTCAAAAGTACGCAGAAATTATATCAGAATTAAGAACCGAATTCCGCGTTAGATT
Source organism: Meconema thalassinum (assembly GCA_946902985.2). NCBI lineage: Eukaryota > Metazoa > Arthropoda > Insecta > Orthoptera > Tettigoniidae > Meconema > Meconema thalassinum. The sequence goes on along the minus strand of OX336388.2, from coordinate 595,759,850 downwards.
TCAAGACTTCATGGAGAATGTTATAAGTTTCAATATGTTTTCTTCCCCTTTCTGCATTAAAGTATTTAGTTTATCCACTGCAGAAGAGGAATATTGAGCTTTAAGAAATAATAATCTTCTTGTATTATCTTCACATAATACCCATATTGGTCCATCCAGCCTCCAACAACAAAATGTAATTATAACTAACGAATAAGTCGGAGGCAATTAATTAATTAATTCATTAAATGTTTAGTTTTTATTTGTAGTAGAGACGTAGTCAGAGGAGAGGGACAGGTCAGGGTTCTCTCCGAAATTAAACTAAGAGGCAAACTTATCGTTTGATAATTGTGATATTATCGTATTATTCTTATTTCCTTGTTAGTAGTGCCGGTATTATTACCGTTTTAAATTTATTTTGTCAAATACGGTAACCCTTATAGTATTGAATATACAGTAGTTGATAACGCAAAGAATCTAATATCATTTTTAAATGAAGACATAGGCTATTCAAATACGGTAATATAGAAGTATCTACTCTATTGCTATTTTATATACATATAGGCAAATTTGAATAGTTTTAGAAAAAAACACTTATCTTATACATAGCTATAGTGGGCCACAATTTTAATTAATAAAATAGCAACACCTGGACCCCCACCTAAACAGAATCCTGGCTACGTTCCTAATTTTTAAGTTACATAACACAAAAATTAATTTAGAAAGCAGTATTAAAATAATATTATTAATCTAATTTAATCATGTAGGATCTCTTCCAATAAAGATACTATACATTTGCATTAGTAGGAAAGCATGTAATATGAAATATGCTGCCTAGCTTAGCTTAGCTTAGCTTTTTGTTCGTGTCATAGCACACCATAGCTTGGCATTGCTTAGCATAGCATAGCGTAGCGTAGCTTAGCTTAGCTTTCTGTGTGTGGTGACCTCACCCGAGCTTCAGACAGCATCAACCTGTCGAGTCGTGTCGAGTTAAGATTTCAGAGAAGAGTATATGTGTTTGGAGTTTCACTGTTCACCTCGGCTTTTCTGAATTGCGTTTGGGACCTGCCGTCCGTGCGCCTCTTAAGCTTACACGAGGCAAACCTTTAAATATACCGGGCGAAGCCGGGAAGGGTTGCTAGGTAACTATATAAATGTACACAGCAAACGAAGTGAGCTCCTTCTGGGTAAAGAAGCCTCACTGGCGGGTGATAGATGAGACAATATACCTATATATTCAGGTAAAAGGTAATAAAACCCCTCCCTCCGTCAGTAAGCCATTGCGTGAGGGGTACGGTCACCAGTAGCCAATTTTGGCAACACTGGGCTATTTGGTTTCCCCGGTATTCTGAGTGGCATGTCAATAAAACTCGTACCGGTATGTCAAAAGATGTTTGTTTGGTTCGGGAAATAAAATTAAGCGTGTATATTTGTCAGAATCGGAACAAACATTGGAGTTGTTCTCTCTAGCGAGCAGTGGGCCATGGGCATATTTTACCATAACGTGAAAGTAATATCGCAGCTTGGTCTACAGCCAACTCCTGCGTTATTTATTCCTCTAACTGCTAATGCGGCCGAGAAACAAAAGAGAAATACTTTCGCAAAATATTGAGCTCACCGTTGAGTGGTTCTCATGCGTTTAAGCAGAAACTTCCGCTTCATGTGAGAGCAGGGATATTGCGTCTCTAAATCCTCTCTGCCTTTATAGCCCCTTTTACAGAACTTCTCTCGCCATCACCGCCCTGTCGTAATTCATATGATTCCCGAGGGACGATAAAAACAATAGATGTTCCCTGTGTTATTGTCCTGCAGTAAGACAATAATAAATGTAATGTTTAATATATTGTTTTACAATGCGGATGTTTCTGAACATCGCACAATTAGCTGGGAATGCCAGAGGTTGGAACGCGAGTATTATTTACTGCAACATTCACTTTATACATGTGCTTTAAATACATACTAATACGGCCATCACAATAACACAGGTTTTCACACAAATTCCACCAAAGTCTGTCTGTCAGTTAGATAGTCAGCCCGAAGGCTGGTTGGATCCTCAAAAAATACTGCCATTAGATTATGTGGGTCGATACCCACAAAAACCCAAGGCAGGCGTACTAGGCAAGATCAGGAGTGAGATAGTTTGCCATTGCTTTCCTCACTGAGTCAGTACAGCAGTACTAACCCTATGAGTTGAACCTTTCAGAGCATCCACAGGCACAGACTGTGCCCTGAATGTCATTACTAAGCACCACCCATACCTCAGTAGCTTCCATATAATCACAGCCATGAGTGAGACTGAGACCTCGGTGAAAAGCCACATTTTACTCTAGCCTGTGCCAACAGACCAATGCAAATGTACTGCATTCATCAAGAGATGGTAAACAGGCCACCAACAGGCTAATTTACGACGATATCCAACCCACTCGAAACAACAACTTAACAACGTGCGCGCTTATCTTCTCAAGCGCGAAAGTCGAATCAATCAAAATTGGTCTCGTAAGATGGCAGGCGGGATGAGCGGGGCTCTTTGAAACACAGAGTACAAACCGGGGTGGCTTTCTAATTAAGCCTCTCGGGAGACTCAGCTCGGCACCTCTGGGGTAAGGGATTGATGTCGGTGCTCTTCTTCTTCTTCCTTCGTTACGGCCAACTAAGGACCACGTCATGTCAACTGTTTCTTCTGCATTTTAATGTTGGCCCAGGACTCTTTCATTCGCAATCGATGTTGCACCTTTCACCCTATCGTCCACGCCTTGCCGGTTTTTAGTTTCGGCTTAATTTAAAAACTCCGATGTTTTTGAAGTTTTTCCCTAAGTGGGCCACGCTCCTGGATATCTTCACATGTTATACCAGTCTCCAACAGATCATTCTCTACTTCACTGAACCAGGCCCCCTTTGTTTTCTTCTTTTCTTTTTGCTCTGTTTATTTATTTATTTATTTATTTATTTATTTACTAGCTGAACCCGGCATGCGTTGCAACGCCAAACAAAGAAAGTGTTGGCGTTGTAATTTTGTTTCGTGAAGTGCTTTTGGATTCACAATTCTTTTTTTCAAATTTCCGCTAACTGCCTCCAAACTATCGTAAAATGGATTAACTAACTTAGAAACATTCGTGGGAACGTCCACAACAACTCACCAAAATTTCATCGCTATCGGACGAATGGTATATGAACGCATAGGGGTCTTTGTTTAAACGCTTCCCACGTCGTCGCTCATTTGTTGAATCTCCTCGTGCTCTATCAATATTGTAAAATGGATTTACTAAGTTGAAGACCTTCCCTGGCGTGTACACAACAACAAATCAAAGTTTCATCGCAATCGGATGAATCGCATATAGACGCATACGGGATTCTGTTTAAACGATTCGCGTGCCGTCACTCATTTGTTGAATCTACTCATGCGCTACCTATTGTAAAACAGACTTACTTAGCCTGAAACCTTTCCTGGAGTGTACTCAACGATTCACCAAAGATTCATCGCAATCGGATGAATGGCATATGAACGCTCGTGGGAATTTTTCAAAACGAATCGCACGCAATTTTGTTGAAGCTACTCGCGCGCTATCTATTATAAATTGGGTTTACTATCTCTATAACGTTCCCGAGAGTGTGCACAACAACTCACCAAAATTTGATCGCAATTGGATGAATTGTGTATGAACACAACGCCATAACTCATTTGCTTAAACTACTCGCGCGCTATCTATTGTAAATTGGATTAACTACGCCACTACGCCTATAAATATCCAGAGAGTATGTACAACAACTCATCAAAGTTTAATCGCAATCGATGAATGGTAAATGAACGCATACAGGATTTTGTTGAAACGCTTCACGCGTCGACACTCATTTAGTGCATCTACTTGTGCGCAAAATATTAAAAAATGGAGTTGCTAAGTCGGAAACCTTCCCTGGCGTGTACACAGTAACTCATCAAAGTTTTATCGCAATCTGGTGAATGCCATCCGAACACATACGGGACTTTGTTGAAACGATTCGCGTGTCGTCGCTCATAAGATGACTCTTCGCATGCGTTACCTACTTTAAAATGCATGTACTAAGCCAGAAACCTTCCCTGGAGTGTACACAACATCTCACCCACGTTTCATCGCTGTCGGACGAATGGTATATGACACATACGGGACGTTGTTGAAACGCTTCGCGCGTCGTCGCTCATTTGTTGCATGTACTCGTGCCCTACCTACCGTAAAGTGGATTTACTAAGCCAGAAACCTTCCGTGAAGTGTGCACAACATCTCACCCAAGTTTCATTACAATCCGACGAATGGTATATGAACGCATACGCGATTTTGTTGAAACGCTTCGCACGTCATCGCTCATTTTTTGAATCTATTCGTGCGCTACCTATTGTAAAATGGGTTCACTGAGCTAGAAACCTTCCCTGAAGTGTACACAACATCTCACCCAAGTTTCGTCTCAATGGGATGAATGATATATGAATGCATGTGGGATTTGTTGAAACGAATCGCACATCTTTTTGTTGAAACTACTCGCGCGCCATCTGTTGTAAATTTGATGTACTATGCCTATAAATTTCTTGGGAGTGTGCACTACAACTCACCAAAATTTGATTGCAATCGGATAAATTGTATATGAACGCATCGCCATCGCTCATTTGTTTAAACTACTCGCGTGCTGTCTATTGCGAAATGGATTAAAGTAGTGGAGTAGTGATAGTTCTAACGCCCAAGGTGCTCAAAAAGTTAGTACACACTTTTTGCTAATTCATATCTCGCGAACCCATGGTCGGAGTTTCACGAATGAGGTGTCGTAGGACTTGAGGTGACGCCCCCTTTGCTATGGACCACTCGTTATATTAAAAAAAATGAAAATTTTTGGTTTCGAAAATAGGCGATAGTTTGAAAACGATACATGATAGAATGTTGTGCCATGGTTCAAACGAACGGTCTTTATGACCTTTATTTTCTATTAAAAATTATATTATTTATGTTTTTTCGAAAACACTCGAATTTTGAAATTCCTATATTTTGGAAACTAGGAATTATAGAAAAAAGTTTGTTTGACATAAATGAAATGTCCCTACCCCCTTTACCACTAAAATAAATTTCAAGTGTTTAGGGCAAATATTTGTGTTTTGTAAGTACAGTAGTGTCATGATGGGAAAGCTGTCTCACTTAGCAAGTTGTGAGCCCCTGCGACCTTGGAATGGAAGGAGTGATGCTAGGAGGGCGTGCTTGGATTCGTTTTTTTTTCGTCTCGTTGTGCTCTTTACGGGAATGTAGGTGTAGAAAAGGTGAAATTCTGGAAACATGTTTTTTTTTTTTTGGGGGGGGGGGGGGTAAACCGTGATTTTAGACTTTTTGTTATATCTCGCGAACCAATTATGCCAGAGGCGTGTACGACGGGTCCAAGGACTCGAGGTGACGTCCTCTTTCCTATGGACCACTCGTTATATATAAAAAAAATAGAAACTCGAGTTTGGGGTAAACAAGTGTTTTTTGTGAATTTTGCTGATATATGACGAACTAATAAGCCTAGAGACTTGTACGAGGTGTCATTTTTTTGTCGCGTTGTCCTCTTGCCGAGGATGTTCGTGTTGAGCAGGAATGAAAAACCATTTTGAGGTAAAACCGTGATTTTAGACTTTTTGCTATATCTCGCAAACCAATAACGCTAGAAAGGTGTACGAGGTGTCATAGGACTCGTGCTAACGCCCCCTTTTTGAAACAATTTTGACAAAGGGCCTAACGACACTTTTGTTGAAAAAAATCTTTACCTGTTTAAAATGTTCATAAAGCGGGGTTGTTGAGAAAGACGATACTGCTGGGTGTGTGTGTGTTTCAACGAACCTGTCGCTGACCACGGTGGCTGTGCTCAGTAGAGCAATCGATATTTCGACGAGTCAGTTTATGACGGAGCGAGGGTTCGTTTTTCTGATCTTTCCTATGGCAGATGGATGGAAGCTAATATTTGAAAATGTGTGAAGCATGCTAAGATTTTTTACCCCCGAAGAGAGCCTTTAACGTATAAACGATGATGAGAACTTGGTTCTATGTTGGTCGAAGCGAGTACAGAAAACAAACTTGCAGAGGAGCAGACTAGCAGGAGGCGAATGTAATTTGAGCTTATTGGAATGCACTGATCTGACTTGACAACAGGTGCAATGGAAAATGACAAAGACGCAGAGGACGCTTGAAGGTTAAATAATCTGACAACCGTGGTGGCATGGGAGTGCGAAATGCATGTGAACACGTGTGAAACCACATGTACGCTAAACAAGTTACATACTGTTTGCTTCGTAGGTGACAAAATGCAAGTTCACGTGAATTTTGACCTGGCACAGGTGTTCACCTTGGACGTTAGCTGTCCACGTGCATGATAACAGAATATTCAAAGCGTGGGAAAAAGTGATTATACATGCAACGTAACATATATAAAGACATGTCGTTATCATTTCCACTCTCACTTATGTGACTACCTTTGAACACACTGCGTTGCGTGAAACACTTGGTCTTGTTTAACAGTTTTGGTGTTGGTGGAAAATACTTAACCTTGTTGTGGGGTAAGTATTTATTTATATATTTATTGATTATATATATATATATATTTACATGCAATTATTTATTGATTGTTAAAGTTATAATTAAATGTTTATTTATTTGTTTGTAGATAACGCGTATAGCCTACCTGTTGTGTGTCTGTGGGAAAGAGATTGAAAAAGACAGAAAGACGGACAGCTAGAGACGGAAACCATTACCAGACTAGTCCACGAGATGGGAATAAAGCAAAGCATTACAAGTCAAGGTGAAATTTGTTTCTATATATATAGTATATAACCTGTTTGATTTTGTTTTGTTTATGACGTGCATAAACTATATGGAATTGATATACTTATGGTGGTTTATTTTATTTCTTTTTTGATATTTTGAGAAAAAAACTCTACTGCTTTAGCCACAACAGCTGAAAACCAAGTGGCTTTAGAGTGGAACCATTGTCAAACAGTCTACAGCTGAAAACACAGGTGAGAGTGTTCTTTCAAAATAATGTCTTTTACTGCTGTGGATACGTTAACTTGGGAACCCTTAAACAGTTGTTTCAAATCGCGTGTGTGCTCTGGTCGTGTGGTCAATGTTATAAAAGTTTGATTCCCAAGGAATTTTTAGAATCTTGTTTTGAAATTTTTAAAATTGAAATTTGTACAGCGCAAAGGTTGCATACGGCTTTAAAGGTGAATACAGAACTGGTGTGCGATTTCATATATAAAAAGAAGGACGTAGAGCATAAAGAGACATTTTATATTTGCAGTAAAATGCAAGAGCTTTTGATAGCCGATAATCTGAACGAGTGGTATCAAAGCCATGTGGTGAATGCCTTGTTATCAAAATTTGATAAACTGCGACAAGGACCCAGTGGTTTAGCATTAGACAAAATTCATCATCTGCAAATCAACATTTGTCAAATCAACCCGTTGAATGCTGGGTCTAGCTCTATTAAAACACCACCAGCAATAGCTTTGAAAAAGGCAGTGGTGAATATTGAGAACCATGACAATGATTGCTTCCTGTGGGCTGCGGCTGCGTATTTGCAGCCAGCACAACGTGACAGTTGTCAACCAGGAATGTACAAGGCCAAGTTTGTTGAATTAAAACAAACTCTAAATTTAACTCGAGTATCGTTCCTTATGGCCTTTACCGAGATCCAGAGGTTTGAACAAGATAACCAAGACTTTTCGTTCATGGTGTATGGCCTTGATGTTGATGAGATTGTGGGTCCTCTTTATACTACAAAAGAACCAAAACGACACCACATTCATCTATTATATCTGTTTGAGGGAGAGGTGAATCACTATTGCCTCATTAAAAGTCTGAGTAGATTGCTAATCAGTCAAATGTCCAACCATGTGCGTGCAAAACATATATGTGATCGTTGCTTGCAATATTTTACAACTCCTACGCTTTTAGAACGTCATAGGGTAGATTGCTTTTCTCAGGAAGCGGTGAGACTGATATTTCCACAAGGGGAAAAGGCTGTGTTAAAGTTTAAGGACATTCACAAGCGTGACACTGTCCCCTATGTGGTGTATGCAGATTTTGAAGCTCTCACTATACCCATGGCGGGATGTGAACCAGATCCCACCATCAGCTCAACCACACCCATTCAAAAACATGAGCCCTTTGCCATAGGATTTAATGAGGTGTGAGCCTATGACCCCACACAATCCGTTTACAAATACCGTCAGGGCCCAGATTGTGCGAGATGGGTTTTGGATGAACTTGTCAAGTTGGCTCATGATGTACAGGAATTACTGGAACACCCAGTACCCATGAGCCTAACACAAGAACAGCAGCAGCAGTATGAGCATGCCACGACATGCCATATTTGCGAAATGGCACTGATCAGTGTTGAAGACACCGTTCGTGATCACTCACACTTTACGGGAGGGTTTCGTGGAGCTGCGCACAGCAAATACAATTTAAACTTTCCAGCTCCTCGTTTCATCAGTGTCTTTTTCCACAATCTAGCGAATTATGACATTCAGTTTTTGATTCGTGAATTGGGACATGTCAACAAGGGCTCGTTTACCATTATTCCCCAAAACCATGAGAGTTTTACAGCCCTGACATGGTGGTTGGGCGACTTTAGCATTCGATTTTTGGATTCCTTTAAGTTTATGGCATCCTCGCTAGATAGTCTTGTGAATGGCTTGAATGAGGAGGAATTAAAAATACCAGAATGCATTTTAATGATCCTAAACAATTTCAATTGTGTATTCGGAAAGGTATATTCCCGTATGATTTCTGCAACAGCTGTGACGTGCTAAAGCAAAGAAAACTCCCACCTCAAGACAAATTTTACTCGAAACTAACACGCAGTACCGTTTCCTATGAAGACTATGCACATGCATGTCAGGTTTGGCGAGTGTTTGACATTACCTAAAACTGGATGTATTGCTGCTCACTGATGTGTTTGAAAAATTTCGTGAGTTGTGTCAGCATATTTATGGTCTTGACCCGGCTCACTATTATACGAGTCCCGGGCTCTCGTTTGATGACGCTTTAAAATACACTCAAGTGGAATTGGATTTACTCACTGATGGTTCTATTTTTTGAAAAAGGCATTCGTGGCGGCTTTGTGTCGCTTAACCAGCGCCAAGCCGAAGCGAACAATGTCTACATGCCTGATTATTCACCAGACAAACCAGAATCGTACTTAATGTACTATGACGTGAATAATTTCTATGGTTACGCCATGAGTCAGCCTTTGCCCTATGGGAAGTTTGCTTGGCTGACAGACAAATAAGTGTCACAATTTGATGTGATCAAGGCTAGCCAAGAAACAGGCCGTGGATATGTGCTAGAAGTGAATATTGAATATCCCTCATCCTTTTGTGATGAACATGCCGATTTCTCATTCTGCCTTGAGCAAATCTGACAGTAAAGTGAAAATTTAAAAACTCATGGGCGCACTTTACAACAAAAATCGGTATGTGCTACATATCCAAATGTTGGTGCAATGCCTCGCCCAAGGCTTGGTGTTGAAGAAAATCCATAGGGGTATTTCTTTTGCTCAAAAACCATGGCTCAAGCCATACATGCAACTCAACACAGAGCACCGACAAATGGCAACACAGCAGTTTGAGATTATTTTTTTAAAATTAATGAACAACTGCATCTATGGCAAGTCCATGGAGAAGGTCCGCAAATACCGTGACATTAAATTGGTCAATGTCTGGGAGGGGCGGTGGGGTGCCCGGCGGTACATTGCCAAGCCAAATTTTAAATCGATTAACATTATCGATGAGGTTTGGCCACTATTGAAATGAGTAAGACCAGCGTGACCATGGATAAGCCCATTTACTTGGGCCAAGTCATTTTAGACTTATCTAAATCGGTCATGTATCGATTCCACTATGAGTTTGCCAAACGCCATTTTGAGGACGTCTCTCTTTTGTATATGCATACGGACTCATTCATTTACCACATTCGCCACTGCAACCCCTATGACGTCATGAGGCAGCATAGTGAATGGTTCGACACCTCTTCCTACAGCGCTGACAACATGTTTCAGCTGCCCATAAGAAACAAGAAGGAAATGGGTGTTTTAAAAGATGAATGCGGTGATTCCATTATGACGGAATTCGTAGGTTTGGCCTCGAAAATGTATGCTTATATCACACTAGACTGTAAGGAAGCCAAAAGAGCAAAAGGTGTAGGTAGGGCAGTGGTAAAATCGCTACGTGTAGACGATTACTTAGCGGTTTTACGCACTGGCAAAGCTATGTCGCATACTCAGTACATGATACAATCCAGTAACCATCATTTGTATCTTGTGGAACATAGAGAACGCACCCTCGCCTCCATGGAAAACAAACGTGTGTGGGCTGATGACCTGCTCACCAGCCTGCCCTGGGGTTATGACCGCAAGGAGGAGGAGGTGTGATTTTTCTGTTTGTTCGTTTAGGGACATTGCTTTAATAAATCGTAGATTTAGAAATTTTGTATTTTGTAAATATTGGTTTTTGCCATTGTAAATAGTAGATTTTTTAAAATAGTGGCAACCTACTTAGGCCTTTTGCTCTTTAAAAGCCCATTGCAACCCTAGTTTATTTTTAATTTAATTTTTAATTTTACAGAGTTGGGAATGGGAAAATGGTATATACAGTAGTTTAATTCTTTAAAGCTGTACAAAGTTGGAGTTTTTTGTGTAAATATTTAATAAGTAATATTTTTTTAGTAACTTTAATGACCAGTATTTTTTTTGTAATGGTAAAATGTTAAATTTATAATAAAAAGTTATTTTGGGATGTGTGTGTATGTCGAGAATGTGCTTTTGGGAATAAATAAAGTGGTTGTGTTTGTTCCCAAAGACAGTTGTGAATGTATGAGTAGAGAGAGAAAGCTGGTGTGTATGTATGACCAGAGCAAACACGGTGAGGTAGAGTGGGCGGGGAGGGGGAAATGGTCACGTATATACTCATTTTGTTTTCAATAGTTTTGTTTTCTTTGAAAAGTGGCAGATAATGGACATTATTTTTGTAAAAACAGTCTTACCTGCAGTAGTCGTAGACCTCGACGTTTCCGCAATCCCATAAACTCACTGCAGCATCGCCATGGTCAAGCACTTGCATCAACATCATTGACAAATCTCAGCTTTCAACATACATCAAATGGAAAAATGTGTAAACAACAAAATGGGAAATCCATGTTTCGATATCACCAAAAACGCAAAACTTGAAACGGACATTTTTAAAAACAGGAAATGGCTATGTGTGAAATATGAAAATTCAGAAAAACTTCAAACGAACATTTTTAAAAAGTGTCATCAACAAAATGGAAAAATCCATATCATGAAAAACACAAAACTTCAAACGAACATTTTTAAAAACTGTAAATTGCAAATTGACAAATGGCAATGTGTGAATTCATCATGTGTGAAATGTGAAAATGAAAAATCAGCCCATCAACATCATGATTTTTTTAATTAAACAACATCGTGCTGTGGTAAACCTTTGTTTTTATTTCATAGTCATAGTGAATTGACGAAAGAAAAATAGAATACAAACAATTCCATACTCCTCAATTCCTCAATGTTTATGTCCATGCATCATCAAATTTCCTTTCATAGCACTCATGACAATCAGGGCTGCCATCCTTTCACCCTCTGAGGCATCACTGGATGTGAAACGTTGTTTAGCTTTCTTCAATAACAATTTATCTGCCACATGTCTTAAACCAGGATGACTATGGCGATAAGAAAGGCCATGTTTTTTGCATGCTTGATCCAAAAGATTAATGGGTACATCACCACGCTGCAAACGTTTTTCGAGACGAGTTCCAGGGCCACAAATACGATAACCTGGAAGATGGATTTCGAAAGGTAAATATTGAATTACTTTGTCAATGACGCCATTGCCAGTACAGGTCTGGCATATCCTTTTCCATCGACGGTAAAAAGGTTTGGTCTTCCTCTTCTTCTTCGGACGATGTTTGTGTTTGTTGTTGTTGTTGTTGCTTTTTCTCGCCATGACACCCGTGGAATGATTCAACAAAGTCTTTGCACGGACTTTTATGACCGTGATACAGTTTCACTAGCTGACAAGTAGCGCACTGACACATAGACGGTATTTTTGCCATGGCCAATTGCTTATGGTGATCGTAATCCGTACAGAGTTGCAATTCACTCAACACAGGGTCTTGAGTCCATGATTTTGGTACATGTTGCCAGATTTCTTTCACCGCGTTGGCAGCCACATAATAAATGAACGACTTGGGGAGCGCCAAGAGTTCCTCTTTGGTAAAACTGTCGAGTTTCTTTTTGCATACAAAGAACTTGCCAATGGCTTTGTCCGTAGCATTGCCTTTCTCCATGGTATCACGTGTTGTAGATGTTTACACTTCGCTTGTAGAAATCTCACTGGCGTCATTCACAGGTAAATCTTGAGTTATAATTTTGTTCAACAACTCCCAACAGGCATGGGTGGTTAACCAATGGGCTAAGGCTGTATGGGTAATGCTGCCACAGGAACAAGTATCCATGAACGTTTGCAATGAAGGGCAGAACAACTCCATGAGGTCGATACATTGACAGTAAGACGCCAAAAATGGTTGCAACCATAGACGTTTCACAAATACCACTGAGGACAAGTGTGCTTTCATGACCACGTCCAAATATTTATAGGAAATGGTTCCCTGATTCCAGTCTAAATGCCTATGATTTTCAATCCACTGGGTCATTTTCACACAACAAATCAAAAGCATGGGGTGGTTTAAATAGCAAATGCGTAGCTTGCGATATCCAAAACGTGGTACAATCGATAATGGCCACTTGTTTAAATATAAATTTGTTGTCACCAATTTTAAACTCTTGGCAATCCACAATGAGTGTGCGCAACATGTTGCCACTTGCCTAGACCAAGTTCAACTGACGACTGACTGACGATCGACCGCTAAAGTGTGACCATGACATGGACTTACCTGCCATGCTAGTTTGAAAAAAATTGAGGTTAGGGTAGGACAGGAGGACATGAAAAAATAAGAATTTAAGAATTACATCATTTTATTATTATAACACGTCTTACAGGCTTTTCTCATTTTGGGATAGGGACGATACCAACTCATACAACAATATAGGCTAGTATTTTATGTTTGTAACGTCCGTAACACCGATGATGTCCCAATGTCTCTAAACTAGGCGTTTTTGATGGTGAGCTGCTCACCGAAGCACCATGGACACCATACAGTCCACACGTATCGAAACCTTTTTTTTCATCACTCAGACGTACGAGTGAGGGGTAGCTTGAATGACAGGGTATATTTCCCACATCCATTCTGCACAGGTAGGGGTAGGCAGGTGACAAGCGCTGATGTTCCTGCATGGGTTCATCGCTCTCTAGCCATTGGTCTATGATGATGGGACAAACGCACATTTCACTTCATCTCTTGTTTTTAAATAGTAGAATCCAGGGGCCGCCAAGGCTTGAGGGTTTATGAAAGGCACTGGCCATGTTCCAAAAGTCTTGAAACGTTGTTCCTCAGAGTTTAAATTCATGGATGTGACTTCTCTTGATGCTTTAAAGCAAGACATGACTGAGCGGCTTGACATGGGTTGACCTGTTATTTATACACTCGTCACTTGGTTGGACAGTGGATAATAGTTGACTTGTTTATGATGAATAATCAAACAGTAGGCTGTCGTATTGGCTGGTACATTGTCATGCGTTTCAAAATCTAGTCGAATGTCAATATTGGATGGCTTGACAGACTCTTCCAGGTAAGAACAGTCAAAGACAATCAGTGGCGCCCTTGCCTTAAACGCTTGGGGTAGCAGCATGGGGCCGTTCACTTTTTGATAATACGACCATCGAAATTTAGAAAACAGGTCGTACAGGGGGCCAAACTTATTTTTTGAAAAATCCAAATCCAGTCCTTCATAGGGAAACACAGCACCGTTGAAGAAAAGACGTGCATTTCTCAATTGCAGGTGATCAAATTGCGTGGCATCTTTGGTTTTTTGATACTTGCGATTCGTTTGAAAACCCACGATAATGTAGAGAGCTCTCTCTGTATAGCGAGCTGTTTTTACAGACCAACTGTGTGTGTTGGTGGTGGGCAATAGCGGGTACTCATGGAGTGCCCAGCTTCTAAATTCCATGGGTAGAGGCATATCTCTCTTTACCATCTTGAGTATGTCCAGTTTTTTCCTATCGTCAAGGGTCACATGGGGCACTTTCCATAGCAAGCGTTGTAGTTGAATTTTTGAATATATGGGGGCATTGTCAGCTCCCTTGAGCGCATTATTATCACTCCTGTCTCTCACCAGATAAAGCACTTGCCTTGCGTTGACCACAATGCGCTGGTGGTCTTCGGCAAAGTCTAAAATCAGTTTAAGAGGTAAATATCCAGAAAAGGTCCCATCGGTGTGTACCATCCAGTCATTGGTCGAGTCAGGGCACCAACCTGCCATGCAAAGTGTTTTACCTTCTTCCTCACTATAAGAGGGGTATAGTTTCATGACACTGGAAATGCCCACATTTCGAGTGCTATCCACCACGATATCGTTAAAGACGTGTGTATACCAACTATGTGGATATTTTCGATTGCTATTTGGCTGCAATAAAAGTATTAATTAATATCCTGAGCTAGCACCAATGGCTAGAGTTCAGGTACTATGTGAAAACGTTTTCTTCTTTACTTCAAATAACATTTTCAAATAACGCACAATAGTCTGTTACAAACCCTTTAAAATAAAAAGTAAAAATATAACGTAGTATTATCTTTTCATTCTTCAAATTCGATGCGCATAGAATGCCAATGGTATACTAATCAGTGGAGTCCCACGTAGACCAGTCGTGACATCTAGTGGAGAAGTATCGAACAAGATAATCCTAACAGGGCGAGTGCATCCTAGCGGCACATAAAAATAAACTTTTCAATAAGATCTGTAAGTTAATCTGTAGGCCGGCGTGCAGTTCACCGCCAGTTGTCCATGATAATTCACTTTTTTGCTGCTAGATGTCTCGTGCAAATCTGCTGGCGAATTTTGTTTTAATTAAATATATATTTTCCATCGTAATATGCACAATATAACGCTTAATTGTAAAACGTCTGAGTCATTAGAAAACAATAAATATAAAAAAATCAAGCAAAAAAAAACTAACTCTGATGGGGTCTGAACCATAGCCATAAGGATAGGCCATCGCTTTACCACGGAGAAAAACGTACCAACGAACATCGTTCGATATCAAATGAGTTACATAGAACGTGTTAGCAAATAATGATTTAGTCTAAACGATTTCATCAGAGGAGTATAGTATTTATATATAAAGCATTTCATACAAAGTTTATTTATTTTGTATCAGTACGCTATATTGCATGCAATATAAGTCAGGCACAAGATATCCGCTGCCATCTTGCCATGTAACTGAGACGGCTCATCGTTTTAAAATCGCTTCTGCACTATAGTATTACAAAATAAACTTTTAATTTCGAACGTGCCTCTTCCTTTAGAACAGATAAAACGATTCTCGGCTCGATAATCGGAACTGGTGGGTCCCATGATATGGACTATAAAGCTTGCATAAATCACATGGCCACCATCCTGAAATGGAACGGCGGATGACCTTGTAGTTTGGTCACAAGACGCGTCCTATATAATGGTATGTTGTTACCAAATTTGGTAGATCTGATGATTTGGTTAGTAGTTATTTGATTTTACGTTCCGAAAGTTTGAGTGGCCGCCATTCAGTTTTGGTAAAGATGGCGGCGATATAAAACATGAAACTGAGGTGCCCTTTGCTAGTTCTACCTCTGTACAAAATTTCGTTCAATTAGGTTTCACCGTGTTTGAATTGATAGGGGGGGGGGTGGGGACAGACATTCAGAGTACACACACTCACACACACACACAGACACACAATTTTTGGCCCCGTGTAGATCTCATAAGTCTACTTTCATTTTCTTGCAAACATCGAAAATAGGCTAAAAAAACAATTTCCCCCTTGAAATTTCCTCGACGTTCCGGAAGATGGGGTGAAAAAAAACGTTTTTTACATAATTATAAATCTTGTTATCTAAGAAATATTTATTAACAAGATGTTCAGTAAAGAACATATAGCCTACTTTCTCCTAAATGCATGGGTATTGTTATAACTCTTTGTCCTTTTCAAGGAGTATAATTGAATGTTGGTTGTAGTAGCTTGTTGCAATACAACGTGCTATAGGGATATTAAACATGAATATGAGGTGTCCTTTGATAGTGCTACCTCTGTAAAAAAAATTATTCAATTCGGTTTCACCGTGTTTGAATTGATCTGGGGAATGGATTTGCACACATACATGGCCGCTATTTGCAAACTATTGGGCTGATGACCTTGTAGTCAGTCATAAGATGCTTTCCACAAAAAAGCATGTTGTTGCAAAATCCGGTAGAGATCAAATTATTAGGATGGTCGAAATTTGATTTAAGATTTAACATTTGGGTGGCCGTCATTCCGTTTCCGTCAAGATGTAGGCGATATAAAACATGACACTGAGGTGCCTTTTGCTAGTGCTACCTCTGTACCAAATTTCGTTCAATTCGGTTTCACCGTGTTTGAATTGATAGGGGGAATCGATTTGCACACATACTTGGCCACCATCTGCAAACTATTGGGCTGATGATCTAGCAGTTTGGTCAGAATATGCTCCCCACATAAAGATTTGTTGTTGCAAAATTTGGTAGAGACTAGATTATTAGGTTGGTCGTAATTACATTTTAGCCTTTAACATTTGGGTGGCCGCGATTACGTTTTCGTCAAGATTTGGTACAAAGGTAGCACTAGCAAAGGACACCTCAGTGTCATGTTTTATATCGCCGCCATCTTGACGGAAACGTAATGGCGGCCACACAAATGTTCAAAGCTTAAATCAAATTACGACTAACCTAATCATCTGATCTCTACCAAATTTTGCAACAACATACCTTTATGGAGGGAGCATCCTTAGACAAATCCGATAGGTCATTAGCCTAATAGTTTGCGGATGGCGGCCATCTTTGTGTGAAAATCGATTCCCCCTATTAATTCAAACACGGTGAAACCGAATGGAACGAAATTTGGTACAGAGGTAGCACTACTAAAGGGCATCTCAGTGTCATGTTTTATATCGCTACCATATTGACAGAAACGTAATGACGGCCACACAAATGTTCAAAGCTTAAGTTAAATTACGACTAACATAACCATCCGATCTCTAACAAACTTTGCAACTACATACCTTTATGGAGCGAGCATCTTTTGACCAATCTAATAGGTCATTCGCCTAATAGTTTGCGGATGGCGACCATCTTTATGTCAAAATTGATTCCCCCTATTAATTCGAACACGGTGAATGCGAATTGAACAAAATTTGGTACAAAGGTAGCACTAGCAAAGGACACCTCAGTGACATGTTTTATATCGCCGCCATCTTCACGGAAACGTAATGGAGGCCACACAAATGTTCAAAGCTTAAATCAAATTACGACTAACCTAATCATCCGATCTCTACCAAATTTTGCAACAACATACCTTTATGGGGGAGCATCCTTTGACCAAGCCAATAGGTCATCAGCGTAATAGTTTGCGGATGGCGGCCATCTTTGTGTGAAAATCGATTCCCCTATTAATTCGAACACGGTGCAACCGAATGGAACGAAATTTGGTACAGAGGTAGTACTAACAAAAGGCACCTCAGTGTCATGTTTTATACCGCCGCCATATTGACGGAACCGTAATGGCGGCCACACATATGTTCAAAGCTTCAATCAAATTACGACTAACCTAATCATCCGATCTCTACCAAATTTTGCAACAACATACCTTTATGGAGGGAGCATCTTTTGACCAATCTAATTGGATATTGGCCTAATAGTTTGCGGATGGCGGCCATCTTTATGCCAAAATTGATTCCCCCTATTAATTCGAACACGGTGGAACCGAATGGAACGAAATTTGGTACAGAGGTAGCATTAGCAAAGGGCACCTCAGTGTCATGTTTTATATCGCCGCCATCTTGACTGAAAAGTAATGGCGACCACACGAATGTTCAAAGCTTAAATCAAATTACGATTAACCTAATCATCCGATCTCTACCAAATTTTTCAACTACATACATTTATAGAGGGAGCATCCTTTGACCAATCTAATAGGTCATCAGCGTAATAGTTTGCGGATGGCGGCCATCTTTGTGTGAAAATCGATTCCCCCTATTAATTCGAACACGGTGCAACCGAATGGAACGAAATTTGGTTCAGAGGTAGTACTAACAAAAGGCACCTCAGTGTCATGTTTCATATCGCCGCCGTCTTGACGGAAACGTAATGGCGGTCACACAAATGTTCAAAGCTTAAATCAAATTACGATTAACCTAAACATCCGATCTCTACCAAATTTTGCAACAACATACCCTTATAGAGGAAGCATCCTTTGACTAAATGAATAGGTCATTAGCCTAATAGTTTGCGGATGGCGGCCATCGTTGTGTGAAAATCAATTCCCCCTATTAATTCAAACACGGTGAAACCGAATGGAACGAAATTTGGTACAGAGGTAGCACTAGCAAAGGGCACCTCAGTGTCATGTTTTATATCGCCGCCATCTTGACTGAAACGTAATGGCGGCCACACGAATGTTCAAAGCTTAAATCAAATTACGATTAACCTAATCATCCGATCTCTACCAAATTTTTCAACTACATACCTTTATGGAGGGAGCATCCTTTGACCAATCTAGTAGGTCATCAGCGTAATAGTTTGCGGATGGCGGCCATCTTTGTGTGAATATTGATTCCCCCTATTAATTCGAACACGGTGCAACCGAATGGAACGAAATTTGGTACAGAGGTAGTACTAACAAAAGGCACCTCAGTGTCATGTTTTGTACCGCCGCCATATTGACGGAACCGTAATGGCGGCCACACATATGTTCAAAGCTTAAATCAAGTTACGACTAACCTAATCATCCGATCTCTACCAAATTTTGCAACAACATACCTTTATGGGGAGAGCATCCTTTGACCAAACTAATAGTTCATCAGCGTAATAGTTTGCGGATGGCGGCCAAGTATGTGTGAAAATCGATTCCCCCTATTAATTCGAACACGGTGCAACGGAATGGAACGAAATTTGGTACAGAGGTAGTACTAACAAAAGGCACCTCAGTGTCATGTTTTATATCGCCGCCATATTGACAGAAACGTAATGACGGCCACACAAATGTTCAAAGCTTAAGTTAAATTACGACTAACATAACCATCCGATCTCTAACAAACTTTGCAACTACATACCTTTATGGAGCGAGCATCCTTTGACCAATCTAATAGGTCATTCGCCTAATAGTTTGCGGATGGCGGCCATCTTTGTAACAGAATCGATTCCCCCTATTAATTCAAACACGGTGAAACCGAATGGAACGAAATTTGGTACAGAGGTAGCACTAGCAAAGGGCATCTCAGTGTCATGATTAATATCGCCGCCATATTGACAGAAACGTATTGGCGGCCACACAAATGTTTATGCTTAAATCAAATTACGTCTAACATAACCATCCGATCTCTACCAAACTTTTCAACAACATACCTTTATGGAGAGAGCATCCTTTGACCAATCTAATAGGTCATTCACCTAATAGTTTGCGGATGGCGGCCATCTTTATGTCAAAATTGATTCCCCCTATTAATTCGAACACGGTGGAACCGAATGAACGAAATTTGGTACAGAGGTAGCACTAGCAAAGGGCACCTCAGTGTCATGTATTGTATCGCCGCTATCTTGACGGAAACGTAATCGCGGCCACTCAAATGTTAAAAGCTAAAATGTAATTACGACCAACCTAATAATCTAGTCTCTACCAAATTTTGCAACACCATATCTTTATGTGGGAAACATATTCTGACCAAACTGCAAGAACATCAGCCCAATAGTTTGCAGATGGTGGCCAAGTATGTGTGCAAATCGATTCCCCCTATCAATTCAAACACGGTGAAACCGAATTGAACGAAATTTGGTACAGAGGTAGCACTAGCAAAGGGCACCTCATATTTATATCCCTATAGCACGTTGTATTTCAACAAGCTACTACAACCAACATTCAATCATACTCCTTGAAAAGGACAAAGAATTATAACAATACCCATGCTTTTAGGAGAAAGTAGGCTATATGTTCTTTACTGAACATCTTGTTTTCGCCCTGTAGTGATCCCATAAGTCTACTTTCATATTTTGCAAAAATCGAAAGTAGGCTAAAAATGAATCCATAGTACCTGTACTTTTAATAATTTTTATAAAATATATTTTAAAAATTATAAAAATACAAGAAACTATAGAATTTCAATTATGGAGTAAGTACTGATAAGCATTATCTATACTAATATAATAAAGCTGAAGAGTTTGTGTGTTTGTGTGTTTGTGTGTTTAAACGCGCTAATCTCTGGAACTACCAGTCCGATTCGAAAAATTCTTTTTTTATATGATAGCCTGATTCAAGACGAATAGTTTAGGCTATGTAGAATTATGCTACACCTCTCAGGTAACCTTCAAGATTGATTGTTGTTCAGTAAGTGCTCCCGAACAGCTCTATCCGCATGCGCTGGCGTTATGGTTAGTGATACGTACACCGTTTCACCAATCTGAACCACAATTGTTTACTTACCGTTTGGAACCCTGATGGTAACACTGTCTACGTGAAATTTATGACAGACCAGTCCATTCCCTGCATTTAGGCCCTTTGGTTCAAATCCTCACCTTTTCCCCGATCTGACCCAAATTGTGTAAATCTACCCTTTGGAACCCTGCGAGTAACACTGTTTACATGAAATTTCAGACAGTCCACACCATTCCTTGCATTTAGGCCCTTTGGCACAAATCTACACCGTTTCACCGATCAGAACCAAAATTTGTATACTTACCCTTTGGAACCCTACGAGTAACACAGTCTGCATGGAGTTTCGGACAGAGCACTCCATTCCCTGCATTTAGGCCCTTTGGCACAAATCTACACCGTTTCACCGATCTGAACGAAAATGTGTATACATACCCTTTGGAACCCTGCGAGTAACACTCCCTACATGAAATTTATGACAGACCAGTCCATTCCCAGCATTTAGGCCCTTTGGAACAGATCTACAACCTTTCACCATTCTGAACAAAAATTTGTATACTTGCCCTTTGGAACCCTGCGAGTAACACTGTTTACATGAAATTTAGGACAGATCACTCCATTCCCTGCATTTAGGCCCTTTAGCACACATCTAAACCGTTTCACCTATCTGAACGGCAATTTGTATACTTGCCCTTTGGAACCCTACGAGTAACACTGTCTGCATGAAATTTTGGACAGACCCCTCCATTCTCTGTGTTTAGGCACTTTGGCACAAATATACACCGTATCACAGATCTGAACCAAATTTTACATACTTACCCTTTGGAAGCCGACGATTAACTCTGTCTACATGAAATTTCGGACAGACCACTCCATTCCTTGCATATAGGCCCTTTGGCACAAATCTACACCGTTTCACCGATCTGAAACACATTTTGTATACTTACCCTTTGGAACCCTGCGGGTGACACTGTCCACTTTAAATTTTGGACAGACCACTCCATTTCCTGCCTTTAGGCCCTTTATCACAAATCACCACCGTTTCTCCTAATTACACCAAATTTTACATACACTCAGAAACCCTGCTGGTAACCCTGTCCACTTGATATTTTGGACAACGCTCCCCATTCCCTATTTTTAGAATAACAGAAAAAATGAGCTTTAAAACCACGTATTAAGGCCCTAGAACCATTCATGTCCGTAGTAGTGTAACTGTAAGAGTATTTTAATAATTCTGTTGTTGGCGGGCAGTTGGGACTGCATCACGTCACCCCTACAAGTGTTCCGGTGCAGAATTGCGAAAATAGTTGCATCTTGCGCTGTTTATAAATTGTTGAACAGTTATCATCATGAAATATTATGCCTCTGTATAAGTGCAATGGTGTTGGTGCAGTACATTGAGGTTATCAGCTGCAATAAGCGTTGGTGCTTTCAAATTTACCTTCATTTATTCCGAAACGTATCGTTAAGCGCTTTGTGGCGATAAATAATACTATTGCTACCTCAGTAGCTCGAGTCAGCCGAAGTTTTCCAAAGAGTTCTGATTATTTTCGTATGGCGCTATGCGACAGAAGACGACACTGTTGGTCTCTACGTTTCTAACAACCAATGAGATATAGGCCCTAGGCAATGTCTTTTATTTCACTTACTGCTTTTTCGATTTTTTTTGTAAATTTGTTTGTAAATTACATGTGTCAGTGCTGTAGTTAGTAAGTAGCCGTTTCCCTATTCATAATTATCATTACGGGAAAATGACCGAAATGTTACGTCCATTATACTGTACTACTTATCGCCGCCACTACAACCACCACCACCACCACCACCACAAAAAGTTATATTTTTAAAATATTGTTTTCTCTTAGTTTAAGTTATACCAAGTGCCAGTTCTGTAGTAGTATTCATTATCATCCATAAAACAAATAAATCCACCGGGCGAAGCCGGGCACTACCACTAGTTGTTAAAACACGCGCAAAAATTATAACATGGATTCACGTATTGCAAGGATTCCCCCATAATGAACAAAAATTTACTTAGAGTGCTTTAATAAACATTGTTTCTCATTTTCCTTCAAGAAATGTGGGTAGGATTATCGTATTATGTTAGTACTACTTTTATTTTGCCATGTAAAATAACAGAAAAAATGATAAATCATGTCTCCTCCTTTTTAGTGGTCTACAGTGGCGAGGAAGCGCACGAGAGATAAGCTGGTATTCAGAAAGATGTAAGGCAAGGCTGCAACTTATCACCCATACTTTTCAATCTGTAATTGAACAAGCACTGAAGGACATTTGAAAATAAATTAAAGTTGGAGTAAAGATTCAAGGAGAAATAAGCCCAACACTGAGATTTGCTGATAACATTAGCATATTATAACAAGATGTTCGGGAAAGAACATATAGCCTACTTTCTCCTAAATGTATGGGTTTAGTTATAACTCTCTGTCCTTATCATCTCCTAATTTCTTCCTATTTGAAGTGCAAATTGGCACACAGGATTTGAACAGTGGCGTTCAAACCATAGTTTATAATTTACCCCAGCATTTTGCAATTTCATCAGCAAACACTCCAAACACCGACTACTTACAATAATTGAAACTTCGTTGCTCTAATAAGGCCCATCTACAATGCGCAGTCGGCAGTCCGTAGTTGGTAGTCCTCGGTCGGCAGTCGCGATCGACTCCGTGTATACTATAGGCACCATACACAACATGAAGTTGCAGTTGGTAGCTGGCAGTTGGCAGTCGCGAATTTTATCCTTGACTGCCAACTACCCGACTGCAGCAATGTAATAGCCAATCAGAGCAGATCAGAAACTTACGTCACGTTGTTGTTCTGTGTCGTATACGAATGATATAGGACCAAGTGAAGTAACTTCGCAACCCGTTAATTTATAGGCTAATCTTAAATACACGGTATAACAAAATAATCCATCTCCAAATCATCCATATTGCAAGTTTTGAGGTTATCAACAACGCCTCTGTGCACAAGGAATAAACGAATGTTACTGTATTATTACTCCTAGCAGTCGTTAAGACTGGGTTCACTAACTGGCCGGTATAGAGCGCTGCTCGAATCTATAGTTTCTGCATAGTACAACTGAAGGCTGGTAGATGTCACTCCAGTGGAGAATGTCGTTTTTTTTTAAATATATAATTTCCATTGCAAAACGCACCATATAACGCTTTATTTTATAACGTCTCAGTACTCAAGAAACAATGAATATTAAAAAAATCAAGCAAAAAAGTTCTACTCTGATAGGATTTGAACCCCGGCCAGCCACATGAGAGACGGGAGCTCTAACCACACAGCCAATAGTACACTCATAACTCACGCGTTATTGATCAAATACATATAACGTACTGTATTAGCTAATAATCACTTGGACTGTAGATTTCTTCACTGGAGTGTATTTCAAACCGAGTTCATTTCATATTAAGTTCATATAATTTTTATCAGCAGGTTATATTGCATGCAACATACTGAAATTAGTAAAATGTAGGTCAGAACGAGAGATCAGCTGCCATCTTGTCAAATAGCCGAGATGATTCAGATTTTTAAAGTCACTTCTAGATTATAATATTACAATATAAACTTTTAATTTCGAACGAACCACGTCGCTTAGAACAGATTAAACGATTCTTGGTTCGATGTGCACAAGGAATAAACGAATGTTACTGTATTATTATTCCTAGCAGTCGTTATGACTGGGTTCACCAACTGGCCGGTATAGAGCACTGCTCGAATCTATAGTTTCTGCATAGTACAACTGAAGGCTGGTAGATGTCACTCCAGTGGAGAATGTCGTTTTTTTTAAATATATAATTTCCATTGCAAAACGCACCATATAACGCTTTATTTTATATCGTCTGAGTACTCAAGAAACAATAAATATAAAAAAATCAAGCAAAAAAAGTTCTACTCTGATAGGATTTGAACCCCGGCCAGCCACATGAGAGACGGGAGCTCTAACCACACAGCCTATCGTACACTCATAACTCACGCGTTATCTTTTAAATACATATAACGTACTGTATTAGCAAATAATCACTTGGACTGAAGATTTCTTCACTGGAGTATATTTCAAACCGAGTTCATTTCATATTAAGTTCATATAATTTTTATCAGTAGGTTATATTGCATGCAACATACTGAAATTAGTAAAATATAGGTCAGAACGAGAGATCAGCTGCCATCTTGTCAAATAGCCGAGAAGATTCAGATTTTTAAAGTCACTTCTAGATTATAATATTACAATATAAACTTTTAATTTCGAACGAACCACGTCGCTTAGAACAGATTAAACGATTCTTGGTTCGATGTGCACAAGGAATAAACGAATGTTACTGTATTATTACTCCTAGCAGTCGTTAAGACTGGGTTCACTAACTGGCCGGTAGAGAGCGCTGCTCGAATCTATATTTTCTGCATAGTACAACTGAAGGCTGGTAGATGTCACTCCGGTGGAGAATGTCGTTTTTTTTAATATATAATTTCCATTGCAAAACGCACCATATAACGCTTTATTTTATATCGTCTGAGTACTCAAGAAACAATAAATATAAAAAAAATCAAGCAAAAAAGTTCTACTCTGATAGGATTTGAACCCCGGCCAGCCACATGAGAGACGGGAGCTCTAACCACACAGCCTATCGTACACTCATAACTCACGCGTTATCGATTAAATACATATAACGTACTGTATTAGCAAATAATCACTTGGACTGAAGATTTCTTCACTGGAGTATATTTCAAACCGAGTTCATTTCATATTAAGTTCATATAATTTTTATCAGTAGGTTATATTGCATGCAACATACTGAAATTAGTAAAATATAGGTCAGAACGAGAGATCAGCTGCCATCTTGTCAAATAGCCGAGAAGATTCAGATTTTTAAAGTCACTTCTAGATTATAATATTACAATATAAACTTTTAATTTCGAACGAACCACGTCGCTTAGAACAGATTAAACGATAATCGGAACTGGTAGGTCCCATGTTATGGATTACAAATTTTGCATAATTCACACGGACGCCATCCTGAAATGGTACGTTTGATGACCTTGTAGTTTGGGCACAAGACGCGTCCCATATGAAGGTAGGTTGTTACCAAATTTGGTAAAGATCCGATGATTAGTTTGGTCGTAATGCATTATTAAGTTTTGACCATTCGATTGGCCGCCATTACCTTTTGGTAAAGATGGCGGCAATATAATACATGACACTGAGGTGCCCTTTGCCAGTGCTACCTCTGTACCAAATTTCGTTCAATTCGGTTTAACCGTGTTCGAATTGATAGGTGGGGACAGACATTCAGAGTACACACACTCACACACACACACACACAGACTCATACACATACACACAGACAGACACACTTTTTTTCGCCCTGTAGTGATCTCATAAGTCTACTTTCATTTTTTGCAAAAATCGAAAGTAGGCTAAAAATAGCTAATTCACCAGAGGGTGTGAAGGAGTTTTCAAATTTTATGGACTTCGTCTTGAGGAAAGAATTCATGATTAATATCAATAAATGTAAAACAAAAACAATGGAATGCAGTCTAAATAAATCAGAAAATCTTATTGACAACAAATTGGCAGGTGAAGTAGGAGACTTCTGCTACTTAGATTCAATATCACCGTTGATGGACGAAGCAAAGAGGATATAACGAGTAGGCAAGGAAATCAATTCAACAGAAAAGAAATCTCTCGACATATAATATAGATTTCGGCATTAGATAGCCATTTTTAAATACTTTGTCTGGAGTGAGGCACTCTATGGAAGTGAAAGTTGGACTGTTGGTGGAGGAGAATAGACTCGTTTGAAATGTGGTGTTACAGGAGAGTTATGAGCATCAGATGTGTAGATAGAGTAACAAATGAACAGGTATTAAGACGAGTGAGAGAGGAGAGAAGTTTATGGTGACTGCAAATTTCAGTTTGATTGATGTGGTAGATTCGTAGATATTGGGAACCGACAAAATATTTTGGATGATCGTCATGTTGGATTATTTTATATGTAGGTCTTAGAGTTATGTAATGTTACATGAAGATTATTGTGTACGTGTAGTATTCAAACTTCAATCGCTTGATTAGGACACAAGAAGTAAAAACGAGGTTTTAAAATTTCGCACAGCTGCCATCTTGTGGTTATGGAAACAATTGAAATAAATTAGATGCCAGTGGATTAACATTTGTAAAAGGATTTACTGTACCAAGTTTTACTGCACTCGGATGGTTAAATTGCGAGAAACGTCAATGTGAGTATTTATACTTCGCGTCGCCACCATGTTGTATTGGTGATCACCAGGTTATTGAAAGTCCTATAGGTGAACTTATGTTCATAGCCCCTATGAACATGAAAAATCAGTTTGATTGCTGCAATAGATTCTTAGATATTGAGAACCGTCTAAGTATTTCGGATGGTCTCCATGATGGATAGTTATATGTATAGGCCATAGAGTCATGTACCATTAAAGGAAAATTATTGCGTAGGTTCATTATTCAAACTTTCACTTCGATCGCATGATTTCGACACAAGAAATAAAAACTTAATTTTAAAATTCGCACAGCGGTCATCTTGTGGTTATGTAAACAATTGAACTAAATTAAATATCAGTGCATTTCAATGAGTATAAACGATTGCTGGTACCAAGTTCCATTGCATTTGGATCATTAAATAACGAGAAAAGTCTATTTAAAACAGTCAAATTCGCTTGTCCGCCATGTTCGTTTTGTAGTTAACAGGTTTTCGAACGTCTCATAGATGAACTTCCAGTAGGGCCCTTTATCTCCGTACAAAATTTCAGGGTGATACCGGTAATAGTTTCAGAGATATAGAATGCCGGTGAAATATTTCGCACAGCCGCCATCCTGAGGTTATGTAAACAATTGAACGAAGTTAAATATCGGTGCATTAGAATGTGTATAAGCATATACTGTACCAAGTTTCATAGCGTTTGGTTGGTTAAATCGCGAGAAACGTCTATTTAAAAGTCGCAAATTCACTTGGCCGCCATGTTGGTTTTGTAGTTACCAGGTATCAAAAGTCACATAGGTGAACTTCTAGTAGTTCTCTTTATCACCGTACAAAATTTCAGGGTGATATTGGTAATAGTTTCGGAGATACTGAATACTGGTGAAATATTTCGCACAGCCGCCATGTTGGATTGGTGAGACGTAACAAAATGTAAAGGGCACTGTCGGGGTCGTCCAGAATAGTGCTATGAACTTACTGAGTTCATTAAAATCGCTCTAGCCGTTTAGATTTCATTAGGGTGGACACACACACACGAATCACACACATACGCACACACAGACACACGGACAAAAGGTGATCTCATAAGCTTAAATGAAAATAGGCTAAAAATAGCAGCCATGACTTTTGCCCCAACCCTCGTAGTATCCACCATTAGGGAAAATGTTTATTAAGTTGTATGGTACTACACAATTACTTATCATTTACCACGCTGAAGAATGTCACAATGTGGCCGAAACCGGTACTGTTCAATGTACTAAATATTGACTTTAGATAATAAATAGTTTATCCTTATATTTAAAACACATAATTTTAAGGTGATTTTTGTTACCGCGAGATTGAGAGAACGGCTGAACCGATTGACTT
Source organism: Meconema thalassinum (assembly GCA_946902985.2). Taxonomy (NCBI): domain Eukaryota; kingdom Metazoa; phylum Arthropoda; class Insecta; order Orthoptera; family Tettigoniidae; genus Meconema; species Meconema thalassinum. Next base: position 595,731,653 of record OX336388.2, on the reverse strand, counting down.
CGTAGAGCACTCTGGCGAAAGCTCTTGGCCAGTAGATTTGCAGAGTGTCTTTAAAATAAACAAATATCTTACAGAATATTTTTAAATTTAAAAAAATTGCAGAATTCCTGCCACTCACGCATGCGCACAATCGCCTTGGCTAACGACAGAGACATGGCGGTTAGAAGTCCAGCGCGTTTAAATTTCATAGTTATTTATAAGAATTATAAAGGAGTGGAACATTGTTTATGATAATTCCACGATATATACTGGAATATAATTATAAAAGACGGGAAACGTTGAAGATCCTAAACTGACAGTTGAGTGTGTATGTTATTTAACTACGGTACCATAGTTTGCGTTGGTCTGCCAGTGAGTTGGTAAGTCAATTGGTAGCGTCGAAGATTCTTAATTTATGCATTGCGCAATGGAAGAGGTCGAATCCCAACTCCGACATGTTTTTTTATTTCTGTATTTTTCTTTCTTGCTATTGCTATTACATTGTCAAAATATATTTTATTCTCTGCATTCCCGTGAACTAAGGAATTCTGAAAGCCAGCTACTTCAATTTCCTACAGAATTCTTGAATTCCTTGTAATTAAGTGAGTTGCCTCCACATATTCTTACTCTAAATGTTCGAGCCATAGTTATGCTCTTTAGGAATCTGAACATTTCCCAAGGGCTCCTAAATGGAGCCAGATTAATTGTAAGAATTATGTAAGTTATGAAAATTGCTTGGATTTGAAAATAATAAGTTCAGATAATATTGGGCAGAGAGTTCTAATCCTTCGACTTAATTTAACACCATCCGATAAAACACTTCCAATTTCTTTTAAGAGGCACCAATTTCCAATCTCTTGCCATATTTTATCGCAATCAATAAAGCTGAAGGGGGAACTCTGGAACGTGTAGGTCACTATTTGACTCATCAAGTTTTCAGTCGTCTCTTCCATAGCGGAGGGGTTAGCATGGTTAGCTGCTGACGCGGAGGTCCTGGATTCAATTCCCAGCTCTGCCACAAACTTTAAAATTTGTTGTATGAGAACTGGAACGGGGTCTACTCAGCCTCGGGTGGTCCAAATGAGTAGAGGTGGTTCGATTCCCAACTCAGCCATCATCGAAGTGATTTTCCGTGGTTTTCCACTTCGTATTCGGGCAAAGGCCGGGATGGTACTGTACCAGAATTACCTACCCTTTACCTGTTGAAATCCCTCGATGGTAGCTAGATCGCAGGACCTGAAAATCCCTGGCTAGAAAAACCCCCAGATCCTACCAACAAATGAAGAGGATAATAGGGTACAAGTCATTCCTAACCGAGGTGGCATTAAGAAAAAAACAAGGCACAAAAGAAAACTGCTCACACAACACGAGACTCATTAATAAATCATCTCAAGAGTGTGGGTACTCCAGAAATACCTAGCGATGCCCTTCTTAATGCGACCTCCCATTATCTCTATAAATTGTCACACCGCACGATTAAAATGAAATAACAAATTTATTCATGAAAAACTGACGTAACGACAGACGAAGATGTCCGAAAATGGACTCAAAAAGAAATATCCTCTCATAAATTTGCATTAGTAATGATGCGGTAAATGCAGCAAGGTGTCCCCATGGACTAGACTGCATAATTAACCTATTCATACAACAAGATTTTAATATACAGTATACATGAGATGATCCATTAAACAAATATACAGAATCCCTAACGGATCATCGACACGGCCATTCCAGCATTAAAGTAGATTACGTAAATAAATATTACCCTTTTAAACATATTTACAACATTTTAAACACCCTTAAGTGTAAACGCATTTGACGTTATATATGCACCCACCATGTGTGCTTTCATCATAAATTCATTGCTTTTGTATATTCAAGTCTTAATCTGGTTCATCAGCCGAGCAATATATATGAGAAGAATTATAATCATCATTATTTAATATTCTTTATTATTACTCCCAATTATTATTCTTTATTATTCTTGTTTATTATTATTCTTAATTATTGTTCTTCATTGTTTTTCTTAATTAGACGTTATCACAGGAATAATTAAGTAGGGATGACAAGAGAAAATTAGGAGGCCTTACTATCAGTTATCCATAACTGGAATCATAAACTCTCCAACCACAAATAATTACGAAGGGCTTTGAAAATTATGTTCATTATTCAACACATTAATACGGCGTAGTTCAACTAAGATACTGTATACACTTTATAGTCATACATGACATCGACGATTTCTTATACATGTGAATTATACCACCAACTTTATGAAGAATATTCCTTTGAATATATTTTATACATTTTGCTCACATTAGCACAACTAATTCACCTGTACTTCAATAAGTACTCAATTACATATTTTACCATACACATCTATTGACGTTTAATACCCATATGCCACCCTCCTGATGATTATTAAATTCATTTACAAGTATCTAGGCCTTCGCTCATAAAAATTACGTTATTTAAATTATACAACATCATTGCACTACATTCCTATCATTATATGTGGATCATAGATATATTCCACTGGATTACAAAAATTCTTGCCTTACAGAATTATACTCATAGTTACGTATATCATAGGTATATGCCTCCACTCTTATATTAACCCTGGGATTGGTGTCAAAAGAATAAATGTTCTTTCGAAATGCTCATGTCAATAGAAAATGCGTAGAATACTCATACGAATGAGCTATAATCATGGATATTAATTCTAACTCATTTAAATATAACCTACATGCACCAAAGTACACGTGGTAACGAAGTAGAAGTCAAAATTGATCAGTCCTAAAATAGGACCATCCCCCTCAAATGAATTCAAAATGTCAGAACTGGTCCTACGCCATGAATCCAGGTAACGACTCAGGTTAGCGACTGTTGATCCATTAGAAACCTGAACTATCATTGATCCTTCACAAGAGAAAAATACCCTAATACATGAGAATGATGAAACTTCTCATCCTATAAATCCATCAGATAATCACTTTCGAAAATATGAAATTGAATTGGCAATCTTCAGAGAACGCAACTATCAAACACAAACTACAGTATAGTGCGTATGTCAATTTCAAGTCTAAGCTTGAATAAACTATCAAAAGGTTTCTATAATGTTCAAAAACATCTAGTGCACAAGTTGACTAAACTTCACGATGAAAAACGCAAGTCTTCTCCTAAAAGTTCCTCTTCTCTACAATTAAGAAGCTTCATGAGTTACTGAATTCACTGAATTTAAATATATTAACCTGAAATCAAAATATCAATAATCAAGATTAGAAACATGGATGCACTCGTTATTCGAGCCAAAATCCGATTGATGATGAAATCAGTCATGAAAAAGACTTCATGCCTAAATCTCATTTCAATCATACTACAAAATGCATAAAAATGGCAATTGTGGCTACGCTACAATGTCGCTACTTTGCTACTGCTAAATAGATTGGCTTCTTTCTACCTTTGACGAGTCTCGAAGTCGAAAGTTAGAGCAAATACATGCCCTGGCAACTGGTTCCATTATATATTGTAGCACTGTATATTTTCTCCACGTCTCTGGTACTCAAACTAGGGACCAACAACTCTTCTTCCCTTGGCTCTGGACTGGTAACTGGGCCTCTCCATAGTAGTGGAAATGGTCTCCTTCCTCCATAGGTAAGCTCCAATTCGCCCGAAAGAAGTAATGCACACAGCAATAGTGCCGCGACACCCGAACGAACTCATGGATTATATCCATAAAGGCCGCGGCTGCATGGAATCGAATGCTCATGTCCGACATGCTTATTAGCCGCTCCGCGATCACTTTCAAATATATAGACGGCATGATGATTCCTTATAATGTTTGTTGCAATGCCTAGCGAGTAGTATTCATGTTATTTCTTTAACCTGCCATGGTTATCAGTTCAATATTCATTCTATATATTCCTCCTGACACCCTGATTTTTAATGAGACGTGTAAGATGAGGAATTTGAAATGTACAAGTTCATTAAACAACACTGTGGCAAATAATAGCACTCACAGTAGGAATGGTGAACGTGAAAAATGTAGTCACCATTTCTTTACGCTGTAGCATTTATATAGAATGTTTCTTGTATGTATCACTCCACGTGAACAAATTCATAATGCCACTGTCTCTCCGTGTACTCATAATATGATTGACTTGAAATAAATCAGAGTCCTGATACGCTGTGCTATAAGAATATCACTCAACATGTGATTAGTTCTAAGTCGCTTTCGCCACATGGGACTAATATCACGATTATCATCTTAAGTACAAAAAATCACGTACGCACTGGTCACTCCGGTATTGTAGTTGTCTCTACCGAGATATTCAAAGATCTGTCTTCTCTGCCTTAGCAGCAAATCATACGAAAGCTCTCTGTTTCCCCCCACTCCTGCGTGGGATATATATATCGCTGTTATACATGCTGGCATAATATTAATATAGTTCATTTCTTCTACACAGTTAATTCTCACGGAAATATGCTCGCATTACCTCCGTGCTATGTAAATGTAATCTCAAATGCCTATTAGACAACATAAATAGTTCTCAATTTCAAGTATTAAGAATCAACACTTCTCACGTGGTCGGTTCGATAGACATGACAATCTTTATCGATCGCTCTAAGCACCTTTTAGGTGGAACTTGATTCGTGTGCGGTCGGAAGAGTCCTTGGGCCTTCGGAGCTACTCGTAAATGCTGCAGGGCACTGAATCAGCTGTGAATTACGTAATCTAAACTGGGTCACTGGCTTCCCGTCATGGTGATATCTCGGGCTGAAAATGTACCGTATTTCGAACCAGAAAATACCGGTACAGTACCTACCGTAAGGCCATGGCCGCCTCCTTTCCACTTCCTTGCCTAACCCTCCTGCTCTTCCCATCCCTTCATCAGGCCCCTGTTCGCTTTGCAGGTGAGGCCTCCTGTGCGTAGTGCTGGTCAAACACCCCAGTTGTATCCCCGACTCAGAGTCACAAGCTCCAGGAGGCTGCCCTTAGTGGCGGTATAGGTGGGATCCTCGCTTAGTCCGTGGGAAAAGCCAACCCTGGAGAGTAAAACGATCATGCAAACGTAACGCAGCGCAAGTTTTCAGTCATGGCCAGTTATAATATAACATATTATGTTGCAAAATCGATCATTCTCTCTACTCATACTAAGTCCTTCAGTAAATATTTTCCCAATGACCGTCATGTTTTGACGGGTTTCAACTAGTTATAATTAATACCTCAATAAGTAATCGGGCTATCATATGTCATTCTATATTAACATCATTCAAAGCTGACTGTTATTTAAGTATTATAGACATTCACAAATTAACACATTACAATAATTATGGGCATTTGAAGAAATTGAAAATATTCTGAAAAATTTGAAAGTTCTCCTAGTTACGTACCTTTTTCTCTGATGCTAATGTAGATAGTTTGATGGAAACTATAATTTGTAATCTAATGTTAATGATAAAGCTTGTAAAACAAGCATATTGTTCATATACATGTGGTTCAAATTTCAAGAATGTTTGTATTCATCAATTTTAAACCATTATTATTTCAGACACTTTTTATATTTAATTATTTAATTTTTACTATGATTATTTTCATTTTTCTTCACATCTTTTAATTGGTTCACCACAGAAATTGCTAACTTATACATAAATCCTGATCACAGTTCCCACATTGTAGAAATATCGCGCCAGGAGATGGTAGTTGGGTTTAAACTGCAGATGTCTCTCACTGCATATCACGCATTCCAAAAACATTAAGTTGGTCACTACTTGCTTTACTCGCTCAGCACATTCCTTCTTTTACTGGCTGCGTGTCGTCTGCTGCGATAACAACCATTGGCATGTGGAAGCCGATATGCATTAGGTTTGGAATAGGCCGGCCGTGCTTGCGTACTGCAAGACCCTACCGCACCCCGTCGCAGCGTGTTGAACTGCCATCTCCTGGTGCGATGACATTAATTTATTACGTCATTTTAGTGATTGTTATCGTTTATTATTTTCATGTTATTTTCTGAAAGTATACATCATTATTAATTGATAATTTTCTGATATATAGTGGACTATTTTATAATTTCTTGAGTAATTTTCTCATATTTTTAAGGGATTTGATGCATATTTGCGTATATTACCGGAACATAAAGTGAGGCTGAATACGGAGACATGAAAATAGTCACAACTCATTTTCAGTCTGAAGACCAAAGTAACTTTGTTCAGTCATCTTCCTGGAAATATCCACGTTCCAGGAGACACCCTTGCGCTTTCAAATAATCCGGGAGCCATGTTGAAAGCGAGGGTAGCAGGACAGATTACAGTAGGCCCAGTAATGCCAGTCCCAGTGCAACCATATGTGGGCTGAGTGAAGTTGTGTTGTCGGCTACGTTTGTTATTTCAAGTATATTTTAAAATACCGTAGATAAAGCCATCTAAGGCTGTACATTGCAAACAAATAATTTCGGAATTCAGCGAGGATATTTTTTCTAACAATGGTGAAATTCGTTTCTGCAAAATAGGATGTGTGAAGTGAATGTTTGTGTTTGCATTACTTTTTGTGTTGACATTATGTCAGCAACATAAACATACCTATATCAACTCGATGAATTAATTGGTTGTAAAATCTCATTCACACGTCTTACAGGTCATATTTTAAAGCTTTTCGTTCATATTATTGGATTTTTTAGTCATTTCATAGATCATTTTTAATAGTACATTATGCAACGAGCTTATAATGGCAATAATTAAGACACGAGTACGAGTGCTTTAATTACCATTATATGCGATTTTCATACGACTGTTTATGTTCGACGATAATTATAACTTTATTATATGTTTTAACATAAATGTCTGTGGGTTTCAGTAACTTCAGTTAGTAAACAGAGCGCGCTGGGTGGTTTTCTGACTGAACAGGGCGCATGCGTGGGTCAAAGAATTCTGAAAGCAGAGACCATTTACTTTGCTTGGCAATGCTATTGTTTACAGCCTGCATGATGTCTAGTGCTGGTCAGAACTGGCATTCACTAATGTTGTCACCTAAGTCGTTTGAAAGCAATGCGCTGTGTAGAAATTGGAGTTAGGGATATTAAGGTACAGTGCTATTTCTTGTCTCATATTTGCCAGTTTATTTACGCAAACATATGGGTCGGTGCACTTTCCATATCGGTAATTTATGTAGAAGGATGCTGTGTTGCTAACTTCTGGACGTAGATTCATAAATTTCTTGCATATGGCATAGTATTTTCATGTTACCGTAAAGACTCGTGCTGATTTTGTCTTTATGTTTGGGATTGTAACTACAATGGTTGATCCGATATCCAATTTGAACTTTCAATTCATGTAATTCATGTCCGACATGTTGGATTTTGAGCGCATCCGCGAAGGTATCCTTACCTAATTGGTCAATGAATGAGCTTTGATTGGCTCGAGAAACTGTCTCATAATGAACAAGAAGTTCCGTGACGAACTAAAGAGCCTACTTTTCTTAAAATTTAAGATTCATGCCAATCTACATAGACCTATCTATAGTAATGACAAAATTAAGTTGTTAATACCGAAATTACGGGGTCTACTCAGCCTCGGGTGGCCCAAATGAGTAGAGGGGGTTCGATTCCCCCTCAGCCATCCTCCAAGTGTTTTTCCGTGGTTTCCCACTTCGTCTTAGGGCAAATGCCGGGATGGTACTTTCTTCAAGGCCACGGCCGCCTGCTTCCCTCTTCCTTGCCTATCCATCCTCACCATCCCTTACCTTCCCTCATGAGGCCCCTGTTCGCTTTGCAGGTGAGGCCGCCTGGGCGAGGTGCCAATCCCACCTCACCAGTTGTATCCCTTCCGACTCGATGTTCCCAGCTCTAGGACACTGCCCGTAGAGGCGGTAGTGGTGAGTTCCCTCGCGGAGTCCGTGGGTTCCACCAACCTGGAGGGTAAACGACTAAAAAAAATACCGAAATTTCTAATTAGTTCGAAATATGCCGGGTATAATGTAGCCTAATAGAGCGTACAGTTGGCAGCCCGGGTGGCTGAATATATTCTTAGCTCCAACTCTTAAGATACAGATTACAAAATTTGGTTGTTGTGCAATGGATAGCATGAATGTTACATGCAGTTAAACATTGGACCTAACAGCGCACGTAAAATCTTGTTGGCAACAATGTCATGCATGTATTGGTCAGAAATAATCTGAAATAATATGATCTATTGTTGTGCCAATTTTGAATGAAATCCATTAGTTAATATAGAAGTTAAATGAATTTTAAAATTGAACCTATCAGCAGGCTTAGAATCATGTTGGCAGCACTGACGTATATTTGTTACTCCAAATTAATGTAGAATGCCAGGTACGATACGTGTGCAGAGTTTAGAGCTGTTGGCGTACATACTTTCTGATATATTGATATTAGGGTAACATAAAGAGATACAGCATTTATTAACAGTTGGCAGACCTGGTTTCTCTTAAGATTACGCTTTGTCAGAGCTGTTATAGTGCACATAGCACATACGAAATTTGGTTGAAATCCAACTGATAGTATAGAAGGTACATGTATTTAAAGTTGGACCTCTCAGCAGGCTTAGAATCATGTTGGTAGTACTGACGTATATAAGTTACTCGAAATTAATATAGAATGTCAGGTACTATTAGTATGCATAGTTTAAAGCTATCGGCTTGCATACTTTCTGATATATTGGTATTTGGACAAAAGTGATTGAGAGCATTTATTAACAGTTGGCAGCCATAGTGGCTCTTAAGAATACGGTCAGTCATATCTGTTTATGTACACATACCACATACAAAATTTGGTTGAAATCCAATTGATAGTTTAGAAGTTATATGCATTTAAAAATTGGACCTATCAGAAGGCTTAAAGTTATTTTGGCAACACTGTCATGTATGGCCTCCTGGAAATTAAACTCAAATAGTATTATCTACATATGTGCCAATTTTGGAATAGCTCCCTTGCATACCTTCCAAGATATCCAGCATGGAGCGAAAATTTCTAGTGCGTTTTTTCAGCAGTTGGTAGCACTGACATCATTTTCAAATATGGGCTTGAGATATTCCGGTATACATCTTTACTGATACTAAATTTGGTTTCGATTGCTGCAGCCATTTAGGAATTGATAGGGGGAGACACACACACAGCCAGACAGACAGAAGGACAGACAGACACACATTTTCCCGGATTGATCTCATAAGTCTACTTTTTCCTCATTTTTGCAAAATGTGAAAGGTAGGCTAAAAACATTGCTATAATGACCATCATTATGATACAGTTTTCTGACGTATAATATTTACATTCCGACATCGTCGAACATAATAGTACATTATGCAACGAGCCTATAATGGCTATAATTAAGACACAAGTATGTTTATAAAACGAGCTTTAGCGAGTTTTATAATTTCCATACGAGTGTCTTAAATACCATTATAGGCGAGTTGCATACGACTGTTTATGTTCGACGATAATTATAACTTTATTACATGTTTTAACATAAATATTCTTAAATATCTGTTCAGTAACTAGAATTTTGTGATCGGATGGTGCGCTAGGTAGCATATCTCCGTGTTCCAAGCTCTCTGGCCGACCGACGCATGCGCTCTGTGTACTTCAATGTCATATGTGCAGATCGTGAACCAGTATTCAGTAAAACTGTCACCGTAGTCGTTTGAAATCAACGCGCTGTGTAGAAACTGGATTTGGGTATATTAAGGTACAGTGCTATTTCTTGGCTCATATTCACCAGTTTATTTACGCGAACATATGGACGGTGCACTTTCGGTAATTTATATAGACATGGATTTTGAGCGCATGCGCGAAGGTAACCTTATCTAATTGGTCAAACAACTGTTTCTTGAGCTGTGATTGGTGGAGAAACTGTTTCATAATGAAAAATAGTGTTATAATGACCATCATTATGATACAGTTTTCAGACACATAATAGTCAGGGTCGAACATAAACATGTTTATGACATCAAAATACGCGCCCTAGATATTAGATGACCACGATGTCGCAAGACCCCTCAGAAAATCAATAACATCAATTAAGGAAGGGAAATAAATTTTGGAAGATGGATCTGTTGAAAGGAACCACCCCGGCCTTAGGGTGAAAATGGGAAACCACGGAAAACCATTTGCAGGATGGCCGAAGTTGGATTGGAATCCACGCCCTCCCGATACCAGCAAGGCACGTAACCGCTCTGTTCATTCATTTTTTATTCTTTTTCTGTTTTGTTTTAGTGTATTTTCTTTCATTTTACTTTTTATTCTCGGTATCCATATCAGTAAGACATCACAAACATCCAGACCCATAGCCAGGGGAATTAACCATGCGAGATTAAAATCCCCATGGTCCGGCCGGGAATCGAACCCAGGACCCTTCGGTCTTTAGCATGCTGAAGCTGGACTCCGCTCTCGGCCACCGCGGCCGATAATAAACTGGTATATTCTGAAAAGTCATGATACGCACGTCATGACTCACAAAACACTACTTGGGAGGCTGTATATGAGTCAGTGGCCGCGAGTTTCAGATCACTGATACAAGCCAACATAGCCGATGACAATTCCCCGCGTACAAGTACGATGATTGGAAACCGATCAATGTTGAGAAGAACTTGCGAGCCAGACTCACGGCCCCATAAACTCTAACTTCACATCACTTCCCACTTCAGCGTGTGCGATTTCATGGTCCTCTAGGTAATGTGTTTAGTAATACAGTAAATTTGCAGGCCGTGCTGTCTCTGGAGTTCACTTAAGCCGGCCTGGGTAGTGCCAGCAAAATTCGTTTAGAGGTCGTGAAACTAAAACGCTTCTTCTCTTTATGTGCGTCTTTAGGTCGTGTTGTTCCCATGGCAACGTTACGGAAGGAATTTATCGTTTCTTCCTCTTTCGAATAATCCATTTGGAGGGTACGATGAATCAACGTTGGCCATTGTCCATTGTATTCAATTTCCTTTGTTTCCAAATTTCCTTCATCCTTCTAGACTGACAATCTTTCTCCTCTTGAGTCCACTTTCTGCGAGTTGTTTGTTTCTTCCTTTTTTGAAATGTTGCTTTTTGAATAGCTTCTCTGAAGAGTGATCTGTTTGCTGATGTGTCTGTCTGAATTCTGACGTTTGTCAATTTCAATGAACCATGTGGGTTTGGATTTGTGACTAGTCAGTAAGTTGAAGAACTGTTTAGTTAGTCTACTATTTTCCATTCTATAAATGTGCCCAAAAACTGTAATCTTCTCTTCCTCATTACATGAGTTAATTTTTCACATTTCAAATATAACTCTCTATTTGGTCGTAATCTGTATTCTGCGTTATTAATTTCGTCTTTCAGTCTTATCTTTTTTTTTAGTCGATTACCCTCCAGGTTGGTGGAACCCACGGACTCAGCGAGGGAACTCACCACTACCGCCTCTAAGGGCAGTGTCCTAGAGCTGGGAACATCGAATCGGAAGGGATGCAACTGGTGAGGTGGGATTGGCACCTCGCCCAGGCGGCCTCACCTGCAAAGCGAACAGGGGCCTCATGAGGGAAAGTAAGGGATGGTTAGGATGGATAGGCAAGGAAGAGGGAAGGAGGCGGCCGTGGCCTTGAAGAAGGGACCATCCCGGCATTTGCCCGAAGACGAAGTGGGAAACCACGGAAAACCACTTCGAGGATGACTGAGGGGGAATCGAACCCCCTCTACTCATTTGGGCCACCCGAGGCTGAGTAGACCCCGTTCCAGCCCTCGTACCACTTTCCAAATTTCGTGTCAGAGCCGGGAATCGAACCCAGGACCTCCGGGGCGGCAGCTCAGTCTTGTCTAATTTGTCTAATTGTGAGCTCATTGAAATTGACTAAATAAGTAAGTTGCTAAAAGTGGGGAATATTTGAATGCTTGCCTGGAAGAACAATACGTACAGTATATCAGTTGAGAGACAATTTACGAAATGGGTTCATGTTTCATTTTTCGTTTGAATATTGAAAATATAATGTATGTGAGTTTGAGTGTGTTTGAGACTTTAGTTTCTGGATGGTTTAACGAGATCCCCAACCCTCTCTATACTGAGCTAATTGTTTCATCTCTACAGCTACCGTACCTTACATCTGAGACAATCTGTTTGGCATATTCTAAACTTGGTCTACCCCTACAGTTCTTGTCCTCGTCCATTCCTTCCATATCTAAGTTTACTATTCCTGGCTGTCTTACTATGTATCCTACCAATCTATCTCTTCTCTTCATTAGCAGCAGGCGCGGATCTAGAGTTTGGCTTTCGGGGGCGAGGGTCAGAGAATCGAAATTGTTAAGAACAAGAAGTTCCGTGACGAACTTAAGAGCCCACTTTTCTCGAAATGTAAGATTCATTCCAATGATTAATCTATATGGACCAAATTAGAATAATGACGAAATTGAGTTGGTAATAACGAAATTTCTTATTAGATCGAAATATAACTGGCATAATGAAGCCTAATAGAGCACTACAGTTGGCAGCCCTGGTGACTGAATATATTCTTAGTTCCATCTCTTAAGGTACAGAACACAAAATTTGGCTGAAGTCCAATGGCTAGCATGGACGTTACATGCAGTTAAACATTGGATCTAACAGCGCGCGTAAAATCATGTTGGCAACAATGTCATGCATGTATTGGTCAGAAATAATCTGAACTATTATGATCTATTGTTGTGCCAATTTTGGATGAAATACATTTATTTGTATAGAAGTTACATGTATTTTAAAATTGGACCAATCAGCAGGCTTAGAATCATGTTGGAAGCACTGAGGTATATTAATTACTCCAAATTAATCTAGAATGTAGAGTACTATACGTGAGCAAAGTTTAGTGCTGTTGGATTGAATACTTTCTGATATACTGATATTAGGGAAAAAATAGAGACAGCATTTATTAACAGTTGGCAGCCCTGGTTGTTCTTAAGAATATGCATAGTCATATCTGTTATAGTACACATAGCACATACGAAATTTGGTTGAAATTCAATTGATAGTAAGCTATAGAAGTTACATATATTTACATTTGGTCCTATCAGCAGGCTTAGAATCATGTTGGTAGTACTGAGGTCCATTAGTTACTCCAAATTAATCTAGAATGTCGGGTACTATACGTGTGCATAGTTTAAAGCTGTCGGCTTGCATACTTTCTGATATAGGCCTATGGGTTTTTGGATAAAATAAATTCAGAGCATTTATTAACAGTTGGTAGCCCTGGTGACTCTTAAGAATACGCTGTCATATCTGTTTATGTACACATAGCACATACGAAATTTGGTTGAAATCCAATTGATAGTGTAGAAGTTATGTGCATTTAAAATTTGGACCTATCAGCAGGCTTATAATCATTTTGGCAACACTGCCATGTATGGCCTCCTGGAAATTAAACTGCAATATTATTATCTATACGTGTGCCAATTTTGAAATAGCTCCCATTCATACCTTCCAAGATATCCATCATGGAGCTCAAATTTCAATTGCGATTTTTCAGCAGTTGGTAGCACTGACATCGTTTTCAAATATGGCCGTGAGATATTCAAGTATAGATCTTTACTACTACCAAATTTTGTTTTGATTGCTGCAGCCGTTTAGGAGTTGATAGGGGGGGGGGGGACACACACACAGCCAGACAGACAGACAGACACACATTTGCCCGATCTCATAAGTCTACTTTTTCCTCGTTTTTGCAAAATGTGAAAAGTAGGCTAAAAATGGTATCACTAAAAACGCAATCACAAAATAACCAAACGTACAAAACCAGACCAATTTTTTTGCAAGCTACATGGATAGAAATTTGATGCGTTTAGCACACCAAAAATATTCGTACAAATTGCAACGGCGTGTTTTGCGACTTGAACATCGAGCTTCGAGAAAAAATATCAAGGTACGTTACAGTTTCGGCAAGTCGAGTTGGTACAGACAAAGGGAGAAAGTCACAGCTTAAATTGCCAACCAAGCTTGCAGTTTGGACTTCAGGTAATTTTTTTTTTTTTTTTTGGTGCGAAAAATAGCCCCAAATTCCTATCCGTGCATTGCTGCACATGCATCGTGACATCTCTATACACATCGATTCGGTAATCACAAGGTTTACTGAACAAAATAGATGAGTTGATTTTGATATATAAATAATAGTTTTTATATAACAGGTATGAAGTTGAAAATATGTACAGTTGAAACAGAACATAATAATTGCAATAAAGATATTTTCATTATTGAATAAAATGAAAAAAAAACAGTCAAAATTCGTTAAGTTTTATTTGTCTGGTTATTGTGTTTTAAGTTTGAAAAATAATTTGGTCTCCGTTTGGGGGGGGGGGTCATGACCCCTGTGCCCCCCTTGAATCCGTGCCTGATTTGCAGTCGTCAGAAACATCTCCCACTCGCCTCTTCATTTGTTACTCTATCTACCCATCTGATCTTCATCATTCTCAATCTCCATTCTCATTTCTGATGCGCCAACAGTCCAAGTTTCACTTCCATAAAATGCCACGCTACAAACTAAACAAAGGCTTTCATAAATACCAAAATTTATATTTGATGTCTACAGATTTCTTTTATATAAAAACGGTTTCCTTGCCTCTTTGCTTTGTCCGTCACTGGTTATTTTGCATTCTAAGTAACAGAAGTCTCCTACATTATTTAGCTTTTCACCAGCCTATTTGACGTCAATAGAGATTTTTGATTTATTTCGACTGCATTCCATTAGGTGGTTTCGGTGGTGTAGTTGGTAGCATGCTGAGCTTCAATGCCCAAGGTCTCGGGTTCAAACCCGGCTGAAGTCGTCGGATTTTTAAGAGCGTTAAAATACCTCAGTATGCCTTCCTTCGGAGGGAAAGTAAAGCCGGAGAGCCCATGTCATAGACTTACGGCATGTAAGAGAACCTTCCACTAATTAAACTTGTATGAAGCAAAATTTGTAGGTTAGGTTTCTTGAATGGTCTTAAGTTCCAACGTTCGTCATCGGGCGCTGGTCGCGATGACATCTAATAGTAGCCAAATTTACGGCTAGGTTTCGTGGACGGTAGCATTTGGTAGCGAAAGTAGGAACTACTTGAAATTATCTTCTGCAGTCCGTACTTGAATAAGAGCAGATAACACACAGTAATACAGTCATCACAATTAACACCGGTGGTAGTATTTGTTGTTGGCGGAACTTCAGTATTTTTTTCGTTAGTAGAATTTTGGTATTTAATTGTTAGTACGATAGAAGGTTAGTATTTTTGTTAGTAGAATTGCTCTTTACTTATTCTGAAAGGGAGTAGCAGCCTTTCAGAATAAATCAATTCTTTACTAGTCTTATAGACGGTTAAGATATTGATAATATAAGCCAAATAATGGCTACACTGCGTCCTGCTGCACGGCTGAAAGCAACGGGAAACTACAGCCGTATGCTATTCCCGAGGATATGCACCTCTCTATGCATAATTACATGTGGTGATGGCCTCCTCCCTTGTAAAATTTCAATCCGGAGGTAAACTAGTCCCCCGTTCGGATCTCCGGGTGGGGACTACTCGAGAGGGGGTTAACATCACAGAAGTGACAAAGAGGAAATCTGACATTCTACGGATCGGAGCGTGGAATGTTAGAAGTCTGCTAGGAAGTGGAAGGTTAGAAAACTTAGAAAGGGAAATGGATAGGTTGAGGTTGGATTTGGTTGGGATTAGTGAAATGCGCTGGCAGGAAGAACAGGACTTTTGGTCAGGAGACTATAGGGTCATTAGCACTAAATCAAACAATGGCCAAGCAGGGGTTGGCCTCATATTGAGTAGGAAACTTGGACAGCGGGTGGAATATTATGAGCAATATAGTGAACGGATTATTGTAGCAAAAATCAATACTAAACCTACCTGCACCACAGTGGTACAAGTCTATATGCCTACCAGTCAAGCTGATGATGAGGATGTTGAAAAGGTCTACGAAGAAATAGACGAAATTCTGAAGTATATCAAGGGTGATGAGAATGTTATAGTAATGGGAGAATGGAATGCTGTGGTAGGAAAAGGGAGAGAAGGGAAGATAGTAGGAGGTTTCGGATTAGGTGAAAGGAATGATCGAGGAAGCAGGCTGGTAGAATTCTGCACCGAGCATGAGTTGGTCATAGCTAACACCTTATTCAATAACCACAATAGAAGAATATACACATGGATGAGACCAGGAGATACAGGGCGTTACCAAATCGACTTCATTATGGTCAAGCAGAGGTTTCGACACCAGATTTTGGATTGTAAAACATATCCTGGTGCTGACATAAACTCTGACCACAATCTGGTTGTAATGAAATGCAGATTAAAGTTGAAGAGACTGAAGAAAAGTCAAAAGCCAAAAAGGTGGGCAATAGACAGACTGAAAGGGAAGGATGTAAACGAAAGATTCAAGAAGAGTATAAAGGACGGACTAATGAAAAACCCTAAACAAACTTCAATTGCAGACGAATGGGCACTTTTGAAGAATGAAATAACAAAATCCGCAGAAGAAAACATTGGTAGGAAAGAAAGAATAGGTAGAAAACCGTGGATCACTCAGGATATACTAGAATTGATGGATGAAAGGCGGAAACACAAGAATGTAAGAGATGAAAAGGGGAAAGCAGAATACAGACGTCTGAGAAATGAGGTTAACAAGAAGTGCAAGGAAGCGAAAGAAGAATGGTTGAAAGAGAAATGTGCAGGTATAGAAAATTGTCTGAAATTAGGAAAAGTAGACACAGCTTATCGAAGGATTAAGAATACTTTTGGGGAAAAGAAGACTAAGTGCTGTAATATTAAGGACAAAAATGGAAAGCCTCTGACAGATAGGGAAGAAAAGGTTGAGAGATGGAAAGCTTACATAGAGAGTTTGTATAAGGGAAAGGAGATTGAGAATCATGTAATGGAAAGGGAGGAGGAAATTGATGAGGATGCGAAAGGAGATTTAATATTGAGATCAGAATTTGATAGAGCTTTGGAAGACTTAAGCAGGAACAAAGCACCAGGCATAGATGATATACCGATTGAGTTGCTAGGCTGCATAGGAGATGAAGGTCTGATCAGGTTATTTCACTTGGTGTGTAGGATTTATGAGACAGGTGAGGTACCCCCTGATTTCAAGAAGAATGTAATCATCCCTATACCAAAGAAAGTGGGAGCTGACAGATGTGAAGATTACCGTACAATCAGCTTGATTACTCATGCTTCAAAGATCCTGTCTAGAATAATTTACAAGAGGATTGAAAGCCAGATAGAAACGGAGTTGGGCGAAGACCAGTTTGGTTTCAGGAGAAATGTAGGAACAAGGGAAGCTGTACTAAGTATTAGGCTGATTTTGGAAGGTAGAATAAGGAAAGATAAGAGAACGTTCATGGCTTTTGTAGACATAGAAAAGGCTTTTGATAACGTTGATTGGACTAAATTGTTTGACATTTTGAAATCGATTGGAATAAAGTACAGGGATAGGAGGGTGATATACAATCTATACAGAAACCAGACAGCAGTCATTCGAGTTGAAGGACATGAGAGAGAATCTGGTATTCAGAAAGTTGTAAGGCAAGGCTGCAACTTATCACCCATACTTTTCAATCTTTACATTGAACAAGCAATGAAGGAAATTAGAGAAAAATGTAAAGTGGGAGTGAAGATTCAAGGAGAAATAATTTCAACTCTGAGATTTGCTGATGACATCGTCATCTTGGCCGACAAGCCTGAGGATTTGAATGGTATGGACTCCGTCTTACGGAAAGAATTCATGATGAAAATTAATAAATGTAAAACAAAAATACTGGAATGCAGCCGAAATAAATCAGAAACCTCTATGGAGATCAAATTGGCAGGTGAAAAGCTGAAGGAAGTAGGAGACTTCTGTTACTTAGGAAGCAGAATAACCAATGATGGACGAAGCAAAGAGGATATAAAAAGTAGGTTGGCTCAGGCAAAGAAAGCATTTCTACAAAAAAGGACTCTGCTGACATCGAATATAGATTTAGGTATTAGGAAGTCATTTTTGAAAGCCTTTGTCTGGAGTGTGGCGCTCTATGGAAGTGAAACTTGGACTATTGGTGCAGCAGAAAAGAGGAGAATTGAAGCATTTGAAATGTGGTGTTACAGGAGAATGATGAAGATCAGATGGGTAGATAGGGTTACAAACGAAGAGGTATTAAGACGAGTGGGAGAGGAGAGATGTTTCTGGCGACTGCTAATGAAGAGAAGAGATGGGTTGGTAGGACACATACTAAGACACCCAGGAATAGCAAGCTTAGTTATGGAAGGAAGGGTCGAGGACAAGAACTGTAGGGGTAGACCAAGGTTAGAATATGTTAAACAGATTGCCTCGGATGTAGGGTGTGGTAGCTATGTAGAGATGAAACGTTTAGCTCAGGACAGGGAGGCATGGAGAGCTGCATCAAACCAGTCAAAAGACTGAAGACTCAAACAACAAACAACAACATAAGACAGATTCTACACGCACCCAAAGTACACGGGGCTACATGACCGCGTTGTCGCAGCCCCTAAACTAAAGAACCAACCAACCATGCATTCCATTTTTTTGTTTTGTTTTACGTTTATTAATTTTCAACAAAAATTCTTCCCTCAAGACGGATTCCATAAAAAAAACTCGTTCAAATCGTCTGGTGAATCGGCTAAGATGACAATAAAAACATATCAGATACTCAATTTACTTGGTGGAACTGCATATTATCTCAACATAGTATAAAACAAAGTCCCCGATTCCTGGATGTAGCGGTTAATCTCGAGAACCACTGGATAGATTTTGATGAGGTTTTCACCATTCCCTAAAGGATTTCTCAAGGAAGGTTTCTGTAGAAAAACATTCATTTATGGCCTAAGGAAGCCGAGCAGGAACGATTTCAGTGAATCAAGTCCAAGGAAAACCTGCCGTCCGTGCACCTTTTAAGCTTAGGCTGGGTAAACCGTTAAAAATATATACAGCGTGGTCCACCAGCCCCTTATTATTTAGTTTTACGAAACCCAAATAACATTGTATTTCTCCCGATGGTCGATATTGCTCTGCGCTCTGACTGTGTGATGGCAATGTAATTGGGTCATGGGTCTAGCAAAGAAAAACCGACCGTAAACTTTTCCCCGCCAAATACTATGGCCCATTCTACTAACATATGACTTATTGCTCCTTGAAATAACACACATACACGTAATACGATCGAATTAATAGCCCAGGAATTTTAGGTTTTAGCCTTGAAAAAATTTTAGTAAAGCTGAAAATTGGTACAGTTGTCCTATTTAATGTTCTTAACAACATATTAAAAGTCCCCGGTCTTCCCGTGTCGGCTTCCTGGATTTCCAGCCGTTTGAACTCCTGGAATGCTGGAGAAGTAGGTGGTGTCGCTGGAATGCGCATTGTAAGCGAACGATTTGGCTTACAGTGCTCTAACATGGCTTAAATTAAAGGAGAAAAAATAAGCTATAAGTTAATTCATGGGTTGGCACGTTAGCGATACTTCCGGTCTAACAGGAAACGAAAAAATGCCGCGGAATTCAAAAATAAAGTGCCACATTTTTCTTTTCTTTTTTTACGTTTGTTGGTAAACTATCACGGGTATCGCAGACAAGTCTTGTATAAAAGTTGTTGGCGACAATATACGCTTTCATTTGATGTATCCATAATTGATGTGCAAGTAATAGTTGCCGAGCTACAGAGATTTAAACAATGGCGCGCGACCTGAATCAGCCCGTGCTTGCGTTATTTCTCAGCGGCCAACTGACGCGTTCGCCCGCAGCATTGATGCTTCGAATTGGCGGAGCTTCTTGTTGTCTTTTGTTTCTAAATTTTAAACAGTTGGGTCGTTGGCCGATGTGTGCTATGCCGTATAAGTGTTATTTATTGTGTTGTTGTCATAAAAATGAATTTTGAAGACTGCATTTTGTGTAAGAAGCCACTCGACGATCCGATGGACGGTGTTTGTGTTTTAAAAGGTTTGACTTCGTTAATTAATGCAAGTGAACAACGATGTGACGGTCTTGCTGATCAGTTAAGACATATCTTGAAGATTCAAAGGAGCTGAATATTCATAGTTCATGCAGGTAAGTTGTTGGTATTTGATTAATATTCGTTACCGTACTTTTGAAATGCATACTCATAACAACACTGCAACAGCTAATATGTTATTCCTGATAGGAATCCGGTAGTGCAAAAAAACTCCTGTCAAGTGAGCCCTCTCTGCTTGATGAACAGAAGAAAACCCATTTGGAATGCTTTGGTCGCTCCTCCTTAGAAGGAAAACTAACACCGCAAGAAGTATGCGAAGGTCAAGTTGTAACTCGAGTCATGGAGTACATGGAAGACAAGATGAAGACTCTGTCAGAAGCTAGCCGGACAGCGAAGCTGTGGGTGGAGTACTACAGGCAAGTGGAAATTGTTCGGCTGTTTATTCGGGCAGAAAGAACATCAAATTGGAACCTCCATTTGTACTGCGTATCGAAGATGTTGCCATACCTACACGTTGCAGGGCATATTCACTACGTTAAGTCAGCCTACTTGTACCTGCATCAAATGCTTAAGTTAGGTCAGAAGATGCTTGTGGACGAGTACATCAACTTCACAAAGAACGGGTACTTTTACATCCGACGCTCGCATGATTTTTGGGCTGGAATATGGTCAGATATGGCCATAGAACAGGATCTTATGCGGCCTATGAAATTACGTGGAGGTTTATGAAGATGACGAGGAGTGAACGATAGCGCGCTGGCTCACTTTGTCTCGGCGTTTCCACTGTGCATCCCGATCTGTGAAGCTGTAGAAAAAGTGTCTGGTATAAAGACAAAATCCTCGGAACAGCACGTTGAGTTGAGAGACTCGCGGCGGAAGCTGGAAACCCGCCACGCAGAAGTGTTTCGCTCGTGGGTAGAAGATCGCTGTCCGTGGGATTTAAATAAGGAATGTCTTCAATCGATTTCCACTGGCGTAGTTGCAGACAACAGCACCAACTGCGACAAGGCTCGAGAAGTTGGTGAAGAAGCAATACAACAAATGGTGGGGAAAAGTTTTGAGGGTCTGAAGCTCGCAAGAAAAAGCCGCGTAGTTCCTTTGTCAGCTGTTGGGTGCCAACTAAAAATTCGTGATGACATCGTCCCGGTCAACCCGCACCAACTTTTCATGCGAATCATTTGTGTGATGGAAGCGGATATCGTGGAGTTCTTGGACGAGCTTGCACCGACGCCTCCAGTTCTCTTCGATTCATCCTTATTGAGAAAAACAGCCAAGTCAGCATTTCAACAACTTTTCAAATCTTCAGAAGCCCTCAAAGATTTTGAAGAACAACGCAAAATAGTCGTTGATGGAGGTCTGCTTTAGCATACCGTTATATGGGCAAAACCTGCGACGTTTGGTGACATAATCCAGTCCTACAAGTTGTACTACCCTTCAAACGTTACCATTGTGTTTGGCAACTACGATCAGACTCCAAGCACGAAAAACCAGGAGCAGGCACACCGTGCGGGGAAGCGGACGTCCATAGACATCGTCTTCGATTCCAATACAATGGTTTCCACTTCTCAGGCAGACTTTCTAAGTAATACCAAAATCAAGGGACGGTTCATCTCTACTTTGACAAAGGAGCTTAGAAATGCGACAGGGGACGCAGATACACTAATTGTCGACGTAGCGTTGTCTCTAGATGCCGAAGATCATGGTGTTACTGTTTTAGCGTCAGATACTGATGCCCTATGCATGTTGGCAAAAGCAAGAGAGAAAAACAACATCCATTTTTACAGTCCTTGAAACTCAAAATCTCTTGGAAAGATTTTCCCTATCACAAACATTCATGAAGATATCGGCAAGATGAAAAGTTGTGTGCTATTTGCCGTTAGCGGATGTGACACAACTTCGGCTATTTTTAGCAAAGGGAAGAAGCGTCCATGGGGCATTCCAAAAAACAACGAAGATCTTCGGAAAACTGTCGAAGTTTTCAATCAGCGTGGCACATCCAAGGAAGATATCAAGATAGCTGGAGAAAAATTTGTTCTGGAGTTGTTCAACCGAAAGGGCTTCAATTCTCTAAACGAGCTTCGTGTGCATCTGTATGGAAGGACTATCGCAAGACAGACCGTTACTGCTTCGTTCGATTTGGCCACTTTGCCGCCACCGTCCGACGCATGCCGGCAGTATTCACTGCTTATATATTTGCAGGTATATATTATTTTCAGTATGTTGTTACAGCATTTTACTTTGCTGTGATAAAATTAACATTCTCTTTTGTTTACGAATTGGTTTGAAATGACATATCTTATTTCAGGTGCAGGACTGGCTAGGCAATAAGCTGCAAGATACTGAGTGGGGTTGGCGATCCACTACAAATGGACTTCAACCTATTCCGATGACTTCCCCTCCAGCTCCTGATTCTCTCTTGCAACTCGTCTCCTGTAATTGCAAGGGCGCCTGTACATCAAGTTGTGGACTGGAATGTTTGTGGATGTGTGGAAAGTGTCGTGGGGTTACCTGTGAAAACTGTGTGAAAGAAATTGATCTGGAAGAAGATCCTGATGATTTTTAACTTTTCTGTTAGTGTTGAACTGCTAAGACCAAAGATGTTAACATTGTTGGTGCTAGTGAGAGTGCAGCATTGGTATTTTTGAGAACACCAACACTTTTATTTTCTTGTATTGTTATGGAGCAAAGTTTAGTTTTAACATTTTCTTTGTAAAAATAGGGTGTACCAGTATAACATGTATACATACAGATTTAGTAAGGGATCTGCAGTAATTTGTAACAAAAAATATTTGAATTATTTGATTAATAATACATTATAAACTGTATTAGTTTTAAGCGGAAATATCTACTCCGATATTCGCGCTACATTTTACTTAAGATATTTGCTCTCCTAAAAATGGCATTAAAATAATAATTTCTGATCGCCAAGTCACAAATGGTTACATATTTTACATATTAAAACATTAATTTTGATTACCTAGCTCAATAAAGCACTTAAAACACACCGAGAACTCCTTATAGAATGAAGAGGTGTCGATTGGGGGGGGGAGGAGTGCTCAAAATGCGAAATTGTATTATTTCCACTATTAGGATCACGATGTCCAAAATGGGTGATTTTTATTAAAAACGCTCCAAAAAAATTGAAAAATTTTCATTTTTCTGGGGGGGAAGGATTTTTTGAGAGGGGTGGGTTTAAGCGTGAAATATTTTGAAAAGAGGGAAAGCACTTCATTTATCATAGAGAAAGGAAGCTCCTAGCGGATGTAACAATGCAAAATCAGTGCGCGTCCCGGTTGCAGTGTGTGTGTAGCGCAGACCGAGAAGAAAATGACGTAACAATCATTCGTTTACACCGCTATAGCTCGGCAACTATTATTCGGACATCAATTATAAATACATCGAATGAAAGCTTAATTTGTCGCCAACAACTTTTATAGAAGACTTGTCTGCAATATCCGTGATAGTTTGCCAACAAACGCCGAAAAAAGAATAACGTGGCACTTTAAAAAAAATCGCGGCATTTTTTCGTTTCCTGTTAGACCGGAAGTATCGTTAACATGCCAACCCATGAATTAACTTATAGCTTATTTTTTCTCCTTTAATTTAAGCCATGTTAGAGCACTGTAAGCCAAATCGTTCGCGTACAATGCGCATTCCAGCGACACCACCTACTTCTCCAGCATTCCAGGAGTTCAAACGGCTGGAAATCCAGGAAGCCGACACGGGAAGACTGGGGACTTTTAATATGTTGTTAAGAACATCAGATAGGACAACTGTACCAATTTTCAGCTTTACTAAAATTTATTCAAGGTTTTGGCCGTTTTTAGACTAAAATTCCTGGAGTATAATAGCTTACGCCACGTGATGTGTAACAGTAGAAAGTTAAATCAACACCATAAACCATGATTTAAGACATTGACATGGACTAAACATTTGAGGTGGGACGGCCACAGTAAATACTGCACTTGCAGCGCGTGGTAGCTACCATGTGTTGGTGACTGAGAGGGTTAAAGCCTGACCGTAAGTGGTGAGCGTGAACGGGTAGAATGCTGCTTCGAATCTAATGTTAGGCATACTTTTCAAACGATAGCACACGCTCCATTTTATTGGGGATGTAACTACATTGCCATATTTATTCCCTTACAATGTATTTTTGTGAAGAGTACGTTGAATTTTGCTGATTTATAAAGAGAATACGATCGAATTGGTACGTTATGCCACGTGACCTGTAATGGCAGAAAATTAAAAAACTGGCATGGATATTAACATAACATATCGAAGTGTCGCTCTGGAGGACCGGGTTTGGTTCCCAGCTCTGCCAAGAAATTGAATACTTGTCTGAGGACTGAAATTGGGTGCACCAAGTGTCGTGAAGCAAATATGAGAATAGGTGGGTTCGATTCCCACCTCAGCCACCCTGGAAGTGGTTTTCCGTGGTTTCCCACTTCTACTCCGGCCAAATTCCGGGACGGTTTCAGTCTTAAGGCCACGGCCACCTCCTTCACAATCTTAATTGCATATACCACATCATTAAAAGCCCGCAATAACTCAGGTTATCAGACAAATTCTACACACACACACAAGTACACGGGGCTAATTTACCGTGATGTTCTAGCCCCTCAAATGAAACAACATATCGAAGGAGATTCTGATCGCCAGTGCTCGCATCGAAGTATATGTATTCCTTAGAATTTCCCTTGGCATTATTTTGTTATTGTCGCCTCCGTAGCGTAGCGGTCAGCATAGTTAGCTGCCATCCCGGAGGTCCTGGGTTCGATTCTCGGCTCTGCCACGAAATTTGAAAAGTGGTATGAGGACTGGAACGGGGTCTACTCAGCCTCAGGTGGCCAAAATGAGTAGAGGGGTTCGATTCCCACCTCAGCCATCCTCGAAGTGGTTTTCCGTGGTTTCCCACTTCGTCTTCGGGCAAATGCCGGGATGGTTCCTACTCTAAGGCCACGGCCGCCTCCTTCCCACTTCCTTGCCTAACCGTCCCACTCTTCCCATCCCTTCATCAGGCCCCCTGTTCGCTTTGCAGGTGAGGCCGCCTGGAGTAGTGCTGGTCACACACCCCAGCTGTATCCCTGACTCAGAGTCTCAAGTTCCAGGACACTGCCCTCAGTGGCGGTAGAGGTGGGATCCCTTGCTTTGTCCGTGGGAAAAGCCAACCTTGGAGGGTAAAACGATAGCGAAAAAGCGATTATTTTGTTATTAAATGCGAACAAAAAGTCATAGCATAATCTTTAGGCCCATATTACACGACACTCGCTGGCAAGGAAGCTGTTGTGATCACTGTTACAAAATCCTGTATGATTCTGTTCATCCTCGTCAGTACATCTGCTTTTATGACCGAATTGTATCACACGCTAGCATTTAATGCGCCAAGTTTTTTTTTTTTTTTAGACAATTTACCCTCTAGGTTGGTGGTTCCCACGGACTCAGCGAGGGAACTCACCACTACCGCCTCTATGGGCAGTGTCCTGGAGCTTGGAACATCTGGTCGGGATGGATACAACTGGGGAGGTGTGATCAGCACTTCGCCCAGGCGGCCTCACCTGCAAAGAGAACAGGGGCCTCATGAGGGATGGGAAGGGATAGAAGATTGGGATGGATAGGCTAGGAAGAGGGAAGGAGGCGGCCGTGGCCTTACAGTAGGTACCATCCTGGCATTTGCCCGAAGACGAAGTGGAAAACCACGGAAAACCACTTCGAGGACGGCTGAGGTGGGAATCGAATCCCCTCTACTCATTTGGACCACCCGATGCTGAGTAGACCCCGTTCCAGTCCTCATACCACTTTTCAAATTTCGTGGCAGAGCCGGGAATCGAACCCAGGACCTCCGGGGCGACAGCTAACCGTGCTAACCGCTACGCTACGGAGGCGACTCGCGCCAAGTTGTATGAAATAAAACATGGCGAAGGGTTGTCGTTTGAGGATATTATTTGCAGTTCATTCGCCTTATTAACGCAAAGCGGTCGCAAAACTTGCCTTAAGTACATTTGATAACATGACAGGTACTGAATGAATACATTCGAATCAATATTTAAGATCTAACTGTAATAATTGAACATTTTACCATATGCGTTAATAAGAAACGCAACAAATAGCAAAGAAGTGTGTTGCTAGAGTGCGCGATTGGTATCGTGCCCGCTTGCTGTTTGGAAGATCCCGGGTTCAAGACTATACAACGGCGGAAGTTTTTAATTCTTTTTAACTATTTTATTTTACTCTCCCTACAACGTACAGGAAGATCTCAACTTAATTTCGTTCACATGATCTGCGAGGACGATAGGGAATGTTGTTTCCTTCTCTCATTTAAATTCCCTAATTTCTTTAAAAAACAAGTTTACACTCCAGGGACTCAGCGAGGGAACTCACCCCTACCGCCTTTTCAGGCAGTGTCCTAGAGCTGGGAACATCTGGTCGATGTGGATACTACTGGTGAGGTGTGATCAGCATTTCGCCCAGGTGACCTCACCTGCAAGGCGAACAGGGGCCTCATGAGGGAAGGGATTGGATAGGCAAGGAAGAGGGAAGAAGGCGGCTGTGGCCGTAAAGTAGGTATCATCCCGCCATTTGCCCGAAGACGAAGTGGGAAACCACGGAAATCCACTTCGAGGATGGCTGAGGTGGGCATCGAACCCCCTCTACTCATTTGGACCACCCGAGGCTGAGTAGACCCCGTTGCAGTCCTCAAACCACTTTTCAAATTACATGGCAGAGCGGGAAATCGAAACCAGGACCTCCGGGGCGGCAGCTAACGATTCTGACCGCTACGCTACGGAGGCGACTTAATTTTCCCTAAATACTGTTCAAAACCATGGATGGATACTATTCGTGATTTTTTTTGTCGTTTACCCTCCAGGTTGGTGGAACCCACGGACTCAGCGAGGGAACTCACCACTACCGCCACTATGGGCAGTGTCCTGGAGCCTGGAACATCTGGTCGGGATGGATACAACTGAGGAGGTGTGATCAGCACTTCGCCCAGGCGGCCTCACCTGCAAAGCGAACAGGGGCCTCATGAGGAATGGGAAATGATGGAAGATTGGGATGGATAGGCGAGGAAGAGGGAAGGAGGCGGCCGTGGCCTTACTGTAGGTACTATACCCGATAATCCGGAAAGGATCCTGTTGGAATATCCATTGCCCCAGCTGGATTACCTATTTCTAACAGCACCGGCAAATACTACATTAGAAATCGCTTCCAACATGGCCTTTAGGGATTTACATACAGCAGTTACAAGAATATTGTGTATCAACAACAAACTACACGGGGCACTTACCTTTACTTACCTCCTCGGGGACTGGGAATTCAGCTTCGCTTACTATACATCCACAATACTCTTCTCCTTATATTTAAATTAATCACACTCCAACAACTACGGATAACAAACTGAATAAAATGTATTAACAATAGTGTAAACTAATCTAGTATAAACAAAATAACAATAAACTAATTTAACAATAGAAATTAAAATAAAATCTCGCAATCATTCACACTTCCTTTCAACTCCACATCTTACTACAATGCTGTGCATAACAATTATGAGCATAAAATCTTGGCTTGTTTTAGGCCTACACAGCGTAAAAATAAAACCGTTTAATGAAGGCTCTTACATTCGTGGCATTCCTAACCTATGGTTTCATTCACTAGCTTGCGTTTGTAGAACGCACGTGCATTGGCCTTGTTTCATTAATGAAATATCAACACCACGCTGCACTCGGAACTGGTTTAAACAATTTATATACAAGGCGGTGAGTGTTCACCTGCTTATATTATGACATCGCTCTCCAACTCTAACGGTGAATCATTCTCGCTAGCCCACATAGAGACTGCTTGTGTGTGCGTTTATAAAAACACGTAAAAATAACATTTAGATTTTACAAAAGTTCACATAACTATTCTGTTTCTTAAACAATCATTCTAAAAAAATTTATACACTCTTTCACTTGCACCCCGCAATTGTTCATGACCAATTCGGTTCCACATTTACTCTTAACAGTGAACAATCATTCATACCAAAAACATCCGCTCATAAAACACACGCTATTTCAAAACAATTGATTAATAAATCCTACAAAATTATTTAACTAATTAAATCATTTTCAAAAATTATTTACATACAATATGTTCATAATAATATACATTAGTTAGTGTTGCTAACACGATACTTTCGAGATTCTGGCTTCTCGGTTACAATACAATTCTCAACTAACTATATACACTGGTTTTTCACATAACCATCCTCTAACGTTCCGTAATTTTGATATACTGCTTACACATCGTCTTATATAGGTTTCATTACATTGTCGGTATAATACAGTCGACTAATTAAAGTTAACTGTACGTAATTACATAACTTCGGGTTTAATAAAATTTAATAATTGTATTATAGACAGGAGTAGACAATCGTTCTCAAGTTGCATTTCCGCTGAAACCCTCCTGTTAACACAGCTAAATCGTTGCTTCACAAGAACTGGACTACTTGTATACAACGGCTCTTATCATGATCCATGCCTTCTTATCAAAGAACAATAATACTTTGACTTCCTTAAAATGCGGAACTCCCTCGCACGAGCACTCCATAGCTCTACAAATCCTCATATAACAGTATATATGGCATAAACAATTATCATCCACTATGTTAAACAATAACCAAAAAGGATTAATTGTTATTAACATATCTTATGTAGGAACTTCTCTCAAATAATGGCATGACCCTCAGTATCATTACACATGACTACTGGACTACAATTATACATGCTTAAGTTCTTTGAAACGAAACTTCCAATAATTGTAATGAACGGTATTAGACAGTCGTGATTAACCTCCTAAAGTTTACTCCACAACAAGATAATTAACTGTTAACTCGTCTGTCGCAAATACATGTAATAAAAATAATACTCCTGTCTCACCTCACTTGTCAAGCTTTAAATTGTTTATCGTTGTAATATCATATCGACAAAATGACGTGATGTTACACAAATAGAATAAAATAACACACATGTTATTTATAGTGTCAGATAGAATTCAATCTTGACCGGGATAAACTAGCTTTGAATTCCTAGCCAAAGATTTGAATAATCTTCTATCAAAAGGTATTTCCTCTAACCTATTAAATGAACAAAGCTCTTAGCTTTACAAATAATAAAAAGGTTTGTCAATGTCGTAATGTTTTTCCACTCTACACAAAGAATGTTCTTAGGGATTAAGACTTCGGTCTTATCAAACGACTAGTATTTCCTAGATCGTCGACAGTTTATGTACAATAATGATATAACAATATCATTCGATGTTCCTTCTGTTCTTGAAGTTAGATGTTGTTACATTAAAGTGCTCAAATTAAATTTAATAAGAATTTAAATTGAAGCTATGACACAATGTCAGAATACTTGGTTTAAAATAAATTATTAAAAATTCGAGAGTCGAAACGACTAGTCTTCTATGAGGCAATATAATAATACCTCAAACAAAATTTTTAATGTCAGTTCCACAACTGATCCGTAGAATAAAATTTAAAAATAGATGAAAGGCAATCATCTCCTAAATAATCTTGAAGCATAAAAATCTTAGCACACATCTGAAGTGTAAAATACATGAGAGCACTGAAATACATGGAATGTGAAAATATAGAGTAAGATCGTTGGCTCAGGATATCACTAATCAAGCTCTATACTAAAATAAGAGACACAGGTACCTTATTTGGACGAAAACTTGAAGATCTATGTAAGTATTCCCACAATACTTTAGATGTTTCCTCAGTACAAGACACTGAGATGGTTCTGCATTCGAACCTCGGATCTGCGACCTCAGAGATAGGAAACGTCCCTCTCTGGAATTCACCAACATTCGCCTGGGCTCGAACGACATCCTTCTGGCAAATTCTTCTGTGTTGCTGGGCTACCCTCCCTAGCATCTTGACAAATCTTTTCTGTAGAATCTTTATCCTCCGTCGTAAATATGTATCAGCCTCATCATTGGAATAATTATAGAAATATTCATATAAATGGTGAATGAAATATTTCCATTGCTAATCGATGTTATATTAGTGTTCGTAGACTGACGAAAATGTACAAGATGGACCGTACACTACGTCTGCATTCAAGAATACGTCGTCTAACGAAGCTCCATCGTTGTATCTTAACTCCTGCTATCGAATATGTCTCTGGCGCATGACTATTTAGTTCATCATATCAACAATGTTACTTATGTTGAATGAAAACACTTGAAGAATAATAATAGTCATTCTGTTAATGTTTATGTGTTGCGCCAATATTAAAAGTTCTCCGCTACTGTTCACTTGAACTGCGTTCGTCAACTTCACGTTGCAATTTCAAATGATATTCAGCTTTATTTCCAACACATTTGAAAATCTGACTTAACAGGCTTATATTGTCAAAACGGTGAGTTTTAAAACGCTCGACTTTTCGCAGAATGTAGTATGCGACCTGTTCTTTATATATATTCGCTTATTTAAATTCAGATCTCAATGATATAAGAGATATAATCAATTCAATGTTCCTCACAACTTCGCATAGAATGGAAGTGCGGTGATCTCCTACGTTCCACCTAGCTATCCCCGCGTCTCCACAAGTCGACAGTCGTCGCACTCGGACTAAGCCTTGGGATCTCCGTTAACCCAGTAAAACACTTCCTCACTCTTCAGAGACTGCTGGAATTAGAACCTCGATCCTTGGAGCTCTCCCTCCAAGTCGAATTCTTGGCGGCCACATCAAACTCCCACCATAATTTTAGCGCGTAGAATTCTAATGCTTATTACTGCGTAGATTAACCGATCTGTGGTTTTTAAAGTATCAGACATAATGTCTTTTAATATTCTCTTCATTACCAAATAAGAAAATCTTCTTCTAAGGGCCTAAATGCATAATTTCATCATATTATGTAATTGAAGTTGATCTCGTCTTCAATAAGACCTCTTCTCATTGGCTCTGGGCTGGGATCCAATTGCATAATTTATAACAATATTTATATTATTAATTTCCAGACTCGCTGTTGCTATGCCAATTATAGCCTTCTAGAAGCGTCCATTGTGCAATATATCACGTGATCGGGCTCTCCCACAGCCTCGAGCTTGTAACACTACCCTCCTGTGTCACACTTCCAGAAATTATATTTGGTGGTTAAATTTTATCATGGGGACGGAAAATACTCTCATTTTGTCCCAAAATAATTCAATTTACGGGGGCAGTACCATCCCGGCATTTGCCCGAAAACGAAGTGGGAAACCATGGTAAACCACTTCGAGGATGGCTGAGGTGGGAATCGAATCCCCTCTACTCATTTGGACCACCCGAGGCTGAGAAGACCCCGTTCCAGTCCTCATACCACTTTTCAAATTTCGTGGCAGAGCCGGGAATCGAACCCAGGACCTCCGGGGCGGCAGCTAACCATGCTGACCGCTACGCTACGGAGGCGACGGTAAAGTAGTACTGTACCCGATACCTATTTTAGGCTATCGGCTACGCCAGCTGACATTAAGCTATAGTTGAGGTTTTGGAAAGCAAGCAGATAAGATAGCGCATCGATCGCGTCAAGAAGAAAGCCAAGATGACGTAGCAGGTCAAGAATCAAGGAGGCATTGAAATCTGTGAGAAGATAGAATTATGAATAAAGATGTGAAGCTTTATTGAAATATATATGGGATTATAATAAGTTAAAACAACTTAGAAGACATGCATTATATGTGGAAATAATTGTATGGAAATAAGTTATTGTATAACAGAACAGCCGAGAGGATTCGGGTTCGAGACTATCTTCGTGACGTGGAAGCACCGTGGTGGGGAGAATTAGCCACGTGCCGCACGGAGCTCATAAGCTGAGACACAGCGCTAAGCAGTTCAGTTGGGCTCAATGAGAGGAGCAGTACAGAGCAGCTCTATAGCACAGCGAGACGGGCATTGAAGGTCACGCAACACACGTAAACCGTCACGGCAGGAGTAGGCGACATTTCTCGTATCACCGAGCAACAGAGGCCGAGCGGGTCGTTGATACAGGCGACCTAGCCGAGAAGACAATTGTAGATAGCCGGGGTATTTCAAAACCACACTGATCGCATATGAAGACTTTATTTCAAGCTTCATTTCGACGCTGTTCGAACACAGGCTTTCACAAATAACCTTATAACCATGCTGTTATATAATACATTCAAAGCGACTTTTTACTGTTTCAAGTAAACTGAATGTTTGGCATAGGCTCTGATGAACATTACAGCGTGCATTTATAAGAATTTTATCTTATACAATTTTCATGGATTACATATTACAGACAGATACAGGGTGTATCGTAATCTTGAACACTATCTAGTAAAATTTTTATTTTACTCAAGTCGAACTTTGCAGTAAGTTGAGAGTGGACTTACAATTCTCAAACTGAACATTTATCGGAACAGTGGCGCATATTAGAAGAAGAGTAGGGGGTCCGCTGTTTCCATGAACTTTTCGAGAAGGAGTTGGACGATATCCGCTATGGGTAATCCGAGGTTCAACATGATCGAGTAAACGTGAATAGAGACAAGATGGCACCACAGAGCGATGGATTCGGTTCCTGACGAGAGGAGTCCAACAGCTGATTCGCTTGGGATTTCGAAGGAAATCGTCATTTCATGGATGAAATGATATTCACGCCGATCTTACGAGAAATCTTTAGGTAGGGAAAAACGACGATCTTGGAAATTATATTACAACTGATAATGAAAGGTATTGTAAGAGTTCTATCTACCTGATACGATTATTTTCATGAATACTGGGCACACATGTATATTTTTCTAATAGGAGTGATTTGATTATTAAGACATGGTTTGAATTTATATACTTCGAATTTGCTAGAATATGGAGTGACCATATGATATGGCAGGCATCATTATTCGATATTCTCACCGTTGTTTGGCTTTATTAAGCAGATGTTTGGTCTTATAGACATTTTTCCAGCTAGGATATTTCTCATGAATAGTTTTTTTTTGTGTAACGAGTATTTCTAACTCGTGATCTGCAATTGATTATCAGAAACTACTTCGTCAGTTCATTGCATACTAGCGAGTGTGTATTATTCATCAGTAGGGATTTTTTTTCCATTGGATTGTTTGGAGATATTAAGAAGTTATTCACTTTAGTGAATGAACGTCGCTTTTATATGACAACTAGAAACTTGTTGATTCCTTTCTGGTACATTCACTCATATAGCCTACGAGGTGGGGTCCTTCGTATTTATACGATTGTATGGTGGCTACTCACCTTACCCACCGTTCAGGGAACTATCATCCAAGTCGACGGGGCGAGGTCCTTCGTATTTATACGATTGCACGGTGGTTACACATCTTACTCGCCATTGAGGAACTCATTTTATCATCCGAATGTACACGAGATGTAAGTGAATTAAACAAGGAACTACTAGTCACATATCAGTCGAGATTTTGTTAAATAAAGTAACGATAAATGTCAACAGGATTGCATTTAGTAATTCTTGTTTGCCAATCCAATATTTTGTTGCTATACTCTTTTGAGAGTAATTTCAATTTAACAGCTGTCACAGCTGATGCTTTGATGATTTTTATAATTGTGTTTGATACCTTTGAGAAGGATTTAAAGTAATTTAATCTTATAAGATTAATCATTAATGGTCATGATTATTTTAAGGCAGATCAGTATTGCAGATTTTGATGTGAGAAATTATAGCACATTGGTGTTTTTCTACTATGTGAATTATTGAAACTTGTGAAAGAGAATTTATGCTATTTGAAAGCAGATATTAAATTACTGAAGTAATGTTTTTCCAATTGTTTAAGAAGTTGTCTAGAAGTGATCAGAGTAATTACAGTCATTGGAGATTATGTGCGTTAATAATTTGAAGCCATTTATATATTTTTGTAGATCATGCAACGTGGTTAAATGAAGTTTGTGATAGGCATTTTGTGGAATTTGCCATTTGATAGTTGCAACGTTGATAATGTATTTTGAAGCGGACATGAGGTCGTCATACCCAGTCTAGCGTATTTGTTGAGATTCATGCTGTATGTGCTGAATATTTATGGAGTTTTGTAGCAATTCTTATATTCAAATGTGATATTTGAAATATTGAAGAAATATAATGTCGTTGTGGATAGTTAGATCCAACGTGATGTCGTGGAGACAATAATATTTTTGGCATGATAATTAAATACGAGATATAACTTGGAAGTAATAAAACTGTAAGACAACGTTCTATAAACCTTATTAAACAATTTGTTAGGAAATTAAACAAGTAAATGAAGTTGATAATACAAGATTTTCTGAAAATAATAATTAATGAAATAATAATCTGAGATTTAAGCATATTAACGATCTGACCTAATGAAATAAAAATCAGAATGACTAGATGAAATAATAAAATCTAAATAACCAGATGATTGAAATTTAAATAAGTTGATAAATTAAATTTTGAAATAAATTGATGAATTAAATAAGTGGATGAACTAAAGATTGAATTAATTAAACTGATTGAAATAAATTATTAGACGATTGTAATGATGATGAATAACTGAATTAGAAGGTGATGATTAATTAAAGGAGCTGATGATTAATGAATTTATATGCAATTAAATAAATTTAATTGAGAGATAATTCGAAGGAATTGCAACTTGAAATGTGAATTTAAATGATGTAATGGTGATGAATTAACGATTCTGACAGGAATATTTGTAATTTTGAAGTGAGAATTAATGTGAGAAATATTTAATTTGATAATAATGATGAGGATGACCAATGAGAATTTGAATTTTCTGTAATTCACAGATAAGAGATTAATGACGATGTAAATAATGTAAATTAATTAGTAAATGTTTAGGAACATTTGTTTAACATGTTCTACGTTCAAATTATACCATGCAAACCATAATTTATATGATATTTAACATGAGTGATTATTATATGTGTATGTTTAGGCAGATTAGTAACTTAATTAAATCCACATTGATGTTAAATTAAAGAGAATTAGGTCTCAGGCTTCACGAATGTCAGTGACGAAAGACATAGTGCGACAGTGATCCTGAGAACCCAAGAGAACTTTATACATTTTCTTGTTATGTGGATTGAAATAATTTTGCATTAGAAAGGAGATGGTTCGATTTTTGGACAATGACAATTTAACTTTGCATTCGACCATACTCTTAGGTAGGATTTATATTTAAAATGTCTGTCTGACTATCAAAGTAAAATAAATTTGTTTTTATCTTAGTTGTGATCTGATGATGGTGTGATGTTCCTTTTTCTTTCCTTGTCTTGAGTAAGGCTTATCCGGAAAGGAAGTGGTTTTGCTAGGAATTCAGTTGATGGCGCCCATTTATATTTGAATTATTTTTATTAACTTAAGCCCGTAACGACCCTAGAGATACTTTGTCTCGTGAAACCCACTGCTTTTTCAAGAACTCAGCTGAATTTCCGACACATTCCTTATTTGACTAGAGGTTCATTTAACTCCGCTCTGTCCTGGAACTCCAGGGATGTGATGTTATAGCAGATGGGTCATCGCATCCCCAGGACGAACGGGCACAGAGAGAGAGGGAGAATTGGCTTTATCCAACTAGTGGGGCTTTTCGATTTTGTTAATTCTATGGAATCACATCAGATTTAGATTACTGAGAGATTGATCTCAAGTTCATTTAAGTATGTTACAAAATGTATTATACTTAGTCAGACAATGTACTTGTGTGCCCAATCCAGTGTTCATGTTAATCGTATTAGTAATATCATGTTAGTTATAAGATATTTTTCCCTATACCCAAGTGAATGCAGGAATTGAGACATCGTGATGTGTTGTTGTCTAACGTCTCTATATAATTCTATATTGAAATATAATTATGTTGCCAGAGGATTTAACGAAGGTGTTAGGAGAGTTACAGACGGGTATGTCTGGAATTGCAGAAACTATTTCTAAGATGGAAACTGAAGTTAAAGAACAAATTAATAATTCAGAAGCTAGATTAGAAGCTAAATGTAAAGAGAATGTACAAGCATTGCAAACTAGTACTGAAGAGAATTTAAAATCATTACAGATTAGTAACGAAACTAATTTAAAACTATTACAGTCAAATAGCAAAGATGAGTTGATGTTATTAGAGACTAGGCTACAGTCAAATAGTGAAGACAATTTCAAATCATTGGAAGAGAAATTACAGTCTCGTAGTGAAGAAACTAATACTGAATTAGAAAATAAGTTAACCAGATTAGAGAATAGTTTAACTTTGAAGAACAATGAGATGTTGAAAACTTTACAATTAGACATAATTGCAGTAAACATGAAAGGAGAGGAAAATGTTCAGATATTAAGGAAAAATATTATCGAGTTGGAAAGTAGAGGAGAAGAAAATATTTTTATTTTAAGAACAGACGTTATGACCATACAGAAAGACATTAAGTCAGATGTATCGAAGTTGAGATTCGACATCGATGGTTTAGTGGCAGATGTAGGAAAAATTCAAGATTGGTCTACCGAAGTATCTTTCGAGACTAAGATTAAGGGTCTAGAAACAAATCTAGGTAACGAAATAAAAGATTTGAAGACAGTAATTGGGACCATTAAAGATGAAGTCTTGGGAGAGGTCAATTCTAATATAAAGTCGTTAGAAAATCAATTGCAGAAGGATATTAGGAAGATAGACGACGATATAGAGCAAAAGGTTAACGAAAACTTAACTTTATTTAAAAATAGAGTCGGAGCAATCGTGGAGGAACGATATAATGAGGTCGATGCCGAAGCAAAAGAGAAACGTGACGGGTTAGATGAAAAATTAATCGCAGGTATGGCAAACTTAGAAGTTAGGTTTACGGAAAGCAAAGAAGCGATGAAAATAGATTCAACACTATTTAGAACAGATGTTGATCTGTTGAAAGAACAAGTCGCGTTAGTGAAGAACACGTGCGAAGGAAAGATTGACAAGTTGAGGAACGATCTAGACGAAAGTAACAGGACGCAGGATGTTACATCGTTAGATGAGTTGAAGACGCAGATGAAGAGATTAGCAGAAGACAGGGTGACTAAACTAGAAACCATAGTTAACAGTTTTACCAGTCATAATGTAACATCAGGGGAAACATTGATGAATCAAACAGCGATAGACCGCAGTATGACGAATCAAGACACGAGCATGGTAGAAGACCGTCAAATGCAACCGAATGTGACATTCGAAAGGGTCAGGTCAACCCCTCAGGAGAATCCAAGTTCGAGTAGGAGTACGTTAGGTCCAAGTGAACGATACTCAGGTCCAGTCACAATTATAAGGAACCTAGATGACAAACCGAGAAAATTTTCGGGAAATACAGGAGTTACACCAGTAGATCCTCAACCCACACAAGAAAGAAGAGTCGAGATGGCAGGAGAGAGGCTCAGAAGACAGGCGGAGAAGAGAGCCAGGAGACAGGCAGGAAGGAGGTTCCACGAGCCATTTCAAGAAAATGATGAGGTGCTGATTAGGAAGCCAGTCACTTCGAACCTACAGCTGAAGATCTACCATAAATTCGCTCCATTGTACGCTGGACCGTTCCGTATTGAACAAACATACCAGAATAATAGCTATAAGATTGTCAGAATGGATACTGATGAAGTTGTAGGAACTTTTAATGCAGCTAGCATCAGGAAATACCATCATGCTGAGTAAAGGAAATTGTAGAGCTATCGTGTACATGTATAATATATTGAATGCCTGAGAGTGTATTTTT
This sequence comes from Meconema thalassinum, assembly GCA_946902985.2. Lineage (NCBI taxonomy): Eukaryota > Metazoa > Arthropoda > Insecta > Orthoptera > Tettigoniidae > Meconema > Meconema thalassinum. The sequence goes on along the minus strand of OX336388.2, from coordinate 595,694,055 downwards.
TTTTCTCAATCCTGATAAAAAAAAAAGGAGATGTACGGGAGAGATGTACCCGATACCTATTTTAGGCTATCGGCTACGCCAGCTGACATTAAGCTATAGTTGAGGTTTTGGAAAGCAAGCAGATAAGATAGCGCATCGATCGCGTCAAGAAGAAAGCCAAGATGACGTAGCAGGTCAAGAATCAAGGAGGCATTGAAATCTGTGAGAAGATAGAATTATGAATAAAGATGTGAAGCTTTATTGAAATATATATGGGATTATAATAAGTTAAAACAACTTAGAAGACATGCATTATATGTGGAAATAATTGTATGGAAATAAGTTATTGTATAACAGAACAGCCGAGAGGATTCGGGTTCGAGACTATCTTCGTGACGTGGAAGCACCGTGGTGGGGAGAATTAGCCACGTGCCGCACGGAGCTCATAAGCTGAGACACAGCGCTAAGCAGTTCAGTTGGGCTCAATGAGAGGAGCAGTACAGAGCAGCTCTATAGCACAGCGAGACGGGCATTGAAGGTCACGCAACACACGTAAACCGTCACGGCAGGAGTAGGCGACATTTCTCGTATCACCGAGCAACAGAGGCCGAGCGGGTCGTTGATACAGGCGACCTAGCCGAGAAGACAATTGTAGATAGCCGGGGTATTTCAAAACCACACTGATCGCATATGAAGACTTTATTTCAAGCTTCATTTCGACGCTGTTCGAACACAGGCTTTCACAAATAACCTTATAACCATGCTGTTATATAATACATTCAAAGCGACTTTTTACTGTTTCAAGTAAACTGAATGTTTGGCATAGGCTCTGATGAACATTACAGCGTGCATTTATAAGAATTTTATCTTATACAATTTTCATGGATTACATATTACAGACAGATACAGGGTGTATCGTAATCTTGAACACTATCTAGTAAATTTTTTATTTTACTCAAGTCGAACTTTGCAGTAAGTTGAGAGTGGACTTACAATTCTCAAACTGAACATTTATCGGAACAGTGGCGCATATTAGAAGAAGAGTAGGGGGTCCGCTGTTTCCATGAACTTTTCGAGAAGGAGTTGGACGATATCCGCTATGGGTAATCCGAGGTTCAACATGATCGAGTAAACGTGAATAGAGACAAGATGGCACCACAGAGCGATGGATTCGGTTCCTGACGAGAGGAGTCCAACAGCTGATTCGCTTGGGATTTCGAAGGAAATCGTCATTTCATGGATGAAATGATATTCACGCCGATCTTACGAGAAATCTTTAGGTAGGGAAAAACGACGATCTTGGAAATTATATTACAACTGATAATGAAAGGTATTGTAAGAGTTCTATCTACCTGATACGATTATTTTCATGAATACTGGGCACACATGTATATTTTTCTAATAGGAGTGATTTGATTATTAAGACATGGTTTGAATTTATATACTTCGAATTTGCTAGAATATGGAGTGACCATATGATATGGCAGGCATCATTATTCGATATTCTCACCGTTGTTTGGCTTTATTAAGCAGATGTTTGGTCTTATAGACATTTTTCCAGCTAGGATATTTCTCATGAATAGTTTTTTTTTGTGTAACGAGTATTTCTAACTCGTGATCTGCAATTGATTATCAGAAACTACTTCGTCAGTTCATTGCATACTAGCGAGTGTGTATTATTCATCAGTAGGGATTTTTTTTCCATTGGATTGTTTGGAGATATTAAGAAGTTATTCACTTTAGTGAATGAACGTCGCTTTTATATGACAACTAGAAACTTGTTGATTCCTTTCTGGTACATTCACTCATATAGCCTACGAGGTGGGGTCCTTCGTATTTATACGATTGTATGGTGGCTACTCACCTTACCCACCGTTCAGGGAACTATCATCCAAGTCGACGGGGCGAGGTCCTTCGTATTTATACGATTGCACGGTGGTTACACATCTTACTCGCCATTGAGGAACTCATTTTATCATCCGAATGTACACGAGATGTAAGTGAATTAAACAAGGAACTACTAGTCACATATCAGTCGAGATTTTGTTAAATAAAGTAACGATAAATGTCAACAGGATTGCATTTAGTAATTCTTGTTTGCCAATCCAATATTTTGTTGCTATACTCTTTTGAGAGTAATTTCAATTTAACAGCTGTCACAGCTGATGCTTTGATGATTTTTATAATTGTGTTTGATACCTTTGAGAAGGATTTAAAGTAATTTAATCTTATAAGATTAATCATTAATGGTCATGATTATTTTAAGGCAGATCAGTATTGCAGATTTTGATGTGAGAAATTATAGCACATTGGTGTTTTTCCACTATGTGAATTATTGAAACTTGTGAAAGAGAATTTATGCTATTTGAAAGCAGATATTAAATTACTGAAGTAATGTTTTTCCAATTGTTTAAGAAGTTGTCTAGAAGTGATCAGAGTAATTACAGTCATTGGAGATTATGTGCGTTAATAATTTGAAGCCATTTATATATTTTTGTAGATCATGCAACGTGGTTAAATGAAGTTTGTGATAGGCATTTTGTGGAATTTGCCATTTGATAGTTGCAACGTTGATAATGTATTTTGAAGCGGACATGAGGTCGTCATACCCAGTCTAGCGTATTTGTTGAGATTCATGCTGTATGTGCTGAATATTTATGGAGTTTTGTAGCAATTCTTATATTCAAATGTGATATTTGAAATATTGAAGAAATATAATGTCGTTGTGGATAGTTAGATCCAACGTGATGTCGTGGAGACAATAATATTTTTGGCATGATAATTAAATACGAGATATAACTTGGAAGTAATAAAACTGTAAGACAACGTTCTATAAACCTTATTAAACAATTTGTTAGGAAATTAAACAAGTAAATGAAGTTGATAATACAAGATTTTCTGAAAATAATAATTAATGAAATAATAATCTGAGATTTAAGCATATTAACGATCTGACCTAATGAAATAAAAATCAGAATGACTAGATGAAATAATAAAATCTAAATAACCAGATGATTGAAATTTAAATAAGTTGATAAATTAAATTTTGAAATAAATTGATGAATTAAATAAGTGGATGAACTAAAGATTGAATTAATTAAACTGATTGAAATAAATTATTAGACGATTGTAATGATGATGAATAACTGAATTAGAAGGTGATGATTAATTAAAGGAGCTGATGATTAATGAATTTATATGCAATTAAATAAATTTAATTGAGAGATAATTCGAAGGAATTGCAACTTGAAATGTGAATTTAAATGATGTAATGGTGATGAATTAACGATTCTGACAGGAATATTTGTAATTTTGAAGTGAGAATTAATGTGAGAAATATTTAATTTGATAATAATGATGAGGATGACCAATGAGAATTTGAATTTTCTGTAATTCACAGATAAGAGATTAATGACGATGTAAATAATGTAAATTAATTAGTAAATGTTTAGGAACATTTGTTTAACATGTTCTACGTTCAAATTATACCATGCAAACCATAATTTATATGATATTTAACATGAGTGATTATTATATGTGTATGTTTAGGCAGATTAGTAACTTAATTAAATCCACATTGATGTTAAATTAAAGAGAATTAGGTCTCAGGCTTCACGAATGTCAGTGACGAAAGACATAGTGCGACAGTGATCCTGAGAACCCAAGAGAACTTTATACATTTTCTTGTTATGTGGATTGAAATAATTTTGCATTAGAAAGGAGATGGTTCGATTTTTGGACAATGACAATTTAACTTTGCATTCGACCATACTCTTAGGTAGGATTTATATTTAAAATGTCTGTCTGACTATCAAAGTAAAATAAATTTGTTTTTATCTTAGTTGTGATCTGATGATGGTGTGATGTTCCTTTTTCTTTCCTTGTCTTGAGTAAGGCTTATCCGGAAAGGAAGTGGTTTTGCTAGGAATTCAGTTGATGGCGCCCATTTATATTTGAATTATTTTTATTAACTTAAGCCCGTAACGACCCTAGAGATACTTTGTCTCGTGAAACCCACTGCTTTTTCAAGAACTCAGCTGAATTTCCGACACATTCCTTATTTGACTAGAGGTTCATTTAACTCCGCTCTGTCCTGGAACTCCAGGGATGTGATGTTATAGCAGATGGGTCATCGCATCCCCAGGACGAACGGGCACAGTACTAAAGTTGTAAAGGAGCAGGTACTAATGTTTTTAGGATGACTGCGATATACGCTTTAGTTGGGTTGCCTTCCTCCAAAAAAAACAAAAAACAAGTAGTTCCGTGAAGAACTATACAGCCTATTTTCATATATCCTACTCATGACAATTGCCTCTATCAACATACAAAATTTCAGTTTGATTGCTATGGTAGATTCGTAGATACTGAGAACCGACTAAATATTGCAGATGATCGCCAAGTTGGATTTTTATTTATGTACTAATACATGAAGATTATTGTGTACGTGTGGTGTTCAGACTTCAATCGCATGATTAGGACACAAGAAGTAAAAACGAGATTTTAAAATTTCGCACAGCTGCCATCTTGTGGTTATGAAAACAATTGAAATAAATTAGATACCAGTGGATTAACATTTGTATAATCATTAACGTGCAATGTTTCACTGCACTCAGACGGTTAAATCGCGAGAAACGTCCATTTAAATATTTATACTTCGCGTCGCCGCCATGTTGGATTTGTGCTCACCAGGTTACTGAAAGTCATGTAAGTGAACTTATGTTCATAGCCTCTATGAACATAAAAAAAAACAGTTTGATTGCTGGAAAAGATTCTTAGATATTGAGAACCGTCAAAATATTTCGGATGCTCGCCATTTTGGATTGTTATATGTATAGGCCATAGAGTTATGTACCATTAAAGGAAAATTATTGCGTAGCTTCATTATTCAAACTTTCACTTCGATTGCATGATTACGACACAAGAATAAAAACTTAATTTTAAAATTTCGCACAGCCGCCATCTTGGGTTTATGTAATCAATTGAACTAAATTAGATGCCAGTGAATGACAATATCTATAATTATTTATTGTACCACATTTCAATGCGCTCATATGATTAAATTACGAGAAATATGTATTAGAATGTTTCAACTTCGCTTGGCCGCCATGTTCGTTTCGTAGTTTAGAGGTTTTTGAATGTTACATAGATAAACTTGTAGCAGTGTTCTTTATCACCGTACAAAATTTCAGGTGGATATCATAAATAATTTCGGAGATATTGAATGCCTGTGAAATATTTCGCACAGCCGCCATTTTGAGGTTATGTAAACAATTGAACGAAGTTAGATATTGGTGCATTACAATGTATATAAACATATACTGTGCCAAGTTTCATTGCGTTTGGTTGCTTAAATTGCGAGAAACGTCCATTTAAAAGTCGCAACTTCACTTGGCCGCCATGTTGGTTTTGTAGTTACCAGGTTTTCAAAGGTCACATAAGTGAATTTCTAGTAGTTCCCTTTATCACCATACAAAATTCCAGGGTGATATCAGTAACAGTTTCGGAGATATTGAATGCTGGTGAAATATTTCGCACAGCCGCCATGTTGGATTGATGAGACGTAATAAAATTTGAAGGACACGGTCCGGGTCGCCTGGAATAGAGCTTTGAACTTACCGAGTTTCATTGACATCTCTCCAGCCGTTTAGATTTTATTAGGGGGACACACACAGACGAATCACACACGCACACACACGGACAAAAGGTGATCTCATAAGCCTATTTTTTCAAAATTGAAAATAGGCTAATAAGGGGCTGGTGGACCACACTGTATATACACACATCAAAAAAAGTTTTGCATCACCTCGGTTCCCAGATCTCCGGCATATAGACGTTGACTGTGTATATTGTATCCAAGATACAGTCCCTTTGACTGTTCATAGATGTCACTAAAACTGCTCAAAGATGTAAACAACCATGCATGAGCAGGGCCTATTAGACGGAGGGGGTACGACAGCCGATCAGTTCCAGTCATTCCACCAGGACGAAGGTACGCTGCTCATGTTGTCTGTAGTTCTACCATGCCTAGAAGGTCAATACCGCAGTTCGATCGCGTCCGCATTGTTACTTTGTGTCAAGAAGGGCTCTCAACAAGGGAAGTTTCCAGGCGTCTCAGAGTGAACCAAAGCGATGTTGTTCGGACATGGAGGAGGTACAGAGATACAGGAACTGTCGATGACAGGCCTCGCTCAGGCCGCCCAAGGGCTACTACTGTAGTGGATGACCGCTACTTACGGATTGCCGCTCGGAGGAACCCTGACAGCAATGCCACCATGTTGAATAATGCGTTTCGTTCAGCCACAGGACGTCGTGTTTCAACTCAAACTGTGCGCAATAGGCTGCATGATGCGCAACTTCACTCCCGACGTCCATGGCGAGGTCCAGCTTTGCAACCCCGACACCATGCAGCGCGGTACAGATGGGCCCAACAACATGCTGAATGGATCCCACGGAATTGGCATCACGTTCTCTTCACCGATGAGTGTCGCATATGCCTTCAACCAGACAATCGTCGGAGACGTGTTTGGAGGCACCCTGGTCAGGCTGAACGTCTTAGACACACTGTCCAGCTAGTGCAGCAAGGTGGTGGTTCCCTGATGTTTTGGGGTGGCATTATGTGGGGCCGACGTACGCCACTGGTGGTCATGGAAGGCTCCGAAACGGCTTTACGATACCTGAATGACATCATCCGACCCATAGTGCAACCATATCGGCAGAATATTGGAGAGGCATTTGTCTTCATGGACGACAATTCTCGACCTCATCGTGCACATCTTGTGAATGCGTTCCTTCAAGATAACGACATCGCTCGACTACAGTGGCCAGCATGTTCGCCAGACATGAACCCTATCGAACATGCCTGGGATATGTTGAAAAGGGCTGTTTATGGACGTCTTGACCCACCAACCACTCTGAGAGATTTACGCCGAATTGTCGTTGAGGAGTGGGACAATTTGGACCAACAGTGTCTTGATGAACTTGTGGATAGTATGCCACGACGAATACAGGCATGCATCAATGCAAGAGGACGTGCTACTGGGTATTAGAGGTAGTGGTGAGTACTGCAATCTGGACCACAAATGCTGAAAGTCTAGCTGTATGATGGTACAACATGCAATGTGTGGGTCTCATGAGCAATAAAACGAGCTGAAATGTTGTTTGTGTTGATCTCTATTCCCTTTGTATTTAAAGGTTCCGGAACTCTTGGAACCGAGGTGATGCAAAACTTTTTTTGATGTGTGTACTATGATGGTAAGAATTGTTAAGCATGGAGAGTTCTAAAAAAAAAGTCCGCAACAGCATATCTCCATATATAAATCACCCGCTATAAGTGTTATTACGTTTTCATTTTTTTTTTCAACAATATCCATTCAGTGGAAACTCAAATTGCTAGCTTCGGAGCGAGTTTACGAGCTAGCGAGCGAGCCTATCACCCCAGCTTCGACCAGCATCAAACTGTCGAGTCGTGTCAAGTTAAGACTTCAGAGAAGAGTATAAGTGTTCGAATTTCGCTGTTCATCTCGGCTTTTCTGAACTGCGTCTGGGACCTACCGTCCGTGCGCCTTTTAAGCTTACACTGGCTAAACCTGGGAAAGTATACAAATAAAAATCGCTTGTACACCAACTTAAATTTCAAATTTTATTTCTGACCGGTGTCGCCTTTTGGCATTCTCATAGGAAATGAGTAGCTAATAGTTCTCTAATTACGTGCAGTTTTTTTTTGCTTGTACCTATGTTTCCTATCTACCTTTTACGGCTCTACTTCCTGCCAAGTATCTCAATCAGTTGGAATGTTGAAGCTTTTTCTTTCTCCTTTTGTCGTATTCCTACGCCTATCAATACAAATTAAGAAACATCTATTCAATTATTGTACATGTTTCGTCAATTCTTAGATATTTTAAGTAAAATATACATAATTAATTTAAATCTAAAATTGTTAATTACAATGTAATAAAATAAATGGATAAATGCTATTGTTTACAGCCTGCATGATGTATAGTGCCGATCAGAACTAGCATTCACTAATATTGTCACCGACGTGGTTTGAAAGCAATGCACTGTATAGAAATTGGAGTTGGGGATATTAGGTACAGTGCTATGTATTGTTTATTTACGTGAACATATGGGACGGTGCACTTTCTATGCCGGTAATTTATATAGAAGGCTAACTTCTGGACGTAGATTCATAAATTTATTGCATACTAGCAGAAGTACCCGTTCTTCGAACGGTGTTCGTTGTTAACACCAGACATTATCAATTGAGCTACTGTTGCAATGGTTAGCGGTTTGTCATTCCTTCAAGTTTATCAGAACGAAGTTAGTTTACTGGGAATATCACACACACTGTTAATTTAAGGCCCTTAAAATGTAGTTTTCGGAGACCCTTAATAATTTCCCGAATTGTGTGTCTCACATTGAGAAGCGCAACATATGCTTTGGTCGTCCTTCTAGGATAATTTTTATATATCGCCTATTACAGCATATATTGAGAAGTTTTTCTCTCTATCCACCCTCCTACTGTATGAAAAGTACGGTGAAGAGTTTTAAAATGATTGGTGTATTGACTCTCATGGTTACCATACCTAACTTAACGATGCACCAAGCATCCGAACACGGGGTATAGGCGTACATAAAGATACACAGAAAGACAGACAGACAATTCTATTGTCTACAACATATTACCCAGATATCCAAATATGGGTAGATCTAGCACACAGTATCAAATAAAATCATCCTTACGATGAACCCGTATGTCGACAAAAAAAAAGTTAAAATGTGCTCTCAGACTAAATTCACCTAACGTGTACTTCCTGACGTGAAATACAATTGAAAGCCTTGTAGACGAAACGCAACACACGTCACATAAAATCTGACCCTCTACGTTGTGCTAGGTGCCCATACACAGGAAGACCCCTTTCATAAATTATAAAGGCTTGTGCTGCATGAAAATTCAGGTTCTTTAGCCTCAAATTGCCCAAATTACTAAAAGCCGCAAAAAATGCTGGTTCAATTCAGAAATTTTTGAAAATAATGTTGCTGTTTGGAGATATAATAGACCTTCTGTACTATATGTCGAACGTGAAAATTGCATGAAAAAATTCTAGGTTACCCCTTCACCCCCTTAATTGCATTGATGAATTATACGGTCTACGTTAGTTCCGTGATAACCTTATAGCCATTTGCAAACTTTCACAGAAATGTAATAAATGGAGTGACATTGCTTCTTACAGAAATAGATGGAAAGTTGTATGCCACCCCTTGAGATAATGTTCTCAAGGTTACCGATTTACATTCCTTCATTACTTTGTTAAATTAAACTAAATTAGTTTTCTGGGAATATTTCAGAAACTGTTGGATTTAGAGCCTTATAATGTAGTTTTCGAGGACCCTTTAGGGCCCCCGAGTTTTGTTGCTGGCACCGAGGGGATTTGTCTCGTACTTGTACTCCATAATATAATACTAATAATAATATAATATAGGGAGAAATTATAACACCTATTTTATTTTTATTTTTAATTCAGCCAATTGCCATGTACTTATCTTTTCAGGACGGGTCAGGGAAGGGATATTATCAGAGAAAGAAGCATTCACATCACGCATGAGCAAAATGGAAATGGCCTACCATTTAACTAAGGGCATCTATAAGAAAAGGTCAATATCCTTCAATGGAAAACTAAAACATTACTCCAGTGTCATCCGTCCGAAGGTCTTGCATGCTTCTGAATGCCTCACGATGAACAAAAAAAGGCTTGGTCGAGAAACTGGAGGCCAAAGAAAGGAAAATTTTGAGAAAGATATTGGGTTCCATCAAAGACAGTGGGGAATACAGAAGACGGCATAACCATGACCTATATACTCATGTGGAGAAGATAAGCAACGTCATCCGGAATAGAAGGTTACCACTTTTTGGGCATGTGAAAAGAATAAGCCCAGCGAGACTGACCAATCGCAACATAACTTACTTTGAGGAGAGGATAACAAAATGGGCCTGGTTCATTGAACTGGATAAAGAACTGAAAGAAGTGGGGATTACACCAACAGACATTCAGGAGCGCGCCCCACTCAAAGGGAAACTTCAAGCTTGTAAAGGTTTCCAAGAAAAACCAAAGCTGAAAACGGGAAAGATTTGGACCCAGGAACGGAAGGAAGTCCACCAAGAACGAATGCGGGCGTACAGGGCAAACATCAAAGCCAGTAGGAGACGGTTGGAATGACGCGGTCCATAGATGGCCTATACGAAATGAATGAATGAATGAATGAATGAATGAATAATATGGGTATAGGAATATAATAGACCTGCCGTACCACACCCGCAGGTGTAAATCGCGTGAAAAAATTCTAGAGTACTCCTTGATCCCCTTAAACGCATTATACGTATTGATGAATTTTACGGCTTAATTTGGTTCCGTGATAACCTTATAGCCGTTTGCAAACTTTCACACTAATGTAATTAATGGAATTGCATTGCGTCTTACAGCAATAGATGGACCTCTGAGAATCCGTTGGCATGGTTACTGGCTTGCATTCGTTCATTAGTTTATTAAATTAAATTAGTTTTCTGGGAATATCTAAAAAAACGGTTGGTCTTCGGTCCTTAAAATGTGGTTTTCGGGGACCCGAGTTTTGTCTCTCACATTGAGGGGCTGAAAATGAGTTTTGTCACGTCCTTCTACGCCTATTTCAGCATGTATTTTAAGCGGGTAGGCCCCCTTTTATGAGAGGTACGGAGAAGAGTTACATCAATGATTAGTGTCGTGCCTCTGATGGATATCTGTACCAAATTTTACGTTGATACACCCAGCCGTTCTCGAGTTATAAGGGAACAAATTTGTCCACAGACAAACAAACAAACAGACAGACAAACAAACAAAAATTCGCGCGCATCCATCATAAAACAGTCTGAAACGTGTAAACATCTCAAATTTCCGTAGAAATTCAGAGATAAACACACAAATTTTCATTTTTATATAGAGAGAGATAGACTGCACCGCTCGGTGTTGACCGTGTTTTATTGCACAGATTCTGGTTTTACTCGCTAACCGTTGGAGATATACGAAAAGTGATAAGGACCTTTCGGATAGAAAATTAAATGTTAAAGCTCATGTATACCATCAAAAGTTTGCTATTTCTTAGCGTTCTCTTTTTATTTGAAAAGTAAATATGAAATTTTGAAACCAAAGGGTGTAGTGACGTCACAAATGTCGGTTTTACTCGCTAACTGTTGGAGATACACGAAAAGTGATAAGGACCTTTCGGGTAGGAAATTAAATTTCAAAGCTCGTATGTGCCATCAAAAGTTTGCTATTTCCTACCGTTCTCTTTTTATTTGATATGGAAATATGAAATTTTGAAACCAAAGGGTGTAGTGACGTCACTAAAATGGTCGCCATTTCTTAATAGTGCAAAATATCGAAATTAAAAGTATCCTATATGTAAACCTGGTATTTCAGCTACATCCATGCAAAATGTCATTTAAATCGGACCAGTGGTTCTTGCGTTATTAGGTAACAGACAGACAGACAGACAGACAGAAAGACAGACACACACCATCTCATTTTTATATATTAGTATGATGTCATAGTAGTTTCTTGTTACCGTAAAGGTACGTGCTGATTTTGTCTTTGTGTTTGGGATTGTAACTACAATGGTTGATGAAAATGAAAATCCACAGCCTGCTTCCAGTCTCCGACCGGGTCAGGAATGGAATGAATGAAGCCCCCAACTAGCGGCGAGGATATGAACTGTGCCGGCTGCCGAGGCCTGACGCACTCCTCTGAGGCAATGATTAAATGAATGACAGATGAAATGAAATGATAGTGGAGAGTGTTGCTGGAATGAAATTTTTGACAGGGAAAACCGGAGTACCCGGAGAAAAACCTGTCTGCCTCCGTTTTGTCCAGCACAGATCTCACATGGAGTGACCGGGATTTGAACCACGGACCCAGCGGTGAGAGGCCGGCGTGCTGCCGCCTAAGCCACGGAGGCTTCACAATGGTTGATCCGATATCCAATTTGAACTTTCAAATCATGTAATTCATGTCCGACATTTTGGATTTTGAAGCGAGCGCGAAGCTATCCATACCTAATTGGGCAATGAATGAGCTCTGATTGGCTGGAGAAACTGTTTCATAATGAAGAATAGTACTATAATGACCCTCATTATGATACAGTTTTCTGACATATAATATTTACATTTCGACATCGTCGAACATAAAAGAAATTAATATGAGATTAACAAGAAGTTCCGTGACGAACTAAAGAGCCTACTTTTCTTAAAATTTAAGATTCATGCCAATGATTAATCTATATGGATCTATCTAGAATAATGACGAAATTAAGTTGGTAATATCAAAATTTCTAATTAGTTCGAAATACTGTATACCTGGCATAATGTAGCCTAAAAGAGAACTACAGTTGGCAGCCCCGGTGGCTGAATATATTCTTAGTTCCATCTCTTAAGGTACAGAATACAAAATTTGGTTGAAGCCCAATGGATAGCATGGACGTTACATGCAGTAAATCATTGGATCTAACAGCGCGCTTAAAATCATGTTGGCAACAATGACATACGTGTATTGGTCAGAAATAATCTGAAATAATATGATCTATTGTTGTGTCAATTTTGAATGAAATCCATCAGTTAGTATAGAAGTTACATTTATTTTTAAATTGGACCAATCAGCAGGCTTAAAATCATGTTGGCAGCACTGGCGTAGGCCCATATTAGTTACTCCATATTAATCTAGAATGCTAAGTATTATACGTGTGCAAAATTTAGACCTACTGGCTTGCATACTTTCTGATATATTGATATTATGATAACAAAAATAGAGACAGTATTTATTAACAGTTGGCAGCCCTGGTTACACTTAAGCATCGGCATAGTCATATCTGTTATGGTACACATAGCACACACGAAATTTGGTTGAAATCCAAATGATAGTATAGAAGTTACATGTATTTAAAGTTGGATCTCTCAGCAGGCTTAGATTCAAGTTGGTAGCACTGACGTATATAAGTTACTCCAAATTAATATAGAATGTTAGGTACTAGACGTGTGCATATTTTAAAGCTGTCGGCTTGCATACTTTCTGATATATGGGTATTTGGATTTAAAAAATTGAGATCATTTATTAACAGTTGGCAGCCTTGGTGGCTCTTAAGAATACGCTCAGACATATCTGTTTATGTACACATAGCGCATACGAAATTTGGTTGAAATCCAATTGATAGTGTAGAAGTTATATGCATTTAAAATTTGGACTTATCAGCTGGCTTATAATCATTTTGGCAACACTGCCATGTATGGCCTCCTGGAAATTAAACTGCAATATTATTATCTATACGTGTGCCAATTTTGAAATAGCTCCCATTCATACATTCCAAGATATCCAACATGGAGCTCAAATTTCAATTGCGATTTTTCAGCAGTTGGTAGCACTGACATAATTTTCAAATATAGGCGTGAGATATTCAGGTATACATTTTTACTCCTACCAAATTTTGTTTTGATTGTTGCAGCCGTTTAAGAGTTGTTAGGGGGGGGGGGACACACACAGACAGACAGACAGACAGACAGACAGAAGGACAGACAGACAGACACACATTTGCCCGATCTCATAAGTCTACTTTTTCCTCATTTTTGCAAAATGTGAAAAGTAGGCTAAAAAATACACTTGGATGACCAATTTGAATCGTCAAGCGATCATCATCAGATCCATTACACGTAGGCTATTAAATCTATATCTAAAAGTATGGGTGAAAATATTTACAATATGTACACTTATTTAGTTGCAGTAGTTAAAATAATGCAACTAGTCAATATTCATTAGTTATAGTCAATGTGATGTTTTGTTGAGATATTGAAAGAGCTGATTGGCCTCCAAATTTGCTTGCTTCGTGTGAATATGTGATTGTTAAATGGTCAGGTTCGAGTAGATGGTATACTGAGCTGCTTGAGTGGTTGGCGGTCCGGATGCCAGCAGGCAGTGTACGAGAGTAGCTTCGCGTATTCCATAAATGGAGAGGTTTTTCTTTCGTTCTTGCTCCTCTGGTTCTGCCATCAAATGCGATTTCCAAGTGTATTTATTAATCTCATATATTCATATTTCAGGATTAGAGAACCACCTATTACAATTGCGTACAATCGTGTTGACAGACTGAAAAACATTAAATTTCGATTAAGGCGATTAAGACATGTGTAAAGGAGGAATAAAAAATGGTGACAAAAGGGCTGGCTCAAACCAATGAACAGGTAAAAAAAACAAAGAGGAAAATATGAAGTAAATGAAGTCAGATAGAGTCAGGAGTCGAACCTGGGTCTACGGATCAAACATCAAACTTTCCTGAAAATAGGCGTTGTAAGAGCATTCATTTGCATGGACTTCCTACATCTAGCCATGTGAGGGACATTTATGACGCTCAGCCCATTACTCACAGCCCGCTGACACTCGCTCGGAGGGAACTTTTATGAAGCCGTAAAATGCTCCCGTTGACAAGGGCGAGAATGGGCAAAACCATTTGCATAGTACAGAGTTACCCAGTTATAAACTTTAGTGAGGGGTAATTTATTGTGAAATAGCGTAGAACTTGAGGAAAATGTTTGTAGAAATTATGTGGAGTTAAATAACTCCTTGTTATTTCACTTTAGGAGCTTTGAGATCGTGGTCATTTAGCTCCGTGTACTTGAGTGTGTGTACATTTTGTCTGATAACCTGTCTGTAGTAGTGGATTTGCCATTCAGGTGAGGATTGGTAAGGAGGTGCCGTGGCCTTAAGTTAGAAACCATCAAGGCATTTGCCAGGATATACGCGTAAATGGGGAACCACGAAAAACCACTTTCAAGATGGTTGAGGGGGGTTACTTTTTATGTTCCTCTTAAAACTAATACACCTATCAATACAATTCATGAAACTTCTATTGAGTTAAAGTGCACGTTTTGACCCTTATATGTAATGTGGTGCTTTGAAGAACTTGTAGCAGGGTCATATCGTTATTCTGCTACATAGCGTCAACGCGGCTTAACATTAAATGATTAATTGCCTAGTGGAGTGTCCGGTAGACTTGATTCTTGCTCATCTTGACGTTCACGAAGACCAGTACCAGAAACGTGTTTGTTACACCCGTTCATGAAAAAACTTGACATGTTGCCATCAAGGTACTGTGTACCAATTTCTGAGAGTATCAACTGTAAGTTTCGAAAGCATATTGATTAGAAAGCCTCCCTGTGTCACAGAGAGCTCACCCTCAGCGCGTGCTGGCGTATCAGATCAATTTTGAATGGTCCAGCTTTCGCCCGCGAGATCAATTTTGAAAGGTCCCGCTTTCGCTCGCGAGATCAATTTTGAATGGTCCAGCTTTCGTCCGTGAGATCAATTTTGAAAGGTCCAGCTTTCGCCCGCGAGATCAATTTTGAAAGGTCCAGCTTTCGCCCGCGAGATCAATTTTGAAAGGTCCAGCTTTCGCCCGCGAGATCAATTTTGAAAGGTCCAGCTTTCGCCCGCGAGATCAAATTTGAAAGGTTCAGCTTTCGCCCGCGAGATCAATTTTCAAAGGTCCAGCTTTCGCCAGCGAGATCAATTTTCAAAGGTCCAGCTTTCGCCCGAGAGATCAATTTTGAATGGTCCAGCTTTCGCCCGAGAGATCAATTTTGAAAGGTCCCGCTTTCGCCCGCGAGATCAATTTTGAAAGGTCCCGCTTTCGCTCGCGAGATCAATTTTGAATGGTCCAGCTTTCGTCCGTGAGATCAGTTTTGAAAGGTTCAGCTTTCGCCCGCGAGATCAATTTTCAAAGGTCCAGCTTTCGCCCGCGAGATCAATTTTCAAAGGTCCAGCTTTCGCCAGCGAGATCAATTTTCAAAGGTCCAGCTTTCGCCCGAGAGATCAATTTTGAAAGGTCCAGCTTTCGCCCGAGAGATCAATTTTCAAAGGTCCAGCTTTCACACGCGGGATCAATTTTGAAAGGTCCAGCTTTCGCCCGCAAGATCAATTTTGAAAGGTCCAGCTTTCGCCCGCGTGATCAATTATGAAAGGTCCAGCTTTCGCCCGCGTGATCAATTTTGAAAGGTCCAGCTTTCGCCCGCGAGATCAATTTTGAAAGTTCCAGCTTTCGCCCGCGAGATCAATTTTGAAAGGTCCAGCTTTCGCCCGCGAGATCAATTTTGAAAGGTCCAGCTTTCGCCCGCAAGATTAATTTTGAAAGGTCCAGGTTTCGCCCGCGTGATCAATTTTGAAAGGTTCAGCTTCTTTTCATTTCCTTCTTTCCTTCCTTCCTTCTTTCCCTCCTTCCTTCCTTCCCATTCCGTCTTTCATTCTTTCCTTCCCTCCACTTCTTTCCCCGCCTTTCCTCCCAAAGCGACCACAGAGCAGTAGCGACTCGTGCTCACATTCTTAGAATAGGCTTATTATGTTATAACCCAATGTGAACTGTGCGCTAACCCTGTTCAAAACTCACAGAAGACAAAGAATTAATTAATATTTAGAAACATAAGTCACAAAGTACATAACAATTTAGAAGTAATTTGACTCTTGACGCCAATCGATAGCACGAGGCAAGGAACTTGAATACCCAATGCGGAGGATGATTTCGAAGGTTCGTTAGTAGTCGATAATTATCGTAAACGATCGGAAGGGCAGGCAAGATCAAAACATGTCTAAAATAGTTGTATACGCATGCGTTGAGAATGAACAAGGATTATGTTGATCGCATTAATGCTCATTGCAGAGCCTAGCACTATGAAGCTGAGCTTACCGGCCCTGTGAAGAGATCTTGTCGAGTCTGAGTGGTTTGACGCTCAGTTTTAAAGGAGGGGGACATACACTAATAAGTATTGAGACTGGACAGTTTATATTAAAAAATGACGCTTGAAACACTATAACTATAATTATGTAACATATTCCATTAATATGCATATAATAATCCCTCCCTATATTATTCCGCTAAGGTCCCATTCCCCTTTTGTACCGAAAATAAGTTCCCATTAACACCAACCTACACATATGGGGTACCTACAGGTTCAGTATAACCCAATGCGTAAGCGAAACGCACTCACTTACTCTTTAAATGCCTCACAATTAAATAAATACCTTAAAACATGTATATTTACAATGAAATAATGAAAGAATGCAACACGGTAACCATGGTAACAGAATCTCACAGGTCCATCTATTTCTGTAAGAAGCAATGCAATTCCAATTATTATATTAATGTGAAAGTTTCTACAGTATAATGCGCTTAAGGGGGTCCAGGGGCACTCTAGAATTTTTTCACGCAATTTTCACGTGTGAGTGTGGTACGAAAAGTCTTTTTCACCCGACTATAAAGGGTCTCCGAAAACCACATTTAAAGGCCCTTAAATTAACAGTGTCCGTGATATTCCCAGAAAACTAACTTCGCTCTGATATACCTATGAAGGAATGACAAACCCCTAACCACTGCACCAGTAGCTGAATTGATAAATTTTGATCATTCATACCAAGGATAAATCAGTCATAGCATTCATGATTGAGATTTTGCAAAGTGTACTCTTTACAACTAGAATATTCGCGGGCGAAGCCGCGACGGGTAATGCTAGTAATTATTATTATTATGTTATTAGTTTTACGTCCCTTTTAACTACTCTGGATTTTAGAGACGCCGGGGTGCGGAATTTTCCCCGAAGGTGATCTTTAACGTGCCAGTAAATCTACTGACACGGCTCCCACACATTTGCGCACCCTCAAATGCCACCTGACTGCGCCAGGATATGAACCTCCAACCATGGGCCCAGCTAGCGAGAACGTTACCGCTGAGCCACGCAGCCAGCATATAAAAAAACAAGATGTTCAATAAAGAACATATAGCCTACTTTCTCCTAAATGTATGAGTATAGTTATAACTCGTTGTTATTATCAAAGAGTATAATATAATCATTTCTTGGTTGAAGACCTTAGAAACTATTTACCTCTACCAAACGCCACAACCTAGAAAAAAAACTACTACCATCATTGAAGAAAGATAGATAAGAAGTATCTCAAGAATGTTATGGATCTGAAGACATAATCGACCGGACTGGCTGCGTGGCTCTGCGGTAACGTTCTCGCTTGCTGGGCCCTAGGTTGCAGGTTCGTATCCTGGCGCAGTCAGCTGGCATTTGAGGGTGCACAAATGCGAGGGAGCCGTGTCAGTAGATTTACTGGCACGTTAAAGAACCCCTTCGGGCCAAAATTCCGGCACCCCGGCGTATCTAAAAGCAGCAGTAGTTAAAAGGGTCATAAAACAAATAACATTATTATTATTGTTATTTTTACATAATCGACCTGCCGTGGGCAACATCCAACTTTGAGTTGAGGCATGTCTTTACACGTCTGGTTGTGCATGGCTTTCACAACCCTAATAGAATTAAGAATCTTTCCGTGTCCCTACAAAGACGTGTGTATACAAACTATGTAGATATTTTCGATTGCTATTTGCCTGAAATAAAAGTATTAATAACCTGAACTAGTACCAGCGGCTAGAATTCAGTTACTATGTGAAATCGTTTTGTTCTTTACTTCAAATAACATTTTCAAATAACGCACAATAGGCTGTAACAAACCCTTTAAAATAAGAAGTAAAAATTTATCATAGTATCATCCTGTCATTCTTCAAATTCGATGCGCATAGAATGCCAATGGTATACTATCAATGGAGTACGATGTTACCAGTCGTGAAATCTAGTGGAGAAATATCGAACAATATAATCCTAACAGGGCGAGTGCATTATAGCGGCCATAAGAAGAAACTTTTCAATAAAATCTGGAAGTTAATAAGTAGGCCGGCGTGCAGTTACCTTTTTGGCTGCTAGATGTCTTGAGCAAATCTGCTGGCGAATTATGTTTTAATTAAATATATGTTTCGCACCATAATATGCACAATATAAGGCATAATTTTAAAATGTCTGAGTCATTACAAAGCAACAAATATGTAAAATTTCAAGCAAAACACCAAACTCTGATGGGGTTTGAACCATAGGCATGTGAATGACAGACTAACGCTTTACCACGGAGCCATTTGTGCCAACGAACATCGATCTATATAAAATGACTTACATAGAACTTGTTAGCAAATAATGATTTAGACCTAACGATTTCATCAGTGGAGTATATTATTTATGTATAAAGCATTTCATACTAAGTTTATTTATTTTGTATCAGTACGCTATATTGCATGCAATACTCAAATTAGTGAAATATAAGTCAGGCACAAGATATCCGCTGCCATCTTGTCTTCTTACCGAGATGGCTCAGCTTTTTAAAATCACTTCTGCACTATAGTATTACAAAATAAACTTTTAATTTCGAACGTGCCTCTTCCTTTAGAACAGTTAAATCGATTCTCGGCTCGATAATCGGAACTGGTGGGTCCCATGATATGGATTATAAAGTTTGCATAATTCGCACGGCCGCCATCCTGAAATGGTACGGCGGATGACCTTGTAGTTTGGTCACAAGACGCGTCCTATATGAAGGTATGTTATTACCAAATTTGGTAGAGATAGGATAATTTCGTTAGTCGCTATTTGATTTTACGTTTTTAACGTTTGAGTGGCCGCCATTCAGATTTGGTAAAGATGGCGGCAATATAAAACATGACACTGAGGTGCCCTTTGCTTGTTCTACCTCTGTACCAAATTTCGTTCAATTCGGTTTCACCGTGTTCGAATTGATAGGGGGGGGGACAGTCATTCAGAGTACACACACTCACACACACACACACACAGACTCACACACACACACATACACACACACAGACAGACACACAATTTTTGGCCCTGTAGTGATATCATAAGTCTACTTTCATTTTTTGCAAAAATCAAAAGTAGGCTAAAAATCCACAGCCTGCTTCCAGTCTCCGACCGGGTCAGGAATGGAATGAATGAAGCCCCCATCTAGCGGCGAGGATATGTAGTGTGCCGGCTGCCGAAGCCTGTCGCATTCCTCTGGGGCAATGACTAAATGAATGACAGATGAAATGAAATGATAGTGGAGAGTGTTGCTGGAATGAAATTGTGACAGGGAAAACCGGAGTACCCGGAGAAAAACCTGTCTGCCTCCGTTTCGTCCAGCACAGATCTCAAATGGAGTGACCGGGATTTGAACCACGGACCCAGCGGTGCGAGGCCGGCGTGCTGCCGCCTAAGCCACGGAGGCTCCGCAGCCAGTATAGGCTATAATAAAAGCAAATACTAAATATAAGTATAAATGACAGGTTTTTCAAAATGTCTAGATAGGCATTGCCTGTCGGAGGTGCCGCGCTTGCCACAGTGACATTCTCCAATTCCCTAATTGGTGCTGGCTTCTGCTTGCCGCATGATATTGTATTTTTTTTATAAACAATGGACTATGGGACGGGGTAAATGAATGTAAATATGTAGCCCAAGCTTTAATACGAACAAACGTTTTGGTATTCCATACTTCAAACAGAGAGATATTCAATTACAAACTGTCAGTTACCATTCTATTAAACGCGGAGTGGAAACAATTAATGTGCAAAACCAGAATTGTACCGCACAATTTTCATTGGAGCAGGAACATATACTCTTTTACATATTCCAACCTACCGACAGTAGTGGCTACGCGGGCTAAAGCGCTGCGTTAGGTCAAGGGGCCAAGCTCTCTGCTGACTCGGTAGACGCGTGGGTTCGAGCCCCACCGTCGGCTGTCCTTGAAATGGTTTTCCGTGGTTTCCCATTTTTCAACACCAGGCAAATGCTGGGACAGTACCTTCTGACAGGCCACGGCCGCTTCCTTCCACATCCTTGCCCAGTTTCATTCATCTTCATCCATTCCATCTCTCATCCCGAAGCGCAGGTCGCCCACGGGCGTCGACTAGAAAGACCTGCACTCGGCCTCTCAGGAGGCTACACGACAAAAAAAAATATTCCAACCTATGTAAGATATAATTACATGAATATAAGCGGCTTCGGTGGCGTAGTTGGTAGCATGCTGAACTGCAGTGACCAAGATAGCGGGTTCAAACCCGGCCGAAATCGTCGGATTTTTAAGAGCGTTAAAATCCTTCAGCATGCCTTCTTTTGGAGGGACAGTAAAGCCAGCGGTCCCATGTCATACATTTATCGCATGTAAAACATCCTTCCACTAACTAAACTTGTGTGAAGCTAAATTTTAGGTTGGATTTCTTTGAAACGCTCTATCAAAGTTCCAACGTTCACCACTAGGTGTCAGTGACATCTGGTAGCGAAAGTTAGAACTACTTGAAATTGAACGGAACTTGTAACTCACCCTATGGGTGTCCGCTTGAAGCAACTACAGCCTCTGGCGAGCCGAACATGTCCTCAGACATTCCCAGCACTAAAAGCCATACGCTAAATAAATAAATAAATAAATAACAATAAAAAACAAGATGTTCAGTCAAGAACATATAGCCTACTTTCTCCTAAATGCATGGGTATTGTTATAACTCTTTGTCCTTTTCAAGGAGTATGATTGAATGTTGGTTGTAGTAGCTTGTTGAAATACAACGTGCTATAGGGATATTAAACATGAATATGAGGTGCCCTTTCCTAGTGCTACCTCTGTACCAAATTTCGTTCAATTCGGTTTCACCGTGTTTGAATTGATAGGGGGAATCGATTTGCACACATACTTGGCCACCATCTGCAAACTATTGGGCTGATGTTCTTGCAGTTTGGTCAGAATATGTTTCCCACATAAAGATATGGTGTTGCAAAATTTGGTAGAGACTAGATTATTAAGTTGGTCATAATTACATTTTAGCTTTTAACATTTGGGTGGCCACGATTACGTTTCCGTCAAGATAGCGATGATATAAAACATGACACTGAGGTGCCCTTTGCTAGTGCTACCTCTGTACCAAATTTCGTTCATTCGGTTCCACCGTGTTCGAATTAATAGGGGGAATCAATTTTGACATAAAGATGGCCGCCATCCGAAAACTATTAGGCTAATGACCTATTAGATAGGTCAAAGGATGCTCCCTCCATAAAGGTATGTTGTTGCAAAGATTGGTAGAGATCGGATGGTTATATTAGTCGTAATTTGATTTAAGCTTTAAACATTTGTGTGGCCGCCATTACGTTTCTGTCAATATGGCGGCGATATTAATCATGACACTGAGATGCCCTTTGCTAGTGCTATCTCTGTACCAAATTTCGTTCCATTCGGTTTCACCGTGTTTGAATTAATAGGGGGAATCGATTCTGACACAAAGATGGCCGCCATCTGCAAACTATTAGGCGAATGACCTATTAGATTGGTCAAAGAATGCTCCCTCCATAAAGGTACGTAGTTGCAAAATTTGGTAGAGATCGGATCATTAGGTTAATCGTAATTTGATTTAAGCTTTGAACATTCGTGTGGCCGCCATTACGTTTCAGTCAAGATGGCGGCGATATAAAACATGACACTGAGGTGCCTTTTGTTAGTACTACCCCTGCACCAAATTTCGTTCCATTCGGATGCACCGTGTGCGAATTAATAGGGGGAATCGATTTTCACACAAAGATGGCCGCCATCCGCAAACTATTAGGCTGATGACCTATTAGTTTGGTCAAAGGATGCTCCCCCCAAAAGGTATGTTGTTGCAAAATTTGGTAGAGATCGGATGATTAGGTTAGTCGTAATTTGATTTAAGCTTTGAACATTTGTGTGGCCGCCATTACGTTTACGTCAAGATGGCGGCGATATAAAACATGACACTGAGGTGCCCTTCGTTAGTACTACCTCTGTACCAAATTTCGTTCCATTCGGTTGCACCGTGTTCGAATTAATAAGGGGAATCGATTTTCATACAAAGATGGCCGCCATCCGCACACTATTACGCTGATGACCTATTAGATTGGTTAAAGGATGCTCCCTCCATAAAGGTATGTAGTTGCAAAATTTGGTAGAGATCGGATGATTAGGTTAATCGTAAGATGATTTAAGCTTTGAACATTCGTGTGGCCACCATTACGTTTCAGTCGAGATGGCGGTGATATAAAACATGACACTGAGGTGCCCTTTGCTAGTGCTACCTCTGTAGCAAATTTTGTTCCATTCGGTTCCACCGTGTTCGAATTAATAGGGGGAATCAATTTTGACATAAAGATTGCCGCCATCCGCAAAATATTAGGCTAATAACCTATTAGATTGGTCAAAGAATGCTCCCTCCAGAAAGGTATGTTGTTGCAAAGTTTGGTAGAGATCGGATGGTTATGTTAGTCGTAATTTAACTTAAGCTTTGAACATTTGTGTGGCCGCCATTACGTTTCTGTCAATATGGCGGCGATATAAAACATGCCACTGAGATGCCCTTTGCTAGTGCTACCTCTGTACCAAATTTCGTTACATTCGGTTTCACCGTGTTTGAATTAATAGGGGGAATTCATTTTCACACAAAGATGGCCGCCATCCGCAAACTATTAGGCTAATGACCTATTCATTTGGTCAAAGGATGCTCCCTCTATAAGGGTATGTTGTTGCAAAATTTGGTAGAGATCGGATGATTAGGTTAATCGTAATTTGATTTAAGCTTTGAACATTTGTGTGGCCGCCATTACGTTTCCGTCAAGATGGCGGCGATATAAAACACGACACTGAGGTGCCTTTTGTTTGTCCTACCTCTGTACCAAATTTCGTTCCATTCGGTTGCACCGTGTTCGAATTAATAGGGGGAATCGATTTTCACACAAAGATGGCTGCCATCCGCAAACTATTACGCTGATGACCTATTAGTTTGGTCAAAGGATGCTCCCCCCATTAAGGTATGTTGTTGCAAAATTTGGTAGAGATCGGATGATTAGGTTAATCGTAATTTGATTTAAGCTTTGAACATTCGTAAGGCCGCCATTACGTTTCCGTCAAGATGGCGGCGATATAAAACATGACACTGAGGTGCCTTTTGTTAGTACTACCTCTGTACCAAATTTCGTTCCATTCGGTTGCACCGTGTTCGAATTAATAGGGGGAATCGATTTTCACACAAAGATGGCCGCCATCCGCAAACTATTACGCTGATGACCTATTGGTTTGTTCAAAGGATGCTCCCCCCATAAAGGTATGTTGTTGCAAAATTTGGTAGAGATCGGATGATTAGGTTAGTCGTAATTTGATTTAAGCTTTGAACATTTGTGTGGCCGCCATTACGTTTCCGTTAAGATGGCGTCAATATAAAACATGACACTGTGGTGTCCTTTGCTAGTGCTACCTTTGTACCAAATTTCGTTCAATTCGCTTTCACCGTGTTCGAATTGATAGGGGGGGGACAGACACTCAGAGTACACACACTCACACACACACAGACACACACACACACACAGAGACTCACACACACACATACACACACACAGACTCACACACACACATACACACACACAGACAGACACACTTTTTTCGCCCTGTGTTGATCTCATAAGTCTACTTTCATTTTTTGCAAAAATCGAAAGTAGGCTAATACACATGAATATATTCTCATATTTCCTTTTTAAGGCATCTTTTAATACTTTTCATTCGTTATCTTGAATGGACTCCTGATTTTTCGTCTTTTCACCGAAACTCATTTTGCTTGCTGGCTCCACTCCACAAAGAGCCTTTATCAAACATTAAACACATTTCACACCCTGTGGACCATCTCAAGATATGGTTAAAGAAAAATGGACTGATTTATAGGAATATACAATACCAACTAAAATATTATTAACAAAGCTTTGCTCTTAATAACATTAATTTCTTTCCTTTTTAACAACATCGCTGAAGAAGGCCATAACACGGCCGAATCTGGTATATTTCATTAATTAATGTATATTAATTTATCTTTATTGCCTAAGGTGTAATAAATTAACTAAATATCCAATGGTATTCATTTAGACAACCGAATAATCTTTCAATTGTACGTCGAAAAGTGGAGGTAGATTCTCGACCTCATTGATTAACTTTGCCGTATCAAACATACTGTGGCGCTATAGGTTTACACGTGAATCACATCAGGAGGCTACCGACGCAAGTAAACTGCTTGCAAAACGCCATGTGTAGTTCAGTTAGCCTCTAGAGCTGAGCCATCCACAGTCAGTGCTAAGAGCGCTTTGGTGGAACGTAGTTTCGAAAGTGGTGGGAGGAGCTTGACTGGCTGAGCGAAGTGAGCAGTGAGCATCAGTCGCTAGTCCAGCCCAATGCGCTTTGTTGACAGCGTGTCAGTAAATCAGTTTCGCAGTGGTCAAGGCCAAACATCATACAAACATATGGAGTGGTGAAGCAGCGGCCTTTAAAGCAGAATGAGAACTTGCATTTGTCTGTACAGCTTATAAAGGATGAAACAGGCGCGGATTCAAGGGGGGGGGGGGGGGGGGTCACGGGGGTCATGACCCCCCCCCCCAAACGGAGACCAAATTTTTTTGCAAACTCAAAAAACGAAAACACAATTACCAGACAAATAAAACTTAACGAATTTTAACTGAAAAACAGGTTTTTACCCTACTTTCGATTTTTGCAAAAAATGAAAGTAGACTTATGAGATCAACACAGGGCGAAAAAAGTGTGTCTGTCTGTGTGTGTGTATGTGTGTGTGTGAGTCTGTGTGTGTGTCTGTCTGTGTGTGTGTGAGTGTGTGTACTCTGAATGTCTGTCCCCCCCTATCAATTCGAACACGGTGAATGCGAATTGAACGAAATTTGGTACAAAGGTAGCACTAGCAAAGGACACCTCAGTGTCATGTTTTATATCGCCACCATCTTTACTAAAACTGAATGGCGGCCACTCAAACGTTCAAAACGTAAAATCAAATAACGACTAACCAAATCATCCGATCTCTACCAAATTTGGTAACAACATACCTTCGTATAGGGTGCGTCTTGTGACCAAACTACAAGGTCGTCCGCCATACCATTTCAAGATGGCGGCCGTGCGAATTATGCAAACTTTATAATCCATATCATGGGACCCACCAGTTCCGATTATCGAGCCGAGAATCGTTTTAACTGTTCTAAAGGAAGAGGCACGTTCGAAATTAAAAGTTTATTTTGTAATACTATAGTGCAGACGTGATTTTAAAAAGCTGACCCGATTCACTAATAAGACAAGATGGCAGCGGATATCTTGTGCCTGACTTATATTTCACTAATTTGAGTATTGCATGCAATATAGCGTACTGATATAAAATAAATAAACTTTGTATGAAATGCTTTATATATAAATAATATACTCCAGTGATGAAATCGTTTAGTATAAATCACTATTTGCTAACAAGTTTTATGTAAGTCATTTTATATAGAACGATATTCGTTGACACAATTAGCTCAGTGGTAGAGAGTTAGCCTATCGCTCAAATGCCTATGGTTCAAACCCGATCAGAGCTAGTTTTTTTTGCTTGAAATTTTATATGTTTATTGATTTGTAATGACTCAGATGTTTTAAAATTAAGCGTTATATTGTGCATATTATGGTGTAAAATATATATTTAATTAAAACATAATTCGTCAGCAGATTTACTCGAGACATCTAGCTGCCAAAAAGGTAACTGCACGCCGACCAGATTTTATTGAAAAGTTTCTTCTTCTGGCCGCTAGAATGCACTCGCTCTGTTAGGATTATATTGTTAGATATTTCACCACTAGATATCACGACTAGTCTACGTGGGGCTCCATTGATTACTATACCATTTGCATTCTATGCGCATCGAATTTGAAGAATGACAAGATGATACTACGATACATTTTTACTTTCTATTTTAAAGGGTTTGTAACAGCCTATTGTGCGTTATTTGAAAATGTTAATTGAAGTCAAGAACAAAACGATTTCACATAGTATCTGAACTCTACCGTTGGTGCTAGTTCAGGATATTAATTAATACTTCTATTTCAGCCAAATAGCAATCGAAAATATCCACATAGTTGGTACACACACGTCTCTGTAGGGTCATGGAAAGATTTGTTAATTCAATTAGGGTTGTGAAAGTCATACGCAGCCAGACGTGTAAAGACATGCCTCAACTCAAAGTTGGATGTTGCCCGCGTCAGGCCGATTATGTAATAATAATAATAATAATAATAATAATAATAATAATAATAATAATATTAATGTTATTGGTTTTACGTCCCTTTTAACTACTGTTGCTTTTAGAGACGCCGGGGTGCCAGAATTTTGTCCCGAAGGGGATCTTTAACGTGCCAGTAAATCTACTAACACGGCTCCCTCACATTTGTGCACCCTCAAATGCCAGCTGACTGCGCCAGGATACGAACCTGAAACATACGGTCCAGCAAGCGAGAACGTTACCGCTGAGCCACGCCGCCAGTCCGGTCGATTATGTCTCCAGATCCATAACATTCTTTAGATACTTCTTATCTTTCTTTCTTCAATGATGGTAGCAGTTTTTATCTAGGTTGTGGCGTTTGGTAGAGGTAAATCGTTTCTAAGGTCTTCAACAAAGAATAGTTCTATTATACTCTTTGATAATAACAACGAGTTATAACTATACTCATACATTTAGGAGAAAGTAGGCTATATGTTCTTTACTGAACATCTTGTTTTTTTTTTCTTCATTTTATTCAATACTGAATTATCTTTATTGGAATTATTATGTTCTGTTACAACTGTACATATTTACAACTTCAAACCTCTTGTATAAAAACTATTAGTTATACAACAAAATCAACTCGTCTATTTTGTTTAGCAAACCTTGTGATTACCGAATCGATGTTTATAGTGATGTCACGATGAATGTGCAGCAATGCACGGATAGGAAACTGGGGCTTTTTTCGCACCAAAAATTTTTGCCGACCTCCAAACCGCAAGCTTGGTTGGCAATATAAGCTGTGACTTTCTCCCTTTGTCGGTACCAACTCGACTTGCCGAAACTGTAACGTACCTTGATCCTTTTCTCGAAGCTCGATGTAAAAGTCGCAAAACACGCCGTTGCAATTTGTACGAATATTTTTGGTGCGCTAAACGCATCAAATTTCTATCCATGTAGCTTGCAAAAAAATTGGTCCGGTTTTGTACGTTTGGTTATTTTGTGATTGCGTTTTTAGTGATACCATTTTTCTTAACAATTTCGATTCTCTGACTCCCCCCCCCCCCCCCGCCTCCCCCCCCCCCCCGCAAGGCCAAACTCTAGATCAATTCTCTGACCCCCCCAAAACCAAACTCTAGATCCGCGCCTGGGATGAAAAGTCACTCAAGGTCTATACTATCTGTTCATATTGGTAAAATGTTGTTGAATTTCCCTCTCTAATTTGTTCATATTTCAGTTTGGAATAAATCATAATATTCTTTACTTAACACTTGCGTTCGTTTCTTGCACATTCCATACATCGGAGTACCATTCGATTTGTATATGCGGTATATTTTATGGCAAAATAGCCCTATCAATATGATGTGAACAATGCCACAAAAGCCGTCGGCCGCACGACTGTACGTACGTGTGTAGTCAGCGCGGTCCGAACATCGTCCGTCTGTCTCAGGTCTCCTCGCTGCCACACTGTAGTGGTGGTAGGGGAAGGAGCACTAGTCTGACTGCTCAGTGTTCCCCGAGCGCAATGACTGGATGGCCCTGCTCTAGAGGCTTGATTCCCAACCGGCGGCTTTCGCACGCCTCCCCCCGCGTCCGTGTACACAGACCAATTCATTACTCAAGGTTCTAAAACAAAAGTTTGGTGCTTTTCAGTCGGTCAACACGAATGTACCTAAGGCAACACTGAAAAATGGCTTCAAACATCATAATACTCAAGGTTCTGTCAGACGGCGCTGGGGAAGGCGGACGAATTGCGGCGTTTTACCCGCACGTGTAGAATGGCCCTTTAACTTGGCATTTAGAAAAGTCCGATATACCGAGCAAATCAATGGTTGACATTTTTCACTCGCGAATGGCACTTAGTAACGTCAGATATAGCGAGGAAATCAGTGAATTGGCAAAGCTGTCACGTTGAGCTATTTCACATTGCAGGACCACTTATTGACTTGTTTGGAGTTTAAAACACCAATCCATTGCGACATATACTGTAGATCGAAGAAATGTTGGACGTCTACTTCAATATTAGATGTAATCGCAAGTGCAATTTGAACAATGCCAGTAGCATTGATCAGAAGTAAGACAAATATAGCTGTTGTTTGTTCAATCTTCCGCCGTTTGCTGGCAGCTGATCTTGATGTCTCAGCCAATGAGTTCATAATGGCGTGTGAAATGACTGCAATGTTGCGCAATATTGGCCAACTCAACTGAGGTGTGTATAGATATGAAATTAATTATACCTGAAACAAATTAGTCTTTACTAAAAAAAAAAAAAAAACCCGCGGTGCTATAGCCCATGAAGGGCCTAGGCCTACCAAGCGACCGCTGCCCACCCATTTGGCCTTCAGATTATGGGGTGGAGCGTGGTCAGCACGTCGGATCCCCTCGGCCGTTATTGTTGGTCTCCGTGACCGGGGCACTGCCTCACTATCAGACGGCTACTCAATTATCTCCACGAGACTGAGTGTACCCCGTTCCAGCCCTCACGTCAGTTTCTAAAATATCCGATGGAGCCGGGAATTGAACGCAGGGCATCCGGGCGCGACGCAGGAGCGCTGGTCCAACACCACGTGGCCGGCCCTTACTGACAAAATCCAATTGGAATCTAAATGGTATTAAACAAAACCACCAATAGTCAATAAATACATTATTATGAGTTTTTAATGTACCAGGACTAGTTTCGACCACAGTGTGATCATCATCAGCAACCTTAACAAGTTGTGGTAAGAAACCATTAAAAAATAGAGTTGTGAGTAATTAAACAATAATTATTTCTATTGGACTATGCTGTCGGTTAGCATTAAATTTGTTCCGATAAATTTATAGCCACATTTGTCGGCCTATTCTCGTTGTAGTCGTTTGGAATAGGCGGACACTATTCTCCATGTAGCCGTTTGGAATAGACCGACAATCGTGGCTTTACATTTGCTAGATGTCGAGAGTAGAAGTCTCAATTCCATCTGTCAGTTTTTTCAAATTCACAACCATCCCTCACGGCTTTATTGACTAGTTTGAAAACAGTATCTTCATAGTGTTTTTGAAAATTCTATTTAGTTACTTTATTTAATCAAATTATTTTAAATTATTTTAATATTGTATAAACGCAGAAGAAGATATCATCGTATATCGAAACATGCACCAACATTTGAATACAATTTGTGTTGATTGGCGGAGCATTTTAATTATCTATTAATCATTACGGTAATTTTCTTACATTTTCCTATAAAGGTAAATGTTTTTGCTTTTTACAACGTCATTTAACCAAACATTATTTTTAATAACAGAAATCAAATTATTTGAAAATAATTGATGTATCAAATCAAATACAGGGTTAATCAAAATGATTGTCGGGGTTACAAATATTCAGAACACACAGTGCAATTGACGTAGGAAGATGAATCGTGTTTTAATGTGTACTGTAACTCAAAAAGTTTTTTATACGCATTACAAATGCTCGATATGTGCGCCTCTGGTCACCCTACACACATCAACTCGAAAGTCCATCTCTTCCCACACACGCCCCAACATGTCAGTGGTGATGGTGTCGAAGGCGGCTCGGATACGCTGCTTCAGTTGCAGAATATTCGCCGGTAGAGGAGGAACAACAACTGATCCATGACATACCCCCACAGGAAGAAGTCACACGGTGTTAAATCTGGTGACCTTGGTGGCCAGGGTAAGAGCATCTGATCATGTTCCGTTCCACATCCGATCCGTAGTCTTGGAAGTTCTTGATTTAAGAATGCTCCAACTTTCCCGTGGAAATGAGGCGGTTCACCATCCTGTTGCAGCACGTAATCGTCCTTGTCGTCACTCAACTGGGGTAACAGCCATTCAGTGAGCATGTCCAGGTAAATCAGCCCTGTCACTGTCTTTTCACGGAAGAAGAAGGGGCCGTCGACCTTCGTCTTTGAAACGGCACAGAACACATTCACTTCCGGTGAGTCACGCACGTGCTCCACATAACAATGGGGGTTAGTTGTCCCCCAAATTCAAACGTTTTGTTTATTCACCTTACCACTCAGATGGAAAGTGGCTTTGTCACTGAAAACTAGCCTGTGACGAAAATGACTGTTGTCTTCTTCTTCCTCTTCAAAACCTTGTTGCAGTTCCATGCAAAAATTCCAGCGTAGGACTTAGTCATTGCCTGTAAAAGCTTGGCGCAGTTGTAGGCGATATGGCTTTACATGCAGACGCTTTCGTAACACACGCCATACGGTGGTTTGAGGAACATGCCCCTTGTAGTCGATTTCTTAGGCAGGGGCGGCTGCACCTTATGTACTGAAGTGCTGCAGCACATTGTTTGATTTGAAAATAAATTACTTTAATAATATTATCTACAATCAAATACAGCGCATTAAAAACACTTCAGTCAAAGAATAGGAGATATATGTCAACTCCCCTCACAACGACGTAGCCTAACTAGTCGTGCGCTTCACTCCGCGTCCGGCATTGGCTGTGCATATCGCAGCTCAGCGAGAATTTCTAAGTTTATTTTCAGCAAACATGAACTCTGCCTTTTGCGCATGCGTGCCCAACCTTTCCGTTGGGACTAGAGCCAAACTTCACAGCGATTCCCCGCTCAAACACAGAGAGGCAGCACTGGTCATACGAAATGAGATCGTGACAGGTCTCTAGAGTCTGTGGTAGCATTTAAGAGGGATTCGCTCAAAGCGAACGGGAGAAAATATTAGAGGTAGGCATCAACTGTTATCACCAGAAGGTCTCTTAATCTCACAACTTAGGTCTACAGCCACATTTTGTAAATCGATGCACTATTTCCAGAGTATGAACCTGCCATATTTGGCGGAAACGATAGTAAAATGGCCGCCACGGGCTCCTATTGGCTGGATTTTGACAAATAGCAGCAAACGTTGCAAGCGCAATGCTCACGATTCAGTCGCTTGTTAGCTGCTGTCTGTGTCTGAGTTAGTTTAATTGTCATCGTTTCGTTTACTTTTAGCATCGAGTTTTAATATTTTTGTTTCCAGTCACGGCAGTCGATACTAACTTACGAGTACAGCACAAGTTACTGTTTCCTGTCACACCGTAGTGTTCAAATTACCGTCTACAAATCTGCAATGTAAAACACGGCAATAATGACGCTACAGAGCGGCTTGTTTGTGTGCTCGGCTAAATACTTATTTACCTTAACGTTACGTTTGTGGAATGACAAAGGCTGTTCGGTATTGACCGTACTGAATCGTGATACAGTGAGTGAGCGAGTGAGCTTAGTGTTATTATGATGTTGTTGCTGTGTTCAACTGCTGTAAACTGTGAATGACCTCCACCCAGAATGTGTTTCATCTTGAAGGATCATTGCATGGTGAGAGTTGATATATTCATCATCAGATTACTTTGTACCGTATTTTGTATTACCGTTAGTCTATATTTGTATAGCTGTTTGGCCTCTTTCTCGTATGTATTGAATAACGGTGATAAAAGTAGCACAGCTTCGGTGTGTTATTTATTTGTTTATATACCGTATTTCTCTAATTCTTGGGGCGTGGTGGCGCAGCGGTCCAGCTGTATGCCTCTCACCAAGGCGGACCGGGTTCGATTCCCGGTCAATGCATGTGAGATTTTCGATGTGAAATGCCATGTCCTGTGGTTCGGATTCCACGTTAAACGGAGGTCCCGTGGCTTATGATCGTGAGATTAACGGTCACGTTAAACTACAAGCTTCCTCTAATTCTCTATTTGAATGTCCTCGGCATTGACTCAGGATCGACATTTGCATTTACATTTTATTGCGCATAATAATACCGGCATTTGGACATTTTGAAATCTATTGGAATAAAGTACAGGGATAGGATGGCGATATACACTATATACAGAAACCAGACAGCAGTCATTAGAGCTGAAGGACATGAGAGAGAAGCTGGTATTCAGAAATGTGGAAGGCAAGGCTGCAACATATCACCCATACTTTTCAATCTTTACATTGAACAAGCAATGAAGGAAATTGGAGAAAAATTTAAAGTCGGAGTGAAGATTCAAGGAGAAATAATTTCAACTCTGAGATTTGCTGATGACATCGTCATCTTGGCCGACAAGCCTGAGGATTTGAATGAGTTTTTGAATGGTATGGACTCCGTCTTACGGAAAGAATTCATGATGAAAATTAATAAATGTAAAACAAAAATACTGGAATGCAGCCGAAATAAATCAGAAACCTCTATGGACATCAAATTGGCAGGGGAAAAGCTGAAGGAAGTAGGAGACTTCTGTTACTTACGAAGCAAAATAACCAGTGATGGACGAAGCAAAGAGGATATAAAAAGTAGGTTGGCTCGGGCAAGAAAAGTCTTTCTACAAAAAAGGAATCTGTTGACATCGAATATAGATTTAGGTATTAGGAAGTCATTTTTGAAAGCCTTTGTCTGGAGCGTGGCGCTCTATGGAATTGAAACTTGGACTATTGGTGCAGCAGAAAAGAGGAGAATTGAAGCATTTGAAATGTGGTGTTACAGGAGAATGATGAAGATCAGATGGGTAGATAGGGTGACAAACGAAGAGGTATTAAGACGAGTGGGAGAGGAGAGATGTTTCTGGCGACTGCTAATGAAGAGAATAGATAGGTTAGTAGGACACATACTAAGACACCCAGGAATAGCAAGCTTAGTTATGGAAGGAAGGGTTGAGGACAAGAACTGTAGGGGTAAACCAAGGTTAGAATTTGTTAAACAGATTACTTCGGATGTAGGATGTGGTAGCTATGTAGAGATGAAACGATTAGCTCAAGACAGGGAGGCATGGAGGGCTGCATCAAACCAGTCAAAAGATTGAAGACTCAAACAACAACAACAACAGTACCGAAATAATGTCCGAAGTTTAGCCCTGTGTATATTTGAATCAGCTGATCTACATCAACCATAAAAACTTGGCAACACAGCTCAGCTGTTCCAAGCTCCCGTCATTTCCTTCACGTACTTTCTTTTGAAATACAGAGTATGAAAATCCACAGCCTGCTTCCAGTCGACCGACCGGGTCAGGGAATGGAATCAATGAAGCACCCATCTAGCGGCGAGGATATGAACTGTGCCGGCTGCCGAAGTCTGTCGCACTCCCCTGGGGCAATGATTAAATGAATGACAGACGAAATGAAATGATAGTGAAGAGTGTTGCTGGAATGAAATTTGTGACAGGGAAAGCCGGAGTACCCGGAGAAAACCCTGTCTGCCTCCGCTTTGTCCAGCACAAATCTCACATGGAGTGACCGGGATTTGAACCACGGATCCAGCGGTGAGAGGCCGGCGTGTTACCGCCTAAGCTACGGAAGCTTGAAATACAGAGTATAACAATTATAATTATGTTTCTAATTCTTATTTTTTGAAGGGTGGTATGGGTTACAGTACTCATCTTGTTTTCTGCACCAGCCGCCACTGTTCTTAGGACTACGGAGATAAACGTCCCTGATCCGATTTACGTCACCTTCTGACACGCGGGGACGGCCAAGGCTTTTCCCATTACACAAGCAACCGGTATTCACGAATTGCGCATACCATTCCCGTACGTAATACGAAAATGGCGCTGGACTATGGAAACGGACCGGTGTTGATGAAATTCAAGAGTGAAAAGCGCCTTCTCCTTACTGCTGCTGCGTGGCTCAGGGGTAACGTTCTCGCTTGCTGAGCCCAAGGTTGCAGGTTCGAAACCTGGCGCAGTCAGCTGGCATTTGAGGGTGCGCAAATGCGAGGGAGCCGTGTCAGTACATTTACTGGCACGTTAAAGATCCCCTTCTGGGCAAAATTCCGGCACCCCGGCGTCTCTAAAAGCCAGTGTAGTTAAAAGGGACGTAAAACCAATAACATTATTATTATTATTATTATTACCGCTGACCGCCATTTTGTCAAATACTGCTGTTACAGCCATCTGGTGCTTATAGCCTACATGGTACTAAATCGATGTAGAACAAAACTTGGAGAGTTAGTGTAACCGTTACTGCAACAATAACTATGGTATGTTGTCCACTGTTTCTTCAACAAATTCACGAAACCCCGACAATCATTTTGAATAACCCTTATAGTATGTTGTTTCTAGTAAATTATATTCTAAAACAACTTATAAGAGAACTGTGTTGCTCTCAAGATTTTGTCAAATTGAATATGTAGGCTAATATAACAGCTTAAGCATTCACGGCCGGCATGTGTTCTCATGACAGGTGTAGTAGCTATTTGAGAGTTATATTACCAGTCATAAAGGCTGGAAGGAGCAATTCCAGGGTTCCAGGGCAGTTAAGCCCTTCATTATGTCTTCACTGTTAAGGGTAGCGCGTAATTTACAGTGTTATTTCCCCCAAGAAGATGAAATATTAACCTTATGACTGTGCCTTGCACAACAATTACACACATTACAATTAAAGACAGACATCGAGGCTTTCAGAAACAAATTTTCAAAACTTTTATTTTTTTTATTTTCAAATTTTTCCTTGCTTTGAGTTGTCCTTCGCGCCAGATCTTCTATAAAACAAGAAGTTCCATGAAGAACCATACAGCCTACTTTTCATGCCAATGATTATTCTACAGTATATGAACCTATCTAGAATAATGACGAAATTAAGTTGGTAATATCGACATATCTAATTAGTTCAAAATATACCTGGTATAATGTAGCCTAATAGAGCACTACATTTGGCAGCCCTGGCGACTGAACATTTCTTAGTTCAATCTCTTAAGGTACAGAATACAAAATTTGGTTGAAGTCCAATGGACGTTACATGCAGTTAGACACTGGATCTATCAGCACGCGTAAAAGCATGTTGCCAACAATACCATGCGTGTACTGGTCAGAAATAATCTGAATTATTATGATATCTTGTTGTGCCAATTTTGGATGAAATCCATTTGTTAGTATAGAAGTTACATGTATTTTAAAATTGGACATCTCAGCAGGCATAGAATCATGTTGGCAGCACTGCCTTGTATTAATTACTCCAAATTAATCTAGAATGTCAGGTGCTATACGTGTGCAAAGTATAGAGCTGTTGCCTTGCATACTTTCTGGTATATTGATATTAGTGTAAAATAAATATAGACAGCATTTATTAACAGTTGGCAGCCCTGATTGCTCTTAATAATACTTATAGTCATATCTGTTATGGTACACATAGCACATACGAAATTTGGTTGAAATCCAACTGATAGTATAGAAGTTACATGTATTTAAAAATTGGTCGTTTCAGCAGGCTTATATTCATGTTGGTAGAACTGACGTATATAAGTTACTCGAAATTAATCTAAAATGTCAGAATATACGTGTGCATAGTATAAAGCTGTTGGCTTGCATACTTTCTGATATATTGGTATTTGGATAAAAAAATAAAGAGAGCAATTATTAACAGTTGGCAGCCCTGGTGGCTCTTAAGAATACGCTCAGTCATATCTATTTATGTACAGATATTACATACAAAATTTGGTTGAAATCCAATTGATAGTGTAGAAGTTATATGCATTTAAACATTGGACCTATCAGAAGCCTTAAAATTATTTTGGCAACACTGTCATGGTTGGTCTCCTGGAAATTAAACTGAAATAGTATTATCTACATGTGTGCCAATTTTGGAATAGCTCCCATGCATACCTTGCAAGATATCCAACATGTAGCTCAAATTTCTAGTGCGTTTTTTCAGCAGTTGGTAGCACTGACATCATTTTCAAATATGGACGTGAGATATTCCGGTGCACATCTTTACTCATACTAAATTTGGTTTTGATTGCTGCAGCCGTTTAGG
Organism: Meconema thalassinum; assembly: GCA_946902985.2. Classification (NCBI taxonomy): domain Eukaryota; kingdom Metazoa; phylum Arthropoda; class Insecta; order Orthoptera; family Tettigoniidae; genus Meconema; species Meconema thalassinum. The sequence continues at coordinate 595,657,361 of OX336388.2, read as the reverse complement.
AGTTGATAGGGGGGGGGGACGACGCACACAGCCAGACAGACCGACAGACAGAAGGACAGACAGACAGACACACATTTTCCCGGATCGATCTCATAAGTCTACTTTTTCCTCATTTTTGCAAAATGTGAAAAGTAGGCTAAAAATAACCCCTTGCACTACAGCCCATGAAAAGCCTAGGCCTACCAAGCCACCGCTGCTCAACCATTTGGCCTGCAGATATTGGGGTGACGCGTGGTCAGCGCGTCGGGTGCCCTCGGCCGTTAATCTTAGTTTACGTGACCGGGGCGCTGCCTCACTGTCAGACAGCTACTCAATTGTCCTCACGATGCTGAGGGCACCCCGTTCCAGCCCTCACGTCAGTTTCTAAAATCCCTGACGGAGCCGGGAATTGAACCCGGGGCCTCCGGGTGAGAAGCAGGTGTGCTACCCCATCACCACGGGGCCGGCGCCAGATCTTCTATGCTTGTAAGAAATATTTAACTTACTTATGTTAAATCTACAAATTGTTTGTTGTTATTGTTAATTTCTTTTTAGGGTCTTGGGAAATCTTGGTCATCAGACCTGTATAGTTGGGTGATTATTGAATTGTCTGATAATCTGTATTTATGTGATGAATTTAGTAGTGTGTGTAACCGTATTAGGGACGGGAATGGAGTAGGTGCTCTGGGACTTGTATGGTACTATCCCAGGATTTCCCAGGAGGGAGTGTGGGAATATCCGGGAGAAAACCACACTCAGGAGAGCCACTACTAGTGGTGGGAATCGAACCTACTATCTCCGGACTTAGTGCAGCAGGCCATCGCGGCACGATTTAATAACCACGGCTACGCCGCGGGACATCTGCAAATTGAATCTCAGCCATCGACACATCTGTTTTCATTTTGGCTTGACTTGTTTCCTTAGAATCCTAGGTAGAATATACGGACTCGACAAAATGGCTTTGGTAATGACTACCGTACAGTGTCGAAAAACCGCATTTCATATTCATAGGGCGTGAAAAAGACCCGTGGCGTAGCTGTGGTCGTTAAATCATGCACCATGACCGCGCGGGCATCTGCACTAAGTCCGTAGATCGTAGGTTCGAATACCGGCACTAACTGAGGCTATCCTGAGTGTGGTATTCCCCTGTTTTCTTCCTCACTCACTCCAGCCAAATCCCGGGGTAGTACCTTATTTCAAGTCCCGGGGCGCCTACCTCATCCCTGTCCCTAATACAGTTGCACACACTGGAACAGTTATCACATACATACAGGTTATGAGACAAATACAACACACACCCAAACAGACTGGGTTGGTGACAAGATGACCAAAGCCCCTAAAAATGAACAACAACAACAACAAGCACATGCTACTACAGTCATCACAGATGCACAAGTTATCAGACAAGTTGAACATACACCCCAGCACATGTGGCTGATGACCAAGATATCCCATACCCCTAAGAAGAATTAACAACATCTTTTGTTGAATTTATAAACCTCGTTCAGTGTGAATTTTAGATTTCAGAAAAATATACCACAGTCTTCAAGGCCAGGGCATTTCCATAAATATCCATTTACTTTTAAGCCACGCAGCAAAATACTTGCACCAGTAAATCTCGATATTCCCCTCCGCTGAGAATAACATGGAGTCTACGTCCTGTCTTGCGTCTTCTTAAATTTCATGTAACGCAGACTTATTATTCACCAAGTTTACAAACTTTTCGCTTCCAGGGAAAACTTAATGTGTTCTGTATTTTCAACTCCTACGCTGAAAGAAGAGAACTTTCCATGCTGGAGCGATTACTTGATAGTGTCTGGCTTCGTGGCTAAGCGGATAACCTTGTGTTTATATAAATATTTACGATTTTTAAAACATATAAAGACTTAGTCGAATATCACCTTACTTTTATATGATTTATGTGTTATAAACGTTTAATAATTTTTGTCACCCACTCATGTAAATAGTTCCTAAAGTGACGGTTTATTCGCTGTACTGTAAGTCTTTCTTATCACCATTTTAGCTTTTCCGTACATCAAAATTATATTGCAATATATAAGTAGGCCAAAAAAAATTATGACAAATCAGGAATTTTCAGGCTCTACTCACGAGAACATGTATACCAACTTAACAGCTGCGACCCATAAATATCCCTTACATTAGCCAACTGCTGTAACGTAATGTACGTTAAAATACGCAGGGCAATTGGAAAGAGCCAGCCATCCGAACAGGCATTTTGCGTTGTAACTAACGAGCTTTTGAATGTAAACCTCCACCCACTTCAACGCTGAAGTTCAGTATTTTTTAGAAAATCACGCAAGTGTCACGTTATAAACATTTATTTTTTTTATTTTCCAAACAGGCCATCAGCTTCCTTACAATTTAACTTAATGCATTTGCAGGAAATAGGCTGCTGACCGGAGTAGCTCAACGCACAAACATTCAGGATAATGGGATCAACCTCTCTCCAAACTCAGGGGGCGTGGTGGCTCAGCGGTCTAGCTGTATGCCTCTCACCAAGGCGGTCCGGGTTTGATTCCAGGGCAATGCATGTGAGATTTTCGAAGTGAAATGCCATGTCCTGTGGTTCGGATTCCACGTAAAAAGGATGTCCCGTGGCTCTTGATCTCAAGATTAACGGTCACGTTAAACTACAACCTTCCTTTTTTTTCTCTCCAAACTCGATGGAACCCCAACGTTGGCTGTTTTGAAATGGATTTCAGTGGTTTCCCATTTTCAACCCCAAATCTAATGCCTGATAACAAGCCACAGCCTCCAACTTCCAACTCCTGTCTGGTTTCATTCTTGGCTGTCACTCTGGTGGTCCGGGTTCGATTCAAGGCTCTGACAAGATATTTAATTCAGGTCTGAGGACTGGAACGGGGTACACTCAGTATCGCGAGCGGAAAATGAGAAGAGGTGGATTAGATTCCCATCTCGGCCATCCTGGAAGTGGTTGTCCATGGTTTCACATTTCTACTCCAGGCAAATGCCGGAATGGTACCTAACTTAAGGCCACAGCCTCCTTCTTTCCAATCCTAACCTGAATTACAAATACGCACACTACTACATACACCACAATAACACAAGTTATCAGACAAATTCTGCATACACACCCAAGTACAAGGGGCTAAATGACCACGATGTCCATGACCCTCAAATGAAACAACAACAACAAGAACCAAAAACTCACCGAACAAAAATTACTGAACTTAGGAGCTCTGTATGATATACCATATTATTATGGTGTTATATCGGTACCAGGTGGAGGTGATCATGTGACTCTTCATTGTTGGCAAACGAACATGGCAGTGTGAAGTCATGTGTGTCTGTGTTGTAGTCGTAAAGCTGCAGGTCTTCAAATAATCAAACAACACCGTAAGTGGTCAAAGCGGACTGTAATATGATTCAACAAGTCGCTATTTTGCTTCTTTTGAAATAGGTCATGATATGAACTTAATCATATTTTTAGCCTATTTTCATTTTTTGAAAAAAATAGGCTTATGAGATCACCTTTTATCCGTGTGTGTCCGTGTGTGTGTGTTCCCCTAATAACTTCTCACCGGCGGGAGCAATTTCAATGAACCTCAGTAAGGTCATAGTACTGTACAAGTTTGGCCGACCCGACCATGCCCTTCAAATTTATTACGTCTCACCAATCCAACATGGCGGCTGTGCGAAATATTTCACCCGCATTCTATATCTCCGAAACTATTACTCATATTACCCTGACATTTTGTACGGTGACAAAGGGCACAACTAGATGTTCACCTATGTGACTTTCAAAAACCATTTAACTACAAAACGAACATGGCGTACAAGCGAAGTTGAAACATTTAAATATACTTTTCTCGCGATTTAACTATTCGAGCGTAGTGAAACTTGGTACGGTATATGCTTATATAAACTGGCATCTAATTCATTTAAATTATTTTCATAACCACAAGATGGTGGCTGAGCGGAATTTTAAAATCTCGTTTTTATTTCGTGTGTCCTAATAATGCGATTGAAGTTTGAATAAAACAACTACACAATAATCTTCATGTAATAGTACACAACTCTAAGGCCTATAAATAAAAATCCAAATTGGTGGCATTCCAAAATATTTAGACGGTTCTCAATATCTACGAATCTATTATAGCAATCAAACTGAATTTTTTTATGTTAAGGAGGCTATGAACGTAAGTTCGCCTGTAGGACTTTCAATAACCTGGTGAGCATAAATCCAACATGGCGACGACGTGAAATATAAATATTTAAATGGTCGTTTCTCTCAATTTAACCATCCGAGTGCAGTGAAACTTGATACGGTAAATGCTTATACAAATGTTAATCCAGTGGCATCTAATTTATTTCAATTGTTTTTATAACAATGGCGGCTGTGCGAAATTTTAAAATCTTGTGTTTACTTCTTGTGTCCTAATCATATGATTGAAGTTTGAATACTACACGTACACAATAATCTTCATGTAATAGTACATAACTCTAAGACCTACATATATAAAATCCAACATGGCGACCATCCGTAATATTAGACAGTTCTCAATATCTACTAATCTATAACACAATCAAACTGAAATTTTGTACGTTGATAGAGGCAATTCACATAAGTAGGATATATGAAAATAGGCTTTAGTTATTCACGGAACTGCTTATTATTTCCTTATTGACAAACAATCTAAAATGAAATACTGAAGAAGAAAAGAAAAAAATAATTGAAAACTACGAGCAAAACTTTTGAAAACAACAATTATTGGTAAATTTGGTCTTTCCTATTAAAAAGTATTATAAAAATATATATTTTAAAACCAAATCTGTCACAAATGTGGGCTTTAATTTGATCATTTAAGTTAATAAATCTAAATATTTTTGTTTGTATCCCCCCCCCCCCCATAAATAGACTAAAAATTGTACATAAAAGGGTTACAAACATAGAGGTATTAAGACGAGTGGGAGAGGAGAGATGTTTCTGGCGACTGCTAATGAAGAGAAGAGATAGGTTGGTAGGACACATACTAAGACACCCAGGAATAGCAAGCTTAGTTATGGAAGGAAGGGTCGAGGACAAGAACTGTAGGGGTAGACCAAGGTTAGAATATGTTAAACAGATTGCCTCAGATGTAGGGTGTGGTAGTTATGTAGAGGTGAAACGATTAGCTCAGGACAGGGAGGCATGGAGAGCTGCATCAAACCAGTCAAAAGACTGAAGACTCAAACAACAACAAACATGAGATGAAAAAACTCTTTGCTGAGTGGAGCATAGGTTGGAATGTTTATTGTAATTATCCTCTGCTCCAGTTAATTTCTTTTTTCGTTACGAAAAATGTGAATGGTCCTTGAGTAATAGCTGTTGTGTTATAATTTATGGTTTACTTTGATATATGTTATTGTATTCGTTGGTTTTCATTAATAGTGTTCATGGGAAGATTAATAATGTTAGTTGTTTTACGTTCATGGAAAGATACAATAACATATGTCAAAATCAACCATAAATTACAACATAACAGCTATTAGTCAAGGACCATCAACATTTTCCATATCGCAAAAAAAAAATAGAATCATTGGAGCAGAGGATTACAATAAACATTCCAACCTATCTTCCACTCAGCAAAGAGTTTTTTCAGCTCATAGAAAGACCATATCAAAACTTTTTAAAGTACAATTTTTAGTCTATTTATGGGAATACAAACACAATTTTTCTTTAGATTTATGTCATTTTTCACAATTATTTTATATTATCAAATTAAAGCCCACATTTGTGACAGATCTGTTTTTTAAATATCATTTTTCTAAAAAATAGGTAAGACCGAATTTACCGATAAATGTTGTTTTCGAAAGCTTTGCTCGTAGTTTTCCATTAGTTTTTTCTTTTCTTCTTCGAAAACTGAAGACGGCCACAGTGTGACCGAAACTGATATTTAAATAACAAATATTAATTTAAAAATTTTATTGACTAAGTTGTATTAGATTTATTAAATAACTGTGGGTATTTCGTTTTAAATTGTATTGAATAGGTACAAAGCGCCAAATTCAATGAGGTCCAATGAGGCTCTTAATTCGCAGTGTGCAGAGAGTTTGATTCAGTCAGGGCATTGTTCTTCCATGCATTGGGATAATCTTTCACTTTAGATCATTATGGACATGAAGCAGATTGTTTTCTTTTTCATCACTTCCCAGATCAAGTTTTGACTCTTAGTAACATCATCATGATGAAGGTGGTGTGAACTGCCCCATATTCCATCATGGCGTATTCACAGAGTTAAGCGAACACGTGACTGGTTTGACAAACATACAAATACCATGTTGCAAGTTGACTGGCCGACTAAATCACCCGACCTTAATTCCTTTGAAAAAATGAGGGGCTATTTGGAATATCGAGTGTAACACAGAAATTAGGATCCTCACAATCTGGTGTATCTACGAGATGTAGTATTTAGTGAGTATCTGCACAATCTTGAGACTCCCTCACCGAATTAAGGCGGTTACCAAGTTGTCACTCGCCTGATGTCAAGCCAGAAACTGTCTTTTCTCAGAGATTTAACTTTTAAATTGTATTATTCTCGCAGTATGAGAAATGTTGGTTCTGAGTTCACCTTGTAGAATTCTTAAGAATTCTTAGGCTCCACTCCCTATGACAGCTGTTTAGTACTATCAGATTTAAATGAATAGAGATGTACCTTTCGTTACCAAACTCATGTCTGTTCCATCAGAGAACGTGGGTGCTATCGGTCATTTGAATTGTTTGCTATTACATAATTTAAGTGGATGTATCTGTAACACAATTATACATTTTATGACCCATAAAATGTCTCTTCCTTCAGAAAACATGAGTGCTGGCAGTTATTTTCAAAGAATACCTATGTCCTTTGTAAGTTAGGCATAGTCATAATTCTGAGAAAGGAAGCAAACTCTTATTTTTTATAATCGGCGTTAGCTACTGTACATGCCGGCCCCGTGGTGTTCGGGTAGCGCGGCTGCCTATCGCCCGGAGGCCTCGGGTTCGAATACGGCTCCGTCAGGTATTTTAGAAACTGGCGTGAGGGCTTTCATGGGCTGTAGTGCCAGGGGTTATCTTTAGCCTACTTTTTACATTTTGCAAAAATGAGGAAAAAGTAGATTTATGAGATCGATCGGGGAAAATGTGCGTCTGTCTGTCTGTCTGTCTGTCCTTCTGTCTGTCTGGCTGTCTGGCTGTGTGTGTCCCTATCAACTCCTAAACGGCTGCAGCAATCGAAACCAAATTTAGTATGAGTAAAGATGTATAACGGAATATCTCAAGCCTATATTTGAAAATTATGTCAGTGCTACCAAGTGCAGAAAAAACGCACTTGAAATTTGAGCTCCATGTTGGATATTTTGGAAGTATGTATGGAAGCTATTCCAAAATTGGCTAACATGTAGATAATACTATTTCAGTTTAATTTTCAGGAGGCCATACATGACAGTGTTGCCAAAATTATTTTAAGCCTTCTGATAGGTCCAATTTTTAAATGCTTATAACTTCTACACTATCAATGGATTTCAACCAAATGTTGTATGTAATATGTGTACTGTGCCCAAGTGGACACGGCTGACTGGTATCGAACCGGGGCCTTTATAAAAGAAAGACCAGGCCCATGAGTCTTCAAAGAATCGAACCATTGATCTCTGAGGGGGAACAGCCACAGTGAACCCGAGGAACAATGAGATAATGACAGTATATAATAATAATAGCTTAATTTCACGTCCAGAACGGGAATTTTAAGCAATACAAGTTGGAATATTGTATAAAAATGCAAGGCAGTATATGCATATGTTAGCAAGAGCCACAGGAAAGAGCCAACTTGACAGTTTGACAAAGCGGAGTTGAGTGGAGGCGTGGTAGACGTGACGCCAAGGCACTATTTTTCTGGCGACACTAGGGGAGTAGGCCGTGATTAACGACGGAGAAATCTCCAGCGAACAACACAAAACTGGAGAGGGGGGAGAGTCATCTAGACAAATTAATTAATTCCGGCCAATTGAAGTATTCAAATGAAATGAAACATACACCCAGAGGCTTCTATTCCAAGAGCGGTAATTTAGGAGTCTTTGCACACCTGTATGTGGTTTTTGAGCTTATTCACACACGTACTGCGTGGGGGCACGGATAAGTCTCGTAGCCGAAGAGGATTTCCCTCGGGTAGCGTCCCAACGCCATGGAAGAAAGTAATTAATTTTAATTAATTGGACGAAGGAATTGCCAGCACGCAAGTGAATTTGGAACCTCCATGAATAGACGAGCAAGAATCACACTTCACTTTGTCAGAAAACGCATTATTTAAGAAGAGAGTCGCTCCTGGAAATCCAGTGGACTACTTTTCGTCAGAAAGCTTTATATGAGAGATGGAGGAGAAGGCAGTCAGTTCTTCTTGACTCAACTCGTGGGGCGACATGCTGTTTGACCACGCGGGAAAGTGCGCGAAATTTATAAGTATTGACGTTCAGTATATTTGTAATGAACAATGAAAGGCGCATCATGCAGCATAATAAAAGTAATTCTGCATTAATTTGATAACTAGTCTACAGCAGACGTATAAGCACACAGTATACGCGACTAAATAATCAGTACAGCGTAGAGATATTTTATGATGATGTTTATAGACAATGAACGCATCCACAGGGAGTATTATAATATTTAAAATAACACATATAATTGTAATGAACACTACAGTTTTACGGGAACCTGGAAGGCATCACATGTATTTGTGATTTATGATTGAGCAACTTTGCAGGATAGAAGATAGAAGCTGTAGGAGACGGGAGATGAGCTCACACACGCGAGATAGACTTTCGAAGGTGACAGGCGGTTGTCAGTATTTAACTGCGTCGCATCTCTGAAGTCAGGCAATAGTGGAAATCCAAGCAATAATCCGTGTGTAAAATTGTGTATAAAGTTATGTTACAGTGATCATTAAAAGTGTTTATGTTGATATGTTAAAAGAATGTGAGTTGTTTAAAAGTGTAAAATGCCAATAGTGCAAGGTATAATTACCATGTGCAAATCCTATGAAATGTGTCGTATGAAAAGTGTAATGATGGCTTAAAACAAGCAGGATGGTGGGCAAATTGCTGTCATGTTGGACTAACCCAGCAAGAATGAAAGTGAGTACCATTCCAATATGTTGATATAATTTTATAGCTCACCATACAACAAATCATGTCATCAAATATTAAGAATTAACAGTCATTTGTGTACGAGTTCACATCCCTCGTATTTTTATAAATATATGGCTTTGAGGATGATTAAGCTTACGACCATTTAGGTGTAAGACGTTGATGAAAGCAACGGTAACGTTAACTAATAATATACTAATAGAATCTGAGGTCGGTGTCAATAATAAATATATAAATCGGCATGTTGCTGCCTATAGAACGTGCAAAGTGTGTCATACCTATTGTAAGAATAATGTGTTATTGTGAAAAGTAAGAAAGAGATGATGATGATGATGATGATAAATGTTGTTTTAAGGGGCTTAACATCAGTAAGAAAGAGAGATAAATAGCGAGATAAAGAGAGTTTTCCAGTGTCATGGAAATGTTAGATAAAAGTTTTATTATGTTATATTCTATATGGTTGTATTTGAGAGCCATTAAGATAGTCAATGTAAATGACAGTAAATTAATACTTGTTTTGGAGCTACGTAAAACTTTGGATTATAAGTAAATATATGGAGGACACGAGTTTTTTAGGAATTGAGTCATCTGTAAAAAATGTTGTTTGAGCCGCGATCAGCGAGCATGTAACGTAGAATCAAGAGATTTACGTCAATAAATTGCAGGGACCATCCTCGAATAGTTCGTGCGTCGACGAATCTAGTAGGCCAATCTTCGAAGCTACGATATGGTATCGCCTTAGAGCATACATGTGTATTCGCAACAGAGTTGGGACAGAGTCTGTCTGTATCCACAGTTAGCAGAGTCTTCGCTGCCAGGGAAAACCATTAGACACCCTAGGTCGGCCAGTATAGTAATTGATTGCCCTTAGAGTTAAGACAAAGGTTCTTCGAGTAGGAAACGTGGATTTTCTCTAGTTATATTCATGCCCGTCCAGTGAGATAACAGTTTGAAACTCAGCTGGGACGCGCACAAAGCCACTGATTACGTCCATAGAACGGCGAAGCTATTTTGTGGTCCATCCCTCGCTACGAATACTAATTAGGAGCCGATATGAGCCCATTAAATGCTCTAAGTGTAGGTATTAAATAATTAGATCGACTCAATTCATAATGACACAATCCAATCATATACCCCTAGCAGAGCCGCAGCATTGAGTGAGCACTTGGCCATTGTAGAGAGTCGGTCAGGAGGGTAGGTAGAAGCCACAGACCCGGCAGCCATCTTGCCTAGGACGATCCGTGACGAATCTCTTGTTCTCGCTAAGGGGAGTCAATGAGACCGGATCCTTTTCTTTTAAGATTGTAGTGGGACACCGAAGGACCTCGATATTTCGAAAAGTAATTAAAATGTGCTTGATATGATGGTATCAAATGAATTATATGTACTGTTTCCATACATAGGCAATGTTGGAATGAAGTAATTGGATGAGATTTGGCCATGTTATTGTCCGAAGACAACTTAACTGCACCAAATAAATATATGCATTCTAGTAAAGAGTAATTACCCAATTCATGCTACTTTATTCATACGGGTAGCGTAATTTAACGATATGACACGTTTGTAATGATAATGGGACGACCAGACTCAGAAGATTGTTGTATGGTGAAGCTATAAAATGTCTATAACTATGTGTATTTTGGAGAGAAATGTATACCACTTCAGCGTTTGAAACTTATGGGAAAAGAAGACGATATGCGTCGAAAGGCAGCACATGTTAAGCGAGGCATAAGCTAATGAAATCAATGTTATTCAAAGTAAATGTTCCGTGTCAAGACGGATAAATATTTAATAATTGCATATTTAATGTTATTTAAATGTAATTTGAGTTTGTTGTGTTGTGATATGCAAATTTGTGTTAAATTGTGCCACGTGAAGAACACTATGGACACTCGCAAATGTCAAAGAGTATCAACGATAGGATATCTATGATAGATATGGGTGTGGTGGAGCACCAAACTTTATGAGAAGAGACTCACATATTATTTTGATTTTTGTTGTGGGAAGTAATTGTAAAATATTTTTGTGTTTTGTGTTGTGTTCTGCCATGAATTAATACCATTAAATGTTATATTTAGGAATTTGTTGTTTCTTTCAAGTGGAGTAGTTACCTGATAGACTCAAATCCTGAATATGTGGTCGTATAGTGGGTTGAACGCCCCATGCCGCGAAAGACCGTGAACTAGCTGGGATACGAACACATGTTCCATATGATGACGAAAGGGAACAGTACATAAACAGATATGACTGAGCGTATTGTTAAGAGCCACCAGGGCTGCCAACTGTTAATAATTGCTCTCTCTATTTTATATCCAAATACCAATATATCAGAAAGTATGCAAGCCGACAGCTTTAAACTATGCACACGTATAGTACCTGACATTTTAGATTAATTTGGAGTAACTTATATACGTCAGTTCTACCAACATGATCCTGTTGATAGGACCAATTTTTAAATACATGTAATTTCTATACTAACAAATGGATTTCATCCAAAATTGGCACAACAAGATAGGCTATCATAATATTTCAAGCTTGCGACGGTGGGTGAGTGGATAGCGTGTCGGTCTACCAACCCCAATATTTCAGGTTCGCTCCTGGCCGTGGTAAGTGTTTTTTTAAGGCGGCAAAAATACGACACGCATGTCATACGATGTTGGCATATCAAAGAACCCATTTGAATTCAGTAGGCCGTGTTCATAATGGCAAAATTAATCTCGGGAGTTTCCGCCAACACCAAGTTCCACATTTCTCTACTAGAAAGCGGTATAGTGTTCAAGGAGCTTTGATATCTTACCTCCTTGACTTTCATAGTGATTCAAGGAACAACGAAATTCGACATGCAAGCTACCATCTGGGTGTCAAATTACAAAGCTTGTGAAATAAGTTCCGCACTAACTTCAAACCTCCCTGCACGAGTCCCACGAGTGAGTCGCGACACCTAGGTTAGGAAACGCTGGGCTTTGCTCTAATTAAGCTTCCAGGTTTAGCACCAAAATGTTGACAAACGACACTTCACAAGCGTGTAGACCCCCTAGTTCGTATATTTTGTCAAACGAACTGACGTGTTAATAATTTGGCTGCTAACTACGGTTAACGTCATTATATGGGTGTTATATAAACATAACTCATAAGGCCCCGTTATAATGAGGCTCCATGGAAGCGTACGAATTATTGGCGCTATAACGAGGAGGACATGATCCATGGTAAACATAAACTCATCGGACAACGGATTAGTTACCCCCTGGAGACATCATTCTAACACATTGTAACACCGCCTGTAGTCTTGATACCGTAGCTAAGTTTCTAGCCTAACGTGCGTGCTTAACTTCGAATTTCGTGTTAAGCTAAGGCCCTTCCACGCGGCTGAGTGGTATATTATTCAATGAAATGATGAGCCCAACTTGTTGAAAGCTGGTATTAAATAATTGACCATTATACACGGAGTATTTATAAAGCAAGTCCCATGTGGGGACAGTAGCCGGTCCCGTTGTTACAAGAATCACGTTAGAAAGAGGGCGAGCCCTAGTGAGCCATGTACTGTATTTTGATAGTGCCACGCTTATGTCACATGACAGGCTCTACAGCCAATAATAAAGCAGCTAACTATAATATAACAAGAAGTTCCGTGACGAACTAAAGAGCCTACTTTTCTTAAAATTAAAATTCATGCCAATGATTAATCTACAGTATATAAACCTATCTAGAATAATGAGGAAATTAAGTTGGTTTAATCGAAATGTCTAACTAGTTCGAAATATACCTGGTATAATGTAGCCTAATAGAGCACTACAGTTGGCAGCCCTGGTGACTGAATATATTCTTAGTTCCATCTCTTAAGGTACAAAATAAAAAATTTGGTTGAAGTCCAATGGACGTTACATACAGTTAGGCATTGGATCTATCAGCACGCGTAAAAGCATGTTGGCAACACTGTCATGAGTGTGCTGCTCAGAAATAATCTGAAATATAATAATAATAATAATAATAATAATAATAATAATAATAATAATAATATCGTATGGCCTCGGTGCCGGGTGCAAGCTTTGTAATTTGACACCCAGATGGTAGCTTGCATGTCGAATTTCGTTGTTCCTTGAATCACTATGACAGTCAAGGAGGTTAGATATCAAAGCTCCTTGAACACTATACCTCTTTCTAGTAGAGAAATGTGGAACTTCGTGTTGGCGGATCTATATTTTTGCATTTATAAAACTTATCACGCCATAGATCATGAACTAATGATCGCAACAGATCAGGAATTTATTCTTAGATTGCCTGATGTTGGTAGAAGATACCCTACTTCTCAGGGCAGTAATTATTTACATAATAAGAAAGTTATGACTTTTTTTCTTAAATGTTACTTGAAAAATCTGGGATGGTGTCACAGAAAAGTTAGCTAGCGAGAAAGTTTCTTTGCTGTTGACTACTGTAAGCGAGAAGAAATGTTCATTAATGTCGGAAATAGTTTTTAAAACAAACCAGAGCTCAATATCAGGTAGCATTCATAAGTTATAGCACTTCGCTTAGTCCTCCTGCTCAGTGCTGACGCACCGGAAGTTTGTTTACTAATGTGGCCCGCAGGCTACCTCCCCCGATTACCTTTGAAGGAGGGTAGGTGATGATGTGAAGTAAAACTATGAAATGAAGTGGATCTTGTGTTCTTTATAAATTGTCCGCCTCGTTGCGTTCTTGGCTGTCACTGTGCTGTCACCCTGGAGGCCCGGGTTTGAATCCCGGCTCTGCCAAGAAGTGTAATTCAGGTCTGAGGGCTAGAACGAGGTTTACTCGACTCCATGAGACAAAACTGAGAAGAGGCGGGTTCGATTCCTACCTCAGCCATCCTCGAAGTGGTTTCCGTAGTTTGTCTTTGTTCATCCCGGGAATTAACAAGGGTTCGTTAATGGTGCAGAATTAACGTTTCTGTGCCAAAAGAACACGGTAGGCACACATGACAATATTGTTGCTCAATGTTCCCGAAGGATCTAGCCTAGTAATAGACAATGTAGGCTATCACAGCAGAGAAATATGTTCGTTGCTTGCCACCATACCAGAGTGAACTTAATCCCATCGAAATGGTATGGGCGCAAGTGAAGAACTATTTAAAATTGAACAACATCTCGTTCAAGAAACAAGAAATGAATCATTTAATTTCGGCTGCATACCCCCACTTGACCACACAAAATTGGGTAAATTACGTGGACCACAATATATTATTATTATTATTATTATTATTATTATTGTATGTCATATTATAATTTATTATAACCTATGATATTCGAGAAAAAGGCCTTATCATATTCATGAATAATTGAATAATTGAAAATTATAAATTATTATAATGTGTGCATTAAAATCGCGCTCTGAGCTTCGGTGTATCATAATCTAAATATTGTACCGTCTTTCGCTTCAAGGCATGAGGTACAGTTTATACAACAAACAAATATTTTGGAAATTTCCTGAGTTTTGAATAAAGCACGCCTGTATACGACTTGTGTTACATCATGTGCCCGGCCTTGCCGAACATTGTATATGCAGCAGATCTGGCATCAGTGCGCTCCATTTAATGCGTACTGTCTTTTAAGGTAGAGACGCTCTATAGTTAGCGTGATCTCGTCCTTGTACCGTTGGTAACAACTTTCATCCACAGATGGCATCCTATGTCAGTTTTACCGCGATTGTTCTCAAGGTATAGCCACTGGCGCGATCGCGTCATGTCATTCAAAATTTTCACATAAAGAAGCAATTTGATTCACAGTAAATGCGTGTTCAAGATATATCAAATTGGGGAAAAATTAATTACAATCACATTTCACAGTGAAGGAAAATTAATTTGAACAATATTGTGAACATTAAATATGTGTTTGAATTCCTTTTTTGAAATGTTTATATGTCTATAAGAAATGTAATGTCAAGAGTATTTTATTTCACCATTCAATAAGTATGGTATTATATTATTGTAGCAAGATAGATCTATAGACCACAATAAAATTAATTTCTTCAAATTATGTATTTTGGTTGCGGTGATAAAAATTAATGAACATCGTTGAAATTAACTGGTTTTCAGCTTTTGGTACAAAATAATAGCCTGGTACGGAGAGTGTTAAATCTTAGTTATTTTTTATTCATGGTACCTCTCTAAACTTGGGCCAGCCTAACAAGCTTTGTCAATTAATTACAATCACATTTCACAGTGAAGATAAATTCATTTGAACAGTATTGTGAACATTGAATAATGTGTTTGAATTCCTTTTTAGCCTATTTTCAATTTTGAAAAAATAGGCTTATGAGATCACCTTTTGTCCGTGTGTCTGTGTGTGCGTGTGTGTGTGTGTGAGAGAGAGAGAGAGGTGTGTGTGAGAGAGAGGTGTGTGTGTGTTTCCCCCTAATAACTTCTATACGGCTTGAGCGATTTCAATGAAACTCGGTAAGTTCATAGCACTACCCCGGGCGACCCCGACCGTGCCCTTCAAATTTTGTTACGGCTCACCATTCCAACATGGCGGCTGTGCGAAATATTTCACCAGCATTCAATTGCTCCGAAACTATTCCCGATATCACCCTGGATTTTTTTACGGTGATAAAGGGAACTACTAGAAGTTCACCTAATTGACTATTGAGAAACTGGTAACTACAAAACCAACATGGCGGCCACGCGAATTTGCGACTTTTAAATAGACGTTTCTCACGATTTAACCAAACAAACGCAATAAAACTTGGTACAGTATATGTTTATACACATTGTAATGCACCGACATCAAACTTCGTTCAATTGTTTACATAACCACAAGATGGCGGATGTGCGAAATATTTCACCTGCATTCTATACCTCTGAAACTATTAGCGGTATCACCCTGAAATTTTGTACGGAGATAAAGGGCACTACTGGAAGTTCATCTATAAGACTTTCAAAAACCGGTTAACTATAAAACGAACATGGCGGCCAAGCGAATTAAAAAATTTAATAGACCTTTCTCGCGATTTAATGTTCCAAACGCAATGAAATCTGGTACAGGAAATGTTTATACACATTGTAATGCACTGGTATCCAATTTAGTACAATTGTTTACATAACCTCAAAATGGCGGCTGTGCGAATTTTAAAATTAAGTTTTTATTTCTTGTGTCGTAATCATGCGATCGAAGTGAAAGTTTGAATAATGAACCTACGCAATAATTTTCCTTTAATGGTACATGACTCTATGGCCTATACATTTAACAATCCTACATGGCGACCATCCGAAATATTTGGGCGGCTATGAATATCTACGAATCTATTATAGCAATCAAACTGAATTGTTTTATGTTCATAGCGTAAGTTCACCTATAGGACTTCAAATAATCTGGTGATCACAAATCCAACATGGCGGCGACGCGAAGTATAAATATGCACATGGACGTTTCTCGCAATTTAACCATCCTAGTGCAGTGAAACTTGGTACAGTAAATCCTTAAACGAATGTTAATCCACTGGCATCTAATTTTTTCAATTGTTTCCATTACCACAAAATGGCAGCTGTGCGAAATTTTAAAATCTCCTTGTTACTTCTTGTGTCCTAATCATGCGATTGAAATTTGAATGCTACACGTACACAATAATCTTCATGTAACAGTACATAACTCTATGACCTACATATAAAATCCAACATGGCGACCATCCGAAATATTTAGTCGGTTCTCAATATCTACGAATCTATTGCAGCAATCAAACTGAAATGTTGTATGTTGATAGTGGCAGTTAACATAAGTAGGATGTATGAAAATAGGCTGCATAGTTCCTCACGGAACTACTTGTTTGAAATGTTTATATGTCTATAAGAAATGTAATGTCAAGAGTATTTTATTTCACCATACAAAGTATGGTATTATATTATTGT
Source organism: Meconema thalassinum (assembly GCA_946902985.2). Classification (NCBI taxonomy): domain Eukaryota; kingdom Metazoa; phylum Arthropoda; class Insecta; order Orthoptera; family Tettigoniidae; genus Meconema; species Meconema thalassinum. The sequence continues at coordinate 595,640,371 of OX336388.2, read as the reverse complement.
AACAAGATAGATCTATACAATAAAATTAATTTCGTCAAATTGGTTGCGGTGATAAAAATTAATGAATATCGTTGAAATTGACTGGTTTTCAGCTTTTGGTACAAAATAATAGCCTGGTACGGAGAGTGTTAAATCTTAGTTATTTTTTATTTATGGTACCTCTCTAAACTTGGGCCAGCCTAGCAAGCTTTGCCAATTTGTCATAATAACGGCTCCGTTGAAGCATTTTATAGAAAGAAAAATGCAAGAAAATTAAAGAACGACACATTAACAGTGAAGAATAGGATGCATAAATCCACATTAAAATCCTCCAGGTTAATACATGGGGTATTCACTACCTTCCTTCTTGTTCTCTCCACCTTCCACTTCCTCTGTTACTTCTTTCCTTCAGCAATCAAGAATGCTAGCCGCTACTTATTGAGGAGGACATTCAGTAAAGTAGAGAGGCGCTAATCATACTACAGTGCTTGAATGTATTTTAAGCAAGTAGTTACGTGAACAACTAAGTAGTCTATTTTCGTATATCCTACTGGTCTTTACCATTAATACCCTCCCACATATTAAAAGTATTTTCCATGTGATATACTAAATAGCTTTTGATTCACGAACTTTGTCTTCACCAACAGCATTACATTGACGAATTATTATGTGCTAGGGGGCGTGGTGGCGCAGCGGTCAAGCTGTTGGCCTCTCACCAAGGTGGACCAGGTTCGATTCCCGGTCAATGCATGCGAAATTTTCGATGTGAAATGCCATGTCCTTTGGTTCAGATTCCACGTAAAAAGGAGGTCAAGTGGCTCATGATCGCACGATTAACGGTCACGTAAAACTAAAAGCTTTCTTCCCTTTTTTATTGTGTGCTATAATACCTAGGTGCATATATCTGTAACGAGTCACGGGAGTTATGTTGATTGGTTGGTTCCTCAGTTTAGGGGCTACGACAACGCGGTCATGTAGCCCTGTGTACTTTGGGTGTGAGTAGAATCTCTCTGATAACCCTTGTTAATTGTGATGGCTGTGTTAGTGTGTGTTATCTCTTTTAATTCAAGTAAGGACTGCAGACAATAATTTCAAGTAGTTCCTACTTTTTCTACCAAATGCTACCGTCCACGACACCTAGCTGGCGGACTTGGCTACTAAATGGCATCGCAGTCAGCACCTGACCGCGAACGTTGGAACTATTAGAGCGTTATCAATTCGAACCTGCAAATTTTGACTTCACTCAAGTGTAGTTAGTGGAAGGTTCATATTCATGCCATAAATATATGACATGGGACCGCCGGCTTTACTTCCCCTCCGAAGGAAGGCATACTGAGGGTTTTTAACGCTCTTGAAAAATCCGATGACCTCGGCCGGGTTTGAACCCCCGATCTTGGGCATAGAAGCTCAGCATGCTACCAAGTACGCCACCGATGCCACCACACGGGAGTTAATTTTAAGAAAAGCCAAATGCAGGGCTAAACCATTTCGCACAACCACCATTTATTAGTTCTCATAAAAATTAAATTAAATTAGACCTCAATATATGAAACCTTGTAAGAAGATATACCGTGCCAAATTTCACAGCACTCTGCTGATTAAGTCGCGAGAAAAATGCATGTACAGTATTTAAATTTCGCGTCGCCAGCATGTTGGGTTAGTGCTGATAGAGTTATGTACTAGTAGATGGCGATTATTGCGTTGGTTCACTACACATTCACTTCGATCGCTTGGTTAATACATAAAGAATATAAACTCAATTTTAAAATTTCGCACAACCCCGATCTTGAGTTTACGAAAACAATTGAATTAAATTAGATGCCAGTAGATTAAATGTTGCATAAAAATTACCGCCCCAAGTTGCACTGCGCTTGCATGATTAAATCGCGAGAAAATGCCATTTAAATATATTAACATTGCTTGGCCGCCACGTTGGCTTTGTGCTTAACAGGTGATTTCATCTTAGTATTCTCTACCACCGAACACAAATTCAGGATGATATCAGTAGCAGCTTCGGAGATTTAGAAGGCCGGTGAAATATTTGCACCGCCATGTTAGATTGATGAAATATAATAAATTTGGGAGACGCAGTCGAGGTGGGACATGGTAGTAGTATATCATTATCGGGTTTCATTAAAATTGCTCCAAATGTTCAGATTTCATTAGGGATACACATGGACAAAAGCCTTTTTTCTTTCATACGTTATGATGAAAATAGGCTAAAAATACGAATGGTGTTCCGAATATGTCTCGTCATTTTATTCCTTACGAAAGCACACATGGAGAAAACACAGTGCCATAACAAAACACAAACGTTTGGTTGTATTTTCACAGAGTCGCCACGGACATTAATTCAGTTGTGGTACCATGAAATCAATCTCAGGAAATGTTCCTGGTGAAATTCGATGCCCAGTGATTTCAGAGAGTTCTTCCCAACCTGCTACAGCTCTTAGTTGCTGTCATAGACGTGGTGAAGCTCCCAAATCGGTGTGTCCGTCTCGTTTCGTAGCGGCTAGCATTCTTGACTATCACCATGGAGGCCCGGGTTATATTCCCGGCTCTGCCAAGAAATTTCATTCTGGAAGTACTCGTAGTAAACCTAATTACTCCATTATATATCAACCTAAGTTAAGTATAGCAAAACATAACTTTCTGTATGTCTCACCAAAATTATAAACCATTCTCCCAAATAAATTAAAAGTGTTTAAAGGAAATCACGTAAACCTGAAGATGCATATCAAACATTTTCTCAGGGAAAACAAAATGAAAATTGAAAATATAATTAGCTGAACCTTCAAGGTTATACACACGCAATTTTATTTGTATTTCCTATTCATTATTTTAGTTACTTGAAAGAGAAATATAACGTGTGATTCGACTGAGCTATTATACAATAAATTTTATGTTCAACGATGTCGACATTTAAATATTATATGTCAGAAAACTGTATCATAATGAGGGTCATTATAACACTATTTTCCATTATGAAACAGTTTCTCCCACCAATCAGAGCTCAAGAATCAGTTGTGTGACCAATTAGGTAAGGATAGCATCGAACCTGCGCTCACTTCCACGGCCTTCAATTTTAAATTTCACTGCGTGCCTAGTGTAATAGGTGGGTATTCGAGGGGGCCATGGTCAAATACAAGGTATTTACTGCGTCCCATGCACTCTGTTTGGTACATAAAACTGGCGAAATCTCGGCAGATATTTATTAATATTTATGTTCGAACATAAAATAGTTATAATTATCGTCGAACATAAACAGTCGTATGGAACTCGCCAATAATGGTACATAAACAGTCGTATGCAACTCGCCAATAATGGTAAAGACACTCGTATGGAAATTGTAAAACTCGCTTCGTTCGTTTTATAAACATACTCGTGTCTTAGTTATTGCCTTATAGGCTCATTGCATAATGTACTATTAAGTAATCGATGATATACATGCCACACACAAGGTTGTACCTTTTAGTGGCGTATGCGATATCCTGTTTCCACATGTCTTTATCATATTGTAATAATATAATTCAATAATTGTCAATTAGCATGTTAAACAATAAGTAGGAATTGAAAAGAAATTCATAAAATGTGCACAGCCTTCCTGAATTTTGTAAACTGTATATTGTAAGGATAATTTTAATTATAATAATAATTATAATAATAATAATAATAATAATAGACCGAGCGTTGAATAGAAAAAAATTATAAAAAATAATAATAATATCGTATGGCCTCGGATGCCGGGTGCAAGCTTTGTTATTTTGGGCCCAGAGGGCAGATTGCATGTCGAATTTCGTCTTTTCTTGGAGCACTATGAAAGTCAAAGAGGTTAGAAAGGAGAAACTTTGTGTTGGCGGTAAATCCCGAGTTTAATTTTTCTATTATGAACATGGCCTACTGAATTCAAATGGGTTCTTTAACATGCCAACAACGTATGAAATGCGTGCTGTGATTTTTGTTGCCTTTCAAAAATCACTCACCACGACCAGGAGCGAACCTGCAAGCTTGGGGTTGAATGTCTGACACGATAACCACTCACCCACCGTGGTAAGAGAATAAATGAATAGAAAAGTTCTGATTGAAAAGTTAGAAGCCCAAGAAAGGAAAATCCTGAGGAATATCCTTGGACCAATCAGAGAAAATGTCGAATACAGAAGACGGCATAACAACGAACTCAACCTGCACATTGAGAGGACAACAGACACCATTCGTAAAAGGAGGATGTTATGGCTACATAACACGATAAAACGCATGAGCTCGCTGAGACAGACCAACAACGTCATTTCGTACTTTGTTTACAAGAAAACCATACACTTGAAGACATCCAGGAACGTGCACCTCTCCAGAGAAGACTTCGAGCACACAAGAGCTTCCAAGAAAAGCTAATTTTAAAAACCGGCAAAGCCTGTGCACTGTGCTGCAATCAGATTCTTGATGAATGTGGAAGAGTTAAAGCTCTAGGGTGCACACGGTTGAACTAACATGGTCCACAGCAGACCGAAATGAAGAAAGAAGCTAAAGAATTAGGATATTTGTCACTTTTAAGACCTATTCTGTAATACGCCTCGGCGGTTTTGGATCCATATCAAGTAGGGCTCATCAATGAGTTGGAAATGGTACAAAGAAAGGTCGCTAGATTTGTGCTCAGTGACTTTAATCCCAGGAGCAGTGTGAGCCGTATGTTAAAGAAACTTGGGTGGGAATCACTTGAGGCAAGGAGGATGCAATCTAGACTCTGCGCTATGTACAACACGTATACAAATCAACCAGCTTGGGGTGAGCTTAGCAAACGTATGGGAAAGCCCACTTACATGAGCAGGAGTGATCATCCTTTCAAAGTTAAGGGCCGACCACAGCGTATAAATTATGGTAAATATTATTTCGTTAACCGTGCCATTGATAACTGGAACTCTCTACCTGCCGCAGTCTTAGAGCCTTTTCCCAAACATATAGGTGTGTTGAAGAAAAGACTGACGATTTGTGTAAATACTCCAGTTTAATTGTTATTGAACTGTTATATATAATTATGTATTTGTTATGTATACCCAATTTGCCACCGGGGGACACACCTCCAATTGCAAATAAATGAATGAATGAATGAATGAATGAAAAGACCGGGCGTTCCATCTGACGCTAAACATCTATAATAATAAGGTGCTCAGCTTAGGCACTATAGCACGGTACTTAATCCAGAAGGGCTGTGTGCTTCAGAGACTTTGCCTTTGTGTAGATAAGGACAAGTCGATACATTTTATTAAAACGAGAACGAAGGATATTACGGACGGTTTTAGGCAACAGATGGCCAGGTACGATTGAGATCCAATGAATAACTATACACCGAGATAGAACCAATACTGTCGTCCATCAGAAAGGAAAGATTGCTGTCCCACGGCCACATCTTCCTTCCGTATGGCCGATGACCGACTGACTAAGAAAGTATGGAATTTCACAATGCCAAAAGGAAGAATGTAAGAAAGACCTGGTGCAAATTGGTATTTCAAAAACTAAAATCCACAACAGATTTGAATTTCGACAAATGGTTAGAAACTATCAAAATTTTAAAGTGGAATGAGAGCCCAGGAGACGGTGAGGGCCTCTACCAGAAGCACGAAAGAAGGCACTGATCGATGGAAATACTGGGAGGATGTCAAGGCCGGTAGAAAAACAAGACGTAGACACAAATGACATTGATTGTTAATAATATGCAGTCCATAGAGGCTCGATTAAAATGTAACCTAATAATAATAATAATAATACCATGGATAATGAAGAGCAAGTATGGTGACATAAAGAGAGTTCACAAATTCAAATATCTAGGGGAGTTTCTGACTCCAAACCACAACGAGAAGCCAGCTATAGAAGAAAGAGCACAGAAGATGGAGATTGCATTCAGACTATGCCAAATCCCTCTCCTATAAAACCAAACTCAGACACTATAATGCTATAAAACTATAATACTTGAAGGCCTCTATGCATCGGAGACAATTGCCAGAAAGGGGATCACCGAAATAGAAAAGAAAGAGCGTAAATTTCTGAACAAATTTCTGGGACACAAGAAAGCAACAACGAATGAGTTTACCTTCCGTTTGAGATCAAATCAAGAGCTGTATGAGAAATGCGAGAACATTTCAACCTAGGTGAAAAAAAGGGGACTGACTTTCTATGGATATCTGAGGAGAATGAGACCGGAACGCCTAGCAAATAAGTTCCTCGTCTTCCTGGAAAGGAGAAAGACTCAAGTACCATGGCTGAAAGAAGTTCATCAGGATCATAAAAAATGTGGCATTGAGGAGGGAGATATTGCAAACAGAACAGTGCTCAGAAGGAAAAGGTGACAGATCTGTTCTAGAGAAACCTACGAGAACATGACAGGAGTTCTCGGATGAGGAACGAGCAAGAGCGAGCCACAGAATGAAGGAGTACAGGCGTAAAAAGAAAGAACATCAACAGTCAATGAAGTTGTGTCATCTTAACCCTTAGGAGGTTGAAAAGATCCGATAAATAATAATAATAATAGCATACGACATTTGATGTCTTAACGCTTAAAATCATCTTCTCCACCGCTCTCATTAATTGTAAAATTTACCCGTGAGGTAATCGCACTCACGTTGCTAAAATGTGTATAAACACTTATAATTCTTGCCACGGTGGGTGAGTGGTCAACGTGTCGGTCTACCAACTCCAAGCTTGCAGGTTCGCTCCTGGCCGTGGTAAGTGATTTTTGAAAGGCGGCAAAAATTGCGACACCATGTCATACGATGTTGGTATGTCAAAGAACCCATTCGAATTCAGTAGGCCGTTTTCATAATGGCAAAATTAATCTCGGGAGTTTCCGCCAACACAGAGTTCCTAATTTATCTACTAGAAAGCGCTATAGTGTTCAAGGAACTTAGATACCTAACCTCCTTGACGTTCATAGTGCTTCAAGGAACAACGAAATTCGGCATGCAAACTACCCTTTGGGTGTAAAATAACAAAGCTTGCACCCGGCAACACATATAACACTTATAATGGCATTACAAACATGATTTGGATATCTTTTAACCGCCCCCTTCAGAGGGTTAGCTTGTGAGAGAAAAATATGCTGACAAGGGAAGGTCACGATATCTTGTCGCGCAAATTATATTCATACATAGCGCATTTTATAGAGCTAGTAAATATACATACACCATACACATTTTAGCTTCTGTAGACTATTAGAACAGGAGATATCAGTCGTCAAAGTTACGATGAGAATACTGTGCATATGAATGATTGATTAACAAATGGAGTATTTGAGACAAATAGGCCTAGTCAATAATATGACACGGAACACTCTATAACAGAGTTTACGTACTTGATGACACTATCGGGGGCAAAAAAAATTCAAGTCAGCAATAACAGCAGAGAGTTCCCGCAGTGTGCATATTTGATGAAAGCAGGTTGGTCACAGTGCTCATGGACACACTGTTCCGTTAATCCTTCTCCGAAGCAGTAGTCCAAGGGTGTTTGAAATACACCAGGAAAGTCTTTGGTGTAGCCGCAAATGCACATTTGATTAAATTGGAGAATTTTTCAGCCGAGAACTCTAAATACACAAACGATTGAAGGCGTGAGACGTGGTCTCTATGTCATGGGCCAATGTTAATGTCACTGTCAGAAGATACCATAATTGTATCTATGATAAATTTCACAAAATGTTTGTTTGGACGGAAGAAGAAAACGTCGGCAGGTTGCACAAAGCCTGTGCACTTTGTTGGAATCAGCTTCTTGATGAATGCAATGCCTTCAGGAACTGTAGAGTTGTAAAGTTCGTCATCTCTATTGGCTGTCCAGGAGTCAATCAAAAGAAGGGCTTTAGTTTTGTCTTGAATAACTGGTCTCAGTACTTGTTCTAGGAAGACTTTTTAAATCCCTCTTCGTATGACGTATTCACCCCTCTCCTGTCAATACCGTTGCAGCATAGCAGCTAAAACTTGACAAAGAGTTTTCCGTTCCCGTCAGTAATAAAACACAAATAGTTTTGTTCTATTCTCCACAACTACCGTGACTTTCCGTTGTGAGTTGTTCGCCTGTGTCGATAGGCATTGTGCCGTGCCGGGGTTCACAAGCAAGCTAACCAAATTATCCCGCTTCGTTACAGCTGCTTATCAGAGAATCAGAAATATAGAGAGGCTGAGCTGAACCTCAAACAAAGAAAAGGCAAACGTTTCCGCTCAGAAGCTTGATAACCATTGTTGACGAAGGAGAGAGTACACACTAACCTCCGCAGACTGTCATCGCTAATTTCAGCGACTCAGCTGAGCAGTAGCGTTGCGAGACCAAAATATTGAACGAGAATTCTCTGCAGCTGTTTATACCCAGCTGCATAATATCCTAGCTAAGCCATGATGGACAGATCGTGGACCAACAAGAATCAAGAACAAAGACAAACAACAACGAGACTCTCCATTCATGGTTTCCATCATAAGATTTGCTTAACCAGATCTTACCATAGTCGGCGTGACAAATGTGTATGTGCATTACGTGACGAAAGGTGTACCAAGTTCCATAAAACGATATGTCACATAAAATCACTTAGTGAATACAGTAAAAATTAATGCCCATCCTTAATCCAATTAGGATGATTAGTTTAGTTTAGTTGTTTCAATAAAGGAAATATTTCATTTCATATCCTAGCGCTTTAAGCCAATCTACATGGCTGTTCCTGCAAGTCTGAGATTAGTGGCTTCGGTGGCGTGGTTGGTAGCATGCTGAATTTCTATGCCCAAGATCGCGGGTTCAAACCCAAGCGAAGTCACTGGATTTATTAAGAGCGTTAAAAAAACTTGGTAGGCTATGCCTTCCTTCGGAGGGGAAATATGCTGGCGCGGCGGGCCCTTGTTATAGATTTATGGCATGTAAAAGAACCACTAACTAGAATTATGTGAAGATAAATTTGTAGGTTATATTTGATTAACATTATATTACTTTCCAACCTGCTGGTTGTGGTGGCATCTAGTAGCCAAGTTCACTGCTAGGTGCCGTTGAGGGAGAATTTGGTAGCAAAAGTAGGATCTACTTGATATTGATCGTCTGCAGTTCTTACCTGAATTACAGATAACACACACTAATACAGCCATCACAATTAACAGCGGTTATCAGACAGATTCTACAACACACCTAACGTATACGGAGCTACATGACCACATTATCGCAGCCCCTAAATTGAGGAACCAACCAACCAAGTTTGAAATGTGTATCCCACCATAGTCACCGGCCTTACTGATTGTTGTTTTTTCCACACTCGCTCCTTGGTTGTTGCCCCGGAGGCCAGGGTACGATTCTCGGCTCTTTCAAAGAAAAGTTTCTCCATAGTAAACCCGAATTCTCCATCGCAAATATATAAAATCAGGCTGATTTAATATTAAATATACAGGCAAGGCAGGAGCGAGTGGGAACGTGTCAGGGAGCCACACGACCGACCGGCCGACAAAGGAGTAGCCTATAGTAGGGGAGGAAGTAAGAACGCGAACTCGTTATTTTATTGCAAACATTTTTATGCCGACAAAAGGGCCTTGCAAACATTTTTATGCCGACAAAAGGGCCTGAGATAAAAGATTTGTATTTAATCTGCGAATGGAGAAAGGAAAAAACTTAGCCACGAGTCAACTCACCCAGTAAAAGGGGGAAGAGTTTCTAATCTTATTTGTTTTACGTCCCTTTTAACTACTGCGGCTTTTAGAGATCACGAAGAGCCGTAATTTTGCCCCGAAGGGGATCTTTAACGTGCTAGTAAATCTACTGGCACAGCTCCCTCGCATTTGCGCACCCTCAAATGCCAGCTGACTGCTCTAGGATTCGATCCTGCAACCTTGGGCATTGGGAAGAGTTTGCCGCTTATGAAAACCACGTGAGGTTATTAAACTAATCACAAATTACGATCGAGGCGTTCATACGGATTAATTACTTCACAATCCAGTAATCAATAAAATAATAATTACACCTTGTTAAATACAGGATGTTATCCTAATAATTACGAAATTTTTAAAATAATATAAAATTGCTTCCTTAGAAGATGTGAAAAAGTGAAAATATTTTTTTAGGCGCAAATGACAAGAAAGGGGCGCTTGGAAGGAAGTAAAGCACAACCTGAGAAACACAACCAATTCTCGTGTCCACCAAGATGGACCTATGACTGTTTATGATCCGGGCATTTCATACAAAATTGAAGCTAAAACACTCACGGAAGTGAGATTTGAGCATTATAGTTACGTATTGTTGCGCCGAGTGAAATAAGTTGCGTAGGAATTGTATTATTGAAAGAAAGCGCGATTTTTGGCTTAATGAAAAAATAGGCTTATGAGATCACCTTTTGTCCGTGTGTGTACATGTGTGTGTGTCATCGTCCCTCGTCCCCCCATAATAACTTCTAAATGGATGGAGAGATTTCAATGAAACTCGGTAAGGTCATAGCTCCCTTTTGGCCAACCCCGACCGTGCCCTTCAAATTTTATTATTCTCACCTATCCAACAAGGCGGCTGTGCGAAATATCTCACCGGCATTCTATATCTACGAAACTATTACCGATATCTCTCTAACATTTTTTACTGTGACAAAGGGCACTACTAGAAGTTCACCTATGAGACTTTCAAAAAACCTGTTAATTACGAAACGAACATGGCGGCCAAGTGAAGTGGAAACTTTTAAATAGACTTTTCTCCCGAATTAACCATCTAAACGCAATAAATTTGGTACATCAAATGTTTATACACATGCACTGGCATCTAATTTAGTTCAATTGTTTACATAACCCCAAGATGGAGGCTGAGCGAAATATTTCACCGGCGTACTAAGTTATATCACCGAAACTATTACCGATATCACTCTGAAATTTTGTATGGCGATAAAGAGCACTACTGCCAGTCCATCTATGTAACTTTTAAAAACCTTTAATAAATAACAAAATGATCAGGGTGGCCAAGCGAAGATGAAACATTTTAGTAGACATTTCTCTCAATTTAACCATCTGAGCGCAGTTAAATATGGTACAGTACATGTATATAAACACATTGTAATGCACCGGCATCTAATTTAGTTCGATTGTTTACATAACCTCAAGATAGCGGCTGTGCGAAATTTGAAAATTAAGTTCTTATTTCTTGTATCGTAACGATGCGATCGTAGTGAAAGTTTGAATAATGAACCTACGCAATAATTTTCATTTAATGGTACATAACTTTATGGTCTATACATATAGCAATCCAACATGGCGACCTTCCGAAATATTTATATAGTTCTTGGCAGAGCCTGGATTCGAACCTCAGGAATGACCGCCAAGAATGCTAGCCACTACACCAAGAAGTTGACAATATCAGGCTGGTCTTGATTATACATTATCAATTAATAATTACCTAATAATGATAATAAATATTTCATTTGGCAACTACACGGCCGACCTCTCCCTGTGACGTCATTGACGGTCTCAGGGCGTGGCGGCCATATTGCCCATTAGCCCCTGGCCCAGCTATGACTGACCCCTCCATTACAATAACATAGGGCTGGTTGCGCGCGGCGGCCATCTTGGCAATTAGCCCGTCCCAGCTTCGGCCTATATTACCTACTAATGTTCTAGTTCAAAAATAATTTCTCACCTTACCTAACCTGTGAATTACCGAGATCAGGGATGCCAGATTAGACCCAAGTATTCACCTAGATAGACCCTGAGATATATTTTCTCGTGCTGATCTGATTTCGGTATTTTACAAAATGTGGTCGTTGGATCTCGGTCCAAACGGGCACAGTAGATAGGTTGTCAGCTATTGTCCTGTTGTTATAATTGAACTAAAAATAGTATTTTAACATAATGCAGTAATCAGTTGTGAGAGGTATACTGCTCCAAGAAGCAGGCTGCAAGACGTGTTTTGAAAGCTCCAGTGCTTGCAATGTTGACGAACTTATATAAATCGAAGGTGTTGAAGAGGCGTGAGGCGGTGCAAACAAAATATTTATTGAACTTCATGGTGTGGTATATAGGAATGTGGAGTGTTAATTTTGTGTATCTATTTTCTCGATTATGAACAGAATGCATTGGTGTAAAGGGATTGTAGAGACATAACGGGTTCTTGGTATGTAATATTTTATGTGTCAGAATGGCAACTGATAACTGCCTGCGCTCGTGGAGTTTCAGCCATTTCAGCTGCATGTACTGTGGTAGGGCGTGATATGTTCATCTCGCCTTACATCCAGAATATACCGAACAAATGCATTCTGGACTCTTTGTAATTTGATGTTCTGTGTTTCTGATAAATCACTGTATACGCAGAGCCATAATCAGAAAAATGAGAGTTTGGACGAAAAGCTTACGTAGCCTATGTTAGGTGGGGTGTAAGAAACAGTTCTCTTCAGGAGATGCATAGTTGATAAAACCGTCCTTACAATGTTAGAGCGCGTGTCGGTATGGTTGTGGTTGATGATATATAATAGTGTATTTCTATTTGTGTATTGTTTTGTTTATGCTTGTAACTTTTATTGTTAATTAGTATATTGTCGCACGTGGTTTCTGTCTGACAATAGAGAATACATATATACATATATTATATTATAAGAATATCCACTTTTCAATACAAATTTTTATCATACGATGTCCTTATGAACTACGATACATTTTTCGGCTCATTTTGAGCCTTCTTCAGTCAATAGCACTAATGAAATTCTCACAAAACAGTCTAGGGTTTATCAGTGTGACCTCTCAATAAAATTTCTTATTTTTTTTTTAAATTAGATTTTCACATCGTCATTGCATAGAAAACATTGGACATAAAATGCTTGAAGAATTTAAAAACTGTATAAAATTCAAGTCGTTGACTCATCAGCGTTGAAATCATCATTTCCAAATAAGGGACCTGTCTGTAACAACAAAAAGCTCCTGACAATCTACATTTCTTACTTGGAAAACCTAAACTTATAACTCTGATTGGGCAATAACTTACCCGATTGTACAGACGTATATGAAAATGAAAATCCACAGCCTGCTTCCAGTCTCCGACCGGGTCAGGAATGGAATGAATGAAGCCCCCATCTAGCGGCGAGGATATGAAGTGTGCCGGCTGCCGAAGTCTATCGCACTCCTCTGGGCAATGATTAAATGAATGACAGATGAAATGAAATGATAGTGAAGAGTGTTGCTGGAATGAAATTTGACAGGGAAAACCGGAGTACCCGTTGAAAAACCTGTGTTCCTCCGTTTTGTCCAGCACAGATCTCAGATGGAGTGACCGGGATTTGAACCACGGACCCAGCGGCGAGAGGCCGGCGTGCTGCCTCCTAAGCCACGGAGGCTCTGTTGTACAGACGTATATACAGTATATAATTTAATTTAACCAATTTTATGTCAAAATTGAAAGTAGAGTTAAGTCACCCAATAAAAAGTGTCATTTGTTATTTATAATTTTATACAAATCAGCACAACGGTGACAGACAATCGAGAGCTTATTTTAATTCAATAAAGTTTGATTTTATTTTAATTCTCCTTGATTGATTGCACACGCGGGATATTATTTCATATCCATTAAACAATAACATTCAAACAGCTTAAAGAATAATTTAATAAATTATTAATATCTTGCCTGACGTTCACAGGATCTAATTAGGATTAAATAGGATTTTTAGTAGGCTTGTTTATTCTTCAATGTTTTCTTTATTAGATCAATAAATAGTATGAAGTGTTGGTTTTATAGAAAATTTACTTGAGTTTTCCCTTGGTAATAGTTTGATCCTACGTTTTATTTGGTTGGATTTGCAAGTATATGCTTCGTTGGATTTATTTTGAGGAAAACCCACCTACCAACAATCCCCAATCCCCTCCCCCCCCCCCCCCCCCGATGCTATTTCATGTACAATATTCCAAAATAAATTCCAATGCATGAATTTTTTTAAAGTAAATGTTCTGTTACTTATCACACACGGCGTCAATAGCCGGGCCGTAGCGTATCGCCGCCCGCCGTTTCGCCTTGGCGTCCGGGTACAATAGATTCACAATTCACTTGAATCTCTCGATATAATACCAGAATTAACGCGAAATTTGGTGATAAAGGAATACCTAATGAAAGACCTCGCTAGCATTACTCATATGAATATCCCACTGAAGATAGCGCGCAGCGGCCATCTTTTAATTGAATATAAAAATAAAATAATGTTTCTTTAGGGACACAATATCTGAAGTATGAAAGCCAACCCGTATATGGACTTCATATGCCCAAGGCAAAAGAAAAGCCTCGACATATATTCAAGATGATGGTTGAGCGTACTAATAAAACTACAAAATCAATAACTCAGGATCCAATTGCGCAATCAGCACGAAATTTTGTAATAGAGGAGAAACAGATAAGAAACGTTTCTAGCGTTAGTCATAAGACTATCATACTGCATATAGCACGCAGCCGCCATCTTGAATATATAAGACATGAATATCGATAATCCTCTGTTTATTACAGTTATAATGATAAAAATGCAGCAAGTATGTAGTCCCATGTAAGAGGCTTTCTCAGCAGAATGCACATGTTCAACGATTCGATACATTTAAGAAGGATGTAATTTTCTAATCATATTGTGATGAAAATAACCTTATGAACTGCAACAAATGCACTAAAACCCAGTGCCGAAGGCTAAAATTTGTATTTGCACACTCGTGTGGCTCAACGATGATAATAATAATAATAATATATTTGACGAGTATTTAGACTGTTGGTTGGTCTGGTGGGTAAACAACCTGCTGCTTTAGATAGCCCCATTGGAGCATAAATGTTCAATAAATCTCATTAAGAATGTGAAGTATTCAAACAAAACAGCTGGTGTGCGAGGGGGTGCTTCTCAATTAATGGCAAGTTATTATGAGAACAGAGACAAAGTTTCTTCCCGACAAACAGTTGGGAGCGTTCTGTAAACACCCGGTCTCTTTGGAAAGTACAGTAATACATTTTTCTATATCCACACCATATCTGTGGGGATTGCCTTTGACATTATTCTTCCCTAAGTCCACATCAAACAACTAGCTTTTGTCAAACAAAATGAAGATTGAATATTGTAGTCGTTGGTTCAAGAACCAGATAAATCCTTTTTTGGCCGAAAATGAGATGTATAGATTTGAAGCCATACATTTTCAGTGTTACCTATACAAAATTGTTAATTTGTAGCTCTGTCTGTGATAATCTAATTAATGCGTGTAATTTTCTCCAGGAGTGTCGTTACATATTTATATCTTGTCGGGCACAATCGTGTTGACCGACTGAAGAGCTACAAATTAACAATTAACGAAAATGAGACATTCGTTTTGTTGTTAATGTTGTTTTAAGGGGTGGAAAAGTGAGGTTAACTGCCCTTAAAATGAGAAATTACTTCATGTAAAAGTTCATCGTTTGGTGATGCAAGAACGGTGCAGCTCCATGAATCCAAGGCCGTTCTAGAGCACAGTAACAGCTTGAATGCGATAACTGTTTGGTACAAAAACTGGATGTGGCATTATTGTCAGGGTGCCCATAAGTCCCGTTTTACAGTATTGCCTAGCATTGTCCCGTCCCACGCTGCCGCGTTGGTTACATAGAAAAGAAGCATTTGTCCCGCTTTAAAGGATTATTATTATTATCTTATTATATAATATGCTAAGGTGTATGTTTCACAAAACTCAAGTTCCTAAACCAGAGGGAGTTA
The DNA here is from genome assembly GCA_946902985.2 of Meconema thalassinum. NCBI lineage: Eukaryota > Metazoa > Arthropoda > Insecta > Orthoptera > Tettigoniidae > Meconema > Meconema thalassinum. The sequence goes on along the minus strand of OX336388.2, from coordinate 595,624,722 downwards.
GAAGGTGTGGTTTGTACCAAAATCTTCCAAATCGTCTCAATAGTTCAGGAAAAATCTTGCATTTCTTGAAAAGAAAACGGAAATATATTTATTTGTTTATAAAGTGCTATTAAACAAACAAGACGATAGACCCTGGCAGAACTGTGTCGCGTAAAGCCCGCATAGCATTAGGGCTGGGCGGGTAGTCTGTACACATGGGGCGCACACAACGCATCTTGCGAGAGTTCTCGCACAGGCTGCTAGTTATCTTTATTTCCTCATGGATATGGTAAATCTCAACATACAAGATACGGACTTTACAATCAAGTACTTTATAATTATTACTGGGACAAAATTAATCGGACTATGTGACATGACTGTATCTAGCAACACTGCCTTCTACATTCTGGCGATCAGAAGCTTCAATTTTAGTTCCTCCAGACCCGTTACCAGAGCCTTTGGAACTATTCCCGTTGCTGACATTACTAGTGGTAACATTTTCACCTAGTATACTCACCAAATCTTCCTGATTTATTCTGCCAACGGTGCATATTTGTTTATTTTATGTGTCTGAGTGGTCTCGAGGTTTTGGCTCGGTTTACCGCGATGTCTATCAGACAAACCTTTTGATTTGTTTTGTTAAATCTGGTCAATTTTCCAAGATTGTCTGGTCCGTTAGGATAGGTCTGTCCCAGTACAGTTTGTACGCCTCGTTTTCAAGTACTTTGGATGGCTGATAGGCAGGGCTAGATTTACCAATAGGCCCCACAGGCCCCAGCGCATCATGCTGAGGGGCGCAAAATTAATCCGCATTTTTTTTTTGTCAGAAAATTTCAGTAAAATGTTATTGACTACAATTTTTTGCAGTCAATTTCATCGTTATACGCTCCTTTTTAATCTTGTTGCACTTCAATAAGTTTTTTTACAGTCAAAAATTGACTAAATGAATTTTACTACTTATGATTAAAAAAAGCAATTTCGTATAATTTTATGATTTAAATTAAACTTTCGTCGCCTCCGTAGCGTTGCGGTCAGCATGGTTATCTGTCGCCCCGGAGGTCCTGGGTTCGATTCCCGGCTCTGACTCGAACTTGAAAAGTGGTATGAGGACTGGAACGGGGTCTACTCAGCCTCGGGTGGCCCAAATCAGTAGAGGGGGTTCGATTCCCACCTCAGCCATCCTCGAAGTGGTTTTCCGTGGTTTCCCACTTCGTCTTCGGTCAAATGCCGGGATGGTTCCTACTGTAAGGCCACGGCCGTCTCCTTCCCACTTCCTTGCCTAACCGTCCCACTCTTCCCATCCCTTCATCAGGCCCCCTGTTCGCTTTGCAGGTGACGCCGCCTGGGCGTAGTGCTGGTCACACACCCCAGTTGTATCCCCGACTCAGTCTCAAGCTCCAGGACACTGCCCTCAGTGGCGGTAGAGGTGGGATCCCTCGCTTAGTCCGTGGGAAAAGCCAACCCTGGAGGGTAAATCGATAGCGAAAAAATAGCGAAAATTAAACTTTCTAAAATGTTGACACTTTTACAATTTATATTGTGGCCATCAGTTTCCAACAAATGTTCTTCAACAGCATATTTTTCGATATATTTGATGATATATTAGGAGAATATTTAAGTCTTGAATATTAATATTAGTTTAATTTGAATAATGCATTATGCATAGTTGTTGGGTGCATGATGTATATCTGAATATCTGTAAGTGTCTTAAACGGTTTAATCTTATTTTAATATCTCGTTGGCTTATTTATTTATTTATAGTTTATATATACAAATTTTGAGACAGTTGAATCTCTCATTATTTTAATGTATTTAATTGATGTTACTTCACGATACATTGGAATAAACTAAATTTACCTTCACAAAGACCTTTCTGTGGTCGAAATTCTCCCTTCTTCACGATGGTATGCAGAGGGGGCAGCAAAAACCCACGGGCCAGGGAGCGCATGAAATCTAAATCAGGCCCTGCTGATTGGTGTAATACTCCATGGTTGTTTCCAGAAGTCCTCCTGTTACAGCAAGTTTCTGATGTACGATACGATCTTTTCTACATCATTATGCCTCTTTGTACACTCCACACCAGCTACAGAAGAGCAGCCACCAATGATGTGGTCAATAGTATCCAGCACCAAGGTTCATCTACGGTATCGTTCATCGGCCACGTTCTCTTTCAGAATGTGTTTTCTATAGTTTTTCTTGGTTATCACTCGATCTTGGATTGCAGCGACGGTCGACATACGTTTCACTTAGCATGTTCAGGTGTACTCCATGCAGTTCTGTTTGTCTCCATGCCATAAGGCGCTGGTCGGCCGAAGTAACACTTGCTCCGGTGTCTAATTGGCCTCTGCCAGCTACTAGTTGTTACTGTTCTGGTTCTCTAAACTGTATCTCCCCCCTTAAGTTCATTATACAGCAAACTCTAGTAAACATAAAGCCACAGTCCCTATTCACAAGAGAGACAGTTGCACTTCATTACGCTGAGGTTTGACTCATCAGACCGTGGGATTCATCAAAGCTCGCCGGGGTTGAACTGTTCTTGGTACATTGCACAGACGCGAGAGGTATTGACGATCGCACTGTTAGGTGTAACTCTTCAGTCGGTTAACACGAATTTGCCCAATCACTGAGCGGGCCAAATGTAGAATATATATTATATGAATAATAAGTAAATAACACTCCTGGAAAAAATACATGTATTAGCCTAGTTATGATCACTGTTATATGGGGCGATTTTAGGATTACGCGTTTTCACATTCAAGCGATGATCATCAAATCCCGATTATTGTGTTGAGGTTTGAATTTATATACAAATACAAGCTGTACCCGGCATGCGTTGCAATGCCAATCAAAGAAAGTGTTGGCGTTGAAATTCTATTTCTTGAAGTGCTTTTGGATACACAACATGTTAACTGCCTCTAAGCTATCGTAAAATGGATTTTCTAATTTAGAACCATTCGTGGAAGCGTGCACAACAACTTTCAAAAGTTTCATCGCTGTCACTCATTTGTTGAATCTACTCGTACGCTACCTGTTGTGAAATGGATTTACTAAGTCGAAACCCTTCTCTGGCGTGTACACAATAACTCATCAATGATTCAACGCAATCGGATGAATTGTATATGCACGTATACGGGGTTTTGTTTAAACGATTCGTGCGCTGTCACTCATTTGTTGAATCTACTCGTGCGCTATCTATTGAGAAATGTATTACTAAGTCGAAGCCCTTCCCTGGCGTGTACACAATAACTCATCAAGGTTTCATCGCAATCGAAGAATGTTATATGAACACAATAGGGGATTTTGTTGAAACGCTTCGCGCGTCGTCACCCATTTGTTGCATCTACTCTTGCGCTACTTATTGTGAAATGGATTTACTAAGTCCCCTTCCCTGGCGGGTACACAATAACTGATCAATGTTTCATCGCAATCGGATGAATAGTATATGAACGCATACCTGATTTTGTTTAAACGATTCACGCTCCGTCACTCATTTGTTGAATCTACTCGTGCGCTACCTACTGTAAAATGTATTTACTAAGTTAGAAACCGTCACGTAAGTGTCCACAACATCTCACCCAAGTTTCATCGCTATCGGACTAATGGGATATGAAGACATAGGGGACTGTATTGAAACGCTCCGCATGTCGTCGTTCATTTGTCGAATCTACTCGTGTGCTACCTACTGTGAAATGTATTTACTAAGCCAGAAACCTTCCTTGCAGTGTCCACCATATTTCACCAAAGTTTCACCGCTAACGGCAGAATGGTATACGACCTTATACGGGACTTTGTTGAAACGCTTCGCGCGTCGTCCCTCATTTGTTGAATCAAATTGTGCGCTGCATATTGTATAGTGGATTTACTAAGCCAGAAATTTTCCATGACGTGTACACAACATCTCACCCAAGTTTCATAGCTACGGACGAATGGTACATGAATGCATACGGGACTTGGTTGAAACGCTTCGCGTGTCGTCGCTCATTTGTTGATTCTACTCTTGCACTACATATTGTAATATGGATGTACTCAGCCGGAAACCTTCCCTGGAGTGTACACAACATCTCACCCAAGTTTCATCGCAATCCGATGAATGGTATGTGAATGTATACGGGACGTTGTCGAAACGCTTCGCGCGTAGTCACTCATTTGTTGAATATAAACGTGCGCTTCGTATTGTAAAATGGATTTACTTAGCCAGAAACCTTTCCTGGAGTGTACACAACAATTCACCAAACATTTATCACTATCAGACGACTGGTATATGACTTTATACGGGACTTTGTTGAAACGCTTCGCGTGTCATCGCTCATTTGTTGAATCTACTGGTGCGATACCTATTGTAAAATGTATGTACTACGCCAGAAACCTTCCCTGGAGTGTACACAACATCTCACCCAAGTTTCATCGCTATCGGATGAATGGTATATGAAATTATATGGGACTTTGTTGAAACGCTTCGCGCGCCGTTGCTCATTTGTTGATTCTACTCGTGCTCTACCTATTTTAAAAGGGATTTACTAAGCTAGAAACCTTCCCTGGAGTGCACACAAAATCTCAGCCTAGTTTCATCGCTATCGGACGAATGGTATATGAACGCAAACGTGACTTTGTTGAAATGCTTCGCGCGTCGTAGCTCATTTGTTGAATCTACTCGTGCTCTGCCTATTGTAAAGTGGATGTACTAAGACGGAAAATTTCCCTGCAGTGTACACAACATTTTACGCAAGTTTCATAGCTATCGGACGAATGGTATATGAATGCATACGGGACTTTGTTGAAACGCATTGCGTGTCGTCGCTCATTTGTTGAATCTACTTGTGGGCTATCTACTGTGAAATGTATTCACTAATTTTGAAACCTCCACGTAAGTGTACACAACATCTCACCCAAGTTTCATCGCTATCGGACGAATGGTATATGAACACATACGGGAATTTGTTGAAATGCTTCGCGTATCGTCGCTCATTTGTTGAATCTACGCGTGCGCTACCTATTGTAAAATGGATTTACTAAGTCAGAAACCTTCCTTAGAGTGTACTCAACATCTCACCCAAGTTTCATCGCAGTCGGACAAATGGTATATGAACGCATAGGAGACATACCCACAGACATACCCACAGACAAACTATCACGTTACATTGATTTATATATATACTAGCAGAAGTACCCGTTCTTCGAACGGTGTTCGGTGTTAACACCAGACATTATAATAATAATAATAATAATAATAATAATGTTATTGGTGTTACGTCCCTTTTAAGTACTGTTGCTTTTAGAGACGCACCAGACATTATCAATTGAGCTACTGTTGCAATGGTTAGCGGCTTGTCATTCCTACATAAGTTTATCGAAACGAAGTTCGTTTTCTGGGAATATCACACACAATGTTAATTCAAGGGCCTTATAATGTGGTTTTCGGAGACCATTTATAGCCTCGCGAATTTTGTGTCTCACATTGAGAAGTGCAACATATGCTTTGGTCGTCCTTCTGGGAGAATTTTTATATTACGCCTATTTTAGCATGTATTTTGAGAAGTTTTTCCCTATATCCACCCTTCTACTGTATGAAATGAACGGTGAAGAGTTTTATAAATGATTGGTGTATTGACTCATGTTTACCATACCTAATTTTACGATGCACCAAGCATCCGAACATGAGTTATAGGCGTACATAAGGATACACAGAAAGACAGACAGACAGACAATACTATTGTCTACAACATATCACCCAGAAATCCAAATATGGGTATATCTACCACACAGTATCAAAGAAAATCATCCTTACGATGAACCCGTATGTCGACAAAAAAAAAAGATTAGTTGAAATGTGCTCTCAAACTAAATTCACCTGACGTGTACTTCCTGACAAGAAATAGAATTGAAAGCCTTGTAGATGAAACGCAATACACGTCACATAAAAACTGACCCTCTACGTTGTGTTGGGTCCCCATACACAGGAAGACCTCTTTCATAAATTATAAAAGCTTGTGGTGCATGAAAATTCAGGTTCTTTAGTCTCCAATGGCCCAAATTCCTAAAAGCCGCAAAAAATGTTGATTCAATTCAGGAATTTTTGAAAATAATGTTGTTGTTTGGAGATATAATAGACCTTCTGCACTATATGTCGCACGTGAAAATTGCATGAAAAAAATCCTAGGTTACCCCTTGACCCCCTTAATTGCATTGATGAATTATACAGTCTACGTTGGTTCCGTGATAACCTTATATTTGCAAACTTTCACAGAAATGTAATAAATGTAATAAATTGCTTCTTACTGAAATAGATGGAAAGTTGAATGCCACCCCTTGAGATAATGTTGTCATGGTTACCGATTTGCATTCCTTCATTAGTTTGTTAAATTAAATTTAATTAGTTTTCTGGGAATGTTTCAGAAACTGTTGGTTTTAGAGCCTTATAATGTAGTTTTCGAGGACCCTCGAGTTTTATTTCTGATACCGAGGGGCTTTGTCTCGTCGTTGTACGCCATAATATAATACTAATAATAATAATATAACATAGGGATAGGAATATAATAGACCTGCCATACCACACCCGCAGATGTAAATCGCGTGAAAAAATCTAGACTACCCCTTGACCCCCTTAAGCGCATTTTACGTATTGATGAAATTTACAGCTTAATTTGGTTCCATAATATCCATCTAACCGTTTGCAAACTTTCACACTAATGTAATTAATGGAATTGTATTGCGTCTTACAGCAATAGATGGATCTCTGAGAATCTGTTGCCATGGTTATCGGCTTGCATTCGTTCATAGTTTATTAAATTAAATTAGTTTTCTGGGAATATCTCAAAAACGGTTGGACGTAGTACCTTAAAATGTGCTTTTAGGGCCCCCGAGTTTTTTCTCTCACATTGAGGGGCTGAAAATGAGCTTTGTCTCGTCCTTGTACTCCTATTTCAGCATGTATTTTAAGGGGGTATGCCCCCTTTTATGAGAGGTATAGAGAAGAGTTACATCAATGATTAGTGTCGTGCCTCTGAAGGATATCTGTACCAAATTATACGTTGATACACCCAGCCGTTCTCGAGTTATAAGGGAACAAAGTTGTCCACAGACAATCAAGCAAACAGACAGACAGACCAAAACATTATTTTCGCGCGCATCTATCATAATACAGTCTTAAACGTGTAAATAACTCAAATTTCCGTAGAAATTCAGAAAAAAACAGACAAATTTTCTTTTTTATTTATGTAGAGATATACTGCACCGCTCGATGTGACCGTGTTTTATTGCTCAAATTTAGGTTTTACTCGCTAACCGTCGGAGATACACAAAAAGTGATAAGAACCTTTTGGATAGAAAATTAAATTTTAAAGGTGGTGTATACCATCAAAAGTTTGCTATTTCTTAGCATTCTCTTTTTATTTGAAATGGAAATATGAAATTTTGAAACCGAAGGGTGTAGTGACGTCACAAAAGTAGGTTTTACTCGCTAACCGTTGGAGATACACGAAAAGTGATAAGAACCTTTCGGATAGAAAATTAAATTTTGAAGCTCATATGTGCCATCAAAAGTTTGCTATTTCCTACCGTTCTCTTTTTATTTGATATGGAAATATGAAATTTTGAAACCAAAGGGTGTAGTGACGTCACTAAAATGGTCGCCATTTATTAATAGTGCAAAATATCGAAATTAAAAGTATCCTATATGTAAACCTGGTATTTCAGCTACATCCATGCAAAATTTCATTTAAATCGGACCAGTGGTTCTTGCGTTATTAGGTAACAGACAGACAGACAGACAGACAGAAAGACAGACACACACCATCTCATTTTTATATATTAGTACTAGCAGAAGTACCCGTTCTTCGAACGGTGTTCGGTGTTAACACCAGACATTATAATAATAATAATAACAATGTTGTTGGTGTTACATCCCTTTTAAGTACTGTTGCTTTTAGAGACGCACCAGACATTATCAATTGAGCTACTGTTGCAATGGTTAGCGGCTTGTAATTCCTTCATAAGTTTATCGGAACGAAGTTAATTTTCTGGGAATATCACACACACTGTTAATTTAAGGGCCTTATAATGTGGTTTTCGGAGATCCTTTATAGACTCGCGATTTTTTTGTCTCACATTGAGAAGTGCAACATATGCTTTGGTCGTCCTTCTAGGATAATTTTTATATTTCGCCTATTTTAGCATGTATTTTGAGAAGTTTTTCCCTATATCCACCCTTCTACTGTATGAAAAGTACGGTGAAGAGTTTTATAAATGATTGGTGTATTGACTCATGTTTACCATACCTAATTTTACGATGCACCAAGCATCCGAACATGAGTTATAGGCGTACATAAGGATACACAGAAAGACAGACAGACAATTCTATTGTCTACAACATATCACCCAGATATCCAAATATGGGTATATCTGCCATACAGTATCAAACAAAATCATCCTTACGATGAACCCGTATGTCGACAAAAGAAAGATTAGTTAAAATTTGCTCTCAAACTAAATTCACCTAACTTGTACTTCTTGACGTGAAATAGAATTGAAAGACTTGTAGACGAAACGCAATACACCTCACATAAAAAATGACCCTCTACGTTGTGTTAGGTCCACATACACGGAAGACCTCTTTCATAAATTATAAAGGCTTGTGGTGCATGAAAATTCAGGTTCTTTAGTCTCAAATGGCCCAAATTCCTAAAAGCCGCAAAAAATGCTGATTCAATTCAGGAATTTTTGAAAATAATGTTGCTGTTTGGAGATATAAAGGATGATTGTAGTTTTACGTGACCATTAATCGCGAGATCATAAGCCACGGGACCTCCATTTTACGTGGAATCTGAACCACAGGGCATGGCATTTCACTTTGCAAATGTTTGGAGATATAATAGTCCTTCTGTACTATATGTCGCATGTGAAAATTGCATGAAAAAAATCTAGGTTACCCCTTGACCACCTTAATTGCATTGATGAATTATACAGTCTACGTTGGTTCCGTGATAACCGTATAGCCATTTGCAAACTTTCACAGAAATGTAATAAATAGAGTGACATTACTTCTTACAGAAATAGATGGAAAGTTGGATGCCACCCTTTGAGATAATGTTGTCATGGATAGCGATTTATATTCCTTCATTAGTTTGTTAAATTAAATTAGTTTTCTGGGAATATTTCAGATACTTTTGGTTTTAGGGCCTTATAATGTAGTTTTCGAGGACCCTTTAGGGCCCCCAAGTTTTGTTTCTGACACCGAGGGGGCTTTGTCTCCTCGTTGTACGCCATAATATAATAATAATAATAATAATATAATATAGGGATAGGAATATAATAGACCTTCCGTAACACACCCGGAGGTGTAAATCGCGTGAAAAAATTCTACTATACCCCTTGACCCCCTTAAGCGCATTATACGTATTGATGAATTCTACAGCTTAATTTGGTTCCGTGATAACCTTCTAGCCGTTTGCAAACTTTCACACCAATGTAATTAATGGAATTGCATTGCGTCTTACAGCAATAGATGGACCTCTGAGAATCTGTTGCCATGGTTACCGGCTTGTATTCGTTCATTAGTTTATTAAATTAAATTAGTTTTCTGAGAATATCTCAAAAACGGTTGGTTTCAGGGCCTTAAAATGTGGATTTCGGGGACCCTTCAGGGCCCCCGAGATTTGTCTCTCACATCGAGGGGCTGAAAATGATTTTTGTCTCGTCCTTCTACTCCTATTTCAGCATGCATTTTAAGGGGGTAGGCCCCCTTTTATGAGAAGTACGGAGAAGGGTTACATCAATGATTAGTGTCGTGCCTCTGATGGATATCTGTACCAAATTTTACGTTGATACACCCAGCCGTTCTCGAGTTATAACGGAACAAATTTGTCCACAGACAATCAAACAAACAGACAGACCAAAACATTATTTTCGCGCGCATCTATCATAAAACAGTCTGAAACGTGTAAATAACTCAAATTTCCGTAGAAATTCAGAAAAAAAGACAGACAAATTTTCTATTTATATATAGAGAGGTATACTGCACCGCTCGGTGTTGACCGTGTTTTATTGCACAAATTTAGGTTATACTCGCTAACCGTCGGAGATACATGAAAAGTGATAAGAACATTTTGGATAGAAAATTAAATGCTAAAGCTCGTGTATACCATCAAAAGTTTGCTATTTCTTAGCGTTCTCTTTTTATTTGAAATGGAAATATGAAATTTTGAAACCAAAGGGTGTAGTGACGTCACAAAAGTAGGTTTTACTCGCTAACCGTTGGAGATACACGAAAAGTGATAAGGACCTTTCGGATAGGAAATTAAATTTCAAAGCTCGTATGTGCCATCGAAAGTTTGCTATTTCCTACCGTTCTCTTTTTATTTGATATGGAAATATGAAATTTTGAAACCAAAGGGTGTAGTGACGTCACTAAAATGGTCGCCATTTATTAATAGTGCAAAATATCGAAATTAAAAGTATCCTATATGTAAACCTGGTATTTCAGCTACATCCATGCAAAATTTCATTTAAATCGGACCAGTGGTTCTTGCGTTATTAGGTAACAGACAGACAGACAGACAGACAGAAAGACAGACACACACCATCTCATTTTTATATATTAGTACTAGCAGAAGTACCCGTTCTTCGAACGGTGTTCGGTGTTAACACCAGACATTATAATAATAATAATAACAATGTTGTTGGTGTTACATCCCTTTTAAGTACTGTTGCTTTTAGAGACGCACCAGACATTATCAATTGAGCTACTGTTGCAATGGTTAGCGGCTTGTAATTCCTTCATAAGTTTATCGGAACGAAGTTAATTTTCTGGGAATATCACACACACTGTTAATTTAAGGGCCTTATAATGTGGTTTTCGGAGATCCTTTATAGACTCGCGATTTTTTTGTCTCACATTGAGAAGTGCAACATATGCTTTGGTCGTCCTTCTAGGATAATTTTTATATTTCGCCTATTTTAGCATGTATTTTGAGAAGTTTTTCCCTATATCCACCCTTCTACTGTATGAAAAGTACGGTGAAGAGTTTTATAAATGATTGGTGTATTGACTCATGTTTACCATACCTAATTTTACGATGCACCAAGCATCCGAACATGAGTTATAGGCGTACATAAGGATACACAGAAAGACAGACAGACAATTCTATTGTCTACAACATATCACCCAGATATCCAAATATGGGTATATCTGCCATACAGTATCAAACAAAATCATCCTTACGATGAACCCGTATGTCGACAAAAGAAAGATTAGTTAAAATTTGCTCTCAAACTAAATTCACCTAACTTGTACTTCTTGACGTGAAATAGAATTGAAAGACTTGTAGACGAAACGCAATACACCTCACATAAAAAATGACCCTCTACGTTGTGTTAGGTCCACATACACGGAAGACCTCTTTCATAAATTATAAAGGCTTGTGGTGCATGAAAATTCAGGTTCTTTAGTCTCAAATGGCCCAAATTCCTAAAAGCCGCAAAAAATGCTGATTCAATTCAGGAATTTTTGAAAATAATGTTGCTGTTTGGAGATATAAAGGATGATTGTAGTTTTACGTGACCATTAATCGCGAGATCATAAGCCACGGGACCTCCATTTTACGTGGAATCTGAACCACAGGGCATGGCATTTCACTTTGCAAATGTTTGGAGATATAATAGTCCTTCTGTACTATATGTCGCATGTGAAAATTGCATGAAAAAAATCTAGGTTACCCCTTGACCACCTTAATTGCATTGATGAATTATACAGTCTACGTTGGTTCCGTGATAACCGTATAGCCATTTGCAAACTTTCACAGAAATGTAATAAATAGAGTGACATTACTTCTTACAGAAATAGATGGAAAGTTGGATGCCACCCTTTGAGATAATGTTGTCATGGATAGCGATTTATATTCCTTCATTAGTTTGTTAAATTAAATTAGTTTTCTGGGAATATTTCAGATACTTTTGGTTTTAGGGCCTTATAATGTAGTTTTCGAGGACCCTTTAGGGCCCCCAAGTTTTGTTTCTGGCACCGAGGGGGCTTTGTCTCCTCGTTGTACGCCATAATATAATAATAATAATAATAATATAATATAGGGATAGGAATATAATAGACCTTCCGTAACACACCCGGAGGTGTAAATCGCGTGAAAAAATTCTACTATACCCCTTGACCCCCTTAAGCGCATTATACGTATTGATGAATTCTACAGCTTAATTTGGTTCCGTGATAACCTTCTAGCCGTTTGCAAACTTTCACACCAATGTAATTAATGGAATTGCATTGCGTCTTACAGCAATAGATGGACCTCTGAGAATCTGTTGCCATGGTTACCGGCTTGTATTCGTTCATTAGTTTATTAAATTAAATTAGTTTTCTGAGAATATCTCAAAAACGGTTGGTTTCAGGGCCTTAAAATGTGGATTTCGGGGACCCTTCAGGGCCCCCGAGATTTGTCTCTCACATCGAGGGGCTGAAAATGATTTTTGTCTCGTCCTTCTACTCCTATTTCAGCATGCATTTTAAGGGGGTAGGCCCCCTTTTATGAGAAGTACGGAGAAGGGTTACATCAATGATTAGTGTCGTGCCTCTGATGGATATCTGTACCAAATTTTACGTTGATACACCCAGCCGTTCTCGAGTTATAACGGAACAAATTTGTCCACAGACAATCAAACAAACAGACAGACCAAAACATTATTTTCGCGCGCATCTATCATAAAACAGTCTGAAACGTGTAAATAACTCAAATTTCCGTAGAAATTCAGAAAAAAAGACAGACAAATTTTCTATTTATATATAGAGAGGTATACTGCACCGCTCGGTGTTGACCGTGTTTTATTGCACAAATTTAGGTTATACTCGCTAACCGTCGGAGATACATGAAAAGTGATAAGAACATTTTGGATAGAAAATTAAATGCTAAAGCTCGTGTATACCATCAAAAGTTTGCTATTTCTTAGCGTTCTCTTTTTATTTGAAATGGAAATATGAAATTTTGAAACCAAAGGGTGTAGTGACGTCACAAAAGTAGGTTTTACTCGCTAACCGTTGGAGATACACGAAAAGTGATAAGGACCTTTCGGATAGGAAATTAAATTTCAAAGCTCGTATGTGCCATCAAAAGTTTGCTATTTCCTACCGTTCTCTTTTTATTTGATATGGAAATATGAAATTTTGAAACCAAAGGGTGTAGTGACGTCACTAAAATGGTCGCCATTTATTAATAGTGCAAAATATCGAAATTAAAAGTATCCTATATGTAAACCTGGTATTTCAGCTACATCCATGCAAAATTTCATATAAATCGGACCAGTGGTTCTTGCGTTATTAGGTAACAGACAGACAGACAGACAGACAGACAGAAAGACAGACACACACCATCTCATTTTTATATATTAGTATGATATATATATATATAGATTATCTAACTACAAAACTTTGTAGTGCATTTAATTGGTGCTTATATTACGATTCGCAGTTCGAATCTCGTTATATAAGGTTAGTAGGCAGGCGATAGCGTAACAACTGTACAACTAATAGCTCCGCCGAGATAAGTGACCATATACAAAATTAAATTTAAGTGCATACTCTAATTTTTATTTGTTATTATATTGTGTGTATACTGTATACAAGTGCGTAGTATTAATACGTAATTCACGAAACCTCATAAAAAACTAACCTTAGCCTATATAACGAGATTGAAACAGCGAATCGTAGGCCTAATATAAATACTTTTTCTTTTCTTTTTTTTTTTTTTTTTTTTTTTGTAGTTAGATAATATTTAAACCTCAACTCAGTGATCAGGATCTGATGATGACCGCTTGATGATAGAAACGCGTAATCCTAAAATTGCCCCATATTAATAGTGATCATAACTAATACAAGTGTTCTTTTCCAGGAGTGTTATTTGCTTATTATTAATATATTATCTGGGATGGTAAAGACAACAAAATTAAATTAAAAGAGTGAAATTTGATGGTTTAAACACACTCAAGTATATGAAGAGGAATTAAAATAAAAGTATTTTATTTGGAACAGTATTGAAAGGAACGAAATTCAACGCGATTCGTAGAACTGTATTAAAGAGAAAATGGTTTAGTGAATGGAATTCGAAGAGGAATTAAATTAGGAATAGAATGTGAGGAGTGAAATGTGAATACTAAAGCTCCATTCATAATTAAAAAAAAGAACGAAGTGCACGGAGTAAATCTTTAAGTGAATTAAATCTGGAATTAAAATAATTTTTGAACTCGGAGTAAAATTATATGTGGAATGAAATTAAATGTTGAACATAGAATGAAAATAAATATGGAACGGAATTATATCATGAGGTTGGAATTAAATTAAATGCGGAATAAAATTAAATCTTGAGGTCGGAGTGAAACCAAATTTGGAATTGAATAAAATTCGCAGGTTGATTGGAATTAAAGGAATGAAATTGAATTTTGGGGTAGGAATGGAATTCAATGTGGAATGAAACTAATTCCTCAGGTCAGAATGAAATTAAATGTGGAGTAAAATGAAACGTTGGAGTCGGAATGAAATTTAATGTGAAATGAAAGTAAATCCTCATGGCTGAATGGAATTAAATGTCGAATAATATTAAATCTTGGTGTCGGAATGAAATTGAAACTCAGACTTGGAGTGAACCTAAATGTGGAATAGAATTAAATACTCAGAACGGACTGAAATTGAATGTGGAATAAAATTAAATCTTGATGTAGGAATGAAATTAAATCTTCGACTCGGAGTGAAATTAAATGTGGAATGAAATTAATACATGAGGTCGGAGTGAAATTAAATGTGGAGTGAAATTAAATGTTGAGGTCGGAGTAAAATTAAATCTTGATATCAGAGTGAAATTAAATGTTGTGGTCGGAATATATATAATTGAATCGTTGACTGGGAATGAAATGAAATTTGGAATGATATTAAAACTTGAGGTCGGAGTGAAATGAAATGTGGAACTAAATTAAATCTTAAGGTCAGGGTGAAATTAAATTCATACAGATGAAATATATTCGGGCCGGAGTGAAATTAAATTCATACAATGTAATTATAAGGTGCGTTCAAAAAGTAACGAGCCGGAGGCTTAATTACAGAAACCAGTACCTGTATGTTAGAAGTATTGGCCCTGGCTGTTGAGGCACTTGTCCCGCTGTGACACGAGGTGGTGAATGGCTGTCTCATAAAATTCCCTGGGCTGCGATGTGTACCAGTTCCGAACGTACAGCTGGACGTCGGCGTCCGAGGTGAATCGTTGGCCCCGCAGAGCCCTTTTCAGGGGACCAAACATGGCGTAATCACAGGGAGAGAGGTCTGGACTGTATGGAGGGTGGCCGAGACCCTCCCATTTGAATTTCTGCAGGAGTGCCGCGACTGTGTTGGCTGTATGAAGTCGTGCATGGTCGTGGAGCGACCACGGCGGCTATGGTGTTCACTGTCACTCAGCGGTCTTAGGAATTGAATGCATCAACCAGCTGGATGTTGTCATCGGTAATGCACGGGAGTGCCCTGGACCGGGCATCATCGGCTACCTGAAGCGCTTGTGCCACGCCTTGACCCATGCAAGGGATATGCAGTGTTCGCCGTACACTTGTGACATTCGGCGAAGAATGTCCGTTCCCCCTACTCCTTCCGCTGTCAGAAACCGAACAACACCTCTTTGTTCTTCGGTTGATGCCTCCATGTCACTGTTTGCAATGCGACTGGCAGCGTTGACGATTGATGCATGCTGCTGCTCGCTTTGTATCGTCACGTGACATGCACGCGTGCCCTGTAGGGACGGGCTGTGACCTTCCACGCTCTGGGCGGAACCACACCTCGTTACACACGCCACGATTAGCCGATGTCGTCACCAGTTTGCGCATTCCAGCCTCCGGCTCGTTACTTTTTGAACGCACCTTATATATTCCGGCCGGAGTGAAATTAAATCCATGAAATATAATTCTGTTCTTGTCGGAATGAAACTATGAATGAACATTTAATGAAATAAAATTGTGTGTTTAAACCATCTAATTTCACTCCTTTTAAATTTAATTTCGTTCTCTTTACCATCCCAGATAATATATGAATAATAAGCAAATAACACGCCTGGAAAAACACTTGTTTTAATTATGATCGTGAAATTAAATTCATACACATTCATTCCGACGAGCATATCATTCTATTCCGACGTGAATAAAATAAAGCCATAAAATTTAATGATGCGTAAATATGAAGCGAAAATTAATCCATAGAATTACGGTTTATTCACCGCGGAATGGCACTCTTAATGAAGAGTTTGTCTTATTTAATCCAATGAATGATAATGAATTTATGGCCTCCTGAGAGGTCGAGTGCAGGTCTTTCTACTGTAGCTGACGCCCGTGGACCATCTGCGCGCCGTAATGAGGATGAAGACGTCACATGCACCCAGTCCCCGAACCATGGGAATTTACCCCAGGAGAATGAAATCCTTAATGGTCCGGCCGGTAATAGAAACCCGCGACACGTCGGGCAAAACCTTAGCGCGCTAAACATTTAGCCGCGGATCCATTGCTCCAATGAAATTCGGGGCTTCAATATTAATACCTGAGGCATTTTTCTCAATTGTATTTCACCGGATTATTCATTTGAGCCTACTCTCAACTTATGAAATATAGACTTGTGAGATCACCTTTTATCGGTGTGTGTGTGTCCTCTTAAACGCAACACGGCTACCGCTGTCAGTCTATTTGGTATACAAATGATTCCTAATAACAAATCTTGTCGGAGATATTGAATGCTGATGTAATTATTCGTGCGTTCGTCATGTTCAATTTGTAAAACGTATTAAAATTTGAAAGGCACAGTTGTGGTTGGACGAGATAGAACTACGACCTCACCAAGTTTCATTGTAATCGCTCTAGCCGTTTAGCGTTTATGAGGACACACACACGTACACACATACACACACGGATACAAGGTGATCTCACAAGTCTATATTATTTCATAAGATGAAAGTAGACTCAAATTAATAATAATACCGTGAAATAAAATTGAGAAAAATGCCTCAGTTATTAACATTAAAGCCCAGAATTTTATTTGAGTAAATGGCTCCGTGGCTAGATAACGCGCTAGGCGTTGGTCCAACGTGTCCCGAGTTCGATTCCCGGCCGGGCCATCAAAGATTTTATTCCCCTGGGGTTAATTCCCTTGGCTCGGGGACTGGGTGAATGTGACGTCTTCATCATCACTTCATCCTCATTACGGCACACAGGTCACCCACGGGCGTCAATTAGAAAGACCTCCACTCGGCCTCTCAGGAGGCCATACGATCATTATCATTCATTGGATTGAATAAAACGAAATATTCATTGAGAGTGCCATTTCGCGAGGTACAAACCGTAATATTATGGATTAAATTTCGCTTCATATTTACATATCATAAAATTCTATGGATTTATTTTATTCACGACGGAATTGAATTAAATATTCGTTCAAAGTTTCATTCCTAGAGGAATTGAAATAAATTGTATGGATTTAATTTCACTCCAACCGGAATAGTACTAAATGTTTGTTTAGAGCTTCATTTCGACAAGAATAGAATTATATTGCAGGGATTTAATTTGAATCCGGCAGAACATATTTAAATATTCGTTCAAATTACAGTGTATTCACTCCGGCTGGAATAGAATTACATTGTATGAATTTAATTTCACTCCGGCTGGAATAGAATTAAATTATATGAATTTAATTTCACTGCGGCTGGAATAGAATTAAATTGTATGAGTGTAATTTATCTCCGACCGGAGAGTCATGGCATAAAAGTTAATGGCAAGCTGTACAGTACCATACGATTTGAAGATGATATAGCCCTAATAACTGAAAATGAGAGTGATATGGAAAATGCTCTGAATCACATAAATGAATTATTGCAAGAGAAGTGTGGTATGAGGATAAATAAAAAGAAATCCAAAGTAATGGCATGCACTAGGGATGGCGACCAAATAGTCAATGTGCCAATGGATGGTGAAAAACTAGCGCGAGTAAAGCATTTCAAATATTTGGGGAGTTTGATCACATCAAATGGAAAGTGTACGAGAGAAGTAAATGCTCGAATCGCACAGGCAAAAGAAGCCTTCTCAAAAAAGAAGTATTTACTAACATCCAAGACTGTTAACTCAGAGGTGCGAAAACACTTCGTGAAAAGTTTTGTATGGAGTATTGCAAGTTATGGCTCTGAAACATGGACTCTGCGACAAGCAGATGTATCAAGACTTAGGGAATTCGAGATGTGGTCCTGACGACGACTATTAAAGATACCTTGGACTGATGAAGTCACGAATGAGAATGTTCTCAAAAGAGCAAAGGAGACACGTACCTTGGTTGAATCCTTAAACAGAAGAATGAATAGTTTTGTTGGCCATTTGATTCGTCATTCTGACTGGTGCACCACACTCTTCGAGGGGAAGCTAGAAGGAAAGAGGAGTCGAGGAAGACCAAGGACTCAATTCATAGACAGCATTAAAGGCAAGCACACATATTGCCATTTGAAACTCCAGGCCAGAGAAAGAAGACGCTTTGGAAGACATGCATGTTACCCACCAACCTAGCGGTTGTGGAGAAGAAGAAGAAGAAGAAGAAGAAGAAGAAGAAGGAGTATAATTAAATTGTATGGATGTAATTTGACTCCTGCCGGAATAGAAGTAAATGTTCGTTCGAATTTAAGTGTATGGATGTAATTTCACTTCGGCTGGAATAGATTTAAATGTTTTTTCACAGTTTCATTCGAACGAAATAGAATTAAGTTGTATGAATTTAAATTCACTCTAGCCGGAGTAGAATTAAATGCTCTTTCGAGTTAAACTGTATTGATTTAATTTCACTCCTGCCGGAATAGAATTAGCTGTTCCTCCAGAGTTTCGTTCCGAGAAGAATTGAATTGTATGGATTACATTTCATTCCGGCCGAAATAAACCGAAATCACTGTATAACAACATCAAAAAGACGCACCAAGATGGAATTGTCCGATGGCGATAAAAATCGGTGGATGTGAGGAACAGACATAGAAAAACAAACGATCAAAATTGCAGAACAACAATCGAATGATTTATTTCAGAGTTGGAGCTTTACAAAGTGAGGACGTCAATAAGGTGTTGGTCCACCCCTGGTCTGGATGCAAGGTGTCGTTCGACGTGGCATGAACTGATAAAGTTCGTGCCAAATGGTCTCCAACTGTAGGGCTAAATCGGCGACATTCCGGGATGTTCGCAATCACCTTCCCAGGACGTCCCAAATGTCCTCTACAGGAGAGAGATCAGACGACCGAGCTGGCCAAGGAAGGATACGGCAAGCTTGAAGACAGTCCATAGCAACACGTGCCGTGTGCGGCCGGGCATTATCCTGTTGGAAAGTAAGGCCTGGATGTCGCTGATCGAACGGTAACACAGCCGGCCGTAGAATGTCATCAACATACGGCTGTGCTGTCAGTGTGCCGGGAATGACTACCAGAGGGGTCCGGCTATCAAAGGAGATGGCACCCCAGACCATCACCCCCTGTTGTGGGGCTGTGTAGCGTGCGATAGTCAAGGCAGGATCCACACGCTGGCCTGGACGTCTCCAAACACGTCTGCGATTGTCGTCAGGGCACCGTTGGAAACGGGACTCGTCACTAAAGACTATACGTCCCCAGTCAGCGCAGTTCCACGTTGCTGTAATCTGACTTGACGGTGAACAGGCGTGAGTGTTAAGCGGCGTAACGGGCGGCGCAAATTGCGAACGCAAATTTCTGTCACTCAGGCATCTGTTGATGGTCATGGTGGACGCATGTGAGCGGGTCACACGTTGGATCGTTGATACCGACGACTCCGGTGCTGTGACAGCTGCTGTGACAATCGCTCAGTCTGCCCGTGCTGTTGTGGCCCTCGGTCGACCACTGCCGTCCTGACGCTGATGCGTGCCGTTGCTGACCCACGCTTACCAGCATCGTCTGATCGCTGCATCACTTCGACCCAAATGTCCAGCGACAGCTCGATTCAACCAACCAGCTTCTTTCAATCCGATCGCACGAACTCTTTCAGACTCTGACATCTGCTCGTAATGAGCACGAATCCTTCGGCGTGGCATTCTTACAGCCGACGTTCAGACATCACAGTCAAATGCAACAACTATTTTGAGCATACGCTTCAGAATCGCGCCTTATATACACATGATGCATGTGCAGTTCGGATGCGCGGAAGCTCCCGCTATTCATTCATTGAACACGAAGCTATAATCAGTTGCATGTTCGGTCCGAATGTCTTTGCACACGTAATTTCCTTACAATCGGACAACGGCTTCCCGGTGCATCGTTGTTTTATACATATAGAGTGTATTTTGCTCAGAGTTTCATTTCGAGAGGAATAGAATAATCCATGCATTAAATTTCAATCCTGTCGGAATAAAATTAAATGTTTTATTCATAATTTAATTCCGAGTACAAACACAATAAAGAAAAGCATCTGGAAACAAGATATGGGAAAATCAAGAGAGCTGATAAATTTAAATATCTTGGAGAATGGATCCAGCCGAATGGACTTGATAAAGAAGCAAATAGAGGAAGAGCTAGAAAGATGGAGCTAGCCTATAAATTAATACAAAATAGATACAACAAGAGAACTATATCCTACAGGGCAAAGATAAGACACTATACCACGGTTGTCAATCCAGAGGGACTCTATAGCTCAGAATGCTTGATATTGAATAAGAAAGGGGAAATCAAGGATTTAGAGAAGAAGGAAAGGAAAATCTTGAGAAAGATCCTAGGACCTGAAAAACAAAAAGATGGTACATGGAGGAAGAGGAGAAATGAAGATCTCTATAGACAGGCAGAGAAAATCAAAGACACCATCCGTAAGAGGAGATTGAAGTTTTATGGACACCTCATGAGAATGAGCGAGAGTCGACTAACGAAGAGAATCTTTAACTACATCACCAAGATCAAGGCAACTACATTATGGATAGAGGAAACGAGAAAAGACATGGAGGAAGTGGGGATAAATCCAGAAGACATTTGGAATAGAGATGTGTTTAGAGCTAAGATTGATAAATTCAAGGGGTTCCAGGAAAAGCAATGTAAAAGGGCCAAAAACACCTGGTCAGATGAGAGGAGGAGGAACCACAGCGAAAGGATGAAGAAATTTTGGGAGAAGAAAAAAAGACTAACCAACAAATCAGTTGTTTTCCGTGGTCCACAGTAGGCCAACATCGAAGGAAGAAGAAGAAGAAGAATTTAATTCCGAGAGGAATAGAATTAAATTCTTTGGATTAAATTTTATTCCCTTCGGAACAAAATCGAGTGTCTCATTCGACATTTCATGCGGAGATGAATAAAATGCAATGCAATGGATATAATTTCACTCCTAGCGGAATTGAATTGAATTTCATTCCGAGATGTATTCTGAGAGGAATAGAATTCAATATTTCATTCCCAATTTAATTCCTTGTCGGAAATTATATGTTATACTCCAGTTTAAACTCTACGCCGGAATAGTATTGAATTGGCTGGCTGAATTTAATTCCACTCCTGCTCCGGAGTGAAATACAAAATTTCGTTCACTTTACATCCCTGTATATTATACATATTGTACCCCTCCCACTCCTTCTTCTTCCTAGCATTTGTCCCACGCACAGGCAGGGTCTGCTATTCAGGCTCTCTGTCGCCATTTTATGCGATCGTAGGCCATATCGGGATGGAGTCCAGCAATTTTAAGGTCTTCATGTAGTGTGTCAAGCCATCGCTGTCTAGGACGTCCAACTGGTCGCTCCGCATCTACAAGCAAAGTCAATCCAGTGCTTGCAACTGTTGTTTTGTCCGCTCGAAGCACATGACCATACCAGCGCAGACGGCTTTCTCTCATCTTCTCAATGACTGGTGCTACTCCATATCGCCTACGGATGTCATCATTGGTGACATGATTGTGCAGTGTCAGACCAGATATCCACCGAAGCATCTTCCATTCCATGATAGCAAGTCTTCGTTCTTCTTCCTTTGTAGTGGGCAAGCATTCTTTGCCATATAGGGCGACTGGTCGCACTACGGTCCCACTCATCGTGCGAATTCATGTTGACCGACTGAAGAGTTACAACTGACAGTTTGTATAGGCAACTCTATGCCCAAGATCATGGGCTCAAACCTGGCCGAAGTCTTCGATTTTCTTAAGAGCGTTAAAAATCGCTCAGTGTGCCTTCCTTTGGAGGGAAAGTAAAGCCGGCGGGCCATGTCATAGATGTATGGCATGTAAAAGAACATTCCAGTAACTACAATTGTGTGAAGCAAAATTTGTAGGTTAGATTTGATTAACGCTCTATTACGTTCCAACGTGCTGGTTGCGGTGGCTTCTAGTAGCCAAGTTCACAGCTAGGTGTTGTTGAAGGTAGCATTTGGTAAAAATAGTAGGACTACTTGAAATTGATCGTCTGCAGTCTTTACCTAAATTACAAATAACACACACTAATACAGCCATCACAATTAACACCAGTTATCAGACAGATTTTACACACACCCAAAGTACACGGGGCTACATGACCGCGTTGTCGCAGCCCCTAAACTGAGGAAGCAACCAAGTTTGCTTTATTACACCAAATGCGATTTTTCAGCTATTTAGGTTGTGTTCTGTCCATTAACTGCAAGCCCTCAAGATATTACATTTTAACTCTCTGTTTAACATCATGGCTCGTACTTCATGTACACAAAACGACCTAACATTTGAAAAATCACATTTGGTATTTAAACGGTCGTGAGAAAACCAATGTTCCCTTTATTTTATTTTCAAAAATTCGTGCATTAACTCTCCAGCAACCCACGTTTCGATAGCCAGCGAGAAAAAACACTCCACAGGGAAAGACGAGCAATTAGAGATGGTGGTAGTGATTTCTTTCAAGAGGTGAAACATCAAGATTATTCGCTCCGAATTCTGAAATGCCGGGGAAAAGTGGAACAAGTCAAAAAAAAAATTGCGATGAAATGAAAAACAGAACTGTCCTAACGAATACATTATCGATATTTTTTTCAACCTCAGTTTCTCTTTTTTGATTACCAAATCACATGTGCCTTACTACTCGGTTGGATATGATACAGACGCCTACTATAACTAAATAACTAACTAACTAACTAACTAACTAAATAAATAAATAAATAATTTAAAATGTTAAAATAAAATTAAATAATTAAGTAATTAGGTAATTAATCAATCAAATAAATAACGAAGGTATATTTACTTAAGTTTGCCACTTTTGCCCAGCATTACAAAATATTACACGGCTGATAATAGAAATGATCATTGCCACTACTGTGCTGTAATTGCGGTGAATGTAATAGTGTGCGTATATGCATTTGAAGCTAGGATTGCGAAGGAGGTGGCCGTGGCCTTAAGTTAGGAACTATCCCAGAATTTGCTAGAAGTAGAAGTAAACTGGCAAAACTAAGGAAAACGACTTCTAGAATGACTTAAGGGGGAATCAAAGCCACATCTTCTCGGGCTTCTCAGGTTTACCTCACGAGGCTGAGTGTACCCCGTTTCAACCCCCAGACCAGAATCGTTTCTTAGCAGAGTCAGCCTGTTCATGGACTAAATGAAGGACACAGATATTTATCTTGTATCAGAAGGGGCAGATGACCTCGCTGTTTGGTCCCTTAAAACAACAATTATCATCTTGTATCAGAAGACTAAGTGGATCGTCGACAGCCCATACAACACTTACTACAGCATCTCTCAGATTCGATATTTGCATGCTTCCTCGCTCAGATTTCCGAATAGAGACGAGACTATTGTACTCGTCCTCCACTCGATCTCACATCGAGATATGAAATTCACCACGAACAAGCATTAGTATTTGAATAGAGAAGCTCTACACGAACAGAATGCTTTCAAACGACCCTCCTTCCAGATTCTGGGAGCTTTAAAAGATTGTAATTTTTAGCGAGTGTATGCGTAGTGGATTTTTACATGTAAAATATGTTTCGTACAGCACAATGCATCCTTAAACTCAATTTTGTTGAGTGTATTTTCGACTCGTGAGTCTCAAACATCCCCAGTACAGAAAACTGTTTGAATACATGAAGTGGCACACGCTGAAGACGTGTTGCTACAAAGCAACGAAGTTCTGCATGGTATGCATTTATTATTAAATGAAAACTTCATCTAATTATCTACCATAACATTATTATTATTATTATTATTATTCTCTGAACAACGACTAAATTGGTGGAAGGCAGGTTTTGACAGGTTTGAATTACAGATCAGCCAAACGAAAACCGTATGCTTGGTGACGAGCAGGGAAAACAAACCTATCAAGCTGAAATTGGGACAACATGACATCGAAATAGTTCAACATTTTAAATACCTTGGCAGCGTTTTGTCGACAGATAACATGTTAACCTAAGAAACCATCAGTAGGGTTCAAGCTGCTGCAAACATTTACAACTCTGTTTCACAGCTTCTGTGGGACAAAAACTTTCCTCAGGATGATAAAATATCACTGTACAAATCCTACTTACTTCCCATATTGACCTCTGGTCTAGGATATTCTCCTGCAAGCACAGTGCTCTGTGACGTCACCGGTCGGAGAATCCGTTCTCCGTTTCTCCAACGGAATGTGAAAAGAGGAATATAGGGGCAGTGGAAGGGAGAGCAAACTTGTCTAGCATTGGAGGACTCAACTCAACTATGCGTGCGCAGTATTCTTTATAGTAATACTTGCACATTATAAAAGGTACATTTTACTCTGTTAACCTATAGGGTTTAAACATGTATTACTTATTAATAATAGATATGTATTACTTGAATAAAAATTTGTTTTAATTGCATAATGAATGTTGCTATGCTATTAAACACAGACAGAACACATGTGCAATGACCATTGGTATCACGACAAATAATAATACCCAAGTAAACATTTGTTGAAAAATCACCTTCTAAACACACATACAGAATAACAATAATCGTTCGAAATAATATTAGCTTTAATGAGGTGTCGTGCAACTCTGTATACTCGAACAGGCTCCACTGCACTGGCTGGCTGGCAAGCGCGCTCTTCACAAGGAAAGCACTGAACGCGAAAAGCTCATCCTACGTCCCCCCTCCCCCAGGGGCTCACATCTAGTGGGACGTGGGTTGACGACCACGGGGCCCCAGCTGAGTCCGGCAATGCTTCCACTTACTTGTGCTGGGCTCCTCTCCGTCTTCTCTCCTGTCGACCTCACTTGGTCAACTCTTGTTCTCCTCCGACCCCAACGGTATTAGGGTATCCGAGGCATAGGGAGTCTCTTCTTTTCCCGCCATAATTGGCCCTTGTCTCATCTTTTCTGATACCCTCCTTCTGCGAGGGGTCAGCCTTCTTTTTCTTTTACTGTTATCTGCTGCCTTCTGCTCAAGGCCCTATGTATGTAGCCCCACCACTTCTGGTGCACCCTAGATATTGCTACATCCTCAGGAGCTCACGGCTGGTGAGTTCGGGAGTTGGCGACCCCGAGGGATTCCTGAGCTGGGTCCGGTTTTTCCCCCTTTGATCCATTACCTGTGGGTCGGACCCTCTCCTCTTACACTTTCCTATCTACCTTTCATGGCTCTCCTTCCTTTCAAGACCCTCAATCCGCATTCTTCGAGGGTTGAGGGCATTTCTTTCCCTCCTGTCCTTTATTTGGCTTATTTTCCTTTTGTTTTCCATTTCTTCTTCTAGTATATAAGTTAGTAGTTAGTTTTAGTTATAGTTTCCATTTCATTATCATCTTCACGATCACCCAAACCATTAGGGGCCGATAACCTAGATGTTAGGCCCCTGAAAACAACAATTATCATCATCATCATCATCATCCTACGTCACAAACAAGGCAGGTGAAGGTACTTGCGTCTAGCTACCGAGATGTCAGCGGCCCTTCGGCTCCTATCGGCACTCCTCGCGTTAGCTCGGATTATCCGTCCATTGTCAGCTAAACACGTGCTACTGAGCCATGCTTAGCCATGCTAGTGAAATGCAATAAATCTGAAGTTCCATTCTTTGAAGTATTTCAAGTTATTCGTGCTACAGTACAGCTTTCTAATTCTTATGTGATTAAATTGTTTAGTTAACAAACTACCGTGTTGATTGATGTCATGGAAAATTATTACTATTCATGTATAAAGTGCGTTCAAAAAGTTACGAGCCGGAGGCTGGAATGCGCAAACCGGTGACGACATTGGCTCATCGTGGCGTGTGTAACGACGTGCGGTTCCGACCAGAGCGTAGAAGGTCACAGCCCGTCGATAGAGGGCACGCATGCACGTCACGTGATGATACAAAGCGAGCAGCAGCATGCATCAATCGTCCAATGCTGCCAGTCGCATTGCAAACAGTGACATGGAGGCGTCAAACGAAGAGCAAAGAGGTGTTGTTCGGTCTCTTACATCGGAAGGAGTAGGGGGAACGGACATTCATCGCCGAATGTCACAAGTGTACGGCGAACACTGCATGTCCCTTGCAAGGGTCAAGGCGTGGCACAAGCGCTTCAGGGAAGGACGGGTGTAGTTAGCCGATGATGTCCGGTCTGGGGCACCCCCCACTCCCTGCATTACGGATGACAACGTCCAGCTGGTTGATGCACTCATTACCCAGGACCGCCGAGTGACAGTGAACGCCATAGCCGCCGTGGTCGGATTGAGCGTCGGAAGTGTGCACACCATCATGAAGGAACGACTGCACTTGCGCAAAGTATGTACCCAACGGGTGGCCCACAGTCCTCAACCACACCAGGAAGCATGTCGAATTGCCCACTGTCTTGGTCATCTGCAGCGCTATGCGAGGGAAGGGAATGGGTTCCTGGCACGAGTGGTGGCTGGAGATGAGTCATGGTGCCATCACTTCGAACCAGAATCCAAACGACAAAGCCTCCAGTGGAAGCATCCAGGGTCACCACCACCCAAAAAAGGCAAGGCCAGCCACACGATTGCAGGAAAGGTAATGCTGACGTTCTTCTTTGACCAAGATGACCCCCTTCTGATACACTTCATGCCCCACGGGACAACAGTGAATGCCCAGCGTTACTCGCAAATCTTGACCACCCTTCGCCAAGCGATCAAAACAAAACGACCAGGCAATCTCACCCGTGGGGTCATTCTGCTCCACGACAATGCTCGACCACGTACGGCCAACACAGTCGCGGCACTCCTGTAGAAATTCTCGGCCACCCTCCATACAGTCCCGACCTCTCTCCCTGTGATCACGCCATGTTTGGTCCCCTGAGAAGGGCTCTGCGGGGCCAACGATTCACATCGGACGCCGACGTCCAGCTGTACGTGCGGAACTGGTTCACATCGCAACCCAGGGAATGTTATGAGACAGCCATTCACCGCCTCGTGTCACAGTGGGACAAGTGCCTCAACAGCCAGGGCCAATACTTCTGACATACAGGTACTGGTTTCTGTAATTATGCCTCCGGCTCGTTACTTTTTGAACGTACCTTATATTTACTGAATATTATGAAAAGTATACAATACATATATAATAAGTGTGCTAAACCTACAATAAAGTCTCTGTTTGCCACGAAGAAGCCACAAAAGAAGCTCCGCAAATTGACGTTCGTTAAGCCTGATGGGAAGGTGTGCGATGATATAAAAACTTCATTAATAGAAACGGCTCATATGTCCCTATAAAGCACACCAAGGACTCATTTTGGCACATATTGTGCCCAATTGGACACGGCTGACTGGCATCGAACCGGGGTCTTTATAAAGGAAAGATCAGGTCCATGATTTTTTCTAGG
This sequence comes from Meconema thalassinum, assembly GCA_946902985.2. NCBI lineage: Eukaryota > Metazoa > Arthropoda > Insecta > Orthoptera > Tettigoniidae > Meconema > Meconema thalassinum. The sequence continues at coordinate 595,597,018 of OX336388.2, read as the reverse complement.
AATCGAACCATTGATCCCTGAGGGGGAACAGTCACAGTGAACCCGAGGAACAATGAGATAATGAGAGTATATAATAATAGCTTAATTCCACGTCCAGAACGGGAATTTTAAGCAATAAAAGTTGGAATATTGTGTAAAAATGCAAAGCAGATTACGAATATGTTAGCGAAAGCTACAGGAAAGAGCCAACTTAACATTTGACAAAGCGGAGTTGAAAGTGGGCGGTGCAGACGTGACTCCAGGGCACTATTTCTCGGCGACAGTGGGGTGAGAAGGCCGTGATTAACGACGAAGAAAATCCCCACTGGACAACACAGAACAGTAGAGATGGGAGAGTCATCAAGACAAATTAATTAATTCCTGCCAAATGAAGCATTCAAATGGAATGAGACTTACACCCAGAGATTTTTATTCGAAGAGCGGTAATTTAGGAGTATTTGCACACCTAAATTAAAGCCTGTATGTGTTTATGAGTACTGCGCGGGGGCACGGATAAGTCTCGTAGCAGGAGGGGATTCCCTCGAGGTAGCATCATAACGCCATGGAGGAAAGCAATTAATTTTAATTAATTGGACGAAGGAATTGCCAGCACGCAAGTGAATCTGGAACCTCCATGAATAGAAGAGCAAGAATCACGCTTCACCTTGTCAGAAAACGCGTTATTTAAGAAGAGAGCCGCTCCTGAATTTCAAGTGGACTACTTTTCGTCAGAAACCTTTATATGGGAGATGAAGGAGGAGGCAGTCAGTTCGTCTTGACTCAACTCGTGGAACGACATGCTGCTCGACCACGCGGGACAAGTGTGCGGTCTTTGTGATGAACAATGAAAGGCGCACCATGCAGCATAACACAAGTAATTCTGCATTAATATTATAACCAGTCTACATCAGACGCATAAGCAGGCAGTGTACGCGACTAATAATCAGTACAGCGTAGAGATATTTCAGTATGATTTTATAGACAATGAACTTATCCACAGGGAGTGTTAAGATATTTAAAATAACACATATAATTGTAACGCATACTACAGATTACGGGAAACCTGGAAGGCATCACAAGTATTTGTAATTTATGATTGAGCAACCTTGCAAGATAGAAGATAGAAGCTGTAGGAGACGGGAGATGAGCACACATACGCGAGATAGACTTTCGGAGGAGACAGGCGGTTGTCAGAATTTGGCTGCGTCGCATCTCTGAAGTCAGGCAATAGTGGAAAGCCAAGCAAGGCTCCATGTTTAAATTATGTGCAAAGTTCTTTTAAAAGTGATCATTAAAAGTGTTTATATTTGTATGTTATAAGAATGTGTGGTGTTTAAAAAGTGTAAAATACCGGTATTGCAAGATATAATTAACATGTGCAAACCATATTCAATGTTTCGTATGAAAAGTGTCATGATGGCTTAGAAGTAAGCAAAACGGTGGGGGTGTTGCTGTCATGTTGGACAAACCCAGCAAAAATGAAAGTGAGTACCATCCAAATATGTTAATATGATTTAATAGCTCACCATACAATCATTTCCACAAATATTAAGAATTAGCACTCATTTGTATACGAAGTCTCATCCCTCGTATTTTTATAAATATATGGCTTTGAGGATGATAAACTTACGACCATTTAGGCGTAAGACGTTGATGAAAGTAACGGTAACGTTAACTAATAATAATAATAATAATAATAATAATAATCTGAGGTCAGTGTCAATAATAAATATATAAATCGGCATATTCATGACTATAGAACGTGCAAAGTGTGTCATATCCATTGAAAGAGTAGTGTATTATTGTGAAAAGTGAGAAAGCGAGATAAAATAGCGAGATAAAGAGAGTTTTTCAGTGTCATTGAAATGTTAGATAAATGTTATATAATGTTAAATGCTACATGGTTGCATTTGAGAGCCAGTAAGGTAGTTAATGTAAGTGCCAGTAAATTAATACTTGTTTTGGAGCTACGTAAAACCTTGGCTTATAAGAAAATGTATGGAGGACAGGAGTGCTTTATGAATTGAGTCATCTGAAAGAAATGTTGTTTTAGCCGCTACCAGCAAGAATGTAACGTAGAATCAAGAGATTTGCGTCAATAATTGCAAGGACCATCCAAGAATAGTTCGCGCGTTGTCGAATCTAGTAGGCCAATCTTCGAATCTACGATGTGGTATCGCCTCAGAGCATACATATGTATTCACAACAGAGTTGGGGCAGAGGCTGTCTGTATCCCACTGTTAGCTGAGTCTTCGCTGCCAGGGAAAACGATTAGACATCCTAGGTACGCCAGTATAGTAATTGATCTACCCATAGAGGTAAGATAAAGTTCTCCGAGTAGGAAACAGTTGATTTCCTCTAAATATATTCGTGCCCGTACAGTGAGATAACAGTTTGAAACTCAGCTGGTACGCGCACAGAGCCACTGATTACGTCCATAGAACGGCGAAACTATTTGTGATCCATCCCTCGCTATGAATACTAATTAGGAGCCGAAATGAGCCCATTAAATACCCTAAGTGTAGGTATTAAATACTTAGATCGACTCAATTCGTAATGACACAATCCAATCAGGTACCTCTGGCAGAGCTGCACCATTGAGTGAGCACATGGCCAAGTTTATTTTCAGGAAGTCGGTCAGGATGGCATGTGGAGGCCACAGACCCGGTAGCCATCTTGAAGAGGGCGGTCCGTGACGAATCTTTTGTTCACACCAAGGAGAGTCAATTTGACCGGATCCCTTTTTCTTTTCTTTTAAGATTGTAGTGGTACACTGAAGAATCCCGATATCTCGAAAGGTAAATGAAATATGCTTGATATTATGGTATCAAATGAATTATATGCACTGTTTCCATGCATATAGAATGTTGGATTGAAGTAATCGGATAAGATTTGGCCAAGTTATTGTCTGAGGACAACTTAACTGCACCAAATAAACAGATGCATTTTTGTAAAGAGTAATTACCCAGTTTATGCTAATTAATTCAGACGGGTAGTGCAATTTAACGATATGACACGTTGGTAATGATAATGATGATATGACCAGACCCAGAAGATTGTTGTATGGAGAAGCTAAAAATTCAATAACTATGTGTATTTTGGAGGGAAAGGTATACCACTTCAGTGTTTGAAATTTAAGGGAAAAGAAAAAGAGGTGCGCGGAAAAGCAACACATGTTAAGCAATGTTATTCAAGGTAAATGTTCCGTTTCAAAACGGATAAATATTTAATATTTTCACATAAATGTTATTGCCGGCCCCGTGGTGTTGGGGTAGCGCGCCTGTCTCTCACCCTGAGGCCCCGGGTTCGATCCCCGGCTCCGTCAGGGATTTTAAAACTGACGTGAGGGTTGGAACGGGGTGCACTCAGCCTCGTGAGGACAATTGAGTAGCTGTCTGACAGTGAGACAGCGCCCCGATCACGAATACCAAGATTAACGGCCGAGGGGACCCGACGCGCTGATCACGCGTCACCCCAATATCTACAGGTCAAATGGATGGGCAGCGGTCGCTTGGTCGGCCTTAGCCCGTCATGGGCTGGATAGTGACAGGGGTTGACTTTTTGACTTTTTTGTTGACATAAATGTTATTTAAATGTAATTTGTGTTTGTTATGTTGTGATATGCAAATACATGTTAAATTGTGCCTCGTGAAAGACACTATGGACACTCGTGAATGTCGAAGAGTATCAACGTTAGGATATCTAGGATAGATAGGGGGTGCGGTGGAGCACCAAACGTTATGAGAAGAGACTCACATATAATTTTGATTTTTGTTGTGGGAAGTAATTGTAATATTTTTGTGTTTTGTGTTGTGTTTTGCCATGAATTAATACCATTAAATGATGTATTTAGGAATTTGTTGTTTCTTTCAAGTAGAGTAGTTACCCGACAGAGTCAAATCCTGAACATGTGGTCGTATAGTGGGTTGAACGCCCCATGCCTCGAAAGACCGTGGACTAGCTGGGATACGAACACATGTTCCATAATTATGATGACGCAAGGGTACAATATGTTATTATTCATGACTTGTCTTATGAACACTAGTGTTAAATTTGTAATCCTTCTGTGATTTAAGTGTTAAGTTAACGAACTACCATGCTAATTGATGTAATGGAAAATTATTATTATTTATGTCTTTACAGAATGTTATGAATGTAGTTTTAATGTACATACATAATATAGTGTGATAAACCTTCAATAAGAGGTCCAAGCTCAATGCACAGTTCCACTGTCAGCTGTTCATCTGCACGCTAAGCGCTGCGAGTACCGAGCTAACGTGAGGTTTGCCGATAGCAGGCGAACCCCCGCTGACATCTCGGTAGCTGGACGCAAGTGGTGAAGGCGACTGGTCGGCTGGTCTACTCTACAATGACTCCCCGGGACTACAGCCGGATACAAGCAACTGAGATTAATTTTTATCATTTCAAATGATCTTGTCGACTTCATCATTATGCTTGAGTCTAACGTTATGCGTTGCGGAGACGGCGACCTCGTGACGTCATGCAGCCGCGCGGGAAGCCTAAGTTAATGGGTAATGGACGGCGAGTGCGTGACGTCATGCAGCCACGCGGGAAGCTTGAATCTAACGTTATGCGTTACGGAGACGGCGACCGCGTGACGTCATGCAGCCGCGCGGGAGGCCTAAGTTAATGGGTAATGGACGGCGAGTGCGTGACGTCATGCAGCCACGCGGGAAGTTTGAATCTAACGTTATGCGTTACGGAGACGGCGACAGCGTGACGTCATGCAGCCGCGCGGGAAGCCTAAGTTAATGGGTAATGGACGGCGAAATGCGTGACGTCATGCAGCCACGCGGGAAGCTTGAATCTAACGTTATGCGTTACGGAGACGGCAACCGCGTGACGTCATTCAGCCGCGCGGGAAGCCTAAGTTAATGGGTAATGGACGGCGAGTGCGTGACGTCATGCAGCCACGTGGGAAGCTTGAATCTAACGTTATGCGTTACGGAGACGGCGACAGCTTGACGTCATGCAGCCGCGCGGGAAGCCTAAGTTAATGGGTAATGGACGGCGAGTGCGTGACGTCATGCAGCCACGCGGGAAGCTTGAATCTAACGTTATGCGTTACGGAGACGGCGACCGCGTGACGTCATGCAGCCGCGCGGGAAGCCTAAGTTAATGGGTAATGGACGGCGAGTGCGTGACGTCATGCAGCCACGCGGGAAGCTTGAGTCTAACGTTATGCGTTACGGAGACGGTGACAGCGTGACGTCATGCAGCCGCGCGGGAAGACTGAGTCAATGGGTAATGGACGGTGAGTGCGTGACGTCATGCAGCCACGCGGGAAGCCTAAGTTAATGGGTAATGGAGTCTGTTGAAAGAGTTCTGGGGCGTCGAGCGACCTGGGGTTTCGAGCAAAGCGAGAAGGCAGTTGTAGCATACGTCATTTGAAATGATATAAAGTCTAGTCTTTCAGACTGACTGTAACTTTTTTAAGATCAAGTATTCAGAAGTCCAGACGAGACAGAATTAGAAATGAATCAGTCCACCGAAAGCTAGGGCTGAAAAGAAATGTGCTTGATATTCTTGAGGAGTCGAGATAGAAATGGTTCGGTCATCTGATCAGGATACCGACAGCAGTGGCTACGCTGTCTAAAGCGCAGTGTTAGGTCATGGGGCCAAGCTCTCTACTGATTCGGTAGACGCGTGGGTTGGAGCACCACCGTCGGCCGTCCTTGAAATGGTTTTCGTGGTTTCCCATTTTCAACACCAGGCATATGCTGGGACGGTACCTTCTGACAGGCCACGGCAGCTTCCTTCCACATCTTTGCCCAGTTTCATACATCACCCATTCCATCTTTCATCCCGACGCGCTGGTCACCCACGGGCGTCGTCTAGAAAGACCTGCACTCGGCCTCTCAGGACGCCACACGACAAAAGAAAACTGATGAGGATGCCCTCTACTAGAACACCCAGACCCTATTTCAAAAGGGAGATAATTAGCAAGAGACCAAGAGGTAGACCACGAGATGGGTGGATGAAGCAGGTCCACAGAGCTTTGACCAAGAGGAGTGTGTAATGGAGGACAGTGGTGGAAGAAGAATGGTCGCAGGACAGACAGCTATAGAGGGGGCTGGTTCATTCCCACACCCGGCCTGCTTCAGTAGAGAATCGATGATGATTTATTATTTATTAGCGTATGGCTTTTAGTGCCGGGAGTGTCCGAGGACATATTCAGCTCGTCATAGGCTGTAGCTGCTTCAAGTGGACACCCATAGGGTGTCCGACATTCTGAATGGAAAATGACCTACAGTACATCAGGACTCAAAGAACGCATTGACAGTCAATGGTTACTGTCAAATGTAGTTGGGTACAAATTACTTTTTATTTATAAAACTTTACGTACAACAGGATTTACTATTATTAAGCTACATAAGTTTCTATTTCACTTCGTAACGAATCGTAGTTTTTAGCCAATTATTTTGTATTCCGTTAGGCCATTACATTTCAAAATGTTGTTATTGTTGTCAGTACTTTTTGTGTTAAATTCTACCATAGCGAGCTTTGAAGTGATTGCGTTCTAGACTGTTTCCTATTTACGTTAATTACTTGAACAAACACTTAAATGTACCTGAATTGACACTGTGGTTTTGTAGACTTAGCTGATTTCCGGAAGTTCCTGTACTTCACTTCACTCCCCAATGTACCCAGGTTTATCAAACAATTTGTTTCCTTGTTTCGAAGCGTAGTTTCAGTTGCGTTTGAGTACACCACTCTTACCTCTGAGTTCGTGCCGTGGTAGTGTACTAATATGTTAACATCCCGAAAACCTTTCGCAACTTTAATCAGTTGATATTTTTGGTTTTGGACATCAGAATAAAAGTTGTTGCCCACTCTTCTGATGAGACCGAGCTCGTCAGAGGCAAGAGTACAGATGCTATTGACTTTCTTGTTGGGGATGGTGTGTCCAGTTGTGGAGTTTTGTTGCTACCTCTGTCGTGTTTGGCCTATCCTCTTATTCATAACCTTCATGTCTAGTTGATGCATAATACGGTGTTCTCCTAGAAACTAATATGTGTTGGTGGTTTCTGCAGCTGGTTATCTTCCACGTGCAGCGAGGACCCTTCTACGAGGAGTTTGACCAATGTGTGACGTACGGCTTCTACACGGAGCCCTGGCAGGAGCAGTTGTATACCACCTTCAGTCTGGTCTGCATGTTCTTACTGCCCCTGGCCATCCTGGTGTCCACATACGTGTGTACCATTACCACTATAGCCCGTGAGTAGCATTTGTTTATTTATATATGTCTTTATTTATTTATTTATTTACTTCAAGCCTCCGTGGCTAGGCGGCAGTACCGCGGCCTCTCACCTCTGGGTCCGTGGTTCAAATCCCGGTTACTCCATGTGAGATTTGTGATGGACAAAGCGGAGGCAGACAGGTTTTTCTCCGGGTACTCCGGTTTTTCCCGTCACAATTTCATTCCAGCAACACTCTCCACTCTCATTTCATTGCATCTGTCACTCATTTAATCATTGCCCCAGGGGAGTGCACCAGGCTTCGGCAGCCGGCACAGTTCATATCCTCGCCGCTAGATGGTGGCTTCATTCATTTCATTCCCTGACCCGGTCGGTCGACTGGAAGCAGGCTGTGGATTTTCATTTATTTATTTACTTACTTATTTATTTATTTAGTCTATTTATTCATTCATTCATTCATTCATTTTCTTATTTATTTATTTATTTATTTATTTATTTCCCTTACATATTCTCAGCATATTCATGGAAATAAAACAGATATTGAGCACATCATAAGGAGCAAACATCTTCAAAATCTCTTTCACCCTCACTCCTTCAAGTCTAGTTGCAAGAACAACCAGAATATTCGACACGCCAAACGTATGACTGTATTCTACATACGTTTAAAAAGGCTGGGTCTAACTTCAATTCTGTGAGTGACATTTTAAGTTGTTCAGAATTACACTAATATTAGAGATGGTCATAGAAAGTGGATGACTTAATTCACATGTCATTGCTATAATAATAATAATTATTATTATTATTGTTGTTATTATTATTATTATTATTATTATTATTATTATCAACTATTCACTTCACCTTATCTGTTGGTTAATATCCAATTCTTGGAATCTATGAATTGCCAACTTTGGGCAACAATTTACTGTATGATTTGTACTGGCACAGGCTAGTGTCATAGATATATCATTGCCAAGTGAGAATAAACGAGTTCTAAAGTGTACCCCACAACAATAGTTTGAATTGAGTATACTATTCAAGTCTCTCCGTGTTCCATTTGGTTGTTATGATTGAGATTATCATCCTTAATTGGTCAACTCATTCGGTTGTTGTGATGTCTGTAGTAGTGTGTGCATTTGTAATTGATTTGGATTGGGAAGGAGGCCTTAAGTTACGAGCCATCCCGGCATTTGCCTTGAGTAGAAGTGGGAGACATTGGAAGGATGGTAAAGGTGGAACTCTAACCCACCTCTTCTCAGTTTTGCGCCACGAGGTTCAATATACCCCGTTCCAGCCCACAGACCAGAATTAAATTTTTAGTGGATCCGGGAATCGAACCCAGGACATTTGGAACCGTAGTCAATACGTACCCTGAAACCACATAATAAATCAACAACAACAACAACAGTATGTATGCTACTTGTTGCAGGTAGCGAGAAGCTGTTTCGTGCCGAGGTGTCTTCTCAGCGCAGATATGTGGCGTCCGATATCAATCGGCGTCGGCTCATCCACCGCGCCAAGATGAAGTCCTTACGTATCTCTGTCGTGATCGTGCTGGCCTTCATCGTGTGGTGGACCCCGTATTATAGCATGATGATCATCTTCATGTTCCTCAACCCAGACAAGCACGTAAGCCACCTTCATTATTATTATTATTATTATTATTTACTTATTTTAAGCGAATTCTCCCAATAAACGGAAGACGTAAAACATATAAATCAATTTTTTTTGGTTCTTCTTGTTGTTCCAATAGGCTTTCATTCTTTCCCAGAAGGCTTCTTTACATTCTTCCGACCACCTTGGTCTGTAATGCTTTTGTTTTGGTTGCTCTGGTGTAACTTTCCATTTGTTTACTTTGTGTCTGAAGGTTTATGAAATGTCTGTTGATTATTATTATTATTATTATTATTATTATTATTATTATTATATTTGCTGAGCTTCTATGCCCAAGATCGCGGGTTCAAACCCGGCCGTATTCGTCGGATTTTTAAGAGCGTTAAAATTCTTCAGCATGCCTTCCTTCGGATGGTAAGTAAAGCTGGCGGTCCGAAGTCATAAATGTATGGCATGTAAAAGAACCTTCCACTAATTAAACTTGTGTGAACCTAAATTTTAGGTTACATTTCGTTGAAACGCTCTATCAAAGTTCCAACGTTCACCACTAGGTGCCAGTGACATCTTGTAGCGAAAGTCGGAAATACTTGAAATTGAACGGAAATGTAGCTCACCCCATGGGTTTCCGCATTGACGCAGCTACAGCCTCTGGCGAGCCGAACATGTCCTCGGACACTCCCGGCACTAAAAGCCATACGCTAAATAAATAAATAAATAAATAAATAAATAAATAAATAAATAAATAAATAAATTATTATATTCAAAGTAATTTTAATCCCTTCTTTACTGCGATCCCCCAGGAAATGAATCAAATTGTAAGATAATACACAAGTCCATCCAAGTTCATCACTACCCACGAAAGAGTAAATCAGACAGAATATACGATCTCTGAAGAAGAATAAGGCACCGGGTGAAGACTCCAGAATAGCTGAACTGTGGAAGTTTGTTAGTGACAATTCAGTGGATGAATTAACGGACATCATACACGAAATTTGGGATACCGAAAGACTTCCAAGGGACTGGATCTCTGCCCTAATCCACGCACTTCATAAGAAAGGTGGCAAAGCGGATGTTAACAACTATCAGTGCATCTCCCTCCTACCGGCAATCTACAAATTTCTCTCAAAACCTCTTCAAACCAAGGCAGAAGAACAATACCAAGGAGCTTTTAGAAAAGGACGGCCATGTATGGAGAGGATTATGAATCTGAAATATATTGATTCATATTCGAAACTAAGGAGAAATAAATTCATATTAAAATTTGATGACTCAATTGGTCGAACTACCTTAACTCAGATCGTAAAGGAAAGAGCGATCATCCAACAGACTCCCACGAACACAATCTCAAAAGTGTAGTTCAGAGGGAACATATCAAATACTTTTGAAATAAGAACAGGAGTTAGTCAGGGAGATGGTCTCTTACCTCTGCTGTTCAACCGCATTCTTGACATAGTCATCCGTGAGTGGCGCAAATAAATGAATTATGAAGGACTCCAAAGTTGAGTCAAACTAGGCTACTAGAACCTTTCAGTTGACTGTCTAGCATTTGCAGACGATCTTGTAGTTTTGCTTATTCCTTGCATATGGCCACGAGGCAGATCAACCAGCGTCAAGCCTAAGCTTCAAAGGCAGATAGGTCTCCAGATCTCTTTTGGAAAAAACGGAATTTATTACAAATTTCATAAATTGTTCGGAACTAATACAAAATGAAGAGTGGAAATATGTGTATAATGGGCCAAGCGTCCAAACCAAAACAAGTAACTGCAGCCATCATAACTGAAAGTGAGGACCTTGCTCTATCTTTCTAGGAAAATTTAAACTTCTTGAAGTACTGTCATTTTTCACATGGCTTGTTTTCATTATCGGCGGTGTATCATAGCACACATTACAACAAAAAATATATGTAAATGAAGTCTCTTGGTCCATATTTCCACTCTTCAAATTGTGATGTGGAATCTCGTTAAAAATTAAATACTCTACATGACTCGGTACGGGCCTCTGTGTTACATTTTCAGAAAAGTATGTTTTGATGTGATTATTCATCTTTCTTTTAAAGATGAGCGAGGACTTGCAGTCCTGGATATTCTTCTTTGGGATGTCCAACAGTCTGGTGAACCCGGTTATCTACGGCGCCTTCCACCTGTGGCAGCCGTACGAGAAGCGTCGAGACAGTACCAACAGTGACTACCGGCACAGGTAGGAATTCCATAGAACATTTTTGAAGTCGTTGAAACAGTGCTACCACCTCAAACAATTGAACAATCACAAAGTAGTCGCGACGGATCCAACAATGAGTTCCATAGAACAGCTGCAAAGTCGTTGAGACAATGACTATCGGCTCAAGCAATAGAACAATTACAAAGTAGTCGCGACAGCCCCAACAATGAGTTCCATAGAACAGTTATAAAGTCGTTGAGATAGTGACTACCTGCTCAGGCAATAGAACAATTACAAAGTAGTCGCGTCAGCTCCAACAGTGAGTTTCATAGAATACTTATGAAGTATCCTACTCGTACAGCTCCAACAATGAGTTCCATATAACAGTTATAAAGTCGTTTAGAGAGAGACTACCGACTCTAGCAATAGAGCAATTACAAAGTAGAGGCGACAGCTTTAACAATGAGTTCTATAGAGCAGTTAAAAAGTCATTGAAACAGTGACTACCGGCTCAGGCAATAGAACGATGTCGTGACAACTCCAACAATGAGTTCCATAGAACAGTTATGAAGTAGCCTACACGTGACAGCAAAATTAGTAAGCCCATAGAAAAGTTATGAAGTCGTTAGAACAGTGACAGCCGGAACAAGTAGGAATTTCACAGAACAGTTATAAAGTAGACCGGACAGTTCCAACAGTGATTACTTTGTTAAGTTTCTTTTCAATATACAGTAGAAAGCGTGAAAATCACGACATCATAGAATGTAGAAATCCGTTTCTACTTTTAGCCTAATTTCAACATAACGGTATAAGCTTATGAAATCTACTTTTGTCCGTGTGTGTGTTTCTTCTTCTTCTCGCGGATGGGTCACATAGGACCACGCGGAATCAACGTATGTTGAGCCTTCCTCCTTGCCCAATTGCTCTTCATATGCATCCAACGGGGGATAATATCATGTTATTTTAGATGTAAACCAGAGCCATGTAGACAATTGAGACCTATATTAATGGAAATAATGCATGCTTTAATTCCTGATTATGTTCTTGAGAGTGATTTCATGTGTTAGACATTTGTTGTGATCTGTGATAAAGAGGCTGAATAAGGGTCAAAAGTACCCGAAACATGACCCTGAGTAAATAAATCTTTGTTTGTCAGGCAATTTCAAGTATTGATTGGACGGAAAAGTTAACCGATTAAATTACAAGTTTGACCTCGTAGTTCCGCCCCTTAAAACATCAATAACTAACTAAATTACAAGTTTTCATGCATTCTGTTGAAGCTTTGAAGTTGACACCACGATACGTGTACCCTTTTAGGGCCGGGTTGCTCCAACTAGTCGATTCCAGGGATGGTACTGTACCAGTATGCTCTGTATCAGTAGATTACATGTATTTAGATCGTAGGCTTTCGCCGCCGGTGTCAAGTTTATCATCTTGGCTTACAGGATTGAGCCGCAACCTATATGCGACGCGGATCAATCCTGTAAGCCAAGATGATAAAAATAAATTACATGTATTTAAAAGAAGCGATTATTTCACTTTAAAGTGGAGATTTCAACTTCCAGTTGAGAATTACAGCAAGCAAGACGCGAGATAAGGGGAATCGCTTAGACAACCGTGCTCTGCAGATTTGGTTACGTTCTAGTCCGTCCACGATCACCCAACTCGCATATGTTTTCGAAGGACAAGCTTTTACGCAAGATGGCTGCTATACAACTGCGACATGAAACCAACAGATAATGATATTTACAGAGATCACAGAGAGTATCTACAACATGGGATCATAATGAAATATAATAAGGAGTAATATGAAGACATTTACCGAGATATATATATGCATTTAAAATAGTTGATATGTGTTGATCGCAACAACGGCATGCAGCTTCGTTTTTATCGAACGGAAAGAATGGGAAGAATCCAGCACAGCTGACCTGAGCGCTGGATTAGGACACTCACTCACATCTTGATACTGTGTGGACAACAAGGCTCAAATATTTATTAAAATAGTGCGCTTTTTGAGTACGGCGCAGGAGCGGTGTTTTCACATCATACAGGCAGGCATGACCGCGGAGAACAGGGGTCGGTCTCGTAACCCGGTGTTGGCGTGTTACAGTTAGAAAAGTGTCGCGAACGAACTTTGTGCTTTTGATAAACTTTAGTAAGTGTGATTACTATAACGAATGAACATACATTTTCACCGAGTTCTCTACAAAATATACTGTCATGTCATACGTTACTGAGTTGAGAGGAATTGTCAACCATTCACATTTACAAGTAGTAATGAGTTGCTAAGCAAACAGATGGAATGCAACACATAAGCAGAATTGAGAATCTAATAGCAACCGATGCTTGAAAATGGAATGCAAAAGCAGACGTCTATATAAGAAGAGACTGAAGGATTCTCTAGAAATGATACTGAGATAATTACTTCTACTACGTAATGAATCTACAAACAAGAGTGGAGGTGTCAACAAACTCTTCGCTTCAGTCCATCCAGGCTTGTAGGCGAGACAGGCTATGCGTCGCGAACAGCTGTTTCGGACAGGAGAAGAGACGGGTTCGATCGCTAAGTTCCAGACCATGCTTCAACCTCTCGACACCCAGGATGATGGTTCGATCCAGGAACAATGTGTGTTCTTACATACATTCACCTACTTCAAGACATCATAAGGTAGCTGCGAGATTTCTTTATTAGTAGACAGTATGAATCATGTTATATCTGTAGATTGCCTTTTTCACCATATTTCTTTAGTATGTTGAAAATGGACTTGAAGATTAAACTTGACGCTTCTGTAATTTTTGTCTGATAATCTATTTTAGGTTTTGATTCAACAACGAATGCACCTACGGAGTCAAATTTGAGTAGATAGTCACTTTTGTTATTTTAGTTTTGCAACATTGATATTAAATTTTTGAAATTAAAATACGAGCATTATAATTAGTTGAGAAGAAATAATTATCAAGAAGAAGCGTTTTTAGGTAGAAGACTACGATATATTTGTATAAGAATATTTATTAGGAAGAAGAAGATTTATTACGAAATTATTAACATTCTACAACATTTATTCTGTTGCTTCGTGGATTACAGAACAGAATTATTTCGTCATTTTATGCAGTATTGCATTTTGAACGACTGTATTATTCTACGTGAAGTTAGATACTTGCATTGAAATCTAGTAACATTTTTAAAGTGGATCTTTGCAACATTTTTGGATTTGGCAATTATAGACAGTTTTCGAGTCAAGTTATTTGAGTAGAGATATCTTTGTTGGATTAGAGTAAGTTCAGTTTTCGATTTTGATAGTTCGATTTGGTTTAGTCTTTTCTGATTTCGTATAATTCTAATGGTTTATATAGCATCCTATTAATATTAGGCATTTTTCCATGGTGTCGAGTTGTACGATTTTCTTAAGAGGCAGACCTATTTTGAATTTATTTTGCGGATCTGAATTAAAACTCGATATTTATTAAATTGAACCCTCTTATAAATAATTTTGTTATTGTTGAAATTCATAGTTGAAATGAATTATAATTGAGAATTGAATCTCGATATCAAGTAAAGTATATTCTGTCATGAATAAATATGACATTGTTGGAATTCATAGATGAAACGAATTAAATTGATAAATAATGGAACTATTGTGATAATTTTTCCAAAAGTGGATTAACACTATGATAATCATGTTAATTGTGAAGCATGACATTTCTTGATGGTTAATTGAAATGTATAAAACTTTTATTTACGCTATTTTTCGTATTGAATGAACCAATACAGGTATTAATGAAGTTATTTAAGTATATTTCGATATCAGTGGATATCCGGAAATAGTATGAAGTTTGTATAAAGAATCTCTAGTATGGAGAGATTGCCATTTATGTAATGGAATTTTGTGAATTATGCGATCTGATAAGCAGTCGCTAAATTATATAATAATGTGTATTATTCGTGAATAGAGCACGATCATTGAAGCCACAATGCTGGAATTTAAATATTACCCACCATTTAAATGTTTATTAAATGAAAATGTATTTATCTTGAATTAGATTGTTAAACTTAACGAATATCCAGTGTGAAAAAATAATTGGAAATAATATGATAATGTTGTAATTAAATGAAGCTACGATTGAAATTTGCTTGAGAGACACTACGTTTGATGAACTTTGTTGTCGCAGCCGCTAAACTAATGAACCAACCAACCAACCAACCAACCAATTTGTTTACTACAAATGTTAATTGTACCCAAAGATCATTACCCTTTATTATTGGCCTGTTTGCCATTTCTTGATGAATGCAGTACATTTGCATTTGTCTGTTGGCACAGGCTAGAGTAAAATGTGGCTTTTCACCGATGTCTCGGTCTCACTCATGGCTGTGATTATATGGAAGCTACTGAGGTATGGGTGGTGCTTAGTAACTAATGACATTGAGGGCACAGTCAGTGCCTATGGAGTCCTGTGCTGTACTGACTCAGTGAGGAAAGCAATGGCAAAAAACCTCACTCCTCTTCTTGCCTAGTAAGCCTCAATATAGCGCTGCCTTGGGTTTTTGTGGGTATCTACCCACATAACCTAACGGCGGTACTTTTTGAGGTCCAAGCAGCCTTCGACTGACTACCTAACAGACCCTTTATTATCACATTTAAGTAAACGTCTCAGGGCTTGCCATATTAAAAATGAATTATTTATGCATTATTCATTGAATACTCTTTTAGCTGAATGGACATGCCATCTTCAATTTCCTTCGCCTTTCGTTGCAGTGCAAACATCGATGATCATTTATTCCAACATTGATTTACATCATAAGATTGTCCATCACTATTTGTCTTTATATCATTTCCATTACGGTTACAACAAGAAATCACTGTTACAACATGAACAATAATTCGTTATCTCTTGCACATAGACCAATAGCATTGTTTCAATTATAATAATTATTGGTAAATTTACCGTAATTCATATTAATTCCATTATGACCTGATAATCCAAGCTTTACATTTGTTTGTTTGATCTTTAGTAAATTAAATTAGATATTACAGTATTACGATGTACCGACATAATATGTTATAATAATAATAATAATCTTTATTATAGCCAAGTGGTCATATTGCTGCAAGCGCACTTACAGAATATATAACAAAAGGACAGAAAACAGAATATATCATGTAGGCTAATTTGTTTCCGTGCTATACGACATTATTGATCTAGTTCTCTTCTGGCATGCAGTAATGTGATACATTCCACATACGTCTTTGCAAAGTTCACACACACAGCTCTCATCCTGGTCGTGGAACACTTTCCGAGAGCAGATCTTGTGGTGGAAGTCATGTACAGCCAATCTAGTCACCACATGTCTCATCTCATACAATGTCCCAGTCCACGCTCTGTCCAGCATCGCGTGTGTTGTGTAGAAGTCCATCCGTATCCCTTCTCTTTTATTCTGTCAGTCGTGGAGCAGTTTCCTGTATCCCTCAGTAGACGGTAATAGTAGAAACGTCCACAGATCTTCTATTAGAAATGTCTCTTTCGCTAATTCATATACAAGGCGGGATCACGTAGTCTTCGATACTCCTAGGGCTCTTTTGAGGAATCTGGCTTTTACTTTTTCTATTTGTTCTAATTGTTTGTAGCCGAGAAATTCCCATATCAGCTCCAATCCATAGGTCAGTGTTGGTAGTACCTTCATTTTGAAAAGTGCCATTGCTGTTTCGAGCGATATTAGATCAACGTATCTTATGTCGTTGATGGATTTTGCTGTTATAATATGTTAAAATGAGGAGCCTTGAAATGGGTGTACGGATATGACACTAATCTACTAATATCAAGGGATTATTCCATTGCACAAATAACCTATAGAAGACTTATACTAACACTAATTTCCAGAATCACACGTTACCATGGGTTATAGGGTCACACATAATTTACACACTCCATAGTTCAATAATCCTTATTCCAATTCCTTCTAAATCTTGAATGAAAGACACTTAATGTCAACAAATTAACATTCTATGCTGAAAGGAAGTGATCATATTATATTTAACTCAAGGAAATTCTTTAATATCACTAAAATTCTTATCCACAATAATCAAGTAGAGATATTCACAAAATAATGGCGTTAATGGCACGTACGGTGTTAGGTGTAGAAATGAACTGACCTATCAAACATTATGAAATCAAATTCTAAAATCATCATATAAATCCATAAAATTCTCAAATGACTTCAAGTTATTAACATTAATCATCATCATCGGTTATCCACTTCAATTGCCCGGGTGTGGTATACGAGCGTTCTCCACTTCTATCTGCCCATGTACCACTCTTCTCTCAGGACTGTATCCCAGTCGACCCCTCTTGTTCCTATATCCACTGCGCAAGGCCACACGCCATCACTATCATGTAAGAGAGTATATAGTTCGTTAACCGCTATTTGTTGTTAGAGTTTTACACAGCTTCAATTCAAATAAATGTCGATGCAAAAGGACTAGGTTTATTAGCTCATATCCTTGTCTCGAGGAAACATGCATCAGTACAAATAAAGGTAGTTGTAAAAGGACTCCGTCATTAATTCATATTCTAGTCTCCTGGGAACACGCTGTGAGAGGCTAGATGTCGTTTGTAGATATAAATCTCTGTAAAGTCTTTAAACAAAAACTTCTTAGTTTTAGGTCTGTGTGCTCTTCACTCCAATTAAAATCAAATGCCCTGATTACAAAAAGAAGATACAGCCCCGATTCGTATTGCCAGTGACATCACAACTACTCTGTTATTTTTTCTTTAGTTTATATTTGACCTAAAATCCTAGGCACTTCATGAAAAGCCGGCATATGATGTAAAAAGGGATAGCTGCACTATCTGACGCGTTTCTTGATGAAGTGATGGACCGATTTAGGCAGATGATGTAAGAATAATGATTTTACATTATCAGCCAAGGCATTTCATGAATATCCAGTGTTTGTTGGTTCGACTCTTTGTGAAATGGCTGACGCAATGGAGTCGTACATTAACGTTCCGCCATTATATACGAACTATTCCAAGAAATAAATTAATGGTTGTTTATTATGGTTAAAAATGAATTCACAACAATAATAGAACAACATAACTATATTAAAGTGTGAAAGCTGAACAAAATATTACAGAAATCTTTAATTTGCAAAACCTACTCCTCAAGAAAAAGCAGCCTTTGAACGTCCACGGTGACTTCTATACCATATATTGAACTAATATCTCATCACGAGAACACTTACCGCTAGTTCATGAAGTGATGAGCAAGACGTCCCGCCAGATAATGTACACAATGAATTATACTATGTGACGGCGAAGTTAAGTCATTCCGTGAAACCACGTGTCGCATAATCCAACTATCCCTTTTTACATCATATGCCGGCCTTTCATTAAGTGCCTAGGATGTTCATGAAATGATGGATTTCACTATCTGACTACGACATACTATATACTCATATACAAGCGAGCCCACTTTTCACAAGTCAATCATTTGTGAAGACTACAGTGATCAAGACTGACATCAAAACCGCCTTGGGGCTCGCAACTTATTGGTTTAGCAACCATTGCTTCTACTTGTGCCAGGCTCCTCTCTTTCATATTTACTGTTCATCTTCCTTGGTCAACTCTTCCAACCCCAACAGTATTCAGACATCCTTGTTGTAGGGTGTCTTTCACAGCTCTTCTCTCATCATTTCCAGACACCATCATTTCAGAAGAGCCTGAACCATGTCTGTATGTCATGAGAAGCCGATGACCTCTCAAAACGACAATCTCCACCACAGCCATCACTACTAATTGTAGGCATTCAGATAACCGACAAAGTCATACTCTTAATACAAATTATGTCTGTTCTAGAGAGTTGTCCGGACCTCAGAGGCAGAGCACCATGGTGGGGCATCGCTGTAGCACCCGTGTTCTCCGCGGAAGAGACGAGGAGACGTCCTCCATCTTTCTGGACGATGCTGGTGGCGAGAGGAGTCGCCTATCTACCACTGTTTTCAAGCACTACAAGAGCATCACTGTGACCAACGGTCATACCGCACTGTAATTGCTCATCCTTGATCTTACTGGACAATGTTGGTAGGGTAAGAAATGGATTATCTACCACTGTGTTCCAGCACTACAAGACCATCGTTGTGACCAACGGGCATACCGCACTGTAACTACTCATCCTTGATCTAACTGGACAATGTTGGTAGGGTGAGAAATAGATATTTACCACTGTATTCCAGCACTGCAAGACCATCGTTGTGACCAACGGGCATACCGTACTGTGACTGCTCATCCTTGATCTTAATGGAAAATGTTGGTAGGGTGAGAAATGGATTATCTGCCACTGTCTCCAGCATTATGTATTTATTTATTTAATTATTTATTTATTTATTATGTTGAAATTCTATATCCTCCGTCTGTTAATTCGGTCTTATATTATATTATCGTACAGGGCGTGATGTTATGTAGTAAAAAGCAAAGCCAACTCCGTACATGCCATGGAGGCCCTGGGAGTAGTGGAAGGTAGAGGCTTCCAATTTTTGTGACATCGGCACTGGATGGGATGGAGTTGTCAGCTCTCATTTCTGGTGTAGGCTGAGTGAACCCCAGGGCTATTTGCGTTTCCGAAAGTGGTAGTTGTGTTTCTATAATCCACTACCTGGGTGGGGATCGAATCCACTCCCTTTCAGTTAGAAGCTCAGCACCTCTACCGACTGCGCCACGCAGCCCCATGTTATGTAGTAGAGTACGGAAATAATTATAATGTTGGCCACGTGAGGGATTAAGTTCTTAAAATGGTTGCAGTTCGAAGGGATGCTGTTGCGGTTCTCCAGGTTTCAAACGAAATAGCTGTATAACATTCCATCTTGGCACATGTGTTGTAACGGGGACATCCTTCTTGTCTGGATAGTGTCGTCAATATGGCCACCAAGCAACTGGGTTTTATAGACAGTGATATCCTGATTGGCTACACCAAGATCACAGCATTTTCTTGAGAGGTTACGTCAACATACCATAGTCTCAAGTGTCAATTAAGATTCCTAATCCTCTGAGACACCCGCATATGGCAAAAAATAGGATTACTTTCTTACAAAACCTCATTCTAGAACACCTCACAAGTCACGAAGATCCATGCTACTGTAGTGAATATATTATGCCCGTTTCTACGGACGAATGAGCGAAGTCCAGGCTTAAAACATCACACAGCGTCAAGAATGGAACACACACTCACGAGAAAAGACATTTTTATGTTTTGGAATGTTTATTGGAACAAAAATTGTATTAACGCAGTAGATCGAGATCTTGTGATTTCAAGGCGTTACCGGGATTAGGGCAGGTGGAATTTTCATCAAACTAAATTCACAAACATATGAAACAAGGCTAAATCCAGCTAGAAGGTCCAAAAACTACATTAACAGATCCAATTTTGTATTTTAAAAAATGACACCCCACTTTCTTTATCCTGCTTGAAGAGCACAATCTCTCTTCTGCTCTATGTTGGATGAATAAGCTAATCTTAGTGTTATTTGCTGATTGATCATTCCTTTGAATAATTAATCAGATAAATTGAAAAGAAAATTCTAACGAGGGACCTATCTAAAATCGTAAACATCAAGATGATTTTCATCAAATGATAATTATGAAAAAATAAAGAAAAATTAGAACTACGGACACTCATCACTTTTAGTTATGTCACATTCTGGTGATGCTTCCTATATTTCCACTTATCACAAACATTGAACATTACTTTATTTTTATGCACTTTTAATCTCCTTGAACTTATTTAATTATCTCTAACTAAGTTTTGTCATCTAATACTTACAACTGATAATTATTACGTATTTCATATTATTTACATCTAAGAAATATCCATTCATTTAAAATAATATAACCCTTGAATTAATGATACTTTCCTTCCTTTCTGGCAAAATATTTTCACTTTCAAATTAGTCTCTATCCATTTAATCTTTCCTCGTTGCATGAAACTGTCATCAAATACTCGTCCTCCTATACATCATCTATTCATCATGCTCTATTTCATCATACTCAAATATTCAACTAAATGTCTTATCTTGGATACAGTTAATATACAAGTAACGCTGTAATATACGTATACAGTATAACGTCTAGTGATATCTCAAGAAACTTCCCTCGGTGTTTGGTGTCAAATGAATGTTATTATAAAGCTGTTCAGTGTAATTATTGTTGGGAGATTATGATGTATCGAGGCATGGAAACTGACACAACAGCCTGGTGCTCAAACGATGGGCAACTAGAAATGATAGTAGAGGCTATATTATCAAGGTCAGCTTCCGAAAACTCTCGCCTCTTCTTCTGTCTGCCTGAACTCCCCAGGTGAAAGCAATTCTCCTACAACTAAACTAAATGTAATTAATTCACTGGTGTTTTAGGCAAAAATTATAATTTAAGATGAAATAAATTACTAAATTTCTCTACTTTTGAATGATGTATACCTGTGATTCCTTTATCAAATAAAGAGACAATTCTTATCAAATTATTATTTTAACAACAGACATTCCCCCTAAAAGAACACCCTTAACGTCAAGTATTTTTCCAGACTCACCAAGATACTTGAAAGGAGACGTAGAAAATGGGTAAGTATAGTGCCCTTTCACGACCCTGGGACACTCACGGATCGGCTCCAGCCCCCCGTTGATCCGTCCCAGGCCCGCAAACTGACCCCAGGAGGGATGCACCCGAGAACTAGTCATCTCGCACGAGACGCCTAATAAAATCTCGGGGTGGATGAATTTGGTTCGAGATAACCGGCTCCGGAACACAATCGGGAAGATGGATAAAAATACAAGGCCAATATTTAAAACTTGATCCTTAATATTTATTACAAACAAGAATGCAACACAGATAACATAAATATGCAACTTAAATATGCACAGTATATATTCAAGTAACCAATGAATAGCTATTATCATGGCCAAAGCATACTATAAATACCTATCTAAATACTATGATTTATAAATGGATTCAGAATATGTGAAAGTCGTTCATAAATTAAACAATCAACCTGAGGAATATTGCTGAAGCATATAATAAATGCTTATAAATATGTTCAATAAATATGAGAATAATTGTTTATAATTGATAATCAACATGAGTACAGGCCGGACGTTTGTTTTAGACGATTGCCCTTGACCTTGAAGCCTGCGGGTGAGCCTACACACACTCACTCTCTCACCCTATCGCTTCACACTTGTCACCACCGATCTGATGTAATGGAATTCCAGATTTGAGCAGACAGTACAGTCCACGTCGAAGTATTGTGTGACGCGGAAGTACACGTTACGAAGTTACGAACAGAACGTCATTATATTTGCCTCTTCAGCAAAAGTGGAAACAGCTTTGTCACTAATCGGACCGCTTGGGGCAGCTGATAACAACACAGGTACTGTAGTAACTCGCCTGCTGGCTTCCATTAAGATTTTTTACTCGCCTAAAACAAACGTCCGGCCTGTAATGTTGCTGAAGCATGCACCAAATATTTATAAATGGCTTCAATAATATGAGGAAAATTGTTTATAATAAATAATCAACATTAGGAATGTTGCTGAAGCATGCAACAAATGCTTATAAATGTGGCAGGTCATAGATATTTTTAATGTTGCCGAAATATATTATTTTCATAGGATGGAACAGCCTGTCCAGAAAGTAAGATTTTATATTATGTGACATGACGTCCCACAAGACATATCGTTGGCACATGTAGGAAAGCACTTACATGGGGAAAGCTACAGCACACAAAATACGTGCATAATAAATAATTTATACACAGCCATCCACGTTGTGGCGATTACCAGCTCACAAAAATGCAAACAACATCTCATATGTCGTGGCAACCATGGCTCACGAAATATAAACAATAACAATTATGGCAACTATGGCTCACGAAATAGAACAATAACATCTGTCGTGGCAACTACCACATACGCAAATGTAAACAACACCTCATATGCATCATACTACAATGGCGCTCAGGCAAAACACTCCTGCGCCTGAAATATTTCCTTTCCCCTGACGTCATGCTCATTTTACATTTAATAAAAACAAATCATAAGCTGTCCCATTATGTCAATATTACGGTCAACCTCGTTTCAACAGATCACATCATTACGAAAGATGGTGTCGTTAAAATGCCTCTCTTAAGATGGAATTCAGCCTATAAGGATATCTGGAAACAAATGCCTCTCTTACAACGAATTTAGAGCTGTCAAATGTGAATAGATCTTAACTAAATGTTGACATACGAGAACTAATTAACCAGGAAAGAACGATGAATTTAAACGGACAATACGATAACCACAAGTAACCACACGAAGAATTAGCTGACACAATACCTTTCTTGAAGATCGCCATGAGGTAGGCTTCCTTCTGATGTGGATCAATTCCTATTTCCATGGAGGTGCTCTCCGGCGTCGGCTGGAAACGTGCTCCAGGGCCACCGGCAGATCTTCTCCTCCTTCTGTCAATCACCGGCATCCCTGCTGTCAAATCCCTTCGAGTAGTCTAGTGTCCCATGTTGACAGGATCGAAGACCAAATAAATGGCGCGTCTCTCCATTTCCACCGACGTCGCGACGCGCACTGGCGAAAATTTTCCTCCGCACATTATGTTACTAGCAATATACCATGTGTGATTCGACCAGTGTCTGTCCATGCTTGACGTTACGTCAAGCCAACCTGGCACTTTCAGCTACCAATTTCATCATGTAATAATGTTGCATTTACAGTTCATATAATTTGTGGGCATTCTCATAGCAAATGTTCACGACACTTCCAGCTACCAATTTGATCATATAATAATGTTACATTTGCAGTTCATGTAATTTGTGGACACTCGCGATGACTTATACTGTACACGGTATTTTCAATGCACAATTTAACCCTTTAATATGGCTGCAGGTACAGTTTTGTAATTTGCGTGCAATCGCGATGACTTATACACGGTACTTTCAATCCACAATTTGACCATTTAATACTACTGCAGGTACAGTTTTGTAATTTGCGTGCACTCGCAATGACTGGGCGATTTACCGAATACCTTGCGCACATACGACTTACACGAGTGAATAGTTCGGCCAACTACAAAACAAACCATTCCGTCCTGCATGACGGGCTTGCATGCGTTTAACTTCACGACTCACCGCTTCAATACGATTCCTCGGCACAACTGACCACACCTCGTGTCGCATCACCTCAGCGACTCACACGTCATGTGTTCGCTTCCAGAGCATTCCAGACCCACATGGGTATTCTGAGTGCCTTCTAAAATTCACTTCCGCTTCTGGAATATTCCACGTTGTACACATCTCGTTTCATATTCATGGAATATAAATGAATAAAGGCCGAAATAAAAAATAGCCTCTAAATAACTTCCTCCAAAACGAACATAGCAGACAACAGAAACGTAAGGTCGTGCTTTCAATCATCCTCCCGCGACACGCGGTCTGTTCAAATGAGGTGATGTACTCAGACGTTTCACACGCATGCTTGGATATTCTATCGTCCATGACGTAACGGGGACAGTATTTAATGTGAGCTTTAAGTGTTACATCATTCGCATTTGGACCAATAATCAACCAAATAGGCCCTTTTAAATCTGTGATTCTTTTATCAAATAAAAATGAAATCTCTTGAGAAGTTTTCAGATTATGTAAGAATGAAATACCGTATCCAAGGTTACATTCAAACAATAGTATAAATGAAGGAAAAGATATATGAATCATCTATGTTAGTTATTGAGATTTTAAGGGGCGTAACATCGAGGTCATCAGCCCCTAATCATCTATTTTGTAGTAAATCCAATAATCAAAAATATTAGAGTTCAAAGAAAGAAGTTAAATTTTGACTACAGACTAATACGAGGGAAAAAAATAAATAGCATTCAGTATCGTTTGTGGGATATGCCTGCAGTGCATTAGTACCATACACGCTGCAAGCAGGGAAATAATGACCTTCTTGAAAACACGCTGCGTTAGTTGGGCTGCATAAAACAATATTATTAAGGGCAGATGAATCAACCAGTATATATATATATATAAGCTGTACCTGGCATGCGTTGCAATGCCAATCAAAGAAAGTGTTGGCCTTGTAATTTTGTTCCTTAAGGTGCTTATGGATACACAATGTTTTTCTTTTCAATTTCCGTTAACTGCCTCTAAACTATCGTGAAATGGATTTACTAATCTAGAAACATTCGTGGGAGCGTGCACAACAACTCACCAAAGTTTCATCGCAATCGGATGAATGGCATATGACGCATACGGAATTTTGTTTAAATGATTCGTGCGCTGTCACTCATTTGTTGAATCTACTCGTGCACTACCAACTGTGAAATGGATTTACTACCTTAGAAAGCTTCGCGTAAGTGTACACAACAACTCATCAAAGTTTCATCGCAATCGATGAATAGTATATGAACGCATACGGGATTTTGTTGAAACGCTTCGCGCATCGTCACTTATTTGTTACATCTACTCGTGCGCTACAAATATTGTAAAATGGATTTACTAAGTTGAAGACCTTCCCTGGCGTGTACACAACAATTCATCGCAATCGGATGAATGGCATATGAACGCATACGGGATTTTGTTTAAACGATTCGCGTGCCATCACACATTTGTTGAATCTACTCATGCGCTACCAATTGTAAAATAGATTTACTAAGCCTGAAACCTTCCCTGGAGTGTACACAACAATTCACCAAAGTTTCATCGCAATCGGATGAGTGGTATATGAACGCATACAGGACTTTGTTGAAACGATTCGCACGCCATCGCCCATTTATTGAGTCTACTCGTGCGCTACCTATTGTAAAATGGATTTACTAAGCCAAAAGCCTTCCCTGGAGTGTACACAACATCTCACCCAAGTTTCATCGCTATCGGACTAATGATATATTAACGCAATCGGGATTTTGTTGAAACCTTTCACGCGTCGTTACACATTTGTTGAATCTACTAGTGCGCTACCTATTGTAAAATGTATTTACTAATCCAGAAGCCTTCCCTGGAGTGTACACAACATCTCACCCAAGATCATCGCTATGGGACGAATGGTATTTGAACGCATACGGGATTTTGTTGAAACGCTCTAACGTGCAGAGACAATCAGAAAAATTCGACATCACCGCCACCTATGGTACAAAACATAACTTTCCGCCACGGGCGGAGTGTAGGGTATGGTGGTAGTTGCACAGGTTGCAACCAGGTGGCTCTAACGTGCAGAGACAAACAGTCCAAAGACTTCAGCTTTCACTAAGGCTAGCGGTTTCCATGACGACTGTTTTTGACTATATATTGTACTAGCAGGTACCCGCGGCTTCGCTCGCGTCATAGTCGTGTCATATTGTTCTTCAATGAAATGCAGGTTTAACCCCGTTCACAACCCTTTAGAACTTGAATATCCAAAAATCCCTCCTTAGTAGACGTTTTTGACGCACAACAAACATAATCCCAAAATATCATTCTTCTAACTTTAATAGTTTTGGTTGGTCGATGAGAGTGAATATCCAAAATTCCTTCCTTAGTGGACGTTTCTCTTCCAGAATTTCACCCCTCCCCATGAGCCCCTTAAATTGGATTTATGAAAAAACGGTCGAACACCTATTTATTTATTTTTAAGCTGATTTTTTCCCGCTGAATTTCAAACTTCTTGCTAATGTCGTTTAAGAGATACACGCTCCGTTAAGAATCCCTCAACCCCCAATTTTCACCCCTTTCACCTCATAATATACACCATATCGATAAACCCTTAGACATATATCTGCTTATTTTATTGATTAATTTATATGCCGAATATCACATCCCCAAATGAAACAACTCTTGAGATATTTTTAAATAATGAAATGAAATTTTGACCCCCTTAACACCCCTTCAGAACATGAATATCAAAAAAATCCATCCTTGGTGGACGTTTTCGACATACAGCGAATATATCCCCAAAATGTCATGTTTCTAACTTCAATAATTTTGCCTGGGCAATGATGAGTGAGTGAGTAAGTTAGGACATTTTCTTTCATTTATTTTTCAGAAATTCACCCCTCTCATGAACCCCGTAATTGGATTTATGAAAAAAAAAAAAAGAACGATCGAACACCTATTTACTTATTTTTCAGCTGTTCTTCCCCCCTGAGTTTGATGGGTGAGTGAGTTAATCAGTTAGAACACTTTCTTTCCTGTTTTTCCCCAGAATTTTACCCCTCTCCAAGGGCCCCTAAAATTGGATTTATTAAAAAAACGGTCGAACACCTATTTACTCATATTTTAAGCTGGTTTTTTTTCACTGAATTTCAAACTTCTCGCCTATGTCGTTTAAGAGATACACGCTCCGTTAAGGATCATTCAACCCCCAATTGTCACCCCTTTCACCTCATAATATACACCACATCGATAAACCCTTAGACATATGTCTGCTTATTTTTAATGATTAGTTCATTTGCCGAATATCACATCCCCAAAGAAACAACTCATGAGATATCGTTATTCAATGAAATGCACGTTTAACCCCTTAACACCTCTTCAGAACCCGAATAAACAAAAATCCTTCCTTAGCTGACGTTTTCGACGTACAGCGAACATATTCCCAAAATTTAATGTTTCCAACTTCAATAGTTTTCGCTGGGCGATGATGAGTGAGTGAGTCAGTCAGGTCATTTTCTGTCAATTATTTTTACCAGAATTTTACCCCTCCCCATGGACCCCTTAAATTGGATTTATGAAGAAACGCTCGAACACCTATTAATTATTTTTCAAGCTGTATTTTTCCCCTGAGTTTGTTGAATGAGTGAGTTAGTCGGTTAGGAGACCTTCTCTCCTATTTTTTCCTCCAGGATTTCACCCCACCCCATTGGCCCCTTAAATTGAATTAATAAAAAAAAGGTCGAACACCGATTTACTTATTTTTTAAGCTGATTTTTTTTTCACTGAGTTTCAAACTTCTCGCCTAAGTCGTTTAAGAGATACACGCTCCGTTAGGAATCCTTCAACCCCCACATTTCACCCCTTTCACCTTATAATATACACCACATCGAAAAACCCTTAGACATATGTCTGCTTATTTTTAATGATTAGTTTATACGCCGAGTATCACATCCACAAATGAAACCACTCGTGAGATATTGTTATTGAATAAAATGCAGGTTTAATCCCCTTAAGACCCCTTTACAACCTGAATGTTCGAAAATCCTCCCCTAGAGTACGGTTTTGACAAACAACTAACATATCCACAAAATGTCATGTTTCTAACTTCAATAATTTTGACTGGGCGATGATGAGTGAGTTAGTGCGTGAGTGAGTCAGGACATTTTCTTTCATTTTTTTTCTTCAGAATTCCACCCCTGCCCATGAACCCCTTAAATTTGATTTATGAAAAAATAAACCTGTCGAACACTTATTTACTTATTTTTAAGCAGTTTTCTCTCCCTGAGTTTGAAGAGTGAGTGAGTCAGTCAATCAGTTAGGAAACTTACTTTCCTGCCCCTCCCCTCCCCCATAATTTCACCCCTCCCCATGGGCCTCTTAAATTGAATTTATTAAAAATAACGGTCGAACACCTATTTACCTATCTTTTAAGCTGATTTATTTCCACTGAGATTCTAACTCCTCGCCTATGTCGTTTAAGAGATACACGCTCCTTCAACCCCAATTTTCACCCCTTTTACCTCATAATATACACGACATCGATAAACCCTCGGACACGTGTTTTCTTATTTTTAGCCTACTTTTCACATTTTGCAAAAATGAGGAAAAAGTAGACTTATGAGATCGGGCAAATGTGTGTCTGTCTGTCTGTCCTTCTGTCTGTCTGTCTGTCTGTCTGTCTGTCTGGCTGTGTGTGTGTCCCCCCCTATCAACTCCTAAACGGCTGCAGCAATCGAAACAAAATTTTGTATGAGTAATGATCTATACCTGAATATCTCACGGCCATATTTGAAAATGATGTCAGTGCTACCAACTGCTGAATAATCGCAATTGAAATTTGAGCTCCATGTTAGATATCTTGGAAGGTATGAATGGCAGCAATTTCGAAATTGGTACACATAGATAATAATATTGCAGTTTAATTTCCAGGGGGCCATACATGGCAGTGTTGCCAAAATGATTATAAGCCTGCTGATAGATCCATATTTTAAATGCTTATAACTTCTACGCTATCAATTGGATTTCAACCAAATTTCGTATGTGCTATGTGTAGATAAACAGATATGACTGAACGTATTCTTAAGAGCCACCAGGGCTGTCAACTGTTAATTAATGCTCTCGATTTGTTTATATCCAAATACCCATATATCAGAAAGTATGCTAGCCGACAGCTTTAAACTATGCACACGTATAGTACCTGACATTCTATATTAATTTGGAGTAACTTATATACGTCAGTGCTACCAACATGATTCTAAGCCTGCTGAGAGGTCCAAATTTAAATACATGTGACTTCTATACTATCATTTGGGTTTCAACCAAATTTCGTGTGTGCTATGTGTACCATAACAGACAGGACTATGCCGATTCTTGAGAGTAACCAGGATTGCCAACTGTTAATAAATACTGTCTCTATTTTTGTTACCCTAATATCAATATATCAGAAAGTATGCAAGCCAATAGCTCTAAACTTTGCACACGTATAGTACCTGGCATTCTAGATTAATTTGGAGTAACTAATATAGGCCTAAGCCAGTGCTGCCAACATGATTCTAAGCCTGCTGATAGGTCCAATTTTAAAATGCATGAACTTCTATACTAACTAAAGGATTTCATTCAAAATTGACACAACAATAGATCATATTATTTCAGATTATTTCTGACCAATACATGCATGTCATTGTCGCCAACATGATTTTACGCGCGCTGTTAGATCCAATGTTTAACTGCATGTAACGTCCATGCTATCCATTGGACTTCAACCAAATTTTGTATTCTGTACCTTAAGAGATGGAACTAAGAATATATTCAGTCACCAGGGCTGCCAACTGTAGTTTTCTATTAGGCTGCATTATGCCAGGTATAGAGTATTTCGAACTAATTAGAAATGTCGATATTACCAACTTAATTTCGTCATTATTCTAGATAGATCCATATAGATAAATCATTGGCATGAATCTTAAGTTTTAAGAAAAGTAGGCTGTTCAGTTCGTCACGGAACTTCTTGTTAATGGTGAGTTTATATGCCAAGTATCACATCCCCCAATGAAACCAATCGGGAGTTATTGTTATTCAATGAAATGCAGGTTTAACCCCCTTAAGACCCCTTTAGAAACTGAATATCCAAAAATCCCCCCTTAGTGGACAGTTTTGACACACAATGATCATATCCCCAATATTTCATGTTTCTAACTTCAATAATTTTGGTCGGGCGATGGTGAGTGGGTCAGGACGTTATCTTTCAATTTTCTTTTTTCAGAATTTCACCCCTCCCGATGAACCCCTTAAATTGGGATTATGAAAAAAAAACTGTCTATCACCTATTTACTTATTTTAAGCAGTTTCTCCCCCTGAGTTTGATGAGTGAGTCTGTCAGTCAATCAGTTATGACACTTTCTTTCCTGTTTTTTCCCCCCAGAATTTCACCCCTCCCCAAGAGCCCCTTAAATTGGATTTATGAAAAAACGGTCTAACACCTGTTTACTAATTTTTATGCTGATGTTTTTCCCCCTGAGTTCCAAACTCCTCGCTAATGTCGTTTAAGAGATACACGCTCTGTTAGGAAACCTTCAACCCCCAGTTTTCACCCCTTTCACCTCATAATATACACCACATCGAAAAACCCTCAAACATGTGTCATCTTATTTTTAATGATGAGTTTATATGCCGAGTATCACATCCCCCAATGAAACCAATCGGGAGATATTGTTATTCATTGAAATGCAGATCTACCCCCTTAACACCCCTTTAGAACCTGAATATCCAAAAATCCTTCCTTAGTGAGCGTTTTCGACTTACAACGAACATATCCCTAAAATTTCATGTTTCTAACTTTTATAGTTTTGGCTGGGCAATTATGAGTCAGTGAGTCAGTGAATCAGTCAGTCAGTCAGGACACTTGGTTTTATATAAGAGATTTCTAAAATTGTGTGTACATTGTGGTTGTAAAATTGTGTTCATTCCACCTACCGTGTCAAATTCTGAATCTAAACCACACAGAGACCCACTGTAATATACATTAAATTTTTTATCAAAATCGGTCCAGCCATTTAGGAGGAGTTCAGTGACATACACACGTGTCCAAAAATTAGATATCTTAATCACATGTTATTAAATTAAAGTTATTCTTTCACATATCCCATTAACTGGAATTATATTGTATTGACCGACTGAAAGTCACAATATCAATTGATCCCGGAGCTGAAAGGCATTAAGTCACGTTTCCAAAATTTATTTGAAAAATAGTTTATTAAATTACAATAATATTGCACTAATCGGAGAAAATTTTAAAGTGGGAGTGAAGATTCAAGGAGAAATAATTTCAACTCGGAGATTTGCTGATGACATCGTCATCTTGGCCGACACGCCTGAGGATTTGAATGAGTTTTTGAATGGTATGGACTCCGTCTTACGGAAAGAATTCTTGATGAAAATTAATAAATGTAAAACAAAAATACTGGAATGCAGCCGAAATAAATCAGAAACCTCTATGGAGATCAAATTGGCAGGTGAAAAGCTGAATGAAGTAGGAGACTTCCGTTACTTCGGAAGCAGAATAACCAGTGATGGACGAAGCAAAGAGGATATAAAAAGTAGGTTGGCTTAGGCAAGGAAAGCATTTCTACAAAAAAGGAATCTGTTGACATCGAATATAGATTTAGGTATTAGGAAGTCATTTTTGAAAGCCTTTGTCTGGAGCGTGGCGCTCTATGGAAGTGAAACTTGGAGTATTGGTGCAGCAGAAAAGAGGAGAATTGAAGCATTTGAAATGTGGTGTTACAGGAGAATGATGAAGATCAGATGGGTAGATAGGGTTACAAACAAAGAGGTATTAAGACGAGTGGGAGAGGAGAGATATTTCTGGCGACTGCTAATGAAGAGAAGAGATAGGTTGGTAGGACACATACTAAGACACCCAGGAATAGCAAGCTTAGTTATGGAAGGAAGGGTCGAGGACAAGAACTGTAGGGGTAGACCAAGGTTAGAATATGTTAAACAGATTGCCTCGGATGTAGGGTGTGGTAGCTATGTAGAGATGAAACGATTAGCTCAGGACAGGGAGGCATGGAGACTGCATCAAACCAGTCAAAGGACTGAAGACTCAAACAACAACAATATTCCACTAACACAAATATAACCTGAATAGTCACTTCACAATATAGAGATTGACTGCGTGGCTCACGCCTGCTGTTCCCAAGATTGCAGTGTGGAATCCTAGTGCAGTTAGTGGGCATTTCAGGTGCGCAAATGCGAGCGAGCCGTGTCAATATATTTACTGGCACTTTAAAAATCCCCTCCGGGGCAAACTTTCGGCACCCAGGCGTCTCTAAATGCCGCAGCAATTCAAAGGGAAGTAAAACATCACCATATAGATGAATAATATAGTGTGTTTGTTAAGTTTTGTCATTGACGTTTTATCTCTCTCCTGATTTGATGCTTTTCATCTCCGGCTGATTCAATTGCAGTATATAACAAGCCACCTCTGTATTTTAAGAAAAAGTCCACTAAGGAGGGATTTTTGGATATTCACTCTCATCGACCAACCAAAACTATTAAAGTTCTAAAAGGGCGTTAACGGGGTTAAACCTGCATTTCATTGAATAAAAATATGACACAACTATGACACGAGCGAAGCAGCCTTTGTTCTTCTGACATGCAAGCACCCTTGTTCCACTTGCTGCTAGTGGTCTCGTGCAGCACTCAATATTTAAAAGATATCTCCAGCAGGTGCCGGCTGTCAGACTGGGAGCAACACGTTTAAGTGCGGTCCTCCTGAGAGTAGAGCACTTGACCAGGGATAAGAAAATAGAGGAGAACCCCACGGGGGAATAGGAACGTGGAAAGCGGGGACACCATGCATTAAGATAACGTGTCACCCATTTTAGAGATCGGATGTGTTTCGCACACACAGTGCGATTGGGAAGCTGCACGTACCGAATTCAGAAACCCAACACTGACACCTCACACAGTGTCGCAAATCACTTCTTTATCACATTAAAATTAAAATTAGTACAAAATACAGGCATGAGTATACGATTTCAGCACACTTCAGAACGATAACCAAACATATAAACACGTCAAAGTTAAGATTAATTACTGAACATAATAACAGTTGTTAGAAAACAATTTAACTTTCAATTATCAACTGATTAAAGTTTAAGTTAATTGATGAAAACTCTGATTAAAGTTAATTGTGTAAATTGAGGCTTTCACGGTCGGCGTTACAAAGTTCATCGATGTATTCCGGGCTTAAGGGCCGTGTTCCAGGGGCTTGTGACGGTCCCGACGTTTCGCCCTTAAGCCCGGAATACATCGATGAACTTAATTGTGAAAATGTTTAACTATTTTAACAAATTGGGGTTTTTAATAATTAACTGGTATAATAGTACATTATGCAACGAGCCTATAATGGCTATAATTAAGACACGAGTATGTTTATAAAACGAGCGTATGCAAGTTTTATAATTTCCATACGAGTGTCTTAATTACCATTATAGGCGAGTTGCATACGACTGTTTATGTTCGACGATAATTATAACTTGATTATATGTTTTAACATAAATATTCATAAATATCTGTTGAGATCCTTGTGACAGGCCAGGCTCGTCACCCAGCGCTTCTTTACAGGGGTAGAATTCAGCCCGCGTTACAATACACTCATTCAAATATTCTTACAGTTACACTCTCATTTCCCAGCATTTTAGGACCTCTACTACAACACTCTAATTGCCCATCACACTCAATTACTAAAAATCTAGATTAATTTCATACATACACTAACGTGAGACTTTTTATATTCCAATTTAAAATGCCGACCAACGCCAAACATATTATAGGTCTTTCTTCTAATACTGCAATTGTTGTTATGGATTGAGAAGCACTCTATCGGTCTATCAGTCAGTGACATATGTCTAGTCTGGTATTGTTTATCTATGTCAACCAGAGAGAGTATATAGCAACAATGGAAGAACGAAATTAAAGAGGGTCTTGTAAAAGACGTGTTATCATTCACAATTATTATTGTAGCTCCTAAAATACCATTAGAGGTCTCTATTTCATATTTCCCTTCAATTACGATGCTGCGGCTAAAACTTCCAATTATTATTATTTAGCGTATGATGCTTACAAGACAGGAAAGAATTATATACACTATTTACAATAAACACTATTCACAGCATTAGGACCATATCTTCAAATTTGGACAGGAAGGTCTGTAATCCACGCAATTGCATCAGGAGTTGCTGAGTGGAGATCATCCAAGGCGCCGGGATATGAATGCAGAGGGCACTCCTCCACAATATGCTCGATAGTCTGCATTTCAAAACCTCAGTCACATCGGGGGGAATCTCTCCAACCTCACTGGTGTAGGGCAGCACCTGTTCGACGAGTACCACATCGGATTCTGTAAAGCCTTGACCAAACTGCCCGAGGAAGATTAAAACCAGCAAGTCTTGTGGTGGGGTCACTGATTTGAAGTAGGCCGTGAGGTGAAGAGTTTCACCATTCATCTCTCCAGGCATTTCGGAGGTTGAACTCAGTGGACGAAAGATCAATAGCTGTTTTGCATGCTGGCTTTAGGGATTTCAATCTCTTTGTAGAGAGCCGTATGACATCCTGATGAATAGGAAGCTCAGCATTTTCTTTTATCCTGTACCACAAGCGAAGAAGGGCTTGCTGTCTCCTTAAATGGGGTGGAGCGATATTTCTAAGTACAGGTAGCCACTGGGTAGGGGTGCAACGTAGAGTACCAGAGATGATGCGCATTGCCTGGCGGACTTGTATATCTACGAGTTGGCAGTGAGAGCTGTTCAACCACACGCCTGCACAATATTCAGCTGGAGAATATACGACAGCCAGAGCGGTAGTCCTGAGTGTGCTGGCGTCAGCGCCCCATGATGTTCCAGCTAACCTACTAAGTAGGTTATTGAGACTTTTTAGTTTAGCAGCAGTTTTTTCTGTATGTTGTTGATAAGTCAGTGTCATGTCCAATGTTAAATTTTATAACACAGTTAAACAACAATGGGCACGGTCACCGTTAGATGGGTGACCATTCCAAATATCAATCGGGCAATGATTTAAATATACCCTTAACTAAATACGTTTGGTAGGCTTCGTATGACCACCGCCGTGGTCTCGGAGCAGTCTTGTAGTTCCTCACCCTGAGGGCCTAGATTCAGTGGCGTTACTAGGGTTTGCTTCTGGAGGGGGATGAGCTGAGTCAAATATGTGTGTGTGTGGGGGGGGGGGGGGGAGAGTTTTCGGACATAATCGATGAAGGCAAATATATGATTCCGAAGTTTCAAACCCATCTTTACTTTTTCCGTTGTTGATTTTGTTAGTGTTTGATTCGTTGTATTTACACTTACCTATGTGCACAAGCTCGAAAATTAACAGTTTTGTTGATTTTAAATTATTAAGTCTTCGCGAAACCATCTGGCCCTTTCTATTCTTCGACATTATTCCAGGTGAATCAGCTGCCCCTAATAATATTGTTTTATGCAGTCCAACTAGCGTTGTTATCATGGAGGTCGATATTCCCTGCTTACAACCCGTATGGTACTAATGCACTGCAAGTATATTCTGCAAACGATACCGAACACTATTATTTTTCCCTCGAAGTTACTACATACTAACACGAGGGAAAAATCATAGGTTTCATTATCGTTTGCAGAATATACTTGCAGTGCAATAGTACCATATGGGTTGTAAGCAGAGAAATATCGATCTTCTTGACAACTCGCGTTACTTGGGCTGCATAAAACAATATTATTAGGGGCAGCTGATTCACCTGTTATATTATAATTAGGGATAGGATTTTTAGGTGCAAAAAATCGGGAAAATATTTATTTTTATGTACTTAAAATACCTGAAATATGTGACAAAAAAGTAAAAATATTTAATTGTAATTTAGTATATTAATGTGAATATAAACAATATGCAGTACCCACGAATGCCATTTATGCTATGTCTCACTGACTGCTGAAGCATTACAATACACAACGAGATATATCTTCAGGTTGTCCATCACAAATGACCGACAATTATCGCGAAATACTTCTTCTGAAGGAGCGAGCTAATGTTTCTTTACCTTGAGGTGTTGTGTAACTTGAGATCGCTGTTCAGCCTTGATTGCTTTCCCACACGGTTGGCAGAACATAACGCCC
This sequence comes from Meconema thalassinum, assembly GCA_946902985.2. Classification (NCBI taxonomy): domain Eukaryota; kingdom Metazoa; phylum Arthropoda; class Insecta; order Orthoptera; family Tettigoniidae; genus Meconema; species Meconema thalassinum. The sequence continues at coordinate 595,560,722 of OX336388.2, read as the reverse complement.
CAATCAGAAGTAAAATTATCTGTAAATTCTGCCACAGACGAAAAATTGTACCTATTTTTTACTTTGGATATCGTATAACTGCCTCACACTTCACAGTGCCAGAAATGAACTGCATGTGAGTGACACTGGTTCAGGTAGCTGGGGGGATTTAGCACGTGGTGAAATTTGGCTATGGACAAGGAAATCCCCGGCTTCCACAGTGATTGGAACGGGGCGACAAGTTAAGAATAACAGTTGCAGGCTGACATACACTCTGCATGAAGATTAGACAATATGTTCTTCCCCGTTGAAGTAACACAGAACAAAACTGCAATAAACTAAAAGATCACTGATTTTAAAAAATGTAAATATTATGTCTTTTTATGTGCTAATAACACTGGTCAACAAGGTGTATGTAACACAGATCCAAATAGCATTTTTATTATGCGTTTACCTTCCTGATAACGAAATAAATATCAAAATATAGCCATCACGTCCCATGTTTATGTTACCATCATATGGTACCATCATATGTTACAATAACATCACATTATTTCTCTATTTGAAACTGGACAGTTGGCAACACTGCAGAAGAGGGAGGGGGGCAGTTTGATGTTCTTTGTTTTCTTCTGTCACTGTAAGTGAAGTGCTGCATTTTTGAAGTGAGATTATGTGTGTTTTCATTGAAAGTTTTGTGCGAAAATGGCATCAAATCAGCGAAGACTTTGTAAAAATTCACCAGATAAGTTTTGTTATATTTGTGGACGTTGTGTATTAAAATCTCAATGTTTGGCGTGAACCAAGTAACCACTTTAATGACTGATCCTTTTGCCTTACTAATACTGAAGGTTATTCAAAGAAGAAGAAGATGAACATTGACTATCCGACTGTACCTTCAGCCATTAAACCTGTTTCTCACGGTGTAGGTTTACCCATTCCAACTCCACCTTTGAACTGTGAAGATTTGGTCATTCCAGAACTAAATGACTATGAGGATTTACATTTGGAAACTGTAGAGTTGTTGGACAATACTATTGATCCTACATATGTTCCTCCGTCTAGTGAACCTCATCTTATTAAGGAAAATGAACTAAATGATTTGGCCCGTGACTTAGGTTTATCAAAGCAGCAGTCTGAACTATTAGGTTCAAGATTACAAGAGTGGAATCTTTTAGCAAAAGGCACAACCATAACGTCCTTTAGAAAGAGAAATGCTAACTTCTCTGTATTTTTTCAAAGTTGAAGGGCCTATGTGTGTATGTTTCGACATTGTGGGGTTAATGAATGAACTTGGACTAACTCATATTTCTACAGAGGGGCGACATTTTATTGACTCCTCTAAGTCTAGCCTCAAGGCTGTTTTACTCCACAATGGAAATAAAAAGCCATCAATTCCAGTTGCTTACTCTGTTTGAATGAAGGAGACTTATGACAACTTGGGTGCAGTTCTAAAGGCAATCAAGTATGAAGATTTTAAGTGGCAAATATCTGGTGACTTAAAAGTGATAGCTATATTAATGGGACTTCAGGGCGGCTTTACAAAGTATTGTTGCTTTTTGTGCTTATGGGACAGCAGGGACCAAAAAAAGCACTTTGTTAAACAATCATGGCCGTCAAGAAAATCTTATACTTCAGGGGGAAAAAATGTGTTGAACGATCCTTTGGTTGACCCCAAAAACGTGCTACTTCCTCCTCTGCACATTAAGTTGTGTCTTATGAAGAACTTTGTAAAAGGCATGGACAGACAGGGACCAGGTTTCAAGTAGGCTACTTGTCGGAACTTTTTCCAAAGCTTAGTGAAGCTAAGATAAAAGTAGGTGTTTTCACTGGACCTGACACCAGGAAGGTTATACGTAATGCTGAATTTGAAAAGAAGCTAAACATAAAAGAATTGGCAGCTTGGAAAGCATTTGTGAAGGTGGTAAAAGGATTTCTTGGCAACAACAGAGAAGATAACTACAAGAGTTTAGTTATTAACCTTTTGAAAACGTACAGAGCTATGGGTTGCCGAATGTCCCTTAAAATTCACTTCCTTCACTCGCATACCAACCTTTTCCCGGAGAATCTTGGAGCTATAAGTGATGAACAAGGTGAGAGATTTCACCAGGATGTAGCAACCATTGAAACGAGATACCAAGGCTGCTGGGATCCTGCAATGCTCGGAGATTACTGTTGGTTTTTGAAAAAGGAAGATGCCACTCCACATAAAAGAAAGAAATGACAAAGAAACATGAACAAACTGTATATATGAATATATTTCAAAGATGCTCGTAGGTAGAATAATGTGTTTAAATTGTTTAAAAGAGAAAAAAATTAATGCGTACAGTTACATTATAATTTTTTGTTTTTATAGTAAGTTCGTGGCGATTTTTTCCCCATTTTTACCACACTTTTGCCAGTGTCTCTGTAAAAAAAAACAGACGTGGTAGAGTTTTTCAGTTACTCAAGTTACATTAAAAAAAAATTGTAGACCAGTGTAAGTGAAAAGTAGGAATTTATGTATTTATAGAAAAAAAATATTTATTTACCTAAAAATCCGAGCCCTAATTATAATTATAACTTATTTATTTTGCCGGCCCCGTGGTGTCGGGGTCATGGGTGCCCGCAGGATTTTTTCCATAGGGGGGCCAAGTTATAATTGATGTGTAACATCTTTCCACTCGGTTGCTGGATAGTTTTGTGAGAGTGAGTTTGAAAATTGTGGACGGAAGTGGATCGGAACGATCGAGTTGGCAGTGGTGGATCGAACGGAAGTATGCACTGCTCACTCGATCAATCGAACGGAAGTGTACTAGCTGGCAGTGGTGGAAAACGGAAATATGCACTGCCCGCTCGATCGATCGAACGGAAGTGTACTAGCTGGCAGTGGTGGACTGAACGGAAGTATAAGATGCACTGCCAACTCGATCGATCAATCCAGTGGGCAGTGGTAATACCCAACTGGCAGTGGTACGAGAAACAATGAGCGCGCGGTGTTGGAAATTGATACCATGTGTAATGTATATGACATACTGAACGGAAAACGCTCATGCGAACTCTGGTGTCAAGTGATTGAAACAAATGACATGGTACATGTTCGAAGTCTTCGTATCAGTATTTAAATGGTAAAATGCCTTAATAGTAGTCGGCATTGCCGGTATTATGTTTCTGCACATTGGCTATTCCAATATTAACCCACATAACGGTAATGCAGTCATCAATATCATATATTCGTTGTGGTTATACGAGAATTGAGCAAGTCTTCATGAACTATTACTGAATACATTCTCTTTACACACAAGAGGGCCATTCATAAGGCATTTTAAACTCGTTTCACGCAGGAACATTATCGAACCAAGCAAAATAAAAATGAAACTTAATTCCGTAATGCAGTATTATTGGAACATGGAAATAAGTCACCATCTTGTGCACAAAATTTGCTTAGCCAAAATAGCCGTGGGGTTAGTGCTTATGACTGTGAATCTAGAGATCTTGGGTTAGAATCCCGGATGGGGTAGATATTTTTGCTGCCAGATTATCATTTTAAACGATATTTATCATATCAATATGACTCATTTTAACAGAATCCATATGAAATTACGTGTTGGTCTGTGAATGAAGAGGACCTGTTTATAAGGAATTTAAGGTTATGAGCGGTGTCGCGTCTATTAATCTAGTTGATCCATATCGTATTCTTTATTTAGGCTAGTGCTGGTGGAAGCTACAAATCATCTAATAAAATTAGTTCCGTATTATAAACTACAATATCTGTAAAACACTCCCTTTTACAATAGATTAATATTTGTGCCAATAATTGTATAAAATACCGGTGTATCAACTATTTCACGTGAGGTTTCTTCTACTGTATGTCAGATGTTACACATCACATGCGACTACTGTAAGGCTCGTTTTTTTTTCACCCCCCTCCATTCTCGTTTTATTTCCTACTTGCTTCGTGAAATTCATTATTTGACTGGTTTGAAACCGTTGGCTGCTTTATGGCAAGATTGGGAGGAATGTTTTGTTTTTAGTTCAAAGGTTTTTTGTCCATGCAAGTTCGCGTTTCTTCTTTTGTGATTCATTGGCATAATGTTCAGTTCTCAAAAACAGGTAAAAATGGTGGTATCACCATGTATCAGCTTGCCACGGTGGGTGAGTGGATAGCGTGTCGGTCTACTAACCCCAAGATTGCAGGTTCGCCCCTGGCCGTGGTAAGTGATTTTTGAAAGGCAGCAAAAATACGATACGCATGTCATACGATGTTGGCATGTCAAAGAACCCATTTGAATTCAGTAGGCCGAGTTCATAATGGCAAAATTAATCTCGGGAGTTTCCGCCAGCACAAAGTTCCTCATTTCTCTACTAGAAAGCGCTATTGTGTTCAAGGAGATTAGATATCTAACATCTAACCTCCTTGACTTTCATAGTCAAGGAACTACGAAATTCGACATGCAAGCTACCCTCTGGGTGTCAAATAGCAAAGCTTGCACCAGGCACCCGAGGCCATACGATATTATTATTATTATTACCATGTATCGACAATAATATCAAAATCAAGCAGTTCATTAAAATGCTAATGTAAATCCAGTTCGCCTATTTTCTAAATACGGTAACTGGAGGACATATTTTCCGATATTTTCAAATTACTGAGTTAAATTAAACTGTGGGAATTTCCCTACATATGAATCTGCCTATTAATTCAAATAGCACTATTTCCGAATAGCTAGTTTGTACTGGCCGTTACAGTGGATCCATCACGTTTTTCCTCTTCTTAACAAGCTATCAGCGGAAGCCTCCGTCGCTTAGGCGGAAGCACGCCGGCCTCTCGCCGCTGGGGTCTGTGGTTCAAATCCCGATCACTTCATGTGAGATTTGTGCAGGACAAAGCGGAGGCAGACAGGATTTTCTCCGGGTACTCCGATTTTCCTTGTCAATATTTCATTCCATCAACTCTCTCCACTTTCCCTTCATTTCATCTGTCATTCATTTAATCATTGCCCCAGAGGAGTGCGACAGGCTTCGGCAGCCGGCACAGTTCATATCCTCTCCGCTAGATGGGGGGCTTCATTCATTCCATTCCTGACCCAGTCGGTCGACTGGAAGCAGGCTGTGGATTTTCATTTTCAACAAGCTATCAGGATTACTTCGCATTGCTCTTCTTAGCATAATGAATTTTGTGCGAAGTGATAAATTCGTATTGTACGTCACTCGTGACGCCCATGGTTTTAGCAAATTTTCGTTTTAAAGAGAAAATATTTCATTTGATTATTGCTGATCGTTAAGTAAAATATATAAAACTCGCCTAAATCATGTACTTCTTACTCAGTCTCTTTGATAACGACAAACATCGCACGATCAGGCTGTTACATACCATCCATACAAGGAAGAGGAACTGGCTTGGACACTGGCTGCGAAGAAAGTGTTTGCTGAAGGATGCTTTCGAAGGATCAGTAAACGGAAAGAGAGTAAGAAGACGGAGAAGGTACCAGCTAGTGGACAGTGTCAAGATTGCAGGAAATTACCACCAAACAAAGAGAACGGCTGAGGACAGGACAGCATGGAGAGCTGCTGTGTGAAGACCTGCCTAAGGGCAGAACACGTTATAGGCCTATATATATATATATATATATATATATATATATATATATATATATACATACATTCGTACTTAAGAATGGCACATGAATGATCCTTGAGTTAAAAGCCTGACAATTGTCTGTTTTGTAAATCTCTTCTTTCAGAAGCACATCATTATCATCCCCCTTGAACCTTGGCTTTATCACTTTATTGATCTATATTGAATTGTAACTTTCAGTCGGTCAATATGACTATACGCCCAATTAAATTAGGATTAAATTAGCTTCTCCGCTCATATAAGTAGGCCACATGTTGCGCATCGGAAATTGCCTCGCAAGAAGATTCAATTGGAATCATATAGCCTACAACATGACGAAGTCTATCAGTATTGAAGGCCATTTTGTCTCATCTGATCTACCGTCTACATTCCATTGAGAGGGCGAATCTCAGTCGCATTGATAACGGCACAAAAACACCGCAAAACTATGTAACTATTAGCCTGTAAATTGCTTCGATCGTAGAAGATTTAACACTACAGGTAAGAATCTACAAAAATGGTAGATTACTGTTCATTTGTAGCAATAATTGCTCTGTTCTCAAGAAATGGACCACAGTACTATTGAATATAACAAGTTGCAAAGTTTCCGCCTAATCAACAAACATTTAATTCTAAGTTAGCGTTTCATGGGTACATGTTTCGGAATTTATGCCAATTCCTTCTTCAGCCCTTTACAATAAATATTAGGAAACATCACAGCACAGAACAAAATGACCTCGTCCATGTCGAAACATATAACACTAATATTAAAACACTATAAGAACTATTTAAAAAATTAAAACATGACAAACTTATGACCAATTAAAACATTCCTGCTGTTTACAGTCACTTAAATATGTAATCACTAATTGTGAACATTCTTGTTTAGTGTGCGATGGTCAAATGCACAGTCATAAATCACTTGTGTGTCAAGCAAAACAATGAACCTCCTGCTAGTGTCCATGACCCAAATAGCTTGCAATACTGGTTGGTAAAATTGATGACGAGGTGGAAACTTTGGTTCCGGTAAGTAGGGGGATGAGGCGGTTTCTAACTCACTCTAGAACCGACCTCACCCCACTACTAAGCATCAGCCATGTAATATTTGCGATAGCTCGCGAACCCATGGTCGGATGTTGACAAATAAGATGTCGAAGGACTCGGGGCGACGTCTCTTTTGCTATGGACAACTTGTTATATTTTTTTTGTTTTTTTTAATAGGCCATAGTTTTAAAACCAAACATGATAGAACGTTGTTCAATAGCTTAAACAAAAGGTCTCTATAACCTTTATTTTTTATAAAAACTTTTTTATTTTTCCTTTTTTTTTTTTGAAAAAAGTCCAATTTTGAAATTCTTATATTTTGGAAACTAGGAATTCTACAAAAAAGTTTGTTTGACATAAATCAATGATCCCTACCCCCTCTACCCCCAAAATAAATTTCAAGTCTCTAGGATGAAAACCTGTAGTAGTGTGGTAGTGGGAAAGCTGTGACACTTAGCAAGTTGTGAGCCCCTGCGACCTTGGAATGGAAGGAGCCATGCTAGGAGGGCGTGCTTGGATTCGTTTTTTTTCGTCTCGTTGTGCTCTTTACGGAAATGTAGGTGTCGAAAAGGTGAAAATTTGGAAACACGGTCTTTTTGGGGTAAAAACGTGATTTTAGACTTTTTGCTATATTTCGCGAACCAAGTATGCTAGAGGCGTGTACGATGGGTCCAATGACTCGGAGTGACGTTCTCTTTGCTATGGACCATTCGTTATATTTCTTAAAAATTTGGGAAACTCGATTTTGGGGTAAACATGTGTTTTTTTTGTGATTTTTGCCGATATATTACGAACCAATAACGCTAGAGACGTGTACGAGGTGTCCTAGGACTCGGGCTTTCGCCCCCTTTCGAGTGTGGTAGATATTGTTTTCCAAAAATAATTCACAAAGGGCCTAACGCCATACATGTTGAAAAACTTTTTCTTTTTCTTTACTTGTTTATAATGTTTATGAAGCGTGGTGGTTGAGAGAGACAATACGGCTGTGTGTGTGTGTGTGTGTGTTTCAACGAACCTGTCGCTAACCACAAGGACCATGCTTAATAGAACAATCGCTATTTCGGCTGGTCGGTGTATGACAGAGCGAGCATGCGTTTTCTGATATTTTACTTTAACGTGTAAACGGTAATGAGAACTTGGTTCTATGTTGGTCGAAGCGAGTACAGAAAACAAACTTGCCGAGGAGCAGGAGGTGAAGGTCATTTGAGCTTATTGGAAGGCGCCGATCTGACTTGACAACAGGTGCAATGGAAAAAATGACAATGACGCTTCAAGGTGAAATAATCTGACCATTGTGGTGGCAGGGAAGAGCGAAATGCATGTGAACACATGTGTGAAACCACAGGCACGCTAAACCAGTGACATCCTGTCTTGCTTCGTACGTGACAAAATGCAAGTCCATGTGAAATTTGATCTACCGCAGGTGTTCGCTTGGGACGTTAGCTGTCCACGTGCGCGATAACTGTTAACAAGTTGCATCCTGTTTTGCTTCGTACGTGACAAAATGCAAGTTGACATGAAATTTGATCTGGCACAGGTGTTCGCCTGGGACGTTAGCTGTCCACGTGCCTGATAACAGAATCTTCAAAGCGTGGAAAAAAAAAGATTATACATGGAACGTAACATATATAAAGACATGTCGTTATCATTTCCACTCTCACTTAGGTGACTACCTTTGAACACACTGCGTTGCATGAAACCCCTGGTCTTGTTTAACAGTTTTGGTGTTGGTGGAAAATACTTAACCTTGTTGTGGGGTAGGTATATATTTATTCATTTATATATTTATTGATTTTATATAAATACATGCAATTATTTATTGATTAGGTAATTAATGATTTTATTTATTTATTTGTTTGCAGATAACGTGTATAGCCTACCTGTTGTATGAGTGTGTGAGAGAACGATATTAAAGAAAGAGAGAAAGACAGTTAGAGAAGGAAACCATTTCCACACTAGCCCACGAGACGGGAATATAGCAAAGCATTACACGTTAAGGTGAGATTTGTTTTATTATATAATATAACCTGTTTGATTTTGTTTTGTTTATCAAAGGCATAAACTATATGGAATGGATATACTTATGGTGGTTTATTTTATTTCTTTTTAGATATTTGGAAACAAAAGGGTTCACTGCTATAGCAAATACAGTTGAAAACCAAGTGGCTTTAGAGTGGAACCATTGTCAAGCAGTCTACAGTTGAAAACTCAGGTGAGAGTGTTATTTCAAAATAATGTCTTTTACTGCTGCGGATACGTTAACTTGGGAGCCCCTTGAGTCTTGTTTCAAATCGCGTGTGTGCTCTGGCCGCGTGGTCAATGTTAGAAAAAGTTTGATTCCCAAAGAATTTTTAGAATCTTGTTTTGAAATTTTTAAAATTGAAATTTGTACAGCGCAAAGGTTGCATACGGCTTTAAAGGTGAATACAGAACTGGTGTGCGATTTCATATATAAAAAGAAGGACGTAGAGCATAAAGAGACATTTTATATTTGCAGTAAAATGCAAGAGCTATTCATAGCCCATAATTTGGAACAGTGGTATGAAACCCACCTGGTGAATGCCTTGCTATCAACATTTGATAAACTGCAACAAGGACCGAGTGGTCTAGCCTTAGACAAAATTCATCATCTACAAATCAACATTTGTCAATTCAATCCGTTGAATGCAGGGTCTAGCTATATTGAAACACCGCCAGCAATAGCTTCGAAAAAGGCTGTGGTCAATATAAAGAATCGTGACAATGATTGCTTTCTGTGGTCTGTGGCTGCGTTTTTGCAGCCAGCACAAAATAATGGTTGTCGACCAGGAATGTACAAGGCCAAGTTTGTTGAATTGAAACATACTTTAAATTTAACTCGAGTATCGTTCCCTATGGACTTAACCGAGATCCACAGGTTTGAACAAGATAACCATGACTTTTCGTTCATGGTGTATGGCCTTGATGGTAATGTGATTGTGGGTCCTCTTTATGCCACAAAAGAACCGAAACGACATCACATTCATCTTTTATATTTATCTGTAGGAGAAGTGAATCACTATTGCCTCATTAAAAGCTTAAGTAGATTGCTAAGCAGTCAAATGTCAAAGGACAAGCGTCCAAAACATATTTGTGACCGTTGCTTGCAATATTTTAAAACCCCTACGCTTTTGGAACGTCATAGGGTAGATTGTGTTACTCAGGAAGCGGTGAGATTGATATTGCCACAAGGGGACAAGGCTGCGTTAAAGTTTAAGGACATTCACAAGCGTGACACTGTCCCCTATGAGGTGTATGCAGATTTCGAAGCTCTCACTACACCCATGGCGGGATGTGAACCAGATCCCACCATTAGCTCAACCACACCCATTCAAAAACATGAACCCTTTGCCATAGGATTTAATGTGGTATGTGCCTATGACCCCACACAATCCGTTTACAAATACCGCGAGGGGCCAGATTGTGCCAAATGGTTCTTGAATGAACTTGTCAAGTTGGCTCGTGATGTACAGGAATTACTGGACCACCCAGTACCCATGAGCCTATCTCCAGAACAGCAGCAGCGGTATGAGCATGCCACGACATGCCATATTTGCGAAAAGCCTATTTTAAGTGGAGAGGAAAAAGTCAGAGACCACTTGCATTTTACAGGGGAGTTTCGTGGAGCTGCAAACAGCAAATGCAACTTGAACTTTCCAGCTCCTCGTTTCATCAGTGTCTTTTTCCACAATCTGGCGAATTATGACATTCAGTTTTTGATTCGCGAATTGGGCCATGTCAACAAGGGCTCGTTTACCATTATTCCCCAAAACCATGAGCGTTTTACAGCCCTGACATGGAGGTTGAGCGACTTTAGCATTCGATTTTTGGATTCCTTTAAGTTTATGGCATCCTTGCTAGACAGCCTTGTGAATGGCTTGAATGAGGAGGAATTAAAAAATACTAGAATGCATTTTAATGATCCTGAGCAATTTCAATTGTGCATTCGGAAAGGTATATTCCCGTATGATTTCTGCAACAGCTGGGACGTGTTAAAGCAAAGAAAACTCCCACCACAAGAGAAATTTTACTCGAAACTAACACGCAGTACCGTTTCCGATAAAGACTATGCACATGCATGTCAAGTTTGGCGAGTGTTTGGCATGAACACGCTAAGTGAATATGCCTTGCATTACCTAAAACTGGATGTATTGCTGCTCACTGATGTGCTTGAAAAATTCCGTGAGTTGTGTCAACACATTTACGGTCTTGACCCGGCTCACTATTATACGAGTCCTGGACTCTCGTTTGATGCCGCTTTGAAATACACTCAAGTGGAATTGGATTTACTCACTGATGTAGACATGATTCTATTTTTTGAAAAGGGCATTCGTGGCGGCTTTGTGTCACTTAACCAGCGCCATGCCAAAGCGAACAATGTCTACATGCCTGATTATTCACCAGACAAACCAGAATCGTACTTAATGTACTATGACGTGAATAATTTGTACGGTTACGCCATGAGTCAGCCTTTGCCCTATGGGAAGTTTGCTTGGCTGACAGAGAAACAAGTGTTAGAATTTGATGTGATCAAGGCTAGCCAAGAAACAGGCCGTGGATATGTGCTAGAAGTGGGTATTGAATATCCCTCATCCTTGTATGATGAACATGCCGATTTCCCATTCTGCCTTGAGCAAATGGTTCCCCCTGACAGTAAAGTGAAAATTGAAAAACTCATGGGCACACGTTACAACAAAAATCGGTATGTGCTACATATCCAAATGTTGGTGCAATGCCTCGCCCAAGGCTTGGTGTTGAAGAAAATCCACAGGGGTATTTCTTTTGCTCAAAAAGCATGGCTTGAGCCATACACGAGACTCAACACAGAGCACCGACAAATGGCAACACAGCAGTTTGAAATTATTTTTTTAAAATTAATGAACAACTGAATCTATGGCAAGTCTATGGAGAATGTCCGCAAATACCGTGACATTAAATTGGTCAATGTCTGGGAGGGGCAGTGGGGTGCCCGGCGGTACATTGCCAAGCCAAATTTCAAATCGATCAAAATTATCGATGAGGATTTGGCTACTATTGAAATGAGTAAGACCAGCGTGACCATGGATAAACCCATTTACTTGGGTCAAGTCATTTTAGACTTTTCTAAATCGGTCATGTATCGATTCCACTATGAGTTTGCCAAACGCCATTTTGAGGACGTCTCTCTTTTGTATATGGACACGGACTCATTCATTTACCACATTCGCCACTGCAACCCCTATGACGTCATGAGGCAACATAGTGACTGGTTCGACACCTCTTGCTATAGTGCTGACAACGTGTTTCAGCTGCCCATAAAAAAACAAAAAGAAAATGGGCGTTTTAAAAGATGAATGCGGTGATTCCATTATGACGGAATTCGTAGGTTTGGCTTCAAAAATGTATGCTTACCGCACACTCGACTGTAAGGAAGCCAAAAGAGCAAAAGGTGTAGGTAGAGCAGTGGTAAAATCGCTACGTGTTGATGACTATCTAGCGGTTTTACGCACTGGCAAAGCTATGTCTCATACACAGTGCAGGATACAATCCAGCAACCATCATTTGTATCTTGTGGAACAGAGAAAACGCACCCTCGCCTCCATGGATAACAAGCGTGTGTGGGCTAATGACCTGCTCACTAGCCTACCATGGGGTTATGATCGCAAGGAGGAGGAGGTGGTGTGATTTCATTGTTTAATCGTTTATGGGACATGGCTTTTTGTAACTTGTAGATTTAGTATTTTGTAAATATTGGTTTCTGCCATTGTAAATAGTAGATTTTTTAAATAGTGGCAACCCACTTGGACCTTTTGCTCTTAAAAAAAAAGTTCTATGCAACCTTATTTTTTTTAAATTTTTGATTGGTAAATAGTGTGATTCTTTTAACGCTGTACAAAGTTGTGTTTTTTTTGTAAATATGAAATAAGTAAGATTTTTAGTATCTTTAATAACTAGTATTTAATTACTTTTCGTAATGTAAATGATCAACTAAAAAGTTCTTTTGGGATGAGTGTGCATGTCGAGAATGTGCTTTTGGAAATAAATAAAGTGGTTGTGTTTGTTCTCGAAGGCAGGTGTGAATGTATGAGTGGAAAGAGAAAGGTGATGTGTATGGTTGACCAGAGCAAACACGGTGAGGTAGGGTGGGTGGGTGGGGAGGGGGTAAATGGTCACTTTTATACTCATTTTGTTTTGTCATTAGTTTTGTTTTTCATTGAAATGGGGCAGTCAAAAGACATTATTTTTGTAAACACAGTCTTACCTGCAGTAGTCGTAGACCTCGACGTTTCTCCAAACACGCATTAACACATTGCAGTATTATCAAGGTCAAGCACTTGCATCAAATTATTGTCAAATCTCAACTTTCGACATACACCAAATGGAAAAATGTGAAAACAGCAAAATGGAAAATACATGTTTCCATATCACCAAAAAACGCAAAACTTAAAACGGACATTTTTAAAAACTGGAAATGGCCATGTGTGAAATATGAAAATTCAAAAACTTCAAATGGACATTGTTTAAAAAGTGTCATCAGCAAAATGGAAAAATCCATATCATCAAAAACGTTAAACTTAAAACGAACGTTTTCAAAAACTGTAAATTGAAATTGGCAAAATGGCAATGTGTGGAATTCATCATGTGTGAAATGTGTAAAATGAAAAAATCAGCCATCAACATCATGATTTTTTTAAATTAAAAATAACACAACATCGTGCTCTAGTAAACCTTTGTTTTTATTTCATAGTCATAGTTAATTGACAAATGAAATATAGAATACAAACAAATCCCAATTCCTCACTCCTCAATGTTCATGTCCATGCATCATCAACTTTCCTTTCATAGCACTCATGACAATCAGGGCTGCCATCCTTTCACCCACTGAGGCATCACTGGATGTGAAACGTTGTTTAGCTTTCTTCAATAACAATTTATCTGCCACATGTCTTAAACCAGGATGACTATGGCGACAAGAAAGGTCATGTTCCTTGCATGCTTGATCCAAAAGATTAATGGGTACATCACCACGTTGTAAACGTTTTTCGAGACGAGTTCCAGGGCCGCAAAAACGATAACCTGGAAGATGGATTTCGAAAGGTAAGTATTGAATCACTTTGTCAATGACGCCATTGCCAGTACAGGTCTGGCATATCCTTTTCCATCGATGGTAAAAAGGTTTGGTCTTCCTCTTCCTCTGTGGACGATGTTTGTGTTTGTTGTTGATGTTGTTGCTTTTTCTCGCCATGACACTCGTGGAATGATTCAACAAAGTCTTTACACGGACTTTTATGACCGTGATACAGTTTCACTAGCTGGCAAGTCGCACACTGACGCATAGACGGTATTTTTGCCATGGCCACTTGCTTATGGTGATCGTAATCCGTACAGGGTTGCAATTCACTCAGCACAGGGTCTTGAGTCCATGATTTTGGTACATGTTGCCAGATTTCTTTGACCGCGTTGGCGGCCACATAATAAATGAACGACTTGGGCAGCGCCAAGAGTTCCTCTTTGGAAAAACTGTCTAGTTTCTTTTTGCACACAAAAAACTTGCCGATGGCTTTGTCTGTAGCATTGCCTTTCTCCATGGTATCACGTGCTGTAGATGTTTACACGTCGCTTGTAGAAATCTCACTGGCGTCATTCACAGGTAAATCTTGAGTTATAATTTTGTTCAACAACTCCCAGCAGGCATGGGTGGTTAACCAATGAAAGAGATGCCACGCATGCGATAGGGCTGTATGGGTAATGTTGCCACAGGAACAAGTATCCATGAGCGTTTGCAGAGAGGGGCAGCCCAACTCCATGAGGTCGATACATTGGCAGTAAGACGCCAAAAATGGTTGCAACCATTGACGTTTTTCATTACCTTTCACAAATACCACATTGGCCGAGGACAAGTGTGCTTTCATGACCATGTCCAAATATTTATAGGAAATGGTTCCCTGATTCCAGTCTAGTTGCCTATGGTTTTCAATCCACTGGGTTTGTTTACGGTCTTTTTCACACAACAAATCAAAAGCATGGGGTGGTTTAAATAGCAAATGCGTAGCTTGCGATATCCAAAACGTGGTACAATCGATCATGGCCATTTGTTTAAATATAAATTTGTTGTCACCAATTTTAAACCCTTGGCAATCCACAATGAGTGTGCGCAACATGTTGACGCTTGCCTGGACCAAGTTCAACTGACGACTGACTGACGATCAGGTGTGATCATGACATGGACTTAACTGCCATGCTAGTTTCAAATTAAGGTTAGGGTAGGACAGGGGGACATGCAAAAATAAGAATTTAAGAATTACATCATTTTATTATCATAACACGTCTTACAGGCTTTTTTTCATTTTAGGATAAGGACGATATCAACTGATACAACAATATAGTCTCTTGTGTTTGTAACGTCCATAACACCGATGATGTCCCAATGTCTCTAAACTAGGCGTTTTTGATGGTGAGCTGCTCACCGAAGCACCATGTATACCATACGGCTCACATGTATCGTAACTTGTTTTTTTTTTCATCACCCAGAGACACAAGTGAGGGATAGCTTGAATGACAGGGTATATTTCCCACTTCCATTCTGCACAGGTAGGGGCAGGTAGGTGACCAGCGCTGATGTTCCTGCATGGGTTCATCGCCCTCCTGCCATTGGTCTATGATGATGGGACAAAAGGCACATTTCACTTCATCTCTTGTTTTTAAATAGTAGAATCCAGCGGCCGCCAAGGCTTGAGGGTTTATGAAAGGCACCGGCCACGTGGCAAAAGTCTTGAAACGTTGTTCCTCAGAGTTTAAATTCTTGGATGTAACGTCTCTTGAGGCTTTAAAGCAAGACATGACTGAGCGGCTTGACGTGGGATGACCTGTTATTTATACACTCGTCACTTGGTTGGACAGTGGATAATAGTTGACTTGTTTGTGGTGAATTATCAAACAGTAGGCCGTGGTATTGGCTGGTACATTGTCATGCGTTTCAAAATCTAGTCAAATGTCGATATTGGATGGCTTGACAGACTCTTCCAGGTATGAACAGTCAAAAACAATCATTGGCGCTCTTGCCTTAAACGCTAGGGGTAGTAGCATGGGGCCGTTCTCTTTTTGATAATACGACCATCGAAATTTAGAAAACAAGTCGTACAGGGGGCCAAACTTATTTTTTGAAAAATCCAAATCCAGTCCTTCATAGGGAAACACAGCTCCGTTGAGGAAAAGACGTGCATTTCTCAATTGCAGGTGATCAAATTGCGTGGCATCTTTGGTTTGTTGATACTTGCGATTCGTTTGAAAACCCACGATCAGGTAGAGAGGTCTCTCTGTATAGCGAGCTGTTTTTACAGACCAACTGTGTGTGTTGGTGGTGGGCAATAGCGGATACTCATGGAGTGCCCAGCTTCTAAATTCCATGGGTAGAGGCATATCTCTACCATTTTGAGTATGTCCAGTTTTTTGCTATCTTCAAGGGTCACATGGGGGACTTTCCATAGCAAGCGTTGTAGTTGAATTTTTGAATCGATGGGGGCATTGTCGGCTCCCTTGAGTGCATTATTATCACTCCTGTCTCTCACTAGGTAAAGCACTTGCCTTGCGTTGACCACAATGCGTAGGTGATCTTCGGCAAAGCCTAAAATCAGTTTAAGAGGTAAATATCCAGTAAAGGTTCCATCAGTGTGTACCATCCAGTCATTGGTCGAGTCAGGACACCAACCTGCCATGCAAAGTGTTTTACCTTCTTCCTCACTATAAGAGGGGTATAGTTTCATGACACTGGAAATGCCCACATTTCGAGTGCTATCCACCACGATATCGTTAATGACATACCGCACTTCAGAAAACAGAAAGGCCAAACCATGGTTGGCCAACTTGGATGTGGTGGGTGTAGAGCCATCGGCTTTGGTGAGCCGACCTTCAATCTGAATGACACTTTCATGCGGTAGGGTGTAAATATCTTGGTTGTTGATAACAAATTGAATTTCATCATTGTTATTGAGTCCAGGTGTTTGAGCTTGATAGGAATGGAGATCAATTCTTACCACTCCTGGTTGCTCCTCGATGTGGTTCGCTATCTCTAGGATAGAATTCATTATGAGGGTTGACGTGGTAACCCAAATGCTGTAAAATCTGCTTGCCTTGAGATGTTAACGTGTATTCACGTGGCAAACAACTAACACTATTCCTAGACGGTGTTGTTGCTTTATACACAAATTTCATAGTGGTTTTAGCACCAACTTGTAAGTCACTGGTGTGGCAGAATCTAGATCAATGAGTTGTTGATCTCTATTGATCAGTCTTAATGTTATATTACTAATACTATCGACAGCCACAGAATGAAAAAGCACCACTGGAGGGTTTTCACGAATAATATACCCATTGGGCGATGTCACAATAAAGTCATAAAGCGAATGCGATGGTTCTTGATTGGTGTACACTTGGCTAATAATATTACACGTCACCGACACATGATGGTCCTCAATGAATTTCACTTCATGGTCCGATTCATGTTTTTTGTTGGGCTCCAACACACGTGGTTTAAATCCTAGTAATGGGCCAATGGAATCGGGGTGTGTTTTAAAGTCAATGTTGAATGAGGAGAAAATACTGCAGCGATGAGTGTTGGTATTTCCTACAAGTTCAAACTTGTGCGTTCCGTCGAGAAATGACTTTAAACCATATTGATTGATCAACACCACATAAATGTGTTCATAAATATCATCGATCGTGTATCCACCAGAGTTCAAGGTGAGCACAGAATCATCATAGTAAAACTTGTTGTTCACATTTTCACGTATGTTGTATATTCGATTGTACGTTTCAAGAGAAACAAGTCCTAAACCATAGGGTTTTTCACTCAATTCGATAGGCGGGTAAAAGTCTAGGCTGACTTCAGGTCCACGTCCATGCAGTGTAAACGTTTTCCTTTCTGCCGACATACTGGTGACGTTTTTGCTTATGCTGTGTCTTATATAAAAAAATTAAACACAAACGTCCACACTGTTGGCTGTCAAACGTTTGCTCACGTTTCACATTATAATATATCTTGATCCTGTTTCCAAAATAGGTCACTAGTTCCATGGGCGGGGGCAAATTCCCAAAACTGTCAAAGTACCATACAGTGGATCCCTCTTTGACATAAGCTACATAATGCGTCCCTGGTCCTCGGTGATCATCCAAATTGACAACAGCACATTCCTGTTTCCAAGGTCGTGGGGGTAATTGGTTTCGCATAAACACACCTCGAAAATGAGAAAGCTTTAGTTGTTTAGCATAGCTTTCCACTTGTTGATGCGTCAGGGCATGTCTTGCTATGGCTGAGGTTATTTTTTTATATATTTCGAAATGGTGAAATCCCAAATCCTTGTTGATAAAAGGCTGGCTTTAAATTGGCATTTCTAGCCCCCATGGCAATCGCTTCCATCGTTTCATTGTGTCGCTGACTTTCTTTGAGTTGTTGCTTGCCCTGCTGCGCGGCTTTAATGGTTTTCGCCACTGCACTGGCACCGCCCAAAAGTGAACCTAGAGCAGCCAGACCGGCAAATAAAAAATCCCGCTCGTTTGGGGACGGGAATCACTCGCCCTTGGTTTGAAACCTGTCGCCGACGTTTTGGAATAACATGTCTCTGTGCTGCTCGAAAGGCTTTCCTTATGGTCAATACATTATTTTTTCTTTTTTTCTTTCGCAAGGGCTTGTCCACGAATGTCTTAAGCCCAGGCTTTGCCAAGGACAAAGTCCTTTTTTTAGTCTTTCTCACCGCATACCTTTGTTTCACCATGATGATAATGACCAACAACCTTTCACAAGAAAGTTTAAATCACAACTAACGTTAGATGGTTATTTCATGGCTGTATATTCCAATTCCACATAAAGTGGGAAATCGTTTATGGTTTTTCCCGCTTGCTTTTCATCCCATGTCAACATGAGGTGAAAGGATAATTCGTCACCAGCATTGACCATTTCATGCATATGGACCAACATCCTATGACCATTTATCTTTATTTGTAAATGGTTCTCATCAGGTATGGCATATTTGATGTGAATGGTTCCATCATAGTGTAATCGATAGTGGCTTAAACCCGAAGCAAGCACATAGGTCAAGTGCTGATCATGGACTAACGGTAAATGGTTTCTGTCATTCAAAGGTTTTTCATTTGTCAGATACACTAAAAATACAGATGGGATAAATTTATAAAGCCTTTTCATTTCATGGGTCACGTAACGCTTGGTACAAACATCGTCTTCGTCTTGCGGGTCTTCCACGTGAATAATCCGATGGTGATTAGCGCTATAGCCATTCACCGTAAGCTGGGGCACTTTGTCATAAAACTCATACACTTTGTTATCCACATACTTTTTCGTAGTAACGTCTGTAGACACTTGAGGATGTTTTACATGGGTTAACCGCTTTCCCTTAAAGTCATAATCTCCCTGTTTTGTGCGTGGCACTACTGACCTATCCAAATAGTGTTTATTAGCAGGATCTGTTTCTTGTTTAGGATCATGTATGGGGACAGACCTAGCTTTGGCCATCAACGCACGTCCAAAGACATCCATCGTCAACCTGTAGTACCAGTCTACTGTTTCTATGACAAGGCTCGGTGTCCTGTATATAGACAGCCTGCTAGCCTGTCTAAGCCTTAGTTGAAATGAAGATTATAAAGCAGCAAGTGTCATTCCCCGTGGGGGACATGGTTTCCCATCTCTGTCCCACATCACGTGAACAACGTCATGGTTCACTGTTTCCATCTTCCATTCGCTGCATCATTGTGGGACCTTCCGGCTGTGGAAAGACAAATCTTTTGCTAACGCTCATCACAGCGCCCAATGGTCTGAGTTTTCAAAATATTTATATTTTTGCAAAATCTCTCTACCAACCCCTCTACGTGTTTCTGGATCAAGTCATGTCTGGATTACAAAAAGAGAATATGGGTTATTTTACATTTTCCATGAAAGAAAATGTGATTTCACCGGATGAGGTAAAGCCTGATTCACTCATGATTTTCGATGATGTATCCACTGAACGTCAAGGTATCATTCAAAGCTATTTCAGCATGGTTCGTCACAAACATATCGATTGCTTCTATCTTGGACAAACGTATTCAAAAATGTCCAAACAGTTGATTCGTGACAATGCCAATGTCACTGTTTTATTTCACCAGGACGAGAGGAACAGTCGTCACATTTATAATGAACATGTGAATCCGGATATGACCTTTCAAATGTTTACAGAATTGTGTGCCAAGTGCTGGAACACTCAACGTCATGCCTGTTTAGTGATTGACAAACAAAGTGAACTCAACCAAGGACGGTATCGCTTAGGGTTTGATCATTTTATTGCTATTTAAGGCCCTGTCTCATTCCCCGGCAAGTCATTTGTCAAGCCACCATGGCGTTAGCAGAGAGTCAATTGAAAAAGCATATTATTAGAGCAAAAAATACTATTCGCCAAAAGTTTCGTCAATTGAAACAATCACGTGCCAATCATGCTTTGTTTATTCATCAACATTTAGCACCTCCACTAAAAGCCATGTTGAAACCCTCTTTCAAGCCATCTGAAACGCTAACCACCGTTTCACAAGCCACGCAGACGCTGCACGAGGACCCTGAGGAAGAGGAAGAGGAACAGGAAGATTTGACTAGTGTTAGTGAAGTTGAGGATGAGGAGGAACAAGTGTTTACGCCTCAAAAAAAGGCCGCACCCCTTGCAGAGTTTTTGAGAAAAAAGAAATCCTTGGCCATGGTCGATACACCTTGCCCTTCCAGAGCGTCTCCGTTTTCACAACTCTTGGCCACCCCTCAACATAAAGCTCAACTGAAAACCATTTTAATAAAATATTATGGATCAACATTGGAACCCTATTTCACCGATCTATTTATTGGAAACACAGATACCACGTATGGTGTTCGCTATGAGAATGATAGTTTTAAAATTGGCGATTCATCCATTAAATTTGCTCGTACTAAAGCTGTCATTAAAAACATCAACTATAAATTAACGCCAGGACTGTTAAAGCTGCTCTTTTCTCGGACCCCCTCTTCCCATGATTATACGTCAGAGGACCTTGACAAATATAAATCCATTTTATTGGATACCCATGCTCACAAAAGACAGTATGATCCCACTCAACAAGTGAATGCCAATATATCTCAAAAATATAAAACCATCATTGCAAAAATGTTTCCCACTAGTCAAAGTACTCGTCGTAAAGCGTCCGCTTCGGGAGTGACTTTTAAACCATTAAAACCCCTTGTGGATGTTACCTACTGGCACAATCCCAATAAGCTCGTCCAGCGGCTACAGTTGTTGCATGCCTCACGTCATGCTGGCCATACCGGTCACGATTGGGAAATTCAAGAAATTGAACAAGAACTTCGAAATGCCAAAATTATTGTTTAAGCCCTCACCCATTAAAATGGGTATTGCTCACGAGTTGCATCGCCCAGCTAGGCGTCACTATCCGCGACTCAAGGTGATTTCACGAGGTGTGGATGAACTTTGGCAGGCTGACTTGGTTGAAATGATACCCTATGCTAGCGTTAACGACGGTGTACGCTATATGTTGACCGTCATTGATGTCTATTCCAAAATGGCCTTTGTTGAACCTGTGCGTCGCAAGTCTGGTCCACTAGTTACCAAGGCCTTTCAACATATTATTCAACACTCCAAACGTCAACCTCAGCTGCTACAAACCGACCAGGGGAGAGAATTTTTCAACAAGGACTTCTCCAGTTTTCTCAAATCTAAGGATATTCACCATTACACCACGTACAGCAATCTCAAAGCCAGTGTGGTCGAGCGGTTCAACCGAACATTGAAAACCCATATGTGGAAAGCGTTTACCGCTCAGGGCAGTTATCACTGGTTGGACATGTTACCTGAGCTAGTGTCACGTTACAATGACACCAAACATAGAACGATTGGGACCAAGCCACGCCTCGTGACTAAAAATATTCAGCGATTGGATAAACTGTTTAACCCCACAAAAACAGCCGATCCTAAACGTCACCGACTGAACATTGGGGATTTTGTTCGTGCGAGCAAATTTAAGTCTGCCTTCGATAAGGGCTACACGCCACAGTGGGGGACTGAACTATTTCGAATTCGTCGAGTCAACTTGGACACTCCAGTCACTTATTTACTCGAGGACCTCAACCATCAACCCATAAAAGGTAGATCTTATCTCCATGAACTTCAGAAAACAGCATTTCCTAAGCATTATCTTGTGGAAAAAGTGTTGAAACAAAAAGGAAATAAACTCTATGTCAAATGGTTAGGGTTTAACTCTACGTTTAATTCTTGGATCAATAAATTACATGTTGTGTGAACCTGTGCAATTTTTAATTTATTCACACATGTTGTACACCCCCTATAGCTCTGTGTGTACAGTCCTCAGCTCCACATATTTCTTTCTCTTTCCGCCTGTGTTCTCTCATACATTACCCCTCCCCCTCTCCCTCCCTTCACCTCCCACCACTAGTGTTTGCAGCTCTTGCCTATCTATTGGTTGTGACATCATTCCCACAAGTTGCATCATACTTTTTACTGATTCAGCGATTCCCACGCTTTGAAGATTCTGTTATCATGCACGTGGACAGCTAACACCCAAAGTGAACACCTGTGGTAGATCAAATTTCATGTCAACTTGCATTTTGTCACGTACGAAACAAAACAGGATGTAACTTGTTAACAGTTATCGCGCACGTGGACAGCTAACGTCCCAAGCGAACAAATTTCACATGGACTTGCAATTTGTCACGTACGAAGCAAGACAGGATGTCACTGGTTTAGCGTGCCTGTGGTTTCACACATGTGTTCACATGCATTTCGCTCTTCCCTGCCACCACAATGGTCAGATTATTTCACCTTGAAGCGTCATTGTCATTTTTTCCATTGCACCTGTTGTCAAGTCAGATCGGCGCCTTCCAATAAGCTCAAATGACCTTCACCTCCTGCTCCTCGGCAAGTTTGTTTTCTGTAATCGCTTCGACCAACATAGAACCAAGTTCTCATTACCGTTTACACGTTAAAGGTAAAATATCAGAAAACGCATGCTCGCTCTGTCATACACCGACCAGCCGAAATAGCGATTGTTCTATTAAGCATGGTCCTTGTGGTTAGCGACAGGTTCATTGAAACACACACACACACACAGCCGTATTGTCTCTCTCAACCACCACGCTTCATAAACATTATAAACAAGTAAAGAAAAAGAAAAAGTTTTTCAACATGTATGGCGTTAGGCCCTTTGTGAATTATTTTTTGGAAAACAATATCTACCACACTCGAAAGGGGGCGAAAGCCCGAGTCCTAGGACACCTCGTACACGTCTCTAGCGTTATTGGTTCGTAATATATCGGCAAAAATCACAAAAAACACATGTTTACCCCAAAATCGAGTTTCCCAAATTTTTAAGAAATATATCGAATGGTCCATGGCAAAGAGAACGTCACTCCGAGTCCTTGGACCCATCGTACACGCCTCTAGCATACTTGGTTCGCGAAATATAGCAAAAAGTCTAAAATCACGTTTGTACCCCAAAAAGACCGTGTTTCCAAATTTTCACCTTTTCGACACCTACATTTCCGTAATGAGCACAACGAGACGAAAAAAACGAATCCAAGCACGCCCTCCTAGCATGGCTCCTTCCATTCCAAGGTCGCAGGGGCTCACAACTTGCTAAGTGTCACAGCTTTCCCACTACCACACTACTACAGGTTTTCATCAGAGAGACTTGAAATTTATTTTGCGGGTAGAGGGGGTAGGGATAATTGATTTATGTCAAACAAACTTTTTTGTAGAATTCCTAGTTTCCAAAATATAAGAATTTCAAAATTGGACTTTTTTCAAAAAAAAAAGGAAAAATAAAAAAGTTTTTATAAAAATAAAGGTTATAGAGACCTTTTGTTTAAGCTATTGAACAACGTTCTATCATGTTTGTTTTAAAACTATGGCCTATTTAAAAAAAATAAGTTGTCCATAGCAAAAAAGTCGTCGCCCCGAGTCCTTCGACACCTTATTTGTCAACATCCGACCATGGGTTCGCGAGCTATCGCAAATATTACATGGCTGATGCTTAGTAGTGGGGTGAGGTCGGTTCTAGAGTGAGTTAGAAACCGCCTCATCCCCCTACTCCGGTACTTTCTTGAAAGTGCGCTGGCATGTGGCTATGAATGTGAAAACAGGGAAAAACTCATTCAACTAATTGACTGGAAATTTGCATTGACCCATTAAATGGATATGCTGTCTTGTACTAACAGCTCCATGGACCTGAAATGGAATCATTCGGTGGTTTGAAATTTGAACTATATTTACCAAAAAATAATTAACCTTAAGTACAGCCGTGAAAAATTGGACTTACGTGGGAACGATTTGAAATGCAAAGCGTCTATGTCATGATATGGTGCTGGGTGATCGGCTCATACACCTAAAGAGACAATTTTGAGAAAATTAAGGAATTATTAAGTGAAGATTTGCGTGGAGCAAATTATGATTGATTAACTTACCGACGTGAATGCTAGTGCGATGCGATATAGGGTCAAGAGCCACGCTGCTTGTGTTCCGGTGTGTATACATCTGATCTACTTGTACTGTGAGCAGAGTCAGCTGCTGCCTGACGAGGTTGAGGAGAGCAAGTGGGCGTCGGGGAGATGGAGGGGTGGAACTGCGCGGAATGAAAATAACCGGCGCGGCTCGGGGAGGGGCGGGAATACCGATGTCAATGACCTTACTGTTATCTATGGAGGTTTTAATTTTTTGGAAGTGAGGTGCTATTGTATCGAACAATACATTGGTATCAAAATTGATTTCATTCAAGTCTTTGTGTGCATTGGACTTTTGGAACACGTTGATGTGTATGTCTTCCAAAATATTCATCAGACTGCCTTTGGACACGTAATGCAATATTTTAACATCGTTTTCTAAGCTGGTGAAACTCTGTTTACTTTCTTCCATGTGGGATGCCATAGCCGAAATTTTTTTATGTTTTATTGCTGAAAAATTCTCATTATAACGAGTGCAAAAGCTTCTATCTGTTTGGCCCACGTAATTGGCTGGGCAAAAATTACATTTGATTTCATATACGCCCGATTTGGAATATATTTGATTTTATATGAATTGAAAAATTTTTTAAAGATAGAATTGTTGGTTTTGAATGCAATATTTAAATTGTGTTTCTTTAAGATGTTAGAAACGGAATAAATGCTTCGGTCCACATAAGTGAAGGTTGCGAAATTTTTCTTTTCGGGTTCAATATTGACCAATGTAGTTTTCGGTTTATTTTTTATTTTATGAATAAGGTTATTGATGTAGTTGAAACTAGAGCCGTTGATGTTTGCTATTTGATGGATGATCTCTAGTTCCTGTTGCAAATCCTTTTGGGACAGGGGTAGACTTAAGACTCTGTTTATGAGGCTGGTGAATGTTGCCTTTTTATGACTTCCAGGGTGGTTGGAGTCATGACGTATAGTTGTGCTCGTTTGAGAAGGTTTCCTGTATATTTTATAACGGAGTCTATTGCTTTTTCTGGTTACCGTTAGATCTAAATAATTAATTTCATTGTTGACTTCGGACTCAACAGTGAACTGACGTTTTGTCGATGTTGTTCAAGGTCTCTAAGATGTGAGCTATATTTTGACTTTATTCATTAATGATGATGAAGACGTCGTCGACATATCTTCCCCCGAATTCAATTCCATCAACGTGGTTAATTACTTTTTCATATTCTAAATGGTCGAGATAAATGTTGGCTAGTATGCCGGAGAGAGGTGATCCCAGTGCGAAACCTTCGGACTGTCTGTAAAATTTACCATTGAACGTGAAGACATTATTATTGGTCACCAAATCTAATACTGAAACTAATTCCTCAATTTCTACATTAGGAAGTTCGCTATTGTTGGTTAATTGTCTGCGTATGACATATATGATTTTTTTCACTGGTATATTAGTGTACATGTCTTTGATGTCTATTGAGTGCATGGTGCTGCTGTCCTTTAGTTTTAAGCCTACTGTTTTTTCGAAGAAATGCATGGTATTACTGAAGGACATGTTTGCCTTGAACTTATAATGTCTGTTGAGATACTGTTGTGCAAATTTTGCAAGCTTGTAAGTGGGACTATTTTTAAAGTTAACAATTGGTCTGATTGGTATACCTGGTTGTTGAATCTTGTGTAACGATCTCAAAGTGGGTAGACTTGGGTTCATACTCGTAAATTTAGTGGCTTGTTTGTCGTCTATAATGAAAATCGTGTTTTTAAAAAGATTTTTGACTTGTTTTTGGATAGCATTAGTTGGATCATTTTTGATTTCTTTGAAATTTGTGGTGTTGAGAAAATTGTTGGTATTTTGGATATAATCATCTTTGTTCATTAAATCGGATGTGCTTCCCTTGTCATCCTTTGTTATGAATATATTGTTATCATTATTTTTTTTGTCAAAGTTATTTAATTGCGCCTTATCGTGAGAATTGTTGTGACTATTTTTGCGTTTGTTTTTATAGGTGTTTATGATTTTTTTGATTTTCTTGTTGGTGTCGAATCTCGTGGCGTTTTGTTCTTCATGCGGCAATTTTTTATTTGATGCTTCTGTTTCGGCTATTAAATTGATTAATTCATTGTCATTATAGTTCTGGTCCCAATTATGCTTAGGCCCTTTCTGTAAAATTTCTAACTCTTTTTGATCCAATGTGATGTTGGAATGATTTTTGATGGGGTTTTGGAAAACATGTTGGCTGTTCACCACTAATTTATGATGGTTAGGGGGCGTTTGTTGTGCGTCCATCAGGTTTTTAAATTTGTTGTCAAGCACCTTGACCTTCCTTATGGTGCACGCGTGAGTCAGCTGCCATACGATAATCTGGTAATTGTCCCATTCTTTTTTGTTTGTTGATTTGGACGCTTCCAGATGTGCTCGGTATAATGAATGGTTGATGTTATTCTTCTTCATGTGCAAGAACCTTATCTCCCGCTTAAGCACCCTGTCATTGACCAAAAACTGCGTATGCTTGTCATATTGATTCGAATGACCCCTTCTTTGATAACCCTTAAGATGCTTCGGTATTAGTCTATGTTTCTTACATTTCTTGAGGAATTCAATGTCTTTGGTGATGTTTGCTAACTTCAACTTAAGATCTTTATATTTAAATGTCAACCTGTTGGCTTGGCTTGCCTTAAGTAGTATATTCGAAGAAGAATCCATTCCAGGTTCCGTGTTGACGTTTAGAATTGAATATAACAAGTTGCAAAGTTTCCGCCTAATCAACACACATTTAATTCTAAGTTAGCGTCTCATGGGTACATGTTTCGGAATTTATGCCAATTCCTTCTTCAGTCCTTTACAATAAATATTAGGAAACATCATAGCACAGAACAAAATGACCTCGTCCATGTCGAAACATATAACACTAATATTAAAACACTATAAGAACTATTTAAAAAATAAAACATGACAAACTTATGACCAATTAAAACATTCCTGCTGTATACAGTCACTTAAATATGTAATCACTAATTGTGAACTTTCTTGTTTAGTGTGCGATGGTCAAATGCACAGTCATAAATCACTTGGGTGTCAAGCAAAACAATGAACCTTTTGCTAGTGTCCATGACCCAAATAGCTTGCAATACTGGTCGGTAAAATTGATGACGAGGTGGAAACTTTGGTTCCGGTACTTTCTTGAAAGTGCGCTGGCATGTGGCTATGAATGTGAAAACAGGGAAAAACTCATTCAACTAATTGACTGGAAATTTGCATTGACCCATTAAATGGATATGCTGTCTTGTACTAACAGCTCCACGGACCTGAAATGAAATCATTCGGTGGTTTGAAATTTGAACTATATTTACCAAAAAATAATTAATATTAAGTACAGCGCTGAAAAATTTGTACTTACGTGGGAACGATTTGATATGCAAAGCGTCTATGTCATGATATGGTGCTGGGTGATCGGCTCATACACCTGAAGAGAAAATTTTGAGAAAATTAAGGAATTATTATCTATTATATATAATCCTAAATTGACTCATCAACACAGGGTTCAAACCACTAGACTTAGAAAGCTGAAATTTTGCATGTTGGTTGATCCGAGTATGTAGAGGCACACTAAGAAACGGTTTTTGAAAATTCAATTTGTAAGTGACTTTTTTCGGCCCTTTGGCACTGAGCATCCAAAATTGACTCATCAACGCAGGGCTCAAACCACTAGACCTAGAAAGCTGAAATTTTGCATGTTGGTTGATCCGAGTATGTAGAGGCTCACTAAGAAACAGTTTTTTAAAAAACAATTTGTAAGTGACCTTTTTCGGCGCTTTGGCACTGTGCAAGGGCAGTCGGTACACATATCAGATTTAGCTCATTTTAAGAAGCCAGATACGAGAAACAATACTCGGATGTCCTGTAGGGACCCCGAAACACAATTTTTAAGTTCCTAAAATGAACGGTTTCGGAGAAATTCCCAAATAACTGTGTTCCCTCGAAAAAACAGATCAACGTTACTATGGCAACCGCTGAAATTTCGCAGACCGGGGATAGTTTTCTGGCAATATTTCGAAAAAAGTTCGTTTTAGGGCCATAAAACGCGGTGTTCGGTGAAACTACGAACATTGCTCCTCGCATTGATACGCGCAGAATGAGCTATATTCCATATTTCTACGAGCAAATCCACTTGGAAAGTCCCATCTATTATATATAATCCAAAATTGACTCATCAACCCAGGGCTCAAACCACTAGACCTAGAAAGCTGAAAATTTGCATGTTGGTTGATCGGAGTATGTAGAGGCTCACTAAGAAACGGTTTTTGAAAATTCAATTTGTAAGTGACCTTTTTCGGCCCTTTGGCACTGAGCAAGGACAGTCGGTACAAATATCGGATTTAGCTCATTTTAAGCCGCCAGATACGAGAAACAATACTCGGAGGTCCTGTAGGGACACCGAAACACAATTTCTAGTTCCTAAAATGAACGGTTTAGGATATATTCCCAAATAACTGTGTTCCCTTGAAGAAACAGATCAACGTTACTATGGCAACCGTTGAAAATTCGCAGACCGGGGATAGTTTTCTGGCAATATCTCGAAAAAGTTCGTTTTAAGCCTTAAAACGCGGTGTTCGGTTCCCACTTCTTAGAAGTAGAAACTACGAACATTGCTCCTCGCATTGATACGCGCAGGATGATCTATATTCCATGTTTCTACGAGGAACTCGACTTGGAAAGTCTCATCTATTATATATAATCCAAAATTGACTCATCACCGCACGGTTCAAACCACTAGACCTAGAAAGCTGAAATTTGGCGTGTTGGTTGATCCGAGTGTATAGAGGCTCACTAAGAAACGGTTTTTGAAAATTCAATTTGTAAGTGACTTTTTTCGGCCCTTTGGCATTGACCATCCAAAATTGACTCATCGACGCAGGGCTCAAACCACTAGACCTAGAAAGCTGAAATTTTGCATGTTGGTTGATCCGAGTATGTAGAGGCCCACTAAGAAACTGTTTTTGAAAATTCAATTTGTAAGTGACTTTTTTCGGCCCTTTGACACTGAGGAAGGACAGTCGGTACAAAGGTCGGATTTAGCTTATTTTAAGCCGCCAGATACGAGAAACAATACTCGGACGTCCTGTAGGGACCCCGAAACACACGTTTTAATTTCCTAAAATGCACGGTTTCGGAGATATTCCCAAATAACTGTGTTCCCTCTGAGAAACAGATCAACGTTACTATGGCAACCGCTGAAATTTCCCAGTCCGGGGATAGTTTTCTGGCAATATCTCGAAAACCGTTCGTTTCAGGGCCTTAAAACGCGGGGATCGGTTCCCACTTCTATCCACGATCACTGCTCCTCGCATTGATACGCGTAAAATGAGATATATTTTATTTATAGTGGTGGCTTTTGGGGTCGGATACGATCGTGATTTTGTGATTTTGAGTCTAATTTTATACTCTTTTAGCTGGTTATTGTGAGCGAGCTATCAGATCTTTACTCTAATTTACAATATTAAGATTCTTTCTATTTTGCACGGTATGCTTTTATTTTCTTTATAAATTTGTTTTTTGTTAACTGAATATTTTTGTTTGCCAATTTTGATCTGCTCTTTTTCGTTTTTTACCATGATCAGCAACCCATATTCACAGTCGAATGTGTCGTATTCTACCGGCTGTCACGTTAATTATTATTTTTTCTTAATTACTCTTACTGAGGAATAATGTTGGTATTTTGTGTTTCACGGCCATTGAATCCCCTCACAAGGCAAGGCAAGGCAAGGCAAGGCTTAAACCTAGAAAAGTTGCTGAGTTGAGAGATGAAACGATTAGCTCAGGAGAGAGAGAGACATGGAGGGCTGCATCAAACCAGTTAAAAACCTGAAGACTCAAACAACAACAATCAGGAATTTTAATTACTTAGAGAGGCATGTGAGGAAAAACGGTGGTTGGAGAATTTCAATCCCCGGGATGTAACACTGGAAGAGACTGCATAATGTACATCAGCGGCCAAGGTGAGAGATATTTAACTATAGGTCTATTAATAGCGATATGTTGACGTTGAAATCATCAAGAAGTATGGCCAAATTACATCCAGAACAGCTCAAGTAAGAATACTTTTAGTTCCCCATATTCCGATAGATTTGCCATTCCAGTGTGCAAGAGTGCCGTTCCCTCTTCAAACAATATTCGCAATTTCTTTAACAAAGCCCAATGACACACACTTAACAATAGCACGTGTACATTTAGACAAAACCATTTTTTTCCCATGGGCAACTTTATGTGGCGTGCTCGCGATCATTCGGACAACAAAATCGTTATGTCTCAGCAGAAGATGGCAAAACCAAAAACGAAATTTTAAAATGTGTTAACATAATGTAACATCGAACCCTGCAGACTTTCCCACTTTGGTGCTCATATCAATATACTGTGTGTATCAGAATATTCAGAATTAGAATGGGCCCACCTATAGGTGCGATTGCTGTAATAGAATAGACCAATTATCAGCAATAATACATCGTCCCCATTGTCTTGATCGCGGGCGAAGCCGAGGGTACCTGCTAGTCTAATATATAAAAGTGAAAGTCTGTATGTGGGTATGTATGTATGTATGTATGTGGGTCTGTTCCGTATACAAATCTACACCGTTCCACCAATCTCAACCAAATTTTGCATACTCATAGTTTAGGACCCGGAAGGAACCGCTGGCTACATGAATTTTCGATAGTCTTTCTCATTCTTTTGATTTAGGCCCTTTTGGACTCAAGCACAGGCTAATCAAATCATAAAATATACTCATGAAGGAATGGCAAGGCAGATAGTTTCCATGGCAACATAGCTCAAGTCGAGACACGGCCGTCTGGATGACAGTTGCGCTCTGCACTACTGGTATAGAAAATGAGCATCTTTACTTGAAATCCCGTTAGTTACTCACCTACTCACACAGCACTGTCAACCGAGTTTAGCATTACAAAGACTTGACACTATCTTCTACTATATATTCGTCAAATACCACTCACTCACTCATTCATTCATCACGAAATCTCAGAAACCACCGAACGGATTGGAATGAAATTTGGTATGCAGCTTCCCCAAGGACCGCAAATGCCCACTAAGAAAGGATTTTTGTATATTCAGGTTCTAAAGGGGTGTTAAGGGGGTAGACCTTCATTTCATTGACTAGCAATATCTCCCGATTGGTTTCATTGGGGGATGTGATACTCGGCACATAAACTCATCATTAAAAATAAGAAGACCCGAGTCTCAGGGTTTTTCGATGTGGTGTATATTATGAGGTGAAAGGGGTGAAAAGTGGGGATTGAAATATTCCTAAATGAGCGTGTATCTCTTAAACGACAAATGCGAGGAGTTTGAAACTCAGCGAAAAAAAATCAGCATAAAAAATAAATAAATATTTGTTTGACCGTTTTTTTATAAATCCAATTTAAGGGGCCCATGGGGAAGGGTGAAATTCTGGTGGGGGGAACAGGAAATAAAGTGTCCTACCTGATTGACTGACTGACTCACTCATCAAACTCAGGGGGAAAAACTGCTTTAAAGTAAGTAAATAGCTGTTCGACAGGTTTTTTTTTCATAAATCAAATTTAAGGGGTTCATGGGGAGGGGTGAAATTCTAAAAAAAGAAAATTGAAAGAAAATGTCCTGACTCACTCACTCACTCACTCACTCACTCATCATCATCGCCCTGCCAAAATTATTGAAGTTAGAAACATGACCGTTTTGGGATATGTTCATTGTATGTCAAAACAGTCTACTAAGGGAGGATTTTCGGATATTCAGGTTCTAAAGGGGTCTTAAGGGGGTTAAACCTGCATTTCATTGAATAACAATATCTCTCGAATGGTTTCATTGCGGGATGTGATTCACGGCATATAAACTCATCATTAAAAAGTAAGAAGACACGTGTCTGATGGTTTTTCGATGTGGTGTATATTATGAGGTGAAAGGGGTGAAAAGTAGGGATTGAAAGATTCCTAACGGAGCGTGTATCTCTTAAACGACATAGGCGAGGCGTTTGAAACTCAGCGGAAAGAAATCAGCATACAAAATAAGTAAATATTTGTTTGACCGTTTTTTCATAAATCCAATTTAAGGAGCCCATGGGGAGGGGTGAAATTCAGGGGAAAAAAAATGGAAAGAAAGTGTCCTAACCAATTGACTGACTGACTCACTCATCAAACTCAGGGGGAAAAACTGCTTTAAAGTAAGTAAATAGCTGTTCGACAGTTTTTTTTTGGGTAAATCAAATTGAAGGGGTTCATCGGGAGGGGTGAAATTCTGAAGAAAAACAAATGAAGGAAAATGTCCTGACTCATTCACTCACTCATCATCGCCCAGCCTAAAATTTTGAAGTTGGAAACATGGCATTTTGCAGATATGTTCGTTGTATGTCAAAACCGTACACTAAGGGAGGATTTTTGGATATTCAGGCTCTAAAGGGGTCTTAAGGGGGTTAAACCTGCATTTCATTGAATAACAATATCTCAAGAGTGGTTTCATTTGTGAATGTGATACTCGGCATATAAACTAATCATTAAAAATAAGCAGACAGGTGTCTAAGGGTTTTTCGATATGGTGTATTATTATGAGGGGCAAGGGGTGAAAAGTGGGGGTTGAAGGATTCCTAATGGAGCGTGAAGGCCTATCTCTTAAACGACATAGGTGAGAAATTTGAAACTCAGAGAAAGAAAATCAGCTAAATAAATAAGTAAATCGGTGTTCGACCAGTTTTTTTTTCATACATTAATTTAAGGGGCCAATGGGGTGGGGTGAAATTCTGGGGGAAAAAAGGAGAGAAATTGTCCTAACTGACTGCCTCACTCACTCATCATACTCAGGGGAAAAAGACAGCTTAAAAAATAAGTTAATAGGTGTTCAAGAGTTTTTTCATCAATCCAATTTAAGGGGCCCATGGGGAAGGGTGAAATTCTGGTAAAAATAATTGAAAGAAAATGTCCTGTCTGACTCACTCACTCATCACGCCCAGCGAAAACTATTAATGTTGGAAACATGAAATTTTGGGAATATGTTCGTTATATGTCGAAAACGTCAACTAAGGAATGATTTTTGTTTATTCGGGTTTTAAAGAGGTGTTAAGGGGGTAAAGGTGCATTTCATTGAATAACGATATCACATGATTTGTTTCTTTGGGGATGTGATATTCGGTATAGAAACTAATCATTAAAAATAATCAGACATATGTCTAACGGTTTGTCGATGTGATGTATATTATGAGGTGAAAGGGGTGAAAATTGGGGGTTGAGGGATTCTTAACGGAGCGTGTATCTCTGAACGACATAGGCGAAAAAATTTAAATTCGGCGGGAAAAACAACTTAAAATACAAGTAAATAGGTGTTCGACCGTTTTTTCATAAATCCAATTTCAGGAGCCCTTGGAGAGGGGAGAAATTCTGGGGGGGGGGGGGGAACAGGAAAGAAAGTGTCCTAAATGATTGACTCACTTAGTCACTCATCAAACTCAGGGGGAAAACAGCTTTAAATAAGTAAATAGGTGTTCGACCGTTTGTTTCATAAATCCAATTTAAGGGTTTCATGGGGAGGGGTGAAATTATCAAAATTAAATGAAAAAATGTCCTGACTGACTCACTCACTCATCATCGCCCAGCCAAAATTATTAAAATTAGAAACATGAAATGTTGGAGATATGTTCATTGTATGTCGAGAACGTCCACTAAGGAAAGAGTTTTGGATATTCAGGTTCTAAGGAGGAGTTAAGGTAAACGTGCATTTCATTGAATAACAATATCTGACGAGTGGTTTCATTTGGGGATGTGATACTTGGCATATATACTAATCATTAAAAATAAGCTGACACATGTCTAATGGTTTTTCCATGTAGTGTATGTTATGAGGTTAAAGGAATGAAAAGTGGGGGTTGAAAGATTCCTACCGGAGCGTGTATCTCTTAAAAGACATAGGCGAGGAGTTTCAAACTCGGAGGAAATCAATCAGCTTAAAAAAATATATATATATATATATATAAAATAAATAGGTGTTCGACCGTTTTTTCATAAATGCAATTTAAGGGGCCTATGGGGAGGGGTGAAATTTTGGAAGAAAAACGTCCACTAAGGAATGATTTTTGGATGTTCACTCTCATCGACCAACCAAAACTATTAAAGTTAGAAGAATTACATTTTGGGGATATGTTCGTTATGTGTCGAAAACGTCTACTAAGGAAGGATTTTTGGATATTCAGGTTCTAAAGGGGTGTTAACGGGGTTAAAACTGCATTTCATTATATAACAATATGACACTCATTCGTTCATTCATTCATTTATTTGCAATGGAGGGTGTGGCCCCCGGAGGCAAATTGGATATACATAACAAATAAATAATTACACATAACAATTCAATAACAATTATACAACAATTAAACTGGAGTATTTACACAAATAGTCAGTCTTTTCTTAAACACACCTATCTGTTTGGGAAAGGGCTCTAAGGCTGCGGCAGGTAGAGAGTTCCAGATATCAATGGCACGGTTTACAAAAGAATATTTACCATAATTTGTTCGCTGTGGTCGGCCCTTAACTTTGAAAGGATGATCGCTCCTACCCATGTAAGTAATGTAAGTAATGACGCGAGCGAAGCAAGGCTAAAAATGAGATGGTGTGTGTCTGTGTATTACTCAATCACGCAAGTACCACTGGTCCAATATACGTGAATTTTACATGGAAGTAGCTGATTTACCTGGTTAACATATAGGTTACTTTTGATTACAATACTTTGCACTATTTAAAGATGGCGACCATTTTAGTGACGTCACTACACCCTTTGGTTTCAAACTCATATTTCCATTTGAAATAAAAAGAGAACGCTAAGAAATAGCAAACTTTTGATGGCATATACGAGGTTTAAAATTACATTTTCTATCCGAAAGGTATCTCCAACGGTTAGCGAGTAAAATCTAAATTTGTGCTATAAAACACGGTCAACGCCGAGCGTTGTAGTTGGACAAAATGTTTCATCCTTAATCTCCCTCTGCGCAGCACCTCGCCTATCCCCTATTTTAACTGTCACCTTCACATTTTAATTTATTTATGACGCGTAGCGAAGCACGGGTACTTCAGCTAGTATTATATAAAAGTGAAAAGTTGCGTGGAGCAAATTATGATTAATTAACTTACCGACTTGAATGCTAGTGCAATGCGATATAGGTAGGTCCAGTGCCACGCTGCTTGTGTTCCGGTGTGTATACATCTGATCTACTTGTACTGTGAGCAAAGTCAGCTGCTGCCTGACGAGGTTGAGGAGAGCAAGTGGGCGGTGGGGAGGTGGAGGGGTGGAACTGCGCGGAATGAAAATAACCAGCGCGGCTCGGGGAGGGGAGGGAATACCGATGTCAATGACCTTACTGTTATCTATGGAGGTTTTAATTTTTTGGAAAGGAGGTGGTCTGCTATTGTATCGAACAATACATTGGTATCAAAATTGATTTCATTCAAGTTTTTGTGTGCATTGGACCTTTGGAACACGTGTATGTGTATGCTTTCCAATATATTCATCAGACTGCCATTGGACACGTAATGCAATATTTTAACATCGTTTTTTAAGCTGGTGAAACTAGGTTTACTTTCTTCCATGTGGGATGCCATAGCCGAAATTTTTTTATGTTTTATTGCTGAAAAATGCTCATTATAACGAGTGCGAAAGCTTCTACCTGTTTGGCCCACGTAATTGGCTGGGCAAGAATTACATTTGATTTCATATACGCCCGATTTGGAGTATTTGTTGGTGTGAATGATTTTATATGAATTGAAAAAAATTTGAAGTTAGAATTGTTGGTTTTGAAGGCAATATTTAAATTGTGTTTCTTTAAGATGTTAGAAACGGAATAAATGCTTCGGTCCACATAAGTGAAGATTACGAATTTTTTCTTTTCGGGTTCAATTTTGACCAATGTAGTTTTCGGTTTATTTTTTATTTTATGAATAAGGTTATTGATGTAGTTAAAACTATAGCCGTTGACGTTTGCTATTTGATGGATGATCTCTATTTCCTGTTGCAAATCCTTTTGGGACAAAGGTAGACCTAGGGCTCGGTTTATGAGGCTGCTGAATGTTGCCTTTTTATGACTTCCAGTGTGGTTGGAGTCATGACGTATAGTTGTGCTCGTTTGAGAAGGTTCCCTGTATGTTTTATAATGGAGTCTATTGCTTTTTTTTGGTTACCGTTAGATCAAAATAAATAATTTCATTGTTGACTTCGGACTCAACAGTGAACTTGACGTTTTTGTCGATGTTGTTCAAGGTCTCTAAGATGTGAGCTATATTTTGACTTTATTCATTAATGATGATGAAGACGTCGTCGACATATCTTCACCAGAATTCAATTTCATCAACGAGGTTAACTACTTTTTCATATTCTAAATGGTCGAGATAAATGTTGGCCAGTAAGTCGGAGAGAGGTGATCCCATTGCGAGACCTTCGGACTGTCTGTAAATTTTACCATTGAACGTGAAGACATTATTATTGGTCACCAAATCTAATATTGAAACTAATTCCTCAATTTCTACTTTAGAAAGTTCGCTATTGTTGGTTAATTGTCTGCGTATGACATCTGTGCTTTTTTTTTCACTGGTATATTAGTGTACATGTCTTTGATGTCTATTGAGTGCATGGTGCTGCTGTCCTTTAGTTTTAAGCCTACTGTTTTTTCGCAGAAATGCATGGTATTTCTGAAGGGCATGTTTGCCTTGAACTTATAATGTCTGTTGAGATACTGTTGTGCAAATTTTGCAAGCTTGTAAGTGGGACTATTTTTAAAGTTGGTCTGATTGGTATACCTGGTTTTTGAATCTTCGGTAACGATCTCAAAGTGGGTAGACTTGGGTCCATACTCGTAAATTTAGTGGCTTGTTTGTCGTCTAAAATGAAAATCGTGTTTTTCAAAACTTTTTTGACTTGTTTTTGGATAGCATTAGTTGGATCTTTTTTGATTTCTTTGAAATTTGTGGTGTTGAGAAAATTGTTGGTATTTTTTATATAATCATCTTTGTTCATTAAAACAGATGTGTTTCCCTTGTTGGCCTTTGTTATGACTATATTGTTATCATAAATATTTTTGGCTAAGTTATTTAATTGCGCCTTATCGTGAGAAATGTTGTGACTGTTTTTGCGTTTGTTTTTATAGGTGTTTATGATTTTATTTTTATTTTCTTGTTGGTGTCGAATCTCGTGGCGTTTTGTTCCTCATACGGCAATTTTTTAATTGCTGCTTCTGTTTCGGCTATTAAATTGATTAATTCATTGTCATTATAGTTCTGGTCCCAATTATGCTTAGGCCCTTTCTGTAAAATTTCTAACTCTTTTTGATCCAATGTGATGTTGGAAAGATTTTTGATGGGGTTTTGGAAAACATGTGGGTTGTTCACCACTAATTTATGATGGTTAGGGGGCGTTTGTTGTGCGTCCATCAGGTTTTTAAATTTGTTGTCAAGCGCCTTGACCTTCCTTATGGCGCACGCGTGAGTCAGCTGCCATACGATAATCTGGTAAATGTCCCATTCTTTTTTGTTTGTTGAATTGTACGCTTCCAGATGTGTCGGTATAATGAATTGTTGATGTTATTCTTCTTCATGTGCAAGAACCTTATCTCTCGCTTAAGCACCCTGTCATTGACCAAAAACTGCGTATGCTTGTCATATTGATTCGAATGACCCCTCCTTTGATAACCCTTAAGATGCTTCGGTATTAGTCTATGTTTCTTACATTTCTTGAGGAATTCAATGTCTTTTATGATGTTTGCTAACTTCAACTTAAGATCTTTATATTTAAATGTCAACCTGTTGGCTTGGCTTGCCTTAAGTATATTCGAAGAAGAATCCATTCCAGGTTCCGTGTTGACGTTTAGAATTGAATATAACAAGTTGCAAAGTTTCCGCCTAATCAACAAACATTTAATTCTAAGTTAGCGTCTCATGGGTACATGTTTCGGAATGTATGCCAATTCCTTCTTCAGTCCTTTACAATAAATATTAGGAAACATCATAGCACAGAACAAAATGACCTCGTCCATGTCGAAACATATAACACTAATATTAAAACACTATAAGAACTATTTAAAAAAATTAAAACAGGACAAACTTATGACCAATTGAAACATTCCTGCTGTTTACAGTCACTTAAACATGTAATCACTAATTGTGAACTTTCCTGTTTAGTGTGCGATGGTCAAATGCACAGTCATAAATCACTTGAGTATCAAGCAAAACAATGAACCTTTTGCTAGTGTCCATGACCCAAATAGCTTGCAATACTGGTCGGTAAAATTGATGACGAGGTGGAAACTTTGTTTCCGGTACTTTCTTGAAAGTGCGCTGGCATGTGGCTATGAATGTGAAAACAGGGAAAAACTTATTCAGCTAATTGGCTGAAAATTTGCATTGACCCATTAAATCGATATGCTGTCTTGTACTAACAGCTCCACGGACCTGAAATGAAATCATTCGGTGGTTTGAAATTTGAACTATATTTACCAAAAAATAATTAACCTTAAGTACAGCCCTGAAAAATTTGACTAACGTGGGAACGATTTGAAATGCAAAGCGTCTATGTCATGATATGGTGCTGGGTGATCGGCTCATAAACCTAAAGAGACAATTTTGAGAAAATTAAGGAATTATCATATTATATAAAAGTGAAGAGTTGCGTGGAGCAAATTATGATTGATTAACTTACCGACGTGAATGCTATTGCGATGCGATATAGGGTCAAGAGCCACTCTGCTTGTGTTCAGGTGTGCATACATCTGATCTACTTGTACTGTGAGCAGAGTCAGCTGCTGCCTGACGAGGTTGAGGAGAGCAAGTCGGCGGGGGGAGAGGGAGGGTTGGAACTGCGCGGAGTGAAAATAACCGGCGCGGCTCGGGGTGGGGCGGAAATACCGATGTCAATGACCTTAATGTTATCTATGGAGGTTTTAATTTTTTGGAAGTGAGGTGGTCTGCTATTGTATCGAACAATACATCATATCAAAATCGATTTCATTTAAGTTTTTGTGTGCATTGGACCTTTGGAACACGTTGATGTGTATGTTTTCCTAAATATTCATCAGACTGCCATTGGACACGTAATGCAATATTTTAACATCGTTTTCTAAGCTGGTGAAACTGTGTTTACTTTCTTCCATGTGGGATGCCATAGCCGAAAATTTTTATGTTTTATTGCTGAAAGATGCTCATTATAACGAGTGCGAAAGCTTCTACCTCTTTGGCCCACGTAATTGGCTGGGCAAGAATTACATTTGATTTCATATACGCCCGATTTGGAATATTTGTTGGTGTGATTGATTTTACTTGAATTGAAACATTTTTTGAAGTTAGAATTGTTGGTTTTGAAGGCAATATTTAAATTGTGTTTCTTTAAGATGTTAGAAACGGAATAAATGCTTCGGTCCACATAAGTGAAGATTACGAAATTTTTCTTTTCGGGTTCAATTTTGACCAATGTAGTTTTCGGTTTATTTCTTATTTTATGAATAAGGTTATTGATGTAGTTAAAACTATAGTCGTTGATGTTTGCTATTTGATGGATGATCTCTATTTCCTGTTGCAAATCCTTTTGGGACAAAGGTAGACTTAGGGCTCTGTTTATGAGGCTGGTGAATGTTGCCTTTTTATGACTTCCACGGTGGTTGGAGTCATGACGTATAGTTGTGCTCGTTTGAGAAGGTTTTCTGTATACTTTATAATAGAATCTATTGCTCTTTTTTGGGTTACCGTTAGATCTAAATAATTATTTTCATTGTTGACTTCGGACTCAACAGTGAACTTGACGTTTTTGTCGATGTTGTT
Source organism: Meconema thalassinum (assembly GCA_946902985.2). Classification (NCBI taxonomy): domain Eukaryota; kingdom Metazoa; phylum Arthropoda; class Insecta; order Orthoptera; family Tettigoniidae; genus Meconema; species Meconema thalassinum. The sequence goes on along the minus strand of OX336388.2, from coordinate 595,520,802 downwards.
CAAGGTCTCTAAGATGTGAGCTATATTTTGACTTTATTCATTAATGATGATGAAGACGTCGTCGACATATCTTCCCCAGAATTCAATTCCATCAACGTGGTTAATTACTTTTCCATATACTAAATGGTCGAGATAAATGTTGACTAGTATGCCGGAGAGAGGTGATCCCATTGCGAGACCTTCGGACTGTCTGTAAATTTTACCATTGAACGTGAAGACATTATTATTGGTCACCAAATCTAATATTGAAACTAATTCCTCAATTTCTACTTTAGAAAGTTCGCTATTGTTGGTTAATTGTCTGCGTATGACATCTATGGTTTTTTTTTTCACTGGTATATTAGTGTACATGTCTTTGATGTCTATTGAGTGCATGGTGCTGCTGTCCTTTAGTTTTAAGCCTCGTGTTTTTTCGCAGAAATGCATGGTATTCCTGAAGGGCATGTTTGCCTTGAACTTATAATGTCTGTTGAGATACTGTTGTGCACATTTTGCAAGCTTGTAAGTGGGACTATTTTTAAAGTTAACAATTGGTCTGATTGGTATACCTGATTTATGAATCTTGTGTAACGATCTCAAAGTGGGTAGACTTGGGTTCATACTCGTAAATTTAGTGACTTGTTTGTCGTCTATAATGAAAATTGTGTTTTTCAAAAGTTTTTACTTGTTTTTGGATAGCATTAGTAGGATCTTTTTTTGATTTCTTTGAAATTTGTGGTGTTGAGAAAATTGTTGGTCTTTTGGATATAATCATCTTTGTTCATTAAAACAGATGTGTTTCCCTTGTCGGCCTTTGTTATGACTATATCGTTATCATTATTTTTTTTGTCTAAGTTATTTACTTGCGCCTTATAGTGAGAATTGTTGTGACTATTTTTGCGTTTGTTTTTATTGGTGTTTATGATGTTTTTGATTTTCTTGTTGGAGTCGAATCTCGTGGCGTTTTGTTCCTCATACGGCAATTTTTAGCCTACTTTTCACATTTTGCAAAAATGAGGAAAAAGTAGACTTATGAGATCGATCCGGGAAAATGTGTGTCTGTCTGTCTGTCTGTCCGTCTGTCTGTCTGTCTGTCCTTCTATCTGTCTGTCTGTCTGGCTGTGTGTGTGTCCCCCCCTATCAACTCCTAAACGGCTGCAGCAATCAAAACCAAATTTAGTATGAGTAAAGATGTGCACCGGAATATCTCACGTCCATATTTGAAAATGATGTCAGTGCTACCAACTGCTGAAAATACGCACTAGAAATTTGAGCTCCATGTTGGATATCTTGCAAGGTATGCATGGGAGCTATTCCAATATTGGCACACATGTAGATAAGACTATTTCAGTTTAATTCCCAGGAGGCTAACTATGACAGTGTTGCCAAAATAATGTTAAGCCTTCTGATAGGTCCAATGTTTAAATGCATATAACTTCTACACTATCAATTGGATTTCAACCAAATTTTGTATGTAATATCTATACATAAACAGATATGACTGAGCGTATTCCTAAGAGCCATCATGGCTGCCAACTGTTAATAATTGCTCTCTATATTCATTTTTTTTATCCAAATACCAATATATCAGAAAGTATGCAAGCCAACAGCTTTAAACTATGCACACGTATATTCTGACATTTTAGATTAATTTGGAGTAACTTATATACGTCAGTTCTACCAATATGATTATAAACCTGCTGATAGTACCAATTTTTAAATACATGTAACTTCTATACTATCAGTTGGATTTCAACCAAATTTCGTATGTGCTATGTGTACCATAACAGATATACTATTAGTATTGTTAAGAGCAATCAGGGCTGCCAACTGTTAATAAATGCTGTCTATATTTTTTTAACCCTAATATCAATATATCAGAAAGTATGCAAGCCAACAGCTCTATACTTTGCACACGTATAGCACCTGACATTCTAGATTAATTTGGAGTAATTAATACAAGACAGTGCTGCCAACATGATTCTATGCCTGCTGATATGTCCAATTTTAAAATACATGTAACTTCTATACTAACAAATGTATTTCATCCAAAATTGGCACAAAAAGATATCATAATATTTCAGATTATTTCTGACCAGCACAAGCATGACATTGTTGCCAACATGCTTTTACGCGTGCTGATAGATCCAATGTCTAACTGCATGTAGCGTCCATTGGACTTCAACCAAATTTTGTATTCTGTACCTTAAGAGATGGAACTAAGAATATATTCAGTCACCAGGGCTGCCAACTGTAGTGCTCTATTAGGCTACATTATACCAGGTATATTTTGAACTAATTAGATATTTTGATATTACCAACTTAATTTCGTCATTATTCTAGATAGGTTCATATTCTGTAGAATAATCATTGGCATGAAAAGTAGGCTGTATAGTTCTTCACGGAACTTCTTGTTTAATTGCTGCTTGGGTTTCGGCTATTAAATTGATTAATTCATTGTCATTATAGTTCTGGTCCCAATTATGCTTAGGCCCTTTCTGTAAAATTTCTAACGCTTTTTGATCCAATGCGATGTTGGAAAGATTTTTGATGGGGTTTTGGAAAACATGTGGGCTGTTCACCACTAATTTATGATGGTTAGGGGGCGTTCATTGTGCGTCCATCAGGTTTTTAAATTTGTTGTCAAGCACCTTGACCTTCCTTATGGCGCACGCGTGAGTCAGCTGCCATACGATAATCTGGTAACTGTCCCATTCTTTTTTGATTGTTGAATTGAACGCTTCCAGATGTGCTCGGTATAATGAATTGTTGATGTTATTCTTCTTCATGTGCAAGAACCTTATCTCCCGCTTAAGCACCCTGTCATTGACCAAAAACTGCGTATGCTTGTCATATTGATTCGAATGACCCCTCCTTTGATAACCCTTAAGATGCTTCGGTATTAGTCTATGTTTCTTACATTTCTTGAGGAATTCAATGTCTTTTATGATGTTTGCTAACTTCAACTTAAGATCTTTATATTTAAATGTCAACCTGTTGGCTTGGCTTGCCTTAAGTATATTCGAAGAAGAATCCATTCCAGGTTCCGTGTTGACGTTTAGAATTGAATATAACAAGTTGCAAAGTTTCCGCCTAATCAACTAACATTTAATTCTAAGTTAGCGTCTCATGGGTACATGTTTCGGAATTTATGCCAATTCCTTCTTCAGTCCTTTACAATAAATATTAGGAAACATCATAGCACAGAACAAAATGACCTCGTCCATGTCGAAACATATAATACTAATATTTAAACATTATAAAAACTATTTAAAAAATTAAAACATGACAAACTTATGACCAATTAAAACATTCCTGCTGTTTACAGTCACTTAAATATGTAATCACTAATTGTGAACATTCTTGTTTAGTGTGCGATGGTCAAATGCACAGTCATAAATCACTTGTGTGTCAAGCAAAACAATGAACCTTTCGCTAGTGTCCATGACCCAAATAGCTTGTAATACTGGTCGGTAAAATTGATGACGAGGTGGAAACTTTGTTTCCGGTACTTTCTTGAAAGTGCGCTGGCATGTGGCTATGAATGTGAAAACAGGGAAAAACTCATTCAACTAATTGACTGGAAAATTGCAATGACCCATTAAATGGATATGCTGTCTTGTACTAACAGCTCCACGGACCTGAAATGAAATCATTCGGTGGTTTGAAATTTGAACTATATGTATCAAAAAATAATTAACCTTAAGTATAGCCCTGAAAAATTTGACCAACGTGGGAACGATTTGAAATGCAAAGCGTCTATGTCATGATATGGTGCTGGGTGATCGGCTCATACACCTGAAGAGAAAATTTTGAGAAAATTAAGGAATTATTATATTATATAACAGTGAAGAGTTGCGTGAAGCAAATTATGATTGATTAACTTACCGACGTGAATGCTAGTGCGATGCGATATAGGTAGGTCAAGTGCCTCACTGCTTGTGTTCCGGTGTGTATACATCTGATCTACTTGTACTGTGAGCAGAGTCAGCTGCTGCCTGACGAGGTTGAGGAGAGCAAGTGGGCGGGGGGAGGTGGAGGGGTGGAACTGCGCGGAGTGAAAATAACCGGCGCGGCTCGGGTTGGGTGGGAATACCGATGTCAATGACCTTACTGTTATCTATGGAGGTTTTAATTATTTGGTAGTGAGGTGGTCTGCTATTGTATCGAACAATACATTGGTATCAAAATTGATTTCATTCAAGATTTTGTGTGCATTGGTCCTTTGGAACACGTGGATGTTTATGTTTTCCAAAATATTCATCAGACTGCCTTTGGACCCGTAATGCAATATTTTAACATCGTTTTATAAGCTGGTGAAACTGTGTTTACTTTCTTCCATGTGGGATGCCATAGCCGAATTTTTTTATGTTTTATTGCTGAAAAATGCTCATAATAACGAGTGCGAAAGCTTCTACCTGTTTGGCCCACGTAATTTGCTGGGCAAGAAGTACACTTGATTTCATATACGCCCGATTTGGAATATTTGTTGGTGTGATTGATTTTACTTGAATTGAAATTTTTTTTGAAGTTAGAATTGTTGGTTTTGAAGGCAGTATTTAAATTGTGTTTCTTTAAGATGTTAGAAACGGAATAAATGCTTCGGTCCACATAAGTGAAGGTTGCGAATTTTTTCTTTTCGGGTTCAATTTTGACCAATGTAGTTTTCGGTTTATTTTTTATTTTATGAATAAGGTTATTGATGTAGTTAAACCTATAGGCGTTGATGTTTGCTATTTGGTGGAAGATCTCTATTTCCTGTTGCAAATCCTTTTGGGACAAAGGTAGACCTAGGGCTCTGGTTATGAGGCTGGCGAATGTTGCCATTTATGACTTCCAGGGTGGTTGGAGTCATGACGTATAGTTGTTCTCGTTTGAGAAGGTTTCCTGTATATTTTATAATGGAGTCTATTGCTTTTTCTGATTACCGTTAGATCTAAATAATTAATTTCATTGTTGACTTCGGACTCAACAGTGAACTGACGTTTTTGTCGATGTTGTTCAAGGTCTCTAAGATGTGAGCTATATTTTGAAGTTGTTCATTAATGATGATGAAGACGTCGTCGACATATCTTCCCCAGAATTCAATTCCATCAACGTGGTTAATTACTTTTTCATATTCTAAATGGTCGAGATAAATGTTGGCTAGTATGCCGGAGAGAGGTGATCCCATTGCGAGATATTCGGACTGTCTGTAAATTTTACCAATGAACGTGAAGACATTATTATTGTTCACCAAATCTGCGTATGACATCTATGTTTTTTTCCACTGGTATATTAGTGTACATGTCTTTGATGTCTATTGAGTGCATGGTGCTGCTGTCCTTTAGTTTTAAGCCTACTGTTTTTTCGCAGAATTGCATGGTATTCCTGAGGGACATGTTTGCCTTGAACTTATAATGTCTGTTGAGATACTGTTGTGCAAATTTTGCAAGCTTGTAAGTGGAACTATTTTTAAAGTTGGTCTGATTGGTATACCTGGTTTTTGAATCTTCGGTAACGATCTCAAAGTGGGTAGACTTTGGTTCAAACTCGTAAATTTAGTGGCTTGTTTGTCGTGTATAATGAAAATTGTGTTTTTCAAAAGTTTTTACTTGTTTTTGGATAGCATTAGTTGGATCTTTTTTGATTTCTTTGAAATTTGTGGTGTTGAGAAAATTGTTGGTATTTTTTATATAATCATCTTTGTTCATTAAAACAGATGTGTTTCCCTTGTTGGCCTTTGTTATGAATATATTGTTATCATAAATATTTTTGGCTAAGTTATTAAATTGCGCCTTATCGTGAGAATTGTTGTGACTGTTTTTGCGTTTGTTTTTATTGGTGTTTATGATTTTTATTTTATTTTCTTGTTGGTGTCGAATCTCGTGGCGTTTTGTTCCTCATACGGCAATTTTTTAATTGCTGCTTCGGTTTCGGCTATTAAATTGATTAATTCATTGTCATTATAGTTCTGGTCCCAATTATGCTTAGGCCCTTTCTGTAAAATTTCTAACTCTTTTTGATCCAATGTGATGTTGGAAAGATTTTTGATGGGGTTTTGGAAAACATGTGGGTTGTTCACCACTAATTTATGATGGTTAGGGGGCGTTTGTTGTGCGTCCATCAGGTTTTTAAATTTGTTGTCAAGCGCCTTGACCTTCCTTATGGCGCACGCGTGAGTCAGCTGCCATCCGATAATCTGGTAATTGTCCCATTCTTTTTTGTTTGTTGAATTGGACGTTTCCAGATGTGCTCGGTATAATGAATTGTTGATGTTATACTTCTTCATGTGCAAGAACCTTATCTCCCGCTTAAGCACCCTGTCATTGACCAAAAACTGCGTATGCTTGTCATATTGATTCGAATGACCCCTCCTTTTATAACCCTTAAGATGCTTCGGTATTAGTCTATGTTTCTTACATTTCTTGAGGAATTCAATGTCTTTTATGATGTTTGCTAACTTCAACTTACGATCTTTATATTTAAATTTCAACCTGTTGGCTTGGCTTGCCTTAAGTACATTCGAAGAAGAATCCATTCCAGGTTCCGTGTTGACGTTTAGAATTGAATATAACAAGTTGCAAATTTTCCGTCTAATCAACACACATTTAATTATAAGTTAGCGTCTCATGGGTAAATGTTTCGGAATTTATGCCAATTCCTTCTTCAGTCCTTTACAATAAATATTAGGAAACATCATAGCACAGAACAAAATGACCTCGTCCATGCCGAAACATAAAACACTAATATTAAAACACTTTAAAAACTATTTAAAAAATTAAAACATGACAAACTTATGACCAATTAAAACATTCCTGCTGTTTACAGTCACTTAAATATGTAATCACTAATTGTGAACTTTCTTGTTTAGTGTGCGATGGTCAAATGCACAGTCATAAATCACTTGTGTGTCAAGCAAAACAATGTACCTTTTGCTAGTGTCCATGACCCAAATAGCTTGTAATACTAGTCGGTAAAATTGATGACGAGGTGGAAACTTTGGTTCCGGTACTTTCTTGAAAGTGCGCTGGCATGTGGCTATGAATGTGAAAACAGGGAAAAACTCATTCAACTAATTGACTGCAAATTTCCATTGACCCATTAAATGGATATGCGGTCTTGTACTAACACCTCCACGGACCTGAAATGAAATCATTCGGTGGTTTGAAATTTGAACTATATTTACCAAAAAATAATTAACCTTAAGTAGAGCCCTGAAAAATTGGACTTACGTGGGAACGATTTGAAATGCAAAGCGTCTATGTCATGATATGGTGCTGGGTGATCGGCTCATACACCTGAAGAGACAATTTTGAGAAAATTAAGGAATTATTATCATACTAATATATAAAAATGAGATGGTGTGTGTCTGTCTGTCTGTCTGTTACTCAATAACGCAAGAACCACTGGTCCGATTTAAATGAAATTTTGCATGGATGTAGCTGATTTACCAGGTTTACATATAGGATACTTTTGATTTCGAAATTTTGTACTATTAAAAATGGCGACCATTTTAGTGACGTGACTACACCCTTTGGTTTGAAAATTTCATATTTCCATATCTAATAAAAAGAGAACGGTAGGAAATAGAAAACTTTTGATGGCACCCGCGAGCTTTGAAATTTAATTTCCTATCCGAAAGGTCCTTATCACTTTTCGTGTATCTCCAACAGTTAGCGAGTAAAACCGACATTTGTGACGTCACTACACCCTTTGGTTTCAAAATTTCATATTTCCTTTTCAAATAAAAAGAGAACGCTATGAAATAGCAAACTTTTGATGGTATACATGAGCTTTAACATTTAATTTTCTATCCGAAAGGTCCTTATCACTTTTCGTATATCTCCAACGGTTAGCGAGTAAAACCAAAATCTGTGCAATAAAACACGGTCAACACCGAGCGGTGCATTAGATCTCTCTATATAGAAAAATGAAAATGTGTGTGTTTTTCTCTGAATTTCTACGGAAATTTGAGTTGTTTACGCGTTTCAGACTGTTTTATGATGGATGCGCGCGAAAATAAATTTTTTGTCTGTCTGTCTGTCTGTTTGTTTGTGGACAAATTTGTTCCCTTATAACTCGAGAATGGCTGGGTGTATCAACGTAAAATTTGGTACAGATATCCATCAGAGGCACGATATTAATCATTGATGTAACTCTTCTCCGTACCTCTCATAAAAGGGGGACTACACCCTTAAAATACATGCTGAAATAGGCGAAGAAGGACGAGACAAAACTCATTTTCAGCCCCTCAATGTGAGAGACAAATCTCGGGTCCCCGAAAACCACATTTTAAGGACCGAAGACCAACCGTTTTTGAGATATTCCCAGAAAACTAATTTAATTTAATAAACTAATGAACGAATGCAAGCCAGTAACCATGCCAACGGATTCTCATTGCTGTAAGACGCAATGCAATTCCATTAATTACATTAGTGTGAAAGTTTGCAAACGGCTAGAAGGTTATCACGGAACCAAATTAAGCCGTAAAATTCATCAATACGTACAATGCGCTTAAGGGGATCAAGGGGTACTCTAGAATTTTTTCACGCGATTTACACCTACGGGTGTGGTACGGCAGGTCTGTTATATTCCTATCCCCATATTATTCATTCATTCATTCATTTCGTATAGGCCATCTATGAACCGCGTCATTCCAACTGTCTCCTACAGGCTTTGATGTTTGCCCGGTACGCCCGCATTCGTTCTTGGTGGACTTGCTTCCGTTCCCGGGTCCAAATCTTTCCCGTTTTCAGCTTCGGTTTTTCTTGGAAACCTTTGCAAGCTTGAAGTTTCCTTTTGAGTGGGGCGCACTCCTGAATGTCTGTTGGTGTAATCCCCACTTCTTTCAGATCTTTATCCAGTTCAATGAACCAGGCCCATTTTGTTTTCCTCTCCTGAAAGTAAGTTATGTTGCGGTTGGTCAGTCTCGCTGGGCTCATTCGTTTCACATGCCCAAAAAATGGTAACCTTCTCTTCCGGATGACGTTGCTTATCTTCTCCACATGAGTATATAGGTCATGGTTATGCCGTCTTCTGTATTCCCCATTGTCTTTGATGGAACCCAATATCTTTCTCAAAATTTTCCTTTCTTTGGCCTCCAGTTTCTCGACCAAGCCTTTTTTGTTCATCGTGAGGCATTCAGAAGCATGCAAGACCTCCGGACGGATGACACTGCAGTAATGTTTTAGTTTTGCGTTGAAGGATATTGACCTTTTCTTATAGATGTCCTTAGTTAAATGGTAGGCCATTTCCATTTTGCTCATGCGTGATGTGAATGCTTCTTTCTCTGATAATATCCCTTCCCTGACCCGTCCTGAAAAGAAAAGTACATGGCCATTGGCTGAATTAAAAATATAAAAAAGGTGTTATAATTTCTCCCTATATTATATTATTATTAGTATTATATTATGGCGTACAACGACGAGACAAATCCCCTCGGTGCCAGCAACAAAACTCGGGGGCCCTAAAGGGTCCTCGAAAACTACATTATAAGGCTCTAAATCCAACAGTTTCTGAAATATTCCCAGAAAACTAATTTAATTTAACAAACTAATGAAGGAATGCAAATCGGTAGCCATGAGAACATTATCTCAAGGGGTGGCATACAACTTTCCTTCTATTTCTGTAAGAAGCAATGTCACTCCATTTATTACATTTCTGTGAAAGTTTGCAAATGGCTATAAGGTTATCACGGAACTAACGTAGACCGTATAATTCATCAATGCAATTAAGGGGGTGAAGTGGTAACCTAGAATTTTTTCATACAATTTTCACGTTCGACATATAGTACAGAAGGTCTATTATATCTCCAAACAGCAACATTATTTTCAAAAATTCCTGAATTGAACCAGCATTTTTTGCGGCTTTTAGGAATTTGGGCAATTTGAGGCTAAAGAACCTGAATTTTCATGCACCACAAGCCTTTATAATTTATGAAAGGGGTCTTCCTGTGTATGGGCACCTAGCACAACGTAGAGGGTCAGTTTTTATGTGATGTGTATTGCGTTTCGTCTACATGGCTTTCAAATGTATTTCACGTCAGGAAGTACACGTTAGGTGAATTTAGTCTGAGAGCACATTTTAACTTTTTTTTTGTCGACATACGCGTTCATCGTAAGGATGATTTGATACTGTGTGGTAGATATACCCATATTTGGATATCTGGGTAATATGTTGTAGACTATAGAATTGTCTGTCTCTCTTTCTGTGTATCTTTATGTACGCCTATACCTCGTGTTCGGATGCTTGGTGCATCGTAAAATTAGGTATCAGAGTCAATACACCAATCATTTATAAAACTCTTCACCGTACTTTTCATACATTAGAAGGGTGGATATAGAGAAAAACTTCTCAATATATGCTAAAATAGGCGAAATATAAAAATTATCCTAGAAGGACGACCAAAGCATATGTTGCGCTTCTCAATGTGAGACCCAAAATTCTGGAATCTATAAACGGTCTCCGAAAACTACATTTTAAGGGCCTTAAATAAACAGTGTGTGTTTGATATTCCCAGTAAACTAACTTCGTTCTGATAAACTTGAAGGAATGACAAACTGCTAACCATTGCAACAGTAGCTCAATTGATAATGTCTGGTGTTAACAACGAACACCGTTCGAAGAACGGGTACTTCTGCTAGTATTATATAAAAGTGAAGAGTTGCGTGGAGCAAATTATGATTGATTAACTTACCGACGTGAATGCTAGTGCGATGCGATATAGGTAGGTCAAGTGCCACGCTGTTTGTGTTCCGGTGTGTATACATCTGATCTACTTGTACTGTGAGCAGAGTCAGCAGCTGCCTGACGAGGTTGAGGAGAGCAAGTGGGCGTCGGGGAGGTGGAGGGGTGGAACTGCATGGAGTGAAAATAACCGGCGCGGCTCGGGGTGGGGCGGGAATACCGATGTCAATGACCTTACTGTTATCTATGGAGGTACCCATGCACCCATGAGACGCTAACTTATAATTAAATGTGTGTTGATTAGGCGGAAAATTTGCAACTTGTTATATTCAATTCTAAACGTCAACACGGAACCTGGAATGGATTTTTCTTCGAATATACTTAAGGCAAGCCAAGCCAACAGGATGAAATTTAAATATAAAAATCTTAATTTGAAGTTAGCAAACATCATAAAAGACATTGAATTCCTCAAGAAATGTAAGAAACATATACTAATACCGAAGCATCTTAAGGGTTATCAAAGGAGGGGTCATTCGAATCAATTAGACAAGCATATTCAGTTTTTGGCCAGTGACGGGGTGCTTAATCGGGAGATAAGGTTCTTGCACATGAAGAAGAATAACATCAACAAATCATTATACCGAGCACATCTGGAAGCGTCCAATTCAACAACAAAATAAGAATGGGACAATTACCAGATTATCGTATGGCAGCTGACTCAAGCGTGCGCCATATGGAAGGTCAAGGTGCTTGACAACAAATTTAAAAACCTGATGGACGCACAACAAACCCCCCATAACCATCATAAATTAGTGGTGAACAACCCACATGTTTTCCAAAACCCCATCAAAAATCTTTCCAACATCGCATTGGATCAAAAAGAGTTAGAAATTTTACAGAAAGGGCCTAAGCTTAATTGGGACCAGAACTATAATGACAATGAATTAATCAATTTAATAGCCGAAACCGAAGCAGCAATTATAAAATTGCCGTATGAGGAACAAAACGCCACGAGATTCAACAACAACAAGAAAATCAAAAAAATCATAAACACTAATAAAAACAAACGCAAAAATAGTCACAACAATTATCACGATAAGGCGCAATTAAATTACTTAGCCAAAAAAATTAATGATAACAATATAGTCATAACAAAGGCCGACAAGGGAAACACATCTGTTTTAATGAACAAAGATGATTATATCCAAAAGAACAACAATTTTCTCAACACCACAAATTTCAAAGAAATCAAAAAAGATCCAACTAATGCTATCCAAAAACAAGTCAAAAAACTTTTGAAAAACTTGATTTTCATTATAGACGACAAACCGGCCACTAAATTTACGATTATGAACCCAAGTCTACACACTTTGAGATCGTTACCGAAGATTCATAAATCAGGTATACCAATCGGACGAATTGTTAACTTTAAAAATAGTCCCACTTACAAGCTTGCAAAATGTGCACAACAGTATCTCAATAGACATTATAAGTTCAAGGTAAACGAGTCCTTCAGGAATACCATGCATTTCTGCGAAAAAACAGTAGGCTTAAAACTAAAGGACAGCAGCACCATGCACTCAATAGACATCAAAGACATGTACACTAATATACCAGTGAAAAAAACCATAGATGTCATACGCAGACAATTAACCAACAATAGCGAACTTTCTAAAGTAGAAATTGAGGAATTAGTTTCAGTATTAGATTTGGTGACCAATAATAATGTCTTCACGTTCAATGGTAAAATTTACAGACAGTCCGAAGGTCTCGCAAAGGGATCACCTCTCTCCGGCATACTAGCCAACATTTATCTCGTCCATTCAGAATATGAAAATGTAATTAACCACGTTGATGGAATTGAATTCTGGGGAAGATATGTCGACGACGTCTTCATCATCATTAATGAACAAAGTCAAAATATAGCTCACTTCTTAGAGACCTTGAACAACATCGACAAAAAAGTCAAGTTCACTGTTGAGTCCGAAGTCAACAATGAAATTAATTATTTAGATCTAACGGTAACCAGAAAAAGCAATAGACTCCATTATAAAATATACAGGAAACCTTCTCAAACGAGCACAACTATACGTCATGACTCCAACCACCCTGGAAGTCATAAAAGGCAACAATCACCAGCCTCATAAACAGAGCTCTAAGTCTACCTTTGTCCCAAAAGGATTTGCAACAGGAAATAGAGATCATCCATCAAATAGCAAACATCAACGGCTATAGTTTTAATTACATCAATAACCTTATTCAAAAAATAAAAATAATACTTCATTAGTCAAAATTGAACCCGAAAAAAAATTCGCAACCTTCACTTATGTGGACTGAAGCATTTATTCCGTTTCTAACATCTTAAAGGAAAACAATTTAAATATTGCCTTCAAAACCAACAATTCTAACTTCAAAAAATTTTTCAATTCAAGTAAAATCAATCACACCAACAAATATTCCAAATCGGGCGTATATGAAATCAAATGTAATTCTTGCCCAGCCAATCACGTGGGCCAAACAGGTAGAAGCTTTCGCACTCGTTATAATGAGCATTTTTCAACAATAAAACTTACCAACATTTCGGCTATGGTATCCTCATGGAAGAAAGTAAACACAGTTTCACCAGCTTAGAAAACGATGTTAAAATATTGCATTACGTGTCCAAAGGCAGTCTGATGAATATTTTGGAAAACATACACATCAACGTGTTCCAAAGGTCCAATGCACACAAAAACTTGAATGAAATCAATTTTGATACCAATGTATTGTTCGATACATTGGCAACCACCTCCTTTCCAAAAAAATTTATCCTCCATTGATAACAGTAAGGTCGTTGAAATCGGTATTCGCGCCCCACCCCGAGCCGCGCCGGTTATTTTCACTCCGCGCAGTTCCAACCCTCCACCTCCCCCCTCAGACTTGCTCTCCTCAACCTCGTCAGGCAGCAGCTGACTCTACTCACAGTACAAGTAGATCAGATGTATGCACACCTGAACACAAGCAGCGTGGCTCTTGACCCTATATCGCATCGCACTAGCATTCACGTCGGTAAGTTAATCAATCATAATTTGCTCCACGCAACTCTTCACTTTTATATAATATAATAATTCCTTAATTTTCTCAAAATTGTCTCTTTAGGTTTATGAGCCGATCACCCAGCACCATATCATGACATAGACGCTTTGCATTTCAAATCGTTCCCACGTTAGTCAAATTTTTCAGGGCTGTACTTAAGGTTAATTATTTTTTGGTAAATATAGTTCAAATTTCAAACCACCGAATGATTTCATTTCAGGTCCGTTGAGCTGTTAGTACAAGACAGCATATCCATTTAATGGGTCAATGCAATTTTCCAGTCAATTAGTTGAATGAGTTTTTCCCTGTTTTCACATTCATAGCCACATGCCAGCGCACTTTCAAGAAAGTACCGGAACCAAAGTTTCCACCTCGTCATCAATTTTACCGACCAGTATTGCAAGCTATTTGGGTCATGGACACTAGCAAAAGGTTCATTGTTTTGCTTGACATACAAGTGATTTATGACTGTGCATTTGACCATCGCACACTAAACAAGAATGTTCACAATTAGTGATTACATATTTAAGTGACTGTAAACAGCAGGAATGTTTTAATTGGTCATAAGTTTGTCATGTTTTAATTTTTTAAATAGTTTTTATAATGTTTAAATATTAGTATTATATGTTTCGACATGGACGAGATCATTTTGTTCTGTGCTATGATGTTTCCTAATATTTATTGTAAAGGGCTGAAGAAGGAATTGGTCTAAATTCCCAAACATGTACCCATGAGACGCTAACTTAGAATTAAATGTTTGTTGATGAGGCGGAAACTTTGCAACTTGTTATATTCAATTCTAAACGTCAACACGGTACCTGGAATGGATTCTTCTTCGAATATATCACAGTACTATGGCAAACCTCAAATAAAAATATACGGCATTTCGCAGTACGAATAACGATCGCAGTAAGGAAGAACGACGCAACTTTATTCCAGTGTACTACACAGTCAGGCCCGTATTTAGGGCTCTTGACACCCATGGGGGAAAGAAAATAAAAATTAAAAAAATTTGCTACCCCCGACTTAAAATATGTAGATTTATTAAAGTTTCCTTAACATATGGGGCTGTATCTTCAATGAGTGTGTATTTAACTATGAGCGGCCAACACTATAAATATGTGTTTACTAAAATTACAAATTTTAAAAGAACTTAAAACAAAGAATTTACATTTAAATTTTAAAAGTTATCACACACAACCAATGGCAAAAATATGGGTGAGTTATCCAATGTCGTTACTGCGTGGCTGTTGGCAGTCACTCACTTACGGGAGGCAAGGAGGTTCGAATCCCCTCGCCAGCAACCTTGAAGATGATTTTCTGTGCTTTCCCATCTTCCTTCCAGGCAAATACCGGGATTGGTCCCTAACTATACAGTAGGTCACAGCTGCTACCTTCCAATTCCTCGTCCTTACATTCACACTTTCCTTCACACACGACGGTACTTGTAGCTCGCCTCTTGGGTGTCCGCATACAAGCAACTACAAACTCTGGCAAACATGTCCTCGGACACTCCCGCCACTAAAAAATATACGTAAAAAAAGATAGTCACCAATTATTCAAATAACAAGGGGATTCCTTCCTGCCTTGTCATTTGCAAACAAGATTAGGATTTCAATAGTCCAATTTCACTTTCAAGTCAGATTCAAAAGCAAGAACACCAAGATGACTAACACAATCCCGTTTTGTGTGTCCTTAAAAAATCAACATTGCAATTGTGCGACAATGAATAATTCTAGTGTGTGTGTGTGTGTGTGTGGAGGGGGTTAAACTTTAATAACTTGGCGTTTAATGCCCAAGTGGTTTTGTACAGTTTTCCAGATTTTCTTCCGCCCCTAAAACCTGTCAGTTGATTATCAGAAACTTCAATTTATGAAATAACTGGTGACAATGACCAATCGAATATCAAAATTCAGGGAATTCCAGGGGGGGGGGCACGGCCCCACCTTGCCCCTCCCTGCGGGCACCCATATTTGGGGTAGCGCCTGACTCTCACCCGGAGGCCCCGGGTTCGATTCCCGGCTCCGTCAGGGATTTTAGAAACTGACTTGAGGGCTGGAACGGAGTACACTCAGCCTCGTGAGGACAATTGAGTAGCTGTCTGACAGTGAGGCAGCACCCCGATTACGAAAACCAAGATTAACGGCCGAGGGGACCCGATGCGCTGATCACACATCACCCCAATATCTGCAGGCCAAATGGCTAGGCAGCGGTCGCTTGGTAGGCCTAGGCCCTTCATGGACTGTAGTGCCAGGCGTTATTATCATTTATTTATTTATTTATTTATTTATTTATTTATGAAAATGCACAGGTCATAAACCCAATTCAGTACCTTCTTGACATAAAAAAGTAGATAGTTGTAAATCTAATAATAATTTTAGGAAAAGACAATAAAAGAAGAAAGAATTAAAATTACAAAACAATAAAATAAAACTCAAAAACATAATTAGTCACGTGGGACCAACGAAGTTGAAATGGATTCCAGGACCTTCAGGAGAACGAGTGGTAGTGTTCAAGAAAATTTGCTAACAGAATTCGTTTTCTGAAGAGGTTACGTTAGGAGAATCAACGCTTTCCAGCCTCCAAAACTGTTCCAAATCAGTATTAGCGAAATAAGATTGAGATACGGGTTGGGGAGAATAATGAGGAATTTGACCAGTAACGATCCATCCAAAATTAGTGTCTCTGGCAACCACGTTTGAAGATAACTTACGAACCTGTTTACGAAGGCAATTCCAGAAAACATTGGCACTAAAGAGTATGTCAATGGAGCCTTGTACATTAAACAGAGGATCGGCTAACCTTAAATGCGAGGGATTGTTTAAACCTGAAATATCGACAGAGTGACTTGGAGTGTCTTCTCCTATGCTGTTGAGAATGAGACAATTCAGTTTGAGAAAGTTATTTCTGTGACAAGTGTCTCTTATGGTTAGTTTTGAAAACTGTAAAGCTTGCGACTTTAAGCTATTAATGCCTGATACATTGACAGAAGTAGGGTTTACAGGTAGGCCTAATTTTCTAATCAAAGAATTGGACACAAAATCATGAGTTACCGCTGAATCAATGAGACCGCGTGCACTGACCCAGTTGCCGAATTTGTCCTGGACTTCAATTTGGACAGTGGACAATAGTACTTGAGCACTGCGCAAGGATTTAGCGTTCTGAATGAAAGATGAAGCATTAGGAGTACCAGTATTAACATTCTTCTGAGAAGTAGATGCTGCTGATGACCTCAATTGATCACGACAATGCAGTAAAGTGTGGTGTGATTTTTCACAGTGGTAACAAAGTCTTGAAGACTTACAATTAGAAGCAGAATGCTTGGATGATAGGCAGTTAAAGCAATGTTTATTCTGGGAGACTAATTTTCTTCTCTCATCGACTGACAGTTCTTTAAAAGATTTGCATAGATATAAAGCGTGGAAATCTTTGCAAATTATGCACTTTAATGGTTCATTTAAACTTTTACGGGGTTCGCTCTGAGTGTTTAAAGCAAGAGAACTAGCAATACGGCGTTCACTTGACTTAGTTGGGTAACCAGTGGCGTTTGACTTTAGTTTAGACGAACTGGACCCGGGTTTTTGGGTACCTGACGCTAGGTATTCGGTTTTAGATCTGAGGGACGGTAATTCAAGTTTAGAGCTAGGAGAAAAGGGTTCACTTTGATTAGCTAAGGCAGTTAAGAGTTGGCATCTAGCATTTATGAAAGAGACTATATGCTCGTTAGAGTAATCGTCGTCTTTGGAAAGTTCCATTTCCCAAACCTTGAGGGTAGCAACATCGACTTTAGAAACAACTAAATGTTTTACGAAAGTGTCCCAGTGTTCAGTGGGTTGATCTAATTGGGATAGAGCTTTAACCTGAAGTTGTGTTGTATCAATTAGGGTACGCAGACTAGTGACGTCATTGTGCTGTGACGCAGGCAAATTGAGTAGAGCCTTCACGTGACGTTGAATACGTAGCCGTAAATTACCGTATCTTTCTTTCAACAGGTTAAAGGCAATGGGGTAGTTTTCAGCACTTAATGGGAGCGTCTCAATTAACTGTAGGGCTTGACCGCGGAGAATAGATCGCAAATAATGAAATTTGTAGTTGACTTGAATGTCTTCATTGTCATGAACAAGAGAGAAAAATAGTTCATAGAAAGAATCCCAAGTAGTTTCGTCTCCAGAGAAGTGGAGTAAATTAATCTTAGGTAGAATTGGTTTGGGCTTGTGAGTGCCCTCACGAGAAGAGGTTTGTTGTTCGTGAAGGGAACCGAGAACAGAACCGTCTTTTTTCTGTTCTTCTTCGAGTTGGCGTATTATTTTAAAGGCAGAGCATATGCCTTCGTAGTATTGGTTTTCTACTTCTACTCGATCATCAGTTTGATTGAGCATGCAAGTTTCAATTTCAGTTTGAATGTTGCAATAATTCTCATAAGAACGTTCATAATCTTTTACGCGATGTTTTAACAAATCTAGTTGAGCTTCTGAAGGATCTAGCTCCTTGATGTATTTTCTAAATCTGGTAATTTGCCCTTTATAAGAAGCTCGTTTGGAAGTAAGTTTTTCATCCTTGCCGATCTTTATCTGTGGAAGGCATGGTGAAATAAGTAAAATGAACTATAACTTACGAAAGTGTGGAACCTTGGAAATGCTGTCAGACTGGCAGCAGCAAACAAGTTGAAAGGGAGGAATGCACCCAAGGAGACAGAAGCAACCCCTTTCCACCTCACCAGCATTGCACTATGAAGTTATATCTGAAAAATTCAAAGTAGATATTAATAATTTTCAAAATATTGACAAATGGATTCTCCCGGGTTTCTGGGACCAAAGTTTGGGTAGGTTTTTGCTAGGAATTAACTTTACCCACAAGGGAAGATGAAGAGTGAAGTTAAGGGAAGTGGGTTTCGGACTAAGGAACAAGTGTGGATAATAGGACGAGAGTCCTACACCAAACAAAGACAATGTTTAGAGACGAGTGTCACCGCAAAGCCCGTGAAACACCTCAAGTAGGTATGGACCTGGCCGTAGCAAACGGGAAATGCGGCTGGAGCTTGGGCTATTTGCCGGCAAGGTTTGATAGTACCTTCCCTTCCAAGCCAAGATTCGGCTACTATGTGGAAGGGTGGTGGTCTGGCAAAGAAAGAAATGATGAGTTTACTATGTATCCCTTCAAAGGAGTTTGTTTTAAACAAATATTTTGAAGAATGCAAACAATTTGAATTAGCCGTGATGTTTTAGTTCTTGAAATTGTAGAATTTCTAAGGAGCGACCGAATGTCTCCAGGAAGAGTAGCAATGAGGCAATTATACCCTTGGAAATAATTTTGGTAAGAGCACCAATAGTTGCATTGAAGAATGGCTAAGCTTTTACCCAGCATGCACCGACTAAAAGTATACACAATGAGAAAAACTTAAATTTGGAAAACCAACCATAAGTTGTAGAGAAAAACTCAACAAGCAGGAAGCTGTCGGAGCTAGCTATACTTGCCTTACTGGCGAGTTAGAATTAGCTATAAAAGCTAAGAGCGACGTTAATAAGTTTGTGACTAAGAGTTCTTGCTCAAATGCAACAAATAGTGGAACCGTTATTAATTTGATTTGTTAGTTTTTTAAATATAAGTCTATAGGAAGAGTCGTGGAAGACAGGATCTTGCCTAATCGTTATTTATAGAAAATGATGAAGCAAAAGGATATAGTTTGATTTATTTAACAATGCGTAGAATATGATCAATTTAACAAATGTATAATTTGATTTTTTATACCATTGAGGTCTCAGACCTCCTAAATTATTTATAGTTTGCACTAGGCAATTGACAATGTTTTGGTTTGGAACATTTTATAAGCACTAAAATCTGCATAAGATTTTAAAATGGTGCTAAGATTAACAAATTGAAAATTTAAAGATAATTAACGTAATCAAAGTTAAACAATAGGTCAAGTACAATGTGTGTACTTTAAGAATTCCTACATGGGCATCTTAAAAGTATGAACAAATAACAGCTTTGAAATTATAACAACAACAAAAAAAGAGAGAGAAATTAAATAGAAGTTTCTATAACTTCTTATATTGATGCAGAAATTACTATTATAATTTATACAAATAGGGCAGGTCACTTATTGTGAAACCTGAGGAGAAAAATTAAGAAGAAGTTTCTAGAACTTCTATGTTTAAACAGGATCACGAGGAAACTAGGGCAAGTTACCCTTTCGTGAAACCTGGATCAACGAGATTAATGAAAAGTTGAGTACTTAGAACATAAACAATTCCTTTACTAGCAAGAAAAGAAAATAGATTAATAGGCAGTTTCTAACTGCTGATATTTAAGCAGAATGAATAAGTTATAAATGGAGAAAAGTTGGGAGGGTGCCTATGGTTTGGCGGGGCCTCATTGAAATAAACATAAATTTAAAGATTAACCTAATTTGTTAGTAAAGAGTGGTTGAGGAAGAGGAAATAGGAACTTTGTGGAGAAAATTCTTGGCCTTATTTATTTTTTTCGGACGAGCACGGCGCGGATGAGAAGTTGAACGGGCACTGGTTTCACTATAGTCTATTGACGTGGTTGAAAATTTCACTATTGTAGCACAAAAAGTTTATAGAAAGGAATGTTATTGCGGTGGTGTAAAATAACTAGTTGCATTTTGGTTTGAGAGAGTCTATTGCGTTGAAAAATTTGTAGGTTATAGTTGAATGCAGTGGACGAATTCCCACGAAGGAAGACAAATTATGTGTTGATTACCTGTTCATAAAGAAAATTCCTTGGTTAGAAAAAGTATTTCCATATGTGAGTGAAAAATACTAGAAGGTTTAGCTTGTATATGAATTGTTTGTCGTGGAACATTCCAGAACAATCATAACTGTTGAATTGGGTAAATAAAGTCCAGCGGTGGAACGAGCTAAGTTTTCTATAGACAGTATTTAGTTCAATAAGAATCCCACGGTGTGAGAGCTCAGTCTCAGTTAACACGCACAAGAAATGCTGCTTCGTTTTGCAAGATTAGTTGTCTTAGATAGACAAAGCCTGACATCGAAAATCCCACGAAGATTGCAATTGTACAACATTTAGTAACTTCTCACTGTCTATAGAACGGTATTAAAAGCGTTTATCTAATTAAAAGCGATTAAAATATGAAGAACATTGTACTTACCGTAGCTCATTGCTGTGGTAGGCGATCCAGGCGACCGTTAGTTAAGATCTGGACATGGCGTCCTATACAAAAGTTTGTCTCTCGAGGAGAGGAGACGAGCCCTAGTTAGGCTCCAACTGGAGGTCTTGACGACTCACGCACAAGTGAGACCAGCTCAACGAAGCGTTGAGGGACCAAGGAAGAAAGAGAGTGGGGGTAGGGGACAAAGGAATATACATAAGAATGACAAACATTACAAAAATTAGGTATCTTGATGAAATGGTCTTCAAAGAGTTGATAGCAGGCGTCACTAGCGAAGCCTGGTGGATGGTAATGTAGACGAAGTCCTCTTGATCACGGAGATGATAGCTGGCGATAGCGACGAGATCTGATGGCTAGATTGGTAAGGAAGTCCTCTTGTACATGGAAAAATTGAGGAACTTCAGAGATTCGCTGCTAGATGACGCTAGGTTGATCATGGAAGATATATATCTAGAACAGACTTACAGGTAATATAAGCAAAGTGCATAAAAAAGAAAAAACAGGAAATCACTGTTGGTGTTTGCGAAAAAGGAAGGAATGAAATAAAGCAAAGAGCAGCAAAAGCTCACTCTGTCTTACCGTGTATTCCAAGGAATACACCAAATGTGAGACAAAAAATTAGGGAGTCTATAAAGGGTCTCCAAAAATCACATTTTAAGACCCATAAATTAACAGTGTGTGTGATATCCCCAGAAAACTAACTTCGTTCTGATAAACTTATGAAGGAATGACAAACCGCTATCCATTGCAACAGTAGCCCAATTGATAATGTCTAATGTTAACCCCGAATACCGTTTGTAGAACGGGTACTTCTACTAGTAGGTAATAAACTGCGATTGTTTCTCAGAATCATAGGTTTCCATGTATTTATTGTTAGCTTCAGCATACCGATAAGACACCTGGCATATGCCTCCACGTATTCCAGACTCTATTAAAAGAATCTGATCGTAATCCTGTAGCATTTCCAGTTCAATTCCAGTGTAAAGAAGCATTGCCTCAAAACTTAAACCAGGCGAAGGAATAAAAGTGCAGCATCCACTCGGTGTATTTCTAGTGTTTTGTTTCGAAAAGTTTCAAAGCTGTCTGCCAGAAGGAGTACATCTGAAGTTAGGTACAGGTCACTATATTCCCCTAGAGTTTTAATTTTGAACTGATTCCACATATTTTTAGCATGTTCATAGTCTTCTTTACTAACATCTTCTTGACTTAATTTGTTAAAGAATGCCTCTTTAGGAGGTAAACACGTTTCACTTAACTTTTCCCATGAATCAATGTAATCATAAGGAAATACCCCTTTACGAGTCATGAGCGTTGCATTTTCTTCCCCAAAGTAATTGTCTGTTTCAGGGTATGATGTTATTTGGCAACTACGTTTTCCAAACTGCTAGGCATTGACCGAAACGTATCCACAAATCGAAGCTTAACATTTCCCACATATTTGGTGAAGGAGATGTACTTTTCTTTAGAGTTAGGGATAGCGTCCACTCTCTAAGTAGTACATCGCAATTGCTTTACAATAAAATTTGCTTCGTAGCCACTCATATTATGTATAAATACAGGAATGGGGTTACGAGTTTTACACCTCAAATTACAGTTATTATGAGCACTTCCACGGTATTCCCCTGTAATATGGCAATGATCTCGAACTTTGCAGTCCTCTTGAGTAAATGGTTTATGACACAAATAACAGGTTTCAGAACATTGGAACTCTGCTTCCTGATGCTCAGTTAAATCCTTTGGAACATTTAAGCTGTAAAGGCGATCAATTTCATTAGCTATCGAGGTTAAACAGTCCATAAACTTTTCTGCAGTGTCAGGTCCACAATAAATAACAGGTTGGCTTGGAAGGTTTGTCTTTATGTGTTCCACAGCAGTTGAGGGTTTAACTTATATACCAAAGCCCATAGGAACATGACTCTGGTATGGCACTGTATAACTTGCCTCAGGATTGGGTAGACTTGTTTGATATGGTAAGAGTATACTTTCGAAATCTGCATATATAACGTAGGGTATTCTCAACATTTTTCAACATTTAAGAATTTCACAATGGGGTTTTTAATAGGCATTTCAACCCTAGCCATGTCATGCAGGATTCACAATGCCCTATCTTCTTTCAATTTTTCCATTCCTCGTTGGCCATATAGATTATCGAAGTGAGTAAAACACCGTTAACCGTATATATCTTATGTTCATGGTGGGTAATCTGATGTCTTACTAGTTTATCAAAATCTTTGATAAGGACGTAGTGGTTCTGGTCAGCAGAAGGAGGTCACGATGGTCTTGTAGCTCTTGATCTACATTCAGCCACAATATTAACTTTTATCGACTTGTGTTTTGCTAGTTCTTTCTGCATAGCTTGTATTATTTGCTGTTTGGACTCTTACACGTATCGCAACGTATAAAATAGGACTTAAGACGACCTACAAAAGACGTTTTATATTCAGTAAGTTCATTTTTGTCAGGAAGCATTGTGAGCAGACAAAGTTTTTTTAGGCTCAGTTTTTCGTCTTTTAGCTGATGACACAACATTAGAACATTCTTCAAGGCGACGTCCGTTGTAGGCATTGTTGAATTTACTGCCACACGTTTTGCACTCATGATATTCACCACACGATTCTTCATGACTCTTTGTATGATAGTTTCGAAGAAAACTTTTTCCACACTCTTTGCACGTATAGCTGGCATAGATTCTTCCATCATGGATGTGGTTTTCTGCCAACAGCTGCTTACTGCGTTGTACACGGCTGTACAATGGTTGTTTCGACGGTCTTTCATGAAGTGAACACCGTGAGAGGTAGTAGTCAACTGGCGATATTCTTTCTATGGCTCCTCTAATATACCCAAGTCAAGACCTACAGCTCTTTATAGCGTATGACAAGGCTTGATACTGGTTATTTCGAGGTCTTTCACGATGTGAACACTGTAACAAGTAGTAGTAAACTGAGTGTATTCTTTCTAGGTGACCCGTTAATAAATATTAACGTGCATTTCAGACGTTCTGCGGGCGTCTGTAGTTGCAAACTGGACCTTTGTGCTATATATTGGTGATAGAGCCCAAACAGGTAAGCCGGCAAGCTTCTGCGAGTGTCTGTCCAGTCTATGGCTCGGCCTATTGGCTGATGTTTGTACTTCTGTTTTGAAGAGCATGGAGCCGAACGACCTGTTCCGATCGTGTCCAAACTGCGGCAATTGTCGATGGTTGTTATGAAAAACAAATGCCAGTTGGGAATTCTTGCAAGAAAGAAGAGATGTAGGAACTAATTCTCTGGTGAAAACCGGGGATATCTGGCCTTTTGGCCAGATAAATACTTTTCCCCGGTTATGTAACATATCATTATGTGATTACATCTGATCGTCCACCGTTTGGAGTGTACCTACGATGTTTTAAATATGAAGATATAGTATTTGGCCACAGAAGAACTTCACTACTAAGGTTTGTTTAAGTATTATGTCTTGGAACTATTGATCATACGTGAAAAAGTGAATTGGTTGTTGTTGCGAGTATATTGTGTTTGTGTTATTTTAATATTATATATATATTTACAGCCCCGAGCTGTTGAATAATCTTCTTGACAGAATTGTATGCCTTGTCGTGGAAGGTCACGAGATTTGTAAATCTACGTAGGTATGAAAAAATAGTTCCAATGACTTAATTACGATTTGATGTAATATTTTGGAGATTTGTATTTTCTTGTTTAATAGTCTGACCTATCGAGCTGTATAGTGTTCAGACCATCATTTAGTTAGAGCAGGATTTTATTAACCTTAAATATTTGATTTTTTAGTTGTTTCGGCCATCAATGTACCACGGTGTTCTTCACTCATATGATCACTGTAATGCTTGTTTTCTTGTCTGCCAGTAGATCTTCATTCTTGACGAATGTTCAGCTCTCCTTTCTTCCGTCCACTTGCAGTGAGGGCGAGGCATCACAGATGTTAAAGGGTGTAGATTACAGGTTGATTTAACCGCCTTTCTGAACAGGTTCCTATCCCAAACCAGAGCTTGATTGATTCGAGCTTCTGTTAGGTCCTTTTTTAACTTGCATCGAACATTTACAATATGATTTTATTTAGAGATTGATGAGTGTATTCGATATGAAAGTCGATGACGCCCCATCAGTTCCAGATGTCCAAAGAAAGACATTCTCCCTTTTCTCATCACACACACCAAATCTTCTATATGTTCAAATAATCCATTGTTATGTCTTCTTCTGTAAGTACCATTACCATTAACAGGTCCTAATATTTTCCTTAGAATTTTCTGATCATTAAGTTCTAATTTTATCAATGGGCCTTTGTCATCTGTAAGCATTCTGGGGCATACAGTGCTGACGGCCCAATTACTGTGTTATAATGATGAAGTTTGACATTCCGGGACAAGCTTTTACTTTTGTAAATGTTTTTGCAGGTTTGAAAGGCACCTTCCAATTTGTTACATCTGCTCTCAATGGCAGCTATTTCTGAATTATTAGGCGTATTCCATTCTTGATATTTAAATTTCTTTCTTTTCTTTGTCTCGGTAGTTTGGTCTCATAAAGACTCTGTTTAATATATCGCTGATTATGATATGTATTACTAGCATGTACCCGCGGCTTCACTCGCGTTATAGTCCTGTCATATTGCTATTCATTAAAATGCAGGTTTAACCCCGTTAACACCCCTTTAAAACCTGAATATCCAAAAAGCCCTCCTTATTAGACATTTTCAACAAATAAAAAACATATCCCCAAAATTTCATTCTGCTAACTTTAATAGTTTTGGTTTGTCGATGAGAATAAATATCAAAAAATCCTCCCTTAGTGGAAGTGTTTCTTCCATAATTTCACCCCTACCCATGGACCCCTTTAATTGGCTTTATGAATAAACGGTCGAACACCTGTTTATATATTTTTAAGCTGATTGATTTCCTCTGAGTTTCAAACTACTCGCCTATGTCGTTTAAGAGATACATACTCCGTTAGGAATCATTCAACCCCCACTTTTCTTCCCTTTCATCTCATAATATACACCACATCGAAAAATCATAAGATACGTGTTAGCTTATTTTTAATTATTAGTTTATATGCCAAGTTTCACATCCCCAAATGAAACCACTTGTGAGATATTGTTATTTAAATAAATGCACCTTTACCCCCTTAACACCCCTTTAGAACCTGAATATCCAAAAATCTTTTCTTAGTGGACGTTTTCGACATACAACGAACATATCCCCAAAATTACATGTTTCTAACTTAAATAATTTTAGCTGGGCGATGATAAGTGAGTGAGTCAGTCAGGACATTTACTTTCATTTATTTTTCAGAATTTCTCCCCTCCCCAGAAATCCCTTTAATTGGATTTATGAAAAAATAACGGTCGAACACCTATTTACTTATTTTTAAAGCTGATTCCTTCCGCTGAATTTCTAACTTCTTGCCTATGTAGTTTATTATTATTATTAAATATCCATTACAGTAAATGGAACCCTATTACACAAAGTACATTAGGGTTGTAGTTTGTTACAAAATTTTAAAAAATAATTACACTATAAATTATGAGATTAATTTGAAAAGTTACAAGAATAAAAGTTAAAAACTGCTCATAAAAACGGAAAGAGTGTGGAGTAGCATGTAGTTACAGCATATCTACAAAACTTTGAGAGTTACTACGCATATGTCGGCTTGTTGTCATTATTGAGTATACTTAAATTGCAGGCACTGCAGAGATCATAGAAGAGTTTCCCTCGGGCATCCTCAATAAGGCAACCCCTGGAGCCATGCTTGCCATTAATATCACCAGTAATAATTAGTGGTTTCCCTCTCAGAACGTAGCATATTTCCTGAATGACATTCAGGTCCAAGTGATGTCACGTTTAGAGTCAAGGTAAACGTTGCACACATAAAGTTCCTGTCGGTTTAATGATGTGCAGATGACAACCCTGCCTGCAGAACAGTATTGTGGTAATAACATAACATTTTTGGATTTTGTGACAATAACCGCTCTAATAATTTCCACGGGTGGAGTTTCCCTTAGTGCAAAGATGTTAAAGCCATGTTCGAAACCATTTATCTGTAGTTCGGCTCTTGTATGCAAATGATTGAGTTTTCGTCATGGTCAAAATTGAGGAGAAGTTCCTGCGTGGATATAATTGATTGTAAATGTTGTTGGTAGATTAATAGTTCAGCCATAATTAATTTTAGATTTTATAATATTAAATATTTTCTGGTAGATTGGACAATTTGTTGATGTGGCAGGATGCTGGGAGTTGAGATTTTGCTGTTGACGCCTTGCGATGTTCTTTTGGTTTTGAAACTGGCAGTTCACACATTCAGTCTTGGTTTTCGGGCAGTCGCTGATGTTGTGAGGCTCTGAACATTGGGCACAGGCCTGTTTCTTGTCACAATTTGTAGAGAAGTGACCAAAGCCAAGACAGTTGTAAC
Source organism: Meconema thalassinum (assembly GCA_946902985.2). Lineage (NCBI taxonomy): Eukaryota > Metazoa > Arthropoda > Insecta > Orthoptera > Tettigoniidae > Meconema > Meconema thalassinum. Next base: position 595,493,505 of record OX336388.2, on the reverse strand, counting down.
AACGAATGACTGCAACGTATTCACTGAAGCTGCAACTGGTATATCCAATGTACAACTTATCGCAGTTCTGCATCGCACGAAAGATGGCAGGGCTAACTTCAACTACTGCGTATTTTGTGCTGCCATCTCGAGACGCCCTCACGAAGCGCTTATTAATACATTCAAAGCCCTCTGTTGCTACTAGTTTGATACTTGGGTTTTGTTCTATAATAGCTTCTGTGATCTCATCTTCGGGAAAACTAACCTCAATGCCATGAATTATCAATTGCGGATTTTTCTTACTGGGAATAATTGCTTTCAGATGAGGGTTGTTGGTTTCAATAGAATTTACAAATTTTCGGCACTCGTCTTCATTTCTGAGTTCCAAAACAACACTTTTATTACGCACTTTCTTAACCTTGTTTACTCCAACCTGTAATGATTTTGCGTTAGTCGAAGTTTGCAACAACTTGAGAGTCTGTTCGGAATCTTTCGATATTTCGTCATTTTTAGGAGAGATCATTACTACATGCTTAGTAGAGACAATTTCAGGTTTTTTAAATTGCGCTACATCATTATAGGAAACAAACTGCCGCTTACCGGGACTAGGTTGTGATGCACTCATCAAATGCATTAATTCTTCTTTGAAGACATCAATGGTACATTTAATGTCACTAATTGAGGAGAGAACTTCCTGACGCCAATTCTTGTTCAGTCGTTTGTCACCTTTCACCACTTCACAGATTAAATTTATTTTGCTTTCAGCAGAGCGATACAGCTCAACAACATTTGCACTCTCCGCCATCTTACCCTCTGTAGTTTAAGAGATACACGCTCCGTTAAGATTCCATCAACCCCCAATTTTCACCCCTTTCACCTCATAATATACACCACTTCGATAAATCCTTAGACACATGTCTGCTTATTTTTAGCCTATTATCAATTTTGAAAAAATAGGCTCATGAGATCACCTTTTGTCCGTGTTTGTGTGCGTGTGTGTGTGTGTGTGTGTGTGTGAGGTGTGTGTGTGTGTCCCCCTAATTAAATCTAAACGGCTGGAGCGATTTCAATGAAACTCGGTAAGTTCATAGCACTATTCCCGGCGACCTCGACCAAGCCCTTCAAATTTTGTTACGTCTCACCAATCCAACATGGCGGCTGTGCGAAATATTTCACTAGCATGCAATATCTCCGAAACTATTACAGATATCGCCCTGAAATTGTGTACGGTGATAAAAGACACTACTAGAAGTTCACCTATGAGACCTTCAAAAACCTGGTGACTACAAAACCAACATTGCGGCAAAGCGAAGTTGAGACTTTTAAAAATACTTTTCTCGCGATTTAACTATCCAAACGTAATGAAATTTGGTACAGCAAATGTTTATACACATTATAATGCACTGGAGTCTAATTTAGTTCAATTGTTTTCATAACCTCAAAATGGCGGCTGTGCGAAATATTTCACTGACATTGTATATCTCCGAAACTATTACAGATATCACCCTGCAATTTTGTACAGTGATAAAGGGCACTTATACAAGTTTACCTATGTATCTATATATATAAAGCTCAATGTTTGTCTGTCTGTCTGTCTGTCTGTCTGTTATGTATACAAATCCACACCGTTTCACCGATCTGAACCAAAATTTGTATACTTTCCCTTCGGATCCCTGCGGGTAACCCTGTCCACTTGAAATTTCCGACAGACCACCCCATTCCCTGCATTTAGGCCCTTTGTCCCAAATCTACACCGTTTCAACGATCTCAACCAAAATTTGTATACTTACCCTATGTAACCCTGTGAATAACACTGTCCACTTAAAATTTCGGACAGACCACCCCATTTCATGCATTTAGGCCCTTTGGCAAACTTCTACACCGTTTCACCGATCCTAACCAAAATTTGTATACTTACCCTTTGCAACCCTGCGGGTAACCCTGTCCACTTGAAATTTCGGACAGACCAACCCAATCTCTACATTTAGGCCCTTTGGTCCAAATCTACACCGTTTTACCGATCAGAACCAAAATGTGTATACTTACCCTTTGCAACCCTGCGAGTAACCCTGTCCACTTGAAATTTCGGACAGTCCAACCCAATCTCTGCATTTAGGCCCTTTGGTCCAAATCTACACCGTTTCACCGATCAGAACCAAAATTTGTATACTTACCCTTTGGTACCCTGCGAGTAACACTGTCTGCTTGAAATTGCGGACAGACCACTCCATTCCCGGAAAGTGAACAGGGTCCGTCCCAAAGGCAATGGAAAAAAGGGGTAAAACCGGACCCGCTCAGAATAGCTTGCTCATTCATCGCGAGGAGACATGAGAAAAATGTCCAGACCCCGCCGTGTTACCTGTTATTGCTGACTATGCTGATGTTCATACAGGGTCTTTGCTCAAACCGCTGTAGTGTTACGAAAGAATGAGTGATTCACCGGTCAAAGTGAATAGGACCGGGAACCCCCCCCCCCCGGAACGTCTGTCATCATATATCGTCATCATCTGCGATATTCTCAGCTACGTGCAGCTTGGACCTGAGCAGTACTCGATAAGCTCTTTCACTACACGCATCGAGTATAGGCCTAAGCCAGAATATAACGTTCAGACTTTGGAAGACATCGAAGGTAGTAATCTGAATTACCTATATCAGATTTAAAATTACACCATGTTCGTTTAGTAATCATCTTTCATTACCTTATTATTATAAGGGCAAATGACCTAGATGTTACACCCTTTATACCACTAATCACCACACACAATAAGTCTTCATCGCCTGTGAATTTTGAAATATTTCTTTCTATCACGGTAGTTTGTAAGTTTGTCGTGTCAATTCAACAGTAGTTTTCATTACCATCCTCATCAAAAGGGCAAATGACCTAGATGTTACGTCCATTATACTACTAAGTAACACCACAGTCTTCATCGCCTGTGATTTTTAAAATGTGTATTTCCATTAGTTTGTAAGTTTGATATATCCGTTCAGTAGTAGTCGTCTTCATTATCATCCTCATCAAAGGGCAAATGACCTAGATGTTACGTCCATTATACTACTAAGCAACACCAGAGTCTACCTAGCTTGTGATTTTAAAAATGTGTATTTCCTTTAGTTTGTAAGTTTGATATACCCGTTCAGTAGTAGTCGTCTTCATTATCATCCTCATCAAAGAGGCAAATGACCTAGATGTTACGTCCATTATACTACTAAGCAACACCAGAGTCTACCTAGCCTGTGATTTTAAAAATACGTATTTCCATTAGTTTGTAAGTTTGATATACCCGTTCAGTAGTAGTAGTAGTAGCCTTCATTGTGATCCTCATCAAAAGGGCAAATGACCTCTCATTCCTTTAAAGTATCAATTATTCCCATTCGTTGATATGTTACATGTGCCAGTAGTCGCTTCTATGTTCATCATCACTATGTAGAAGATGTTTTGCGTCAGAAGAAAAGCCAACTGGATGCTCAGGAACGTTAACGATATATCGACTGCGAAATCTGGAAGCTTGTCTTTGAGGAATTGCTTCAGACATTTATCGTACAGTTTAAACCTTAACAAGACGAAACTTTTAACCAGATAGCGATCTAAGTGGGAGCCCTTTGGCAAAAAATAATCAAGTCTTTCCCGAAATGTGAGTCCTAAAAATAACTTTTTCTATTATTTTCTAAGTTTCATATGTCAGTTATGTAGTAATTTTCAATATCATCCTGATCAGTAGGGCAAATTACCTAGATGTTACGCCCTCAACGTCATTTGGGGTAAATGACCTAGATTTTAAGTCCATTATATTTCTAATCACCACCACATAAAGTCTTCTACGACTGAGATGTCACGAATTCTGGGACCGCTAACGACATATCTCGACTCGGATTGAAGACAAATATCACGAGAATGATCATTATTTTACAGAGCCTTCCCATAGTGACTTAAGTATAAACATTGTCACTGGGTTTGATAATGTAAGAAATGAATACATAAATAAATATAATTTATGACGTTGAGTGTTAAGGAGACTGAAATATTATCATCTTTCCACCGGGCGAAGCCGGGTACTACTGCTAGTATTTCATAAACCTGTAAACACAAAGCGAACATGGCGACCAAGCGAATTTGAAATATATTAATAGACTTTTCTCGTGATTTAACTCTCTGAGCGCAGTGAAATGTGGTGCAGTAAATGATTTTGCAGATTGTAATGCACTGCCATCTAATTTAATTCAATTGTTTACATAACCTCAAGATGGCGGCTGTGCGAAATTTTAAAATTAAGTTTTTTATTTCTTGTGTCGTTATCATGCGATCGAAGTGAAAGTTTGAATAATGAACCTAGGCAATAATTGTCCTTGAATGGTACATAACTCTATGGCCTATACATATAACAATCCTAAATGGCGAGCTTCCGAAATATTTAGACGGTTCTCAATGTCTATGAATCTTTTACAGCAACCAAACTGATTTTTTTATGTTCATAGAAACTATGAACATATGTTCACCAATAGGACTTTCAGTAACCTGGTGAGCACAAATCCAACATGGCGGCGGCGCGAAGTGTAAATATTTAAATGGACGTTTCTCGTGAATTAACTATCCGAGTGCCGTGAAACGTTGCACGTTAAATGCTTGTACAAATGTTGATCCACTGGCATGTAATTTATTTCAATTGTTTGCATAATCACAAGATGGCTGCTATGCGTAATTTAAAAATCTCGTTTTTACTTCTTGTGTTCTAATCATAAGATTGAAGTTTGAATACCACACGTACACAATAATCTTAATGTAATAGTACAAAAATAAAAATCCAACCTGGCGACCATCTGAAATATTTAGACGGTTCTCAATATCTACGAAGCTGTTACAGCAATTAAACTGAAATTTTGTATGTTGATAGTGGCAACTAACATGAGTAGGATATAGGAAAATAGGCCGGGTGAGTTAGCCGAGGTCGTTGCGGCATGACTGTTGGCAGTCGCTCACATCCGGGAGGCGAGGAGGTTCGAATCCCCCCGCCGGCAACCTTGAAGATGGTTGTCTGTGGTTTCCCATCTTCCTTCCAGGCAAATGTCGGGGTTGGTCCCTAACTATAGGCCACAGCCGCTACCTTCCAACTCCTCGACCCTCCCATCCAACATTCCTCCCCAACGGTACTTGTAGCTCACCCATTGGGTGTCCGTCTCGAAACAGCTACAAAACTGGCGAGCCGAACGTGTCCTCGGACACTCCCGGCACTAAAGGCCATACGCTAAAAAAAAATAAAAAAAAAAGGAAAATAGGCTGTATAGTTCTTCACGGAATTACTTGTTAATGATTAGTTTATATGGCGAATATCACATGCCCTAATGAAACACCACGTGATATATTGTTATTCAATAAAATGCAAGTTTAAACCCCTTAACACCCCTTTAGAACATGAATATCCAAAAATCCATCCTTAGTGGATGTTTTCGACACACAACGAACATATCCCCAAGATTTCATGTTTCGTACTGCAATAGGGTTAATCCTTTAAATTGGATTTATGAAGAAAAAAAAGATGAGTGAATATCCAAAAATCCTCCTTAGTGGACTTCTTTCCCCAGAATTTTACCCCTCCACATGGGCCCCTTAAATTCAATTTATAAAAAAACGGTCGAAACTTATTTACTTATTTTTCAAGCTGATTTTTTCCCCCGAGTTTTATACTTTTTGCCTCTGTCGTTTAAGAGATACTTGCTCCGTTAGAAATCCTTCAACCCCCACGTTTCACCCATTCACCTCATAATATACACCACATCGAAAAACCCTCAGACGCATGCCTTCTTATTCTTAATGATGAGTTTATATGCCGAGTATCACATTCCCCAATGATACCAATCGGGAGATATTGTTATTCAATTAAATGCTGGTCTACCCCCTTAACACACGTTTAGAACCTGAATATCCAAAAATCCTTCCTTATTGGACGTTTATGACATAGCGCAAACATAACCCCAAAATTTCATGTTACTAACTTCGATAATTTGGGCTGGGCGATGATGAGTGAGTGAGTGAGTCGGTCAGGACATTTTCTTTCATTTATTTTTCAGAATTTCACCCCTCCCATGAACCCCTTAAATTGAATTTATGAAAACATATACCTGTCGTACATCTATTTACTTATTTTTAAGCTGTTTTTCCCCCTGAGTTTGATGAGTTAGTAAGTCAATGAGTTAGGACACTTTCTTTCCTGTTTTCCCCCCAGAATTTCACCCCTCCCCATGGGCCCCTTAAATTGGATTTTTGAAAAATCGGTCGAACACCCATTTACTTATACTTTAAGCTGATTTTTATCCTCTCAGTTTCAAACTTTTCGCCTATGTACTTCAACCCCCAATTTTTCACCCCTTTCACCTCATAATATACACCACATCGATAAATCTGCTTATTTTTAATGATTAGTTTATATGCCGAATATCACATCCCCAAATGAAACAACTCATGAGATATTGTTATTCAATGAAATGCACGTTTAACCCCCTAACACCTCTTTAGAACCCGAATAAACCAAGTAGTTCCGTGAAGAACAATACAGCCTAAGTAGGGGAGGAGTGAGATTTCTAACCAGTGACACGAACCACTTGGCTACGCTGAACTTTTATGTATATTTTGTGAAACCATGGACATGCGACATGTCGTTGGACTCGGGTTGACGTCCTCTTTCCTATGGTCCACTTGTTATATTTTTCATTTTTTTAAAAAATTTTTGTTTTTGAAAATAGCCGATAGTTTGAAAACAAAACATGGTAGAACGTTGAGTATTAGCTTAAACGAACGGTCTCTTATGTGTTTGATTGTTATAATAAAACTTTTTTATTTTTTGTTTTTTTGAAAACAGTCCAATTTTGAAATTCCTATATTTTGGAAACTAGGAATTTTGCAAATAAGTTTTTTGACATAAATGAAATGTCCCTACCCCCTCTACCCCCAAAATAAATTACAAGTCTCTAGGATAAAAACTTGAGCGTAGTGTGGTGGGACAGTTCTGGGTCGCCCCCTACTTTCATATAAACTTTGCCGATATCTCCCGAACGCATGATCGGATTTAAACGAACGAGGTGTTGTTGGCGTTGGGATGACGTCCTCTTTGCTAAGAATGTATGTTGGTATTTTTAATTATTCTTTTTGAAAATTCATAATTTTGAAATTGCCACAATTTTGGGAACGGAGAATTTTGGGAAAACGTTTGTTTGACGTTAATGAAAGGTGGCTATGCCCCTAGGGGGACAGCAAGTTTCAAGTGTGTAGGAGGAGAAAATGATAGCCTATTTCTCGCGAACATTGGCGATAATTGGCGAACGGATGGTTGGATTTTAACGAATGAGGTATTGTTGGCGTTGGGGTGACGTCCTCTTTGCTCTGGACTGCGTATTATATTTTTTTAAATTTTTGAAAATTTTTGTTTTTGAAAGTGGGTGATAGTTTGAAAATCAAACTTGATAGAACGTTGACCAATAGTTCAAACGAATGGTCTCTATGACCTTTATTTTTTTATAATAAAATATTTTATTTTTGAGAATTTTTGAAATTACCGAAATTTTGTATGTTTTATATTTTAGAAACTAGCAGTTTTACAAAACAGTTTGTTTGATATAAATGAAAGGTCCCTACCCCTTCTACCATAAAAATAAATGTCAAGTCTCTAGGACAAAAAACTATGCATTTTGAAACATTTTAACCTGTTTTTTATTTTAAAAAAATAAAGAGTGTTTGTAGACAGAGAGCCGGTAGCGCATGACGTATGTTACAACGAGGCTATGACTGGCCATGGTGAATAAAGTAAATGGCTATATCGAGGGGGCGACAAAAAGGTAGAACGAGGGGTCGCTTTTTTCAGATATTTCCTATGACAAATATTTCGTAAATCCCTTATGGTGATTACGGTGACTGTGCCCCTAAAAAGAAATGAATTGCTATTTTGGCGGGATGGCGGGGCAGCTTATTACGGTTGGTTTTATGATATATCCTATGACGGATGGTGGCAGATATTTGAAAATGTGTGCCAGGATTTTTTACCCTGAAGGAAATCTTGAACATGCTAATAAACGGTAATAAGCGAGACCGCTGTCTGGCGCAGCAAATGGTTGTAGGATATGACCAAGTGGTTCTTGGACGTGGTGAAAGTATGTGGTTAACATGGTCATGTATTGAGGATGGCCGCTTGCTAATGATCATTATTATTACAGTGAAATGTTTAAGACACACACGTTTTGATTGCTAACACACATAGTCCTGCTCGCTGGAGACTGAATACTATACCTAGCCAGAGACCTTGTGAGAACAACTGCTGATAAGACAGAAAAATGTCTACGTCAGCAGGAAGTGCGATATCAGCTTACTTTCTTGGTAGGGGCTAGCAGGTCTGCTGTTTAAACAGCAGCCATTTTGGTTCATATGCAGTAGCACTACCAGTGTATAAGAGGCAGCCATTTTGATTCCTTATTAAAAACATGAAACTAGTATATGGTACACGAATCATATGGTCATTGAGGAATGTGGAGAGGCGTGGGAACATATGAGAAAGAGAAAATGCATCTCTCTCTGTTGCTAAGCAGACTGATAAAGTTTGTGTTAGTAATACACTGACAGGACCAGCAAATAGACGTATTCAGTAGAGCTGTGGAAGAAAAATTCTTTTATTTTTTGGTAAGTACCTATGGATGATTATTTTAATAATGTAATGCTAATGAACCTTAAATTTGTAGTTATTGATAAGGTAATTAATGATCTTTTATTTATTTGTTTGCAGATAATCGGTATACCTTACATGTCTGAGAGAGAAGAAACCACTGCACTTTTGAGCCCACTAGAAGGAAACAGCAGCAAGCCAGTACAAGCCAAGGTGAGATTTTTTTAAAAACTAACTTGTTTCATTTTTTGATATTTTTTATTTTATTTTATGAAATGCATGCATTAACGTGAATTTAGGTATGTATAGTGGTTTATTTTTTTTTAGTTTTAGAAACTTAGAAAGTAAAGCCTTACCGCCGTAGCAGTTGCTGAAAACCCGAGACGCACTAGAGTGAAACCATTGCCAAAAAGTGAACTATTTTAAACTCAGGTAAGCCTAACTTAAAAATGCTATTCCATTTTACCACTACTGAAAACTCGTAGACAAAAAATGCATTACCTGTACATGACTGGGCCGATGATTGCTTTCTTGATTAATGGCTATGTATTGGAAAACGGTTCAAGACCATATTGGTTGTTGACAGGGAAAAGTACAAGGCCATGTTGGATTTTGTAAAAACAAAAAAATAAATTTAATTATGGGCGGTTCCCTATGGACTCGACGATTATCGACAGGTTTGAACATGATAATCTGAACAAACTGACATGACCTTCATTTTCTGTTTATGTATTGGTTAAAGGGGGGAGTAAATGACTGCAGCTTTATAAAAAGAAAATAAGTACATGAGTTACTGTTAGTGCCGACATACAGTTTATTATAATTTTATGGTGTTTTTCATTTAATATCAATTAACGTTAAAGTTGTATTTACAAGTATTGATTGATTGATTGATTGATTGATTGATTGATTGATTGATTGAGTGATGGATTATTTTGTTTGTTTTTCGGTGTGGTCATGCGCCATTAACGAAGTGAACAGACAGTCAACAAACATACATTGTGCTTTAAAATACTCTGTGCTCTTGTGCAACGTTAATAACTTGCAATAAAAATGTTTTATTATAATACGTGGCGTTAGTACTGTCACCGGATCGTGCAAAAATCCGTGACATAATGACGAGCTGATGGTAACGAACGAACGGAGGTCCAGAGAGACAACAAAACTAATGATGTTTGAATAACGCGCTCGGAGGACAGAGTGTTGAGGGAAGCATATAGAGACAGGAGTGAGTGACGCGGAGGCGTGACGTAAAGCTTGCCTACGTCATGAGTTGAAACTCTTATAAATTTTACTCAAGGAGACGGTTTAGCGACTTAAAATGTAGCACAGTTTTCTGGCACAGAAAAGAGAATAATTTTAAGCTATTGCGCAGGAGAATCCGTACACCAGGAGCCGAGTTCTGGAAATGGAACTTTCGAGAAGAATTGCTGGCTGACCTATACAAAGAGCCAGGTTTGCAAGACAGTCAAGTCATTCCTAGCAAGCAACTGCTTCGGAGGAACTCGCCGCTACGCTTCATAACAGTGAATACTACGTCATACTACACGCCGAAGGAATTTTGCCACCAAGCAAGCCATGTGGGCTGGGGCTATGTTCAAAGTGATAGAAATTTTCAACAACGGACTTGGAATATTAGAGGACTCTATAGTCAGATATTCTTACAAGTACTCTACAAGTGATGGTTATTTGATAAACCATTCGTTGAAGTCGCCCACAATAATTTGTTGTTTCTATTTGCGAAACTGTACAAGGCACTTCAAACCTTAGACAGGACAGACTGTGAACTTGGGGTTCAGTCTCAACTGCTAATAGGTGTTCCTATGCGAGCGGACGATCAGAACAGTATTTTCAAACTTGAAACTTGTTCCAAGAAACGAAATTGCAAGAGTAACACATTCATTTGGAACTATTGCTCCAGTTCGAAATGTTACCTTGTGTTGAAGAATACGGGAGTGTTTGTTTTAAACGAGCGATCATCATAATCGACATGTTCCGTTAAACGAATTAAGGATAGGTGTGACGTGGGACCAACGAAGTTGAAATGGATTGCAGATGACCATGGGAGACGCTATGGGTATAGCGTTTACTGAAGGACACCCATCGCCAGCACAGCAAGAATGAAGTTAGAGCAATTTCATGTACTATCAACTAGCTTAGTAGAGCATTTTGAGAATTCTTTTTACTCAGTCATTTTAAGAAATCAACACCACCGTTTATTTTGAATATCATATTTGTCCAGGATGGCAAATGGAGCGACATGAAAGTTGGACAATTTATTTTGCCGTATTTTCTATTTCGTTCAGTCTACAGTCATGTTCATGTTTTCTGCAACATGAAAGATATAAAAAAATTCCGAAGGATAGGAAGAATCTAAGTAAATTCTTATGAGAGATTTAAGTTACATCTTGGATTATTTGAATAGTTTAATTTCATAAATAAATAAATAAATAAACATAAAAATAAAACAAAAAAATAATAATATCAAATGTGAATAAAATAATTTCGTAATGTTATTGATTAAAACACTACTTAACGTTGTAAAAAGATAATTTGGTAATAGCACCATTTACTAAAACTCAATAAAGTTAAATGATTACCGCATTAATATTAATAATAAAGTGTTATCGATAATACGCGACAAGGAGTTAGATAATTGTTTAGGAGTGAAACAGGGCATTATTAATCCTTATGAAGTAATAGGAAAGCATTATTAAATAAACAATTGTTTTTGCCATTGATAAAAATAATAACTTGTGGAGGAATTTATTTAAATTGAAGGTTTTAAATGCGATAACTATTGTGAAATAGAAGTTGAAATTTATAAACAGGTAGAATGAGTTGGTAAATGAAGGTGAATTATAATCAATTTTGAGCTCACTAAAATTTTCCAAGAAGAAAAAAAACAACAAACGAATATCAAAGAAAACAATAAGGCAGGTACTTATGTATAACTCTAGGGCAGAATTTATGTAAAAGGGAAGGCCAGGAATTGTTGACCATAATAAATACATCTTTTCTTATAAAAAATAAAATTTGGGGAAAACGCAGAGTGGTAGGACAGAATATTACAAAGAGAATAATATATAAAAGTGTTGGTGGATAAAAAAATATAATAGATGAAGCCAATTATAATTGTTTAGTGTGTGAATATAATTGTCAACACGTAAGTTTGGTGAGGAGGCCAGATGGGTCGTCCATGAGGGCTTTGAGTACCATTGTCTTGCGCACACGGGGATATGCGTGTGTGTCATGTGAATGTTTATGGAGAGCATATGGGCTCTGAATTGTAAAAGAAGGGTAAGGCATTGTTAGACCGCCCCATATTTCTAGTCTAATCCCACTAAATCTGTCGGTTTCAAAAATGAAAATTTTATCTGGATTAACTTCAATTTTCCAAACCTGATGCCTAAATATTTGAGCAGTATGAGTTTAGATTCTGAGGAACCTGACCTAACGAAAAAAAAATAGTTGGAAAATGCAAAGATTAACAAGAAAAATAATTAAATATTTATGTTTTGTTCTTTGAGTATTGATAAAAAGAAATTTTATTTTGATATGAGCAATTAATATTCACCAGATGAAAAGTGAAACCCTGTTGTAAATATAATTCGAAGAGAATTATGGAAATAATTAAAAATGATAATAATAATAATAATAATAATAAATTCAGAGAAGTTTTTTTTTTGAAACATTGCACAGATTTTCTAAGTGAGAAGATGTGGCAAGAAACTCAGTCAACTGAGAATAAATAGCAACAATTGTGTTGTTTATAACAAATAAATGTCAATTATGAATAATAAATTTCAAATGATGAAATTCCTATTTTTGAACATTGTTCATTTGGAACAAAGAGACTTATAGATAAATGAGATATAATTTTATTTTCAATTTGATGGAAATTTCATAAATTTTGTTTATTGTTGAAAAAAAGTTTTTGAAAATAATGACCGTATTAACATCCCACTTTGTTAAGCCGAATCTTAATATGAGGTTCATAAGACAGAGTTAGCAATGAATCAACAGAACAATATATATTGTTGTTTTTTTTTGAAAAGAGGAAAAATGAAAAGTGTATAAATATTTTTATTGAATGTCATCAACGAGCGACGAATCTTCGTAATGTGCAACGAGATATGTAAATAGGATGAATCGCTCGGACTCTTTAATGAAAGTGATTATCAAGTGTAAATATGTAAAAAAAGGTTTTTTTTAATATCAGATGTACTTTGATTTCTGATTATCAAATTTTTGCGAAGTAGTGAATGATAGGGAGGTTGTTATTTTAAATGATTGTGTTGTTTTTTTGTGTCTTGAAATTTTTGCCAGTTAAAGTCAATTTTAATTATCAATAAATTGAGATATTTTAAGAAAGTGTGTGTTTCCAAAAATAATTTCACTCCTTACCTACTTGAGAATTACCGAAATCAGGGATGCCAGACAGACCAATTATTTGTCTAGATAAACCCTGAGATAGACTTTCTCGTGCTTATCTGATTTCGGTATTTTTCAAAATGTGGTCATTTGGATCCTGATCCAAACGGCCACATAAGGTAGAGGAGGGAAGTTTGGCGCCCGTACTAAGGGACTACCGAATTGGTCTTTCGAATTTGTTTTCGAAAAAGCATTCGTGTAGACTTTTGAGTTTTGTTCTTTTGACAAACCAAAGATTTTTTTTATTACGGGATTTGTTGAGTCCGTGTTTTGAAGACACAGCAGAGTTTGCACTTTTGGAATAAGAATTTTGAATTTGATTTTGAGATGATTTCGTTTCATTTGGGTGTAATATTTAAGGGAGTTTTTTTTTTTTTTTTTTTGAATTAGTGTTAGAATTGGGAGTTTTTGTTTGTTTTGTTGAAAACGCACACTTATAGCATGACGAATATAAATAAACAGTGTCATCACTCCGCTCCTTAAGCATTGTAGTTCATGGTCCAGCCAGTGTGTGGCACGGAAGTCGCGTCGAACCATAAGCACGTGTGACAAGTAGCCCACGAGAAGCGCGAGAAGTCATATTATGCGAGGGAATTTGTTTCTTTGTAATAGTTTACGAAGGTCTGTGCAGTGCTTTGTGAGTGCAAACAACTAAATGTTCTGCTGTTTCGGGAAAAGGTCGTATTGTTTCGTTCCTGGATGTAAATCGGGTTACGGAAGAAAATCTGATGGTAGACTTTTTTTTCACACCACCAAAAGAAACAAATCTGTTTGCGAAATGGGCGCGAGTTATTCCGCGGAAAGGTAAGCAATTGTCGATCAAAAGTAGAGTCTGTCACGTGCGTTTTTCGGATGATTTAATTATTATAAAGGCGGACTGTTTCGTAGTGAACTGTGAGAACGTGGAACTTCCTCGCGTAAAGTGGGAATTAAAACCTGGAATAGTACCTTACATTTTTTCAAAATTTACCGAAATATCTATGCACTGTGTTAAAATCACGAATGCGCCCTGTAGGATACGGAATGAAGGCAGCCTTCCATGGTTACTTGTTCTACTTCGTGCCATTCTTACTTAAAACGAAAAAATATATAATCCGTCTTAATAATAATAGGCCTAAAATAATAATAGTTGTTGATTTTTTAGGGAATTTGTGGTATTGTGGTCATGTAGCCTCGTGTGCTTGGGTGTGTGTAGAATTTGTCTGATAACCTGTGTCATTGTGATGTCTGTAGAAGTGTGTGTATTCGGAATTGAGGTAGAATTTGGGTAGGAAGCGGCCGTGGCCTTCAGTTAGGTACCACCCCGGTATTTGCCTGGAGGAGAAGTGGGAAACCACGGAAAACCACTTCCAGGATAGCTGAGGTAGGAAACAAACGCGCCTCTTATCAGTTTAACCTCACGAGGCTGAGTGAACATCGTTCCAGCCCTCAGACCAGAATTACGTTTCTTTGCTGAGCTGGGAATCGACCCGGGCCTCCGTGGTGATCGCCTAGAATGAGACGGACATATAATAATAATAATGGCCAACCTGCCAAAAAAAATAAACGGCCACCCAATTCTTCGCTTCCGTTACCGTCCTCCTGATCAAAATCATGGTCAGTATCCGAGTCTTCAGATCTTGTTTCAACTTTGTCTTCAGTATCAGTCACAAATTCCTTTGAAATTACTGATTCATGAACTAACGATTCGTTATCTTTTAGCAGAAGGCGACACACTTACTCGTGTAGAGTTACTTTTAGGCTCGTCATTTGACAACTCCAGGAAAATGGTTACTAAGGTATGGTGTATGATGTCCCGAGACGATAAGATTATAACTTGAACTGTTGGCTTGATATTACAACATAACGAACCATGGAACTGTCAGACCAATGCGCGACTAACGGAAGGTTTTAAAATATAGTTCTACATGGGGACTGAGAATATTAATAAAAACTTTTTCACGGTAACTTATATTCATAAGTCTAAACAAACAATTTTTTGTAATCGGCGTAACTGCAGCCTTCGTAAAGAGGTTTACGTAGCCCAGCGCGTATCCCAAATTTGAACAGCTGACTGCGGCTGACTGTGTAGCGTTGGTGGTCTGCGCCGCTAGCGCTAGCCAACAGCGGGGTGCGCTTGAACTCGGTCAGTGATAACACTATGTATTCTATTCGTCATGCCTATAGTATCCAGATGGAGGATTTTTTGAATTTTGCATCGTAGTTGGTGTTGATTGAATTTAAGATTTAAATAGATATAGAATGTTTTCCATTAAATAGTGACGTAGGGTAAATCTCAATTTATTAGGAATTCTCAAATGCTACTAGGCTAGTCCATATTTAGTATTTAGGCTTCGTTGATACCATAGAATACCTATCCCACATTTCTCTGTTGGAAAACATGGATAAAGTATTGGAGGTTTTCGCTCGACTGGAGTCGAACAATAAGGAGAGTTTGGAGAAAGCAGCTCTTATGGAGAGTAAACTGATGGAAAATTCCAAAAAGTTGGAAAAGCAGATCCAAGAAAATTCCCAATATTTAGAAAGTAAATTAAATGAAAATTCTAAATCATTAGAGGATAAATTATATGAAAATTCTAAATCATTAGAGGATAAATTAAATGAAAATTCTAAATCATTAGAGGATAAATTATCTGAGTCTTTTGAAACTAAATTAGATGAAAGTTCAAATTCCCTATAATCAGACATACATAGCAAACTTTCAGAGAGTTCTTAGCACTTTGAAGACAGATTAAGTATCAGCACTGACGCGTTAAGAGAATCTTTGGAAGAAAATATTTCGGAACATTCCAAAGCACTCGATAGATTAACTGAAAGTTCACGCCTAATGGATCTAAAAATCATAGGTAACTCAGAAACTTTGAGGTTAGACTTAGCCGATAATTCCAAATTGTTAGAGTATCGTTTGACCGAAAATTTGGGGAAACAGTTCGCAGAGAAGTCTAAAATTTTTGGGGTATAATTAGGTGAATTGTTTGAAAAATCCAAGATTTTAGAGACTAGGTTACATGAGAATAGAGTTTCATTGGAAACACAAATTAATGAAAGCACGAAAACATTGGAGGGCGAATTAGGAAAGACGCACCATAAATTGAAAGGCATGGAAGAAAACTTTGAAAAACATTCCAACAAATTGGCCAACGATTTGGTTAATTTAGAGATCAGGATTACCGAAGAATGTAACATCACTGCAAGGCTGGTTTTACAGAAGGTAGCAACGGATTTCCGGGAAACTATTTTAGAACAATTGAAAGCAGACCGAGAAATAAAAGAACGTTGCGAGAGTGGGAAAGACACAGCACTTACTGAAATCAAAAGATCAATCCTGGATGAAACTAAAGAGGAGGTCCAAGAAGCGAGAAGCTCTTTTCCCACACATGTCAAGGTGATATCAGAAGATGTGGAAAGATACAAAAAGACGTAGTTCATGTAACTAACCTTGTGAAGAATCACAAAGTGATAAATAAGGGGCTAATCAAAGACGTTCAAGAGACTAACGAAAACGTGAAAAGCAAAGAGACCGATCCTGTTACTAAGGTGTTCGTATAGAAAACCATTGAAGAAATCCAAGGAGAAATGGAAATAAAAACAGATGATTCAGAGTTGAAGAAAACAGTGGGAAGATTGGAAGAGAAGCTTTCATTATATAAAACTCAACTAGACCAGAGAAAATTGGAAGAGATGCCAACTAATGAAAAAAGAAAGAAATTTCTAAAGAATTTGAAGAGACAAGAGTAATAACAAATTCTGTTCCCATTGCAATCTACGAGGATAAGGATGACAAGCCAGGAAAATTTACCGGAACGGGGAGTATTCCACCGGCCGAATTTTTACGGGAGGTCAAAGATTACATCCGGGACTCAAAGATTTCGAAAGAGAGAGAGAGATCCGGGTAGTAAGCAGATTTTTGGATGGGCCTGCACTGGTTTGGTTCCGCACGTTCAGGTCAAATTTTCATAACTTCGAAGAATTTTCTAGAGGACTTATGAGAAAATTTTGGTCGCCGGAAACGCAGCAACAAATAAGAGCAGAATTGTATGCCAAGCGATATTCGACATCCCAGCCAACGACATATTCAGCATATTTTTCACAGCAGTTGTCTAAACTACAATTTTTAGAACCACCCATGCCAGATTTCGAGATGATATCCGCATTGATCCGACAATTTCCGATAGAAGTGCAAAGAACATTAATTGCAGCCAATATAGGAAATATGGAAGAATTTGATGAGGTATTGCAGAGGTTAGACCATGCCAATGCACAGTTCTTTCATTTAAGAGGGAGTAAAACTGAGAATCATACCATAAATATGGTTGTGACTGATCGTCACAGTCAAACAAACCAGACGTGGAATAAACCGAAAGATAATATTGATAATAAAGAATGTAGAAATACTAGGGACACTCCATACCAGAATAGACCGTACATAAGATCGTACAAGTATCAAAACAGGTGGAATAAATGGAATAAACCTGATTTTCAATCAAAACCCTAGAATAGGACCCCACCACAAGATCAACATAACAAAAGAAATGAACAACAACAGACAGAAAATTTTAAGCAACAGGCTAGGGAAGATATTGATACGAGACATCAAGAGAGCAAACAGTACCTAGATGAGCAGCATAACAAACCAAGTACTTCAGGGTTACAAAAGCCGGTATTAAATGATGGGAAAAAACTCCTAAATGTTAACAAGTAGTTAAGTTGCGAAGATCGTTAGATGGCAAGTCGAAGACGAGGATTTGATAGACTTAAAAGAAGAAAGAATAGGACAAGAAAAACGATCAAAATTACCCATCATAGAATGTGAAGTTTATGGCATGAAAATTCATACCTTGATTGATACTGGAGCAATGCTTTGTGTTATAAGCGAAACGTTCTAAGCTTTATGGAAGCTCACGGAAAGTTTAGAGGAGATTCCTGTATCGGGCATTAGGATACAAGGCATTATCCCTAACAACGTGACAACATGCAAAACACAGTTGTATTTGAGGCTGAAAATTGGGGAATGATATTTTGAACATGTTTTTGTTGTTATGAAGGACATTATCCATGACATGATCACAGGAAATGACTTTATTACTAAATATAAGGCTATCATCGATATGAAGTCAGAGACCATACGTTTTCATCAGACAGGAGAGGAAGATTTTGATGGTGACGAAGAGAAATTCACCGAGGGAAATATCCGATGGTCACAGGTTATCCAAAACATAATAGAAGAAGAAGAATAAGTAGTCAAGATAGTGGAAACGCATAATCAGATTGGGATGCTATTGGAATTTGGAGACATATTCGATACAAAACCTGGGAAGATTAAGAATTTTGAGTATCACATACAAGTCAGCGATGAAGCACCACATCATTGTAGACTGTATCCAATTGCAGAGAAATATCGTGAACAGGTGAAAAATATTATTTCGGATTTGGAAAGAGATGACATAATAGAGAAATACACTACAGCTTATGTAAATCCATTAGCGGTTGTGACAAAACCGGATGGAAGTCTGCGTATTTGTTTAGACGAAAGACCTTTGAATTCCAAAATACTACCAGAAAACGACCGACCCCCTGTCATAAAAGAATTATTAAGAAAATTCAAAAGAAAGAAGTGGTTCTCACACTATTGATCTCACTTCGTCATACTGTGACCGTTTGACGAACGTCCTACGACCACACAAGTGCGCATCCGAACAACAGTCGAGCACAAAGACTCAAAAACATCTCGGGGTTAACATTGAGCATTCTACAAAGGTGTAGAATAAAGAAAAATAAAAGCTCTGCTGTTCCCCAGATGCACACTACAGCAAGGATAGAAGGCATATTTCAAGAATCATGAATGACCACAGTATCAGTTAAGATAAAATTTGCATCAATTTAATTGATCCATTCAACCATCCTAATCTTTACAAGGGCATCCTCAGGGAGAAAACTAAAACACCACCTGGAAAAAATAACATCCTGCGCTCCCCCTGGGATCCTATAATATTTACTCGCAGGTGTTGAATAACGTTCCAAAAAATATATATGCAACGAAAACATCAACTTTTAAACTTTCATTGTGTTACAATACCCATGAAATTAATAGTCCATCATGGTATTCTATTATATTATAAACGATATTTACAGTATTCAAGTTGTGTAGATCACTGATCGTCCTATCACACTTGAATAAAATTTTATTTCTGAAGTTCTACACTTTTCCATATTTCCAAAAATCATGGATAATCCTTTGGGATATTCCCTTCCATGAAACGAGAAGAAATTCCAAAACATACTAGAATTGTTAATTATACAACTTGATGCAAGTCAGACCAAGTCGAACAAACATGGATCCATTAGAAACATAATACCATTTATATTTCATTATTCCCACACAAGGAATATTCATAATAGAAATAATAAATTATGGATCTGTGATCTATCCTCGATAATAAAATAAAATAAGTTATGGGATTAATTATTCAGTGATATTAATTGCAACTCAACCTTATTATTCCAACCAATTTCAAACACTTATGGATGATTCGTAGCTATTTCAACATTTTCATCGGAACATGAGGCCGCATTTTAAATGCCCCATTTCTTTATGCACTTTATCAATTTAGTTTATTCCTTGATATCACAAGATGGCAAAATTATTAGGCATGTTAATCTATCTGTAGGTTTATATCATTCAACTAGAAAATATGTAATTATGGTTAGAGCAAATTAAAGTAGAATCTAGAATTCCATTGATGACAAGATCAAGATAGCGGCGTGGGGCTGCAACAGCGGCACCGCCCTTCTTTTGAGTAATATGAAGCAACATCCTCTAAATTCCAACATTTCATTATATTCAAAAACTATAATTCTTTTACATATTATTTTCACATATTTAACTTCCATCTAGTCATATTTACTGTATTTAATGGATTATCATAATTATTAATGGGACAAATGCCTACGCGCATTCCCAATTCAACTCATCACCCTATCAGATTTATCATATGAATGTTATAAGTAACTGTCTCCAATTAACCTGTTCAATTATCCGCTTGTCACCATAACAAAAATCCTCCTAATTGATACACCTTGCTCTAATAACAAAACTACGTTACGATTGCTTTATCAATCCGATGTGCATTAATTCATGTTAATTTCTCATATTTGTTTTAAAGAAACATCACCTAAATTATCCAAACTCATTCATTTATTATTATTATTAATATGAAATTCTCATGGATAATTACAATGTACTATTTTTCATAAGATCCATTAAAATGTTATGACTATGCCTCCTTAATTCCCCATGTAAATTCTCATACATGAGCATTCCGCATTATCATTTTAATGAAATCCTTAACCACCAGAAAAATCGAATCATTTTACGATAAATGACAATCAGAACTCATCCAAGACGAATTGCATCAAAATGATCAAGAACTACATTTAAATAAACAAATTACCAATAAACTATCTCAAAACGATCGCTAAAAATAACAATGTGCCATAATAATATGCACGGAACTGTACAACAAAAATCAGGATGAAACACCTGTCTAATTAGAACAGCCGGATGCCTTCTGAAAATAGACTCATTCTACGATATCCCCACCGTGGATATGCTATCTCAAAAGAAATAAAATAAAATTCGAAGGGTGAACAACATCAATAAGATCCATGCTTATGTCCCAATATAATGCAGAAAATAAAGATCTATGGCGTGTAAAACGATTCCTACATGGTTGAATGGTATAGTCTAAGGTCTGATATTCACCGGTACTAGATATTAAGAATAGAATAATGGGCTCACGTCCATTTCAGATGTTCTTGAAGAAGGTCCAAGTTCCTCCGGAATGCTCTTAGTCTGAGCATAAAATACAACGCGATCCTCCGCACACGGAAATGTGTACAGGTCAACCTCATGGCTCCACTGGTCTAAGTCCCAAGTATCCAGACGTCAGCATCCATCTTACACCAAATTCATATTTAACGCACCATAATACTGGCTCGACTCATGGTAGATTTCAAAAGTTCATACCGGCGTATCCCTACCATTACGTCCTGATCGGATTGTCTTAACACCATAGCTTCTGCTATGAAAAAGCACGTGTCTAATACTGTCACTGATTTTACGACAATCACCCGGTGTTTTACTGTCCCGAAAAATTTCCGAATAGTCACAGTAATGTTCCCGGTTACTTGATTGTAATCCTTCTGTAGTTATCGCAGTACGCTTACACACCTGTTTAGCCTTAATTCCATGTCAATTGCTAGCCAGAAATCTACTCTGGTATGAGGTATTATATTCACATAACTCAAGTAAGGAGTTATTTCCAGCTCAAATGCCTTAATAGGCTGTGAGATCGAGCCATACCCAACACCACCTTGCATTTACAAAAGCTAGTCCCATCTAGTAAAACTATCCTGAGCACATTTGAACAATGCCTCGTTTGTAGGCTAATTTTGGCTTCCAGGTCAGGTACTCGTAACTTAAGATTGATTAAGCCGCCCGCTTATGCACGGATTAACTGTACAAACACGACTGTGTCTGTCATTACAGCTGCCTGCTTGACCCTGCAAATCGTCAGGTGTTGGTATACTTACGCGCATCGCCGTCCGCGCATCTCTACCAGATTGCTACCTACGGCAGTGAAACTCAACTCAGTCAGGCGCTCGCTTCAAATTCCAAATATAGCCGCGATAAAAAACAACATCTCCATAACCAGCAACTGACGCTCTTTCACACGGTTACATCCGCCCTACACATGGCCAAAAATAAAAATCCCCGTTTTTATTTTTATGGTTCCTGTTGTTTTTTCGGCCTTCTTCTTATCTGGTTCTTCTAAAATACATCTTGAGATTCGCTGCGCTGAATGTTCCCACGGTGATACCAGATACAATATCCACAACACGGTAACTACCATTACCTAAGCTCTGGGCTATCCGAAATGGTCCATTATACAAACTGGCAAACTTGTAATAGAATTTGTTGCTAACATCAGATGGAGTAGGCTTCCTGATCAATACCAAAGTTCCCTCTCTCAAAGGATCTCTAAATCTTCTTCCTCTAACCCTTCTGTTCCGTTTCTCTGCCTGTCTCCGTAATCTTCCTAAGGCTTCCATTTCACTCCTCTCCTGTTAGGCTGTATCTCAGGAGGAATAGATACGATTCCGTCCCACGGTCGTATAGGTTTTTCTCCAAGATGTAGTACTGAAGGAATATGCCCTGTGCTTTTATGTACGGTGGAATTAATCGAATTCATCATAATAGGAACCACATCCATCCATCGCCAATGTTCGTTTGCACAATAAAGACGACAAAACTTCGCTATTTCTGACATGAATCATTCGGCCGGGTTACTCTCTGGATGCCGTATTGAACACAATACATGTGTGATATCCAGCTCCCTCATAGCATTCCTAAACTCCCAGGATGTGAATTGGGACCCATGGTCTGATAACAAAAATTCTGGTTTACCCGCAACGGGAATAACACATTCTTTAATCCTCTTTATTATATATCTGGAGTTCGCCTTCTGAATCGGATGGATCATGGTAAACTTACTGAAAACATCAACCGTGACCAAAATGTATCGGTTACCTCGCTTGGACTTAGGTAGAGGTCCGTAGATATCGGTAGCATACAACTCACATGGCTTCGATGGAATAATAGGCCTAGGTTCCTCCCTCAACAAATGCGTATTGTGTTTGCTGCGTTGACACAAATCACAGGTCCTGATGACCTCTCGGACAGTATTTCTCAAATGATCCCAAGTGAACTTCTCCATTATCAAACATACCACTTTGTCCACTCCAGTGTGACCTGAGCTTCTGTGAGCTAACCATATTATATCTTCCTGTAATCTAGGCGGAATTACTATTCGTAATTTAGTGTGTTCGGAATCAACGAACTTGTATATGATGCCATTCAACAATACATAATCTCTAGCCATCATTTCCATCCCTAGGTATTCATCATCTGTAGGATCCATGTCCCTGTGCAGAAATCTGTAAATATTCCTCAAAGGTCCATATCGCTTCTGGGCTTGGGGTATTCTCTCACGTCTACGCAAAGCATCATCATCTTCTTGCAGGAGGGTTATAGGCAATACTCGAAGAGTAGGTTCCGTAACTCTGCTTAGCAAATCAGCCCCTAAGTTATTCCTTCCTGGTCGATGTTCAATAGTGATGTTAAACTGTTGCACGAATAATGCCCATCTAGTGACCCTGTCACTGGCGAAATTGGCCTTCAGTATAAACTCTAGTGCGTGATGGTCAGTTCTGATTATAATCGAATGTGCGAGATGCAACTTCTTCCATGTTTCCAATGCATAGATGATCGCTAAAGCTTCTAGTTCAGTAGTATAGTAATTGCGTTCTGATGATTTCAATTTTCGACTGATAAAGGATAAATAGTGTCGAGTGTGATCTTCATCCTCTTGGAGTAGTATGGCACCTATCCCTATATTCTATGCATCCGATTCGATAATGAAGTTCTTCTCAAAATCAGGGTTCTCCAACTTGACGCTATTAAGCATTAATTCCTTTGCCTTCTTAAAGGATTCCTCACATAGATCGTTCCATTTCCACTTATTATCTTTTTTAACAAGTCCTGTAGGGGTGCAACTATCTCCGTGTATTTATGGCAATGTCCCGAAAAAAACTGGCAAGTTCCCAAGAATTGACGTACATGCTTTACCCGAGTAGGTCTGGGAAATTCTGCAATGGCCTGAACTTTTTGTTCATTTGGTCTATATCCGTTCCCGTCCAAGACATGTCCAAGAAATCTAATCTCATTCTTAAAGAATTGGCACTTTTTCAAGTTAACTTTGAAATTTGCTTTCATCAAGTCCATAAACAAATTCCTTAGATGAACTAAGTGCTGGTCTTCAGTCTCCGATGCTATCAGAATATCATCCACGTAACTTACGACCGTATCCTTGACCGTATTACTTAGGTTCTGACCCAAGGCACGTATCAAAACTGCTCCTGAGGTTTTCATCCCAAATGGAAGACTTCTATAAACAGAAGTCTGTTGTTCGAAAAAAATCTAGTAAACTTCTGAGAATCCTCACTTATCCTTACATGATGGTATGACGATGTCAAATCCACTGTAGAAAACCATTTCTTGTTTTTACATTTCCTTAACAGATCGTTTATCACTGGAGGTCTATCATACTCTGGCAACAGTCTCGAATTCAATGATCTCACGTCTAGGCATATTCTCAAATTTCCATCCGGTTTCTGCACCACCGCTAACGGATTTACATAGGATGTCACACACTTTTTAATTATCTGATCTTTCTCAAGATCCTGAATGATCTCCTTCACCATAGTCCTGTGTTTTTCTGGAATTTGGTACAGCTTTGCATGAAAAAACATGCTCAACTACTTCATTGGCGTCTTCACATATCTCTAAACCTTCAAAAACCTTGGCCCCTCGAACTTCCCATTTCACGATTTTGGAAATATATTGTGTAGTAATTAGTTCTGTTGATTTCCTTGTTCCGAAATCGAAGTTTTTTTTTTCGTTTTTACCTGTCGAATTATTTGTCCCAGAAGTACCAGGTTTATTTCTTGCCTCTTCTATTTCCTTCAAATACTGTTTACTTTCTTCTCCTCTTTGCTCAAGGTTCTGCCTCTGTTGATTTTTGAACCTTTCATTATCCGTTCTATCGTAAGATTTATTGTATCCTGATCTGTCATATGGTCTCGTGTATCCTTGTCTTCTCCACGAATTACAATTGTTTCCGTATCTTCCTCGCCTTATGTAAGGTCGTCCACTATCTCTTTCTCTTCTATCTTAATAATCCCTCGACGTTTGCTCTTCTCTATTCCGTTCTGGCATGGTTTGGCATTGTCGATCGGCGAAAATAGTATATGCGGCCTGGGACTCTTGCTTATTACCCCTCTGCTGGTAAAATTGAGCATTAGAATGATCTAGACGTTGCAATACTTCATCAAATTCTTCCATGTTCTCAACATTCGCAGAAATGAGACTCCGCTGAACTTCCAAAGGAAACTGTCTAATCAAAGCTGGGATTAACTCGTACGTTGGCATTGGTGGATCTAAGCATTGCAATTTGGCAAGTTTATTTGCAAAGTAATTTGAATATTTGGTCGGCTGCGACGTGGAATACTGCTTGACATATAATTCGGCCCTGATGTTCTGTTGCGTCTCCGGCGACCAAAATTTACGTAAGAGTGCCTGTTCAAATTCGTCATAGGTTCTCAAATTACATCGAAAAGCCCTAAGCCATACGAGTGCTGGTCAATCTAAGAATCTACTAATCACTCTCATCTCCCTTTCCTTATTCACCTTAGCATCCTTCAGATAATTTCTTAATTCGCGCAGAAATTCAACAGGAGAGACATATCCAGTCCCTGAAAATTTTATAGGTTTCTCTTCGTAAATTTAACGAGCGTGATCGGAGTAGAAGTGCGAATAGTAGAAATTTCTTCAGACTTCACTAACTCTGGCAACCTTTCTCTATTCGAAAAAGCGTTTTCATTTATGCTGTCTTGTTTTGTATCCGCTTTCGATCTATAATCATCAATTTTCATTTCTAACTCTCAAATGGTCTTCCTGAATTCATACATTTCATCCCTATTCTGCCTTTCAGTTTCTTTCCCTACTTGACTATCTTTCAACACTTCTGTCATTTTTTCAGATTCTCTTCGACAACAGTTTCTTGACCTTCCAATTTCTCTATACTTTCTCTAATGGCTTGAATATCTCCAGATACAACTTTAATCTTTGATGAAAAAGCATTCCTGATCTCTTTGACTTCGACCTGAGTTTCTTTTACAACCTGAGCTTGAATTTCATTAATTACAGTTTCTTTTACTTCATTTTTCAAGTCTGCTACAACTCCTTCCTTTAATTGTTCTACAATTATTTCTCTAAATTCAGAAGTAACTCTCTGCACTACCTGTGTGGCATTTAACGTACTTTCCTTCGTTGTGTTAATCTCTAAGGACGCTAGATCATCTGTTATTTTCCTAACATTATCTACCATTTTATTTTCTAATGATCTAACCATCTTTTGAATCTTGTTCTTATATTGAGCTAACTCTTCCTTCATCGCTTTTCGACTATCTTGTAAACTATATTACATAATGCCATAGCTTGCGAATAAATTATCCTTTAAGTTCGTTCCCGAATCCACGATCCTAGCTTCTAAACTTAGGAAACTCTCCTGAGCTCTCCTAGCGTTGTCTCTTATCTTGGTTTCCAGTAACACAACTTTATCTTCAATCTTAGCATCTATCGATTCAGACATTATATCATCGAATGATTCTATGTGTCTAGACATCCGGCTTTCTATCGCTTCTATCCTTTCTAACATTTCCGCTTTTAATGAGTCCGAATTTTCTGTGATTTTACATTCTAAACCTGAAATTTTATTTTCTAGAGAAACAGAATTCTCTTTCATTTGATTTTCAATTTTATTTTCTAAAGAGACACAATTCTCTTTCATTTGATTTTCAAGTTTATTTTCTAAAGAGACTGAATTCTCTTTTATTTGTTTTTCCAGAGAAGCAGAATTCTCTGTGATTTTCTGTCCCAACTCCTCCATCATTTAGGAAAGTGGTTCCATGACCACTCACAATAATAATTATAGCACTAGGGTACGATGTCAACTGATGATGGGGAAACTTAATCTAAACTACTAGTACAGTGAATATTCAGACACGACCTTAAATTGATACTTCAATACCGATGACTTATTAAATTTAAAATCTACAATAAATGACCAGAAACAACCACTACAAACCAAACAAATCACTCCAAACTATGAAAACTGCGCATTCATGACCCTGAATCCTACTACAGCAAGAACAAACACAAATCGACCTCGAATCGAAATTCGGAATCGAATCGTATCAGAAACTGAATCGAACTCGGGCCCACACACGTTGGCAGCCAAAACTCTTCTATCTTACTTTATGTGACCGTTTGACGAACGTCCTACGACCACACAAGTGCGCATCCGAACAACAGTCGAGCACAAAGACTCAAAAACATCTCGGGGTTAACAGTGAGCATTCTACAAAGGTGTAGAATAAAGAAAAATTAAAGCTCTGCTGTTCCCCAGATGCACACTACAGCAAGGATAGAAGGCATATTTCAAGAATCATGAATGACCACAGTATCAGTTAAGATAAAATTTGCATCAATTTAATTGATCCATTCAACCATGCTAATCTTTACAAAGGCATCCTCAGGGAGAAAACTAAAACACCACCTGGAAAAAATAACATCCTGCGCTCCCCCTGGGATCCTATACTATCTAATCGCAGGTGTTGAATAACGTTCCAAAAAAAATATATGCATCGAAAACGTCAACTTTTAAACTTTCATTGTGTTAGAATACCCATGAAATTAATAGTCCATCATGGTATTCTATTATAATTTAAACGATATTTACAGTATTCAAGTTGTGTAGATCACTGATCGTCCTATCACACTTGAATAAAATTTTATTTCTGAAGTTCTACACTTTTCCATATTTCCAAAAATCATGGATAATCCTTTGGGATATTCTCTTCCATGAAACGAGAAGAAATTCCAAAACATACTAGAATTGTTAATTATACAACTTGATGCAAGTCAGACCAAGTCGAACAAACATGGATCCATTAGAAACATAATACCATTTATATTTCATTATTCCCACACAAGGAATATTCATATTAGAAATAATAAATTATGGATCTGTGATCTATCCTCGATAATAAAATAAAATAAGTTATGGGATTAATTATTCAGTGATATTAATTGCAACTCAACCTTATTATTCCAACCAATTTCAAACACTTATGGATGATTCGTAGCTATTTCAACATTTTCATCGGAACATGAGGCCGCATTTTAAATGCCCCATTTCTTTATGCACTTTATCAATTTAGTTTATTCCTTGATATCACAAGATGGCAAAATTATTAGGCACGTTAATCCATCTGTAGGTTTATATCATTCAACTAGAAAATATGTAATTATGGTTAGAGCAAATTAAAGTAGAATCTAGAATGCCATTGATGACAAGATCTAGATAGCGGCGTGGGGCTGCAACAGCGGCACCGCCCTTCTTTTGAGTAATATGAGGCAACATCCTCCAAATTCCAACATTTCATTATATTCAAAAACTATAATTCTTTAACATATTACTTTCACATGTTTAACTTCCATCCAGTCATATTTACTGTATTTAATGGATTATCATAATTGTTAATGGGACAAATGCCTACGCGCATTCCTAATTCAACTCATCACCCTATCAGATTTATCATATGAATGTTATAAGTAACTGTCTCCAATTAACCTGTTCAACTATCCGCTTGTCACCATAACCAAAATCCTCCTAATTGATACACCTTGCTCTTATAACAAAACTACGTTACGATTGCTCTATCAATCCGATGTGCATTAATTCATGTTAATTTCTCATATTTGTTTTAAAGAAACATCACCTAAATTATCCAAACTCATTCATTTATTATTATTATTAATATGAAATTCTCATGGATAATTACCATATTCTATTTTTCATAAGATCCATTAAATTGTTATGAATATGCCTCCTTAATTCCCCATGTAAATTCTCATACATGAGCATTCCGCATTATCATTTTAAAGAAAATACTTAACCACCAGAAAAATCGAATCATTTTACGATAAATGACAATCAGAACACATCCAAGACGAATTGCATCAAAATGATCAAGAACTACATTTAAATAAACAAATTACCAATAAACTATCTCAAAACGATCGCTAAAAATAACAATGTGCCATAAAAATATGCACGGAACTGTACAACAACAAGTAGTTCCGTGAAGAACTATACAGCCTATTTTCATATATCCTGCTCGTGTTAATTGCCTCTATCAACATACAAAATTTCAGTTTAATTTCTGTAACAGATTCGTAGATATTGAGAACCGTCTAAATATTTCAGATGGTCGCCAGGTTGGATTTTTATTTTTGTAGTATTACATTAAGATTATTGTGTACGTGTGGTATTCAAACTTCAATCGTATGATTAGAACACAAGAAGTAAAAACGAGATTTTAAAATTACGCACCGCAGCCATCTTGTGATTATGCAAACATCATCATCATCATCATCTTGAGCAGTTTACAACCGCTGGTCGGGTCTGCTTGGAACATAAGCCTCTCCATCGTTTCCTGTCCATCCACCATCTCTCGTCATTTACTGTGTCCCAGCACACTCCTCTTTCCTCCACACTCTTCTTAACTCCTTTTGTCCATCTGTCCCTTGGTCTTCCCCTTGGCCTCCTTCCCGTCATTTCCATTCCAAACATCTTCTTCGGTATCCTCTCCTCTTGCATCCTCCTCAAATGTCCATACCATTGCAGCCTAGATCGCTCTATTCTATTTTGCAATGGTTCCTCTCTTACCATCTCCCTGACTCTCTCATTCCTTACTCTGTCCATTCTTGTCACTCCTACCCTACTCCTCTGGAACTTCATCTCCACTGCTCGTATTTTATTCTTGTCCCTTTCCTTCATCACCCATGTTTCTGAACCATATGTCAAAATTGGCACAAAGTAGGTCTTGTAGATGATTCCTTTACATTTTTGTGGTACATCTTTATTCCATATCATCCCCCTAACACTCTTGAAAAATCCATCTGCGCACCTTCCCCTCTCATTTATTTCCATCCTATTGCCTCCCTTTTCTTCAATTATGCTTCCCAAGTACTTGAAGCATTCTACTTTCTGCAACTGCTGTCCTCCAAGTGTTATGCCCATATCCAGTCTGTTCTTCTTCCTCGTTGTGATGACCACTTCACTCTTTTGTGCTGAGAACTTCATCCCATATGATAAGAACTTCATCCCATATGCAAACAATTGAAATAAATTAGATGCCAGTGGATCAATATTTGTATAAGCATTTAAAATGCAACGTTTCACGGCACTCGGATAGTTAATTCGCGAGAAACGTCCATTTAAATATTTATACTTCGCGTCACCACCATGTTGGATTGGTGCTCACCAGGTTACTGAAAGTCCTATAGGTGAACATATGTTCATAGTCTCTATGAACATTTAAAAAAATCAGTTTGGTTGCTGTAAAAGATTCATAGATATTGAGAACCATCTAAATATTTCGGAAGCTCGCCATTTAGGATTGTTATATGTATAGGTTATAGAGTAATGTACCATTCAAGGTCAATTATTGCCTAGGTTCGTTATTCAAACTTTCACTTCGATCGCATGATTGCGACACAAGAAATAAAAAATTTATTTTTAAAATTTCGCACAGCCGCCATCTTGAGGTTATGTAAACAATTGAATTAAATTAGATGGCAGTGCATTACAATCTGCAAAATCATTTACTGTACCACATTTTACTCCGCTCAGAGAGGTAATCAAGAAAAATGTATATTAAAATATTTCAAATTCGCTTGGTCGCCATGTTCGTTTTGTACTTTACAGGTTTATGAAATACACATAGGTAAACTTGTATCAGTACCCTATATCACCGTACAAAATTGCAGGGTGATATCTGTAATAGTTTCGGAGATATAGAATGTCAGTGAAATATTTCGCACTGCCGCCATTTTGAGGTTATGTAAACAATTGAACTAAATTAGATTCCCGTGTATTACAATGTGTATAAACAATTGCTGAACCAAGTTTCATTACGTTTGGATAGTTAAATCGCGAGAAAATTCTATTTAAATGTCTCAAGTTCGCTTGGCCGCCATGTTGGTTTTGTAGCCAACAGGTTTTTGATAGTCTCATGGGTGAACTTCTAGTAGTGACCTTTATCCCCGTACACAATTTCAGGGCGATATCTGTAATAGTTTCGGAGATATTGAATGCTAGTGAAATAATTCGCTCAGCCGCCATGTTGGATTGGTGAGACATAACAAAATTTGAAGGGCACGGTCAAGGTCGCCGGGAATAGCGCTATGAACTTACCGAGATTCATTGAAATCGCTCCAGCCGTTTAGATTTTATTAGGGGGGGGGACACACAACCTCTCTCACACACACACACACACACACACGGACAAAAGGTGATCTCATGAGCCTATTTTTTCAAAATTGAAAATAGGCTAAAAATCAGGATGAAACTCCTGTCTAATTAGAACAGCCGGATGCCTTCTGAAAATAGACTCATTCTACGATATGCCCACCGTGGGTATGCTATCTCAAAAGAAATAAAATAAAATTCGAAGAGTGGACAACATCAAAAAATCCATGCTTATGTCCCAATATAATGCAGAAAATAAAGATCTATGGCG
Organism: Meconema thalassinum; assembly: GCA_946902985.2. Taxonomy (NCBI): domain Eukaryota; kingdom Metazoa; phylum Arthropoda; class Insecta; order Orthoptera; family Tettigoniidae; genus Meconema; species Meconema thalassinum. Next base: position 595,462,183 of record OX336388.2, on the reverse strand, counting down.
TGTAAAACGATTCCTACATGGTTGAATGGTATAGTCTAAGGTCTGATATTCACCGGTACTAGATATTAAGAATAGAATAAGGGGCTCACGTCCATTTCAGATGTTCTTGAAGAATGTCCGAGTTCCTGCGGAATGCCCTTAGTCTGAGCATAAAATCCCACGCGATCCTCCGCACACGGAAATGTGTACAGGTCAACCTCATGGCTCCACTGGTCTAAGTCCCAAGTATCCAGATGTCAGCATCCATCGTACACCCAATTCATATTTAACGCACCATAATACTGGCTCGACTCATGGTAGATTTCAAAAGTTCATACCGGCGTATCCCTACAATGACGTCCTGATCGGATTGTCTTAACACCATAGCTTCTGCTATGAAAAAGCACGTGTCTAATACTGTCACTGATTTTACGACAATCACCCGGTGTTTTACCGTCCCGAAATATTTCCGAATAGTCACAGTAATGTTCCCGGTTACTTGATTGTAATCCTTCTGTAGTTATCGCAGTACGCTTACACACCTGTTTAGCCTTAATTCCATGTCAATTGCTAGCCGGAAATCTACCCTGGTATGAGGTATTATATTCACATAACTCAAGTAAGGAGTTATTTCCAGCTCATATGCCTTAATATACTGTGAGCTCGGGCCATACACAACACAACCTAACATTTACAAAAGCTAGTCCCATCTAGTAAAACTATCCTGAGCACATTTGAACAATGCCTCGTTTGTAGGCTAATTTTGACTTCCAGGTCAGGTACTCGTAACTTAAGATTGATTAAGCCGCCCGCTTATGCTCGGATTAACTGTACAAACACGACTGTGTCTGTCATTACAGCTGCCTGCTTGACCCTGCAAATCGTCAGGTGTTAGCATACTTACGCGCATCGCCGTCCGCGCATCTCTACCAGTCTGCAACCTACGGCAGTGAAACTCAGTCAGGCGCTCGCTTCAAATTCCAAATATAGCCGTGACAAAAAACAACATCTCCATAACCAGCAACTGACGCTCTTTCACACGGTTAAATCCGCCCTACACATGGCCAAAAATTAAAATCCCCATTTTTATTTTTAGGGTTGTTTTTTCGGTCTTCTTCATATCTGGTTCTTCTAAAATACATCTTGAGATTCGCTGCGCTGAATGTTCCCACGGTGATACCAGATACAATATCCACAACACGGTAACTACCATTACCTAAGCTCTGGGCTATCCGAAATGGTCCATTATACAAACTGGCAAACTTGGAAAAGACTGTATTGCTAACATCAGATGGAGTAGGCTTCCTGATCAATACCAAAGTTCCCTCTCTCAAAGGATCTCTAAATCTTCTTCCTCTAACCCTTCTGTTCCGTTTCTCTGCCTGTCTCCGTAATCTTCCTAAGGCTTCCATTTCACGTCCTCTCCTGTTAGGCTGTATCTCAGGAGGAATAGGTACGATTCCGTCCCACGGTCGTATAGGTTTTTCTCCAAGATGTAGTACTCAAGGAATATGCCCCGTGCTTTCATGTACGGTGGAATTAATCGAATTCATCATAATAGGAACCACATCCATCCATCGCCAATGTTCGTTTGCACAATAAAGACGACAAAACTTCGCTATTTCTGACATGAGACGTTCGGCCAGGTTACTCTCTGGATGTCATATTGAACACAATACCTGTGTGATATCCAGCTCTCTCATAGCATTCCTAAACTCCCAGGATGTGAATTGGGACCCATGGTCTGATAACAAAAATTCTGGTTTACCCGCAACGGGAATAACACTTTCTTTAATCCTCTTTATTATATATCTGGAGTTCGCCTTCTGAATCGGATGGATCATCGTAAACTTACTGAAAACATCAACCGTGACCAAAATGTATCGGTTACCTCACTTGGACTCAGGTAGAGGTCCGTAGATATCGGTAGCATACAACTCACATGGCTTCGATGGAATAATAGGCCTAGGTTCCTCCCTCAACAAATGCGTGTTGTGTTTGCTGCGTTGACACAAATCACAGGTCCTGATGACCTCTCGGACAGTATTTCTCAAATGATCGCAAGTGAACTTCTCCATTATCAAACATACCACTTTGTCCACTCCAGTGTGACCTGAGCTTCTATGAGCTAACCATATTATATCTTCCTGTAATCTAGGCGGAATTACAATTCGTAATTTAGTGTGTTCGGAATCAATGAACTTGTATATGATGCCATTCAACAATACATAATCTCTAGCCACCCTTTCCATACCTAGTGGTGTATTCCTGGAATACACGGTAAGATAGAGTATTTTTAATGCTCTTTGCTTGTTCATTCCTTCCTTTTTCTCAAACACCAACAGTGATCTCCTATGTTCTCTTTGCTGTTTAGGGTTCTCATGTTATTCGTGAGTCTGTTCTAGATATATATCTTCCATGACTCACCTAGCGTCATCTAGCAGCGAATCTCTGAAGTTCCTCAATTCTTCCCGGTGCAAGAGGACTTCGTTATCAATCTGGCCACCAGATCTGGTCGCCATCGCCAGCTATCATCTCCGTGATCAAGAGAACTTCGTCTACTTTTTCACCCACCAGGCTGCGATAGTGTCGCCTACTATCAACTCTTTGAAGACCATCTTATCAACAGAATTTAACCTTAAATGTTGGTTATGCTTATATGTTTTCCTTTTGTCTCCTACCCCCACTCTTTTCCCTTTCCTGGTCCCTCTGCGCTTCGCTGAGTGGGTCTCACTTGTACGTCGGCAGTCGACTTAGTCAGTCAAGGCTCAACTAGAGCCAGCCTCCTGAACTAAAAGAGGCATTCTTTAGATTCCACGCCATGTTGGAACTTTAATCGTCAAAGGGAACTTCATCATCGCTATGAAGCAAAGATAAGTACAGACTTCAAGTTTTAACCTCATTCTCATCGTCTTTTAACAACTACGTGCTTTTAATAATCATTTATAGGCAGTGTGAGATTACTTATTTGTGGCAATAATCATCCTTCGCCGGATTTTCCATATTGAGCTTTGTCTGTCTAAGCCAATCTTCGTAAAAGCTGCATTTCTGATGCTTATTAAATGAGAGATCTTCTCACAACGTGGGATATTATTGAATACCCACTGTCTATAAAATATTAAGCTCGTTCCACCGCTGGAATAACTTTGGCCCTATTCTTCTATTAGGATCGTTCTGGAACCTTCCAGAATCTGCACTCTATCTACAAGTCGTGCCTTCATGTATTTTCCACTCACTTGTGGGGATACTATTTATAAATGAGGAATCTTCCTTATAAATTACTGCTCAATAGCTAGTGTTTCTTCCTCCGTTGGAATTTTCTCTGGCGTATTTAATGATAATCTACAACCTTCTCAAGCAATAGACTCTCGCCTATCCAGTGTAACTAGTTATTTTCCATAATTGCAATAACTTTCTTGGCCATAAACTTTTGCGCTACTACAGTGAACTTTTCATCCATTTCAACAGACTATAGTGAAAACCAGTGCTTGTTCAACATTTCTACCGCGTCGCGATCGTCCGATTATTATAAATACGGCCATGAACATTTACCTTCCATCCAAGTTGATCTTCCCTAAACACCTTACTAACAACCCAAAATAAAATTGTTACTTTAGGTCTTTTTCAATGAGGTGTCACGCTAAAGAAGTGCCCTCCCACTTTTGCTTACATGTAATTAATTAACTTCTGCATAACTACATGTCTTGTACACGTTTCTAATATCTTGTTTCTCCCTTCTAATTAGGGAATACAATTCTTTCAACTCATAAGTGAGTTTTTTCTAGGTTTCACGAAAGGGAAACTTGCCCCATTTGTCTCGTGATTCCTACTTAAACATAGGAGGTCTAGAACCTTCCTTTTGACTTTCTCTTCAGGTTTCACAGTAAGTGACCTGCCCTATTTGTGTAATTACAAAAAGTAATTCAGCTTCAATACAAGAAGTTATAGGAACTTCTCTTTTATTGTACCTGCTTTTTGTTGTTGTTACTTTCGAATTTGTTACTCTTTTCAAGATATTTACCCAGAATTTCTTAAAGTACTCACCTTGTACTCTATTTATTGTCAAACTTTTATCACTTTAATTGTCTTTAAATTTTGTATTTTATCTTCGCTATTTCAAATTCTTGCGAGGATTTTATAAAGGTTTGAAACCTAATGAATTGTTAATTGCCTGGCGCAAACTTTAAATTTTTTCTGAGGTCTGCGACCCCAAATTGTTAACAAAATTGAAAATATATCTTTGTTAAATTCATCAAATTCTTTTGAATTGTTAAATAAATTCAGAGTTACTTTTCGCTTTTTCATTTTTCTAGTATAACAGTTAGGCAAGATCCTGGCTTTCCTAACTCTTCCTAGGTTCATGCCCTACTTAATGCAAATAAATCTCTTAATAGGGTTTTCACCACTTGTTGCATTTGAACAAGAACTCTTAGGCATAACTGATGTCAAACTCTCCTCCTATTTCTCCATCCTTTTTCTTTGGTCCGAAACCCATCTCCTTCTCTTTATCATCTTCCCTTGGTGGTTAGGTTATTCCTCAGCCAATAATCTAACCAAAATTTGGTCCCAGAAACTCGGGAGAGTCCATTTGTTATTTTTTATTCTTTTTCAAGGGTATTTGACAATACTTTGCAAATTATTCATATCTGCTTTGAATCTTTCAGCTATAACTACATCGTGCAATGCCTGTGAAGTGGAAAGAGGCCGCTCCTGTCTCCTATGGTGTGTCCCTTTCTTTCAACTTATTTGCTGCTGCCAACCTGACAACATTTCCGAGTTTTCACAGTTTCGTAAGTTGTACTTTAATTTACCTACTTTGTCATGGCTCCTACTGAAAAGGAAAAGGATGAAACTCTCATTGCTAGACGTTCTTCCTACAAAGGGCAACTTACCAGATTTAGAAATTTCATTAACAAAATTAATCCCGCCGAGTGCGATCTAGACATCTTGACACAACGCCTTAATTTTTACGAATGGTCCTATGATTACTACGATCAAATTCAAACCGAGATTGAATCCGATTGCCCAGAACTTCAATCGGATCGGGACGAGTTTGAACCCTTGTATTTAGAAGGGAATGCCAAGGCCCACCAACTGATCCGCAGTATCTCAGAACCGGACACTAGGGTCATCAATCCGGCCCAGTTCGCACCCGCTTCTGTTCATAAGGACAAACCGAAACCTTTAATTCCTAAGATAAGCCTACCTCACTTCTCAGGCCAGGAAGGTGAATGGTATTCCTTTTACGAACTTTACTGCTCACTTATTCATGAAAACTCAGACGTTGTCGACATTCATAAGTTCTATTTCCTGCGTGCGTTCTTGGAAGGCGAGGCCTTGGCCTTGGTTGAGTCACTGCCTTTAAGCGCAGATAACTACCGCATCGCCTTTAATCTCCTTAAAGAGAGATATGGTAATTTACGTTTGTGTGTTGCTCGCCACATCCGCTGTCTGTTCAACCTGCCAGTCGTCAAACCTAATGACGTCACCTCTTTAAGAGACCTGTTAGACTCCATGCAATTAAATGTTAGAGCGTTATATACACTCAAGCAGCCAGTCCAAACTTGGGACACCATCCTTATTCATCTAGCTACATCCAGATTCGATTTTTCGACATTAAAGGCTTGGGAGATCGAACTCACTCGCAAGGAGGAATATTCGTTTGAACACCTTATCTCGTTTCTGAACAGCCGGTGCCAAGTCCTTACAGCACTCTCATTTCAGTGCGAAAATGTCGAAACGAGTCATCAGTGTCACATTCTTGAGAAAAAACTTGTCTCCTCAAATGGTCATCAGCCCCCATCTGTCGAGAACAAGCAAATCCGTTCTGATTCTTTCAACCATCCAAGAGAACATATCAGGCCGCTCAGCAAATCTTTAAAATGCACGCTCTGTAAAAAGTTTCCCACTTTGTACTCGTGCAAATCCTTTAAAGAATTGTCTGTTGAAGACCGAAGGAAATTTATCTTCAATAGTAAACATTGCTTCAACTGCTTGTCACCTAAGCATTCTTCTTCTAACTGTACGTCTTCCAACATCTGTTTTCATTGCAAAAAACCGCACCATTCCTTATTGCACGTTCATGATCAATCGAGGTCACCAGTATCCGCTTCTTTAAACTCCATGCAGAGCAGCTCTGAACAAACTAATGCTTCTTCCTGCATTTCTAACGCCGAAACTTCTCACAGTGCGCAAGTACTTTTGTCCACTGTACAATTCGAAATCCAAGATAAATTTGGAAATTGGTTTCGAACCCGCGGTCTTCTCGATTCCGCTTCAACCCACAACTTTGTTTCGCAATCGTTAATTAAAAAACTAGGTCTTTCTTCATCACATACTTCCATCAATGTATCCGGCATTGACAATTTGAAAACTCAAACCTTGCAGTCTTCAAAATTGAAAATCAGAGACATTTGTCAAAGAAACACCAATCTTAACTTAAACTGTCTCATCCTTACCAGTATTGGCAAGGACACTCCTAGCAGCTCTATCAATACTTCCGGTTTAAAGATTCCTTCGCACTTAAGGTTAGCTGATCTTCAGTTTAATGCTCAAGGTCCCATTGATGTACTTTTCAGTGCCAATGTTTTCTGGATATGCCTTCGTAAACAGGTTCGCAAGTTATCCTCAAACGTGGTCGCCAGAGACACCGATTTTGGTTGGGTTATTACTGGTGAAATCCAACATCCCAGTCTTTAAACCAAATCGCAATGTCATTTTGTTACTGCTGATATAAATCCCTTTTTTGAAAAGAAAAAAAAAACACTTATGGTTTCGATCGCGATATATTTGAAAAATACTTGCCGAAACGATGTCTTATTGTAAACAACTACGCAACCTTTGTAAGTTGTTTAAATGGTTTTGCCTTCTTCCCGCATAAAATGGAAATTCAAGTTCGCCTCGCCTTGTGTTACTTCGTTTACCTTCTCATGTCATTTTTTATAGCAGGTAATTGCTTAAACTTTCTATCGAAAACTATCTTCCCCTTGTGTAAAACCATGGCTATCAGTCACCATCATTTCGCTGTAAGCTATGTTTCACTTCTTTCGCTATTTAGTAGGATGGCCAGCTGGCTCCTTCCCCCTTCCTCACAAATGGAAGCCGCTTTTGAAACCGCTTGAAAATATGAATTCTCTAGCATCTAGAATAACTATTCATACGCATAAACTGCTTCTCAATGTCCCAGCTTCTCTTCTTTGTTCGGAAGAATTAAGCTTTTTTTCTGTTGAAAATTGTCGGATTCCGTGATCCTCAAAATTATGCGAAATTGATTTCCTACTTTATTTCATGTCTCTAAATTGGTTTTTCACGTCCAAGCCACGAATGGCTGCATGTCGTGTCACTTGAATATCCGCTTTAAGTCACAGCTGATTGCACTAGTTTTGTTTGTTTATTTCGAACTCCTTGTTTGTCAATCTTGTTTGTATACAAGCTCGGGTAAGGCCAAGCTGCCGCTTATTTCCTTTATGCTTGCCAAAGGTCAGAGCAAGATTTCCTTATCTCAACTCTGGCTGACTGCCAACCATTGTCTTGCGAGTTGCTTCCGTAAGTTCAGAAGCTGCTCACCTCCTTCCCAAAATAAACTTGTTCCGGTCAAGGACTCTTTCAGCTATTTATATTCGTTATCTCGCTGTACTATGTGGGTCAAGGTCGTTCATGCCTATGTCTCCCACTTACTTCCGCCCGTATCTTATAGCTGCTTCGATTCCTGTTTCATAACATCGTTGCATATTTTTTACGCGCTCATGTATTGCACCTTGCTTACATATTTTGCACCTTTACTGTTCATTGAAGAACAAACTTGTTTTTTCTCGTGGTTACATTCGATGAGTTTTTGTATGTATGCTTGTCACGTCACGTTTCTCGCCGACTTAAGTATTTTTCTGATTAACCCCTTTGATGCTTATTATAACTTGAGGTCATTGTTTATGGCTACTAGATTGTTGTTACCTATAGCGTTCTTGCCTCCTACTCGCATAGTTCCTTTGTTTATTTGGTATATTCTTATCATTAATAGATGTACTTGTTTCTATACGCTTTGTTTAAACTTGTCAATTCTCCTTTCGCATCTTATCGTAATCTTTACTAGAGCTTTATTTCACGCAGCTTGTAGCTACTTTGTGATTGAAGGTGTTGTTAATTCTCGCCCTCTAATTCCACTTTCCATTAACCCTGATGACCTACTTCCACTCACACCTGGTCACTTCCTTATATGCACTTCTCTTTCTGCCCCTCCTCCCCTTTCCAACTCTTACAGGGATTCTAATTTACCTATTGTTTGGTGTAAACTTGAAGCCCTTCGCAATTCTTTCTGGAAGAGGTGGAACTTGGAATATTTAACTTCCTTGCAAAAAGACAGAAGTGGTATCTTTCCAATCCCGACATCAAAGTGGCGGACTTGGTCCTGGTTAGGGTGGTTTCTCCTCCCCTGGTCTGGATTTCTGGTAGAGTGACCGAGTGTTATCCTGGAAGGGATGGGAGAGTCAGGGTGACCAGAATCTTGACCACTAACGGTCAGATCACAAGACCACTGTCTTTAATTGCTCCATTACTTTTAAATGTTTAATTGTTTATCCTGCTCTCTGTTGGTGTTTTCCCCTCCCTTCCTTTTTCTCAAACACCAACAGTGATCTCCTATGTTCTCTTTGCTGTTTAGGGTTCTCATGTTATTCGTGAGTCTGTTCTAGATATATATCTTCCATGACTCACCTAGCGTCATCTAGCAGCGAATCTCTGAAGTTCCTCAATTCTTCCCGGTGCAAGAGGACTTCGTTATCAATCTTGCCACCAGATCTCGTCGCCACCGCCAGCTATCATCTCCGTGATCAAGAGAACTTCGTCTACTTTTTCACCCACCAGGCTGCGATAGTGTCGCCTACTATCAACTCTTTGAAGACCATCTTATCAAGAGAATTTAACTTTAAATGTTGGTTAGCTTATATGTTTTCCTTTTGTCTCCTACCCCCACTCTTTTCCCTTTCCTGGTCCCTCTGCGCTTCGCTGAGTGGGTCTCACTTGTACGTCGGCAGTCGACTTAGTCAGTCAAGGCTCAACTAGAGCCAGCCTCCTGAACTAAAAGAGGCATTCTTTAGATTCCACGCCATGTTGGAACTTTAATCGTCAAAGGGAACTTCATCATCGCTATGAAGCAAAGATAAGTACAGACTTCAAGTTTTAACCTCATTCTCATCGTCTTTTAACAACTACGTGCTTTTAATAATCATTTATAGGCAGTGTGAGATTACTTATTTGTGGCAATAATCATCCTTCGCCGGATTTTCCATATTGAGCTTTGTCTGTCTAAGCCAATCTTCGTAAAAGCTGCATTTCTGATGCTTATTAAATGAGAGATCTTCTCACAACGTGGGATATTATTGAATACCCACTGTCTATAAAATATTAAGCTCGTTCCACCGCTGGAATAACTTTGGCCCTATTCTTCTATTAGGATCGTTCTGGAACCTTCCAGAATCTGCACTCTATCTACAAGTCGTGCCTTCATGTATTTTCCACTCACTTGTGGGGATACTATTTATAAATGAGGAATCTTCCTTATAAATTACTGCTCAATAGCTAGTGTTTCTTCCTCCGTTGGAATTTTCTCTGGCGTATTTAATGATAATCTACAACCTTCTCAAGCAATAGACTCTCGCCTATCCAGTGTAACTAGTTATTTTCCATAATTGCAATAACTTTCTTGGCCATAAACTTTTGCGCTACTACAGTGAACTTTTCATCCATTTCAACAGACTATAGTGAAAACCAGTGCTTGTTCAACATTTCTACCGCGTCGCGATCGTCCGATTATTATAAATACGGCCATGAACATTTACCTTCCATCCAAGTTGATCTTCCCTAAACACCTTACTAACAACCCAAAATAAAATTGTTACTTTAGGTCTTTTTCAATGAGGTGTCACGCTAAAGAAGTGCCCTCCCACTTTTGCTTACATGTAATTAATTAACTTCTGCATAACTACATGTCTTGTACACGTTTCTAATATCTTGTTTCTCCCTTCTAATTAGGGAATACAATTCTTTCAACTCATAAGTGAGTTTTTTCTAGGTTTCACGAAAGGGAAACTTGCCCCATTTGTCTCGTGATTCCTACTTAAACATAGGAGGTCTAGAACCTTCCTTTTGACTTTCTCTTCAGGTTTCACAGTAAGTGACCTGCCCTATTTGTGTAATTACAAAAAGTAATTCAGCTTCAATACAAGAAGTTATAGGAACTTCTCTTTTATTGTACCTGCTTTTTGTTGTTGTTACTTTCGAATTTGTTACTCTTTTCAAGATATTTACCCAGAATTTCTTAAAGTACTCACCTTGTACTCTATTTATTGTCAAACTTTTATCACTTTAATTGTCTTTAAATTTTGTATTTTATCTTCGCTATTTCAAATTCTTGCGAGGATTTTATAAAGGTTTGAAACCTAATGAATTGTTAATTGCCTGGCGCAAACTTAAAATTTTTTCTGAGGTCTGCGACCCCAAATTGTTAACAAAATTGAAAATATATCTTTGTTAAATTCATCAAATTCTTTTGAATTGTTAAATAAATTCAGAGTTACTTTTCGCTTTTTCATTTTTCTAGTATAACAGTTAGGCAAGATCCTGGCTTTCCTAACTCTTCCTAGGTTCATGCCCTACTTAATGCAAATAAATCTCTTAATAGGGTTTTCACCACTTGTTGCATTTGAACAAGAACTCTTAGGCATAACTGATGTCAAACTCTCCTCCTATTTCTCCATCCTTTTTCTTTGGTCCGAAACCCATCTCCTTCTCTTTATCATCTTCCCTTGGTGGTTAGGTTATTCCTCAGCCAATAATCTAACCAAAATTTGGTCCCAGAAACTCGGGAGAGTCCATTTGTTATTTTTTATTCTTTTTCAAGGGTATTTGACAATACTTTGCAAATTATTCATATCTGCTTTGAATCTTTCAGCTATAACTACATCGTGCAATGCCTGTGAAGTGGAAAGAGGCCGCTCCTGTCTCCTATGGTGTGTCCCTTTCTTTCAACTTATTTGCTGCTGCCAACCTGACAACATTTCCGAGTTTTCACAGTTTCGTAAGTTGTACTTTAATTTACCTACTTTGTCATGGCTCCTACTGAAAAGGAAAAGGATGAAACTCTCATTGCTAGACGTTCTTCCTACAAAGGGCAACTTACCAGATTTAGAAATTTCATTAACAAAATTAATCCCGCCGAGTGCGATCTAGACATCTTGACACAACGCCTTAATTTTTACGAATGGTCCTATGATTACTACGATCAAATTCAAACCGAGATTGAATCCGATTGCCCAGAACTTCAATCGGATCGGGACGAGTTTGAACCCTTGTATTTAGAAGGGAATGCCAAGGCCCACCAACTGATCCGCAGTATCTCAGAACCGGACACTAGGGTCATCAATCCGGCCCAGTTCGCACCCGCTTCTGTTCATAAGGACAAACCGAAACCTTTAATTCCTAAGATAAGCCTACCTCACTTCTCAGGCCAGGAAGGTGAATGGTATTCCTTTTACGAACTTTACTGCTCACTTATTCATGAAAACTCAGACGTTGTCGACATTCATAAGTTCTATTTCCTGCGTGCGTTCTTGGAAGGCGAGGCCTTGGCCTTGGTTGAGTCACTGCCTTTAAGCGCAGATAACTACCGCATCGCCTTTAATCTCCTTAAAGAGAGATATGGTAATTTACGTTTGTGTGTTGCTCGCCACATCCGCTGTCTGTTCAACCTGCCAGTCGTCAAACCTAATGACGTCACCTCTTTAAGAGACCTGTTAGACTCCATGCAATTAAATGTTAGAGCGTTATATACACTCAAGCAGCCAGTCCAAACTTGGGACACCATCCTTATTCATCTAGCTACATCCAGATTCGATTTTTCGACATTAAAGGCTTGGGAGATCGAACTCACTCGCAAGGAGGAATATTCGTTTGAACACCTTATCTCGTTTCTGAACAGCCGGTGCCAAGTCCTTACAGCACTCTCATTTCAGTGCGAAAATGTCGAAACGAGTCATCAGTGTCACATTCTTGAGAAAAAACTTGTCTCCTCAAATGGTCATCAGCCCCCATCTGTCGAGAACAAGCAAATCCGTTCTGATTCTTTCAACCATCCAAGAGAACATATCAGGCCGCTCAGCAAATCTTTAAAATGCACGCTCTGTAAAAAGTTTCCCACTTTGTACTCGTGCAAATCCTTTAAAGAATTGTCTGTTGAAGACCGAAGGAAATTTATCTTCAATAGTAAACATTGCTTCAACTGCTTGTCACCTAAGCATTCTTCTTCTAACTGTACGTCTTCCAACATCTGTTTTCATTGCAAAAAACCGCACCATTCCTTATTGCACGTTCATGATCAATCGAGGTCACCAGTATCCGCTTCTTTAAACTCCATGCAGAGCAGCTCTGAACAAACTAATGCTTCTTCCTGCATTTCTAACGCCGAAACTTCTCACAGTGCGCAAGTACTTTTGTCCACTGTACAATTCGAAATCCAAGATAAATTTGGAAATTGGTTTCGAACCCGCGGTCTTCTCGATTCCGCTTCAACCCACAACTTTGTTTCGCAATCGTTAATTAAAAAACTAGGTCTTTCTTCATCACATACTTCCATCAATGTATCCGGCATTGACAATTTGAAAACTCAAACCTTGCAGTCTTCAAAATTGAAAATCAGAGACATTTGTCAAAGAAACACCAATCTTAACTTAAACTGTCTCATCCTTACCAGTATTGGCAAGGACACTCCTAGCAGCTCTATCAATACTTCCGGTTTAAAGATTCCTTCGCACTTAAGGTTAGCTGATCTTCAGTTTAATGCTCAAGGTCCCATTGATGTACTTTTCAGTGCCAATGTTTTCTGGATATGCCTTCGTAAACAGGTTCGCAAGTTATCCTCAAACGTGGTCGCCAGAGACACCGATTTTGGTTGGGTTATTACTGGTGAAATCCAACATCCCAGTCTTTAAACCAAATCGCAATGTCATTTTGTTACTGCTGATATAAATCCCTTTTTTGAAAAGAAAAAAAAAAACACTTATGGTTTCGATCGCGATATATTTGAAAAATACTTGCCGAAACGATGTCTTATTGTAAACAACTACGCAACCTTTGTAAGTTGTTTAAATGGTTTTGCCTTCTTCCCGCATAAAATGGAAATTCAAGTTCGCCTCGCCTTGTGTTACTTCGTTTACCTTCTCATGTCATTTTTTATAGCAGGTAATTGCTTAAACTTTCTATCGAAAACTATCTTCCCCTTGTGTAAAACCATGGCTATCAGTCACCATCATTTCGCTGTAAGCTATGTTTCACTTCTTTCGCTATTTAGTAGGATGGCCAGCTGGCTCCTTCCCCCTTCCTCACAAATGGAAGCCGCTTTTGAAACCGCTTGAAAATATGAATTCTCTAGCATCTAGAATAACTATTCATACGCATAAACTGCTTCTCAATGTCCCAGCTTCTCTTCTTTGTTCGGAAGAATTAAGCTTTTTTTCTGTTGAAAATTGTCGGATTCCGTGATCCTCAAAATTATGCGAAATTGATTTCCTACTTTATTTCATGTCTCTAAATTGGTTTTTCACGTCCAAGCCACGAATGGCTGCATGTCGTGTCACTTGAATATCCGCTTTAAGTCACAGCTGATTGCACTAGTTTTGTTTGTTTATTTCGAACTCCTTGTTTGTCAATCTTGTTTGTATACAAGCTCGGGTAAGGCCAAGCTGCCGCTTATTTCCTTTATGCTTGCCAAAGGTCAGAGCAAGATTTCCTTATCTCAACTCTGGCTGACTGCCAACCATTGTCTTGCGAGTTGCTTCCGTAAGTTCAGAAGCTGCTCACCTCCTTCCCAAAATAAACTTGTTCCGGTCAAGGACTCTTTCAGCTATTTATATTCGTTATCTCGCTGTACTATGTGGGTCAAGGTCGTTCATGCCTATGTCTCCCACTTACTTCCGCCCGTATCTTATAGCTGCTTCGATTCCTGTTTCATAACATCGTTGCATATTTTTTACGCGCTCATGTATTGCACCTTGCTTACATATTTTGCACCTTTACTGTTCATTGAAGAACAAACTTGTTTTTTCTCGTGGTTACATTCGATGTGTTTTTGTATGTATGCTTGTCACGTCACGTTTCTCGCCGACTTAAGTATTTTTCTGATTAACCCCTTTGATGCTTATTATAACTTGAGGTCATTGTTTATGGCTACTAGATTGTTGTTACCTATAGCGTTCTTGCCTCCTACTCGCATAGTTCCTTTGTTTATTTGGTATATTCTTATCATTAATAGATGTACTTGTTTCTATACGCTTTGTTTAAACTTGTCAATTCTCCTTTCGCATCTTATCGTAATCTTTACTAGAGCTTTATTTCACGCAGCTTGTAGCTACTTTGTGATTGAAGGTGTTGTTAATTCTCGCCCTCTAATTCCACTTTCCATTAACCCTGATGACCTACTTCCACTCACACCTGGTCACTTCCTTATATGCACTTCTCTTTCTGCCCCTCCTCCCCTTTCCAACTCTTACAGGGATTCTAATTTACCTATTGTTTGGTGTAAACTTGAAGCCCTTCGCAATTCTTTCTGGAAGAGGTGGAACTTGGAATATTTAACTTCCTTGCAAAAAGACAGAAGTGGTATCTTTCCAATCCCGACATCAAAGTGGCGGACTTGGTCCTGGTTAGGGTGGTTTCTCCTCCCCTGGTCTGGATTTCTGGTAGAGTGACCGAGTGTTATCCTGGAAGGGATGGGAGAGTCAGGGTGACCAGAATCTTGACCACTAACGGTCAGATCACAAGACCACTGTCTTTAATTGCTCCATTACTTTTAAATGTTTAATTGTTTATCCTGCTCTCTGTTGGTGTTTTCCCCTCCCTTCCTTTTTCTCAAACACCAACAGTGATCTCCTATGTTCTCTTTGCTGTTTAGGGTTCTCATGTTATTCGTGAGTCTGTTCTAGATATATATCTTCCATGACTCACCTAGCGTCATCTAGCAGCGAATCTCTGAAGTTCCTCAATTCTTCCCGGTGCAAGAGGACTTCGTTATCAATCTTGCCACCAGATCTCGTCGCCACCGCCAGCTATCATCTCCGTGATCAAGAGAACTTCGTCTACTTTTTCACCCACCAGGCTGCGATAGTGTCGCCTACTATCAACTCTTTGAAGACCATCTTATCAAGAGAATTTAACTTTAAATGTTGGTTAGCTTATATGTTTTCCTTTTGTCTCCTACCCCCACTCTTTTCCCTTTCCTGGTCCCTCTGCGCTTCGCTGAGTGGGTCTCACTTGTACGTCGGCAGTCGACTTAGTCAGTCAAGGCTCAACTAGAGCCAGCCTCCTGAACTAAAAGAGGCATTCTTTAGATTCCACGCCATGTTGGAACTTTAATCGTCAAAGGGAACTTCATCGTCGCTATGAAGCAAAGATAAGTACAGACTTCAAGTTTTAACCTCATTCTCATCGTCTTTTAACAACTACATGCTTTTAATAATCATTTATAGGCAGTGTGAGATTACTTATTTGTGGCAATAATCATCCTTCGCCGGATTTTCCATATTGAGCTTTGTCTGTCTAAGCCAATCTTCGTAAAAGCTGCATTTCTGATGCGTATTAAATGAGAGATCTTCTCACAACGTGGGATATTATTGAATACCCACTGTCTATAAAATATTAAGCTCGTTCCACCGCTGGAATAACTTTGGCCCTATTCTTCTATTAGGATCGTTCTGGAACCTTCCAGAATCTGCACTCTATCTACAAGTCGTGCCATCATGTATTTTCCACTCACTTGTGGGAATACTATTTATAAATGAGGAATCTTCCTTATAAATTACTGCTCAATAGCTAATGTTTCTTCCTTCGTTGGAATTTTCTCTGGCGTATTTAATGATAATCTACAACCTTCTCAAGCAATAGACTCTCGCCTATCCAGTGTAACTACGTAGTTATTTTCCATAATTGCAATAACTTTCTTGGCCATAAACTTTTGCGCTACTACAGTGAACTTTTCATCCATTTCAACAGACTATAGTGAAAACCAGTGCTTGTTCAACATTTCTACCGCGTCGCGATCGTCCGATTATTATAAATACGGCCATGAACATTTACCTTCCATCCCAGTTGATCTTTCCTAAACCCCTTACTAACAATCCAAAATAAAATTGTTACTTTAGGTCTTTTTCAATGAGGTGTCACGCTTAAGAAGTGCCCTCCCACTTTTGCTTACATGTAATTAATTAACTTCTGCATAACTACATGTCTTGTACACGTTTCTAATTATCTTGTTTCTCACTTCTAATTAGGGAATACAATTCTTTCAACTTATAAGTGAGTTATTTCTAGGTTCCACGAAAGGGAAACTTGCCCCATTTGTCTCGTGATTCCTACTTAAACATAGGAGGTCTAGAACCTTCCTTTTGACTTTCTCTTCAGGTTTCACAGTAAGTGACCTGCCCTATTGGTGTAATTACAAAAAGTAATTCAGCTTCAATACAAGAAGTTATAGGAACTTCTCTTTTATTCTACCTGCTTTTTGTTGTTGTTACTTTCGAATTTGATACTCTTTTCAAGATATTTACCCAGAATTTCTTAAATTACACACCTTGTATTCGATTTATTGTCAAACTTTAATCACTTTAATTGTCTTTAAATTTTGTATTTTATCTTCGCTATTTCAAATTCTTGCGAGGATTTTATAAAGGCTTGAAACCTAATGAATTGTTAATTGCCTGGCGCAAACTTTAAATTTTTTCTGAGGTCTGCGACCCCAAATTGTTAACGAAATTGAAAATATATATTTGTTAAATTCATCAAATTCTTTTGAATTGTTAAATAAATTAAGAGTTCCTTTTCGCGTTTTCATTTTTCTAGTATAACAGTTAGGTAAGATCCTGGCTTTCCTAACTCTTCCTGGGTTCATGCCCTACTTAATGTAAATAAATCTCTTAATAGGGTTTTCACCTCTTGTTGCATTTGAACAAGAACTCTTAGGCATAACTGATGTCAAACTCTCCTCCTATTTCTCCATCATTTTTCTTTGGTCCGAAACCCATCTCCTTCTCTTTATCATCTTCCCTTGGTGGTTAGGTTATTCCTCAGCCAATAATCTACCCACCTAGGTATTGATCATCTGTAGGATCCATGTCCCTGTGTAGAAATCTGTAAATATTCCTCAAAGGTCCATATCGCTTCTGGGCTTGGGGTATTCTCTCAAGTCTACGCAAAGTATCATCATCTTCTTGCAGGAGGGTTATCGGCAATACTCGAAGAGTAGGTTCCGCAACTCTGCTTAGCAAATCAGCCCCTAAGTTATTCCTTCCTGGTCGATGTTCAATAGTGATGTTAAACTGTTGCACGAATAATGCCCATCTAGTGACCCTGTCACTGGCGAAATTGGTCCACAGTATAAACTCTAGTGCGTGATGGTCAGTTCTGATTATAATCGAATGTGCGAGAAGTAGCTTCTTCCATGTTTCCAATGCATAGATGATCGCTAAAGCTTCTAGTTCAGTAGTATAGTAATTGCATTCTGATGATTTCAATTTTCGACTGATAAAGGATAAATAGTGTCGAGTGTGATCTTCATCCTCTTGGAGTAGTATGGCACCTATCCCTATATTCGATGCATCCGATTCGATAATGAAGTTCTTCTCAAAATCAGGGTTCTCCAACTTGACGCTATTAAGCATTAATTCCTTTGCCTTCTTAAAGGATTCCTCACATAGATCGTTCCATTTCCACTTATTATCTTTTTTTAACAAGTCCTGTAGGGGTGCAACTATCTCCGTGTATTTATGGCAATGTCCCGAAAAAAACTGGCAAGTTCCCAAGAATTGACTTACATGCTTTACCCGAGTAGGTCTGGGAAATTCTGCAATGGCCTGAACTTTTTGTTCATTGGTCTATATCCAAGACAAGTCCAAGAAATCTAATCTCTTTCTTAAAGAATTGGCACTTTTTCAAGTTAACTTTGAAATTTGCTTTCCTCAAGTCCATAAACAAATTCCGTAGATGAACTAAGTGCTGGTCTTCAGTCTCCGATGCTATCAGAATATCATCCACGTAACTTATGACCGTATCCTTGACCGCATTACTTAGGTTCTGATCCAAGGCACGTATCAAAACTGCTCCTGAGGTTTTCATCCCAAATGGAAGTCTTCTATAAACATAAGTCTGTTGTTCGAAAAAAATCCAGTAAACTTCTGAGAATCCTCACTTATCCTTACATGATGGTATGACGATGTCAAATCCACTGTAGAAAACCATTTCTTGTTTTTACATTTCCTTAACAGATCGTTTATCACTGGAGGTCTATTATACTCTGGCAACAGTCTCGAATTCAATGATCTCACGTCTAGGCATATTCTCAAATTTCCATCCGGTTTCTGCACCACCGCTAACGGATTTACATAGGATGTCACACACTTTTTAATTATCTGATCTTTCTCAAGATCCTGAATGATCTCCTTCACCTTAGTCCTGTGCTTTTCTGGAATTTGGTACAGCTTTGCATGATATGGGCTATCATCACATACTTGAATCTTGTACTCAAAGTTCTGAATCTCTCCTGGTGTCATATCAAAGACATCAACGAATTCTTCCAAAAGGTTGGCTATAACTGGAACATGCTCAACTATTTCATTGGCGTCTTCACATATCTCTAAACCTTCAAAAACCTTGGCCTCTCGAACTTCCCATTTCACGATTTTGGAAACATATTGTGTAGTAATTAGTTCTGTTGATTTCCTTGTTCTGAAATCGAAGTTTTTTTTTCGTTTTTACCTGTCGAATTATTTGTCCCAGAAGTACCAGGTTTATTTCTTGCCTCTTCCATTTCCTTCAAATACTGTTTACTTTCTTCTCCTCTTTGCTCAAGGTTCTGCCTCTGTTGATTTTTGAACCTTTCATTATCCGTTCTCTCGTAAGATTTATTGTATCCTGATCTGTCATATGGTCTCGTGTATCCTTGTCTTCTCCACGAATTCCAATTGTTTCCGTATCTTCCTCGCCTTATGTAAGGTTGTCCACTATCTCTTTCTCTTCTATCTTGATAATCCCTCGACGTTTGCTCTTCTCTATTCCGTTCTGGCATGGTTTGGCATTGTCGATCGGCGAAAATAGTATATGCGGCCTGGGACTCTTGCTTTTTACCCCTCTGCTGGTAAAATTGAGCATTAGAATGATCTAGATGTTGCAACACTTCATCAAATTCTTCCATGATCTCAACATTCGCAGAAATGAGACTCCGCTGAACTTCCAAAGGAAACTGTCCAATCAAGGCTGGGATTAACTCGTACGTTGGCATTGGTGGATCTAAGCATTGCAATTTGGCAAGTTGATTTGCAAAGTAATTTGAATATTTGGTCGGCTGCGACGTGGAATACAGCTTGACATATAATTCGGTCCTGATGTTCTGTTGCGTCTCCGGCGACCAAAATTTACGTAAGAGTGCCTGTTCAAATTCGTCATAGGTTCTCAAATTACATCGAAAAGCCCTAAACCATACGAGTGCTGGTCCATCTAAGAATCTACTAATCACTCTCATCTCCCTTTCCTTATTCACCTTAGCATCCTTCAGATAATTTCTTAATTCGCGCAGAAATTCAACAGGAGAGACATATCCAGTCCCTGAAAATTTTATAGGTTTCTCTTCGTAACTTTTAACGAGCGTGATCGGAGTAGAAGTGCGAATAGTAGAAATTTCTTCAGACTTCCCAAACTCTGGCAACCTTTCTCTATTCGAAAAAGCGTTTTCATTTATGCTGTCTTGTTTTGTATCCGCTTTCGATCTATAATCATCAATTTTCTTTTCTAACTCTCAAATGGTCTTCCTGAATTCATACACTTCATCCCTGTTCTGCCTTTCAGTTTCTTCCCCTACTTGACTATCTTTCAACTCCTGTCATTTTTTCAGATTCTCTTCGACAACAGTTTCTTGACCTTCCAATTTCTCTATACTTTCTCTAATGGCTTGAATATCTCCAGATACAACTTGAATCTCTGATGAAAAAGCATTCCTGATCTCTTTGACTTCGACCTGAGTTTCTTTTACAACCTGAGCTTGAATTTCATTAATTACAGTTTCTTTTACTTCATTTTTCAAGTCTGCTACAACTCCTTCCTTTAATTGTTCTACAATTATTTCTCTAAATTCAGAAGTAACTCTCTGCACTACCTGTGTGGCATTTAACGTACTTTCCTTCGTTGTGTTAATCTCTAAGTACGCTAGATCATCTGTTATTTTCCTAACATTATCTACCATTTTATTTTCTAATGATCTAACCATCATTTGAATCTCGTTCTTATGTTGAGCTAACTCTTCCTTCATCGCTTTTCGACTATCTTGTAAACTATCTTTCATAATGCCATAGTTTGCGAATAAATTATCCTTTAAGTTCGTTCCCGAATCCACGATCCTAGCTTCTAAACTTAGGAAACTCTCCTGAGCTCTCCTAGCGTTGTCTCTTATCTTGGTTTCCAATAACACAACTTTATCCTCAATCCTAGCATCTATCGATTCAGACATTATATCATCGAATGATTCTATGTGTCTAGACATCCGGCTTTCTATCGCTTCTATCCTTTCTAACATTTCCGCTTTTAATGAGTTCGAATTTTCTGTGATTTTACATTCTAAACCTGAAATTTTATTTTCTAGAGAAACAGAATTCTCTTTCATTTTATTTTCAATTTTATTTTCTAAAGAGACAGAATTCTCTTTCATTTTATTTTCAAGTATATTTTCTAAAGAGACGAAATTCTCTTTTATTTGTTTTTCCAGAGAAGCAGAATTCTCTGTGATTTTCTGTCCCAACTCCTCCATCATTTAGGAAAGTGGTTCCATGACCACTCACAATAATAATTATAGCACTGGGGTACGATGTCAACTGATGATGGGGAAACTTAATCTAAACTATTAGTACAGTGAATATTCAGACACGACCTTAAATTGACACTTCAATACCGATGACTTATTAAATTTAAAATCTACAATAAATGACCAGAAACAACCACTACAAACCAAACAAATCACTCCAATCTATGAAAACTGCGCATTCATGACCCTGAATCCTACTACAGCAAGAAAAAACACAAATCGACCTCGAATCGAAATTCGGAATCGAATCGTATCAGAAACTGAATCGAACTCGGGCCCACACACGTTGGCAGCCAAAACTCTTCTATCTTACTTTATGTGACCGTTTGACGAACGTCCTACGACCACACAAGTGCGCATCCGAACAACAGTCGAGCACAAAGACTCAAAAACATCTCGGGGTTAACAGTGAGCATTCTACAAAGGTGTAGAATAAAGAAAATAAAAGCTCTGCTGTTCCCCAGATGCACACTACAGCAAGGATAGAAGGCATATTTCAAGAATCATGAATGACCACAGTATCAGTTAAGATAAAATTTGCATCAATTTAATTGATCCATTCAACCATGCTAATCTTTACAAAGGCATCCTCAGGGAGAAAACTAAAACACCACCTGGAAAAAATATCATCCTGCGCTCCTTCTGGGATCCTATACTATTTAATCGCAGGTGTTGAATAACGTTCCAAAAAATATATGCAACGAAAATGTCAACTTTTAAACTTTCATTGTGTTAGAATACCCATGAAATTAATAGTCCATCATGGTATTCTATTATAATTTAAACGATATTTACAGTATTCAAGTTGTGTAGATCACTGATCGTCCTATCACACTTGAATAAAATTTTATTTCTGAAGTTCTACACTTTTCCATATTTCCAAAAATCATGGATAATCCTTTGGGATATTCTCTTCCATGAAACGAGAAGAAATTCCAAAACATACTAGAATTGTTAATTATACAACTTGATGCAAGTCAGACCAAGTCAAACAAAGATGGATCCATTAGAAACATAGTACCATTTATATTTCATTATTCCCACACAAAGAATATTCATTTTAGAAATAATAAATTATGGATCTGTGATCTATCCTCGATAATAAAATAAAATAAGTTATGGGATTAATTATTCAATGATATTAATTGCAACTCAACCTTATTATTCCAACCAATTTCAAACACTTATGGATGATTCGTAGCTATTTCAACATTTTCATCGGAACATGAGGCCGCATTTTAAATGCCCCATTTCTTTATGCACTTTATCAATTTAGTTTATTCCTTGATATCACAAGATGGCAAAATTATTAGGCATGTTAATCTATCTGTAGGTTTATATCACTCAACTAGAAAATATGTAATTATGGTTAGAGCAAATTAAAGTAGAATCTAGAATTCCATTGATGACAAGATCTAGATAGCGGCGTGGGGCTGCAACAACGGCACCGCCCTTCTCTTGAGTAAAATGAGGCAACATCCTCCAAATTCCAACATTTCATTATATTCAACAACTATAATTCTTTAACAGATTACTTTCACATGTTTAACTTCCATCCAGTCATATTTACTGTATTTAATGGATTATCATAATTATTAATGGGACAAATGCCTACGCGCATTCCCAATTCAACTCATCACCCTATCAGATTTATCATATGATTGTTATAAGTAACTGTCTCCAATTAACCTGTTCAATTATCCGCTTGTTACCATAACAAAAATCCTCCTAATTGATACACCTTGCTCTAATAACAAAACTGCGTTACGATTGCTTTATCAATCCGATGTGCATTAATTCATGTTAATTTCTCATATTTGTTTTAAAGAAACATCACCTAAATTATCCAAACTCATTCATTTATTATTATTATTAATATGAAATTCTCATGGATAATTACCATGTTCTATTTTTCATAAGATCCATTAAATTGTTATGAATATGCCTCCTTAATTCCCCATGTAAATTCTCATACATGAGCATTCCGCATTATCATTTTAAAGAAAATCCTTAACCACCAGAAAAATCGAATCATTTTACGATAAATGACAATCAGAACTCATCCAAGACGAATTGCATCAAAATGATCAAGAACTACATTTAAATAAACAAATTACCAATAAACTATCTCAAAACGATCGCTAAAAATAACAATGTACCATAATAATATGCACGGAACTGTACAACAAAAATCAGGATGAAACACCTGTCTAATTAGAACAGCCGGATGCCTTCCGAAAATATACTCATTCTACGATATGCCCACCGTGGATATGCTATCTCAAAAGAAATAAAATAAAATTCGAAGAGTGGACAACATCAATAAGATCCATGCTTATGTCCCAATATAATGCAGAAAATAAAGATCTATGGCATGTAAAACAATTCCTACATGGTTGAATGGTATAGTCTAAGGTCTGATATCCACCGGTACTAGATATTAAGAATAGAATAATGGGCTCACGTCCATTTCAGATGTTCTTGAAGAAGGTCCAAGTTCCTGCGGAATGCCCTTAAGCTGAGCATAAAATACAACGCGATCCTCCGCACACGGAAATGTGTACAGGTCAACCTCATGGCTCCACTGGTCTAAGTCCCAAGCATCCAGACGTCAGCATCCATCGTACACCCAATTCATATTTAACGCACCATAATACTGGCTCGACTCATGGTAGATTTCAAAAGTTCATACCGGCGTATCCCTACCATTACGTCCTGATCGGATTGTCTTAACACCATAGCTTCTGCTATGAAAAAGCACGTGTCTAATACTGTCACTGATTTTACGACAATCACCCGGTGTTTTACCGTCCCGAAATATTTCCGAATAGTCGCAGTAATGTTCCCGGTTACTTGATTGTAATCCTTCTGTAGTTATCGCAGTACGCTTACACACCTGTTTAGCCTTAATTCCATGTCAATTGCTAGCCAGAAATCTACCCTGGTATGAGGTATTATATTCACATAACTCAAGTAAGGAGTTATTTCCAGCTCATATGCCTTAATATGCTGTGAGCTCGGGCCATACCCAACACAACCTTGCATTTACAAAAGCTAGTCCCATCTAATAAAACTATCCTGAGCACATTTGAACAATGCCTCGTTTGTAGGCTAATTTTGGCTTCCAGGTCAGGTACTCGTAACTTAAGATTGATTAAGCCGCCCGCTTATGCACGGATTAACTGTACAAACACGACTGTGTCTGTCATTACAGCTGCCTGCTTGACCCTGCAAATCGTCAGGTGTTAGCATACTTACGCGCATCGCCGTCCGCGCATCTCTACCAGACTGCAACCTACGGAAGTGAAACTCAACTCAGTCAGGCGCTCGCTTCAAATTCCAAATATAGCCGCGACAAAAAACAACATCTCCATAACCAGCAACTGACGCTCTTTCACACGTTTACAATACCATCATGTGAAATTGAGTGAGGAATCAAAAACGTTCACGGGATTCATGTTTGAACAACAGACCTATGTTTTCAAAAGGCTACCATTCGGAATGAAAACATCAGGATCCGTTTTAATTAGAGCGTTAGACAAAAACCTTAGTTCGGAAGTTAAGAATTCTGTAATCTGTTACATCGATGACATACTGGTTGCGTCTGAGGACGAAGAACAACATTTGTTACACCTGAGAAATTTGTTCAATGACTTGAGGAAGTCAAATTTCAAGGTAAATTTAAAGAAATGCCAATTTTTCAAGAAGGAAATTAAATTCTTAGGGCATATCCTGAATGGACAAGGCTATCGTCCAAATGAGGATAAAATTCAAGCAATAGCTAATTTTCCAAGTCCCACGAGGATAAAGCATGTCCGTAGTTTTTTGGGGACCTGCCAATTCTTCGCTGGATATTGTCCTAACTACACCAACATTGTAGCGCCATTGCAAGGTCTTTTGAGAAAAGGAAACAGATGGAAGTGGTGTGAAGAACACGAAGAATCCTTCAAACAAGCTAAAGAATTATTGTTGAACAGTGTGAAGCTGGAATATCCTGATTTTAAGAAAAACTTCATAATAGAATCGGATGCTTCAAATGTAGGGATAGGAGCAATCCTATTGCAAGAGGATGTGGGTGGCACTAGGCATTATTTGTCATTTATCAGCAGAAAGCTTAGACCTTCAGAGAGGAATTACTATACGACTGAACTAGAAGCTCTTGCTATAGTTCATGCCTTAGAAAGTTGGAAAAAGATGCTGATTGGTCATTCTGTCATCATCCGAACTGACCATCATGCTCTTGAATTTATTCTCAAGACAAATTTTGATAGTGAGAGAATAACACGATGGGCTTTATTTGTACAACAGTTTAATATTACAATCGAGCATAAACCAGTGAAATCCAACGTAGGAGCCGACTTGTTAAGTCGTGCAGTTGAGCCAACGTTTAAGGTAATGCATATCAATCTGGTACAGGAAGACGAAGAAACCCTGGAACGTTTAGAGAGAATATCTGCGTCTCAGAAAAGGAACGCACCTTTAAGAAAAATCTATAGATTTCTGAAAGGAAACATGGACAACAATGATGCAGATTACCCTGAAACTGAGAAAATTGCAAGGAATTACGTGGTGAGGAATGATATTATATACAAATGCATAGATCGAATCATACTAAGTTAAGAGTGGCGGTACTACCAGTATTGCAGAAGAGAATTATTTGGTTAGCACATAGAATGTCGGGGCACGCTGGATTAGATAAAGTGGTAAGCCTAATACAAGGGAAATTTTCGTGGGACAAGATAAGGAATACTGTCAGACAGACGATCAAGACGTGTGACTTGTGTCAACAGAGTAAGCACAACAACAAGCTATTGAGAGAAGCACCTCGTCCCATTATTCCACAGAAACCACGGGAATTATTCGCCACAGACATCTATGGGTCTTTGCCAAAATCAAAAAGGGGAAATAAGTATATATTAGTAACCATGGATGTTTTCAGTAAATATACCAATGTTGTTACACAATGGAGACAAACCTATCAGACCATGGGACACGATTATTCCTATGACACCAGAAATTGAACCTAGCATGCAACTTAGAGAGAATCGAGCAGTAGAAAGGATTCGAGAACAAGCAGATAAGAGGGAAAGGAGAGTCCGAAAGAAAAGATTCAGACAGCCTCTGAATATCGGAACTAGGTCCTAGTAAGAAAACCCGTCCCATCAGATGTTTTGAATAGAGTGTATTCCAAATTTTCAGCCTATACTACGGTCCATTTCGTATTGTAGAGAGTTTTGCCAACGGAAGTTACCAACTAATTGAAGAACCGTCGGGTAACATCGTGGGAAGGTTCAATGCAGCAAACTTGAAGATCTGCCATCCGAGAACAGGACATCAGCCGTAAAAGGAAAACGAAGAGGAAACGCCGAGGAAGAAAGAGGCAATTTTAGAGCCAGACGGAAAAAAATATATGTGATGTCTCACATAATTTTTTATGGCGTAAGGGGTGGATGTCCCCGGATCGTGCAAACGTCCGTGACATAATGACGAGCTGATGGTAACGAACGAACGCTGGTCCAGAGAGACAACAAACTAATGATGTTTGAATAACGCGCTCGGAGGACAGAGTGTTGAGGGAAGCATATAGAGACAGGAGTGAGGGACGCGGAGGCGTGACGTAAAGCTTGCCTACGTCATGAGTTGAAACTTTTATGAATTTTACTCAAGGAGACGGATTAGCGACTTGAAAAGTAGCACAGTTTTCTGGCACAGAAAAGAGAATAATTTTAAGCTATTGTGCAGAAGAATCCGTACACCAGGAGCCAAGATCTGGAAATGGAACTTTCGAGAATAATTGCTGGCTGACCTATATAAAGAGCCAGGTTTGCAAGACAGTCAAGTCATTCCTAGCAAGCAACTGCTTGGGAGGAACTCGCCGCTACGCTTCATAACAGTGAATACTACGTCATACTACACGCCGAAGGAATTTTGCCACCAAGCAAGCCATGTGGGGCTGGGGCTATGTTCAAAGTGATAGAAATTTTCAACAACGGACTTGGAATATTAGAGGACTCTATAGTCAGATATTCTTACAAGTACTCTACAAGTGATGGTTATTTGATAAACCATTCACTGAAAACGCCCACAATAATTTTTTGTTTCTATTTGCGAAACTGTACAAGGCACTTCAAACCTTAGACAGGACAGACTGTGAACTTGGGGTTCAGTCGCAACTGCTAATAGGTGTTCCTATGCGAGCAGACGATCAAAACAGTATTTTCAAACGTAGAACTTGTTCCAAGAAACGAAATTGCAAGAGTAACACATTCATTTGGAACTATTGCTACAGTTCGAAATATTACCTTGTGTTGAAGAATACGGGAGTGTTTGTTTTAAACGAGCGATCATGTTAATCGACATGCGCCGTTAAAAGAATTAAGGATAGGTGTGAAGTGGGACTAACGAAGTTGAAATGGATTGCAGATGACCATGGGAGACGCTATGGGTATAGCGTTTACTGAAGGACACGCATCGCCAGCACAGCAAGAATGAAATTAGAGCTATTTCATGTACTATCAACTAGATTAGTAGAGCATTTTGAGAATTCTTTTTACTCAGTCATTTTAAGAAATCAACACCACCGTTTATTTTGAATATCATATTTGTCCAGGATGGCAAATGGAGCGACATGAATGTCTGACAATTTATTTTGCCGTATTTTCTATTTCATTCAGACTACAGTCATGTTCATGTTTTCTGCAACATGAAAGATATAAAAATTTTCCGAAGGATAGGAAGAATCTAAGTAAATACTTATGAGAGATTTAAGTTACATCTTGGATTATTTGAATAATTTAATTTTAAAATAAATAAATAAATAAATAAATAAATATAAAAATAAAACAAAAATAATAATAATATCAAATGTGAATAAAATATTTTCGTAATGTTATTGATTAAATCACTAGTTAACGTTGTAAAAATATAATTTGGTAATAGCACCTTTTACTAAAACTAAATAAAGTTAAATGATAACCGCATTAATAATAATAATAATAATAATAATAATAATAATAATAATAAAGTGTTGTAGCTAATACGCGACAAGGAGTTAGATAATTGTTTAGGAGTGAAACAGGGCATTAATAACCCTTATGAAGTAATAGGAAAGCATTATTAAATAAACAATTGTTTTTTGCCATTCATTATAATAATAACTTGTGGAGGAATTTATTTAAATTGAAGGTTTTAAATGCGATAACTATTGTGAAATAGAAGTTGAAATTTATAAACAGGTAGAATGAGTTGGTAAATGAAGGTGAATTATAATCAATTTTGAGCTCAGTAAAATATTTCAAGAAGAAAAAAACAATAAACGAATATCAAAGAAAATAATAAGGCAGGTAGTTATGTATAACTCTAGGGCAGAATTTATGTAAAAGGGAAGGCCAGGAAATGTTGACCATAATAAATACATCTTTTCTTATAAAAAATAAAATTTGGGGAAAACGCAGAGTGGTAAGACAGAATATTACAAAGAGAAAAATATATAAAACTGTTGGTGGATAAAAAAATATAATAGATGAAGTCAAATATAATTGTTTTGTGTGTGAATATAATTGTCAACACTTAAGTTTGGTGAGGAGGCCAGATGGGTCGTCCATGAGGACTTTGAGTCCCATTGTCTTGCGCACACGGGGATATGCGTGTGTGTCATGTGAATGTTTATGGAGAGCATATGGGCTCTGAATTGTAAAAGAAGGGTAAGGCATTGTTAGACCGTCCCATATTTCTAGTCTAATCCCACTAAATCTGTCGGTTTCAAAGATGAAAATTTTATCTGGTTCAACTTCAATTTTCCAAACCTGATGCCTAAATATTTGAGCAGTATGAGTTTAGATTTTGAGGAACCTGACCTAACGAAAAAAATAAAAAATAAAAATAGTTGGAAAATGCAAAGATTAACAAGATAAATAATTAAATATTTATGTTTTGTGCTTTGAGTATTGATAAAAAGAATTTTTCTTTTGATATGAGCAATTAATATTCACCAGATGAAAAGTGAAACCCTGTTGTAAATAAAATTCGAAGAGAAATATGGAAATAATTAAAAATGATAATAATAATAATAATAAATTCAGAGAATTTCTTTTGAAACATTGCACAGATTTTCTAAGTGAGAAGATGTTGTGGAAAGAAACTCAGTCAACTGAGAATAAATAGCAACAATTGTGTTGTTTATAACAAATAAATGTAAATTATGAATAATAAATTTCAAATAATGAAATTCCTATTTTTGAACATTGTTCATTTGGAACAAAGAGACTTATAGATAAATGAGATATAATTTAATTTTCAATTTGATGGAAATTTCATAAATTTTGTTTATTGTTGAAACAAAGTTTTTGAAAATAATGATCGTATTAACATCCGACTTTGTTAAGCCGAATCTTAATATGAGGTTCATAAGACAGAGATAG
This sequence comes from Meconema thalassinum, assembly GCA_946902985.2. Classification (NCBI taxonomy): domain Eukaryota; kingdom Metazoa; phylum Arthropoda; class Insecta; order Orthoptera; family Tettigoniidae; genus Meconema; species Meconema thalassinum. The sequence goes on along the minus strand of OX336388.2, from coordinate 595,432,897 downwards.
CAATGAATCAACAGAATAATATATATATTGTTTTTTAAGAGGAAAACTGAAAAGTGCATAGCCTAAATATATATTTTTTTAATGTCATCAACGAACGACGAATATTCGTAATGTGCAACGAGATATGTAAATAGGATGAATCACTCGGACTCTTTAATGAAAGTGATCATCTAGTGTAAATATTTTAAAAAAATGTTATTTTTTGTTGATATCAGATGGACTTTGATTTCTGATTGTCAAATTTTTGCGAAGTGGTGAATGATAGGAAGGTTGATTTTAGGTAGATTTCATTAGAAAGCTAACTATTGCAATGGGTCCCATGTTTCGACTTCCGGAAAATTTCGACATATCTTCGTGTTTCACATCCCCCAGACCCCAAAACCACCGTCAGTTCAAAAGTTTATATATAATTTATGTATGTATATATATATATATATATATATATATATATATATATATATATATATCAGTTTCTTGTGGACACGATAACTGCCGTAATTTTGCACCAATCACTTTGAATTTTTTACATAATATGTATCCCCTTAAAATCTCGGTCGAGTTCGTTAATGAGCAAAATCGGTCAAAGGGGGTGAAAATGGGAGGCTTTTTTCGAAAAGGTGAAATATCGCTATAACTCTCTTAATATCTGAAATATTGAATCCATTCATACTATGTGTCGGACAAGGCCCTAAAATTTATGTTTGAAAAGTTTTTTTGATAGCACCAACCATTGACCAAAGGGGTGGGAAAAAGTGGGTTTTTCGGGAAACATTAATCATATCTCTGTTAATAGGCACAATATCAATACCGCACAAAATGGACAATATTCCTCCAATAATTACCTAAAACTTTTGTCTGAAAGAATTTTTGATATGACCCACCATTACGCCACGGGGTGAACAAAATGATTTAAATTATAAGAAAATGCCAAGTGCCAAGAGAGGTTGCCATGACAACTTTACTTTTAATTGATAAGGGATGAGCCATCAGCAGTTGCTATGACAACGCCACTGCACGAGATAACATTCAGTTTTCCATCTGTCTGTGGGAAGCGACTTCGGTATCGGAACTGGTAGCATCCTGAACTTCTATGCCCAAGGTCACGGGTTCAAACCCGGCTGAAGACGTCGGATTTACTAAGAGCGCTAAAAAAACTGAGTTTGCTTTCCTTCGGAGGGGAAGTTCCAACGTTCGTTGCGAGTTGCTGATTGAGGTGGCATCTAGTAGCCAAGTTCACAGCTAGGTGTCGTTGACGGTAGTATTTTAGGTAGATTTCATTAGAAAGCTAACTATTGCAATGGGTACCATGTTTCGATTTCGTGAAAATTTCGACATATCTTCGCGTTTCACATCCCCCAGACCCCAAAACCACCGTCAGTTGAAAAGTTTATACATATTTTATGTAATATATGTACACACATCAAAAAAAGTTTTGCATCACCTCGGTTCCCAGATCTCCGGCATATAGACGTTGACTGTGTATATTGTATCAAAGATACAGTCCCTTTGACTGTTCATAGATGTCGCTAAAACTGCTCAAAGATGTAAACAACCATGCATGAGCAGGGCCTATTAGACGAAGGGGGTACGACAGCCGATCAGTTCCAGTCATTCCACCAGGACGAAGGTACGCTGCTCATGTTGTCTGTAGTTCTACCATGCGTAGAAGGTCAATACCGCAGTTCGATCGCGTCCGCATTGTTACTTTGTGTCAAGAAGGGCTCTCAACAAGGGAAGTTTCCAGGCGTCTCAGAGTGAACCAAAGCGATGTTGTTCGGACATGGAGGAGGTACAGAGATACAGGAACTGTCGATGACAGGCCTCGCTCAGGCCGCCCAAGGGCTACTACTGTAGTGGATGACCGCTACTTACGGATTGCCGCTCGGAGGAACCCTGACAGCAATGCCACCATGTTGAATAATGCGTTTCGTTCAGCCACAGGACGTCGTGTTTCAACTCAAACTGTGCGCAATAGGCTGCATGATGCGCAACTTCACTCCCGACGTCCATGGCGAGGTCCAGCTTTGCAACCCCGACACCATGCAGCGCGGTACAGATGGGCCCAACAACATGCTGAATGGACCCCACAGAATTGGCATCACGTTCTCTTCACCGATGAGTGTCGCATATGCCTTCAACCAGACAATCGTCGGAGACGTGTTTGGAGGCACCCTGGTCAGGCTGAACGTCTTAGACACACTGTCCAGCGAGTGCAGCAAGGTGGTGGTTCCCTGATGTTTTGGGGTGGCATTATGTGGGGCCGACGTACGCCACTGGTGGTCATGGAAGGCTCCGAAACGGCTTTACGATACCTGAATGACATCCTCCGACCCATAGTGCAACCATATCGGCAGAATATTGGAGAGGCATTTGTCTTCATGGACGACAATTCTCGACCTCATCGTGCACATCTTGTGAATGCGTTCCTTCAAGATAACGACATCGCTCGACTACAGTGGCCAGCATGTTCGCCAGACATGAACCCTATCGAACATGCCTGGGATATGTTGAAAAGGGCTGTTTATGGACGTCTTGACCCACCAACCACTCTGAGAGATTTACGCCGAATTGTCGTTGAGGAGTGGGACAATTTGGACCAACAGTGTCTTGATGAACTTGTGGATAGTATGCCACGACGAATACAGGCATGCATCAATGCAAGAGGACGTGCTACTGGGTATTAGAGGTAGTGGTGTGTACTGCAATCTGGACCACAAATGCTGAAAGTCTAGCTGTATGATGGTACAACATGCAATGTGTGGGTCTCATGAGCAATAAAACGAGCTGAAATGTTGTTTGTGTTGATCTCTATTCCCTTTGTATTTAAAGGTTCCGGAACTCTTGGAACCGAGGTGATGCAAAACTTTTTTTGATGTGTGTATATATATATATATATATATATATATATATATATATATGTATATCAGTTTCTTGTGGTCACGATAACTGCCGTAATTTTGCACCAATCACTTTGAATTTTTTACCGAATATGTATACCCATAAAATCTCGGACGAGTTCGTTACTGGGCTAAATCGGTCGAACGGGATGAAAATGGGGGACTTTTTTTTTTCGAAAAAATGAAATATTGCTATAACTCTCTTAATATGTGAAATATCGAATCCGTTCAAAGTTCATACTATGTGTCGGATAAAGCTCAAAAATTTATGTTTGAAACGTTTTTTGATAGCACCAACCATTGACCAAAGGGGTGGGAAAAAGTGTTTTTTTTCGAGAAACATTAATCATATCTCTGTTAATAGGCACAATATCAAAACCGTACAAAATGGACAATATTCCCCTAATAATTACCTAAAACGTTTGTCTGAAAGAATTTTTGATATATGCCACCATTACGCCAAGGGATGAGAAAAATGATTTCGGAATTATAAGAAAATGCCAAGAGCTATCAGTGGTTGACATGGCAACACTACTAAATTGATGAGGGATGAGCCATCAGACGTTGCCATAACAACGCACTTGCGCGAGATCAGATTCAGATTTCCATCTGACTAAGTAATAATAATAATATCGTATGGCCTCGGGTGCCTGGTGCAAGCGTTGTAATTTGACACCCAGAGGGTAGCTTGAATGTCGAATTTCGTTGTTCCTTGAATCACTATGAAAGTCAAGGAGGTTAGATAATAGATATCTAAGCTCCTTGAACATTATAGTGCTTTCTAGTAGAGAAATGAGGAACTTTGTGTTGGCGGAAACTCCCGAGATTAATTTTGCCATTATGAACTCGGCCTACTGAATTCATATGGGTTCTTTGACATGCCAACATCGTATGACATGCGTATCGTATTTTTGCCGCCTTTCAAAAATCACTTACCACGGCCAGGGGCGAACCTGCAATCTTGGGGTTAGTAGACCGACACGTTATCCACTCACCCACCGTGGCAAGCTATCTGACTAAGTGTGAAGCGGCTTCGGTGACGTAACTGGTAGCATCCTGAACTTCTATGCCCAAGGTCACGGGTTCAAACCCGGCTGAAGACGTCGGATTTACTAAGAGCGCTAAAAAAACTGAGTTTGCTTTCCTTCGGAGGGGAAGTTCCAACGTTCGTTGCGAGTTGCTGATTGAGGGGCATCTAGTAGCCAAGTTCACAGTTAGGTGGCGTTGACTGTAGTATCTGGTAGCAACATTAGGAACTACTGCTTGAAATTGAGCGTCTGCATTCCTTACCTGAATTACAGACTAATACAGCCATCACAATTCACACCGTTTATCAGACAGATTCTACACTCACCCAAAGTACACGGGGTTACATGACCGCGTTGTCGCAGCCCCTAAGCTGAGGAACCAACCAACATCTCTGCGGGAGATATAATTTTGCGTGAAGAAGTAACAGACCGTTACACAGTTACACATCAGTGTCGAAACCTTGCATAAGGACAGTGTGACCACAAGTATAAAAATGGACTCCAAATGACAAGAAAGTTACCGTCATCATAAGACAATAGAATGTTTAAAATATGCATAAAATGACGAAAAACAAAGTTAATTAATCTCCAATTATAAAATACTTTCACGCGATAAATGAGGTCTGATCCTTCTACGAAAACCTGCATATTCTGCCTATTTTTCCGGTGAAATCTACCTCCGCCATCCGTCGTGCCGAGAGGAATTTTTTGAATGATTGTGTTGTTTGTTTGTGTCTTGACATTTTTGCCAGTTAAAGTCAATTTTAATTATCAATAAATTGACATATTTTAAGAAAGTGTGTGGTTCCAAAAATACTTTCACTCCTTACCTACTTGAGAATTACCGAAATCAGGGATGCCAGATAGACCTATTATTTGCCTAGATGGACCCTGAGATAGATTTTCTCGTGCTTATCTGATTTCGGTATTTTTCAAAATGTGGTCATTTGGATCCTGATCCAAACGGGCACAGTACCAAATAAAACAAGTGAGCAAGTTGGTTTACCACGTGGGTTAAATTTAAAAACAGAAAATGATCTTTGGTTAACATTTGAATCCTGGCCTGTAGGCTATTTTTCGGCACATAAACTTGCTGGAGCTGGATTCTATTACTTGAACCGAGAAGATGTGCGCTGTGTGTTTTGTTGTATTGAACTTTCACAATGGGAAGAAGGGGATGATCACTTAGAGACCATTTGCGATGGTCTCCTTGTTGTCCTTACATGCTTGGAAAACAAGTGGGTAACATACCCGAATATCCATTTTACCGAACCACGAGGCCATTGACCACTACTTACGTTGCTGAATCACAAATAAATAATAAAAATGATGTATTACCAGCCAACGGTAGTGTCGATATATGTGGTCGATATGCCATAGACAGTGTTGAATTGGCATGTGCTTTTGAAAAATTGGGAGTTTGCAAGACTAAAGCACTAGCACACCCAGAGTACATGTCTGTTGAAAAACGTTTAGAATCTTATAAAAATGTTGGGCCATTAATTTTAAAACACCTTACAAAACAGCTAAGTGAAACTGGATTTTTTTATACTGGTGAAGGGGATAAAACAATATCTTTTCATTGTGGATTTGCTTTAAAGGATTGTCAAATGACTGATGACCCTTTTGTCGAACACGCTCGTTGGTTACCTAACTGTAAATGCATGGTGTTGCTTAAAGGTCAGGAATTTGTGAACACTATTCGTAAAGAAAACGTGATTGCAGCACAAGAGATAAAAGTGCCTTTAGAGTTAGAACACGCGGAGCAAATACATGAGGATGAAAAATAAAAGACTTGTCGTTTGAACAGATACTAAAGTGTGACCAACAATTATGTAAAATTTGTTATCAAGATGAACTAGGTGTTGTATTTTTGCCTTGTGGACACATGATAGCATGTGTGAAGTGTTCATTAGAACTTAACACTTGTGTTATATGCAGAAATGTAGTATCTGCTACAGTTAGGGCTTTTCTTGCATAAATAGTATAATTTATTAGCAATGCATAGTGCAAACTACCTAATTGCACAATATTATTAAAGCTGTTTTAGAGTGTAATAGATATGCTTTTCTTTTATTTATAGACTACTATAATGAATGTTTTGAATGCTGTCGGACAAGCATGTGGCTTGGAGACAAAGGAGCTTAGCGAATTGCCAACGCATATTCCATTCCGGATTATCAGGATTCGGAACTTGAAAACAGCATATGGTGATCGTGTACTTTGTGTATGTGAAAACTTTGAGACAAATTCTGCCTACACGGTGTAAAGATATATCGGAGAGTGTTTTTGATGAAGTGAATAATGCTGTTCAACCTGTACACTTAATTTATGAAGGTTTTTCTTTCAATACGTGCATGGTTCATTTTAATTAAATAAAAAACAAATGTGAAATAATAATGGAAAATATAAGTGATGACAATGGACAGAAAGAAAAATATGTGTATAGAATAATAATGTTTTAGTTTTTAGTATTGTCTTAAAATATTATCATGAAACCAAAATAATGTATATAAAGTTTGTAAATAAATGTAAATGATGATACAATGTTTTTTTATTTTATACAAAATTAGATATTTAACATTGCAGAATATACATGATTATGACAATAGATGCAAACTGAATACAACTCTTTCTGTCTTTACAATAGTGTGTTATAGTTTTTAAACACAAGGCTTGTTGTAGATCGTTTTATAGCATTGTCCATTTACTGTTGTTTTCGAAAACTGGGGAAGCCACAATGGTTTCATAGGCATAACAACCTTATTGTTATTACTATTTAGTCATTTTGATCCTCCTGCAATACTACCTTTTTGCATATCAAGAGCAGATGTCCTAGTTGTTCAACTCCTTAAAACGAAAAGGAAGCTTGTAGTTTAACGTGACCGTTAATCTTGAGATCATGAGCCACGGGACCTCCTTTTTACGTGGAGTCCGAACCACAGGACATGGCATTTCACTTCGAAAATCTCACATGCATTGACCGGGAATCGAACCCGGACCGCCTTGGTGAGAGGCATACTCCTTAAAACGACGACGACAACGACGACAACAAGAACACTACCTCTTGCATAGTTTGTGATGTTGATGGCCCTTGCGACGTGGAAAATGGATTAAACATAACTTTTAGAACAGGGGTTAAACGTTGCTCATTAAACAATCCACTATTTTGAGTAGCAATATGGTTTCCTTGATTTCTTGTCGACGGCAACTGTGTTTCATGCAGTACACTACATTGATGATCACTGACACTTCAAACCTCTCTATTTTTACTGTTTAGGTCACCACGACAATGTTTGGAACGTTGTTTTGAACAACGCCAAATAACAGTTCCATTTTTATTGGTTCGTTTTACAATATACGAATATCCTTTATAGTATGCATAAGGCTTACCATACCTAGTCACTGATACCTCCATGTCAACTGTCAAGCATAGACTAAGCTCTAGTAAAGTCAACTTGGTAATAAGAATAATAGTTTAATGTGAGAGCAAATATGGATTTAAAGAGTTCAGGTAAAAGTGGAAGCAAATAAGCAAATATAAGAACCAAGAGTGGGGCTAAAAGTGGTCGCAAAGTGTTAGACCCATTACACAATAATTTCAGCACGAGGAAGCTGTTGTTCAATTCCTTTGATTTCCCAATCGTGACCGGTGTGACCAGCTTGACGTGAAGCATGCAACAACTGTAGCCGCTGGACGAGCTTATTGGGATTGTGCCAGTATACAAATTTAACAACTGATTTATTAGGTGTAAACAAAGCATTACCATTATCATCATCATCATCATCATCATCATGATCATTATCATCATGACCATCATCACTATTACTATATAGACTTTTTGATCCTCTTGCAATACCACAATATTTATAGTTTGTGTCGACTTTGATAGTGTTGAAGGTGTCTTGTACGATGACAACTGTCCTAACATGACTTTTTGAGGACATGATAAGTCCTTTTGAACAAACAATGCACTATCTTTAGCCGCAATATCGTTTTCATGTACTTGCTTTACAGCATTTTGAAAACTGTTTGTAAACAGCATCCGTGGGTCGTTTGGAGCACTACATTAATGAACACTCACACTTAAAACCTTTCCATTTTTACTTTTCAGATTGCCTCGACATTTAGTTGACCTTTGAGCATCGCCAGAACATTATTCCATTTACATTCTTACGAATATAGTTATAAGAATAGCCTTGATAGAGTGCACGTTGCTTACCTTTGTTGGTTGTAGTAAGTTCCATAGTAGTAACTGGCCTGTCAGTACGTTGTTCACACTACAACGGGTACAACTGTTTTGGAGATGGAGTGACCTACCATAAGCTTATATATTGGCTTATGTGTTGGCTTTTGTGTTGGCTTTTGTGTAGGCTTTTATGTTGGCTTTTGTGTTGGCTTTTGTGTTGGCTTTTGTGTTGGCTTTTTTGTGTTGGCTTTTTGTGTTGGCTTTTGTATTGGCTTATTTGACAAGTTATTTTTGTCGATGTATTTATTGTTTTTTTTTTTGGTGTTGGAGAGTATTTGAAAGAGAGGGAATCTTTAAAGACTTAAACTTCAGCTCACCTAACCTAACCTATCCTCAGGGGGGTGCCAATGTGGGTGGTCCTCTGCCTAGTCGCTCTTGGGTCTCGTGAAGCCATGACGTAGGTAGTATGGCAAGTGATGTGGTAGATACAAGCTAGCCACAGTGAATGTCAGTAGCCGTAGCGAAACAAGTGCTTTATTTCTTGTGTGTGATCTTTGTCTTATTCCTAGTTTCATTTACGTGTTTTATAGGTGGTATATTGTGTGTTGAATGTACTTCCCTTCAGTGTGTACAATCGTCTGTGCACTAGTTGAGGCGGAATAAACTCATGTACGTTCCCTTACAATGGAATGTGCTATTGCTACATGCCGGAACTATTGGAGGAAAACAAAATACAACATTGATATTGTGTATCATAGTTTCCCCAAAGATAAAACTCTTGTGAAAGCTTGGCTGGCAAAATGTCAACGAGGGGATAAAGTGAATATATTCAATGCAAAAGTCTGCTCCGTCCATTTTACGAGCGATGATTACTATCGTGATTTAGAGCATGAATTATTGGGCCTGCCACTGAGGAAAAAGGACGTCTCAATACAGGTGCTGTGCCTTCTCTTCATCTTCCCTTCACCAGTGTTCAAGAGCCCTACTCGGACATTCAGAACAGCCCTGATAATTTGAATGATGGGTGTCGACCACTTTTACAGGTAAGAATAAACATGAATATGAGCATGCAAATCTCTTCAACTCCTGAGCGTCTAGTGTAGGTCGTTATTTCTCAAGCCAATAAAAACATATTAGTCTATGAGTTCTGAAATCAGTGGCGTAGCTAAATTATAGGTTGTTTGTTGTTGTTGATTCATTTGGGGGCTTTGCGACATCGTGGTCATGTGGTCCCATGTATTTGGGGGTCTGTGGAATTTGACTGATGACCTGTGTTATTGTGATGCCTGTATTAGTGTGGGTATTTGTAATTCAGATGAGGTATGGGAAAGAGACGGCCTTGGCCTTAATTTAGGAACAATCCCGGCATTCGCCTGGAGTAGAAGTGGGAAACCACGTAAAACCACTTCCAGGATGGTTGAGGTAAGAATCGAACCCGCCCCTTCTTAGTTTTGCCTCACGAGGCTGAATACACCCCGTTCCAGTCCTCGGACCAGAATTACATTTCTTGGCAGAACCAGGAATCGAACCCGGACCTCCACGGTGACAGCCAAGAGAGCTAGCGGTTCAAAATAATAGGTAACCCAGATTGTAGGTTGAAATTATATAAATTAATACCTGCTTTCCAACAACAACAACAACAACAACAACAACAACAACAAAGTGCATTAGGCTATAAGCAGTCACATGAACCCACAATTCTCTATTTAATTAGACTTTTGGTTTCATAGACCAATTCGGCAATAGCAAGAAAATATAGGGGGAGATGACTTCGATGTTCCACTTCTTAAAACAATCACCACGACCAACAACAAAACATAAATGAGGACCATTTTTTTCGATTGTAGGCTTCTTAGCATATGTTCGATGTATTCTTTAGTTTAGAAACAATGTGTTTTAAGTAGGTTATACAAGGGTAAAACGTAGCCTATCTCACTTTACTGGTTATTAATTTTTTAAAGTAGGCTAGCCTACTTGCGTCGGAAATTTTTCAATACCAAATGTGATAGGCTTATACCTGTGAAACGTTCAGACAGTGTGCGTTCCTAGAGAATCTCCTATAATTGCCTAAGAGATGTTAACTATTTCGGGATTTTTGCGACAAATATATTTTTTTGAAAATAAAGTAATGAGGGGTATCTTGTTTGCACCTAGTAACTGACCTCCACCCCACACACACAACTACACCACTGTCTGGAATATTCGGAATTAAGGCTGACGGAATTCGTTGGCTCAGTAACATCCTATATATTGGCATTGCCAGTGATGGCTTTTTCTTTGTGCAATGCAATTATGCCATCTAGTTGTAGGCTTAGTTAGTTAGTTATTGTTGTTTTAAGGGGCGGAACTACGAGGTCATCTGCCCCTCTTAACACAGATTAAAGAATACAAATTTTGAATTGAATTTAAAATTTTGAGGTGGACATCTAAATTTAAAAAGACCAAAAATTAATAAAACAAAAAACAAACAATTAAATAAAAAATTATAAAAATAAACAAAAATTACGGAAAAAACAAAACATTATCATTCAAAAACGAACAAGTCGTTGAGTCAATGTTCACTGGAAAATTTAGATTGCTGGCCCTAACCCACTCTCACTTATAAAGCGGATAACGCGATCAGCAGCCACCGCGTCATCGGCTAATATAAGTTTGAGTGTCGTCTGCAAACCAAGGTTTCTTCGTAACTCAGCAAGATCCACACACTGGGTGAAAATGTGGGCCACGGTGAATACGGCTCCACAGGTACAAAGTGGGGGGTCTTCCCTTCTCATTAGGTACGAGTGGGTGGATCTTGTATGACCTATCCTTAGCCTACACAAAATGACGGACTCTCTCCGGGCCCGGAAGGAGCTCCGCCACGCGCGAGTAGTTCCCTTGATCGCTCTCAGTTTACTGGGCAGTGGGTCAGCTAGCCACTGACTCTCCCAAAAAGCCAGAACTTGTAGGCGTAACTGAGAGCGAATATCTCTAGCGGGTACCTCCATTGGTCGAGGTGGTAGTGATACCGCCTCTTTTGCAGCTTGATCCGCTAACTAATTTCCCGCAATTCCCATGTGGCTTGGAAGCCACAGAAAGGTGATTCGAGTGTCAGCGTGGCACAGCCCGGCTAGTAGGTCGTGGATTCGCTGCACTAGGGGGTGTTGCGGGAAACATGTAGCAATTGACTGCAACGAACTCAAAGAGTCGGTACACACGAGAAAGTGGATTCGTGCATCCTGTAGTGCAAACTGCAGAGCTTCATAGATGGCAACGAGCTCCGCAGTAAACACACTACAGGCCTCAGGCAAAGAGATCTTGGTATTTGCACCGTCAATAACGTAAGCACAACCCACCTTCTCGTCCAACTTCGAACCATCCGTGTATAGAATGCCAGCGTCCGGAAATTGGTGAACTATGCTGTGGAACTGCCTCCGGTAAACGGACGCATCCGTGTTCACCTTAGGACCTTGGTGAAGATCTAACCGAATTTCCGGACGCGGGACTTGCCACGGAGGCACCTCGCTAGATGTCCGGATCATACAGGGACCTACAGCCACTCCTATTTCAGTACACGAGCTATCAAGTCTAATACCAACCGGCCGAGTGGCACGAGGCCGGTTGGCGTACCCCTGGTGGTTTTGGGTACCGAAGAGGGCTTGATAGGTCGGGTGTTGCGGCATTTGACGCACATTGGCAGCATATGCTAAAAGCATATGTTGGCGTCTATAATTTAAAGGTGGAACACCCGATTCGGCAAGTAGGCTGGGTATCGGGCTGGTCCGGAAGGCACCGGTAGCCAGCCTAACGCCACTATGGTGGATACTGTCCAGCATTTTCAAGGTTGCCGGCCTTGCTGAACCGTATGCCGCAGAACCATAGTCTAGCCGGGACAGGACGAGGGCTTGGTAGAACCGTAGCAGCACCGCACGGTCAGCCCCCCACGTAGTGCCACTAAGAAACCTGAGCATGTTCAGTTTCCTGAGACATGTCATTTTCAATTGCCGTATATGGTGCTGCCACGTTAACTTGCTGTCAAAATGGAGCCCCAGGAAGCGATAAGTGTCAACCAACGGCAACGCAGCATCCCTGAGATGTAGTTCAGGGTGTAAATGTAGCCTCCGTAGCCGACAAAAATGGACGACGGAGGTTTTCGCTGCTGAAAAACGAAAACCCCGGTCGTGAGCCCACCTGTCGACCCGGTTGATAGCTAGCTGCAATTGCCGTTCCACGACTGCCATACTTCCAGAGCTGTAATGCAGAGCTAAATCATCTACATACAGCGATGGAACTACCGCGGACCCGGCGGCGGCAACAATGCCATTAATGGCAATCGCGAACAAGGTGACACTCAGCACTGAACCCTGAGGAACTCCATTTTCTTGGGTATAATATTGCGATAATGTCCTACCGACCCTTACACGGAAGAGTCGGACGGACATGAAATTCGCAATAAAAGTTGGTAAGTTACCACGGAGTCCCCACTTGTGAAGGGTGGAAAGGATCCCGTAGCGCCATGTGGTGTCGTAGGCTTTCTCTAGGTCAAAGAAAACCGTGACTAGGTGCTGCTTTCGGAAAAAAGCCTCCTGTATGGCGCTCTCAAGTCGCACCAGATGGTCAGTGGTGGACCTATGAGAGCGAAATCCACATTGGTACTCAGACAGGAGACCTTTATCCTCCAAGAACCACACCAGTCGACGGTTCACCATCTTTTCGAGCAGCTTACATAGGCCATTTGTCAAACAAATGGGCCTATAGCTGCTTACAAACTTGGGATTCTTTCCAGCCTTAGGAATCGGTATCACGATCCCCTCTCGCCATTGAGATGGAAACTCCCCTTCAATCCATATACGATTGAAGAGGATCAACAGTTTTTTTATACTGGAATCGCACAGATGTTTTAACATTTGATTATGTATGTTATCCGGTCCAGGAGCCGTATCCCTGCACAGTGCAAGCGCACTGCGCAGTTCCCATTCAGAGAATGGTACATTATAGGACTCCGAAGCAGCAGTGGCAAAGGACAAGGGGTGAGTCTCTGCCTCCCGCTTCAGAGTCAGAAACGTAGGATCGTAACTCCCGGAGCAGGATACATCGGAGAAGTGCGAGCCAATGCTGTTGGCAATGGCGAGATGGTCCGCGATGATGTCTCCATTGATGGACACTCCGGGTATCGACAGTGATGTCGGGAGTCCGGAGATCCGACGAAGCTTAGTCCACACTTGAGATGAAGGAGTATGCGCCGTCATGGACGACACATACTTTTCCCACGTCGTTTTCTTACTCTCCCGAATCAGATATCGGGCTCTAGCACGCATCCTTCTGAAGGTGATAAGGTTGGCCATAGTGTTTTGCCTCCGATAGCATTTGAAAGCACGTCGACGATCTTTAATGGCTGCTGCAATCTCGGCTGTCCACCAAGGGACAAGCTTCCGGCGTGAGTTGCCGGACGAGGAAGGTATTGTTTCCTCAGCAGCAGCCAAAATACCATTCGTTATGTGAATGGTATGATCGTCGACACTCTCAAAGGTATCTTCGGCAAACACCGCGCGTGCCGTGAAAGTTGGCCAATCAGCCCGACGGAGAAGCCATCGACTTGGTAACTCGATGGCTCTCTGGTTCGGAAGAGTAACGATAATTGGAAAATGGTCACTATTACAAAGGTCATCGTGTACACCCCACTGTAGCAGGGGAACCAGCGCACGACTGCACAGGGTAATATCGATACTTGAATAAGTACCGTGTGCAATAGAGAAGTGCGTAGGTTCCCCTGTGTTCAACAGGCACAGGTCCAGCCGCCTGATCAGTCTCTCAAAATCTCTCCCTTTACCGCTAGTGGTAGCGGAGCCCCAGATGGTGTTGTGGGCATTAACATCTCCCAGAAGGAGAAAAGGAGGGGGGAGCTGAGAGACTAGATCCACCAGCTGGTCGTAATCCGGCTGAGAATCAGGCGGGATGTACACGTTACATACTGTTGCCATTACTGGCAACGAAGTACGAACTGCAACTGCCTCTAGCTGAGTACGCAACGGCACCTCTTCACTAAAGAGGCTAGAGTGGACGAGAGTGCAGACGCCACCAGCGGCCACAGCTCCGTCCACCCGGTCTCTAGAGAAGAGTTTGAAGTGACGCATTGTTGTCTCATGTCCAGGACGAAACCTGGATTCCTGAAGACAGACAATGGTTGCCGAAAACGAAGATATTAATTGTCGTAACTCAGCGAGATGAACAGAATAGCTATTACAGTTCCATTGTAATAGTGCCATGGTGTGGACTTAAGTAGAAGTTGGTCTTCTACTTATGCTTGACCGTTTGCCACCCTTCCCCATCTCTAGTTGGAGATGATGGGGCAGGAGAGCACACCTCAATCTCCACATCTCCGTCCGAAGACGAAGAAAATGGAGCGGGCGCTCTCTTGGGTTGCGCGCGGTCGTCGTCGGACCTCACGAGTCTCGCTCTTGGGGAAGAGCGAGAGCGGTGTCGAGGGACTTCCTCCCGGTCCGAAGACTGGGTGTCTGTCCCCGACACGCCCCGAAGAGATTTCTTCTTGGATCGGCGCCGACGTGTGTTTGGGGAAGTAGATGGTCCCTTCCCCACAGACGCCGGGTCCTTATAAAACAAGGTCGCTCCTGCTGGCACCGCTCCACTGGTAGTGGTGGGAGCGGGATGGCCAGCAGATACGTGAGCAGCCCTGCCTTTAGGATAGGAAGAGAAACGGCGCTGAACCGTTCCCCTCTCCTCCGCCGATCTATTTTCTTTTCTATAGGGGAGTTCCTCCATACGGACGGGCTTGGCTTCAGCAGGCTTCTCCCCCTTGGTGGTAGTGGGAGCAGAAAGGCCAGCAGAGACAGTAGCCACCCCGTCAGCAGGAGGACGAGAGAGACGGCGACGAACCGTCTCCCTCTTCTCCCCTATATTTTTCGTATTAGGTGGGCTGGAAGAAGGACCAGCCCTGGTCGGCAAAGTCTTCTTTCCCCCTTTAGCTGGGGAAGACTTGTTCGCCGACCGTTTCGGAGAAGAAGAGGACTTCTTCTCCGAATTCGCCGGTTTAGGTGTTAAAACCGGCGCCTTCTTAACCGTGGCCGAAGAAGGTTTTGGGACCTCCTTCGGGCTGACAGTTCTCGCTGGTACAGCGAGGGGAGATTTCAAACTCGTACTAAAAGAGGACATCGAGGGTACTGCACTGGAAACTTTAACGGCAGGGGTGATTGAGGGCGTCGCTGCAGCTGCAAACGATACCCGAAATTCGGGGGCATTCATATCACGGTACCTCTTGCGAGCGTCGTGATATGAAAGCCTGTCAAGAGTCCTGATTTCCTGGATCTTGGCTTCCATAATGAATTCAGGGCACTGTTTTGACCGTGGAGAGTGACTTCCTTGGCAGTTGGGACATATCGGGGGAGGCGTACACCTCTCGTCACCCTCATGTGTCCCCTTGCCACACTCTCTACATACGGCCTTCGCAGTACACCTGGCGGAAACATGCCCGAATCTCTGGCACTGGTAGCAGCGCATAGGTGGAGGGATGTACGGTCGCACATCGCAGTTGTACGATGTGACCTTCACCTGCTTAGGTACAACATCACCTTCAAAATGGAGAATAAAAGCGCCGGTATCGACGCTCCTTTCCCCAATCTTTCGGGTGATGCGCCTAATCTTTGTGACGCCTCTCTTCCCCAGATCCCGCAACAGTTCAGCATCGCTATTCAAAATGAGGTCACGATGGAAAATAACTCCACGGACCTCATTCAGCGTTTCGTGCTTTGTGATCTTAACGGGGATTTCGCCGAATTGCGTGCATTCCAGCAACGCCTCGGTTTGCTGCCGGCTAACGGTATGCAGCAAGAGCTGCCCGTTCCGGAGCTTGGAAATCCCGTTAAGATCACCAAATTTCCCCTCGATTTCGTCAGCGAAAATGATCGATTTTACGAGCTTGAAATCATCCCCGTCAGTCCTGGTAGCTACCAGGTAGCGAGGTGATCTGTCTGTCGCAAATCGTTGGTTAAAGGCTTCATCCCAAGGCGTATACACCTTGGGATTAGCTCGACACTCCAGAGACGGCTTTTTAAGGGTGCCACCCTGTACAGGTGTCCGTGATCGCTTTGATGGCATCCCGGACGAAATCCTCCCCGAATACTGCCCACTCCGAACGGGGGCTATCACTGTGGGCGCCACCCAGCCAAGGCAATACCTACCTGGCATAGCAGATATTGCCCGGGGTCCCAGTGCCTCGAACAGGCACTTCCCCCTCGGCATGCACAGGATTTATTCAGCTCCAGTATTCGGCCATGCAGGGACCTTCGTTGTAAGGCGGATACTACTGTAGGGTACATGGCGCACCCACCTGACGGGATGGGGCATACCGTCTAGGCTTTTTGGCCAGATGGCCAAGCTGGTGGCCCTTCCCCTAACAGCATGCATGTTTGTTTCTATTGGTCAAACCAGAGCTGGGACCAGAAAACCAAAATCGACCTTTATAAGGCCCCCTCTAAGTCGCCTTTTACGACAGGCAGGGGATACCGTGGATGAATTCTGCCCTCCCCATCCACAGGGGGTCTGAACAAATCAAAACTGGCAAGTTATTCGGCCATGTCGGCCCTATTAGTCGCCTCCTACGACAGGCAGGGCATACCGTGGGTGTATTCTATCCCGCACCCACACGGGGGTAGTTGTAGGCTTGCAATATAATTTGGAAAACAGCGGCCATCATTTAGTTGCACATGCTTTTCTTTTTCACCTAATTAGGAAGACGGGAATTTGATTCCACCTGAATAAACTTATTTAAACAGATTATGATTCACTAACAAATATTTAAGAGTATGTTCGCTTTATCAAATAATAGACTAATATTACACTAATACAATGGGTTTTTTGACAGGTGCTCACATCTCCCAGAGACGAGAGAAACAAATCACGGATCGTACGGAAAAGGGCAATAGAGCACATAGAAAGCGTTTCTCCTAAAAAGCGCAGGAAGCTTACTGAAGATGCCAGTACGACTACAGAAGGGCTCCAGTGCTGTGAAGAAAAAGTAATCCTAAAGAAAGAAATTCATGAACTACAAGCAGAGAATGTGCGTTTAAGGAATCAAGTAATCTTTCTTCAGAATTCGAAGAGAAAATGAGCACAAAATTTAAGGAAGAAATTTACAGCCTTACAGAGAAAGTCATGTTTAAGACAAAAATCATTTCAAGGAGAAGTAGACTCTTGGCTGCAGGAAGTTCTCGGTAAACTTTTCACTCCTGCAAAAATAAAATCACTCAAATTAAGTAGACCTGTCAACTGGGATTCAGACACAATTTGTAAGGCAATTGCACTTAGAGCAGTTTCTCGTTATTTGCGAAATAAA
The DNA here is from genome assembly GCA_946902985.2 of Meconema thalassinum. NCBI lineage: Eukaryota > Metazoa > Arthropoda > Insecta > Orthoptera > Tettigoniidae > Meconema > Meconema thalassinum. Next base: position 595,415,454 of record OX336388.2, on the reverse strand, counting down.
TTACAGTTTCCTCTGCCGGGACTGTCCACTTTGAGGAGATGGACTAGTAATTTTAAATGTGACAGGGGGATTTTACATGATGTGTTGAAATTAATGGAACCACAGATTGAAAATTTCACCGACATGCAGAAATTCTGCGTGATTTCATTTGATGAAATGAATGTGGATAGCCGCATATGTTATGACCAAGGAACGGAAGAAATTTTAGGCCCACACAAAAATGTACAGGTTCTAATGGTAAGATCTTTATGTGCTAAATGGAAGCAACCTGTGTATTATGACTTTGATGTGTCCATGTCAGCAGTTCTTATTAATAATATCTTCGTCAATCTAGAGAAGATAGGTATTAAGGTTGTAGCTATTGTGTCTGACATGGGTGGTAAAAATCTCGCTCTTTGGTCGGAGTTAGGTATTTCTCACACCAAGACTTATTTCAGTCATCCTTTGGATTGTGATAGACACATATGGGTATTTGCGGATTTCCCACATCTTCTGAAATTATTGCGCAATCACTTCCTGGTCAGTGGAATTATCTTGCCGAGTGGTAAAGTAATTCAGAAGAATATCATTGAACAAATAATTCAGACAGATTCAAATGAACTCAAAATTGCACCTAAGTTAACGCAACTGCATGTAACTTGCCGAGGTCGTGATAGGCAGCGAGTAAGCTTAGCTGCAGAACTTTTCTCAAGGACTACTGCTAGGGCACTGAGTTTTGTTTCTCAAGACATGAATGAGACCCATGATTTCCTCGACTTAGTGAACGATTCTCTGAACATTTTTAACTCTCGCGTACTTGATAATCCTGGAGTAAAAGCAGCCTTTGGAGTGTGTTTGGAGCAACAGCTTCGGGTTTTGGATATATTTGAGATCCTCTGTGAAAATATGCGGGTGGTGGGTAAAACGACAATGCTGCCATTTCAGAAAGGCTTTCTCATGAGTGTAAGATCTCTGAAAGGACTTTATAATTATTTGCTTTAACAGGGATTTCGCTTCATCTTGACAGCGAAGCTGAATCACGACTGTGTGGAAAATTTATTTTCTCAATTACGTGGGCTTGGACATTTCTATGACCACCCATTACCAGTAGAGGTTAAGAGCAGAATTCGTCTGTTATTAATAAGTGCGAAAGCGGGAAATATTCCTGTTTCAAGTGCAAATTCTGTTAAGAAACTAGACGATAATGATGAGTGCTTCCTTACACACCAGCTTCTAGAAGGAATGTCCGAGGAAATGGAACGTAACTCTGTTCTAGAAGAAGATGAATCAATTCGAGATTTATGCATTGAAAATCTCACCTTTCGAGAGGAAATACAAGACTATTCGTCACATGTGGACTTGCCTTTTGAAGGCCTTAGGTATGTAGCTGGATACGTGGCTTTCAGGTGTAAGAAGCATTGCCAATTAGGCTTTCAATCTAAGCCACTCTCAATATGTCAGAATGTACTGTCAACAATGAACTGGATACAGGTTCTTTCAAAAGGCGGTTTAATTGAGCCAAGTGAAGAGTGGCTTGATGAGATGAAATATTTTTAAACAATTTTTCAAAATTTTCACGGAAATGAATTGAAAATGGGTCGACGAATAATGCATGCGCTTGTATTAGTATTGCAATAGAAGTTCCCGCGCACTAATGAGAACGCTATTCGACTGTATGTAAGAACGTGGACATTTAATAGAATGCGCTTCCTCAACGCCCTCAAGTCTCTCAGAGATGCTGAAAGAAGGGCTGCAAACAAACGCCTGAAATGGGCGATATCAGCCTTGTAGAATCCCTGTGTTGGTGTTGCCATGTAAGTTACTAGGGTTGCCAGATTTCAAGAATGGAAAAACGGAAGAAAGTCCCAAAACATGTATTTTTAAAATTGAGGTTGTTAAATGTTGTAATAAACAATACACATTATGTATAAAATAAACATTACATAATCAAATACACAAAATTAAAATTAGATATTGCTGACATATCATATAGGCCTATGACACTGGCAACTTACAAATACTTTTCATTTGAACGACCCTTTGCAAGGATTTTTATTTGTGAGTACCTTCTGATAAAATTCACTACAATATTCGTCATAATTGTAATATGTGAACAATTTTTGTTTTATCAAACTAATGGAGCTTCTGTTTCTATCATCTCTCCATTTGATATTCATGACAGAAAAAACTCTCCCCGTAAAAGCAATGGAGGGGAAAATGCTGAGTATTAAGTTCACAAGAACTAACATATTCCTTAACTTAATTTTCTTGTCCCTAATAAACCTATAACATGTACCCATCTATCTGACACATACATAGAAATCACTTTCTCTTTCAAACTTGCGCCTGTACCACCAGAAATCTAGCTAGATATTACAGTCAATTCTGAAGCGGGATATTTGAGAATTGGTGCGAAAATGAATATGCTGTATTATCAAATTAATCAAAAGAAACCGGAATATTTGGCGTTCCGTTAATGATGAAAACGGAACTCGGAACAGAAGAAGAATAAACGGAATTGTTCCGGGTAAAACGGAACGTCTGGCAACCCTGTCTGTGATATTGTATTATATTGTGTATGAATTTCCTTGTGCTGTATGATTGTCATGTGATATATAAATAATTAAAATAACCTAATGAAAATCTCTCTTTTCATATACTGCTCCCTTCACCCGCTACCTCCCAAGCACTGCTTGGCATAGTTGCTACGCCACAGCCACCAGCCAATTGCTGCGCGCTCCCCGACTTGGCCCAACCTTAGTATTTAAGTAACCTTGAACTAACCTTATATAACCTAACATAACCTAACCTAGCCTAACCTAACCTCAGTTAGCTGAGTTTAAGTCTTTAAATATTCCCTCTCTTTCAAATACTTTCCAACACCAAGAAAAAATCCACTAAATACATGGACAAAAATAACTTGTCAAATAAGCGATACAAAATCCAATACAAAAGCCAACACAAAAAAGCCAACACAAAAGCCAAAACAAAAGCCAACACATAAGCCAATATATAAGCTTATGGTAGGTCACTCTATCACCAAAACAGTTGTAACCGTTGTAGTGTGAACATCGTGCTGACAGGTCAGTTACTACTATGGAACTTACTACAACCAACAAAGGTAGGCAACGTGCACTCTATCAAGGCTACTTTTATAACTATAATCGTCAGAATGTAAATGGAATAATATTCTGGCGATGCTCAAAAGAGAGGTCAACAAAGTGTCGAGGCAACATGAAAAGTGAAAATGGAAAGGTTTCAAGTGTGAGTGTTCATCAATGCAGTGCTCCAAACGAACCACGGTTGCTGTTTAAAAACAGTTTTCAAAATGCTATAAAGCAAGTTCAAGAAAACGATAATGCGGCTAAAGATAGTGCAGTGTTTGTTCAAAAGGACTTATCATGTCCTCAAAAAGTCATGTTAGGACAGTTGTCAACGCACAAGAAACCTTCAACACTATCAAAGTCAACACAGACTATAAATAAAGTGGTATTGCAAGAGGATCAAAAAGGACTATATAGTAATAGTGATGATGGTCATGATGATAATGATCATGATGATGATGATGATGACGATGATGATAATGGTAATGCTTTGTTTACACCTAATAAATCAGTTGTTAAATTTGTATACTGGCACAATCCCAATAAGCTCGTCCAGCGGCTACAGTTGTTGCATGCTTCACGTCAAGCTGGTCACACCCGTCAAGATTGGGAAAACAAAGGAATTGAACAACAGCTTCGTCGTGCTGAAAATATTGTGTAATGGGTCTACCACTTTTACCCCCACTCTTGGTTCTTATATTTGCTTATTTGCTTCCCCTTTTACCTGAAGTCTTTGGATCCATATTTGCTCTCACATTAAACTATTATTCTTATTACCAAGTTGACTTTACTAACACTTAGTCTATGCTTGACAGTTGACATGGAAGTATCAGTGACAAGGTATATGCATACTATAAAGATATTCATATATTGTAAAACGAACCAATAAAATTGAACTGTTATTTGGCGTTGTTCAAAACAACATTCAAAAATTGTCGTGGTGACCTAAACAGAAAAAATAGAGAGGTTTGAAGTGTCAGTGACCATCAATGTAGTGTACTGCATGAGACACAGTTGCCGTCGACATGAAATAAAGAAAACCATATTGCTACTCAAAATAGTGGATTGTTTAATGAGCAACGTGTAACGCCTGTTCTAAAAGTTATGTTTAATCCATTTTCCACGTCGCAAGGGCCATCAACATCACAAAATATGCAAGAGGTAGTGTTCTTGTTGTCGTCGTCGTCGTTTTAAGAAGTGGAACAACTAGGACATCTGCTCTTGATATGCAAAAAGGTAGTATTGCAGGAGGATCAAAATGACTAAATAGTAATAACAATAAGGTTGTTATGCCTATGAAACCATTGTGGCTTCCCCAGTTTTCGAAAACAACAGTAAATGGACATTGCTATAAAACGATCTACAACAAGCCTTGTGTTTAAAAACTATAACACACTATTGTAAAGACAGAAAGAGTTGTATTCAGTTTGCATCTATTGTCATAATCATGTATACTCTGCAATGTTAAATATTCTAATTTTGTATAAAATAAAACAACATTGTATCATCATTTACATTTATTTACAATCTTTATATACATTTTTTGGGTTTTATGATAATATTTTTCAGACAATACTAAAAACTAAAACATTATTATTCTATACACATATTTTTCTTTCTGTCCATTGTCATCACTTATATTTTCCATTATTATTTCACATTTGTTTTTTATTTAATTAAAACGAACCATGCACGTATTGAATGTAAAACCTTCATAAATTAAGTGTACAGGTTGAACAGTATTATCCACTTCATCAAAAACACTCCCCGATATATCTTTACCCCGTGCAGGCAGAAATGTCTCAAAGTTTTCACATACACAAAGTACACGATCACCATATGCTGTTTTCAAGTTCCGAATCTTGATAATCCGGAATGGAATATGCGTTGGCAATTGGCTGAGCTTCTTTGTCTCTAAGCCACATGCTTGTCCGACAGCATTCAAAACATTCATTGTAGTAGTCTATAAACAAAAGAAAAGCATATCTATTACCCTCTAAAACAGCTTTAATAATATTGTGCAATTAGGTAGTTTGCACTATGCATTGCTAATAAATTATACTATTTATGCAAAAATGCCCTATCTGTAGCAGATATTAATTTTCTGCTTATAGCACAAGTGTTAAGTTCTAATGCACACTTGACACATGCTATCATGTGTCCACAAGACAAAAATACAACTCCTAGTTCATCTTGATAACAAATTTTACATAATTGTTGGTCACACTTTTGTATCTGTTCAAAAGACAAGTCTCTTTTTTTTTTTGCCTCATGTATTTGCTCCGCGTGTTCTAACTCTAAAGGCACTTTTATCTCTTGTGCTGCAATCACGTTTTCTTTACGAATAGTGTTCACAAATTCCTGACCTTTAAGCAACACCATGTTTTTACAGTTAGGTAACCAACAAGCGTGTTCCACAAAAGGGTCATCAGTCATTTCCCAATCCTTTAAAGCAAATCCACAATGGAAACATATTTGGTGTAATTGGAACACCATTGGATCGACCAATTAAAAGTCTCCATTTTCAGAGAGAATTCGGAGTGACTTCAGAATTAGTAAAGTTTGAGCTTTAAAGTACGAGGGGTGGAACATGATAAGAGCAAAGATAAAAACAAAGAAAGAAACAAAGAAAGAAAGAAAGAAAGAAAGAGAGCAAGTAGCTTTAACATAAATATAAATTCAATATAATAAAAAAGTTGACAATTTTCTTTATAAGATTTCGTCTAGCAATATACAAGGTTAGTGCCTTAAACATAACTAAATTAAAGTTACAGATCTTCTGATTGAAAATAAAAATGTAATTTGTAAAGATTTGTGAAGGCTGACAGGGAGAAAAATCCTGCCTTACCTTTGAAAAAGAATGTTTTGGAGAGTTGCCAAAATACAACAGAATAACTTTCAAATAAATGTGATGGCAGAAACAGAATGCGTGAACTGCATGCACGATTTACTGAGAAGTTGAGATGGCAGAAACAGGTGGGCAAGTAGCCTATAACCTGAACGTGAACCATAAAATAAGTAGTGACAAGAATAGTGCAATGGCAGACACAGGTCTGCTTTAGAATAAACAAGACAAAGTACAAAACACATAATATATCTTAGTACTTAACTTTGTAAGATAGTGCTGGCAACAATCCACATTTGCATAGCACAAGGAAGACATAGGTTATGTCTAGTTTGAGATTGCGTCCACAAAAGTACTTAACTTGAAAAGGTGAGGTTAACATTTCACACGTGTGCGAAGATCACTTGAGAAATAGTTCATTTCCAGTTGAGGTTTCCTTTACAAATGTATTTGACGGAGCTGAAGAACACTCGCAGAATAGTAAGGTTGACCTTAGCTATTAGAAAGATGAAGTGACAATATTCACTTAAGTCGGAATAGATTTCCTTAGTACACGAAGATGTATGGTTGGTTGGTTCTTAAGTTTAGGGGCTGCGACAACGCGGTCATGTAGCCCCGTGTACTTTGGGTGTGTGTAGAATCTGTCTGATAACCGGTGTTAATTGTGATGACTGTATTAGTGCAGTTTCGTGTTGCAGGAACACGTTAAAGTTCGATCCAAGTTGGATTACTTTAAACATGTCTTTGACGACATGGCGAAGGTTAAAGTGAACACTTCTTGAGGTAGAATTACGATGCGAAGTTTATACAATTATAAAGTTTATCGTCAGGTGCTCAGGACGGGTGGATAGCGTAATGCTAACTGAGAAATCACATCGAAGATGAGTCGGCCTGCAACTTAAATAGCAGACATCACAGGAGTCCAGAATGATCGATGTCCGGCCATTGGCGAGTCCGAAACAGGTGGCCAGGAAGAAGCGTGCTGATAGGCAGAGAGCGGCCGTGTCATGGAGACGGCCAATGAGTGCGTAGCAAACTGAGGTCAGCTGGACTGGCCATGATACCACGAGGTATGAGAAAGGTGGCCTAATTAACACTTGGAAAAATATCTTAAAGGCGAGATATATATTGTAACACAACAGGTGAGTATGAAAATTGACACGCCGGGGTGGGGGCGACAGGGAAAAATAATATAATTATAGTTTTCGGTTTTGCTGCTACCCTGCTACCACCGGACAATACCACACCACACTAACTGACACAGCTTAACAAAACTAAATAAGTCAAGGCCTACAGCAACTACCATGCCATGCCCTAGAGGAAGGAACTCATTTTATAACATACTGCACTGCTACCATACTTACCTATCATACTTACCACCATACTTGCCCACCCGGCACAAGGTTGACAACAAATTGTGGAGATGCGTGTTGAACCACCTTACCTGTTTTTAGAGGCACCTCAGTGTTGTTACGGTAACCAGCAAACATAAGATGAAAAACCCTAAATAGAATAGGGTGAAAGGATGATAAGTTAGGATAACCCCCATTGGGCATGAAGTAGCCAGCGTTCCCCCAAGCCCTTATTAATCCTGCTCAATGAAGACATGACCAGACCGAATTGGAACAAAAATAAATTAATAATAAAATTGATATGTTAAACAATGGAGAACAATTTCAATTGGCGTCACCGTCCACAAAATAACATAACAAGAAAATACTCACTGGGGACACACCAACAAATTCTAGCCTGCTTAGCAAGACCACTGTTAATAACGGGGACTTAGGCTAGTTGCCCAATAAATTTAAAATAAAAAATTAAACAAAGTAAGTTTCATACCGACGCAAACATATAAACATAATAAACCAAAAACAATCACCAGATGCTGTGAAGAAAAATTGACGGAAGCCACGAGAAAAAAATTACTAACTGCCCATTCGAAACAAAACTCAGACATGATAAAACGTGATCAGCTTTCATACAGTATTACCGACAAACTTCACATAATTTGCCTAAATGCATACATCACTCCAGTAAATTTTAACACCTCAACTCTAACTACAAAGCTTCACATGCTACAGATCCAGTATCTAGACTGGCGTCAGACCAGCAGTCCTTGCAAAAAAACTAAAAACAGCATCTGACAAAAACAAAAGCAGGTATAATAACCTCCAATAGGAAAGCCTTGTGCAACAATAACAGCAAACTTAAAAGAAAAACAGTTCAGATTAAAACCAGTGAGTAACGAGCAAATGAATTTAAAAAACATTACGACAGCTGCCATACAACTAATGGTTTACAAAAAATACATGAACATTGGGGCTCGAATTCCCCGAACATACAACAGAAGTAAATTAGAATTTAAACGAAAACACTTAATACCGTAAAACTACGATTCGGATCGCAAGCCAATAAACGTGAAGTGACATCAGAAGGAAAAATACAATAAATTAAAGTTAACGGAAGGCGCTCTTTATCAAAAGTACAACACTTGCAACAGCTCCGTTATCCAATCACAATTCACTAAGAAAAATAAATAAACACCATGGCAATAGTGCAACGTACCTGGAATTCTTCAAATAAAATAAACAAAACTTATCATCACACTTATTTAAATTGTACTCGCACTGATCATCTGCGTCTCGAAGCGCACAGCCATTCAGAAGCCATGAGGCGCCGTGCCAACTTCACATCACTTCACCATAATTTCACTAAAATAATGGGATATCAAATCCACGTTGTTTTACATTATTCTCTCCTTTTAGATTAGATCAAATTTCTTCTTCGTTCATAGTACATTCCGAAAAACAATAATTCCTTCCCCCGAAGGGGAAGAATATTACCGAGGCAACGTTTCCACCACTTGGTGTATTCTTGAAATACACGGTAAGATAGAGTATATTTGTTAATACTCTTTGCTTGTTCATTCCTTCCTTTTTCTCAAACACCAACAGTGATCTTCTAGTTTCTCTTTGGTGGTCATGTCTCTTATGTTACTTGTGAGTCTGTTCTAGATATATATCATCCCTGACTCACCTAGCGTCATCTAGCAGCGAATCTCTGAAGTTCCTCAATTCTTACCGGTGCAAGAGGACTTCCTTATCCATCCGGCCACCAGATCTCGTCGCCATCGCCAGTTATCATCTCCGTGATCAAGAGAACTTCGTCTACTTTTTCACCCACCATACTGCGCTAGTATCGCCTGCTATCATCTCTTTGAAGACCATTTCCTCAAGAGAATTTAACTTTTTAATGTTGTCTATTCTGATATGTATTCCTTTTGACTCCTACCCACACTTTTCCCTTTCCTGGTCCCTCTGCGCTTCGCTGAGTGGGTCTCACTTGCACGTCGACACTCGACTTAGTCAGTCAAGGCTCAACTAGAGCTAGCCTCCTCAAACCAAGAGGCATTCTCTTCATTCCACGCCATGTTGGACCTTTAAGTTTATCCGTCAAAGGGAACTTCACCATCGCCATGCAGCAAAGATAAGTACAGACTTCAAGTTTTAACCTCATCTTCATCGGTTTTAATATCTACATGCTTTTAATAATCATTTATAGGCAGTGTGAGATTACTTATTTGTGGCAATAATCATCCTTCGCGGGATTTTCCATATTGAGCTTTGTCTGTCTAAGCCAATCTTCGTAAAACGCAACACTTCTTATGCTTGTTAAATGAGAGATCTTCTCACAACGTGGGATATTATTGAATACCCACTGTCTATAAAACATTAAGCTCGTTCCACCGCTGGAATAACTTTGCCCTATTCTTCTATTAGGATCGTTCTGGAACCTTCCAGAATCTGCACTCTATCTACAAGTCGTGTCGTCATGTATTGTCCACTCACTTGTGGGAATACTATTTAAAAATGAGGAATCTTCCTTATAAATTACTGCTCAATAGCTAATGTTCCTTCCTTCGTTGGAATTTTCTCTGGTGTATTTAATGATAATCTACAACCTTCTCAAGCAATAGACTCTCGCCTATCCAGTGCAACTAGTTATTTTCCATAATTGCAATAACTTTCTTTGCCATAAACTTTTGCGCTACTACAGTGAACTTGTCATCCATTTCAACAGACTATAGTGAAAAACAGTGTTCTTTCAATATTTCTTCCGCGTCGCGCTCGTCCGATTATTATAAATACGGCCACAAACATTTACCTTCCATCCCAGTTGATCTTTCCTAAACCTCTTACTAGCAAACCATAATAAAATTGTTACTTTAGGTCTTTTTCAATGAGGTGTCACTCTAAAGGAGTGCCGTCCCACTTTTGCTTACAGGTAATTAATTAACTTCTGCATAACTACGTGTCTTGTACACGTTTAAAATTATCTTGTTTCTCCCTTATAATTAGGGAATACTATTCTTTTAACTCATAAGTGAGTTATTTCTAGGTTTCACGAAAGGGAATCTTGCCCTATTTGGCTCGTGATCCCTACTTAAACATAGGAGGTCTAGAACCTTCCTGTCGACTTTCTCTTCAGGTTTCACATTAAGTGACCTGCCCTCTTTGTGTAATTTCTAAAGGTAATCCAGCTTAAATATAAGAAGTTAGGAACTTCTATTTTATTCTTTCTGTTTTTGTTATTGTTACTTTCGAAATTGTTACTCTTTTCAGACTTAAATCACTTTAATTGTCTTTAAATTTTGTATTTTATCTTTGCTATTTCGAAATCTTGCGAGGATTTTATAAAGGTTTGAAACCCAATGAATTTTTAATTGCCTGGCGCAAACTTTAAATGTTTTCTGAGGTCTGCGACCCCAAATTGTTAACAAAATTGAAAATATATATTTGTTAAATTCATCAAATTCTTTTGAATTGTTAAATAAATTAAGAGTTCCTTTTCGCTTTTTATTTTTCTAGTATAACAGTTAGGCAAGATCCTGTCTTCCTTGGCTCTTCCCACTTAATGCCATTAAATCTATTGATAGGGCTTTGACCACTCGTTGCATTTGAGCAAGAACTCTTAGTGGTTATCTTGGTAAAGTCTCTCTTAGCTTTAATAGCTAATTCTAACTGGCCAGTAAGGCAAGTACAGCTCGCTACGCCAGCTTCCTGCTTGTGGAGATCCTCTCCAAAAACTTATGATTGGTTTTCCAAAAGATAAGTGTTTTTCTTTGCCTAAACTTTTAGTCGGCTCCTGGCTGGGTAAAAGCTTAGCCATTTCCAAATGCAACTATTGGTGCACTTACCAAAATTATTCCCAAAGGTATAATTCTTTTATCACTATCCTTCTTGGAAGCACTTGGTCGCCTTGTAGTAACTCTACAACTTCAAAAACTGGAAATATCAAAATTGATTCAAATTATTGGCATTCTTCGAATTACTTGTTCAAAAACGAGCTTCTTTGAACAGACATACAATAGGTCTGTTACTCTCTGTCTTGCCAGACCATCACCCTTCCCCATAGTAGGCATATGCATGCTTGAGAGGGAATACGCTAAAGCCATTCTCTTGTAAACCGCCCAAGTCCTAGCTGCGTTACCCGTTAGCTTCGACCAGGTCCTTACCCACTTTAGGTATCAGAGATCGGATTTGCAGTGGCAACCGCCTTTGAGTGCATTTAAAGTTAAATTTATAACTTTTGAGGGACTCTCCTCCTATTTCTCCATCCTTTCTCTCCAGTCCGAAACCCACCTCCTTTTCTTTATCATCTTCCCTTGGTGGTTAGGTTATTCCTCAGCCTATAATCTACCCAAAATTTGGTGCCGAAACCCGGGAGAGTCCATTTGTCATTGCTATTCTTTTTCAAAGGTTATTTGACAATACCTTACAAATTATTAATACCTGCTTTGAATCTTTCAGCTATAACTACATCGTGCAAAGCCTGTGAAGGGGAAAGAGGCCGCTCCTGTCTCCTTTGGTGTGTCCCGTTCTTTCAACTTATTTGCTACTGCCAGCCTGACAGCATTTCCAAGGTTCCACAGTTTCGTGAGTTATATTTTAATCTATTTACCTTGACATGGCTCCTACTGAAAAGGATAAGGATGAAAAACTTACTTCTAAACGAGCATCCCATAAAGGACAAATTACCCGATTTAGAAAGTACATCAAAGAGCTAGATCCCTCAGAAGCTCAATTAGACTTGTTAAAACATCGTGTAAGGGATTTTGAACGTTCATATGAAAATTATTGCAACATCCAAACTGAAATAGAAACTCGTATGCTCAATCAAACCGAAGATCGGGTCAAAGTAGAAAACCAATATTACGAAGGCATAGGCTCTGCTTTCAAAACAATACGCCAACTCGAAGAGGGGCAGAACAAGGACGCTTCTGTTCTTGGTTCCTTTCACGAACCACAAACTTCTTTTCGCGATGGTACTCACAAGCCCAAACCAATTCTACCTAAAATTGATTTACCCCACTTCTCTGGAGATGAATCTACTTGGGATTCTTTCTATGAATTATTTTTCTCTCTTGTTCATGACAATGAAGACATTCAAGTCATATGCAAGTTTCATTACTTGAGATCTATCCTCCGAGGTCAAGCTCTGCAGTTAGTTGAAGCACTCACTTTAAATGCCGAAAATTACCCCATTGCCTTTAAATTATTGAAAGAAAGATACGGAAATTTACGGTTACGTATTCAACGCCATATGAAGGCTCTATTTAACCTACCTGCGTCACAGCACAATGACGTCACTAGTTTGCGTACTCTCATTGATACTACTCAGCTTCATGTTAAAGCTCTGTCCCAATTAGATCAACCCACTGAACACTGGGATACTTTCCTAATACATTTAGTGGTTTCTAAAGTTGATGCTGCTACCCTTAAAGCTTGGGAGATTGAACTTTCTAGAGAAGACGATTACTCTTACGAGCATTTAGTCACTTTCATAAATGCCAGATGCCAGCTGTTAACCGCTCTAGCAAATCAAAGTGAACCCTCATCTCCGAGTTCTAAATTTGATTTATGTCCATCAAACCTAAAAGCGAACGCTTAGCGTACCCTGAAACCTGGGTCCAGCTCATCTAAATTTAAGCCAAACACTACTGGTTACCCAACTAGGTCTAGTGAACGCCGTATTGCCAGCTCTCTCGTTTTAAACACTCAAAGCGAACCTCGCAAGAGTTTAAATGAACCATTAAAGTGTATACTTTGTAAAGATTCCCATGCCTTATATCTATGCAAATCCTTTAAAGAACTGTCAGTCGACGACAGAAGAAAATTAGTTTCCCAGAACAAACATTGCTTCAACTGCCTAGCGCCCACTCATTCTGCTTCAAATTGCAAGTCCTCAAGACTTTGCTTCCATTGTGAAAAAGCTCATCACACATTTCTACATCGTCATGATCAGGCAAGGTCATCGACAGCATCTACTTCTCAGAAAAGTGATAATGCTAACAATTCCAATGCTTCATCGTACATTCAAAATGCTAAGTCCATTCGCAGTGCTCAAGTACTATTGTCTATTGTCCAAATCGAAGTTCAGGATAACTTTGGCAACTGGGTCCGTGCACGCAGTCTTCTCGATTCAGCGGCAACTCATGATTTTGTGTCTAATTCTTTGATTAGAAAACTAGGACTACCTGTAAACCCCACTTCTATTAACGTATCGGGCATTAACAGCTCAAAATCGCAAGCTTTACAATTCTCAAAGCTAACCATAAGAGATATTTGTCACAGATACAACTTTCTTAAACTGAATTGTCTCATTCTCAATAGCATTGGAGAAGACACTCCAAGTCACTCCGTGGATATTTCAGGGTTAAACATTCCCTCGCATTTAAGGCTAACCGATCCTTTGTTTAACATACAAAACCCCATTGACATACTCTTCAGTGCCAATGTTTTCTGGAATTGCCTTCGTAAACAGGTTCGCAAGTTATCCTCAAACGTGGTCGCCAGAGACAATAACTTCGGATGGATCGACACCGGTCAACTTCCCCATTATTCTCCCCAACCCGCATCGCAATGTTACTTCGCCAATACTGATCTGGAACAGTTTTGGAGCCTCGAAAGCGTTGATTCTCCTAACGTGACCTCTTCAGAAAACGAATTCTGTGAGCAACTTTTTTTGAACACCACCACTCGTTCTTCTGATGGCCGATTCATTGTTCAAATGCCAAGATTATATAATCCTCCTAAACTTATTAACTCTCAACCCAAAGCTCGAAAATCTCTCTTTGCTATCGAGAGCAAATTCAAGAAAGAACCTCTCGTTAAACAGCAGTACACTGACTTCATGGATGAGTATGAAAACTTAGATCATATGGAAGTTGTCAACAAATCTGATGATGATTTGCACCCCCCAATTGAAACGGTTTTTTTTAATCATCATCCCGTGTGGAAGAATCCTCTTGTAAAGGACAAAATCCGAGTTGTTTTCAATGGTTCATCCCCTGACGTTAATGGCAACAGCCTTAACGATACTCTTTACTCTGGTCCTGCTATTCAGTCAGATCTATCTGCCATTCTCCTAAACTTTCGATTATTTCCCATAGCTGCTATAGCGGATATAAAACAGATGTACCGTCAAGTTTTAATTCTGCCTGAACAACGAGATCTCCAAAGAATCTTGTGGCGCGATGAAATCAGTAAGCCCATTAAGGTATTTCGTTTAAAAACAGTTACTTATGGCTTAAAACCTTCCGCTTTCCTTCCTATCCGTTCCCTACACTTGCTAGCCTCTCAAGATGGTCATTTATTTGATTCCAAAACTTCTTAAGCACTAACCACGTCATTCTATGTTGATGATTATTTGCAGTCCTTCCCCACTCTGGAGGAAGCCTTTTTCGTGTCCTTAGAACTTCAAGCATTGCTAAGGAATTGAGGTTTCCCACTTCATAACTGGAATTCCAACTCCCCTGAGTTTCTCGCCCAGTTTCCTATTGAAGACGTAGATCCCTCCTCTGTCGAAATTTGTGGAAACTCCGAATCCATAAAAACACTTGGAGTTCATTGGTGCACCAGCACTGGCACTCTCATCTACAAAGTTTCGCTCGCAGAAGAGCTCCCTAACACGAAACGACAAATTCTCTCTGAAATTGCAAAAAATGTTGATCCGCTTCTGTTCCTTGCCCCAGTCATCGTTATAGCCAAACTCTTCATGCAAGAGCTGTGGTCGCTCAAATGTGAATGGGACGAAACTGTTCCCCTTTCTTTTCTTAACCGATGGCTTTCTTTTCGCAGCAATTTGCTTGATCTTTCCCTTATTGAAATTCCTAGGAATTTAATTAACGCTCATTCTAATGCATCTTTTTTTCTTCATGTGTTCGCGGACAGTTCCGAAAAAGCTTATGGTTGCTGCGCATATTTAGTTTATCGCGGTCCATTAAATGGATCTTCAGTTTCCAACCTTGTTTGTGCCAAATCGAAGGTAGCTCCTCTTAAAACTATCACTTTGCCTAGGCTTGAATTGTGTGCTGCACTCATGGCTGCAGAACTTGTTAAAAATTACGGGAAGTATTAAAAGTCGAATTCTCGCAAATCTATCTCTGGAGCGATTCCATGATCACCCTTTCTTGGATCGCCAAGAACCACGCTCACTGGCAAACTTTTGTTGCAAACAGGGTTTCCAAAATTCAAACTCTTTCTTCGGGATGTCAATGGAGGCATGTGCCCAGTGCTGATAACCCAGCCGACATTATCTCTCGTGGATGTTTACCCTCTCAATTGGCAGCTTCCCAGTTGTACTGGCATGGGCCCTCGTGGTTAATCGAAGACTCTTCTTCTTGGCCTTCCAAACCTCCAGCTACAAACTCCAACTTGCCTGACGCTAAAGTATCTTTATCTACTGCTTCGTGTCTTGTTTCCAACGTTTCTCATGCCTTGTTGTCCTGCTATTCTTCCTTTCATAAATTAATACGAATCGTCGCCTATCTTCTTAGAAGGAAATATCTTGTGGTTGACCAACCTCTTCTCCCCAAACCACACCTTACCAATCATGAATTGAATCTCGCTACCATTAAGGTTTTACGACTGACACAGCAAGAAGCCTTTTCTTCTGAATTGTCTTTACTATCTTCTAATAGGGATCTTCCCAAATCCAGTCGTCTTTGCGCTTTGGCCCCGTTCCTTGATGACAATGGGTTACTCAGGGTAGGGGGTAGGCTCTCTCAATCTTTGCTCTCTGAAGACAAAAAGCATCCCGTTATTTTGCCTTCTACACATCACGTAACTTCCTTAATTATACGTGCCTTTCATTATCGCAATCTGCATGTTGGTACACCCACCCTGCTCTGCCTCTTAAGGGAAAAGTACTGGATTATAAATGGAATTCACGAAGTTTCCTCTGTATTTCACAAGTGCATTCCTTGCTTCAAAGCGAAACCTAAATTCAATACTCAATTAATGAGCGATCTGCCCTCTTTTCGCTCTTCTCCTATACGCCCCTTTGCTCTAACTGGTGTGGACTATATGGGTCCGTTCCAATATCAACGAAATTCCCCTGAAGCTAAACGCAAATTGTTTGGTAAGCTCTATGTTTCTCTCTTTGTTTGCATGGTTACTGGCGCAATCCATTTGGAACTAGTAACGAATGCTTCTACTTCTTACTTTTTATCAGCTGTCTCTCGCTTCGCTGCTAGGCGTGCTGTTCCTTCAGAGATGTTTTCTGATAACGCTTCCACCTTTCTTGGCGCAGCGTCCTTGTGGAAGAAAGCTCTCACATCTTCTCCTGCCATAGAACAGATCTCTAATTTTTCCTATTCAAAGGGTTTCAAATGGCGTTTTATACCTCCCTACGCTCCTCATCACGGTGGTAGGTGGGAAGCCTGCGTAAAGCTCACTAAACGTCATTTAAGAAAGGTTTTAGGTAATCGCATTCTGACTTATGAAGAATTTAATTCACTGTCCGTCCTGATTGAAGGTGTTGTTAATTCTCGCCCTTTAACTCCGCTTTCCAATGACCCTGATGACCTGCTTCCACTCACACCTGGTCACTTCCTTATAGGTACTTCTCTTTCCGTTCCTCCTCCCCTTTCCAGCTCTTACAGGGATTCTAATCTACCTATTGTTTGGCGTAAACTTAAAGCCCTCCGCAATTCTTTCTGGAAGAGGTGGAACTTGGAATATTTAACTTCCTTGCAACGGAGACAGAAGTGGTTTCTTTCCAGTCCCGACATTAAAGTGGGGGACCTGGTCCTGGTCAGGGATGTTTCTCCTCCCCTGGTCTGGATTTCTGGTAGAGTGACCAAGTGTTATCCTGGAAGGGATGGGGGAGTCAGGGTGGCCAGAATCTTGACCACTAACGGTCAGATCACAAGACCACTGTCTTTAATTGCTCCATTACCTTTAAAAGTTTAATTGTTTTTCCTGCTCTCTGTTGGTGTTTTTTCCCCTCCCAGCTTGGTGTAATCTTGGAATACACGGTAAGATAGAGTATATTTGTTAATACTCTTTGCTTGTTCATTCCTTCCTTTTTCTCAAACACCAACAGTGATCTTCTAGTTTCTCTTTGGTGGTCATGTCTCTTATGATACTTGTGAGTCTGTTCCAGATATATATCTTCCATGACTCACCTAGCGTCATCTAGCAGCGAATCTCTGAAGTTCCTCAATTCTTGCCGGTGCGAGAGGACTTCCTTATCCATCCGGCCACCAGATCTCGTCGCCATCGCCAGTTATCATCTCCGTGATCAAGAGAACTTCGTCTACTTTTTCACCCACCATGCTGCGCTAGTATCGCCTGATATCAACTCTTTGAAGACCATTTCCTCAAGAGAATTTAACTTTTTAATGTTGTCCATTCTGATATGTATTCCTTTTGTCTCCTACCCCCACTCTTTTCCCTTTCCTGGTCCCTCTGCGCTTCGCTGAGTGGGTCTCACTTGCACGTCGACACTCGACTTAGTCAGTTAAGACTCAACTAGAGCTAGCCTCCTCAAACCAAGAGGCATTCTCTTCATTCCACGCCATGTTGGACCTTTAAGTTAATCCGTCAAAGGGAACTTCACCATCGCCATGCAGCAAAGATAAGTACAGACTTCAAGTTTTAACCTCATCTTCATCGGTTTTAATATCTACATGCTTTTAATAATCATTTATAGGCAGTGTGAGATTACTTATTTGTGGCAATAATCATCCTTC
Source organism: Meconema thalassinum (assembly GCA_946902985.2). Classification (NCBI taxonomy): domain Eukaryota; kingdom Metazoa; phylum Arthropoda; class Insecta; order Orthoptera; family Tettigoniidae; genus Meconema; species Meconema thalassinum. Next base: position 595,397,489 of record OX336388.2, on the reverse strand, counting down.
GCGGGATTTTCCATATTGAGCTTTGTCTGTCTAAGCCAATCTTCGTAAAACGCAACACTTCTTATGCTTGTTAAATGAGAGATCTTCTCACAACGTGGGATATTATTGAATACCCACTGTCGATAAAACATTAAGCTCGTTCCACCGCTGGAATAACTTTGCCCTATTCTTCTATTAGGATCGTTCTGGAACCTTCCAGAATCTGCACTCTATCTATAAGTCGTGTCGTCATGTATTTTCCACTCACTTGTGGGAATACTACACACATCAAAAAAAGTTTTGCATCACCTCGGTTCCAAGAGTTCCGGAACCTTTAAATACAAAGGGAATAGAGATCAACACAAACAACATTTCAGCTCGTTTTATTGCTCATGAGACCCACACATTGCATGTTGTACCATCATACAGCTAGACTTTCAGCATTTGTGGTCCAGATTGCAGTACACACCACTACCTCTAATACCCAGTAGCACGTCCTCTTGCATTGATGCATGCCTGTATTCGTCGTGGCATACTATCCACAAGTTCATCAAGACACTGTTGGTCCAAATTGTCCCACTCCTCAACGACAATTCGGCGTAAATCTCTCAGAGTGGTTGGTGGGTCAAGACGTCCATAAACAGCCCTTTTCAACATATCCCAGGCATGTTCGATAGGGTTCATGTCTGGCGAACATGCTGGCCACTGTAGTCGAGCGATGTCGTTATCTTGAAGGAACGCATTCACAAGATGTGCACGATGAGGTCGAGAATTGTCGTCCATGAAGACAAATGCCTCTCCAATATTCTGCCGATATGGTTGCACTATGGGTCGGAGGATGTCATTCAGGTATCGTAAAGCCGTTTCGGAGCCTTCCATGACCACCAGTGGCGTACGTCGGCCCCACATAATGCCACCCCAAAACATCAGGGAACCACCACCTTGCTGCACTCGCTGGACAGTGTGTCTAAGACGTTCAGCCTGACCAGGGTGCCTCCAAACACGTCTCCGACGATTGTCTGGTTGAAGGCATATGCGACACTCATCGGTGAAGAGAACGTGATGCCAATTCCGTGGGGTCCATTCAGCATGTTGTTGGGCCCATCTGTACCGCGCTGCATGGTGTCGGGGTTGCAAAGCTGGACCTCGCCATGGACGTCGGGAGTGAAGTTGCGCATCATGCAGCCTATTGCGCACAGTTTGAGTTGAAACACGACGTCCTGTGGCTGAACGAAACGCATTATTCAACATGGTGGCATTGCTGTCAGGGTTCCTCCGAGCGGCAATCCTTAAGTAGCGGTCATCCACTACAGTAGTAGCCCTTGGGCGGCCTGAGCGAGGCCTGTCATCGACAGTTCCTGTATCTCTGTACCTCCTCCATGTCCGAACAACATCGCTTTGGTTCACTCTGAGACGCCTGGAAACTTCCCTTGTTGAGAGCCCTTCTTGACACAAAGTAACAATGCGGACGCGATCGAACTGCGGTATTGACCTTCTAGGCATGGTAGAACTACAGACAACATGAGCAGCGTACCTTCGTCCTGGTGGAATGACTGGAACTGATCGGCTGTCGTACCCCCTCCGTCTAATAGGCCCTGCTCATGCATGGTTGTTTACATCTTTGAGCAGTTTTAGTGACATCTATGAACAGTCAAAGGGACTGTATCTTGGATACAATATACACAGTCAACGTCTATATGCCGGAGATCTGGGAACCGAGGTGATGCAAAACTTTTTTTGATGTGTGTATTTAAAAATGAGGAATCTTCCTTATAAATTACTGCTCAATAGCTAATGTTCCTTCCTTCGTTGGAATTTTCTCTGGTGTATTTAATGATAATCTACAACCTTCTCAAGCAATAGACTCTCGCCTATCCAGTGCAACTAGTTATTTTCCATAATTGCAATAACTTTCTTTGCCATAAACTTTTGCGCTACTACAGTGAACTTGTCATCCATTTCAACAGACTATAGTGAAAAACAGTGTTCTTTCAATATTTCTTCCGCGTCGCGCTCGTCCGATTATTATAAATACGGCCACAAACATTTACCTTCCATCCCAGTTGATCTTTCCTAAACCTCTTACTAGCAAACCATAATAAAATTGTTACTTGAGGTCTTTTTCAATGAGGTGTCACTCTAAAGGAGTGCCGTCCCACTTTTGCTTACAGGTAATTAATTAACTTCTGCATAACTACGTGTCTTGTACACGTTTAAAATTATCTTGTTTCTCCCTTCTAATTAGGGAATACTATTCTTTTAACTCATAAGTGAGTTATTTCTAGGTTTCACGAAAGGGAATCTTGCCCTATTTGGCTCGTGATCCCTACTTAAACATAGGAGGTCTAGAACCTTCCTGTCGACTTTCTCTTCAGGTTTCACATTAAGTGACCTGCCCTCTTTGTGTAATTTCTAAAGGTAATCCAGCTTAAATATAAGAAGTTAGGAACTTCTATTTTATTCTTTCTGTTTTTGTTATTGTTACTTTCGAAATTGTTACTCTTTTCAGACTTAAATCACTTTAATTGTCTTTAAATTTTGTATTTTATCTTTGCTATTTCAAAATCTTGCGAGGATTTTATAAAAGTTTGAAACCCAATGAATTGTTAATTGCCTGGCGCAAACTTTAAATGTTTTCTGAGGTCTGCGACCCCAAATTGTTAACAAAATTGAAAATATATATTTGTTAAATTCATCAAATTCTTTTGAATTGTTAAATAAATGAAGAGTTCCTTTTCGCTTTTTCATTTTTCTAGTATAACAGTTAGGCAAGATCCTGTCTTCCTTGGCTCTTCCCACTTAATGCCATTAAATCTATTGATAGGGCTTTGACCACTCGTTGCATTTGAGCAAGAACTCTTAGTGGTTATCTTGGTAAAGTCTCTCTTAGCTTTAATAGCTAATTCTAACTGGCCAGTAAGGCAAGTGCAGCTCGCTACGCCAGCTTCCTGCTTGTGGAGATCCTCTCCAAAAACTTATGATTGGTTTTCCAAAAGATAAGTGTTTTTCTTTGCCTAAACTTTTAGTCGGCTCCTGGCTGGGTAAAAGCTTAGCCATTTCCAAATGCAACTATTGGTGCACTTACCAAAATTATTCCCAAAGGTATAATTCTTTTATCACTATCCTTCTTGGAAGCACTTGGTCGCCTTGTAGTAACTCTACAACTTCAAAAACTGGAAATATCAAAATTGATTCAAATTATTGGCATTCTTCGAATTACTTGTTCAAAAACGAGCTTCTTTGAACAGACATACAATAGGTCTGTTACTCTCTGTCTTGCCAGACCATCACCCTTCCCCATAGTAGGCATATGCATGCTTGAGAGGGAATACGCTAAAGCCATTCTCTTGTAAACCGCCCAAGTCCTAGCTGCGTTACCCGTTAGCTTCGACCAGGTCCTTACCCACTTTAGGTATCAGAGATCGGATTTGCAGTGGCAACCGCCTTTGAGTGCATTTAAAGTTAAATTTATAACTTTTGTGGGACTCTCCTCCTATTTCTCCATCCTTTCTCTCCAGTCCGAAACCCACCTCCTTTTCTTTATCATCTTCCCTTGGTGGTTAGGTTATTCCTCAGCCTATAATCTACCCACCACTCAAGTTCACCATGGACAAATACTGAGTTTTGAAGTACCCGAAACAATCAATAATAATGATAATGGAGTAAAATCAAAGTGCAGGTCATTCACTGAAACAAATGTTACATATTTCAATGACTTATTAAATAAGGAAACATGGTCAGAAATTTATAAACTAGAAAATGTAAATGATAAATTTAATGCATTTGACAGTACCCTAAAACACTATTTTGAAACAGCATGCCGCTTTAGACAAAGAACTGTTCAAAATAACAAAACTAACAATTGGATAACAACAGGGATTATAAATTCATGTCAAAGAAAGGAATTTCTACACAAATTATATAAACAATACCACACAACATCTGAATTCAATTTATACTACAAAAAAAACACTAGCATATTAAATAAGGTAATAAGACTAGCAAAGAAAATGCATAATGATAATTTTATTTCCCAATCATCTAATAAAAACAGGGCTATGTGGTCCGTGATAAATAAAGAAACTGGAAAATCTGCTAAAATACAAAGGAACATTACACTGACCATAAATAATAAAGTGATAAATAATCCAGAGGAAATAGCAAACACTTTCAATGACTATTTTCTGGAAATTCCACAAAAAATATTTAAAAAATCGCAGGTAAATACACTAAATTCTAATAATAAAATAAATATATGTAGTGATTCTTTATTTATAAATCACGTCACAAGTGAAGAGGTAAGAATAGTTATAAAAGAGCTATTTTTTGCTGGCATTGATGGCATCCCAGATGCAATTTTAAGGAAATGTGCAGATAATATAATAAATCCACTTACACACTTAATAAACAGTTCAATTCTCTCAGAAACTTACCCGGATTTTTGAAGTTATCAAAAGTAATTCCAGTGCACAAAAACGGTTCAAAAGGTGAATTAGATAATTATCGTCCTATTACCTTACCAACTGGTATCGCAAAAATTGTGGAAAAAATCATGTATAGGACACTGATAAGTTTTATAGAAAAAAATAAAATATTATCAAACTCACAACATGGATTCAGAACGGAAAAATCTACACAGACAGCAATTTATGAATGTATTAATAGTATACTGACTAGTTGACCTGTGTCGAAACCATAACTTAATCTCAAAATCTACATGTTTTAAACGAAAACCTCAAAAACTTAAAACATGGAAACACCCTGATTACACTAAGGGAGAATGGCAACTGGACCACGTGTGCATGGATAAACACCACCATAAAGAGATCTATAACGTCAAAGTCCTCCGTGGAATTGACACAGGTTCTGATCACTACGTAGTCAAAATTAAAATTAAACTCACGCCCCAGAAGAGACAACGAAGGAAAACCCCCAAAACTAAACGAACAATAGATCATATCCAGTTAATCAACAGTGAACAGTACCAAAAAGCAACTGGAAACATTAAAATAACTGATAAACTCGAAAACTTGGTTCACAACCTACAATGAATAGCAGAAGACCTGGCTCCAATTAAACCGCGGAAAAAACATCAATGGTGGAATAATGAATGTGATGAGATGATTGAAAAACGACACCGAGCGTGGTTATTACACCAATCCCAAAAATCTGAAACATCTTTTCAAAATTTAGTTACACAACGAAAAGAAACAACTCAAACTTTAAGAAGAATAAAACGGCAATATCATACTGACACCCTACAAACAATTGAAGAGGAATTCAAAATTTCACAATCGCGGAATTATTACAAAATCTTTAAACAACATCTGAAAAAATATGAAGCACCTACCTTATTGTTAAAAGATGAAAATGGTAAATTGGCCCACAACAACCAGGATAATGCACAAATTATGGCTAAATATTTTAAGACACTCCTAAACTGTGAAGAAGCCATAGAATTTCTCCAATTGGATGTTGTTGTCACTCCAATAACAACACCACCGGAGAACATTAACCCGCCCACATTAGAAGACGTTTACATAGCACTGAATGAGATGAAGAATTTCAAAGCCCCTGGAGAAGACCAGACTTTTGCAGAGATTTGGAAGTATGCTGGAAATTCGGCAAAAATCGCTCTTCACCAACAACTAGTCAACATATGGATTACTGGAAAATTCCCTGAACATTGGAGATCAGCTATCATCCATCCACTACATAAAAAAGGGGATAAGACAGACCCTAACAATTACCGAGGGATTTCACTCCTGGATGTTACCTATAAAAAATTTTCTCGAATTCTTCTCAATAGAATTAAAGTACAAATTGAAAATGAATTAGGAGAATATCAAGGAGGTTTCAGGCCCTGGAGAAGTTGCCCAGATCAAATTATGAGCCTAAAATTGATAATGGATTATAATAGAAAAAGGAATAGAGATATGGTGATAACATTTATCGACTTTAAAAAAGCATATGATTGTATTCATAGAGAATCTTTATTAAAAATTCTAAGACACATGGGATTACACCCCAAATTGACAAATCTCATAAAACTAACTCTTACAGGCACCAAATCAAAAGTTAAATTCAGAGGTGAATTCTCTGACCCATTTGAGGTCACAACCGGTTTACGACAGGGTGATGGCTTATCACCATTATTATTTAATTGTGCATTGGAAATGGTAATGCGAGAATGGTCTAAGAAATGCAATCCAAATATAAAAATAGGGAGAAAAATTCAAACAAACTGTCTTGGTTTTGCAGACGACATGGCATTATTGGCGAAAGATTTAGAGGAAGCCAAAACACAGATATCAGAGCTTCAGACAATTGCAAATAAAATTGGCCTTAAGATATCATTCGAAAAAACAGAAATCATGCCACAAAAACCAACACCATTAAAGGAAATACAAATTAATGATACAAAAATTAAAATTGTAACACGATTCAAATATCTAGGAGAGCTAATAACAAACAATTTAAATGAGAAAGCGTCAATTCAAATAAGAACCAACAAGCTATCTAGGGCACAAAAATTAACATGGGAAACTTACAAAAAGAAATGCTTATCAATTAATGCAAAAATTAAACATTACAATACATACGATACAGTCATAAAACCGGAAGCCACATATGCAGCAGAAACATTATTCCATCTAAATGAACATTCTAAAACCGACAGATTACAGAAGATCGAAAGGCGAATTGGAAGAACTTGTATCAATAAAGGATATAAAAAAGATGGGCAATGGCGAATAATACCGAAAAATATGGTCTATAACAACCTAGAACCCATTACTGATACCATGCGAAAGAAAAGACTAGGATTCTTTGGGCACATCATGAGAATGCCAGATTCACGTCATCTAAAACAACTAGTGCAGTACAATCTTGCTTCAAAAAACACAACAACTGGATGCCGATGGTTAAAAGAAATCAGAGAGGACTTAAAAGAAATTGGCCTAACAACAGAAGATGCTGCAAATAAGAAAATTTTAACTACAGCACTTAAAAATATGACGTTTCATTTTCCACTCACAAAGAAGAAAATTCCTACAAGAATATTTTCCGCCGAAGAACGGGCAAGACGATCAATACGCATGAAGAAGTACTGGGAGGACCGCAAGGCTCGTACAGTTCCTACAAGTCGACGAATAAAGGTTGGGTAAAGTGATCCTTTGTGGTCTCAAAAGAAGAAGAAGAAGATACTGAAATTAATTGACAATAAGGAACATGTAACTGCCCTATTCTAGGATTTATCGAAAGCATTTGATGTTGTTGACCATAAAATCCTCCTTACAAAACTAAATCAATGTGGTATTAGAGGTCTAGCTAATAAATGGATAGAGTCTTACTTAACAAGGCGTAAACAAATAGTAAGCTTGAGACACAAGGATGATTAATGAAACATTGTCCAATGAGGGAATTATTAAATTTGGAGTACCCCAGGGATCTTCCTTCTATATATCAATGATATAACACAGAACGTTCATTCACATAAGGAAATTTTGTTTGCGAATGATACAACACTCGAAATAAAAGGTGAAACTAAACAGGTCATACAGCAGTCTGCTGACTCCGTTACAGGAGAGTTAACCAAATGGTGACAAGATAATCGCCTCATAATCAACTATAAAAAACAGTATGTCTAAATTTCCACACTATACAGAATAGGAATCCTGCGACGCCCAATATAACATTAAATGGTCATCAAATAGAAAATAAATCAGAAACGAACTTTTAGGACTATGGATACAACATGACTTCAACTGGAATAAACATATACAATATCTGAAATACTAAACTGAAATCGATGTGCTTTGCATTACGTATTTTGAAAACCTGCACTAGCATGCACACATTAACAAATACTTATTTTGCTTATTTCCATTCATACTTAAGATATGGGGTCATATTTTGGGTTATGTCACCAGATGTACTAAGCACGTTTAGGATACAAAAGAGGGCGATTAGGATTATGGCAAATGTAAACACTAGAGAATCTTTTAGACCTCTGTTTAAAGATTTAAACATTCTCCCTCTGCCCTGTATATATATCTTTGAAAGTATTATGTTTTGTAAAAAGAATTTAATGAATAAGGATGTTTTTCTTAAAACAAACAATGATGTTCATAGGCATAACACAAGACAAAATCAAAACATTCATATTTCACACACACACACACAAGCATATATCAAAAAGGAACTTATCACACAGGAGTTAAATTATACAATAAACTAACCCAGTATATAAAACTTGTCCCAAAAATAAAAACCTTCGATAGAATGTTGGAAGCTTATCTGCAGTGCCATTGTTTTTACTCTGTAGTTGAATATCTTAGTGTATAGAAACGATGAAATCTATAATTATATTTTACTTTTCTATTATAATTGTAATACCTAGCTGTAAGTTGTTGTACTTATAGAATTAAGTTTGCATAATATACTAATAGAATAAGGTGTAAATAGTTGTCCAATAAGATTGTATATACCTATTAGAACTTTTATAGATGTAAATTCTGACGTGTCCTATATCAAAAATGTATTGTATACTTGTATTTGATCAAATGGAATTAATAAAACTATCTATCTATCTATATATCAAGTCGTTCTCATCAACACCAAGATGTCAGCCGGGCCAGTTGTTCCCAAATTTTTCACCCGAGCACAATTATCTTAAGTTCAACCAATCATTTATTTAGGCGGGTAATTAACAATGGCAGAAATGATAAACTGCACACGGCAACACCTATCAATTATTAGTTCTTTGAAGCACACATATTTTCTGCCAAGAATATCTGACAGGATAGTTCAATTTTCAACCACTCCCCAAAGCGATAGGTCCGATAGCTGGAGCTACCTGTCGGGAAAATTGGGAACTGCATCAGCGCGCTAAGTTCCACACGCCAAAAACACATGGGAAAAATGTTTCAAATGTTTAAAAACGTCCAAATCCAGTATAATGAGCCTTTTCATGGCACATTCTCCCCGCCCCTTTCCGTGAACACAGTTCACGAATATACTTTAGTAGAAATAGGAAATCCTTACCACACCACTTGTCGTTTCAAAAGTTTATGTAAGTCCAAAAGTCTCATGAAGAAAATGTTCGCCAGTAAACGCCTTTGACGGTGAAACATCCATCGTGAAGGTTAGGGGGGAACAGGGTCAGATAACCAAGGAAGAGACAAATGATCACCTCGTTCCATCCTCGTAAACAGCTTCCTTGCATCCATCATAAGTCATTAGAACGAAGGTCTTACGCCAGCACAAACGGAGATTTATCAACATCCAGTACCACAAGGTCATAACCACTAGTTTCTTGACAACGTTCGGGAATTCTTTATTTTACATGTAGAATGGGACACATCTTCATTTCAAGAAGAATTCATTGACCATAATATAAGTGATGAGCCCATACCCTTTCGACGTTGAGGAAGATCAGCAAGAGTACACTACAAACCCAAGAGAAAAATTAAACTAATCTATATAAAAAAAATTATACAAGCCAAAATAATATCAGTAAAGAAAAGGCAAAATCCCTACATGGCTTGGACCCGAGTTTACTACATGTTTGTTACAACATAACCAAACTGGTACCGAATAAATCTAAATACACATTACAATTCAACTTAGACTACGTCTCCCATGTACACGTTACCACAAATCACCCACCTTGTTTAGGGGACCCCGGAAGAATGGAATGCCACAAAATTTCAAGGAAATAGCTACCTATTTGATAACATAAGCTAGGTTTCTTCCGGGTCAAATTACAATGACAACCCTCCACTTAGTTTTATAATTCCAGTTTTAAATACTCCCAAATTAAGAGAATTTACAATTTTAACACTTTCATATGTATCCAAGTCTTTTCATCGCAGCAAATCTAAGAATCATATGTCCTATGACATTAAATTACGAGGATACCTTACATTATACATCATAAGATTTTACAATTTGCATTCCTTTCAATGGTCTGGAAGTTGAAAACTGGCGTATTTTCGCCGAAAATTAAACTTACATAGCCCCAGGCTCAAACAAAAAACCAACCTGACATTCCAAATCCTTGCGCCATCAAGATGTGAACCATCCAAGACAGCAACATTTCAAAATAACAAACATTACAGGGAAAAGAGTTACCCATCCAGCCCCACTTCATGCGTTCAGGCGGGCAACACAAGGCAGTCTACGACAAAAGGAGCAAAGTTACAGCAAACCCAAAAGAAAAGGCGATACGCGAAGAACAAATACATGGCAATGAGATAAGAAGTAGTAGTATGACACCGAATTAGAATACCAGACACCATCCGCCAGGGTGAGAAAAATCCAACTTAATTGGCATAATGTCGACAATGCTATTTAGCACCAAAAAGGTTTCCTCGTTCAGGTTTAAGAGATGAACGGATAAAACAACCAAGTTACATACAGTACATGGACCGTGATAACGGTGAAATAATACAAAGCAAAATTCCCCGACCAAGGGGTACAAGAGGAAGAGGGGACTCGAGAAGAATCTTTAAGTTGGAAGAAAACATAGTATGACGTCAGGAGCCACTCACACATCAAGATCCCATAGACGGAAGACACAGTATCAAGCAGAAATATACATCGCACAATTCCAAAGAAATTTTACCATAAATCAATTACCTTAAAGGGGAAAAAGAAAAATTTTAAACAAGAGGGACCAATGACCGCCATTACCGCGAAACATCCACGCACAACAAGTTAAAACAATAACCTAGCTAACTGCAGACTACAGCAGGTTCAAATTTCCAATTAAATTTCAAAAAACAGAAACAACTCCTAACAAATCTCCTCATTATCAATATCACCACCACGTTTGATGTGTGACAAATGCACATGTGATATCTTCTGTGCCTTAGGATTCCTAACCAGCAAGGTCACTGGGGTGAAAAGCTTCAACGTAACAAGGACCCTTAAAGCGAGGGTTAATCTTACCAGAAATCTTATTACTGACACCTTTCGGTTCAAAATTTCGAATATAAACCACATCACCAATTTCAAGATTAGCGGGTTTACGAGAACCCAAATACCGCTTAGCTAACTTATCATGAGAAATTTTGATACACTCTTTAGCCTTTTTCAATTTTGCTTTAATTTCTTCTGGCGAGGCATTGTCAGGAAAGAGATCGTGCAAGTTCCAAAGGTTGGACAGCGCGATTTTGCCGAAAACGAGAACATCAAAGAAAATGGAGTAGCTTGAGTACTCTCATGCACTGCATTATTGAAGGCGTAGGTGAGCCAGTGCAAATTGGAATCCCACTTGGAGTGATCTTCATGATGAAAAGCAATAAGGGCGGAACGCAGGTTCCGATTCACTCTCTCGGCCGGAGAAGGGTTAGGGAAATAAGGGGTCGTAGTCACATGAGAAATAGCATAATCGAACAAAAACTGTCGGAACTGAATGGATACAAAACATTTTGCGTTGTCTGAAACCAGAAACTGGCAGGGCCCAAAAGAAGAGAAAAATGACGATAGACAGTTAATGACGGAACCAGTCGTAGCCTGTCTGGTTGGAAATAACCAATTGATGCGGGAGAACCCGTCAGTGCTAACTAGCGCAAATTGGGTTCCCTGTGCAGAACGAGGGAACGGACCGATAAAGTAGATATACATCCTCTTCATAGGCCTGGAAGCCGGGCTAGATGACAACAAGCCGATCCTAGTGGAAATAGGGGCTCACTGATATTAAATAATGAGCAGTTTCGAATCATCTCTCTAATATCCCCATCCATTCCTTTCCAGATGAAGAATTCACGGATCTTGGCACGGGTCTTAAATACACCAAGGTGACCACCAATAGGGGACTCATGACAATACTTGAACATCTCAGGAATGAGAATCGAAGGCAAAACAATTTTGGGGATTCGGCCATGGCGAGAGGAACAATACAACACACCATTTTCAAGAAGTAGGGTTTAATAACCAAACCAGCATTTATCCGATTTATCAAATCTGAAATAGAGGGGTCTTCCTGCTGATAGGACGCTACATCTTTAAGTAACATAGGAGAATCACTCAAAATTACGTTCACAGAATTACAGAGGGGAACAACTTGCTCGGTGTCATCAGAACCACCATTTTCTACAGGAGACTCCTCGTACATCCTACTCAAGGAGTCAACGATAGAGTTTTCCGTACCCCGAATGTGACTGACTGTGAACTGGAACGATAGAATTCTAGTTGCCCATCTAGCATTTCTACCAGTTCTACGGGGTTTGCCCAATACCCAGCTCAAAGCTAGATTGTCGGTTTCGAGCAGAAAAGGGGTGTGCTCAATGTACATTCTAAATTTCTCAAGGGCGAACAAAACAGCTAAACCCTCTAATTCATAGATCGAGTATTTTCTTTCAGCGTCAGTTAATGTTCTAGAAGCATATGCGACTGGCTGCCTACCAAGTTCCGAGTCTTGCAGTAGGACACAACCCACGCCACGACCAGACTCATCAGTTTGTACGGTGAGCTGTTTTCCAAAATCAGGGATAGCTAAAACAGGGGCATTAGAGAGGGCAAGTTTCAGATCGTCTACGGCTGCTGGCTGAGAGGGGCCCCACTCAAACTTTACAGCCATCTTACGCAGCTGGTTTAGAGGAGCAGCACGGTCTGCAAAGTTGTTGATAAATTTGTGAAAAAAAAGTTGACCATGCCACAAATCGGGCTACACCCTTGGCATCCTTAGGCGGCTTGAAATCCCTGATAGCCAGATTTCAAGATTGGTGGACGGAGACACCAGATTCTGAAACGATATGTCCCAATAAAGACATTTTGGGCTTAGCAAAAGAAACTTTGGGCAATTTGACCATAAGGCCCGCGTCACGCAATCGATCAAGAACAATTCTCAGATGATTTATATGCTCCTCAAAGGACTCGGAGTAGATGACCACACCATCAATATAGTGTTACACAAACTTAAATTTAACTTCAGAAAAATCTTATCCAAAAGTCGGCTCAACACAGCAGCTCCGGTAGAAAGTTCAAAAGGGACACGGACGAATTCATAAAGATTCCAATCTGTGGCGAAAGCTGTTACATGACTAGATTCGGGAGAGAGGGGAATTTGGAAATAAGCAGAGTTGAGGTCGAGTATCGAGAACACCTTTGCATTCCTGAACCAACTGAAGCACGTGTGTAAATCAGGCAAAGGGATGGACTGAAAGACCACCTTCTGATTCAGAGCCCTATAATCTACAACCGGTCTGAAACCACCATTAGGTTTATGAACGAGAAAAACAGGGGAAGAATAAGCAGAGATGGATGGCCTGATCACCCCATCTTCCAATAGCCTGTCAACGATTTTTCTTAACTCGGTCATCTTGGGCGGAGCAAGTATAGAGGGGTTAGACCGCACAGGCACAGAATCAGTTAGCTCGATCTTATATTCCATGAGGTGGGTCACACCAAACTTGTCGGTGAATACATTGGAGTATTCAAAACACAATCTCTTAATAGCTTCCCTTTGGGAATCAGTTAAATTTTCCAAGTCCAAATTCTCAACGGTAAAGTGTTCACTTACAGAATTAACAGAATGGGTGGACAAAATAGGATTAAAGGGCAACTTAAACTGAGAACTGAATTTAAACCACAAGTTCCATGCACTGAAATATAGGAGCATCCCCACATGGGACATGAAATTGGCTCCCAAAACTACCGAACAAGAAAGATTCCTAACAACAATGAATCTGAATTTCAAAGAAAATTTTAGAATATGGATTTTGATTTTGATGCTACCCAGAATATTTAATTTAGAACAATTTCCCGAAACAAAAGATTCATTAATAGATTCTAACTCAGGTAGGTTGCAAATACGTTTCATATTTACATACCAGGTCTCACTTACAAAAGAAGCAACACTACCGGAATCCAGCAATGCAGAAACGGACTCGTCGTTCATTAAAATGTCAATCATAGGCGGGAATCCCTTAATAACAGGAGAAATTCCAAAATTATTTTGAACTCCAAACTGATTCTCACTAGAGTACGATGGCACTAACATCACAGATTTCGAATTAAGTTCATATGCATAATGACTTCCTACTTTATTACCTCCTGACAGGGTAGGTGTGCACGAACCTTAATTAGGCGGGTCACCCGATGACTTTTCTTTCTCAAGCGGATCACAATTTCCTTTACAGAGAGACCAGAAATTTCACTTAAGTTAACAATACACTTCTTTACAGCACTACAAGAAGAAACATCCGACTTGGCCTCTTTAGTAGCAGGTCATTGACGATACCCAGTTGGATTGTCGGGGCACACTTTCCTGATATGCCCTAATCCACCACATGATTGACAATTTATGGGCTGTCGGGGACGAAAATTTACCTTAGGAGGAGGATGAGATCTAGCCACGGGGGGTGGAATGTTTGCGACACGTGATGAATCAGCGTGTTTGACATCCATCGCCCCAACCATCGCACAATTCAGTTCGGCGAAAGAGGTCGGCCTAGAACACATGGTTGAGTAAGATCTGTTTTCGGGGGTTATTCCCTTCATAATGGAATTTACCAACTGTCTCTCTGACAATACTGAAGCAAAAACCCTAGCGTACCCTCTAATATCAGCCACATATTCACCCAGCGATTCACCGAACATCTGTACCCGATACAGGAACTTCTGCTCTAACGAACTCAGGGCACGGGAGGGAATAAAAGAAAAGAAAATTTCCTTATGGAACATAGACAGAGACCAATGCCCATTCATGGCCTCAACCAACTTCTCACGAAACATGCCAGACGTGAGAGGATACAACATTTGGTAAATTTGGTGCTCTGACAGACCGTATACAACAGCATGATCCCAGAACTCGATCAGTTTCCTCAGAAAACCAACCACCTGGTTGACATCACCCAGATCAAAGCCTTTGATGCCGTTTAGCAATTGAGAAATAGGATGCGGAATAGCTGAGAGCTTAATATATTTAACACGAGAGGTATTTTCGTATTCAAGGTTTACAGGTTGTATTGGGAACTCCTACAGGAGTTAAATTTAAGGAATTAGCCCAGTGTAGGTCAGAAGGTTCGCAACATTTTCCATTGGCACAGGATTATCGTTAACACGACTAGCAAAAGAGACACTAGCTTCAGATCTGGTAACCCACTCAACCGCGCTGTTGGGATTGTTGCCTGAACCATTAGCAGACTCCGCATGGAATTGCAGGAAGTCAAAAACATCATTACTTCGAGACATGTTGATTTCACAAAATACAAAATTACACTCTATGAAGCCATCACCATTTACCACCAGATAACATGCAACAAAATGAACTTGCAGTACCCTTACAGCAACAATACACTTTTTCCCAGGATATCTATAGCAAAAGGTTCCTGAAATACACCAATTAACACCACAACGTTGACTGAAATAATTACACCAGTACCGCTACACTGCTCCACCAGTTCAGAATTCAATTGCAACAACAATGCGCACCACAGCACCACCTTACCGGGAACACAAATCAATAAGAGCATCACCAGGAGAAGACTGCCACTGCATTACCACCCGTCACAGGGATGAAACTGGCAGGCACTCATGACATGCAAGAAATAACATAATAGTGACTCACCATCCCGACAGCACGAAGACTGGAATGCAGATATTAATACCACAAAATACTGCAGCATACAAACTGGCCACAATTCCAAACTCCAGTACAGGTTTCAGGTACCAGCATCAGCACATGAAACATAGTAACAACAAGCATTAAAATCCAACCAAAGGATAAACAAACATTAAACTAAACAATACACTCTGGTAACGCTTCAACAAGAACAGTTTCATAATTACCCAGTAACGCTCGGCCACAAAATACACAACTAAGAGTTATTGGTCACCGCAACTGAACGCTAAAACCACGCTCTGCTACCACTGACACGCCGGGGCGGGGGCGACAGGGGAAAAATAATATAATTATAGTTTACGGTTTTGCTGCTACCCTGCTACCACCGGACAATACCACACCACACTACCTGACAAAGCTTAACAAAACTAAATAAGTCAAGGCCTACAGCAACTACCATGCCATGCCCTAGAGGAAGGAACTCATTTTATAACATACTGCACTGCTACCATACTTACCTATCATACTTACCACCATACTTGCCCACCTGGCACAAGGTTGACAACAAATTGTGGAGATGCGTGTTGAACCACCTTACCTGTTTTCAGAGGTACCTCAGTGTCGTTACGGTAACCAGCAAACATAAGATGAAAAGCCCTAATTAGAATAGGGTGGAAGGATGATAAGTTAGGATAACCCCCATTGTGCATGAAGTAGCCAGCGTTCCCCCAAGCCCTTACTAATCCTGCTCAATGGAGACATGACCAGACCGAATTGGAATAAAAATAATTTAATAATAAAATTGATATGTTAAACAATGGAGAACAATTTCAATTGGCTTCACCGTCCGCAAAATAACATAACAATAAAATACTCACTGGGGACACACCAACAAATTCTAGCCTGCTTAGCAAGACCACTGTTAATAACGGGGACTTAGGCTAGTTGCCCAATAAATTTAAAATAAAAAATTAAACAAAGTAAGTTTCATATCGAGGCAAACATATAAACATAATAAATCAAAAACAATCACCAGATGCTGTGAAGAAAATTTGACGGAAGCCACGAGAAAAAAATTACTAACTGCCCATTCGAAACAAAACAGACATGTTAAAACGTGATCAGCTTTCATACAGTATTACTGACAAATTTCACTCGATTTGCCTAAATGCATACATCACTCCAGTGACTTTTAACACCTCAACTCAAACTACAAAGCTTCACATGCTACAGATCCAGTATGTAGACTGGCGTCATAACAGCAGTCCTTGCAAAAAAACTAAAAACAGCATCTGACAAAAACAAAAGCAGGCATAATAACCTCCAATAGGAAAGCTTTGTGCAACAATACAGCAAACTTAAAAGAAAAGACCAGTTCAGATTAAAACCAGTGAGTAACGAGCAAATGAATTTAAAAAAATTAACGACGGCAGCCTTACAACTAATTGTTTACAAAAAATACATGAACATTGGGGCTCGAATTCCCCGAACAAACAACAGAAATCAATTACAATTTAAACGAAAACACCTTAATACCGTAAAACTACGACTCGGATCGCAAGCCAATAAACGAGAAGTTACATCTGAAGGAAAAATACAATAAATTAAAATTAACGGAAGGCGCTCTTTATCAAAAGTACAGCACTTGCAACAGCTCCGTTATCCAATCACAATTCACTAAGAAAAATAAATAAATAAATAAATAAACACCATGGCAATAGTGGAAGGTACCTGGAATTCTTCAAATAAAATAAACAAAACTTATCATCACACTTATTTAAATTGTACTCTCACTGATCATCTGCCTCTCGAAGTGCACAGCCATTCAGAAGCCATGAGGTGCCGTGCCAACTTCATATCACTTCACCATAACTTCACTAAAATAATGGGATATCAAATCCACTTTGTTTTACATTATTCTCTCCTTTTACATGAGATCAAATTTCTACTTCGTTCATAGTACATTCCGAAAAAACAATAATTTCTTCCCCCGAAGGGTAAGAATATTATCGAGGCAACATTTCCACCACTCAAGTTCACAAGTCGTTCTCATCAACACCAAGATGGCAGCCGGGCCAGTTCCCAAATTTTTCACCCGAGCACAATTATCTTAAGTTCAACCAATCATTTATTTAGGCGGGTAATTAACAATGGCAGAAATGATAAACTGCACACGGCACCACCAATAGAATTAGGCGGTTAAAATCAATTATTAGTTCTTTGAAGCACGCATATTTTCTGCCAAGAATATCTGACTGGATAGTTCAATTTTCAACCACTCCCCAAAGCGAGAGGTCCGATAGCTGGAGCTACCTGTCGGGAAAATTGAGAACTGCATCTGCGTGCTAAGTTCCACACGCCAAAAACACATGGGAAAAATGTTTCAAATGTTTAAAAACGTCCAAGTCCTGTATAATGAGCCTTTTCATGGCACATTCTCCCCTCCCCTTTCCGTGAACACAGTTCACGAATATACTTTAGTAGAAATGGGAAATTCTTACCACACCGCTTGACGTTTCAAAAGTTTATGTAGTCCAAAAGTTGCATGAAGAAAATGTTCGCCAGTAAACGCCTTTGTCGGTGAGACATCCATCGTGAAGGTTAGGGGGGAACAGGGTCTGATAGCCAAGGAAGAGACAAATGATCATCTCGTTCCATCCTCGTAAACAGCTTCCTTGCATCCATCATAAGTCATTACAACGAAGGTCTTACGCCAGCACAAACGGAGATTTATCAACATCCAGTACCACAAGGTCATAACCACTAGTTTCTTGACAACGTTCGGGAATTCTTTATTTTACATGTAGAATGGGACACATCTTCATTTCAAGAAGAATTCATTGACCATAATATAAGTGATGAGCCCATACACTTTCGACGTTGAGGAAGATCAGCAAGAGTACATTACAAACCCAAGAAAAGAATTAATCTAACCTATATAAACAAATTATACATACAAAATAATATCAGTAAAGAAAAGGCAAAACTCCTACATGGCTTGGACCCGAGTTTACTACATGTTTGTTACAACATAACCAATCTGGTACCGAATAAGTCAAAATACACATTACAATTCAACTTAGACTACTTCTCCCATGTTCACGTTACCACAAAACACCCACCTTGTGTAGGGGACCTCGGAAGAATGGAACGCCACAAAATTTCAAGGAAATAGCTACCTATTTGATAACATAAGCTAGGTTTCTTCCGGGTCAAATTACAATGACAACCCTCCACTTAGTTTTATAATTCCAGTTTTAAATACTCCCAAATTAAGAGAATTTACAATTTTAACACTTTCATATGTATCCAAGTCTTTTCATCGCAGCAAATCTAAGAATCATATGTCCTATGACATTAAATTACGAGGATACCCTACATTATACATCATAAGATTTTACAATTTGGATTCCTTTCAATGGTCTGGAAGTTGAAAACTGGCGTATTTTCGCCGAAAATTAAACTTACATAGCCCCAGGCTCAAACAAAAAACCAACCTGACATTCCAAATCCTTGCGCCATCAAGATGTGAACCATCCAAGACAGCAACATTTCAAAATAACAAACATTACAGGGAAAAGAGTTACCCATCCAGCCCCACTTCATGCGTTCAGGCGGGCAACACAAGGCAGTCTACGACAAAAGGAGCAAAGATACAGCAAACCCAAAAGAAAAGGCGATACGCGAAGAACAAATACATGGCAATGAAATAAGAAGTAGTAGTATGACACCGAATTAGAATACCAGACACCATCCGCCAGGGTGAGAAAAATCCAACTTAATTGACATAATGTCGACAATGCTATTTAGCACCAAAGAGGTTTCCTCGTTCAGGTTTAAGAGATGAACGGATAAAACAACCAAGTTACATACAGTACATGGACCGTGATAACGGTGAAATAATACAAAGCAAAATTCCCCGACCAAGGGGTACAAGAGGAAGAGGGGACTCGAGAAGAATCTTTAAGTTGGAAGAAAACATAGTATGACGTCAGGAGCCACTCACACATCAAGAACCCATAGACGGAAGACACAGTATCAAACAGAAATATACATCGCACAATTCCAAAGAAATTTTAGCATAAATTAATTACCTTAAAGGGGAAAAAAAGAAAAATTTTAAACAAGAGGAACCAATGACCGCCATTACCGCGAAACATCCACGCACAACAAGTTAAAACAATAACCTAGCTAACTGCAGACTACAGAAGGTTCAAATTTCCAATTAAATTTCCAAAAACAGAAACAACACCTAACAAATCTCCTCATTATCAATATCACCTCCACGTTTGATGTGTGACAAATGCACATGTGATATCTTCTGTGCCTTAGGATTCCTAACCAGCAAGGTCACTGGGGTAAGAAAAGTTTCAACGTAACAAGGACCCTTAAAGCGAGGGTTAATCTTACCAGAAATATTATTACTGACACCTTTCGGTTCAAAATTTCGAATATAAACCACATCACCAATTTCAAGATTAGCGGGTTTACGAAAACCCAAATACCGCTTAGCTAACTTATCATGAGAAATTTTGATACACTCTTTAGCCTTTTTCAATTTTGCTTTAATTTCTTCTGGCGAGGCAATGTCAGGAAGGAAATCGTGAAAGTTCCAAAGGTTGGACAGCGCGAGTTTGCCGAAAACGAGAACATCAAAGAAAATGGAGTAGCTTGAGTACTCTCATGCACTGCATTATTGAAGGCGTAGGTGAGCCAGTGCAAATTGGAATCCCACTTGGAGTGATCTTCATGATGAAAAGCAATAAGGGCGGAACGCAGGTTCCGATTCACTCTCTCGGCCGGAGAAGGGTTAGGGAAATAAGGGGTCGTAGTCACATGAGAAATAGCATAATCGAACAAAAACTGTCCGAACTGAATGGATACAAAACATTTTGCGTTGTCTGAAACCAGAAACTGGCAGGGCCCAAAAGAAGAGAAAATTGATGATAGACAGTTAATGACGGAACCAGTCGTAGCCTGTCTGGTTGGAAATAACCAATTGAAGCGGGAGAACCCGTCAGTGCAAACTAGCGCAAATTGGTTTCCCTGTGCAGAACGAGGGAACGGACCGATAAAGTCGATATACATCCTCTTCATAGGCCTGGAAGCCGGGCTAGATGACAACAAGCCGATCCTAGTGGAAATAGGAGGCTTACTGATATTACATAATGAGCAGTTTCGAATCATCTTTCTAATATCCCCATCCATTCCTTTCCAGATGAAGAATTCACGGATCTTGGCACGGGTCTTAAATACACCAAGGTGACCACCAATAGGGGACTCATTACAATACTTGAAAATCTCAGGAATGAGAATCGAAGGCAAAACAATTTTGGGGATTCGGCCATGGCGAGAGGAACAATACAACACACCATTGTCAAGAAGTAGGGTTTAATAACCAAACCAGCATTTATCCGATTTATCAAATCTGAAATAGAGGTGTCTTCCTGCTGATAGGACGCTACATCTTTAAGTAACATAGGAGAATCACTCAAAATTACGTTCACGGAATTACAGAGGGGAACAACTTGCTCGGTGTCATCAGAACCACCATTTTCTACAGGAGACTCCTCATACATCCTACTCAAGGAGTCAGCGATAGCGTTTTCCGTACCCCGAATGTGACTGACTGTGAACTGGAACGATAGAATTCTAGTTGCCCATCTAGCAATTCTACCAGTTCTACGGGGTTTGCCCAATACCCAGCTCAAAGCTAGATTGTCGGTTTCGAGCAGAAAAGGGGTGTGCTCAATGTACATTCTAAATTTCTCAAGGGCGAACAAAACAGCTAAACCCTCTAATTCATAGATTGAGTATTTTCTTTCAGCATCGGTTAATGTTCTAGAAGCATATGCGACTGGCTGCCTACCAAGTTCCGAGTCTTGCAGTAGGACACAACCAACGCCACGACCAGACGCATCAGTTTGTACGATGAACTGTTTTCCAAAATCAGGGATAACTAAAACAGGGGCATTATAGAGGGCAAGTTTCAGATCGTCAAAGGCTGCTTGCTAAGAGGGGCCCCACTCAAACTTTACAGCCATCTTACGCAGCTGGTTTAGACGAGCAGCACGGTCTGCAAAGTTGTTGATAAATTTGTGAAAAATAGTTGACCACGCCCACAAATCGGGCTACACCCTTGGCATCCTTAGGCGGCTTGAAATCCCTGATAGCCTGAATTCAAGATTGGTGGACGGAGACACCAGATTCTGAAACGATATGTCCCAAGAAAGACATTTTGGGCTTAGCAAAAGAAACTTTGGGCAATTTGACCGTAAGGCCCGCGTCACGCAATCGATCAAGTACAATTCTCAGATGATTTATATGCTCCTCAAAGGACTCGGAGTAGATGACCACATCATCAATATAGTGTTACACAAACTTAAATTTAACTTCAGAAAAATCTTATCCAAAAGTCGGCTCAACACAGCAGCTCCGGTAGAAAGTTCAAAAGGGACACGGACGAATTCATAAAGATTCCAATCTGTGGTGAAAGCTGTTACATGACTAGATTCGGGAGAGAGGGGAATTTGGAAATAAGCAGAGTTGAGGTCGAGTATCGAGAACACCTTTGCATTCCTGAACCAACTGAAGCACGTGTGTAAATCAGGCAAAGGGATGGACTGAAAGACCACCTTCTGATTCAGAGCCCTATAATCTACAACCGGTCTGAAACCACCATTAGGTTTATGAACGAGAAAAACAGGGGAAGAATAAGCAGAGATGGATGGCCTGATCACCCCATCTTCCAATAGCCTGTCAACGAATTTTCTTAACTCGGTCATCTTGGGCGGAGCAAGTATAGAGGGGTTAGACCGCACAGGCACAGAATCAGTTAGCTCGATCTTATATTCCATGAGGTGGGTCACACCAAACTTGTCGGTGAATACATCGGAGTATTCAAAACACAATCTCTTAATAGCTTCCCTTTGGGAATCAGTTAAATTTTCCAAGTCCAAATTCTCAACGGTAAAGTGTTCACTTACAGAATTAACAGAATGGGTGGACAAAATAGGATTAAAGGGCAACTTAAACTGAGAACTGAATTTAAACCACAAGTTCCGTGCACTGAAATCTAGGAGCATCCCCACATGGGACATGAAATTGGCTCCCAAAACTACCGAACAAGAAAGATTCCTAACAACAATGAATCTGAATTTCAAAGAAAATTTTAGAATATGGATTTTGATTTTGATGCTACCCAGAATATTTAATTTAGAACAATTTGCCGAAATAAAAGATTCATTAATAGATTCTAACTCAGGTAGGTTGCAAATACGTTTCATATTTACATACCAGGTCTCACTTACAAAAGAAGCAACACTACCGGAATCCAGCAATGCAGAAACGGACTCGTCGTTCATTAAAATGTCAATCTTAGGCGGGAATCCCTTAATAACAGGAGAAATTCCAAAATTATTTTGAACTCCAAACTGATTCTCACTAGAGTACGATGGCACTAACATCACAGATTTCGAATTAAGTTCATTTGCATAATGACTTCCTACTTTATTACCTCCTGACAGGGTAGGTGTGCACGAACCATAATTAGGCGGGTCACCCGATGACTTTTCTTTCACAAGCGGATCACAATTTCCTTTACAGAGAGACCAGAAATTTCACTTAAGTTAATAATACACTTCTTTACAGCACTACATGAAGAAACATCCGACTTGGCCTCTTTAGTAGCAGGTCTTTGACGATACCCAGTTAGATTGTCGGGGCACACTTTCCTGATATGCCCTAATCCACCACATGAATGACAATTTATGGGCTGTCGGGGACGAAAATTTACCTTAGGAGGAGGATGAGAACTAGCCACGGGGGTGGAATGTTTGCGACACGTGATGAATCAGCGTGTTTGACATCCATCGCCTCAACCATCGCACAATTCAGTTCGGCGAAAGAGGTCGGCCTAGAACACATGGTTGAGTAAGATCTGTTTTCGGGGGTTATTCCCTTCATAATGGAATTTACCAACTGTCTCTCTGACAATACTGAAGCAAAAACCCTAGCGTACCCTCTAATATCAGCCACATATTCACCCAGCGATTCACCGAACATCTGTACCCGATACAGGAACTTCTGCTCTAACGAACTCAGGGCACGGGAGGGAATAAAAGAAAAGAAAATTTCCTTATGGAACATAGACAGAGACCAATGCCCATTCATGGCCTCAACCAACTTCTCACGAAACATGCCAGACGTGAGAGGATACAACATTTGGTAAATTTGGTGCTCTGACAGACCGTATACAACAGCATGATCCCAGAACTCGATCAGTTTCCTCAGAAAACCAACCACCTGGTTGACATCACCCAGATCAAAGCCTTTGATGCCGTTTAGCAATTGAGAAATAGGATGCGGAATAGCTGAGAGCTTAATATATTTAACACGAGAGGTATTTTCGTATTCAAGGTTTACAGGTTGTATTGGGAACTCCTACAGGAGTTAAATTTAAGGAATTAGCCCAGTGTAGGTCAGAAGGTTCGCAACATTTTCCATTGGCACAGGATTATCGTTAACACGACTAGCAAAAGAGACACTAGCTTCAGATCTGGTAACCCACTCAACCGCGCTGTTGGGATTGTTGCCTGAACCATTAGCAGACTCCGCATGGAATTGCAGGAAGTCAAAAACATCATTACTTCGAGACATGTTGATTTCACAAAATACAAAATTACACTCTATGAAGCCATCACCATTTACCACCAGATAACATGCAACAAAATGAACTTGCAGTACCCTTACAGCAACAATACACTTTTTCCCAGGATATCTATAGCAAAAGGTTCCTGAAATACACCAATTAACACCACAACGTTGACTGAAATAATTACACCAGTACCGCTACACTGCTCCACCAGTTCAGAATTCAATTGCAACAACAATGCGCACCACAGCACCACCTTACCGGGAACACAAATCAAAAAGAGCATCACCAGGAGAAGACTGCCACTGCATTACCACCCGTCACAGGGATGAAACTGGCAGGCTACCATGCAAGAAATAACATAATACTGACTCACCCTCCCGACAGCACTAAGACTGGAATGCAGATATTAATACCACAAAATACTACAGCATACAAACTGGCCACACTTACAAACTCCAGTACAAGTTTCAGGTACCAGAATCATCACATGAAACATAGTAACAACAAGCATTAAAATGCAACCAAAGGATAAACAAACATTAAACTAAACAATACACTCTGGTAACGCTTCAACAAGAACAGTTTCATAATTACCCAGTAACGCTCGGCCACAAAATACACAACTAAGAGTTATTGGTCACCGCAACTGAACGCTAAAACCACGCTCTGCTACCACTGACACGCCGGGGTGGGGGCGACAGGGGATAAATAATATAATTATAATTTACGGTTTTGCTGCTACCCTGCTACCACCGGACAATACCACACCACACTACCTGACACAGCTTAACAAAACTAAAAATTCAAGGCTTACAGCAACTACCATGCCATGCCCTAGAGGAAGGAACTCCTTTTATAACATACTGCACTGCTACCATACTTACCTATCATACTTACACCATACTTGCCCACCCGGCACAAGGTTGACAACAAATTGTGGAGATGCGTGATGAACCACCTTACCTGTTTTCAGAGGCACCTCAGTGTTGTTACGGTAACCAACAAACATAAGATGAAAAGCCCTAAAATAGAATAGGGTGGAAGGATGATAAGTTAGGATAACCCCCATTGTGCATGAAGTAGCCAGCGTTCCCCCAAGCCCTTACTAATCCTGCTCAATGAAGACATGACCAGACCGAATTGGAAGAAAAATAATTTAATAATAAAATTGATATGTTAAACAATGGAGAACAATTTCAATTGGCTTCACCGTCCGCAAAAATAACATAACAATAAAATACTCACTGGGGACACACCAACAAATTCTAGCCTGCTTAGCAAGACCACTGTTAATAACGGGGACTTAGGCTAGTTGCCCAATAAATTTAAAATAAAAAATTAAACAAAGTAAGTTTCATATCGAGGCAAACATATAAACATAATAAATCAAAAACAATCACCAGATGCTGTGAAGAAAAATTGACGGAAGCCACGAGAAAAAAAATTACTAACTGCCCATTCGAAACAAAACAGACATGTTTAAACGTGATCAGCTTTCATACAGTATTACCGACAAACTTCACATAATTTGCCTAAATGCATACATCACTCCAGTAAATTTTAACACCTCAACTCAAACAACGAAGCTTCACATGCTACAGATCCAGTATGTAGACTGGCGTCAGACCAGCAGTCCTAGCAAAAAACAAAAAACAGCATTTGACAAAAACAAAAGCAGGTATAATAATCTCCAATAGGAAAGTCTTGTGCAACAATACAGCAAACTTAAAAGAAAAAACAGTTCAGATTAAAACCAGTGAGTAACGAGCAAATGAATTTTAAAAAAATTAACGACCGCAGCCTTACAAATAATTGTTTACAAACAACAGAAATCAATTACAATTTAAACGAAAACACCTTAATACCGTAAAACTACGACTCGGGTCGCAAGCCAATAAACGAGAAGTTACATCTGAAGGAAAAATGCAATAAATTAAAATTAACGGAAGGCGCTCTTTATCAAAAGTACAGCACTTGCAACAGCTCCGTTATCCAATCACAATTCACTAAGAAAAATAAATAAACACCATGGCAATAGTGCAACGTACCTGGAATTCTTCAAATAAAATAAACAAAACTTATCATCACACTTATTTAAATGGTACTCTCACTGATCATCTGCGTCTCGAAGGGCACAGCCATTCAGAAGCCATGAGGCGCCGTGCCAACTTCACATCACTTCACCATAATTTCGCTAAAATAATGGGATATCAAATCCACTTTGTTTTACATTATTCTCTCCTTTTAGATGAGATCAAATTTCTTCTTCGTTCATAGTACATTCCAAAAAAACAATAATTCCTTCCCCCGAAGGGTAAGAATATTACCGAGGCAACGTTTTCTCCACTCAAGTTCACAAGTCGTTATCATCAACACCAAGATGGCAGCCGGGCCAGTTCCCAAATTTTTCACCCGAGCCCAATTATCTTAAGTTCAACCAATCATTTATTTAGGCGGGTAATTAACAATGGCAGAAATGATAAACTGCACACGGCACCACCAATAGAATTAGGCGGTTAAAATCAATTATTAGTTCTTTGAAGCACGCATATTTTCTGCCAAGAATATCTGACTGGATAGTTCAATTTTCAGCCACTCCCCAAAGCGAGAGGTCCAATAGCTGGAGCTACCTGTCGGAAAAATTGGGAACTGCATCTACGTGCTAAGTTCCACACGCCAAAAACACATGGGGAAAATGTTTCACATGTTTAAAAACGTCCAAGTCTAGTATAATGAGCCTTTTCATGGCACAAAAATAATTTTAAATATAATTGAATTAAACAAGAGAGTGAAACAAAGTATGATTTGTCACTAACACGTGGTGACGAAAGAAGAGGTTATGAAATCAAACTACTAGTCTGACTTTTGCCATAACTAAAACCTACAAAAATTAACAAGATAATCATTCGCAAATGCGGACATACAAACAGAGGGGCGACAAGAAACAAGAAGGAAAACACAAAAAAACAGGACTAGAGTGGTAAAGGAGCAACAGAAGAAATTGGACGAACACGCTGTCCAAATGGAGCAATTAATTTCACCACCCTAACTCTGTTGTCACGACCGGTGTAGCGCCTAACTACTCTTCCGGTGTGCCAAACAAGAGGAGGACTGGATTCTCTAAGGAGAATCATATCTCCCTCCTTGAGGTTTGGTTGAGCGAGCTGCCGCTCCCTCTCCTCTGAAGTAAGTTCAAATACTCCAGCCTCCACCGTTTCCAAAATCTATCCCTAAGAGCTTCGACTCTTTTCCAGAGAATGGGCAAAGAAATATCGAGGTTGCGGTCGATGAGAGGTGGCGGAGCATTTAAGGAGCAACCTATTAAGAAATGGCCAGTGGTTAAAGGCAGCAAATCGGAGGGGTCGTTAGACACAGGAGACAAGGGACGGGAGTTGACAGTGCCTTCGATAAGGATAACGAAAGAATTGAATTCTTCAAATGACAGGATAGATTTTCTTATAGTTCTTTTGAGATGGGTTTTAGTTAATTTGGCACAGTCTTCCCATCTCCCTGCATGATGAGGAGCGTATGGGGGGGATGAAATGCCAATTAAAGCCTTTTAAATGGGCGTAGTTAAAGTTGCTCGTTGGCAGAACGAGAGCAGAGTGCCTTTTGCCATTGTTGAGAAGCACATAGAAAATTTCTGGCGTTGTCAGAGAAAACCTCAGAGGGAATTCCTCTTCTAGTAACAAAGCGAGAAAAAGCAGAAAGAAAGTATGAAGTGGATGCATTGGTGACCAATTCGAGATGAATAGCACCAGTAACCATGCAGACAAAAAGTGCTATGTAAAGCTTGGCAAGAATTTTGCGTTTTGCTTTTAGACTATTGGTTTGATATAGGAACGGACCAGCGTAATCAATACCAGTTAGAAGAAATGGTCTGCTGGGAGCGGAGCGGAACGAAGGAAGGTCAGCCATAAGTTGCTGAGTAAACTTAGGTTTCGCCTTAAAGCAAAGAATACACTTTCTAACAACGGAGATGACTTCGTGCAAGCCATTGATGGGTCAGTAATGCTCACGAATTAAACACAAGAGAGTGCGTGTACCAACATGTAAGTGCTGATAGTGAAATTGACGTATGATCAATTTAGTAACGTGATGCTTTGAAGGAAGAATTATGCGGTGTTTCTTATCTTCAGGATAATCACAAAAAGATAACCTACCACCTACTCTTAACAATCCGTTATCATCAAGAAAGGGGCTTAAAGCGAATAATCTATACCACTTTTTAAGGGGTAGACCCTTAGATAGAGAATTAATTTCATCAGAAAAAAATTCTTGCTTCGTGAGCAATAAGATTGTGGTAGTAGCAGACTGTAATTCAACAGCTGAAAGAAATGCTTGAGGAAATAATGGTTTTTCTAACACAAAGAATTTCCAACGAAGCAAGTAGGCTACAACACGAACTAGTT
Organism: Meconema thalassinum; assembly: GCA_946902985.2. Lineage (NCBI taxonomy): Eukaryota > Metazoa > Arthropoda > Insecta > Orthoptera > Tettigoniidae > Meconema > Meconema thalassinum. The sequence continues at coordinate 595,368,871 of OX336388.2, read as the reverse complement.
TTTGAAAAGAAGAATATCTTTCAAGCAATGAAGGGGTAACCGTGGTTACAAGAGAAGAGGCAACTTAACGAGTATCAGGAACATTCGTTAAAGCAGAAGACAATAGGGCTGGCCAAAAGGAGGGTTCTTGCAACAACCAAGTTGGACCATGCCAGTAAAGACTAGATTTGACTAGCTGGTGTGGAAAGCATCCACGAGAAATTATGTCTGCTGGGTTCTCCTTAACTGAGGCATGTTTCCATTGAGAAGATGCGGATAGAGTTTGGATTTTTTCCACCCTATTGGCGACAAAATATTGCCAATGTGTAGGGGGCTTAGAGATCCAAGCTAAAGCGATGGCGGAGTCAGTCCAGTAGTAGATATGACTGAAATGACAGTTGAGATTGGAGACAAGCTTTTGAGATAATTCGGCTGCGAGCAAGGCAGCGCATAACTCTAAGAGAGGCAATGATACTGTTTTCAAAGGAGCTACCTTTGACTTGGTAAAACTTAAGTTAGAGAATGAAGAAGTAGTGTTACGACTGACCACATAAGCGTAACATCCATAAGCTTTCACAGAGCTATCTGCAAACAGATGCAGCTCTAGATTAGCAGAAAATGAAGTAGGGATAAGAACCCGGGGGATGTCTATGACAGACAGATCAAGAAGATGAGTGCGGAAGGAAAGCCATCTTTCCAAGAGAGAAGGAGGGATTGGATCATCCCAATCCGTTTTGAGAGACCATAGTTCCTGCATAAACATCTTAGCTTTGACTATGATTGGAGCTAGAAATTGAAGGGGGTCATAGATTTTGGCGATCTCTGAAAGAACTTGTCGCTTAGTTTGAGGAAGAATAGGAGACAAGCTGACTTGATAGAAGAAAGAATCTGATACGGGATACCAGTGAAGTCCTAAAACTTTAGTGGAATCAGCGGTATGTAAGAGCTCGACTGGTGTATCAGTGTTACCTTTGGATAAGAGCTTAGATAGTCCTTCTTGAGAATTAGAATTACATTTGTGAAGTAAGAAACCTCCTCCATGAAGCAACGCTTGGAGATCAAGTGAGTGCTCAAGTGCTTCAGAAGGGGAGCTAAAGGAATGAAGAAAATCATCCACATAAAAATATTGTTGGGGAGATTTGAGGTATTAATGGAAAAGAGGTTAGAGTCTTGGTCGGCGAGATACTTTAAAGTGCGGATGGCCAAGAAAGCAGATGGTTTAGAGCATATGTGACAGTTTTTAATTTGAAGATCTTAATGGGTTTGGCGGGGCTATCACGCCAAAGAATTTGTTGCAGATTTTGCTGTTCAGAGTTGATCAAAATTTGCCTATACATTTGTTTAATATCGGCGATCACACCAACAGGGAACAAGCGAAAGTTTAACAGAACGGAAGAAAGATCCGACTGAATGGCGGGACCGGTAAGTAGTATCGTTTAATAAAATACCTTTAGAATCTGGAGCGGAACCATTGAAAACGAGTCGAATGTTTTCCCTTGTGGAAGGGTTCTTCCAAACAGGGAGATGATTCTTCAGAGATGTTTTGTTTATGAAGGACTTCCATGTGACCAGAGGCTTCGTAGTCTTCCATAAAGTCAATGTATTGAGCTTTGGCTTAAGAATCTTGTTTCAACTGATTTTCCACAGCAAACAAAGCCTTAAGAGCGCGAGGATGAGAATCCTTTAAAACTGGGGGAGAAGAAATACGAGGCATAGTAACAACAAATCTACCATCTGGGTTGCGAGTAGTAGTGGAGAGATAAAGCTGTTCGCAAAAGTCATCTTCAGTGGAAGAAGAAGTGGTTTAATCGATAGACTCAATTTTTCAAAACTTTTCCAAATTGTTGTCCAACTCAACGTGAGTTAAGTGACATAAAGATGAAGACTGCACAGTGGTAAGAGGGATATGACCCGTGACCAACCAACCGAACCTGGTATGGTGGGCGTAGATGCTAGAAGTTATATTAATTCTATAGGGAAGCAAATTTTGCCAAAAGACATTAGCACCTAGCAAAATGTCAACTGGAGCACTCTGATGAAAGTAGGAATCAGCTAATTTCAGATCAGAGGGGAAATGCCAAGTATCAATAGAAAATGAATGACTAGAAGTCGGGGCTCCAATAACAGCGATTGACAAACAATTTAAACTAAGGTTAGTGCCAGATTGCACCGAATCCTTAATATTGAGCTTTACGAACTGTAAGGAAGTAGACTTACTGTTATTGATACCAGATATTTCTATCGAAGTAGTATTAGGCTTTAAGTTTAATTTCTTAACCAAAGAAGAGGTTATGAAATCGTGTGTGGCAGCATTGTCAAGAAGAGCTCGTACTGAATGCCATTTGCCTTTAGAGTCTTGGACCTGAAGTCTCACCGTGGATAACAAAACCTGAGTACTTCGCCAAGAATTAGCAGTCTGACTATACGACCGAGCGCTATAGACAGCATGAGTGCCAGAAGTAAGGTACGACTTACTACTGGATGCCACATTGGATTGAGAAGTCGTAGAAACAACGCTTTCCAAAGGCTTATTATGGGGATGTTTAAATTTGGGGTTTTGAAACCAGTGTAACGAAGAATGGTGGCGCAGTTTGCAATGTGTGCAGACACCTTCAGACGAACAGTTTTGAACTGTATGCTTGGCAGACAAACAATTATAACAACATTTGTGCTCGGCAACAGATTTCCTACGTTCATCGACAATCATGGCTTTGAACACAGAACAAGTGTATAGCGGATGCAAATTGTTGCAGAGAAAGCAGGTTTGTACAGTACTCTGAACTGTAAGTACCTGAGAGCGGACAGATTTCTTATTAGAAGAGGTTTTACTGATAGCACCTTTGCTTGAGCTAGGTAGCTCGGATTGTTGAGCAACGGCGGAAAGTATTTGACAACGGTTTTTGATAAACGTGACTAAAGTTTGAAATGTGGGATCAGGCTGATCTATTAACTCTGATTCCCATGCCTTTAAAGTTTGAGAATCGAACTTGGAAGTAGTGAGATATATCAAACACAAGTCCCAATGCTGGTCTGGTTGCTTTAAGTGCTCGAGAGCTCGAACATGAAGCTCGACAGTATCACCTAACTGACGTATAGAAGAAAGATTGTCTGGGCGACAGGAAGGAATGTTAAAAAAAGCAGTAATATGCCTGAGGATGCGAAGCTTGGGGTTACCAAAACGTTGTTGCAGCAAATTGAAATCAACAGAATAATTATCTGATGTGAGAGGAAGTGTCTCTATCAGCTTAAGCGGGTGGCCATGCAATGTAGATTTCAAATAATGAAATTTCTGAATATCAGGTATGGCAGAATCATTATGTACTAATGAAATGTACAGTTCCTCGAAGGAATCCCATTCTTTCTCATTGCCAGAAAAGGTTGGCAAGGAAATCTTGGGTAAGATTGTTTTAGAGGGAGTGACAGGTTGGTCCCTATGCTTTATAGTTAAGGTTTTAATTAAATCCTCGGCTTCAGCAAAGCCTTCATAGTAACTGTCCTCCACCTCAGCTCGATCCTGCTCGTGAGTTGAGTCGAGGAGCTCAAGCTCTATTTACAAAGGGTCATAAGACGTAACATTAGATTGGTATGTTTTGAACCTTTCGTTAAGGATGCCTAAATTATGATCATCTACGCTTTTTTCGGTTAAGAAAGGGCGAAATCTAGACAGTTTCTTTTCTAAAAGGGCACGAGTGCTTAATAACTTTTCAACCTTGGCCATGGTGGAGACCGAAGTACTCACCCGAATCTCCAGAGAACTTACTGGCGGCAAGGAGACGTCAGGCTTGACAAGAGAGGACTGCGGCGTCTCGTCAGGGTCCTGCACCTTTTCCACTTTGATGGACTCCGTAATAGCTGCGAAAAGTCAGACACAGTATTAGACCAAGTATTACTATGAAGAAACGTGCTCTCCAAGATAATTTAAGTTTAAATAAAGGTGAAACTAGTTCCCGGGTTTCTAGCACCACAAGATATGGTGTAATTGGAACACCATTGGATCGACCAATTAAAAGTCTCCATTTTCAGAGAGAATTCAGAGTGAGTTCAGAATCAGTAAAGGTTGAGCTTTAAAGTATGTGGGAAGGAACATGATAAGAGCATAGACAAAAACAAAGAAAGAGAGAGCAAGTAGCTTTAACATAAATATATATTCCATATAATAAACAAGTTGACAATTCTCTATACAAGATTGCTTCCATCAATTAACAAGGTTAGTGCCTTAAACATAAATAAATTAAAGTTACAGGTCTTATGATTGAAAATAAAAATGTAATTTGTAAAGATTTGTGAAGGCTGACAGGGAGAAAAATCCTGCCTTACTTTTGAGAAAGAATGTTTTGGAGAGTTGACAAAATACAACAGAATAACTTTCAAATAAATGTGATGGCAGAAACGAATGCGGGAACTGCATGCACGATTTACTGAGAAGTTGAGATGGCAGAAACAGGTGGGCAAGTCGCCTATAACCTGAACGTGAACCATAAAATAAGTAGTGCACAAGAATAGTGCAATGGCAGATACAGGTCTGCTTTAGAATAAACAAGACAAAGTATGAAATACATAATATATATTAGTACTTAACTTTGTAAGATAGTGCTGGCGACAATCCACATTTGCGTAGCACAAGGAAGACATAGGTTATGTCTAGTTTGAGATTGCGTGCACAAAAGTACTTAACTTGAAAAGGTGTGGTAACATCCCACACGTGTGCGAAGATCACTTGAGAAATAGTTCATTTCCAGTTGTGGTTTCCTTAACAAATGTATTTGACGGAGCTGAAGAACACTCGCAGAATAGTAAGGTTGACCTTAGCTGTTAGAAAGATGAAGTGACAATATTCACCTAAGTCGGAATAGATTTCCTTAGTGCACGAAGATGTATACTTGTGTTCTTGTTGCAGGAACACGTTAAAGTTCGATCCAAGTTGGATTATTTTAAACATGTCTTTGACGACATGGCGAAGGTTAAAGTGAACACTTCTTGATGCAGAATTACGATGCGAAGTTATGAAGTTTATCGCCCGGTGCTCAGGACGGGTGGATAGCGTAATGCTAACTGAGAAATCACATCGAAGATGAGTCGGCATGCAACTTAAATAGCAGACAGCACAGGAGTCCAGAATGATCGATGTCCGGCCATTGGCGAGTCCCAAACAGGTGGCCAGGAAGAAGCGTGCTGATTGGCAGAGAGCGGCCATGTCATGGAGACGGCCAATGAGTGCGTAGCAAACTGAAGTCAGCTGGACAGGCCATGATACCCCGAGGTACGAGAAAGGTGACCTAATTAACACTTGGAAAAATGTCTTAAAGGCGAGATATATATTGTAACACAACAGGTGAGTATGAAAATAATTTTAAATATAATTGAATTAAACAAGAAAGTGAAATAAAGTATGATTTGTCACTAACACGTGGTGACAAAAAAAAGAGGTTATGAAATCAAAATACTAGTCTGACTTTTGCCATAACAAAAACCTACAAAAATTAACAAGTTAATCATTTTCTGTTTTTAAATTTAACCCACGTGGTAAACCAACTTGCACACTTGTTGTATTTGGTACTAACGCCATGTGTTAATAAAAAAACTTTTTTATTGCAAGTTATTAACGTTGCACAAGAGCACAGAGTATTTTAAAGCACAATGTATGCTTGTTCACTGTCTGTTCACTACGTTAATGGCGCATGACCACGCCTAAAAACAAACAAAATAACCCATCACTCAATCAATCAATCAATACTTGTAAAAACAACTATAACGTTAATTGACATTAAATGAAAACACCATGAAAATTATAATAAACTGTATGTCGGCACTAACAGTAACCCATGTAATTATTTTCTTTTTATAAAGCTGCAGTCATTTACACCCCCCCCCCCCCTTTAACCAATACATAAACAAAAAATGAATGTCATGTAAGTTTGTTCAGATTATCATGGTCAAACCTGTCGATATTCGTCGAGTCCATAGGGAACCGCCCATAAATGAAATTTATTTTTTTTATTTTTAGAAAATACAGCATGGTTTTGTACTTTTCCCAGTCAACAACCAATATGGTCTTGTACCGTTTGCCAATACATAGCCATTAATCAAGAAAGCAATCATCGTCCCAGTCATGTACAGGTAATGCATTCTTTGTCTACAAGTTTTCAGTAGTGGTAAAATGGAATAGCATTTTTAAGTTAGGCTTACCTGAATTTTAAATAATTCACTCTTTGGCAATGGTCTCGCTCTAGTGCGTCTCGGGTTTTCAGCAACTGCTACAGTGGTAAGGCATTACTATCCACGTTTCTAAAAATAAATAAAATAAACCGCTATAAATACCTAAATTCACGTTAATACATGCATTTCATACAATAAAATAAAAAATATCAAACAAAAAATGAAACAAGTTAGTTTTTTAAAAAATCTCACCTTGTCTTGTACTGGCTTGTTGCTGTTTCCTTCTAGTGGGCTCAAAAGTGCAATGGTTTCTTCTATCTCAGACATGTAAGGTATACCGATTATCTGCAAACAAATAAATTAAAAAATCATTAATTACGTTATCAATAACTACAAATTTAAGGTTCATTAGCATTACATTATTAAAATAATCATCCATAGGTACTTACCAAAAATAAAAGGATTTTTCTTCCACAGCTCTACTCTATACGTCTATTTGCTGGTCCTGTCAGTGTATTACTAACACAAAGTTTATCAGTCTGCTTAGCAACAGAGAGAGTTGCATTTTCTCAGCGTATTGACATTGAATGGTTGTCTATTTCTCTTTCTCACATGTTCCCACGCCTCTCCACATTCCTCAAGAACCATATGATTCGTGTACCTTATACTAGTTTCATGTTTTTAATAAGGAACCAAAATGGCTGCCTCTTCTACATTGGTAGTGCTACTGCATAAAAACCAACATGGCTGCTGTTTAAACTGCAGACCTGCTAGCCCCTACTAAGCAAGTAAGCTGATATCGCACTTCCTGCTGACGTAGACATTTTTCTGTCTTATCAGCAGTTGTTCTCACAAGGTCTCTGACTAGGTATAGTATTCAGTCTCCAGCGAGCAGGACTATGTGTGTTAGCAATCAAAACGTGTGTGTCTTAAACATTTCACTGTAATAATAATAATCATTAGCAAGCGGCCATCCTCAATACATGATCATGTTAACCACATACTTTCACTACGTCCAAGAACCACTTGGTCATCTCCTACAACCATTTGCTGCGCCAGACAGCGGTCTCGCTTATTACCGTTTACTAGCATGTTCAAGAACCCCTTCAGGGTTAAAAAATCCTAGCACACATTTTCAAATATTTGCCACCATCCGTCATAGGAAATATCATAAAACCAACCGTAATAAGGTGCCCTGCCATCCCGCCAAAATAGCAATTCATTTCTTCCGGGCACAGTCATCAAAATAGCCATAAGGGATTTACAAAATATTTGTCATAGGAAATATCTGAAAAAAAGCGACCCCTCGTTCTATCTTCTTGTCGCCCCCTCGAAATAGCCATTTCCTGTATTCACCATGACCAGTCATAGTCTCGTTGTAACATACGTCATGCGATACCGGCTCTCTGTCTACAAACACTATTTATTTTTAATATAAAAAATCAGGTAAAAAAGTTTCAAAACGCATAGTTTTTTGTCCTAGAGGCTTGATATTAATTTTCATGGTAGAGGGGGTAGGGACCTTTCATTTATATCAAACAAACTCTTTTGCAAAATTGCTAGTTTCTAAAATATAAAACATTCAAAATTACAGTGATTTCAAACAATCTCAAAAATAAAATATTTTATTATAAAAAAATAAAGGTCATAGAGAGCATTCGTTTGACGAGATCTGGTGGCTAGATTGGTACGGAAGTCCTCTTGTACATGGAAAAATTGAGGAACTTCAGAGATTCGCTGCTAGATGACGCTAGGTGGGTCATGGAAGATATATATCTAGAACAGACTCACAGGTAATATAAGCAAAGTGCATAAACAAAGAAAAACCAGGAGATCACTGTTAGTGTTTGCGTAAAAGGAAATAATGAAATAAAGCCAAGAGCAGCAAAAGCTTACTCTGTCTTACCGTGTATTCCAAGGAATACACCAAGCTGGGAGGGGCAAACACCTACAGAGTACAAGAAAACAATGTTACAAATTTAAAGGTAGGGGGGCAAATAAAGATAGTGGTCTTGTAATATGCCCATTAGTGGTCAAGATCTTGGCTACCCTAACTCTCCCATCCCTTCCCGGGTAACACTCGGCCACTCTACCGGAGGGCAGGCATCTCTGACCAGGACAAGGTCCCCCTCTTTGATGTCGGGATTAGAAAGAAACCACTTCTGTCTCCGTTGCAAGGAAGTTAAGTATTCCAAATTCCACCTCTTCCAGAAAGAATTACGGAGGGCTTCAAGTTTACGCCAAACAATAGGTAAATTAGAAGCTCTGTAAGAGTTGAGAAGGGGAGGAGGGACAGAAAGAGAAGTGCCTATAAGGAAGTGACCAGGTGTGAGTGGAAGCAGGTCATCAGGGTCATTGGAAAGCGGAGTTAAAGGGCGAGATTTAACAACACCTTCAATCAGAATAGACAGCGAATTAAATTCTTCATATGTCAAAATGCGACTACCTAAACCTTTCTAAGATTACGCTTAGTAAGCTTTACGCAAGATTCCCACCTACCACCGTGATGAGGGGCGTAGGGAGGTATAAACCGCCATTTGAAACACTTTGAGTAGAAAAAATTTGAAATCTGTTCCATGGCAGGAGAAGATGTAAGAGCTTTCTTCCACAAGGAAGCTGCGCCTTGAAAAGCGGAGGCGTTATCGGATAACATCTCAGAGGGAACGCCACGCCTAGCAGCGAAGCGAGAGACGGCTGACAGAAAGTAAGAAGTGGAGGCATTCGTTACTAGTTCCAAATGGATCGCCCCAGTAACCATGCAAACAAAGAGAGAAACATAGAGCTTACCAAACAATTTGCGTTTAGCTTCAGGGGAATTGCATTGATATCGGAACGGACCCATATAGTCCACACCAGTTAAAGCAAAAGGACGTATAGGAGAAGAGCGGAAAGAGGGCAGATCGCTCATTAATTGAGAATTGACTTAAGGTTTCGCTTTGAAGCAAGGAATGCATTTGTGAATTACAGAGGAAACTTCATGAACTCCATTTATAATCCAATACTTTTCCCTTAAGGAGCAAAGCAGAGTGCGTGTACCAACGTGCAGGTTACGATAATGAAAGTCACGTATAATCAAAGAAGTTACGTGATGTTTGGAAGGCAAAATAACAGGATGCTTCTTGTCCTCAGAAAGCAAAGATTGAGAGAGCCTTCCACCTACCCTGAGTTACCCATTGTCATCAAGAAACGGGGCTAAGGCACGAAGACGACTAGATTTCGGAAGATCCTTTTTAGCAGAAAGAAAAGACAATTCAGAAGAAAAGGCTTCTTTCTGTGTTAGTTGCAAAACCTTAATGGTAGCGAGATCAATTAATGATTGGTAAGGTGTGGGTTAGGGAGAAGAGGTTGGTCAACCACAATATATTTCCTTCTTAGAAGATAGGCAAAAATTCGAATTAATTTGTGAAAGGAAGAATAGCGGGACAACAAGGGATGCGAAACGATGGAAACAAGACACGAAGCAGTAAATTTAGATACTTAAGCGTCAGGCAAGTTAGAGTTTGTAACTGGAGGTTTAGAAGGCCAACAAGAAGAGTCTTCGATTAACCACGAGGCCCCATGCCAGTACAACTGAGATGCTAATAATTGACAAGGTAAACATCCACGAGAAATGATGTCTGCGGGGTTATCAGCACTGGGCACATGCCTCCATTGACATCCAGAGGAAAGGGTTTGAATTCTAGAAACTCTGTTAGCAACAAAGGTTTGCAAGTGGGTGGGGTTTTTCGCGTTCCAAGAAAGAGTAATCATGGAATCGCTCCACAAATAGGTTTGCGTAAATTCGACCTTTAAGACTTTGTGCAATTTTTGGCAAGTTCTGCGGCCATGAGTGCAGCACACAATTCAAGCCTAGGCAAACAGATTGTTTTAAGAGCAGCAACTTTAGACTTAGAGCAAACAAGGTTTGAAAATGAAGATTCATTTAATGAATTGCGATAAACCAAATATGCACAGCAACCGTAAGCTTTTTCGGAACTGTCGGCGAACACATGAAGAAAAAAGATGTGTTAGCAGGAGCATTAATTAAATTTCTTGGAATTTCAATAGGAGAAAGATCGAGTAAACTGCTACGAAAGGAGAGCCATCTATTGAGAAAAGAAAGGGGAACAGTTTCGTCCCATTCACATTTGAGTGACCATAACTCATGCATGAAAAGCTTGGCTATAACAACAACCAGAGCAAGGAATTGAAGCAGATCAAAAAATTTTGCAATTTCAGAGAGAATTTGTCTTTTTGTGTTGGGGAGCTATTCGGAAAGCGAGACTTTGTAGATGAGAGTATCAGTGCGAGTGCACCAGTGAACTCCAGGAGTTTTTATGGATTCAGAATCTCCGCAGATTTTGAAAGAAGAGGGGCTACATCTTCTATGGGAAACTGGGCAAGAAACTCATGGGAGTTGGAATTCCACTTATGAAGTGGGAATCCTCCATTCTTTAACAATGCCTGAAGTTCTAGTGACACGAAAGAAGCTTCCTCAAGGGTCGGGAAGGACTGGAGATAATCGTCTACATAAAAAGATGTAGTTAGGGCTTCAGAAGCTTTAGAATCAAATAAATGACCATCTTGAGAGGCTAACAGATGTAGGGATTGGATAGCAAGGAAAGCGGAAAGTTTTAAGCCATAAGTGACTGTCTTCAAGCGAAATATTTTAATGGGCTTGCTGATTTCTTCGCGCCACAAAATTCTTTGGAGATCTTGTTGTTCAGGCTGAATTAAAACCTGACGGTACACCTGTTTGATGTCCGCCATAACAGCTATGGGAAATAATCGAAAATTTAAGAGTGAAGCAGGTAAATCTGACTGAATAGCGGGACCAGAGTAAAGAGTATCGTTAAGACTGTTGCCATTAACGACAGGTGATGAACCATTGAAAACGACTCGGATTTTATCCTTTAAAAGAGGGTTTTTCCACACCGGATGATGATTTAAGAAAACCGTTTCACTTGGGGGGGGGGTGCAATTCGTCATCAGATTTGCTGACAACTTCCATATGATCAAAGCTTTCATACTCATCCATGAAATCAGTGTACTGTTGTTTAACGAGAGGTTCTTTCTTGAATTTGTGCTCGATAGCAAAGCGAGCTTTTCGAGCTTTAGGTTGAGTATTAATAAGTTTAGGAGGATTAAGTAATCTTGGCTCTGAACAATGAACCTGCCTTCAGGAGAACGAGTGGTAGTGTTCAAGAAAAGTTGCTCACAGAATTCGTTTTCTGAAGAGGTTACGTTAGGAGAATCAACGCTTTCCAGCCTTCAGAACTGTTCCAAATCAGTATTAGCGAAATAACATCGAGATACGGGTTGGGGAGAATAATGAGGAAATTGACCAGTAACGATCCATCCAAAATTAGTGTCTCTGGCAACCACGTTTGAAGATAACTTACGAACCTGTTTACGAAGGCAATTCCAGAAAACATTGGCACTAAAGAGTAGGTCAATGGGGCCTTGTACATTGAACAGAGGATCGGCTAACCTTAAATGCGAGGGAATGTTTAAACCTGAAATATCAACAGAGTGACTTGGAGTGTCTTCTCCTATGGTGTTGAGAATTAGACAATTCAGCTTGAGAAATTTATTTCTGTGACAAGTGTCTCTTATGGTTAGCTTTGAAAACTGTAAAGCTTGCGACTTTAAGCCATTAACGCCTGATACATTGATAGAAGTGGGGTTTACAGGTAGGCCTAATTTTCTAATCAAAGAATTGGACACAAAATCATGAGTTACCGCTGAATCAAGAAGACCGCGTGCACTGACCCAGTTGCCGAATTTGTCCTGGACTTCAATTTGGACAGTGGACAATAGTACTTGAGCACTTCGCAAGGATTTAGCGTTCTGAATGAAAAATGAAGCATTAGGAGTGCCAGTATTATCATTGTTCTGAGAAGTAGATGCTGCTGATGACCTCAATTGATCATGACGATGCAGTAAGGTGTGGTGCGATTTTTCACAGTGGTAACAAAGTCTTGAAGACTTACAATTAGAAGCAGAATGCTTGGGTGATAGGCAGTTAAAGCAATGTTTATTCTGGGAAACTAATTTTCTTCTGTCGTCGACTGAAGTTCTTTAAAAGATTTGCATAGATATAAAGCGTGGAAATCTTTGCAAAGTATGCACTTTAATGGTTCATTTAAACTTTTACGGGGTTCGCTCTGAGTGTTTAAAGCAAAAGAACTAGCAGTACGGCGTTCACTAAACCTAGTTGGGTAACCAGTGGCGTTTGACTTGAGTTTAGACGAGCTGAACCCGGGTTTTTGGGTACTAGACGCTACTTTTTCGGTTTTAGATTTAAGAGACAATGATTCACATTTAGAACTCGAAGATGAGGGTTCACTTTGGTTAGCTAAAGCAGTTAAGAGTTCGCATCTAGCATTTATGAAAGTAACTAAATGCTCGTACGAGTAATCGTCATCTTTGGAAAGTTCCATTTCCCAAGCCTTGAGGGTAGCAACATCGACTTTAGAAACAACTAAATGTATTAGGAAAGTGTCCCAGTGTTCAGTGGGTTGATCTAATTGGGATAGAGCTTTAACGTGAAGTTGTGTTGTATTAATGAGGGTGCGCAGACTAGTGACGTCATTGTGCTGTGACGCAGGCAAATTGAATAGAGCCTTCATGTGGCGTTGAATACGTAGCCGTAAATTACCGTATCTTTCTTTCAACAGGTTAAATGCAATGGGGTAGTTTTCAGCACTTAATGGGAGCGCCTCAACTAACTGTATGGCTTGACGGCGAAGAATAGATCGCAAATAATGAAATTGGTAAATGACTTGAATGTCTTCATTGTCATGAACAAGAGAGCAAAATAGTTCATAGAAAGAATCCCAAGTAGTTTCGTCTCCAGAGAAGTGGGGTAAATTAATCTTAGGTAGAATTGGTTTGGGCTTGTGAGTGCCCTCACGAGAAGAGGTTTGTTGTTCGTGAAGGGAACCCAGAACAGACCCTCTTTTTTCTGTTCTTCTTCGAGTTGGCGTATTATTTTAAAAGCAGTGCCTATGCCTTCGTAGTATTGGTTTTCTACTTCTACTCGATCATCGGTTTGATTGAGCATGCAAGTTTCGATTTCAGTTTGAATGTTGCAATAATTCTCATAAGAACGTTCATAATCTTTTACGCGATGTTTTAACAAATCTAATTGAGCTTCTGAAGGACCTAGTTCCTTGATGTATTTTCTAAATCTGGTAATTTGCCATTTATAAGATGCTCGTTTGGAAGCTAGATTTTCATCCTTACCATCCTTATCTTTGTCTGTGGAAGGCATGGTGAAATAGGTAAATTGAAGTATAACTTACGCAACTGAGGAACCTTGGATAAGCTGTCAGACTGGCAGCAGCCAACAAGTTGAAAGGGAGAAATGCACCAAAGGAGACAGAAGCAACCCCTTTCCACCTCACCAGCTTTGCACTGCGAAGTTATAGCTGAAAAATTCAAAGTAGATATTAATAATTTGCAAAATATTGATAAATTGACTCTCCCGGGTTTCTGGGACCAAATTTTGGGTAGGTTTTTGCTAGGAATTAACCTTACCCACAAGGGAAGATGAAGAGAGAAGTAAAGGGAAGTGGGTTTCGGACTAAGGAACAGGTGTGGATAATAGAACGAGAGTCCAACACCATACAAAGATAATGTTTAGGGACGAGTGTCCCGCAAAGCTCGTGAAACACCTAAAGTATGGACCTGGCCGTAGCTAACGGGAAATGCGGCTGAAGCTTGGGCTATTTGCCGGCGAGCTTGGATAGTACCTTCTCTTCCAAGCCAAGATTTGACTACTATGTGGAAAGGTGGTGGTCTGGCAAATAAAGAAATGATGAGTTAACTATGTATCCTTTCAAAGGAGTTTGTTTCTAAACAAATATTTTGAAGAATGCAAATAATTTGAATTAACCGTGATGTTTTAGTTTTTGAAATTGTAGAATTTCTAAGGAGCGACCGAATGTCTCCAGGAAGAATAGCAATGAGGCAATTATACCCTTGGAAATAATTTTGGTAAGAGCACCAATAGTTGCATTTAAGAATGACTAAGCTCTTACCCAGCATGCGCCGACTAAATGTTTAGACAATGAGAAACACTTAAATTTGGAAAACCAACCATACGTTGTAGAGAAGAACTCAACAAGCAGGAAGCTGGCGGAGCGAGCTATACTTGCCTTACTGGCCAGTTAGATTGAGCTATAAAAGATAAGAGAGGCTTTAATAAGTTGGTGACTAAGAGTTCTGCTCAAATGCAACAAATAGTGGAACCGTTATCAATTTGATTTGTGAGTTTTTTAAATGTAAGCCTATCGGAAGAGTTAGGGAAGACAGGGTCCTACCTAGTCGTAAATCTAGGGAAAGGAATAACGAAAAACTAATAAAGATTTATGAACAATGAATTAAAATTTGAAGATTTAACAACATTTAGTTCACGATTGTGATTTATAAAAGTTTACAACATGTGAAAATCTGAAACCTAACGATAGCAGTTTTGTAATTAATAAACAACGTCAAATTGGGTACAAGTTTAAGATTTGTGGTAAGCACTAAACATCTGAATAAGATTTTAAATTAGACAGTTTTAACGTTTGTAACAACAATTATAAAGTAATTCTAGCTTTGCAGAATTAGTGAGATACAATGTGAGTGCTTTAAGAATTTCCGTGTGGGAATCTTAAAAGTATGAACAAATATCAAAGATGAAATTTAAAAAAACAAAAAAGAGAGAAATTAAGTAGAAGTTTCTATAACTTCTTATATTGACGCAGAAATTACTATTATAATTTATACAAACAGGGCAGGTCACTTATTGTGAAACCTGAAGAGAAAAATTGAGAAGATGTTTCTAGAACTTCTATGTTTAAACAGGATCACGAGGGCATGTTACCCTTTCGTAAAATCTGGATCAACGAGATTAATGAAAAGTTGAGTATGTAGAACATAAGCAATTCCTGTACTAGCAGGAAAAGAACACAGATTAATATGCAGTTTCTAACTGCTGATATTTAAACAGAGTGAATAAGTTATAAATGGAGAAAAGTTGGCGAGGCCTCATTGAAAAATACATAAATTTAAATATTAACCTAATTTGTTAGTAAAGAGTGGTGAGGAAGAGGAAATAGGAACTTTGTGGAGAAAGTCCTTGGCCTTATTTATTTTCCTCGGACGAGAAGTTGAACGAGCACTGTTTTCACTATAGTCTGTTGACGTGGTTGAAAAGTTCACTATTGTAGCACAGAAAGTTTATAGAAAGGAAAGTTATTGCGGTGGTGTAAAATAACTAGTTGCATTTTGGTTTGAGAGAGTCTATTGCGTTGAAAAATTTGTAGGTTATAGTTGAATGCAGCAGACGAAGGAAAAATATGATACAATGTACAGGGTGTATTTGATATGATGGAAGTCCATTACACTGGTGATAGAAGAGACTATTCTAAGCACATATCTTCACGAAATTTAGTCGTATCTTAATTAGTGTAGGTGGAATTAAATCACAAAAATCGTCGGTCAATGTCTTGGAAAAGGTCTTAGGCTGCGTTCCCCTCAGCAGCACAACTGACTTTTCCCCGTCGCCCTCCCCTCCTACGCTGAGGAATGTTGACAAGAGTCTGAAGTCGAGTGACCTAATCGCCTTGTCTGCCAACGGCATTGAAATACACAAACCGAGCCTATGAACAGCTGATTCACACCTTCATGGGGAGTGGCTACATGACTACAGTAGTGATGGTGGATCTGTTTAGGATTTTGCCAGCCTCATGAACTATGCATAGAAAATAGAAATCCTAAAGATTTGGTAAATTAATTTAAGGAACTGTTGGTCTATATTTGTGTGAAGATAGTGCAACAACTGTAATAAAAATATTAATAATACTAATAATAGTAATAATAGGCTTTTAGACACACTAACTTCTTTTATGTTTCTTTTTGGTATGTCGAGTTGCCAGACTTTAATGTACGTAGGATTTCTTGTATGTACCATGAAATCCATGGACATGATCGTATTAGATCCCATTCATTTACTACATGACTGAACGTAGATCGCACCCTCGGGAAGGTTAGCACTCTACCTCCAGAACTACACATGCTGACTCTTATCATTATTATTATTATTATTAGTAGACTATTATTATTATTATTATTATTATTATTATTAGCCTAACATTATTATTATTAGTATAACACTGTATTATAACAATGTATTTGTATTTTATTTTCATTTTCGTGTATTTTCACATGTATGTACATTGTTGATTGACCAATAAATCAACACTCCCCTCTCCAGTGGCCACCCCAGGGCTGGAGATGGGATGGGACAATTCACAATATGAACATGTAGTACCGTACTAGTATTAAATCTTGTAAGTAGTTTTCCATGGGTTTCCACTTCTACCCCAGGCAAATGCCGGCATTGTTCCTAACTTAAGGGCACGGCCGCCTTCTTCTCAATAACCATAATCGCTGGCAGTGCAGCCCATGAAGGGCCTAGGCCTACCAAGCGACCGCTGTCGAGCCATTTGGCCTGCAGATATTAGGGTGACGCGTGGTCAGTGCATCGGGTCCCCTCGGCCATTAATCTTGATTTCTCTGGCTGGGGCACTGCCTCACGGTCAGACAGCTACTCAATTGCCCTCACGAGGCTTAGTGCACCGCGTTCCAGCCCTCACGTCAGTTTCTAATATCCCTGATGGAGCCGGGAATCGAACCCAGGGCCTCCAGGTGAGAGGCAGTTGCACTGCCCCAACACCACAGGGTCGGCGCATTCTTCCGAATCCTCACCTGAATTACAAATACCCTCATTACTACAGAAACCACAAAAACACAGGTTATCACACAAATTCTACCCACACCCAGCTACATGGGGCTAAATGATCAAAATCGCCAAGCCTCTCAAACAAAACATCAAATATTTTACTGCCGTCTTAAATGCCTAGTTCTGAACAGACTACGGGATGTCGGAATTTTGTCACACTGTATTTCATTAAGTGAATGTTTTTAGTATTTTCAGAAACTAGTCAACAGAAGGTCCGACACGGACGCCAATGATACACCAGGGCTGAGTATCGAAATTATTTTACCATGAACATCAATCAATGAATTCCACACTTCCAAATAGGCTACACAATACTACCGGTCCTAACGTCCCAAGCCATTGCGTGCGTTGTCAACAACAATAACAACAACAACAAGAACAACGGCAATGCATATTTTCTTAAGAGACGGTAGCGCTTATCCTCATAACAACTGATAGCCTACCACCCCTCAAGTCAACCGGTAAGGTCAATGCTCCGATTACGTAACAACTTCCCATTCGCGCGTCGTCACGCCTGGCTCCGCCTCGTTTCCCCCAGCCTGCCACACCACTTTCTGCTTGATTAATTTCTCCAAAAACTAAAAACATTGACTTTTTAATGATTAATTATCAATTTCAAGATAGGAGACAAATTTTTTACCTAGGAAGCTTAGAATATTCTCTTCTATCACCAGTGTAACGGACTTCCATCATATCAATTACACCCTGTATATAATAGATGAGACTTTCCAAGTCGATTTGCTCGTAGAAATATAGGATATAACTCATTTTACGCGTATCAATGCGAGGAGCAATGTTCGTGGTTTCCAGGAAACGAACCCCACGTTTTAAGGCCCGAAAACAAACGGTTTTCGTGATATTGCCAGAAAACTATCCCCGGTCTGCGAAATTCCAGCGGTTGCCATAGCAACGTTGATTTGTTTCTCAGAGGGAACACAATTTTTGGGAATATCTCTGAAACCGTTCATTTTAGGACCTTAAAAAGTGTGTTTCGGGGTTCCTACAGGACCTCCGAGTATTGTTTCTCGTATATTTTTAAAAGCCGTTTCTTAGTGATTCTCTACAACCTTGGATCAACCAACATGCAAACTTTCAGCTTTCTAGATCTAGTGGTTTGAGCCCAGCGTTGATGAGTCAATTTTGGATTATCAGCGTTAAAGGGCCAAAAAAACTCACTTACAAATTGAATTTTCAAAAACCGTTTCTTAGTGAGCCTTTACAACCTCGGATCAACCAACATGCAAATTTCAGGTTTCTAGGTCTAGTGGTTTGGGCCCTCCGTTGATGAGTCAATTTTGGATTATATAATATATACCTGCTAGTATATTATATTATAATAGACTAGCAGGTACCCGCGGCTTCGCTCGCGTCATAGTCGTGTCATATTGTTATTCAATGAAATGCAGGTTTAACCACGTTAACACCCCTTTAGAACCTGAATATCCAAAAGGGACGTTTTCGATATAAAACGAACATATCCCCAAAATTTCCTTCTTTTAACTTCAATAATTTTGGCTGGGCGATGATGAGTGAGTGAGTCATTTAGGACATTTTCTTTCATTTATTTTTGAGAATTTCACCCCACCCCATGAACCCCTTAAATGGGATTTATGAAAAAAAAACGGTCGCACACCTATTTACTTATTTTTGAAGTTGATTTTCTTCCGCTGAATTTCAAACTTCTCGCTAATGTCGTTTAAGAGATACATGCTCCGTTAAGAATCCTTCGACCCCCAATTTTCACCCCTTTCACCCCATAATATACACCATATCGATAAACCCTTAAGACATATGTCTGCTTATTTTTATTGATTAATTGATATGCCGAATATCACATCCCCAAATGAAACAACTCGTGAGATATTGTTAATCAAAGAAATGCAAGTTTAACCCCCTTAACGCCCCTTCAGAACATGAATATCCAATAATCCATCCTTAGCGGACGTTTTCGACATACAACGAACTTATCCCCAAAATTTCAAGTTTCTAACTGCAATAGGTTTGGCTGGCGGATGATGAGTGAATATCCAAAAAAAAAAGTTACTTAGTGGACTTCTTTCCCCAGAATTTCACCCCTCCCCATGGGCCCCTTAAATTGGATTCATGAAAAAACGATCGACCACCTACAGTATTTACTTATTTTTAAGCTGATTTTCCCCCCTGAGTTTCATACTTTATGCCTCTGCTTTTAAGAGATACTTGCTCCGTTAGGAATCTTTCAACCCCCCACTTTCCACACATAGGCCACTACATCGAAAAACCCTCAGACATGTGTCTTCTTATTCTTAATGATGAGTTTATATGCCGAGTATCGCATCCCCCAAGGAAACCAATCGGGAGATATTGTTATTCAATTAAATGCATATCCAAATGAATATCCAACAAGAAGTTCCGTGACGAACTAAAGAGCCTACTTTTCTTAAAATTTAAGATTCATGCCAATGATTAATCTATATGGATCTATCCAGAATAATGACGAAATTAAGTTGGTAATATCGAAATTTCTAATTAGTTCGAAATACCGTATACCTGGCATAATTTAGCCTAATAGAGAACTACAGTTGGCAGCCCTGATGATTGAATATATTCTTAGTTCCACCTCTTAAGGTACAGAACACAAAATTTATTTGAAGTCCAATGGATAGCATGGACGTTACATGCAGTTAAACATTGGATATAACAGCGCGCGTAAAATCATGTTGGCAACAATGACATATAGGTAATGGTCAGAAATAATCTGAAATAATATGATCTATTGTTGTGTCAATTTTGAATGAAATCCACTAGCTCGTATAGAAGTTACATGCATTTTAAAATTGGACCTATCAGCAGGCTTAGAATCATGTTGACAGCACTGGCGTAGGCCTATATTAGTTACTCAAAATTAATCTAGAATGCCAGGTACTATACCTGTGCAAAGTTTAGAGCTATTGGTTTGCATACTTTCTGATATATTGATATTAGGGTAACAAAAATAGAGACAGTATTTATTAACAGTTGGCAGCCCTGGTTACTCTTAAGAATGGGCATAGTCATATCTGTTATGGTACACATAGCACACACGAAATTTGGTTGAAATCCAAATGATAGTATAGGAGTTACATGTATTTAAAGTTGGACCTCTCAGCAGGCTTAGAATCAAGTTGGTAGCACTGACGTATGTAAGTTACTCCAAATTAATATAGAATGTCAGGTACTATACGTGTGCATAGTTTAAAACTGTCGGCTTGCATACTTTCTGATATATGGGTATTGTGATAAAAACAAATTGAGAGCATTTATTAACAGTTGGCAGCCATGGTGGCACTTAAGAATACGTTCAGTGATATATGCTTATGTACACATAGCACATACTAAATTTGGTTGAAATCCAATTGATTGTGTAGAAGTTATATGTATTTAAAATTTGGACCTATCAGCAGGCTTATAATCATTTTGGCAACACTGCCATGTATGGCCTCCTGGAAATTAAACTGCAATATTATTATCTATACGTGTGCCAATTTAGAAATAGCTCCCATTCATACCTTCCAAGATATCCAATATGGAGCTCAAATTTCAATTGCGATTTTTCAGCAGTTGGTAGCACTGACATCATTTTCAAATATGGCCGTGAGATATGTGCTGTCCCTATTTTTGTTACCCTAATATCAATATATCAGAAAGTATGCAAGCCAATAGCTCTAAACTTTGCACACGTATAGTACCTGGCATTCTAGACGAATTTGGAGTAACTAATATACGTCAGTGCTGCCAACATGATTCTAAGCCTGCTGATAGGTCCAATTTTAAAATGCATGTTACTTCTATACTAACTAATGGATTTCATTCAAAATTGGCACAACAATAGATCATATTATTTCAGATTATTTCTGACCAATACATGCATGACATTGTTGCCAACATGATTTTACGCGCGCTGTTAGATCCAATGTTTAACTGCATGTAACGTCCATGCTATCCAGTGGACTTCAACCAAATTTTGTATTTAGTACCGTAAGAGACGGAACTAAGAATATATTCAGTCATCAGGGCTGCCAACTGTAGTGCTCTATTAGGATACATTATGCCAGGTATACAGTATTTCGAACTAATTGGAAATTTCGATATTAGCAACTTAATTTCGTCATTATTCTAGATAGGTTCATATTCTGTAGAATAATCATTGGCATGAAAAGTAGGCTGTATAGTTCTTCACGGAACTTCTTGTTTTTTTTTTTTTTCAGAATTTCAGCCCTCCCTATGATCCCCTTAAATTGGGTTTATGAAAAAGAAAACTGTCGAACACCTATTTACTTATTTTTAAGCAGTTCTTTCCCCTGAGTTTGATGAGTGAGTCTGTCAGTCAATCAGTTAGGACACTTTTTTCCTGTCCCCCCCCCCTGAGTTTCACCCCTCCCCATTGGCCCCTTAAATTGGATTTATGAAAAAATGGTCAAACACTTATTCATTAATTTCTTAAGCTGATTTTTCTCCCGCTGAGTTTCAAACTCCTCGCCTATGTCGTTTAAGAGATACACGCTCCGTTATGAATCCTCCAACCCCCATTTTTCACCCCTTTCACCTCATAATATACACCACATCGAAAAACCCTCAGACACATGTCTTCTTATCTTTAATGATGAGTTTGTATGACGAGTATCACATCCCCCAATGAAACCAATCGGGAGTTATTGTTATTCATTGAAATGCAGGTTTAACCCTCTTATGACCCCTTTAGAACCTGAATATTCGAAAATCCTCCCTTATTGGACGGTTTTGACGTACAATTATCATATCCCCAAAATGTCATGCTTCTAATTTCAATAATTTTGGCTGGACGATGGAGAGTGTGTCAGGAATTTTTCTTTGAATTTTCTTTTTTTTTCAGAATTTTACCCCTCCCCCTGAACCCCTTAAATTGGGTTTATGAAAAAAACTGTCGAACACCTATTTACTTATTTATAAGCAGTTTTCCCCCTGAGTTTGATGAGGGAGTCTGTCAGTCAACCAGTTAGGACACTTTCTTTCTCCCCCCCCCCCCTATGGGCCCCTTAAATTGGATTTATGAAAAAACGGTCAAACAGCTATTTACTTATTTATTAAGCTGATTTTTTTCCGCTGAGTTTCAAACTCTTCGCCTATGTCGTTTAAGAGATACACGCTCCGTTAGGAATCCTTCAACCCCCACTTTTCACCCCTTTCACATCATAATATACACCACATCGAAAAACCCTCAGACACGTGTCTTCTTATTTCTAATGATGAGTTTATATGCCGAGTATCACATTCCTCAATGAAACCAAGCCGGAGATGAGACTTTCCAAGTCGATTTGCTCGTAGAAATATGGGATATAACTCATTTTACGCGTATCAATGCGAGGAGCAATGTTCGTGGTTTCCTCTTCCATGAAGTGGGAACCGAACCCCGCATTTTAAAGCCCTAAAACGAACAGTTTTCGAGATATTGCCAGAAATCTATCCCCGGTCTGCGAAATTGCAGCGGTCGCCATAGCAACGTTGATCTGTTTCTCAGAGGGAACACAGTTTTTTGGGAATATCTCCGAAACCGTTCAATTTAGGACCTTAAAAAGTGTGTTTCGGGGTCCCTACAGGACCTCCGAGTATTGTTTCCAGTATATAGCGGCTTAAAATGAGCTAAATCCGGTCGTTGTTACTTTTGTCCAAGCTCAGTGTTAAAGGGCCGAAAAAGCTCAATTACAACTTGAATTTTCAAAAGCCGTTTCTATGTGAGCCTCTAAAACCTCGGATCAACCAACATGCAAACTTTCAGCTTTCTAGGTCTAGTGGTTTGGGCCCTGCGTTGATGAGCCAATTTTGGAATATCAGCGTTAAAGGGAAGAAAAAACTCACAAATTGAATTTTCAAAAACCGTTTCCTAGTGAGCCTCTACAACCTCGGATCAACCAAAATGCAAAATTTCAGCTTTCTAGGTCTAGTGGTTTGAGCCCTGCGTTGATGAGTCAATTTTGGAATATCAGCGTTAAAGGGCCGAAAAAACTCCCTTACAAATTGAATTTTCAAAGACCGCTTCCTAGTGAGCCTCTACAACATCGGATCAACCAACATGCAAAATTTCAGCTTTCTATGTCTAGTTGTTTGAGCCCTGCGTTGATGAGTCAATTTTGGATTATATATAACTGGCAAGTACTCGCGGCTTCGCTCGCGTCATAGTCGTGTCATATTGTTATTCATAGAAATGCAGGTTTAACCCCGTTAACACACCTTTATAACCTGAATATCCAAAAATCCCTCCTTAGTAGACGTTTTCGACACACAACAAACATATCCCCAAAATATCATTCTTCTAACTTTAATAGTTTTGGTTGGTCGATGAGGGTGAATATCCGAAAATACTTCCTTAGTGGACGTTTTTCCCCCCAGAATTTCACCCCTCCCCATGGGCCCCTTAAATTGGATTTATGAAAAAAAAAACGGTCGAACAGTTATTTATTTAATTATTTATTTATTTATTTATTATTAAGCTGATTGGTGCCCTCTGAGTTTCAAACTCCTCGCCTATGTCGTTTAAAAGATGCACGCTCCGTTAGGAATCCTTCAACCCCCACTTGTCACCCCTTTCACTCATAATATACACCACATCGAAAAACCATTAGACATGTGTCAGCTTATTTTTAATGATTAGTTTATATGCCAAGTATCACATCCACAAATGAAACCACTCGTGAGATATTGTTATTCAATGAAATGCACGTTTACCCCCTTAACATCCCTTTAGAACCTGAATATCCAAAAATCCTTATTATTGAATTTCACCCCTCCCCATGGGCCCCTTAAATTGGATTTATGAAAAAACCGTCGACCACCTATTTACATATTTTTCAAGCTGATTCTTCCCCCTGAGTTTCATACTTTATGCCTCTGTCTTTTAAGAGGTACTTGCTCCGTTAGGAATCCTTCAACCCCCACTTTTCACCCCTTTCACTCATAATATACACTACATCGAAAAACCCTCAGACATGTGTGTCTTCTTATTCTTGATGATGAGTTTATATGCCGAGTACCGCATCCCCCAAGGAAACCAATCGGGATATATTGTTATTCAATTAAATGCAGGTCTACACCCTTCACACCCCTTTAGAACCTGAATATCCAAAAATCCTTCTTGGGTGGACGTTTTCGACATTCAACCAACATAACCCCAAAATTTCATGTTTCTAACTTCAATCATTTTGGCTGGGCGATGATGAGTGAGGGAGTAAGTCAGGACATTTTCTTTCATTTATTTTTCAGAATTTCACCCATCTCATGAACCCCTTAAATTGGATTTATGAAAAAAGCCGGTGGAACACCTATTTACTTATTTTTAAGCTGTTCTTTCCCCCTGAGTTTGATGAGTGAGTGAGTTAATCAGTTAGAACACTTTCTTTCCTGTTTTTCTCCCCAGAATTTCACCCCTCTCCAAGGGCCCCTTTAATTGGATTTATGAAAAAACATAACCCCAAAATTTCATGTTTCTAAGTAACACCTATTTACTTATATTTTAAGCTGCTTTTCCCCCGCTGAATTTCAAACTTATTTTTAATGATTAGTTTATATGCCGAATATCACATCCCCAAGGAAACAACTCATGATATATCGTTATTCAATGAAATGCACGTTTACCCCTTTAACACCTCTTCAGAACGCGAATAAACAAAAATCCTACCTTAGTTGACGTTTTCGACATACAGCGAAAATATTCCCAAAATTTAATGTTTCCAACTTCAATACTTTTCGCTGGGCGATGATCAGTGAGTGAGTCAGTCAGGTCATTTTCTTTCAATTATTTTTACCATAATTTTACCCCTCCCCAAGGGCCCCTTCAATTGGATTTATGAAGTAACGCTCGAACACCTATTAAATTATGTTTAAGCTGTCTTTTTTCCCTGAGTTTGATGAGTGAGTTAGTTATTCAGCCAGTTAGGACACTTTCTCTCCCTTTTTTCAGAATTTCGCTCCCACCCCATTGGCCCCTTAAATTGAATTTATGAAGAAACGGTCGTACACCGATTTACTTATTTTTTAAGCTGATTATTTTCCGCTGAGTTTCAAACTTCTCGCCTATGTCGTTTAAGAGATACACGCTCCGTTAGGAATCCTTCAACCTCTCCTTTTCACCCCTTTCACCTCATAATATACACCACATCGAAAAACCCACTCACACATGTCTGCTTATATTTAATGATTAGTTTATATGCCGAGTATCACGCCCACAAATAATGAAACCACTCGTGAGATATTGTTATTCAATAAAAGGCAGGTTTAACCCCCTTAAGACTTTTTTAGAACCTGAATATCCGAAATTCCTCCCTTAGTGTACGGTTTTGAGATACAACGAACATATCCCCAATATGTCATGTTTCTAACTTCAATAATTTTGGCTGGGCGATGATGAGCGAATGAGTGAGTGAGTGAGTCTGGGCATTTTCTTACATTTTTTTTTTTTTTTTCAGAATTTCACCCCTCCCCATGAACCCCTTAAATTTGATTTATGAAAAAAATCGGTCGAACACCTATTTACTTATCTTTTAAGCTGATTTTTTCCGCTGAATTTCAAACTCCTCGCCTATGTCGTTTAAGAGATACACGCTCCGTTAGGAATCCTTCAACTCCCACTTTCACCCCTTTCACTTCATAATATAAACCACATCGAAAAAACCTCTGACATGTGTCTTCTTATTTTTAATTGTCTGGCTGCGTGGCTCAGGGGTAACGTTCTCGCTTGCTGAGCCCAAGGTTGCAGATTCGAAACCTGGCGCAGTCAGCTGGCATTTGAGGGTGCGCAAATGCGAGGGAGCCGTGTCAGTAGATTTACTGGCACGTTAAAGATCCCCTTCGGGGCAAAATTCCGGCACCCCGGCGTCTCTAAAAGCCAATGTAGTTAAAAGGGACGTAAAACTAATAACATTATTATTATTATTATTATTATTATTATTATTATTATATCTTATTTTTAATGATGAGTTTATATGCCGAATATCACATCCCTCAATGAAACCAAGCCGGAGATATTGTTATTCAATGAAATGCAGGTTTAACCCCCTTAAGACCCCTTTAGAACCTGAATATCCGAAAATCCTCCCTTAGTGGACGTTTTCGACAAACAACAAACATATCCCCAAAATTTCATGTTTCTAACTTCAATAAATTTGGCTGGGCGATGATGAGTGAGTGAGTGAGAGAGTCAGGACATTTTCTTTAATTTATTTAAGGGGCCCTTGAGAGGGGAGAACCCCTTAAATTTGATTTATGAAAAAAAACGGTCGAACACCTATTTACTTATATTTTAAGCTGTTTTTTTTTTCGCTGAAGGTCAAACTTCTCGCCTATGTCGTTTAGGAGATACACGCTCCGTTGTGAATCCTTCAACCCCCAATTTTCATCCCTTCACCTCATTATATACACCACATCGATAAACCCTTAGACATATGTCTGCTTAATTTTAATGATTAGTTTATATGCCGAATATCACATCCCCAAAGATACAATTCATGAGATATCGTTATTCAATGAAATTACGTTTACCCCCCTCAAAACCTCTTTAGAACCCGAATAAAAAAAATCCTTCCTTAGTTGACGTTTTCGACATATAGCGAACATATTCCCAAAATTTAATGTTTCCAAATTCAATAGTTTTCGCTGGGTGATGATGAGTGAGTGAGAAAGTCAGGACATTTTCTTTCAATTATTTTTACCAGAATCTCACCCCTCCCCATGGGCCCCTTAAATTGGTTTTATGAAAAGCGCTCGAACCCATATTAACTTATTTTTAAGCTGTCTTTTCCCCTGAGTTTGATGAGTGAGTGAGTGAGTTAGTCAGTCAGTTAAGACACTTTCTCTCCTTTTTTTCCCCAATTTCACCCCACCCCATTGGCCCCTTAAATTGAATTTATGAAAAAACCGGCAAACACCGATGTACTTATTTTCAAGCTGATTTGTTTCCGCTGAGTTTCAAACTTCTCGCCTATGTCGTTTAAGATATACAGGCTCCGTTAGGAATTCTTCAACCCCCACTTTTCACCCCTTTCACCTCATAATATACACCACATCGAAAAAATCTCAAAAACCTGTCTTCTTACTTTTAATCATGAGTTTATATGCCGAGTATCACATCCACAAATAAAACCACTCGAGAGATACTGTTATTTAATGAAATGCAGGTTTAACCCCCTCAAGACCCCTTTAGAACCTGAAGATCCGAAAATCCTCCCTTAGTGTTCGGTTTTGACATACAACGAATGTATCCCCAAAATGTCATGTTTCTAACTGCAATAATTTTGGCTGGGCGATGATGAGTGAGTGAGTCAGGACATTGTATTTCATTTTTTTTTTTTTTTCAGAATTTCACCCCTACCCGTGAACCCCTTAAATTTGATTTATGAAAAAAACCTGTCGAACACTTATTTACTTATTTTTAAGCAGTTTTCTCTTCCTGAGTTTGAAGAGTGAGTGATTCAGTCAATCCGTTAGGACACTTTCATTCCTGTTTCCCTACCCCCCCCCCCCCCCAGAATTTCACCCCTCCCCATGGGCCCCTTTAATTGGATTTATGAAAAAAAAACGGTCGAACATCTATTTACTTATCTTTTAAGCTGATTTTTTCCGCAGAGATTCAAACTCCTCGCCTATGTCGTTTGAGAGATACACGCTCCGTTAGGAATCCTTCATCCCCACTTTTCACCCCTTTCACCTCATAATATACACCACATCGAAAACCCCTCAGATACGTGTCTTCTTGTTTTTAATGATGAGTTTATATGCCGAGTATCACATCCCCTAATGAAGCCAATCGAGAGTTATTGCTATTCAATGAAATGCAGTTTTATCACCCCTAAGACCCTTTTAGAACCTGAATATCCGAAAATCCTCCCTTAGTGGACGGTTTTGATATACAATGATCGTATCCCCCAAATGTCATGTTTCTAACTTCAATAATTTTGGCTGGGCGATGGTTAGTGAGTCAGGACTTATTCTTTCATTTTTATTTTTTTTCAGAATTTCACCCCTCTCCATGAACCTTTTAAATTGGGTTTATGATTTTAAAAAATTCGAACACCTATTTACTTATTTTTAAGCAGTTTTCCCCCCTGAGTTTGATGAGTGAGTCAGTCAGTCAATCAGTAAGGACACTTTCTTTCCTGGTTTTTTTTTTCGCCAGAAATTCACCCCTCCCCATGGGCCCCTTAAATTGGATTTATGAAAAAACGGTCAAACACCTATTTACTCATTTTTAAGCTGTTTTTTTTTTCGCTGAGTTTCAAACACCTCGCCTATGTCGTTTAATTGATACACCCTCCGTTAGGAAACCTTCAACCCCCACTTTTCACCCCTATCACCTGATAATATACACCACATCGAAAACCCTCAGATACGTGTCTTCTTATTAGCCTACTTTCGATTTTTGCAAAAAATTATAGTAGACTTATGAGATCAAAACAGGGCCAAAAATTGTATGTCTGACTGTGTGTGTGTGTGAGTCTGTGTGTGAGGCTGTGTGTGAATCTGTGTACTCTGAATGTCTGTCTCCCCCCTATCAATTCGAACACGGTGAATCCGAATTGAACGACATTTGGTACAGAGTTAGCACTAGCAAAGGGAACCTCAGTGTCATGTTTTAAATCGCCGCCATCTTGACGTAAACGTAATGGCGGCCACCCAAATGTTCAAAGCTTAATTGAAATTACGACCAATCTATTCATCTGATCTCTACCAAATTTTGTAACTTTTACCTTTATCTAAGAAGAATCTTTTGACCAAACTACGAGGTCATCTGCCCAATAATTTGCGGATGGCAGCCATGTTTGTGTGCAAATTGATTCCCCCTAAATTTTCAAACACGGTGAAACGGATTTGAACGAAATTTGATACAGAGGTAGCACTAGCAAAGGGCACCTCAGTGTCATGTTTTAAATCGCCGCCATCTTGACGTAAACGTAATGGCGGCCACCCAAATGTTCAAAGCTTAATTGAAATTACGACCAACCTATTTATCTGATCTCTACCATATTTTGTAACTTTTACTTTTATGTAAGAAGAATCTTTTGACCAAACTACGAGGTCATCTGTCCAATAATTTGCGGAAGGTGGCCATGTTTGTGTGCAAATCGATTCCCCCTATCTTTTCAAACACGGTGAATCCGAATCGAACGAAATTTAGTACCGAGCAAAGGGCACTTCAGTGTCATGTTTTATATCGCCGCCATCTTGACGGAAATGTAATGGTGGCCACCCAAATGTTAAAAGCTTAAATCACATTACGACCAACCTAATCATCTGATCACTACCACATTTTGCAACATTATACCTTTATGTAAGGAGAAGCGTTTGACCAAACTACGATGTCATCTGCCCAATAATTTGCGGATGGCGGCTAAGTATGTGTGCCAATCGATTCCCCCTAACTATTCAAACACGGTGAAACCGAATTGAACGAAATTCTGTACAGATGAAGCGCTATTAAAGGGCACCTCAGTGTCATGTTTTATATCGCCGCCATCTTGACTGAAACGGAATGGTGGTCGCCCAAAGGGTAAAAGCTTAAATGAAATTACGACCAACCTGATCATTTGATCTCTTCCAAATTTTGCGAGAGCATACTTTTTTGTGGGAAGCATCTTTTGACTGCAATACAAGGTCATCAGACCAAGAGCTTGCAGATAGCGGCCATGTATGTGTGCAAATCGATTCATCAAATCAATTCAACCACGGTGAAACCGAATTGAATGAAATATTATACAGAGGTAGCATTAGCAATGGGCACCTCATATTCATGTTTAATATCCGTGTAGCACGTTGTATTTCAACAAGCTACTATAACCAACATTCAATTATACTCCTTGAGAAGGACAAAGAATTATAACAATACCCATGCATTTAGGAGAAAGTAGGCTATATGTTCTTTACTGAACATCTTGTTTTTAATGATGAGTTTATTTGCCGAGTATCACATCCCTAAATGAAACCATGCCGGAGATATTGGTATTCAATGAAATGCAGGTGTACCCCCTTAACACCCCTTTAGATCCTGAATATCCAAAAATCCTTCCTTGGTGGGCGTTTTCGACTTACAAAGAACATATCCCCAAATGTTATGTTTCTAACTTTAATAGTTTTGGCTGGGCGATGATGAGTCAGTCAGTCAGTCAGTCAGTCAGGACACTTAGTTTTATATAATAGACTAGCAGAAGTACCCGCTCTTCGAACGGTGTTCGGTGTTAGCACCAGACATTATAATAATAATAATAACAATGTTATTGGTGTTACATCCCTTTTAAGTACTGTTGCTTTTAGAGACGCACCAGACATTATCAATTGAGCTACTGTTGCAATGGTTAGCAGCTTGTAATTCCTTCATAAGTTTATCAGAACGAAGTTAATTTTCTGGGAATATCACACACACTGTTAATTTAAGGGCCTTATAATGTGGTTTTCGGAGATCCTTTATAGACTCGCGAATTTTTTGTCTCACATTGAGAAGTGCAACATATGCTTTGGTCGTCCTTCTAGGATAATTTTTATATTTCGCCTATTTTAGCATGTATTTTGAGAAGTTTTTCCCTATATCCACCCTTCTACTGTATGAAAAGTACGGTGAAGAGTTTTATAAATGATTGGTGTATTGACTCATGTTTACCATACCTAATTTTACGATGCACCAAGCATCCGAACATGAGTTATAGGCGTACATAAGGATACACAAGACAGACCGACAGACAATTCTATTGTCTACAACATATCACCCAGAAATCCAAATATGGGTATATCTACCACACAGTATCAAAGAAAATCATCCTTACGATGAACCCGCATGTCAACAAAAAAAAAAGAAAAGAAAAAAGATTAGTTGAAATGTGCTCTCAAACTAAATTCACCTAACGTGTACTTCCTGACATGAAATAGAATTGAAAGTCTTGTAGATGAAACGCAATACACGTCACATAAAAACTGACCCTCTACGTTGTGTTGGGTCCCCATACACAGGATGACCTGTATCATAAATTATAAAAGCTTGTGGTGCATGAAAATTCAGGTTCTTTAGTCTCAAATGGCCCAAATTCCTAAAAGCCGCAAAAAATGCTGATTCAATTCAGGAATTTTTGAAAATAATGTTGTTGTTTGGAGATATAATAGACCTTCTGTACTATATGTCGCACGTGAAAATTGCATGAAAATATCCTAGATTACCCCTTGACCCCCTTAATTGCATTGGTGAATTATACAGTCTACGTTGGTTCCGTGATAACCTTATATTTGCAAACTTTCACAGAAATGTAATAAATGTAATAAATTGCTTCTTACTGAAATAGATGGAAAGTTGGATGCCACCCTTTGAGATAATGTTGTCATGGTTACGGATTTGCATTCCATCATTAGTTTGTTAAATTAAATTTAATTAGTTTTCTGGGAATGTTTCAGAAACTGTTGGTTTAAGAGCCTTATAATGTAGTTTTCGAGGACCCTAGAGTGTTATTTCTGGCACCGAGGGGCTTTGTCTCGTCGTTGTACGCCATAATATAATACTACTAATAATAATATAATATAGGGATAGGAATATAATAGACCTGCCATACCACACCCGCAGGTGTAAATCGCGTGAAAAAATTCTAGACTACCCCTTGACCCCCTTAAGCGCATTTTACATATTGATGAAATTTACAGCTTAATTTGGTTCCATAATAACCATCTAGCCGTTTGCAAACTTTCACACTAATGTAATTAATGGAATTGCATTGCGTCTTACAGCCATAGATGGACCTCTGAGAATCTGTTGCTATGGTTATCGGCTTGCATTCGTTCAGTAGTTTATTAAATTAAATTAGTTTTCTGGGAATATCTCAAAAACGGTTGGACGTAGGACCTTAAAATGTGTTTTTAGTGCCCCCAAATGTTATCTCTCACATTGAGGGGCTGAAAATGGGCTTTGTCTCGTCCTTCTACTCCTATTTCAGCATGTATTTTAAGGGGGTGTGCCCCCTTTTATGATAGGTACAGAGAAGAGATACATCAATGATTAGTGTCGTGCCTCTGATGGATATCTGTACCAAATTTTGCGTTGATACACCCAGCCGTTCTCGATTTATAAGGGAACAAAGTTGTCCACAATCAAACAAACAGACAGACAGACCAAAACATTATTTTCGCGCGCATCTATCATAAAATAGTATGAAACGTGTAAATAACTCAAATTTCCGTAGAAATTCAGAAAAAAAACAAACACATTTTCTACTTATATATGTAGAGATATACTGCACGGCTCGGTGTTGACCGTGTTTTATTGCACAAATTTAGGATTTACTCGCTAACCGTTGGAGATAAACGAAAAGTGAAGCTCGTATGTACCGTCAAAAGTTTGCTATTTCTTAGCGTTCTCTTTTTATTTGATAAGGAAATATGAAGTTTTGTTTAAAGTGTGTAGTGACGTCACTAAAATGGTCGCCATTTTTAATAGTGCAAATTATCGAAATAAAATGTATCCTATATGTAAACCTGGTAATTCAGCTACATCCATGCAAAATTTAATTTAAATCGGACCAGTGTTTCTTGCGTTATTGAGTAGCACACAGACAGAAAGACAGACACACACCATCTCATTTTTATATATTTGTATAGCAGAAGTACCCGTCCTTCGAACGGTGTTATATATTAACACCAGACATTATCAATTGAGCTACTGTTGCAATGGTTAGCGGTTTTTCATTCCTTCATAAGTTTATCAGAACGAAGTTAGTTTTCAGGGAATACCACACACACTGTTAATTTAAGGGCCTTAAAATGTGGTTTTCGGAGACCCCTTATAGACTCGCGTATTTTGTGTCTCACATTGAGAAGCGCAACATATGCTTTGATCGTCCTTCTAGGATAATTTTTTATATTTCGCCTATTTTAGCATGTATTTTGAGAAGTTTTTCCCTATATCCACCCTTCTACTGTTTGAAAAGTACGGTGAGGAGTTTTATAAATGATTGGTGTATTGACTCATGTTTACCATACCTAATTTTACGATGCACCACGCCTACGAACACGATTTATAGGCGTACATAAAGATACACAGAAAGACAGACACACAATTCTATTGTCTACAACTTATCACCCAGATATCCAAATATGGGTATATCTGCCATACAGTATCAAACAAAATCATCCTTACGATGAACCCGTATGTCGACAAAAGAAAGATTAGTTAAAATTTGCTCTCAAACTAAATTCACCTAACTTGTACTTCTTGACGTGAAATAGAATTGAAAGACTTGTAGACGAAACGCAATACACCTCACATAAAAAATGACCCTCTACGTTGTGTTAGGTCCACATACACAGGAAGACCTCTTTTATAAATTATAAAGGCTTGTGGTGCATGCAAATTCAGGTTCTTTAGTCTCAAATGGCCCAAATTCCGAAAAGCCGCAAAAAATGCTGATTCAATTCAGGAATTTTTGAAAATAATGTTGCTGTTTGGAGATCTAAAGGATGATTGTAGTTTTACGTGACCATTAATCGCGAGATCATAAGCCACGGGACCTCCATTTTACGTGGAATCTGAACCACAGGGCATGGCATTTCACTTTGCAAATGTTTGGAGATATAATAGTCCTTCTGTACTATATGTCGCACGTGAAAATTGCATGAAAAAATCTAGGTTACCCCTTGACCCCCTTAATTGCATTGATGAATTATACAGTCTACGTTCGTTCCGTGATAACCGTATAGCCATTTGCAAACTTTCACAGAAATGTAATAAATAGAGTGACATTACTTCTTACAGAAATAGATGGAAAGTTGGATGCCACCCTTTGAGATAATGTTGTCATGGTTAGCGATTTCCATTCCTTCATTAGTTTGTTAAATTAAATTAGTTTTCTGGGAATATTTCAGATACTTTTGGTTTTAGGGCCTTATAATGTAGTTTTCGAGGACCCTTTAGGGCCCCCAAGTTTTGTTTCTGGCACCGAGGAGGCTTTGTCTCCTCGTTGTACGCCATAATATAATAATAATAATAATAATATAATATAGGGATTTTTTTTTCGTGTGGCCTCGTGAGAGGCCGAGTGCAGGTCTTTCTATTCGACGCCCGTGGGCGACCTGCGCGTCGGGATGAGAGATGGAATGGATGAAGATGAATGAAACTGGGAAAGGATGTGGAAGGAAGCGGCCGTGGCCTGTCAGAAGGTACTGTCCCAGCATTTGCCTGGTGTTGAAAATGGGAAACCACGGAAAACCATTTCAAGGACAGCCGACGGTGGGGCTCGAACCCACGCGTCTACCGAGTCAGCAGAGAGCTTGGCCCCATGGCCGAACGCAGCGCTTTAGCCCGCGTAGCCACTACTGTCGGTAATATAGGGATAGGAATATAATAGACCTGCCGTACCACACCCGGAGGTGTAAATCGCGTGAAAAAATTCTACTGTACCCCTTGACCCCCTTAAGCGCATTATACGTATTGATGAATTCTACAGCTTAATTTGGTTCCGTGATAACCTTCTAGCCGTTTGCAAACTTTCACACCAATGTAATTAATTGAATTGCATTGCGTCTTACAGTAATAGATGGACCTCTGAGAATCTGTTACCATGGTTACCGGCTTGTATTCGTTCATTAGTTTATTAAATGAAATTAGTATTCTGGGAATATCTCAAAAACGGTTGGTTTTAGGGCCTTAAAATGTGGATTTCGGGGACCCTTCAGGGCCCCCGAGTTTTGTCTCCCACATCGAGGGGCTGAAAATGATTTTTGTCTCGTCCTTCTACTCCTATTTCAGCATGCATTTTAAGGGGCTAGGCCCCATTTTATGAGAGGTACGGAGAAGGGTTACATCAATGATTAGTGTCGTGCCTCTGATGGATATCTGTACCAAATTTTACATTGATACACCCAGCCGTTCTCGAGTTATAAGGGAACAAATTTGTCCACAGACAATCAAACAAACAGACAGACCAAAACATTATTTTCGCGCGCATCTATCATAAAACAGTCTGAGACGTGTAAATAACCAAATTTCCGTAGAAATTCAGAAAAAAAACAGACAAATTTTCTATTTATTTATATATAGAGATATACTGCACCGCTCGGTGTTGACCGTGTTTTATTGCACAAATTTAGGTTATACTCGCTAACCGTCGGAGATACACGAAAAGTGATAAGAACCTTTTGGATAGAAAATTAAATGCTAAAGCTCGTGTATACCATAAAAAGTTTGCTATTTCTTAGCGTTCTCTTTTTATTTGAAATGGAAATATGAAATTTTGAAACCAAAGGGTGTAGTGACGTCACAAAAGTAGGTTTTACTCGCTAACCGTTGGAGATACACGAAAAGTGATAAGGACCTTTCGGATAGGAAATGAAATTTCAAAGCTCGTATGTGCCATCAAAAGTTTGCTATTTCCTACCGTTCTCTTTTTATTTGATATGGAAATATGAAATTTTGAAACCAAAGGGTGTAGTGACGTCACTAAAATGGTCGCCATTTCTTAATAGTGCAAAATATTGAAATTAAAAGTATCCTATATGTAAACCTGGTATTTCAGCTACATCCATGCAAAATTTCATTTAAATCGGACCAGTGGTTCTTGCGTTATTAGGTAACAGACAGACAGACAGACAGAAAGACAGATACACATTAGTATGATATTATTCTCCTGTCCGTTGCCTGGAAACTGCTTCTGGATTGTTAACCTTTTATGTTTTTCTTGGAAACAATGTAATTAATTTTTCATATCGACTTGAGGTCAGTCATATTGATTTCCTGCTGTACGCACATATTTTACGTTTGGTCCTGAGTAACTAAAAGATTTAAAGATTTATCCAATTAATTTGAAAGATATTTTCTCTTGACAGTTTGACCTTGTCATACGTCGAGGCTATAGATTATAATTAATTATTTTACGGATCGAATTGTCCTGTTGTGGAGTATATATGTTGTTCATTGATAATTGAACTTCATGACTACATTTAGGTAATTACATTCCTTATCTTTCTCGACTTACGAGATTCCTTGCTTCCTTATAAATAATTTATTATTTTGTTATCATTATTTATGTTCTAATTTATTTTAACATGCATGTAAAGTTGTTCTTTTCTTTAATTATATCTAATGTTATAAATTGAGCTTCGTGTTTTACTTCAAGTTAAGATTTATTACTCTTCTCTCAATTTAAATACATCCTGGGTATGGTAGTTTTGCCCAGTCGTTCCACACACCAATACTAGACGGGATTTGTCATTGTGTTTTTTATTTTTTGAAGGGTTATATTTTCTTAAACTGTTTTGTGT
Organism: Meconema thalassinum; assembly: GCA_946902985.2. Classification (NCBI taxonomy): domain Eukaryota; kingdom Metazoa; phylum Arthropoda; class Insecta; order Orthoptera; family Tettigoniidae; genus Meconema; species Meconema thalassinum. The sequence goes on along the minus strand of OX336388.2, from coordinate 595,332,693 downwards.
TCCCACGGTAGCCTTAGGGGGGTCACTAAGGGTTCTGTGATATACCATGTTCAAGACCAACAGCTACTTACTGTGTTATACAAGGCTATACAATGGTTGCTTTGACAGTCTTTCACGATGTGGTCACTGTGAGGGGTAGTAGTGAACTGGCGATATTCTTGCTAAGGGTCCTCTAATATACCCCTAGTTAAGGGTAACACCTGCTTACTGCATATGACAAGGCTGGAGACTGGTCGATAAGACGGTCTTTCACAATGTGAACACTGTAACAGGTAGTAGTGAACTGACAATATTCTTATATCCTAGTCAAGCTTAACAGCTACTTACTGCATATGGCAAGGCTGTACACTGGTGGGTTAAACAGTCTTTTTTGCTAAGGATCCTTTATATACCCTAGAAAAGGCTATACATGTTAGTTCTGAATACTAAGTGGTTAATTGTATATTGAATTTATATACACAGCTTATGCAAGCACATTTTGCACGCGATCACACTTTGCGAGATAGTCACATGCAACACGCAAGGTATGTTTCCACAATCTAGCGGTGAATATGAGCACTACCTGAACGACCAGCATGGTACCTAGCGCTCCATATGAAGACTCACTGAACGACCAGCATGGAACCTAGTGGCTGATATCAATACTCAGTAAACTAAACTACCATCATGCTACCTAGCTTTCCAATAATCAGCCCATTTGTCCTTAGCACTAACAATACACATAGCGGGTTTGCTTTATCGTTTAATACAAATATATCCTGTTTAAATAATGTAACAAAAAGTTAAATGACGCAATTGTATTGGCATTGTTGGCTTTTTGTTGGCTTTCCTTGACTATTTGTTGGCTTTTGTTGGCTTTCTGTTGGCTTTTGAAGGATTTTTGTTGACTTTTGTTGGCTTTTTACTTTGGCTTTTTGTATTGACTTTTATATTTGCACTCTACTTTTTCTGTTATATTTGCACTCACTTGTTGGTTTATTTGGTCTTGGAAAGTATCTCAGCCCTTTTATGACAGCATAATGCTTACCGCCATGTTTGTAACAACAACACACTAAATTTCCAAAAATCCAAAGAATACTAAGGTTATCATTGAGTCGCAACTCTGGCTCTTACCTCTATCCCACGACTAGTCAAAAACAATATAATTTTAAATTTTTCCTAAAAAGTTGAATTGGGAAAGTAACCTATATGTTTAAACTAAAAATCCTAAAAAGTCATCTGTTAACTCTTTCACCTACCTCTGTACCACTCTCAGTTCAAAAATAGGGTATTTTTCAAATTTTTCCTAAAACTATTGGGGAAGTAGGCTATATGTTTAAACTAAAAATCCTAAAAAGTCATATGTTACCTCTTACCTGTATACCACTCTCAGTCCGAAAATTGTGTATTTTGAAAATGATTCCAAATATTTTTGGAAAGTAGGCTATATGTTTAACTAGAAATCCTTAAAAGTCATATGTTAACTCTTACACCTAACGTACCTCAATCCCACTCTCAGTCCAAAAATATTTTATATTTCAAATTTTTCCAAAAATATTTTTATGGGTTATATTTACAAAGTTAGGAAATTTACAAAAATGTTTGTTGGATATAAATGAACCTGCAACCCAAGTTTCAAGTCCCTAGGAAAGAAATGAAAAACGTTCAATTATGAAAGTAGCTGTATTATTAGAACCAAACATCCTAAAAACTGTTATATAGGCTTAGAAGAAAGGTCTATATGTTATTTATTTTTATAATAAAACTTTATATTTTTTTCTTCTTTTCCAAAAAAATCCAATTTTGAAATTGGCTATATTTTGGAATCTAAGAACTTTACAAAAATGTACATTTGAAATAAATGAAAGGTCCATACCCCGTCTACCCCAAAATGAGTTCAGGTCTCTAGGGCAAAAACTGTGCAGTAGGTTAGTAGTAGTTCTGACGCAGACACTTTATTTGTAACCGACTGTACATGCTGAGCCAAGTACGATTCGAGATATCCCGCGAACCAGTAAGGCTAGAGGCTTGTACGAGGTGTCATATGACTCTGAGTAACGCACCGTCGATGATGGGTTCGCGAGATATCTCGAATCGTACACGACTGTGGGTACAGTCGGGTACAAATAAAGTAGGTCAGAACTACTACTAACCTACTGTACAGTTTTGTCCTAGAGACCTTGTAACTGTACTTACTGCTTTTTGTGGTTATCAGGGCCGTGGTGGTAATTATTACCATAAGGGAGAGCCAACTTGTATCATTTAATTTCCATATCATTTATTATCTTCCATCCATGAACATCTCAATCAACTTAAGATATCGCTTTATATATAAAAGAACAGAGGAAAGAATTCAATAATAATCCTATCTTTTTAGCACAGAATGAACATCTCAATAATCATCCCTCATGGAAATTAATACTCAACTGATCTAACATCTTAGCATAGAATAATCTGCATGGAATAAAAAAAATCAAAGAGAGAAGAAAAACAAACTAAAATTATACATAGATACTATGTCCACAGATGTGAAAATCTATAGCTATGAACAAAAGAACATGCAAAAGAACATGTAACCTCATAGGGTTACAATTGCCCCCCAGAATTATAAAGTAAGCGCAGTACATCTTTATAATTCTTAAATCTAATTAACAAACACAATTATACTATTATACAAACAAAAAGATAACAACTCAGTATAACCACTGTTCTTAATCCCACACTTCCTTCTTCTTAAGACTGGTGGTGTATACGTCATCAACATTAATAACTGCTGAAGCTTAAGCACTTGTATAGCCTCCCATTTGCTCCATTTTTTTGCAACATTGTAACTTGCAAATGTTGCCTATTCTTCTTTGGCATGAACTCATAGCCTTCATCCATGACGTCACCATATAACTGCATATAGTCTCCTAGGAATCTTATAGCTAAGGTCCACGACATGTCAGCATCCCTATCAGTTGGAACCAGGATAATCCGTTGCCTTCATTGGGATAAATACCAGTCTTCCACAAGACATTGAGAATAAACTGCACGCTCTCTTACATGATATCTTCTCTCTGCACTTTTATTATATTAAAACGTGTCTATTTCTTCTATATCTTCTACTCTCTCTCCTCCTGTTTCCACGCCTTCCGCCTCGTCGTCTTCCAAACCTTTCATTCTTGCGAGTTCTAACTTCTTCAAAATCAGGATCAACTCCTTTATAACGTGGTATTCGCACCAGAGATGTCCATTTATGGAATCCATTTCATTTTCTGTGTAAGACATAATTAATTTGTATCTATAAGCTTCTAGTACTTAGGTCAAACTAAAATCTGAGAATTTTATCCTTTCCTCAACGGAGCTGTTGTTCAAACGTGTTGCTTAATCCAAGCCTCTTGATATTATACGGGGTACCTAGATTTGCCTATTTTGTAGCATCAACTGCTGCTGGCATGTATGTCATTCACATGTCTTAATGTGACAAACACCTACTGCTCATATGGGCTTAACTCCATCATTTCTCCTAAGACGAGAATTATCACCAGTACCATTTTCAATAAAACATCATCCTTTTTATATATATCAAGAATGATCTCTACATCTACCACCACAACGGTTCTCTCTCTCTAGTACATTGCCTTATCAATCATGTACGCCGTATATCAAAGTATGGCATCTCTTCGGCTTAATCATGCCATGTAACGTTTCAGATTTCTAATAATGTGCGTACCTTTACTCGCACCTTCCTGATCAGTTAAATGATAGGCACACTCTCCAACACATTTTCTCCAGTAAAAGGGCCACTATAGAGACTTAAAAATTTATGTATTTCATTGTTCAGAGCGGACGAAGGATAAGGAATTCTAAGCAGAACTTTGTCACCAATCTGCAAGCAATCTCCAACTTGCCTACGTTGCTGGCGCAAAGGTTTTTCTCCTGATTTAACTAAGTTTTCCCTAGCCAGCTGGATACAAATATCTTTACTTATTTCCTCTCCCGTAGTTATTCCTGACATTCTTGCGATACAGTTGATAGGCTTCCTACCATATTGTATCTCATAGGGCGTACATTTCACACTCTCATGCCTTGTTGTATTGAACCACCGTTCAATGTTTCCTAATTGCGAAAACCATGCGCTATGTCGATCACTTACATAAGTGCGAAACATGCGCCCCAATTCTCGCATAACTCGTTCTGACAAATTTCCCTGAGGGTATCGTATGGACGAGAAAATATGCCTAGTACCTAGTTCATTCATCTTGGTTCTCCAAATTTTCGATGTGAACTGAGTACCATGATCTGATAATATCTTGGACGGCACACCAAATTCCAAGACAAATTTATCAGTGATTTGTAAGGCATAACCCTTCCCTGTCGCTTTTCTCAGGGGATACAGCTTGACGAATTTACTGAATGCGTCAACAATGACTAGTACATACTGATATCCATACTGAGCTTTGACTAACGGGCCATACAAATCCAGACACAACACACCCCCTGGTTTCTCCGGGATAATCATCTGACGAGTTCCCTCTAAATACCTCGTGGTACATTTGATGCGCTGACACGAGTCACACGAGGCAAGAACTTTCCTAACATTTCTACCCATATTCTTCCAAATAAAGTGTGCCTGAATGGCGAATAAAACCTTACTTGCCCCAAAGTGTCCTAATGACTTGTGATGGTACCAAATCATCACATCTCTAAGTGAAGCAGGAACACAAATCCTCCATACTCTCCCTTCACACAACCTAGCGAGAAAACAACACTCCAACTTATACGTGAATTTACCAATTCGTACAGTACTATCAACTTATCTCTCTCGCAGCAGATTTAATATATCTACCATATCAACGTCCTTCTCTTGTTCGGCACGTAGGTTACGTAACATGCGCTTTTCTTCTTCACAATCGCTTACGTTGGCACGACATATTACCACTCCTTCCTGTACCTGTAGTACCTCATCACCAGAGTTACCTATTATATTCCTGGATAGGAAATCCGCCACTAAGTTATCTTTACCCTTTATATATATAATTTTAAAATTATATTCACTAATCGCCAATATCCACCTAGACATACGACTAGAAGATAGCTTCCCTGATCCAATAAACACTAAAGCATGATGATCCGTTAAAATACTCAATTCACTTCCAAGAACATAACTTCGAAATTTTCCTAGTGAAAAAACAATTCCTAGCATTTCCAACTCTGAAATAGTATACCGCTTCTCTGCCATACTAAGTCCTCGACTGGCCAATGACACGATACCTAAATTGCTATCTTCATCTTCCTGACACAAAATACCTGAAATCCCTGAAATACCTGCATCAGTCATCAGTACAAACGGTTGATCTAACCTAGGATACCTAAGCATCACAGCTTCATTGAAACCGGATTTCAACTTCTCAAATGCTACCTCATGTTTCTCCGTCCAACTCCACCTGGTACCTTGCTTCAACAGCTCCCGAAACGGTTCAACAAGACAAGAGTACATAATAACGAAACGTCGAAAATTAAAACCCCCTAAAATTGATCTAAGTTGTTTGAAATTACGTTGAGTCGGTGTGTTGGTAATTTTCTCTAATCTCGAATGTTCAGGAAATACTCCTGTTGATATGGTATGGCCTAAAATGTGATCTGTTCTGTGCAGAAAACGGACTTACTTAGTTTTACTGTAAACCCCCCTTCCTTTAGCTTTCCCAAAACAACGTCTATGTGTATCAAGTGTTCCTCAAGTGCCTGTGATGCAATTTCAAATCATCAATGTACATGGTAACACACTCATGTGTATCCCGCCCTAACACTATGTTCAAAGCTCTAATCAAAGCCGAACTACTTCTTTTCACTCCAAAAGGAACAACACGGTATTGGAACAAACCACTCTTATACTGGAACGCAGTATACATCCGGTCTTCCTCACGAAGCGGTACCTGCCAGAAGCTAGCACTTAAGTCCATTGTCGAAACCCACTTCTTACCATGAAATTTTTGAATTAGCTCTTCCACACTCTCAGGTCACTGCATATCCCCTGTAATTCTCATATTCCATAACCGAGCATCAAGACATAACCTAGCTGTTCCGTCACTCTTACCCACAACGACCAAAGAATTAAGATATGGACTGCAAGACGGTTCAATAATCCCTGAATTAAGCATTTTGTTAATCTCTTTCTCGACTGCTTCTGCGTATTTATTCGGAATGGGAAATTTTATTCCACAGAATGGTGAATGATCAAAAACTTCGAATCTATGTTCATACACATGTGTTAAACCTGGCTGATCACTAAACACTCCTGAGTTCTTTCTCAAAACTTTCCTCAACTTCACAATGTCCTCACGACACAACCTACCATTCTCACCGGCCTTCTTGAATAAACCTATCATATTATTCTCCAGATCCTCATGAAATCCTGCCACATCCTCGAACTCCTTTCCCGAGTCCACAACCTAAGCCACAATTCCACATGTTTTAATCACATTCTCAGAATCATCACACCACATTCTTTTATCTCGCTTATCTTTCTCCCTACAAATACTAGCAATACCCCGATCATAGTCAACTACTACGCTATTCTTATTTAACCAGTCTTGCCCCAAAATCACCTCATGAATTAAGTTAGGAATAACTAAACAGCTCAGGTATTCTATACTCTCCTGAATCATAATGGGTAATATGATCTGCCTACTAATCCTCTGGGACTTCGTACCAACCGCCGTTATAATAACAGTTGATTTAACCGGTCTCTCCTCAAAAACATGCCCTAACTTCTGAAATTCCTCTATGAGTAACTGCCTCACGCACGTACGCTCACTTCCTGTGTCAACCAGTACTTTAAGTTCTTTCCCAAAAACATCAACTTTAATAATAGATGAAGTAACCTCATTTCCTCTTACACCAGACTCAGATAGGTTAAATAACAACTCCTCTCTCGTTATTGGCATATAATCTCTATTTTCCGACACAATAACACACTGCTCAATAACATCTTTCCTGGACTGGCCAACTGACCTAATTAGACAGTCCCAACGGAGTTTAAAGGTCTATCTCTCGGTCCCACATTCCTTCTGGTTTCCTGTCTCACCTGTTCACTACTCTGATTATGCCCCCCACTTCGCTGCACATTCTTATCCCTCGAATTCTGGTTATTTTTCTACCTCTAAAATTCTGACTGTTCTCAGCCTGCCTACCCTCACCTCTTCCTTCTGACCTCTTGACCTGAAATGTACCTAATGCATCAAAACTGGATAACATTTCCTCCTTCTCTTCAATAGTTTCAATCCTCTGCATTGTTGCGGCTTCCTGGATTCTACTTGGAAAATGTCTCACCATAAGTCTTACGATATCGCAATCTGTCGTAACCCCTTCCAAGTCCTTCGATACCAACACATTCGCTAGGAAATACTCCGTTAGGGTAACTCCTTCCCTCTCCTTGTATCTTCCTATTATCAACCGTTCCCTTACTCTAGACTGAATTGTCTCACACCAGAACTTGTTTCTAAATCTAGCACTAAAATCTTCTATTTTTTCATACCAGGGCTATAGATATCGAACCAAGACCTCACTTCCCCCTGAAATGACTGCGATAAGATCTGTAATACCGTCTCCCATTCAATGTTTTCTTCTTCAAGGTCTTTCTTAAACCTTTTTTCAACTGTTCTTAAAAATGACATTGGGTTGTACTGTCTCAAACTAAATTGAGGTAATCCTGGATCTCCAAAAAATGAGCTTGGCACTACGATTCCTCTTGAGCTCATCGGCTTCTCATTCATTTCCCGCCTAATCCTTTTCATTTCATCGTTTAGTTTTATATTAGTTTCTTTTATCTCACTTTGCACATTCTGTGTTTCACTAATTCCCCCCATTTTATCTTCAATAACTTCTATCCTAGTTTTTATACTATCTTGATTTCTCGCTATTTCCTCTCTCATCGCATTTTCTCTTTCCCCTATTAGCATACTTTCGATTTTTGCAAAAAATGAAAGTAGACTTATGAGATCAACACAGGGCGAACAAAGTGTGACTGTCTGTGTGTGTGTATGTGTGTGTGTGAGCCTGTGTGTGTGTGTGTGAGTGAGTGTGTGTACTCTGAATCTCTGTCCCCCCCCCTATCAATTCGAACACGGTGAACGCGAATTGAACGAAATTTGGTACAAAGGTAGCACTAGCAAAGGACTCCTCAGTGTCATGTTTTATATCGCCGCCATCTTGACGGAAACGTAATGGCGGCCACATAATGTTCAAAGCTTAAATCAAGTTACGACTAACCTAATCATCCGATCTCTACCAAATTTTTCAACAACATGCCTTTATGGGGGGAGCATCCTTTGACCAAACTAATAGGTCATCAGCCTAATAGTTTGCGGATGGCGGCCATCTTTGTGTGAAAATCGATTCCCCCTATTAATTCAAACACGGTGAAACCGAATGGAACGAAATTTGGTACAGAGGCAGTACTAGCAAAGGGCACCTCAGTGTCATGTTTTATATCTCCGCCATCTTGACGGAAACGTAATGGCGGCCACACATATGTTCAAAGCTTAAATCAAATTACGACTAACCTAATCATCCGATCTCTACCAAATTTTGCAACAACATACCTTTATGGAGGAAGCATCCTTTGACCAAATTAATAGGTCATTAACCTAATAGTTTGCGGATGGCGGCGATCTTTGTGTCAAAATCGATTCCCCCTATTAATTCAAACACGGTGAAACCGAATGGAACGAAATTTGGTACAAAGGTAGCACTAGCAAAGGGCACCTCAGTGTCATGTTTTATATCGCCGCCGTCTTGACGGAAACGTAATGGCGGCCACACAAATGTTCAAAGATTAAATCAAATTACGACTAACCTAATCATCCGATCTCTACCAAATTTTGCAACAACATACCTTTATGGAGGAAGCATCCTTTGACCAAATTAATAGGTCATTAACCTAATAGTTTGCGGATGGCGGCCATCTATGTGTCAAAATCGATTCCCCCTATTAATTCAAACACGGTGAAACCGAATGGAACGAAATTTGGTACAAAGGTAGCACTAGCAAAGGGCACCTCAGTGTCATGTTTTATATCGCCGCCATCTTGACAGAAACGTAATGGCGGCCACACAAATGTTCAAAGCTTAAATCAAATTACGACTAACCTAATCATCCGATCTCTACCAAATTTTGCAACAACATACCTATATGGAGGGAGCATCATTTGACCAATCCAATAGGTCATTAGCCTAATAATTTGTGGATGGCGGCCATCTTTGTGTCTAAATCGATTCCCCCTATTAATTCGAACACGGTGAAACCGAATGGAACGAAATTTGGTACAGAGGTAGCACTAGCAAAGGGCACCTCAGTGGCATGTTTTTATATCACCGCCATCTTGACGGAAACGGAATGACGGCCACCCAAATGTTAAAAGCTTAAATCAAATTACGACCATCCTAATAATTTGATCTCTACCAGATTTTGCAACAACATGCCTTTTTGTGGAAAGCATCTTATGACTGACTACAAGGTCATCAGCCCAATAGTTTGCAAATAGCGGCCATGTATGTGTGCAAATCCATTCCCCATATCAATTCAAACACGGTGAAACCGAATTGAATGAAATTTTTTACAGAGGTAGCACTAGCAAAGGGCACCTCATATTCATGTTTAATATCCCTATAGCACGTTGGATTTCAACAAGCTACTACAACCAACATTCAATTATACTCCTTGAAAAGGACAAAGAGTTATAACAATACCCATGCATTTAGGAGAAAGTCGGCTATATGTTCTTTACTGGACATCTTGTTTTATCCTTGAGATCCTTCTCTAAATTCTCTAAACTACTGCTCATGACCGTCTTGTGCACTTGTATCTCTTTACTTAACTCCTCTATCGTAATATTAGTTGCCTCAGCCTGCTTCTTTATTGCTTCGTTAACGTATATATTTACAGATTCTACCTGCTGCCTAACTTCTCTTATCTCCTTACTCATACACTCTTTCACTGACCCTATGTCTTGGCTTAATGACTCTTGCATACCTGTGAATTTACTTAGTAATATTTGGAGCAAGTTACGGTTCAATTCACTATCCTTCTCTTTACAACTACCACTATTCGTACTCCTATTAGTAACGCCATATTGCTCCGAAATGACTATTTCCTCCGAGACTTCACTAGTCTGTTCCTTGTCCTTCTCTGCCACACTACACGATTCCATCATATTATTTGGCTTTACAATAGTTCTAGATCTTAAGTTTAAATTTATCTCCCTTGACATACCTTATTATAATACAACATGTAAACTGAAAAACAACTCTTATCTGTGTGCGCATTCGAATGTGCCTATTCTGATCTTATCTGTATTTATCCTTTCAATTCACATATCCTTTAATTACGACGTCTCTACTATTTTCTTGATCGTGCCCAACGTTGAGGAGTAATATTGTAACTGTACGTATTGCTTTTTGTGGTTATCAGGGCCGTGGTGGTAATTATTACCATTAGGGAGAGCCAACTTGTATCATTTAATTTCCATATCCTTTATTATCTTCCATCCATGAACATCTCAATCAATTTAAGATATCGCTTTATATATAAAAGAACAGAGGAAAGAATTCAATAATAATCCTATGTTTTAGCACGGAATGAACATCCCAATAATCATCCCTCATGGAAATTAAAACTTAACACATCTAACATCTTAGAATAGAATAATCTGCATGGAATAAAAAAACAAAGAGATGAGAAAAACAAACTAAAATTATACAGCGATACTATGTCCACAGATGTGAAAATCTATAGCTATGAACAAAAGAACATGCAAAAGAACATGTAACCTCATAGGGTTACAACTTGAAACTCATTTTGGGGTTAGAGGGGGGTATGAACCTTCCATTTATGTCAAATATTGTTTTTTATAAAATTCTTAGTTTCCAAAATATAGCCAATTTCACAATTGCATTTTTGAAAAAGAAAAAAGAAATACATATTAAGTTTTATTATAAAAATAAATAATATATAGACCTTTCTTTTATGCATATATAACACTTTTTAGGATGTTTGGTTCTAATAATATCGCCTATATTCAAAATTGAACGTTTTTTATTTCTGTCCTAGGGACTTGAAACTTGGTTTACAGGTAGAGGACGTAAATACCATTCATTTATATCAAACAAACATTTTTGTGAAATTCCTAATGTTGGAAATATACCCATTTTGAAAATATTTTTTTGAAAAATTTGAAAAATAAATATTTTTGATCTGAGAGTCGGATAGAGGTAGGTGTAAGAGTTAACATGTGACTTTTTAGGATTTTTAGTTAAACTTATAGCCTACTTTCCAAATATTTTTTGGAATAATTTTATAAATACACTATTTTTGAACTGCGAGTGGTATAGAGGTAGGTGTAAGAGTTAACATATGACTTTTTAGGATTTTTAGTTTAAACATATAGGCTACTTTCCCAATTCAACTTTTTAGGAAAATTTCAAAATTATATTGTTTATGACTAGGCGTGGGATAGAGGTAAGAGTAAGAGTTGAGAGTCAATGATAACCTTAGAATTCTTTGGATTTTTGGAAATTTAGTGAGTTGTTGTTACAAACATGGCGGTGAGCATTATGCTGTCATTAAAGGTCTGAGATACTTTCCAAGACCAAATAAACCAACAAGTGAGTGCAAAAATAAGAGAAAAAGTAGAGTGTAAATATAAATGTCAATATAAAAAGCCAACAAAATGCCAACAAACGCCAACAAAAATCCAACAAAAGCCAACAAAAAGCAAACAAAATCCAACAAAAGCCAACAAAAGCAAACAAAAAGAAAACAAAAACCAAAAAAAGCCAATACAATTGCGTCATTTAACTTTTTGTTACATTATTTAAACAGGATATATTTGTATTAAACGATAAAGCAAACCCGCTATGTGTATTGTTAGTGCTAAGAACAAATGTGCTGATTATTGGAAATCATGCTGGTAGTTCAGTGAGTGTGCCGCTAGGTAGCATGCTGGTAGTTTAGTATAGTGAGTGTTGATATTAGCCGCTAAGTTGCATGCTGGTCGTTCAGTGAGTGTTCATATGGAGCGCTAGGTACAATGCTTGTCGTTCAGGTAGTGCTCATATTCACCGCTAGGTAGCGGAAATATACTTTGCGTGTTGCATGTGACTATCTCGCAAAGTGTGACCGCTGCAAAATGTGCTTGTATAAGCTGTGTATATAAATTCAATATACAATTAACCACAAAGTGTTCATAACGAACATGTATAGCCTTGTCTAGGGTATATAGAGGATCCTTAGCAAAAAAGACTGTTTAACCCGCCAGTGTACGGCCTTGCCATATGCAGTAAGTACCTGTTAACCTTGACTTGGGTATAAGAATATTGTCAGTTGACTACTACTTGTTACAGTGTTCACATTGTGAAAGACCGTCTTACCGACCAGCGTCCAGTCTTGTCATATGCAGTAAGCAGGTGTTACCCTTAACTAGGGGTATATTAGAGGACCCTTAGCAAGAATATCGCCAGTTGTCTATTATCCCTCACAGTGACTGTTTGATCGTGTTAGAGTGTGTGTTCTCGACCAAACCGTACATCTGGTAGTCGCAGTATATATCACGTTTAATTAAGGTTATTTGTGGAGGACCACTTAATGTAATTAAAATAATGAAATGAAGTATACAGTATTTGAAATCAATTAAAGTACGCCGGTCATTCGTTTATTGCACCACTTGATTCCACACTGCCATACATGCCATGAAAAAAAGAATAATGAATATTGTCGAGCTTATATCTGTTGATTTCCATGGTGACTACTCCAAAGAAAAACAAAACTAGACTAGCAAAACTGTTAATGCTGAAAGTGCATTAACATACCGGCCCACTTAAAATATGCTCGCATATTTTACTTAGAAATACAATTAAACAATGAAAAATAAGTTCCCTGAAAATAAGATCACTAGAATCGAGATCCCTCTTAAAACTGTCAATGCACATAATAATACAAATACACAAATACATTGACGGAGTGGGCACACAACTTGTGCACAGGTCTCCTATAAACTCCCGAAGACGTGCGGACATCAACGACTCTTACCAAGCCGTCCTTGCCTGGGAATGTTTGCTGAACGACGCCCAATCTCCAGTCCAATGGTGGAATATGGTCATCTTTAATAAGGACCACCGTTCCTGTAGGCACACTGGGCTGTACCGACCTCCACTTCATGCACTGCTGCAAGCTGCCCAGATAGTCAGATGACCACCTACTCCAAAAATGTTCCTTCATTTTTTGAAGATGGTGCCACCTGGAAAGCCTGGAAGTGGTTGACAAGGCTAAATCTGGTTCTGGAATGGCCATCATGGGTTCTCCTATCAGGAAGTGTCCTGGTGACAGATAGGATATGTCATTCGGTTCATTGTTCAGAAGAGTGATTGGTCGTGAATTTAAAATGGCTTCTATCTGACAGAGTAGCGTAGTCATTTCTTCAAATATCAAGTGAGCGTGCACGGTAACTCTAGTAAGATGAAATTTCATAGATTTTACCCCAGCTTCCCAAAGCCCTCCAATATGTGGTGCTCGTGGAGGAATGAATATCCAGGTAATTCCTTCTTGAATTCCAACCCTTTCAATGTGTCGTTGGTGTTGCTCTGACTGGAACAACCCATGAAGTTCTCGAAGAAGATTTCTGGCTCCGATGAATGACGAACCGTTGTCACTGTGAATTTGAAGTACTTTCCCTCTCCGGGCTATCATTCTTCTTAAAGCAGCAATGAAGGCTTCGGTAGTTATATTGCTTACAAGTTCCAAATGAATGGTCTTGGTGGCTAAGCAGACAAAAGTGCACCGTAACACTTAACTTTCGTGTTACTCCGTGGAGAACCTTGTTTTATAAATAATGGCCCCGCCAAATCCACTCAAGTATATAGGAAAGGACGAGTAGGCTTAACTCTTTCAGTAGGCAGCTGACCCATTAATTGCGATGAGCTATTAGCCTTGAACCTGAAGCATATCACGCATTAGCGAATGACACCTTTGACAGTGTTGTCCTAGCGTGAGGAATCCAATATTTCATTCTTAATGGAGCAACCAGCAGCTGTGTGCTAGCATGTAGTAGTCTTAAGTGTTCGTCGCGGATAATCAATTTCGTGACATGGTGAAGCGCTGGTAATATAAACTGATGTTCCTGGTCGTATGCTACGTCTGCATTGCGTAATCGCCCGCCCACTCTGATACATCTGTCTTTATCGAGAAATGGAGTGAGTGATTTTAACTGACTTCTCTTGTCAACTTTCTTCCTCAATTGGAGGTCTTGAATTTCCCTTTGAAATTCCTGGTATTGAATATATCGTACACAGCAAAGTAGTGCATTGTTGCATTCTTCAGTACCGTACTTAATTCCAGTGGCGCCAACTGTATGGTTGATGTCTAGCAGTCGCTAGACCTCAAAATGGGTGGGTGGGTGGTTGGGTTTGGGTGGGTGGGGGAAAGAAAGAAGGAAAGAAAGAAAGAAAGACAGAAAGAAAGAAGGAAAGGGAGAGAGAAAGACGGAGAATAGGACTAAATGACTAAATAGATCGTAAGGTCCTGGCATTAACGGTCATTACCGGCCACAAAATATTGTTATCTAGTTATTGTATTGTTTGTTCGTTTAAACATAAAATAAAATAAACATCATCAATATTCAGCGTCAGCCGAATGTTCATTCATGATGGTTAATTGGGATTTACATACAAACAAATAAGCGTGACATCAAACCCTCTAACCTAACGTATGAATCGAATATCTCTACCCAACCTCGCGCTTCACAGGAACGTGTCATTAATGCCGTGGCCAAGTATTCCCAATCAAGCTCGTTCGAAGTGTCGTTTATCGTTTTGTGAATGTGTAGAAGCTCCGGACTTCTCTGTTTGAAATGCGCGCTGCGGTTTTGTAAGTGGCGCAAGATACGCACGAGCCCGTCCGAGCCTGCACGAGCCCGTCTCAGTAGTCCAACGATAGTCTTTCAGCGAAGGGGGAAGCGGGGGCTGTGGGGTTAAGAGGAGGGAGTTGTGTTTGTGTTGATGTCGCTGTATCGTGCGTCGTGTGCTGTTGTTTGTTGTTTGTTACGTGTATGTGTTGTCGTGTGGCAAACTAGTTATACGTCTGCCGTCTAGTCTGCCATGTGGCCGAGTTCTAAAGTGTGCCCGTGCGGCAAAAGTGCCTCCCAAAAAGGGATGAACTCTAAAAATTGGAAAAGGCACTATGACTCATGCCCAGTGCGTGCCTCCTCCCCTGGCACTATCACCAACTTTTTTTCAAAATTGAATTCTTATAATCCTACACCGGCTATTGTGGAGAGCAGCGATAACGGTAAGTCAACAGTAGAAATCACGGTAGGAACCGAGTGTGTCCATACTGTGTGCGTTACGTGTGAATAGATCACGGCCATTGTCGTAGTTGCAATCACGAAAAGTGAGGGGCTTTGCCAAAGGCTTCTTTTATTTGTTGGTCTCTAAAACATCTCGCGGAAAAACTCGCAGAAAATATTCACCCCCAGTGATATGAGTTAGTTCAGTACGTAGAAATGTGGGTGTGTTATTGTTTGCTTACTTGCGTAGACGTATCCTTGGCTCGTAATAATCTCTCCTGAAACTGTAAAATTTACACGTACCTTGCCATCCTACAACTGAGCAAAGATTCTTTTTTTTTTTTTTTGAAAAAAACGCAGAACTGACGGTGGTCCAAAGTCTTGCAAGGCCCAATACATACTGAGGTTAGACCCAAACGCCTATTGTTGTCTTTGACTCCCGACTTGAATAAAATTCGTGAAATCTGAAGTGACGTATTGGAGACAGGGAGAAGGAAGGACAACCCCTCCAATGCTATGAATCACGTTAAGATTGCAAGAGATTTATTTAAGTCATTTAGAAATTACGACCCTGTGTAATGTCAGAGAAAAAGGAATTGTATTGTATTGTATTAATATTTGAGATGCTTAATAACCCCTTAAAAGAAAATTATAGCTTTACAAAAAGCGGATATTAGCCACGGTTGGGCCATGTAACGTCAGAGTACGGCATCAAGCAAGCTACCATACAACGAGTGAGGGGAGTGAGGTCACATGAAAGACCAGGTGGACAGCAGGCAAGAGCTGCGTGGAGAGGATTAATTACTGTACGCTACTCATTACTGTACGCATCGTCTTCCAGACACAGTTAGTACAATTTGCCAGTACGGTGAACGCGAGTATAGGATGCAGGAGACGAGGTCTTGATGGCAGTGGACTTATCGAACGCGGCCGGTGACAAGAAAACGTGCTCTTTTGCAGTGAAGAATATCAAGCTTTATTTCAAACCGTACTACAATTATGAACTGTAACTTGCGAGTCGAGGCAAGCGGATCATTTCACACCGTGAAAGCGAACAGTATAACAGTGAACTTTGTGATTCATATTCACGCACACCTGTTGTTAAATGAAGCCATTTTATAACGTTGTGTTACCGGCATGTGGCAAGGAAGGAACATTGTTGTTATAGCAGACATCTTGTGACGAATTGGAGGTCGTGTTATAAGATACTGCTACCGACATTAACATTACTGCGTATTGGACATAGATATTATTATGGTCCGAATACTTGCTTCATTTTCCAGTTTTACCATTTCAACTCGTATGCCTACCAGCGGATGAACTTTGTCACATTTTCGACATTATGTTAGAAGGCACAGCTGATGTATTTTATACAGCACAGCCCAGGCGACCACGGGGTAACTCAATTAATACTGGAACTTTCGACCAGAACAGTGGAAGTGACTTCACATATTTTCTGTTGTGGTGAAGAGAGTGCCAAATGACTATGCTTAACGAACATTTGCGAATATGCAAGTCACATAATATTCAGATACAGGGTGTGTGATAATCTTGAACACACATAAAATATTTTTATTCATCAATGCGATTCGACATTTTGTTGGCGAAAACTTTTCTAGTGGAGGCCAATCGACATTTTCTTATGGAACAGTGGCGTGTTGAAGCCATGGACATAATGGGGTACCCATTAAGATCGCAACATTCAGTGGATTTTTGGACAGTATCCGAGATGGATATTTTACACATTAACATGATGGGCTAGGCATAAGATGAGGCAGGATGGCACAACGGAGTGACGGATTCGATTCCTACCCAGGCGAGTGACCGTGCAAAGACACGCATTAGGATGAGGAGAATGCTGTTCCAATGGTACAGGATGAAGATTTCGCTGCTCTTGCGAGAAATTAATCACGAATATCTGGATTACCGTCGATCTTTGAATAAATATTTTTATCACCTGGAATATTTTGAAGGTATTGTGAGCGCTTTTATGAATACACTGATATGATTTGACATGACCATGGGCACACTTGTATATCCTTAGGAGTATATTTTGAAGCATCGTCTTATATATTTTTGCATTTCATCCTGATGAATTCGCTAATATATGGTGGATTCCATGTGAGATGGCAGGGACATTTCACTGATCTTTGATATTCACCGACGTTATTAAGCAGGGTATTTTATCATCTCTTATAGTGAGTAATAGTGCATTTTAGCACAGTAGTATTTTTGGTCGAGCATTCGAGACTCGAGACCTGCAGTCGGGCGTCTGACAGTTTTTGCATTCTAGCGATTGTGTAGAGTTAGTGACCAGGGATTTTTCTTTTTGATTGGATCTTTTTAAGCTATTGAATTTAATTCGCTTTAGCGAAACAGTGTCACTACTATCTGACAGTATAATAATTGTTGATTCCAGTCATATGCATTCATTCATTTTAGCCGTCGGGACAGTGCCTCTTGCCTAGTGCAATTGTGTGGTGTCTAAACGCTATACCTGTCGATTAGGGATCAATCATCTGAGCCGTCGGGACGGGGCCTGTTGCCTTGCGCAATTGTGTGGTGTCGAAACGCTATACCCGTCATTAGGAAACTATCATTTTATCATCCGAATGCAATGTTGACTGTAAGCGAATCAAACAATAATTAACAAGTCATGTATTAGTATGATCTTTGTCCAGTACAGTATAAATAAATGTAAGCAGGATTGCACTTTGTAATTCTTGTGTGGTAGATCCAATAGTTTTGTAGCGATATTCTACTTAATGTAATACCTATTAATTTTCTGATGAGTTGATTTACACTTTAAACAAGGATTTTAAGCGATTGATTCTCTTAAGATGAGTACGTTCTTTTCACGAATTTATCTCAGGCAGAATGGAAACATCTATGATGAATATTATTAATCTAACACGATGGTGTTCTTTTGAAACAAATTTCAATGATTTTTCCAGAGATATTACACTTTAAATTTAATTAATGCTCGGATTGGATAGTAATTATTTCAGTAATTTTCATGTAATTTAAGAGGTTGTCAAACACAATTATAGTGACCATTGTTCTATTGTTCTATTGGGTCAACTTTATTAATGCCTGAAGCCAGTCTTACAATTAATGTGGATTATTAAATACGTTGAGTTGAGATATTTTTGCCAAGCGTTGTATGAAGATTGCCAATATTTGTGAGGTTACCACTTTGATATATTAATGGTGTAGACTAGAGGTTAGTGAACACAGTCTTATTGTTTGATTCATGCTGTGCGCTGAATATTTGTGATGAAGTGATGATAAATTGACAATTGAAATGGTTCATGTTGAATGAATTCGAGTTGTTATTAGTGGATGATAACGTCCAATGTGGAGTAATTGTGGCAATAAATTTTGGTATGGCAATGGAGTGAAATATAAGCACCGATTATAACTTTTAAGAGTATAATTACGTCTGGCAATACATTTTCACTGATGTGATATATTTTTACGACACCTCTGTAAATAATCTTAGATATTTTCTGGAAGTTTAAATAATCCAAGTTTCTTTAATAATTAATTGTTGAATATTACTCTGAAATTTAATGAAACAGCTGATCTGACCTGATGACAAATATGATAATTTAAATAAACAGCTGATTGAGTAGTAGCTGCCATGATAAGTGATTAACGATTTTTCCATGCTTAATAAAATGCCAGATAATTATGATGATGTCGATAAACGATTAAGATTTTGACAGGATGATTGCACATGCTTTGAATATATTTTTGTTGTTGATTCTAATGAGTAATAATAATAATAGTCTGAAATGAACGTCTGAGATATTGACTAGTTGAAGTCATGAACATAAATAATAAATGATGATCAAGTAATTAAAGTGGTAAATGATGGTATAATGAAATGATGTGATACGGATTGTTAGAGGATGATTAGTTAAAGTTCAGTAGTTGTTATTTTCATGTTACCTTGCAACATCGATGTCCAGATAAAGTTGACACATTTTTGTTCAAGTGTGGAACTGGACTTGCCGACAGTGCATAGTTTTTGACATGCCGCCAGGGCATAGTTTCTGACATGCCGACAGTGCATATTTTTGAGTGGTAATTTTGTGTGAAGAGAGGTGATGATGAGGATATGGATATTCCGTCAAGCTAGGAGCTGTGACGAAGGAGAATGGTAATTTCGGTTCACACACATAATGTTAGATGGAATGGCTTCGATTAAATGTTTGTTAATGGAAATGAAATAAATCATGCTCCCATTGATAATGAAAGTCTCACAACCAATTTTTAGAACATCAGATGATGCTATTAGTCATTGAAAACGTTGATGAATTGTAACATTTATAAATTTCTCATAATTCCAATTAGACTGGAATACAAGTCATTCTATGCTTCGTGAATGATCAAATGTGTTGTAGATAAAATGATTATTGTGTGCTAGAATAATTTAAATTTAAATGGTTCACGTGCTTGCTGTCTCAGGGTTCACAAATGCAACAGTGACGTGTGATTCAGTGCCTCGGTGACCCTGAGAATCCAAGAAACTTTTAGTTGTTTTATTTCTTTTCATTTGAACAAATTTATTTTGGATGAGAACGGAAATGGTTAGACTTGAAAAAGAACAATTGCATCCTAACTGTCGTATGCGATGCTATGGCAGTTGGATCATCGCATACCACGTAGGAACGGGTACAGTACGTAAGTACGCTATTATGATGGGCTATGTGGAGTAGTTTCCAAAAAATTGGGTAAGTTAGTCACCTGTGTTATGATTTCAGCTCAATCAGAATTACAGTAGTTTGTCCATGGCTTACTTGTTATACCTCAAGTTCTCGTGAAATTCCTAAACACAACATTAGGGTTACTTCGACATGCGAAATTCGGAGTGTTGTGGGCCTCGCACGGCCACACAACCGAGCTAAGTTCCAACAATAGGGAAATCGCCCCAAACTTGAATTGAATCTTCTCATTTGTTTGAATTCCTACGATGCATTTGATGCTCGCGTTTATGTTCGAACTGCGATCGTGAGTTTCATGAGTGAGACAGAGGGGGGGGCACCTGCGAACCACGAGCATCGCGGTGTGGCGTATTGCAGCTGCGGCGTAGCGTGGCGACCAGCTGATTGTGAGACAGAGACCTGTAAACTACCCCACCCCTACCCCCTCCTCTTCCCGCTGAAGCCCATCGGTCGCATGCTGTTATTTTATTTCGATGTTTTTCGACATCCTATCCATGACCATTCTTTACACTACATAGTGCATATCCGGCTCGAATTTGGTGTTTCTTGACGGAATATGGTGCTTTGGTTTGAAATGCCGGTACCGGTTACTATTGAGCGATTAATTGATTTGTAAACTGTTTGGTTCAGAGAAGCAAATTAGAAGTGGGGGTCAAAACCTAGAATTTTGGTTTCTGCTCAGGTCTAGCTAGGGAGGGTCGTGTGTATGCGTTTTCTTTTTGGTGTGTTTTTAAGGCCTTTTCATTTATTTTGTTTTTGCGTTCTCGTTCTATCAATTCGTGTACATTGTCGATTCGTGCAGACAGTGCCATCGTTTTCCCTCGCGTTCAAGTAAAAAAAAATGAGAATCGTGCTAATGTATGGTCAGGTTAATAGTCCCTACCACCCTCTCTCCCTCCCTCTGTCACCCTTTTGCGGTAAACAATTTTTATACGTACTATGGCGGACATACACATGTTGCCCCCGAGATAGAAACTGACTTAAGAAAACAGGGCCTACATTTTGGCCTTGTGCCAGGTTTTTAAGTCTACCGTATAAATGCATGCTTGTCAACGGACGGATTTGGAGGGTCAATAACCGCGTTCTCTTTTTACATTTGTAGTTGGTTTGGTAATACAGCTTTTCGGCTTTTCAGATAAACTGGTCATGTTTGTTTCCTTGATAAAAAGCACTTTAGTTACCGTAAACAATTTAAAAAATTAAATCAAAATTTTAGTTTCGGATCCTAAAGTTGGTAACACAATTTATATCCGCGACATAACGTTGTACCCGATACCTATTTTAGGCTATCGGCTACGCCAGCAGACATTAAGCTGTAGTTGAGGTTTTGGGAAGCAATAAGAAAAGATAGCGCATCGATCGCGTCAAGAAGAATGCCAAGATGACGTAGCAGGTCAAGAATCAAGGAGGCATCGAAATCTGTAAGAGGATAGATTTATGAATGGAGATATAAAGCTTTATTGAAATGTATATGGGATTATAGCAATCAAAACAACTTAGAAGAGGATATATAACATGCATTATATGTGGAAATAATTTTATGGAAATAAGTTATTTTATAACAGAACAGCCGAGAGGATTCGGGTTCGAGACTATGTTCATGACGCAGGAGCGCAGTGGTGGGAGAATGAGCCACGTGCCGGCGCGGAACAAAAAAGCCGGGACACAGCACTAGCAAGTCAGTTGGGCTCAGTGAGACGAGCAGTACAGAGCAGCTCTATAGCACAGCGAGACGGGCATTGGAGGTCACGCAACTTACGTAAACCGTCACGGCAAGTGTAGGCTACAGTTCTCGTATCACCGAGCAGCGAAGGCCGAGAGGGTCGTTGATCCAGGCGACCTGGCCGAGGAGACAATTGTAGATAGCCGGGGTATTTCAAAACCACACTGATCGCATTTGAAGACTTTATTTCAAGCTTCATTTCGACGCTGTTCGAGCACAGGCTTTTACAAATAACCTTATAACCATGCTGTTATATAACACATTCAAAGCGACTTTTACTATTCCAAGTAAACTGAATGTTTAGCATAGGCTCTGATGAACATTATATCGTGCATTTATAAGATTTATATCTTATGCAATTTTCATGAGTTACATATTATAGACAGATACAGGGTGTATCGTAATCTTGAACACTATCTAGTAAAATTTTTATTTTACTCAAGTGGAACTTTGCAGTAAGTTGAGAGTGGACTTACAATTCTCAAACTGAACATTTATCGGAACAGTGGCGTATATTAGAAGAGGAGTAGGGGGTCCGCTGTTTCCATGAACTTTTCGAGAAGGAGTTGGACGATATCCGCTATGGGTAATTCGAGGTTCAACATGACCGAGTAAACGTGAATAGAGACAAGATGGCACCACAGAGCGATGGATTCGATTCCTGACGAGAGGAGTCCAACAGCTGATTCGCTTGGGATTTCGAAGGAAATCGTCATTTCATGGATGAAATGATATTCACGCCGATCTTACGAGAAATTCTTATGTAGGGAAAATCGACGATCTTGGAAATTATATTACAACTGATAATGAAAGGTATTGTAAGAGTTCTAACTACCTGATTCGATTATTTTCATGAATACTGGGCACACATGTATATTTTTCTAATAGGAGTGATTTGATTATTAAGACATGGTTTGAATTTATATACTTCGAATTTGCTAGAATATGGAGTGACCATATGATATGGCAGGCATCATTATACGAAATTCTCACCGTTGTTTGGCTTTATTAAGCAGATGTTTGGTCTGTTAGACATTTTTCCAGCTAGGATATTTTTCATGAATAGTTCTTTTTTGTGTAACGAGTATTTCGAACTCGTGATCTGCAATTGATTATCAGAAACTACTTCGTCAGTTCATTGCATACTAGCGAGTGTGTATTATTCATCAGTAGGGATTTTTTCCATTGGATTGTTTGGAGATATTAAGAAGTTATTCACTTTAGTGAATGAACGTCGCTTTTATATGACAACTAGAAACTTGTTGATTCCTTTCTGGTACATTCACTCATATAATTCTACGAGATGGGGTCTTTCGTATTTATACGATTGTATGGTGGTTACTCACCTTACCCATCGTTCAGGGAACTATCATCCAAGTCGACGGGGCGAGGTCCTTCGTATTTATACGATTGTACGGTGGTTACACATCTTACTCGCCATTGAGGGACTCATTTTTATCATCCGAATGTACACGAGATGTAAGTGAATTAAACAAGGAACTACTAGTCACATATCAGTCGAAATTTTGTTAAATAAAGTAACGATAAATGTCAACAGGATTGCATTTAGTAATTCTTGTTTGCCAATCCAATATTTTGTTGCTATACTCATTTGAGAGTAATTTCAGTTTAACAGCTATTACAGCTGATGCTTTGATGATTTTTATAATTGTGTTTGATACCTTTGAGAAGGATTTAAAGTAATTGAATCTTGTAAGATTAATCATTAATGGTCATAATTATTTTAAGGCAGATCAGTATTGCAGATTTTGGTGTGAGAGATTATAGCACATTGGTGTTTTTCTGCGATGTGAATTATTGAATCTTATGAAAGAGAATTTATGCTATTTGAAAGCGAATCTTAAATTACTGAAGGAATATTTTTCCAATTGTTTAAGAAGTTGTCTAGATGTGATCAGAGTAATTACAGTCATTGGAGATTATGTGCGTTAATAATTTGAAGCCATTTATATATTTTTGTAGATCATGCAACATGGTTAAGTGGAGTTTGTGGTAGGCATTTTGTGGAATTTGCCATGTGATAGTTGCAACGTTGATAATGTATTTTGAAGCAGACATGAGGTCGTCGTACCCAGTCTAGCGTTATTGTTGAGATTCATGCTGTATGTGCTGAATATTTATGGAGTTTTTGGAGTAATTCTTATATTCAAATGTGATATTTGGAATATTGAAGAAATATAATGTCGTTGTGGATAGTTAGATCCAACGTGATGTCGTGGAGACAATAATATTTTTTGGCATGATAAATTAAATACGAGATATAATTTGGAAGTAATAAAACTGTAAGACAACGTTCTATAAACCTTATTAAACAATTTGTTAGGAAATTAAACAAATAAATGAAGTTGATAATACAAGATTTTCTGAAAATAATAATTAACGAAATAATAATCTGAGATTTAAGCATATTAACGATCTGACCTAATGAAATAAAAATCAGAATGACTAGATGAAATAATAGAATCTAAATAACCAGATGATTGAAATTTAAATAATTTGATAAATTAAATTTTTGAATAAATCGATGAATTAAATAAATGGATGAATTAAAGACTGAATAAATTAAACTGATTGAAATGAATTATTAGACGATTGTAATGATGATGAATAACTGAATTAGAAGGTGATGATTAATTAAAGAAGCTGATGATTAATGAATTTATATGCAATTAAATAAATTTAATTGAGAGATAATGTGAAGGAATTGCAACTTGAAATGTGAATTTAAATGATGTAATGGTGATGAATTAACGATTCTGACAGGAATATTTAGAATTTTGAAGTGAGAATTAATGTGAGAAATATTTAATTTTGATAATAATGATGATGATGACCGATGAGAATTTGAATTTTCTGTAATTCACAGATAAGAGATTAATGACGATGTAAATAATGTAAATTAATTATTCAATGTTTAGGAACATTTGATTAACATGTTCTACGTTCAAATTATACCATGCAAACCATAATTTATGTGATATTTAATATGAGTGATTATTATATGTGTATGTTTAGACAGAGTAATAACTTAATTAAATCCACATTGATGTTAAATTAAAGAGAATTAGGTCTCAGGTTTCACAAATGTCAGTGACGAAAGACATTGTGCTACAGTGATCCTGAGAACCCAAGAGAACTTTATACATTTTTCTTGTTATGTGGATTAAGATAATTTTGCATTAGAAAGGAGATGGTTCGATTTTTGGACAATGACAATTTAACTTTGCATTCGACCATACTCTTAGGTAGGAATTATATTTAGAATGTCTGTCTGACTATCAAAGTAAAATAAATTTGTTTTTATCTTAGTTGTGATCTGATGATGATGTGATGTTCCTTTTTCTTTCCTTGTCTTGAGTAAGGCTTATCCGGAAAGGAAGTGGTTTTGCTAGGAATTCAGTTGATGGGGCCCATTTATATTTGAATTATTTTTATTAACTTAAGCCCGTAACGACCCTAGAGATACTTTGACTCGTGAAACCCACTGCTTTTTCAAGAACTCAGCTGAATTTCCGACACATTCCTTATTTGACTAGAGGTTCATTTAACTCCGCTCTGTCCTGGAACTCCAGGGATGTGATGTTATAGCAGATGGGTCATCGCATCCCCAGGACGAACGGGTACAGAGAGAGAGAGGGAGAATTGGCTTTATCCAACTAGTGTGGCTTTTCGATTTTGTTAATTCTATGGAATCACATCAGATTTAGATTACTGAGAGATTGATCTCAAGTTCATTTAAGTGTGTTACAAAATTTATTATACTTAGTCAGACAATGTACTTGTGTGCCCAATCCAGTGTTCATGTTAATCGTATTAGTAATATCATGTTAGTTATAAGATATTTTTCCCTATACCCAAGTGAATGCAGGAATTGAGACATTGTGATGTGTTGTTGTCTAACGTCTCTATATAATTCTATATTGAAATATAATTATGTTGCCAGAGGATTTAGCGAAGGTGTTAGGAGAGTTGCAGACGGGTATGTCTGGAATTGCAGAAACCATTTCTAAGATGGAAACGGAAGTTAAAGAACAAATTAATAATTCAGAAGCTAGATTAGAAGCTAAATGTAAAGAGAATGTAAAATCATTACAGGCTAGTAACGAAGGCAATCTAAACGACAGTTTGAAGTCATTAGAGACTAGGCTGCAGTCAACTAATGAAGATAATTTAAAATTATTAGAAACAAGGCTACAGTCAAATAGTGAAGCTAACTTGAAAGACAACTTTAAATCGTTGGAAGAGAAATTACAGTCTCGTAGTGAAGAAACTAACACTGAATTAGAAAATAAGTTAACCAGATTAGAGAATAGTTTAACTTTAAAGAATAATGAGATGCTGAAGACTTTACAATTAGACATAATTGCAGTAAACATGAAAGGAGAGGAAAATGTTCAAATATTAAGGAAAAATATTATTGAGTTAGAAAGTAGAGGAGAAGAAAATATTTTTACTTTAAGAACAGACGTTATGACCATACAGAAGGCCATTAAGTCAGATGTATCGAAGTTGAGATTCGACATCGATGGTTTAGTGGCAGATGTAGGAAAAATTCAAGATTGGTCTACCGAAGTATATTTCGAGACTAAGATTAAGGGTCTAGAAACGAATCTAGGTAACGAAATAAAAGATTTAAAGACTGTAATTGGGACCATTAAAGAGGAAGTCTTGGGAGAGGTCAATTCTAATTTAAAGTCGTTAGAAAATCAATTGCAGAAGGATATTAAGAAGATAGACGACGATATAGAGCAAAAGGTTAACGAAAACTTAGCTTTATTTAAAAATAGAGTCGGAGCAATTGTGGAAGAACGATATAGTGAGGTCGATGCCGAAGCAAAAGAGAAACGTGACGGGTTAGATGAAAAATTAATCGCAGGTATGGCAAACTTAGAAGCTAGGTTTACGGAAAGCAAAGAAGCGATGAAGATAGATTCAACTCTATTTAGAACAGATGCTGATCTGTTGAAAGAACAAGTCGCGTTAGTAAGGAACACGTGCGAAGGAAAAATTGACAAGTTAAGGAACGATCTAGACGAGTGTAACAAGACGCAGGATGTTACATCGTTAGATGAGTTGAAGACGCAGAATAAGAGATTAGCAGAAGACAGGATGACTAAACTAGAAACCATAGTTAACAGTTTTACCAGTCATAATGTAACATCAGGGGAAACATTGATAAACCAAACAGCGATAGACCGCAGTATGACGAATCAAGAACCGAGCATGGTAGAAGACCGTCAAATGCAACCGAATGTGACATTCGAAAGGGTCAGTTCAACCCCTCAGGAGAATCCAAGTTCGAATAGGAGTACGTTAGGTCCAAGCGAACGACACTCAGGTCCAGTCACAATTATAAGGAACCTAGATGATAAACCGAGAAAGTTTTCGGGAAATACAGGAGTTACACCAGTAGAATTTCTGCGAGATATTCGAGACTATATGGCGGAACACAGGGTAGCCAAAGAAAGAGAGCTAAGGATAGTAGAACGCGCCTTAGATGGATCTGCACTTACGTGGTTTAGAGCGTTCAGAAGCAACTTTGCGAACATGGAGCAATTTGCCATGGCTTTCTTGAGGAGATTCTGGAGTGCCGAGGATCAACTCAACGTAAGAGCGGAGATGTACTCTAAACGCTATTCTACGTCACATCCGACGCATTACGCCAACTACTTCACGTCACAGCTGGCTAAATTACAGTTCCTTATTCCTCCATTGCCAGAAGAAGAGCTTTTGCAAGCTATAGCGCGACAGTTACCGATAGAGGTACAGCGATCTCTGATAGCATCGGGAGCCAATACGCTGGAACATTATGATGACATTTTGCGGCGATTGGATTATACAAGCGCACAGGTCACGCCTAGAAGTAATCGAAACGACAACAGGAACACGCAAGAAGTAAATGCGGTAGTCGTGGACAATGCAGCTCAAACGGACAGAAGGGATTCCTGGGAAAACCGACGGAACGAAGGGAATCGAGGAAATATCCGTAATGCAAGAGGAAATGATCGATATAGAGGACCATATGAAAGGCCATACGATCAAGAAGCGAGAGATAGCCGGTATAGGAATTATAACCAAAATTCCAGGTATCAGGACAGGAATCGGTATAATAACAGATATCGGGGAAGGAATAACTGGGGCCAAGGTCAACAGTATAATGGAAACGACCGACAGGATGGCCGAAGAAACGATCCTAACGATAGAAGGGACAATCGTGGACATGAGAGGTCGAGACAAGAGGATAGACAATCCAGTGCACCACTCGAGGAGACAGTGAGAGATGTCAATCGAGCCAGCACGAGTGAAGACAGAAGAAATAAACGTCAGAATAACACAGAATCAAGGTGTTAATCATTGGAAGTCATCATTATAGAGAGTCAGAAAGAACCATCATGCTGAGTAATGAAATTGTAGAGCTATCGTGTACATGTATAATATATTGAATGCCTAAGAGTGTATTTTTTTTCTCAATCCTGATAAAAAAAAAGGAGATGTACGGGAGAGATGTACCCGATACCTATTTTAGGCTATCGGCTACGCCAGCAGACATTAAGCTGTAGTTGAGGTTTTGGGAAGCAATAAGAAAAGATAGCGCATCGATCGCGTCAAGAAGAATGCCAAGATGACGTAGCAGGTCAAGAATCAAGGAGGCATTGAAATCTGTAAGAGGATAGATTTATGAATGGAGATATAAAGCTTTATTGAAATGTATATGGGATTATAGCAATCAAAACAACTTAGAAGAGGATATATAACATACATTATATGTGGAAATAATTTTATGGAAATAAGTTATTTTATAACAGAACAGCCGAGAGGATTCGGGTTCGAGACTATGTTCATGACGCAGGAGCGCAGTGGTGGGAGAATGAGCCACGTGCCGGCGCGGAACAAAAAAGCCGGGACACAGCACTAGCAAGTCAGTTGGGCTCAGTGAGACGAGCAGTACAGAGCAGCTCTATAGCACAGCGAGACGGGCATTGGAGGTCACGCAACTTACGTAAACCGTCACGGCAAGTGTAGGCTACAGTTCTCGTATCACCGAGCAGCGAAGGCCGAGTGGGTCGTTGATCCAGGCGACCTGGCCGAGGAGACAATTGTAGATAGCCGGGGTATTTCAAAACCACACTGATCGCATTTGAAGACTTTATTTCAAGCTTCATTTCGACGCTGTTCGAGCACAGGCTTTTACAAATAACCTTATAACCATGCTGTTATATAACACATTCAAAGCGACTTTTACTATTCCAAGTAAACTGAATGTTTAGCATAGGCTCTGATGAACATTATATCGTGCATTTATAAGATTTATATCTTATGCAATTTTCATGAGTTACATATTATAGACAGATACAGGGTGTATCGTAATCTTGAACACTATCTAGTAAAATTTTTATTTTACTCAAGTGGAACTTTGCAGTAAGTTGAGAGTGGACTTACAATTCTCAAACTGAACATTTATCGGAACAGTGGCGTATATTAGAAGAGGAGTAGGGGGTCCGCTGTTTCCATGAACTTTTCGAGAAGGAGTTGGACGATATCCGCTATGGGTAATTCGAGGTTCAACATGACCGAGTAAACGTGAATAGAGACAAGATGGCACCACAGAGCGATGGATTCGATTCCTGACGAGAGGAGTCCAACAGCTGATTCGCTTGGGATTTCGAAGGAAATCGTCATTTCATGGATGAAATGATATTCACGCCGATCTTACGAGAAATTCTTATGTAGGGAAAATCGACGATCTTGGAAATTATATTACAACTGATAATGAAAGGTATTGTAAGAGTTCTAACTACCTGATTCGATTATTTTCATGAATACTGGGCACACATGTATATTTTTCTAATAGGAGTGATTTGATTATTAAGACATGGTTTGAATTTATATACTTCGAATTTGCTAGGATATGGAGTGACCATATGATATGGCAGGCATCAGTATACGAAATTCTCACCGTTGTTTGGCTTTATTAAGCAGATGTTTGGTCTGTTAGACATTTTTCCAGCTAGGATATTTTTCATGAATAGTTCTTTTTTGTGTAACGAGTATTTCGAACTCGTGATCTGCAATTGATTATCAGAAACTACTTCGTCAGTTCATTGCATACTAGCGAGTGTGTATTATTCATCAGTAGGGATTTTTTCCATTGGATTGTTTGGAGATATTAAGAAGTTATTCACTTTAGTGAATGAACGTCGCTTTTATATGACAACTAGAAACTTGTTGATTCCTTTCTGGTACATTCACTCATATAATTCTACGAGATGGGGTCTTTCGTATTTATACGATTGTATGGTGGTTACTCACCTTACCCATCGTTCAGGGAACTATCATCCAAGTCGACGGGGCGAGGTCCTTCGTATTTATACGATTGTACGGTGGTTACACATCTTACTCGCCATTGAGGGACTCATTTTTATCATCCGAATGTACACGAGATGTAAGTGAATTAAACAAGGAACTACTAGTCACATATCAGTCGAAATTTTGTTAAATAAAGTAACGATAAATGTCAACAGGATTGCATTTAGTAATTCTTGTTTGCCAATCCAATATTTTGTTGCTATACTCATTTGAGAGTAATTTCAGTTTAACAGCTATTACAGCTGATGCTTTGATGATTTTTATAATTGTGTTTGATACCTTTGAGAAGGATTTAAAGTAATTGAATCTTGTAAGATTAATCATTAATGGTCATAATTATTTTAAGGCAGATCAGTATTGCTGATTTTGGTGTGAGAGATTATAGCACATTGGTGTTTTTCTGCGATGTGAATTATTGAAACTTGTGAAAGAGAATTTATGCTATTTGAAAGCGAATCTTAAATTACTGAAGGAATATTTTTCCAATTGTTTAAGAAGTTGTCTAGATGTGATCAGAGTAATTACAGTCATTGGAGATTATGTGCGTTAATAATTTGAAGCCATTTATATATTTTTGTAGATCATGCAACATGGTTAAGTGGAGTTTGTGATAGGCATTTTGTGGAATTTGCCATGTGATAGTTGCAACGTTGATAATGTATTTTGAAGCAGACATGAGGTCGTCGTACCCAGTCTAGCGTTATTGTTGAGATTCATGCTGTATGTGCTGAATATTTATGGAGTTTTCGGAGTAATTCTTATATTCAAATGTGATATTTGGAATATTGAAGAAATATAATGTCGTTGTGGATAGTTAGATCCAACGTGATGTCGTGGAGACAATAATATTTTTTGGCATGATAAATTAAATACGAGATATAATTTGGAAGTAATAAAACTGTAAGACAACGTTCTATAAACCTTATTAAACAATTTGTTAGGAAATTAAACAAATAAATGAAGTTGATAATACAAGATTTTCTGAAAATAATAATTAACGAAATAATAATCTGAGATTTAAGCATATTAACGATCTGACCTAATGAAATAAAAATCAGAATGACTAGATGAAATAATAGAATCTAAATAACCAGATGATTGAAATTTAAATAATTTGATAAATTAAATTTTTGAATAAATCGATGAATTAAATAAATGGATGAATTAAAGACTGAATAAATTAAACTGATTGAAATGAATTATTAGACGATTGTAATGATGATGAATAACTGAATTAGAAGGTGATGATTAATTAAAGAAGCTGATGATTAATGAATTTATATGCAATTAAATAAATTTAATTGAGAGATAATGTGAAGGAATTGCAACTTGAAATGTGAATTTAAATGATGTAATGGTGATGAATTAACGATTCTGACAGGAATATTTAGAATTTTGAAGTGAGAATTAATGTGAGAAATATTTAATTTTGATAATAATGATGATGATGACCGATGAGAATTTGAATTTTCTGTAATTCACAGATAAGAGATTAATGACGATGTAAATAATGTAAATTAATTATTCAATGTTTAGGAACATTTGATTAACATGTTCTACGTTCAAATTATACCATGCAAACCATAATTTATGTGATATTTAATATGAGTGATTATTATATGTGTATGTTTAGACAGAGTAATAACTTAATTAAATCCACATTGATGTTAAATTAAAGAGAATTAGGTCTCAGGTTTCACAAATGTCAGTGACGAAAGACATTGTGCTACAGTGATCCTGAGAACCCAAGAGAACTTTATACATTTTTCTTGTTATGTGGATTAAGATAATTTTGCATTAGAAAGGAGATGGTTCGATTTTTGGACAATGACAATTTAACTTTGCATTCGACCATACTCTTAGGTAGGAATTATATTTAGAATGTCTGTCTGACTATCAAAGTAAAATAAATTTGTTTTTATCTTAGTTGTGATCTGATGATGATGTGATGTTCCTTTTTCTTTCCTTGTCTTGAGTAAGGCTTATCCGGAAAGGAAGTGGTTTTGCTAGGAATTCAGTTGATGGGGCCCATTTATATTTGAATTATTTTTATTAACTTAAGCCCGTAACGACCCTAGAGATACTTTGACTCGTGAAACCCACTGCTTTTTCAAGAACTCAGCTGAATTTCCGACACATTCCTTATTTGACTAGAGGTTCATTTAACTCCGCTCTGTCCTGGAACTCCAGGGATGTGATGTTATAGCAGATGGGTCATCGCATCCCCAGGACGAACGGGTACAACGTGTATTTTATTTTTCATGGCATCTTGCGTTCTACAGTATTTCTAGATTAATTTTAGTAGTAATTTGTTTTCCTGAAAGTGCCTTATCTAAGCCGTGGTTATATTTCTCATTACAGGAATTAATGCTCCTAATCAGATCTTGGTAGAGACAGTTTTCGTGTTACTGATGATAGTGGTGGTGCTGGTGGTACCCAAAATCCTTGAACTGGTGGTAATGATCCATGAAGAGAACCAAATCTTCGTCCCTAAGATCCCAGGCCCTTCCAGTGATGAACCTCCAGGATTACTTTGTGAACGTGCAGTATCCCCTTTCGGCCGTGGCTAATGAGCCGAATGGTGGTGGTACCTCCCCCTCTGACATGGACCCTAAAGGAGTTGACGCACAAGTAGAGGACCAATAGAAACATTCCGGTGGTGAGAGTCTACCTCCTCCCGGGGATTCCGTTAACTTCGCTTCAGTTGCGGTGGTAGCGGTACCTGCACCCCCGGCTCTTCCAGCTCTCACTTGACTGATAACCAGGACTCGCTTCCCGCTTATCCTTCCAATCATCCCCCTTTAGGTCCTAGTGCGAATGGAACCTGGCATCCGAGTAGCGACAAGGTGCGACGATTTAGGGATAACTTCCGATCCGGCAACGTTTTGTAATCTGGAACATTTGACTCCGACAATGGTTAAGTACATTCGAGCAGAAGGTCCTTCCCAACCAAACCGAGAGCTTGTAGGGGGCTTCCCCAAGGACAAAGAGGTATGATCATGCCATGCAGCCTGGTACCGAAAAATGCTTCCGGATGGTGGCGCGGTCCAGCGCGAGTGGTTGTCGTACTCTGTATCCAATCCAAAGGAAGGCTTTTCTGTTTTCACTGTATGCTCTTCGGTAATCAGTCGAAGGTAAAGAAAGAGTGGACACGCCACGGATTCCGTACTTGGTAAACTGGTACAAGCTCTATTCTCCTACACGAGACCAGTGAACAACATGTTGAGGCGTCACTGAAAGCTAAACTAGAAGATTTATCCGTGCCGTTAGTCCCTTCTTTCGAAGAAGGAAGAAAATTAAAAATAGCCGAAAACAGGGAAATTGTCAAAGAATTAACAGACGTGATTCTTTATTTAGGTGGGCGGAATCTAGCTCTGAGCGGACACCGAGAAAAATGACTGAAGAACTAAATGGGAACTTTAAAGACTTAGTAGTGCTGTTGGCAAAGTACTCCCCACCATTGGCTGCGTATTTAGCTTCTTTGGAGGCTACCCCCAAGCGCAAGAAACTAAACTTTCTTACCAGGAATAGACAGAATCAAATGATTCATGCCATCTCGCGAGTTATTAAAAATGAGATTCAAAAACAACTGTTTGAAGGGAGGTTCTTTAGTTTGTCAATGGATACTACTTTTGATTTATCGAGAAAAGAACAACTGTCTTTCGTTATCCGGTACGTCGATGAAGAGACAGGGATAGTAAATGAGCGGCTTGTTGCGTTAAAGGAATGTGCGACGACGAAGAGCAAGAACCTATTTAAGACGCTCGAAGACATATGCAGAGAACTTAATCTAGACGGGAAAAACTTGCTTGTCGGACAATCCTATGACAGTGTAGCGAACATGTCGGGTGATTTTAATGGTCTCAAGGCTCAAGTTCAAAACGAAGACCCTGCGGCTGTTTTGGTGTTTTGCGCACAGAATGAATATGGTAGTGGTTGATACGGTAATGCACGTTTAAACGCAAAAGATCTGTTTTCGATTTTAGAAAAAACGTTTGCATTCATTTGTTCGTCAAAGGGCCGAGTCAAACTTTTCGAAAATTACAAAACAAAACGGTATCTTAAAGAGCGATTTCGTCGACTAAAACGAGTCAGCATGACACGTTTGATGTCTCACGCTTCTTCACTCACTGTCGCTCTGTCAAGATTTGCTGCTCTAATCGACACACTGCTTCATGTAATTCAGACACAACTGCGAACCCTTGACCGTGAAGACCCAACCGACAAAGTTACACCAGCCGAAAAATCAGCTGCCACAGAAGCGCAAGGCCTCTAGATATTTGCTATCAGAACGCTTTGTTCTCACACTGCTCCTCTTTTCGAGAGTCTTCGAAAAGGTGGGACCTGTGA
This sequence comes from Meconema thalassinum, assembly GCA_946902985.2. NCBI lineage: Eukaryota > Metazoa > Arthropoda > Insecta > Orthoptera > Tettigoniidae > Meconema > Meconema thalassinum. Next base: position 595,298,203 of record OX336388.2, on the reverse strand, counting down.
GCAAAGTTTTGCAGAGTGTTGATATCGATTTATTGGCAGATGTAAGTGCAATATAGCATACGCTCATAGAAATGGAGCACCTTCGAAACTAGAGAGCATAATATGAATGTATTCTTGAAGAAAAAAAAATATTTTCTCACAGGATTTCCCGACTTTGAATTCCAAAACGCCCGATCCCTTGAAGCGGTGCAAGAAGATGATGGACGGCGAGGAAGCTGCAGATGCGCCAAATGATGAGTCCATCAAGAAATTTCGAGTCGAGACCTACAACGTTTGCCTGGACGGAATAATTTCTCACCTTGAAGATAGATTCGCCAACACAACTGTTGGGTTATACAGCGATTTGGCACTCTTTTCGCATCGCCGTCTACTTGGGGTGTACGGTCGAAGAAACGCTCTTCCTGATGATGCATTCGATCACTTCTGTCAACTGTATGGAAAATTCGCGGACAAAATTCAACTCTCATGAGAGTATACTGCTTTTTCGAAAGTCTACCCCCAATTCAAGAAGGCAGCTTCATTGCCCGAGGAACTGCACAAACAAGACATTTTTGCCGATGAGATTCTGCTGACGACGATTTCGCGAAGACCGACAAATGCGAAGAGGAATCAAAAACTGAAGAAGGAAGCTCTCTAGAAGAGATTGAAGACAGGGATGTTAACCCAGATCAAGCGGACCCCGGTAATACTGGAAGATTAATGACTGTATTTCTATTTATGCACTCAGCAGGCTTGAAAAGTGCGTTCCCCCACTTTGTACACCGCACTGAAGATTGCAGTGACAATCCCGGTAACAAGCGCCACACCCGAGAGAACATTTTCGAAGTTACGCATAATCAAAAACAGGCTACTACGACTATGGGTGTTGAGCGATTGGAAGACCTCATGATACATACTTGTGAAAACGACGTAAATATTGAATACGATAATGTCATATTAGAGTTCGCACCATATAGAAGCATTCTTTCGAAACAGTTACTGCAGGCTACTAAGAAATAAGGTGATGTAATAAAACTTTTTTTTATAAAGTTTCTTGTTCGGCCAAAGATATTCTTATGGTGGTTGGAGCGTGACAGTTATGTCCAAGAGTGTCGATTTTTCGATGTGCTCAAATAGGGCCAAATAAGTTTAGGAGTGTTGTGGAAGGTCAAAAGTACAATGCCAATACAAAATCCTTTAGAAAACTGCTACCTGAAAGCAGCTATAGGGCTTTGAAAAATGACAACAAGTAGGTTTTAGTGTTTTGTTTTTTTGGCGGAAAACGGCCTTTTTACCTTAGTTTTCTCTTTTAGATGTCCAGTGACGCCGGTATTTCTTAACGTCTTATATTTTATCATGTTAAAATCTTTATTTTTGGAGTTCTTGGCTAAAATATATTCACTAGAGCACACTTAAAAACAAACAAAAACACTAAAATTAGCTTAAAATGGCCATTTTAGGGTGTATTTTAATATTAAGTTTTTTAAGTGTGTTCTAGTGAATAGATTCCGGCCAACAACTCCAAAAATAAAGATTTCAAAACGATAAAAATGAAAACGTTAAGAAATACTGAGGTCACCGGACATCTAACAGAGAAAACGAGGGTCAAAAGGCCGTTTTTCCGTAAAAAAAAAAAAAACTAAAACCTATGTGTCTGCCATTTTCAAAGCCCTAAAGCTACTTTCAGTTAGCAGTTTTCCAAAGGATTTTGTATTGGCATTATACTTTGGACCTTCCACAACACTTCTAAACTCTTTTTTGGCCCTACTTGAGCACTTTGAAAAATCTATACTTTTGGACATCACTGCCGCGCTCCAAGCTCCTTAAGTCCAATCCATTGCCGCTTGAAGACGACGCATTAAGCGAAATGAAATCTGTCCGCCGAGGAGTAATGTTTGTTTTGAGACTTCCCTTATTTATCTTTTAACTAAACCTAAGTGAGCAGTATTTTGATGTTTGACACTTTTTGTCATTCAAATGTTGAGAATATCATAATTCTGTAAAAATACTGTTTTTCCTCGTAATTGAATTAAACGCTTACCGGTACTCAATGAAAGTGTTGCATTTTTTCTATTTCAGCTCGACTTATCGCTAAAAGTTGCTAAGAATCTGGAGAAGTATGGATAGTTTTTGGAAACAATATGAGTGCATAACTCGTATGAGGGGGGGGGGGTTCGGAAAGGGGGGGGGGGGATTGTCTAAACTGTTTCGCTAGACCTCAGAGAAATTCTATTGGCGCCACTGCTTAATTCTCCTGTAATCTTCGTACGAGGGTGCTGTAGATTGTAGATAAATCGCTTACAGTAAGCTAAGACACGTTTCATTTTTAACAATGAGGAAAACCGTGAAGTGATATCTTCATTGTTAGAGCTGGTGACTGAACATGCTGGGGATTTAGCTTCGAGTGCTTCTGAGGTACATTCCACGGTAGTAATTGGCCATAATTCTTTAGGCTGGCACAACCAGGACGCCCCGTGCCACCAGAGGTCGTTTAATTTTAATGCTTTGGGTCCGCTTCTTCGTGACAATACGTCAGCTGGATTCTGTTGTGTAGATACATGATGCCATGTACATGTCTTTGCCGTGTCCTGGATTTCAGAGACCCGATTGGCGACAAATGTTTTCCACTTCGACGACGGTGAAGAAATCCACTGTAAGACAATTGTTGAGTCTGTCCGGGCATGAATAGAACTAATATCCAAAGTGAGACTCTTGGATGTTCGCTTCAGTAACCTTGCTAATAGGAGAGCGCCGCACAATTCTAAACGTGGAATTGGCAATTGTTTAAGTGTCGCGACTCTTGATTTAGAACACATTAAATTGCATGTAATAATCCCTTGTTCATCTGTAGTACGAATGTATACGCAAGCTCCGTAAGCACATTCAGAGGCGTCACAAAACCATGTAATTGATAATTTATAATCTTGTTATCACTTAAAATGTAACTGTCAATTTTAATATCGTTATGTTTTGGGAGTTGAGAGTAAATTGCATTCCAGTTGTTAAGAAGCTGACATGGTAGTTCTTGGTCCCACTGTAATTGAAGAGACCAGAGTCGTTGCATAAAGACCTTACAGGAGAGGATAACTGGACCTAATAAACCCAAAGGGTCATAAATTGCAGCAATAGACGAGAGTACACTTCTCTTGGTTACGTGAACAAACCTTTTGACAGGTATGTCAAATTGGGAACATGCGTAATTTTCAAAAAAATAATTTTTGAAAAGTACACCCCTTAAATAGTATGGAAACATATTGCATTGTGATAAGTTGCTTTGTTTTCTGTCATTAAAAAAATATTTAAAAGTCTCTTTCCGCAAGGCGAGTAAAACGTCCTGTGACGTAAGCGGCGGGATGTGACGTCACCGTTTAGCACCGCATGAAGCTTCGCCAGCCATCGTGCATCTGCTGCTACTAAAAGCCGAATAATCATTATTCGTGATTGCGAAAAAAAAAACACAATTGATTTCAAAATGACAGAAGAAGGCTTTAAAAGAGCACAGTCTGACAATCTACCATGTGTGGATGCCATCATGGTAGCATCATTCTTGAAAACTAATGACTGTTTTGTGGCTGCAGAAATTCGCGGATCAAAAGCAAATAGGTAAGTGGGATCTTGTATATACGTTCTGTAACTCTTATTGTTAGGATAACAAGGAACGTGAAAAGAAACATATCACTTAAGTCCCATTTCCCATATTTATTTCTAGATTGGTTCACATGTTAGAAAATACAATCAATTTTCACCATTACCAAGGTATGATACGGATCAAGACGGGCCTAAAACTAACATAAAAAACGCAAATTTAGGCCTAAAAACTTTTTAAACATAACTCTTATGCTTAGGAGTACAATTATTGTACAATTTCAAAAATAAATGCTTCTATAATCTATCAATCTTGAAAATAGGTAGATTTTTATTTGGGGCAACTGCCCTCCCCCTCCAAAGGCCAATGAAAAGGAAACATTAAGTAACTTCAGTTAATTTCCTTGCATCTGTATTGTGCAATAAAATATAATATTGTTACAGTGCTGGCAGAGAAAATTATGGTGACAGCGCTATAGGGTATGTTCAAGTGAAGCGACAAAGTGGGAAATGCATAGTAAAATGCAAAATATGTCCTGAGCACAAGGTCAGATCCAAAAATTATACAGTCACACTAATTGTAGATGAGGAACAGTACTGCATAGATAGTGTAGAATGCCATGACTGTGCTGCATCATCTGGTGAGTAGCCTATATAAACTTGGTAAACAGCATATTTAGGCCTAAAAATTTTAACTCTTAAGCTAAGGAGTAGAACCCTTCGAGGAAAATAAAATGATAACAATAATAATTGCAAGTACTGGTAATCTTAAGTTTGAAAAATTATAATATAAACAGAAAAAAAAAGAAGATAGCCTACAGTATGTAGGCCTACATAAAACCACCAAAGAGGAAAATATAAAATTCTGTCATACTATTATTTGTATTATTATCTTATTATTTCATCATTTCGTACATTATAATTTTTATTGTTATTATTTTCAATATACAAACACAGCCTATGGGTTTCTCTCCCTTTGCCCATTTATATGTAAATCCATAGGTGCTGTCATTTAGATGTCTTTCCATACAGGTGGTTGTAAACATGCAATAGCATTTCTGATGTGGGTGCATCGTCGAAGTGAGGAGAAAGCCACGACATCTGTGAAGTGCTACTGGAAAAAATCAGAGCTATCTGCTGTTGGGACATCGAAGAAATTTATCACTGCAAAGGACTTGGGTAAAAAGAAGCAAAGTACTGAGGTAACAACTGATAGTAGTTCCTCTAATGGCAGCTTCTTAAATGCTGTAGTTGTTGCAGGTAAAGAGCTTAAAATTGAAAACCAACTGTGCAGGTATTTCACTGAAAGTGACTGCATCAAGAAGCTGTCATTGCACTATCTTGCGATTAAATTTGCAGAAAGAGGTGGTGATAGTGATTCTTTTCTCACATTTGCAATAGAGAACATGGACTTCGAGTCTATTAAGTTGGCAGAAAGGCAAACTTTGAAACAACATAATGATCCAGCTTGGCATGAACTCAGATATATGAGAATCACAGCCTCCAAGCTCCATGAAGCAACTAGGTGCAGAACATCTAATGGGACATTTGTGGAACGAGTGATCGGTGCTGTGAAAACAACACAGACTAAAGCAATGAAAAGGGGATGTACACTTGAAACTGAAGTCATAGCCACTTTACAAGCCCTACTTGGCACCAAAATACAAAAGAGTGGTCTCCTGCTTTCTGCATCACATCCTGTAATGGGAGCTTCACCAGATGGCATTGGAAAGGACTTTGTTTTGGAAGTTAAGTCTCCAGCTAGAGAAGCTTCAGTAGGAAATTATGTCAACAATGGCAAAATAAGTGACAAGTTCCTACTGCAGATTCAAATGCAGACGCATTTTTCAAAAATGGAAAAGGGTGTTTTTTGTGTTGCTGATCCAAGTGTTGAAGCAACAAAGCGTATTTCTATTTTTTGGGTAGAATACGATGAGGAACTGGCTATTAGAGCCATTAATGAAGCTGAAAAGTTCTGGAAAGAATGCATATTTCCAGTACTAATGAGGAGTGTTAAGCCCATAGCCTAAGTGGTTAGTAGGCTGATCAATGTTTATATTTTGATTCATATTATGAAGTTCCTTTTGTAGTAAAATAGGCCTACTATATTTCCCCATATGTACTCTATAAGATTATACCATATACTAAAATGGATTAACATGAGAAAAATAGGCCTAAACTGTTCTTCATGTAATACAAGTGTGTGTTAAAAGGCTCCACAGAAAACATTCCTAAGAAATACTAAATAAGATTGTGCCATTAACACCAATATGTAAAATAAAGTAAGTTGGCTTAACTTACTTCAAAATGTAAATACAATTACAATTACATACACATATATATGTAAGCCGTGCCGGCCCCGTGGTGTTGGGGTAGCGCGCCTGCCTCTCACCCGGAGGCCCCGGGTTCGATCCCCGGCTCCGTCAGGGATTTTAAAACTGACGTGAGGGTTGGAACGGGGTTCCCTCAGCCTCGTGAGGATAATTGAGTAGCTGTCTGACAGTGAGACAGCGCCCCGATCACGAATACCAAGATTAACGGCCGAGGGGACCCGACGCGCTGATCACGCGTCACCCCAATATCTGCAGGCCAAATGGCTGGGCAGCGGTCGCTTGGTCGGCCTTAGCCCGTCATGGGCTGGATAGTGCCAGGGGTTGTTTTTTTTTTACTATATATGTAAGCCTACATGTAGGTATATACAGTATGGACAGACTGACTATATACGAATGGTTTCATTGATTCAATGAGTCTAAATTACTCGTCTTAATACCTTACCAGTGGTGCTTGCAAATTAATCAGTGCACTAGCTATTACAATAACTTCATCAATCACTGGTATTAAATTATGGTCAACACATGCATGAGGCTTCAACATATTGAATTGTCTTAGTCTTCTAATTAATCGTTCTATATGAATTCTTAAGCTGGCTATTCTCTTGGTCTGCATTACATCTTCCTTTGATATTTTTTCTCCATTACCTACACTAGGTGGTCGAACCAGCGAGCATCTATTTTGTATCAGAAGTGGTTCCACATGTTTAAACCCCCTGTCAGCCATAACTGCACAGTCAGAAGGTAGCTTTTTGAGAAAGTCACATCTTTCAAACAAGTGGGAATCACTTATACGACCACTATATCCTTCAGAAATGAAATTATTGAAACCATCTGGTGTGGAAGATATAAGGTACTTAATAGTATTGCAGTGCTTATATTCTGACCAAGTAAGTGCTTGGTGCATTGAATTGGATGGTTTCTCAATTTCTATTTCTAGACAGTCAATAATAGACTGGACATTACTGTATCTTGCTCTGAAAGGCATGGGCAAAAGTTCTACAATTTTCTTTCTTTCAGGCCAGAATATTAACTCCTTAAGACACAGTGCTAATAATGGGACAGTTTTACAAAATATGCGACTAGCACAACTGGCTGAAATTCCAAAGTCATCTGCGAGAATTGAGAATGGTTCAGCTAGCCTATTTTTTTTTTTTTTTTTTGTGTTAGTAAAATGTGGTTCATTTCAAGGTTCATTTGCTTGACAAGTAAATCCAGTACATATAAACTTTGCTCTGGCAAACCAAGATACTATTTAGTATTACGTTTAATTATTACTTCAAGTCGACCCTTGTCTACTTCATTTTTGTTTAATAACGTAATTTCACGTGCAAGTTCCTCATCTAGTTCTTCGTCACTGTCACCATCTGAGACTTTAAAATCGGAGTCCTACTCTCACAGTCAGAACTACAGCTTTGCTCGAAAGTGTCTGTTTCAATTGGAGGTGGAATTGGACACTTCAATGTAATTGGAGATGAGGCAGTACTTGTCACAGGGAATTTAGTTTGAATAGCCTTACTTCTAAAATGAGGAACTAGGTTTACTTGAATTCCAACATCTGAACTACCAGTAGGCCTACTGGTATTTAGTGTACACTTTTCGTAGTTTTGTGAAGACAAGGTACTTCCAGTATCTACTTCTACACCCTCAAAATCACTTTCCATAGCTACGTTCTGTGATAGGGGTATTTCTTGTGTTTCCTTTGGCCTAAGTGCTTCTTCAATCATCTCAGCTCGCAAACGTTTGGCAGCAGTAGGCCTTGGTGAATGAATCATTGTTCTCCTCCTGTCTGACTGGCATTGAAATATATGGGGGATGATTCAAGACTTCATTTTAATTGGACATCCAATGATTCTGAATTTAACCCAGTTTTCCATATCATTTTCCAGCTGGAAAAACAGGATTAGCACAATGTAAAAATCCTAACAAAGTTTTCATGCATAAATGATACAAGCTTTGCTGACCATGTGCTACTTTTCTGAAGATGAATTTGACTTCATCTAGCTTTTCACACAGTTTTAGCATATCAAGCAAGAACAGTGTCTTGGTGGCATTAAGTCACATAATATAGGAATGTCTTTGGGTGCTGTGATTTTATTTATTGATTTACCCTTTTTTTCTTGTAACTTGAACTAAGTTAGGACAATATTTTTAACTCATCACCATTATTTGTAGTATGGTAGGCCAAATGTAGGAATATGTATTTTGTTAAAATTACTGTGCTGTGTAATTAATAAAAATCATTGTAATTCATTATTGTTATTATTATTAATCAGCATATTTCACTTATAAGACTTGAGACCACCCGAACTGACAAGCATTGTTTTTTTACAGATGTTGCCTACACTTGTTCTTTATAGATTCTTTTTCATGCTGTACATAGGCCTACTTTGCTTTTTGTTACATTAGGCCTAAAGTCCCTAGAGTAGGCTACTGGTATTTTGTTGTAGCCTAAATGTGTTTACAAAAGTAAGCTTTTCAATAACTACTTACCTAACTGTCACATGCCAAGATAAATTGGTATAACTTGAGAAATCAATTTGGATCGTGAAACCTTGGTTTAGGCCTATTATTAGGGACATGGAAAACGCTAAAAGTTAGGTTAGGTTGGAGAATATTTTAATAATCTCCATTAACTTATGGACTGTTCATTACTTTCATATATCAAAATTTAATTCAAGTATCATAGATTCAAATTCAAAATCACCAGAAAAGCAGACGTGGTTAAATGATCAAGAGTCCTTTCAAACTAATTCAACTTACGTACATTAAAATGATCTTCACAGCAAAAAACTGTAGACTTCTCCGATATATCACTGACATTTCTCCGGCACGCCAAAATTCATTTCTTCCTAGTTTTTGGGTCCTTTGGAACATTGATAAATAACTTATCTGGAGTAGCATGCGATGTATTAGTGCACATTGGAACTATACACCATCTATAACCTTTCTGCCTCACTAACTGCGCTGAATTCATGTTAAGTACAAAACTTCACACTTAGAAATACTCAACGCAATGCAGATTGAACCGAAGTTTACTGGTCACTAAAATATAACAGAAATACGAGTACTGTGTCTCAAAGCACAACATCTGTTTATTCCGCCTCAAACACCACCAACATAAACGATGACGTCAGACCAATAAGATCGTGTACTCGCGTCACATGACATTTTGCGTATTTTATTTCGGATTTTTATCATGTTTGGAGTTATTATTCGTACATTCTGACCACATTTTTGAATTCTGCATGACATTTTTATCAGATTAGCGCATTTTAAATAAAAACCCCGGATCACGCATGTTCCCTATTGAAATCGATCTGTTGATGGGTGCCAGATTATTCCCAATGTCCTTACCGTGTCTGCTCTATCGAGTTGAATTGGCGATTTGGTTTCTCTATTTTCTTCTGTTATTGTTGACATGACCTTACTACTGTTAGAAAAAGTCCTCTCGGCACGCCGGAAGGCGGAGGTAGATTTCACCGGACAAACTTGGGGATAGGCGAAAATAGGCAGAATATGTTGGTTTTCGTAGAAGGATAAGACCTCATTTATTACGAGAAGGTATCTTATAATTGGAGCTTAATTAACTTTGTTTTTCGTCATTTTATGCTTATTTTAAACATTTTATTGTCTTATGGGAACGGTAACCTTCTTGTCATTTGGGGTCCATTTCTATACTTGTGGTCACACTGTCCTTATGCAAGGTTTCGACACTGATGTGTAACTATGTAACGGTCTGTTACTTCTTCACGCAAAATTATATCTCCCGCGGAGATTTTGGTTGGTTCCTCAGTTTAGGGGCTGCGACAACGCGGTCATGTAACCCCGTGTACTTTGGGATGGCTGTATTAGTCTGTAATTCATGTAAGGACTGCAGACGGTAAATTTCAAGCAGTAGTTCCTAATGTTGCTACCAGGTACTACCGTCAACGACACCTAGCTGTGAACTTGGCTACTAGATGCCACCAGAACCAGCAACTCGCAACGAACGTTGGAACTTTCCCTCCAAAGGAAAGCATACTGAGGGATTTTTAGCGCTCTTAGAAAATCCGACGACTTCGGCCGGCTTTGAACTCGCGACCTTGGCCATAGACATTCAGCATGCTACCAGTTACGTCACCGAAGCCGCTTCACACTTATTAAGATGGAAATCTGAATCTGATCTCGTGCAAGTGCGTTGTCTTGGCAACGTCTGATGGCTTATCCCTCATCAATTTAGTAGTGTTGCCATGGCAACCACTGATAGCTCTTGGCATTTTCTTATAATTCCGAAATCATTTTTCTCATCCCTTGGCATAATGGTGGGTCATATCAAAAATTCTTTCAGACAAAGGTTTTAGGTAATTATTAGGGGGATATTGTCCATTTTGTACGGTTTTGATATTGTGCCTATTAAGAGAGACATGATTAATGTTTCCCGAAAAACCCACTTTTTCCCACCCCTTTGGTCAATGGTTGGTGCTATAAAAAAAAAACTCTTCAAACATAAATTTTTGGGATTTATCCGACACATAGTATGAACGTTGAACGGATTCGATATTTCACATATTAAGAGAGTTATAGCAATATTTCACTTTTTCGAAAAAAGTCCCCCATTTTCTCCCCCTTCGACCGATTTAGCCCAGGAACGAACTCGACCGAGATTTTATAGGTATACATATTCGGTAAAAAATTCAAAGTGATTGGTGCAAAATTACGGCAGTTACCGTGTCCACAAGAAACTCATATACATATATATATACATAAATTATACATAAACTTTTGAACTGACGGTGGTTTTGGAGTCTGGGGGCTGTGAAACGCGAAGATATGTCGAAATTTTCCGGAAGTCGAAACATGGTACCCATTGCAATAGTTAGCTTTCTAATGAAATCTACCTCTGTTGGTTCCTCAGTTTAGGGGCTGCGACAACGCGGTCATCTAACCCCTGTACTTTGGGTGAGTGTAGAATCTGTCTGATAAATGGTGTGAATTGTAATGGCTGAATTAGTCTTAATTCAGGTAAGGACTGCAGATGGTCAATTTCAAGCAGTAGTTCCTAATGTTGCTACCATGTAGTACCGTCAACGACACCTAGCTGTGAACTTGGCTACTAGATGCCACCCCAACCAGCAACTCGCAACGAACGTTGGAACTTCCCCTCCAAAGGAAAGTATACTGAGGGATTTTAGCGCTCTTAGAAAATCCGACGACTTCGGCCGGCTTTGAAACCGCGACCTTGGGCATAGAAGTTCAGCATGCTACCACTTACTTCACCGAAGCCGCTTCACACTTAGTCAGATGGAAATACTGAATCTGATCTCGTGCAAGTGCGTTGTCATGGCAACGTCTGATGGCTCATCCCTCATCAATTTAGTAGTGTTGCCATGGCAACCTCTGATAGCTCTTGGCATTTTCTTATAATTCCGAAATCATTTTTCTCATCCCTTGGCGTAATGGTGGATCATATCAAAAATTCTTTCAGACAAAAGTTTTAGGTTATTATTAGGAGAATATTGTCCATTTTGTACGGTTTTGATATTGTGCCTATTAAGAGAGATATGATTAATGTTTCCCGAAAAACCCACTTTTTCCCACCCCTTTGGTCAATGGTTGGTGCTATAAAAAATCTCTTCAAACATAAATTTTTGGGCTTTATCAGACACATAGTATGAATGTTGAACGGATTCGATATTTCATATATTAAGAGAGTTATAGCAATATTTCACTTTTTCGAAAAAAGCCCTCCATTTTCGCCCCCTTCGACCGATTTAGCCCAGTAACGAACTCGACCGAGATTTTATAGGTATACATATTCGGTAAAAAATTCAAAGTGATTGGTGAAAAATTACGGCAGTTATCGTGTCCACAAGAAACTGATATACATATAAATATATATATATACATACATAAATTATATATAAACTTTTGAACTGACGGTGGTTTTGGGGTCTGGGGGATGTGAAACGCGAAGATATGTCGAAATTTTCCGGAAGTCGAAACATGGGACCCATTGCAATAGTTAGCTTTCTAATGAAATCTACCTAACACCATTTATTAAGTTCAAATCCTCCTTTTAACAGTAGTATATCTAATTCTTGCTGTAAGTGAATAGCCTCTAATTCAGTATTAGCTCCGCTTAGTAGGTCATCGACATAAAAATCCTTTCTGAGGACTGCTGCTGCTTGTGGAAATTCCTTCGTCTCTTCATCAGCTAACTGTTATAAGCATCTCGTAGCTAGAAACGGAGCGCTTGCCGCTCCATAAGTCACTGTCGTGAGTTCATAACACTGCAGTGGTCCTGTACTATTGTTCCTCCATAGTATTCGTTGTAGCTTCGTGACTTTGACAACTTGATTCTGGCGGTACATTTTTGTAATATCTGCGACAAGAGCAACCTTGTTTGTCCTGAAACGTAGTACAATAGCATGCAGGTCGTCTTGTATTGTAGGGCCTACGAATAAATTATCGTTTAAAGATACGCCACTGTCAGTTTTTGCGGACGCATCAAAAACAACACGACTTTTAGTGCTGGTATTTGTCGGTTTGAATACTGCATGGTGTGGCATGAAGTATCCTCCATCTTCGGTGCACGTAGGTACTGGTTTCAGTGACGAAGTTGTAAATACTCATTCATGAATGTTGAATATTCTTGCTTTAACTTATGATCACGATTAAGTCTTTTCTCAATGGCGTGGAATCTCACTACTGCCTGTGGATATGAATTCCCTAGCTGCGATGAAGTTTGTTTAAGGGGTAGTCGAACTCGGAACCTTCCCGTAGCATCACGCGTTGTATTCTTCGTAAAGTGCTCTTCGCAATCTCTTTCTTCCTTAGTGACTGGTGACTTATGCAATTTTTCAATTTCCCTGAATCTTTTAAGGTGTTCGTCTAGTTGGTCTATTTGAATGAATAGCGACGTTGCATTCTCCCTTTGTTGTTGTTGCATAAGTGCCTGACCAGCTATTACCCATCCCAGTTGCGTATTCTGCAAGGTTGGATACCCATCACGAGTTTTCTTACCTTCTATTATGACGTTAAATAATATGTCCGTTCAGAGTAGCAAATCGATCTTGCCTGGAATGTTGAAATTTCTGTCAGCATATTGTATATTGGCGGGTAAATTCCATCTTGAAATGTCAATTTTTCTACTTGGTAGGTTGTTGGTAATCTTCGATAGCACTAGGCATGTAGTATCTATATTCAACGAGCTGACCGCAGACTGAAAATGAATTGTAACGCATTGTGAGGGTTGAACCCCTGCTCAGCTTATTCCAGTTACTGGTGTAATGTGTTTTTGTTTCCTAAGATGTAATAATTGAGCTAATTCTTCGCTCACGAAATTAGTTTGAGAACCTGAGTCCAGCAAACATCTGGCCTCATGCGTATTACCATGACTCTCTTTGACTTTTACTATTGCTGTTGATAACACGACTGTTGACAGATTGGATTCCTTTACAGCGCAGTGAGTGACACCTTGTGGACGCGCTGTGTGGTGATTGACTGAATGGCGAGAGATGTGTTCGCTCTCTGTGCTACGTGGCGTAGCCATTGGCCTGGTGCGATCACGTCTCGTCTCATCGTGCAGAAGTGTATTGTGATATTTACCGCAGATCTTGCACGAGCTTAATTGACACTGATCGACATTATGATTGTTGCCCAAACAATTAAAACATAGTTTATTCTTTCTTACAACATTGTGTCGGTCATAGACATTAAGTTTTTTGAAGGAATCACATTTATATATGTAATGTGAGCCCTTACAAAATACACATTGGTAATCAACACTTGCATGCACATTGCTAACACTATGTTTGGATGTATTTCTACTTGGCTGTTTACTCTGTTGATAACCTTGAACTTGTGTATCTGGCTTGATTGCCTCAAGTGCTAAACATCTCTTCTCTAAAAATGTCCATAGAGCCTCCAGGGATTCTAACTCAGAACCTGAAGTATATTTCCCACACCTTCCTAGTTGCTTGATCTAATTTGTTGATTAACAATTGTGACAATAACAAATCTCCAATTGAAGCATTTAATTCAAGGGCCTGTAATTCCTTCACATTGGCCTGACTTGTGCTTATAGCCTCTCTGAGAGAATTGGCATTCTCCTTCTGGATTGTGTCTTGCTCTAATAACCGCTTTATGTGAATTGAAGAAATTAATTTCTTGTTTTGGAATCTGTCAATTAACCTCTGCCAAACTATGCTGTAGTTTTCAGCAGATAATGGAAGACTCTGTGCAATTGAAAAATTTCGTTTCTTAAACTGCTAAATAAGTAGTGGAATTTCTGAATGTCAAGCAAATCTTGATTGTTATGGATCATAGACACAAAGGAATCATGAAATCCTCACCAGCTTTCATATTCGCCTCCAAATGGTTTCAGAGTAATGGTAGGTAATTTGATGTGGGCCCCAATGTAGTTACTTCTAACTGAGATATCCCCTTGACTGGAGTGTCTTGAAAGATTTGGTATTTCATGATGGGTGATTATTCTGTCTGTGTCGACCTTTATTTGATGATACGTGTCTTCAAACATTTCCCTATCAGCTTCGTACGTTTCGCCCTCTTCACTGATTTCTAATTGACATTGAATCTCCTCATACTTTTGTTTCAGTTCCTCTAAACTCTCTCTACGTGATGTGAAAGCTCTAATTCCTTGCTCACTGTTAAACCCATCTATAAAGCTTTCAATATGTGTCACGCTGCCCTTTATTATACCTTTATAACTTTTAATACTCTCATCTGCCATAGTGAAAGGATAGAAATTAAATAAGAATAAATTGGATCTGACCTTGTAAGGTGTGGGAAGAATTTGTTGTCATCAAAGATCCTTCTGATTCAATGACTTAGGGTTGCCATTGCAAATTGTTTACAGGTTATACGTTCCATAGCGCGGCAGTTATGACCGGCGAGGTTGGTAGGCACGATTTGGCGTCGTAAAATCGTAGTAATATTGTCATAACACTGTGGTTATTATAAAGGCACTGTATATACTGTCACTGTAACAAATGTAAATTGGAATATCCGGCCCGCTAGAAGACCAAAATGTTTGATCGTGATAGACTGTGTGTTCACGACCAAACCTTACCTCTGGTGGTCGCAGTATTTATCACGTTTAATTAAGGTTATTTGCGGAGGACCACTTAATGTAATTAAAATAATGAAATGTAGTATACAGTATTTGCAATCAATTAAAGTACGCCGGTCATTCGTTTATTGCACCACTTGATTCCACACTGCCATACATGCCATGAAGAAAAGAATAATGAATATTGTCGAGCCTATATCTGTTGATTTCCATGGTGACTACTCCAAAGAAAATCTATACTAGACTAGCAAAACTGTTAATGCTGAATGTGCATTAACAGTGACCACGTCGTGAAAGACTGTCAAAACAACCATTGTACAGCCTTGTACTACACAGTAAGTAGCTGTTGCTCTTGACTATGGTATATTGAAGAACCCTTAGCAAGAAAACAATCAGTTTACTACTACTACTTGTTACTGTGTTCACATTGTGAAAGACCGACGAAACAACCAGTTTCAAGCCTTGCCATACGCTGTAAAGGACTGTTGGTCTTGATTAGGATATATTAATGGACCCTTAGCAAGAATATCGCCAGTTGACTACTACCTCTCACGGCGTTCACTTCGTGAAAGACCGTCGAAACAACGATTGTACAGCCTTGTACTACGCAGTTGTAGAAAACAACATCCATGATGGAAGGAACTATGCCTAGCCATATGTGCAAAGAGTGTGGAAAAACTTTTCTTCGAGACTTTCATAGGAAGCGTCATGAAGTATCACGTGGTGAATATCATGAGTGTAAAACGTGTGGCAGTAAATCCAACAAAGCCTACAACGGACGTCACCATGATGAATGTTGTAATGTTGTGTCATCAGATAAAAGACAAAAAACTGAGCCTACAAAACCTTAACTGCTCTCAATGGTTCCTGACATAAATGGACTTACTGAATATTGTACGTGTTTTGAAGGTCGTCTTAAATCCTATTTTATACTTTGTGATACGTGTAAGGATTAAAATTCATACCTTAAAGAGTCCAAACAGCAAATAATACAAGCTATGCAGAAAGAACTAGCAAAACACAAGTCGATAAAAGTTAATCTTGTGGCTGAATGTAGATTCATTCATACATCTACTGTGCCCAAATCCAGTTGCCCAGATTTGAGAGCACAGGCCCAGATGCTAAGTCAAGAGCAAAGGTTCTTAATAGCGCGTTCCCAATGTTCTAAGAAGAATTTCGAAGCTTTATGCTGACTACAGAACGTTAAGTGACGTAGCAAGTTTGTCCTAGTCGAGGCTATATTTTGATAAAATATTTCCCGATTGATTAGAGTTATGGGACTAGTACCAGATTACTGGCACGGAAAAGGGAAGAAGAACGTGCTATATTTCAAGAAAATCGAACCGGCGAAAGCCGAGATATGAGATGTTTAATTTTGAGCTGATATCTCACAGTGACGTCAGGAGTCTGCCTGGAGAGTATAAAACGGCCGCGGACCATGACATGTTATGTCACTTCTTCGAAAGCGCTCTGCCGCTCAGTACATCGCTGTTTCGTCGTGAAGATAATCTACGAGCACATGGTGCCATATTCTATGTTACGCTTATAACTAGCACACGGTTGTTAGGACTTCGTGAGAGTCAACGACCGTACATGGTTACTGGACTTCGAAAAGGATTTGAAATTATTTCAAGTGAACTTAGGTTGCTTCATAAGTTATCACTGCTACACGGACATATGAAAGACTTTGTCTATATTTTTCCCACAGTCCACAAATATTTAAACTGGATTATTTTTATATCCAATGGCCAGAAGCAAGCTTTTGTCTTGGTAACTATTTGACCAACCAAGATAATAAGTCAGTACTTTCCAAATACCATTCTTGCACGGTTCAGTTCATTTAGCCGACATAGGGAAACCAGCTGTGCCTAGCATGGTCTGGAGAGTGAGAAGCTCTGCCCAGGGGTTTGAACATCAGACTTGTACCGGTGCTGAATAAGATTGTCAGAGTATTGATGGTACTGAATGCAGCACAGTTGGGTCATGTTACATCTGGTATTTTGCAATCATGGTTCAATTCGATCTTGCCCCTGTCAAGAATATTTCTTCAGCTGTTGAAGCAGCCAATATGAACAATATTCATGAAGTATATCAGGCAACGAATATGATTACCGCTATGTCTGGTTAGGCATCTTGCGGGTATACAATGGAGGCCGATACAAGAATTTAAGTATGTTGTCCAAATGGAGACAAAAGACTGGAATGATCTGGTTTTGACCAGATTATCTTCAACATCAAGATCTACAAGAATGTAAGCTACAATTTGCATTATTTTTATGCGTAGTTAGCTGGAATTTCTCATTTTCTACAGTCTTGCCAACACATATTTTTCTTCGATATTTTGCTGTTGCAAATATTTATGCGAGGCATGAGAAGGCTTGTTCTGAGCAGTTCTTACACTCAGACGTGAGGATTCAATGGTTTGAATCAATGGACGAGCATAATGAGCATTTATTTGATTTTGATATGTATTTCTAATCGCGGTCATCAGCCGTCGTAACTGTAAATTTAATGATAAATTTAAGTTGAGGAATGGATAGCCTAGTTATCCATATTTAATAAGTAGAGTATGATATTTCTCGAATAATTTAACAACAATAATTTCAGTTGTGGAATTAATAATAATAATAATAATGCTGATTTAATAATAATTATTATTTTTCATTTTTTTTGAGATAATAATAATTATGATTTACATTTTCTAATAATCATATCATGTAGTGTGATTTATAAATTGGATATTTAAACAGTTTACTAGATCGGATATTTGTTTTTCCGAAGGCTAGTGGTTAACGCACGCCCACATTCAACTAACAGAGTAATTCAATGGAAACATTTTACACTTGCATTATGCAGTTAAATCTTTTGGAAGACACCGGCCGTAATGATACGGGAAGCAAATAGAATGTATAAAACAGGGTTTTACTAGAGTTTGTATAAATATAAATCATTATGAGCAACGTATTTTGATAGAAAGTTTGACCAGAAATAGACACGTTGTGAAATTATTAATGTTTAAACTCATGGTAAAATTAGAGTAAACTCATTGAGGAGCTTACTAGCTTATAAATTTCCAGTTTGAGTAACAAGCAAAGGCTTGACTATTATGTATAATTTGGGAAGAAATTATTGTGTGTGGAAATAGTTAAATGTGCCATTCTGATCGTGCAATTAAGTCGCAGGAATGAGGTTGATAAAATGGAGCATCAACCATATTGTGGGTTGGGTGACCCTAAAATATGTTGGGGAGTTGAAATATTGTTACAAGCCGCACTTTCATCGAATTTATAACCAAGGGTTATTTTATGGAGCCATCATAGTTAATTCACAGTTTATCTACGTGTTCTATAAATATTTCCTAGTACGTGTTGACCCGGATTTTGTTATTAACATTTACCTTTCATTATGAGAAAACTTTACCGTTGTCTAATGCTAATATTGATTATGTGAATTTTGACACATTTAAATAGAATGGGGCGATGCTATAAATAAATTAATACTGCTATTTCATGAACAGCCACTACAATTTAGAGGATATTTGTGATCCTAGTAAAAATATAAATATTATGTAAAATAATTAATTGATTAACATTCTGACATTCTGTCAAAGAATTGCAATTTTTGTTAATAGCAATAAATGCTATTTTTGTAAACAATTTTCTAAATAATATTTTCAAATGATATTGGAATGTTTGATTGGTTAAATTAATATTCAAAGATTTGATGTTTTGTTAATAATAATTTTTGACCATAATTGATAATCGAGTCAATAACTCAGGATAATTATTTTGGATCGAGAACAGATGGTACAATACATTTTTCTGTTTATCGAAGTTCTTCAAATCCATGCTCAGATGTCCATATAAATTGATGTGGTGTTTTACCCATTGTTATGACTTTACAATTGAACCAATTTTAAGATATTGATTCTTGGAAAAGTGTTAGTTATTTTCTTCAACTATTTGAAAAACAAAAACAAAGTGATTTTTTCTACATCGAGTGAAACCATTTAATTTCAACAAGTGAATACTTAAAAGTTAGGAATCAGGCTGGATAATTTAATTCGCACTGAAAAACCTACGACTGTAAATAGTACATTTGAACGAAGTCAACAGGACTAACAATCTGGCTTTCGTTTCAAATATTTAGTGTTCATGTGTTGGTAAATCTGTAAGTTTGTGTACATAAATGTATAATCCGTCATGCATCAATAATGCTATTCTGGCATTAGTTCAGTCAATTTTTAAACATTTTAATAAAATGAGATAATTTTACGAATTGTGTTATTTTCAGAAAATCTCCTACTATCCTTATTGTTGCATCGAGCCGAAAATCAGTAAAGCATTTTTTATTGTGTTATTGTAGTCACTTTAACTCTTATGGCGCCCTGGGATGTTTAGATTCTCGTGCTGACTGATTTTTGGTGAAATGCATATGTGGTCGTCCGGACGTCGGTCTAAACGGGCACACTACCAATGAAAATACAGATCGTGCTTTCAAAACACGAAATCAGGCCCTATTTTCGGAAACAGACTTAAGTAGTTTCTTGGAAACACAATTTAAAAAGTTTACTACAGAATGGAAGAATCTTAGCTAAAAGGCAGTAATTGGGCTTCTCTAGCGGTGGAAGGAGAACGATTGAAAATAAATAAGTACAATCCCTTACGTGGAAGCACATGTATTCCATTACCAGCAGCAGTAAAAACAAGAAATTCCTGCATTCATCCTCAAAACTTGAAGGATGAAAAGTGTTTTATGTATGCCATTTTAGCAAAACTAGTTTAAAAGAATCTCAACGCATTAGTAAATACAAGGACCTGGAAAACAAGTATGATTTTTCAGTAATATCGTTTCCTACATCGCTAGCTGACATACCCAAATTTGAGGAAGCCTACGACATATCCATCAAAGTATTTGGATTGGAAAAAGACAACAAACTGTTTCCTCTAAAGGTTGTGGATCAAGAACTACAAGACCATCGTGATCTCCTTCTGCTAAGTTCTTCATCTGGCCAGAACCACTACGTCTTTATCAAAGATTCTGATAAACTAGTAAGACATCAGATTACCCACCATGAACATAAGATATATACGTGTAAACGGTGTTTTACTCACTTCGATAATCTATATGGCCAACAAGGAATGGAAAAATTGAAAGAATATAGAGCTTTGTGTGTCCTGCATGACATTGCTAGGGTTGAAATGCCTATTAAAACCCCATTGTGAAATTCTTGAATGTTGAAAAAATGTTGAAAATACCCTACGTTATATATGCAGATTTCGAAAGTATACTCTTACCAAATCAAACAAGTCTACCCAATCCTGAAGCAAATTATACAGTGCCACACCAGAGTCATGTTCCTATGAGCTTTGGTATATATGCTAATCCCTCACCTGCTGTGGAACACCTAAAGACAAACCTTCCAATACAAGCCAACCTGTTATTTATCGTGGACCTACGCTGCAGAAAAGTTTATGGACTGTTTAACCTCGATAGTTAATGAAATTAATCACCTTTACAGCTTAAATGTTCCAATGGATTTAACTGAGCAACAAGAAGGAGAGTTCCAATGTTCCGAAACTTGTTATTTGTGTCATACACCATTTACCCAAGAGATCATTGCCATATCACAGGAGAATACCGTGAAAGTGCTTACAATAACTGTAATTTGAGGTGTAAAACACGTGACCCCATTCCTGTATTTCTACATAATATGGGTGGCTACGATGCAAATTTTATTGTAAAGCAATTGGGATGTACTACAGACAGTGGACTTTATCCCTAACTCCAAAGAAAAGTACATCTCCTTCACCAAATATGTCGGAAATGTTAGGCTTCGATTTGTGGATACGTTTCGGTCAATGCCTAGCAGTTTGGAAAACTTAGTTGCCAACTTAACATCTTACCCTGAAACAGACAAGTTCTTTGGAAAAGAAAATGCAACACTCATGACTGGTTAAGGGGTATTTCCTTATGGTTACATTGATTCATGGGAAAAGTTAAGTTAAATGTGTTTACCTCCAAAAGAGGCATTCTTTAACAAATTTGGTCAAGAAGATGTTAGTAAAGAAGACTATGAACATGCTAAAAATGTGTGGAATCAGTTCAAAATTAAAACTCTAGGGGAATATAGTGACCTGTACCTAACTTCAGATGTACTCCTTCTTGCAGACAGCTTTGAAACTTTTCGAAACAAAACACTAGAAACACACCGAGTGGTTGCTGCACTTTTTAGGTACATTTCATTAGAAAGCTAACTATTGCAATGGGTCCCATGTTTCGACTTCCGGAAAATTTCGACATATCTTCGCGTTTCACATCCCCCAGACCCCTAAACCATTGTCAGTTCAAAAGTTTATATATAATTTATGTATTGCGACCTTACCCTACGGCCCATAGGCTAAGTTCGCATGGATTACAATCATGCAGATGAACAGCGTTTAAATGTGTTTTGAATTACAGGGAAAAAGAAAGCCTAATTTCATATTATTTAATCATGTTAGACTCATGCTGTAATATTACTGGATCAAGCCAGGCAGCCAGCCACTTGATGCACCAGAGATGCTTTGCTGGGAATTTGCAAACAAAGGCGAGTCCAGAACATGTTTCTATAACACGCAGTAGCAAGAACGGGTGCGCCCTCAAGGACTTACGAGGGGCCTGCATCAGATTTTGTTCTAGGATGTTCGATGGTACGTCGTATTTTGGCTAAGCCACGCCCCTAAATTGCTGGATTAATTTATTTTGGCAGCACGACGGCATCCAGGATCGAACCATGAACTTCACTAAACGGGATATATTCCTGAGAATTTTTGCCAATAAACAGGATGAATAAATCGTCAGGAGATTAATAAATCAAGATCATAAAAGTGAGCCTTCCGCGACCTGTCTGGGTTGGAGAGTTTGGCTAGGAAGGAAGGGATGGCGTCTATTTCACCATAAGTAGTTCGGAGGACGCATGATTGATATCTTCTAAATGTACGATTGATTATCGGTAATAATCCCGTGATTAATCAGGCCTTACTATCACCAACGATATGAGCATGGTGTATTAGCAGAGAGATTTTGGAAAGCAGAGCTCTCGTGTGGGCAGTAATTTTGAAGTGCTGCGCCGCCATATTTCAGATATATTTCACCCCCGCGTGGTCACGCGGTGAGTTCGCCAGCAGTCTTCAGTTAGTTCGCAGTGGTCAGTCAGTTAGTTCGCCAGCAGTCTTCACGCAGTGAGTGTTCAGTTATTCGACGCATTTAGCGGTGCGACACGACAGAGTGACACTCAGTCGAAATCAGATAGCTAGCAGCAAGGCGAGGCATAGCATGCTCGGTGATATTGCACCGCGGTCATTACTTAAGGCTGCGAGTTGAGTATCTTAGAGAAACATTAGTAATTACAGTGAACAGTATTCATACGCAGGGAGAGACTGCAGTATCGCGAAGTAACGCGGTCTGTATAATTGTAATGACAGTGTTTAATAGTCATCGAAGTTGGAAAACGCGCGGTGGAACATTCGAGACCCGAACCCTAGACACCGAAGTAGGATCAGCTTAGGGAGCGGACAGTTAGAAGAGAGGGCCGCAATCGGAACTGTCAGTAGCACGTGTGGAGAGAGGATCCACGGGAGGATACGCACGTGGCCAGACAAGTGTTGCGCCATCATAGTCCAGTTGTATAATGGAAAGTGCATAGTGATATATATGCGTGTGTTGAGTAGGGTACTACTATACAGCAACCATACGCGTGTGATAGTGTTATTTTTTCTAAGTGTAAAGGCAAGTGAAACCATGGTTATTAATCACTCAATGGAGTAATATAATATGGTGATCATGATGTGTGTTGGTATAATGTAAAAGTCCATGGCTAAGGGGCTGCCTACGTCTGTGTTGGAGAAGGATTGCAGCCAGCGGCGGAAACATGATAAGTATTGAATTTTCTTAATTAATGATATGTCATTGTTTTATGGGTGTGTCTGTTACAATTATGATATTGAATAGATATTATAGTAGAGTTAAGTTAGATTTTTTGGATTTAGGTATTATTGTGTTAGATTAATTGCACTCGTGACGACGAGATGCTATTTAGTTTAGTTCTGACGATGCTTGGCGACGATAACCGTTCACGTAACGTACAAAATTGAACACACTGATAGGATTGTATGTGTTTTCCCATTATGATGTGTATATTTCAGCCTATGAATGGTGGAGGCAGAGAGAGCAAAGTACGCAGATTTAGAGAGAGAGAGAGAGAGAGAGAGATTTAAATAATATAAATATTGGACACGATATTAATACAGTTTGTTGATAATAATATCGGGAATAATAATAATAATAATAATAATAATAATAATAAGCATGGATGTAATAGGGAGGATTTTAATTTTTAGACTACTATCTCGACACATGTTGTGGTAATCATTCATCTAATTGTACTCTGGAATTACATCAGGGACGGTTTTATTTGATGTGTCTCTTATAAGTCGACACGGGTAAGGATGGTATGAATGGAAGGATTTATTTGAATAGGCCTATCTATTTGGATGTCGCGGGAGCAATGCACGGACATCGGATTAATCGTGGTAAGTGGGTAATAAGGTTCAGGTAAGTGGTATGCTAATATGATATCGGGAGGTCCCTTGAGGTCCCCAGTGGTCTACGATGAAAGAAAGAAATAGTAAAAGAGTATTATGATGAAAGAGTATTGAAAAAAAAGTGGTATTAAAAGTTGCACCATGTCACCGTAATATGTCATCTGTCTGCCAACTGAAAATGGAAAAACGGTAAGAAATGTGTATTAAGCATGCCCAGTAACAGGTAAGTCAAAGATTGCTTACAGGTATTTGTATTACAAGTGTGACCACGATAATGATATTGTTCCAAGGTGATGTCCCACTCAGTTCGAACCAGAGACCATCTAAGGCACGAGGCCGTCTATATTTGCATTTCATTTCGTTAACGCATTTCGTGGAGAGTACAGGATGATAGCCTATACCCCTAGGTGTTCGTATTATGGTGTCTTGTGCTAAGGCCACCCACCCCCTTTCCTTTCACTAACAGGATCTTTGTGTCGCATTGAGGCCGGAGCTTACGGCCAAGTCCCAAGCAGACAGCTGTTTCCACTGTCAAAAGAAGCATGTGTAATATTTGAACCAATTTGCAATGTTAATTAATGAAGAATTTACAGTAGGGTACTGTTATGCGCAAACCTTATGTGATCAAATTCCATTATGACGACACTCACCATCATAATAATAATAATAATAATAATAATATTAATAATAATAATTTGGTGATCAAATTCCATTATGACGACACTCACCATAATAATAATAATAATAATAATAATAATAATAATAATAATAATTTGGTGACAAGTTGGGGTAAAATTTATATGAGGGTACAATACACAAACCTTTGGTATCCCAGCTCTATTTTGGAGACTTTTATTGAAGAATAAAAAAGATTATAATAATGATTTTTTTTTCGTGTGGCCTCCTGAGAGGCCGAGTGCAGGTCTTTCTATTCGACGCCCGTGGGCGACCTGCGCGTCGGGATGAGAGATGGAATGGATGAAGATGAATGAAACTGGGCAAGGATGTGGAAGGAAGCGGCCGTGGCCTGTCAGAAGGTACTGTCCCGGCATTTGCCTGGTGTTGAAAATGGGAAACCACGGAAAACCATTTCAAGGACAGCCGACGGTGGGGCTCGAACCCACACGTCTACCGAGTCAGCAGAGAGCTTGGCCCCATGGCCTAACGCAGCGCTTTAGCCAGCGTAGCCACTACTGTCGGTATGATAATAATAATAATAATAATATTAATGATGGACACTATTATTATTGAAGGATTTTATTTGGTGATCATTGTATTTTCTTCTTCTTTTGGGAAGATGAATGATTTCTCAGATATCAGTAGCGATTGTGGACGTACCATGCTCTGTGCAGGTAAGTTGGAGTCCCGACTTCGGAACCCGCGAATGTATATACTCTCTTGTAGCATATGATTGTGTAAATACATTTGGGTCGTGTTATTTTTTTGCAGTGTCGGTGGCATCGTTGGTAAGCACACACACCGTTGTCTTAAATATATTTCCGCTAAGGTACGGAAAGTGAACGGAGGGTGTTTCAAATACTTAAATATGCAGATTTATGCACGCAAGTTTGTAGTCGCTTTGGTTTGTTTATTTTTACCTGATGGTAAGCCTGTAGGTTAATCATAATTTATTCCGTAAGCATCTCAGATGTACTGTAGTATAGCTGTACAGTTACGCACGCCCATAAAATTTTGACGAACGGTCTTGAGTTCAGGGCCCGAATCTCAATGTCGAGTCCTGGGTTCAACCCGTGGATAATCATGTTTCTGATGTATTAGTGTGTAATAGATATTAGTGTAACGCAACTAAAACTCAAACTCAATTGTGGTTGTATGAATGTGAATCTGCATGTTAATGGTGATATGTACGTACCAACAAGTGCGTAAGAGCTCAGAGATAAAGTGTGCCAAATCATAAAAATTGAATAATTAAATTTCAATGCATTAAGAGGGCAGAGTTTGTATTCGAGACTAAATATGCACAGTGTTGCCAGATCATGTTGTAATGTGATTTGTCTTATGAGTGTTATAATTAAGGAAGCCCTATTTAAATTTGAAAGCATAAATAGTTTAATGATTAGCATAGTAATTAAATGGTACACTGTGGCAAGTGCCGTGATGTTTAGGATATTGAGCTCTGAGAGATGAGGTATTTCAGTGAATATTAATTCAAGTCGAATCGGATCAATTTGCCATTTAGACATCTGACCGATGACTGATTGATAGTAGTTGATTGGATAACCAAATGATGTTAATTTTAATGGAATTAATTATCCAATCAAGGTTCAATTAATTTGATTTAGACATTAAATTGAGATATAATCAAATTGATTGAGATGTAATTAATTTAATTGAACTATAATTAATTTAATTGAAATTTAATTATTCAATTTTTATGATTTGTCATTTTTAATTTATTTTGCTGATTTTTTTTAGTTATTTTGATTTTCAATCGGATTTTCGATTTATTTTTGGATTTATTCCGAGGTTTTGTGATTCATAATTATTTGGTGTTGGTTAAATTTTGAGTATTTTCCTTTTTAATAAATTTTGATTTTCTTGATTTAATTTAATTTTTGGATTTCTTTTTGTTCTATTTTATTTTTGTATTGTCCAGTGTTAATAAACTAGTTTTCTCTGTTTTGAATTCTGTGTGTGATGATTTATTTAAATCAGCCCTATTGATCTTCCAAACATTGCATACCAGGACAGTTGTTAGCTTCAAGTAGGAACGCACCCCCCCCCCGAGAATAGAATCCTGTCCTGAAGGTCTTATGTCCTGCCAATCAAAGAAAGTGTTGTAACTTTGTTTCTTGAAGTGCTTTTGGATACACAATATTTTTTCAATTTCTGTTAACTGCCTCTAAACTATCGTGAAATGAATTAACTAATCTAGAAACATTCGTGGGAGCGTGCACAACAACTCTCCAACATTTCATCGCAATTGGATAAATGGCATAAAACGCATACGGGATTTTGTTTAAATGATTCGTGCGCTGACACTCATTTGTTGAATCTACTCGTGCTCTACCAACTGTGAAATTGATTTACTAAGTTAGAAAGCTTCACGTAAGTATACACAACAACTCATCAAAGTTTCATCGGAATCGGATGAATGACATATGAACGTATACGGGATTTTTTTAAACGATTCGCGTGCCGTCACTCATTTGTTGAATCTACTCATGCGCTACCTATTGTAAAATAGATTTACTAAGCCTGAAACCTTCTCTGGAGTGTACTCAATAATAATCAGAAGGATGCCGATACAGGCAAGGATAAGGGCAAGGCGCAGAGGTGTTACAACTGTGGCAAGTCAAGTCACAAGTCCAGCGAGTGCAAGGATAAGTACAAGGGTCCAAAGTGTTTCCAGTGTAACAAATTCGGACACGTCTCCGCAGATTGTACCAATCCAAAGAAATATGATGAATTAAAGAAACAGATGGTGACCCTGAACACGTCGAAGGAGGCAGTCAGTGATTACAAATACAAGGACGTCAAAATCTGCAACCACAATTTATCAGCCCTTGTCATTTCAACTTGTTGAGGTAGGACGCTTACGAGGACATGGAAAACGACACCCCAGAGCTGCAACCAAGCATCCGGATCCTAACTGGCTTGGGTGCAAACAAAGAGTCCGTGCTGGGATGGTTCAACATGACGATCACCGTTGACGACTGGGATTTTTGTGTCGACGTCCACTTTGTTCCCGACGAAGCTATTCCAGTTTCTATGATTATTGGAATTGACTTACTGGATCAGGGTGAGGTGTTGATTTCTAGTT
Source organism: Meconema thalassinum (assembly GCA_946902985.2). Taxonomy (NCBI): domain Eukaryota; kingdom Metazoa; phylum Arthropoda; class Insecta; order Orthoptera; family Tettigoniidae; genus Meconema; species Meconema thalassinum. The sequence goes on along the minus strand of OX336388.2, from coordinate 595,270,867 downwards.
GAAAAAGAGAGAAGAGACGTTGGTCATGTGCATTGACGCTGGTGAAGACGAGAAGGAGCTGGACATTGAGAAGACTGTATCTGACGAGGTCAAGGCAACAGTCGAGCACATCGTAGCGAGTTACACCCCGATGAAAATCAAATCCACGAATATCCAGATGAAGATAGTGGTGAAGACAGAAGAACTGATATGTAGCAGACCAAGACGATTGGCACCGAGAGAAAAGGTGGTGGTTGAGAAGCAGATTCAGATATGGCTGAAAGATTGAATTATGCAACCAAGTGCATCCGAGTACGCCAGTCCTGTTGTAGTCGTGAAAAAGAAGGATGGTTGACAACGTGTCTGTGTGGACTACAGACCACTAATCAGGATCATCATCCCTCTCATCGAAGACTTGCTTGACAAACTCCAAAATGCTCGTATATTCTCTACTCTTGACTTGAAGAACGGTTTCTTCCATGTGGACGTTGAAGAAGAGAGTAGAAAGTATACATCGTTCGTCACCCACTCAGGTCAGGACGATTTCAATAAAGTCCCCTTTGGTCTCACTAACAGCCCGTATGTCTTTCAACGATTTATTAACGCTGTGTTTTGGGAGCTGATAAAGAGAGGACTCATCTTCATCTACATGGACTATTTGATCATTTCGGCGGAAACTGTACTGGAAGCTAATTAATTGAAGTACTTGACATTGCACGGGACGACGGATTACTGATGAATTTCAAGAAGTGTCAATTCTTGAAAAGGAAGGTTCATTTTCTGGTCTACAAAATGCAGGAAGGAAAGATACAACCGTCAAATGAGGAGAGAGCAGTTGCACAAAACTTCCCGGTGCCGAAGACGATCACAGCTCTCCAAAGCTTCTTGGGATTGACAGGGAACTTCCGGAAATTTATTCCAGGCTACGCTTCAATCGTCAAACCTTTGAGCGATATGCTCAGAAGCGGCCACGACTTCCGGTTTGGAGACAAGGAGAGAGAGGCATTCGTGGAGTTGAAAAGAATCTTGTCATCCAGTCCTGTATTGATAATCTACAACCCCAGATATGAGACGGAGCCTCATACAGATGCTAGCAAGTTCGGTTACGGTGCCATGCTCCTGAAAAAACTACCCGAGGATGGTCTACTTCACCCGGTCTCATACATGAGCAAAAAGACTACGCCACAAGAAGAAAAATATTGCAGTTACCAGCTCGTCGTTGTTCAAGCCTTGAACAAATACAGAGTCTACCTTTTGGGAGTGGATTTTAAAATAGTGACAGATTGCTCGGTGTTCCAAAAGACTATGCAAAAGAAAGATCTAACACCCAGAGTTGTTCGATGGCCCCTGTCGTCGGAAGAATTCTCCTACACCGTCGAACATCGTTCTGGAACGAAGATTCGACTTGCTAATGCCTTGAGTCGGTGTACCGCAGCCCTTTTCGGATTCGCTGATAGTCTAATTGTTAGAATCAAGAGGATTCAAGACAAGGACGAAGGATTACTCGCCATCAAGACTATTCTGAAGGAAGGACCCTATGAAGATTACGTGTTGAGAGACCAGATGTTATTCAAGTTTGTAGACGGTCGCGAACTTGTAGTGGTACCAAAGTCGATGCAGTAAGAGATCATCAGATTAATTCATGACAAAGGACACTACGCGGTGAAGAGAACCGAGGAGGAGATAAAACAGCAGTACTACGTTCCGGGATTGACAGAGAAGGTGAAGAAAGTGATCGGAAGCTGTGTGAAATGCCTGATTGTAAACAGAAAGTCTGGAAATCAGGAAGGATTACTTCACCTGCTGTTCAAGGAAAGTCAACCTTTACACACCTGTCATCTGGATCATGTAGGACAGCTGGAATCAACGCATAAAGGCTACAACCACATCCTTGTGGTCGTGACAGCTTTACCAATTACTCCTGGTTGTATCCAGTTAAGACCACCAAGTCAAGCGAAACCATCAGCAAGCAGGAGGTGTAGAGGATCCTCGTCGGAAACCCTGCTCAGATGATCACGGACCGAGTGTCATCTTTTACCTCAAAAGAATTTGAAGAGTACTGTGAGGACCAAGGGATCAAGCACTGCTTGCTGACCACCGGGTTACCCAGAGCCAACGATCAGGTGGAGCGCATCAATGCGATTGTGATGTCCATCATATCCAAGTTGTCCACTGAAGATCCAACCAAATGGTACAAAGTCATCCCGTCGGTTCAACTGGCACTGAACTCGACGTATCAAAGAAGTATAGGCCGAACACCGTTTGAACTCTTGACCGGGTTCAAGATGCGAAACGTAACAGGTCTTCAGATCATGAAGATGTTGGAAGAAGAAGCCATTAACAATTTTGAGAATGAACGCGACCAGATCAGGCAGGAGACAAAACTGCATATTCTCAAGACTCAAGAGGAGAACCGCAAGAACTTCAACAAACACCGCAATGAAGCCTCGACTTACAACATCGGAGACTTAGTGGCTGTCAAGAAAAGGAAGGAAGCTTGTAGTTTAACGTGACCGTTAATCTCGCGATCATAAGCCACGGGACCTCCGTTTTACGTGGAATCCGAACCACAGGACATGGCAATTCACTTCGAAAATCTCACATGCATTGACCGGGAATCGAACCCGGTCCGCCTTGGTGTGGCTGTCAAGAGGACTCAATTCGAACCAGGTATGAAATTGAACGCCAAGTACCTGGGACCCCATCAAGCAACGAAAGACCCAAGACCACCACCACCTGTGCGGAATACATGATGCTCTGGCCTGAGGAAGGCTTATCGTCCGGGTCGGACGATGATCAGGACAGCTGAATGTGGGAAGACGGGCAGGATTTTCGAGGTTTTGCCGCGAGTGATATAGAGGGGGCGCTGGCATAGACAAAAAGAGTTGCTTTGGAGTTCATTATTATTGTTTTTTGGAGCTGAGAAGGCAATGGTGTTCACCACAACGTATGCTTTATTTTCATAATGTAATATATCTTATTTTCATTTGTTAAATAAACAAATATTCTTTTGATTCTTTTCAACCAAACAAACGTGATTGTTTTTTGACACCGGTTCCCACACACACACACACACACACACACATATATACTAGCTGTTATGCCGGCGTTGCTCGGGATCACAACTGGATATCAAGAGATCGTAGCTTTACTCGCATTGTCGTATTGTGTGCAACCCGTTGGAAGGTCGTTATTATAATGAGCAATAGTAATGCCACTCAAAGTCCTAAAGCGTGCTTTTTATGTGATCACAAATTGTGTTGAAGTTATTAAATAGGTGGGTACGACGACTCTATAATGCCCGTAGCTTATAGATTAAGCCTGAAATTTCGCTAATATAACTGAATATTTAAGGAGCCTACTTTAATCATTGTATGCATTATTAACCTAACTAATACATTTTAAGGGCCAATGAATGTCTATTTCTTAATTGTTTTAGGCTTGCGGGTTTTGTCGAACAGCAACATTTCAAGAGGATAATGGTAGTCCGAGGATAAACGCTTAGAATCCCAGCTTCATAATAATATATGCATTTGATTAGGGAAAAAAGAAAACCAAAAAATAAAAAACATACTAAATATCATCTAAGAATCTATATGTCCATCTTTAAATAAGAACTACTCTTACATAACGCACATTTACAATGCTAGATTAACGTGAAATCACTTTTTTCATTTTCTTTCGTCTTTTAGTTCTTTATATGGTTGACAAATAATATTTGACTTACAATTTTGATTTTTATTGAAAATAATATTCACATTATTGTTGTTATCATTATTACACTACTAAGAAGGCCGTGTTCGTGCTGTAGTCACGCTGATTGCAACTCACCAAGGCAGACGGAGTTTATAATGATGATAATTGTAGTTTTAAGGGGCCTAACATCTAGGTTATGGCCCCTAAGACGGAGTTTAATTCCCAGCCAAAGCATGGAAGATTTTCGGAATGAAATATCATGTACTATGGTTGAGAATCCACGTCAGAAAGGAGCATTTTCGCGTGAATAAAGGTCATGTTAACTACTACAATCTTCTTTACATTTTCACTACTATGTCGTGTAGACTACAAGCATCTTCACTCACCCAATTATTAATCAGAGGCAGGATAGTGCGTCCATATACTGGAAATAAACATCATCTTCTATGTAGTGAACTTGAAAATGTAGTGAACAGCCTGTTTCCAGTCGATCGAATGGAATGGAATGATTGTGGTGTTTGAAGCCATATTTTCAGTGTTGCCTTAGTAAACAAGAGTTTAGTGCTTTTCAGTCGGTCAACACGAATGTACCCAAAAGAGATGGGTTATGCCCTAATCCTGAAATAAATTACATGAGATTAATAAAACACTAGGATGACCAGTTTCGATCGTCAAGCGATCATCATCAGATCCAATACACTTAGGCTATAAAATCTATGTTTGAAATACAGGTGAAAATATTTACAATATGTACAATTATTTAGTTGCAGTATTGGTACTGCGACTGTCAGTGTATGCTAAATGCAGTATATATGTTAGGTGAAATGCTAAATGGTGATGGCTATCTGGAGATTGTACTTTAGAGAGATTATATGGTTGTAAACTATGGTTAAACTATAAAATTTTAGGCTAACTACTTATCTGATTGTCTTCCGTACTACAGCTATTCGCAGTTTCCGTGCTCACTTGAACTCGCTGTGCGGTCGACTGCACAGCGAGTTCAAGTGAGCACGGAAACTGCGAATAGCTGTAGTACGGAAGACAATCAGATAAGTAGTTAGCCTAAAATTTTATAGTTTAACCATAGTTTACAACCATATAATCTCTCTAAAGTACAATCTCCAGATAGCCATCACCATTTAGCATTTCACCTAACATATATACTGCATTTAGCATACACTGACAGTCGCAGTACCAATACTGCAACTAAATAATTGTACATATTGTAAATATTTTCACCTGTATTTCAAACATAGATTTTATAGCCTAAGTGTATTGGATCTGATGATGATCGCTTGACGATCGAAACTGGTCATCCTAGTGTTTTATTAATCTCATGTAATTTATTTCAGGATTAGGGCATAACCCATCTCTTTTGGGTACATTCGTGTTGACCGACTGAAAAGCACTAAACTCTTGGAATGGAATGAATGAAGTCCCCATCTAGTGGCGAGGATATGAACTGTGCCGGATGCCGAAGGCTGTCGCACTCACCTGGGGGCAATGATTAAATGAATGACAGATGAAATGAAATTATAGTGGAGCATGTTGCTGGAATGAAATTGTGACAGGGATACCCGGAGAGAAACCTGCCTGCCTCCGCTTTGTCCAGCACAAATCTCACATGTAGTGACCGGTATTTGAACCACAGACCCAGCGGTGAGAGGCCGGCGTGCTGTCGCCTTTGTCACGGAGGCTATGTAGTAACATTTAAATAACCTTTATTAAATATTGAACAACCATCGTTTAACGCCCTCATACTACTGTGCATTTAACAAGTAGTTCCGTGAAGAACTATACAGCCTATTTTCATATATCCTACTTATGTTAATTTCCTTTATCAACTTACAAAATTTCAGGTTGATTGCTGTAATAGATTCGTAGATATTGAGAACCGACTAAATATTGCGGATGGTCGCCATGTTGGATTTTTATATATGTTGGTCTTAGAATTATGTACTGTTACATGAAGAGTAATGTGTACATGATTAGGACACAAGAAGTAAAATCGAGATTTTAAAATTTTGCACAGCTGCCATCTTGTGGTTATGGAAACAATTGAGAAAATAGATGCCAGTGGATTAACATTTGTATAAGGATTTACCGTACCAAGTGTCACTGCACTCGGATGGTTAAATTGCGAGAAACGACCATGTGAATATTTATATTTCGCGTCGCCGCCATGTTGGATTTGTGATCACCAGGTTATTGAAAGTCCGATAGGTGAACTTATGTTCATAGCCCCTATGAACATTAACAAATTCAGTTTAATTGCTGTAATAGATTCGTAGATATTGAGATCCATCTAAATATTTCAGATGGTCGCCATGTTGGATTGTTATATGTAGACTATAGGCCATAGAGTCATGTACCATTAAAGGAAAATTATTGCGTAGGTTCATTATTCAAACTTTCACTTCGATCGCATGATTACGACACAAGAAATAAAAACTTAATTTTAAAATTCGCACAGCCACCATCTTGAGGTTATGTAAACAATTGAACTAAATTAGACACTAGTGCGTTACAATGTGTATAAACATTTGCTGTACGGAGTTTCAGTGCGTTTGAATCACTAAATCGCGAGAAAGGTCTATTTAAAATTTTCAAATTCGCTTGACCGCCATATTCGTTTTGTAGTTAACCGCTTTCTGAATGTATTATAGATGAACTTCCAATAGTGCCCTTTATCTCTGTACACAATTTCAGGGTGATGCCGTTATTACTTTCAGAGATATAGAATGCCGTTGAAATATTTCGCACAGTCGCCATCTCGAGGTTATGTAAACAATTGAACGAAATTTTATATCGGTGCATTACACTGTGTATAAACATATACTGTACCAAGTTTTATTGCGTTTGGTTGGTTAAATCGCGAGAAAATTCTATTTAAAAGTCGCAAATACGCTTGGCCCCCTTGTTGGTTTTGTAGTTACCAGGTTTTCAAATGCCACATAGGTGAACTTCTAGTAGCTTCCTTTATCACCCTACAATATTACAGGGTGATATCGGTAATAGTTTCGGAGATATTGAATGCTGGTGAAATATTTCGCACAGCCGCCATGTTGGATTGGTGAGACGTAACAAAATTTGAAGGGCACGGTCGGGGTCTCCCGGAATAGTGCTATAAATTTACCGAGTTTCATTGAAATCGCTCCAGCCGTTTAGAAGTTATTAGGGGGGCACACACCATCTCACACACACGCAGACAGACACACGGACAACAGGTGATCTCATAAGCCTGATTTTTCATAAATGAAAATAGGCTAAAATGAATAATAGTATGCTAAAAATACATCAAACTTGGTAGCAATTGTCATATCCACAGTAAGTAATATTGTGCAAACTACCTATCATGCCATGAGTAAGAGTAAAAGTAACAAAACAAACTGTAATCATTTCAAATAATAATAACAAAACAATTTTTAAACACACCAGTATTTCAAGTTCATGCCGTGTCTTGTGAGGGGTTTCACCTAGCAACACCAAGATGGTAATCAGCGAGCTCTTGTTGTCAATTATGGAACCGACAAAGGAGTAGCGAATGGTGCGCTACCTAAATTCTTATCTAGTGCAGCTGCGGTACTTAACTGCGAGAGGTAAACGCTCAACAGCCTTTCACCTCCCTATAAAGGCTTCCAAAAAGATTGTATATTGGCAATCATGGCCTAGCAATTACAATTCAGGTACATTTATAGGTTTACGCTGTGTCTTGTGCGGGGATTCCTTGGCTGTGAAAGAAGAACTACCAATTTTATACAGATATGTTAGCGCAATTGGCCAGTGCGATTTATAAGGCAAACTTAATAACCTAAAGGGAGAGTCGGTAGAATACGTCACAGTAGTATGTGAATGTAGGTTGTACATAATGGTAGAAAACTACCAAAAGCAGTTAAATATTTGCAAACTGAAGAATTCAACTCACAAAAAATAAATCTTTCAACAGTAAGATAGCTTACCGTACAAAATAGATACAATCATACCTTGGTAAACCGTCGTAAAGATCCAATAAGCGACGCAGAGACTAAAAAATTAGACTCAAAATCACGATCGTTTCAGACCCCACTATCAACCTCTATAAATAATACAGTTCATGTTCACGTGTAGCAATGCAAGGAGCAATGTTCGGTGGGAACCACGAACCCCGCGTTTTAAGGCCCTAAAACGAACGGTTTTCGAGATATTGCAAGAAAACTATACCCGCTCTGCGAAATTGATAAACGTTGTGATGGCGACGCCATTTCACGAGGCCTCATTCTGCTTTCATTCTGTCTCTGTAGGAGATAATATTTGCATGAAGGAATAACAGACTGTTAAACAGATAGACGTCAGTACCGAGAATTCCGTACGAACATGCCACTATCTGTATAAAAGAAAAGACTCTAAAATGTGGTATTGATTCTGTCCGCAAAACAGAAAAATCAGATAAAGTATGGATAAAACCAAGAAAAATACTATTTTTAGCCAACTTTCGATTTTTGCAAAAAATGAAAGTAGACTTATGAGATCTACACAGGGCCAAAAATTGTGTGTGTGTCTGTGTGTGTGAGAGTGTATGTACTTTGATGTCTGTCCCCCCCCCTATCAATTCGAACACGGTGAAACCGAATTGAACGACATTTGGTACAGAGGTAGCACTAGCAAAGGGCACCTCAGTGTCATGTTTTATATCGCCGCCATCTTGACGGAAACGTAATGACGGCCACCCAAATGTTCAAAGCTTAAATCAAATTACGACTAACCTAATCATCCGATCTCTACCAAATTTTGCAACAACATGTATCTGTATGGTGAACGTCTTTTGACTCAACTACAAGGTCATCACCCCAATAGTTTGCATATGGCGGCCATGCCATCTCTGTTAGGTTTTACTGCACTGCACTCCTGTTGGTAGGACTTGGGGAATATCTTAACCAGGGGTTTTCAGGCCCTACGATCCAGTTACCATCGAGGGATTTCAACAGGTAAATGGATGGTATTTTCGGGTACAGTACCTTCCTTCAGGCCAGGGCCGCCTCCTTCCCTCTTCCTTGACTTTCCCTCCCATTCTTCCCATCCCGTCCCATCCCTCATTAGGCCTCCTGTTCGTTTGCAGGTGAAGCCGCCTGAGCGAGGCGCTAGTTCCGCCTCCCCAGTTGTATCCTCGACCCGATGATAAGCTCAGGACATTGCCCGTAGAGGCGGTAAAGATGGGAACCCTCGTTGAATCCGTGGGAAAAGCCTACCTGGAGGGTAAACTGACTACGAACGAAAAACGAATTTCGGTGTACTGTAGAATGTTTCTGGTAGGTTCAATTTGTTAACCCGCTGTGTAGCCACGCTCATTATATCATGCACCACGACCTCGAGGGAAGCTGCAGCCAATCCAGAGATCGTAGGTTTGAATCCCGGCGCTGACAATATCCTGAGTATGTTTTCTTCCCCGGGTTCCTCCACATTCCCTTCAGGCAAATGGTGGGATAATACCCTCCCGTCCCTGTCCCTATTTCATCTATACACACTACTACAGTCATCACATAAATACAAGTTATCAGACAAATTCAAACACGTCTAACTTCACGGGACTAATAATGAAGATGTTCCAAACTTCCAAATGCCTAATTTTAATTTTGTTAGGACTTCAAAATGATCCGACGTTTTATATGGATGTTTAGGACAGATTGCGCTGGATAATGAAATGGTGCCTTACGGTCCGTCCACACGTCAGCGACTTACTTGCGCGGTATAGTTTGTGCAAATCAGACGGAACACTGTGCAGCGTGCACACTGCGCGAGTAAATTTGCTCAAACTTCAGTACGACAAGCCGGCCCCGTGGAGTTGGGGTAGTGCGCTTGCCTCTCACTCGGAGGCCCTGGGTTCGATTCCCGGCTCCGTCAGGGATTTTAGAAACAGACGTGAGGGCTGAAACGGGGTGCACTCAGCCTCGTGAGGACCATTGACAGTGAGGCAGCGCCCTGATCACGAAAACCAAGATTAACGGCCGAGGGGACCCGATGCGCTGATCACGCATCACCCCAATATCTGCAGGCAGCGGTTGCTTGGTAGGCCTAGGCCCTTAACGGGCTGTAGTGCCAGTTTTTTTTTCTTTAGTACGACAAAGTTTGACTTCGGAGTAGGTGCTATCACAGCATTGTGGGCAAGTGACGATTTACTTTTGTTACAGTATTTTTTTTTACTGTTTGCTGCTAAAGAAGAGGAGAAGTAAACGTTGTAGATCAAAATGGAGAAAAATTGGCTATTGAAATGAAATATATATTCACATGTAAATTTATTGAACGACTTAAGAGAAGATCCAGATGATTGGCGTAATTATTTAAGAATGGATGAAAACGCATATACAGAATTGCTTTGTTCGGTAACGCCTCTAATTGAACGTCAAAATACTGTGATGCGCGTATCTATATCCTACCTATCTATCTCCTCACGAAAGACTGAGTTGCACTTTAAGGTTCTTAGCTACAGGAAGATCGCATAGGGACTTGAGATTTATGACGGCAATTTCTCATCAAGCTTTGTCTATAATTCCACACACATGCCGAGCCATTTACAAGGTTTTAAGCAAAGAATTCATGAAGGTACGTTAGTCAATATTTATTTATTAAAGACAAAATGCTTATACAATAATTGCGTAGTCGGTAGCATGCTGAGCTTCTATGCCTAAGATAGGTTCATACCCGGCCGAAGCCGAAGCCGTCGGATTTTTTAAGAGCGTTAAAAATTCCTCAGTATGCCTTCCTTCGGAGGGGAAGTAAAGCCGGCGGTCCCATGTCATAGATTTATGGCATGTTAAAGAACCTTCCACTAATTGCACCTGTGTGAAGCTAAATTGGATAGGTTAAGAATGTAAACAACGCTCTTAGGTTTCTACGTTCGTTGCCAAGAGCCGACTGCGGTGACGTCTAGTAGCAAAGTTCTGAACTTGGCCTAGTAGTCGTTGACGATGGCGCTTGGCGGCAAAAGTAAGAACTAGCCTATTTGAAAAATTCTAAGTTGCAGTACTTAAATTTAAAAAACAGATACGCACTAATACAGTCAACACAATTAACACCGGTTATCAGACAGATTCTACACACACCCAAAGTACACGGGGCTGCATCGCCGCGTAGTCGCAGCCCCTAAACTTAAGAACCAACCAAATATGGGTTAAACAGGTTTGTAACTTTTTACAAAATCAGCAACGCTGTTTCGCGCAGCACTATCTAAAAGTATGCTTTGAGTATAACACGGCATTTCTGGTGAATAGTTTATCGCGGTGTACGGAGGCATATTTTGTGGATTGTACACTGACACTGATGGGATAGATGGCAGAGAACTGTTGTTATAAGCAGGCACGTTTAAGGCATCTGCCTCGTAGGTAAATATACACAAGAACTTCTGTTTAGGTTCCCTAATTCAGCTTTAAAAATAGCCTCATTATTTTTTTTCGCATAAATGCGTTGATCATTCGGCAAATGTCGAAGCTTATGAGCTTTCGACCATAAATGTCGTGTTGATCGTCATCTCTTCTTTCTGTTAATTGTTTTCCAATACAAGTTAGTATGCTGTCTACTTCTACTGCTCTTTCTCTCTTCCTCTTGAGTTGTCTGGGCGGTAAGGGTGTGGTCTTGGTAGGAGATAACACGCCTAAGCCAGAATGTGGACGATCCTGTACAGAATTGCTTGCTGACGATTGTGATGGTGGGTGAGGATCTGCGGTAGAGTTATTCGTTACCGAATCTGTGTCACTTTCACCCTGAAAAAGAAATAATTTTGTAGGTTCCAAGGTCGCAAGAGGAATGAAGACAAATAGCACGAGAATTTGAGAATAGATCGAATATCCCTCATTGTTAGGGTGCCGTTGATGGCTAGCACGTCAAGATTGTACCACCGTCAGAGAGTGGTTTGTATTTTTACAATTTGTAAAGGATTCCATAGCATGATACTGATGGCAGTCGTCAGTGCAAATTGTGAATTCATTGTATGTGACTTTGGTGTGAATGGAAGAATTTCCGACGGAAGAAACAGTATTTTACAATAAACTGAAAAATAATTCTTTATGTATTCCTGGCCTGCAACGGCTGAATAATTCAGATAAAATCCTCAACTATGTGTTTGTAGGCGACGAAGCATTTTCCTTGACTTCAAAATTTTTTAAACCTTTTAATGAAAGGGAGTTAACAAATGAGCGTAGAATATTCAATTATCGTTTATCAAGAGCAAGGCGCACTGCAGAAAATGCGTTTGGCATCCTATTGGCATCTAGATTTAGAATTTTTCATGGCAGTATTAATTTGAAACTTGAAAATATAGACATTGTAGTCATGACGTGCTGTGTGCTTCATAACTTCTTAAGAAGAAAATTTTCTACCACCTACACACCAATCGGAAGCTTGGACTTTGAAGACTCTATATTAGGCACACTGTTGTTAGGGTTAAGAACAAGTGATTCTAATCTGACTGATTTAGAATGTGGACGGTACAGAAGCAGTTCCAGCAATGTCAAGGAGATTAGAGAAGAGTTTTTACAGGTAGCTTATTTCAATAATGAAGGCAGTGTTCCCTGGCAGAGCAGATTGTGTAATGTAAATAATGGATAAATATCTTCAATAATGAAGTCAGTGTTTACCGACCGAGTGGACTGTGTGAACTGCAGTAATAAACTCAATAAAACGTATTATGTTACAACCCGTACCTCAAAAAAGACTTTCTTCAAAATTGGAGATTGTTATTCGAGGGGTTTCTTGGTTGTAGTACCACAAGGCAGGAACATAAACGTCTTCTGTGGTGGTACCTGCCTTCTGTGAGACTTTCTCCTTGTCTTTTCTTTGCGGCAGGAACTACTTTTTTTGTCACTGAATCTCTGCGCTTGGTGCTATCTGTACAGATAAAATGGGAAGATATGTTAGTAGTGACCACTAGCGTACGGTACTGTATACATTTCACAGAACTGAACTGATTAGAAAAACGTAGAAAGACATACGTTATAAAAAGTATTCCTTCCTTTAATGTGCTATTTTATACGACCGAAAATGTGTAAAAAAACTAAAGTTCATTTATATTTATGTACACCATTTATACAACTGTGTTCTAAAAATAAATAAATAAATAAAATAAATAAAATATAAATTTGACTGCTCATTCTGGATATACTGTATAACTAACATAACATAATCCTACTTACCTCTTTTAATTTTTCTATCAGTTTTTCGTATGCGGCATTCTTTTTATTCCTGTCACAATACTCCTTGGATTTAACTTTCCAAAGGCATGATAGAGACCTGTAGAGCTCGATAAATTCCACCGTCGGATTTTTTAAGAGCGTTAAAAATCCGTCAGTATGCCTTCCTTCGGGGGGAGGAGTAAAGCCGGCGGTCCAATATCATAGATTTATGGCATGTTAAAGAACCTTCCACTAATTACACCTGTGTGAAGCTAAATTGGATAGGTTAAGAATGTAAACAACGCTCTTAGGTTTCTACGTTCGTTGCCAAGAGACGACTGCGGTGGCCTTTAGTAGCTAAGTTCTGAACTAGACCTAGTAGTCGCTGACGGTGGCGTTTGGCGGCAAAAGTAGGAACTATTTGAAAAATTCTAAGTTTCAGTTTGTACTTAAATTAAAAATCAGATACACTCACTAATACAGCCATCACAATTAACACCGGTTATCAGACAGATTCTACACACACCCAAAGTACACGGGGCTACATGACCGCGTTGTCGCAGCCCCTAAACTGAGGAACCAACCAACAAACTGTTTTGAACAATTTCTTATATCGGACATTATTGTTTATGCCTAATTTATTTAACCGCACTGGAAAGTATTTCAAGTTTCAGCTAAGGCGAGGCTTGAGCTAACGTGTCTACACGCACCAACTGCACTGCGCAACTTAGTTTGCACAAGTAAAATCTTTGGGGCTGCGACGATTGCACAAGCCGCGCTTATTGGCTTGCACGTGCTACCGTTTTCCCGTCCATACGTACAAGCTTTCCTCTGCAAACTGGTTTGCACAAGTGTGCTTGAGGGAAAGCCTGCACGTGTGGACGGCCCTTAATCTGCTGAGCTACCACCCGGAGTAGGACTAGTTAGCCTACTTTTCACATTTTGCAAAAATGAGGAAAAAGTAGACTTATGAGATCGATCCGGGAAAATGTGTGTCTGTCCGTCTGTCTGGCTGGCTGTGTGTGTGTGTCCCACCCCTATCAACTCCTAAACGGCTGCAGCAATCAAAACCAAATTTAGTATGAGTAAAGATGTGCACCGGAATAGCACACGTCCATCTTTGAAAATGATGTCAGTGCTACCAACTGCTTAAAAACGCACTAGAAATTTGAGCTCCATGTTGGATATCTTGCAAGGTATGCATGGGAGCTATTCCAAAATTGGCACACATGTAGATAATACTATTTTAGTTTAATTTCCACGAGGCCAGCCATGACAGTGTTGCCAAAATAATTTTAAGCCTTCTGATAGGTCCAATGTTTAAATGCATATAACTTCTACACTATCGATTGGATTTCAACCAAATTTTGTATGTAATATCTGTACATAAACAGATGTGACTGAGCGTATTCTTAAGAGCCACCAGGGCTGCCAACTGTTAATAATTGCTCTCTCTATTTTTTTTAATCCAAATACCAATATATCAGAAAGTATGCAAGCCAACAGCTTTAAACTATGCACACGTATATTCTGACATTTTAGATTAATTTGGAGTAACTTATATACGTCAGTTCTACCAACATGATTATAAGCCTGCTGATAGTACCAATTTTTAAATACATGTAACTTCTATACTATCAGTTGGATTTCAACCAAATTTCGTAAGTGCAATGTGTACCATAACAGATATGACTATAAGTATTGTTAAGAGAAATCAGGGCTGCCAACTGTTAATAAATGCTGCCTATATTCTTTTTACCCTAATATCAATATATTAGAAAGTATGCAAGCCAACAGCTCTATACTTTGCACACGTATAGCACCTGACATTCTAGATTAATTTGGAGTAATTAATACAAGGCGGTGTTGCCAACATGATTCTATGCCTGCTGATATGTCCAATTTTAAAATACATGTAACTTCTATACTAACAAATGGATTTCATCCACAATTGGCACAACAAGATATCATAATAAGTCAGATTATTTCTGACCAGCACACGCATGGTATTGTTGGCAACATGCTTTTACGCGTGCTGATAGATCCAGTGTCTAACTGCATGTAACGTCCATTGGACTTCAACCAAATTTTGTATTCTGTACCTTTAGAGGTGGAACTAAGAATATATTCAGTCACCAGGGCTGCCAACTGTAGTGCTCTATTAGGCTACATTATACCAGGTATATTTTGAACCAATTAGATATTTCGATATTACCAACTTAATTTCGTCATTACTCTAGATAGGTTCATATACTGTAGAATAATCATTGGCATGAAAAGTAGGCTGTATAGTTCTTCACGGAACTTCTTGTTATATTCTTTTAAGTTTTCATGAAATATATTCATTTAAATATATTTTGGAGATAGAATGCCTTCATCCCTACCATACTTTAGTTGAAAGTCATAGAGATTTGCTGTAAATGCGACTTTTAACTTAAGTACAGACGCTGCTATGTGAAGACAGTTCAAAGTTTGTGTGTAATTGTACGCATTGATCTTTTACGCCTTCGTAACTATCGACCATTTACTTCCGGGCCAACTGGTCCAAGAATTTTTAAAGAGGTGTTACTCCTCTATCACTCACCTCTTTGTCCTGGCTTGTGACATGCAGAGCCTGGCTTCCCATACATTGGGTCCAGGTTGGCGGGTTTATTATGATTATTATTATTATGATTATCTCATATGTTAACCATATCCTTAAGTATGCATTCTTTCGGAGGGGAAGTAAAGCCGGCGGTCCCATGTCATAGATTTATGGCATGTAAAATATCATTTCACATAAACTTGTGTAAAGCTAAATTGTTAGGTTAGATTTCGTCGCAACGCTCTATCAAAGTTCCAACGTTCACCACTAGGTATCATTGATATCCGATGGCGAAAGTTGACACTACTTGAAATTGAACGGAACTTGTAGCTCACCTTAATAAGGGTGTCCGCTGGACGCAGCTACAGACTCAGGCGAGCCGAACATGTCCTCGGACACTCCCGGCACTAAAAGCCATACGATAGATAGAAATAGACCATATCGTTGGGTACAATTCACCATTTCATCGGCATTTGTTGCAAGATGGAGTGGAGTTCTCTATACTGGTAAGCTGAGGAACGAACGAACCATGGAGCAGGTCTCTAAAATAACTAATTTTTGCATACTGGTATGCAGATTATGGTGGAGCCCCAATTTATCGAGGTTGGCCTTCAGCGACTTCGGTATGATACCTGTGGAAGATATTATGATAGGCAATACTGTGACAAATTCCTGTCGCCTCTTCAGCCAGATGCATGTAGTTCTTCACTTTCTCAGCATAACTGTGCTATATATTATGCGAGTGAGGGACTGCGATGTCTTAGAAGAGTTTTCTACTGCATTTTATCAATAAGGATAAAGTCTGGCCTGTTTGCTGATATAGGTCTATCTGTGATCGCTGACCTGTCCCAGAATAACTTGTGCGTATCGTTCTCCAGAACAGCATCAGGGATATGTTGATAGTAAGGCAGAACATTATTACTTAAGGAGTGCTTCTTTGCCAGGTTAAGGTGGATTATCTTCGCTACTTGGTCATGCCTCTTCAAGAAGGTCGTAGATTAAATTGTTGTACAGCCCTGGTAGGTTAATACTGAGTGCTAACACTACCTAAGGGAAGATGATGAGAGAGAAAATGAGGTGGGTATAGGAGTGGAAACAATTTTAGGCAGAGAGGAGGAGAATCCAACACAAAACAGAAAGAAAGGTACGATTTAGAAAGAGGTTCCACTGCACGAAGCCTGTGAAGTACCTAACGTGTGCGGGGACTTGTGCAATGCCAACGGGGCGTGCAGCGTGAGCTGAGGTCACCTGCAAGCAATCGCTAAGTGCTCTTTCCCTCCCGAGCCGGTATTCTGGTACTATGGGGGAAGGGTGATACTCTAGCAAGGCAAGGTATCCCAAAAGGAAAGGATCTAAGCACTTTCTTTTCAAAAGGGTGAGATTTTAGAAAGCTTTCTGAAATGCTAGAAGGATTTGATTTTGTCGTGATATTTTTCTTACTATACACTGTTGGATCTCCGACAGAACGGAGATAGTGAAGATATAAAGAACTCTAGTGCTTTTAGCAATGTTTTTATTATTGTTAGTGGAATCTTTAAAGAGTACCAATTGTTGCATCTAAAGCAGGCTAAACTCTTACCCAGCAGAGTGGCGACTAAAAGTTTAGAACAGAGGAAAATCCTCAAACCTAACTTAAACAAAACCAAAATTTTGAACGGTACGTTATAAGTCAGAAAGAAAATCTCTACAAGTAGGAAGCTGGCAGAGCAAGCTATACTTGCCATATTAGTTTACCAGAATTAGCTGTAATAGCTAAGAGAAACTTTGCAAATATTTTTATTGGAAGTTTTGTTTTAAACGCAACAAGTGATAGATTTTTTATTAATTCAGTGATTGTCCTTTTCTTTGAATAGAAAGTAATTTTAGGAGAAGAATCAGGGTACAGAAGGTCCTGCCTAACCGTTACTCTAGCAAGAGAGAGAGAAACAAAATAATGAAGGATTTATTTAACAAATTGAGAAAGTTTGAGAATAATAGCAATTGAGCTATTTCAAGTTGAAGAAAGAAATTACGGTTTAACAACTTGGAAGTCTACGACCCCTATTTGTACAAAAAAAACTTACAATAGTTATTTAACAAGCGTTTAATTAAAAGGTTTTAGACCTGTTAGTTTAATTATAAAAGATCTACAGTTTAGTATAACATTTTGTTAAATTAGTTACGTAGGATACAAGCACTATTAGAATGCCCTTATGGCAAGCGAAAAGGCTATAAACAAATAGATTAAATTCCTGACCGTAGCAGGAGAAAAGAAGAGAATTACAAGCGGAGGTGACCGCTATTATTTAAACGGAAGTTAATAAAATTGTTACATTGAAAAGGGTCAGGTCGTATTAATGAAGCCTGGATGAAAAAAAAATCAGGTACAAAAGTTTAACAATTAGAAGATTACCAATTCCTGGACCAGCAGGATAAGAAAAAAGAAGATTAATAAGTAGTTTCTATAACTACTGCTATTGACGCAGGATTGAATAAGCGATACATTCAAATTGGGCAGGTCACCTTTTGTGAAGCCTGGATTATACCTTTAACAATTGGAAAATTAGAACTTCCTGATTGCGGCAGGACAAAAATGCTTATTAAAACGTGGATTTGACCACGGTTGTTGAAACAGAATGAAAAAATTTGACATAAAGCAAAGTTGGGAAGGCGCTTAATGTTAAGCGAGGCCTCATTGAAAATGACTAGTTAAGTGACTAAATTGTTAGTAACAAAAAGGGGATCAGGAGAATAGGAATTGTAGGATAAAGTCCTGGCCAGTTTTATTAATACGAATGAATCGCGACGCGGTAGATTGTTGAGCGGACACTGTTTTTGAACTAAAGTTTGTTGATAGATTGGAAAATTTCACTATTGCAGTAAGATGGGTTCATCATGTTACACTT
Source organism: Meconema thalassinum (assembly GCA_946902985.2). Lineage (NCBI taxonomy): Eukaryota > Metazoa > Arthropoda > Insecta > Orthoptera > Tettigoniidae > Meconema > Meconema thalassinum. Next base: position 595,252,583 of record OX336388.2, on the reverse strand, counting down.
TGACGGGGTTTAGAAATATGTAGTCTTGATATGGCAGTTTATGACTTCATTGAGTTTGACTTGATTAAGTTTATTGCGATAGAAAGGTTTTGGATTGCAGTTTTTAGTTCTATTTCACTTAAAGTTTTGATAATTTAGACAATATGAAGTATAGTTCACACGGTTGACAGTTTAATTGGAATGGAAAGTTCAAGAAATGTAGTGACAGTTAAATAGAGCGGTAATAATCCCTCGAAGGCAAGTTAAGTTTTAGAAGGTTATTGAGTGGCATAAATCCCTCGTTGCTGGAAAGTATTCCCTTACTTGGTAGAGAAAATGCTAGATTTCATGACTAGTAGAAAGCCTTGTTGGCTAAGAAAAGCGGTTCCCACGATGGGCAGATATTTCACAATTTTGTGAAATTCCAGCATTGCCTATAACATTTAGTAAAAGCATTCCAAATATTGATTAGAAACCCTTTTTAAAATGTTTTAAAAGTTCAATGTAGGTGGTTACTTAACTTGCATGATGCATGAAGTTGAAGTCTCCTTTGACCGATATACAAAGAAATCAGTCATGGTGCCGATTTTAAAATTGCCTCATAGAGAGAGAAGGCTGGCCTCTAAGAGAGAGCACCAAACTGTACACTCGAAGTTCGAACTAGAAGTGAGAACGAGCAGAGAAGCTCACGAGGGAGCTAGGTAGGCGAGGAGGAGGGGGAAGAAAACAAAGGAACATACAGCAGAGTGGGAAACATTAGACAGTAAACACCCTTTACAAAATAAATCGTCTTTGTGAGGTAGGGTCTTCAAGGAGATGTTATCTGACGACAGCGGCGAAGTTTGTTGGAGTGGTATGTAAATCCTCTTGAGCTCAATAAGTCCGAAGAACTTCGGTGGGTTGCCGCATGTTGAGCCAGTGAAGTTTTCACGGAATAAGCAACTGAAACAAACTCAAGAACACAATAATTGCATGATCAAAGGAAAAAGGAGATGCAAAGGGATCACTGTTGGTGTCTGTGGGAAAAGAAGAAAAAAAAGAATCAATGAATGAAAGAAAGAAAGAAAGAAAGAAAGAAAGAAAGAAAGAAAGAAAGAAAGAAAGAAAGCAATAGCTAACTCTGACTAGACGTGTATTCCAAAGAATACACCAACCCCTGTGATATGCTGGATGGTCTCCGATTCGCTATGGCATCTCCTACATTAGTCATCTGGCATGTCTGCCTTAATTACGGTATGTATTTAGGTGGTTCTTTGTTGCCACTATTTGATCTTGTATCGCCATCATGAACCCCTCGGTCTCAGGAAATAGATCCGCATGGGTCAGCCAGCTGTTCGACGCATGTATGTCGACATATTCTTGACTGAGATCATGCGGATGACGGCCGTGCATTGCTTTCTGAGTCCACTGTTGAAGCTTGTTGATTATGTGCTCTTCTGAAGTAGCTAGCTGCACATCCCTGGCATGGAGAAGGTCCAATAGCCTGATGCAGGGGAGTGTTCGTCTTGATCAAAAAGTAGGCCTGAAGATTCTTCACCTGCTTGGCATGTAGGTGTATAATATCGGTAAGCGCGCGTCCACCTCTCTGGTGTGACAAAGTCAGTCGTTCAACTGCTGACTTCGGGTGCAGACATCTGTGTTTCGTTAAGGTGGTGCGCGTCTTAAGAATATTTTCTAGGTCTGTCTGTGTCCATTTTACTACACCAAACGTGTAAGCCAGTACTGGAATGGCATATGTATTGTTGGCGATGAAGATTTTCCGTCCATTCAACTTGGATTTCAGAATCATGTTGAAACGTTGATTGTACGTCGCTACTGTTTGGTCTTAATGATCTTGTGATCAATTCTCTTTGACCGTTGGAAACCAAGATAATTGTTGATACGTAACTACATGATAACTGACCGATGTGATTCGAGAAGTTGTTAGCTATGCTATCTATTGCTTTATATTTGAGGCGCTACTCGTTCTAGAGAAATGAAACGCACCCGCAGTGGAGTAGAAGAGATGTAATTGAGGAACTCGACCTGTATTATTGCGATATCGAGAGGCTTTTTTAACGAGAGATGAATAAAGTCGGCAGACATGACGGAGAATATGTAAAAAGGGTCTTTGAAAAGTTGCTTTCACCGTGCGAGATTATAATATTTAATTGACTGAAGATGTTATTGGAGATATGACAAGATGCGGATGAGATTCTGATGCTGGGATGAAAATGTATGGAAATTTATTATGTAATCTATCCTGAGATCTTCCAGAACGTCTCCCAAAGCTAAGTGGTTTTATATTTTCTTGGTGAAAAGCAAAGGTTTAAGAAGTGCCTTTTCTATGAAGGAATAACATCATGTATTTCAGTGTTAAAGTGTCCCAGATTCTTCGACAGTCAAGTTAGATTGGAGATTGGCTTGCTTGTTGTTTGTTTATTAATTTGTGTCCTCCTTCTTTTATATTCACGTAACGTAGAGATGAATCGTGTTGTTGTTTGGGTTGTATTTATTTATGTTTTGTTCGTTGCGGTTCATAGTTTCTTCTTTGTCTTATTTTCTTTTCGTGATTTTTGGTTTTGTCCGTCATGAAACGTGATCGTAATCTATGGGCGGTATTTCTTATTAACCTCTACCCCTTGTATCAGTATGGGATGCTACTTGGACCTTGAGGGGTTAGTAATGTTTGTGTTTAATTGTAATTTGAGCCTAGACGTAGCAGTGTGTGGTGTTTACACATTGGCTGACTTCATCAGTCTTAATAGTGAGAACACACACAATGTTGGTTGTTATTTTATTTAGGGTTTTACGCTATGTCTGTCATCTGTGCTCCCTTATGGCTAACCCTCTGGGTTTTAATTGTTTCGTCCTTAAGGGCTGGGCAGACATTTCTTCGTAAGCGTATTTGTTTTTGTCTCCTGTTCGGTCGACCAGTGCTCCTTGGAATTTCCCTCTTTCTTTCGTTTCCCATAAGGAGTGGACGGACAGTAGAACCTGTATGTACCGAAAGGCTTCTCATATTATTATCACGTTTCTAGACATGTATTTAAGGGTGGGTTAATGTTTTGTTTAAGTGGGAGCTTGACTGAAAGTTGAGGGTAGTTCTCGCGTTTTGTTTTGTAACTTTCAGTTGAGAAGCAACACGTATTCTCTCTTACGTTTATTAATGAGGTTTATCAGGTTTTCTTACTGTTAGTGACGTGGATGTTTATGGCATGGACCCGGGCCTGTTATCTATGTTCATTTTACTGTTGGTAAGATGTCTGAATCTCATACTTCGTCCGGATAGAAATTTTATTCAGGTGGTTTATGAAGTTGGGTTATGTTTGGTCGAGGGGTTGATGTTGTTATTTATTTAAGGGTTATGTTTGTATATATATTTTTATTTTGGGTTTTCTTGTTTTGTTGATTGCTTTCTGTAGTCGTGGATGTTTTGACCGATAATCCTTTACTGCAGTTTTGTTGGTGATACCTTTTGTTTTTAATTTATAAAGGGGTTTATTTAGCTTGTACGACTTCATATGCTAGTTAGAATATTTCTTCTGGTTACTTCTGTAATCAGCCTTTGGTGGGACGAAAGTATTATTTTGTATTTATTAATTTTAGCATTCCCTTTGATTTCATACTGTAATTTTGATGTGATCTCCAATCTAACTGGTGTAAGGCTTCTCTGTTCGTCTTTTATATCTTTATTGTGTTTTTGATATTTATGCTATTGTTTCCTTTTGTTAACCTTGTATATTTTATTACAGCCCCATCACCCATCATTTACCATTTCATGCGCTTCTCACGTCCCTCGTTTACTCTTGTTTTGATATTAAATTTTGTTTACAACCTTTACTCGAGATATGTGGTTTTTAGTAGTTGTATCTCCATCTAGTTCAAAATGTGAAAAAAGTATACAACTGGGTTATTAGATCCACGGCCGGTCCTTTACCGCGCATGCGAGAAAGCTGTTTCGTTTCTCAGTCTGGCCATCGACTGCGTGCGTGGGGTGCGAAGTTGTCTCATTTGTAACTCTCAGTTTCATCCTTGAGCTGAATGTGACATCGATTTTCTATTAAAAATCCTGGGGCTTCTAGCTTTCCCTGTCGGAGAGTAATAGTATGACATTTATCCAACCCAAAGGACATACCGATGTCTGTAGAAAAGGAAGCTGTGATAACAATCAGATTATCTATATGCTTTTCAGAGGGTGCATATAGTTTTATGTCATCCATGTACATCAAATGGGAGAGATGATGGATCACTGTGCCAGAGTGTCTAATTGCAAAGCCACTTCGTGTCGCATTCAATAACGATGATAACGGATTCAACGCAAGGCAGAACCACAAAGGACTCAGACCTTCACCTTGAAAATTGCCTCTCTTGATTGGAATGAATCTTGACTCAATCGAAGTACCACCATGTTGTGTATACAAATTGGTTCCCCAAGATGTCATTATTGTTTGCAATGAATTATCACTGTATCAACTTTATAAATCTTGAGGACTCTGAGTAACCAGGAGTGTGGAACTGAATCAAATGTTTTCCTGTAATCAATGTAGGTCATACATATATAGATTTCGCATCATTTTGTATCTTAGCTCCATAATTACGGCATCAATTACCAGCTGTTCTTTGCATCCTTGAGACTTTTTCACGCATCCCTTCTGTTCCTCAGTCAAAATGTTGTTATACTCCAAGTGCTTGTAGACTTTATGTGCAATGCATGATGTAAATAGTTTATAGAGATTGCATAGGCAAGTGAATGGCCTATTCTTTGCAGGGTCTACAGTTCTTTCACCTTTCGGGAGTAGGTATGTCTTCCCTCGTATCAGGTAGGAGGGTATCAGTTGTGGATGTTCAAGGAATTTACTGCAGTGGCAGGCAAGATGTTCACGTGTGCAGGTGAATCGTTTGATCCAGAAGTTGTGGGTATTGTGTGGTCCAGTGGCTTTCCTATTTTGTGTCTCATTCTCAGCTCGTGTAACATCATCTGTGGTTGAGTCTGTTGTCTGTCAGTAAGATGTGGACCACATTTAAGTCAGCCACCAACTGTTCTTACCACAGCGATCGCTCCAGCATAAATGGAGGTCTGCAAATCACTGAAACAGCTTGATTTGAGAGCAAGATGAGGAGCAAGGATATCCTCATTAATTATTCTCAATGCAACCGCAAGCTTCTTAAAACAGTGCTGCTTTAGATTTGTTGGGTCGCTGAATAGGGTCAGTTTCTTCAAATTCGGCAAGAGATTTCCTAAGTTCATTCTCAAGTTGCTGGCTCGCTGGGTCATCTAAAAATGTACTCATCCACGCACCATCTTTCGTAGCATTGCCATGATGTAGGTCTGATGATCGCCGTTCGTTAGCAGGAGTTGTATTATCTCCATCTCTCACTTGCTCTACTGATTTCAGAGTGTTGCTGGCAGCAATTTCTGTCCGTTGCATATTAAGTTGTTCCACAGGGATGAGTTTCTTCAGTACTATAGCACGACGTTGGTCTGCTATTCTCTGTACCGTTACATTGATTTCAGGATACTGCTGGCAGAATGCGGTATACAGCTTCTGTCTGTACGCGATGGTATTCGCCTCCATACCAGTTATCTGATAATAACAGCGCATGACACATGTATTCATCTCAGTCGTCAATTTCATTCGCTGTCTCGGTCTGCCTGCTCTCGTGGTTGCTACTATGAACAACGGATGTAACATGTTCGGGGTGTTCCCCGATTAGGGCCCACCTGTTCAGCTCCTAATCACCACCGGCTTGCATGCTGTCACCCCCAGTGATGGGTCCAACGGTGCCCCCGACGCTCCTCGGGTAGCGGTCTTTTAGTTCCACTTTTCTTATTTCGTCTCATCATGATGATGGTGTGCCTTTTATACCTACGGCCAGCATATGATTTCGACCGCCCCTAAACTGGGGGATCAGATGTCGTTAGCAGCCACCTGCTGCGGATCAGACGCTGCTGCAGTGATTGTAATTATTATTATTATTATTATTATTATCATCGTCCTCGCATTATTTTAAATTTGAAAGCAAGTACGTATGTATACTTAATAGCTAGAAAAAAAGATTATTATTTTTATTTAGGACTAGCTGAAGTACTTGTTCTACGAACGGCTTTTAGTACTTGCTGGCCTAAATCATTAATATAATCACACATTTGTAATGTAGTTATGTTATTTTCATGTTCCCAACTAACGTGTAGACTACATGCATTTTCACTCAACCAATTATTATCAGAGGTAGGAAAGTGAAAATCCACAGCCTGCATTCAGTCGACCGACCGGGTCAGGGAATGGAATGAATGAAACCCCCATCTAGCAGCGAGGATATGAACTGTGCCGGCTGCCGAAGCCTGTCGCACTCCCCTGGGGCAATGATTAACTGAATGACAGATGAAATGAAATGATAGTGGAGATTGTTGCTGGAATGAAATTGTGACAGGGAAAACCAGAGTACCCGGAGAAAAACTTGTCTGCCTTCGCTTTGTAGGTAGGAAAGTGCGTTTATATATTGGAAATAAATATCAGCTTTTATGTAGTAAAAGTTAAATAACCTTTCTTAAATATTGAGCACCTATTGTTTAACGTCTTCATACTATATTTAAACATATAAACAGTATGCTAAAAATACATACATCAAACTTGGTAGCAATTGTCATATCCGCAGTAAGTAATATTGCGGAAACTACGTATCATGTCATGATAAAGAGTAACAGTAATAGAACAAACTTCAATCATCCCAAGTAATAATAACAAAATCATTTTCAATCACAGCAAATTTTCTAAATTTATGCCCTGTCTTGTGCGAGATTTCGCCAAGTAACTCCGAGATGGTTCATCAGCGAGCTCTTGTGGTCCATTTACGGACCATCAAAGGAGTAGTAAACTGCGCGATACCTCAATTCTTATCTAGAACACCTCCGGTACTTTACTGCGAGAGCTAAACGCTAAAAGAGTCTTTCACCTCCCTATAAAGGCTTCCAAAAATGATTGTATATTGAATTTCAGGGCCAAGCAATTAAAACTCAGCAACTTTTCTAGGTTTACACCGTGTTTTGTGCGAGGTTTCATTGGCCGTGAATGGCAAACTACCAACTTTATTAAAATAAGTTTGCCCAGTTCTGCAGTAAGATTAATTATGAAAACTAAATAAACTAACGTGACAGTCGGTAGACTTCGACACATTTGTCTGTGAAATTGGGTTTCTGATCATGGTTAAAAGCGACAAAAAGCAGATATTGGCCAACAGAAATATTCAGTTAACAAAAAACAAATCTATAAAAAGTAAGAAAGCATACCGTGCAAACTAGAAAGCACTATAACATTGTAAAAAAATTCTCTGGGCACGCCGGAAGGTGGAGGTAGATTTCACCGGGCAAACTAGGGGATAGGCTATAATAGGCAAAAAATGCAGGTTTTCGTAGGAGGATCAGACCTCACTTATTGCAAGAAAGTATTTTAAATTGGAGGTTAATTAACTTTTCTTTTTCGTTTTTGTATGCATATTATTATCACTTCATTGTCTTATGGGGATGGTAACCTTCTTGTCATTTGGGTTTCATTTCTATACTTGTGATCACAATGTCCTTATGCAAGGTTTCGACACTGATGTGTAACTATCTAACGGTCTGTTACGTCTTCACGCAAAATTTTATCTTCCGCAGAGATTTTGGTTGGTTCCTCAGTTTAGGGGCTGCGACAACGCGGTCATGTAACCCCGTGTACTTTGGGTGAGTGTAGAATCTGTCTGATAAACGTTGTGAATTGTGATGGCTGTATTAGTCTGTAATTCAGGTAAGGACTGCATACGGTCAATTTCAAGCAGTACTTCCTAATGTTGCTACCAGATACTACCGTCAACGACACCTAGCTGTGAACTTGGCTACTAGATGCCACCGCAACCAGCAACTCGCAACGAACGTTGGAACTTCCCCTCCAAAGGAAAGCATACTGAGGGATTTTTAGCGCTCTTCGAAAATCCGACGACTTTGGCCGGCTTTGAACCCGCGACCTTGGGCATAGAAGTTCAGCATGCTACCAGTTACGTCACCGAAGCCGCTTCACACTTAGTCAGATGGAAATCTGAATCTGATCTCGTGCAAGTGCGTTGTCATGGTGAAGTCTGATGGCTCATCCTTCATCAATTTCGTAGTGTTGCCAGCCATGGCAAACTCTGATAGCTCTTGGCATTTTCTTATAATTCCGAAATCATTTTTCTCATCCCTTGGCGTAATGATGGGTCATATCAAAAATTCTTTCAGACAAAAGTTTTAGGTAATTATTAGGGGAATATTGTCCATTTTGTACGGTTTTGATATTGTGCCTATTAAGAGAGATATGATTAATGTTTCCCGAAAAACCCACTTTTTCCCACCTCTTTGGTCAATGGTTGGTGCTATAAAAAACTCTTCAAACATACATTTTTGGGCTTTATCCGACACATAGTATGAACTTTGAACGGATTCGATATTTAACATATTAAGAGAGTTATAGCAATATTTCACTTTTTCGAAAAAAAGCCTCCCATTTTCACCCCCTTCGACCGATTTAGCCCAGTAACGAACTCGACCGAGATTTTATAGGTATACATATTCCGTAAAAATTCAAAGTGATTGGTGCAAAATTACGGCAGTTATCGTGTCCACAAGAAACTGATATACATATATACATATACTAGCAGATACCCGCGGCTTCGCCCGCGATCAAGACAATGGGGACGATGCATTATTGCTGATAATTGGTCTATTCTATTACAGCAATCGCGGCTATAGGTGGGTCCATTCTAATTCTGAATATTCTGATACATACAGTATATTGATATGAGCAGCAAAGTGGGAATTTTATAGAGTTGTGAATGTCTGCAGGGTTCGATGTTACATTATGTTAACACATTTTAAAATTACGTTTTTGGTTTTGCCATCTTTTGCTGAGACATAACGATTTTGTTGTCTGGACGCTCGCGAGCACGCCACATACAGTTGCCCATGGGAAACAAGTAGTTCCGTGAAGAACTATACAGCCTATTTTCATATATCCTACTTATGTTAATTGCCACTATCAAGATACAAAATTTCAGTTTGATTGCTTTAATAGATTCGTAGATATTGAGAACCGACTAAATATTTCGGATGGTCGCCATGTTGGATTTTATATATGTACAGTAGGTCCTAGAGTTATATAATGTTACATGAAGATTATTGTGTACGTGTAGTATTCAAACTTCAATCGCATGATTAGGACACAAGAAGTAACAAAGAGATTTTAACATTTCGCACAGCTGCCATCTTGTGGTTATGGAAACAATTGAAATAAATTAGATGCCAGTGGATTAACATTCGTATAAGGATTTACTGTACGAAGTTTCACTGCACTCGGATGGTTAAATTGCGAGAAACGTCCATGTGAATATTTATACTTCGCGTCGCGTCATGTTGGATTTGTGATCACCAGGTTATTTAAAGTCCTATAGGTGAGCTTAAGTTCATAGCCCCTATGAACATAAAAAAAATCAGTTTGATTGCTATAATAGATCCGTAGATATTCAGAGCCGTCTATATATTTCGGATGGTCACCATGTTGGATTGTTAAATGTATAGAGTCATGTACCATTAAAGAAAAATTATTGCGTAGGTTCATTATTCAAACTTTCAATTCGATCGCATGGTTACGACACAAGAAATAAAAACTTAATTTTAAAATTCGCACAGACGCCATCTTGAGGTTATGTAAACAATTGAATTAAATTAGATACCAGTGCATTACAATGTGTATAAACATTTCCTGTACCAGATTTCATTGCGTTTGGAACATTAATTCGCGAGAAAGGTCTATTTAAAATTTTCAAATTCGCTTTTCCGCCATGTTCGGTTTGTAATTAACCAGTTTTTGAAAGTTTTATATATGTACTTCCAGTAGTGCCCTTTATCTTCGTACAAAATTTCAGGGTGATAATGCTAATAGTTTCAGAGATATAGAATGCAGGTGAAATATTTCGCACATCCGCCATCTTGTGATTATGTAAGCAATTGAACGATGTTAGATGTCGGTGCATTACAATGTGTCTAAACATACACTGTACCATGTTTTATTGCGTTGGGTTGGTTAAATCGCGAGAAACGTCTAAAAGTCGCAAATACGCGTGGCCGCCATGTTGGTTTTGTAGTTATCAGTTTTTCAAAAGATACATAGGTGTACTTCTAGTAGTTCCCTTTATCACCGTAAAAATTCCAGAGTGATATCGGGAATAGTTTCGGAGATATTGAATGCAGGTGAAATATTTCGCACTGCCGCCATGTTGGATTGGTGAGACGTAACAAAATTTGAAGGGCACGGTCGAGGTCGCCCGGAATAGTGCTATGAACCTACCGAGTTTCATCGAAATCGCTCCAGCCGTTTAGATTTTATTAGGGGGGCACACACACACACCTCACACACACACGCACACACGCACACACACACGGACAAAAGATGATCTCATAAGCTTTTTTTTTTTTTTTTTTTTCAAAATTGAAAATAGGCTAAAATGGTTTTTGTCTAAATGTACACGTGCTACTGTTAATTGTGTGTCATTGCGCTTTGTTAAAGAAATTGCGAGTATTGTTTGAAGAGGGAACTGCACTCTTGCACACTGGAATGGCAAATCTATCGGAATATCGGGAATTAAAAGTATTCTTACTTAAGCTATTCAGGATGTAATTTGGCCATACTTATTGATGATTTGAGCGTCAACATATCGCTATTAATAGACCTAAAGTTAAATATATCTCACCTTGGCCGCTGATGTACATTATGCCGTCTCTTCCAGTGTTACATCCCAGGGATTGAAATCTCCAACCACCCTGTTGCCTCACATGCCTCTCTAAGTAATTAAAATTCCTGATTGTTGTTCTTTGAGTCTTCAGTTTTTTAACTATTGATGCAGGCCTCCATGTCTTCCTCTCCTGAGCTAATCGTTTCATCTCTACATAGCTACCACACCCTACATGCGAGGCAATCTGTTTAACCCTGGTTTACCCCTACAGTTCTAGTCCGCGACCCTCCCATCCATAACTAAGCTTGCTATTCCTGGGTGTCTTAATATGTGTCCTACCCTCCTATCTCTTCTCTTCATTAGCAGTCGCCAGAAACATCTCTCCTCTCCCACTCGTCTTAATACCTCCTCCTTTGTTACCCTATCTACCCATCTGATCATCATTCTCCCGTATCACCACATTTCAAAAGCTTCATTTCTCCTCTTTTCTGCTGCACCATTAGTACATTAGTCCAACTCAGCAACTTTTCTAGGTTCAAGCCGTGCCTTGTGCGGGGATTCAATGGCCGTGAAACACAAAATACCAACATTATTCCTCAGTAAGTGTAATTAAGAAAAAATAATAATTAACGTGACAGCCGGTAGAATACGACACATTCGACTGTGAATATAGGTTGCTGATCATGGTAAAAAACGAAAAAGAGCAGATCAAAATTGGCAAACAAAAATATTCAGTTTACAAAAAACAAATTTATAAAGAAAATGAAAGCATACCGTGCAAAATAGAAAGAATCTTAATATTGTAAATTAGAGTAAAGATCTGAAAGCTCGCTTACAATAACCAGCTCAAAGAGTATAAAATTAGACTCAAAATCACGATCGTATCCGACCCCAAAAGCCACCACTATAAATAAAATATATCTCATTTTACGCGTATCAATGCGAGGAGCAATGTTCGTGGTAAGAAGTGGGAACCGAACCCCGCGTTTTAAGGCCCTAAAACGAACGGTTTTCGAGATATTGCCAGAAAACTATCCCCGGTCTGGGAAATTTAAGCGGTTGCCATAGTAACGTTGATCTGTTTCTCAGAGGGAACACAGTTATTTGGGAATATCTCTGAAACCGTTCATTTTAGGAACTTAAAAAGTGTGTTTTGGGGTCCCTACAGGACCTCCGACTATTGTTTATCGTATCTGGCGGCTTAAAATGAGCTAATTCCGACCTTTGTACCGACTGTCCATGCTCAGTGCCAAAGGGCCGAAAAAAGTCACTTACAAATTGAATTTTCAAAAACAGCTTCTTAGTGGGCCTCCACATACTCGGATCAACCAACATGCAAAATTTCAGCTTTCTAGGTCTAGTGGTTTGAGCCCTGCGTCGATGAGTCAATTTTGGATGGTCAATGCCAAAGGGCAAAAAAAGTCACTTACAAATTGAATTTTCAAAAACCGTTTCTTAGTGAGACTCTACATACTCGTATCAACCAACATGCAAAATTTCAGCTTTCTAGGTCTAGTGGTTTGAGCCGTGCGGTGATGAGTCAATTTTGGATTATATATAATAGAAGAGACTTTCCAAGTCGATTTGCTCGTAGAAATATGGAATATAGCTCTTCTTGCGCGTATCAATGCGAGGAGCAATGTTCGTGGTTTCCACTTCATAGGAGAATTGGGAACCAAACCCCGCGTTTTAAGGCCCTAAAACGAACGGTTTTCGAGATATCGCCAGAAAACTATCCCCGGTCTGGGAAATTTCAGGGGTTGCCATAGTAACGTTGATCTGTTTCTCAGAGGGAACACAGTTATTTGGGAATATCTCCGAAACCGTTCATTTCAGGAACTTAAAAAGTGTGTCTGGGGTCCCTACAGGACCTCCGAGTAATTTTCTCGTATCTGGCGGCTTAAAATGAGCTAATTCCGACCTTTGTACCGACTGTCCTTGCTCAGTGCCAAAGGGACGAAAAAAGTCACTTACAAATTGAATTTTCAAAAACCGTTTCTTAGTGGGCCTCTACATACTCGGATCAACCAACATGCAAAATTTCAGCTTTCTAGGTCTAGTGGTTTGAGCCCTGCGTCGATGAGTCAATTTTGGATGGTCAATGCCAAAGGGCCGAAAAAAGTCACTTAAAAATTGAATTTAAAAAACCGTTTCTTAGTGAGCCTCTACATACTCGGATCAACCAACATTCAAAATTTCAGTTATCTAGGTCTAGTGGTTTGAGCCCTGCGGTGATGAGTCAATTTTGGATTATATATAATAGACTAGCTGACCCGGCAGACGTTTTCCTGCCAATCAAAGAAAGTGTTGTAATTTTGTTTCTTGAAGTGCTTTTGGATACACAACATTTTTTCAATTTCTGTTAACTGCCTCCAAACTATCGTGAAATGAATTAACTAATCTAGAAACATTCGTGGGAGAGTGCACAACAACTCTCCAAAGTTTCATCGCAATCGGATAAATGGTATATGAACGCATACAGGACGTTGTTGAAACGATTCGCGCACCATCGCACATTTGTTGAATCTACTCGTGCGCTACCTATTGTAAAATGGATTTATTAAGCCAGAACCCTTCCGTAGGGTGTACACAACATCTCACCCAAGTTTCATCGTAATCGGACGAATGGTATTTGAACGCATACGGGACCTTATTGAAACGCTTCGCGTGTCGTCGCTCATTTGTTGAATCTACTCGTGCGCAACCTCCTGTGAAATGGATTTGCTAAGTTAGAAACCCTCACGTAAGAGTACACAACATCACACCCAAGTTTCATCGCAATCGATGAAAGGTATATAAACTTCTACGGGATTTTGATGAAACGATTCACGCGTCGTCGTTTATTTGTTGAATCTACTCGTGCGCTACTTATTGTAAAATGAATTTACTAAGCCAGAAGCCTTCCCTGGAGTGTACACAACATCTTACCCAAGTTTCATCGCTATCCGACGAATTGTATTTGAACGCATACGGGACCTTTTTGAAACGCTTCGCGCGTCGTCTCTCATTTGTTGAACCTAGTCGTGCGCTATCTATTGTAAAATTGATTTACTAAGCCAAACACATTCCCTGGAGTGCACTCAACATCCCACGCAAGTTTCATCGCAATCGGATGAATGGTATGAACGCATAAGGAACTTTGAAACGCTCTAACGTGCAGAGACAAAACAGTAGAATTCGACATCACTGCCACCTTTGGTATTAAACACAACTTTCCGCAACGGGCGGAGTGTATGTTATGGCGGTAGTTGCACAGTTTGCGACCAGGTGGCTCTACGTGCAGACACAAACAGTCCAAACGCATCACTTTTCACTAAGGCTAGCGGTTTCCATGACGACTGTTTATGACTGTATATTGTGGTTCTAAAATTGTGTGTAAATTGTGGTTCTAAAATTGTGTTCATTCCACCTACCGGGTCAGATTGTGAATCTAAACCATACATGGACCCACCCTAATATACATACCAAATTCCATCAAAATCGGTTCAGTCGTTTAAGAGGAGTTCAGTCACTTACACACGTGTCGAAGAATTATACGAGGCACGTCCAGAAAGTAAGCTCCGTTTGGTAATAAAATTAAATTGTGTACAGATACAGAAAAAATATTTATTGCACAACATTCTACACCTCTTAAACTACTTTTCCACATAACTGCCGAACTTTTGCAGGCATTTCTCATAGCGTGGCACGAGTATTGGATACCTTCTTCATAGAAATTTGCCGCCGACCCGTAAACGAGAGTGAAGACTCCCCTGTAAGATATCCTACTGTTTGGCAACCACTGTTAGGCAAATTGCGTGCTTTCCAGGAGAACTGCGTATGTTTAGGAGTTCTCCTGACCACATACGCAATTTGCCTAACAGTGGTTGTCAAACAGTAGGATATCTTACAGGGGAGTCTTCACTCTCGTTTACGGGTCGGCGGCAAATTTCTATGAAGAAGGTATCCAAAACTCGTGCCACGCTATGAGAAATGCCTGCAAAAGTTCGGCAGTTATGTGGAAAAGTAGTTTAAGAGGTGTAGAATGTTGTGCAATAAATATTTTTTCTGTATCTGTACACAATTTAATTTTATTACCAAACGGAGCTTACTTTCTGGACGTGCCTCGTATATATAAAGATGAGACTTTCCAAGTCGATTTGCTCATAGAAATATAGAATATAGCTCTTCTTGCGCGTATCAATGCGAGGAGCAATGTTCGTGGTTTCCACTTCATAGAAGTGGGAACCGAACCCCGCGTTTTAAGGCCCTAAAACGAACGGTTTTCGAGATATTGCCAGAAAACTATCCCCGGTCTGGGAAATTTCAGCGGTTGCCATAGTAACGTTGATCTGTTTCTCAGAGGGAACACAGTTATTTGGGAATATCTCTGAAACCGTTCATTTTAGGAACTTAAAAAGTGTGTTTCGGGGTCCCTACAGGACCTCCGACTATTGTTTCTCGTATCTGGCGGCTTAAAATGAGCTAATTCCAACCTTTGTACCGACTGTCCTTGCTCAGTGCCAAAGGGTCGAAAAGAGTCACTTACAAATTGAATTTTCAAAAACAGCTTCTTAGTGGGCCTCCACATACTCGGATCAACCAACATGCAAACTTTCAGCTTTCTAGGTCTAGTGGTTTGAGCCCTGCGTCGATGAGTCAATTTTGGATGGTCAATGCCAAAGGGCCGAAAAAAGTCACTTACAATTTGAATTTTCAAAAACCGTTTCTTAGTGAGCCTCTACATACTCGTATTAACCAACATGCAAAATTTCAGCTTTCTAGGTCTAGTGGTTTGAGACGTGCGGTGATGAGTCAATTTTGGATTATATATAGTAGATGAGACTTTCCAAGTCGATTTGCTCGTAGAAATATGGAATATAGCTCTTCTTGCGCGTATCAATGCGAGGAGCAAAGTTCGTGGTTTCCACTTCGAAGAAGTAGGAACCAAATCCCGCGTTTTAAGGCCCTAAAACGAACGGTTTTCGAGATATTACCAGATAACTGTCCCCCGTCTGGGAAATTTCAGCGGTTGCCATAGTAACGTTGATCTGTTTCTCAGAGGGAACACAGTTATTTGGGAATATCTCCGAAACCGTTCATTTTAGGAACTTAAAAAGTGTGTTTCGGGGTCCCTACAGGACCTCCGACTATTGTTTCTCGTATCTGGCGGCTTATAATGAGCTAATTCCGACCTTTGTACCGACTGTCCTTGCTCAGTGCCAAAGGGCCGAAAAAAGTCACTTACAAATTGAATTTTCAAAAACAGTTTCTTAGTGGGCCTCTTCATACTCGGATCAACCAACATGCAAAATTTCAGCTTTCTAGGTCTAGTGGTTTGAGCCCTGCGTCGATGAGTCAATTTTGAATGGTCAATGCCAAAGGGCCGAAAAAAGTCACTTACAATTTGAATTTTCAAAAACCGTTTCTTAGTGAGCCTCTACATACTCGGATCAACCAACATGCAAAATTTCAGCTTTCTAGGTCTAGTGGTTTGAGCCGTGCGGTGATGAGTCAATTTTGGATTATATATAATAGATGAGACTTTCCAAGTCGATTTGCTCGTAGAAATATGGAATATAGCTCTTCTTGCGCGTATCAATGCGAGGAGCAAAGTTCGTGGTTTCCACTTCACAGAAGTGGGAACCAAACCCCGTGTTTTAAGGCCCTAAAACGAACGGTTTTCGAGATATTGCCAGAAAACTATCCCCGGTCTGGGAAATTTCGGCGGTTGCCATAGTAACGATGATCTGTTTCTCAGAGGGAACACAGTTATTTGGGAATATCTCCGAAACCGTTCATTTTAGGAACTTAAAAAGTGTGTTTCGGGGTCCTTACAGGACCTCCGACTATTGTTTCTCGTATCTGGCGGCTTAAAATGAGCTAATTCCGACCTTTGTACCGATTGTCTTTGCTCAGTGCCAAGGGGCCGAAAAAAGTCACTTACAAATTGAATTTTCAAAAACAGTTTCTTAGTGGGCCTCTACATACTCGGATCAACCAACATGCAAAATTTCAGCTTTCTAGGTCTAGTGGTTTGAGCCCTGCGTCGATGAGTCAATTTTGAATGGTCAATGCCAAAGGGCCGAAAAAAGTCACTTACAATTTGAATTTTCAAAAACCGTTTCATTGTGAGCCTCTACATACTCGGATCAACTAACATGCAAAATTTCAGCTTTCTAGGTCTTGTGGTTTGAGCCCTGCGTTGATGAGTCAATTTTGGATTATATATAATAGATACATACATAAATTATATATAAACTTTTGATCTGACGGTGGTTTTGGTGTCTGGGGGATGTAAAACGCGAGGATATGTCGAAATATTCCCGAAGTCGAAACATGGTACCCATTGCAATAGTTAGCTTTCTAATGAAATCTACGTAACAGCATAAAGATCCAAATAATAATAATAATAATAATAATAAATACAGCCCTTTAATCCCCTAAGGGCAATGGCCTCCTGTCTAGGCAGGGATTTTGCTCCATTACACTCATTAGGTGAGCAGTCCTAAAGAGTAGTGAGGCACCTAGTGGTGCACTTTTTTGGCATGTTAGTCTCTGTTCTTGAATGTTCTTATAGCTATTGATATACCTATTCCTAACCTAGTTACAGTATTGTCTATATTCTGTATTCTTGTTCTTATATCTAATATTTGCAAAATTGTTAATGTTTCTATCACGTTCACTTTATTTTAGTACAGTTTTAACTGTCCTGAATATTATCGCTATTGTATTTAAGGGTTCACTATGTTGCACTGAGTTGCTCCTTTCCTTTCCTCGCATATACTATGTTTTGAAAAGGATCATCTCTAGGGTCTTCCACTCTTGTCTGTCTCTTGCTCTTCTTGTCCATTGTGGTCCGGCAAATTTCTTGAATGTGTCAGCCCAGCGTGTCCTCTGTATTCCTACTTTTCTCCTGCCGGTTCTGGGGTCCCACATCGTTAGTCTGTGCGTCCACCTTCTATGCTCCATCCTCGCTACGTGGCCTCCCCATTTCCATTATAGTCTGTCCGCTGTGTTGATGACGTCTTTAATACTGGTTCTTCTGCGTATCTCCTCGTTCCGTATTCTGTCTTTCAGCGTGATATTGAGAATTTTTCGTTCCATCCTGCGTTGGACTATCTGGAGCGTTTTTCTCTGCTGCGAAGTTAGTGACCATGTTTGACATCCATACAGCATTACTGGGATTAACTTTTCTCTAGAACTTGTGTCTTCAGGCTTAGTTTGAGATTTATCTCCTAAAATGAAATTCAAGGACCAGAATTTTTTCCATGCTTGCCCAATTCTTCTTTTGATTTCTTTCTCCGTATTGTTATGGAATGAAATATTTTGACCCAGGTATGTATAGTTCTGGACATACTCTAATGTTTCACCGTCAATGTTGACTGGGTTTTATGTCGCATTTGTCATCAGTTTCGTTTTACTCGGGTTCATGGTTAGGCCAGCTTCTTTGCTGACCTTGTTTAATTCTGTTACCATTTGTTCTAAGTCTGATGCAGATTTTGCCATGAGTATGATGTCGTCTGCAAACCGTAGGTTTGTCAGATTTTGTCCATCTATGTTGATGCCGTGTCTTGTTTTCCATTTCATTTTCCGGAATTGGTTTTCTAGCAGGCAAGTGAATAGTTTTGGTGAGAGGGGGTCTCCTTGTTTCACTCCTCTCTCTAGCTGGAAGTGTTTTCCCACCATTTCTGTCCGTATTTTTGCCTGGCTACTCTCGTAGACTTTTGCTAGAAGTCTGATATACCTTTTCTGTATGTTTTGGTTCTCTAGGGCCTCTAGAACATATGTGTGTTCCACGGAGTCAAAGGCTTTGTTATAGTCTATAAATGGAATATAGGCTTTAAGGTTGAATTCTTGCAGTTTTTCGATGAGTTGGTTTACTGTTTGGAGGTGGTCCACCGTGCTGAATCCTGATCTGAAACCTGCTTGTTCTATAGGTTGGTTTTCCTCTAGTGATTTTGACATTCTCTTGGTTAATATTTTTATGAACAGTTTGTATAGACTTGGCAGCAGACTTATCGGTCTATAGTTGTTGATGTCGTCTTTAGCTCCATTTTTATGGAGCAGGATTATAGTGCTTAGTTTCCATTCCGCTGGTATTTCTTCAGATTCAAGTATTGTGTTGAAGAGTCGAGTGATGATTGCTACAAGTTCCTCACCTCCCCATTTTAGGTATTCGTTAAATATACCATCATCACCTGGGCATCTTTCATTTTTTATTTCTTTTATTGCTGCACTCACCTCGCTTTGAAGGATGGGGTTATTTCCTCTTCCTGGTGACCCTTCGGATTATTCAAATTTTGAATCATACTTTCCCTCTCGAGGGTGCTGGAGTATTGTTTCTCGTAGAATTCCGTGGCATGTCGCAGTATCTCTTCTCTTGAAGCTAGTCTATTTTCTTTTACATCCTTCACTCCTTATATCCAGTGTTTGCCATCTGATATTTCTTTCCTGATCTTTCTTACTGATGTCGATCTTTCTATAGCCTTCTTAACCATTTCGGTGTTGTGATCTCGGATGTCCTTTCGGATTTCTCTTTTTGTGCGTTTGTTCAATTCCGCATATTCTGTTTTTTTCTGAGGGTTGGTTTCTGCTTCCCGTTTTAATTTCTCCCTCTCGTCAATCAGTCGTCTGGTGCTTTCTTTCAGCTTACTTCCCTTTCCTGACTTTTTCACCCCAATAGAGGATTCTGTAGCAGCTTTTGTGATGCACTTCTCCAGTTTATCATATAGGTTCTGTGTGCTCATCTCCTCTTGTTCTTCCAGCTCTTGCAGGTTCTTCTTCAGTTTCTCTGTGTACTGGATTCGGTTGGTTCTTTCCGGGTCGAACCTTTGGGTTTTAACGTATGGGCATTGCTTCTTTGGAATAAGCATTTTCATTCGAACCATTCTGTGATCTGTGTCAAGTTTCAGACCATTGTTCACCTGGATATCTTTGATGCCCTCTAGTCTGTCTGCTAGTATGAAGTCAATTTCATTCCTTGTTTTCCCATTTGGTGCTCTCCATGTCCACCTACTGCTTGGGTTTTTATTGAAAAAGGTATTAACGATTTTTAGTCCTTGTCCCTGTGCGAATTGTATAAGCCTGTCCCCTCGTTCGTTTCTGGATCCATAGCCGTAGGGTCCTTCGGCTCCTCTTCCTCAATTTCTTGATTGCCTATTTTACAATTGAAGTCCCCCATTACAACGGTTCTATGGGCTTTGTAGTGATTTAATGTGTCTTGTAGAAGGTCGTAGAAATGTTCGATTTCTTCCTCCGTACTAGCTTCTGTGGGAGCATAGACTTGGATAATTGTGAAGGTATGTCTGTTTAATTTCAGGGATAGTACAGCTATCCTCTCAGAAACCCCCTTAACTTCTTTAATGCAATGTTTTTGTTTCTTCTTTATTATGAATCCCACTCCTTTCTGTCCTTTCGTTTCGCCTATGTAGCTGAATATATCTCATTCCAGTGTTTCGAGTTTCAGCCAAGCAAGCAAGGTGAATAGACGTGCAGTGAAGTGTAAGGAAGAATGGGAATCGCTATTCAGCAGTACCGGGCGGTCATCGGCCGTTGGCAGGCTAGAGTGAAGTGCGATTTCGGTGTCGGAAAGGTGATAGCGGACAACGTCACTGAACAGATGGGGGTTTTGGCGATGGGGATGGTAGCGCTGGTTGTGGCGACGCTACTATTAATTGGAGGAGTGGAGTCAAACCCAGGGCCTGGTCAGCTGGGATGGCAAGAAATGGAAAAAATAAGGGAAATTGTAAAGGAAGTGTCACAAAATGACCAGATCCGGGACATTCTTCGTGAGCAATGTAAGGAATTCAAGGAGATGAAGACATGTATAAGAGAAGAGATGGGAATAGTGACAGAAAGGCTGACCGAGAATAGCAGAGAGATAAAAGACCTAAGAGAAAAGGTGAAGATATTAGAGGGGGAGGTAAAGGAATTAAGGAAGGCCAAGCTGGATGAGAGAAAGAAAAACGTCTTCATTTACGGAATAAAGGAAGATGCCAAGGAAAGCACCGAGGATCTAACATCCAAGGTGCTCCGAGTGATTAGTGAAGGCATGCGGATAAGCATTGGAGTCTCAGAGATTGACAATGTGACCAGGATAGGCCGGGGAAGGGGCACGAGGCCCGTGAAAGTGTCTTTAGTTTCTTCGCTGATGGCTCACAGAATTCTGGCGAACACAAAGAACCTGAAAGGGGAGAGGATATGGGTAAGGAGAGAAATGAGTAAAGAAGAGGCAAGCGAGCAACGGACCTTGCAGTTTCATTTAAGGAAGGCAAGGAGCTCAGGTCTCAAGGCTTATGTAAAAGGCAATAGACTGGTGGTTAGCGGCAACAACTGGGATCGGATTTGGACAGTGGCACAACTCCAGGATATGGAGAAGCAACAACAACAGGAGACAGTCAGACCTAGCAACCAGGTGGAAGCAGCCTTCGGTTCAGAGGGAAGTGCGGTTATTCAACAGAGAGCATCGACCTCCAAGTCCAACACGGAAGTGGCGCGAGCAGGAACGACTAACGTCAGCGCCAGGAACACCGGACAAGTGCGTGGTTTGCAGAAAGGTGAGACTGTCAAACAACGAGTTACTAGTCTAAAAGAACTATGGGGCAAGAAAACCTTGACAGAGCAGTTTAATGTGGAGAAGGAGGTCATTTATTCTCCAGGTGGCAGTATACTGGAGCTAGAGAAAGCTAGAGTTACTAGAAGTAAAGCTACCGCCAGCGAAGAGGGTAGGGGTAAAAAATAACTAAACTGGAATATTGCTAGCGTAAATATAGAGGGTTTTTTAAATAAGAGAAGGAACGATGTAGTTTTGACCCTAATAGAAGATATGCAGATTGTAGGATTTGTTGAGAGTTGGCTCCCTGTAGGTTGCGAGGTTAAAATAGATGGCTTCAATATATATACAAAACCTAAGATTAGGAAAGCTCGTACAGGTAGGTTTCCGGGGGGAATTGTTGTTTTAATTAAAGAAGAGGTGAGGGAATTATCAGAATTTATTAGTTCAGAACTGGAAGAAGTAGTGTGGGTAAAAGCAGATATTAGGGGGAGGGGGAAAGGAACGGTATGTTTCGGCTTGGTCTACAACCCTCCGGAGAATTCCCCGTATGCAAGAGAAAGCTTTTTCGATGAGTTAGCTATTGAAATAAACAGAATTCAAAATATATATGAAGAGGCAGAGATTGTGCTTTTAGGGGACTTCAATGCGAGGGTTGCAGACAGAAAGCCCCTTTACAGCAAAGGGGTTGCCGAGGCCGTATGTGGGGATAGGCACAGCAAAGACAAGGAATGTAATAAGAACGGAGAAAATATTTTGGAATTATGTGGTGCAGAAGAGCTATATATATTAAATGGTGTCTGTGTGGGGGATGAAGAAGGTAACCTGACGTATATAACAGAGACTGGAGGAAGTGTAATAGATTTAGCAATATGTTCCAGAGGAGCACTAGCCCTAATTAAGAGGTTCACTGTTGAAGAATGGGGGGAATCACACCACCTACCAATTGTCGTCAACATGCAGGGAGCGGTGACAAAATTAAAATCAAAAGGGAACCCACAAGTTAAAGCTATAGAGAGAAAAGTAAATAGATTCAGATGGAGGGAGGAAAACTGCAGAGAGTTCCAGAACTACTTCCAGGGAGAAAATTTTGAGCTGATAAAGGTAGGGATAAGTTTAATGATCAGTAATGATGAAATTGAAGGGGTAATACGTATGATTGAGAATGCAATTATGATGGCCGGGCGGAAAATGCGCGTGAAGGCTAGAGGAAAATTAGGGAGAATTAAAGGACGGTACGATGAATCTTGTAGAAGGAAGAAAACCGAAGTTATTAGGGCACTGAAGTTATACAAGAGAGGAGGGGATGATACGATGAGAGTAGAATTTTGTCGTCTAAGGAAGGAATATAGGGAACTGCTCAGCAAAATGAAAATGAATGGCAGGGTAAGGAAGCTACAGCACTAAATAAGGATTCTAAAGCTAACGACTGTAGCAAAGTGTGGAGCAGGATAAATTCTTACTGTAGGGGGAGCAGAAGTGGTGGGGGGAGCTCTATTAGTGATGAAGTATGGATTGCATATTATGAGAATCTGTTAAATGCTGAAGATAATTGGAGGAAGAGGGATGAGTTTGGCGTCCCGAGGGGGATGGAGGCCGTTCTGCCTATGCTGGACCAAGTCATATCGATAGAGGAAATTAAGGGAGTAATAGTAAAGAGCAAAGGAGGGAAGGTAGGTTCTATTTCGGGGATAACAAATGAATTTTGGCAAGAGTTGAGTAATAATAGGTTCATGATGGACAGCTTGGTAAAAATCTTTAACAAAATCTTTGAAGGAGGTAGATTTCCGAGCTCATGGCAGGAAGGGATAATTTGTCCAATATATAAGAAGCGTGGGGACAAACTAGACCCAGGCAACTATAGAGGCATAACTTTGCTTGATAATTTGAGCAAAATGTACACCGGGGTCTTATCCAAGCGTATAATAGTATGGGCAGAGGGCTGTTCGGTGTTCTCGAGACTCCAGACAGGGTTCAGAAAAGGGATGAGAACCAGTGACAATATAATGGTGGTTAAAACGGTGATGGACAAGTACATAAGAAGGAAAAGAGGTAAGCTGTATATAACAGCTATTGATTTGGAGAAGGCGTTTGATTCAGTGAGCAGGGGAGCTGTCATGGCTAAGCTGGGAAAAATCGGGGTGTCACATAAAATGATACGAGCAATTGAGAATGTGTATTCCGAAGTGAAATGTGCAATTAAAACTAAAGATGATGTAATTGTAGGAGAGATAACGTCTAATATAGGATTAAAACAGGGATGCAAATTATCCCCGGTGCTTTTTTTGCTATTTATCAACGATATTTTTGATTCAAAGGGCTTTGAGCAACGGTCCAACCCTTGCCTGGACAATTATGATATCCCGGGCCTAGCTTTTGCTGATGACATCCTTCTGCTTGCTCTAACACCCTATAATATGCAATATAGTATTGACGATATTGTGAGATACTGTGAGGACTGGAACTTAAAAATTAACCAGAGTAAGACCAAAGTTATGGTCTGCAAAAAGGGAGTTAAACTGGCTAAGAACGAAAAGTGGGTCATGTATGGGTCGCAGTTAGAGACGGTGAAAAAACTTGAGTATCTAAGGACGATAATGGCGAGTAATGGTAAATGGACCGAACAAATTAAAAGGGCAAAATCGAAAGGGCTAGCGGCATTGGCGAATGTTAAAGTGTTAGAGCGTAGGTTACCGAATCTTGACTATAAAGTGTTTAAGAATGTGTTCAACGCACTCATCGTTTCAAGAGCACTCTATGGAGTGGAATTATGGGGTTTAGAGGAAGGAACGAAAACCCTGGACAGTATTGTAAGTAGGTTTGCCAAGATAATTTTGGGGCTACCTAGTTGCACGGCAAATTGTGGAGCGAGAATGTTGTGTGAGGATGTAAGCATTAGACAACATATAATAAAAAAGGTCATAAAGTCTTGGATTCGTTTAAAAGCAGGTGGAGGGGGGGAAATGCTTAAGGTAGCCTACCTGCACCAAATGAAGCATCAGCAAGAGGGCTACTGGGTGGACGGGGTAAGAAGTGTACTGGAAAGATTAGGAATGGGTTATCTATGGGATAGGGACTTACAAGGAGAGGAAGGTAGGGTGTGCAAAAAAGTGTGTAGAAGGGTTAATGACGTAGAGTTGCAGGTGCTAAGAGATGAGTGCACCAGTAGGAGAATCTTAACGGAGTTCTGCGAAATAATGTTTTAGATCCCTTATTGGAGGGCGGTTGGATCTAAAACGGAAGAGTTATTGTGTTAATTTATAAAGAAGTGCCAAAAAGGGGGTAGCTTCCCGTAGTCGGGCAAGCTGACCAGTGTAGAGTGTTGTTTAGTGTTAGGATGCTAGGGGTTGCTCCTATAAAAGATCTAGGTGTATTCTAGGGGATGGAACTTAGCGTACAGGTCAACGCGCTGGTCGTCCAGCTGGCTGGTTAGATAACCGACGTGCCCGCGTCAGCTATATGGCGCGTGCCGCTCCTAGCAGTCGGGCCACTGCGTGAAATGCAATGCTACCTGAGCTAGCAAGTGCCTGGCTACTGTGCGTCACGTCTAATCGTAACGGAGGATTCAGGAAGGGAGTTAGGGCGTAAAGAAGCGTGTAAACAGTAATGCAAGTGTAGAGTACTGACCAAGTGTTTATTGGTCAGTAATAAGGAATTATGAGTCCCTTTTAAGGGATGTAGTGGTGTTACAATGTATGTGTACAAACTTGTGTATACAATTTGTGGGTAAAGGTTACAAAGTACAGGATTCTGAACACTGCTGACTCACCTGATGATAACAGCGATAGCCTCCGGCCGCCGTACTGTAAGACTGGTAATTGAGAGAGCTTGACCTCTTTAAGACTCCTTCTTATAGTCTCCGGCGTTGTGTTGTCAGCATTCCGCATAGATTCCGCTGCATAGATGTCCTAGTTAATTGTGTGTCGCTGTTTGTGGTAGTGATGCAATTATTGGGTAAGCTTTCCAGACTGGTTAGCTGCCCTTGCGGTGTTAATAGATGTTGGTCTGGACTTACAAGAATTGCCAGTTAGGAGATTTAAATAGATGATGGGGGGATGGTCTCCAGGGGGTGCATACCCCTGGGGTACTGTACAAGCCTCTTCCTCTATTTAGTTCGCGTCCCCGCGAACGGGAACGGAACTTGGGGTTGGGATGTTGATGTCTTAGATATAGTTGATGTAGCAGTTAGTTCTTGAAGCCCCCTCGTATCTTCTGTTGTCGTCCTCTTCGTCGTCGTCGTAGAGATGTGGTGTTGTCGTGTAGATGTGTAGGTGTGAGATCAGCTCGTGTTCAGAGGGGTGGGTTATGGGATATACATATATATATAACATTGACATTGGCATAGACATTATAAAAATAGTGCAAAAAAATAATCGATATTAACATATTGCAAGGTTGAAGAAAAAAAAATATATGGTGCTGATAGTTATTCGGTACATTGTTGTGCAGGGAGGAAAAAACCCAGGGCTGGACGGATGATTGCGTCGTCCGCCCTATCTTAGGGAAAAAGTGCTCCCTGCAAAGAGAGAAGAAATAGACAAAAATGGGTGTTCCAGGGTATAATTTAAGGGAAATATCAAAAATGCATTTATTGGTTTGGGATAAAACGGAACACCCTGACAAATGGGGAAGTTAGAAGAAAGAAAAATGAAAGAAAACAAATCATAGACATTGATTACATGTGATTTTAACAAAGTAACAAAAAAAATATACCGTTGAATGTGCTATGTTGCGATGTTCATATGTTGACATTTAGGAATATTATTGGTCACCTCCTCGGACAATATGGGGTGCGAACTATTATATATGTATATTGAATTCTATTGGAATAATTGCCCGTGGGCGCATGAATTTGTATTAAGGTACCCTTTAAAATTATTAATTACAAAGATCTTACATCTAACTTAAGCGCGCTAATCTCATATGACTCTAGTTTTGGTACCTCGCGTGCACGCTACCTCTTTGTACGTACGCTTGCCGTCTCACGGCTAATCCTGTACGGCCACTTCCTGTTACGGTTTAGTGGTCGTACCGCTTGTAATGTAACCTTAATTCCTAATCTGTGAAGCATCCCCTGTGGGTGAATGCTTTCACACTTGACAATGAGAGTCGCCGCCACAGCCGGTTGCGCCCTCATTGCCGTAATTTTGCGCCGCATTTTTGACGCCTTATGTATTTTGTGTATGTTGATCTGCCAGCGAGCCTGATACCAGACAGGTATCAGCCGTGCTGTGCAGATTTTTAAAGTGTAGATGTAAAAATGTGGTGATCCTGTAAGTGAAGATGCGTATTAAATATATGTTAGTGCGCACAGGTGTATTACAATAGTAAGGGGGCATTAAAAGCATACTGCTGCTATATGGCAGGAAAATCATAGTCACCAGTGCCATATTCCTGGTGACGATCTCTGAAAAAAAAATGGAGAGGTTAGTAAAACATTTAAATATTGCCTATTTTCTATGACGCTCCCTGTGGCAGTGTATCCACAGTCTGAAGCTCTTTTGACCTGTGAAAAAAATGGCATGGTTAGTGTGAATCAATGTGTGGCCGGGCTTACCCTATACGGTGCCGTAATGCCGTTTCTTAATGTGTTGTCGGTCTTACCCCGGTAGCGGAATTTTTGTTACCGGGTGCCGATATATTCCATCTTAATTATACTTATTTTACTGTATTATCGTTAACCTATGTGCTATCGTTAACCTATGTGCTATCGTTAACCTATGTGCTATCGGGCTTACCCTGATGACGGATTTATCGGCCATCAGGTGCCGAGCGGCGTTACTTAACACTATCTATCTTAATTATGATTTTAAAAAATGGCTACTATTACTAAGCCGAATGGGTGGCCTTACTCTATTGCCGAAATGTGCTGTGCAATTACCTGGCAACAGCGGTTAATGAATTTGCTTAATCCTAAGTTGCGTACCAAAGTGCAACTGTCTTATTTGCTAAATTTGGACCAGAGCGATCGCCTGAGGCAATTTACTTCCTCAGGGCACCACCCGTGCGAATCCTAGAAACACCGGTTGTCTCTAGAATCGCCGGATTCCGCTCCCTTAATTCTAGTTGTCGACGTTTATTCTAGGTCTTACGAACTAGTAGACTACTAACTAGTCACAGGCGGCTTACGGTGCCACGAAGCAAACCGTTTCGCCCGCTGTATTTATCAGCTCTTTACCTTTGCCTTTGCGTATGTAGTCGTAGTTGGGTCTGCCCACTTTAACCCCTTTTAGCTGCTCGCTGTGCAACCCATTTAATGCCCTTTGGCTGCCCGATGCGTCGCCATTTATGTGGGCATTGGACACCGTCCAATGGCATAGTATTTATTATCTTCGCCTTTATTGGCAATCGTAGTATGCTTTACGCAGTATAATATTCTCTTCGCCTTTATTGGCAATCGTAGTATGCTTTACGCAGTATAATATTCTCTTCGCCTTTATTGGCCGCCGTAGTATGCTTTTCGCAGTATAATATTCTCTTCGCCTTTATTGGCCGCAATAATATTTCACTCCCGCGCGTGGGAGTCTTGCTTCCCGCTGTAGAAGCCGTACTTACTTAATTTTAGCTAGAAGTCTAGTCATAATTGGGTCGTCTCTAGGGTCAACTTCTGGGTCCGGCGTGGAGTGAGCTATTTCTCCCACCATCCTCAGAAAGTCTTCCCTGCAGGTCTTGGCGTCGATGACCGTGGCACATAGTGGGTGTAGCATCCCTTCTTCCCAGGGGCAGTTTAGGTGCACCTAGGATTCCAGAGCTTGCCCGGCCAGGCCGCGAGTTCCTCAACTTTACGTGGTTCGTCTGTTTGGTCTAGTCGTCAATTTACTAGGGTAAGGCTCATCATCGCCTTTTTTTCTCTCAAAATGCGGTGCCTTTGGCCTTTTGCTCGTGCCGCTATCACCAATCAGAGTGTTTCAGATTCCTTTTCATGTAATAAAAATAAAAATAAATATGGGCGTAACACGTGTAAATAGTTTATTTTGTGTAAAATGTAAAATATTTCAAGTGTTGTGGGGTTGTAGAGCTTCTAAGTGCATAGACTACTTCATGTCTACTGCTGCTACGTCGGCTGTCCAGCGATAATGCTCTGTTAACCCTTTATGGAGGTGTTAGTAGGGTCTATGACGTCAGGTACCCTGTTATTAGGATCTGGGGGTAGTTATTTGTAGAGTGGGCTGAAAGCATGGTAGGAAGAGGTTGTGCATCTTTGGGCTCAAATAAATGGTGGCCTTGAGCCGGTAATGCTGCTAGGATTGTTCTTACAATGAGTGGACTGGGGAGGGTAATTCCCGGGATTGCAAAAATATGAAAATTCTATGCAGGTTTGATAGTAATATCCCTTGGTAAATGGATGGGATACTCATGCATGTATCTGGATATGAGGCATCTGCACTCATGTACGGATAGGTGTAGGGTGAGGCGTAATAATAATATATTCCTGTCATGCGGGAGTATTTAATTAACAAAAAATGGTTAATATATATATATATAACTGTGGCCTCATCTCTCATTTGGAGATGCGCATTATGCATATTTGATGTTTGCCGACCCACCCCTAATACTCAGGTGGTAGCATCGTGATCCAAGGCGTAGTAAGCCTTCTCTTTAAACGCATGAAGTCTATCAACCCCTATGTATGCTTTGTAATGTAGTGTAGGTGTTTTCATCGTGTTCATGTGTCTGCGTTGGTCATGTTGGACGTGGGAAGGTTATTAGAAAGGAGTAAGGTATTCAAAATGGTAGCCTTTAGGTGGTATGTCGGTAATCCCACTGGGATTATCCGCCTATGCTTCAGTCATTCTCCCTTTGTCCATGTCTGCTCGCTATCCGCTTCTTGGGATAGTAAAGCGTCGTGACGCTGTGACGTCCCTACTTAATCTGGTCTGCCATCTGTAGTGTGAATGTGGCCAGTGGTTGTAGTGCGCCTGGTCATGTCCTAATCGCCTGGAATGATTTCTTTTAGAAATAAAATCTCGAAAGGAAGTTATTAGGGGGAGGTCTTGTTTCCTCAGAGCCCCTGTCTGTGTTCGCTCCTGATTAGTGAGCGCGTGTGTGTGCGACTATGTTCCGCTACACCATGCGGACGGTTGGTCTGTTACAGGCTAAGTCGTAATGTGCATCGCGTGTATGGGCAGGAGGTGCCCGTGGCCTGTCAACGTCTTTGAGAACGTGCTCCTATGGGCCCAAGATAAGCTCCGGTCTGTCACGTCTGTCGGTTGCTAAATGTCACAATTGTTTTTGCAGCGTTAAAAAAAATGTGTGGCCTTATGATTGTTTTGTGCTTGTAATTTCATGGTCAATGCCGATACAACAATAGTGTCTGTCACCAGCAGTATTGCAATGTGACGAAACCTGCAAGTCAGCGGTTTGTATGTGTAATGGCAGGCTCGGACGTTATGCATGTCAGCTGCCAGCACGTGCTTTCTTGTACGTATGCGAGTGTTGTCATTGTTCTAGATTCCGGGCGGACTAGTGTAGCAATAGCGAGTACTGTTGTGTGGCCACTATTCCATAAGACCTTTGTCTTACGAAATTTCTATACCTGTGTTTGGGAAATATATTTTCCATATCCGGTGTAATTGAAATTTTATGCCTGGCTTTTGGCCGAAGGAAATGTGGTATTATCTGGTTCTGTAGTTGTATGGGCCAATTTCGGTGTGATTGAAAGCCTGGATAGCTGTTTTCCCTGGTGTCCAATTTTTGCTGGGATTTGGACCCGTGATGTATGTAATTCTCTGTGTTCTATGTCTGCGTTGTGTTTCAGGGATTGCGGTGTCCTCAGTGTGGTTTTTGCTTGTGTCTCTCATACCAAAAATACCGTTGGTTAGTTAGTTTTTGGTACGAGTGTGGTGTGTGATCATGGGTTCGGACCCGGCTTAGTGTAAAGGCTTGTTATGACGCTATCTGTGCCGTATGTATTATGGCACATGTACCGTGTATTTGAAATGCGCAGATGGGAGTACGCATTCCTGTGAAGAGTTTGTGTGTTTTTAATTCTCCTCGTAGTGTAATTTGGGGAGTTCTGAGGTGTTTGAATCTGACGTGAATGAACGCGTCTTTCCTGTCCACTTGGAGCTGGCTTAGTTCGTCTGTATGCGTGAAGGTCAGCCAGTCATGCGGGCCTTATCGCTGACAGTGGTAGTGTAGAATTACAATGTCGTGCGCTCTCATTTGTTTATGTTCTGCCCATGCTCTTGTTCGCGGCACGTGTACGTGTGACTTGATTGCTGTCTCCTGTAATTGCGAAAAGGTTCTCCGTAATGCAAAAGAACCTCTCACTAACTACATTCGTGTCCCCAAATTTTTGTGTTAATGTAGCGTGGGTCCAGTATATCCCTATCTATTGTACAAAATGTCGTTATACACGAGTGTGTCCGGGCCGCTAGTCGCGTGTTTGGTGACTAGATGCCGGAGGCGATTTTGTTGTTTTTAATTTATGGACATCTTTTAGTGGAACTGTCCCAATCTGTTTTAGCTTCCTACTTTTCTCTATCCTTCAACTGGATAGCTACCCGACCTGACATTCCTGGTATTCAGAAGGTTGCGGGTTTTGAGACCGTCTTTACCCAGAGTAATTGTTTCTGGTGCTATTCAGGTTGTGTCTCCGGGACAGTTCTGGTGAGTGTTAGGATCGTATCCTGGTGCGGTCAGTGAGGTCCGAAGGCTATTTCTTGGCCTTCTTTCCACGTCTGCCAGCGGGATCATTTCCTTTTCTTTTAGTAGTGTGCCCGCCTGTACGTGTAGGTGTGTGAGCTTGGCGTGTATGATATGCCTTCATACGGAGGGCGTGAATAGTGTCTTTAATGAGTTTCCTCCCATGGGGCACGCTGACTATATAATTTAGGTCAGATACCTTCCTGCAGACTTTGAAGGGACCTGACCAGCGTGGCAGGAGGAACTCGGACACGTTTTTCTTACGGGCGGAATTGGAAACCATAACCAATTGCCCGGGTGTGTATTCCACGGTCTTCCTATGCCGATCGTACCGCTCTTTCTGTTTCTTCTGCGCCGCGGCTATGTTCTTTCTAGCGTTCATTCGCGCTATCTGTAAGTGCTCTAGCCGGGCAGCATTGTCCGTGTAGGTGTCCTGTGGGATACATATATTATCTATGGGACTTCTGGGTGTGTACCCGTGCAGTAGGAAGTGTGGAGAGTGTTTCGTAGCCGTGGATATAGAGGTATTATAACTAAAAGTAATGGCCTGCAGGTATTCATCCCAGTCTGTTCCTGCGTCCTCTGTAAATTTAGCCAGCGCTATTCCGAGTATTTTGTTCATACTCTCCGTGAGTCCGTTGGTTTGCGGGGAAAAACTCGTGGTAGTGTATGCCTTAATCCTGAGTATCTCCAGAAACTGTTGGAGCACTCTCGAGGTGAAAATAGTACCTCTGTCGGATAATAAGGTTTGGAATAGGCCGTATCGTGTAACTATATCAAATAGGAATTCGGCTATGCTGTTCGTGTCTGCTTTGGGAACAGCCTTTGTAATCATGTATCGTGTGAGATACTCGGTGGCCACCAGGATATATTTATTACCTTTCTGACTTGTCGTAATGGGGCCTTTCACATCTATCCCGACTCTGTGAAATAACTCTCCCACGGGAATTGGGTTGAGTAGTCCATGAGGCTTGCCAGGTCTTGTTTTGAATCGTTGGCAAGTGTGACATGTCTTTACAAAGGTATCTATGTCGGCCTTCATGTTTACCCAATAGTACTTGTCACGGATTCTAAGGTATGTTTTATGCGTACCTAAGTGGGCCCCTGCCAGTGGGCTATTGTGGTGTCCGATCATGATATTTTCTCTCAATGATTCCGGAACCGCTATAGGTGCGTTATCGTGCATGGCCGTGGGCTTAAATTTCAGTACCCCGTCTTTGTCTAGGAAAAATCGCCTAGATAGCCGTGCTGTCTTGGAGTCCACTTTATCCAAGTTTTCTAGTGCCAATAGAATCTGTTTCAAGTACGGATCACTTTCTTGCTCCTGTTTGATGTTAATCACCGTCAGGGCAAAAGTGGGCATGTCGTTCCAGTCGTGGTCCTTACTGTCATCCGGGGGATCGGCTACTGGCAGCCTAGACAACCCATCTGCGTCTAGGTGTGTAGCGCCTTTCTTGTGTTTGACCACGAAGTCATATTCATACAGGCGGAATATAAACCTGTTGAGCCGCGAATTTGGGTTTTTAAATTTGTCCCAAAAAAGCAAGCTCGCGTGGTCAGTCACTACCGTGAACTTGATACCGTAGAGGTATACCCTGAAATAGTTCACTCCCCACGAAAATGCCAGCATTTCCCGCTCTGTGGCAGAGTATCTAGTCTCAACGGCCGTTAGCTTCCTGCTAGCGAAAGCGACAGGTCGTATGCGCCCTTCTGCGTCCTCCTGCAATAGGGCCGCTCCCAGCCCATACAGGCTGGCATCCACGTGTAAAAATGTGGGCCTATCACTGTGGAAGTGTTGCAGTAATGGTGGTGAGGTCAATAGTTGCTTCAATGTGTTGAAGGCATCTATGTGCTCCTGTTTAATGCTGAAGGGCGTCTTTTCCCGTGTGAGTTCAGTTAGGGGATGGGCGATGTGTGCAATCCTGTAGATATATTTTCTATAATACGATGCCAACCCAATAAAACTGCGCAATTGTTTCAAATTTGTGGGCATTGGGATGCCCGTTATTGCGTCAGTTTTTGCTGGGTCCGGAATAATTCCCTCTCTGTATACAATGTGGAAAGAAGATGGAAGATTGTAGTTTTACGTGACCGTGAATCTTGTGATTATGAGCCACGGGACCTCCTTTTTACGTGGAATCCGAACCACAGGACATGGCATTTCACTTCGAAAATCTCACATGCATTGACCGGGAATCGAACCCGGACCGCCTTGGTGAGAGGCATACAGCTAGACCGCTGAGCCACCACGCCCCTATACAATGTGGCCCAATATGTTAATCTGCTGTCTGGCAAATTGGCATTTCGCAGGTTTAAGCCTTAACTTGGCCTCTCTGATCCTTGCGAAGGCCTCCTCCAAATGTACGATATGTTCCTCGAAGGTATTGGAAAAAACTGTTATGTCGTCCACGTATACTAATACGGAACGCCACTTAAGCCCTGAAAATGTCTTATCCACCAGCTTTTGGAAGGTTTGGCTGGCGTTACGGAGGCCCATGGGTAACCTTGTGTAGGTATATAGCCCGTTCTCTGTAACGAACGCCAGCTTGTGCCTATCTGGTTCATAGACGGGGATTGAATAGAATCCACCATAGCAATCCATCGAACTGAACCAGCTAGCTCCGCCAAGGGCGTCCAAATAGGTGTCTGCCCTTGGTAGTGGATAACTATCATTTTCGAATAACTTATTGAGCCTCCTGTAGTCAGTACAAAATCTGTGCGATCCGTCCCGTTTTTTGGTCAGCAGAACCGGCGAGCTGTAGTTTGAAATAACGGGAACAATGACCCCTGCCTCGAACATCTCTGAGATCTGAGCGTCGATGGCGTGTCTCTCCTTCTGGCTCACTCTGAAGGGAGGCTGGTGTACTGGCCGGTCACTAGTGAGTGTGACATGGTGTTCAATGAGGTCTGTCACAGCGAGATCCTTCATTGAATGGGCAAAAATATCCCTGTTGGTCTCCATGAGCTCCGTGAGCCTTTTATTTTGCTCCGGAGTCAGGTCCTGCCTGTGGTTCTGGTTGGCCGCCTTATCTGTTTGTGTGTCTGTGTGCTGGCTGATAGTATGTAGTGCAGAGGCCTGATGCTCGTGATGTTCTCGCTCCGCTCGAATCCCATCTGTGTTCCTGATGTATATCATGGGATGTGTGGTGAGCCTCTGGTCGTGCTTTAAAAGCATCTGACCGCTAGCGAAACTTATGCTAGCCTCATATCTTGCGAGAAAATCCATGCCAATTATGGATGACGCAGAAAGGTGTTCTATAACGAACATGGGATGCGTTGTGGCAAAACGGTCTATCCTAAGGTGTATGTTTGCCACCCCCGCGTTTTCTAGCGTCTGAGCATTGGCCGCTACCAGCCGGATGTCACCCGTGACACCGTGTATTTGGGCTTCGGTAACGTGTCTCCTATTGACACAACTTACTGCTGCCCCGGTGTCAATTAGGGCCTGCACTCTGTGGCCATTTATGGTGGCGTGTATCGTGAGGGCCGATACCTGAAATCCACTGCCCTGCACCGATGTGTTATGTAGGGTGTATGTAGTTGTTGTTGTTGTTGTTACCGGAGTGGTATGTGTACTGGGAAGGCATGGAGCGGGCCGCTTATCGTATCGGGCACGCTTAGCCTCTAGGCCTGCTTCCTGTCCCGAGTGCTTTGCCTCAGTCAGCAAAGTGCGCTCACCCAATACGTTGCCAGCTCTCTTAATCGGCCTCGCTGTTAGAATGGAAGTTTGCTGGCGAACGTTTAGTGTATTAATCGCTCCCAGCCTTCGTGTAGTTGTGTTGTTGTTGTTTCCTTCCTCTCGGGAAGGTGTGTCTGCGAACGTGACCCTGAGTTTGCCCTTGTTACCCCGTTTCTTGTTCCAGGCGGTCGCGAGTTCGACTCCTGTTGCTGGCTTCCCAGTGCCGAGCGAGCTCGCGTCCTGCGCCTGCGTGTGGTCAATTCCTACCCTGCGTTGCGATGTAGGGGGTATGCCTTTCTGTTTGGAGGGTGTGGGTGTGTTCTCAGGCTGTTTGCGTGTAATTATGAGGGGTGTATAATGTCCCGCCTTAGGGTTCCCTGTAAAAAGTACATGCAGGTCCCTGTCGAATCCCGCAGTGGAAAATAGCGGGGGCGAGTGCACGTCAGTGTATACGTGGATATTGGTTCGAAGCACCTTGCCGAGAGCGGTCACCTCTACGGCACTAGCATAGGTGCCGTCCCTATCCATGTATTTTCTGTAATCCTCCCCGGTCTGGAATGGGTTTTCCCGCTCGTCCGACACAAAGTCTCGGTACTCTTTCCAGTTGGCCAGGATGTGTTTGACCGTTTCCTGCCTGTATTCCTTATGATGGTCCTCGCTATGCCGGACCAGGAAGCTAAAGGACCTAAACAGGCAGTTGCCGTCTCCTTGTACGGGGTGTGTTTGGAAACGGCCCGGGGGCGGATCGTCAGCCTTAGCTTTGTCTGGCTGCTTCTTCCCCTCACTCTTGCGAGTTTGCTTGGGGGAAGGGCCTTTCTGTTGTTGTGTTGGGGGAGGAACCTCAGCTGCTTCACCCGCTAGCCGAACCTCCCCGTCTAGGCGTTTTTTTGAAACGTAGGTGTACGCTTGCCTGTAATGTATGTGCGCCCCCCCTCGGGGTGGCTGCGCCAGCTCCCCGCCTGTGGTGTGTGGCTAGGCGTGGGGAGTATTGCCCCCCTGTCTGTCCTGCGGGGTGTCTCATCCCTGAACTCCCTCGGGTATTCGTCGGGGAGGGGGTAGTGTTCCGGGCCCTTTGTGTGTTTATCTACATTGTCCCGTCCCCTTGTGGGTTTTCTTCCCTGTCTGTTATTGCCCGTGGGTCTGTTTTCCTGTTTCCGCCAGGGTGGGGTGTATATCTGCTGCTGCGGGGGCGGGTTTTCCCGTCGATTCCCCTGTTCCCTGTACTGGGCAGCTGCATACCCCTGTCTGGTCGGGGTTGGGTTTCCTCGCCTGTCCCCACTTCCCCTGTACTGTGGGGGTGCATAGCTTTGCCTGCGCGGGGGCGGGTTCTCCCGATATTCCCTGTCTGCCCTGTATTGTGGGGCAGCGTAGGATTGCCTACTTGGTGGCGGGCTGTTTCGTCGGGGGAAGTCGTGCTCGTACTCCTCAGGGTAGTATTCCTGTGTGTACGGGGATGGTGATCGCCGTGAGGGGTATGTCGGCTCTGTATCCGTGTATGATACTGGTGAATACCGAGGAGGGTAGTGTGGCCTATCCTGTGGGGGAGGTGTTGTTGGCCGCTGTGGAGGGTAGTAATTTTCCTCCCTCCCGTAGCGTCTCCTCTCTGTGTACCCCCTGTCCCTCTCAGGATAATAGCGTTCTTGTGTGTCTGCGTGCTCATCCCTTAGCGGTCTCCCGCCTGCTTGGATGGCAGCTATGGTCAGTTTCTCCATTCTGTCCACTAATTCTTCCATTTTACTGTTGGTGTCGTCTTTTTGTGTTTGGAAGTGCAGATCCACGGCTTTTTCCGTAGCCTTTTCCGTGATCTTTCTCCCCTCCTCTATGGTCTTTATATTGTTTAACATATGTTGGACCGTGGGGTTGTTCATTATACACAGCTTTTCCACTATGGCTGGTCTGAGGCCCTGCATTAACAGCTTGACTTTCTGTTTGTTTGTCATGGCTGCATTGTACTTGTCGCACATTATCAACTTTACATTGATGTATGCCTGGGCGCTCTCTTTAGCTCCCTGTGACCTCTGTCTAATTTGGTCGTAGAGATCGTCATCGTCTGGTATGAGCTGGAATTCGCTCTTCAACATTAAAGCGGTTTCCTCCCATGTGGCAGCTTCTAGTGTGTCCTCATGGAGCTCATACCATGTCATGGCCGCCTTTGTGAGGTAAGCAGGAAGGAGCCGTTTCCTAACTTCCTCGCTCCAACCATTGATCCGGGCCGTTCTATTGAAGGCCTTGAGGTACTCCTCGGGATCCTGGTCTTCCCCCGTGAACTTTGTGGGGTGGATCATGGGGTACTCAGTGTGTCTGTTCATTTCGTTCTCTGCTGTGTCTCGTTGGCTGTGTAGTGATTCTGCTCTGTCTGTGCTGTTCGCACCGCTATCGTGTGCCGAGGTGTTTGGGCTATTTAGAGGGGAATTAGCCTCGCTTCCCGTGTACGACACCTGTGTTATGTTACCAGGTGGCTCGTCACCTGATATGTCTGTGCTGACGGATGGTGTGTTGTCGTACTGTGTGGATTTGACTATGTGTACGGTCCTGTCTAAATCCTGTTTTACTGTTTCCAGAATAGTGTGGATGTCAAGAACTGCTTCTGTCGTATGATTATTGGACTTGATAGTGTCTGTCTCTAGTAGCTCTGTAATGCGCTCGAGCAGATTACTGGCTTTCTGCTCTGTGATTTGCAGTTGCTGCAACAATAGGGGATGGAGTGTTGGCAGGCAATCTACTTCACTAGCGCTGGATACTGGTGACTCTTGTGTGTGTTCACTGGCCTGGGATCGTGTAAAATGTATAACTTGTGCTGCGGCGGTAGGGTGTTGAGCACGGATCTATGATGTTTTGAATTCAAGGTCCCTGAGAAGTTGTACTGCGGTCTGGTCAGTTATCAAGTCACTGTTCTTAATTTTTAGTTTCGGCAGGAGTGGAGTCGTACTAGCCGACAAATGGTGCGTTAAGTCTCTTAGTGTAGTTCTAAATGTGGACATCTAATTTCCACCGAGTTTACACTATGGGGCGAATGGGGGTTGGTGTAATAATACAACCTCCTATTTGTATAAAAAAATGTGTGACGTTCTCCTCTCTGTCTGGGAAAAAAAATCACAATTTTGCTTGACTGTTTGCGGTACGGAAGGGGTCGTTTCTACTACGAGGGCTCGTTGTTTGAGTCCTATTTTACTGTGCGTAGTAGAGGCGCCTCCACCATCTGTTTTAGATCCCTTATTGGGGGGTGGTTGGATCTAAAACGGAAGAGTTATTGTGTTAATTTATAAAGAAGTGCCAAAAAGGGGGTAGCTTCCCGTAGTCGGGCAAGCTGACCAGTGTAGAGTGTTGTTTAGTGTTAGGATGCTAGGGGTTGCTCCTATAAAAGATCTAGGTGTATTCTAGGGGATGGAACTTAGCGTACAGGTCAACGCGCTGGTCGTCCAGCTGGCTGGTTAGATAACCGACGTGCACGCGTCAGCTATATGGCGCGTGCCGCTCCTAGCAGTTGGGCCACTGCGTGAAATGCAATGCTACCTGAGCTAGCAAGTGCCTGGCTACTGTGCGTCACGTCTAATCGTAACGGAGGATTCAGGAAGGGAGTTAGGGCGTAAAGAAGCGTGTAAACAGTAATGCAAGTGTAGAGTACTGACCAAGTGTTTATTGGTCAGTAATATGGAATTATGAGTCCCTTTTAAGGGATGTAGTGGTGTTACAATGTATGTGTACAAACTTGTGTATACAATTTGTGGGTAAAGGTTACAAAGTACAGGATTCTGAACACTGCTGACTCACCTGATGATAACAGCGATAGCCTCCGGCCGCCGTACTGTAAGACTGGTAATTGAGAGAGCTTGACCTCTTTAAGACTCCTTCTTATAGTCTCCGGCGTTGTGTTGTCAGCATTCCGCATAGATTCCGCTGCATAGATGTCCTAGTTAATTGTGTGTCGCTGTTTGTGGTAGTGATGCAATTATTGGGTAAGCTTTCCAGACTGGTTAGCTGCCCCTGCGGTGTTAATAGATGTTGGTCTGGACTTACAAGAATTGCCAGTTAGGAGATTTAAATAGATGATGGGGGGATGGTCTCCAGGGGGTGCATACCCCTGGGGTACTGTACAATAAGGAACTTTATGAGCATAAAGCCTCAATGCCTATTGAAAAGAGAAATGAGAGGGATAATTTGGTGGTTAATGGGGGTGTATAAGAACAAAGCGTTGAGAGAAGTAGGAAAAGAGGACATTTGCCTGTTTTGTGGGAAGGTTATGGGTGCAGCGCACCTGATCAGGGAATGCAAGGAAATTAAAATGATAAGAGCAAAGTTTGTAGACAAAGCAGATCTAAACAGAATAGAAAATGAAAATGAGTATCACACTTTAATTAAATTACTAAAAAGGGAATGGGGGAAAGCAGGTCAATTAGCAAAATATTTTAATACCATCAGGGCAATGTGGAATAAGAAAGCGTCGGACGAGATTCAGAACAAAGATGCATGTAAATTAAGCATTCAAGTACAGGAGACGGCTTCCTAAGCTATACATCTTGTTAAAGCCTAGGAGAGCCTATCTGTATTAACTAGGTAGCCTATACGATTACTACAGTACAGCCACATATTGCTGTCTGTAGATTTTTCCTGTGAGTTTGATGGTTTTTTTTTTCCTTACTACAAAACTTATCAGACTCTTACAGTCAGTAAGGGCTCGATAGGGAAATAAAAGTAATTCTTTCTGTGATGTGTCTCCCATGGAGAACTGTCTAAATATGAAGAACACTGTGTCTACAGTTATGATTAAGAAAGAACTTTGTGCAGTCTCCATCAGAAAAGTTGCCCAGTGATATTGTGAATGAAGATAACTACTGCAAAGCATTATTAAGTTTTGAAAGAACGAGGAAGCTATGAAATGCCGAATGAACGTTTGGTTTAATTATCCAACTCCATACTGTAAATCTATGTTATCTATGTGTTTATTGTCTGTATGTCACGATATGACTCTCTGAGTTAAAGTGATAATTAACAAGTAGATTTAGTTCAAATAATAATAAATAAATAAATTTCATTCCAGTGTTTCAATTCGAAGCCTCCGTGGCTTAGGCGGCAGCACGCCGGCCTCTCACCGCTGGGTCCGTGGTTCAAATCCCGGTCAC
Source organism: Meconema thalassinum (assembly GCA_946902985.2). Classification (NCBI taxonomy): domain Eukaryota; kingdom Metazoa; phylum Arthropoda; class Insecta; order Orthoptera; family Tettigoniidae; genus Meconema; species Meconema thalassinum. The sequence continues at coordinate 595,212,901 of OX336388.2, read as the reverse complement.
TCCATGTGAGATCTGTGCTGGACAAAACGGAGGCAGACAGGTTTTTCTCCGGGTACTCCGGTTTTCCCTGTCAAAATTTCATTCCAGCAACACTCTCCACTATCATTTCATTTCATCTGTCATTCATTTAATCATTGCCCCAGAGGAGTGCGTCAGGCCTCGGCAGCCGGCACAGTTCATATCCTCGCCGCTAGATGGGGGCTTCATTCATTCCATTCCTGACCCGGTCGGAGACTGGAAGCAGGCTGTGGATTTTCATTTTTCCAGTGTTTCAATTATTTCCTGCCCATATTTTCTAACCTCACTAAGACCTAGTATATCGAATTTCAGGTCAGCTAATGCATTCTTTAATTCTGTTTCTCTTTCTTCCGTTCTCAGAGTCCTCACATTCCAGGTGGCGATTATTACTTCTTCCTTGTTCTCCTTGTGTACCGTCTGTTTAGTGCACATCACCTCCTGGTTGTTGATGCTCAGTTTTTTGTGTTTAGATCTTTTGTGTTTTGGTCATTCCATTTTGTCCAGTGTCCATTTAGAAGGATCTTCTGATATCCAACTTTTACTTCGTTGTTGCCTTTATTTCTCTGTTCTCTGGCTATGCTTCTTAGTACTGCTTGAATCTCTCTCCCATTCTTGGTAAGGTCGTCGTCTATATAAATGTCTTGCCCTTTTAGCGTCGCCTTGTTTCGAACTATTCTTAACTTGCCTGTGAAGTTCTTGAAGGTGACTCTCAAGATCCCTCTGTTGTTTTTATCTTTCCCTATGTATGTCATGTTCTCTATTTCAACATCTGCATTTATCTTCCCTAAGATCTCTGTAGCTTTTGCATCTACTTCCCTTTTGTTATCATTCTCCATCGTTAGTTTTTTCCCTTTAATTACGATATTGTTCTTTCTCATCCTTTTTTCCGTTTGTTCTTCCCATGTCTCTAGGGTTTTGATTCTTTCTGATATCGAATTTAATTTTTCTTGTGTCAAATTTAATTTTTCTTGCGTCGTGTTCTCTATGTTTGTTATTCTTGACTCTACTGCCTCGTTTACCTCTTTCCATTTTTCGTCTGTCTTCTCTATGGTTTCTTTGATAGACATGATTTCTTGTTTCGTTTCACGCCTAAATTCGTCACTCTGGGATTTTAGGTTCCTGAGTTCAGTCAAGATCTCCGAGAACATTTCCTTGATTTCCGAACCCTGCTGTTGTTCTTCATCACCGGAACTTTCCGATAATTCCATAGTGGTCTTGTGGTTTTTCCGATTTTTTTTTTTTTTTTTTTTTTGTGGCATATTATCTCTCCTGATGTTCGTTAGGTGTTCCTGCTCTCTCACGTGTTTTATATATGAGAGAACTACTGTTGGATACCGGTATATTTGTGTTGTCTGGGAATGATTTATGGCATAGCATGTAACGTACTCATGTAGGATACTTAATTTGTTATACTGTATGTATCTTCTGGTGTATGGCGTTTTTCCTGCATCAACTGTTGTAAGGCATTTACAAATTTGTGCTATTGCATACGGCTTTCAATTCGTGAAGAATGCTTTACCGCATTTAGCGCAGGTCACTGGTTTCTTGCCGGTGGTACTTCTTGTCCATACAGGGTTCTTATATGTTACCTGCGACTTCTGCAGTAGGACATTCACTTAGATTTTTTGTTTCTGTATGCGATTTGTGTTATGACCATCTTTGTGCAATATAACCTCACTATCCCCATGTGCTGGGCCTGGGAGGTATTATTAATTACTGATATTTTCTATTTACTTTTACCATTGATAGGTTCTTGTATTCTTGCGTTGTGGGTGACTTCCTACCGCACTTTTGTAACTTTTATAAGTTGTACTGGATACGTTTTACTTCGCCTAAAACTAAAACCCGGGGAGCTCAGAATTGGCGCGTGTTTACTTGACTACTCACTTACAGTCCAAATACTCACTTACAATAACCGGCCCAATGAGTATAAAATTAGACTCAAAATCACGCCCCGTTTCAGACTCCACAAACCACCTCTATAAATAGAACAGTTCATTTAGGGACTAACATAGACTAACATCGCTCGGCGTTGACCGTGTTTTATAGCACAAATTTAGGTTTTACTGGCTAACCGTTGGAGGTACACGGAAAGTGATAAGGACCTTTCGGATAGAAATTTCAATGTTAAAGATCGTATATGCCATTAAAAGTTTGCTATTTCTCAGAGTTCTCTTTTTATTTGAAATGGAAATATGAAATTTTGAAACAAAAGTGTGTAGTGACGTCACTAAAATGGTCACCATTCTTAAAAGTGCAAAATATCGAAATCGAAAGTAGCCTGTATATTAACCTGGTAAATCAGCTACATCCATGCAAAATTTCATTTAAATCGGACATGTGGTTCTTGCGTGATTGAGTATCACACAGACTGACACACCGATAGACACACACCATCTCATTTTAGCCTACTTTTCACATTTTGCAAAAATGAGGAAAAAGTAGACTTATGAGTTCGATCCGGGGAAATGTGTGTCTGTCCTTCTGTCTGTCTGTCTCCTAAACGGCTGCAGCAATCGAAACAAAATTTGGTAGGTGTAATGATCTGTACCCGAATACCTCAATGCCGTATTTGAAAATGAAGTTAATGCTACCAACTGATAAAAAATCGCAATTGAAATTTGAGCTCCATGTTGGATATCTTGGAAGGTATGAATGGGAGCTATTTCAAAATTGGCACACGTATGGATAATAATATTTCAGTTTAATTTTCAGGAAGCGATACATGGCAGTGTTACCAAAATGATTATAAGCCCGCTGATAGGTCCAATTTTTAATGCATATAACTTCTACACTATCAATTGGAATTCAACCAAATTTCGTATGTGCTATGTGTACATATGACTGAGATATGACGGAGGGTATTCTTAAGAGCCCCCAGGGCTGCCAACTGTTAATATATGCTCTGAATTAATTTTATCTAAATACCAATATATCAGAAAGTATGCAAGCTGACAGCTTTAAACTATGCACACATATAGTATCTGACATTCTATATTAATTTGGAGTAAATTATATACGCCAGTGCTACCAACATGATTCTAAGCCTGCTGAGAAGTCCACTTTTAAATACATGTAACTTCTATACTATCATTTGGATTTCAACCAAATTTTGTATGTGCTATGTGTACCATAACAGATATGACATGCGTATTCTTAAGAGCAACCAGGGCTGCCTACTGTTAATAAATGCTGTCTCTAGTTTGTTACCTTAATATCAATATATCAGAAAGTATGCAAGCCAATAGCTCTAAACCTTGCACACGTATAGTACCTGGCATTCTAGATTAATTTGAAGTACCTGATATACGTCACTGCTGCCAACATGAGTCTAAGCCTGCTGATAGGTCCAATTTTAAAATGCATTTAACTTCTATACTAACTAATGGATTTCATTCAAAATTGGCACAGCAATAGATCATATTATTTCAGATTATTTCTGACCAATACATGCATGACATTGTTGCCACTATGATTTTACGCGCGCTGTTAGATCCAATGTTTAATTGCATGTAACGTCCATGCTATCCATTGGACTTCTACCAAATGTAGTATTCTGTACCTTAAGAGATGGAACTAAGAATATAATCAGTCACCAGGGCTGCCAACTGTAGTGCTCTATTAGGCTACATTATACCAGGTATACAGTATTATGAACTAATTAGAAATTTCGATTTTACCAACTTAATTTCGTCATAATTTTAGATAGATCCATATAAATTAATCATTGGCATGAATCTTAAATTTTAAGAATAGTAGGCTATTTAGTTCGTCATGGAACTTCTTGATATATATTAGTATGGATAACGTTGATCTGTTTCTCAGAGGGAACACAGTTTTTTGGGATCATCTCCGAAACCGTTCATTTTCGGACCTTAGAAATGGTGTTTCGGGGTCCCTAAGGGACCTCTGAGTATTGTTTCTCGTATCTGGTGGCGTAAAATGAGCTAAATCCGGTCTTTGTACCTTTGTCGATGCTCAGTGCTAAAGGGCCGAAAAAACTCACTTACAAATTGAATTTTCAAAAAAAGTTTCTTAGTGAGCCCCTACAACTTAGGATCAACCAACATGCAAAATATCAGCTCCTTTATTGTGGCGAAGTTAGGGTTCTAGGCCCTCTCTTACACTTAACCACACACAGTGCAACTTACATGAATACTCAAATATGATAAACTTAACATACCAAACTTAAATACTAGGAAATTTAAATACTAGAATTAAATTAAATTAAATTGGCGACTGCGTGATATTAACTAAGGTATACAATTTAAATGTCATACATTTTTAACAAAATTATACTATGGTCATTCACTCACACATTCATACACAAATTGTTCTAGTTGGCCTACGAATTCAAGTGGAAATCTTTACATGCACGTTTGAAAGTTGTTAGGGATGTACAATTTCTAACGTCACGAGGACAATTATTCCAAATTATAGTTCCCAACACGAGGAAAGAGTTACTGAAGGCAGATGAATGACGTAGAGGAATTGCAATTAAAGATCCAGATCGCGTGTGACGATAATGAAAGGAAGAAAGAAAACGAAAATTACAAGAGAGATAGTGAGGTGTACTTTCATTGAGAAGTCGATAGATGAGGGTACATATGTGCAGGTTTCTTTGTTGTTCTACTTTTAGCCAGGAAAGTAGATCATAAAAAAGAGACACGTGTGAGGAACATTTCAAGGAGAAAATAAACCTAATGCAGGAATTTAAAGCTCTCTCGAGTTTCTTGTTTTGTTCTCCGGTAGCATCTACTAATACAACATCGCAGTAGTTAAATATAGGGAGTATCAAGGCTTGGACGAGTTTTATTTTCAAGTTACGGGGTAGAATGGACTGGTGAATCTTAAGTGGATGAAGTGACGAGTAAACATTCCTGCATGTATTAGTAACGTGCCCATCCCAATTCAAAGTTTCATTTAGTGTGACTCCAAGATTTTTTTACTGATTTAGAGAACGGGATAGTAACACCATTAAGTTGAATTCAGGAAAGCGGTCTACTGTGTACATGGAAAAGCAATTTAGCCTTCCCTATTACGATAACTTGTGTTTTAATTGGGTTGATGGCAAGAAAATTTTCAGTTGCATAGCGGCAGATCCTCTTTAGATTTAGATTCATATTTTCAGTTGCCGCATCTATGTATATAGATGCATATAGATGGTAGATGAAGTTTTCCAGTTTCGATGAGATGTCGTTCAGATATAGAATGAATATAAGGGGGCCGAGAATTGAACCCTGAGGTACTCCATTTATTTTGAACTTCCACTCAGTTCTGTTTTCAATTTGGGAATCATAATGAAAAGCAGCTAACATCAAATCGGACCGCCTAAATACTCTCCTTGATTGAACAGTTTGATTACGGTCATTTTCAAGTCGAAATTCATGCTCTTGCGGTGCCTCTTTCGCTCTTGATGTACTCGCTCTTGCACTCATCTTTGTAAGTCGAATGGCATGTTGTTCTAGAGTTTCAGTCTCTCTTGATATTCTGGCTGTCGTCCGCATTATGTCTAGTCGTGCCTCGCGCTGATTCATAATCTCCGTCTCCCTTGATGAGCTGGCTGTCGTCCGCATTACGACCAGTCGTGCCTCACGCTTCTCCATGGTCTCCGTCGCTCTTGATGTTTTGGCTGTCGTCCGCATTATGTCTAGTCGTGTCTCATGCTGATTCATAATCTCCGTCTCCCTTGATGAGCTGGCTGTCGTCCGCATTATGTCCAGTCGTGTCTCACGCTGCTCCGTAGTCTCCGTCGCCCTTGATGAACTGGCTGTTGTCCGCATTATGTCCAGTCGTGTCTCATGCTGCTCTATAGTCTCATTCGCTCTTGATGTAGAGACAACAGACCACTTTATTGCCAGTCGTGCCTCACACTGCTCCATGGTCTCCGTCGCCCTTGATGTACTGGCCGCTCTCGCTCTAATTCCAGTCATCGGTCATGCTGTTCATTTGTCCAGGATGGTCGTAGTAATTTCATTTTTTTTCGGATTTTGTATGCACTCGTCCAATAGAATTCCGCTTCTTAGGAGGCATCCTAAAAGGGAAATGTAATCTTCTGTAATTATTGCTACCCACAGTTCAGATAAGAATTGAAGAAGTCCGTTAACTTCTAAGGAGTATAGGCAACTATTTCAAGTTGTTGTTTGAGTCTTCAGTCTTAAGACTGGTTTGATGCAGCCCTCCGTGCCTCCCTGTCTTGAGCTAATCGTTTCATCTCTACATAGCTACCACACCCTACATCCGAAGCAATCTGTTTAACATATTCTAACCTTGGTCTACCCTTACAGTTCTTGTCCTCAACCCTTCCTTCCATAACTAACCTTGCTATTCCTGGGTGTCTTAGTATGTGTCCTACCAACCTATCTCTTCTCTTCATTAGCAGTCGCCAGAAACTTCTCTCCTCTCCCACTCGTCTTAATACCTTTTCGTTTGTCACCCTATCTACCCATCTGATCTTCATCATTCTCCTGTAACACCACATCGTATGGCCTCGGAGGCCGGGTGAAAGCTTTGTTATTTGACACCCAGAGGGCAGCTTGCATGTCGAATTTCGTCGTACCTTGCAACGCTATGAAAGTCAAGGAGATTAGATATCTAAGCTCCTTGACACTATAGCGCTATCTAGTAGAGAATGGAGGAACTTTGTGTTGGCGGAAAATCCCGAGATTAATTTTGCCATTATGAACACGGCTTACTGAATTCAAATGGGTTCTTTAACATGTTAACATTGTAATACAACCATGTCGTGATTTTTGTCGCGTTCCAAAAATCACTTACCACGGCCAGGAGTGAACTTGCAAGTTTGGGGTTGGTAGTCCGACACGTTAACCACTCACCCACCTTGGAAAGCTACTATTTCAAGTAAACCGTTCATTTATTTTGATTTCACTCGATAGAAAATCGTTACTACTTTAAGCAGCAATACATATTTGTGGCACCACGTAAAATGCTATTTATTTATAAATAATAAGAAGTCAAAGTTAAAATGTCGAGTATATAAACACGTTATAAAAATCGCGGTTGTTTGAAAATTAACAATAGACTCCATACGTAGTAAGTGCGAGCCCAGTTACAGAGAAACACAGGGAGAGGAGGGAATCTAAAATTATTTACTATCACTGTGTTCAAATTCATAAAATTATGGTCGCACGGAAATATATGTCTACGAAATTGATATTACCCATCAGATGATAAGTTTAACAAAGCCTTTCGGCCACTTTCAGCCCATCGTACTGTAGGCAGATAGAAAAGTGACTCTAAAGACGTAAGTAAACAGATTTACGATGATGTTGATGATGATGATGATGACGATGATGACGATGATAATGTTGGTGCTATTGTTTTTTCCCTTTGTAGTTCAAGTTTCTGTGAACGACTGGTTATATATTCCTCAACATCACTTCCTCCATATGAAGTTTAGGAGATCCAGACCCAACTTATCATAAGAACCTCATTCATGCATTTACCAAGTGTCTAAAGCGTGGCCCGAGTGTACGTATGTATGTGTGGAAACATTCTGATAACCCATGACAAAATTGTAATCCTTGTAAACGGGTTCCCAATTGGGAATGAAGTGTCCGTGACATGAAGTTAGTTTCCATTCTGGCATTTAGCTGTAAAAGTAGTGGAAAACTAAGGAAAACCACAATTAGGGTGAGATGGGAATCGTACTGTTAGGGCCCCTGGGGACCCTACAACCCTGAGGGACCCTACCCACCCCCGAGAGGGATGTTCACATACACCCTCAAATCCACTACACGGTGGACGGCCACACTTTTACAATTAACCCTAAAACTCGGCCACGGCCACGCAACTGTCCAACCCACTACACTAATTTCACCCCAAAACTACCCTCAGGCTGGAAACAACAACAACAGCCGCACACACTTCAATTACACCTAGCCAGCAGAGCTGCGGCTTCAGCTCTTGCATCACGGCTTACACAACGCATGGGCAAATACACGGGAGCTAACTAGAACAGCAACAGAGTGAGGAAATACCGAGTCAGCAGTTCCGAAAGGCTTAAGAGGGCCGACTCCAAAGGACCAGTTGTCTGTTCCTGCCGGAGTCTCTATCCAACTGTGTCAGGACATTACACCTCAAGGTAAGTGTGTCTCTCAGAGTCCTGACGTTTACAAGTGTACTCCTTTCCTTTGAGACAACTTGCATACTTATTTGTAACATCTACATTGTGCTACACGATCCCGAAATAGAGGGACGCACTTAGAACACTTGTTGGTCAAATAAATAAGTGACCACAACTACTACACACCCATTGTAACATTTATTCACAAACACTGTCTTTACCGCCTAACTCCCTACCTTACACCTTGACCTGTCAGTGCCATTATTTATGAAACCGCTATGCTAGCGATACAGACCTTTTTCATTGTCATAGACTTTAGTGCTTGCTCGCACGTCTGCCGAGCGCAACGTTGCACGCTCAGCAGATAGTTGAATTGCTCACTAATAGTATTTGCTACACCAGCTAGTAGCTCCTCATTAAGAGTGCATCCCTTAGATTTACGACCCTGACCAATTAGAGCTCCTCCCCTTCACCCAACACTCTCTCATATACCCATTCGGAGTTTCAGCACTTTCGTTGAAACTCACACTAATTTAAACACCATCCCCTACACTCACCCCCATACTCCTTTGTTCGACCAACCCCCGTTAAGGGTGCAGAACAAAAAGTGGTAGAGGCGCGGGTAGTCTCCGTACAGAAAGGGGCTTACCCAACAAGCTCCGAGACTACCTATCCCAGTACCTAAAGCAGCCAAACAAGTAGGGAATTTTTTTATGAGAGCTACGTCGGAGAATTTTTTAAGGGTGGCACAGTAAGTTATATTCACTCACCCGCCCAACCCATAGGGAAATACGATAGTAAACCCTCTTGCAAAGCAAACAAGTTGACCCCAAAACAGATTTTTTTTACGGAATAAAACAACCGGGAGCGGATAGACAGATTTAACGGGTGAGATCGAAATAAACCATATGTCCATATTTAAAACTACACTAAGGGATTTCGTACACCATTTGTCAGCCAGTACAATACCAATTTTGCTGAAGTTAAGAATCAAACACGGCGATTTAATAAACGAGCATACTGCTCCACGCTTGCTCCAGGAGCTCGAAGCACAAGCGTTAGAGATCCGCGCTAAATACCCTGCAGCAGCACAAACTACACATTTTACACGGTCACAGGCCCATAGCAGTTCACAAGAACAACAATCACCGGTATCCAGTGATAGTTCAGGAGACCTTCCACTAGCACTCCCTCCCCTATTAGTACAGCAACTCCAGCTTACACAGCAAAATACGGACAGCCTGCTCACCCACATTACAGGGATATTAGAATCAAATATCATTACAAACGACGGTATCACATTAGCGGCGGCCCTAGATATACAAACCATAGCGGAAACAGGAAAAGTTAGCGAATCCTACAATTATACAATATAGTAAATGACAGAGAGCCGAACAAGGAGCTTTCCGGGCTCGAGGTACATCTCAAACGCAAATCATTAGACCTTAGTAAGGCGGAATACTGCTACAGCAATAAATTAGCGGAAAATCACACACTTACACACAAATAACAGAACAAACAGGAAAAACAAATGTCGCGTTCAACCAGCAAAAATTACGGACACCGTAATTCATTAGGGAAACAGGCAGATTAACACTAAAAACAGGCAGGACAGTGGAACACATCAGCAACTGTACCGGGAATATATGTATATTTTTAATCGAAGGTCAGGAGAGCGCACCCACTGGAGTACAGACGCTCCAGCAACGCAGGTTAACAGCGAGGAAAATAGGAAAACACAGAATAGCACAACCTATGAAATACTAAGAAAATAGACACCGAGTTAGAAGCTAGGATATACGTGAAGGCATAAATGAAGAGATAGCGAACGTAAATTTTTGCAAAATTATAGTATAATTCAGGCCGTACATATTTCAGAATATACACAACAACCAGTGAAACAGCAGTTTGCTTCACTCCATAAACACAATCACGGAAGGCATAGTGCGCAGGAATTCAAAAACAAATTATCACACATATCCAATACACTAGCCTCCGTGGCTTAAGCGGCAGCGCGCTGGCCTCTCACCGCTGGGTCCGTGGTTCAAATCCCGGTCACTCCATGTGAGATTTGTGCTGGACAAAACGGAGGCAGACAGGTTTTTCTCCGGGTACTCCGGTTTTCCCTGTCACAATTTCATTCCAGCAACACTCTCCCTTATCATTTCATTTCATCTGTCATTCATTTAATCATTGCCCCAGAGGAGTGCGTCAGGCCTCGGCAGCCGGCACAGTTCATATCCTCGCCGCTAGATAGGGGCTTCATTCATTCCATTCCTGACCCGGTCGGAGACTGGAAGCAGGCAGTGGATTTTCATTTTTTCATCCAATACACTGTTGTAATCTAAACACGACGGCGGCATGCAATCTATAAACATATGCTCAGCATAGTGGCATGCGCGCGGAGGGAGGCAAGAAATGCATACACAGCATTGCCCAACATTGTAAGTAAGTAAGATACCAACAAATGAATGCCGGTAATAACGACTAGGACTATTTAGAATAACAGCTAGGTTACTCCACAGGACAGCGGTGGACATACATATGGAACACATTTTTTAAATCTTAGGTGATAGGCAAACATTAAAACCATTAGGCACATTGGTGAACACCACCTACGGCCAGCACAAGTTTATACATATACATTAGGGAGGAGACTGATTATAATTTCCAGCCACACTATTGCCCCCATTGGGATAATGAATATAATAATAAACAATCCCAACATTTTACGGACTACGGACACACTGCCAGGAATCAGGCATATAGATACATACAGATCCAAGGTAGCCATTTTATAGGGTCGCACGCAATAGCGCGGAGCGAATCATAGGAGGAGGTACCACCCCAGAGATAACACAGCCTAGATCTCAACGGGAAACCAGCCTGCTACCGTTGTCAGGGAGACAGCACGATGCAGAGAATACGTCACGGATAAGAGATATGACGACAAGCGGCGGCCATGTTTCCGCGCCAGTCATGACGGAACAATAGTTACGTCGCTACATCAACAAGTCCATGGGCACGCAGGCTCACAGGCGACAGAACGCAGAGCGGTAAGCGTATAGACCTAACACGATTGTCATAGCAGCCATATATTGAAGGGCGAAAATCGTATCCCCAGTAATATCCATAACAAAATAGGAGCGATTACGAACGGGAAAACCAATAGATTACAGGTTGAAAGGTGGAAAAGCGCGGTGACGCTAACGAATGTTATAGTTATACCATATTAATGATAAGGGATGGTAATACCACAGCAACGATGAATAATGATATTCAGTAGCCATTATCCGCCATGAGGCACACATAGTAAAGACAGACGCCCAGTGAGCACGTATTTGAATAACACCAACGAGCGGCGAAAACGAAATATGACCAATTGAGGACAGTCACTAGAGAAAAGGGCACGAGAGATACAATACGCACAGTTCCCCAAAAATTTCATACAGGCAGAGATTCATACCACACTTCCTTTCAATTCCCACATCACACTACCCCCCACACAGTTGTTGTAGGGCATTCATGTTTTTACAAAGAACGGGTCCACTGCACCCCAGCAGCACACAGCTCTCACCTGAGTACAAGAGGTGATCGGAAAACAATTAATGAACGCTTGATATATCTATATGTACTGTATATATAGATAACGGCTATGAGACACACTAACAAATATTTTAATTAATAAGGCCCGCAGGATAAAGCTATAGAAGTAGACAGCCCTCACGAAAACATCCCATTACGCATGCATATCCCACCCTCACACACCAGGGGTTTATTAGAATATACCCGCATGCAATATTTAATTTTTAACCTCCAGGGAAATATCAATCCCAACCACATGTAATCCATCAAAGATAAAGATATCCTTAAGCATTAGGGACTCAAGGCAAAAGCAAAGTAAAGAGTCCGACAATGCTATACCCTTCCACCTTACGCGATAACACCTCTTTAACATAACACCCCGTCGAACCTTACTAATTATACCTTAAATAAACCCACATGTCCTACTAACATCTCCATATATATATAAAAATATCAGCGTGGAACATCCGAGTGAGCTAATGACGTGCGGAAGCAGTCTATGCATTTAATTTATAATGCCCTACAATCCCCAACACATACATAAATATTGCATTACACATTAATTACAAATTATTACACATTAATTTCACACTAAATTACACATCCCCCAGAGAATTAACTCTATATAGATAATAAGGATCTGAGAACACATGAGGTAAGGACACATATAAAAATGAGAAAGACCAAAAATTTCACAGGAGGATAGAGTCGGAGAAGGCAGTTACGGATCTTGACGACCCAACGGACTGCGACTTCCTAGCTAATTATAAGGTTAAGTAGACCCCTTGAGGCGTGAGGGGTAGTCCCGTACTCGCGCTGGTTGAAGACCAAAAGTCCTGACACAGCGGAACATCAGGTGAAGCAAAAGTCCTCATCCGGTCGAGGTGAAGACTTGAATAATGAATATATAATGAAATTTTCCCGGATGATAAATGAATGATTATGTTCCACATAGCCTACAAATGTCGAGCAGTGGCTCGTGAGAATAAATGTCAGTTAAAGCGTACCGTGAGTTTTTAAATGATCGGTAGCGACCATCACAGGTGGATGGGCTCCCAAAATGACCAAGGTGCAATTATAGCGAATACGGCATGTAAGTCCGATAATAATGTAATTATATAATAATAATTGATCAATAAGCGAATGATATGCTATTTTAGCAGAAATATGCGCAAAGGCCAACACACACACACACCATTAGTTTATAGTACATCGATTAAGACAGCCTAGCGATAGCGACGGGGCACCGTCAGCTGGGCAAACCTACTGGAACTTCGGGGACAGTACGGCGGGGACCACGGGCCATAGTTGTATTTAGTATGTAGGAGGGTAACGTGAAAGCAATGGGGCACCATCAGCTGAGTAAATCTTCTGGTGTCCGGTACCAGTAAGGCGGGAACCACGTAACGTTCGGGAGGGACGCCACCCGGACAAGCCCTCAACCCTGAATTTTAGTACGTAAGGAACTTAGCTACCTATTTCAGGGGTAGTTTAGATAATAAGAAAATTAAGTAAGCTACTGTTGCGAAACGGTAACTTACAGGGTTTATTTCGGCATAAAATGTTTCTAGATATAGATTAGTAAATAATTAGATGTAAGATACACTCATACAATAGAAAAGGATGTTCGGCGTCGCAAGATCCACACAATTGCGTTGTAAGCCCGATAAAGCGTCGAGAAAACGTCGATAAAACGTCGACAAAGCGACAACAAAGCGTCGACAAAGCGTCAATAAAGCGTCGACAAGGCGACGATAAAGCGTCGACAGAGCGACGATAAAACGTCGACAGAGCAATAGTAGATGGATAAGAGAAAGATAATAGAAAAAGCAATAATATTGTACAGCCCAGGGACAGTACCCCTAGGACCCACCCCTTCATCTACCACCATTCACCACCCTCATAGGCATGCCATAAGCCTTACACACTTCTTTGACACGAGCAGGCCCAGCAGTATTGCTGACAGTCACGCTTACACAACACATACACAAACACGCTATCTGGAGCAGCAACAATGAGGAAACGCCGACTAAGCAGTGGGGGAAGGCCTTAAAAGCTAGACCCAGAAGAGCCCCATTATCTATTCGTGGCCAGCGGCTCTCCTCCTCGAGGTCCGTTCCAGCTCTTCACCAGGTGAGAACTAGCCGTGTGCTCAGATTCCTAATTATTGTAACACCTAACCCAGAACACGTTTGTATTTCACACACTTTGTACTTTGTTTTATACTTGTCCAGCCCCTAAAGGGACAGTACATCATCGCCACTGACCAATAAATACTTGGTCAGTAAACACACACATCTACTACTCATTTCACCCAGTTTTACATCCCTACACACAACCTGGCCTTAGTCCTCATTGTCCCTGACCGTGAAGGCCAGGAACTGCACCGTCAGGAATCCCATTGTATTCGAGTAAGCAGCCAGACTGCAGCGTGCCGAGTTGTCAACTCTGCACGTGAGCTCGCTAAAAGCTCGCTCATACTTAATTGGCAGGCTAAGTAAATAGCTCACTATTAGACATTCATCCCCTAACAGGTAGACGCACCCTGTAGGGACGCACCCCAACAGCTCACATCCTCACACCAACACATTACACTAGTAGTCTTCCCCAATTACGGGAAACTACCCCATTTCGGAGACATCCCCTAAATTAATACATCTACATTACCCTGTTTATCTCACCCCCAACAGAGGGATAAAACAGATTGGTGGAGGCGCCGCTACCACGCAAATTAAGGATAAGGGACTCAAACAACGAGCCCTCGTGGTAGAGCTTAAGGTACACAAGCAGCCAAGCGAACCTTGAATTTTTTTTAGAAAGCATTATTTTTTCCCCTCTCTGGGAACACAAGGGAAATTTTAGCCACCCCCCCTCCCCTGGGAAGAACCAGCAGATTTAATACATTAGAAGCCACACACATTTTTAATACACACACGTAGTTCAGGATGGCCCCCCTATACCGTTTAGCCGTGCTAAAGAACATTGGGGAATACCAGGAATTAATTGCCTGTCATAAGGTCTTTGAGACAAGGCAGGACTACCTCAGGAGGTATCAGCAGCTCCTGCACGCTCAGTATATGAGAATTATTAGGGCACTTGTCCGGCCACTCCGCAGCGCCAAGAATCGAAAGACTAGGGCGAAAATCCCCACCCTCCGTACACAACTCAACAAAGCACACTGGAAACTACACTGCCGACACGAGGTCATGTTCCAGCAATGGGAGGCACTCATTAAACAACATAAACAAATAGGAACTAGCGGTACCAAAGTTGCCGAACAGGCCATATGCCTTAATTGGCAGTACGCCCAAATTTGGGAAGGATACCGGGAACTCCAAGCCAACAATGCCATCTTTGAATTCACGGCAGGGCCACCAGCGAAACAGAGACAGAACATAGACATAAACATGTTAACGCAGCAATTTAGGAACATGTCCATCACTACACATACCACGACACAAAGGGAAGGAGCCTGCCGTGGCCAAATGCCAGAAAACGGGCAGGCTAGCTTCCAATGCACGGCAGTTACACCGACACACAAGTACGTGTCCCGCAACTCCGGTCCAGAAGGCAATTTTGCCAACCCTAGGGACAGAACATACACCAACCCCCTCAGAACGAATGAACGAGAGGGAGTTGACGCCAGGGCTCTCAAACACACACGATAACACAAAGAGGAACCTGGAGGAACCTATATCATGGTCAGATGATACAGAGAACGTGCCACAGCACAGTAAGCCCATACAGACCCACACACATAGACAGACACAAAGGAAGGAGTCTGCCGTGGCCACAGGTCAGAAATCGGCCAGGGTAAGCTCCAAAACGCTGCAGGGGTAGGCGCGCACACATAAACTATTTTCGGAACCAGCCCGGAAGACCACTAGGGCAGAGCATAGGCGAAACCAGGGACATATCCCTCCAATACCAACACGGGGAAGAACGGGTCTACCCACCCCGACGTTACGTAAAATGGCATCCAAACAAACACTTAGGGGGGACAGGGAAAGACACATTAGGGAAGAGCGGGAGAGGGCCTACAGGCGGTCACACTACCAGGACTATAGAGGCCTAACTAGAACGACAACAGGGGCACACGCCACGACGAGGGATGAAACCCGCGATCGGCGGCGAAACGACCTGAAGGGGCGAACGGATGAGCGAAAGCAGAACCCGCATGGCATCTGGACATCCACTGTACGATACGACAATAGGGCATACATGTCCACCAGGCATACGGGCCTGACTACGTACGCAATGGCAAATTCGAAGCCAGGACCATGGGTGCAAGGGCAGACGTTGACACATACAGAGGTCCACATCCGCCACACATACATAACCACACACAGCTGGTAGGACATTAGCCCATCCACACGAACAGGCGCCATGGTGGACATGGGGCAGGCTCACCCTACTGCAAAAACCCGCAGGAAAGCAGTGGGAACCCACCCCAATGGAGGGTGGAAACCCACGCCGGCGTTTCAGGACGAGCACAGTCACCCCGTCGGGCAACAGTGCTCGGGCGAGGATAAACACATTTACAGGGGAAAATCCACTCCCAACATAGGCAAAAACTGGCCAGAAATAAGGCAATTTGTAGGCACATTAACATTAAAGCCAGGGACATAGACACGGGAACAGACAATCACACGGACGACATCGCACAAACAGCATGAATACACAATCCCATAGAAAAACCATAGGATCCCATATAGACACTGTGTCCCATAGGGTTATAGCTAATAATTAATGTATGCATAAGAGGGTTTATATTATATGTATATGACTTGCATATTATCATTGTGTACACATCTTAAATATACACCAGGGATAGCATATGAATTACGCTAATTCCACTTACAGCACAGACATTAACACGGGGAGGTTCCTTTACAAGGTAGGTACACCAACACGGAGTATACAGCAATAGCTTACTGCCCAAAGCCAGCCTCAATAGGCGCGACATGGCAACTAAGGGCCAGAAGATACAATCACAAGAACGATTGAGCCACACAAGCATGAACACGGGAAGGTTCTTTTACATACAGGGAATACATGTACAAACACATAAATTACACAGGCAGAGACACTGACAAGTAGCTGCGATACATAACACCAGATGCCACATAGACAGACAGCGGGCACGAATGGCATAAAGGCCTCACTACACAAATCTGACACAGATAGCATCATCGCGATAGTAGGGCCAAAAGATAAGGCACGGTAATTATGAAGAAACGTAGGGCCTCGTAGAAAACATATTTTAGAAACGCTCACACCATTTGTGGCAAGGCTACAACATAAATGCTGTGCACTTCAAATGTTAACTGCCGGACAGGAAACACGGTACCAGCAGCGGCGTTATCACGTGAGGTAACCCAATACCTTGCACGCTCAGCGCGAATACATGACACAATCGGCGACCAAAAACATCCTACAGCTATACTAGCATTACGGTCGGCCTAGAGTCATTCACTAGGGATTCAAAACCACACTACGCCCACAAATTAAGACCAGGGCTAACCTAAACTCACATAGACGACATACACGGGTCATACTTACAGGGGCGTAGGCCCGGTCCATGGTACTCGCTATAGCAACCTACTTAGGGCATTAGCGACCCCAGGACTACCAATAGGGGACGTACCGGGAACACCAGGCCTCTACGGAGACCACAAAATACTCTTTTGGACCATAGCGCCCGAAATCTGAATACAAGGGACGCCAAGAGGACACGGAACGCCCACACTAAGTAAACACAGACATCAATACACAAAAACGGGAAGACCACATTTCAACACTGAAAAGTGTGATAAATCAGTGCGGGACACCCAGAAACGCCCCAGAAATAGGCCAAGATACGCTCCAAAAAGGGAGACAATAAGCACAGTGATATAGAGTAAACAAATTAGGAAGGACAGGCAGAACAGCCCGTTCTAGGGCAAAATCGCGCTCTGACACACGAAAATACACCAGGGCAGACATATTCCATGAACACAGGGAATATTACGGGCACAGACAAACGCTCACGCAAAATAAGTAACACCACATCTCTACGGCCAAGAATCATGGCAATCCAATACAAGGGGCATGTAGATTACCCCGGACATAAAATAATAGATCAAGGCACAAAGGGAAGTAATCACGGAAACAATTTCCCAAACAAGCTTGAGAGCGAAAATATGACAAGTTAACACCTTGGCCTTTCTAGAATGCAAACACATGTCGACACACGGATAGTGGCAGAAGTCACGTCTTGTTATCCTTCCTGCATATCGGAGCACATTCAGTACACAAGGACACTAAACAAATATACAGGAAGCAATGTACTGCAAATAAGCGAATTCCAACGTGTCGCCATACACTGTTTGCGGAAGAAATTTTTGTAGCAGAGGAACGTGACAATGACATACAGACAGGATAACACTAACATAAAACAATAACAGTAAAGTTATACAGTGACAACACGGATGTTGATACAGGAAGTGAGAGCGTCATTATATTTGGCTTCGCATCAAATATTACACAAATATTGCAGACCAGATTGACCTGGGAAGACAAACTATTTTACGCCTACCAGTAACAGGACTGGAACATGTATACAAAGGTGATAACAGTACACGGCGCGTGCCAAATAGCCACGCGGTACAAGATAAGCTCTCTCAGATAACAGAACACGCGCCGGCGAGGGAGCTAGCGGCAGGCGGCTCCGTACATAAAAGCGCGCACCAATTAAAATGACGGCCGCTTCCGTCCCACACGCACCCAGCACTTAGGGGCAGACAGGTAATTACACGCGAACATACAAACTAACTAAGGGCGGGTACAGACAGAGTCCATGGAGGAACAAACCCCCCCCTAATAATTTCTTTTTTGTCGGTTGATTTTTTTTGCCTAAAACCACTATAGGCAATTATGCTATGTCAATTTATATTCCAAGCCACATGATACCCCATCCCACATTATGAACAGGGGACCAGATAAAGGCGTGAACGACACAGCGTCACCACACTTAGACGTCATAGGGGCAGCCAGAGGGCGGTGCCCAGAGACATAGACATTTTACACGACGTAGGAATGACAGACCCACGGGCGTTCCACGGATTAATATTTTGGTAGACATTAGGTGCAATATGGCATCTCAACTCAGCGTGCGTAAATCCCAAAGAGCGGGAGGAAAACACATAACGGCCAAGAGAGGCTGACACACTACAATAGGAGTAGAGGTGGATGATGCCATCAGGATGGCCATAGTACAAGCTACGGGCTAACATCCCCATACCTCCCTCCTACATACCCCATTACCTAAAACACTATCCAGCACAGACATACAGATACATAAAAAACACCTACACTACATTGCGAATTATACATAGGGGTTGATAGACTCCATGCTTTTTCACAAATTAAGGTTTGCTACACCTTGGACCCGAACGCCTACAACTGAGTATTAGAGGTGATTCGGAAACAAATATTAAGCGGCGATGCACATCTCTATATAGAGAGATGAGGCCATACTGATACTAACAAATATTTTATTAAATAAATCCCGCATGCAAGGGACATAAACTTATTATATCCTAGCACATGCCTTATCCTCAAATGAGAGCAGACATGCCTCATATCCAACTCACTGCATGAGATATCCCACCCACACACCAAGGGTTGTATTACTATCACACCCGCATGATATTTTCAATTTTGGACACCTGGGAAAAACCCACCCCATCCACTCACAGTAAATACATCCTAATAGCATCATCGGCTCCCGACCACCACGAACATGGAATCCAACGATGCACAACCCTCTCCCACCACGCTTTAACCCCACTCAGCAAATAATACCCTCGGATCCTAATAATAAGGGACCAAACATCCCATAAACCTACTAATATCTCCAGAAAAGTACCAAGGCATCAGCGCTGGAGATCCGATACGGCAATGACAGGCTTAAAGTAGCCACTGCATTTCGAAGATTCTACAGCCCCAAAACACTAGGAATTTTACCTAATTACACAGTACACGAAAATATATTTAAAAATCACACTAAACACTACAGTATACAGTATCACACTTATTTTCAAAGGAATCTGAAGTTACACTAGATGGTGACGAGAAGGTACACGGATGGGAGCGGGATCGCCACACGAGGACAGAGCTGGAGAAGGCGGCGATGGATCCTGACCCAGTTTAATGACAGATGGACGTAAGGTCGAAGCGCCGATGACTCAGTGCGGGCAAACTTCGGAATCCTGGGAGTACCTAGCCTGTCCCTGGGACGAAGAAACTTACACCCATTATGGACTGCGGTCGTCAAAGCCAGACCTGCAGGGGAGACTCTTGACGTCTAGTAGGAGAATTAGCCAGCTCAGTATTAGACTCAGGAGACAAACCTAGAGACGACCACATTTAGGACTAGACCCATAGCTAGATGTAAGTTAGGTCCATCCTCGGAGGCGTAGAGAATAGTCTTCCAATCGGGTGAAGTGAAGAAGTGCCTCAGGATTCAACGGGACCAATCCTGGAGCACGCCAAGTCCTCATTCCGGAAAGTGAGGTAAAGATGATTTAATAAATGATATATAATAACTAATGAATGATAAATAATGCGTATGGAATGAATGCGATCATTCGGATCCGTGCCCACAGAAATGGATGACACCGAGTCTCCAGAGCTTAAATGGTAACGCAACGGGCGACCAGAGATATTAAATGGGTATGCAACGGGCTTCCCAAAGGGGTTTCGTGGGCAACCCAATAATAAATATAAATGAATGATATAATGCGAATATAAACGCATATAAATACAAATGAAAAGGATGTCCGCGCGAAGCGTTTGCACCCAGCAACGCAAGCACACAGGCCTACACACTACACATTAGTCATTAAGGGGAGAACCCCACGAAACACATGGGTGACAACGGCAAGGGAGGTCACTAGGTAGGGGTAACTCCTTCTAGGCAAAAGGTAATTCCAAACTACTATACGTACGGGTCCAATGGAGGAGCCGTGTTGAGCACGAAACGTAGTGCCCAAACCACAATCTGCATTCGTAGTCAATCGGGTTACCGATACCACATTGCAAATTGGACGAAGGTCCCTGGGTACTATACGCATGCTCGCGTATTTCGACAGTCAAAGGCGCAGCGTAAGCCCTATTAGACACCCGTAATCCCAATACCCCCCTACGCATTGCACGCCATCAAAATTCTAGTATGTAAGGTAGTTGCATTTGGACGGCAACTTAGATTTAAGCAAATTTAGCAAGCACTGTTGCAAAACAGTAGATACAACACATTTCGGCATTAGGGTAAGGACTATTTCGAGATATATATATACAAATATTTTCTTTTATAGCATTAATTAGTATAATCTAGATTAAGCACACTTTACATATCATAATAATTCGACACCACGTAGATTTAAGTGATATTACTATGCGAACGCAATACAGGGCGTTCGGCATCGTATAGGATAAGACCGACACCTCGTAGATTTAAGTGATATTACTATGCGAACGCAACACAGGGCGTTCGACACCGTCTAGGGTAAGTCCGATAACATGTCAACAATAAACGGTACAGCAACCGAGGCTGGTCAACCGCAGTAATACACGAGACGTCCGAAGAGGTCTCAAGGGCGGTGGCATCATCCAAGCCGACCCTTAAAACAGCGCTGCGCACACAATATTGGCCAAAGGTATTTAGCTAACATGTATTTGTATTACAGCTTTGGATCCCAACACTGCAGCACCGAGGAAGAGAATCAGGATAAAAAGGTAAAGGTAAAATGGACCACTAATGTCACAAAAACACATACTCTACATACTTTTCTACACAATACTGATGCATACATCCACACATACACAAAAACATAATAGATGTAAGCCTATAAATAGTATAAGTTCTAGCCGGCATAAGAAGGCATAGAATAAGAAAAAGTAAGAAGGCGCCAGTCAAAGAACAAGGCGGACGTATGTCAATGACGACTGACGAAGGAATATATTGACAAACGATATTAATTATGATTTTCAATTCAGTACGCCGGCACAAGAGGCGATATAGAAGCTACACTAATGAATACAGGTTATTTTTCTCCAATTTACAGATGGCGACACCATGCATATGGTACTGACAAAGATGATTTCACTGCCATACAGCAGTAAGGTGTTTTTTCTCCATTCCAGCACAATACACACTGTCACTCATTATTGTGTTTACACAATGTGTCACACTGATCACCTTATTACACAATAACACCTGAAGACAAGGTAAATCTGCACAGTAAGGGTTGATACCTGTGGGGTATCAGGCCTACTGACAGATACAGAACTAACGTCAAAGATGTGACGTGACATACGACACTGAGAGCCGTAACCAAATTGTGGCGACGACTTTCACTGTTAAGTGTGGAATCACTCGCCCACAGAGAATGACCCACAAGGTAAAAGTACATTGGCAGACTAGCGCTAAACTACGGTAAGAGGAGCGGCCGATTAACATACAAGAGGTATGAATGGCCAGAATAGAGCGCTATGGTAATGTCGGACAATGAGAAAAGGTACCAGGCTCATGAGCAGACAGGTTTAGTAATAGTAGTAATATAATTAAGACTAGCATATAAGCATTGTAATAAAAAAAAATGTAAGAACATTGTAACACCGTCAAATCACGAGAAATATGAAATACTGTAACATTCTAACACCATTCACACCGTAATACACTTTTGTCTCTTTCATTTGCTTTCTACTAACGTTAAATTTTGTGAAGGTGCCCTGTTTCATCCCGACAACAATAAATCATTCTGATATATACCTTTAACTTACACCCTGGGGCACCTGTTTTCCTATTTTCTTCCACCTTTTATACAATAGTTTGCCTATACTTTATAAACACAAGGTACATGCAGGGAGCCATTTTTTCCCACACAGCGGTGGACGACACAACCACCCGTCCAACCATGGTTTTTTTCCTGCCTGCATGGCACCAATATGCATATACCAATGATTTTTTTCTTTTCTTCATTTTTCTCTTTAACAGCAACAACATCAAGATAACAATAATAATAAAAATCAACTATGTATATGTACACACCCAAAACCCACCCTCTCTGTGCACACGCTAAACTCACATCACCAGAAGGACAACACGACATCTACACATCCACACGACACCGAAGAAGTAGAAGAAGAAGAAGAAGAAGAAGAAGAGGGACAAGTAGAAGAAGAAGAAGAAGAAGAAGAACCACTACGCCGACACGCCTACTCTATTTTCCGTTCGCGAGGTCGCGAACAAAGGCCGAGGAGGTCTTGTATAGCCCAGTGGCAGTACCTCTAGGACCCACCCCTTCATCTTTCACCATTCATCACCCTCATAGGCATGCCATAAGCCTTACACACTTCTTTGACACGAGCAGGCCCAGCAGTATTGCTGACAGCCACGCTTACACAACACATATACAAACACGCTATCTGGAGCAGCAACAATGAGGAAACGCCGACTAAGCAGTGGGGGAAGGCCTTAAAAGCTAGACCCAGAAGAGCCCCATTATCTATTCGTGGCCAGCGGCTCTGCTCCTCGAGGTCCGTTCCAGCTCTTCACCAGGTGAGAACTAGCCGTGTGCTCAGATTCCTAATTATTGTAACACCTAACCCAGAACACGTTTGTATTTCACACACTTTGTACTTTGTTTTATACTTGTCCACCACCTAAAGGGACAGTACATCATCGCCACTGACCAATAAATACTTGGTCAGTAAACACACACATCTACTACTCATTTCACCCAGTTTTACATCCCTACACACAACCTGACCTTAGTCCTCATTGCCCCTGACCGTGAAGGTCAGGAACTGCACCGTCAGGAATCCCATTGTATTCGAGTAAGCAGCCAGACTGCAGCGTGCCGAGTTGTCGACTCTGCACGTGAGCTCGCTAAAAGCTCGCTCATACTTAATTGGCAGGCTAAGTTAATAGCTCACTCTTAGACATTCATTCCCTAACAGGTAGACGCACCCTGTAGGGACGCACCCCAACAGCTCACATCCTCACACCAACACATTACACTAGTAGTCTTCCCCAATTACGGGAAACTACCCCTTTTCGGAAACATCCCCTAAATTAATACATCTACACTACCCTGTTTATCCCACCCCCCAACAGAGGGATAAAACAATATTTGGATAGTAGACAAGGCGCACGAAAAGACGTCTGCGTGGCGGTCGCAGTCAGCAGGACACGCCGACCCGCAAATAGCGCGGGGTGATAGATAAATTAAGATATATTTTGGCCAAGTGCATTTTTATTATGTATTTTATTCCAGCAATAGCTCCATCACCACTGCAGCAACGAATGAAGAAAAATCATCATGACAAAGCAGGTAAAAGTGGACCACAAATGCACACGATAATACACATTGTTACACATGAGCGCCACAACAATTACACAGACACAGAGGTATAGAGATATGCGGTAGCCTCAGGCTTCGGCTGGCGATAGAATAAGATAGCTATAAGGCGCCACAGGGTGTACATGAATCACACACTGATTGGATGAATGATATTAACAATAACAATGGGTTCTATTGCAGACCAGCGGAAAAGCGACATGGAGAAATGCATAACAGCTAACCGATTTATTTACAGATGTCAAAAGACATGTATACAGCTTTTGTACATATATCTTCCAATACAGATACACTACACTTTCTCCTTCTTGTACAAACACACTGTTCAGCGGTTTCAGTCGCGCCAATAAGACGACGACGCCAGTGATCAATGTTGGCCAGCGTCCATGGGGCGTTGAACGGCATTGATCCATAAATAGTAACGCTCAAATGAGGAGCGACATGCGATGGCCAGGGGCGGTACACCTTTGTAAGTGTCTTTCCTCGTCATCAGGGTGAATTTTCCGCCCACGGAGGGAAGTTCACTAGAGGTAACATTGATAAATGACCTAGCCACTAAGCTACGATAAGGGTAGCGGCCACATAGTATATAAGTATAGAGTAAGTAGGGCGCATAAGAGAAAGATATGCAAAAATGGCCAGGTAAAGAAATCCACCGGACGAGTATGTTGTATTTTTGTATAAGAGGTACAAGGTGTATTATTATTATTATTATTATTATTATTATTATTATTGTGAGTATTATTATGATAATGAATATTAGTGCACGATATTATTGTAATGAGACACTATGATTGGTATTATGAATGTTTCCATCATCACCATACTTAATACAACTATTGCTACATGTCATCATCACCATTATGGTACCACAGATTGTTATTATGTTTGTTATATTATAATGATTATGGCCACAGGCCAATATTGGGACTATTACCCTGAGTATTCTTACTACGACAGTTACCATGGCTAACATACTCACACATGTAATATAGCGCATTATCCACTTGTACAATTGCACAGGCATTTATTTTCACCCTTCTAAAACTACAAAATTGTAAGGATGTCCTATTCCCACCTTACATAATAAATATATTATAAAATAACTCCTAACATTTACATCCAGGGCATCTGTTTTATTTTTTTCTTCAATCTTTACACTTTCATATACCCTACAGGCTAAGTTTATGAAGCTTACCCGCAAAAGGCAATTTTTTCATCCCGCTGCGTAGACAGCAGAATGTTACATTACAGATGCTTTTTTGCCTTTCTGCGGAAATGCAATATGTATTACGCTATAACAAACCCAATATGATTATTATATTGTACTCTGATTAGTAATTGATGACTTGTAATCCACGATGTTTTTATATGGAAAGCAAATATTATATATATATGTTCCACCCCTAATACCTACCCCTCTCTGAGAACACACTACACCACACAAATAACGAGGTGGACATCATCCCACATCGGACACAGCAGCTACGCCAACACGAGGATGGAAGAGGATGAAGAAAAAGAAGAAGAAAGAAGAGGACAAAGACACCCTTACGACTACGACCAGTTCGTGGGGACACGAACTAAATGAGGACAACGTGTTGTTAGGGCCCCTGGGGACCCTACGCACCCCCGAGAGGGATGTTCACATACACCCTCAAATCCACTACACGGCGGACGGCCACACTTCTACAATTAACCCTAAAACAGTACGTACATCATTTAGGTAGATTTTATTAGAAAGCTTACTGTTGCAATAGGAACCATGTTTCGATTTCCGGAAAATTCCGATATATCTTCGCGTTTCACATCCCTCAAACCCCAAAATCACCGCCAGTTCAAAAGTTTATATATAATTTATGTATATATGTATATTGAACCCTTGTGAAGAAGCGTGACAAGACTCTTTTTCGGGGACGTCTTCGGTTCTTGTTCGTAGTTGCTATCGTCGATTGCTTCTCATAATTAAAAGGTAGCATAATGGCAAATTAAAACTATTAGGAAGAAAGTGAACCAAAATTCAAATAAAATAAATTTAATAACAGATCAAACAAGAAATAACAAATTTACACCCTCTTAATCAACCAGAATAAATCACAAAATCTCTACCAGAGATAGCAAATAAAAATAAAAATATAAGGACATAAGATTGTCCTGACGTCGCTTCAAAATTACATGTGTGAGTATGTGAAGAAGCTTGCATGCTGAATGGGATAAATACTCTCATACGCGATTCGCTACCATATGGCACATCCGACAAGTGGCAAATCCGTATTTTTGCGTATCTAGACTTGGCGTCTGGGAACACCTTAACAAAATGGCTCTACACTAAATAAACAATGCCGACACTCGCTACCCTTCTATATTACAACACAGATTCCCGCAATGAAATTGTAACTGCGTGCCAGAATGCACAAAGAAATGCCTTAAATCAGGTCTTATCAAATATACAAAGCAACACACGTGACTACACTACAAAGACACACACAGATGACCGATCGTCATCTTAAGAAACTACACATCAAAAGCGTAAGCAAAATCAAAGCACCGGCAATATTTACAATAAACAAAATTTTCATTTCAACAAGACACATGAATATACGGTTCCAGCATGAAGAACGATCCCTTTAAATAAAACTTGATTTTAACCAAACAGGCTTATCTATTTCAAACATCTGGGTCTCAGTCAGAACTGGCCCTCCTCATTAGCAAGTCTTATCTTAAATCTGCTCGTACCCTGTGGACACTCGTCGCATACATGTCATAAACCCAGCGTGTCTACCAAATATCTCGAGTCTGCACAACTGCAGCTCAAGACCGCAGAATCATCACGTCTACTCCACCTAAATAAAGCATGTGTCACCAAAAATACACTTCACCCAGGAATTACAAGACTCGTCGAGAATGGATCAGTGCCTCCGCAGAGTACAGCTGTCATCCAAAAATGCTGCAGACAGGAACTTGGTCACCTTGCCAGTTTTCCCCGCGCAATAAATACACACATACGACACCAACAACACACTGCTTGAGTGAGACTCACCTCCAATCAAAATCCTCACAATTTGACGCAGCAGATTCAAGATTAAACAGAAAGATTTCAAGACTTTCTTTAATTAATAACATTAACTTCTTACATAGAGAACTTATGGTTCCCCGCAAATAGTTGCAACAAGGCAAACTCAAAATAGCCTGTTTAATTAAATTAGCAACACAAAATAACTCCAATAATAATAACCCCAATATCTATCATTATTTTAACTTTAATTCAGCTTCATTTATCACTAAACCCGCAATCCATGTTCTAGCGAATCGAAAATATCGCACACAACTTGTACTCGCATAGTACATGAAAATTTAAATTACGGTAATAAAATGCACAAATTAAACCAGTAGTTACAGTTCATTACTAACAAATTGAGTGTCGGAAACACAAAGAAAAATCAAAATAACAGAAAAACACACAAGAAAATATATACACACTGTTCCCATAAACCAAGCTATCTCGCTAATTGAATAAATCAATTTGGGACTTATCCCTTCTGCAACATCACTCAGCTCACATCAAACTGCATGGCCTCTGTGATTCTCTACTTGTTCATGAACATCGTATGAGTAGAAAGCATAGTCTACCTTCCAAAAGTCGGCCTGGTACCATACATCTTGAAGCTTCCTCTGAGTATGAAAATTGTTCAATTATCAAATCGTATAATACGCTTTCTATTCCCTACTAAAATTGCAATGAGCTACTTATTTCACTCACAAGTCCTGAGCAATTTTATTCGACGACTATTGCCCTAATTAATAGCATAATAGCTTCTAAGTTCACACGCATACTTATTGGTTTTCAACTTGAATAAAACATGGCAGATAAAATTAAAGTGTTGAGAATTGTTATTACTCTGCCAGACAAACATCTAAATTCAAACAATTTATAAATTCACTCCGCAGATTTTCAAAGTATAATAAGTCTCCTCTGAGACATAAATAATGACAGACGTCTCCTCAGAGACTCAAAGTAAAAGGGCACATTAGCTAGCTCAGTAGCATTATTTATATGAAATTGGAACAAATCTAGTGGCGGGGTCACTCCGATTAAATTATAATCGAAGTAATTGGACTTCTGACATGAGAGTCAAGTCAAATTGCTTGTTTTATCGCGCAGGTTAAGGCTAAGGTGTTCGGAACTCATATCGATCGTAGATTAATCCAGGATCATCTGCCCTCCAAATCTGACATCAAGGTAACTTCGAGGGCTCCACGTCGTCCCTCCTTCTGATTCGTTGGTTTATTTCCAATTTTTGTGCTAAAATCGTTGACTCCTCCCAGTGGGTGTACTGCGAATTCTTCATCTTCCTCTCAAGACATCAACACTCTCCCTTCTTCACGGCCGAACAATGGCACAGCTACCCTCTACGTCACGAAACAACGCCACGCTTCCAGCACATTGACCCAAGAGGTAACGGTACACCCTAGTCTTTCCCTAGAAGTAGTAAATACCAAACTCAGAATATTCCCTTGTTTCACCAAGTTCTTGGCATCTTAATCTTCCCCGCTTTCTCTGCACCTGCTTATTTCAAAATATTGCAGTAACTTTCCATAATATGTATCCCAATAAAATCTCGGCCGAGTTCGTTGTTGGGCAAAATCGGTCGAAGGGGGTGAACATGGGGGTCTTTTTTCGAAAAAGTGAAATATCGCTATAACTCTCTTAATACGTGAAATATCGAATCCATTCAAAGTGCATACTATGTTTCGGATAAGTTCCAAAAATGTATGTTTAAAGAGTTTTTTGATAGCACCAACCATTTTCCAAAGGGGTGGGAAAAAGTGGGTTTTTCGGGAAATATTAATCATATCTCCCTTAATAGGCACACTATCAAAACCATACAAAATGGACAACATTCCCCTAATAATTACCTAAAACTTTTGTCTGAAATAATTTTTGATATGACCCACCATTACGCCAAGGTGGTATATTCTTTGGAATACACGGTTAGTTAGAGTTAGCTCTTGCTGCTCTTTGCTCTTTTTTATTTCATTAATTTCTTTTAGTTTCCCTTCGCAGACACCAACAGGGACCCCTCTTTTTTGTATTTTCTCTATCTTTGAATATGCCCTAAAATGTACGTAAGTTTGTTTCAATTATTTACCCTCTGGATTTCGACCTCAGTTCACCACGCGGCAACCTGACGAAGTTTTTGGATTCAGCGATTTCAAGAGGACTTACAAACTGGTCAAGCAGATGTCGTCCTTGTCGTCAGCTACCATCTCCTTGAAGACCCTACTCTATGAAGAAAATTATATTATGTAAAGGGTCTATATTGCTCAGATGTTACCCACCCTGTTTTATGTTCCTTTGTCACCCCCACTTCCCCTTCGTCTTCTCGCTTGCCGAGTGTTCAAATTCTCTTTTCACTTCTCTTGTAGTCAGCTTGGTGAACAGTTCAGCCCTCTCTCACAGGTCCTCCTCCTCCTCTCTAACACGGCCGACTGAATGCGCTCATACCGGCCTAGACAATGAGACCTTTTTCATGAAATCTTGTTAGTTACCCAACTGCTCACACAGCGCTGTTCACCAAGTATTGCACGACTAAGACTTATCTCTACTTAGTGTAAAACGAAGTCCCCGATTCTTGGATATCACGGGTAATCTCGAGAACTACTGGATGGATTTTGATGCGGCTTTCACCATTCTGTACAGGTAATATCGAGGAAGATTTCTGTAGAAAATAATTTATTTATGATCAAAGGGAGCCAAGCAGTAACGATTTTAGATTTCAGTGAATGGGTCGAAGAAAGAACTTGACGTCCGTGCGCTTTTTAAGCTTACGCTGGACAAACCGTTAAAAATATCAATATACTATGAGTGTAAGAATTGTTCAGCATGAAAAATTGTACAAAAAAGTCCACGTGAGCATATCTCTATCTTCGATACATCGCCCACAATAAGTGTTTTTAGTTTGGACGGGAGGGGGATTTGGCTTGCAGCTCGCCATTCTTAAATTACGTCTGACAGGAATTCCTTGCACATTCATAACTGTTCCTGGGCGAAGCCGGGGCGGGTTGCTAGTGACACTATTATATTATCATTATAATTCCCACAATATCAAAATGCAAATTATATCACAAAATAAAATAGCGTGCTAATAAATCTAAGAGAAATTAGACATACCTTGCACCTCGTTACAGTTGAATTCGATCAGAATCACTCGGTTTTCATTAAAGTTTATGCATTTTTCTGCTGAACGGTTTGGAAGTTCGGCAACAGGAAACTAGGACTGTTATTTACTTAAAATATTCATTTTTGTATTTTTGTACTATTTGTGTTCGTGATTTCATTACATTGTCAGAATTACCGACAGTAGTGGCTACGCAGGCTAAAGCGCAGCGTGTGTTCGAGCCCCACCGTCGGCCGTCCTTGAAATGATTTTCCGTGGTTTCCCATTTTTCAACACCAGGCAAATGCTGGGACGGTACCTTCTAACAAGCCACGGCCGCTTCCTTCCACATCCTTGCCCAGTTTCATTCATCTTCATCCATTCCATCTCTCATCCTGACGCGCAGGTCGCCCACGGGCGTCGACTAGAAAGACCTGCACTCGGCCTCTCAGGAGGCCACATGAAAAAAAATATGTCAGAATTAATGCTTTAATTAGTAGGGTATACTATTCAGTGTACCTATTATAAATAAAAACCGTGAGGTTTCTCACCTCCCCATATTACGAAACCCGGTTGCCTAATACGGGGAAAGTGCACTTTTAAAGTTAACAATAATATCAGAGGGTATTACAACATCAAACGTGCCCATATTTGTAATATACATAGTATATCGCCTGAGGTTTACATTGGTGAGAAAACCAAAATTATTCCGTTCCTTCTTATGTCTAATGTGAGCCCTATAAAAAAAACTCCCCATATTTGGCGACTTTCCTCTACCCATTTTTAGAAGATACCTTATGTACTGGACAGCTGAATCCGTGATTAATTGTATAGGTAGCTTCGTAAGTCTCAGAACTCAGGAAGTCCTTTCTAGCAGCGTTACTAGCAGCTTTCAAAGTTTCATGGTAAGAAAGAAAATATTCCTCTAGCCAGTTTAGGCGACTGACATTTAATGAGAAAAAATGCCCTTTATCTGGATTTCTAGACTGAATATGATGATATGTGATGCTTACGTCATGCATAGCGAACCATTTATTAACGTTTTTTTTTTAATGGTTGCTTCTGCGTCCATGAATGTGTACGCTTCCGGGTGCATGCCTATATTTTCTTTCAGTGTGCTAATGGCACCAATAACTTCTGACGAGAACACTTCCTTGGCACGCCGAACATTCATTTTTTTTTTTCAAATTTAGTGGGTTCGATGTGTTTTTTTAGTGAGGTGTCTGACCGGTTTGACGATCTCACCCTTTTGCATTGTGTATAGTAATGACTAGTATTTCCCTGAAATTATCCCAGTACCATCAGTCATCTCTCGTTACAGAAACTGCGTTCTAATATTATTATTTTTTTTAGTTTTTTTTTTTTTTTTTTTTTTTAGAATGTGACAATTATCAAAACTAGGGAATACATTCCTAAACTCGTCGTATGGGTGATTGACCATTGGTTGCAAATTCCCACCCCCTAAATGCCTCATCATCGTAGTGTTAGTTTTGTGATTATCAGAGACAGTTATTATAATTATGAAACCGCATTGTTCAACCTCGAGAATAACGTCCAGCAGGAGTTTACGTAAGTCCCGTCCTGACAGCTGCTTCGTAAAAAAGAAGGCACACGGTATCTGATAATTTGTCGAAAGATCTCTTAGCACAAAACACAACACACGATTAGCTGCTACTTGTTCCCCTCCCGTCCAAACTAAAAACACTTATAGTTGGCGATGTATCGAAGATAGAGATATGCTCTCGCGGACTTTTTTGTAGAATTTCTCACGCTGAACAATTCTTACACTCATAATATAATGATATTTTTAACGGTTCGCCCAGCGTAAGCTTAAAAAGCGCACGGACGCCAGGCTATTTTTTCGACCTTTTCACTGAAATCGTTACTGCTTGGCTCCCTTTGGTCATAAATAAATTATTTTCTACACAAATCTTCCTCGAGATCACCTTTACAGAATGGTGAAAGCAGCATCAAAATCCTTCCAGTGATTCTTGAGATTACACATTTAATATACGTACTGTACAGCTGATTCCTTATCGCGCCTATAATGGGAGGGGAGTGCGCTCTACCGGCAACGAGTAGAAACTTTCCAATTACATGTTATACATGGTTCTGACTGGGAATGTCAAGGCCGGTATAGAGCGCAGCTCGTATTCAGTCGGCCGTGTCTCTAATGAGGTGATTCAAACGCACGCCACGTGTGAATTTTGAGTGTAACGGTCGCAGGAGGCATCAAACTTCAATCCACCGTGGCAAGATAATTAACTACCTACTGTACCCAACTGGGGTTGGTACAAGGACTCCAACACGCAACTGTTTCGATATACGGGGATTTCATACAAGAAAGTAAAGGAAAATATACTGCATTAAGACAGAATTCACATATTCCTTAGTTCTGGGATGAAACTTGAAAAAGAACAGATGGCCCGTTAGAGCGTGCTCAAGTGGAAAGAAGGGTTTATAAACATAAATGTCCGAGTTAAGAGGATCTATGAGATCGACATAGTGAGGGGAACCACTGTAGCAATGCAATTCAGCATTAAATTTACGTGGGAGGATGACGTAGCTCGGCTTATAATAGAATAATTGCAGATAACTTGGAAATTAGCGATGCCATTTTAAAAATAAAAGCCAAAATAATGAGTCTAAATGGGGATGTCAGTTTATAAGAAATTAAAACGCCATAATAAATGAACAGAACAAAAGCGCTGAATAAGCATGACGACATCGGGACCAGGGGACAGGATCTGTGGAAGGAAGGAAGAAAATAGGCTGGCCCCGAACAGCGATAATAATCAATTTAATTAATTAAAAATAAGTGTACGAAGGAATTAAAGTACACCAGGAATAATGCAGACGTCTAAAGCGTTCACTACTGGTAGGTAATTTTTAAAAGACGATCAGAATATGGAATCACGAGTTCGATTCCCAAAGTAATTAGGGGACTATATTGCCAGCTAAAACAGATATAAGGGCTTCTGAGCCGAATAGAAGTCTAGTCTTGTCTTGTTGTTCATACGCCTCAGTGAATACAGTCTTCAGAGTGGAACCTGAGGGTAGACCACGTTACTCATCAGTCATCTGAGCATCCCAGAGGGGAATGCTAAGTACGTTAAAGTCTACTGGTCGAGCCTAAGAGAGGCCGAGCCACGCAACGCAAGTCACATTGGTTCAAGACCATGCTAGTGCGCTTTAGTGAAAGGCCGAGTTACATTAAGTAACTCAAAGTTATACAGCAGAACATTGGTTCGATGCCAAGTCAGTCAATGAATACGTCTAACCAAGGACAAGCTATAATCATCGTGTGGATCTCATGTGGAGGACACGCTACGATAAACAGTGAAGTATTTTCAAGCGTTTTGATGAAGAACTACGCTAAGCTACGGTTAGCAGTTCGAGCTTGAGTGAGGTCACATATTCGGTCGAAAAGACAAAGTTCAGTTACGGATTGAGAATAATCAGTCGAATAAGATATAGGAATTTACAGACTTTTAATGAAGTCTCATTGTTTTAAATACGGTTCGCAGTATAGTGCGTGAGATAGACGAACAATTAAATCACGACGATAGCAACACATATAATCTGTTTCAGTGAAAACAAGGAGTTCAGCTCCGTACGTGAGAATATGAACACACTTAATAACCCAAAAGGGATAAATTAAGGAGAATCGGGTCAGCTAGGAAGAGAAGCGGGACGGAGGAACCAGATACACTGTCAGAGGGATATAGGATTCTAGGATGCGCCAGGGACACCGCGAGAATAGACTCCACCAGCGAATCTGAGAAATGATCCGAGCAATTGTCACCCAGAAGATAGAGTGGCAAGATCTTGTAAATACAATTATCATGGAAGAATAATACTGTCGTGCCCATATATTTTGTTCATCCCCATGGTAACTGACTCCAAAGAAACACTAAACTAGACTAGCTTCTCCCTTCACAATGCAGGGCTCCATGACTAATATAGCCTATCTCGGCATCCGACCTCTCAACAACCATTGATCAAGAATAAAAGAAATAAAACTGTTAATGCTGTATGTGCATTAACATACCGGCTCACTTAAAATGTGCTCGCATATTTTACTAAGAAATACAATTAAACAATGAAAAATAAGTCCCCTGAAAATAATGATCACTAGTATCGAGTTCCATCTTAAAACTGTCAATGCACATAATTATACAAATACACAAATACATTGACGAGGCATACACTGAAGTCACTGGTCAATTGGGAGTGGGCACAACTTGTGCACAGGTCTCCTATAAACTCCCGAAGGCGTGGGGACATCAGCGACTCTCAGCAAGCCGTCCTTGCCTGGGAATGTGTGCTGAACGACGCCCAATCTCCAGTGGAATATGGCCATCTTTAATAAGGACCACCGTTCCTGTAGGCACACTGGGCTGTGCCGACCTCCACTTCATGCGCTGCTGCAAGCTGCCCAGATAGTCAGATGACCACCTATTCCTAAAATGTCGCTTCTATTTTTGAAGATGGTGCCACCTGGAAAGCCTGGAAGTGGTTGACAAGGTTAAATCTGGTTCTGGAATGGCCATCAAGGGTTCTCCTATCAGGAAGTGCCCTGGTGACCTATAGGAGGTGTCATTCGGATCATTGTTCAGAGAGTCATTGGTCGTGAATTTAAACTGGCTTCTATCTGACAGAGGAGAGTAGTCATTTCTTCAAATGTCAAGTGAGCGTGCATGGTAACTCTAGTAAGATGAAATTTCATAGATTTTACCCCAGCTTCCCAAAGCCCTCCAATATATGGTGCTCGTGGAAGAATGAATATCCAGGTAAATCCTTCTTGAATTCCAACCCTTTCAATGTGTCGTTGGGGTTGCTCTGACTGGAACAACTCATGAAGTTCTCGAATTTGATTTCTGGCTTCAACGAATGACGAACCGTTTTCACTGTGAATTTGAAGTACTTTCCCTCTCCGGGCTATCATTATTCTTAAAGCAGCAATGAAGGCTTCGGTACTTAAATTGCTTAAAAGTTCCAAATGAATGGCCTTGGTGGCTAAGCAGACCAAAAGTGCAACGTAACAATTAATTTTCGTGTTACTCCGTGGTGAACCTTGTTTTATAAAGAATGGCCCCGCGAAATCCACTCCAGTAGGCTATATGGGAAAGGACGAGTAGGCTTTACTCTTTCAGTAGGTAGCTGATAGCCCGGTCAAGTTAGCCCAAAAAATAGGGGTAAGGTTACAAAAATTCGTGTATAGCTGAAAATTTGTACTAATGGTCTAAACACCATTATAAATGAAATATGAAAAGTCCCCATCGGTCCGACAACGGCAAAAAAAATAATATTCAAAGTGTCAAAGTTCGCAAATATGGGTGTTTTGCGCTTTTCAGCCAAACAGTAAGTTTTATCATAAAAATAGATCAGACTAAACTTGTAGATCATGCAATTATCCATACAAATTGTCTCAACACTTTTTCTCCTAAGAGTCGCCGTTTTTTTGAGATATAACGATTCAAAAAGTTGAAAAAGTTGTATTCTTCATAATATGCACACGTTTCCACACCACCTGTGAGGTAGTGAACTTGGCGGTTTTTTAACGTGGTTTCCCCGGTAGGCCTATTCACTATCTATTGTGATCCTGTTTAATTCAATAATATTTAATCTTATTTCAGTAGTATAGATCCCTCCTCCGGCGTTTAAAAGAGACCGATCGTGACAAATGAGCATTCTAATGAAAGAGAATAGACATTAGCAGTGACGAATTGCACTCTTAATTTCATAAATATCTATACTTTCTTTAAAAAGTGACTTTCAAAAAAATGTACGAAGTGTACGATATGCAGATACTGTTGCTGTAGGAAAATACGCTCCATAATTTCTGTCTACTTCATATTTTAACCGATGTGACGCCTGTTTCATGTCTTTTTTAACATTTGAGGTTTTTCCTTTATCATTTTTCATGGATTTTAGAAACAGTAAATCAAAGAAATGAATACTCAAATCGTATAATTTCATAAATATCGATTGACCGGTGAGTGTTATGATGATCCAATTTTCAGTGATTGCCTTCTTAAGTTAGGGAACGTAAAACTTGGAATTCTAACTGAAATGTAAATAGTGTTCTATAATCATTTGGTTGAAATAAAATCATAACAACCTTTCTCCTTAAGTCTCTCATTATAAACCTATTGGGGAAAGTATGGTGCGAGATCTCGCACGGGTCCGCAGGTAATAAAACAAGTAGTTCCGTGAAGAACTATACAGCCTATTTTCATATATCCTACTAATGTTAATAGCCTCTATCAACATACTAAATTTCAGTTTGATTGTTGTAATAGATTCGTAGATATTGAGAACCGTCTGAATATTTCAGGTGGTCGCCATGTTGGACATTTATATATGTAGAGCTTAGAGTTATGTACTGTTACATGAAGATTATTGTGTACGTGTAGTATTCAAACTTCAATCGCATGATTAGTACACAAGAAGTAAAAACGAGATTTTAAAATTTCGCGCAAATGCCATCTTGTGCTTATGGAAACAATTGAAAAACATTAGATGACAGTGGATTAACATTTGTATAAGGATTTACTGTACCAAGTGTCACTGCACTCGGTTGGTTAAATTGCGAGAAACGTCCATGTGAATATTTTACTTCGCTCCGCCGCCATGTTGGATTTGTGATCACCAGGTTATTGAAAGTCCTATAGGTGAACTTATATCCATAGCCCCTATGAACATTAAAAAATTCAGTTTGATTGCTGTAATAGATTCGTAGATATTGAGAACCGTCTAAATATTTCGGGTGGTCGCCATGTTGGATTGTTATATGTACAGGCCTTAGAATCATGTACCTTTAAAGGAAAATTATTGCGTAGGTTCATTATTCAAACTTTCATTTCGATCGCATGAATACGACACAAGAAACAAAAACTTAATTTAAAACTTCGCACAGCCGCCATCTTGAGGTTATGTAAATAATTGATCAAAATTACATACCATTGCATTACAGTGTATATAAACATTTGCTGTACCAAGTTTCATTGCGTTTGGATCATTAAATCGCGAGAAAAGTATATTTAAAACTTTCAACTTCGCTTGGCCGCCATGTTCGTTTTGTAGTTAACCGGTTTTTGAAAGTCTCATAGATGAACTTCCAGTAGTGCCCTTTATCTCCGTGCAAAATTTCAGGGTGATACCGGTAATAGTTTCAGAGATATAGAATGCCGGTGAAATATTTCGCACAGCCACCATATTGAGGTTATGTAAACAATTGAACGAAGATAGATGTCGGTGCATTACAATGTGTATAAACATATACTGTACCAAGTTTCATTGCGTTTGGTTGGTTAAATCGCGAGAAACGTCTATTTAAAGTCGCAAATTCGTTTGGCCGCCATGTTGGTTTTGTAGTTACCAGGTTTTCAAAGATCACATAAGTCAACTTCTAGTAGTTCCCTCTGTCACCATACACAATTCCAGGGTGATATCGGGAATAGTTTCGGAGATATTGAATGCTGGTGAAATATTTCGCACAGCCACCATGTTAAATTCGTGAGACGTAACAAAATTTGAAGGGCACGGTCGGGGTCGCCCGGAATAGTGCTGTGAACTTACCAAGTTTATTGAAATCGCTCCAGTCGTTTAGATTTTATTAGGGGGACACACACACACACACTCCACAAACACACACACACACGCACACGCACACACACACGGACAAAAGGTGATCTCATAAGCCTATTTTTTCAAAATTGAAAATAGGCTAAAAATGGTACTATTGGAAATGTTGAAAGCGGTGTGAATTTTAAGAAATTGGGGGAAATTATTCGGAATCATCTAATATTTCTGCTTCCTCATGTTCTTGTTCTTATTTTCTTGTTGTTGTTGTTCTTCTTCTTCTTCTTCTTCCTCTTCTGGTTCTTCTTCTTCTCCTCCTTTTTCTTCTTCTTCTTCCTGCTGGGTGCAGGTAAATTGTCCTAACAGCGATGAATCAGATGTCTCCTCGCTGATATCGTATGAACACCCTTCTGATGGCAATCAACATTAGAGCATGACTGGCCTTGACAACTGGTACATGCGAATGAACAAAATAATCCAACTTTTTTGCAGCCGCATTTAGCATTACATCCCTTTTTACAATTGTTGATGTTCTGATAATTGAAAGAGCAATAGGACAGTTCAACTTGACAAATACAACTATTGTTGTTGGTGAAGACGTTGACTTACTGATATTACTTACTGCTCGAACTCCAACCGAAGAAATTATTTATTTTTTAAAACATGGGAAAGCTCAACATCAGTTGGAACAAAAAACAAGTGCAATTACCTTGTCTCCCTCCAACCTCTGCTTCTGCTCATCAACATCTATTTCGGGTATATTATCAAGTTCAGGTGTGGCTTGGTAATAAACTAGACCCAGAAGAGTGGGGTTGGAAGTTAATCGACAATACATTGGATTGGAACCAATCCAGACTTTACTCCCACCTGCACCGGAAAACTCCTCA
The DNA here is from genome assembly GCA_946902985.2 of Meconema thalassinum. Classification (NCBI taxonomy): domain Eukaryota; kingdom Metazoa; phylum Arthropoda; class Insecta; order Orthoptera; family Tettigoniidae; genus Meconema; species Meconema thalassinum. The sequence continues at coordinate 595,174,176 of OX336388.2, read as the reverse complement.
ATATTTTTTTTTTTTTTTTTTTTGCAATTGTAATGCTAAATGCGGCTGCAAAAACGTTGGATTATTTTGTTCATTAGCATGTGCCAGTTGTCAAGGCCAGTCATGCTCCAATGCTGATTTGCCATCGGAAGAGTGTTCATACGATATCAGCGAGGAGACATGTGATTCATCACTGTTAGGACAATTTACCTGCACCTAGCAGGAAGTAGAAGAAGAAGAGGAACAAGAAGAAAAAGTAGAACAAGAACATGAGGAAGCAGAAATATTAGATGATTCCGAATAATTTCCCCCAATTTCTTAAAATTCACACCGCTTTCATCATTTCCAATAGTGAAAAATGAAAATCCACAGCCTGCTTCCAGTCTCCGACCGGGTCAGGAACGGAATGAATGAAGCCCCCATCTAGCGGCGAGGATATGAACTGTTCCGGCTGCCGAGGCCTGACGCACTCCTCTGGGGCAATGATTAAATGAATGACATATGAAATGAAATGATAATGGAGAGTGTTGCTGGAATGAAATTGTGACAGGGAAAACCGGAGTACCCGGAGAAAAACCTGTCTGCCTCCGTTTTGTCCAGCACAGATCTCACATGGAGTGACCGGGATTTGAACCACGGACCCAGCGGTGAGAGGCCGGCGTGCTGCCGCCTAAGCCACGGAGGCTTATTTCCAATAGTACCATTTTTTATTATTAAATATTATTGAATTAAACAGGATCACAATAGATAGTGGAATAGGCCTACCGAGGAAACCACGTTAATAAAACGCGCCAAGTACACTACCTCACAGGTGGCGTGGAAACGTGTGCATATAATGAAGAATACAACTTTTTGAATCGTTATATCTCAAAAACGGTGACTCTTAGGAGAAAAAGTGTTGAGACAATTTTTATAGATAATGGCATGATCTACAATTTTAGTCTGATTTTCTTTTATAAAACTTACCGTTTGGCTGAAATACGCAAAAAACCCGTATTTGCGAACTTTGACCTTGAATATTTATATACATTTATTTATTTATTCATTTATTTTTTGCCGCTGTCGGATCTATGGGGACTTTTCACATTTCATTTATAATGGTGTTTCGACCATTAGTACAAATTTTCAGCTCTATGCGAATTTTTGTAACCTTGCATGTCTAACTTGACCGGGCTATGACCCATTAATTGCGAAGAGATATTAGCCTTGAACCTGTAACATGTCACGCATTTGCGAATGACACCTTTGGCAGTTGTCCTAGCGTGAGGAATCCAATATTTCATTCTTAATGAAGCAACCAGCAGGTGTGTGCTAGCATGTAGTAGTCTTTAGTGTTCGTCACGGATAATTAATTTCGTGACATGGTGATGTGCTGGTAATATAAACTGATGTTTTTGGTCATATGCTGCGTCTGCATTGCGTAATCGCCCGCCCACTCTGAGACATCTGTCTTTATCGAGAAATGGAGTGAGTGATTTTAACTGACTTCTCTTGTCAACTTCCTTCTTCAATTGGAGGTCTTGAATTTCCCTTTGAAATTCCTGGTGTTGAATATATTGTTTTAATCCCTTGGTTGGGGGTAGTTGGGATAAAACACGGTTGTGTCAGTGTGCTAATTTAGAAGGCTATTTCTGGATGAGAGTAGCTTCCCGTGTTTGGGAGAGACTACCAGTGTAGTGTGTTGGTGTTAGTGTTTAATCTCTTGGGGGCGTCCCTGCAAGATGCAAGTATCTGCTAGGGGATGAATGTCTAGTTGCAAGCTACTAAACTGGCCTGCCAGCTGAGCGGAATGAGTAATTCAATAAATGTGCCGATTCAGCGGCTCGACGCTCGGCAGTCGAGTCGCGTGCTGTGAGTACAATGGAGTCTGACGAAGCAATTACTGACCGCTACGGTCAGGGGCACTTATGGCTAAGGTCAGGTGGGGTATGAGGATGTGAAGTGGAGTGTAATCAGTAATACAAGTGTAGCTTACTGACCAAGTATTTAATGGCCAGTTGATGTAGTGTTATGTCCCTCTTGGGGAGTTTGAGCAAATATAAATACAATTTGTGATGTGTACAAGTTTAGGTTAGGTGTTTACAAGATAAAGGATTCTGAGCACAAGCTGGATTCTCACTTGGTGTAGAACGGACGTCGGGCAGGGCCGCTGGCGAAGAACACTACAGAACAGATAATGGCTCCAATCTGGACTCCATTCTTATACCTTTCGGCGCTGCTTGGTCAGCATTGCGTCAATGTAGCTGCCCCAGATAGTTGTTAGTGTAAATGTTTGTGTGTGTTTTGCAAGCAGTTGGCTAACCTCCTAGGCTTATGTGGCCGCCACTTGCTGTGTAGAGATATGTCCTGGAATTATGGTGTTTCCAGTTGGGGTGGTTTTGGCGAAAGATGGGGGGGTGGCTCTCAGGGGGTACTGCCCCCCGGGGCTGTACAAGTCCCCCTCATCGATTAGTTCGCGTCCTCGCGAACGGGAAGTAGAGTAGGCGTGTCGTTGTGATAGTTTCTTCTTGTTTTCTCCTCGTACCTCTTCTTCTTCGTCTTCCGTGTCGGTGTCGTGTAGGTGAATCGATGTCGTGGTGATGTGAGTCTAGCGTGTGCTCAGAGGGGTAGGTTTTGGGTATACATAGTTATACATAGTTTATAGTTCATCTAGAAATAATCATCGTAAAAGTTGACATTTGAAATAAGTACATAAAAATTCTTGAAGTTATTGCTGTTTAACGAAATCAGGGAGAAAAAACATAGATGTATTGGTGCTATGCAGGAAGGAAAAAAAACATGGTTGGACGGGTGGTTGTGTCGTCCGGCGCTGTGTGGAAAACAAACTGCTCCCTGCAAGGCATTGCATAAAAGATGGAAGAAAATAGAAAAAACAGGTGCCCCAGGGTATAAGTTAAAGGAATATATATTAAATGGTTTATTGTGTTGGGGTGAAACGGGACACCTTCACAATGTGTCGTTAAAGAGAGTGGAAAAGAAAAGTACATGTGTTTTGAATGTGTAAGCAATTAATGTTATCCAGTAACTGTGTACAATATATATAATAATTCATGTGTGTGTACAATAGTGGCAATGACAGTGGTGAAGACGTACTAATGTGGTACTGAAGCCCATTCTGGCATAATAATATTTGCATGCTAATAATAAAGATAATCGTGCTATTACTGGTAATCATAGTAACAAAGTCCATATACATGGTTCTGATACATCTGTTATAACAATCGTTACAATAATAATCATTACAACAACCATTTGTACAATAATACTGCTAATAATAATAATAATCATAACCGGTAATACTCATGAGTATGGTACCTTTCATTTCGTAGAACTGTTTACCTGGCCTTTGTATACCATTCGCTGATTCCTCCCTGGCCATTTTCTACTCGGCCGTTTTACGGCGGTTTAGTGGCTAGGCCGCTAATTCCTTTTCCATTGAACTTATGTACTAGTGGTTTTCCCGCCGTGGGTTGGGAAATTCCACCCTGGCGTCGAAGGTTCGGCCCTTACAATACTTGTGCCGCCCTTAGATGCCGAAGTCACGCCTTATTTGCGTGTCATCTTGTTTTTCTGCGTTCAGCGATGCCCAGTATCCCACGGATACTGTGCCTCGTTGGTCGCTACGCTGTCACCTTTAGGGAGTGCAACTGAAATTGACAAAGAGTGTATGTGTCTGTACAAGAGGGAGAGAGTGTGGTATTTCTGTGTTGGGAAATATATTTACAATAGGTTTGTGTACAATCCTCGTCATCTACAAAACAAAATGCGTTAATGGTCATTTCATATGTGGTTCTGTGCATGCCGTTGCTTCCTGGCTTTCCTGCTTTCCTGAAAGTGGATTATGTTATTATGGTTACAGTACATGTATATATATATATATATATATATATATATATATATATATCATTTCCCTCGCTGCGCTTATTATATGGGCTAAGTATAACGCCCCTTAAGTCTAATTTAGTCTAGTTTAGCCTAATCATAGTCTAGCTTAGCCTGAGCCGACTGGATCTTACCATCCTGTCTGTATCCTTCCTCTTTTCTCCGTGTATTTGTGTGTGTAGCCCGCTATAGGGCGGTGTAGTGTATCAACTCTGTTGCGGCTGTGACCATGGTCTTTGACGATCTCTGCCGTATCGATGGAGCTCTTTCTCTGAAATTCAAATACATATTTTATGAAATACCCTTGGCCATAAATTTTCTCTCGCACCGCTGTGGCCGGTCAGCCTTGGTTGCTGTGCCGAGCTGTCGCATGTATCGCTTTTGTATGGGTCGGCTGGCTCCTGTGCCACCGCCCTTGGTGCGCCTATAATCCTATTTATCCTATGTATTGTCGGGCTTACCCTGGTAACGGATTTGAGTTGCCAGGTGCCGATCGCTCTTATCTTAATTTTTAAAAAAGTTTGACCTAAATTATATTAATTAATACTAAATGAAAAAATATCCTGTATATACATGCCGAGGTGGACCTTAACCTAATGCCGAAATGTGCTGTAGCTACTGTTTTGCAACAGTGCTTATTAAATTTGCTTAAATCTAAGTTGCCTTTTTAAATGGCACTGGAGCCTATACGCTAGAATTTTGATGGAGGCTCGTCCGGTCGATTTCTCTTCCGGGGGCCCTTGTAACCTATTGTCGGGACCGGAACCCGGCAATGGCTCGTAGTCCCCTCCGTCTTAATACTAATTGTCGACATTACCTTATTAGTAATTAATAAAGGCCTGGGCGACTGCGCTGCTAAAGAGCAAACGCCTCGCTCGGATATCCTTTTCGTCGCTGTTATACCTGCCTGTGTTGGCATTATTCTCCATTTATCATCTGTTTATATTTATTGCTGGGTTGACCACCGAACCCCTTTTGGCAGCCCGTTGCATACCTATTTAATATCTCTGGCCGCTCGGTGCGTTACCATTTACGCTCTGGAGACTCGGTGTCATCCATTTATGTGGGCACGGAACCGAATGATCGCATTCATTCCATATGCATTATTTATTATTCATTTGTTATTATATATATGATCGTCTTCACCTCGTCTCGCGGGACGAGGACTTGGCGGATCTAGGATTGGTCCCGCTGAATCCTGAGATCCTTCTTCACTTCCGCGCGTGGAAGACTAACTTCCCGCCATAGAAGCTCTACTTCGGTTACATGCTAACTTAAGTCTAGTCCTAATTTGGTCGTCTCTAGGTTCGTCTCCTGAGTCTAGTATGGAGCTGGCTAATTCTCCCACTAGCCGTCAAAAGTCTCCCCTGCAGGTCTGGCTTCGAAGACCGTAGCACATAGTGGGTGTAACTGTCTCTGACAAGGGGGTAGGCTAGACGAACCCTAGGTCTTGACGTTTGCCCGTGCCAAGTCATCGATGCTTCAACCCTACGTAATTCCGTCTTTTAGTCTGGGTCAGGATCTGTTGGCGTCTTGCCCCGTCCCTGCCCTTCTGTGGAGCTTCCGCTCCCACCGTTTACTTCTCATCACCATCCAGTGTGATGTCAGATTCCTTTTTTTTAATGAGTGTGATATGTAAATAATTTACCATGTAATTATGTAAAGTTTTGAGTGTTCTGGGGTTGTAGGATCTTCTAAATGCATTGTCTACTTCAGGCCTGTAGTCACCATGTCGGATTTCCGGCGGTAATACCTTGGTAATTTCCTGGAGGCGTTAGTGGGTTTGTAGGGCGTAGGGTCCCTGTTATTAGGATCCGGGGGTGTTATTTGCTGAATGGGCTTAAAGCGTGGTAGGAGAGGGTCGTGCATCGTTGGTCTCCATGTTAATGGTGGCCGGGAGCCGATGATGCTGTTGGGTGTTCTTTACAGTGAGTGGATGGGGTAGGTTTTTCCCAAGTGTGCAAAAATTTTAAAAATGCCATGCAGGTGAAATAATAATAAAATCCCTGGTATGTGGGTAGGATATTCCATGCATGGGGATGGATATGAGGCGTATCCGCTCTCATTTGAGGATAAAGCATGGGTCGAGGTATAATAATTCTATGTCCCTTGCATGCGGGATTATTTTATAAAAAATAGTTGTTAGCATGAATGTGGCCTCATCTCTTTGCATAGAGATGTGCATTACGCTTGATGTTGTTTCCGACTCACCCCTAATACTCGGGTGTAGGCATTTGGGGCCAAGGTGTAGCATACCTGAATTTGTTTAGACGCCTGAAGTCTATCAACCCCGATGTATATTTGGGAATGTAGTCTAGCTGTTTTTATGTGTCTGTATGTGTTGGATAGTGTTGTAGGTGACAGGTTATGTAGGGAGAAGGGTGCTGGAGTGGTGCCCGTAGTTGGTACCATAGTCATCCTGATGGCACTATCCATCTCTGCTCCTATCGTGGTGTGTCATCCTCTCTTGGTCACGATGTGCTCTCTATCTTTCCTTGGGATGTACACTGGTGGAATTGAGATGCCATAAAGCATCTCCCAGTCTGTGGAATGCCTGTGGGTCTGTGATACCCACGTTGTGTAGAAATGTTTGTGTCTGTTGGCACTGCCCTCGGGCTGCCCTTAGGAGGTTGGGGTGCAGTGAGGCTGTGACGTCACGGCCTAGCCTGGTCTCCTGTCCATAACGTTCGTAACGTTGGGGTAACATGGGATAGTAAGTGTGAACTGTCATAGCCTGATTGCCTGTAATGATTTAAATAAATAAAAAAAGAGGGAAAGAAATTATTAGGGGGGGTTGTTCCCTCATGGACGCTGTCTGTATCCGCCCCTGATTGTTGGGCGCGTGTAGGCAGGAGGTGTCCGTGGCTGGAATTAGCGCGGCTGCGTGTGTGAGGTCGCGTACCGCTGCCGCACGCTGGCGCGTGGGACGTTATCGGATAAGTCTTATATTGTGGCGCGTGGCTAATCGCCGGGTGTCGCTTATTGCGTGTTAACATCCTTGTATACATGCTCCTGTGTTCCTAAGATGAATCCGGCCTATAGTATTTGTACATTACTGGATGCCAGGCCTATTGTAATAGCGCTGAATCCTGTGTCAACATCCGTGTCACTGTATGTTATTATTGTTGTTGATTTTTGTTCCGTGTCATCATGTTTGCGCGCGCTTGTCACGTCTGGTTATGAAAAAAAAATGTCTACCGGCAACAGTGTTGCAATGCGCTGGAATTCGCAACTCAGTGTTTTGTTGTATTTGTTTTTGTGTCCTTGTTTGTAGGAAGTCTCTAATGTTATGTACGGCGGCTGACGGAACGTGACTTTCACCATCGTCCGTATGTTGACATTGTTTTACATTCTAGGAGGGCCAATGTGTTAACCTGTCGTGTTTTCGCTACCAATGTTGTGTGGACTTTTCTTCCGCAAAACCTCTGTTTTATGTAATTGTCTATAATTTGTGTCTAGCAAGTCTATTGCCTGTGTTCGGGGTAGTCGAAGTTTGCCATGATTTTTTGGCCTTAGAAATGTGGTGTTACCTGTTTTGTGTCTGTGAGAGTGGCGTCCCCCGTATTTACGCTCCTGTATCTATGTTAAAGAACCTTCCCGTGTTCATGATTGTGTGGCTCAATTGTTTATGTGCTTGTATATGTCATTAGTACAATGCATCTGCCACCTCTAATGTATGTTTGAAGCGTGTGCACAGTGATAATATGCCATTTATATACGCATAATTTAAACATTCTTATGCCTATTTTCACTCTTGGCTATGCTCTATGGGGCACAGTGTCTGTATGGGACCCTATGGTTTTTTCTGTGGGGGATGGTGTATGCCTGCTGTTTGTGCGATGCTGCCCGTGTAATTGTCTGTTCCCATGTCCATATTCCTGTTTTAATTTGGACGTACTTGCGGATTGCCGTAATTTTGGCCAATTTCCGTCTAAGTGGGAGTGAATTTTCCCCTGTGAATGGGTCTATCCGGTGTCTAGTCGCGCCGACTGAGTTTTCTGACTTGTCATGATGAAAAACCCGTGTGTTGTATGTAAGTGATCTTTCGTCGGTCGACAATTTTTTGTTTTTCATGGCGTCCGATTTTATTGGGTATTCGGACCCGCGATCCCGTATGGCGCTCCGTGTTTTGTGTCTCATGGCGTGTATTGTATGTTTGAAACACGCATGTGAAGATGTACGTTAGTGTGCGTGTCTTGTGTGTTTCGGAACGTCCCTCGTATTTCACTTCGGGAGTTATCCGGCTTTGAAAATGGCGTGAATGATTGTGTGTGTACCTTCCAAAGTGAAAGCGCTTCTAGGCTGCCTGCTGTTTGCGAAGGTCACCTGTCCCATTACGTCTTATCGCTGACTGCGATAGTGTCAAGTTTCACTGACGTGGGCATTACCTGCTACTGGTCTGGCGGTCTGTATGTGTTAAGCACGTGTGTGGGGGTTTGGTGACACGCTCTTCTATTGTGAGCATATATGATGTGCCTTCGGCTTCCCGTCATGGAAAAGAACCTACCTCTGTTCATATGTTGTGTCCCCAAATTTTGTGATATTGTATACCTGATGCGAATATATTCCTGTTAGTGGGACTGTCCCTTTTCGCTGTATCCTTCAATTGGATGGCTACCTGACCTTGCGCTCCTGGTATTCAGAAGGTCGCGGGTTTGAGACCGTCTTTGTGCAGGATACTCATTCCTGTTGCCCTTTGGGCCTGTGTCTTCGGGACAGTTTTGTCAGTGTTAGGTTCATATCCCAGTGAGATCGTCGGGGTTCGAGGCCTATCTTTTGGCTTTCTTTTCACGCCTGCCAGTGGAATCATTCCCTTTCCTTTTGGCAGTGTTCCCGCCCTTACGTGTAGGTGTTGTTTTTCGGGTGTGATATGCCTTCATACGGCGGGCGTGTATAGTGTCCTCGATGAGTTTGCGTCCATGGCGCACGTTTACTATATAGTTTAGGTCAGATACCTTCCTGCAGACTTTGAAGGGACCTGTCCAACGTGGTAGGAAGAACTCGGACACGTTTTTCTTGCGGGCGGAATTGGAAACCATAACCAATTGCCCGGGTGTGTATTCTACGGTCTTCCTTTGCCGATCGTACCGTTCTTTTTGTTTTTTCTGTACCGCGGCTATGTTCTTTCTGGCGTCCATGCGAGCTATCTGCAAGTGCTCTAGCCGGGCTGCGTTGTCTGGGAGAGTGTCCTGTGGGATGCATATGTTATCTATGGGAATTCTAGGTGTATATCCGTGCAACAGGAAGTGTGGAGAATGTTTTGTGGCCGTGGATATAGAAGTATTGTAGCTGAATGTAATGGGCTGCAAATAATTATCCCAGTCTGTCCCTGTGTCCCCCGTGAACTTGGCTAACGCTATTCCAATTATTTTGTTCATACTTTCCGTGAGTCCATTGGTTTGTGGGGAAAAACTCGTGGTCGTGTATGCCCTTATCCGTAGTACCTCCAAAAACTGTTGGAGCACTCTCGAGGTGAAAATAGTCCCTCTATCGGATAGTAGGGTTTGGAATAGGCCATATCGCGTGACTATGTCAAATAGGAATTCGACTATGCTGTTCGTGTCTGCTTTGGGAACAGCCTTTGTAATCATATACCGGGTAAGATACTCTGTGGTCACAAGTATATATTTATTGGCTTTTTCAGATGTAGTGATGGGGCCTTTCACATCTATCCCGACTCTATGGAATAGCTCTCCTACGGGAATAGGGTTGAGTAATCCATGAGGCTTGCCAGGCCTTGCTTTAAATCGCTGGCAAGTGTGACATGTCTTTACGAAGGTGTCTATGTCGTCCTTCATGTTTACCCAGTAATACTTGTCCCGGATTCTATGGTATGTTTTATGCGCACCCAAATGTGCCCCTGTCATTGGGCTATTATGGTGTCCGGTCATGATAGTCTCTTTCAATGAATCCGGAACCGCTATAGGTGCAATATCGTGCATGGCTGTGGGTTTAAATTTCAGTACCCCGTCTTTGTCTAGAAAAAATCGCCTAGACAGCCGTGCCGTCTTGGAATCCACCTTTTCCAAGTTTTCTAGTGCCATTAGAATCTGTTTCAAGTATGGGTCACGCTCTTGCTCCTGCTTGATGTTAACCACCGTCAGGGCCAAAGTGGACATGTCGTCCCATTCGTGGTCCTTACTGTCATCTGGGGGATCGGCTACTGGCAGCCTAGACAACCCATCTGCATCCAGGTGTGTAGCGCCTTTTTTGTGCTTGACCACGAAGTTATATTCATACAGGCGGAATATAAACCTATTGAGTCGCGAATTTGGGTTTTTGAATTTGTCCCAGAAAAGCAGGCTCGCGTGGTCAGTGTGCACAGGCGTGCATTTTGCACCCTGAGGGGCTGAAGGCAACACCCTCTTAAGCATTTGTACTGGGGGTGCGTATGTTAGTGTCCGCCTCCGCTCTGGCGAAATCGCCCTCTGAACTGGCGGTAAGGGTCGTGTATTTGTCTGTGATTGCCCTGGCAATGTGTTGGAGGGTAGTCTGACCGATTTCTGGCCTATGGCCACGGTAGACTCCTTCCCTTGTGTCTTGCTAGGTGTAGAGATGGACATCCCCGCGAATTGCCGAGTCAGCGTATCTACCCCCATGTCCTCTCCTAGCTGGGCTGGTGGCCCTGCCGTGAACTCAAAGATGGCCCTGTTGGCCTGGAGTTCGCGGTAATCATCCCAAATTTGGGCATACTCCCTGTTAAGGCGTATGGCCTGCTCAGCGACCTTTGTCCCACAAGTCCCTATTTGGCTAACCTCCTAGGCTTAGGTGGCCGCCGCTTGCTGTGTAGAGATATGTCCTGGAATTATGGTGTTCCCAGTTGGGGTGGTTTTGGCGAAAGATGGGGGGGGGGGGGGGTGGCTCTCAGGGGGTACTGCCCCTCGGGATGGTACAATATCGTACACAGCAAAGTAGTGCATTGTTGCATTCTTCAGTACTTAATTCTCCTGTAACCTTCGTACGAGGGTGCTGTAGATTGTAGATAAATCGCTTACAGTAAGCTAAGACACGTTTAATTCTTAACAATGAGGAAAACCTTGAAGTGATATCTTCATTGTTGCAGTTGGTGACTGCACATGCTGTGGGTTTAGCTTCGAGTGCTTTTGAGGTATATTCCACGGTAGTAATTGGCCATAATTCTTCAGGCTGGCACAACCAGGACGCCCCGTGCTACCAGAGATCGTTTAATTTTAATGCTTTGGGTCCGCTTCCTCGTGACAATACGTCAGCTGGATTCTGTTGTGTAGATACATGATGCCATGCACATGTCTCTGCCATGTCCTGGATTTGAGAGACCCGATTGGCAACAAATGTTTTCCACGACGGTGGAGAAATCCATTGTAAGACAATTGTTGAGTCTGTCCAGGCATGAATAGAACTAATATCCAAAGTGAGACTCGTGAATGTTCACTTCAGTAACCTTGCTAATAGGAGAGCGCCACACAATTCTAAACGTGGAATTGACAATTGTTTAAGTGGCACGACTCTTTATTTAGAACACATTAAATTGCATGAAATAATCCCTTGTTCATCTGTAGTAAGAATGTATACGCAAGCTCCGTAAACACATTCAGAGGCATCACAAAAACCATGTAATTTACAATGTATAATCTTGTTCTCACTTAAAATGTACCTGTTAATTTTAATATCGTTAAGTTCTGGCAGTTGCGAGTAAATTGCATTACAATTGTTAAGAAGCTGACGTGGTAGTTCTTGGTCCCATTGTAATTGAAGAGACCAGAGTTGTTGCATAAAGACCTTACAGGAGAGGATAACTGGACCCAATAAACCCAAAGGGTCAAAAATTGCAGCAATAGACGAGAGTACACTTCACTTGGTTACGTGAACAACCTTTTTGACAGTTATGTCGAATTGAAATTGGTCTGTTGATGGGTGCCAGATTATTCCCAATGTCCTTACCGTGTCTGCACTGTCGAGTTGAAGTGGCGATTTGGTTTCTCTATTTCCTTCTGGTATTGTTGACATGACCTTACTGCTGTTAGAACACCATTTCTTAAGTTCAAATCCTCCTCTTAACAGTAGTGCATCTAATTCTTGCTGTAAGTGAATAGGTTCTAATTCAGAATTAGCTCCACTTAGAAGGTCATCGACATAAAAATCCTTTCTGAGGACTGCTGCTGCTTGTGGAAATTCCTTCGTCTCTTTATCAGCTAACTGTTATAAGCATCTCGTAGCTAGAAACGGAGCGCTTGCCGCTCCATAAGTCACTGTCGTGAGTTCATAACACTGCAGTGGTCCTGTACTATTGTTCCTCCATAGCATTCGTTGTAGCTTCGTGACTTTGACAACTTGATTCTGGCGGTACATTTTTGTAATATCTGCGACAAGAGCAACATTGTTTGTCCTGAAACGTAGTACAATAGCATGCAGGTCGTCTTGTGTTGTAGGGCCTACGAGTAAATTATCGTTTAAAGATACGCCACTGTCAGTTTTTGCGGACGCATCAAAAACAACACAACTTTAATGCTGGTACTTGTCGGTTTGAATACTGCATGGTGTGGCATGAAGTATCCTCCATCTTCGGTGCACGTGGGTACTGGTATGTGACGATGTTGCAAATACTCATTCATGAATGTTGAATATCCTTGCATTAACGTAGGATCACGATTAAGTTTTTTCTCAATGGCGTGGAATCTCACTACTGCCTGTGGATATGAATTCCCTAGCTGCGATGAAGTTTGTTTAAGGGGTAGTCGAACTCGGAACCTTCCCGTAGCATCACGCGTTGTATTCTTCGTAAAGTGCTCTTCGCAATCTCTTTCTTCCTTAGTGATTGGTGACGTATGCAATTCTTACATTTCCCAGAACCTTTTAAGTTGTTTGTCTAGTTGGTCTATTTGAATGAATAGCGACGTTGCATTTTCCCTTTGTTGTTGTTGCATAAGTGCCTGACCAGCTACTACCCATCCCAGTTGCGTATTCTGCAAGTTTGGATACCCATCACGAGTTTTCTTACCTTCTATTATGACGTTAAAGAATATGTCTGCACAGAGTAGCAAATCGATCTTGCCTGGAATGTTGAAATTTCTGTCAGCATATTGTATATTGGTGGGTGAATTCCATCTTGAAATGTCAGTTTTTGTACTTGGCAGGTTGTTGGTAATATTCGATAGCACTAGGCATGTAGCATCTATATTGAACGAGCTGACCGCAGACTGTAAATGAATTGTAACGCAATGTGAGGTTTGAACCCCTGCTCCGTTTATTTCAGTGACTGGTGTGTTATGTGTTTTTGTTTCCTAAGATGTAATAATTGAGCTAATTCTTCGCTCACGAAATTAGTTTGAGAACCTGAGTCCAGCAAACATCTGGCCTCATGCATATTACCATGACTGTCCTTGACTTTTATTATTGCTGTTGATAACACGACTGTTGACAGATTGGATTCCTTTACAGCGCAGTGAGTGACATCTATTGGACGCGCTGTGTGGTAATTAACTGTATGGTGAGAGATGAGTTCGCTCTCTGTCCCACGTGACCTTGCCATTGGCCTGGTGCGATCATGTTTCGACTCATCGTGCAGAAGTGTATTGTGATATTTACCGCAGATCTTGCACGAGCTTAATTGACACTGATCGACAATATGATTGTTGCCCAAACAAATAAGACATAGTTTGTTCTCTCTTATAACAATGTGTTGGTCATTGACATTAAGTTTTTTGAAGGAATCACATTTATAAATGTGAACCCTTACAAAATACACATTGATAATCAACACTTGCATGCACATTGCTAACACTATGTTTGGGTGTAATTCTACTTGGCTGTTTACTCTGCTGAAAACCTTGAACTTGTGTACCTGGCTTGATTGCCTCAAGTGCTAAACATCTCTTCTCTAAAAATGTCCATAGAGCCTCCAGGGATTCTAACTCAGAACCTGAAGTATGTATTTCCCATGCCTTCCTAGTTGCTTGATCTAATTTGTTGATTAACAATATTGTGGCAATAACAAATCTTCAATTGAAACATTTAATTCAAGGGCCTGTAATGCCTTCACATTGGCCTGACTTGTGCTTATAGCCTCTCTGAGAGAATTGACATTCTCCTTCTGAATTGAATTTTGCTCTAATAACCGCTTTATGCAAATTGAAGAAATTAATTTGTTGTTTTGGAATCTGTCTATTAACCTCTGCCAAACTATGCTGTAGTTTTCAGCAGATAGTGGAAGACTCTGTGCAATTGAAAGAGGTTCGTTTCTTAAACTGCTAATTAAGTAGTGGAATTTCTGAATGTCATGCAAATCTTGATTGTTATGGATCATAGATACAAAGGAATCATGAAATCCTCTCCAGTTTTCATATTCGCTGTTGTAAATTACTGAAAATATTTATTAGAAGCCTTATGATAGTTCTCACTCCATCTTTTTATTTCAACATCATACAAGTTGCCTAAAACCAAAGAGCATAGAATACACTCCCAATTCCCAACACACTCCCACCTTGAAATTGTGGGACCGATTTTTCTACAAAAATCTTTGACAATTTCAACAACAAAACAATACCGTACATTAAGTTAATTTCTCATCAAGAATGTCTATTAGTATTTTACATTTGGCACTACTTTTCTCTCACTCCTAGTTGTATACACAGGCTGAGTCTTGGTAATCTCTGAGGATAATTTGGGCTTGCACACAATATCTTCTGGGCTGCCAATCTCCAGGGGTATAGTTTTTCTATCTGACGCATCAACCAGCTTATGCCTTTTGGGTAACAACAGGGGATACTTGAAATCCAACAAGTCGTTTCTCATTGAAATCTTCGTTTTACACGAATAAGATCCTGCTCATCTCTGGTAACCACAATGCCGTTAATAATGTTGCCCTCTTGTGGAAATGATATCTGCTGAACGCTTTTGATCAAATGTAATTCTGCGTTCTTCATTTCCAAGTAGGTCAGTGATCCAGTACGCTTTGTGTTCTCTTTTCTCACATTGTTGCAGATTCTCAGTGTCCAAGCTCCGACTCGCAATCTTTGCGAGTAAGTCAAGTTCCTAGCCATTTTCCAAGGTTGCCATTGTCACAGATGTACCTATAGGCTCCTTCCTTTTCTCTGGCATAATAACTTGTTCATTATCTTCGTCTTCCGCTGGAACAGATGGCCACTGGTGCATAGGATTTCTTAACAATCCTGGTCCTTTCCACCATTGAGATTCTTTTAACTGTGAAGGATAACATCCACGGGATACCAAGTCAGCAGGCGTCAGTTTTCTAATCTCTTGAACTCTATTTCCAACGAAGGTTCCCCAAGTCTCGTTTCGTTTTATCCAAGCCAAGGCTGTTGAGGAATCCGTCCATAAATACTCTCTAGCATCTTCTAAGTGTAATGACGATCTTACTAAGGAAGTCAACCTGCTTCCTATCAGACATCCTAACAATTCCATCCTTGGAATGGTAATCGTCTTAAGGGGCGTGATGAATTAGCAGCTTATTATAAATATTAACGATCGATTAACTGTAAGACTTGAGTGCATTTTTATTTGTCATAGCCTACATTCTAACAATATTACATGTACTCTAAGCCCACCACAATCATTGGAGATGGTAGAGTTTGTTTTCCACAAAGTGTAGACACACGATCTACACACTGCCTTGCAATCCATTGAGATCAGGCTATGCCAGCGCTCTCGGCAACCAGCTTGGAGTATCCGAACCTTGTGGCAAGCGCTCTCCAACACCCCTTCTCGCTGTCATAGGTTCGTATCATTGTAGACCCAGTTGTTCCACAATGTTCTGGAATGGTTCTCTAGCCAAAGGCTTCGTGAATACATCAGCCAGCATCTTGTTGGATGGACAATACAGCACTTCTATGATGTCCTTTTCTCGAAGATCCCGAAGCTGGTGATGACATACATCAATGTGTTTGGTGCGAGCCCCAAACCGATTTGACTCAATTAATTTAATACAACCTTGGTTATCTTCATACATGATTGTTGGACCAACAATCGGTAAACTCATGTCCATAAGTAATTGTCTGAGCCACAGCAGCTCCCGACTGGCAAATGATGCTGCAATGTATTCCGCCTCGGTAGACGACATGGCTACTGACGTTTGCTTCCGGCTTGACCATGCTACAACTCCTTCGCCAAGAAAGAAAACATAACCACTTGTAGATTTCCTGTTGGTCTTTTCACCAGCCCAGTCAGCATCCACATAACATTTGAGCTCTGTGTCTTTAGTTGAAGATAAACGAAGTGTCTTGTGTATTGTAAATGCGAGATACCGCATCACTCGTTTTACAGCATTCCAGTCCTGTTGAGTAGGCTTCTCCACTCGACGACTAAGTAGACTCTCTGCGACTGCGATGTCTGGTCTGGATACTGTGGCTATGTATAGTAGAGACCCTATGGCTTTCCTGTACAGAGTATTATTTGGTAACTCTGCACTTGCAGTCACTTCACCAGACAAGAAATTGGTTTCCATTGGAGTCGCAGCTGGTTTTGGCTCCGATAAGCCATGATCCTCCAACAATGCTGCGATCTTTGCCTTTTGGTTTAGCAAAAATGTTCCATTTTCCTGTCGTTCCACTTGAATTCCCAGATAGTAACTAACATCACCCAAGTCTTTGATGTCAAAATAATTCTGCAATTCTGTACCAACTTCATCAGTTAATTTTGCAGACTGACCGGCTACCAGCAGATCATCGACATACAACAGAATGTAAGTAATGCTTCCATCTACTTCCTTTCTTGAATTAAGACACTGATCTGCATTTCCTTGTTGAAAACCTAACTTGGATAATGTCTCTGTAGCTGTCTTGTTCCAAACGTGTGCCGATTGCTTTAAACCATAGAGACTTTTCCGCAATTTCAGAACTTTGCTCTCTTGTCCGGGTTCCTCAAAACCCTGTGGCTGTTCCATATATAGTTCCTCTTTTAATTCACCGTTCAAATAAGCACTTCTCACATCAAGATGCCGAACGTGAAGTCCCCTCTGTGCAGCTACATTGAATAAAACTCGAATAGTGTCATGCTTCACCACTGGAGCAAAAGTTTCATCGTAATCCTCACCATATCGTTGAGAAAATCCTCTGGCTACCAATCGGGCCTTGTAAGTGTGGATCTGACCGTTACCGTCCAATTTTGCCTTAAATACCCACTTACAAGAAAGAGTCTTCTTCCCTGGTGGAAGCTCCGTTAATTCCTATGCACAATGTTGATTGAGACAGCTTATTTCTTCTTCCGCAGCAG
The DNA here is from genome assembly GCA_946902985.2 of Meconema thalassinum. Taxonomy (NCBI): domain Eukaryota; kingdom Metazoa; phylum Arthropoda; class Insecta; order Orthoptera; family Tettigoniidae; genus Meconema; species Meconema thalassinum. The sequence continues at coordinate 595,157,109 of OX336388.2, read as the reverse complement.
CAGTCCATAATTTTTGTTCACGAGGTGACATTTTGAGCATTTCGTTCCATGAGGCTGGCTCCCTGGTGTGATTCGTCTGCACCTTGTACGTTAGCTTCTTTGCTGGTACACCCTTATTTGGCCCTTCAGAAACTCTTCGTGGAAATTGTGGAGTATCTGGTTCAGTCTCACATTCATCTCCTATGCTGCTTGCAGTCTCTCCTCTGTTGAAAGTCACCGTGTTGGTACCTCTGGAATTCAGTGTCGAGTTGTCAGCTGATTCCGTCTGTGTCGAAACATGTCCCAATGTCCCTACATGCAGCGGTGTGATTTCATTATCCCCTTCTTTCGGTGCACTGCCTACCGAAGCTTGATGTTTGGCAACACTCTCAATTACCCGCACCGATCTGCTGATCCAAACCTTGGCTGTCTTTGGATCCAGAATCCGATAGCCTTTGGTGTTTCCATCATAGCCAATCAGGACGCCCTCTATTGCTTTGTTGTCCCATTTCTTTCGCTTTTGTTTGGGTACAAGCGAATAGACCTTAGATCCAAACACACGTAAATGACCCAGATCTGGCTTTACTCCTGTAAACAATTCAACTGGAGTTTTGTTGATACTCCGGCTCGTTGATCGATTCTGCAAATAAGCTGCGGTCAAAACTGCTTCTCCCCAGAAGCGGTTGTTCAGATCAGCATCCAACAACATGCACTTTGCAGATTCTGTCAATGACCGATTCTTCCTCTCTGCTACACCGTTTTGTTGTGGAGTGTAGGGGACTGTGAGCTGATGTTGGATCCCCTCCTTCCGCAGAAAGTTCTCCAGTTTTTGTGAAACGTATTCCTTGCCATTGTCTGTACGAATGGCAACCGGCTTCCTTCCAAATCTAGTATGCATTGCAGCAATGTATTCTTCTACGCCGCCTGCCACCTCATCTTTGGATTTTACCAGCCTCACCACAGTAAAACGGGAGTAATCGTCAATGAGTGATAGAAAATACCTATTTCCACTTGGCGTTGCAGTCTGCATGGGCCCACAAAGATCAGAATGAATGAGTCGCATGGACTCCTTCTCTCTGGATGTACTCTCAGAAAATTTTGCTTCTGTTAGTTTTCCCTTGATGCAGTCTTCGCATACCACCTTCTCCGAACATTTCGACACTTGGATTCCTGTAGCCAATTCCTCATTGATCAGACGCTGGATTGCAACCGGATCCCGATGTCCCAATCGACGATGCCACTGGTGTAGGCATACAGCTTCTCTCGCCACATGAACTGACGAACTTGGTACCACAGTCTGAAGTCTGAATAAATTCCCATCGTTCCTTGCTTCTGCGATGACCTGATGTTCTTTGTAGATGCTGCACGTGTCATTCTCGAACGTTACTCGGTGACCTTGCTCTGTTATGCGCCTCACCGAAAGTAGATTATCATCCAATTGTGGAATAAACAGCACATTTTTCAACAGTACTTCTTGGAGGTGCCTGCCTGGTACCTCACAGTAAAATTGTCCATCTCCGATTCCAGCAGCTACCACGGATGAACCATCAGCAAGAAAGACTGTAGCACTTGTGTCACGAATAGACATGAAAAATTGCCTATCATTCGTCATATGACTGGTTGCCCCGGAATCTATGCACCATCCTCCAGTAGGCCTACTTGCAGCATGTTGTTGATCCAGTGCCCTAAATGTGGCATAGTTCTGTGTGTTGCATACCTTAACCTCAACCGATGATCTTGCCGATTCTGAACCTGCTGATCTCTGCTGTTGACTTTTCTTGAATCGATAGCAATCTGCCTTTAAATGGCCAAGTTTATTACAGAAGTAACATGCCCGTATCTCTTTGCCACCCTTTGGTTTCCCGCTTGAATTTTTAGTTGTTCCACTTTGATGAGCACGACTAACCTTACTTGAGACTGCCACCGCCGACTGTAGTGCAACCTCTGAATCACAATTTCCAGGCACACCAGCTTCGGCACGCCTTTGGTATTCGTCAAGCATTTTCCCAGTTACATATTCCGCCGTTAAATCTGCCTCGTCACGGCCCTCGAGCGCTGTGACAAGCCCTGAATAAGATTCTGGAAGACTCACCAGCAAAACCGCAACAATCTCGTCGTTTTCAAGTGGCCTACCAGATCCACGCAGCAAACCCACTACTTCCATAATTGCGTCGATGTGACTGCTCATTGGTCCACCACGATAATGTATGCCGTACAGTTTACGTCGTAAATATAACCTGCTTCCGAACGTGGATCTCTCGTACTTTCTCGAGAGAGCCTGCCATGCATCACACGCATCGTTCAAGTGTGCAAAATGAATGAGTTGACTGTCCTCAACACTCAATGTAATGTACGCTAAGGCTTTGTTAGTTTTCTTCTGCCACACCGCGTTAATTACTTCAGGCTTTGGTTCACTGACAACTTCCCACAAATCATCACGCACTAATACGGCTCGCAACTTTGTTTTCCAAAATATAAAATTTCCACCATTTAACATTGGAATATTCAACTTGAAACTTTCTTGAGCCATCTTGTAACCGCACACACTTAAAGCACACGATCGTTAAACAGACTTTTAATCCACTTACGCGCAGTTTGCCGTAGACTGGGCCCATAACCTGATGAATTAGCAGCTTATTATAAATATTAACGATCGATTAACTGTAAGACTTGAGTGCATTTTTATTTGTCATAGCCTACATTCTAACAATATTACATGTACTCTAAGCCCACCACAATCATTGGAGATGGTAGAGTTTGTTTTCCACAAAGTGTAGACACACGATCTACACACTGCCTTGCAATCCATTGAGATCAGGCTATGCCAGCGCTCTCGACAACCAGCTTGGAGTATCCGAACCTTGTGGCAAGCGCTCTCCAACAGGGCGCTACCCTGGCTTTGGCTAGCTCCAACTCAACGGAAACTCCATCTGGTGTTTCCGTTCTTAAGAAGACAGCTGCCGCATTAGCATGTTGAGTGGCATCAGTAAATGTATGAAGCGACCAATCTTCTGTATTCTCTGCACCACTTGTAACTAAACGAGAAACCTTTACCTCCACTAAACACGGCACTTCTGCGTAGCGTTTTCGAAAATCACCAGATATCAATTCAGGTAATGGCGTATCCCAACTCGATCTTCCTCTCGTTTGAGTTGGTTTGCTTGCTGCTTCAACTTTCCATGCTTCCCTCAGCAACAATTTGAATGGAAGCAATGCTGGCGAAAGGAATCCAATAACATCAAAGATTTTATGAATGAAAGATAGCTCTCACTTAGTGACATCTTTTGGTGACGTTGTAAGCTTTGAGTTTATATGACATCTCAACGTATCCGCTCTTCTATTCCATTCCAGACCTAAGATTTCCGTAACGTCTGCTTCTCCACCCTCCTTATCGTTCCTCGATACATCTTCCATGGTACCGTACTCTCCCAATTTCTTAGCTCCATGTGTGCTTCTGCCAGTATTCTTGTATTTTCATTACAGAACCTCTTGTACTCCTCTATAGAAACTACCGAGGTCACACAGTTGTCCACATATAGTGATTCCTTCAGTTTGTGGGCTGTTCCTTCGTCTTCTCCACGAACATTCGATAGGTGATAGTCTAATACTGCACCTAATATGAATGGGCTGCAAGTCGTTCCAAGCACTACTCTTGCATGTCTGCAGACCTTGATTTCTCCAAATTGTTTATCCTCCCACCATAGAAAACAGAGGTGATTGCGTTCTTCTGGCGCTACCTCAATCATCTGAAACGCCTTCCTTATATCACACGTTGCACCAATCTTCTTCTCTCTAAATCTTAGCAGTATATCAGGGATCATTTGCACATAGTTAGGTCCTTTCTCAAGACAGTCATTGAGAGACACGCCTACCTCTCTGATACATGAAGCATCAAACACCGGTCGCACTGGGGGGGGGGGGGGTCGTCAAACTGTTTGGCTTTATAACCGGTCGATGTGGTAGAAAATGGCATCCCTCATCCGTTATCTTCTCAATGAACCCTTCTTCCTCCCAGCTTCCGAACAGTTTAGTGTAGTCGTCAAATAAGTTGGCTTTATTCAGCTTGTCGGTGGTTGATCTTAGTCTCTTCTCTGCCGTGTGTCTGTTCGAAGGAAGATTGGGTGACCTTCAATCCAAGGGAGATTGACCATGTAGCGTCCTTCATCAGTTTTCTTCAGTGTTTGGAGAAGGTTTTGTTTTATTTCCTGATTTCGCCGTTCAGTTGATTGCTCTTCAACTGGATCTTGAATTCCAATTACTTCCAGATCCCACAACTTCCCAATGGATTTTTTATCTTCACATGGCATTGAAATTGTGATATTCGCAAAATTTCCTTCAAAAGGGTTGTCACATCTCTCTCCTGCTAAAGTCCATCCCAACTTCGTTTCTATCGCTGTGAGTCCATTCGCCAAAGGTACAACATTTCTTGTGATAATTTTACTATACACATCTATGCCTAACAGCAATTCTATTTCTGGACAGTCATCTCCAATATCATTAATCCATGTCCCATTCTTTTTAAGTTCCTTCATCAGTACCTCAGATTTGGAAATTCTTGGGATTAACTGGCAGATTCTAGGTTGATCTCTTACGTCTACTTGAAATTCGAATTTTCCTCCAGGTCTTGTTAGTTGCATTCGGTATCTCTTGTGGTTATTTCCCCCGAAGTGTATATGAGTGACGGTTTCTTCATCACAAGGTTCCAACCCTAGTTCCTTTGCTGTTTTTTGTAACAAATAATATGATCGCTGTGAACCACTGTCTAGGAAAGCTCTCACTGTCTTTTGTTTATATTCCCCGCGGATGTTAACCATTAAAGTCTGCAGTACAACTTGTTTTACGCAAGTAAAATTAGCAAGATCGGACGTTGTCAACTGATCCGTATCATCCTTTCTCTTTGACTGTTCATTACAGTGAACAGTCATCTTAGGGCACATAACCGTTACGTGTCTATTACCACAAATCAAACATTTTATATTCATCTTGCAATTCTTTGATAGATGATTCGCCCGTAAACGTGTGTAACAGAGTTTTTTCTCTTTTACTTTCGCAGTCCTTTGATCAAGTGTCATAGTCTTTATTTTGAAGCAATTCTCACTGTGGTGGAATTTTTCACAGAATATACAAGCTTTGGAACTATTATTGAAAAGCGCCGCCACCGTTGGTGAGTTTATTTTATCTTTGCGTGACATCTTCTCCGATCTGGACGTATCTAACCTCTTGTCATGTTTTTCTTGCAGTCCTAGGCTACCAAATCCTGCCTGGGCCAGGAGAATTTGTTGTTCGTTTTGTACTTCTGATTTGAGAAAATCCATTAAACAATCTAGTCATGATGTGGGTCGGTCTCCCTGGGTTTCATCCATTTCCCGCTCTTTGACATTTCTTGAGAACTGACTTCCTTGCCATGCTCTTAGTGTTTCCTCTGGTAAGCTGGATTCTACTCGTGGCCTACGTTATACTCAAGGCCTGGAAATAGAGCGGAGACTTGGTATGCCAAAGTGGTAGCTCCACTTGACGTCACAAGGATCGCGGCTCGGCGCCCTAGTTGTCTGCTTTTGACTATGCGTTACATGCAACTCAAGTACATTTAATACATGTTTTTTAGCACTTCTTACCTGTTTTCCTCCAGTTTCCCCCAAATGATGAATACAGCTCACTCTTGACTGCATTTTACTCCGCTTTAAGAATATTTCTGTCAAGTGGTTTACTTCTTAAATTCAGAAACGTTGCACTACTGCCCGTGTGGTTCACACCAATATTCTTGAAAAGCGGCCTTAAGAACTTTTTCAGAAGAACTACGGAGAGAGAATTGTCAATACACACTTCGCATTTTGTGTGCTCGGAAAACGTGTCAGTTAAAATATTTGCGAAATTTGACACTAAATATTTTCGAGACATGAAATTTACGGCTGTTGTGACAAAGTGAGAAATTGTTTCCAACAGATAAATAAAAGAAGATTTGGGATATATTAATCCCCCTCTGTCTTGAAAATGTATTAAACTAAATGGCAGGCTTGAATTTGCTGGAGCCGATATTTTCTCTAAGCAACCTTCACAGTCTGTTCTCTCTTCTGCCACTCTTCCTAGCCAACCATGAACTAAACATATATTTTGATGGAATACGTGTGATTCATAACAAATACCCAAAGTACCTTGGAGTGACACTTGACAGAACACTGTCATTTAAACAACATCTAACAAACACTGCAGCCAAATTGATGTCAATAAATAACATCCTACAAAAACTGTGTGGTACAACATGGGGTTCTACTGCGTCTACCCTCCGATCAACTGCCCTAGGTCTTGTATACTCAGCAGCAGAATATTGCAGCCCTGTTTGGCTAAACAGTAGTCACACGAAGCTAGTAGATGTTCAACTAAACCAAACTATGCGGATTATTACTGGTACAATCAAGTCCACACCAGTTTTCTGGCTACCTGTCCTGAGCCGAATTCCACCTCCTACGCTGAGAAGAAAGAATATCCTCCTGAGAGAATTTAACAAAATCTGCAACAACCAACAGCTGCCAATCCATGAGGACATACCTGCAATCCAAATCAATAGACTCCGCTCCAGACACCCTGCAATCAGAACAGCCAACAACCTGGCAGACCATAACTTCAATCTTCATGAAGCCTGGGCAGAAAATTGGTACACAAACACTCCACCAGAGCTACATAGTTTTCTCCATAGTAACAACAATCCATGGGAACTTGATCTGCCCCGTAGGACATGGTGTACACTGAACAGGATACGCACCAACCATGGGAGATGTGGTGATCTACTATACAAATGGGGAAAGATCACCTCTCCAGAGTGCACGTGTGGCTTCCAGTGTCAGACCGTCAAGCATATAGTTGAAGAGTGCCCTCAGAACTTATATCCTGGAAACCACTTTGACTTTTTGTTTTCTACAGCAAATGTGTTAAACTATGTAAATAATATGTCTGTAAATTTGTAAATTATGGTTATATTTTCTTTGTGTTCCAAAAAGTGATGTGTAATTGCCATACGATTAATAATAATAATCTGCCACTCTTACAAGAAATCCCGCTACCATTGCAATTGAAATGGAAGATAGAGACGCTGGCTTTTCGGAAAACAAAAATAGAGATTTTAATACTAAAATTTCAATCATAATGTTTTATTTCAATGAACTTATTATAGGCTATATGCCCCATATTCTTACCTTGAGCAGGGCTTTCAAGAATCTCCAAGACATGTGCCGGAAGCTGGGGTGTTTCTTTAGCATTGGCTGGGTTTTGCACCTTCCGCCATTTTTTAGGCTTCAGAAACTTGGTCAAGGCGTCTGTTACGACTGCATCTTCCCTAAGCTCCACATTCCCACTTCTAGAAGATGCGATAATTCCTGTGCTAAGTGTTGACTAGATGGCATGCAGGCATGATCTCACGTCCATCATGTCATTGTTACCTCCCTTATTTCTCAGGTGACTGAAGAGCATTTCTACATCGTCACTTGAGAGATTCCGCGTAAGCACATAATGGAAGCCGATACTGATTAGAAATCGTATGCAGGACACGGTTGATGAAGTTGTTAGCACCAAAGCTTGATAAGTTTCCTTTGTAAGTCTCATCCTTTTAACGGGATAACTTTGAATCTGTGACAGGTAGGGCAGAAATTCATTGGTCAGCCATGAAAGTCTCTCATCATTAACTTCACTGAAAATAAGCTTGTCCGTGTTTCTGGAATGAAGCCCGTGTGTGGTATTGCAGATATCATGTATATCAAACCATTTTCTAAAAATTTCCAAGAATTTTGTTGTTTCGTGTAGGCTGTCCTTATCTTCAACTTTCTCTGGGCAGACGACTTCCATGCTCTTAAGCCCAGCTATTGTATCTGGAGTCAACACCAATTTGGCTCTTGCCACATTCATTTTTTCTAAATTGCTTGGATATACAACCTTCCTGCTTAATTTTCCAACTGGCTTTACTACTAGCTTTTTCTGTAAGTGGTACAGATCCTTGAGATGATCACTAGTTATTAAATTGTCATCTACATAGAAGTTCCTACTCAGATATTGTGATCGTACATTCTTAATGATGTGACTCGGATCGAAACTAAGAAAAAGTGGCCTCTGCTCGTCTTTCGGGTGACGAATTTCATGAGTGACACATCCGCCACACAGGGCCTCAAACATTGATACATTCACCTGACAGTTGTCCGTCACTATTCTGATGACCTTGAAGCCGCATTCCTCAACCGCAGTCAGTGCGTCCAGTGTTATCCTAGATAACTGTTGTCCTGTGGGTCCACATGTAAAGTAGAACGAAACAGGTATCTTGTAGAAGGATGACAGGCCCTTGAACAGTATGCATAATAATTTATTAGCTAATTTATGTTCGGTTCCAAGTGCATCTTTCTCAATATCACTAATGTGGAGAAACATGTCTAAATTCTTGTCGTACAATAGTCTAGACTTTATGGCCATTTCATCAATGATTAAAGAATCAACCTTCTCATTATCGTGGGTCAGTGACTTTCTTCAGCTGTCAACCTAGCTATTGCAAGTGACGTGACACCTGTCTCTCCGTTTGTATACCCAATGTACGTTTTCAGTGTTCGTGGACGAGGAAGTTGTAAAATATTTATATCTCTCAGTAAGCGGTAAGCCGACGGTGATTTATTACAGAGCAATAAACATATATTTATTGTTGTTTCATTGTATTTAAACTTTCGTTTCGTGAAAGCTCGGATTTGTTCAAGTAAGAAATTAGCCTTCAAGTCCTCACGATCCGCTTCACTCTTGAACATCGAGTTTGTCCTGACGTTGCACTGAGTGTAATTTTTGTTTCAATGAAATTATCTTCTGATTCAATGACTTAATTGTAGTTCTGTACACTGTATTTTTTCTTAGTGCCCTCCTTAATTTTAATTTTGTTGACTTGCAATGAGTTTGCGTGATTGTAGAACATTGCGTTCCTACACTAACACGTGGTTGATCATGGTTTTCTTCAATTCGTTCATCACAATAGTCTTCCGTAAAATTTAAATTACCTGAACATTTCCTTTTATTGTTGAAATGTACGTCTCTATCGACACGTGCTCTTTTGCGCGTATTTCTATTTATTTGTGCTTGTTTATGTTCGGGGTAGTCAGAAATGTGTTCGGTAAAAGCGTTCTCTTCGTAGTACTTATACTAAAATCAGAATCCTTGAAATGCTTGCTACAAATTGTAGAAGACCGTTTTGGTGTCCACAAAGACCCTGGCTTTACCCCCTCACGTGATAGAGCTAAAACCCATTGTTTCAGTATGTCATTGTTCAATGGAAATTTATGAAACGAAAGTCCATTGCCTTTAACTTGACGAGATTTGCAATACGGCACGCTACAGTACACCATTTTGACGAACACAATAATAACACTAATATTTACACATAAGTTACTCTATTAAAATCATTCAGTGATTTATATCTAAAGTATTTATCACACATACATGTCACATTTACGCTAGTACACTGGATTAAAACTTGCTTTTCACTACGTCTTGTTCATAAAGACCACTTAGCACCCATCTCAATAACAGTCAAACATCAGTCTACTGCTCTTAACGAAATCACCACTATAATACGACACGCTTCGCCGGTCAATTTTAAACTCACCTTAGCTTTCTCACTCATTAGGACACCTTATTTACCGCCAAATACAGACACACTAATCACATTGTACGAAATGCAAACGGTACGATTAAGGGCGCCAGACAGCGAACCTAGTGGCAAAATGCGGAACAAGTTCGAACCATCGCTCGCAATGTTGTCTGGCGCCTCATTTCCAGGCCTTGTATACAGGGTGTTCCAAAAAGGTACGGCCAAACTTTCAGGAAACATTCCTCACACACAAAGAAAGAAAATATGATATGTGGACATGTGTCCGGAAACGCTTAATTTCCATGTTAGAGCTCATTTTATTACTTCTCTTCAAATCACATTAATCATGGAATGGAAACACACAGCAACAGAACGTACCAGCGTGACTTCAAACACTTTGTTACAGGAAATGTTCAAAATGTCCTCCGTTAGCGAGGATACATGCATCCACCCTCCGTCGCATAGAATCCCTGATGCGCTGATGCAGCCCTGGAGAATGGCGTATTGTATCACAGCCGTCCACAATACGAGCACGAAGAGTCTCTACATTTGGTACCGGGGTTGCGTAGACAAGAGCTTTCAAATGCCCCATAAATGAAAGTCAAGAGGGTTGAGGTCAGGAGAGCGTGGAGGCCATGGAATTGGTCCGCCTCTACCAATCCATCGGTCACCGAATCTGTTGTTGAGAAGCGTACGAACACTTCGACTGAAATGTGCAGGAGCTCCATCGTGCATGAACCACATGTTGTGTCGTACTTGTAAAGGCACATGTTCTAGCAGCACAGGTAGAGTATCCCGTATGAAATCATGATAACGTGCTCCATTGAGCGTAGGTGGAAGAACATGGGGCCCAATCAAGACATCACCAACAATTCCTGCCCAAACGTTCACAGAAAATCTGTGTTGATGACGTGATTGCACAATTGCGTGCGGATTCTCGTCAGCCCACACATGTTAATTGTGAAAATTTACAATTTGATCACGTTGGAATGACGCCTCATCCGTAAAGAGAACATTTGCACTGAAATGAGGATTGACACATTGTTGGATGAACCATTCGCAGAAATGTACCCGTGGAGGCCAATCAGCTGCTGATAGTGCCTGCACACGCTGTACATGGTACGGGAACAACAGTTTCTCCCGTAGCACTCTCCATACAGTGACGTGGTCAACGTTACCTTGTACAGCAGCAACTTCTCTGACGCTGACATGAGGGTTATCGTCAACTGCACGAAGAATTGCCTCGTCCATTGCAGGTGTCCTCGTCGTTCTAGGTCTTCCCCAGTCGCGAGTCATAGGCTGGAATGTTCCGTGCTCCCTAAGACGCCGATCAATTGCTTCGAACGTCTTCCTGTCGGGACACCTTCGTTCTGGAAATCTGTCTCGATACAAACGTACCGCGCCACGGCTATTGCCTCGTGCTAATCCATACATCAAATGGGCATCTGCCAACTCCGCATTTGTAAACATTGCACCGACTGCAAAACCACGTTCGTGATGAACACTAACCAGTTGATGCTACGTACTTTTGTGCTTGATGCTCGTACTGTAGAGCAATGAGTCGCATGTCAACACAAGCACTGACGTCAACATACCTTCCTTCAAATGGGCCAACTGGCGTTGAATCTTATTTGAACCAAATCTACTTGTTAATTGTCACTTTAACTCAGAGAGTCATATCGTGACATACAGACAATAAACACATAGATAACATAAATTTACAGTATGGCGTTAGATAATTAAACCAAATGTTCATTCGGCATTTCATAGCTTCCTCGTTATTTCAAAACTTAATAATGCTTTGCAGTAGTTATCTTCATTCACAATGTCACTGGGCAACTTTTCTGATGGAGACTGCACAAAGTTCTTTCTTACTCATAAATGTGGACACAGTGTTCTTCATTTTTAGACAGTTCACCATGGGAGACACATCACAGAAATAATTACTTTTATTTCCCTATCGAGCCCTTACTGACTGTAAGAGTCTGATAAGTTTTGTAGTAAAAAAAAACCGTCAAACTCACAGGAAAAATCTACAGACAGCAATATGTGGCTGTACTGTAGTAATCGTATAGGCTACCTAGTTAATACAGATAGGCTCTCCTAGGCTTTAACAGGATTTATAGCTTAGGAAGCCATCTCCTGTACTTGAATGCTTAATTTACATGCATCTTGGTTCTGAATCTCGTCCGACGCTTTCTTATTCCACATTGCCCTGATGGTATTAAAATATTTTGCTAATTGACCTGCTTTCCCCCTTTCCCTTTTTAGTAATTTAATTAAAGTGTGATACTCATTTTCATTTTCTATTCTGTTTAGATCTGCTTTGTCTACAAACTTTGCTCTTATCATTTTAATTTCCTTGCATTCCCTGATCAGGTGCGCTGCACCCATAACCTTCCCACAAAACAGGCAAATATCCTCTTTTCCTACTTCTCTCAACGCTTTGTTCTTATACACCCCATTAACCACCAAATTATCCCTCTCATTTCTCTTTTCATTAGGCATTGAGGCTTTATGCTCATAAAGTTCCATATTTCGCAGAACTCCGTTAAGGTTCTCCTACTGGTGCACTCTTCTCTTAGCACCTGCAACTCTACGTCATTAACCTTTCTACACACTTTTTTGCACACCCTACCTTCCTCTCTTTGTAAGTCTCTATCCCATAGATAACCCATTCCTAATCTTTCCACTACACTTCTTACCCCGTTCACCCAGTAGCCCTCTTGCTGATGCTTCATTTGGTGCAGGTAGGCTACCTTAAGCATTTCCCCCCCTCCACCTGCTTTTAAACGAATCCAAGACCTTATGACCTTTTTTATGATATGCTGTCTAATGCTTACATCCTCACACAACATTCTCGCTCCACAATTTGCCGTGCAACTAGGTAGCCCCAAAATTATCTTGGCAAACCTACTTACAATACTGTCCAGGGTTTTCGTTCCTTCCTCTAAACCCCATACTTCCACTCCATAGAGTGCTCTTGAAACGATGAGTGCGTTGAACACATTCTTATACACTTTGTAGTCAAGATTCGGTAACCTACGCTCTAACACTTTAACATTCGCCAATGCCGCTAGCCCTTTCGATTTTGCCCTTTTAATTTGTTCGGTCCATTTACCATTACTCGCCATTATCGTCCCTAGATACTCAAGTTTTTTCACCGTCTCTAACTGCGACCCATACATGACCCACTTTTCGTTCTTAGCCAGTTTAACTCCCTTTTTGCAGACCATAACTTTGGTCTTACTCTGGTTAATTTTTAAGTTCCAGTCATCACAGTATCTCACAATATCGTCAATACTATATTGCATATTATAGGGTGTTAGAGCAAGCAGAAGGATGTCATCAGCAAAAGCTAGGCCCGGGATATCATAATTGTCCAAGCAAGGGTTGGACCGTTGCTCAAAGCCCTTTGAATCAAAAATATCGTTGATAAATAGCAAAAAAAAGCACCGGGGATAATTTGCATCCCTGTTTTAATCCTATATTAGACGTTATCTCTCCTACAATTACATCATCTTTAGTTTTAATTGCACATTTCACTTCGGAATACACATTCTCAATAGCTCGTATCATTTTATGTGACACCCCGATTTTTCCCAGCTTAGCCATGACAGCTCCCCTGCTCACTGAATCAAACGCCTTCTCCAAATCAATAGCTGTGATATACAGCTTACCTCTTTTCCTTCTTATGTACTTGTCCATCACCGTTTTAACCACCATTATATTGTCACTGGTTCTCATCCCTTTTCTGAACCCTGTCTGGAGTTGGTTCGGCCACTGTCTTGGCAAACCAGTTTTTGTGTTTCCCTATTTGTTTCCACTCTGTGTGGTTGTACATTTTTTATTATTTGTCTTCATTGTATTTATTCATTGTCAAGTTTGTTTTGTTTATGTTGGTTAGTTGTCATGATTCATTTGTTTTGATTACATGTTGTATTCCCACTGCCGTGTTTCCAGTAGGATATTTTTGCTTAGAAGGTATTTTGGCATTCTAAGTTGGCCACATTGATTCTTCTTTAACTTGTTTTTGAACTCTCGACTGTGATTGGCTGCTTTCAGCCTATCAGAGGCCTCCGACTTGTCTTTGAACTCTCTACTGTGATTGGCTGCTTCCAGCCTATCAGAGGCTTCCTTGCTGTTTGTAGCGACCAATCACGTGTTTCTTCTTCGTTCTCTAAGCGTGTAGCCATTACAGGATGTTGTGCCTTGACACTGGTTGTGAACTATCTACGAATATCCAGCTAATCATTTCTATAATTGGTGCTATCTTCATAGTAACCGTGCTTAGTAATCATGTCCTATGCACATGATTCATAATTTGTTAGGGCAGTGACATTATGGTGATTTTCGATGTCATCAAACCATGCTTGATGTTGCTACGCGCCATGTCGACGAATTCTTGAATCCGCGGCGTCGGATAGTTTGTTGTAACATGTTCAATTCTGATCTTCACCTATTGCCTAACAATTTGTCATCACGCGTATGAATATGATTTTGTTTCGTGTGATAAGTAATGCATCGTTTGTCTGGAAGCATTTGCTACAAGACCATGCAATATTTTCCTGCAACATCACTGGAATGGAAGTTGACGCTAGGCTTAACTACTTTACTATTGTGACAATACCGTGCGATTGGCATATCCCGGTATTTGTATGACAGCAACTACTTGACTTCCTGCGTTTCACACATAATTTGTTTAATTAACAATTCATTTTGGGCTTATGGTATCGGCGCATCACTGTAAGTCAGTCCTGGTTTGACGACACATTCTCGTTCCATGCGACCTGTTTTTTCATTATTTGTTGCAACTCCACTTGTGTTGCATATTTAAACTATACCATTCTTTGGAACACTTTGTATTGCATGCCGCTCCTTGATGTACTGATCTGCAGCTACGTTCAAGACAACATATGTGTTTTAGGCTCAAGACTTAACGTGTGTTAATTCCTTGCGAGTGTTTCTTCAATTGTGTAAATTTGTGCCAGTGTTTCTCATATGTTTATGTGCCACCTTTGAATATTTGTTTTATGTGCCACATATTTGATAATATATCTTATTATTAGTTATTGGTTGTGTTGTGTCCTTTATGCCTTCCTGGACCTCCTTTTTTGGTGACAATAATATTGTCTGGTCCTCCACATGTTTGCTAAATTGTTATGCGACCTTTTATAAAGTCAACCCCTTTTATCATTACATCTTTACCTAATGCTTTGGCCAACAAACCTTTATATGCCCACTATTACCAGAATACTCTTGGTGGGTTGTTGACTTCCCGCGTTGGCCATTACATTATTTGGTCCTCTCCGGGCCGGATATTGAGCTGTTTACTATTTTGAATTATTAAGCATTGTTGGCCATGTTGGGCCCTTGTTTCTTGCTATTTCACCAGGAAGGCCATAAATTTAACATTGTATAGGTTCCCATTAACTACCCAAGGACACAATACAGTATTCTATGTTCAGATGTTTGTTTACAACTTAATCGAGACCATTGTCTCAGTGTTTATTTTTTGTGTTAGTTGGTTGTGTTAGTTAGGTGTGCAACTCTGGTAATTACATTTAGGCGGGCAATCCTAAAGTCATTATGGAGGATGCCCAAAAACGACTTTTAGTTAGGAAGCGTGCAGTCGCTAAGGGCATGCTTACCTCACAAGAAAAAGTAATTAGCAACTTTCAGGACATTACAGAAGAGCAATATCAAATGTTAGTGTTACGCAAACACAAATGCGAGGAAATTTATAAACAATATAACGAAGCGCAAGTCGCTTTAGAGGATATTACAGACAATATCGACGAAGAAATAGCAGAACGTTGTGACTTCGAAGATAAGTATTTTGAGTTGCTGGTTAAAATTAAACTACATTGTGACAATTTCAAAAAATCCAACACTACAGACAGTGATAACCCTTTGAATAATTTGCAGAGTGCACAATTTCCTAATGCTAACGTAGCTGCAGCGCATATAAAGTTGCCTGAAATTCAAATTCCGCAGTTCAGTGGCGACTTCACAGACTGGCTGAATTTCAGAGATTGCTTCAAGGCCATAGTAATTGATAACCATGCTCTTTCTGATATTGTTAAGTTCTACTACCTTAATTCTAGTCTTAGTGGCGAGGCTAAACTCCTCCTAAAGAACATTACTGTGTCAGATGATAACTTTATGGTCGCATGGAACTTGCTGACAACTCGATACAATAACATTAGGCTCATAGCGCACAACCATGTCACCAAGCTTTTCAAGCCCCCCGCATACGGTAATGATTCAGTGTCATTGCGTGCCATCATCGACCACTTTGTTTCTCATGTCAATGCGTTAGAAGCTTTGGACTTTAACGGGGTCCCTCTTCAAGACTTGTTATTGTCACATTTTATATTGGAGCTACTAGATAATGATAGCATCCGTGAATGGGAGAATCATGTTGATTCTGGGAGAATTCCCACTCTCCAGGACTTGGTTAGCTTCTTAGAGAAAAAATGCAAGGTACTGGAAATAACTGAAAGGAATGGGTCCAAGCCTGCATTACATACTGCTGTAACCAAACTTAAAGCTGAAGGTCATTCACCTCAGAAACCCATGTTAACTACTACCAAATTTCGTTGTACATATTGTAGGAGCATTGATCACCAATTGTCGAAATGTGGTACCTTTATTAAACTTTCGTCCACAGCCAAATGGGATTTTGTCAGATCTCGAAAATTATGTTATAATTGTTTGCGTAATTTCGAGCCTAATCATCAATGTTCGAAGTACTCTTGTAACACTTGTTCCCGAAAACACCACACTGTTCTTCACTATGAGCCCTCCAGTGGCACTAATAATGATACTTCTCAAGCTCATGCTAACGTGGTAAACACTAGTTGCAGTAACGTCGCTCGTGACAATCAATTTTCAAGGACGCTATTACCCACTGCCAAGTTGAATATATTAGCTGGCAATGGCTTACGTGTACCTGTCACTGCACTACTTGACTCTGCATCAGATTGTAACTTAATTTCGTCACACTTAACTAAGAAATTAAGACTCCACACCAAACCTATGAAGGTACACATTCGCGGTGTTGGTCAAAATCAAAGCACTGCTACTGTTGTTGCTGATGTGAACGTTTTTGCCTGTGCTACTAATTGGTCTGCTAAGCTTGAATGTCTCGTGGTTCCCAATATTGCATTTGAGCTACCCGCTGCTGGTTTCGACACCTCTGAATGGAACATTCCTTCACATATTGATTTAGCTGATCCTGATTTCAATTGCACTAAATCTATTGACCTTGTTCTTGGTGCAGAATATTTCTTTGACCTGTTATGTCCTGGTAAAATCATACCAGTTGGTGATTTGCCCATTATTCAAAATACCTCTGTGGGTTGGGTGTTTTCTGGGAGGCTGCCCAGTGCAAGCACCTCGCAACCATCGCACGTGGTATCAGCACTTACACTCTCACGCCCTCATGTAGAACAACAGCTGGAAGCGTTTTGGAACGTTGAAGAAGTTGAAACCCCAGTGTTGTCTGTTGACGAATCTATATGTGAAGAACACTTTGTTGCTACTACCACTCGCCAAGACGATGGTAGATTTGTGGTTAGACTCCCTCGCAAGGTAGACTCGGAGCCTCTAGGTGCCTCTCGCTACGCTACACTAAATCGTTTTCACTCTCTCGAAAGACGTTTGGCTCGTAACCCTGAGTTAAGGTTAGAATACACTGAATTCATGCATGAATATCTAGCCTTAAGCCATATGCAAGTCGCTTCCCACCCGATTGATGGTGAAGTTTACTACATTCCCCATCATCCTGTTTTAAAGCCGCACAGTACTTCTACAAAGCTCAGAGTGGTATTTGATGCTTCGATGGTTACTACGTCTGGGTGCTCCCTTAATGATACCTTGTTGGTGGGCCCTGTAATTCAGCAGGACTTTTTCTCTATTTTGCTTCGGTTCCGTACTCACTTGATAGCGTTTGCAGCTGATCTGAGTAAAATGTACAGACAGATTCTTGTAGATCACAAAGATCGTGACTTACAGAGAATATTTTGGAGAGACTCTCCTTCAGACCCAATAGTAGAATATCAATTAAATACTGTTACATATGGTACTGCCCCAGCATCCTTCTTAGCCACTCGTGTGCTAAAGGAGCTCGCCCTCACTGATGGGACAGCTTTTCCAGCTGCCACTCAGATTGTTTTAAACGACTTCTATGTTGATGATTGTATCTCGGGATGTGATTCCGAGCATGACGCACTCATTCTGTATGATGAATTGACCCTTGTTTTGAGATTAGGTGGTTTTGAACTGTGTAAGTGGAGTTCAAACTCCATGACTCTATTAGATAACATTCCTCTTGATCATCAAGAGAAACAACAACTCCGTAGTTTCGGCGATGGTGAAAAAACAGTCGCCAGAACGCTAGGACTTTATTGGCAACCTATCGATGACTTGTTTCGGATTCAGTCACCTATCGTGGACTGTGACACTTCAATTACCTTTACTAAGCGTTCATTTTTGTCCATTGTTGCCTCTATCTTTGACCCCTTGGGTTTAGTGTCACCTATTGTGGTTGCTTGTAAGATTCTCTTCCAAGATTTGTGGATTCACAAACTCGGTTGGGATGACCCCCTTCCAATGGAAATCGCGCAAGCTTGGCTGAATGTTTATAGCAATTTACCTGCGATTTCTGAGATTTCTACTCCTCGTTTGATTAAGCCTGCTTCAGAAATCAAATCTATGCAACTTCATGGCTTCTGCGACAGCAGTCAGCAGGCCTATGGAGCTTGTCTCTATTTATTGTCAATTGATACCAACGGCGTCGTCACTGTTGCACTTGTGTGCGCTAAGTCGAAGGTTGCTCCTCTTAAACAGTTGTCTTTGCCCAGACTTGAGTTATGTGGTGCACTTTTGCTTTCCAAATTGCTTGCAAAGGTGCAACCCGCTTTGAACTTGCCTGTTGATTCCGTCTATTGTTGGACAGATTCCACTATTGTTTTGTCTTGGTTGGCTTCGCTCCCCTCAAAATGGAAAACCTTTGTAGCCAATAGAGTTGCTGAAATACAAAGGCTTACTGTTCACTGCGCCTGGAAACATGTCTCTTCCCGTGACAATCCAGCCGACATAGTTTCCCGAGGCTGTATGCCCTCAGAATTGAAAAATAATCAGCTATGGTGGCATGGTCCAGCATGGTTGAAGGCCTTTACAAGCTCCAGTACTTCAGATATCTTTGACACTCCTGTGTCCGAATTGCCTGAGTGTAGAATTTCGTGTGCAAATGTATCTAAACCTGTTGACATTGATTTTTTAAACAATTTTTCTTCCTATACGAGATTGTTGAGGGTCATAGCCTACTGTATTAGGTTTTTCTCTAATTGTAGAAATACCACTAGGATCAGTGGTCCACTCACTGCCATTGAAATTGATGTTGCACTACTTACATGTGTGAAAATGATTCAAGCTCAGTGCTACTCTACTGAACTTGCTGCTCTAATGAAGAATGAGCAAGTGCCATCCACTTCCACCATCAGCAATTTGCACCCTTTGCTTCACTCTGATGGCACTATTCGTGTGGGAGGCCGTTTGGAATTGGCCGATCTTCCATTTGATACAAAACACCAGATACTTTTACCCAATGACCATCATTTCACTAAAGTCCTGGTCAGACATACCCATTTAAAGTTGCTTCATGGCGGGGTCCAGGTTGTGATTGCGACTATCCGACAACGCTTCTGGATACCTTCACTACGAAAACTTGTTCGTAGCCTATCTCGCTCTTGTGTTACTTGCGTGCCCTACGCTGCACGTCCTTCTGAACAGTTAATGGGTCAACTCCCAGCTGTTCGCCTCCATCAAACCTTCTCTTTAATCACGTTGGTGTTGATTACTGTGATCCATTCACTATCAGGTACGGTGGCCCCAGGTCAAAGGTCTCGACTAAGGCCTACATCGCAATGTTCGTTTGTATGGTTACGAAGGCTGTGCACACTGAAGTCGTCACTTCCCTCTCCAGTCATGCTTTCGTTGTAGCCTTTACTCGCTTCTGCAGTAGAAGGGGCGTTCCCGCTCAAGTGTATTCCGACAATGGTACCAACTTTCAAGGCGCACAGTCTGACCTTGCTGATCTTGGTTCGTTGCTCTCCTCTGCAGATTTTCAATCTTTTGTTCAAGATTCTACCTCATCACTACTAATTCAGTGGCACTTCATTCCTCCTAGTTCTCCGCATTTTGGTGGAATATGGGAGGCAAACATCAAATCTTTGAAATCTCATTTAATAAGAATCATGAAGGCTCAAGTACTTACGTATGAAGAATTGACCACTCTCGTGGTGGAAATTGAAGCCATTCTAAATTCTAGACCCATTTCGCCTATGACTGAGGATCCTACTGACTTGTGCTATCTCTCGCCAGGTCACTTTCTGGTTGGACGACCTTTGAATGCCTTGCCCATTCCTGACGCTTCTGAAGTGCCCATCAATAGGTTGTCTAGATGGCAATTACTTCAACAGATTATGACTTCATTGTGGCGTAAATGGTCCACAGATCATTTACTCTCCCTTCAACAACGTCACAAGTGGAACCGTGTGTCTCCTAACCTCAAGGTTGGCACGCTTGTGCTTATTATGGATGACAATGTTTCTCCTACTTACTGGTCCACAGATCATTTACTCTCCCTTCAACAACGTCACAAGTGGAACCGTGTGTCTCCTAACCTCAAGGTTGGCACGCTTGTGCTTATTATGGATGACAATGTTTCTCCTACTTACTGGCGACTTGGACGCATTCTTGAGGTTCACTGTGGTAAGGACGGCCTAGCTCGTGTGGTCTCTCTACACACCACCTCTGGACTCTTGAAACGTCCCTTCGTCAAGGTGTCTCCCTTGTTGCCGCAGAACTAAACCCTCTTGTATTTTCATAAACAACCTGCCTGTTGTTTCTGTGCGGGCAATATGGTTCGGCCACTGTCTTGGCAAACCAGTTTTTGTGTTTCCCTATTTGTTTCCACTCTGTGTGGTTGTACATATTTTTATTATTTGTCTTCATTGTATTTATTCATTGTCAAGTTTGTTTTGTTTATGTTGGTTAGTTGTCATGATTCATTTGTTTTGATTACATGTTGTATTCCCACTGCCGTGTTTCCAGTAGGATATTTTTGCTTAGAAGGTATTTTGGCATTCTAAGTTGGCCACATTGATTCTTCTTTAACTTGTTTTTGAACTCTCTACTGTGATTGGCTGCTTTCAGCCTATCAGAGGCCTCCGACTTGTCTTTGAACTCTCTACTGTGATTGGCTGCTTCCAGCCTATCAGAGGCCTCCTTGCTGTTTGTAGCGACCAATCACGTGTTTTTTCTTCGTTCTCTAAGCGTGTAGCCATTACAGGATGTTGTGCCTTGACACTGGTTGTGAACTATCTACGAATATCCAGCTAATCATTTCTATAATTGGTGCTATCTTCATAGTAACCGTGCTTAGTAATCATGTACTATGCACATGATTCATATTTTGTTTGGGCAGTGACATTATGGTGATTTTCGATCTCATCAAACCATGCTTGATGTTGCTACGCGCCATGTCGACGAATTCTTCAATCCGCGGCGTCGGATAGTTTGTTGTAACATGTTCAATTCTGATCTTCACCTATTGCCTAACAATTTGTCATCACGCGTATGAATATGATTTTGTTTCGTGTGATAAGTAATGCATCGTTTGTCTGGAAGCATGTGCTACAAGACCATGCAATATTTTCCTGCAACATCACTGGAAGGGAAGTTGACGCTAGGCTTAACTACTTTACTATTGTGACAATACCGTGCGATTGGCATATCCCGGTATTTGTATGACAGCAACTACTTGACTTCCTGCGTTTCACACATAATTTGTTTAATTAACAATTCATTTTGGGCTTATGGTATCGGCGCATCACTGTAAGTCAGTCCTGGTTCGACGACACATTCTCGTTCCATGCGACCTGTTTTTTCATTATTTGTTGCAACTCCACTTGTGTTGCATATTTAAACTATACCATTCTTTGGAACACTTTGTATTGCATGCCGCTCCTTGATGTACTGATCTGCAGCTACGTTCAAGACAACATATGTGTTTTAGGCTCAAGACTTAACGTGTGTTAATTCCTTGCGAGTGTTTCTTCAATTGTGTAAATTTGTGCCAGTGTTTCTCATATGTTTATGTGCCACCTTTGAATATTTGTTTTATGTGCCACCTATTTGATAATATATCTTATTATTAGTTATTGGTTGTGTTGTGTCCTTTATGCCTTTTTGGACCTCCTTTTTGGTGACAATAATATTGTCTGGTCCTCCACATGTTTGCTAAATTGTTATGCGACCTTTTATAAAGTCAACCCCTTTTATCATTACATCTTTACCTAATGCTTTGGCCAACAAACCTTTATATGTCCACTATTACCAGAATACTCTTGGTGGGTTGTTGACTTCCCGCGTTGGCCATTACAGGAGTCTCGAGAATACCGAACAGCCCTCTGCCCATGCTATTAAACGCTTGGATAAGACCCCGTTGTACATTTTGCTCAAATTATCAAGCAAAGTTATGCCTCTATAGTTGCCTGGGTCTAGTTTGTCCCCACGCTTCTTATATATTGGACAAATTATCCCCTCCTGCCACGCCCTCGGAAATCTACCTCCTTCAAAGATTTTGTTAAAGATTTTTACCAAGCTGTTCATCATGAACCTATTGTTACTCAACTCTTGCCAAAATTTATTTGTTATCCCCGAAGTAGCACCTGACTTCCCTCCTTTACTCTTTACTATTACTCCCTTAATTTCCTCTATCGATATGACTTGGTACAGTATAGGCAGAGCGGCCTCCAGCCCCCTCGGGACGCCAAACTCATCCCTCTTCCTCCAATTATCTTCAGCATTTAACAGATTCTCATAATATGCAATCCATACTTCATCACTAATAGAGCTCCCCCCACCACTTCTGCTCCCCCTACAGTAAGAATTTATCCTGCTCCACACTTTGCTACAGTCGTTAGCTTTAGAATCCTTATTTAGTGCTGTAGCTTCCTTACCCTGCCATTCATCTTTCATTTTGCTGAGCAGTTCCCTATATTATTTCCTTAGACGACAAAATTCTACTCTCATCGTATCATCCCCTCCTCTCTTGTATAACTTCAGTGCCCTAATAACTTCGGTTTTCTTCCTTCTACAAGATTCATCGTACCATCCTTTAATTCTCCCTAATTTTCCTCTAGCCTTCACGCGCATTTTCCGCCCGGCCATCATAATTGCATTCTCAATCATACGTATTACCCCTTCAATTTCATCATTACTGATCATTAAACTTATCCCTACCTTTATCAGCTCAAAATTTTCTCCCTGGAAGTAGTTCTGGAACTCTCTGCAGTTTTCCTCCCTCCATCTGAATCTATTTACTTTTCTCTCTATAGCTTTAACTTGTGTGTTCCGTTTTGATTTTGATTTTGTCACCGCTCCCTGCATGTTGACGACAATTGGTAGGTGATGTGATTCCCCCCATTCTTCAACAGTGAACCTCTTAATTAGGGCTAGTGCTCCTCTGGAACATATTGCTAAATCTATTACACTTCCTCCAACCTCTGTTATATACGTCAGGTTACCTTCTTCATCCCCCACACAGACACCATTTAATATATATAGCTCTTCTGCACCACATAGTTCCAAAATCTTTTCTCCGTTCTTATTACATTCCTTGTCTTTGCTGTGCCTATCCCCACATACGGCCTCGGCAACCCCCTTGCTGTAAAGGGGCTTTCTGTCTGCAACCCTCGCATTGAAGTCCCCTAAAAGCACAACCTCTGCCTCTTCATATATATTTTGAAGTACAGTACATACTAACGAAACTAAAATGAGCTCTAACATTACGTCAACATTACCTTTCTTCAAATGGGCCAACTGGCGGTGAATCGAGGAAGTACAGTACATACTAACGAAACTAAAATGAGCTCTAACATGGAAATTAGGCGTTTCCGGACACATGTCCACATAAAATATTTTATTTCTTTGTGTGTGAGGAATGTTTCCTGAAAGTTTGGCCGTACCTTTTTGTAACACCTAGTATAACGTAGGCCACGATTCTACTAATGGAAACAACCAAGTACTGGGATCCGCACATGCTAGATTTAGAATATTAAGTCAGCGTAGGTGTGATTCTAACTTGATAAATAAAGTCGGCATTATGCGAGGCATTGGAAATAACTAGTTTCAACAATTCCCTGATGTATACTTGTAGTAGTAAATCGTCCCTACCAAACCGTTCTTTCAGAGCTTGTACAGCTTTAGGGTAGTTTTCGGTCGTTTGGGGGTAACTAAGAATGAGTTCTCGTGGTTCTGTCCCTGGTTCCATTGCTTGAACTAAATACTGAAACTTATCACTTGCGTGTAAGCTATCGTCGTCGTTAATCTTTTGGAACTGCGCCCCAAAACTAACCATTCTTTCAGTTCGCCGTTGAATCTTTTAGTTCTATTTTGGAAAGTTTAAATGATCTTCGTTTCATGCAGTAGTGAGCCCTGTAGCAACTTATGGGATACAGATTATATGGGATCACCTAACACTCGCAGACCTCCGATCCATAGAAAAAGTGAAGGCAAGATTTCTTAAAAGAGCACTCTGTGTTGGAATAAACACAAAGTCGAGACTGGTATATGAAATGACCAAAGAGACTTTCTATATCGATGACATAAAGGCAAGTTTCTTACTACCATCCACTCAAAATAGTGCCAAGGTACTTGAAGAGAGAAGACAAAAAAGAGAGGATATTTGGCTTGAATTTTATTGTACAGACGTCATGTGGCACCGACACTGGACGGAGGCAAATCAAGAATTAAGGCATGTCATCACAAGTTTAGCGGCTCATGGATATCACCACAAACTACGTGCGACGACACATTTCCATGAAGTAGGAAATGAGTGTGTGTGTAGGCCTACTTTGTGTGGTGAAAGATGTGAACGCTATCACATCAACCGATGCAAAAATAGGACAAAATCAATTTTAGAATATAGCAAAGATCAATAGACTAAATAACCAACATGAATATTGTATTTTGGCCATTCGGCTGCAATTAAATTTATTTCAAATATTTCCCCACTCGACTCCCGTTGGTACTTCCATTTCCATTAACCTCACCTAAAACTAACTCATGTGCTGCAATCTGTGACAATATGTCCTCACCTTTTATCTTCACAAATTCAAATTCGTCATTGTATTTGTCGATAACCTCTCGCTCCACGAGTACAATTTCAACTTTCCCGTTATTATCTAACAAAGCACCCATTCTATTAGTATCTGCTACCTCCAGTTCGTGCATTAAAGCTTCTAAACGATTTAAATACGATCTTAGCATAACCACATCTATAGGAGCTTCTGCAACTATAATTGCCTTTATTCGCGAACTCAATCGAATGTAGGTGGCAGGTCGGTCGCCACAAAATGGTGGACGCAATGGTGATAGACTTGATTGATGAATTGAATGTTGTTGGGGATTCTAGGCGGCCTCTCGTTGAAGGACAGGCAATTTTAGATGCCAAACACATAATTATGTGTGGGAGAGTAGCCGAAACAGAAGATTTAGTGAGACTTGAAGCTTTATGCTTACAAACCAGTAATTTGAAGGGAGTTCCTCACCAGATTAAAATTGAGATTCGTTCACCAGTTGCCGAGAAAAAGTTAATTTGTTCGTGTACCTGTAAGGCTGGAAGTTCAGGAAAGTGTAAGCATGTAGTCGGTACATTGCTTTACATATTTCGGTAAGTAGATGCATTTAAATTTAGAAGATATAATACTGTTGAAGCCGATAAATCGAAGAATGTACAAGTTGACTGTATTTGTTTTTTCTTCTTTTCGTAATAGGCACACAATTGAAAACTTGGAAGACCTGAGCTCCACAGATTTGAAGCAGCAATGGGGCAAGTTAAAGAAAGACAACTACATGTACGACAAAGCGATTCCTATAAATACATTTTGCCACGTGGGAAGATCAACTGTCAAATCGACCCTCCAAAGTCACCTAGTAGGTAGTGCAGGCGAGAATAATAATTATACTGGATATTCTACTTTCTGGGGCACAGGGATCCGAGCTGGATCTTACTTTGCGCTTAAGGGAGACTACTGCTACTACTACTACTACTACTACTACTATTCAAGTCTCGAGTGGTGATGATTTGCTGCAATTATCCCTATGCCATAAACTTTTAGGCAACAACAACTTGTTGCCACAATTTAGTGCTATGGTTGATTTTGATGCAGAACTTCAAGGTGACATTGCTAAATTTTTTAATGAGAAGGTAGCTCTCACATATGAAGACAGTGTAAAATTATGTTTGACAACTCTTACCCAATCTAGAGAAATTTGGAAGAATGCAAGAAAAGTAAGATTAACTGGTACTACTTGTTACAGTGTTTTACTTACAGCAAAAATAAAAGCCCTGACTGGAATTTAAAAGTGAGTAGGCTGTTCAAAACTGATTTCAAGGGAAACATGGCAACTGTGCATGGGAAAAAATTTGAACTAGTAGCCTTAGAAGCTTATGAAATTGCTTTTAAAAATAAAGTGGAACCGGTGGGCATTATTGTTCCTCCAAGAGCCCCATGGTTAGGTGTAAGTCTGGATGGTGTGGTTAGTTCACTCTGTTGTGTAGAGGTTAAGTGCCCTCTAGCAGGTAAAACGCAGACTGCAATTGATGTAGTGCAGGGCCTAAAATGGCGCTGTTACGTTTAAAAGCTATATTTGAGTTTGCTCACTGTACCATAAACTCTAGAAATTATTTGCTGCTTGGTAGGGCGAAGGGATGAGTTTAACTTGTATTAAAACTCTGGGGAGACAGGAATTGCTTGATTTGTTGGATGGTTAGCAGGTAGGTTTGGTGTTGAATATTGGACTGGTAGCAGGTTCTTGCAGATTAGATATTTACCCTGCGAAGTCAAATTAGGCCTATATGACTCGTAGTCAGGCCCGAGGAGAGGGAGGGGCAAACGGGGCTGCAGCCCTGGGGCCCGGTCTTGCCGAGGGGCCCGCGAAATTGGAAAACCACATAGTAAACAAACTTACCCAATTTTACGTATTTACCAACAAATTTGACATTTTATTATATTCAATGTATCTGAATAAATTGAATATGCTACAAAATCCTATAATGAGAACATTTAAATAACCATTATCACCATATATTTGCGGCGGCCAGGGAAATAATAAAGTTTCCACTGTTTATAGGCAGGAAGGTTTCTAAATAATATTTCAACTAATAGTCGCTAAGCTACATTTATGAACCTTCGCAAAGTTTAGTGAAAGGCGTTGAACTTGTTCTTGTGATGAGAGAGAGAGTAAAATTTTCGGTCAGATACAACAGAAACGGCATTGCAAATTTACAATGAACAAAATTAGTACGTTCCAAAAAAAGTAAATTAAAAAATTCAACGTTTTTTATTTAGTTTGCCTTAAAAATAAATTGCAAATTTGATATTTACACGATGTCAAGGGGACGAAACAATATGGAGGGGGCCCGTAAGTCCTAGCCCTAGGGCCCGTACTCGCTCTCCACGGCCCTGCTCGTAGTGGAATGGCTCGGATATCGTAGGGAAATGAACTAGGGAGCGGGGAAGGATACCTGACTGATGAAGCTTGGCTGTCTGGTACGGCTTGGTTCGGCGAGACTGTACTTGGCTGTCTAGGTGCGGCTTGGCTCGGCGTAACAGTGAACAACCCGTCCTGTCGTCAGTGTGTGTAGTGGTGAGTGGTCCAACCTGCTCCTGTTGACCGTATTTATTTGGTATCGTCCCCTTTCGGCTATTGCTATTTGCATCTTTTGGAAAGTGATGAAAACTTATATCCGCAGCCCTCTTACACATCGACTTACAGCCGTGAACTGAGCAATATACTTAGCTTTTACTCATTTTGCACTCTATCAACGAGTAAAACTTATCACTTAGGTATAAAGACACGAAGAATTTACCACGATACAAGGAACCATAATACAAACAGTCACCACGTGACAAATGTACCCTACTTGGTAAGTTTCTCATTATTACTGCTAGATGTCATAATCAGATAGCTGGAGTTGCCAATAACAACTGATGTTTTTTTCTTGTAAATAGCATTTTACTAGCTTTCCTTATAGGATAGTTGATGTAAAAAGAAACTTAGAGTAATTGTTGCTACATTGTATCCATAAATAGGCTAATTTATAAAATAATAAAAAAGTGATATTGTTTCAAATGCTTTATTTATCATAGAAGTACATTGTGAATGTAATAATATCATCATGTAGGTCACACCACAGAGCATCCCCATCTCCCAACATTTTAGCTTAAGATGAGTCATCATGCAGCGTGGTTTCAATTCGCTGCACGTTTGATACATCGAAAAATGGCTGCAGTCATAACAAGATAAACTCTTGTTTTCATCTGAATTTTCTTGAAGGCGTTATTGTATACGAGTGTACGACTGAATATCAATTAGGAACTCGTGTAGTATACGTTGCCCGGCGCCATTAAAGTCCGAAATATTTACTATAGAAATGGCCAATGTTACTAATATACAGGAGTTGAATATTTTATCGGTAGAGAGTGTTACTGTATTTTTTCAGAGTGCCAACATTGTTTCCAGACCAATGGTTTTCGCCTAGGCCAATAAAGGTTAGGTAGCGCGGCCCTGCGCGTTAGGCTAATATAAACACCCCTGGTTTTTGTTACGCACAGTGGGGGTAGTCATGCATCAATACTCTTTATCCAGGCCAATGGTTTTGCCTAGCAGCACAATCAGTAAGTTGGCAGCAAACATGACGACTTGCTTTTTGATAAGTTTATTACTTGAAAGTTAATGTTGACAATTTCCTTATTTGGAAGTGTTTATGCGGTGTTTGTCAATGGCAAATGGCTTTAATAATGTGGCAGAGTAATTACAAACCATTTTCAGAGCGCTACTAAGTAAAATAACGCACTTTCGAAACGGGCAACGGATGCTACACGAGAGCCATCCAGGAAGATAAGTAGGATCAAGCCTAGAAAGGCGTAGCATTTCTTTGAAGTTCATAATCATACAAAAAAAGTCAACCCCTGGCACTATCCAGCCCATGACGGGCTAAGGCCGACCAAGCGACCGCTGCCCAGCCATTTGGCCTGCAGATATTGGGGTGACGCGTGATCAGCGCGTCGGGTCCCCTCGGCCGTTAATCTTGGTATTCGTGATCGGGGCGCTGTCTCACTGTCAGACAGCTACTCAATTGTCCTCACGAGGCTGAGTGCACCCCGTTCCAACCCTCACGTCAGTTTTAAAATCCCTGATGGAGCCGGGGATCGAACCCGGGGCCTCCGGGCGAGAGGCAGGCGCGCTACCCCAACACCACGGGGCCGGCGTTCATAATCATACGAGTATTCAATTGATGATTAAATTTCTTTGGTTATGGACTATGGAGGAAAACCCATTCTCCATAGGAAGACTCAGATTTGTGAAAATAATTTACATATAGTACGTAGTTATGAAAGAAATACCACTTTTTTTCTTAGGTCTACAAACATTACTATAATTTTGTTGGTGTACATACCCCAGCATGGTAACATATCTGTACTTGGCAGAGTGACAGAAAATTCTATTAGGTTTCTCATGAAAAATAATAGGCTACGGGTACCAGCCTATTTTCTTTCACTCGGGTGCATTCTAACTACGTACGCAAATTGTATACTCTATATGAACTAGTAGGCTAATGTATGTTAGAGAGAACTTGTTGATTATAATCTACTGTATACTTGGGGGCGTGGTGGCGCAGCGATCAAGCTGTTGGCCACTCACCAAGGTGGACCAGGTTCGATTCCTAATCAATGCATAAAAGATATTTTAAGTGCAATGCCGTGTCCTGTGGTTCGTATTCAATGTAAAAAGAAGGTCCCGTGGCTCATGATTGCGAGATTAATGGTCACGTAAAACTACAAGCTTCCTTCCTTCACTATACATTGTTTTACTAGTGATTTGGTTCTTCTGGTCTAATTTCTGCAATTGGCACAGTCTAGGCCCAGGGAGAGACAAGGGGGGCAAATGCATAGGGGTCCGTAAGCAATGAGGGCCCATTAGTGGTGCACGTTAGTTTCAGTTTATTGTAGCTACTTTTGTATTATGTAAGATGTTAAAAGTTTAAATTAAACTTTTAATTCATCTATCAATACGGATATCTACAAGCATTTGTACTATCAATGGCAAATGTATTTTAAGTCTAATAACAATGACCGCTGCGCCACCACGCCCCAGTCTAATAACACTTTGCATCATAGGACGGCGGGTGGTGGTGGGGACCAACGTTTTAAGGAGTGTAATATTAAGGTCACCTACATCTGTTGACATACAGTTATGCTATACTGTAGAAGGAAGAGTTTAGACTCCTCAAAATTAGGGTAGAGGGCAGGGCTATGCAATGGATGAGACTAAGTAGTGCTAGCGAGAAATTCACTTGTGCCGGCGAAGCACTGCCCTGCCCATTTCTGAGCAGTGCACCGTTTAGTCGCACGAGTACTGCCCATGGTACTGCAGTGCGTTTCGTACTGAGCACCCAGCCTGGCCACTAGGCGCACTACAGCCAACATTTTGTCATATGCATGTGGTCCGCTGTGCTCATAACGTCTTTTGTGAATGGGGAGGACAGTAATAGCGTAGTGGGAGAACAACACCGAAGACACATAAAACATTTTTGGACGTACATGGACCTGATCTGCAACAAAGATACATGCATTTGCTTAATTTTCTGAGTGATGCAGCAGGTAAGCTATAGTGAAATATAATAATCCTAAAAATGAAATCAAGCCTATTGGAACCATGCATGTGGCAGTAACAGGGGCCAGAATGGAATCAGGAGAGTTAAATACATTAAATTTGTCTCAAACCAGCAAACTCATGTTAACGTGTGCATGCACAGTCTACTCCGATATCATTAGCGACATGCTCTGGCTACTGGTGTAGCCTATGAGACTACATGATTATAGGCCTACATTTCCACTAGCAGCATATCATTAGGTTAATTAAGAATTATTTGTAAGAAGTCGAGAGCTTGTTCATCCTATTTTTAGATCCAATTTAACCTGTCACATAAACGTTATGGTGAATATTATAGATATGGTAACCTTAAGTTCAGGAATTTTTATCCATATGCTGCTACATTCATGATACGATCATGCAACTTTAGTGGCTAAAGCAAGGGCATTAATTCGTAGAAGGTAACTCGAATGGCCTAGGCCTAACCTAAAAATTAGTTAGTTATTGAGGTTTTAAGGGGCGGAAAACCTAAAAATTACAAGCAACGGGAAATTAACAAAGTTGTTCATTGAGCGACACCACTGTGCATTCATCATCAGTTTAGTCTCCCAGTGGATCCATTGTTATATTAAGTTGTATTAAATTTATTTTGAAATAATGAACGAACCACGTTTAAACGACTGTCATTTCGTGCCATCTATCCGTTTCTATTTACAGCTAGTTTATATGTAGCGCTTTACTTCGCTGCTGATACAGCGCTCAAATTCTGCTTTAGAAAAAACACACCCACAAACTGGGTACTAGGTACCAGTAGCAAAAGTCTCCTTAGTCATACTTATCAACACTAAGAATAGGAGCTGAAAGGTTCACTACTCCTGCAATAATAGTCATTACAGAATCCATGTATGGAACCATATATAAATTGACTCTCCCTTTTAATACTTTAAATATTTTCATCCTCTGAATTGTTCTTTCTACATGCACTCTAGCTGCAGCTATGTCAGCAGTCCTGAGTGACAATTGCTCTGTCCTCTGTTGACAATTGCTGATTCTTACCAAGAAAGGGAGGCCTGATCAATTGTATATTCCTTTCAATGCACTCACTCTCTATCAAAAATCCTTTATCTACCATTACAGCATCCTGATAAGGATGCAAAAATATTTATTTGTCTGTAACCCTTCCACCATACACTTGACTTACAAAAGTTACTAAACCTGATGGGGCAACACCAACAAGTACTTTCAATGTGTAATCGCCTTTGTAATGAGAGTAGGACATCACACGACACTTCAAACACTTATTTTTCTCCTCGGGAATTTCTGTACAATCCAAAATAACTCTAGTATTCTGAAAATGTTGAAAACATATAGGCATCCTCTTCTTAATCAGATCTTTCTCCAGCCATGGAACAGCTGTTTTTAGTGCCTCATGTAATAACTCTACTGTTACATGGAAATAGTTCTTACATGTATTAGCTGTGACCCCAAATAGAACAGCTAAACACCTGAAAGAAAGATTAATTTTCAATTTCACGAACACTAAAATGATACGCTGTCTTAATGACAAGGTTAGTGGTTTGGCACTCTGTCTTTCTAATTTTCCTGTAGCAACACATATATTATCTAATAATGTAACCGATGGGATACCAGTAAATGCATTAATTTCTCTATTTGTTTTCATCATGTCCTCTAAAGTTATTTTTCTACAATCATCAATTACACTTGGCGTTACTTGTAGCCTATCCCTTTATCTTCTACACATTTCCTTAGAGTTGGATCTTCCACCAGAGCTGCAAACATCTCCTCTGCCACAGTCTCTGTGTCTTCAGTTACCACTTCACTGTCTTCAGTTGGAGATGGTGGTGCCACAGCTTCATGTCTATGTTGCACAGGTGCATCCCTGGCCTCTGCCTGTAATTTGAGGGGAGAAAATATCTTCTTATCCAATGATCTCAGTGGCAATTTCTGAGAGGGGATGGCGCCCTTCTTCAGGTATCTTTTACATGCTCTCACATCTGAAAGTAAAATATATTTATAATTCTACTGCAATATTATAACAATCTTATGCTTATTGATAATCCTACCCCACTGGAATGGAAGTAGCTTGCGTAGTCCACTTTAAGAAGAATAGGTATAAATAATGTAGCCTAATCCAGTGTATGAAGGTTAGCTTTCCACAACTGGGACGTAATTAATATGTATTAAAGAAATAAACAGGTCATCTACAGTACACGTACAAAGGAATGTTTAATAACCTGGATAAAAATAATCCTCCTTTGTGAAATGCAAACCGCATACAATCATATATTTAGAAATCGGCTTTGAGATGCGAAGTACTCGACTCCATTCCTTCTTTAAACCTTTCTCTTTAGGAAAGTAATGCATTGATATGCCTCTTGTTGCCTTTGAAGAGCACTGTGGAACTGAACAATATCTATTACTCATTTTTCAGCCTCAGTTATTATGCAAAAGCTGAAAAATTGAGAGACGATCACACACGTCAACAAAAATCGCAGGTTAAACAGCTGTTTGTTAATATTTCTATCACCATTCCTCTAGTTCCAGCTAAGCGGCAGCACCGTCGCTTGAGTTCGCGAATATCATTCATCTTTTTAGAAACAGACTGCCTGATAGGCATCCTACCTTTTTTTTAGCTTTTCCATGTCTAACGTAGGCCTACCGGTATTCGTTATATCCTCTTCGTAATACCACGTCGGGGTTCACCACTTTGTTGTAAATTACTGAAAATATTTATTAGAAGCCTTGTGATAGTTCTGACTCCACCTTTTTATTACATCATACAAGTTCCTAAAACCAAAGAGCATAGAATACACTCCCAATTCCCAACATTCGCCTCCAAATGGTTTCAGTGTAATGGTAGGTAATTTGATGTGGGCCCTAACGTAGTTACTTCTAACTGAGATATCCCCTTGACTGGAGTGTCTTGAAAGATTTGGTATTTCATGCTGAGTGATTATTCTGTCTATATCGACCTTTATTTGATGATATGTGTCTTCAAACAATTCCCTATCAGCTTCGTACGTTTCTCCCCCCTTACTGATTTCTAATTGACATTGGACCTCCTCATATTTTTGTTTCAGTTCCTCTAAACTTTCTCTACGTGCTGTGATAGCAGTAATTCCTTGCTCACTGTTAAACCCATCTATAAAGTTTTTAATACGTGTCACGCTGCCCTTTATTATACCTCGTTTGCGTATTAATATTTTAATACTCTCCTCTGCCATAGTGAAAGGATAGAAATTCAAATAAGAATAAATTGGATCTGACCTTGTAAGGTGTGGGAAGAATTTGTTGTCATCAAAGATCCAACTGATTCAATGACTCAGGGTTGCCATTGCAAAATGTCCACAGGTTGTACGTTCCTTCGTGCAGCAGTCGTCACCGGCGCGGTTGGTAGGCCCGATTTGGCGTCGTAAGATCGTAGTAATATTGTCATAAAACTGTGGTTATTATAAATGCACTGTATATACTGTCACTGTAAAAAATGTAAATTGGAATATCCGGACCGCTAGAAGACCAAAATGTTTGATCGCGAATAGAGTACGTGCTCACGACCGAACCTTACCTCTGGTGGTCGCAGATAAACATCACGTTTATTAAAGGTAATTTGCGGAGGACCACTTAAATGTTATTAAGAAAATGAATGAAATATAATATATTTGAAATCAAATAAAGCACACCGGTCATTGGTTTATTGCACCACTTGGTATAAAAGAAATAAAACTGTTAATGCTGTATGTGCATTAACAGGTACCCTATTATCCCTTTACTTGTTGGTAGGATCTGGGGGTTTTTCTAGTCGGGGATTTTCAGGTTCTACGATCCAGTTGGCACCGAGGGATTTCAACAGGTAATGGTAGGTAATACGGGTACAGTTATATGGCGCCAGCAACGTAGTGGGCTCGATAAAACTGGAACACCAGACAGAGAACCAGTTATATGGCGCACCAACATGTTAGCTCGAAAAAAAAACTGGAAAACCCGAGTAGAGACCAGTTATATGATCATGCTACATAGGGCACGAATTGGAACATCGTGTTTCTTTTGTGGTAGTGAATCAGGGCGATTAGATAATGGTGAAACAATATTTTTGGCACAAAATATTGGAATTCTTATTGAATAAAGCAATTACGAGGATGCTCGATCTACATGGTATGCACGTAGTATTGCGACCATTATCACATTTTTATTGGGTTTAACTGGTGCCACAAGCTTTTATTATGACTGACGACTAGGGATTGTTCAATGAAAGGTATCCACAGTTCCACAGTAATCTTCAGTGGCATGTTCAGTCGAGTGGGACGCTTATTGTTATTCACGTTTGAGTTACATATAAGTGATCCGTTCCATTTGTTACCGGCAGATGATAATTGCTGATATCATCATTAATTTAGAAGCATTTTTAGTAAATTTAGATTTTGTAATGGTAGTATCATAGACCCTCACCGATATAAACCATCACGTATTTGTATATTGCGAATCCCAGAATACAATTGGACACTTCGTATTTAGATTTAAGATGAGTATAAGTTAACGCTAGACAATGAGAATATGCATTTTACGGCAAAAGGTGGTTGCTTTTAGATGTTCTTGCTATGCTTTGCTATGTAGGGTTCCTGTCTTTTGTGTGTGTATTGTGTGATGAATGGCGGACAATGAAACTGTCACCGCAGGTGATTTCAACAGGTAATGGTAAGTAATACGGGTACAGTAAGGCCACGGCCGCCTCCTTCTCTCTTCCTTGCCTATCCCTCCCAATCTTCCCCTCCCTTCCCATCCCTCATGAGGCCCCTGTTCTCTTTGCAGGTGAGGCCACCTGGGCGAGTGCTGATCACACCTCCCCAGTTGTATCCACCAACCAGATGTTTCAAGTTCCAGGACACTGCCCGTAGTGGCAGTAATGGTGGGATCCCTCGCTGAGTCCGTTGGAAAAACCAACCTGGAGGGTAAAATTGACCCCCAAAAAATAGAAACACGTATTTCGATCAAGAAACAGTTGACATGATTAAAAATAAGCACCGAGTACGATTCAAACACCACTTCTTTGTCGTTTCACGCAACACCTCTTCCCCGCAGCCAACTGGCAGTCTGCAGAACGCTCATGATATTGTAATGACATTTCCAATATCTCACGCACGTCTATAACAGCTGCCTTAGACCCAGTGGTAATTAACTAACCGTTTATTGCAATATTTTGTTGTAAAACTTAACAGGTGTCCAGTATCGTCCGGTTTCACAATGATATAACAGAGGCCATCAAAACAAAAAGAATTGCTGAGACCAATATTTGAACCGTGGTAGTCCGGATTACCAACTCCACACCCTTCCTGTGTCACGCTAACACAGCTACTCTGTGAAGCGCTTCTCATCCATCGACTCTTGGGACGTGTACCTCACTTCACGCACTTGAGCGGTTTCTCATTAATTGCATATCATTCTCTGTTATTCTTATATCTGCACAGTGGCACTGTGTACTAAAAGTTGCATTTTGTCCCGAACATGTCGTTGAACAATGATCGAAGTGCATCAATTTTGTTGCAACTGTACAGACACGTCCAAGCACGATGATACCCGAACAGGACTTCGATATTTTCCATGCGACAATTTATGATAGGCTATCTATACAAGACGTGAGGTAGGCTACTTGTAAAACACCGTACCTCTTCATCTGAAATGTAATGCTCCTTTACGACCTACTGTATGTCCCAGTAGGCCCAATCAGTGTCACAGTAACTTATCTCCAGAACGGGTTAGCATCTGCACTCTCGCAAGTTTCAGATATTCAAAACGTTGTTTATCAATCGTTATTATTTCTAATTTTTGTTCATGTTTAAACGTCATGACCTATTGGTTTGGTTCAGCACCTTGCCAAGGGGGTGGCGAGATTGGCCCCTGGCAAGGGGGCAGGCACAAAGGGGTCGCAAAAATAAGAACAAACGAAATTAGATGATGATGATAATTGTTGTTGTAAGGAGCCTAACATCTGGGTTATCGGCCCCTAGAAACGAAATTAAATAGGTACGGTACGATACGGGGTAGAACACCTCGCTGTTCCGCCCCTTTAAACAACAATAAGTAACTAGATAGGTACGCTCAACTGTGTAACTTAAATGTAAAAGATTTCAAGAATAACCCTTCTGTGGCTGATTAATAATCGATTGCCAGTGCAATATTGTTACGTGATCGTATTGTTGCCAAAATAAATGAAATATGAAAAGTTTTGCCTGTGCCTCCGGGCGCATCTAGGAAATACAATCCACCGCTTTGGCTTGTAATTGCATTCATAATTCTGTCATATGCAATGCGCTGTTCTGGAATCAATCTCAGATGATTCGTTTGAACAAATGTACACAATCCGTCGACATCAAAGTTTGTTTCTCGTACAAAAAGGTCGTTAGTAAATCGAATCAGCGCACATATGTCCTCAATCAAAAGCAATGTTTCGTTATATAGGTTTACTGTGAATTGAAGATCCGGATTTTAATTCGTTGCACGCAAATGATGTAGGATGTCTTCACTCATGTAGTCTTTTAGTATTTTTTCCAAAGATCTTATGGATTGGACGGGAGGCACGTTGTCAATATGATTGCAAATAATGTGCGTATTTGCTGTGGTTGAGCAGTATTTGCTGCATCAGCGAGTGAAGTGTCCCAATGAGCATCGTGTTCAAGAAGATTTAATTCTTGGCAAGCTTCACGATAAGTTGCATATAGGCCTACTTGACCATTTACTGTTATTAAATCTTGAAAAGATGTCGGTCCACGTAAGTTGATTAACAGTAATCGCAGGTAAAATCAGTCTGCATTGTTTGGATGGACAGTGTACAGGCGGCCTAACGAATCGGTCGAATATAAATTGGGATGTCCTTCAACTGCTTTACCTTGTTTGCGACGTTGAAACTTCTTCACTGATGCATTCCATGTGTAGTATATTGGCACTTCAGAGTAAAGTAGCGTTTCTGCAAACATACCGTACCTTCCTTACACAATGAAAAATATGCAGTTAATGCTGTTGGTGGTGGTGACAATGCCCTTGTACGTGCATTTTCTGTTGTGAAGTACACGCACTGTCCATTTTCAAGGAGCCCTGCCAAATGAACAATTGTTGGATGTCGATCATGGATTGGAAATGATAAAATGCCCTACGCGGCTTCATTGCTATAATGTCGCGTCCCAGTTGATATTGGTCAATTTAATCGATAGATGCAGTTGCATTTTCCACTCCAAAAAACTGCCATACGCTATCGCTTCCTTTGTTGACATATTTCAAATGTATTTGATAGATTTTACAGAATTTACGGTGAACCGTTGATCTGCAGCGACTTTAATTTCGCACAATTTACAGAACAAAATAGTTCAATCAGTTGAGAATATGTTTTGACCGAAATCTGAAACATACTGCTTTTGTTTTAGCATTTCATTTGCACTCCACAACATAACGTCACACACCTAAAACACACCTTAAAGGTCGATTCACACTATACGTTACGTAACCTTTCCGTTTCTTTTCCATACCCGTTGCGTCAAAAGTTGTTGTATTCACACCATACTGTACCGTTCCTTGTCACGACGATATGTTTACGGAAGGTATGCGGACACTTATTGACAGAGTGCACTAGCAACCATTTCCATTCCGTGTCTAGAAGGCGTGTTTTTGCGTTCCCTTTGATTTTAACCTGGGTTAGGTTTGGTTACAGTTTGTGGTAACCGAAAAATCGCCAAAACGAATCAGGTTATAAGAAAAGTTAGCAATTTCAGGATTTAGTGACAGAATGTGGTCCAGAAAAAAATTAGTTCTATGTGCTATTATTTTAGACGAGGGGGAGCGTAGTACAAGAAAGAGAAAACTAAGAAAATGAGTTCATGATATGTTAAAAGAGCGAAATACAGAAAATCATACAGCGCTGGATGTTTTCTTACATGCTCAATTAATTTTTCGTCCATGATGCTGGAATATAAGACGCAGTTTGGCGTTTTGTTTTGGTTAATACAAAAGCTAACCAGACCGTTTTGGTGAGCTTTGATTTTAACCCGGGTATAGTCTGGTGGAGAAATTACTAACCAAGCTACTACTGTGGTTAATGAAATTTTAACCACATTCGAAGCGCCAATTCAAACATAATCTGAAACTACAATTGAAAGTACGGATATCAAATCATATTTGAACCTGAACCACTCAGCACTCAACAAATGAAATCATATAGGCTCATATCAAATTCTTTGTGGTTTTATAATTTTATATTTCACGATTGCAATTGAGGTTGAAAACCCTCGCAAAATGCAACTTAGATCGGAAAGACTTACAAAATACAACAAAATACCCACAAAATGCGAAAAAAAACGCTAAAGGGAATTTAGATACACGGGGAGCCAATTAACAAAAACAGTGCGGGATCAGGAAAGATGAGACAAGGGCCAATTAAGGCGGGACAGTGAAATACTCCCTAGGCTTCGGATACCCTAATACCGTTGGGGTCGGAAAAGAACAAGAGTTGACCAAGGGAGGTCGACAGGAAAGAAGACGGAGAGGAGCCCGGCACAAGTAAGTGGAAGCAATGCCGGACTCAGCTGGGGTCCCGTGGTCGCCAACCCACGTCCCACTAGATGTGAGCCCCTGGGGGAAATACTGTTCTCTGGAAGCATTCAGAGCCATTGCGATATTCTTAAAAATAGTTTCGCCCTCTATATATTGTAGGAAACACATATGGTCGACATCATCATGATTATTTATTCACCATATCAATTCCAATACCATTATTTTTAGGGATGTAGCGGGAGAAAGTTCGCGCCAGATAGCGCTCGTGTAGTACTGGGTAAGCGCAAGGCGATCGTCTTATGTTTCTCCCAGTCAGCAGCGAGGAATGTATAAATTGTGACCGAGTTTTCTAAGCTAAAGTAAATTATATCTTCTCTAATTTTACTCCAAGACTATATTAATTAATTCTATAGGTATATCTCCTAATATATTATGGACGATTTTCAGCGTTTAAGCGTTAAACAGCTGCAAATTGAGCTACGGACTAGAGACTAGCGGGAGCCGGGAGGAAGGAAGAATTAATGGCCTACAGCGGTAATAACAAAATTCTAACACGCTTTATTATTCAAATAATGAATATGAGTCAGCATGCTTTCTCCTAAAGATTACAATTACTTGATTATTGTAGGCCTATATTGATAAATATATCTCCATAAGACTTAAATCATAAACAGAGATTTAAATATTCACTTGCTCCCCTGCTTACAGACTTCGATTCATGTATTTTTTTAGGTTGATAGCCTACATGAAACTGTCGTGTTTTAAGGTAAACATAATCAAAGAAAGTTGATACCGGTAATGTGTACCTCGAAAATGCATCGCAACTTTTGGTTCTTATGTAATTTTTTTCAATTTCTCAATAAGAATCGTTCCCTTACCCCTGGAAAAGGACTTGGGGGTACAATTTTTTAAAAGTTTGAGAATACCTGCTTTAGAGCCACGAACTGTTTCCATTC
The DNA here is from genome assembly GCA_946902985.2 of Meconema thalassinum. Lineage (NCBI taxonomy): Eukaryota > Metazoa > Arthropoda > Insecta > Orthoptera > Tettigoniidae > Meconema > Meconema thalassinum. Next base: position 595,117,278 of record OX336388.2, on the reverse strand, counting down.
ATCTGACTATGTCTCAAGAATGTACTGTAGCAAGTTAGTCGCTACCACATTCTCCGTCGGGCAGATGGAAGTTGACGATTAATTCTGATTTCAAGAAACCAACCATAATACGTTTGTGACTGTTAATGTGACATTTATTCTTGAAGTATTTGACCGAGTAGCCTATTGATGTCTTTGAAAATGGGAGTCAGAAATGTTACTTTCATTTCTTCGTGTATATTGCCGATTTCTTCCCGTACTTCAATGGAGATGATTTCTGCAGATTCCGATATTGTAGGCTTATCGTGATAATCCGGCAATTTTCTTGTGTATGGCCTCTTCCTAAATAATTATTTTTGTTGTGTTCGTGGTCCACGGAAAAAGCGATGGAACAGCGTCCGGTTTTTATCTTGCTCTCTCACCTTCAGATACAAACGCATAAATTCAGTGGTTGTTATCGAAATGTCTAATCAGTTTATAGGTACAAAACAGGAATTATTTCCCTTTTTAAGTCACACAAATCCAACACAGTTTTCGTGAAGTCATCGGGTTGTATATGATGGAAACACACTTTAATATATTCGGTCAGATTTTTCTCAACGAAATTTTTCCTTCTGATAACATGTGACCATTTCTTCCTCATTTATTTATTTTGTGGAAATTGGTGAAACGAAAACGGGCTTCCCTGATTTTTGCAAAGAGGAACACTGCAATAGCTCGGCATAGTCACGAAAATAACAATTTAAACAACTTAAATTCGTACATATTAGCAGCATGAGAACACAGGAGACAAATGAAGAGCGCCTTGCGCTTACCCAGTACAACAGCAGTGCGCTCTGTCGGTGCTAGTTCTATACATCCCTATTCCAATACATCTTTCGTCGCCATATTGCTAACTTTTCTTATAACCTATTTCGTTTTTGCGAGTGTAACCACAAACTGTAACCAAACCCAAGACCAACTACAATACTCAGACCTTAATGCAGGTATCGAAAGGGTGAAAATGGCGTTTGCTGAAGCCCGACATCTTGTTTGTTTACATTCGTTGCTGGGATACAATATTAGCTTTGATTAGCTTCGTTTGATGAAGGTTGGGGTAAACTATCGCTAATCTGTAATTTTTAGTGTCTTCAGTATGTTTGTAAAGTCCAGTTCGCGTTAATGTACTGCAAACGGGTGTAAATATGTGATAATACGCTTATTATGGACTAGTTCGTTTGTGTGATGACTGTTCAGTCGACCGATGGCATTGTGTCACTTACTGCAGATGTTGAAGTACCTAAGACTAAAGCATTAATAGAAGTGTCTCAAGAATATACACCGCAATGATTTGCTAATTAGTGACAATATAAAAATAGCTTAGTACAGTTCAGAAGTGTCGAACTTAAGTACGTAAAGGGAAAACGCGATGAGCATCTACGGCTAGACCAAACTGTTGACGTTGAACTTTGAACGCTTAGCAACATGTGTCTCCGTAAATCCTTACCAGTCTGGCAGATGATCTGCACTGCCTTGTATACACGCCAAATAATACAGTGAACTTTTTTATTGGTTAAGGAAGATGTTTCCCCTGTGCCAAACAGTGAACTCATTGTGTTCCATCATTATTCATACTTTTGTGATTCTTACAGCTTGCAAGTTATTTTTAATTATGATGTGTGTAATAAAGTGTTGTGGGTAACTTGCCAATTATGTACTTATATTGCGAGATGGTGTGCCGCGATAATTTCGTAAGAGGGAGAAGGTGCTTTCCTACCTACATTACTTTACTAAATCAACTATTTCCAGCGTACAACTATTCCAAACGGTAACAGCGAATGTTTAATAGGTTAGATGGTAACATATTACCGGTATCGTGTCATTTGTGTGTGGTAATCTCCATAATTATGTTCAGATATCCACACGACGACTTCTTTGCATATTTCAATCAACTAATTCAGTGTGATGTTTTACCCGAAATTTTAGACAATTCCACGAGAGGTCTTAATTGAATCGTATCTCTATAGCGTTGGATCGATTATTTCAGGCAACTATTCTCATTCCGATTGTGTTCACAAATACTCTGCATGTGCTGGGACATCTCTTCAGTAACCGGGTACTTTCTTCTCTCCTACTTCAGAATCTGTTTGATTTTATGCTAAAATATTAATCTATAATTATTGAACTTAAATACAAATCGTGATAACTCGCCAAAAGGCTTCTTATTCAACCACAGAAACAGTGAGACTATTGTAGCTGCCCCTTGGGTGAAGACGAAGAAACCTACAATTCGAGGCCAGAAGTATATAGATAAATTAATTCAGGTATGTCTAAATTATTTATGCATATTTCTTCGGTTCCTAGTCTCGTCTTGTGATATCTTTTATGCTCTTAGGCAAGTAAAAATAATAATTTACACGAACTGTGACAAGCTCTATGGCATGATCTTAGCTATTGGTAGGGCAACCATCGCCGCCATGTTTTTTCTACATTAAGGTCTGAGTATTGTAGTTGGTCTTGCCAAACCTAACCCAGGTTAATGCCAGTGAATAAACACAAAGTGCCAAAACACGCCTTCTAGACACGGAATGGAAATGGTTGCTAGTGCACACTGTCAATAAGTGACCGCATACGTTCCGTAAACATTGCTGCCAAACAATCCTGTCGGGAAACGGAAGGGTCACGGAAGGTGTATGTAACGTGCAGTGTGCATGTACTCATTTAAAATACAGTAAACTTTCATGCACGGTGATGTGATGGAAAGGAAACGGAAAGGTTACGTAACGTATAGTGTGAATCGACCTTAAAATTCCTATAGCTGCCGGGTAACTGAGTGAACAATCAGAGGCCAGAGGTGCGTCAGAGTTGCCAACACTTCTAATAGAGATAAACCATTGAACTATATAGGTAGGCCTACTACTGGAACAACTCCTCCCATGGTAACCCTCGCTGAAAACTGCTTCCTGGTCATCGCCTCCTTGACGTGCACCACCAGGCGTAACTAGTCGCACAAAACCCCGTCATACCATTGTACTCTAGGTTGCAAATCAGCTGATATGTCGTGATTCTTTTCTTATATTTGATCGCACGTCCATTATTTTATAGAGAGAACATAGTGTGTTTGGTGTTAATACTCTATTATTATTTTTATTGTAACTGTTTGCTGCAATAAATGTATTATTGTTATAAAATCAAGATGCCCATTGCTTGTGTAGCATTCGGAGAAAAGCTCACAAAAGCTTCATTTCCACAGGTAAGCACTATTTTACGTCTGTGCAACGTTATATATAATGGTATTTTCCAAAAATACGGTAGGCTTACGGTCTGCTTTATTTTCGAATCGAGATTTGTAATGACGTAGCCTAGGCTATTCTGTGTTTATGGATAGCCTTACATCAAATTTTGACATAGGCCTAATAGTCCAAAATAGCATAATGACAAATAGACTTAGGCCCTATTATAGGTTATAAGTTATTAGTCACAGAAGTATAACCTGGCTCATATTACAGATTTCCATGGAAACGTCCAGATGTGTTAAAGAAATGGGTTATAGCTGTGAGGAGGAAGGACTGGACCCCCACAAAATACAGTTATAACTGTAGTAAACATTTTTCAGAATCATGCTACTTGTTTGGTTCAAATAGAAACAAACCACTGCTTAAAGATGATGCAGTACCTGCAATTTTCAATTTCCCTCAGCATCTGCTTCAGCCACCCAAGAAGAGACGGAGAGTTATTGAACGACAAGTACAGGCCGGACGTTTGTTTTAGACGTTTGCCCTTGACCTTGTAGCCTGCGGGTGAGCCTACACACACTCACTCTCTCACCCTATCGCTTCACATTTGTCACCACCGATCTGATGTAATGGAATTCCAGACTTGAGCAGACAGTACAGTCCACACCGAAGTATTGTGTGACGCGGAAGTACACGTTACGTAGTTACGAACAGAACGTCATTATATTTGCCAATGACTGTACTTCAGCAGTCGTGTGAAACAGCGTTGTCAATCATCGGACTGCTTGGGGCAGCTGATAACAATACAGGTACTGTAGTAACTCGCCTCCAGGCTTCCATTAAGATTTTTCACTCGTCTAAAACAAACGTCCGGCCTACAAGTTGAGGTATGTAGACCTAATATTTACTGTTACTTTTATTTCTGTAGTAATTTCAAATCTACCAGGCTATAATATAATGTAATTTATTGCAGCCAATGGCCATTCATGATACATTAAATTACAACTCCATAAGGGAGAACTTCCTTGGTTTTCACCACATGATGATGTACCTATCATGCTTGTCACTACATAGCATGCACATGCACTGGTTGGTTGTTAGGGCAGATGACCTCGTTGTTCCACCCCTTAAAACAACTATAACTAACTAACCAACTTACACTAGTGGTCCAGCTGATGGTATTTCTTATTTACACACACTTTGTGGTGAAAGAAGTGTACAGACAGTCTTGTCACTAAGTGTCGTATCCAGCTCTTGGAAGTCGCTCCATATTTCGTTCCTCTTCCTTGTCATAGTACGGTACGTAACAGTTCCTCGTATCCGGGTATGGATGGCAGTAACATTCGTAAACTTATCTCCTCGACCGATGGGAGTTGTCCGGTTGTCAGATAGACCAGGCACGAAGGTGTAAACTCTGATAAGCACAAGACCCTTTTGAGTTAGCTACCTTTGATCCGATCCAGGTAAGTCAGGTTCCTATATCTGAGGTATTTCCATAAATGTTTTCCAGGGCATATGTCACCACTGGTGAGATTTTCAACCTGAACAGTTCCATCGCAGTATTAGCAAAAGATTACTAAGGTGGCTTACGTCACTCGTGGCTTTCATAGCAGCATCAGGTCTCTCACATGGATTGTAAACACATTGCCCAAAGTCTGCAATGTCGCTCCTAAATATACAAAGTGTTTCACTGAAGTAAGGGACCTTTACAATATATAGTCTCTTGTTTCCCCACCTTTCCTTAAGAGCATTGTTACCGTCTTTGCTGCATTTATCTGTACTGTAACTCTTTTTATTCCAGCCCACTCTAACTTCCTGGTCATTGTTGCACGTCAATGCCATGTCATCAGCATAGGCATAACATTTCTCCTTATAAGTCTGGGCATGTCGTTTTCTTCTCCCCCATCATCTCCTTCACTGATATAGTCCAGTAAACACATCACATCCCACTTCTTCCTCTGTTGGTCTCGTATAAGGTACGTGGGTCTCTATGTCCGGGCTATCATCTTGCTCGAACTCTTCCTTCTGTCTTTCTATGTTTGTTAGTTAGTTATTGTTGTTTTAAGGGGCGGAACTACGAGGTCATCTGCCCCTCTTTCTATGTTGCCACCGATCAAATCTGATATATGTGGTAGGCCTACAGTAACATTGCATTCTATTGTAAACATAACTTTGCACGTGGTAATAAAGACAAATTGTTGCCGTGCTCTTATCTGAGGGGCCCTATTGGTCAACAGCATTATAGACTCCAAATATCACCCTCACCTCCCAACACATTGTGTTCATGTTGAACGCTGAAAGCTCCATTTGCGAGGTACTGAATATTCAAATTAAATCGTACACATTATCTTATTATTACATTTCCAGACTGATGGCGTTAATGTCACTGAAGAAGAATGTTCCAAAAAGATAGTAAAATTTTCATGTTTTGATGCAAACATATCTTACTTTACAGGATGAAAAGCAGGTCACCAGCTCAGTGTCCAACGTCTCTGATTAAAACATTCAAGATACATGTCGACCAAAACCTCCAGATTCACCACAAAAGAAAGCTCTGAAGAAGAAAATTAAGCTATTACAAGAAAAACTTAGGCGAAGAAATAAGAAGATCACCAATATGAAGCAGTTCCTCAAAGAATTGAAATCTGCAAATTCATCACATGGTGTAATTTCTGTGCTTGAGTCAAGATTTGAAGGTTTCCCCCTTGAGGTTCTTATGAATACTTTCAAGAATGAAGGTAATTCTAAAAACAGGTTGCATTACACAAGTCTGATGAAGCAGTTTGCCTCAACCTTGTACTTCTATTCACCAAAGGCATACAGGTTTGTTCGTTCGAAGTTCCATAACATGTTTCATTTGCCACACCCGTCAACATTAAGGGCATGGACGTCCAAATTGAATTGTGAACCAGGCTATTTGGAAGAGGTATTTTTATATCTTAAGGAGAATATTGCTGAGAAGCCTTGGTTGAAGGACTGTAACCTTGTTATCGATGCAATGTCTCTACGCAAACAAACTGTATGGGACCGAGCTGAGGGAAAATATTCTGGCTATGTGGACTGTGGTGAAATTCTGGGTTTTGAGGATGAACTGGCATCTGAAGCTCTTGTGGTAATGGTAGTATCACTCACACACAACTTCAAGTGTCCTGTGGGTTACTTTCTGATCAATAAAACATCAGCAGAAATACAGTGCCAGATGATCAATGTATGTCTTACGAAGTTACATGAGGTAGGTGTTAAAGTGTGGGGCCTAACCTGTGATGGAACTTCTACTAATTTTCAAACAATGAAACAGCTTGGTTGTGCAATAGATTCGGCAGCAAGTAGTTGTAGTTTTGAGCATGTGAAAATGGGAACTGTGTTCGTTATTTTTGACCCTTGCCATATGGTGAAGTTGGCGAGGAATACCCTCTCTGATAAGAAGATTTTGTCTTCTCCAAAGGGTGATATAAAATGGGAGTACATCACTAAACTAAATGAGATTCAGGAGAATGAGGAGCTAAATTTTGCCAATAATCTGAGTGGTGCACACATTAGGTGGGGAAACAAAAAAATGAATGTTCAACTTGCTGTGCAGGCATTGAGTTCTGGTGTTGCAGATGCAATTTCATTTTTAAGGAAACAGGGTCATCATTTCTTTGCTGACAGTGAAACAACGGAAGAATTCATATACATGATCGACAGACTGTTTGATTTGATTAATTCCAGAAACCCATTTCAGATGGGTTAAAAGCAACCATTGTTCATTCAGGGGGAACAGTACTGGTTAAAATGCTTCACAGAAACTTGTGATTACTTGAGGTCCTTAAAGATTGAAGGAATACCACTTGTGTGCCATGCTAGGAAAATGTTCTGTGTTGGACTTATTATAGGTGCGACTTCTATTAGAGAAGTTGCTATAATATTGCTCACCAGAACTGAGAATCCATTTAAATATGTGCTGACATACAAGTTTTCACAGGATCACATTGAGTTGCTTTTTTCTTGCATTCGAGCTCGTGAGGGATGGAATAATAATCCCAATACTTTGCAGTTCAAATGGGCATTAAGAAGACTATTGTTCAGAAACAGTGTAAATGCTGCTGGGAATTGTGTGAATATTGATTCAGTTTCAGGGGGTTCTGTTTGTGAATTTCGTTCGCAGAAAAGAACAGCTTCTAATGCATGTGATGCTAACGATGGCACAGAAATGGAAGAGCAGTATTCAGATTTGCTTGAGATGCATTTGTCTGAATTTCAGGACAACATTTTGTGTTATATAGGAGGGTATATTGTGATGAGGCTTTTGAAGTCTCTAACTTGCTCACATTGTAGAACAACGCTAATAAGACACTGAACGTCTTCTTGACCACTCTTACGCTGCTCCCATCAAAACCTGTTACAATTTTGTGCAACATGTTTCGAGAGGTAAGCTGATTGAACCATCTCCAGGTGTTGTTAAAATCGTTCAATGTACCGAGAAGGAATTTAGGTTTAGAGTTGTGTTAGGCGAGCTGATGAATATGCGTAATGTAGATAAAATTATTGCCCAGTCCGTCGTTATGAAGTTTAGTACTGGAGGTAACTTGCCTTTCAATTTTTCACACCCAATAGAGAGTGAATTCCTTTGTGAAGAGCTGCACGAGTTGCAAATCCTAAGAAAGGTTGCTGAAATGTATGTATACATTAGACTAGTGAGTTATGGTAAAAAGCAGTCCTTGTATAAAGCTCATGGCAACTCTTCTAGTGTTAGGGCAAAATTGAACAAACTAACCATTTTTAGCCATGTGTAAATACCAACGAGTACAGAGAATCATAGTGACGGCAAAGGCGACCCGCGGCTGAAGCAAGCTACCGCCATTCCATTGTTACCGCCAAGTCAAGTCGGGCCATTTTCCGCAGTGTTAACTTACTGTGTTTTCTGCAATTCGCAGTAATGATCATCAAATCCTGTGTGGCCTGTGTTGAGTGGTGTATATTAATGTGCAAGCTCTGCATAGACTATACGCTATTCAAGCTGGGGAAGTACTCAGGTTTAATAACTAAACAGAACGGAGTGAACCAAGTGATCAACTAGTATGTGGACCGGAGAAATCTCTTCAATCATGATCATTTTCTTGAACTTGCCCTTGTCGAAAACCATTTTAATTGGTTAATCAGAGCTATGGCTGAGAAATAACTCGACATTAGGTTATATCATAATTCGAGATGCGGTGATAGTGCATTGCTTTGAAAATATGTTCGTCGTCTGTATAACAAGCTCGTACTCTTTAAGGGCTAGTAAACGATCAGAAGGGACAGTTCATGGTCGCGTGTGATGCATTTAGCCTACACTCGATGTTTTTAAAGATGACTTACTTATGATAAGAACCATTCAAAATATGTTTAAAATGCAATTTCTGTGTTTCAAAAAATTAATTTTCTCTATGTCGATTTTGCCAAGTATTTTGGGATATTAGGGTAATTTGTCAAATTGGAAATAATTCATGAACATGAGGACAAATAGAAAAGGTACATTAAATATATGCTGAGTTTTTGTAAGAAATAAACAAAACCTCCAAAGCATTTCGGATTAACTATAGAATGTGTTAAAGGCAAGTGCCTGGGGAAACAACCGTCAAAGTTGTTTAAAACAGTACCGTATAACTATTATTTAAAGGTGAAATAATGTAGACAGTTGTGTAATTTATGTTCATTACATTTCATTTCTGTATACCGTACATATTACTGTACTCCCTCAAATCCATGGAATGTTAAGTTAGAGGTTACTACATGAAAAATACATCACTTAGAACTTCATGCTTTATTTTTTATGTACCGTTCTCTCTCTACAAACCCAATGGCTTGAGCTTTACATATGAAGCAGTTAGTGGTGGCAAAAAAGTTAATATATAACAGCAATCTTAGCAGTAATACAGCGGCTTGCACTTATCTGCTTCACGCGCCGCACAGGAACTCGCTACACTTTGTCGTCTGTCCTCGGTGGTAAATACGAGCTGAACCGTGTTCACCACCTGTATGTAGTGATCAACTTGTATATTTTAAGTACATATAACAGGACCTATCTCTACCCTATTGATGCCAGGGCTGTACTACACATTAAGAATCATCCCTCTCCCCCTGTTCACCCACACATGCACCTGCCCCCACCCCTGTCCTAAACAAACATGTATTGAACCCATGTGCCATAGGGTCCAAGGAAGTCGAATCCATGTATTTGGGGAAGAAATGAAAGAAACGTACAGTTTCTAATGTAACTTAGAGAAAGATCAAGCTAGGATGCTAGCCTAATATTGTGCAAGAGGCGAGGACCAGGTGTTCGAGAGATGAGATCACCCCTCTTGACATTCAGAAGGGAGCTAGTCATGAGTATTAATAACCGAGTGGAAAATTCCCACTGTTAGACAAGGAAGCCTGACTCGGAAATCGAGCTGAGCTTGCTGGAAAACGACAACACCGCGTATGCGCCAGAAGAGGAATAATTAAATTTAACCCGTTTACGAGTATAAAAATAAGTAAACAAGTACAGTACGGTGAATCATTTCGAATTAGAGATTTTTGAGTAAAGAAAAACCCTTTAATAATTGCACAGGAGAAAACTGCAAACGCAAGTAGACGTAATCGGGGATTTACCAAGGCTGGTGTAGAGGGGAGAGTACAAAAGAGCAGCAACATCCACACAATTGAGGACGAGAAATTAATTAATATCTCCGAATTGCACGATCGATTCTTATGCGCAATAAGATTATTTGACATTGAGAAGATGAGCTTTCGGAAGGTATAATTTTTATAATTGTGCAACCATTATTTTAGAAGTTGGCCACGGAAAGGGCTAGAGTCTTATTTTTTTGTAGCGAAACAGTATAAAGCTCCTGGCATCACCAAGCCAAACATGCAGTTATTCTGACAACCCGTGAGGGGGTGTTACTACGCATCAGTACAAGCCGTTCCAAACAGCCCGAGGGGGCGTTGCTACGCATCAATATTCAGACAGCCGTGTAGGGCGTCATTCTGCTTTACATCGAAGACAGTTTACCAGTACTCCTTGAGGGGAGAAACGCTGTATTACACCGCAGAATTAATATCCGATAGCCATAGGCATCGCAGTATTAACAACTTGCTTGCATCCATAAGGAGTTGTAAAGAAGAAAATTTAAAGTATCGCCGTGTTAAAAATTTAGGAAAATCCTAGTTACAGGATTTAGGTCCGAAAGTACACAAGTTTACAGTGAAAAAGTTCGTAAAATATAGTCAGAGCAGGCTGCGAACGTTGGACTTAAGGCGATAGGTCTCTAAATAGACGAACGAAAATATCATAACGTACGGAAGTACCGTAACAGGAAGATAAACAGTTATCTAAATTAAAGAACCCAACTAGGGAAAAACAGAGTAAGGTTCGCAACGTATCTCAGAAAGTAGGAGGGCGAGAACCGAATAGATAAAGAAGAACGGAGACTATAGACATTATCTCCAGAAAGTAGACGAACTATTCTAAAGCACTAGACTCGAGAAGTACTAGCTGTTATAAAAGAAATCCATCGATCATCGATAAGTTATTGAGGGGACCTCGATCCGAACAGACTTTCACTAGGATCGATAAACTAGATCTAAAAGAAGCCGTTCAAGCTAGAGAAATAGCCGGTCATCCAGAATAGGATTTGAAGAATTAGAATTCCAGGGAAAAGTAGATGATTCGAGACTTTCGTATTCTGCAGGATAGGAAGCCGACATTGAATAAATTTCACCCTTGGAAACGGGAAATTAAGAGGTCACGTGTGATAGGCTAAGAAAATACGGCCTAGTGATCAAAAGTTGTGAAGTGTAAATCGATCAAGATTGTGTGTAAAAATAATATTTTTTAGTGTTTATTGTGTGTTCAAAAGGGACACACCAGTGTATTAAAAATGTCGTCAATGTTAAGTGTATTAAATATGTGTCAAGAAGTGTTTGTACATAAGATGAATTCCTATAATATGGAGTAAATTTCAAAGTGGGCCAAAATGAAACACCGCACCAGGATAAAGGTCATGAGACGACCTTAAAAACATGTGAGTAATGAATTTCATTATATTTTGGTGTCAGGAAATGGTTGTGTACAAATCCACCGGAGTTTTTGAGTAAAAGGGATGTGTTTAAATAAATAAATACTGAATAAACAGAAACGCGGTCTGAACAATAATAGAAATTTGAGAAATTATATAAATAATTATGTAAAGAATAAATCCAGTAGAGGAAATATATAAAATGTCAGTGTATTTGACGAATGTCATAAGAGCAAGCGAAATATTATTAATTATCATGAAAGATATTTAAATAAAAGTAAATTTGAATTATATGAAAGAAATAGCTTTTGAGCTTTTTGTAAAGAATGAAGATATGAAATAAAAATAATAATAACCAAGTAAGGATATATTAAATAAAGATCAAATTAATTGATGTGAACATAAGAGCGTTAGAGCCTTAATAGAAAGTATAGACATGATGTTTAAATGCATGTTCTTAAAAGGAGAGAAAGTTATTGTCAAAGGAAAGAATAATATAAAAATTGAGATGTGTATCATTTGTTAATATGATATTATCAGTTCTTTGGATGACACTAGGCTTAAAATGAAGTATAGCGCAAAGGAGCGCAATTAAAGTAAAATGTCACGCTAGGAACGCGTAAAAGTTAATGTACTTGGTAAATTACTTATGAGAGGTAGTTGATTGTAGCGAATTGAGAATTGGTATAAGTCCTCTATTTGTGACGTAGTATCACGAGGCATTGTGTATGTTATTAAAAGGGAGCAAATGTATGGTATTGAGCGTAGGTCTTATAGCTATTAGGCTGACCCTAAATCGCATTTTTGTATAGTCCTCTATATGGGAAAGGTTCCCGAGGCATGTGAAGAGATTCGAACTCAGAATCCTCTAATTGTGAAAGCCCCTTTATTATTCGTCGTAGAATGTGTAATTACTCTTCCCCAATCAATGAGGACCTTTCATAATTAATAAATGCCAAGATTACGAATGTGGTTTGTGAGCCCAATAATATTGTTAAATGTGCACGAGGAATAGAATGCTAGGTCTCCCCAAAGAGCTGAGAATGAACGAAAAGCTGTTTGTAAAACATTAAAGAGAGCTCTATCTATAGACGGGAGGGTTTCTGCATAGTCATAAATAACTCTCAAGTTTCACGGTCAGACCCTCGGAGGCCGTCTTGTAAGGAGTAATGAATACACCAGGAGTGTTTAAAGTTGTTAACGACCCGGGCGTTGAACCGAGGTCCTTATAGATTGATATTTCCGCTTGCCTGTTCAGATCGTAGTTTTTTTATGTGATAATGGTCTTCTAAGACATATGAGATAAATAAAAATCCCTATTGTAATGTTGTATGGAAGTAGGATTCCACGAGTTAATTGAAGGCAACTAGGTTCCGGGAGTGACTATAGTTTTTTGACTGTGTCAAGTATCTTCATACTCTGGAGTACACAAGAAATTTCCTGATTACCTTAATGTATTTGTAAAGACTACAGAGAGATGATAACAACTGAAAATATGTGAAAATGCCCAAATATTGAGTTAGATAATCAACATGTAATTTTAAATGTAATTATACATTTGTTGATGATTAAGTAAATATATAAAAAGTAGTATTTGAGGTGTACAAAGGATGACACCATTATTATAGAAAGCATTGAGCCAAAAGAGCTCGGAGTTGTATGAAACTTACAGTTGATGCTTTATGGAAGTAAAAATAATTAGGAATTGTTGGTTTATATGGAAACCATATGTTTTAATACAATAAATGTTTTATTTTTATGTTATTCCTTGTTCATTTGGAACAAGTAGATGATTATGGGTCAGTAATTTAATTGTTTAATTGTTTGTAGCGCCATAATTTTTATTAATTAAATGTATTGAAATAGGAGTTGATTTTGTTGTTATTTTTGCAAGTGTATCCTCTAATTAATCCAAAATATGCGAGTCACAGAGTAGGGGAACTTACCGCTGCCCCGAAAATCCCGAATTGAGCTACGCTGGTATACTGTGATTGGCATATATCTTGCTAAAAGGCACATGGGGGACATATAAGTAATGTGCTGGATTAATAACTAGAGGAACACTTAAGACGGTCATATCATGTAAAGTAAAGTAATGATAGAGATAGCTACAACGTAAATATTAACTGACCGCATGGGTCCCTGGAAACTCATACCGAGCAGCCCTGAATTATATCATTAACCCCCCCTAGCAAACATTTCATGGCGCCCAGTACGCAGGGATGAGTTTTCCTAGGGAAAACCCGAGTTTTCTCGAAAAATCAAAATTTTCATTTAAAAAAATGGTTTTTCGAAATTTTGAATTTTAAATACTTCCATAAAGATTTATGAAATTGAATAAAAGTATCAAAAGGGTACGGTGTAGTAAAAACCCGTACCAAAGTAAAGTTTGGAAGAAATTGGGACACAATGGTTCAGAGTATCATCTCTCAAGCATGTACTAGTGTGGTGGCATTAGTGGCCCACTATATTATAATATGATGTCATTAAGTGAAGAGAGGCGGAGGCTCTCAGAAAATGTAAGGGCCGAGGGTCCAGATAAAGGTAAAATTACAAGGTGATAAAGATTACCCAAATAAGGAAATTGTAAAGGTTTCTGTAGAAAGCATGCGTGCACCTGGAGACATAGTTACACGAAGAGAAGGTAACATGTCTGCAGACAAAAGGGTAAATGTTGAGCCTTTAGAGCTCCAAATAGAAAAAGAAAATTGTACACCGATTCCAAGGGAAAATGTAATTAATACAGATTAGGATAATAATGATGAAGGTAATTCAAAGTCTCACGTAGAAATGCAGGTTCAAATAGACTCAGAAAACGAAGGGGAAAAGAGCGATAGCACTCGCGTTCAGGATCAGGAAAAAGTAGAAATGGCGACCTGGAAGGAAATAGAAAAATTCTTGAATATAATTGATGGAATACGAAAAGAGAATTATAAGATGAGGAGTGAACTTTGGAAATTTAGAGATGTAGACTCGAAGGACAGAGAGAAAATTAAGGAACAAAGAGAAAGTATCTCCGAGGAAATAAAGAAGATAGATAAACTTCGTGATAGGGCAAGTAAAAATTGGTATGAGATACCCAAACAAGATTTAGAGGAATTGTACAAAGAAATCCCTAATGTGAAGGAGTCATTAAGAGAAACGAAGAGGGAATTTGCGAAACGTATGGAGAAAGAAGGGAGAATAGAACTAGCATCGTGGAAACAGATAGATACATTGGCTGAGGACGTAAGGAAAATATGGTACTCATTACGGGATAGTGAAAGAGAATGGGAGGAGATCTCGTGGAATACATATTACAAGGATCACGATAAGAAGAAGTACCTTAAGGAACAGATGGAGGATATAGAGGATAAAAAGGATAAGATGTATTATTTCAGAATGAGCATGTATGAGGAAAGTGGTAAAATAAGCATTCAGGAGTTAGCTGAATTGAGAGAAATTAAGATCAGGGAATATCAAGAAATTTTAGAGACCGTCCAAAAGAAATATGAGGATTACATATTGGAGCAGAACCGTCAGGCAAATGAAATAGTTGCCCAAGAGGAAAAACAAGCTGAAATTAAAGAAGAAAAAGAAGTAACGGTGCCAGAAGAGCCCAAAATTGATATTAAAGAAGAAAAACAAGAAGTAGAAATTATAATGACTCCAGTGGAAACTGAAAAGAACTTTGAGATCCTTCCAAAGAAACAAATGGAAATTCAGGAAGAAATCGTAACTCCAGAACAGGAGGACAGCCAAAATGAAAATGAGCTCCAAACGGAAGAGACTCATTTTGATGAAAAGGTTGAGCTGGAAGATCAGGATATAATCTCGGAACAGGAGATAACAAAAGAATTGATAGTTGAAGAAACGGAAATAATAATTCCAGAAGGAACAGAGAAATTAGAGGAAACAATAATGGAAAATATCAACGAAGCACCGATGGAAACAGAGGTTCAAGAGTTCATGGAAAGTGAAAAAGAAAACCCACAAGAAATGCAGGACAAGGAAAATAAAAGGGCATTAAAAGAAGAAGAGGAAAAATTGAAAGCCCAGATCCTTGAATTAATGATCAAATGTCAAGATTGCCAAAGAAAAACGAGAGAAATGGAAACAGATGCCAATAAGTGCCAAGAAAACCTAAAAGAAAAAAATGAGATTGTTGGGAATAATGAAAAAATGAGATGAGACATCTCTGAAGAAAATCAGGAAAGAGGAAAACCGCCATTGGTAGTCGGGTTACCAGGAAATGGATACCCCATGGAAACAATGAAAGAAGGTGGAATAACATACGAAGCCTTGGAGAAAGAGGATGCCCAGGCATATTTCAGCTGGAAGCTCCGTAAAAAGAAAGGGAGTGATAAAAAGAAGAGAAAGAAAGGAGATCTGAAAGATCTAAAGAATTGGAAGAGTCGAAAAAAGAAATACTCTTTGGAAATTCCATCTCGATGCGAGATGAAGGAAAAGGATTATTCCATCATAAGCCGACGGGTTAAGCCTTTTGCAACCGTCGAAGAATAAGAGGAATAAAAAATATGTGTTTGAAATACCATCTCAAAGAGAGATGAGGAAGGGGGAAGAAAACCAAAAAGAGTCAGGTGAGGTTAGACTAAGCTCTTAAAAAATCAAATGAAGTGTTACAGACTTGAAGTCTGAGAACTGTAATGAATTAAATTACGGGTAAAGCCAGTTGCACCCGCAAGGTAATTAAAAGAAGGTCATTAAGTTGAAAATACATAATGAATAGAGAACAGACCGACAAGAAGTCCGTCTTGAGAAAAGAAGAAAGGAAACCAACTGTTTGACTCGAGTTTGGAGAAGTGCACACCAGACGAGGGTAGAAGTTGTAAACACCGAACGTGACAAGAAATTTATGACCCTGAAGTGTAGTCGACCACTAGGGGAGTGAATGAATGAATGGGACCTTTAAGAAAGACCCATACAAAGATAAACCAGAGAGGAAGGGAACTTTAAAGAAATAATTGATTTTATTGAAGAAGAAAATTTCAATTAAATAAAGGAAAAAGAAAGAAAGGGTAGGGACAGAGCATACCCGACCTACACAATTAGTGGAAGGAACTTTAAAGAAATAAAACAACAGAAGATACGGACAACGTTATGATGGCTTCGACGAATAAAGAAATACAAAATTAATTGAAATAAATTTCCTCAAAAGTTTTCGAAAATTTATTTATCCAAAGGAAGGGTGAGATGAACCCATGTGCCATAGGGTCCAAGGAAGTCGAATCCATGTATTTGGGGAAGAAATGAAAGAAACGTACAGTTTCTAATGTAACTTAGAGAAAGATCAAGCTAGGATGCTAGCCTAATATTGTGCAAGAGGCGAGGACCAGGTGTTCGAGAGATGAGATCACCCCTCTTGACATTCAGAAGGGAGCTAGTCATGAGTATTAATAACCGAGTGGAAAATTCCCACTGTTAGACAAGGAAGCCTGACTCGGAAATCGAGCTGAGCTTGCTGGAAAACGACAACACCGCTTATGCGCCAGAAGAGGAATAATTAAATTTAACCCGTTTACGAGTATAAAAATAAGTAAACAAGTACAGTACGGTGAATCATTTCGAATTAGAGATTTTTGAGTAAAGAAAAACCCTTTAATAATTGCACAGGAGAAAACTGCAAACGCAAGTAGACGTCATCGGGGATTTACCAAGGCTGGTGTAGAGGGGAGAGTACAAAAGAACAGCAACACCCACACAATTGAGGACGAGAAATTAATATCTCCGAATTGCACGATCGATTCTTATGCGCAATGAGATTATTTGACATTGAGAAGATGAGCTTTCGGAAGGTATAATTTTTATAATTGTGCAACCATTATTTTAGAAGTTGGCCACGGAAAGGGCTAGAGTCTTATTTTTTTGTAGCGAAACAGTATAAAGCTCCTGGCATCACCAAGCCAAACATGCAGTTATTCTGACAACCCGTGAGGGGGTGTTACTACGCATCAGTACAAGCCGTTCCAAACAGCCCGAGGGGGCGTTGCTACGCATCAATATTCAGACAGCCGTGTAGGGCGTCATTCTGCTTTACATCGAAGACAGTTTACCAGTACTCCTTGAGGGGAGAAACGCTGTATTACACCGCAGAATTAATATCCGATAGCCATAGGCATCGCAGTATTAACAACTTGCTTGCATCCATAAGGAGTTGTAAAGAAGAAAATTTAAAGTATCGCCGTGTTAAAAATTTAGGAAAATCCTAGTTACAGGATTTAGGTCCGAAAGTACACAAGTTTACAGTGAAAAAGTTCGTAAAATATAGTCAGAGCAGGCTGCGAACGTTGGACTTAAGGCGATAGGTCTCTAAATAGACGAACGAAAATATCATAACGTACGGAAGTACCGTAACAGGAAGATAAACAGTTATCTAAATTAAAGAACCCAACTAGGGAAAAACAGAGTAAGGTTCGCAACGTATCTCAGAAAGTAGGAGGGCGAGAACCGAATAGATAAAGAAGAACGGAGACTATAGACATTATCTCCAGAAAGTAGACGAACTATTCTAAAGCACTAGACTCGAGAAGTACTAGCTGTTATAAAAGAAATCCATCGATCATCGATAAGTTATTGAGGGGACCTCGATCCGAACAGACTTTCACTAGGATCGATAAACTAG
The DNA here is from genome assembly GCA_946902985.2 of Meconema thalassinum. Taxonomy (NCBI): domain Eukaryota; kingdom Metazoa; phylum Arthropoda; class Insecta; order Orthoptera; family Tettigoniidae; genus Meconema; species Meconema thalassinum. The sequence goes on along the minus strand of OX336388.2, from coordinate 595,099,438 downwards.
ATCTAAAAGAAGCCGTTCAAGCTAGAGAAATAGCCGGTCATCCAGAATAGGATTTGAAGAATTAGAATTCCAGGGAAAAGTAGATGATTCGAGACTTTCGTATTCTGCAGGATAGGAAGCCGACATTGAATAAATTTCACCCTTGGAAACGGGAAATTAAGAGGTCACGTGTGATAGGCTAAGAAAATACGGCCTAGTGATCAAAAGTTGTGAAGTGTAAATCGATCAAGATTGTGTGTAAAAATAATATTTTTTAGTGTTTATTGTGTGTTCAAAAGGGACACACCAGTGTATTAAAAATGTCGTCAATGTTAAGTGTATTAAATATGTGTCAAGAAGTGTTTGTACATAAGATGAATTCCTATAATATGGAGTAAATTTCAAAGTGGGCCAAAATGAAACACCGCACCAGGATAAAGGTCATGAGACGACCTTAAAAACATGTGAGTAATGAATTTCATTATATTTTGGTGTCAGGAAATGGTTGTGTACAAATCCACCGGAGTTTTTGAGTAAAAGGGATGTGTTTAAATAAATAAATACTGAATAAACAGAAACACGGTCTGAACAATAATAGAAATTTGAGAAATTATATAAATAATTATGTAAAGAATAAATCCAGTAGAGGAAATATATAAAATGTCAGTGTATTTGACGAATGTCATAAGAGCAAGCGAAATATTATTAATTATCATGAAAGATATTTAAATAAAAGTAAATTTGAATTATATGAAAGAAATAGCTTTTGAGCTTTTTGTAAAGAATGAAGATATGAAATAAAAATAATAATAACCAAGTAAGGATATATTAAATAAAGATCAAATTAATTGATGTGAACATAAGAGCGTTAGAGCCTTAATAGAAAGTATAGACATGATGTTTAAATGCATGTTCTTAAAAGGAGAGAAAGTTATTGTCAAAGGAAAGAATAATATAAAAATTGAGATGTGTATCATTTGTTAATATGATATTATCAGTTCTTTGGATGACACTAGGCTTAAAATGAAGTATAGCGCAAAGGAGCGCAATTAAAGTAAAATGTCACGCTAGGAACGCGTAAAAGTTAATGTACTTGGTAAATTACTTATGAGAGGTAGTTGATTGTAGCGAATTGAGAATTGGTATAAGTCCTCTATTTGTGACGTAGTATCACGAGGCATTGTGTATGTTATTAAAAGAGAGAAAATGTATGGTATTGAGCGTAGGTCTTATAGCTATTAGGCTGACCCTAAATCGCATTTTTGTATAGTCCTCTATATGGGAAAGGTTCCCGAGGCATGTGAAGAGATTCGAACTCAGAATCCTCTAATTGTGAAAGCCCCTTTATTATTCGTCGTAGAATGTGTAATTACTCTTCCCCAATCAATGAGGACCTTTCATAATTAATAAATGCCAAGATTACGAATGTGGTTTGTGAGCCCAATAATATTGTTAAATGTGCACGAGGAATAGAATGCTAGGTCTCCCCAAAGAGCTGAGAATGAACGAAAAGCTGTTTGTAAAACATTAAAGAGAGCTCTATCTACAGACGGGAGGGTTCCTGCATAGTCATAAATAACTCTCAAGTTTCACGGTCAGACCCTCGGAGAAGGAGGGGTGTCTGGAGGCCGTCTTGTAAGGAGTAATGAATACACCAGGAGTGTTTAAAGTTGTTAACGACTCGGGCGTTGAACCGAGGTCCTTATAGATTGATATTTCCGCTTGCCTGTTCAGATCGTAGTTTTTTTTATGTGATAATGGTCTTCTAAGACATATGAGATAAATAAAAATCCCTATTGTAATGTTGTATGGAAGTAGGATTCCACGAGTTAATTGAAGGCAACTAGGTTCCGGGAGTGACTATAGTTTTTTGACTGTGTCAAGTATCTTCATACTCTGGAGTACACAAGAAATTTCCTGATTACCTTAATGTATTTGTAAAGACTACAGAGAGATGATAACAACTGAAAATATGTGAAAATGCCCAAATATTGAGTTAGATAATCAACATGTAATTTTAAATGTAATTATACATTTGTTGATGATTAAGTAAATATATAAAAAGTAGTATTTGAGGTGTACAAAGGATGACACCATTATTATAGAAAGCATTGAGCCAAAAGAGCTCGGAGTTGTATGAAACTTACAGTTGATGCTTTATGGAAGTAAAAATAATTAGGAATTGTTGGTTTATATGGAAACCATATGTTTTAATACAATAAATGTTTTATTTTTATGTTATTCCTTGTTCATTTGGAACAAGTAGATGATTATGGGTCAGTAATTTAATTGTTTAATTGTTTGTAGCGCCATAATTTTTATTAATTAAATGTATTGAAATAGGAGTTGTATTTGTTGTTATTTTTGCAAGTGTATCCTCTAATTAATCCAAAATATGCGAGTCACAGAGTGGGGGAACTTACCGCTGCCCCGAAAATCCCGAATTGAGCTACGCTGGTATACTGTGATTGGCATATATCTTGCTAAAAGGCACATGGGGGACATATAAGTAATGTGCTGGATTAATAACTAGAGGAACACTTAAGACGGTCATATCATGTAAAGTAAAGTAATGATAGAGATAGCTACAACGTAAATATTAACTGACCGCATGGGTCCCTGGAAACTCATACCGAGCAGCCCTGAATTATATCATTAACCGCCCCTAGCAAACATTTCATGGCGCCCAGTACGCAGGGATGAGTTTTCCTAGGGAAAACCCGAGTTTTCTCGAAAAATCAAAATTTACATTAAAACAAATGGTTTTTCGAAATTTTGAATTTTAAATACTTCCATAAAGATTTATGAAATTGAATAAAAGTATCAAAAGGGTACGGTGTAGTAAAAACCCGTACCAAAGTAAAGTTTGGAAGAAATTGGGACACAATGGTTCAGAGTATCATCTCTCAAGCATGTACTAGTGTGGTGGCATTAGTGGCCCACTATATTATAATATGATGTCATTAAGTGAAGAGAGGCGGAGGCTCTCAGAAAATGTAAGGGCCGAGGGTCCAGATAAAGGTAAAATTACAGGTGATAAAGATTACCCAAATAAGGAAATTGTAAAGGTTTCTGTAGAAAGCATGCGTGCACCTGGAGACATAGTTACACGAAGAGAAGGTAACATGTCTGCAGACAAAAGGGTAAATGTTGAGCCTTTAGAGCTCCAAATAGAAAAAGAAAATTGTACACCGATTCCAAGGGAAAATGTAATTAATACAGATTAGGATAATAATGATGAAGGTAATTCAAAGTCTCACGTAGAAATGCAGGTTCAAATAGACTCAGAAAACGAAGGGGAAAAGAGCGATAGCACTCGCGTTCAGGATCAGGAAAAAGTAGAAATGGCGACCTGGAAGGAAATAGAAAAATTCTTGAATATAATTGATGGAATACGAAAAGAGAATTATAAGATGAGGAGTGAACTTTGGAAATTTAGAGATGTAGACTCGAAGGACAGAGAGAAAATTAAGGAACAAAGAGAAAGTATCTCCGAGGAAATAAAGAAGATAGATAAACTTCGTGATAGGGCAAGTAAAAATTGGTATGAGATACCCAAACAAGATTTAGAGGAATTGTACAAAGAAATCCCTAATGTGAAGGAGTCATTAAGAGAAACGAAGAGGGAATTTGCGAAACGTATGGAGAAAGAAGGGAGAATAGAACTAGCATCGTGGAAACAGATAGATACATTGGCTGAGGACGTAAGGAAAATATGGTACTCATTACGGGATAGTGAAAGAGAATGGGAGGAGATCTCGTGGAATACATATTACAAGGATCACGATAAGAAGAAGTACCTTAAGGAACAGATGGAGGATATAGAGGATAAAAAGGATAAGATGTATTATTTCAGAATGAGCATGTATGAGGAAAGTGGTATAATAAGCATTCAGGAGTTAGCTGAATTGAGAGAAATTAAGATCAGGGAATATCAAGAAATTTTAGAGACCGTCCAAAAGAAATATGAGGATTACATATTGGAGCAGAACCGTCAGGCAAATGAAATAGTTGCCCAAGAGGAAAAACAAGCTGAAATTAAAGAAGAAAAAGAAGTAACGGTGCCAGAAGAGCCCAAAATTGATATTAAAGAAGAAAAACAAGAAGTAGAAATTATAATGACTCCAGTGGAAACTGAAAAGAACTTTGAGATCCTTCCAAAGAAACAAATGGAAATTCAGGAAGAAATCGTAACTCCAGAACAGGAGGACAGCCAAAATGAAAATGAGCTCCAAACGGAAGAGACTCATTTTGATGAAAAGGTTGAGCTGGAAGATCAGGATATAATCTCGGAACAGGAGATAACAAAAGAATTGATAGTTGAAGAAACGGAAATAATAATTCCAGAAGGAACAGAGAAATTAGAGGAAACAATAATGGAAAATATCAACGAAGCACCGATGGAAACAGAGGTTCAAGAGTTCATGGAAAGTGAAAAAGAAAACCCACAAGAAATGCAGGACAAGGAAAATAAAAGGGCATTAAAAGAAGAAGAGGAAAAATTGAAAGCCCAGATCCTTGAATTAATGATCAAATGTCAAGATTGCCAAAGAAAAACGAGAGAAATGGAAACAGATGCCAATAAGTGCCAAGAAAACCTAAAAGAAAAAAATGAGATTGTTGGGAATAATGAAAAAATGAGATGAGACATCTCTGAAGAAAATCAGGAAAGAGGAAAACCGCCATTGGTAGTCGGGTTACCAGGAAATGGATACCCCATGGAAACAATGAAAGAAGGTGGAATAACATACGAAGCCTTGGAGAAAGAGGATGCCCAGGCATATTTCAGCTGGAAGCTCCGTAAAAAGAAAGGGAGTGATAAAAAGAAGAGAAAGAAAGGAGATCTGAAAGATCTAAAGAATTGGAAGAGTCGAAAAAAGAAATACTCTTTGGAAATTCCATCTCGATGCGAGATGAAGGAAAAGGATTATTCCATCATAAGCCGACGGGTTAAGCCTTTTGCAACCGTCGAAGAATAAGAGGAATAAAAAATATGTGTTTGAAATACCATCTCAAAGAGAGATGAGGAAGGGGGAAGAAAACCAAAAAGAGTCAGGTGAGGTTAGACTGAGCTCTTAAAAAATCAAATGAAGTGTTACAGACTTGAAGTCTGAGAACTGTAATGAATTAAATTACGGGTAAAGCCAGTTGCACCCGCAAGGTAATTAAAAGAAGGTCATTAAGTTGAAAATACATAATGAATAGAGAACAGACCGACAAGAAGTCCGTCTTGAGAAAAGAAGAAAGGAAACCAACTGTTTGACTCGAGTTTGGAGAAGTGCACACCAGACGAGGGTAGAAGTTGTAAACACCGAACGTGACAAGAAATTTATGACCCTGAAGTGTAGTCGACCACTAGGGGAGTGAATGAATGAATGGGACCTTTAAGAAAGACCCATACAAAGATAAACCAGAGAGGAAGGGAACTTTAAAGAAATAATTGATTTTATTGAAGAAGAAAATTTCAATTAAATAAAGGAAAAAGAAAGAAAGGGTAGGGACAGAGCATACCCGACCTACACAATTAGTGGAAGGAACTTTAAAGAAATAAAACAACAGAAGATACGGACAACGTTATGATGGCTTCGACGAATAAAGAAATACAAAATTAATTGAAATAAATTTCCTCAAAAGTTTTCGAAAATTTATTTATCCAAAGGAAGGGTGAGATGAACCCATGTGCCATAGGGTCCAAGGAAGTCGAATCCATGTATTTGGGGAAGAAATGAAAGAAACGTACAGTTTCTAATGTAACTTAGAGAAAGATCAAGCTAGGATGCTAGCCTAATATTGTGCAAGAGGCGAGGACCAGGTGTTCGAGAGATGAGATCACCCCTCTTGACATTCAGAAGGGAGCTAGTCATGAGTATTAATAACCGAGTGGAAAATTCCCACTGTTAGACAAGGAAGCCTGACTCGGAAATCGAGCTGAGCTTGCTGGAAAACGACAACACCGCTTATGCGCCAGAAGAGGAATAATTAAATTTAACCCGTTTACGAGTATAAAAATAAGTAAACAAGTACAGTACGGTGAATCATTTCGAATTAGAGATTTTTGAGTAAAGAAAAACCCTTTAATAATTGCACAGGAGAAAACTGCAAACGCAAGTAGACGTCATCGGGGATTTACCAAGGCTGGTGTAGAGGGGAGAGTACAAAAGAACAGCAACACCCACACAATTGAGGACGAGAAATTAATTAATATCTCCGAATTGCACGATCGATTCTTATGCGCAATGAGATTATTTGACATTGAGAAGATGAGCTTTCGGAAGGTATAATTTTTATAATTGTGCAACCATTATTTTAGAAGTTGGCCACGGAAAGGGCTAGAGTCTTATTTTTTTGTAGCGAAACAGTATAAAGCTCCTGGCATCACCAAGCCAAACATGCAGTTATTCTGACAACCCGTGAGGGGGTGTTACTACGCATCAGTACAAGCCGTTCCAAACAGCCCGAGGGGGCGTTGCTACGCATCAATATTCAGACAGCCGTGTAGGGCGTCATTCTGCTTTACATCGAAGACAGTTTACCAGTACTCCTTGAGGGGAGAAACGCTGTATTACACCGCAGAATTAATATCCGATAGCCATAGGCATCGCAGTATTAACAACTTGCTTGCATCCATAAGGAGTTGTAAAGAAGAAAATTTAAAGTATCGCCGTGTTAAAATTTAGGAAAATCCTAGTTACAGGATTTAGGTCCGAAAGTACACAAGTTTACAGTGAAAAAGTTCGTAAAATATAGTCAGAGCAGGCTGCGAACGTTGGACTTAAGGCGATAGGTCTCTAAATAGACGAACGAAAATATCATAACGTACGGAAGTACCGTAACAGGAAGATAAACAGTTATCTAAATTAAAGAACCCAACTAGGGAAAAACAGAGTAAGGTTCGCAACGTATCTCAGAAAGTAGGAGGGCGAGAACCGAATAGATAAAGAAGAACGGAGACTATAGACATTATCTCCAGAAAGTAGACGAACTATTCTAAAGCACTAGACTCGAGAAGTACTAGCTGTTATAAAAGAAATCCATCGATCATCGATAAGTTATTGAGGGGACCTCGATCCGAACAGACTTTCACTAGGATCGATAAACTAGATCTAAAAGAAGCCGTTCAAGCTAGAGAAATAGCCGGTCATCCAGAATAGGATTTGAAGAATTAGAATTCCAGGGAAAAGTAGATGATTCGAGACTTTCGTATTCTGCAGGATAGGAAGCCGACATTGAATAAATTTCACCCTTGGAAACGGGAAATTAAGAGGTCACGTGTGATAGGCTAAGAAAATACGGCCTAGTGATCAAAAGTTGTGAAGTGTAAATCGATCAAGATTGTGTGTAAAAATAATATTTTTTAGTGTTTATTGTGTGTTCAAAAGGGACACACCAGTGTATTAAAAATGTCGTCAATGTTAAGTGTATTAAATATGTGTCAAGAAGTGTTTGTACATAAGATGAATTCCTATAATATGGAGTAAATTTCAAAGTGGGCCAAAATGAAACACCGCACCAGGATAAAGGTCATGAGACGACCTTAAAAACATGTGAGTAATGAATTTCATTATATTTTGGTGTCAGGAAATGGTTGTGTACAAATCCACCGGAGTTTTTGAGTAAAAGGGATGTGTTTAAATAAATAAATACTGAATAAACAGAAACACGGTCTGAACAATAATAGAAATTTGAGAAATTATATAAATAATTATGTAAAGAATAAATCCAGTAGAGGAAATATATAAAATGTCAGTGTATTTGACGAATGTCATAAGAGCAAGCGAAATATTATTAATTATCATGAAAGATATTTAAATAAAAGTAAATTTGAATTATATGAAAGAAATAGCTTTTGAGCTTTTTGTAAAGAATGAAGATATGAAATAAAAATAATAATAACCAAGTAAGGATATATTAAATAAAGATCAAATTAATTGATGTGAACATAAGAGCGTTAGAGCCTTAATAGAAAGTATAGACATGATGTTTAAATGCATGTTCTTAAAAGGAGAGAAAGTTATTGTCAAAGGAAAGAATAATATAAAAATTGAGATGTGTATCATTTGTTAATATGATATTATCAGTTCTTTGGATGACACTAGGCTTAAAATGAAGTATAGCGCAAAGGAGCGCAATTAAAGTAAAATGTCACGCTAGGAACGCGTAAAAGTTAATGTACTTGGTAAATTACTTATGAGAGGTAGTTGATTGTAGCGAATTGAGAATTGGTATAAGTCCTCTATTTGTGACGTAGTATCACGAGGCATTGTGTATGTTATTAAAAGAGAGAAAATGTATGGTATTGAGCGTAGGTCTTATAGCTATTAGGCTGACCCTAAATCGCATTTTTGTATAGTCCTCTATATGGGAAAGGTTCCCGAGGCATGTGAAGAGATTCGAACTCAGAATCCTCTAATTGTGAAAGCCCCTTTATTATTCGTCGTAGAATGTGTAATTACTCTTCCCCAATCAATGAGGACCTTTCATAATTAATAAATGCCAAGATTACGAATGTGGTTTGTGAGCCCAATAATATTGTTAAATGTGCACGAGGAATAGAATGCTAGGTCTCCCCAAAGAGCTGAGAATGAACGAAAAGCTGTTTGTAAAACATTAAAGAGAGCTCTATCTACAGACGGGAGGGTTCCTGCATAGTCATAAATAACTCTCAAGTTTCACGGTCAGACCCTCGGAGAAGGAGGGGTGTCTGGAGGCCGTCTTGTAAGGAGTAATGAATACACCAGGAGTGTTTAAAGTTGTTAACGACTCGGGCGTTGAACCGAGGTCCTTATAGATTGATATTTCCGCTTGCCTGTTCAGATCGTAGTTTTTTTTATGTGATAATGGTCTTCTAAGACATATGAGATAAATAACAATCCCTATTGTAATGTTGTATGGAAGTAGGATTCCACGAGTTAATTGAAGGCAACTAGGTTCCGGGAGTGACTATAGTTTTTTGACTGTGTCAAGTATCTTCATACTCTGGAGTACACAAGAAATTTCCTGATTACCTTAATGTATTTGTAAAGACTAGAGAGAGATGATAACAACTGAAAATATGTGAAAATGCCCAAATATTGAGTTAGATAATCAACATGTAATTTTAAATGTAATTATACATTTGTTGATGATTAAGTAAATATATAAAAAGTAGTATTTGAGGTGTACAAAGGATGACACCATTATTATAGAAAGCATTGAGACAAAAGAGCTCGGAGTTGTATGAAACTTACAGTTGATGCTTTATGGAAGTAAAAATAATTAGGAATTGTTGGTTTATATGGAAACCATATGTTTTAATACAATAAATGTTTTATTTTTATGTTATTCCTTGTTCATTTGGAACAAGTAGATGATTATGGGTCAGTAATTTAATTGTTTAATTGTTTGTAGCGCCATAATTTTTATTAATTAAATGTATTGAAATAGGAGTTGATTTTGTTGTTATTTTTGCAAGTGTATCCTCTAATTAATCCAAAATATGCGAGTCACAGAGTGGGGGAACTTACCGCTGCCCCGAAAATCCCGAATTGAGCTACGCTGGTATACTGTGATTGGCATATTTCTTGCTAAAAGGGCACAGTATGTACATTTTGAACTTTGAGGTCTCTGGCAGAATTAATATTTTTACTGCTTCAAAGAATGCTGCAAGTGTTGTTTTGTAAATTAAGTATATTGTTTTAGAACCACACGTTAAAAGTTATCCATCTTCCTCCTGCTCACACACATACCTCTCCCTCCACCCCTGTGACATATTCATTCAGAACGAGTTAAATTTATATGAAATGAAAATTAATACTTTAAATGTGTGTTCTTGACACCGGATCCTAAGGCTGTCCTTAACTACTGTTTTTACCATTTGCAACTCAACAATGGTAACATTTAAAGGGTAACTACACTGAGAACCTGGTGTGAAGAATTCATTTTCTTTCTTTACCAGTACTAACTTGTTACGCTTAAATTGCCTTTTCACACCCACATCCCATGGCACTTCTGCCAATGAAGGGCATAGGACCTGCAAGCGACCGCTGCCCAGCCATTTGGCGTGGTCAGCTCATCAAGTCTCTACGCAGGGCCCCAGGCGCGCTACCTCAACACCACGGTGCCGGCAAATTCTATTTTACTTAAATCAATACCAGATTATGAATTTAATTAGAAATTATGCACTTGAATTTTACTTGGGCAATAATAATGTCGCAGGCTGGCTGCGTGGCTCAGCGGTGACGTCCTCGCCTGCTGTACCCAAGGTGGCAGGATCGAATCCTGGCGCAGTGCGCAAATGTGAGGGAGCCGTGTCAGTAGATTTACTGGCAAGTAAAGATCCCCTCCGGGACAAAATTCCGGTACCCCGGCGTCTTTAAATGCCACATAAAACAAAGGACATTATTATTATTATTATTATTATTATTGTTATTAAAGTCACAGCAAATAAAGCATACATTTATTACACATAGAACAATGCGGGCTGTGATTGGGCCAGAATGCGTCAGCTGACAGCGAATTGACAATTAAGAAACATTTGATAATGCTGAACGAACTCTTTCCTTATTGGCTTCTGATGAAGTAGCTATGCTAGTCACATCTTTCGCAACAGCAAATACTTTTTGTTGATTTATTGAGGGGCTTTGAGACATCATGGTCATGTAACCCCTTGTACTTGGCTGTGTGTGGAATTTGTCTGATAGCCTGTATTATTGTGAGTAGTATGTGTATTTGTAATTCAGATGAGGATTGGGAAGGAGGCGGCTGTTGCCTTAAGTTAGGAACCATCCTGGCATTTGCCTGGAGTAGAAGTGGGAAACCACAGAGAACCACTTTCAGGATGGTTGAGGCTGAGTCTACCAGAATTAAATTTATTTTGTCATAGCCGTGAATCGAACCCGGATCTCCAGAATGACAGCCGAGAGTGTTAGTCACTACGCAATGAGGTGGACGACAGCAAATACTGTAGTAACTCCATCCTGAAACATTGATCCACTGAACTGCACCCTGAAATTAATTTACCTGAGTGTGTGATATTGCCGAACAGTAGACTATTCCTTATTGACATGTAATTTTCTTAGAATTATGAGAGTCCAATTTTTTACTAAAATATCGAGAGAAACGAAAAACACTTTTCGTTCTGTATGAAGGACACCATCCAGGAATCCTTATGGGCAACCGCTACTGGTCGTTTTGCAAATTTTTAAACAACAGGTTAAGAATTATTTTGCTTCCCTTTGCTTTTGCTCATACATCCACCACCACCCCTGTTTATTAAAGAAATCTTTCCAGTCCGTGAACACAAATATTTGCTACATGTTAGGCTGAAGAATGCCACGTTTTCCTTTGTTCATCACCTGTATAACATACCGACAGTAGTGGCTACGCTGGCTAAAGCGCTGCGTTAGGTCATGGTGCCAGGCTCTCTGCTGACTCGGTAGACACGTGGGTTTGAGCCCCACCGTCGGCTGTCCTTGAAATGGTTTTCCGTGGTTTCCCATTTTCAACACAGGCAAATGCTAGGACAGTACCTTCTGACAGGCCACGGCCGCTTTCTTCCACATCCTTGCCCAGTTTCATTCATCTTCATCCATTCCATCTCTCATCTCGACGCGCAGGTCGCCCACGGGCGTCGACTAGAAAGACCTGCACTCGGCCTCTCAGGAGGCTACACGACAAAACAAAAAACAAAAAAACTGTATAACATGGTAAAAAATATGAATTTCTTACTGTGTACAACTGGGTTTACCTAGATCCTGGTGATTGCTATGCTACTGTTCACATTAAGAATTATTCTGCTTCCCCCTGGTCACATAAATACCACCCAGCCCCACCCAAGTCTCAACCTGCTTTGAAGAATACGGTATTGAACATGTGGTTGTTTTGTATAAATAAAGTGTGTATTTTTGTTCACTAAGCATCTATTTAATTGTTTATTTGTAGGCTTATGCATATTCACACACATATGAAAGCTGTCTTGGAGTTAATAAAAATCTTGAATACCAATACATATTTTTTGTTCTTTATTCTTAGTCATTCCCTGTCTAACCTTATTTTTATTTTAATGTACGTACGGCTTGAATTTTTTGCCAGTAGGCCTATAGTTATTGTGTACGCTGCCTTTGATGTAAGGATAAAAATTATGAACAATCAGGCTGCAATATAATATTTTATGTTGGCGTATATTCCTAGCCATTCTAAGTATTATTATTACTATGATATTTTGAAAGATGAATTTCGGCGTAAGTTCCGTTTAGTTTACCGTTCGCCTAAATGTTCAAAAGTACCTTTTTTACTTGTATCTCGCCGTACGTACGTACATCATCTTTGCGTTCGTATACGTCAAACTCGCCTCCTTGACGTGCACTACCAGGCGTAACTAGTCGCACCAAAAGCCGCACTTTGCTCCCATACAGTCGGCATTCCAGTATTACCTAGAGTTCAATGAGATAAACTCGACACAAACCACATGGAGCCGAGGGGATTACACCGTTTTTTCTCTCTCAGACTGACGTAATACTCACTTGCAAGTGTTGAAATCAGTGACGTAAACTGTAGGCTACACACAAATGAATCATCGTCAAGAAAAAGTAAAACTGCTGCATAGATAAGAAGCAGTAATGAAAACAGATGAGCACTGCAGAAGTACAGTATATGGGCTAGTCCAGGAATGTTAACTCTGACATGTTTGGAAATACAGATACTAAAATAACTTTTAAATGAGCATTTAACCATATTCGATAAAAGAAAATGACCTATAAAAAGTATAATACATGAAAAATGACATAAAATGCACCTAAATGTTAGAAAATTACTTTATTCTGGAAAATGTAGTAAAAATGCATTTTGATGACCTTTAAAAAACCCATATATCTAACATATGTATTGCAGAATACACTTAATTACCTCTGAGCATCGTCTCCGTGTATTCAGAAAAAAGATAACTTTTCATCAAAATTCGGGCCCTAGTTATAATTATTATTTTGCGTGATCAAGCCTATTTCAATCAATAGTTTTGTTTCTACTAGGCTTAACAAAAATAACTGCGGATAATTCGCGGAAGTTCATGCATTAATTACCGCGAATTAACGGGAGTGCACTGTATGTACTGTAAAAGTGCGGGACTTATACGGCTTGGTGTAAACTCAAAGTGATAAAATACACATTGGTAATAGAGCAGCCGATTGAGAATTTATTGTGAATGAGTTTGATATTCGCTACTACAACAACAATACGGGGTGAGATCGTCAGCTGTTTTGTTGGTGCTCCATGCGCTAAATAAGTAATTATGTTAGAACACGTCGAGAAGACAATAAAGAAGGCGTCCAGTTGAACTCTTGCGTTATTCGGTTATACGGGCATGGGTAAATGTTAACAGACATCGTTAAGAGCTCTTGCAGATGGGCATCGCAAATGCATTGGACGGAAGTTAGAGTAGCTTGGAGATTGGCAGCAGTGACTGCAGTTGACAATTCCAGTTGTCTTGTTCAAATACCGTAATGCAATTCCCCCCCCAGGAATACAGTTCTCACACATCCATACCTGCCAACCTTCGGAAGTAAAAAATAGGAAGCTTTTTTAAAATCATCATGCTTAGTATATCGTGGCGTGGGCGAAAAAGGGTACACAAAGACCTGCGTGTCTTTATTGGCAAGGTATGAATTCAGCATAAAATTCACAAAAATGTAAACAATCATCAATCATCGAGTAGTATGTATGGCCAATATTTCAACGTAAGAGAACATAATTGTGTAAAGAAAATGCATACAATCATTCTGATGGATTACACTTAGGGTGACCAACCATCAGGCATTTGCCGGACATGTCCTCCTTCTTTCATGCTTGTCCTCTGTCCGGCAGGCATTCATTATTTGCTATTAAATGTCAGGCTTTTGGCATATTGTATTCTTAGTCACTCAGTTTCCTATTGTTTTCTCTGTTGCAAAGCTATTTTTGTTGCACTTCCTCTATCTCAGTCTATATTCTGGATACCCCTGTCAGACTACGTCATTTACTCACTTAATAATAAATCATATCTCAAGTTAGAGCCGTCTGAAGGGCCTGTCACCAAAGTGGTGACACCGCCTGATGTGATATGAACGTGCTCGGTCGGGGCAGGGGAATTCTCGGCGGGGATTCAACAGTCAAGTAATGCTGGCTGCGGTATTACGTAGTTTTGTTTTTGTGCTAGTTGGATTCGGACCTTCTGAGTGAGTGGAGTGTTTGTTTGAATAATATCAGTATGTCATAACTCAAAAAGTGCCGAGACACAAAAGAGGAAATGTACAGTAAGTTCTCGCAGAAATTGAAACAGAAGTACCCGTGTTTTAGAGAGGGACGTAACGAAATTGAGGCGAAATGTTATATTTGTGACTGTTATGTAACTGTTGGAAATAAAGGTGTAGGTGATCTCGAGAGACATATTGATAGTGAAAAGCATAGAAAAAAAATGTGGGGTTTGAAGCCATTTTTTTTCAGTGTTGCCTAAGTAAACAAAAGTTTGGTGCTTTTCCGTCGGTCAACACGAACGTACCCAAAAAGAGCTGGGTTATGTCCTAATCCTGAAATAAATTACATGAGATTAATAAATACACTAATACTAAATACACGAGTCGACCACAACTGGTGCTAGAGTGAACACGAAACTGCTCGAAGCTCCTGCCAGGAAGACAACCAGATAAGTAGCAGCCTGTATTATTATAGTATAAACATAGTTGACTTTTTACAACCATATAGTTACCCCAAACAGACAAACTCCGGATTTATATCACCATTTTAGCATTTCACCTCACATTAGATATACTACATTTAGAATACACCGACAGTTGCATTACCAATACTGCAACTAAATAATACCGGGTGAGTTAGCCGTGGTCGTCATGGCATGACTGCTGGCAGTCGCTCACATCCGGGAGGCGAGGAGGTTCGAATCCCCCCGCCGGCATCTTCCTTCCAGGCAAATGCCGGGGTTGGTCCCTCACTATAGGCCACAACCGCTACCTTCCAATTCCTCATCCTTCCATTCCAAATTTCCACCCCAACGGTACTTGTAGTTCACCCATTGGGTGTCCGTCTCGAAGCAGCTACAAAACTGGCGAGCCGAACATGTCCTCGGACACTCCCTGCACTAAAAGCCATACGCTAACAACAAAAAAACGAAATTGTACATATTGTAAATATTTTTCACCTGTATTCTCAAACATAGATGTTATAGCCTAAGTGTAATGGATCTGATGATGATCGCTTGACGATCGAAACTGGTCATCCTAGTGTATTTATTAATCTCATGTAATTTATTTCAGGATTAGGGCATAACCCAGCTCTTTTTGGGTACATTCGTGTTGACCGACTGAAAAGCACCAAACTTTTGTCATAGAAAAACAATTAGAAGCAGTTCTTCTAGCAGTAATATTGATTCATTTTTGCCGATTAAACATTCCCCACTAGACAGGAAAGTTTTTGTCAGTTTTATTTCGCTATTCCAGGTTGCAATGCAACCGTTGAAAGAGTATTTTCCCTGATTAATCCAGTGGTCAGAAAAAATAAACCGTTTGCTGACCGAGTCAGTTAAGGGTATTATAATAGTGAAGTACAACTTTAAAAACATGTCATGTGGAGAGTTTTAAAATTATTACAACAAAATAATTCATTTTTGCTGTCGAAAGTGGGTGCAGTCGATAAGTATCAGCATAAAATAGCTACAACTTCAGCATCTTCATCAACATACGGTAACAGTTATAAGGTATGTAATACTAAATTTTGCTTGTAAATATTAAAATTCCATTTGTCCTCCATTTTTATGAAAAGTCCTTTTATTAAGAATCTGTCCTACATTTGAAAATTTAAAGTTGGTCACCCTAATTACACTTCACATTCGCTACCACATATTCACGTTGTCAGACTTAAGTTAATTACTAGGAACACTCGAATTCTTGAGTAAAAGGGGAAAAAATTATTAAGTAACGAGGGAAAATTCTTAGGTCTGTCTGTTAGGTAGTCAGCCCGAAGGCTGGTTGGATCCTCAAAAGGCACCGCCGTTAGGTTATGTGGGTAGATACCCACAAAAACCCAAGGCAGCGCTATATTGAGGCATACGTAGGTGATTAAAATTCTTGAGTAGGAAACAAAAATTCTAGGGTAGAAAAGACAAATTCTTAGATAATATGGATCTTAGGGAAATAGAAAGGCAGTCAGTACTTTCAAATATTTATATTGTAATTTCAAAATTATCGGTACAAAAGACAGAAATCGCAAACATTAAAGACAAAAAAGGTATTTACAAACTTTACCTCCCTGCTTCCTTTCATGTTTTACATTCATAATTGTGGGATGACAGCAATTCCAAATTTGTCATTGTTAGATTAGTTCTGAAATCCGTTAACACACAAGAAAAGTTTGAAAAGAACCTTTCACAATTTACATTTGACACTGGAACCCACAGTGCCCTAATGCACCATCAACAAAGGGTTGATGATTCTCACGCATTGCCTGAAGAGCATCTTCCACCGCTATTTCTGCATTCATCTTCAGAATATCATGAAGATCCCTATATGCGAGCACTTCTTCATCAACGGGAATACCCTTCAGTGACGGTATTTTACTCGAGGCCCTATTCGGGCCTCGAGTTTGTCTCCTGCTGTAGACTGCGACAAGACATTCTGCCTGTAGAAGAGCTCAGGCACTGGCTCCAAAAATGTACGGGCTGGGTCCCCCCAACATCAGGTTGTCCAAATTCGTATCCATAATGCGGATGCCTTCTTTATTTCCTCCATCGCTCTGCCCCTAAGATTACCTTTCAGGGCATCCTGCTCTTCCTGGACCTTGTTGCTGAACATTCCTGCAACAACCACTTGTTAACGCTTCTTCAAATTCAGAAGTTTGGGACACACTTCTGCAGCAATTGGTTTGGAATTTGTCTCCAGTCTGAGCAATCGAGGTTTCACCACCGATGCTACAGATTTAACGAAATGAGCTTGCACATAAAGCACTTGTTACTCCGATTCTGTTTTATTCTGCAGATTCCAAGATGCAGCGGTGAATGATTCTTTTCCATCCTTGGTTTGGAAAAACTCGAAAAGAATGGCCCAGTTATCTGCCAGCCACTCAACTGCTTCCAGCCAGGAATTCCACCTTGTGGCAACAGGAATTGGGAACATCCCGGCCCCCGATTCTTTCTCGTGCAGGGACTGTCGGAAGGCGTGCTGTTTCTTTCTGGCAAGTAGAAATGTTTGCTTAATGGAAACAACTAATTTGTTCAGGGATGACAGACATTCTTTCACCACAACACCAACCCGATTGACCTTATGTGCCGAGCATTGAATGTGAAGAGTGTCTTCTGGCAAGAGGAGTGACAACCCAGTAAAACTCGAGGTCATGTATTTGGCCGAGTCAGTTACTGAGGCCACAACTTGGTCATAGTTCACTTTCGTGTCGCGCAGTGCATCTGTAATCGTTCGAGCACATGTTCGTCCATTCACTGCCTCCAACGAAGTGACTGCTGCCACATACTGGTCCTGTGATGTGGAAGGTTCCACTGTAGACAGCAGAACAACGAAAATTGCACTGCCCATCTTGTCGGTTGTTTCATCACACATGACAGCAACTTGTTTGTTATGTACGGCCATAACAACCTTTTCCTTCCTCATTTTGCCAAGAGAGGCAAATATTCCCTACGAAGAACATTACTTCCTGGAAGGTCTCCACCGCCTACAAATGTTCTTCTTCACCCATTCCTTGAAAGCTGGGTGATCTCCCTTTTCCAAGGGAATGTTAACTGATACCATCATCTATACAGTCCAAGAGACAAAATCCAGTTTGGCAGCTAATAAAGTCAGAAAAAATAAAATAACTAATTTGTGCAATTAAATTATCAACAATTTATGCATCACAACCAACCACCACAGATACATAAAATAGTGAATGCATCCCTCCACAGAGGGGCTTGGCAGTGGGAAGGGCATCCGCCTGTGAAACAAGGGCCAAATCCACTTGTGTATCACAGTTCGCACCCGCAACCCCACAGGTGTGGGAAAAGGGGAAGGAAAAGAAGAATATCATACAGAATTAAAAATACTGTATTTAGAAGGAAGGAAGCTTTTAGTTTTACGTGACCATTAATCATGCGATCTTGAGCCACGGGACCTCCTTTTTACGTGGAATCTGAACCACAGGACATGGCATTTCACTTCGAAAATCTCACATGCATTGGCCGAGAATCGAACCTGGTCCACCTTGGTGAGAGGCCAACAGCTTGACCGCTGCGCCACCACGCCCCTCCTGTATTTAGAATTTCCGCTTGAGAAATGAGTCAATTTTTAGAAGAAATAAGAAAGCATCATATTCCGCACTACGAATTTGCGTGTTCTAATTGCGTCCGTGCGCATGTGCAAACCGAAATGCTAACGAAAACACTAAAAGTTAATGGAAAGTTTCATTCACAAAAGTTAAGAGATATATTTTTGTTTATCAACATGCTCGAAAAGTTAATGAACATGCTATTTTGTTTATTAACAGTCAAAAATGTTCCTGATACTTGAAACTGTGTCCGCCATTTTCTCTGGAGTCAAAGGAAAGGGGGGGGGGGGGGGGGGGGAGGAGCTATGCCATATGTTGAAGTATCAGAGCAGGGCATGTTGGAACATTAATAAGAAGCATATTTACGACAAATTATGAAGTCCAATCACTTATTAAACATTAAGAATAGTTTCAAGTTACAACAATAGTGTTGTAGGCTATTTACAATGCACAATTGTAATTACTGTCCCTTAAATAGAATCAGCTTTGTTAAAACTTGTCTCACTCGCCGTCCTCTCATTCGAGGGGACTTTTCTCTGAGTGCATGGTATACTCTACAAGTGAAGTAATACTTCAATATATGCCTTATCAGCTTCACATAATGAGATTCTTCACATGGTTCTAGGCCTACTGCAGTGAATAGGTGTTCAAAGGAAGAGAACCAACAACAGTTTAACCTTGTAAATACCTTGGTCTCTAGTTTGAGCAAGATATTTTTGCAGTTTTTGTCCAAGATATGAGCACTACTCCTGAAAACACATTCTGCTGTCTTACACAAATATTTCAAGTCATCGGATGGATTATATAATGCATTTTATGAGACCACACTTTGCGTCATTACTCATTGTCAGTAAAACATCTAAGCATTCCACACATTTGATTTTCTTCGACACATTTCTTACAACATATTCTACCACTTGATCACTGAAAATGGAAAGGGTTTCAAAACACTCTACATACCGTAGTCAAGTTCACTTAGGCCTACAACAACATTAACTACAATAGGCTGCTTAGTGGGAGGACTTAGGATTAGACTATCATCTGTCTTCACATTACCTTTAGGGGAAGGATCAATTTGAGCAATTAAGCATTTCCTATATGCAGCTTTGAATTCTAAGGCATTGGGATTGTTTCTGTTTCCACCCCTACTTCTCAAACAAGAAAAGAACAAATTCTAAATGGTCTTGACTTAACTTACGAGTAAGCATAAATTTTAGAATTGAACCTGATTTCCAAACATAAGTTTCTGCAAGGCACTTAACACTCAAAAGGTCCAAGATCAATCCACTAACAGCAATTCTTTTAGAAGAGTTATGTAAGGATGTGCCATCAGTAAGTTTCAGATCTTTCAAAGTCTATACATTTATCTATATTCTGACATGTCACAGCTTTATTTGACCTCATGGGTGATTTTGCCCCTTTGCCCATTGGATGCCATGAATTCAGCAAATCTAGAGCTAAATCTATGACCTTAACAAAATTGATTGTGCTCTCACAATCTTTGAATTGTTCAAGTTTCAGATCCAGGCAGAATTTACATAGCATTGGCTATAGAATTACTGTATCTGCGGCTAAAGATACCTTCATTTTCTGTCTTTCCCACTCAATATGTATTCTCTTTCACTTATTTCCTGCTTGAAGCCCCTCTGATTCTTGTAGCTCAACAAGTTTCTCAAAATATTCCCATTTAATGTTATCGCTCCCATGAACAAGCACTCTCTTTTCTGCTAACAAATTCCTGGTCAGCTTAATTAGGTGCACAGCATCCAGTAAAGAATATACTTTAAGTTGAGGATCTGAAGGATGGGGAAACCAACTCTGAGGGTTCTGCACAGCAAATTTCACACCTAAATTTCACTTCTGATAACAGGCCATTTATTAAACAGTAGCCCACCGGTATTTTCCAGTTCCTATTCAGGGCTGTCACCAAGAACACAAGTGCCTCCTTAGCAACATCACAGTCTTCACTATTTAGATCCCATTGCCCTAAATCAACATAACCACAGATCTGTTTTCTATCCCAAATGATGTCTTTCTTAATGGCCATCTCATCGAACATGAGAGCACCTAGAATTAGGCTAGAACTATTTTTAACATTTTCAACAATTTTTACAAAACGGTACTGCGCCCGAATTCCTCTAGAGCACAGTCCCAAATCCGCACAGATGGTAAAAGGATGGTGAGAATGTCAACACCCGGCCATGAGTTAAACAACTCTCACCGGACTGATGACTAGGGAACCCTAGGAACACATATATACATCTCTAACTATACTACTAACTAGTTGCATACAGTACAGAAAATATAAAGAAATAAAGTTAGAGCATTAACGAGCAACTCGGCACTCGGGCGTTAAGATAAGTCGTCGATCATCTGCGTGCATCTAGCTAGCGGTATCGTTCTAGGGTAATTAAGCATTGAATCAAAGAAACAGTTCTAAAAAACTCAGCAAGAATAAAAATGTTCTTGCCATTTATTAATAATGAAATGTATCACATGACAAAAATCTTCCCTTCACCAAAATATAAAATAAAATAATTATATGTGCCTCACTTAGGCCTGTTGCGTTCAATAAGGGCCTTTTTGCATCTTTATACTGTTTTAACAAATATCTCTTGCTTAGCAACATTTAATTAAACACAGAGTTTAATTACTGACAGTAATGTCTGTCCTACTTGTTTGCTAAATATTTATGCTTTAACGCCCATCGCAACAAATATTCTCCCTACATAATACATTCGTTAAAGTCTTCAATTTTAATCTTATATTCCTAAATATACTAGAATAATAATTAATACTAAAATAATAACGTATTTACACTTTATACAGAATCGCGTCCCGCACGATATAAAAATGACTGTCTCTAATACATTAGAGTTCATTTTATCACTTTCCTCCTGTCTGATCATCCTCCTTTTACGTGTATTTCCAACTTTCTGCGTATGTCACACAATAAACTAGTCAAAATAGGTGTCTGTGTGTCAATTCCATGTGAATCATAAATACGAACAGTAAAGTTAATATTTCATCACTTAGTGTACAACTCTGGTATTTCAATAATAAATATAAAAAAAACTACCAATGCAAGACTGTTCAGATAAGCTATTCAACCAAACATCGAGCGTTTGTGGCATGAATCCTCACTCCCACACTCTTATTACCTCCAAATACAACATATGACTTCTCTTCCTCATCACAAAATATTACAAAACCTTTCTTCAATAACTCACGTAGCATATTATCGCGTCTTTAGTTACGCCTTTCATTAATACAAATACACTTCATCAACTTCCCTTTCTTTTAGCACGTTCACAAACTTATACCTTTCCATATCAATTACCTTCATCAAAGTATGATATTTAGTATTCCTAATAGAGATTACGACTGTAACAACTTTCATGAATACGTCTCTCTCCTTCCTGCAAATTCCTCTATCGATTATACATCTCGTGCAGGATTTGGCTTCCCGACTGCGGTGTTATTCGTAGTCTTACTCAACAGTTAATAAAAAGGCCTGTTTGTCGTTACAGATGTTAATTCATTTGCAATCTTCAACCAGTGTACTTGGTAGCTAGTAGGTCTAGTATCACTGGCGGGCAATGAACAATTGGCGCTCGGTTGGGGTTGGTTTGCATCAAATAGTACTGTAGATATAATTCAGTATTTGTTGACGCGTTAGTTTTACGGTTTGTTTCTGAAGGCCTCCACATTATTGAATGAAGTTGACTGTAAAGCAGTAGTTTTTACAAATATTAGTGAAGCGAACAAAATAGAAAACCAAAAAAATGTGCGAATTGTGTAGACTGAAGGGGAGGCTAGTGGTTGTTGTATAATAAGTGAGGTGTATTGGCAACATTGTTGTAACTATTTGTCTTGGAGAGTAAAAACTTAGACCCTCTTAAAACCATCAACTGCTGGGTGAAAAGCGGGGTATATACTGTGCTGTGCTATGGCCTCTGTGACATGATAAATCGCATGTCGTATTCTTAGTTGCCGACTGGGAATGCGTTGGCCGTCGCGACTATTACTGTAATTATTAGGGTTAAGAGTAGGGTAGGTGTCCCTGGACTTGAAATAAGGTACTGCCCCGGCATTGGTCTGGAGGGACTGTGAAAACCCACACTCAGGATAGCCGCTGTCAGCGCCCGGATTCGAACCTCCGATCTGTAGACTTGCTGTAGGCCCCAATCACGGTCATTGGTGAACTACACCGCGGGGTCTTACTTGAAGGTGTGAGAGCTTTTACTTCAACATCAGAGAGTCTTTTCTATAACCACTATATGTCAATGGTCACCAAATTTTTACTCCATAATATCCCAAAAATAATCACCCAAATGGTCTATCCTATAACTCAATAATTTGGACCTAATTTTTGCAGACTTTTCAGGAGGAGGGCCCCCGGACCCCACTCTGAGCTTGGTGATATTCCATACACCAAGATCCCCGGTGTGCCCACTCCCCCATACTCTTGGCTTGAATCCGCCCATAATGGTCACCAGTCATAGATAGGATTCAGGATTTTTAGGAGAACCTGGCTCTAGTTTTGCTTACTGCAAAGCAATATTAAATTATAAGAAATCCACTGACTGCCAATTACAAAATATAGTTAAAATTTACTGTTTCTTCTTTTGTGAAAACAATCACTGATCAGCTGCAATCTACTGATAGCACATAATAACTTGAGTTAAGTATGAGTACTGTATACCTGTGGTTAATTATGAAAATGTATTTTGCTTTGTTTAATTTACAAAGATGTCTGATCGCCGTTCAACCAAAACACTTACCTACCAGTGTTTAGGCTTAGACCCAAGGGCGTGACTCTTCAAGGGCAGCAAATTTTAAGAATGTCAACATAAAAACTCTATATGTAAAGCGTATTTTAAAATACGTCATGACTTTTTGTAAAAATCATGTTTTTATTATGAAAAGAGATTACGTCATATGTCACTGAGGCCGTAACAGTGTAGAGTATACCCTTTCCACCTCTTTTAACATGCAGTTCATTGAGATGAACTTCCTGTGGGTCTTATGACGTAGGGATAGAATTGAGGACGAAATGAATGTACGGGTTAAAACGATGAATCATGGAAAATAAGCATAGAATCACCGACGGTGGAATTTTAACCCACCTGTTTCCGAGTTAATGGACAACATCTTTTTTCGATGTGAGTATTTTCCCAAAGCTAAATACTGTAAAAGCCATGCAATTACTGGTCCGGTAAATGCAACTTTTTTCAAATTTGTGTGCGACAAACGAGCATATTGCTTTTACGAGTATCACTGAAGTTCTAAAGTTATTGATATCAAATAGGATCTGCAGAACTTTAAATCTGAACATTGTGTATGCATACAGTGTTACCTCAACGAGACAAATTTAGATTTGTCAAACGCCAAAACAGTATAGTGAATTTAATGAAAATTATTACGGTACCTAGTTTTCGATGGCTTTAATCTGATATTATTTTTGTTAATTGAAAATAATGCATTAGTACGCGCTTGTCAGGTATAAACATTGAATTTGCAAATAATTTTGGATGCATTCATCCACTTTCAATATTGTAAATTTTACATACCACCATTAACTTATTTATATTGATAGTAATTCACGCTCTGCTTATGATAATAAATATAGCCTGGATTTAGTGGAATATATAATTGAAATATTATTATTATTATTATTATTATATATGAATTGTAGCCAATGGTCATATCAGGACATTTCAATTGAACGCCCGAGGTCTCGACAACAAATTCAATTTCAAGTAGTTCCAACTTTGGCTACCAGACGCCACTGTCACTGACACCCAGCGGGGAACGTTGGAACTTGATAGAGCGTTTCTAACCAAATAACCTACAAATGTTGGCTACACACTACCAATATTGTCATGACATGGACCCGCTGGCTTTACTTCCCCTCCGAATAAAGGAATGCTGGAGGATTTTAATGCTCTTAAAAATCCGACGACTTCGACCGGGTTTAAACCCGCGATCTTGGGCATTGTAGTTCAGCATGCTACAATAATAATAATAACAAAAATAATAATAATTATTATTATTATTATTCTTTCATCGATTCGGCCAACTAGGGACCACGTCAGTTCAACTGTCTCTTCTTCCGAGCTCTAACTACCGCCCAGTGTTCCCTCATTCGTCTCCGGTGTTGTTATTTTCTCTCTTGGGACCACACCTTCCCTGTCTTCAGCTTCGGCTTTTCCTGGAAACCTTTGTGCGTATATTATTATTATTATTATTATTACTACTATTGCTTGCTGGCTATTTATGTTCTTGTAATTGATTTCGTGATGAACATTTAGTGCAAATAAAAAAAATTGCAAAATCAGTTTGTGCAAATTTGCGAGGATTTTACAGAATTTGGTTTTAGAGGGGGGCCCGGGAGATTCCAGCCCCAGGGCCCGTCGTCGCTCTCCATGGCCCTGCTTCTCGACGGTCTGTGTAGAAAGAGCCTCGTTTCCTCGCGTCTCCTAGCCTTCTCGGTTAGATTTCCCTCGTAAATCTGACTAACTAGCCTCCAACCGCTATGAATATTAACAAATTCATACATAACTTCTCTCTCAGTCTTTCAATTTAAAATCTGTTTTGCCAATTAAATTTCTTTTTCTCTGCTGGTGAATTCAATGTGCAACACTCTTATAAAATATTAAAATAAAGATTTTAATATTTATTCCTTCCTTAGTATTCAAACTATTCTCCCATTGGTTCTTGCTTAAAAAGTGGCGCGCCCCCTGCCACGCGCTAGCTTCTCCCACTCTTGATACTGGCGTGTGTCGTGACCTCAATGCCACCTTCGCTCCCCCTCCCGTCAAAACAGGTTTCTCGCCGCGCACCTCGTAAAAAGTGTCGACTTTGCAGAACAGTATCTCTTTCATTTATACATGGTTAAAATTTTACCAAATCTTAAAATCTCCATTATTCATGAAATAAAATTATTTCTTCAGACGAAATTTTTCCCAAATGCTTGTATTAACGTTCTCTTCCATCTGGACTGCTAATTTAGTCGAAAATTCCAAATTTAAAATATGCCATTTTTCTGATGTGGTCCTTGGTTCATACCTCACCCTGTCTTCTCCTCTCTCCTAGACATGATTTCGAGTGCATTTCCCCATTCGACCTTAATAGCAAGTATAAGAATGGACTTTCTGTTACTACATATCGTTACAAATCATAGATATGCTGTCGAAATTGTGTCTCTATTGAATCTTGGGGTAAAATCTCTTTAGCTTAGAATGATTGTATTTCCCTTTTTTCGGCTCCTCTCTCTCGTATAACAATTCTTCATCGGTAACCTCGTATAGTTCGTTGATGGCGATCTCATGCCTCGTTATTGTGTGATTTACGTCTTCATCTACTTGCGTTTCTGATTTGGCGGTTTTTTTTTTTGTCCATTCCTGTCGTGGTTTTGGCCTTCACGACTGATTCCTGGTTGAGGTTCGTCACTCACTTGTGCCTGTTGTTGGGGTTGTTCCTTTCTCTCTCCTCTATCTCTTTGATTTCTTCTGTAATCTTGGCTTTCTCTTTCTTCATAGTATCTTTGAACATTCCCATCATCTCTCCATCTGCTCCTCTGATAGTTGTTCCTCGGTTGTTGTTGTTGTTGCTGCTGTATAGGACGTCTCTGTTGTTGTTGTTGGTTGCCATCGTTCCAGTTCCTATATCTGGAATACCTTCTTTGTTCTCCTTCATTCTGCCTGTCGGGGTAGTTATTTCTTTGAAATCCCCTATTAATATAGCTGTTATTTTGGTATCTGGACCCCCTTTGTTTGTCGTTCCAGTACCTATTTTTATATGGCCAACCTTCTCTGGCTCTATTGTAGCCTGGATCATACCTAGTCCTACTATAGTTGTTATGTCTTATTGGTCCAGTCCTAGCTGGTGTTACATCAGTCTGTTGTTGCTGATCAACTAACACTGTGTGTACCTCTCTGTTTTCATGTCTGTTTCTCGTATTCGGACTGTTGGTTTGTCCTTGAGATTGCGCTATAGAACTTGTGTGGTCTAATCTTCGCAGCAACTCAGCCATGTCTTCTAAAGTTTTGACATTGGACGATATCAGGTGTTTCCTAACCTCGGCTGGTAACTGTCTGAATATGACGTGTATCAGCTCCGGTTCTGCCAATGGTGTATGAAGATGTTGCAGGCGGGCTAATTGGTTCGTGAAGTAGCTCGCGTAACGTGTCGGTACAGAGTAAGGATATTTCTTCGAATATACACTGACCGGCACGAAAAACGCAACACACAATAAATGATGTGTAATCATTGTGTAATTATCTATTTAATCAAAGTGAAGCTTTTGAACCTAATTTTTTCGATGGGATATGTTATTGTCGTTGCTTTGAGAGCAAACAATGAAGCGTCGATTGTTGATTGCACTAGCCTCAATTGTTTTTTCCCGCGCAACCTGGAAAACACATCACTGGATGTGAGCCAATAATGTGTTCCCGCTCTTATAGCGCTCATTGTTGTACTTTGCATTGTTCTGTTTTCAATCACACGTGTTTGTAGGACCTTTCTGAAATCATCGTAATCAGCTTTCTAGAGCAAACATGCCGTTAAGCCCTGAACAAGCTGCAAAAGCTGTTGCTTTGGTGGAAGATGGTCGCAGCATGCATTATGTTGCAGAAGTGTTGAAAACTACACCTTCCACGATTTCCAGAACCGTACGAAGGTACAGGGAAACTGGAGGCTTTGCAAGAAGACCAGGAACAGGCCCGAGAAGAGCAACATCGGAGAGAGATTACCGCTTCTTACAACTTCAAGTTCTCCGCGACCGTCACACCACTGCCATTGAAACACGAAATCGACTCCACCGAGTTCGAGGGGTCGATGTTAGTGAGAGAACCGTCCGAAGAAGATTGGAAGAAGCCAATCTTCAGCCCAGAAGACGAGCTACAGGCCCAGAACTCACCAGAGAAAATCGCGCAGCTAGACTACGTATCACAAGAGAACATCATGGCTGGACAGTACAACAATGGGAACAAGTATTGTTCACCGATGAGTCGCGATTTGGCCTCCGATCACCTGACGGAGGAGAGAGGGTCTGGAGAAGGCCAGGGGAAAGGTATTCCCCTTGCACATTCTCATTCAGGACGCCTTTTCAGGGTGGTTATGTGATGGTGTGGGCAGGAATCACTATGGCTGCGAGGACGGATTTGGTCTTCGTGGAGCATGGGAGTCTTACCGCACATCGGTATGCGGAGGAAATCCTTCTGGAGCATGTTGTGCCTTTTGCTCCATTTATTGGTGATGATTTCACACTAATGCAAGACAATGCACGCCCACATGTTGCGAGAGTTGTTGTAGAGTTCTTGGGTGAAGCAGGGATTCATGCTATGGCTTGGCCTGCTCGAAGCCCTGATTTGAATCCTATTGAGCACGTTTGGGATCGGCTGGGGAGAAGAGTCCGTCAGTGCTATCCAGAGACCCTACAGGACCTACGGAACGCCCTCCTGGAAGAATGGGAGATGATTCCTCAACAGGACATTACAGCATTAATCAGGAGCATGCCTGAAAGGTTGAATGCGGTTATTGGTGCAAGGGGTGGCAATACACTCTTTGAAGATGCGAACAGAGGTCTCCGAGCTCTGTGAAGTGTATAAGATCAAATCAGAAGTGCATTACCTTTATGAGCTTAATCAAAATTTCCTGATCGTTAGGCGCTTTTTCCTTGAAGTGTGCATCTCTGGCTTAATTTATTAAATTTGTTTATAATTGTCTTTTATTTTTCATTGTTAGACACCTACATGGGACCGTAGTACAATATTTCATCATCATATAGCAGATTAGTGTTATAAAAGTGTCATAAATTTAAAATACATTTCAGTTCTTGTGAGAAATTGAAGTGTTGCGTTTTTCGTGCCGGTCAGTGTATTTCTGCCCTGATGTCTTGTTGCAACTTTTCGCTCCAGAATCGTTTTAATAATGCTTCAGCGAATTCCTCAAACGAAGTATAGGTATATCTAAATGCTCTATGCCAAATTAGCACTTCCGCTGATAAGTACTTCTCTACTACTCTCATCTCTCTCTCTCTCTAGGAATTTTATTCTCCTCCAGGTAGTAACGCATGTCTCTTAAAAATTCAACGGCGGTAACGTTTCCTTCCCCCGTGAACTTATCTGGTTTCTCTTCATGGCTCTTAATCACTACCACGTTCTGAGTGTTCCTACTGGGAATCTGATCGTATGTCCTCCCTACCGTGTCTGGTTCTCTTATGTTCCTCTCAGCGTGTTCTGTTCCAAAAGTGTTATAGCGTGACCTACTAAACATTGGAGTGTCTACGCTCTCCTTATCCTCTTCCTGTTCACCTTGGCTGTATCCTAGTCTATGCAATTCTCCTCTCATTTGACTGTCTCTCTCTTTAAAGAATTCGCGTAGATCTTTTTTCATGCTAGATGTGTCCCTCATCGACAGTGCTCTCATCTGTTCGTTGAGATCACCTATCTCTTTCTCCTGTTTAGACTTGACCTTAGCTATTTCAGTATTAACCTCTTCAACTAATTGTCTAATCTTATCTAATTCTTTAAGTTTGATTCTATTGGTTTTGCTCGTAATTTCGCTAATTGTTGTAACATGGGATTCCTCTAAAGAGTATATTCGTTTCGTTAATTCCTCTCGCAACCCAGTTACATGAACATTAGTCTTACCCTCTATGTCCTTAACCTCTTTCATTATCTTACCATGTATTTCATAGATGTACTCACTGCTACTCTTTAACACACCTTCCTTCAATTTGAACACAGCTTCAACAATACATTTGTTTATATCCACATTTATGCCCTCAGGTATCAATTGTTGTTGATTTGTTACATTTTGTTGGAGCTCACCAACTGTACCAGTTAAGGTAGTCAGCTGATTCTGCAACTCACCTTGGGACCCTGAAATTGTGTTGAAGTGGTTTGTGTTGTCAACCTTTATAGTATCTATGCTATTTTGTAGATTTTGCTGTAGCAATTTTAGTCGCTTCTCTGCATCTGCTTGTGCCTTTTTCTGTTTCTCTCTGGCTTCGTTTTGTGCCAGTCGACTCCCTTCCTGAGCTAGTCTACTCATTTCCTGTGATACTCTTCCTTCATTCTGCGCCTTCTCTAGAGCATTCTTTATCTCCTCCTGTGCTTTCTTCGCTTCTTCTTTTGTCCTTTCTAACTACATTTTAATCTCTTCCTGTACCTTTTTAGCTTCTTCTTGCGCCAGTCTACTTTCTTCTTGTGCAAACTTGCTCTCTTCCTTCAAAGCTGCTATAGTATCCTTAATCTCTTTCCCTATCTTTTTAGTGTTTTCATGTGTAATAGTGTGTAGGGCTTCAACTTCGGCAGTTAATCCTGCCTGACTGGTCCTCATCTGCTCCAGTATCGACCTTATGTAGGTCATGTCCTCAGACGACATAATTTTATACAATGAGAAATATATGGGAAGTATTACCATACTAATCACAGCGAAATTCCAGAATGGCCAACATTTATAATTTCTTACGAAATACTCACGCATTCCGTAGATATGTTCTCCTACCTTACCTACGTCAATACTAACGTTAACAGTATCTATCACTATCAATTACCTAACACTGAACTTGCTTCAACTCTTAATTCTAACCAAAATTTATTTAAATATGACATCACTTTACATTTATCGTTATATTCGAACAAAAAGTCTTTCGCCGGAACAATGCAATGTTTGCCTCACAACGAATTGTACTCCACATATCAAACAACGGGAATTCATCTCCTCAACTTGTTAGATTGGGATCGGTAATTAAAATACAAACAAAACACGACTGTGTCGTACACCAAACATGCTTAAAATAGCCGTGATTACGAAATATCACCTAGTGTAACAAATTCGACACGACCGCAGGTCACTCAGCACTGGGAATTCAAATTAACAAATTCGATAGACCCATGCATTCGACAACGTCGAAGCCACACTAGTTGGGCGACCATCAATTAGATATGTTATATATGCGCCCGAATTCCTATAGAGCACAGTCCCAAATCCGCACAGAAGGTAAAAGGATCGTGCGAATGTCAACACCCGGCCATGAGTTAAACAACTCTCACCGGACTGATGACTAGGGAACCCTAGGAACACATATATACATCTCTAACTATACTACTAACTAGTTGCATACAGTACAGAAAATATAAACAAATAAAGGTAGAGCATTAACGAGCAACTCGGCACTCCGGCGTTAAGATAAGTCGTCGATCATCTGCGTGCATCTAGCTAGCGGTATCGTTCTAGTGTAATTAAGCATTGAATCAAAGAAACAGTTCTAAAAAACTCAGCAAGAATAAAAATGTTCTTGCCATTTATTAATAATGAAATGTATCACATGACAAAAATCTTCCCTTCACCAAAATATAAAATAAAATAATTATATGTGCCTCACTTAGGCCTGTTGCGTTCAATAAGGGCCTTTTTGCATCTTTATACTGTTTTAACAAATATCTCTTGCTTAGCAACATGTAATTAAACACAGAGTTTAATTACTGACAGTAATGTCTGTCCTACTTGTTTACTAAATATTTATGCTTTAACGCTCATCGCAACAAATATTCTGCCTACATAATACATTCGTTAAAGTCTTCAATTTTAATCTTATATTCCTAAATATACTAGAATAATAATTAATACTAAAATAATAACGTATTTACACTTTATACAGAATCGCGTCCCGCACGATATAAAAATGACTGTCTCTAATACATTAGAGTTCATTTTATCACTTTCCTCCTGTCTGATCATCCTCCTTTTACGTGTATTTCCAACTTTCTGCGTATGTCACACAATAAACTAGTCAAAATAGGTGTCTGTGTGTCAATTCCATGTGAATCATAAATACGAACAGTAAAGTTAATATTTCATCACTTAGTGTACAACTCTGGTATTTCAATAATAAATTAAAAAAACTAACAATGCAAGACTTTTCAGATAAGCTATTCAACCAAAAATCGAGTGTGTGTGTGGCATGAATCCTCACTCCCACACTCGTATTACCTCCAAATACAACATATGACTTCTCTTCCTCATCACAAAATATTACAAAACCTTTCTTCAATAACTCACGTAGCATATTATCGCGTCTTTAGTTACGCCTTTCATTAATACAAATACACTTCATCAACTTCCCTTTCTTTTAGCACGTTCACAAACTTATACCTTTCCATATCAATTACCTTCATCAAAGTATGATATTTAGTATTCCTACTAGAGATTACGACTGTAACAACTTTCATGAATACGTCTCTCTCATTCCTGCAAATTCCTCTATCGATTATACATCTCGTGCTATGTCCAAATACTTTCTACATAATTCCTTCTTCACTTCACATATTACATTGTTACAATTCATCGCTTAATTCTGAATTCCAAGTCTGCCTGTGTCTGTTACAAAAATAACAATAATCTTCCCTCACGTTCAAGTTCATAATACATATTTATATCTCTCCTTCCATCTGACAGTATCATTACTTGAAAGACTGTTACTGAATAGAATTGCTCCTGCAATTGAGCAAGAGATTCCTGTTGAACAAGCTGGATTCCGCCCAAAACGAGACTGCTCTGATCAAGTCCTTGCCTTAACTACATATCTAGAAATTGGCTTTGAGAAGAAACTTAAAAGTGTTTCTGCCTTTCTGGACCTCTCAGCGGCGTACGATACTGTCTGGAGAAAAGGACTTCTCCTCAAACTCATGAAGTCAGTCCCTTGTCTTAAAACAGTGACTCTCATCAGCAACATGTTAAGTAATAGACTATTCCAAGTTCACAATGAAAGTGCCAGAAGCAGGTTCCATACACTCAATAATGGTCTACCTCAGGGTTCAGTTTTATCCCCTATGCTATTTAACTTATACATTCATGATCTGCCAGAAACGGTATCCCGTAAATTCATCTATGCGGACGATATAAATCTTACAGTCCAGTGCACCACTTTTGATGAAGCAGAGGATTTACTGAGTGAAGACCTTAAGAAGATGAATGTTTATTTCAAAAAGTGGCGGCTTCAACCAAGTCCTTCTAAATCTGAGGTAACCACATTTCACCTTAACAACCTTCAGGCGAACTACCAACCTAGAGTGAAGTTCGGGAACCAATATCTGAAGTACAACAGCTCCCCTAAGTACTTAGGAGTGATATTGGACAGGGCATTAACTTTCAGACAGCATATTGCAAAAACAGCAGCAAAATTAAAAAGCCGTAATAACTTACTAAGTAGGTTAGCTGGAACATCATGGGGCGCTGATGCCAACACACTCAGGACTACTGCTTTGGCTGTCGTTTACTCTCCAGCTGAATACTGTGCAAGTGTTTGGTTGAACAGCTCACATTGCCAACTGGTTGATATTCAACTCCGGCAGACAATGCGGATTATCTCTGGCACTCTACATTGCACTCCCTCACAGTGGCTACCTGTACTGTGTAATATTGTTCCTCCTCCCATCAGGAGACAGCAAGTTCTTTCCCGCCTGTGGCACAGAATTATGAATAATGAAGTTCTCCCAATCCACCAAGACGTCAATCAACCTTCCACATCCAGGTTGAAATCACGGAAACCAGCCTACAAGACGGCTATGGAACTTACTTCAGCTCCATTCAACCCCCGAAATACATGGAAAGTTGAATGGTCTACCTCTTCACCTCGTGGCCTAATTGAAGTACTTGATCCTACCATCAAACTACCTGGATTCCATCTCCCTCGAGCTGTCTGGTCCCGTCTGAACAGAATTCGATGTGGCACTGCTCGAACTAGATCAGCCTTACATCAGTGGGGTTGGATAGACTCGCCTCTTTGTGATTGTGGATATGAAGTGAAAACCATCAAGCATGTCGTGCAGGAGTGCCCTCTATATATGTACTCTGGGAACTTAGAAGAGCTCCGTGCAGCCACTCCACAAGCCCTTGAATGGATTCAAGACCTGGCAGCCCATATATGAAGGGTCCTAATGCTGTAAATTGTTTATTTGAAAATTTATATTTACTAATTACAGTACTGTCTTGTAAGCATCATACGCTAAATAAATAATAATAATTTCATGATAAATATACATCCATAACATTTGATAATAACATTTCTCGTTCAGTTATGCCTTTCAACTATCGCATACTGTTCCTTTCCGTACATCAAAATTCTGGGTTTTACAATGTCATTCCATTACTAGCATACAAAAGTTACCTCTATGCCAATATAGAGCACTTCTGTTAACTTTATCGTTCTATACATCTTATTTCGTTCCTGAAATGAATAAACTCTCCACTTATGAGATTCTCTGACTTCCCTTTTCTCACTTCAAGTAATAAGCTATTCACTTTCATCAAACAACTGACTGTATTCTTTCTCTGATACATTACTGATTTATTTCTCACAAAATTGTGCTTCATTACTCTTGTTTTAATACAAATATATTATCGTTCTTCAACATTTCCACAAATATACAAAATTCTCTAAGATTTCATCAAATCTACTAAGTTCACCAATATTACAGTAAATCTGCGGAGTTTTCCAATGTTACAATAAATCTACGGAGTTATCCAATGTTACAACTAGTCTACGGAATATACGTTCGCAATCGCAACGAAATCGTTCGTAAGAAATATTTTAACGCTCTAAAATGACAATGACAAATACTAACGATGTCTAATATCATCGATCAAGACTTTAAAATACGTCCAAATGACGTATGAAAATAACTATCGCATTTTACAAAAATTTACTAACACTTTCAAGACAATAATAACATAGGTTATAAATGCAAATATTTTGGTCAATGCTGGAATAACGTGTACAAAGTCTAACTACAGATATGGAATATATGCACTTTTCTACCTGGTTTCTGAGATCGTTGGTGACAAACCTGATGACCTTGGTGTCTTCGTAACGTTACCATATGGTTTCCGGAATGCTCCATGCTGCTCCAGTCTGGCTTGGTTACATCACCACGGCCTTGCTTGGACTGCAGTACAGTTGAACGACCTGGTGGGCTGTCTTCAGAACAGGTATCAGGTGACTCCCCGCTCGTGACCCACTTCTCTCCTGCAAGATGACGGCACGTCCTCGCCACTGCTCTGCTGCTGGCCTCGCATCCATCAGTCCTGGGTTCCTTGTGGTCTCCCTCACGCATCCGCTCGTCTTCTTCTTCTCAGATCTAGATGTTCTTTGAAGTCGGTAGATTGCATGGTTCTTTCCATCATGAAAGATCACCTCCATGTCGTGAAATTCCATTGTAGTAGCTTGCTACGTTATGTTAGCGAAACTGCGGTGGTCTGCAGTTCGCTTTGCATACTGCTATGTCATCCTGGTCATTTCTGGATCTCGCCGGTCCAGTATAGTGCTATCTTCCCAACATGGTGAATTTAAAACATCATTCTCATCGCACAATTGTTTGTAGTCGTAGTTCTTCCCCTTCGACCTGAATTCTTAATCATTCTTATACAGACTGTTGAAC
This sequence comes from Meconema thalassinum, assembly GCA_946902985.2. Classification (NCBI taxonomy): domain Eukaryota; kingdom Metazoa; phylum Arthropoda; class Insecta; order Orthoptera; family Tettigoniidae; genus Meconema; species Meconema thalassinum. The sequence goes on along the minus strand of OX336388.2, from coordinate 595,064,738 downwards.
TTCCAATGGTTTAAGTCTCCCTTCTTCAGACTTTCGTTCTGCGTAGTTACGTGTTCGAGGTTCAGTTTGTAACTTGCAACGTTTTCTACCGTCTTAGATTTCTTCTTTTAGAATATGATGAATAACTTTCTCAATACTGTAGACTTGTAATATATTACTTGTTCGTTTTCATTTCTGCTTGTTTCATCTTGAAGTCTTCAGTTCACAAAACCTTTGTCTAATACTTCTGAAGAGTAAATACAATATACGTCTTGTCTTCTCGACGGTCTGTGTAGAAAGAGCCTCGTTTCCTCGCGTCTCCTAGCCTCCTCGGTTAGATTTCCCTCGTAAATCTGACTAACTAGCCTCCAACCGTTATGAATATTAACAAATTCATACATAACTTCTCTCTCAGTTTTTTCAATTTAAAATCTGTTTTGCCAATTAAATTTCTTTTTCTCTGCTGGTGAATTCTATGTGCAACACTCTTATAAAATATTAAAATAAAGATTTTAATATTTATTCCTTCCTTAGTATTCAAACTATTCTCCCATTGGTTCTTGCTTAAAAAGTGGCGCGCCCCCTGCCACGCGCTAGCTTCTCCCACTCTTGATACTGGCGTGTGTCGTGACCTCAATGCCACCTTCGCTCCCCCTCGCGTCAAAACAGGTTTCTCGCCGCGCACCTCGTAAAAAGTGTCGACTTTGCAGGACAGTATCTCTTTCATTTATGCATGGTTAAAATTTTACCAAATCTTAAAATCTCCATTATTCATGAAATAAAAATATTTCTTCAGACGAAATTTTTCCCAAATGCTTGTATTAACGTTCTCTTCCATCTGGACTGCTAATTTAGTCGAAAATTCCAAATTTCAAATATGCAATTTTTCTGATGTGGTCCTTGGTTCATACCTCATAAATAAATAAATAACCTCATCCTGTCTTCTCCTCTCTCCTAGACATGATTTCGAGTGCAGTACCAGTACGAATAACTTATATATCGTAGACCGTATAGGCCTGTATCAGACATTAATAGAAAGCAATGGAGCCCAGATGTTCTGGAAAATTGATATGGGTAACATCCTTACTGTATCCGTGCAGTGAAGTATTCCAGTAGCAGAATTAGGCCATACTTACGTAAAATAGGAAATATCCGTTGTTTTATTGCTTCGATTAGTACAGCCGAACACTGAACATACAGCAGGCATCGCTGCGGAAATTAATCTGCAGTAGATTTCAGCCTAGTAACACAAACGACAATAGAAATCACAATTCACTGAACTCTTCCCTCGCAATCTGCTGACTGAATGTTTTGACTCGATGACTCCGGAAAACATGGCTGACGTTCTTACCAACATCTTCCGCTAAGAGCGCTGTGGACGGTCCCTTAGCCTCTCTATAGTATCTTTAAAGCTCATTGGTGTGGACGTACCTTAACAGACCACGGTTGTTGCGTCACCCGCAACGAAATAAAAATATTCACAAGAATATAACAATTGAATGTTATGTACCTTTGCTCCTTTTGAACATTCAGCTGCCTCGAACAGTGTTGTCTGCCGCTTGCGTGTCTTTGCTGCTTCCACGTTGTGGCGGCTAGAAATGTGCTTTTTTACGGCATCAGAAGTTTCCCATAGTATTATTTTATTGCAAAAGGTACAGAGCATTACTTCTCCAGACCTCTTCAATCCGTCCTGCGAGAACTGTTTTATTAGTTCATCTGACAAGGGGAGGATACGATGCATGGGACACCGATTCGAACCATCTTTAGTACACCTTAGGGCATGACTAGGCGTATACCAGGTACAAGTAATAAGGTGCGCTTCTCAGTCGATTCCGAGAAATTAATTATAAATTATTCGTAATTGCGGTTCGGCGTTCATGTACGCTGTACGCTAACATGAAGCCAAGGAGCGTGTGGTGCAGCGGTAAGAGCCCTGCTTCGTTAAGCGTGGGATCACTGGATCGAATCCCACCGGTGAGCCTTTTTGTTTTGTTTTGTTAACATACGCAATTTGTACAACTGTGTCGTGAATAATGTTCATTTTGCAGTCAATTGTAATAACGTGTTTTGTGAGCGGGTAAAGGGATTCTGAAATCATCGTATGGGGGTCAATGTTTGTGACATTACATACTGTAGAGTATCGGCATTGCAAATACATTAGTATTATACACGGTCAGGTGTATTCTATCATATGTATACATATTTTATACATTGAAGGCCCAGTCTGTTCCATTCATTGCAAGTAGGGGGATGAGGCCGATTCTAAATAGTGACACGAGCCACTCGGCTACGCTGACCTATTATGTGGATTACTCGCGACCCCATGGTCCGATTTTGACATGCGACATATCGTTGGACTCGGGTTGACGCCCTCTTTCCAATGGACCACTCATTTCAACCCCTAAATAAAACCTATCCCTACTAGGGGGTGACATTTTAATTTTTTAGTGAAAGTCTCTTTTCAAATGCGACATGTATAAGGTGCGCTGCTAAAATGAACCTGAATGTTGTTGCTCATACAGCGCATGCGTTTTGCTGGATGCCGCTATGGTTGAACATTTTTGTTTTTGTTTTGTACGCATGCGCACTTGGGATTTTTGTAAGAGGGCGAGCTCTTTGAAAAAAATGATTGATAAGAAGGGGTTTTGGTGGTGAGGAGAGAGCCAGATAGTCGCCTACTTTCCTACGAAGTTTGCCGATATCTCTCGAACGCAAGGGCGGATTTGGACGTGTGACGTGTCAAATCGCTTGTCTCGAAGCCCTATATATGTTATTAATAGGTTAAAGTTTTGAGAATGAGGGAAACAGGCTTTTTGGGGGTAAAACCGTGATTTTAGCCTTTTTCCGATATTTCACGAATGCCTGGTCGGATTTTGTCCTATGACGCGTCAAATGGCTTGTCTAGAAACCCTGTTTATTTTGGTAATAGGTTAAAGTGTTTGAGAATGAGGGAAACAGAATGTTTTGGGGTAAAACCGTGATTTTTAAACTTTTTGCTATATCTCGCGAACCAATCATGCTAGAGGCGTGTACGACGGGTCCAAGGACTCGGGCTGACGTCCTCTTTGCTATGGACCACTCGTTATATTTAAAAAAAATTGGAAACTCGATTTTGGGGTAAACACGTGTTTTTTGTGATTTTTGCCGATATCTCACAATCCAATAACGCTAGAGACGTGTACGAGGTGTCCTAAGACTCGGGCTAACGCCCCCTTTCAAATGTGGTAGATATGTTTTCCAAAAAATAATTCACAAAGGGCCTAACGCCATACATGTTGAAAAAACTTTTTCTTTATCTTTACCTGTTTATAATGTCCATCAAGCGTGGTGGTTGAGAGAGACGATACTGCTGGGTGTGTGTGTTTCAACGAACCTCTCGCTAACCACAAGGACCATGCTTAATAGAACAATCGCTATTTCGACGGGTCGATGTATGACAGAGCGAGCGTGCGTTTTTCTGATATTTTACCTTGAACGTGTAAACGGTGATGAGAACTTGGTTCTATGTTGGTCGAAGCGAGTACAGAAAACAAACTTGCAGACGAGCAGGAGGTGAATGTCATTTGAGCTTATTGGAAGGCGTTGATCTGACTTGGCAACAGGTGCAATGGAAGAAAGACAATGACGCTTGAAGGTGAAATAATCTGACCATCGTGGTGGCAGGGAAGAGCGAATACACGTGTGAGATGACGTGTACGCTAAACAAGTTACATCCTGTTTGCTTCGTACATGACAAAATGCAAGTTCATGTGACATTTGATTCGCCACAGGTGTTCACTTTGGGCGTTAGCTGTCCACGTGACCGATAACAGAATGTTCAAAGCGTGGGAAAAAATGATTATACATGCAACGTAGCATATATAAAGACATGTCGTTATCATTTCCACTCTCACTTGGGTGGACTACCTTTGAACACATTGCGTTGCGTGAAACACTTGGTCTTGTTTAACAGTTTTGGTGTTGGTGGAAAATACTTAACCTTGTTGTGGGGTAGGTATATATATATATATATATATATTTATTCATTTATATATTTATTGATTTATATATATATATATATTTACATGCAATTATTTATTGCTTAGGTAATTAATGATTTTTTTAATTTATTTGTTTGCAGATAACCGGTATACCTTTACATGTCTGAGAGAGAAGAAACCATTGCACTTTTGAGTCCACTAGAAGGAAACAGCAAGAAGCCACTGCAAGTAAAGGTGGGATTATTTCTTTAAACTAACTTGTTTCATTTTTTGTTTGTTTTATATTTCATTTTATGAAATGCATGTATTAACCTGAATTTTGGTATTTATAACGGTTTATTTTATTTATTTTTAGAAACTTGGAAAGAAAAGCCTTACTGCCGTAGCAGTCGCTGAAAACCCGAGACGCAGTCAAGTGCAATCATTGTTTCCAGGCAGTGAACTATTTAAAACTCAGGTAAGCCTAACATAAAATGCTATTCCATTTTACCACTACTGAAAACTCGTAGACAAAAATTTCATTACCTGTACATGACTAGGACGATGATTGCTTTCTTGATTAATGACTATGTATTGGCAACCGGTACAAGACCATATTGGTTGTTTACCGGGTAAGTACAAGGCCATATTGGATTTTGTAAAAAACAAAAATTTTAATTTAACTGACATGTCGTCCCTATAATAATAATAATAATAATACTAATATCGTATGGCCTCGGGTGCCGGGTGCAAGATTTGTTATTTGACACACAGAGGGTAGCTTGCATGTCGAATTTAGTTGTTCCTTGACTATGAATGTCATGGAGGTTACATGTTAGATATCTAATATCTTTAAACTCTATGGCGCTTTCTAGTAGAAAAATGAGGAACTTTGTACCCTATGAACTCAATGAATATTCACAGGTTTGAACATGATAATCTGAACAAAATGACATGACATTATTATTTTTTGTTTATGTATTATTTTGTTAAAGGGGAATGTAAATGACTGCAGTTTTATAAAAAGAAAATAAGTACATGGGTTACTGTTAGTGTCGACATACAGTTTATTATAATTTTTATGGTGTTTTGATATATTAATGCCAATTAACGTTAAAGTTTTATTTACAAGTATTGATTGATTGATTGAGTGATTGGTTATTTTGTTTGCTTTTAGGTGTCGTCATGCGCCATTAACGTAATGAACAGACAGTGAACAAGCATACATTGTGCTTTAAAGTACTCTGTGCAACGTTAATAACTTACAATAAGAAAAAGTTTTATTATAACACATGGCGTTAGTACCAAATACAATAAGTGAGCAAGTTGGTTTACCACGTGGGTTAAATTTAAAATCAGAACACGACCGTTGGTTAACATTTGAATCCTGGCCTGTAGGCTTTTTGTCGACACATGAACTTGCAAAAGCAGTTATTTTTACTTGAACCGAGAAGATGTGGTGCGCTGTGTGTTTTGTCGTATTGAACTTTCCCACTGGGAAGAAGGGGATGATCCCTTTAGAGACCATTTGCGATGGTCTCCTTGTTGTCCTTACATGCTTGGAAAACAAGTGGGTAACATACCTGTGTATTCATTTTACCGAACCACAAGACCTTTGGCCGCTACTTACGTTGCTGAATCACAAATAAATAATAACAATGATGTATTACCAGCCATCGGTAGTGTCGATATATGTGGTCCATATGCCATAGACAGTGTTGAATTGGCGTGTGCTTTTGAAAAATTGGGAGTTTGCAAGACTAAAGCACTAGCACACCCAGACTACAGCTCTGTTGAAAAACGTTTAGAATCTTATAAAAATGTTTGGCCATTAATATTAAAACACCTTACCAAACAGCTAAGTGAAGCTGGATTTTTTTATACTGGTGAAGGGGATAAAACAATATGTTTTTATTGTGGATTTGCTTTAAAGGATTGGCAAATGACTGATGACCCTTTAGTGCAACACGCTCGTTGGTTACCAAACTGTAAATACATGGTGTTGCTTAAAGGTCAGGAATTTGTGAACACTATTCGTAAAGAAAACATGATTGCAGCACAAGACATAAAAGTGCCTTTAGAGTTAGAACACGCAGAGCAAATACATAAGGCTGAAAGAAAAGACTTGTCTCACGAACAGATACAAAAGTGTAACCAACAATTATGTAAAATTTGTTATCAAGATGAACTAGGGGTTGTATTTTTGCCTTGTGGACACATGATAGCCTGTGTCAAGTGTGCATTAGAACTCAACACTTGTGCTATATGCAGAAAAGCAGTATCTGCTACAGTTAGGGCATTTCTTGCATAACTAGTATAATTTATTCGCCATGCATAGTGCAAAATCCCTAATTGCACAATATTATTAAAACTGTTTTAGAGTGTAATAGGTATGCTTTTCTTTTGTTTATAGACCACTACAATTAATGTTTTGAATGCTGTGGGACAATCGTGTGGCTTAGAGACAAAGAAGCTCAGCGAATTGCCAACGCATATTCCATTCCGCATTATCAAGATTCGGAAATTGAAAACAGCATATGGTGATCGTGTACTTTGTGTATGTGAAAACTTTGAGACATTTCTGCCTATACGGTTTAATGATATGTCGGAAAGTGTTTTTGATGAAGTCAATAATGCTGTGCAACCTGTACACTTAATTTATGAAGGTTTTAAAAACAATAGGTGCATGATTCGTTTTAATTAAATTTAAAAAAAGTCAAATAATAATGGAAGATATAAGTCATGACAATGGACTGAAAGAAAAAAATATGTGTATAGAATAATAATATCTTAGTGTTTAGTATTGTCTTAAAAATATTATCATGAAACCAAAAAAATGTATATAAAGTTTGTAAATAAATGAAAATAATGGTACAATGTTGTTTTATTTTCTATAGAAGTCAGAATATTTAACATTGCAGAGTATACATGATTATGACAATAAAAAGCACACTTAATACAAGTCTATGCCTTTACGATAGTGTGTTATAGTTTTAAAGACAAAGCTTGTTGTAGATCTTTTTTCTTCCACGGTAAACCATAGGCATGAAAAACGTTATTGTCCTGTTTTGGATCATCATCACTATCATAATCATAAGCAGCATGATCTATATCACTATTATTATAATCACTATAATTATCCTCAACATTATCCTCAACATTTCTAAAACCAGTTAAATATTCCTGGTCCTCTTCCTGTTCCTCTTCCTCTACAGTGTCCTCATGTAGAGTCTGCGTGGCTTTTGATAATGTTAAGGGTTTTTTGAACATTGAATTATTTTCAATAGTAGTATTGTTTTGTAGCACTTGCTTTTTAACATTTTCATGATTTTCTGTTGACAGCAATAGTGTTTCATGCAGTACACTACATTGATGATCACTGACAATTAAAACCACACTATTTTTGCTTTCTAGCTCACTGCGACATTGTTTTGAACATTGTATTGTACAACGCCAAATAACAGTTCCATTTTTATTGGTTCGTTTCACAATGTATGAATATCCTTTATAGAATGCATGAGCCTTACCATACCTAGTCACAGATACTTCCATATCAACTGTCAAGATTAGACTAAGCTCTAGTAAAGACAACTTGGTAATAAGAACAATAGATTAATGTGCGAGCATATATGAGTGCAAATGTGGGAGCATAAAAAAGTTGGAGCAAAAATTGGGAGCAAAAAAGTGGGAGCAAAAATTGGGAGCCAAAAGTGGGAGCAAAAAGTGGGAGCAAAGTGTAAAAGTGAGTGCAAAAGTGGGTTCAAAAGTGAGTGCAAAAGTGAATGTAAAAGTGGGTGCAAAAGTGGGTGCAAGAGTGGGTGTAAAAGTGGGTGCAAAAGTGGGTGCAAGAGTGGGTGAAAAAGTGGGTGCAAAAGTGGGTGCAAAAGTGGGTGCAAAAGTGAATGCAAAAGTGGGTGCAAAAGTGGGAGCAAAAAATTGGGAGCAAAAAGTGGGAGCAAAAATTGAGAGCAAAAAGTGGGATCTGAAGAAAGTAGGAGCAATTATGAGAGTAAATGTGAAAGCAAAAGTGGGAGCAAGTATGGGAGCAAATATGAAAGCAAAAGTGGGAAGCAAAAAGTGAGAGCAAAAAGTGGGAGCAAATATGAGAGCAAAAAAAAAAGTAGGAGCAAGTATGGGAGCAAATGTGAAAGCAAAAGGGGGAGAAAAAAGTGAGAGAAAAAAAGTGGGACCAAAAAGTATAAGCAAAAGTGGGAGCAAATATGAGAGCAAAGAAAAGTGGGAGCAAAAAGTGGGAGCAAAACGTGTAAGCAGAAGTGGGAGCAAACAAGTGTGAGCAAATATGGGAGCAGAAAGAGGGAGCAAATGTGAAAGCAAAAGTGGGAGCAAAAAGAGCGAGCAAAAGTGAGTGCACAGTGTGGGAGCAAAATGTGTGAGTAAAAAGTGGGGTCAAATGTGGTGTTTTACTAAAACAATCTCCCCTAACCTAACCTAACTTCACTCAACCTAATTTCACCTAACCTAACTTCACCTAACCTAACCTTCCAACTCTCAGATCAAAAATTAAATTCTGGCCATAGTCGACTTGGAATCCAAAACCTCTGGGATAACACCCAAGTATACTAGCCACTACACCGCGAAATGGGCAAATTATCATGCAACACAACACAAAAATAAAAAGTTTTCTGCAGTGTAACTCATTGGCTGACAACCATAGTTGAGAATTCAAACCCAAGACCTCAGGACTTTTGTTTTGAACATTATCAGAAATATTATTCCATTTACATTTTGCTGTTGCTTATAGTTATAAGAGTTGGCAGTGATATGGGAGCAAAAGTGAAAGCAAAAAGTGGGTGCAAGCATGGCTGGTTGTAGAGACTTTCATATCAACTAATACACATAAATTAAATTTTAGTAAAGTGACTTGGCTAATAATAATAATAATAATAATAATAATATTAACAGTATAAAAAAATTCAAGGGATTGATATTTTTCAGGGTGTAATTACCAAAGTACTGTCAAGAATAATAATTACATGAACAGATTCCAAGAACTCTAGAGTGCTTTTAAGGTTAATGATTGGCTAGGAGTGAGATAGAGCTAGCTAACCTAAGTTAACCACAGCTCAGTAAACCTAACCTTGTCACATGACATGTTCTACAAGTATAGACTTGCTTTGAGACTGGCTATGACGTCACAGATGAATGGCGGTGGTAGGCTGGACATGACTTTATATTACACAAAAACATTTTCATTTTTGCGACCTGACCTTTAAGCAACACCATGTATTTACAGTTTGGTAACCAACGAGCGTGTTGCACTAAAGGGTCATCAGTCATTTGCCAATCCTTTAAAGCAAATCCACAATAAAAACATATTGTTTTATCCCCTTCACCAGTATAAATAATTCCAGCTTCACTTAGCTGTTTGGTAAGGTGTTTTAATATTAATGGCCAAACATTTTTATAAGATTCTAAACGTTTTTCAACAGAGCTGTACTCTGGGTGTGCTAGTGCTTTAGTCTTGCAAACTCCCAATTTTTCAAAAGCACACGCCAATTCAACACTGTCTATGGCATATGGACCACATATATCGACACTACCGATGGCTGGTAATTCATCATTATTATTATTTATTTGTGATTCAGCAACGTAAGTAGCGGCCAATGGTCTTGTGGTTCGGTAAAATGAATACACAGGTATGTTACCCACTTGTTTTCCAAGCGTGTAAGGACAACAAGGAGACCATCGCAAATGGTCTCTAAAGGGATTATCCCCTTCTTCCCAGTGGAAAAGTTCAATACGACAAAACACACAGCGCACCACATCTTCTCGGTTCAAGTAAAAAAAACTGCTTTTGCAAGTTCATGTGTCGACAAAAAGCCTACAGGCCAGGATTCAAATGTTAACCAACGGTCATGTTCTGATTTTAAATTTAAGCCACGTGGTAAACCAACTTGCTCACTTATTGTATTTGGTACTAACGCCATGTGTTATAATAAAACTTTTTCTTATTGTAAGTTATTAACGTTGCACAGAGTACTTTAAAGCACAATGTATGCTTGTTCACTGTCTGTTCATTACGTTAATGGCGCATGACGACACCTAAAAGCAAACAAAATAACCAATCACTCAATCAATCAATCAATACTTGTAAATAAAACTTTAACGTTAATTGGCATTAAAATATCAAAACACCATAAAAATTATAATAAACTGTATGTCGACACTAACAGTAACCCATGTACTTATTTTCTTTTTATAAAACTGCAGTCATTTACATTCCCCTTTAACAAAATAATACATAAACAAAAAATAATAATGTCATGTCATTTTGTTCAGATTATCATGTTCAAACCTGTGAATATTCATTGAGTTCATAGGGTACAAAGTTCCTCATTTTTCTACTAGAAAGCGCCATAGAGTTTAAAGATATTAGATATCTAACATGTAACCTCCATGACATTCATAGTCAAGGAACAACTAAATTCGACATGCAAGCTACCCTCTGTGTGTCAAATAACAAATCTTGCACCCGGCACCCGAGGCCATACGATATTATTATTATTATTATTATTATTATAGGGACGACATGTCAGTTAAATTAAAATTTTTGTTTTTTACAAAATCCAATATGGCCTTGTACTTACCCGGTAAACAACCAATATGGTCTTGTACCGGTTGCCAATACATAGTCATTAATCAAGAAAGCAATCATCGTCCTAGTCATGTACAGGTAATGAAATTTTTGTCTACGAGTTTTCAGTAGTGGTAAAATGGAATAGCATTTTATGTTAGGCTTACCTGAGTTTTAAATAGTTCACTGCCTGGAAACAATGATTGCACTTGACTGCGTCTCGGGTTTTCAGCGACTGCTACGGCAGTAAGGCTTTTCTTTCCAAGTTTCTAAAAATAAATAAAATAAACCGTTATAAATACCAAAATTCAGGTTAATACATGCATTTCATAAAATGAAATATAAAACAAACATAATGAAACAAGTTAGTTTAAAGAAATAATCCCACCTTTACTTGCAGTGGTTTCTTGCTGTTTCCTTCTAGTGGGCTCAAAAGTGCAATGGTTTCTTCTCTCTCAGACATGTAAAGGTATACCGATTATCTGCAAACAAATAAATTAAAAAATCATTAATTACCTAAGCAATAAATAATTGCATGTAAATATATATATAAATCAATAAATATATAAATGAATAAATAAATATATATATATATATATATATATATATATATATATATATATATATACCTACCCCACAACAAGGTTAAGTATTTTCCACCAACAACAAAACTGTTAAACAAGACCAAGTGTTTCACGCAACGCAATGTGTTCAAAGGTAGTCCACCCAAGTGAGAGTGGAAATGATAACGACATGTCTTTATATATGCTACGTTGCATGTATAATCATTTTTTCCCACGCTTTGAACATTCTGTTATCGGTCACGTGGACAGCTAACGCCCAAAGTGAACACCTGTGGCGAATCAAATTTCACATGAACTTGCATTTTGTCATGTACGAAGCAAACAGGATGTAACTTGTTTAGCGTACACGTCATCTCACACGTGTATTCGCTCTTCCCTGCCACCACGATGGTCAGATTATTTCACCTTCAAGCGTCATTGTCTTTTTGCCATTGCACCTGTTGTCAAGTCAGATCAACGCCTTCCAATAAGCTCAAATGACATTCACCTCCTGCTCGTCTGCAAGTTTGTTTTCTGTACTCGCTTCGACCAACATAGAACCAAGTTCTCATCACCGTTTACACGTTCAAGGTAAAATATCAGAAAAACGCACGCTCGCTCTGTCATACATCGACCCGTCGAAATAGCGATTGTTCTATTAAGCATGGTCCTTTTGGTTAGCGACAGGTTCGTTGAAACACACACACACACCCAGCAGTATCGTCTCTCTCAACCACCACGCTTCATGGACATTATAAACAGGTAAAGATAAAGAAAACGTTTTTTCAACATGTATGGCGTTAGGCCCTTTGTGAATTATTTTTTGGAAAACATATCTACCACATTTGAAAGGGGGCGTTAGCCCGAGTCTTAGGACACCTCGTACACGTCTCTAGCGTTATTGGTTTGTGAGATATCGGCAAAAATCACAAAAAACACGTGTTTACCCCAAAATCGAGTTTCCAATTTTTTTAAAAATATAACGAGTGGTCCATAGCAAAGAGGACGTCAGCCCGAGTCCTTGGACCCGTCGTACACGCCTCTAGCATGATTGGTTCGCGAGATATAGCAAAAAGTTTAAAAATCACGGTTTTACCCCAAAACATTGTTTTCCTCATTCTCAAAAACTTTAACCTATTACCAAAATAAACAGGGTTTCTAGACAAGCCATTTGACGCGTCATAGGACCAAATCCGACCAGGCATTCGTGAAATATCGGAAAAAGGCTAAAATCACGGTTTTACCCCCAAAAAGCCTGTTTCCCTCATTCTCAAAACTTTAACCTATTAATAACATATATAGGGCTTCGAGACGAGCGATTTGACACGTCACACGACCAAATCCGACCTTGCGTTCGAGAGATATCGGCAAACTTCGTAGGAAAGTAGGCGACTATCTGGCTCTCTCCTCACCACCAAAACCCCTTCTTATCAATCATTTTTTCAAAGAGCTCGCCCTCTTACAAAAATCCCAAGTGCGCATGCGTACAAAACAAAAACAAAAATGTTCAACGATAGCGGCATCCAGCAAAACGCATGCGCTGTATGAGCAACAACATTTAGGTTCATTTTAGCAGCGCACCTTATACATGTCGCATTTGAAAAGAGACTTTCACTAAAAAATTACAATTTCACCCCCTGGTAGGGATAGGTTTTATTTAGGGGTTGAAATGAGTGGTCCATTGGAAAGAGGGCGTCAACCCGAGTCCAACGATATGTCGCATGTCCAAACCGGACCATAGGGTCGCGAGTAATCCACATAATAGGTCAGCGTAGCCGAGTGGCTCGTGTCACTATTTAGAATCGGCCTCATCCCCCTACTATTGCACGTCTGTAAACCGTCAGACCACCCCAAAAGCAGCGACTCTTGCTATGGGTATTGGTTGGAAATTGACAATGGTTACTGAGACATGTAAATCTGCCTCTAAACATTATTCAGCATATATTTCTATATCTGAACGATTACTTCTACTATTTGAAAACGCGCTAATATAACTTAGTTTACTTTATGGTCTGCAGGTGGCAGCGCCTATCGGCAAACTGCAAATTGTGGGTTGTAACTTCAACCGCTAGAGCGCGACATAGGTGTCTTCCGGCGTGCCTGTAGTCAAAACACCTTTGAAAAAATACATAATATCTCTTCGTCATTAAACAAAAGACTGTATATACCGCCAAATTATTTTAATGGTGTCTTGTGAACATTATGTTGATACGCACATTGTCATAGCATGTGTCACTCTCGGATTGGTCAAATTAAAAAAAAAAAAACTTTGCGCCTTATGGGAGAGACCTTTCCCTCGGGGCCTTCATCTTGTGAGTTGCGACTTGTAACTAATCGCTGGACTAAGGTAGTCGAAAATAGTGGTTTTCGCCTCCGAGGCGAGGGCTTTGGCCCTTGTCTCCGCTAAGATGGGGATAATAATATATTAACTTGCTGAATCTGAAGAATATGGTGTGCAACTACACTGGTCAAAAGAATTAGGGGATCAGTTGAGATATCTAGGTACTGACGTATTGTCATCGGCAGAATGGCCTAAAATGGATCGACGTCTTTCTGTCGGTTCTACGGAGTGGAGACAACAATATTACGGCAACCGAGATAGTGGTAATAACAGAAAGTTGCTGCAGAGGGGGTTGGTGTGCACGTGTGTTTACTCTACCACACGAATGACACAAGCAGTTGGGTCAGATTGTGTAGTGAGCAGGTAGTGCAATGCAACAACAACGTGACTTACCCAAAGGTACGGCATGGAGTGCCATAGGAAGGTTGGAAGCGGGACAGACACAGAGGGAGGTGCCTGCAGCTATTGGAGTGTCCCAAAGTGTAATTTCCAAGACCTGGACGCGATTTCAGACAACAGGAACCGCTAAAAGAAGGCTAGACCAGGGGGATGACAGTTCATAGGGAGCGCGTTGGTCGCGGTAAAGCTCTGCTCTGGATGTTCTGCCAACCAATGAATAATTAATTTTAGCACTAAGGTTCCGTAGTTGGCACTCATGAACGCTGACATCAAACCGACTGGTGGAAGCGGGAATAGTCTGTTTTGATTGATTTTCCTCGTGGTGTTGTTGGTTGTTTTGATTTGTTCGGTATTTTGATTATTTATTTGAATTGAATTGGGAGTCAATCATGTCCCTGCAAGGGAGGAAAAGTTGCCAAGCACCGGGATGTAAGAATTATAATGATAGTGAGAACAATACGGCAATTTTCATCTTCCTGGTGTTGACCATGTGTAAAACTAGTGGGCAATATGGAGTACCCTCGAATAAAAATATATAGGCCTAGAGAATAAATGTGTGCATTTCATCTCTTGTTTGTTTTCTTACCCATTCTCCTTTGCATTGCAATAACATTTGTGGTTTATGGCTACGGGGAGGGGTGGGTGGCAGCCGGCATGCTAGGCAAAAAGTGAGGTTATGGCAATATAGTGTGCATTTGGACAGTTTTCTTTATATTCATCGAATATCCCAACAATTCTGTAGAGTATGAGAGCAATGTTTAATTAGCCTAAAGGTGAATTAAGCTCTAGAACGGCATAACTGTGTCCTTCGTGACAAACCTATTGCCAACATTGATATATTTCAAAATGCATTATTTTCCTATCTGGACGTATATTTGAGCGCCTAGCGAAAGGCGCAGTTATGTTTGTGTTATTTTCATGAATAATCAATAATTCATCGCAGAACATACTGTTCAATTACGTGCAATAAAGGCTATTTTCATATGGCTTTTTATGTTGCCAGACTTGCCCGAGCAATACATAGGCTCGGGCGTTGCTCTCTCTCGGAAATTCTATAACCAAAAGTGATGAATCTCTTAAAGTTACATGAACCTTGGGCTAGACCAAGGTCGTTCACGGGTAACATCAACAAGAGATGACCGTTATCTCCGGTTAACAGCCCGTCGAGACAGGAGGCTGAATGCAACTCAGCTGCAACGCACCCTCAGGCGGCAACAGGACGCGCAATATCAACACAAACGGTCCGAAATCGCTGTCGGGAAAGTGACCTCTACGCACGGAGGCATATGGTGTGTGTCCCATTAAACCACGCCACCGATTATCCCGCGAACTATCCTGACAAATTTGCGTGCGACCAAGACCTCGACAAATGGGCGAACTATCGACTTCTGGAAGTGTTCTTGCAACATTCTAAAAGGAAAACACTCGAACATACAAGAAACAATCGATTGACCGGCCTCTCTATTAGCGTAGACCCAACTTGAATATTCCAATACATATACACAAAGCACAGTGAATTAAGTCTACAAAATTTCTAATGTTTCTACATGTATCAGAATAATAAAACATCACGGTAAGTTTCCAGAACCCTCCATATGTATCAGAATGATAGTGGATTATACCCAATAAACGAATCTTGCAGAAATGTCTACAGTTTTCGACTACACAGATTTTGAGATTAAACTTATTTACATTACGTTTTTGAGGTTATAGAAATTTACAAGATATAGTCGTACTTAGAATTTAATAAAGGATAATTAAAATGTATTAACATAATAATTGAACGTTTTACAGGAGGTAAATTAAGTGTAGGATGTCTTACATTACTGATGTAACCACGCCTTGAAAAGGTTGTAATAAAAGTCGGATGACTGTTTAATGCATTATTTCTCTAGTTGCAAAAAAATTTCGCGAGTAAACCTAAAAATTCGTATATGGAGCCGAAATGTCAAAATTTCGCTAATAGATAGTGTTCCAAATTACATTTAAATTCGTAACACATGTCCTATATGCCTTTCTCCCATCATATTTAACACTTTTAGAAAATTTTGCGAAATACCATGCGCAACTTACCTAATTATGATTAGGTGATGTATATACTGGTGCATGTGGATGGTAATCTTGAGACTTCTTACTGATTTAATGCAGACCTTGTAGCTGACTTTGCTCTCTACAAAATTGACGTCATACTGCTGCTCGTAGCAATTTCCACTTAGGCTTGATTTAACTACTAACAGTTTTTGAGTTTCTCGTCAATCAGAGATCAGAATTATAATAATTTTATTAATGCAGCCAATGGCCATGTACTTTTCTTTTCAGGACGGGTCAGGGAAGGGATATTGGAAGGAAATCGGCCGTGGACCTATTGAAAGGAACCGTCCCGGCATTTGCCTGGTGGTGAAAATGGGAAACCACGAAAACCATTTTCAGGACGGCCGAGGTGGGATTCGAACCCACGCTCTCCCGATGCCAGCGAGGCACGAGGTAGCGCGTTAGCGCTCTCGGCCACCGGGGCCGGTAGAGATAGGAATTGTGCCCTTGTCTTCTTCACCTGGCTAAACATCTCTCGCATTCGACGTTGCTGTGTGGGATTGTTAATATCGACATCATTACTCCAGCTAGTCTGTCATATTTCAGACACCCATCTCCACCTCGTATATCCCCTATTGCAGACCAAGAACAATCTGCTTTTATTTCCTTCCACAATAGGTTTGTTCCAACACAGCGAAGAATCGTTCGAGAACTGTCGACGCGTGCGCAGTAGCGCAGGAACCGTTCCAACGAACTTTACGAACGAGTTCTGAACTGCTAGTTCTCTATTTGCTCTGTTCCAACATGATCTGGAATTAGTGAAATCAGTTCTCAGTCAAGAGCAAGAACTGGGAGTTCTGATCATGCGCACAAGCCTTCTTCACAGCTGCTTCCGTTGTTGAATGCTAAAGGAAATACATAACCCTAACACGCTCTTTTCAAAATACACTTAGGTAGTTCATGTTGTGTTATTAAAATGAGTGATTTAGAAGGTGACAGCGACCTCTATTATGATTCAAGCGCTGATGAAGACGATGATGACGTAGAATGGAATGTATTAAGAAGGAAGAACGAAAATTATTCAGCTAATAAGCAATTTATTGATAATATCATTATAAATGTTCAATTATCTTTCTATATTATTATTGTCTCGTCTGTTTTTACTAAAGATGTAAAAAGTATATATTATTATGAATATACAACTTTATTTTAGAATAAACAGTTCCTCAGTATGAAGATGATTCGTTCCTGCAACACTTTCGGATTTCACGAGGAACTGTTCATAATATTGCTCAGCAGTATGAAGGAAGTCAGCAGTATAAGAGACACACTGGGCAATATGGAAAAATCTCAGCTCTTAATCAGGTTGGCACTTACTTAATTCCTGCCGCTCCTTCCGGAGCATAGGGCCTTGGCGAAATTTCTCCACGCAGTACGGTTCCTGGCCATTCTCTTCACTTGACTCCAGTTCTTGTCCACCTCTGCAATTTCATTTTCGATCGTCCTCTTCCAGGTCTTCTTAGGTCGACCTCGCTTCCTGGCGCCTTGAGGATTCCAGTCTAGCGCCGCCCTCTCAATAGCTCCGTCCGGCTTCCTTAGTGTGTGACCAATCCAGCGCCATTTCCTCTCCTTGATCTGGATGCTAATCGGTTGTTGATTGGTGATGGTCCCAAGATCTTCATTTGAGATTATGTCCGGCCACCTCACATTCATGATGCGACGCAGACATCTGTTAATGAACACCTGTAGCTGGTTGTTGATCGGTTTTGTGACTTTCCATGTTTCACAGCCGTAGAGAAGAATCGACTTTACGTTGCTATTGAAAAGGCGGAGCTTGGTCTTCCTGGAAATGTTTTTATTTCTCCAGATGGGGTAGAGTTGGACAAAGGCACCATTTGCCTTCCTGATACGGCTTCGAACATCTTCCTCTGCTCCCCGATCATTTGTGACTATACTTCCAAGGTAGAGGAAGGACTCAACTCGCTCAATGTCCTTTCCGTTGACTGTCAAACTAGTCGTGATGTCAGAATTTATCCTCATCTCTTTGGTCTTGTTGGTGTTGATCATCAGTCCTGCACGTTCTGCTTCTCTCTGTAACCTCCCCAGCTTATCTTCTATGTCTCGGTACCGTTGTGCCATAAGACAAATGTCGTCTGCGAAATCCAGATCTTCAAGCCTGTCATTTATACCCCATTGAATACCCCTCTTCCGTCCTCCCATTACCTTCTTCATCACACTATCCAGGACCAACAGGAACAGAGTGGGGGAAAGGACACACCCCTGTCTCAATCCGGAACTGACCTTTATCTTTTCTGTTAATTTGCCTTCGTGAAGAACCTGGCACTCATACCCTTCGTACATCTCTTCCATGATTCTGATGATCTTTGTTGGAATTTTATATTCCTCGAGGGTCTTCCACATGATTCTTTGATTTACGGAGTCGAAGGCTTTCTCGAAGTCAACAAATGTGAGGTAAAGGGTATTCCGCCACTCCACACTCTGCTCCAGGATGATTCGGAGGGTGTTGATGAGATCCACACAGCTGCGATGTTGTCGAAATCCAGCCTGTTCCTTCCGAAGCCTTTTTTCTACGCAGTCTTTTATACGATTCAGGATGACTCTCGCCAGCACTTTGCTTGGAATGGACAGCAAGGTGATACCCCTCCAGTTGTTACAGTTTGTGGTGTCCCCTTTCTTCGGCAACTTGACTATCAACCCCTTCTTCCAGTCGGTTGGTATTTTCTCCTCCTTCCAGATCTTCTCCAACAGCGGGTGCAGCAGATCGATCGTAATATCCAGGTCTGCTTTCAGTACTTCCGCTGGGATATTATCCAGACCTGGTGCCTTCCCGCATTTCATCTGCTTCAACGCTGTCCGTATTTCGCCCCGAGTTGGGGAGTCGAGGCTGATACTTGGTTCACTTTCTGCTTCCTCTTCATCTTCTCCTCGCTGCTTACTTTCTGGTCCTCTATCTCTATTAAGAACCTCCGCAAAGTGTTCTCTCCATCTTGTCAGCTGCTGTTCACACGTCGTGAGGATCTCGCCCGTCTTGCTCTTCACAGGCCTAGTTTTATTAAAACCTTTCTTCGAAAGCATCTTTGTGATGCCATAGAGCTCCTTAACGTCCCCCCTTCTTGCCGCTTCTTCTGCTTTCTCCGCCTGCTCATTAATCCACCTCCTATGATCCTACCGTACACTCCTCTTTACCTCCCTGTTTGCTGTTGAATACTTTGCTTGTGTGAGAGCCTTCTGCTGCCTAGTCTTGCAGGTGTTGAGCTTGGCCTTAATCTCCTTCCTATAATTTATCTTGTCCCAGGTCTGATCGGATATCCATTCTTTCCGCAGGTAGTTCTTGTACCCGAGCTGCATCTCACTGGTTTCCACGAAGATATTCTTTACCTCGCTCCACACAGTCTCCACGTCCTTCTCTGTCTCGGAGTCCAACACCTGGAATTTATTTCTGAGCTCCAGTTTAAATTGGTCCAATCTCTGCTGGTTCTTAAGCTTGCCCACATCAAACTTGTTGTGCCGAGTGTTAAACTTTCGGCAGACTGCGACGATCTTCATGCGGAAGTTGGCAACCACAAGATGATGGTCACTACCTACGTTCGCTCCTCTCTTGTTCCTAACATCTCTCAAGCTTCTTCTGAACCTCCTGCTCACCGCGATGTGATCAATTTGATTTTCTGTGACTTGATCAGGAGACACCCAGGTGACCTTGTGGCACCGCCTATGAGGAAATACCGTGCCACCCATCACCAAATCCTGACTGGCGCAATATTCCGTAAATTTCTCCCCATTGTCATTCATCTCACCAAGGCCATGTTTACCCATGATCTGCTCCAACCCCTCATTGTCTGAGCCCACCTTCGCGTTGAAGTCTCCCATAACAATGAGAATGTCCTTCATACTTGTTTGTCTTGTGACATCTCGCAGCATTTGGTAGAATTCTTCCTTCTTCTCTGGCTCCGACTGTTCTGTAGGCGCATAGCATTGGATGATGATCACATTCCTGATCTTTATCTTGAACCTAGCAAACATGAGCCTACTAGAAATTGGCTTCCACTCCATAAGGCTTCTCTTTGGATTTCTGTTGAGCAGCAACCCCACTCCATCCCTGTGTTCTTCATTATCGTCCCCAGAATAGAGAAATGTAATTCCATCTGTTGTCTGTATTTCACCACATCCTGGCCACCTCACTTCACTCAATCCTAGGATATCCAGCCCATAGTTCTTCATCTCCCGTGTCACTTGTTTCAGTCTGGTTTTCTCCATCAAGGTCCTCACATTCCAGAAACCGATTTTCGTAGTCCTCTTCATGCCAAAAGTCGTCATCAGGTTATCCGTCCGGTTTTGTAATTTCGCTTCAGTTTCCGTAATCAGTTTATTTAAGAGGAGCGAGTGATTAACCCACTGCCTCCGAGTGCCTTGGAGGGGCTGCCACCTTAAGCCTGAGGCACCAGGCTGATTTTCTGTCAGGGTTTCTTCCCTCAGCCTTTGAAGAACCAACTCCAAACTACAAGGCAGCAGTTGTTTCACCAGAGCCCCGTTAGCCGTAATTTCTTCAGGGTTCCTGTAGGGCCTTCACAGCTACCGTAGCGGTCTTGAGGCACACAAAGGCCCCACTGTACTTCACCCCTACAGGCAATCCCCTACTTAATTACGTTGCCCATCTCCCACGACGAGGACGAGGGGTTGGATTTGTGGGAGACAATCAGGTTGGCAATACTCTATAATAGGCTACACTTGGAGAAAGGAATCGGAGGGAGTTGCCTTCGCTGCGCTAACTGCTGCAAGCTGTTGAAGCCAAACAGTAAACTCCCTTTGAGCTGCAAAACAATTGGTTTATTCCTATGTTAATGCGAGGGGGTACACCTTTCAGGATCAAATAAATTAATAAATTATTTGAATGACTAATATTATATCTTCCATTTGGTGTAAACAAAATTAAAATATATTCAATACCGGTGCTTCCAAAGATATGCCCCGAAATGTTAGTTGCTGTCGCGTAAGTTGTCTCTTTAAATTCTACCCTTATGTAAGTTTGAAGCCTGTTTCCCGAAACCTTTATTTTCACACAGCGTCTATATGAAAACTCAAATACTATTCAAGATATCTCAATGAAATTTTGCATGATTGTGTATTGTACTTATATGATCAACATATACCAAAATAGTTTGTGTATCAAGCATACTTCCCATTTAAGAGAATATTTCTTACCCAATAGAAGTAAAAAAAATATACATTTAGAATAATAAAATGAAAAAAGAAATATTTCCTGAATATGTGTATCGATTATGTTGGTGTATCTCGTAGCCGTGAATATTACCAACAGCTCAAAACATTCATTTAAATATTTTTAATTATAAGGTAACTTACTTATCATGTAAACGTTGTTCTACTGTACAAAATACAGCTGAACGTTTGGTGGATAATAATGCAGAACTGCAACCATATTATCAAAAATAATGTGTTTTGTGCATAATAATGAGTGAATTATGTTTAATAATCCTGAGTAGTTTTATTTCTTTCCAACATATAATTTATGAGACATAAATTTATTTAACTTGGTAGAAATTGTCATGCGAAAGTTGTACCTTCCTCCTTAAAGCCATAAACCTCTCCAAGTATCGTAATCTTGGATTTTATAGGCGTAAAACAGCAATGACAAATCAAGATGTTTTTCTTGGAATGGCAGAATACACACTGAGCAACCTATTCATTGGCTCAAAAAGCTGTGTTACAAATTAAAGGCCAATTTAAATAGAAATACAGTATAAGAGCACCTATCCAAGTCTAGTTTCGTAATAATACGCTATAAAATTGAATACAGATGTTGAATGGTGCGAGTTTTATCAAAGGAGGAGCATCTTCAGAACTGATTTATGATTACATTAAGGTCTTATACCTAATTCTTAGCATAACCGACTTCATAAACGATTTTCACTCATCGTTCGTACACATTTTAACATTCAAGAATACGGCACCTTAAGACTAATAATAACACTAAAAAGCGTGCATATTTGCACAAAAAAAGGTATTGCCTACACATTACGTTACCGTATGGTATTTTGTTTGTGGGCTAGAACTTGGTGATTGGAGGTGCACTGCTTAATTACGTACTGTGCCGGTACCATAATTATTATTGACCGATTGGTGTTTCATGATGCAGGATTTGTAGAGATATTTTCTTGTTATCATTCTTTAATTATTTAGGTAAGAGATCTCGCGGTCAGTGCCCCATGCATGTTCAGGTCTCCCTGCAAATTGTGCGATTCCACTGTATGTACGGTAATCATGCAGAGATTATAACAGAAGAGTTTCTTTTATTAATTAATAATACTACCCCAGAAAGAATTAAGATGAGAAAATAACCGCAAGACATCCTTCGACGATAACCACAATCAGTGCTATTTGAACCTGAGACCTCCGGAACATCCGTAGCTTTACTGTCAAGGTTGTACTGTAGACCTCAACGTGGGTGCCAGGAAGAGTTCTCTTAGAATGGTTAAAATATTCGAGTTGATAGGCGGAAAGAAAAAATGATGATAGCCTTAAGTGCAGAGAGATGCAATTCTTAGAGTATTTTATTGGGATCTTTAAAAAAAAAAAACTAACAAGTATATTCAAATCCAGAAGTTCCCTCTCACTTTATAGATGCCCGCCAGTACACTAATTTTTCTCAGCCTGATAGTTTGTTGTCGTCGTTGTTGCTTATATTAGGGGCTGCGACATTGTGGTCATATAGACCCGTGTATTTGGTGTGTGTGTTTGTGGAATTTGTGTGATAACCTGTGTTATTGTGATGGTTGTATTAGTGTGTGTATTTGTAAATTGGGATTGGGAAGGAGGTGGCCGTGGCCTTGAGTTAGGAACTATCCCAGCATTTGCTTGGAGTAGAACTGCGAAGCCACTGAAAACCACTTCGAGGATGGCTGGGGTGGGAATCAAACCCTCCTTTTCTTGTTTTGCCTCACGAGACTGAGTGTACCTCGTTCCAGCCCTCACACCAGAATTAAAATTTCTTTGCAGAGCCGTGAATCGAATCTGGAGCTCCGGGGCGGTCAAGAACGTAAGTCGCTACACAACAAGGTGGTCAGCCTGATAGTTTATAAGGGATGACGAAAACGGCTCTGCCGCATACACGTTACACCAGGTTACGCCCACTTATAACTCGGCGCTTGGCTTCAATCAAAACAACCTATATCAAAATAAAGAATCCATAGGTTATTCGCTTATCTGTGTCAATTAAAACTAGTTTAATATGTACTTGGGATATTAATATACTGTAAACATGTAAATCTGCCTGAACTAATTATAAAATACCGTACATTGTTCTCACCGCCCAGTTCGTCCGTTTCAGAATATTTCGTCTCTTTATTTCTAGAGGGCGTTGTTTACGCAGAGAAAAAATAACACTTCCAAATATGTTCCAACAAACAAAATCCCGAACTAGTTCCGTGGTTCCGTACTCGTTCTCAATTGGCGCCTGCGCATTAAACAAAGATGGTATCAGTTCGGAATGCGTTCAGAACTACGTGTTGGAACAAACCTATAATAGAAGATGGCAAATCCTCCATTTGGAGAGCACAAACCTGGCATTGTAATGCATCCATTGCATGGTGCTCATCTTCACAGTCTTTTTTTTTTTTGGCATTATAATTGGAAACTTAACGAGATATAATACTTCACAGCACTAAAGGAAGCAGTAGACAAGAGACCTTATCTGTGCCACTTGAGCATTAACAGAAAACTCACTGTCCAAATTAAATTTATGAATAATCAGAGGCTGCAGTGAAGTAGTTCCTGACGTGCAAATAAAAGACCACCTCAGGAGCCAGATTTTCTACACAACCAGATGTTGTTGAACCAATTACCAAATCATCAGCTTTCTGATTCTCTCTTGGGTGATAAGACCACTTCTAAAATCGTGCAATATTTCTTTATGGCCACTGGATTAACAAACCTACAGAGAATTTCAGTCAGCAAATCAATCAGTATGGATCTTAGAACATATGGATGCGAGGTGCTGGTAAATGCCAGAAACGAGCAAAATGCCTCATTTAACTTAGATGACAGAAAAAGAAAGTCTCTCCTGTCTTGAAATACCAACAGTTTGACTTGGTTCCATCACTTTTTTCCTTAGACGGAGAAGAACTGCTCTCCAACTTCCTTTTCCCCATGATATCACGCGCTTGATCTACTCTCTTGTTCACACTAACACCAAATTCCACTTCTGCAGGCTTATCTTCATGTGCCTTTACTTTGGGAATTTGGAAATACTTGAGAGATGTGTTTGTGCCAGTGGACTGGTTCACCTTATCCTTAACCTTTACACTGCTACGCCCGAGATATCTCGGGTGCGGTAGAACGTCACGTCCTTGCTGCGCCCAAGATACCTCGTCGGCAACTTTGGCTGAATTTCTGAAGAGAAGTACCTTCGGTTTTCAAACTTGAGCGGCAGCAAGCTATATCTTTTAGGAACATAATGGACAATGAGTAAAAACGCAGACTCAGCTCAGTTCAGATGAAATGTCTTATCTTTTTTGCTACCCGATCTATTCTAAGTATGTCCAGCGACTACTTTGGCCATTATGGACAAACCTATTTTTAAGTTAACTAGACTGTCTAAAATGTCTGAAATTCGTAATTTTTGAAAGAGTGTTGTGCAATTTTATCAGAATTTAGCACTTGTAAAACATGAATATCAAACTTTTTATAGGATATACAATTGGACCAGACTTATACGTATATAAAGGGGAAGAAAAAAAACTACTCATAACTTAGAAATCATACTTTCACAACACATTGCATATTTACTGATACACCAATGTGTAAATCCTAGCAAACAATCCATACATTAAGACAGAAAATATAGTACTGTATTATTTTGAACTTGGTCCAGCCAGAAATCAGATAGTTTGGCTTGTTTCACTTTTCTTGCATTAAGTGTATAAACCTCCTTTTGCAAACGTAGTAATGAATTCAAAGCATTTTCACTACAACTTTTCGCACTGATGTAACGCCTACACACATCGATTGCACTTAACACTTCACTTAGTTCAGGTGTTTCAAGATTCAAGTTGTCATCTCCATCACTGTCACTATCGCTTGTAGCCGGTCCGTCACCACTGTGTTGTCAGCATACATCAGCAATAATCTCTCCATCCCGTTGTACCCCACATACAGCCAGATTATCATCGAAATCTGCACCCTCCGGTAGCGATAGCTCATTGTCAGACATAATTTCGTCACCATAATCATCATTAGAGGCAACCTCTTCCAGAAAGACACCAGCTTTGCGGAAACAGTTGCTGATTGTGGAGGATGACACCTGCTTCCAGGCAGCCGAAATAAAGTCCATGGCTTGTAGTAAATTAATGGCGAGAGTTTCATTACTTGCATCACTCAGTGTTATTAAATGTTGAACCAGCATTCTTTTAAAATGCACTTTGAAATTTGCAATGATGCTCAAATCAAGTGATTGTAGAACACTGGTACTGTTAGGAGGGAAAAGTTCCACTCGGACATTCTCCAGAACGATTTGAGGTGGATGTGCTGCACTTCTATCCATAAGAAGGATTTTCTTCTGTTTCTTTTTCAATTGAATGTCCAGTTTTTT
Source organism: Meconema thalassinum (assembly GCA_946902985.2). Lineage (NCBI taxonomy): Eukaryota > Metazoa > Arthropoda > Insecta > Orthoptera > Tettigoniidae > Meconema > Meconema thalassinum. The sequence goes on along the minus strand of OX336388.2, from coordinate 595,039,249 downwards.
CAACCACTGTTCCATTACAAGCATTGTCATCCAAGAATTTGTTGGATTCATATTCAGTAAGTTTTGTTTTCGCACCCTTAAAACACCTCGGATTCTTCGATTTTCCTATGACAAGTGGAGGAAGTTTGTCCGATCCATCTGCATTGGGCGCAAGAAGAACTGTTACGCGAATTTTACTTTTCTTCCCTCCATGGCAGGAGTCACCTTTTTCAGCTAATGTTTTATTGGGAAGGAAACTGTATAATAAGCCGGTCTCATCACAATTGTAGATGTTTGTAGGCTAGTAATCGCTTATGATACCCGGCAGAACCTCTTCTTTCCAGTGTTGCACCGTGACGTCGTCCACAGCTTTTGAGTCACCGCAAATTGTTCTCCCTGTGATTCCATGACGACCTTTAAATCCTTGCAACCATCCTGACGAAGCCTTGAAATCAGCAGTGATACTCATCATTTTAGCTAAATCTATCTTCTTTGCCTTCAGCATGTCGCCACTAATTGGTAGAGCTGCAGCCCGCTTTTGCTGGAACCATGTGAAAACGTACCTCCCTTCTTGCTGACGGCTGCACTTTGCTGATTTCGAACCCAGTTTTAAAAACTCATCCAAAACAGCATTTTTTTTTACTGATGACTGTACATAGCGTGGTATAAGCAATCCCTAAGTCTGAGGCAATTTCAGTTTTTGTTTTGTGCGGATTAGCGTCCACTTCTCGTATGAATTTTACTTTCTCATGTAGTGTATAACTTTTCCTTTTTGTGTTCTCCATGGCTAATCGAAAGCAACTGAATGATAAAACTACTGTTCAACAGTACACACCAGATACCGGCACCGAGGACATTTTACTTGTCCATTGTTCCCATGAAAGAAATTCTCATATCAATCAAAACACCGAGTTTTGCAGAGTGACATTGTAGACCCTTACTTACTGGCGGCATAACAAAGGCCAACAGAGCGAGTTCCCTTCGCTCTGTATCTCGCACTTCCTCTAGCTGCATCGTTTTTGACCTTCACAATGCCGTTAAAGATTAAGTTACCAGCCGAGTCGGCGGTTTCATCGCGGAAACAAAAGAAAATAAATTTGTTTGAATATGAGAATTGTTTTCGTGTGAACAATCTAGAGCATGTCCCACATGAGACAGAAACTCTGTGTTCTGTTTCAGCACCGAAACTCGACCGCTCTGTCTACGCCGACAAAGAGGGAACTACATAAATACAGTACTGTAGTTTCCTTTATAACAACACGTGCTCATTAAATTACAATCAGGCTACGCAAAACTCAGTTGTATTTCACTGACACTTCATACGTATAACAGCGAATTACTTATAAATGGATTACGTATAAATAAGGTTAAATTAACACGCTTTTAAATTACATTTTGCTGGGACCTAAAAGAAATTACGTACAAATGCAAAATATGCAGAACAGAGTTACGTATTGTACCCGATACCTAGTTTAGGCTATCGGCTACGCCAGCAGACATTAAGCCGTAGTTGAGGTTTTGGAAAGAGTTAGGAAAAGATAGCGCACCGATCGAGTCAAGAAGAATGTCAAGATGACGTAGGAGGTCTAGGATCAAGGAGGCACTGACGTCTGTAAGAAGATGGAATATTGGATAGAGATGTGAAGCTTTATTAAGATATATATGGAATATGGTATTTAAACATCTTAGAAGAGGATATATAACATGCATTATATGTGGAAATAATTTTAAGGAAGTTAGATAACCCTTAAGTTATTTTATAACGGAACAGCCGAGATGATGAGGGTTCGAGACTAAAATTGTGACGCGAGAGCACAGTGGTGGGGGACAACACCACATGTCTGCGCCAGGCAGATAGGAGTAAAGACAGTGCCAACACATTCAGTGGAGCTCTGTCAGTCGAGCAAGTAGGATCGAGCTCTGTAGCGCAAGCCAGACGCATGGTGAAGGTCGCGTAGCGTACCGAAACTGTCACGGCAGAGTGTAAGCGACAGTTTCAGCATCGCCGGGCAGCGAACGCCAAGCAGGTCATTGATCCAGGCGGACTTGCCGAGCAAGCAATCACAGACGGCCGGGATATGTTAGAACAGCACTGCAAGTAGTTGGAGACTTTATTACAAGCTACATTTCAACGCAGTTTGAACACAGTTTTTCTGAATAACATTATGACTATGCTTTTCCATAACGCATTCAAAGTTACTTTAACAATTTCAAGCAAACGGAATGTCGTAAGCATAGGCACTGATGAACATTAGATCGTGCATTAATGACATTTATTTCTTATGCAGTTTCATGAATTACCAAATACAGACAACTACAGGGTGTTTAATAAACTTGGACACTCTCATGTAAAATTTTATTTTTACGAAAGTGAGACTTAGCAGTTATTAGAGATTGATCTTTCAATACTCAAACTGAACATTTAATGGAACAGTGGCGTAACTTAGAAGAGGAATAGGGGGTCCGCTGTTTCCATGAACTTTTTCGAGAGGAGTTGGACAATATCCGCTATGGGTAATCCGAAGTTCATCATGTCAGAGTAGACGCAGACAGAGACAAGATGGCACCGCAGAGCGATGGATTCGATTCCTGACAAGAGGAGGTCCACCAGCTGATTCACTTGGGATTTCGAAGGCAATCGTCATTTCATGGATGGAATGATATTCACGCCGATCTTTCGAGAAATTCATTATGTAGGGAAAATCGACGATCTTGGAAATTTAATAACAGCTGATTTTGAAAAGGTACTGTAAGAGTTATAACTACCTGATACGATTATTTTCATGAATACTGGGCACACATGTATATTTTTCTAATAGGAGTGATACGATTCTTTAGACATGGTTTGACTTTATATGCTTCGAATTTGCTAGAATATGGAGTGACCATATGATATGGCAGGCATCATAATACGAAATTCTCACCATTGGTTGGCTTTATTAAGCAGATGTTTGGTCTTTTAGACATTTTTCCAGCAAGGATATTTTTCATGAATAGTTTTTTTTTGTGTAACGAGTATTTCGAACTCGTGATCTGCAATTGATTATCTAAAATTACTTCGTCAGTTCATTGCATACTAGCGAGTGTGTATTATTCATCAGTAGGGATTTTTTTCCATTGGATTGTTTGGAGATATAAAGAAGTTATTCACTTTAGTGAATGAATATCGCTTTTATATGACAACTAGAAACTTGTTGATTCCTATCTGGTACATTCACTCATATAGTCTACGAGATGGGGTCTTTCGTATTTATACGATTGTATGGTGGCTACTCATCTTACCCATCGTTCAGGGCACTATCATCTTAGACGACGGGGCGAGGTCTTTCGTATTTATACGACTGTACGGTGGTTACACATCTTACTCGCCATTGAGGGACTCATTTTTATCATCCGAGTGTACATGAGATTGTAAGTGAATCAAACAAGGAACTACTAGTCACATATCAGTCGAAATTTTGTTAAATAAAGTAACGATAAATGTCAGCAGGATTACGTTTAGTAATTCTTGTTTGCCAATCCAATATTTTGTTGCTATACTCTTTTGAGAGTAATTTCAGTTTAACAGCTGTTACAGCTGATGCTTTTGATGAGTTTTATAATTGTGTTTGATACCTTTGAGAAGGATTTAAAGTAATTGAATCTTGTAAGATTAATCATTAATGGTCAGATTTATTATAAGGCAGATCAGTATTGCAGATTTTGATATGAGATTATAGCACATTGGTGTTTTTCTGCGATGTGAATTATGAAAATTGTAAGAGAATTTATGCTATTTGAAGGCAGATCTTAAATTACTGAGGTAATATATTTTTCCAATTGTTTAAGAAGTTGTCTAGATGTGATCAGATTAATTACAGTTATTGGAGATTGTGTGCGTTGATAATTTGAAGCCAGTTATATATTTTTTGTAGATCATGCAACATGGTTAAGTGGAGTTTGTGATAGGCATTTTGTGGAAGTTGCCATGCGATAGTTGCAACGTTGATAATGTATTTTGAGGCAGACATGAGGTCGTCGTACCCAGTCTAGCGTAATTGTTGAGATTCATGCTGTATGTGCTGAATATTTATGGAGTTTTGTGGAATAATTGTTGTATTCAAATGTGATATTTGAAGTATTGAGGAAATGTAATGTCGTTGTGGATAGTTAGATCCAACGTGATGTCGTGGAGGCAATAATATTTTTTGGCATGATAAATTAAATACGAGATATAACTTGGAAGTAATAAAACTGTAAGACAACGTTCTATAAACCATATTAAACAATTTGTTAGGAAATTAAACAAATAAATGAAGTTGATAATACAAGATTTTCTGCGAATAATAATTAATGAAATAATAATCTGAGATTTAAGCATATTAACGATCTGACCTAATGAAATAAAAATCAGAATGACTAGATGAAATAATGAAAAACTAAATAACCAGAAGATTGAAATTTAAATAAGTTGATAAATTAAATTTTGGAATAAATCAAGGAATTAAATAAAGGGATGAATTAAAGATTGGATAATTAAACTGATTTAAATAAATTAATAGAAGCTGATGATTAATGAATTTATATGGAATTAAATAAATTTAATTAAGATATAATTTGAAGGAATTGCAACTTGAGTTGAGAATTTAAATGATGTAATGGTAACGAATTAACGATTCTGACAGGAATATGTAGAATTTTGAAGTGAGAATTAATGTGAGGAATGTTTAATTTTGATGATGACGATAACGATGACCAATGAGCCGTGAATTTTCTGTAGTTCACAGATAAGAGATTGTTAATGACAATGTAAATAGTGTAAATTAATTATTCGATGTTTAGGAGCATTTGACTAACATGTTCAACATTTAAATTATGCCATGCAAGCCAGAAATTACTTAATATTTAATATATGTGATTATAATATGTGTATGTTTAGACAGATTAATAACTTTTTCAAATCCACATTGATGATGTTAAATTAAAGAGAAATTAGGTCTCAGGTTTCACAAATGTCAGTGACGAAAGACATAGTGCTACAGTGATCCTGAGAACCCAAGAGAACTTTAGAGATTTTTCTTGTTATGTAGATGAAATAATTTTGGATAAGAAAAGAGATGGTTCGATTTTTGGACAATGACAATTTAACGTTGACATTCGACCATACTCTCAGGTAGGAGTTATATTTAAAATGTCTGTCTGACTATCAAAGTGAAATAAATTTGTTTTTTATCTTAGTTGTGATCTGATGATGGTGTGATGTTCCTTTTTCTTTCCTTGTCTTGAGTAAGGCTTATCCGGAAAGGAAGTTGTTTGCTAGGAATTCAGTTGATGGCGCCCATTTATATTTGCATTATTTCTATTAAACTTAAGCCCGTAACGACCCTAGAGATACTTTGTCTCGTGATACCCACTGCTTTTTCCGATAACTCAGCTGAATTTCCGACACATTCCTTATTTGACTAGAGGTTTATTTAACTCCGCTCTGTCCTGGAACTCCAGGAATGCGATGTTATAGCAGATGGGTCATCGCATCCCCAGGACGAACGGGTACAGAGAGAGAGGGAGAATTGGCGTTATCCAACTTGTGGGGCTTCGATTTTGTTTATTCTATGGAATCACATCAGATTTAGATTACTGAGAGATAGATCTCAAGTTCATTTAATTATGTTACAAAATTTATTAAACTTAGTCAGACAATGTACTTGTGTGCCCATTCCAGTGTTCTTGTTAATCGTATTAGTATTATATCATGTTAGTTATAAGACATTTTTCCTATACCCAAGTGAATGCAGGAATTGAGACATTGTGATGTGTTGTTGTCTAACGTCTCTGTATAAAACGTATATTGAAAATATAATTATGTTGCCGGAAGATTTAGCTAAGGTGTTAGGAGAGTTACAGACGGGTATGTCTGGTATTGCAGAAACTATTTCTAAGATGGAAACGGAAGTTAAAGAACAGATAAATAGTTCAGAAGCTAGATTAGAAGCTAGATGTAAAGAAAATGTGCAATCATTGCAGACTAGTAATGAAGATAATTTAAAATCATTAGAGACTAGGCTACAGTCAAATAATGAAGATAATTTAAAGTCATTAGAGACTAGGCTACAGACTAGTACTGAAGAAAATTTTAAATTACTACAGTCAAATAGTAAAGATGAGTTGAAGTCATTAGAAACTAGATTACAGACCAGTACTGAAAGTCATTTAAAAGCTAGTGAAGCTAACTTGAAAGATAGTTTTAAATCATTAGAAGAAAGATTACAGTCAAATAGTGAAGCTAACTTGAAGGATAATTTTAAATCATTGGAAGAGAAATTACAAGCTCGTAGTGAAGAAACTAACACTGAATTAGAAAACAAGTTAACCAGATTAGAGAATAGCTTAACTTTAAAGAATAATGAAATGCTGAAGACTTTACAATTAGACATAATTGCAGTAAATATGAAAGGAGAGGAAAATGTTCAAATGTTAAGAAAAAATATTATTGAATTAGAAAGTAGAGGAGAAGAAAATATTTTTACTTTAAGAACTGACGTTATGTCCATACAGAAAGACATTAAATCGGATGTATCGAAGTTGAGATTCGACATCGATGGTTTAGTGGCAGATGTAGGCAAAATTCAAGAGTGGTCTACCGAAGTATCTTTCGAGACTAAGATTAAAGGTCTAGAAATGAATCTAGGTAATGAGATTAAAGATTTAAAGACAGTAATTGGGACCATTAAAGAGGAAGTCTTAGGAGAGGTTAATTCTAATTTAAAATCATTAGAAAATCAATTGCAGAAAGATATTAGGAAGATGGATGACGATATAGAACAAAAGGTTAATGAAAACTTAGCTTTGTTCAAAAATAGAGTCTGTGCAATCGTGGAAGAACGGTATAGTGAGGTCCATGCCGAAGCAAAAGAGAAACGTGAAGGGTTAGATGAAAAATTAATCGCAGGTATGGCAAACTTAGAAGCGAGGTTTACGGAGAACAAGGAAGCGATGAAGATAGATTCAACTCTATTTAGAACAGATGTTGATCTGTTAAAGGAACAAGTCGCGTTAGTAAAGAATACGTGCGAAGACAAGATTGACAAGTTAAAAAACGATCTAGACGAGAGTAACAAAATGCAGAATGTTACATCGTTAGATGAGTTGAAGACTCAGGTCAAGACCGTGGAAAAATTAGCAGAAGACAGGATAACTAAACTAGAATCTATGTTTAACAGTTTCACCAGTCAGAATATAACATCAGGGGAAACATTGATAAATCAGACAGCGATAGACCGCAGTATGAGTAATCAAGAAGCTAGCATGGGAGAAGACCGTCAAATGCAACCGAATGTGACATTCGAAAGGGCCAGTTCAACCCCTCAGGATAATCCAAGTTCGAATAGGAGTACGTTGGGTCCAAGCGAACGATACTCAGGTCCAGTCACCATTATTAGAAATCTGGATGACAAGCCGAGAACGTTTTCGGGAAATACAGGAGTCACACCAGTCGAATTTCTGCGAGATATTCGAGACTACATGGCGGAACATAGGGTAGCCAAAGAAAGGGAGCTAAGGATAGTCGAACGCGCCTTAGATGGGTCTGCGCTTACTTGGTTTAGAGCATTCAGAAGCAATTTTGCGAATATGGAGCAATTTGCAATCGCTTTCTTGAGGAGATTTTGGAGTGCCGAGGATCAACTTAACGTAAGAGCGGAAATGTACTCAAAGCGCTATTCTACGTCACATACGACGCATTATGCCAATTATTTCACGTCACAGCTGGCTAAATTACAGTTTCTGATTCCTCCACTGCCAGAAGAAGAGCTTTTACAAGCTATAGCGAGACAGTTACCGATTGAGGTACAGCGATCGCTAATAGCGTCGGGAGCCAACACACTTGAGCACTATGACGACATTTTACGGCGATTGGACTATACAAGCGCTCAAGTTACGCCTAGAAATACCAGAAACGACAATAGAAACACGCAAGAGGTGAATGCGGTAGTCGTAGACAACGCAGCTCAAACGGACAGAAGAGATTCCTGGGAAAACCGACGGAACGAAGGGAATCGAGGAAACATCCGTAACGCTCGAGGAAATGATCGATATAGAGGACCATATGAGAGGCCATACGATCAAGAAGCAAGAGATAGCCGATATAGAAATTATAACCAAAATTCCAGATATCAAGACAGGAATCGATACAACAATAGATATCGGGGCAGAAATAACTGGAGCCAAGGTCAACAGTATAATGGGAACGACAGGCAGGATGGCCGAAGAAACGATCCTAACGACAGACGAGATAATCGTGGACATGAGAGGTCGAGGCAAGAAGATAGACAGCCTAGTGCACCACTCGAAGAGACAGTCAGAGATGTCAATCGAGCAAGCACGAGTGGCGAAGGAAAAAAAAAACGTCGAATTAACTCTAGAGAAAAATGCTAATCATTGGGAATCGATCATCATTGTGGAAACGTATAAGGTCAAGGACGAGGATTTAATCGAGGAGGAAGACATAGTACATCGGGAAAATAGACATGAATTGCCAGTTATTAGTGTGAAAGTCATGGGAAAAGAAATAAAGACACTTGTAGACACGGGGGCTATGGTGAGCTTGATATCCATAGGTTGCCTGGATGAATTGAAATTATTAGGAGAAATTACAATGTTGCCAACTGTTGTTAGCAAAATTCAAGGGGTGATCCCAGACAGGAGTATGAAATGTAAAAGTCAGGTACTTTTAGATGTTGGGATTGGAACCAGAAGTTTTGAACAGATGTTCCTAGTAGTGGGTCAACTACATTTTGACATGATCCTAGGAGTGGATTTCTTAAGTGAGAGTGGCCTGGTCATAGATATGCAGAGTAGGCGCATGTACTTTCAAGAAGGGGTCATGGAAAATCAGGAATCGGAGATGACATTCTTTAGAGAGGATATATTGGATGAGATTGTATGCAGCGTTGAAAGGTCTATAGAAGATAAAACTGGCATGACAAGTAAAATAAATCCAGAAATTAAGGAGCAGTTTGATCAAGTAATTTCAGAATATGAGGACATATTCAATGACAAATCAGGTCTCATAGAAAATTTTACCTACAGCATCAAGTTGATGGATGACAAACCATACCATAAAAATTTATATCCCATTCCGGATAAATGGAAGGAGGAAGTTAGCATAATGATAAGCGATATGGAGAAAGATGGAATAATTAAGAAAATGCCAACTGCTTATTTGAATCCTTTAGCTGTTGTCAAGAAACCTAATGGTAAGCTGAGGATATGTCTAGATGCTAGAGCCCTTAATGAAAGAGTTCTTCCTGAACATGACAGACCACCTGTTATTCGTGAATTGTTACGCAGATTCAGAGGAAAGAGTTTCTTTTCGACAATCGATCTGACTAGTTCTTATTATCATGTTGAGCTAGCAGAGGACTGCAAACAATACACAGGGTTCTTGTTTGACCATAAAACATATGTATTCAATAGGTTACCTTTTGGAGTGAAAAATAGTGGTCCGGTGATGATCCGAGCACTAGATGAAAATTTGTCAGATGCAGTTAAGGAGCATGTGGTAAGCTATATTGATGACCTGATTATAGCGTCTGAGACAGCGGAAGAACATATCAGGCACCTTCAAATGCTTTTTGAAGATCTTAGGAGGACGAACTTCAAGGTGAATTTCAATAAATGTCAGTTCTTTCATGAAGAAATTGAATTTCTTGGACATAGAATCGATGGAGATGGTTATAGGCCCAATCCAAAGAAGATCATGGCAATTTCAGAGTTTCCAACCCCACGAAAGATTAAAGAGGTACGGCAGTTTTTAGGCATGTGTCAGTTCTTTTCAACACATTGTCCTGAATATACTGAGACGATGGCACCTCTGCAGGATTTACTAAGAAAGGGAAATCGATGGAAATGGGACGATAGATGCAATCAAGCGTTTTTAGCGGCCAAGAAAATGTTGATCCAAAATATCAAGCTTGAGTACCCTGATTTTACAAGAAGATTTTTTGTAGAGACAGACGCATCCAAAATAGGTATTAGTGGGATCCTATATCAGTTGGATGATGACAAGAAACATAGGTATTTAGCTTTCACCAGTCGCAAGCTTAGGAATTGTGAGAAGAATTACTATGCAACTGAGTTAGAGGCATTAGCAGTGGTTCATGCTCTTAAAACGTGGAAGAAGGTGTTGTTTGGACATGACATAACAGTGATCACAGATCATAAAGCCCTCCAATTTATTATGAAGACAGACTTAGCGAGTGACCGCATCACCAGATGGGCTCTGTTCTTACAGCAATTTAACCCAACTGTTGTACATAGACCTGGGAAGTTAAATCTGTTAGCAGATGTGTTGAGCAGAAACCCTTGTGAGGAAGTAATTGTCAACCATATAAATTTGATTCAAGAGGATAATGGTACCCTAGAAAAGTTGAAGTTGTTAGCGCAAACTCAGAAGAGATATGCACCTTTGCGAAGAATTTACCGTTTTTTGACACGCAGGATGGACAACGCTGATCCAGATTTTCAAAGAACTGAGATAGAGGCTAGAAACTATCATATTATGGGAGGTGTTATATGCCAATATATCGACCAGGATCATACTAAACTTAGAGTAGTGATCCCACCCAAGCTTGTCAAACCAGTTATTTGGATGATACACCGAACTGCAGCTCATGTAGGTGTAGACAAGACTTTGGCTCTCGCTCAAGAAACTTTCGTTTGGAGACAAATGGGACAAACGATTCGCGACGTCATAAAGACCTGTGACAGTTGTCAGCGAAGTAAATACTCATCTAAGTTAATGAAAGAGGTTCCTAGATCAATATTACCCAGCAAGCCAAGAGAACTTTTCGCGACGGACATTTTCGGTCGGATTTCTCGTTCGACGAAAGGAAATCAGTTCGTTTTGGTAACAGTTGACGTATTTTCGAAATACGTATCTCTATGCCCTATACAGAAAGCTACATCCAAGTACGTGATAGACTTGAGAAAACAGTTATTCCAAGCATGGGGAAACCTGAAGTTTTGTTGAGTGACCATGGATCGCAATTTACTAGTATGGAATTTTCTACTGCTATGGAACGTTTAGGAATAAGGCATGTGTTTAATTCTGTACGGTATCCAGAGGGAAATCCAGCCGAAAGAATAATGCCGGAGATCAGTAAGATGTGTCGCTTATATGTGTCAAGGCAACACCATAGATGGATGGAAGTGATACCCATCATTAGCCAATGCTTGAATTCCACAGTACATGAAAGCACAGGACAGATTCCGTCAATGCTTCATCATGGATTGAAACCGGATAGACCATGGGACCGAGTCGTGAGGGCACCAGTAGATCCTCAACCCACACAAGAAAGAAGAGTCGAGATGGCAGGAGAGAGGCTCAGAAGACAGGCGGAGAAGAGAGCCAGGAGACAGGCAGGAAGGAGGTTCCACGAGCCATTTCAAGAAAATGATGAGGTGCTGATTAGGAAGCCAGTCACTTCGAACCTTCAACTGAAGATCTACCATAAATTTGCTCCATTGTACGCTGGTCCGTTCCGTATTGAACAAACATACCAGAATAATAGCTACAAGATTGTCAGGATGGATACTGATGAAGTTGTAGGAACTTTTAATGCAGCTAGCATTAGGAAATACCATCATGCTGAGTAAGGGAATTGTAGAGCTATCGTGTACATGTATTATATATAGAATGCCTGAGAGTGTATTTTTTTTTCTCAATCCTGATAAAAAAGGAGATGTACGGGAGAGATGTACCCGATACCTAGTTTAGGCTATCGGCTACGCCAGCAGACATTAAGCCGTAGTTGAGGTTTTGGAAAGAGTTAGGAAAAGATAGCGCACCGATCGAGTCAAGAAGAATGTCAAGATGACGTAGGAGGTCTAGGATCAAGGAGGCACTGACGTCTGTAAGATGGAATATTGGATAGAGATGTGAAGCTTTATTAAGATATATATGGAATATGGTATTTAAACATCTTAGAAGAGGATATATAACATGCATTATATGTGGAAATAATTTTAAGGAAGTTAGATAACCCTTAAGTTATTTTATAACGGAACAGCCGAGATGATGAGGGTTCGAGACTAAAATTGTGACGCGAGAGCACAGTGGTGGGGGACAACACCACATGTCTGCGCCAGGCAGATAGGAGTAAAGACAGTGCCAACACATTCAGTGGAGCTCTGTCAGTCGAGCAAGTAGGATCGAGCTCTGTAGCGCAAGCCAGACGCATGGTGAAGGTCGCGTAGCGTACCGAAACTGTCACGGCAGAGTGTAGGCGACAGTTTCAGCATCGCCGGGCAGCGAACGCCAAGCAGGTCATTGATCCAGGCGGACTTGCCGAGCAAGCAATCACAGACGGCCGGGATATGTTAGAACAGCACTGCAAGTAGTTGGAGACTTTATTACAAGCTACATTTCAACGCAGTTTGAACACAGTTTTTCTGAATAACATTATGACTATGCTTTTCCATAACGCATTCAAAGTTACTTTAACAATTTCAAGCAAACGGAATGTCGTAAGCATAGGCACTGATGAACATTAGATCGTGCATTAATGAAATTTATTTCTTATGCAGTTTCATGAATTACCAAATACAGACAACTACAGGGTGTTTAATAAACTTGGACACTCTCATGTAAAATTTTATTTTTACGAAAGTGAGACTTAGCAGTTATTAGAGATTGATCTTTCAATACTCAAACTGAACATTTAATGGAACAGTGGCGTAACTTAGAAGAGGAATAGGGGGTCCGCTGTTTCCATGAACTTTTTCGAGAGGAGTTGGACAATATCCGCTATGGGTAATCCGAAGTTCATCATGTCAGAGTAGACGCAGACAGAGACAAGATGGCACCGCAGAGCGATGGATTCGATTCCTGACGAGAGGAGGTCCACCAGCTGATTCACTTGGGATTTCGAAGGCAATCGTCATTTCATGGATTGAATGATATTCACGCCGATCTTTCGAGAAATTCATTATGTAGGGAAAATCGACGATCTTGGAAATTTAATAACAGCTGATTTTGAAAAGGTACTGTAAGAGTTATAACTACCTGATACGATTATTTTCATGAATACTGGGCACACATGTATATTTTTCTAATAGGAGTGATACGATTCTTTAGACATGGTTTGACTTTATATGCTTCGAATTTGCTAGAATATGGAGTGACCATATGATATGGCAGGCATCATAATACGAAATTCTCACCATTGGTTGGCTTTATTAAGCAGATGTTTGGTCTTTTAGACATTTTTCCAGCAAGGATATTTTTCATGAATAGTTTTTTTTTGTGTAACGAGTATTTCGAACTCGTGATCTGCAATTGATTATCTAAAATTACTTCGTCAGTTCATTTCATACTAGCGAGTGTGTATTATTCATCAGTAGGGATTTTTTTCCATTGGATTGTTTGGAGATATTAAGAAGTTATTCACTTTAGTGAATGAACATCGCTTTTATATGACAACTAGAAACTTGTTGATTCCTATCTGGTACATTCACTCATATAGTCTACGAGATGGGGTCTTTCGTATTTATACGATTGTATGGTGGCTACTCATCTTACCCATCGTTCAGGGCACTATCATCTTAGACGACGGGGCGAGGTCTTTCGTATTTATACGACTGTACGGTGGTTACACATCTTACTCGACATCGAGGGACTCATTTTTATCATCCGAGTGTACATGAGATTGTAAGTGAATCAAACAAGGAACTACTAGTCACATATCAGTCGAAATTTTGTTAAATAAAGTAACGATAAATGTCAGCAGGATTACGTTTAGTAATTCTTGTTTGCCAATCCAATATTTTGTTGCTATACTCTTTTGAGAGTAATTTCAGTTTAACAGCTGTTACAGCTGATGCTTTTGATGAGTTTTATAATTGTGTTTGATACCTTTGAGAAGGATTTAAAGTAATTGAATCTTGTAAGATTAATCATTAATGGTCAGATTTATTATAAGGCAGATCAGTATTGCAGATTTTGATATGAGATTATAGCACATTGGTGTTTTTCTGCGATGTGAATTATGAAAATTGTAAGAGAATTTATGCTATTTGAAAGCAGATCTTAAATTACTGAGGTAATATATTTTTCCAATTGTTTAAGAAGTTGTCTAGATGTGATCAGATTAATTACAGTTATTGGAGATTGTGTGCGTTGATAATTTGAAGCCAGTTATATATTTTTTGTAGATCATGCAACATGGTTAAGTGGAGTTTGTGATAGGCATTTTGTGGAAGTTGCCATGTGATAGTTGCAACGTTGATAATGTATTTTGAGGCAGACATGAGGTCGTCGTACCCAGTCTAGCGTAATTGTTGAGATTCATGCTGTATGTGCTGAATATTTATGGAGTTTTGTGGAATAATTGTTGTATTCAAATGTGATATTTGAAGTATTGAGGAAATGTAATGTCGTTGTGGATAGTTAGATCCAACGTGATGTCGTGGAGGCAATAATATTTTTTGGCATGATAAATTAAATACGAGATATAACTTGGAAGTAATAAAACTGTAAGACAACGTTCTATAAACCATATTAAACAATTTGTTAGGAAATTAAACAAATAAATGAAGTTGATAATACAAGATTTTCTGCGAATAATAATTAATGAAATAATAATCTGAGATTTAAGCATATTAACGATCTGACCTAATGAAATAAAAATCAGAATGACTAGATGAAATAATGAAAAACTAAATAACCAGAAGATTGAAATTTAAATAAGTTGATAAATTAAATTTTGGAATAAATCAAGGAATTAAATAAATGGATGAATTAAAGATTGGATAATTAAACTGATTTAAATAAATTAATAGACGATTGTAATGATGATGAATAACTGAATTAGAAGGTGATAATTAATTAAAGAAGCTGATGATTAATGAATTTATATGGAATTAAATAAATTTAATTAAGATATAATTTGAAGGAATTGCAACTTGAGTTGAGAATTTAAATGATGTAATGGTAACGAATTAACGATTCTGACAGGAATATGTAGAATTTTGAAGTGAGAATTAATGTGAGGAATGTTTAATTTTGATGATGACGATAACGATGACCAATGAGCCGTGAATTTTCTGTAGTTCACAGATAAGAGATTGTTAATGACAATGTAAATAGTGTAAATTAATTATTCGATGTTTAGGAGCATTTGACTAACATGTTCAACATTTAAATTATGCCATGCAAGCCAGAAATTACTTGATATTTAATATATGTGATTATAATATGTGTATGTTTAGACAGATTAATAACTTTTTCAAATCCACATTGATGATGTTAAATTAAACAGAAATTAGGTCTCAGGTTTCACAAATGTCAGTGACGAAAGACATAGTGCTACAGTGATCCTGAGAACCCAAGAGAACTTTAGAGATTTTTCTTGTTATGTGGATGAAATAATTTTGGATTAGAAAAGAGATGGTTCGATTTTTGGACAATGACAATTTAACGTTGACATTCGACCATACTCTCGGGTAGGAGTTATATTTAAAATGTCTGTCTGACTATCAAAGTGAAATAAATTTGTTTTTATCTTAGTTGTGATCTGATGATGGTGTGATGTTCCTCTTTCTTTCCTTGTCTTGAGTAAGGCTTATCCGGAAAGGAAGTGGTTTGCTAGGAATTCAGTTGATGGCGTCCATTTATATTTGCATTATTTCTATTAAACTTAAGCCCGTAACGACCCTAGAGATACTTTGTCTCGTGATACCCACTGCTTTTTCCGATAACTCAGCTGAATTTCCGACACATTCCTTATTTGACTAGAGGTTTATTTAACTCCGCTCTGTCCTGGAACTCCAGGAATGCGATGTTATAGCAGATGGGTCATCGCATCCCCAGGACGAACGGGTACAGTATAAAGCAGGTTCAACTGTAATACTTTTGGCTCCAAGGGACAACCCTTATTTTCTCAGTTATTAGTTATTTCCACAAAAATTAAGAACTAAATCTGAAATCTATTCCGGAATTATTTTGCCATTTCAGATGAAATGTCTTATCTGCTTTGCTCACTTTTCATATATTTCCTATCATTTTATCATTATTTTAGATAACATTTTTTAAAATGTATTCAGCATGGAGTGTTTTGATAGTCTCTTACAATATTAGCAGTGAAAAGGTTAAAAAACTCAGCAGTGGCTTCCACTGTGAAATCAGTCTTTCTAGGCATTTACCCAAGGACAACCAACGCGTGCACACACGTTTCAGTATTTTCCTAACATCAGTTTGGTAAAGAGCTTGATATAACTTCCGAAGATATTTCCTCTTGCAGCTTTTGTTTAAATAATAATAAATATCAATCATTATCTCATCGAAGCCTCCGTGGCTTAGGCGGCAGCGCGCCGGCCTCTCACCGCTGGGTCCGTGGTTCAAATCCCGGTCACTCCATGTGAGATCTGTGCTGGACAAAACGGAGGCAGACAGGTTTTTCTCCGGGTACTCCGGTTTTCCCTGTCACAATTTCATTCCAGCAACACTCTCCACTATCATTTCATTTCATCTGTCATTCATTTAATCATTGCCCCAGAGGAGTGCGTCAGGCCTCGGCAGCCGGCACAGTTCATATCCTCGCCGCTAGATGGGGGCTTCATTCATTCCATTCCTGACCCGGTCGGAGACTGGAAGCAGGCTGTGGATTTTCATTTTCATTATCTCATCAATTTTCACAGGAAGGGAATCGGCACCATTCTCAGCAGCCAGAAGAATTAAATGGCATGGGCATCCTACAACAATGTTTTTACACTGCTCTTTTAATTTCGCAGCAACTCCATTTTTCCTCCCTATCATTAGAGACCTGCGCGGATAAACAAAACGTTATCCGCATCCGCCCCGCTGTTATCCGCTTCCGCAAGACTTTTATCCGCCGCCGCCCCGCATCCACACGACTTTTATCCACACGTTTGTTATCCGAATCTACTGGCGTTACAATAATATTTTCAATGTGTTGCTTTATACTGGATCTTTTAGACATTTGAGCAGAAAGTAGTTTCCTTAGGCTATGTATGCCATGTGTTATGTTTAAAATGAATGTTATACAGTCCGAATTGCAACCCTTTTCAGTTCGGAGTGTTGACTATCCTTACATTTGTCATGAAAAAAAAAGTCATAAACATCCGGGCCCTAGTAATGGATAGTGGGGGGAATCGTGCGCAAGAATCGGTCTTGTGATGGTCTCATAATATATAACACAGCTGCAGTTATGAATAAAGGAGCCTTAGTAACCCTATATTCGATGTGCAGAAACAAATTTAATTCAAAAATAAATTTGGTGGATTATAATTCAAAGTCTCTCAAATATGCATTTGCGCACGATTACCCACCCTGCAGGGTAATCATGCGTGTGGGTTGGGGAATTGTGCACATGGGATGAATGTTGGAAAGCCATAATAATACAATGTGAATTGGCTTTTACAATAGCATAACAATGCAATGATACTAAAGTTCTACAGTTTTGCAAATTAGAATAAAATATAGTTTCGTCAGCAAGGAGGCAATCCAATTTAGGCTTGTTTTTTCTTTTCAGGTTGTCTCAACGTTAATGCAGGATTTTTCTTCAAGAACCCATACAACCAATCTTTGCCTGCTAGACCTTTAACTTTATTGAAATTATGGGGAATCTTATTCTCCTCTGCAAACCCTCTGACAAGCTTGGTGGGCGTTGAGCCGTAAAATAATTTTGCCAAAATGTCAAAACGCATTCGGATAATTGAGACTCCATTTCGTTGGTAAAAACAGATTCACGGCCTGGACGAGGTAGAACAAGCCTATTTTGCAGCAACTGCTTTCCTACGGTTGACTCGGAAATGTTGAAACTTCTCCCCACTTCCCTTATTTTCCTCCCATCATCCCTAAATGCACGTAGAGCTTTCTCAGTTTTCCGCGTATAATTTCTTGGCATCTGGAGAACAAACACGAAATATTTTGCCATTAATTTCGCGTTGTATTTACTTGTATCGTATGTTCTGCGCACTATTATCCCACTCTGCTTTTAAAACGTAACTCACCGAATCCCGGTAAACTAATCTATTATATTGAAAAATAAATACCTGCAAAAACACTGTAAAACTGGCATTTAAAACTGCATTTAATTTTAAATAATTGAATCACAACTGTAGGCTTACCTTCTTATTTGCTGGCAACAGAAAATAACATAACGTGTTAAGTTTCTTCATCCAAGCCTCACAGCTATAACATAGCAACTGGCATCATGCAGACTGTTCCTATCTGATAGGTACGATGACAGCTTAAGGGCAGCATGGGCAGCAGGGAGCTGAGTTGCTAGTTGTACTACCAACTCAAAAAACATAGGTGCGCACAATTACCCTACTTTCCCAATGATATTCAACAAGTTCGGATTGTATTCTAAAAACAATCCGCAAATTTACTCCAAACATTATCCGCTATCCGCATGGCGAAAAATGTTGCGGATATCCACGGGTTTATCCGCAGATATCCGCATCCGCGCAGGGCTTTACCTATCATAAAAGGGGCATTGTCTGCATTAAAAGCTGTACAGTTTGCCATTGGAATGGCATGTCTTTCCAGAAGACGCAGCAGCAAATTACCAATGTTAGCACCAGTCGAGTCACCTTCCAAATTTTCCATGGATATGAAACATTTTCAATAGTCTTCGATTCTTTGTTGAAAAATGACACGACAGGATACAGCTTATATCTCTATCATTGCTACCATCAGTGGACATCGCGAAAGGCCCATATTTTAAAATATTAATAATTTTTGAATCGGCGTCACGGGCCATTTCATTAACAATGGCGGATGTTTTGTCCTGCCACAGACGTATTTCTTCGCAATTTCCGACTCCGGGAACCTTTTTTCTCAATAATTGTCCCCTGTGATCTGAACATGATAACGAGAGGTTATGTTCTACGACGAACGCTGTGAACAAACATTCTGCTCGAATGGCAGCATTGTCTTCATTCCCGTGAACAAAAAAAGTACCTAATTTTTTGTTCTTCTGTAAACAACTAGCACTGTCCTTGAGTTTTAGAGTGTTGCTGTGAGTTACAATGTCAGTTTTTCCAACATGAGAAATACCGTATTTACTCGCATATAAGACCCCCCTTTTTCCTTAATTTTTTAGTTCCGAAATGGGAGGTGGGGTGGGTGTACTATAGTTGCGAACTCCGCAAAAAATCCATTTGGGAAAGGGACTGAGTAAAAATAATGCTACATAGTACGATATATTTAATCAAAATAAACGAAGTTTACATCTTTCATCAGCAATAATAAACCACAACATCCGCGCAGCGAGTTCCACAAAGACTGAAGATGGGCGTGGCCAGTAAAAACATGTAGGCTGAATACAAAATCGCTACCTATAACACGAAAATCATTGTTTTTAATATTGGTGTACAGTATGTTCATGCTTCACAAAAAAATATTTAGGCCGAACGAAGGGAAAATAATACCGGTAATATCAGCACCTGGCGCATCCACTCGACCAGACATGCCCGAGTATCGGCATGCCTCAGCTGATGTAACTGCCATAATTGACGTTCGGTGACAGATGCAGCTGACGAGACGAGTGCGCATTGAGATAACACGGGGAATTACGTCATCCAACGTCGGCTGATACACAGGCAACAGCCGAGTGGACGCATGACAGTGCTTTCATATAAATGCCATTTTTACGCTGTTAATAAATGCCCAAACTCAACAGCACTTAATTTAAACTAGGCCGTAAAAGTCATTCTGAGATTGCCGGTACTCATTTCACAAATCTTCACACAACGTATCTCAGATAAAGACCGGACGTGAATGCTAAGACCCAAGTTGCCAACAATGAACCAACATCTGGGAAATAAAGACAAGTAACTTATCGTCCATGAAACGGCAATACGTCGTATCCCACAAGACATCAATTTTACAGGGGACACATAAAACATTGCAGGACTACAATAGTACATCCTAAATATATTATGCAAGTGTTAAATGGATTCATTCTAGTCTCGTTTGTCTGCTACAATGCCCAAATGGAGTTTTTTACATTTTTCTTGAATATATGTGGGTTATGACATTTTCAATCAACCAATTTGTACAGAATGTGGGTTGCGACGTTTTGCATGTTGGTACTTTCCTACAGATGAACTGTTTTCACACATAATATAAAAGCTAATAACGGTTAATACTGCTTAAAATGGATACATAATAAAATAAAATTTTATTGAAAATGAACTAATGTACTGTACCCAAGATCCTCTCAAGGTTACTATGTGAACATAATAGGCTAATATTATTTAACCATAGTCAGTAATTAGAGTTTCTTTCAAATAAGAGAATTAGTGTTAAGTAAGTGGTGTTGGGGTAACTCGCCTGCCTCTCACCCGGAGGCCCCGTGTTCGTCAGGGATTTTAGAAACTGACGGGAGGGCTAGAACGGGGTGCACTCGGCCATCGTGAGGACAATTGAGTAGCTGTCTGACAGTGAGGCAGCGCCCCGATCACGAAAATCAAGATTAACGGCCGAGGGGACCCGATGCGCTGATCACGTGTCACCCCAATATCTGCAGGCCAAATGGCTGAGCAGCGGTTGCTTGGTAGGCCTAGACCCTTCATGGGCTGTAGTGCCAGGGGTTATTTTATTTTTAAGTAGACTATTCATTGATTAACTAGCAAAATAACACAAAGCACAAATGTACCTACAACTTCACAAATTACAGATTACCGTATATACTCGAATACCACCCGCACATTTTTAAACAAAATCGGACGTGAAAAATTGGGGTGCGGGTCTTATTTGAGTCATCCTGATTTTAAAGATTTAAATTGCCCGCCACGCGCGATATCGGGTGTTGCGAGTATCCGCTAGATGGTGCTAGCCTTCTTCCGGCTATCACTTTGTTTTACCGTAAGCAAGCGGCGTCATATAGTCTCGCGCGGGTCTCGCTCACGTTTTCCGAGTGTAAACATGAGTTATACGAAGTGTTTCCGGTCGTTTACTGTGAGTGAGAACCTGGAAGTTGTGAGGGAAGCTGAAATTATTGGAAATCGTGCCGCCGGTAGGAAATATGATATTGACGAGTCATGTATTCGAGATTGGAGAAAGAAAAAAAAACGTGTTGCATTATTACGACGAAAGAGCTTGCTTGTTCTGGACAGTTACCGCGGCCATACAACAGACAAAATTGGAATTTCATTGCTTCAGTCCATTCATTAAATAAATTTTAAATTTCTTTCAACAGAGGACTATTTGTGTAGTCTGGGAGCAACCTAAAAGTCTTTTGCACTTGGAACCATTCAAATGGGACTACTACTCCATTTCCGTTCCCTACATGACAAGGAGCAGATAATAGAACAGGACAAGATCTCCTATCAGAACGACACGTGTTTAAACGTTGGCAATGACAAGTCAAATGGACTTTCAGAACTTTTAACATGTGTTTTTTAATATGTTTCGTACAAATTTTAATGGAATGTTTTTAATATGCGTTTTATTAGTGTGCATGCATTTTTTGGATATTGTTCAGTGTTTTTTGATGTGTTGCCATTTGTGTGAGAGACTGATGAAGGGCCGACTTTGCAAGGTTCGAAACATGTACCTAACTTAGCGCACTAATGGCGCAAAATATTTTGTATTGATTCGACGGAAAGTTTCAAACTGATTAAATAATACATACAACAGACGCTGTGAAGAAATTCGTCAAGGATGGGAAAACCGACTTAGCAATCATCCCGGGTGGGATGACGTCTATGCTACAGCCACTGGATGTCTGCGTGAACCGACAGTTCAAAGCAGCCTTGAAACAGCTGTATACGGAGTGGATGGCGGCCGATAAGCACACACTGACCCCAACTGGTCGTATTCAGCGCCCGGAAGTTCAGCTGCTCTGTTCGTGGATTTTGACGGCATGGAATCGTATCTCGGGAGATCTCATACGGAAGAGCTTCAAGAAATGTAGTATTTCCAATGCTATGGATGGCAGTGATGACGACATTTTGTGTGAAAGTGATGGTGAAAAAAGTTCCGAAGTTAGTACTTCTGATGACGAGAATGAAGTGTTTGTGTCTTTTATTTGTATTTTTAATTGTTTCTGTGTGTTATTTTAGGACGACTTCAGAACTGTTGGAAACTATTTTGTAGAAATGCTATTCTGTTTATTTAGTAAAGATTGTAAATAGTTTTGAGTAATTTTTATTTTTATTTTAATTTTGTTCTTCAACATCAGGGTGCGGGTCGTATTCGAGTAATTGCGGTATATCGCATCGCTCCTTAAGGAAAGTGTTCATTCTTCGAGTTCTCTACACATCAGGGGCAAACACATTTTAGAACCTAGTCTGCACAAAAAAATAACAAGAAATAACCAGTACTTTTCAGTCAATCACGGCATTTAATCACGAGGGAGTGAATCTTAGAAGGCATGGCAGTTTTTTGGAAGACCGATTTCAACTGCTGCATGTGATAATACTTCCGGGACGAAATTTTCCTTGGTTCAGAGTGGAGTGAAGGTCTTTTCTTTAGTTCTCATTCTATTGTGCTGTGGATAAAGCCCTGCGCGGATATCCGCAAAATTTTTCGCCACGCGGATATAGTTTGCATGGCTGTGTGGATAGCGGATACGCTGCGGATAATGTTTCAAGTAAATTTGCGGATAGTTTTTAGAATAAAATGTGGAACGATAATATTACATTTGATATGCCAATCTACAGCTTCATGCTTAAAAGAGGAATACTCTTATAGCCTATACGAAATATACAGGCACGTATGTACACGAGAAGATTATTTTACTCATATATGCTTTCAACTACATTTTATTAAGTACCGTATGTTTGTAGTAGATGGTCTTAACATCTCATCAATTCTCACTGCCTGATTATTACTTTACGTACGAGATATAATGCTGTCAATAAGCCTGTTAGTTCATCATGGTGACATCATTAACATGTCTCAAGTCAGCTACTTCGCGATCTAAGCTAGCCGGGAAGATCTGGTTCCATGTGTAGCCTATCTGTAGATTTATTTCCAACTTGGCACTGAAACACGCTGTGATATTGCAACGGAAAGAGTTATGCCATCAACTATGCGGACATGGATGGGTCAAGAAGCAGATGGATGATGACCGACTTCGAATTTCCGACCAAATATCAATCCTTTTCTCCAAGCGTAAATAGAGGTCACTTATTATTAGGGAATGTTACCACGACCGTGAGTATGAATATCATTTCACCAACATGGATAAACTATCTATTAAAGTAAAACAAGGTGAATATTCAATAGTGCGTGAAACTAAGCTCAAGTCAACGATATGACAGACATTTGGTTACGTTTTCAATAGAAACGAAAAGGTGAACGATATAGTAGGATGTTTTACCTGTAAGAAAGTGTATTCATACTCAGGACACAAATCAGACACATCAAACTTACTGAGGCACAAGTGCAAAAGTAGCCAAAAAGGTACAGCCAGTTTTTTTGTCTAAAGCGGAGGTCAAGAAACATGAAGTGTCATCCAACTTGAAGTTCCTTGCAATGAAGCAATTGCCAGGAACCACTCACTCCTCAAAAGTCTAAATGTGTTGGTTTGACACTTTATGCTTTATCTAATAAATTAAAAATAATATTGAAATATCAGCGGATTTGGATAAAAGTCATGCGGATGCGGGGCGGATACCAGTCGTGCGGATGCGGGTAACGTTTTGTTTATCCTCGCAGGGCTCTAGCTGTGGACTGAATCACATTTTAATTGTGTGTGCACCTTTCCAGAAACTTTTGCCTGTTTTTGATGACATGGTCTAACAAAGCATTTGCTATAATACTGTTCCTGTTTTGATATGTGCACCCATCACTGTATATCATTATTTCCTTATAATTTGCACAGTGGCATTTGAGGTAATCAATACTCATAATATTTGCGAACGTTGATACTGACAAATCGGTATCGATTTTGCTGAACCAATAGCACACAAAGTGATGTGCAGTCAGGTTGAAAACCGTTAAAAACTGCCATTACTTTATGGCATGTTAATTTGGTTTTATAATAGAAAGCACTAGCCTGAATGCATGCTGCAACCTTCACTGCTTGTAAGTCCATGGTAATTAAAGTGCACCGTTTCTGTGCAGCAAGAGTTGTATCGTCTTCCTTTTCTTTCCGGGCTCTATCTTTCCTAATTTTGTGCAGGATCCAGTCTTCTTCAGAAAGGTTACCTGCACACATGTCACATTGGTCCTTTTTCAGTTTGTGTAAGGACAGATTCTTTCCATGGAATACGGATGAAAATTTAGTTCTGCTTACTGGAGTTCCATTATCATGTTAAATTTTCTCACAGTACAAATCATACAACTGAGCCATGCAATCTATACTCTGTTCGAGAAATAATTTCTGTGTATTACTCCTATTGTAATGCGAAGGAAGTTTTGGCAAATCGTTCAAGAATTTATTTACATGCCCCACTTGCTCTTTATGAGCTGCAGGTTTGTCACTCTTCCTGTTTTTCACCTTGACTTCATCTGAAGCATACATGCTCCCAATATCTCACAGAATGCTGCCCAACCCCAACATAGTGAGGAACATCTTCTTGCATCTTCTGAGTACCATTCTTTCATTTAAAATAATAAAGGAAAGTAACACTTCTCCAAGATTATTCTTCAGATGTTTATTACCACTTTGGTACTATTTTCTTAACTTTTTTTTTTTGCAACAAATACCCTTTGCTGCTTCCATGACATTATTGACCAAAATTCTTGAAATATATAATTTCGCACCTCCTCAATGTCATCACATTTTTGTTCTGTATATTTCCTACATGATTCACAGTTGCATCTATCTCCAAACTTTTCTTCATTTCTGGGTTGGCCCTGTACAACTTTATTCTTTATAATCCTATAGGCTAACCTATGTATCCCTTCCCTTGCATACGCTTCCTTTTATTTTAAATTTTTACTCCAGCACTTACAATTACCCCTCTTTTGCCTTAAAGAAGTATCAGGTGGGGAAGGGTGAAATTCTGTATCAAAAGTCATATCTGAAGCATCTGGGTTAGCTGTTATGACAGAAATGTTGGTGACTGTAGCAGAATTTTGATCTTCCCTAGGTTCTTCCAATTCCCTGAGTGCCCCTGTGAACGGCTTACTACAAAATATCTAAGTAAACAAACAAAATGGCTACCTGCAATTTGTCGTAACCCTCACATATATGTGGGATACAACATTATGCCATTGCGGGGGTATAAGATTATGCTGAAAGCAAAATGTCGTAACCCCATCAGCATGGGATACGACATTTTGTTAATCATTGAAAACATCACCGGGGATACAACATTTTGTTTTCCATGAAAATAAATGAGAAATATTTATCGGAGGGATACAACATTTTACTGAAGCTGGAAGCATAACCCACAAGCCTGAAAATGGCAAAAAGTCTATTTCGCTCAAATTGAGGGTTACGACATATTGCCTTTTCATGGACGTTATATTGTCCATGATTATTGCCAACCACCTCTACGATTGTTTTGCCAGACCAACCGCCGGCCGCAGCCAACCTAATTAACGGAGAGGGGGTACTATATGCTATGTCCAAGAATTTTGTAATTTTGGCTCTCTAAAATTAACGGGGGGGGGGGGGGGTCTATATGCGAGTAAATACAGTATTTATATCGCAACGACAGACGGAACAAAGAGCAAAATGGTCTCCTCTACTAATTGTAAAATGAATGGAAATTCAGTTTTATAGCTTTCTTTGAACACTTGGAGATCAAGTTTCGGAGGTATTGTCGCCATAATGTGACGAGAGAAACTTACAACACAAGACACGAAACAATCATAGACACAACCCGTTGAAATAAATTTCTACCGATGCTCACATTAATACCTCAATTAAATGCACTAAACGTTACGCTAGCCAAGTATAAAGACGTGGCGTCAAATGGAGCAAGTCACAATCGCCGCGTGTAGCATACAAGGTTTCAATCCCATTCTGCAGTCACGTGGCCAGTCTCGCCTTATCAGCGTAGGCTCGACACGTATTTGTCCGTAAAATACCACTAATCAGTATGCGGTAGGCCGATCAGCTGACTCATCATTCCGAGAACGCAGCTATGGAGTACACTGCCAAGTGAGGAACTTACACCAAAAAGAAAGTTACGCAAATCACAAAGGCAATTACGACTTTCGAGAGAATCTCCTTGAGAATAGAAATTATTTGCAGTTCCATTTTCTTTTTAAATATATCCCTGGGGCCCAAAATTCGGAAGAAATAATAGTAATTAATAAGATCGGAGGACGAGGTGAAAATTCGGAAAGTTTCCGAATAAATCTGAAGGGTTGGCAGGTATGCAAATCCCCGCATATATCATGCACCGAAAATTTTCACACTTATTTTCAGTCAAAAAAGTGCAAGTTAATGCAAGCAAATATGGTAATATATTTCCAGGAAAAGAAAAAGTATTTTTCAAAAAAACTCATAGGTAACATTTTCCAATAAGAAAAAATATTACTTTTCCAAAAATATTTGTTTATTTTTGCATTTTGAATAAATTTTGCATCTCGCTGCACTTTATCGAGTACATGTAACAGGCCGGTTATTACATGATGCATTCTCTAGACCAGGACTGTCCAACCTACGGCCCGCGAGACTATTTTGTCCGGCCCGCACCGTGTCTCCAAAACTTTGAAACAAGTTCCAGTCGTCCCGCTAAACTAAATTTACATGACCTTTATTTCAAAATTTGATTGTTAATTATATCAAATTAACACAAATACTCTTTGTCATTCATGCTGTGTAAGTGTATTGAATATTATAGTACTTCTCTTATAAAGGGATTTATTAAAAATATTTAATTTATTTTTAGTGTTTCATTCTTTATCCACTACAAATACATATAGAAAATGGCAACAATATTAAGAAAACTAAGACCATCGATTGCTGGTAAGGAACCTGAGAGGGAGTAAGGAGAAGAAAGGGACCGAGAACCAGGAAAGACGTATAAGGATATGGAAACTGAAAGAAGGGGATAGAAGGGTCGAGTACCTCAAAATGGTAAAGGAAGGAATTCCAACAGATGAAGAAAGAGGGGTGGAAGAGGAATGGGCTAGACTTAAGAAGACACTAGTAGGTGCAGCAGAAGCAGTATGTGGGAGGACAAGTAGTAACAAGAGGTGGAAGGAAACACCATGGTTGAATGAGAAGACAAAAGATATAGTAAGGGAAAAGAATAGAGCCTTTAGGAGGTGGTATCAAAATAGGACGGTAGAGACAAGAGAAGAGTACCAGGAAAGAAAGAAGGAGGCGAAGAGAGTAGTGGCTGAGGAGAGAAGAAAGTGGATGGAAGAGTGGACAAAGATGAGGATAGTGAAGGTACAAAAAAGGTCCTGTATGGGATGGTAAAAAATAAGAGGCGGAAGGATCCTACGGATTATGTTAGAATGGTGAACAAAAGGGGACAAGAGATAGAAAATAGGGAAGAACTGAAGAAAATGTGGAAAGAATATTTTGAAGAGCTGCTGAACCCAAATGGAAATGATGGTGAGGAGGAAGAAATCGGGGAAGAGGAAGATGAACTGCAAACAGAAAAGGACTTAACATGGAAAGAAGTGGAAGATGCAGTGTAAAAGATGAAAGGAGGGAAGGCACCGGGAGTGGACGAGTTGATTGTGGAGATGGTGAGAGCAGCAGGAGAACAGATTTCAGGAACTATCGGGGAATAACACCGATGAGTCATTGTGCGAAGATCTTAGAGAAAGTTTTGGAAAGGAGAATTAGGACAAGGATAGGAGGGATGAGGGAAGAACAACATGGCTTCAGAGCAGGAAGGTCCACAGTGGATTTGATTTTTTGCTGTAAGGCAGTAACAAGAACAGCAATATGAGTATGGAACAGATCTACTGATGACCTTCCTGGACATTGAGAAAGTATATGACAGTGTATGCAGAAACAAAGTATGGAAGTCCCTGGAGGATCGAGGAGTAGAAAAATGGACTATAAAGAGGATAAAGGAGATGTACAAGGGAAGCGTGAGCTGTGTGAAAGTGGGAGGAGAGAGATCGGACTGGTTGGAACAGAGAAGCGGCCTGGAACAAGGAAGTGCACTGTCACCGTTACTTTTCATTGTGGTGATGGACGACATAATGATCCGAGTGGCACAAGTAATTGGGGAAGGAAAGATGAAAGCAATGGTGTTTGCAGATGATTTGGGGAAACAAGGAGGAGGTGGTACAGGAACAGTTGGACGTGTGGGAAGGAATAATACAAGGATATGGGATGAAATTTAGCATAAATAAGTGTGAGATGGTGATCACAAGGAAGAAGGAAAGAACCACAACGGGAATAACAATTGGTGGGGAACAGTTGAAGAAAGTGGAGAGTTTCAAGTATCTGGGAAGCCTGATACAAAATAATGGAAGAAACGATAGAGAAATAAATGAGCGGGTGAGGCAGGCAGAAGCATTTCGGAGGAGTGTGAGAAGCATGTCCCTCAGAACAGCAAAAAGATCATATATCGGACGTACTATATCCCTATCCTGACGTATGCCTCGGAGACCTGGGTTATGAAAGGAAGGGAGAAGAGCAAAATACAGGCCAGTGAGATGAGTTTCTTGAGAAGCAGTATTGGAGCTACAAAGATGGACAGAATAAGAAATGAGAGGACCAGAGAATTAATGAAGGAGGAACCATTACAGGTGGTATAGAGAAATCTAGACTTAGATGGTATGGACATGTAAAGCGAATGGAGGAGAAGGATACCCAGGAGAGTACACGAAAGACAGGTGGCTGAAGGGGCTGGAAGAAAGCGTGAAGAAGAGAGGAGAAGACTGGACAAGGGTGGATGCTGAGAGATGGTGGGAAGACAGAAGACGTTGGAGAGGCTTGTGTTCCAAACAGACCCGGCCAGTGGCTGGAAACTGTGCAATATAATGATGATGATGATGAAGCTAAGACAGCCACATAACTCACCATATTGCACCTATATTTTAAAAAGAAATTCCATACCCCTCAAACCCCCTGGCATTTCATTGGCCATCAAGGTCCCCCAACTATTTACAATGTGGCCCTTAGTGAGAAAAGGTTGGGCATCCCTGCTCCAGACACCCCCAAAAATTCTGCTGAAAGTACAGGGTTATTACAAATGATTGAAGCGATTTCACAGCTCTACAATAACTTTATTATTTGAGATATTTTAACAATGCTTTGCACACACATACAAAAACTCAAAAAGTTTTTTTTAGGCATTCACAAATGTTCGATATGTGCCCCTTTAGTGATTCGGCAGACATCAAGCCGATAATCAAGTTCCTCCCACACTCGGCGCAGCATGTCCCCATCAATGAGTTCGAAAGCATCGTTGATGCGAGCTCTCAGTTCTGGCATGTTTTTTGGTAGAGGAGGTTTAAACACTGAATCTTTCACATAACCCCCACAGAAAGAAATCGCATGGGGTTAAGTCGGGAGAGCGTGGAGGCCATGACATGAATTGCTGATCATGATCTCCACCACGACTGATCCATCGGTTTTCCAATCTCCTGTTTACAAAATGCCCAACATCATGATGGAAGTGCGGTGGAGCACCATCCTGTTGAAAGATGAAGTCGGCGCTGTCGGTCTCCAGTTGTGGCATGAGCCAATTTTCCAGTATGTCCAGATACACGTGTCCTGTAAAGTTTTTTTTTTTCGCAGAAGAAAAAGGGGCCGTAAACTTTAAACCGTGAGATTGCACAAAACACGTTAATTTTTGGTGAATTGCGAATGTGCTGCACGAATGCGTGAGGATTCTCTACCGCCCAGATTCGCACATTGTGTCTGTTCACTTCACCATTAAGAAAAATTGTTGCTTCATCACTGAAAACAAGTTTCGCACAGAACGCATCCTCTTCCATGAGCTGTAGCAACCGCGCCGAAAATTCAAAGCGTTTGACTTTGTCATCGGGTGGCAGGGCTTGTAGCAATTGTAAACGGTAAGGCTTCTGCTTTAGCCTTTTCCGTAAGATTTTCCAAACCGTCGGCTGTGGTACGTTTAGCTCCCTGCTTGCTCTATTCGTCGACTTCCGCGGGCTACGCATGAAACTTGCCCGCACGCGGTCAACCGTTTCTTCGCTCACAGCAGGCCGACCCGTTGATTCCCCTTACAGAGGCATCCAGAAGCTTTTAAACTGCGCATACCATTGCCGAATGGAGTTAGCAGTTGGTGGATCTATGTTGAACTTCGTCCTGAAGTGTCGTTGCACTGTTATGACTGACTGATGTGAGTGCATTTCAAGCACGACAAACGCTTTCTCGGCTCCTGTCGCCATTTTGTCTCACTGCGCTCTCGAGCGCTCTGGCGGCAGAAACCTGAAGTGCGGCTTCAGCCAAACAAAACTTTATGAGGTTTTCTACGTATCTGTAGTGAGTCGTGACCATATGTCAATGAATGGAGCTACAGTGAATTTATGAAATCGCTTCAATCATTTGTAATAGCCCTGTATTATAGCTAATGCTATAAACCACATCAGGTAAGATTGAGGCTTTTCAGGAATGAAGAAATCAATATAAGAGAAAAAAGTATGGCATGTATTTTCCGTACAAATGAACACAGTATTAGTACACATATCTGAGAAGACACTAGAAAAACAGTACATGTTATGTTTTTTAAAATCCAAGTTCAATGCTTTCACAGAAATAACTAACCACTAATTCTAAATTATGGACCTCTATAATGGATTTCTTCTCTGCCATTAAATACATACGCAAAGCAAAGCATAATCAAGTCTCTAAAAGCCTTACTTAAAGGAAACACTGCATTTTCACCAAACACAAATGAAGAATCAGGCCAACACTAGCCACTAAGACTTGTGGTGTATAATGAATTCAGCATATGTACTAGAGTGGAAAATCTACAATGCAGTAAAATTATTTAACAGCCTGTATCTTATCATTTACCACAGCATACTGCTCCAATGCTGCAGTGTTAATGTCAGAACAATGACACCTAGGAGTTTTCTCTGGTTCATGTCGCACGTCAAATGAAAATCACAAGGTTGTATCTACCACACATTTACGGTCAACCTCAACCTCGCTCACTACATATCAACAGGTCACAAGAGATTAAGCTAAATTATCATGTGAGAATGTAATGTGATCACTGAATATAAGTCTACATATGAATTGATCATAATCCATTCGGTACACGTTATGACCATAAAAATATGTTCACAGTATCACGAGAAATTGTCACTTAAAAATTCAAGGTTTTGGAATGAGGAAGTACAAGAATTTAAGACATATTAGATCATTATCTATTGCAGTTTACAGAAAATATTGTAATAGGCATTAGTGTGCCTAACTTATAATTAAATGAATATGCATTAACTAGTCTAGACTGCAGGCCTACTTCCGCTTGCGTCCCCTACCCCGAGCTGGAGAGCCACGGGTAGTGGCAGCAGTACTACCACGAGTTGAACGAGGAGATGTCTTCTCATCCTTTGTATCTTGAGTTTGGTCTTCGTTTTCAGCCCCTTCGTTCTCACCCTCGTCACCATCTTCATCCACAGTCTCTAACAGATTGCCTATGTCCCTATCAACTTCTGACCACAGTTTCTCTTCTTCAGCTTTTGCTTTTGAGCCAGCCGAACTAGAAACTGGTCCCGCAGTTTCTCCTTCCCCTTCAGCTTCAGCCTCTGCATCAGCCTCAAGAGGATCATACTTGTCCTCACCAGAGGGCACTGCACCATTTTTCTTATCCTTATCTGGAACTTCTTTCATCTCTACATCCTCCTTAGTAGCATCTTCATCATCATCCTTCTCGCCTGAAACTTTGCGTCTCTTCCAGTTACCTTCATCATCCACTTTTTCTTCAGCATTACGCTTGTTCTGGAAAATGAAAAATTGGCATGAAAATTACTAAAAAAAGATAGCAAAGGACTAAGCTGAACAAGATTTTTGTGGAAACATCAACTGAAGGATCACATCGCATTTCTTAAAAAACAAAAAAACTATTGTATAGGCATTACTTAGGGAATAATCAATAATAAATAGAAATTAGAAATACAGCAGCATGAAAGGACATAAGACAAAATATACAATAACTGGGCTAGGGTTCTAGCACATTCAACTGATTTAAGACTAACAATGATTTTTCAATAAATTTGTAACTTTTCTACAGTAGTGTAGAATAAATCTGAACACGATCATTACCAAACCTTCTTACGAGTAGCTATGCAAAGGTCGCTAAGTGCACTTTGTCAATTTTGAGTTGAGCACACCGTCACGTTCGTCTTTTAACTGGCTACACGATGGAATGAGTTTCAGGGTGCATAACTTACTCAAAACCCTTGTAAATGGCCAACAAAAATCACGTTCATTTGCATAAACAGCTAAATGCATGTTGCCTACGGTTGCAAAGCCAGTCAAATTTTCCACGTGTCCAAATACCGCTAAGTACCGTAAGTATGGCGGCTGCCTTGCCACATACGGATGCAAAACACGCTAACTGGTACAAAAACTGCCGATATTCCTAACACAAAACTCTTAAAATAATACTTATTCATTATGATCGGGAAGGATAGTTTTGTGTTTCAGATTTGGGTTGGCTGCACTATCGAGGAAGCGCATGCACCGATGACATGCTGCCTTGTCGAAATACACAGTTGATCGACAAGTTGTTTCTTGTTTGTGGGCATTTCAAGCCAGAATAGTAGTCTAGGTGTTGAACTCAAAGAAACTGAACCATAGAAGACGTTTGACGGCTTTTAGAGCTGCACTTCAGAGAAAACTGGCCAGCGAACGGCAACCTAAAATTTTTCGGTGAGGTCTTCCAGGAGCAAGAAGCCATTCACAACAATATCGTCTGACCTCAAGAGGAAGAAGATGAAGAACCAGCAGATTTTGAGCTGATGGACGGTGTCGAGGATGACCTGACCTAACTTAAGTGCCATTTTTGTTGTTTTGTGCACTCTCCTTATTTGAACAATTTCTATGCCGTCTAAATGACGTTGCACGGTGTTTATGATATTTGTAAAAATTAATATTCATTTTAACGCATCCAAAATGTTCTATCTTTTCAAAATATATTTTTCTTAATAAACCACATTGAAACTAATATAGTTCTTTATAAAAAAATCTCATCCAAATGGCATTCATAAAACAAAAAAATAGTAGGCTTAGCCGCCGGAGTTTCATTAACGACTCGTCGCCACGAGTGCCAAGTGGATATTTTAATTTATGTTTTGGGACAGAAGATCCAACAGTAGATTTCATAGAGCATTTTTTAGTTTATAATGAATGCACTGAGCGGCGTTTGCAAACAGGTGCCACAAATGAAACGCAAGAATCAAGTTTTGAAAAGATGAGCCTGAAGTATTTATACCAGGGTGACTACTGTAAGTATTAAGTAAAATTAGCTATCATTTATTTCAACATGTCTCTGTGGTCTGCAAGCATAAGCTAATCGTGTGGTTGAGAGAAGAAGCAACAACAACAATGAACAGTGTTTAAAACGGTAAATGAAATTCACTTCACACATAAAAATTCTATTCACATTTAAATGATTAGGCTTCATTAAAATGCACCATTCTGTACACAATTTAACCCTGGAACAGTACCCTTATTCTCCAGAAACAGTAACGGTATCCTGGGGCACTGAGTACCCCAGGACAGAAACACAACTCTGATGCATTAAAATTATGTATTACTAATAACTGCAATTACAAATGAGTAAAAACAACCCTGTAGCAAAGACTACTTTAACTATGAAGGCTGTAAAATGAAAATAACAAAAATGTTAGCAATATTTCAATGTTATTGTAGATATTCTTTCTCTGGTAATCATAATCACCATTTTCACTTCTCACATTCACTACAAAACACCAAGCTATGATGTTTACGCACAAAACTCTTGCATTCTGAGCACACCACAGTGGCCTTGGATTGTGGCCAGATGGAGCACTCAATGCCCTGGAAACACTGTTCTGGGTATAAATAACTGTCACTGCTAAGAAGTATACACATTGACTGAAAGACAGTCAAAGTCAAGTAAAAGTCACAGGAGGTGGCCGCTTTTCAGGCGTACCAACATAACGCAATCGGGGAATGAAAATTCTCTGGGGCACTGAGTGCCCCACTGTACTGTTCCAGGGTTAAAAGGAGAGCATTTCATGGACAATGTTAGAAAGATGATGATGATAATTGTTGTTTTAAGGGGCCTAACATCGAGGTTATCGGCCCCTAATGAAATGAAATGGCGTGAAATGAAAGGATGTAGATAAAAACAACTCACTGCCATGGAGGAAGCGAAAATGGTGTTTATAAAACAGACAGTGAGCCCCAAAAAAATTATGCCTTATTTGAATAAAAAGAATAAAAGGCGGATGGTAAAAAAAGGATAAAACAAATAAGGCATAGTGAACAATACAATACATAACGCAATAAAAAACATAAAACAGATTTAACCACAATTAAAAGTCGTAACTACACATTAAAACTTAAAAAAGTAACCACTCTCCCTCATGAACCGGATGACGAGGTCAGCTGACGGCCCGTCATCACGGAGAATAAGGGAGAGGGTATTAGGCAGTTTAAGAGTCCTGCGCAGATCGGCCAGATCCACACACTCCAAGAGAAGGTGTGCCACGGTTAGGTGGGCGCCGCAAGTACACACAGGAGGATCTTCTCTCCTTAGCAAGTGGGAGTGCGTAGCAATCCCATGGCCGATCCGGAGTCGACAGAGTACCACAGCTTCCTTCCGGAGAGATCGGAAGGAAGATTTCCACACCTTCGTTGTCTCCTTGATGCCTCTCAGTTTGTTGGGTGGAGGCGTGGCACGCCATGCCTCCTCCCAATGCGACAGGATCGTATGCCGCAACTGAGAGCGCACATCACTAGCAGGCACCTTATACGGTAGCGAGGGCAGTGCGACTGCCTCTCTCGCCGCCTGATCAGCAAGCTCGTTTCCCGCAATACCCATGTGGCTAGGAAGCCACACAAAGGTCACCCCGGTTCCAGCGTTACGCGAAGTGACGAGCTGGTCGTGCACACGCTGGACCAACGGGTGCTTCGCGAAACACACATCGATCGCCTGCAGCGCACTCAGAGAGTCAGTACACACAAGAAAGTGCTTGTGATCGTCTGATAATGTGTACCGCAGAGCCTCTGAGATGGCATAGAGCTCCGCAGTGTACACGCTACAGGCCTCGGGAAGTGAAAAGAGAAACCGACGATCCTCAACCACAAATGCACAGCCTACTTTCTCGTTTACCCTCGAACCGTCCGTAAATACAAGCCCTGATCCCGGATACCGTGTCACCACGGACTGGAACAGCCTCCGAAGGACGGAGGAGTCCGTGTCCGACTTGGGGCCGGTGTGCAGATCCAGGATGATATCAGGGCGAGAGACCATCCACGGAGGGGCCTTGCTAGGTACTCGGACGATACAGGAGACGGAAGGAAATCGGAACTGACGGTATAAGTCATCCAAGCGAATCCCCGCCGGCCGAGTGGCTCGGGCGAGCACATCATACAGGCGGCGATTCGGATTGGAAAACAAACATGGATAGCTTGGATGAAGTGGCATCTGTCGAATAGTTGCAGCATAGGTCAGCAGTACTTGTTGGCGCCTCAGGTGTAAAGGAGGTACGCCAGCCTCGGCGAGCAAGCTGACGACAGGGCTTGTCCGAAAGGCACCCGTCGCCAGCCTCACACCTCCGTGGTGGACACTGTCCAGTTTAACAAGCACCGACTTACGGGCCGAACCATATGCTACACTGCCATAATCTAACCTAGATAAAACCAGTGACTTATAAAAACGCAGGAGCACCGCGCGGTCCACCCCCCATGATGTGCCGCTAAGAAACCGCAACATGTTGAGTTTCTTAGCGCAGGCAGTTTTCAAACACCGCACGTGTGGTTCCCACGTCAATTTCTGATCGAAAAGGAGCCCAAAGAACCGCTACGCAGCAACAACAGGCAAAGCTACATTGCCCAGATAAAGCTCAGGATCTGGATGGAGGGTGCGCTTTCGGCAGAAATGGACAACCGAGGACTTAGCGGTTGAGAAACGAAAGTCATGCTCCAGTGTCCAGCGTTCCACTCTCCGAATAGCTTGTTGTAGCTGTCGTTCAGCGACCGCCATATTTTGCGCACTATAATGTAGAGCGAAGTCGTCTACATATAGCGACGGTACCACTGCTGAACCAGCAGCAGCGACTATACCGTTTATGGCAATCGCAAATAATGTTACGCTAAGCACCGATCCCTGTGGGACTCCGTTTTCCTGTATATGATATTGCGAATATGTCCCCCCTATTCGGACACGGAACAGGGGAAGGGACAGAAAATTCGCAATAAAAACCGGCAAGTTACCTCGGAATTTCCATTGATGCAGGGTAGAGAGGATGCCGTAACGCCAAGTGGTGTCATACGCCTTCTCGAGGTCAAAGAAAACAGCGACTAGGTGCTGTCTCCGGAGAAAAGCGTCCTGTAAGGCAGTCTCCAGGCGTACCAGATGGTCGTTGGTACACCGTGACGCCCTGAAACCACACTGGTATTCAGACAGGAGTCCCCGTTTCTCCAGGACCCACACCAGGCGCCGATTGACCATCCTCTCAGAGCTTGCACAAACCGTTTGTGAGACAAATAGGTCTGTAACTCCCTGACAATTTGGGATCCTTATCGGGCTTCAGGATAGGTATAATGATACCTTCCTGCCATTGCGCTGGAAACACACCTTCCAACCAGATACGATTAAACACCCTGAGCAAATAGCGAATGCTCTCATCGTTAAGGTGTTTAAGCATCTGGTTGTGAATATTATCCGGGCCAGGAGACGTGTCCCTGCAGAGCGCCAGCTCTCCGCGGAGTTCCCACTCCGTAAAGGGCACGTTGTACTCCTCCGAAGCGCGGGAAGCAAAACTAAGATGGAAACGTTCCGCTTCGCGCTTCAGGGCCACGAAGGCAGGGTCATAGTTATCGGAACCGGATATATCCGCAAAATACGAGGCGAGATGGTTTGCAACGCGATAAGGATTTGTAACCAGTTCATTAGCAATGGAAATTCCCGGTACAGTAGAAGATGTCTGAATTCCCGAAATGCGTCGTAGTTTAGTCCACATTTGAGAGGAGGGGGTATGTGCCGTAATAGAAGACACATAACGTTCCCAGGATTGTTTCTTACTCTGGCGAATAAGAATCCGTGCCTTGGCTCGAAATTTCTTAAACGCCACCAAATTGGCCATGGTTGGACGCCGACGGTAGTGCTTATGAGCTCGACGACGGTCTCTTATTGCCGCTGCAATATCCTCTGCCCACCAAGGGACGAGTTTGCGACGAGGAGTCCCAGAAAAGGATGGAATGGACTCCTCGGCGGCAGCAAGAAGCACATCGGTGATGTGCTGTACCTCGTCATCGACGCTCCGGCAACCAAGATCAACGAACACAGCTCGTTCTTGAAACGAGGGCCAATTTGCCCGCTTAAGAACCCAACGACTGGGGAACTCAACGGGCGTCTGGTTCAGAAGGGTAAGAACGATCGGGAAATGGTCACTGTCACAGAGGTCATCGTGTACATACCAACCAAATAGGGGGACCAGCGCACGGCTACACACACTCAAGTCAATGTGTGAGTACGTGCCGTGCGCTAAGCTAAAATGTGTAGCTTCCCCTGTATTTAATAGACATAAATCCAACCCTTGAATTAAGCCTTCCACGTCCCTTCCTCTGGGGCAGGAAGATGGTGATCCCCATTGGGGGTGATGAGAGTTGAAATCACCCACGAGTAGGAAAGGGACTGGAAGTTGATCAACAAGATCTAAGACGTCATTAATAGCAAGGGGTTGGTTCGGTGGAAGGTACACGTTACAAACAGTTGTCATAGCAGGCAAGGACACGCGAACTGCAATAGCTTCCAGAGGAGTGGCGAGTGGAAACTCCTCACTATAGCAGTCAGAGCGAACGAAGGTACAAACGGCCCCGGAAGCCCGGGCGGCGTCTTGTCGCTCTTTAGAGTATAGTCGGAAACCTCTCAGAACAGTCTCGTGATCAGGTCTGAGGTTTGTTTCCTGTAGGCAGACTATACTCGCCGCGTATTGGGCAATAAGCTGACGGAGCTCTGTCAAATGCCTGTCATAACTGTTACAATTCCACTGTAACAGTGCCATTGTGTGAACTTAGGGAATAAGTTGGAGCAGCAAGCTACTCCAACTTTGACTCTGGAGAATCTACAGTCACTACGTCGACTATGATCTCCATGTCCTCAGGCGAGTTCATGGAGTGAATCGACTCGGTGGAAGATTTCCTGGACGCAGTTCGGCGGCGGGGGGATCTCCGTGGGGAGCGCGCAGATCTGGGGGCCGAAACGTCCCCAGGCGCAGAAGCATCCGCAGGTGTGGGCGCGGATGGCTTCCCCTTTTTTGGAGAAAGGGAATGCGTAGTGCGGGGTCCCTTCTTACCCGCCCCCGGCTCTTTAAGGTATATAGACGGGTCAGGAGCCGAAGTCCTGACCCTGGTCGACGATGCCGCCTCCGCCGGCTTCGGCGAGGCTTTCGCCGACCGTTTGGGTGGGGAGGAAGACTTCGACTTCCTCCCGAGTGGGGAGTAAGTCTTCAACTTCCTCCCCTGCTGTGCGGGCGGAGCAGCCTTCGCTCGCACAGCCTTCGTGCTGGCCGAAGGTGGAGTTTAAGTCACCTTCGGGCTTTCCATTATAATCATAGGTGCTGGCTTCGGAACAGGTAACTCAGTTGCAGGTTTCACAGGTGGTACAAAAGATGAGGTCGCCGGGACCAAATTTGTTATTATGGCTCTATAATCGATCGTTGGAGGAGGCGAAATCGTGGTATGGTACTTCTTGCGGGCCTCCTGGTAGGTGAGACCATCCAGGGTTTTGATCTCCTGGATTTTCTTCTCACTCAGGAAGACAGGGCAGTTCCTGTCCCGAGGAGAATGAAATCCAGGGCAATTAGTGCACTGATAAGGTGTTGTGCACTCTTCCGCTTCGTGTGGTACCCTACCGCATGTTCCGCAGACGTCAGGGCTCGAGCATCGGGATAACATATGCCCGAACTTCTGGCACTTATAACACCTCATGGGTGGAGGGATATAAGGCCAGACGTCACAACGGTAACTGGTAACCTTGACTTTCTCCGGGAGCACCGAAAGCACCAGTATCCACGATTTGACCGTTGACCTTGGGCGTAATGCGCCGGACATCAGTCACGTGACGGTGCTGCATATCCTCCTTGAGCTCCTCGTCAGTGTTCAGAATCAGGTCCCGGTGGAAAATAACTCCTCGGACCAGATTCAGGGATGTGTGCTTTTCCACTTTGACGGGAATGTCGCCAAAGTGGTCACATAGCAAAAGTCGTGCAACTTGCTCACCAGTCCTAGTCTTGAGCAACAAGCTACCGTTCCTCATCTTTTGTACTTTCTCAAGCTCACCATAGACACCTTCTATGTGGCGAGAAAACAAAATACTCTTGACCAGCTTGAAATCACCCCCATCTGTTCAGGTAGCTACCAGAAACTTGGGGGTGTTAGCACCCAGATTTTCACGCACAGATTGTTCCCAGGGGGTTGATCCCCGTAGGGAATCAAAAGTTAAAGACTTGGGTGTAGGACCACCCTGTTTGGGTGTAGGACCACCCTGGTTGGGGATTTTTCTTTTGGAACCCATGGCCAGATCATCCTCCCCGAATGCCACCGACATCCGATCACGGGCTGTCGCAGTAGGCGCTACCCAGCCAGGGCAAGGCCCGCCTAGCTTGGAATGCATTGCCCGGGGGTTCGATGTTTTACAATGCCGTATCGGCATGTATCCCTTGGCATATACTGGATTTTACAGCTCAGACATTCGGCTGTGCGGGGACCTGCGTAGTCAGGCGGATACTACAGCACGGGTACATGGCACACCCACCTATCGGCGCGGCCAAGACCGGAACAGGCTTTCGAGCGTAGTCGCAAGCGTAAGTGGCCCATCCCCTAACAGCACGCACATATAGAAATTTTGGTTGCCAGACCCTGAAAGCAGTAACGGAAAGAAGTGCGATATAACCTAATGAGAGTTATACCGCACGGGTGTATATCTTTTAGAGCTGACTGTCAAACCTCGAAAGGGGACCATTCCGAGAAGCCCTTTTAGTCGTCTTTTACGACAGGCAGGGGATACCGTGGGTGTATTCTAAACCCCCCACCCAAGGGGGGGAATGTTAGAAAGAAAATACTTACTCAACAACATTTGAAAGGTAAATAATAAAAGAACTATGTGTACATGCATACCGTATTTACTAAGCTACAAGACCCCCTTAATTTTCGAGAGTCAAAATACAATTGACGAATTCTTTAAAAAAAATTATAATTACAACTGAAAATCTTTCTCTTTTATGACAAAAATATTTTTCTTGTTACGGTATATTAGTTTGTTATTCAGACGATATGACCGCCATTTTGCATACCACATAAGCGATTGGGCAGGATATCGAATTGTGTAGCGAATAGGCTTCACCTGATATCCAATAGAAGATGCCACACTACTGGACGAGTAGAAGCGCCATCCGCCAATGAAAGTTATGGTTCCATATCTTGCCTGCATTCTTCTGTTTAGTATTATTTATGTTGGGATTCGATTGTGTTTATGACAGTCTCCTATGTTTTATTTTTAACACATTTCATTTGTTGCAATAACCGTCGGCGTTTGGGTGAAAAGTTATTGGAATATTAATGTGAAATATGTGAATAATAAGTGCTCGGTTGTGTTTACAAATGTTAGCGAGATGTGATCACTCATTCCCTAAATGATGCATTCTCCCTCCCTATGTTCAAATAAAAATAAAGTTTGAATTTCCACATCTGATACTTTGTCCATTTCATTAAATTTCTTTGATACTAAGATTTTATAGTTCCCCTGTTTAAGAAAGGAAGTCGAAAAAAGTGCAACAACTATAGAGGTATTACTTGACTGTCTCATGGTTTAACCTTTTGATCAGTGAGTTTTTGCCGACACTTACAGGCCACCAGGAGTGAGTTTTTTCGTGAAAAATTGGAGTTCTCAATTTTAAGTTATTTTGAGTCTAACTTTTCTCTATTAATAAAGTTACAAAATTTACGTTGATGGTACATAACTGATAACCTCAATTTAATTGAAACCAGGGGCGTAGAAAATATTTTTCTCAAAAATATTGAAAGGAAATTTAAAAACCTAATTACTTTCTATATTTGATCAAGTTTGTATCCCATACAACACGAATTAATTCAGTTTCACCTAGGCTTTCAAAATGTCTTTAGGGTATGGTACTCTTCAAAACAGGGGTGTACACAGAGGGGTCTATCACACTCAACACACATCCACTTAGTGTCTGTTCTTTTGGTTGGTCTCTTCTTTGTGTGCTGACACACAAAACACCTCCGTTGCGGCTTCTGCTTTGATTGTGTTGGAGGTGCTGGTTTAGGGAAATGACGGCCAGAAAGTCTCAGTCTCCTCCTGAAGGTGGTCGACCTCCTTTTGTTGGCTTCCTCTCCACTGCAAATTCCTCTAGTAGCTGATCTATGAGGCAGAGTCGGAATTCACTAAGCTGTGGATTTTTTCCAGTCTTCATCTTGTAAATATTGTACGAGTTCAGCACTGAAATGTCAATCAAGTAAAAAAACAACTTGACATACCACTTCAGTGTTTTCCTGACATTTGCAGTGAAACTGATTTGCATATCAGATTTGTCAATTGGACCCATGTTCACATTATAATCCAGTACACTCAAAGGTTTCATTTTCTTCTGACCTGTGGCGTGGTCTGTTTTGTCGGTTTCTACCATACTTCTACCATCACGTTCTCGTGTATGGTAGTAAGCATAGTAACATCCCTTCTGTCGTGCCATCTTTGCGCCAGCATATCATTGGTGTGCCGTGAAATACATTCCCCCTTTTGAATTTTCTTCGGGAAGTCTGGCATCCCTTTTCTGTTTTTTCTGACTGTGCCACATGCTCCAGTATTTTCCTTGTGTAGGTACTCAAAAAGATCTGGGCTTGTGTACCAGTTGTCGACATACAGGTTGTGGCCTTTACCACTGTAAGGTGCTGTTAGAGTTTTGACAACTGAACCAGGCACTCCAAGTTTTTCATCATGTTCAATTTCCGTATCCTTTCCCGTATAAACAATAAAATCATTCATAAACCCAGTTTCACAGTCACAAAGTATAAAAACCTTTATGCCAAACCTGTGTCGCTTTGATGGAATGTACTGTTTCCATTTTAGGCGACCTTTCCAAGCAACTAGGCTCTCGTCAATAGAGATATTTTGGAAGGGATAGAATATAG
The DNA here is from genome assembly GCA_946902985.2 of Meconema thalassinum. Taxonomy (NCBI): domain Eukaryota; kingdom Metazoa; phylum Arthropoda; class Insecta; order Orthoptera; family Tettigoniidae; genus Meconema; species Meconema thalassinum. Next base: position 594,997,049 of record OX336388.2, on the reverse strand, counting down.
ATCGGAATTTCTCTCTCAAATAGTTTATTATAGGCCTAATTTTATAAAGTCTGTCACCTGGGGGTTGAAGATTGTTGTCAGAAAAGTGAAGCAGTCTTAGAATGAGGGAGAAATTGTCGAGAGAGAACACTTTACCGAACATCGGAGTTTCGATCAATTTATTTGTCGACCAATAGTCTTTCATCCTGTTTTTCTTCACATGGCCCATCAACAATACAGTTGCCAGGAAAACATAAAGAGTCTCTACGGTTATGCCTTGCCACTTAAGTAATTTCGACTTTTCCTTTACGTCCGTATTTTCCATAACAAATATGTAGTAGTTGTTCATTTCTGACACTATCAAGTTCATAATATTACGGTCAACAACTTCATTAAAAAACGACACTTCAATTCTTGAATCATTGTCATTATCATTCACATGAAGATTATCACTAACGCCTGAATTTGATGCATCAAAATTAGCAGAAAGCGTAGGAAGAAACCTACCTATAGAAGTCCACTTTCTTCCTTCAGTGTGAACAGCTGACAGCTTAGCCTTCTTTGCGACAGCAGGCTGCACTTCGTCCTCAATTTCTATGCCATCGTCTTCCGAGGAATGACCAATTTCACTCACATCGGACACAATACAATCACTATCACCATCATAAATATCAACTTCATCGTCAGACTCCTCATTAGTCAAAATATTACTTATATCTTGCGGAGCAAGCGCGCCTCCTTGACTCGATCCCGCCATTTAGCACGTGTATTTGTTGACAATCAGAGAGTAATGGAGTTTGTTTCCACGGAAACCCGAGATGAGGGAAAAGAAACATAATGTGTATTGTCAAGGAATAGTTGTGCAGTGCACTCACAGGAAACAACAATAAAACAGTTCTCGTGTGTTGTACTTCGTAGCACAATCGCGTAAGAAGTTAGGTTACATGACTGCAGATGCCGGGACAGAACTTCATCACAGAACATACGAGATGTGATAAAACATGGAATAACGTTCGCTGAACATGTCAAAAATCCTCCAACATTGATCTAAAGACCCGCCAGTACAATGTCAGGCAACAATTTCAAACATTCCCCATGAAACGTGATTAGACGGCGGTACTGATTAGGCGCGGACTTCGAGAACGTCAATAGACGGCAGTACTCCCATGGGCCACGCACAACAGTGCCGTAAATAGACGGCAGTACTGCTCATTGGGTTCAAAATATTTGAGAAGATTCTTGAGAAAAGATTAAGGAAAATTATTGAGCCCCAACTGCAAGAAGAACAATATGGATTTAGGAAAGATAGATCAACTATAGACCTCATATTCGCACTGAAAATGATATTGGAAAAGCACTGGGAGAAAGATCGTAATTTGACATTTGTGTTTTTAGACATCGAAAAAGCATTCGATAGTGTCCCTAGAACAACTACAGTGGAATCTCGTTAGTACGTTTTTCAAGGGTCTGAAAAATTTGGACGTCATATGCGGGAAAATGTACTACCGAAAAAACGCCATACTGCATTTACAGCGCATAAGAAAGAACACGGCGTATATATGGACGTCAAATCGCCGACCTTAGTAAGTGATTGTATGCACTACTACAGTCACGACATAAACATAGGTTATCAGTAACTTACACGGAATAAATAACATAAAAATGAATTACTGTACCTCTACACTACAGTATAATACAGGGTCTTTATTTCTGCTTAGCAAGGACATTCTCGCTCTCTCGGTCCGCCAGTGACGGCTCAGTTACCGGCGACCGCGCACGCATATGTTTGAAGCACGGGCTTGCTTGAACCACTTCAATAAAGCGCTTTCTAGTTGAGGAAACTGTCCCTCTCGCACAAGTTTCCTTTTGCCGCTCATTCCTTCTTCAAATGCACGTTCGATTTCCTTCCTTTTGCAGAGAATCGTGTTCAGTGTCGACCGAGGAATGTTCACACTTTCGCGCTATATCCACACACTTCATGTGAGGATTGCATTCCACGTCTCGAATGTATTTCATCTTCTCATCATTAGTTATCTGCCGTACTTTCTTCTTATCCATTATGAAACACGCAATAAAATAGGTCATAACTGGACGTGCACACTAAGAACTAGAAGACAATAGTGCGGAATACGAAGACAATGCGCCTACGTGAGAAATAAACAAAGGGAAAGGGGTGGAGGGCAGCGGGAGAGAGACACGTCACCTGTGTTGCGTCATAGCTATAGCCACTTCTACGCAGTCAAACACAATGAAATCATCTACACTGTCAATAACTAGCAGAGAATATGAGGCAATATCGCGTCGTGTTTTCCAGAAGCCGAATTTTATAATGAAATAAGAATAAAATACGGTTCACTAACAAATAGTCAACGGAAATTTGATCGTTGTAAGCGGGAATAGAGAACGTATTGGGGGGATATTTCAATATGAATTTAGTAGAATTGGGACTGGGACTTGAGAAAATCATCACGCTAAACGGGAAAACGTCGTAACCGAGAACGTGCTAACGAGATTCCACTGTATATGGGAGTGTCTTAAAAAGAAGAATGTGAGTATGGAACTCATTCAGAGAGTAAAAATGCTATACGATGACTGCTACAGCTGTGTTCAAGTAGGAAATGGATATTCAGATAGGTTCTAGACATCGAGAGGAGTGCAACAAGGCAGTGCCCTTTCACCATTACTATTCATCACCATCATGGATGAAATCATAAAGGAAGTGAAGCAGAGCACCAATATGGATCTTCAAGCATTTGCTTTTGCAGATAATATACCGTATATACCCGAATGTAAGACGACCCCGAATAAGACGAGGCCTAGTTATCAACTGCCTCTTACAGATTTTTCAAAAAAATACTCACTAACTCATAACTTGCACAATATATGCCCTCAGGGTCGTGCTTTCATTTTTATAACGTCGTGTTATCGGAAATCCCTCTGCCCGCTTTTCCAAGACATACTCTATAATTTCTTTGTTCAAGAATGGGAGACGTTATTAAATTAAGATACGTTGATCACTCAATTACTGCTCGTAAAACTGACTGGTTGTTCTTGTAAAGATTTGTTTTAAAACATATTTCCATATGCTTTCGAACATATAATTTATCTGCTTAAAATGACGTGTATGCGTAAATCCTAACCTCAAAATGTACGCAATTCGTATATGCATAGTAGTAAAAAATAACAAACCATATTTTGATCTTCATTAATGCATTGATTTGTTGAGAGTTCCAAGATGCCAACACCACATACTACTTTGCAAATAATAATAATAATAATAATAATTTTTTTATACCCTGAATATAAGACGACCCCAAATTTTTAAAACACAAAAAATGGGAAAAACCTCGTCTTACATTCGGGTATATACGGTAGTTATCTGGGGAAATAGTGAGCTGGAAGTCCAGGAAAGGCTGAAGGTCTGGAATGATCATTTGAAAAAATATGGACTGAAAGTAAGTGCTACAAAAACTGCTGCAATGTCTGTTAACAGACAGAGAAGTCAAGATAATATAATGCTGGAGGGTGTACAATTGGAAACAGTAAACCAGTATCAGTACCTTGGATGCTTAATATCAAGTGACAACAGAATACAGCTTGAATTACCGTATATACCCGAATGTAAGACTAGGTTTTTTCCCACTTTTTGGGTTTTAAAAATTTGGGGTCGTCTTATATTCAGGGTGTTAATTTTTTTTTATTGGTATTATTATTTGCAAAGTAGTATTATATGTGGTGTTGGCATCTTGTAACTCGCAACAAATCAATGCATTAATGAAGATTAAAATATGGTTTGTTACCGTATTTGCTCGCGTATATTTCGCTCATGGGATCAATATGAATATCAATATAAATTAACACCAAGAAGAGAAGTTGTAGCCTTCTTCAGACATAACACTGGCCACGACTGCCTTGCAGCTCATCTGAAACGAATCAACATCCTGAGATCTGAAGAATGCACACTTTTGTCACGAACCTGGAAGGAAAAGGGATAAGGGGCACCTGCTACATTGCAACAAACTTGATGTGACTGCTAGAACTTCAGGAAACCTCACACAACTCTATTAGAATGCAAGAAAGCTGATGGATTGGAATCCGGGCTAGCCATAGGAAACAACAACAATCTCGCACTTTTTTGACCGAAAAAGTGTGTGAAAATTTTAGGTGCGAGATATACGCGGCGAATGACCGTATTCCCGAAAAGAAAAAAAAAACACAAAATTTGCGATGGAACAGTAGGCCTACTTGCGCAACTTTTGGGGCGCACTAATCGCTAATTCGAACGTGCCTCAAGGCGGAGAATTTAGCTAACCACGGCCGAAGACGCGGCGAACGATGTACAGCGTGCTAACACTCAAGCTGCGCCGTATGCTTGCACGCAGCCGAGCCCTGATGCGACGCAATGAGTAAAGACGAAATCATTGAGATTCGAGGAGACTGAACTGAGTTTCCCTGAGATGTAACAGTAGGCCTACTTCCGCAAGTGACGTGGCGCGCTAATCGCTAATTCGAACGTGTCTCAAGGCGACGAATTTAACCAACTGCGGCCGAAGACATGGCTAACGATTTAAAGCGTGCTTGCGGCCGAGCTCTGATACGACGCAATGCGTAAAGACGAAATCATTGAGATTCGAGAAGACTGAACTGCGTTTCTCTGCGATGTTAACAGTAGGCCTACTTCCGCAACTGACATGGCGTGCTAATCGCTAATACGAACGTGTCTCAAGGCAGCGAATTTAGCCAACCGTGGCCGAAGACTAACGATGTACAGCGTGCTAACACTCACACTGCGCCGTATGCTTGCACGCGCCTCGATCCCTAATCGGCTCGTATCGAAGTTCGGATCAACTACTCGTTGCCCGCTCTTCCTGTTAGTAACGCTTCGGGTAAGTTCCTGGACAATGACGACTGTTGTGGCGCGAACGTGTTTCTACCTCAAGGTTATTACGGTCATTTATATGATGGTGTCAGTAATGAATGCGAGTACTTTTATTTCCTGAAATTTCAAATAAAAAATGGGGTGCGAGATATACGCGAGCAAATACGGTATGTTTAATTACCATGCATATACGAATAGCATACATTTTGAGGTTAGGATTTACGCATACACATCATTTTAAGCGGATAAATTATATGTTCGAAAGCATACGGAAATATGTTTTAAAAAAATCTTGACAAGAACAACCAGTCAGTTTTACGAGCAGTAATTGAGTGATCAACGTATCTTAATTTAATAACGTCTCCCATTCTTGAACAAAGAAATTATAGAGTATGTCTTGAAAAAGCGGGCAGAGGGATTTCCGATAACACGAAACTTATAAAAATGAAAGCACGACATTGAGGGCATATATTGTGCAAGTTATGAGTTAGCGAGTATTTTTTTTTTTGAAAAAATCCGTAAGAGGCAGTTGATAACTAGGCCTCGTCTTATATTCGGGTATATACGGTAAATAACCGTATTCAGATATCAAGTCAATTCCATCAGCAAGTTCGATATCTGCTCTGGAATAAGCAAGTGCCACTAAGATCAAAACAAACTCTGTTTCGAACATACTTTGTCCCTATATTGACTTATGGGTTGGAAAAGTGCACAACTACCAAAAAAGATGACAACAGACTTCAGGCTTCAGAACTGAAGTTTCTAAGAAGCATGCTTCAAAAAACTAGGAAAGACAAAGTAAGAAATGATAGAATAAGAGAACAAGCTAGAATAAATCAGTCCCTGAAGGAGACCATAACTAGGGCACGTTTGTGATGGTTTGGTCACGTCAAACGTATGGCAGAAGGAAGAATTGCAAAACAATGGTTACATACCGAGATTACTGGAAAGAGACCTGTTGGAAGACCTAGGAGGAGATGGCTGGACCAAGGGAAGGAAGATATCACATCCAAGGGAATCAACTGGGATGAAGTCTTGAAGGAGCAGTGGTACATGAATCGACCAAAATGGAGAGCGCTCGTAAACCACACCAGGATGATGATCAAGATTTTTGCTTAGCAAGGGATAGTAGTGAAAGTCATTGGGGAATAGCCGGGAAAGTGAGGTTATGGCAGTCTCATAATGGGCTGATTAAAGATGTAAAACATCGTTTATTTTGATTAAATATATCGTACTATGTAGCATCAAAATAAAATAGCTTATTTTTACACTCTCCCTTTCCCAAAATAATGGATTTTTGCGAAGTTCGGGTCTATAGTAACCCCCCCCCCCCCCCAATTTCGGAACTAAAAATTAAGAGAAAAAAGGGTCTTATCACTGAGTAAATATGGTAATAAGGACTAATAAGTAAATAAAATTAACAAATCAATAGGTAAATTACATACAAATAATAAAATAACTAAATATTAGATATTTAATACCAAATGAGTTGTTTCAGCCATTATGTTGTGTCGTGTACAAGACGTTATTACCCAGAGGTTGCTCTGCTCTTGGCCGTTTGTCACCGATTTCGTAAATCTCTGTTTCTCCGTGTTTTACCGGGTAAACTACAGGACAATCCTCTAACAGCCAAGGGCAGGGCCAATTATCGAACATCTCTATAATTCATAGTACCTGACCTAGAAGACAAAATGCCATGCCGATCTAGTATTTCTCCATCCCCTTATCAAACTACCAATAGCAGAGCAACCTCTGGGTAATAACATCTTGCAGACAACACGACATAATACCTGAAACGCATTTGGTAATAAATATGAATTGCTTACTTTTATTATTATTTATTAAATTATTATTTTTGGTTTATAATTAACTTATTACTGTTATAATCTACTTATTTAATTATTTTTTATAGTAGAAGCCAGAAATCAAATAATAAGCCTACAAAATATAGCACAAAAAATTGGACTTCAGATATTTGAAAACTGAGATAATGGTTGCAAATCCACTTGTAATCAATCACATAACAGTAAATAACAAGAAAGTTAAGATAGTGAGAAATTATAACTTACAACTTGGATGAGAAACCTGCATGGCAAGAAAGAACTAATAAAATGATGAAGGCCCAAAAATTAACAGGGTCTACATATAAAGGAAAATGTCTTATCGCAACAAAATTAAAACATTACAAGATGGTCGTTCAACCAGGTGTGACATATGGAAGTGAAACTCTTTTTAAAGTTACTCAGAAAAACAGAATCGACAAAATTTTAAAAGTAGAAAGAAGAATAGCTAGAACATGCATAAATAAAAAAATATCAGAAAGATTGACAGTGGCAGATAGTACCAAATGAAGTGGTATACAGAGAACTGGAGCCCATCACAGATACTATTCGGAAGAAACTGTTTTTTTTTTTTTTTTTCGTCACATCATGAGGACACCAGAAACCAGGTTATCTAGAAAAATTGTAGCGAAACTTTAGAATATGAAACAAGTAGGATGGATTAAGGAAATTAGAGAAGATATAAAAGAATTAGAAATAACCTTGGATGACTTGCAAAACAAATCAAAAAAATTTAAAAAAAAAGGAGAGATATAAAAATATGATTTCAGGCTAAAATAGACAAACGTAATACAGTAAAAAGGGTATTTACAGATGAGGAACGCCTGAGAAGATCAGACCGAATGAAAAGCTACTGGGCGACTCGGGAACGAAACTTACTGAAGAAGAGGACCAAGAAATGAGTGACAAAATGGGGCCGTAAAAGCAGAAGAAGAAGAAGAAGAACTTCGTTAAGGAGTTCATCTTTAATATATTTTATCACATCACATCATAATTTTCAAATCCCGATTCCTATCTAATGAAAATGTAAACAGGCATAATTGTCATTCCACCAAAGCACCATCATGGTAAACACATCACATCGTAATTTTCAAGTACCGATTCCGATCTAATGAAAATTAGAAAAGGCATTATTGTCATTCCACCAAAGCACCATCATGATAAACGTGGGCTCCGGACGGGAAAAACCAAGAGCCCGCTGATGAGCCAGCTTGGTGTCCTAGGCGAAACCCCCATACAAGATGGACGAATTGGTTCAAACTCCCTTAGATGTCCATCAAATGGCCTTGTGGATGAAAAAGAACCTACAACTACAATTGGTAGTGTATACAGTAAAACTTCACTTATACGATTTTCAAGGGACCAAATGAAAAAAACGTATAAGCGTGAAAAACGCGTAAATGAAAGTCGCTAAATAAAAACTGCAAAATGTGTGTGACATTATGGGTTATACAGGGACTTGTTGTTATATGCGACGCGGACCCTCGCTCGCGTCCGCCGCAAGCAGGTCCCCCGTCAAGCACTTTGCCGTAATGCGCTTCTTGGCGCCACAAGTTTCCCTCCTTTGCAGTGTGCTTTAGCAGTGTGGGGTTCAGTTTAGTCAATTGTTCACGTCTTTAGTACTCAGTGTGATGTTCCAATGCGATTTTCATTACGTGAACGTGTGTAAATACCTTCATAAAGTACAGGAAATCTTTCGCGAAAATGAGCTTAAAGACTATATTACAGTTGAAATACAAGTCAATCGGTGGTGAGGAACTTCAGAACGTAAATGACAATTTCATAAAGAGGTGCCAGCGATGTGTAGCAGTGAATGGCGAACATTTTCAGCAGCAGCTGTGAACTACAGTATAGGCTATAGGCCGCGCGAGCTACGAATTACGGCAAAGTGCCTGGCGGGAGACAAACCGCAGCGCGGGCGAGCGATGGTCCCCGTTAAGAAGTGAACAACAGGAAATAATAATACGATTGTTTAACTATAATCGGCAATATGTTACAATAGAAATACAAGAGAAATGCACCCAGATAAAGAAAGAAACAACAAAACAAGTGACTTTACGAAGTAGTCTGTTATCTTGGCTTGTTTTTTGTGGGCTGCGGCCACGGAATGATCAGTATTTTCAAACCGATACAATTTGGCCATTATTTCCTCAGAAAGGTTATGGCGCGTCACAAAATGTTTGATAGTCCATAGAGCATTGACAGCATCATTAAAATCCACTGTATTATGCTGCGGATCCTCAGTATCATCGTAGTCATCGTCATTAATACGATCCTCGCTCAGATCCCGTTGCGAGTCTTCAACTATCTCGGAGATAGTCATGGCTTCTGCAGTGACGAGGTTGGCGTCAACATTTACGTAGTCATCGAATGATGCCTCCTCTTCCAGTTTCCTCCATTCGCAGTCATTATCAGGAACATCTTCATCAATAATATCACCAGTACAACTACCGCTAACATCAAATCCGGCTTTTCGAAAACAGTTCCGAATTGTAAGTGCTGAGACACGGTGCCATGATGCTGCGATGTAATGCATTGCCTACCAGAATAAAAAAAAATAGTGTTAATTAATTTATCGATTTTAATTTGTCTGAAGACGCAAGATTATTATAACACAGATTCAATCGCGTAATTTTAATGGTTTGACGAGAACTCCCCAAAAAGCACACGAATAAAAATTACAAAAGAGGAAATAAATACAGTACTAGAAATCTTACCTGTAACAAGTTGATTTTCATTTCGTCCTTTTTTCCGATGTCTACACATCTGATCGCGTGTTGCACCAGCATCTTACGATAATGCAACTTTAAGTTGCGTATCACTCCGAGATCGAGCGGCTGCAGCTCGCTCGTGCAGTTCGCTGGTAAAAATTCCACAGTCACGTTCCTCAAATAAGAAGTAATCGGAGGATGAGCAGGGCATCGGTCCACGAATAATAAAATCTTACGACCTTTCGCTCCCATTTTGGCATCTACACTTCGTAGCCAGGCTTCAAAAACTTTCGTCGTGACCCAAGATTTATTGTTATAGGTGTATTTTGTAGGGAGCGTAGCAACGTTTTTAAAACAACGCGGCTTTGAAAATTTGCCGATTGTCAGTGGAGGCAGCTTTTCAGATCCGTCACGTTGGCGCACAACAGTACTGTTACACGTTGTTTGCTTTGTTTTCCGCCGTGACAGTTTTCCCCTTTCATTGCCATTGTTCGATCAGGCATTAAATTAAAAGAGAGGCCTGTCTCGTCTGCGTTGAAAATGTCCCGAGGAGCGAATCGGGATGTCAGTTCTTTCAAACGGTTTTCCTTCCAATCTAGTACAGTCTCGGCATCAACACTCCTGCTCTCCCCACACACATTGTGACTACTGATGCCGTGCCTAGCCTTAAATTTGTGTGGCCAGCCTGATGAAGCACTAAAATCTACACCAAGTCTGACTGCCAGTTCACTTGCTTTTTCGCAAAGCATTGGTCCGCTGATTGGAATGCCTTCTGCCCTATATTGCCTGAACCACTGTAACAAACAATCTTCCAAACATTCGTATTTTCCGCCCTGAATGCGAGATCGCTTTTTTTGTAGAAACACCTAAAACACGTGCGCCTTCTTCAATTTCCGCTGCCTTAGCTACAATTGTGTTTAAGGTGGACGGAGCAATCCCCAATTTCTTAGCGATTTCAGTGCGTTTCATGTTGCCACTTTCCTTCACTACATTCAAAATACGTAATTTTTCAGCAACCGTAATGCACTTCCTCTTCCTTTCACCCATGTTCACTGCTATCAAGGTTAACCACAACTGAAGCACTGAACAAGGCAGAACAACTGAAGCAAGTGATGATGTATTTCGCAACACACGCAACTCCGGCTGAACGTAGCTTCAAGGTCGCTCTCGCCACAACATAGCGCCGCGCGAGGGATGGTTTCCGAGAAACGTACAGTGCGTGTCATAAGTTTCTGGCTCCAATATTTTTAGAGATTTTAGGTAGAGAAACCGTTGTAAACGTATAAACGACGCATTTTTCTCTCGGGGACGTAAGATATGAGCGTATAAGCGTGAAAAACGAATAAATGTAAAACGTATATCGGAAATAAATTAACATGAAAAGTATAGGGATTTTGCCGGGACCAAGAAAAAAATCGTATAAGTGTAGAAAACGTATGAGTGTGAATCGTATAAAAGAAGTTTTACTGTAGCTTAATTTGTAGGATGTATTTAGTTAGAAACGCTCTATCAAGTTCCTATGTTAGTGGCCGGTGTCAGTGGCATCTAGGCTTGTAGCCAAAGTTGGAACTACTTGAAATTGAACTTGCTCATTCATCATTCATTTGATCTCATCCACAAGTGTGGTCAGGCTACAATGCTTGTCTTATTATGGTATATTGGCTTTCAGGGCCAGTGAATTAAAACTCAGCAATATTCTTCTAGGTTTGTGCTGTGTCTTTTCAGAATAGCTAAAGTACCCTCTTCTCACGTCACATAACCGACCAAATGCATATGAGCTAAATCTTGGCCATGTAGCCAGGTTGATTCCTTATTTACAGATATGATTCTGGAGGTGGTTAGTGCCAATTTTCTACATTTCTTTAATACACATACAGTAAACCCTCTTTAATTTGAAGTGAATGGGATAGAATAAAATAACTTCGAATCACATAATTTCTATTTAACCGAACACCAAACCCCCCCTGTCAAAAGCACCAAAAAATCCCAAACATTGCGATCAATGGAAACGAGTAATACAGATACGCCTTTCAGCAACTCTTGATTGGTGGAATCCATGTCAAAACGAGTTGTTCTTTTGGAAAACGAAGGTCACATCGAATATTATGGTACGGGTTTCTGTATCGCAGTACTCATTTACAGGAGTTTTTGTGGTTCTTATTGCAAGGCTGTGTGGCACAGAGGTTAACTATCTCGCCTGTACCTAAGGTTGCAGGATTTAATCCTGGCACAATCAATTGGCATTTGAGAGTGTGCAAATGCAAGGGAGCTGTGTCAGTAAATTTACTGGCATATTTAAGATCCCCTAGGGGCACAATTCTTGTACCCCAGTGTCATAGCTGCAGTAGTTAAAAGGGACATAATATCTTATGAGTAGGGATAGGAAAAATTCGCGATCGCGAATTTCGCGAATTTTTAAAAGAAGTCATACACAGGTGATAATGTGTTATAATAACCCTAAAAATGGCAAAAATAAATGTTTTTGAGCTCGCGAATTTTCGCGAATTTCACATAAAACGCGAATTTTCGTGAATTTCGCATGAAAACGCGAATTTTAGCTTTTTTCGTTTTTTTTCCTTTCTGTGCTCTTCCGATAATTCGCGGCAATTAATGCACAAATTTCCGCGATTTTTTGAAAGCCACGAATTATCTGCAATAATGTTTTTAAGCCAGGCAAAAAGAAAACTATTAGTTAAAATATTGAAATGTATTTTAAGAACACGCAGAAAAAAATAATTATAATACTTTATGTTCGACCCTGACTATTATGTGTCAGAAAACGGTACTATAATGAGGCTCATTATAACACTATTTTGCATTATGAAACAGTTTCTCCCACCAATCAGAGCTCAAGAAACAGTTGTTTGACCAATTAGATAATTAGATGCACTGAGTTCCACGGCCTTCTAATTTAAATGTCGCTGCCTGGCCTAGTCATAGTAGGGTAATGGAGGAGGCCATGGTCAAATACAAGGCATTCTCTGCATCTCATGCGCTCTGTTCAGTACATAAAACTGGTGAAATCTCTACAGATATTTATGAATATTTATGTTCGAACATGAAATAGTTATAATAATTATCGTCGAACATAAACAGTCGTATGCAACTCGACTATAATGGTAATTAAGACATTCGTATGGAAATTATAAGACTCGCATACGCTCGTTTTATAAACTTACTCATGTCTTAATTATTGCCATTATAGGCTCGTTGCATAATGTACTATTACAACATAGTATTGTAAGACACACTACGAAGATTAGGCCTACACCAATATTAAAAACTAAGAGAAATGACTGTAATCACTTTTTGTTTCTTAGATAGTTTATTTTTTCTTAGGCCTACACCAATATTAAAAACTAAGAGAATTGACTGTAATCACTTTTTGTTTCTTAGATAGTTTATTTTTTCTAGTTTTAGGTTGTACAATTCTGAAGAAAACAATATATGAGAACGAAAATTCATCTCGATTTTCTATATAAGAGATAAGTGTGACTATATACACACTAGCTTGACTGTGGGAACTTTCGGGATTTCCGTTGCATCACTCCTTCACTTGACATGCAATGGATCTCAGTTTACCTCACCGACAGTCAAATTCCGTACAATATCCTCATCGCTTTCATGTCTGAAACCATGATGGTCTTTATCGAAGTCTAACTACTGAATGTCACTTTCTTCTGCATCTTGGCATTCATCCAGGTTTTGCCCTAATGTCATCGTAGTGAGACCACCTTGCCGATTTAAAATATCGTCGTCACAGAAGCTGACAAAGGCTTGTTTTTGTGCGAGTGTAGTAGCGGTAATTTTCTCTCATGACTTGACTGCATGGAGAGCATCCAATAAACACGGAATGATCGGAAACTTAATGGTAGATAGCGGACCTCGCTTTCTGCAAACTGATCTTTATCAATCTCATCCTGGTAAGTTACTAACTTATTGAGGTTTTATGGACCAGAACAGCAAGGTCACCTCCCCCTTCATCCTAGTAACTACTCGACGCGTGGCGTCATATAGTGCGCCTTTCAGACATGAATATCTAGATGGCAAGTATCCATATCCAAATGTGCCACTGTTTCCTGAACCTGTCTTAACCAGGTGGTCTTCTTGGTTTCATTCTGTAGTGTACCTGTCCGAGTACTTGAAAGATATCGTGCAATTTATGAATGAAGTAGTAGGGACTGATAACTCTGGTGTTGATTTCCTGAACAATGTTTCACATGACGAAATACTTGAGATTCAAAGAATTTGGCACAGACATCACTAAACTCATCCCAGTCTTATCAGACTGTTCACCTTCTAGATGGACATCTACAGAGAATTCAGCAAGCCCTTAAACTTGCTGTTTCTGGAAATTACGGTACCAACATTAAGGAGCTGTTGGAGGGTTGTGGAAATTAGTTAAAAGGAGAGAAAATACATCCAGTTTTAGTAAACGCTGGGTCCCATGCTCTTAGAATATTAATCAGCCTGAGATACGTTGACCCTGGCAACAAGATTTACAAATGTGTGCGTTTGATCCAGCAGAAATAGTGCCAATGAACATAAATGAGGACCTTGCAAAGAAAATTAAGAAGTTGTCATTCTGTGGAACACTGGAAAAAAGTGAGGTCATTAGAGGATACAACGAACTGCAAACTTTAATCAAGAGGCAGATGCACGACAGGACCAAGACAATATTGTTCGAGTTTTGCAAGGAATGACATTTGTATTTCCAAAGTTCTCAGAATCTGTGCTGAAAACCATTTTGATACCCTGTTCAAACGCTAACTGTGAACTTGTTTTTCAGCTTACACTAGCACGTTAAGTGATACATGTTACCCTTTGTCACAAGAGAATTTGGATCTCTTCACTGAAGTATACTTTGAAGGATGACTGAAATGCGTTATGTTATCCATGATATTTAAAAAATACTGCCTAAAATTTAACATTTTGAAAGTACCGAAAAGTGCACTTGAAAACACCGAATTTGCCACTTTAAAATACCGCTTTCTTCACTCTGATATCACCGAAAAATTCCTATCCCTACTTATGAGAACACACTTCTATATCTTGTTTAGATTAATGTGCTAGCTGCAGTATGTTCCTGCCACTATGTACGTGAACCCATTATTGTTCCAGTTCCCTATAGGATTGGGGACGAGACAGGATGGTTTTCTGTGTTGTGGGTTGTTTTGTAGCTTGATGCCCTACCCGATGCCTACATGGCCGAGGATGAGGTTTGAACCCATTCTTCTAGAGAGTCCACAGGTAACCTGTCTTAGCACTGCACTTTAATGAGCGTAACAGTACAGTATGTTCCTGCCTATTTCAGCTACAACAGGATTGCTTACATAGGTCGTTTCCAGTAAAAATTTAAAATTAAGATTTTCAATGACAATAACTCACCTTGCTCTCATCATCCTTCTTTTCGCCTTCCTTCCTTTCATCACGTTTCTGTTGGGCCGCTCTTGATTGGAGCTACAACAAACAAAACAAGAACTATCAGTGAAAGATGATCACAACTGCCGGAGTATATACTAGAGTGCACCATGACATTAATTGGAAAAATTAAAATCCTGATTTAGAGATGGGTGAATAAAAAAAGACAGAAAAATGACAAGTTTCCTAATTGTGTAAATGGATTTCAATCTAGAAATCTATTTACTAGTGGCTTCGATGGCCTAGTCGGTAGCACTGTGAGCTGCTATGCCCAAGATCGTGGGTTCAAAACCGACCAGTCGGACTAAAGGGTTAAAATCCTTTGTTGTGCCTTCGCAGCGAAAGTAAAGCTGCCGGGTCCAGGTCAGATTTATGGCACGGAGAAGAACCTACCACTACAATTGGTAGTATATCACGAAATGTGTAGGTTATTTAGTTAGAAACGCTCTAGCGCTCCAACATTCACCGCTAGGTATCCGTGACAGCGGCATCTGGTAGCCAAAGTTGAAAAATTAAAATACCCTGCAATGGCCATTGGCTGCAAATCATATATAATATTTACCAACCTTCATTTTGAGAAGTGTCACATAATTGTTGTAATGTGTCAATGTTCGGCAATGGGTTTGAGAATCCTCCTCATTAACGAAGAATCTGCAGCATGCACGGCACGTAAACCCAGCTACTTTCTTCACAAGGTTAGGAGCTGAAAAGGAACAAAAGAAATTAAACGTACGCTGAAGAGGTTCGGTATCCTCAGTCATGTAGTTAACTTTCCTGAGAACAACCTAGTGTACAGAGGTGGCCAAATTATTAGACTAAAGGTCTGAAAATGCATTATTCAATTTTGCTGAGTACACATTTATTTGTTTTTCTATGGGAATTGACACTGGTGTTGTTACAATGATATAGCAACATTTGCATAATGATTTACGGATTTTCTGTCTCATAGTTTGGCAAAACGGTTACAAATAATTGCCTGCTGTTTCAAGGAACTATTTATTTCTGTGCACATGTTGTTGTTTGTTTGAAATTTACCAAGAATTTAGTGATTGTTTAGTTACTATTTTCACTTAATTCCATCAGTAGAGCTTTGGTGCTTTATGCTGACATATTTAATCCTATATTTGCGACGTGATTAGAAGGCAGTGCATAACATCGACCTATCAAGGGAATTTTATGTTTATGGGGAGGAAAAAGTGTTATGTCCCCAAGAAAAATTGGGATAACAAGAGCATTGCTTACTGAAGGATACTGCACACAGCAGGAGACAGCAACAAGACTTAATATTGCACAGAAATCAGTAGGTAGAAGTAAGAAAATGGAAGAAAACAGTGAAGTTTGCCAGTCACAACGAAAAGAAAAACGTGGTAGGGAAAGTAAATTAAGCCCTAGAGTTGTACGAAAACGGATGTCAATTTCACGAAACCATCGCTCAGCTACTGGCAATGAACTAAGAAATAATTTGAAGAGTAGTGGCATAGATATATCTGCAAGTACTGTAAGAAGAACATTGTACAATAGTGGATTAAAATCTAGACGACCCAGAAGAAAAGCAATGATCACTCCAGTTTTGGCAACAAAGAGATTGGAAAGGGCAAAGGGCCTACAAGTTTGCTCTACAGATGACTGGAAGGTACATGTAACATCAAAATAATAGTTTTTCAAACATTAACTACTCTTATCATAGATTTAACAATGCTCACTGGAAACTTTAAAAAATTGTTGTTATTATTGTTCCTTGATCGATTGTAATAATGCCGCCAATGCACTACTAAAATGAAAATTTGACCCTAGGATTGCTTCAGTGATGAATCTATATTTGAAGTAAGTGAAAAAACGAGTCGGTACGTTCGTAGGAGGCCAGAAGAAGAGTTTCATCACCAGTGCATACAACAGACAGTAAAATATCCAGTAAAAGTTATGGTCTGGAGTATGATGTCTGTGTATGGAACCGGAAGATTATATATTGTCAAGGGTACCATGATGCAGGACCAATATATAAAAGTCCATGAGAAGCGTCTCTTACCTCAGATAAGAGATTGGTTTGGAGAAAATCCTTGTGTCTTCATGCATGATGGTGTTCCCTGTCATGCGGCCAAGAAAGTGGCTCAATTCCTCAGTGATAAAAACATTTCTGTGCTTCCGTGGCCCAGAAATAGCCTGGACATGAACCTCGTTGAAATTAGTGGGCTATTGTCAAGAAGAACATCAAGAAAACCACTTTTACAACAAAAATTGGTCTGATTCAAACTTTGGTATGGATTTGGCACGATGACAATGAAATCAAAAACAATTGCCAAACACTCATTAAAAGTATGCCCAAAAGGATGAAAATGCTTATTTCCAACAAAGGAATGCATACAAAGTAATGAGGCACATGCATGTTTAATTTTCATTTGTAAGGCTAGCCAGAAAAATTCAATATGTTATTTTGCAAGCTTTAGTCTAATAATTTGGCCACCTCTGTACTATGTATCGATATGATATTGTAATAAATTACACAAAGTGAGTGAAAATTCTTTCCAATTCATATTGCAACTCTTCAGTGGGTCAACACAATATAATCCCAAATACTAAAAAAACAGAGAGAGAGGTAGGGAGAAAACTATAGGACAACATGTTTTAATAGTCAGGCGAGCATCATCAAACCCAAATATACAAGACAAACTAGCTCACACTACCGAACCCATAATGACAGCCACAAACTGTCTCCGCCCTCCAAAAACAAAAACCATGCAAAAACTTTAAAAGTGTGGCAAGTATTACCGATAAATTAAGAGTAAAGCACCCGAAAATTATCTGCCTTATTTGCTCGGCTATAGGACGCCCTTTATTCGTAAATCTTTAGTTCCGAAATGGGGGGGGGTTTACCATATGCGCCACCCTTCTCTCCGAGCTCGTAAACTATTTGTTTCCGGCCTCGAAAAGATGGTTGGGCCACCTTATAGGAATTTTCGCGCAGAATGCCCATTGAGGGAGCTCTCGACCAGTTTCCCAGAGGACAAAGAAATGGTTCAAACAGAGTAACAAAATGTATTTAAAACAAAATAATACAAGAGCGAGCTTTGGTAGCTGACAAAACACAAAACCATAGGGAGCCTACTTAAAACTTGGGAGATTAAATAAACCTGTAATCGGAAAGGCCCAAGACTATAGTTAAAATATTCCATCATAACTCTGAACAAAATCCCGGAAAAAAAAAACAAGCCCGAGAGAGAAATATTTAGTAATGATTAGGGACCGGAAAAATTAGCATCTATTTGTTTCAAAATTAGCATCTATTTTCTTCAAAATTAGCATCTATTTTCTTCAAAATTAGCATCTATTTACAAAGTTAAAAATCATCACATTGTAATATTATTTTAACGACTTCAAGGTTATGAAGTGCAGTTATAGTCCTCAAACGAAAGCATTGTCAGTAGTTCAGCATTGCTTTCTTTCAAATTGCACCGTCTGTCTGTAACCACCGTGTTGTAATGGGACAACACACGCTCGCTATCTACATTGTTCGTTGGGGTCCACAAAACAGTATTTAGCAAATATGCTGAACTCTGTCTGAACTGCAGTTAATGCAAGTATGACATCATATTTTTCACTTTCTTTCATCTGGGTTTGAATTGCATTTAGCCAACCGTGGCCGAAGACGCGGCGAACGATGTACAGCGTGCTAACACTCACGCTGCGCCGTATGCTAGCACGCGGCCGAGTTCTGATGCGACGCAATGCGTAAAGACGAAATCATTGAGATTCGAGAAGACTGAACTGCGTTTCCCTGCGATGTAACAGTAGGCCTACTTGCGCAACTGTTGTGGCGCGCTAATCGCTAATTCGAACGTATCTCAAGGCGGTGAATTTAGCCAACCGTGGCCGAAGACGCGGCGAACGATGCGCAGCGTGCTAACACTCACGCTGCGCCGAATGCTTGCACGCAGCCGAGCTCTGATGCGAAGCAATGCGTAAAGACGAAATCATTGAGATTCGAGAAGACTGAACTGCGTTTCTCTGCGATGTAACAGTAGGCCTACTTGCAGAACTGTTGTGGCGTGCTAATCGCTAATTCGAACGTGTCTCAAGGCGGCGAATTTAGCCAATCTTGGCCGGAGACGCGGCGAACGATGTACAGCGTGCTAACACTCACGCTGCGCCGTATGCTAGCACGCGGCCGAGTTCTGATGCGACGCAATGCGTTAAGACGAAATCATTGAGATTCGAGAAGACTGAACTGCGTTTCCCTGCGATGTAACAGTAGGCCTACTTGCGCAACTGTTGTGGCGCGCTAATCGCTAATTCGAACGTATCTCAAGGCGGCGAATTTAGCCAACCGGGGCCGAAGACGCGGCGAACGATGCACAGCGTGTTAACACTCACGCTGCGCCGAATGCTTGCACGCAGCCGAGCTCTGATGCGAAGCAATGCGTAAAGACGATATCATTGAGATTCGAGAAGACTGAACTGCGTTTCCCTGCGATGTAACAGTAGGCCTACTTGCAGAACTGTTGTGGCGTGCTAATCGCTAATTCGAACGTGTCTCAAGGCGGCGAATTTAGCCAATCTTGGCCGGAGACGCGGCGAACGATGTACAGCGTGCTAACACTCACGCTGCGCCGTATGCTTGCACGCAGCGCCTCGATCCCTAATCGGCTCGTATCGAAGTTCGGACCAACTCGTTGTTGCTCGCTCTTCCTGTTAGTATCGCTTCGGGTAAGTTCCTGGACAATGACGACTGTTGTGGCGCGCTAAATCGAACGTGTTTCTACCTGAAGGTTATTACGGTCACTTATATGACGGTGTCAGTAATGAATGCAAGATATATGCGAGTACTTTTTCCCTCTGAAATTTCAATTAAAAACATGGGGTGCGAGATATACGCGGGGGCGAGATATACGCGAGCAAATACGGTATATCGATCAGAGCGGTTGAAAAATATATGCGTCATATTTGCAGTATTTCTCATGATTTCGCCGAAATATGTGGTTTTCGCCACTAAAATATCACATTTTCGCAGAATTCGCACCAAAATCGCATATTTGTACTAATTTCGCATTTTGTTCAAAATTCGCATTTTGTCGCATTTTGAATTTAGGTACCACAGTGCTTCAGAACACCTTAAAACTATTTAAAAAATGGTTTTAACACATATTACAAAAATTCGCATTTATCGCAAATGCGAATTTTTCCGGTCCCTAGTAATGATAATCAATAAATTAATCCTAAGAACAAAATCTTATGAGCACGGATCCATCCCAACTGAAACCAATAGCCTAGCGCCGTGACGCTGAAAATTATCTTTTCCCAAACAGGAAAAATTATCACAAAATTACCAGGAACCGGAATTCCAATCAATTCACGCCCAGATAATAGGCATCAAAACATCAAATAAAAGCACAAGGCAATTATCAATTTTCATACGTTAAGATGCAAACCCACAGGAAAAGCCAAGATGGCGACAGACCCACGCGCCAAGCATGCGACCAGGTATGTTTCACATATCATTAGATAAACCAACAAAATTTAACTTTTCACATTTGAACTTAAATTCCCAATCATAAGGAACTAACAAACAATTCCCACGATTATCAACAAGTTAATCTATCTTCGGACGATCAAAATGTATGAATTATCACGCACGATATATCAGCACAACTGCATAGCCATATTTCCGTTAACTATCTCTTAAAACAACTGACGACATAAGCAAGGGATTGTGAACAGTCATATTAAACAATTCCCCAAGATCCAAAACAATACACACTTGTTTTTCTTTTATGAAATTTGGGCTGAAAGTAAAATACAGTAATCAATCACTTCAAAGTAACACTCCTAACATATGTCGGAGCCACCAACAAATTACACTGGTTTTGCAAGTAGAAAAATGAACTAAAAGATAAATTGGGCCTAATTACGTAATTATTGGCCCTGGAAAAATAAAAGGAAAGAATCAAATCATCTAATACAGGGCTATCCAGTCATTGAGCTCCGGGAGCACTGGGCAGTCAGACTGGCGCTCCTTCCCCAACCATCACTACACTGTGGCAGCGAGGAGACAAGACGATGTCGGACCACATCACTACACTGTGGCAGCGAGGAGACGGAAGATGTTCGGGCCACGCTGACTAGATACGTACGTCCCGTCCTGCGGCCGATGGCTCTTGTTGGATTGTAGACAAATTAATAGGGCTGATTGCCATAACAAATATACCGCATATACAAATCGAATAAGCCTCCGTGGCTTAGGCGGCAGCACGCCGGCCTCTCACCACTGGGTCCGTGGTTCAAATCCCGGTCACTCCATGTGAGATCTGTGCTGGACAAAACGGAGGCAGACAGGTTTTTCTCCGGGTACTCCGGTTTTCCCTGTCAAAATTTCATTCCAGCAACACTCTCCACTATCATTTCATTTCATCTGTCATTCATTTAATCATTGCCCCAGAGAAGTGCGTCAGGCCTCGGCAGCCGGCACAGTTCATATCCTCGCCGCTAGTTGGGGGCTTCATTCATTCCATTCCTGACCCGGTCGGAGACTGGAAGCAGGCTGTGGATTTTCATTTTTCATACAAATCGAATGGTACTCCGATGTATGAAATGTGCAGAAAACGAACACAAGTGTTAAGTAAAGAATATTGTGATTTATTCCTAACTGAAATGTGAACAAATTAGAGAGGAAAATTCAACAACAAATTGTGTTCTTTCTAACACATTACATCTCTGTTGCACACTAACATTTGGCATGCCCTTTATTAGCTATATAGAAAAATGAAATTTCCCATTCTGCTTTAAAGACTGCTGCTTCACCAATCCTTTTTTTTTGTATGCTTTTCAGTCATGACCACTGGGAGACTGATTTGCTTACACGCTGTCAACAAAGTGCATTGGACTAGACTAGCGACTGATGGATCGGCTGCACACTTCAGCGTTCTTAGCCAGCCAAGCTCCTCCCACCTCTACTGAAACTACCTTCCACCAAAGCGCTCGGAGCACAGGCTTAGAGCGCTCGAACTCGGGGAGCGCTGTCTGGATGGCCCTGGTCCAATATATATGTAACGAAAATATAAGCTGAAATAGCTTGATTTTACCAGTCGCAAATCTAGTCTTTTATAGGTGCAAGGATAACCCAACGACACTTGGTTTCACCAAATCTAATAAATTTAAAAAAAAATCAGTTATCTCATCTGATATATTTCATGGTAATGCAGTCTAAATAAGCCCAGAAAGTATTTTAGTCAATATACCTGTTCTGTAGGCTCTTTATCGAGCCGAGCTCGAAGCCCCCACTCGGCCACACGTCTTGCCTGCCTGATTCTACATTTCGGAGTGATGGCTTGGCTTCCCCAAGTGGTCTCTACTGTGCAGAAAACAGTCCTGCGCATGCGTACAAAGCCCCGAGTGCTGCTCAGATTATGCAGTGACAGCACGTCGAAACTTAGAACAATCGAAAGCTGACGCGCTTTCACACCTTGCCAACATTATACTAAACCAATACATAAGTTTAATATGACGAATAAACATTTTTGTCCAGTTTTAGGTTGGCATTGAAAATGGTCAAATCAAGTCTTTGTCCTGATTGGCGGACCAAATATAGTTTTGATTCAGTTCTAAACGTGCGGATATTTAGGTATAGTTTTGTTCATAAGAAAGATATTTGATCATCAATAATGGACATTTATCAAGGTTCATTGTTGTTACGTTATTTTGCATTCTTGATGCAACATATTTTGGGATATCACAGTGGGTTTTTGGATATAGTTTATTTTATTTCTTCTTCCTAATGGGAGATCACATAAGTGACCACTGGGTCTTGAGCTGATTCCTATGAAGCAATATCCCGAATAGAGACGATGTAGGCCCGAGCAGGTTTTGCAGATTGAGCAGATCTTCCAATCGGCTCACCATAGATGCGAACTTCGTAAAAATCCATTATTTTGAGGAATGGATAGAGTAAAATTAAGCTATTTTATTTTGATTCTACATAGTATGATATATTTAATAAGAAACGAAGTGCGTGCGTATGTCGGCCGGCCACTAGCATCTCATCCTTACGTGAATGCAGCAACACCGCATGTGTGGTCGGCCGGCCACCTCTCTCATACCATGAGTCAAAGCCGATATGCACAGAAAGAAAGACAGATTTCCTTCTTCAAACAAGGACACCCTTGTTAGCAACAGAGCTCGCATACAATTGAATGGTATGGCCCAAGTAGCCAACAATGATCCAACATCTGATATATTAAGGGAAGTATATTTCATGATTAATGCCAACCTCCTCTGAAAAGATATCCCACTTTCCCTGCGATTGTTTTGCCTGACCAACCACCGGCCGTATCCTATCCGCGCAGAGCTGATCGCGCCACGTACGTTGCTAGATGACGACGTAAGGAGGGGTACTATAGGCGATTTCCAACAATTCGGCATTATGTCTAGAAAATTAACAGGGAGAGAGGGGGGGGAGGGTACTATAAGCAAGGAGGTCCTATTGCCCAGGAAATACGGTATTTTAATATCTACAATGGTGCAGGACTGAGAAATGACAATCCTCCTACAACTAATCTATGAAAGTGTAGCCACTGTTGCTCTGATATACTTAAGCAATATGCCCTAAACTAGGATTATAAACCAGAAATGAGCTATAAGTACTCTGCTGAGATGATGGTACAAAGCGACCGGGTGAAACTTTATAGGGAGTTTTGGTACCAACGCTAGCTTGCCTTGTAGTAGTACCTGCTGACAACGTTAAAAACGCTAGCTGTCATCGCGTACGACGATGTAGTTGTGTTGTACTTCTATAGATGGCAGCAAAATCGGAAAATTGGTGAGTATTTTTGTTAATGTTGTATATTTAATTAATATTTGAAT
The DNA here is from genome assembly GCA_946902985.2 of Meconema thalassinum. NCBI lineage: Eukaryota > Metazoa > Arthropoda > Insecta > Orthoptera > Tettigoniidae > Meconema > Meconema thalassinum. The sequence continues at coordinate 594,973,368 of OX336388.2, read as the reverse complement.
ATATATCAATAGTAAATACATATTGCAGTGCTAATAATAATACAATCGGTTTCACACAATATTATACGAGGAAATTGAATTATATTGAGTCACACATCGATTTTAGTCGATACACTGCGCTCGAAAACGATATCAGATACTATCGATATAATTCAAAGTAAGAGCTGGTGGCTGGTTGTTCCAACGCTTCCCGTAATTCAAACGTGATATTTCTTAATTCGATTGATGGAAAGTAGGCTACAGCACGGACAATTAAATAATACTGGTGTGTGATAAGTGCAGCTGTAATTTTGTCTTACAATTCATTTTTAATATTGTAGTATAGTAGCCTACTCTTTCTATTTGTACATATCTGTGGGGTTGGCCTATGTCATGCTATGCGCTTTGTGGAAACATCCACAACTATTCTGATAGAGCCTATGTTTTCTTCTCTACCTGATATCACAGGGGGAAGAAATCGCCTATTATTAGACCAATTACTAAATATGAAAGAAAGGAATATAAAGTAGAGGTGGGGGGATAGGGTAGGGGAAAGGGAGGGGTAGGCATGGGCCGGGAGGGGAGAAGAGCGAGTAGGCCAGGTCGGGGACGGATCGAGCTCGAGAGTGCATCGTCGCGCCATCTCATATTGTCAGTTGGAACTATTTGCGTCGAGCAATTGGTTGGGGTCAAAATTTTGCATTAAGTTGCAGCTCTACCCATATATCCTCCTTGGTACAAAGGTAGAACTGCAACTTACAAAAAAATCCCCCTCAGCACGCCGGAAGGCGGAGGTAGATTTCACCAGGCAAAGAAAAATATTTCGAATTCACTACATTTGCCAATAATAACTTTGTATACCTACACATGGTGTCATTGGAGACCCGTTTTTAAATTCACGTAATTTCCCGAATGAAATTCGACCAAATTCCTGTATATTTTAGATCTGTCTGAGACTCTAGTTCACATACCGAATGGATGAAAAATTAATCTTAAAGCGCGAATAAGCGACAATATGTTGTTTCATGATGAAACGTCTAAACACGTACTACAGACAATTGAAGTCTGTCTGGATTGGTCATTATCCAGATCGAAGAATATCCAGATTGTCACGAAGTGTAACATGCGATCGTGAAAGTCACGGGAAACTTGTCCTACACTAGCGGTACCGATCACATCCAATTGGATACCGTACTCACGAATTCCCCAGTCAGACCGCGCTCCACTGTAAACTAGTGACCCCCGAGTTGAAACTGTGAGAATTAAGTCAACCCTCTGTTGAGTGGCGCCTTTACCTACACACCAAATTCGATCATGCCAGACTGTGAACTCTCCACCTTCCACTTCGCTAGGCCAACAGGAACCTCTCAAACGGCCGAGCCGTTGACCGAGCACGGCGTCAATACGTACATAGCGACATTTCTCCGTGTCTGTCCAAGAGTACCGAGATCTCGTCAGATGGACGGTGAGCGGCGTTGATTGCGCAACATTGTGATATTTATCCATGCTCGACCACGAGAAAAACAGGAATCACGTCAAACGGCGCCGATAGAGTAACTTCGCAATATTTATCGATATTCGATTGCGAGGATAAAGTAAAACATGTCAAATGGTCGAGAGCTGTGTTGTTTTGTATGTGTAACATCGCAATACAGTCCTTTCCCGCATTGTTCCACAGTACCCAGCCTCAACCTCGAAGCCGCAGGAACTGCAGAAATCTAATTACACTGACGGACGGCGACATAGCATAATGGTTCCTACCTTTGCTGAATATCCTTCCCCATGACACTGAGCTTTGCCAACGTACCCATTGATCTAAAAATTACAGCTCTGCATAAAAGTAACTTTTTCTCGGTGAATAACAATGCAGGCAGAGTTCCTTCCGTCATTGTCTAGCAACGAGCGCGGCGCGAATAACTCCGAACGGATGGGGGTACGGCTAGCCAGACAAAGCAGTCGCATTTGTGACATTGGCTGGGCTCTCATGACAAAGCTCAAAGTAGTGGTGCCGCAAAATGCAGGTGGCGGAGCGGTCTGTAGGCGAAAGAAGGCCGAGCGGCAGGACTCGACCGAGCATTCGGAGGCTAAGAGGCATTTTGAGACTATTCAAGATTTCCCGGAACAAATAGGAAACTCCCGTACATTTCCTGGATCAGTAAAATTATCGTATATTTCCCGCATAACCTGTATCGCTCGACACCCAGCTACATATGTTCAACATGTTTAGCATACGAGAAGGCTGATCTTGTAATTCCGAAATCACTTTGCCCATCCCTTGGCGTAAAAGTGAATCATATCGACAAGTCTTTCAGACAAAAGTTTCAGGTAATTTTTAGAAGTCTATTAACCATTTTCAATGGTTAAGTGCTTGCCACAGAGGGTGAGTAGTTTTCGTGTCGGATTAGTAACCCTAAGCTTGCAGGTTCGCTCCTGGCCGTGGTAAGTGATTTTTGAAAGGAGGCAAAACTAACGATATGCATGTCTTACAATGTTGGCATGTTAAAAGAACCCATTTGAATTTAGTATGCCGTGTTCATAATGGCAACATTTATCTCGGGACTTTCCGCCAACACAAATGTCCTCATTTCTCTATTAGAAAGCTCTCTAGTGTCAAAGAGCTTAGATATCTAACCTCCTTGATTTCCATAGTGCTTCAAGGAAGAACAAAATTCAACATGCAAGCTGCCCTCTGGGTGACAAATAACAACGCTTGCACACGAGGGCATACGATATTAATATTATTAATGGTCAAGTGAGGTATGATCTTTCTCTTTCTCTCTAAACTACATTTTATAATGACTTGTTTCAAGAGGTGGAAGAACGAGGTCATAACACAGATAAAAACAAATTTTGATAATTTTTAACTTAAGAAGTAAACACGGTCTACTGTACGACAGGTGAATTAGTACTTGTCAGAAAATTAATTTTTTTTAATAGGACCTTTGATTTTGACAGCAATTATGTTTTATTGCAGCAAGTAAGAATATTAGAATTCATCTTTCTAGGAAGGAAAAAGCATTCGAGTACCCACCAATGATAGTTTCCGGATTGTATTTAGGAATACGGACACGATCCATACTCTTGACGCCAGGTGTGACATCTTCAGCAGCTCCTTCAGCTTTTGCCTCCCCTTTATCATTCTCCTCCTTGCCTTCCTCTTCTTTTCCCGCTTCTTCTTCCTTCTCACCGTCTTTTTCAGACTTTTCAACTTCATGAATATCTTTCTCTTCATCCTCCTTGGTTTTAACTTTCATGTCTTTCTTTGTGTATCTCTCACCTGGAAAGAAAAGAAAACGTGTCACAATACAACAGAAAAATTTCTTAGTAAGAAAAACCAGGTACAACATAAGCAACACCTGAAAAAAACAATTATATACAACACTGGAAATATTTATTGCAGCAACCTCTATTTCATTTTGGATAGGTTCGCCACTGTAGATCCATTTTAGATAATCAGCCCCATGTAGTCTGTCGAGATTGTCTTATAACGTGCGTATCTCTACTGTCCGTCCACCAGCTCATGATCTCAGGGGACTGAAGGGGAGCGGAGAGACATTCCAGCTGCGTTGATTGAGTGGACGTGCCGCTGCAGGTATTGCCAACTTAGCACCTATGTTATTCACGTTATGCTTAATCACTGCTACTTGCCTTTAGTTTCAATTGTGAAATCGTATGGGTCAGTAATGTTATGTCGGAAGTGAAGAAGAAAAGAGTGATACATTCTGAGGGTAGGGAAATAATTAGGAAAGTGATTGAGGGATGTGATGAAGAAGCACCGCACGACTTATCCGCATCGGCAACGCACCCGCACGACTGTTATCGTCATCCACCCCGCAAGAGCACGACTTATCCACATCCACCCCGCACCCGCACGACTATTATCAGCATCCACCCCGCACGACTGTTATCAGCATCCACCCCGCACCCCTGTTATCCGCTTCCACCCCGCACGACTTATCGCATCCGCCCCGCACGACTTATCGCATCCGCCCCGCACGACTTATCGCATCCGCCCCGCACGACTGTTATCCGCATCCACCCCGCACCCGCACGACTGTTATCCGCTTCCACCCCGCATCCCTGTTATCCGCTTCCACCCCGCGCCCGTGTTATCCGCTTCCACCCCGCACGACTGTTATCCGCTTCCACCCCGCACGACTTATCGCATCCGCCCCGCACGACTGTTATCCGCTTCCACCCCGCACGACTGTTATCCGCATCCACCCCCCACCCGCACGACTGTTATCCACATCCACCCCCCACCCGCACGACTGTTATCCGCATCCCGCACCCGCACGACTGTTATCCGCATCCCGCACCCGCACGACTGTTATCCGCATCCACCCCGCACCCGCACGACTGTTATCCGCATCCACCCCGCACCCGCACGACTGTTATCCGCATCCGCCACGCACGACTGTTATCCGCATCCGCCACGCACGACTGTCATCTGCTTCCACCCCACACCCGCACGACTGTTATCCGCATCCACCCCACACCCACACGACTTATCCGCATCCACCCCGCACCACTGTTATCCGCATCCACCCCGCACGACTTATCTGCATCCGCCCCACACCCGCACGACTTTTATCTGCTTCCACCCCGCACCCGCACGACTGTTATCCGCTTCCACCCCGCACCCGCACGATTGTTATCTGCATCCACCCCACATCCGCACGACTTTCATCCCAATTCGCACGTTTGTTATCCAAATCTACTGGCATTACAATAATATTATCGTTCCATGTTTAAAATGAATGTTATAGGCCTACAGCCAGAATTGCAACCCTTTTCAGTTCGGAGTGTTAATTGTCCTCGACAATTTTAATGAGATTAGCGTAAATCATCATCTTACATTTGTCATGAGAAAAAAAAAATAATGGAAAAATATGATATGTCATAAACATCCGGGTCTTAGTAATGATATTCAACAAGTTCGGATTGTATTCTAAAAAATATCCGCAAATGTACTCCAAACATTGTCCGCAGTTTATCCGCTATCCGCACAGCCATGCAAACTATATCCGCATGGTGAAAACTTTTGCGGATATCCGGGGGTTTATCCGCGGATATCTGCATCCACACAGGGCTTTAGTTGTAACCTAAACTGCATGAACTGAATAACGTTTAAGTTTCACTATTTTCAGCGACCTCTTTGCTTTCAACTTTAATCCATGCGTGAATACACATTCTAAACTAGTACAATAATATTACTTAGAAATATCACTGTGTCAACACCATCCACATTTTTAAAAAACAACGTGTTTGCCACACAGCCTGTGGGGAGTAGAGCGCTTAAGTATCTGAGGTTGGCACCATTGTCGTTCACGCAGAGGCCAGCTGTCTACTGCTGACTTGTTGCATTCCTGCCACGGATCTTAAGCTGGTGGACGGACTATAGTACATATTATGGTGTTTTAAGCCAATTTCAGTGTTGCCTCAGTAAACAAAAGTTTGACACTTCAAACTTTTGTTTCCCTGTAGTAGTGTGTGTAGCAGTATTAGGGACAGGGATGCAGTAGGTACCCCGGTCTTGAAATAAGGCAAGAACCCAGCCTTTGCCTGGACAGAATATGGAAAAATCTGTGGGAAAACCCTCATTCAGGACAGCCGCTGAGCCAGGATTTGACCTCCGATCCCCAGACTTGCTGCAGCTTCTAATAAACAGATGCTTTTGGATTATCTGTTTATTTCTGAGTATCCAAGCCATTCACCCCGGCTATTAGCCCGGATAATCGCGAGTATAATGTGATTACATCCATCTACTATCAATAGTGAAGAAATAAAGAGGTGCAGCCATTCGCAGACATCAAATAATCACAGAAAAATCTCACCATTTCCTTGAGCTATTAGTTCTTCTATACCAAACTCATCATCAGACTCAGGCTGGCGGTTCTTGTGGGTCTCAGCAGCTTTCTGTAAAAATAAATTTTAAAATGTTTAAAAATAAACTATCATAATTATCCAACTAAGGTCTTTTAACTACAGAGGGAGGGGGGATTCTAAAGGCCTAACATTGAGGTTACCAGCCCCTAATGAAATTATGTGTAAGACAATGATCCTCAACAAGTAGGCCAATGCCTTATTTGTATAAACAAAACAAAAACCTGGAGGTAAAAACACATTGGAGCAAATAAGGCATATTGAACAATAGAAGTAGATACGTACACTGTGAATACAAAGCAAACTAAACCCCAACTATATGTCTTCAACTTCATTAGTGCTTTAAAATGGAGCCACTCACCCTCCTGAACCGGATGACTAGGCCTACTGACAGACCGTTATCATGTAAAATAAGGTAGAGGATGTTAGGCAGTTTGAGACTGTTTCGCACATCGGCCAGGTTCACACACTCCAAGATAATGTGTGCCACTGTATGCGCAAGTATACACCAAGGATGGGTTTCTCTCTTTAACAAATGGGAGTGTGTAGCAATCCAATGGCCGATCCGGAGTCGACAGAGCACCACAGTTTACCGTATTTCCCCGCACAATCGTCACACCCCACTTTTCAAACACTAAAATAGGTTTATGTAATTTCATCGCATAATCGTCGCATAGCATATTCGTATTTGTGCGCCAGTCAGTTGCACATGCTGCCGCGACATAACCTGGCGCGACTTTGTCAGAAGAAAAATATCTCATCTTTATGCTTGCGGGCTATGAACTGTGACGCGAGCGGCAAGCTTCGTCACTTAGGCTATCACTCACGCTACGCGAATGACTGGCTCGTGCAGCAAATAATGATACAGTATGTTCTTTGAACTTAAATATTCTTCGCATAATCTTCGCACCCTGCTTTTCTCCACGAATTTTAGGCTAAAAAAGTGAGACGATTATGCGAGGAACTACGGTACTTCCGGCTATGGACATAGCCGTGAAACAAGGTCATAATCACATAATTTATTTTGCTCCATTTAGCTACAGCAAAATTTTAAGTTAAAGAGGTACTCAATAATTCAAAATGGAATTTCTTGGTCTCATCATCTTTTAATTAACCCAGTTTTACTGTACTTGATAAATATGTCAAGAAAAGAAACAATTCAGAGCCTGAGGAGTCATCATCATCATCTTGTACAGTTTCCAGCCCATGGCTGGGTCTGTTTGGAACATAAGCCTCGCCACTTAGTCCTTTCTTCCCACCACCTCTCCGCTGTCACTCTCGTCCAGTCCTCGCCTCTCTTCTTGACACATTCCTCCACTCCTTTCAGCCATCTATCTCTTGGTCTTCCCCTTGGCCATTTCTTCTGCATCTGCATCTCATGTATCCTCTTGGGAATCCTCTTCTCATCCATTCTCTTCAAGTGTCCATACCACCTCAGTCTTGATGTCTCAGTCCTACCTTGCAAGGGCTCCTCTTTCACCATTTCCCTGACCTTTTCATTCCTCACCCTGTCTCTTCTTGTTACTCCGATCCTACTTCGCAGGAACTTCATTTCACCTGCCTGTATTCTGCTTATGTCTCTTTTCTTCATTGTCCACGTTTCTGAAGCATAGGTCAGTATCGGGATATAGTAGCTTCTGTATAACACTTCCTAGCTTTTTTGTGGGACATCTTTATTCCACACTAAGCTCCTAATGCTTCTCAGAAATGCTTCTGCCTGTCTGCCACGTTCCGTAATCTCTTTGTCATTTCTCCCATTTTCCTCCACTATACTTCCCAAGTACTTGAGACTTTCCACCTTCTTCAGCTGTCCACCTCCAAGTGTTATCCCACTCATTGCTCTGTCCTTTTTCCTGGTCGTTAACAGGATCTCACATTTACTGATGTTGAACTTCCATCCGTACTCTCCCAATGTTTCTTCCCAAGCCTTCAGTTGCTCCTGAATTTCCTCCTCCTTGTTTCCCCAGACCATGAGATCATCTGCAAACACCATTGCTTTCATCTTATCTTCTATCTTTCCTGCTATCCGTGTCATTACCTCGTCCATAACCACAATAAAGAGAAGGGGTGACAGTGCACTACCCTGTTTCAGGCCGCTCATTTGTCTGAACCAGTCTGTTCTTTCCCCTCCAACTTTCACACATCTCACACTTCCACAATACATCTCCTTCACTCTGTCTACAGTCCCTTTTTCCACTCCCATGTTTTCCATTGCTTTCCAAACCTTCTCCCTACACACACTATCATAGGCCTTTTCGATGTCCAGGAAGGCCATCAACAGATCCTCTCCAAATTCGTAGTGGTGTTCCTGGAGCTGTCTCACTGAAAATATGAGATCCACTGTTGATCTCCCAGGTCTGAATCCATACTGCTCCTCTCTCAATTTTCTCTCCACTTTGGCTCGTATTCTACTTTCTAATATCTTTTCATATATCTTGGCACAGTGAGGTATGAGTGTGACTCCCCTGTAATTTCTGCACTCCTTTCTGCTTCTTTTCTTAAATATTGAGACAATTAATCATTTCTTCCAATCTTCTGGAGTCTTTTTCTCCTTCCATACCACCCTCATCACACGGTACAGCCACTGTTTCCCAACCTCCCCTGCTGCCTTCACCATTTCAACACTCACTTCATCCAAACCCGGTGCTCTTCCTCCTTTCATCTTGTCTATAGCCATCTCCAGTTCTCTCCAAGTCAGGTCCTTTTCCATTCCTGTGTTGTCTTCTCCATCTTCCAATACATTGTCTTCCTCCCTATGACCATTAGGATTCAGCAAATTCTCGAAGTACTCTTTCCACACTGTCTTGAGTGCGTCTTTGTTGTGTACCTAATTTCTATTTTTGTCCATCATTACCACATCCTCTCGCAGACCTCTTCTCTTAATTTTGACCATCCCATAAAGTACTTTCTTATTTCCTCTGCTGTCTTCCTCCATCATCTCTGTCCACTTTATCATCCACCCCTTCCTCTCCTCCTCTTGTTTGCTTCTTTCTTCTTTATCTTATAATCTTCCTTTGCCAGATCAGTTCTTTCCTGGAACCACACTCTGAAAGCCTTGTTCTTCCTTCCCACAGCTTCTTTTACTCTCTCATTCCACCATGGTGTCTGTTTATACCGCTTTCTGTTGCTTGTTCTTCCACATACTGCCACTGCAGCTTCCACCATTGTGATTTTGAATTGCTTCCATTCCTCTTCCCCTGTTTTAGGATTGTCTGTTGGCATCCTTTCCCTTATTATCTTCTGAAATTCTTCCTTGACTTCCTTTTCCTTGAGATTCCATACTTTGATTCTCCTTTCCTGGTACTCTGTCCTCTTGCTATGCTTAACAACTCCCAGGTTCATTACAAGTATTCTGTGGTCGCTATCTAAGGCCTCTGATGGTATTACCTTTATATCTCGGACACTTCTCTTCATTTCCCAGTCGTACAGCATGTAATCTACCAAAGATTTCTTTGTTAAATCACTGCTGTACCACGTTACCTTGTGGCTTTCTTTCTTCCGGAACCAGGAGTTGCCTACCACTAAACCGTTTCTCTTGCAAAAATCCAGCAACTTTCTCCCTTCTTCATTCCTGCTACCCCATCCTTCTGCTCCCAATACATTTTCATATCCTTGCCTTTCACTTCCTACATGTGCATTCAAATCTCCCATAACAATGATGCTCTGACCATTCAACTGCTGTTGTAGCTCCTCCTCAAAGTCTTCCTTCTCTTGAGCTGTACATCCAACTTGAGGGGCATATACCTGGGCTATCTCCAGGCTTCTTCCCTTTACAGTTACTCTGATCTTCATGATCCTGTCACTTATTCCCTTTACCTCTTCATTCATTCCATCTCTCACAACTTGTAGTGACCAACGCGGGAAGTCAACAACCCACCAAGAGTATCCTGGTAATAGCGGACATGTATAAGGGTTTGTTGGCCAAAGCATTAGATAAAGATGTAATGATAAAAAGGGTTGACTTTACAAAAGGTCGCATAACAATTTAGCAAACATGTGGAGGACCAGACAATATTGTCACCAAATAAGGAGGTCCAGGAAGGCATAAAGGACACAACACAAACAATAACTAATAATAAGATATATTATCAAATAGGTGGCACATAAAGTAAATATTCAAAGATGGCACACAAATATACGAGAAATATATGGCACAAATTTACACAATTGAAGAAACACTCGCATGGAATTAACACACGTAAGGCTTGAGCCTAAAACACATAAATTGTCTTGAACGTAGCTGCAGATCAGTACATCAAGGAACGGCATGCAATACAAGGCGGTTCCAAAGAATGGTATAGTTTAAACATGCAACACAAGTAGAGTTGCAACAAATAATGAAAACAGGTCGCATGGAACGAGAATGTGTCGTCGAACCAGGACTGACTTACAGTGATGTGCCGATACCATAAGCCCAAAAAATGAATTGTTAAATAAACAAATTATGTGTGAAACGCAGGAAGTCAAAGTAGTTGATGTCATACAAATACCGGGATATGACAATCGCACGGTATTGTCACAATAGTCAAGTAGTTGAGCCCAGTGTCAACCTCCATTTCAGTGATGGTGCAGGAAGATAATGCATGGCTTTGTAGCACATGCCTCAAGACAAACGATGAATTACTTATCACACGAAACAAAATCATTATTCATACGCGTGATGACAAATTGTTAGGCAGTAGATGAAGATCAGAATTAAACATGTTACAACAAACTATCCGACGCCGCGGATTGAAGGATTCGTCAACATGGCGCGTAGCGATAACAACAAGCATGGTCAGAAGAGACCGAAAATCACCAAAATGTCACTGCCCTAACAAAAATATGAATCATGTGCAAGGACATGATCACTAAGCACGGTTACTATGAAGATAGCACCAATTTTAGAAGTGATTAACTGGATATTCGTCGATAGATCACAACCAGTGTCAAAGCACAACATTCTGTCATGGCTACAAGCTTAGAGACGAAGAAGAAACACGTGATAGGCTGAAAGCAGCCAATCACGGCAGAGAGTTTAAAGACAAGTCAAAGAGAATACAAAGAGAAAGAAGAAGAATCAAAGTGGCCAACTTAGAATACCAAAATACCTTCTAAGCAAAAATATCCCACTGGAAACACCGGCAGTGGGAATACAACATGTAATCAAAACAAATGAATCATGACAACTAACCAACATAAACAAAACAAACTTGACAATGAATAAATACAATGAAGACAAATAATAAAGATATGTACAACCACACAGAGTGGAAACAAATAGGGATGCACAAAACTGGTTTGCCAAGACAGTGGCCGAACCACAACTACTCCTACTCCGCTGCTCCTTCCTTCACTGTTCCCACTCCAGTACAACCGGTACCCTTTCCTCAGTTCTCTGCGACCTTCTCCTTTCCATCTCGTTTCTGCCAAGCCCAGTACATGCAGTTTTCTTCTCTCCATCACATCTACAATCTCCTCCACCTTTCCAGGCAGTGTCTGTATGTTTAATGTCCCAACTCGTAGTCCATTAGCATATCCAGGTCGTCGTCGTTTGCATCCGTCCTTTCCGAGGCCTGTTCCTGTTTTGAAAGCAAATATGATATCCACTACTGGCTTGCTATGCCTATCGTAGCTTCACCAGAGCCCCGTCAGCCGTCACTTTTCAGGGTTCCCATAGAGTCTTCACAGCTACCGCAGCGGTCCCGGGGCACACAAAGTCCCCACTGTACTTCACCCCTACAGGCAATCCCCTACTTAATGCCGTTGCCCATCTCCCACCACGTGAAGGAGGGGTTGGACTTGTGGGAGACCCTGAGGAGTCAATGGAGGAAATTGCATGGTAAGAATTAAAATGAGGGGAGATGTGCTACGGAAAAGTAAATTAGCTAACAAGTTACAGCAACCTCTACAGATAAAAACAATAGATTTATCCCATTGTACGACTAATATTTACAAAGGATACTTACCTTCAGATGAAGTGGGGTGAGCTTGTGATGGTCCCATTCAATCCGACTGGCAAACTCTTTGGCACATGGAGCACACTTCGGATGCAGGAAGCTCTTTAGTTGCTGCAGGGGGGAAAGAACACATATTAATATTCCTCAATCTATTGACGTCAGAAAAGTTAGATGGCGCAGCCACACGGCAGAATGTTGAAGCTGTAACATTGTGACTGGTGAGATTTATTTAGGTGGTGAAGCATTGACGTCGTGATGGAGCCAGAAAGAAATTTGTCAAATTCGAGGAGTTACTGCTCTGTTTACGGTTGCAAATCGTATAAAACGGCTACGAAATATCTTCACTACTTTCCTGTACAAAAAGTTCAGAGAGAAAGATGGGCTTCGGCGCTGTCAATTGGAAAACGTGTTACATGTTACATGACAATGTGCAGTCTGCATTTTTGTGAAGACTACTTCTTTCCACCGGTACTGTTGATTATTGATAGTTATTGTTTCTAATTTGTATTCACATGGATTTAGCTACATCAAAAATACTTATAAACTTAATAGCCTATTACTTCTGTGCCGTACAAAGAATGTAGTCCGCTCTTCGTAAACTTATTTTAGGGGTTCTTCCGATTGACAATAGCCGAATGGTTAGAAAACTTAAGAAAAATGCTGTTCCTAGCCTTAATTTGCCAGAGAATTTGCCTTTGAACAGCAAGTATGTAGGTCATTGAAGTATGATTTGGCTTAAATTGTGTTTTTGGCTATGATCTCCCTACTGTTGAATTTAGTTAATTAAAATGTAAAATCTTAGTTTTAAGTACCGGTTTGGTGACCCATCATCCCAGGCAGGCCGGCAACACCTATACTACTCAGGCAGATAGCTCACTTGGCCGTAATTTTGAAGTTATAGTGATGTTAAGTATACATATGCGGTAATGTAGAAGGAGACCGGATCGGCCTAGGCTATTCTAACTTTAATTAGTTCCCATTTCAGGGTTTTACAGTTTTGAGTGCGAATAGTTGGTTTGAAAGTTGTACAACAGTAAGGAGAGTATGTTTTGTATAGGTTTTAATTGGTATTATGGTTTATGTCGAGCTGAGGAGTGAATTTGGTTTGGCTTATAGAGTAGTTTTTGATCTGTTCCGTTTGCTTATGACAAGTTCAAATGGAGACTCCAGCCTTGTTAAATATCTGTATTTTAAATATTTAATTAAATATATTGATAAAGAGGATGTCTCCATTTTAACTTGCCCGTGGCAAGAGATTAATAAATTAACATTCTTGCCTTTGAACAGCAAGTATGTAGGTCAATATTTGCAATATTGAAGTATGATTTGAGCATCCCAAGTAACGCTTCTTTGAACCCAAAACATTCATGAAAATTCAGGGTTGCTTGATTCAATTTATTATCAGGGAGTCGTCCTTTGTGTTATGTGAGATATAAAAATATATTGTGAAATTAATAAAAACATCGATACCGCTAGGCTCCCAAGTACAGGCTTCATATATGTAACAGCAGACAGTAAATTAACTATCTACATGTGGGTAATATTTTTAACTGGTAGTAATTAGGCACTGCATTTAAATTGATTATAAAAATATTTCTATCAATGAAAGGAAATATGTAGTATTTTGCCATCATAAATTAGAAGCCATAACATACGCACACCCAATTACTTCACGTCACTATATCGCCGCCATATTGCAAACAGCTGACCTTAAGCTCCTCCCCCGTTTCGGACGTCAATAGCAACTGAAAGAATGAAATCACTATTAAAATATTTAGTTCAAGTTTTGGCGATAATTTTTTAATGTCCACCACACTATTCGCAGTAATTTCAAGGACACTGTCAAAATAATGAAAACAAGAATAACTGTATATAATGGATATATGTTTTAAATAATTAAATTGTAAATAATCACACTATTACCTACTATCTAAACAAGTTATTCACTGAACAAATCATTTCTCTACAATAAATGCCTCAAAATGAAATTATTTGCCTCCTTTATTTAGACTAGACTGCGAATGACTTTTCACATGCTCACGAGTATTCAGTATTAATACAGTATATTCTATCCAACATCATGCCGACCAACCGAAGTACACAACACATGCTCACATATAAATATTTGATTCCTGATGGTTTTTAGCATTTAAAAATCAGAGATATAGCGTTTTGTAGCATCTATACTTCTCAAATTTAGAGTTTTGTAGCAAATTGGTTAAAAATAGGCATAATTTGCAAAATTGCATACACAACAGTTCGGAGTAAAATAATACTGTTTAATCACACATTGCTTGTCATGCAGTTTTGAACACAAGCTTTTCCTTATTAAGTTCCCTTTATGTACATGAAAGCAAGCGATTATTTTACATCCTAGCTGGTCTATTAAATTTTAACATTTTAAAATTAACGTCCATCCACGTTTGTTTGTTTTTATCGAAAATTTGAATAACCTAACCTAAAATTCCACGCGAAGTCGTCATATTAGGAAACTAACATCCACGTGGTTTTTGGTGGAAAGTTTAAGACGCCTAACCTAAAATTCAACAAGTAATCGTAATACTTCAAAACAACCATCCACATGTTTCTTTTTCGATGGGGGAGGGGGGATATAGCTAGTTTATTAATATTTCACAGTTAGTTATGGATGGTATACCACTATAGATGGTGTAAATGTATAAATAACACCCAAAAGTATATATGAAATAGGCTTTACTTTTCAAGATAGTCTCGGTAAGCAGGATGGTCCAGCTTGTGGATGAGGATATTAGTCTGCAAGCACATCTTCACAGTATCCTCAATGAATGTTGGTTTCTCGCTTTTTGCTTCTTTTGCCTATCCATTTCTGCTCTTGTAGCTTGCCGCTCGACGCCACGCTGTTCACATGCTGGTTGGGAACAAAATCGCTCCTTTTGTAGCACATGTTTTTTGCTCTTGCAGTGTTTATCTAAAACATCTTTCTTCTTCCATTCAAGTCTTTGATTGCAAAGTCGGCACATCAATATATCTGTATCGCTTACATAAAAATTTTCTGATTTGTAACTCTCGGCATGCTGTTTGATCGTCACTTCGCTTCTACCCATTGCTACCAGTCAAAATTGCCACAGATTTTAAAACAGCAGACTATTATCAAGGGTCAACACAAAATGAATGAATGCTTGCTTGAAAGCTATTCTTCTTCTTCTTCTTCGATATTTATTTGCTCTCTTGTTGAAAGCCGTTTGATTGGTTGTTCTTTGCACTGCTCTTTGGCCATAGAAATATATTCCACACATTGCAGTTTTAAGGCGCCGTAATAATTCTTTCCCCTGAAATATATGTTGTTGTTTATCTTTTTTTTTTTAAGAAAAACACATCTTTTTAAAAAGATATATGTTTATTTTGCATAAAACCGAGTATTTTGCATAAATAGTAAAATTTTGCGTTTTATCGCTAATTCGAAATCACTAAAAATCACTCATAGAGGTCATATAAGGTGAAGGCACATACACTGACAAAGTTTCAACATATTTCACATTTATCACAAATGCTGAAAACCACTAACTCTACTGATACACATGAACCAAGGTAAGAAACATCCTTTAAAACAGAATCATAGCTATAGCCAGTAATTGTCACATTATTCCATTCTGGCAATCCTCTCAGGGATTGTAAGCTTAATATGGGACAGTTATTTCAATACTCAACAATTACATAGGATATCCTCACCTGATGTCTCTCGTTCTTTCGGTGAACAACAATGTTGCCATAAAAATTAAGATCACACATGGTACAATATTCACGGAGTGTCATGTGTACTTTCCTTCCTTGGCGTTTTATTCTCTCCATCTCTATCTCTCGTTGCTGTTCTGCCACCTAAGGAGAAACAGTAACATTCACATGATTGAAGTTCTCTTGGAATTTCATAAGACCTCATTTGCATTAAAACTCCATTGAATTAAAATACAGGACAAGTGTACAAAATAGCCACAAAACAAAGGTATCTAGACCGAAGACGAGAAATAGCATACCTGCCTATTCTAACGGCTTTTTCGTAGCTTTACAGATCTACTGTACAGATATTAGTTTTCAAATTCGCATCTAGACGAGCATCCACAGGCCGTCGATAAATGGTGTGTAACCATGCGAGCATTCCATACATCACTGTGTTTTGTATTTTACCAATTTACAGTCTTCGATCATGAATACGGTGCTGCCTGATAATTGCTTCTGAAACCTAGTCACTTGATAACTATAAAATTTGAATGATTAACTTGTTTTTCAATAAGCGTTGCAAAGCGAAGGTTATGAAGTGACGTGAAGTATATACATGGCCCATTCTGTATTGTACCTAGTCTAGCCATAAATACTGTTACAAACTTTTGACACAAACTGTACCACCGGTTCGGCAGGTAAAGAACTACCAATATGCACACGTTAACCTTGAACCATTGTTAGCTTGTCTGTGAAAGAGGAAGCATCTAGCTCCAGGTTTCAACATGCAATGGGGTGATTATGAAAATCGTGTTGCAGTAATAGCATTACATAAAGTTGGAAAATCTCCAAGTGACATTTTCAAGATGCTGCAAAAGCTGAAAATCAGTCGTATGTTTGTGTACCGGACCATTGAGCGATTCACTGCAACCGGGACTTTAAAGGATAGTCCGCGGGAGGGTCGCCCACGCAGTGTCAGGACTCTAGCAGCCAAAAAGGCAGTGGCGACTCGTATTCGGAGAAATGCGGTGCGGAAGCAGGTTATCATGGCCCGTGAAATGAACATTTCAAAAAGATCATTATCAAGGCTTCTGTCAGAGGACCTTGGACTATGGGCTTATCGCCGACGAACAGGACATTACCTTGACACGCGAATTCTAGGCACAAACCATGGATTTGGATGAAAATTATTGATGCGTGTCTACCCCCACTGTGCGTGACAAAATCCACGGGTGTTTGTATGGCCTAATGAATTAACAATTATTGGTCTAGACAAAAACAGCTTGCACAATCCATTGGGAACTGGTTCAAACTTGGCGCTATTTTGTTTCATGGTACCGCGCTTATACAAAGTAGTCCCGTAAGTGTGGGATAGGCAATACTGTACTTGTGCATAATTAACAGCGAAAATGGCAGACTCAGCGAATTTTACACACTGACCTTAATTTACACCCCTACAAGATGATGGTTGTTCAAGAATTGAGTCCACAAAACTGGGTGAAACGTACAGATGCTTGTAATGCAATTTTAACCTCTGTGCAACCTGACGCTATTCTGTGGTCCAGCGATGAAGCGCATTTTCACCTCTCCGGCGATTTTTTTCTTTGGGGTTATCTCAAAGCTGAGGTTTACAAAGTTCGACCAAGGACCTTGGAAGCCCTTAAGGAGGCAATTACAGATGTCGTCGCTGGAATATCAGAAGATATGCTGAGAAGAGTTTTCGGAAACTTTTTTGAACGACTCAACATGTGCATCGCTCGCCAAGGTCGTCACCTGGATGAACTAATTTTCACAACCAAACTAGAATAAAATGGCATTGAATGTAGTTTTGGGAAATAAAAACGTTTTGAGACTATCTTTATTTGTTCTTTCACAATTCATCCTTCAAATCAGGGAGTCCATTCTGCCCCACCCTGTATTTAGGCTAATTTAAGTATTCTACTTGGTTCATCACTCCTGAAGTGTTACCTGTATTACGTATGTCGTTTTGCCTTGAACATTTTTGGTTGAAGGCAGGCTATTATTTTATTTTAGAATATCCACTGAAAATTTGATGTAATCAGCGTAACCGCAGCGCGTATCCCATTTTTGAACAGCTGACTGGGGTTGACTGTAGCTTTGGGGGTCTGCACCACTAGCGCTGGCTAACAGCGGGGCGCACTTGAACTCTGTCAGTGACAACACTATGTATTGTAATTGTCATGATAATGCTATTATTATGATCATGTAGAAATGAGTGGAAGTGTAGAGGACGTACCCATTCGCGACAACGCTGCCTCAGTTCAATTCCCTCTCATATATTCTGCTCTCGCAATTTAAATATCTCAGCTCTCCACAGAAAATTGTTTTGTGTTGGTATCTTATAATTATAATTTTCAAGATATTACTCCATCAATAAAGCTTGCCTTTCAACGCCTGTACTTAACTCGTCAATTTCTCAGTGAATTCATTGAATTTTCTACAAGTGGCTTTTAATGTGCCGGTTGATGAGAGGTCAGGAGACTATTCTACCAACCATCTCGCGTTGTGCGGCTAGCATTTTTTCGCAGTTGGTCCAGGTTCAATTTCCAGCTCTGCCAAGAAATTTTAATTTTGGTCTGAGGGATGGAACAAGGCACACTCAGCCTCATGAGGCAAAACTGAGAAAAGGAGGGTTCGATTCCTATCATAGCCATCTTGGAAGTGGTTTCCACGCTTCTACTCCTGGCAAATGCCGGGATGGTTCCTACATTAAGGCCATGGCCACCTCGTTCCCAATCATCTGAATAATAAATGCACACACTAATCCAGCCTTCACAATAACACAGGTTATCAGACAAATTCCACATGTCCAAGTACACAGATCTACATGACCATGTCGTCACAAAGCCCCAAAATCAACCAACTGCTGCTTTCTACCATTCCAAGACTAAATCTTCGAGTTGCCATTAGTCTAATGCCCCTAAAATCCACGACTAGTTCGAATGGTTTTAGGCCTAAGCATTGGATCAACCATCTTCTTGCATCTCAATAGGAATTTGCCAACAGGCTTTCAACAGCTTGTCTCAATTCTGCCTTCATATATGTAGGCCTATTGGCAACTCCAGCTATCTGATATGACATCCAGCAATACTGTGCTTCTCCCATCTATGCAATACCGTTACGCTATATTCTCTTTGGAAACGAGCCGTATTGAGAGGTATTTTGAAGGCCATGCAAGTTATAAATGAACAGTTATGTAGCAACATGGCTACATTAGAAGAGATCGCGAGAAGCAAATACAGTGGAATCTCGTTAGTACGTTTTTCAAGGGACTGAAATATTCAGACGTCAAATGCGGAAAAATGTACTACCGTAAAACGCCATACTGTATTTACAATGTATGAGAAAGAACGCGGTGTAGATGTGCACGATAAATCGCCGACCTTAGTAAGTGATTACATGCACTACTAGTCACAACATAAACATAGGTCATTAGCAACTTACACAGGAAATAAATAACAAAAATTAATTACCGAACTGTACCTCTACACTAAAGTATAATACCGTATTTACTCGGCTATATGACTCCCTCGCCTATAGTACCCCCCTCCCTTAATTTTCGAGAGCCAAAATACTAATTTCTTGGAAATCGCTTATAGTACCCCTCCTTAACACTTTCAGCCCCATGCGAATGACAAGCACATAACCTCCCAGCCCACGATGTTTTAATTAGCACGTGCTCAGCCCCATGTGCATCATTCCGATACACACGAAGTTAGGCGCCCAGCCCCATGTGTATCATATTGTCACACATGACATAGGCTCCTTCTTCAAAGCGTGAGGCATTCAGATTCACACGTACATTGAAATAGCATAGTGTCTTCTTCTCCCTGGGGCTGTGGGACCGCAGGGCAGTGGTGGGTCGAATATTGTTTGAGGGTTGGCACCACTGCACAGCCTTTTCTTGTCTGCCAGTTTTCCCTCCAAATTGTATTGTTTACTTCTAGTGCTGGTATGATATTGCAGTAACATGGATTCTGATGAGATAAGAGACGAAATCGGAATGTATTCAGATAGTAGTGAACTTAGTATTTTTAGAAATATGAGTGACTCAGATGATCCGACAGTGCACTTGACAGACCTTGATTTCGACAGTAGTGATAGTGATAATATTGTGATGGACCAACCTAACCTCAATGACGTGGAAATATTACAAGAGGAGGAACAGAATGAGAGTGTAGTTTTGAAAACTGATGATGATGACGAAATAGTGATAACAAAAGAAGGTGAAGTCATAATTTGGCAGAAGGTTGAAGGTAACTTGAGTACCTTTGATTACACTCCTAGAGAACCACCAGGTGTATCCGAGACTGTTAATAATAAACTATCTACAAATTCGCCTTTTGAATTGTATTCTCTGTTTGTTGATAGTGACATTTTAGATCTGTTGGTCGATGAAACTAATAGGTATGCTGAGCAAAGTATTGTTGATGCCATATCGAAGGAGAAAAAGTGTCCTATGTTAGAAAAATGGAATGATGTTACAGGGGATGACATGCTAACTTTTTTCGGTCTAGTGTTATGGATGGGTCTAGATAAAAAACCTAAACTAAGGAACTATTGGTCCAAAAATGCTATTTACCACAGTACATTATCTAAAGCTATGAGTCGTAATAGATTTGAAATGATTCTTAGTAACTTACACATTTCCAACAACGAGAGTGCCCTACCAAATGACAGATTGGCAAAAATAAGACCACTGGTCAGTGCACTAAATGTTAAATTTCAAAATGCCATGAATCCACAGGAGGAAATATGCATTGATGAGTCTATGATCCCTTTTCGTGGTAGGGTCAAATTTCGCCAATACATCCCAAACAAAAGGCATCGGTATGGGATTAAGTTATACAAGTTATGTCTGAAGGGTGGTTACACCTGGCGCTTGAAAGTATATGCTGGAAAAGAAAACATCCCACGCGGTCAGTTAGCTTCTGCTACCACAGTTATGGAATTAGTGCGTCCATTGTTACGAGAAGGACGTACTTTATACACTGACAATTTTTATACGAGTGTCCCACTGGCCCACCAACTAAATGATCAACAGACACATCTAGTTGGAACACTTCGTAAAAAAAGAAAAATGAACTCTAAAACAGTCTAGAAAAGTACACTTCGCAAAGGCCAGATGATTGTCAAGGAAAGCAACACCGGAGTAATAATGGGAAAATGGAAAGACAAAAGGGATGTGATGTTCTTAACGACAAAACATGTTCCTGAACTGGTTGAAACTACTAACAAATGGGGTGTTAAAAGGAAACCATCTACAGTTTTGCAATACAATGGAGGAAAATCATTCATTGATGTTTCAGATCAGCTAGCATCTTATGGTACATCTGTACGTCGAGGTGTAAAATGGTACAGAAAACTTATGTTTGAGCTCTTGACTAATACAGCTGTTGTTAATGCACACTCAGTTCACAAGTCTACTGTTTTTGCACCAAAAGACATTGTATCATTCCGAGAAGACCTTGTTACTTACCTGCTTTTGGAACGTCTTCACAACAATGCGGCAGACGACCTACCTTCGAACCACACTCTCCAAACCATAGAAGATAGGCCCAGAGGTAGATGCACTTCTTGCTACCAACTTTTATCAGCACGTGATGGGAGGAAACTAGCTGCTAAGAGATGTTGTCAAGTACGAACTATGTGCGTTGGTTGCCCAGAATTCAAGTACATGTGTATGGACTGTTTTTTCAAGAAACATAGATGTGTAAAGAAGTAGTCCAAAGTAAAATGTTGCTTTCAGTAAATTATAAATGAAATTCATTGAAGGAATCTACTGAATATTGTATGTATTTACACCTAATGCTGATTCCTGTGTCCATTTAACTTTTTTATAATATAACCTAGCCTATTGTAACGTAACTTAGCACTAGTAACAAAAAACAATGTGAACATTTATATGAAAGTGTTAGAAATAACAAAAAATTAGCAAAAATTTTTAAATGTCCTTTTTTTTGGGAAGGGGGAACAAATTGACGCACACGCAAAGTGCATACATACTTACTCATAGCCCATGTGCATCTTATTGACTCACACCTAATTTCCGAGCCCTGAAAATGGCAAAATGTTTTTAGTTGTTTTTAAACACCCGTAGGCCACCGAAATAACGAGTTCATGCAATAGTAAGCCTTGGGCTGTGGGTGAACTTACCACCTTTTTAGCTGGGTTTAACGGTGTATCAATGTGATACACATGGGGCTGAGCTCATAACTTACCATGTATCAAATTGATACACATGGGGCTGAAAGTGTTAATTAATGCAAGTCCTGTCAGTCATTGTCCAGCAACGAGCGCCCGCTCCGCGTGGATGGGATACGGCCTGAGGTTGGTCACGCAAAACAATTACGGGGAAAGTGTGATATCTTTTCAGCGGTGGTTGGCAATAATCATGGAATATACTTTTCTTTGTATACCAAATGTTGGATCATTGTTGGCTGCTTGGGGCATACCATTCAATCGTATACGAGCTCCGTTGCTAACAAAGTGTGACCTTGTTTAAAGAAACAAGTCTGTCTTGCGTCTACAGGCTATATAACTCGCGCCACGCGATAGATGGCGGGCCAGCCAGCTGGCCGACCGACATACGCACGCTGCCGCATTCACGTAAGGTCGAGATGCTAGTATTTCAAAACAAAGAACATGTTATAGGTAAAAATTATAGCGCGAATTTGTATTCAGCCTGCATGTTCTACTGGCGCGAGAGAGACACGACGGCTATCGTCTGTGTTGCGTCCTAGCTCTCAAGCCACTTCTACACAATCAGCTATCTTCTGTGTTGAGTCATACCTCAAGCAACTTCCACACCGTCAAAAAACACACTAATCGTCTACACTGTCAATAACTATCCGAGAATCACTTACCACGGCCAGGAGCGAACCTGCAAGCTTGGGGGTTGGTAAACCGACACGATACCCACCGTGGCAAGCTATGGGAGTGCTAAGGGTTAATCAAAGAATTCTGCTATTTAAGGTATGTACGGTACTATAGTGGACATAGTGGTGCAGTGGTCACCAAGGCAGATGGGGTTCCATTCCCGGTCAACGCATGAGAGATTTTCTTGGTGAATTATCATGCTCTGTGGTTCAGGAGGTCCCATGGCTCATTATAACGAGATTAAACGTTACTTAAAACTAGAAGTTTCCTTTGTACTGTACTACATAGTAGTTATGCATATCACAGGAATATCCTAGTGAACTCCCGATTTAATGATTCTCGAATTAACATTCACCAGTTAGTCGCTCCGGTGAAAGCTGTACAACTTTGCCAAGATGGGCTCCACGCGTCATGGAGCGCCTCGCTCGGAAGTGATGGGCTCCATATCAGCAACGCTGTACAGCATTTCCTGGACCGGCTAGCTGGTGAACCATGTCTTAATTCCCCGTACAAATACAAACCGATATAAAATAAGTGAATTAATGCACGTATTTCACAGTCATACAGCATAACCTTTTGATGTATAAGGATTACAAGGCAACCAAGAACTATATTTTCCAACGACCCCTAGCCGAGAAAGTTACCTTACAAAAATGGTAACTTTCGTTCTTGAACACACTAAATTTTGAAATTAATAAACCAGTTATACAACATTCCACTGTATATTGTGTTGAAATTTGGATTCGATCCGATGACGGGTTTGTGAGATAATTCTTAAATGTGACGCAAGGTTGAAACACGCTTAAAAACGGGCACTTTTTGTGTTTCAACTGCGATAAAAAAAAATATTAAAATATAAATTAAAAATCCCAAAACTACATGAACTAACGTAAAATGGAACGATGAAAATGATGATGTAATTGGATTTTATGTAGGTTATTCGTTATTTCATAAACAACCTTCAAACTCTAGTGCACATAATATTTTGGTCGACAATAGGCTGAAATATTTAGTCACAAATGGCCAAAACACGCCACATATGGCAAACTAACTAGGGACTGTCTGCCGTTGTTAAAAACCTGAATTGTTACCCACTCCTAAAGTATCTTAATTTTTTTAAACTTTAATTGATATTATATTCCTTTCCATAAGGAATTAATTCAGAAGGTCAATTTACATACTAAATATTTAAATTTTAAATATTCCTGCCACTAAGCATGTTGCATCCTATCATTATGGCTTGTTCTCTAATCATCTTTTGGCCAGAATAAGAAAACATATATGGGCCCATTAAATAAATAAATAAATAAACCTATTGGTTAAAATATTGAAATGTATTTTATGAACATGCAAAAAAAATTATAATACTTTATAACATAGTATTGTAAGACTCACTATGTGGATTATACCAATATTAAAAACTAAGAAAAATGACTTGGTCATCACTTTTTGTTTCTTAGATGGTGAATTTTTTCTAATTTTTGGTTGTACAATTCTGAAGAAAACACTATAACCCTTTTTAACGAATCTCAGGGGGATTTGATATTTCTTCCTTAGAAGGGGGTTTTTCTTAAAAGGATGTTCGAAGAAAATAGGCTATATATCACAAGAAATAATGATACCGGTACATTTATGTCTTCAACTAATGTAATGTCAAGAAATAATAAATGAACATGTTAAGAAATACTAAAAAGTCAAATTAACACAAGAATAACAAAATATTTACGAAAACAGCACAGGTAACGGATTCCTTAGTGGTCCATTGGGAGCACAAGCTGCAGCAAGGCAAGGAGAAATAGGTATTACTGACTTGTAATTGTAACTTGAAGGAACAGAGGCCTAACATATATTAAGGATATTTGTGAAGGCAGACCATGAGAGCTATGAGAATAAGCATAAGCATACCTGCCAACTTTTGAAAAGGGCTATCAGTAAAACTCACGCGCGACAAAAAATCGAACGCTTTTCGATATACCCCCGGCTTGACGAAAATAATAATACTTCTGGGCTATAAAATACAATAATTCATGCTTTAAACAGGATACTTCTATGAAATCATATCTACTTACATAATGTGTAGATGAACATAACAATCCAGAAGAAATCCATGTTAATCAGCAGCAGGCGTGGTGAATATTGGTTTGGAGCACACATAACAGGACTTCCTTGATAGATTAAGCTGATATACGATAATTGAAAAAGGCTTTACACAATAAAACTTGTTTAACGTAACACAGGCAAGAAATAATATAATACACACTGCAAATCACATGCTAGTTCGACTTTAAAGTCATGGTTGTGGTCTTTTTAGCTTCCTGCAAAAAGTCATGAGAAAATGTTTTGTCATAACAGCGACCAGAACTCTTGGTCTTCAAAATAGAAATAGACTCCAGAGATTCATTGGACATAGATGACCTGAACTGTGTTCTATTTTTCTTCACAAGGCTAAAAACACGTTGACATTCTGCATTGCTATGGGGTATGGTGAGAACAGAGAGCATTACTCTAGAAATTCGGTTATACTTAAGAAGTCTATCGGCTCCACGAATTCTTGATATTTGTGCCCAACTGGAATCACTTGCAGCATCTTGATGTGCAGCCGAAGTGTCATCTACCTGAAGAGCTGTGAACTGCCTCTGAAGCTCATTCACCACCTCATCTGTAGTTTCATTCTCTTCCTTGCATAACATGATAGGAAACTTTTCCAAGAAAAAACGAATGGAAGAAAACTGTGCATCTTCAATTTTGTCTAACCTAGCAACTTGAGCATTCTTTTTAACACGTCATCCTTGAGTGGAAACTTGTTGATGATGTAGTCACAGGCAGTACAAAAGTAGTTTCTCACTGATGGAAAGAAAAGGAATTTATCTGTATCCGGTCCGTTCTGAAGGCACTTAACAACTTCAGATGATGCATTTTTTGCCATTTTATTTACAAAGCATGTCGTTTTCGTGCGACCACAACTATATTTCTTTGCAACTTCTGATGTGGGAAACATCTTAAATAAAGCACCAGCATGATCAGCCACACTTAAGGGCACATTGTGTTCCACCAAAAAGGAAGTAAACAGACACTCGGCCCTAATTACGTCACTGTCAACGTGAAGAAAGAATATGCACATGGTAGAAATAAAAAACACACACACACGTGGAACGAATGTAATTAGTCCAAGGAATACAGGAAACTGCGAAGCACGAAGTTATAGCACAAAAACTCGAACGCTTCATTAAAATATGCCATAACCTTAAAAGACGAAAACATTCAAGGAACGCCAACTTCGCGAACAATGAACAACTCACGTGGTCTAAGAATATGGTTTAAATCGCAACGAGCGAACGGAGCGGAACAAAGAATATGCGAAGCAGAGCCTGTCGACACCTAAGATTCACATGGAAGAACAGTTATCCCGGCTTCAAATTCAATTACAATGAAGACACAAACATCACACGGTTAAAAGTACGAATCATATCAAAGAACGAGTTATCGACTATCGTGGACTTGCCTTCGACCCACGCAAACAATCAATTGTACGGAAGTGGGCGGTATTATCGAATGTAAATTATCTTTTCAAATTTTTGCCCGCGAAATCGTAAAATGACACCGTTCATCCGTAAAACCGTAAAATGCTGCAATTTCCGTAAATTTTACGGATAAACCGTAAAAGTTGGCAGGTATGCATAAGGTATTACCCTTCACTTTCTGAAGTAGAAGTAGTAAAGTAGTTTGCTTCCTCTTGCCCAGATGTCTCACGGAAAGAAGTTCTCTCAATTTGGTGGCGAGTGTTGATGAGCTCTTCATCCACACTGAAGGAGGAGAAGTACCAGTGGACAATATCCAGTCCTTCCACTGCTGCCCCAAAAGTTGGTTCTGCTAGATCCTCTTCTTCTTCTTCCTCTTCAGTACTTTGCCTTTTTGCATCATCACAAAGGTCTCCAACATCCATCTGTGGTGGTGAGGTTAGGATATCATCATCACAAGTAACAAATTCTTCAAATGTTGTGACAGTAGAATCCTTTGATACAACCCCCCAATCTTCCCCAATGTCATCAGTAGCGTCTTCTTCATTAAAAACTTCTGAAATAGCACCAAAACCTGCATGGCCAAAGCAGTTCTGAATAGGGGTCGTTGTGACTAAGTTGCCATGCTGCTACAAACATATGCATGGCTTGGAGTATGTTCAATTTCATTACCTCATTTCTTTCGAGGAAAGAAACAGCTCTGAACCAGGGCCTTCCTGTACTTCACTTTCACAGAATGAATAATGCCAAGGTCCAAAGGCTGCAGGTGACTGGTGCAGTTAGGAGGAAAGAAAACCACTTTGATATTCCGCAGGAAAGACTTATCTGAAGGATGAGCTGGACATCTGTCTATCACCAGCACTATTTTCCTTCCTGCCGATCCCATCTTGGCATCCAAGCTTTGTAAAAAATTTCGAAATATCTCCGATGTCATCCATGCACTTTTGTTAAAATCATATTTACATGGGAGAGTACGGGTACTCATGAAACATCTTGGATTCTTCAATTTTCCAATTATTAGTGGGGGTAATTTATCACTCCCATTGCTGCACATAACAACGCTGTCAGTCTTTCTTTACTTTTTTTTGCCTCCGTGGCATTTTTCTCAGCGAACAGCGTATGTTTTGGACGGGAGCAAGTTGTAAAACACTCCCGTTTCATCGGCGTTAAAAATATCCTTAGCATCATATTCTTCAAGAAGTCGAGGCAACGTTTTCTCTTTCCAGTATACAACTGTATCCTCATTAACTTCCGCACTCTCGCCGCCCATGTTTTGGAACGAAAGATTGTGCCGTTTTTTGAAGCGATCAAACCAGCCATTAGAAGCATGGAAATCGACCAAACCCACCTTAAGTGCGATTTCTTGAGCTTTTTTCTAAAGTATGTTCCCGTCAATTGGAGCGTTCTCACTCCTTTTTCCCTCGAACCATTTCATTAAAATGTTTTCAAGTTCCTCGTACGGCGAAGAACGAATATTCTTCCGTATTTTTGCCCCAGAACCGCACTCAACTTCCGCGGTCAGAATAGCTTCCTTCTATTTCATGATGCCAAACAGCGTAGAGGGTGCCAAGTCATATTTTTTTGCCATCTGTGACAAAGGTACTTGGCTATCCCTTTCAACATCCCTGATGATGTCTATCTTTCTCTGAAGAGTCAGCTGCTTACGTTTTGCAGCCATAATGAATGTGGTCCGCCGTAACTCGCAGTACAACTCTTATCACAGACACAAAAAACTCGTGGCACAACTTCCAACAACACAGGAACAAAAACAGAGAATGAGCCTTCAGTCTGCACCCCTCGCGTCCGCATGATTCCTAAGCAGCGATTGGAGCAGCGGGACAGAAGTGCCTAGCCGGTGTAAGAGCGCTGCGGCTATAGGTTAAGGCAGCTGACGTCACTGTAGACATTACCTGACTAAAACTGTCCTAACTCCCTAACGGTTGAGATAAGTATATGCGTTCGCGGACTTTTTTGTAGAGCTTTAACAGCTCTACATTTCGTACGCATATACTTGGGGTCTATCAATGACGGTTCAGGCAGCGTAAGCCATGGAAGGCACGACTCTTACTTATTCCATAATTTTTTCTAAAATACATTTTCATTTTGTAGAATATCCATAAACATTTTCAGTTTCTTATTGCTTTTAATCTTTCACCTAAATCACGTGAAGTTTGCAAGAGACCTTTGGCCTAAATATTTATATTTCGTGAAGTTACCTGAGTCTCGCGGCATTTACGCGTAGGCCCTACGTCAGTCATGCCTCTAGGCTATATAGCTAGTCTCAAGGTAAACCTCACTTCGTTCCCATACAGCCGTCATTCCAGTACTACCTACAGTTCAATGGACATAACTAACCAACAGCGTCTAGCGTGATAGTGACTGCTGCTTGCCGGTAACAGTGATTTCCAGCGGCCGCGCCAATTTATCACGGTTCTATACATCGCTAAAGGAGCGATTTAGTTTAGCGCGTCAACTTCGGATTGAGATTACGTCAAAACGGAAGTTAATTTACATTCAAAACAAGTTTAGAAAAAAGTATCTTATCGACATATTCGCTACAACGGGATGCACGATCGTAATTTATGTGAAATATATTCCTTAGAAGCAGACTTTTCCTTATATCGGGGTTCGTTAGAAGGGGGTTTAAAAATAACACTGTGCTTATGGCGATTTGGCTGGGACTTACGAAAATCTTCGTTAAAAGCGGGCACGTTAAAACGGGGTTTTACTGTATGAGAACGAAAATTCATCTTGATTTCTCTATAAGAGATAAGTGAGACTATAGACACACTAGCTTGACTGCGGGAACTTTCGGGATTTCCGTTGCATCACTCCTGCACTCTATATTTACTGGGTCACAGTTTACCTCACCGACAGCCAAATTCCGTACAATCCTCATCGCATTCATGTCTGAAACCAGATTGTCTTTATCGAAGAGTCTAAATACTGGATGTCACTTTCTTCTGCATCTTGACATTCATCCAGGTTTTGCCCTAATGTCATCGTGAGACCACCTTGCCCGTTTAAAATATACCGTATTTGCTCGCGTATATCTCGCACCCCATTTTCTTAGTTGAAATTTCGGGGGGAAAAAAGTACTCGCATATATCTCGCATTCATTTTTGACGCCGTCATATAAATGACCGTAATAACCTTGAGGTATAAACAAGTTCGATTTACCGCGCCACAAGTAGTCATCGAAAAAGACGTTATAAGCTCGTTAAGGATGATTCAAGGCAGAAAAGGAACTCCAGCATTTATATTGGATACGATCGAACATCTTCCATATCGATTCCTCACTACATGTACGAGCGAGCTCGATCTTACCCGACCGCGGCTGAAGACACAATGTAGGCCTAAAGCGTGCTAACAGTCACGCCGGCGCCTCATCGCATGCTTGCGCGAGGTCTGTCCGAGTTTGTACGTTCGTAGCGGCACTACAGTATAGCGTCAGTTTATGCAAGTCTGCATCAGTTCGTGTGTTATGGTTATGCGACATTAAGAACCTATGAAAAAGACGTCATGAGCTCGTTAAGGATGATTCAAGGCAGAATTTAGAGCGCAGGCGCGTAGCGATCGATATCTTCCATATCGATTCCTCGCTACATGCCCGAGCGAGCTCGAACTTAGCCGAGCGCGGCTGAAGCGTGCTAACACCCACGCGGCGCCGCTTTACATGCTTGCACTCGGCCGAGCTCTGAAGCAACGCAATACGTAAAGACGAAATCATTGAGATTCGAGAAGACTGAACTGCGTTTCTCTGCGATGTAACAGTAGGCCTACTTGCGCAATCTTCGCGCATGTTGGCGCGAGTGGTATAGCACAGATTTCCTCATCTTCAAAGCCCAAACAATACAAGAGGAATACGGAAATTCCCCGCGTATATCTCGCACCGACAAATTTCACTCGTATTTTCGACTCGCGAATATCTCGTCCCCCCCATTTTTTAGTTGAAATTTCAGGGAAAAAAGTGCGAGATATACGCGAGCAAATCTGGTTGATCATATATTAGATTCTCATTATTTCAGTCCATTCACTAAATCAATTTAATTTTTCTTTCAACAGAGGACTACTTGTTTAGTCTGGGAGTACCTAAAAGTCTTTTGCATTTGGATCATTCAAATGGGAATACTATTCTATTTCCGTTCCCCATATGACAAGAAGCAGAACAGGACAAGATCTCCTATCAAAAGGGAGTACCTAAAAGTCTTTTGCATTTGGACCATTCAAATGGGTTACTACTCTATTTCCGTTCCCCACATGACAAGAAGCAGATAACAGAATAGGATAAGATCTGCTATCAGAAAGACATGTGCTTATGAACAAGTGAAATGGACTCTCAGAACTTTTAACATGTGTTTTTAATATGTTTCGTACAAATTTTTAATGTAATGTTTTTAATATGTATTATTAGTTTGCATGCATTTTTGGATTTTGTTCAGTGTTTTTTGATGTGTTGCCATTTGTGTAAGAGGCTGATGAAGGACCGGCATACAAGGTTCGAAACATGTACCTAACTTAGCGCAATAATAGCGCAAAATATTTTGTATTGATTTGACGGAAGTTTCAACTGATTAAACTATTTATATACGTCAATACGGACCAGAAATGGCAACTAGTATTCCCATTGCATATAGCAATCTCGATCAATCTGGGTGGTCATCCTAGTAAGTTACAGTACTTAGTTATTGAGGTTTTAAGGGCCAGAACAGCAAGGTCATCTGCCCCTTCATCCTAGTAACTACTTGACGCATGGCGTCATATAGTGCAGTGCGCCTTTCAGACATTAATATCTAGATGGCAAGTATCCAGATCAAAATGTGCCGCTGTTTCCTGAACCAGTATTAACCAGGTGGTCTTCTTGGTTTCATTCTGTAGTGTGCCTATCAGAGTACATGAAAGATATTTTGCAATTTATGAATGAAGTAGTAGGGACTGATAACTCTGGTATTGATTTTCTCAACAATGTTTCACATGATGAAATACTTGGGATTCAAAGAATTTGGCACAGACACCACTGACCTCATCCCCTTATTAGAATGCCACATCCAACTGTTCACCTTCTTGATGGAAATCCACAGAGAATTCAGCAAGCCCTTAAACTTGATGTTTCTGGAAAGTATGGTACCAACATTAAGGAGCAGTTGGACGGTTGTGGAAATAAGTAAAAAAGAGGGAAAATACATTCAGTTTTAGTAAACGCTGGGTCCCATTCTCTTGGAAAATTAATCCGCTTGAGATCCTTTGACCCTGGGAACAAGATTTACAAATGTGTGTGTTTGATCAGCAGAAATAGTGACAATGAACATCAATGAGGACATTGCAAAGAAAATTAAGAAGTTGCCGTTCTGTGGAACACCGGAAGAAAGTGAGGTGTTAAGAGGATACAAAGAACTGCAAACTTGAATCAAGAAGCAGATGCATGACAGGACCAAGACAGACATTGTTCGAGTTTTGCAAGGAATGGCATTTGTATTTCCAAAGTTCTCAGAATCTGTGTTGAAAACCATTTGGATACCCGGTGAACTTTTCAACTTACACTAGCACGGAGTGATATGCGTCACCGTATACTTTGAAGGATGACTGAAATGTGTTATGCTATGAATGTTATCCATGATATTTAAAAAATCGCGCCTAAAATTTATGATTTTGAAAGTACCGAAAAGTGCACTTGAAACCACCGCATTTGCCACTTTAAAATACCGCTTTCAAAACTCTGAAATCACCGAAAAATTCCAATCTCTATCAATTATTCACCACAACAGTAAATAATGGGCGACCTTCATCTAATTTCAGTAGTAACAATTCAATCAATATATTGGATCTTCGAAATATGATTTGTAGTTAGTGCTTATTTCTTAATTCTTCAAAACTCGATTATCAGTCACGAAGGTGACCACGGGTTTCCGAGCTGGATTTAGATGTTGAAATCATTCGGCGAATTTCCGAAGATATCCGAATGTCCTCGATCTCGGCTGATGATCAGCGACAGGCGTGCCAACGGGGCGAAGGAGGCAAAGTATTCGTGAGACGAAACCAATCGGCTCAAAAATGATTTGAGTTTCCTCCTTTTGTCATGTGACATCGGAAAGACCAATAGTTTCTCTGGTCTCATATTGGTAACTGTCCCGTACTTGCAGGCTTGGAGTAAAAGTCCAGTACAGTCTCACTTTTTCTGGCCTTACGGGAACACTGCTACCAAGGGTGGAAGTAGCAAAAGGAGTCACCAGGTCTAGCCCATGGAGGGGAAAGCTGGGTTAAAACAGACGAAGTGGGTTGGATAGTCACCAATGTTTAGGGAAGAGAAAGCAGTTACTTTCCAAATAATGTATTTAAAAATAAAGAAACAAAACAATGAATGGCAAAAGGTGAGGGCTCCACAATGAAGAAGAAAGAAAGAGAGAGAGAGAAAAAACTCAGCGTGTCGGAAGGCGGAGGTAGATTTCACCGGGCCAAGTAGGGGATTGCCAAAAATAGGCAAAATATGGAGGTTTTCGCAGAAGAATCAGACATCATTTTATACACCTCATTGCTAGAAATTAGTTTACAATTGGAGCTTAATTAACTTTGTTTTTCGTCTTCTTATGCATATTTTTAACATTTTATCGTCTTATTGTGTTATTGACCTTCTCGTCTTTTGAGGTCCATTATTATACTTGTGGTCATACTGTCGTTATGCAAGGTTTCGACTCTGATGTTCAACTATCGAACGGTCTGTTACTTCTTCATGCAAAATTTTAATCTCCCACAGAGATGTTGGTAGGTTCCTCAGTTTAGGGGCTGCGACAACACGGTCATGTAGCCCCGTGTACTTTTGGTGCGTGTAGCATCTATCTGATAGCCGGTGTTCATTGTGATGATGGCTGTATTAGTCTGTAATTCAGGTAAGGACTGCAGACAGTCAATTTCAAGTACCGTATATACTCGAATACCACCCGCACATTTTTAAACAAATTCGGACGTGAAAAATTGGGGTGCGGGTCTTATTTGAGTTATCCAAATTTGAAAGATTTAAATTGCCCGCCGCGTGCGATGTCGGGTGTTGCAAGTATCCGCTAGATGGTGCTAGCCTTCTTCCGGCTATAACTTTGTCTTACCGTAAGCACGCGGCGTAACACAGTCACACTCACATTCTCCGAGTGTAAACATGAATGCTACGAAACGTTTGCGGTCATTTACTGTGAGTGAGAAATTGAAAGTTGTGAGGGAAGCTGAAGTTATTGGAAATCGTGCCCGGTAGGAAATATGATATTGACGAGTCATGTATTCGTGATTGAGCGGGATGACGTCTATGCTGCGTGAACCGCCCGTTCAAAGCAGCCTTGAAACAGCTGTATACGGAGCGGATGGCGGCCGATAAGCACACACAGACTCCAACTGGTCGTATGCAGCGCCCGAAAGTTCAGCTGCTGTGTTCGTGGATTTTGACGGCATGGAATCATCTCTGGAGATCTCATACGGAAGAGCTTCAAGAAATGTAGTATTTCGAATGCTATGGATGGCAGTGATGACGACATTTAGTGGGAAAGTGATGGTGATAAAAGTTCCGTAGTTGGTACTTCTGATGACGATGAATGAAGTGTTTGTGTACTTTTATTTGTATTTTTAATCGTTTGATGTGTGTTATTTTAGGATGACTTCAAAACTGTTGGAAACTATTTTGGATAAATGCTATTCTGTTTATTTAGTTAAGATAGTAAATAATTTTGAGTAAAAATTATTTTTTTAAAATGTTGTTCTTCAAAATCCGGGTGCGGGTCTTATTCGGGGGGCGGGTCGTATTCGAGTAAATACGGTAGTAGTTCCCGATTTTGCTACCAAATTCTACCGACAACTACATCTACCTGTGAACTTGGCTACTAGATGCCACCGCAACTGACTAACTGAAGTATACTTTGAAGGATGACTGAAATGTGTTATATTTATGCATGTTATCCATGATATTTAAAAAATCCCGCCTAACCATTTTGAAAGTACCGAAAAGTGCACTTGAAACCACCGAATTTGCCACTTAAAAATACCAAATACCGCTTTCTTCACTCTGAAATCACCGAAAAATTCCTATCCCTACTTATACGTTGTAAATACGGTATGGCGTTTTTCGGAAGTACGTTTTCCTGCATTTGACGTCCAAATATTTCAGTCCCTTGAAAAACGTATTGACAAGTTTCCACTGTAATATCACTTTCTTGTGGACAGGATAACTACCGCAATTTTGCACCAATCACTTGAATTTTTTACATAATCGCTTTAAAATCTCTGTCGAGTTCTTTAATGGGGAATACCGAGGGATTTCTAACGCTCTTAAAAAAATCCGACTTCGGCCAGGTTTGAACCAGTGACCTTGGGGCATAGAAGAGGCAGCAGTTGATTACATCCCAACAAGAGAGAGGGAGTTGTCCGACGTAACATATAAGAGGGGAGAAAAGGCAGTAGTTGTTTAAATCCCGCCATTATTGCAAGCCGAGGAGACTAGAGAGGTAATATCAAGAGTCATTCCATTTCGTCACTGGTTGAGTCCAGACCTGCTTCGTGAAACTCAACAATATTGTAGTACACACATCGAACAACCGACAAGAGAATTTTAGACGGGAGGAGAGCCGTATCCATCGGTCAACCAGAAGAAGAAGCTTCGATGATATAATACTTCATTACAGAAAAATACTTTTACTGAAAGCAGAATACTACTTCAAATAAAGCAATTTTCGGTACTCAACGAACAATAAGTGGAAGCTACATATACAAGCAATCTACGGAAATATGAATGAAAATGAAAATCCACATTTTCATTCATATTTCGGTCGATTGCTAAGTGGAAGCTACATATACAAGCAATCCATGGAAATATAATAAAGATAATTCTATTAAAATACGCCGGAAGCATTCTTAAATACTTATAATTATTTCACCTGCATTACGGGAAATATTCGACATGTTAACGAAGCAGAGTCAGATGGGACAGTCTAATATCAACTTCACAACAGGCATCGTCATGAATCACTAAAACCATGGAAGGAAGCTAACCTACTTGAGATTCCAATTACATCTCGGAAATCTCAAAGCATGTATACCACAGCATATAATTTCACTGAAAACCTGGAAGAGAGGAGACGTTTGAAGAGGATATCGTCAGAACCATCAGGTTCAGGAACGTACGATAGGTCAGGTTCGTGAACCGACAAGACAGAATGCAGAGACGGAGCTACTTCGACCGTATCAGAGATCGCGCCGGGAGTGTGGCTAGCCCAGCTGTGCTCACCTAAGCATACACTCGACCCCGCTGAACTGGGAGGTATGCCAGGAACATGAACCAGGAATGCGGACGTTTAACTCCTAATCAACACCACAGGTTATCATGAAATCATCACAGCTGAAGGTAGATGAGTGTTTTTACTATATTTAGTAGTCTTTGCCATATTTTGGAGATATCTAGTTGTGACCAACATTTTTATATAGGTGTGTAACCATTTATTAACCATGTTATTAGATTGTAAGACTCGAGTAAATTGAAGTAAATTCTTTTCACGACAGCGTGTGTCGTTTTTGACGTTTAGTTAAGGGTTAGATTTAAGTCCGTGGTTGAACTTTGTAAAATAAAATGATGTTATAACAAATATATCGCTACAGGGTGTAAAATAATAGTTGTACAGAAATGATAAGCATTGAGAACAGAACAAGTAAAGTAGTTTATATAAGCACGAGGCTATGTATAATCGCTAGAAGTACCTTGTAACTTGAAATACATAACACGCAGCCGTGTATATTGAAGTGTTACTGAATCTCATTAGTTTTAGAGATGTGTGGATACGGGTAAATAATTTTGTAATGCCGTGCAACGACGTAATGAAACTAGATGTTTGGTGAATGTTTGCGTATTATAGACGCTAGACAAAGAACTTGTTCATTGGTAAGAGGAATATCAATGCAATAATTGAAACATGAGGTAACGTTCTGAGAAGTATGACAATGTAGTCGTTGGTAATAATGATATTTGAGAATTGCGATTAATGGGTAAGTGAGGATAAATTCCACGCACCACGATAATCTATGATAATGAGAATGAAATAGTCTGGCATAATATTCATCATTTATTGTTTTTGTTACTGGAGTAGACAAATGAGAACAGTAATTAGCTTCACCGCTCGCTACAGATGTTCTATGGATTTGACATATATTTAACGAAGGTAAACAGATAGTATCATCTTAAAAGGAAGTATAGATGAAGGGGATGAAATCTAGAAGGATCTAGTGAGACTGACAGAATATCATGCTGGACACAATTATTCGAAATACATTGTAAATAATGATTTTAAATATTTAAATCATTTTAATTTAAAGAAGGAACATCGAGTGAAGTCAACTCTGTATCTAGTAGGGAGAGAGATGTATATAGCAACGTATATTTAACGAGTTATGGTAGTAGAAACTACAGGATGTGCAACAAGTCGTTGACATTCCTTTAAATACAGTAGAACCTCGATGCATCGTTCCCGGAACTGTCGTTTTCCCGTATGCATCGTTCAATGTATTTAGTCCCAAAAATTTTCCATATAAACTAATGTTAAATTTCCCCGCATCTATCGTGCCTCGAACTACCGTTTTTTCGCATGGATCGTCATAAAATCACTAGTCCTTGGCCACAATTTTCCTGCATTGATCGTTTATGAGAAAAATATATGCAAACATTCTTTTGAATTTGAAGCGGCATGGATTAGCAGCAACCTATTACGCGAGAAAGTACGAGGTATGAATGATTAGGAGTTCCTAGGCTTGAGCAAGTTTCTCAGCTGAAGCAAGGTTCAAGTAGGCTGGACTGCAGTGCGCAGATTGTTTACGCACAACCACACTATATAACCACGCCTACGAGCCTTCAGGCACCAACGATCCTGCTCGAAGCGCCAAGCCGTCATTGTGCTGTTTCATTTCATTCTGAGTGGTT
The DNA here is from genome assembly GCA_946902985.2 of Meconema thalassinum. Classification (NCBI taxonomy): domain Eukaryota; kingdom Metazoa; phylum Arthropoda; class Insecta; order Orthoptera; family Tettigoniidae; genus Meconema; species Meconema thalassinum. Next base: position 594,936,514 of record OX336388.2, on the reverse strand, counting down.
CTGTGTAGTATCTTGGTTGTGTGCGGCGATTATAATTTTATCTGTAGTTCGTAATTACGTTGTCTTTCTCATTTTAGTTCCTGTGTAGTATTGTCATTCAGGACACGTCACGTCCCGTGAAAAAGTAATTACTCTCGAAGAACGCTTGAAAATTATAGAACAAATTGAATCAAATCCTTTCGAAATAAGAGTCGATACCGCTAAACGTCTTGGGTTAGCACCTTCAACTTTAAATTCCATATTTGCCAAGAAGAATGAGATAAGAGAGCAAATTGATAAATGTGGCAGTTCCAGCAAAAAAAGGAAAACTGGAAGAGAATCTACATTCGCGGAGATCGAGAATGTCCTTTTCACTTGGTACCAGCAAGCAAGGGCTTCCAATATCCCTTTAGGTGGAACAATTTTACGGGAGAAAGCCAAGAAGATAGCTGCAAGATTGAAGATTGATAATTTTGCAGCATCGAATGGATGGATCGCTCGATTTGAAGTGCGACATGGGCTAGTCTTCAAGAAGGATTGCGGAGAAAGTGCATCTGCGGACACGTAAGGTAAGGAGATGTGGTTCGAGAGACTGCCTTCGCTACTAGAAGGTTACGAGTCGCGAGACGTATACAACACGGACGAGACCGGACTTTTTTAGTGTCCTTCCGGACAGAACACTGGCGCTGAAGGGTGAATCTTGCCATGGGGGCAAAATTTCAAAAGAACGACTATCCGTTCTGCTGTGTGTGAACAGTGATGGCAGGGATAAGAGAGTACCAGTCGTAGTGGGAAAATCATTAAAACCACGTTTTAAGAACACGAAGAAAATACCTGTGACGTATAATGCAAACAAAAAAGCTTGGATGACCACTGAAATATTTTTACAATTTTTAAGGTCATTTGATGCCTCTATCGGTGCACAAGGAAGAAAAGTCGTGCCCTTTGTGGATAATTGTGCCGCTCATCCACAGGACACTTCATTTCTTCGCAGTGGGAAAGTTGTGCATTTCCCCCCAAATTGTACCAGCGTGTTGCAACCTCTTGATCTTGGGGTGATAAAATGCTTCAAGCAGCTGTACCGTAAGCGCCTAGTGCAAACTGCTGTGTGCTTGTTGGATGCCGGGAAGGAAACGAGTAAGAAAATCGATATACTGAAAGAGATTCATTTCACAGTAGCAGCTTGGCAGCAGGTGTCCCAGCCAACTGTCGTGAACTGTTTCCAGAAAGGGGGGGTTACAGCTGTCGGCTACACGCGGCGGAAATAGACAACACTGAAAATCCCTGTGCTAATGGTGAAGATAGTGATGATGATGATGATGCCTTCTGAGAACAATTAAGGGGTGAAAGTGACTCTGTCCCTGTTGATTTTGATGACTATGTGCTGATCGATTCGAATGTTGCCACATGTGGCGTGAAAACGATTGAAGAGCTGTGCGGTGAAGGCGCGGGGGAGAGGAGTGATGAAGGGGAAGAAGACTATCGTGAGCCCCAAGTCGTCCCGAGTTTCGCCGAAGTGCATGCCGCCTTAGCGAAGGTGAAATCCTTCATGTACTCGCATGATATCAGTGATCGTGAAGAAGAGAACATTACCGTATTTCCGCGCATAATCGTCGCACTTTTTTTGCCAAAATTTCGTGGAAAAAAGCAGGGTGCGACGATTATGCGAAGAATATTTAAGTTCAAAAAATATACTGTATCATTATCTGCTGCATGGGCCAGTCATTCGCGTAGCGTGAGTCTTAGCCTGCAGTCAGAGACAGGCTTCTTTCTTCTAACAAGGTCACGACAGGTTAACGCTCGCGGAATGTGCTGACTAAGCTAGCCATTCGCGTCGTGGTTCATAGCCCGCAGGCATAAAGACGAGATTACTTTCTCCTGACAAGATCACGCTAGATTAGGCCTATAAACTCGCGGAACGTGCGCTGGCCGTTCGCGTCACAGTTTATAGCCCGCAGGCATAAAGACGAATTACTTTCTGCTGTCATAATCACGCCAGATTAGGCCTATAAGCTCGCGGAATGTGCTCTGGCCGTGCGTGTCGCGGTTCATAGCCGGCAAGCATAAAGACGACGCGGTATTACTTTCTCCTGACAGGATCACGCCAGATTAGGCCTATAAGCTCACGGAATGTGAGCTGGCCGTTCGTGTCACAGTTCATAGCCCGCAGGCATAAAGACGAGAGTACTTTCCGCTGACAACATAACGCCAGATTAGGCCTGTAAGCTCGCGGAATGTGCGCTGACCATTCGTGTCGCGCTTCATAGCCCGCAGGCATAAATACGATATTACTTTCTCCTGACAAGATCACGCCAGATTAGGCCTATACGCCCGCAGGATGTGCGCTGTCCGCTCGCGTCACAGTTCATAGACCGCAGGCCTAAAGATGAGATTACTTTTTGCTGACATGATCACGCCAGATTAGGTCTATAGTTCGCGGAATGTGCGCTGGCCGTTCGCGTCATAGTTCATAGCCCGCAGGCATAAAAACGAAATTACTTTCTGCCGACAAGATCACGCCAGATTAGGCCTATAAGATCGCGGAAAGTGCGCGGGCCGTTCGCTCCGCGGTTCATAGCCGGCAGGCATAAAGACAAGATTACTTTCTCCTGACAAGATCACGCCAGATTATACGCTCGCGGAATGTGCTAAGTGACGAAGCTTGCCGCTCGCGTCACAGTTCATTGCCCGCAAGCATAAAGACGAGATGTTTTTCGTCTGACCAAGACTCGCCAGGTTATAAAGTCGCGGCAGCATTTGCAACTGACTGGCGCACAAATACGAACATGCTATGCGACGATTATGCGATAAAATTTTATAAACCTAATTTAGTGTTTGAAAAGTGGGGTGCGACGATTACGCAGTAGCGACGATTATGCGAGGAAATACGGTATGCAAGTAGAGATGGCTTTGTTTCGTCTGAAACACAAAGGTTCGACGAAACAACAAACAATTTATGACTTTTTTTTACTAATAAGAGCAAGTGATAAAATGACACATGAAATCTTTTTGAATGGATTTTTTTTTTAACTTTTATTTTTGTCACTTTTAAACAAATGTATACAACGATACTGTTAATACTGTACTCCATATCATTAAATAAAACACAAGGAGGAACACAATCATTTCTTAATAACCAAAACCTTTAGTATAAATTTTAGCTGGATGCCATGCTACCGTATCACGCAACTCACGAAACTGTAAAACTCCCGCTTCTGCCAGCAACACCTGTTGACTTCGACAATAAAGGCTACTCTCTCCCGCTGTAAATCACGAAATGATGCCGTGTCACACGCAACACTGCGTAACCTTGAACTCTGCGCTCGCACTGCTGTCCTGCAGCTGTGTAATATGTCAGCAGTGATGATCCAAGCGAGTGGCTATTTAAAAGGGCTATTATCACTTATGGTATTTCGTAAATAAAGTATAGGTTAAAATATTGTGTGCCTTTATATCACGCCATCCTAACCTATATCAAGGGAATTTAAAACTTTAAAATTTGGATGACTCAATTAATACCCACACCCCAATTTTTTGGTCCGATTTTGAATAGAAATGTGCGGGGGGTGGGGTGTATTCGGGTATATACGGTATTTTGATGCCTCTATGAAGTTTACATGAAGAAATATGTCCAAATACAGTAACCGTACATTATTATTATTTTTCCCTCAAATTTTTTATGTTACCCACTATTATCGTTTCCCGCATCCATCGTCATTTTCCCCCTCCCCCTTGAAAAACGATGCATTGAGGTTCTACTGTATGTTCAAGTTGGACTGTATTAAAGTGTAAATTTATATTTAGGTTAAGGACTCAGAGATCCAAATACCGATTGAGAAGGTAAAGTTTGAGATAGGAGAAGCTATCACTTATATTTTAATTTTTGTTAACATCCCTTTTTAATATTGAGTGTTACGCAATCTTTATCTTGTCAGGGACATAATTTCTGTATTGTCCTGAATAAATCCATACAGGTAGTTGAGTCTGCTTGTTCACTTTTCATAGAAACTGATAATCTTCTCATTTAATAATCAGCATATGATAGTACTACTAGGTAAGATACTGGCGCCCGCTCAGTTTATTTTTACCGTTCACTCCTCCAGATCAGAGATTCTCGTCCTGCCATATTTCATTGTAGGATTTTGTATGTTAACTAGTTAGTGCTATTGTATTTTTCATAAATATCCTTGTTCCGAGAATTTCCTAGTTATTCACCTAGTAGGGACGTGTCAACGTCCCTGCAATCCTTTCCATTCAGCGGATAATAGGTGGTGGCTATGTGAAATTCGGGTACATTACCCATTGCAACAGTTAGCTTTCTAATGAAATCCACCTGAAAGTGTACAAAATAATAAACCATTTGTGGATCATCCACTCCTAATGTGACTGACCTTTGGAAATGTGACCAGTTTCCTGAAATTCACGATCTTGCTCTAAGGCTCATGTGCAGATTTGACTCCACATACATTTGTGATCAAACTTTTTCTGCCATGAATGCTATTAAGAATAAATAATTACATTCAACTATTACAGATGCACATCTGGGCAAGATACTTTTACTGTGCACATGAAAAATTACACCTATACTAGAGCCACCCTTACTTCCAACATGAAGTTTCAGTGCTACGTCACAGTTACACTCTAACTAGCCAATTACAGGCAGCCATTCAAATTGATATATCGAGATAAATCGAGTTTCGCTGACGATGTTGCCAGCTAACATCTTGCGTTCACACATGTGCTCGGTTAGTTTCATTGGCGGTCTTCGTGCATTCTCATACCGGTATATTTTTCGGTTTGATATTATCCTAGTCTGTTGTTATTTAATAGCTTAGTATTTGTTTGTCGTTTGACATAGTGTAGTATAATTACGTGTAGTTGTAGGTTAGCTTTAGGTCAGTGAGTGTTATTTCTGCCTTGCGTGTGTGTGATACTGTCATGCCAGGGTCTAGCACGAGGAAGACAAGCGCCAAGAGGAAATGGTTTGAAGAAATATTTCTGAACAACTTGCCTGAGAAGAGCACAATTGTTATGGACAATGCTCCGTGTCATAGTGTAATTCACGACAAAGCTCCAACAATGGCAGCAAGAAAGAATGTGCTCATTGAGTGGCTGACGAGCCACAACATTCCTTTATGTGACGACATGACTCCGAAATGAGTGGTGTGTTCCCTTTATAGGTTTTATAATACATTTCCTCGAACTCTGAACATCTACAACTCCGGACGCGAGTAATTTATTTGTCACAATTTTTTTCTGCTCCATTATCGGAAATATTCCGTTAAGCGCAGTATATGTGTAAATTCTGCTACTATGTACTTATTCACGAGTATGATGTGTATAAACATGTCTGTTCACATTACGAGTGTTTTGTTAACTTTACGGCTATGAATCGTGTACGACAGCTGATTTGTGTTAGTGGACTGGCAACACCGTATCGCCAGCAGGTGAACTGACAAGTCGGAAGCAACGATGGCGGCACTATTGGCAACTCCAGCTATCTGATATGACATCTAGCGGTAAAAGTGAGAAACCTACCAAGTAGGGTACATTTGTCACGTGGTGACTGTTTGTATATGGTGTCTTGTATTGGTAAGCAGATCGTGGTAAATTCTTCGTATTTATACATAAGTAACATGTTTTACTCGTTGATAAGAGTGCAAAACGAGTAAAAGCAAAGTATATTGCTCAGTTTACGGCTGTAAGTAGATGTATAAGAGGGCTGCGGATATACGTTTTCATCACTTTCCAAAAGATGCAAATAGCAAAGACCGAAAGGTGACGATAGGAAATAAATACGGGCAATAAGAGCGGGTTGGACCACTCACCACTACACTCACTGACGACAGGACGGGTTGTTCACTTACGCCGAGCCAAGCCGCACCTAGACAGCCAAGCACAGTCTCGCCGAGCCAAGCCGTACCAAGGCAGCCAAACCTACACCAGCCGAGCTTCTTCAGTCAGGTATCCTTCCCCGCTACCTAGTTCGTTTCCAATAACCCTACCGACCGCCATCTCCTCGCTCTGCAATATCCGAGCCATTCCACTACGAGTCATATAGGCCTAATTTGGCTTCGCAGGGTTAATACCTACCATCGAAATCAAGCAATTCCTGTCTACCCCGAGTTTTAATACAAGTTAAACTCATCCCTTCGCCCTACCAAGCAGTAAATAATTTCTAGAGTCTATGGTACAGTGAACAAACTCAAATACAGCTTTTAAACGTTAACAGCGCCATGACTTAACTGCACAAAAACAAATACCAGCTGACAACCGATGCTTGATAATATGCAATTGGCACATAAACTCCAGTGGAACTCACAAATTAGATCACGTGTATCGCACATTTATACATATATACAATTGAAAATAACACTGTCATTATTTTAGGGACCACATTTATTGATTATAACCGAAAAATAAAATGTGTTCCATATCAAACGCGTGTTATTGAGTATTTTTACCCTACTTATCCAGACCGACCGCAGCGCCCCAAGTGTTAGTTTGAGTTGCCAATAATATTGAGAGATTGTTAAATGAAAAGCAAGTTCAAAAAGGACATTCTATTAACATTACAGGTCTTCAAACATTCGAGACTGTAAAACAAGTTTAATAAGTATGTCTATAATAATTCAATGTGTTTCCTGTTATGATAAATTTCAACCCAATGAGTGCTACGACCGCCTATAGACGGGCTGATGCGGCCGGTTCACCAGTGCTACGCCCGTCTATAGGCGGTGCACGAGAACTTTTATTTTCTTCAGTTTTCCGGTTCACTCGAGAGGCAAATCTATGTCTGGGATTGAGCACAGCTTATAGCTTCACGAAGTGACTAACGGAGCATTTTGTAGACGTCTGTCCTCTACAGCTGTCATTCATCCGTGATATAAACAAACATGGCGGAACAACAAGCCAGTTATTCTCGTCGTGATGCTATTTCGGATCAAAGAATCCTTCAATTATTAACTACAGGGGAAAGTGATTATGAAGACGGTGATTTTAATGTACAGTAGAACCTCGATGCATCGTTCCCGGAACTGTCGTTTTCCCGTATGCATCGTTCAATTAATTTAGTCCCGAAAATTTTCCATATAAACTAATGTTAAATTTCCCCGCATGTATCGTTCCTCGAACTATCGTTTTTTCGCATGGATCGTCAAAATATCACTAGTCCTTGGCCACAATTTTCCCGCATTGATCGTTTATGAGAAAAATATATGCTAAAGTTCTTTTGAATTTGAAGCAGCATAGCGGCAACCTGTTACGCGAGAAAGTACGAGGTACGAACGATTAGGAGTTCCTAGGCTTGAGCAAGTTCAAGTAGGCTGGACTGCAGTGCGCAGATTGTTTACGCGCAACCACACTATATAACCACGCCTACGAGCCTTCAGGCGCCAACGATTCTTTTCGAAGCGCCAAGGCGTCATTGTGCTGTTTCATTTCATTCTGAGTGGTTCCGTGTAGTATCTTGGTCGTGTGCGGCGATTACAATTTTATCTGTAGTTCGTAATGAAAACTTTACTTCACTGACGACGCAATTCTCGTAATCTCAATAATGTTACGCTGCGTTTGGCAATGCTTGGCTAACAAGTTAGATCACACAGAACAGCAATGAAAGCATTTAGACGGTCTTGAGCGGGTGTCGTCATAGTGTGACGTCATTTAGCCTTGAAATAGCTTGCCCGGTCAGAGACCCGCGAACACTCGGAACTGCTGTATTCTTTCATTCGGAACACAGGAAGTATCTCCCGCGGAGATTGGCGAGCTGTGCGATTATGGCGCGGCGGAGAGGAGTGATGAAGAGAAGACGATCGTGAGCCCCAAGTCGTCCCGAGTTTCGCCGAAGCGCATGCCGTCTTAGCGAAGATGAAATCCTTCATGTACTCGCATGTCATCAGTGATCGTGAAGAAGAGAACATTATGCAAGTTGAGAAGGCTTTGTTTCGTCAGAAACGTAAAGCTTTGACGAAACAAAAAACAATTAATGACTTTTTTACTAAAAAGAGCAAGTGATAAAATGACATATGAAATCATATCGCGTACATCGTGGTTGCAATATTTTGACGTCTCTAAAAAGTTTACATGAAGAAATATGTCCAAATACAGTACCCGTACTTTCTTTATTTTTTTACTCAATTTTTGTTATGTTACCCGCATTTATCGTTTCCCGCATCCATCGTCATTTTCCCCCCTCCCCCTTGAAAAACGATGCATCGAGGTTCTACTGTATCAGGGAGTGATTTTGGAAGTGGAATATTTTTATTTTGGGCCCTTTACTTAGTATAAAGATGATGTACACGCAAGCACAAACCTCTCACAATAATATAGAGCATAAATGTAGGATTTTCCATTTGCATTTATATATGTAAAGAAACATTTAAACACATTTTAAGCTATCAACATCCCCGATGGGTAAAAAATTGTGGCTTCTACATATTTTTTTTTACATATGAACGAAGAAACTCGGCACTGAGGGACCATAGAGTCAAATGGAAACTCAGCACTTAAAAGGTTAAATAATGTAAAAAATAAATTATGATATGAATAACTGAAATACTTATGAAATATTATGCTTTATGTACCAGCCTACAACCATGCACTTACCTGAATACTTTACTAATATTCATGTAATAGTTAAAATAAGTTCAAAATAGTTAATGTAAACTTTATAAAATTTATTTACTGGCCCAAGTTCAAAATAGGTTGGCCACCCCTGCAATCAAGGAAATTATATCCAAAAGGTAGCATTCTTACCTTCAATTCATGCCTCATTAATTCCACTTTAATCTTGTAGCTCTCATCCAGCTTATCCATCATCAACTGATGAGTTCTTCCTTTCAGATGATTCTCAAATGACTGAAGAGATACAAAAAAAAACACTTCACAATGTGCTGTGAAAATGAAAAATGAAATGAGGTGTATTATGTTTATAATGATCAAATCTAACATCTGCCTTTCCAAGTCCTGGTCTCCTATATTTCTTGGGTTTATTGTAGTACTGTTAAGTAAACTGACTGGCAAAAAAAAAAGTGGATCACTTGAAAGGGGGAAAATGTAAAAGTGGCTAAAGTTATCTATTCTATATATAAAGCATTATTAAATCACTTTTGTTCTTATTGACACTTCACACACGCAGTAACACAAAGAGGGCCATAAACCATCTTGTTTGATTTTATGTCTCTGGCCAGGTGTAAATTTTTTCCACCAAAAAGCTTAAGTATTCAGCAGTTACTTTGTATCAATCTTGATGTACGGTATCGAAATATGCACCCTCACCAAACGAGACTCATCAAGACTTCAAGCATCAGAGATGAAATTCCTGAGGTCCACCATCCAGAGAACCAAGATGGATAAGTTAACCCATAAACGCCTAGCGTTACTATATGGTAACGCAGTACCGATCATTGCATTTATTGCTCTACAGGACCTTTGCCAGTTAAAGATATTCGAACTTTGCGCTTATATGATCATGGAAGGTCTATTAATTCATTTCCCGCGCACTAGTCGCTAGGGAATGTCTTGGGTGATGTCGCAACAATAGGGTGCATTTCGAGGTTTGTTTCTCACGTCGTGATGGCATGCCGCAAAAGGTACGGCATGCTAAATTATTGCGTGAAATGGAGATAGTTTACTTTGTCGTCAGGATTATGGTAGTAAACATATCTAATTTATAATTCAGTAACATATCTTACGTGTATCTTTACACCGGCTCATGCCCGGGACTAATTTTCCCAGAGTTACCATCCGCTAGGCGGATACAGGGTCAGTGGTAAGGCGAGAAATTTTCTGTAGCACATTCATATGAAATGAGTTAGAATACACTTCATGCATTTATACACAAAACGTTTTCCATATACAGCTTTTTTAACAGTACATGCCTTGATATAATATGTTTTATGTCACCGTGGCATTTTTTTATGCCAGTACCATATTCAAGACCATACCTTTGCCGAGATATCTGGCTGCAGGCAGTGTTTCAGATATACAATACGAGAATTATTTCGATATTTCTGAGGTCTAGACTGGCTGCGTGGCAACGTTCTCTCTTGCTGTGCCCAAGCTTGCAGGATCGAATCCTGGAGCAGTCAGCTGGCATTTGAGGGTGCGCAAATGCGAGGGAGTCATGTCAGTAGATTTACTGGCACTTTAAAGATCCCCTTCGGGTCAAAATTCCGGCAACCCTGCAAGAGCAGTTAAAAGCGACGTAAATCCAATAACATAATTATTATTTAGAAGACCGACCTTGGCAGAAATTTTGGAGGAAGGGGAAGAGCAGTACTGACGACACGATTATTGCTTGCTGGCATGAAAACAGCACAGTAACTGTTGCCTCCACGACTCTCCCTGTCCCCCCCCCCTCGACCAGGTCGGAAGATTCTCTCGGGCTCAAAAGAACAATAGTTACAATCCCATGTCCTCTCCTGATCGGCACCTATAACAAATTTTTAGGGGGAACGAACCTTATGGATGAAAATGTGAACTGATTTCATCTGTCAATAAGAAACAAAAAGTGGTGGCGGGCCATATTTTCTTGGCATCTTGACGAGAGTCTCCAAAACGCATGGTACCTTATTACTCTGTAACGGTAAAGGACTACTCAACTGGAGTTCAAGTGGGAAGTGGCGCAATTCTACGTGAAACCTCATGGCTTAGAACCACGTAGAGCCAGGTGGCTGTCAACTGCACGTGTAGTACAGGGCCGCGACATTGAAGACTTGTGATAAGATGGACGCAATCTTCTGGTCATCAACGTCCTAGGACATAAGCGGAGGTGGTGTGCCGGTAAATTGTGTGTAAGCAGTGTCTGCACTGCATGTTGTAAATGTGATGTGGGACCGTGCATATCATGCTTCTTGCCGTTCCACACCATGTAACTAGTCACTAGACTATATGATCGAAGGTTCAAAGGTGTCAAAATACTTGCTCAGTACTTTTTCAAGTGTAATATTATCAAGATAAGTATTTATCAACAAATATGAAATTGGTACATTATTGTATTTATAAATCACCATTGAGAATATGCAGTAAGGGTTTTGACAACACAAGCGCCTAGCGTTACATATATGTAACGTCCTGTATTTCCGGAACTTAAGATGCTACCTTCGTAAAATATGGTTTGAGCAGCTTAATAACTCCCTATGGTATGACATTTATAAGAAAGCAAAATTTTAAGTATTAATTCGGGCGTTCATGGGTTAAGGAGTGAAGTGGTAAAGAGGGAAGCTGGGATAAAGACATATCTACTTGCCAAAGTCAGCTCATCACGACTATAGTGGTTTGGACACGTGATGAGAATGGAACCTATGAGGTCAGCAAGAATACAGCTAGAAAGAGAGGTGGATGGTAAACGAAGGGAGGGGAGACCAAGAACTCGTTGGATGGACATGTCAAGTCAAGACATCGCAACCAAGGGAAGGACGCTAGATGATGTCATGAAGAACAAGACGTACATGGGCAGGAGAGTGGAAGAGGCTTGTCAACAGTACCTGGGAAACTGGAACTGTAAATGGATGATTGATCACGGATCACTGCCACATGGTTGCTTGAGGTTTGTGACCAATGTTATGCGCTTTGTGAGAAGATTCTGCAAGTGAAAGAAGTAGTGGTGAGAGCCACCTACAGCACAATACCTGAATCAGGCTGCATGAGATAAACATCGACCTGAGATGGCAATTTTATCCCAGTCTTGCATGACCCTCATACAACAGTACAGGCCAGAAATAGAGATCAAACTGTGAGGAATGCGAATATCCATCAAATAACGGCCAGATAAAGGTTGGATGAAGCCCATCTGTCTTCAACAAGACCTACCAACAGGGACACAACTTGGGCGACAACACACTTCGACTCCAGTTGGACCAATAATATATAAATCCTACTATAAATGTTAGTCAATAGGGATTAAGAAATGATTAGAGGAGGAGGTACAGGAGCAATTGGACGTGTGGAAGGAATAATACAAGGATATGGGATGAAATTTAGCATAAGAGTGAGATGGTGATCACAACAAGGAAGAAGGAAAGAACCACAACGGGAATAACAATTGGTGGGGAACAGCTGAAGAAAGTGGCGAGTTTCAAGTATTTGGGAAGCCTGATACAAGAAGCAGTATTAGCCCTACAAAGATGGACAGAATAAGAAATAAAGAGGACCAGAGAATTAATGAAGGAGGAACCATTACAGGATGGTAAAGAGAAATCTTGAGTTAGATGGTATGGACATGTAAAACGAATGGAGAAGAGGATGCCCAGGGGGATATACGAGATGAAGTGGGAAGGAAAGAGACCGAGAGACAGGTGGCTAAAGGGGGGGAAGAAAGTGTGAAGAAGAGAGGAGAAGACTGGACAAGGGAGGAGGCTGAGAGATGGTGGGAAGACAGAAGACGGAGAGGCTTGTGTTCCAAACAGACCCGGCCAGTGGCTGGAAACTGTGCAAGATGATTATGATAAAATGATTAGATATATGATCAATTTAGATCAACTAAACTGACAAGCTTTTGGTTGGCCTGCTGCTCAATCATGGTGCAGTGCAGTACAGCTAACAAGGGAAAAAGATCATGGGAATATTCACTAAAAAAAAAAAGAAACTCTCATCAAAACCTCTAAGATGATTAAACTAAATTCCAGCTTAATAACTGCCAGAGCACTACCCAAAATTCATAAAAATGGCATTCCATTAGATCCATCGTGAACTACAGAATCAGTTCCACATACCATCTAGAATAATTTATATAGAAGATTTTGAAAACACATTACAAATTTTCATTAAAAAAACGTTTTACCAACAGAATAGACTTAAGCAATAAAGCTAAAAATTTAAGAATCGATGATAATACCGTATTTGCTCGCGTATATCTCGCACTTTTTTGACCGAAAATATGTGTGAAAATTTTCGGTGCGAGACATGCGCGGGGAATCACCGTATTCCCGAAAAATACACAAAATTTGCGATGTAACAGTAGGCCTACTTGCGCAACTATTGTGGCGCGCTAATCGCTAATTCGAACGTGTTTCAAGGCGGTGAATTTAGCCAACCGTGGCCGGAGACGCGGCGAACGATGTACAGCGTGCTAACACTCACCCTGCGCCGTATTATTGCACGCGGCCAAGCTCTGATGCGACGCAATGCGTAAAGACTAAATCATTGAGATTCGAGAAGACTGAACTGCGTTTCTCTGCGATGTAACGGTAGGCCTACTTCCGCAACTGACGTGGCGCGCTAATCGCTAATTCGAACGTGTCTCAAGGCGGGGAATTTAGCCAGCCGCGGCCGAAGACAGGTCGAACGATGTACAGCGTGCTAACACTCGCGCTGCACCGTATTCTTGCACGAGGCCGAGCTCTGATGCGACGCAATGCGTAAAGACGAAATCATTGAGATTCGAGAAGACTGAACTGCGTTTCTCTGCGATGTAACAGTAGGCCTCCTTCCGCAACTGACGTGGCGCGCTAATCGCTAATTCGAACGAGTCAAGGCGGCGAATTTAACTAACTGCGGCCGAAGACGCGGCGAACGATGTACAGTGTGCTAACACTCACGCTGCGCCATATGCTTGCACGCGGCGCCTCGATCCCTAATCGGCTCGTATCGAAGTTCGGATCAACTCGTTGTTGCTCGCTCTTCCTGTTAGTAACGCTTCGGTAAGTTCCTGGACAATGGCGACTGTTGTGGCGCGCTAAATCGAACGTGTTTCTACCTCAAGGTTATTACTGTCATTTATATGATGGCGTCAGTAATGAATGCGAGATATATGCGAGTACTTTTTTCTCCCCTGAAATTTCAAATTAAAAAAATGGGGTGCGAGATATACGTGAGCAAATACGGTAATTTACACTCATTTGATAGAGATACAGTATATTAAAAAAGAGATTGTGGTTTTTCTTCTCTGAACTTAAGATATTCTTTGCTTAATCGTCGCACCCTGCTTTTCTTCTACAAATCTTGGGTTAAAAATATGCGGCGATTATGCAAAGAAATGCGGCACTTCCTGGACGTGCCTAGTATTTCATTTTCTAGCAATAACATTTGAAATAATTATTTAGCCTATGTATTTCCAAGTTTTATATTTAACGAAGTAATGTGCATTAAAGTTTATTTAACTAATCATAAACAGCCAGTATTCACAAAATCTCTATTTAAGTTTGACAAAATTTAAGGCTCAATATTACAGGTTCCAAAGCAAACCTTAAATAGGGGTTTCACTGTCTAAGGAAAAAAATAGTTGTAGGTCCATATGGAACCTTTCAAACTTTATAACCAAAATGTTTAGATTTATATCCTTGTATAGGTAAGTGCATCATGCAACAACTTGATACATACGAGATCATCCCACATGTGCTTCTTGCATACATGACAGAAAAAGAAGTTGTCAGGAATTCCATGGTATCTTGAAGACGATTTGTCATGCTGAAATAGAAACAAATGAATAAATGTTTTGGAACTTAAACAAGCAGTCATTAATTACTGTATGAATTTGCAATTGATTATGGAGGTTTGTACATATCCCATTAGCACTCATCTGCACCTAGGTAACCGTGTAGTGTGAAACTGGCAAAGAACGCACAACGTTACAAATATCTCAATATTTCACAACAATTTCAAGTTAGAATTTTGAAATTTGTGTCATTTGTATAAGATAGACATATGAGCATACACAGTAATTTACTTTGAGCACAGTTGTATGGTATTGTCATAAGGGCACTAATAATGCACTGAAAAATATAAATAAAATTGCAAAAAATGCCTACATTGATGTACCTTTTTCTCAGAAACTAATAGTTATGTGGGGATATAATTTTACACAGATAAACTTATTACCCTGTTCTATTACGATGACTAGAATCTTAACTCTATGTTAAACAAGTTCTAAATTATTAATTTTTGAAATTTGTAAAAAAAAATAAAAAATTCATGAACATTTGGTGGTATTAATTACTGTTTCTCAGAAATTACTGGATCAATTTGAATAATCCTAGTCATCAATATTCAAAGGTATGGTTATGTTGTGTATACAAAATATTAACTTGATAGTCCTACCCAGTTCTGAGAAAAAGGTACATATGTTTCAAAAAATATAGTTTCTGAGAAAATTTCAGAAAATATTATGACAGAGTCTGGAGTCTAATCTCAGTACATCCCAGGAAAATAATCATCCTGGGATTCATCCCCTCCCTTTGTATACTTCCTTTTGAACCTCAGCTTGGTTCTTAATTCCTTTTGCATGGCCTCAGCAGCTCGATCAGCTTAATATAAACACTTCTGGTCGATGGACTCTCGAGACATTTTTTATCAACTCTCACACACATTTTCTTTAATACACGATTCCTTGAAATCACACTATCATTAAATGTAAGTACTGCCTCTATTACCCCTATTTTTAAGGTCTCAAAATTAACTTGGAGGACACACCTTTCCTTACACAAACATCCTTCACAACTGATAAACTATCACTCATTTTACAAACTTTACACAATGTGTTTGTATAAAATCTGACAAAACTTTTAAGCCTTTAATTACATTGCCAGCATTAGAATATGATATAAACTCAATACTATCCATATCATGAAATTGATGTTTAGAAAGTTTTCTTTTGGATGCACTTGATGGCTATGAACTATTTTCAGGAATACCACATGGAGAAGTTGGGTTAGAATCAACACTAACAAGTGACTGCGACAATGAATCGCTGTTCACTGTCTACATTATATTTACAGCATGTCTATTGCCAAAGAATTTACGTTTCATATACACTTTCTGACTTCTACCCATGTAATAAAAATCCACTGCCGGGGAAGTAAATAAACAAACAACAATATCAAAAAACTAAACATACAACGTGCTGTATGAAACTAAACTTAACCAAGTATAAATTAAATTCACCTAAGTGAAAAAATGAGAATATAATGAGTAAGAAAGTACAGTGAAACTTGGATAATTCGAACCTCAAGGGACCAGTAAAAGAATTCGAATTATCCAAAAATTCGAATTAAGAAAGTTCTTTGAAAAGGGTAGAGAAAATATATTGTATTACGTTTACATATTGATTTACGTTCAACAAAGCTGATTAACAGACAACGGTACTTTATAGAGACGGTATCGTGAATAACCTCAAAAGTTTCAAATGAAAAATAAAACCAAAATGTACTATTCACCTAGTTAACGACAGTAGGCCTAGTAATCCAGCAATCTAGTTAATTCCTAGAAAAATCTCATGTTTTTCAAAAAAGTTAGAGATTTTTACCTGTTTCCTACAATTAAGTCTCTCGGCCATCATAAAATAATCTAACAAATTTAAGGAGCGGAAAACAGAATCACTTAGGCGTTTTCTTTTGGAAAGTAGAAATGACGTAGCCAAAGTTCTGTGATGTGGTTTGTTGCTTGGGCTGCAATCGGAACAGTTTTTTTCGGGAACTTCCTTGTCGTTAAAAGAGTATTGCGATTGGAGCCTGCACCGTTCTCTGATAATTGACTGTTTCAGATCAAAGATCATAATTAAGAGAGTCTTTACATGGCAAAAAGCATACCTAAACTCACTATGCAAGTGTGTGGTATTCTCCTTTGATTTCAGCTTGTATTGAAAAATTAGTAATTCCACAATGAGTGAATTAGAGGTTCTGTTCTTAAGTTGTCCAGTGATTGCTTCTTACTATTTTGATACTTTGGGTGAGTTAATGTTTATTAATACAGTAAAACCAGTCTTCAACGGAACCTTTAATAAGCAGAATCCTGTCCACAATAGAAAAAATCACCAGTCCCATGAATTATGGCCTATTATTCGTTAATTTACCTGTATGCAGCAGAACCCGTTTAACACGGTACCGGACACAAATTACACTTTACGGAAAAATTATATGCTTAACCCTTTGGAATGCCGACCCCGAATAGGTCATCATATGCATAGAATACCAGGCATGTTTCAATGGATTGTGCATCACTGCATACAAAAATTAATAAAAGCCCCAGTTTAAAAGATATGGAAATACAATTTGGTATGCTACCTTGATATACTCCAAGGACTATAAACATGTAACTTACATTTGACAAAAAATATTTCATGGCATACTGTGCACAAAATTATATTTTTTTTTATAAAAAATAAAAAAGTTATAATTTGAAATGAATTAGCACATTGTATACTAAATCAAAAGTGTATAAGTGAAGATAATTAACGTTAGCTCATATTTAGGATCATATATGCCAATTTAGCCGGCACAGTTCATATCCTCGCCGCTAGATGGGGGCTTCATTCATTCCATTCCTGACCCGGTCGGAGACTGGAAGCAGGCTGTGGATTTTCATTTTCATATGCCAATTTATGCTGTTATAGTAGGCCTACTTTGCAATTTATAAATTAATTTCCAAAAACATGGAACAAGTGGAGTGAAACACACCAACAGTGTTACGGTCAACGACTGGATATTTTATTAAATTAGGAGAGGAATAGTGATCATTTGAGAGAACTGTGCCTAGTAGCAGAAACATCATATTCATCACTTTCACTAAAATTGGAATCGCTTATATCTTCAAAGCGATCTAAAAGCTCCTCAATTTCTTCACCCGAAATAGGCCCACGTGATGGCATGCATTCTTGCGACAGATGTACTATTTACAACTTTACTAAGTCCCATATAAATTGCTACTGAACTATTACTACAGTAGAAATAATAATAGACTTAATATATCACGATAAATAACTCAAATGTGTCAGAGCGTAAATGATCAAAAATAAATAACACCACGCGGACATAAACAAACAAGGTGGCTGCCATATTGTATCATAGACGTCAAGCGCGTGCAGACTACACACTCATAATGTACGAGTAAACAAGCAAAAAATAAGCTATGTCAGTGCCATCTGATGACATACGAAGGAATTACAAACATTCTACCTTCTTTCTACGTGATTTGTAGAGCAATCTAGCACCACACCGCATAAATACAACACATATAAGAGCGTGCCGATCGAATCGGCATCTTGGCATTTTTCGTACGGAACTTAAGTGCCGATGCATCGGCATCTTGGCACTGTAAGGGTTAACAGCATTTCATTCACAGAACAGGAATGTTTTACTAACACATTCGATTACCTTTTATGTTCACTCTGCATGCTGGAGACATCCCTTGGCCAGATTCCAAGTCTTGTCGTGCGACCTTCAATTGGCAAGAGAATGTCCCACATTCTTGTGAGGAATGAAATTCACAACATTTCAAAAAGAACCTATATTTTAACCATGTCATGACCCAACTCTCCTGTCGGCTTATTCAATGACATAAATGAAGGAAACTTGAAAAATTTCACAATGAAAACTGGTCGGTGCGGTGTATCTTGCAAGACAAGACCTTATCCATGGTGTCCGCAGAATTTTCAATGTCAATTTTCCTGACTTTTCCTGACCATTTTTCAACAAAATTCCTGACTCGCGAAGTCATCGTAAAATCGGAAAAAAGGTTTATTGAGCAAATATATATATATCTTTTTTATTTGCAGCCACCACCATCCCCATAGCTGCCCAACGTTTGCCTCTATTCATTTAAAATACAAAATAAAGGAAATTATAATGCAATAATACATAAATCAAAGTACTTAATAACCTAAACTATAGAGATGGGTTGCCACATCCCTATGCCAATGCCAAAAAAGCATACAAAATTTAGGTAAAAGAGGTTTTTACTATGATGTACTGTGAAAATGGAAACTTACTATAATGTCCAGTGAGTTTTGCTTTTCATCTTCAGAGATTAGTTGAACTAGTAACATCAAAATAAGGCTGTAAAACACACAAAATACTGTATGGTTAATATAAAATTCCTGACTTTCTAATACTTTTTGCCAGTTTTTCCTGACTCATGCCATTTTTTCACACATTTTCCTGACTTTTCCTGACCAAAAACAAAATTCCTGACTTTTCCTGCCTGTGGACACCATGTTATCACGCTATTGACCTCCAATTCAAACCCTGCTGTATGGAAACTTAAATGTCCATACTCAATGAATGTGTCTTAATTGAAGAAAAATTCTCAAGTTTTATCAAGCAGCCTTTGGAAAGCAAGATATCAAATATCGTATTGACACAGTTGAGGTTGGTTCCCCAGTTTAGGGGCTGCGAAATCAGTCTGATCATCATCTTCCAAGTTTCCAGCCTCTGGCCGGGTCTGTTTGGAACACAAGACTCTGCAACGTCGTCTGTCTTCCTACCATCTCTCAACCTCCATCCTTATCCAGTCTTCTCCTTTCTTCCACCCCCTTCAGCCACCTGTCTCCCTCTCGGTCTCTTTCCTTTCCACTTCGTCTCATGTATATCCTTCTCCATCAGTTTTACATGTCCATACCATTTAAGTCTAGATTTCTCTATACCATCCTGTAATAGTTCCTCCATTAATTCTCTGGTCCTCTCATTTCTACTTCTGTCCATCTTTGTAACTCCAATACTGCTTCTCAAGAACCTCATCTCACTGGCCTGTATTTTCCTCATCTCCCTTTCATAACCCAGGTCTCCGAGGCGTAAGTCAGGATAGGGACATAGTACGTCCGATATATTACCTTTTTGCTGTTCTGAGGGACATCCGTACTCCATACCATGCATCTGACACTCCTCCGGAATGCTTCTGCTTGTCTCCCCCGCTCATTTATTTATAGTTTCTTCAATTATCTTTTATCAGGCTTCCCAGATACTTGAAACTCTCCACTTTCTTCAGCTGTTCCCCACCAATTGTTATACCCGTTGTGGTTCTTACCTTCTTCCATGTTTTGATCACCTTCCCACTCTTATTTATGCTAAATTTCATCCCATATCCTTCTATTATTCTTTCCCACACGTCCAACTGCTCCTGTACTTCCTCCTTGTTTCCCCGTAAGTCCAACCCCTCGTCCACATCGTGGGAGACTGGGGTCACAAAGTAGGGGATTGCCTGTAGGGGCGAAGTACTTCGTGTGCCCGGGACCGTCACGGTAGCTGTGAGGGTCCTACAGGAACCCTGAAAAGTGACGGCTAACGGGGCTCTGGTGAAGCTACGATAGGCCCAGCAAGCCAGTAGTGGATGAAACCAAATGCTTTCAAGAATGGAACAAGCTCCGGACATGACGGATAATCTGTCTGATAACCGGTGTTAATTATGATGGCTGTATTAGTGTGTGTTCTCTGTTTTTAATTCAAGACATTCCTACTTTGCTACCAAACGCCACCGTCAACGACCAACTAGTTCTGAAATTGGTTACTAGATGCCACTAGTCTGCTCCTGGCGACTAACGTTGGAACCTAAGAGTGTTAGTCAAATTTAACCTATAATTTAGCTTCACAGAAGTGTACACGGTCTTTCATATAAAGTGAGAACGCCAAGCGGCGGTTATGTTATCCGATGCTGCGGTGGCCCTGGCCGAGCTTGTGGCGCGCCGTGGCCCCATGCTTTAAGTGTGTGTACAATCCTATATGAAATTATACCTTATAAAAGATGCAGGAAGTGTCATCCTTCCTGGGTTATACAGGCATTGTATCTGGTAACAACATTCTGACTGACGTGAGCGAGGTCTGCCACTGTAATGTTTCTGATCTTTTATTTTATGTCTTTTATTGAACACTGAGCCAGTAGTGTCTTATTTTTAATCATGTGAATCTGTGCTAGTGAAGGTGGCACTTCATCAGGAAATTGCTGAACAAATGCATTTTGTACCCACCAAGCCGACACGTACGCAAAATAATTTTTAAAATACAAAAATACGATGTAATAATAACCTGTCTCACCCTGTTAGCACCTGAGGTTCAGACTGGCGACTGAACACCTGCACGCTTATTGCAAGGACAATTATATACCATGCGCGCGCTTTTAATACTACAGCAGGGGGACGTGGAACAAACTCGGCCAAGGCCACTGCAGCAGCGGATAACAAATCCGCCGCTCCCCGTTCTTACTTTATATGAAAGACCCTGTACTTAGTGGAAGGTTCTTTATCATGCCATAAATCTGGGACATGGGACCGCCGGCTTTACTTCCCCTCCGAAAGAAGGCATACTGAAGGATTTTTAACACTCTTAAAAGAACCCAGGACCTTCGGCGTAGAAGTTCAGCATGCAACCAACTACGCCATCGAAGCCGCCTACATTTGAGGTTACGTTAGCAGTTATCTTTGCCTTCTTACGACACCTGGACCTTATCTCGATTCATCTTTAATTGAAAAATACAAAATACTGTGTAAATGTTAGAAATAGAGTCATAAAATATTGCAATTTTCCACAATATTGCTTACTTAGAAATGTGAATTTCCTTCCTAAGGAACTTTCATGTGGAATGAAACACAAGAACAATTATGAATATTTCAGCATCCTGTTTGTTAACACAGCTGAAATAGGCAATGATGCAGCCCATACTATCGAAATCCCATGTTTTTGGATTGCATGTAAGCTAATCATTTCCTTCACAAATTGAATCTTCTTGGCACATAAAATTGTATGCTGTGAACGATGCATCTGCCATTAACCTCTATAAAATATACTCATATCAACACTAGAGCTATCTTGCAGCACTAATACCTTCATGAGAAATTATTTGTAGCAGTTTAATACAGTGCAGGTTTTTACATACATTTAACATACTGTGATCTCGTCCACACCTACACTCCTAGTGTGATATGCCCCAAGCCAGAAACTGTACCAAATTCAGGGGGCGGTGACAACAAAAATTGTGGATTAATAAATTGCATAATGAAAGATTTATGCAGAACAGATCATACCTCTCTTTTGCCATCATCAGTTTCATCATCATCCTCGTCATCATCCTTCTTTTCCTTCTTCCAATCTCTCTTACCATCTTCACCTTCTTCTCCATCTTCCCTACAAATTGCAAAAACATGTAATAAAACACATTCAAAATGTATTCACTGTCAGGACAAAAATCATCAAAGGCAACTATGGAACACGTGCCAAAAACAGGTGGTATTAAATCAATGTCAGAAATTAAGGGAGAGCTTGATAAGTTTTAAAGCCTTTATGTTCGGGAAATATCTCATAATGGCCCAATTCAACATTACATCGGAAGTTTACAAGAACACCGAAACCCAGGAGTTGCAGTGAAATTGCCATAATAGGCAAAGACAGAACTCCCATTGCTCCACAGATTGCAAAATACACAGGAGAAACAAGCAGTTTTGTTTCCCAGATGACAAGAGATTCAAACATAATGATTCACATACAACAAAGTATCTTCAGATTGCAATTTACCACAGCATTTGTGCACCGAGAGTAAATCATGCAAAGCACCATACCAAAGACTCTTCTATTAGCAAGAAAATGCCCATTAAGGAAAAATTTCATTCTAGCGATCCAAGAATACAAATGTGACAATGGTAAAGCAGGAATATCTGGGATTCTATCAAAGCTCTTCTGCAGGCAAACTGGGGAATTGGAATGATGCACAAGAAAAAGCTCCACTTTTCTTGAAACAGATTGACTTTTTTCTGGGGGCCATGTAAATTGTGCCAGCAAGATTAATTGGATACTTCACACAAACAGAGAAATTTTGAATAAGTGACTTGGTTGCAGTTCACCAAAGGTATCACAGGATTTTTCTGTTCACTTATTTTCATGATACTTCATTGCAAACACAAATCAGAACATGGTACAGAAAGAAAGGAAAACATTGTGCATATTTGAAAACACAAAAATGACAATTTTGGAGCAATTTATTATATCTGCTTGAGTGCATATCGTCTGACAAAGTCAAAGGAATACAAAACGCAAACTTCATAATAGAAAAGTATGATCATTTCTTAATAGACATTCTGTGAAATCCATCATAAACAGAAGGGAATTCTTGATATCAGAGATAAACACAGGACTATTGTGATGATTATTTTCCTATAAGGAATTTCTTCTTCAAAAAAAATAGCTTAGCATAAAATTGAGAAATTAGAAATTACAACAAAAGCATAAAAATTGCAGCTAATGAAACTCTCCCAACTAGCTGCTGTAACTATGGCATATGTTGATAGTATGGCAATTGTGTATTCACATTTGAGTAATAGGGGTGAAGAGATTAAAAATGAAGACACCTGCACTGACGTTTAGTGCAAGGAGAATAGCAAGTAACATGAGATACATACTGAACAAAACCAATGTCAACCTGAATCTGAAGTACGTTCAGCATAACTCTCAAGGACCAGATGACCTCAATGTTCTGCCCCTCAAAACAAAGTCACCACCACTATTATGGCTATTTCGGTAGTTGCGAAAAATTATAAATATACAGTACCTAAGGTGTGCTTTCAAAAGGTCTTCTAGTGGGAGAAATAAAAGCTTGGAAAAGTATTATAATCAAATTAATAACCAAGCAAAATTCATCACAATTTGTTTTATGGATAATGGGCACAACATTTTTGAAATCTTTAATTTATTTTTAAATGAGCAATAATTAGGAGCATGCAAAACCATAACACAACTGTGGCTTATTTCCGCACATAGCGTGATATACGAGTTTTCGGATAATATTTCTAACTTTTGCATAGGCGAGAAAATCTATGTTGTAATTGAGAATTAGCCTAAGGACATGAGAATTCCACATTAGTAATAAAATAATCTTATGCCCCCTTCGGTATCACGAATATAGCTTTGTGCCGAATTTTCATGAATATAAAAAAATACAACTATAATCAGTAACACCAATTTTGTACAATTTTCTGTCAGTTGAGATGGTTTCAATGTTATTTCCCTGTTTGGTTGGTTCTTAAGTTTAGGGGCTGCGACAACGCGGTCATGTAGCCCCGTGTACTTTGGGTGTGTAGAATCTGTCTGATAACTGGTGTTAATTGTGATGGCTTAGTGTGTGTGTATCTGCTTTTTTTTTACATTTAAGTACAGTCTGCAACTTAGAATTTTTCAAATAGTTCCTACTTTTGCCACCAAACGCCACCGTCAACGACTATTAGACAATTTAATGGGTTAAGGGGTCTCCGCCCAATATTGGGCGGAGAACCCTTAACCCATTAAATTGTCATTGTACACATCAATACGGACGTTGCGAAATGGATAATCCTCCAATTAATCTTGAACGACTACTAGGCCTAGTTCAAAACTTAGCTACTAGACGCCACCGCAGTCGGCTCTTGGCAACGAACGTAGAAACCTAAGAGGGTTGTGTACATTCCTAACCTATCCAATTTAGCTTCACACAGGTGTAATTAGTGGAAGGTTCTTTACCATGCCATAAATCTATGACATGGGACCGCCGGCTTTACTTCCCCTTCGAAGGAAGGCATACTGAGGGAATTTCCCAGTTTGGCAGGACACATTGAGTGACTTAGTAACATTTAATTCTTGGGAAGGAACACTCGCCAGTAATTGGTGATGCTGAGCATATTCTCATTGCACTGCCACCCCATGTCTAACGAGAACTATGAAACCTTTAGATCAGTGGTTCTTAACCGGTGGTCCGCGAGTGCCTCGGGAGAAAAAGGGTCCACCAGCACATATAAAAATGTGGCCAATAAATGGGGATTTCGAAAACGAAAATCCCGAAAATAAATTTGCCATTGAACACTGCCTACTGAATTCAAATGGATTCTTTAACATGCCAACAACGTATGACATCCATGTCGTGATTTTTGTCGCCTTTCAAAAACCAATTACCATGGCCAGGGGCGAACCTGCAAGCTTGGGGTTGGTAATCAGACACGTTAACCACTCACCCACCGTAGCAAGCTATCTTAGTGCTGAAAATCTTCAAGGCAGTGTCTACAGAGAGTCTACGTAAGAGCTGAATATCATTGATAGCCAATATAGCTGCTGTTCTATTTACGATGTGTTTAGTGAATGGTTCCAGTTGTCTGAAGTGTAATTCTAAGATATGTTAATTCCTCAGCCGTATTAATTTGTTCCAGAATAGGTGTAATGTACAGCTGTTCTGTGTCCATTATTCTTCCTCCCTTCCTTAATATCATATGGACTGTCTTTTGTTCATTTATTTCCAGCTTATTCTTCTCGGCCCATAATGCTAGGCGAAACATGCATTCCTGTAGGACCTCTAGGTTTGTTGAACCTAGTGCCATGTCGCCTGCGTACGCATAAAATGTGACCTCCTCTTTGAGATTGCCAAAGCACTCGGTAACGGCTGCTGTTGAGAGATTGAACAACAAGGGGCTCGGTGGGTCAACCCGCAAAATTCCATTAGTCTGTGGTAAAGGGTCCGCGGATTGGATGTTGTCCTTAATGATGAGCTCATTTAACTGTAAAATGTTGTCTATAATGATCGTGAGAGAGTTGCCTACTCTGATCATATGTTTCAATTTGTCGATTATCTGACTGTCTTAATAGGTCGAAAGCCTTCCTTTAGTCAATGAATATGACGTGGAATTTTCCTCGGTGACGTCCAAGGGCTTCTGTGATATCCTCCATCAGATTACTTATAGCATGCAGTGTCGATCTGCCTCTTCTGAAACCATACTGTTGTTCCGGTATGTGTCAATAGCTTCCTTTTCCAACCTTGCAGATAGAATTTTGGAGAATACTTTGAACAAAGCATTCTCTAACGAGATTCCACGGTACGAATCCGGATTGACTGGGCTACCTTTACCTTTATACAGAATTTTGAGTCGCGGGCCTCCAGGTGCTAGCAACATTGCCTATTACCAGGCATAGTGCTGTCCATAATGTCCTAAAATACGGCAAGGCCTCCTTCAGGTGTCCGTTTAAGATTTCATCAGGCCCGGCGGTTTTGTGGCTTTTCAGTTCCATTACCGTGGTTGAAACCTCCTGTTCTGTAATAAGCGGGAAGTCGATTGGGTGAGTTACATTTGCTGTCCTTTGTGTTGCTCTCCTGTTAAATAAATTTTGAAAGTGCATTTTCCAGGTTTCCATTGTGATGGTTTGGGAGAACTTTGGTGTGCTTGGTTTCATGGCTGCAAAGTGGTTATCTGTGGACATCTCTATTAATCGCTTTCCTTCTTCTGCCCATTTTGCTCTCTCCTCCTTGAGTAGCTTTTTGTAGTTGTGTCTTTTGAGTGCTGTATGCCAGCAAATCATTTTCAGACTTCGTGGTTCTAACTGTGTGAAGGAAATCTAACACCTTTTTTGTTTTGTTATAACATGTCGCTAGGAGTATTCGACATCATGCCGCGTCGAACCATGGCTGTGACTTGCGCTTGTTCGCTAATTCCCTTGTTTGAGCTTCCTTTATGTAGTCAGTCAGCTTCGATGCTACAGAATCTCTCTCTCCGTTTTATTATATCTAGTATGTGTTCAGTCGATGTTATTCCTGTTAGAATGCTAGTGCTGAGGCGGTTTGGTTGCCCTCAGCGTTTTGTAGATCTAATCAAGGCTCTCCATGATGGCATGAAAGGTCAGGTTTGCCATCAGAATAAGATGTCCGATGAATTTCCCATTACCCATGGACTGAAACAAGGATGTGTACTGGCTCCAACGCTTTTTGCGCTGTACTTGGCTGCAATGCTTTATGATTCACCCACAAACATCCCAGGTGTGGAGGTCAAGTATCGTTTTGATGGAGGGCTTTTCAACCTAACTCGTCTCCGCTCCTTGAGGAAAACTCAGGTTACTAAGGTTACTAACATGTTGTATGCAGATGATGCTGCGTCACCAACTCTCACACCAGAAGAGCTGCAAGAGTCAGTTAATTGTTACAAAAGTGCATGTGATCGCTTTGGTCTTACCATAAATGTCAATAAGACTCAAGTCTTGGCACAACCTTCACCAGGCACACCTCTTCCTCAGTTCAATATCTCCACCTCAAATGTGCCATTAGAACAGGTTGACCACTTCTCGTACCTGGGCAGTACCATTTCTGTGAGCTGTACCTGTGAGCAGGATGTGGATAAGAGAATTGGCGCAGCCCACGCAGCATATGGACGATTAGCGCACCGGGTCTTCATGAATAAAGATCTGTCCATGAGTACAAAGCTTATGGTGTACAAAGCAGTAGTGATCTCTACATTGTTGCATGGCTGTGAAACGTGGACCCTTTACAGACGTGATCTTAGGAAGCTTGAGCGTTTCCACCTACAAAAACTTCGATCAATCCTGAGGATTAAATGGGAAGACCGCATTACCAATATTGCTGTTCTGGAAAAGGCTCAAATCAACAGCATAGAATCATCCATAATAGGTCACCAATTTAGATGGATAGGTCATGTCCATAGGATGGATGATGTGAGATTACCTCGTCAGATGCTATATGGTGAGTTATGCTATGGCACAAGACCTCATGGTGGTCCTAAGAGGCGCTACAAGGACCAATTTAAGCAGACCCTGAAATTGACAGGTCTTGATTCACAAACCTGGGACATGCTGGCTGAAGACCGCTCAACTTGGCGCCGTACCATCTCGGATACTGTAAAGACGTTTGAAAGGGATCGACGCACACACGAAGAGGCCAAGCGTCAAGCTAGGAAACTTCGATCAGCCCAACCACGTCCTCCTCCAGCAATACTATGTGACTTGTGTGGTCGCTTGTTCCATGCCAGGATTGGACTCTTTAGTCACCGTAAACACATCCAAAAACTGGACTGAAGGAAGAAGATTTATACTCTGATTCGAGTTAAAGCCGATGATGATTCCTGTTAGAATGCTAGTATTTAAAGTTAGTTTTCTTATTACTCTTTCCTGCTCTCTACTGCTAAATAGTGGCTGATCTATCGCGAGCTGTACATACACTTGTTAGCGTTTTCTTAGTGGGGGCCACACCAGAGTTTATGAGCGTCTTGAACTCGATTAACATAGGTGTTGCTAAATGTCAGGTCTATTGCACTCATACGGTTAAGACAAACGTAGGTTGGCGTGTGAGGATTATCCACAAGAATGTCTTCATTTACAAGCTTTGTTTTTAATCATAAGCTACTGTACACAATTTTCATTTGAGACTGTTTGGTCATCTTGACGTGGCCAAGACCGAAGAAAATGGAGACAGCAAATCCACACAGCGGACACTACCATCAGATGAGGTAAACTCTAATAATAATAATAATAATAATAATAATAATAACAATAAACCAACAATTAAAGAGATTTACCCAACCAAAAAAATAAATCTTACTTGTCCACCATGAAAATTATACTGCCCCAGGTTACTTAACCCAATCAGAGCCATTCCCATAAATATTTACGTTTTGGTGCAGTGCTCACTTTGCCAAACCCGTACATGAACGGGAAGTGTTGTCATGATTTGAATTTGTCTGTGAATGGTCAAAGAGTTTCAAATGGCTTCAAAGCTATCGTATTTCATTTGTACAGATCTTCTACTTTTCCCTTGTTCATAAGGGAAACTATGTTGATCATCTTGCAACCATCTTTGTCCCAACATGGTGTCTGGAAGTAAACAATCTTGGCTTCCTGATGAAGAAATTCAACGTTTCTGATCAATAGTGATTCTGAAGAGAAGTTTTTTGATGAAGATGAACATGCAGCTAGTAATATTTTACTTCAGCAAAACACAATGTGTAATTGAAAGTGACAAATCTGATGCAGAAGAAATGCCTCCCGCCAAGTACAAAAAAGAAACGCCATGCGTACAAAACAAGCCCCTTGACTTTCCTGATTGGCAGGTATATTTTTCCCTACTAGTCATGAATTTAACAGTTTTGCTATCAGTGATAACAGTCTTCACGATAATTCCCCGGAAGTCAACTTTTGCATGCGCTTTCTTACCCACTCCCTTGTACAGGTTATACTAGAAGCAACTATTGGTTACTACAAATAGGCCATTCAAAGTTTGCCAAGTTTTTCCTAATTCAAGGCTAGGTTCTGAATGGAGATTATGGAGGAAAACCTCCACAAAGCACCTTCAGAGCTATACCACATCTCAATGTCTTTTTAACCAAAACCGTTGGGAAGAAACTTCAAACTGGACTATTCATAGCTACGCTGCTCACAAGCAACTATTAAGCATGACAAAAACAGCCATCACACCTCATGTATTCTGATCAGTTCAATCATCTTCCATATTGTATTTCACAACAGGGCAAAGCTTATATATAAAAGGAAAATACCTGGAAGGAAGCTTACGATCCTCAGACTTCTGCATGAAGAACAGTAGTACAGTACGAAATAAATGTGATCATCCCAGGTGATGACACAATGGAGCCAGTTACAGTAAAAGTCACCATTGTATCATATCATTTAGAGCATTAACTGCTCATTGGAGAAGGATGTTGAGAACTACATGATGCCACAAAATTTACAGATGTCTTTCAATAATAAAGATCTGAGAATAGACCAAATTGATGGTGTATCGAGCAGTGGTTACCTCCACCCTCCTCAATGGATGCGAGGGCTGGACACTATATCGCCGTGATATGAAGAAATTAGAACGCTTCCATAAACAGAAGATCAGATATAGTAACATCAAATGGGACGACTACGTTCCAAAGAGAACCGTATAGAAACCACCATTGTTTGTCACCAATTTAGATGGATTGGGAGTGATCAGTGCATGAGAGATGACAGATCCTGTAGTGAAATAAGTACAGGCGGAGACCTTGTGCCCCTCCGAAGCGCTATCAGGACCAGCTTAAGAATACCTTGAGTAGTACAGACACTGAGCCAGTACTTGGTGTGCCACTGCAGATGATAGCTCTCACTGGCGCTCGAATACAGGAGCTGCTGTTACACAATTTGAGTGAACATCGAAAACAAGCAGTAGATTAACTGCTAAGGCATCAACTACGCCAGGCTCAACAATGTCCTCTACCCTCCATAAGGGGCACCAATGTGGTTGAATGTTTCATGCCCAGATTGGCTTGATAAGCAATCAGACATCTCCATACCTGCCTGATAATGGATAATTGCAAGAGATATATGAATGCTCAGACTGGCAAATGTCCACCTTGACAAAGGAAGAAAAGATACATATGTCCTCAATATACTCATTCTCGTTGACTGGCAAGAGTTTCAGCAAATTGCCTCCCGATCAGGTCATTGAAATGACCATGAACAAACAGTCCAAGATCCGAAGAAGTGGTGGCTGGGTTGGATTCTCCAAGAATCTCCCCATGATTGCTGTTAACATACTAAGCAGACCTGCTGTGTTGTACTTAAGGGAGCAATCACAACAAACCATAAATTTAAAAAAAGCCTCTCGACCACCACCCAGAATTGGGTCCATCAAGGATTAACAAAGACTTGCTCTGAAGGAATGGGATACAGACCCATGGAACATAAGCCAACCAAATCTTCGCTCACTGTGCACTGGACAGCCAGCGATGGAGAAAGTAGTCAAGAGCCTGCACACAGCCCATGATTAGGGGAATACCATGGCAGTAGCAATATTAGACGACTTTCTTCTGGAACTAAATCTCTGCACGATTCTATCAGCAAAAGAAAAAGCAAAACATTTGCCACACAGACAGTGTGCATTGCAAAGAGCAAGCAAGATGTAAGGATATTGGTAGACCACACTGCAATGAAGCAAGTTATCAATCTCTTAACAAGTGGAGAAACTCCTACCATGACCCTACTGGATATCATGCAATATAGAATAACAGTGAGCCTATCTCCTTTTACAGCTGACTGTATGTTTCATAAACCAGTCATGTCAAACTTCAGGACATTGTTGTCTCTTCAACCTGTGATGCCGCCACCACATTATCATGCCATCATAGATGTCGGAATGGCATGGAACAAGGTACCAGCGTGCAAGGCTTGGAGTGATTATGCCTTCAGTCTCTACAAATACATACTAAATTGCCATTCTCAAGCAGTGGCTTTTCACCAAATCAATGATATTCACAATGAAGAAACAATGATTGAAAGTACCAAATATCATGAGCAAAAACGTCGTATGCAGTCGTATGGGTTCATCCCAAACATTTACCTAGTTGCTGACCAGCAAAAGCCTACAGGGAATGCCTGGCATTCATTTCTGCCTAAGCCTGCAAACAAACAGGCTGCAACATTTCCTTCTGAATGAGTGGCAATCCTACGCGCATAATCCTGACTGGTATTACACCATGGATCTTGACTGCTATGATTTCACATCTGGCAAAAGCGATCCTCGATTCGAAGCACCATGTTCATGTGAAACTGATACCAGGGCGTTTTTCCAAGCAGCACAGTTTGCGGTTCTGATTCAATTGTTTTCGAGGACACAGATGTATGGGTTATTGCTTCATACATCAGTCACCTAACTGAACAGGATATGTATATGCACAAGAAGAAATCGGGAAATGGTACAGAATTCTACAACTGTCACTCACAAGACAAAGCCTGTGCTGCTCTTGGAGTATACACATTCACCGGTTGTTAACACAGTAGAAGGTTTCTTCGGCTTGGGGAAGGTCAAAGCAATGAAGCGCATTCTTCAGCCAAATATTATGACACACCCACAAATAATACAGCAACTTGGAGTTAACGAGAACTATCCGATTAGCTGTTCGTTCAATTGCAGTTGTTCACAATTAGGATCACCTACAATGACCCAGTGAGCAAACGATTGCGTGAAGCCCGAGCACGTGAATGGCGGCAGTTGCGATGTTACGATTCTGCCAGGCTGCCTCCAGAAGAAGACTCATTTAGACAACACTGTCATCGAAGTCACTTGCAAGCTTATGAATATAAGAATGCAAGGCTTGCAAAACGGCTGCTGCCGACTAACTTCGGATGGGAACAGCTCCAAGATGGATTGTGACCCATCACGCACACCATACCCTAACTTCCAAGTGGAGTCCAATTTCCTCCAACCAAACAAACCCTTGCAGGGGAATTTGTCGAAGAAATAGAAGAAGTCAATTCACCCGTTCATTATTCATCCATAGAATACAGCGACGCAGAGGAGGAATTCAGTGATTGACAGAAGGATATGTGACGTGGCTTTCACATGTTCAACGGACATAAAATTAATGATGCACATAGATTTCTTATTGATGCTACTACAGATACGTCTACCCTTTGAAGACATTATACAAATGACAATACCGGTATTTGATAATCAGTAATATTACACCATAAGTATACATTCATGAAAGACATAACAAAAATGCACCCGTTTCTTTTACCCTTTCACATTGGGACCAGTCACTTTGTAAAACATATAGAACGATGAAATACCTATCCAAAAGTATCTTAACCATAAAAATTGTCCTAGTTTGGGAGATTTTTCTATTTTCTCATTTAGTGAAGACTGGCCGCCATTTTTCAATATGGCGGCCAAATGCCAAAATTACAAAAATGACTCCCAAGCTAAATTTTATCCTTAGCATGTCAGAAATGGCACACCTGGCAGAGTAACAGGTAAGTTCCAGTCATCTATTGGAGAATATCAGGATACAAAGCTGCTAAGCATGGCTTTCGGATATACTTCTTTAATAAGTTCACAGACACGAAAAGTTTAATGAGCAATTTATTCATCAACAGGAATAATGAAATGGAAGCACGGAGCACAAATCTGTTAACTCTAGATGTGTGCGATTTTTAATTCATAATTTTCAAGTGTGGATGATTTTTCTTATTTTAAAGTAACAATTGGAAGGTGACAAATACGTAATGAGAATTCTACAACACCACAAATTTACAGTATTTTTCTTAATTTCATATACTTGCTTCATGAGAAACATTAACATGATCATACTTTCTTCCCAAATAGAAATGAGTTGTCACTACAAACATCCAAAGATCAGTGAGGGGTAATAATGATGATCATTTACAGGTTTCAAAGCTGAACGAAACCTCAGCAGCATAACCCGTAAGTCGTAGCGTGGTCTTGCCACAATCCTCCTAATCAGGAACCATAACATTTCATTTTTAATCATAATCTTTTTGTGAAACCAGTGCCAGACCCACAGGTCAACTTTCAAAATTACACCTAAAACATTATTTTCTCCACCCCCAGCAGGATGCAAGGTATATATCATTATTTAAATAGCTTCTAACAGAAGCAGGGTAAGAACTTCTACTCCAGTCAGCCGTAAGTGCTTATTATCTTAGTTACAAAGTTACTACTCAAATGAAAGATATCTTCCTAAAAGGCATCCCCAACATGTGTAACTGTATCTGTTTTGCAAGAGGACCAAGTGACTCAAGAATCAAATCAAACATAAATAAAATAAAGGTAATAGATTTAGATTTTTACTTCTTTAAGGAAAAAGCTTAAATCAATTTTAAAACATTCCGGTTCCAAACATGAACTACAAAGCCAAAGTGCTTCATAGCTACCATATATCATTGCTCTGGCACTATTCTTCACATATAAAAGGGAGGTCAAAGTAATAACCAAAAACTCTTGTTTTTGCAAAAATACCGAAAAAATTAAATTAAAGAAGCATAGAAATTACAACCCAATCCTAGTCTGACCAGTTGGCCTACAGAAAGTGTAGATGGAACTTCTCCAAAACGGCTTAGTTTACAAGACACTGCCGAACAACAATGTGATTGGGGAAAATCTACCTTTGCCACAAAAATACAGTGGTAGTGAAAAGTATTTAGGTATACCCAACTGTGAAAATGAGTAATGCCTGAAGAAGCAGATCTATTTAAAGAATGGACAAGATAAAATATGAAAGTTACACATTGGATGAAACTAATTTCTGGGGTTATTGTATAGGAATGCAAATGGTGATACCTTTCATTATAGGAATCATGCCTTCAAGCTATATTTATGTTCTTAGAAAAACAGATAAACTACAAATCATGAGCATATATGCACAAGCAGTGGAAGACAATTATGCAGAGATGAGTCAAATTGAGGATTGGGCATTAGCAAATATACTGTACAAATAAGGGGAGTATCAGCCATATCCAACTTATGCACATGACATACCAATTTATACTACCACAAATATGATGTGCATTCAAATTATGCTGAAATGGGCCTTGAAGAAATGCAGTCGGACCAAAAGTTATGACACTGAGAACACTGTATGATGAATAAGATTAGGAAGTAATAAGTTCATATTTGGTGATATGCCAGTGCCACCGAAGAAGCAATTAAGTGTTAAAAGGTAGCATGTAATCTGATCAAAAAGTAATGATACCAAGTTCTGATATATTCACTGTTTTTGAAACATTAGGTGAAGGAAGTAATTTTATATCCAACTAGAGTGCATATTTCAGTAGTTGAACCTGATAGTTCAGATCAGTAGCTTTATGATAAAACTAAAACCATCTAGTAGGTGTGGCTTGTCTAAAGCAGAAAAAATTTCCCAGACAATGGTTACCAAAAAAGCGTAAGGGAAGAAATACCATAGACAGAATGCCACCTGAGTAAGTACTGACACAAGCAAGGATTTATTCAGTTTCCTCAGTAAACTAGCAAGGTCCTAAATTGATCATTTCAGACAGCACAAGAAGAACTGACTCTGCTGCATGTGTTGACATCCAGTTGAAAGATGTTTGAAAATCCAAACCCTATATGCATGGAAAACATTGCATGGAAGATTTTTGTATTACACCTTCTGAAGAAGGAGACAAAGCTCAATTGACACTACGAAGCAAATTAATGAGTGTCCATTACAAATCATGAACGTGAACTGTTAAGATTCTTTTTAATCCGTTGTAGCAGAGGCACAAGGATGATGACCAGAATGGCATACAACTCAACACATTTAGTATCATTACTTTGTGATCAATCTTTCCATATTTCATAACGTGGAACAGAGAATGGATTCAAATTTGAATACAAAATATAATATTTAGTAAATACATAAAGGGAAACTGAAGGTTGTGTCCAAATGCACTATCCTGAAACAATATGGAAG
This sequence comes from Meconema thalassinum, assembly GCA_946902985.2. Classification (NCBI taxonomy): domain Eukaryota; kingdom Metazoa; phylum Arthropoda; class Insecta; order Orthoptera; family Tettigoniidae; genus Meconema; species Meconema thalassinum. Next base: position 594,901,851 of record OX336388.2, on the reverse strand, counting down.
ACAAGAGAATGAAGAACGAAGAAACGCCTGAAAGGCATCAGCTTACCTTTTAGAATCCTCTTCTTTCTTTAAATCTCCATTCCCCTTATCGTCTTTGTCCTTTTGAGCATCTTTGTCATCCTTTTTCTCAGCTTTACTCCCAAACTTGGAGCCCGATGCAGGGCGGTTTTTACCTATAGGACTGCGATAACCTTGACCACCCGATTTCCGCTCGGGACCACCCTTGGAAGAGGTGAGATGACGACCCTGCATGGTTAGGTCGCGAATGTGATTACTCATCTAGTAGTAGTCAGATGCAGATGAGAAGTGCATGTATTGAAATTAGCATAATATAATGATGTTCAGCAACCAATGGAATGATTGCAAATGCCGTGCTGACATCAGAAGGAAGAAGTGGATTCAGTAACACAAATCTAGAAACAGCTTTCCAGAATAACTCAGTAGGATAAACATTGTAGATTACAGGACAATATACTTGAATCAGTTAACTGTCAATGGAGTACATTAGTTCAAATGGCATAAAGATATTTGTACATCACTGGGAAAAGTGAAATAGAAATATGGGAGGAATAATAGAAATTCTCTCAGTAATCATGTAAATGCTGATAGAATTCAGGGTACATCTACTTCTTTTTTAAATGAGGTACTATCGTACCAAGAAATCAATTTTAAATAACTTTATTAAATATCAAACAACTCTACTCAGCACGGAAGAATGCTGAATAATTATATCACCACGATAACTTAGTAAGTGCTAGATATGGAAATTTTAACACAGCTGTATGTGGATACACCAACATATCAGTAAAAGTTCGCCTTTATTGCAGTACACACATCCACAAAGCGGCAGATGTGAAAAAATGATAAATGTACTTAGGTGTTCCGTGGAATAATTTTCAGAAAATCCAGGTAATATACATGCATCATCCATTGAGTTCATCGTAAACTACGAATGAAGTCTTTAGCACACCATAGCCAAGAGGACAAAACTACAACAGATGACACAAGATATATCTGTGTGAAGGATTCAGCAAAATTTATGTGAAAGTAAATTCTTGATGTTAACAAACCACTTGGAAACTTGGTAACAGCCTTTGTAAGGGCAACTGAAGGTGTTTATTTATTTGTTCATATGCCCAGGTCTGTACACCGAAGATGAGAAGACTGAACTTTAGAAAAGTGTGTATATGGGTAGAGTATGCCCTGAATAGGTTTTCTAGTATCCATGCTTTGACCGACCCACAAACTTAATATAAGCTTAACATTTAGTATTATGATGCTCCTAACTTTATTTGAAAAGAAAAAAAAATGAAAATACTGGAAGCCCTTATTAATTGATACAAGACTAAAAAAATAATTATAATAGTTCAGTGTTCCACACAAGGAATATCATGAGAATTGTGAACACAGACAATATTTACCTTGCCATATGGCTCTGTACGTCTTTGGTCCATACGCCCACTGCGCCTGTTTTGACCTCTGTCTTGATAGCGCCCCTGATCCTGACCGAAGCCAGACTGGCGATAGCCAGCATTCATATTTCCCACTTGCCCAAGAGCGCCCAAACTCAAAAGAGATGGAACCTAAGCACACACAAAACACAGTTAACATGGAGAAAAAAATAGTTTAGATTTTTCATTTTCCTCCAACTCTGATGAAGCCGATAACTTCAATTGAGGGACCATGAGAGAAGCTTAATCCATGGTTCACATAGCAAGTAAATTGAATACAATATTGAGAATCTGATTTTACTACTACTACCTAGACCAGGCCACGCCAACGCGAGCACTCAATGCTTGCGCGCCCCGGTGCCGCTCGGTGCAGCACTGTTGCTTTTCTCCTTCCACCCCTCTTCTCCACAGTCAAGACTTGGATGATGGGCAATGGATCACTGACCTCGCTTCCATGAAAGACATCACGGGGTATTTCAATGATTTAAATATCTCGTTGCAAGGTAAAAATAAATTAATCCGTACTATGTGTGACCGTATTGAAAGTTTCAAATTGCTGCTTGTGCCTTTTAAAAGTCAGCTTCAAGAAGGAAACAGGGACAATTTCCATCTCTTAAATCCTTGAATGTAAGTACTTATGAACACATCGGTAAGTACACAAAAGCGTCACAGTCATTGCATAAAGAATTTGAAGATATGTTTGAAGAAATAAAACCAGTAAAACCGGCACTCAAAAGTTTTTATGGCACCTTTTTCGGTGCGCCCAAGTCTCCAAGTTGAGGTGATAAAACTACAGGGCGATTCAATTTTGACAGACCGCTATTACCATTACAATGATTTTATTTTATAAAGGCGTTATGGAACAAGAATTCCCGAGGATTCATGCCCTTGCCCTGAAATTTGTTGCTATGTTCAGAACAAATGTTTTCAATTATGAATATTAAAAAAACAATAACAAGGTCAAGTTTGTCTGATGCTTCCTTGGAAGTTATACTCCGGATTGCAACTGCCAAAACGATTGTTCCAAATATCGGAAAATTAGTGGCTTCAAAGAGATGCCGAAGATTAACAAAGAATGTTGAAAATTAGTGCAAAATCAGGAGCCCAATGAAACTATTATTTCTGTCTGTACACAAAATTGGCATTATTATTATTTGTTTTCATACCGGTATGCCGCCTGACGCGCATTTATTTGCTCAGCCCCATTCACCGAACAACAACACGACTCTCGCCTCGCTAAGCGCTGCTACTACACGTTCCTCTCCTACCACTGCGACAACAGTGCTGTGTCTGCCGCTACAGCAGATTACCGGTGCTTTTGCCGGTGCTGGTGCTCGCGAAGCTCCTGAGTTGGCATGGCCTGACCTAGACTATTGTTAAATAAGCACATAGGAATTGAAACTAGGAAGAAATTTATTAAAACCTTTGTTCGTAGCATGCTAACTTACGGATGTGAGACCTGGACTTTGGGAAAACAAGCCCAATCAAGAGTAGAAGCTGCTGAAATGTGGTTCTGGAGAAGACAAGGACGAGTTGGAGGGAAAAGAAGGACCAATGAACAAATCTTGGACGGCGTTAAGGAGAAATGGACATTACTTTATTCATTAGAGCAGAGGAAAACTAAATTTCTTGGACATGTCTTACAGTATGACACCTTTATCCAGATTGTCTTCGAAGGCAAGGACCTAAGAAAAAAATCGAGAGGAAGACCGCATTCCTCATACCTTAGAAACGAAATCACTCAGCTGGGTTTTGCTTATTAAGTCACGATGAAGAGAACTGCTGAAGATTGTGGGCTGTCGCAGCAGCGACAAGCCCTTAGATAATGATGATGACATTAGCCAACTAATGGCAACACTGAGTTCTGCTGCACGGCTGAAAGCAACGGGAAACTACAGCCGTATTGCTCTTATCGAGGATATGCACCTCTCTTGCATAATTATGTGTGATGATGGCCTCCTCCCTTGTAAAATTCCAATCCGGAGGTAAACTAGTCCCCCGTTCGGATCTCCGGGTGGGGACTACTCGAGAGGTGGTCAACATCACAGAAGTGACAAAGAGGAAATCTGACATTCTACGGATCGGAGCATGGAATGTTAGAATTCTGCTAGGCAGTGGAAGGTTAGAAAACTTAGAAAGGGAAATGGATAGGTTGAAGTTGGATTTGCGCTGGCAGGAAGAACAGGACTTTTGGTCAGGAGACTATAGGGTCATTAGCACTAAATCAAACAATGGCCAAGCAGGGGTTGGTTTCATATTGAGTAGGAAACTTGAGACAGCAGTATAGAAAATTGACTGAAATTAGGAAAAGTAGACAAAGCTTATCGAAGGATTAAGAATACTTTTGGAGAAAAGAAGACTTAAGTGCTGTAATATTAAGGACACAGATGGAAGCCCCTAACAGATAGGGAAGAAAAGGTTGAGAGATGGAAAGCTTACATAGAGTGTTTGTATAAGGGAAATGAGTTTGAGAATCATGTAATCGAAAGAGAAGAGGAAATTGATGAGGATGCGAAAGGGGATTTAATATTGAGATCAGAATTTGACAGAGCATTGGAAGACTTAAGCAGGAACAAAGCACCAGGCATAGATGATATACAGAGTTGCTACGCTGCATAGGAGATGAAGGTCTGATCAGGTTATTTCACTTGGTGTGTAGGATTTATGAGACAGGTGAGGTACCCCCTGATTTCAAGAAGAATGTTATCATCCCTATACCGAAGAAAGTGGGAGCTGACAGATGTGAAGATTACCGTACAATCAGCTTGATTATTCATGCTTCCAAGATCCTGTCTAGAATAATTTAAAAGAGGAGTGAAAGCCAGATAGAAAGGGAGTTGGGTGAAGACCAGTTTGGTTTCAGGAGAAATGTAGGAACAAGGGAAGCTGTACTAAGTCTTAGGCTGATTTTGGAGGGTAGAATAAGGAAAGATAAGAGAACGTTCATGGCATTTGTAGACTTAGAAAAGGCTTTTGATAACGTTGATTGGACTAAATTGTTTGACATTTTGAAATGTATTTGAATAAAGTACAGGGATAGGAGGGTGATCTACAATCTATACAGAAACCAGACAGCAGTGATTCGAGGTGAAGGACATGAGAGAGAAGCTGATATTCAGGCTGCAACTTAATCACCCATACTTTTCAATCTTTACATTGAACAAGCATTTCAAGTGGGAGTGAAGATTCAAGGAGAAATGGTATCAACTCGGAGATTTGCTGATGACAGTCATCTTGGCTGACACGCTTGAGGATTTGAATGAGTTTTTGAATGGTATGGACTGTCTTGAGGAAAGAATTCATGATGAAAATTAATAAATTTAAAACAAAAATATTGGAATGCTGCCGAAATAAATCAGAAACCTCTATGGACATCAAATTGGCAGGTGAAAAGCTGAAGGAAGTAAAGAGACTTCTGTTACTTAGAAAGAAAAGCAAGCTTGTAGTTTAACGTGACCGTTAATCGCGAGATCATGAGCCACGGGACCTCCTTTTTACGTGGAATCCGAACCACAGGACATGGCATTTCACTTCGAAAATCTCACATGCATTGACCGGGAATCGAACCCGGACCACCTTGGTGAGAGGCATACAGCTAGACCGCTGAGCCACCACGCCCCCTACTTAGAAAGAAAAATAACCAGTGATGGATGAAGCAAAGAGGATATAAAATGTAGCTTGGCTCAGGCAAGGAAAGCATTTCTACAAAAAAGGAATCTGTTGACTTCAAATATAGATTTAGGTATTAGGAAGTCATTTTTGAAAGCCTTTGACTGGAGCTTGGCACTCTATGGAACTGAAGCTTTGACTATTGGTGCAGCAGAAAAGAGGAGAATTGAAGCGTTTGAAATGTGGTGTTACAGGAGACTGATGATCAGATGGGCAGAAAGGGTTACGAACGAAGAGTGGGAGAGGAGAGATGAAACGATTAGCTCAGGACAGGGAGGTTTGGAGGGCTGCATCAAACCAGTCAAAAGACTGAAGACCCGAACAGCAACGATGACCTAGACTGGTGAACGACAAGAAATAATGGGATAACATAGTTGAAAAATCACTGGCTATTTTGGAATTATTTCTGAAATTTAAAACAAAACTGGAATTATCAGACGGTAAGTGAAATCAGACAAGGCATCACAAACTATGACTTTGCCTGATGCTGCATCAGCTCCTGGCTATACACAAACAAGTAATTAAAATCCAGCAATTTTTCTATGTTTCTGCTGTGTCTTTTGATAGGGTTTCGCCTAGGTCAGGGTTTCGCCTAGGTCATCAAGTCAGGCTTATCAGCGGGCTCTTGGTATCTAAAACTACATACAAGTTAATGGAATTTTTAATGAATCTTTTCTGATAGTAGTGAATCTTGGTTACCAGTAAAACAATCTCGTGAGGAGGAATGAAGTACTGGGAACAATGAAGCACTTTCTTTCCACTACCACTTTTTGGTACATTCAAGGAAATATATGTGCATCAATATGGAGAGAAACCAAGCCACACTTCGAGACATAATTGTGGAGAAATTTTCAGAAATTCAGAATGCAAAAACAGTACAAGAAAACTGAAATAACCACCACCTATATATTTTAGGTAGCAGAGAAGTGAACAGAAATGCACACTAAACACTTATACAATAACTCTGCCAATAATGGTGAAAATGAAGATGGGATTGGATACGAAACTGAAGCAGAAAGATGGAGTCATTGTGAAAGTTCTCCATGAGACACTTGTGCTGTTGATTAATGGGAAGAAACTGCTAATTACATGTTCTCTCCAAAAAGGACAACAAATCCTGGGAAAACTTCTAGTAGATTAGTATTTTGAACTGTGTACAATAATCATTATTTCATTTAATAAGCTGGAAAAGGCCTATAGACTGACTCAGGACATCTGTAACGAAATGTCTATCGCGCAATCTTAAACTGAAGCACTACACTATAGTCATCCGACCGGAAGCCAGGTATGCCATAGAGTGCCTGTCAATGAACAAAAGATTCTCGATTGACACATTGAACGTCAGAGAGGGAAGAATTCTCAGAAATATTTTAGAACCAATACTAGAAATGGGGAATACGGAGACATCACAACTCTGAGCACTACGTACAAATAAAGATGCTTTCCGACTGTGCCAGGAAAAGAAGGGTAGCATTTTCAGGCCATGTGACAAGATTGTATCCTAATAGACTGGCCAACCAACTACTGGTGAAACAAGGAGTCCGTACCATTTGACTGACTGAAGCTGAGAAAGACATTGAAGAACAGGAACTATCAGGACTACAAGACAAACTGAGAGACATATTCTGAATCCATGGTTTTCAGGTAAGCCTCTAAAGGAAGGCACCCTTTGGTCAGAGGAAATAAAAGGAAATACACCGGGAAAGATGAGTCAGTACTGGGCAAAACTAAACCCCAACAGTTGAACAAGTGGTACCCAATAGGCCCATCCGAATGAAGGAAGCCAGATAATACCAACCATGATAGCTATGCAAGCTAAGGGGGAGGGAGGGGGGGGGGGAGGCCATAGGGTCAGGCAATCTCCAGACTGAGTATATGAATGGGTTAATCTCCAGACTGAGTATATGAATGGGTTAGAAGTTAATGTAAAAATGGTCCAGTTAGTTATTGTTTTAAGGGGCAGAGCTACGAGGTCACCTGCCCCTAATATGGTCCAGAATGACTAATTCACTCATTTCAACAACATTCCTTTTTTCCGTGTGTTATATACCATCAATACCGCAGGACAAAACAAGTTCCAATCAGGCAAATGATCTTGTACTTAAAATTACTTCCTTTTGCTATCCTTCCTGCTAACAAACCCGCCTATTCTGTCTAACAAGCGGCTGAAAATAATGCACATGGCTGGTTACATCAAGTGCTTAAAACTACCCAGTTAAGAGGTAAGGGGAGTTCCAATGGCCTATCTTCTTAATGTTAATAATTTATAACAACTTCATGTTCTTTTTCATAGAAACTACTGGGTAGATTTAGATGAAATTTTATTTCCATACTTAGTGATCATTTCATAGTACTTTAACACGGGCGATCGATGTTTCTACTATTGTGACCATAATATTTTTTTTATTTAATCTCGAATTTTTGGTTTTAAAAAAATTCAAAATATATCAATTTTTTTTCGGAATGTATTTCAGCTAGAAAAAAATCCTGTGTTAAAATCTCATTTACAAGCCAAAATTTGAGACTTCTGTGATAAGTGACAACTGGAAAAAAAAAGTAACATTTATGTGCAAAACAAGTTCTGAGAAAATGCCATTTAAAGTTTAGTACCAGGTGAGGTACCTCTTCTGGTATAGCTAGTGCATCCCTGGACCATAAGAAAGAGGGGCTATCAGGATCCTCCTCTCTTCAAACTATCTGGATCCCGTTAAATAATTTAGGAGATATTGTGAACAGGTAGAATAGTATGGACGCCATGTTGGTTTTCTGCTCACCATGCTCATGCGCATGAGAAAGTGCATATAAGCACTATTCAATGTGTGATTTGTTTAAATACACCCCAAACATTGATTGAAATTAAGTTCAATGCTATCCGTTCATAATTAAGGGAAGATGGAACTTCTAAAGAGTGATAAAGTGAATACTGAATATTAACTAGAAAAAGTGAATACTAAATATTTTAAAAAGAAAGCCAACTTACTTGGTTTTGTTGTTGCTGTGGTCTGAGAAGTGTTGATAGCAAATTACTAGCAATTGCTAGTTGAGCTTCAGGAGATGAAAGCTGAGAAATCAGATTGCCAGTCTGTGGGGGAGTAGGTAAAAGACCAGCAACCCCAGACCTCATACCTCCGGGAACCATTCCACCTTCCCAAGGGTTTACGTTCATTTGATTTCCAGAACGTCCTCCATAATTACCCATTTGGTAAGAGGACCTGTTATCACGGCGATACCCTCTGTTCTGAGACATCCTTCTTTATAGTTCAAACCTGAAATTTTAAGAAAGCAAAAATGACTTACTGCTTGTAACAAGTTAACAATAACTGACAAAAATCCAATAAAAATAAACCTAGTGTTACATCCCACATCATGGTGTAGTTCTCAATGATAAGGCGGCAATACAATACCAAAGAAATTATGAAATACTTTATAAAATTGAACTTTTATAAAAGTCATACAAAGCAACGATCACACCATTACACGACATCAAATATTTTATCTTAGTTCTGCAAAATGGATGATGCGGACAGTTCCTTGTTCACTTATAACTGTATTACGGTAGTTGAAATTCTGTAGTGGCAATACCAGTAGGCTATATAACAAACTGAAAGATAAAGTACGTCTACAAGTTAAACCAGGGGTCGCTAAAGTGACAAGAAAGATATTTATACGAGTAAACCTTGGTGAACGAGCTGCAGTAGGACGACTTCAAAAATTACCCTAATATTTAATTACAGTGAAACCCCTAAATAATATTTGGCCTGGGACCTGCAGATTTGAGCCTTAAATCGAGGTGAACTTTAAAAAGGGGTTTGATGATGATGATAATAATTGTTGTTTTAAGGGGCCTAACATCGAGGTTATCGGCCCCTAATGATCTGGGTGATAGCGAAAATGATAATTTTCGTTCTGGTTTCCGTTTCATTAAGTGAGACGGAAAATACTTACAAAAAGGAACTCAGATTGAAACAACTCACAAAACGTTCTTACAAAAGGGAATTTAGAACGAAAAGATTCACAAAAGGAATAGATTGAAAAATACCCACAAAATGAAGACTAGGTTCAAAATACGTACAAAATGCAATGTAGCGTTGAAATACTTTCAAAATGCAACTGAAATTCAAAATACTTACAAAATGCAAACGAGATCGAAATTATGTACAAAATGCAATTGAGATTCAAAATACTTACAAAATGCAATTGAAATTGAAAATACATGATGCGATTCAGATTGAAATATCCCAGTTCCAATCCAAATTAGTCACAAAGTGCAATTAAAATTCAAAATACTTACAAAATGCACGGTAGATTCAAACGACTCATGTGGATTGACAATACTTACAAAATGCATTTTAGATTGAAAATACTTGACAAAATGTATTTTAGATTCAAAATACCCACAAAATGCAATTAAGAATCAAAATATGTGCAAAATGCCCACCAAACAAAATGCAATTTAGATTCAAAATTCGTGCGAAATGCGGTTTTGGTTGAAAATACTTACAAAATGCAATTGAAATGCAAAATTCTCACCAAAAGGCCCGGCTACCTGCATTGAAAGACTTACCAAAAAGCAATTTAGATTGTCAATCGTTACAAAATGCAATTAAAGTTGAAAACAATCGCGAGATGTAATTTAGATCGAAAAAACTTACAAAATGCAACGTATAGTAAAAATACCTTTTAAAAAAATCGCTAAAAGGGAATTTAGATACACTGTGAATCAAGTAACAAAAACAGTGCGTGAATCTTAAAGAGAGAAGTAAATATAATGAAAAGAGGAGAGGAGTGGAGAGGAGAGGAAAGGGGAGAGAGAAGAAGGTCCACCCCAAAGGTAAGGGACAAAAGGGGAAAACCCCAGCTCAGAAATCCCTCGGGGTCGCCAACCCCGAACTCACCAGCCTTGAGCCCCTGAGGGTGTAGCATTATCTACGGTGCACCAGAAGTGGTGGGGCTACATACACCCTGCCTCCTTAAGGGCCTTGAGCACGAAGGCAGGAGTTAAAAGGAAAAGAAAAAGAAGGCTGACCCCTCACAGAAGGAGGGTATCAGGAAAGATGAGACAAGGGTCAATTAAGGCAGGAAAGTGAAAGACTCCCTAGGCCTCGGATAACCTAATACCGTCGGGGTCGGAAGAGAACAAGAGTTGACCAAGGGAGGTCGACAGGAAAGAAGACAGAGAGGAGCCCGGCACAAGTAAGTGGAAGCAATGCCGGACTCAGCTGGGGTCCCGTGGTCGCCAACCCCATACCTGCCAACTTTTGAAAAGGGCTATCAGTAAAACTCACGCGCGACAAAAAATCGAACGATTTTCGATATACCCCCGGCTTGACGAAAATAATAATACTTCTGGGCTACAAAATACAATAATTCATGCTTTAAACAGGATACTTCAATGAAATCATATCTACTTACATGATTTGTAGATGAACATAACAATCCAGAATAAATCCATGTTAATCAGCAGCAGGCGTGGTGAATATTGGTTTGGAGCACACATAACAGGACTTCCTTGATAGATTAAGATGATATACGATAATTGAAAAAGGCTTTACACAATAAAACTTGTTTAACGTAACACAGGCAAGAAATAATATAATACACACTGCAAATCACATGCTAGTTCGACTTTAAAGTCATGGTTGTGGTCTTTTTAGCTTCCTGCAAAAAGTCATGAGAAAATGTTTTGTCATAACAGCGACCAGAACTCCTGGTCTTCAAAATAGAAATAGACTCCAGAGATTCATTGGACATGGATGACCTGAACTGTGTTCTATTTTTCTTCACACGGCTAAAAACACGTTGACATTCTGCATTGCTATGGGGTATGGTGAGAACAGAGAGCATTACTCTAGAAATTCGGTTATACTTAAGAAGTCTATCGGCTCCACGAATTCTTGATATTTGTGCCCAACTGGAATCACTTGCAGCATCTTGATGTGCAGCCGAAGTGTCATCTACCTGAAGAGCTGTGAACTGCCTCTGAAGCTCATTCACCACCTCATCTGTAGTTTCATTCTCTTCCTTGCATAACATGATAGGAAACTTTTCCAAGAAAAAACGAATGGAAGAAAACTGTGCATCTTCAATTTTGTCTAACCTAGCAACTTGAGCATTCTTTAACACGTCATCCTTGAGTGGAAACTTGTTGATGATGTAGTCACAGGCAGTACAAAAGTAGTTTCTCACTGATGGAAAGAAAAGGGATTTATCTGTATCCGGTCCGTTCTGAAGGCACTTAACAACTTCAGATGATGCATTTTTTGCCATTTTATTTACAAAGCATGTCGTTTTCGTGCGACCACAACTATATTTCTTTGCAACTTCTGATATAAAGCACCAGCATGATCAGCCGCACTTAAGGGCACATTGTGTTCCACCAAAAAGGAAGTAAACAGACACTCGGCCCTAATTACGTCACTGTCAACGTGAAGAAAGAATATGCATATGGTAGAAATAAAAAACACACACACACGTGGAACGAATGTAATTAGTCCAAGGAATACAGGAAACTACGAAGTTATAGCACAAAAACTCGAACGCTTCATTAAAATATGCCATAACCTTAAAAGACGAAAACATTCAAGGAACGCCAACTTCGCGAACAATGAACAACTCACGTGGTCAAAGAATATGGTTTAAATCGCAACGAGCGAACGGAGCGGAACAAAGAATATGCGAAGAACATGGAAGAACGGTTATCCCGGCTTCAAATTCAATTACAATGAAGACACTAACATCACACGGTTAAAAGTACGAATCATATCAAAGAACGAGTTATCGACTATCGTGGACTTGCCTTCGACCCACGCAAACAATCGATTGTACGGAAGTGGGCGGTATTATCGAATGTAAATTATCTTTTCAAATTTTTGTCCGCGAAATCGTAAAATGACACCGTTTATCCGTAAAACCGTAAAATGCTGCAATTTCCGTAAATTTTACGGATAAACCGTAAAAGTTGGCAGGTATGCAACCCACACCCACTAGATGTGAGCCCCTGGGGGGAAATAGGGGTTTTGTGGGAAAATACAATGTAATGCCCTTTTATGGTGAGTTTAACATTGATACACTACTATATTGACTACATATGCACAAATTACTCTTCCATACGAGTTCAATACAAAAGTACAGTATTTATATATCATGATTAAATAAAACGTTTTCGAAGTATCACATTCTACTGTGGTACTTGATGCGTTTTTTCAAAAGACGGCTGCCACTGCCTCTAAATCTTTACAATATTTAATTCTGCCAGTATTCGTCTGAACTGTCACAGATTCGATTAGCACTGGTTTCCTGTGGAATCTCGAGATTTTAACTACTTTCAAAAATTGACATATCAGGAAAACGTCCATATTTTCTGACAGAGGTTTTTAATTGTAGGGAATATCTTATTTGTGTAAAATTCATGGATAGTTTGTCATATTGAACCCAAAATAAAATATAGTTGGACTTAGGTTCCGGCCCAACATACTGCTTCTTCCTTGACCTGGGTGACATTTACATCATTCTCCCGTGAAGTGGCTCCTCTTCTCTTCACTGAGGACACTGATAATTCAAGACAATCTGCCACTTTCTGATACACAGGAAACCTCTTATCCTCTTACATCCCGCCCTCACTTCGGAAGAAATAAACGGCACTGAAAACTAGCGCAAGTTCACCCTCATCCAGTGGTGGTCTTGGACGCACCTGGAACTGATGTGGCCAACATGCAGTAAAAAGTAAGACTGAAAATAGCATGCGGACAAAGCCAGATCACTCTGATTCCATTACACAACAACTAGTTCCATGAAGAACTAAAGCCTAATTTCATATAGGCTAATCTACTTATCGTCCATGAAACGGCAATACGTCGTATCCCACAAGACATCAATTTTACAGGGGAAACAAAAAACATTGCAGGACTTCAATAGTACATCCTAAATATATTATGAAAGTGTTAAATTGATTCATTCTGGTTTTGTTTGACTGCTACAATGCCAGAATGGAGTTTTTTACTTTTTTCTTGAATATATGTGGGTTATGACAGTTTGAATCAATCAATTTGTACAGAATGTGGGTTGCGACGTTTTGCATGTTGGTACTTTCCTACAGATTTACTGTTGTCACACAAAATATAAAAGCTAATAACAGTTAATAATTGGATATTCTATACACATACTGCTTAAAATAAAGTGGATAAATAATAAAATTAAATTTTATTGAAAATGAACTAATGTACTGTATCCAAGATCCTCTGAAGGTTACTATGTGAACATAATAGGCTAATATTATTTAACCATAGTCAGTAATTAAGAGTTTCTTTCAAATAAGAGAATGAGTATTAAGTAAGTAGACTATGCCGGGCCCGTGGTGTTGGGGTAGCGAGCCTACCTTTGGCCCGGAGGCCCCGGGTTCGATTCCCGGCTCCGTCAGGGATTTTAGAAACTGACGGGAGGGCTGGAACGGGGTGCACTCAGCCTCGTGAGGACAATTGAGTAGCTGTCTGACAGTGAGGCAGCGCCCCGATCACGAAAACCAAGATTAACGGCCGAGGGGACCCGATGCGCTGATCACGTGTCACCCCAATATCTGCAGGCCAAATGGCTGGGCAGCGGTCGCTTGGTAGGCCTAGGCCCTTCGTGGGCTGTAGTGCCAGGGGTTTTTAAGTAGACTATTCATTGATTAACTAGCAAAATAACACAAAGCAAAAATATACCTACAACTTCACAAATTACAGATTATATCGCATTGCTCCTTAAGGAAAGTGTTCATTCTAAGAGTTTTCTCTACACATCAGGGGCAAACACATTTTAGAAACCTAGTCTGCACAATAGAAATAACAAGAGAACATACATTACGTAACTAGTAGCAATCTTTTGCACCCGTACTTTTAAGTCAATCACGTCATTTAATCATGAGGGAGTGAATCGTAGGAGGCATGGCAGTCTTTTGGAAGACTGATTTCAACTGCTGCATGTGATAATACTTCAGGGGAGAAATTTTCCGGGCTTCGGTGTGGAGTGAAGGTCTTTTCTTTAGTTTTCGTTCTATTGTGCTGTGGACTGAATCACATTTTAATTACGTGTGCCCCTTTCCAGAAACTTTTGCCCGATTGCCAGTTTTTGATGACATGGTCTAGCAAAGCATTTGCTATAATACTGTTCCTGTTTTGATATGTGCACTCATCACCATACCTGCCAACTTTTGAAAAGGGCTATCAGTAAAACACACGCGCGACAAAAAATCGAACGATTTTCGATATACCCCCGGCTTGACGAAAATAATAATACTTCTGGGCTACAAAATACAATAATTCATGCTTTAAACAGGATACTTCAATGAAATCATATCTACTTACATAATTTGTAGATGAACATAACAATCCAGAAGAAATCCATGTTAATCAGCAGCAGGCGTGGTGAATATTGGTTTGGAGCACACATAACAGGACTTCCTTGATAGATTAAGCTGATATACGATAATTGAAAAAGGCTTTACACAATAAAACTTGTTTAACGTAACACAGGCAAGAAATAATATAATACACACTGCAAATCACATGCTAGTTCGACTTTAAAGTCATGGTTGTGGTCTTTTTAGCTTCCTGCAAAAAGTCATGAGAAAATGTTTTGTCATAACAGCGACCAGAACTCCTGGTCTTCAAAATAGAAATAGACTCCAGAGATTCATTGGACATGGATGACCTGAACTGTGTTCTATTTTTCTTCACACGGCTAAAAACACGTTGACATTCTGCATTGCTATGGGGTATGGTGAGAACAGAGAGCATTACTCTAGAAATTCGGTTATACTTAAGAAGTCTATCGGCTCCACGAATTCTTGATATTTGTGCCCAACTGGAATCACTTGCAGCATCTTGATGTGCAGCCGAAGTGTCATCTACCTGAAGAGCTGTGAACTGCCTCTGAAGCTCATTCACCACCTCATCTGTAGTTTCATTCTCTTCCTTGCATAACATGATAGGAAACTTTTCCAAGAAAAAACGAATGGAAGAAAACTGTGCATCTTCAATTTTGTCTAACCTAGCAACTTGAGCATTCTTTAACACGTCATCCTTGAGTGGAAACTTGTTGATGATGTAGTCACAGGCAGTACAAAAGTAGTTTCTCACTGATGGAAAGAAAAGGGATTTATCTGTATCCGGTCCGTTCTGAAGGCACTTAACAACTTCAGATGATGCATTTTTTGCCATTTTATTTACAAAGCATGTCGTTTTCGTGCGACCACAACTATATTTCTTTGCAACTTCTGATATAAAGCACCAGCATGATCAGCCGCACTTAAGGGCACATTGTGTTCCACCAAAAAGGAAGTAAACAGACACTCGGCCCTAATTACGTCACTGTCAACGTGAAGAAAGAATATGCATATGGTAGAAATAAAACACACACACACACGTGGAACGAATGTAATTAGTCCAAGGAATACAGGAAACTGCGAAGCACGAAGTTATAGCACAAAAACTCGAACGCTTCATTAAAATATGCCATAACCTTAAAAGACGAAAACATTCAAGGAACGCCAACTTCGCGAACAATGAACAACTCACGTGGTCAAAGAATATGGTTTAAATCGCAACGAGCGAACGGAGCGGAACAAAGAATATGCGAAGAACATGGAAGAACGGTTATCCCGGCTTCAAATTCAATTACAATGAAGACACAAACATCACACGGTTAAAAGTACGAATCATATCAAAGAACGAGTTATCGACTATCGTGGACTTGCCTTCGACCCACGCAAACAATCGATTGTACGGAAGTGGGCGGTATTATCGAATGTAAATTATCTTTTCAAATTTTTGTCCGCGAAATCGTAAAATGACACCGTTCATCCGTAAAACCGTAAAATGCTGCAATTTCCGTAAATTTTACGGATAAACCGTAAAAGTTGGCAGGTATGCATCACTGTATATCATTATTTCCTTATAATTTGCAGTGGTATTTGAGGTAATCAATACTCATAGTTGCAAACGTTGATACTGACAAATCGGTATAGATTTCGCTGAACCAATAGCACATACAGTGATGTGCAATTAGGTTAAAAACTGCCATTACTTTATGGCATGTTAATTTGGTTTTATAATAGAGCACTAGCCTGAATGCATACTGCAACCTTCACTGCTTTTAAGTCCATGATAATTACAGTGCACTGTTTCTGTGCAGCAAGAGTTGTATTGACTTCCTTTTCTTTCCGTGCTCTATCTATCCTAATTTTGTGCTGGATCCAGTCTTCTTCAGAAAGGTTACCTGCACACATGTCACATGGGACAAGTCCATGAAAAGTGAGCCAACAAGTAATTTTTAATTTTTTTTTTATTAAATTTGTTTTATTGATATTTGGACTCATAAATTCACATGGCATAAGCGATTTTAAAAAATTTTGCAGTGTTTTTCACCTACGTTGTTACATACACATGCTGGTTGATATAGGACTGGTTTTTTAAAGATCTTTGTTTGTAAAAAAAAAAACAATATAAACAGTTGGCAGCCTGGGAAACATGTGAATCGAGTCTACAACATTATATGAACTTCTGATACTACTTTCATTTAAGTATAGGATTTAATGTGTTATTAATATTTTTTGTAAGGCATTGCAGCTTGTAACACCCGTAACAAAATACATGTAAACGTTTAATTATCAACAAGGTGAAATGTTTGTTTACAAAAACCTTCTGTGAAAGTGAGGTTATGTTCTTTTCAAACATCAAGATTATAAATTTGAGGTGTTAAAAGTTTATTACACCTGAAATTTGGTGTTACAGGTGTTAGAATATAACAATGAAACACCCGTAACATGAACTAAAATATTTTTCTTTGCTCACAACTAAGCTATTTGTATATTTTAACAGGTAGGTACTCATCATTGTTAAGTAATTGGTCATAAACAATTAAAAATCCAGTTTTATATTTAAATTGGGACTTCTATGTCAGTTCTCATGGCAAAGGAGCTATGGATGGAATTGGTGGCACGGCCAAAAGAAATGTCTGGACAGCTGTAAAATCAAGGAATGTTTTAATTGATAATGCCGAACACTTTCACCAGTATGTTGACCAAGTCTTCAAAACAAAAATTAAGTCATTGTACATCGACAAAGAAAATGTCGAAAAATGTGTACCTTTCTTGAACAAGAGATGGGAGAAAGTCGGCCCCATAACAGGAGTTCAAATTTGCCACCATTTTCGCCCTTAAGATGATCAAGATCTTCTAATTTCTAAAACTGCAACTTCCTTGATGAAGAGAGTTCCAATTTTCTTAAACTTAGATGAAGCTCTAGGAGCCAAGAGGAGTCTGAAATTTAACGAGGTCTACACTGACTCGGAACTGTCCGACTATGAAAATGACGACCCTTCCCGACAAGAAATTTCCTGCATTTCTGAGGGCATAAAAGTAAAAGACTTTGTCGTGCTGGTATATGAGGGAGAGTATTTCCCAGGACAAATATCTGAGGTTAAACTGGACAGTGACCATCCTCTGTTTAAGGTACAGTGTATGATGAAGTCAGGACCAAATTGGAAATGGCCTTCACCTCCTGATGAAATGTTTTATTCAAAGGAAGAAATTCTTTAAAAAAATGAGTGTAGTTCAGTTATTCCTGTATCAAATCGTGGAGTTTTTAAGTGGTAGAACCCCTTTTAGAGGAAAGGTGGAAGAACATTGAGTAAAAGTATGCCGAAGTATCATACTAAGTTATGAACTCTTTGTGATTACACAATTTATTGTTCTGCAAAATGTTGTGCAATATTTATTACCAAGAAGTGTGTTATCCAAGAAGCCTACTAGAGAATATTCTGTGTTTCAATCTAATTCTTTAAAAATAATTGAACTCTGTACAACTTTATCAATAGGTTTTAAGGTCTCTTTTTAACTGTAAGTCTATAAAAAAAATGAGACAATTGGGTATTTTTTGTATTAACATTGTGTTGTTTGAGTAAAAGTGTAATAATTTACAAAAAAAAGTTCATTTAAACCTCTATATATCCCTCACAACCTTTTGCTAGTGTTAGTATATGCATTTCATCTACCAAAATGTGTTAAATTAATATAAAACACGTACATAAACTGTCGATTGTTGTACTACGTAACTCCAGTAACAATGTTCGTAACACCCATAACGCTATGGTTTAATTTACTGAGTGGAATGCAAAACATTTTAAAACATAGAAACTGCACTATGGTATAGTCTGTACTTTAATACACAACAAATTAATGCAAATATAAATTTTGCTCTATAACATTCACAGAGTTTGTGGTATCAACACATGTCCATCAGACACCATGTCCATTTTCTGTAACACCCGTAACACCTCTTTTTAGTTTTTTCCTGCATTTATGAAAGGACAAAAACCAGTTTTGATTGTATCAAATTGATTGGAATTTTATGGTAAAAATTTTAGTATTGTTATATTTAGTTAAAAACTTTCAGTTTAGTAAAGAAAGTACAATTTAAGTGTCCGAATGTAACACCGTTGGGTCCTTTTTCAGTTTATGTAAGGACAGATTCTTTCCATGGAATACGGATGAAAATTTAGTTCTGCTTACTGGAGTTCCATTATCATGTTAAATTTTCTCACAGTACAAATCATACAGCTGAGCCAAGGAATCTATACTCTGTTCGAGAAATAATTTCGGTGTATTACTCCTATTGACGAAGGAAGTTTTGGCAAATCGTCAAGAATTTATTTAAATGCCCCACTTGCTCTTTATGAGCTGCAGGTTTGTCACTCTTCCTGTTTTTCACCATGACTTCATCTGAAGCATACATTCCTGCTGAACTTCTATGCTCCCAATCTCTCACAGAATGCTGTCCTAACCCCAACATAGGGAGGAACATCTTCTTGCAGACAGGTTCCTGAGTACCATTCTTTCATTTAAAATAATGAAGGGAGGTAACACTCCTCCGAGATTATTCTTCAGATGTGTATTACCACTTTGGTACTATTTTCTAAACTTCTTTTGCGACAAATACCTTTCGCTGCTTCCATGACATTATTGACCAAAATTCTTGAAATAAATAATTTTGCTCCTCCTCAATGTCATCAGATTTTTGTTCTGCATATTTCCTACATGATTCACAGTTGCATCTATCTCCTAACTTTTCTTCATTTCTGAGTTGTTCCTGTACAACTTTATTCTTTTTAATCCTATAGGCTAACCTATGTATCCCTTCCCTTGCATACGCTTCCTTTTATTTAAATGTCTACTCCAGCACTTACAATTACCCCTCTTTTGCCTTAAAGAAGTATCACGTGGGGAAGGGTGAAATTCTGTATCAAAAGGCATATCTGAAGCATCTGGGTTAGCTGTTATGACAGAAATGTTAGTGTCTGTAGCAGAATTTTGATCTTCCCTAGGTTCTTCAAATTCCCTGAGTGCCCCTGCGAATGGCTTACTACAAAATATCTAAGTAAACAAACAAAATGGCTACCTGCAATTTGTCGTAACCCTCACATATATGTGGGATACAACATTATGCCATTGCGGGGGTATAAGATTATGCTGAAAGCAAAATGTCGTAACCCTACCAGCATGGGATACGACATTTTGTTTCTCACTGAAAACGTCACCGGGGATACAACATTTTGTTTTCCATGAAAATAAAATAGAAATATTTATTGGAGGGATATGACATTTTTACTGAAGATGGAAACATAACCCATAAGCTTGAAAATGGCAAAAAGTCAATTTCGCTCAAATTGAGGGTTACGACATATTGCCATTTCATGGGCATTATGTTAATTGCCTCCATCAACATTCAAAATTTTAGTTTGATTGCTGTAATAGATTCGTAGATATTGAGAACCATCCAATATTTTGGATGGTCACCAAGTTGAATTTTTATATATGTAGGTCTTAAGAGTTATGTACGGTTCAGGGTTGGCAAAATAACAAGATTTTTTTTTTAAACATTAAAACAGGTTTTTTTTGTTTTGTTTTAAACAGTTTACTTTTAATTCTGAACATGTTTTAAACAGTGTAATAAAATGCTGTATTTTTAATACTTAAATGTAAATACTTTAGAGATCATCTTGAGAGAGTTGTATGGTAAGTAATAAACCAATGTTTACAACTGAAACTCAGCCAGCAGGGAAATTTAGTTACCAGCTGGGATTTCTTTTCTCTACAACTTACGGTTGGCTGTTGTGTTGTGTTGTTTGTGTTAGGTTGTTTGAATGGTGGTGTATTCTACTTCTTTGTGTTCTGTTAATTGCTGCGTAGAAAGTGTTTACTTAGCAGTATAATCAGCTTATTGCAGTTATGAGTTCAGCTGGCAGAAGAAAAGATCCTGTATGGCAACACTTTATAGAATGCAAAAGTTCTAAGGGTAAAACAATTAGGGCAAAATTTAAGTTGTGCAAGGAAGACATGGTTGGGTTAGTTGCTAGAATGAACATAGAGACAAAATGCCCTTAAAGTAACAAATCCATGCCTGCACAATTTGAGGATAATACTGAATGTGTAGTCATGGAAATAGAATATGAAACCCAAATCAAAAGTTCACTAATATCAGCAGCTTGCGTCACAATCGCTTCAATCTCATTCCAATTCTACAGGTAAGAAATCTTTATACATAATTAAATTAAATTAATAAAAAAACAAGTGAGGCAAATTGTATAGGTTATGTTATGTTCAATAATTAATTTGTATTTAAAAAGAAATAATACTCCTAGTGCACTTTTGTTCAAATTGTTTGTTTGAAAGAAATATATATTATTTAAATTACATTTCTATTATGCTCTTGAAAATATTACATACCGGTACTGTGTAAGTTATAGGTTTTATTCAAAAAACCAATGTAGCCTAATGGCAAAGTTATGATTAATACTGGTCTTACCCAATCAATCATATATTGTTTATACCAATACAGATAAGTTGGGCTAAACGGATAACATTGGATGTGTTTTATTACAGACGATGAACCTGCTTCCAGTTCACGTTCTGTGGTTTCAGCACCATCAAGATCAAGAGGATAATGTACTTTGTCCAGTTCTCCATCTTCATCTTTTATTCAAGGCCCTGGCCCAAGAATATTGCAAAGAGGATTGGATAGGTTTACAGAACACACATCAGCCAAGGAGAAAAATCAATTTGATTTGCAAATAGCTCACTTTATTTTTGGCACAAACTCTGCTTTTCGGCATGTTGAACATCCTGAGTTTGTAAAAATGATTCAGCTTCTTCGGCCTGGCTATAAACCACCCAACCGAAAGGAAATTTCAGGTGAACTTCTTGATGAAATTTATGCTGAAGAGTTGGCCAAAGTAAAGAAAACTTAGGTAGGAAAATCTGTATGTATGGCTTTAGATGATTGGAGCAATGTGCATAACGACTCAGTTCTTTGTGTGTCGCTTAGTGATGTAATGGACCAGTCTACTTAACCGAAACCATTGACACCGAAAATAAGTCATACATCTGATTACCTCTTAACGGTAGCAGAAAAAACAATTATAAACTGTGAAACTTCTTATGGCTGCCATGTTCGAAGGTTTGGCCACTGACAATGATGCCAATATGGGGAAAATGAGGGATGAATTGGCAAAAAAAAAGATATGGTATCAAAGAAGTGATAACTTAAGGTTTGCTCACCTGCTTAATCTGTTAGCACATGACTTGGAGGTGGTTGGCATTACCGAACATGTTATACAAATTATTAAATACTTCAGGAATACACACTTTGCAGCAGCCAAGTACAAACAGGCTGGCGGAACAGCTCTTGCTCTTCCTACGGATGTACACTGGAATTCTTTAGCTGACTCTATCGAGTCCTATTTGGGTAACTGGCATATTATTGTCAAAGTCTGCACTGAAAATCGAAGTGTCATTGAACCAATTATAAGTGCAAAGGTAAATGATATCAAGATGAAACAAAATGTTCAAGACTATCTCAAAAAACTTAAGACTGCATCAGTCTCATTACATAAGATGCTGCGTGATGACTGTACCATTGGGGAAGCAGTCGAGGTTTGGCTTGACCTGCTCAATCCCAATGGCTTAAAGAAATTCATGAAACGATTTAACACCGCTGTAACCGATACCCCTCTCCTTGCCAATCTCATGGGCCCACGCAATCAAGGACAGACTGAGTGAAGAACAGTATCATTCTGCTATGGAGTGTGTTGAAGCTTACCACCCAGATGCAATGCCTGACCTAGACCGACTACAATATCTCAGACCGTAATGCCACTATCGATAGCGTAGAAAATGGCGGAAATCTTAGGGGATTGTTTAGATTTGGTGAACCAACATTTAAGCGAGTCTGCTGCGAGAATTTCGTTCAAATGTCTCATATCTCAAGTGATTTCGAGCTGTTATTTATTGTAATAGTGTACCTTAAGTAGTGTAGTGCACTGTGAATAATTATAAATTCCGATGATACGTAATGTGAGAAGTATTGGCTGTTTATTGTCATTACTGTGTACCCGCCTGTAAATTTAATTCTGCTGAAGATACTTAAACTTTTAAATTTCCTAAAGACAAATCTTTGAAAGAGAAGTGGATAAGAAATATTCACCGGGATAATTTTCGAAGTTAAAACAGTTGTGTGTGTTAACTTAAAGATTTCGAACCTAAATGTGTGGTTATGAAAATTGCCAAACTAACCCCTGATGCCATTTCGACAATTTTCCCAAATCAACCGTCCTACCACACAACTCCTGTGTTAAAGTAGATGATTGTAGTTTTAATGACATACCAGCAGTGTCAGTGTCTTCTAATGTGTCAAGTTCTTTAAGTGCAAATGTATTCTATAAGAATAATGAATCAAGAATCTTTGTGTGCTTGTGGGCAAATTTAAGCGAGTACTGCAGTCTGATTTAAAATGCGTCAGGTATGTAAATAGAATTAGGCTACTGTTATTATCACAAGCTAGGGGGCCTGGGGCGTTAACCCCAGATTAGGTTTGTTTTTGTATATATGTCGTAGTCAGATAGTGAAATCCGTCATTTCATGAAGATCCTAGGCACTTCATGAAAAGCCGGCATATGATGTAAAATGGGATAGTTACACAATCTGACGCGTTTCTTCATGAAGTGACGGACTGCTTTAGGCAGATGGTGTAAGAAATCATTTTTCATTATCTGCCGAGGCACTTCATGAAGATCCGGCGTTTTTTGATTCGGCTCTTCATGAAATGACTAACGAGACGAAGTCGTACATTAATTCCTTTAATTCTTCTATTCCAAGAAATAAATTAATGCTTATTTACTATGGAATTCGAAATACATTTCCACGTACAACCTAAAAACTAATCCTGGAACACTGGGTAAGTTTTTCTCCTGTTTTTTTTTCTTCTGTGTAAGTTTATATATTTTTTCCATTTGTAGACCTGCATTAATCCGTTTCTAATCAGAATTAAATGACTGCCGCAGTGGAGTCGTACATTCATTTTTCTGTGTAATACACGAATTATTCCGAGAAATAAATTGATGCTCGTTTATTATGATGTTCATAATTAATTTCCACGTAAGACTGAAACCCTAATCGTGGAATACTAGGTACACTTTTCTCCCTCTGTCTTCTTTTTGTAGAAGCTTATATTTTTCCCAATTTGTGCAATATACTTTTTCTTTATGTATATTTTCATAATTTATTTTGTGGTTTGGCTTTATTTCCTAAAATGTGTACCCTTTTTTTAATTTATTTCTCTCTCTCTCTCTCTTCCCCATTCATGTATTTTGTATTTTTGAACTCAATATGTCTGATGACCTTGAAGCCTCCGTGGCTCAGGCGGCAGCACGCCGGCCTCTCACCGCTGGGTCCGTGGTTCAAATCCCGGTCACTCCATGTGAGATCTGTGCTGGACAGAACGGAGGCAGACAGGTTTTTCTCCGGGTACTCCGGTTTTCCCTGTCAAAATTTCATTCCAGCAACACTCTCCACTATCATTTCATTTCATCTGTCATTCATTTAATCATTGCCCCAGAGGAGTGCGTCAGGCCTAGGCAGCCGGCACAGTTCATATCCTCGCCGCTAGATGGGGGCTTCATTCATTCCATTCCTGACCCGGTCGGAGACTGGAAGCAGGCTGTGGATTTTCATTTTCATGTCTGATGACCTTATCAGACAACATACTGTGCACCCTAATATACTGGGCTGATGACCTTATCAGACAACATACTGTACACCCTAATGTACAGGGCTGATGACGTTATCATACAACATACACCTAGTATACTGGTGACCAAGATGTTCCTAGCCCGTTTTTACAATAATAAAACAACTACAACTATATTAAAATGTGCAGACTGAAAAATGAAAATACAGAAACCCTCCCGAAATTACTTTCTGGGTACGGCCCTGATTTCTTCATTGCGGTAAGACTTCAGAAACACGAAATAAGCTGACTATTGTGTAGGCTATGCACTAAAATGTTCTAATAATTGCATTAATATAAACATCGCATTGTTCTATTGACAATTAACTAACACCGTGTAATAGAAAGTGTAATATTTCGTCTGGACATGTCGTTCATTCTCAGACTTGTGATGATACTGGTATTTGCGTAAACACCCATTAATCCTCTGTTAATCAGCCACCAGTTTCATGTTCAAGCAAATGAGACGAATAGAACACTTGTGAATGATTAAAACAGGCAGGCTACAAGTGACATAACCTAAAATATACCAAACAAGTCTTTCTTACCTTATCCATTTCTTCTTGAGACCAAGGTATTTTATGAGGCATTTCTTCATTATACTCATTAACTTTCTGAAGAAACAACTGCCTCTGTACTTCCACGGTATCTTCCATATCGTATATTGCCACTATTTATTCTTGGAAAGCACACTTATCTCACCACGAGGACAACGCTACCGCTTCTTCATGAAGTGACGGGTTTGACTTCCCGTCAGATAGTGTAAAAAAGAATTACACTATGTGACGGCTAAATTTAGTCATTTCATGAAACCACGCGTCAGATAGTGTAACTATCTCATTTTACATCATATGCCGGCTTTTCATGAAGTGCCTAGGATCTTCATGAAATGACGGATTTCACTATCTGCCTACGACATATACATTTATGTCTGTTACTAGGTTAGGTAGGCCTACTGCCTGGCCGAAAATTACTGGCTACCACAAGCAAGGGGGACTGGGGCGTTAGCCGCTGGTTAGGTTTGTTTTTGTATTAAAAACATTAGTAAGATAGAATTTATGTCCATTGGAATTCTCTACACATCGAATTTGAAGAATGACAAGTTGATAATACAGTACATTTTCATTTTAAAGAGTTTGTAACATCAATTGTGTGTTATTGGCAAATGCTATTTGAAATAAAGAACTAAATGATAGTACCTGCGCACCATCTGTTGGAGTTAGTTCAGGATGTCCCGATACAGATAGAAGCGAGTGCGCTCTCACAGCTCTCTACGCACAAAACAAACAACCTACGGCCGTGTTTACCGTATATGTAGGGTTGGCAATATCTTATTTGTCAAATAAGCCACGCCCACAATGGCCGACACAACTGAAATTTCACTATATAGGCCTAAGTCGTGTTATAAATTGGGATGGTGGGTGGGTTATGGACAGAGGAAGAGACAACATCTATTAGCAGATCACTGTTGTTAAAAAAAAGGCAGTCATCGGAACGCGTTAGGCTGTAACCATTCTCAAAAACCATTGTTCTGGATGCGTTCGGCTGTAACCATTGTAAAAAACCATTGGATTGGACAAATCGAAGGTTGCGGCTTTGATTGCGCGCAGCTATCGGGGCAGGTTGATACAAAACCATTGATCTGGACGCGTTAGGCTGTAACCATTGGTTTGGACAAAACGTAGGTTAGAATGGTCGGGTGTTGGTGCGGCTAGTACCGTAATGGTGAGGTTGGCAGTACTGTTCTGATGATGGTTGATGTGAATAATGGCATCCACAGCTGGAAATTCACCTATAGCCTATAATAATAAAGGATTTATTGCAGCCAATGGCCATGCATATAATGAATAAAATCTAAAATCATACAGTAAACTAATTGTTATTCCCTAGGAATATCAAAGATTCATGTCTTAATGTGCAGAATACAGCGTGGTATCTTCCACATTGTTCTCCACAGCGCTCACAAACATTAGTCACACGGATGATGGAACTTTTTGGTGCGACACATTTTATAAAGGAAACCATGTTTGGCAATGCTTGTGAGAATACGTCTCAGCCATTGAACTCTAAGTAATACTGGAATGCCGACTGTATGGGAGGAAAGTGCGGTTTTTGGTGCGACTAGTTACGCCTGGTAGTGCACGTCAAGGAGGAGAGTTTGACGTATACGAACGAAGGGATGATGTACGTACGTACGTACGAGATACAAGTAAAAGAGGTACTTTTGAACATTTAGGCAAACGGTCAACTAAACGGAACTTACGTCGAAATACATATTTCAAAATATCATAGTAATTTGATACTTAAAATGGCTAGGAATATACGCCAACATAAAATATTATATTGCAGCCTGATTGTTCATCATTTTATCCTTAGATCAAAGGCAGCATACACAATAACTATAGGCCTACTGGCAAAAAATACAAGCCATACGTACATTAAAATAAAATAAAAATAAGGTTAGGCTGGGAATGACTAACAATAAAGAACAAAAAATATGTTAATTGGTATTCAACATTTTTATTAACTCGAAGGCAGCATTCATATGTGTGTGAATATGCATAAGCCTACAACTAAACAATTAAATAGATGCTTAGTGAACAAAAAAACATAGCCTACTTTATTTATACAAAACAACCACATGTTCAATATTCTTCAAAGCAATGAGGCGTGGTGGCGCAGTGGTCAAGCTATTCGCCTCTCACCCAGGTGGACCAGGTTCGATTCACGGTCATTGCAAGTAAGATTTTCGAAGTGAAATGCTGTGTCTTGTGGTTCGGATTCCACCTAAAATGGAGGTCCCTTGGCTCATGATCACAAGATTAACGGTTACGTAAAACTACAAGCTTCTTTTTCTTCAAAGCAGGTCGAAACTTAAGACCTCACATAAGTCACACAGCAAACGAACAGGTGCTGTAGGGAAGATCCCTTAAGCCGAATTATTTTTATCGTCTCCAAGACTGACATCATAAAAGTATACTGGAAAATGTGAAATTTTATGCCTATGCTAATGAAGAAAGTAACAGTAAATATTAGGCTACTTGTCGTTCAATAACTCTCGGTCTTTTCTTGGGTGGCTGAAGCCGATGCTGTGGGAAATTGCAAATTGCAGGTACCGCATCATCTTTAAGCAGTGGTTTGTTTCTATTTGAATGAAACAAGTAGCATGTTTATACAAGTGTTCACAGTTATAACCCATTTCTTTAATAGGCCTACATCTGGGCGTTTCCATGGAAATCTGTAAAAAAGCTAGGCATAGGTTATAATTCTGTGACTAATAACTTATAACCTACAATAGGGCCTACGTGTATTTGTCATGTGCTATTTAGGCCTATGTCAAAATTTGATGTAAGACTTATCCATAAACGCAGAATAGGCTACTTCATTACAAATCTCAATTCGAAAATAAAGTAGACCGTAAACCTACCGTATTATTGGAAAATACCACACATATAACTTTGCACAGAGGTACATACGATCAAATATATGAAAAGAATCAGCTGACATGCAACCTAGAGTTAAATGGTATGACAGTTTTTGGTGCGACTAGTTACGCCTGGCAGTGCACCAGGAAGCTGCTTTCAGCGAGGGTTACCATGGGAGGAGTTGTTCCAGTAGTACCTACAGTTCAATGGTCTCAGCTCGTACCCCCCACTCTTCCAATCGTCAAAAATCATAGCGTCTGTGGTGCAAAAATCCTACCAAATGTCCTTTGACTCTTAGTGTGTCCATGAGTTTTACATATCCAGGAGTAGAAGGTAGCAGCATTTGAAGTCTCAGTTCTTCTACATTATAAACCTCGCGAGTCACCTCTTACACCGGTCTTGAAGGTGTATACTTTGATACACCCAAGGCCTTCTTTATGTAAGTCGCCTTCAGTTTCTCTATATTGTTCCAAATACTTCATATTTAAATGTGTCCAAATGCTCTCCAGTCCATTAGTCACAATACGGGTAACTTTTAACCGCAAAAGTTTTAAGGCTGTTTTTATAGATAGCTTAGTCAAATGTTTTATGTCGTTGATGGCTTTGGTAGCGACGCTGGGTCTATCCTTGATGTGCAGTGTGAAAACATTGCCAGTTGACTGTAATGTAGGACCTAAGTAGGACTACTTGTAATGTGATACACTCTCAAGCGGTTTTCCTGCAATGTGAAAAATTGCTGGCTTTCCGCCTTTCCTAAAGGTCCTAGATTTAGTCTTGTTTCTGTTTAACCCAAGGTCATTGTGTAACGCCCATCATTCTAAGGCGTCGAGAGCAGATTGCAATTCAACCTGTGAACTTGAAGCGAGCCCCATGTCATCTGCGTATATAAATGAGATTACCCTCTCTGATAATATATCTGTGATATTATCTGCCATAGCAGTGATAAATAACAGAGGTCTTAATGGGTCTCCTTGCAGCATGCCTGTAGTCTGCGCTATTGTACTTGATGTTGTAATGCCATCGTTAATGACTGACTACATTGTTAGAGCCTAAAATACTTTTGCCAAGACGTTTCGTGTAGCTGTTACCTCTCAATAGTCTGTCTAGTTTTTCCAATATTTTCCTCCTGCTAATCGGTCAAAAGCTTGAGAGAAGTCATTGAATATGGATTGTAACTTTCCCTTCGGTACTGACAGGGTAGACGCAATCTCAGTTTGAAGACCTCGAATTGCCTGGATTGTGCATCATCCTCTCCTAAAGCCAAATTGTGAGTCACAATGCTATTTGGGATGGCTGGGTGGGTCACATACAGCGGAGGAGGAAGCATCTATTAAAACATCATTCCCTGATTTATTTCTTGTTGTTTGATAAGGTATTTTGGCTAATTCATGTAGGCTACTATACAGAATATTATCGCTCGTTCTACTTTCATTCAGTGCTACCATTCTGTTTTAGACCACCTCGTTGTGTAGTGCCTAACGTTCTTGACTGTCGCCCCGGAGGTCCGGGTTTGATTCTCCGGCTCTGCCAAGAAATTTAATTCTCATACGAGGGCTGGAACGGGGTGCACTCAGCCTCATGAGTAGAGGAGGGTTCGATTCCCACCTCAGTCATCCTGGAAGTGGTTTTCCATGGTTTCCCCACTTCTAATCCAGGCGAATACCAGGATGGTTCCTAACTTAAGGCCATGGCCGCTTCCTTCCCACTACAATCCCCATTTACAAACACACTAGTTCAGCCATAACAATAACACAGGTTATCACACAAATTCCACACACAAATACATGGGGCTACAAGACCACGATGTCGTAGCCCCTAATATAAGCAACAACCATTTATATTTGCCTAGGCCCTTCATGGGCTGTATAGTGTCAGGGGTTGACTTTGTTGTTGGTTGACTATTCTTGTAGTTCCATTTAGAAGTATTTGCATTTTTTTAACATTATGTCTTACCTCTGCTTCATTTATGTCTATTTTTAGCTACTGTCTGTTCTCGTTGCTTGTAGCGAAGTACGTTAGGGTTTCATATTGAATTTGTGCCTTATTACATAAAAACCTGTAATTTCTGGTGGAATTTAATCAAATATGCAAATGTTTGTCTTAGAATTTGCAGCTATTTCGATGGCGCCATGCCCGCTACAGCTGTTCCCCTACGATTTCCGCCATCTTGGTTTTGATGTTACGGTCTGAGATATTGTAGTCGGTCTTGGCCTGACCTAATTAAGTATAAAGCAAAATGTTCACCCTTCAAGGAATATCTGTTTGGTCCTGCAATACTAAAAGAAATTTAAACCCCTGACATGGTGGGTGGCACTGCAGAATAACATTCATCACACAACTTCAGGCCTAGCACATCAGCTGCATAGTGCAGTTGCTTCATCAGCTGGGATAGAACGTCTTTTCTCCACTTTTGAGTTTGTGCATAGCAAAGTCAGGAATAGGTTAGGGCAGGGCCATCCAGTCCGGCCGCGCTCGGGGAGCACTGGGCAGTCAGACTAGCGCTCCTTCCCCTACCACCACTACACTGTGGTAGCGAGGAGACGGACGATGTTCGTAGCACTCTGACTAGATACGTACGTACAGTTGTGCGGCCGACGGCTCTAGTGGGATTGTTGACATATTAATAGGGCTGTTTTGCCATAACAAATATACCGCATATACAAATCGAATGGTACTCCGATGTATGGTATGTTCAGGAAACGAACGCAAGTGTTAAGTAAAGAATATAGTGATTTATTCCAAACTGAAATGTGGACATATTAGAGAGGAACATTCAACAACAAATTGTGTTCTTTTTAACACATTACATCCCCGTTGCACATTTGGCAGGCCCTTTATAAGCTGTACAGAAAATGAAATTTCCCATTATGCTTTAAAGACTGCTGCTTCACCACTCCTTTATGTGTATGCTGTTCAGTCATGACCACACGCTGTCAACAAAGAGCATTGGACTAGACTAGCGACTGATGGATCGGCTGCACTGCGCTCAGCCAGCCAAGCTACTCCCACCATTTCTGGAACTATCTTCCAACAAAGCGCTCTGAGCACTAGCTTAGAGCGCGGCTGGAGCGCTAGTGCTCGGGAAGCACTGTCCGGATGGCCCTGGGTTGGGGACTGAGGAGGTTGCCAAACTAGTTTGTGTTTTTCGCAAACTCAAAAGAAAGCTGTTGAATCAAGACCAAGTGGCAGTGACATTTGGATTTATAATATTTTAAATACATCCTATATTTACTGATGGATGTTCGCTTGCAAACATTTTTAACAAGGATATCAAAACCATTACAAAATCACTCTATAAACTTTATATTATTACGTAAAACCTTCAGTAGAAGGCAGAGAACACCACTAATCTACTGTATTGCATAATGATTAATTAAAAATATGAAAACAAAAAAAAATCTTCTAAAGAAACATATTTTAGACAGTTGTATGAAGCATTGAGTTTAAAACTAATTTTAAACAATGTGCATTGTTTTAAACAGTTTTAAACACACTGTTGAAAACATGTTTCAAACATGCCAACCCTGGTACGGTACATGAAGATTATTGTGTACGTGTAGTATTCGAACGTCAATCGGATGATTAGGACACAAGAAGTGAAACCTGGTTTTTAATTTCGCTTCGGTGCCATCTTGCGGTTATGGAAACAATTGAAATAAATTAGATGCCATTGGATTAAAATTTGATTTGCATTTACTGTACCAAATTACACTGCACTGGGATAGTCAAATTGCGAGAAACGTGCATTTAAATATTTATACTTCGTGTCGCTGCCATGTTAGATTTGTGATCACCAGGTTATTGAAAGTCCTATAGTTAAACATTTGTTCATAGCCCCTATGAACATAAAGGAATTCATTTTGGTTCCTATAATAGATTTGTTGATATTGAGAACCGCCTACATATTTCGGATGGTTGCCATGTTGGATTGTTATTTGTATAGGCTCTAGAGTTATGCACCATAAAAGGAATATTACTGCATAGATTCATTATTCAAACTTTCACTTCGATCTCATGATTACGACACAAGAAATAAAAACTTGATTTTAAAATTCGCACAGCCGCCATCTTGAGGTTATGTAAACATTTGAACTAAATTAGATGCCAGTGCATTACAATGTGTATAAACATTTGCTGTACAAAGTTTCAATGCTTTTGCATAATTAAATTGCGAGAAAAGTCTATTTAAAACTTTCAACTTTGCTTGGCCGCCATATTGTTTTAGTAGTTACCAGGTTTTCGAAAGTAAACTTCAAGTAGTTCCGTTTATCACTGTACAGAATTTCAGGGTGATATCAAAAAGTTACGGAGATATTGAATGCTGGTGAAATATTTCGCACAGCCATGTAGGATTGGTGAGACGTTAAAAAATTTGAAGGTCACGGTCGGGGTCGGCCAAAATGGTGATATGACCTTACAGAGTTTCATTGAAATCGCTCCAGCCGTTTAGAAGTTATTATAGGGGGGACAAACAGAGACACGGACAATAGGTGATCTCATAAGCCTATTTCTTTTCATAAAATGAAAATAGGCTAAAAATGGGAAACCAAGGCAAACCACTTCTAGGATGACAGAGGTGGAAATCGAACCTGTATTTAGTTATTGTTTTAAGGGGCGGAACTACGAGGTCTTCTGCCCTCTTAACATATAATAAATATACAAATTTGGAATGGAATTTAAAACTTCGAGGCGGAGGCTAGAAAAGATCGAAAATAAATACAACAAAAAATTAAATAAAACGAAATATACACAAAAATTACAGGGTAAGAAATTCAGCTTTCATAAACGAACAAGTAGTTGAGTCAATGCAATTGGAAAATATAGATTGCTGGCCCTAACACACTCTCAATTATAAAGGGGATGACTGGATCAGCAGCCACCGCATCATCGGCTAATATAAGTTTGAGTGTCATCTGCAAACCAAGGTTCCTTCGTATGTCAGCAAGATTGACACAATCTGTTAAAATCTGGCCCAAATCTACACAGTTTCACCGATCTGTTAGTTTAAATATCATGTGCCAGTTCTGTAGTAGTATTCATTATCATCCATAAAACAAATAAATCCACTGGGAGAAGCAGGGCACTACTACTAGTATAAAAAAAGTGAAAAAAAAATTTAAAGGCTTTAATTTTTAAATTTCCATACAAAGATGAGGGTGCAAGGATTATTTGGGGGGCGGGGTAATATTCGGGTATATACGGTAAAAGGATTTGAATTTGAGAGATTTGTGAGGTGAGGAGTGTAGCTGTTGGTTATTTGGACCAATACAGTCTTTTTTTTATTCTTTTTCTATATTGTTCGGCAACTCGCTGGAGATGGATGAAGAAAATGTTCATACCGCAAACTGTAAGAGAACTTTATCTGTAAAGAAACCAGAATGAAAGGACTTTTGTATCAAGGAAAAACCAAAGGTCAACATTTCTAAAAAGATCCTACAGCGAAGGAGATTATTCCGGCTAAAACTCAGCACTTCCAAGAAGGTCAGGATAAAGAGAAGTTCAAGAGCATGGTGGTGTATTCTTTGGAATACACGGTAAGATAGAATAAGCTTTTGCTTCTCTTTGCTATAGTTCATCCCTTCCTTTTTTCTCAAACATGTCTCTCATGTTACCTGTGAGTCTGTTCTAGATATATATCTTCCATGACCCACCTAGCGTCATCTAGCAGCGAATCTCGGAAGTTCCCCAATTCTTCCCTGTACAAAAGGACTTCATTATCAATCTGGCCACCAGATCTCGCCGCCATCGCCAGCTATCATCTCCGTGATCAAGAGAACTTCATCTACTTTTTCACCCTCCAGGCTGCGATAGTGTTGCCTGCTATCAACTCTTTGAAGATCATTTCATCAAGAGAAATTAACGTTTCAATGTTGGTTATTCTTATATGCATTCCTTTTGTCTCCTACCCCCACTTTTTCCTTCCCTGGTCCCTCCGTGCTTCGTTGAGCGTGTCTCACTTGTACGTCGGAAATCGACCCAGTCAGTTAGAGCTCCACTAAAGCTCGCCTCCTCAACTCGAGAGGCAAACTTTTAAATTCTACGCCATGTTAGAATTTTAGTATCAACCGTCAAAGGGAACATCGCCTTCGCCATGAAGCAAAGCTAAGTACTACTTCTAGGTTCTTCAACTTATTTTAATTGATTTTAAATAGCTACATGCTTTTTAATGATCATCTTATAGGCAGTGTGAGATTTCTATATTTGGGGCAATAATCATCCTTCGCGGGATTTTATGTTGGGCTTTTGTCTATCTAAGCCAATCTTAACAGGGAGCAGCATTTCTTATGCTTATTAAATGAGAGATTTTCTCACAACGTGGGATACCATTAAATTACCCACTGTCTATAAAATACTTAGCTCGTTCCACCGCTGGACTAACTTTTGCCCAATTCTTCAGTCATGATTGCTCTGGAACCTTCCAGAATCTGCACTCTATCTACCAGTTATACTGTCATGTATTTTCCACTCACATATGGGAATACTTTTTCAAACTAAGGAATCTTCCGTATGAACTACTAATCAATATCTAATTTTTCTTCCTCCGTTGGGATTTTCTCTGGCGCATTCAACTATAATCTACAACTTGATCAAGCAATAGACTCTCGCAAATCTAGTGTAACTAGTTATTTTCCACCATTGCAATAACTTTCTTTGCCATAAACTTTTTGTGCTACTACAGTGAACTTTTCATCTATATCAACAGACTATAGTGAAAACTGTGCTTGTTCAACCTTTCATCGGCGTCGCGTTCGTCCGAATACAATAAATACTGCCATGAACACTTTTCCACAATCCCATTTGATCTTTCCCAAACCCTTTACTAACAAACCAAAATAATAAAATTGTTACTTTAGGTCTTTTTTCAATGAGGTGTCACTCTCAATAAGTGCCCTCCCTCTCTTGCTTTATGTACAACGAATTAATGTCTGTAAAACTTCGTGTCTAGTACACGCCTTAAATTATATTCTTTCTCCCTTCTAATAAGGGAATACAATTCTTTCAACTCATAAGTGAGTTATCTCGAGGTTTCACGAAAGGGAAACTTGCCCCATTTGTCTCGTGATCCCTACTTAAACATAGGAGTTCTAGAAACTTCCTTTCGATTTTTCTCTTCAGGTTTCACAATAAGTGACCTGCCCTATTGTATAATCATTAAAAGTAATTCAGCATCAATACAAGAAGTTATAGAAACTTCTATTTTATTCTTCCTGCTTTTTGTTGTTGTTACTTTCGAAGTTGTTACTCTTTCTAAGATATTTACCTAGAAATTCTTAAAGTACACACCTTGTACTTGATTTATTGTCTAACTTTAATTACGTTAGTTATCTTTAAAACTTTCATTTATTTATCTTAGTCATTTCAAAATCTTACGAAGATTTTAAAGTATATAAAAGGTTTGAAACCAAAAGAATTGTTAATTGCCTGGCGCAAGCTTTAGATGTTTTCGGAGGTCTGCGACCCCAATTGTTTATAGAAATCAAAATTATATATTTGTTACAAAACTACTACCCAACATTGTTAAATAAATTCAAAATTTCTTTTTGGCTTTATCATTTCTCTAACATAACGGTTAGGCAAGATCCTGTCTTCCTTGACTCTTCCCACTTAATGCAAATAAATCTATTGATAGGGCTTTCACCACTTGTTGCATTTGAGCAAGAACTCTTAGTTGATAACTTAGTAAAGTCTCTCTTAGCTTTAATAGCTAATTCTAACTGGCCAGTAAGGCAAGCATAGCTCGCTACGCCAGCTTCCTGCTCGTGGAGATTCTCTCCAACACTTATGGTTGGTTTTTCAAAATATAAGTGTTTCTCATTGTCTAAACTTTTAGTCGGCGCCTTGCTGGGTAAAAGCTTAGCCATTTCTAAATGCAACTATTGGTATACTTACCAAAATTATTCCCGAAGGTATAATTGCTTTATCCCTATCCTTCTTGGAAGCATTTGGTCGCTCTTTCGAAATTCTACAATTTCAAAAACTAAAAATCTCGAAGCCGATTCAAATTATTGGCATTCTTCAAATTACCTGTTTAGAAACTAACTCCTTTGAACAGATACACAATACATCCGTTACTCTTTGTCTTGCCAGACCACCACCCTTCCCCATAGTAGGCATATGTATGCTTGAGAGGGAATACACTAAAGCAGCTTTCTCGAGAACAGCCCAAGTTCCAGCTGCGTTTCCCGTTAGCTTCGCCCAGGTCCTTACCCACTTTAGGTATCGGAGAGCGGATTTGCAGTGGCAGCTGTCTTTGAGTATACTTAGTTAAAATTATAACTTCTTTTGGACTCTCTTCCTATTTTTCCATCCTTTTTCTCCAGTCCGAAACCCACTTCCTTTTCTTTATCATCTTCCCTCGGGGGTTAGGTTATTCCCAAGCTAATAATCTACCCACATGGTGCAGCAATGGCGAGCAGAACGCCAGGCCCGTCTTATGTCCCGGCCAAGGGGCTTTCTCTTCAGCTCTGTTTGGCACTGTGCCTGCATCAGATCAGGTTTGCCAGGCTTCCAGCTCTAAAAAGGTTGCACCTAAGACCATAGACCCTGCAACTTGACACTCGACAGGTCATGTGTTTCGCGTAAAGCCTGAAGCTCTGAGAACATGGTGGCCACTCAAATCTGTCAAAAATTTTCCAGGAGTTTTCCAGGAATAATTCTAATTTTTCCAGACTTAATTATAAGCGAGAGTCCAGGGGAGGGGCTTAATCGGTTGCCTACTTCATGACCAAAAAAAGTAGTTGTGTTTGGCTTACTTATACAGATGTTAACAAAAATTAGTGGTGATTGATAAGCAAGCCTACACACAAAGGATTTAATTTATTTTTAAAGCCTTTGTGACTCAAATATCTGCTTTAGAAAAAAGAGAAAATAATGTGGCCTGCAATTTTATTGCAGTGAAGTTGTCTATACTCAATATGTATTTCAAAAATACTAACGTGTGTTCTCCCACACAGAAACAGGAAGCCTGAGGAAATTTCTTTCGTTAACCATAGAGTGCTCACCCAAAGCGGGAGTATAATTTGAGATGGAAAGATTTTCATAATTAATTAACAGTGGCTATTTATCAGGAGTTTTCAAATTTCTTGTCATTTTCCAGGAGTTTTCCAGACCTAATAAAAATCCAGTTTTCCAGGAGTAGTGGCCACGATGGTTATACTTAAGAAAAACATCGGCTCCACGAATTCTTGACATTTGTGCCCAACTGGAATCACTTGCAGCATCTTGATGTGCAACCAAATTGTCATCTACCTGAAGAGCTGTGAACTGCCTCTGAAGCTCCTTCACCACCTCATCTGTAGTTTCATTCTCTTCCTTGCATAACATGATAGGAAACTTTTCCATGAAACAACGAATGGAAGAAAACTGTGCATCTTCAATTTTGTCTAACCTAGCAACTTGAGCATTCTTTAACACGTCATCCTTGAGTGGAAACTTGCTGATGATGTAGTCACAGGCAGTACAAAAGTAGTTTCTCGCTGATGAAAAGGAAAGGGATTTATCTGTATCCTGGAGATCATTCACTATGTTCGAAGTTTGAATGCCAATAACTAACTCATCATCACTTCTTTGATTTTGAATCAAGTTGTACTCCTTCAAGCAATGAGGGGCTTTTGACAATTTTGGGCTTAACAAACTTTGTGAACAGCTACTTTAGCAAATCCATTAGAATTTCTAACAACAAGTGGAACTTGTGGGGAAGAAGTCTGAAGGGCAACATTCAATTTGTCAAATACAGGAATCTATTATATAAAACAAAGTGTCCTGACTGCCTGACTCATCATCGCCCAGCCAAAACTATTGAAGTTAGAAACATGAAATTTTGGGGATATGTTCGTTGTAAGTCGGAAACGCCCACCAAGGAAGGATTTTTGGATATTCAGGTTCTAAAGGGGTGTTAAGGGGGTAAACCTGCATTTCACTGAATGACAGTATCTCCGGCTTGGATTCATTGAGGTATGTGATACTCGGCATATAAACTCATCATTAAAAATAAGAAGACACGTGTCTGAGGGTTTTTCGATGTGGTGTATATTATGAGGTTAAAGGGGTGAAAAGTGGGGGGTTGAGGGATTCTTAACGGAGCGTGTATCTCTTAAACGACATAGGGGAGGAGTTTGAAACTCAGTGGAAAAAAATCAGCTTAAAAGGTAAGTAGGTGTTTGGCCATTGTTTTCATAAACCCAATTTAAAGGGCCCATAGGGAGGGGTGAAATACTGGGGAGGGGGGGGGGGGGGAACAGGAAAGAAAGTGTCCTAAATGACTGCCTGACAGACTCGCTCATCAAACTCAGGGAAAAAAACTGCTTATGAATAAGTAAATAGGTGTTCCGACAGATTTTTTCATAAACCCAATTTAAGGGGTTCAAGGGCAGGGGTGAAATTCTGAAGAAAGAAAATTGAAAGAAAAAGTCCTGACTCACTCACCATCACCCAGCCAAAATTATTGAAGTTAGAAACATGATATTTTGGGGATATGATCATTGTACGTCAAAACCATCCAATAAGGGAGGATGTTTGGATATTCAGGTTCTAAAGGGGTCTTAAGGGGGTTAAACCTGCATTTCATTGAAGAACAATAACTTCCGATTGGTTTCATCGGGGGATGTGTTACTCGGCATATAAACTCGATCATTAAAAATAAGAAGACATATTGTGTCTGAGGGTCTTTCGATGTGGTGTATATCATGAGGTTAAAGGGGTGAAAAGTGGGGGTTGAAGGATTCTTAACGTGTATCTCTTAAACGATATAGGCGAGAAGTTTGAAACTCAGCGGGAAAAAAATCAGCTTAAAAGATAAGTAAATAGGTGTTCGACCGTTTTTTTTAATCCAATTTAAGGGGCCCTTAGGGAGGGGTGAAATTCTGGGGAGGAAACAGGAAAGAAAGTGTCCTAACTGAATGACTCACTCACTCTTCGAACTCAGGGAGAGAAAACTGCTTAAAAATAAGTGTTAGACAGTTTTTTCTTTATAAATCAAATATAAGGGGTTCATGGGGAGGGAAGGAATTCTGAATAAACAACTGAAAGAAAATGTCCTGACTCACTCATTATCGCCCCGCCAAAAAATTATTGAAGTTAGAAACTTGACATTTTGGGGATATGTTCATTGTATGTCAAAACCGTACACGAAGGGAGGATTTTCGGATATTCAGGTTCTAAGGGGGTCTTAAAGGGGTTAAACCAGCTTTTTATTGAATAACAATATCGCACGAGTGGTTTCATTTGTGGATGTGATACTCTGCATATAAACTAATCATTAAAAATAAGCAGACTTGTGTCTAAGGGTTTTTCTATGTGGTGTATAATATAAGGTGAAAGGGGTAAAAAGTGGGGGTTGAAGGATTCCTAATGGAGTGTGTATCTCTTAAACGACACAGGCGAGAAGTTTGAAATTCAGCGGGGAAAAAAAAACAGCTTAAAATATAAATAGGTGTTCGACCGGTTTTTTTCCTTCATAAATCCAATTTAAGGGGCCCTTGAAGAGGGGGTGAAATTCTGGGGGGTAAAAACAGGAAAGAAAGTGTTCTAACTGATTAACTCACTCATCAAACTCAGGGGCGAAGAACAGCTTAAAAATAAGTAAATGGGAGTTCGACGTCCACTATGGAAGAATTTTTGGATATTCAGGTTTTAAGGGGGTGTTAAGGGGATAGACCAGCATTTATTTGAATAACAATATCTCCCGATTGGTTTCCTTGGGGGATGCGATACTCGGCATAAAAACTCATCATTAAGAATAAAAGAAGATACATGTCTGAGGGTTTTTCGATGTAGTGTATATTATGAGGTGTATGTGTGAAAAGTGGGGGTTAAAGGATTCCTAACGGAGCAAGTATCTATTAAAAGACAGAGGCATAAAGTTTGAAAGTCAGTGGGGAAAATCAGCTTTAAAAAAAATAAGTAAATAGGTGGTCGACCATTTTTTCATAAATCCAATTTAAGGGGCCCATGGGGAGGGGTGAAATTCTGGGGAAAGAAGTCCACTAAGGATGGTTTTTTGGATATTCATATTCTGAAGGGGTGTTAAGGGTGTTAAACTTGCATTTCATTGATGAACAATATCTCACGAGTTGTTTTATTTGGGGATGTGATATTCGGCATATAAATTAATCAATAAAAATAAGCAGATATACGAAGTACGTCCAGAAAGTAAGTTCCGTTTGGTAATAACATTAAATTGTGTACAGATACAGAAAAATTATTTATTGCACAAAATTCTACAACCCTTAAACTACTTTTCCACATAACTGCCGAAATGTTGCAGGCATTTGTCGTAGCGAGGCAAGAGTTTTTGTATACCTTCTTCATAGACGTGTGCCGCCTGTGTCTTCAACTAGTTGTACGTTCCGCTGCAGCGCAGTTCCGCATATTCGCTTAGACACTCTGTATCAAGGAGAAGAAACGTGCACCATTTGGAGAGCGCTTTCAGCCACGTATGCATTGTTGTGCATGTTTACTCGTACAATGTCGGTGTTGATTGAAAATCCCGCCGCTTTGGAAATCAGATCTGTGATTAGTTTTCTGAATGCTAGGAAAGTGAAACCAATTGAAATTTATCGGCAAATTTGAGAAGTGTATGGACAAAATGCGATGAGTGATTCAATGGTGAGAAGATGGGTCCGACAGTTCAATGAAGGACGTAGTGAAGTGCACGATGAAGAACGAAGTGGGCGTCCATCTTTGGTTACAGAAGAACTGGTTCACGCGATTGATGACAAGATCCGGGAAAACCGCAGGTTTACAATTAGTGCTCTCGCTATGGAATTTCCCCAAATCTCACGATCACTAATTCATGAAATTGTTACCGAAAAACTGAACTTTCGTAAACTTTGCCGACGTTGGGTACCAAAGATTCTTACGGAGCAACACAAAACAAAACTTCAGTTTTTGACCCGTTACAATGAAGGC
This sequence comes from Meconema thalassinum, assembly GCA_946902985.2. Classification (NCBI taxonomy): domain Eukaryota; kingdom Metazoa; phylum Arthropoda; class Insecta; order Orthoptera; family Tettigoniidae; genus Meconema; species Meconema thalassinum. Next base: position 594,861,300 of record OX336388.2, on the reverse strand, counting down.
GGCGAAGAATTTCTGACACAGATAGCAGAGGTGCCAACCTTTGAAGTGGGTTATCAGTAATCTCCCCCCCACACTGAAAAATTATTTTCATGTCAAATCCAAAGCAAGCTTCTCCCTTCTCGATAATGACACCACACCACCATTGTCCTACCCGGAAGCAACCTATAGTAAATAATACCATATTACACAATAAAATTTGCACATTAACTGCTAGTTCTGTGATTTTAAAAAATCCTTGTAGCTTGTTTTGCACTCAGTAACTGGTTTTCCGTGAAAGTTTTCTTGCAACATACTTCCCCGTGATGACATTTTCGTCTTGTAAATCATAAGCGATTCCAGTGTAGATGTGCTTAATGTAGGTCTGAATTCTGTCTGATTTTTCCTAACAACACTGAAAATTCTTTCTGTGGGAGAGTTACTGTGTGGTACAAGTAATATTGCAAATATCACTTTACTTAAAATTTTATACTTTAACTATCCACTTTCGTTTTTAAGCTCAGCAATTTTGCCCCAGTTTACATCAATTCTAGTTGCTTGTAAAATATATTCAGGGAAAGTATCACACTGATAAACAGAAAATTCCTCTTCAAGTTTGTCATGTTCACTTTCCTTGACCAAACTTGGGAATCTTTGAACAAAATAATCAAGAGATGAATATGAAACCTTCATCCTAAGAAAAATATCGAGATGTTACACGATCGGCGCTGGCCTCAGCCATTTGACGAGATTCCCGTAGTTTTCACGATAGAACAGAGAGAAAAATCGCTATTCACATAATTGGTGTCACTTTTAACCGATCGACTAGATTTCGATTGTCCTTGATGTGGGGACGGGAAATTATAGCATAATTACGCAATCGGTGCCACTTGCTGTACGTTTGACAAGAATCCAGTTGTTCTAGTCATCGAATGAGGAGAAATATCGCGATGTATTGCAATCGCTGCCGCTTTCGGTCGTTATACGAGAATCACGATGTCCTCGCTGTTGGTCACTGAGAACGCGATAATATGCAATCGGCGCCGCATCCGGCCATTGAACGATTGTCTGACTATCTATCTGTTCTGGCAGAATGGCGTAGGCAAGCTCGAAGTTGGGCATGGTTAAAATTCACGAGCAGTTATGGACATGTTGTATGGTCGGCGCCGTGATTCCCACTATCCCTATGCCGTGGTTGGGAGTTCACGGTGGATCACTAGGAGAAATGAGTATCGCAATGCTACGTAGACTGTCATTTCTAAAAGGGTTGACGCACTTCTCGCTCCCCGTACGCTTTTAAGTATACTGTCATGGGAAAAATGGCGAGTAGGTTTCGGGATGTTTCGTGATGGGCGTCCAATCACCTTTGACAGTATTCCCGCAGTCCTCGTGTTCAGAAGTTCACGATTGGGCACAGGTTTTATGATTTTACGTAACTGGCATCGATATCGGTCCGTTTGACGAGATTCCCGCAGGCAAGTCGTGCAGTCAGCCGGCCGTCTTGAGCATGTGAGTTCGGAGGATGAACGTTCGAAGTAGGTATAGAATATTACGAATTATTCTGATAGGATTGCATGAATATTACGACAAGAAGGCACATTATCTTTTGAATCACGAATTATACAAGTTATCGAAATAACCAGTTAAATTATCCGATGGGACCAAAGTTCAAAGGAAAAGTCGACATAACGGAATTTTGAATTAACCATACAGGATATCGCAAATTTTCGAGACGGGTAGATTTTTAAAATAAATGTATTTCGAAGCATTTTCGGGATTCTTTTTTCGAAACTCTAATTTCGCAAGATTGCGACATTAAATTATTTCGCGTTATTTCTGGACTTCAATATGATATAGTCTCCAAATTCAGAGGTCAATAACAGAAATGAGAGGTCTCTGTTGAGTTTCGGAAATGTTCGCGAATAAAAGTCTCGCGGAAAGTAAGGTTTCTTAATAATACAGAAAAATATTTCACACAAAACTGGAAACTCTTCTCGACACCGAAATTATACGTTGGACCGATGTATACCACTCAAGGTATCCTCAGTTTGCTTTCCTTGAGTTCGGGCAGGGGGAAATATAGCATACGCAATCGGCTCCATCACAATCTGTGAGCCAAGCGGCGCGAGTTAAGACGATTTAAACCGACCTCGGCGAATTTTTGTTACCTCCTATTATGCAGACATAAAAATTAGCTACTTTTACTTTCGTTACCTGTTTGTAAAATTAGCTACTTTTTCGTTACTTTTCGTTACCGGTAGACGCCCTGCAACTTTCCTTTTATTTCTTTCATAGAAATGTATTTTTTTCGTGATGTCACTTTTCCGTAATAATTTCCCCCTTGATCGTAATGCCGTAATCGTGAGCTGAAATCCGTAATAATTACGGACAATCCGTAATAGTTGGCACCTCTGAGATAGTCACAGGAGATGAAACTTGGGTTTCTTACGACACCCCTGAAAGTAAGAGGCAATCAATAGATTGGAGGCACAATTCATCCCCAGCCAAGGTTAAGCCGAAACAAATCTTGACACATCGGAAAATGATGTGCACAGTGTTCTGGGACTGGAAAGGCATCTTACTCATTGATTTCTTACCGCGTGGTCAAACAATCAACGTAGATGCTTACTGCGAGACACTTAGGAAATTGCGCCGCGCAATACAGAATAAGCGCCGAGGGTTGCTGTCAAAAGGTGGTGTTTTTCTTCACAACAACGCACGACCACACACTGCAAATGTGACGAAAAACCTCCTACAGGGATTTGGCTGGGACGTGTTTGACCACCCTCCATACAGCCTTGACCTCGCTCCTAGCGACTTACAGCCTTGACCTCGCGACTTTCATCTGTTCACACACCTCAAGTCAACATTTCAACAATTACGAGCTGAAAGAAGATGTTTCCAACTGGTTGAAGACACAGGCGGCAAACTTCTATGAAGAAGGTATCCAAAAACTTGTGCCACGCTATGACAAATGCCTGCAAAAGTTCGGCAGTTATGTGGAAAAGTAGTTTAAGAGGTGTAGAATGTTGAGCAATAAATAATATTTCTGAATCTGTACACAATTTAATTTTATTACCAAACGGAACTTACTTTCTGAACGTGTGTCGTATGTCTAAGGGTTTATCGATATGGTGTATATTGTGAGGTGAAAGGGGTGAAAATTGGGGGTTGAAGGATTCTTTACATTGCGTGTATCTCTTAAACGACATTAGCGAGAAGTTTGAAGTTCAGCGGAAAAAATCAGCTTAAGGAATAAGTAAACAGGTGTTCGACCGTTTTTTCATAAATCCCATTTACAGAGTTCATAGGGAGGGGTGAAATTCTCAAAAATAAATGAAAGAATATGTCCTGACTGACTCGCTCACTCATCATCGCCCAGCCAAAATTATTGAAGTTAGAAACATGAAATTTCGGCGATATGTTCGTGGTATGTCGAAAACGTCCACTAAGGAAAGATGTTTGGATATTCAGGTTCTAAAGGGGTTAAACGTGCATTTCATTGAATAACAATATCTCACGAGTGGTTTCATTTGGGGATGTGATACTTGGCATATAAACTAATCATTAAAAATAAGCTGACATATATCTATTGGTTTTTCGATGTGGTGTGTATTATGAGTGAAAGGGGTGAAAAGTGGGGGTTGAAGGATTCCTAATGGAGCGTGCATCTCTTAAACGACATAGGCGAGGAGTTTGAAACTCAGAGGAAAACTATCAGCTTAATAATAAATAAATAGGTGTTCGACCTTTTTTTTTTCATAAATTCAATGTAAGGGGCCCATGGGGGGGGGGGTGAAATTCTGGAAGAAAAACTTCCACTAAGGAAGGATTTTTGGATATTCACTCTCATCGACCAAACAAAACTATTCAAGTTAGAAGAATGATATTTTGGGGATGTTTGTTGTGTCGAAAACGTCTACTAAGGAGGGAATTTTGGATAATCAGGTTCTAAAGGGGTGTTAACGGGGTTAAACCTGCATTTCATTGAATAACAATATGACACGACTATGACGCGAGCGAAGCCGCGGGTATCTGCTAGTAGTCACATGAAGTCAAGTGCAAAAGGCCTTGTTCAAGTTTGAGGACAGGAACATAAACAATTTGGTTCATTGTTACATTGCGATTCGGCCGCGACTAGGGAATTTTTAGGGATCTCAGTGACGTCACCGTGATGTCGCGGCTGACGTATTGACGCTTTGCCTGCCGGGAGTCGGTCCGCATGCTTGTCAGCTGATTAATATGGCACCTTCACGAGCGGTGTTGTTGATAGGGGTCGTCCATTTTTTTTCACCTGTTAGTGGTTGGTAAACGTAATTTTAACAATTATTATTCCTGTGAATAATCTATAGAACAAGATTTTGATATTAGCAGTGTCGTGTGCGGGATTGTGTTGGCGATTTGTAATAAAATTGTTGAATTCCTGAAGTTGTATTCAAATAAAATGTCGCTACGTGTTATACGTGACGGAACGTGTGTTCGAAAAATACTGTTTTTTTCCTGTACTTTTGGAATAATATGAACTGTGGAAACTATCTGTGAGTTTGTTTTTTACGTTGTTCATATATTTATTTTGGTTTTTGCATTTAATTGAAAAGTTGTACTGTATTCTTCTAAAGCCATAGATGATGTCATTTGTCTAAACGATAATATTACGTCAGGCAAGGTGGGAGGGAGGAAATACGCCCGAGTAAAATATAGAGAAAAATTGGCATTTACAAGAACACTTGTTAAGGCATATAACAGTCTTTTGTACTTGACATATTGGTCGGTTTTTACGTTTCATACAGTATGTGTGGCGTTATTAGACAGTCTGTAATGGATGGTGATTTCTTATGTGTGGCGTTATTAGACAGTCTGTAATGGATGGTGATTTCTAATTAAGTATTTTCAGTCAATATTGGAAAACCTAAAAATACAGAACTTTTCTTTAGTTTTTTGGTTGTTTTTGCGTATGTTATCGTATTAGTGTTTCCGCATTTGTAGCCAACATCGGAAATAAAAACAAATTATACATAACCAATTCGTTTTGTAGTTTTTTATAATGCTTATTTCTGTAATTGAGTTGTCACCACCCAAAATAATATATAATCAATGTTTTTCCGTAAGCTTGCCAGAGAAGCATTTCGTAAAGTCGTTGATAATATCACAGAAGCAGACAATTTTATAATTAACAATTTCAAATAATTACGATATGTATCGTAATTAGTAATTGAGCTATATATGCCAAATTTAGATTTCAATGCGGAAAATTAAAATTCTCAATTTAAATCGTGAAATTTTTCTACGAATCGGAATCTTTAATTGAGCTATGTAGGTCAATTGTAGATTTGGATGCACGGTTTTTTAATTATGAAATTACAAGAATTTCGATGTGTATCGGAATCTGTAATTGATCTACGTAGTCCAATTATAGATTTCGATGTGGAAAATTAAAAATATCAATTGAAATGGCGAAATTTTTCTATGCATTGGAATCTTTAATTGAACTATGTATGTCAATTGTAGATTTCGATGCACAGTTTTTTAAATATGAAATTACAAGAATTACGATGTGTATCGGAATCTGTAATTGATCTATGTAGTTTAATTATAGATTTCGATGCGGAAAATTAAAAATATCAATTGAAATCGCGAAATTTTTCGACACATTGGAATCTTTAATTGAGCTATGTAGGTCAATTACAGATTTCGATGCCCACCTCGTTTCGAAGGTTCTTGTGTTTCGCCACCCAAAAACCCCTATTACCCAGGCTTTTCCCATAAGCTTGCCAGAGGAGTGACGATGACGTCATGGTAGACGCCATTTTGTTTTTAGGGGAATTTAATACGCGGCCGCATCGCAATGCAAAATTATCCCAACAATTTTTCCTCACGAGTTGTAGCAGAAGTCTTACTTTTTAGGATGGGTTTGTCACATTTGGAACAATATGCTATTCTTTTAGGGGCATGTGTAGTAGCAGAATCAAGAATTTCCTCTTCTGAAACTCTTTGTCCAACTTCAGGTATTCTGAAAGATGTCAAGTTTGTGGAAATGTTTTGGGTACATAATATTACTTCGTCCTTGAAGAAAGAAAGAAAGAAAGAAAGAAGCAGATCCCGCTGGTCCAGTATCTATCCAAACATCCGCCTAAAGATTTAGAATTTTACTTTGCCTCTATTGTGAAAGTTCTGAAATTTCTGAAGGCGTTATTTTCTCTTTACACTCTTCTCTAAGAAATAAAATATATCAACAAGGATCTCATCCACTTTAACTGATAATCTTCCAGCACCTTTTTCAGCTGCTAGATTTATCAGGTGGCATATGCAACCAATGATGGCAATACCTGGTTAAACTTCCTTCAGAACTGCTGAAACTCCATTTTTGTGTCCTATCAAAACAGGAGCATTGTCGGAGCAGAAAGCCACACAGTGTTCAATTGGTATATTATGAGAACTTTTTATATTCAAGAACTTGGCTGTGATAACATCAGGTTACCTATGTTTCGCCCTGTTGAGTCCCCGTCCAACGCTGGTATGGATAGCCCAGTACTCACTACTTTTTCCTGCGGAACATCATAGAATGTAACAACAATAGGATACAACTTGGCATTCAGATCATTGCTACCATCCGTTGCCAAAGAAAATGGTCCGTTCTGAAGGCACCTACAACAGATGCATTTTTTTTTGGCATTTTATTTACAATGCATGTCATTTTCGTGCAACCACAACTATATTTCTTTGCAACTTCTGATGTGGGAAACATCATCTTAAATGAAGCACCAGCATGATCAGCCGCACATAAGGGCACATTGTATTCCACCAAAAAGGAAGTAACCAGACACTCTGCCCTGATTACGTCACTGTCAACGTTTCCAGACTTAGCAAAAAAGGTGTTGATTTTCTTGCTCTCTTCCTTCGATATAACATCACAGCGGCCCTCCCACCGCCGAGCCGTGGGCCCGCTTGGTTCGACCGAGCCGGGCAGAGGCAGGTCGCCGACGAAAATCTAAACACAAACTAGCATTTTGAGAGTTTGATTTGGGCAAAAAATGATATTTTGGTGGCTAATTCGACTAATTCAATGTCGCTCTTTCGAATGGTGATGTCAAAAAAACTATTTGGGGCAAAAAGTGCCAAACCCATACCACAAAAAGTTGATTTGCGTGGTATGCGCGAACTTCACACGTAAACCAACGAAACAAAAGTTTTAGAGCTTGAAAAGTACTTTCCAAAGCAAGTGTCAAAATTTAATTATGTTGAAAAGCTAACGAGTTACAGCACAAAGTAGGGCTTGCTGCGAACATCCTGTATATTACTACATCTCCAGATTTTTTCCTGATGATTAAGTATTTAGGTTAACTGTTTAGTGAAATTGGCCAAAATACCTGTAGTAATGGTAAGAAAAATATCTGGAGAATATATAGTAATAGATGTGGCTCTCATGTAGTATACGTTGCCCGTTTCGAAAGTGCGTTATTTTACTTAGTAGCGCTCTGAAAATGGTTTGTAATTACTCTGCCACATTATTTAAGCCATTTGCCATTAACAAACACCGGGTCAACACTTCAAAAATAAGGAAATTGTCAACATTAACTTTCAAGTAATAAACTTATCAAAAAGCAAGTCGCCATGTTTGATTACGTAATGCAGCCAACTTGCTGATTGTACTACTAGGCAAAACCATTGGCTTGGATAAGGATTATTGATGCGCGACTACCCCCACTGTGCGCGACAAAAACCAGGGGTGTTTATATTAGCCTAAAGGGCCGCGCTACCTAACCTTTATTGGCCTGGACGAAAATATTGGTCTGGAAACAATAATGTTGGCACTCTGAAAAAATACAATAACTCTCTAGCGATAAAATATTCAATTCTTGTATATTAGTAACATTGGCCATTTCTATAGAAAGTTTTTCCGATTTTAATGGTGCCAGGCAACGTATACCGTACTACACAAGTTCCGTAGATGTTGACTCGGTAGCGCTGCACACCATGAGAATATGTGTATAAAAAAAAATAGTAATGAAATTAGCCAAAGTACCTGTAGTAATGGTATCTGGAGATGATAAATTAATAGATGTTGACTCGTCCGCTGTCATAGACCCACCCAGCCTTCCCAAATAACGACACTACTTATATAGTTGAAATGAAGTATCTGGTAGACATCTTGTCACTATGTCAGGAATGCCAACCCCGCGCGTTTGGTACTATCTCGCACCGTGTATACAAAGAAACAAAAGAGCGTCGATAATGTAATTTATAATTGCGCCAAATCCAAATCGTCAGTCGTACTTTAACCATGGATTGTGTGGCATTTGAAATTACTTCATAAATTGTATCTTATTAATGTTTTACATACAAAACCAAACCTAACCTGGGGCTTAGGCCCCAGACCCCCTTGCTTGTGGTACTATTGACGTCCGAAACGGGGGAGGAGCTTACGGTCAGCTGTTTGCAATATGGCGGCGATATAGTGACGTGAAGTAATTGGGTGTGCGTTTGTTATGGCTTCTAATTTATGATGGCAAAATACTACATATTTCCTTTCATTGATAGAAATATTTTTATAATCAATTTAAATGCAGTGCCTAATTACTACCAGTTAAAAATATTACCCACATGTAGATAGTTAATTTACTGTCTGCTGTTACATATATGAAACCTGTACTTGGGAGCCTAGCGGTATCGATGTTTATTTTTTATTAATTTCACAATATATATATATATATATATATATATATATATATATATATATATCTCACATAACACAAAGGATGACTCCCTGATAATAAATTGAATCAAGCAACCCTGAATTTGCATGAATGTTTTGGGTTCAAAGAAGCGTTACTTGGGATGCTCAAATCATACTTCAATATTGCAAATATTGACCTTCATACTTGCTGTTCAAAGGCAAGAATGTTAATTTATTAATCTCTTGCCACAGGCAAGTTAAAATGGAGACATCCTCTTTATCAATATATTTAATTAAATATTTAAAATACAGATATTTAACAAAGCTGGAGTCTCCATTTGAACTTGTCATAAGCAAACGGAACAGATCAAAAACTACACTAAAAGCCAAACCAAATTCACTCCTCAGCTCGACATAAACCATAATACCAATTAAAACCTATACAAAACATACTCTCCTTACTGTTGTACAACTTTCAAACCAACTATTCGCACTCAAAACTGTAAAACCCTGAAATGAGAACTAATTAAAGTTAGAATAGCCTAGGCCGATCCGGTCTCCCGCTACATTACCGCATATGTATACTTAACATCACTATAACTTTAAAATTACGACTAAGTGACCTATCTGCCTGAGTAGTATAGGTGTTACCGGCCTGCCTGGGATGATGGGTCACCAAACCGATACTTAAAACTAAGATTTTACATTTTAATTAACTAAATTCAACAGTAGGGAGATCATAGCGAAAAACACAATTTAAGCCAAATCATACTTCAATTACCTACATACTTGCTGTTCAAAGGCAAGAATATAAATTTTCTGGCAAATTAAGGCTAGGAACAGCATTTTTCATAAGTTTTCTAACCATTCGGCTATTGTCAATCGGAAGAACCCCTATAAGTTTACGAAGAGCGGATTACATTCTTTGTACAGAAGTAATAGGCTATAAGTTTATCAGTATTTTTGATGTAGCTAAATCCATGTGAATACAAATTAGAGACAATAACTATCAATAATCAACAATACCGGTAGAAAGAAGTCGTCTTCACAAAAATGCAGGCTGCACACTGTCATGTAACATGTAACACGTTTTCCAATTGACAGCGCCGTAGCCCATCTTTCTCTCTGAACTTTTTGTACAGGAAAGTAGTGAAGATATTTCGTAGCCGTTTTATACGATTTGCAACCGTATACAGAGCAGTACCTCCTCGAATTTGACAAATTTCTTTCTGTTTCCATCACGACGTCAATGCTTCACCATCTAAATAAATCTCACCAGTCACAATGTTACTGCTTCAACATTCTGCCGCGTGGCTGCGCCATCCAACTTTTCTGACGTCAATAGAGCATCCAGAGTTTAGAAAAGACTGTGGGTCTTATGGGCTTTTATCTTTAACGGAAACCCCCCCTACACTGGTTTTGTTACCTCACCTTTTATCATGAAGGAACTCTGAACATATATATTTTACGTCATAATAGCTTCCTAAAATATCTGCCAATTGATTACCATTGTTATTGCATACAAGTATCGTTTATATTACGTCTTAGTTATTTAAAAATTTACGAGGTTTGCACGCTGGAAAGAAGAGCCACGTCCCGCGGTGCATGCTCGCCCGGAGTGGAGCACGTGCTCAGTTCCACCGGCAACATAAGTTTTGTAAGCACTATCTGTCATTGGTGTTACTGTTGTGTGTTGTGTTTCTGTTCGATCGAATCGAAATGGCTGGTGTTTTGGTGAAACGAAAACGAGGTGAGACGCTGAGAAGTAAGGAGAGGACAATAGTCGTAAACTTTTCAATTATTTAAAGAGCAGAAATTCCGGCCAAAGTGTGAGTTGGGTCGCCGAAGAAACTGCTGTTGCTACAGGTACATCCAGATCATTAGTGTTCAAACTGCGCAGTGAATCGGCTTGTGGCCCGCTGGTGACACCTAATAAGAAGCAGAGGAGAAGAGTGAAAAGAAAAGACAATAGACTTACGAAATTTAACAGCGCGAGGGCCCCGCTTCGCTATTGTCCATACAGGTAATGAAGGCGGATTTGTGAACGATGCAAAGTTAGTATTCCTGTGTAAAAAGAATACCGCCGATGCGCACGACGAAATGGATGGAGAATGTTACGAACATTATTTTAAACACCAGTTACTCCCCAATCTCCCGCCTCGGTCAGTAATTGTGCTTGACAATGCATCGTACCACAGTAGGAAGAAAGAGCGCATTCCGACAATGTCATGGAAACGGCAAAGCATGCGAGAATGGCTTACTTCCAAAGGTGTCCATTATGAAGACTACATGCTTAAGAAACATCTTATGGAACTTGTGACTTCCATCAAATGGAAATATGACGCCTATAAAATAGACGAAATGGCGAAAGAACTGGGACATGAAGTGCTTCGCCTACCTCCGTATCACTGTGAACTGAACCCCATTGAACTCGTGTGGGCTCAAATTAAACGTTATGTAGGAATGAATAAGACAACATACAAAACAAAAGACGTAGAACAATTGATTCACGATTCTTTCGGAATGGTTTCAAATCAAAACTGGAGTAATTACGTAGACCATGTGAAAGAAATAGAAGTCAATATGTGGAAGGCAGATGAGCTGCAGGAAGACATTGAGCCCTTCATAATTCAATTGGAAGATAGTTCAAGTGACACCTCTGATAATAATGACCGTGATAGCGACGTGGATATGGAAGGGATCGAGCCACTGGCGGCCGAGTGAAGGATTACATGGTACGTAGAACGACTGGAAAGCCCAAATTAAATATCATTTATTGTTTTATTATTTTTTTTATTATTATTATTATTATTATTAGTTATATAAGTACTGTCTTGTCCCTCGTAAGAATACTAATGGGGAGGATAGAATCTGTTATATATTCCTATCGCGCGCAGGCTATTAACAACGAATTAACTCGTCATGTAGGATATGAAACAGCTCATTCATCAGAGGATTTGTGCGAGGCATTATATTTCTTTATTCATGGACAGTCCCGACGAGCACACTTTAAGGTTTGCATACTTGGCCATGACCTTAATTAAGGTACAGTCCCAGCATTTCTCTGGAATGAAAATGGGAAACCACGGACATCCATCTTCAGAACTGCCGACAGTGGGGTTCAAACCCAGTATCTCCCGAATGCAAGCTCACAGCTGTGCGCCCCTAACCGCACGACTAACTCGCTACAATATTACAAATATTAATCAAAACAACAAGAATAAAATTGAAAGAAACTAAATTAAGCCTAACTAATAGCAAAAGATGATCAACAGTACCGTATTGCTGACGTAAAAATAGTTAACATCGTCAGCATACATACGAGAAGGAAGAAAGAGTTGTGCTCTCGACATCTATCAATCAGTAATGCAAAATGATTGTCGTTATTAGTTCTGTTCGCTTATCCAATACGTTAACACCTGCAAAACTGCTCCTTCCAGGGCGTGTTCTATTTCAGGCGTTGTGTTGTATCGCTAACTTATGACAGCGCAGTACTCGAAGCGCGTATGACGTCAGCGCTACCTCTGCGTAAAGCTAGCAACACTGTCGCCATAAGGCGCCACAGTCCTTTCTCAACGCTGGATGCTCTATAGCAGTAATTTTCGGCCAGGCAGTACCTAACCTAGTAGCGGACATAAATTGTATCTTATTAATGTTTTACATACAAAACCAAACCTAACCTGGGGCTTAGGCCCCAGACCCCCTTGCTTGTGGTACTAGCAGTAATTTTCGGCCAGGCAGTACTTTACGTCTTTACGTGTGAAATGGTGAATGGTGAATTTTGTATGAGACATGTTGGTAACGTAGTCACATTTCCGTCTGTCGAGTGTCCAAGATGGCGTCCGTAGTGAAACGAACACGATAAATAATTATTTATTTTCGTAAAAAAAAACACATTATTGAGGTGCGGCAGTTGTAGTTGAGATTGTGAAACGACTCCCAACAACTCCAAGGAAGGTATGTAAATCATAAATCCTATATTTTCAATAATATACCTCGTTAAAAGTTACGAAAAGGCATATTCTCACGGCGTGCAGAATTACCGTTTACTCCTCCGCTGACTGTAACCCAGCCAGCCATCCCAAATAGGACCATGACTTGTATAGATGAAATTCCAGCTGACTCCGCCATTTTTAGCATCATGTACAGTATTGCCAACCTTACACATTCGACACTATATGGCATCCAGCAGACCAAGGGTTTTCGCCTCTACTAATGAGCGCGGCCGTCCCGTTAGCTAATATAAACACCCTTGGTTTTTGTCATTCACAGTGGGGGTAGTCACATATTATCTATCCAGGCCAATGGTTTTGCCTTTTATTTCTTTTTTTTTTTTTACATAATTACAAAGTTACGTGTGTCGTGTGGTGCGTTTTGTATCGGACAGGTTGGCAACGCAATATGACGTCAATGTGTCTGCCACAAACATCTGCAGTCGTTGAACAAGCTACATATAAAATCCTTCATTTAAGCAACATTAGTGATATTTGACAGCATTTTGAATGTGCTGCAATGATATTCGCCAGTATTTTCAATTCCAAATGACTCCCAGAAAAGTATATGAATGATGTTCAATAATCTATCACGTTCTGGTTTGGTTCCAGTTCTGGTATTCCAGACAATTAATGTATTTATTCTTAATAATAATAGGCCTAATATTAAACATGCTCAGGCCCATATCGGGAATTACTATTATGAATGCATTGAGGAGCAAAGTAGCGAGGCCAGACCTCTTCTCGGAGCGAAGCCCTAGCAGCTATAAGTCTTTTTTTATTTTTTTTTTATTACAGTCTAACCCCTCAACAGGGTAACACCATTATGAGCATTGTGTTGGTCTCTATCTACAATGAACCGAGTGGAGTCTAGGGAAAGAACTTAGTTAAAAGGTAACTTCATCAGCATTTACACGTCCCGCCAAACCTAATGATTCACACCAGTGGAAAATTTAAAAAAAAAACTCCACATCGCAATAAAAACGTCAACTATTACCCAATTAAATGGAAGGTAGAAAATAATACCCATCTGAACAACTAATTTGGAAAAACCTGTCAAGATAATTCACACTTACGAAAGAGCGGCACGAGGTAGGAAGGAATCCGAAGCCGATCACATACAATCAATATAATACCAAAGATCCACTTACCTAGCTCACGTGAAAAAGAATTCGTACACCTTCGACGTCTAACTTAGTATACTAAGAGTACTAACACAACTACGAACACAATGAACAAGCTTTCAATAATCAGCCACAATTTTAACAGTCGGCTCTCAACAAATATGGCGACAAGCAAAGAATGTACGGGTGGACAACAGTCCTCAACGGTCCTCAAATAGGCGTCCTATTCGGCGTCGTTTTAAGTTGACCTGCGTGCGCAGTTCGTCCACGGTGACGTCAATACAACACTAGTCAAATGATATACTAAGTTCAAGGTCAAATTTCATACAAATGTAATGTGTTATAAAATACTATAGACTTTGGTGCAATAATTTTAGGCAGTCCAAGATTAATACAGTAAAATGCTTCTATCAATGCCATGAGCGTATTCCAACTTCTCTATTGGGAAAAATAGAGGGTACACTAAAAAAAAATTATTCTCCTCTTGTTTGCTGGGCTGTAGGAAAACAGTTCACCCAATCTCCAACGAATAAATTACAACCCTTTAATAGCACGGCCGACTGAATGCGCTCATACCGGCCTAGACAATGAGACCGTTTTCATGAAATCTTGTTAGTTACTCAACTGCTCACACAGCGCTGTTACCAAGCATTGCACGACTAAGACTTAGTTAGCTCTACTTAGTGTAAAACAAAGTCCCCGATTCTTGGATATCACGGGTAATCTCGATAACCACTGGATGGATTTTGATGCGGCTTTCACCATTCTGTACAGGTAATATCGAGGAAGATTTCTGTAGAAAATAATTTATTTATGATCAAAGGGAGCCAAGCAGTAACGATTTTAGATTTCAGTGAATAGGTCGAAGAAAGAACTTGACGACCGTGCGCTTTTTAAGCTTACGCTGGACAAACCGTTAAAAATATCAATATACTATGAGTGTAAGAATTGTTCAGCATGAAAAATTGTACAAAAAAGTCCGCGTGAGCATATCTCTATCTTCGATACATCGCCCACTATAAGTGTTTTTAGTTTGGACGGGAGGGGGATTTGGCATGCACCTCGCCATTCTTAAATTACGTCTGACAGGAATTCCTTGCACATTCATAACTGTTCCCGGGCGAAGCCGGGGCGGGTTGCTAGTGACACTATTATATTATCTTTTTAGAAGATACCTTATGCACTGGACAGCTGAATCCGTGATTAATTGTATAGGTAGCTTCGTAAGTCTCAGAACTCAGGAAGTCCTTTCTAGCAGCGTTACTAGCAGCTTTCAAAGTTTCAAGGTAAGAAAGATTCCTCTAGCCAGTTTAGGCGACTGACATTTAATGAGAAAAAAATGCCCTTTATCTGGATTTCTAGACTGAATATGATGATATGCGATGCTTACGTCAAGCATAGCGAACCATTTATTAACGTTTTTCAAAACAAAATGGTTGCTTCTGCGTCCATGAATGTGTACGCTTCCGGGTGCATGCCTATATTTTCTTTCAGTGTACTAATGTCACCAATAACTTCTGACGAGAACACTTCCTTGGCACGCCGAACATTCATTTTTTCAAATTTAGTGGGTTCGATGTGTTTTTAGTGAGGTGTCTGACCGGTTTGACGATCTCACCCTTTTGCATTGTGTATAGTAATGACAAGTATTTCCCTGAAATTATTCCAGTACCATCAGTCATCTCTCGTTACAGAAACTGCGTTCTATTGTTTTTTGTTGTTTTTTTTTTAGAATGTGACAATGATCAAAACTAGGGAATACATTCCTAGACTCGTCGTATGGGTGATTGACCATTGGTTGCAAATTCCCTCCCCCTAAATGCCTTATCATTGTAGTGTTAGTTTTGTGATTATCAGAGACAGTTATTATAATTATGAAACCGCATTGTTCAACCTCGAGAATAACGTCCAGCAGGAGTTTATGTAAGTCCCGTCCTGACAGCTGCTTCGTGAAAAAGAAGGCACACGGTATCTGATAATTTGTCGAAAGATCTCTTAGCACAAAACACAACACACGATTAGCTGCTACTTGTTTCCGGCTGTAATTTTGATCCTCTCTTTCCTTTTAATGAGACGGTGCTGGAGTAGTGTCCTTGTACCCGAAGAAGGTGCAAGGTGTGTCTAATTTCTCTTAGATTTATTAGCACGCTATTTTATTTTGTGATATAATTTTAATTTTGATAATGCGGAAATTATAATGATAATAATTATATAGTGTCACTAGCAACCCGCCCCGGCTTCGCCCGGGAACAGTTATGATGTACAAGGAATTCCTGTCAGACGTAATTTAAGAATGGCGAGGTGCAAGCCAAATGCCCCTCCCGTCCAAACTAAAAACACTTATAGTGGGCGATGTATCGAAGATAGAGATATGCTCTCGCGGACTTTTTTGTAGAATTTCTCATGCTGAACAATTCTTACACTCATAATATAATGATATTTTTAACGGTTCGCCCAGCGTAAGCTTAAAAAGCGCACGGACGCCAGGCTATTTTTTCGACCTTTTCACTGAAATCGTTACTGCTTGGCTCCCTTTGGTCATAAATAAATTATTTTCTACACAAATCTTCCTCGAGATCACCTTTACAGAATAGTGAAAGCAGCATCAAAATCCATCCAGTGGTTCTTGAGATTACACATTTAATATACGTACTGTACAGCTGATTCCTTATCGCGCCTATAATGGGAGGGGAGTGCGCTCTACCGGCAACGAGTAGAAACTTTCCAATTACATGTTATACACACGGTCGACTCTAGAAAGGTCGGAAGGTTCAACCTGACAACACTGTAGCTACGGCTATTGTCAGTCATACTTCGTCACGAGCGCCTGAACTGAAACAGCTGTTTACTGGAAGGGAGGCGACAAAAACAACGGAATTAATATTGGACAAACATAATGTACATGTTTAGCAAAACATCTGTTGATTTTTATTTACACATGGCCAGTGTTACAATCGGAAATAAATGAATAAAATGTTGTTATAAGAGCCAAGCAGCTGATATTAGGCATGAGTAACACTGAAATAATTTACCAACATAAGAGTGTTTAGCAAAATAAAGAAAATTATTTTTGTTTCTTTCGTATTTTACTACGGTACTCTGAAGTATGGTAATAAAACAATTGGCGGTGTACTAATAATAATAATTTGGAGTAAGTAGATGCAATTGAGGGTTATGTGATGCAAAAAATGTAGGCTATCTCCCATAACATCTTCACACTGTAGGCCTAAACCTTCGATTCCACCGCACATGTATGTAGATAATTTACTACCATAATAGAAATAGACTGTTGCTGCTGGTATTCCATAACTATATCAGATTACTTCTGTTTCCTTCCTAATGTGCTGCAACTTTCCCTTCCCATAACCAAGTTTGCTGACATCAACAGCAACATTCCTTGCCTGTGAATAATTGTTTAGCAATACAGTGGCAATAACTGAAAGTGTTTTTTCACTTACCGGTAATTGACTAATTTATGCAATCTACGAACCATTTCGAAGGTTCCCTAATCCTGGCCTGGCGCAGATTTTCGTCACTTGGGAACCTGAACACTGGTGTGTAGCCACCCTTACTTGGTTAATTTGCATTACAGTTGGGGATACAACATGTATCTGGCATTGTTACGGTGCCGAAACATTCCAGGAAAATCAAAGTTTAAAACATGAAGTACGATATGTGATAATTCCATGTACCGTAGGCATTTAAAATACCATATTTGCCAGATACAAAGCACACTCGTCAGTGTGTTCTCGATTAGGGATTACAGTAAAAAAACTCATCTGGATGGGTAGTATAAACGCTACTATAAAGCGTATAAACGTACAAAGCGTAAGCAACAAAATATAGAAGGAAATATCCCTATGAGAAACAAGTACACCTGTCAGACTGAACGTTCTCTCGTGTTCCCGCCTGACAAGGGTATGACTGATGAACATGTTGCCAAGTCTCAGCCTTCCGACCTGTCTAGAGTCGACCGTGGTTATACATGGGTTCTGGCCACAGATTACCTACTACTACAGATGGCCAACAGCCATGCTAATTCTTGGTACCTAAGACTTCAGCGCTGTCTGGTGGTTGACTGATGTACTAGCAACATGTCGACCGGGAGCGCCACCTATGAGCAGATCTCGTAAACACTAACCCTCCCACCCCCTCACCCCCCACCCCTGCCCCTTCTCCACGCTCCGCTAAATATTCTCGTCCTAAATGCTCTGCCCACTTCAATGTTCCGAAAATCACAATCTCCCAATACTTATGGCACGTTTTTAAGTGTGGAGATAATAATATGATCTACAAGAAATAAATCACATTCAAAATACCAATAACAGAAAAAATTAATAAAAATAATAACAAAGTGGGAAATTGTGAATTCCAGAACTTTGAAATGAACAATCACAGTATTTAGAACATAACCTCATCACTAATATACATGTTTAAATTTCTTTCAGTTGCAATTGGAGCATATTGCATTGGTGACAAAAATTAGGCTACTACAAGGCCTGCAGCATATTATTACTCAGCTTAAAAAATGGCCCAAGTAGACCTATAACCAATTAGTTATTAGAAAAAACTACAAAGGAAAAGTACTGGGAAGGGAGAAAATTCATATATTAAAATGCTTGATGCTGTTAGCAATAACAGTAAAATTTTGAGAGAGAATGCCAAGGAATCAGGTGGTGTAACCAGATCCTCATCACACTAAAATTGTTAGTGTAATTAGTGCCAAATACATTAGGGGACAGAAAAAGAATTGGATATCACAAAATTTCTATACAGTAGTTCATTTCATATGCCCTTTAAAATATATCCAGTTAAAAATTTTGAAGGGTGAAATGCAGTAAGTAGGCTACATCAAAAATTAACATCGCACACTAATACAGTACATTCCATGACGTGCTGTTAAGGGGAAAGGAGAAATAGGACTATCAATGAAAAACAAGAAAAACACTCATTACTGCTAGAATTCATCATGTTTTATTTAAAAAGTTGTCAATGAAGAGAAGATAACAGCAAGAGCCAAGATCGTTCTGACTGGGAATGTCAAGGCCGGTATAGAGCGCAGCTCGTATTCAGTATAGAGCGCAGCTCGTATTCAGTCGGCCGTGTTAATAGCCTATTAGCAACTCAAATTATCACTTAGGGCACTGTGGTCGGTCCAACATTGTGCAAGCAAGCAAGATGGCGTCACAGTGAAAGTGTAGTGAAATAGCAGCTAGTGTAAATATTTGATAAAAGTGGTAAAATATTATAACAGAGGCTTAAAATCTATAAAGTTACTTTCCTTAGATCAAGTGTAATACGGAATATTGATAGTATTTAGAAATTCTTGTTGATAATTTAATAAACTTAAACTAAGTTGTGGGAACGTGTATCCAAAGATTCGGTGACTTCTTCAATCACTGTTTGAACCAAGTAGAGCAGTGGTGCTTTTACGAGACTTCACCCGATTGGAAGATATACGTATTTCACATTCTTCTTTATTGGTAGGTTATTAGATTAATTCTATTAGGTAGTAATAATTAAATTAAATTTAGTGTAATTTGGTGTAAACATCTAGGCTCACTTAGATCTCTAGTATGACGACAGTCAACAGTGTTAGTATCTCGTCAGGTTGTGTAACCGTAACGGATTTATGCTCGTCGTGCAAAATAAAAGTAAAAAATGCAAATAAAATCATCACAAGATCTCAGGTAAAATTGAATGAGGAGAAAAGTGAAACCGATTGTCGTAATGTAGGCCTACCGCTACCGTCATGCGAATGTCATAACCTGAGAAACGAACTGTCCTCAAAAGACGAAATTATAAAGCTGCTAAAGGAAGATATTGCTAAGTTAATGGAAGAGTTGAATAAATTAAAAGGAAACAGAGGGGAAAGCAAGGAAACTTGGTCGACAGTGATTGCTGGTAAGGTAAGATTGAATAAGCCTAGGCCTATAAATGGAGTACATGTAACTGAAATTCCCGTCTCAAATTCATTTGGAGTGCTTGTCGAAGAAAATGATGACTTTCCTCAAGAAGAAAAGAAGAAAGTGATAAAGAGAAAATCCAGGAAGATGCGGATATTTGCGGATAGCCACGGGCGAGATGTAGCAGCAAGCGTTTTGGAGAGAAGCCGAGAAATGGAGGTCACTTCGACAGTGAAGCCAGGAGCTCAGATTGCAGAAGTCACGAACGGGATGATAGGAGAGTGTGCGTCCCTTACTGCAAAGGACTACGCAGTGATCATCGCTGGAGCAAACGACGTCTATAGAAATGAGAGTAAAAAGGTAATCAAAGATTTAAAGGGTACATTGCCATCCATGCAAAAAACAAATGTCATTATTGTAAACAATCCGCAGAGACACGATTTAATTCCCAAGTCATGTGTAAATATAGAAATAGAGGCTACAAATGGAAAAATTCATAAAATTTGTAAGAGTTTTCCAAATGTCCAAATTGTAGATGTAAGTAAATTAGACAGGAAGTTCCACACTCGGCATGGCCTACACTTAAATAGATTAGGAAAAGAGTATCTTAGTGATGAAATCTGCAAAATTGTAAATTCAAATGGTAAGAATAATTCGACAGTAATATCATTAGAGTGGAAGCAGGGAAACTGGTAGAAGAAGCCAAACGTGAGGTTTGGCATTCACATCTTTTGAAGTCAAATTTAACGGAGTGCAACAATGGTATTTCGGATTTGTCTAGCAACAATAATAATAACAATTATGATAATAATAATGTAAATAAATCACCAACACAAGCTTGCAAAAGTAACAAATTTAAAATTTACCACCAGAATGTCCAGTCTCTTTATAATAAAATTGATTACATAAATCTAATGCTTAAAAATGAACTTAAAGACATCTCAGCACTATGTATTTCAGAACATTGGCTGAAAGAGGAACAACTTGAATTAATTCAATTCCCAGGGTTTATACAAGCTAGTAAATACTCTAGATCTAATATTAGCCATGGTGGTACTTGCATCTTCTTAAGAAATAATTTAGATCATGAACAGATAACAGCTTATGATTATCTAATTATGGAACAGGATTTTGAATTCTCTGCCGTAAAAATTCAGCAGTTTAAGTTAATAATTGTATGCGTATACCGTTCTCCGTCAGGAAAGTTTCCTCTATTTATAGATAAACTAGAATTGTTACTCAATAACATGAGCAAAGTAAATTTCGATATAATAATTTGTGGGGATGTAAATGTGGATTTCTTAAAACTTGATAGAAATTGTGAATTATTAAACCAGTTACTAATTTCCTATGGACTGAAACCTACAGTAAATACACCAACAAGAATAACAAAATTTAGTAAAACCACTCCTGATCAAATTTTTATAAATACAGATAAATATCACCATTCAATAGAAGTCTATTGTCCGGGTTTTAGTGACCACCATGGACAAATACTGAGTTTTGAAGTATCCGAAGTAATCAATAATAATGATAATGGAGTAAAATCAAAGTGCAGGTCATTCACTGAAGCAAATGTTACATATTTCAATGACTTATTAAATAAGGAAACATGGTCAGAAATTTATGAACTAGAAAATGTAAATGATAAATTTAATGCATTTAACAGTACCCTAAAACACTATTTTGAAATAGCATTCCCCTTTAAACGAAGAAATGTTCAAAATAACAAAACTAGCAATTGGATAACAACAGGGATTATAAATTCATGTCAAAGAAAGAAATTTCTACACAAATTATATAAACAATACCACACAACACCTGAATTCAATTTATACTACAAAAAATACACTAGCATATTAAATAAGGTAATAAGACTAGCAAAGAAAATGCATAATGATAATTTTATTTCCCAATCATCTAATAAAAACAGGGCTATGTGGTCCGTAATAAAGAAAGAAACTGGAAAATATGCTAAAATACAAAGGAACATTACACTGACCAGAAATAATAAAGTGATTAATAATCCAGAGGAAATAGCAAACACTTTTAATGACTATTTTCTGGAAATTCCGCAAAAATTATTAAATAAATCACAGGTAAATACACTAAATTCTAATAATAAAATAAATATATGCAGTGATTCTTTATTTATAAATCATGCCACAAGTGAAGAGGTAAGAATAGTTATAAAAGAGCTAAAAAATAAATTCTGTGCTGGCATTGATGGCATCCCTGATGGAATTTTAAAGAAATGTGCCGAAAATATAATAAATCCACTTACGCACTTAATAAACAGTTCAATTCTCTCAGGAACTTACCCGGATATTTTGAAGTTATCAAAAGTAATTCCAGTGCACAAAAACGGTTCAAATGATGAATTAGATAACTATCGTCCTATTACCTTACCAACTGGTATTGCAAAAATTGTGGAAAAAATTATGTATAAGAGACTGATAAGTTTCATAGAAAAAAATAAAATATTATCAAACTCACAACATGGATTTAGAACGGAAAAATCTACACAGACAGCAATTTACGAATGTAGTAATAGTATACTGAAATTAATTGACAATAAGGAACATGTAACTGGCCTATTCTTGGATTTATCGAAAGCATTTGATGTAGTTGACCATAAAATCCTCCTTACCAAACTAAATCAATATGGTGTTAGAGGTCTAGCTAATAAATGGATAGAGTCTTACTTAACAAGGCGTAAACAAATAGTAAGCTTGAGACACAAGGATGAAGGAACCAAATTACTTAATGAAACATTGTCCAATGAGGGAATTATTGAATTTGGAGTACCCCAGGGATCGGTTTTGGGCCCACTACTCTTTCTTCTATATATCAATGATATAACACAGAACGTTCATTCACATAAGGAAATTTTGTTTGCGGACGATACAACACTCGTAATAAAAGGTGAAACTAAACAGGTCATACAGCAGTCTGCTGACTCCGTTACAGGAGAGTTAACCAAATGGTCACAAGATAATCGCCTCATAATAAACTATAAAAAGACAGTATGTCTAAATTTCCACACTATACAGAATAGGAATCCTGCGATGCCCAATATAACATTAAATGGTCATCAAATAGAAAATAAATCAGAAACAAAGTTTTTAGGACTATGGATACAACAAGACTTGAAATGGAATAAACATATACAATATCTGAATACTAAACTGAACTCGATGTGCTTTGCGTTACGTATTTTGAAAACCTGCACTAGCATGCACACATTAAGAAATACTTATTTTGCTTATTTCCATTCATACTTAAGATATGGGATCATATTTTGGGGTATGTCGCCAGATGTACTAAGCACGTTTAGGATACAAAAGAGAGCGATTAGAATTATGGCAAATGTAAACTCGAGAGAATCATGTAGACCTCTGTTTAAAGATTTAAACATTCTCCCACTGCCCTGCATATATATCTTTGAAAGTATTATGTTTTTTTAAAAGAATTTAATGAATAAAGATGTTTTTCTTAAAACAAACAATGATGTTCATAGGCATAACACAAGACAAAATCAAAACATTCATATTTCACACACACACACAAGCATATATCAAAAAGGAACTTTTCACACTGGAGTTAAATTATACAATAAACTACCCCAGTATATAAAACTGGCCCCAAAAATAAAAACCTTTGATAGAATGTTGAAAGCTTATCTGCAGTGCCATTGTTTTTACTCAGTAGTTGAATATTTTAGCGTATAGGAGTGATGGAATCTATAACTATATTTTACTTTTTTAATTTAATTTTAATACCTAGCTGTATGTTGTTGTATTTATAGAATTAAGTTTTCATATTATGATAATAGAGTGAGGTGTAAATAGTTGTGCAATAAGATTGTATCTATTAAGATTTGCTATTATAATAAGTTATAAACAGTTATAATCTTAGTAATATATACCTGTTAGTTCTTTTATTTTATGCATGTAAATTCTGACGTGTCCTATATCAAAAATGTATTGAATGCATGTATTTGATCAAATTGAATTAATAAAAATCTATCTATCATGGCGGGGATAGGTAGGATAAAAAGCTCATTAACACAGGATTGCTATGGAAGATTTTCGAATTATCCTGTTATAATCAGTAAATGTGATCCCTAAATTACTGACAGTCTAATAGTACGTACAACAGTGCAATACACGCGATCTAATGTGTGAATTACGTATTATCAAGTATTGATTGTCTGCCTGGATTAGCTTTTGTGCTTTTCGAGTCATGAGGCTGTTACATTTCAGTGCTATATTCAAGTTTGCTAACCGCACCATAGACTCCAGAAACTTTACAGAAGGGGTTATTTGCAAGCATGTCTTGTGAAAGAGTACCTGTACAGTAGGCCTACACAATGATGAAACTTTCGGTCAATTTACACTCTTGAACTCCAGACGTCGCTGCACTGCCCCACATGGTTACAAGAGAAATTGAAAGGAGAAGGCTAACAATTAAGCAGTTTCAATGTTCCTGTAATTCAAGGCAGGTGCATCACAGTGGCGGTTCGTACTCTTAACCCTTTATAGGCCAAAAGACTGGGAGTATATATATTTTTAGATTTGTAATTGGGGGATATATAGTACCCGATCATGTCGGTGAATGCTTGATCATAACCTGGCTTGCTACTGCGGCTCCGGTGTGTGTACCGTTCAGCCCACAATATGATCTCACATTCAGATATGGAAGCACTGATGGATCAACAAGACTACACAAACAACTAATATATTACGATTAATATGAATTTATTCTCTTAAAGAGTGCCCAGGAAAAATACAAATTGTTTGGAATCAGTCCAAAACAAAAATCAATCAAAATCATCAAAAATCACTCAAATTCATACTAGAATTATCTTGCTTAGCTCACTTGAGCTGATATCTATTATTAAAGATCACTACAAAAAAAATCTAACAAATTTATTTCTGTTTATTTAGGCATAAAGCATGCTTATCACTTTATCAAGAATCATCTAAGGCTCGCGGACATTTACCGTATATTATTATAATCCCTTCAGGGCCTATACTTTGTATTTGCGATACATTCCGTTACTTTCAAACTGCACTAATTTCTTCCTTTAAGCCTTAGGTGTTTACACTTGAACACAACATATCAACACTTTTACATGCCATGGATCGAACCCACACCCTTCAACTTGTTTCTCATGCTCTAAGGTGGTTCATTAATGATGTATCTTGTGCTATTATCACTATCCTTCACTTGGATTACTTCCAAACTCAATTATTCCTTCACCCGTCTCATTATATTCAATCTTTTGAGGCAGAAATCGATTACTTTCTTAACATCTTATTCCTTGGCTATTATGGTCAAATATTATGGAATTACTTCAAACTTGGGATGGGGATAATTGTCTAACACCCATCAATATAACAATTTACATTATATTCTTATAGCACCTTTATTAAACAAATTTGCATAATTCTCCGTTTTATGGCTACTACTGTTCAGATCCTCAAAACCTCTACTCATAAAGCCTCCATTGTATAGCGGACTCGTCAGAGCTGACGAGGTCGCTAGGCTCCCCTCCTTCATGCAATTTAGTGTAAGATTTACGACCTAGTCTTCACTCCATTCATTTACCCTTCGCGACTATCAACTGTTTATTTTTTCCCTTTTACAAGCGGATGAATGTCCAAGCTCACTCACATTCATTCAATTATCATTCCTTACTTTATTATATAATTTTATTTCATATTCCTCATAACCAATGAATTTATTCTGCTATCACGACGATTCAATACCTTTTAATGCGAACATTTTGAGATCTCCATTATGCCAAAATTCCGTCTTACATTTATTATTTCACACACTTATTGGTCGGATAACTACAATGCTGGCCAATTTAAGGATAGGTTATATGATATTAGGCTCGGAGACAACTACTAGCCTACCATGTCATATCATATCTCATAGAAACCTTTTATTTCCTTCCAGACTTATATGAACATACTCGGCAATGCCTCAGACTAGAGATCCTCATCATGCCTAGCGGGACTTAAAAGCAATTACCATAATACAATTCAGCTGACTGGCTAGACACTTGTCTTCAATGGGTGCGACCCTTAATAACCACGACGATCTCCCGAATATGCATGTTATGGGATAATACATTTCCCTAGCTTGATGCTACTCATTATTCATTATTTATTGGCCCATTTTGGCAATGCAACATTATTATAAATTGGACTTTCATCGCACACTTCAATATCCACAAATAACTTCAACTTTACTTATTTCGTGGCATTACTTAAGGCGGCTACACACGTTACGATAAAACTGTGCGATTTAACTGCAACGATGAACTGCGCAGTAAAACTGAAAGCCCTATAGCATCCACACGGTACAGATAACTGCGTCGATCAACAGTTCTCATCAGACATTCAAGGCAACATGTCATCGACGGACGACGACGACGACGTACTAGGGGCCTATGTGTGTGTGTAATGAAAAAGCAAAATAAGACACGCAGTGTGTGGTCTAAAGATTGGGTTCTGCAGAGAAAGCAATATTCACACGTAAATTTATTAAATGAGTTACGCTTCGAACCAAAAGATTGGCACAATTATTTACAAATGGATGAGGAGACTTACTTACACCTTCTATCATTGGTTACTCCATTTATAAAGAAAGAGGGTACTATGATGAGACAAGCTATAACTCCTCATGAGAGATTGTCTGCTACGTTACGATACTTAGCCACAGGTCGGTCATACGAAGATCTGAAATACTCTACAAGAATATCGCCACAGGCTCTCAGTTATATTATTCCTGAAACCTGTAATGCATTGTATCAAACTTTACGATGCGAATATTTGAAGGTAAGACATAAATACATTTCTTTAAATTTAGAAATATATTTTTAATTTCTTAAGTGAACAAATACAAAATAGGCTACAAAAATATATCTGGAACACGTGTGAACTGGACTCACCTGAAATTAGGCTACATACATAGAAACATGATATGAAAATCTTGAATAATAATAATATGAATCAAAAACATATTTTATGAAGACAAATGTTTCCTTCACTTGTACATTCGTGTCATTGTTAATTTCTTCACTCGTCACTAAATGTACTCACATAGGAAGCAGCTGAATTTTCAGATGGCTGAGGTTGAAATTGGCATTGTGAGGTTGACTGGAGTGGCTGGAATTGAGTTAGAACTTGTGTCTGTGGAGTGTATGGAGTTTGCATTTGGGTGTATCGCTGAGAGTGATGAGACGAGAAAGTAGTGTTCATAAAATCAGAGCTTCTCACAGTGTGTGAGATAGTTCAGCAGTCCATTTCAGCCAAGTATAAAGTTTGGTTGATGATTTTCTCGGCGATTATTATTTGCTGTTTAGGTAACTATCTTAATTTCATACCTATATGTTTGCCAAAGATATCGAAACGATCGTCAATTTTAGGGCGTTTAAAATTATCATTTACAGTTTTGAGTACATCGTCGGTCAATGTATTCGACCTTTTTATAGGCCTGGGTCGACGAGTTGGTGTCATTTTATATCGTTCGTCTTCAGATTGGATATTGCTGCGTTGTTGTGGTTGGTCTGGGTCGGCGTTGCTGGATAGTTGTGGCAAGTCCGGGTCGGTGTTGCTGGATTGTGGTGACTTGTGCTGTGTTTTAGTTGGCAACTCCTGTAAAGTGATTCATTATTAGAGATGTCGTATGTGCAATATGCAGTCTATTTATATTTTTGTTTCAGTTACCACGTACAGAAGAGGAATGGAAAACAATAGCGAATGAATTTGAACGCAAATGGAACTTTCCGCACTGTCTGGGAGCTCTGGACGGTAAACACATAGATATCATACCTCCGAGAAATAGTGGTTCAGTTTTTTATAATTACAAGCAGAAGTTTAGTATGGTACTGATGGCCATCGTTGATGCAAGATATAGATTTATTTTGTGCGATTTTGGAACAAATGGAAGCGTTTCCGATGGAGGTGTTTTTCGGAATACAAAATTCTATGAAAAGCTAGAAAATGACGCGTTACATATTCCTTTGGAAGGAAAAGTGAATAATCGTTCGCGAATACTCCCCTACGTGTTCGTTGCAGATGACGATTTTCCTTTGAGAAAAGACATTATGAAACCATTTAGACAAGCTGTTTTGGAAAGTAAGATGAAGAAAGTTTATAATTACCGGTCGTCAAGAGCACGTCGAATAGTTGAAAATGGGTTTGGCATACGTGCAGCTAGATTCAGAATTTTTAAGACTCAAATAAATCTAGTGCCAAAAAGTATTGAATCAGTATGACAAGCTGCGCTTTGCACAATTACCTAATGTCCTCTTTGCCTAATTATTATGCCCCAACAGAATGTTCCGACCGTGAACATTTAGAAGAAGGTATGGTCACAGTGGTTCTTTCAAACACAGATTCAACAATGGAGCCTTTACAAAGAACTCACCTGGGCGATTCCCCCAGAACGGCAAAAGAAATACGAGATGAATTCATGAGCTATTTTGTAAACGAAGGAAAAGTCCCATGGCAAGACAATTTCATACAGTGATTGATCTCCATGAATATGCACATTCAGTATTGTTACACTAAGTTGCATCGCCATGTAGCTCTAACTAGCAAGGCAATTCTCATAAATGAATTATATATTATATAGAAATTATACTAATAAATACTGTGTATGTGTGTCAAATAATGGCTTACCTCATTTTCATCGTCGCTCATGTTAGATGTAGAAGTTCTTGGAGTCTCTTGTTCATACAAGAATTGCAATAGATGAAAGTACCACAAACGCGGAGTGTATATCTCGTCAGCACCTGTTCCCGTTATTTTAGATTGTTTAACTTTGTTTAACTCCTTTTTGTAGGTACTTCTAAGATTATTAATCTTTTTGACTACTACTTCTCTGTTGGCTTTACAGTCAACGGATTTATATATCTCAATCAACTTATTGTAGGCGGCATCGTTTGTGTTCCGATCGTCGTAATATTTAGATTTCGTCTGCCAAAGACGAGATTCATTTCTGTAGCATTCAATGAAAGCTTCCAATTGCTCACGATATCCGCTTTGGTCTTCCTGAGACATGTTGCAAATCACAATAAATTGTAGCACGCACTATCTCATCGAGTGACTCACTTGAACCAATACTCAGACCTTAATGCAGGTATCGAAACTGTGAAAATGGCGTATGTCGAAGCCAGATATATTGTTTGTTCACGTTCGTTGCTGGGATACAATATTAGGTTCGTTTGACGAAAGTTGGGATAAACTATCGCTCATTTGTAACGAAGTGTAACAAGGCCGATGGCATGATCTTAGCTAATAGATGGGCATTTATCGCCGCCATGTTTTGTCCACATAAATAAGGTATGTTGCTTGAACTGAGCAATCGGCAGTTGCCACCGTCCACACGTTACGATAAAACTGTGCAAACCCAATCGACACAGTTTTATCGGTTAGAAAATTCAACTTGCTCCGATAAACTGTGCAAGCCTAAATAACTGCAACGATTTATCCTCCATACGTGAGATAAATCTCTGCAGTTCGGTCGGTGCAGTTAAATCGCACAGTTTTATCGTAACGTGTGTAGCCGCCTTTACTGGTCTTCACTTCGACGTTTTCCCTTTAACATGGCCTATAGCCTACAAACTTCATAATATATCCTCAAGGTGTTCGATTTACCACCATTTACTTTACTTCATTACATTTGCGATCTGAACAAACATTATTACTTTCACTTATATTTAAGGTATCCCAAAGATCCTTTAATTATTCAATTCTTTCAATTAGAGCTCATTATTATTATTATTATTATTATTATTCGTTATTACTTATCACATCATTATTTACGGAATGCAATTACTTAATATTTACTTATTATTCCTGGAGTATAAAAACTCAACACTTATTATTATTAAAACGGGGCTCATTTCATTTTTACTTTACAATTTATCGTAAATTACTTACCAATAATATAATTACATTCGATTTCTCCTCTCAGATTATATTTATTATTATTTATTATTCATTTTACGGGTTTCAATTACTTTTACTTTGCACTTTAACATTTATATTCTTACATTTGGCAAACTTATACTTGCGATTTTTCAACACATTTTAACTGTTATTCTTTTATATACTAGTGCAATTACTTGGTTACTTCATACATTTCACCATTTCTTATTAGCACATTTCACAATTTCTTATCAGCACATTTTACAATTTCTTATTAGCACAGGATACAACACTTATGATAATGAAATTTCATTACTCACCATGTGATGTTCGGTTCATGACCAAATCTTTAGATGACTTCACCCATCTTACTTCTTCAGTTACACATAATTACACAAGAATTGACCATCTTCATATTCTGATCATTAATTTTACACTTACACATTTTAAATACGTAATTATTCTGCTTTTAACACTGGTACACTAAAACACTTATTTAATATTTACACTACACTTATTCACACGGACCATATCTCAGTGTTTTGGCGATGGATATCACGACACTGATGATTCCTGATGCGCTCCCTACACCTGCATCGAACGTGTGACTTCTCATTCTATGAATCTCCTACTTCTGGTAAGTCTTTATTTAGTTTAGTCTCTCTGGTGTCTATTCACGGCACGTGGCTTTACTAATTCTGCCTGTTTTATTTGGGCGAAAAATTGTCCGTAATTCTTGCCGCCACTGCTTCTCCTATTTCTATCAGTCGCAAGTTTTGTAACTTTATGGCTTGGCTTCCAATTCTAAGTCCATACACTTCCTATTCCTGTTTCTAGCTGCTATTTCCTCGAATTACTTTCTCTCTTTGAATTTGCGTTCTCGTAATGTTTCTGCACTATGTAGTTGCAATATATTGTTCATTGAATGTCCCTTCTGGGAGTTAATGTTTTCCGAACGCCTTTACTGTGGCGGAAAGCAAATTGTTTCCACTCTAGGAATTCACTATCTGTTTTTCGACTTCTAATGTTCTTAGCTTTACAGTCCTTTGATTTTAGTGTTCTATAGACTTGTATAATCGCTCAGAGTCCCTAACTCTGGATCGTTACTGTGGTGCAACTTCGTTTAATTTGTAGCGTAGTGCCTCTACTGAAGTCTTAAATTGACTGATTACTGAGTCTTAGTTGAATAGTACGACCTACACTTAGGTCTGAAATCGAACTGTGTTCTACTGATGAACTAACTTGCACTTATGGCACGGGGTGTAGCACAACCTCCCTTCTGACTGATATCACGTAGCGTTGCGCCTCCCCGAACCTTGGTGAACTGTATTCTACTGTTGTCCTCTGGCTTAGCTCAAGTCCTATATATCTGATTTGACACAGAATGTAGTTCCTTACAACTTCGGGAACTCAACTCCTGACTCCTTGTTCCAATCTGGTCCATAATTTATTTCCAGATGTAAAATACTTTATCTTTAAGATTGCTTTTTGGCGGAATGAAATTCGTTCATAGGTTATTTCGTAGCACTGCGCCGGAATTCCAATGACGTAGTTTTGTGTCAGCGTTTTCTCCTGTGATTATTTTACAGGGTTTCCAACCTTCAGAATTGTTCATTCACTGCGTGTGTCTAGATTTCATAGCTTGTTAACACTGTGTATTTAGTTCGTTAAGTTTTATGACGGGGACTTCCCTGCTCGTACGTTCAAATTTCTGCTAGCTGACGCTTTCTGGGCCCTACTTTCAAGAGTGTCATTAAAAAAGTCGTTTTCCCATTAATGTCACACTCGACGTGCAATCATTCTTGCTAGAATTGCTGTCTCGTGGAATGTGAAGGATCCATTAAAACACTTCAACTCGGCAGTTGCTCGCTTCTTTAATAGCTTCTTTAATGGTTTTCTACATTGAATGTGTCAGGATAATGTGGCATCCCTGCGAGTTTTTTTATAAACCATCTGCACTTTCGGGTTTGGCTTCTGAAGCCTGTTCTACAAAGAATTCCTTCACGGTTTCTTATGAATTCTGTAAAACTCTATCACATTTTTATATAAAAGGTCACGGGTTCGCCTGTGCCAATGTCCATATAGGCACAATAGATGAGTAGGAATATGCAACAATTTTATGGGTGTGGATTCTATTTTATGAAATATGGGGTGGGAAATTATTATCCCACTGCCCACACCCGACAGTATGTTTTCATAAATGAGCAATGGGGTAATAATTTACCACCTCCACATTATGATGAAACTGTGTTTATCACTCTATAATGAGGTTTATTTAACAGGACATAATTTATAAAAACACCCATCACGCTCTATAATTTTTTTAAAACGTTACTCCCACGCAACACAAGGTCAATGACCTATATCATATTTGCCGAAAACTGCACAAAAATATAAAAGTGATTTTGGAATATTAAAAGTTAGTATATTCGAATATAATTCAATAATTTCAAAATAGTATTTACTAAAAACACAGAAAATTAATTTTAAAAATCTTCTATTCAATGGCAAACACCCTGAGCAGGATAATTATTTCCTTTATAGCTGAATTATATTTACTCAATTGACCAAAACCATTATTAACATTGTATTTCAGTTATATACCAACGTTTACAAATTTCTTATCTTCAATAAAAGCACCTTCTTCTGTAAAACAATGCATTTCTTTCATTCAATACAACAGAACTGGCGAGCACGTGCACTGTGGTGACCACTGGGATATATGCTTCTCACCTTTGGTTTCTGATGACAGTATAAATCAAATTAACGGGTTTTCAATATTTCTGTGCATCTAGCTTGTGGATGCATGTGGAACTGCTTGAAATGAAAGGGGTGGGAAGATTCTCTCCCTAAAAACGTTCTGTAAATACATGGTGGGAAGATAGTATCCCAACAACCTATAAAGCGTTAAACAAGGTGGGCCACAGCACATTTTTGAGAGAACATACGCCCTTAATGGTATATGTTGCCTGTACCATTAGTGAACAAGAAAACCTATGTCACTCAATTGGTTTCATTTTGGCAGCCATTTAGTAATCGTTTCTCTGTGCTTTTACCGGGCTATGACGGCGCAGTGGTCAAGCTGCTTGCCTCGCACCAAGGCTGGTAAGGTCCGATTCCCGGCTAATAATTATGGGAATTCCGAGGTGAAATGTCACGTCTGGTGGCTCGGATTCCACATGGTTTATGATCGATAAGTTAATGGTCACGTAATAATACAAGCACTCCTATTCCTTCCGTTATTCCTAAAGTAGATTACATAAACTCAATCATTTCAGGGATTCATTAAAGACATTAACTTGAACACTTCAAATTCCTAAAAATCCAGTGAATATTGGTAAGGTCTTAATCGAATGCGTGACATAATATACCTAGTCATGTCCACAAGCTTGTGGAGTGCTTGGTAACACACCCAACCGCTTGGACTTGTACGTCATACAAAGAACTAGCTACGTTATGAACTCTGGGTAAAACAAATATCAATCTAGGACGCCTAGTTGTTATCTGTATTGTAGCCATTGCTGCTGTTGACGTTGAGAATAAAAGCGAGGGAAGCAGAGCCGGTAAAATTGGTGTCTGTATTTTATAAAAAAGATTGTGAAGGGGACATTGACCGGGTAGGTTAAGAGTGTCTCCCACATTGTGGTGACCCCGACGTGATTCGTTGTTTCAACGCGAGTTAACTTTCTGAAGTGAAAGTGGCAAGCAACTTGGATATGCACTTCGTGATTTCTACTTCGTAATTCGGGTGAGCCCTAACATAATATTTGGTGCGATTGAGATACTTGCAAAGAATAGAAGAGTGACCAGAGCGTCTTTACTCGCTCGTATAACTATTTGAATCAGTTATTAGGTGGATTTCGATCTTTTGGTTGCCATCTAGAAGAAAAAGAGAGAAAAATATAGCCTATAACAGCAGTTCTAAGAATTTCCTGCTAAGGATTAAACATAAGAAATAATCTACAGAGATGCAATAAAATATTCAACACTACAGGAGAGGTAAAACATTTTGGGACGAATTACTTACTGAACCGGAGGGGGTCATGCTGACTGATATCGAACGTGGATCTCGGAGATAAGTTGAGCTCTGAATGAAGGTTCCACCAGGGAACGAACCCAAGATCTGTTGAGGGAGTTTCGTTGTAAAAACCCCTAGAGGAAAGTATATATTTAATCACTGGTGTGATATCAGTTGATATGGACATTATTTATTGAAATAATGCAGGGAAAATGAGTGGAATATAGCATTATTGGACTACATGAAGTAGGCTATGCTGGACTTGGAACACAGAAGTGGAGAGTTTGACAGTTTACTAATGGCCCCAGAATTGTAGGAGGAGACTCATGGAGCCATGTCAATCTCGTTGACCTACTTAAGTCGTCTGCAAGGGGTCGGGGGGTTGAATAATGACTCTGTTCTTCCCCGTTTGAGAATAAAACCGAGAAGGCAGGGGAGAGATCCCAAGGAAAATCATTGATTACTCGTGATTGGAGCAATGCAATGACATGAGAGTTGCACACAGGTGAATCTTTAGGCAGGAGGCTAATTTTAGAGCCATTAAACTGCGAAATCAAGGCATATTTAATGGAGTGCGCATGCACACAGGACCATGGGTGTTCGCGGCTTGACCTGACCATGTCGCAGAGGATTTTTAAGTGACGCCGCTTACCCACGCCATGGCAAAGGCAATTAATATTAATTAATTGGCCGATCGATCCTCGAGCACGCATGCATTTTTGTGACCAGCGAAGAAAAAGGAACAATATGAATATTATTCCAAGACCAGAATCATCCTGGAAAAGAAGATGACACCGCGAGGGAACCTGAGACCTACTTTTTCGTGTGAAACAGATATAAGGGAGTAGACCCTTGGCAGAGCACAGTTGTTGTCAGTTATCGGTGGGCAGTTGTGTTTGGAAGTTGTACCAGAATCTAGCGCGGAGAGCCCAGGCGCGCACACAAAGACTTAAACATTTTACTGGTAATCAGTATAGTAGCCGTGCAGTGTAATGCACCAGTGATAATATAATCATGCATGGTCATGAAATAAGAATGAGTACGGTAATCAATAAACTTGATTATGCAAAATGCATATTACCGAAGTTAAGATAGGAGGCTCGGACTTCAGTTTGGGAAGCCGTGCAGTAAGACTGTTATATACTGTTTATTAAGGACAGTCGTGCCGTATGTGTAGTCGGCAGTACGAGCAATTGGTAGTGTTCACATAGGAAGTACCGTGTGATATACTAGGCAGAACTGTAGGAAGGAAGAATTTATGTAAATACAATGTACAATGTTGAGCGCAGTGAAAAATAGTGATTGGTTATACATATCTTAAGTATGCCAATAATTAACGTTCATGACGTTATGTAGGCATATTAATGCAATATCAGGAAGGTTATCAAGGGATAATCGATAGACTGTTGGTGAATCCGTAGGCAGATGATCGAGATGTTCAATCAGGAGGTCGTAGGACCGAAGAAGAGGCCGTCCGCACCTGCAATTCTGATATCTTGCCAGGAAATTTCAACCAGTCAGGAATATAAATTGTGACGTGTGTTGTGTAGTGATCTTATCTAAAGTATATTTAAATTAATAATATAACAAGTGTTATAAAGTGTCATGTGTTTTGGAAGCATTAGCTTCATCATAAAAATGAAAAGTGTCGTGTGTTTTATGAATCAAATGTCATATAAGGTGTGTATTAGCAGTATGGAAATGTATCGCTAATTATCCAAATGGCAGGCGACACTGGAGGATATGGGTGGTTGGAGCCATCTGAATAAGCCTATGTAAGTACCCCACAAATCATGTTGTTATAGGAGTTATAGCCACTGCATGTAATGTGATTTCGGAATTATAACATATGCCAGTAAGAATCAATATTAGGATGTAGATCCTCTAGTGTTTATGGTTGTTTGATTTCAGTAAAGTTAAGATGTTGTTATACATCAGAGAGTGGATTAATCGTTACCACTATTAATAAAATGGCAGTTCAGTTATGCAAAACTTAACGTAACAAACACGGATGTTCGATTATTGAAACGGTTACGTTGTGTCGGGTTAAGGTAATTTATGTCAGTAATAATAATAATAATAATAATAAATATAATAATGATAAAAGGTATAATTGAAGACATCAGGAAAAATGTTGTAAGCAAGAAATATTTACGCTAATTGGGATATTTATCTAGCCAAGCAGTAGATTATACATTAAGGGATGAGAAAAGAGTTAATATTATAAATATTGTGTTAATGGGAATATAATTATGCAAGGAAATGAAAGAGCTTAATAGTGAATTGCATTTGTGGCTTGTGTATAAGCTTGTAGAGTAACGGATAGAGTTCTCTTAATAATTAAAGGGCGAGATCAGAGCATCGGGTTATGAAAGCCAGGTAATCTAATCGACGTGTGAAGTCTCGTACAGCCTTGGGCGTACAGGGATATTTATTTATGCCGGAGCGTATTTAGTGTGGTACCCTATCTCCGATGATGGATATGGAATGTTCCGGGTTCGAATCCTGTGGTAGGTGAGGGGAGAACATTGGAAACCTCTACACCATACCTGATCGCCCGAGAACTAGTTATTGAATGATTCGGCTCTTGTGAAGCGAATCTTATTGACGGCAGCGGTGGACTGACCGTAGCATTTATTAAGATACCGGCTACCAACTAGACCTGTGTTTGATGAATCTCGTGCCTTCACATATGATACGGACCTGTTGAGGCCGTTATTAATATCCTAAGGTTAGGAATAAATATTTAAGCTCGTCCAGAACCTATTGCATAATATTCAGTTTAAATCATATGGGATCACGTGGATCATTGTGACCACAATATTGTATTCAGAATCGTTATACTGCTTGGGAAGATGAAAGCCAGGAGTCAGGAAGACGAGGGACGGTTTACAGCTGTGACCACCCCACTCCATTCCATTGTATACAGGCAGCTCCAAGGGGCTGAGTTGTAAGACGAACCGTGAAGGCTAGCGTTTGGAAAGGACAGATTTGAGACCTTGCTTGCTATGAAAGGAAGCATTGTTATATTGTGTAATGAATGTGTGTGGTTTAAAAAACATTGCTAATCATAGATCACCCTGATGATATAAAATTTTAGCAATCTTACGAATGGTCGGAAGTTGCATTTTGTACTGACACTGACACGAGTTTATGAAGTTGGGCACTATACGCCACAGTCTACGCTCGCAAGGGTAGCTTAATAATACCATCCGACACAGCGATAACTGAAGTTAGAATTGAAATCACAATGGCATGCAGTGGAACTATAAAAAGAGGGAAATGGAGGGGTAAATTTGCATAATTGTGGAGTTGCAAGTAGACTTGTAGTGCAACCCATGAGTTGGCTAATGCATGATAAGCATTTGGTGGGAGAGAGAAATATAAAACAAACAGTACACATGATGTAAATTAAGATGTGTTGTGAGAAACAAGTAATTTTGTGAATTTAAAGAAGTCACATTAGGTGACATGAGTGTAAAAGTACAGTTTTTGTGAAACGTTACATGTGCATCAGCGCACTTGAGTGAAGTTTAAAGTCCACCTAATGGTAAAGGATTGAATAATGATATGGATTTAATTTGTTAAACTATGTGAATAATTAATGGATTGTGGGAGTAACTTTGTTTGTTTGTGTATTATATTTGTTGGGATTATGTTCTTATATGTTTGAAGCCATGATTTTTATACTGAATTAAAGTCTTTAGAGTAGAGTTGTGCCTTATCATTGTAGAGTTGATACCTTTTAGTCTCAAATCAAAAATATGCAACTGCTCTGTGGGAGAACGGTACACGCCGAGACCTGTAGCTAGCTGGAGGCAGAAGCATGTTTTCCATGGAAATTACTCACATGGGTACAAGGAAATTGTTGTAATGTACAGTGATTTGAGCTATAGGTACAACTAAAGTCGGTCTAGATTTAATGCACACAACTCTATTAAAGTAATGAATATCATGAATTAGGGGAGGACCGCACCTAACCTTAGCTAAGCTCCGATACAAACAATATAAATTTTGATAAACACCTTAATTACCATGATCCAGGTAACATGGAGCGGTATTATTCTATCATGGAATCGCCTCAGTAGTGCAATATGTATATCTTGGCATTGCAAGACCTGATCTTTATTTTATTTATCATGGCAAACATCTCATTTTATGATCATGGCGCTGGTATGTGGGCCAGTTTAAAATACAGGTCACTATCTAGCCAGAGGTGTCTTAATTTATCATGTCGCCCGTCTGTGGGGCAAGGTATGTGTTGTATTAATTTATCATGGCGCCCAGGTTTGTGGAGCTTATGGGATTTAGGGAAACCCCATAGATTTTTATGGTATTTCATGGGGAAAACCATAGTAATTATTTTTTTGCCTCAAACTGTGTTTGAGTGATTGTTGAGATCAGTAGGCTTTTGACGTAACGCAGAGTCTCTCTATTGAGAAGAGGATTACCCAAGGGTATGAGCGCTACGCACCCAATCCACAATTAATCCATAAATTCAAAATTTTAATGCAATCTTACAATTTGTGTACAGTGTTTTGTGTCTCTCTTCAAAACGTATCCACACATGTTTCCAGGAAGCCTGCCTGCATCTCAAAGTGTATTGTTGTAAGAATGGCTGGTACAGAGGAGATTTTGCAGGTGATTGCAGGGTTGAGACTGCATTTTGACGCTGTTAATGAACAGAATAAGCTAGAAGCCAAGGCTTTCCAGGATGGAATAAACACTCGGTTAGATGCCAATCAGCTGGCAATTAATGCAAATCAGTTTGCAATGAATGAAAATCAGAGTGGATTGGATAACCGTTTAGATGCTAATCAGGTTGAATTGAATGATAAGCTAGGTCAAATGCAGGAAACGATTAAGACCGAAGTAACAGAAACTGTTGTAAGCATTATATCAGAAATGCAGGTTAAGACAGATAAAGGTTTCGAGGCTATAGAAGCCAAACTTGAAAGTAATTTACAGGCGTGTAAGCATGCGCAGGATGAAACCAACAGTAGGTTAGACGCGTTATCTAATGACATTAAGGATATTCAAATCCAAAATGTGGCGAATCTCGAACGCCAAGCTAAACAGTTCTCAGAATTCACTAGAACGGTAGATCAAAGGTTAGAAGAGAACGACAATAAGTGGGACGAGAAATTGAAAAGCTATGCTAGAGCAATTAACGGTGATCTAAAGAAACAGGATCAGAACATATTAGATCAATGTCAGGAAATAGGTGAAATCAAGGCCGTCGTTAAGGAGAGTAAAGAGCTGGTAGGAAATATGAAGGGTCAGATGAGCAAAGTTCATCAAGAACTGGACCGAATCCAAAGCGAAGTTATTATATGTTAATAAAAGGCAAGAGGAAAACAGAGGAGAAATCATTAAGGTCCAGAATGAAATGTCAAAGGTCAATGGACACATTCGAGAGATATTAAAGGATTGAGAGAAGAACTCGAAGTGAGAGAAGGCCAAAAGACAGAGGCAAGCGACAAGACCCTTGCTCAGATAAAGGAAGAAAAGGAAGATTGTAGTTTTACGTGACCGTGAATCTTGTGATTATGAGCCACGGGACCTCCTTTTTACGTGGAATCCGAACCACAGGACATGGCATTTCACATCGAAAATCTCACATGCATTGACCGGGAATCGAACCCAGACCGCCTTGGTGAGAGGCATACAGCTAGACCGCTGAGCCACCACGCCCTTCTCAGATAAAGGAAGATGTAGAGGATGAAATATCCCATATCAAGCAAAGTCTGAAGGAAGATAAGCAGAAAATATTTCAAGTAGCCGAAGAAAATAGAGATAGGCTTACCAGAATAGAGAAAGAGGTAATTACTCGACTGGAAAGAGCAGAGATGCGCCACAATCAAATGGAGACTAGGATAATCGCGCAAGAGGAAACCCTTATGAAAGATCCTAAGTCTAGCGAAGGCAGCATGGAAGATATGAGGAGAACTAGGTGGGCAGATTTGGAAACCCAGCCTATAATAAGGAGTGCTACAGGCCCAGGCGAAAGTGTTTATATGACGCCAGGTGTACCAGTTGCAGCCTCGACGCCGCATGAAAATTCTATGCACACACAGGTGATAAATGTAATCAGAGCAAGCGAAGAGAAACCAAGGAAATTCTCAGGTAGCCATTGTAATATGACACCGAAATATTGGCTGAAAGAAGTGTCTGAATATTTGAATGATGCGCGGATACCACAAGAGCGCAGGCTACGAGCCACAGAAAAACTAACAGAGGGAGAATGTGCGTTATGGTTTCGCAGTTTCCGCTACACTTTCGATACTGTTGACGAGTTTCGGGAGGCCTTTTTGAAACGGTACTGGGATCCAGCAACCCAACAGAATTTACGATTGGATTTGTATTCAAAAAGATGCAGCACCAACAACCCAACGAAGTACGCAGAATTCTTCATCTCTCAAATGTGTTGGTTCAAAGAACTTGACCAAAAACCTAGCGAGCTGGAGCTATGTATTGCTATCACCAACAAGCTTCCATACGAGATCCAAAGGCTGCTAATCTCGGCAAATGCAAAAACTGCTATGGAAATGGAGACAGTTCTTAGACAACTGGACCTCACAACAGCCAATACTATGCGTCAGAATCGAACCGTGGAACAGGTACTCGTGACCAACACGCAGACTGACCAGTACCAAGCTCCAAAGATTAACAAAGCTACTAGCACTGATACGTTAGATTCCAACGGACGTCAATGGGAACAGGAACCCAGAAGATGGCAGCCGAAGTATAAAGGGAAT
The DNA here is from genome assembly GCA_946902985.2 of Meconema thalassinum. Lineage (NCBI taxonomy): Eukaryota > Metazoa > Arthropoda > Insecta > Orthoptera > Tettigoniidae > Meconema > Meconema thalassinum. Next base: position 594,820,902 of record OX336388.2, on the reverse strand, counting down.
GCTGGCAGAGGAAGAGGAGGCCGAAATTCTTGGGATAAACAGAATACCAGGGATAGACCGTACCAAAACAATGGAGGTAACAATGGCCAAGAAGGCAACAATAGGAATTGGAGACCCCAGGAAAGAAGACGTAACTTCGATGACGAGGTAGAGGAACGATATCACGCTTCATTGCAATACCTCAATGAAAGGGGAGATGAGCCCCAGAAGCAACAAGTTCGCTGGCAAGAAGTTATGCAGAATAGGACGTCACCAGACAGATATGGAGATGGAGCTAAGAGTTTGGAGTTACAGCGGAGCGAACAAGAGAGAAGAAATTCTAAGAGGACTGGCGCTATAGAAAAAAAAACTCCAAAATTAGAATAGTTCGAAAATGATGGATGGAAGTCGGTCAACATCATTAATTGGATAGCCAAACCAGAAGAGTTAATTGAGGATATAGGAGGACCACAGGTCATGGTCAAACGAGAATTGCCCATTATATTAGTAAGAGTGGCAGGGTTGAAAATAAGAAGTCTGTTAGACACGGGTTCAACGGTGTGCCTTATGACACAAGCTTTGTATATTGAGATAGCGCAGAGAGAAAATGTTTTGAAAATACCTATCTCAAGTGTCAAAATAAAAGGTGTAATTCCAGACAGAACGATGATATGCAAATATCAGGTATTCCTAGAGTTACAGATAGGAGGCTCTATGTTTTCACAGAGTTTTCTATTAGTAAACAAATTGCCTTTTAACCTGATTATTGTGGCACAGTTTATAAGGGAATACAGAGTGATAATAGACCTATCACAGGACAGGGTTATGTTCCGTGTGAATGAGGAAGCCGAAGGCTTAGAGGTCGCACTCAATCAGATTGAACCAGGGTCAGATGAACAAGTATGGTATACATACAGGGACGTGGCGGAGGAAGAAGTGTTATTATTATTATTGAATATCCAGAAAACAATACAGGAACCCTATTTTACCAGAGGTACATTAGGGTTATAGATTAAAAACAAAGCAAATACAAATATTACTAACATAGTTTACAAAAAAATTTGTTGATGAATGTGATAAATTGTCCTAAGCAGCACTGCCTCTTGAAAATATGGTACAGCGGTTTTGAAAGTTCCAGGCTACAGCTATAAAGGTGGCATTGTAAATTGTATCTTTCCTTTTCAAAAACAGGACACTCAAATACAAGGTGACACACCGATTGAGGCAATCCACATAAACATGAATAGTCGTCTGTTGCTATTTTAAAACGTTCAAAATAAGACTTGAATTTTCCATGACCAGTTAAAAATTGTGTGAGGACAAAGTTTGGCACTAATAATTTTGATAACAGTCGATTTTGTACTTCCGGGAAGAATATTTCTCTTGTTACAGACCCTTTCAGGCTACATGTCCATGCGATATTCCATTCGTTTAATATGTATTTCCTTATCTGGCTTTTAACGTAACATATAGGAGACTTACTATATGTTATTTCAAGATGTGTCGTAGCCGCTGATTTTGCTAATTGGTCTGCTCTTTCATTACCAGCCAATCCAGTGTGTCCCCTTATCCACGATGTGCATATATGTGAGCACTCCTGAGCTGTTGCCCTGATGTAGACAGCTATTGGGTTAGAATTATATTTGTCATTTATAGAATGCAATGCGGATTGTGAATCACTGAAAATCCTCACTCTTTTATTGTTAGCTTTAACCCATTCTATTGCACACTTTAAGGCCCAAAGTTCTGCCTGGAAAATTGAGCAACTGGGAGAGAGCTTATACTGAGCTGAAAATATTTCAGTATCATTCTCATAAACGACAAAGGCACAGCCAACACTGTCATTTCCATCAAAGCTTGGTGTACGGGAGCCATCAGTATAGATGAAACAGTCATGGGTGCTGAAACAATTTTTATGCAGAAGTTTATAGAATTGACTAGGATGAGAAGATTCCAAGAAATGGCACTTTTGCTCCACAATAATGTCGAAAATCGGCATAGGAGATGTTCTATTCTTCTTCAGTAATGTCAGCTCAGCTTTCCCTATTCCTGTTAAAAATAGTGGTTCTATTCCAGCAATTACAAGTGCTGCATCTGTAGATGTAGTGCGGTATGCTCGAGAAATTCTTAGAGCGAAACCTCTTTGGATTTGTAATAACTTAACCCAAGCCCATTTATTTTCTAGGGTTGTACGGAAAGCGGACACGCAGTACAGAATCAAAGGCACAAAAGCTGTATAATATATTATTCGTAAAACATCGGAGTTCAGACCCCAAGAAGGTCTACAAGCAATCGCAAGACCTTGTAAAAGCTTGCTTGATTTCAATTTTAATCTATTTAAATGTGCTCTGAATGTCAGGAAGAAGTGTTAGCTATTGAGCAGTTAGAAGAAGAACTGAAAACACTAGCCACAGACATGGAGAAAGATCTGGAACCCGAACTGGAAGAACATATTTCGGAAAAACTTGAAGAAGCAAAAATTGGACCCAAAGAGAAGAAAAATTTAAAGCAATTATTATTGGAACAGAAGGAAGTCTTTGACTCGAGACCTGGTCGTATAAAGAACTTCACTTATGCTTTCCAAGTTAGTGATTGGACACCATTTAGGCAGAAAGCCTACCCTATAGCCGAAAAGCACTATGCTAAGGTCAAAGAGGCAATTCAGGAGATGTTGGAGACCGGTGTTATTGAGAAAACACCTACGCCTTATGTAAGCCCATTGGTAATCGTACCTAAGACAGACGGGACTGTCAGAGTATGTCTGGACCTGAGACAATTAAATTTGAAGGTAAATCCGGAATTCGACCAAGTGCCACCTATTAAAGAAATCCTCAGGAGATTTAAAGGGAAGACCATATTTACAAACTTAGATATCACTTCAAGTTTCCACCATCTTGAATTAGAGAAGAAAACTAGTCTGTTGACAGGATTTATGTTTGATCAACACACATACACGTTTTTAAGGCTACCTTTTGGGTTGAAAACAGCTGGTTCAGCCCTGATAAGAGCGTTAGATCGTAATCTATCAGATGATGTGAAGGAGAGTACCATCAGATATGTAGACGACATTCTACTCACATCAGAATCTCTGGAGGAGCACATGAGAGACCTGAAGAAGTTGCTAGATAACCTTCGAGAAGCTAATTTTAAGGTTAATATCAAGAAATCGCACTTCTGTCAGAGGGAAGTTAAATTCCTAGGGCATGTTATTGATGAAAATGGAGTTAAGCCTAACCCAGATAAATTGGAGGTAATTCGGAATTTCCCTCGACCCACGAAAGTAAAGCAAGTCCGACAGTATTTGGGAGTAATTGGATTCTTTTCGAACCACTGCCCAAATTATACTACGACGGTAGCACCCCTGCAGTATTTATTGAAGAAAGGCGGCAGGTGGAATTGGACGGAGCAATGTCAAGAAGCATTCGTGAGGTCAAAACAAATGCTTTTGGAATATGTGAAGCTGGGATACCCTGATTATACCCAGAAGTTCATCATACAGACGGATGCATCACTTGTTGGGATAGGAGCGATGCTATTCCAAGAAAATGTGGATAAGCCCGAAAAGAAAGTTTTTATTGCCCTTATAAGTAGGAGGTTGAAAGCCCATGAGAAAAATTACACGATTACAGAGATAGAGTTGCTCGCAATTTTGTACGCGTTGCAATACTGGCGTAAATTCGTGTATGGTTTTCAAATAGTCCTCAGAACAGACCATAAAGCTTTAACATTTTTGTTAAAGACGGACTTGTCTAGCCAGAGGTTGACAAGATGGTCCCTGTATATTCAACAATTCAATGTGGAAATAGAATACTGTCCAGGGAAAGAGAATGTAATACCGGACATATTAAGCCGTTACCCAAGAGAAGAGGAAACTCTAGCTGTCCAGATTGAGAATCGAGATCAGAAGACCTTGGATGACTTGAGGAATCTTACCAACCTACAACGCGAAGACCCGTGGTTGAAGATGATGATCGATTACTTCGAGGGACGCTTAGCAAGGGGAACTGCAATATACGGAGAGGCAGAGGCATTATCAACAGATTATGTATGGTATAATCAGATACTACACAAGTGGGATGATGTGGATCATACCCGCCAAAGAGTTGTCATTCCTGCATCATTGCAGAGGAGATTGGTGTGGCTAGCACACAGAGCATTTGGGCATCCCGGGATAGACAAGATCACTGCTCTGTTGAAAGAAGCATTCACTTGGCCAAAGTTGAGAGAAACTGTGAGAAATGCTATTAGGACATGCGATTTGTGCCAAAGGGTAAAGCCAAATCCCTTTTTAATGAGACAACGACCTATTCCGTTGTTACCAGAGAAGCCAAGGCAGCTAATGAGCGTAGACAATTTTGGGCCACTGCCTAGAGCACGTAGAGGCAATAGACACATTTTTGTAGCCATGGATGTATTCTCAAAAATGGTAGTATTATGCCCCATACAGAAAACCAGCTCAAAGCAGGTTTTGAAACGCTTGAAAGAGAGAGTTATTCCGATTCTTGGGAAACCGGATAATCTACTCTCTGACCATGGAAGCTGCTTCACAAGCGCAGAATTTCGTCGGGAATTAGAAAATCTAGGAATTAGGCAGATTTTATCTACCATTCGCCATCCTGAGGCAAGTCCAGTTGAGAGAGTAATGAGAGAGATCCAGAAGTACATGAAGATCTACTGCTCTGAAGAGAATTGGAGATGGATTGAGTTCCTAGAAGTAATAGAATACTGCATAAATAATACTGTGCATGAGGCGACAGGTCAGGAGCCCGTGACTCTACATTTGGATCAGAGACCGGAGAGACCGTGGACTGGTGTTATTCCATTACCTGTAGACGCACAGCCAGGACGAGAATTGAGGATCCAACGAACCTTCGAATATCTCCAAGCACAGGCAGAGAGACGTCAGAGAAGGAATCGTGCGAAGAGATATCACAGACCGCTTCTCGTCGGGGAAAAAGTTTTAGTCAGGAGGCCAGCCAGTTCAGATCCAGAAGCAAGGAAATATAAGAAGTTCATTTTTGGATATCACGGCCCGTTCGAGGTGATCAGAGACCTACAGAACAATGCATACAGACTAAGGCATTTAGAAACAGGAAACGAGGACGTTATGAATGTAGCCAATCTCAAAATTTACTATCCGCCAGAAGAATTTGACGAACAAGAAGAAGCGTTAGCAGCACACACCCAACTGAACGTGGATATCAAAGTCAGCCAGGCAGTCAGACCTGAAGGTTCGCGCAGCGTGACGGAACGAGAAGCAGACAGCTTGCCCGGTGAAAGGAAGAAACAGCAAGAATGCCAGTGCTTGCAAGAACTTTACAAAGAAATGGTCGACGCAGCTCGAGAAGTTGAGGCCATAAGTAAGACCCTCCGCTTAGAGAATGAACAGCTTATGACTGAGCGCAGAGTGGAAGGGGGGAGCCAGACTAACCTACTCACAGCCAGACGAGGTGAAGGACCCCTAATGTAAACACAGACAGTTATTGACAGTCAGCTGGTTACTTACAGAAGGTCACTTGCAATTGACTTCTATACGTTTTGCAAGGGGAATATGAACCCGAGGGGGTCATGCTGACTGATATCGAACGTGGATCTCGGAGATAAGTTGAGCTCTGAATGAAGGTTCCACCAGGGAACGAACCCGAGATCTGTTGAGGGAGTTTCGTTGTAAAAACCCCTAGAGGAAAGTATATATTTAATCACTGGTGTGATATCAGTTGATATGGACATTATTTATTGAAATAATGCAGGGAAAATGAGTGGAATATAGCATTATTGGACTACATGAAGTAGGCTATGCTGGACTTGGAACACAGAAGTGGAGAGTTTGACAGTTTACTAATGGCCCCAGAATTGTAGGAGGAGACTCATGGAGCCATGTCAATCTCGTTGACCTACTTAAGTCGTCTGCAAGGGGTCGGGGGGTTTAATAATGACTCTGTTCTTCCCCGTTTGAGAATAAAACCGAGAAGGGAGGGGAGAGATCCCAAGGAAAATCATTGATTACTCGTGATTGGAGCAACGCAATGACTTGAGAGTTGCACACAGGTGAATCTTTAGCCAGGAGGCTAATTTTAGAGCCATTAAAGTGCGAAATCAAGGCATATTTAATGGAGTGCGCATGCACACAGGACCACGGGTGTTCGCGGCTTGACCTGACTATGTCGCAGGGGATTTTTAAGCGACGCCGCTTACCCACGCCATGGCAAAGGCAATTAATATTAATTAATTGGCCGATCGATCCTCGAGCACGCATGCATTTTTGTGACCAGCGAAGAAAATGGAACAATATGAATATTATTCCAAGACCAGAATCATCCTGGAAAAGAAGATGACACCGCGAGGGAATCTGAGACCTATTTTTCGTGTGAAACGGATATAAGGGAGTAGACCCTTGGCAGAGCACAGTTGTTGTCAGTTATCGGTGGGCAGTTGTGTTTGGAAGTTGTACCAGAATCTAGCGCGGAGAGCCCAGGCGCGCACACAAAGACTTAAACATTTTACTGGTAATCAGTATAGTAGCCGTGCAGTGTAATGCACCAGTGATAATATAATCATGCATGGTCATGAAATAAGAATGAGTACGGTAATCAATAAACTTGATTATGCAAAATGCATATTACCGAAGTTAAGATAGGAGGCTCGGACTTCAGTTTGGGAAGCCGTGCAGTAAGACTGTTATATACTGTTTATTAAGGACAGTCGTGCCGTATGTGTAGTCGGCAGTACGAGCAATTGGTAGTGTTCACATAGGAAGTACCGTGTGATATACTAGGCAGAACTGTAGGAAGGAATAATTTATGTAAATACAATGTACAATGTTGAGCGCAGTGAAAAATAGTGATTGGTTATACATATCTTAAGTATGCCAATAATTAACGTTCATGACGTTATGTAGGCATATTAATGCAATATCAGGAAGGTTATCAAGGGATAATCGAAAGACTGTTGGTGAATCCGTAGGCAGATGATCGAGATGTTCAATCAGGAGGTAGTAGGTCCGAAGAAGAGGCCGTCCGCACCTGCAATTCTGATATCTTGCCAGGAAATTTCAACCAGTCAGGAATATAAATTGTGACGTGTGTTGTGTAGTGATCTTATGTAAAATATATTTAAATTAATAATATAACAAGTGTTATAAAGTGTCATGTGTTTTGGAAGCATTAGCTTCATCATAAAAATGAAAAGTGTCGTGTGTTTTATGAATCAAATGTCATATAAGGTGTGTATTAGCAGTATGGAAATGTATCGCTAATTATCCAAATGGCAGGCGACACTGGAGGATATGGGTGGTTGGAGCCACCTGGATAAGCCTATGTAAGTACCCCACAAATCATGTTGTTATAGGAGTTATAGCCACTGCATGTAATGTGATTTCGGAATTATAAAATATGCCAGTAAGAAACAATATTAGGATGTAGATCCTCTAGTGTTTATGGTTGTTTGATTTCAGTAAAGTTAAGATGTTGTTATACATCAGAGAGTGGATTAATCGTTAGCACTATTAATAAAATGGCAATTCAGTTATGCAAAACTTAACGTAACGAACACGGATGTTCGATTATTGAAACGGTTACGTTGTGTCGGGTTAAGGTAATTTATGTCAGTAATAATAATAATAATAATAAATATAATAATGATAAAAGGTATAATTGAAGACATCAGGAAAAATGTTGTAAGCAAGAAATATTTACGCTAATTGGGATATTTATCTAGCCATGCAGTAGATTATACATTAAGGGATGAGAAAAGAGTTAATATTATAAATATTGTGTTAATGGGAATATAATTATGCAAGGAAATGAAAGAGCTTAATAGTGAATTGCATTTGTGGCTTGTGTATAAGCTTGTAGAGTAACGGATAGAGTTCTCTTAATAATTAAAGGGCGATATCAGAGCATCGGGTTATGAAAGCCAGGTAATCTAATCGACGTGTGAAGTCTCGTACAGCCTTGGGCGTACAGGGATATTTATTTATGCCGGAGCGTATTTAGTGTGGTACCCTATCTCCGATGATGGATATGGAATGTTCCGGGTTCGAATCCTGTGGTAGGTGAGGGGAGAACATTGGAAACCTCTACACCATACCTGATCGCCCGAGAACTAGTTATTGAATGATTCGGCTCTTGTGAAGCGAATCTTATTGACGGCAGCGGTGGACTGACCGTAGCATTTATTAAGATACCGGCTACCAACTAGACCTGTGTTTGATGAATCTCGTGCCTTCACATATGATACGGACCTGTTGAGGCCGTTATTAATATCCTAAGGTTAGGAATAAATATTTAAGCTCGTCCAGAACCTATTGCATAATATTTAGTTTAAATCATATGGGATCACGTGGATCATTGTGACCACAATATTGTATTCAGAATCGTTATACTGCTTGGGAAGATGAAAGCCAGGAGTCAGGAAGACGAGGGACGGTTTACAGCTGTGACCACCCCACTCCATTCCATTGTATACAGGCAGCTCCAAGGGGCTGAGTTGTAAGACGAACCGTGAAGGCTAGCGTTTGGAAAGGACAGATTTGAGACCTTGCTTGCAATGAAAGGAAGCATTGTTATATTGTGTAATGAATGTGTGTGGTTTAAAAACACATTGCTAATCATAGATCACCCTGATGATATAAAATTTTAGCAATCTTACGAATGGTCGGAAGTTGCATTTTGTACTGACACTGACACGAGTTTATGAAGTTGGGCACTAGACGCCACAGGCAACGCTCGCAAAGGTAGCTTAATAATACCATCCGACACAGCGATAACTGAAGTTAGAATTGAAATCACAATGGCATGCAGTGGAACTATAAAAAGAGGGAAATGGAGGGGTAAATTTGCATATTTGTGGAGTTGCAAGTAGACTTGTAGTGCAACCCATGAGTTGGCTAATGCATGATAAGCATTTGGTGGGAGAGAGATATATAAAACAAACAGTACACATGATGTAAATTAAGATGTGTTGTGAGAAACAAGTAATTTTGTGAATTTAAAGAAGTCACATTAGGTGACATGAGTGTAAAAGTACAGTTTTTGTGAAACGTCACATGTGCATCAGCGCACTTGAGTGAAGTTTAAAGTCCACCTAATGGTAAAGGATTGAATAATGATATGGATTTAATTTGTTAAACTATGTGAATAATTAGTGGATTGTGGGAGTAACTTTGTTTGTTTGTGTATTATATTTGTTGGGATTATGTTCTTATATGTTTGAAGCCATGATTTTTATACTGAATTAAATTCTTTAGAGTAGAGTTGTGCCTTATCATTGTAGAGTTGATACCTTTTAGTCTCAAATCAAAAATATGCAACTGCACTGTGGGAGAACGGTACACGCCGAGACCTGAAGCTAGCTGGAGGCAGAAGCATGTTTTCCATGGAAATTACTCACATGGGTACATTACCTGGGTCCCAATGATTCCAAATGGAGTCGTGACTTTCAGGTGGGATGTTCAAGAAACCAATTTACAGAAATCGTCCGTAATCATCACTTAACACTAATCAACAGAACTTTATCTGTTGCAAGAAACAGCTTTTTCGCTCAACAATGCACAGTATTCCAGTATAATTCAAATTATTTCACCAGCTGACACCAGGCATTCAGAACATACACTGCAGGACTAACTCCTATTGTTTTCAGTAAGATGCAGCACTATGTAAAGTCAAGGAAGCTAAAGTAAATCGGCAGTAGGGAGCTGACACATTAGTATTACACCATTCATAGCGATTTAGTGAAATGCCACTATGACTAATATAATACCAAAAACAGATGATGCCATTTGGCATCACTGGGACTGAAAGGGTTAACTTTGGGAGCGACAGACTTGACACGAGCAATTAGGCCTGTCTTTTTGCCGGCCATGGCCCCTGCTCCATCGGTACTCACACCAACACAACGTTGCCAGTCCAAGTCATTTGATAAAATAAAATCATTTAATGCTTCAAAAACATCATGGGCATTGTTATGAAGAATCTCTTTGCAAAACAAAAGCTCTTCTAAGAGCCAATTTTCATTTTCATACCTAACAAAGGCTAACAAGTGAGATCTGTTTGATAGGTCTGTACTTTCGTCAAGCTGCAAAGCGTACATTTTTGTAGATTTTAACCTACAAAGTAACTGCTCTTCAATATTTTGAGACATGTCATCAATTCGACGTTTTATAAAATCGTTTGAAAGTGGAACTGTACTTAATTCCTTAGCAGCTGCCTCTCCTATCATTATATTACACTTTTTTTTGCCACTGGTAAGATTAGTTCTTCTGCAATCGTATATGGCTTTCCAGATTTAGCTATGAGTAATGCTATTTCGTATGACGCCACAGTAGCTTTTTCAGCAGCGCTACCTGACGCCATTTTCTCCATTAATGTTTTCATCTTTTCCATTTCTTGACTTTTTATTTAAAAAAACTCAAATGACTTATCAGCAAAGTCTGGATGTTTTGTTTCTAAGTGCCTCCTTAATTTCACAGGTTTCATAGCTTAATTGGAAAGAATCTCGTAGCATAGCACGCACTGTGGTTTTTGTTCGTCATTTGATTGCACAAAACCTAATTTTAAATACTCTTCATAATATTTGCGGCGCTTAACCGTCTTACGTAAATCAGTGTTGCAGCTAGAACTAGCTACGGAAGTTGAGCAGCTAACCTCACTTTCACGATAATTGTCTCTTTCTAATTTATCAACTGAACGTTTTACAGTCCCTGTCTTTAACCAACGATCCATGATACAGGCCCAAAATTAACACTTCCTTACGTAAAATGTTTCACCATTAAAAGTTGAACATCACAACAAAGCAAAATAAACCATCACGACAAGCATCAAAATAGCGACAAAGGTCAACTGAATAACAGATGCCGATACTTTTGCTCCGCTGACAGAACAGATGGCAAACTAGGTGTGTTAGTGGCTAGCCGCAGGGTAGCCACCCGGCGAAAACAATATTGACCTGATCATAGGATTGGCTAAGCTTGCCACGCACATACTTTGTAATACAAACTAAAACTTGTATTTGCAGAAACACGAGTTCTTGGTATGAGTAATTAACAAAATTAGATTCGAATATTTTTTGCAGACCCCTGAAAATATGCTTGCGAACCCCCGGGGGTCCGCGGACCACACTTTGATAAACTCTGTTCTAAGATATTCAAATCTGCCTCTTGTTAGCAGAGGCTAAAGGGATAGCTGCATACTGAAAAACAATAAATTATAACAGCATGTACGCTACCCTTATTTATTTCCTTTTCATGCACTCAGTGTATTTGTATTTCAGGATTTGAACCCATAGGCTTCAATTGTTTTCGCAGCAAAGATAACGTCTCATGCCTCAGAATTTTATTTCACCTATGGTTTTCTTATATCCTTTGATCCTGTCATCCTAGGATCAATGATCTCAGACATCAGGACCTTCTCGTAGCAGATTTGGAATTTCATAAGCAATTTTTGTCACCAGAACTTTTCGTCTCTATTATTATTATTATTATGTGTGAATGGACCCAGATGGATCACGCGGTACTTTTATGATACGCCTTTCTGATCTTCCATATGGCTCTCATTCTCTCTCCGTGGGCCATCTTCCTTTCCTCAGTCCACTTGGTTCCTGGTCTCTTTGGAGCATCATCATTCTCTGGTGTTACATTCCATCCTTTTACCCTACATTTTCTAAGTATTTGGTATTCTAGCAGACCAATACAAAGAAATATTAAACCAAATTGTAATTCCTTAACCATTATCATTATAGGCTTTAAACTTCTTAATTGTATAAACATTTTTGAAAACCTTCCTAAGGTTCTTAATGCTTGCAACAGGTTCAAGACCTTGCAATTGTTTAGCATTATGTTGTTAGTTGTAAACTTCTTCTTCTTCTTCTTCTTTCGAATAACCCATTTGGAGGGTACGATGAATCAACGTTGGCTATTGTCCATTGTATTCAATTTCCGTGGTTTCCAACCTAGAGTGACGATCTTTCTCCTCTTGAGTCCACTTTCTGCCAGTTGTTTGTTTCTTCCTTTCTTGAAAATTTGCCTTTTGAATAGCTTGTCTGAAGAGTGATCTGTTTGCTATTGTGTCTGTCTGAATATTGAGTTTGTCAAATCTTTGTCAATTTCAATGAACCAAGTGGGTTTGGATTTGTAACTAGTCAGTAAGTTGAAGATCTGTTTATTTAGTCTACTATTTTCCATTCTATAGATGTGCCCAAAAAACTGTAATCTTCTCTTTCTCATTACATCAGTTAATTTTTCACATTTCAAATAGAACTATCTATTTGGTCGTAACCTATATTCTGCGTTATTATTTCGTTTAGCTCCGAGTATTTTTCTCAGAATTCGTCTTTCAGTCTTCTCTAATTTGTCTAAGTCACCAAATCTTGTTAATTTAAGTGTTTCTGCTGCATACAAATTTTCAGGTCTGACCACTGTTTGATAATGCCTTAATTTAGTGTTCCGGGATACGATTTTTTAAATTATATATATCTTTTGTCATATGAAAACACCTTTGTAATTTATGCACACTTTTTATTATTATAGGTCTGAGACCTCGATTTTTTGTAAACCAAAAAAAGTTGTTCTCAATTCAAAATAAGAGATTAAATTGTTATCTATATTTCAATTAATGAAAAATGAAAATCCACGGCCTACTTCCAGTCTCCGACCGGGTCAGGAATGGAATGAATGAAGCCCCCATCTAGCGGCGAGGATATGGACTGTACCGGCTGCCGAGGCCTGACGCACTCCTCTGGGGCAATGATTAAATGCATGACAGATGAAATGAAATGATAGTGGAGAGTGTTGCTGGAATGAAATGTTGACAGGGAAAACCGGAGTACCCGGAGAAAAACCTGTCTGCCTCCGTTTTGTCCAGCACAGATCTCACATGGATTGACCGGGATTTGAACCACGGACCCAGCGGTGAGAGGCCGGCGTGCTGCCGCCTAAGCCACGGAGGCTTCTCTATATTTCAATTAATAATTTTGTTAAATTAATTCGTTATTATTTGTTTTCTATCTCTCTTGCTAGAAAAACCGTTAGGCAGGACCTTTTCTTTCCTTCTTTTCTCTTGAATTATTTCATTTTCAAAGAAAAAGGCAAATCACTGAATGACAAGGTTATTAAAAACTCTTACCACTTGTTTTTAAAACAAAACTTCTAATAACAACATTTATAAAGTTTCTCTTAGCTATCACAGCTAATTCTAGTAAACTATTAAGGCAGGTATAGCTCGCTCTTCCAGCTTCCTATTTGCAGAGGTTTTCTCTCTCGCTTATAATTTACTATTTAAAATTTTGGTTTTGATTAAGTTAGGTTTGAGGTTTTCCTCTTTTCTAAACTTATAGTCGGCACTCTGCTGGGTAAGAGTTTAGCCTGCTTTAGATGCAACTTTTCTTTCTATCATCTTCCCTCAGGTAGTGTTGAAACTCAGTATTCACCTACCAGCAGGAACAATTCAGTTTCAGTGCCGAGCATTCCACAACTCAACAAGTAGTCCGAATGGTGAACATAATCACAAAATCCCTAAATCAACGAAAAGCTCGCCCTGTTGTATACCTAGATGTCGCAGAGGCATTCGACAGAGTTTGGGTCCCAGCACTCCTCCTAAAACTAAGGAGACTAAACATTGACCACCACCACTCAGTCCGGGCCACTCTCACTAACTGCCTCCATTTCCTCCTATCCAGCGCAGTATTCTCCCATCCAGTAATACCCATCTGTCTGCAGTCAGAGGTCACCTCATCTTGCCATCTACTCCTAGGTCTTCCATGGGGTCTCGAGCCTTCGATCTTCTTCTCGTACACCTGGCGAACTATTCTAGCAGCATCCATTCTGATGGCATGCCCTGCCCATTGTAGCCGTTTCGCTTCCATGATGTTCACTACCCTGGGTTGATTAGCTAACTTGTACAGCTCATGCTTTGATCTGAAAACCCCTCTTTGTGTTTCCTGGTCAAAAATGGGGCCGAAAATGTTTCTATATATCTATATATATATATATATATATATATATATATATAAATTACGTTTTGTAAGTATTTTCTTCTATCTAAATAGCATTTTGTAAATATTGTTAATTCAAATTACAGTACAGTAAGTATGTAGTTAGTTTTAGTTGTAAGTATGTAGTTAGTTTGTTTATTAGATATGTCATTGTTCTATTAGACTGTGGTATGTGAGTGTGTCTGGTGGCCGTTGCATTGTTTATTAGTTATAGTTCATTGTTTCATTAGACTGTGATGTGTGAGGGTGCATGTGAATGTGCCTGGTGACAGAATGTTTTAGTGGTAATATTTGTTGTTAGTAGAATTTTGGTATTTAATTGTTAGTAGAAGGTTCGTATCTTTGTTAGTAGAATTGCTCTTTACTTATTCTGAAAGGGAGTAGCAGCCTTTCAGAATAAATCAATTCTTTACTAGTCTTATAGACGGTTAAGATATTGATAATATAAGCCAACTAATGGCTACACTGCGTTCTGCTTTGCGGCTGAAACTACAGCCGTAATGCTATTCCCGAGGATATGCACCTCTCTATGCATAATTACATGTGATGATGGCCTCCTCCCTTGTAAAATTTCAATCCGGAGGTAAACTAGTCCCCCGTTCGGATCTCCGGATGGAAACTACTCGAGAGGGGGTTAACATCACCGAAGTGACAAAGAGGAAATCTGACATTCTACGGATCGGAGCGTGGAATGTTAGAAGTCTGCCAGGAAGTGGAAGGTTAGAAAACTTAGAAAGGGAAATGGATAGGTTGAGGTTGGATTTGGTTGGGATTAGTGAAATGCACTGGCAGGAAGAACAGGACTTTTGGTCAGGAGACTATAGAGTCATTAGCACTAAATCAAACAATGGCCAAGCAGGGGTTGGTCTCATATTGAGTAGGAAACTTGGACAGTGGGTGGAATATTAGGAGCAATATAGTGAACGGATTATTGTAGCAAAAATCAATACTAAACCTACGTGCACCACAGTGGTACAAGTCTATATGCCTACCAGTCAAGCTGGTGATGATGTTGAAAAGGTCTACGAAGAAATAGATGAAATTCTGAGGTATATCAAGGGTGATGAAAATGTTATAGTAATTGGAGATTGGAACGCTGTGGTAGGAAAAGGGAGAGAAGGGAAGTTATCAGTTGGCAGTCAAAGTGAAAGGTCGTGTTTTTCCCGAGCTCTCAGGTGTGCTGAAATGGGGTGTTCTCTGGAGTGTTATCGGGCGAGGATCGGGCTGTGGTATGCGAAGGGTAGTCGGGATTTCCGGTGTTTGTGTGTGCGTACGGGACCTAGTAACTTGTGGTTTATAGCCCTAGTGATAGCTGCGTTGTTAGTTATTGGTGGAGTGGAAGTGAATCCAGGGCCTGTTACTCCAAATGTGAATCAGGCAAATGATCCAGTGGCATCTTTTAAGTGTTCGACGTGCAGTAGAACATTGAAGAATGGTGTTGAGTGTGGACTATGTGAGAAATGGTTTCACTTCGGCTGTATTAAGGTCAAGAAGGAGGATTGTGATGTCGGAAATTGGTTTTGTAAAGTATGTGATACGCCGGACAGTTTGAAGGTGCAAATCAAAGCAAGGGATCAAATAATACAGGAACTTAGAGCAAAGCTTCGTGAATCAGAAGAAACGGTGAAGGATGTGACTGAACGGCTTTCTACTGGGATCAGTGTGGAAGAGGGCGTGCAGGAGCAAACTGAGGATGACGTTATCATAATGGGTGATTCTATGATACGATGGAGTGCGAATATCTCGAGGAAATCAGGTGCGAAAGTGCGGTGTTACCCGGGGATTAAGATTGACCAGCTTGCCCAACAAGTGGAAGAAGCAAATGTAGAGGACTGTGACAAAGTTAAAGTGTTGTTGCTCCATGTTGGGACGAACGATTTGAAGAAGAGGGCTACAGCTGATTACATCATGGGGGAGCTCTACGAACTAGGCAGAAAAGCTAAAAGCAAGTTTAGAAATGCAAAAATTATAATGAGTGGCATTGTTCGGCGGGGAGATGTTCCGTTGAGGCGAGTTAAGACTGTAAATGACCGCATGGACTGGGTATGTGCACAACTGGGATTAGTGTACGTAGAAGCTGACTGCTGGATTGGTGGCCGTGACTTCGTCCGAGACGGGCTGCATCTAAATCGACGGGGCGCTTTCAATCTAGGGAGCCTACATGACAGGGTCATTGGTTCGTGCCGGCTTTTGTGAGGAGGAGCAGGTTCAGAGGTTGCCAGCCGATGGGAACAGAAGGAGCTATTTCGAGATATTTGCTGCGGAGGTAAGACTCTAAGATTACTGCAGGTTAATTGTCAGAGTTTAGGAAATAAATTAATTGAATTTTGGAATCTTGTAGAGACGTATTCTCCGGACATTGAAGGGATCGGGGGAAGCGAGGTGGTGGGCTATTTATTTGTGTGCGCAAAAATATAGCTAGTTTCTTAAAGTGGGCTGATATGGATCATGAAATGTTATGTGTACGAATTTCGGATAAAGGAAATAAATTCCCTCTTCAGGTGATAGGGGCGTATAGAGCACCGAAAGATAACCTTTCTCTCCTCGAAACACTGTATGATAAAACTTGTACGGGTAATGCTATGAAAAAGAGCATAATAATTGCTGGAGATTTAAACCTCCCCAAAGTAGACTGGTCTGGTGAGTCAACTAGCTGTAGTCAGGCTCAGAGCGCTGCAAATAAATTCTTAAGGGAGGGGGGATTTTCCCAAGTAGTTGACTTCCCAACTAGAGACAATAATACCTTAGATGTTTATCTCGTAAGGCCTGTAGAGCTGTATATTAACTGTCTGAAAGTACCAGGAATTAGTGACCATTCTGGGGTTGAATTAAATATTAGATATGGTGACATTACAAAATTAGACTCTGATGTAGCAAAAAAGATCATATTCCAGAATCGCAGGGCGGATCAGGGCAAGTTTCAGGGGTATTTGAATGAGCTATTTGTAGGATGGGCATCGGAAGGAAATCACATTAATATCCTGTGGACTAACTTTTTGAAAATTTTAAATAGCGCTGTTGATAAATTTGTCCCATTTAAATTGCTGAAACAAAACCCAGATCCTGAGTATTACACACGAGAAATTAGGAGTCTAAAACGGAAAATTAGGAAATTATACAATAAAAGACATGATAGTGACAAGTATATGTTGAAATTTAAGTCCTTATCAAGAGAGCTCGTCTTAAAAAAGAGGGCTGCTCATGACAGTTATATGCAAGGTTTACTTGGTTCGGGAGGTGATGGGTGGAAAAAAATTTACAGTTATGTTAGGAGAAGAAAGGGAAATTCAAATAATTTGTCGATGATAATGTCCGGTGACGGTAAATTAATTACTGAGAAACAGGCCATTGCTAATGAATTAAATGTATTTTACGGCAGTGTGTTCAATAAATCCAATAGCTGTGTGTTGGACCTTAACGACGAATCAGGGGCTCCCCTGTTCCAAATAAACCAGTCAGCAATTGTAAAGCTAATACAAAAACTACGTTTCAATGTATCAAAGGGTCCTGATAATATTGTTCGTGAAGTACTTAAACTAGGAGGTAGGGCCGTGGCACGACACTTGGAGGTGATGTTTAATGTGTCCATAAACAATGCGCAAATAGAGATGGGCAGCATTCGACTGAAAACAGTCGAATTAGTCGATAGTTAAAACAATCGACTTATTCGACTGCTTTTAAAAAACAGTCGAATGAATTCAACGACTACTCACCGTATCATAAACAAGTCGTTTGCAAACGACTGATCCCAAAGCTATCGTTGGAAATCATTCGAATGAAACAAGTCGTTGGCAAACTATTAATTCCAAGCGAATGGAATCATTCGAATTTAAGTAGTCGTACTAATCAAACGACTTCTTCAGGATAACTTCATGCTACAATTCATTGTGCTGTATGTTTATTGTAGAGCTTTAATTAATAAGTTAAGTATACCTGTAGGTGCCTATAGTTTTATACAGTTCGTTGATTCTTTCAATGAAATAGCCTAAATCCAATTGTCCAAGTTATTGGACAATTCAATATTTAGGTTATGTTTGAACTCCAGATACCAGTTTTGTGGCACATCATCCCAGGCAAGCCGGTTAATACCTTTGCCTCCCAGTCAGATGAATCATTTAGCCGTAATTTTGAATTACAGTAAGGTTGTAGTATGCGTGGTCAGATTTAGACAATAGCCTACTCCATGAAGGGGTCATGGCTATGCCTTCTATGTTTGTTTAATGAATAGAGTAACTGAAATGAGGGATGTATACTGATTTTAAGATTTGTGGAATGAGTTTATGATTTTTTTAATAGAATTTAATGAAGTCTTCAGTAAAGTTGAAGGAGACATGATCGTGTTTACACAATAGCCTACTCCATGAAGGGGTCATGCCTATGCCTTCTATGTCTGTTTAAGGTGTAGTGTGGCTGAAATGAGGGAGGTTTACTGATTTTGGTGTTTGTGGAGTAGTCTTTTCGTTTATAATTTAGATTTTTGTGAAGCTTGTTGCGGAGTTGTTTTATGGATTTTATTGCTCTGCACATGAAGTGTATTAGGGGGTTCTGGGTTTGGTTTAGCTGTAGTTTACAGGGTTATGGCTGAGAGTTGTTGTAGCAGGCCTAACAACTGTGTCAGAGCAGTGGCGGGCTGTGTGGGAGGGGGTTAGTGGCAAAGACATGAGGGTAGGGATGGAAGAGTTGTAGCGTTGTCTGTGGTTAAACTGCCGTTGCCTTATGGCTGATTTTATGTACTGACATCCATCATAAGATAGAGTGGTGATGTGAATCTCTACATCTATTGCAGCGGGTACTGTGAGGACAGCTTGACCGTACGCACAAATTGATTCTGGTCGTCAATTGTTTGGAGATGGGCAGCACCGCAGCAGTCGACTGAAAAATGTTAAATCCATCGACTTGTTTGACTGCTTTTAAAAAACAGTCGAATGAATTCAACGACTACTCACCGTAACATAAACAAGTCGTTTGCAAACGACATATCCCAATTGTGTTTTAACTTTTAACATGTAGAACGCGCTCGGATAGTTTTACGTTCTGGTCGTCAATTCTTTCAGCACATGGATAGCGCGCGCATTAAAAAAAACTTAGTATTTACATTGTTGCCAACATCTCCACTGAAAGTTCGCCCTCGTTGCTGTTCTAAAGTGTTCTATTTTCGTGTGTATTTACTGTTGGCCGTAATTTTCTTGTTCAAGTCGTATTTCAGCTCTACGTTCTTAGTACTTCAGAGAGGATTAAATTAGTGAACACATAGCCTAACTTGTTATGACTCTATGGACATATTTTACATTTACTATTTTTTGGTATAAAAATATGAAGTGATTATTTCAATGTTGGCTATGGAATTGTTCCCGGTACTTAAGAACTCCCTCTCAGTAATAGTGATTTAATTTACTCTTAGGTTAATTAAGTATTGGTCTATTACTTCACTTATCCACAGTACATACAGGTAATGTGCCCTGTATCAATACCGGTATCGGGGAACATTTACTCACACATTTTGCATTAAATGAAATGTGCAACATTGCAAATAATGGCTGCACTCTACACGACGTAAACCACCATTTCAAAGCACAGTAAAAATAAATAAATAACTTGGACCAATTGCATGTTGCCGAGCGTCGAGTAGTCCAAACTAACGTCTGCAAAAATAGGTGGGTTAAGGAGAAGTTTGATTTTCATCTGTTGGTACGATTCAACTCAGCCGGTAACGGCTTGCAGTGCTTTGTACGCTGCCTAGAAGCGACTACTTTCAGTCGAATACATGAAACAACACGCTTAGGAGCAATGCGAATTCAGGTAACCATTCGACTGAAAGTAGTCGACTATCTAGTCGATAGTTTCTACCAATGAATGACTAGTCAGTCGATGGTTAAAAGTAGTCGATAGTACCATTTCTATGCGCAAATCCCAGATGACTGGAAAAGAGCTACGGTAGTCCCAATATTTAAGGGAGGGAGCAGACTTGAATTGGGCAACTACAGGCCGGTTAGCCTTACGTCCGTCCTTTGTAAACAGATGGAGCATCTCATTTGCGACTACTTGAGGGAACAGTGGGAAACATTATCATGGTTTAATGATAGGCAACATGGATTTCGGAAAGGTTACTCATGCAAGAGTCAGATGCTATCACTTTTTCAAGACATTAGCGAATCGTTAGACCATGGAGTTTCAGTCGACGCCGTGGTTATAGATTTTGCGAAGGCATTTGATGTCGTTCCGCATTACATGCTACTCCATAAATTAGCTTCGACGAAGATTGATAGAAGAGTAATTTTATGGATCCAAGAATTTTTGACGGGTCGTTCTCAGAAAGTGAAAGTCGAAGGCATATTCTTGGATGAAATTACCGTAACGTCGGGTATCCCTCAGGGCAGCGTAATCGGAACTTTGTTATTTTTGGCGTTTATAAATGACTTACCAAATGGGATTCGCAGTGACTGTCGATTGTTTGCGGATGATTGTGTAATATATCGAAAGATACATGACTCACAAGACAATGCAGTGCTTCAAGAGGACCTGAACCTGGTCTATAAGTGGGCGATTGTAAATAAAATGAAAATAAACACAAGAAAATGTAGTCTCTTAAAAATAGGGAAAGTGCGAAGGCAGGATTTTCAATATAACATTGGCTCGGAAATACTTGTAGAAGAAGATTCTTGCAAATATGTGGGCGTTCACGTAAGGAATGATATGAAATGGAGTAGTCATGTAGGATGTGTAGTTTCAAAAGCTTACAAATCCCTGCACTTTGTAATGAGGGTATTAAAAGGAAGTAGTACCTCTGCTAAAGAATTAGGCTATTTGTCACTTGTAAGACCTATTCTGGAATATGCCTCGGCGGTTTGGGATCCATATCAAGTAGGGCTCATCAATGAGTTGGAAATGGTACAAAGAAAGGCCGCTAGATTTGTGCTCAGTGACTTTAATCCCAGGAGCAGTGTGAGCCGTATGTTAAAGAAACTTGGGTGGGAATCACTGGAGGCTAGGAGGATGAAATCTAGACTCTGCGCTATGTACAACACGTATACAAATCAACCAGCATGGGGTGAGCTTAGCAAACGATTGGGAAAGCCCACTTACATGGGTAGGAGCGATCATCCTTTCAAAGTTAAGGGCCGACCACAGCGAACAAATTATGGTAAATATTCTTTTGTAAACCGTGCCATTGATAACTGGAACTCTCTACCTGCCGCAGTCTTAGAGCCCTTTCCCAAACATATAGGTGTGTTTAAGAAAAGACTGACTATTTGTGTAAATACTCCAGTTTAATTGTTGTATAATTGTTATTGAATTGTTATGTATAATTATTTATTTGTTATGTATATACAATTTGCCACCGGGGGACACACCCCCCATTGCAAATAAATGAATGAATATGAATATGATAGTAGGAGATTTCGGATTAGGTGAAAGGAATGATCGAGGAAGCTGGCTGATGGAATTCTGCACCGAGCATGAGTTGTTCATAGCTAACACCTTATTCAATAACCACAATAGAAGAATATACACATGGATGAGACCAGGAGATACAGGGCGTTACCAAATCGACTTCATTATGGTCAAGCAGAGGTTTCGAAACCAGATTTTGGATTGTAAAACATATCCTGGTGCTGACATAAACTCTGACCACAATCTGGTTGTAATGAAATGCAGATTAAAGTTGAAAAAAACTGAAGAAAAGTCAAAAGCCAAAAAGGTGAGCAATAGACAGACTAAAAGTAAAGGATGTAAACGAAAGATTCAAAAAGAGTATAAAGGAAGGACTAATGAAAAACCCTCAACAAACTTCAATTGCAAGCGAATGGGCACTTTTGAAGAATGAAATAACAAAATCCGCAGAAGAAAACATTGGTAGGAAAGAAAGAATAGGTAGAAAACCGTGGATCACTCAGGATATACTAGAATTGATGGATGAAAGGCGGAAACACAAGAATGTAACAGATGAAAAGGGGAAAGCAGAATACCGACGTCTGAGAAATGAGGTTAACAAGAAGTGCAAGGCTTCGAAAGAAGAATGGTTGAAAGAGAAATGTGCAGGTATAGAAAATTGTCTGAAATTAGGAAAAGTAGACACAGCTTATCGAAGGATTAAGAATACTTTTGGGGAAAAGAAGACTAAGTGCTGTAATATTAAGGACACAAATGGAAAGCCTGTAACAAATAGGGAAGAAAAGGTTGAGAGATAGAAAGCTTACATAGAGTGTTTGTATAAGGGAAAGGAGATTGAGAATTGGGTAATGGAAAGGGAGGAGGAAATTGATGAGGATGCAAAAGGAGATTTAATATTAAGATCAGAATTTGACAGAGCATTGGAAGACTTAAGCAGGAACAAAGCACCAGGCATAGATGATATACCGATTGAGTTGCTACGCTGCATAGGAGATGAAGGTCTGATCAGGTTATTTCACTTGGTGTGTAGGATTTATGAGACAGGTGAGGTACCCCCTGATTTCAAGAAGAATGTAATCATCCCAATACCAAAGAAAGTGGGAGCTGACAGATGTGAAGATTACCGTACAATCAGCTTGGTTACTCATGCTTCAAAGATCCTGTCTAGAATAATTTACAAGAGGATTGAAAGCCAGTTAGAATCGGAGTTGGGTGAAGACCAGTTTGGTTTCAGGAGAAATGTAGGAACAAGGGAAGCTGTACTAAGTCTTCGGCTGATTTTGGAAGGTAGAATAAGGAAAGATAAGAGAACGTTCATGGCATTTGTAGACTTAGAAAAGGCTTTTGATAACGTTGATTGGACTAAATTGTTTGACATTTTGAAAACGATTGGAATAAAGTACAGGGATAGGAGGGTGATATACAATCTATACAGAAACCAGACGGCAGTCATTCGAGTTGAAGGACATGAGAGAGAAGCTGGTATTCAGAAAGGTGTAAGGCAAGGCTGCAACATATCACCCATACTTTTCAATCTTTACATTGAACAAGCAATGAAGGAATTTGGAGAAAAATTTAAGGTGGGAGTGAAGATTCAAGGAGAAATAATTTCAACTCAGAGATTTGCTGATGACATCGTCATCTTGGCCGACAAGCCTGAGGATTTGAATGAGTTTTTGATTGGTATGGACTCCGTCTTACGGAAAGAATTCATGATGAAAATTAATAAATGTAAAACAAAAATACTGGAATGCAGCCGAAATAAATCAGAAACCTCTATGGAGATCAAATTGGCAGGTGAATAGCTGAAGGAAGTAGGAGACTTCTGTTACTTAGGAAGCAGAATAACCAGTGATGGACGAAGCAAAGAGGATATACAAAGTAGGTTGGCTCAGGCAAGGAAAGCATTTCTACAAAAAAGGAATCTGCTGACATCGAATATAGATTTAGGTATTAGGAAGTCATTTTTGAAAGCCTTTGTCTGGAGCGTGGCGTTCTATGGATGTGAAACTTGGACTATTTGTGCAGCAGAAAAGATAAGAATTGAAGCATTTGAAATGTGGTGTTACAGGAGAATGATGAAGATCAGATGGGTAGATCGGGTTACAAACAAAGAGGTATTAAGACGAGTGGGAGAGGAGAGATGTTTCTGGCGACTGCTAATGAAGAGAAGAGATAGGTTGGTAGGACACATACTAAGACACCCAGGAATAGCAAGCTTAGTTATGGAAGGAAGGGTCGAGGACAAGAACTGTAGGGGTAGACCAAGGTTAGAATATGTTAAACAGATTGCCTCGGATGTAGGGTGTGGTAGCTATGTAGAGATGAAGCGATTAGCTCAGGACAGGGAGGCATGGAGAGCTGCATCAAACCAGTCAAAAGACTGAAGACTCAATCATCATCATCATTAGGTGGAAGTAATCCGGATGAAGAAACTGTTAAGGTTAAGTTCAATACATTGATAAGACTTTCAAAAGACTTATGAAATATTGAGAGTGATTGGTATGAACTAATCATTCTACAGGAAGGGACACACGACGATTTTGATGCAGAATATGCTGAGTTAGAAGAGTATAAGGAAAAATTCGATGAAGTGGAAGTGAAGACCAATGTGTTTCTCGCCAAGGTTATGTCCAAAGCACAAAGTGACAATGCTATGTCGTGTTCGTCTCCAACTTCACGGAGGAAACTCAGGCTACCTAAAATAGAGCTTAAACAGTTCAACGGAAATGTTAAGGACTGGCTTGGATTTTGGATCCAGTTTAGTAGAATCCATGAGGATATGGAAATGCCTGAGGAGGACAAGTTTCAGTACTTGATACAGGCGACTGTTAAGGAGTCTAGGGCCATAGAAATAATTGAGAGTTTTCCACCAACTGCTGATAACTAATTAAAGGTTATTGATAGTCTGAGGAGCAGATTTGGAAGAGACGAATTACTTACGGAGTATTATGTAAGAGAGCTTTTGGGGTTAGTTATCAAAAATTTCACTTCGAGTAAGAACAGCTTAACTACACCTCAGCTTTATGATAAACTCGAGTCATATTTAAGAGCATTAGAATCCATAGGCATGACGTCTGATAAATATGCAGCAATGCTGTTCCCCTTGGTGGAATATTGCATTCCGGAAGAGACTTTGAGGGTTTGGCTACGCAATTCCACATCGTCCAGTCAGATGTCGACAGGCACGTATAGTGACAAGCTGAGTCTCCTTTTATCTTTCCTCAGATCTGAAGTAGAGGGGGAAGAAAGAATAACCATGGCAAAGGCAGGATTCCAAGTTTCGACAAGACACCGAAGCCAAGATGCTTAAATAATTCTGAAAATGAGGAAGAGATACCTATTGCTCTCAATCTTCTGACCGGGGAGAAACAAAGGAGGGTGGTCAACTGTCTATTCTGTGACAAAACGCATGAAAGCAAGAAGTGTTTCCGAGCACAAAGAATGTCTTTGCCAGAGAAGAAGGATATTTTAAAGAAGAAGAAGGGTTGCTTTCTATATTTGAGGCAAAGACACAGATCCCACGACTGTAAAGCTAACTTAAGATGTTTGATCTGTGGCAAGAAGCACGGTACTATTATGTGTCCAGATCTACCAGCAAATAAAGATAGGATTGGAGATATGTTGAAGGGACCTGGAACACCAGATAGCAAAAGCATTGTTGGAGCCTCACAGTGTGCATCAAATGATATTTTACTCCTGACTCTACTTGTGAAACTGTTGTCTGGAGGCAATCAGTGGATAGTGAGAACAATAATTGACACAGGATCTCAGCGATCCTACATCTTGAAACAAACTGCTATTGACATGAACTGTAGGAATGTAGGATCAGATACCTGGGTCCAAGTTCTGTTTGGGGGTGTTACGTCTAAGAGGAATGTTCATCAGTGTTATCAGATATACCTCGATAGTTTATCTGACAATTATTCTTGTAAACTGCGAATGCTTGATCAGCCAGTGTAATAATTATAAATATGAAACTTCTGTCTCAACTATTGAGGTTATCTCAATAACCTACAACAGCAACAACATGCCCCACAGTTGGGCGATATTGTAATAATTATAATGCTTGCCACCTCAGGTTCGTGGGGCAATATACTTGCTAATATGATATCACAAATAACATGACACCAACTTAAAAAATTTACACACAATTTATTAATACAGGCAATCTTCCATTACCTGCATCTGTTATCCTTACCTGGCATCCACACACAATCAAGACTAACTTGCTCCCATTCCACATCACATTTTCTAAAACAACATCCACCATTCTGCCTGGCATCAATCAACAAGAGTAATTCATTCCCATAAACATCTCCTCAATAACTTTTATTGCAACAAACTTTTTCAGAACACCTCCATTTTTGCCTGAAACCTACTTCCAATCAACACAACAATAATCAGACCTAACACTCTCTTAATATAAAATCATAGAATAATCTATAAAACAATAGAACATCAAAAAAGAATATATAAAAGAAGCTTCACTGGCAAGGCCCCCCATCACCTCACTGCCAAAAACTAGATACTAACTTTGGGCAATGTACTGCAATCCTAGTAAGCGCCATTTTCTTAACCTAACATTTGAACTGAGCTATGTAACCAGATAAAGATAAAAATAACTAAATAAATAAATTGAAAGAAAACAAAAAGTAGTCTCTGTAACCTACTGAAAAGTTAGGTTACACCACTCATATGTGGTTCTATTCCAAGACTGAAGCAAAAATCATGTTTAACACTCCAGTGGGCGCGCGGAGTACAGGTGTCCTCCAGTGGTTTTGTTTTGTGTGGCTACAAGGGATGGCAACACTTGTGACCTTGAGCGGCTATATACCTTCCTTGCCACTCATCCTCCGCCCGTCAGTGCATCGTCAGCTTTTATGCTCGCCTATTGTCGCCGTGACCTCGTGTTTATTTGCTCTGTGCAGAAGTGGAGGACACTTGTCCTCCGCGCGCCCACTGGCGTTACAGTTTTTTTCGGATATTGCTGTGGTATTTTCATTTCATTTCATAGTTTTGAAAGTCACAACGGTTTAATTGAAATAGTTTAAGTGTGAAAATAATAATGACCAGTGGAAGTGAAATCAATGGGTTGATGTTCCAGACAAATCTGAGGAAATAGAAGTGGTAAAGGAGCAGGCCCTCCTGTTTCTTTCGTCAAGCCAGAGTTCGCACATCAAGGTGGTACTTAGAACCTCAAGTTGCCCAGACATAACAATATACCAGGACCTCAATGGTCTGCGAAAAATACTGTCACTCCAGAAGCTGCGTCACAGTGTAATATTGATGATGAAATGGAGAAAAAGAATAGTTGATTGTACTAACGTTTACATAACTAAAATTCGCCCTCAGTTTGTCAGAGAAAGAGATACTAGGCCCACTGTTTCCCGAGAAATTCGTGCATTGATTGGTAGACCTATATTATATCTGCTGGGATTTTGAAGGCTGGAAGAAGAAACTTATTTGAAATGTGGGATAATTCACACGGCACGGGAGTAGAGGCTATTTATGTAACCATGAGCGCAAAGATGTACTGATTTATTTTACTTTGTCTGAGATTTGATAACGTACACAACAGAGATCAAAGGAAAATTGTTGACAAACTAGCTGATTTTCGAGAAATCTTTGAAATGTTCGTGCGCAATTGCAATTATGCATAAAAACCAACCGACTACCTTACCATTGATGAACAGCTAGATTCATTTGGAGGAAACTGTCCCTTCCGTAAACCTGCAAAGTATGGGATAAATATCGTTTGCTATGGTTTCCAAAACAACCTTCTATGCTACAAACCTTGAAATGTATGTAGGGAAGCAACCAAGCGGCCCTTTTAGAAGAAGCACAACACGTCAGACTTGGTTTGAGATTGATGCAGCCTATTTCAGGAACCAATAGGAATATTACCTGTGACAATTGGTTCGCATCTGTGCCCTTGGCAATAAAGCTACGCGAAGAAGAAGAAAATAACTATGATTGATACTCTGAGAAAAAACAAAGCAGCAGTTCCCACAAACTTTCTACCTGATAAGTCAAGAAAGTCAAAAGCAGTTTGTTTGGGTTCCAAAAAAGCTGTTTCTATATGCTTCACTAAGATGGAAAATTAGGTATATACTTTTATTTTTTTATACTACGAAACCAATTTGCATTTTCAAACTAGAAATAATTAACAACACTTAATTTTTATAATTTTTCATTGATAACATGAAACTTATACATATTTTAGTAATATATATAACATAACTTACCAAACTTTTACACGTTTATGATTGATTTACCATAATTATGTATTTCTTGCTTAATATTTTTTAGCATACACTCTTTTTTTATGAAAAATGTGTTTAATATATTCCTACCTAACCCAAAACAAAAAATCATAATCGCTAAATATACATTTCATAGGGTAAAATGGCAAAACAAAGTGGAGGACACCTGTCCTCCACGCGCCCACTCGCGATACGGCAAACCGCGCGCCCACTGGAGTGTTAAGGGAGTTGACGACACAGAACATCATCATCACTGATAAAGGATGTGGACAGACTGATATAGAGATATTGATTGGCTCTGATGCAGCTGGGATGTTGTTCCCAGGTAGCATGCACAAACTGGAGTGTGGCTTGACCGCTATGGAGACTCGTCTAGGTTGGGTAGTGATGGGCAGACTCAACAATGGTTCGAAGGAAGAATCCGCTGCTGCAATGACCACTTCATTGTTGACGCACAGCCACGACTTGTCTCTTCTGTGGAGACTTGATGTACTTGGCATCACCGACCCCGTTGAACAGAAATCAAAGGCCGAAATTGAGATTGCAGCTCTTGATCATTTTAACAAGACTGCTTCTATTAATAACGATGGTAGATATGAGGTATGCTTGCCATGGACAGAAAATAGAGATGAGCTGAAATACAACAGAGATGTAGCAGAGAGAAGACTTGCCACGAAGACAGCTAAACACATCGCTACGAGGAAATTTGAGGAGTACGATTCAATCCTAAACGAGTGGGTGGCAGACGGTATTATTGAAGATATTATGGAAAAGCAAGAGGGTACTGGTGGAAACTACTTACCTCACCGAGGCGTGTTGAAGGATGATGGAACAACACGATTACGACCGGTCTTTGATGCGTCTTCTAAAAAGAGGGGAGACCTTTCCCTAAATGACTGCTTGAACAAAGGACCCAACCTGTTAGAACTTATACCTTCCGTTCTTGTGAGGTTTAGAGAGAAGTCGATAGGTGTCATCTCAGACATTAAAAAGGTGTTCCTTCAGATATCTATCAATGAAGTAGATCGTGATCATTTGAAATTCCTCTGGTGGGAAGACTACTCGTAGAGGAAGATTAAAATCTTTCGTCATTGTCGAGTTGTGTTTGGAGTGAACTGTAGTCCTTTCCTACTTGATGCTGTTATCAATCATTATCTAGGTAGCTGTCTGGCGGCATCCAGTAATATACTTAATAAACTGAGGACTTAGTTTTATGTAGATAACTGCATCACTTCCGTGAGTTCTGAGGAAGAGCTGCAGAAATTTGTGGAGGTATCTTCCAGAGTGATGGCAGATGCTAAGTTTGAGCTGAGAAAATGGGAAATCTCTTTGTTCCAAGATAGTGATAGAGGAATATCCCCGGTGCTTGAGCTGCTGTGAAACAGGAAATACGTCACTTTAGCATGTGTCACAAAAGACAGGGAGATTTCTGACTTGCCAGTAACTAGGAGGAGTATTCTCTCTGTTTGTCAGCAAGTTTTCGATCCTGTTGGGTTCACTTGTCCTGTAACCCTCCTACCAAACATTCTATTGCAGGAAACCTGGGAGCGGACGATAAGTTGGGATGAGGTAGTTCGGCCAGAAACTCGTGACAAATTCATAAAATGGGATCAGCAACTACCTGATTTGGCCGATATAGACGTACCTAGGAGGATCACTTTTTTGGATACCAGAGTCATATTCGTTTACACCTTCTGCGATGCCAGCAAATCCGCTTATGCTGCAGCAGTAATTTTGAGAAGCTGTCGCAATGACGAAGTTGTTGTACATTTGTTGGCAGCTAAAGCAAGAGTCAAACCTTTAAAAGAAATTAATATACCCAGATTGGAGCTACTCTCATGTTACATTGGGGTCCGACTAGCAGTCACGATTTGAGAAAGTCCTGGAATTGTCAATATTTCACAGTTTTTCTGGACGAACTCTACCACTGTTTTGAGTTGGATAAAGGGTGACGAAAAATGGGGAACATTTGTACGCAACAGGGTGAAGGAAATACGTATTCTCTCACGAATAGAGGAATGGAAACATGTGCAAGGACGACTCAGCCCTGCCGATCTACCTTCCCGAAGCTGTAATGTTGAGGAGCTGAAGGAGTCTCGTTGATGAGAGGGCCCAAAATGGCTGAAGCTGCGTGAATAATGGCCGCACACAGAAACTCTCGTAGATAAAGAAGAAATTGACCAAGAACTGGAGAAGAAAGTTGTGACATATTTAAGTTGAGACACAGTGGTATCTGTGGCGCTTCTCTCCATATACAAAGATAGTCAGAACGGTTGCATGGATGCAGAGATTTGGGTCCAATGCTAAGGAGAAACCATGCGTAAGATGGCGAGGAGAATTAACCGTGAATGAGATACAATCAGGGCAGAAAAAACCCGTCAAGATTGTTCAAGATGAAGTTTTCGATGAGGAGAAGATTTCAAGCTTGAAGTCTCTGATAACCTTTAGGGATGCGGAAGGAATCTTGCGAGTGAGGACAAAGATCACAGAACGCAAAGATGATGAAGATTTCCGATCTCCAATGATCCTTCCGAACAAATACAGACTGGTGCAACTGCTTATACTTGAAGAGCACCTCAGATTGTTGCACATTGGTACACATATTCTGCTGTCCACTTGAGCGAGAGATTCTGGATAGTGGGGGCTAGGAGATTCATCCGCAGTGTACTGTCGAGATGTGTCAGGTGCAAGAGACATGAAACGATGCATATCGAAGTGCCTCCTGGAAATTTGCCCGAAGATAGAGTCAAGGACGCTTCAATATATGAAGTGCTGGACCACTGATACAGAAGGGTGGACAGAAGGCTTGGATTGTTATTTTCACTTGTGCCGTCTCTAGGGCAGTTCACTTCGAATTGACTGGATGTCTAACAACAATCGAATTTTTGCTATGTATTCGACGGTTTGTTGCCCGAAGAGGAAGACCGAAGGTTATCTATAGCGATAATGGCAGACATTTTGTTGGTGCAGATAACTTAATGAAAAGCATTGATTGGAAGAAGGTCGAAACAGAATGTGCGGTACGGAGAATTCAATGGAAGTTCAACCCTCCTACTGCAGCCTGGTGGTGTGGCTGGTGGGAGCGTATAATACGAATTGTGAAGAGGATGCTTCGGCGATTGCTGGGAAGAGCTTCATTGGATTTGAAGAAGCCGTGAGCCTATTATGTGACTGCGAAGCTATTATTAATTCTAAACCCCTAATTTACTTGCCAGACAAGCCGGAGGATCTAATCCTTCTTACGCCTGCTATGTTCTTGCAAGACAATACCAGCATTGGAACCCCGGACTTGGACAATCTGAACAGTGTTAACGTAACTAAGTGATGTCAGTATCTGCAGCTGTTGCGTCAATACTTGAGACAGAGGTACAGGAAAGAGTACTTGGGTCAGCTGATGCAGAAACGTAAAAAACCAGAGACTGAGACAGTGAAGGAGGGTGACATCGTACTAGTTGGTACATAAGGAAGGAGGAGGATTGAATGGCCGTAAGCAAGGATGCTACAAACATTTCCCGGACGGGATGGAGTTGCCAGGGTGGTGAGATTGCGAACTGCGACCGGAGAAGTGATTCGTCCTATTCAGCGGTTGTATCGGTTGGAGGTTTCGACGCTAGTGGCTGATATACTGGATGCCCCTACCTCATCTCAGATAGTTAGTTATTGTTGTTTTAAGGGGCGGAACTACGAGGTCATCTGCCCCTCTTAACACAGATTAAAGAATACAAATTTGGAATTGAAATTAAAATTTTGAGGTGGACGCTTACATTTAAAAAGACCAAAATTAATCAAACAAAAATAAAAAATAAATAAAAATTAAAAATTATAAAAATAAACAAAAATTACGGAAAAACAAAACATTATCATTCAAAAACGAACAAGTCGTTGAGTCAATTTATACTGGAAAATGTTAGTTTGCTGGCCCTAACCCACTCTCACTTATAAAGCGGATAACGCGATCAGCAGCCACCGCGTCATCGACTAATATAAGTTTGAGTGTCATCTGCAAACCAAGGTTTCTTCGAAAGTCAGCAAGATCCACACATTCGGTGAAAATGTGGGCCACGGTGGAAACGGCTCCACAGGTACAAAGTGGGGGGTCTTCCCTTCTCATCAGATACGAGTGGGTGGATCTTGTATGACCTATCCTTAGCCTACACAAAATGACGGACTCTCTCCGTGACCGGAAAGAGCTCCGCCACACGCGAGTAGTTCCCTTGATCGCTCTCAGTTTACTGGGCAGTGGGTCAGCTAGCCAATGACTCTCTCAAAAAGCCAGAACTTGTAGGCGTAACTGAGAGCGAATATCTCTAGCAGGTACCTCCATTGGTCGAGGTGGTAGTGATACCGCATCTTTTGCAACTTGATCAGCTAACTCATTTCCCGCAATTCCCATGTGGCTTGGAAGCCACAGAAAGGTGATTCGAGTGTCAGCGTGACACAGCCCGGCTAGTAAGTCGTGGATTCGCTGAACTAGGGGGTGTTGCGGGAAACATGTAGCAATTGACTGCAACGAACTCAAAGAGTCGGTACACACGAGAAAGTGGATTCATGCATCCTGTAGTGCAAACTGCAGAGCTTCATAGATGGCAAAGAGCTCCGCAGTAAACACACTACAGGCCTCAGGCAAAGAGATCTTGGTATTTGCACCATCAATAACGTAAGCACAACCCACTTTCTCGTCCACCTTCGAACCATCCATGTAGAGAATGCCAGCGTCCGAAAATTGGTGAACTATGCTGTGGAACTGCCTCCGGTAAACGGAGGCATCCGTGTTCACCTTAGGACCTCGGTGCAGATCTAACCGAATTTACGTACGTGGGACTTGCCACGGAGGCACCTCGCTAGATGTCCGGATCATACAGGGACCTACAGCCACTCCTATTTCAGTACACGAGCTATCAAGTCTAATACCAACCGGCCGAGTGGCACGAGGCCGGTTGTCGTACCCCTGGTGGTTTTGGGTACCGAAGAGAGCTTGATAGGTCGGGTGTTGCGGCATTTGACGCACATTGGCAGCATATGCTAAAAGCATATGTTGGCGTCTATAATCTAAAGGTGGAACACCCGATTCGGCGAGTAGGCTGGGTATCGGGCTGGTCAGGAAGGCACCGGTAGCCAGCCTAACGCCACTATGGTGGATACTGTCCAGCATTTTCAAGGTTGCCGACCTTGCTGAACCGTATGCCGCAGAACCATAGTCTAGCCGGGACAGGACGAGGGCTTGGTAGAACCGTAGCAGCACCGCACGGTCAGCCCCCCACGTAGTGCCACTAAGAAACTTGAGCATGTTCAGTTTCCTGAGACACGTCATTTTTAATTGCCGTATATGGGGCTGCCACGTTAATTTGCTGTCAAAATGGAGCCTCAGGAAGCGATAAGTGTCAACCAACGGCAACGCAGCATCCCTGAGATGTAGTTTAGGGAGCCTCCGGAACCGACAAAAATAGACGACGGAGGTTTTCGCTGCTGAAAAACGAAAACCCCGGTCGTGAGCCCACCTGTCGACCCGGTTGATAGCTAGCTGCAATTGCCGTTCCACGACTGTCATACTTCCAGAGCTGTAATGCAGAGCTAAATCGTCTACATACAGCGATGGAACTACCGCGGAACCGGCGGCAACAATGCCATTTATCGCGAACAAGGTGACACTCAGCACTGAACCCTGAGGAACTCCATTTTCTTGAATATAGTATTGCGATAATGTCCTACCGACCCTTACACGGAAGAGTCGGACGGACATGAAATTCGCAATGAAAGTCGGTAGATTACCACGGAGTCCCCCTTTGTAAATCACCTGAGGTAGACAATATCGACCAGAAAACAGTGATCACTAAAAGTGGAAGAAGAGTGTAAATGCCAGTGAAACTTTTCATGTAGAGATAAGGGTATTATTCATTTATGATGTGTTTGTACTATAATTCAATTGTTTCCTTTCAGTTATTGCACCTCATAAAAGGTGGGAAGGATGTGGAGTGCTTGGTAACAAACCCAACCGCTTGGACTTTTACGTCATACAAAGAACTAGCTACGTTATGAACTCTGGGCAAAACAAATGTCAATCTAGAGGCCATGTTGTTATCTGTATAGTAGCCATTGCTGATGTTGACATTGAGAATAAAAGCGAGTGAAGCAGAGCCGGTAAAATTGGTGTCTGTATTTTATTTTTAAAAAAGATTGTGAAGGGAACATTGACCGGGTAGGTTAAGAGTGTCTCCCACAAGCTCGTTGTGTTTACGAACAGCCATCCTGTAGCCATCATCCAGTTGCTGCCCTTTACTTATATTCCCCAACAATGCTAAGCTCATTTCATTGTTCATATGACATAACGTCCGCTAAATCTACACACAAATATCACAAATAAAGGATACATATCATCATGCTATGTACTGTCAATTCCCGATAAGGTAATAATAAAAGGCTGTACTGTACCTCAATGTCCAATGTCTGAAGTTTCCTTGTATTGCTGCTATGCT
Organism: Meconema thalassinum; assembly: GCA_946902985.2. NCBI lineage: Eukaryota > Metazoa > Arthropoda > Insecta > Orthoptera > Tettigoniidae > Meconema > Meconema thalassinum. The sequence goes on along the minus strand of OX336388.2, from coordinate 594,786,806 downwards.
CACTGCGCTCAGAAAATATATTTAAGACTATTCTTACGAACTTAGAGACTGCCTTTGATAATAAATTCTTCACTTTTTGTCTACACATGCACTCATCATAGTCACAATAGGCTTCCAAGCTTAATGCTGACAGTCTAGCAATAATGCTCCACTGGTTGCTTAATTTAAAAATAGGTAGCTTTCTAATGAAATCTACCTTAAGGCAGTTGTCAACTGAGTACAGTTCATAATGTACTGGAATATAGAGGCAACGTGAAGATATATACCGAAACTAAATTACTAGGCACTGAAAGTCCACCTCACTGTAGTGATCAAAACGTAGTGATATAACCAGTTTTTTTAATAGTGCTGCCATAATTTGACTTACAGTCAGGCACAAAACACTTCCTAGCCATCTGAATTACTTGAATGAAATATTAGTGAAGAATTTGTTGGTTAAATTCATTAGTTGCACATGCAACTTAATAAGGGAAATACCGTACTCACTTCTACAACTTTCATCAGGTCTGATTTACCACGAGGAATTTCACGGGTGTTAAAATAGTTAGTACAAACTGCTTTTAGATGCTGCCATATCAAAGTAAACGATATTTATGAATAAAACTTAGCATGTGGTCTGATGTGTTTATAGAACTTACGGACTCTACAAAACGTTGCCAATTCTACCAACAGCAAGGCTTGAGAATTATAGACGGCGATGGCTTACCTCGTACGGCGAATACTCGCTCAGTGTATATTTTTATTATGTTTGACACTGGTACGCGTTATTCGCACCTCACAAGTCACGCTTCCAAAAACAACTATTATGTAAGATTAATATTACTGAACACTGAAAAAGACCACCGCACTCATACACAATTATATCTCAATATCGCAGGCGCCAAAACTTTCGAAGCCAAGTGTTGAGGCAGAGCTGTCGTCACGCAGTTGTGTATTCCCCTAGATAAAGAGAATTCTCAAACTTTACTGCACGGTGTTGCACCTAGGACTAAAGGTGGTTCATCCAGTGCCCACGGACGGCAGCGCCCGTATCAGGGTCGGGAGTCTTTGGGCATCCTTATGTGGGATATTATATTCTTTGGGATCACAGAGTTCATTGGCAAAGTTCATCAGATGTTTCCCTTATTGGCCTATTTTCATTTTATGAAAAAATAAAAAAATAGGCTTATGAGATCACCTTTTGTCCGTGTGTCTGTGGGTGCGTGTGCGTGTGTGTGTGATGGTGTGTGTGTGTGTCCATAATAAATTCTAAACGGCTGGAGCGATTTCAATGAAACTCGGTAAGGTCATAGCACCATTCTGGCCGACCCCGACTGTGCCCTTCAAATGTTATTGTGTCTCACCAATCCAAAATGGCGGCTGTGCGAAATATTTCACCAGCATTCAGTATCTACGAAACTATTACCGATATCACCCTGAAATATTGTACGGTGATAAAGGGAACTACTAGAAGTTCACCTATGAGACTTTCAGAAACCTGGTAACTACAAAACCAACATGGCGGCCAAGCGAAGTTGAGACTTTTAAATAGACTTTTCTCGCGATTTAACCATTCAAACGTAATGAAACATGTACAGAAAATGTTTATACACATTGTAATGCACTGGCTTCTAATTTAGTTCAATTGTTTACATAACTTCAAAATGGCGGCTGCGCGAAATATTTCACTGCCACCGAAACTATTTATGATATCACCCTGATATATTGTACGGTGATAAAGGGCACTGCTACAAGTTTATCTATGTAACCTTCAAAAACCTGTAAAGTACAAAACGAACATGGCGGTCAAGCGAAGTTGAAGCATTTTAATAGACTTTTCTCGTGATTTAACCATCTGAGCGCAGTGAAATGTGGTACAGTAAATGATTACACATATTGTAATGCACAGGCATCTAATTTAGTTCAATTGTTTACTTAACCTCAAGATGGCGGCTGTGCGAAATTTTAAAATTAAGTTCTTATTACTTGTGTCGTAATCATGCGATCGAAGTGAAAGTTTGAATAATGAAGCTACGCAATAATTTTCCTTTAATGGTTCATAACTCTATGGCCTATACATATAACAACCAAAAATGGCGCGTATCGGAAATATTTTGACGGTTCTCAATATCTACGAATCTTTTACAGCAAACAAACTGATTTTTTTAATGTTCACAGAGGCTATGAACAAGTTCACCTATATTACTTTCAGTTACCTGATGAGCACAAATCCAACATGGCGGCGACGCAAATTATAAATATTTAAATGGACGTTTCTCACGATTTAACCATCCAAGTGCAGTGAAACTTAGCACGTTAAATGCTTATACAAATATTAATCCACTGGCATCTAATTTATTTCAATTGTTTTCATAACCACAAGATGGCAGCTGTGCGAAATTTTAAAATCTCGTTTTTTTACTTCTTGTGTCCTAATCATGCGATTGAAGTCTGAATACCACACGTACACAATAATCTTCATGTAATAGTACATAAATTAAATCCAACCTGGCGACCATCTGAAATATTTAGACGGTTCTCAATATCTACGAATCTATCACAACAATTAAACTGAAATTTTGTATGTTGATATAGGCAATTAACATAAATAGGATATATGAAAATAGGCTGTACGTATAGTTCTTCACGGAACTACTTGTTTTTAGAATTAAGTTAAATTATCATAAGTTTATATATGAGGAGATTTTTTTAACTGCTACCAGAGAGATGTTAAACCAACAACATTTTGGTCCTCAACAATCAACAATGAAACAATCACAGACATTCAAAGATATTATCTTCTATCATGCTTGTCTGGTGAACCTCACCACCTCATTGAGAATTTCATCATTTCACAGGATAACTTCAAGGTCGCCTGGGACTTGTTTCGCAGCCGGTATCACAATCCCAGACTTATATCAGACCTTCACATCATGGAATAATTGGCACTCTCTAACATAAAACATGATTCTCCTAAAGAGCTGCATATGCTAATAAATCAACTTTGCAGCAACTTAAATGGCATAGAAGCTCTAAAAATTGAAACACCCTTGCATAACCCTATGCTCCCACACTTAGTTTTGGAAAGAATCAGTCTCAATCTCAGGAAACAATGGGAGAACGGTACGCCAAATGAAATACACGCCAACTTGAAGAACTTAATTCAATTCTTGGAAGGTAATTGACAAACTTTAGAAATAGCCACGTCCAACAATACAGCTTCTGTAACCCAAGATGAGGTTAAGCATGGTACAAGTTCAAGAGGACCACACCGAGCCTTCGTCACCACGTCACCTTATTGTGTGCAATGTACGACATCTCGCAGTCTGCATAAATGACCAAAATTTAAGTACATGGACTTAAATAGCTGTATAGGTGTTGTGAGGGAACATAATCTCTGTTTCAATTGCTTGAGAAGTGACCATTTAACCAATAATTGCAACTCAGGTAACTGCAGAAGATGCAATAAAACTCACCACACATTGTTACATATCGTGCCCGTTTGACAAGGGTTTCGGGGAGCCACAGACCTTAAATGACCCTTCTGAGACCCTTCTCCAACGAGAAAACATATAGGACGGGGAGGAATGCACTATTGGACGGGGAAAACACAAGGAAACATAACTCGGGGGTGTCGGGTATAATGAGAGATCTAAAGCTTCCAATCCAGGGGAATACAAACACAATCACACAATAAAGAGGCCAGGCTTACATTTAAATAGCCCTGATTTTATTCACAAATATGGCAGACCCCTAGCCTACTTCAGAGAGGTGAAAAACGGCTAGTCCGTGCTTACAAGAATTTACTTATCTCCAAACAAAATATCCTAAATTAATCTTCTCGAAGTCCTATGAAAAGATTCTAAACCAAACAAGCAAAGCTTAGAGAATGACACGTAATTCATCCCTATCCAATTACTTCGGAGATTGCAATAATAATTAATATCACAGGCACGAATTTACGGCGAATAAAGATATTTACTTGTTTACAATGCAAAGATTCATTAAATTTACTGCACAATAAGTTTAAATACTACGCTATGATGGTGTTACGGTATTCTAAGCTAATTCCTATCTGACGTTAACGTTGGCAACGATGTAAACGAGAATCGTTTAATCCAAAATTTATTTCAAAACAAAGCTAAGCACATTCTGTTCTATATTAAACTAAGAAAAAGCTAAACTATTTACAACACAAATGAATTACAGCATGTCACCCTTCAAAATGTGCGCAATTGGCGCCAATGATCTGCCTACACACATTCTCACTATTTGTGACGAATGGCCATGAGTGTGTGGGAGAGAAAAAGTTATGGAGGCAACGGCATGAATTAGCTTCATGACTAACGTTGCGTTGTCAAGTTAACCACCGTGTTTTAACACGTGGTTAACTGACCGTCGTCGCACAAAATAAGGAATACATGCAAGTGTATCAAAATGTCGCGTAAGAGCAATAGCTAAGCATTGGTCAACAAGGATTCATTAAGTTTATCATGATTAATCATATTTAGAGATGCAGCCTATTACTTTGTTTATATTTTCGTTTAGTGAGAAAATCCTATCACTTTATTTTTATCATTAAATTTTATTAATATTATTTTAGTCCTATCAGTTTTTTTTTTGGTATATTTTTAGTGACCATTTAAACTCGTAAGAGTTAAGATTAGTGTGGGTTGACAGCTAACATCACCTCAAATATTGTGAAAACCCTGTTCACATACTTCCATCTGCACTCCTTAAGTGTTCAACAATAATACATGACTCGTGATTCACTGTCAGTCAGTAACTCAGCAGACAACACAAAAACGTGCTTGTCGCTAACAAAATAGTACCATAAAGCATACATCGCAACTAAGGGTAATCATATCCTACCGCTATAGTGCTCATTAAATATAACAATATAGTCACCTATTTGATACAAAAATCCATCATTATATACGCTGTAAAATCAGCTGTTGTTCCTAAATGCACTCTTAAATATTACACGAAATTCTTGGTTATCTGCGGCTGTATTTTTATTCAGTGTCTAATACACACTAAAAGGGATTTGCTATCATTCTGGGGTACTTAACAATCATACTATGGCTCTTCACATCGAACCAAAAACTGCTTGCTTGGCTCGTCTTTATCTGAACATTGCATTCCTTTTTATAGTCGTCTGAATGTCAACTCATAATCGAAATAAAACAAAAGAAACACACACATGTGTTTGTGGTGTAACAAACCAGCTTGTGCACTGCCTGCCGGCTGGTAGACTCACAGCCTTCTAAATCTTTCACCAGCGCCTCGCGCTCGCAACAAGTAAATCAATGAAATAGCGCTCAAGGTCTTGGCCTTCAAAACATATGTTCACTGGGGTTACAGTAGCCAGTGGAATGTCGTTCTAACAGTAACTTGCATAACCGTACTGCGTAACTCATCTAGTTCGGAGCAATGTTTTATAACCAAACAAAATCTATTTACAAAATGAATAAAAGCTTTATCCTCCAGGCTCTAATAGAATAATGTGTTGTATAACCAACGTAATATGCCGAATATATTCATAAATTCTACCTATAGAATGTGCCATAAGTAAGGTGTCTAAAACTAATCCCGCTGTGTCATGATCGTACATAAAATGGACTTTGTAGTCTCACTCACGTGACCTTCATCAGTAATCCAGCGTTCGAGCCTTCCCTGGTGTCATTGGCGAGTACAATGGCATGGTTGTAATTGCCATATCGTCATCCATCCTCCAGTAAATATCAACCTCCACTATTCCCCTGCATATTGAGTTACTCCATATCGGCTTCCATCGTAAGGGGAATAATCATCTCCACATGGTGTTCAACTAGGATTGTAGCGGACATTTTTATCCTATATTTGGCGTGTTCACTGAGATTAATTTTTGCGTGATTATTCTTTTCAAGCACACTGAATTTACACCGATAGCGGCTCTTAGCAAAAATGACCATATGTTTTCCTCTCACAGATGCTATAATCGATGCTTGTGCAACGTTACTAACTCCAAACTTGTTATGTTAATAATTCACTTTATCACCTTCTATCGGAGTAAATTACTTTCACGTATCGTTGAATATAACACAATTAAATACAAGTTCTTACAGTGATATAATTAATGAACTGTTCGTAATTTACCACTTTGCCATGCCGGCATGCGACCATGTGCTCGGCAAGTTTTCAGTCCTGGGTTCACAAAATTCACCCAATTTTATAAATATTACTCGTCGATGTCAAATAATAGTTCCTGATTATAATGGCAATTATCCTGCACACATTCAGGAATAATTCGCACAAAGATGATACTTCACGTGTACTTCACAGGTGGATTCATTAGTGCAGGCAAAATTAACATCCAGTCAGGATCATGCCTGAGACAATTGTGTGGTTCAGTCAGGACCATGCCTGAGAAAATAGTGTGGTCATCAAGATGACAGAAGTTCCGATGGGGTCACTCTAGTCAAGAGTGCAACTATTAAATATTCTTCGCATATCTGCGAGGTTATACTTTAATCTAACCATATTACCAAAAATCGTAGAAATCTCCAGTCTCTCAAATACTGTACAAATATCATCGAATAATTCCAGTCTTCAAAATATATGTAAAAATAAATATCAGCGACACGGCAACTCATGATGCATCAAATAGTGTTATTTCCAAGGAGAAAATGGTGCTGGTTTGAAGTCCTCGGTTCGTCTATGGAATTATGACTTTACATGAGCCATCGATGTCACAGCAGAGAAGTGATATCGGGCTCAATATAGACCATAATATGGACCGTACTGTACTCCTACCTCCTCACACAGTGCATCCCAACACCAAGCATATTGTTCTGTCCGAGTCGCTTGCCCGCACAATGAAGTATTGTTATCAACTTCCATTGTTAACATTAGGGATAGTGAAGGTCGAATGCATCAATGCCGAGCACTATTAGACAGTGCATCACAGATGAACTTCGTGTCTCGCGACTTAGCGGACCGTTTTGGTATCAAGCTGAATCGGCATTCGATACCCATCAATGGTATTAACAACACGCGAGCGACTGAATCCTCTCACATCTTTCAATTCAGATAGAGTCGAGAGTTGGTACTTATAGTCGGCATATAGTAGGTTCTCTCCTGTGTCAGATTACTGGCCCACTGCCGTCTTCAAGAATACAGTACGAGGGCTGGCAACTGCCCACCAACATTCCACTAGCCGACCCTAATTTCACCAGCCTAAGGAGATAGATCTGCTGTTAGTTGCTACTGTGTTCTTTGAAGTCTTAAAGTCCGAACAACAATCTAGGGATGGTTACCCTACTCTTCAAAATACATGAATTGGTTGGGTGCTATCTGGAATTTTACCCCCTCACTCAGTTCTCAACGAAAGAATGGAACAACATCGTTGTTGTCCACGGCTGAAGTCTTGGACACACAGGAGGAACGCTTTTGGGAACAGGAGGATCTTCCGACTCGTAGCCATTCCAAGGAAGAAAGTCAATACGAAGAGCATTTTCGAAAATCTTTCACGCGCGATGAGTCGGGCAGGTTCAAAGTGAGACTACCACTAAGGCAAGCAGTAGGAGAACGTGGTGACTCGTTTGCCAATGCCAGGAGGAGCTTTGTCTATATCGAGAGGAAATTGTATCGACAACCTGACGTGAAGAATGAGTATATCAAATTCAAGGATGAATATCTACAACTAGGACACATGAAACTTGTCGATCCTAGTGACCAGCAGATTCCTGGTTATTACATGCCTCTCCACGCGATAATAAAGGACACGAGCAGCACTACCTAGATCAGAGTTGTCTACAACGTGTCGGCTAAAACAACTTCGTCGAACTCCTTGAATGACGTGTTGTTGGTTGGGCCAACTGTTCAGAAGGAACTGTTCTCGATCGTTCTTCGCTTTCGCACACACAAGTATGCGCTAACAGCAGGTATCGAGAAGATGTACCGACAGATCCAAAATCATGAAGCAGACCGAGACTTCCAGAGAATCTTGTGGCGCAGTTCTCCGAATCAACAACTGGTCACGTATCGATTGACTACGGTAACCTACGGTACTGCAGCGGCTCCTTATATAGCTACCCGTGGCTTACTGCAGGTGGCACTCGATGGTCATGACATACACCCTACATCAGCCGAAGTTGGCAAGAGATACTTCTAGTTTGATGATCTTTTGACAGTGACAGACACCGTTCACATGCCATCCATTTGCACCAAGACCTCACATCGCTCCTGACAACCGGAGGATTCCCCATCCGTAAATGGCGCTCCAACAATCGTGATGTTTTGCAGGCCATACCACCAACACTTCGCGTGAACCAGGTGCTTTGCAGTCTTCCTCTTGAAGATGGCGCCGTGAAAACTCTTGGTGTGTTATGACATTCGAGTAGTGACTCATTTCAATTCACCGTGTGGAGCAATTAGAATTCATTTCCAAAAACTACCATAAGGGAAGAAGAAGGATTGAGGAAAAGCGTTAGGAGCGAAAGTGTACCCCCCCCCCCCCCTCCTCGCGATATCTGACCCCCGAAAAGAGTTGTACCGCCCCTTTCCCTGTTCCTACACTGCTGCTACCGGGGACAGGAAGGAAGGGGACTTACAGATAAATCCGGGAAGCGGAAGTGCTAGGCTTGTTAAACAGAGGTCCTATGTGGGCTCTTGGTTACCGTACCAAGTACTATCCAAGAAATAATTAAGTATCAAAAGAAAGAAATTATTGTGGGGTTTGAAGCCATTTTTCAGTGTTGCCGAAGTAAACAAAAGTTTGGTGCTTTTCAGTCGGTCAACACGAATTTACCCAAAAAGAGCTGGGTTATGCCCTAATCTTGAAATAAATTACATGAGATTAATAAATACACTAGGATGATCAGTTTCGATCGTCAAGCGATCATCATCAGATCCATTACACTTAGGCTATAACATCTATGTTTGAGAATCCAGTTGAAAAATATTTACAATATGTACAATTATTTAGTTGCAGTATTGGTAATGCAACTGTCGGTGTATGCTAAATGTAGTATATCTAATGTTAGGTGAAATGCTAAAATGGTGATAGAAATCCGGAGTTTGTCTGTTTGGGGTGATTATATGGTTGTAAAAAGTCAACTATGGTTATACTGTAATAATTCAGGCTGATACTTATCCAGTTGTCTTCCTGGCTGGAACTTCAAGCAGTTTCGTGTTCACTCTAGCACCAGTTGTGGTCGACTGAACCCGGGTGTTAACTGGACGAAACTGGTTTTTCCTTTCTCACCCCTTTATTCCTATGTGCTCTCTGAGATCAGTGCAATGTTTATTTGTGTGACGTTGCCAAATCCAGACAAGGATGTATGTTATTGAATACAGGAAGATCTACAATGCGTGGACTAAAAAGCCACGCGTGGCGAAGACAGTTCCACGGTCTTAAATAGTTGTAGATCTTGTAGGAAAGAGCTTTGAATGGTAGCTTAAATTTCCCATCCAGAACTTATAAAAACACAGACAACAATACTTCCTATTTTTGATTATATCTTCAAGAATAAGTTTTATCAAGCATAGTCTGGTATATTTCAACGGCCATCTACAATGAATACAGACATGCAGTCACGAAATGGGTCAATGAACTGACCAAATCTCATCAAAATATGAAAAACATGATGTACTTTTATATCAACTAGGTATTCCAGAGGCCACAAATTATTACTATCCAATAAATTCCATATTAAATAGCAGAAATGAATAAAATAGTGTACCATCGTTGCTAGTAGAAAATCTGCTATGTGGTGATGATAGGCTATATTATATTATTTTTCTTAATGAATACCAGGGGCCTGTCATATGTATGGATAGAAACCTTTACTACTTTTACAGCAGGGCAGATAGTTGTTTTAAGGTCAGAAAGTTCTGAGCGCACCATGAAATAATACAAAAACCTACCATAACATTTCTAGCTGTGTCTGCCATATTATTACAGGCAGAAATGCAAAATCATTACCATTTTGAATCCAAGCTCTGTTGATTCCAATGAATTGTATTCTATTGGAATTAGTCTACCCATTTTCTCTAAGGAATTTTTTAAAATTGTGTAATTTTTCAAGATCTTATTAAAACATGTAATTATGTTGGTACATGTTCCTGCTAAAGTACCGTATTCATACCACTACATCCAAATTTTTTCCACACATTAAATACATTCATAGCTATATGAAACTCTAGAATATTTACATTTGATAAATATTTAACCATTCATTGCTAAATTGACACTTTGATCACAAAATATATGATTTTTAGCAACATATGTTTTATAAATAGTACAATTAAAAAGCTACATTAAAAATTCTAGAGTTTCAGTGCCACAGTATAGTCACAAATGAGTGTGCAAAATTTCATGTCTCTAGCTAAAATAGATTAGCAGCTATGTGTACCTAAATGTGAAAAAAATGTGTTTTGAGAAAACTTCAATTAAAGTTTGTGTTTCACTCACCCATGTATTAGAACATACCATTCTTCGAGACTTATGGCGTTTAGGTGGTACGGATCTCTTTCCTCGAAATGTGATTTTTTACATCAATTATGGATAAATCGAGGGTGCTGGTCACGAATATATATTTTTGCACCCACACCTAACGCCCTTGAGGGTCGAGGGTTCGATTCTCCTCACAGGTTTCAAGTCATAAATTCGAATTTGTGATGAATGACCCGGAATGGTACGGTATTGAGTTGTTATAAATTGTATGAAAACGTTTCTTACATCGGATATGCGAAAGGTCACCCGTACCCCCCTTGAGGGTCGAGAGTTCGATTCCCCTCCCAGGTACTAAGTCATAAATTCGAATTTGCTACGTATAACTCGGATCTGCACTGCATTACGTCAATATAAATTGTATGAAAACATTTATCTTCGGATATGCGAAAAGTCATCCGTCGAGTACCGAGAGTTCGATTCATCTCCCAGGTAGCCTACTAAGTCATACATTCGAATTTGCTACGTATAACCCGGATCTGCACAGCATTGCGTCGATATAAATTGTATGAAAACGTTTCTTACTTCGGAAATGCGAAAAGTCACCCGTAGCGCCTGTTGTGAAGTGATTGCGATAAACGAGAATTCAACTCCACATTCTCAAAATTATGACCGTTTTTATTTTATTCTCCAGCACAGCCTATCAACATAAAACAGTTTACTAATACGAAGAGGTAACAAGAAGTATTACTGTATTTCAAAAACCTTAGACCATAAATTCAATAGATGGCTGATGACGTCACATTGTTGAAACCAACATCTCGATCAGCTGACTGAAGGGAACTGCGGATAGTGATAATAGAATTATCCAATATGGAGCTCCTTTTGTATTCCTTGACGTTGCTTAGCATTCGCCATTAGCCAATTGTAGTCGGTCTTGAGCCATTACCCTTCAGTCAGCTGATCGAGATGTTGGTTTCACGTCACAGTACAGGCGCAGTGTGGCAATGCGCCCTCTATTGTATTTATGCTCTAAGGCAAAAACAATGACGAAAGAACTGAGCATCAGAACCCTCAGAACAAGCAATTTACATATAATGCACAGAACAAGCGGCCATGTTTGTGCTCGGTAACAAGAGTCCATCTTCAGGCTAAATTAGCCAAACGAACATGACATCCTCCCACCTAAGTTAATCCTAAATCACTCTTCAAATTAACTTACAAAATTTACACTAAAGAAAACATACACAACATGAATTATTATATAAAGACTGTCTAGCTTTACTGATTCAGTCTGTTTTTTTTACCAGCCTACCACTTTGTGTAGCCAATGGTTTGTTCACTGACTCGTTAATTGCATCGGTTGGTATGACAGATTTCGTCTTATTTGACACACCCAAGTCTGTGGCTGATTCTCTTGCAACTTCTCGTAGTCGTCCGCCGATGACCTGTCATTCTCTGGCTTCAACTCCAGCTCCAGAGGATAGATCCGATGAACAGGACGTACCAGTTCTCCAGTAGAAGTTATAACACGGACAACTCTTACATGTCCATCCTTTCCCTTAATAAGTTCAGTGACTCGAACTAAGGGCCAGTCGAGCCTTTTCTTATTGTCGCTCCCAATTAACACAATTTCTCCCACATAAATCTCTCTCAATGTGTTATTATTAGCTAGCAACCGTAGTTGATCCAAATACTCTGAACGAAAACGTTCACGCAGATTTTGCCTTAACTTGTTTCGGTACTGCAACCGGCGATTGAAATGAGTAGCCTCTACCAAGTCAAAGTCGGGAACTCCTACGTCTTCAACGTCTTGTACGGACATGCTGGGTGTAAGAGGGGTCAAATCCATGGGGTCTTGCGAGACGTATGTTAGTGGACGAGAATTGATGATGCTTTCACAATCACATAAGATGGTATGTACCTCTTCATAATCTATAGAAGCACGACCTAGCACTCTTCGCAAAAGATTCTTAACAACAGCAACCAAGCGCTCCCAACAACCACCGCAGCATGGCGGATTAAATTTCCATACAATTTTTCTTACAGAACTGTACTCTTGAATAATGGCCCAATCAAGTTTCCGTAGTGCATTGTCCGCTCCGAGGAAGAGGGTGCCATGATCACTGTATACTGTGTGAGATCTCCCTCTTCGACTCACGAATCTTCTGAAAGCTAGTAGAAAACTATCCGTAGAGAGCGAAGACATAATTTCTAGGTACACAGTCCTATAGACACCACACGTTAAAAGACAAATCCGTGCCTTTTTATGTTCATCTTTTCCTCCTTTTAGGTATAATGGACCGGCCATGTCCACTCCCGTTATCTCAAATACCTTTGCATTGCACACTCTTTCTTCTGGAAGTGGAGTAGGTATTGTTTGAATCATCTTGGCAGTGTGCCTCTTACATCGAACACATGAATTAACTGCTCTCACAGTTTGCCTGCCTCCCAGAATCCAAAATTGTTCTCTCAGTATTGACATGATCATTTGTACTCCTGCATGACAGCTCTCCAGATATACATCCATGAACAAATGTCTGACAACGGGGTGTTCGTGGTTTGGAAGGACAGCTGGATGACGAAATTCATTGCCATCCCTCTTGTTCGATATTTTTGTCGTTAATCTAATGACCCCATTGACATCAATAAAAGGAAGGAAATTGGACAGCCTTGGATCAAAAACTCCTACAAAAGTTTCTTATTGTATCAGAAATATAACTTTGTTCTCTGCTAATTTATACTCATCAGCAGTTAGATCCTGATGAATCCGCTCAGACCTAGCCCTCTTACTATTCATTCCAAAACTTAGAATCCATCCTACTAAACGGACAATTTTCTTGTAGTGTGAGAAATACTTATAATACCAGTCTTTATTTCCATACTCACATACCATAGAAGAGACAATAGTTTCCTTTCTTTCTCCCGCGATCTCTTCTTCATCATACGTAGGATCTACCTTAGGTCAGTGTCTGGGGGATTCTCTGAGCCAGTTTGGTCCCTCCCACCAACGAGATTCTAATAATTTCTTAGCTGTGCAACCTCTCGATGGAAGATCTGCTGGGTTCATGTGTCCAGGAACATGTCTCCATTCACAATTGCCTGTTAGTTCCCTAATCTCCTTCACCCCATTAGAAACAAAACATCCCAGGGCTCCTCACGTTTAACCCAGGCCAGCATTGTAGTTGCACCCGTCCAAAAGATAGTCTCAACTTTTGCCATATCAAAGTCCTCAACAATGATAGTGTACATTCTTGCTGCAATTGAAGCAGCCAATAGTTCAAATCTTGGTATAGTCGTCTTCTTGTTGGGTTTGCTGATAGGACACTCTTGCTTTAGCTGTCACAAGTTGGACACTGACATTCCCTTCCAGTTCCACACGCAGGAATGCCACTGCTGCATAAGATGTTTGACATCTGAGAAAATGTGCAATGCCCATGTGTCTCGCTCATTGAATCCAGGTAACCATCGAGGGATCCTAATTTGTTTGAGATAGGGTACACTCTTCATCCAACATAAGAACTGGGACTGTATCTCTTCATCAACTTCTTGATCCCAGCTAATACCGCTTTTCCAAGTTTACTGCAATAGAAGTTTTGGTACTAGTGTGTCACTACATGTAACACCTATGGGGTCAAATATTCTATGAGAAGCTCTCAGCATGGTTTTCTTAGTGACCCGCTCCGTATCTAAAGAAGAAAGACTTGCCATATTTATCTCCAGTATGTCTGCAGACGGATCCCAAGAAAGCCCTAAAACATTGACAGGTGCGGAAATGTGTACAGGGGAAGTCACCTCCCACCAGAGGCGGTTCTAGCCCAGGGCCGGGGGGAGCCTGGGCCCCCCAGTTTTAGTGAAATAATTATTTTGAAATTCCTTTGTTACTAAATAAATTGATAATTTACAGATATAATTTATCTGATATAAAACAAACTACTGCATTTAATTAAGTTATTTTTTCTTTTAATTTCAAGATTTATTTATTTTATTATAAGTAATTTAAACACACAATTGAAATCGTGTATAAATATATTTTTAAAATGCGTAGTGCATACACCAAGATCAACATGTTTAGATATTTCATTACAACAACAATCAGTCAAAGCGGTCTGCATTCAAAGTCTGACAGACGACAGTGCCGACTGCTCGTTATTCTAACAATCACAGAAAGTATTTATCTTTTCGCAACAGTCTTCAGTAGCAGATGATTAGTCGCTATGCTTGAGTAGACGTGTTCTTGTATTAGTTAAGGTATGTCTAAACAGAGTAATATTTTAAAGTTCATTTCCCGTGACAAGATGAAGTGCGATGAAAGTGCATGTGAACCCATTGAACTGAAGAGCATTATACTCTTTTCCCAACTTTGTGACTTAAATGCAAGTTCAGAATTTTCCAATGTAGACAAACCTCCATGCGATACAAGTGCATCGATATCTCCCCAACTCTGTGACATAAATGTGAGTGAAACTGTTTCTAATATAGACCTACCAGTACCATTTGATAACAGTGCATCGATCTATGATGGTCCATGCCAACCACGTAAATCAATTTATAAACAAACGTTACTATACAATAAGAACAGAAGTTTTAACAGCAAATGGTTCGATAGGTATATATTTATTGAATACTCTGAGATCAAAGATGCTGCTTTCTGTTTTCCGTGTCGTCATTTCGTTCAATCTGATTCAAGCAATGCTGAACATGTATTTACTTAATCTGGATTTTGCAATTGGAAAGGAATAGGAGAAAATCTTGCAAAGCATGCTGATAGTGAATGTCATAAATCTTCAATTGTAAAGTGGAACAGTTTTCTGGAAAATGAACGTAGCGGCACAGTTATTTCGAAGCTAAGAGAGAAACACAAAGATGGCATATTACGTAACCGCTCAGCTCTGGCAATAATGGCCCGAGTCGCATTACTTTGTTCTCGGCAAGACATTGGGCTTAGAGGTCATCGCAAAACAGTTTCGGATGACGATAGTGGTACTGCTCGGGTCTAAGCTCTGTGAACTTGCGGGATGAAGGGCAGAGGCAGGGTAGGAGCAGGCGAGAATTGAGAAGCCTGTCAACAGCCCGCCGTGTTACCTGGCATTCTCGTCTATTCCAATACTGCTAACATGGTTCTTTTCTGAAACCAGTGTGGCGTTGGGAATGAGTGACTGAGTCACCGACTAATGTATTTGCTTCTGTAACTACGCAAGGACTGAGAAACCTCATCACTTGTCACCACCACTACTCATAGTCTGCGATGCGCATTCCTCTCAGGTCCACGCAGCTTAGACCCGAGCAGTAATAATAAAGGGAATTTTGTTGAAATTTTAAATGTAATTAAACTAGAAAGTGAAAGCACAAGGGAGAATGTAAACAGTCTACAAAGAAAGCAACTTACTCATCTAAAGATTCTCAAAATGAATTTCTTAATATCTCAGCTAATGTAATCGTTGAACATATTGGAGCAGAGACGAAAAAATATAACAATGGTTATTTTTCCTTATTCCTGGATGAAGCTAGAGATATTAGTAAAGTGGAACAGATGTCCGTATGTGTCAGATATGTAGGACAAAATTCT
Organism: Meconema thalassinum; assembly: GCA_946902985.2. Lineage (NCBI taxonomy): Eukaryota > Metazoa > Arthropoda > Insecta > Orthoptera > Tettigoniidae > Meconema > Meconema thalassinum. The sequence continues at coordinate 594,770,823 of OX336388.2, read as the reverse complement.
ATAGAGAAGCATTTCATTGGTTTTATACATTTGTCTCAACTGAATGCAGAAAGTATAGCTAATTCAGCTTTAGAGCACCTTGTTTCAGTGGATTTCGATCCATGTATGTGCATTGGACAAGCATATGATGGAGCCGCGGTTATGTCAGGGAAGATAAACGGTGTGCAAGTTTATTGCGACAAAAGGTCAATAGCCCGTGTGTTTACGTGCATTGTTATGCACATCGCTTAAATTTAGTTTTGGTGGACGTTTCAAAGGCAGTATACGACGTAGGGGACACTTTTGGTTTACTGGAAGCAATTTATGATTTTCAGTCTGTATCTACTGTAAGACACCAAAAGTTTGTTGAGATACAGTGATCTTTATCCAGGAGAACGTGTTTTAGAGATACCTCTTCAAAGTGACCCGCGAAGGGTAGGTAAATATAGAGGAGTAATGTATTTTCAGAAACGTTTTGCGTCAGTTAAGCAGCTCTAGAGTATTTTTCAAAGTCAGCTAACAGGAAAGAGGCAGCATAAGCAAAATGTTTGTTGAAACAGCTTTGTAAAGTGAAAGTGATGTTTGTGTTACAAATCTTTTCTGATATTCTCGAGCTTGCCAATGTAGCCTGTATGTTCTTACAACAAAAACATGTGGACTTCGGAGGGGCACATAGATGATCTATGGTCTTGTAAAATCGTTGTAAGATAAACGAAATGATGATTATTTTAAGGAACTATGGGCGGATACATGTGACTCTGCTCAGTCGCTAGGCGTGAAAGTTTATAAACAATCTAGAGTCTCAAGTATTCCAAAGAACTTTTCAGACTACGTTTTATTAAAGCCAGTCTCTGCGGAGAAAGAAGTGGAAAATGTCACATTATCAGAGACATGCAAAAGAAATCTTTTTTGAAATATTAGACAACATTGTAGAAGAGTTACAGCGTAGATTTACTGAAAATAATTTTGTGGGCAATGCAATGGATGCCTGTAACCCAAGAAGTGAAAACTTTTTTAAATTTTGAATATATTCTCACGTTCAGTGAAAAGTATAATCTAATCTTCACAGACCGTAAGGTGCTTCAGACTGAAATCAGTTTAGCTAAGAATGTATTTAGAGGCAAATATCCAAACACTTCATCATTCTTTTTTTCTGAACTTCTGAAAATGGAAGTTGCTTTTCCACAGATACTATTATTTTTCAAGTTGATGCTGACTCTTCCTGTGTCACCTGCTTCTGCTGAGCGCAGTTTCTCTGTCATGAAACGAATAAATCCTATTTAAGAGCAACAATGGCAACAAAGAGACTTTCCAATCTCGCAATTATGTCAATTGAAAGAGAATTAAGTGGAAAATTACTTCAAGACTCTTCTGATATATTGAACCAGTTTGCCCAGAGTGGAAAGAGAAGAATAAATGTGTGATACAGTGAATGTGAAATGTGCTTTTTTTTAACCAATTGTAGTTTTTTAAATTACTAACCTGTATAAATATATTAACGTATGGTAAATCTGTGAATTTTAACAACAGTGGATTAGTTTCATGGCAATTGACACGAAGAGACTTGTGTAAAATACCACTACTTCAAGACCTTTAGATGTAGTGAACCAATTTGCCCCGTGTGGAAACAGAAAAATTATATTGCTCAATATTATCTTATAATGCATACATACAGTAGTTATAATATGCAGGGTATTTATTACTGTTGTGGTATCATCTCTGTCCTATGGTAACTAACTTTCGGTTCTCATTTTCTGAACATGGTTAGTTCTGGATGCATTAACTTATTGTTCTTTAAATAATATGGCATAGTAGTATGTGTGTAACTGAACATGTTAATGGTTGTGCTAATGTTGCCCATTGTATTTTTACAAATATGGTTACTTTTCTATTGAATTCTGTCACCCAAACTTTGAATTCCAAACCGCCCCTCCCCCCCCCCCCTCCGACCAGATTCAAGCTTCTAGAACCGCCACTACCTCCCACCCCCTTAGTTCAAATTCGTTCACGCATGACGGAAGAAGCCAAATTGATGAATTTATGTGCTTCCTCTGCATCATTCATGCTAGACACACAATTATCAACATAAAAACTACGAGTGAGTTCCTCAACCAACGAAATGGGCCCCTTTAATATTCCTTCCTTACAGTGGGCTAATGTGGTCTCAAGGTGAAGATTCAGGCAGGCTTCTAAGAGAAAAGGGCTGGCTGAAACCCCAAATACAACACGACAGTGTCTGTAGACCTTAAAGGCGCCTCCTTCCGTTATCGATAAAACCGCAAGAAATTACGGTCATTAGGATATAAACTGATTTGGAGGGAGGCACACCGGATGTCCCCAACTACATCTTCTTGAGACGAAACCGAGCGAGGACAGCAGGTATCTTCTCAATCAGATTTGGTCCCTTCTCTAAGCAATGATTAAGGCTTGGGTTCTTCCACGGTCGACTCTAGATAGGTCGGAAGGCTGAGACTTGGCAACATGTTCATCAGTCATAGGCCTACGCTTGTCAGGCGGCAACACGAAGGCTAAGTTCAGTCTTTGGTTCAGTCTGGCAGGTATTCTCGTTCATCTCACAGGGATATTTCCTTCTATATTTTGTTTCTTATGCTTTGTACGTTTTTACGCTTTATAGTAGCGTTCATACTACCCTTCCAAGTAAGTTTTTAGCTGTAATCACTAATCGAGAACACACTGAGAGTGTGCTTGTACGGTACATGTAATTATCACATGTACTTCATGTTATAACTTTGATTTTCCAGGAATGTTTTGGCACAGTAACAATGCCAGATACATGTTTTGTCCCCAGCTGTAACTTTCAGTTATTGCCAATGTATTGCTAAACAATTATTCACAGGCTAGGAATTATGCCGTTGATGTCAGCAAACTTGGTTATGGGAAGAGAAAGTTGCAGACACTTTAGGAAGGAAACAGAAATACCATCACAACAGAGTATTTCTATAGTGGTAGTAAATTATCTACATACGGTACATGTGTGGCGGAATTGAGGGTTTATAGGCCTACAGTGTAAAGATGTTATGGGAGATAGCCTACATTTTTGCGTCACATAACCCTCAATTGCATCTACTTACTCCATATTATTATAATACTGTTACGTGCAATGCCCGTACCAACGTTTTTAAATATGTATCACCCCTATATGTGACTTCCCGACCTTTGAAACGACCGCCTGATGGCTTGATTCCGATTATGAACACGAGATGGCAGCTTCTATCGGACTTCGGCGCTTCTAGCCGTGGTTCCTTCTTCACCGCTAGAGTGTGTTTGTGGCGCCTTCTAAACTCGTCCTAATCGAGTCATATTTGAAGGCTATTATATTCTACGTCATGGAACAAAAGACTGAAAAACATGATACCGCCAAATTAATTACTTAATAATCACATTGTTGTTTGATGTGTCATGCTGTGATTGGACAATTACATTAACAAGAATGCAGTGCTGTATTTGACTTGTGATTCTCCGCCATCTTGTGAGCTTTATAGTCTGTCGTCAAGAAATCCACAAGCTAGTTGGTCGGAAAGAGTATCTCTCCGTGTGCTGGGGGCCGTGGCCCCTAGCCGCTACGAAATGTGGAAAAATGCTAAAAGGAATTGCATGAGCTCTTAAGGCTGTATTTCGCCTTTTCGCATTGAAGATTGAGAATGAAAGTGATTTATTATCGCAACTCGATGGAGACCAGTGCTTGTGACCCAAACGAAGCATGTGCTGGGTGGGCCATTTTCAGGCAATCTAGTGCCGTATAACGTTGTTTGGTTTGTGTGTTAATTATTTTATTTTTATTGTGTCTCCACAGAGAAGTTTTAAGGTACGTTAATAATTTTTATATATTTTGTTATGGAGCTCCGATATTGGCCTTATATTAATGTTTTAATTCTGTATTTTGTTTCACCTGGTAGGCCTAATTTTTCTCTTTTACTGATGTTACCAGATATGTAAATTTTTGTTGTTTTCTTCGTACCTTTGGAGACACGCTTCTAGTTTATTTTACGCTGTGAATTTTTATGTATTTAGTTCTTGGGTAGTCTTTGGGATTGCCCTATTATTAATTTAATTTACGATCCGTTGCACCCTAAATTGTTTCATGTCAATAGTGTTAAGGCGTAATTCTTTCCTTCCCTTTTGTTCTCTCTGGTGATTTTCAATTAATTTTATGGTAATTGTTTGCCGTAATTCGATTTGACACGCGGTCGTCTGTTTTGGTGGCCATGTTTGTTTTTGTTTTTCCCAAGTGCATTCTGGTCTTTGGAGTGCAGTCTCTTGGCGCCGACCGGGAAACTCAAACGTGTTGTGGTGTTAGCTTAATATGTTTTTTATTAACCTTGTTGGTTTAACCTCGTGTTTTGGTGAATGTTCCTGTGTTTTTCTCAGTCACGAATGTTGTGGATTTCTTAATTAATCATATTTTATTTTATTAATTTAATTTTAAATTTTTCGTTTTGCGTCGTGGCCTGGATCTCTGCATGTCGGGTCGGTATTGCGTTCTAGTAAATTATCAAGCCCTTTCTCATTTAATAATGCCTGTCTACTGATTTTCTTCCTTTGGGCTTAATTTTTTTTTTAATTTAATGTTTTCGTTTTGGTTCAGCAAACAAGCATGTAAAGCCTTATCTAGTTTTCTAAGATAATTGTCTTATTTTGGCCTTAAGCCACGTGCATCTTCAGAGGGTGTCTTGGCCATAGAGTTTCTTCCTTTTTTTAAATGATTTTGTTAAATTTTCATTTTTTTGCATCCTTCTGATAATTAAATTTTATTTTAAATTTTTAAGCAACTGTTGTGGCATTATTTCGTCGGCAGCAGTTCTATTAGTTATCGGAGGGTGTCTGTAGATGAGCCTGTGCCTTCCCCTTCTCTACCTTCCTTCCACCCCTTTTGGTGTTCTTCTGTTGGGGCATGTCATCTGGAGGTGATTTTGCTGTGGAAGCGATGCGGACCTCTGAAGACAGGTAAGTAGGCCCCATCCACCCTGGCCAGCCCCGTGTCATTTTGGTAGCAGACAGAGCTCGTGTTCGCTTCTGCAACTATCCCCTCCCCCATTCACGCAGGCTCATTTTATGGACCCTTCTGATGCTGATGGTGCGGTTGTTGATGGGATCTGTCATGCCAGTGCACTTGATGTTATGTTTGGCTAATCCTTGTCGTTTGTTTGATTTCATGTTTTCCTCTGAGTATCCATGTGGTGATATGTAAGTGACCTGTTCCAAGCGAGGTGTCTGTGCTGGTTTTTATCCTGTTTGTAATACAGCATCCCCACTGAAAAAGAAGCTCGGTGAGTGACTGGCATGTGTTCTTGGCATGGGAAATGTGGGTTGCTTGATTTTCTGATAGCCTACATGCTGCTAGTGAAGACCTCGAGGAGCCCTGTCTGAAGCTGTTCGCCATGTGGTTTGCAGCAATTTATTGTAATTTAGCTTCCTGTTCTCGAGGCAAGCTAGCGATGACGTCTGCAGTTCTGGGCAGCATTGTGCATGATTTTGTATAGTATTGTGGCTGTGTTCGAGTGTTAACCTAATCTATGGTGTTGGTAATTGGTAGTTATGGTATTGTTGTGAAAGTGTAAACTGTCCTCGAAATTCCTAAAATTTGTTTCTTTCTGTATTGTCTGCCTGCATTCTGTGTTTTTAAAAATGGCCGACAATAATAGTGTTTTTGATTTGATTGACTTAAGAGATAACCTTGTGAATTTGGAGCGTTCTTCTGGGGTTGAACGTGAGTCAGCTCTGTTTACTAGGTCTGAGGGTTTGGGATCGATTACTGGTAGTGGTTTGCCTGCCCCTCTATTGCCTGGTTCTGGCTCGTCCAGACCAGTTTCCCCTGGATACGGTCATTCTTCTCATGTTAGGTCACCTAATGACTTCCTGGGTCCGGCCGACCCGTTGCATCCCAGTTTTTTATCTGGCAATGTATATGTTTTGTCTCCTGTAGAGGGTATGCGAGCGAGCTACCCTGGTAACAATGTCTCTTTTCCAAACTCTACATACTCGCCTACCGTTAATTATGGGTCGATTCCTCATCCTATTTCTAGTTTCTTAACTAAGGTGAAGAGTTTCAACCTAGATGACGTTACCCAGGTGGTCCTATTTTTAAAGCAAGTAGTCGAATTGGGTAACCATGCCTCGATTTTTGGGATGTCGGAAATTCAGATTTTCCAACTGTTGTATCCTGTTGCATCCGGTATGCTGCGTGATAAGCTGATTGAAGCTATCCACCTCCGCATGTCCTTAGCCATGTTCATTAGGGAAGTGTTGTGGTTTTTTGTCCCTGCGAGTGCCCTTAGTACTCTCGAGCAAAAGTTCTTATATCGTGTCCAAAGGTTGGACGAGTCCCTTAGCGACTATGTCAGTGACATTAAGGTGTATGCCCAGGTATTTGCATCCCCTTTAACTGAACGACAGTTGGTGTCATCTATTGTAAATGGGTTTTCGCCTCAATATAGATCATACATGACTATGTGCACCAGGCCTTCGTCATTTGCCGAGCTAAAACAGGTCTTTATAGAGGCTATGGATGTGAAACATGCAGATTCCCTTCGTGTAGCTAATGTTCCTCCTCCTTCTTGATGTCTCGTCCCCCTCCTAAGGTTATGTTTCATCCTAGACCCAATGTTAAGTGCCACACGTGCGGTGGCGTAGGGCATGTTAAGAAGTTGTGTCCGAATAACCAAGTTGTGTATCGCCAATGACGGGATATTGTGGAGACCAATTCGGATGTTACTTCTAAGGATATTTCTGTGCATGAGAATTTGGGAAAACCCTGTGAAGTTTCTGGTCGCCCTACTAATGAAAATCTTGGCAACTCTTTGAAAACTAATTCATCACGTGCTAATTCTGCTTATGTCGCTGACCTACCTAACCTGTCGGTGAGAAATGTCGTGGCAAGTCAGCCTAATTCTAAACATAATGTGAAACCTGAGGTGCGGGTGTCCTCGTCATCTAATTGTAAACGTTTTAGAGTGAATAATGATTTTGGAATTTCTCCTGTGGCTAAAGGAATATCCCCGTTTATTGAAATTTGTGTTAATGACGAGCCCGTTTCTGCATTGCTTGATTCTGGTAGTGTCGCATCCTTTATAAGCGAGGTTTGGTTTTTATCTATGAAGAGTGTTTGCAAATTACATGAGTTAGAGCCTAACAATGAATCTTTGATTTCGGCAAATTGTTCAAACTTAAATATTTTAGGTAGTATGACAGTCAAAATCCATATTCTAAATTTTTCTTGGAAGTTTAAATTGTTTGTTGCCAGAAATCTTTCTTGTTCTGTGGTCATTGGAGCTAATTTCATGTCCCACGTTGGTATGCTTCTTGATTTTGGTGCTCGCAACTAATGGTTTAAGTTTAATCCGCAAAGTAAATTATCGTTTAAACCGGTTTTATCTTCTCCTGCTCTCAATTCAGTTAGTGAACCTGTGACTATTGAGGATCTCGATCTGGAAAATTTAACGAGTCTTCAAAAGGATGCCATTAAGAGGTTATGTCAGAAGTATAGTGATGTATTTACTGACAAGTTGGGTGTAACCCATTTGATGGAATACAAGATCGAGCTAACCGATTCTGTGCCGGTGCGTTCCAGCCCGTATCGCCTTGCCCCACCCAAGATGGCTGAACTTCGGAAAATCATCGACAAGATGTTGGAAGAAGGTGTAATCCAACCTTCTATCTCTGCCTATTCGTCCCCTGTATTCCTTGTGCCAAAACCTAACGGTGGTTTTCGGCCGGTGGTCGACTATGGGGTTCTTAATCAAAAGGTTGTTTTACAATCCATTCCTTTGCCGGACCTTCATACATGCTTTAGTTGGTTTCGCAACGCGAAGGTGTTCACGATCCTCGATTTAAATTCTTCTTACTTACAAATCCCTCTCTCTCCGGAATCCAGGCATGTTACTGCTTTTTCCACTGACTGGAACCTGTTTGAGTATGCCCGTGTCCCGTTTGGCCTATCCACCGGAGCCGCTGTGTTGAGCAGACTTCTCGACAAGGTGTTTTCAGAAATTAAATTCAAATTTGTGTACCACTATCTTGACGATGTGGTGATCTATTCTGAGTCCTTCGAGGAACACGTTGATCATCTGAAAGTTGTACTTGATCGGTTGCGTGACGCTGGCCTTACCGTCAAATTGTCCAAGGTTTCCTTTGCCAAGCCCAAAATTTCCTTCTTGGGTCATATTGTTTCCGCATCTGGTATCTCCGTGGACCAGTCTCGTACGCAGGCCATCAGAGATTTTAAACCGCCCAAGAACGCCAAGGGTGTTGCTCGTTACATTGGTATGGTGAACTTCTTCCGTAAGTTCATCAGTAACTTTGCCGACCGTGCTGCTCCTCTAAATCAATTACGCAAAAAGGCTGTGAAGTTTGAGTGGGGTCCCTCTCAGCAGGCAGCCTTCGAAGATCTTAAGCTTGCGCTCTCTAACGCCCCTGTGTTAGCCATTCCGGATTTTGGGAAGCAGTTCATTGTGCAGACTGATGCGTCTGGTCGTGGCGTTGGTTGTGTCCTACTGCAAGAGTCTGATCTGGGTAGGCAACCCATTGCATATGCTTCTCGTACCTTAACGGACGCAGAGAGGAAGTATTCCATATACGAACTTGAGGGTTTAGCAGTGTTGTTCGCCCTGGAAAAATTCCGTATGAACCTTGAGCACACTAAATTTCTCCTTGAGACCGATAACCAAGCCTTGAGCTGGGTGTTAGGGAAACCCCGTAAAACAGGTAGGATTGCCAGATGGGCAACTAGGATTCTGTCATTCCAGTTCACCGTCCACCATATTCGTGGGTCCGAAAATGCGGTAGCTGATTCATTAAGCCACATGTATGAGGAAACAGCCGAAGAGGATATTCAAGGATGTGAACCCGTAAACCTTGTATCACCTGTAAATTATGTCAATGTCGTTCTCAGCAATTCCCCTGTGCTTTTTGAAGATGTGAGGAGATTCCAGAAAGAAGATCCCTCCTTATCTAGTATAATTGACCGAATCAATTCTGGTGAAGTGATCAAGCCCTACTCTCTAAAGGATGGTGTATTGTGTTGTTCGTCTCGTCATGACCGTCTACCTAAAATTGTGCTCCCGTCGGTCCTCATTCCGGAAATCTTTCGTTACTATCACGAATCTCCTATTGGTGGCCACCTAGGAGTATTCAAGACCCGAGCTAAAATCAGACAGTTTTTCATTTGGCGAAGTATGGATGGCGGCATCAGGAGTCTCATTAGAAATTGTGCTTCATGTAGTATTAGCAAACCTCCGGTTTCTACTAAGGTTGGCCTGTTGTCATCTGAACCGGCATCTAGACCTATGGAGAGGCTTTTTATCGACCATGTTGGCCCGATCCCTCGCTCTGGTCGGGGAAACCAATTTGTGCTTGTTTGCACTGACGGTTTCACCCGGTTTAGTTGGATATTCCCCACCAGACAGGCTACGACCAGTTCCGTCATAAAGTGTCTTAATTCCATCTTTTCATCTTTTGGGCCATGTCAGTTCCTGGTGTCAGATAATGCCAAGTGCTTTGTATCTCATCAGTTCCGTCAATTCTTATTTGATTATGCTATTTCTCATGTAACCACCACTCCCTATTTTCCTAACCCGTCTCTCGCTGAGCGAGTCAATCGTAATCTCCGTTCTGCTCTGATTGCTTTCCACCACGACGACCATTCCAAGTGGGATTCTAATTTGCATTGGCTCAATTTTGCTTTCAACACCGCCGTGCACGAGAGCACGCAAGCCACCCCTTTTTCGTTAATGTTTTCCTTTATGGCTAATTCTCCGTTGTCTAATCTGTGGAACCTGCACGATCTCCTTCCAGACAGTTTCACGCCCGAGGATATGAGGGCGAAATTCGACAAGGCTAGAGAGAGTATTAAGGTATCACATGACCAACTTGCCAAGCGACACAATGCCTGTCGCAAGCCGACTGATTTGGAAATTGGTGATGTTGTGTACGTCCGCAATTTCGAGCCCAAGGGCGTCAGTAATCTAGTTTCTAGCAAGTTGACCCCTCGTTTCAAAGACCCATGTTATGTAGAGGCATTCCTGACTCCCGTTACTCTTCTTATTCGAAACCCTAAGGCCAACAAAATTTCCAGAGTGCATCTCTTGCACATTAAACGAGGTGGAGAGGTTTCTAATGAGGAAATGCTACCATAAATTTTGTAAACTGATTTTGTATAATGTAGAGTATCCCTAACCTTCATTGAAGCCTTCAGGCATCTGTTCCATCTGGAATTTTGAATTTAATTGGGTTTAAAAACTCTGCTGGGATACAAACTGTAACTGTTGGGTAATTCCCATTTAATGGTAAATTGTAAAATTGAAACTAATTTTGATGTTTTCATAGAAGATGCTAGCATGTAAGTTGGACTCGGTGGGAGACCTAACTCATCGTGATCTTGCATACCTGTTTCCTTGGGAATTTGAGTGGTCATTCCTCTACCGTAGCTCCTGCTAAATGTATAGTCGTTCAACTCGCATATTATTGAAATGTACTACTAGTCTGTAAAAAGGTAATCTTGTTATTTAATTAACTATTTGTGAGCACGGATCCAGGGCATGGTCAGGAGTTTCCTTCTTCATTTAAATTAAACTTTGTTTCTCTTTTATAAAACGTAGTAAGAATTAGTAATTTCTGTAAACTTTTATTTTTTGAAATTAGATTAACTTCTGTTTTGTAAATGGCTGCCCACGCGTCGCGTGATATCTGGCACATTGCTTCCACCTATTTCTTCTAAAGCTAACAACATTGGACTTTTGGAAAATTTATCTAACGTGTCTCGCACTATGAAAGCACTGCAGGTGCTGGTGTTCTGCGTTTCTGAAGACTTATGGACACAGTGAAGCTGTTAACTAAGTGGTTTGCGAGGTGATCAATTATCCCTTCACTGATAATCTGACCCTGCACTCTTCCTAACCAAAACGATGCGGTTTTTGTCCATCAATTGGAGTTAACTGGTGAACATTATCTTCTGGAAACATGCTTGGTGAATCGACTAGTTATGGAGTACTGCCTATGCCTAGGCATATTCGTGAACGGTGTTCACGCTTAAGGGAGGGAGACTGTTATGTGCAATGCCCGTACCAACGTTTTTAAATATGTATCACCCCTATATGTGACTTCCCGACCTTTGAAACGACCGCCTGATGGCTTGATTCCGATTATGAACACGAGATGGCAGCTTCTATCGGACTTCGGCGCTTCTAGCCGTGGTTCCTTCTTCACCGCTAGAGTGTGTTTGTGGCGCCTTCTAAACTCGTCCTAATCGAGTCATATTTGAAGGCTATTATATTCTACGTCATGGAACAAAAGACTGAAAAACATGATACCGCCAAATTAATTACTTAATAATCACATTGTTGTTTGATGTGTCATGCTGTGATTGGACAATTACATTAACATGAATGCAGTGCTGTATTTGACTTGTGATTCTCCGACATCTTGTGAGCTTTATAGTCTGTCGTCAAGAAATCAACAAGCTAGTTGGTCGGAAAGAGTATCTCTCCGTGTGCTGGGGGCCGTGGCCCCTAGCCGCTACGAAATGTGGAAAAATGCTAAAAGGAATTGCATGAGCTCTTAAGGCTGTATTTCGCCTTTTCGCATTGAAGATTGAGAATGAAAGTGATATATTATCGCAACTCGATGCAGACCAGTGCTTGTGACCCAAACGAAGCATGTGCTGGGTGGGCCATTTTCAGGCAATCTAGTGCCGTATAACGTTGTTTGGTTTGTGTGTTAATTATTTTATTTTTATTGTGTCTCCACAGAGAAGTTTTAAGGTACGTTATTAATTTTTATATATTTCGTTATGGAGCTCCGATATTGGCCTTATATTAATGTTTTAATTCTGTATTTTGTTTCACCTGGTAGGCCTAATTTTTCTCCTTTACTAATGTTACCAGATATGTAAATTTTTATTGTTTTCTTCGTACCTTTGGAGACACGCTTCTAGTTTATTTTACGTTGTGAATTTTTATTTATTTAGTTTTTGGGTAGTCTTTGGGATTGCCCTATTATTAATTTAATTTGCGATCCGTTGCACCCTAAATTGTTTCATGTCAATAGTGTTAAGGCTTAATTCTTTCCTTCCCTTTTGTTCTCTCAGGTGATTTTCAATTAATTTTATGCTAATTGTTTGCCGTAATTCGATTTGACATGCGGTCGTCTGTTTTGGTGGCCATGTTTGTTTTTGTTTTTCCCAAGTGCATTCTGGTCTTTGGAGTGCAGTCTCTTGGCGCCGACCGGGAAACTCAAACGTGTTAATATGTTTTGTATTAACCTTGTTGGTTTAACCTTGTGTTTTTGGTGAATGTTCCTGTGTTTTTCTCAGTCACGAATGTTGTGGATTTCTTAATTAACCATATTTTATTTTATTAATTTAATTTTAAATTTTTCGTTTTGCGTCGTGGCCTGGATCTCTGCATGTCGGGTCGGTATTGCGTTCTAGTAAATTATCAAGCCCTTTCTCATTTAATAATGCCTGTCGACTGATTTTCTTCCTTTGGGCTTAATTAATTTTTTTTTAAATATAATGTTTTCGTTTTGGTTCAGCAAGCAAGCATGTAAAGCCTTATCTAGTTTTCTAAGATAATTGTCTTATTTTGGCCTTAAGCCACGTGCATCTTCAGAGGGTGTCTTGGCCATAGAGTTTCTTCCTTTTTTAAATGATTTTGTTAAATTTTAATTATTTTTTTGCATCCTTCTGATAATTAAATTTTATTTTAAATTTTTAAGCAACTGTTGTGGCATTATTTCGTCGGCAGCAGTTCTATTAGTTATCGGAGGGTGTCTGTAGATAAGCCTGTGCCTTCCCGTTCTCCACCTTCCTTCCACCCCTTTTGGTGTTCTTCTGTTGGGGCATGTCATCTGGAGGTGATTTTGCTGTGGAAGCGATGCGGACCTCTGAAGACAGGTAAGTAGGCCCCATCCACCCGGGCCATCCCTGTGTCAAATACCGGCAATCTTTTATTACCGTACTTCAGTGTAGTAAAATACGAATAGAAGCCTAAAAGAATTTTCTTTATTTTGCTTAACACATTTATGTTGGTACATTATTTCCGAGTCATTCACGCCTAATATCGGCTGCTCCAATCCAATTTCGTGTGGCCTCCTGAGAGGCCGAGTGCAGGTCTTTCTAGGTGACGCCCGTGGGCGACCTGCGCGTCGGGATGAGAGATGGAATTGATGAAGGCGAATGAAACTGTGCAAGGATGTGGAAGGAAGCGGCCGTGGCCTGTCAGTAGGTACCGTCCCAGCATTTGCCTGGTGTTGAAAATGGGAAACCACGGAAAACCATTTCAAGGACGGCCGACGGTGGGGCTCGAACCCACGCGTCTACCGAGTCAGCAGAGAGCTTGGCCCCATGACCTAACGCTGCGCTTTAGCGCGCGTAGCCACTACTGTCGGTTTGGCTCTTATAACAACTTTTCACGATCATATGTACGCTATTCATTTATTTCCGATTGTAACACTGGTCATACGTAAATAATAAAAATAAATAAACAGATGTCTTGCTAAACAGTGTGTCCAATATTAATTCCGTAGTTTTTGTCTCCTCCCTTGCTAGCAAACAGCTTTTCAGGCGCCCGCGACGAAGTATGACTGACAACAACCGTAGCTACAGTGTTGTCAGCTCGATCCTTCCGACCTTTCTAGAGTCGACCATGGTTCTTCCCATTACGAGCAGAGGCATCAAAGACTGGACGTACAGGTGTCGTACTGTTTGGCTTCACCACATGTCGATGGGGGTAGGTAATGCCCTGGCAAATTCATATCTTGGAGAGGCACTTCCTCGATGACTCCTTCTGAAATCCATTCATCCAAAACTTGTTGGTAAGCTTCAAGCAATCCCCCGACTTTCAATTTCTTCACTGTAGAACTCGTCCTCTTCAGAGCTAAGTCGTAGTTGTCAGGCAGAGTTGGATGACCTGTACTCCAGGGTAAGTGAACTTCGTAGCGCCCTTCGTCTGTGATAGTCACAGTATCAATGAAATGTTGCTGAACTGCGGCCTGAAGTTCCATCTTATTCAACTTTTCAGAAGGATCTGTGATTCCCAGGGTGTCTAGTGTCCACAGGGCACAGATCTGATAACGCAGCATCCTTAACTAACATGTTTGTTACAACCATGGCAAGGTTATATTTGGAATGATGTTGTGCTGGAATCCTTCCCATTAATGTCCACCCAAGTTTGGTCTTGATCGCTACTAACCCACAAGTGAGCATTCTTCTACCTCCAGTGCGAATTTTACCAGCAATGTCAGCTCCAATTAACATTTCTATAGGCCCTGAACATTGAAAATCACTGAGTCTGATATTTTGCTTAGCCAGCTCGTGAATCCATGGTCCTGGTTTGACAGGATAAATATTACCACATATTCTACTTTGATCTAATGCTTGAAAATTACATCTATACTTATTGTCTGAACTTCAGAGAAGAACGCTGAAAACATTGTGCTGGACCACACCCGTACTAGTACCCCCAAAAAGTGAATGCTGGATTATTACCTTGCCTTTCGATTGGTAGCCCATTTCTCTCGCTGTGCTCGATAGAATATATGAACGTTGAGAAGCAGAGTCTATCAATGCTCTAGCTGGATGATTACCATTGTCACTTCTTACATTGACTGCAAGCGTTTGCATCTGAACGTTACAACTGTTTGATAGACTTGTGAGTGCTTCATCAGGCTGTAGTTTAGACCCTGTAGGACTATTCTGAGTGTTTGTCTTTCCCTCCCTAAAACTAGGTCTATCAAGCACTTGAGCTAGGGTATCACAAACAATCACAAAATGTGACTTGCCACAAACAATACACTTTGGTCGACTTTTGCTCTTTTTAGCTTGATGACCTTGTCTAAGACAACAAAAACAAGCCCTCTTACTGTCTAAAATGAGACGTCTTTCTGCCATAGTCATAGCCTGGGCCTTTATACAATCCTGTGCCCTGTGGTTGGATGAGCAGAAGATGCACTCAGATCCTCCCTTAGCAATAGTAATTAACCCAGATGCCGTAGGAATATCTTCACTAGTGTGAACAGGTTGCTTTGATCCCCTTTTCTTTTCATTGACTTTATTATTTGAGGTCACTGATATGCCGAACCCAGACAGAGCAAGCGTTACTTTCTGTTCTCCTTCAAACCACCCTGAGGAGCTGTAAAATATTCTCTAAGACATCTTTCGAGGACGACTCAGGGTTATTCGATCTCTGCGAGAAAACGGTACTACTCCTCTCCCACGCCTTAAAAATATCCTCTGGTAGACATGAGGATACTAAAGGAAAAAGTATGGGGCCACATTTTTCTGATGTTACACCTAGCGTATGAAGATTTCGAAGGTGACACTGCAACTTATCGTACAGAACAGATAAAGGCATCTTCTTGATGGAAATCGTTCTCTGCAAGATGATTTTCAAAAGTTCCCTAATATAAAATGCAGTCAACAAGTCTTCCCTTCCAAAACGATCTTTAAGTGCTTTTATCACCTCTGGATATATCTCAGCCATGCCAGGGTAACTCTCAACAACTTCTCTAGCAACTGAGTTGGGAACTGTGGCCATGACAAGATACTGCAATTTATCACTTGGGTCCATATTAGGATCACTGTCAATCTTTTTAAACTGGAACCAAAACGATAACCAATCTTTAAACTCCTCATTGCATTCCTTAATTCTCAACTGGGGGAGTTTATAAGCACAACTTGAAGCATTTACATGGGATGGAGTTACGACCGTTGGGTTCGACTGGGTAGACCTAACCTCATCTGCATCTATCTTATTGACTTTACGTTTCATCCTAAAATATTTCATAACGTATTCTTCCCCTTTATCCATCTCCGACTCGAGCTCTTTCTCGGGCAAAGCACCATCATTGATCATATGTTCATAAATCATTGCGTCCTTACCTTGCAATTCCTGAAAACGTAACTCGAGCACATCCATATGTGTACGTATTAGCTCACGATTTAACTCTGCTCCACCGACTAGTAACTCTTCGAGTTCTCTGTATATCTTATTGAAGGATCTTCTTATAATCGTACGTGATCTCTTCTCTATTTCAATCGGCAAGATGTCTTGAATTAATCTGCTTACTGAGTTCAGAATAACAATTCGTCGTTAATTACAATATCCTGTCCGCAGCGCCAAATGTAGTGAAGTGATTGCGATAAACGAGTATTCAACTCCACATTATCAAAAATACGACCGTTTTTATTTTATTCTTCAGCACAGCCTATCAACATAAAACAGTTTACTTATACGAAGAGGTAACAAGAAGTATTGCTGTATTGCAAAAACAATGACGAAAGAACTGAGCATCAGAACCCTCAGAACATGCAATTTACATATAATGCACAGAACAAGCGGCCATGTTTGTGCTCGGTAACAAGAGTCCATCTTCAGGCTAAATTAGCCAAACGAACATGAGAGCACCCTTGAGTTCGATTCCCCTCCCAGGTAGCCTACTAAGTCATAAATTCGAATTTGCTACGTATAACCCGGATCTGCACGGCATTGCGTCGATATAAATTGTATGAAAACGTTTCTTACTTCGGATATGCGAAAAGTCATCCGTAGCGCCCTTGAATGTTGGAGTTCGATTCCCCTCCCAAGTACTATGTGGAGTAATCGAATTCGCGATCTCTGGCCCGGGTCGGTATCTATTACATCGATGATATTGTTTTCTATTAAACTTCTTAATTCTGGGCATGTTTACACTTTTCAAACACCACAATCTATGAAACACGTTCCAGGTAATACAAATCAAGTAGCCTATTTTACATCAAACCTTAACAAACACACGTGATTTCCATGGATACGATCATGTGCAGTCTATTGTTCAGATAGGCGAGATGTTTCCACGGTACCAAACTTTGAAACGCACTTGTTGTTGTTTGAGTCTTCAGTCTTTTGACTGGTTTGATGCAGCTCTCCATGCCTCCCTGTCCTGAGCTAATGCACTAACGCATTCAAATCTCGTACAATTAGTAAATAAATTATAATTGATTGACTATGTGTGACAGTAGTTACATTTAAAAAGGGGGTGTGACAAAACCAAGGTTACACATTATTCGTAATATCTCTGCGAATTCAAATAGAAATACATATAATATTCTTGTACAGGAAGGAACGCTCTTCAAAATAAGACTAAAAAATGTTGAAATGTTTGACCTATTCACGACCTTCTGTCCTTAAGAAGGAAGGAAACTTTTAGTTTTACGTGACCGGTAATCATGCGATCATGAGCCACGGGACCTCCGTTTTACGTGGAATCCGAATACAGGACATGCCATTTCATTTCGAAAATCTCATATGCATTGACCGGGAATCGAACCTGCTCCACCTTGGTGAGAGGCCGACAGCTTGACCGCTGCGCCACCACGCCCCCCTAGATAGTTGTTTTATTGTTGCTTATTTTAGGGGCTGTGACATCGTGGTCATGTAGCTCCATGTATCTGCGTGTGTGGAATTTGTGTGATAACCTGTGATATTGTGCTGGCTGTACTGGTATGTATATTTGTAAATGAAGGATAGGATTGGGAAGGAGGTGGCTGTTGCCTTAAGTTAGGACCATCCCAGCATTTGTCTAAAGTAGCAGTAGGGAAACCATGGAAAACCACTCACAGGATGGCCGAGATGGGAATTGAATCCTCCTCTTTTCAGTTTTGCCTCACAAGGTTGAGTGTACCCTATTCCAGCCTAAACTTGGCAGAGCTCGGAATCAAAGCCGGAACTCGGGGATGACAGTCAAGAACGGCTACTACACCGTGAAGTGGTCAGCGGGGTAGATAGACCTAAGCAGATTTCCTACTGGCAATGACAGTTATGATACTGCACGCAAGCATAGGAAGAGAAGGAACATTTCGGTCCTGTCCGAACTCAGAGTTTTATCATGATTATCTGTTATAAATCACAAATAAACTTAAAAAGGCTAGATAAGAGTAAGGTGGAAAGAGAGAGTGGCTTGTTCCTGAGCCCCATCATGTGTCATGCCAATAATACAGAAAGGGCTGCCAAGCTTCAGTTGGCCGCTTTAATCACACAAGATGCTGCAAGAACTGAACCGGCATGCTACATTGTTGCCTATTATGTCCAGAGGTGTAGACTTCTTTCAAATATTGGATGGGGGCAGGATTATACAACGTAGCTACAGTATGTATATATATAGGCTATATATATCTTATAAAAGCCTACGGTATTAATGATGTTAGAACACTTATACCTAGGTTAGATGCATTTAATGACAATACTAGTACGGTTATTTTTTTAACGTATGGTTTTAGAGATACAATTTGTACACAGTTTACAAACTATATATTTACATCTAGATTATTTATATAGATAACTAGTACGGTAATGGAAGTAATCATTTTCATTTTATAATTTTAATGAACAATTACGGTAGGTCGGGTGTGTTGTTGGCAAAATTGTAAAGTCTCAACTCATGTCCACACATTACTAACACTTGTAGTATAACTTTTCAGATTCCTTTAATAACCGGGTTATTCTTCCAAAGAAATGAATACCGTATTCAGAAACTTATGTAGGAATCAATTCATTATTAATACTGTATGGGAAAGAGGCAGACAGTATCTTTCCACACATAAAGTATACGCTTTGGCATATTTCAATAAATTGATACGGTAGGCCTATGGTACGATGAGAATCACGAGAACATTGCATTTAAAAGCCTAGTGTTGAAAATTTGATTTACGACTTTTAAACTGATATACATATTTTGGCCATTGCTGCTTTCATTACAGTATTATGCTTAATTTTAGTGCACAAGAATATCCACACAACTCCTTCATTATAATTAATATAAAAAACGAACTCCTAAAAACGACATTCTACACAAGGTTACGTTTATATCAAGAAGCGAGAACCGTAGCTCGCGTGTGTTCACAGCTGTTTACAGCCAACCAAAGAGGAAGCAGCCAACAGTTTGTCACTGGTAAGCTGAATCGTCGAATCAATACGAATTCATCCGAGTCACGCCGAAGAGCCTCAGCAGAAAAATAGGATGTTGTCTGCAGACGCTTGTGCCCGAGGGGGCACGAAGGGGCCCGTCGTTGGGCAGATTTTGTGAGCAGATTTTCAATCGGCTCAGAAAGAACAATATTTGGTAAACAGGGACAGACCCCAACATCAAATGTTTATTAACAAAACACAAGTAAATATAATGAAAGAACATTCAACGATTTAATGGGAATATTAAAGTAGGTTGTTGAACGAGCCAGGCAAAGTAGTGCTGAGTAAAGGGAGAGTTCGTTGCTCATTTGCAAAATTTTATTATTATTATTATTATTATTGCCACCGCTAATGTGGAAATATGTGCTACCCATTTAGGTCCCCATAGGTTTGTCTTTGAGAGACAATACCAGACTTAAAATCTAAGTAAAGGAAAACACCAGATTCCAATAACGTAAATAATATATTTTAACAACTTTTGAAACATACAAACAACAGAAAATCTTATTATCTAGAAAGCAACAAATTAGTTTAGAAATGAGGAAACCAAACTATAAAAAAAAAAATTACCCCTTCGACGAAGTATCGTGTCCTAATATCAAACAGAACAACTGAGTAAGATCATTACAGAATCGCCGAAAAAAATTAAATGTACGTCTAATGTAACTTGACCATCACCCAATTATATGGTCATCAGAAAACATCACTCAAAACACGAAGCAAATACTTAAATATGCCCAAACGCAGAGTAGCAATTAGTGAACACGTCTTATCATCATCAAATTCTAATAAGGAGTCCCGAAAACAAAAACTATTTCGACAAAATGCAGTCCAATAATCCCTTAAGTTGAACAATGGGTAACAGGTAACCAAGTCAACCGATAACCCCAAATATAAAATAATGCATCATCATAGATGTTGATACACACTCTTAGGGAGCACGCAAAAGAACCGAAGCAGGCGAAAACAATTAAATCCAGAAACATTAAATTAAGGTTAGAAAGACTGCTTCGAAACTAAACAAAATGTTCACCGTGATACGACAGATGAAAATCTGGATCGGCTTAGTAAAATATATGAACCTCTGAAACTAACACAATTACACTTTTTGGAAGAAACGCCGTTATTACTAAGATCAGCATATAGAAAGAAAAACTCACGTGAAACATACGACATTCCGAAACAACAGATCAACCATGCGTTTGGACCAAAAACGAAGAAGGCAACAAGAAGTACCAACTTACTAGAAGTATAAAATGTCAGGTCCAAACACACTCACGCATACGAACAACCAAACACAAGACGCGTAATATAGTGGATCTCGACTCAATTGAACACAACAATAAACTATAAAATAGTAAAGAGAAGAATCCAATATACAGTATTACCAAACATACCAACGACAACACCCAGTACATAACCAAACCTTTCATGCAACACTTCATCCATACTGATCATAGTCTAATAACCAATTTGTCAACCATTACATGATAACATACCTTCTGTCGGCATCAGTCACTTAATATTTTAATACACACATCAAAAAAAGTTTTGCATCACCTCGGTTCCCAGATCTCCGGCATATAGACGTTGACTGTGTATATTGTATCCAAGATACAGTCCCTTTGACTGTTCATAGATGTCACTAAAACTGCTCAAAGATGTAAACAACCATGCATGAGCAGGGCCTATTAGACGGAGGGGGTACGACAGCCGATCAGTTCCAGTCATTCCACCAGGACGAAGGTACGCTGCTCATGTTGTCTGTAGTTCTACCATGCCTAGAAGGTCAATACCGCAGTTCGATCGCGTCCGCATTGTTACTTTGTGTCAAGAAGGGCTCTCAACAAGGGAAGTTTCCAGGCGTCTCAGAGTGAACCAAAGCGATGTTGTTCGGACATGGAGGAGGTACAGAGATACAGGAACTGTCGATGACAGGCCTCGCTCAGGCCGCCCAAGGGCTACTACTGTAGTGGATGACCGCTACTTACGGATTGCCGCTCGGAGGAACCCTGACAGCAATGCCACCATGTTGAATAATGCGTTTCGTTCAGCCACAGGACGTCGTGTTTCAACTCAAACTGTGCGCAATAGGCTGCATGATGCGCAACTTCACTCCCGACGTCCATGGCGAGGTCCAGCTTTGCAACCCCGACACCATGCAGCGCGGTACAGATGGGCCCAACAACATGCTGAATGGACCCCACGGAATTGGCATCACGTTCTCTTCACCGATGAGTGTCGCATATGCCTTCAACCAGACAATCGTCGGAGACGTGTTTGGAGGCACCCTGGTCAGGCTGAACGTCTTAGACACACTGTCCAGCGAGTGCAGCAAGGTGGTGGTTCCCTGATGTTTTGGGGTGGCATTATGTGGGGCCGACGTACGCCACTGGTGGTCATGGAAGGCTTCGAAACGGCTTTACGATACCTGAATGACATCCTCCGACCCATAGTGCAACCATATCGGCAGAATATTGGAGAGGCATTTGTCTTCATGGACGACAATTCTCGACCTCATCGTGCACATCTTGTGAATGCGTTCCTTCAAGATAACGACATCGCTCGACTACAGTGGCCAGCATGTTCGCCAGACATGAACCCTATCGAACATGCCTGGGATATGTTGAAAAGGGCTGTTTATGGACGTCTTGACCCACCAACCACTCTGAGAGATTTACGCCGAATTGTCGTTGAGGAGTGGGACAATTTGGACCAACAGTGTCTTGATGAACTTGTGGATAGTATGCCACGACGAATACAGGCATGCATCAATGCAAGAGGACGTGCTACTGGGTATTAGAGGTAGTGGTGTGTACTGCAATCTGGACCACAAATGCTGAAAGTCTAGCTGTATGATGGCACAACATGCAATGTGTGGGTCTCATGAGCAATAAAACGAGCTGAAATGTTGTTTGTGTTGATCTCTATTCCCTTTGTATTTAAAGGTTCCCGAACTCTTGGAACCGAGGTGATGCAAAACTTTTTTTGATGTGTGTATAACATGCTTTAAAAACGTGACTTTTCTTGACTTTTCCAGGTTAGTAAATGTCAGTTTCGGGAAGTTCCGGCGTAGTCTAAAAGACTAGCCTAACTCAAAAGAGGTCTCCACGATAAACGTTACATCTTTCATCTTCGATGTCAAATTAGGTAATAATATTAATTACAATAAAGCCCTTGTTTATTTGACAAGACAATCACTTCAAAGATAACTTAGTCCGCAGACGAGCAGTGGATAAACGAACATCACGAGCCATCTAGCTAACTACCAGAAAAGCTCGTAAGACAGTTCCCAGAATATCCGTTAGGAGGAGTGTGAGTCCCAATAGCGACAGTACTCCGTTAAGTTCTTAACTTGTCTCAAAGATGGAGCGGAGTCTAACTTATTTCGAACTTCGGAATCACACATATCAGAAGTTTCACAAAAATGGATAACATGCATCCGTGATCAGTCAAGTACATTTGTCACAACTCTCCCCGCCAGCAAATGTGATCATGGGGTCTCCATGCATGCAGAAGAAAGTACTGAAGGATGAATTTTTCTTTAACAATGAACGCTAAATTAATAGTTCTTTCATGCACACAGTCACTTCAACAATGGTTAGCACTAGAAAAAAATACAGTTCCAGTTTTCCCATGTTTTGAATTTTGTTTTACATATCATTTCTTCTGAGCATCCCGCTAGGGTACAGGCTGGGAAGGTTTCTTCTTTCTTCGGGAGACAGGCATGTTTCAAAGAGCGTAGGACTGACGATGACTTCCAGGCGCCCATGGACGGCAAGGACAATCCACACGACTGCACATGATTCATTTATTCCAGCAAAGTTTCCTGAAATCATATCGGACTGCGAACAGATTTTGTTCCTGGATACTTCTACACACCACAACTGACATATTCAGTCACAAACCAATCATTACAATACGCAAGTTTTCAAAAAAATAACAATGACTGACAGAAAATACAACATAACCTAAATCAAAATAAGCATCCCCCTTTTTAAGTTTCCTCTTTTCTTTACAACATAATTATTACAAATTTGGTTACTGACAATTCTTTTCTGAACTGTCAACTCCCCTTTTAATTTGAGATAGGTGAACACGAAATATTCTTTTCCGTTGAGGGTCACTTACTAAAAGAGAAACAGGAGTGATGAAACTAATTAACTTACATGGACCACGAAATTTTGTAAGCAGATTACTAGATTGGTGAGGACCAGATTTGATCCGTTACTATTTTATAGACGGCTCACGAAGGTACGCAATATTGTAAGGACTGCCATCTATTCGTCAAAAACTTTAACCTAACATCATGTTTTGCGCTATTGAAACGCTCATCGCATGGAGAATCAGATCGGAACTTAAGGAACGCAGTATATCCCAAGAATGGATATTCTATTTTTTTACCGAGAAGAGTTGAATAAGTAACGAAGCCATTACGAGAGAAGCTGGAACGTGATGTACTACATGTGTTTTGTAACGAGATTAAAATGCGTCTGGTTCTGTCCGACGGAACTTGGTCGTGTCGTGTTGTTCCCATTTATTTACTAAAGGCTTTAATCTTGGAAGTGAGCCACTATTGAAATGATGATGAAGTATTTGTATCTGGCAGCTTGCGATCTTCAGGGAACGTCTCCAGGCAAAGCTAAGTGTACATTCTTTGAAAGTATGATCATTGTATGAATTGAAGAAGAAGTAATTGGTTACTAAATGCATGTCCGCCAATTTTCAGTGTTAGCATGTCCCGAGTTCTCTCAGTATTAAAGCTAGATTGGAGATTGTTATTGTTTTAGGTTATTTGTCTTGTTGGTTCATGTTCCTCCACCTTTTATATTGATGTACTATGATGAGGGATCACGTTGGTTTTTATTTGGAGTTATTGTTAAAGGGGTTCTCGTCGTTTTGTTATTCTTAATTGTATTTGGTATTATGTATTATTTGCCCTGCGGATGTCATCGCGGTTTAGCTGAATAAGTAAATTGTTAGGGGAATGCGACGTTACTTTGGGCATTTGCTTATTTTTCTTTAATGAGATGAAGTCTGACGATGAAGTATGACGATGAAAGACGAATATGATGTTTATTTTGTGTTAGTGTTTATGTGTTAATTTGTGTTGGGTAAATGAGTTAGGGCATCGACATCCTGCTGGTTATTCATTTATAAGCTTTGTTATTATTTTGTGGGTGGGAAAATGTTATTGTTAATTGGGGTTCTGAACTGGATATGGGATCGTTGTAATTGTTTTCTTGTTTTTTCATCCAGTCAGAAACAACGTGCGATCTCACTAGTAATTAAATGAGGTATATCGATTATTCTTTCGGGTGGTGATGTGTGTATTTGTTGCATGTGCCCGGGACTGTGATAGATGCTCATTTTACTTCTAGTAAGATAATCGAATCTCATACTGCGTCCGAAAAGAAGTTTTATTCAAAAAGTATATGAAGTTAGTTGTTTAGTTTGGGGAGGTTTGTTCGTTTTTTCTTCTAGCCGAGTTTTGGGTTTTTCCTGTCTTAAGGGTTGTGTATGTCTGACTAGTCTTTATTATTTTTGTTCTTTGGTCGTGTTATAAAGTTGAATGAAGTTGTACGTAGTGGAATGATTTGACTTATGGTCGTTGTTTCTCTGAGGTAGTTTGTTTTAGTGAGACATACTTTGATTTACTTTAAAGGGGGGTTCATTCAAGGGTTGTACGGCTTCATAAACTATTTAGAATATTTCTTCTGATTACTTTCGGTAATCAGCCTGTGGTGGGACGAATGTATTATTTTATTATTTTAATTAGCTTTTCCCCACGATATGATTCTAGTCAATTTCGATAGATCTCCAATCTAGCAAGTGTTAGGCTTCTCTCCTTCAAGATTCTTTTCTTTTTGATATACTTTATTGTGTGTGTTTTTATATTTTTATGTTTTTATCTTTGTTAACATGTATACCTTTATTACAGCCCCATCATCCGTCATTACTCCATTTCATACGCACCTCGTTTCCCCTTTGTAATGTCTTGTTTATGGTTTTATTAAATTACAACCTTTGCTCTAAAAGTGTAGTCATTCATAGTTAGTTCTCAACTAGTTCGGAATGTGCGAGTAGACTCGATATCAGGATAACTCGGTCCGCGTCCCCTCCATCTGCACGCCGCCTCAAGATTCTTTTAAGGAAAAATTCTTAACATAAACTTCATCACCAACTTGAAATGATGTGGCACGACGTCCTCTGTTGTATCTGTCTCTTAATCAGTCATGAGCGATTCTCATGTTAAAAGAAAATACCGAAAGAAAATAGGCAACAACAAGGTCAACGAGGATTGAAACGCCAAAACAGAAACGAAAAAATTAAACCCCAAGAAATTATATTTTAGAAGACCATTAACAATATGAACCAGATCATACGTGCAGAAAAACACAATACATCCACCTTTCACTCACCCGAATACAACTGTAATTCCCAAAATAACAACTACATTTACCACCCACAAATAAATTACCCAAAATATCCACCAGTATGTAAATAATATTCGTCAAAACACCATAGCACACACTTACCTTTATGCCGACTCGAACCAAACAGAAATACAATGATCACACAGCCCGCATTCCGTGAGATCCATAATGAGCCCTAATAGCATACGTGCTTACCCGGTGGGTATTTTTCCGCACCACATATCCTTCATATCACACACTCACCGTAAGTCTTAGATCCCGTATCAAGCAGATAAATAAAGTGCCCTAAGTACACCAACCTGGAGATTACTTTGGATCTCTCCGTAAGATACTCACCATTCATACCATTCAACCCTTATTCAACAGAATAATCACCCAAATAAATACTCAGTGAAATCAGGTTGGTAGGTGCTCCAACAATATAGAACTGACCTACTCGGTAATCAACGTAAAACAACTAAAATTATTTAATTAAGTAAACATAACCTTATTTTTAAACAGAAAACAAATCAAGTCCTTCCCTCAAAACGTTCAAACAAATCTAACCTATTACTGTCGCACAACACACATATTCAGTTCACACACACTGTTTTTAAAACACAATTTAGAAAAAAAACTTAAACCTTTTTTGGAAAAACATTACGAGAAGATGTGCGTAGGAGGTCTCCTTGATCTGAGGTTATTTCCTGGAATTAAATTTGTTATTACATGATTTAGCAAGATGGCCTACTGCACCACAACTGAAACATCTTCTTTCTGGTTTCACCACCGGAGCATTTCTGAAATTGGAAGAATTATTACAAATCTTAGGAGCAGGTATACTGGCAATCCGAAGTGAGTCACCGTTCCTTACCGTTTCAGAGATCATGATTATTCTGTACAGACCAGAGAAATCAGTGGGCGTTCCTCTCATGGACATGTATGATCGATAGTCAGGATTAATACCATCAAGAATCTTAGAAACTATCATTTCTTCACTCATATCAAGACAAAATACTTTAGCATTACCCTTAATATCCGAAACATAGTCAATTAAGCTCTCATCGAAACGTTGTACTCTATTAAAGTACTTATGATGTAGCATACTCAAGGTGTTGGAAGGAAATAACGATGATAAAATCTCTAAATGGAAATTACTTAAGGAGGCACGATATCTCATAGCTTTTAATAGCTGTTCTCTTAACAAACCATTAGTATAAGGGAATATTAGTTGATAAATCTGAACTTCAGAAAGATTAAAAACAACTGCTTTGTCAATTAATTCAGAAAACATTTTCAAAAATAACACCAAGGTTTCACAGTCACTGGCATTGCATGTAGGAAAACCGTTTAAAGACGTAGATAAAGGATGAAGGATATTCGCATAATTAATTCCTTGGTGAAGATTGGCAAGTGAAGGAAAAACTTCATTCGACGATGGGCCATTTGTTAAATTCGCAGACCTACTGTTATTTGACATACCCATTGGCATATAGTTCGAATTACTAGGCATGTTAATCTCGTTAGGGATCATGCTAACACCATCTGTTTGGTTAGAGTTCGAAGGGACTACACTAGATTCTTGTTCACTGGTTGAAGACCCTAACCTCACAACATCATTTGAATTGGTCGAGTTGTTAAAACTATTCATGGTTGCACTATCATCAACTAACGAACAAGATTCAAAATTTTCAACGAAATTATTATTACTCTCAGTATTTAGATGAATAGTTTCACTTGAATCACCCACTTCAAAACTGACACTGTTAGAACACCAACCAAATTGTCAGAATCAACAGATTTCACTTGAGAAATTTTTTATATTAACACTGAACCAAACGTGAACGTAGCTTTTTTAAGTTTTCACAGAACTAAGGATCATGCCCAGAACAGGCTTCAACAATATCACCAACACGATAATACCAATGCAAAATTCGCGCCTTGAGTCTACTCAATTGAGACCTAGAATTATCACTTGCTTCAAAAATCAAATCACTTAAATCAATCAAATTTTTGAGATCAGATACAACTGAAGACTTACCGCTAGACCACGGGTGCTCACTCCAGTTGGGAACGATGATAGGTGACAATTTCAATTCCTTCAAAGTAGCAAGATCAATCTCTCGGAGGTAAGCAGGAGATTTTCCTCTGACCAGTACTTGATAAGCAACCTCAGTTTTATTCAAATAGTAAACTGTCACCTTTTCTCTTCCTTCCATAGGAATCTCATATATCACTCAGATATGTCACAGAAAAATCACAAACATTAGAAATGTATAATATTAAACACAATGTTAAACCTTATTGTCCCTCATCACTCGACTCCATGACTGGGAATCTCTCAAATTGAATTATATATGTTGTGAAAAAAATTCCAAAAATCAACCACGTTCTTCTACCAGCTGCCACCGCTAATGTGGAAATATATACTACCCATTTAGGTCCCCAGATGTTTGTCTTTGAGAGACAATACCAGACATAAAATCTAAGTAATGGAAAACACCAGATTCCAATACCGTATACAGTATAATATATTTTAAACACTTTTGAAACATACAAACAACAGAAAATTGTATTATCTAGAAAGCAACAAATTAGTTTAGAAATAAGGAAAACAAACTATAAAAACATAACTACCCCTTCGACGAAGTATCGTGTCCTAATATCAAACAGAACAACTGAGTAAGATCATTACAGAATCGCGATGTACGTCTAATGTAACTTGACCATCACCCAATCATATGGTCATCAGAAACCATCACTCAATCACGAAGCAAATACTTAAATATGCCCAAACGCAGAGTAGCAATTAGTGAACACGTCTTATCATCATCAAATTCTAATAAGGAGTCCCGAAAACAAAAACTATATAGACAAAATGCAGTTCAATAATCCCTTAAGTTGAACAATGGGTAATAGGTAACCAAGTCAACCGATAACCCCAAATATAAAATAATGCATCATCATAGATGTTGATACAGACTCTTAGGGAGCACGCTAAAGAACCGAAGCAGGGGAAAACAATTAAAACCAGTAACGTTAAATTAAGGTTAGGAAGACTGCTTCGAAACTAAACAAAATGTTCACCGTGATACGACAGATGAAAATCTGGAACGGCTTAGTAAAATATATGAACCTATGAAACAAATACAATTACACTTTTTGGATGACAAACCGTTATTACAAAGATCAGCACATGGAAAGAAAAACTCACATGAAACATACAACCTTCCGAAACAACAGATCAACCATGTGTTTGGACCAAAACCGAACAAGGCAACAAGAAGTACCAACTTACTAGAAGTATAAAATGTCAGGTCCAAACACACTCACGCATACGAACAACCAAACACAAGACGCGTAATATAGTGGATCTCGACTCAATTGAACACAACAATAAACTATAAAATAGTAAAGAGAAGAATCCAATATACAGTATTGCCAAACATACCAACGACAACACCCAGCACATAAAAAAACCTTCCATGCAACACTTCATCCATACTGATCGTTGCCTAATAACCAATTTGTCAACCATTACATGATAACGTGCCTTCTGTCGGCATCAGTCACTTACTAATATTTTAATATAACATGCTTTAAAAACGTGACTTTTCTTGACTTTTCCAGTTTAGTACACCTTTTGATGTTCAATGTCAATTTTGGGAAAATCCGGCGTAGTCTAAAAGACTAGCCTAACTCAAAAGAGGTCTCCACGATATACGTTACATCTTTCTTCTTCGATGTCAAATTAGGTAATAATATTAATTACAAAAAAGCCCTTGTTTTGTTGCCAAGACAATCACTTCAAAGATAACTTAGTCCGCAGACAAGCAGTGGATAAACGAACATCACGAGCCATCTAGCGGACTACCAGAAACGCTCGTAAGACAGTTGACAGAATATCCGTTAGGAGGGGTGCGAGTCCCAATAGCGACAGTACTCCGTTAAGTTCTTAACTTGTCTCATAGATGGAGCGGAGTCTAACTTATATCGAACATCGGAATCAGACATATCAGTAGTTTCACAAAAATGGATAACATGTATCCGTGATCAGTCAAGTACATTTGTCACAACTCTCCCCGCCCGCAAATATGATCATGGGGTCACCAAATGATCACTAGGCTGCGTGCAGAAGAAAGTACTGAAGGATGAAATTTTCTTTAACCATGAACGCTAAATTAATAGTTCTTTCATGCACACAAAGTCACTTCAACAATGGTTAGCACTAGAAAAATACAGATCCAGTTTTCCCACGCTTAGAATTTTGTTTTACATATCATTCCTTCTGAGCATCCCGCTAGGAGACAGGATGGGAAGTTTTCTTCTTTCTTCGGGAGACAGGCATGTTTCAAAGAGCGTAGGACTGACGATGACATCCGGGCACCCATGGACGACAAGGACAATCCACAAACTGCACATGATTCATTTATTCCAGCAAAATATCCTGAAATCATATCGGACTGCGAACAGATTTTGTTCCTGGATACTTCTACACACCACAACTGACATATCCAGTCACGAATCAAGCATTACAATACAGAAGTTTTCAAAAAAAAATGACCGACAGAAAATACAACATAACCTAAATAAGAATCCCCCTTTTAAGTTTCCTCTTTTCTTTACAACATAATTATTAAAAATTTGTTTACTGACAATTCTTTTCTGAACTTTCACCTCCTCTTTTAATTTGAGATAGGTGAACACGAAATATTCTTTTATGTTGAGGGTCAGTTACTAAAACAGAAACAGGAGTGATGAAACTAATTAACTTACATGGACCACGAAATTTTGTAAGCAGATTTCTAGATTGGTAAGGACCAGATTCTAAGGAAAATTTCTTAACATAAACTTCATCACCAACTTGAAGTGATGTGGCACGATGTCCTCTGTTGTATCTGTCTCTTAATCAGTCATGAGCGATTCTCATGTTAAAATTAAATACCGAAAGAAAATAGGCAACAACCAGGTCAACGAGGATTGAAATGCCAAAACAGAAACGACCAAATAAAAACCCCAAGAAATTTTATTTTAGAAAACCATTAACAATATGAACCAGATCACACGTGCAGAAAAACACAATACATCCACCTTTAATCAGTCATGAGCGATTCTTATGTTAAAATTAAATACCGAAAGAAAATAGGCAACAACAAGGTCAACGAGGATTGAAATGCCAAAACAGAAACGACCAAATAAAAACCCCAAGAAATTATATTTTAGAAAACCTTTAACAATATGAACCAGATCTCACGTGCAGAATAACACAATACATCCACCTTTCACTCACCCGTACACAACTGTAATTCCCAAAATAACAACTACATTTACCACCCACGAATAAATTACCCAAAATATCCACCAGTATGTAAATAATATTCGTCCAAACACCATAACACACACTTACCTTTATGCCGACTCGAACCAAACAGAAATACATTGATCACACAGCCCGCATTCCGTGAGATCCATAACGAGCCCTAATAGCATACGTGCTTACCCGGTGGGTATTTTTCCGCACCACATATGCTTCATATCACACACTCACCATAAGTCTTACATCCCGTATCAAGCAGATAAATCAAGTGCCCTAAGTACACCGACCTGGAGATTACTTTGGGATCTCTCCGTATGATACTCACCATTCATACCATTCAACCCTTATTCAACAGAATAATCACCCAAATAAATACTCAGTGAAATCAGGTTGGTAGGTGCTCCAACAATATAGAACTGACATACTCGGTAATCAACGTAAAACAACTAAAATGATTTAATTAAATAAACCTAACCTTATTTTAAACAAAAAACAAATCAAGTCCTTCCCTCAAAACTTTCAAACAAATCTAACCTATTACTGTCGCACAACACACATATTCAGTTCACACACACTGTTTTTAAAACACAATTTAGAAAAAAAACTTAAACTTTTTTTGGAAAAACATTATGAGAAGATGTGCCTAGGAGGTCTCCTTGGTCTGAGGTTATTTCCTGGAATTAAATTGTTATTACATGATTTAGCAAGATGGCCTACTACACCACAACTGAAACATCTTCTTTCTGGTTTCACCACCGGAGCATTTCTGAAATTGAAGGAATTATTACTAATCCTAGGAGCAGGTATACTGGCAATCCGAAGTGAGTCACCGTTCCTTACCGTTTCAGCGATCATGATTATTCTGTATAGACCAGAGAAATCAGTGGGCGTTCCTATCATGGACATGTATGATCGATATTCAGAATTAATACCATCAAGAATCTTAGAAACTATCATTTCTTCACTCATATCAAGACAAAATACTTTAGCATTACCCTTAATATCCGAAGGATAGTCATTTAGGCTCTCATCGAAACGTTGTACTCTATTAAAATACTTATGATGTAGCATACTCAAGGTGTTGGAAGGAAATAACGATGATAAAATCTCTAAATGGAAATTATTTAAGGAGGCACGATATCTCATAGCTTTTAATAGCTGTTCTCTTAACAAACCATTAGTATAAGGGAATATTAGTTGATAAATCTGAACTTCAGAAAGATTAAAAACAACTGCATTGTCAATTAATTCAGAAAACATTTTCAAAAATAACACCAAGGTTTCACAGTCACTGGCATTGTATGTAGGAAAACCGTTTAAAGGCGTAGATAAAGGATGAGGAATATTCGCATAATTAATTCCTTGGTGAAGATTGGCAAGTGAAGGAAAAACTTCATTCGACGATGGGCCATTTGTTAAATTCGCAGTCCTACTGTTATTTGACATACCCATTGGTATATAGTTCGAAGTACTAGGCATGTTGATCTCGTTAGGAATCATGATAACACCATCTGTTTGGTTAGAGTTCGAAGGGACTACACTAGCTTCTTGTTCACTGGTTGAAGACCCTAACCTCACAACATCATTTGAATTGGTCGAGTTGTTAAAACTATTCATGGTTGCACTATCATCAACTAACGAACAAGATTCAAAATTTTCAACGAAATTATTATTACTCTCAGTATTTAGATGAATAGTTTCACCTGAATCACCCACTTCAAAACTGACACTGTTAGAACACCAACCAAATTGTCTGAATCAACAGATTTCACTTGAGAAAATTTTTATATTAACACTGAACCAAACGTGAACGTAGCTCTTTTAAGTTTTTACAGAATTCAATATCATGCCCATAACAGGCTTCAACAATATCACCAACACGATAATACCAATGCAAAAATTGCGCCTTGAGTCTACTCAATTGAGACCTAGAATTATCACTTGCTTCAAAATTCAAATCACTTAAATCAATCAAATTTTTGAGATCAGATACAACTGGAGACTTACCGCTAGACCACGGGTGCTCACTCCAGTTGGGAACGATGATAGGTGACAATTTCAATTCCTTCAAAGTAGCAAGATCAATCTCTCGGTGGTAAGCAGGAGATTTTCCTCTGACCAGTACTTGATAAGCAACCTCAGTTTTATTCAAATAGTAAACTGTCACCTTTTCTCTTCCTTCCATAAGAATCCCATATATCACTCATATATGTAACAGAAAAATCACAAATATTAGAAATTTATAATATTAAACACAATGTTAAACCTTATTGTCCCTCATCACTCGACTCCATGACTGGGAATCTCTCAAAACAAATTATATATGTGGTGAAAAAAAAATCAACCACGTTCTGCTACCAGCTGCCACCGCTAATGTGGAAATATATACTACCCATTTAGGTCCCCAGATGTTTGTCTTTGAGAGACAATACCAGACATAAAATCTAAGTAATGGAAAACACCAGATTCCAATATCGTATACAGTATAATATATTTTAACAACTTTTGAAACAAACAAACAAACAAACAAACAACAGAAAATTGTATTATCTAGAAAGCAACAAATTAGTTTAGAAATAAGGGAAACAAACTATAAAAACATAACTACCCCTTCGACGAAGTATCGTGTCCTAATATCAAACAGAACAACTGAGTAAGATCATTACAGAATCGCTGAAATTAATTAAATGTACGTCTAATGTAACTTGACCATCACCCAATCATATGGTCATCAGAAACCATCACTCAAAACACGAAGCAAATACTTAAATATGCCCAAACGCAGAGTAGCAATTAGTGAACACGTCTTATCATCATCAAATTCTAATAAGGAGTCCCGAAAACAAAAACTATTTAGACAAAATGCAGTCCAATAATCCCTTAAGTTGAACAATGGGTAATAGGTAACCAAGTCAACCGATAACCCCAAAAATAAAATAATGCATCATCATAGATGTTGATACAGACTCTTAGGGAGCACGCTAAAGAACCGAAGCAGGGGAAGACAATTTAAACCAGAAGCATTAAATTAAGGTTAGAAAGGCTGCTTCGAAACTAAACAAAATGTTCACCGTGATACGACAGATGAAAATCTGGAACGGCTTAGTAAAATATATGAACCTATGAAACAAATACAATTACACTTTTTGGATGACAAACCGTTATTACTAAGATCAGCATATAGAAAGAAAATTTAACGTGAAACATACGACCTTCCGAAACAACAGATCAACCATGTGTTTGGACCAAAACCGAACAAGGCAACAAGAAGTACCAACTTACTAGAAGTATACGTCAGGTGCAAACACACTCACGCATACGACCAACCAAACACAAGACGCGTAATATAGTGGATCTCGACTCAATTGAACACAACAATAAACTATAAAATAGTAAAGAGAAGAATCCAATATATCATCAATCATACCAACGACAGCACCCCGCACATAACCAAATCTTTCATGCAACACTTCATCCATACTTATCATAGTTTAATAACCAATTTGTCAACCATTACATGATAACGTACTGTACCCGTATCCACGTTATCTTACCTGTTGGAGTCCGACGGAAAAGCTGGATCGTAGAATCTGCAAGTACCCGGCTGAAATAACCCCCAAAACTCTACCAACTATGATACCTCACTATAATAGAATGTGATATGAAGATGCCAGTGGTCGACGAAATGAAAACGAAAATAAGCTCAAAATGAACTAGCAAGGCTCTAAAACTAAAGTTAATCGCGGGCGTAAGGCTAAGCATTGAACAAAATTACCCTCTGGTCCTCGTAGCACATCCTGGTTTTAATATAAATCACCAAGTCATCCGAAGAAAATTTAGAATGGATCAACAGTTTATTTTCCAATTAACTGCTGTGTTGTGAAAATCCTCTCCACTCAACAAAGATATGTATGCTTTTACATAAGCACATGAATGAATACCTCTCTCGGGAGAGATATTTCAGACTGACTGTGGGTCTACCCACAATGCTCCTGGGTTCAAACTATATGATAGTCGATATATACGCAGAGTGATTGCGATTATCACCTGGTATACTGAAATGTGCATTTATAAAGTCATAATCATTCTCAAGTAGCTTCTACATGAAATATAATGTATTTGCCATTAGTCGATCCCTTCTATGATCTCTATATTACTTCATGGCAGCTTATATTGCAGACATGTTTGCACGGCATCCATTTTGCAAGCAATAACCGTACCTCAGACAAAAACACGTGTTCGAAATTTGTAATGCGGGTTGCTGGTACCGCTCCTAAGCGAGCGTCACGAAGTCTCCGTTGCTGCATGTAGTTGAAATGTTGCCATAAAAATGTCATCTGTGGCCTTTCTAATATGACC
Organism: Meconema thalassinum; assembly: GCA_946902985.2. Taxonomy (NCBI): domain Eukaryota; kingdom Metazoa; phylum Arthropoda; class Insecta; order Orthoptera; family Tettigoniidae; genus Meconema; species Meconema thalassinum. The sequence continues at coordinate 594,735,796 of OX336388.2, read as the reverse complement.
AGGTTCCAAGTCAATGCAAAATACTGGCTCATCTCGCTCCCAACTCAGCAAATAAAAGTGTGTGAATACTTTTATTTTATCATTCCAGATATTCACTAAATGAACAGTATTTTGTCATCATTCAAACTTTTTATGATATTTCCTGAGGTTTTTTCCCTCTCATACTATCTCCCTTATAGTTTTCTGTCAAATGGATAATGAATAATCCCTTTAATTCCCGTTAGAATTTAAAGTCGGAGTTTTATTCCTTTCTTTGGGATGCCTTTCCTGTCTATCAGCTTGTTGGCTATTCCCTGGTTCTGGTTCACTTTCTGTGTTTCTTCCTCTGTTATTTCTTTCTTCTCTCTTTTCCCTGTCTTTTCTAGACTGTTCCCTTTCTTCTTGGCTTTGATAGTTTTTATCTCGATAGTTCTTATACCTCGAGTATCCTTGTTGGTTTCCTTCCTGTTTCGGAAAGTAAACTTTCCTTTCCCTGTTGCCAAAGGTTCTACTGTCAGCATTTTGGTTCTGATACCGGTTATTTCTTTGCTGATAGGCCTACTGTTCTCTTTCTTGATTCCTATTTCCAAATCGATCGTTCCTGTCTCCATCTTAATACGGTCTATATCTATCCTGTTCTCTGTTGGACTGATAGGCCTATCTTGCCCTTTATAATAGTACCTGGATTGGTAATTCCGGTAAGGTTCTCGGTTATTCCTCGAGTTGTACCGTTGATCGTTGTATCTGTTACTTCTAATGGGACCTACCCATTTTGACTGATTCTGATTCGATCTTTCTGTCTGTTGGGTTCTATCCATCACCACAGCGTTCACTCTCTTAGCTTCCGTTCTTCCGCTTTTGTTTATCATGGGTGGAATAGATGTGTGATCTAGCCTACGGAGTAAATCGTCCATAGTGGCTAAATCCGTTACCCCAGACCAAATTATGTTACGTCTGACATCCACTGGTAACTGACCTGGTATTGTTTCCAGAATTTCCTCCTGTGTCAATGGGGGTTGAAGGAGACGAAGACGGGCTAACTGTGAAGTGAAGAACTCTGAATATCTAGTCGGACCAGTACTACTATACTTTCTAGAGTATATTTCAGCTCTCACAGCGTGCTGAACCTCAATGGGCCAAAATCGTTTAATGAACGATTCAGAGAACTGATCGAAATTGTCGAAGGTATAACGGAATGCCATGAACCAATTCAGAGGTCCATCTGCAAGGTGTCTCTCCACAACTCGTAACTCTCTATCCCTAGATACGTGTTGTTCCGTAAAATAGTCCTGAAGATTCCTAATAAACTCGATCGATTTTTTAATTTTCTCCTCGTAATTCCTAACGATCATCACGTTAGATCTGTCGGTAGGTGTAGATGTTCTAAATTCCCTGGGAACATAATCGGGAATACTTGTGATTGGAACTTCTGACCTAAGTCCTAACCGTTCAGTTTCTTCTGCCCCATTAGACCGTGCCATAAAGTTCCTCGCCGAAGATGTCGTGTCTATCCTCACCCTAGTGTGAGTAACTGTACCTTCCCTATCGGAATTTATAGTGGTCTTTAGTGTTTAAAATTTCGACTTGAATTGGTTTCTTAATGCGTACACATCTACATGATCAGTTAAATTGAACTTACTTAACTCCTGCCTGATTTCGTTCAATTCTGATGTCTTTTTCTCTCGCTCTGAGTTAACATCTAACCTGACTTGATCTAATTTCAGGGTTACGGTCTTAATCTGAGACTCTAAGTCTTCCCTAAGATTGTTAACACTATCTGTTTGCATAATCTGAACTGAATTAATTCTTTTTTCAGTGTTAATCTTATTTCTGACTTGGAAATTTTTAATTCTAAATCAGATCTAATATTCTTAACAATGTCTTCGTTTATTTTAGTGATCTCTCCTCTAATGATGGTTACTTGATCGCTTACAATTGCATTAAGGTCGATCTCAATGTCTTTCCTTGAAACTTTGTAATGATTATCCACCTTATCCTTGAGAAGAGCCATGTCTCCCTCTAATTTTGACAAAGTTTCCTGTGTTGCAATCGCCTCGTTTGAGAATTGCAATTGCAGATCATCTAAACTAGTCTGGTTTTCTTTTTGATTGTTCCCCAGTTCCAATCTAACATGTCTGACATCCTCCTTAATGCCATAAATATTGGATTGTATAATGGTTACAAGATTTTCTGTCCTAATTATATTATTTTGTGTAGCTGTGATGTCAGTCTGAGCTGCATCTATTTTGGTTTGCGTAGCTGTGATATTTGTTTGAACTGCATCTAATTTAGCCTCAGTGCTAATTATTTTATTTTGTGTAGCTGTGATGTCAGTCTGAGCTGCAATTAATTTTACTTCAACCGATGCTACATTGGAACGGACATGACTTACTTCTACATTAACATTGCTTATGTCCATTTGAACAAGTCTAACATTTTCCAGGACACTGTCTACACTAGTTTCTACATCACTTATTTTTTCTTTAATCTCTTTTGACCTATCTGAGATTTTGCGGTTGCTATCCTGAATACGTTTAAGAGCTAAATGGAGCTGACTCATATCTCCCTGGGCTGATTCTGAGATTTTATTAACAGTTTCGTTGACCTTTTCTAAACTAGCTTGAGTATTTGACCTATTTTCAGCCAAATCCTGTTCCTGCTTGCCCAACGTTTCTTGCATGGCCTGTAGCAAAGCCACAACATCTTCCATAGTCGCTGAACCTGACATGATATACAATATATAGAGGAATACAGGAATGCAACTCATTTATAGCAGAATTGACACACTTAAAATGACCCTTTTCACCAATATGAGTATTATATCGGTTAGGCTTCTAAACTTAATTACTAATTTCAATCTACTAGAAAATAGGAGGTATGTGCGCATGGTGATTCATATTAAAAATGGTTTGAATTATAATAGCAAGCCTTAACTTTTAAATGTATTAATAACACGCAGTTCCGTGAAGAACTATACAGCCTATTTTCATATAGCCTACTAATATTAATTGCCTCTATCAACATACAAATTGTCAGATTGATTGCTGTAATAGATTCGTAGATATTGAGAACCGTCTAAATATTATGGATGGTCACCATGTTGAATTTTTATATTATAGGCCTTAGATTTATCTACTATTACATGAAGATTATTGTGTAGGTATTTTATTCCAACTTCAATCGCATGATTAGGAGACAAGAAATAAAAGCGGGCTTTTAAAATTTCGGTCAGCTGCCATTTCGTGGTTATGAAAATAATTTAATGAATTAGATGCCGGTCGACAAAAATTTGTATAAGGATATACCGTGTCACGTTTCACTGCGCTCGGATGGTTAAAACGCAAGAAACGTCCATTTGAATATTTAAATTTCGCGTCGCCGCCATATTGTATTTGTGCTCGCCAGGTTATTGAACGTCCCATAGGTGAACTTATGCTTATAGCATCTATACACTTACAAAATTTCAGTTTGATTGCTACAATAGATTAATAGATATTGAGAACCGTCTAAATATTTAGGATGGTCGCCGTGTTGGATTTTAATATATGTAGGCCACAGGGTTATGTACTATTAGATGATGATTATTATGTACGTTTATTATGCAAATGTTGATTTCGTTCGCATGATTAGAACACAAGAAATAAAAACTTAATTTTCGAAATTCGCACAGCCACCATATTGAGGTTATATAAACAATTGAACTAAATTAGATACCAGTGCATTAAAATATGTATAAATATTTGCTGTACGAAGTTCCATTGCGTTTTGAATATTAAATCGCGAGAAATGTCTATTTAAAACTTTCAAATTCGCTTGGCCGCCATGTTCGTTTTCTAGTTAACCGGTTTTTGAAACACCCATAGATAAACTTCCAGTAGTGCCCTTTATCTACGTACAAAATTTCATGGTGATACCGGTAATAGTTTAAGAGATATAAAATGCCGGTGAAATATTTCGCACAGCCGCCATCTTGAGCTTATGAAAACAATTTAACAAAGTTACATGTCGGTGCATCACAATGTGTCTAAACATATACTGTACCAAGTTTTATTGCGTTTGGTTGGTTGAATGGCGAGAAACGTCTATTTAAAAGTCGCGAATTCGCTTGGCCGCCATGTTGGTTTTGTAGCTACCAGGTTTTCAAAAGTCACACTGGTGAACTTATAGTAATTCCCTTTATCACCGTACAGAATTCCAGGGTGATATCGGTAATAGTTTCGGAGATATTTAATGCTGGTGAAATATTTCGCACAGCTGCCATGTTGGATTGGTGACACGTAACCAAATTTGATGGGCACAGACGGGGTCGCGAGGAATAGTACTATGAACTTATAGAGTTTCATTGTAATCGCTCCATCCGTTTAAAAGTTTTAAGGGGGGGGACACACAAAAATCCACACGCACCCACAGACACACGGACAAACGGTGATCTCATAAGCTTTTTTTTAATGAAAATGGGCTAATAAAAAGAAATGAATTTAGTATTACTGATGACCTTCCAAATATTATCGCCGGTGACAAGCATAAAATGGCCGACAAGCATGGGGTGAAAATGGCCCCATGTCATGCCCCCATATGACCACGCTGATCTATAAAAATTTCCAAGAAATCTCTCTTATGATCATGTCGTAATCATGTACAATTACATTTTAAAGGCACATTTAAAATATCAAATGAATTTAAATTACTGGCGATAATTCTGTCTGTTTGCCAGATAGATTGAGTAAACTCATATTAACATTTCTCAGAAACGCGAATTCCCAACGAATTCCAATTCTATAATCGTAGCGGTGCCAAAGAAAAATTGCTGATGACTAAATAATTCGAAAATGCCAACTCGTTATCCACATGAAAATGGGTTGTCAACCGAAGATGACTTCCATTATAGTATTCGAGAATGCTAATTCGAATCCCCCACGTTGGGCGTCATATAAACAAGTACCCGTATCCACGTGATCTTACCTGTTGGAATCCGATGGAAAAGTTGGATCGTAGAATCTGGAAGTACCCGGCTGAAATAACCCCCAAAACTCTACCAACTAGGATCAACCAGGGATAAGGATACCTCACTATAAAAGAATGTGATATGAAGATGCCAGTGATCGACGAAATGAAAACGAAAATAAGCTCAAAATGAACTAACAAGACTCTAAAACTAAAGTTAACCTCGGGCGTAAGGCTAAGCATTCAACAAAATAACTCACTGGTCCTCGTAGCACATCCTGGTTTTAATATAAATCACCAAGTCATCCGGAGAAAATTTAAAATGGATCAATAGTTTATTTTCTAATTAACTGCTGTGTTGTGGAAATCCTCTCCACTCAACAAAGATATGTATGCTTTTACATAAACACATGATAGTCAAATGTGACGTTAGCCTGCAATTTGGCTATATTATGCTGCTTAAATGGTACAGCATTTTAAACGAAGAACAAATAAATATTTTTGAAGTTTACAATAACGCACAAGTTGATTTTATAAATACAGAACTCTAATCAATTTTTATTAATTTATATACATTTATACATTTAATTCGATGTTCGAATTACTCCTACATTATTCATTATTATTAATCCAATGACAAGTGTTCTATATAATTCTGGTATAGTCCTTTTTAATCAATTCGACGAACAATGAAGTTAATCGAACGTTATATATTTTCAGTACATTATCACAATTCGTTTTACATCATTCACAAAATGTTTAAATTATCATCCCTTAAACTTTCACTTATTATGTTTACAATGTTATACAATTATTATTACACGTCTTTCCAATTGTAACTTTCCACTAAAACATGTTTTATTATTAGCAATGCATTTAAGATTAGTTGTTACAATGCATAACTTGGTTTTAAATGTTAGATTTAATACTTTACTAGCCTTCTAGTAATTAAACTTGTGACTGAAATTCACGTTCAAAAATACAAATTAATTTACTCAGTAATAGTTCATTAGCTTAATAAATACTGGAAATCTGATATTGATCATCCATCTATGTCTAATATCTAATATCTACCTCAATATAACTCAATTCTAGCAGATATTAATTGCTTTACTCGTATGTTAGCTTTCAATAGCTATAAATAATCACCAAACATTTTTAAGATCCAAAAAGCTTTTATACAACAATCGAAAAATACTCTGTTTCATTATAGACAAACGTTAGAGTATCATGAACAATTTTTATCAGAACTGTGTTAAATAATATGCATTCACATATTCAAATAGTAGTGTTTGTGTTTTTCCAAAACTGTCATTTCGTTTCATGACGAATAATTTTATACATAGATTTCGTTTCTTTCAATAATATTTCATCTCACTTCATTGTACTCTTATATTTCATAACTATTTATTTCAAAGAATATAGAGTAACCACTAAAAAAACAATTCAGTTTTCGCTTAATCCAAAATTCGAAATGGAGATTCTCCTCTAAGGAAACACGTTAGAAACTACGCCATGTAATAGAGCCTGTCTTAAGAAGGCACAAATAATCCATTAGAATTAACCAAGTTGGAGTATTCCAAAAGAATAAAGAAAATGGAAAAACTGAACGAACTCGAAAAAGTGATCATATTCCATAAGAAATTCAAAACATTGGATCGCAAAAGCCTAATCCAGAAATCGTAATTGTTCACACTAGAAATCACTATAATTGCAAGACTATATCGAACTCGATGAAAAATAGTCTAATACATCTATCAAACAATGCTGCATGTAATGCCAAAATATTCTGTTCCGATGATTAAATATTCACAAGTATTTATTTTAAATATACGTGCGATATCGGTCATCTTCTTGCTAACGACTATTCTTATATAATTTTATCGTGTCTTCACAACCGATTATAATGCTCTATTAAATGCCAAAGTAAATTTGGAAAAAGGAAAAGTAATGCTTTAAAAATAACATCACAATTAATATTAATGTTAACTACAAATAAAATACATGCTCGGACAGAAGTGATAAAAGTATCAAGTCTAGCCCTCGAATGCATTTTCTATCTACAGAATAAAAATGGTGAAAGAAGAACATTCTAAAGTATGACTGAATCATACTGTCTACTAATATTCAATGTTTCCAGCTACCTTGTTCGTAGTCATCTCGATGAAAATGGAAAAGAATGTTCGAAGCACACATTCCTGGTGGGAACTGAACCCTTGTCCTTCACGTTGCTTATTCCTCGTACCGCCTGGAACTGCGTAGAATCGAACCCGTTACCGACCGGCTCGACAAAACAGCTATCCGCGTTGTAAAGTTCACCGCCCCGACACGTATAAAGGTGCCTGTACACTGGAGAGTGCTTTTCATAGAGCAAGTCTAGCTAGACCGCTCTAGCTAAACTGAGTGCGTGTACACTGTAGAGTAATTTGCCCTAGCTAGAGCATTCGTAGAGTGGAGATAGAGAAATCTACCTAGAGCACTCTCTGAACCTGTGTACACTGTCAAACGTAAATGCACTAGGTCGAGCAGCGCTAAAACATTCTGAGAGCAGTGTGAGTCTAGGTTTTTAATGCATCAAAATACTCCCAAGTACAAGAGTACTTAATGCCACCTTCATCGCCAGGTTTTTTCTTGTTTAAGTTTCCGCAACTCAGCATTGAATTGGCAGCGGAGGTTGTGAAACTTTCTGGAAATTTCTTGCATAGTGCTTCCCATGGATTCTGCTATCACCCGAAACGACTGTGCCTTCAAATTCCTGTCTCTGTATTCTTTCCGAGTACAATTCCAAGTTTCTGGATGGGCTTCAATATTTTCAATTAATGTTATTGTTTTTTCGCGACTCCACACAATTTCAGCCATGTTCAAACACTATAATTAACAACAAACAAATAAACCCAACAATCCACCACTGACTCTACCTAGAGCACTTTCCAATATTCAACCGAACGAATAGAGCTAGACTGGTCTAGCTAGGGCACCCAAATACTGTTTACACCGTAGAGTCAGCCGGCCCTAGCTAGAGCTTAGAGCGGTCTCCGCTAGGGTTCTCTACCACCTGTGTACACTGGAGAGGAGCTTAAAGTGCCCGAGCTAGAGCTCCTCTACGCTCTAGCTAGGGCAAAAACTCTCCAGTGTACAGGCACCTTATAAGGTTTGCTCGATAGCCTTGTTGAAAATGCCATTGATTGTTCATATTGTAGAAGTACGAATGTAATGTCAATATCTCAGTACTGCCTTCAGCCTCTTTTTATACAACATTCTGTTATTGAAATCCATAGTTGAGCTCGATAATCATTCCAAATGCTTAATTCTGCTAAGATGCTGCATTCCCGTTATCCATTTAGTATCCCTTCATCATCACTGTAGTGTATCGATGTGTATTTCCACACAATATAATATCAGTACTCATTGCTGCAGTATATATTGACTGTACTATAATGTTGAAAAGTCTTATAATGGCAGTAAAATATAAGCAGTCTATATGAAAAACTATGTTCACATTCATAGCACTCAAATCAAACACAATGAGTTATTCGTTCTTTCCATGCTTCCATGCGTTTCGACACTCGCTCCTTGCTGTAGCAAGTCAAGACTAAACGTAGTGTACCGGACTATGTTCACTTCGCACAAGTTCAAATATCACTTGATCTGCCTACTTCCAATCATGCCTGCGTACACGTTCTTGGCTGATTCTAGAGAAGTATTGCCCACGAATGAATACCTCTCTCGGGCGAGATATTTCAGACTGACTGTCGGTCTACCCACAATGCTCCTGGGTTCAAACGATATGATAGTCGATATATACGCAGAGTGATTGCGATTATCACCTGGTATTCTGAAATGTGCATTTATAAAGTCATAATCATTCTCAAGTAGCCTCTACATGAAATATAATGTATTTGCCATTAGTCGATCCCTTCTATGATCTCTGTATTACTTCATGGCAGCTTATATTGCAGACATGTTTGCACGGCATCCATTTTGCAAGCAATAACCGTACCTCAGACAAAATCACGTGTTCGAGATTTGTAATGCAGGTTGCTGGTACCGCTCCTAAGCGAGCGTCACGAAGTCTCCGTTGCTGCTTGTAGTTGAAATGTTGCCATAAAATGTCATCTGTGGCCTTTCTAATATGACCAGGTTCCAAGTCAATGCAAAATACTGGCTCAGTACCTTCTGTCGGCATCTGGCACTTAATAATATTTTAATATAACATGCTTTAAAAACGTGACTTTTCTTGACTTTTCCAGTTTTGTACTCGTTTTGATGTTCAATATCAGTTTCGGGATGTTCCGGCGTAGTCTAAAAGACTAGCCTGACCCAATATAGGTCTCCACGATATACGTTACATCTTTCTTCTTTGATGTCAAATTAGGTAATAATATTAATTACAACAAAGCCCTTGTTTAGTTGCCAAGACAATCACTTAAAAGATTAACTTAGTCCGCAGACGAGCAGTGGATAAACGAACATCACGAGCCATCTAGCGGACTACCAGAAAAGCTCGTAAGACAGTTGCCAGAATATCCATTAGGAGGAGTGCGAGTCCCAATAGCGACAGTACTCCGTTAAGTTCTTAACTTGTCTCATAGATGGAGCGGAGTCTAACTTATTTCGAACATCGGAATCACACATATCAGTAGTTTCACAAAAATGGAAAATATGTATCCGTGATCAGTCAAATACAATTGTCACAATTATTATTATTAGTGATCACAATGATGATCAATTAGAGGCTTGCACAGCAATCAAGAATAAGTTACTCGAAAAGCATGCTAAGTTAAGAAAAAAGGGAATTGTAACAAAGTACAAGAAGCGAAAGGTAATAAACCACAAAATCGACGTGGCGCATCAACTAATTGCTGCCAAGAGGAAATTGCCAATCGAGAAAGTATACTTAATTCTAATAATTACTAAAATGGGTTGAAAAACCCGCGCAAGACTCCAATATAGGGAAGTAGGAGCAGGAGGCCCCCGTGGCCAAGAGAAAACAAGTTATAATTAGGAGCAAATGCAAAAAGAAAACAATTATTGTGGTCAAAATACACTAAATTTTTCCCCAGCAGGGTGCTGATTAAAAGTTTAGCGAAAGAATGAACAAACCAGATCTTGATTAAGCAAAACCCATAGTCAAGAAGCATACATTGAAATGACAAGGTAACAATTCCCTCAGGTAGGAAGTTTGCAGAGAGAACTATACCAGCATTTAACAATTTAAGGTGATTAGTAGGACGAACTTTGTAAAATCTCATGTAGTGAAAGTTTTGCCTTGAATACAACAGCTTAAAAAAATTCTTTACACAATGAACTTGAAGTATTTGTGATTGCTTCAGTAAGTGTTAGAAATGTGGACAGAAAATGGCGCCTCTTGAGACTTTGGTAAACCAGATTCAGTTTGTTAGTTCTTTGGAATAAGGTTTTTTCCGCTTTGATTTGATTATTATTGGAGAATGCATAGAGTTGAATTCGAGTGGAATTGTGAGTGTATTATGATAATAAATATGAGAAAACAATAGGTAATACAAAAAAAAAGTCAACCCCTGGCACTATCTAGCCCATGACGGGCTAAGGCCGACCAAGCGACCGCTGCCCAGCCATTTGGCCTGCAGATATTGGGGTGACGCGTGATCAGCGCGTCGGGTCCCCTCGGCCGTTAATCTTGGTATTCGTGATCGGGGCGCTGTCTCACTGTCAGACAGCTACTCAATTGTCCTCACGAGGCTGAGTGCACCCCGTTCCAACCCTCACGTCAGTTTTAAAATCCCTGACGGAGCCGGGGATCGAACCCGGGGCCTCCGGGCGAGAGGCAGGCGCGCAACCCCAACACCACGGGGCCGGCATAGGTAATACAGGGAAGTGATAAATCGGTTAGATTTGTCGACGTTCCAACATAGTGGTGACCCTGACGTGATATAGTGGTGCAGATATTGGTAAGTTCTAGTTAAATAGTTATTATTGTGAACGAGCGCCAGTGAGAGCAATATTCACTAAGACGTACGATGCGTTAATACGTGAACTGAGTGAGCAGATCCCCAAAGAAGAAGTTGTGAAAACTAGGTTTTCGACCTTGGAGAGACTTAATGGTGAATTACGTGAACTTGATGAACAGATTTCTACTACATTCTTGGAAGATGATAAGCATACAGAGTCAGATTTTGAAAAAGAGTATGAATCGGTTGCAGAATAGCAAGAGAAAATGGACTATGTACGTGTGAAGATGGAGGCGTATAACATAAGCTTTTCACTTGTAGCACCTAATCTGGCTACTGGAGCTGCCAGTTCTTCCCCAATCTGTAGAACGAAGTTGAAGTTTCCCAAGATTGAACTGAAGAAATTCAGTGGCGATATTAACGGTTATCTCGGCTTTTGGAGTCAGTTCAGACGTATTCACGAAGACGATGAAATAGAACACGAAGATAAATTTCAGTATTTAATACAGGCTACAACTTAGGGATCCAGGGCTCGAGATATTCTTGACAGCTTTCCATGTACTGCTGAAAACTACAATAAGGCTGTGGTGTGCTTGAAAAACAGATTTGGTAGAGAGGAGCTACTGGTTGAATATTATGTGCGGGAGACGTTATATTTAGTGATTAGGAATGTAACTGAAGCCAAAAATAAACCTTTCACTGCTCAAGTGTATGACATGCTTGCATCACATCTGCGTGCTTTAGAATCATTAGGTGTTACGTCAGATAAGTATGCTCCCATGCTATTTCCTCTTGTGGAATCGTGTATAGTCCTACCTGAAGAGATGTTGAGGCAAAGAAACTGTAACACGGACTGTGATAAGAAAAAGGGGAACAGAACATACGAAGATAAGTTACAGAACCTATTATTGTTTCTGAGAAGTGAAGTGGAAGGCGAGGAGGGGATTTTCCTAGCAAAATCAGGCTTTAGGCTAGGTGAGGAAAGTGACAGAGCAGAACGGATTGTCGATCAAGTTTTCCCTACAGTGACAAATCTCCTATCAGGTGAGAAGGAAACAAACTACATTAATTGTTTGTTCTGTGATAAACCGCACGACAGCAAGGATTGCGTCGTGGCTCAGAAACTATCTCGTGAACAGAGGCAATATGCCCTAAAACGAAAGAATGGTTGCTTCGTCTGTCTCAAACCGGGGCATAGGGCAAGGGATTGTGAGCAGAGAATTAGTTGTATTGCCTGATTCAAGAGAAACTGCACGATCATGTGTCCAGAGATACCATCCATGCAGAAAATGCAAGATGCAGAAGAAACCATACCAAACCAGAATACATCTCTATCAAATCAATGCTATTCAGAAGTAATTATGCAGACTCTGTTAGCGAATCTGGAGAATAATGGAAGAAAGCGGACGGTAACAGCAGTTATCGACACAGGTTCACAACGTTCGTACATACTGAAGAGAACAGCACAAGAGATGGAGTTTCCCTCCACCAAATCTGAATCTGTGATACATGCTTTGTTTGGAGGGAGCGTGACGAAGAAGATGGATCATCAGTGTTATAAAATTTGTTTGAAGAGTATAACAGACGATTATTCTTGCTCCATTGAAGTGTTGGATCAGCCAATGATATGTGGGTCTATCACACGTCCTAAATCAAATTCTTGTATTGAAGAGCTTAAAAGGAAGGGGATATTTCTTACAGATGTTGGACGTGGACAGACAGCAATTGAAATCCTGATTGGGGCTGATGTAGCAGCAAAGAGAGATGCATGAACTAGAGTGCGGACTAACAGCTGTGCGGACAAGGCTAGGGTGGGTTGTCATGGGAAAGATGAAATAATCGTCAGATCAAACCACTGTGCATCAATGTTGACCACCCTCTTGACCCATACTAATCACCTGTCAGAGTTGTGGAGACTGGATGTTCTTGGAAATATAGATCCCTGTGAGAAAAAAGCGAACGAAGAAATGGAAGCTGCAGTGATTGACCATTTTAAGAAGACAGTAAAATGGAACCCTGAAGGGAGATATGAAGTCTGTTTACCCTGGTCAGAATACCATGACACGCTTCAGGATAATCGCGAGGTAGCTGCGAAGAGACTGCTAGCTTCAACTGCAAAATTGAAACAGGAAAATTAGTTCAATGCCTACAACGAAGTACTTCAAACATGGTTGAATGATGGAATAATTGAAGAAGTCAGGGGAGAAGAAGACAGGGACGCTAGACATTACTTGCCACATCGAGGAGTTTTTAAGGATAATTCTACGACAAGTGTTAGACCTGCCTTCGATGCCTCATTTAAATCTAAAGGTACGCGTTCTTTAAATGATTTCTTGGGAAAGTGGCCTAATCTGTTGGAAAAGATTCCAGAAATTCTATTGAAGTTCCATCAAGGGCGATTTGGTGTCACTTATGACATCAAACAAGCCTTTCTGCAGATCTCAGTCGTCAAGCAAGACAGAGACTTCTTGAGGTTTTTTGGTAGAGAGACGTAAGAAAAAATTCAATCACGACCTTGAGGCATTGCAGAGTAGTCTTTGGGGTGAACTGCAGTTCATTCCTTTTGAGTGCAGTTATCAACCATCACTTGGACCTAAGTGAAGCACGACGGTAGAGTACTGTGAGAAGGTTGAAGAGTTCCTTTTACGTTGACAACTGTATTACGTCGATGGACTCTGAGGAAGAGTTACAGAAGTTTATAGAAGAATCTACTGAGATCATGGCCGAAGCAAGATTAGAACTGAGAGGGTAGGGAAATTCTGCCTTATCCCCTGTGGAAAACGTTTCTGAGTCATCATATGTGCTCGGGTACATGTGGAAGAAAGGAAAGGATACATTATGTTGTGATGTAAAAGCAATAATCAAACATGAAGGTCCTGTAACCAGAAGGAGTATCTTGGCCACCACATAAAGAGTGTTCGATCCACCGGGCTTCTGTTTCCTAAGTTACTTCTTCAAGAAAGTTGGAAGAGTATACTTAGTTGGGATTCAGAAGTTCCCAAAGACATAAGAAAGAGGTTCATTAGGTGGGTCAAAGAGCTATCGGATTTAATAAATGTAAAAATGGATCTAATTTATGAATGCCAAAACATATTCTCTACATACTTTCTGTGATGCGTCAAAATTTTCATACGCTTCTGTTGTATATTTGACAAGAACAGATGGGGAGAAAGTGTCTATACAGTTGGTTCAATCCAAATCAAGAATGGCACCACTAAAAGGGACCACCTGGGAACTCTTAGCCTGCTGTATAGGAGCTCGTCTAACGACGAATGTGCAGAAAGGTCTCGAACTAACAGATGTTAAGGAATATTATTGGACTGATGCAACTACTGCTCTGATGTGGATAGCTGGAGAAGGACCGTAGGGGACTTTCGTCCAAAACAGGGTGAACGAAATACGCACCAACACTAAGGCTGAAGATTGGAGACATATTGCAGGTCATAGAAACCCAGCTGACCTAACTTCCAAAGGTTGTAACGATAGTACACTTGTGGAATCCCGATGGTGGGAGGGACCATGCTGGCATAGTTTGGAACAAGACAAATGGCCAAAGTCGGAAGTAGGCATACACGACGAGGAAGTGTTTCGAGAAAAGAAAGCTATAGTTGCACTTACAGTTAGATTACAAGATGAGATGTGGTACATGAGATACTTTCCTTCTTATACAAAGATACTCAGAATGTTAACATTGGTTCTTCATTTCGTCAACAATGCTCGGAAAGGAGACCGTGTATATAAGGAAGACGAGTTATTGGTTGACGAGCTGAACACCTCAGAGACAGAGTCGCAATTTACTATGTAAAAGGCGAAGACTACAAGCAGTGGCAGAAGGATAAGACTTCCCTTATGATTTTCAAATATGGCAATTGATAGGTTTTGATTATATGTTTCAAATCAAAAGGTGGCCGGATGTTTGGCCGGATGTTAGAAATGTGGACAGAAAATGGCGCCTCTTGAGACTTTGGTAAACCAGATTGGGTTTGTTAATTCTTTGGAATAAGGTTTTTCCGCTTTGATTTGATTATTATTGGAGAATGCATAGAGTTGAATTCGAGTGGAATTGTGAGTGTATTATGATAATAAATATGATGAGAAAACAATAGGTAATACAGGGAAGTGATAAATCGGGTAGATTTGTCGACGTTCCAACAGTAAGTGAAAGGGGTAGCTTGAAAAGGTGGGGAAGGCATTTCCAATCATTAGAATACTCTTCGAGTAAGGATAATGAGCAAACCAAGTAAAATGCCCGTAGAAGGCGGCCGTGGCCCAAAGCTCAGAGTCTATATTTAGTGCTAGGCAAAAACAATTTTAATAGGGATGTAGCCTGAGAAAGTTCGCGCCAGATAGCGCTCGTGTAGTACTGGGTAAGCGCAAGGCGATCGTCCTATGTTTCCCCCAGTCAGCTACGAGGAATGTATGGATTGTGACCGAGTTTTCTAAGCTAAAGTAAACTATATCTTCTCTAATTTTACTCCAAGACTATATTAATTAATTCTATAGGTATATCCTCTAATATATTATGAACGATTTTCAGCGTTTAAGCGTTAAACAGCTGTAAAATGAGCTACGGACTAGACGCGCTAAAACTAGTGGGAGGAGGAAAGAATTAGTAGGCTACAGCGGTAATAACAAAATTCTAACACGCTTTATTATTCAAATTATGAATAGGAGTCAGCATGCTTGAGTATTGTAGGCCTATATTGATAAATAGCCTATATCTCCATAAGACTTAAATCGTAAATAGAGATTTCCCGGTAAATGCATGTGAGATTTTCAAAGTGAAATGCCTTGTCCTGTTCGGATTCCACGTAAAGAGGAAGTCCTCTGTGCCTTATGATCTCTAGATTAACGGTCACGTAAAACTATAATCTTCCTTTTACAAATAGAGATTTAAATATTCACTGGCTCCCCTTGCTTATAGACTTCGATTCGTGTTTTTTGTTTTTTTGGTTGATAGCGTACATGAAACGGTCTTGTTTTAAGGTAAACATAATCAAAGAAAGTTGATACCGGTATTGTTTACCTCAAAATGCATCGCAACGTTTGGTTCTTTTGTAATTTGTCTATTTCTTAATACAAATCGTTTCCGTACCCCTTGGAAACGACTTAGGGGTACAGTATTTAAAAAGTTTGAGAATCCCTGTTTTAAGGCCATGAACTGTTTCCATTCATCTGGCTAACTTAGGCCTATGACTCAAGAATGTAGAAGTCAGTCACTACCGGTACCACATTCTCCGTCGGGCAGATGTAAGTTGACGATTAATTCTGATTTCAAGAAACCAACCATAATACGTTTTTGACTGTTAATGTTGTGACATTTATTCTTGAAGTATTTGTCCGAGTATTGATGCCTTTGAAAATGGGAGTCACAAATGTTACATTCACTTCTTCCTGTATATTGACGATTTCTTCCCGTACCGTACTTCAATGGAGATAATTTATTCAGATTCCGATATTGTAGGCTTATCGTGGTAAACTGGCTATTTTCTTGTGTATGGCCTCTTCCTTATTTTTGTTGTGTTCGTGGTCCACGGAAAAAGCGATGGAACAGTGCCCGGTTTTAATCTTGCTCTCTCACCTTCAAATACAAACGCATAAATTCATTGGTTGTTATCGATATGTCTATTCAGTTTATAGGTAGGAATTATTTCCCTTTGTAAATCACACTTGCCCAACACAGTTTTCGTGAAGTCATAGAGTTGAAAACGATGGGAACACACTTTAATATTTTTGGTCAGATTTTCTTCACCGAAATGTTTCCTTCTAATAGCATGTAACCATTTCTTCCTCATTTCTTTATTTTGTGAAAATTGGTGACACGAAATCGGATTTCCCTGATTTTTGCAAAGAGGAACACTGCAATAGCTCGGCATAGTCACAAAAATAGCAATTTAAACAACTTATATTCGTGGATATTAGCGGCATGGGAACACAGGAGACAAATGAAGAACGCCTTGCGCTTACCCAGTACAACAGCAGTGCGCTCTATCGGTGCTAGTTCTATACATCCCTATTGCTTTAAAATGATAGCACCTAAGGGTAATGTGACTAGCTTGACTAAAGGTCTCAGACCAATGAAAAACCACAAAACTACTGTAGGTAAAAACATGCAAAATGTCTTATTCTTAGTTTTATCTTTTCAATAGTAGATTAAGTAACATGTATCTTACTGACTAGAATGATTTCATACATTATAGAGCATGAAAGAGACTTGAGGTAACTCTACAGTAATTGTAATGATTAAGGATTTTGCAATCCTGGGCACAGGAAGTAACATGTATCTTACTGACTAGAATGATTTCATACATTATAGAGCATGAAAGAGACTTGAGGTAACTCTACAGTAATTGTAATGATTAAGGATTTTGCAATCCTGGGCACAGGAAGTGCTTAAGCATTAAATGAATACAATGCCTGAACGGCAAAGAAATGCTGAGACTAGCCCAAGAAGGCACTAAAATGATACAATGACGATTGAAAGGTGGGGTATAACCACCAGATTTTTAAGCAGAGCTATGTTCATGATATATTACAAATTTTGGGAGGGCGTCCTCAGACGAAGCCTCGAAGAGAAACAGAGAGAGAGAGAGAAAAAAAATTAACGTATAAATTAATTAGTCTATGTATGTTAGTAGCCGGCACAGTTCATATCCTCGCCGCTAGATAGGGGCTTCATTCATTCCATTCCTGACCCGGTCGGAGACTGGAAGCAGGCTGTGGATTTTCATTTTCATGTATGTTAGTAACTGGAAAAAAGGGAAGAGTAGTATAAGGGGATTTATTGTCTGCCCAATTTTCATTCACTCGCGACACGACCCGATTGAACGCACATATGTTTTGATGCACTGAGAGTTTATGAATTGTTCTATTTGTTTAATTTTCGTTGTTTTGAAGGTCATTATAGTTCGGTGGAGAGAGTTTTACAATTTAATGGTAGTTTAAGTAATTGCAGTTTCTAGTAAGACTTGCTTTATGTGGAAGTGACCCATTAAACGTTTTCACGAAGGCGTCACAACATTTGAATCGAAGAAAATGTTTCTAGACCTTTCTGGATGAGATTTCTAGTTTATATTGTAGTTTAGTTAGAATTTCATAAAGGCTAGGCTATTGTAGTTGACATAAGTTGATCTCCCACGAAGTCACATCCAAATGGGTAAACAGAGTTTTGTGGTTAGATTCCGTGGCACTTAATTGTTTGCAGTTAAGAGGTTTGCAAAAGATTCACTCGTTGGCCCGAACAAAGTTTCATCAATAAGTATTAAATCCCGCTGAGGACATTTATAAAAAAAATGGATGATTTGGCATTCAGCCATTACAGTCTTTAGTGATGATGAAGTCTAGCCAGCTAGATAAAAGGGCGATGAGTGTCTAAAACGACCTCATACCGAATTGATAGATTGAGTACTTAACTGTCCATGATGAGTTGTAGCAGGTTCGAGCGAGGTGGTTATTTAATCATTTTAAAATGTCGGGTGAACAAGAGCCACACGTGGAAAGATGGCAGACAAGCTGCCTACTTGCAATGAGTCAGACTGTAGAGTAAACGAGCTCACGTGAGGGTAGGGGAAGGTGGGGAAGAAGGTGTGACGTGAGACACGGATGATGCAACTTATGAAACAGAAACTTATTACAACTACAAAAATTATTTCTTGAAGTTGAGCCTAAGAAGTGATGTTCACAGGAGATAAAGCGAGAAGGTTGCTCTCTGGTGAAGACGAGCTGTACATGTAAGAATTCTTCAAGCGACTCGAACCAGGACCTTCTATACTACCGGACCTGACTCTGCAATCCAAGATGGACGCCGTATGTGGTGGTTGGACATCAAACGCATGACGTATGTCAGAATCTAACACAACGCAAAATAACATCATGACGTGATTTTGTCTGCTGTTAATTCATTTTATGGGCTTGGGACATCTTGGTCATCAGCCCCGTGGGTGTGGGTTGAATTCCTCCGATTATGTGATGACTGTAATAGTGTGTGTAGCTGTAGAAGGGACAGGGATGGGGAGGTGCCCCAGGAGTTTAAATAAGGTACTGCCGGAGTTCCATCAGGAAGATAATAAAATGATTAATGTTGAAGCCCACAGGAGAGATCTGCAGAATATCTTGTCTGAGTGGACATGGAAAGTTGTAACTGTTGCTGTAGGAATTTCAATTTCTTATTAGTACAAGTTATTCTTAAAATAAATGTGACCAACCAGGTGGTGAAGTTCTTGGTTGTCACTTACGTGGGTCCATATTCGATTCCTGACTGTCAAGAAATCTAATTCTAGTCTGAGGGTATGAGGGTAAGAACAGGGTGCACTCAGCCTAGTGAGGTAAACCGGGAAATGTCGGTTCGATTCTCCCCTTAGCCACCCAACAAGTGTTTTACCATGGGTTCCCTCACATACTGAAGATAAATGACTAGGTAATTCCTATCATAAGGTCACGACTGCCTTCTGTAAATCCATAAACAAGTAGGCTAGTCCTATTCATTCATTCATTCCTATTTATGAGATTAAATGGCACTCTGTAAAATACATAATATACCAGTAGACAATGAAGGCCTATTTGAGAATATAAATTAACACCACACATAAAAATCTACCTCCATGTAAATACTTATACATGTAAGATACGATAGCCATATTCAAATAATTAAATAGCACACTGCCGAATGAATCGATACAAAATATACTGGTACCAGTAGACAAACAGGCATATTTTATGCACATCTAACACACAAAAAGATTTGGCCTACCGTACATACGAGAAATAACTTCCATGTGAATCCATAAACATGTAGGCTAGTCCCATTGATAAGATAGCGGCTTCAGTGGCGTATTTGGTAGCATGCTGAACTGCTGTGCCCAAGATAGCAGGTTCGAACCTGGCCGAAGTCGTCGGATTTTTAAGAGCGTTAAAATCTTTCAGTATGCCTTCCTTCGGATATTTATGGCATATAAAAGATCCTTCCACAGACTAAACTTGTGTGAAGCTAAATTGTTAGGTTAGATTTCGTCGGAACTCTCTATCAAAGTTCCAACGTTCACGGCTAGGTATCATTGATATCTGGTAGCGAAACTTGGAACTACTTGAAATTGAACGGAATTTGTAGCTCACCCTAAGGGTTTCCTCTGGAAGTAGCTTTAGACTCAGGCGAGCCGAACATGTCCTCGGACACTCTCGGCACTAAAAGCCATACGATAAATAAATAATTGATAATATTAAATGACACTGTACCTGTACGGTACCAACTGCACTCGATGCAAAATATACTGACACTAGTAGACACGAAGATTTATTTGATGTATAGTTTTGTTCTTGTCCTAGGTACAGTTACAACTGAGCCATCTGCACAATGATAACAAGAATAACAAATTCAGGGACAAAATGTTTGACACAAACTGATGAATTAGCAGTCGGAGGAAAAGCATCACGTTGAATGCTTCATGTCTATTTATCCCTAACATCATGACGTGATTTTGTCTGCTGCTAATTCATTTTATGGGTTTGGGGCTTCTTGGTCATCAGCTCCGTGCAGTTGGGTGTGGGTTGAATTCCCCCGATGGGAAATTGGAAAATAAGCAACAATGGCGTATCTTTAAAATAAATGAATTTGCATCCAGTCACACTTGTGTTGTAACAGTTTCGAGGCATATCACCAGAATTTAGCATATGCACGGTGGGTAGATTATTAGCTTGTGAATAACCTAACCCCCAAGGGAAGATGATAAAGAAAAGGAAGTGGGTTTCGGACTGGAGAAAAAGGATGGAAAAATAGGAAGAGAGTCCAAAAGAAGTTATAATTTTAACTTTAAGTATACTCAAAGACAGCTGCCACTGCAAATCCGCTCTCCGATACCTAAAGTGGGTAAGGACCTGGGCGAAGCTAACGGGAAACGCAGCTGGAACTTGGTCTGTTCTCGAGAAAGCTGCTTTAGTGTATTCCCTCTCAAGCATACATATGCCTACTATGGGGAAGGGTGGTGGTCTGGCAAGACAAAGAGTAACGGATGTATTGTGTATCTGTTCAAAGGAGTTTGTTTCTAAACAGGTAATTTGAAGAATGCCAATAATTTGAATCGGCTTCGAGATTTTTAGTTTTTGAAATTGTAGAATTTCTAAAGAGCGACCAAATGCTTCCAAGAAGGATAGGGATAAAGCAATTATACCTTTGGGAATAATTTTGGTAAGTATACCAATAGTTGCATTTAGAAATGGCTAAGCTTTTACCCAGCAAGGCGCCGACTAAAAGTTTAGACAATGAGAAACACTTATATTTTGAAAAACCAACCATAAGTGTTGGAGAGAATCTCCACAAGCAGGAAGCTGGCGTAGCGAGCTATGCTTGCCTTACTGGCCAGTTAGAATTAGCTATTAAAGCTAAGAGAGACTTTACTAAGTTATCAACTAAGAGTTCTTGCTCAAATGCAACAAGTGGTGAAAGCCCTATCAATAGGTTTATTTGCATTAAGTGGGAAGAGTCAAGGAAGACAGGATCTTGCCTAACCGTTATGTTAGAGAAATGATAAAGCCAAAAAGAAATTTTGAATTTATTTAACAATGTTGGGTAGTAGTTTTGTAACAAATATATAATTTTGATTTCTATAAACAATTGGGGTCGCAGACCTCCGAAAACATCTAAAGCTTGCGCCAGGCAATTAACAATTCTTTTGGTTTCAAACCTTTTATATACTTTAAAATCTTCGTAAGATTTTGAAATGACGAAGATAAATAAATGACAAATTTAAAGATAACTAACGTAATTAAAGTTAGACAATAAATCAAGTACAAGGTGTGTACTTTAAGAATTTCTAGGTAAATATCTTAGAAAGAGTAACAACTTCGAAAGTAACAACAACAAAAAGCCGGAAGAATAAAATAGAAGTTTCTATAACTTCTTGTATAGATGCTGAATTACTTTTAATGATTATACAATAGGGCAGGTCACTTATTGTGAAACCTGAAGAGAAAAATCGAAAGGAAGTTTCTAGAACTCCTATGTTTAAGTAGGGATCACGAGACAAATGGGGCAAGTTTCCCTTTCGTGAAACCTCGAGATAACTCACTTATGAGTTGAAAGAATTGTATTCCCTTATTAGAAGGGAGAAAGAATATAATTTAAGGCGTGTACTAGACACGAAGTTTTACAGACATTAATTCGTTGTACATAAAGCAAGAGAGGGAGGGCACTTATTGAGAGTGACACCTCATTGAAAAAAGACCTAAAGTAACAATTTTATTATTTTGGTTTGTTAGTTAAGGGTTTGGGAAAGATCAAATGGGATTGTGGAGAAGTGTTCATGGCCGTATTTATTGTATTCGGACGAACGCGACGCGGATGAAAGGTTGAACAAGCACTGTTTTCACTATAGTCTGTTGATATAGATGAAAAGTTCACTGTAGTAGCACAAAAAGTTTATGGCAAAGAAGGTTATTGCAATGGTGGAAAATACCTAGTTACACTAGATTTGCGAGAGTCTATTGCTTGAGAAAGTTGTAGATTATAGTTGAATGCGCCAGAGAAAATCCCAACGGAGGATAAGGAAGATTCCTTAGTTTGAAAAAGTATTCTCATATGTGAGTGGAAAATACATGACAATATAACTGGTAGATAGAGTGCAGATTCTGGAAGGTTCCAGAGCAATCATGACTGAAGAATTGGGCAAAAGTTAGTCCAGCGGTGGAACGAGCTAAGTATATTATAGACAGTGGGTAATTTAATGGTATCCCACGTTGTGAGAAAATCTCTCATTTAATAAGCTTAAGAAATGCTGCTTCCTGTTAAGACTGGCTTAGATAGACAAAAGCCCAACATAGAAAATCCCGCGAAGGATGATTATTGCCCCAAATATAGAAATCTCACACTGCCTATAAGTTGATCATTAAAAAGCATGTAGCTATTTAAAATCAATTAAAATAAGTTGAAGAACGTAGAAGTAGTACTTAGCTTTGCTTCATGGCGAAGGCGATGTTCCCTTTGACGGTTGATACTAAAATTCTAACATGGCGTGGAATTTAAAAGTTTGCCTCTCGAGTTCAGGAGGCGAGCTTTAGTGGAGCTCTAACTGACTGGGTCGACTTCCGACGTACAAGTGAGACACGCTCAACGAAGCACGGAGGGACCAGGGAAGGAAAAAGAGTGGGGGTAGGAGACGAAAGGAATGCATATAAGAATAACCAACATTGAAACGTTAATTTCTCTTGATGAAATGATCTTCAAAGAGTTGATAGCAGGCAACACTAGCGCAGCCTGGAGGGTTAAAAAGTAGATGGAGTTCTTTTGATCACGGAGATGATAGCTGGCGATGGCGACGAGATCTGGTGGCCAGATTGATAAAGAAGTCCTCTTGTACAGGGAAGAATTGAGGAACTTCAGAGATTCGCTGCCAGATGAAGCTAGGTGGGTCATGGAAGATATATATCTAGAACAGACTCACAGGTAACATGAGAGACATAACCAACAAGGAGAAAACAGAAGATCACTGTTGGTGTTTGAGAAAAAAAATAGGAAGGGATGAACTATAGCAAAGAGAAGCAAAAGCTTACTCTATCTTACCGTGTATTCCAAAGAATACACCAAGCTGGGAGGATAAAACACCAACAGAGAACAAGACAAGCAATTAAAAGTTTAAAGGTAATGGAGCAATTAAAGACAGTGGTCTTATGATATGTCCGTTAGTGGTCAAGATCTTGGCTACCCTAACTCTCCCATCCCTTCCAGGATAACACTCGGTCACTCTACCAGAAATCCAGACCAAGGGAGGAGAAACATCCCTAACCAGGACCCCAAGTCCCCCACTTTGATATCGGGATTGGAAAGAAACCACTTCTGTCTCCGTTATAGGGAAGTTAAGTATTCCAAATTCCACCTCTTCCAGAAAGAATTGCGGAGGGCTTCAAGTTCACGCCAAACAATAGGTAAATTAGAATCCCTGTAAGAGTTGGGAAGGGGAGGAGGAGCAGAATGAGAAGTGCCTATAAGGAAGTGACCAGGTGTAAGTGGAAGCAGGTCATCAGGGCCATTAGAAAGCGGAATTAAAGGGCGAGAATTAACAACACCTTCAATCAGAACGGACAGCGAATTAAATTTTTCATAAGTCATAATGCGATTACCTTGAACTTTTCTTAAGTAACGTTTAGTGAGCTTTACGCAGGATTCCCACCTACCACCGTGATGAGGAGCGTAGGGAGGTATAAAACGCCATTTGAAACCCTTTGAGTAGGAAAAATTAGAAATCTGTTCCATGGCAGGAGAAGATGTGAGAGCTTTCTTCCACAAGGAAGCTGCGCCTTGAAAAGTGGAAGCGTTATCAGAGAACATCTCCGAAGGAATACCACGCCTAGCAGCGAAGCGAGAGACAGCTGATAAAAAGTAAGAAGTAGAGGCATTCGTTGCTAGTTCCAAATGGATCGCGCCAGTAACCATGCAAACAAAGAGAGAAACATAGAGCTTACCAAACAATTTGCGTTTAGCTTCAGGGGAGTTGCTTTGATATTGGAACGGACCCATATAGTCCACACCAGTTAGAGCAAATGGACGTATAGGAGAAGAGCGAAAGGAGGGCAGATCGCTCATTAATTGAGTATTGACTTTAGGTTTCGCTTTGAAGCAAGGAATGCACTTGTGAATTACAGAGGAAACTTCATGAATTCCATTAATAATCCAGTACTTTTCTCTTAAGAGGCAAAGCAGTGTGCGTGTACCAACATGCAGATTGCGATAATGAAAGTGACGTATGATTAAGGAAGTTACTTGATGTTTAGAAGGCAAAATAACAGGATGCTTTTTGTCCTCAGAAAGCAAAGATTACGAGAGCCTACCACCTACCCTGAGTAACCTATTGTCATCAAGGAACGGGGCTAAGGCACGATGACGACTGGATTTGGGAAGATCCTTTTTAGAGGAAAGTAAAGACAATTCAGAAGAAAAGGCTTCTTGCTGTGTTAGTTGCAAAACCTTAATGGTAGCGAGATTAAATTCATGATTGGTAAGGTGTGGTTTGGGGAGAAGAGGTTGGTCAACCACAAGATATTTCCATCTGAGAAGATAGGCAACAATTCGAATTAATTTGTGAAAAGAAGAATAGCGTGACAATAAGGGATGAGAAACGTTGGAAACAAGACACGAAGCAGTAGATTTAGATACTTTAGCGTCAGGCAAGTTGAAGTTTGTAGCTGGAGGTTTACAAGGCCAACAAGAAGAGTCTCCTATTAACCACGAGGGCCCATGCCAGTACAACTGGGAAGCTGCCAATTGAGAGAAATAATATCGGCAGAGTTGTCAGCGCTGGGCGCATGCCTCCATTGACATCCCGAAGAAAGAGTTTGAATTTTGGAAACCCTGTTTGCAACAAAAGTTTGCCAATGAGCGGGGTTCTTGGCGATCCAAGAAAGGGTGATCATGGAATCGCTCCAGAGATAGATTTGCGAGAATTCGACTTTTAATACTTCCCGTAATTTCTTAACAAGTTTTGCGGCCATGAGTGCAGCACACAATTCAAGCCTAGGCAAAGTGATAGTTTTAAGAGGAGCCACCTTCGATTTGGCACAAACAAGGTTGAAAACTGAAGATTCATTTAAGGAACCGCGATAAACCAAATATGCACAGCAACCGTAAGCTTTTTCGGAACTGTCCGCGAACACATGAAGGAAAAAAGATGCATTAGGATGAGCGTTCATTAAATTCCTGGGAATTTCAATAAGGGAAAGATCAAGCAAATTGCTGCGAAAAGAGAGCCATCTGTTAAGAAAAGGAAGGGGAACAGTGTCGTCTCATTCACATTTGAGCGTCCATAGCTCTTGCATGAAAAGTTTGGCTATAACGATAACTGGGGCAAGGAATTGAAGCGGATCAAATATTTTTGCAATTTCAGAGAGAATTTGTCTTATTGTGTTAGGGAGCTCTTCTGCGAGTGAAACTTTATAGATGAGAGTGTCAGTGCTAGTGCACCAATGAACTCCAAGAGTTTTTATGGATTCGGAGTTTCCAAAAATTTCGACGGAGGAGGGATCTACATCTTCAATAGGAAACTGGGAGAGAAACTCATGGGAGTTGGAATTCCACTTATGAAGTGGGAATCCTCCATTCTTTAGCAATGCCTGAAGTTCTAGTGACACGAAAAAAGCTTCCTCCACAGTGGGGAAGGACTGCAAGTAATCGTCAACATAGAATGAGGTAGTTAGAGCTTCAGAAGCTTTAGAATCAAATAAATGACCATCTTGAGAGGCTAACTAGTGTAGGGATCGGATAGCAAGGAAAGCGGAAGGTTTTAAGCCATAAGTAACCGTCTTTAAGCGAAATACCTTAATGGGCTTGTTGATTTCGTCGCGCCACAAGATTCTTTGGAGATCTCGTTGTTCAGGCTGAATTAAAACTTGACGGTACATCTGTTTTATATCCGCTATAACAGCTATGGGAAATAATCGAAAGTTTAAGAGTATAGCAGATAGATCTGACTGAATAGCAGGACCAGAGTAAAGAGTATCGTTATGACTGTTGCCATTAACGTCAGGTGATGAACCATTGAAAACAACTCGGATTTTATCCTTTACAAGAGGGTTCTTCCACACGGGATGATGATTTAAGAAAACCGTTTCAATTGGGGGGTGCAATTCGTCATCAGATTTGTTAACAACTTCCATATGATCTAAGCTTTCATACTCATCCATAAAATCAGTATACTGCTGTTTAACGAGAGGTTCTTTCTTGAATTTGCTCTCGATAGCAAAGAGAGCTTTTCGAGCTTTGGGTTGAGAGTTAATAAGTTTAGGGGGATTATGTAATCTTGGCATCCGAACAATGAACCGGCCATCAGAAGAACGAGTGGTGGTGTTCAGGAAAAGTTGCTCACAGAATTCGTTTTCTGAAGAGGTCCCGTTAGGAGAATCAACGCTTTCGAGCTTCCAGAAATGTTCCAAGTCAGTATTAGCGAAATAACATTGCGATGCGGGTTGGGGAGAATAATGAGGAAGTTGACCGGTGACGATCCATCCAAAATTAGTGTCTCTGGCAACCACGTTTGAGGATAACTTGCGAACCTGTTTACGAAGGCAATTCCAGAAAACATTGGCACTAAAGAGTATGTCAATGGGGTTTTGTACATTGAACAGAGGATCGGCTAGCCTTAAATGCGAGGGAATGTTTAACCCTGAAATATCCACAGAGTGACTTGGAGTATCTTCTCCTATGTTACTGAGAATGAGACAATTCAGTTTGAGAAAGTTGTTTCTGTGACAAATGTATCTTATGGTTAGCTTTGAGAACTGTAACGCTTGCGATTTTGAGCTGTTAATGCCCGATACGTTAATAGAAGTGGGGTTTACAAGTAGGCCTAGTTTTCTAATCAAAGAATTATACACAAAATCATGAGTTGCCGCTGAATCAAGAAGACCGCGTGCAAGGACCCAGTTGCCAAAGTTATCCTGAACTTCGATTTGGACAGTAGACAATAGTACTTGAGCTCTACGTATGGACTTGGCATTTTGAATGTAAGACGAAGCATTGGAACTGTTAGCATTGTCACTTTTCTGAGAAGTAGATGCGGTCGATGACCTTGCTTGATCATGACGATGTAGTAAAGTGTGATGAGCATTTTCACAATGGAAGCAAGGTCTTGTGGACTTGCAATTTGAAGCAGTATGCGTGGGTCCTCGGCAGTTGAAGCAATGTTTATTCTGGGAAACTAATTTTCTTCTGTCGTCGACTGACAGTTCTTTAAAAGATTTACATAGATATAAGGCATGGGAATCTTTACAAAGTATGCACTTTAATGGTTCATTTAAACTCTTGCGGGGTTCGCTTTGAGTGCTTAATACGATAGAACTAGCAATACGGCGTTCACTAGACCTAGTTGGGTAACCAGTGGTGTTTGACTTTAGTTTAGATGAGCTGGACCCTGGTTTTTGGGTACTAGACGCCAAGCGTTCGCTTTTAGGTTTAAGAGACATTGATTCAAATTTAGAACTCGGGGATGAGGGTTCACTTTGATTAGCTAAAGCAGTTAAGAGTTGGCATCTAGCATTTATGAAAGTGACTAAATGCTCGTAAGAGTAATCGTCTTCTCTGGAAAGTTCAATCTCCCAAGTTTTAGGGTAGCAACATCGACTTTAGACACCACTAAATGTATTAAGAAAGTGTCCCAGTGTTCAGTGGGTTGATCCAATTGGGACAAAGCTTTAACGTGAAGTTGTGTAGTATCAATGAGAGTACGCAAACTAGTGACGTCATTGTGCTGTGACGCGGGTAAGTTAAATAGAGCCTTCATATGGCGTTGAATACGTAACCGTGAATTACCGTATCTTTCTTTCAATAAGTTAAAGGCAATGGGGTAGATTTCGGCACTTAATGGGAGTGCTTCAACTAACTGCAGAGCTTGACCTCGGAGGATAGATCTCAAATAATGAAACTTGTAGGTGACTTGAATGTCTTCATTGTCATGAACAAGAGAACAAAATAATTCATAGAAAGAATCCCAAGTAGATTCGTCTCCAGAGAAGTGGGGTAAATCAATCTTAGGTAGAATTGGTTTGGGCATGTGAGTACCATCGCGAGAAGAGTTTTGTTGTTCGTGAAGGGAACCAAGAACAGAACCGTCTTTTTTCTGTTCTTCTTCGAGTTGGCGTATTATTTTGAAAGCAGAACCTATACCTTCATAATATTAGTTTTCTACTTCGACTCGATCTTCAGTTTGATTGAGCATACAAGTTTCGATTTAAGTTTGGATGTTACAATAATTTTCATATGAACGTTCAAAAACCTTTACACGATGTTTTAACAAATCTAATTGAGCTTCTGAGGGATCTAGCTCTTTGATGTATTTTCTGAATCGGGTAATTTGCCCTTTATAGGATGCTCGTTTAGAAGTAAGTTTTTCATCCTTATCCTTTTCTGTAGGAGCCATGACAAAATAGGTAAATTAAAGTATAACTTACGAAACTGTGAAACTTTGGAAATGCTGTCAGGCTGGCAGCAGCAAATAAGTTGAAAGAAAGGGACACACCAAAGGAGACAGGAGCGGCCTCTTTCCACTTCACAGGCTTTGCACGGTGTAGTTATAGCTGAAAAATTCAAAGAAGATATTAATGATTTGCAAAATATTGTCAAATAACCCTTGACAAAATAGAAAATGTCATAAATGGACTCTCTCGGGTTTCTGGGACCAAATTTTGGGTAGATTATTAGCTTGGGAATAACCTAACCCCCAAGGGAAGATGATAAAGAAAAGGAAGTGGGTTTCGGACTGGAGAAAAAGGATGGAAAAATAGGAAGAGAGTCCAAAAGTAGTTATAATTTTAACTTTAAGTATACTCAAAGACAGCTGCCACTGCAAATCCGCTCTCCGATACCTAAAGTGGGTAAGGACCTGGGCGAAGCTAACGGGAAACGCAGCTGGAACTTGGTCTGTTCTCGAGAAAGCTGCTTTAGTGTATTCCCTCTCAAGCATACATATGCCTACTATGGGGAAGGGTGGTGGTCTGGCAAGACAAAGAGTAACGGATGTATTGTGTATCTGTTCAAAGGAGTTTGTTTCTAAACAGGTAATTTGAAGAATGCCAATAATTTGAATCGGCTTCGAGATTTTTAGTTTTTGAAATTGTAGAATTTCTAAAGAGCGACCAAATGCTTCCAAGAAGGATAGGGATAAAGCAATTATACCTTTGGGAATAATTTTGGTAAGTATACCAATAGTTGCATTTAGAAATGGCTAAGCTTTTACCCAGCAAGGCGCCGACTAAAAGTTTAGACAATGAGAAACACTTATATTTTGAAAAACCAACCATAAGTGTTGGAGAGAATCTCCACAAGCAGGAAGCTGGCGTAGCGAGCTATGCTTGCCTTACTGGCCAGTTAGAATTAGCTATTAAAGCTAAGAGAGACTTTACTAAGTTATCAACTAAGAGTTCTTGCTCAAATGCAACAAGTGGTGAAAGCCCTATCAATAGATTTATTTGCATTAAGTGGGAAGAGTCAAGGAAGACAGGATCTTACCTAACCGTTATGTTAGAGAAATGATAAAGCCAAAAAGAAATTTTGAATTTATTTAACAATGTTGGGTAGTAGTTTTGTAACAAATATATAATTTTGATTTCTATAAACAATTGGGGTCGCAGACCTCCGAAAACATCTAAAGCTTGCGCCAGGCAATTAACAATTCTTTTGGTTTCAAACCTTTTATATACTTTAAAATCTTCGTAAGATTTTGAAATGGCGAAGATAAATAAATGAAAAATTTAAAGATAATTAACGTAATTAAAGTTAGACAATAAATCAAGTACAAGGTGTGTACTTTAAGAATTTCTAGGTAAATATCTTAGAAAGAGTAACAACTTCGAAAGTAACAACAACAAAAAGCAGGAAGAATAAAATAGAAGTTTCTATAACTTCTTGTATTGATGCTGAATTACTTTTAATGATTATACAATAGGGCAGGTCACTTATTGTGAAACCTGAAGAGAAAAATCGAAAGGAAGTTTCTAGAACTCCTATGTTTAAGTAGGGATCACGAGACAAATGGGGCAAGTTTCCCTTTCATGAAAACTAGAGATAACTCACTTATGAGTTGAAAGAATTGTATTCCCTAATTAGAAGGGAGAAACAATATAATTTAAGGCGTATACTAGACACGAAGTTTTACAGACATTAATTCGTTGTACATAAAGCAAGAGAGGGAGGGCACTTATTGAGAGTGACACCTCATTGAAAAAAGACCTAAAGTAACAATTTTATTATTTTAGTTTGTTAGTAAAGGGTTTGGGAAAGATCAAATGGGATTGTGGAAAAGTGTTCATGGCCGTATTTATTGTATTCGGACGAACGCGACGCGGATGAAAGGTTGAACAAGCACTGCTTTCACTATAGTCTGTTGATATAGATGAAAAGTTCACTGTAGTAGCACAAAAAGTTTATGGCAAAGAAGGTTATTGCAATGGTGGAAAATACCTAGTTACACTAGATTTGCGAGAGTCTATTGCTTGAGAAAGTTGTAGATTATAGTTGAATGCGCCAGAGAAAATCCCAACGGAGGAAGAAAAAATAGATATTGATTAGCAGTTCATAAGGAAGATTCCTTAGTTTGAAAAAGTATTCCCATATGTGAGTGGAAAATACATGACAGTATAACTGGTAGATAGAGTCCAGATTCTGGAAGGTTCCAGAGCAATCATGACTGAAGAATTGGGCAAAAGTTAGTCCAGTGGTGGAACGAGCTAAGTATTTTATAGACAGTGGGTAATTTAATGGTATCCCACGTTGTGAGAAAATCTCTCATTTAATAAGCATAAGAAATGCTGCTTCCTGTTAAGATTGGCTTAGATAGACAAAAGCCCAACATAGAGAATCCCGCGATGGATGATTATTGCCCCAAATATAGAAATCTCACACTGCCTATAAAATGGTCATTAAAAAGCATGTAGCTATTTAAAATCAATTAAAATAAGTTGAAGAACGTAGAAGTAGTACTTAGCTTTGCTTCATGGCGAAGGCGATGTTCCCTTTGACGGTTGATACTAAAATTCTAACATGGCGTAGAATTTAAAAGTTTGCCTCTCGAGTTGAGGAGGCGAGCTTTAGTGGAGCTCTACTGACTGGGTCGACTTCCGACGTACAAGTGAGACACGCTCAACGAAGCACGGAGGGACCAGGGAATGAAAAAGAGTGGGGGTAGGAGACAAAAGGAATGCATATAAGAATAACCAACATTGAAACGTTAATTTCTCTTGATGAAATGATCTTCAAAGAGTTGATAGCAGGCAACACTAGCGCAGCCTGGAGGGTTAGAAAGTAGATGGATT
The DNA here is from genome assembly GCA_946902985.2 of Meconema thalassinum. Classification (NCBI taxonomy): domain Eukaryota; kingdom Metazoa; phylum Arthropoda; class Insecta; order Orthoptera; family Tettigoniidae; genus Meconema; species Meconema thalassinum. The sequence continues at coordinate 594,704,159 of OX336388.2, read as the reverse complement.
CTTTTGATCACGGAGATGATAGCTGGCGATGGCGACGAGATCTGGTGGCCAGATAGATAATGAAGTCCTCTTGTACAGGGAAGAATTGAGGAACTTCAGAAATTCGCTGCCAGATGAAGCTAGGTGGGTCATGGAAGATATATATCTAGAACAGACTCACAGGTAACATGAGAGACATAACCAACAAGGTGGAAACAGAGGATCACTGTTGGTGTTTGAGAAAAAAAGGAAGGGATGAACTATAGCAAAGAGAAGCAAAAGCTTACTCTATCTTAACGTGTATTCCAAAGAATACACCACACGGGTAAGCCTAGTGGTAGTTTATAAAAACAGGAATCCACATCAAGTACGTGATAAGATGGATATCCTTGAACTAGCAGGCGTATAACTGGATGAGTGGACACTGCAGCCAATTTAATATGTAGGTTATGTTCCTGCGTAATCAATTTTCAGATCTTCTCAGACCTAAAAATGGAATACGTTAATTATTACTATGCTTGCTCATAATGAATTACCATTACTAATAATTTATAAACCCTAAACAGAATAATAAGTATACCAACTTACCCATTGCTTGGCAGTAGAATTGAGGGTATCACAAGGGAGCGGAAGGCACCAGTATCTCGTTTTTATGAAGCACTAATGCAGACATTTACTTACACGAACGTGCAATATCATTAATCAATAAGCACAGATAATCAAGGAAGACGATTGCTAAGCGAAATTATTCACACCACTATCACATCGTAAAACCACACAACACATAAACAAAGTAAGTCCCCCAAGGTCGTCAGCCATGTTTCCTCTGTCCTGCCGCCAGTGTCAGGTCCGGTAGTTATAGAAGGTCCTGCTCGAACCCATTATATTAGGTACTTTGCCGTAAGGAGCACTGCAGAAAGATGCCTGTAGTAGCTGCTAAGCAAGGACAAAACATCTCAAACTTGAAACACACTTGCAGAAAACTTAAGAGAATACACAACGGGATAGAATCACGAAAAAGTGTGTTAGTGGTTTGCACGGAAGATAAAATCAAAGAGAACCCAATATGGGTTTAAATTACTAAACCTGGCAACGTATATTCAGAAGGAATATACCACCGTGGGAGCCCTCAACTACAAGAATGTGACTTCGACAAAGAGATCAGTGTTGGCCAATGTAGCTTCCATTTATGATCCATTGGGACTCCTAGGGCCTGTAATTGTTCAGTGCAAGTTGTTTATACAGGTCCTTTGCAATAACACCTCGATTGGGATGGTAAATTGCCCTCAGAACTTGACACACAATGGAAGGAGATACATCAGCAGCTTCCTAAACCAAATGAGATTCGTGTACCATGGAAAGTGACGGCAGACGGCATGAATGCCAATGTTGAACTTCACGGATTTGCTGATGCTTCAGAAAGAGCCTATGGTACCTGCGCTTACCTACGTTGCACCAACTCCTATGGAACAATCTCCGTTTATTTACTTTGCTCAAAATCTAGAGTAGGCCCTTTGAAGCAAGTGTCGCTCCCAAGACTGGAGTTGAATGGTGCACGCCTTCTGAGCAGGCTAATGGAAAGGATGATTGAGGCCCTTAATCTACATTCATGTCGACGATATTACTGGACAGACTCCACTGTCGTTCTAGCCTGGATTGCAGGTAGCTCCTCAACCTGGAAAACATATGTGGCCAACAGGGTGTCGGAAATTCACCAACTGACTTCTCAGCAAGATTAGAACCATGTCTCATAAAGCAGGATGCAGCAGCAAGACGGCATGGACCTTTGATTACTGCCGAACTTCGTGAAAGTCTGACAGCTATCATCCGCATCATTCAGCGCTGCTCGTACAGTCAGGAGATTCACAATTTACATCAATGAAACGCAGTGTCACTTCAGAGCAAACTTCTTACTCTGCACCCCTTCCTGGATAGTTTAATAAGAATAATATCGTATGGCCTCGGGTGCCAGAGGGTACTTGCATCACATGCGTGACGTAAATTTTAGTCGCCTTTCAAAAATCACTTACAACGGCCAGGATCGAACCTGCAAGCTTGGGGTTAGTAGACTGACAAGTTAACCATTCACCGACCGTGGCAAGCTTCCCGGATAGTGACAACCTATTGAGGGTGGGCGGCAGGCTGGAGAATGCTGAAGCATAATTTGAACAAAAACATCCTTTGATACTGCCACCTAAGCATCCTGTCACAAGATTGCTTATTTGGAATGAGCACATATGACTTTTGCACGCAGGAAGCCAACTTATCTTAGCCTCGTTGCGGCAACGGTGGTGGATAACCAATGGCCGATCTGTTATCAGGCAAGTGATCCGCAGCTGTGTAACATGCTTCCGAGCGAAAACCAATGACACCAGTCAACTCATGGGGCAGTTGCCTAAGTCTAAAGTCACCCATAGCAAGCCGTTTTCTTATTGTGGTGTGGATAATGGAGGACCGCTGCATGTGAAATCTGGAAGCCCACGAAGTACAATCCAGAAGAAATGCTATGTAGCATTGTTTGTATGCATGGTGACCAAGGTAGCACACATTGAGGCCGTCAGCGACCTACACACGCCTTCACCGGAGCAAGAAGAAAATTAGACGAAATGTCGCGCTTCGGCAGAATAGAAGACCATCAAACTACCGTATCGAACTTCACAGCTGAAGAAGGAATTCATGGGCATCACATACCTCCTAACTCCCCTCACTTCGGAGGACTGTGGGAAGCAGGTATAAAATCAGTAAAGCACCACATGAAGAAAGTTGCTGGTAACACTGTGCTAAGTTTCGAAGAATTGACCACACTGCTCACACAAATTGAGGCAAGCTTGAATTCGAGACCCATTATCCCAACACCCAACAGTTCTGATGAGTATGCGTTCCTCACCCCAGGTCACTTCTTGACTGGCAAACCTTAAGTGTATTTCCCTGAACCAGATTGTCTCTTAGGGCATAATCACGGCTGTCAAGACGGCAAATGGTTCAGCGATGCCGACGACTCATCTGGAAGCGCTGGTCAACTGACTACCGGTACTTGGGCCAGCTCCAGCAGCGTTCCAAGTGGTTCCACAACCAACCCAACTTCAAAGTAGGAAGGCTGGTGCTCCTGAAAGAAGGTAGGAGTGCTCCTCCCCCCAGTATTTTCACGTACTTCTACCAATCTTTATAATTTGTCTGACAAATTAGATGGGCGGCATGTACGATGTTACGCCCTGGACTAAAGGTGGTTCACCCAGTGCCCACGGACGGCAGCGCCCGCAGCAGATTCGGAAGTCTATGGCCATTCTTGTGTGGGATCTTGTATTCTATGGGATCACAGAGTTCATTGGCGTAGTTCATCAGATGTTTTCCTTGTTCATAAGTTATTAGTCTGTACTGTCCGTCCACCAGCTCATGGTCTTAGGGGACTGAAGGGGAGAGGAGAGACATTCCAGCTGCGTTGATTGATTGGACGTGACGCTGCAGGTGCTGCCAACTCAGCACCGATGTTATTCACGCTATGGTTACTCACTGCTACTTTCGTTTATTTTCAAGTGTGAAATCGTACGGGTCAGTAGTAGGTTGGCACTATTGTCGTTCGCGCAGAGGCCAGCTGTCTCCAGCTGACTCATTGCATTCCTGCCACGGACCTTAAGCGGGTGGACGGACAGTATATGAGTTTTTTTTAGCTGCTACCAGAGAGATGTTAAACCAATAACATTGACGTTACAACACAAATTCACTTACTGAACATAGCCTACGTCATAATATTACGTTTCTATCTCAATGCATATTATACATTTGGATTTTTCTTCTTACATATTAATAAAGAGCGCAATGTTCAGAGGGATGTACCGTACATGCTGCGAGTTGGTACAATATGCTAGCTACGAAATTGTCTGCCCTCTACCGGTACACTTTAACACCCCTCCCTACACCCACCCACCTAGCTACATTCACGGTCGTATCGCCGTCTCGTCACAGCATTCGTGTGCCTCAAGTCTAGGAAATTCCCATGGCCCCTCTGTCACCTCGCCCCTCTGAAGAGTTTGGGATGAGGTTAAGGAGTCAGGAAGAGGAAGCATGTGGCAACACTGTGTTGCCCACATCTCACAATATGTTCCCAGCACTTCCTTGCGACCATTGTTGCGAGAGGCTCCTACTGTTGCGAAAGTGAACAACAAGGCGAGAGAACTGCTTGGTTGCGACATAAGCGCAATTACCACGGAAGGACTATCAAGACGTCTACGACCCAAGGAGAATGTTTACTAGTGGGGCACGTGACCGTGTGCCCCTGTTCTAAAACCGCCTCTGGTGCATCAGAATGTTGCAAACATGTTTTATCCCTGCTTCTTTTCTGTCACAGATAATAAGCGCCTATTAGTCCATTATTATTAGACTTCTTCTTCTTCTTTCTTCGTTTAGGCCAGCTATGGACCACGTCATTTCAACTGCTTCCGTCTTTGGGTCTTGATCTTAGCCCAGTGTTCACGCATTCGCTGCCTGTGAGACTCCTTTCTTTCTTCAGACCACTTCTTGCCGGTTTTTAGTTTCGCTTTTTCTTGGAATTGGTGGTGTGCTTCAAGCTTTTCCTTCAAAAGATCACGTACCATAATGTCTGTGTGGGGGATCCCTACTTCTTGCAAATCCTTTTCTACCTCACAAAACCAGGAGCCCTTGTTTTTTGTTTTTGTTTTGACAATTGGTAAATATCCGATTGGCGATTCTCTCGCGTTGCATACGAGTTAAGAGGCCATAGAAAGATATTCTTCTCTTCCGAATTACTTGAGATATCCTTTCTACATGATGGTACAGCTCATTGTTATGCCGTCTCCTGTAATCACCATCGTCTCTCAACGGCCCTAAGATCTTCCTCAGGATCTTCCTTTCCTTTGCTTCCAATTTCTCAACCATACCCTTCCTATTCATGGCCAGACATTCTGCTGCGTACAGCGCCTCAGGTCGGATACTGTACGATAGTGTCTTACAGTAGTTTGGCATTGCGGGACACTGTTCGCTTGTTGTACACTCCTTTCGTTAGCTGGTAGGCCACTTCCATCATGTTCATTCTTGATGTGAAGGCTTCCTTCTCTGATATGTTGGGCTCGATCCACTCCCCTAGGTAGTTAAACTTTTTTGCCTGACAGATCTTTCCATGCTCAACATTTAATTCTTTGACTGCAGGGCTAATGTTAGTTATAAACTCGGGCTTCTCAAAAGAAATTTGTAAGCCTGCCTTTGCCGCTTGTATTCTGAGTTGGTTGACTTGTTTTGCGGCTGTGTTTAGGGAATCAGAAAAGATTGCTAGATCATCTGCGAAAGCTAGGCAGTCAATTGTCAGGTCGAAGCTCCTGCAGCTCATTCTGACACCATTTTCTAACACTTCCTTACCCATCTCCTTGCGCCATCCACGAGTTACTTTCTCCAGTACACAGTTGAAAAGTAAAGGTGACAGTCCATCTTCCTGCCTCACACCCGTCCTGATTTTGAAAGCGTCCGAAATTTCCCCTCTAAATTTCACTCTGGAGTTTGTGTTAGCCAAGGTCTGCTGGATAATTGCTCGTGTTTTGTCGTCCAAACCCATTTCTTTTAAGATTTGGAAGAGTGTGATTCTATCAATAGAGTCATAGGCTTTCTTGAAATCGACGAAGACAACTACGAACTTCCTGTTTCTGAGCTTCAAATATGAAAGAACAAATTTAAGATTCATGATCTGTTCTGCACATGAACGACCTTTCCTGAACCCTCCTTGATATTCTCCCAACTGAAAGTCAAGTTGTTCCTCTTCCAAGGTCTGAAGGGCTTTGGAGAGAATTTTGTACGTTGTTATGAGGGGGGAAATGCCACGATAGATGTTGACGTCTGTATTGTCACCTTTCTTATGAAGAGGGTGAATCAAAACTGATGTCCAGTCACTAGGGAGTTCCTCGGCTTCCCATATCTCCTGGATAATTTCAGTGAGTTTACTAATTGCCTTATCACTTGCGTACTTCCAGAGTTCAGCTATTATGCCATCCTCAACTGGTGCTTAGTTGTTCTTTAATGAATGAATTATCTGCGTGATTTCCTCTTTTGTTGGTAGAGAAGAGTCTGGGTTAGGGTGGGTCGTTTCATCAAAGGTGAATTGGGATTGTGGAGCTTCACAGTTAAGAAGAGATTCAAAGTAATTTGCAAGGATCTGGCAATTGTCCTTGTCATTGAAGGCTAGTTTCCCTGCATGATCTCTAAAGTTTAGGCTTGGAGGAGTAAATTTACTCAGATTACGCTTAAACGTTCTATAAAATCCCGAGTACTATTTTTGATGAAGTCCTGTTCAATCTGCATAAGCTGGTTTTTGTAAAACATCCCCTTTACATCACGGATGACTTTTGCTGCATGTTTTCTCGATGCCAAGAAGTCATTGTAGCTATTTTGATCCCTGTGTGAGTTCCACCTTTGCCATCAAAATCTTCTTTGTTTTATAACTTCATCGCAATCATGATTCCACCAAGGATGTTTTCTTGCTTTTATTAATGGAACTGTATCTGTTGCAGTTTCAACCATGGCTTCTCTAAGTTGCTCCCAGTTCTCTGGATCCAGGGATTCCAGTTTCTGTGTGAATCTTGAGTGGTTTTAAGCTTTTCAGTGTCAAATTTCCCAGTCCTTGACACTAGAACCCTCCTGGTGTTTCTCGGGATAAACCTAACTTTAATTTTTAGAGGTAGTAATTTGAGTCGAGATTTGCACTTCTCAGGATTTTTACATTCTGAATTTCTCGTGTTGCTTTCCGCGCAATTGCGACGTGATCAATTTGAAACTCTCCAACATTAGGGTTTGGGGATGCAATTCGTTATTCCTGTAGGGGTCCGGGCGGGGACACAAAGAGCCCGCCGATGAGCCAGCTTGGTGTCGTAGGCGAAACCCCACACAAGACACGGCACAAACCTATAAGAATTGCTGTGTTTTAATTCACCGGCCGCGAAAGCCAATATACCATCTTTTTGGAAGCCATCATAGGGAGGTTAAGGCTGCTTGAGCTTTTAGTTTTCGCAGTAAAGTAGTGCAGTTGCACTCTATATAAAGCGAGGTGGCGCGCAGTTCGTCACTCCTGTGGGGGTCCGGGCGGGGACATCAAGGGCCCGCCGATGAGCCAGCTTGGTGTCCTAGGCGAAACCCCACACAAGACACGGCACAAACCTATACGAATTGCTGTGTTTTTTAATTCACCGGCCGTGAAAGCCAATATACCATCTTTTTGGAAGCCTTCATAGGGATGTTAAGGCTGCTTGAGCATTTAGTTCTCGCAGTAAATTAGTGCAGTTACACTCTATATAAAGGGGGGTAGCGCGCAGTTCGTTACTCCTGTGGGGATCCGGGCGGGGACACCAAGAGCCCGCTGATGAGCCAGCTTGGTGTACTAGGCGAAACCCCACACAAGACACGGCACAAACCTATAAGAATTGCTGTGTTTTAATTCACCGGCCGTGAAAGCCAATATATGGGTACCATCTTTTTGGAAGCCTTCATAGGGAGGTTAAGGCTGCTTGAGCTTTTAGTTCTCACAGTAAAGTAGTGCAGTTGCACTCTATATAAAGGGAGGTAACGCGCAGTTCGTTACTCCTGTTTTTGCTGAGGATTAACACTACCTAAGGGAAGATGATAAGAGAGAAAAGGAGATAGGTTTCAGCATAGAGACGAGTAGTGGTAGATAGGATGAGAATCCAACACAAAAAATTAAGTAAATGTATATATAAAAAGGAATTTAGCCGTGCAAACCGTATGAAATGTCTAATTTTAGTGGGGACTCGCACAAGGCAAGCGGAGAGCGCAGCATGAATAGAGGTTGCCTGCAAGCGCTTGCGAAGTGCTCTTTCCCTCCCGAGCCGATATTCCAGTACTATGGGGACGGGTGGTAGTCTGGTAAGACAAAGTAAGCTAAAGGAAAACGATTTACCGTTTTTTCCTTCAAAAGGGTTAGAGTTTGTTGAACGTTTTGAAAGGCTGAAATAATTTGAATTTGGAGTGGTAATTTTATTTCTGGGCAGTGTTGGATCTCTGGCAAACCAATCGAATGCTCCCAGAGAGTGAAGAGACAAAGTGGTTTTAATCATTATAGCGATGTTTTTTTTTTTTTGCGAAAATCTTACACGAATACCAATTGTTGCACTTAAGGAAAAGTTAGCTTTTACCCAGCAAGATGCCGATTAAAAGTTTAGAATAGAGGAAGACCTCAAACCTAACTCAAACAAAACTTACATTTTGAAAACAAACCATAAATCAGAGAGAAAATCTCTACAAGTAGGAAGCTTGCGGAGTTAGCTATACTTGCCTAAATGGCTTGTTAGAATTGGCTATGAAAACCAAGAGAAACGTTGAAAATGTTGTTACTTGAAGTTTTAGTTTAAATGCAACAAGTAGTAAAGACTTTATTGTTTGAGGAATGATACGATTTCGTAATGAGGGCTTAAGCTTAGAGGAAGAATCAGGGATGAGAAGGTCCTACCTAATCTTGATTCTAGCCAGAAAGATAAAGCAAAAAATAGAAATAATTTATTTAACAATAAATATAAAAGTTAGAAAATTAACAATGGTTAGATTGGGTTTTTATTTTTTGAATTGGAAGAACTTTCTCTTTGTTTAGTTCTACAAACATTTTAGAAAAGGAACCTTGTAGTTTAACGTGACCGTTAATCTCGAGATCATGAGCCACGGGACCTCCTTTTTACGTGGAATCCGAACCACAGGACATGGCATTTCACTTCGAAAATCTCACATGCATTGACCGGGAATCGAACCCGGACCGCCTTGGTGAGAGGCATACAGCTAGACCGCTGAGCCACCACGCCCCCCCCCCCCCAAACATTTTGAGAGTCTCGGACCCAATAATAAGAGGTTTACAATTTATAAACAATATTAAATGGAGTACGAGTTTCGAACCTAATAAAGCACTAAAATCTTACAAAGATTTTAAAAAGTGTACTTACGATTAAGGAATTTGAAGTTTGTAACGATAATTGTAAAGCAATTTTAACTTTGAAAGCTTAATGGGTATGATTCAAGCACTTTTAGAATGCCCTTATGGCATTCGAAAAGGCTATAAACAAATATATTAGATTCCTGATTGAAACAGGAAAAGAAGAAAAAGCTACAAGCGGATATTACCGCTATTTTTAAATAGAAATTACTGTACTAGAGGTAATATACAAAAATGCACAGGTCGCATTAACGGAGCCTGGATTACAATTAGTTAACTCCTTTATAATTAGAAAAATTACGATTCCCTAATTTCAGAAGGGAAAGATACACATTAAAATGTGGACTAGCCACAGTAACACAGAATGAATGTATGGTAAATCCAACAAATTGGGAGGGTGCCTCTATGGGCTAAGCCTCGTGGAAAAAGAAAGAACCCATTAGTTAAATTTAATTTTGTTTAGTAAAAGGTATTTGGGAAAGAGAAATAGGAACTTTAGGAAAAAGTCCTGGCCAGATTTATTCTCTCTCAACCGAACGCGGCGCGAAAGATATTTAGCACACGGCAATTCGAAGCACTGATAGTTTTTGATGAGTTGAAAAACTTCACTATCGTAGTGTATGTAGGTTCGTTGAACAAGAGAAAGTTATTGCAGTTGTGGAGGACACTTAGTGTAATTTGAGCTTGAATCAGTTTATTGCGTTGGAAAGTTTATGGATTGCAGTTAAATGATGCAATGAAGTTCCTACGGTAGAAAGCAAATTAGTTGTTGACCAGCAGTTAATGTAATATGAATTCCTCGGTGAGGAAAAGTATTCCCATATTTTGGCGTGGATAATACTAGATTGCTTGAACAGTAGAAAGATCGGTTGACATAGAAAGCTCTGGAGCAATGATGACAGTTAAATGGGGTAAGAGATCCCGCGGTGGAAAGCTAAGTTTTATAGACAGTGGTTAATTTAACATGAATCCATCGGTGTGGGAAGGTATTCCCATTTAATTTTTACAAGAAGTACTGATTTACATGTTTTAAAGCCAGCTTAGATAGCTAAAGCATGACCAGAAAAATCCCTCGAAGACGGTTATTGCACAATAGTTAGCAATTCCACACACAGTCTATAAATGTAAATTAAAAAGCATTTAGCTCTTTAAAAACCATTAAAATATGTTTAAAAACATTGAAGTTTTGTACTTAGCTTTCTTTTCATGTAGAGCAGGCGATGGTTCCTGGTTACGGTTGGTTTAAAAAATTGACATGGGGTCTAGTTTAAAATGTCTCTCGAGGACAGGAAACTAGCCCGAGGAAGGGATCCAAACTGTACGTGTGACGACTGAAGCAGAAGTGAGAACGAGCGATTCCGCACACGATAGAGGTAGGTAGGCAAGGGGAAAGAGAAGGGGAAACAAGGGAGAGGGGGTATAAGACAAGAGAGTATATAACAGAATGTACATATTATGACAAAGAAAAAAATATTTTATAAAAATATTTTTCTTCACGGAGCGGTGTTCATGGAGATGTTAGCTGGCGACAATGACGACGCCTGGTGGTTTGATGAGGAAGCTCTCTTGAGTTCAGAGAAAATGAAGAACTTCGGCAGTTAGCTGCTAGATGCCGCTAGGCTATCCATGGAAGATACATATCTAGAACAGACTCAAGGAGAAAATAAATGTCTGCACAAGGGGAAAAAGAAGAAATACAAAAAAGATCACTGTTGGTGTCTGCAAAGAAGGAATTGAATACAATAGACAAATCAAAGAGCAGAAAAAGCTAACTCTGACTGACCGTGTATTCCAAAGAATACACTACTGTGCGGGTCCGGGCGGGGACACCTAGAGCCCGCCGAAGAGGCAGGTTGGTGTCCTAGGCGAAACCCCACACAAACAGCACAAACCTATAAGAATTGCTGTGTTTTAATTCACCGGCCGTGAAAGTCAATATACCATCATTTTGGAAGTCTTCATAGGGAGGTTAAGGCTGCTTGAGCTTTTAGTTCTCGCAGTAAAGTAGTGCAGTTCCACTCTATATAAAGAGAGGTAGCGCGCAGTTCGTTACTCCTGTGGGGGTCCGGGCGGGGACACCAAGGGCCCACCGATGAGCCAGCTTGGTGTCCTAGGCGAAACCCAACACAAGACACGGCACAATCCTATAAGAATTGCTGTTTTTTTTAAATTCACCGGCCGTGAAAGTCAATATACCATCTTTTTGGAAGCCTTCATAGGGATGTTAAGGCTGCTTGAGCTTTTGGTTCTCGCAGTAAAGTAGTGCAGTTGCACTCTTTGTAAAGGGAGGTAGCGCGCAGTTCGTTACTCCTGTGGGGGTCCGGGCGGGGACACCAAGAGCCTGCCGATGAGCCAGCTTGGTGTCCTAGGCAAAACCCCACACAAGACACGGCACAAACCTATAATAATTGCCGTGTTTTAATTCACCGGCCGTGAAAGTCAATATACCATCTTTTTGGAAGCCTTCATAGGGATGTTAAGGCTGCTTGAGCTTTTAGTTCTCGCAGTAAAGTAGTGCAGTTGCACTCTATATAAAGGGAAGTAGCGCGCAGTTCATTACTCCTGTGGGGGGTCCGGGCGGGGACACCAAGAGCCCGCCGATGAGCCAGCTTGGTGTCCTAGGCGAAACCCCACACAAGACATGGCACAAACCTATCGGAATTGCTGTGTTTTAATTCACGGGCCTAGAGAGCCAATATACCATCTTAATGTTGACAGTCTAACAAAAATGCTCCACTGGTCACTTAATTTAAAAATAGGTAACTTAGCTTTCTAATGGAATCTACCTAAAGGCACTTGCCAACTGAGTACTGTTCTTAATGTACTGGAATATAGAGGCCACATGAAGATATATACCAAATTACTAGGCACTGAACGTCCACCTCGCTGAGAGTGAACAAAACGTAGTGACATAACCAGTTATTTTAATAGTACTGCCATAATTTGACTTGCAGCCAGGCACACAACACTTCCTAAGCATCTGAAATATTTTAATGAAATATTAGAGAAGAATTTGTTGGTTAAATGCATTACCAGGCATTGTTTACACACAGTGGCGCCCGAGGCCAACTAGATGGTAGTCAAGGATCAATAAGTTTAATTTAAACGCAGTTTAATGTTCATAAATGAAAATGAAAATCCACAGCCTGCTTCCAGTCTCCGACCGGGTCAGGAATGGAATGAATGAAGCCCCCATCTAGCGGCGAGGATATGAACTGTGCCGGCTGCCGAGGCCTGACGCACTCCTCTGGGGCAATGATTAAATGAATAACAGATGAAATGAAATGATAGTGGAGAGTGTTGCTGGAATGAAATTATGACAGGGAAAACCGGAGTACCCGGAGAAAAACCTGTCTGCCTCCGTTTTGTCCAGCCCAGATCTCACATGGAGTGACCGGGATTTGAACCACGGGCCCAGCGGTGAGAGGCCGGCGTGCTGCCGCCTAAGCCACGGAGGCTTACCTAATGTTCATAAATATGTATTTTTAATAAGGAGTATGTTACTTCAACACATTATAAAGAGAAAAATATGAATAAAATAAAACTGTAAGAATTAAAAGGAGTTTGTTTGAAAAATAAAAATAAAAAAATAAAGAGAAGAGAACTTTCAGAGTCATAACAAAAATTTAATAACAAATAGTTCCGTGAAGAACTATGCAGCTTTCATATATCCTATTTATGTTAATTGCTTCTATCAACATTCAAAATTTCAGTTTGGTGGTTGTGATAGATTCGTAGATATTGAGAACCGTCTAAATATTTCAGATGGTCGCCAGGATGGATTTAATGTATGTACTATTAAATGAAGATTATTGTGTACGTGTGGTATTCAGACTTCAATCGCATGATTGGGACACAAGAAGTAAAAAACGAGATTTTAGAATTTCGCACAGCTGCCATCTTGTGGTTATGAAAACAATTGAAATAAATTAGATGCCAGTGGTTTAACATTTGTATAACCATTTAACGTGCAGAGTTTCACAGCACTCGGATGGTTAAATCGTGAGAAACGTCCACTTAAATATTTATACTTTGCGTCGCCGCCATGTTGGATTTGTGCTCATCAGGTTACTGAAAGTCATAGAGGTGAACTTTTGTTCATAGAATTTCAGTTTGATTGCTGTAAAAGATTCGTAGATATTCGGATGCTCGCCATTTTGGGTTGTTATATGTATAGGCCATAGAGTTATGAACCATTAAAGGAAAATTATTGCGTAGCTTCATTATTCAAACTTTCACTTCGATCGCATGATTACGACACAAGTAATAAGAACTTAATTTTAAAATTTCGCACAGCCGCCATCTTGAGGTTATGTAAACAATTGAACTAAATTAGATGCCTGTGCATTACAATATGTATAATCATTTACTGTACCACATTTCACTGCGCTCAGATGGTTAAATCACGAGAAAAGTCTATTAAAATGTTTCAACTTCGCTTGACCGCCATGTTCGTTGTGTACTTTACAGGTTTTTGAAGGTTACATAGATAAACTTGTAGCAGTGCCCTTTATCACCGTACAATTTATCAGGGTGATATCATAAATAGTTTTGGTGGCAGTGAAATATTTCGCGCAGCCGCCATTTTGAAGTTATGTAAACAATTGAACTAAATTAGAAGCCAGTGCATTACAATGTGTATAAACATTTGCTGTACCATGTTTCATTACGTTTGGATGGTTAAATCGCGAGAAAAGTCTATTTAAAAGTCTCAAATTTACTTGTCCGCCATGTTGGTTTTGTAGTTACCAGGTTTCTGAAAGTCTCATAGGTGAACTTCTAGTAGTTCCCTTTATCACCGTACAATATCTCAGGGTGATATCGGTAATAGTTTCGGAGATACTGAATGCTGGTGAAATATTTCGCACAGCCGACATGTTGGATTGGTGAGACACAAATACAATTTGAAGGTCGGGGTCGGCCAGAATGGTGCTATGACCTTACCGAGTTTCATTGAAATCGCTCCAGCCGTTTAGAATTTATTAGGGACACACACACACACACACACGCACGCACGCACACACAGACACACGGGCAAAAGGTGATCTCATAACCCTTTTATATATATATATATATAAAATGAAAATAGGCTAAAAATGTGCCTTCCTAGCCTTGATGGATGCAAACTTATTTGATAGGGTTGAAGTCTAAAGTAGCAGCCACATCACGTTCAATTGATAACATTGCTAAATTACTTACGGTAGTCTTTCTAGCGTCATTGTGGAGCTTAAGTAATTTTCAATGAGCTTCAACTTACTAAAAGATCGTTCACAAGATGCTACAGACACTGGAATCTTTAAAAGTAATTTGAAAGCGATGATCAAGTTACTGTATACCTCTATCCCCAAACAAGACCTAAATATTACAAAATATCTTTGGGTTTCAAGTCGATCGTTTCATTATTTTTCTTTGATCTTCGTAATAAAACTTAGGACATCTTTAATATCTTCAAAGAGTTCTTCTCCGTTCAAATCCTCAAGGTACTTCTCTGCAAGGTCGAAACATTTCCTCTTTAGAGTGTTCAAAACGTTTTCATTTGGGGTCTCGTTATGAATGTATCTATCTAAATTACAGAGGAAGCCAAAACGTTCATCCAGTTCCTTGATATTGGCGAACCGTTCACTTAACTCACAAATAAGTTTATCTAAGATATCTAGTGTGCTTCGCTTTACTTCAACATCATCAGTGGATTCACCTGGCATTTTCCGCTTCACTCTCCGTCTTCGTTCCGTTCGTTCTCTTGGTTCTTAGTAGCTTTTGATACAACATCAACTGGAAGGGTTTCTCTCCACATATTAAGCTGATCCTGGAAAGCTTGTATACAAGTTATTACATAAGTGAACGAAATGCCTTCGATTCGTAAAATTTTCTGTGTTCGGTCAATTTTTGGCAGTACCTCAGCCCAGAAAAAAAGCACAGTTACAAAATCAAATACATGGGTTGGTTTTTTAGTTTTGGCACCTTAGTTATAACTGGATTAATAACTCACTTATATGGTTCCAAGTTTCACAGGCCCTCGATGTAGTCCCCACCGTTGCGTACAACGTGTTCCCAGCGATGCCGAAGTCGTTGGATCCCGTTGGCACTGCCCAATCTATTGATGGTACGAAGAGAGCGCTCGGCAGCCTGCTTAACGTCTTCAATGGTACGGAAGCGCTGCCATACTGTTCCCCGAGGGTAAACCGTTAATGCGGCGTACTATTGTTCGTTTCTGCAAGACCATCTCCGTTGAGCTCTGAGAAGGAAACGGCGCCACCACATGGTTACACCGCCCATCGTTCTGCATGGCAATGCTAGGGCACACACAGCAGGCGTTGTGTCGGCATTGTTGGATCACTGGGGCTGGGAAGTCCTCTATCACCCCCCATATTCTCCCGACATCAGTCCCTGCAACTATGATCTCATCCCGAAGATGAAGATGCCAATGCGCGGGTAGCAGGCTGCCGAGCGCTCTCTTCGTACCATCAATTGTTTGGGCAGTGCCAACGGGATCCAACGATTTCCGCATCGCTGGGAACACGTTGTACGCAACGGTGGGGACTACATCGAGGGCCTGTGAAACTTGGAACCATCTAAGTGAGTTATTAATCCAGTTATAACTAAGGTGCCAAAAATAAAAAACCAACCTATGTATTTCTATTGCATTAATTAACAGTGCTGCATTCTGTCTGGTATCGACGGTTTCTGTTGTAGTGTCTCTCAATTTTTCTAGAGCATGAAGCACTCCATCTAACTGAGATGATAAGGCTTCTGCTTTAGAACTGCATTTTGTATCTCAGTGGATCTTGACCAATAAGCTGACATGTTCCTTGAGGACACTCCACCTGTGAGTCGAACTAGAGAAAAATGTATACACTTGTTGAACTGTTCCAAAAAGTTGCACTTGATTCCAAGAGTTGGATTGAGAGATTTGAATCGTACCATCAAGATTATCGTGTTTAGCCAATTTATTAACTACTGTAATATTGGATTCATTAATATCAAGGCTTAAGTTGATACTGTCAAATTCACATTCTTTCTGAGTTTCACTGTTTTCAGACTTCAGTGATCCTTTTATAAAAGCTGTCATAAACGATTTCGAACTATCAAGTGCTTTGGTACGTTGCTGTTTCAGTTGTCTATTTTGAGCCCCACTTGCCTTGTGTCGTTTCATAATGGAAACTGAAATACAATGAAACCAATTACCTTTTACTACACAATTCAAAATATTAGGGGAACATGTTATGTAACGTCTGGTATGTGAAAGTAAATTTTGTAGATGGGATTCCAATGGTCGTACAGCATGCCTTGAGACCTTAGCTACTCAGGGTACGTCAAATCGAAGTTATACTCCATCTGTAGGCGTAGCCATGCATTAAATTGTCAGGTAAACCCTCAAAACAAAGTGAATAGCGGTGCGTCCATGTGTTGTTGTGGGATACACAGACTACTGCGGTCATTTGAGCACGTTGTACATAAACCAGCACATGGTATGAGATATCTTAACCAGGTTCAAATCGCAAGGGCTGCCACTTTGATCCAGGAAGAATGGACTATTCGCCGTGTTGCTGTGGATCATAATGTCTCTCTGTCAGTTATTCAACGCTTGTGGAATCGCTACAATGAGACAGGCCAGTTCACAAGGAGGGTTGGACAAGGTCGTGGATGCATGACAACCCCACAAGATGACCGATATCTGACCATCTGTGCGTTGTGGTGGCGTTCAGCAACTGCCAGAGAACTGCAACAAGACCTCAGGAGGGTCACTGGAGTCACGGTGTCCGACCAGACCGTAAGGAACAGGGTACGAGACGTGTCATTACGACCCAGACGTCCTGTTTGAGTGGCCCGTATAACGCAGCAACATCACGTAGCTCTCCTACTGTTTACCCGTACCCACGTCAACTGGCAACTTCGCCAATGGAGACCAATGTTGTTCACAGATGAGTCCAGATTTCCCCTGACACAGCGTGATGGACGTCAACGTGTATGGAGATGCCGTGGTGAGCAGTACATGCCATACGTTGTCCAGGTAGTCGAATGATTCGAACAAGGTTAGGTGATGGTGTGGGGGTAGCATCAGTATTGATGGCCGTACGGATCTTGTCATCGGCCATAGTAATCTTACTGCTGCGAGGTACATCGAACAGATACTGCTACAGCATGTGTGGGCTGTTGCATACGATGTTGGCCCTGAATTCGTACTCATGCATGACAATGCTAGGTTTAATATAACGCGCATCACCAGAACTGTATGGCGAGAACTGGACATTCAAGAGATGGAATGGCCAGCAGTGACTCCCGACCTTAATCCCATCGAGCATGTGGGATAGGCTTGACAGAAGTGTTCGTGGGCGTCCTGTTCCACCACAGACACTCCAAGACCTCGAACAAGCTCTCATTGAAGAATGGGACCTGATACCACAACGTGACCACCGTCGACTTATAGGGAGCATGCCACGTAGGTGTCAAGCTGTGATAAGTGCTCGTGGAGGACATACGCCATACTGAAGCTCTCCAACTGTGATAAAGTCCACTCTGGAGTACTGTTTTCACTTTGTTTTCGCCACTATTTGGACATTTCCGTTTGTGTTCCGAAAATGGGCAAGACTTCATCGATATTCTTTTGTATACGGCAACTGTAAAGAATAAAGACTTAGTTGGTAATATACCTGGGTGTGAGGTATTGTTTTGTGTAGCACGGCATACGTTCAAAAACATGTTCCCCTAATTTTTAGCCTACTTTCGATTTTTGAAAAAAATGAAAGTAGACTTATGAGATCAACACAGGGCGAAAAAAGTGTGTCTGTCTGTGTGTGTGTATGTGTGTGTGTGAGTCTGTGTGTGTGTGTATGTGTGTGTGTGAGTCTGTGTGTGTGTGTGTGTCTGTGTGTGTGTGAGTGTGTGTACTCTGAATGTCTGTCCCCCCCTATCAATTCGAACATGGTGAATGCAAATTGAACGAAATTTGGTACAAAGGTAGCACTAGCAAAGGGCACCTCATTGTCATGTTTTATATCGCCGCCATCTTTACTAAAACTGAATGGCGGCCACTCAAACGTTCAAAACGTAAAATCAAATAACGACTAAACAAATCATCCGATCTCTACCAAATTTGGTAACAACATACCTTCGTATAGGATGCGTCTTGTGACCAAATTACAAGGTCGTCCGCCATACCATTTCAGGATGGCGGCCGTGCGAATTATGCAAACTTTATAATCCATATCATGGGACCCACCAGTTCCGATTATCGAGCCGAGAATCGTTTTAACTGTTCTAAAGGAAGAGGCACGTTCGAAATTAAAAGTTTATTTTGTAATACTATAGTGCAGACGTGATTTTAAAAAGCTGAACTGATTCAGTAATAAGACAAGATGGCAGCGGATGTCTTGTGCCGGACTTATATTTCACTAATTTGAGTATTGCATGCAATATAGCGTACTGATAAAAAATAAATAAACTTTGTATGAAATGCTTTACATATAAATAATATACTCCAGTGATGAAATCGTTTAGTATAAATCATTATTTGCTAACAAGTTCTATGTAAGTCATTTTAAATAGAACGATATTCGTTGACACAATTAGCTGAGTGGTAGAGCGTTAGACTATCGCTCAAATGCCTATGGTTCAAACCCGATCAGAGCTAGGTTTTTTGCTTGAAATGTTATATGTTTATTGTTGTTTAATGACTCAGATGTTTTAAAATTAAGCGTTATATTGTGCACATCATGGTGTAAAATATATATTTAATTAAAACATAATTCGCCAGCAGATTTACTCGGGACATCTAGCTGCCAAAAAGGTAACTTCCAGATTTTATTGAAAAGTTTCTTCTTCTGGCCGCTAGAATGCACTCGCTCTGTTAGGATTATATTGTTCGATATTTCACCAATAGATGTCACGACTAGTCTACGTGGGGATCCATTGATTACTATACCATTATCATTCTATGCGCATCGAATTTGAAGAATGACAAGATGATACTACGATACATTTTAACTTTTTATTTTAAAGGGTTTGTAACAGCCTATTTTGCGTTACTTGAAAATGTTATTAAGCGTTATATTGTGCACATTATGGTGTAAAATATATATTTAATTAAAACATAATTCGCCAGCAGATTTACTCGAGACATCTAGCTGCCAAAAAAGTAACTTCCAGATTTTATTGAAAAGTTTCTTCTTCTGGCCGCTAGAATGCACTCGCTCTGTTAGGATTATATTATCGAAAATATCCACATAGTTTGTATACACACGTCTCTGTAGGGTCATGGAAAGATTTGTTAATTCAATTAGGGTTGTGAAAGCCATGCACAACCAGACGTGTAAAGACATGCCTCAACTCAAAGTTGGATGTTGCCCACGGCAGGTCGTAATAATAATAATAATAATAATGTTACTGGTTTTACATCCCTTCTAACTACTGCTGATTTTAGAGACACCGGGGTGCCGGAATTTTGGCCCGAAGGGGATCTTTAACGTGCCAGTAAATGTACTGACACGGCTCCCTCGCATTTGTGCACCCTCAAATGCCAGCTGACTGCGCCAGGATACGAACCTGCAACCTAGGGCCCAGCAAGCGAGAACGTTACCACCGAGCCACGCAGCCAGTCCGGTCGATTATGTCTCCAGATCCATAACATTCTTGAGATACTTCTTATCTTTCTTTCTTCAATGATGGTAGCAGTTTTTATCTAGATTGTGGCGTTTGGTAGAGGAAAATCGTTTCTATGGCCTTCAACAAAGAATAGTTCTATGATACTCTTTGATAATAACAACGAGTTATAACTATACTCATACATTTAGGAGAAAGTAGGCTATATGTTCTTTACTGAACATCTTGTTTTGAACTGTGTATTATCAATTATGATTCTTGGTGTTGATCAATAATGATTCTAGGTTTAAGTTGCTTCAGCCAATAGCAAACGAAATAGAGAGAAAATACTGTAATTTTTTTTCAGTTTAAATTGTTTTAGAGAAATTAACCTAATAGTTTTTGTTAGTGCTAATTGCACTTACCTGTTTCCTAGTTGTGCATGGACAGGAATTACTCGTACTCTTCAACTAAACGTGTAAACTCACTGTATATTCACAATTCATTGATACACCACGACTGCGAAATAAACGCAACTCAACTCCACAAATGAATAAAATAAACTAAGGATTAAGGTAAAAGGAATACATTTCATGACTAGCAAATTAGCAATCGTCAATTCTGTTGTGACTTGATGCCCCCACCCCGCGCCGGCCACCACCGTCATCAACCACGCATCCCCTCTCCATCACTGCTCTGATTGCGGCTCAGGTGCTCTTTTCACCAGTACTGCCCCCGTAAATTGAATTATACTGAGACCACGGTGGCTGTATTGGCATATATGAATAAAGTTATGGCTGTCATAGTTGTGACGTGTATATTCATGACGTAGGCACGGATGACGCAGACTTCATGCAAGTAGGCTGGTTGAGCTAAGATTCTTGGTGACGTCATGATTTTGTTCGAGAAAGATCTGAGATTTACGACGCAGTCGCAGGGAAACGAGGAATTGTGCTAAGGAAGAAGTTACGCTATTGGAGGAGAGGCTCGAACCAATGAATGATAGTTTGGAGGGAGACGGAGATTACTGAAATTACCATATTTAATTACTTTTGGCATGCAGAATTGTGGAAAACTATTTTCAGTTATGGCATTGATTTGGAATTTTGAAGAAATTAATTTTGAGTTTTTGAAATTTGAAAATCCGTCAAGTATAGCCAAAGTTAGAACTTCTAGCCATGACGGAGGAACAAGCTATGGAAGGGATGGATACGCCCCTTAAGAAGTTGATAAAAGGTCTTGCACAGCAGAGAGAAGCTCTCATTTCCTCATTTCCGATGTCTCATAGTGGTTTTTCTGATTCTCACATTGTCAGAATTCGAGTTATTTAGTGAAGCAAGTCGTCATTATCACGAGTGGTAGAGCCCACCGCATCGAACAAGCACGGAGCGTGCAGCAGTTCAATTTTACGGATATTGAAACTAGGCGAAGTTGGAGTGCACACATAAACGAGTCTACAAGATTATCTATCAAGAGTTAGCTACTGCCTTTATGCTAATTCAATTGTGCATTACAGTATTGAGGTGTGTAGGAAAGTTGAACATTTTCACGATTATACTTTGGAAGATATTCGTATTTTAAGACTGCAGACAAAAGTGATTTTCTCGCCACCTGAGAAGCACTTTTATAATACCACATTCTACACTACGGCTGACACGTGTATTGCAACCGTGATATTGAAGATTACGTTTGGTGATACAACGCTACATTCTACTATGGAACAATATAATCTGGCAGTTCTTTCGACTATTATTATAACGGAAGTGGAGATGGAAGACTAAATCTTTAATGCAATTGGGACACATATCAATGGAGTGAAATAGCAGCATGGAACTTCGTTAACCGTCATTCTACAAAAGCGAGCATGTAGTGAACATCCAACTACACTCATGCATCGTAGTCCATCGCTGAATTATATCAAATGGCAGTGGAAATATCTTCATACTCTACAATTATGAACATTTCTGCGGAAATAATTGCAATAAACTTCATGGCGAATTTCTACCAGAACTTCAGGGAACTATCAAGAGAGGCCAGCCGGCTCACAAAGAAGAGTTTTGCCAGAAGGATGTCTATCGTCTACACGGAGCAGTGCAATTTCCGGAGGAGGAAGCAGTTCTATTCTCCGAGGGCGCTGGTTCCAGGTTCGAGGTCGGAGCACATCTTTACGGTGGTGAAATGGAACCAACAGCAGTCTTCTTTGGAAATTTTCCTCTAGAACTTCAATCAACAGATAAGGTAGTCGTGAACGTTTCTTGTTTTATTTGAGCCATTTAGCGAGATCTGAGCAACCATTTTTCCCACATTTTCTGTCCCATATATTTTGCCCCATATTCTTGCTTGATATTTCTGTACTCTGTACACTTTGATGAGTTATGCCTTTATCTACGATTTATTGAGACATTATTATGTCATTGGCATATTTAAATAATTTTGGATCAGTTGAGACTGATATAATATATATTGTTTCAGTAATTTGCATATTTTTGTAGTCACGATTTGACTGTAAAGTTAGCGATTTTCTATGGCAAATTTGAATTCAGACAGCGTGTCATTTTATTAAAGTAATTCTATTCAGTAAATTACTTTGACCAATTTTCTGTCATCCTCAAGAAAGAAGAATAATTAAAAGATTTTAGAGCGTTAAAATCTATTACTTTGTCGACGATCTTGGAAATACTAGTCGTTTTATGAACATGATTGCAACATAGACATTTATCGTCAGTTCTGAAATACCATTGCATTATAGACAATTTTATGAAATATGAACTTTGATTACGATTTATTGAGTACACTATAGTAATGAACATTTGATAGGAATTTTTCTCAGTTCTAGATTGGAACAATAATGTTTGCATTCCACAGTCTAATTGTATTCTATTCGATTATTTATGCAGTTTAGATGAACTTTGATTGAAGATAGTATTTTTATACTGCGATACTTTGAAGATATTAATCTCAATTTTGATAGACCAGGGAGGCGTGTCTAATCGTATTTGCTATTAAATTTATTTGTGATTGGCAAATTTTTACTTCATATCGATTCAAGTAGGGAGGCTGGGGGGGGGGGGGTTGACTCAAATACCGTTATTTATGCAAATTAGGGGGCGTGGCAAGGTCAATGACCTTGAGGTAGGTCATGATCAATGACCTTGAGGTAGGTCATTGACCCCCAAGGTCGCCGGGACCCCGGAAGGTAAACAAACCTTCGGAGGGTCCAGGAACCGGTTTGAGGGGGTGTGGGTGGAGGGGGAGGAGTGGGGGTGGGGAGGGGGAGTGGGGGTGGGGAGGGGGGGAGGGGGTGGTGGCGAGGTTGGGGGATGAGGGGGAAGGATGGAAGAGGCTCTGCACGAGACCCTCCTCGACCGAGTCTCTCTCTTGGACTGAGCGCCTTCTCTGATATTATCCTGGGCTATATAGCTTTGCTTTGATCCCGACGAGATCCGAGTGTTGCCGAAGGTTTCCGAATCCTTGGTTGTGAATGAATCGTCAGAGAATTGAACGGTCAACTGGTGTGTGTGTGTGTGTGTGACGTCACAGCAGATAACGGGATGTGAGGTAGGTCATGAACGGGAGTGTTTTGAATGGAAAACATTAGTGTAACTGCTGTGTGTGACGTCACAGCAGATTACGGGATGTGAGGTAGGTCATGAACGGGAGTGTTTTGAATGGAAAACATGAATGGCTGTGGATGGCGCTGGTTGTTTGGACCCTGACGTGGTAGGTTGGTTAGGTGTGAATGGGTCTGAGAGACAAACAAGATGGGGTTGAAAGCGCTCAATGGTAAACAAACATCAATGGTATCGGGAGTAGTGAATGGAATTGAGGGAGAGGGGGAATGAACTGGTTGTTGAATGTGCTCAATGGTAAACAAACGTCAATGAATCTGGAGTAGTATTTCCTGTAAATGGTAGGGGGGGGGGGGGTAGGATACAAATCGCATAGCATGTTGAGTCGGCCAGCTCGACATGAAATAAAAACAAGAAGGTGTACACCAGATCTGATTTATTAATCCATGAATTATATGTGGCATTAAAACCTAGCCACTTAACAAAAAGTTTATTGCCACGTTTTTGTACAATTTTTTCAACAAGATAATGCTTGGGATATTGCGTCCTTTGCAGTTCCTCCATGTAGAATCCTCCTTGGATTGGCTGCTTGTTGAGGTCATCAAGTAAATAAACAACTGGATTAGAAAGTTTTACCTTGCGAATACGAAATATTTCTGTGCTCCAGTTTGGTGTGTATCCTTTGGCGAAGATTGTTTTATGTTTACTGATGCGCACATAATCACCAATACGTAATTGATGACGTCGTGGATCTACTGTTTTGATTTTGTGATGAATGCGATCCAATTGCGCAATGTTCTTGGTTACAAGGCGTGGTTTCATTTTGATGGTTCTATGTTTAGTGTTGTTGTAACGTGTCACCAGGTCGCCTACAAGTTCAAGCCAGCGATAGGATCCTCTTGCTGTAAATTGTTCCCACATGCGCGTCTTGAGTGTGCGGTTGAAACGTTCTACAACACTTGCCTTTAGATTGCTAAAAGTGGAATAGTGATGGATGTCAAGTGATTTGAGATAAGCGGAAAAAGTCTTGTTGAAAAATTCTTTGCCTTGATCTGTTTGAAGCAAACGAGGTTGTCGTCTTGACCGCTGAACGATGGTCTTGAATGCAGCGGTGACCAGTTGTGCAGATTTATTTCGAACAGGTTCAACAAAGGCCATTTTGGAATAAACGTCGATGACGGTGAGCAGATAGTTGACCCCGTTGTTAGCTTTGGCATAGGGAATAATTTCAACCAGATCAGCTTGCCAAAGATCGTCAACGCCCCGTGTGATGACACGACGACGATGGTAGAGACGACGAGCTGGTCTATGCAACTCGCGAGCAATGCCAGCCTTAACAGGCGAGGGTGTATGAACACGTTGACTCATTAGACAATAATGCCAGCATGACGAAGCTCCTCTTCTATTTCTAAAACTTCCGCCTCGTGTCCGGTATGACCAGCCTGTTCTGATGCACGCAACAGTTGCAGACGTTTAACCAACTTATTTGGATTGTTCCAATAAGTGAAATCGATGAATGGTTTCAAAGTATTAAACGTGATACCGGACGCTGAATTTGCACGGCGAACACTTGCATAGGTGGGAAACAATTTTGATATGATGGTTTTATATTTGAAGCTCTTATTAGCATTTATTGCTTCAGAACGTTTATAATTACGTCTAAAACCATTTGTAGCCATCAAGATGTCTTTATACTTTTCAAGATCTTCTTTATCATAGTCCTCGGTAGAAGGTGTACGTGAAAATAAAAGTTCTAAAAGCCCTGGCGTCAATTTATAACGAACTGTTTTAACAATCAAAACATTGTCACTTATCTTGATTGGTGAATCGCCAATTCGAAATCTATTGTTTTCATAGCGAACACCATAGGTAGTATCAGTTTTCTTAGTAAAAAGATCTTCAAGGAAGGGGGTAACCAACGCACCATAATTTTGTAGTAAAATGGATTTTAACCGCACATATTGTTCGGGCGTATTCAATATTTCTTTAAGAGTAGGCTGCTTTTCTTTGAGTCTAGTAGGTGTTTCAGCAATTATGGATGTTTTCAAAAACTGGGGCAGCGGTGATTCTTTGGAGCTAGAAGACGGAAGCAATGGAGAAAAAACATCCTCAGGTTCTTCATCATCTTCTTCCTCCTCCTCTTCAATTGTTTGTGTTTCTTTTGAGCGTGTACTAGGCTTTGTTGTTCCTTTCAACACAGCTTCCAGAGGTGATTTCAAATGTTTTTCGACAAACAATTCACTGTCGGCATGTGCACGTTTTAGATAGCGAAACTTTTGTCGAATGCTATTTCGCGCACCGATTATGTGCTTTTTTAATTGACTCCCTGTTGTCGCCATGACATCTGAACTAATGATGTTTAGAAAAGCGATGCAGCTACTTAAATACGAATGAAATGATCAAATCCCATGCGGTAGCGTCCATTGTTGATGTTGCTCTGCTTATCAATAACAAGACAACTGTGGTGATGAGCGTTCCAACACATGGCACACAACTGTGTAAAGGCTTGAAAGGTCATGTCTGGGTTCACGTGATCATCGTAGACGTGATGCATGTTGCGCTCATCCTGACGGAAGAGAACAATCACGTTGGCATTGTCACGAATCAACTGTTTTGGTATTCGCGAATAGGTTTGAGCGAGATAAAAACAATCAATATATTTATGACGTCCCATGCTAAAGTAAGCCTGAATAATGCCCTGTCGTTCTGTGGCCACATCGTCAAAAATCATAAGCGAATGGGGGCGAACATTGTCTGGGGAAATGACATCTTCGTGTGCTGCGAATGTGAAGTAGCCCATGTTGCGCAGACCTGACATGACCTGTTCCAAGAACACATACAGCGGTTGATACAGCGATTTGGCAAAAATATAGATATTTTGAAAGCGCACTCCATTTAAGGAGGTGATGAGGGTAAGCAGAAGATTGGTTTTTCCACATCCCGACGGGCCGGCGATGAGACAGCGAATGGAGGATGGGAAGAGTGATCCATGACGTTGTTCGGACGATGATGAGAAGAGGTGTGAAACCAAGTCTCCCACCGGAAGTGAATGTTGTTGCTTAATAATCTGCATATCAACTAAATGTGAAAGGGGAAGAGCTGGTCTCTATATACATGAGGCAAACGGGTGTTTCAGTTCCAGTGTAACCATGGACGCCTTTGGAAGAACTCTCAAAACAAATGAACGATTTGCTTTGACAAACGATCCAAAACATGATACAGATCCGGCTACTAAACGATATGTCGATGCTAATGTATTGTCACGCACTACAGATGGCAATTACGACTTTAATGGAAAGCGATTGACCAATATAACAGAACCCGTATTACCCTCGGACGCATGTTCAAAAAAGTATGTAGATTATTACCGATTACGACGTATCAAAGGAGATTATGAGGCTCAGAATAAACGTATTACAGGCGTTGCAGATCCTGTGAACGATCAAGATGTGTGCACCAAAGCCTATGTGTTAACCAATGCTGTGGTGTTAACAGAAGCAAAGGACTATGACGTACACCAACGTCGAATCACTCAGCTGGCTCTTCCAACAAACAACACGGACGCTGCTCGAAAGGACTATGTAGATAACAAGGTGAAACAGGTGCTCAGTATTGTGCCCACCCTAACTGCAAAGGGCTATACAGCAAATAATGCACGCCTTGTGCATGTGGCCGATCCTGAAGATGATCAAGATGTTTGTACAAAACGGTTTTTAAACCCTGAAATGGAAAAGGTGTGGGAAATTAAGGAGAACGCTCTACAGATGAAGCGAAGACGAATAGCCGAAGTTGCTGATCCTGTGCAACCTCACGACGTGACGACCAAACGATTTTTGGAACAACGGTTATCGCTTTTTATTAAATCAATACCCTCTATATTTCTGCTTCACATTGTAAACCAACAACCGGTAAAAGATCCCAATAACCTCGCCTACATACTACGTTCGGGGTATGACAATTACCGTTTAATGTATGATGGTGCCATTCGTGTAATTGAGTATGCACCAGATTTGAAACATTTAGAGGTACGATTAAACGGTAGTGTTCAACCACTTATTGATCAACCGGTGAAAGCCGGAGACAAATTATTCTTTCACTTGAAACTCTCGTCTGAAGAAAAAGAGGCGGGGAAAACGATGAACGATTTTCCTCTGTATATAGAACTTGAATATACAGCCACCATTGAATAAATAACTACAGGTTCCCTTCCTGAGGAGTGTTAGTTGCGTTCTATACTTTGCGGTGTGAGGTTGTCTTGTTCTTTGGTCGCGATGGTGAAACAGAGATATGTGGTGAAGAAGAGGAAGAAGTTGTCAAGAAAGGGAGGCTTTAAAGCTATTCTTCATGCGGCACGTCAAGCTTCGCGCGGAGAAACAAATAGTGAGTTGGCTATTAAGAAAGCACTCCGAGCAGCACGATTGCATGCGAATCCCAAAAGTAAACTACGTTTTAGAAAACGTGCCCGAGTTATTCCTGTGCCGAAACGTGGTGGATTTTTACCTGCACTGTTTGCTGGACTAGCAGCCCTGGGTTCACTTCTTGGAGGAGCAAGTGCGGTAGCACGAACGGTGAAAGCTGTTGAGGAGGCGAAGCAACAGTTGAAGGAAAGTGAAAGGCATAATAAAACTATGGAGGCCATAGCACTGCGCGGTAAAGGTGTGAACATGAAGCTAGCACCCTACAAGAAAGGACTCGGCATTTACATGTCGCCAAAAAACGGTTAATCGATGCACTGCCACGACGAGCCATGACGCATGAGGAAGTTATAAGATATGCAAAACAGCTTAAGATCTCCCACTTTCGAGGCGTGTTTATGCGCAACCAACTACCGTCTCGACCACGGAGCCATGAAAGTGCAGTTGTCAATTTGGATGACAGTCATGGACCGGGAACGCATTATGTGGCCTACATAAAGCATGGTCGAACCGTGTGGTACTTTGACAGTTTTGGAAATCTTCCTCCTCCGACAGAGCTTGTTCGCTATTTTGGAAGCAGTGCAACAATACACTATAATGTGAAACGAGTGCAAAATTTTAACACGCAACAGTGCGGTCGTCTATGTTTGACTTTTCTATATAAGACCGAGCACGGCTGGTGACGTGGTCATTATGACAACAGAAAGTAGAACGTTTACAGTGCACAGACAAGGTGCGGAAGTAACTGTTGACTTTTATCCTCCTATTGAATTGGGACGACGACCCTACGTGCTGGGACTTGTTTCGTTTGAAGGCTATAATAGAATCTGCAACATAATTGAAGACGTCAATGATAAGTTCTACTACGATGACTATGTGTTAACTCTACCGTCTGGCAGCTACACCGTAGATGATATTCACGATCACATCTACACAACTCTCACCAAAGAATTTAGTCTAAAAGCATTTCTGGACGGGACACGCAAGTTTGAACTCATAGCCAACAACGTGACACATCGCTGCAGTATTCTTTCTTCTTTTAGGATTGATTTTAAATCTCAACCAGATTCGATTGGGTCATTGTTGGGCCATTCACCACAAGTGTTAGTACCGAACGTGATACACAAGTCTGACCAACCGGTGAAAATAATTGAAGATCATCACGTATCTGTCACGTGTAATATTATTACAGACGTCTACACCAATCAAGATCCCTCGCATTCGCTTTATGATTTTATTGTTACTTCACCTGGTGGTTATATCATCCGCGAAAACCCGTCGGTGGTGCTCTATCATCCTGTGAGTGTGACCAACGTCAGGAATATTACCTTAAGACTGGTGAATAGAAACCAACGTCTCATCCCATTAGACCCTCATACACCTGTGACCTACAAACTGTATTTGAAACCAGCATGAAACAAGTGTATAAAGCGGCAACGCTGTCAAGAGCAGGTGTTAGTTGTGGTCAACGCGTGTACAGGTTAACACGTGTCAACAAGCAGATCCTACAACAACTTGGTTACATCTTACGTCATGAATTCGATTCTAGACGTGACAAACCCTGTCGAAGTTCAGGAGGGTATTGTAAGAATTGAACACCATTCCTACCAACCGTATACTCAGGGACTAAATAATAATGATGAGATTCGAATTACTATTAACCAACAAGATATCTACACGCTTCCACATGAAAGTTACATCCAGATTGAAGGGCAACTCACCAAATTGGATGGTACCATTCCAACAACGTCAAAGTTGGCCAACAATGCTTTGGCCTTTTTGTTTTCTGAGGTTCGCTACGTGATCAACGGTATTGAAGTGGATACTACTCGAAATGTTGGCATAACAAGTGTCATGAAACTTTATCCCTCGTACGGAAGCGAAGAGAGTAAAGCTTTTTGTATGGCTGGTTGGTGTCCCAACTCAACCAACGACTGGATGATTAACGATGATGGTACATTTACTGGACATTTACCTCTAAAATTAATACTAGGCTTTGCAGAGGATCATAAGCGCATTGTTGTGAACGCAAGACAGGATTTGATTCTTGTACGAGACAGGAGTGATTATAATGCGCTAAAGGGAGCTGATACAGCGCCAATAGATACAAAAATTCTACTGCAACGAATTCTATGGAAAGTACCGCACGTTACTCTATCAGATCAGAAAAAATTGAGTCTGCTCAAGATTGTGGAGAAGGATACAGCTTTACCCATTCAATTTAGAAGCTGGGAGCTGCATGAATACCCGGTATTACCACTCTCCGATACACATACTTGGTCTATAAAAACCTCACGGTATACAGAGCGGCCACTCTACGTCCTGGTTGGATTTCAAACAGATCGCAAATATCAACAGAATAAAGATGCATCAAAATTTGACCACATCCAATTACGAAATATACGACTCTTTTTGAACGGAGTTACCTTTCCCTATGAGGGAATGGATTTAAACTTTAACAAGAACAAATATGGTAAGCTCTATGACATGTTTGTAAACTTTCAGTCTTCCTATTATCAGAAAGAGGCATGTCCGCTATTATCACCACAAGACTTCAAGTCCAAGGCGCCTCTGGTGGTGATGGACTGTTCGTATTTGGAGGAGTCGATGAAGGAAACAACAATTGATATCAGACTAGAATTTGAAACATCTACAGTTATTCCAGAAAAAACAACAGCCTATTGCCTTATTGTTCACGAGGCGCAAGTGTTTTATCAACCGCTGTCCAATATGGTGACCAGAGTATAAATAGCATGTCTTCCTCCATTGTCCTTCACAGTCATGGAAAGCTACGATGAAGTCACAACCCCCTCTGCGAGGTGGGTCTGCAAATGTGAAAGTGATTCACCAGGCTCAGATGAAGATTCAAGGTTTACCATTTATCGCGCCCTAGTGAGTGAAGCTATAACTGCCTATCACAAGAATCATACTGTGCTTAGAATGCCGCCGCATCTGGTTCACTATTTACCAGATGGATTCATGTCTACGTTTGGTATTCATGACAGGGGTTACAACAACAAGCCCATCGCTAATCAAACAAATAATGTGGACGATGGCGTTGCCAAAGCTTCATCTTGTCATGTTGGAGAGCGGGTAGATTGTATGGACTGCAAATGCGATCGTTGCTCAACAAGTCGAGACGCTGATGCAGCATTTGAGATTTATCGCACCCTGGTGAGCTTAGCAATACGCGCCTACCATAAAGCACAATTTCTTCGTGAAATGCCGCAGCATCTGATTGCCTATTTACCAGCTGGATTTCTGACCGCGTACGGTGCACACGACATTGACCTTAATTGGGATAAGCTACCATTACACCTCCGTATGTCGGCGGATGTTGCAGCCTGTCGTCCTTGTCGTAGACACTTTATGCATCGAGGAGATTCTCACTGTGATTGGGATGGTCCAAATCCTATGATAAAAAATTGTAAGCGATGTACTGATAACTTTATGAATAAAATTGTGTAATTGATTCTTTGTGTGTATATTATTTTCCCGCTCCTATCCAATCAGTTAGTTGTTAAGAAGCAGCGGTGGTGGAAGGTCTGATATCCGTCGCCATGCCGAAAACATTGATTGTCGACGTGCAGGGTTTCAAGGTGAACGGAAACAAGTTTGTATTTAAAGAAGTAGGAATTATTGACTGCACAACCATGTGGGCACCAAGAGTAACCAGTTTTGTCTTTGAACCACCGTTTCCATTGCATTTGCAGTCAGACGAGGACAGAAGACAAACAGAGTGGTTGCAACGCAATTTGGGACTAGTCTGGAAAGAAGGCGACATTCCTTACCAGCATCTATCACTTGTTCTGAAAGCTCACTTGTTTGGTGCTGACCTTGTATTTGTAAAGGGAAGTGAAAAAAAGGAATGGTTGCGTCAGTATGTTAATTCAACATGTCAACTTGTTGACCTTCATGATCAGGGATGTCCTGCACTGTACAACCTGTCCGTACCTGATGAACCTCTACAAAATCAAACACTTCAAAATGTTTGGAAGCTTTTTGATTGGCTAGCTCGCAGAGCATGTCAAAACTTGCATGTTGAGTGCAAAGCGTCGTAACGTCAGCTTCAGTGTGAGACATACCAGTGATCAGTGTGGACGTGTAGTAATATGGCAGCAATTGAAGGTTTGGACTCAAACCCCACAGAGCGAGCTATTGTCAAGTTTTTTGCCTGTAAAAAAAAGCTTGACAGTTTCACAGATGAGGAATTGAACGCTTTGCCCAAGGCGTTCCTTTTTTATGTTGCTTCAAACGCGGTGAAAAATATTTGGCACAGTGTACCTAGTGAATGGAGCAGAGATCCTGGTCTGCGTGAACTACAACCATGCACTGACTTTAGTCATCACCAGCAAGTGTCTATTACTAAAATGCCATCCATTAGACAGTGTGGAACGTGTCAGCTCATCAAATTGTACCACGGCCATACAAATATACCGTCCTGTAAAGACTTTGCTTCATCATTCCATGGTTGCGATGAAGAAGAGGAAGAAGAGACAGCAGCGGCCGTATCGCCAGCACCAAAAAGTAAGACAACGCTTGAAAAAGATATATCGGACCTTTGCTGGTCATGGTCTAGTTAACAAGGCCATTGATGTACTTCCCATTGAACTGCATATTCCCGGCTATCAATTTTGTGGACCTGGGACTAAACTAAACCAACGTCTAGCACAAGGTAATTCTGGAATCAACAAATTGGATGCTGCGTGTAGAGATCATGACATTGCTTACAGCAACAAGAATGCAGAAGTACGTCGAGTTGCAGACCACATTCTTCTAAGAAAGGCTGTGCAGCGCGTGACATCATCTACTGCTTCCATTGGTGAAAAGATTGCAGCCTTGATCGTGGCAGGAGCTATGAAGTCAAAGCTAATGATTGGTGGTGGTTGTGGATTAGCGAGGAAAAGGACAAAGAAATAACCATGAATCAAATATTGTTAAGTATTTATTTGAGAGTCAGTCCACCAGATTACAGCATTCACAAAAGATGTTTTGGTTTCTTCTTGTAAAAACATACAATTGTAATAAAAAAAGAATTGAAAAATTAAAGTGTGTTCTTATTTACTAGGTGTGAAAATGTCCAAAAGGCAAGCTATTTACACCATCCCACAACCGTTTATTGTCATATGTAGACAGCGATGTTTTATTTTGATTTACTGTAAATATATTATGGTTCTTTGAAAGAATGCGTGTTTGCTGGTACAAGCGAGAGGTGTTTGTGTAGAGTACACATCGATATTCCTCAACATTGAGGAATTGTGTGACGCTACGAAGAACACCCTTCGCTTTGCATTGACCTTTATTCTTTTGTGTTGAAAATGCGTACATTTTCGGCGCCAAAGCCACAAATTCCGTCATAACATCGCCAGCACACTCATCCTTAAATAGACCAATGTGTTTTTTATTCATGGGAATTATGCAAAACATATTGTTAACCTCATAGTTTGAGGTATCAAAGTAACTTGGATGTTCTCTCATCACAGAGTAAATATCCGTCTTATTGGTTTGATAAATAAGACTGTCTGTATCCATATACAGTAATTTTACATCTCCAAACTTTTGTTTGGCAAACTCATAATGAAATTGATACATTACAAATTTTGAATAGTCAAGTATTACCATTCCTAAATAAATTGGTTTGTTATACATGATTTCTGTCTTTGACAATTCAATGGTTACTAAATCAGTTTCAATAACTCGTACTGAATGGAAATTGGGCATAGCAATATATTTTCGTGCGCCATATCGACCATCCCAGTGGTTTACCAAATGAATAGTTCTTTGCTTTCTAATATTTTCCATAGATTTACCGTAGCATGCATTGTTCATTAATTTATAAAAATTTGACTCGAATGTAGTCTTGGCGTGCTGCCGATAATGAGTATTTAATTGCATGTACGGTTGTAACCATGGTTTCTGGTCAAAACAAATAATGCGGTGAATGGTTTGTAGCTTCAAACCGTGATTCAAACATTGCATTAAATTTTCGATGTGTATGACGTAGCGATTTTTCGGATTTAACGTTGCCAGCAACTTTTTATTGTTGGAACGTGAACTGGGAGGTTGTAGTTTTTCAACACAAAATGGTAGATCAGAATGATCATTGTGTATCTCGCGGGGATATAATATGTCAACTTCTAGAACATAGCCACGTGTGTTATTGCGCAACGCGTCCTGTAAATTAAAATTTGAAACTTCATCTGAAGTCAGCCATCGAAAATTTTGATACGGAAGCGGTTTTTCCATAGCATATCCGTATAAATTGTTACAATCCAGGTAGGTGAGGTATGTTGTAGGTTGCTTTGGTTTGTATGTATCCATATATGGATTATTTGCTTTGGCATGCTTTTGCACAAGCGATACAAGCCCGCCACGTATCCCGCGTTCAAAAAAGAGCAACATGTCGATGTCAGTTAATAGTTCCAGTTCTATTTCAGTCACCTTCAACATACAGTCCCAACTGTATCCGGCAAGGGTGTAGTAATGGGCTGGATCTAGATTGTAGATTTCAAGACACAGTTTGCGAAAGTGTTCAAACACGTCTGTCAAAAGTAGTGTATCAATTTTGAGGTATAAATCAGCATACTCGCCCAAAGTTGATATCTTGAACACGTCCCATACTTTTTGGGCGTGTAAATAGTCTTCTTCAGAAATATGACTTTTTGTTAAGTCATTGTAAAATTTATCCTTTGAAGGGAGTGCAGTTTCCTGCAAACATGCCCAATTGTTTACATGATTATAGGGAAACACCCATTTCGAATGCATAATTCAAATTGTTCGTCACCAGAAAAGTTTTGACGTACAGAATTCAAATTGTTTGGGTGAAGTCCTTGAACCAGCGCATCCAATGATGATGCGAGGAATCTATACGAATCTAAAAATCGTATACTAATTCCATTTCGCCATTTTGTAAACGAAATAAAATTTTCATGATTTTGTGGAATTAAAGAAAACTTTTGGTTTTCAAGGTTAACAAATTCCTTAATAATTAGTTGACTGTCATACCGAGACATGTTGTGCAAGAAACAAGAAATATAGCGTGCTCTTTTATAGGCCAAATTACATGCACTATGAGCCGCTCCTATAAATTTGCCAGTGTACCGATTATGGTCCCTCACCGGCGTGTCACAAGTTGCTATTGGTTTTTGACAAATGTGGCAAGTGGTTGCTGTTGCAAAAGCCACCTCGTCTGCATCCAACATTTGAAGCGGAATTGGGTTTTCCAGGATATTGTACACCCGATCTGCCAAGGCGTCCAATTCATTTAAAAACCAAGCAGCAGCATTTGCATCGCGATAAGATTTGAAGTAAGAAAGCGAAGGGTCATATGAGCAAATCACGTTTAGAGCACAACTGAATGGCACATGTTGCTGTACTTGTTGAGTGTACGGGCGTGCTGGATCCGGGTTACATGTGTCAATGGGTGTGGTTAAACATTCAAAATCTGCATATACTGTAAATGGAAGCGGTTCTTGACGAGACACATTTTGAAATTTCATACTGGCTTTATCCTTTTCTGGGAATGTAATTTTTACAGCTGGTTGTGTAATGCAATCAATAGTATGGGCTGTCAACTTTTGATTGCTAGTAAAATATTGCAAACAGCGATCACATATATATACCCTATTTTTACTCTTTGTAACTTGTGAACGAACTAGTCTGGAAAGATCTTTGATATAACAATAATGGTTGCACAATTCCCCTTCAATGTACAATAAATTAAAATGCTTTTCTTTTTTTTCCTTTGTCACATAGAGTGGCCCAATAACTTTGTCCCCTTCAACTCCGTATACATTAATGGAGTAAAGCAGATTTTTAGATTCAAAACGAGAAATGGCGTTGAGGTCCATTGGGAATTCTATGTCTGCTAAATTTAGACTGATCATTAATTCCATGAATTTCTGGTGATATTTGCCCATTCTGTGAACATTTTTACTTGCAGAACATAGCCCAGCAGCCAGGGACCACACAAAGCAGAAAACGTCATTATTATCCACATTGATAACTGCGTGACGGTTTTCCAACTGTTTAGGCAAATTAACATGAGATGAGCCACTATTTATGGGATCAAAGGTGCATACATTAATTTTAAGATGATTGATAGCTTCCAGCGATTTGCCGCTTTCTAATTCTTGAAACTCGGCAAAGCGTGTTGTGAGTTTATCAACAATGTTTTTACTATACCAACTGTGTATATTATCAGTGCGGTATAATTTAGTCATGTGTGTATGTAAATAGATCGGCTGAATAATTTCAACACCTTGTTTCAAAATAGCAAAGTCACATAATAATTCAGCGTTAACCTTTAACGCTACATGTTCTCTTAAACAGTCTTGTATTTTGTTTTGAAAAATGTTGTAACTAGTGTTTAAATATTCATTGAGATTTAAAATGTTTGCATCATTATTGACTTTAGTGCAACAGATATTGTTATTGAAACAACTATCCACATCTTGCCAACTTTGTATCGGTGACGACATGATGTCCCTTAGTACTTAACAATTACAAAAACTGAACGGTTTGCAAAGAGAGTGAACCAAAGTTTATTTTCCCTGCAAATTCCGTTTTTACATAAACTAATTTTAAATTTTATTTTTTTCTTCTATGAATTCAACAAGACATCTTTTGTTTTCCAGTCCCATGTATTTTAAATAGATGGTCCCTTTGTTGAGATCGGCTACATCTTCCTCGCTGAGTTCCTTGAATCTCGACGGTAGAAATACTACAAAGTCCTCCAGTTCACAAAGAATACGTTCCCCAAATTTCGTCTTGACTCGACGAACAGCAGTTACCAAATAAGACTCGTTTACCTGCAGATCCTGTAGTCGTTTAGTCTCTGGTCCAGCATCTTTCCCTATGGAATTCGCATTTTTTATTGCCGACATTCTGAAATCGAATTTGATATCTATAATAGTGTTTTAGTATACCTAAGCCATTAGCAAATATGTATATACACACAAAAGTTATCAAAACCCTTCTACACACCCATTATCGCTAGCCACTAATTTAATTGTCAGCAGCTTGCGTTCACCATTTTCCTACTTCTCCTCATTCCATTACAAGAACACGGGTTATCAAACAAGTTATACACCCAGGTGCTACATGGTCAGGTGCTGGCCATGAGTGTACTTTGGTGAAACCGGGTCAGATTGTTTGTATAATTTAACTGTTCCCTGGCAAAGCCGGGGCAAACTGCTTGTGTAATTTATCTGTTCCCCGGGCGAAGCCGGGGCGGATTGTTTGTATAATTTAACTGTTCCCGGACAAAGCCGGGGCAGATTGCATGTATAATTTAACTGTTCTCGAGCGAAGTCGGTGCATGCTTTTGGCATAATATAACTGTTCGCGGGCGAAGCCGGGTTGGGTTTCTGGTATAACATAACTGTTCACGGGCGAAGCCGGGTCGGGTTGTTTGTATATTATATCTGTTCCCGGGTGAAGCCGTCGCAGGTTGCTTAAATAATGTATGTGTTCAATACACCCAAGTGTATGGGGGGGCTACATTGGTCGGGAGGTAATGATTTAAATGTCCTTAACTAAATAGGTTACTTGACCTGGAACTAAAGTATAAAAGTGAATCCATGTCTCAGAGCTAATGTTACATAAATCCTTCACCTTTGCAATACATAAGAGATTATTATCTATTCCGTGAATGCCTCGAGCACTGTCATTATCTCGCGGGGCAATGCAGTGAAATCGGCAACATTTAATTGGATAATAACAGTAATTATATATAATTGAGCTGCATTCATTTTATATATCCCAGGCAGCTAGTGGTTTAAGATGCAAGTCACGTTAAAACCAATCTTATTACATGCTATGAATTCTGCTCGTTTCAAACTTGAAGTAATTATTGCTTGTCTGATTCATACCGTCTGACTTTTAAACCAGCTTTGTCAATAGGCCATTATACTATTAAAATTCTAAACATCTTCATGTGGATTTAAACATACCATCTCAGCATTTACAAGTACTGTAATGTACAGTTGTTGTTTGAGTCTTCAGTCTTTTGACTGGTTTGACGCAGCTCTCCATGCCTCCCTGTCCTGAGCTAATCGTTTCATCTCTACATAGCTCCGACACCCTA
The DNA here is from genome assembly GCA_946902985.2 of Meconema thalassinum. Classification (NCBI taxonomy): domain Eukaryota; kingdom Metazoa; phylum Arthropoda; class Insecta; order Orthoptera; family Tettigoniidae; genus Meconema; species Meconema thalassinum. The sequence goes on along the minus strand of OX336388.2, from coordinate 594,666,599 downwards.
CACCCGACACAATCTGTTTAACATATTCTAACCTTGGTCTACCCCTACAGTTTTTGTCCTCGAACCTTCCTTCCATAACTTAGCTTGCTATTCCTGGTGTCTTAATATGTGTCCTACCAATCTATCTCTTCTCTTCATTAGCAGTCGCCAGAAACATCTCTCCTCTCCCACTCGTCTTAATACCTCTTTATTTGTTACTCTCTCTCTACCCATCTGATCTTCATCATTCTCCTGTAACACCACATTTCAAATGCTTCAATTCTCCTCTTTTCTGTACAGTACAATCACTTATTTTGTAAACCATTTGGTTGAGTTAGTCTCCCAGTAGCACATAGTCAAATATATACACTAGGATATACTTTAAAGTTATATACTTAAGTATGTTGAATATTACCTGATAGACAAGGATCCAATTACAATCTGGTGTGAACGCTGTAAGCTCGTAGCCAACTCTACCGTCATTTCAATTCTGCTCGAGTATTTATACCCTCCGAATACAGGAAACGTCTCTGGATTACCGTTCCTTTCACACAAACATGACCTCCATACGGCATTACCCTGTGTTAATACAGGAATCGTTACTGACCTTCCTTTCACCAGAAATAGCTCCACACTGTATAACCCTGTACAACTAGCTTAAACACTTCTAATTAATCCGCCTTTCACCACAAAACACACAGTATATAAAGAGAATGTTCCTTTTCACAACATATCATTCGCTGCAATGTCTGGGGACAAGAATAATGAAGTCATGGAGATGGAAGAAGAAGAAGATAACCAGGAGGAGTTGACGCTGGATCTGTTAATGTAAGTATTATTTATTTACTAAAGCCTTATGTAGCAGCACGCCAGTCTCTCACGGTTGGGTGCGTGGTTCAATTCCAGTCACTTTATGTTAGATCTGTGCTGGGCAAACCAAAAGCAGACAGGTTTTTCTCTGAGAACACCAGTTTTCCCTGTCAAAATTTTCTTCCGGCAACACCCTCCACTATCATTTCTTTTTATCTGTCATTCATTTAAACATTGACTCTAAAAAGTGAGACAGGCTTTGGCAGCCAACACAGATCTTTCTCGCCGCTAGATGGAGTTTAATTCATTCCATTCCTGATCTGGTCAAATACTGGAAGCAAGCGGTGTTTTTTTTCTTCTTCAAAATGATTAGAAATACTGAGCGTAGTTACCGCCTTTGTAGCCCATGTTTACTTGGGTGTGAGTAGAATTTGTCTGATAACCCGTGTTATTGCGATGAATAAAAAAAGGATTGGGAAGGAAGTCAGATTTTTTTAGGTGTGTTAAAATCCTTTAGTATGCCTTCCTTTGGAGGGGGAGTAAAGCCAGTGGTTACATGTTCTCACTTTATGACATGTAAAAGATACGTCCACAGACTAAACTTGTATGAAGCTAAATTGACAGGTTAGATTTTGTCAAAACAAGTTCCAACATTTACCACTAGATGGCATTATTATCTGGTAGCAAAAAACTTGGAACTTGTAGCTCACTCTAATGGCGTTCGTTGGAAGCACCTACATACTCAAGTGAGTCACACATGTTCGTGAACACTGCCAGCACTGAAACCCATACTCAAGTTCCAACATTCACCACTAGGTATCATTAATATCTAGTAGCAAAATTTTGAAACTACTTAAAAATGAACAGAACTTGTAGCTCACCCTAAGGGCGTCCGCTGGAAGCTGCTGTAGACTTAGGTGAACTGTACTTGCTCTCACACTCTCCCAGCAATTCACAGCACCTACATACTCAAGTGAGTCACACATGTTCGTGAACACTGCCAGCACTGAAACCCATACTCAAGTTCCAACATTCACCACTAGGTATCATTAATATCTAGTAGCAAAATTTTGAAACTACTTAAAAATGAACAGAACTTGTAGCTCACCCTAAGGGCGTCCGCTGGAAGCTGCTGCAGACTTAGGTGAACTGTACTTGCTCTCACACACTCCCAGCAATTCACAGCACCTACATACTCAAGTGAGTCACACATGTTCGTGAACACTGCCAGCACTGAAACCCATACTCAAGTTCCAACATTCACCGTCTGATAACCCGTGTTATTGCGATGAATAAAAAAAGGATTGGGAAGGAAGTCAGATTTTTTTAGGTGTGTTAAAATCCTTTAGTATGCCTTCCTTTGGAGGGGGAGTAAAGCCAGTGGTTACATGTTCTCACTTTATGACATGTAAAAGATACGTCCACAGACTAAACTTGTATGAAGCTAAATTGACAGGTTAGATTTGTCAAAACAAGTTCCAACATTTACCACTAGATGGCATTATTATCTGGTAGCAAAAAACTTGGAACTTGTAGCTCACTCTAATGGCGTTCGTTGGAAGCACCTACATACTCAAGTGAGTCACACATGTTCGTGAACACTGCCAGCACTGAAAAACCCATACTCAAGTTCCAACATTCACCAATAGGTATCATTAATATCTAGTAGCAAAATTTTGAAACTACTTAAAAATGAACAGAACTTGTAGCTCACCCTAAGGGCGTCCGCTGGAAGCTGCTGCAGACTTAGGTGAACTGTACTTGCTCTCACACACTCCCAGCAATTCACAGCACCTACATACTCAAGTGAGTCACACATGTTCGTGAACACTGCCAGCACTGAAAAACCCATACTCAAGTTCCAACATTCACCACTAGGTATCATTAATATCTAGTAGCAAAATTTTGAAACTACTTAAAAATGAACAGAACTTGTAGCTCACCCTAAGGGCGTCCGCTGGAAGCTGCTGCAGACTTAGGTGAACTGTACTTGCTCTCACACACTCCCAGCAATTCACAGCACCTACATACTCAAGAGAGTCACACATGTTCGTGAACACTGCCAGCACTGAAACCCATACTCAAGTTCCAACATTCACCACTAGGTATCATTAATATCTAGTAGCAAAATTTTGAAACTACTTAAAAATGAACAGAACTTGTAGCTCACCCTAAGGGCGTCCGCTGGAAGCTGCTGCAGACTTAGGTGAACTGTACTTGCTCTCACACACTCCCAGCAATTCACAATACAATATTTAGATAAACAAGCGTTATAAAACAATTTTGTTGTACTCTTTATTGTATACATTTTTTTTTTCTTTTTTTTATAGCTTTGGAAATGATCCAGTGTTGGTGGAGTTTTTTACGCAGTTAATGACGGCGATGGAAGGGTGTGAGGGAGTTGGAGAGAATGAAGAAGAAGAAGATGATGATGATGATGAAGAGGACGATGAAGAGGAAGAAGAATAAGGATTAATAAATCAGATCTGGTGTACACCTTCTTGTTTTTATTTCATGTCGAGCTGGCCGACTCAACATGCTATGCGATTTGTATCCTACCCCCCCCCCCACCCTACCATTTACAGGAAATACTACTCCAGATTCATTGACGTTTGTTTACCATTGAGCACATTCAACAACCAGTTCATTCCCCCTCTCTCTCCCTCAATTCCATTCACTACTCCCGATACCATTGATGTTTGTTTACCATTGAGCGCTTTCAACCCCATCTTGTTTGTCTCTCAGACCCATTCACACCTAACCAACCTACCACGTCAGGGTCCAAACAACCAGCGCCATCCACCGCCATTCATGTTTTCCATTCAAAACACTCCCGTTCATGACCTACCTCACATCCCGTAATCTGCTGTGACGTCACACACAGCAGTTACACTAATGTTTTCCATTCAAAACACTCCCGTTCATGACCTACCTCACATCCCGTTATCTGCTGTGACGTCACACACACACCAGTTGACCGTTCAATTCTCTGACGATTCATTCACAACCAAGGATTCGGAAACCTTCGGCAACACTCGGATCTCGTCGGGATCAAAGCAAAGCTATATAGCCCAGGATAATATCAGAGAAGGCGCTCAGTCCAAGAGAGAGACTGGGTCGAGGAGGGTCTCGTGCAGAGCCTCTTCCATCCTTCCCCCTCATCCCCCAACCTCGCCACCACCCCCTCCCCCCCCTCCCCACCCCCACTCCCCCTCCCCACCACCACTCCTTCCCCTCCACCCACACCCCCTCAAACCGGTTCCTGGACCCTCCGAAGGTTTGTTTACCTTCCGGGGTCCCGGCGACCTTGGGGGTCAATGACCTACCTCAAGGTCATTGATCATGACCTACCTCAAGGTCATTGACCTTGCCACGCCCCCTAATTTGCATAAATAACGGTATTTGAGTCAAAACCCCCCCCAGCCTCCCTACTGATTCATGAATGAAACCCACGAAGGTTAAATATAATAACAGTTTTGATACAATTAATGAATATAAGAATTTTTAAAGTGGAACTATGGATGTATAATCGTTAGTTCAGTGGACGTGTAAAAGTCGCTGATGAATAATGCCCTTGAATAAGTGAAGGAGGTTCCCACAGTAACATTAATGAAGTTAATGAATTTATAAGTGGAGGTTTTTTTGTATATATTGTGGAATATTTTGATGCCATATATATTGAGATATATGATGAATTCTGGGCTAATTTTTGTGCAATTTTGTGCGTTTTGAGCGAGGTATTTTTCCGCTGAGTGTATTGTCCAGGTCCTTTGAAAATTAATCATGTGAAGTTACTGTTAAAATTAACAAGAGTGTTTAAATAATTTGAGATAACGATTTTGAATGGAGGTTACCGTCACAAAAAATAATAATAATTATTAAACCTTATTAAACCTGAATCTAAAATTTAAATATAACTAACCTTCATTGGTCGATTATATCAACACGATTTAAGTAATTATCAACCGGATAAACGTGTGGTTTAATGTATTTCTAAAATAAATAATATGAATATTGTAAATAATTATGTAAATATCTTTAATAATAATTTAAAACGAACGGGATTAATAGAGACGTGTATAAAATTTTCAATTGTCGTTTGACAATGTTATAAACAATTTAATGTTATAAATAATTAATGAACATTTTGTTATAAACATTAAGCGTTTTTGTTATTATACTCTAAACAACGCTAGTTAAACTATTGGAATATACAATTAAACAAGTTTTGGGATTATTAGAGTAATCCATTGATATTTGATTGGAGCATTTAAAAGATTTGCGTGATAATATTTGAGTTGAGATGTGGACATTTAAAGTGTTTTGAAAAGGAGCTCGGCTCTGATGTAACTAGCATATGCTAACGTTGGCTGGACAGGTGAGTCCATTTGACGATGCAAGCGTGCGACGTGGTGCAGGTGGCCAGACAACTGTATGATAGAGGCCAAGGTCACTTACATAGCAGCCTTGCGGTTATAAATAAAATGTGATGTTTATGAAAAAGGAAAACAATTGCTATATGTCTCGTCCCAACTCCCTTATCCATTCCAAGTGTATTATTATTATTACGTTCTTTTGAGCTAGAAAGCTGAAATTTTGTATGTAAAGTCTACAAGTCCTACAGGAGGACATGGTTATATTGACAATGGCTTCTGATCGCCACGTATTTTTTGTTGTTAAAATTTTGTTAAATTAATCTCTTTATGTGAAATAAATTATTGTGCAGTTTAAAGTTTTTTGTTTCGTTTTGGTTCATTTTAAATATCATGGTGGAGGTTATTGTGTGGGCATACATTTAAGTGATCCAGTTGGCAACCCAGACCCGAGATTAATTTGAATAGGTAAGTAAAAGGTAAGTATGAACCCCCGTATATTTTTGTGTGTTCCACAATAATTTCTTGTTAACTACTGTGCTCTAATCTCGGTAGTATCTGTCAGTGCCATTTTCATTGATGTAGCTGTGCCGGTGCGATTGATTTTTGGCAATCCGATTGAGGGGGCGGATATCTGACAGCCTACTATCCGGATTATCGGGGACAGTTGGATTGGCGCCCAACGTGGGGCACGTTCGACAAAACTGGATTACCAGGTTGAACGCCAGTAGAATTGGCACCGCAATTTTGTGGAGTGCTCGAATAACACTGGATTACCAAGTTATTGCAGTAGAATTGGCACCGCAAGTTCATGTGGAACGTTCGAATAACATTGGATTACCAAGTTATCGATGTCAATGGGATTGTGAAGACTCAAATAAAGAGGTTGATTCTTTGTTAGATGTCTTGGCCAATTGTAGAATTTGAGAGTGTGATTATATAGGGATTAAATGTTGTGTTGTATTAGGAAAATTACACTCAGAAAAGATCAGATCTTATACAACTTGAGAGAGGTTAAATAGGCTGGAAACATAGAAAAATCGCCTATGATCTGGAGTCTTATTTTATTTGACCGGCTTATGACATGTTTAGTCATATTATAGATAAAATTAAACTATTTGGATTGTAAATGTAAATTATTTGTGTTAGGATATTTTAAAATGAACCAAAGAAATTTGAACATGTGCTTGAGTTTATTTCAACATAGGGTGTCTACGAAGGTTAATTATAAGGTAATTATAAGTTAGATTTAAGACAGAAAATTGCTCAAACTTATATATGGTGAGAAATGTTGCTCAGATGTTGTTATGTCCCTAAAGCAGTCTATTATTGAAATATTATTGAAATGGCAGATGAGAGTATGAGAATGATGTTGTAGGAGATGTCCAACAGAATGAAGCAGATGATGGAGGTGAATTCTAGTAACTTGTCTATTAGGCTGGATGAAAGTGTGAAGGAGATGGAAGCTAGGAATACTAGTCGAATGGAGGAGAATTCTAGTAATATGTCTGCTAATTTGAAAGCTAGCATGAATAACAGTATGAAGCAGATGCTGGATGAAAATTTGAAAGTTCTTCAGGCCAGTTCTGCAAACTTAGAAAATAATGTGTCGCGTTTACAGACCAGTACCCAGGGAATCGAGAATGCTGTAAGTAACATGCGCACAGACGTGTCCAATGTGCATAAAGATGTCTCAGATGTTAAAGTAGATGTTTCTAAGGTACAGAAAGACCTTACTATGTTGAATCTTGATGTTGCTAATGTCCGGGGTGATATTTCATGTGCTCGAGCAGAAGTAATCGTTGTTAGGAATGATGTTGCTACTGTACAAGATAAGGTAGAAGAAGTTCAAAGAGAGATTAAAAATGTTCGAACCGATGTGTCAAACGTTCAAGTAGACATAAATAATATTCATTCTGATGTAAATGAGATGCAAAGCGATATCAATAAGATACAAGTAGAAGTTAATACAGTTTTTGTAGACATTGCCAAAGTTCAAACTGATGTTAATAAAGTTAGAGAAGAAATTGAAACTTCAAAAACGCTTTGTACTCATAACATTAGTGCCTTAACAACTAGGTTGGTTGACGAGTCTGTTAGGACAACAGCTTCTCTAGCTGGATTAAAATATGATGTAGAGGTCATGAGAACCCAAGTCTTAGATCATAATCGTTTACTTAAGGAAGACATTGAAGTAGATATTGCGGAAATGTTAACTGCAAATGTAACGGTTTGGAAAGATGAATGGAACAGATCAAGTGGGGAACATGTCACTCAGATTCAGGAGCGAATTAAACGAAAACTTGCCAGTACACAAGTAGATATAAATAATGAGGTAGTTCAAATTAGAAAGTATTTGAGTATAAGGATGGATTCGCTATCCGAAAAGCAGGTAGAGGATAGAACTCAAATAGGTCAGGACGTGCAAGCATTAAAAACCGCGTTAGAGGAACAAATTCATAAGGTTGTCTCTGATGTCAATGAAACTACGAGCAAACTTCAGAATTTGAAACTAGGAGAAGCTAGCATGATGGAAACGTATAAAAAGAGTTGATTAGGAAAGTCATCACGGAAATCACAGATAAGGATCCAGAACGATTGACTTGTGAAGATGATAGGAATTACGTCAGAAGATGTAACCACGCTACAGAAGAGAGAGATATTAGTCCTGAGGAACGTATATTCAGATTTCGGGAAGAAGAAGAGGATAGGAATATTGAACCTGAATGGAAATATCGTGATAGTGGGAAGAATTATATGGATTCATATCCAAGAAATGTGACAGTCATCCGAAACTTTGAGGACAAACCTCAAAAATTTAGTAATACTGATAGTCTAACACCGATAGAGTATATCAGGAACCTTAAAGACTATTTTATTGAAGCTCATATTCCCAGAGAAAGAGAGATGAGAATCGTAGAAAGATTTCTAGCTGGAGGACCCCTTGAATGGTTCAGAGCATTTCGGTACACTTTTAGTAATTTCGATGAATTTGCAGAGGCACTGATAAAACGATTCTGGTCAATAGAAGCACAAAATTCATTAAGAGCTGAGGTATACTCGGGGAAGTATTCAGGTACTCTTCCAACACGGTACGCTGATTTCTTCACGAGCCAGTTATCGCGCTTGAGATTCTTGCAACCCCCATTGTCAACAGAGCAGTTGATAGATGCTATTTCTCGTATGCTGCCTGTGGAGGTAAGAAGACTTATCATATCGTCAAATATCAGGGATTTGACCAGCATGGACGAACTATTGAGAAGGCTTGACTACACAGGCCGATGCCAAATTTGGTTCAAAATGGTCAGAGGCACGAATTCAAAGACATTAATACAGTCTACATGGATCAAGTTCAGCAAACTGATAAGCCCGATGAAGAGAAAACTGAAAATGTAGGTCCTCACAGGAACAATTATTTTCGCAACAGATCACAAGGTTACCGTCCATATCAGCAAAGACGAGGCTGGAATAACAATAGAGGGAATTATAATAATGGAAGAGGTAGATACTATAATAACCAGGGGTACAATAGGAACTACAACAGAAATAACCAGTACCAGAATAGGAATCAGAATTCTCAAGGTCAGGTTATGACACCGGACAAGTATCAAGAGAGAGAGAAAGAAAGTCAGCAGTATTTGAAGGAATTACGAGAGAAGGAAGCTGAAAACCAAAAGAAAAGACAGGATGTAGTGATCGATCCTGGTCCTTCTACAAGCCAGCAGAACTTGGAAAACAGGAATACAGGACAGAAGAGAAAGTAGAGAGGAGAGAATGCATTAGCCACACACAACCCAGAGAAGAAGAGACTTATGATTAAGGAACATAGAGGAAATATCATACAAGAGTAAGCCAATAATAATTCAATTTCGTGTTCAAGTGAATTCAGATATTTATAACACAGAGTTTAAAAACAATTTGCAACTGTTTTTAAAACGTGGTGAAGGGAGAATGCCCCCGTAAATTGAATTATACTGAGACCACGGTGGCTGTATTGGCATATATGAATAAAGTTATGGCTGTCATAGTTGTGACGTGTATATTCATGACGTAGGCACGGATGACGCAGACTTCATGCAAGTAGGCTGGTTGAGCTGAGATTCTTGGTGACGTCATGATTTTGTTCGAGAAAGATCTGAGATTTACGACGCAGTCGCAGGGAAACGAGGAATTGTGCTAAGGAAGAAGTTACGCTATTGGAGGAGAGGCTCGAACCAATGAATGATAGTTTGGAGGGAGACGGAGATTACTGAAATTACCATATTTAATTACTTTTGGCATGCAGAATTGTGGAAAACTATTTTCAGTTATGGCATTGATTTGGAATTTTGAAGAAATTAATTTTGAGTTTTTGAAATTTGAAAATCCGTCAAGTATAGCCAAAGTTAGAACTTCTAGCCATGACGGAGGAACAAGCTATGGAAGGGATGGATACGCCCCTTAAGAAGTTGATAAAAGGTCTTGCACAGCAGAGAGAAGCTCTCATTTTCTCATTTCCGATGTCTCATAGTGGTTTTTCGGATTCTCACATTGTCAGAATTCGAGTTATTTAGTGAAGTAAGTCGTCATTATCACGTGTGGTAGAGCCCACCGCATCGAACAAGCACGGAGCGTGCAGCAGTTCAATTTTACGGTTATTGAAACTAGGCGAAGTTGGAGTGCACACATAAACGAGTCTACAAGATTATCTATCAAGAGTTAGCTACTGCCTTTATGCTAATTCAATTGTGCATTACAGTATTGAGGTGTGTAGGAAAGTTGAACATTTTCACGATTATACTTTGGAAGATATTCGTATTTTAAGACTGCAGACAAAAGTGATTTTCTCGCCACCTGAGAAGCACTTTTATAATACCACATTCTACACTACGGCTGACACGTGTATTGCAACCGTGATATTGAAGATTACGTTTGGTGATACAACGCTACATTCTACTATGGAACAATATAATCTGGCAGTTCTTTCGACTATTATTATAACGGAAGTGGAGATGGAAGACTAAATCTTTAATGCAATTGGGACACATATCAATGGAGTGAAATAGCAGCATGGAACTTCGTTAACCGTCATTCTACAAAAGCGAGCATGTAGTGAACATCCAACTACACTCATGCATCGTAGTCCATCGCTGAATTATATCAAATGGCAGTGGAAATATCTTCATACTCTACAATTATGAACATTTCTGCGGAAATAATTGCAATAAACTTCATGGCGAATTTCTACCAGAACTTCAGGGAACTATCAAGAGAGGCCAGGGTGGACCCGGCTCACAAAGAAGAGTTTTTCCAGAAGGATGTCTATCGTCTACACGGAGCAGTGCAATTTCCGGAGGAGGAAGCAGTTCTATTTTCCGAGGGCGCTGGTTCCAGGTTCGAGGTCGGAGCACATCTTTACGGTGGTGAAATGGAACCAACAGCAGTCTTCTTTGGAAATTTTCCTCTAGAACTTCAATCAACAGATAAGGTAGTCGTGAACGTTTCTTGTTTTATTTGAGCCATTTAGCGAGATCTGAGCAACCATTTTTCCCACATTTTCTGTCCCATATATTTTGCCTCATATTCTTGCTTGATATTTCTGTACTCTGTACACTTGATGAGTTATGCCTTTTTCTACGATTTATTGAGACATTATTATGTCATTGGCATATTTAAATAATTTTGGATCAGTTGAGACTGATATAATATATATTCTTTCAGTAATTTGCATATTTTTGTAGTCACGATTTGACTGTAAAGTTAGCGATTTTCTATGGCAAATTTGAATTCAGACAGCGTGTCATTTTATTAAAGTAATTCTATTCAGTAAATTACTTTGACCAATTTTCTGTCATCCTCAAGAAAGAAGAATAATTAAAAGATTTTAGAGCGTTAAAATCTATTACTTTGTCGACGATCTTGGAAATACTAGTCGTTTTATGAACATGATTTCAACATAGACATTTATCGTCAGTTCTGAAATACCATTGCATTATAGACAATTTTATGAAATATGAACTTTGATTACGATTTATTGAGTACACTATAGTAATGAACATTTGATAGGAATTTTTCTCAGTTCTAGATTGGAACAATAATGTTTGCATTCCACAGTCTAATTGTATTCTATTCGATTATTTATGCAGTTTAGATGAACTTTGATTGAAGATAGTATTTTTATACTGCGATACTTTGAAGATATTAATCTCAATTTTGATAGACCAGGGAGGCGTGTCTAATCGTATTTGCTATTAAATTTATTTGTGATTGGCAAATTTTTACTTCATATCGATTCATGAATGAAACCCACGAAGGTTAAATATAATAACAGTTTTGATACAATTAATGAATATAAGAATTTTTAAAGTGGAACTATGGATGTATAATCGTTAGTTCAGTGGACGTGTAAAAGTCGCTGATGAATAATGCCCTTGAATAAGTGAAGGAGGTTCCCACAGTAACATTAATGAAGTTAATGAATTTATAAGTGGAGGTTTTTTTGTATATATTGTGGAATATTTTGATGCCATATATATTGAGATATATGATGAATTCTGGGCTAATTTTTGTGCAATTTTGTGCGTTTTGAGCGAGGTATTTTTCCGCTGAGTGTATTGTCCAGGTCCTTTGAAAATTAATCATGTGAAGTTACTGTTAAAATTAACAAGAGTGTTTAAATAATTTGAGATAACGATTTTGAATGGAGGTTACCGTCACAAAAAATAATAATAATTATTAAACCTTATTAAACCTGAATCTAAAATTTAAATATAACTAACCTTCATTGGTCGATTATATCAACACGATTTAAGTAATTATCAACCGGATAAACGTGTGGTTTAATGTATTTCTAAAATAAATAATATGAATATTGTAAATAATTATGTAAATATCTTTAATAATAATTTAAAACGAACGGGATTAATAGAGGCGTGTATAAAATTTTCAATTGTCGTTTGACAATGTTATAAACAATTTAATGTTATAAATAATTAATGAACATTTTGTTATAAACATTAAGCGTTTTTGTTATTATACTCTAAACAACGCTAGTTAAACTATTGGAATATACAATTAAACAAGTTTTGGGATTATTAGAGTAATCCATTGATATGTGATTGGAGCATTTAAAAGATTTGCGTGATAATATTTGAGTTGAGATGTGGACATTTAAAGTGTTTTGAAAAGGAGCTCGGCTCTGATGTAACTAGCATATGCTAACGTTGGCTGGACAGGTGAGTCCATTTGACGATGCAAGCGTGCGACGTGGTGCAGGTGGCCAGACAACTGTATGATAGAGGCCAAGGTCACTTACATAGCAGCCTTGCGGTTATAAATAAAATGTGATGTTTATGAAAAAGGAAAACAATTGCTATATGTCTCGTCCCAACTCCCTTATCCATTCCAAGTGTATTATTATTATTACGTTCTTTAGAGCTAGAAAGCTGAAATTTTGTATGTAAAGTCTACAAGTCCTACAGGAGGACATGGTTATATTGACAATGGCTTCTGATCGCCACGTATTTTTTGTTGTTAAAATTTTGTTAAATTAATCTCTTTATGTGAAATAAATTATTGTGCAGTTTAAAGTTTTTTGTTTCGTTTTGGTTCATTTTAAATATCATGGTGGAGGTTATTGTGTGGGCATATATTTAAGTGATCCAGTTGGCAACCCAGACCCGAGATTAATTTGAATAGGTAAGTAAAAGGTAAGTATGAACCCCCGTATATTTTTGTGTGTTCCACAATAATTTCTTGTTAACTACTGTGCTCTAATCTCGGTAGTATCTGTCAGTGCCATTTTCATTGATGTAGCTGTGCCGGTGCGATTGATTTTTGGCAATCCGATTGAGGGGGCGGATATCTGACAGCCTACTATCCGCATTATCGGGGACAGTTGGATTGGCGCCCAACGTGGGGAACGTTCGACAAAACTGGATTACCAGGTTGAACGCCAGTAGAATTGGCACCGCAATTTTGTGGAGTGCTCGAATAACACTGGATTACCAAGTTATTGCAGTAGAATTGGCACCGCAAGTTCATGTGGAACGTTCGAATAACATTGGATTACCAAGTTATCGATGTCAATGGGATTGTGAAGACTCAAATAAAGAGGTTGATTCTTTGTTAGATGTCTTGGCCAATTGTAGAATTTGAGAGTGTGATTATATAGGGATTAAATGTTGTGTTGTATTAGGAAAATTACACTCAGAAAAGATCAGATCTTATACAACTTGAGAGAGGTTAAATAGGCTGGAAACTTAGAAAAATCGCCTATGATCTGGAGTCTTATTTTATTTGACCGGCTTATGACATGTTTAGTTATATTAAAGATAAAATTAAACTATTTGGATTGTAAATGTAAATTATTTGTGTTAGGATATTTTAAAATGAACCAAAGGAATTTGAACATGTGCTTGAGTTTATTTCAACATAGGGTGTCTACGAAGGTTAATTATAAGGTAATTATAAGTTAGATTTAAGACAGAAAATTGCTCAAACTTATATATGGTGAGAAATGTTGCTCAGATGTTGTTATGTCCCTAAAGCAGTCTATTATTGAAATATTATTGAAATGGCGGATGAGAGTATGAGAATGATGTTGTAGGAGATGTCCAACAGAATGAAGCAGATGATGGAGGAGAATTCTAGTAACTTGTCTATTAGGCTGGATGAAAGTGTGAAGGAGATGGAAGCTAGGAATACTAGTCGAAAGGAGGAGAATTCTAGTAATATGCCTGCTAATTTGAAAGCTAGCATGAATAACAGTATGAAGCAGATGCTGGATGAAAGTTTGAAAGTTCTTCAGGCCAGTTCTGCAAACTTAGAAAATAATGTGTCGCGTTTACAGACCAGTACCCAGGGAATCGAGAATGCTGTAAGTAACATGCGCACAGACGTGTCCAATGTGCATAAAGATGTCTCAGATGTTAAAGTAGATGTTTCTAAGGTACAGAAAGACCTTACTATGTTGAATCTTGATGTTGCTAATGTCCGGGGTGATATTTCATGTGCTCGAGCAGAAGTAATCGTTGTTAGGAATGATGTTGCTACTGTACCAGATAAGGTAGAAGAAGTTCAAAGAGAGATTTAAAATGTTCGAACCGATGTGTCAAACGTTCAAGTAGACATAAATAATATTCATTCTGACGTAAATGAGATGCAAAGCGATATCAATAAGATACAAGTAGAAGTTAATACAGTTTTTGTAGACATTGCCAAAGTTCAAACTGATGTTAATAAAGTTAGAGAAGAAATTGAAACTTCAAAAACTCTTTGTACTCGTAACATTAGTGCCTTAACAACTAGGTTGGTTGACGAGTCTGTTAGGACAACAGCTTCTCTAGCTGGATTAAAATATGATGTAGAGGTCATGAGAACCCAAGTCTTAGATCATAATCGTTTACTTAAGGAAGACATTGAAGTAGATATTGCGGAAATGTTAACTGCAAATGTAACGGTTTGGAAAGATGAATGGAACAGGTCAAGTGGGGAACATGTCACTCAGATTCAGGAGCGAATTGAACGAAAACTTGCCAGTACACAAGTAGATATAAATAATGAGGTAGTTCAAATTAGAAAGGATTTGAGTATAAGGATGGATTCGCTATCCGAAAAGCAGGTAGAGGATAGAACTCAAATAGGTCAGGACGTGCAAGCATTAAAAACCGCGTTAGAGGAACAAATTCATAAGGTTGTCTCTGATGTCAATGAAACTACGAGCAAACTTCAGAATTTGAAACTAGGAGAAGCTAGCATGATGGAAACGTATAAAGAAGAGTTGATTAGGAAAGTCATCACGGAAATCACAGATAAGGATCCAGAACGATTGACTTGTGAAGATGATAGGAATTACGTCAGAAGATGTAACCACGCTACAGAAGAGAGAGATATTAGTCCTGAGGAACGTATATTCAGATTTCGGGAAGAAGAAGAGGATAGGAATATTGAAACTGAAAGGAAATATCGTGATAGTGGGAAGAATTATATGGATTCATATCCAAGAAATGTGACAGTCATCCGAAACTTTGAGGACAAACCTCAAAACTTTAGTAATACTGATAGTCTAACACCGATAGAGTATATCAGGAACCTTAAAGACTATTTTATTGAAGCTCATATTCCCAGAGAAAGAGAGATGAGAATCGTAGAAAGATTTCTAGCTGGAGGACCCCTTGAATGGTTCAGAGCATTTCGGTACACTTTTAGTAATTTCGATGAATTTGCAGAGGCACTGATAAAACGATTCTGGTCAATAGAAGCACAAAATTCATTAAGAGCTGAGGTATACTCGAGGAAGTATTCAGGTACTCTTCCAACACGGTACGCTGATTTCTTCACGAGCCAGTTATCGCACTTGAGATTCTTGCAACCCCCATTGTCAACAGAGCAGTTGATAGATGCTATTTCTCGTATGCTGCCTGTGGAGGTAAGAAGACTTATCATATCGTCAAATATCAGGGATTTGACCAGCATGGACGAACTATTGAGAAGGCTTGACTACACGAGTCCGATGCCAAATTTGGTTCAAAAAGGTCAGAGGCACGAATTCAAAGACATTAATACAGTCTACATGGATCAAGTTCAGCAAACTGATAAGCCCGATGAAGAGAAAACTGAAAATGTAGGTCCTCACAGGAACAATTATTTTCGCAACAGATCACAAGGTTACCGTCCATATCAGCAAAGACGAGGCTGGAATAACAATAGAGGGAATTATAATAATGGAAGAGGTAGATACTATAATAACCAGGGGTACAATAGGAACTACAACAGAAATAACCAGTACCAGAATAGGAATCAGAATTCTCAAGGTCAGGTTATGACACCGGACAAGTATCAAGAGAGAGAGAAAGAAAGTCAGCAGTATTTGAAGGAATTACGAGAGAAGGAAGCTGAAAACCAAAAGAAAAGACAGGATGTAGTGATCGATCCTGGTCCTTCTACAAGCCAGCAGAACTTGGAAAACAGGAATACAGGACAGAAGAGAAAATAGAGAGGAGAGAATGCATTAGCCACACACAACCCAGAGAAGAAGAGACTTATGATTAAGGAACATAGAGGAAATATCATACAAGAGTAAGCCAATAATAATTCAATTTCGTGTTCAAGTGAATTCAGATATTTATAACACAGAGTTTAAAAACAATTTGCAACTGTTTTTAAAACGTGGTGAAGGGAGAATGCCCCCGTAAATTGAATTATACTGAGACCACGGTGGCTGTATTGGCATATATGAATAAAGTTATGGCTGTCATAGTTGTGACATGTATATTCATGACGTAGGCACGGATGACGCAGACTTCATGCAAGTAGGCTGGTTGAGCTGAGATTCTTGGTGACGTCATGATTTTGTTCGAGAAAGATCTGAGATTTACGACGCAGTCGCAGGGAAACGAGGAATTGTGCTAAGGAAGAAGTTACGCTATTGGAGGAGAGGCTCGAACCAATGAATGATAGTTTGGTGGGAGACGGAGATTACTGAAATTACCATATTTAATTACTTTTGGCATGCAGAATTGTGGAAAACTATTTTCAGTTATGGCATTGATTTGGAATTTTGAAGAAATTAATTTTGAGTTTTTGAAATTTGAAAATCCGTCAAGTATAGCCAAAGTTAGACCTTCTAGCCATGATGGAGGAACAAGCTATGGAAGGGATGGATACGCCCCTTAAGAAGTTGATAAAAGGTCTTGCACAGCAGAGAGAAGCTCTCATTTTCTCATTTCCGATGTCTCATAGTGGTTTTTCTGATTCTCACATTGTCAGAATTCGAGTTATTTAGTGAAGCAAGTCGTCATTATCACGAGTGGTAGAGCCCACCGCATCGAACAAGCACGGAGCGTGCAGCAGTTCAATTTTACGGTTATTGAAACTAGGCGAAGTTGGAGTGCACACATAAACGAGTCTACAAGATTATCTATCAAGAGTTAGCTACTGCCTTTATGCTAATTCAATTGTGCATTACAGTATTGAGGTGTGTAGGAAAGTTGAACATTTTCACGATTATACTTTGGAA
The DNA here is from genome assembly GCA_946902985.2 of Meconema thalassinum. Taxonomy (NCBI): domain Eukaryota; kingdom Metazoa; phylum Arthropoda; class Insecta; order Orthoptera; family Tettigoniidae; genus Meconema; species Meconema thalassinum. Next base: position 594,649,439 of record OX336388.2, on the reverse strand, counting down.
GATATTCGTATTTTAAGACTACAGACAAAAGTGATTTTCTCGCCACCTGAGAAGCACTTTTATAATACCACATTCTACACTACGGCTGACACGTGTATTGCAACCGTGATATTGAAGATTACGTTTGGTGATACAACGCTACATTCTACTATGGAATAATATAATCTGGCAGTTCTTTCGACTATTATTATAACGGAAGTGGAGATGGAAGACTAAATCTTTAATGCAATTGGGACACATATCAATGGAGTGAAATAGCAGCATGGAACTTCGTTAACCGTCATTCTACAAAGCGAGCATGTAGTGAACATCCAACTACACTCATGCATCGTAGTCCATCGCTGAATTATATCAAATGGCAGTGGAAATATCTTCATACTCTACAATTATGAACATTTCTGCGGAAATAATTGCAATAAACTTCATGGCGAATTTCTACCAGAACTTCAGGGAACTATCAAGAGAGGCCAGGGTGGACCCGGCTCACAAAGAAGAGTTTTGCCAGAAGGATGTCTCTCGTCTACACGGAGCAGTGCAATTTCCGGAGGAGGAAGCAGTTCTATTCTCCGAGGGCGCTGGTTCCAGGTTCGAGGTCGGAGCACATCTTTACGGTGGTGAAATGGAACCAACAGCAGTCTTCTTTGGAAATTTTCCTCTAGAACTTCAATCAACAGATAAGGTAGTCGTGAACGTTTCTTGCTTTATTTGAGCCATTTAGCGAGATCTGAGCAACCATTTTTCCCATATTTTCTGTCCCATATATTTTGCCCCATATTCTTGCTTGATATTTCTGTACTCTGTACACTTTGATGAGTTATGCCTTTTTCTACGATTTATTGAGACATTATTATGTCATTGGCATATTTAAATAATTTTGGATCAGTTGAGACTGATATAATATATATTGTTTCAGTAATTTGCATATTTTTGTAGTCACGATTTGACTGTAAAGTTAGCGATTTTCTATGGCAAATTTGAATTCAGACAGCGTGTCATTTTATTAAAGTAATTCTATTCAGTAAATTACTTTGACCAATTTTCTGTCATCCTCAAGAAAGAAGAATAATTAAAAGATTTTAGAGCGTTAAAATCTATTACTTTGTCGACGATCTTGGAAATACTAGTCGTTTTATGAACATGATTGCAACATAGACATTTATCGTCAGTTCTGAAATACCATTGCATTATAGACAATTTTATGAAATATGAACTTTGATTACGATTTATTGAGTACACTATAGTAATGAACATTTGATAGGAATTTTTCTCAGTTCTAGATTGGAACAATAATGTTTGCATTCCACAGTCTAATTGTATTCTATTCGATTATTTATGCAGTTTAGATGAACTTTGATTGAAGATAGTATTTTTATACTGCGATACTTTGAAGATATTAATCTCAATTTTTATAGACCAGGGAGGCGTGTCTAATCGTATTTGCTATTAAATTTATTTGTGATTGGCAAATTTTTACTTCATATCGATTCATGAATGAAACCCACGAAGGTTAAATATAATAACAGTTTTGATACAATTAATGAATATAAGAATTTTTAAAGTGGAACTATGGATGTATAATCGTTAGTTCAGTGGACGTGTAAAAGTCGCTGATGAATAATGCCCTTGAATAAGTGAAGGAGGTTCCCACAGTAACATTAATGAAGTTAATGAATTTATAAGTGGAGGTTTTTTTGTATATATTGTGGAATATTTTGATGCCATATATATTGAGATATATGATGAATTCTGGGCTAATTTTTGTGCAATTTTGTGCGTTTTGAGCGAGGTATTTTTCCGCTGAGTGTATTGTCCAGGTCCTTTGAAAATTAATCATGTGAAGTTACTGTTAAAATTAACAAGAGTGTTTAAATAATTTGAGATAACGATTTTGAATGGAGGTTACCGTCACAAAAAATAATAATAATTATTAAACCTTATTAAACCTGAATCTAAAATTTAAATATAACTAACCTTCATTGGTCGATTATATCAACACGATTTAAGTAATTATCAACCGGATAAACGTGTGGTTTAATGTATTTCTAAAATAAATAATATGAATATTGTAAATAATTATGTAAATATCTTTAATAATAATTTAAAACGAACGGGATTAATAGAGACGTGTATAAAATTTTCAATTGTCGTTTGACAATGTTATAAACAATTTAATGTTATAAATAATTAATGAACATTTTGTTATAAACATTAAGCGTTTTTGTTATTATACTCTAAACAACGCTAGTTAAACTATTGGAATATACAATTAAACAAGTTTTGGGATTATTAGAGTAATCCATTGATATTTGATTGGAGCATTTAAAAGATTTGCGTGATAATATTTGAGTTGAGATGTGGACATTTAAAGTGTTTTGAAAAGGAGCTCGGCTCTGATGTAACTAGCATATGCTAACGTTGGCTGGACAGGTGAGTCCATTTGACGATGCAAGCGTGCGACGTGGTGCAGGTGGCCAGACAACTGTATGATAGAGGCCAAGGTCACTTACATAGCAGCCTTGCGGTTATAAATAAAATGTGATGTTTATGAAAAAGGAAAACAATTGCTATATGTCTCGTCCCAACTCCCTTATCCATTCCAAGTGTATTATTATTATTACGTTCTTTTGAGCTAGAAAGCTGAAATTTTGTATGTAAAGTCTACAAGTCCTACAGGAGGACATGGTTATATTGACAATGGCTTCTGATCACCACGTATTTTTTGTTGTTAAAATTTTGTTAAATTAATCTCTTTATGTGAAATAAATTATTGTGCAGTTTAAAGTTTCTTGTTTCGTTTTGGTTCATTTTAAATATCATGGTGGAGGTTATTGTGTGGGCATACATTTAAGTGATCCAGTTGGCAACCCAGACCCGAGATTAATTTGAATAGGTAAGTAAAAGGTAAGTATGAACCCCCGTATATTTTTGTGTGTTCCACAATAATTTCTTGTTAACTACTGTGCTCTAATCTCGGTAGTATCTGTCAGTGCCATTTTCATTGATGTAGCTGTGCCGGTGCGATTGATTTTTGGCAATCCGATTGAGGGGGCGGATATCTGACAGCCTACTATCCGGATTATCGGGGACAGTTGGATTGGCGCCCAACGTGGGGCACGTTCGACAAAACTGGATTACCAGGTTGAACGCCAGTAGAATTGGCACCGCAATTTTGTGGAGTGCTCGAATAACACTGGATTACCAAGTTATTGCAGTAGAATTGGCACCGCAAGTTCATGTGGAACGTTCGAATAACATTGGATTACCAAGTTATCGATGTCAATGGGATTGTGAAGACTCAAATAAAGAGGTTGATTCTTTGTTAGATTTCTTGGCCAATTGTAGAATTTGAGAGTGTGATTATATAGGGATTAAATGTTGTGTTGTATTAGGAAAATTACACTCAGAAAAGATCAGATCTTATACAACTTGAGAGAGGTTAAATAGGCTGGAAACTTAGAAAAATCGCCTATGATCTGGAGTCTTATTTTATTTGACCGGCTTATGACATGTTTAGTCATATTAAAGATAAAATTAAACTATTTGGATTGTAAATGTAAATTATTTGTGTTAGGATATTTTAAAATGAACCAAAGGAATTTGAACATGTGCTTGAGTTTATTTCAACATAGGGTGTCTACGAAGGTTAATTATAAGGTAATTATAAGTTAGATTTAAGACAGAAAATTGCTCAAACTTATATATGGTGAGAAATGTTGCTCAGATGTTGTTATGTCCCTAAAGCAGTCTATTATTGAAATATTATTGAAATGGCGGATGAGAGTATGAGAATGATGTTGTAGGAGATGTCCAACAGAATGAAGCAGATGATGGAGGAGAATTCTAGTAACTTGTCTATTAGGCTGGATGAAAGTGTGAAGGAGATGGAAGCTAGGAATACTAGTCGAATGGAGGAGAATTCTAGTAATATGTCTGCTAATTTGAAAGCTAGCATGAATAACAGTATGAAGCAGATGCTGGATGAAAATTTGAAAGTTCTTCAGGCCAGTTCTGCAAACTTAGAAAATAATGTGTCGCGTTTACAGACCAGTACCCAGGGAATCGAGAATGCTGTAAGTAACATGCGCACAGACGTGTCCAATGTGCATAAAGATGTCTCAGATGTTAAAGTAGATGTTTCTAAGGTACAGAAAGACCTTACTATGTTGAATCTTGATGTTGCTAATGTCCGGGGTGATATTTCATGTGCTCGAGCAGAAGTAATCGTTGTTAGGAATGATGTTGCTACTGTACCAGATAAGGTAGAAGAAGTTCAAAGAGAGATTAAAAATGTTCGAACCGATGTGTCAAACGTTCAAGTAGACATAAATAATATTCATTCTGACGTAAATGAGATGCAAAGCGATATCAATAAGATACAAGTAGAAGTTAATACAGTTTTTGTAGACATTGCCAAAGTTCAAACTGATGTTAATAAAGTTAGAGAAGAAATTGAAACTTCAAAAACGCTTTGTACTCGTAACATTAGTGCCTTAACAACTAGGTTGGTTGACGAGTCTGTTAGGACAACAGCTTCTCTAGCTGGATTAAAATATGATGTAGAGGTCATGAGAACCCAAGTCTTAGATCATAATCGTTTACTTAAGGAAGACATTGAAGTAGATATTGCGGAAATGTTAACTGCAAATGTAACGGTTTGGAAAGATGAATGGAACAGGTCAAGTGGGGAACATGTCACTCAGATTCAGGAGCGAATTGAACGAAAACTTGCCAGTACACAAGTAGATATAAATAATGAGGTAGTTCAAATTAGAAAGGATTTGAGTATAAGGATGGATTCGCTATCCGAAAAGCAGGTAGAGGATAGAACTCAAATAGGTCAGGACGTGCAAGCATTAAAAACCGCGTTAGAGGAACAAATTCATAAGGTTGTCTCTGATGTCAATGAAACTACGAGCAAACTTCAGAATTTGAAACTAGGAGAAGCTAGCATGATGGAAACGTATAAAGAAGAGTTGATTAGGAAAGTCATCACGGAAATCACAGATAAGGATCCAGAACGATTGACTTGTGAAGATGATAGGAATTACGTCAGAAGATGTAACCACGCTACAGAAGAGAGAGATATTAGTCCTGAGGAACGTATATTCAGATTTCGGGAAGAAGAAGAGGATAGGAATATTGAACCTGAATGGAAATATCGTGATAGTGGGAAGAATTATATGGATTCATATCCAAGAAATGTGACAGTCATCCGAAACTTTGAGGACAAACCTCAAAAATTTAGTAATACTGATAGTCTAACACCGATAGAGTATATCAGGAACCTTAAAGACTATTTTATTGAAGCTCATATTCCCAGAGAAAGAGAGATGAGAATCGTAGAAAGATTTCTAGCTGGAGGACCCCTTGAATGGTTCAGAGCATTTCGGTACACTTTTAGTAATTTCGATGAATTTGCAGAGGCACTGATAAAACGATTCTGGTCAATAGAAGCACAAAATTCATTAAGAGCTGAGGTATACTCGAGGAAGTATTCAGGTACTCTTCCAACACGGTACGCTGATTTCTTCACGAGCCAGTTATCGCGCTTGAGATTCTTGCAACCCCCATTGTCAACAGAGCAGTTGATAGATGCTATTTCTCGTATGCTGCCTGTGGAGGTAAGAAGACTTATCATATCGTCAAATATCAGGGATTTGACCAGCATGGACGAACTATTGAGAAGGCTTGACTACACGAGTCCGATGCCAAATTTGGTTCAAAAAGGTCAGAGGCACGAATTCAAAGACATTAATACAGTCTACATGGATCAAGTTCAGCAAACTGATAAGCCCGATGAAGAGAAAACTGAAAAGGTAGGTCCTCACAGGAACAATTATTTTCGCAACAGATCACAAGGTTACCGTCCATATCAGCAAAGATGAGGCTGGAATAACAATAGAGGGAATTATAATAATGGAAGAGGTAGATACTATAATAACCAGGGGTACAATAGGAACTACAACAGAAATAACCAGTACCAGAATAGGAATCAGAATTCTCAAGGTCAGGTTATGACACCGGACAAGTATCAAGAGAGAGAGAAAGAAAGTCAGCAGTATTTGAAGGAATTACGAGAGAAGGAAGCTGAAAACCAAAAGAAAAGACAGGATGTAGTGATCGATCCTGGTCCTTCTACAAGCCAGCAGAACTTGGAATACAGGAATACAGGACAGAAGAGAAAATAGAGAGGAGAGAATGCATTAGCCACACACAACCCAGAGAAGAAGAGACTTATGATTAAGGAACATAGAGGAAATATCATACAAGAGTAAGCCAATAATAATTCAATTTCGTGTTCAAGTGAATTCAGATATTTATAACACAGAGTTTAAAAACAATTTGCAACTGTTTTTAAAACGTGGTGAAGGGAGAATGCCCCCGTAAATTGAATTATACTGAGACCACGGTGGCTGTATTGGCATATATGAATAAAGTTATGGCTGTCATAGTTGTGACGTGTATATTCATGACGTAGGCACGGATGACGCAGACTTCATGCAAGTAGGCTGGTTGAGCTGAGATTCTTGGTGACGTCATGATTTTGTTCGAGAAAGATCTGAGATTTACGACGCAGTCGCAGGGAAACGAGGAATTGTGCTAAGGAAGAAGTTACGCTATTGGAGGAGAGGCTCGAACCAATGAATGATAGTTTGGTGGGAGACGGAGATTACTGAAATTACCATATTTAATTACTTTTGGCATGCAGAATTGTGGAAAACTATTTTCAGTTATGGCATTGATTTGGAATTTTGAAGAAATTAATTTTGAGTTTTTGAAATTTGAAAATCCGTCAAGTATAGCCAAAGTTAGACCTTCTAGCCATGATGGAGGAACAAGCTATGGAAGGGATGGATACGCCCCTTAAGAAGTTGATAAAAGGTCTTGCACAGCAGAGAGAAGCTCTCATTTTCTCATTTCCGATGTCTCATAGTGGTTTTTCTGATTCTCACATTGTCAGAATTCGAGTTATTTAGTGAAGCAAGTCGTCATTATCACGAGTGGTAGAGCCCACCGCATCGAACAAGCACGGAGCGTGCAGCAGTTCAATTTTACGGTTATTGAAACTAGGCGAAGTTGGAGTGCACACATAAACGAGTCTACAAGATTATCTATCAAGAGTTAGCTACTGCCTTTATGCTAATTGAATTGTGCATTACAGTATTGAGGTGTGTAGGAAAGTTGAACATTTTCACGATTATACTTTGGAAGATATTCGTATTTTAAGACTACAGACAAAAATGATTTTCTCGCCACCTGAGAAGCACTTTTATAATACCACATTCTACACTACGGCTGACACGTGTATTGCAACCGTGATATTGAAGATTACGTTTGGTGATACAACGCTACATTCTACTATGGAATAATATAATCTGGCAGTTCTTTCGACTATTATTATAACGGAAGTGGAGATGGAAGACTAAATCTTTAATGCAATTGGGACACATATCAATGGAGTGAAATAGCAGCATGGAACTTCGTTAACCGTCATTCTACAAAGCGAGCATGTAGTGAACATCCAACTACACTCATGCATCGTAGTCCATCGCTGAATTATATCAAATGGCAGTGGAAATATCTTCATACTCTACAATTATGAACATTTCTGCGGAAATAATTGCAATAAACTTCATGGCGAATTTCTACCAGAACTTCAGGGAACTATCAAGAGAGGCCAGGGTGGACCCGGCTCACAAAGAAGAGTTTTGCCAGAAGGATGTCTCTCGTCTACACGGAGCAGTGCAATTTCCGGAGGAGGAAGCAGTTCTATTCTCCGAGGGCGCTGGTTCCAGGTTCGAGGTCGGAGCACATCTTTACGGTGGTGAAATGGAACCAACAGCAGTCTTCTTTGGAAATTTTCCTCTAGAACTTCAATCAACAGATAAGGTAGTCGTGAACGTTTCTTGTTTTATTTGAGCCATTTAGCGAGATCTGAGCAACCATTTTTCCCATATTTTCTGTCCCATATATTTTGCCCCATATTCTTGCTTGATATTTCTGTACTCTGTACACTTTGATGAGTTATGCCTTTTTCTACGATTTATTGAGACATTATTATGTCATTGGCATATTTAAATAATTTTGGATCAGTTGAGACTGATATAATATATATTCTTTCAGTAATTTGCATATTTTTGTAGTCACGATTTGACTGTAAAGTTAGCGATTTTCTATGGCAAATTTGAATTCAGACAGCGTGTCATTTTATTAAAGTAATTCTATTCAGTAAATTACTTTGACCAATTTTCTGTCATCCTCAAGAAAGAAGAATAATTAAAAGATTTTAGAGCGTTAAAATCTATTACTTTGTCGACGATCTTGGAAATACTAGTCGTTTTATGAACATGATTGCAACATAGACATTTATCGTCAGTTCTGAAATACCATTGCATTATAGACAATTTTATGAAATATGAACTTTGATTACGATTTATTGAGTACACTATAGTAATGAACATTTGATAGGAATTTTTCTCAGTTCTAGATTGGAACAATAATGTTTGCATTCCACAGTCTAATTGTATTCTATTCGATTATTTATGCAGTTTAGATGAACTTTGATTGAAGATAGTATTTTTATACTGCGATACTTTGAAGATATTAATCTCAATTTTGATAGACCAGGGAGGCGTGTCTAATCGTATTTGCTATTAAATTTATTTGTGATTGGCAAATTTTTACTTCATATCGATTCATGAATGAAACCCACGAAGGTTAAATATAATAACAGTTTTGATACAATTAATGAATATAAGAATTTTTAAAGTGGAACTATGGATGTATAATCGTTAGTTCAGTGGACGTGTAAAAGTCGCTGATGAATAATGCCCTTGAATAAGTGAAGGAGGTTCCCACAGTAACATTAATGAAGTTAATGAATTTATAAGTGGAGGTTTTTTTGTATATATTGTGGAATATTTTGATGCCATATATATTGAGATATATGATGAATTCTGGGCTAATTTTTGTGCAATTTTGTGCGTTTTGAGCGAGGTATTCTTCCGCTGAGTGTATTGTCCAGGTCCTTTGAAAATTAATCATGTGAAGTTACTGTTAAAATTAACAAGAGTGTTTAAATAATTTGAGATAACGATTTTGAATGGAGGTTACCGTCACAAAAAATAATAATTATTATTAAACCTTATTAAACCTGAATCTAAAATTTAAATATAACTAACCTTCATTGGTCGATTATATCAACACGATTTAAGTAATTATCAACCGGATAAACGTGTGGTTTAATGTATTTCTAAAATAAATAATATGAATATTGTAAATAATTATGTAAATATCTTTAATAATAATTTAAAACGAACGGGATTAATAGAGACGTGTATAAAATTTTCAATTGTCGTTTGACAATGTTATAAACAATTTAATGTTATAAATAATTAATGAACATTTTGTTATAAACATTAAGCGTTTTTGTTATTATACTCTAAACAACGCTAGTTAAACTATTGGAATATACAATTAAACAAGTTTTGGGATTATTAGAGTAATCCATTGATATTTGATTGGAGCATTTAAAAGATTTGCGTGATAATATTTGAGTTGAGATGTGGACATTTAAAGTGTTTTGAAAAGGAGCTCGGCTCTGATGTAACTAGCATATGCTAACGTTGGCTGGACAGGTGAGTCCATTTGACGATGCAAGCGTGCGACGTGGTGCAGGTGGCCAGACAACTGTATGATAGAGGCCAAGGTCACTTACATAGCAGCCTTGCGGTTATAAATAAAATGTGATGTTTATGAAAAAGGAAAACAATTGCTATATGTCTCGTCCCAACTCCCTTATCCATTCCAAGTGTATTATTATTATTACGTTCTTTTGAGCTAGAAAGCTGAAATTTTGTATGTAAAGTCTACAAGTCCTACAGGAGGACATGGTTATATTGACAATGGCTTTTGATCGCCACGTATTTTTTGTTGTTAAAATTTTGTTAAATTAATCTCTTTATGTGAAATAAATTATTGTGCAGTTTAAAGTTTCTTGTTACGTTTTGGTTCATTTTAAATATCATGGTGGAGGTTATTGTGTGGGCATACATTTAAGTGATCCAGTTGGTAACCCAGACCCGAGATTAATTTGAATAGGTAAGTAAAAGTTAAGTATGAACCCCCGTATATTTTTGTGTGTTCCACAATAATTTCTTGTTAACTACTGTGCTCTAATCTCGGTAGTATCTGTCAGTGCCATTTTCATTGATGTAGCTGTGCCGGTGCGATTGATTTTTGGCAATCCGATTGAGGGGGCGGATATCTGACAGCCTACTATCCGGATTATCGGGGACAGTTGGATTGGCGCCCAACGTGGGGCACGTTCGACAAAACTGGATTACCAGGTTGAACGCCAGTAGAATTGGCACCGCAATTTTGTGGAGTGCTCGAATAACACTGGATTACCAAGTTATTGCAGTAGAATTGGCACCGCAAGTTCATGTGGAACGTTCGAATAACATTGGATTACCAAGTTATCGATGTCAATGGGATTGTGAAGACTCAAATAAAGAGGTTGATTCTTTGTTAGATGTCTTGGCCAATTGTAGAATTTGAGAGTGTGATTATATAGGGATTAAATGTTGTGTTGTATTAGGAAAATTACACTCAGAAAAGATCAGATCTTATACAACTTGAGAGAGGTTAAATAGGCTGGAAACTTAGAAAAATCGCCTATGATCTGGAGTCTTATTTTATTTGACCGGCTTATGACATGTTTAGTCATATTAAAGATAAAATTAAACTATTTGGATTGTAAATGTAAATTATTTGTGTTAGGATATTTTAAAATGAACCAAAGGAATTTGAACATGTGCTTGAGTTTATTTCAACATAGGGTGTCTACGAAGGTTAATTATAAGGTAATTATAAGTTAGATTTAAGACAGAAAATTGCTCAAACTTATATATGGTGAGAAATGTTGCTCAGATGTTGTTATGTCCCTAAAGCAGTCTATTATTGAAATATTATTGAAATGGCGGATGAGAGTATGAGAATGATGTTGTAGGAGATGTCCAACAGAATGAAGCAGATGATGGAGGAGAATTCTAGTAACTTGTCTATTAGGCTGGATGAAAGTGTGAAGGAGATGGAAGCTAGGAATACTAGTCGAATGGAGGAGAATTCTAGTAATATGTCTGCTAATTTGAAAGCTAGCATGAATAACAGTATGAAGCAGATGCTGGATGAAAATTTGAAAGTTCTTCAGGCCAGTTCTGCAAACTTAGAAAATAATGTGTCGCGTTTACAGACCAGTACCCAGGGAATCGAGAATGCTGTAAGTAACATGCGCACAGACGTGTCCAATGTGCATAAAGATGTCTCAGATGTTAAAGTAGATGTTTCTAAGGTACAGAAAGACCTTACTATGTTGAATCTTGATGTTGCTAATGTCCGGGGTGATATTTCATGTGCTCGAGCAGAAGTAATCGTTGTTAGGAATGATGTTGCTACTGTACCAGATAAGGTAGAAGAAGTTCAAAGAGAGATTAAAAATGTTCGAACCGATGTGTCAAACGTTCAAGTAGACATAAATAATATTCATTCTGACGTAAATGAGATGCAAAGCGATATCAATAAGATACAAGTAGAAGTTAATACAGTTTTTGTAGACATTGCCAAAGTTCAAACTGATGTTAATAAAGTTAGAGAAGAAATTGAAACTTCAAAAACGCTTTGTACTCGTAACATTAGTGCCTTAACAACTAGGTTGGTTGACGAGTCTGTTAGGACAACAGCTTCTCTAGCTGGATTAAAATATGATGTAGAGGTCATGAGAACCCAAGTCTTAGATCATAATCGTTTACTTAAGGAAGACATTGAAGTAGATATTGCGGAAATGTTAACTGCAAATGTAACGGTTTGGAAAGATGAATGGAACAGGTCAAGTGGGGAACATGTCACTCAGATTCAGGAGCGAATTGAACGAAAACTTGCCAGTACACAAGTAGATATAAATAATGAGGTAGTTCAAATTAGAAAGGATTTGAGTATAAGGATGGATTCGCTATCCGAAAAGCAGGTAGAGGATAGAACTCAAATAGGTCAGGACGTGCAAGCATTAAAAACCGCGTTAGAGGAACAAATTCATAAGGTTGTCTCTGATGTCAATGAAACTACGAGCAAACTTCAGAATTTGAAACTAGGAGAAGCTAGCATGATGGAAACGTATAAAGAAGAGTTGATTAGGAAAGTCATCACGGAAATCACAGATAAGGATCCAGAACGATTGACTTGTGAAGATGATAGGAATTACGTCAGAAGATGTAACCACGCTACAGAAGAGAGAGATATTAGTCCTGAGGAACGTATATTCAGATTTCGGGAAGAAGAAGAGGATAGGAATATTGAACCTGAATGGAAATATCGTGATAGTGGGAAGATTTATATGGATTCATATCCAAGAAATGTGACAGTCATCCGAAACTTTGAGGACAAACCTCAAAAATTTAGTAATACTGATAGTCTAACACCGATAGAGTATATCAGGAACCTTAAAGACTATTTTATTGAAGCTCATATTCCCAGAGAAAGAGAGATGAGAATCGTAGAAAGATTTCTAGCTGGAGGACCCCTTGAATGGTTCAGAGCATTTCGGTACACTTTTAGTAATTTCGATGAATTTGCAGAGGCACTGATAAAACGATTCTGGTCAATAGAAGCACAAAATTCATTAAGAGCTGAGGTATACTCGAGGAAGTATTCAGGTACTCTTCCAACACGGTACGCTGATTTCTTCACGAGCCAGTTATCGCACTTGAGATTCTTGCAACCCCCATTGTCAACAGAGCAGTTGATAGATGCTATTTCTCGTATGCTGCCTGTGGAGGTAAGAAGACTTATCATATCGTCAAATATCAGGGATTTGACCAGCATGGACGAACTATTGAGAAGGCTTGACTACACGAGTCCGATGCCAAATTTGGTTCAAAAAGGTCAGAGGCACGAATTCAAAGACATTAATACAGTCTACATGGATCAAGTTCAGCAAACTGATAAGCCCGATGAAGAGAAAACTGAAAATGTAGGTCCTCACAGGAACAATTATTTTCGCAACAGATCACAAGGTTACCGTCCATATCAGCAAAGACGAGGCTGGAATAACAATAGAGGGAATTATAATAATGGAAGAGGTAGATACTATAATAACCAGGGGTACAATAGGAACTACAACAGAAATAACCAGTACCAGAATAGGAATCAGAATTCTCAAGGTCAGGTTATGACACCGGACAAGTATCAAGAGAGAGAGAAAGAAAGTCAGCAGTATTTGAAGGAATTACGAGAGAAGGAAGCTGAAAACCAAAAGAAAAGACAGGATGTAGTGATCGATCCTGGTCCTTCTACAAGCCAGCAGAACTTGGAAAACAGGAATACAGGACAGAAGAGAAAGTAGAGAGGAGAGAATGCATTAGCCACACACAACCCAGAGAAGAAGAGACTTATGATTAAGGAACATAGAGGAAATATCATACAAGAGTAAGCCAATAATAATTCAATTTCGTGTTCAAGTGAATTCAGATATTTATAACACAGAGTTTAAAAACAATTTGCAACTGTTTTTAAAACGTGGTGAAGGGAGAATGCCCCCGTAAATTGAATTATACTGAGACCACGGTGGCTGTATTGGCATATATGAATAAAGTTATGGCTGTCATAGTTGTGACGTGTATATTCATGACGTAGGCACGGATGACGCAGACTTCATGCAAGTAGGCTGGTTGAGCTGAGATTCTTGGTGACGTCATGATTTTGTTCGAGAAAGATCTGAGATTTACGACGCAGTCGCAGGGAAACGAGGAATTGTGCTAAGGAAGAAGTTACGCTATTGGAGGAGAGGCTCGAACCAATGAATGATAGTTTGGAGGGAGACGGAGATTACTGAAATTACCATATTTAATTACTTTTGGCATGCAGAATTGTGGAAAACTATTTTCAGTTATGGCATTGATTTGGAATTTTGAAGAAATTAATTTTGAGTTTTTGAAATTTGAAAATCCGTCAAGTATAGCCAAAGTTAGAACTTCTAGCCATGACGGAGGAACAAGCTATGGAAGGGATGGATACGCCCCTTAAGAAGTTGATAAAAGGTCTTGCACAGCAGAGAGAAGCTCTCATTTTCTCATTTCCGATGTCTCATAGTGGTTTTTCGGATTCTCACATTGTCAGAATTCGAGTTATTTAGTGAAGTAAGTCGTCATTATCACGTGTGGTAGAGCCCACCGCATCGAACAAGCACGGAGCGTGCAGCAGTTCAATTTTACGGTTATTGAAACTAGGCGAAGTTGGAGTGCACACATAAACGAGTCAACAAGATTATCTATCAAGAGTTAGCTACTGCCTTTATGCTAATTCAATTGTGCATTACAGTATTGAGGTGTGTAGGAAAGTTGAACATTTTCACGATTATACTTTGGAAGATATTCGTATTTTAAGACTGCAGACAAAAGTGATTTTCTCGCCACCTGAGAAGCACTTTTATAATACCACATTCTACACTACGGCTGACACGTGTATTGCAACCGTGATATTGAAGATTACGTTTGGTGATACAACGCTACATTCTACTATGGAACAATATAATCTGGCAGTTCTTTCGACTATTATTATAACGGAAGTGGAGATGGAAGACTAAATCTTTAATGCAATTGGGACACATATCAATGGAGTGAAATAGCAGCATGGAACTTCGTTAACCGTCATTCTACAAAAGCGAGCATGTAGTGAACATCCAACTACACTCATGCATCGTAGTCCATCGCTGAATTATATCAAATGGCAGTGGAAATATCTTCATACTCTACAATTATGAACATTTCTGCGGAAATAATTGCAATAAACTTCATGGCGAATTTCTACCAGAACTTCAGGGAACTATCAAGAGAGGCCAGGGTGGACCCGGCTCACAAAGAAGAGTTTTGCCAGAAGGATGTCTATCGTCTACACGGAGCAGTGCAATTTCCGGAGGAGGAAGCAGTTCTATTTTCCGAGGGCGCTGGTTCCAGGTTCGAGGTCGGAGCACATCTTTACGGTGGTGAAATGGAACCAACAGCAGTCTTCTTTGGAAATTTTCCTCTAGAACTTCAATCAACAGATAAGGTAGTCGTGAACGTTTCTTGTTTTATTTGAGCCATTTAGCGAGATCTGAGCAACCATTTTTCCCACATTTTCTGTCCCATATATTTTGCCTCATATTCTTGCTTGATATTTCTGTACTCTGTACACTTTGATGAGTTATGCCTTTTTCTACGATTTATTGAGACATTATTATGTCATTGGCATATTTAAATAATTTTGGATCAGTTGAGACTGATATAATATATATTCTTTCAGTAATTTGCATATTTTTGTAGTCACGATTTGACTGTAAAGTTAGCGATTTTCTATGGCAAATTTGAATTCAGACAGCGTGTCATTTTATTAAAGTAATTCTATTCAGTAAATTACTTTGACCAATTTTCTGTCATCCTCAAGAAAGAAGAATAATTAAAAGATTTTAGAGCGTTAAAATCTATTACTTTGTCGACGATCTTGGAAATACTAGTCGTTTTATGAACATGATTTCAACATAGACATTTATCGTCAGTTCTGAAATACCATTGCATTATAGACAATTTTATGAAATATGAACTTTGATTACGATTTATTGAGTACACTATAGTAATGAACATTTGATAGGAATTTTTCTCAGTTCTAGATTGGAACAATAATGTTTGCATTCCACAGTCTAATTGTATTCTATTCGATTATTTATGCAGTTTAGATGAACTTTGATTGAAGATAGTATTTTTATACTGCGATACTTTGAAGATATTAATCTCAATTTTGATAGACCAGGGAGGCGTGTCTAATCGTATTTGCTATTAAATTTATTTGTGATTGGCAAATTTTTACTTCATATCGATTCATGAATGAAACCCACGAAGGTTAAATATAATAACAGTTTTGATACAATTAATGAATATAAGAATTTTTAAAGTGGAACTATGGATGTATAATCGTTAGTTCAGTGGACGTGTAAAAGTCGCTGATGAATAATGCCCTTGAATAAGTGAAGGAGGTTCCCACAGTAACATTAATGAAGTTAATGAATTTATAAGTGGAGGTTTTTTTGTATATATTGTGGAATATTTTGATGCCATATATATTGAGATATATGATGAATTCTGGGCTAATTTTTGTGCAATTTTGTGCGTTTTGAGCGAGGTATTTTTCCGCTGAGTGTATTGTCCAGGTCCTTTGAAAATTAATCATGTGAAGTTACTGTTAAAATTAACAAGAGTGTTTAAATAATTTGAGATAACGATTTTGAATGGAGGTTACCGTCACAAAAAATAATAATAATTATTAAACCTTATTAAACCTGAATCTAAAATTTAAATATAACTAACCTTCATTGGTCGATTATATCAACACGATTTAAGTAATTATCAACCGGATAAACGTGTGGTTTAATGTATTTCTAAAATAAATAATATGAATATTGTAAATAATTATGTAAATATCTTTAATAATAATTTAAAACGAACGGGATTAATAGAGGCGTGTATAAAATTTTCAATTGTCGTTTGACAATGTTATAAACAATTTAATGTTATAAATAATTAATGAACATTTTGTTATAAACATTAAGCGTTTTTGTTATTATACTCTAAACAACGCTAGTTAAACTATTGGAATATACAATTAAACAAGTTTTGGGATTATTAGAGTAATCCATTGATATGTGATTGGAGCATTTAAAAGATTTGCGTGATAATATTTGAGTTGAGATGTGGACATTTAAAGTGTTTTGAAAAGGAGCTCGGCTCTGATGTAACTAGCATATGCTAACGTTGGCTGGACAGGTGAGTCCATTTGACGATGCAAGCGTGCGACGTGGTGCAGCTGGCCAGACAACTGTATGATAGAGGCCAAGGTCACTTACATAGCAGCCTTGCGGTTATAAATAAAATGTGATGTTTATGAAAAAGGAAAACAATTGCTATATGTCTCGTCCCAACTCCCTTATCCATTCCAAGTGTATTATTATTATTACGTTCTTTAGAGCTAGAAAGCTGAAATTTTGTATGTAAAGTCTACAAGTCCTACAGGAGGACATGGTTATATTGACAATGGCTTCTGATCGCCACGTATTTTTTGTTGTTAAAATTTTGTTAAATTAATCTCTTTATGTGAAATAAATTATTGTGCAGTTTAAAGTTTTTTGTTTCGTTTTGGTTCATTTTAAATATCATGGTGGAGGTTATTGTGTGGGCATATATTTAAGTGATCCAGTTGGCAACCCAGACCCGAGATTAATTTGAATAGGTAAGTAAAAGGTAAGTATGAACCCCCGTATATTTTTGTGTGTTCCACAATAATTTCTTGTTAACTACTGTGCTCTAATCTCGGTAGTATCTGTCAGTGCCATTTTCATTGATGTAGCTGTGCCGGTGCGATTGATTTTTGGCAATCCGATTGAGGGGGCGGATATCTGACAGCCTACTATCCGGATTATCGGGGACAGTTGGATTGGCGCCCAACGTGGGGAACGTTCGACAAAACTGGATTACCAGGTTGAACGCCAGTAGAATTGGCACCGCAATTTTGTGGAGTGCTCGAATAACACTGGATTACCAAGTTATTGCAGTAGAATTGGCACCGCAAGTTCATGTGGAACGTTCGAATAACATTGGATTACCAAGTTATCGATGTCAATGGGATTGTGAAGACTCAAATAAAGAGGTTGATTCTTTGTTAGATGTCTTGGCCAATTGTAGAATTTGAGTGTGTGATTATATAGGGATTAAATGTTGTGTTGTATTAGGAAAATTACACTCAGAAAAGATCAGATCTTATACAACTTGAGAGAGGTTAAATAGGCTGGAAACTTAGAAAAATCGCCTATGATCTGGAGTCTTATTTTATTTGACCGGCTTATGACATGTTTAGTTATATTAAAGATAAAATTAAACTATTTGGATTGTAAATGTAAATTATTTGTGTTAGGATATTTTAAAATGAACCAAAGGAATTTGAACATGTGCTTGAGTTTATTTCAACATAGGGTGTCTACGAAGGTTAATTATAAGGTAATTATAAGTTAGATTTAAGACAGAAAATTGCTCAAACTTATATATGGTGAGAAATGTTGCTCAGATGTTGTTATGTCCCTAAAGCAGTCTATTATTGAAATATTATTGAAATGGCGGATGAGAGTATGAGAATGATGTTGTAGGAGATGTCCAACAGAATGAAGCAGATGATGGAGGAGAATTCTAGTAACTTGTCTATTAGGCTGGATGAAAGTGTGAAGGAGATGGAAGCTAGGAATACTAGTCGAAAGGAGGAGAATTCTAGTAATATGCCTGCTAATTTGAAAGCTAGCATGAATAACAGTATGAAGCAGATGCTGGATGAAAGTTTGAAAGTTCTTCAGGCCAGTTCTGCAAACTTAGAAAATAATGTGTCGCGTTTACAGACCAGTACCCAGGGAATCGAGAATGCTGTAAGTAACATGCGCACAGACGTGTCCAATGTGCATAAAGATGTCTCAGATGTTAAAGTAGATGTTTCTAAGGTACAGAAAGACCTTACTATGTTGAATCTTGATGTTGCTAATGTCCGGGGTGATATTTCATGTGCTCGAGCAGAAGTAATCGTTGTTAGGAATGATGTTGCTACTGTACCAGATAAGGTAGAAGAAGTTCAAAGAGAGATTAAAAATGTTCGAACCGATGTGTCAAACGTTCAAGTAGACATAAATAATATTCATTCTGACGTAAATGAGATGCAAAGCGATATCAATAAGATACAAGTAGAAGTTAATACAGTTTTTGTAGACATTGCCAAAGTTCAAACTGATGTTAATAAAGTTAGAGAAGAAATTGAAACTTCAAAAACTCTTTGTACTCGTAACATTAGTGCCTTAACAACTAGGTTGGTTGACGAGTCTGTTAGGACAACAGCTTCTCTAGCTGGATTAAAATATGATGTAGAGGTCATGAGAACCCAAGTCTTAGATCATAATCGTTTACTTAAGGAAGACATTGAAGTAGATATTGCGGAAATGTTAACTGCAAATGTAACGGTTTGGAAAGATGAATGGAACAGGTCAAGTGGGGAACATGTCACTCAGATTCAGGAGCGAATTGAACGAAAACTTGCCAGTACACAAGTAGATATAAATAATGAGGTAGTTCAAATTAGAAAGGATTTGAGTATAAGGATGGATTCGCTATCCGAAAAGCAGGTAGAGGATAGAACTCAAATAGGTCAGGACGTGCAAGCATTAAAAACCGCGTTAGAGGAACAAATTCATAAGGTTGTCTCTGATGTCAATGAAACTACGAGCAAACTTCAGAATTTGAAACTAGGAGAAGCTAGCATGATGGAAACGTATAAAGAAGAGTTGATTAGGAAAGTCATCACGGAAATCACAGATAAGGATCCAGAACGATTGACTTGTGAAGATGATAGGAATTACGTCAGAAGATGTAACCACGCTACAGAAGAGAGAGATATTAGTCCTGAGGAACGTATATTCAGATTTCGGGAAGAAGAAGAGGATAGGAATATTGAAACTGAAAGGAAATATCGTGATAGTGGGAAGAATTATATGGATTCATATCCAAGAAATGTGACAGTCATCCGAAACTTTGAGGACAAACCTCAAAACTTTAGTAATACTGATAGTCTAACACCGATAGAGTATATCAGGAACCTTAAAGACTATTTTATTGAAGCTCATATTCCCAGAGAAAGAGAGATGAGAATCGTAGAAAGATTTCTAGCTGGAGGACCCCTTGAATGGTTCAGAGCATTTCGGTACACTTTTAGTAATTTCGATGAATTTGCAGAGGCACTGATAAAACGATTCTGGTCAATAGAAGCACAAAATTCATTAAGAGCTGAGGTATACTCGAGGAAGTATTCAGGTACTCTTCCAACACGGTACGCTGATTTCTTCACGAGCCAGTTATCGCACTTGAGATTCTTGCAACCCCCATTGTCAACAGAGCAGTTGATAGATGCTATTTCTCGTATGCTGCCTGTGGAGGTAAGAAGACTTATCATATCGTCAAATATCAGGGATTTGACCAGCATGGACGAACTATTGAGAAGGCTTGACTACACGAGTCCGATGCCAAATTTGGTTCAAAAAGGTCAGAGGCACGAATTCAAAGACATTAATACAGTCTACATGGATCAAGTTCAGCAAACTGATAAGCCCGATGAAGAGAAAACTGAAAATGTAGGTCCTCACAGGAACAATTATTTTCGCAACAGATCACAAGGTTACCGTCCATATCAGCAAAGACGAGGCTGGAATAACAATAGAGGGAATTATAATAATGGAAGAGGTAGATACTATAATAACCAGGGGTACAATAGGAACTACAACAGAAATAACCAGTACCAGAATAGGAATCAGAATTCTCAAGGTCAGGTTATGACACCGGACAAGTATCAAGAGAGAGAGAAAGAAAGTCAGCAGTATTTGAAGGAATTACGAGAGAAGGAAGCTGAAAACCAAAAGAAAAGACAGGATGTAGTGATCGATCCTGGTCCTTCTACAAGCCAGCAGAACTTGGAAAACAGGAATACAGGACAGAAGAGAAAATAGAGAGGAGAGAATGCATTAGCCACACACAACCCAGAGAAGAAGAGACTTATGATTAAGGAACATAGAGGAAATATCATACAAGAGTAAGCCAATAATAATTCAATTTCGTGTTCAAGTGAATTCAGATATTTATAACACAGGGTTTAAAAACAATTTGCAACTGTTTTTAAAACGTGGTGAAGGGAGAATGCCCCCGTAAATTGAATTATACTGAGACCACGGTGGCTGTATTGGCATATATGAATAAAGTTATGGCTGTCATAGTTGTGACGTGTATATTCATGACGTAGGCACGGATGACGCAGACTTCATGCAAGTAGGCTGGTTGAGCTGAGATTCTTGGTGACGTCATGATTTTGTTCGAGAAAGATCTGAGATTTACGACGCAGTCGCAGGGAAACGAGGAATTGTGCTAAGGAAGAAGTTACGCTATTGGAGGAGAGGCTCGAACCAATGAATGATAGTTTGGTGGGAGACGGAGATTACTGAAATTACCATATTTAATTACTTTTGGCATGCAGAATTGTGGAAAACTATTTTCAGTTATGGCATTGATTTGGAATTTTGAAGAAATTAATTTTGAGTTTTTGAAATTTGAAAATCCGTCAAGTATAGCCAAAGTTAGACCTTCTGGCCATGATGGAGGAACAAGCTATGGAAGGGATGGATACGCCCCTTAAGAAGTTGATAAAAGGTCTTGCACAGCAGAGAGAAGCTCTCATTTTCTCATTTCCGATGTCTCATAGTGGTTTTTCTGATTCTCACATTGTCAGAATTCGAGTTATTTAGTGAAGCAAGTCGTCATTATCACGAGTGGTAGAGCCCACCGCATCGAACAAGCACGGAGCGTGCAGCAGTTCAATTTTACGGTTATTGAAACTAGGCGAAGTTGGAGTGCACACATAAACGAGTCTACAAGATTATCTATCAAGAGTTAGCTACTGCCTTTATGCTAATTGAATTGTGCATTACAGTATTGAGGTGTGTAGGAAAGTTGAACATTTTCACGATTATACTTTGGAAGATATTCGTATTTTAAGACTACAGACAAAAGTGATTTTCTCGCCACCTGAGAAGCACTTTTATAATACCACATTCTACACTACGGCTGACACGTGTATTGCAACCGTGATATTGAAGATTACGTTTGGTGATACAACGCTACATTCTACTATGGAATAATATAATCTGGCAGTTCTTTCGACTATTATTATAACGGAAGTGGAGATGGAAGACTAAATCTTTAATGCAATTGGGACACATATCAATGGAGTGAAATAGCAGCATGGAACTTCGTTAACCGTCATTCTACAAAGCGAGCATGTAGTGAACATCCAACTACACTCATGCATCGTAGTCCATCGCTGAATTATATCAAATGGCAGTGGAAATATCTTCATACTCTACAATTATGAACATTTCTGCGGAAATAATTGCAATAAACTTCATGGCGAATTTCTACCAGAACTTCAGGGAACTATCAAGAGAGGCCAGGGTGGACCCGGCTCACAAAGAAGAGTTTTGCCAGAAGGATGTCTCTCGTCTACACGGAGCAGTGCAATTTCCGGAGGAGGAAGCAGTTCTATTCTCCGAGGGCGCTGGTTCCAGGTTCGAGGTCGGAGCACATCTTTACGGTGGTGAAATGGAACCAACAGCAGTCTTCTTTGGAAATTTTCCTCTAGAACTTCAATCAACAGATAAGGTAGTCGTGAACGTTTCTTGCTTTATTTGAGCCATTTAGCGAGATCTGAGCAACCATTTTTCCCATATTTTCTGTCCCATATATTTTGCCCCATATTCTTGCTTGATATTTCTGTACTCTGTACACTTTGATGAGTTATGCCTTTTTCTACGATTTATTGAGACATTATTATGTCATTGGCATATTTAAATAATTTTGGATCAGTTGAGACTGATATAATATATATTCTTTCAGTAATTTGCATATTTTTGTAGTCACGATTTGACTGTAAAGTTAGCGATTTTCTATGGCAAATTTGAATTCAGACAGCGTGTCATTTTATTAAAGTAATTCTATTCAGTAAATTACTTTGACCAATTTTCTGTCATCCTCAAGAAAGAAGAATAATTAAAAGATTTTAGAGCGTTAAAATCTATTACTTTGTCGACGATCTTGGAAATACTAGTCGTTTTATGAACATGATTGCAACATAGACATTTATCGTCAGTTCTGAAATACCATTGCATTATAGACAATTTTATGAAATATGAACTTTGATTACGATTTATTGAGTACACTATAGTAATGAACATTTGATAGGAATTTTTCTCAGTTCTAGATTGGAACAATAATGTTTGCATTCCACAGTCTAATTGTATTCTATTCGATTATTTATGCAGTTTAGATGAACTTTGATTGAAGATAGTATTTTTATACTGCGATACTTTGAAGATATTAATCTCAATTTTTATAGACCAGGGAGGCGTGTCTAATCGTATTTGCTATTAAATTTATTTGTGATTGGCAAATTTTTACTTCATATCGATTCATGAATGAAACCCACGAAGGTTAAATATAATAACAGTTTTGATACAATTAATGAATATAAGAATTTTTAAAGTGGAACTATGGATGTATAATCGTTAGTTCAGTGGACGTGTAAAAGTCGCTGATGAATAATGCCCTTGAATAAGTGAAGGAGGTTCCCACAGTAACATTAATGAAGTTAATGAATTTATAAGTGGAGGTTTTTTTGTATATATTGTGGAATATTTTGATGCCATATATATTGAGATATATGATGAATTCTGGGCTAATTTTTGTGCAATTTTGTGCGTTTTGAGCGAGGTATTTTTCCGCTGAGTGTATTGTCCAGGTCCTTTGAAAATTAATCATGTGAAGTTACTGTTAAAATTAACAAGAGTGTTTAAATAATTTGAGATAACGATTTTGAATGGAGGTTACCGTCACAAAAAATAATAATAATTATTAAACCTTATTAAACCTGAATCTAAAATTTAAATATAACTAACCTTCATTGGTCGATTATATCAACACGATTTAAGTAATTATCAACCGGATAAACGTGTGGTTTAATGTATTTCTAAAATAAATAATATGAATATTGTAAATAATTATGTAAATATCTTTAATAATAATTTAAAACGAACGGGATTAATAGAGACGTGTATAAAATTTTCAATTGTCGTTTGACAATGTTATAAACAATTTAATGTTATAAATAATTAATGAACATTTTGTTATAAACATTAAGCGTTTTTGTTATTATACTCTAAACAACGCTAGTTAAACTATTGGAATATACAATTAAACAAGTTTTGGGATTATTAGAGTAATCCATTGATATTTGATTGGAGCATTTAAAAGATTTGCGTGATAATATTTGAGTTGAGATGTGGACATTTAAAGTGTTTTGAAAAGGAGCTCGGCTCTGATGTAACTAGCATATGCCAACGTTGGCTGGACAGGTGAGTCCATTTGACGATGCAAGCGTGCGACGTGGTGCAGGTGGCCAGACAACTGTATGATAGAGGCCAAGGTCACTTACATAGCAGCCTTGCGGTTATAAATAAAATGTGATGTTTATGAAAAAGGAAAACAATTGCTATATGTCTCGTCCCAACTCCCTTATCCATTCCAAGTGTATTATTATTATTACGTTCTTTAGAGCTAGAAAGCTGAAATTTTGTATGTAAAGTCTACAAGTCCTACAGGAGGACATGGTTATATTGACAATGGCTTCTGATCACCACGTATTTTTTGTTGTTAAAATTTTGTTAAATTAATCTCTTTATGTGAAATAAATTATTGTGCAGTTTAAAGTTTCTTGTTTCGTTTTGGTTCATTTTAAATATCATGGTGGAGGTTATTGTGTGGGCATACATTTAAGTGATCCAGTTGGCAACCCAGACCCGAGATTAATTTGAATAGGTAAGTAAAAGGTAAGTATGAACCCCCGTATATTTTTGTGTGTTCCACAATAATTTCTTGTTAACTACTGTGCTCTAATCTCGGTAGTATCTGTCAGTGCCATTTTCATTGATGTAGCTGTGCCGGTGCGATTGATTTTTGGCAATCCGATTGAGGGGGCGGATATCTGACAGCCTACTATCCGGATTATCGGGGACAGTTGGATTGGCGCCCAACGTGGGGCACGTTCGACAAAACTGGATTACCAGGTTGAACGCCAGTAGAATTGGCACCGCAATTTTGTGGAGTGCTCGAATAACACTGGATTACCAAGTTATTGCAGTAGAATTGGCACCGCAAGTTCATGTGGAACGTTCGAATAACATTGGATTACCAAGTTATCGATGTCAATGGGATTGTGAAGACTCAAATAAAGAGGTTGATTCTTTGTTAGATGTCTTGGCCAATTGTAGAATTTGAGAGTGTGATTATATAGGGATTAAATGTTGTGTTGTATTAGGAAAATTACACTCAGAAAAGATCAGATCTTATACAACTTGAGAGAGGTTAAATAGGCTGGAAACTTAGAAAAATCGCCTATGATCTGGAGTCTTATTTTATTTGACCGGCTTATGACATGTTTAGTCATATTAAAGATAAAATTAAACTATTTGGATTGTAAATGTAAATTATTTGTGTTAGGATATTTTAAAATGAACCAAAGGAATTTGAACATGTGCTTGAGTTTATTTCAACATAGGGTGTCTACGAAGGTTAATTATAAGGTAATTATAAGTTAGATTTAAGACAGAAAATTGCTCAAACTTATATATGGTGAGAAATGTTGCTCAGATGTTGTTATGTCCCTAAAGCAGTCTATTATTGAAATATTATTGAAATGGCGGATGAGAGTATGAGAATGATGTTGTAGGAGATGTCCAACAGAATGAAGCAGATGATGGAGGAGAATTCTAGTAACTTGTCTATTAGGCTGGATGAAAGTGTGAAGGAGATGGAAGCTAGGAATACTAGTCGAATGGAGGAGAATTCTAGTAATATGTCTGCTAATTTGAAAGCTAGCATGAATAACAGTATGAAGCAGATGCTGGATGAAAATTTGAAAGTTCTTCAGGCCAGTTCTGCAAACTTAGAAAATAATGTGTCGCGTTTACAGACCAGTACCCAGGGAATCGAGAATGCTGTAAGTAACATGCGCACAGACGTGTCCAATGTGCATAAAGATGTCTCAGATGTTAAAGTAGATGTTTCTAAGGTACAGAAAGACCTTACTATGTTGAATCTTGATGTTGCTAATGTCCGGGGTGATATTTCATGTGCTCGAGCAGAAGTAATCGTTGTTAGGAATGATGTTGCTACTGTACCAGATAAGGTAGAAGAAGTTCAAAGAGAGATTAAAAATGTTCGAACCGATGTGTCAAACGTTCAAGTAGACATAAATAATATTCATTCTGACGTAAATGAGATGCAAAGCGATATCAATAAGATACAAGTAGAAGTTAATACAGTTTTTGTAGACATTGCCAAAGTTCAAACTGATGTTAATAAAGTTAGAGAAGAAATTGAAACTTCAAAAACGCTTTGTACTCGTAACATTAGTGCCTTAACAACTAGGTTGGTTGACGAGTCTGTTAGGACAACAGCTTCTCTAGCTGGATTAAAATATGATGTAGAGGTCATGAGAACCCAAGTCTTAGATCATAATCGTTTACTTAAGGAAGACATTGAAGTAGATATTGCGGAAATGTTAACTGCAAATGTAACGGTTTGGAAAGATGAATGGAACAGGTCAAGTGGGGAACATGTCACTCAGATTCAGGAGCGAATTGAACGAAAACTTGCCAGTACACAAGTAGATATAAATAATGAGGTAGTTCAAATTAGAAAGGATTTGAGTATAAGGATGGATTCGCTATCCGAAAAGCAGGTAGAGGATAGAACTCAAATAGGTCAGGACGTGCAAGCATTAAAAACCGCGTTAGAGGAACAAATTCATAAGGTTGTCTCTGATGTCAATGAAACTACGAGCAAACTTCAGAATTTGAAACTAGGAGAAGCTAGCATGATGGAAACGTATAAAGAAGAGTTGATTAGGAAAGTCATCACGGAAATCACAGATAAGGATCCAGAACGATTGACTTGTGAAGATGATAGGAATTACGTCAGAAGATGTAACCACGCTACAGAAGAGAGAGATATTAGTCCTGAGGAACGTATATTCAGATTTCGGGAAGAAGAAGAGGATAGGAATATTGAACCTGAATGGAAATATCGTGATAGTGGGAAGAATTATATGGATTCATATCCAAGAAATGTGACAGTCATCCGAAACTTTGAGGACAAACCTCAAAAATTTAGTAATACTGATAGTCTAACACCGATAGAGTATATCAGGAACCTTAAAGACTATTTTATTGAAGCTCATATTCCCAGAGAAAGAGAGATGAGAATCGTAGAAAGATTTCTAGCTGGAGGACCCCTTGAATGGTTCAGAGCATTTCGGTACACTTTTAGTAATTTCGATGAATTTGCAGAGGCACTGATAAAACGATTCTGGTCAATAGAAGCACAAAAATCATTAAGAGCTGAGGTATACTCGAGGAAGTATTCAGGTACTCTTCCAACACGGTACGCTGATTTCTTCACGAGCCAGTTATCGCGCTTGAGATTCTTGCAACCCCCATTGTCAACAGAGCAGTTGATAGATGCTATTTCTCGTATGCTGCCTGTGGAGGTAAGAAGACTTATCATATCGTCAAATATCAGGGATTTGACCAGCATGGACGAACTATTGAGAAGGCTTGACTACACGAGTCCGATGCCAAATTTGGTTCAAAAAGGTCAGAGGCACGAATTCAAAGACATTAATACAGTCTACATGGATCAAGTTCAGCAAACTGATAAGCCCGATGAAGAGAAAACTGAAAAGGTAGGTCCTCACAGGAACAATTATTTTCGCAACAGATCACAAGGTTACCGTCCATATCAGCAAAGATGAGGCTGGAATAACAATAGAGGGAATTATAATAATGGAAGAGGTAGATACTATAATAACCAGGGGTACAATAGGAACTACAACAGAAATAACCAGTACCAGAATAGGAATCAGAATTCTCAAGGTCAGGTTATGACACCGGACAAGTATCAAGAGAGAGAGAAAGAAAGTCAGCAGTATTTGAAGGAATTACGAGAGAAGGAAGCTGAAAACCAAAAGAAAAGACAGGATGTAGTGATCGATCCTGGTCCTTCTACAAGCCAGCAGAACTTGGAAAACAGGAATACAGGACAGAAGAGAAAATAGAGAGGAGAGAATGCATTAGCCACACACAACCCAGAGAAGAAGAGACTTATGATTAAGGAACATAGAGGAAATATCATACAAGAGTAAGCCAATAATAATTCAATTTCGTGTTCAAGTGAATTCAGATATTTATAACACAGAGTTTAAAAACAATTTGCAACTGTTTTTAAAACGTGGTGAAGGGAGAATGCCCCCGTAAATTGAATTATACTGAGACCACGGTGGCTGTATTGGCATACATGAATAAAGTTATGGCTGTCATAGTTGTGACGTGTATATTCATGACGTAGGCACGGATGACGCAGACTTCATGCAAGTAAGCTGGTTGAGCTGAGATTCTTGGTGACGTCATGATTTTGTTCGAGAAAGATCTGAGATTTACGACGCAGTCGCAGGGAAACGAGGAATTGTGCTAAGGAAGAAGTTACGCTATTGGAGGAGAGGCTCGAACCAATGAATGATAGTTTGGTGGGAGACGGAGATTACTGAAATTACCATATTTAATTACTTTTGGCATGCAGAATTGTGGAAAACTATTTTCAGTTATGGCATTGATTTGGAATTTTGAAGAAATTAATTTTGAGTTTTTGAAATTTGAAAATCCGTCAAGTATAGCCAATGTTAGACCTTCTAGCCATGATGGAGGAACAAGCTATGGAAGGGATGGATACGCCCCTTAAGAAGTTGATAAAAGGTCTTGCACAGCAGAGAGAAGCTCTCATTTTCTCATTTCCGATGTCTCATAGTGGTTTTTCTGATTCTCACATTGTCAGAATTCGAGTTATTTAGTGAAGCAAGTCGTCATTATCACGAGTGGTAGAGCCCACCGCATCGAACAAGCACGGAGCGTGCAGCAGTTCAATTTTACGGTTATTGAAACTAGGCGAAGTTGGAGTGCACACATAAACGAGTCTACAAGATTATCTATCAAGAGTTAGCTACTGCCTTTATGCTAATTCAATTGTGCATTACAGTATTGAGGTGTGTAGGAAAGTTGAACATTTTCACGATTATACTTTGGAAGATATTCGTATTTTAAGACTACAGACAAAAATGATTTTCTCGCCACCTGAGAAGCACTTTTATAATACCACATTCTACACTACGGCTGACACGTGTATTGCAACCGTGATATTGAAGATTACGTTTGGTGATACAACGCTACATTCTACTATGGAATAATATAATCTGGCAGTTCTTTCGACTATTATTATAACGGAAGTGGAGATGGAAGACTAAATCTTTAATGCAATTGGGACACATATCAATGGAGTGAAATAGCAGCATGGAACTTCGTTAACCGTCATTCTACAAAGCGAGCATGTAGTGAACATCCAACTACACTCATGCATCGTAGTCCATCGCTGAATTATATCAAATGGCAGTGGAAATATCTTCATACTCTACAATTATGAACATTTCTGCGGAAATAATTGCAATAAACTTCATGGCGAATTTCTACCAGAACTTCAGGGAACTATCAAGAGAGGCCAGGGTGGACCCGGCTCACAAAGAAGAGTTTTGCCAGAAGGATGTCTCTCGTCTACACGGAGCAGTGCAATTTCCGGAGGAGGAAGCAGTTCTATTCTCCGAGGGCGCTGGTTCCAGGTTCGAGGTCGGAGCACATCTTTACGGTGGTGAAATGGAACCAACAGCAGTCTTCTTTGGAAATTTTCCTCTAGAACTTCAATCAACAGATAAGGTAGTCGTGAACGTTTCTTGTTTTATTTGAGCCATTTAGCGAGATCTGAGCAACCATTTTTCCCATATTTTCTGTCCCATATATTTTGCCCCATATTCTTGCTTGATATTTCTGTACTCTGTACACTTTGATGAGTTATGCCTTTTTCTACGATTTATTGAGACATTATTATGTCATTGGCATATTTAAATAATTTTGGATCAGTTGAGACTGATATAATATATATTCTTTCAGTAATTTGCATATTTTTGTAGTCACGATTTGACTGTAAAGTTAGCGATTTTCTATGGCAAATTTGAATTCAGACAGCGTGTCATTTTATTAAAGTAATTCTATTCAGTAAATTACTTTGACCAATTTTCTGTCATCCTCAAGAAAGAAGAATAATTAAAAGATTTTAGAGCGTTAAGATCTATTACTTTGTCGACGATCTTGGAAATACTAGTCGTTTTATGAACATGATTGCAACATAGACATTTATCGTCAGTTCTGAAATACCATTGCATTATAGACAATTTTATGAAATATGAACTTTGATTACGATTTATTGAGTACACTATAGTAATGAACATTTGATAGGAATTTTTCTCAGTTCTAGATTGGAACAATAATGTTTGCATTCCACAGTCTAATTGTATTCTATTCGATTATTTATGCAGTTTAGATGAACTTTGATTGAAGATAGTATTTTTATACTGCGATACTTTGAAGATATTAATCTCAATTTTTATAGACCAGGGAGGCGTGTCTAATCGTATTTGCTATTAAATTTATTTGTGATTGGCAAATTTTTACTTCATATCGATTCATGAATGAAACCCACGAAGGTTAAATATAATAACAGTTTTGATACAATTAATGAATATAAGAATTTTTAAAGTGGAACTATGGATGTATAATCGTTAGTTCAGTGGACGTGTAAAAGTCGCTGATGAATAATGCCCTTGAATAAGTGAAGGAGGTTCCCACAGTAACATTAATGAAGTTAATGAATTTATAAGTGGAGGTTTTTTTGTATATATTGTGGAATATTTTGATGCCATATATATTGAGATATATGATGAATTCTGGGCTAATTTTTGTGCAATTTTGTGCGTTTTGAGCGAGGTATTCTTCCGCTGAGTGTATTGTCCAGGTCCTTTGAAAATTAATCATGTGAAGTTACTGTTAAAATTAACAAGAGTGTTTAAATAATTTGAGATAACGATTTTGAATGGAGGTTACCGTCACAAAAAATAATAATTATTATTAAACCTTATTAAACCTGAATCTAAAATTTAAATATAACTAACCTTCATTGGTCGATTATATCAACACGATTTAAGTAATTATCAACCGGATAAACGTGTGGTTTAATGTATTTCTAAAATAAATAATATGAATATTGTAAATAATTATGTAAATATCTTTAATAATAATTTAAAACGAACGGGATTAATAGAGACGTGTATAAAATTTTCAATTGTCGTTTGACAATGTTATAAACAATTTAATGTTATAAATAATTAATGAACATTGTGTTATAAACATTAAGCGTTTTTGTTATTATACTCTAAACAACGCTAGTTAAACTATTGGAATATACAATTAAACAAGTTTTGGGATTATTAGAGTAATCCATTGATATTTGATTGGAGCATTTAAAAGATTTGCGTGATAATATTTGAGTTGAGATGTGGACATTTAAAGTGTTTTGAAAAGGAGCTCGGCTCTGATGTAACTAGCATATGCTAACGTTGGCTGGACAGGTGAGTCCATTTGACGATGCAAGCGTGCGACGTGGTGCAGGTGGCCAGACAACTGTATGATAGAGGCCAAGGTCACTTACATAGCAGCCTTGCGGTTATAAATAAAATGTGATGTTTATGAAAAAGGAAAACAATTGCTATATGTCTCGTCCCAACTCCCTTATCCATTCCAAGTGTATTATTATTATTACGTTCTTTTGAGCTAGAAAGCTGAAATTTTGTATGTAAAGTCTACAAGTCCTACAGGAGGACATGGTTATATTGACAATGGCTTTTGATCGCCACGTATTTTTTGTTGTTAAAATTTTGTTAAATTAATCTCTTTATGTGAAATAAATTATTGTGCAGTTTAAAGTTTCTTGTTACGTTTTGGTTCATTTTAAATATCATGGTGGAGGTTATTGTGTGGGCATACATTTAAGTGATCCAGTTGGTAACCCAGACCCGAGATTAATTTGAATAGGTAAGTAAAAGTTAAGTATGAACCCCCGTATATTTTTGTGTGTTCCACAATAATTTCTTGTTAACTACTGTGCTCTAATCTCGGTAGTATCTGTCAGTGCCATTTTCATTGATGTAGCTGTGCCGGTGCGATTGATTTTTGGCAATCCGATTGAGGGGGCGGATATCTGACAGCCTACTATCCGGATTATCGGGGACAGTTGGATTGGCGCCCAACGTGGGGCACGTTCGACAAAACTGGATTACCAGGTTGAACGCCAGTAGAATTGGCACCGCAATTTTGTGGAGTGCTCGAATAACACTGGATTACCAAGTTATTGCAGTAGAATTGGCACCGCAAGTTCATGTGGAACGTTCGAATAACATTGGATTACCAAGTTATCGATGTCAATGGGATTGTGAAGACTCAAATAAAGAGGTTGATTCTTTGTTAGATGTCTTGGCCAATTGTAGAATTTGAGAGTGTGATTATATAGGGATTAAATGTTGTGTTGTATTAGGAAAATTACACTCAGAAAAGATCAGATCTTATACAACTTGAGAGAGGTTAAATAGGCTGGAAACTTAGAAAAATCGCCTATGATCTGGAGTCTTATTTTATTTGACCGGCTTATGACATGTTTAGTCATATTAAAGATAAAATTAAACTATTTGGATTGTAAATGTAAATTATTTGTGTTAGGATATTTTAAAATGAACCAAAGGAATTTGAACATGTGCTTGAGTTTATTTCAACATAGGGTGTCTACGAAGGTTAATTATAAGGTAATTATAAGTTAGATTTAAGACAGAAAATTGCTCAAACTTATATATGGTGAGAAATGTTGCTCAGATGTTGTTATGTCCCTAAAGCAGTCTATTATTGAAATATTATTGAAATGGCGGATGAGAGTATGAGAATGATGTTGTAGGAGATGTCCAACAGAATGAAGCAGATGATGGAGGAGAATTCTAGTAACTTGTCTATTAGGCTGGATGAAAGTGTGAAGGAGATGGAAGCTAGGAATACTAGTCGAATGGAGGAGAATTCTAGTAATATGTCTGCTAATTTGAAAGCTAGCATGAATAACAGTATGAAGCAGATGCTGGATGAAAATTTGAAAGTTCTTCAGGCCAGTTCTGCAAACTTAGAAAATAAT
The DNA here is from genome assembly GCA_946902985.2 of Meconema thalassinum. Taxonomy (NCBI): domain Eukaryota; kingdom Metazoa; phylum Arthropoda; class Insecta; order Orthoptera; family Tettigoniidae; genus Meconema; species Meconema thalassinum. Next base: position 594,616,566 of record OX336388.2, on the reverse strand, counting down.
GTGTCGCGTTTACAGACCAGTACCCAGGGAATCGAGAATGCTGTAAGTAACATGCGCACAGACGTGTCCAATGTGCATAAAGATGTCTCAGATGTTAAAGTAGATGTTTCTAAGGTACAGAAAGACCTTACTATGTTGAATCTTGATGTTGCTAATGTCCGGGGTGATATTTCATGTGCTCGAGCAGAAGTAATCGTTGTTAGGAATGATGTTGCTACTGTACCAGATAAGGTAGAAGAAGTTCAAAGAGAGATTAAAAATGTTCGAACCGATGTGTCAAACGTTCAAGTAGACATAAATAATATTCATTCTGACGTAAATGAGATGCAAAGCGATATCAATAAGATACAAGTAGAAGTTAATACAGTTTTTGTAGACATTGCCAAAGTTCAAACTGATGTTAATAAAGTTAGAGAAGAAATTGAAACTTCAAAAACGCTTTGTACTCGTAACATTAGTGCCTTAACAACTAGGTTGGTTGACGAGTCTGTTAGGACAACAGCTTCTCTAGCTGGATTAAAATATGATGTAGAGGTCATGAGAACCCAAGTCTTAGATCATAATCGTTTACTTAAGGAAGACATTGAAGTAGATATTGCGGAAATGTTAACTGCAAATGTAACGGTTTGGAAAGATGAATGGAACAGGTCAAGTGGGGAACATGTCACTCAGATTCAGGAGCGAATTGAACGAAAACTTGCCAGTACACAAGTAGATATAAATAATGAGGTAGTTCAAATTAGAAAGGATTTGAGTATAAGGATGGATTCGCTATCCGAAAAGCAGGTAGAGGATAGAACTCAAATAGGTCAGGACGTGCAAGCATTAAAAACCGCGTTAGAGGAACAAATTCATAAGGTTGTCTCTGATGTCAATGAAACTACGAGCAAACTTCAGAATTTGAAACTAGGAGAAGCTAGCATGATGGAAACGTATAAAGAAGAGTTGATTAGGAAAGTCATCACGGAAATCACAGATAAGGATCCAGAACGATTGACTTGTGAAGATGATAGGAATTACGTCAGAAGATGTAACCACGCTACAGAAGAGAGAGATATTAGTCCTGAGGAACGTATATTCAGATTTCGGGAAGAAGAAGAGGATAGGAATATTGAACCTGAATGGAAATATCGTGATAGTGGGAAGAATTATATGGATTCATATCCAAGAAATGTGACAGTCATCCGAAACTTTGAGGACAAACCTCAAAAATTTAGTAATACTGATAGTCTAACACCGATAGAGTATATCAGGAACCTTAAAGACTATTTTATTGAAGCTCATATTCCCAGAGAAAGAGAGATGAGAATCGTAGAAAGATTTCTAGCTGGAGGACCCCTTGAATGGTTCAGAGCATTTCGGTACACTTTTAGTAATTTCGATGAATTTGCAGAGGCACTGATAAAACGATTCTGGTCAATAGAAGCACAAAATTCATTAAGAGCTGAGGTATACTCGAGGAAGTATTCAGGTACTCTTCCAACACGGTACGCTGATTTCTTCACGAGCCAGTTATCGCACTTGAGATTCTTGCAACCCCCATTGTCAACAGAGCAGTTGATAGATGCTATTTCTCGTATGCTGCCTGTGGAGGTAAGAAGACTTATCATATCGTCAAATATCAGGGATTTGACCAGCATGGACGAACTATTGAGAAGGCTTGACTACACGAGTCCGATGCCAAATTTGGTTCAAAAAGGTCAGAGGCACGAATTCAAAGACATTAATACAGTCTACATGGATCAAGTTCAGCAAACTGATAAGCCCGATGAAGAGAAAACTGAAAATGTAGGTCCTCACAGGAACAATTATTTTCGCAACAGATCACAAGGTTACCGTCCATATCAGCAAAGACGAGGCTGGAATAACAATAGAGGGAATTATAATAATGGAAGAGGTAGATACTATAATAACCAGGGGTACAATAGGAACTACAACAGAAATAACCAGTACCAGAATAGGAATCAGAATTCTCAAGGTCAGGTTATGACACCGGACAAGTATCAAGAGAGAGAGAAAGAAAGTCAGCAGTATTTGAAGGAATTACGAGAGAAGGAAGCTGAAAACCAAAAGAAAAGACAGGATGTAGTGATCGATCCTGGTCCTTCTACAAGCCAGCAGAACTTGGAAAACAGGAATACAGGACAGAAGAGAAAATAGAGAGGAGAGAATGCATTAGCCACACACAACCCAGAGAAGAAGAGACTTATGATTAAGGAATATAGAGGAAATATCATACAAGAGTAAGCCAATAATAATTCAATTTCGTGTTCAAGTGAATTCAGATATTTATAACACAGAGTTTAAAAACAATTTGCAACTGTTTTTAAAACGTGGTGAAGGGAGAATGCCCCCGTAAATTGAATTATACTGAGACCACGGTGGCTGTATTGGCATATATGAATAAAGTTATGGCTGTCATAGTTGTGACGTGTATATTCATGACGTAGGCACGGATGACGCAGACTTCATGCAAGTAGGCTGGTTGAGCTGAGATTCTTGGTGACGTCATGATTTTGTTCGAGAAAGATCTGAGATTTACGACGCAGTCGCAGGGAAACGAGGAATTGTGCTAAGGAAGAAGTTACGCTATTGGAGGAGAGGCTCGAACCAATGAATGATAGTTTGGAGGGAGACGGAGATTACTGAAATTACCATATTTAATTACTTTTGGCATGCAGAATTGTGGAAAACTATTTTCAGTTATGGCATTGATTTGGAATTTTGAAGAAATTAATTTTGAGTTTTTGAAATATGAAAATCCGTCAAGTATAGCCAAAGTTAGAACTTCTAGCCATGACGGAGGAACAAGCTATGGAAGGATGGATACGCCCCTTAAGAAGTTGATAAAAGGTCTTGCACAGCAGAGAGAAGCTCTCATTTTCTCATTTCCGATGTCTCATAGTGGTTTTTCTGATTCTCACATTGTCAGAATTCGAGTTATTTAGTGAAGCAAGTCGTCATTATCACGTGTGGTAAAGCCCACCGCATCGAACAAGCACGGAGCGTGCAGCAGTTCAATTTTACGGTTATTGAAACTAGGCGAAGTTGGAGTGCACACATAAACGAGTCTACAAGATTATCTATCAAGAGTTAGCTACTGCCTTTATGCTAATTCAATTGTGCATTACAGTATTGAGGTGTGTAGGAAAGTTGAACATTTTCACGATTATACTTTGGAAGATATTCGTATTTTAAGACTGCAGACAAAAGTGATTTTCTCGCCACCTGAGAATCACTTTTATAATACCACATTCTACACTACGGCTGACACGTGTATTGCAACCGTGATATTGAAGATTACGTTTGGTGATACAACGCTACATTCTACTATGGAATAATATAATCTGGCAGTTCTTTCGACTATTATTATAACGGAAAGGGGGATGGAAGACTAAATCTTTAATGCAATTGGGACACATATCAATGGAGTGAAATAGCAGCATGGAACTTCGTTAACCGTCATTCTACAAAAGCGAGCATGTAGTGAACATCCAACTACACTCATGCATCGTAGTCCATCGCTGAATTATATCAAATGGCAGTGGAAATATCTTCATACTCTACAATTATGAACATTTCTGCGGAAATAATTGCAATAAACTTCATGGCGAATTTCTACCAGAACTTCAGGGAACTATCAAGAGAGGCCAGGGTGGACCCGGCTCACAAAGAAGAGTTTTTCCAGGAGGATGTCTATCGTCTACACGGAGCAGTGCAATTTCCGGAGGAGGAAGCAGTTCTATTCTCCGAGGGCGCTGGTTCCAGGTTCGAGGTCGGAGCACATCTTTACGGTGGTGAAATGGAACCAACAGCAGTCTTCTTTGGAAATTTTCCTCTAGAACTTCAATCAACAGATAAGGTAGTCGTGAACGTTTCTTGTTTTATTTGAGCCATTTAGCGAGATCTGAGCAACCATTTTTCCCATATTTTCTGTCCCATATATTTTGCCCCATATTCTTGCTTGATATTTCTGTACTCTGTACACTTTGATGAGTTATGCCTTTTTCTACGATTTATTGAGACATTATTATGTCATTGGCATATTTAAATAATTTTGGATCAGTTGAGACTGATATAATATATATTGTTTCAGTAATTTGCATATTTTTGTAGTCACGATTTGACTGTAAAGTTAGCGATTTTCTATGGCAAATTTGAATTCAGACAGCGTGTCATTTTATTAAAGTAATTCTATTCAGTAAATTACTTTGACCAATTTTCTGTCATCCTCAAGAAAGAAGAATAATTAAAAGATTTTAGAGCGTTAAAATCTATTACTTTGTCGACGATCTTGGAAATACTAGTCGTTTTATGAACATGATTGCAACATAGACATTTATCGTCAGTTCTGAAATACCATTGCATTATAGACAATTTTATGAAATATGAACTTTGATTACGATTTATTGAGTACACTATAGTAATGAACATTTGATAGGAATTTTTCTCAGTTCTAGATTGGAACAATAATGTTTGCATTCCACAGTCTAATTGTATTCTATTCGATTATTTATGCAGTTTAGATGAACTTTGATTGAAGATAGTATTTTTATACTGCGATACTTTGAAGATATTAATCTCAATTTTTATAGACCAGGGAGGCGTGTCTAATCGTATTTGCTATTAAATTTATTTGTGATTGGCAAATTTTTACTTCATATCGATTCATGAATGAAACCCACGAAGGTTAAATATAATAACAGTTTTGATACAATTAATGAATATAAGAATTTTTAAAGTGGAACTATGGATGTATAATCGTTAGTTCAGTGGACGTGTAAAAGTCGCTGATGAATAATGCCCTTGAATAAGTTAAGGAGGTTCCCACAGTAACATTAATGAAGTTAATGAATTTATAAGTGGAGGTTTTCTTGTATATATTGTGGAAGATTTTGATGCCATATATATTGAGATATATGATGAATTCTGGGCTAATTTTTGTGCAATTTTGTGCGTTTTGAGCGAGGTATTTTTCCGCTGAGAGTATTGTCCAGGTCCTTTGAAAATTAATCATGTGAAGTTACTGTTAAAATTAACAAGAGTGTTTAAATAATTTGAGATAACGATTTTGAATGGAGGTTACCGTCACAAAAAAATAATAATTATTATTAAACCTTATTAAACCTGAATCTAAAATTTAAATATAACTAACCTTCATTGGTCGATTATATCAACACGATTTAAGTAATTATCAACCGGATAAACGTGTGGTTTAATGTATTTCTAAAATAAATAATATGCATATTGTAAATAATTATGTAAATATCTTTAATAATAATTTAAAACGAACGGGATTAATAGAGGCGTGTATAAAATTTTCAATTGTCGTTTGACAATGTTATAAACAATTTAATGTTATAAATAATTAATGAACATTTTGTTATAAACATTAAGCGTTTTTGTTATTATACTCTAAACAACGCTAGTTAAACTATTGGAATATACAATTAAACAAGTTTTGGGATTATTAGAGTAATCCATTGATATTTGATTGGAGCATTTAAAAGATTTGCGAGATAATATTTGAGTTGAGATGTGGACATTTAAAGTGTTTTGAAAAGGAGCTCGGCTCTGATGTAACTAGCATATGCTAACGTTGGCTGGACAGGTGAGTCCATTTGACGATGCAAGCGTGCGACGTGGTGCAGGTGGCCAGACAACTATATGATAGAGGCCAAGGTCACTTACATAGCAGCCTTGCGGTTATAAATAAAATGTGATGTTTATGAAAAAGGAAAACAATTGCTATATGTCTCGTCCCAACTCCCTTATCCATTCCAAGTGTATTATTATTATTACGTTCTTTTGAGCTAGAAAGCTGAAATTTTGTATGTAAAGTCTACAAGTCCTACAGGAGGACATGGTTATATTGACAATGGCTTCTGATCGCCACGTATTTTTTGTTGTTAAAATTTTGTTAAATTAATCTCTTTATGTGAAATAAATTATTGTGCAGTTTAAAGTTTCTTGTTTCGTTTTGGTTCATTTTAAATATCATGGTGGAGGTTATTGTGTGGGCATACATTTAAGTGATCCAGTTGGCAACCCAGACCCGAGATTAATTTGAATAGGTAAGTAAAAGGTAAGTATGAACCCCCGTATATTTTTGTGTGTTCCACAATAATTTCTTGTTAACTACTGTGCTCTAATCTCGGTAGTATCTGTCAGTGCCATTTTCATTGATGTAGCTGTGCCGGTGCGATTGATTTTTGGCAATCCGATTGAGGGGGCGGATATCTGACAGCCTACTATCCGGATTATCGGGGACAGTTGGATTGGCGCCCAACGTGGGGCACGTTCGACAAAACTGGATTACCAGGTTGAACGCCAGTAGAATTGGCACCGCAATTTTGTGGAGTGCTCGAATAACACTAGATTACCAAGTTATTGCAGTAGAATTGGCACCGCAAGTTCATGTGGAACGTTCGAATAACATTGGATTACCAAGTTATCGATGTCAATGGGATTGTGAAGACTCAAATAAAGAGGTTGATGCTTTGTTAGATGTCTTGGCCAATTGTAGAATTTGAGAGTGTGATTATATAGGGATTAAATGTTGTGTTGTATTAGGAAAATTACACTCAGAAAAGATCAGATCTTATACAACTTGAGAGAGGTTAAATAGGCTGGAAACTTAGAAAAATCGCCTATGATCTGGAGTCTTATTTTATTTGACCGGCTTATGACATGTTTAGTCATATTAAAGATAAAATTAAACTATTTGGATTGTAAATGTAAATTATTTGTGTTAGGATATTTTAAAATGAACCAAAGGAATTTGAACATGTGCTTGAGTTTATTTCAACATAGGGTGTCTACGAAGGTTAATTATAAGGTAATTATAAGTTAGATTTAAGACAGAAATTTGCTTAAACTTATATATGGTGAGAAATGTTGCTCAGATGTTGTTATGTCCCTAAAGCAGTCTATTATTGAAATGGCAGATGAGAGTATGAGAATGATGTTGTAGGAGATGTCCAACAGAATGAAGCAGATGATGGAGGAGAATTCTAGTAACTTGTCTATTAGGCTGGATGAAAGTGTGAAGGAGATGGAAGCTAGGAATACTAGTCGAATGGAGGAGAATTCTAGTAATATGTCTGCTAATTTGAAAGCTAGCATGAATAACAGTATGAAGCAGATGCTGGATGAAAATTTGAAAGTTCTTCAGGCCAGTTCTGCAAACTTAGAAAATAATGTGTCGCGTTTACAGACCAGTACCCAGGGAATCGAGAATGCTGTAAGTAACATGCGCACAGACGTGTCCAAAGTGCATAAAGATGTCTCAGATGTTAAAGTAGATGTTTCTAAGGTACAGAAAGACCTTACTATGTTGAATCTTGATGTTGCTAATGTCCGGGGTGATATTTCATGTGCTCGAGCAGAAGTAATCGTTGTTAGGAATGATGTTGCTACTGTACAAGATAAGGTAGAAGAAGTTCAAAGAGAGATTAAAAATGTTCGAACCGATGTGTCAAACGTTCAAGTAGACATAAATAATATTCATTCTGATGTAAATGAGATGCAAAGCGATATCAATAAGATACAAGTATAAGTTAATACAGTTTTTGTAGACATTGCCAAAGTTCAAACTGATGTTAATAAAGTTAGAGAAGAAATTGAAACTACAAAAACGCTTTGTACTCGTAACATTAGTGCCTTAACAACTAGGTTGGTTGACGAGTCTGTTAGGACAACAGCTTCTCTAGCTGGATTAAAATATGATGTAGAGGTCATGAGAACCCAAGTCTTAGATCATAATCGTTTACTTAAGGAAGACATTGAAGTAGATATTGCGGAAATGTTAACTGCAAATGTAACGGTTTGGAAAGATGAATGGAACAGGTCAAGTGGGGAACATGTCACTCAGATTCAGGAGCGAATTGAACGAAAACTTGCCAGTACACAAGTAGATATAAATAATGAGGTAGTTCAAATTAGAAAGGATTTGAGTATAAGGATGGATTCGCTATCCGAAAAGCAGGTAGAGGATAGAACTCAAATAGGTCAGGACGTGCAAGCATTAAAAACCGCGTTAGAGGAACAAATTCATAAGGTTGTCTCTGATGTCAATGAAACTACGAGCAAACTTCAGAATTTGAAACTAGGAGAAGCTAGCATGATGGAAACGTATAAAGAAGAGTTGATTAGGAAAGTCATCACGGAAATCACAGATAAGGATCCAGAACGATTGACTTGTGAAGATGATAGGAATTACGTCAGAAGATGTAACCACGCTACAGAAGAGAGAGATATTAGTCCTGAGGAACGTATATTCAGATTTCGGGAAGAAGAAGAGGATAGGAATATTGAACCTGAATGGAAATATCGTGATAGTGGGAAGAATTATATGGATTCATATCCAAGAAATGTGACAGTCATCCGAAACTTTGAGGACAAACCTCAAAAATTTAGTAATACTGATAGTCTAACACCGATAGAGTATATCAGGAACCTTAAAGACTATTTTATTGAAGCTCATATTCCCAGAGAAAGAGAGATGAGAATCGTAGAAAGATTTCTAGCTGGAGGACCCCTTGAATGGTTCAGAGCATTTCGGTACACTTTTAGTAATTTCGATGAATTTGCAGAGGCACTGATAAAACGATTCTGGTCAATAGAAGCACAAAATTCATTAAGAGCTGAGGTATACTCGAGGAAGTATTCAGGTACTCTTCCAACACGGTACGCTGATTTCTTCACGAGCCAGTTATCGCGCTTGAGATTCTTGCAACCCCCATTGTCAACAGAGCAGTTGATAGATGCTATTTCTCGTATGCTGCCTGTGGAGGTAAGAAGACTTATCATATCGTCAAATATCAGGGATTTGACCAGCATGGACGAACTATTGAGAAGGCTTGACTACACGAGTCCGATGCCAAATTTGGTTCAAAAAGGTCAGAGGCACGAATTCAAAGACATTAATACAGTCTACATGGATCAAGTTCAGCAAACTGATAAGCCCGATGAAGAGAAAACTGAAAATGTAGGTCCTCACAGGAACAATTATTTTCGCAACAGATCACAAGGTTACCGTCCATATCAGCAAAGACGAGGCTGGAATAACAATAGAGGGAATTATAATAATGGAAGAGGTAGATACTATGATAACCAGGGGTACAATAGGAACTACAACAGAAATAACCAGTACCAGAATAGGAATCAGAATTCTCAAGGTCAGGTTATGACACCGGACAAGTATCAAGAGAGAGAGAAAGAAAGTCAGCAGTATTTGAAGGAATTACGAGAGAAGGAAGCTGAAAACCAAAAGAAAAGACAGGATGTAGTGATCGATCCTGGTCCTTCTACAAGCCAGCAGAACTTGGAAAACAGGAATACAGGACAGAAGAGAAAGTAGAGAGGAGAGAATGCATTAGCCACACACAACCCAGAGAAGAAGAGACTTATGATTAAGGAACATAGAGGAAATATCATACAAGAGTAAGCCAATAATAATTCAATTTCGTGTTCAAGTGAATTCAGATATTTATAACACAGAGTTTAAAAACAATTTGCAACTGTTTTTAAAACGTGGTGAAGGGAGAATGCCCCCGTAAATTGAATTATACTGAGACCACGGTGGCTGTATTGGCATATATGAATAAAGTTATGGCTGTCATAGTTGTGACGTGTATATTCATGACGTAGGCACGGATGATGCAGACTTCATGCAAGTAGGCTGGTTGAGCTGAGATTCTTGGTGACGTCATGATTTTGTTCGAGAAAGATCTGAGATTTACGACGCAGTCGCAGGGAAACGAGGAATTGTGCTAAGGAAGAAGTTACGCTATTGGAGGAGAGGCTCGAACCAATGAATGATAGTTTGGAGGGAGACGGAGATTACTGAAATTACCATATTTAATTACTTTTGGCATGCAGAATTGTGGAAAACTATTTTCAGTTATGGCATTGATTTGGAATTTTGAAGAAATTAATTTTGAGTTTTTGAAATTTGAAAATCCGTCAAGTATAGCCAAAGTTAGACCTTCTAGCCATGATGGAGGAACAAGCTATGGAAGGGATGGATACGCCCCTTAAGAAGTTGATAAAAGGTCTTGCACAGCAGAGAGAAGCTCTCATTTTCTCATTTCCGATGTCTCATAGTGGTTTTTCTGATTCTCACATTGTCAGAATTCGAGTTATTTAGTGAAGCATGTCGTCATTATCACGTGTGGTAGAGCCCACCGCATCGAACAAGCACGGAGCGTGCAGCAGTTCAATTTTACGGTTATTGAAACTAGGCGAAGTTGGAGTGCACACATAAACGAGTCTACACGATTATCTATCAAGAGTTAGCTACTGCCTTTATGCTAATTCAATTGTGCATTACAGTATTGAGGTGTGTAGGAAAGTTGAACATTTTCACGATTATACTTTGGAAGATATTCGTATTTTAAGACTACAGACAAAAGTGATTTTCTCGCCACCTGAGAAGCACTTTTATAATACCACATTCTACACTACGGCTGACACGTGTATTGCAACCGTGATATTGAAGATTACGTTTGGTGATACAACGCTACATTCTATTATGGAACAATATAATCTGGCAGTTCTTTCGACTATTATTATAACGGAAGTGGAGATGGAAGACAAAATCTTTAATGCAATTGGGACACATATCAATGGAGTGAAATAGCAGCATGGAACTTCGTTAACCGTCATTCTACAAAAGCGAGCATGTAGTGAACATCCAACTACACTCATGCATCGTAGTCCATCGCTGAATTATATCAAATGGCAGTGGAAATATCTTCATACTCTACAATTATGAACATTTCTGCGGAAATAATTGCAATAAACTTCATGGCGAATTTCTACCAGAACTTCAGGGAACTATCAAGAGAGGCCAGCCGGCTCACAAAGAAGAGTTTTGCCAGAAGGATGTCTATCGTCTACACGGAGCAGTGCAATTTCCGGAGGAGGAAGCAGTTCTATTCTCCGAGGGCGCTGGTTCCAGGTTCGAGGTCGGAGCACATCTTTACGGTGGTGAAATGGAACCAACAGCAGTCTTCTTTGGAAATTTTCCTCTAGAACTTCAATCAACAGATAAGGTAGTCGTGAACGTTTCTTGTTTTATTTGAGCCATTTAGCGAGATCTGAGCAACCATTTTTCCCATATTTTCTGTCCCATATATTTTGCCCCATATTCTTGCTTGATATTTCTGTACTCTGTACACTTTGATGAGTTATGCCTTTTTCTACGATTTATTGAGACATTATTATGTCATTGGCATATTTAAATAATTTTGGATCAGTTGAGACTGATATAATATATATTCTTTCAGTAATTTGCATATTTTTGTAGTCACGATTTGACTGTAAAGTTAGCGATTTTCTATGGCAAATTTGAATTCAGACAGCGTGTCATTTTATTAAAGTAATTCTATTCAGTAAATTACTTTGACCAATTTTCTGTCATCCTCAAGAAAGAAGAATAATTAAAAGATTTTAGAGCGTTAAAATCTATTACTTTGTCGACGATCTTGGAAATACTAGTCGTTTTATGAACATGATTGCAACATAGACATTTATCGTCAGTTCTGAAATACCATTGCATTATAGACAATTTTATGAAATATGAACTTTGATTACGATTTATTGAGTACACTATAGTAATGAACATTTGATAGGAATTTTTCTCAGTTCTAGATTGGAACAATAATGTTTGCATTCCACAGTCTAATTGTATTCTATTCGATTATTTATGCAGTTTAGATTAACTTTGATTGAAGATAGTATTTTTATACTGCGATACTTTGAAGATATTAATCTCAATTTTTATAGACCAGGGAGGCGTGTCTAATCGTATTTGCTATTAAATTTATTTGTGATTGGCAAATTTTTACTTCATATCGATTCATGAATGAAACCCACGAAGGTTAAATATAATAACAGTTTTGATACAATTAATGAATATAAGAATTTTTAAAGTGGAACTATGGATGTATAATCGTTAGTTCAGTGGACGTGTAAAAGTCGCTGATGAATAATGCCCTTGAATAAGTGAAGGAGGTTCCAACAGTAACATTAATGAAGTTAATGAATTTATAAGTGGAGGTTTTCTTGTATATATTGTGGAAGATTTTGATGCCATATATATTGAGATATATGATGAATTCTGGGCTAATTTTTGTGCAATTTTGTGCGTTTTGAGCGAGGTATTTTTCCGCTGAGTGTATTGTCCAGGTCCTTTGAAAATTAATCATGTGAAGTTACTGTTAAAATTAACAAGAGTGTTTAAATAATTTGAGATAACGATTTTGAATGGAGGTTACCGTCACAAAAATATAATAATAATTATTAAACCTTATTAAACCTGAATCTAAAATGTAAATATAACTAACCTTCATTGGTCGATTATATCAACACGATTTAAGTAATTATCAACCGGATAAACGTGTGGTTTAATGTATTTCTAAAATAAATAATATGAATATTGTAAATAATTATGTAAATATCTTTAATAATAATTTAAAACGAACGGGATTAATAGAGGCGTGTATAAAATTTTCAATTGTCGTTTGACAATGTTATAAACAATTTAATGTTATAAATAATTAATGAACGTTTTGTTATAAACATTAAGCGTTTTTGTTATTATACTGTAAACAACGCTAGTTAAACTATTGGAATATACAATTAAACAAGTTTTGGGATTATTAGAGTAATCCATTGATATTTGATTGGAGCATTTAAAAGATTTGCGTGATAATATTTGAGTTGAGATGTGGACATTTAAAGTGTTTTGAAAAGGAGCTCGGCTCTGATGTAACTAGCATATGCTAACGTTGGCTGGACAGGTGAGTCCATTTGACGATGCAAGCGTGCGACGTGGTGCAGGTGGCCAGACAACTGTATGATAGAGGCCAAGGTCACTTACATAGCAGCCTTGCGGTTATAAATAAAATGTGATGTTTATGAAAAAGGAAAACAATTGCTATATGTCTCGTCCCAACTCCCTTATCCATTCCAAGTGTATTATTATTATTACGTTCTTTTGAGCTAGAAAGCTGAAATTTTGTATGTAAAGTCTACAAGTCCTACAGGAGGACATGGTTATATTGACAATGGCTTCTGATCGCCACGTATTTTTTATTGTTAAAATTTTGTTAAATTAATCTCTTTATGTGAAATAAATTATTGTGCAGTTTAAAGTTTCTTGTTTCGTTTTGGTTCATTTTAAATATCATGGTGGAGGTTATTGTGTGGGCATACATTTAAGTGATCCAGTTGGCAACCCAGACCCGAGATTAATTTGAATAGGTAAGTAAAAGGTAAGTATGAACCCCCGTATATTTTGGTGTGTTCCACAATAATTTCTTGTTAACTACTGTTCTCTAATCTCGGTAGTATCTGTCAGTGCCATTTTCATTGATGTAGCTGTGCCGGTGCGATTGATTTTTGGCAATCCGATTGAGGGGGCGGATATCTGACAGCCTACTATCCGGGTTATCGGGGACAGTACATCGCAATCATTTCCTGTGTGCTCGGCGCCCACGAAATACAGTATTTTGTATTGTCTATAAATAGTTTAAAACGAAACGTTTATTTCATTTCTAAATAATATCACTGCAGTATTTAACAAAGTAATAAAGACAATTTGACCATTAAAACCGTATATTTTCCCGGAAAAAATCTTAAACTAAAAAAAAAAGTTTCGATTTTGGATTTTGGCGCCCCCTACCTTTACGGCGCCCGGGACGGCCGCCCCGTTCGCACCCCCTTTGGTACGCCACTGGTTACACATACAACTTAATACGGGAAATACTCACTTCTACAACTTTCAGCGGGTCTGATTTACCACGAGGAATTTCACGGGTGTTGAAATAGTTAATACGAACTTCTTTTAGATGCTGTCATATCTAAATAAACGATGTTTATGAACAAAACTTAACCTATTATCTTATGTGTTTATACAACTTAGAGCCCCCAGCCTGTGTTGTCAATTCTACCAACAGCACGGCTTGAGAATTGTAGACGGTGATGGTTCAGTTGTATGTTACGGTACCTCAGAACTTGACTCAGGCGCAACCGATCTGAGTGGTTAATAGCACGAAAGGGAGAGCTTGATTTATTAAGTATTTGAATACTTAAACCAACGGTGTACAGCAATTACAACCTGAAATTAATATAGTACCTGTAGCTTAAATGGAATAAACTATCGGAAAAAGCATACGCTGGTTTGATTGTTGCCTCGAAGTTCCCTCAGACGCAACCGATTTCAGTGATCAACTGCGCGATAGAGAGATCTTGCTTCATGGAGTGTTTTAAGACATAAACCAACGGTGGAGAACAGCCTAAGATACGGGTGATTGAATGAAGAAAAAAGTGGAAAATATCAGGAATTTAGTTAGATATTGAGGTTTTAAGGGGCGGAACAGTCAGGGCATCAGTCCCTAAAATATCAGGGGGGAAATTGTGTTTTAATATAACGCAAGTAAGGTGACAGGTAGGTGGGATTATATGATCGATGACATACCTGGGCATATGCGGTATACCTTTCATTTAAAGAAAAAGCAATTGAGCAAATCGGCCTGGTAGAACGTCTGAAATGACTGACTTTAGTTTTCATACATTCTTTTAATATTGTTACGGCTGTGAGTTTGTTTCGTCACCCCGCCGCGTGTCACAGCTGCCCCCGGGCTGTGCTCTGCCTCAGTGTATTACGTCCGCCTTACGCAACAGGGCTACTAGGACAAAATGGATGGTCCAGCATATTCGTGACCCAGACAGTGATGGAAATCTCGAGAAGCCGTGAATCCTGGACGGGTCTAGAAGCATTTATTGAGTCACCAGCCTGCAATATAAGAGCGACCTGGCAAGCGGGGTCGACAGTGTATTTCGATCTAGTGCGAGCTTTTACCTTGAGCGACAGTTGTGGGTGAAGGAGTGTGAAGCCTACGGAGAAACTGTGTCTTGAGCGAGTGTGTTTTCCAGTGCAGCAGAGGTTAGGGGCTGTTTCCCTAGCCAGTGGACAGCGAAGCAGAGTGTAGTGGTGAGTGACCGGCTATCGTAAATAACGGTAGCTTGCGTATTCTAGGAAGTGTTGCAGGTAGTTCTATCGAGGCCACCGGTCTCATTAGGAGGAATTAACTTCTGTGGCTTCTTGACAAGTGAAAGGCAAGTGTTCCCTACGAGAGGAAACTAGAGTGGGATACTAATTGCATGCATTTGCTATTTGTGTTGTGTATCTTTCTGGCCCGCAATAAAGCTAATACGTTTTTTTTTAAGGAACAATTGTGTTTGTGCTTTCACCCACCGTAATCCAGTTAACGGAAGTGCCACTAGGGGGTGGCACGTAATAACTGGTGTCAGAAGCTGGATTACGAACTCAAGCACAAGCAAAACACCTGAAGGTCCTGGTTTCAAAACTCGAGCAGGTCATTTTACCACAGTTCTCTAACTTTCCTGTGAGTGCATGCCCTTTACAAGACAAACAACTAAAATGGAAGCGCAATTGGCAGCATTGCTAGAAAAGTTAAGTGGCATGGAAACCAAGTTAGAAGATGGCCAGAAGAATTTAACCAAGGACCTAACTGCCAAACTAGAAGACGGCCAGAAGATGCTAGAAGACGGCCAGAAGAAGATGGAAGACGGTCAAAATAAGCTAGCGGAGGACCTGAAGAGGATAGAGGACGGCCAGAAGAAGATGGAAGATGGTCAGAATAAGTTAACACAGGACCTGTAGAAATTAGAACTGGGTCTGCATGAGGAAGTCACGGCAGTGGAAAAGAAGTTCGACGCCTTACAAGTGGAAGTTGCCGAGCTGCGCCGACGCCCGCTGATGGGGGTTGAGGAGAAATTCAACGCCTTTCAAAAGGAAGTTGCCGAGCTGCGCCAACGCCCACTGACGGGGGTGGAAGAGAAATTCAACGCTTTACAAAAGGAAATTGCTGAGCTGAGCCAACGCCAGCCGACGGGGATGGAAGCGAGATTCAACGCTCTTCAAGAGGAAGTTGCCGAGCTCCGCCGACGCCCGCCCACAGGTACACCGGCAATATCAGGAACGGGACAGAGCAGAGTGACCTTCGACGGAAAGGTCCCGTGGAGCACCTATTTAAGTCAGTTCGAGGCAGCCTGTTCCATAAACAACTGGAACGGCACGGAAAAGGCTACAGCTCTCATTGTAGCGCTGAGAGGGGACGCCCTTAACGTCCTTCAGGCCATCCCAACTGGATCCCAGGACTACGCGTCACTAATCGCCCATATGGAGTCCCGATATGGAGATAACCATCTTCAGCAGGCCTACCAGATGCAGCTCCGGACCCGGGTACAAAAGAACGCGGAAACCCTGCAGGAGTTCGAGATGGACATCGCACGCCTCGTAAGGCTCGCCTATCCAACAGCGCCGGCCGCCTTTTTGGAGCAGATTGCGACGCAAAGCTTCATTGACGGACTACAGGACTCGGATACTCAACTGGCACTGCGACTTGCGCGCAATAAGACACTTGCAGATGCGCTGAGCCACGCACCTGAGTTCGAGACGGCAAAGCAGGTATCTAGAATGCACGCGCGGGTGAGTCAGATGGACGTCGACGAACCAGCCAAAGCCGACGAGACCAAGCCCCTGACCGATGAACTGATAGAGACGCTAGGCCGGTTCTTCAAGAGTCGCAGTACCACCAACAAAAACGTAGCGGAAGGGCATCCGGAGAGGCAGCCCGGAAGAGGACTACCTACCTTCTGGTCCTGCCGTAAGAGAGGCCACCTGAGCAAGGACTGCGGTGATCGCCGCCGCCAAGGGTTTCCGTCGGGACAGTCAGTCGTAGGGAAACCGCGCGGCCTAGGAAAGCAAGTATCAGCCAGCCTTGGGGGGCAAAGGTCGGCTTGTGACAGTCGTCAAGCCCCGGCAGTCCAAGTTCGTGTGACGCAGTTACGGGGGGATAATAGCAGCCTGATGGTCGACGGAGTCGTCAACGGAGTGAGCTGGCCCATGCTGATCGACACGGGACCGTCGAGGACCATCGTCAATCCCACCGTGATCCCAAGGTGGAGAGTGCAACCCACACAAAGGAACCGCCAGCTAATAACCACAACTGGAGAGACCACACCGGTACATGGCGAAGCATCTCTGGAGTTCGTCATTGGTCGACGGGCGGTGAAGCATCCAGTGCTCGTGGCTGATGTAACATACGAAGTGATCATCGGACTGGACTTCCTGGACCAGAACAACATCATCTTGGACCTGAGTACCAACACTCTGCACTTCGGAGTTGAGGAACTTGCTTTGCAACCAGCACACGAGGCCGTCACCGCACGGCGAGTAAGGCTGTGAGAAGACGTCATCGTTCCCGCCAGGACGGAGGTCAGCGCTGCCGTAATTGTCGACGGAACTGCTGAGGGAGTGCCGGCTATCGTCGAGCCAAAATATGAGGACATCCAGACAAAAGGATTGCTAATTGCCAAGACTCTCATAAACACGACGCCTCGGCCGTACGTCCGCCTGTCCAACCTGAACGACTACGACGTTACGGTTCACCGGGACACCAACCTAGGAGTCTGCGAGCCCGTTACCTGGATTGCCCGCATCACAGATACGACGGATGGACACCTGCAGACAGACAACCGAAGAAGACGCGCACTGCCAGAAGAACTACAGAAGCTGTACCAAGAATTTCTCATCAGGTTCGACCATGCATCCCTGCGGTGGCTCCTGAACTTCAAGCAGCCCGAGGGTCAACTCGCGCGGTGGTTAGAGAGGCTTCAACTTTGAGATCCAGCACAGGAAAGGCCAACTGCATTCTAACGCCGACGCCCTGTCACGAAGACCGTGCCCCGAAGACTGCACCTTCTGTACCAGAAGGGAGGAGAACACCGGGATACAGTGCCGAAGGACTACCGTGGAACTTCAGGGGAGCTGGAGCCGCGAATCTTTCACGCGGGCACAAGCAGAAGATGATGACCTGGGACTGATAGCCGAATGGAAGAGGGCCTGTGTTCCCAGACCCGGATGGAACATTGTGAGCGACTGCAGTCCAAAGTTGAAGTCCTACTGGGTGCAGTGGGACTCGCTGATTGTAAGGGATGGCCTCATCTGCCGTACCTGGGAGAGCACCGACGGGAATACATCTCGGGAACAAGTCGTCGTACCAAAGGCTATGACGGAGGAAGTCCTGAAGGAAGTCCATGGAGGATCATCTGGTGGACACCTAGGGATAAAGAAGACCCTGGAGAAGCTGAGAGAGCGGTTTTACTGGATCGGATGCCGAGCAGACGTGGAGAACCACTGCTCGAGGTGCCACGAATGCGCAGCCAGCAAGGGACCAGGACGAAGACGACGGGGTGGAGAGAGTGGCCATCGATGTTGCTGGGCCATTCCCGTTGAGCGAGGCAGGGAACCGCTACATATTGGTCGTAAGCGACTACTTCACCAAATGGCCGGAGGAGTATGCGCTCCCTAACCAAGAAGCCGCGACGATCGCAAAGACCCTGGTGTAGGAATTCGTCAGCTGGTACGGAGTACCTCTGGAGCTGCACTCCGACCAAGGGAGGAATTTCGAGTCGCAGGTGTTCCATAACCTATGCCAGCTGCTGGAAATCCCGAAGACAAGGACGACGCCGCTACACCCTCAGTCCGACGGGATGGTAGAGCGATTCAATCGCACCATCGAGAACCATCTCCGAATAGTCGTCAGCGAGCACCAGAGGGATTGGGACATACATCTTCCACTCTTTCTCCTGGCCTACCGCGCCGCCGTGCATGAAGCCACCGGGTACACACCAGCCCGGGCCATGTTTGGGAGGGAACTCCGTCTACCTGTCGATCTTGCCTTCGGCCGACCTGGGAATGATCCGATCCCGGTAAGCCAGTATTGTCAAGAACTGGTCGACCAACTGGAGGACGTGCACGCGTTCGCGAGGAGGAGACTGCAGATCGAGACCGACCGAATGAAGACCCGATACGACCAGCAGACGGATGCCGGCGGATTCCACGAGGACGACCTGGTCTGGCTCTTCAACCCATTACGGAAGAAAGGCCTGTCACTCAAACTGCAGAAGTCCTGGGAGGGCACGTACCGAGTCGTGAAATGGATCAACGATGTCGTCAACAGAATCCAGCGGAGCTCGAGGGCGAAGATGAAGATCGTGCATCGAGATCGCCTGGCAGCCTATGGAGGGACACAGACGGACCAATGACTGATTGGGACGATCATCCTTTTGGGAAGGGGGTGGTGTTACGGCTGTGAGTTTGTTTCGTCACCTCGCCGCGTGAGTCACAGCTGCCCCCGGGCTGTGCTCTGCCTCAGTGTATTACGTCCGCCTTACGCAACAGGGCTACTAGGACAAAAGGGATGGTCCAGAATATTCGTGACCCAGCCAGTGATGGAAATCTCGAGAAGCCGTGAATCCTGGACGGGTCTAGAAGCATTTATTGAATCACCAGCCTGCTATATAAGAGCGACCTGGCAAGCGGGATCGACAGTGTTTTTCGAGCTAGTGCGAGCTTTTTCCTTGAGCGACAGTTGTGGGTGAAGGAGTGTAAAGCCTACGGAGAAACTGTGTCTTGAGCGAGTGTGTTTTCCAGTGCAGCAGAGGTTAGGGGCTGTTTCCTTAGCCAGTGGACAGCGAAGCAGATTTTAGTGGTGAGTGACCGGCTATCGTAAATAACGGTAGCTTGCGTATTCTAGGAAGTGTTGCAGGTAGTTCTATCGAGGCCACCAGTCTCATTAGGAGGAATTAACTTCTGTGGCTTCTTGACAAGTGAAAGGCAAGTGTTCCATACGAGAGGAAACTAGAGTGGGATACTAATTGCTTGTATTTGCTATTTGTGTGGTGTATCTTTCTGGCCCACAATAAAGCTAATACGTTTCTTTAAAGGAACAATTGTGTTTGTGCTTTCACCCACCCACCGTGATCCAGTTAGGGGGTGGCACGTAACAATATATAGATTATTATTATTATCATTAATAATGAAGTTAGCATAATTCCACGCTGGAATAAATTTTTTCTATTTTGAAAAGTATGAGTATTTGTAGATACAATAATTAATGGAATATAAGTCAATGGTGAACTCCATCTCCAAGTCGATGTATTTATGCCTGAGTAGGAAACTCAGAGGGTAGAGTGGTTAAACCACATATCTGTCTAGATTGCTGTGGATACAATTCTGTACTGAAATAGTAGGAACATCAGTATGCATAACTGAAATTATAGTACCTCAAATAATTAACTACCATTACCAAATAGTAATGGTAAGCCTCCGTGGCTTAGGCGGCAGCACGCCGGTCTCTCACCGCTGGGTCCGTGGTTCAAATCCCGGTCACTCCATGTGAGATCTGTGCTGGACAAAACGGAGGCAGACAGGTTTCCTTGTAACATTTCATTCCAGCAACACTCTCCACGATCATTTCATTTCATATGTCGGTCATTTAATCATTGCCCCAGAGGAGTGCGTCAGGCCTCGGCACAGTTCATATCCTCGCTGCTAGATGGCGGCTTCATTTATTCCATTCCTGACCCGTTCGGAGACTGGAAGCCGGCTGTGGATTTTCATTTCTCCACCTAATAATAATGGTACTTGGAAACATCCTCAAATTATAAGCAGTTGAATAACGCAACTTGAAATGCATAACTTATAGAAAGGCAAATATGATTTAGAGCCACTGTGTGAAAAGTACAGTCCATATTTCTGAGTATAATACAGCAGCGGCGACTTCTAAAAAATATGGGGGGAGCACTCAACTTTGGTTGGTTGGTTCCTCAGTTTAGGGGATGCAACAACGCGGTCATGTAGCCCCGTGTACTTTGGGTGTGTGTAGAATCTGTCTGATAACAGGTGTTAATAGTGATGACTGTATTAGTGTGTGTTATCTGTTTTCAATTCAATTGAGGACTGCAGACATTGAATTCGTTCAAGTAGTTCCTACTTTTGCCACCAAACGCCACTGTCAACGACTACTAGTTCAGAACTTGATTAACAGATGCCACTGCAGTCGGCTCCTGCCGACAAACGTCGGAACTTAAGAGCGTTTGTCGAATGTTTAACCTATATATAATTTAGCTTCACACAGGTGTAATTAGTGGAAGGTTCTTTAAAATGCCATAAATCTATGACATGGGACCGCCGACTTTACTTCCCCTCCGAAGGAAGGCATACTGAGGGATTTTTAACGCTCTTAAAAAATCCGACGACTTCTGCCGGGTTTGAACCCGCGATCTTGGGTATAGAAGCTCAACATGCTACCAACTACGCCACCGAAGCCGGCACTCAACTTTCTCCCGAAACTTATCCATGCATCCACGACATGAATTAGATAGTTAAACATTTTATATGATGATAATAATAAATAATAATAATATCGTATTGTGACATTTTTATCATAGTAGCGCTTCGGTGGTGAGATCATGAACTATGCATATTTGAGTGCTAATCTGTGAAATCCATGGAGGAGGATCTAGTGGTAGAGGAAGTGGCTTATCTTAGAAAAGGCAAGAAGATGAGATATATATGAACACTGGATGTAGGAGGATTTTTAAAATCATTATTGTATGTTTGGAGATTATGATATGTGTATGTGCTTGTATAAGTGAACTGGAAGATTTTGTTACACTGAATGAACGTGTCTGGATTGTTTATCATTGCTGGTCCCGTAATGCTTCTAGTAGAGAAGATTGCTTTTAATAAAGAACGATCTTGGAAATCATATCCTTTTACTGGAGCAAAACAAATATATTATATATGATATGCATATTTCTCCTCCAACCGTAAGTAACATTCCCTGTAAATGATTGTATATTGCAGTAGATATCTAAACTTGCTTTCCTCACTGATGGTATCTTGGTTGGTATTCAGAAATACCCTACCCCTTGAGATTGTAGAGGACTTGTGTTTCTATTTCATTGAACAAGAGATTGATTACTCATAGATTAAATTTTTATATGAGTTGGCGTCCACCCGGATTTTTCTTCTTATCCATAAAACTTTTTCAGGTGTTACTTTAATGGTGGGATTGGTTGTTGGTTCTTATATTTACCCTTTCATTAATAATTTTAACATTCCTTTTAATAACAACAACTTAGGGGAACCATTAATAAAAACATTACATTTGGCACCTTAACGTGGGACTCGAGAACCAGGATACATCAGTGTGGGAGTAGGAGAGTGTGACTTGTGCAAGTGTTATCTGAGGGATAGGTTATTGTGTACGTATTTACATGGAGGATGAACGAATGAGTATAATGAATGGGAATGGAGTGAGTTGTAGCAGGATGGAGATGAATGGAGAAAATGTGGTGGTGTGCATGTTGGAGAGTGATGGGAATGAGACTTGCAGTAGTGTGATGGAAGGAGAGATGACTGATGTACTAGTACAGGATGTTGTAAGGCCAGTACAGGATGTGTTAATGCCGGTACAGGATATCCTAAATATGTTAAGGGAAATGAATAAAAATATGATAAGAATAATCAGGAGATGTTAAGGCAAATGAATGAAAAATTTGATAATAATCAGGAGATTATAAAACAAATGAATAAAAAAATGATAAGAATAATCAGGAGTTGAGTAAGAAATTGGATAAAGTAATGTATGTTAATGAGGAGTTAGATAGGAAGTATTGATTGTTACAGCATAGTATTGAGGGGGTAAAACAGGAAATTAGAGGTGAGGTAAGGAGTATGGTGGAGGAAAAGGCGGAAGCAATTAAAAAAAGAAGTAGATCAGAAAATGATGAAAATGGAAACGAAAATACCAGAGAAATTAAATGATATGACTAGAGAAGCAGATAATAAATTGGAAAGGGTACAGGAACGTATTCTAGAGAAAATTGAGAAGGTTGAAAAGGTGACTGGTGAGAGGATATTAGATATGGAAGTGAGATTAAAGTCTCAAATAAAACATGAGAATGGTCAAGTTAGAGTGGGTTTATTAGGAGTGAATAATCTGAAAGAACTAGAGTTACCGAAATTTAACAATAAACAGGGTTGCCCTATGGAATTTATGGAAATTGTAGGGAATAGATTTAAAGATAAACTTAATGAAGGAAGTATAGAGTGGAGTCAAGTTTTAGAACTATTAGATCAAGCTTTTGTAGGTGAAACTCGGAACTGGTTCCTAGTATATAGGAATTCATTGGATAGTTATAGTAGTTTTAGGAAGAAATTTTGTGATAAATATTGGAACGAATCAATACAAGCACAATTAAGAGAAAGAGTGATATTTGGACAATACGATAGTAGAGATGGTATGAGTATGACTGAATATTTTCTGAGCCAAGTGTTAATATGTAAATATTTGGATGGGATGGCTAAGAATGATGATGTAGTAAGGCTGTTGCTTAGGCATTTTCCTTATAGAGTAAAGGAGGCGTCATGTATGCAAAAAGTTACTAATATATCGGAATTAGAGAACTTATTGGGGAGCTTCGATGCATTAAGGGGAAGAAGTGAGAATCAAGCAAGTGGTTATGGGAGACGCATAAATCAGGACCAGAGAGGTCGATATAATTATAATTATAGTGATAATAATCAACAACTAAATTCCTCTAATAATCAAGCGAATCATAGACAAGGTAATCCTTATCAAAATCATAATAATAGAAATAATAGATGGCGGAATGATAATAATTATCAAAGGAATAATCCCCGTAATAGACAAGAAAATGTATAGGATAGAAGAGAGGAGAGGAGACAAGAGAGTAACAATGATAGGAGTCGAAATGTGGAAACAGTGGATGAGTCTAGGGTAAATTTAAACTAGAATCAGACGGTAATGACAGGTCAGATTATCAGTCTGATATTATATCCGCTAATACTATATTGTCCGGAACTTATGACCTAGATATAAAGAGTGATCTCTTAGAAGATTTAGTAGAGGAAAAGGTACAATCCGCAAAGGTTAATGGGATTTTTATTGTGGAATTGAATGTGTTGGGGGCGCAGGTTGATGTTTTGTTGGATAGTGGATGTGAGAGATCTTGTATTAGTGCTGAGTTTTACACTGAATTAAAGAATGGAAATAAAGAAATAGAGGAAATACCAATAAAATCTACATATGTGGTAACAGCCGTAGGGAAGAGGTCACACATTTTATCTAGACAAGTTGTTATAGAAATTAAGTTTAAAGATTTTATTGGTACTCAGGTTTGTTTGGTAGTTCCAAATTTGGTATATAAAGTTATTCTAGGTACGGATTGGATGTCTAGCTATAATGCTAGATTATGTTATGACGAAGCATGTATAAGATTTAAATCAAAGGGTATAGAGGCTTGTGTTGAATTTAATCCAGAAGGGAGATTAAACAATGAATATCAACGAATATGTTTGATTAAGGAGCAATTGGAGATACATAAGGCAGGAATAGATACTGACGTAAGAGATGAGTTTAAAGAAAGTAAGACATTGTGTATTATAGATACAGTACTTATTGGAGATGATCTTGGAGATTTATTTGGGAAAGCAATTGAACGAAGTTAATTGAGTGAAGAAAAGGGAGAACTATTATTTAAGGTACTAGTAAGTAATAAAAGAGTTTTTGAGGATAGGATTGGTGAAGCTAATTGTTATGTACATACTTTGAACGTTCATAATTACAAGGTTTTCGTAGGACATAGGTACCCTATTCCATTTAAATTTCAGTCGGCAGTACAGTTACAGATAGATCAGATGTTGGCCGATAAGGTTATTGAGCCATCTAATAGTCCATATATAAATCCTCTTATAACAGTACCTAAGGGAGATGGTAACGTGAGAGTATGTCTGGACGCTAGGCTACTAAATCAGCATATTTCAGTTGATCAACTTAAATCTCTGTCTATAGTAGAACTAGTACAGAATTTTGAGAATAAACAGTGGTTCACTACTGTAGATCTCAGTTCAAGTTTCTGGCAAGTACCTTTAAAAAAAGAAGATCGGCCTTTTACTGCTTTTAGTTACAGATATAACCTATATCATTTCTGTAGGGTACCTTTTGGACTTAAAAGTAGTACTGCTGCTTTGATAAGAGCTCTCAACATTGCATTAGGAAATGATTGTACCGATTTTGTTACTGTATATAGGTGATTTAGTTATTAGTTCTAAAATATTTGAAGAACACTTAAATCTTTTGAATTGTGTTTTTAACAAATTGGATAAGGCTGGTTTCACATTAAAGCTGTCTAAATCGATGTTTTGTAGGCAAAAGGTTATCTTTTTGGGTCATGAAGTTTCTGCACAAGGTGTATCTCCGGAGATTAGTAGGATAGAGAAAATCCTGGATACTTATATGCCTAGGAATGTTAAAGAACTAAAATCTTATTTAGGAATGTGCAATTGTTTTAGAAGATTTGTACTTAAGTACGCATGCTTAGTGGAACCGTTTAGAGACCTAATGAAGATGGGCACGAAATGGAAATGGGAAAAGATTCATAAGGATGCATTTCGGGCATTAAAACAAGGATTTATGGAAGCTGTAGTGTTGAAATATCCATTTAGGGATAAGGAATATATTTTGATGACTGATGCTTCACAGATAGGGATTTCGGGTGTATTATGTCAAAAAGATGAAGACAATCATCTTAGGATTGTATCATTAGCGTCAAGAGGATTAACATCTGCTGAAAGAAAGTATAGTATAACGGAATTGGAACTTTAAAGGAATTGCTTATAGTCTGTGTAAGTTCCGTATGTATGTTTTGGGAGGTAGATTTAGTATTTATACGGATCATCATGCTTTAGAATTCATGAAATCCTGTAAGTTGAGTTCGAATAGAGTGAGTCGATGGATACTAGCTTTACAGGAATATGATTTCGATATATATCATATAAGAGGGAAGGATAATATATTAGCTGATATTTTATCTAGAGATAGAAAGATAATAGGAGAAAATTATACTTTGAAGGGTGAGAAGGGTGTATTAATTTGTGCCTGCATAGATGAGAGTAATAAGTCTATGAAATCATAAAGGCAACTATTAGAAAGGCAAAGAGAGGATGACGAACTGAGTGATATATTAGTAAAATTAGAGGCAGGAGGTTTTGAGAGTCTTAAGATAGGTAGACATGTGTATAAATTACAAGATGGCTTTTCGGCACGTAAAGATAAGGAGGGTAAGTGGGGTATTTGTGTACCGAGATGCCTTAGAGAGGAGATAGTATGGTTTATCCATAAAGAGTTAGGACATTTCGGTGCAAAAAAGGTTTTGTATGAACTTCAACAAAACTTTATTTGGTATAAAATGGGAAGAGATGTTAGAAAGATTCTATCTACTTGTGTTCTTTGTCAAAAATCTAAATTCCCTTGTAGGTATCTTAATGGTCCTATGCAAGTTGTAATTACAAGTAAACCTGGGGAGTTAATATGTGCAGATTTGTTTGGTCCAGTGGTAAAAGGACAATTTGGTTATCAATATATATTTGTGGTGGTTGATGCTTTTTCGAAATTTGTAAAATTATATGCAATGAGGAAGGCAACAGGAAAAGCATGTAGTAATATGATAGTAGATCGATATATCCCAGAATATGGTACTCCACTTAAAATTTTGACGGATAGTGGACCTCAGTTTACATCTAAATACTGGAAAAACAGAATGGAACAAGTTGGGATAAAACAAGTACATTCATCAATACGTTATCCACAGGGAAACCTTTGTGAACGTGTTATGAAAGAGATTGGTGGTATATTCCGTGCTTTAGTTCATGATAAGCATACAACTTGGGTATCTCAACTTTATAAAGTCGAAAACTGGTTGAATTCGGTACAGCATGAGAGTACTAAGTTTACACCAATGGAAATTCATCTAGGCAAAAAGCTTCAAAATGAATTGGTAAAAACTTTGGATTTATCTGCGGAAGATAAGATGGAAAGGAATATGTTTATTAAGTTGGCAGGTAGGAATTTACATAAAGCATCTGAAAAAAGAAAACGTCAACAATGAAATAAAAAAACAGGCGAGTTTATGGTGGGTGATTTAGTACCATTACGGGTACCAAGGCAGTCCTGTAGCTCAGAAAAGGTGATGCAGAAGTGTTTTCTTATATATTCTGGTCCATATAAAATTAATAAGAGGATAGGTCCATGTGCATATGTACTCGAAGATGAGGGGAGAATTCTGTATGGTACATATAATGTACACTCATTACGGAAGTTTGTTGTTTAAAGGAAGTATAGGTACATCTATGCCTGGCATTTAGAGATAGGTATTTTGAATGCAGAGTTTATGATTTAGTTAATTATATTCATGTATATTCTTATGTGTGTAAGAAGTGTGTATGTGATGGATGTATATTTGGAATTAAATGTGTAGGTGGCGTGTTACGCGACTTCGTTATTATTATGATTCATGTTTTGAGGCATATTATGTCTATCTTGTGATCTATCTTAGGACATATTGCCACAGGGTACATTTGTTGGTTTGCTGCAATGTACATATCTTTTAGTGAGAATGTTATTTAATTTTCTTTCTTATCTTTAGTCAATCCATTAATTCTGTCTTTTTTAAATTCGGTACAGCATGAGAGTACTAAGTTTACACCAATGGAAATTCATCTAGGCAAAAAGCTTCAAAATGAATTGGTAAAAACGTTGGATTTATCTGTGGAAGATAAGATGGAAAGGAATATGTTTATTAAGTTGGCAGGTAGGAATTTACATAAAGCATCTGAAAAAAGAAAAGGGGCGTGGTGGCTCAGCGGTCTAGCTGTATGCCTCTCACCAAGGCGGTCCGGGTTCGATTCCCGGTCAATGCATGTGAGATTTTCGAAGTGAAATGCCATGTCCTGTGGTTCGGATTCCACGTAAAAAGGAGGTCCCGTGGCTCATAATCACAAGATTCACGGTCACGTAAAACTACAATCTTCCTTCCTTCCTTTTGAAAAAAGAAAACGTCAACAAAGAAATAAAAAAAACAGGCGAGTTTATGGTGGGTGATTTAGTACCATTACGGGTACCAAGGCAGTCCTGTAGCTCAGAAAAGATGATGCAGAAGTGTTTTCTTTTATATTCTGGTCCATATAAAATTAATAAGAGGATAGGTCCATGTGCATATGTACTCGAAGATGAGGGGAGAATTCTGTATGGTACATATAATGTACACTCATTACGGAAGTTTGTTGTTTAAAGGAAGTATAGGTACATCTATGCCTGGCATTTAGAGATAGGTATTTTGAATGCAGAGTTTATGATTTAGTTAATTATATTCATGTATATTCTTATGTGTGTAAGAAGTGTGTATGTGATGGATGTATATTTGGAATTAAATGTGTAGGGGGCGTGTTACGCGACTTCGTTATTATTATGATTCATGTTTTGAGGCATATTATGTCTATCTTGTGATCTATCTTAGGACATATTTCCACAGGGTACATTTGTTGGTTTGCTGCAATGTACATATCTTTTAGTGAGAATGTTATTTAATTTTCTTTCTTATCTTTAGTCAATCCATTAATTCTGTCTTTTTTAAATATCTTTTGACCATAATTTACCTTGATTTTTGCATCTGTTAATTTGATTTGGTACAGTAATTTTGTATAATTGAAATATGATTTCTAAGTTTTCGTATTCAAGAAGTCTAAATATGATAATTATATGGAGATAGGAAGACTGGTTATGATAGACACTACATAATGATGCAGTAACCACAGTAACTCGTGCAGTTTTAGTTAATGGAATATATTTCAATGGCAACTGGACAAAGTAAATCAACTCGAGAGACACAAGATCTGAGCAGTTTCATACGT
Organism: Meconema thalassinum; assembly: GCA_946902985.2. Taxonomy (NCBI): domain Eukaryota; kingdom Metazoa; phylum Arthropoda; class Insecta; order Orthoptera; family Tettigoniidae; genus Meconema; species Meconema thalassinum. Next base: position 594,587,909 of record OX336388.2, on the reverse strand, counting down.
CTTGCAATGATGTGAAAAATTTGGATATGGTGCATACAACAGATAGCTATATGTATGGTAACTTCTTTGACTACCAAGCAATTCAGCTGGACTACCAGGGAGATAAACTCCTCATGTTGATTCTATTGACACGAGGTTGTGGAGATAGCAGAGAACTGGATGAACTCTCTCGGGCAGTGAACCTCACTGCTGTCAAAATGGACTGAGGCGAACAAAAGTTGATGTAACTCTCCCCAAGTTCAAGATGGAACAGCCTATTCACACGAATGAAGATATGCAAAAGATGAATATGCTGCCAAGGATCTTCACAGTGGAGGGTTTGGTGGAACTATGTATGAAGGAATGCCTGACTGGATATAACATCTCAGCACCCTTGTCGACAAAAATGGAAAAATCCTGGTGAAGGGTCTTCATGAAGATGTTGCTCCAATTACTGAAGACGTAAATGGTCTTGGACTTGGTATATAAAGTACTTATGGATATTTGGGATAAATGTGTATCAGAAATCCCTCCAAAATGACTTTGTTGTCAAGATTTCTGGGGGCGAATGTGACATTTTTATCATAGTAGCGCTTCGGTGGTGAGATCATGAACTATGCATATTTGAGTGCTAATCTGTGGAATCCGTGGAGGAGGATCTAGCGGTAGAAGAAGTGGATTATCTTAGAAAAGGCAAAATGATGAGATATATATGAACACTGGATGTAGGAGGATTTTTAAAATCATTATTGTATGTTTGGAGATTATGATATGTGTATGTGCTTGTATAAGTGAACTGGAAGATTTTGTTACACTGAATGAACGTGTCTGGATTGTTTATCATTGCTGGTCCCGTGATGCTTCTAGTAGAGAAGATTGCTTTTAATAAAGAAAGATCTTGGAAATCATATCCTTTTACTGGAGCAAAACAAATATATTATATATGATATGCATATTTCTCCTCCAACCGTAAGTAACATTCCCTGCAATTGATTGTATATTGCAGTAGATATCTAAACTTGCTTTCCTCACTGATGGTATCTTGGTTGGTATTCAGAAATACCCTACCCCTTCAGATTGTAGAGGACTTGTGTTTCTATTTCATTGAACAAGAGATTGAATACTCATAGTTAAATTTGTATATGAGTTGGCGCCCACCCGGATTTTTCTTCTTATCCATAAAACTTTTTCAGGTGTTACTTTAATGGTGGGATTGGTTGTTGGTTCTTATATTTACCCTTTCAGTAATGATTTTAACATTCCTTTTAATATCAACAACTTAGGGGAACCATTAGTAAAAACATTACAGTGTGGCCTCGGGTGCCGGGTGCAAGCTTTGTTATTTGACACCCAGAGGGTAGCTTGCATGTCAAATTTCGCTGTTCCTTGAAGCACTATGGAAGTCAAGGAGGTAAGATATCTAAGCTCCTTGAACACTATAGCGCGTTCTAGTAGAGAAATGAGGAACTTTGTGTTGGCGGAAATTCCCGAGATTAATTTTGCCACTATGAACACGGCCTACTGAATTAAAATGGGTTCTTTGACATGCCAACATCGTATGACATGCGTGTCGTTTATTTGCCGCCTTTCAAAAATCACTTACCACGGCCAGGAGCGAACCTGCAAACTTGGGGTTAGTATACCGACACGTTAACCACTCACCCACCATGGCAAGCTATAATAATAATAATAATCCGCCTCGAGGAGGACGTAGAGCTGACAACGGCCGGACGGGTCCACAGGTGGTGGATAGTGGATCGCCCTCTAGATATGGAGGGTAGCTGCGACATAAGAAGGGCAACCTGACGAATAAGCAGTCCCGGACCAACAGCGGCATTGCTAACAGGATGTGGTGGGTCTGTGGATGGCACCCCAGTCTCTATAAAATGTCACATATATCCAAAGACAGCAATGTGACAAGGTGAGTCAGTGTCGCCATTAGCACTAGCCAACAGCGTCTGTACTCCATGTTAGTGGCGGCTGTGAAAGGCGTCTGTACCGCATGTTAGGGGCGGCCTAAATGAAATCCTGGGAGTAGGTATAAAATGCAACCCATTGATAATGGAGAAAATGTCAAGGAATAATGAGCCTCGGAAAAGGACGGTACCCAAGATGCGTCGGGGCACGTTTGGAGCTGGTGCTGAACGTGACAGCAGGCGAACCACCAGTGACATGATGCTGAACAGGCGGGCACATGTCGGGTCACACGAAAATTCTACAGCCGACAACGCAGATAGGAGAACCCAACAGCCGTCGTCTGTCCCTGTCGAAAGTGTTTCAAACATTCAACTGGCCACTAAGGCAGGCAAACTGAGGCAGCGCTTAAAATGGACTGATGAGGTGAACAAATTCATAATGCGCTCCGATTTTATTTTTAAAAACTTAGAGAGAGACCTCACAACATATAGGAAAGATAAGCACAAGTTGTTTGTGGAGAATTTTCCTGAGTACCCTTTTATTACAGAACAAAGAATTGCAGACCAAAGACGTGTAATAGTGAGGAACAATAGACTTCCTGCAATAATGATTCAAAGTCTTAAAGAGGAAGCAGCAAAAATTCTAGTTTCAGAATCCAACAATGAAAGCAGACCCACATTATTGATTCAAGCTGTTCAGGAAGTTACCTGCAGAAATGACACAGGAGAAGAGGGAATTATTGAACCAACTATCCCTACTAATATCTCGAGTTCTGATGAAACAAGTTGTATTTAACGTGTGTTTAAAGAGGCAATGACGGAATTTATGAGCCTTAAAGTAGCCTATCGACCAAACCTGCCCAAACTCCTAGAAACAGCAAAGAGTAAACCTCTTGTCAGTATGACAAATAACATCCTAAAACAGTATGTGGAAATATCCGTTAATCTAGAAGAAAAAACATCTCTTGTATATTGCGCAACAGTAACTGTGATAAGGCTGAACAACCAGAAACGCTCGTGGAAAAGGTGCAGATGAAGAGTACATTCCACCATGGCAGCGTCGATTAGAAAATGACATCAATGGACTGAAGAAAACCATAGGCCAACTAACAGCATATAAACAATAAAACTAAACCCAAAACCAATCGAAAGCTGAGGAATATATTCAGAAAAATCAACAGCTTCATAAAGGAATATGATCACACAGAAAAATCAAGGAATACATTGACAACCAAAAGCTTAAGTTATGCGCAAAAGCTGCAAGGCTCAGGAGGTACAAGGAATCACGAGCGAGAAAAACAAAAAACAAACTTTTTTCCAACAATGAAGGTCAGTTCTACAGAATGATCAAACGAAACAAACAATCCATGACAAAAGCAGAATCTCCTAGCACGCAAGACACGGAAGATTTTTGGAGAAGTATATGGGCTGCGAAGTCAACGCACAATGAAAATGCAAATTGGATCAACGAAGAACGAAATAGCAATACCGGTAATGTATATGAAGAAATGAATTTTTATACCATTGGAGAACGGCATGTATATGATGCTATAAGGAGAAGTCAGAATTGAAAAGCGCCGGGCACAGATAAAATTCACAATTATTGGTACAAACATTTCACGTGCGTGCACCAGAAGATAGCCCAGCAATTTACTTACCTCATCCATCATCCTGAGGAATGTCCTGATTTCCTTACTGCTGGAATTACATATCTTACCTCAAAAGAAAGAGGGAATACTAAAGACCCATCAAACTACAGACCTATCACCTGTCTCCAAACACTTAACAAACTATTTACGTCCATAATTGCGGACGAAATATACAAGTATATAGACAAACATAACATTTGGGCTGAGGAACATAAAGGGTGCAAGAGGCAGTCGTAAGGATGCAAAGAACAGATATTTATTGATTATGTGATAACACAACAGGCGATACATAATCAGAGGAATCTATATACGGCATACATAGATTACCAGAAAGCATTTGATTCAGTCCCGCATTCATGGCTGAAAGAAATCCTCCATCTGTATAAGATTAACCCTGCTATAATTGACTTCCTGGAGGTCACGATGGATAATTGGAAAACAGTACTTTATACTAAGACAGACAATGAATGCGTCACATCTGACACAATAAAAATTGAGCATGGTATCTATCAAGGAAACTTGCTAAGCCCATTATGGTTTTGCTTAGACATCAATCCTCTCTCTAAAATTCTAAAATCCACCGGTTTTGAATTTGACAACAGGACATACAGAATATCCCATCTCCTTTATATGGATGACCTCAAAGTATATGCACACAATGAGACTCAAATGAATGCCATGCTAAATATAATAGATTCATATTCATCAGATGTCCGAATGTCGCTGGGAGTGAAGAAATGCACGATTTTGACAATTGAAAGAGGTAAATATGCAACTTCTGAACCACATGAGCTTCGCAAAGTATCTTTAATTGAAGGAATGACTGAAATAGAAACCTACAACTACCTGGGATTTGCTCAAAATACAACTTTGGATCATAAAAGTATCAAAGATGAACTCATTGGCAAGTATACCACAAGACTACATCAAGTGCTGCGAACCAACCTCTGTGCAAAGAACAACATTAAAGCTATCAACACATATGCTATACCTACCCTAGTATATTCATTTGGGATTCTGAAATGGTCAGCAACAGAAATAGAAAGCCTGCAGAAAAAAAACAAGGACTCTTCTCACTACTTACCATTTACATCATCCAAACGCCTGCATAGAAAGGGTCACTCTTCCACGAAAGATGGGAGGTCGAGGAGTACTGGATTTACTAATTTTGCTCCAGAACCAAATTAAAACCCTTAGAGGATATTTCTATCAAAGAAAGGAAAACAGCATTCTCCATAAAGCCATTGTACTTGCTGATAAGCACACTGTATTGAACCTTCGTACAACCTCTGATGATCATATCAGCCAGCAACTACACTTACGGTACATGAAAAAGAAAAGGCATGGGGAGAAAAGACCCTCCATGGAAAATACTACAGCAACCTAACTCAACAGAGTATTGATAAAAACGCATCGTGTATGTGGTTACAAAGTGGTCGAATGTTTGGAGAAACAGAGGGATTCGCAATTGCCAACAAAGATCAAGTCATTGCTACAAAAAATTGTAAGAAATACATCATCAAAGATACCAGTGTAATTTCAGACAAATGCAGGCGATGCGCCATTCATCTCGAGACCATTGACCATGTCACTGCAGGTTGCCCAATACTAGCATCAGTTGAATATACAAGACGGCACAATCAGGTTGCAGGCATCATTCATCAAGCACTCGCACAGAAATATAAACTAACCCTTACTACAAGTATCATCCACCATCCCTCCTCCAAAATGAATTGTGTAAAATGTATTGGGACACTTGTATTGTGACAGACAAAACAATAGATCACAATCGACCAGACATCATAGTAGTAAATAAGGTTAATAGCACTACATTTATAATAGACATAGCAGTCCCTAACGACACCAATGTCAAACGGAAGCACAATGAAAAAATCACAAAGTATGGACAGCTTCCAGGGGAAATCAAGAGGATATGGAAGATGAACTGCGACCGGATAGTGCCTGCAATCTTGTTAGTCAACGGCCTCATACCACACACTCCACAAGAGTCCGAAGTAATTGGATCTTCCGCCGACCATTTACAGGAGTATGCAGCATTCTGTCCTATTGTCCACATGCAATATTGTGCGATCCTTCTTGGCTAGTGAATGAGTGATAATGAACTCTATATTTTGTATTGAGCCCGTATTCGCTCATGCTGGTGATGATTTTATGAGCGTCATGAATTTTAATATCTGAGAGATGTAGAAAGCGCCCAGGAAGCATGCTCTAGCTTCAGACGCACTTTTGACTTTATTCAGATGCTCCAAATATTTTTCCTGTGAGATTAAAGATTGTATCTTTCACATGAAAACTAGGACCAAGGAATCCAATCATCGGTTAATAATCCGAGTGCATCCAGTATATATTTGGCACAGAGTGTGCTAGTGCATCATTTAAGTTGCCTGTGGAAGCAACAAGTATAATATTTCGAAGTGAAATCGTGAAATCGACATTTTTGTGACCAAGCACATGGTCTATTTCCCTGCCACATGGCAGACGTATATTTTCAGTGAAGTTCCAAGTAATGAGAAATATCAGAGTTGTACAGCGAATTGTACGAGTAAAACGCCTGAATTAATAAATACATTCGAGCCTTGCAAAGGCCGAAATTTATACCATTAAGATTACTGTGATAATCAGTGATTGCAATTTTCCACAAATTCTAGAGCCTGTGTTGCAAGCTACATGAATTATCCTAACTTCAGTGAGCCGACACATGGGCATTTTTCTTCAAGTCTGCAAAAGTGTAGATGCAGATTTGCTCAGTGGAACCACGCTAGAATCAGTGTTTAATCATCGTATTTCAACAACCTACACGATGCCGAGACTACACCACGTGCTGAGAATCTTTCCTTGTATGACCATGCTGTTCATCATGGCCTAAGCCCACCTGATGAGGGGGACATCGAACATCTAGCAGCATTACGAGATGGAGGAAGAAGAGAGAATGGCTTTGCTCGTGGCCAAGAAGCGGAGGACTTTGCCCAAGTCTAAAGGAAAGGAATTACCCCTCAAATTTCCCTGTATGGACGAGGTGAGCTACGTTACGTCGTGAGTCATGCATTAATTCTCTTGTAAAGGTTATCGGTCATGGCGGAGTAGTTCTAGCAACCGTCTTTCTTCTTGTAGACACCATTTTTTATGATTGTCCAACTTCATGAGCTTCCACACCGTTTGGACTCTAAAGCTCACGGTGTGTTCGCCCACTGGTGCAATATTGAAAAATCTAATTTCCAACCAGAATAATGACTTAAAATGAGGAGCAGTAATTTTCTTTATCAACTCATGCTGAGCTTCATGTTATATTTTCAAGCTCCCTTTTTGGTAAATTATTAGCACGCCACTGACGGGCGTATCGTTTAGATGAGAAGGTTTACTCATCTTTCCTGTGATTATTGTAAATACTTTTGAGTTGTTTGAAAGCCACAAGATTCGAGCTGAATCTAATATCTGTGTAATAAGTGCAGCCAATTGTAGCTCACTTTGATCCCAACTTCACGATAATATCGTATCATTTAGAATTAACACCAGAAGGTGAAGGTGTTGACATTTATTGTGATTTGCCGTGCCTTGAGTGCACGAGATTGTATCAATTTAATCCGCAGTGGTGTGGAACATCTTTCAAAGACTTTCAGATGGGAGAAATATCTTCGACTTTATCCTCTTTGCTTTGACAAAGCATTGATATCTTTGTAGATAATTTTTGGAGGTCTACAACAACGTATTATGAACATTCATAAGGTAACATTACTCAAGTGTGTATTAGGGTCACTAGTGAACAGTGATTTTGTGAACCCTACGTGTATTTGAAACAGTTTAAAGACTTTGCGAGAGTGCAATTGACTCTCATGCAGTGAGGAGCGATGGAACTGTGCCAGAACACATGACAGGTGTTCTGAAGGCCAAGCATCCCGTTACGATATTACCCATAAAACCAAAGTGATTTCCAGAGAGACATCGACTCATGACACACACTCCTTATTCATATTTTGTAAGGTATTTTCTGATCGAGCCAAGCTTGTAAATGCTCGATGTTTATGCAGGTCAAGTAACAGCAGTTTTCAATTGTTTTGATACAGGATGACCCAGAATTCACAGACGAATATTATATCTTCGCACATGTTGTAAGCGAATGAAAGTTAATTATTCTCATGATGTTAAACGATCAGAGTTTTCATTAGATGTACCAGACATTTATAATTAGGCTATTTTTCTCACTTTAAGTGAATTCTTATGTCCGTGTTTTGACACGCTATTTGTGATGGCCGGCAGATCTTAGTTTTGTACTAGACTGACCGAGGTTTTTCTAGTGTGCTTAGAAGCCACTTAGATTACTTTTGAATGGTGACGGAGTCTTTTCATAGCCCGTAGTGTTATTTGTGATGGCCGGCAGAACTTAGTTTTGTACTAGACTGACCGAGGATTTTCTAGTGTGCTTAGGAAGCCACTTAGATTACTTTTGATTGATAGAGACGTTGCATATCACGTGTTTACTTTGTTGTGAGTACCGTTCAGGTAGCTCATCTGTTAGAAGCCTTGTGTCATATGGTCATTCGTCATAAATAATGAACTATTAATCCGTCGATTGTAATAATCATTACCTAAATCATGAAAACTCATTCTTATAAATCTACGACGTTAAGATACTCGTTAAATAATAACCGTGTGTTAAATCTTGATCTGATTAACTACAGCTGACCGATGCATTGCGCTTGTAAGATATTTTCCTGAAGGAATTGTGTAGACGTTTTACTTTTTACTGACAGAGATCACTGACAACCAGTAGTTTGAAACTCGGGGGCCGCAGTGATCTCATGGTGAGACACTGTTTCGACAGTGCATTTATTTGTTTCATTCATACACTTTAGATGACGAATGGTAAAAAACAGTTATCCATTCTGTGTAGTTAGAGGAATAATAATGATTTTGTGTGTTATATTTTATTATGTGTGTAAACCCATTGTACCCTACCGTTATATTCTATAGATTCTGTTGTACAGCTATTGTTATAAAATACTTATCGTAATCTAATGACTGTTATCTTAGTTTTGCTTAGTTTTTGCTTATACGGACGCTTATCGCCATAGGTTATTATCAGCCAGGATTAGCTAGATTAAGTAACGTTAACTGTAAATACGGGAGTGGTACCAGTTATTAGCTTTGTTGTCATGATTTGTCATTCTTCTGAGATGATGTTTTCTTTCTAGAACCATCATTATTTTGCTTGTATCTTCAATCAGGGTTGTTTTTCGTACCACGTCTCAAGCTTTGCTTTTTCTTATGTAAATAGGACCTGTCGAGAGGGATAATATCATTCAGTTAGGGGTTGTTTTTGTTGTTGTTTTTTTAATTAGCTTTGTGGACTAGCCGATTTCAAACCCTCCGATAGTAGGATAGGGGTTTGGATTTTTAAATAAATAATTCCACGAATTTTACTTAAGACTGGATTTTTCTTTTATTAGTTTTGTGTTTTGAGGGTGCATTTCTTTGGGTGTCTTTGACATTGCTTATGATGGGGACCCGATCCTTTGTGATGTCAATTCTTGTGCCGGCTAGCCCCACAAGGAGTGCATCCGATCCTCTTTCAAGATTGGGGTTATCTGGGAGGCCACGCACGGTTGGTGGTGACCAGATAACCTCCTCTAACGGGCACAGTGATAATGATAGGCTATCACTCGATGACGAGTATGATTGTCTTCCTCAGATGTTATTAGTGAGTCTATAAGTTCTTATATGACTATGCAGGCCAATCCTCGAGCCACAAATTCTTCCACAGTGCTGACAAATATCGCCAGCGTTGAGATCCAGTTGTTGTGGGTTATTCATCCTGAGGAACGCCCGCTCTTTCCGAGCAATCCGTTTCTCAGTTTCAAATCTCCGACGTTGTCGTTCAAAGTTCTTAGGACCTTCGTGGGTAAGACGACGCCATACCAGTCGGTTAGCTGCTTTTGTTTCCTAGTTAGTGGTGTTGGTGTGGCAATTCTTCATGTCTGACTTTAGGACGTCCCTGAATCTTTTTTGTTGTCCACCCTGGTGCCGACGGCCATCCTTCAGTTGAGGGTACATAGTTTGCTTTGGAAGGCGAAAATCAGGCATACGAACGACATGACCTGTCCAACAGAGTCGATATTTCATGACCATAGCCTCAATGCTGATGGTACATGCTTCTTCCAAGATACTGATGTTAGTTCGGTGATCTTGCCATTTAACCCTAAGAATCCTTCTCAGACAGCGCTGATGACATTTCTCCAGGCACTTTATGTGTTTCCTGTAAGTGGTCCAAGTTTCACACCCGTAAAGGAGTGTTGTTATCACTACAGCCTGGTACACATGAAGTTTTGTCTGAGCTTTGATGTTGTGCTTATCAAAGATCCTTTGTCGTAGACGTCCGAATGCTGCACTAGCACAGTTCAAGCGATATTTAATTTCAGCATCTATATTGGCATTTGCTGATAGGTGACTACCTAGGTAAGCAAAATTTTGGATGTTATGCAAGATCTCATCGTGAACTGTGATGGTATAAGGCATCCAACGTTTAGAATGAATCACTGGTTAGATAGGGATATACTTCTCTATTTCTGTTGCAAGTGAAACATGTATGACGCTGTAATTTTCTAGCAATCCACTGTTGCCATATCAGTCGAAAATATTTCTTGGTAAAAAAAACAGCATATTCGGGTAGAAATATGTTTTGCCGATCTCTTTTGTCCTATATTAGAACTACGTAAATCTGATCAAAATGCTAGAAAAATCAGATACCCATAATTTTTGAAAAAACGATAAACTGTGTCCCCTTTTTAATATAATCGATCTTTTATCATGTTGCATTGGCTTTGTGGCGCCTATTTTCCACATAAGTGTAGCTAAATGTGTCGTCTTGATGATGGATTCTTGAAATATTTTATACTGGCAATATTAAAATTTTCATGTAGGTAAAACTTATGAATGTTCTCTCATAACCGCATAACAGCATTGAAAAAGTTCGTATTGTGCCAACTTTTCTATTTTTAAAGATAACCATATCATGTCAGTTTGAGAGCTGTAGAGGAAAGTTGGAAGAAGTTTTCTACCTGCATACCCAGAGTGTAGGTTTAATTGTTTACACAGGCCGGGCTGTTCATTGACCGCTCATTATAAAAATGAAGTTTCGAAGGACAGCGCGGGGTGCAGCTTGCTACTCGCAGCTTTATTACTGTGCCCTCTGAGCTTTTATTTCAGTATTTCAGTTGTCTGTCTGTATCTTGAGTGTGTGTACAGCAGTTCTGTTATATTTAACGTGCTGTAGTTTAATTATTTCACGTATAACAATGGGCAGTTTTGTACGATTGCTGAATATGCGAGAAGTGTATGCGAAGCACTCTGTACTGCCTCCTCTCATGGATTAGCAACACTGTCGTAACGCGCCGTAAGACCAATGCTTCATTCTAAACGTTGGATTCCTTTTAGGAGCAGTAGCATTGGTTTTTGGTGCGGACTGATGCAATATCTGAGTCTTTTGGATGTTGAGACTTAGACCGATGCTCTTGTATGCTTTTGTAAAAGCATTTAGGATGGCCTGTGGATCTTCTGCTGAGCTGGCCAGAACAACATTGTCACCTGCATACTGGAGTTCCATAACCCAGGCAGTCGAGATCTTGGTCTTGGCCCGCAGTCTGCTAAGGTTGAATAAACCACCTTCAAATCTGTGCTCTATTTATATGCCCTGTGGTATTTCACCCTTAACAAGATGAAGTATGGTTCCAACAAAAATTGAGAATAGTGTAGGAGCAATTACACATCCTTGCCTTACACCAGTAGTGATCTCAAATCGTTCCCCAGGTCCATTATTCGTAAGGATTGTGCCATGCATGTTGTCGTGTAGGAGTCGAAGAATCTGAATTTTGTAGGACATCCAATTAACGCTAAGATTTTCCATAGAGCATCTTTATTAACCGAGTCAAAGGCCTTGACAAATCTATTAATGCAATGTATAGGTGGCGATTTTGTTCCCTAGATTTCTCCTGCATTTGCCTCGCACAGAAGATCATATCGACAGTACCACCGACAGTAGTGGCTACGCGGGCTAAAGCGCTGCGTTAGGTCAAGGGGCCAAGCTCTCTGCTGACTCGGTAGACGCGTGGGTTCGAGCCACACCGTTGGCTGTCCTTGAAATGGTTTTCCGTGGTTTCCCATTTTCAACACCAGGCAAATGCTGGGACAGTACCTTCTGACAGGCCACGGCCGCTTCCTTCCACATCCTTGCCCAGTTTCATTCATCTTCATCCATTCCATCTCTCATCCCGACGCGCAGGTCGCCCACGGGCGTCGACTAGAAAGACCTGCACTCGGCCTCTCAGGAGGCTACACGACAAAAAAATCGACAGTACCACGATTGGGCCTAAAACCACATTGTGTCTCTGGTAGAAACTCTTCTGCAAGTAGTGCTAGATGACTGGATAGAATTCTGGCAAGAATTTTGCCAGCAACAGAGAGCAAGGATATTCCACGGTAATTACCACATTGGGTTGTATCCCCTTTTTTTAAAAAAATATGGTCACTATTAGTGCATCTCTGAGGTCCGCAGGCATGGTTTCCGAGTTCCATATTTTGACAATGGGTTTATGTAAATGCTCAGCGAGGACTAGGCCACCTACCTTAAAGAATTCAGCAGGAATTACATCTGGTCCTGCAGCTTTATTGTTCTTTAACAGTTTGATGACATCTTCAATTTCTAGAAGAGAAGGAATTTCGTCAATATCCTGCTGTATAGGTCGTTGAGGGATTTTAGTAAATATTTCCTCCTGCACATATGTTTGTCTGTTTAGAAGTTCATGGAATTGCTCCTTCCAACGTGCATTTATGGAGCAGCTGTCCTTAAGTAGTTCGGGGCCATCTTTTGATGTCAGTGGATTTATACCCTGAGTAGACGGACCATATGTAGCTTTGGTGGCACTGAAAAAAGCCCGGGTGTTGTTAGTGTCTGCCAGATGTTGCATCTCTAGGGACTTTAGAAACCACCATTGATTTTTAAATGCTCGAGTAGCTCTTTGCACTGCTGCTTTGGCTTCTTGATACTGTTGTTTCTTGGAAGCTGAGTTGGGGTTCTTCTGCCATGCTGTGTGTGCTTTCCCCTTGTTATCTATGAGCCTCTTAATTTCCTGATCATTGTCATCAATCCGATCCTGATGTTTTTTATTGATGTAACCGGCCGATTCTTCACAGGATGATAGCACCGCACACTTGAATGTCGACCAATGTCAGGATATGTACTGGGAAGATTTTCTCTTAGGAGTTGATGGAAATTGGTTTTGGTGTCGTTGTCGTTCAGACGATCAGCGTTCAACTTAAGCCTAGTGAGCTTTTTCTGTTTCCTTCGTTGTTCATGAAATATGCAGAGTCATCACAGATCGAATCAGTCGGTGGTCGGTCCAGCAGTCATCAGCACTAGTCAGGGCCCTTATGATTAAGACATCACGTTGGTCTCAGGTGCGTACAAAGACATAATCTGTTAGATGCCAATGTCTTGATCTTGGGTGTTGCCAAGATGTTTTAAACTTATATTTCTGTCGGAATAAGGTGTTGGTGTTAACCAGATCGTCTTCCGAGCACTTGGTGAGCAGGAGAGTTCCATTGGAGTTGCATTTTCCGACACCATCCTTGCCAATTACACCAGGCCATAGTGATGATTCCTTACCAACTCTGGCATTGAAGTCTCCCAAGAGAATGATTTTATCAGCCTTGGGTATTTTACTTAGAAGCATGTCAAGCTGGGAATAAAATGCTTCTTTCTGGTCTTCATCAGAGGTGAGAATTGGAGCATAATCACTAATTACAGTAGCTCGCTGATTATTAGTGAGCTTTAGGCGCAGGGTCATTAGTCTTTCATTTATACCCAAAGATAGTTCATCAAGTGTAGGAACAAGTTCATTCTTAATGGCGAAACCCACTCCGTGAATGCGGGGATCATTAACCTGTTTCCCTATGCAAAAGAAAGTATAACCATCGCCATGCTCTCTGATCTGTCCTTCACCTGCCAGCCTAGTTTCACTTAGTGCTGCAATGTCTATGTTAAATCTTCTCAGTTCACGTGACACAATTGCAGTTCGTCGTTCTGGACGATTATCTGTGTCGTTGTCCATTAGAGTGCGGATATTCCAAGTTCCAAAATTAATACGTAGCTTCTTTCGACCGCATAAGGTGTTCCCTCTGGGCGCGGCTTCCCAGTCGGGATGTGTTTAGGCTGACTATGTTAAGGGCACCTTTTCTATCCCCCTCCCCATTTGGGGTGAGCAGAGTGGGTCCTGAATAAGCCTGCTCAGTCACGAATGTAGCACACGAATTGCTTTACAGCCTCTCCTCAAGTAAGACGGCGATCACACACTCGTCGCCTACGTGCCGGTTTGTCACTAGGAGCTTCCAGACTACACAATCCCTCCCCCGTCGCAACTCCTCAATCGCCACAGGACTTGTTACACTTGTACCGATCTTCGGAAGACGCTTGTGCGTGATATCTTTTAACGTGGGAATGCTGCTGCACATCAGCAATCACACGATCCTTGACAGTCTCAGGTTCTTTACCCCAGTGGCAAAGGTAATATGACGACTAGAAAATCCAAGTCTGCTGCAGCCTTCATCCGCCTTCCCGGCCATTAGAGTTATTATAGTATTCATATGCCCGGTCCTCCGTTGAGGATTTTCTACGCCGTTGACCACAAGTGGTTCATCTGCCTTTAGGGGCAGTTTCCCACCCCAAGGGCAAGAGAGTGCCCTGACCTCTGTCAGCTCCTCCGCCTCTCTACAGAGCCGTTGGCATGATAGAGGGGGACTCCGCATCCCGGGAGTTACTCGGTCGCCAGAGCCTCGTCACGGGCACAGTATATACATGATATGTATGTATTATAGTTTTTATGTATTGTTGTAAAGCACTTGGTTTAACCCGTGCTTTAGAGTAACCCATCTTTATAGTGGTGAATTGAATAAATAATAATAATAATAATAATAATAAATATTAAATTTATGCTAATTTAAATAAACTTTTAAAAGTTAGAATTTGCTAATTCGGTGATTCACCAGTTATATCAATCATGCCACCCTCCTTTATAATGTTAGAATTAATTACCTTATACAGATTATATAAACACTAAAGCAACATCTTAACCAAATAAAAAAGTCTCGCATATCCATGAAAGCATCAAAAGAAAACCTAAAAACACAATAGCACATGTCAAAATACAACCATAAATTCCGAAACAACAGTTCATTGTCAAAGACAATTCACGTAAAAAATGGCATTTCAGTAGGAAGATACAAACAATAACTTAGAAATTCCAACCTGTATGTCAAAATACAACCATAAATTCCGAAACAACAGTTCTTCGCCAAAGACAATTCACGTCAAAATTGCCATTGCAGAAATGATCTACAAATTCCAACCTTTGCTCAACTCCGCAAAGAGCCTATATTCGACTTACGGAGGTCACACCCTGTTGACCATCACAGGATATTTTTAAAGAAACATTTTTAGTCTGTTTTATAGTAATATACAATCACCAACTGTTAAAGATATGCCATTTTCACTAAATTATAGGCCCATATTTGTTACAGATCTGATTTTCGAACTACCGGTATTTTGATATATTTTAATTAATTTTTCAAAGGTAAAAATCCAAATATAATAATCAACTTTGCTGGCAATTATAATGGTTTCTTTAAAAATACAATACTGAGGAGGGCCATAATATGGGCGGTACTAGTTGTAACTGTACTGCTACTACACGGGGTGCGTGGGGGTAAAACACCTGTACGGTATGAGCAACAGCAATAAGCATTCACTCTTAACTACACTGGTTACCTCATAAATAAAAGCACCAGAGATCTGGTAAAATTTACAATATATTCTGATTCCGGACATGAAATACACTTCGCAGGATCCTCGTCGTACAGACTATCTACCACTCCCTATCATATTTACACAGGCACACTTATGACATGTTGATGACCCTTGGAAGTAATGATGACTGGTACTTACAGGCGTTGAATTCAGCTGTGGCGACTTAACTCTACTGATTCTGGGGTTAGTACTCCCAAAGAATCAGTCCTACTTACTCGCAGCACAATTACTAAATATTTCACACGCAAACCTCTCAATTATGAAGATTATGTACAGTAAGGGGATGATGACAGTCTAAACTCAGAGCGCCAGCAGTTTTTAAATTGCGCGCACCAGAGCCAAGTAATATGGTCGATATCTCACGAACCCATGGATCTATTTGGACCTATAAGGTATCAAATTACTTGGGATGACGGGGGGCTTTGCTATGGACCACTCATTATATTTTTCAAAAAAAAAATCAAAATTTTTGTATTTGAAAATAGGCCATAGTTTGAAAAACAAACATGATAGAACGTTATGCTATGGTTCAAACGAAAGGTCTCTATGACCTTTATTTTTATAATAAAACTTTTTTATTTTTTCATGTTTTTTTTTGAAAATACTGAAATTTTGAAATTTTTTTATTTTGCAAACTAGGAATTCTACATAAAAGTTTGTTTGACATAAACGAAAGGTCCCTACCCCCCTCTACCCCCAAAATACATTTCAAGTCTCTAGGATAAAAACTTGCAATAGTGCGGTAAGGATGGTTCTGCTTACAGTCACGTGTGTGCTTGAATACGTATGGCTATGTTGGAAAAAGGTTAGGTGGTGGGGGAGGACTAGGGTCCAGTGAAAGGTCGTTTAGATGGTATTTTTCCGCTCTATTTGATGGTGAGGTTATTTTTTTTTTTTTAATGGGTGGAATATGGAAACGCAATTTGAGGTAAACGTGCGTTTTTGACATTTTGGTGATATTTAATGAGCTTGTAAGGCTAGAACGAAGTGTTATTTAGGAACGGGGTGACGTCCTCTTTGCTAAGAATGTGTGTTGGTATTTGTAATTTATTTTGAAAATTATTGTTCTGAACATTGGCACTATTTTGGAAAGGGTGAATTTTGGAAAAAGGTTTGTTTGACGTTAATGAAGGGTTCCTAGGCCCTCTAGGCGGAAAGAAAGTTTCAAGTGTGTATGTCAAAACAAAATGATAGCCTACTTTCTCGCGAACATTGGCGATAATTCGCGAACGCATGATCGGATTTTGACGAATGAGGTGTTGTTGGCGTTGGGATGACGTCCTCTTTGCTATGAATGGGTGTTAGTATTTAAAAAGAAAAATGAAAATTGTCTTTTTTGACATTGGTGCTATATTGGAAACGGTGAATTTTGGAAAAACGTTTGTTTGACGTTAATGAAAGGTCCCTATGCCCTCTAGGAGTAAACTAAGTTTCAGGTCTGTAGGGCAAAAGAAAATGAATTTTGAAACAATGGTGACTATTTTGGAAACTAGGAATTCTACAAAAAAAGGTTTGTTTGTCATAAATGAAAAGGTCCTACCCCCTCTACCTCGAAAATAAATTTCAAGTCTCTAGGACAAAAACTATGCATTTTAAACTTTTTAAACCGGTTTTACCTGTTTTTTCCGGTAGCGCTTGGCGTGTTACAACAGCCTATCCCTGGCCATGGTGAATGCAGGAAATGGCTATTTCGACGGGGCGATGTATGGCAGAACAATAGAACGAGGGGTCGCTTTTCGATATTTTCCTATGACAGATGAATAAAGGCGATTATTTAAAAATTCCTAAAGAGGAACTTTAAACATTTTAGTAAACGGGTCATGAGTAACCTGACAAATTCATAATGGTATGAGGTGAATGAAAGCGGGACGTTTGAATGTTGAAAAAAAATTTTTTTTACCTGTTTAAATTTTAATTAAGAGTGGTTGTTGAGAGAGATGATACTGCTGTTATGTGTCTCAACGAGCCTGTTGTCGAGCACAGTGACCATGCCCGGAAGAAATGAATTGCTATTTTGGCGGGACAGCGGGGAGGGTAATGATGGTTGGTTTTTTGTGATATTTTATATGACGGATGAAGGCATATATTTGAAAATGCGTCACATGTGCTAAGATTTTTTTACCCTGAAGGGGATCTTTAACGTTTTAGTCAACGGTGATGAGCGAGGTCACTGTCTGGCACAGCAAATGGTTGTAGAATATAAAAACCTATAACATTTGGTTGACCAAGCAATGTGAATGAACGCAAAGAACCAAAACGGTAAGATTTTATAAACTGATAATTGGACATGATGAAAGTACATGATTAATGTGTACATGTATTGAGGATGGCCACTTGCTAATGATTATAACAGTAAAATGTTTAAGACACACACGTTTTCATTGCTAGCACACACAGTCTTGCTTGCTCGCACTAAATACTGTACAAAGCCAGAGGCCTTGTCAGAGCTATTGCTGCTGATAAGACAGGAATGTCTGTGTAGGCAGGAAGTGCAGTATTAGGTTACTTGCCTGGTGGCAGCTAGCAGGTCACGCGTTTAAGCAGAGCCGCCATTTTCGTTCCTAGACAGCCTACTACAAGTGTATAAGAAGCGGCCATTTTGGTTCCTTATTAACACATGAAACCAGTATAGCGTACACGAATCTTATGAAGCTTAAGGAATGTGGGGAGGCGTGGGAACATGTGCGAGACAGAAAACAGTTCAAGGTCAAAACGCTGAGAAATGCAACTCTCTCTGTTGCTAAGCAGACAGATAACGATTGTGCTAGTGACGCACTTCCTGTTTTAGCAAACGGACGTATACAGTAGAGCTCTAAACTGAACTTTGGAAGAAAAAATTCCTTTTTTTTGGTACGTACCTATTAATGATTATTTTAATAATGTAATGTTAATGAAACTTAAATTTGTAGTTATTGATAAGGTAATTAATGATTTTTATTTTTTGTTTGCAGATAACCGGTATAGCTGCCATGTCTGAGAGAGAGACCATTGCACTTTTGAGCCCACTAGAAGAAAACAGCAACAAGCCAGTACAAGTCAAGGTGAGATTTTTTAAAACTAACTTGTTTCATTTTTGTTTGATATATTTTTTATGAAATTTAGGTATTTATAGGGGTTTATTTCATTTATTTATTTATTTATTTTTAGAAACTTGGAAAGAAAAGCTTTACCGCCGTAGCAGTCACGGAAAACCCGAGACGCAGTAGAGTGCAACCATTGTTTCCAGGCAGTGAACTATTGAAAACTCAGGTAAGCCTAACTTAAAAATGCTATTCCATTTTACCGCTATTGTGACCCCTAGACAAAAAAAATCATTACCTGTACATGACTGGGACGATGATTGCTTTCTTGATTAATGACTATGTATTGGCAACCGGTACAAGACCATATTGGTTGTTGACCGGAAAGATATTGGATATTTTAAAAACAAAAATTTTAAATTTAATTTATGGGTGGTTCCCTATGGACTTAACGAATATCCACAGGTTTGAACAAGATAATCTGGACAAAATGACATGACATATATTGGTTAAAGGGGGATGTGAATGACTGCAGGTTTATAAAAAAAATAAGTAGATAGGTTACTGTAAATGCCGACATACAGTTTATTTTTAAATATTTCTTTATGGTGTTTTCATTTAATGCCAATTAACGTTAACGTTTTATTTACAAGGATTGATTGATTGATTGATTGAGTGAGTGATGACTTGCAAACTCCCAATTTTTCAAAAGCACATGCCAATTCAACACTGTCTGTGGCATATGGACCACATATATCGACACTACCGTTGGCTGGTAATACATCATTGTCATTATTATTTATTTGCGATTCAGCAACGTAAGTAGTAGCGAATGGCCTTGTGGTGCGGTAAAATGGATACACTGGTATGTTACCCACTTGTTTTCCAAGCATTTAAGGACAATGAGGAGACCATCGCAAATGGTCTCTAAAGGGATCATCCCCATTTTCCCAGTGTGCAAGTTCAACATGACAAAAAAACACAACGCACAACATCTTCCCGGTTCAAGTAATAAAAACCAGCTCCAGCAAGTTTATGTGCTGACAAAAAAAAGCCATCAGGCAAGGATTCAAATGTTAACCAACGATTGTTTTCTGATTTTAAATTTAACCCACATGGTAAACCGAGTTGCTCACTTGTTGTATTTGGTGCTGACGCCATGTGTTATAATAATACTTTTTTATTGTAAGTTATTAACGTTGCACAAGAGCACAGAGTAATTTTAAAGCATAATGTATGCTTGTTCACTGTCTGTTCACTACGTTAATGGCGCACAAACAAAATACTGGCCGTGAAAGCCAATATACCATCTTTTTGGAAGCCTTCATTGGGAGGTTGAGGCTGCTTGGGCTTTTAGTTCTCGCAGTCAAGAGGTGCAGTTGCACCTTATATAAAGGGAGGTGGCGCGCAGTTCGCTACTCCAGTGGGGATCCGGGTGGGGACACCAAGAGCCCGCCGATGAGCCAGCTTGGTGTCCTAGGCGAAACCCACACTAGACACGACACAAACCTAGAAGAATTGCTGGGTATTAATTTACTGGCCGTGAAAGCCAATATACCAACTTTTTGGAAACCTGCATAGGGAGGTTGAGGCTGCTTGGGCTTTTAGTTCTCGCAGTCAAGAGGTGGAGTTGCACCTTATATAAAGGGAGGAGGCGAACAGTTTGCTACTCCAGTGGGGGTCCGGGTGGGGACACAAAGAGCCCGCCGATGAGCCAGCTTGCTGTCCTAGGCGAAACCCCACACTAGACACGGCACAAACCTAGAAGAATTGCTGAGTTTTAATTCACTGGCCGTGAAAGCCAATATACCATCTTTTTGGACGCCTTCATAGGGAGGTTGAGGCTGCTTAGGCTTTTAGTTCTCGCAGTCAAGAGGCGCAGTTGCACCTTATATAAAGGGAGGTTTCGCGCAGTTCGCTACTCCAGTCGGGGTCCGGGCGGGGACACCAAGAGCCCGCCGATGAGCCAGCTTGGTGTCCTAGGCGAAACCCCACACTAGACACGGCACAAACCTAGAAGAATTGCTGAGTTTTAAACATTGGGATAGCTTAATCCCCCCATGTCTTGAAAATGTATTAATCTTAATGATGGGTTTGAACTTGCTGGAGCTGATGTTCTCTCTAAGTAACCCTCTTCTGCCACTCGTACAAGAAACCCCACTACTAATTCATTTGAAATGGAAGATAGAGACGTGGGATTTTCTGAAAACAAAGAGATTTTAATGCTAAAATACGGTTAATGTAAATCATAGTGTTTTATAGCCTATATGCCCCATATTCTTACCTTGAATAGGACCTTTAAGAATCTGCAATACATGTGCCGGAAGCTGGGGAGTTTCTGTAGCACAGGCCAGGTTTTACACATTCCGCGACCATTTAGGCTTCAGAAACTTGGTCAAGACATCTATTGTGACTGCACCTTCCCGTAGTACCACATTTCCACTAAATAGAAGATGCGATAATTCCTGTGCAATGTGTTGACTAGATGGCATACAGGCAGGGGCGGTTCGAGTGGGGGGGGGTAGGGGGGTGTCTCACCCCCTCATGTATTTTCTCAGTCGGCAAATACGACATCAGTCGGCAGTCAGCAAATCTTGAAGAAGTCGGAACATTTCCCAAAACTGCATTTAAAAAAGCAAAACGGGGCATGACCATATACGATTTGGTCCGATTTTTTTAAAAGACTAATTATTATACTGACAGTCGGCATTTTTACCGTCAGTCGGCACAAACGGACGCTGCAATAATTTCGTACAGCCAGGCAATAGCCCAGTGCGGCAAGAGGATGAGTCGGCAAACTCAAGCCATCTCATTGAGATGTTGTCGGAGGAATGTTATGAGTAGGGCCCGGATTTTTAAAAATGCATATGCGCATATGCAAATGCATATTTTGAACGTTAGTGCATATATAGATATATTTTTCTCTTGTGTGTGTGATCGACTACGGTAATCCAAGATTTCTGAACGAAATGAAAAATCTAATGAACTCCGTATGTTGTTCATCCCTTGGCAACTCGATAAGCCTTCCCTGGTCAGGAATGTGCTTTCAATGTCGCAATACAGAACAAGCAGGTAGATGGATAATGACCCTTTCACTACAGCTATTACCTTCAGTCCTATGTACTTTCCCCTAACAGTAGCCTCCCAAGGTTTGCGTAAACAAGGTCGTTCATCTGTTAACTTGCTCTTCGTCTATTGCAGTGTCTATTGCGGTTTAAACTGTAAAAATGCCTAAAGATAAGAGCTCTTGGTCATTTTTAATAAAACAGTGGATATCAGGCAATGGTGACTATACAAGTGACGGTGATGTAGTGTACTGTCAAGTGTGCGAGAAGGGTGTAAAATGCGATTAAAAAATTTAACTTGAGCAGCATTCGAAAACAACTTCACATCTTAGATCAAAAGAACAGAGTAAGAATACGCAACAGCTACTTTTAACCGACATTAAAACACGGTGTGAAGTAGGTACATTTTCTGCTGATCTCTGTGAAGCTTTTGTATGCAGCAACATTCCACTGCATAATTTGAATAATTCTCATCTACGCTCGTTTCTTCAAAATTATTGTGTTAATCAAAGGATACCAGATGAATCTACCCTTAGGAAGAACTATTTACATTCACTGCACGCTCCTGTCGTGGATTCAGTACGGTCTGACATAGGAGGAAACTGTATATGGATATCGGTAGATGAAACAACAGATTCGTGTGGTCGATACATTGCGAACTTCATAGTGGGTAAATTATGTCCAGAAGAAACCTCATTTACTTTCGTGCAAAGTGCTAGAAAAAACCAACCACGCTACAGTTGCAAGATTTGTTAACGATTCCCTGCGACTTCTGTGGTCTAGTGAATCGGAAAGTGATTGTTACAAAAGTGCGCCTTTTGTCACAGATGCAGCTTCGTATACGTTGAAAGCTGGTCAGTCTCTTGGAGTATTTTTTCCAAATCTGATCCATGTCACATGTTTGGCCCATGGATTGCATCGTATTGCAGAAGAGATACGTACGCTCTTTCCATCTGTCAACAAAATCATTTCAAGTGGGAAGAAACTGTTCCTAAAAGCACCGGCTCGTGTACAGTTGTACAAAACTCTCCTGCCTCAGGTTTCTCTTCCGCCGGAATCTGTTCTCACAAGATGGGGAACTTGGTTATCCGCAGTATCGTTCTACCAGGAGTACTTAACCAAGTGAAAGATGTAGTTACAAGTATTGACGATAGTCATACTGCGTGTGTTCGTGAAGAAAAGAGCGCATCTGAATCTGAAACTGTATATCAAGATATCAGTTTCATCCATGTCCATTATTCGTCACTTTCGAAGGCAATTAAGGGCCTAGAAACTCGCGGTACACCCCTACATGAATCCCTTCAGTTCATTCAAAACACCATTAGTTCTTTAAATGGTGTCCCTGGTGAAACTGGAGAAAAAGTGAAAAGGAAACTTAGTGTGGTGTTGGACTCAAACCCAGGACTGAGGAAGTTTCAATCCATAAGCAACTACATAAGTGGAATCAGGCAGTCTTTACCAGAAGAATGTTCAGAGCAGTCAGTGTCAGTGTACAAGTATTGCCCAGTTACTTCCGTCGACGTAGAACGATCATTTTCAGCATATAAATTAATTCTGTCCGACAACGAAAGTCATTGACCCCGAAAATATTGACAAACTATTGATAACCTACTGCCATGCAACATTTTGCAAGGAATGAAACATCTGTTTCAATGTAAAGCTGAGTTAAAATTAAATAATACGTTTGGTAAGTGTATTTTGTTTTCATTTTAGTGCATATTTTCGTGAATATTTTCAACATTTTTTAGTGTACATGTGCATGCATATTTTTGTAGTTTTTAGTGCATATGAATCCGGGCCCTAGTTATGAGTCATAACTTATGACCCGCTACCGCTGGTCTCGGCGCGTTCTCAGATATCCGCCCTATTGTGAAAAAATTGACAGGTGTATAGTTCCAAGGTTCCTCAAGGGGTGGGGTGCTCACTATGGTCAGTGCAGTGGTCACCGAGAATGAGTGAAAGCAGTCGTTCCTGAAACGGCAACTTTTACATTGATAGCTAGGTGCAAATACAGTGGCAGTGGGACATGAGTTATCGCCGGCACGGAATATTTTCACGGAGCATCACGTACCCATCAATCGTAAATATTAATAATACAATAAATGCATACGTATTTTCAGCCATGTTTATGTTTAATGGTGTTAACAAGATAAAATGTCCGATAAATCCATAAAAGTCGACCTCTGTGGGGGGAAATTGTTCTCTTCTCTTTTAAATTAAATAAAACTTACAGAGTGTTTTAAAACTCAGTGACGAGAGAACCGGGGCGGGGTGGAGAAGACAACTCTAAGTAACTTTGTCGAAGGAACGAATATCCGGAGAAGCACCCCTGCGACGCTCGACGTCTTCAAAGGGTTGAACTTAATGCCCATTGGGTAGCTAAGGTACAATTAAAATCAAATTAAATATTAGCGGAATGGGTAGAGTATCATTGGTAAATTTCGTTATGGCGACTTTTGCTGTAGCTCGTTAGGTTTAGGTGCTTAATATCTCTAAAGAAAATGCCTTTACCCTGTATAGTAGGCAATAATTCACACACATCATTTTTGGTGACTGGTGCATAAACCTTACACGTTACCAGAAAATGTCTCCATATGAGGTTTACACATATTTATTGACTCTATCCATTCCGCTAAGGTTTAATCTGATCTGATGAGTAATGAAGCTATCCGACAGATACCAAATTAAGCCATCTGCCCACTTTGACAAAGTCCAGCGTCGTAAGGGAGTATTTCTGGACTTTCGTTTTAGACTAAGTGGCTTAGAATTGTCTCCTCCACCCAGAACCGGTTTTCTTGTCACAGAGTTTTGGAACCATCTGTATACGCTACTCTCCAAAACGATTCGGCCAAACTCGGGCCTACACTTTACTGATTGTGTTAATGAATTGTAGATTAGACATCTGTAAACACCCTACATAATTTTTGCGTACTCCAAACCAACGTGTAAAATGAACAGTTTTCAAACCAGACTGTAGGCTACCATTTGGACTACATTAATATGAGAGCTATTTTGCCTTGTATCCTCGTATAGTGTGCATTTATTTTTCGATCTGTTATGTATCGTTATTTTAGTGTGTTGCACGTGTTATATATTTTCATGTTTTACCTCCTCCTTTCTTTCAAAGGCGTTATTGAGCGCGTATACCTTAAAAACTATCAAATCTTAGTCAGCACCCTGATACCGGTCCGGTCGATTTTTTACTTTTATCATTCATTTTTCGCGCTTTATTGCGGTGAAAGCTCGGATATACGACGTCCAATGGAAGGTACTGGCCAAAAAAGTCGTTGAGAGCGTCGCATAAGTTAATGTGTGCTTACTTTGACCTGTTTTTATCATATAAGGCATTCATTCTCACACTTAATGCGGTTTAGATCTGGGAAACGTCTTGCAAAAGCAACACTTCTCTGATAGGCGTCGTATAACTGAGCTTATTTTGCTGAAGGGACAGGCTAAAAACGTCGTATAAACAGGATCGTCGTGCAACTTAGCGTCGTATAACTAAGCTTTCACCGAAGTAAACTTTACCCTGTTAAAATGTTTAGTTATTTTTATATATTTTCCCCTTTACATACAGCTCTAAACCTACTTTCACTTTCCGCGGTTATGGAGTATGTGTCTTAGAAATAATAACAAAATAGATATTCCGTACTGTGCCCGTCAGAGGTGGTAATCTGGTCCACCACCGACCGTGCGTGGCTTTCCAGATGACCACATCCTTGAACACATATTGCCTAAGAGGATCGGAGTACACTCCTTATGGGGCTATTCCGGCACAAGACTCCTCGTCATCATAGGGATCAGGTTCCCATCATAGCATTAGTCATAGACCTCCCAAGGAAATGCACCCTGTCCCCGTCCATCAACAGTGGATCGGATGGCCCGGCAAAAGACATCGCGATACCCGCCAAAAAAACCTGGTTCAAAGCATACATAAAAAACCTGATTGGGATCTAGGTGCAATTTGATCACACAAAAAAATGCCGAACGAATGAGACCTCTAGTGATTTCGGTGTGGTTAAAAGGAGAGGCGTACCAGGGAAAATCAATTTCCCCCTAGATCCAAAGCAATCCTAACACTGAAAAGAAAATACAGATTAGTAAAAAATCAGAAGTGCAAAAACGTTCATAAAATCAAAAAAGTTTCATTTATTTCCAGCCCACAAACCAACAAGTAACAACCAAAATAAAATATCCAGTCCTATCCTACCTCAGGGATTCAATCTAACTTATTACTTGCTGTGGACTGCAAAAAATAAATATTTAAAACTCATATCGAGAGAAAAAGAAAATTTAGTTGAATAGGGTCAATGAATCTCCTCGGTCCTAACCTTGGATATAATGAAATTAGGAGATTTGATAAAGTGATGTCTGACTGAAAATACAAATTTAAATAGTGTCCAATTTGACTATGAGGAACTGTCGTACACCCTGAATGTCCATCATATGGTGCCTCAATTAATTAAATGTGAAATTACGTGACCAGATTACCACATACTTGGGGATAGACAAATTAATTTAGGAAAAATTAACTCGCCTGGAAATAAGTCATGTGGATCTCCATTCTAGCTAAAAGAATGACCTCAAATTGCACAAACCTAAGTGCCAACCGCAATCGAAAATAATTAAATAACTAAATAATTCATGCCTCTATCAGACCTTCAATCAACTTCATAAAATTAACAAATTTACATTTAATTAAATTATCTATTTTACAACTATATTTTCCTAATATTTACAAGATTTTCATTTAATCTTATTTGTGGTAAATTCAGTCATCTGTGCATAATATTTCTCAGACAATTAGTGAGTTAATTGCAATCACCAATGATCTTCTACAATATGTGGAATGATCAATCATTTATGCTTAATTCGCATGTGTTCCAACAATGAACTATTCGTCCGCAAAAGAACTGCACTGTTCACAAGTTTCCAAGCTTCAAATTGTTTACGGATAAATTGTTCATGACATAATTGTCTAATATTAATTATCCACGTGGCCATCAATTAATGATTTACTTATTTACAAATTCTTTCCTTTCCTTTTTACAAATCCTTTCTTTATCTATTTAATTATTTACCATTTAATTGTTTCATCAATTCATCAATTCAGCCATTTAAGTATCCATCAGACCTTTCTATAATTATTACGACGTTGACAAAATTATGTATAGATTCAATAAAAAAAAGTCCTCTCGGCACGCCGGAAGGCGGAGGTAGATTTCACCGGGCAAACTTGGGGATAGGCGAATATAGGCAGAATATGCAGGTTTTCGTAGAAGGATCAGACCTCATTTATTGCGAGAAAGTTTTTTATAATTGGAGCTTAATTAACTTTTTTTTCGTCGTCTAATGCATATTTTAAACTTTTATTGTCTTATGGGGACGGTAACCTTCTTGTAATTTGGGGCCCATCTTTATACTTGTGGTCACACTGTCTTTATGCAAGGTTTCGACACTGATGTGTAACTATCTAACGGTCTGTTACTTCTTCACGCAAAATTTTATCTCCCGCAGAGATTTTAGTTGGTTCCTCTGTTTAGGGGCTGCAACAACGCGATCATGTAACCCCGTGTACTTTGGGTGAGTGTACAATCTGTCTGATAAACGGTGTGAATTGTGATGGCTGTATTAGTCTGTAATTCAGGTAAGGACTGCAGACGGTCAATTTCAAGCAGTAGTTCCTAATATTGCTACCACATACTACCGTCAACGACACCTAGCTGTGATCTTGACAACTAGATACCACTGCAACCAGCAACTCGCAACGAACGTTGGAACTTCCCCTCCAAAGGCAAGCATACTGAGGGATTTTTAGCGCTCTTAGAAAATCCGACGACTTCGGCCGGCTTTGAACCCGCGACCTTGGGCATAGAAGTTCAGCATGCAACCAGTTACGTCACCGAAGCCGCTTCACACTTAGTCGGATGGAAAACTGAATGTGATCTCGTGCAAGTGCGTTGTCATGGCAACATCTGATGGCTCATCCCTCATCAATTTAGTAGTGTTGTCATGGCAACCTCTGATGGCTCTTGGCATTTTCTTATAATTCCGAAATCATTTTTCTCATCCCTTGGCTTAATGGTGGGTCATATCAAAAATTTCTTCAGACAAAAGTTTTAGGTAATTATTAGGGGAATATTTTCCATTTTGTACGGTTTTGATATTGTGCCTATTAAGAGAGATATGATTAATGTTTCCCGAAAAACCCACTTTTTCCCACCCCTTTGGTCAATGGTTGGTGCTATCAAAAAACTTTTCAAACATACATTTTTGGGCCTTATCCGACACACAGAATGAACTTTGAATGGATTCGATATTTCAAATATTAAGAGAGTTTTAGCGATATTTCACTTTTTCGAAAAAAGCCCCCCATTTTCACCCCCGTCGACCGATTGTGCCCATTAACGACCTCGACCGAGATTTTATAGGGATACATATTCTGTAAAAATTTCAAAGTGATTGGTGCAAAATTGCGGTAGTTATCGTGTCCACAAGAAAGTGATATATATATATATATAGATACATATATACATTTATGTATGTATTTATTTATTTATTTATTTGCGCACAACAGGATTTTCATCCCAATTACAGTGGCATAAAGATTACACAGTATGTTATCTTAAAACTCATACTAACTTGAACTAAACAGTAATAATAATTTTAAAAAAACTAATTAAAATTACACAGTATGTTATCTTGCAACTTATACTAACTTAAACTAAACAGTAACTAAATAAAACTAATTAAAAGAACTAGGTGTACAATTAAAACAGTATGGTACAAATAATGCATGTGTAATGCAAGGTTGGCTAGGTAGAATGACACAGTGGTACGAATTCATGATTTACAATTTTCAAGGTTTGAGTCATTATTTCTGGAGAGTGGTTAGGAATTCCATCAAAAATACTGTCAAGGAAGTACTAAAATCTATGGCATTATTTATTTGAGCAACAGTGTTGAAAATATAACATAGTCTGTTCAGCGGTGAATTTTTGTGGCCAGATGTCCTGGTTCTTTTATTTTCAAATGTAATATTGTTCCTAGAATTGATGCGTGGTACATGGAAATTTAAGAGAGAGAGGAATTCGGAATCATCAATTGAATTGTTTATAATTTTGAAAAGGAATTTCATAGCATTTATTTTTCTTCGTATTTCTAAACTGTCCATATCAAAATTTATTAGCAGTTCCTGGTATGGTATCAAGTGAGGATAGTTGGCTGTTCTTTTAAAATGTAGATATTTTAGGAATTTCTTTTGTGTGTTTTCAATCATTGAGGTATATGTCTTGCATCTAGGACTCCATATAATGCTAGCATATTCTAGTTTCGGTCTGACTAGTGTGTTGTACAGGTGGATACACGTACTCATGTTTTTGAATGGTTTTGTATTCCTGATAACAAATCCAGGTGTCTTGTTTGAGTCAGCTATCATTTTCCGTATATGGGGGGTAAACGTTAGTTCTCTATCTAGCAACACACCGAGATCTTTGTTTTCATGAACTGATTTCAGGACACTGCAGCCTAACTTGTAATTAAAAACGATAGGGTTTATATTCCGGGTGAACGACATTGAGATACATTTTTCTACGTTTAATCCTAATAAATTTTCTGTAGTCCATTCCATAATATTGTGCAGGTCATTTTGAAGCAAGTCGCAGTCGGTAGATACAGATATTTTTCTATACACCTTGAAGTCATCAGCATACAATAGACCATTAGAATGCTTTATTCTTTGAGGTACATCGTTTATGAAAATCAGAAAAACTAGAGGTCCAAGGTTCGATCCCTGAACTATTCCCGAATTAGCTTCAAATTCTTGAGAATTCTTTCTATGAAATGACACATATTGCTTCCTGTCATTAAGGTAAGAGCTGAAGAGGCATATAAGTAAATCAGAAAATCCTAAGATTTTGAGTTTTTTCAGGAGAACATCGTGGTTAATTTTGTCGAATGCCTTCTGAAAGTCTGTGAATACAACATCCATTTGTCCTCCTGCGTCTAATGTTCTGGACACTGATTCAGTAAAGTTGACCATATTTGTGATAGTCGAACGTCGGGCGAGGAAACCATGCTGCTTTTCTGATAGTAATGGTCTGACAAAAATAGAAATTCTTTGGTACAAAATGAATTCAAAAATCTTTGCTACCGCTGGCAATATACATATCGGACGATAGTTATTAATTAGCATTGGATTTCCAGATTTTAAGATTGGACATACTCGGCTTTTTTTCCAATTAGATGGAAATGTGGCTGTTTTAATAATTAAGTTATATATGAAAAGGAGAGGGTGCTTAAGAACATCTGCACAGCCCTTAATTACATATGGCGGGATATGATCTGGTCCAGCTGAGGATTTAGGCTTCAGTTTTCTTATAGCTACTTCCACCTCACGTAAGGTGACTTTGTCAATGTGCAGAGTGTCGGTAGTGATAGATGTATCGCTAGGCATGCAGTATTGGGCTTTATTAGGTGAGTAAACTGATTTGAAATACGACGCAAAAACTTCAGCTATGTCTTGATCATTATCGTATGTTTTACTGTCGTGGCGAAATGTATCACAACTATTATTATTCTTCCTTTTATTTTTGACATACGCCCAGAAGGATTTTGTATTTTCATTGATATTCTGTTCAATAGATTCAATGTGCCTTTGATATGCTGATTTAATTGCTGTTTTTATTTCGGATCGTATTGTTTTAAACTGACTGTTGAAGTAGTCCGACAATCTTCTTCGCTTCCTATAAAATTCCTTCTCATGTAATTTCTTAATTATGGCATCTGTAAACCATATAGGATATTATATATTATATATAAACTTTTGAGCTGACGGTGGTTTTGGGGTCTAGGGGATGTGAAACGCGAAGATTTGTCAAAATTTTCCGGAAGTCGAAACATGGTACCCATTGCAATAGTTAGCTTTCTAATGAAATCTACCTAATACTCCCAACAATGCGTATATCAGGTCTGCTATCATTCATTATCCATTTAAGAAATTACGTGGTCTCATTTGATAACGAAAATTCTTCTAGTAATAAGCCAATTCTGCCATCACGATCAATGCATGTTGAAAATTATACATCAGCACGACTCGGTACACTGACTAGTTTTCATTTTAAAAAATCCTCTCGGCACGCCGGAAGGCGGAGGTAGATTTCACCGGGCAAACTAGGGGACAGGCTATAATAGGCAAAATATGCCGGTTTTCGTAGAAGGATCAGACCTCATTTATTGCGAGAAAGTTTTTTTTACAATGTAATTGGAGCTCAATTAACGTTTCTTTCATCTTACTATGCATATTTTTAAATTTTATTGTCTTAGGGGGACGGTAACCTTCTTGTCATTTGGGGTCCATTTTTATACTTGTGGTCACACCATCCGTATGCAAGGTTCGGAACTGATGTGTAACTATCTAACAGTCTGTTACTTCTTCACGTCAAATTTTATCTCCTGCAGAGATGTTCGTTTGTTCCTCAGTTTAGGGCTGCGACAATGCGGTCATGTAACCCCGTGTACTTTGGGTGTGTGTAGAATCTGTCTGATAAACGATGTTAATTGTGATGGCTGTATTAGTCTGTAATTCAGGTAAGGACTGCAGACGGTAAATTTCAAGTAGTAGTTCCTAATGTTGTTACCAAATATACCGTCATCGACACCTAGCTGTGAACTTGGCTACTAGATGCCACCGCAACCAGTAACTTGCAACGAACGTAGGGCTTCCCCTCTGAAGGAAAGCATACGGAGGGATTTTCAGTGCTCTTTGAAAATCCGACGACTTCGGCCGGCTTTGAACCCGTGACCTTGGGCATAGAAGTTCAGCATGCTACCAGGTAGGCTACGTCACCGGAGCCGCTTCCCACATAGTCAGATGGAAAACTGAATGTAATCTCGTTGTCATGGCAACCTCTGATAGCTCATCCCTCATCAATTTAGAAGCGTTGTCATGGGAACTTCTGATGGCTCTTGGCATTTTCTTCTAATTCCGAAATAATTTTTCTCATCCCTTGGCGTAATGGTGGGTTGTATCAAAATTTCTTTCAGACAAATGTTTTTAGTAATTATTAGGGGAATATCGTCCATTTTGTACGGTTTTCATATCGTGCCTATTAAGAGAGATATGATTAATGTTTCCCGAAAAACCCACTTTTTTTCACCCCATTGGTCAATAGTTGGTGCTATCAAAAAACGTTTTAAACATACATTTTTGGCACTTATCCGACACATAACATGAACTTTGAAGGGATTTGATATTTCACATATTAAGAGAGTTATAGTGATATTTCACTTTTTCGGAAAAAGCCCCCCATTTTTACCCCCTTGGACCGATTTTGCCCATTAACGAACTCGACCGATATTTTATAGGGATACATATTATATAAATAATTGAAAGTGATTGGTGCAAAATGACGGCAGTTATCGTGTCCACAAGAAACTGATATATATATATATATATATATATATATATATATAGATACATATATACATAAATTATATATAAACTCCTGAACTGACGGTGGTTTTGGGGTCTGGGGGATGTGAAACGCGAAGATATGTCGAAATTTTCCGGAATTCGAAACATGGTACCCATTGCAATAGTTAGCTTTCTAATGAAATCTACCTAAAAATCAAATAGTAGGTTCACGTTTCAACTATTAATGCCTGTAGTCAGTTTAACATCTTAATTCATTTTATATATATATTGTAATATTACATAATTTATTTATTTATGTTTTAACTGGCTACCCCTTAGTAATTCTTCGCAGAATATGTGAATATAATTCTTATTTTTCATCTTATTTTTTATAGTATCGACCACTACTGATATATCTGACTGTATTTATCTTAGTTATTATCTATCATTAACTTAGATCACCTGTGCACATAAGAAAGCACAGCAATAATTTTAATTTGTGTTTGAATAACCAAGTCAAACGGACTGAGCGAGTAAAAAAAATCAAATTCAAAGTCAAATTCAAATTCAAACTCAAATTGAAATAAAGAACGATCTCTGAAATTGGATACGTTATCTCCGATAATTAGAAACGTGTGATCCAAAATCGAAAATAGGGTAGCATGGCTCAAATCTATACCATAGATGAATATCATTACTCGAAAACCATTCTGGCCTACCATAATCAATTAGATCTCAAATTCGAACTGATTATATGCATCTGTCAGAAAGCAGAAATATTCGAAGAATTTTCCTAAATATTTGAGAATATCGAAGGTCATTACGATGTGAAGCAAATGTAATTATCATCATAATCATCAAACGATAATGATCGTCCACTTAAAGTTTGTGAGGAAAAAAAATATTGTAAGTGGATTGGAAATGAAATACGATGAAGTCCCATACTAGCATCATGACAACTAATTACACCCTTAAAATTCACCTAAGTGCTGTGAGCATCTGATAATGATAATCAGACTATAAATATCTGGTTCCAAAAAACGTTTTTTCTAATCTCAAAATGTTGACATATTCATTACCTACTTAATTAAATAATTAACTAATTAATCACATGACTGGTATAATGGCTAACTAAAATGAGTAGATAGTCTACTCATTCTACTTAAACGAGGAGAAGTGTGGCTCACCGACTGGTCGAAAAATGGTTAGATAATTGTGGAACAAGCCTGGCACAAATCTGGATCTTGAAGCAGGGTACCACGTTTCATCGTCCTCCCCATTTTCTTTCTTGTTTTTCCATTTTCCAGTAAGATGATCTTCCTGCCCCCCAAATTCGGGCTCGGAACTCCCCGTACCGTTCCATGCCAGTCCGAATGCGGCTTCCCACAAAATCTGCTTCTTCCCATTGGTGGTTAAATCATCCCATCGAGCCTCCTCGTGACGGTCTAGTTACCCATGTTAATTGAGAAAAAGTTCGGATTGAAATAATACGGCAACAAATTTGCGCACGTTAGGATAAGTTCTGGCTCCATGACGGATTTTACAAGTCCTTATGTGGTACACGGTTCTTATCCTATTTCAACAGAAATGGTGATATTCCACCCCGTGTAGTGCCATGAGTCCACCGCGACGATAATGTCCTGTACTCCTCAAGGATTAGTACAATTACGACCAACTTAGCACAGATTGTAAGTGCCGAAACGCTGTGATCTTAAATGCTTGCCTCGACCTTCGAGTACACAAGTTCATAACAAGCATCTGCCAAGCGACTTGAGCAGTAAGTTCCCATTCTGCCAGGTAGAAAAGCACGAGCTAATATAGCCAGTCATACATGGCCATAGGGCCCTTTTGCATAACTCCAAAATATAAAAATAAGAATGCCAGTGCATTTTATATTCACAGGTTTCAAGATTCGGATTCTAGCGCTTCCGATTGTCCACAAAGCCGTGCCATGCTCTCCGTCACTTGCAAGGCATCCCGCACACGATAGATAAATCCACCTTACGCGTGGCTGCGATACTTTTCTCTCGAACACAAAATTATCTCTGTCCACAAATGAGTATAGACAACTCACCGCCGCACGGAGGCAGTCACGTGGATATTCCGCGCACGCGCTCTGGCGTTAATCAGTCACCTGTTGCGTGATGTAACCGCTGGTCAGTGAACCAGCAACGTAGACACATAAGTCGCTTGCGTGACGTAATCGCAGGTCGGTTGCATACAATGTTGTCACATCCGTACACGCGTCAACCTAACATGGACTCTTGGTGTTGGGCACATACTCCTCCTTCCCCATGAAATAAGCGAATAAATGAGCTTATTTCAGTCCATTACAATTTAGATGCTCTCATCATGTGCAAACCAAGTGCTCAACCATGCCTCATTGGTAATATTTCCTTAAATTGGCAGCATTGTATCTTCCAATCCTGTTCCATTTCTTCTATCTGATGGATATCGATGATTTCAATGGTGAATTGTGAACTTATGGAATCTATTGGGTCTGATTTTTGGAATTCGGCGTTTTATTTTGTATTCACGCCACTCGTGTCAGGTCCTGGATCTGTCTGTTCTTGTCCTCGCTATTTTGCATTGCTTCTCTCTTGCTTTGCATATACTCTTGACTTTCCGCATGTCTATCTCCCAGATCCGTCCGATTATTTCCATCTTCATTTCTTCTCCATTGTCTATTATACGTTTGGTATCGGTTTCTCCCTTGTTGCCATGTGATCCTCCCCTGAGCACCACCATATCGGTATTGCCTATTGTATGGCCGTCTATCCTTGTTCCATCTTCTATTCGTATAACCCTGTCCTCTGTTCTCCTGTTGACCCCTCCAATTTCCTGAGTTTTGGAACTCTCTCCCCTGCTGTGGCTAGGTTTGAACTTTCTGGTCTGCCACCACTAGATTAACCTGCTGGTTTTCCATTCTACTATTTCGCGGATGCATCAATGCACTAGTGTGGTCTAGTTTCCGTAGAATCTCATCGCACACCTTTAAATTGTTGCCCCTGACATTATAAGCATTCGTTGGACCTCTACAGGGAACTGGCGTCTAATAGCCTGTATAAGTTCTTCCTCAACCAATGGGGGTTCTAAAAATTGAAGTCTGGCGAGCTGTGTATTAAAGTACGCCGCATATTGAGTTGGATTTGAAGTCGAGT
This sequence comes from Meconema thalassinum, assembly GCA_946902985.2. Classification (NCBI taxonomy): domain Eukaryota; kingdom Metazoa; phylum Arthropoda; class Insecta; order Orthoptera; family Tettigoniidae; genus Meconema; species Meconema thalassinum. The sequence goes on along the minus strand of OX336388.2, from coordinate 594,552,833 downwards.
ATTTTCGAGGGTACAGTACGTCCCTTATACTAAGCTGATTCTCTGAACTCCAGAACCTTTTTAGAAATGCCGCCGCAAATCCTTCAAAGTTCAAGAAAGTGCACCTGAACGCTCTAAACCAGGTCAAAGCTTGGTTTTCAAGTGACCTCTCAATTACCCGAATCTCACGTTCCCTCGGGATTCGATATTCGTCCAAATAATATCTGAGATCATGTAGGAAATCGATTGGTGTAATGACTCCTACGCCACTAAATCTTTTCGGTTTATCATCTTGTGTTCTGATAATCGTAACAGGACTCGCATAGCTTGATCTACCAGGTGTCAATTCTGCATCTCTATACGACCTCTCCGGACTATTTTCTGGCTCATTACTTTCTGTCAATCTGGGTGTGTTATCTGTCTGTAATGTTTTCTCTGTACGCGCTATCCGATCTAGCTGACTTCCTTCCAGTATCTTCATTTTGTCCGCAATTGACGAAATTGCCCCATTCAAATCTTCCTTGACCTTATCTAATCCGCTACTGATCGATTCTAATTTCGCCCCTTGGGTCATCTTTTCTTCAGAAGCTTCTGTGAGTTTCCTACTAATCCTTCTGATTTCCTCATCCACGTGCTTCCTGTTCGCGTCAACGTCTCGAGCTAACGTTCCCATTTTCTCTTCCATTTCAACTACTCTCTTTTCCACCTTCCCTGTCTGTGTCGTTATATCGTCACGAATGACTGTAGCAGTTTCCTTCAACTCTTCTCTAACTTCTCTTATTTCCTTTTGACTATCCTCTGTGTTTGTCCACGTGTGAGGTGAGATCCTTTCCCATTCCTTTAATGTTCTGGTCTAGCCTTTCCTCTAAAATCTTGACTTGAGTGTTCACTTGGTCTACATTCTTTTCTATCTTTCCCATACCTTCCACTAAATTATCTTGCATCGTAGCCTTCAATGCGTCTATCTTAGCTTCCATGCTGTTGTCTGTCTGAACTTGACTTGTAGCTATCAATTCACGTATCTCAATTATTTCGCCCTTGGTTTGTAACGATTGAGCCGCTGCCTCAGTTCTATGTTGTGAAATTTTCTTTTCTAATTCGTTATAATTTTGTTTTAATTCAGCATAACTTTGTTTAATTTCAGTGTGACTTTGTTTAATTTCAGAGTGACTTTGTTTTAATTCCTCATGATTTTGTTTCAAACTATGGTTTAACCTGCCCTCCAATTCCATTTGACTTTGTTTAACATCGTTCTTAAACTCCTCTTTGAATTCAGCGAACATTTTCCGCAACTCCTCCATCTCAGTAGACATAAATACACAAAATATCTATAATATATAAGGAGACTCTCCAGAATGACCAAACACCAAGGTTGAACCACAATTTCTACCATACCCAGTCATGTGATTAATTTATGCTTATGAACTAAATAAATGAACCATTTCTGATTACTAATAACCAGACATTTACAAATAATTAAGAACGGAGACCTAACATAACATCCAACAGTAAATACTTGTGATTTTTCCATCTGTACTGTCCAAAGAAAAACATCCAATTACAAAAGGTAATTTGATCATCACGAAAGAAAAAGTTAAATCCTTAGCATCTCATTCAAACATCTCAAGCATGGTAATCCAATAAAATTGAGTTATCCAAACGGAAATGCCAATGGAAACACAACGCACTCTGGTTGTCCAATTTTACTGGTTGCATTTTATTTTGAAACACCACCGCGTGGTACGATCTCTCTTACTCGTGGCCAAACACGTATGGGCGCCATTTTGTATGACCTATGTCCCCGTCCATCAGCAGTGGATCGGATGGCCCGGCAAAAGACATCGCGATACACGCCAAAAAAACGGGATCAAAGCATACATAAAAACCCTGATTGGGATCTAGGTGCAATTTGATCACAAACAAAAAAAATCCGGAGGAATGAGACCTCTAGTGATCTCGGTGTGGTTAAAAGGAGAGGCGTACCTGGTAAAATCAATTCTCCCCTAGATCCAAATCAATCCTAACACTGAAAAGAAAATACAGATTTGTAAAAATCAGAAGTGCAAAGACGTTCATAAAATCAAAAAGCTTTCATTTATTTTCAGCCCACAAACCAACAAGTAACAACCAAAATAAAATATCCAGTCCTATCCTACCTCAGGGATTCAATCTAACTTATTACTTGCTGTGGACTGCAAACAAAATATTTAAAACCCATATCGAGAGAAAAAGAAAATTTAGTTGAATAGGGTCAATGAATCTCCTCAGTCCTAACCTTGGATATAATGAAATTAGGAGATTTGATAAAGTGATGTCGGACTGAAAATACAAATTTAAATAGTGTCCAATTTGACTATGAGGAACTGTCGTACACCCCGAATGTCCATCATATGGTGCCTCAATTAATTAAATGTGAAATTACGTGACCAGATTACAACATATTTGGGATAGACAAATTAATTTAGGAAAAATTATCTCGCCTGGAAATAAGTCATGTGGATCTCCATTCTAGCTAAAAGAATGACCTCAAATTGCACAAACCTAAGTGCCAACCGCAATCGAAAATAATTAAATAACTAAATAATTAAAGTCTCTATCAGACCTTCAATCAACTTCATAAAATTAACAAATTTACATTTAATTAAATTATCTATTTTACAACTATATTTTCCTAATATTTACAACATTTTCATTTAATCTTATTTGTGGTAAATTCAGTTCATCTGTGCATAATATTTCTCGGACAATTAGTGAGTTAATTGCAATCACCAATGATCTTCTACAATATGTGGAATGATCAATCATTTATGCTTAATTCGCATGTGTTCTAACAATTAACTATTCGTCTGCAAAAAATTGCACTGTTCCCAAGTTTCCAAGCTTCAAATTGTTTACGGATAAATTGTTCATGACATAATTGTCTAATATTAATTATCCACGTGTCCATCAATTAATGATTTACTTATTTACAAACTCTTTCCTTTCCTTTTAACAAATCCTTTCTTTATCTATTTAATTATTTACCATTTAATTGTTCGTAAATTCATCAATTCAGCCATTTAAATATCCATCAGACCTTTCTATAATTATTACGACGTTGAAAAAATTATGTATAGATTCAATAAAAGAATACTCCCAACAATGCGCATATCAGGTCTGCTGTCATTCATTATCCATTTAAGAAATTACGTGGTCTCATTTGATAACGAAAATTCTTCTAGTAATAAGCCAATTCTGCCATCACGATCAATGCATGTTGAAATTTATACATCAGCATGACTCTGTACACTGACTAGTTTTCATTTAAAAAAATATTAGGTCCACGTTTCAACTATTAATGCCTGTAGTCAGTTTATCATCTTATTTTTTATATTTATTGTAATATTACATAATTTATTTATTTTTCACTGGCTACCACTTAGTAATTCTTCACAGAATATGTGAATATAATTCTTAAGATTCATCTTTTTATAGTATCGACCACTACTGATATATCTCACTGTATTTTTCTTAGTTATTATCTATCATTAACTTAGATCACCTGTGCACATAAGAAAGCACAACAATAATTTTCTTTTGTGTATGAATAACAAAGTCAAACGGACTGTGCTTATAAAAATCAAATTCAAAGTCATATTCAAATTCAAACTGAAACTGAAATAAAGAACGATCTCCAAAATTGGAGACGTTATCTCCGATATTAGAAACGTGTGATCCAAAATCGAAAATAGGGTAGCATGGCTCAAATCTATACCATAGATGAATATCATTACTCGAAAACCATTCTGGCCTACTATAATCAATTAGATCTCAAATTCGAACTGATTATATGCATCTGTCAGAAAGCAGAAATATTCGAAGAAATTTCCTAAATATTAGAGAATATCGTAGGTTATTACGATGTGAAGCAAATGTAATCATCATCATAATCATCAAACGATAATGATCGTCCACTTAAAGTTTGCGAGGAAAAAAAAATATTGTAAGTGGATTGGAAATGAAATACGATGACGTCCCATACTAGCGTCATTACAACTAATTACACCCTTAAAATTCACCTAAGTGCTGTGAGCATCTGATAATGATAATCAGACTATAAGTGCTTTCTAGTCTCAAAATGTTGACTTATGAATTACCTACTTAATTAAATAATTAACTAATTAATCACATGACTGGTATAATTGCTAACTAAAATGAGTAGATAGTCTACTCATTCTACTTAAATAAGGAGAAGTGTGGCTCACCGACTGGTCGAAAAATAGTTAGATAATTGTGGAACAAGCCTGGCACAAATCTGGATCTTGAAGCAGGGTACCACGTTTCATCGTCCTCCCCATTTTCTTTCTTCTTTTTCTATTTTCCAGTAAGATGATCTTCTTGCCCCCCAAATTCGGGTTCGGAACTCCCCGTACCGTTCCATGCCAGTCCGAATGCGGCTTCCCACAAAATCTGCATCTTCCCATTGGTGGTTAAATCATCCCATCGAGCCTCCTCGTGACGGTCTAGTTACCCATGTTAATTGAGAAAAAGTTCGGATTGAAATAATACGGCAACAAATTTGCGCACGTTAGGAAAAGTTCTGGCTCCATGACGGATTTCACAAGTCCTTATGTGGTACACGGTTCTTATCCTATTTCAACAGAAATGGTGATATTCCACCTCGTGTAGTGCCATGAGTCCACCGGGACGATAATGTTCTGTACTCCTCAAGGATTAGTACAATTACGACCAACTTAGCACGGATTGTAAGTGCCGAAACGCTGTGATCTTAAATGCTTGCCTCGACCTTCGAGTACACAAGTTCATAACAAGCATCTGCCAAGCGACTTGAGCAGTAAGTTCCCATTCTGCCAGGTAGAAAAAAAGCACGAGCTAATATAGCCAGTCATACATGGCCATAGGGCCCTTTTGCATAACTCCAAAATATAAAAATAAGAATGCCAGTGCATGTTATATTCACAGGTTTCAAGATTCGGATTCTAGCTCTCCCGATTGTCACAAAGCCGTGTCATGCTCTCCGTCACTTGCAAGGCATCCCGCACACGATAGATAAATCCACCTTACGCGTGGCTGCGATACTTTTCTCTCGAACACAAAATTCTCTCTGTCCACTAATGTGTCTCGACATCTCACCGCCGCACTGAGGCAGTCAGGTGGATATTCCGCGCACGCGCTCTGGCGTTAATCAGACACCTGTTGCGTGATGTAACCGCTGGTCAGTGAACCAGCAACGTAGACACATATGTCGCTTGCGTGACGTAATCGCAGGTCGGTTGCATACAATGTTGCCACATCCATACACGCGTCAACCTAACATGGACTCTTGGTGTTGGACACAACCACCAAAAGAAACAAACTACTAAATTAAAATCCAGGCTTAAGTTAAATTTCAAAAATGGTTTATTGTAATCTCAAACCGCTGTCCTACCATCAGGGGTATTAGTCGGCTAATTCGTTAACTAACAAAAGTAAATAAACAAAAATAAACAATTATTAACTCTCAAAAATTAACCCCTCTCGATTGGTCCTAAATACAGGGAAATACACTAGCAAAGCTTGGGAAATGGTACAAAGGATTTTAATTTTAGTTATAATGAACAAGGCATGATGTTTCCAAGTGAAACCTCATGTTGGCGAATTGCCAAACATGACAGAAAAATCAACAAAGTAAACTGCGACCATCCCGTATTTACATTTAATTTTAAGTGATCTAAACTAATCCTCAGTTAAACTAACCTACGGTGAGAAGCACCCGTAGTATAACAAACTAAACAAAACATCTAAATTGATTTACAGTCATCTTTTGTTGTTGTTGTTTGAGTCTTCAGTCTTATGACTGGTTTGATGCATCGCTCCATGCCTCCCTGTCCTGAGCTAATCGTTTCATCTCTACATAGCTACCACACCCTACATCCGAGGCAATCTGCTTAACATATTCTAACCTTGGTCTACCCCTACAGTTCTTGTCCTCGACCCTTCCTTCCATAACTAAGCTTGCTATTCCTGGGTGTCTTAGTATGTGTCCTACCAACCTATCTCTTCTCTTCATTAGCAGTCGCCAGAAACATCTCTCCTCTCCCACTCGTCTTAATACCTCTTTGTTTGTATCCCTATCTACCCATCTGATCTTCATCATTCTCCTGTAACGCCACATTTCAAATGCTTCGATTCTTCTCTTTTCTGCTGCACCAATAGTCCAAGTTTCACTTCCAAAGAGCGCCACGCTCCAGACAAAGGCTTTCAAAAATGACTTCCTAATACCTAAATCTATATTCGATGTCAGCAGACTTCTTTTTTGTAGAAATGCTTTCCTTGCCTGAGCCAACATACTTTTTATATCCTCTTTGCTTCGTCCATCACTGGTTATTCTGCTTCCTAAGTAACAGAAGTCTCCTACTTCCATCAGCTTTTCACCTGCCAATTTGATCTCCATAGAGGTTTCTGATTTATTTCGGCTGCATTCCAGTATTTTTGTTTTACATTTATTAATTTTGATCATGAATTCTTTCCGAAAGACGGAGTCCATACCATTCAAAAACTCATTCAAATCCTCAGGCTTGTCGGCCAAGATGACGATGTCATCAGCAAATCTCAGAGTTGAAATTATTTCTCCTTGAATCTTCACTCCCACTTTAATTTTTTCTCTAATTTCCTTCATTGCTTGTTCAATGTAAAGATTGAAAAGTATGGGTGATAAGTTGCAGCCTTGCCTTACACCTTTCTGAATACCAGCTTCTCTCTCATGTCCTTCAACTCGAATGACTGCTGTCTGGTTTCTGTATAGATTGTATATCACCCTCCTATCCCTGTACTTTATTCCAATAGATTTCAAAATGTCAAACAATTTTGTCCAATCAACGTTATCAAAAGCCTTTTCTAAGTCTACAAAAGCCATGAACGTTCTCTTATCTTCCCTTAATCTACCTTCCAAAATCAGCCTAAGACTTAGCACAGCTTCCCTTGTTCCTACATTTCTCCTGAAACCAAACTGGTCTTCACCCAACTCCGCTTCTATCTGGCTTTCCATCCTCTTGCAAATTATTCTAGACAGGATCTTTGAAGCATGAGTAATCAAGCTGATTGTACGGTAATCTTCACATCTGTCAACTCCCACTTTCTTTGGTATAGGGATGATTACATTCTTCTTGAAATCAGGGGGTACCTCACCTGTCTCATAAATCCTACACACCAAGTGAAATAACCTGATCAGACCTTCATCTCCTATGCAGCGTAGCAACTCAATCGGTATATCATCTATGCCTGGTGCTTTGTTCCTGTTTAAGTCTTCCAAAGCTCTATCAAATTCTGATCTCAATATTACATCTCCTTTCGCATCCTCATCAATTTCCTCCTCCCTTTCCATTACATGATTCTCAATCTCCTTTCCCTTATACAAACTCTCTATGTTAGCTTTCCATCTCTCAACCTTTTCTTCCCTATCTGTTAGAGGCTTTCCATTTCTGTCCTTAATATTACAGCACTTAGTCTTCTTTTCGCCAAAAGTATTCTTAATCCTTCGATAAGCTGTGTTTACTTTTCCTAATTTCAGACAATTTTCTATACCTGCACATTTCTCTTTCAACCATTCTTCTTTCGCTTCCTTGCACTTCTTGTTAACCTCATTTCTCAGACGTCTGTATTCTGCTTTCCACTTTTCATCTCTTATATTCTTCTGTTTCCGCCTTTCATCCATCAATTCTAGGATATCCTGAGTGTTCCACGGTTTTCTACCTATTCTTTCTTTCCTACCAATGTTTTCTTCTGCGGATTTTGTTATTTGATTCTTCAGAAGTGCCCATTCGTCTGCAATTGAAGTTTGTTTAGGGTTTTTCATTAGTCCTACCTTTATACTCTTCTTGAATCTTTCGTTTACATCCTTCTCTTTCAGTCTGTCTATTGCCCACCTTTTTGGCTTTAGACTTTTCTTCAGTTTCTTCAACTTTAATCTGCATTTCATTACAACCAGATCGTGGTCAGAGTTTATGTCAGCACCAGGATATATTTTACAATCCAAAATCTGGTTTCGAAACCTCTGCTTGACCATAATGAAGTCGATTTGGTAACGCCCTGTATCTCCTGGTCTCATCCATGTGCATATTCTTCTATTGTGGTTATTGAATAAGGTGTTAGCTATGACCAACTCATGCTCGGTGCAGAATTCTACCAGCCTGCTTCCTCGATCATTCCTTTCACCTAATCCGAAATCTCCTACTATCTTCCCTTCTCTCCCTTTTCCTACCACAGCATTCCAATCTCCCTTTACTATAACATTTTCATCACCCTTGATATACCTCAGAATTTCGTCTATTTCTTCGTAGACCTTTTCAACATCCTCATCATCAGCTTGACTGGTAGGCATATAGACTTGTACCACTGTGGTGCAGGTAGGTTTAGTATTTATTTTTGCTACAATAATCCGTTCACTATATTGCTCATAATATTCCACCCACTGTCCAAGTTTCCTACTCAATATGAGGCCAACCCCTTCTTGGCCATTGTTTGATTTAGTGCTAATGACCCTATAGTCTCCTGACCAAAAGTCCTGTTCTTCCTTCCAGCGCATTTCACTAATCCCAACCAAATCAAACCTCAACCTATCCATTTCCCTTTCTAAGTTTCCTAACCTTCCACTTCCTAGCAGACTTCTAACATTCCACGCTCCGATCCGTAGAATGTCAGATTTCCTCTTTGTCACTTCTGTGATGTTAACCCCCTCTCGAGTAGTCCTTACCCGGAGATCCGAACGGGGGACTAGTTTACCTCCGGATTGAAATTTTACAAGGGAGGAGGCCATCATCACATGTATGTATGCATATAGAGGTGCATATCCTCGGGAATAGCATACGGCTGTAGTTTCCCGTTGCTTTCAGCCGTGCAGCAGGACGCAGTGTAGCCATTATTTGGCTTATATTTTCAATATCTTAACCGTCTATAAGACTAGTAAAGAATTGATTTATTCTGAAAGGATGCTACTCCCTTTCAGAATAAGTAAAGAGCAATTCTACTAACAACAACATCTTTTACAACACAAATAATTTTACAATCAACTGTACAACAAGAGATATACAAGTAGTAGAAGAAAGATGGGAATATGGGTATACAAAACAATCAATAAATAAATATCACACACAAGAGTATTCTTTTTAATCCTGCCTACCGCTTGATGGTTACAGTTTGTTTCCATCGGTCATCTATAATGTGTAAGCTAGAAACTGAAAATAATGTTCGTAAACAGTAGAACAAAATTACTTGGTTCACGACCCACGAGTTGAAAAACTCGGGGTAAACCAAATCCCTGTCAGTCGAACGTGTCAGCTGCTAAAAGCTTAAACTAACGAAGAAATAAATCTATACCGCTCAGTACAATGGTCAGCGAGTTATAAACCAGGATCAAAATTAAACAGGCGTTTAGTGATTAACGAGAATTATAGCATTCGTTTAAGTTAATTACTTCTTCTTATTTAATTGATGATTATTAGTTGTCATTGGTTTAAGATTCATTAATTATACGGATTGACCATGTGTACGGCTTCCTAACTAGTGGATAACCACTTGTGTACTCCCAAGTACATACGAACATGCCTACTCTGAGCTATCAAAAAGCTCAAAAACATTCTAAAGTAACCCTGTTTGTCCACCTGGATCACATCAGAGACCTCGGTCTGTCAAGCGCTCAGCTTTGAAACAAGGCCGGCAATCTCAAAAATATGGGCAACCACCCCATCATCGTGTATGAAAACACGGCAAAAAAAAGTACACAACATGTGAGCAAAAATTCACATAGCCTCAAAATATGTCAATCAGTGTTACAAGACAACTCCAATATCTTAAACAAGAAAAACCTTTCCAAATGTTCTCCGCTCAAAACACATGCGAAGATCGAGAATATAATGGGTGACCTACTGTCACACAGTATCATTGCATTCATAAACATAGCTGTCAACTTGACCTAGTTTTAACAAGCTTATAAAAACTGGCTTATTCAGAATGAATCCTTTATAAAAGCATCAGCATTGTATCTGTCTAAAGTCTTGTCTCATCTGGGATTATGGGTTGGCAACACTGCGCGTAACCTTGAAGACACTTGTCCTCGCAAGTAAATGACATTTGTTCATTCTCAAACTGTTACGAGCTGCTTTGACTAACAGTAAACTCTAAAGTGTTCGTTTCATTAGCATATTGGATCCACAAAAATGTTGAAAGAATGATCCTACACTTGCAGTTCATAATATAACACTCATTGTAATGTTCGTGATGTAGTAATAGTAGACAAAAATAATGGATAAATGATATGCTTGCATGGGCATAGCAAAGCATACAAGACGAGAACTATTCCACTCGTACTAAGGTGTTTGAAAGATATCACACTCACGGCAGGTTTATCATAAATTAAACCTGTGCATTCTAGGCACTTCAAATGTATGAAATAAGCATTCACACCATATAAAACAGTGGCGTTAATTGTATATGATACGTTACTAGTGTGAACGGGATTAGGAGTACTAACAGAAAGATATTACACTCCTTCACACTGACAATTGATTCATCTCGAATCTAGTGGTAAACTTTCCACTCTCAAACAAAAATGTATTTACCCAAAGATAAGTAAAGGGGCAACCTCTCCCATTAGACGATACGCCTGCTCAGTTGCGTGCTTCACATTTTACAAAATAAAGGAGCTTAAAATAAAGACTTCAGCAACAGCTGATTAATAAACCAAATTACTGCTCCGTTAAATTATTGACACAATTGGTTAGTTCAAAGTGAACTTCAAAATGACATTTTATGCACCGTGTGAGAAAACACACATTAATCAGGTGACTAACTCTTGGCTTGGAAATGTATTGGAAACGTACGCTGCGATGTGCATGAAAAAATGAAAAATTACCATAGACGGTCAACTAAAAGAAACCCACTAAAATAAGTCCTACCTAGATGACTGTGAATCGAAGTACGATCGTTAAAACTACTCCACCAAAGACCATCACCTTACAAAAAGATATTAATTAGAACTCACGGCGAAAAACATTGTTGCTCACCTCATTCCAACAGGAATAATTGAGGGGTAAATCCTTCCACTTTGAGCGTGCGCAAGACTTCCAGCACTCGTACAGAGACATTATGCAGCTTTCTTTGGCTTCCATTTTATTGTGTTGTTATGTTGCTCGGTCTCTCTCTCATCAGGTGTTAAAGCCATTATCACCAACATGGTGAACGGTGATGATATTCTTCTCTCTTGGTGGATCTCGTACATCGTGTAGGCGTTAGCAATTTTCACAAAAAATTCACTGCTTCTAGCGTGGTTTCACAAACAAAATCAGCTGCTACACTTGATAATTTGCAGACGTTATTCTACAAAAAGTGGCCATGTCTGCTTCACAGGCTCTACTGGACACAAACACGTGTCGACTCACTTTCACCATCACTCGTTGTGAAAACTTTTATCAACTTAAATCGTAGACATCTGTCGCTCAAGAAAATCGTGACTTCACACAGCGTGGATTATTATTAGCAATTTTCTCTGGTGTGAAATATTACACTTGCACTATTTAAAACACAGACACTCAAATTTATGCATGGCACGAAGATCGGCCATGTGTCTAGTTGGATTATCGTAGTTTTTCACAGTATTTGCACGCTCACTTAGCAATAACTTCACTCGATTTTCACTATGCACACATCGTGCAATAAAATAAACTGCATGACGTTTCCAATGGATTGATTCCTTCACTTTTATGAATTCTCATCGGTCCCTTGATCGGACTGGTGCATCCGCGTGTTACACTCGTGCGGTGCTGGATTTAGAAGATGAATACTTTCTTCCAGGAAGCGGGTCGACTGGCTTCGAGACTAGTCAAGTCGTTGAGTATCTCTCGACATTACTCCTGCATTTCCGCAGTGTCATACCATAGTCTCAAGTACGAAATTAATAATATTAGGCCATTTCTCCTTGGCAAATTATGCAGAAATACTGGATGTGGTAAATTCAAATATGCACATTAAAGAATACCTTCTTTATTCATGGTAAAACAAGTACTGACGATCTACCAATGAAGTCAAAAGTACAACTGCATCTTCCTGGATGCATTCAGAGATTCTCTCATTCATGTTACCAGCTCTTGCATAAAAAATTATCACCAGCATGAGCGAATATGGGCTCAGTACGTTCCATGCCAATCTCACAGGTTAAACATTTTTGTCGAGACAGCTTGTAATGCTAGCGCGCTTTTCCCAGAGTTTCTGACACCCCTGAAGCATTGTACGGTGTTTCGGGTAGCACAAAACGACATTTAAGCTTGCAGAAAGAGCTGGATAAAATTGAAAATTCACTTCAAGTTAAGAATTTATCAAAAACATGGTGGACTGCGCGCGCCGAATCGGCGAGAGCTGTTTCTACGTCTTATAAAGAGATAGTCACAACATTGGAAACAATGAAAACCTCGTTCGATTCTAAATTTGACAGTAAAACCCGAACTTTTGCGTCAGGCTTGCACAAACAGCTTCTAGACTGATTTTATCTGCGGCATGTACTTTACCAAATACATCATGTTTAAAATTGAAAACGTAACCGAGCTTTTAGAAGCGGAGGAGCTGGATGTAGCAGACGCGATGCAGCTGATTCAGAGCACTTTGAAGTCTTTTGAAGATATCGACGACGACGGCAAGATGAACGCTTTAATAAAGAGTGCATTGTCATTTGTAAAAGTATGCAAGTAAATGCGAAGGAAGACTTCTTAAAGCACTACAGGACCCGGCGACTTGCAAATAAGTATCTTACGCACGCTGAAACGACAGCAGAAATTTCTCTCCTTACATTCTACAGAAAGGAGTTCCGAATACTTGTGGATGTATTTACTACAAGCGTGCAAGACATCTCGCAAAACTAAGTTTTTTTGCTAGAACCATTCCACATAATTTTCAAGATACCCGCTGACAGAAAACAAAACTGCACCAACGAGCTCGTTCGATCTATAAAGCAATCACGCCCAAAAAGCATCCTTCAAGATGAAGAGCTTCTGCTGGCTGAACTTGAAATCCTGCTTGATGCCAGTCAACAGTGCTCATCTTTTAAAGAAATCGCAAAAGATGCTGTTAAATTAAAGAGGATTATCCCATGTGGTTATTAAGTAGTTCGACTGATTTTAACAACCCCAGTGTCTTCTGCTTCTACCGAACGGTCCTTCAGCAAGTTGAAGCTCATTTTCAATCATTTGCGGACATCGATGGGTGACGACCGCTTAGACTCCCTCATGATGTTGTTTTCAACGAAAGATAAGGTCGACGACATTGAAATTACGGAGATAGTGGAGAGGTGGTCCTTGTTAAAACATCGTAGATTGGGATTTAGAAAGATGATGATGATGACGATGAAAATTGTTGTTTAAAGGGGCCTAACATCTAGGTTATCGGCCCCTAATTGTTGATTTAGAAAGATAATTAGAGTTTTTTATTCTTGTAATATTTAAACACTTATTTTGTTCATTTATCAAATTTTCCTGCGATTCAAAATTTTGAAACTAAGAAAATACATTTTAAATGAAAGCCGTTGATTAAGTATATTTGTCTCGTGTATCGTTTCCCACCGCCGCCGCCCCCCCCCCCTTCCCTCCCCTTGCTCAGATTTTAAGCGTATAGTCGGCAATGTGAAACAGCCAGTCGCCATTTTTTTAATTCTCACCCCCCATCCCTCGATGTACAAGGTCGAACCGCCCCTGCATGCAGGCATGATCATGTCATTGTTTATTTCTCAGGTGACCGAAGAACCGTTCTATATCGTCACTTGAGAGATTCCACATAATCACATAATGGAAGCCGATACTGAATAGAAATCGCATGCAGGACACGGTTGATGAAGTTGTTAGCACCAAACCTTGATACGTTTCCTTCGTAAGTCTCATCTTTTTATCGAGATAACTTTAAATCTGTATCCAGGTATCCTGTAGAAGAATGACTGGCCGTTCAAAAGTACAGAAGAATGGCAGGGTGTTCAACAGTATGCATTATAATTTACTAGCAGGTACCCGCGGCTTCGCTCGCGATCAAGACAATGGGGACGATGCATTATTGCTGATAATTGGTCTATTCTATTACAGCAATCGCGGCTACAGTTGGGTCCATTCTAATTCTGAAAATTCTGATACATAGGCCTACAGTATATTGATATGAGCAGCAAAGTGGGAATTGTATAGTGTTGTGAAAGTCTGCAGGGTACGATGTTACATTATGTGAACACATTTTAGAATATTACGCTTTTGGTTTTGCCATCTTCAGCTGAGACATAACGATGTTGTTGTCCGGATACTCGCGAGCACGCCACATACAGTTGCCCATGGGAAAAAATGGTTTTGTCTAAATGTACACCTGCTGCTGTTAAGTGTGTGTCATTGCGCATTGTTAATAGAAATAGCGAATATTGTTTGAAGAGGGAACTGCACTCTTGCACACTGGAATGGCAAATCTATTGGGATATGGAGAATTAAAGTATTTTTTCTTAAGTTATTCTGGGTGTAATTTTGCCACACGCATTGATGATTTGAACGTCAACATGTCGCTATTAATAGACCTATAGTAACATATCTCTCACCTTGGCCGCTGATGTACATTATGAGGTATGTGACGGCGGGATGCCTTAAGTGTTACGGAAACGGCAATAGCCGCCACAGAGCTTCGTTGCTACTGAAATAACGACCAGACTGATATTTGTACTTAACTATACGGGATGTTAGCCCAGTGTTTATGAAATTGAACGTAGCTATATCGCTACGTTTATTTAGTAGCCGCTACTGTAGTGTATAAAAATTAAAAGTGGTATTAGATGGCGCTATCCCTATTTTTTTTACCTCTGGCACTACAGACCATGAAGGGCCTAGGCCTATCATGCGACCGCTTCCCAGCCATTTGGCTTGCAGATATTGTGGTGACGCGTGGTCAGTGCATCATGTCCCCTCGGCCGTCAATCTTGTTCTCCGTGTCCTGGCCGCTGCCTCTCTATCAGACAGCTAATCATTTGTCCTCACGAAGCTGAGTGCACTCCGTTGCAGCCCTTACGTCAGTGTCTAAAATCTCTGACGGAGCCGGGAATCGAACCCGGGGCCTCCGGATGGGAGGCACGCACGCTAACCTGTTCTTATTGTGTTTATATATATCTTGAAAACGATAATAAATGGATTGGCATTGCCTCCTACAGGGATAAATAGAAAATAGGATGTCATACCTTGAGGTTCATTGCCATGGAAACGGACATGCCATTAGTTCATCAGTTTATCCGAGTCAAGATAGTTTTCTGCGAATATCATTGAAACTGTTGGTTTTAGGGCCTTAAAATGTGGTTTTCGGGTAGGGACATACCGAGTATTGTTTCTTGCATCGAGGGGCGTAAAATGAGCTTTGTCCGGTCTTTGCACGACAACTTCGATATTTTGTCCCGGTTGAGTATTTTTGTTGACTTTTCAGTTATGTTGGCCGTTCCACGGGAACAATGATTTATTTCCTATATGTTATCCCAGGGTATAAGCTGTCTCCATTTCAAATTTCATCCAAATCCGTCCAGCCGTTTTAGTGTCAAGAGGTAACAAACTATTACACAGACACACATATAGATTTTCACTATTATAATATATATAGGGATATAGGGATAGGGATTAGCCAATTTATGTTCGATTCCAATTGCATCTTTCTCAATATCACTAATGGCAAGAAATATGTCTAAATTCTTGTCGTACAATAGTCTAAACATTATGGCCATTTCATTATTGATTAATGAACCAACCTTCTCATTATCGTGAGTCAGTGACTTTTCTTCAGCTGTCAACTTAGCATTTTCAAGTGTCGTGACATCCGCCTTTCCGTTCGTGTACCCAATGTAGTTAGTCATTATTGATTTAATGGACGGGACAGCGAATTTGTCTGCCCCTTACAAGTTTTCAGTGTTCGTGGATGAGGAAGTTGTAAAATATTTATATCTCTTAGTACGTGGTAAATGGACGGTGATTTTTAAACATTTTGATTGTTTCATTGTAATTAGGATACACTTTCGTTTCATGAAAGTTCGAATTTGTTCAAGTAAAAAATTAGCTTTCAAGTCCCCACGATCCGCTTCACTTGCGAGCTTACCAAAATTCGCACTGAGCAGAAAATTTGTACTAATGGATCGATGGGGACTTTTCACATTTCATTTATAATGGTGTTTAGACCATTAGTACAAATTTTCAGCTCTATGAGAATTTTTGTAACTTTGCATAGCTAACTTGACCGGGCTATATTTGAACATCGAGTTTGTCCTGACGTTGCAGTGAATGTAAGTTTTGTTTTAATAAAATCAACCTCCGACTCAATGATTTAATTGCAGATCTATACACTGCTTTTTTTCTTAGTGTCCGCTTTAATTTTAATTTTGTTGACTTCCCATGAGTTGGCTTTATTCTCGAACATTGCGTTCCTACACTAACAAGTGCTTGATCATAGTTTTCCTCATTTCGTTCATCATAACAGTCTTCCGTAATATTTAAATTATCTGAACACTTTCTTTTATTGTTTATGTGGTCGTCTTTATCAACACATGCACTTTCGCGCGTATGTCTATTTATTTGTAGTCCTACTTGTTTATGTTCGGGGTAGGCCTCAAAACCCGTCGGAAATGCGTTCAGTAAGAGCGTTCTCTTTGTAGTAGTCTACTAATACTATAATTAGAATCCTTGAAATGCTTGCTACAAATTGTAGAAGACGCTTTCGGTGTCCATAAAGACCCTGGATTTTCCCCCTGACGTGAAATAGAACCAATTGTCTCCGTATTGTACCCGGATCGTTCACACGTCCGTGACATGTTGACGTCATTATTATGAAGCAGAGATGTTGATTGATTTGAGAGATGGAGCGGCTGATATTTTGAATAGAGCGCTAGGAGACTCCGAGTGTTGAGGGAAGTATGCAACGTAGGAGTGAGTGACGTGGAAATGTGACGTGGGAGCTCGCCTACGTAATGAAAATAAGTTTTCTAGAATTTCCTCTAGGAGAAGGAATGGAACCTAGAAAAGTAGTACAGTTTACTGGCAATTGAATGAGAAGAAATTTGAGCTAACAAGCATGAAAATCCGTTCAGTAGAAGCCGAGATACGGAATGGAAGCTTCTAGAAGGAAGACCGCCTGGACTATGTAAGGAGCCAGAGAATCAAGACAGTATTGTATTCCATCAGAGCACTTGCTCATTTGCGCATCTACGATACATCAAGTACGAGTGTTTACGCCGTGATTCTGACCACCGAAGTACTTAGTCGCTGGACGAGCAGTCAGTGGACTTAGTTTTTGTTCAGGTGAATGAACATATATAATATCAGCGAAGGACTTAGAATATCGACTGACTTTATGGTCAATTATTCTAACCAGTCAGGTGATGGTAGTTTTGTAAAGCCATTCACGGAAGTTAGCCTACAAAATGATGTGTTTCTTGTGGTGAAACGGTACATCAGGCACTTCAAATAATATCAGGAAGAATTTATTCTTTCAGTTCCTGTAATAGCGGGCGAACGAAACTGCATTGTTCGGATATTGGACTTGTTCTCAATCTTTCAAGAGTACTATATCAGTATAAGACTGTACAACATTTCAACATGTTAGGCTGTACCGAGAATAAGGGGAGTTTTTTTGAACGAGTGATATTATATATCAACGTGCGCCGTTAAACTACTCGAGGATAGGTGTGATATGGACGCGAACGAAGTGATATGTAACAGCAGATGACCATGGGAGGACACTATTGGGATAGTGAACACCGAAGGACACGCTCTACCTACACAGCAAGAATGAAGTAAGACAACTATTCATGTACTATCCACTAGCCTACAGTAGTATTTGAGAATTCCATTTTTATACTGTCACTATTGACACACCTCCCCCTTTCATTTGACCGGAAATCACCATACAAGACACTACCAAAAGTATTTTAAACAACAACAAGACGAACTGTGGAAGGGAAGCGACTGGGCCATTTTCAACCACAACCCGAGGTGTCTACCTTGAGAGCTGTCTACAGAATCCCAGACCCAGAAATGATACACACGATTCATATTTTGAAACAACACCTCTATTCATAAAACAAATTTTACAATAAATATACAATAAACAATTACATGCAGTGTAAATAAAAGAAAAGGTGTGGTACCTGACCTAGGATATTACTTACTTGCATTGGCTCCCAAAATATTTCTCTTAGGCCAAAATACTCATTCACATTAAATTATTATCAGTTGACTCGATAACATAAGGAAGGAGGCCTAACCAACAAAATTCCGCATAAGCTTAATTATACAACCTTCAGTTAAAGTCGGAAAACAATCTTCAATAATATTTAATACCCGTCAATCAATAGGTAATGTCAAAAGACGCTAAATATATTAAATCTTGGTTATTTCCTTTCTTAACCTGAGCAAACTCGGAACAAGATCTCAATTCGTCAAACCTTTTTAAACATGGAGCCTCGATTTTCATTTGTCATCTAACAGCTGACAATCATAACAAACTTATCCAGAACACAACAACCGATTACCAAAAACAGAAGACGAACGCAATGCCAGCAAATACGAACCCCAACTCGAATAAAATAAAAGCTTTACATAATTTACACGGACCTCTATTAGGCAAACTAACCGTGGGTAAAGTGAAAGATTACATTTAAAAACCAGAAACGAATATTTAAAAGCTTTATCCACACAGCAAGATGAAAGCCTCCCAACTACGTGAGCCAATCACGTTGGTGACGATAAGTTCATAAATAACATGCACAGGATAGATACACATGCACCCCCGAAATATATAATAATCCACTTACTTCTCTCTGGAACATAATACCTTTTTACCAAATCTTCACAACTCCATTTCACCACATTTGGCCTCTTACAGAAATCCACGACATATAGGTTTGCTTCCCTTAAAGTTGCCAACAACAACACATATAAACAATAAATAAGGAGCAACTAATATTTTTCTTGTCGACAAGACCACTTAGGTATCCGTTTCAAACCGAAGTCCAGACCATCACACACTCCAGGTGTACACGAGAATCAACCTCATCTTTCTGCCACATTTTACATAAAAAAATAATTAATTTGAAGAGAAACTATTCCATGTCGATTCATATTTTGATAGAACCAGTTACGCCGAGCTTACGAAGCAAAACATCCGATTGAGTAGCTAAAAGCTACTCAATATTAGTAGACTACATGATGTTATGTCTTTTCCCGATCATGTGCCATCACACAATTATTATTGCATTGAAAAATTACTAACAGCCGTTACTAAGGGAACCATCTTCTTTTGGCAAAGAGCACCACCATTCTACCCGCGGACAAGGTTACTGTTCTCACCACCAGGTGAACATGACCAAGTTGTAACCTCCACCAAGGCGCAGCTGCCCTCTAGCGTAGATAAAGAGCACTACCACATCTCAACTCCCAAGAATTTGCATGCAGCCGTCAAAAATCAAGTGTCTTACAGTCGAGGCGAGTTAGTATCGTTACATACTCCCTCCCTTCAGACTTGGCGCTGGTAAAGTACCAAGCCAACGTAATTGTCAAACTGAAATTGTACATGCACAATTACCATTCTTCAACAAATATCAACCTTCAATACCCAAATTCATCACTTCAAAACTGGTTTAGTTTTAGGCATGCATTAAATGAGAAGGTAGAAATAAACACTTCTTCACAAGTTCGTTCAAAATCCACCACCTTAAGTTTGACTACACACAGGTCGATGATAGTTCTTGCAGAAGTCAGCGTAGCTAATGGTACATCCCTTTTCATGCCAAGAAAATTGCATCTTACATGTAACATGATACATCAGATAACTTGTACAGACAATAATACATCATAGTATACATAATTCATCATTTCTTCCGAGGATAAGTGCAGATTCGCTTTAGCTTCCAGATGACAGTCCCACCATCCTGGCCACAGATAGTCTTCACAGTACATCCGAAATCTTCTACGCAGACGTATCAACGATGATAGCAGCTGAAACCAAATTCGACTAGGCGAGTATCGTTTTCATGGAATAGTTTACACAAACGTTTGACATTAAACAATATAAACAAACAATATCATTACATATATCAAAAATATGGCAGAAATTTTCCTAACGCAAAACCTATCTCAGAATATCCACACCTTTTACAAAATATTTAAGTTTACACATATTTTAAATAAAGAAATAGAAGTGTTGATGAGTACTCAATGCAATAAAGAAAATGTAGAATTGACAAACCAAATTCATAACAATTTCAGTGAAGCAAGCAAATCCCAGATGAAAAATGAGTTCTTTAGTATTAAAAAAACTAATATCCCCAAGTGAACGTTGGCATAAGTCCCAAATCACACATCTGTCTCAACTCATTCAGTCTACAAGCAAGAAAAATCTACCCAAGAAAAACATTAACAGATTCGAAACCCAAGGAAAAAGGAAGAAAAACCAAGAAAGCAACAATAAACAAAGTATCAACTGACCACACGTGCAGACCTAAGAAAACCCCAACACATTCACACACACATCTTTGCATAACCTCTAAATTCACCAAAGAAAACAGTTACTACCCACAAATATCCCCAAAATGTTCCACCTCAATATAAATAGGAGTTCGTTAAAACCGTGACACATTACCACAAATACCCTTTAAATAAACAATTACCTTTAGGCTGTCTCGGATGAGAATTTCAACAAATTCACTTCAACGAAACAACGTCCATTACCACATTAACTTCATGACACACACAACTCACCTGTAAGTACCTACTTCCTCAGTTCAACAAGCAATAATAAGTGCACAAGGTCACTACTCGGAGAAACTATTTCGGAATGGTTAATAAATACGTACCATTAAATACATATTCAGCTTATGCCACCTAATATTTGAGTCCCATACCTCCATATACGTTAGGATCTTAAGCTGAACAAGGATATTTTAACGACCCTATTTATATACTCGGCTACCATTGAAAACTTTTAAAATAAAACATAACTTTACCCATTTAAAACAAGAAACAATAACAAAAATCCCTCCCCAAAATTAAAGGACAAATTAGTGATTCACATTCATACCAACACAATACACTAACGCACAATTATACTACCTTCCTCCAGAACCAGTATACAATTTTGAAGATTCAAATAAAGGTCACTTTACTACAAACACGCACCAAAGCATCAAGTAGGTCATACACGATCTTGAAAATTCAAAATTATTACTGTAACACAAAATGAAATTCCTCTCCGTACCAACAAAATGTCAAAAGCCATTTAGAAAATTCTAACCTTTCGCCTACATACCAACTTGACGCAAAACAATGAGGCACTCTGGTCTTACACAATGCAGAAGATTCCAAATAGAGGCATTTATACACAATACACACAAATCCATCCGTCGCTCATCAAACATACAATTCATACAGAACATACATACGTACATAGTGTGTGTGGTTTCCAAAGATCAAACACAATTTTGAAAATACAATACTGTACGTACAAGATCACCACAACATCTTCAGGAATTATGGTTCATTCTGGCATCACACCAACGTCTAAGGTGATTATACGACCCACATAAGTCGGCGCCTACCTTGATATGTATCACCCTCAGCATATCTCCGGTTGGAACGCCCCTGAAAATTATGGTATGGACCAGAAACAGGAACAACATCCTGACATACCTCTCCCTGAAATAAAGCATTATTAAAACCCTGAACAGGTTGTCTTCCTCCAGACTGAACAGCACTCGTCCACTGAAAAACAGGCCGAGAACCAATTTGCCCAAAGGTACCCTGAATAGAAGAACATGGTAGCGATGAATTTGCAATGCGAACAGCATCTGCCTTTTTAAACTTCTCATCAGTAAGAACAAGATCATAAAACTCCTTATAAGTCTTAGGCCTAGCACACATGGTTAAACACAATCTATAAATGGGGTTAATTCCTTCGACTAATGAGGCAACGATTTGCTCCTCCGACAACTGAACAGCAAATACTTTAGCATAATACCTAACATCCACAAAATAATCGTTCAGTGTTTCATCCATTCTCTGTCCTCTGAATAAATAGCTCCGATGAAGATCAGACAAGGTATACGGGGTAATAAAATAATTTAAAACTTCCATTTGAAAATTAATTAATGAATTTCCAGCAGACATGTTATTAATTAAGATCTGTCTAAGCACACCTGAAGTGCAAGGAAACACCATTCTAAATATTTGACGTTCGGACAGTCCAAACACCACAGCACTGTCTTTTAATTCTACAAATTTCCTAAGGAATTGCACTAATAAATCATTCTCCGTACCATTACAGATGTGAAAATTCTTTAAAATCAAGGCTATCGGATTGGGTAACGTAGCAAATCTAACATTAATATCTGACATGACATTTCCAGGGTCACACACTTGAGAAGAATCTCCTAAATTCAAATTATGCTTCATCAAATTATGCTCGACAACATCAGTTACATTAATTAAACTTTCACTTGTTTGTACAGACTTCACACAACGAGAAATTCCAGAAGTTAGATTAATTGAGGCATTCGCACTATTTTCTCTCAATAAGGACCTAGATGACAAGCTGTATTCATTATTTAAATTAGCCTGGTCAATAATATTAGGCCTAGCTGAACATGACATATTTCTCGAAGGCTGACTAGACGACCCATTCTGATGCTGCATAACAGCATGATTACTAATTCGTAAATCATTTATAGACAACACAGATTCTACATCTTCAACCAAATTATTATCAACATTCACTTCACACCGATTACCATTCTCAGAACCTCCACCGATTGATGACGCCAAATATTCACATTTATAATCACCGGTTACACCAGAAAACATACGTTCGTAAACAACTGCCAACCTATCACGCAAACTTGACAATTCATTTGCAAATGAAATACCGTCCTCAACTTTTGACCAGACATTAATCAAATCAGCCAATCTCAATAAGCAATGTAGAGCACGCCACCTTAATTTATTTCTCTGATATTCAGACGAATCGATAACACCATCCACGAAGCACAATCACTTAACAAGTTCGAAACAGATGTAATGACACTAGACTTACCCAATTCCCAATATTCACTGTTAATAGGCGGGATATTTACAGGAACATCACGTTAAGACCTCAATACAGCCAAGTCAGCTTCTCTATTCCCCTGTGGAATCCTTCCACGAATCAAGATTTCAAACCCCAATTCATCTTTCCTCAGATAATATATGTTTGGAAGAACTCGTTTTTCCATTACCAGGTGGGTTTGTATACATGAAACATAGAACACATAAAGATTAGTAACATTTACAGAATACAACTCTGATCATAATTTATTTTTGGTATACCACTTCTAGTTCCTAATTCTGAACAACTCTCAAAATAGACATAAATGTGTTAAGCACGTAAAACCACGCTCTCGATACAAGTGACACACCTCCCCCTTTCATTTTACCGGAAATCACCATACAAGACACTACCAAAAGTATTTTAAACAACAACAACAAGACGAACTGTGGAAGGAAAGCGACTGGGCCATTTTCAACCACAACCCGAGGTGTCTACCTTGAGAGCTGTCTACAGAATCCCAGACCCAGAAATGATACACACGATTCATATTTTAAAACAACACCTCTATTCATAAAACAAATTTTACAATAAATATACAATAAACAATTACATGCAGTGTAAATAAAAGAAAAGGTGTGGTACCTGACCTAGGATATTACTTACTTGCATTGGCTCCCAAAATATTTCTCTTAGGCCAAAATATTCATTCACATTAAATTATTATCAGTTGACTCGATAACATAAGGAAGGAGGCCTAACCAACAAAATTCCGCATAAGCTTAATTATACATCCTTCAGTTAAAGTCGGAAAACAATCTTCAATAATATTTAATACCCGTCAATCAATAGGTAATGTCAAAAGACACTAAATATATTAAATCTTGGATATTTCCTTTCTTAACCTGAGCAAACTCGGAACAAGATCTCAATTCGTCAAACCTTTTTAAACATGGAGCCTCGATTTTCATTTGTCATCTAACAGCTGACAATCATAACAAACTTATCCAGAACACAACAACCGATTACCAAAAACAGAAGACGAACGCAATGCCAGCAAATACGAACCCCAACTCGAATAAAATAAAAGCTTTACATAATTTACACGGACCTCTATTAGGCAAACTAACCGTGGGTAAAGTGAAAGATTACATTTAAAAACCAGGAACGAATATTTAAAAGCTTTATCCACACAGCACGATGAAAGCCTCCCAACTACGTGAGCCAATCACGTTGGTGACGATAAGTTCATAAATAACATGCACAGGATAGATACACATGCACCCCCGAAATATATAATAATCCACTTACTTCTCTCTGGAACATAATACCTTTTTACCAAATCTTCACAACTCCATTTCACCACATTTGGCCTCTTACAGAAATCCACGACATATAGGTTTGCTTCCCTTAAAGTTGCCAACAACAACACATATAAACAATAAATAAGGAGCAACTAATATTTTTCTTGTCGACAAGACCACTTAGGTATCCGTTTCAAACCGAAGTCCAGACCATCACACACTCCAGGTGTACACGAGAATCAACCTCATCTTTCTGCCACATTTTACATAAAAAAATAATTAATTTGAAGAGAAACTATTCCATGTCGATTCATATTTTGATAGAACCAGTTACGCCGAGCTTACGAAGCAAAACATCCGATTGAGTAGCTAAAAGCTACTCAATATTCGTAGACTACATGATGTTATGTCTTTTCCCGATCATGTGCCATCACACAATTATTATTGCATTGAAAAATTACTAACAGCCGTTACTAAGGGAACCATCTTCTTTTGGCAAAGAGCACTACCATTCTACCCGCCACGGCCGACTGAATCGAGCTGCGCTCTATACCGGCCTTGACATTCCCAGTCAGAACCCATGTGTAACATGTAATTGGAAAGTTTCTACTCGTTGCCGGTAGAGCGCACTCCCCTCCCATTATAGGCGCGATAAGGAAAAAGCAGTACAGTACGTTCTTCTCACAGTGTTACGTGTAGAACAACAACGTTTTGTTTCAGTTTCAATTATTGTAAGTAGTCGGTATTAATATACTGAATTCCTACGTTGTTTGGAGTGTTCGCTTATGAAGTTGTAAAATGCTGGGATAAATTATGAACTATGGTTTGAACGCCGCTGCTCAAATCCAGCATGTCATACTGTTGTGTGCCATTTTGCACTTCAAATAGGAAGAAATGCGGAGGTGTGCTTTCATTTCATGAGTTCCCGTGTGACACAGATAGGTGTGATGAATGGCTTAGGGTGATTTCTCGCGATAAGTTTGTTCCGAACACGAACTCTCCTTCGTCTGTTGTATGTAGTCTTCATTTTAAGGAAGATGATTATTCACATGTAGGCAAGTCCAGAAGGCTAAAGAAAACTGCTGTGCCGTCGGTGTTTGCTAATCATCCAGTCTATAAGTTACCTGTTATAAAGAGACCCCGAAGGAGCATTGTCAAGTTCAAATTACCCTCACCCAAAAAACTGAAGAGTATTGTACATGATGAGGAAACTCCAGCTGTGGAAATTCCCAGTTCGCCCTTGCCTTACACTCAGTCTGTGAATATAGGACACTCGAGCACGCAGACTGATGCCTACGAGATCAAGGAAATGATGAAAACGATTAATCGGTTGCGAGTGAAAGTAACTCGGCTGAACAATTCTCTGCAGAAAAAAACAGGAGGAATTAATGGAAACAAAAGTTACACTTAACCAATTCAAAGATGATTTATTTCACAAAGAAATTGAGCACTTGAAGCAAGATGCGACTGAAGGAGAAATTCGAGCGAAGTTCATTTTAGAGCAGCTACTTTTGTACAGTAAACGCAGACCGAGTTGGAGTTTAGATACAATTAGGGAGTGTATTATTTTTCAATATATCTCACCGAAGGGTTATTCCCATATAAGGAAAAGGGGCTTTCTGAAATTACCCTCAAAGAGGACTCTATGTAGATATTCCGGTTCTAGTGATTGTGCGACAGGTGTTACTACATTGATTAAAGACAGGCTTATATTAGAGGCAAACAAACTGAATACTCCTGAACGTTTCTCATCCCTGGTTGTAGATGAGGCTGCAATAAATCCTAAGATTATTTATGATAGGAAACTCGACTGCTTCTTCGGGTACAAGGACACAATTACAGCACCGTCTCATCAAAAGGAACGAGAGGATGAAAATTACAGCCGGGAACAAGTAGCAGCCAATCGAGTGTTGTGTTTTGTGCTAAGAGGCCTTTCGACAAATTATCAGATACCGTGTGCCTTCTTTTTCACGAAGCAGCTGTCAGGACGGGACTTACATAAACTCGTGCTGGACGTTATTCTCGAGGTTGAACAATGCGGTTTCATAATTATAAGAATTGTCTCTGATAATCACAAAACTAACACCACAATGATGAGGCATTTAGGGGGAGGGAATTTGCAACCAATGGTTAATCACCCATACGACGAGTCTAGGAAGTTATTCCTTAGTTTTGATCAGTGTCACATTCTAAAAAACATTAGAACGCAGTTTCTGGAACGAGAGATGACTGATGGTACTGGAATAATTTCAGGGAAATACTTGTCTTTACTATACAAAATGCAAAAGGATGAGATCGTCTAACCTGTGAGACACCTCACTAAAAACACATTGAACCCACTAACTTTGAAAAAATGAATGTTCGGCGTGCCAAGGAAGTGTTCTCATCAGAAGTTATTGGTGCCATTAGTACACTGAAAGAAAATGTAGGCATGCACCCGGAAGCGTACAAATTCATGGACGCAG
This sequence comes from Meconema thalassinum, assembly GCA_946902985.2. Lineage (NCBI taxonomy): Eukaryota > Metazoa > Arthropoda > Insecta > Orthoptera > Tettigoniidae > Meconema > Meconema thalassinum. The sequence goes on along the minus strand of OX336388.2, from coordinate 594,526,000 downwards.
AAGCAACCATACTTTTTATGAAAAACGTTAATAAATGGTTCGCTCTGCATGACGTAAGCAACACATATCATCATATTCAGTCTAGAAATCCAGATAAAGGGCATTTTTTCTCATTGAATGACAGTCGCCTTAACTGGCTAGAGGAATATTTTGTTTCTTACCTTGAAACTGTGAAAGCTGCTAGTAACGCTGCTAGAAAGGACTTCCTGACTTCTGAGACTTACGAAGCTATAAAATTAACCACGGAATCAACTGTGCAGTGCATAAGGTATCTTCTAAAAATGGGTATCATTATGTTCTGACTCGAACATTCTCTAGCGATACTGTTGAATCACTCTTCAGTACATTGCGCCGTATGTCTGGGTCAAATGACATGCTGGACTCAAGATCAGTGAGTTTCAGTTTGCAGAAGATTTTGAAAACTGGAATTCTGAGTACATCAACTTCCAGAAATGTAGAGGACTCTGCATCTAGCATCACAGATAACCCAGTTCAGAACACGATTCTTGGAAATGCACCAGCTTCAGGGAATAGACCTGTCATTCCTCAAAGTATTCTGAATATTCTACAAGATCTGTTAAAGGAGCCTGGTATGTTACATTATCTTTTATAAAGTGGACTAATGATTTGAGTTCTGCACATAACAATAATTACTAGTAAGTTGTGTAATTCACCTAAATCATACTAACTCAGTTAAATTTCATTTTCAGCAATACCTTTTCCGACAATGAAAACGGCAAGTCTGGCTAACGTCGGTGGCTACATTGTACGCGCAGTGGAAGAAAGAATTTCATGTACGGAATGTTTGGACTGCATTTCGCAGATCTCTAACTCTAACTCCTCTCCACTCATGAGCCTTATCAAAACACAAGATTTAGGACATCTGCGTTACCCTAAACCTGCTTTTGTGTCAATACTATCTGTAATTCAGCTCTTCGTTGAAAAAGCTGCGCCATGTGTTCCTGGGAGAAATGTACTAGATGTTATATGTTCGGAACTAGTTCCTGTTTTGTCTAAGAGTCCACTTCTACAGTGTCCAATTTGCGACGAGACCGGTCCAAACGGACTTGCCATCATTATTGGAGAGAAATTTGTATCGCCAATTTTGGATAATATCGCGCAAACTGAAACTGAAAGACTGGTTGCTTCCAAACGCCTCCTATACAAACCGCTCAGCAGGAAAATGCATAAACTTTAATGAAAACTGAGTGATTCTGATCGAATTCAACTGTAACGAGGTGCAAGGTATGTCTAATTTTTCTTCGATTTATTAGCACGCTATTTTATTTTGTGTTATAATTTGCATTTTGATATTGCGGGAATTATAATGATAATATATAGTGTCACTAGCAACCCGCCCCGGCTTCGCCCGTGAACAGTTATGAATGTGCAAGGCATTCCTGTCAGACGTAATTTAAGAATGGCGAGGGGCATGAGACACCGCCGTTCAAACTAAAAACACTTATAGTGGGCGATGTATCGATGATAGAGATATGCTCTCGCGGACTTTTTTGCAGAATTTTTCATGCTGAACAATTCTTACGCTCATAGTATATTGATATTTTTAACGGTTTGCCCAGTGTAAGCTTAAAAAGTGCACGGACGCCAGGTTCTTGTTTCGACCTATTCAATGAAATCTGAAATCGTTACTGCTTGGCTCCCTTTCATCATAAATAAATTATTTTCTACAGAAATGTTCCTCGATATTACCTGTACAGAATAGTGAAAGCCGCATCAAAATCCATCCAGTGGTTCTCGAGATTACCCGTGATATCCAAGAACCGGGGACTTAGTTTTACACTAAGCAGAGCTAAGTCTTCGTCTTGCAGTGCTTGGTGAACAGCGCTGTGTGAGCAGTCGAGTAACTAACAAGATTTCATGTAAAAGGTCTCATTGTCTAGGCCGGTTGTGGAGAGCTCGCATCCAGTCGGCCATGCTACCCGCGGACAAGGTTACTGTTCTCACCACCAGGTGAACATGACCAAGTTGTAACCTCCACCAAGGCGCAGCTGCCCTCTAGCGTAGATAAAGAGCACTAACACATCTCAACTCTCAAGAATTTGCATGCAGCCGTCAAAAATCAAGTGTCTTACAGTCGAGGCGAGTTAGTATCGTTACAACTAGAAGAAATCAACATAATTATCATCGTAATGAGAACGTCTTTTATATTTGCCCAGGATGACAAATGGAGTTTGTACTCCGACAATTTATTATTTTATTTTACTATTTTTGTCAGGACAACAGTCAATTCATGTGTTTCGACATGAAATGTTTAAGTTATTTCCAAGGGATAGGAATATTTTTTTAACTCTTATTTAGAGAAGAGGTTCGATTATAACTTGGATTATTTAAATAATTTGATTTATTTAATAATAATAATAAATGACTCTGAAATAAATAAGTTAATAATATTAAAAAATATAACTACACCATTTAAAGTTATAAATAACTTGTTTAGGGAGAACATAGCACTAATTTAGGAATTAAATTAAATTGTTAATAGTGATTAAATAGTTACTGCATTAATAATCAGAAAGTGAGATGTTATTAATAATCATTTACAAAGAGAATTTAAAGATTTATTTATTTATGGATGAAATAGGGCAATAATAATCATTCTGATGTTGACGATGCCTAAATATTTTTTCCAGTTATAATAATGTTAATTTGTGGAAGAAAGTATATAATTGGAAGAATTTGAATAAAATTACTTTCTTTATTTGTGGAATAGAAGTTTGGATTTATAAATAAATTTAAATGAGTTTATGAATGAAGTGAAATAGAATTTGAGCTCAGTAAAATTTTCCAAAAGCACTAAAAATATTTAGATGAAGAAAAAGAAAGCGGCAGGTATTAAATGTATAAATTAGGGTGAGATTATGTAAATGGGAGGCAAGGAGAAATTGACCAGAATTAAATACAGCTATACATTGGAAAAATAGAATTGAAGAACACACACAGTACAGTGATCAGACAGAATATTACAAACAGAAGAAATATATAATAAAAATATATAATGTTTTGTGGAGAAGAATATTTGAAGTCAAATAATATGATGATTTTAGAGTGCGAATTGTCGACACTTAAAGTTGTGTGGAGACCAAGGGGTCATCCACGAGGGCATTTGTTCCCGTAGTTATGGGCACACATGGTTGTGCGTGTGTTATTAGAAGTGCATGTGGGCTCAATTGTAAAAGAAGGGTTAGGCAAGTAGACCGCCCCATATTCTAGTCAAATTCCACTTAACTGTCAGTTCAAATATTTAATATTTTTTCTGGATCAACTTGAATTTCCAATAGTATGCCTAAATAATTGAAGAACATGAGTTTAGATTTGATGAACCTGACCGAGAAAAAAAAATCAAATGAATAGTTGCAAATGCAAAATAATAATAATAATAATAATAATAATAATAATAATAATAATAATAATAATAATTGAAGATATTTTTATTTTGTGCTTGGAATAATAATAATAGTAACCGTGGAAATGAGCATTAAATATTCACAATATGAGAGGGTGAGAAAACTTATTGTAAATAAATTGATGAAAAATTTTGAAATTAATAATAATAATAATAATAATAATAATAATAATAATAATAATAATAATAATACATTCTATGATTAACATTTATTTTTGTGTGAGATATTATGTAAATTTTCTGAATGAGAAAAGTTTTAATGAAAGAGATTATGATTTAATCCACTGATAGTGGATAACAATAATTTCTATTGTTAACAACAATTTATGCTAATGTTCATAACAAATTTTGAAATGAGTAAATTTAAATTTTGTTTACATTGAAACAAATGATTATGAGGAAAGAAAAAGATTTATTTTTCAAATTATTATGATAATGAAAAATTTATAAACAAATTTTGTTTTTGGAAACAAAAATTTTACAAGCACAAAAATATTAACATTCGACTTTATGTTAGCCGAATATTGATATGAGGTTGTTATTATACTTCAATGAAACAGTGAAAGAATTTTTTCCAATAATATTTTTTGGAACATCATCGAATTAACCAAGTGATAATTTTTCGAAATATCTTTACAACGTGTACTTGAACAATCAAAGCAATTCTTCGTGAAGTGAAACTACAAATATGTAAATAGAGGGATCACTCGAACTCTTTATTGAACAGTGATTACCCCAGTGTAAATAATTAGACATTTTCGTTTTTGATGTCAGAATGGACTACTAATTTTTCTGAATATCAATTTTACGGAGCTCAAGGGTATTTTTAGGGACTGTTGATTTTTATGTGTGATTTTTTGGTGTGTTTTGAGGTTATTGCCAGTCAATTTAATATTTTAACTATAAATAAATTGAGGTTTTTAAGAAATGTGCTATTTTCAAAATAATTTCTATCCTTGCCTTACTTGTGGATTACGGAGATCAGGGATGCCAGATATAGACCTAATATTCACCTAGATAGACCCTCAGATAGATTTTCTCGTGCTAATCTGATTTCGGTATTTTACAAAATGTGGTCTTTGGATTTCGGTCCAAACGGGCACAGTATGTCATCGTTTAATGAGAATTTATCCATTGCCTTTAACTTGACGAGATATACAAAACGGCACACTACAATGCACTTTTTTGATAAACACAATCATAACACTACAATTTGCGCAGCTCGCATCCAGTCGGCCGTGAACCATCACTCGTATTGTTGTCTGGCGCCTCATTATAACGTAGGCCACGATTGGAACAGTCCATTAGTTAGTTAGTTACTTAGTATTGTTGTTTTAGGGGTGGAACTACGAGGTCATCTGTCCCACAGTCCATTAGGAAAGTAGTGAGGGATGGATGTCAAATTATCCATTAGGCCTGGACTTATTTATCAATTCATTCATCCCAAAGGCAACAAGTAGTTCCGTGAACAACTATGCAGCCTATTTTCATATATCCTGCTCATGTTAATTGCCTCTATCAACATACAAAATTTCAGTTTAATTGCTGTAACAGATTCGTAGATATTGAGAACCGACTATATATTTCATATGGTCGCCAGGATGGATTTTTATTTTTGTACTATTACATTAAGATTATTGTGTACGTGTGGTATTCAAACTTCAATCGCATGATTAGAACACAAGAAGTAAAAACGAGATTTTAAAAGTACGTACACCAGCCATCTTGTGATTATGCAAACAATTGAAATAAATTACATGCCAGTGGATCAACATTTGTATAAGCATTTAACGTGCAACGTTTCACGGCACTCGGATAGTTAATTCGCGAGAAACGTCTATTTAAATATTTATACTTCGCGTCGCCGCCATGTTGGATTTGTGCTCACCAGGTTACTGAAAGTCCTATAGGTGAACATATGTTCATAGTCTCTATGAACATAAAAAAAAACAGTTTGGTTGCTGTAAAAGATTCATACATATTAAGAACCGTTTACATATTTCGGAAGCTCGCCATTTAGGATTGTTATATGTATAGGCCATATAGTTATGTACCATTCAAGGACAATTATTGCCTAGCTTCATTATTCAAACTTTCACTTCGATCGCATGATTACGACACAAGAATAAAAACTTAATTTTAAAATTTCGCACAGCCGCCATCTTGAGGTTATGTAAACAATTGAATTAAATTAGATGGCAGTGCATTACAATCTGCAAAATCATTTACTGTACCACATTTCACTGCGCTCAGAGAGTTAAATTACGAGAAAAGTCTATTAAAATATTTCAAATTCGCTTGGTCGCCATGTTCGTTTTGTACTTTACAGGTTTATGAAATATACATAGGTAAACTTGTATCAGTACCCTTTATTACCGTACAAAATTGCATGATGATATCTATAATAGTTTCGGAGATATAGAATGTCAGTGAAATATTTCGCACAGCCGCCATTTTGAGGTTATGTAAACAATTGAACTAAATTAGACTCCAGTGCATTTCAATGTGTACAAACATTTGCTGTACCAAGTTTCATTACGTTTGGATAGTTAAATCGCGAGAAATGTATATTTAAAAGTCTCAATTTCGCTTGACCGCCATGTTGGTTTTGTAGTCACCAGGTTTTTGAAAGTCTCATAGGTGAACTTCTAGTAGTGCCCTTTATCACCGTACACAATTTCAGGGCGATATCGGTAATAGTTTCGGAGATATTGAATGCTAGTGAAATATTTCGCACAGCCGCCATGTTGGATTGGTGAGACGTAACAAAATTTTAAAGGCACGGTCGAGGTCGCCGGGAATAGTGCTATGAACTTACCGAGTTTCATTGAAATCGCTCCAGCCGTTTAGATTTTATTAGGGTGACACCCACACACACCTCACGCACACACACACACGGACAAAAGGTGATCTCATAAGCCTATTTTTTCAAAATTGAAAATAGGCTAAAAATACCCACGCGTTCGTCCTCGCAGGTTGAATGTTAAATGCATAAATCTGTCTTGATTGTGGGGGGAAGCGACGCTTTTGTAAGAATGGGGTGGCAGAGAATGCATTGTCGGCACCTATGGCTTATTACGATAATTACCGTAGGTATGTACTAGCTGCATGTCAACCTTTTTGAAAAGTATGTAATAGAAAACGAGCCTCTAATATTTTTGAATGCTCATAATTAATATTTACTGGCGAAATGATCATGTTTAAATGACACATATACGACGAAGACAAAAGCGACGAGGATAAATTGTGTAATAACATCAACAGTGTGAAAATGAAAAAATCCACAGCCTGCTTCCAGTCTCCGACCGGGTCAGGAATGGAATGAATGAAGCCCCCAACTAGCGGCGAGGATATGAACTGTGCCAGCTGCCGAAGCCTGTCGCACCCCTCTGGGGCAATGATGAAATGAATGACAGATGAAATGAAATGATAGTGGAGAGTGTTGCTGGAATTAAATTGTTGACAGGGAAAACCGGAGTACCCGGAGAAAAACCTGCCTGCCTCCGTTTTGTCCAGCACAGATCTCACATAGAGTGACCGGGATTTGAACCACGGACCCAGCGGTGAGAGGCCGGCGAGCTGCCGCCTAAGCCACGGAGGCTTTTTAACATCAACAGTGTAAATATTTAAATTTCATGAGTGATCTATATATTTTTTCTGTTAGCTAGGAGTGAAAATGCATCCAGCTTATATAGCTTAAAAATAATCACGTGTGCAATATCCACATAGTCAAATGCCAAAGACATTGATGGACACTTATTATGACTATGTTCTTTTCTTTATTGACCAGATGCATTTAATGAAGACAGAATAGGACGATCTTTACTGAAAATTATTTCAGTATGCTGTCTTTCATACAAGCAAGTGTACTTTTGGGTTCAGTTAGTTTGTTAAAGAATTGTGATGTTTTGGTCGACATTTTTATTACCGGTATCTGCTCTTGTTTCCTTTCTTTTTTGTTGTTGTTATTTTTGATAAATTCCCTTTTATCCTTCTCGTGGGTCATGAGAACAGTGTACATTCTATAACTCAGATAATTCTATAAAACCCAGGACGCCCCGAGGTCCAGATCTAATGCTCTCCGTGAGAGAGGGGGAAGGGGCAAGGGGAGCAAATGCATAGTAAGCAATGAGGGCCCGTTAGTGGTGCACATCAGTTTTAGTTTATTGTAGCTTTGTATACCGGTATGTAAAATATTGTCTACCTATATAACTTACAACCTATCCAAGGCATTGCAGAATAGGGATGTCGATTTGTCTACAGCTCTGCAGAAGGTATCTCATATTTTAACTGTCAGAAATGAGGCAGAAAAGCACTTCAGAGGCATATATGACAGTGCGAAAGTATTGGCAGAAACCATTCATTTGGTAAAAGAATTTCCTCAATTCTGAAAATTTCAACAACAACAACAACAAAAAACGTTTAAATGTACCTTATTCTATCCCAGAAGAGTATTAAATTCTATATATGACTGTGAGTTACGATTTATAACTGTTTAGGAATAATCTACTACAATTTAGTGTTGAATCTGCTATCAAACTAATGCGGAGTTTTAAAATGCTATTTTCTTCATTACGTACAGGTAATTAAAGTGAAGACTTACAGAATTGCAAAATATTTCCCTATACTCATATTAACTGTATTAAAATCCCAAATTATTTTGTGCACTTTGCAAAACATATTATACTAAAATGTTTTATATGATATTAGCAACCGCCCCGGCTTCGCATGGGAACAGTTATGAATGCATTACGTGATAAGCGCCTTTATTTTCGATGTCAATGAACTACAGCCTATATTTGTTTTACATGTCAGCATGATGGGTTAAAATCACTGACTGGACTTTATCATGGAGATGCATGTGCAACGAATTCTTGTCAGACGTAATTTAAGAATGGCGAGGTGCATGAAACTCAAATCCGCCTTCCGTCCAATCTAAAAACACTTATAGTAGGCGATGTATTGAAGATAGAGATATGCCCTCGCGGCATTTTTTGTAGAACTTTTCATGCTGAACAATTCTTACTCTCATAGTATATCGATATTTTTCACGGTTTGCCCAGCGTAAGCTTACAAAGCGCCCGGACGCCAGGTTTTTTTCGACTTTTCCACTGAAATCGTTACTGCTCGCCTTCCTTTGATCATAAATAAATTATTTTCTACAGAAATCATCCTCGAGACATCCTTTACAGAATGGTGAAAACCGCATCGTAATTCATGCAGTGGTTCTCGAGTTTACCCGTAACATCCAAGAATCGGGGACTTTGTTTTGTACTAAGTAGAGAAGAGATAAGATTTGTATGTTCTTTTAAAATTATGACTGAGCATCAAATGCTTTTCACAAAATGGCATTGTCTTTCCGGAATAGCTAGTAGTGGATAGCAATAATAATTAAAAGTATGTCAAGAGGGTCCCGAGAAAAGAAATGCATAGGAGCCCTTAAATCCTCTCGATGACCCAACTCACACTGTGCTCAAGTCCCACGCATGCGTACGGAGGTATGGTGGTGTGCGGTGGTTTGATACCCAGCACTGGTGGATTAACGCGCAGTACATCCATTTATTATGTTATATCTTTTCACGTTTGACCGTTATAAAAACAAGTCATCGTTGTATGATGGACCAGGAAACTGGGATGAAATGAAAACATATAACAAATTACTAATAAGTAATAACCTATATTTTATTGCCAAAATTCGTCAAGCTATTATAAATTATGCAGGCAGAACTTATCCTCGTCTACTACGTTAAGCTTAAATCATTACATTTGAAAAATAAATGTTGAATGCTCTTTACAAATTGGGCCCACAAAACATTAATAATGATACACGAGTTTCAAACATGATCTTCGACGAATTTAAATTATTTGTGTAAAGCCTTTACCCAGCACTTAGATATCACTGTAGTTCAGCGTGAAATAATCGAAATTTAATTAAGCTGAGAAAAGGATCGGATCTAACTCCGGTTTTGCGAGGAGTACCGCTGCAGCTGAAATTAAGATCGGCACGAAGAGAATTCTTCCTGAATTTGAGACGGGGTTATGGGGAGGTGGAATCCATTTAGAGGATATTTTTCTTGAGACTTTTTTCCCTACCGAGCTGCCACTTCTTATCGAACACCTGTAGGAGCTACACCAGAAAGGCAGTAAAGCTTAACCAACAGTGTTTCTTTCAGATATCCAGGTATTACTCTACAACTTTCTTTCATAGGAACGTCAATCGTTATCTTGCTTTACATGGATAGATCTGTTCCATATTTGACTTGAATATTCACCAGATGAAGAACAGAGGGTTAGGAAGTTAGTTATTGAGGTTTTAAGGGGAGGAACTACGAGGCCATCTGCCCCAAACAGAGGGTCGGAGTTGTGGTCCTGAAGATCCAAGAATTCGTTCCTTTCGTGGTTTCAATCTGCATTCACAGCACGCTGTTTATAGCATAAATCTATTTCTTTATCTGATCGTAGTGATTCCTAAAGTACAGTAAGTGCGAAGTGCAGCGTTTCATTTAGTTTTGGCAGTTTCACCATGTTTTGGTGAAGAATTCTTTGCCATCTCTTGGCATCCTTATTTCTCAAATGGAAAGCACACTTTGTTGAATTAAAGTTAAACTTATTTTGGTCATCTTTTTAAACTGACGGTGAATAAGAAGAAGTAAATGAGAAATCTGTTTGCTGAGAGTGGCGTAAAATATATAAAGTGCGTTGAACTGCACAGAGAATTGTACAACTGCCTGTGGAATACTAAAGCACGAAGTGTAGAGTGCACGGTCCATGTGCACCAATCCATCATTCATTCAGCTGTTGCAGCAGCGCAAAGTACGAGTAAGATGTGTTCAGGATCTGAAAAATAAAGTCACAAATGAGATGATAATGTGTTAAGTATTTAAGTTTACACCTATATCTACCGCAAATAATCAATACGGTACTTGAGAGATTATTGGGATAGCTGTGTGGGATTACTGGATTAGCACCACTAATGAAAATCCACAGCCTGCTTCCAGTCTCCGACCGGCTCAGGAATGGAATGAATGAAGCCCCCATCTAGCGGCGAGGATATGAACTGTGCCGGCTGCCGAAGCCTGACGCATTCCTCAGGGGCAATGATTAAATGAATGACAGATGAAATGAAATGATAGTGGAGAGTGTTGCTGGAATGAAATTGTGACAGGGAAAACCGGAGTACCCGGAGAAAAACCGGTCTGCCTCCGTTTTGTCCAGTACAGATCTCACATGGAGTGACCGGGAATTGAACCACGGAACCAGCGGTGAGAGGCTGGCGTGCTGCCGCCTAAGCCACGGAGACTTAGCACCACTAATAAGTAAGCGAAGTATTCAAACAGTTAGATGTAATCCTTTGTAACTTGGTATTTATGTTCAGAGTAAACGGAAATGAAAATGTCAACTGCAAATCATTTAGGGAGTGTTAAAACATATATTTGCTAACATCCCTGCTAATATTATGCTCATTAGGGTCTGATAACCTAGATGTTAGGCCCCTTAAAACAAGAATTATCAACATCATCATCATCAATATTGCGCTCATCAAGTAACAATACATAACAAACAAATGTAGTAAGAAAGTTATTTTCATAATATCATATACAGCTTTCCCAAAAGACCAATGGTAATCATAGTCTCTAAGTGGCTGCGGTTTGTGCTGTGACCGGAAGGACATTAGACAGCAACCGCTCTAGGCACTATCGTTGAGTCACACTTGCACACGTCCTTGATTTTTGCCAGCTAAGTAAGATTCTGTGTATTGGATAAGATAAGATACGCCCGTAGATCCCTGATGGACAAGGACCTACTACCGGAGTGGTAGGGGGTGGCTAAAGTACTCTCCCAAGAGGATCCAGTTCTTGAGAGATGTATTTCCTCCAGGGTAGCCTTTGCTTAGTTTTACTTGATTTCGATATCTTTCTCTAACTAGTATATAATCTAGTTGATATCTATTTCCATTTCCTGGCATTGTCCATGTGTATCTTCGTCTCTTTGGTTGACTAAATAATGTATTTGTGATTACAAGTGAGTGACTTCGACAGAATTCAATGAGTCTATTTTCTCTTTCGTTTCTGGATCCCAAACCAAAGTTCCCTACCGTGGTATCTTCTCTACCTTCTCCAACTACTGCATTCATATCTCCCATGATAATGAGATTTTCCTCATCCTTGACCTTCAGTAGCATTTCTTCCAGTTACTCATACACTTCCTCTACTTCATCATCTGTGTACGCAGAGGTGGGCATGTACAGTTGAATTAGAACTGTATCTCTAGGTTCTGTCTTTAACTTGATGAGAAGCATTCTTTTATTATATCCCCATATACCTGTCACTCTCTGTCCTATTTGCTTTGACAAAATAAATGCAACACCTCCTGCTCCATCTGAGCATCCAGAGTATAAAACTCTGAATTCTCCGCTCCATAAATCTCCGTTATCTGGCCACCTTACCTCACTCAGTCCCAACACATCTATTTCTAGTCGTTTCATTTCATTCTTCACATTTTCCAGCTTGCCACATTTCTTCAAAGATCTCACATTCCATGTTCCTATTTTAAACTTCGTCTTCTCCTGCGTCCCCCTCCGGAGATCCGAATAGGGGGCTATTCCGGAATATTTTACGTTTGAAGACATCATCATGCATTCATTCCTGGGATATCATAAAGATCTTTAATGTGGTGGTTACCCGGTGCCTTCCACATTCTGATGCCGTTGACCAATCTTGGTTCATCCGACGTTAGGGACTATTTCTCATCCCATGGACCAGAGTGCCCAAATCCTCTACCCGCTCCTCCGCCCTCCAAATTCAAATTAAATTAACACACATCCTTACTACGGTATTTACATCTGTGCACTGCAAGACAACAAATAGGCACATTGCCAGACATCAAATAGGAACGTCCATTTCTCAAGTCCCCAGAAGAACAGGCTTCACGGTGTGACGGGCAGTGGGAATACTCGTACGATCGATATCATTGCCTACAAAGACAACACCTTAGGCTATCTAATTGATCCAACTGTTTGATAATAAACGAGTGAGAGTCAACTATACAGGGTTGCCTAAGAAATAAAAACCATATATGAGCCCACTATTCCTTTTTATAAACAGGTATACAACTTCAGCAAGATTTGAGTCATAGGGCTGCTAGTCGTGGATAGGGGCATAATTGCAGGGAAATGTTCACCTTCCTATATCACTGGTAAATGTATGTGTTCTAACGGGTTTCAAAACTCCTGCTGGTCTTTTGAGGAGTAGTCGTTGCTGAAGAACATCCGAACTTCATGTTAATTGTTCTTTGCTAACTCACAGGGGATTCTATGCAAAGATTTAATACAACTGTTGTGTGTGTTTGAGTCTTCAGTCTTTTGACTGGTTTGATGCAGCTCTCCATGCCTCCCTGTACTGAGCTAATCGTTTCACCTCTACATAGCTACCACACCCTACGTCCGAGGCAATCTGTTTAACATATTCTAACCTTGGTCTACCCAGTTCTTGTCCTCGACCCGTCCTTCCATAACTAAGCTTGCTATTCCTGGGTGTCTTAGTATGTGTCCTACCAACCTATCTCTTCTCTTCATTAGCAGTCGCCAGAAACATCTCTCCTCTCCCACTCGTCTTAATACCTCTTTGTTTGTAACCCTATCTACCCATCTGATCTTCATCATTCTCCTGTAACACCACATTTCAAATGCTTCAATTCTCATCTTTTCTGCTGCACCAATAGTCCAAGTTTCACTTCCATAGAGCGCCACGCTCCAGACGAAGGCTTTCAAAAATGACTTCCTAATACCTAAATCTATATTCGATGTCAGCAGATTCCTTTTTTGTAGAAATGCTTTTCTTGCCTGAGCCAACCTACTTTTTATATCCTCTTTGCTTCGTCCATCACTGGTTATTCTGCTTCCTAAGTAACAGAAGTCTCCTACTTCCTTCAGCTTTTCACCTGCCAATTTGATCTCCATAGAGGTTTCTGATTTATTTCGGCTGCATTCCAGTATTTTTGTTTTACATTTATTAATTTTCATCATGAATTCTTTCCGTAAGACGGAGTCCATACCATTCAAAAACTCATTCAAATCCTCAGGCTTGTTGGCCAAGATGACGATGTCATCAGCAAATCTCAGAGTTGAAATTATTTCTCCTTGAATCTTCACTCCCACTTTAATTTTTTCTCTAATTTCCTTTATTGCTTGTTCAATGTAAAGATTGAAAAGTATGGGTGATAAGTTGCAGCCTTGCCTTACACCTTTCTGAATACCAGCTTCTCTTTCATGTCCTTCAACTCGAATGACTGCTGTCTGGTTTCTGTATAGATTGTATATCACCCTCCTATCCCTGTACTTTATTCCAATCGATTTCAAAATGTCAAACAATTTAGTCCAATCAACGTTATCAAAAGCCTTTTCTAAGTCTACAAAAGCCATGAACGTTCTCTTATCTTTCCTTATTCTACCTTCCAAAATCAGCCTAAGACTTAGTACAGCTTCCCTTGTTCCTACATTTCTCCTGAAACCAAACTGGTCTTCACCCAACTCCGTTTCTATCTGGCTCTCAATCCTCTTGTAAATTATTCTAGACAGGATCTTTGAAGCATGAGTAATCAAGCTGATTGTACGGTAATCTTCACATATGTCAGCTCCCACTTTCTTTGGTATAGGGATGATTACATTCTTCTTGAAATCAGGGGGTACCTCACCTGTCTCATTAATCCTACACACCAAGTGAAATAACCTGATCAGACCTTCCTCTCCTATGCAGCGTAGCAACTCAATCGGTATATCATCTATGCCTGGTGCTTTGTTCCTGTTTAAGTCTTCCAAAGCTCTATCAAATTCTGATCTCAATATTAAATCTCCTTTCGCATCCTCATCAATTTCCTCCTCCCTTTCCATTACATGATTCTCAATCTCCTTTCCCTTATACAAACTCTCTATGTAAGCTTTCCATCTCTCAACCTTTTCTTCCCTATCTGTTAGAGGCTTTCCATTTGTGTCCTTAATATTACAGCACTTAGTCTTCTTTTCCCCAAAAGTATTCTTAATCCTTCGATAAGCTGTGTCTACTTTTCCTAATTTCAGACAATTTTCTATACCAGCACATTTCTCTTTCAACCATTCTTCTTTCGCTTCCTTGCACTTCTTGTTAACCTCATTTCTCAGACGTCTGTATTCTGCTTTCCCCTTTTAATCTCTTACATTCTTGTACTTCCGCCTTTCATCCATCAATTCGAGTATATCCTGAGTGATCCACGGTTTTCTACCTATTCTCTCTTTCCTACCAATGTTTTCTTCTGCGGATTTTGTTATTTCATTCCTCAAAAGTGCCCATTCGTCTGCAATTGAAGTTTGTTTAGGGTTTTTCATTAGTCCTTCCTTTATACTCTTCTCGAATCTTTCGTTTACATCCTTCTCTTTCAGTCTGTCTATTGCCCACCTTTTTGGCTTTTGACTTTTCTTCAGTTTCTTCAACTTTAATCTGCATTTCATTACAACCAGATTGTGGTCAGAGTTTATGTCAGCACCAGGATATGTTTTACAATCCAAAATCTGGTTTCGAAACCTCTGCTTGACCATAATGAAGTCGATTTGATAACGCCCTGTATCTCCTGGTCTCATCCATGTGTATATTCTTCTATTGTGGTTATTGAATAAGGTGTTAGCTATGACCAACTCATGCTCAGTGCAGAATTCTACCAGCCTGCTTCCTCGATCATTGCTTTCACCTAATCCGAAATCTCCTACTATCTTCCCTTCTCTCCCTTTTCCTACCACAGCATTCCAATCTCCCATTACTATAACATTTTCATCACCCTTGATATACCTCAGAATTTCGTCTATTTCTTCGTAGACCTTTTCAACATCCTCATCATCAGTTTGACTGGTAGGCATATAGACTTGTACCACTGTGGTGCAGGTAGGTTTAGTATTTATTTTTGCTACAATAATCCGTTCACTATATTGCTCATAATATTCCACCCACTGTCCAAGTTTCCTACTCAATATGAGGCCAACCCCTGCTTGGCCATTGTTTGATTTAGTGCTAATGACCCTATAGCCTCCTGACCAAAAGTCCTGTTCTTCCTGCCAGCGCATTTCACTAATCCCAACCAAATCCAACCTCAACCTATCCATTTCCCTTTCTAAGTTTTCTAACCTTCCATTTCCTAGCAGACTTCTAACATTCTACGCTCCGATCCGTAGAATGTCAGATTTCCTCTTTGTCACTTCTGTGATGTTAACCCCCTCTCGAGTAGTCCCCACCCGGAGATCCGAACGGGGGACTAGTTTACCTCCGGATTGAAATTTTACAAGGGAGGAGGCCATCATCACATGTATTTATGCATAGAGAGGTGCATATCCTCGGGAATAGCAAACGGCTGTAATTTCCCGTTGCTTTCAGCCGTGCAGCAGGATGCAGTGTTGCCATTATTTGGCTTATATTATCAATATCTTAACCGTCTATAAGACTAGTAAAGAATTGATTTATTCTGAAAGGCTGCTACTCCCTTTCAGAATAAGTAAAGAGCAATTCTGCTAACAAAAATACTAACTTTCTACTGTACTAACAATTAAATATCAAAATTAAAGATCGTGCATCGATGAGCTATAGAAACTTGCGCAATTGTTCACGAATAGCTATGTCCAGAATTGTACCCAATTTGGAGAAGATTGTTTCCTCCAAAACTAAAACCTCGTAAACACGACGGAGCAAAAGTCATTCAAGGTCCTTACTCTCTGTTCATATTGGTAACATGTTGAATTTTCCTCTGTAATATGTTGACATTTTAGTTTCGAATAAATCACAATATCCCTTACTTAACACTTCCGTTCGTTTCGTGCACATTCAACACATCTGAGTACAATTCGATTTGTATATGCGGTATATTTTTAATGGCAAAATAACCTATCAGTATGATGTCAACAAACCCACAAAAGCCGTCAGCCGCACGACTGTCAGCGCGGTCCGAAATCGTCTGTCTCAGGTCTCCTCGCTGTCACAGTGTAGTGGTGGTAGGGGAAGGAGCGCTAGTCTGACTGCCCAGTGCTCTCCGAGCGCTGCCACGTTCTCCGAGCGCAATGACTGGATGGCCCCGTCCTAGAGTATGAACCCGTCGACGACGTGTGTACTATGGTAGTTCTGTACCATAGTGACCTGAATACACTTACCGATCCAAAGGAGGTAAGCGTGACGGTGTAGAAGCCACCCGCTGACAGCGTGAAGGGTCGCTGTGCTCGTAACATGATGAGAGCCAGGGATCGTTTCTCTGATGTGGTACCCTTGTACCAGTCACACTCGTAGGCTGCCTTCGCAATCAGAGCACTCTAACAAGTTGAAAGGTAATACATTACTCTTCACCCACAGAATTAAGAAATAATAATAATAATAATAATAATAATAATAATAATAATAATAATAATAATACATGAACTTCACGGTTAGATATGCCAATTAACAGAGTTCGTAAAGAACTGGCACAACCCATCACGAAGGCTACGGAACTAGATTTACCGTATAATAGATCAAATCATGATTGATCAATTATTTGCCGACCACCTGCCAGAAATCATTGACAAATACACTCAACAACTAAAGGTGTACAAAACAAAAAACAAAAAAAGGCTCCGCAGATATAAGAAATGTACAAACCTGAAAAGACAAAATGCTGTATTCATGGAAGATGAAAAGTACCTTTAAAGGAAACGAACTATCCCAGATTTGGAGAAAGGAGATGATACTCCAACCATTCAGAATCCAAATTCACTGAGTTCTCGTCAAATGTACTGTATGAGGAAAATATTAAAATCAAGCATACAGAAGAATGTTTCAATACACTATTACTTTCAAGCTTATCTATGCTTACTTTACGACACATGCCATAAATAAAGGGATATTAGCAAGACTAATAAAATCGCATACTTAAATCTCGATAAATTATGAAATATACGTTGTTTTTCTGCCATTTTGCGTTGTCATTATTTGTTCACGAAATGGCCAGCGATCATCGTTACCGAATCTAAATTAAATCAATCTAGACGATGATATCCAGCGTTGTGCCTCGACACCGGCGCAAGTCTCTGTAGGGAAACCAGTCCCATTTGATTAAATGCGTTGATAAAGATAAAAAATTCGCCAGCGATGTGCGCTCGGCATTCATCGCCGTAACCAAACTGTAGCTTAAATGATCGCCGGTTAGCGAAACCCCTTTTCTGTCGTTGTGCGTCGAGCGATCATCTCCAGCGATGTGCCCCTGGCGAACATCGCAGCAGCCAAACCGCAGCTTTAGATAAGTATACTACAACAAAAGATGAGAACGGAAGTCATTAAGGGGCATCCAACTAGACGGCACCACGACCAGATCGAATCCACAACTTCTGGCTGAAGAAGTTCATAACGCTTCACGCGAAAATAGCAGAGTGCTTCAACACTCTTTTGAAATATACATCTTCAATGCCTGCGTTTCTCACACAAGGCCGAATATTTTAATACCTAAAAATGATGATGCATAAGACCCTTCCAAATATTGACCAATTACCTGCCTCTCCAATATGTGCAAATTGCTTACCTCAATTATAACAACGAAGATCAATAGCTAACTCCTCAGTACAGTACGCATGCAAAAGGCTGCGAAGATCAAGTGGCCATTGATGAAGCCATAACAAGACAAGCCTCAATGAATCAGAAGACATTTGAGTGTGACATTCATAGATCATATGAAAGCCTTCGACTCCGGACTGCATTCGTATCTTATGCAGATATTAAAAACGTACAAAGTTGACTCATAGATCATCAGTCTATTTCACATTCTAGGACTCAATGGTCTACCGTACTTCATGTCATAAAAGGGCCCCCAACATTTAAATCCAGTGTAATCAACATCAAGAGAGGAATATTTCCAGTAGATGCACTGAGCCCCTTCTGGTTCTGCATGTACCTTTTCCCACCAGCTCAACTCAACAGGATATGGGTTTAAGGTGAAGAGTAGGGATCTGCCTAGGTGGTGATGTATATGAATGCTTAATTGAAGAAAAGAGATACAAGTAGTTAGGCTTTATCCAGCTGCGAGGAATGAACCACACTAAGATCAAAGAGAGGCTGGAAATAAGGTTCGGCTAAATAATATGCTTAAGACCTTGCTGAACACAAGAAATAAAGTCGGAGCCATTAACACATACACCATCCCTAGTCTAACCTATTCATTTGGAGTGGTGAAATGGTCTGCAACAGACCTGAAAGAAGTTGAGAGAACAGTGCGTGTGCAGATGACCAAATACTGACTTCACCATCTGTTGTTCAGCACCTACCACCAAGCGAAGGAGGACTAGAAATTGTCAGTTTGACCCACTTGTGCCACATGGAAACCTTGAACTCGTGGAAGTACTTCTTACGAAGATCAGAATAGAATGCAATGTATGCTGCCATTTGTAAGACCGACAGTGACTCCACATTCCATTTGAACCGGACAAATTTCAGATTACCTGAAAATCCACTCCTCGACCTAGTTGAAGAATGCAAAGGAAAGGAGCTTCATGTAAAGATTTGAAGCCATTTCTTTCAGTGTCGCCTATACAAAGTGTTACTTGTAGCTCTTCAGTCAGTCAACACGAATTTGCCCAATGACTGGGCGGGGAACAAAGTACAAAAATATATGTAAATACACTCCTGGAAAAATAAAGTATTAGTTAATTATCACTATTAAAATGGGGCAATTTAGGAGTACGCCTTTCGACCTTGAAGTGGCCATCATCAGATCCTGATCACTGTGTTAGAGGTTTATTTTTTTCAATAATACAGTATAATTATGTCACTACTATTGTAGCTTATCTTTGGTGTTTATAATACGACTAGCAGTATTGCCCGGCTTCGCCCGGTGGATTTATTTGTTTTATGGATGATAATGATTACTACTACGGAACTGGCACATGATAATTAAACTAACAGAAAAAAATATTTTAAAAATATAACTTTTTTGGTGGTGGTGGTGGTGGTGGTGGTGGTGGTGGTGGTGGTGGTGGTTGTAGAGGGGGTGATAAGTAGTACAGTATAATGGACGTAACATTCAGTTCATTTTCCCGTAATGATAGTAACTACAGCACTGACACATGTAATTTACAAACATTTTTTTTAATGATTAGAAAGAGGAGCAAGTGAAATAAAAGACACTGCCTAGGGCCAATATCTCATTGGCTGTTAAAAATGTAGAGACAAACAGTGTCATCTTTAGTCGAATAGTGCCGTAGGAAAATAATCAGAACACTTAGGAAAACTTCGGCTGTCCCAAGCTACTGAGGTAGCAATAGTATCATTTATCGCCACATAGCGCTCAACGATAAGGTTCGGAATAAATGAAGGTAAATTTGAAAGCACCAACGCTTATTGCAGCTGGTAACCTCAGTATAATGCACCTACACCATTGCACTTATACAGAGTTATAATATTTTCATGATGATAACTATTTTATGGGGCCTAAGAGATCCTTTGCACTAATTACTCCCCGTGACTGCAATTTATAAACAGCGCAAGATGCAAATATTTTCGCAATTCTGCACCAGAACACTGGTAGGGGTGACGTGATGCAGCCCGAACTGCCCGTCAACAATAGACTTATAATAATAATAATAATAATAATAATAATAATAATAATAATAATAATAATAATAATAATAATAATAGGCTTATTAAAATACTCTTACAGTTACACTACTACGGACATGAATGGTTCTAGGGCCTTAATACGTTGTTTTCAAGTTTATTTGGTCTGTTATTCTAAATGTAGAGAATGGAGAGCGTAGTCCAAATATCAAGTGGACACTGTTAACAGCAGGGTTTCAAAGTGTATGTAAAATTTGGTGCAATTAGGAGAAACGGTGTGGATTTGTGATAAAGGGCCTAAATGCAGGGAATGGATTGGTCTGTCCAAAATTTAAAGTGGACTGTGTAACCCGCATGGTTCCAAAGGTTAAGTACCCAAAATGTGGTTCAGATCGGTGAAACGGTAGAGATTTGTGCCAAAGGACTTAAATGAAGGGAATGCTCGTCGGGTTCCAAGGGGTAAGTATGTAAAATTTGGTTCAGATCGGTGAAACGGTGTATATTTGTGCCAAAGGGCCTAAATACAGGGAATGGAGTGGTCTGTCCAAAATTTCACGCAGACAGTGTTACTCGCAGGGTTCTAAAGGGTAAGTATACAAATGTTGGTTCAGATCGGTGAAACGGTGTAGATTTGTCACAAAGGGCATAAATGCGGGGAATGGAGTGGTCTGTCATAATTTTCATGTAGGCAGTGTTACTCGCAGGGTTCCAAAGGGCTAGTATACACATTTTGGTTCAGATCGGTGAAACGGTGTAGATTTGTGCCAAAGGGCCTAAATGCAGGGAATGGAGTGGTCTGTCCGAAATTTTATGTAAACAGTGTTACTCGCAGGGTTACAAAAGGTAAGTGTACACATTTCGGTTCAGATCGGTGAAAAGGTGTAGATTTGTGCCAAAGGGCCTAAATGCAGGGAATGGACTAGCCTGTCATAAATTTCACGTAGACAGTGTTACTCGCAGGGTTCCAAAGGGAAAGTTTACAAATTTTGCTTCAGATCGGTGAAACGGTGTACGTATCACTAACCATAACGCCAGCGCATGCGGATAGAGCAGTTCGGGAGCGCTTGTTCTACCGACTTACTGAACAAAAATCAATCTTTAAGTTTACCTGAGAGGTGTAGCCTAATACTACATAGCCTAAACTATTCCTCTTGAATCTGGCTATCATATAAAACAAAAAATTACGAGCCTTACAGTAGTCGCATATGATGTGTAACATCTGACATACAAGAAACCTCACGTGAAATTGTTGATACACCGGTATTTTATACTATTATTGGCACAAATATTAATCTATTGTAAAAGGGAGTGTTTTACAGATATTGTAGTTTATAATACGGAACTCATTTTATTAGATGATTTGTAGCTTCCACCAGCACTAGCCTAAATAAAGAATACGATATGGATCAACTAGATTAATAGACGCGACACCGCTCATAAACTTAAATTCCTTATAAACAGGTCCTCTTCATTCACAGACCAACACGTAATTTCATATGGATTCTGTTAAAATGGGTCATATTGATATGATAAATATCGTTTAAAATGATAATCTGGTAGCAAAAGTATCTACCCCGTCCGGGATTCAAACCCAAGATCACTAGATTCACAGTCATAAGTACTAACCCCACGGCTATTTCGACTAACCAAACTGTGTGCACAAGATGGTGACTTACTTCCACGTTCCAATAATACTGCATTACGGAATTAAGTTTCATTTATATTTTGCTTGTTTCGATAATGTTCCTGCGTGAAATTGAGTTTAAAATGCCTTATGAATAGGCCCTCTTGTGAGTAAAGAGAATGTATTCAGTAATAGTTCATGAAGGCTTGCTCAATTCTCGTATAACCACAACGATAATATTATATTGATGACTGCATTACCGTTATGCGGGTTAATATTTGAATAGCCATTGTGCCGAAACATAATACCGGCAATGCCGACTACTTACAATGTTTGATATTAAGGCATTTTACCATTTAAATACTGATACGAAGACTTCGAACATGTACCATGTCATTTGTTTCAATCACTTGGCACCAGAGTTCGCATGAGCGTTTTCCGTTCAGTATGTCATATACATTCCACATGGCCGAGAGTACGTCGTGGTATCAATTTCCGACACCGCGCGCTCATTGTTTCTCGTACCAATGCCAGCTGGGTCTTACCACTGCCCGCTGGATCGATCGATCGAGCGGGCGGTGCATTCTTCCGTTTTCCACCACTGCCAGCTGGTACACTTCCGTTCGATCGATCGAGCGGGCTGTGCATGCTTCCGTTTTCCACCACTGCCAGCTAGTACACTTCCGTTCGATTGATCAAGCGGGCAGTGCATACTTCCGTTTTCCACCACTGCCAGCTAGTACACTTCCGTTCGATCGATCGAGCGGGCAGTGCATACTTCCGTTCAATCCACCACTGCCAGCTCGATCGTTCCGATCCACTTCCGTCTCCAATTTTCAAAATCACTCCCACAAAACTATCCAGCAACCGAGCGGAAAGATGTTACACATCAAAAATAATTTTTCGAATTGGATTGGTAGTTCCGGAGATTAGCGCGTTTAAAGACACAAACACACAGACAAACTCTTCAGCTTTATTATCTTTCTTTTATTTATAATTATACTGTACAAGCTGTACCCGGCATGCGTTGCAATGCCAATCAAAGAAAGTGTTGGCGTTGAAATTCTGTTTCTTGAAGTGCTTTTGGATACACAACATGTTTTTCAATTTCCGTTAACTGCCTCTAAGCTATCGTAAAATGGATTTTCTAATTTAGAACCATTCGTGGGAGCGTGCACAACAACTTTCAAAAGTTTCATCACAATCGGATGAATGGCATATGAACATATACGGGATTTTTTTGAACGATTCGTGCGCTGTCACTCATTTGTTGAATCTACTCGTACGCTACCTATTGAGAAATGGATTTACTAAGTCGAAACCCTACCCTGGCGTGTACAAAGGTTTCATCACAATCGAAGAAGGTTATTTGAACGCATAGGGGATTTTGTTAAAACGCTTCGCGCGTCGTCACCCATTTGTTGCATATACTCGTGCGCTACCTATTGTGAAATGGATTTACTAAGTCGAAACCCTTCCCTGGCGTGTACACAATAACTCATCAATGATTCATCGCAATCGGATGAATGGTATATGCACGTATACGGGGTTTTGTTTAAACGATTCGTGCGCTGTCACTCATTTGTTGAATCTACTCGTGCGCTACCTATTGAGAAATGTATTACTAAGTCGAAGCCCTTCCCTGGCGTGTACACAATAACTCATCAAGGTTTCATCGCAATCGAAGAATGTTATATGAACGCAATAGGGGATTTTGTTGAAACGCTTCGCGCGTCGTCACCCATTTGTTGCATCTACTCTTGCGCTACTTATTGTGAAATGGATTTACTAAGTCCCCTTCCCTGGCGGGTACACAATAACTGATCAATGTTTCATCGCAATCGGATGAATAGTATATGAACGCATACCTGATTTTGTTTAAACGATTCGCGCTCCGTCACTCATTTGTTGAATCTACTCGTGCGCTACCTACTCTAAAATGTATTTACTAAGTTAGAAAACGTCACGTAAGTGTCCACAACATCTCACCCAAGTTTCATCGCTATCGGACTAATGGGATATGAAGACATAGGGGACTGTATTGAAACGCTCCGCGTGTCGTCGTTCATTTGTCGAATCTACTCGTGTGCTACCTACTGTGAAATGTATTTACTAAGCCAGAAACCTTCCTTGGAGTGTCCACCATATTTCACCCAAGTTTCACCGCTAACGGCAGAATGGTATATGACTTTGTTGAAACGCTTCGCGCGTCGTCCCTCATTTGTTGAATCAACTTGTGCGCTGCATATTGTATAGTGGATTTACTAAGCCAGAAATTTTCCATGACGTGTACACAACATCTCACCCAAGTTTCATAGCTACGGACGAATGGTGCATGAATGCATGCGGGACTTGCTTGAAACGCTTCGCGTGTCGTCGCCCATTTGTTGATTCTACTCTTGCGCTACATATTGTAATATGGATGTACTCAGCCAGAAACCTTCCCTGGAGTGTACACAACATCTCACCCAAGTTTCGTCGCTATCGGATGAATGGTATATGAAATTATATGGGACTTTGTTGAAACGCTTCGCGCGTCGTCGCTCATTTGTTGATTCTACTCGTGCTCTACCTATTTTTAAAGGTATTTACTAAGCTAGAAACCTTCCCTGGAGTGCATACAAAATCTCAGCCTAGTTTCATCGCTATCGGACGAATGGTATATGAACGCAAACGTGACTTTGTTGAAATGCTTCGCGCGTCGTAGCTCATTTGTTGAATCTACTCGTGCGCTGCCTATTGTAAAGTGGATGTACTAAGCCAAAAAATTTTCCTGCAGTGTACACACTATTTTACGCTAGTTTCATAGCTATCGGACGAATGGTATATGAATGCATACGGGACTTTGTTGAAACGCTTTGCGTGTCGTCGCTCATTTGTTGAATCTACTCGTGCGCTATCTACTGTGAAATGTATTCACTAATTTTGAAACCTTCACGTAAGTGTACACAACATCTCACCCAAGTTTCATCGCTATCGGACGAATGGTATATGAACACATACGGGACTTTGTTGAAATGCCTCGCGCATCGTCGCTCATTTGTTGAATCTACGCGTGCGCTACCTATTGTAAAATGGAGTTACTAAGTCAGGAACCTTCCTTGGAGTGTACTCAACATCTCACCCAAGTTTCATCGCAATCGGACGAATGGTATATGAACGCATAGGAGACATACCCACAGACCCACAGACAGACAAACTATCACGTAACATTGATTTTTATATATATAGATATAATTCTTCGACACGTGTGTATGTCACTGAACTCCTCCTAAACGACTGGACCGATTTTGATGAAATTTGGTATGTACATTAGGGTGGGTCCATGTATGGTTTAGATTCACAATCTGACCAGGTAGGTGGAATGAACACAATTTTAGAACCACAATTTACACACAATTTTAGAACCACAATATACAGTCAAAAACAGTCGTCATGGAAACCACTAGCCTTGGCCTTGGTGAAAGCTGATGTCTTTGGACGGTTTGTCTCTGCACGTTAGAGCCACCTGGTCGCAACCTGTGGAACTACCGTTATAACAAACACTCCGCCCGTGGCAGAAAGTTGTGTTTTATACCAAAGGTGGCAGTGATGTCGAATTCTACTGTTTGTCTCTGCACGTTGGAGCGTTTCAAAGTCACGTATGCGTTCATATACTGTTCATCCCATTGCGATGAAACATGGGTGAGATGTTGAGTGTACTCCAGGGAAGGTATTTGGCTTCGTAAATTATTTTACAATAGATAGCGCACGGCTAGATTCAACAAATGAGCGACGACGCACGAAGCGTTTCAAGAAGGTCCCGTATGCGTTCAAATACCATTCGTCCGACCGCGATGAAACTTGGGTGAGATGTTGTGTACACTCCAGGGGGGGGGGGGGTGTAAGGGGTAGGCTTTCTACTCAAATGTCAACCTCACCTGCACGTGGTGCACCCTGCTTTAGACTAACGAGGCTCTGACGACCGAGTGACTCCCGGGATAAGGAGTCCCCCACTATCATGCCACCGGCTCCCCAGGGAGGCGAATGAGCTGGTAGTGGTTAGGGCAGTCTCTTGCCCTTGGGAGAGGAAACTTTCCCTAAAGGCGGATGAACCACCTGTGGTCAACGGCATAGAAAGTCCTCGACGGCGGACCAGGCATAAGGGCAATGAGTCCCTCCTTGGCTGGAATGGCGGATGAAGGCTGCAGTGACTAGGATTTATTCAATCGTCTTGCATTTGCTTGCCATTGAACATCTTTCCTAAGTCATCAAGGAATGTGCGTTTGTTGATGTGCAGCAACATTCTCACGTTAAAAGATTTCACGCACTGCAGTCTTCCAACAACATTTGACTTTCTTCAAAGTCCTGCGGCGATCAAGAAGTGGCGACGGGGGCAGGATTGTGATGTCTGGGAGCCTCTAGTGATAACTTGGCACGTAGGCGGTAGATGTGTGATCGGTCGTCTTGCTTAGGGTTGTGGCTGTAGAGCAATTCGGCCGCTGCAACTACGACTGAGCAGTCCTATTTAGGGTCCACTCTGCTCACCCCACATGGGGAAGGGGCTAGAAAAGGTGCCCTAAACATAGTCAGCCACTTAAACTACCGATTGGATAGCCGCGTCCAAAGGTGTCACCTCCATGCGGTCGAAAATGTATAAGTAACAAATTTTATTTTGCAACCTGGAATGTAAGAACACTCACTGATGACCCCAAAAATGAGAGACCTGAAAGGAGAACAGCTATTGTGGGTAGAGAGCTACGGAGATATGACATTGACATAGCAGCACTTCAGGAGACCCATCTTGCTGAGGAAGGTCAGTTGAATGAGCAAGGTACAGCTTATTTTGGAAGGGTAAACGTGAGGACGAACACAGAATACATGGAGTTGGCTTTGCCATTAAGAGCAAGCTTCTCAAGGATTTGTCAGAGCTTCCAACTGGGTATAATGAACGCCTCATGACACTAAGACTTCGGTTATATAACAACCAGCATGCCACGGTGATCAGCGCATATGCCCCCACACTAGATGCTGATGATGACATTAAGGAAAGGTTCTATTCAGATCTGGATACCGTCCTATCAAACATCAACCGTGAAGATAGGATCATCTTACTCGGAGATTTTAACGCTAGAGTGGGCAGGGACTACAATGTTTGGAATGGTGTCA
Organism: Meconema thalassinum; assembly: GCA_946902985.2. NCBI lineage: Eukaryota > Metazoa > Arthropoda > Insecta > Orthoptera > Tettigoniidae > Meconema > Meconema thalassinum. The sequence continues at coordinate 594,499,218 of OX336388.2, read as the reverse complement.
TTGGTAAGGAGGGAGTTGGGAGCGAAAACTCCAATGGTATCAGACTGCTCTCCAAATGCACTGAACATGAATTGGTAATCACCAATACTATCTTTCGCCAAAAGAATCGCTTTAAAACATCATGGCAGCACCCTAGATCGAAGCACTGGCATCTTATTGACTATGTGATTGTACGCAGGAAAGATTTACGAGATGTTCTTATCACCAAAGCAATGACAGGAGCCGATGACTGTTGGACAGATCACCGGCTTATCAGATCAGTTATGCGTATACCATTATCCACACAGAGGAGGAAGCAACAGAAGAGCTGTAGGCATATTTTTGATACCGAGAAGTTTGGTAAGTCAGAGCATATCTCCCAATATAAAGAGTTGCTTAGCCAGACACTGCCACAGGAATACCATCCAGATGTAACACTGCACTGGGGGGTCTGAAGACCGCTATTCAGAATGCTTGCAAGGAAACGCTGGGATATAAGACCAGGAAACATCAAGACTGGTTTGATGAAAATGATGAAGAAATTGAAGCATTACTCTCAGAAAAGAGAAAATCCTTGCAAACTTGGAGAAAAGATATGAACTCCCGTACTAAGAAAGACGCATTTTGTCTTGCGAAGGCAAATGTCCAAAGTGCGCTCAAAAATGCATGGTGGACATCCAAATCTAAAGAGCTGCAATATCTAGCAGACAAAGATTCGCGACAGTTCTTCCAAGCCACAAAAGCGATGTATGGCCCCTCCACGTTTGGTAGAAATGCACTTTGGTCCAGTGACAAAAGTACACTTCTAAAAGATCAATACTCCATCATGAATAGGTGGAAGGAGCATTTTGAAGACCTCTTGAACCAGGACTCAGTTATTGATGAAGGAAGGAAGCTTGTAGTTTAACGTGACCGTTAATCTTGAGATCATGAGCCACGGGACCTCCGTTTTACGTGGAATCCGAACCACAGGACATGGCATTTCACTTCGAAAATCTCACATGCAATGACCGGGAATCGAACCCGGACCGCCTTGGTGAGAGGCATGCAGCTAGACCGCTGAGCCACCACGCCCCCCTCAGTTATTGATGAACAGGTGTATGATATATTAGAACAAGCACCCACCTAGGAAGAACTCGGTACCCTGCCAACACTAGATGAGGTTCAGTGTGCTATTAATCAAGCAAAGCGACACAAAGCCACTGGATGTGATGGAATACCAGCGGGAGCTCTCAAAGAAGGAGGTGAGAAACTCATAAGCCACATACATGATCTTATCATTAAAATTTGGAGAACTGAAAAAATGCCTGCTGATTTCAGAGATAGTCTGATAGTTCCCATATTTAAGAAAGGTGATCGTGCAGACTGCAACAACTATCGTGGTATATCTTTGTTATCATGCCTTGGAAAGCTTATTGCTCGTATTTTGGCGAATCGTATTCTATCCCTGGTGGAGAATATACTCCCAGAGAGCCAATGTGGTTTCAGGCCTTCTAGAGGAACTACAGATATGATATTCACTGTTCGTCAGCTTCAGGAGAAATGTAGAGAGCAAAATAGACCTCTTTATATTGCCTTTATAGACCTCAGGAAGGCATTTGACTCGGTAAACCGTGAAGCCTTGTGGAAGATTTTAGCATTGTATGGTTTTCCACTGAAATTTATTACCATCTTAAGACTACTCCACACTGATATGAAGGCAAATGTCATTGGTAACGACTCTATTGGAGAACCATATAAATACCGGCGTTAAACAAGGCTGTGTGATTGCCCCTACATTGTTTTCTCTGTACGTTGCCACTGTCATGCAATTAGTCAAAGATGATCTTCCTACAGGCATACAGATAACTTACAGGATGGATGGGAAGATCTTTAATTTGAGCCGTCTAAGGGCAAGGACTCGAACATCTCCTGCTGCATTGGTTGAGTTACAGTACTCTGATGATAATGCAGTAGTAGCTCAATCAGAGGACGAACTTAGGAAAATCCTGAATGCTTTTTCTTCAGCATACAAAAAGATTGGGCTGAAACTCAACACCAGTAAAACCCAAGCCCTCTACCAACCAGCCCCTGGACAAGGACAAAGAAACATCAATGTCACCATCGACGGAGCGAAGCTTCAAGAAGTTAACACATTTTCTTATCTTGGCAGCACCCTGTCATCAAGTGCAAATATAGATTCCGAAATCCAACACAGGATTTACCGTGCTGGGGCATCCTTTGCAAGATTGAGGTCTAGAGTTTTTGACAACCATGATATCAATGCTGCAACGAAGATCCTTGTGTACAACTCGGTTGTAGTTCCCACCTTACTTTACGGATCTGAATCCTGGACATGCTACAGACGTCATTTTAAAAAGCTGGAGCAATATCACCAGCGTTGTTTGAGGAGAATTCTTCGTGTGACATGGCAAGACAAACGCACAAACACCAGCATTCTCGAAGAAGCACAGACTACCAGTGTTGAAGCCATGCTTTTAAAACGTCAGCTGCGATGGACAGGACACGTAATCCGCATGCCCAATAATCGCATTCCCAAGCAAGTGTTTTGCTCTGAACTAACTGAGGGCAAGCGCTGTGTGGGAGGTCCGAGGAAGCGATTCAAAGACGTACTAAAGGCTAATATGCAAATGTGCCATATTGATATCAATAACTGGGAGACCTTAGCTCTTGATCGCTCATCCTGGAGATCAATTGTTCATCGTGGCGCGATACTTTTTGAAGAAAACCACCGACGTATGATAGAAGATCGGAGGCAGCGCAGAAAGAACAGAGTGTTCATTAGAAGACAGGGAATGAATGCGGATGTCTCACCTGGACCTGATACTACCTGTCATCACTGCGGGAAACTGTGTCTCTCCCACATTGGGCTTTTTAGTCACCTCCGGACTCATCGATGAAGAGTCATTCAGCATTGGAAGGCCAACCTACTCGAGACGAGTGTTTGCTGTCATCACACTCCAGGGGGAGGCTTCTAGATTAGTAAATCCATTTTACCATAGGTAGCGCACGAGTAGATTCAACAAATGAGCGACGACGCGCGAACGTTTAAACTAAGTCCCGTATGCGTTCATATACCATTCATCCGATTGCAATGAAACTATGGTGAGATATTGTGTACACTTACGTGAGGGTTTCTAACTTAGTAAATCCATTTCACAAGAGGTTGCGCACGAGTACATTCAACAAATGAGCGACGACGTGCGAAGCGTTTCAACAAGGTCCCGTATGCGTTCAATTACCATTCGTCCGACCGCGATGAAACTTGGGTGAGATGTTGTGTACACTCCAGGGTGAGGCTTCTGGATTAGTAAATCCATTTTACCATAGGTAGCGCACGAGTAGATTCAACAAATGAGTGACGACGCGCGAACGTTTAAACTAAGTCCCGTATGCGTTCATATACCATTCATCCGATTGCAATGAAACTATGGTGAGATATTGTGTACACTTACGTGAGGGTTTCTAACTTAGAAAATCAATTTCACAGGAGGTAGCGCACGAGTACATTCAACAAATGAGCGACGACGCGCGAAGCGTTTCAATAAGGTCCCGTATGCGTTCAAATACCATTCGTCCGATTACGATGAAACTTGGGTGAGATGTTGAGTACACCCTACGGAAGGTTTCTGGCTTAATAAATCGATTTTACAATATGTAGCGCACGAGTAGATTCAGCAAATGAGTGACGGCACGCGAATCATTTCAACAAAGTACCGTATGCGTCCATATACCATTTATCCGATTGCGATGAAACTTTGGTGAATTGTTGTGTACACTTCAGTAAAGGTTTCTGGCTTAGTAAATTCATTTTACAATAGGTAGCGCATGAGTAGATTCAACAAATGTGCGATTGGCGCGAGAATCGTTTCAACAAAGTCCTGTAGGTGTTCATATACCATTTATCCGATTGCGATGAAACTTTGGTGAATTGTTGTGTACACTCTAGGAAAGGTTTCTGGCTTAGTAAATCCAGTTTTTAATAAGTAGCGCATGAGTAGATTCAACAAATGAGTGATGGCATGCGAATCGTTTATAGAAAATCCCGTATGCGTTCATATGTCATTCATCCGATTCCGATGAAACATTGATGAGTTGTTGTGTACACGCCAGGGAAGGTGTTCAACTTGGTAAATCCATTTTACAATATTGGTAGCGCACGAGTAGATGTAACAAATGAGTGACGACGCGCGAAGTGTTCCAAGAAAATCCCGTATGCGTTCATATACTATTCATCGATTGCGATGAAACTTTGATGAGTTGTTGTGTACACTTACGTGAAGCTTTCTAACTTAGTAAATCCATTTCACAGTTGGTAGAGCACGAGTAGATTCAACAAATAAGTGACTGCGCACGAATCATTTAAACAAAATCCCGTATGCGTTATATGCCATTTATCCGATTGCGATGAAACTTTGGAGAGTTGTTGTGCACGCTCTCACGAATGTTTCTAGATTAGTTAATTCATTTTACGATAGTTTAGAGGCAGTTAACAGAAATTGAAAAAAACATTGTGTATCCAAAAGCACTTCAAGAAACGAAGTTACAACACTTTCTTTGATTGGCAGGACAACGTCTGCCGGGTCAGCTAGTATTAGTATAGATTCTCGTTATACGTTAGGTTTGTTGATATCTTAAAGGTCTTATGGATTACATGAGTAATGGTGTATAGGCACGTGTATAAAATTTAGAATAAGTTAACACAAATAACTCAATCTCTATTATATAACAAGTAGTTTCGTGAAGAACTATACAGCCTATTTTCATATATCCTACTAATGTTAATTGCCTCTATCAACATACTAAATTTCAGTTTGATTGCTGTAATAGATTCGAAGATATTGAGAACCGTCTAAATATTCCGGATGGTCGTCATGTTGGATTGTTATATGTATGGGCCATAGAGTCATGTACCTTTAAAGGAAAATTATTGCATAGGTTCATTATTCAAACTTTCACTTCGATCGCATGATTACGAGACAAGAAACAAAAACTTAATTAAAAAATTCGCAAAGCCGCCATCTTGAGGTTATGTAAACAATTGAACTAAATTACATACCAGTGCATTACAATGTGTATAAACATTTGCTGTAGCAAGTTTCATTGCGCTTGGATCATTCAATCGCGAGAAAAGTCTATTTAAAAGTCGTAACTTCGCTTGGCCGCCATGTTGGTTTTGTAGTTACCAGGTTTTCAAAGGTCACATAAGTGAACTTCTAGTAGTACCGTTTATCACCATACAAAATTCCAGGAGATATTGAATGCTGGTGAAATATTTCGCACAGCCGCCATGTTGGATTGGTGAGACATAACAAAATTTGAAGGACACGGTTGGGGTCGCCCGGATTAGTGCTATGAACTTACCGAGTTTCATTGAAATCGCTCCAGCCGTTTAGATTTTATTAGGGACACACACACACACGAATCACACACACGCATACACAGACAGACACACGGACAAAAGGTGATCTCATAAGCCTATTTTTTTTTTTCATAAATGAAAATAGGCTAAAAATGAATGTTACTTGATAGATTGTGTGTGTATATGTCCTTTATACATTCATATACCATTCATCCGATTGCGATGAAACTTCGGTGAGTTGTTGTGTACACTCCAGAGAAGGTGTCTGACTTAGTGAATCTATTTTAAAATATGTAGCTCACGAGTAGATTCAGAAAATGAGTGACGACGCACGAATCGTTTCAACAAAGTTCCGGCTGCGTTCATATACAGGGCGCCAGGAAATATTCTCCACAGTGACTGCCGGCTTCTGCCAGAGCTAGCATCAGCAGTTTAGTTGGCAGCACGGTGTCCTTGAGAGGATGAATCCCACTTGAGTGTGGGCTGTGGGCTGTCGAAATCGTCAGTGTGTATTGCAATAAGCGAGCGTGTTTGTCATCAGCACTTCCAGCATCTGTTATGAATGGCTGTGGTGAGTAAAAAATTTGCTGTTTGTTTGTTTAATACAAGCGACAGTCATGCTGCCAACGTAACTACTGATGCTAGCTCTCGCAGACGCTTGTAGGCACTGCGGAGAACATTTCCTGGCGCCATGTACCATTCATCCGATTGCAATGAAACTTGAGTGAATTGTTGTGTACACTCCAGGGAAGGTTTCTGACTTAGTAAATCCATTTTACACTAGGTAGCGCACGGCTAGTTTCAACAAATGAGTGACGGCGTTTTAGATAACCTATATACTTGTTGTTGTGGACAAAAAGAGAGAGAGAGACAGAGAGAGGCAAACCATTTCACAGAAGCCTACAAGACAAGGCAGAAAAAGCAAGTTTTTTTTTACAAAACCCAGGTAAGATTTTTTGAAATTATATATATATATATATCCTGTTTATTTTTTATTTTTTTTATTTTTTTAATGATAAATCCTGTATATATCATATACCATTCATCCGATTACGATGACATTTTGATGAGTTTTTGTGTACACTCCTGTGAAGGTTTCTGACTTAGTAAATCCATTTCACAGTCGGTAGCGCACGAGTAGATTCAAGAAATGAATGACAGTGCGAATCGTTTCAACTAAGTCCCGTATGCGTTCATATACCATTCATCCGATTGCGATGAAACTTTGATGGGATTTGGTTCTCCCGTGAAGGATTCTGACTTAGTAAATCCATTTTACAATAGGTAGTGCACGAGTAGATTCAAGAAATGAGTGACGGCGCGCGAATCGTTTCAACAAAGTCTCGTATACCATTTATCCGAGGTGATTGTGTATCCAAACGCACTTCAACAAACTAAATTATAACGCCAACACTTTCTTTGATTGGCATTGCAACGCATGCCGGGTACAGCTTGTGTAATTATAAATGAATGTAATTAACAAAAAGAAAATGCACTAGAAACTCTACTTGTAATGTTTACTTATCTTAGTATGGTATCTCGGCGTGTGGCGGGTGGCGAGCCGGGCGACGAGTTGGAGATAGTGTGGATGCAGCAGCAGGGGGAAGAGGAGACAGAAGGAGGGAAGTGGTTGTTACTCCCCTGTCGTCAAATCTTGTTATCGACAACTTGGTACCCCGGGTAATGATAAGAATAAATTGTGTATCGGGAACTCACGATTATAATAATAACAAGCGGACCCATGCGAGAGATCTCGCACGTTCATAAACCACACTTTCCCCAATAGGTTTATAATGAGAGACTTAAGGAGAAAGGTTGTTATGTTTTTATTTCAACCGAATGATTATAGAACACTATTTACATTTCAGTTAGAATTCCAAGTTCTACGTTCCCTAAGTTAAGAAGGCAATCACTGAAAATTGGATCATCATAACACTCACCGGTTATTCGATATTTATGAAATTATACGATTTGAGTATTCATTTTATTGATTTACTGTTTCTAAAATCCATGAACAATGATAAAGGAAACACCTCAGATGTTAAAAAAGAAGACATGAAACAGGCGTCACAGCGGCCAAAATGTGAAGTGCACAGCAATTATAGAGCATATTTTCCTACAGCAACACTATCTGCAAATCGCACACTTCGTACATCCTTTTAAAAGTATTTTTTTAAAGAAATTATAGATATTTCTGAAATTAGAGTGCAATTTTCACTGCTTATGTCTATTCTCTTTCATTTGAATGCTCATTTGACACGATCGGTCGCTTGTGAGCGCCTCAGGAGGGATCTATACTACAGAAATAATAGATATGATGATCATATGGCCTCAGCTACTGTTGGAGCCATTGAGGTGATCTACTCTCCCATTGGACGTTCTGTTTAACATTGCCGTCTAGCAATGGGAACCAGAACTCTGTGGCTAAGATTTAATTATTTTTTAATCACAATATGTGGTACGAGAGGTCTTTTGCGATCCGACATCGTACGACTCGGAGATCCATGGATTTTTGGCATCCTTCAAAATTCGATTTCGTTAGTCGGGAATCGAACTCGGCATCTTGGGGCGGACACTCTACAACTGACTCACCGCGGAAGCTATAACAATATCTATTCTAATATAATTACGCTGAAGAGTTTGTTTGTGTGTTAAAACGCACTAATCTCTGGAACTACCAGTCGGATTCAAAAAGTTCCTTTTGTATATGATAGCCAGGTTCAAGAGGAATAGTTTAGGCTATGTAGCACTATGCTACACCTCTAAGGTACGGTAACCTTAAAGATTGATTTTTGTTCAGTAAGTCGGAAGAACCCGTAGCGTAGCGGTCAGCATGGTTAGCTGCCGCCCCCGGAGGTCCTGGGTTCGATTCCCGGCTCTGCCACGAAATTTGAAAAGTGGTATGACTGGAACGGGGTCTACTCAGCCTCGGGTGGTCCAAATGAGTAGAGGGGGTTCGATTCCCACCTCAACCATCCTCGAAGTGGTTTTCCGTGGTTTCCCACTTCGTCTTCGGGCAAATGCCGGGATGGTACTGTCCCCGTTTACCTGGATAGTAGGCTGTCAGATATCCGCCCCCTCAATCGGATTGCCAACAGTCAATCGCACCGGCTCAGCTACATCAATGAAAATGGCACTGACAGATACTATCGAGATAAGAGCACAGAAGTTCACAGGAAATCATTGTGGAACACACCAAAATAGTCGGGGTTTCATACTTACCGTTACTTACCTCTTAATTATCTCGGGGATTGAGTTGACAACAGGATCACTAAAGTCTGTTCACACAATAACCTCCACCATGACATTTAAAAATGAACCAGAACGAAGACGAGAACTTTGAACTGTACAAAAGCTTTATTTCAAATAAAGGGTAAGATTTTAATAACACAACAAAATAAACGTGGCTATCAGTAGCCCATGTCAATATGACTACGTCCTCCTGTAGGACTTGCAAAATTATCATACAACATGATATAGAACACACTAGCTCCCACGAGCTCCAAATAACGTAATATTCATAACATAATTGGATTGGAAAAGGACGTCAGGGTGTGACATATATAGAGCATTTGGTTTCCTTTTAATAAACATGACAATGGTATTTATAGTCGCAAGGCCGTAGTGTGGACGACCTAGCCCGCTGATAACCAGATGTTGGCACAGCTGTGAGCTACCCTCCAATCTGTTGCATACTGGTCAAATGGACTCCCTTCTCACATGCTACGTTACGTAAGAGTACAGCTTGCTCTCTCAAGCTTTTAAATGTCTACAAGACAACTCACATTTATTTACGCAAATCTTTCAAGTACTTTGCTCACATCCTATTGGATCATTATGTTAATTCCTTAAACTTGTTAAGTTCAATCCAAATGTTTAATTAGCTCTTAAATGTTTATAACAAAATCACATAAATTATTTATAACAATTAGAAATTGTTTATAATATTTGTCAAAGACAATAAAATTATTATAAGCACGCCTTTAACATCACTCTCGTTCCACATTATTTTCAAAAATATTTACAGCAATTATTTACAATATTAACATTTAAATTGTTTAAATTATTAATTTAAGAAATACATTAACCACATGTTCATCCGGTTGGTAATTTTCATAATCGTGATTAATATAATCGACCAATGAAGGTTAGTTATACATATTAATGTCACAATCTGGTTTAATAAAGGTTTTAATAATGATTTGTGACGGTAATCTTCATTCAAAATCTTATCTCAAATTCTTTCAAAACTCGTGTTAATTATAACAGTAAATTCACTTGATTAATTTTCAACGAACTATGACAATCTTACTCCAGCGGAAAATCCTTCGCTAACAAGTTAATGCACAAACTGCATTAAAATTTAGGCCCAAAATTATCATATATTAATCTATATGGCATTAAAAACTTCCACATAACTTACAAAACTTCCACAAATAATTCTTTAATATTACTTCCTGTGGGAACCTCCTTCATATTCAAGGGCATTATACATCAGCGACTTTCAACACGCGCTGCACTAGTGATTATACATTTATAGTTCCACTTAAAAAAATTTATAATCATTAATTGTTTCAAAACTGTTTTTATTTAACCTTCGTGGATTTCATTCATGAACCGAAATGAAGTCAAAACTTGCCAATCACAAACAAATTTAATAGTGAATACGCTTATATACGCCTGTCTGGTCTATCAAACTTTAAGATTAACATCTTAAAAGAAATGTAGTATAAAAATACTATCATCAAATAAAGTGCGACTAAAATGCAAAGTAGTCAAATAGAATCCAATTAGACTGGGCAATGCAAACATCGTTATATAAATCTCTAATTGAGAAAAACTCCTAACAAAAGTTCTTGACTTTAATGCATTCAAAAATTCATTATTGAAGTTAATCTTTCATAAAAGTGTCTATGATGCAATGATCGTTCATAACTGACGATAAATGTCTGTGTTGCAATCAATTCAAATAACGACTAGTATTTCCAAGATCGTCGACAACGTAAGAGATTTTAACGCTCTAAAATCATTTAAATGTTCTTCCTGCTTGATGATGACAGAAAATTGGTCAAAGTAATTAAACTGGGGTAGAATTACTTTAATAAAGTGACACGCTGTCTGAATTTAAATCTGCCATAAAAATCATTAACTTACAGTCAAATCGTGACTACAAAAATATTAATTACTGAAAAATCTAAATATCAGTCTCAACTGATCCAAAATCTTTTAACTATGCCCATGACAGAACAATGTCTTAATAAATCGTCGAAAAAGGCATAACTCAACAAGGTGTACTGAGAATAGGAATCTCAAACAAGAAAATAGGGCAAAAACATGAGGACAAAATATGGGAAAAATGGTTGCTCAAACATTATTAAGAAACTCAAATACAATAAACGTTCACGACTACCTTATCTGCCGATTGACGTTCCAGAGGAAAATTCCCCAAAGAAGACTGCTGATGGATCCATTTCACCAAGTTAAAGCTGAGCTCCATCCTCGAAATAGGAAATAGCACCCTCGGAGAATCGAACTGCTTCCTTCTCCGTGAATCGCTCTGCTCCTCGAAGACGAATAGACATCCTTCCGGCAATAATCTTCTTTGTGAGTCGGGATATCCCTGACCTCTCTTGAAAAATTCCCTGAAGTTCCAGCCGACAATCGTCATGAAGTTTTGTAGAAATTTCCGAAGAAATTATTCATATTGAAAGAGTATGAAATCATTTTCATGGCTGTTCGATGGTATTCAGCCTTTAATCACGAAACATGGGTGTAGATGGTATTCACCGCATGTTCGCTTGTGTGGAATAGCAATTAGCGAAGTTCCATGTTGCTATCTTACTCCGTTGAAATATGTCCCAATTGCATTAAGTCCTTTAGCCTTCCATCTGCTCTTCGGTTGTAGTCATAGAAGAACAAACTGCCGTATTAAATTGCTCCATTATACTGTAGTGTTGTGTAACAAAGCAATCTGAAGTCTTTCTATTCCACTAACAGCGTTAGCCGTGGCGTTGATTCTGGCTATACAATAGTGCTTCTCTTGTGGCGAGATAATCACTTTTGTCAGTCGTATAAAACTGCTAATATCCTTCAAACTAATCGGTCGAAATTGTTCAGCTTTTCTCTATTACTTTATGTAGCACTGCACAATACAATTAGCTTATCGGCGACCGCTAACTGTTCAAAACTAAACTTGTAGAAGCGTTCTAAGGTCCGTCTCAACTTCACCTAGTTTGACATGGATCTCGTTAATATAGTGGCTTCCCCACGCGTTATAAAGATTACTCTTTTCACTACTGTTCACTTCGACGTCTCACTATAATGAATGTATAAGAACAGAACTTTCACAATTATACTTCGATGATCTGAGAATGAGATCTGAGAATGATCGGAGAATGAAAGAGGCTCCTCTCTTCTGCGCAAGCCCTTTTATTAACTTCACGAGGGGCGTTTCCATCCCTTCCAGAGCGTGATACTGCGTCATCGCTAAAAGTTCCAACTTCGTTAATACATGACGGATTTTCAAAATTCAAAAACTGAAAATAAATTTCACCAAAATTCCAAATCAATGCTTTTACTGCAAATGGATTTCCACAATTCTGCATTCCAAAAGTAATAAAGATACCATAGTTTCAGCAATCTCCGTCTTCCTTTAAACTATCGTTGATTGGTTCAAGCCTCCCCTCCAATAGCATAGTTTCTTCCTCAGCAGAATTCCTCGTTTCCTGCGACTGCGTCGTAAATCTTGGAATATTCTCGACTAAATGCTGACGTCACTGAGAATCTCAGCTCAAGTAACCTGCTGGCATAACATTTACGTCATCCGTGCTTACGTCATGACTACCCACGTCATAACCATGACAGCCATAACTTTCATTATATTTTCCAATATAGCCACCGTGGTCTCTACATAATTCAATTACGGGGGCAGTACCTACTGTAAGGCCACGGCCGCCTCCTCCCCTCTTCCTAGCCTATCCATCCCAAATCTTCCCTTCCCATCCCTCATGAGGCCCCTGTTCGCTTTGCAGGTGAGGCCGCCTGGGCGAAGTGCTGATCACACCTCCCCAATTGTATCCACCCCAACCAGATGTTCCAAGCTCCAGGACACTGCCCGTAGAGGCGGTAGTGGTGAGTTCCCTCGCTGAATCCGTGGGAACCACCAACCTAGAGGGTAAATCGACTAAATAAAATAAAAAGTCGGAAGAACAAGCACTCCTGAATAGCTTCAATAATACCTAAGTCTATTGTTGTCAGGCAATGCAGGCTGCATCACGTCGCCCCAACCAGTGTTCTGGTGCAGAATTGCGAGCTGCTTATAAATTGCAGTTACGGGGAGTAATTAGTGTAAAAAAATCTTAGGCCCCTTAAAACAGTTATCATCATGGCAATCGTAGCCTCTATATAAGGGCGATGGTGTTGGTGCAGTGTACTGAGCTTATCAGCTGCAATAAGCGTTGGTGCTTTCCTTGAGCGCTCCAGTTCTGTAGTAGTATTCATTATCATCCATAAAACAAAAAAATCCACCGGGCGAAGCCGGGCACTACTGCTAGTTAATAATAATACTGCATTAACAACACTAGAAATACATTACCTCCTGCTTGAGGTCATCGCCGAATTTGCAGTAGAAAAGCAACTGTATGAATGCTATGCTCACGTACATGAGGTACTTGATCAAGGAGCCAATTTCAACGGTGTTCTGGACAAAAAGAAACAATAAGTTAAGTATTATCATAATTCAATCAAAAATGTACTCAAGTAACCATCTGGCGTGGTACTCGCTTATAGAATGTGAATTACACTTCAGTCGGTCAGCACGCTAATAGGATATTGAGCGGACTTGTAAAACATGACATAAAACATAAATAAGAAGCCGATTACGCAGCAAGAGGTTGAGTACAAAACGAATCCACAAATGGGCCTACAGTATTTGAAAAAGACTTTTTATCAATATGGTTTCATTTACTGACCTATTAAGCTCATCACACATCCACCAATCAACCTAGGGGTCATCAATGAAATACCGTACGTTCGCAAAAATGTCATATAATTTAACTCCCCTCTCCCCATTGTAACACTTAACAAGTCTTGATACCTCCCCATCCAGCCACCCCCTAAGTAATAATAATAATATCGTATGGCCTCGGGTGCCGGGTGCAAGCTTTGTTATTTGACACCCAGAGGGTAGCTTGCATGTCGAATTTCGTTGTACCTTGAAGCACCATGAAAGTCAAGGAGGTTAGATATGTAAGCTCCTTGAACAGTATAGCGCTTTCTACCAGAGAAATGAGGAACTTTGTGATGGCGGAAACTCCCGAGATTAATTTTGCCATTATGAACACGACCTACTGAATTCAAATGGGTTCTTTGACATGCCAACAACGTATGACATGCGCACTCACCCACCTTGGCATTGACCCAGTAAGTGAACGTCCAGAATAAATTAACCTCACCTCCTTTTTTTTCTTCTTCTTCTTGTTCAATGTAACTTATTGCGCAACTCAGCGCATGAAAAAATTCACTTTACAGGCCCGTGCTCCAGCACCAGAAGCAGTAAATATATTTCTGATATCGCGAGAACGCTACATAAGATGGATTTTCCTTCAACGAATCAACCTAAAAATAAGTTGTTTTATTAAAAACATAATTATATGAAAGTGCCAAAAAGAAGTCCATTTAGAATTTGCAAATCGGGGGTAATAACGAAAAAGGAAACTAACAAACGAACCCCGCCCAAATTATCGTACACTTTGGTCATATCCTTGTAAGGACCCCCCAACTTTCGAGCGAAAGTATTTTATGGATGCCGCCCTAGTAATAATCTATACAAAGCATAAAACAATTGTCTCAACTCACCAAAACCCGATATCACGTCCGAATAGAACATAATGTTTAATATTTTTTCCAACAATTTTTTCAAAGGCAAATTCTTCATAAATTTAGTCGTTACAGAGACAAACTAATTGAAAACCCAAAATGTGTCCTTGAACCCCGTTCGCCGTTGTACAACAAAAACTATTTCTAGCCTAACTTGGTGCATAATGGCTTTGCAAGTAAATAAAGAGGAGGGTTCCATTCTCACCTCAGCCATCCTGGAAGTGGTTGTCCGTGGTTTACCCACTTCTGCTCCGGCGAATGGTGGAATGGTTCCTAACTCAAGGTTGCGGCCACCTCCTTTCCAACACTAATCCAAATATACAAATACACTGATAAAACCAACATACAAAAGACGGAATACCTGGAAACCATTCCATCATCAGGATCTATTAAAATTAGTGGTATATTCCTGGCCAAGGTGGACACCTTCCGGTATCTAGGATCCCGGCTGCAAAGTGATCGATGCATCAGTAATGATGTACGAGGAAGGATCAATGCAGCATGGATGCGTTGGAGAGATGTCACAGGGGTTATGTGTGATAAGCAAATACCGTACCAACTTACCAGAAGTCGAAGATCTATCGTGCAGTCATACGACCAGTTGCACTGTATGGCACTGAATGTACATTCTCTCCACGCAATGGAAATGCGGATGCTGCGACGAACAATGAGCATTTCACTGCGAGACCACTTGTATAACGATAATATCAGGCGACAATTTGGCGTGGTCCAAATTCCTGATCAGATGGCTGAACAAAGACTCCGATGGTATGGCCATGTGTTGAGAGCGAGACGTAACACTGCAGTGGATACTGCCCACCAACTGAACGTTGATGAGAGAAGACCAAGAGGAAGGCCCAAACAACGGTGGAAAGACACTATCAACACCGATATGAAAGCTGCAAATCTCCAACCAGAAGATGCAGCTGACCGAGCGAAGTGACGCTCCATGATTCAAAAAGCGAACCCCATCCCAATGGGAAAACGCTAAGAAGAAGAAGAAGAAGAAGAAGAACTGATATAGCCAACACAATAACACAGGTTTTCACACGAATTCCACACACACCCAAAATTACATGGGACTATATGACCGCAATGTCGCAGCCCCTAAATTAAGCAACAACAATGAAATGCTCTACATCCACTTGACAAGAAACGCATAGGAATACAATTTCTTGGTTCTACCGTGAACAATGTACAGACAAAACTTATTAAAATGGATTTTGATTGCTTCTCAACCACATATTTATATTTTAAAAGTTAGCGTCTTCTTTATATTAATATATAAACTACGAACGTGTTGGCCGACTGAAAAGTAATATTAAACAAATGTTTAGTCAAGAGACATATATAAAATATGGCTTCTAATATAGCTACACTATATCTGGTAGTCAAAGGTGGAACTACTTGAGATTGAACTTGTTAGGAGCCCTCGGGCTTTCAATCAAAAATACCCATTTGGCTACAATTCTTAATATAATATAGAAACACTCACTAATGTTACTTGAAAGCACCCCGTGCAGATAATAAAGCAGCTGGAAGCAAACTGAACCATGATAACAGCACTGAAGGCCTTCTGCATCTTCTGGACAGAGCTGTGGAAAGAGCAAAGACAATTTCATTCCTAGAAATGACTTTAGAATGTGACCTTTCATAACTATAAGTGTTCGCATTTGCGAAGGCTACAAAGCCCGTAAATATTAATTTAAATTTTTCTAATGTAACGAGAGAGAAAACGAGAATTCCAGACGTAATTTTGTTATTTCATAACCTATAAGTTTAACATGTGTTCCACGTGTTTACGTAACTTTGTTCTAATTTATATATGCCTTTTTTTCTTCTAAAATACCGGTACTTGTTATATTTATCACTTACTTATTAAGTACAGTATTCACATATTCATGATTGTAAGATACTTTCTTGAAGTGCTGTTACAGTGACATTTCATATGCTATCAGCTGCGCCGAACTATCTCAAATGACAGCCATTATCTGTTTCCTTCACTCTCATTGGTCCACTTCCCAGCTGACCAATCACAGCGCTTCTTCCCATCGAAAGGCCTGGAAGCTTTTCTTTCTGCTATATAAAGAGCTGGATTCTCCATCATCTTTACGAATCGTCCGAATACGTCGGAATAAGTCGGAATACTTCAAGCACTTCGTCTGCCGACTTCGTCAAGGCATGCTGCCTCTGAGGCGACATATTAGTCGCTGACATACTTACTCATGTTTGCTAGTCAAACATTCAGCTCTGCAACTCAGCTCTGGGAGCTGTAAAAACTTCAACTTTACTCAAAACTTCAGCCCGAGTAACTGCAATGCTTTAAACCTACTTGAAGTATTAGGGTCTGGTACCGGTACCCACTTCATTCAATAGTCTCCAGCTATGGAACTTGGCAGTTTTTAAATATCAATTATCTTTTATTCAGTGCAGCATGTGTCTCCACAAGTGTTCAACCAAGTTAAAGAGCTTCGAAATGGTAACAGTTCATACTGATTGCATTTTATTTTCGCTACCTACCCTCATGGTGAGGTATACAGTGTAACAACGATCTTGAGGTTTTCAAATTTCGCTACGGAAGTTCCAGCTATGTTTAACCTAACCAACAAATGGTCTCATCAGGAAATGGATAAGCAATATAATAATGTCATTTAACCTATATGCTTATCGTCAAACTTTAAAACTAATTTCCAACCTTTCAACAGGGCTCTGTTTACAGGCCATACAAACTTTATTATTGAGCGTCACAGCTCATGTTGTGCTGTATAAACTTTTCTCACTTATATTTTTTCAAGGCTGCAATCTTGCCTTTCTTAAACTAAAAGTGTTTTCACGTGTTCTATTTTTCTTTCAACGCATTTTTTGTTTTCCATTTGCTTCACTTGCTTTATGAATGTCCGATTGGATTTCACATAACGACTTGCTTGGCATTTTCTGTCAAAGAGTTATGAGTGCCCTTCTGGCCTCTCTCTTGATACTGCTGCTTCAGGATTTGGCCCCTGAGCGTAATTACCTTTTCAGGTTACCCTTCTTTCTGTAAGTGAATGAGAATTATGTGTTCAATCTTCGCGCACCCTTCTGTTCTTTTCTTCTGAGTCAAGATTTTCTGCCCTGGTTAGGTGTCTCAATCTTCCACAGTTTCTTTCAAACAGCTCGGGCTGAGCCCCCAAGTGTTTGAACGTAGTTCACTTCCTTTTCTAGCCTCTTGTGCTGGAGCTTTCATTTCATCTTGAAGTTGGTTTTAGCTTTTCTTTAGTATCTTGGGTTGAGACCCCAAGTACTAACCCAATCCGTGACAGAGCTATAAAAAGCTTGTTTTTGTGTGAAACTCAAATCAGTTATTCACCTTCCACCAAACTTATTTTCATCATTAATATTTTTTATGAGATTGTTCTTTTATTCAATATACACAGTTTACCTTGTTGTTATTACAAAATATATAAACTCCTGTTACATATTTATAGATGAATTTATTCTGTTGTTATGCCTTCACATGTTTATTGGTAATAAATATCCAAAGTATTTAAGCAACTTGTTCTCTTTCTCTATTGCTCAGTTTACCTTCCATGCTGAAACCTATCTATAGTAATATAATAAAACTGAAGAGTTTGTTTGTGTGTTTAAACGCGCTAATCTCTGGAACTACCAGTCGGATTCGAAAAATTATTTTTGTATATGATAGCCAGATTCAAGAGGAATAGTTTAGGCTATGTAGCATTAGGCAACACTTCCCCAGCATTTAGGCCCTTTGGCACAAATCTACACCGTTTCACCGATCTGAACTAAATGTTACATACTTATCCTTTGGAACCCGACGAGTAACACTGTCTGCTTGAAATTTCGGACAGACCACTCCATCCCTTGCATTTAGGTCCTTTGGCACAAATCTACACCGTTTCACCGATCTGAACCACATTTTGTATACTTAATCCTTAGAAACCTGCGGGTGATACTGCCCACTTTAATTTTCGGACAGACCACTCCATTCCCTGCATTTAAGCCCTTTATCACAAATCTACACCGTTTCTCCTAATTGCACCAAATTTTACATACACTTTGAAACCCTGCTGGTAAAACTGTCCACTTGGTATTTTGGACAACGCTCACCATTCCCTACATTTAGAATAACAGATCGGATAGAATAACAGACAAAATGAAATTGAAAACCATGTATTAAGGCCCTAGAACCATTCATTTCCGTAGTAGTGTAACTGTAAGAGTATTTTAACTGGTCTATTGTTGACTGGCAATTCGGGCTGCATCACGTCGCCCCTACCAGTGTTCTGGTGCAGATTTGCGAAAATAGTTAGATCTTACACAGCTTATAAATTGCAGTCACGGGGAGTAATTAGTGCAAAATGATATCTTAGGCCCCTTAAAGCAGTTATCATCATGAAAATATTATGCCTCTGCATAAGTGCAATGGTGTAGGTGCAGTACATTGAGGTTATCAGCTGCAATGAGCGTTAGTGCTTTCAAATATACCTTCATTTATTCCGAACCTTATCGTTGAGCGCCATGTGGCGATAAATGATACTATTGCTACCTCAGGAGTCAGGAGCACGGGACAGCCGAAGTTTTCCAAAGTGTTCTGATTATTTTCCTACTGCGCTATGCGGCAAAAGTCTGCACTATGGTCTCTACAATTCTAACAGCCAATGAGATATAGGCCCTAGGCAGTGTCTTTTATTTCACTTACTCCTCTTTCTAATCATTTTTTTAATTCGTTGGTAAATTACATGTGTCAGTGCTGTAGTTAGTAAATAGCCGTTAGTAGGAATAAAAGAGCGGTTCTGGCGCAGGGGCTAATGGGCAAGATGGCCGTCGCACGCAACCAGCCTTATGTTATTCTTATGGAGGGGTCATTCAGAGCTGGAGCAGGGGCTAATGGGCAATATGGCCACCACGCCCCGTGGATGGCGTCACAGGGAGAGGTTGGCCGTGTAGCTGCTAAATAGAATATTTATTGTTATTATTATTATTATTATTATTATTATTATTATTAGGTAATTATTGATTGATCATGTACAATCAAGACCAGCCTTATATTATCCACCCCTTGGTGTAGTGGCTAGCATTCTAGGCTGTTACTGTGAAAGCCCGGGTTCGATTCCTGGCTCTGCCAAGAAATTTAATTTCTGGTCTCACGAGTGGAACGGGGTACACTCAGTCTTGTAAGGCAAAAGTGAGAAAAGGCGGGTTTAATTCATACATCTGCCATTCAGCCTAACCCAACTTCATTTAACCTCACCTAACCTAACCTAACTTCAAAGTGAGAGCAAATATGAGAGCAAATGTAACAGCACAAATAATAAACTTAATTATAACCTAACCTAACATAACTTCAAAATCAGAGCAAATGTGAGAGCACACATAATAAACTAAGTTATAACCTAACCTAACTTAAAAGTGCCAGCAAAAAAAAAAAAAAAAAAAATGAGTGCAAAAAGTGTGAGCAAAAAAGTAAGAGCAAATGTGAGAGCACAAATAATAAACTTAGTTATAACCTAACCTAACCTAACCCACAGAAACCACATTTAAATATTTTAGATTTTACATTTTAACATTTTACATTTTAACATTTTAGATTTTTGATTTTACATTTTTTTTTTGTATTTTAGATTTTAGTTTTTTTAGATTTTACATTTTAAATTTAAGATTTTTCGATTTTAGATTTTACATTTTACATTTTCCGAAAAGAGTAAACTACAAGGTCACATACCTAACCTCACTAAACCTAACTTTCCCAAACCTAACTTAAGCTAATCCAAAGGCTAATGCACATACACAAAGTATATAAGGGCACATGCAACTATCCTTATGCTAGTCTTATAGGCTACTGTACAACATGATCACAACAGGGTTTTTTTTTCATTTTGTTGTTTACGCATTTGTCAATTTTCCAATTTCCCATTTTCAGTTTTTTTTAAATGTCAGGTTTAAGTTTTACAATTTCATAATATGGAATCATGGAATTTGCATTTTGTTGTTTACACATTTGTCAATTTTCCAATTTTCCATTTTCAGTTTTTTTATGTCAGTTTTAAGTTTTTCAATTTCATAATATGGAAACATGGATTTTGCATTTTGTTGTTTACACATTTATCAATATTACACAATTTCCCATTTACAGTTTTTAAATGTCAGTTTAAAGTCTTTTCTATTTTATCAATATGGAAACATGGATTTTCCAATTTGTGTTTTACATGTTTATTTTGCATTAGGAGTGGAGATAGGTGGGTAGTAATTAAAAATGTACAAGCAGTGTCCATACAATATTTTTATTTTAAATACATGTACACTATTTACACATAATACATTTTTATATATATTCTTTTTTGTTATAAATTGTACAGATGTTTTTATTTTGTTTTCTATTTTATTTATTTTTTGATTATGAATACCATTTTTTCTTTTTGTGTTTTTCTATTTTTGCAGTGCTATTGTTTTAATTTTATAAATTGAATTGTTTTATGTATTTGCTTGACTCATGCAGAGGATTTTGATATTCAAAACTTAACTCTTTAAGCATGGTCAATGATTGAGTAATGACCATAGGCATATGTACCTATACCATTAGCATCAATCACTCCTTTATCATCACCAGGACACAAAGCAATTTTGTTTAGTCTTATAGATGATATGCCATGTTGTTTAGAAGCGATAATGTTCATAGGTATTCTTTTTACATTGTTTTTCATGACACAATCCTTATAATCTTGAAAGCTTATACAATTTTTGACAACACCTCTGCTAATACCTTTAATCTTTTTGATTTATTTACCATTTATGTCTAATGCATACATTTTAGCTCTAAGTCCAACAAATGCTTTTATAATTTGTCCACAAGCCTCGTCTTTAAATTTCCCCAACGTTTTCTTGTATGATGTAGAGTAACATATGTGATTAGTAGGATAATCTGATATGTCCAGGTGTTCTAGGAAATCCAACTTGTCTTGATATACATCTGGGGTGTTAACCAAATAAATGAACGAGTCAGTATCCATATACATGAGTTTAAGATTGTCCATGCCATAATAGGGTAGCAGGACATCATAGTGGTGGGAATACATGAGAGTTTTAGAAATATCCAGTATACACATTCCAATATATATATAGGCTTATTGAATACAATGTTACGTTTAGCCATGTGGAAAGCAGCTAGGTTAGGACCATAAATTGTTCTGTCAATAAATGTCGGCTTTGCTATTAGCTTTTCTGCCTTTTCGCTGTCAGTCAAAAGACGTATGTCTATTCTTTTATGGATATTTTCCATTGTTTTTCCAAAAATGGCCTTGTTGAATAATTTGTACAGATTTTTCTCTAAATCATTTTTGGCTTGTTTTCGAAGAATGTTATTAAAATCAACGTATGTCTTTTACCAAGGTCTTTGCTTAAACTTTAACACACGATGGATTTTATCAATTTTATTCCATGATCTAAAGCCTGTTTTAATGCCATGTAGTGAACAACATATCGCCTTCGATTTCCAAGATGAGGAATTAGTTTTTTCAGAGACGAATCCTTAGGTTGTGTACACTCTGGTAGGAAAGGTAAATCGTTGTGTAGATCATGAAGATCAGATGGGTAATCAACAACGTCTACAATGTATCCCACAGGATCGTCTTCCTTTAGTTTTTCTAGATCAACAGTATCTGGAGAAACCCACTGAAATCCACCATAAGGAAGGGAGTGGCACAAAGCCCACCCGTATTGGTGGTTTCTCAGAATCATAGGTTTCCATGTATTTATTGTTAGCTTCAGCATACCGATCAGACACTTGGTATATGCCTCCACGTATTCCATACTCGATTAGAAGAATCTGATCGTAATCCTGTAGCAATTCCATTTCAATTCCTGTGTAAAGGAGCATAGCCTCGAAACTTAAACCAGGCGAAGTAAAAAAGTGTGCAGCATCCACTCGGTGTGTTTCTAGTGTTTTGTTTCTAAACGTTTCAAAGCTGTCTGCAAGAAGGAGTACATCTGAAGTTAGGTAGAGGTCACTATATTCCCCTAGAGTTTTAATGTTGAACTGTTTCCAGACATTTTTGGCATGTTCATAGTCTCCTTGACTAACATTTTCTTGACTTAATTTGTTAAAGAATGCCTCTTTTGGAGGTAAACACGTTTCACTTAACTTTTCCCATGAGTCAATGTAGTCATAACAAAATACCCCTTTGCGAGTCATGAGCATTGCATTTTCTTTTCCAAAGTACTTGTCTGTTTCAGGGTATGATGTTAAGTTGGAAACTAAGTTTTCCAAACTACTCGGCATTAACCGAAACGTATCCACAAATCTAAGCTTAACATTTCCTACGTATTTGGTAAAGGAAATGTACTTTTCTTAGGAGTTAGCGATAACATCCATCTCTCAGTAGTACACTCCAATTGCTTTACAATGAAATTTGCGTGGTAGCCACTCATATTATGTAGACGCACAGGAACGGGGTTGCGTGTTTTACACCTCAAATTGCAGTTAGGGGCGTGGTGGCTCAGCGGTCTAGCTGTATGCCTCTCACCAAGGCGGTCCGGGTTCGATTCCCGGTCAGTGCATGTGAGATTTTCGAAGTGAAATGCCATGTCCTGTGGTTCGGATTCCACGTAAAAAGGAGGTCCCGTGGCTCATAATCACAAGATTCAGGTCACGTAAAACTACAATCTTCCTTTTTAAATTGCAGTTATTGTGAGCACTTCCACGGTATTCCCCTGTAATACGGCAGTGGTCTCGAACTTTCCAGTCCTGTTGGGTAAATGGTTTTTGACACAAATAACAGGTTTCAGAACATTGGAACTTTGCTTCTTGAGCCTGAGTTAAGGCCTTTGGAACATTTAAGCTGTAATGGCGATCAATTTTATTAGCTAGTGAGATCAAACAATCCATAAACTTTTCTGCTGCGTCAGGCCCACGATAAATAACAGGTTGGCTTGAAAGATTTGTCTTTATGTGTTCCACAGCAGGTGAGGGTTTAAAGTATATACCAAAGCTCATAGGAACATGACTCTGGTATGGCACTGTATAACTTGCCTCAGGATTAGGTAGACATGTTTGATAGGGTAAGAGTATACTTTCAAAATCTGCATAGATAACGTAAGGTATTCTCAGCATTTTTTCAAAATTTAAGAATTTGACAATGGGGCTTTTAATGGGCATTTCAACCCTAGCAATGTCATGCTGGACACACAAAGCTCTATGTTCCTTCAATTTTTCCATTCCTTGTTGTCCATATCTATTATCAAAGTGTGTAAAACACCGTTTACACGTATATATCTTATGTTCATAGCGGGTAATCTGATGTCTTACTAGTTGATCAAAATCTTTGATAAAGACATAGTGGTTTTGGCCGGATGATCAACTTAGCAGAAGGAGGTCGCGATGGTCTTGCAGCTCTTGATCCACAACCTTCAGAGGGAACAATTTGTTGTCTTGTTCCAATCCAAATACATTAATGGATATATCGTTGGCTTATTCAAATTTGGGAATGTCAGCTAATAATGTAGGAAATGATATTACAGAAAAATCATACTTGTTTTCTAGGTCCTTGTATTTACTAATGCGTTCAGCATCCTTTTTAACCAGTTTTGCTAAAATGGCATACATAAAACACTTTTCATCATTCAAATTTTCAGGATTAATGCAGGCTTTTCTTGCTTTTATAGCTGCTGGTAATGGAATATATGTGCTGCCACGCAAGGGATTGTACTTATTTATTTTCAATCGTACTCCTTCCACTGCTAACAAAGCCCAATTACTGCCTTTTAGCTCAGATTTTTCCATTTCCATAGTTAACTTTGTAAATTGTGTTTCCAAGAAACTACTCAAGTCTGTTTCCAAAAATAGGGCCTGATTTCTTGTTTTAAAAGCACGATATGTAATTTCATTGGTAGATGTATGAATGAATCTACATTCTTCCACAAGATTAACTTTTATCGACTTGTGCATTGCTAGTTCTTTCTGCATAGCTTGTATTTTTTGCTGTTTGGACTCTTTAAGGTATGAATTTAAATCCTTGCACGTATCGCAACGAATGAAATAGGATTTAAGTCGACCTTGAAAAGATGTCTCATATTCAATAAGTCCATTTTTGTCAGGGACCAATGGCAGTAAGTAATGTTTTGTAGGCTCAGATTTTTGTCTTTTAGCTGCTGACACAACATTACAACATTCTTCATGACGACATCCATTGTAGGCATTTTTGAATTTATTGCCAAACGTTTTACACTCATGAAATTCCCCACACGAAACTTCATGATGCTTCCTATGATAGTCCCGATGAAAAGTTTTTCCACACTCTTTGCACATATAGCTAGGAATGGGTTCTTCCATTACGAATGTTGATTTCTGCAAACAACTGCTTACTGCGTATCACAGGGCTAGAGGTTGGTCGGTGAGACGGTCGTTCACGATGTGAACACCATGAGGAGTAGTAGTCAACTGGTGATATTCTTGTTAAGGGTCCTCTAATATACCCCTAGTCTAGACCGACAGCTCTTTACAGCGTATGAGAAGGCTGTAGACTGGACAGTGAGACGGTCTTTCACGATGTGAACACTGTAACAAGTAGTAGTCAACTGATTATATACTTGCTAAGGGTTCTCTAATATACAATAGTCAAGACCAACAGCTACTTACTGTGTAGTACAAGGCTGTACAATAGTTATTTTGACAATCTTTCACGATGTGGTCTCTGTGAATGGTGGTAGTCAACTGATGATATTCTTGCTAAGGGTCCACTAATATACCCCTAGTTAAGGGTTACAGCTGCTCACTGCTTATGACAAAGCTAAAGACTGGTTGTTTCAACGGTCTTTCCCAATGTAAACACTGCGACAGGTAGTAGTCAACTGAAAATATTCTTACACCATACTCAAGGTTATCAGGTACTTACTGCTTATCAAAAGGCTGTACACTCATGTGTTAGACAGTTTTTTTTGCTAAAGGCCCTCTATATTCCCTACACAAGGCTATACATGTTAGTTATAAACACTTAGTGGTTAATTGTATAATAAATGTTAGTACACAGCATATACGAGCACGTTTTCACTCGGTAAAACTTTACCAAATAGTCAAATGCGACACGCAAAGTATGTTGCCGCTATCTAGCGGTGACTATGAGAACTACTTGAACGACCAGCATGCTACCTAGCGCTCCATTTCAACACTCGCTCACTGAACGACCAGCATGCTATCTAGCGGTCGATATCAATACTCACTCAACTACCAGCCTGCTACCTATCGGTCAATATAACAACTCACTCAACTACCAGCATGCTACATGGCTTTTTTTCGTCAGTTTTTTGTTGGCTTTTTTGTTGGCTTTTGTTGGCTTTTTTTGGCTTTTGTTGCCTTTTGTTGGCTTTTGTTGGCCTTTTTGTTGGCTTTTGTTGACTTTTGTATTAGCTCTTTCATATTTGCTCTTGCTTGTGGGGGCTTATTTGGTCTTGGAAAGTATGTCAGTCCTTTTTTATGGCTGCATAATATTTACAGCCATGTTTGTAAGCAGCAGCAACAACGACAACAACAACACACAAAATTTAAAAAAATACTCTAAGGTTTATCAATGACTCTCAACTCTTACACTTACCTCTATCCCATGCCTAGTCAAAAAAATAGTGTATTTTTCAAATTTTTCAAAAAAGATTTGGAAAGTAGGCTGGCTATATCATTGAACAAAAAATCCTAAAAAGACATATGTTAACTCCAACACCAACCTCTATACCACTCTCAGACCAAAAATAGTGTACTTTTCAAATTTTCCAAAACGTATTTCCAAAATGGGGTATATTTCCAAAATTAGGAATCTTACAAAAACGTTTGTCTGACGTAAATCAATGGTCTTTACCCTCTCTATCCCCATACCGAGTCTCAGGTCTCTAGGTCAACAAAATTAAAATTTTGAAAATGGGCTATATTTCCAAAATTAGGAATTCTACTAAAAGGTTTGTCTGACGTAAATCAATGGTCTTTACCGCCACTACCCCCATACTAAGTTTCAGATCTCTAGGACAAAACAAAATTAAATTTTTAAATGAGTTATATTTCCAAAATTAGGAATTCTACAAAAATGTTTGGTTCACATAAATCAATGGTCATTACCTCTTCTAGCACCATACCAAATTTCAAGTTTCTAGGACAAAAGAAAATTATTTTTGAAAAATGGTCACTATTTTGGAAACTAGGAATTCTACAAAAAAGTTTGTTTAACATAAATGAAAGGTCTCTATCCCCTCTACCTGTAAACCAAGTTCCAGGTCTGTATGACAAACATGAAAAACGTTCAACTGGGAAAGTAGGTGATTTTTCATAAAACCAAACATTCTAAAAAGTATTCTATGGGCTTAAAAGAATGGCCTCTATGTCCTTTATTTTTGTATATTTTTTATTTTTTACATTTTTTTGAAGAACGTTCAATTTTGAAATTTTTATATTTTGGAAACTAAAGAGTTTACAAAAATTTTGTTTGAAATAAATGAATGGCCCTGACCCCATCTACCACCAAAATAAATTTCAAGTCGCTTGGACAAAAAATAACAGTAGGTTAGTAGGAGGGGTTCTGTTTTACTTGACGTGGACGCCATGTTGGTTTGTTGGGCACAGACACGTCAAGTGGGGCAGAACCCCTCCTACTAACGAACTGTTATTTCTTTTGTCCTAGCGACTTAAAATTTATTTTGGTGGTAGATGGGGCCAGGGCCATTCATTTATTTCAAACAAAATTTTCGTAAACTCTTTAGTTTCCAAAATATAAAAAATTCAAAATTGAACGTTTTTCAAAAAATGTAAAAAAAAATATTATAAAAAATAAAGGACATAGAGGCCATTCTTTTAAGCCCATAGAACACTTTTTAGAATGTTTGGTTTTATGAAAAATCGCCTACTTTCCCAGTTGAACGTTTTTCATTTTTGTCATACAGACCTGGAACTTGGTTTACAGGTAGAGGGGATAGAGACCTTTCATTTATGTTAAACAAACTTTTTGTAGAATTCCTAGTTTCCAAAATAGTGACCATTTTTCAAAAATAAATTTCTTTTGTCCTAGAGACTTGAAATTTGGTATGGTGCTAGAAGAGGTAATGACCATTGATTTATGTGAAACAAACTTTTTTGTAGAATTCCTAATTTTGGAAATATAATTCATTTAAATATTAATTTTGCTTTCATCCTAGAGATCTGAAACTTAGTATTGTGGCAGAGGCGGTAATGACCATTGATTTACGTCAGACAAACTTTTTTGTAGAATTCCTAATTTTGGAAATATAGCCCATTTTCAAAATTTTAATTTTGTTGACCTAGAGACCTGAGACTTGGTATGGGGATAGAGGGGGTAAAGACCATTGATTTACGTGAGACAAACGTTTTTGTAAAATTCCTAATTTTGGAAATATAAGCCCATTTTTATTTTTTATTTTTGTTGTCCTAGAGACCTGCGACTTGGTACGGCGGTAGAGGGGGCAAAGGCCATTAATTTATATCAAACAAACATTTTTGTAAACTTTTTAATTTTGGAAATATACCCCATTTTGGAAATATGTTTTGGAAAATTTGAAAAGTACACTATTTTTGGACTGAGAGTGGTATAGAGGTAGGTGTTGGAGTTAACATATGTCTTTTTAGGATTTTTTGTTCAATGATATAGCCAGCCAACTTTCCAAATCTTTTTTGAAAAATTTGAAAAATACACTATTTTTTTGACTAGGCATGGGATAGAGGTAAGTGTAAGAGTTGAGAGTCATTGATAAACCTAAGAGTTTTTTTGAATTTTGTGTGTTGTTGTCGTTGTTGTTGTTGTTGCTGCTGCTTACAAACATGGCTGTAAATATTATGCAGCCATAAAAAAGGGCTGACATACTTTCCATGATCAAATAAGCCCCCACAAGCAAGAGCAAATATGAAAGAGCTAATAAAAAGCCAACAAAAAAGCCAACAAAAGCCAACAAAAAAGCCAACAAAAAACTGACAAAAAAAGCCAAGTAGCATGCTGGTAGTTGAGTGAGTTGTTATATTGACCGATAGGTAGCAGGCTGGTAGTTGAGTGAGTATTGATATCGACCGCTAGATAGCATGCTGGTCGTTCAGTGAGCGAGTGTTGAAATGGAGCGCTAGGTAGCATGCTGGTCGTTCAAGTAGTTCTCATAGTCACCGCTAGATAGCGGCAACATACTTTGCGTGTCGCATTTGACTATTTGGTAAAGTTTTACCGAGTGAAAACGTGCTCGTATATGCTGTGTATTAAAATTTATTATACAATTAACCACTAAGTGTTTAGAACTAACATGTATAGCCTTGTATAGCCTTTAGCAAAAAAAAAGACTGTCTAACACATGAGTGTACAGCCTTTTGATATGCAGTAAGTACCTGATAACCTTGAGTATGGTGTAAGAATATTTTCAGTTGACTACTACTTGTCGCAGTGTTTACATTGTGAAAGACCGTTGAAACAACCAGTCTTTAGCTTTGTCATAAGCAGTGAGCAGCTGTAACCCTTAACTAGGGGTATATTAGTGGACCCTTAGCAAGAATATCATCAGTTGACTACCACCACTCACAGAGACCACTTCGTGAAAGATTGTCAAAACAACTATTGCACAGCCTTGTACTACACAGTAAGTAGCTGTTGGTCTTGACTATTGTATATTAGAGAACCCTTGGCAAGTATATAATCAGTTGACTACTACTTGTTACAGTGTCCACATCGGGAAAGACCGTCTCACTGTCCAGTCTACAGCCTTGTCATACGCTGTAAAGAGCAGTCGGTCTAGACTAGGGGTATATTAGAGGACCCTTAACAAGAATATCACCAGTTGACCACTACCTCTCATGGTGTTCACATCGTGAAAGACCGTCTCACCGACCAACCTCTAGCCCTGTGATACGCAGTAAGCAGCTGTTTGCAGAAATCAACATTCGTAATGGAAGAACCCATTCCTAGCTATATGTGCAAAGAGTGTGGAAAAACTTTTCATCGGGACTATCATAGGAAGCGTCATGAAGTTTCGTGTGGGGAATTTCATGAGTGTAAAACGTTTGGCAATAAATTCAACAATGCCTACAATGGACGTCGTCATGAAGAATGTTGTAATGTTGTGTCAGCAGCTAAAAGACAAAAATCTGAGCCTACAAAACATTACCTACTGTCATTGATCCCTGACAAAAATGGACTTATTGAATATGAGACATCTTTTCAAGGTCGACTTAAATCCTATTTCATTCGTTGCGATACGTGCAAGGATTTAAATTCATACCTTAAAGAGTCCAAACAGCAAAAAATACAAGCTATGCAGAAAGAACTAGCAATGCTCAAGTCGATAAAAGTTAATCTTGTGGATGAATGTAGATTCATTCATACATCTACCAATGAAATTACATATCGTGCTTTTAAAACACGAAATCAGGCCCTATTTTTGGAAACAGACTTGAGTAGTTTCTTGGAAACACAATTTACAAAGTTAACTATGGAAATGGAAAAATCTGAGCTAAAAGGCAGTAATTGGGCTTTGTTAGCAGTGGAAGGAGTACAATTGAAAATAAATAAGTACAATCCCTTGCGTGGCAGCACATATATTCAATTACCAGCAGCTATAAAAGCAAGAAAAGCCTGCATTAATCCTGAAAATTTGAATGATGAAAAGTGTTTTATGTATGCCATTTTAGCAAAACTGGTTAAAAAGGATGCTGAACGCATTAGTAAATACAAGGACCTAGAAAACAAGTATGATTTTTCTGTAATATCATTTCCTACATTATTAGCTGACATTCCCAAATTTGAATAAGCCAACGATATATAAATTAATGTATTTGGATTGGAACAAGACAACAAATTGTTCCCTCTGAAGGTTGTGGATCAAGAGCTGCAAGACCATCGCGACCTCCTTCTGCTAAGTTCATCATCTGGCCAAAACCACTGCGTCTTTATCAAAGATTTTGATCAACTAGTAAGACATCAGATTACCCGCTATGAACATAAGATATATACGTGTAAACGGTGTTTTACACACTTTGATAATAGATATGGACAACAAGGAATGGAAAAATTGAAGGAACATAGAGCTTTGTGTGTCCAGCATGACATTGCTAGGGTTGAAATGCCCATTAAAAGCCCCATTGTCAAATTCTTAAATTTTGAAAAAATGCTGAGAATACCTTACGTTATCTATGCAGATTTTGAAAGTATACTCTTACCCTATCAAACATGTCTACCTAATCCTGAGGCAAGTTATACAGCGCCATACCAGAGCCATGTTTCTATGAGCTTTGGTATATACGTTAAACCCTCACCTGCTGTGGAACACATAAAGACAAATCTTTCAAGCCAAACTGTTATTTATCGTGGGCCTGACGCTGCAGAAAAGTTTATGGATTGTTTGATCGCAATAGCTAACGAAATTGATCGCCTTTACAGCTTAAATGTTCCAAAGGCCTTAACTCAGGCTCAAGAAACAGAGTTCCAATGTTCTGAAACCTGTTATTTGTGTCAAAAACCATTTACCCAACAGGACTGGAAAGTTCAATACCACTGCCGTATTACAGGGGAATACCGTGGAAGTGCTCACAATAACTGTAATTTGAGGTGTAAAACACGTAACCCCGTTCCTGTGTTTCTACATAATATGAGTGGCTACGACGCAAATTTCATTGTAAAGCAATTGGGGTGTACTACTGAGAGAGTGGATGTTATCGCTAACTCCAAAGAAAAGTACATTTCCTTTACCAAATACGTAGGAAATGTTAAGCTTAGATTTGTGGATACGTTTCGGTTAATGCCGAGTAGTTTGGAAAACTTAGTTTCCAACTTAACATCATACCCTGAAACAGACAAGTACTTTGGAAAAGAAAATGCAATGCTCATGACTCGCAAAGGGGTATTTTGTTATGACTACATTGACTCATGGGAAAAGTTAAGTGAAACGTGTTTACCTCCAAAAGAGGCATTCTTTAACAAATTAAGTCAAGAAAATGTTAGTCAAGGAGACTATGAACATGCCAAAAATGTCTGGAAACAGTTCAACATTAAAACTCTAGGGAAATATAGTGACCTCTACCTAACTTCAAATGTACTCCTTCTTGCAGACAGCTTTGAAACGTTTAGAAACAAAACACTAGAAACACACCGAGTGGATGCTGCACACTTTTTTACTTCGCCTGGTTTAAGTTTCGAGGCTATGCTCCTTTACAAAGGAATTGAACTGGAATTGCTACAGGATTACGATCAGATTCTTCTAATCGAGTCTGGAATACGTGGAGGCATATGCCAAGTGTCTCATCGGTATGCTGAAGCTAACAATAAATACATGGAAACCTATGATTCTGAGAAACCACCAATACGGGTGGGCTATGTGCCACTCCCTTCCTTATGGTGGATTTCAGTGGGTTTCTCCAGATACTGTTGATCTAGAAAAACTAAAGGAAGACGATCCTGTGGGATACATTCTAGACGTTGATGTTGATTACCCATCTGACCTTCATGATCTACACAACGATTTACCTTTCCTACCAGAGTGTACACAACCTAAGGATTCGTCTCTGAAAAAACTAATTCCTCATCTTGGAAATCGAAGGCGATATGTTGTTCACTACATGGCATTAAAACAGGCTTTAGATCATGGAATAAAATTGATAAAAATCCATCGTGTGTTAAAGTTTAAGTAAATACCTTGGTTAAAGGCATACGTTGATTTTAATAACAACCTTCGAAAACAAGCCAAAAATTATTTAGAGTAAAATCTGTACAATTTATTCAACAAGGCCATTTTTGGAAAAACAATGGAAACTATCCGTAAAAGAATAGACATACGTCTTGTGACTGACAGATAAAAGGCAGAAAAGCTAATAGCAAAGCCGACATTTATTGACAGAACAATTTATGGTCCTAACCTAGCTGCTTTCCACGTGGCTAAACGTAACATTGTATTCAATAAGCCTATATATATTGGAATGTGTATACTGGATATTTCTAAAACTCTCATGTATTCCCACCACTATGATGTCCTGCTGCCCTATTATGGCATGGACAATCTTAAACTCATGTATATGGATACTGACTCGTTCATTTATTTGGTTAAAACCCCAGATGTATATCAAGACAAGTTGGATTTCCTGGAACACCTGGACACATCAGATTATCCTACTAATCACATATGTTACTCTACACCAAGCAAGAAAACGTTGGGGAAATTTAAAGACGAGGCTTGTGGACAAATTATAAAAGCATTTGTTGGACTTAGAGCTAAAATGTACGCTTTAGACATAAATGGTAAAGAAATCAAAAAGATTAAAGGTATTAGCAGAGGTGTTGTCAAAAATTGTATAAGCTTTCAAGATTATAAGGATTGTGTCATGAAAAACAATGTAAAAAGAATACCCATGAACATTATCGCTTCTAAACAACATGGCATATCATCTATAAGACTAAACAAAATTGCTTTGTGTCCTGGTGATGATAAAAGAGTGATTGATGCTAATGGTATAGGTACATATGCCTATGGTCATTACTCAATCATTGACCATGCTTAAAGAGTTAAGTTTTGAATATCAAAATCCTCTGCACGAGTCTAGCAAATACATAAAACAAATCAATTGATAAAATTAAAACAATAGCACTGCAAAAATAGAAAAACACAAAAAGAAAAAATGGTATTCATAATCAAAAATAAAATAAAATAGAAAACAAAATAAAAACAACTGTACAATTTATAACAAAAAAGAATATATATAAAAATGTATTATGTGTAAATAGTGTACGTGTATTTAAAATAAAAATATTGTATGGACACTGCTTGTACATTTTTAATTACTACCCACCTATCTCCACTCCTAATGCAAAATAAACATGTAAAACACAAATTGGAAAATCCATGTTTCCATATTGATAAAATAGAAAAAACTTTAAACTGACATTTTAATAACTGTAATTGGGAAATTGTGTAATATTGATAAATGTGTAAACAACAAAATGCAAAATCCATGTTTCCATATTATGAAATTGAAAAACTTAAAACTGACATAAAAAACTGAAAATGGAAAATTGGAAAATTGACAAATTTGTAAACAACAAAATGCAAATTCCATGATTCCATATTATGAAATTGTAAAACTTAAACCTGACATTTTTAAAAAACTGAAAATGGGAAATTGGAAAATTGACAAATGCGTAAACAACAAAATGAAAAAAAAAACCCTGTTGTGATCATGTTGTACAGTAGCCTATAAGACTAGCATAAGGATAGTTGC
The DNA here is from genome assembly GCA_946902985.2 of Meconema thalassinum. NCBI lineage: Eukaryota > Metazoa > Arthropoda > Insecta > Orthoptera > Tettigoniidae > Meconema > Meconema thalassinum. The sequence continues at coordinate 594,465,775 of OX336388.2, read as the reverse complement.
ATGTGCCCTTATATACTTTGTGTATGTGCATTAGCCTTTGGATTAGCTTAAGTTAGGTTTGATAAAGTTTGGTTTAGTGAGGTTAGGTATGTGACCTTGTAGTTTACTCTTTTCGGAAAATGTAAAATGTAAAACCTAAAATCAAAAAATCTTAAATTTAAAATGTAAAATCTAAAAAAACTAAAATCTAAAATACAAAAAAATCAAAAATGTAAAATAAAAAATCTAAAATGTTAAAATGTAAAATGTTAAAATGTAAAATCTAAAATATTTAAATGTGGTTTCTGTGGGTTAGGTTAGCTTAGGTTATAACTAAGTTTATTATTGTGCTCTCACATTAGCTCTTACTTTTTTGCTCACACTTTTTGCTCTCTCTCTCTTTTCTTTTTTTTTTGGCTGGTACTTTTAAGTTAGGTTAGGTTAAGTTAGGTTAAGTTAGGTTAGGTTAGGTTATAACTTAGTTTATTATGTGTGCTCTCACATTTGCTCTGGTTTTGAAGTTAGGTTAGGTTAGGTAAGGTTAGGTTAGGTTAGGTTTTAACTAAGTTTATTATTTGTGCTGTCACATTTGCTCTCATATTTGCTCTCACTTTGAAGTTAGGTTAGGTTAGGTTAGGTTAGGCTAGGTTAGGTTAGGTTAGGTGAGGTTAAATGAAGTTGAGTTAGGCTGAATGGCAGAGGTATGAATTAAAACCTGCCTTTTCTCACTTTTGCCTTACAAGACTGAGTGTATCCCGTTCCACTCGTGATACCAGAAATTAAATTTCTTGGCAGAGCCAGGAATCGATCCCGGGCCTTCTCAGTAACAGCCAAGAATGCTAGCCACTACACCAAGGGGTGGATAATATAATGCTGGTCTTGATTGTACATGATCAATCAATAATTACCTAATAATAATAATAATAATAATAATAATAATAATAATAATAAATATTCTATTTAGCAACTACACGGCCAACCTCTCCCTCTGATGTCATCCACGGTCTCGGGGCGTGGTGGCCATATTGCCCATTAGCCCCTGCGCCAGCTCTGATGACCCCTCCATAAGAATAACATAAGGCTGGTTGCGCGCGGCGGCCATCTTGCCCATTAGCCCCTGCGCCAGAACCGCTCTTTTATTCCTACTGCCGTTTCCCTATTCATTATTATTATTATTATTATTATTATTATTATTATTATCATCATTACGGGAAAATGACCTGAATGTTACGACCATTATACTGCACTACTTTTCTGTTAGTTTATTATCATGTGCCAGTTCTGTAGTAGTATTCATTATCATCCATAAAACAAATAAATCCACCGGGCGAAGCCAGGCACTACTGCTAGTTTTTCATAAAGTTCAACTTAATCTTAACTCCAACCACTTTTTGAGGGTTCTCTCCAATACGGGAGGTCTTAAATCGACCGATCCTTACCAATAAGAGTTGAAAATGAGGCCACCATACTGAGTATGTGCGCTAAATGACTGCACCTCAGCGGTACGTGCATGCGGAAAATCCATTGCCAACTGCTAGGTTCAATGCATTATGAAGAAGCGCACTATGTATTAACTTTAAGCTCGACTATTCAGACATCTGCTTAACCGTGGCACCTAGAACTGCATCCATACAATAGCGGATCATCGTATTTCGACACATTCTTGCGCACATGTTTGTAAGTGAATAACGTACTTTCCCCTATGTTGTATATATAAATAGTTTTTATTTATAAGATACATTACTGGATATACTTAAATATAATTTCAGTTCATAGCTAAAATTTACCTCTTATGATTTATTTTGACAAGTTTTTCCCATATAGGAGAATGGAAATTTACTTCTGCCATACAGGAACTATTTCATTGTTAAAATCAAATGAAACCACTGATGTGATGTACAGCGTACTGGTATGGCAAAGAATCCAGCAGACAATCAATCACAGTGTAGTGTTGAGTAGTCAATACGGTTATCAAATGCTAGAAACCGAACTGACTCTTATTGATGGCACAAAACTATATTACCGTAGTTATTTCTTCACTTTGAAAAAGAGTGTCCAAGATACCATGTTTGTTTCTCAAGCATGGCTGATGCTTGAAACGATGCTTCACACTGTTTTTGACTTTAGATGTACCGTAATGTTTAAAGTTATGGAGTGTTATTCGGACAATGGTCAATGTTTTATTGACAATGCTCACTCACCTTGCGAATTATTGTCTGAACCACACATAATAACAATAAAATAAATGATTGAAAAATGTGAGTATGAACTAATACTAACTCTACTCTATTTAATTGTAAAACAAGTTAGGAATTAAACAGAAAACACTAGCCTATTTTGTTTTGTAAATTAACTTGATTTAATAAAAAAACTCAAACGCAATTGTTTATCAAATGAAGTACCATAGATACAAACTACTGCTAATTCAATGTCTGTGCTAAAAACAAAGGCGGGATTTGTAAAATTATTATTAAAGAGGTCTATCCAGTCGATCAACTCAAATTTGTGTTGACCGTCTGAAAATATTTCTTTAATAGAACTAGGCAACACTGAAAAATGACTTCTATCATTTCAATTTGTTTGTAAAAGGAACAAACACTCAGTTATGTGTGATATAGCATAATGATGAACTAAAACTAAGTAGAAGCCATATGTTCGCATAAACTAATACATACGTCAACGTAATTGCTTGTAAAATAAGTTCATAAAATCTGATATTTAGCCTAACCTAATTTTAATACAGGTTACGAATGAAGGAAGGAAGCTTTTAGTTTTACGTTACCATTAATATCGCAATCATAAGCAACGGGACCTCCATTTTTACGTTGAATACGAACCACAGGACGTACTATTTTTACGAATGAACTAGAAACTTACTCCAACTTAATTGTTTGTGAACAGAAATAATTTATTAAACGTGAACTAAAATTAATCATAACCTATCTGTTTCAATAATATTAATAATAAAAATAATAATAACTTAAATTTTATTAAATACTAATAATATACACTTTGTGCTATGACTCAAGAATCTGACGGCAAATCCAGTTCAGATTATCTGTGAAACATGTTAATTATTTAAAAAACATACAGTAATAATATAGGCTGTATTTCAATACAACAGTGCATGCGAAAGAACTGGTAGAAACATTTGTTGTTACATAATTTTTCTTTTAAGCATATATACATATACAATAATAATAATAATAATAATAATAGTAATGAACAATTGATCAAAGACTTCAAGCATGGCACCGATGGAATTCTAAAAAATCAGAAATCAATTGGCAGTACTTCCTCCAAATTCAAAAACAAACATCTAAAACCATTAGAACAGAAAGGCGTAAATATGAACATGCCAGAATGGAGGGAATTGATGAAGACTTCAGGAACAATAACACAAGAAACTATTACAAGGAGTTTAAAGACGAACTCCAAAATTATAAACCCCCTCAGCTTATGCTTCAAACGTCCAGTTGAGACACTAGAAACAAATAACAAAGACAACTGCAAACTTCTTGCATACTACTTTCAAACGTTGCTGAATTGCGAAAGTCCCAACGACCAACTTGCTTTTGAGAAACACACATCAAATCCGGACTCAGCACCCCCAACATTGGAAAAATTTAAACGAATAATTCGGAATTTGAAAGATAACAAAGTACCAGGAGAATATGTAATAACTGTAGAAATGTTAAAAAGAGGTAGTAATAAATTGGCCTTAATCATCCACGAAATATTACAGGATATCTGACGTGAAGAGAATATACCCAAAGAATGGAAGTGCGCATTGAATCACCCACTTCATAAGAAAGGGGCCAAATCGGTAATGGACAACTACAGAGGAGTTTATCTACTGTCAATCGTCTATAAAATCCTCTCGAAAGCTGTGCTCAGTAGGTTGGAAAAACAAACTGAGCACTTAATAGGCGAACATCAGGCAGGAGTTCGGAAAGGGAGATCGTGTGAAGAGCAGATTTTAAACCTCAAAACCCTTCTTCAAATTCACAAAACCAGACAAACAGCAGTCACATTTGTTAACTTCAAAAAGATAAATGACTCTGTAGACCGACTGACAGTGTTGGACGTTTTAGAGGAATTCCAAATTGACAAGAATATAAGGGAATTGATCAAGAAAACGCTGACTGACACAACATCGAAAGTAATATATTTAGGAGAGATTTCAGACCCATTTGAACTCAACACGGGGGTTAGGCAAGGCGATGGGTTATCTCTATTACTGTTTAATTTAGTCCTGAAAACAAAAAGCGATTAAAATATTAAGAACAAGTAGTTCCGTGAAGAACTATACAGCCTATTTTCATATGTCCTGCTCATGTTAATTGTCTCTATCAACATAAAAAAAATCAGTTTAATTGCTGTAACAGATTCGTAGATATTGAGAACCGTCTAAATATTTCATATGGTCGCCAGGATGGATTTTTATTTTTTTACTATTACATTAAGATTATTGTGTACGGGTGGTATTCAAACTTCAATCGCATGATTAGAACACAAGAAGTAAAAACGAGATTTTAAAAGTACGCACACCAGCCATCTTGTGATTATGCAAACAATTGAAATAAATTACATGCCAGTGGATCAACATTTGTATAAGCATTTAACGTGCAACGTTTCACGGCACTCGGATAGTTAATTCGCGAGAAACGTCTATTTAAATATTTATACTTCGCGTCGCCGCCATGTTGGATTTGTGCTCACCAGGTTACTGAAAGTCCTATAGGTGAACATATGTTCATAGTCTCTATGAACATAAAAAAAAACAGTTTGGTTGCTGTAAAAGATTCATATATATTGAGAACCGTCTAAATATTTCGGAAGCTCGCCATTTAGGATTGTTATATGTATAGGCCATAGAGTTATGTACCATTCAAGGACAATTATTGCCTAGCTTCATTATTCAAACTTTCACTTCGATCGCATGATTACGACACAAGAATAAAAACTTAATTTTAAAATTTCGCACAGCCGCCATCTTGAGGTTATGTAAACAATTGAATTAAATTAGATGGCAGTGCATTACAATCTGCAAAATCATTTACTGTACCACATTTCACTGCGCTCAGAGAGTTAAATCATGAGAAAAGTCTATTAAAATATTTCAAATTCGTTTGGTCGCCATGTTCGTTTTGTACTTTACAGGTTTATGAAATATACATAGGTAAACTTGCATCAGTACCCTTTATGACCGTACAGAATTGCATGATGATCTGTGTAATAGTTTCGGAGATATAGAATGTCAGTGAAATATTTCGCACAGCCGCCATTTTGAGGTTATGTAAACAATTGAACTAAATTAGACTCCAGTGCATTACAATGTGTATAAACATTTGCTGTACCAAGTTTCATTACGTTTGGATAGTTAAATCGCGAGAAATGTATATTTAAAAGTCTCAATTTCGCTTGACGGCCATGTTGGTTTTGTAGTCAACAGGTTTTTGAAAGTCTCATAGGTGAACTTCTAGTAGCGCCCTTTATCACCGTACACAATTTCAGGCCGATATCGGTAATAGTTTCGGAGATATTGAATGCTAGTGAAATATTTCGCACAGCCGCCATGTTGGATTGGTGAGACGTAACAAAATTTGAAGGGCACGGCCGAGGTCGCCGGGAATAGTGCTATGAACTTACCGAGTTTCATTGAAATCGCTCCAGCCGTTTAGATTTTATTAGGGGGACACACACACACCTCACACACACACACACACACACACACATACACACGCACACACACACACACGGACAAAAGGTGTTCTCATAAGCCTTTTTTTTTCTTTTCAAAATTGAAAATAGGCTAAAAATGAGACTACAGGTATAAATATTCGTAGATGTCTCCGAAAAAAAAATCATCTTGATTACCCAGAATTTGCTTATGGCATTGCTCTCCTATCCAACGACAGACAAGAAGCAATTCATTCTATAGAAAAACTCCATGAAATAGCAGCATGGGCGCCCGCAGGGAGGGACAAGTTGGGGCCGTGCCCATTCCGAGAATGTTGATATTCGATTGGTTATTGTCACCGGTTAATTTCATAAATTGAAATTTCTGATAATCGACTGGCAAATGTTACAATATAAAACTTCTTTAATGTTGCTGACGTAATATGTATTTATATTCAAAAATATATGGTTCTAATGATGTCATATACTAGACCACCAATGGAAACTTAGCTCCATTTTTCAAAATGGCTATGTCTAGTGTAAATACCGTACGTTCACCCAACACTATCAAAAGTGGTTAGGCTGGCTACTACTTTCGCCACCTCACTTTGACAGTGACGAAATGAAAGCACGTTCTGGAGATATTTTTATACCGATAGCAAATTCCAGTCCCTAAAACGAGGTTTTCTTTGCTGACTAGTAAAAAAAAATGGTACCTTAAGGTCGCGCTTACAATATAGGGTCATTTACTGTATTCCCCCCCCCCCCCCCCTTTAATACGGGGGAACAAACAGGGCAGCTGCCCAGGGCGGCAGATTTTAGGGGCGGAAAAAGTCTGGAAACTGTACTAAACCACATGGGCATTTAACGCCAAATTATTAAAGTTTAACCACCTACACACACACACACACACACACACCCACACACAAACACACACACCCAAGAGAATTATTCAATGTCGCACATTTGCAATGTTGATTATTTAAGGACACACAAAACGGGATTGTGTTAGTCGTCTTGGTGTCCTTGCTTTTGAATCTGACCTGAAAGTGAAATTGGACTAATGAAATTCTAATCTTGTTTGCAAATGACAAGGCAGGAAGGAATCCCCTTATTATTATTATTATTATTATTATTATTATTATTATTATTATTATTATACGTATGGCTTTTAGTGCCGGGAGTGTCCGAGGACATGTTCGGCTCGCCAGAATTTGTAGCTGCTTCTATGCGGACACCCATGGAGTGAGCTACAAGTACCGTCACGTGTGGAGTGTTGTCTCGGGAGGAAAGTGTGAATGTAAGAACGAGGAATTGGAAGGTAGCGGCTGTGGCCTATAGTTAGGGACCAACCCCGGCATTTGCCTGGAAGGAAGATGGGAAACCACAGAAGACCATCTTCAAGGTTGCCGGCGGGGGGATTCGAACCTCCTTGCCTCCCGGATGTGAGTGACTGCCTGCAGCCACGCCGTAATGACCATGGCTAACCTTCCCGCTTTTTTTTTTTTTTTTGCCATTTGTTGTGTATATCTTTTAAAATTTAAATTATTTGTATTAGACTAAGTTCTTTTTTCAATTTTTAATTTTAGTAAACACATAGGCTATTTATAGTGTTTGCCACTCATAGTTAAATACACGCGAAGTGAAGATACAGCCCCATATGTTAAGGAAACTTTAATAAATCTACATATATTAAGTCGGGGGTAGCAAAGTTTTTTATTATTATTATTATTATTATTATTATTATTATTATTATTATTATTATTATTACCATGGGCTTCGTAAATGACCGTTATTCGTGCTGCGAAATGCCGTATATTTTTATGCAAGGTGTACCATAGTACTGTAGTCCATTTCTTGAGAACAGAGCAATTATTGCTACAAATGAACAGCAATCTACCATTGTTGTAGATTCTTAACCTGTAGCGTTAAATCTTCTGTTGTTGTTGTTGTTGTTGTTGTTATTTTAAGGGGCCTAACATCGAGGTTATCGGCGTTAAATCTTCTACGATCGAATCAATTTACAGGCTAATAGTTAAAAAGTTCTGCGGTGTTTTTGGTGCCGTTATCAAAGCGACTGAGAATCGCACTCTCAATCGAATGTAGACGGTAGATCAGTTGGGACAAAATGGTGAATTGTACTTCGTAATGTTGTAGGCTATATGATTCCAATGGAATCTTCTTGCAAGGCAATTTTCGATGCATAACATGTAGCCTACTTATATGAGCGGAGAATCTAATAGAATCCTAATATAATTGGGCTCATAGTCGTATTGACCGACTGAAAGTTACAATTCAATATAGACCAATTAGGTGGTTGGTTGGTTGGTTCCCCAGTTTAGGGGCTGCAACAATGCGGTCATGTAGCCCCGTGTCCTTTGGGTGTGAGTAGAATCTGTCTGATAACCGGTGTTAATTCTGATAACTGTATTACTGTGTGTTATCTGTTAGGTAGATTTCGTTAGAAAGCTAACTATTGCAATGGGTCCCATGTTTCGACTTCCGGAAAATTTCGACATATCTTCGCGTTTCACATCCTCCAGACCCCAAAACCACCGTCAGTTCAAAAGTTTATATATAATTTATGTATGTATATATATGTATATATATATGTATATCAGTTTCTTGTGGACACGATAACTGCCGTAATTTTGCACCAATCACTTTGAATTTTTTACCGAATATGTATACCTATAAAATCTCGGTCGAGTTCGTTACTGGACTAAATCGGTCGAAGGGGGTGAAAATGGGGGGCTTTTTTTTCGAAAAAGTGAAATATTACTATAACTCTCTTAATATGTGAAATATCGAATCCGTTCAACGTTCATACTATGTGTCGGATAAAGCCCAAAAATTTATATTTGAAGAGTTTTTTTTATAGCACCAACCATTGACCAAAGGGGTGGGAAAAAGTGTTTTTTTCGGGAAACATTAATAATATCTCTCTTAATAGGCACAATATCAAAACCGTACCAAGTGAACAATATTCCCCTAATAATTACCTAAAACTTTTGTCTGAAAGAATTTTTGATATGACCCACCATTACGCCAAGGGATGAGAAAATGATTTCGGAATTATAAGAAAATGCCAAGAACTATCAGAGGTTGCCATGGCAACACTACTAATTGATGAGGGATGAGCCATCAGACGTTGCCATAACAACGCACTTGCACGAGATCAGATTCAGTATTTCCATCTGACTAAGCCGGCCCCGTGGTGTTGGAGTAGCGCGCCTGCCTCTCACCCGGAGGCCCCGGGTTCGATCCCCGGCTCCGTCAGGAATTTTTAAACTGACGTGACGGTTGGAACGGGGTGCACTCAGCCTCGTGAGGACAATTGAGTAGCTGTCTGACAGTGAGACAGCACCCCGATCACGAATACCAAGATTAACGGCCGAGAGGACCCGACCCGCTGATCACGCGTCACCCCAATATCTGCAGGCCAAATGGCTGGGCAGCGATCGCTTGGTCGGCCTTAGCCCGTCATGGGCTGGATGGTGCCAGGGGTTGACTTTGACATCTGACTAAGTGGGAAGCGGCTTCGGTGACGTAACTGGTAGCATGCAGAATGTCTATGCCCAAGGTCGCGGTTTCAAAGCCGGCCGAAGTCGTCGGATTTTCTAAGAGCGTTAAAATCCCTCAGTATGCTTTCCTTTGGAGGGGAAGTTCCAACGTTCGTTGCGAGTTGCTGGTTGGGGTGGCATCTAGTAGCCAAGTTCACAGCTAGGTGTCGTTGACGGTAGTACCTGGTAGCAACATTAGGAACTACTGCTTGAAATTGACCGTCTGCAGTCCTTACCTGAATTAAGACTACTACAGCCATTACAATTCACACCGTTTATCAGACAGATTCTACACTCACCCAAAGTACACGGGGTTAGATGACCGCGTTGTCGCAGCCCCTAAACTGAGGAACCAACCAGAGGTAGATTTCATTAGAAAGCTAACTATTGCAATGGGTACCATGTTTCGACTTCCGGAAAATTTCGACATATCTTCGCGTTTCACATCCCCCAGACCCCAAAACCACCGTCAGTTCAAAAGTTTATATATAATTTATGTATGTATATATATATATATATATATATATATATATATATATATATATATATATATATATATATCAGTTTCTCGTGGACACGATAACTGCCGTAATTTTGCACCAATCACTTTTTACCGAATATGTATACCTATAAAATCTCGGTCGAGTTCGTTACTGGGCTAAATCGGTAGAAGGGGGTGAAAATGGGGGTCTTTTTTGATAAAGTGAAATATTGCTATAACTCTCTTAATATGTGAAATATCGAATCCGTTCAACGTTCATACTATGTGTCGGATAAAGCCCAAAAATTTATGTTTGACGAGTTTTTTATAGCACCAACCATTGACCAAAGGGGTGGGAAAAAGTGGGTTTTCGGGAAACATTAATCATATCTCTCTTAATAGGCACAATATCAAATCCGTACGAAATGGACAATATTCCCCTAATAATTACCTAAAACGTTTGTCTGAAAGAATTTTTGATATGACCCACCATTATGCCAAGGGATGAGAAAAATGATTTCGGAATTATAAGAAAATGCCAAGTGCTGTCAGTGGTTGCCATGGCAACACTACCAAATTGATGAGGGATGAGCCATCAGACGTTGCCAAGATAACGCACTTGCACGAGATCAGATTCAGTATTTCCATCTGACTAAGTGGGAAGCGTCTTCGGTGACGTAACTGGTAGCATGCAGAATGTCTATGCCCAAAGTCGCGGTTTCAAAGCCGGCCGAAGTCGTCGGATTTTCTAAGAGCGTTAAAATCCCTCAGTATGTTTTCCTTTGGAGGGGAAGTTCCAACGTTCGTTGCGAGTTGCTGGTTGGGGTGGCATCTAGTAGCCAAGTTCACAGCTAGGTGTCGTTGACGGTAGTACCTGGTAGCAACATTAGGAACTACTGCTTGAAATTGACCGTCTGCAGTCCTTACCTGAATTAAGACTACTACAGCCATTACAATTCACACCGTTTATCAGACAGATTCTACACTCACCCAAAGTACACGGGGTTAGATGACCGCGTTGTCGCAGCCCCTAAACTGAGGAACCAACCAGAGGTAGATTTCATTAGAAAACTAACTATTGCAATGGGTACCATGTTTCGACTTCCGGAAAATGTCGACATATCTTCGCGTTTCACATCCCCCAGACCCCAAAACCACCGTCAGTTCAAAAGTTTATATATAATTTATGTATGTATGTATATATGTATATATATATATCAGTTTCTTGTGGACACGATAACTGCCGTAATTTTGTACCAATCACTTTTTACCGAATATGTATACCTATAAAATCTCGGTCGAGTTCGTTACTGGGCTAAATCGGTAGAAGGGGGTGAAAATGGGGGTCTTTTTTGATAAAGTGAAATATTGCTATAACTCTCTTAATATGTGAAATATCGAATCCGTTCAACGTTCATACTATGTGTCGGATAAAGCCCAAAAATTTATGTTTGACGAGTTTTTTTATAGCACCAACCATTGACCAAAGGGGTGGGAAAAAGTGGGTTTTTCGGGAAACATTAATCATATCTCTCTTAATAGGCACAATATCATATCCGTACGAAATGGACAATATTCCCCTAATAATTACCTAAAACTTTTGTCTGAAAGAATTTTTGATATGACCCACCATTATGCCAAGGGATGAGAAAAATGATTTCGGAATTATAAGAAAATGCCAAGTGCTGTCAGTGGTTGCCATGGCAACACTACCAAATTGATGAGGGATGAGCCATCAGACGTTGCCAAGATAACGCACTTGCACGAGATCAGATTCAGTATTTCCATCTGACTAAGTGGGAAGCGTCTTCGGTGACGTAACTGGTAGCATGCAGAATGTCTATGCCCAAGGTCGCGGTTTCAAAGCCGGCCGAAGTCGTCGGATTTTCTAAGAGCGTTAAAATCCCTCAGTATGCTTTCCTTTGGAGGGGAAGTTCCAACGTTCGTTGCGAGTTGCTGGTTGGGGTTGCATCTAGTAGCCAAGTTCACAGCTAGGTGTCGTTGACGGTAGTACCTGGTAGCAACATTAGGAACTACTGCTTGAAATTGACCGTCTGCAGTCCTTACCTGAATTAAGACTACTACAGCCATTACAATTCACACCGTTTATCAGACAGATTCTACACTCACCCAAAGTACACGGGGTTAGATGACCACGTTGTCGCAGCCCCTAAACTGAGGAACCAACCAGAGGTAGATTTCATTAGAAAGCTAACTATTGCAATGGGTACCATGTTTCGACTTCCGGAAAATTTCGACATATCTTCGCGTTTCACATCCCCCAGACCCCAAAACCACCGTCAGTTCAAAAGTTTATATATAATTTATGTATGTATATGTGTATATATATATATATATGTACAAGCAGAAGTACCCATTCTTCGAACGGTCTTCGGTATTAATAACCAGATGTTATCAATTGAGCTACTGTTGCAATGTTTAGGGGCTTGGAACCTGTTTGTTGGCAAAGAAAAATTATTAGTTAAAATGTGCTCTCAAACTAAATTTACCTAACGTGTTCTTCCTGGCGTGAAAATAAAATTGAAAACTTCGTAGAAGAATCGCAATACACGTCGCATACGAACTGACCCTAACCGTTGTGTCAAGTGCCCAACTACAGGAAGACCCCTTTTATAAATTATAAAGGCTTGTGGTGCATGAAAATTCAGTGTTTTTAGCCTCCAATGGCCCAAATACCTAAAATCAGCAAAAAACAGTCTACTATTTCTATTCAGGAATTTTTGAAAATAATTTTGATGTTTGGAGATATAATAGACCTTCTGTACGACATATCGCACGTGTAAGTCGTGTGAAAAAAATCTAGGGTACTCCATTTGCAACCTTTCACAGAAATGTAATAAATGGAGTGGCTTTACTTATTCCAGAAATAGATGGAAAGTTGGATGCCACCTCTTGAAATACTGTTGTCATGGTTAGTGGCTTGCATTCCTTCTTTAGTTTATTAAATGATATTAGTTTTCTGGGAATATCTAAGAAACTGTTGGGTTTAGAGCCTTAAAATATAGTTTTCGGGGACCCTTTACGGCTCTTGAGGGGCCCCGAGTTTTGTTTCTGACCCCAAGGGTTTGAAAATGAGCTTTGTCTCTTCGTTGTACGCCATAATAATGATAATAATTGAAAGAATAATACTAATAATAATAATAATATAACAAAATAAGGATAGGGATATAATAGACCTTCCGGACCATACCCGCACGTGCAAATCGCGTTAAAAAATTCTAGATTACCCCTTGACCCCTTAAGCGCATTATATGTATTGATGAATATTTCAATTTAATTTGGATCCGTTATAACCTTATTGCCGTATGCAAACCTTCACAGTAATGTAATAAATGGAATTGCATTGCGTCTTACAGAAATAGATGGACCTCTGAGATTCAGTTGCCATGGTTACCGCCATGCATTCTTTCATTAATTTATTAAGTGAAATTAGTTTTCTGGGAATATCTCAAAAAATGTTGGTTTTAGGGCCTTAAAATGTGGTTTTCGGGGTCCTTCTAGGGCCCCCGAGTTTCGTTTCTCACATTGAGGGGCTGAAAATGAGCTTTGTCTAACGCTTATTTAAGCATGTATTTTAAGGGGGTAGACCCCCTGTTATGAGAGGTACGGAGAAGAGTTACATCAATGATTAGTGTCGTGCCTCAGATGGATATCTGTATCAAATTTTACGTTAATCCACCCAGCCGTTCTCGAGTTATAAGGACACAAAAAATTGTCCACAGACAGACAGTCAAAAATATATTTTTGCGTGCATCCGTCACAAAACAGTCTGAAACGGGCAAATATATCAAATTTTCGCAGAAAAGCCGAAAAATCAGACAAATATTCATTTTTATATAAATATTCATTTTTATATAAATCGCGTGAAAAAATTCTAGAGTACCCCTTGACCCCTTAAGCGCATTGTATGTATTAATGAATATTTCAGCTTAATTTGGATCCATTATAACCTTATAGCCGTTTGCAAACCTTCACAGTGATGTAATAAATGGAATTGCATTGCGTCTTACAGAAATAGATGGACCTCTGAGATTCAGTTGCCATGGTTACCGCCATGCATTCTTTCATTAATTTATTAAGTGAAATTAGTTTTCTGGGAATATCTCAAAAAATGTTGGTTTTAGGGCCTTAAAATGTGGTTTTCGGGGTCCCTTTAGGGCCCCCGAGTTTCGTTTCTCACATTGAGGGGCTGAAAATGAGCTTTGTTTCACCCTTCTACGCCTATTTCAGCATGTATATTAAGGGGGTAGGGCCCCTTTTATGAGAGGTATGGAGAAGAGTTACATCAATGATTAGTGTGGTGCCTCTGATGGATATCTGTATCAAATTTTACGTTGATCCACCCAGCCGTTCTCAAGTTATAAGGACTCGTAGAAGTTGTCCACAGACACACAGACAGACAGACAGACAGACAAAAATTTTATTTTTGCGCGCATACGTCATAAAACAGCCTGAAACGCGCAAATATCGCAAATTTCCGTGGAATTTCAGAAAAAACATACAAACTTTTATTTTTATATATAGAGAGATATCAGTTTCTTGTGGACACGACAACTGCCGTAATTTTGCACCAATCACTTTGAATTTTTTACCGAATATGTATACCTATAAAATCTCGGTCGAGTTCGTTACTGGGCTAAATCGGTAGAAGGGGGTGAAAATGGGGGGCTTTTTTCGAAAAAGTGAAATATCGCTATAACTCTCTTAATATGTGAAATATGGAATCCGTTCAACGTTCATACTATGCGTCGGATAAAGCCCAAAAATTTATGTTTGAAGAGTTTTTTATAGCACCAACCATTGACCAAAGGTGTGGGAAAAAGTGGTTTTTTCGGGAAACATTAATCATATCTCTCGTAATAGGCACAATATCAAAACCGTACAAAATGGACAATATTCCCCTAATAATTACCTAAAATTTTGTCTGAAAGAATTTTTGATATGACCCACCATTATGCCAAGGGATGAGAAAAATGATTTCGGAATTATAAGAAAATACCAAGAGCTATCAGTGGTTGCCATGGCAACACTACTAAATTGATGAGGGATGAGTCATCAGACGTTGCCAAGATAACGCACTTGCACGAGATCATATTCAGAATTCCATCTGACTAAGTGTGAAGCGGCTTCGGTGACGTAACTGGTAGCATGCTGAACTACTATAACCAAGGTCGCGAGTTCAAAGCCGGCCGAAGTCGTCGGATTTTCTAAGAGCGCTAAAAATCCCTCAGTATGCTTTCCTTTGGAGGGGAAGTTCCAACGTTCGTTGCGAGTTGCTGGTTGCGGTGGCATCTAGTAGCCAAGTTCACAGGTAGGTGTCGTTGACGGTAGTACCTGGTAGCAACATTAGGAACTACTGCTTGAAATTGACCGTCTGCAGTCCTTACCTGAATTACAGACTAATACAGCCATCCCTAAGTACACGGGGTTACATGACCGCGTTGTCGCAGCCCCTAAGCTGAGGAACCAACCAAAATCTCTGCGGGAGATATAATTTTGCGTGAAGAAGTAACAGACCGTTACATAGTTACACATCAGTGTCGAAACCTTGCATAAGGACAGTGTGACCACAAGTATAAAAATGGACCCCAAATGACAAGAAGGTTACCGTTCCCATAAGACAATAAAATGTTTAAAATAAGCATAAAATGACGAAAAACATAGTTAATTAAGCTCCAATTATAAAATACTTTCTCGCAATAAATGAGGTCTGATCCTTCTACGAAAACCTGCATATTCTGCCTATTTTCGCCTATCCCAAAGTTTGTCCGGTGAAATCTACCTCCGCCTTCCGGCGTGCCGAGAGGACTTTTTTTGGTTCAAGTAAGGACTGCAATCATTCGATTTTCAAGTAGTTCCAACTTTTGCTACCAAACGCCACCGTCAACGACCAACTAGTTCTGAACTTTCGTACTAGATACCACCGCGGTCGGCTCCTGGCGACGAAGGTTGGAACCTAATAGCGTTAGTCAAAGATAGCCTATAATTTAGCTTCACACAAGCACAATTAGTGGAAGGTTATTTATCATGACATAAATCTATGACATGGGACCGCCGGCTTTACATCCCCTCCGAAGGAAGGCATACTGAGGGATTTTTAACGCTCTTAAAAATCCGACCGTTAAAAATCCCTCAGTATGCCTTCCTTCGGAGGGGAAGTAAAGCCGGCGGTCCCATGTCATAGATGTCATGTTAAAGAACCTTCCACTAATTACACCTGTGTTAAGCTAAATTGGATAGGTTAAGAATGTAAACAACGCTCTTAGGTTTCTACGTTCGTTGCCAAGAGCCGACTGCGGTGACGTCTAGTTGCTAAGTTCTGAACTTGGCCTAGTAGTCGTTGACGGTGGCACTTGGTGGCAAAAGTAGGAACTATTTGAAAAATTCTAAGTGCAGTCAGTAATTAAATTTAAAAAAAAAGCAGATAACACACACTAATGCAGTCATCACAATTAACACCGGTTATCAGACAGATTCTACACACACCCAAAGTACACGGGACAACATGACCGCGTTGTCGCAGCCCCTAAACTTAAGAACCATCCAACCAACCAACCAACCAACCAACCAACCAACCAAAAAATCCGACGACTTCGGCCGGGTTTGAACCCGTGACCTTGGGCATAGAAGCTCAGCATGCTACTAACTACGCCTCTGAAGCCGCTCATCAATTAGGCGATAAAGCCAAAGTTCAAGGGGGTGATTGATAATGATGTGCTTCCGAAAGGAGAAAATTACAGAACAGACATTGGCAGGCTCTTAACTCAAGGAACATTTATGTGACATTCTAAAGTACGAATGTATAATAGTTAAATGATCCTGCGATGTTTGTCGTTATCAAAGTGACTAAGTAAGAAGTACAAGATTTAGTGAGTTTTATATATTTTACTTAACGGTCAACAATAATCAAATTAAATATTTTCTTTCTAAAACGAGGATTTGCTAAAACCATGTTTGTTCCCCCGTATTAAAGGGGGGGGGGGGGGTACAGTAAATGACCCTATTTTGTAAGCGCGACCTTAAGGTACCAGTGTTTTACTAGTCAGCAAAGAAAACCTCGTTTTAGGGACTGGAATTTGCTATCGGTATAAAAATATCTCCAGAACGTGCTTTCATTTCGTCACTGTCAAAGTGAGGTGGCGAAAGTAGTAGCCAGCCTAACCACTTTTGATAGTGTTGGGTGAACGTACCGTATTTACACTAGACATAGCCATTTTGAAAAATGGAGCTAAGTTTCCATTGGTGGTCTAGTATATGACATTAGAACCATATATGTTTGAATATAAATACATATTACGTCAGCAACATTAAAGAAGTTTTATATTGTAACATTTGTCAGTCGATTATCAGAAATTTCAATTTATGAAATAAACTGGTGACAATAACCAATCGAATATCAACATTCTCGGAATGGGCACGGCCCTGCGGGCGCCCATGCTGCTATTTCATGGAGTTTTTCTATAGAATGAATTGCTTCTTGTCTGTTGTTGGGTAGGAGAGCAATGCCAACAGCAAATTCTGGGTAATCAAGATGATTTTTTTTTTCGGAGACATCTACCAATATTTATACCTGTAGTCTCATTTTTCTTAATATTTTAATCGCTTTTTGTTTTCAGGACTAAATTAAACAGTAATAGAGATAACCCATCGCCTTGCCTGACTTCAAATGGGTCTGAAATCTCTCCTAAATATATTACTTTCGATGTGTGTCAGTCAGCGTTTGCTTGATCAATTCCCTTATATTCTTGTCAAATTGGAATTCCTCTAACACGTCCAGCACTGTCAGTCGGTCTACAGAGTCATTTATCTTTTTGAAGTTAACAAATGTGACTGCTGTTTGTCTGGTTTTGCGAATTTGAAGAAGGTTTTGAGGTTTAAAATCTGCTCTACACACGTAACGTACAATACGAATTTATCACTTTGCACAAAATTCATTATCCTAAGAAGAGCAATGCGAAGTATTCCTGATAGCTAGTGAAGAAGAGGAAAAACGTGATGGATCCGCTGTAATGGCCAGTGCAAACTAGATATTTGGAAACAGTGCTATTTGAATCATTAGGCAGATTCATATGTAGGGACATTTCCACAGTTTAATTTAACTCAGTAATTTGGAAATATCTGAAAATATGTTCTCCAGTTACCGTATTTAGAAAATAGGCAAACTGAATTTACATTAGCATTTTAATGAACTGCTTGATCTTTATATTATTGTCGATGCATGGTGATGCCACTATTTTTACCTGTCTTTAAGAACTGAACATAATGACAGTGAATCACAAGAGAAGAAACGCAAACTTGCATGGACAAGGACTGTGAACTAAAAACAAAACATTCCTCCAAAATGTTGCCATAAAGCAACCAACGGTTTCAAACCAGTCAAATAATGAATTTCACAAAGCAAGTATGACATGAAACGAAAAGCGGGGGTAATGAAATGAAAATTATAACTTGGCCCCCCTCTGGAAAAAATCCTGCAGGCGCCCATGAATAGCAGCCATAACAGGACTCCAAATTTCATTTGAAAAGACAAAGTATATGGAAGGGACTAAATCAGGGTTCAACAATCAACCAATAATCACCAAATATGGGAATATCACTCAAGTAGACAAATTGAAATATTTAGGTGAAATTATTGAACCAGCAGGGTTAAATCAGCAAGCTATCAGAGAAAGAACCACAAAACTACAAAGAGTATACAAAGTTACCTGGAACAGATACAATAAAAGAACTATTAACAACAAAGGCAAAATGAAGACATTACAGTATAACACAGTCGTTAAAACAGAAGCTCTAAATGCATCTGAAACTATTATAATATTGGTGGCAAATCTCGAATAAAAATTATCGAAAAACAAGAAAGGAAAATTCTCAGGAAAAGCTTAGGACCAAAGTGTGAAAATAGAAATTGGATGAAAAAGAAAGCTCATGAAATTTATCAAGTTACAGAAAAATTACAGATAACATAAGGAAACGGCGGTTACAGTTTTACGGACACCTATATAGAATGGATAATAACAGGCTCACAAAGAAAATTTTCAACCCAGCCTTATAATGAAAAATCAAAACAACTGGTTAAAAGAAATCAATGAAAACATAAATGAAATTGGCTGTCATGAAGAAACCAATCAAGACAGAACAAAATTCAGAACTTTAATTCAAAAACACAAATTTTCTGAGAAGCCCACCCAACAAAAACCAGGGTGGACAGAACAGTGTAAAAGGGAACACAGTGAAAGGTGAAGAGATATTGGGTGGGGAAGAAGAAAAGAAGAAGAAAATCAAACGCACTCCTTAGTTGGACACAACGAATCAAAATGAATAATAATAATATATTATTATTATTGTAATTTTTTTAATATACATGAATTTTATTTAACGTATTAGAAGTATAACCGATGCATTGATAATTATCCTTGATATGACAGTTTGAGTCTGAGAAATATAAGAATATAAGGAGCCTTCAGTGAGAGAATTACCTTTATTTCAATTTAATTTCATTAATTTAATAATACTGATTCCCGAATAACATTCATTACACGCTGAAGTCATCGCCTTATTTTACTTAAAATTAAGCTAAAAATTATAACACCTGTTTAACAAGTACAACAAAAAATAATTTCAGAATGCTAGAGAACTACATACACTGACAACGGTGTGGTAAGCACTAACGAGTGTGCAGTGTGAACTAGGTTAAGTCGGCCGTCAGTACTCCCGATCCCCACAGTGTTGGGTAATGTCACGTGAATAGGAGTAGAGAATTTGACGGCCAGAAGACCCTTTCCACTCTCAACAAGAAGTTCCGTGACGAACTAAAGAGCCTACTTTTCTTAAAATTTAAGATTCATGCCAATGATATGGATCAGTCTAGAATAATGACGAAATTAAGTTGGTAATATCGAAATTTCTAATTAGTTCGAAATACTGTATACCTGGCATAATGTAGCCTAACAGAGAACTACAGTTGGCAGCCCTGGTGACTGAATATATTCTTAGTTCCATCTCTTAAGGTACAGAATACAAAATTTGGTTGGAGTCCAATGAATAGCATGGACGTTACATGCAGTTAAACATTGGATCTAACAGCGTGCGTAAAATCATGTTGGCAACAGTGTCATGCATGTATTGGTCAGAAATAATCTGAAATAATATGATCTATTGTTGTGCCAATTTTGTATGAAATCCATTAGTTAGTATAGAAGTTACTTGCATTTTAAAATTGGACCTATCAGCAGGCTTAGAATCATGTTGGCAGCACTGACGTATATTAGTTACTCCAAAGTAATCTAGAATGCCAGGTACTATACGTGTGCAAAGTTTAGAGCTATTGGCTTGCATTCTTTCTGATAAATTGATATTAGGGTAACAAACATAGATACAGCATTTATTAACAGTTGGCAGCCCTGGTTGCTCTTAAGAATACGCATAGTCATAGCTGTTTTGGTACACATAGCACATACGAAATTTGGTTGACATCCAAATGATAGTATGGAAGTTACATGTATTTAAAGTTGGACCTCTCAGCAGGCTTAAAATCATGTTGGTAGCACTGACGTATATAAGTTACTCCAAATTAATATAGAATGTCATGTAATATACGTGTGCATAGTTTAAAGCTGTCGGCTTGCATACTTTCTCACATATATTGGTATTTGGATAAAAGAAATTAAGAGCATTTTTTAACAGTTGGCAGCACTGGTGGTTCATAAGAATACGTTCAGTCATATCTGGTTATGTACACATACAACATACGAAATTTGGTTGAATTCCAATTGATAGTGTAGAAGTTATATGCATTTAAATATTGGACCTATCAGTAGGCTTATAATCATTTTGGCAACACTGCCATGTATGGCCTTCTGGAAATTAAACTGCAATATTATTTTCTATATGTGTGCCGATTTTGAAATAGCTCCCGTTCATACCGTCCAAGATATCCAACATGGAGCTCAAATTTCAATTGCGATTTTTCAGCAGTTGGTAGCACTGACATCATTTTCAAATATGGCCGTGAGATATTCAGGTATAGATCTTTACTCCTACCAAATTTTATTTCGATTACTCCAGCCGTTTAGGAGTTGATAGGGGGGACACACACACAGCCAGACAGACAGAAGGACAGACAGACAGACAGACAGACAGACAGACAGACAGACAGACAGACAGACATTTTCCCGGATCGATCTCATAAGACTACTTTTTCCTCATTTTTGCAAAATGTGAAAAGTAGGCTAAAAATGCAACGGTCACTTAGCGGCAGAATTATAAAGCGAGGATAGTCCAATGCCATGGCTGGAGGGTGGTATGCCCTATCCCTGCACATTGAATCAGGTACTGCATGCTTGAATCTCCGGTCCACGCCCCTACCAGATAGCACGTCCGAATAGAACATGAACTGCTTAAAATTGTATTTTCAGCATTTTTTTCCAATGTAATTTCATCAATACTTCAATCGTTACAGAGATTAATTTGATTCTTATTATTATTATTATTATTATTATTATTATTATTATTATTATTATTATTATTATTATTATTATTATTATTATTATTATTATATAATACGCTAAGGTGTATGTTTCACAAAACTCAAGCTCCTAAACAAGGGGGAGGTAGAAGGTTTGGTTTGTGCCAAAACCAAATTGTCTCAATAGTACAGGAAAAGTCAACGAAATATATTTATTTGTTTATAAAGTGCTTTTAAACAAATAAACAAGACGATAGCCCCTGGAAGAACTGTGTCGCGTACAGCCCGCACAGCACTAGTGCCGGATGGGTAGTCTGTACACATGGGGCTCACACAACCCATTGCGCAGCCAGCAGCAGCGATGAATATTGCTCTCTGACTTCATAAATATCGACAATTTGTTTAAAAAGTGCGTTTAAACAAATAAACATATTTATAGAAGCCCGCATAACAGTAAAGCCAGTCAGGTGGTTTACACACGTGCGAGAGTTCTCGCATGGGTCCGCTAGTTATTATAATTACGGTATTATTATAATTAAGTTAGGCTATTATTTATTTATTTATTTACCATAAATCTTGTAAGAAGTATGGAAGGCCTAGTGAAAAGGAGCAAGTTCCACATTCATAATATTTATGCTTCACTGGCATATCTTGCATCTACGGTACTTTACATATTTGCAATATTACCTATTTATATTGTAGTATTAACATACCAGTATTTAGATTAAGTAACATAGTAAATATTATTCTACTAACTCACTCCCTTGCGTGCGCACTTTCATCACCTCACTCACTGGAGCAGATGACCTCGCTGTTCCTCCCCTTAAAAACAAAACAAAACAAAAAAACTAACACCCCACTCACTACATTCGTTCATTCATTTTTCATTCGGACACTCATTCATTTAGCGAGACAATCAATCCTAAAACAAAAGATTATTTACACAATGCATTTTTTTAAATTATGTAAAGAGGTGCGGTAAAGTCTAAAATCCAAAACGAGTTTTCCCTAAGCCTCCCTTCGCCGTTGAACTACAAATACTATTTCTAGTCTAGGGTGCTCTAATGGCCTAGGATGTAAATACAGATCTTCATGAAGTTAAGTGCAGTCGTTCGCTTGTGTTGTGCGTTCATACATACTGTACATTCACACAAGCACACAGGATTTGAACCAGTGCATTCATTTGGTATGAAACGCATAGAATACATAAAATGTCTTGATTCTAATCAATGTACAGAACGACTATCCATTATTTAATAAGGATATTTAATAGGTTTGTTAAATAGGCACTCGCCTGTAGATCCTCTGATGTTCCGCAACAAAGGTACCCAGACTTTTAACACCATCGTCAGTCAACCTGTAAAGAAAAATAAAGCTATGTATTAACAATAATCTTACTGAAAAAGTGAACAACAAGATGTTCAGTAAAGAGCATATAGCCTACTTTCTCCTAAATGCGTGGGCTAGGATTTTTATAACCTAAAAATCACCGAAATATGCACAGAAAAAATGCTCTTATGACCTAAAATTTACCAAAATATGCTCAATAACATTAAAAATATGACCTAATAGTATTATATTTGAGATGAAATTTCAGTTGTAAAATCAATTCATAAGTCAGTTTATGACAAAGAACCATTTATTTATTAATAAAATGTACAAGAGAAGTTAAACTATGCAATTTGATATTGTAGTGAGCTTATTATTTTATTAAAATTGTATCTTCTAGTTTATGATCTCTGAGTTGCAATATACAATGAATACCTTATGAAATTTTCAAATAAAAAAGCTTTCCTATTATCAGCCAACAAACCCTTGTATTTTGAAAAACTTATTTCTACTTCAGCTGACACAAGAGGAGCATATTTTTAAATGGACAATATCATTTGGATCTAATTCTAAATAAATGAGAGAAAAATTTTCACCCAACAAAATCAATGAAATGGAACACACTATTTAGGGGCATATGACCTCGTAGTTCCACCCCTTAAAACAACAATAACTAACTAATGGAACACAATGTGTGATACCCTTTGTTGTTTTCTAACACCTTTTCCATGTTCTTTGATACATCTTGCCCCTCTTTACCACAAACAACATTAAATTTATTCACAGTCGTTTTCACTAGTTCTATCTGCTTCACTAGTGGCACTTCTGATTGCTCCAAAGCAGTTATAGTAGCAGGAAGAAAACCAAAATTTGATTTGATGTAGGCTATGAAAGTTGACCTGAAATGTCAGAGTTAGACATTAATTCCCAGGCAAGTCCAATTGAAGCGGCTTCACTGCTATCAAATGAATCAATTATACTTTTCACAATGTTGAAGTTCTGGCAGTAATAGTTGCAGGCTTCTATCCAGGATCTCCATCTTGTCAAAATAGGAGAAGGTGGCAAGGGAATGTCTGGAGCTACCAACTTAAATGATGCAACACGTGAAGGGGCTTTCAAGAAGACCTTCTTGACACACCCAATCAATTTATCAACCTCACTGAATTGACTACGAATCTCTTCTGCAACCCTGTGTAAAGCGTGAGCTAAACAAGTCACATGCATCATTCTACTATATAATGCGTTTAGTGATCTGGCAGCTTTCACCATATAAAGCGCAGCATCCGTTACGAAGAGCAGTACATTGTCATGCTGAACGCCTTCGGTCCATATGGCACGCATAGATCTGCCAAATAGTTTACTAAAGGTAGAACAATTGAATTTTTCTAAATGTTCACAGTTTATTAGAATCGTTTCACCTGGACCATCGTCTTACAAAGTCCCTACAATGACATTCGCAATATATCTTCCCATAGAGTCTGTGGATTCATCAATTGATACCCATAATTTCTTATTTGTAACCCGTTGTCTGATTTCCTGCATAGTTTTCTCGTAGTTTCGGCTGATGTACTCCTTTCTTAAAGTGGAAGGATCGGGGAGAGATTTGCCGGTGTATTTTTCTATGAATTCACGAAATTTTGGATGATTCAGCTTATTTAAGGGAATGTCGCCACAAAGAAAGGCCGTGTAAAGTTCTTCACAGAATGGTGAATAAGATTGGCGAGATTCTCGTAGGAGCATTTGCTGTAGTGTCTTTCCATTTTCGATTCGTTGTACTCCACGTTTGTGTTTTTCTGTTGGCACATGCTGCTGAACGTGAAATGATTTCTCCGCAGTTACTCTTACATCGCTCAGTTTACAGTACAGTATTTTACCATCACTCGAGAGCACTTCCTCACCATATTGAGACACGAGCTGTTGTACTTTTACTCGAATACTTTGCTTCACTTCGGGCATTTTTTCTGAACTATACGGTACTACACAGAACACACACTTCCGACTTCAACAAGATTCAATAACCTCTGAGACACACCAGATTATGAAGGGGTGTGTTTCTATTTCCCAAAATTTTAATAATGGCCCCCCGTCGTCTTCGTTAAGCCGCCATTTTGGTCACGATCATGGCCTAGGGTGGGGGCTTAACGAAGAGCAGTGAATCAAAACTTGCTAAAATTTTCCGAGCGTGGTCTCCAAATCAAAACGTCCCTGATTGGCTGAGCACTTATTGGGTCCTTCCCGCCACACAGCCGCAATCAATTCTGCCATTAACCTCAATTTAACATAACCTACTTAAATATATTAATGTTGGTGAAGGGTGGGTGACTTGTGGATTAGAAATTGTATAAGCCATTTTTTGTGTTACCTTCTATAGATTTGTGGGTGGCATTGTGTTTTTTTTTGGCAATCTCGTTATCTTGTAGACATTAAGATCATTATTTCTATTTCGGGGGCCTATCACTCAGTAGCGGTATATTACAACAGTAGCCTACTATTACGAATAGCTGTACTTTATTAAGATTTTATCTGTAAAAGAGAGACCTACCATGAACCAAGTGACCTGTGCCAGTGTAAACTCTGTGGTGACCAATGTAATAGATATCTTGTGATAAAATGCAAAAGCAGGAAAATCTCGTTGACAAAATTTTGTGATAGTTAAGTGCTATATGAGTTAAGCCTCCGTGGCGTAGGCGGCAGCACGCCGGCCTCTCACCGCTGGGTCCGTGGTTCAAATCCCGGTCACTCCATGTGAGATCTGTGCTGGACAAAACGGAGGCAGACAGGTTTTTCTCCGGGTACTCCGGTTTTCCCTGTCAAAATATCATTCCAGCAACACTCGCCACTATCAATTCATTTCATCTGTCATTCATTTAATCATTGCCCCAGAGGAGTGCGTCAGGCCTCGGCAGCCGGCACAGTTCATATCCTCGCCGCTAGATGGGGGCTTCATTCATTTCCATTCCTGACCCGGTCGGAGACTGGAAGCAGGCTGTGGATTTTCATTCAAGTGCTATATGAACTATAGAACTATACATTGACCACTATATCAATAAATATATTATTATTGTACGGCCATTGGCTGCATTAAATATTTAATTAATTTATTAAGATTTTTCTGCACCTTCGCGAATTAGTGCCGGTGGTCTGAGATTATTTTTGACTATCATTATGGGGTTTTAATAGTTTTTCATAGAGCATTTTTGTTGTCTTGTAGGTATGATTGATTTGACAGATTAGGCCTGCATGTACAGGTTTTTTCTGGATTTGGGAATAAAACTCATTACCATTAGGTTAGGTGCAATCCTGTTGACAGACTGAAAGACATTTAATATATTGTTTACTAAGGCAACACTGTAATATGACTTCCAACACGATATGGACTTGGATATTATGTTCGCTTAACGAATGATACATCAACAAGTCATCCTTGTAATCTCTGCAAATAATAAAAATATTTCCCATCCAATATAGGCCTATTCTTGTTGAACGATAGAAAGTTATCAACTGTTATTAAAGCAACTCTGAAAAATGTTCATTTTGATCTAGCCTACTTACTCGGAGTCATCTGCATCAATGTCCCTAGAGGTTCAGTTTTTTTTATTATTATCCCTTTCCTATGGTCAAATAACACATGGATGTTCCCTATTTTTCTTAAGGGGATTTAATGAACTTATGCTGAACTAATTAAGAATAGGGCATGTACACCAACCCCTTAAAATATGAAGTTGTCAGGATAAAAACATGTCCATAGTCATCAGAAAACTTGAGAACACTGAGATCAGGAGAATGTTGATCGCCCATGGATGCCAGACCAGAAAGTCTTAAAGAGGAGTGTTTCGTTTAGAGGCTTGGAACATTGTGATCAAGACCCCTGTACCGGTACTTGGGTGTGTGCTCAATCTATTTGAAAACCTGTTGACAGATCATGAGTTAAACTGAGGCTGGAATCCACTCCGTGCTATGCTAAGCTGTGAGTGCTGGCCACCATTAGTGTTCTGTATCAATTTCTGAAAGTTGTGTCATATGCATAAACAATTCGCAGAGAATGCACTCTGAATAGTGAATACCGGTAGGCTAGCCTACTTAGCTGCCTCCGTCACAAGCATTTCCAGGCACCTAGTTAGTTGGTAAAATGAAATAGAAAAATCACTTGAATGGTTAAAGTTGTCCTTGATTTCCCTCGTGGGACAGTGTACCCCAATCCAGATCTTAGTTCAGGATTAGTTTACTTGACGGAGTTGGAGATACAGTCACAATACCTATGGTACTACTAGACCTAGTATACGTAGATGGAAGCAATGTGAGACCAACCACTAGGTAGCTTATGTCCCTTTAGTAGGGAGTGTTAGGGAATGGGCGATTGGTTCATGTCAGCCTACGTTGTATATTTCATTAAGGTATGGAATCTAAAAGTGTATCATAGGAATATTAAAGCA
The DNA here is from genome assembly GCA_946902985.2 of Meconema thalassinum. Taxonomy (NCBI): domain Eukaryota; kingdom Metazoa; phylum Arthropoda; class Insecta; order Orthoptera; family Tettigoniidae; genus Meconema; species Meconema thalassinum. The sequence goes on along the minus strand of OX336388.2, from coordinate 594,438,823 downwards.
AGCCATAATATATTACCAGTTGGTCACTTGGATACAACAATTCGATGAAATATTCTGTTAATAATTAGGAAGTGTCGTAGGCAACTAGAGAAGCGGCACATGAAAACTCTCCTGAGTCTTCCAGGCAGCCACATATCATGCAGATGACAGGAAGTTGTCATCAACTGTACTTCACATAGAGAAGAATGACTAAAATTGTTCCTCATTAAAAAAATAACTGGTCAATGGCTTGAAAGACAGTAGTAGGGTCATACATGCTGTCAGTAAAAGTGGAGATAAGAAAGATGTCTGGAATATTTAAATCAGTAGATGATAGCCAGGATTTTCTAAATTACCGTAGGTTAAGGATTAGCAACCAGAGAGTGACTGAGAAACCTCTTGAACCATAACATGATTAGTAGCCTATGTGCAAGTTTTTAAATGGTAGGTTTTTCTGTGAACCAGAAAACAGCTCTTAACATGGATTATATTCAGATTAGGCCTACACGTTATTGGGAGGGAGGTTTATTCTACATACCTGTTGCACATAAAATGAGTTTCTGATTAGAGATATGTGGGAATATTTAAATGGATTGATGATACAGGGTTCATCAAGCTATTTTCTATGCATCTTTTAAAAACATTTTATCATTTCATAAGTAACTGTTATCATTGCTATTGCTGTAATCTGTCATGTTTATTTATGCATGAGGAATTAGGAAACATTGGTAGGATTGGTATATTGAGTGGAGATACAGTAGGATAAAATGCAACTGTGTAATGGAAATCTAAGATGTATTTTTATTTCTCAACTTTATTTTCTGTAAACTCCAACACAGCCTACCACTAGGGAAAAAACCTTGTTGGTGATGTTTAATGAGAGCAAAACCTTGAAACAATGTGATTTAAGTGTTGGTATCAAGTTAAGTTGTATAGGAAAAATGAAAACGGAATGTGAAGTCGCGCCCAAGTTTACGAAGCGTTGCCAGACTCAGCTGAAAGTATCTTGGATACAAATCAAATCTCAATTCTTAAAATTTTAGGACGACCTTTGACATGAGTACTATAATAGGCCTACATTAGGATCGACATAGCCTGCTATGCACCTAGGCATGTTTAAAAATAAATTCAGTCTGCAGGTTAATACGGTAATATATTACTATAAATCTATCTCAAGCAAATCCAAGAATTTACCGGACTGAGAAACTACACATCAATATTTAAAAAAAGAGCAGCAACCAACCATATGGGTAGACTACTGCTTGGTATTATTTTGTGACAACAGACCGACCGGTCTATGGACTGAATACTCGATTAATCTAGGAAATATATGTAGGTACTGTACTCGTATATGTATGGGATCGGAAATATCCGTGTTCTCAAAAGTTTTCTAACTAGCCAATGTTAAATAAAAGCGATACTGGAATCAAGCCACGAAACTGGTTTATACATCTCGCCGAGTTAGCCAGTTAACCGAGCCGACCAATGAGGAAATTATTGGGAGTCACGTGAGCGACTTAGCACTAAGGAGCACAGTTCTTTGATAACGATGGAACTATGATGCACGGAGATACTCGAAGACTTCCGAGTCGAGCCGAAAGACGCACGCGAGGGAAGTGTGACTAGAGGTTCGGAGGAGGGGAGACTCGAGTTTGGCGCGTTTCGAACAGCCAATGAGAAGCGATCTTACCTAGAAGAGAGCAAATAAAGCAATTAGCATAGCTAATTACCAGCATGCTTTTAACACATCATAATATCATTGAAGGTGTTAAATAATAAATAAAAAGTATTTATTAACATTGAGGCTAATTAAATGATTAATTAAGGATTATATTATCATCGCTAATAAGGAACCAATCAGAGCCATGTTCTGAAAGGTGACGTTAATTTTATTGTTGGGGAGGAACATCGGAGAGAGGAATCGAGGCTCTTATTACTTACGACTTCGAGAGGAGCGGACGTCTGAATGAAATACTCTACCAACGAACAAAGCTAATAGAAATTATTATACTTCTGAAGAAGATTATTACTGCAAGAGGATAGTAATGAGAACGACGGCACTTAGTTGTGTGCAAAATTATTAAGTCGACATTCAACTATATTTGAAACTTATTAAGTATTCTACGTATTTTATCATGTCAAAACTTCTGAAGTTGAAGGAGGTGAATATAACTGAATCTACAGAGATCGTAATGGCGAACTAAAATGTTCATGGGAACATAGCTATGATGGCAGCGAGAATATTCGAAATGACATAACATCAGTATCGTAGACGAGATAAACATCTCGTCTCTCCCATGTTAAAGTATACTACATCTACAAAAGTCATTTCACCAACTACAATGACGAATATTAATATATCGAACTTTGGCGGAGAAGACCGAAGAATTTCACGAACGAGGGCGGCTAGGGTTGATCCCAGTGCCATCAAGAGAGAAAGGGTTTCCCATCTCACACAAATGATACTCCAGCAGAAAGGACGGCTACACGCAGTTGTTCGAGTCCGAATCCCGTTCCTGACAACCTGGAAACTTCTGAAGGAGATCGAGGAGAGGTCCACAGGACATCATGTAGTTTCGAGCTATCAGAAACAATCCGTTTCTGAGAAACAGCGAAGAAAGCCCACTTCTAGTCAACAATAACGCAACATAAGGTAGTCTCATGACCAACGATATATCCCATTTTGTAGAATTGTAGCTACTGTTGAGAATATCCGACAACTTGCCAATTTTCTACATTTTTGCAATATCTGTATTAGTTTTTTTCGAATTTATATTTTCATAACTATGTCATGTAGATGTTTATTCTCGATTTCTTGTCGATTTAGACAATGTAGAATTGTTATTTGGAATTTTTGAATTTTGCGACTTTCGAATTTGAATGATGGAGAATTTAACGTTTAACTCAGAACCAATATTTTTATGGTAAAGTTTAAGTGTGTTTAGATCACATTTTATTGGTTTTTAAATTGTATTAAACCGTTCTTTGATAACGATGGAAGTAATGGAAATTTGTTCCAAGAATGTTATTCAGAAGTTTATTTTAGAGAATGCGATTCTTAAAGATCTTATTTGGAAGATCTATATCAAGTCACGATCTGATAACTTATTAGACAGATCTGGTTATAAATATTTGGTGACATAATTCGCAAACATCAGAGTTTGTAAGGTAATAAGAAATGTAGTAAAGCAAGAATTAATATAAGAATATAATGCGAAGTTAATGAATACGAATTACAGCGTATTTTTGAAATAATAAGATTTTGAAAGAAGATTTGAAGGAAATATCACAGCTAATAGGAAGCTTTTTTGAAATGTGAGTTCTATAAAAGAAATATAATGTTTTTGGAAGATTAGTATTTTATCGTATTACTTGTTAAATTAATTTGTCGATAGAACCAATATTTTTATTTGATATTTTTAATCGTTTTATACCGGAGATGGCATCTTTGGACCAAGTCGCATCGTTCTCTGCAGAAAGGGAATATCTTCCATAAGTGGACGTGTATGAAATAAGCATGAGGGATATACGTTTGATGCAGAAAGGGAACATGTCCAGGACATGTTTCCTTTCTGCAGGGAACAGTTTTGGACGATTCGTAGACCTGTCATATCTAGGCAGCTCCTTGTTATAAAACAAAAGAAGGTTTATTGATTCATGCAATATGGACACTTCAAGTGATGATGGAAAGTGTAGTTCTCCAGACAAAAATAGAAGGAAAGGTGTAAGGAATCCCGATACTTATAAAAGAAATGTAATTCGAGTTGCTAAAGTGAAGGGTGAGCCTCACGTGAACTGGGCAGGCAAATATGTTTCTGGAAGAAAGAAATTCATTGGATGTGGGTAGGTATAACCTAAAAATGATACTTCATAATATTATTCCAAGTCCTGTTGTCGGTAATATTGTTGTTGTAGGTAATAGCTGACTCACACGTTATTGAACTCTTAACAGATGTCGACACGGTTGTTTGGTGGACGTTACGGACGAAGAAATGCTGCAAATCATGGGAACATTCAATGGAATGAACACAAAAGACGAGCAGGATATACACCTACAACGACTCATTGAACAGGAAGATGTGAACAGGAAACGTTCTTGGGAAGACACTAACATTAAAAAACCTAGATCTTTCTCTGCAAAGTATCACGAGCTTTGTGGATCGCGCCGTGTTCGAGTTTGTAAAACTGCATTTCAGCAAGCTCATGGTATAACACCTAAGAGGGTTTATAGATTGTTGACACTTCTAAAACAGGGAAAAACACCGAGGGATTTACGTGGTAAATCATCAAGCGCAAATGCTATTTCTGGAGATGTTTGCCGTGAAATTCATGATCGTATATCGTCCTTCCCCACAGAGTCTTCACATTACACAGGAATAGAAATAAAATATTTAGATGCAAGAGTATCAGTGAAGAAATGTATGGATTGTTTATGGTGAAGTATCCAGATTCTAAGGTAAAGTACCAGTTTTATTGGCAATATTTTAAACAGAACTTTTCTCTGCGGTTTGGCAGACCTGAAAAGGATACCTGCAGTAATTGTGATTGTGATGATAATATTCATAATGATGATGATGATGATGATGATGAAAAAGAAGAGGATGAGGGCTTTATGTCTATAAAATCATTGCGACTTCCCCAGTTTTGAAGAACAAGAGTACCTGGAGAAAGTTATAAAAGGATCTACAACAAGCGTTGTGTTTAAACAAATCTATATCAAACAATGGTAAATAGAGAGAGTTGTATTTAGGGTGTATCTATTATAAAATTAATTTAATAAAAATATTTTATGGTTATTGTCTGCTTTTCCTTAATTACTATCACTACATCCTCCCACTATTAATGCAATTGTTAACCATCGACAGTCTCTAGCTATGTTTAGAAAGAGAGAGAGTGGACTTAAACAATACACTCTATCTATGGTTTGTGCATCGTGTATCATAATAATACAGTATCGCTAAGCTATGTTAAAGCAATAGTTATGTCAGGTAAGGGGTTCAAATCCTTGCTTTCTTGTAATGAAAATGTGAACATAAGTCAAACGTCTTAACCACTCGGCCAACCTGACAGTAAATAATTTAATTTGTTTTGAGCACTTGAGTGTTTACAAAATTTTCCAGTGTACATTGACTCAACCACTTGCTCGTTTTTAAATGTAGACTTTTTGTTTTTTGTTTTTTTTCTATAACATTGTATAGAACATTGAGAACTGGGTGTTTAATATAGGGTTAAAGGCATCATAAAATAATTTTAGAAAAGCTCTCAGGTATCGTGTCAAGGGTTTTAGTAATGCATTACTGTTTGTTGACTAGCATTTACCATAACACAACATTATTTTGGTAAGCTCTACATGTTGTTTGAGTCTTCAGCCATTTGACTGGTTTAATACAGCTCTCCATGACTCCCTGTCCTGAGCTAATCGTTTCATCTATATAGAGCTACCACACTCTACATCCAAGGCTATCTGTTTAACATATTATAACCTTGGTCTACCCCTACAGTTCTTGTCCTCAACCCTTTCTTCCATAACTAAGCTTGCTATTCCTGGGTGTCTTAGTATGTGTCCTACCAACCTATCGCTTTACTTCATTAGCAGTCGCCAGAAACATCTCTCATCTCCCATTTGTCTTAATACCTCTTTGTTTGTAACCTTATTCACCCATTTAATCTTCATCATTATCCTGTAACACCACATTTCAAACACTTCAATTCTCCACTTTTCTGCTACACCAATAGTCCAAGTTTCACTTTCATAGAGTGTCACGCTCCAGACAAAGGTCTTCAAAAATGACTTCCTAATACCTAAATCTATATTCAATGTCAACAAATTCTGTAGAAATGCTTTCCTTGCCTGAGCTACATAAGAATACTAATCGTCTCTGGTATAATGTCTTGTTTAGCAACATAGTTGCTCAGTAGGTCTATGCATTTGTTGTATATAACCCAAAATAGCAAACAGTTTCTCTAAATCCCTACTCACTGGTCAATAACAAACATAGTCACCAAAGTGTTTCATTGGTATGTAGTTAACTCATGTCTGGTTAGTCAATTCTTATTGCAAGGCCAGTCAACACCTAAAAATTCATCTTAACGTATAGTCTAATTATCTTTCTATCCACGAGAACATGTCTGTTAGGTAATCAGCCCGAAGGCTGGTTGGATCCTCAAAAGTACCGCCGTTAGGTTATGTGAGTAGATACCCACAAAAACCCAAGGCGGCGCTATATTGAGGCATACTAGGCAACATGAGGAGTGAGGTAGTTTGTTATTGCTTTCCTCACTGAGTTAGAACAGTAGTACTAACCCTATGAGTAGAAACTTTCCGAGCATCCACCGGCACTGAATGCGCCCTGAATGGCATTACTAAGCACCACCCATACCTCAGTAGCTTCCATATAATCACAGCCATGAGTGAGACTGAGACGTCGGTGAAAAGCCACATTTTACTCTAGCCTGTGCCAACCGACAAATGCAAATGTACTGCAATCATCAAGAGATGGCAAACAGGCCACTACGAGTACATACCAGTGTCTAATGAATAGTCAATATTAGTTTGGTCTTTACCTAAAATCTAAAATCCAATATCAAATTTCTAAAATCTAAAACCCAAAAAATTATAGTATAGAAAACATAATTCCAAGTAATACAAATCCTTATATGTTTTTCTTTAATAATTAGTTACCGAAAATTTAAAGTCATGACATTATGGTTTGGTCTTTTTGTAAAATCTAAAATCTAAAATGTAAATTCTAAAATCTAAAGTCTAAAATCAAAAACAAATCAAAAATCTTACTTGCATTAACTGTATATTGAACCCAGTCCACCTTTGTATTTGTAATCCAAGTAATAATTTGAAAAAAAATACAAGTGTAATCAGTCTTAAAACATTATCCCTGCTTTTTATATGTTTTTGACATGCATATTAACCTAAAATCAAACCTTGGTCTACCTTAGTCAAAGGCTAACAGCTTAACCACTGCACCACCATAACCGTATTTCTAAGTTTGGTTCGTTCTAAGCCTTAAAGCTAAAAATCGAGTTAAGACTTCTAGTGTAAGAGCCAAAAGTGCTTGCCACTGCAGCACAAAATGGTTAGCAAGTAACATCCAAAAAGGATTGTAATGGTTCGGTTTGGTTCAGTGTAGTCACTATCTTGTTTTCTTAGCTACCCTCTTTAACCAATCAATTAAAGATAGTCTACTCTTAATTCTTGAATCGATAAATTGGATTTTGTGCACACCGTTTGTCATGTCATGCCTGAAACCTATACTCGCTATGTACTGCGGTCAGGTTTAAAAACAAGTTTCAATGTTTAAAGACTTGTCAGTCACCATACCTGTAGCCTACAATAATTCTTTCTCTACCTAGCTATGTTTCATCACTCACCATAAACATCTAACATTATGGGTTTGCAATATATTAAGAGAAACAAAAGTCCATGACCTTGTTGTTTTCAATCTTTTTGGGAAAATTCATAAGCCATAAAAATAAAGCGTCATGTCAAGTTCTAGGACACCTTATGTGTCCAAATCCCATTATTAGTTTATAAAATCTCAAATCAGTAATCTTGCCGTTTTGGGATATTTAAATAAATGCATGCATCATAGGAAAAATCATAAAACATATTCTTAAAACAAGTCGTCGCATGACCCTCTTCAATCAATGCTTCACAAAATATCGATTCATCCATTGGACATGGCCACCGTGGTCGGCGACATGCTCGTTTAAACACAACCGGTACTGTCTCTCTCTACTAAAAAAAATTATAATTAATTAAAATAAATTCAAAAATTAAAAATCTAAATTTTCAAAATGTGTGGTTAGGCCCTTTGTCAAACTTTCATAAAAATAAATAATAAATTCAAGAAGGGATTGTCACCCTGAGTCTTATAACACCTCATGTGTCCAAATCTGATTATTGGTTTCCCCTTATTCCCTGTAAATCTACATTCATTGTTTTAGGGGTAAAATAACCGATCGTGGTAAAAGAGTATTTAATGACCAATTTTTGAGCTATCACACCTAATTTTAGGGTACTTAGTTTCCAAGATATCGATTTTTCAATTTTGGGGTAGTTTTCACCCCCTAGTATTTTTCATCAAAAACAAAAGATCTTAGGTTCATTTATCATATTTAAGCGTTTAACACCTTTTTCCCTGTAACATTACTATTTACTATTTTAGGGGTGAGATGACCTATCGTGGTAAAAGCGTATCTTATGACCTATTTTTAAAGCTATCACTCATAATTTTAGGGTTCTTAGTTTCCAAGATATCGATTTTTCAATATGGGGTGGGGGATAGTTTCACCCCCCAAAGGGGGACATCGCCCCAATTGCTAGGACCACTCATACAAGTCTCTAGCATGATAGGTTCGCGAGATATTAACAAACGTGTAGTTGGACCCTTTGTCAAAATTTCAAAAATACATTCAAAAAGGGGGCTTCATACCAAGTCCTACAATACCTCATACAAGTTTCAAGCCTTATTGGTCCGTGAGATATTAACAAAAAAAAGTAAATAAGCCCTTTGGCACAATTTGGATAAATTCATGGGCCAGTCCATAAGGACCTGTCCAAAGGGATCACTCAAAAGGGATCACTCAAAAGGACCCGTCAACAGGGACCCGTCAACAAGGACCCGTCCACAGGGACCTGTCAACAGGGACCCGTCCACAGGGGCTCGTCAACAATGACTGGGGCACTCGCCTCAAGGCCTAACATGCCCTCTTTGATTATTGGTTTGCCAATCGACAAGCGCCGCTTGGAATACTTTTTGATCACCCCTCTTGGGGGGGTTAGGTTAGGTTACACTACAGCCGCTATCTTTAAAAAGACCTGAGTGGGCATGCGTAAAAAAACAAAACAAAAAAGCATGTTAATTCATATTGACTTTCCACCGTACACATTTCTCTTGTGTGGAACAACGTTTAATTTCATATTAGCATTCGAACTCCCACATGTCGCACTCGGAAAGCGAGATTTTCTAAAAAATTACAATTTCACCCCCTAGTAGGGGTATGTTTTATTTTGGGGTGGAAATATGTTGTCCAATGGAAAGGGGGTGTTAGCCCGAGTTCAACGACACCTCATTCGTCAAAATCCGACCATGCGTTCGAGAGATATCGCGCCGCCGCCATCTTGTAGGTGGGTAGGTGGCGGTGGGTGCGGAACCATCCAAAACCCACTACTAGTGTCACGTTGCAATTTAAATATAAACGCACATACAATTTTATTCCTCGTCGATAAATGAACTGCACTTCATACTGTCATGAACTAGAATAGATTTCTACATAAATTAAATTGCTATATTGCAAGATCATCCTTCTCTCGCCGCCATGAAAAATGAAAATCCACAGCCTCGCCGCCATGTTGGTGATAATTGTAAACAGGCCAGCGGTGACCAGCGGATGATAATTCGCGTTCCACTCTCACTGAGTTTTAACTTACGGTTACGGTTACGAATCAACTGTTTGTTAACGCCACGGGGGGCCATTTTTAAAATTTTGAGAGATAGAAACACACCCAAGGACAGGCTTAAGTAGCTAGCAACCTGCTCACTGTTGCGTAAGGGTTAAGTCCATACAGTATTGTGAATTCAACAGAAATAGGGGAGGAAGGTAGGTTCTTACCATTTTCGAGGAAACAAAATGCGATGTGTAATTCTGAGAAATACACCAACTCAGTTGAACACAGAAGAAAGAAACAGAATGAGAAAATAACTTTACTACCTAGAAGAGTGAAAATATGACGAATATGACCATTTAATATCTTAAATATGCTCTATTACGAAAAAATTACCATTTATGCATAAATATGGCTTAACAAAGTACTATGATTCGATTACTATTTTCATAACAAGCATTTATAGGCTATATACTTAAGGAACATATCAGTCTTACCAAAAAATATATGCTCTATCATGAAAATCCTAGCCCTAGTTATAACTCTTTGTTCTTTCCAAGGAGCATAATTGAATGTTGGTTGTAGTAGATTGTTGAAATACAACGTGCTTTACGGATATTATACCTTGATTGATTGAATCCTCACCTGAATTATATATACACACACACTCATTCAGCCATCACAATAACACAGGTTATCAGAAAAAAATCAACACTCACCCAAGTACACGGGGCTAAAATACCATGATGTCCATGCATCTCAAATGAAAGAAAAACAGCAGCTTCCTACCCAAATTCTTCCTCGTATAAAAGTACACACACTAGTAAGTCTGCAGACATCACAGTGACACAGGTTATCAGACAACGTCTACACACACCCAAGTACATGGGGCTACAGGACCATGTTGTTGCAAAGTCCGTAAAAATCAACAACAAAAACAACAACAACAACACTATACTCTACCGTGGATCAAGGACAACGAATTTTAATCGCTGTCAGTGTTGAAATATGTGGTGTTATAGGTATATATATATATAATATTTGCTTAACATTATAACGTGTGAGTAGTTATAAATCAATATTTACAAAAACAAAAAACGAGTAAAAGAATTTGAACCTGCTGGGATTTGATCCTAGAACCTCTGGACTGTGAACCCAGGTCGCTACCCTTACGCTATACATGCGCTACACTACAATTTGGTTAACAACTGGTTTAGTATAACTGCATAATATTTTATGTTGCAATCAACTATTTCATTAGCGTTTTCTGCCGTTTCTATAAACCATTTGATACTAAATATGTATTATTTTGTTCAGTATATTCCTAAAAGGATATAAATTTACGAAGTTACGGAAATATATGGATTTACGAGCAAACGATACCCGCCATTTTAATCCAACGCGACGGCACGGACAAGCACGATATGGCACTGTCAGCCTAAACTGTTAGTCACTACTGCGATACATATTCTACACACATCAAAAAAAGTTTTGCATCACCTCGGTTCCAAGAGTTCCGGAACCTTTAAATACAAAGGGATTAGAGATCAACACAAACAACATTTCAGCTCGTTTTATTGCTCATGAGACCCACACATTGCATGTTGTACCATCATACAGCTAGACTTTCAGCATTTGTGGTCCAGATTGCAGTACACACCACTACCTCTAATACCCAGTAGCACGTCCTCTTGCATTGATGCATGCCTGTATTCGTCGTGGCATACTATCCACAAGTTCATCAAGACACTGTTGGTCCAAATTGTCCCACTCCTCAACGACAATTCGGCGTAAATCTCTCAGAGTGGTTGGTGGGTCAAGACGTCCATAAACAGCCCTTTTCAACATATCCCAGGCATGTTCGATAGGGTTCATGTCTGGCGAACATGCTGGCCACTGTAGTCGAGCGATGTCGTTATCTTGAAGGAACGCATTCACAAGATGTGCACGATGAGGTCGAGAATTGTCGTCCATGAAGACAAATGCCTCTCCAATATTCTGCCGATATGGTTGCACTATGGGTCGGAGGATGTCATTCAGGTATCGTAAAGCCGTTTCGGAGCCTTCCATGACCACCAGTGGCGTACGTCGGCCCCACATAATGCCACCCCAAAACATCAGGGAACCACCACCTTGCTGCACTCGCTGGACAGTGTGTCTAAGACGTTCAGCCTGACCAGGGTGCCTCCAAACACGTCTCCGACGATTGTCTGGTTGAAGGCATATGCGACACTCATCGGTGAAGAGAACGTGATGCCAATTCCGTGGGGTCCATTCAGCATGTTGTTGGGCCCATCTGTACCGCGCTGCATGGTGTCGGGGTTGCAAAGCTGGACCTCGCCATGGACGTCGGGAGTGAAGTTGCGCATCATGCAGCCTATTGCGCACAGTTTGAGTTGAAACACGACGTCCTGTGGCTGAACGAAACGCATTATTCAACATGGTGGCATTGCTGTCAGGGTTCCTCCGAGCGGCAATCCGTAAGTAGCGGTCATCCACTACAGTAGTAGCCCTTGGGCGGCCTGAGCGAGGCCTGTCATCGACAGTTCCTGTATCTCTGTACCTCCTCCATGTCCGAACAACATCGCTTTGGTTCACTCTGAGACGCCTGGAAACTTCCCTTGTTGAGAGCCCTTCTTGACACAAAGTAACAATGCGGACGCGATCGAACTGCGGTATTGACCTTCTAGGCATGGTAGAACTACAGACAACATGAGCAGCGTACCTTCGTCCTGGTGGAATGACTGGAACTGATCGGCTGTCGTACCCCCTCCGTCTAATAGGCCCTGCTCATGCATGGTTGTTTACATCTTTGAGCAGTTTTAGTGACATCTATGAACAGTCAAAGGGACTGTATCTTTGATACAATATACACAGTCAACGTCTATATGCCGGAGATCTGGGAACCGAGGTGATGCAAAACTTTTTTTGATGTGTGTATTTTAAAATGCTAATATCCTACCGGTCATCTCCTTGAGGACAGTGTAAACCACCCTATGTACGATGAGCGTATTTGGTACGGCCAGGCCTTGTTGAAACGTAAGTTACTTGCATTATTCATACTTCGGCCATCTTGAAACTATTTGGCTGATGACCTTGCAGTTTGGGCAAAAGACGCTTCATACACTAAGGTATATTGTTGCAAAATTTGGTAGAGATCGGATCATTTCGAAGTGGTTCTTCGTGGTTTCCCACTTTGTCTCCAGGCAAATGCCGGTATGGTACCTAACGTAAGGCCACGGCCACCTCCTCCCCTCTTCCTTGCCTATCCCTCCAAATCTTCCCATCCCTCACAAGGTGAGGTCACATGGGTGAGGTGCTCGTCCCATCTCCCCAGTTGTATCCCCCGACCCAATGTTTCAAGCTCCAGAACACTGCCCTGGGGGCGCTAAAGGTGGGATCCCTCGCTGAGTCCGAGAGGAAAGCCAACCCTGGAGGGTAAACCAACTTAAAAAAATATTATAATAACTATAATGCATATTATTCCCGATTCAACTGAGACGGAAATGAGATGAGATGGTTTCTCGCCTCCTTGTGGTGGATAATTTATACAGCCGGACCCTTCATGTTGCCAACCTCATGAGCGGAGTTAATGAGAGATGATATGAATGAAGGGGAATGAAACTATGCACAGACATGGAAGGAAGCGGCCGTGGCACATTCAAAGGTGCCGTCCCAGCATTTGTCTGTAGTTGAAAATGGGAAACCACGGAAAATCAATTCAAGGATGGCCGACGGTGAGGTTCGAACCCACATCTACCGAGACCTGATAACTGGGCCCAAGCTACCGCTGTTTGTTGGTGGTAATAATTATAATTGACCCAATTTATCCAGGTCTGGATAACCAGAAACCTGATGCGAGGAGGTATTTATTCATTTATTTTTATTTTCTTTGTTGCATACTTAAAAAGGAGAATTTATAACCGAATGTACAAATTAAACATGTGGAGTCCATTGACTGTAGTGTCCGTTGGCGCAGATTTCTTACATCACCATTTTGGGTGATCAGAGGGTAGTCTGAATGGCATGCCTCACTGTGTGCCTGACAGCGCTACAATCGCAGCAAGAAGGTATTTCTTGCACTTTTAAAAAAGATGATGTGTTCGGACCCCTTTTAATTTACCGTGATGGAGCAGCGGTCAAGCAGTTTGCCTCTCATCAAGGTAGACTGGGTTCGATTCCCAGTCAATACATGTGAGTTTTTCGAAGTGAAATGCCATGTCCTGCGGTTCGGATTCCACGTAAAAGGGAGGTCACGTGATCGCGAGATTAACGGTCACGTAAAACTACAAGCTTCCTTTCAATTTGGTCCAGATCCCGTAGGCTGGTCAATTCCAGGTGGTACATGGCATTTCACAACACTCTGGGGCCACAAACTGTGTCTATTCATTTGACCATGTCTCAAGAATGTAGAAGTTGGTAGCTACTAATTCTCCGTCGGACAGTTAGGTGAATGCATCGAATGAAGCCTACTTATACGTGGATGAGCAATGTCTTCATGTCATTGGTGTTTTTTTTACAACATTTGTGTACTCACACGGCAAATCGTTGCATCCGCGTATGTGAAGTGGAGGAATATGACTTAAATACTGGGAGCCAATGAATTGGAGTTGGCCGGATTTTTCCCGAGATCAGACGCAGTGTTATTAATAAGGTCCGGAAGTTCATACACTATTCAATGAATCAAATATGCATCACGTCTCAAAAAGTATGCATAATAAATAAATACGGCAATTACGATCACTCCGTATTCTTTAGCGTTTCTATTTTGAATATAAAGAAAATATGAACAGACGGACATATAACTACACCCTTGTTTTAAATATCTCAAATAAGAAACAGTTTTAAATAAGCTTAGTAGGAAATATTATTTTATGGAGATTCAAGCGGCGTTGGCCATCAATAATTATTAGCCTACTTTCGATTTTTGCACAAAATGAAAGTAGACTTATGAGATCACTACAGGGCCAAAAATTGAGTGTCTGTCTGTGTGTGAGTGTGTGTACTCTGAATGTCTGCCCCCCCCCCCTATCAATTCGAACACGGTGAATCCGAATTGAACAAAATTTGGTACAGAGGTAGAACTAGCAAAGGGCACCTCAGTGTAATGTTTTATATCGCCGCCATCTTGACGGAAACATAATGGCGGCCACCCAAATGTTCAAAGCCTAAATCAAACTACGACTAACCTAATCATCTAATCTCTACCAAATTGTGCAACAACAGATATTTATATGGCAAACGTCTTTTGACTAAACTAAAAGGTCATCAGTCCAATAGTTTACAGATGGCGGCCATGTATGTGTGCAAATCGATTCCTCCTATCAATTCAAACACGGTGAAACCGAATTGAACGAAATTTGTACAGAAGTAGCACTAGCAAAGGACACCTCAGTGTCATGTTTTATATCACCGCCATCTTGACGAAAACGTAATGACGGTCACCCAAATATTAAAAGCTTAAATCAAATTGCAACCAACCAAATGATCTGATCTCTACCAAATTGTGCAACATTATACCTTTATGTATCAAGAATCTTTTGACCAACCTACAAGTTCATCAGCCCAATACTTTGCGGATGGGGGCCATGTATGTGTGCAAATCGATTCCCCCTATCTATTAAAACACGGTAAGCCTGAATTGAACAAAATTTGGTACAGAGGTAGCACTAGCAAAGGGCACATCAGTGTCATGATTTATATTGCCGCCATCGTGACGGAAACGTAATGGCGGCCACCCAAATGTTAAAAGCTTAAATCAAATTATGACCAACCTATTAATCTGATCTCTACCAAATTTTGCAACAACATACCTTTATGTGTGAAGCATATTTTGACCAAACTACAAGATCATCAGCGCAATAGGTTGCAGATGGCGGGCATGTATGTGTGCAAATAGATTCCCCCTATCAATTCAAACACGGTGAAACCGAATTGAACGAAATTTGGTACAGAGGTAGAACTAGCAAAGAGCACCTCAGTGTCATGTTTTATATCGCCGCGATCTTGACGGAAACGTAATGGCGGCCACCCAAATGTTCAAAGATTAAATCACATTACGACTAACCTAATCATCCGATCTCTACCAAATTTTTCAAGAACATTTACTCGTATGGCGAGCAGATTTTGACAAAACTACAAGGTTATCAGCCAATAGTTTGCAGATGGCGGCCTTGTATGTGTGCAAATCGATTCCCCCTATCAATTCAAACACGGTGAAACCAAATTGAACGAAATTTGGTGCAGAGGTAGCACTAGCAAGGGTCACTCCAGTGTCTTGTGTTATATTGCCGCCATCTTGACGAAAACGTAATGGCTGCCACCCAAATGTTAAAATCTTGAATCAAATTACGACCAACCTAATCATCTAATATCTACTAAATTTTGTAACATTATACCTTTATGTATAAAGAATCTTTTGACGAAACTACAAGGTCATCAACCCAATAATTTTCGGATGGCGGCCATGTGTGCAAATCGAATCCCCCTATCTTTTCAAACACGGTGAAACCAAATTGAACGAAATTTTGTACAGAGGTATCACTAGCAAAGAGCACCCCAGCGTCTTGTTTCATATCGCCGCCATCATGACGGAAACGTAATGGCGGCCACCCAAATGTTGAAAGCTTAAATCAAATTACGACCAACCTAAGCATCTGATCTCTACCAAATTTTGCAACCACATACCTTTATGCGAGAAGCGTTTTTTGACCAAGCTGCAAGGTCATCAGTCGAACAGTTTGCAGATGGCGGCCATGTATGTGTGCAAATCGATTCTCCCTAGCGATTCAAACACGGTAAAACCGAATTGAACGAAATTTGTTACAGAGGTAGCACTAGCAAAGGGCACCTCAGTGTTATGTTTTGTATCGCCGCCATCTTGACGGAAACGGAATGGTGGCCACCCAAATGTTAAAAGTTTAAATCAAATTACGACCAACCTAATCATTTGATCTTTACCAAATTTTGCAACAACATACCTTTTTGTGGGAAGCATCTTTTGACTGAACTACAATGTCATCAGCCCAATAGTTTGCAGATAGCGGCCATGTATGTGTGCAAATCTATTCCCCATATCAATTCAAACACGGTGAAACCAAATTGAATGATTTATTTTTACAGAGGTAGCACTAGCAAAGGGCACCTCATATTCATGTTTAATATCCGCATAGCACGTTGTATTTCAACAAGCTACTACAATCAACATTCAATTATACTCACTGAAAAGGACAAAGAGTTATAACAATGCATTTAGGAGAAAGTAGGCTATATGTTCTTTACTGAACATCTTGTTTTATTTTTATTTTTTTTAGTATAACTGGTATACAATTTTAATAGGCATTGGATTAAAAAAATGAAAATACTTTTACAATATTTTCATAGTGAATGCTGAATAAAAATATTTGATATTGACTTGCAAAAGGGACTGAAACGTAGGCCTACTAGGTATTTAAATAATGTCAGTTTTATACTGCGACAGTGTCCTGAAATTTCTTCTTGTTAACAAGGGCTGAATTGATGTGGGTGTTTATTCATCTTTTACGACATTTCGCTTATGTTTGGCGGTTTCCAAGTGTTCAGTCACTGAAAACTTTCTCGAACTCCCTACATTTGTTTCACAAATTTTACTATAAAGGACACTATCGTCGGTAGAAAAGAACCTTCCAAATGTTTTCACAAAATTTCGCAACTTAACAACGTCGTTAGCTTTTATTGGAGTCATAGCTCCTTGCTTGCTGTGGTTGACGGTAAGCAGCTTGGTATTTCACTGAAGGTTGGAATTAAGGAACTTGAGATCATAGGTCCAGGTAATATTTGTGGAAATTCATGGTCATTCATAAGCTAAACCCCTATTGAGAACTGGTAGTAAAGTGAACAACAGTCACTTGTTATTTAATGGTTTCGGTCAACAGGGCAGGTTAAATGCAGTTTTCTAGGGCATCTTCCCGGCGTCTCTAAAACCACTTCAGTCACAAATACAGTTTGCAGTCGTGGTACTCGACTTAACGCATATGCATGTACTTTTTTCTATAATTCCCCAAAATTCAAAGAAACCCAAAAGAAATATAGCTTATGTATGTCGTTTCTCACCTGATGCTATCGAAGGACTCGCGCAGATTTCTTAGTTGTCCACACAAGTCCATGACCAAAGCAACAAAGAATGAGTCGGCTGCTACAATGGTTAGGGCTGTTTGTACACCAGTGACGCCCTGGAAGACATAAGCGACTGCATGTCCTCCTGTGCCTGGAGCGGTGTCGAACGGAAACCAAGCGAGGAATGGGAGATCATCCAGGATGTAGCCAGTCATCACAGGTACGAGTATCCACGAAGACGCTGCCACTGGAGGAAAGAAATACTATTCTTAATTAGGGGCAGATAGAGGTAATTTGCAAAAATGATTTCAGTGACAGAAGCAGGGAAAGAGTGTGCGGCAACGCGGAGGTTTAATTCAGGTTTTGACCGCATATTTTCGTTGGACCGGCTTTAACCTTCATTATTTGGCTAATGTCCTTGCTATTATTGAAGACTACATTAATGGCATATCTTGTCATTGTCGCATTTAAATAAATAAATTAATTAATTAAAAACACATCGGAGATGGCTGACTAAATTGTATTCTAGCCTCAACATTTCTACAAAAATTATAATATAATAGAACTTTCAAAGGCAAAGCAAAAGAACGGAACACTAGTAGTATTGGCAATTTAGCCCATATTATCGTAGAATCAGGCCACTCTCGAATAGGATTACTTGACTATTTAGCGACAGTGGCGCCCTCTCGCAAATCCCATCTCTTTTTAGAAATAGGTTAGTTGGTGTTGAATACCTTGTTAAGAGTTTCAACAGGTTAGATTTCGTCAGAACGCTCTATCGAAGTTCCAACGTTCACCACTAGGTATCATTGATATCTGGTGGCGAAAGTTGGAACTACTTGAAATTGAACGGAACTTGTAGCTCACCCTTTAGGGTGTCTGCTGGAAGCAGCTACAGACTCAGGCGAGCCGAACATGTCCTCGGACACTCCCGGCACTAAAAGCCATACGATAAATAAATAAATTAGAAATAATGTACAAATTAAACAAAATATTGTTTTTAAAGAAACAGAATAATGCAAACATAAATGATTGCATCAGAATGCACAAACTATTTTTCTCCAAAATAAACATTAAATTCTGTGTCTATATAGACTACTTCAGAGCTTACCGTGTAATGAGTTTTGATTTTGCCTTACTACTCAGTAAATGAAACCCTTTGGTTTTATAGCTTACAGTCTTTTCTATTGAATCAATAGAAATAGAAATGCCGGCCAGTCAGATTTTATTCACTTTGTGTAATCATGGCAGCCGCTTAGTTGAGCCAAAGTATATTAAGCATTTGACTCTAAGTTCATGTTGGAAGTACTCTTAAAACAAGGTATTCAACACCAACTATTTGCACCCATCCAGCGAGAATACCCTCATATATACTTACTTACCCGATTGTACTGTAGGTCTAGACTCAGCTTCGATTTTCTTGGTCTTCCTTAAAGATGGTAAAAATGTGGAAGTAGGATTAGCTTCGTGCTTGGCCCAACGAGTAACGAAAACTAAACTGAATGAACGACCAAAACGTCGAGCAAGAATACCACAGAGGCCAGGAAGAACGCGCTCTTGCAATATTAGCGGAAAAAGTTCGACCGAACCCTCAAAAGTCATCGTTACTCTCGAACCAAACATGAAACTGGGGGGAGGATAGGTATAGTACGTTACGTGCAGTAACTACCAAGAAAAAGACACTAACGCGAAGGGTGACGATCCTTAAATCCAGAAGGCGAATGTATTGAAAGAAAGTAAGCACGTAGTTGACGAGAGAGACACGTTCAAAGTAATACTAGAATGGAGTAAAAAGAGAATCATCATTTAGGTTGACCTGGGAACCGAATAATCACAAATCTAACGCAAGTTGCTGTGTATTGGAAAAAAGTCAGATTATAGGGCATAGACACAAGGTCGTACGAAACAGTACGCTGGCAAAGTAGTGGCCAACGAACGACAAAAAGGGGCCACGGAATATAAAGTAAGAATATGGTAGTGAGACAGACAGTTAATTGAGAAAGTAGCCTATTACACATACATCAGGCACATTAAGCCAAAACTGCGCAGGAGCACACTGGTTATAGCCACGTATAACGTGACATGACGAGAACAAAACAAGAAATAAGATCAATGAAAGAAGTACAATCACGTGGGAATAATCAGGGAAAGACTGCACGAAAAGACAAATCAAGAGAGAAGCAATGTTACCAACTTCGCAACGTAGTAGTTTAACTTAAAATAGTTTAACCAAAAGAGAATGGCGACTAGCCGAGTCCCCTTGACAGCACGCCACTGGTTCTTTTTTCAACAAGTTCTGAAGATGCACTGGGAAGAATGCTAGAACTCAAAAATTAAAGTAGAACATGGTCTAAAATGAATATGTACAGAATAAAATCTGAATTTAATCTGCATAGTCTAAGAAAGAAATTGCCTAAGTTATAATGTAATCAGAATTTATAGAATTGTTGAATCAGTAGTCCTACGATATGTAAAGTTAGGCCAATAGGAAACATCAACAAAAGTCCCTATAGAAAAATCACAAGAAGAGTAAAATCACCCTTGAAGCTCATTTGGAAAACTAAAAGCACTCAACACTCACATACTACTGTGCTTAACACGCACCGTGCGGATGACGCACCGAGCGCGTAACACCAGGTCAGGTGCGAATTACACACTTGAGTGTCCACACAACGAACCTGAAGATGGTATATCGTCCTCTATGAATCCACAGTGCACATGTTATAAAGACAGGTATGTGAGACGGCAATTTAGATGTTAAGACTACCTAAAAACTTAAAGTAGCCCACAAATGTAAACCAAAAGGAAAACTCAGAGTAGTCCACCAACGTATCCCAAAAGGCCAAGAAGATTAGATTTGATTAGATCTTAAACCTGCGTAAAAGTTGTAATTGCTATCATGAAGAAAGTGGACTTGGTCAGGTCACTTTGCAAAACAAATAAACGGAAATACATGCATGAACCATGAAATCTTACATTAAGTTCCTTCTTATAGTACACGTTCCAGAGGCTGACATTTCACGATATGTATCATTGAAATCAGGACATTTGAAGGGACCAAGTGGATATAGCTGACCAAAGTTCATGGAATGTGGAAGAGGACGGAAGAGAAGTGGTTCGATTGTGGTTGATTTTTATTGTCATACTAGGCTTTATGTGAACCAATTAACCGGAATTGACTTTACAGACATACCTATCCACACAGTCAGTGCTGCCAGAATGAGGCGTCGTTCTGCTGAAGCGCGCGTTTGCTGCATGGCTCCCACGATCTCATTCATCACATTTCGTCTCAGGACTATGTTGAGCATCTTCATCAGGGCACCAGAGCCAGACAGTGCGATACATAGCACTGTGGTGAACTTGGCCAGATCACTCCGACTAACGTACATCTCGGCGACTTCAGCGGCGATATGTAGTATCAACATAATGATCATGAATACAACGTATATATAGTAGAGAAGTGCACCATCCGTGGGCCACATTCCTAATGATCTCAATAAGCGGATGCTGAACATCACGCTTCAGATCGGTTCCAATAGAAGGAAATGATTACTGTCACAATTTAAAGAAACCGTATCGTATTAACTTATGTAATGCTGAATAGGTAAACAAATCGCAGGTGCATGTGAAAATCTTTGATACCGTAATTTCTGGACTGTTATCAATGATATTACACAGTTAGAGGGATTTAATATCAACCTTTCATATATTTTTGTTGTAGGTTTTATCAAGGCAAAACATTAGGTTATAATTACATTCATAGTAGTAGTAGTAGTGGTAGTAGTCTGTTATTAAGTTTGTAGAAAAGATATAAAGAGATTTTACCGAAATTCGAATATTATCACATCCTACTACATAGTCAAGATGAAACATACCATAAAAAGACTCAAAATATTAATAAATATCTCTGTCAATTGACGACTGTGACACAAAGTCTTCAACTTTACGACATTCTATAAGAGAAAGAGTGTTAAATGAAACCCAAATACATGGAAAAAAAACTCAGCAGTTATGAAATCTTAAAGAAAAGAAAGTGAACGGACAATACAACAAAAGCGGTATAACTTATCGCTGAAAGATTTGCCAGAAGGGCAAGAATTCAACTCACGTCGAGAAAGTAGCTATCTCGAAAGTGATGAGGACACTGCTTGCGGGAGTTAATCGATTTGAATGATTAATTCAGTTTCCTAGCTAAAGAGGATAAATTACAATAGAAAACTTGTCTTTTGATCGTGAGAAATGTTAAAACAACTGAACATAAAAAGTTCATTGTTACATTATGAACCTTCACGCTTTTGTTTCTATGCTTTTGTGGTAAAGAAGACAAAGCAATAGGCTAGTATTCTGTGAAGTTATATGTTCGTGTCAAAGACGATTTTTTTTAAGTATTTAATTCCCACAGTTTTACACTAGTTCGCGTCTGAACATTATCAACTGACAGTTGATCAAAGACTACAGCAAATTTCTTGTGGGTCCCTGATTCAAGTAGCCTTGCGGTTCTCCATCCACCTGTCAGTCTGCCATCTCTGGAATCGCTCAAGCTCTTGACTTAAAATAGATATACTGTAGTTGTTAATTCATTTAAAAGCTTGGGGCATCATGGTCATCAGCCACATGTACTTGACTGGTGCTGAATTTGTACATTTATGTTGTGACTGTAATAGTACACTGAATTTATCTCATTGTTATTGTTGCTTATTTTAAGGGCTACGACATCGTGGTTATATAGCCCCGCGTATTTGTGTAATTTGTGTGATAACCTGTGATATTGTGTGGCTGTACTAGTGTGTGCAAATGAAAATTGGGGATGGGATTAGGAAGGAGGTGGCCGTGGCCTTATGATAGGAATCATCCCGTCATTTGCCTGGAGTAGAAGTGGGAAAAACCACTTCCAGGATGGTTGAGGTGGGATCGAACCCTCCTCTTCTCTGATTTGCCTCACGAAGCTGAGTGTACCCCTTTCCAGCCCTCACACCAGAATCCACGGCTACATTTTGAACTCAAGAACCGCTTTGCAGTAACGCCCTACATGTAATATAGAAGCATACATACGTATAAAAATAGTAAAAAACATAATACAACTCATTAAGAATAAGATACTCCATATCATACCGGAGCAAAACATTTAGGTTGATATACAGTGGTCAAAAAAGTTTTGCATATTGCGATTTAGTGACTTGTTTATTTGGCTATGTGTATGTAATGACATTGTACACAATATAGGGTACATACAAAGAAAAACAACACTCAATCTGCACTTCAAAAGAGACAGAAACAGACAACGGATAACAAAAGTGATAATGTGGGACTGAGCACACAAACGTCCATTTCATGTTGGAGCATATCAATACCGTGAATGGCCACGACGAACTCTAAGGCATGCTTGTAGACGACGAGACATACTGAGCACAAACGAATCCAACGTGGTTTGGGGCAGAATATCCCACTCTTGGACAGCAGCTTCAATCAGTTGCTGTTTGTTTGTTGGAAGGTTGGGACGGTGCGAAATTGCCCTCTTGAGCTCTCTCCATGCATGTTCAATACAGTTCATGTCCAGGCCACTCCATTCTCTCTATGTTGTGGCTTCAGAGGAGGTTTTGGCGCAGGCACCCTTGACATCAGCCTTGCTTCATATAGCCGATTGCGCACTGTCTGACCGGACACATTCACTCCAGTGGACCTTCGAAGATCCTGGCGCAAGGACGTGTCAGTACCAATGGGCCTGCGACGTGCTGAAAGCAACAGATATCGATCCTCCCTGCGAGTGGTTTTGCGGGGTCGTCCAGTACTTGGCGAATTAGCAACTGTTTCGGTCTCTCTGAACTTTTTCCACACTCTCGAGACATCACTTTGACTCACTCCAACACGAGTAGCAACATCCACTTGTCGGAATCCCTCCTGAAGCAATCTTACAACAAGTAGTTCCGTGACGTACTAAAGAGCCTACTTTTCTTAAAATTTAAAATTCATGCCAAATGATTAATCTATAGAGACCCATATAGAATAATAACGAAATTAAGTTGATAATACTGACATTTCTAATTAGTTCGAAATATATCTAAAATAGTGAAGCACAATAGAGCACTACAATTGGCAGACCTTGTGACTCTGAATATATTGTTAGTTCCATCTCTTAAGGTTCAGAATGCACAAACAGATTTTGGTTGAAGTCCAATGCATAGTATGGACGTTACATGCAGTTAGACATTGGATCTATCAGTGCGCGTAAAATCTTGCTGGGAACCATGTCATGTGCTGGTATGTGTTGCTCAGGATTAATCTAAAATACCTATATGATATATTATTGTGCCATTTTTTGAAGAAATCCATTTATTAGTGTGGAAGTTACATGCGATTTAACATTTAACATATCAGCACGCGTAGAATCATTTTGGCAGCACTGACGTACTGTATATCAGGTAGGCCTACTATACGTGTGCAAAGTTTAGAGCTGTTGGCTTTCATACTTTCTGATATATTGAAATTTGGATAACAAAATAGAGAGAGCATTTATTAACAGTTAGCAGTCCTGCTGGCTCTTCAGAATACGCATAGTCATATCTGCTACGGTACACAAAACACATACAAAATTTGGTTGAAATCCATTTTTTTAGTATAGAAGTTACATGCATTTCAAAATTGGACCTATCAACAGGCTTAGAATCATGTTGGCATGTTACTTCAAATCAATCTAGAATGTCAGGAACTATACGTGTGCCGAGTTTAGACAGACACACACATTTGCCTGAATCTCATAAGTCTACATTTTCCTCATGTTTACAAACTGTGAAAAGTAGGCTAATTATAATGCGGTCTGACGCACGAATGCGAACTCTTGCCGTGTTTACAGTAGGCTACAGTAGCTTCATCTTCCCCGTGCGCTTGATACCAACTGTACAAGTGGTGGTGTTAAACGGGTCGACATGAGTCGTGCCTACTAGCAGGAAAATATTGAATGATTCGTACGGTTACGAACATGACGTACAGTAATAATAATATCGTATGGCCTCGGGTGTCGGGTGCAAGCTTTATTAATTAACGCCCAGAGGGCTACTTTCATGTCAAATTTTATCGCTCCTTGAAGCGATATGAAAGTCCAGGAGGTTTGATATCTAAGCTCCTTGACACTATAGCGCTTTCTAGTAGAGAAATGAGGAACTTTGTGTTGGCGGAAAATATGACGTACACTGCGTACTGGAGTCAACGAGTTTACTGTATCGTCCCATCACCCATGTGCAATCGTTATATGCAAAACTGGGCCGATAACCTAGATGTTAGGCCCCTTAAAACAACAATTATCATCATCATCATATATGCAAAACACTTTTAGAGAACTGTAATGAGTAATTACTACTAATTATAAAAGTCTAGTGGTGTCAGTCTGTTACTCTTTCACAAAAAATGACTCAACTGATTCAGCTGAAATTATGCATGAACGTAGTTTATATGCCAGGGAAAAACACATGTCTATTTCCTTTTCGAAATATTTTGTGTTTCAATATGGTGGCAAAAGTCACGTTTCATTTCAGGTGCAGCCGCGTCCTACCTGGCAACCAGTAAGCCATGGCTGGTTGCATACATTCGCCCTTGCCCACGCTTCTTACGGCTAAATTTTCGCTTTCGATCCAGTGTTTATTTACTCATGTTAGAACATTAAAAGTGTTCGGGATGTAATATACTCACACAAGTACATTTTTACCAGTACGAAGGACTGGTGTCCAGCTAGTAATAATAACAATGATAATGATAGCGATAATAATAATAATAATAATAATAATAATAATAATAATAACTAGTTGAAACCCGTCAAAACATGACGGTCATTAGGAAAATATTTACTGAAGGATTCTCTTATATGCATTTTTTAAAGATTACTTTTAGACACTGTACAATTTTAAGGGCATCGAAAGATCGACTACGCAACATACTGTATAACTGGCCATGACTGAAACCTTGATGAGGCAAATAGAGACCTACACGTACCATAGTTTCCCCTTGAGCTTTGTCGATTGTGTTAAAGTATGCCAGCGAATTGGAAATTGGAAAATTAAAGTGGTTTATCGGAAGATGTTAAATCAAGTCGAAGGATTATAGCTCTCTGCCCATTAAGTGATTTGCCTCCCACATATACTTACTCTAAAAGTTTGAGCCATACAACAATATCCCCCACCCCTTTTTTTTCAATCTCATAAACAAAGATCTCAGTAAGACGCGGCGGGATCCGCCACTTCTATGGTGGAATAGAGCCATTGTGCGCAAGCGCGGGAGTGACGAATATTACATTTTCTTTAATTATTTAAAAATATACCCTAACATATATTTTCCTTTTAAAAGACACTCTGCAAATCTACATGCCAAGAGCTCTCGTTAGAGTGCTCTACGAAGTCAATCGGTTAAGACGTTTTCTCAATCTCGCGGTAACAAAAATCACCTTAGTGTTTTAAATATATAGATACAAATAATAAGAATAATATTACAGTAGAGGGATTATTTATTTAATCGTATGGTGAGTACAACGAGGAATTCATAAGTCCAGGTCCAAGTTCTTCAACCACAGAAAAGCACTTTCTGATAGATGAAACAGGTCGCTGGGGCTTCCGGAGTAGGCATGAAGAGGGCAACGCAGGATGACATGGTCCATGGTCTGCTCCTCTTCACGGCATTCACACATTGGAGAATCAATCCAGCCCCACTTATGGCGCAAGAAATTACAGCGCCCATGCCCAGTTTTCAGTCTGTTGAGGCGACACCATAGTTTTCTTGGGAGGTCAAATCCATTCAATTTCCGAGTTGAATTTATCTCATGGGCATTAGTACCAGATGTTGAATTTGACCACTCTTCCTGCCAGCTCCGGTTTAGGTTGAAATTGTCCCTCAAGAGTCGGCCGGCCAATACACTTGCTGGTCTCCTCGATCGAAGTCGTTGTGGCGATGGGTAACAAAATTCCTGGTGAACTGGTAAAGAGGGAGATGACCGGATTCTCTTTGCTTCTCTCAGCAGAGTTTCCTTTCTCCTCAGGTGGGGTGGTGGGATATGGCTAAGAACGGGTAACCAGTGGCGAGGTGTAGACTTGACAGTGCCAGTTATGCAGCGCATGGTTTCATTCAGCTTAGTATCTACTTTATGCACATGTGCACTTTCCAGCCATAAAGGGGCACAGTATTCCGCTGCAGAATAGACAAGACTAATACCCGTTAATCGTAAGCAGTCAGCCGAGGCTCCCCATGAACTACCACAAAGCTTGTTTAGGATGTTATTCCTTGTAGAGATTTTGTGAGAGAGTTTGGTGAGATGTTCTTTGTAGCTTAAAGTTCTGTCCAGGGTGACTCCTAGATATTTCGGGAAAGGGTTGTACTTTAGTTTATCACCAAGGAATAAAACAGATGGCTCGTAGTTTGCGAGTCGGTTGCTAAGATGGAAACATGAAACCTCAGTCTTAGAAGCGCTTGGGATCAATCGCCAAGACATGAAGAATGTAGCCATTTTCTCCAAGTCTGCTGAAAGAATGCCTTCTCCATCCTCAAAATTTCTGCTTTGAGCTACCAGTGCAATGCCATCTGCATAGATAAACATAGTAGCTGAGGTTGATGGCAAGTCATGGATATAGAGGTTGAAGAGAACTGGGGCCAATACTGATCCCTGTGGCAAACCGTTATTTAATTTTCTTTTACGACTTTTAGAATCACCTAGGAATACTACAAACTCTCTCTCACAGAGCATGTTGGAAATTAGGTTTGCAATTTCCAAGCAGGGAATTACTTCCAGCAATTTAAGAATTAGTCCATGTCACCAGACAGTATCATATGCACTTGTCAGGTCAATCCACACAGCTGTTGATGTTAACTTCTTTTGGAAGCCTGCCTCGATGTGAGTGATAAGAGCCAAAACTTGATCAGTACAGCTACGATTTCTTCTGAAACCAGCTTGTTCTGGAGGGATTACATCTTCAATGAGTGGTGCAATCGTAGTGAGGAGGACTCGTTCCAAGAGTTGATAAATGCAACTAAGAAGTGCTATTGGACGGTAGTTTTTAGGTCTCTGCTCCAACTTTCCAGGTTTCAGAATGGCTATCACTTTTGGTCGTTTAAACTGCTTTGGCAGTTTGTTAGTCTGAAGGATGTAAGAAGAAAGAGAAGTGATCCACTTTATACTATATGGACCCATATATCGAAGGAATTCGTTGTAGATATTATCTGGGCCAGCAGCCTTACCGGTCTTCAGCATTTTGATAGCAGCTTCAACTTCCTGAATAGAAAATGGCCTGGACAGATACTCATTCTTCTGTGATCCATGTTTGAGCTCAGTGAGCTTACGCTTCACATTTTTCGTATGGCATTTATCTCTCTTGGTTCGGGTGACTTAAACCATTCTATTTGCTATGGCATCTGGACTCAAGTTATTGCACTGCTTTTTAGAATAATGTTTTCCAGTAAGTCGATTCAAGACTCTCCAAGCTTTCCTGCTCGATTTTGCAAAGTCCATGTCTTTCATTGTCGCTTCCCACTTTTCTCTCCTATTCTTGTCTAATGACTGCAGAAGCTGTGAACCTACTTCATGACTACCTGTTGTTTGATATTCTTCATACAGAGCCTCACTTTCTGGATTCCAACCAGGTACATAATATTTTCTGAAACCTCTCGGAACATTTGATTTGGCAGTTGAAATGACCAAGCTGACGAATTCATCATAGTTGCTGGTAGTTGGATCTAGATTTATAACAGATAGCTTCTGGTCAAGATCTTTAGAGAATTTATCCCAGTTTGCACGATTAAAATTCCATCTGGGTACTGGTACTGAGGTCACCAGGGGTATCTTCATACCTGCTTCCAACAGAACTGGTCTATGCTGGCTGTTTGGGAAACTCGACAATATTGTAGAGGGATTAAAACATTACAAGACGGTGGTTCAACCAGAGGTGACATATGGAAGTGAAACTCTTTTTAAAGTTACTCAGAAAAACAGAATCGACAAAATTTTAAAAGTAGAAAGAAGAATAGCTAGAACATGCATAAATAAAAAATATCAGAGAGATGGATAGTGGTGGATAGTACCAAATGAAGTGGTATAGCCTACAGAGAACTGGAGCCCATCACTGATACTATTCGGAAGAAACGGATTTCTTATTTTGGTCACATCATGAGGACACCAGAAACCAGGTTATCTAGAAAAATTGTAGTGAAACTTTGGAATATGAAACAACAAGTAGGGGCTAGGATGGATTAAGGAAATTAGAGAAGAAATGAAAGAATTAGAAATAACCTTGGATGACTTGCAATACAAAACAACAAAATTTAAAAAACTGAGAGATATAAAAATAAGATTTCAGGCTAAAATAGACAAATGTAATACAGCAAAAAGGGTATTTACAGATGAGGAACGCCTGGGAAGATCAGAGCGAATGAAGAGCTACGGGCGACTCGGAAAGGAAACTTGCTGAAGAAGAGGACCAAGAAATGATTGACTGAAGTGGTCCAATGAGGCCGTAAAAGCAGAAGAAGAAGAAGAAGAAGAAGAAGAAGAGGGATATTAGGCCTACAGATGATTGGATTGGTTTCACAAAATTTCCTGTAGCTTTAGGCTATTAGGTTCAGAGTCACAAAACATTACAGACAGAGAAACTTATATTCTGTTTTCCTGCAGCCGGGTTCCGACTTCCGTCACGAAAGCGCAGCAGTTAGTGAGGACGACGACAGATGCTGAGAAAGATTATACAGCGCTCGGTTTTCATTCACATCAACCTGTCATAACAACACACCGAGCGCCAACTCCATTCGCGATGGTATGCACGGTTTTCAACTGAAGGGTCCAGGGGAAGAAGGGGAATGTCAAATAATGTAAAATGTTCAAGAAACGGGTTTTAAAGTTTCATTACTTATATGTACTTAAATGTACGCATCAACTTGAAACGTCATTTTCTCACGACCCTCATTGTTCTTAGCCAGACACAATTGTGCCTTCAATACGTCCCCAAGAAGCCTACCAGATCGCGCTGAAATCCTGATTTTACATTTTGAGTGGCATTCCCCCTTCTTCCCATGGACCCTTCAACTGCAGGATATGCATCAGTCATGGTGGGGATGATGATCAGAAAGTGTGTCCTTCACGTTCGCCTGCCTTAATCCCAAGTGATTATTTTTCTGTGGAATTGCATGAAAAATGCATTGTTTGTGCCTCCATTACCCAGAAGACAAAAACAGAACTGTGAGATCGCATCAACAATGCCTTTAAATTGATTCATAGAAGAATGTTACATCTCGTGTGGGAAGAACTTAACTATGATTCGATTGATATCTGCAGAAACAGTGAATGGCTTGGGAAGCTTTTTGAGTTTCTTTATACGACAGGAACGTTTTGTGACCGTGTGTATCAAATAATACAGCTTCAGCAAATTTATGAAACCACTCTAATCATTTGTAATAACCCTGTAATAAGGTTAATAATAATAATAACAGGTCTAATAATAAAGTAGGGGGATGACAGCAGTTCTGGACCACAGCCTACTTTCTCGCGGACTTTATCGATAGCTTGCGAACCCATGGTTGGATTTTGAGGAATGAGGTGTTGTAGGACTCGGGGTGATGTCCCCTTTGCTATGGACCACTCGTCATATAAAAAATAGTTTTTTTGCTTTGAAAGTAGGCGATATTTTTTAAACTAATCATGATAGAACGTTGTGCAATGGCTTAAACGAACGGTCTTTATGTCCTTTATGGATAGAACAAAACATTTTATTTTTTACATTTTTTTTTTCAAAAACGTTGAATTTTGAAATTGGCTCTATTTTGGAAACTAGGAATTTTACAGAAACGTTTCTTTGGCATATTTATTTATTTAGCGTATGGTATATAACACATCACAATACATATTATAATATAATGATAATTAAAACAGCATGAAACAGAAAGAAAATAACTATATACAAGGCTGAACTCAGATAAGGGTCACTGTTGTGTATTTACATGAACATTCTAGAAAGTGCTATGTTAACATGAACATTCTAGTCAGTGTTGTGTATTTAGGCTACTTGAGTTAACACGAACATTCTAGTCACTATGCCCAGAACATTCCAATCTGGAACATTCGATTCTGGAACTTTCCAGCTACTATGTATATATGCACCCGCGGACTGTAGACGTCAGTTCCGCTCTAGTTAGTTCACATTGTGTATCGTTGTGTATCGACTAGTGTTTAATAGACCGTTGTGTTATATTAACAAGTGTATGTTATTTATCTTGTATCTCCCACGACATAACAGTGGTGCCAGAAGTGGGATAAGATAAATAACGTTGTGAAACCGAGTGACTTTCTAACCTCAACGCAAGTGTTGCACCGAACGACGTTCATCGCAGTGCGTGTTGGAAACTAAACCGAGTGAACTTTCTAACCTCAACGCAAGTGTTTGCACCGAACTAAGTTCATCGCAAGTGCGTGTTAGATATACTGTTCTCCACTCATCTTCACCATGCCGGACTTAACCTCTGAGCAACTCCAACAATTCTCGGCAATCATCGCCGACGCTATCCGACAGACAAGTTCAACGTAATCATCACAGCCTCGACCGCCACAATTCACAATGCAGCCGTATCGTACAACCGACGGGACGACTGTAGCCGACTATTTCACTCGCTTTACCTGGGCGCTCAACTTGAGCAAGGTACCCGCGGATCAACACGCACATTTTGCACGGGTTTACATGGGATCTGAACTCAATGATGCCCTGAAGATCCTGGTGAGTCCTAATGATCCGGAAACTCTGTCATACAACGAGATTCAATCTAAGCTGAAAGGCCACTTTGACGCCACACGCAACAAGTTTGCTGAGAGCATCAAATTTCGCAGTGTAATGCAGAAGCAAGGAGAAACCATCGCTAGCTTCACCTTAAGACTGCGGCAGGCTGCAACGTTTTGTGAGTATTGCACATTTCTTGATCGCATGTTAATTGAACAAATGCTCGCAGGTTTGGAATCACGAGCAATGTGCGACGAGATTATTGCAAAACAACCAGAGAACTTCACCGCAGCATATGAAATCGCGCACGCACTCGAAGCTACTCGCATTACCACCGACGAGGTCAAAACAGCTGCCGCTAAGTCTGAATCAACCAATCGGATTGGATACGAGAAGCCTCTGTCCAGGAAGAACATCAACCAGCAGCCGCCACGCAGCAAGTCAGCTCATCGAAGTCAAGGGTCTTACAACCTAACCAGACAGCACCAATGGCAACACCAGGCAAACCAAAGTGCATCCCAGGACAACCAATCAACATGTGCAGGGTGCGGTGAAGCTCACCCTTGTAGTCAGTGTAGGTTCCTGAACGCAGAGTGCCTGAAGTGTGGCAAGAAAGGTCACATCAGAAAAGTTTGCCGATCGAAATCGAGGAAACATCGAACAACAAACCATGTGACCGAAGGAGAGCTTCCAGCAGAAAACCTCGACGTTGTGGACTACCTCAGCAAAATCGAGGTCATCGAATCGGTCAACGCAGCACCTAAGCCACTGGTTGATGCCAACATAGAGGGAACCACCGTCAAAATGGAACTCGACACCGGCGCCCCCTGCTCAACCATGAGCAAATCAAAGCTAAGTATGATCAAACCAGGTTTTGTGTGGCAGAGAAACGATCGTAACTTCGTCAGTTACACTGGCCATCCGATTAAATGCATTGGCAAAACGTCAGTGTGCACCACCATCGGAACCACAACCAGGAACCTGAATCTCTACGTGGTTGACGATGAAGTCGAATCGCTCTTTGGCCGAGAGTGGATTTCAGAGTTTGTACGGGAGATCGACTTTGGTCACCTCTTCGCAAAACCCGACCCAATCCACAAGCTCTCAGACAAGCAGGCTCTGACCTTGGAACAACAGAAGCAGCTCGACAACATTCTATCTCGCTACCAGGATGTGTTCAGCGACACCCCCGGGAAGATCTCAGGTCCCCCAGCGAAGATGCACCTGAAGGCTGGAGCCACACCTGTTTTCGCCAGAGCTCGAGACGTACCAGTTGCCCTCCGCGATGCCTATGCCAAGGAAATCGACAAGAAAATTGCATCTGGCTTCTACAAAAGAGTGGACTACTCTGAGTGGGCATCGACAACGCACGTCGTCGCCAAGAAGAACGGCAAACTGAGGATCACAGGCAACTACAAGCCCACTCTCAACCCGCGGATCATCATCGATGAACATCCGATTCCCAAGGTGGAACATCTATTCAACCGAACGCGCGGCGCCACTCTCTTCTGCCATCTGGATATCTCCGACGCGTACACTCATCTCGAGGTCGACGATGAGTTCAGCCATGCTCTCACGCTTAACACGCCAACTCACGGTCTGATCCGCCCAACGCGAGCAGTATATGGAGCAGCTAACATCCCCGCTATCTGGCAGCGGCGAATGGACACAGTCCTGCATGGTCTCCCAAAGGTCGTAAGTTTTTTCGATGACAGTATAGTTTTTGCTGATAGCTTTGAAAATCTGATGCAGGCCCTCAGCACCACTCTGGAACGGTTTCGGCAACACAACCTCAAGCTCAACCGAGCCAAATGCGTTTTCGCTCAAACTTCTCTGGAAGCCCTTGGCCACAAAATCGATGCGTCAGGCATCCACAAGTTGGATGCACACATCCGAGCTGTACGTGATGCACCGAAACTAACTACACCAGAAGAACTCCAACTGTTTCTTGGTAAAGCAACCTACTACAGTTCGTTCATCCCCGATTTGTCCACCAGAGACAAACCACTCAGAGACATGCTGCTCAAGGTCCCTCTCAACTGGACACCAGAAGGCGACAGGGCATACAAAGACATCAAGAACGCCCTAACCTCACCCCCAGGTACTCATGCAGTATGACCCAGCGTTACCACTCCTGTTGGCCACGGACGCCAGCAAGACCGGCCTGGGCGCAGTATTGTCCCACCGGCTCAGCAACGGGCAAGAACGTCCAATTGCTTACGCCAGTCGAACAATGACAGCAACGGAACAAAGGTACCTTCAGATCGATAAGGAAGCACAGGCCATTGTTTGGGCTGTACAGAAGTTTTTTAATTATCTCTATGCTCGCCACTTTACTCTCATCACTGATCACAAGCCTCTCACACAGATCCTGCACCCGGAGAAGTCTTTACCGGTCCTGTGCATCAGTCGCATGGCCAATTATGCCGACTACCTAGCACACTTCGACTACAACGTCATCTTCAAGACATCCAAAGCCAACGCCAACGCTGACTACTGTTTCCGAGGTCACCTACCAACAACAGTTAACCTCATCAGAAAATGATTTCCTCCACAGGAGGAAGAGACGGACAGTTTTGATGATTTTGACTTTTTTGCAGTCCATCAGATCCAACAGCTACCAGTTAGGGCAGAAGCAATCGCACGCGAGACCAGGAAAGATCCACATCTGGGCAAAATTGTCCAGATCATCGAAGCAGGGCAAGACCTCACCCGCCAGCATTACAAGGCACCAGAAGCGAAGTACACCCTCGCCGCAAACTGTCTGATGTTCGAGCATCGAGTTGTTGTCCCTCCTTCACTGCGAGACGCTATCCTCAACGACCTGCACGTGGCTCACCTGGGGATAGTCAAGATGAAAGGCATGGCACGTTCCTTTGTGTTCTGGCCTGGAATCGACAACGACATTGAGTCTCTCGCCAAGGCTTGCGCCGTGTGTGCAGCTCATGCGCATGCGCCACCCAAGTTCCGAGATCACCACTGGGAATACCCGAAGGCACCATGGGAACGGATCCACATTGACTACGCGGGCCCAGTGGCTGACACCATGCTGCTCATTGTTGTCGACGCATACAGCAAGTGGCTCGAGGTCAAACCCATAACATCAACAACATCAGCCGCAACAATTTCCATCATGGATGACCAGTTCACGGCGTATGGCGTGCCAGTCACTGTCGTCTCCGACAACGGCCGACAATTCGTCTCAGACGAGTTCAAGACCTTCCTAAGAAACATTGGTGTGAAATATCACAAGTTGTCAGCGCCATACCATCCCTCAACCAATGGCCAAGCTGAACGTTATGTTCAAACGGTGAAGGACGCCCTCTATGCGATGAAGACAACTAAGGGAACGCTCCGCGCCAACCTGAACGACTCCTCCGTCAATTCCGCAAGGCCCCACACTCCACCACTGGCCAATCTCCAGCCCAACTCTTCTTGGGACGAGATCTCCGCACGAGACTCCACTTGACCAGACCTGATGACGTCCACACGAAGGTTACAGAAAAACAACGAGCTTAAATGAGCTCAACATTCCGCACTCTGGAACCTGGACAGAAAGTCTACTTCCTGTCTGGCAATATCAAGCTGGACAAGTGGCTCCCTGGAACAATTGTGAAACGCACTGGTGACCTTCACTACGAGATCAACTACCAGGGAAAACGATTCAAGCGCCACATTGATAAGATCAGATCATTTGCTGACACCAACAAAGGCAAAACCAACTTGGACAACGATCAAGGACCGACCAACGATCGAGAGTCAACCAATGATAAAGAACCAGCCATTGAGCAACCGAGTCTGAGACGAGTTCGCTTCACCGAAACACCAGCAACAGCCCAAACACCACCAGCCACACCAGCTACACCTGTAGACAGGGCACCGCCTATTTCGCAAACCCCTTTTATTCCCCGCAGGAGTACTCGCCAGCGCCGACCACCGTTGAGATTCTCTCCTGATTCCTAAATCATCCATTTAAAAGAGGGAGGAAATGTTGTGTATTTACATGAACATTCTAGAAAGTGCTATGTTAACATGAACATTCTAGTCAGTGTTGTGTATTTAGGCTACTTGAGTTAACACGAACATTCTAGTCACTATGCCCAGAACATTCCAATCTGGAACATTCATTTCTGGAACTTTCCAGCTACTATGTATATATGCACCCGCGGACTGTAGACGTCAGTTCCGCTCAAGTTAGTTCACATTGTGTATCGGTGTGTATCGACTAGTGTTTAATAAACCGTTGTGTTATATTAACAAGTGTATGTTATTTATCTTGTATCTCCCACGACATAACAGTCACAATGTCAGATTTGCATCCTTTATGTAGTCAATACAATTTTGTGTAGCCATCAAAAACTCAACTGAAGCCCCAGAGAAGGCAGTTAGTGGACAATCTTGTGTGATATGCGGAATAGTTTGTCTATCAGCACCGCAGGTACATTTCGGAGATGGAATTTTCCCCCACCTGTGAAGAGAGTCCGCGCATCTGCCACAATTTGTTCTTATCCTATTTAGGGTGGACCAAATTCTTCTAGGAAGCTCAAAACCTGGAGGCTTGGTTGTGATGCATGGCATAGTTTGTTGTTCCGGTGAGGCAGAGATCGACCAGAACTGCTTCCAACGGGCAGTCACATTGAACTCACTTTCAACGAGCCTTTGTGCAGTAGTCAGAGGAGGGTGGCGTGAGTGAAGTCTATTCCTGCTAATATCAGGAAAATCATGGTGCACGGGAAGATGAGGATTTTTGAAGATAGTGCTGTACACCTTCATAAGTCCATGTTCTCGTCTCATACTTGGAGGTGGAATGTGACTTAGCACTGGCAGCCAATATGTCGGAGTAAATCTAATTGTTCCCGAGATGATGCGCATAGTTTGGTTGAGCTGAATATCAACAAGCTTGGTATGAGCACTTTCTTTGGCATAAATGAAAGGTCACTACCCCTCTACCAACAAACCAAGTTTTAAGTCTCTAAGACCAAAACTTTGGAGTAGTGTGGTGTGCGTGCTTGAATACGTATGGCTATGTTGGAAAAGGGTTAGGTGGGAGGGAGGACTAGCTACCCCTTACAAGTGCATCTGAGTGATGAAAAAGTTATGATACATGTGGATCTTATGGCGTCAACGGTGCTTCGGTGAGCAGCTTACAGTCAAAAACACCCAGTTTAGAGACATTGGGACATCATCGGTGTCATGGACGTTATAAACACATACGACTGTATTGTTGTATGAGCTGGTACCATCCCTATCCCAAAACGACAAAAGAATGTAAAACTTGTTATGACAATAAAATGATGTAATAAAAATAGGTGGTTGTTGTAATTATTATTTCTCATGTCCCCTGTCATACCCTAATCTCATTTTTTAAACTAGAATGGAATGTAAGTACATGCCATAGTCAGTCGTCAGTTGAACTTGGTCTATGCAAGCGTCAACATGTTGCGCACACTGATTGTGGATTGCCAAACGTTTAAAATTGGACATAACAATTTTTTATTTAAACAAGTGGCCATCATCGATTGTTTCACCTTTTGGATATCACAAGCTACCCATTTGGTATTTAAACCACCCTATGCTTTTCATTTGTTGTGTGAAAAAGACCGTAAACAAACCCAGGGGATTGAAAATCATATGCAAATAGACTGGAATCATTTCGTATAAGTTTCTGGACATGGTGATGAAAGCACACTTGTCCTTTGCCAATGTGGTATTCGTAGAAGGCAATGAAAAACAGCAATGGCTACAACTATTTTTGGCTCCTTACTGTCATGTATCGATTTAATGGACTTGGGGTGTCCCTCGCTGCAAACACTCACGGACTGTTGCCCCTGTGGCAACATTACCAATAAAGCCCTGGCCCACGTGTGGCATCTCTTTCATTGGTTAACGACCAATGCCTTCTGGGAGTTGTTCAATAAAATTAAAACTCAAGATTTACCTGTGGATGAAACCAGTGAGATTCCTACAAGCGACGTGTAAACATCTACAGTACGTGATACCGTGGAGAGAAGGGATGCTACCGATAAAGCGATTGGGAATTCTTTGTGTGCAAAAAGAAACTAGACAGTTTTACCAAAGAGGAACAATTGGCACTCCCCAAGTCGTTCATTTATTATGTGGCAGCCAACGCTGTCAAAGAAATCTGGCAACATGTACCAAAATCATGGAC
Source organism: Meconema thalassinum (assembly GCA_946902985.2). Lineage (NCBI taxonomy): Eukaryota > Metazoa > Arthropoda > Insecta > Orthoptera > Tettigoniidae > Meconema > Meconema thalassinum. Next base: position 594,401,448 of record OX336388.2, on the reverse strand, counting down.
TCAAGACCCTGTGTTGAGTGAATTGCAACCATGTACGGATTACGATCACCATAAGCAAGTGGCCATTGCAAAAAATACCCTCTATGCGACAGTGCGCTACTTGCCAGCTGGTCAAACTGTATCTTGGTCATAAAAGTCAGTGTAAAGACTTCGTTTTTTCATTCCACGGGTGTGATGGCGAGAAAAAGCAGCAACAACAACAACAACAAACATCGTCCACAGAGGAGGAGGAGGAAGATCAAACATCTTCGTAGTCGATGGAAAAGGATATGTATTGGCAATGGTGTCATTGACAGTCATTCAATACCTACCTTTCGAAATCCATTTACCTGGTTACCGTTTTTGTGGAGCTGGATCTCGTCTTGAAGAACGTTTGCAGCATGGTGATGGACCAATTAATCTTTTGGATCATGCATTCAAAGAACACGACCTTTCTTATCGTCATAGTCATCCTGCTTTACGACATGTGGCACATAAAATGTTGTTCATAAAAGCTAAACAACGTTTGACATCCATTGATGCCTCAGTGGGAGATAGGTTGGCAGCTTTGATTGTGATAAGTAAGTGCTATGAAAGGAAAGTTAATGATGCATAGATATGAAGATTGAAAACAAAGCATTGAGGAATTGGTATTTCTTTGTATTCTATTTTTGTAAATCCATTGCTATGAAATAAAAACAAGGTTTACCAGTCCATGATGTTTTTTTATATGATAATAGTCATTTGCTAATGTTTTCATTTTCACATTTCACACATTGACAATTTCAAATTTCCACTTTGCATTTTTTTAAATGTCAGTTTAAAGTTTTGTGTTTTGATGATATGTAAGCATGGATTTTCCAATTTCTTGTTTACACTTTTTAAACAATAATAGTTTAATGTTTTTGAATTTTGATATTTCACACATTGGCATTTCCACTTTGCACTTTTTAAAAATGTCAGTTTAACGTTTTTTGAATTTCATGATATGGAAACATGGATTTTCCATTTTATGTTTTTGTCAATGTTGTTGATGCGAGTGCTTGACCATGACGATGGTGCAGTCTGTCTATGTGTTTGAAAAAACGTAGAGGTCTACTACTGCAGGCAAGACTGTTTTACAAAAATAACGGCTATTTACCGCTGCATTTCAAAGAAACGAAACTATTGAAAAAAACAAAATGACTATTTACCATTCACATATAAGTGTTGATTTCCACCTCCCCACCCTACCTCACCGTGTGTTTGCTCTGGTCAAACAATCAATGCCAACCACACATACACAAGCTTTCTCTCTATAGTCATACATTCACACAACCATGCCTGTCTTTGGAAACAAACACAACCAATTTATTTATTCCCAAAGAACATTCTTGACAAGCACACTCATCCCAAAGAACTTTTAATTAAAAATTTAACATTTTACCATTGCAAAAATGTCTATTACTCATTTAATATATAAAAAAAACAAATAGCACTATTGTACAGCCTTAAAAATCAGACTATTTACCATCTACCATTACCTATTTTCAAATTCCCAACTCAGTTAAAATTGTTTAAAAAAAAGTAAGGTTGCACAGCGCTTTAAAGGGAAAAAGGCCTAAGTGGTTTCCTCTATTTAAAAAATTACTATGTACAATTACAAAAACACGAATATTTACAAAATACAAAAAAAATCTACTAGTTACAAAAAGCCATGTTTCTAAACAATCAAACAGAAAAATCACACCTCATCCTCGTGGTCACAGTCCCATTGTAGGCTGGTGAGCAGGTCATCAGCCCACACACGTTCATTAACCATTGAGGCGAGGGTGCGTTTTCTCTGTTCCACAATATACAAATTATGGTTGCTGGATTGTATCCTGCACTGTTTATGTGACATAACTTTGCCAGTTTGTAAAACCGCTAGATAGTCCTAACTACGCCTTTTGCTCTTTTGGCTTCCTTACAGTCTAGTGTGCGATAGGCATACATTTTAGAAGCCAAACCTACGAAATCCGTCATAATGGAATCACCGCATTCATCTTTTAAAACACCCATTTCCTTCTTGTTTTTATGGGCAGCTGAAACACGTTGTCAGCACTATAAGAAGAGGTGTCGAACCAGTAAAGATGTTGCCTCATTACGACATAGGGGTTGCAATGGCGAATGCGATTAATGAATGAGTCCGTATCCATATACAAAAGAGATACATCCTCAAAATGTTGTTTGGCAAACTCGTAGTGTAATCGATTTAGAAAAGTCTAAAATGACTTGGTCCAAGTTAATAGGCTTATCCATGGTCATACTGATCTTATTCATTTCAATGGTGGGCAAATTCTCATCAATAATTTTAATGGATTTAAAATTTGGCTTGACAATGTACCGCCGGGCACCCCACTGTCCCTCCCAGACATTCACCAATTTAATGTCGCGGTATTTGCGGACATTTTCCATTGACTTTAAAAGATGCAGTTGTTCATCAATTTAAAAAAAAAAAATTCAAACTGCTGTGTTGCCATTTGTCGGTGCTCTGTGTTGAGTTGCATATATGGCTTGAGCCATGCTTTTTGAGGAAAGGAAACACCTCTGTGGATTTTCTTCAACACCACGCCTTGGGCTAGGCATTGCACCAACATTTGGATATGTATCACCTACCGATTTTTGTTGTAAAGTGTGCCCAGGAATTTTTCAATTTTCACTTTACTGTTTGGGGGAACCATTCAATCTAGACAGAATGGAAAATCGGCATGTTCATCATACAAGGATGAGGGATATTCAAAATCCACTTCTAAAACATATCCGCGGCATGTTTCTCGACTAGCCATGTTCACATCAAATTGTGACACTTGTTTCTCTGTCAGCCAAGAAAAATCCCCATAGGGTGAAGGCTGGCTCATGGCATAGCCATACAAATTATCCACTTGATAGTACATTAAGTACGATTCTGGCTTGTCTTATGAATAAGGGGGCATGTATGGATTATTCGCTTCGGCATGTCGTTGGTTAAGCGATACAAAGCCGCCGCGTATGCCCTCTTCAAAGAATAAGACCATATCTACATCCGTGAGTAAATCCAATTCCACTTCAGTGTATTTCAAAGCTGCATCAAACGAGAGCCCAGGACTCGTATAATAGTGAGCCGGGTCAAGGCCATAGATGTGTTGACAAAACTCACGGAATTTTTCAAACAGATCTGTTAGCAGCAATACATCAAGTTTTAGGTAATGCATAGCATATTCACCTAGCGTCTTGATATGAAACGCTCGCCAAACGTGCCACGCATGTGCATAGTCTTGATCGGAAACGATAGTGCTTGTCAGCTTTGAGTCAAATTTCTCTTGTCGTGGGAGAGGTTTTTGGTTTAATACGTCCCAACTGTTACAGAAATCATAGGGGAAAATACCTTCCCGAATGCACAATTTAAAATTCTCAGGATTTTCAAAATGCATTCTTATGTATTTTAATTCCTTTTCATCCAAGCCATTGACAAGACTATCTAGCGAGGATGCCATAAACTTAAAGTAATCCAAAAATCGAATGCAAAATTTGCCCAACCACCATGTCAAGGCTGTAAAACGTTCATGGTTTTGGGGGATAATTGAAAACGAGCCCTTGCTGATTGACCCAATTCTCGAATCAGAAACTGAATATCATAATTTGCCAGATTGTGGAAAAACACACTGATTAATCGAGGAGCTGCATACTTCAAATTGCATTCGCTGTGGGCAGCTTCCCGAATCTCTCCCGTAAAGTGTGAGTGGTCTCTGACTTTTTCCTCTCCGCCTTAAATAGGCTTTTCGCAAATATGGCATGTAGTTGCATGCGCATACAGCTGCTGCTGTTATGGAGTTAAACTCATGGGTACTGTCAGTAACTGTTGTACATGATCAGTCAAATCGACAAGTTGGCCCAAAAACCATTTTGCACAATCTGGTCCCTCACGGGATTTGTAATAGGATTTTGTGTGGTCAGAGGTACATACCACGTTAAATCCTATAGCAAAGGCTTCCTTTTTTGAATGGGTGTGGTTGAGCTGATGGCTGAAGCTGGTTCGCATCCCGCCATGGGTGTGGTGAGTGCTTCAAAATCAGCATACACCACATAGCGGATAGTGTCACGCTTATGAATATTTTTGAATTTTAACACAGCATTGTCCCCTTGTGCAATACTAGTCTCACTGCTTCCTCAGAAACATAATCTATCCTATGTCGTTCCAAAAGTGTCAGGGTTTTAAAATATTCCAGACAATGATCATAAATATGCTTTTTACCATGTGCTTTGGACGCTTGATTGCTTACCAATCTACTCAAATTCTTAATGAGGCAATAGTGATTCACCTCTCCGTGAGACAAATTTAAAAGATGAATGTGGTGTCGTTTCGGTTATTTTGTAGCATAAAGAGGACCAGCAATGTCATCACCATCAAGGCCATACACCATGAACGAAAAGTCCAGGTTATCTTGTTCAAACCTATGGATGTCAGTTAAGTCCATAGGAACGAAACATGAGTTTTTTTAATAGCTCAAACATAGCCTTGTACATTCCTGGTCTGCCAACATGATGTTGTACTGGCTGCAAATACGCGGCCACATACCACAGGAAACTTTTAACATCCAAATTTTTAATATTTACCACTGCCTTTTTCAATGTTATTGCATATGGTAAAGGGATATGTCTAGACCCAGTGTTGAATTGACAAATGTTAATTTGCAGGTGATGAATTTTGTCTAACGCAAGACCACTGGTTCCTTGTTGCAGTTAATCAAATTTTGTTAGCAAGGCATTGATCACATTGGATTGATACCACTCTTTCAGATTATCGGCTATCAAAAGCTCTCGCATTTTACTGCAAATATAAAATGCTTCTTTATGCTCACTGTCATTCTTTTTATATATGAAATAGCACACAAGTTCTGTATTGACCTTTAGACCGGTATGCAACCCTTGAGCCGTAAAAATTCTATCTTTAACAATTTCGAAACAGGATTCGACAAATTCTTTCGGGATTAAACTTTTCCTAACATTTCCACGCGACCAGAGCACACACGCGACTTGAAACATTACTCGAGGGGTTGCCAAGTTAACATATCGGCAGCGGCAAAATACATTATTAATATAATACACTCTCACCTGAGTTTTCAGCCGTAGACTGCCTGGTAAACAATGGCTGCACTCTCGCACGTTCCTGGTTTTCAGCAGCGGTTGTAGTGGCCAAGTGTTTTCCCAACACTCTAAAAAAAGGAAAAAAGAAACCACCATAAGTATATCAGTTCCATCTAGTATATGCATTTCATAAACAAAAAAATATCAAATAAGTTATATATAAGAAAAAAATCTTACCAGGGTTTTGTAAAAAAAACATTCTTTTGCCTTTTCTTGGATTGCGGTGAAATGGCTTTCCGTCTTTTTTCTGTCTCCCACAACAGGTATATAGGTTATCTAAAACAAACAAAATAAAACAATACATTAATAAAATTGTAAGTAAATAATAATCATTTAAACATCCATTAGCATTAAAAAAATAAACAGCATTAATAATACACTTACCTCTCAAATATATAATGTATCCAATATGGTCACTGACTGGGTTGACTACACGAACTGTTCACCTTTAACACGGTTAATACAGAGCCTATGTGCACACTGTAAAGTTTACCACAGTAATGACAGGCTATGCACCATGACACGCACAGGTGTATCTCACTCACCCCGTTCCCTCCCCTCCCCGCTCCTATCCGATGCTCTCCGCTGCTCACTTCCCGTTATCGCTCTCACATGCTTGCCAGCTCGTTCAACCTTCATCTACCCTCTTATCGCAAGCTAGCCGTGTTGTCAGCTCCGCTCACATTCGTGAAGCGCGATAAGATTTGACATCCTGCTAGCCAGCTCCAGCGAGCAGATTTCTTTGCTGGTCTGGATTCCAGCGACATACACACAAACTAAGTTCTATTGTCGACTATAAATGCCCACTTCATCAGCATCTTAGAATTATCATTTGCCACGTCACTCATCACCGTTTACTAACTCATTAAAGATCTCCTTCAGGGGTAAAACATCTTAGCACGCTTCACGCATTTTGGGAATATTCGTCTTCATTCGCCCGTCATAGGAAAGATCGTAAAACCAACCCTCGCTCTGCCATTCTGCCGTCCCCTCAAAATAGCCTTTCTTCTATTGGGATACCCCCACTGTGGCCGGCGACAGGCTCGTTGAAACACACGCCCAGCGGTACCTTCTCTCTGTCTACTACAATTCTTTATTAAAATTTAAAAACAGGTAAAAAAAGTTTAAAAAATTAAATTTTTCTTCAACATGTATGGCGTTAGGCCCTTTGTGAAAATGTTTTGGAAAAATAACTACCACATTTGAAAGAGGGTGTCAACCCAAGTCCTTGGACACCTCATTTGTTAAAATCCGACCATAGATTTACCAAACATAACAAAAAGTCTAAAATCACGTTTTTACCCCAAAATGGGTTTCCCTTCTACTCGACACAGGCATCCTCGTCAAGAGAGCAGCACGACGAAAATAATGACATGTCAACTTTTTTTCTAGCCTTAGGTGTTTTAGAGATATCGGCAAAAATCACAAAAAACACATCTTTACCCCAAATTTCGTTTCCAATAATCCACCCATTTTAAAAAATAACCTCACCATCAAATAGAGCGGAAAAAATACCATCTAAACGACAACTCACTCAACCCTAGTCCTCCCTCCCACCTAACCCTTTTCCAACATAGCCATACGTATTCAAGCACGCACGCGACTGTGAGTATAACTACTCTCCTTGCCACACTACTGCACAGTTTTTGTCCTAGAGACTTGAAACTTGGTTTGTGGGTAGAGGGGGGCAACTACCTTTCATTTATGTCAAACAAACTTTTTTGTAAAATTCCTAGTTTCCAAAATAGAGCCAATTTCAAAATTCAACGTTTTTGAAAAAAAAATGTAAAAATAAAATGTTTTGTTCTAACCATAATAAAGGACATAAAGACCGTTCGTTTAAGCCATTGCACAACGTTCTATCATGATTAGTTTAAAAATATCGCCTACTTTCAAAAACTTTTTTTAAATAAATATATATATATATAACGAGTGGTCCATAGGAAAGGGGACATCACCCCTAGTCCTACAACACCCCATTCGTCAATCTCCAACCATGGGTTCCCGAGGTATTAACAAAGTCCGCGAGAAAGTAGGCTGTGGTCCAGAATTCCTATCATCCCCCTACTTAATGGTGCGTGACGTTGCTCCTCGGTAAACTTATCCTATTAAAAGCTGGACTCAGCCAACCAGATCAATGTTATTTCGTTTCCACAGAAGATTTACCATATGAAAGCTGGACCTAGCCAATTAGAATCAATGGTCTTCCGTTTCTCGGTAGATTTGTCCTATTGAAAGGTGGACCTAGCCAATCAGATTCAATGTTATTTCGTTTCTCGGTAGATTTATTCTATTGAAGGCTGGACCTGGCCTATCAGAATCAATGTTATTTCGTTGTTTTTTGACCAACTTGTGGGACAGTGGCTATCATTATAGGCTATTACCCCCTGAGAACCGAGTTCGATTCCCGGTTCTGCCAAGAAATTTAATTCTGTGTAAGGGTTAGAAAGGGGCACACTCACCCTCGGGTGTCAAAAATGAGAAGAGCGGGTTCGATTCCCACCTCAATCATCCTGGAAATGGTTTCTACTCCAAACAAATGGTTCCAAACTTAACGCCACGGCCAACTCCTCCCCAATCCTCACCTGAATTACAAATACAAACCACAATAACACATGTTAACAGAACAATTCTATATATGCTAGACACACCCAAGTACATGGGACTAAATGACCACGATGTCCAAGCCCCTCAAGTGAAACAACTTTTTCGTTGAGATAATTTTTGTTAATGTTATTACGTGTACGGCTTTCGAAGTCTCGGCCTCATACCTGAATGTTCAATGCAGCTAAGAAAAGAAAAATCGAATGCCAGGGCGAATAGGGTAATAAGTGGTGGAACTCCGATAGTTGATCTATTCCGCCGCTGGATGATACTAGCGTTTCTTGGCTTGGACGTGCAGGTGGCCGGTCAGTCTGGCTCGTTGTTTATTAAAAGAAGTAGGCCTATTGCACTAAATATGAAGCAAGTTGTGAATAACAGACAGAAATCCTCAAGGAAATACAAACATATTAAAATACTGTCCATAACACACTAAAATACATTTCTAAGAAAAGTAGAGCTTACCTCTAAACAGAAGAGATCTTCATTTTTTTCTCGCTGATTTTGAAGACGATCTGGATCTCAGTTCCCTGGACATTTCTTTCGCACGGAAAATTAACCGGCATTTAATGTAATTAATCACTATCCTAGAGAATTATAATAACAGGTGCTCCTCTGAGCAGCACACATTTCGGAACACAGAAAGTTCACAGATCATATCCACACAATCTAAAAAGATATCGCCCCACAACGCGCCTTCTTGCTCCAACTTTGCCTCCACTACTGCAGCTACACGTTTCATCGCGTGAAATAAAGATAAAGACGGGTATTTGATAAATTTAGATTCACTTCCGCCAAAGTCTCTCAGCATGGTGATGATACATACATCACTAACAGCATTAAAAGTTTCGGAATCATTTTCCAATGACCTAATGCAGGAAGTACATTTCACAATCTCCTTTGCTGCTGTGTGAATCAAGTATGCACACAAATAATAAACAACGTTATCGCCTGCTCTCTCGGAACTGTCATCATTAACTGACAGGATTATGGGATCCAGTTTGGGTACAGTGTCTGTCAGTGTAATCGTTTCTTTAATTTGCTGACAATTGTTATACTTCAACCACAGAACACCAACTATCTGCTCGTATGTATTTCATTTCTCACCATTGGCCGTATTCATTAAAGGAAGAAAGCTTATTGTCAATAACGTCCTCATAATTAGCTTTGAAGAAAGGACCTCTTTCACTGGTAGACCTATGTACAGTATATAGAGTGAAGCAAACGGAGGCGAAAGAAGTCGGTAGAAGTAGGATGATCGTCACTGCTTAAACCTCGTTAAGTCCAAAATGGCTCTCAGAAGGGTCTTGATTTAATTTTGCAGTTATAACGTACTTGTATTGTAAGTACAATTTGCGCGCGGTAATGCATCACTGCTTGACTGCCGACATCTGTTGAGACCATACGCTCGGCGCGGCGCGTGGTGTTGAAACTTAGAACTACTTCATCTTAACCATTGAGTCATACGGCGGTTCCATCCTTGGGTTCCACCACTTATTACTTTATTCGCCCTGATCTGTGCCATAGCCTATTCGATTACTCAAGGCCTTGACCGCCGGCGTCTCGATCCTCTCGGGGATCAAGACGGTGGTGACCTTGACAAAAAAGTTTTGAAACATGGATCGCTCCAATAAAAATGATGTACACATTACAGCGCCTCCATTGGATATCACTTTTACTGCACAACTTAACGCCATTGCTTAATTGCTTACTTCTACCACATCAAAGGGCTATTCGCGAGGTAGAAAAGGAGAGGGAAGAAAGGTTGGGGCGCACTTTTTATACAATAAGAAATGCCGCTAGAAATGGATTAGGGTACTATGGTCAAGATAGTGGATATTACCGGTACTTAAATAGGCGTGTCCCCTATAAGGCCTATGTAATCTAGCAGGCAACGATAAATTTAAGGTTAGCAAGAAGACTGTGTTCCGACGCCGTCGGGGATTTTAGAAACTGACGTGAGGGCTGGAACGGGGTGCACTCAGCCTTTTGAGGACAATTGAGTAGCTGTCTGACAGAGAGAAAATCAAGATCAACGGCGGAGTGGACCCGATGCGCTGACCACGCACCACCTCAATCTCTGCAGGCCAAATGGCTGGGCAGCAGTCGCTTGGTATGCCTGGGCCCTTCATGGACTTTAGTGCCAGGGAGGGAATGCGTAAACCGGTGTAATCTAGTAGGCAATGGGTGTGAACATGAGAGTGTTTCCTGCGACAAAACTTTGCAACCTTTTTTATCCATAAAAATAGAGATTTAAAGTCGTCTAGTAAGAGTTGAAGACGTCATGCGGTCATAGGCTGAATTGCTGCTTCTGTCACTAAAACCACTTTTGCTACTTCTTTATGTGAGTTACAGCAATGGCGGCTTCAGTGGCGTAGTTAGTAGTATGCTGAGCTTCTATGTCCAAGGTCGCGGGTTCAAACCCGGTCGAAGTCGTCCGGTTTTTTAAGAGCGTTATGTAAAGCCAGCGGACCCATGTCATAGATTTATGGCAAGCAAAGGAACCTTCCACTAACTAAACTTGTGTGAAGCAAAATTTGTAGGTTAGGTTTGATTAATGCTCTCAAGTTCCAACGTTCGTCATCAGGCGCTGGTTGCGATGGCATCTAGTAGTAGCCAAGTTCACAGCTAGGTGTCGTGAACGGTAGCATTTGGTAGCGAAAGTAGGAACTACTTGAAATTATCGTCTGCAGTCCTTACTTGTATTAAAAAACAGATAGCACACACGAATACAGTCATCACATTAACACCGATAATCAAACAGGTTCTACACACCCCCAAAGTACATGGGGCTACATGACCGCGTTGTCGCAGCCCCTAAACTAAGGAGCCAACCAACAAAAGTTACAACAATGTACCCCAAATTAAAAATACAATCTGACATGGATATCTACTTAACAGTCCTTTTCATTTTTAACCTACTATTGACTGATTCATTCGTTATTCGAAACGCATCATATTACTAGAGATACGGTAGGAATAAGGGGCAGTCAAATTAAAACGAGACATACGATATAACGAACATGGCGCGGACGGTGGCAACGCACATAGGTGTGTATATAAGTGCCCTCTATTGGGAATCAGGAAGGAACCTCGCGTACTTTCACCGCAGTGTCATTCGTCTGTTAGACGTGCAGGGTGTGAGGTCAGTGAGTCGTGTGTGCGTCCAACGTCACTACAGAGGCCAGGAAGGAGGAACAGTGAGGTGTAGTGCGGTTTTTGACTGCGGAAGGACTGTCAGGAAATGAAATCCATGCCCGAATTTCTGCTGTGCCTTGAAGAAAGACATTCGTGGCCGTCGATGTGCTTCGTATGCAGATGTGCACGCCTGGGTACAACCATGGTTCCGGAAGCAACCACAAACATTTTCCCAAGAAGGCATTGACTGTCTTGACCCACAGTGGAATAAATGTAGCCTAATAACAGTTATGGCGAGTACTTTTGAAATAACACACAGTGTACGTACTTTTTCCCATCTGTCTCGTTATAATTTGACTGCATCTGTCTCGTTTTCATTTGACTGCCCCTTATAATATAGGCCTAAATGTTTTAAAAAAAGTGCAACAAATAAGTCAATATGACGTAATTCTTACATTTCATCACTGACATACCGATACTTAGTTTCCAGCAAGCAACCTCTTACTGGAAGCAAGACATAATCGCGTACTTAATTCTATATAATAAAAATGAATTGCTAAAAGTGTTGCTAAGCGCAAAACTCGAGAACGGGTGGACCAATTGGACTAATTGTTTTTTTCTTTCAAATATTTGTTTAAGTCCAAAGAAGGTTTTTATGAAGAGAAAAGTTGGAAAAATTGCCTGGAAAACGTAAAAATCCCATGCGTCGCTATTGTTACTGGTGTGGCGGCAGTACCACAATTTGGCAACAGATACCGCCACGCGCAGAGGCAATCCAAAGACTTTAGTTTTCACTCAAGGTAACTAGAATGTTTCACTAAGGCTAGCAGTCTCCATGACGACAGTTTTGTTTCACTTCTCAACCGACAATCAACTTCATCGATTTATCTTTGGTTGAGTGTTTTGTTTGTGTTTCCATATATAGACTACTCATTTCAAGACTCGTGCCGCCTATAATCATCAAGTCGTATTCTCATTCTCATCAGGTCATATTCTGACCAATTTGACTCACGGTTATCACCCAAACCCCCCTCATTCAATTGTAGTCTGTCGATATTATCTGATATAGCTCTCAAGGTCCTCGGGCTGATAGGCTACAAATTTCAATTCAACGAAGTCGGCTGGGCGGGTCAGGTCAGGTCAGGTCAGGCCGCCTATTAAACGCGGGCGTAGCAATTCTGGTCGAAGAGCTCGAATTGGTACAAACCCAGATAATTTTCAGTCTAATAGGACTGCACAGCAACGATACGAGCGAAATGAAGCTGAAAAGATTCGAATATCACAAACCCGTACAGAAGGTCATTCAGCTAATAAATTTGCTAGTTAGAATCGAGCTGCATTGTAAAGAACTGCTTCAAAATGACTTACTTTGGGGCAACAAATGTAGTTCGGAACAACTTCATGCCAACTTTCAAGTTAACATATGACAAACATACTTAACCCCCCATATTGCTTTGTTTATTTTATAGATTTTGTGACAAAAGTAATACACCTATCTTTTAAATTTACATATACAATGCCAAATATATCACCGAGCAGGTTCACTGTTGCCGGTGTCAGATGGCTACAACAAATTCCTGCAAATTTATTTCATAGGCAATTCAAGCTCATTGACATTGGACATGGCAAATTCCCGTCAGACGTTTTGACGGGCTACATTACATTTCCTGACAATTTCAAAAAACGAACTCATTCAAAAGGTTTTCTCAAAATCAAAATTACAGAGATCATATTTGGTTGAGTGAACGGGTTATTTTGGCTGCTAAAATCATGGATGTAAATAAATTAAATTTCAAAATTCAAAATGAAATTGCCGATGAACAAATCAGTTGATTCCGCTACCAACCAAGATGATGTCGTCAATTATCCACCCGAAATTTTCAACTCGCTGGATTTGACAGGATTGCCGCCTCACAATTTTCAATTAAAGGTCGGATCGGTGGTCATAATATAGTGAAATATCAACCAACCGCGTCTTTGTAACGACACACGGCTAGCGGTGAAAAAATTAATAAACAACGTGATTGAAGCAACCATTCTAAAGGGAAAGTTCAAAGGAGATTACGTTTTGATATCACGCATCCCAATTATTCCCACTGACATACCATTTGAATTCAAACGACTGCAGTTTTGCTTTCTTTCGCTATGACCATAAATAAATCCCAGGGGCAGGCATTGAGTGTTTGCGGAATTATTCTTGAAAACCCATGTTTCTCGCATGACCAATTGTATGTTGCCTGTTCCCGTCTTGGAAAACCATCAAGTTTGTTTGTTTAAGCGCCTGGTAATTAAAAAAACGAGCCTTACAGTAGTCGCATATTATGATGTGTAACATGTTATCCTACTATGAAATTGAGATGAAATGTATGTGAAGTCATCCTACATGTTATCCTACTCGTATACTACACAGCTTGGACATTCTTAAAATGTTAATTTACGCTCCGTTTTCATACTGGTACTATGATGAATGTATAGATTGAATTGGAGATATGCTACTGTCACACTTGTTTGAACAAACATCACGTATTATACTGTAAATTAAGAGGAGGAATGAAACCATAGTCTCTAGCCTATCTATAGACTACTAGAAATAATGTTCAATACAATCAAATTTCCCAACTCCTGCTTGGTGCAAACTATTGTAAATAAAATTAGATAAATCGTAATTTCATGTAAACTCAGTTAAAATGACGCATAATGTTATGATACATATCGCTTAAATCGATAATCTGGTAGCAAAAACTTTTGCCGGGACTGGGGGTTCGAACCCGAGACCTCATGATTAGCAGACCAAGGGGCTATCTATGCAGCCATTACAACCACAGATATTTGGAGTACAAGACAGTTACTTATTTTCCCGTGCCTGTAATAATATGGAAGTAATTTTTGATGCTCCATTAGTATTGAACCCCTTATCCTCTGATGGATAAATGATTCAATGTTTTATTTCTACAATTAATTAATATTTCCACCAGCGTCATGAAATAGCCAGACAAAGATGAGGAAACCTCAAGCATTTGTTGGAGACAGTGGGGATATACCTGCAGCAGTTTGACAAAAGGCTAAATACTTAAGGAATATGAAAGGAAAGAGCTTATCGATGATTCAGAAGGACAGGTGCTGGCTACCTCAGAATAGAAGGGACGCGTGGTGAGACACGCTTGTGGCATGTTCATTGTACTATTCGCGCCTAGAAAAAATATAATGCAGTAACGTGAGTGGCTGATGGTACTACTGGACACTCCCACTAGGCCGAGGTCTGATAAAAACCGCGAAAATAACGTAATAGTGGAACCAATAGGAGATGAATGCTTATGAACGCGCCAAGTCTAGCTGGGGCACGCGATAGCTAGCATTAACGCGGGAGATCGGCTAGACAACATCTCTACGATCGATTCTAGAATTAATGGGCATATTCTTGACCTGCGCAATTTTACGAGTCCAGTGATATTTGTTTCATTCCTGTACCACTATTATTTTGAGAAATTTTTATATATTTTCCCCCTCTATCGATACCTAGGGCCAGTTCATTTATAAGTGGCGTGAAGAGCCAAGACATTACATTACATTTTGTGCGTCTGAGGACGTAGGCTGACGTTATTTTGTGTGTCGGAGGACACAGGTTGACATCTTGTGTTTTGCGCGTCTGAGGACGTAGGCACTTGTACTTTGCGTGTCATGAGGACACAGATTTTTATTAAGACAAATGTGTTGTAAATTCAGTGTGATAGATAGTCACAGTACTAATTTTGTAGGGCCAGTATCATCGACAATTCGCCAACAGACTGTTTTGGGGAAATAAGTACCTAAACGGCGAATTTAGTAGACAGAAATCGAGTGTGTAATAACCTATAACTTTTTGCATCAGCACGAGAGATGACATCGCTTATCTTGGAAGAAGTTTGGAACTGTCAACACTCCGTTGAGATGTTCGAGACGAGCTAAGCTGCATTAAGTAGGGAGATGGCTGCAGATGTCCGCTGACGGGTGACTGGCCGAGGATGAGTACTGAATAATATTCTTATTATCTGACAAATCAACTTATGGTATATGGGACATATTTTTTTGTAAATATCTTGCTTGTGTTGATTAACGTAGTGTATTTAGTTTTGGTCTGACACACATTTTGCATGGAAACAGCTCGCACAATTGTTCGTAGACGTAGGTCTTTGTTTGTTTGTTTTAATTGACGTGGCTATGTGGACGACCGTGTTCGCATATGTTTACGCAATGCGGTTAAGAAACGTCTCTCGGAGATATGTTGTGTTTCAGAAGTAGGACTGAAATAATATAATCATAAAGTAGATTGGTGGGTAAATTGATCTTTGTAGTGTTTATTATTGATCAGATTCATTAAGTTTATTGCCTTTGAAGCAATGTGAGTTGTGGCGGAGAGCATTCAGCTCTCTCATGGGTTTTAATATTCCTAAATAATTTGTGAGCATCTGATTCAACCGACCTGTGTGAAAAAGTTATGTCTTTCCCAGCAATGAGTGTGTGTGTGTTTTATTGGTCATTACAAGCGGGAATTTCAGCGTAGACTGATTTCTGTCAGCTTGGTGCCGAGTCCATATTGTGACCTTGCGAGGGTGTATGTGACTATATCGATTAATGTCTTGCCATATGTGCATATGGTTGAGATTTGTTGCTGTTGATTCTACGAGATAACGGGACAGTTGGTCAAGTTAATTTTACACACTGGAGCTGGATGATGACAAGAGTGAGAGGAAGGGGGGGACCTGTTTTCACAAGGCGGCCTGAACAGATTGCATCGAGGTCATTAGTGGACTACATGTTGGCTCCGTATTAATAGTTGAAATACAGAATAAGAACTGATCGATGATAAAAATTGTTTAAATAAATGGGAGTTGCCTACGAATCATTATAATCTCCGAAGCGTTATCGTATCGCAATTTTTTTCTATTCTTGAAAAATAATGTCAGCCGTGAGGCATGTGTTTTTGTTTGTTGTTGGTTTATTTTTTAGTCTTGTGTCAGTGACTCCGAGTGGTCACGTGCGGCGCTGTGCTTTCCTTGTTTGTTTGTTTGAGCATTTTGGCCTTGCAGGCAAGCTCGTTGTCAGATGAGCTATTTCACTGGGAGAGGGTCTCGAGGGAGATTCCTGTAAATATTAGATATTAGATTGTGTGTCAGCATTAATTTAAAGGTTTTTGTTAGTGTTGTGTCCTATATCCGTAAACGTTGATTTACGAGATGATTGTTCGTAAGCACCGTGGTTGTTACCCGATGTAAACGAACAGTCATCCAAGTACTCATTCCTCGTAGTTAGTCATTACGCGTACATAAAATCCTGATGCAAGTTGGTGGAACTTGGATCCACATTTTTATGAGGAGGAGATCCGTCTGATCCCTCAACGTCATATATATTTCTGTCATGGGAAGATTCAGGGAGGAATAATATTGTTGTTATTTATATTCATTTATGCACCATTAGTCATTAAATTATGTTATTATTTTACGTCTTGTCACTTCCTTTCTTAATTATAGTTTTAATCCTATGACCCTTCCCTCAGTAGAGCATGTTGTTTGGCGAACGTATATCACACCATGAACTGAGCGCGACCCCTTGATAAAGATTCTTGCATATAAACACTGCGATACTGAAGGGTTCAGTATTTTGCTTTTTTCGATAATGTTCCAGCGTGGAATTGAGTTTTAAATTAGTTATGAGTACGCCTACTTGACAGTAAAGGGAATTCCTATGAAAGGCTAGCACAGTACCCGTATAGAAATCGGTATATATTGTGACCGTTCGACGGATGTCCCACGTCCACATAAGCGCACATCTAAATAACAGCAGAGCACAAGACTCAAAACATCTCAGGGTAAAAATATGGGCAAACAGCCAACGCTGTAATTTAAAATAAAAGCTTAGCTGTTATTCCGATGTACACTGCAGCAAGGATAGAAAGGAGTTAAGTTTCAAGAATCATGAATGTCATCAGTTGTCCAAGATAGAATGCGTCAGGTCACTTTATTCACTCAACCATCCCAAACTAATTACAAACTTCTTTCCGCGGGGAAATCACTAAATACGCTCCTGAAAATAAAGAACATCCTATCGCTCCTCCTGGGATCCTGCTCTAAAGATGCCCTGTCTGAGTAACGGCAACAATAAATTAAATCAAAACAAAAAATTAAGTGACGTGATTAGTCAAATGCTTCTCCAACACTTAGTGAAATTCATAATTATCACTGGAATGTGTGTTATTCGAAACACCATAAACACCTTAATGATGCGCAGACAATTAATTAGTCCAGTCTGACATCATCCGAAAAATTATATATAAGTTACAACAGCATTTATATTTCCAAAATTATCTTCCAAAATATTCTTAGTTTCAATATCACGCATGTGAAAAGTCATGGATAAAAATCTGATAAATGTTATCTCTATTATTTAACACGCCGTCAAAAATTTATTGGCTGTGAACAATCTATTCTTCTCTGTCATGTAATGATACTCCAGTTACTTCACAATCGTAAATTCCACACTTGGAATTTATTAATCATTCCAACAACCATGTTGATTTCAAAATAATTTCCTAAAGAAATGAATTTATTCTTTTATTAGACTTGGGTGAAATGCACTATTACCATGTAATTATTTAATTTATATGAATTATGGATCAGTTATGACGGTTAACAAAAATCATCTGAACACGAGGTCTGCATTCCACGAATGCCACATATCACCGAGCATTGAATAGGCTTCACATTTTATATTTCATCACATGATGTTGAACGTTGCAAAGAAAAGAAATATATATTAATTGTTCGGCAATTCTAAATCATTCCACAGAATGTTTGTAAGGTGTGAGAAAAAACAGCGAATTCCACTGATGATGTTATCTGGTCGACGGCTTGGGGTTGCTACACTGGCTTAACCCTTCTTTTTGAGAATGCAATATGAGGAATCATCCTCCAAAACCATTAACTTCATTTCACATACAACATTATTTAATCATAAACATTATTTCCATATTTCCAAATTCCATTGAGCCTTACTGCTTCTATTAATGGATTAGAATAATTATTGTGGGATCAGAACACGCGACTCTGCCCAATCAATCAACTACCATGCCAGATAAATCATTTAATTGTGATTAACAATTAGTTTTCCTTCCAACGGTCATCTTACAAAAACACTCCCTATTTGACACAAACGCTCCACACCGCAACTTTCTTTCGAAAATAAAATATCTCCTTAGAGAAATCCAAATTGCATTATTAATTACGACCTCATTACCGTCCGCCTATAACTGAATCCGAAATTCGATTATGTGAACACCACAGACTGGTTCACTACCACCCAATAAATTTATTATTATTATTATTAAATATTTGACAAGTCAAAAATGATTAAATTCCAAGTTTACGATCCCAACAGATCTTCAAAATCCCGATAATCATTCAACATGATTCAATCAAGAATTATAACAAGTATTACAATCATCAATTATTATTATTATTATTATTATTATTATTAATAATAATTATCAGAAAATCCTAATCGTGTGGAAATATCAAACTCATCAAGTAACGATTAAGTATTAACCTCACTAAGTATTACGGAGATCAACTCCCAAGAATCATCAATTATTATTAATTATAGCAAGTCACTACCCAAAAAAGATAGCTTTAGACAAAAAAAAAATGCAACGAGGGAAAAATAATATGTACAAGACTGTACACCAGAAAATCTACGAAAAGTGACTAACTAGCTATCGGAGCATGGATGCCTCAGAAGTATGCCATCATCCAACGATAAGCCGTATCGTGGATATGCTCGACTTCGTGACACACAAACACATCGCCTAGAAATCCAGAAAGATGATCCAGTCACTATGCTCCTGCATAATTCAAAAATAAATGCTGGCATCAAAACGTTGAAACATGGTTGAGTGAAAAAGTCTATAGCCTACAAATCACAGGTACTAATTTCTACAAAGTAAAGGTGTTGTTCACTTCCCTTAATGATGATCTACCACGATGAGTCCCGTGTCTGCAGCCGGCCACATCCATGTCCAACAGCTGGCTCGAACGCCCATGTGCACTCACACTCACGACCTGCTGGTCCCTCATCACGATCTAAAGTTTCATCACGTCGGCCTCCATTGCACCACCAAATATGCTTTAACACCCCATAATAACGTTTCGATCCATGGCAATAAGATACCAAAGTTTATTACGACTGTTCGCTACCATGAATTCCTGTTCGTTGTTCATTTTCACCATGGCTTTTGCCACAAAAATTCCCGTAATCTAGACTGTTGTATTCGAAATATAGTCACCCGGTCATTCACCGTTTCCAAATAAGTCTGTGTCACAAGTAGAAGACACAACAACTTGGTTATCATTCAAGCTGGTATAGCACAGTCCGATAACGAACTTGCTTTCCATGTTTCCAACATCCTTCGATTGAAGCTATACATTTCCCTAGATTCGGACTATGAATATGTTCCGGGCCATAGGCTACCTGTATGTGAGACCGAAATGAGCCCACAACAGTTTTGAACCTGCATAAAAGCATTCAGTGACCAACACTGAAAAAGTGTTTCCTCGTAGACTGTATGTCTGGCACGCGAAATGCCGATCCGAATAAGATCTTCGAATTCATGCTAGGTTACGCATGACACGAATTCCGTTCGATATTCTACTGCTGACTTCTACTACTTGCTTCAACAGGTGTGCTCCGAGCAGTGACCCTCTCGTAGTTCCGTGCGCATCCAACTCGCACATGTGACGTAACGCCTCGCCTACAGGGCGACTCACAAACTCCTCATTGGCGCTCTTCTTCAAACTAAATCTTCAAAAATGTAATCCAGAAAAACGACTCATATATCTGGGCAATGGGCTCCCTCAAAATGGCCACAATATATATTACATTGATCACAGCATTATCGCAATGTGGGTTAATATCTGAATAGCCATTGAGCAGAAACATAATACCGGCTTTGCCGACTAGTTACAATGTTTCATTATTAAAGCATATCATCATTTAAATATTGATACGAAGATTTTGAACATGTGGTTTGTGTTTCAATCAGTTGACACCAGAGTTCGCATGAGCGTTTACCGTTCAGTATGAAAGTGTTGAGCAAAGTTACTCTGGGAGTGGATGCCCATCACTTTTATCCAGAGATTGGAAAAGAGACTCTTAATAAATCATAATTGTTTTCAGCAAATATGATATAATAAATAGTTTTACACCAAAGAACGACAACTTGCAGATGATTTATTGTAGGAATATTCTTAATGGCGCTTCCAAACCTTGAGTAATCCATATGAGATATACATTCCATATGGCCGGCAGTGCGCCATGGTACTAATCTCCAATACCGCGCGCTCATTGTTTCCTCTTACCACTGCAGTGCGTCTTACACACTTCCGTCCCATTTTTCAAAATCACTCCCACAAAAATATCCAGCAACCGAGTGGAAAGATGTTACATATCAACAAAAATATCGTTTATCATAAAGCATTACAATGAAAATATCATTTAACAGAATAATTTTCTTTGGAAATGGTCAGTATTGTTACATGTGCAAGAAGTATTTCATTACGTGGCAGTAAATTATTAGCCACGCCCAAGAATTGTGATCATGTGAGCGACACTCTTGTGCCAGTGAAAACAGCAGTATTCTTTGATGGATGTTCATCTTTATAGTGTTGATTGGAATCAGTGTTTTCTATGATCATTTTTTGCCCCGAAGAAAGAAGATTACGATTTGTCACATTATATTCACGGCATCAACTTATCAAAATACTCGATTTGCAACGGGGGATAATTATGGTACAGTGAGGGATTTGAAGACTTGCCAAACAGTTTCGATATGCTGATATATTTTCGAGCATTTCCTTAGTCACTATGAAGGTAACGTGTTAATATTGCAGCTACTGAAAACACATAGTTTCTTGGTAACTTTTGGTAGCAGTAGAAAATTAACTCATTTCATGTTGATGATGTAATGATTTGCATTATTCTGCAGTACAGACCGAATTGGAGTTCAATACATTGCCATTTATTTTGACAGAACGTTGTCTGTCGGGTCATCTAGTAAATAAATAAATAAATAAATAAATAAATAAATACATGTGAAATCTAGTAGACAATTTTGTGTGACTCTGTAGCCATTTTAGTTAAAAAGGACGTAAAATCTAGTCTATAATTACATCATTACATACTGTGCCCATGTGGACAATGGCACAAGCGAACTCTCGACCTTTTGTGTGCAAAGATGATACACTTCATAGAAATTATAAGAAACCAATGTAGAGAAGTCGTGGTCAAACCAGCTTCAGAAATCCAGCAAGATGTGCAGGTGGCTTATTGGGGAGCCAGCGGATACATAAAGTCACATTAATTTTGACAGTTTGAGTGTAAAAAGCCATTTAGGAGGCCATAAACAGAGCAGCGAATGCCTAGCTGAAGAGTCTTAATGGACACTCGAAATTCCGTGAGACAGTAATTCAAGCGAGAATTTATTACGAGTCAGTATGACATTTATGAGAGATCTACTTTTGTAATGACCCACTCGAGACGAGGCCCTGGGGAATGCTAAGTTAGCAGAAATTCGAATATATAAATAAGGAATTCCCCGTCATAAAACTTGACTAAATGAATACACCATGGTAACGAGCTATGAAATTTAAGACGAACATAGGAACAGAGTAAATCGGAGAATTGGTAGACCTGTGAAATAGGCACTTGAGAAAGCGCTTAGCTCAGATCACGTCATTTAAAATTCCAGCGGAGTGCTACGGGAGAATACTAAGGTAATAGGGTTGGCCCTTCAAGGTGCATAATAAATATATTGATTAATTAAAAATAAACCCATGAACAAAATTAATTCCGCCAAGTAGCAATCTTAAAGATAATGCATTTCACATCTGGAAATAAATTGCGAACCACGTTGGACCAAGGAATCAAAAGTTGAACTCCCGGAGTTGTAAGGAACTAATTTCTGCGCAAAATCGAATAAATAAGGCTTCGAGCTCAAGCCACAGTACAGTTGGTCTAAGTCCTCGGAGGAGGCACGTTACGTACAGTTCAAGTCAGTTGATCTAATTCCTCGGGTGACGCATGCCAGTCTATCAGTTGAGACAATACCTTGGGAAGGTAACCCTACGATATCAGAGACTTATTAAGACCTAAGTGTTGGTCTTTATATTCAGCAAAAGCTCAAGTGAACAATTAGATTGAAACTCAGGAGTTGCGCTACGATAATAATTAGACAGAGTGGCACCAAGTAAACAATCCAGAGTAGGGACTCTGAACGAACACAAAAAAGTTATAGAACATTTCTATCGAAAAACTGCGAAATAAAGAATACTAGAAATCGAAAAGCAATCAGCAAGCGTAGAGCGGAGACGATTTATGTCACATCAAAGTAAAGACATTTCGAAACAGTAACTCCCAGAGGGGACGTTGAAAGAACATTGTATAGTGAAATCGCACAGACAGAAACGTTACAAGAAATACGAGTTAAAGCAAACGAGATAGCAGCTAGAATACAGGAGTAGAAAGTATACGGTCTTCGAACTGGAAGCCAAGTTAAAAATCGAGAGAGCTGCGATAGATAGAGAAGGGAAAGGAAGTGCGGAAAAAATTACGAACATTTCGCCTTAAGCAAATAGGCAAATTTAAGAAAGCCACGCACGATAAATAAGTTCCAGAAAGACTAAAGAAAGAAAGAAAGAAAGAAAGAAAGAAAGAAAGACTTCCCAGAAGTCAGAGACTTTGCAGTAGGAGCAGTCACACGTTCGATGCGGAGTAGGGGGAGGGCATCAGGACCATCAATACCGTGATGTTTTCATCGCAATACGCTGAAAAATGGTCCGTGTGTCGTGTAAATATTAAATAAGTGAATCTTTAGTGTAATACATGTTTAAAAGCAAAGTAATGTGTCAAAAAGTGTACAAGGGTAAAATCATAGACCAGAAAATGAAAATGGTCCAGTGTTGTGAAAATATGTATTGTTAGAGCAGTAAGATGGGTGAAGTCATCCAAAAACCAGGTCATGAGCCGAACATGAAATGGGTGAGCAGGAAATTCTTATTATCCTAAATGATTGTGTCATGTGCTAATCAGTGAATTTGAAAATGTATAAAATAACCAATAATTGCACTAGTAAAGGAACGAATAACGTTAAATGTATTGGAAAAACCGCAAATATAAGTTTGCAAAATGTGCGAAGATAATTGTTGAAGTGCAAAAATAATAATTAAAACCCGTAAGAATGATTTAGCAAGAATGAAGTGAAATCTGAAAGGAGAAATCGAGTATAATAACGTTGTTGGCAGGTAATTTATGCCGTATAAATGAAATGTAAAAGTAAAATGTGAAACAAGCACCATAATAATAATAATAATAATAATAATAATAATAAGTGTTGAGTTTTTAAACTCCGAGAATAATTAATAAATAATTAAATAATTGCATTCCGTAAGTAAATAACGAAGTGATAAGTAATAATGCATTATAAAATTAATGAGCTCGAGTAAAAATAATTGAAGATTTAAAGGATCGTGGGGATACCTTAAAGTAATGAAGTAATAATGTCGTTCAGATCTAAATGTAATAAAGTAAATTAAATGGTACGAACACCTTGATAACGTATCATGAAGTTGTAGGCCAGGGGCCATGTAAAAAGTAAAACGTCGAAGGAAAGACCAGTAAAGTAATGCCGCGATATAAGTAAAGTTGAGTTGTTGAAGTTATTTGTTGTATGCGATGGAAGTCCAAGTTATGAAAAGGTTGTGTTGCCAAAATGGGTCGATAAATAATGAATGAAAGTAGTATCAAGCTAGCTAATGTGTATCCCATAACATGCATATTCGGGAGATAAAATAGGTGTATTAACGGTCGGAAATCGTCGTTGTTGTATTAAGGGTTGTGCCCATGGAAAACCAGAGGGTTTTGCCAGTCAGCAAAAATGGTATATATGGTTTGCAACCAAAGTGAATGATACATTCCCACTGGAATAGCTTTGTTTTCGGTAATTTGCAGTGTAAGTCTCGTTGAGGCATTGCCAAGTATAATGCTGGAAGGATTAAAGGGTTTCTACAAGATATGATACAACTGGGGAGGCGTGTAGGGTCTCCGAGCCTAGTGTCATATAACCTATCCTAAATTGTCCAGCATTGTTGTTATATCCGAAAACTAAAAGTGCGTGAAATGAAAATATTAATGGAATCGGTTTATGATCGGGATCTCCCGGTATCCATATTACAAGTATATAAATCGTCGTGATCTCTAGATATTGCATTAGTTATGAGGAAAATGAAATGAATAAGTAATGAGTGAGGAATGATAGTTGAAATAATGTGTCAACTTGGACGATCATCTGCTTTTAAGGGAAGATGTAAACAGTAGGAGTCGCGAGGGAAAGTGAATGGAGTGAGACTAGGTCATAAATCAAGAGCCAAGTAGTGTGAGGGGAGAGTCTAGCGACCTTGCCGGCCCTTACAGACCGCAAGGGGGAGCTAATACAATAGGCGCTTTGTGTGCAACAGTTTTTAAGATCTGAATGGGTAGTAGAAATAAAATGGAAGATTATGCAAATTTGTTAAATAAAGGTGCTGCAAGAATATAACGTAAATTGTTGTATAGGTGGGTTTAAGACAATTGTCCCCACACTAAGTTTGAAGTAATTCCATAATATTTTACCATAGTAGTCAAGGAATAAAATATTGAGAAAATAGTCGATTTCTGCCTTGAGAGATTTAATAAGTAAATGATTGAGTTTAAAAGGTAAACCAAGTAATGGAAAATAATGACAGCACATGATACATCATTGGTAAACCACCCTAGAGCATGAGAAAAATTTTGGGAAAACGCGAGTTCGAGTCATGACAGGGCAAAAATTGTTGATTTGTTGTGTTAAAATGTAGCCTATGGCTTAAAAGGAAGAAACTAATACAGTTTGAAAGTAACTGAAAATAAAGTAAACAATGAAAATAAAGACAAAGTAAAGCCCTGAAGGGATTGTAATGATATGCAATAAATGTCCATAAGCCTTGGTGTATTTTCATAAAATAATAGGCGCGCTTTGTGCCTAAATGAACAGAAACAAATAGTATAAGAAATGATTTTGTATTGATTTTTACGAAGGGATACCAGCTCAGTGGAGCTAAGCAAGGTAATTCCGAAATGTACATTTGAATGATTTTGAGAATTTTATTGATTTTTTTATTTATTTTTTTGGATTTATTCCAAACAATTTATGTTTTATGTTATGACTCTAATTTCCTGGGCATTTTTTAGTAAATAAAATCGTGTTAATTGTAAAATGTGTCGTTGTCAATGTAGTCTTGTAGGTCCAAGAGTGTTCCATATCTGAATGTGAGATCATGTTGTGGGCTGAACGGTACACACCCCGAAACCGAAGTAGCCTAGCCAGGTGATCATCAAGCATTCTCCATTTGAAATGGGTACAATACAGTACAGTGTCACCTCCGTGGTGTAGTGGTCAGCGTGCTTAGCTGCCACCCCGGAGGTCCAAGGTTCGATTCCCGGCTCTGCCACGAAATTTGAAAACTGGTATGAGGAATGGAACGGGCTCTACTCAGCCTCGGGTGGTCCAAATGAGTAGAAGGGGTTCGATTCCTACCTGAGCCATCCTCGAAGTGGATTTCCGTGGTTTCCCACTTCGTCTTCGGGCAAATGCCGGGATGGTACTGCCCCCGTAAATTGAATTATACTGAGACCACGGTGGCTGTATTGGCAAATATGAATAAAGTTATGGCTGTCATAGTTGTGACGTGGATATTCATGACGTAGGCACGGATGACGCAGTCTTCATGCAAGTAGGCTGATTGAGCTGAGATTCTTGGTGACGTCATGATTTTGTTCGAGAAAGATCTGAGATTTACGACGCAGTCGCAGGGAAACGAAGAATTGGGCTGAGGAAGAAGTTACGCTATTGGAGGAAAGGCTCGAACCAATGAATGATAGTTTGGAGGGAGAAGGAGATTACTGAAACTACTATATTTAATTACTTTTGGAATGCAGAATTGTGGAAATCTATTTTCAGTTATGGCATTGATTTGGAATTTTGAAGAAATTAATTTTGAGTTTTTGAAATTTGAAAATCCGTCAAGTATAGCCAAAGTTAGAAATTCTAGCAATGCCGGAGGAACAAGCTATGGAAGGGATGGATACGCCCCTTAAGAAGTTGATAAAAGGTCTTGCACAGCAGAGAGAAGCTCTCATATCGCATATATATTTCTCTTGTCTCATAGTCGTTTTCGAGTGATTCAGTGAAGCAAGTCGTCATTAGCGTGTGTGGTAAAGCCCACCGCATCGAACGAGCACGGAGCGTGCAGCAGTACCATTTTACGGTTATCGAAACTAGGCGAAGTTGAAACGCACACATAAACGAGTCTGCAAGATTAACTATCAAGAGTTAGCTAATGCCTTTATGCTAATTCTATTGTGCATAACAGTATTGAAGTGTGTAGGAAAGTGGAACATTTTCACGATTATAATTTGGAAGATATTGGCATTTTAAGACTGCAGACAAAAGTGATTTTCTCGCCACCTGAGAAGCACTTTTATAACACCACATTCTACGCTACGGCTGACACGTGTATTGCAACCGTGATACTACATATTGCATTTGGTGATACAACGCTACATTCTATAATGCAACAATATAATCTGGCAGTTCTCTCAACGATTCTTATAACAGAAGTGGAGATGGAAGGCTAAAACCTTAATGCAATTGGGACATATATCAATGGAGTGAAATAGCAGCATGGAACTTCGCTAATCGTCTTTCTACAAAAGCGAGCATGTAGTGAACATCCAACTACACTCATACATCGTAGTCCAACGCTGAATTATATCAAATGGCAGCGGAAATATCTTCATACTTCACAATTATGAACATTTCTGCGAAATAATTGCAATAAACTTCATGGCGAATTTCTACCAGAACTTCAGGGAACTATCAAGAGAGGCCAGGGTAGACCCGGCTCACAAAGAAGAGTTTTGCCAGAAGGATGTCTATCGTCTACAACGGAGCAGTGCAATTTCCGGAGGAGGAAGCAGTTCTATTCTCCGAGGGCGCTGGTTCCAGGTTCGAGGTCGGAGCACATCTTTACGTTGGTGAAATGGAACTATCAGCAGTCTTCTTTGGAAATTTTCCTCTAGAACTTCAATCAACAGATAAGGTAGTCGTGAACGTTTCTTGTTTTATTTGAGCCATTTAGCGATATCTGAGCAACCATTTTTCCCATATTTTCTGTCATATATATATTTTGCCCCATATTCTTGCTTGATATTTCTGTACTCAGTACACTTTGTTGAAATATGCCTTTTTCGACGATTTATTAAGACATTGTTATGTCATTGGCCTATTTAAATAATTTTGGATCAGTTGAGACTGATATAATTTATTCTTTCAGTAATTTGCATATTTTTGTAGTCACGATTTGACTGTAAATTTAATGATTTTCTATGGCAAATTTGAATTCAGACAGCGTGTCATTTTATTAAAGTAATTCTATTCAGTAAATTACTTTGACCAATTTTCTGTCATCCTCAAGAAAGAAGAATAATTAAAAGATTTTAGAGCGTTAAAATCTATTACTGTATCGACGATCTTGGA
Organism: Meconema thalassinum; assembly: GCA_946902985.2. Lineage (NCBI taxonomy): Eukaryota > Metazoa > Arthropoda > Insecta > Orthoptera > Tettigoniidae > Meconema > Meconema thalassinum. The sequence continues at coordinate 594,373,949 of OX336388.2, read as the reverse complement.
AATACTAGTCGTTTTATGAACATGATTGCAACATAGACATTTATCGTCAGTTCTGAAATACCATTGCATTATAGACAATTTTATGAAACTTGAACTTTGAGTACGATTTATTGAATACACTATAGTAATGAACATTTGATAGGAGTTTTTCTCAATTCTAGATTGGAACAATAATGTTTGCATTCCACAGTCTAATTGTATTCTATTCGATTATTTATGCAGTTTAGATGAACTTTGATTGAAGATAGTATTTTATACTACGTTACTTTGAAGATATTAATCTCAATTTTGATAGACCAGGGAGGCATGTATAATCGTATTTGCTATTAAATTTATTTGTGTTTGGCAAATTTTTACTTCATATCGATTCATGAATGAAACCCACGAAGGTTAAATATAATAACAGTTTTTGATACAATTAATGAATATAAGAATTTTTAAAGAGGAACTATGGATGTATAATCGTTAGTTCAGTGGACGTGTAAAAGTCGCTGATGAATAATGCCCTTGAATATGTGAAGGAGGTTCCCACAGTAATAAGAATGAAGTTAATGAGTTTATAAGTGGAGGTTTTTTGTAGGTGTTATGGAAGATTTTGATGCCATATATATTGAGATATAGGATGAATTCTGGGCCTATTTTTGTGCAATTTTGTGCGTTTTGAGCGAGGTATTTTCCGCTGAGTGTATTGTCCAGGTCCTTTGAAAATTAATCATGTGAAGATACTGTTATAATTAACAAGAGTGTTTAAATAATTTGAGATAACGATTTTGAATGGAGGTTACCGTCACAAATAATAATAATAATTATTAAACCTTATTACACCTGAATCTAAAATTTAAATATAACTAACCTTCATTGGTCGATTATATTACCACGATTTAAGTAATTATCAACCGGATAGACGTGTGGTTTAATGTATTTCTAATAAATAATATAAATCTTGTAAATAATTGTGTAAATATCTTTAATAATAATTGGAAATGAAAGGGATTAATAGAGGCGTGTATATATTTTTCAATTGTCGTTAGACAATATTAATAACAATTTATATTGTTATAAATAATTAATGAGCGTTTTGTCATTATACTCTAAACAACGCTAGTTATACAATTGGATTATATAATTAAACAAGTTTTGGGATTATCAGAGTAATCCATGGTTATTTGAATGGAGCATTTAAGAGATTTGCGTGATAATATTTGAGTTGAGTTGAGGACATTTAAAGTGTTTTGAGAAGGAGCTAGGCTCTGATGTAACTAGCACATGCTAACGTTGGCTGGACAGGTGAGTCCATTTGACGATGCGAGCATGCGACATGATGCAGGGTGGATCGCAGCTGGCCAGACAACTGTATGATAGAGGCCAAGGTCGTTTACATAGTTGCCTTGCGGTTATAAATAAAGTGTGATGTTTATGAAAGAGGAAAACAATTGCTATATGTCTCGTCCCAACTTCCTTATCCATTCCAAGTGCATTATTATTATTACGTTCTTTTGAGCTAGAAAGCTGAAATTTTGTATGCAAAGTCTACAAGTCCTACAGGAGGACATGATTATATTGACAATGGCTTCTGATTGCCACGTTTATTTTGTTGTTCAATTTTTGTTATATTATTCCTTTATGTGAAATAAATTATTGTACAGTTTAAAGTTTCTTGTTTCCGTTTTGGTTCATTTTAAATATCATGGTGGAGGTTATTGTGAGGGCATACTTTAAGTGATCCAGTTGACAACCCAGACCCGAGATTAATTTGAAGAGGTAAGTAAAGGTAAGTATGAACCCCCGTATATTTTGGTGTGTTCCACAATAATTTTCTTGTTAACTGCTGTGCTCTAATCTCGGTAGTATCTGTCAGTGCCATTTTCATTGATGTAGCTGTGCCGGTGCGATTGATTATTGGCAATCCGATTGAGGGGGCGGATATCTGACAGCCTACTATCCGGATTATCGGGGACAGTACTGTACCCGTAAATCCGGAAAGTAGCCTGTTGGAATATCCATAGCCCCAGCTGGATCGCCTATTTCTAACAGCACCGGCAAATTACTTCATTAGAAATCGCTCCAACATGGTCTTAGGGATTTACATACAGTAGTTACAAGAATATTGTGGAAAAACAACAAACTACACGAGGCACACTTACCTTTACTTACATGTCTCGGGGAAATGGGAACTCAGCTTCGCCTACAATACATCCACAATACTCTGATCCTTATATCTATAATGAATCACACGTCAACGACGAAAGACAACGAACTGTGCAAATTTATTTAACAAGTGTAAAGTAATCTAACATAAACAATAAATAACAATAAACTATTCCAAATAACAAATAAATTAACCATACAACCATGCACACTTCTCTTCCGCTACATATCTTACTGCAATTACTGTGTATAAATTACAAGCATAAAAAAATCTTGGCATAACTAGGCCTACAATACGTGAAGAAAACGCCTAACGGAGGCTCCTGCACTCATAACATTCCTTACAACTGGTTACCTCTTCCGGCACGCGTCTAGAAATGCACCTGTATTGGCCTGATTCATTGACACACGCTAGCAAAATGCTGCGCTCTAAAACTGTTCCAATATAAAGGCGGTGGCTGGCCATCTGGCTTCACATTATATAACAATCATGACCTCGCCTGCTAACGGTTCATCTTTCTGTCAACATTTGCTTGTATCAATTGCTGTATGGCTCGCGTCTAAAAACCTCAAAAAAAAGTTACATTTTGCCATTACAAAAACGCTCATAACTTAAACAATTATCTCCCAATCATACTGAAATTTTAATACACACTTTCATTCACACTCCGTAGTCGTTCTAGACCAACTAGGTTGAACAGTCACTCTTAACAGGTGGCAATCATCCGTACAAAACATCCGCTCACAAACACACACTATTCCAAAAACATTCTATTAATTAATCCTATTAAAATTATTTAAATTATTAAATCATTACGGAAAATATTTACAAGTAATTTGTTAATAACAATAGACAATATTTAACGTTGCTAACACGTTACCTTCGAGATTCTGGATTCTCTGTTACTATAAAACTTGCAATTAGTTATGTACAATGTTTTTCCACATAAACGTTTGTTAATACTCTTTAGCTTTCATATACTGCTCACAAATCGTCTTATATAGGTTTCATTACATTGTCGATCTAATACAGTAGACTGACAAAGATTAACTGTACGTGTTTATACAATTCCGGGTTTAATAAAGTTTAATAATAGTATCAATGACATGAGTAGACAATCGTTCTCTAATAGCTTTCCGCTTAAACCCTTCTGTCAACACAGCTAAAACGTTACTACACATGAACTGGACTTCTTGTATACATCGACTCTTAACATGATCCATGCCTTTCCTTATCAAAGAGCAATAATTTCATTGACTTCACTAAAATGCGGAACTTCCTTCGCACGAGCTCTCCATAGCTCTACAAACCCTAATATAACAGTATACGAAGTACGTCCAGAAAGTAACTTCCGTTTGGTAATAACATTAAATTGTGTACAGATACAGAAAAATTATTTATTGCACAAAATTCTACAACCCTTAAACTACTTTCCACATAACTGCCGAAATCTTGCAGGCATTTGTCGTAGCGTGGCACGAGTTTTTGTATACCTTCTTCATAGACGTGTGCCGCCTGTGTCTTCAACTATTTGTACGTTCCGCTGCAGCGCAGTTCCGCATATGCGCGGTAGACGCTCTGTATCAAGGGGAAGAAACGTGCGCCATTTGGAGAGCGCTTTCAGCCACGTACGCGTTGTTGTGCATGTTTACTCGTACAATGTCGGTGTTGATTGAAAATCCCACCGCTTGTGAAATCAGATCTGTGATTCGTTTTCTGAATGCTAGGAAAGTGAAACCAATTGAAATTTATCGGCAAATTTGAGAAGTGTATGGACAAAATGCGATGAGTGATTCAATGGTGAGAAGATGGGTCCGACAATTCAATGAAGGACGTAGTGAAGTGCACGATGAAGAACGAAGTGGGCGTCCATCTTTGGTTACAGAAGAACTGGTTCACGCGATTGATGACAAGATCCGGGAAAACCGCAGGTTTACAATTAGTGCTCTCGCTATGGAATTACCCCAAATCTCACGATCACTAATTCATGAAATTGTTACCGAAAAATGAACTTTCGTAAACTTTGCAGACGTTGGGTACCAGAGATTCTTACGGAGCAACACAAAACAAAACGGATGGGTAGTGCACTTCAGTTTTTGACCCGTTACAATGAAGGTGGCGAAGAATTTCTGACACAGATAGTCACAGGAGATGAAACTTGAGTTTCTTACGACACCCCTGAAAGTAAGCGGCAATCAATGAAATGGAGGCACACTTCATCCCCAGCAAATGTTAAGCCGAAACAAATCTTGACACCTCGGAAAATGATGTGCACAGTGTTCTGGGACTGGAAAGGCATCTTACTCATCTCATTGATTTCTTACCGCGTGGTCAAACAATCAACGCAGATGCTTACTGCGAGACACTTAGGAAATTGCGCCGCGCAATACAGAATAAGCGCCGAGGGTTGCTGTAAAAAGGTGTTGTTTTTCTTCACGACAACCCACGACCACACACTGCAAATGTGACGAAAAACCTCCTACAGGGATTTGGCTGGGACGACTTTGACCACCCTCCGTACAGCCCTGACCTCGCTCCTAGCGACTTTCATCTGTTCATACGTCAGAAGTCTTTCCTTGTCGGTCAACACTTCAACAATGACGACGAGCTGAAAGAAGATGTCTCCAACTGGTTGTAGACACAGGCGGCAAACTTCTATGAAGAAGGTATCCAAAAACTTGTGCCACGCTATGACGAATGCCTTCAAAAGTTCGGCAGTTATGTGTAAAAGTAGTTTAAGAGGTGTAGAATGTTTTGCAATAAACAATGTTTCTGTATCTGTACACAATTTAATTTTATTACCAAACGGAACTTACTCTCTGGACGTGCCTCGTATATGGCATAAACCAATAACCAAAAACGGATTAATTGTTATTAACATTTCTTCTGTAGGAACTTCTCTCAAATAACGGCATGACCCTCAGTGTCGTTACACATGACTACTGATCTACTATTATACATCCCTAAGTTCTTCAAATGAAACTTCCAATAATAATGAACGATATTAGACTGTCGTGATTAACCTCCTAAAGTTTACTACACAAAAAGATAATTAACTGTTAACTCGTCTGTCACAAATACATGTAATAAAAATAATACTTCTATCTCACCTCACTTATCATGCTTTAAATTGCATGTCGATGCAATATCAGGTCTACATTATGACGTGATATTACACAAATGGTGTATATCCCGTATAAAGACAAACGCCGGATTACCCGTTGTGTGGAGGGCTGGGTTTTGTACTCATCGGCCAAAGTGGTCTACAACCTGACAGACCCTGTTTGCTCTGCTACGAAATTTTAAGTTAACATAACCTGTTTTTGTTTAGGGAAGTATTTCAGCACTTTTGAGTGCTGACCAAGCAAGCTTACTTTCTAGTCCACTATGGTAGTAGGATAGGTTCAACCTCTTCAAGTATATGAAATATACAACTTCGATATTCAAATGAAATAATGTCTTCCAAACCCAATAAAATATATAATATATTCGTAAGAATTCACAAGATACAGATGGCAATAGGCGAAAATAGTAGTTGATCAATTTTATATACATGACGGGCGAACAATGGAAGTGGGCGTGCCATATTGCACGCAAAACCAAACATGATTAGGAGTACCTCAGGCTATCGAAAATCCGAAAATTAGGTAGAACACGGTATTTAGATATTGAAAAATATCTTCCAAGTTTGCGTCAAATAACAACGCATAATAAATAATCAAGTGCTTTGTCGTTTAGTATCATCAACAAACCACGTACGATCGGCCTACGTGCATTGTGCATAGTAAATTCAGGTCAAACCGAATTTATGTAGCTTGCGCAAGAGAAATAATTTCAAGCCACAATAAAATCAAGCACCAATAAAATATCAACATAATAATCAATTTAAATCAGTAGATTTCCACAATTTGACTTGAGCTCAATAACAAACATCGAAGTTACTAAAACATAGTTCCCAATCGGCACTCATAAATCGCCGAAAAACATTAATTAAGTTTAGAAGAAATAATTATTAAAACGACGCGTCGACAAATAAAAATAGTAAATAGTATTAATCTTCATTACCTTCGGCCTTGGTAGCCGGGCCTCTACGAGCCAAGGCTCGACACTTCTGCCCGTGCTAAAGCCCCATCATGGAATGACAAAGATATCGCTTTTGTCCAACTCACAACACAGAGTTCCTGGGCGCGCATGCGCACAACATCCGGAAACCACCAATGAGCTTGCAGTCGACAAGAGGAAATTAAACAAGTGAAGACACATGCCCGTCTTCGCATGTTACCAAAACATTTTATCTGGACAAGGCCATATCAATACGGGAAACAAACAGTTCCCACTACGTTTATGTTGGCGATGAATTAACTTAAAAAACGGATTTCGAAGCCTTTGGTTAAAACCTTCCTTTGACAATAGCCAAGGTCTCCCCACATACAGTACAGCTCACTTCACAATAACATGCAACATACAAGGTACAGAACTTCACAATAAAGATACAACAATTTCAATTACATGCAACTTTCCAGGTATTGACATGCACAATTACAATTCCATATATTTTCAGTCTCATGCAGTAGCACTAGTCTACTGGCATGCATTTTAAATTCATTTAAGGGGAAGCTAATTATTTTTTTATTTCTTCTTTTGGCCTAATACGGGGTTTGAAAATTAAAATCTTGAGGTAAGTAACGAAGTTTTCGACGAGATACGACGACGGCCGACAGGACACGAGGACTCCCGACGGGCCACGGGGAGGGCCGACAGCAGGGTTTGAATATTGTGTCAATTTCAATTGGCACAGTTCTCCCTCTACGAAAGGTCAACCAGGGGTTCAGCAGTTGATTCTGCAGGGCGCATGCAAGGCATGGGTAGGGCTCACCGACCGACAGACTGACATGTCTGTCACAGCTAGGCATCTTCACGTTGTGGTAGCAGGCACCTCCACTCCGACCAGCAGAATGGCAGACACCTCCACCAGATGTTAGTTCGTGTATGGTGACAGCAGCCAGAGCTCTAGCTACCGCCACCCAAGATGAAAGGCAACTAGAACACAATCAAAACACAGCAGAATGGAGCACCACCAAACATTGCACCATGGTTAGATTTTATCACCAGTCACCATGTCGTTTCATTCCAACCGCTAGAACGCGCACTAATCGCATACTTCGAAGAACTTTATTATCAAATTATACTCCCCAGACGACTTGGTCATATTTCAAGTATTCACTTCAATTGGTACTGGAGCAGGTTATCAACTTCCAGTACAAGCTTTCGGTCAGACTTTAGTCGAGTAATAAATTTTAACAACAGAAGGGGGCATAGGAAACGAACATCACATTCCGATGCTCGGGCAAGAAAATCAACTTTCCCACCAAAATCCTGCGTTCACATTCTAAGATGAATTAATTAATGGGATTCGAAACGTGCTTAAATCACATAACCTCTCAATGACATGGTGACTTTGGCTCTCAAGTTAATTAATTAATTATAGGTACAAGGTACCACAATACCTTCTGGTAAGTGCCAGACAATACAGATATATTGAACTGATTGGCTTTATAGGCTCAAATACACATGCTTCAGCATGGCTTTAAACTTTACATGTGACCACTCGCAGCAGACGCAGAACCGAACAAACAGTTCAACAAGCTTACCAGCAACAAATTTTCAAATTTAATCACTTCACCAGGATAACTCACACCAGAAACCATACTTCCATGGCACGATCACAACACTCAGTCAGCATAGACAATCTTTAACTCCAATCAAGAGAAGACCACATAAGCCATAACCTCACTTTCATCAACCTAATCCTCATTCAACACCAAACAATCCACTCAACGCCCAATCACTAACTCAATCAACAATCCGCTCAACCATCTTCTAAACGTCACAGTGCTGCGCAACTCCGCACCATGACCAACCTTCACAGCCCATTATTTCACAGTCAGCACACTCACTTCATGCACCGAACCTTAGTGTAACCAATTCTGACACACAGTCACTTCTTAACAATCACAGTGCAACCAATCAGCACCAAATCATCACAGGTAGCAAGACTACTACAAACTTTCCAATAGGTCACTCAATGCAACCAACTAATCATCATGGGTCACTAAACAGCAACCATTCTTCACTGGGTCAATCATCCCAACCCATACTCACCATGGGTCACTTACGTAACCAACTCACCAGGGGTCACTTAATGCAACCAACTAATCATCATAGGTCACTAAACAGCAACCAACCGTCCGTAGGTGCCCATGACGTCTGTAAAACCAGACAAAATTTTAAATTTTCCCAACAAATCAATTTCAGAACCAGACCTTCCGTCGAACTCTAAACTTCCTCCAGCCATCCTGCAAATCCACAGTTCACCACTGAAAGCATACTAAGCTTCATAACATTCCGGCCTTCGAATTCCGAATATATAAACTTCCAGTCGTCTTCAGAAACTGGCCTAAACACCTGCCACGTGTCGCAGCGAAAGGAAAACATCTGCCTGCATATACTTCACACGAAGTACCCGCCTGCATATACCTTCCACGAAGTATCTTAATAAGGTCAATAGGCACCACTCGACAACCATCTCACATCATCAGGGAATAATCATCCTGGCATTCACTATCCTGGACTTCAGGGAACCACCCTCCTGAATCCAACTCGACGAACTAACTCACTCCCATATCCACCTAACCTTAACAAGGACCAAATTAGCTAGCACTATTCCCCATAAAACAGTACCAACCAATGAGGAACCAAAACAATAGACCAAGACTGGCTAGCACCACTTCCCATAAAATAGCACCAACCAACGAGGAATACAACAACAACAACAAATACCTTCTAGTTACCATCAAAATGACAGCAAGAATATACCCTTGATAATGCTTCTCAAGTATCGACACAGAAGTACCGACCAAGAAACACTAACCAATTACCTTCTAATATTTCCACAGAAATACTAAGCTAGACAATAAACACTACCAAATACCAGCACAGTAGTACCGACAAGCATAATTCCAAGAATCACACTTCGATACACAAATACCCATAAGAGTACTTACCAAATAATGACACTAAATTTACAACAACAAGAATTGCCAATACCCACTCAGAGTACCAACTTAACAACAAGTGCTCACCGAGCACCAAGTACCAAGAAAGCACTTAACACACCTGAAATAAAAACAAACAGAATATACCCTCAAACACTAAAACATACGATGTACGACCATCACCAGCCCAAACGACATCAAGAGTCAGAAGAGCATAGCAATGTCGACATCACCAACCCTCACTGAAAGCACCAGAATCATAACAAACAGAGACTGGGTACATCCGCTAGGTTGGTATCACTTCATCAGCAGTACCTTAACTAACTCTAACTCCCCAAAAGACACCACTGCTCACACAGCCATGTCACCAAACAATACTAACAAATACCAACCACAGTTAGTACGAGAGAACGAAATGTTCAACAAGAAAACCAAATATCCACACAGGATATCGAGTACCAATCAGTCAACAGGCACTCACACTCACTAAGTAAAAATAAATTAGCCCTAAAATAACTTTGATGTACGGGACACTCCAGCCCAAGCAACATTAATGGTCAGAGAGAGCGCAGAATGCCCGACATCAACACCACCAAAACCCCCACTACTCCTGAGGTGCATGTAACACCCTAACCTCTCACCACAACAAACACACTAGCACTCACGCCAATATCATTCACACATGTCCAGGCAAGTTCTTCTTCATCCGCCAAATCAAATTTCGAAGTTGAACCTAAATAAAATTTTCAATTTTTACAATTCACCAACTGAAGATCAAAACCTCTCCACCATTAAGCAAACAGTACTCCACGATCATCGCTTCTTAGCACCCACTCGCTGCTGACACCATGACCTCGGCATCACATTGCACTGAACAGCTGATCTAATAGGTACCAACCTCACAACTGATGAAACACTTAACCTCAACAAGAAGGAATCTCAATCCCGAAACGATTTAGAACCTGGAAAATCCTCCGCTGAAAATGAAATCTGCAGCTGCTTCACTGCTAAGCTGAAATAAATTTTCAAGAAATTTCCCATCACCCGACCAAGATCAACTCGGTAGCACTAAAGTTCACCTGCACGTTCACTGAAAGTACACAAGACTGTTGTACTACTAAAATCAAGTTACAACTCAGCACTACCCACCTGAGCACAGAGGTTTACTAACAGAAGCTAGATTGATAACTCTCCTCCAGATTATTTTAGTATCACTCGGCAATTCACCGGAACTACTATTTTCACGAAATCACTTAGGCAACACTGCCAGAAATATTTCAGCGCGGTACAATGCAGCACTTTTCCAATCACTCGAACTTTACACAGCAGAAGAAGCTATGAGCTCTTTGCTCGCCAATGTGCAGAGGTAAAACAGTAACTACTTAAAATAAAACACGGTATTATCTGGGCTTACCTCGCGATCTCCTGCAGCACCAACACCATCGAGATAACCAAACATAGGCCAACAGCCAAGCCAACACCGTCACTTGAGAAGTCACATGTCTTGAGTTTCAGCTAACAGCTGATCTTGACTCGTCTCTTGCACGTACACGTACAAAAGAATGCCAGCAACGTCTCGAACCCGTACATTAGCATGAAAGCAAGAACACAATGCATCCATTAGTAATAACACAGGTTAGACCCCTACCTAACTGATTAAGTTAATATTAAATGTTACAACTTTGCCCGTAACTCCCCGCAACTTTGAGTAATATTTATCAAGATCTGCCGGCTGCAGAAAATCGATAACCACGATCTATAGCTACCATCAATCTATCCCGTATAAAGACAAACGCCGGATTACCCGTTGTGTGGAGGGCTGGGTTTTGTACCCATCGGCCAAAGTGGTCTACAACCTGACAGACCCTGTTTGCTCTGCTACGAAATTTTAAGTTAACATAACCTGTTTTTGTTTAGGGAAGTATTTCAGCACTTTTGAGTGCTGACCAAGCAAGCTTACTTTCTAGTCCACTATGGTAGTAGGATAGGTTCGACCTCTTCAAGTATATGAAATATACAACTTCGATATTCAAATGAAATAATGTCTTCCAAACCCAATAAAATATATAATATATTCGTAAGAATTCACAAGATACAGATGGCAATAGGCGAAAATAGTAGTTGATCAATTTTATATACATGGCGGGCGAACAATGGAAGTGGGCGTGCCATATTGCACGCAAAACCAAACATGATTAGGAGTACCTCAGGCTATCGAAAATCCGAAAATTAGGTAGAACACGGTATTTAGATATTGAAAAATATCTTCCAAGTTTGCGTCAAATAACAACGCATAATAAATAATCAAGTGCTTTGTCGTTTAGTATCATCAACAAACCACGTACGATCGGCCTACGTGCATTGTGCATAGTAAATTCAGGTCAAACCGAATTTATGTAGCTTGCGCAAGAGAAATAATTTCAAGCCACAATAAAATCAAGCACCAATAAAATATCAACATAATAATCAATTTAAATCAGTAGATTTCCACAATTTGACTTGAGCTCAATAACAAACATCGAAGTTACTAAAACATAGTTCCCAATCGGCACTCATAAATCGCCGAAAAACATTAATTAAGTTTAGAAGAAATAATTATTAAAACGACGCGTCGACAAATAAAAATAGTAAATAGTATTAATCTTCATTACCTTCGGCCTTGGTAGCCGGGGCTCTACGAGCCAAGGCTCGACACTTCTGCCCGTGCTAAAGCCCCATCATGGAATGACAAAGATATCGCTTTTGTCCAACTCACAACACAGAGTTCCTGGGCGCGCATGCGCACAACATCCGGAAACCACCAATGAGCTTGCAGTCGACAAGAGGAAATTAAACAAGTGAAGACACGTGCCCGTCTTCGCATGTTACCAAAACATTTTATCTGGACAAGGCCATATCAATACGGGAAACAAACAGTTCCCACTACGTTTATGTTGGCGATGAATTAACTTAAAAAAACGGATTTCGAAGCCTTTGGTTAAAACCTTCCTTTGACAATAGCCAAGGTCTCCCCACATACAGTACAGCTCACTTCACAATAACATGCAACATACAAGGTACAGAACTTCACAATAAAGATACAACAATTTCAATTACATGCAACTTTCCAGGTATTGACATGCACAATTACAATTCCATATATTTTCATTCTCATGCAGTAGCACTAGTCTACTGGCATGCATTTTAAATTCATTTAAGGGGAAGCTAATTATTTTTTTATTTCTTCTTTTGGCCTAATACGGGGTTTGAAAATTAAAATCTTGAGGTAAGTAACGAAGTTTTCGACGAGATACGACGACGGCCGACAGGACACGAGGGCTCCCGACGGGCCACGGGGAGGGCCGACAGCAGGGTTTGAATATTGTGTCAATTTCAATTGGCACAGTGTAAAATAACACAAATGTTATTTATAGTGTCAAATAGAATTCAATCTTGACCGGGATGAACTAGCTTTGAATTCCTAGCCAAAGATTTGAATAATCTTCTATCAAAAGATATTTCCTCTAACATATTAAATGAACAAAGCTCTCAGCTTTACAAATAATGAAAAGGTTTATCAATGTCGTAATGTCTTTCCACTCTACACAAAGAATGTCTATAGGGATTAAAACTTCGGTCTTATCAAACGACTAGTATTTCCTAGATCGCCGAAAGTTTATGTACAATAATGATATGACAATATCATTTGATGTTTCTTCTGCTCTTGAAATTGAAGTTGTTACATTAAAGTGATCAAATTAAATTTTAAAGAGTTTAATTTGCAGCTATGACACAATGTCTCAATTCTTGGTTGAAATAAAATTATAAAAATTAAATAGTCGAAACGACTCGTCTTCTATGAGGCAATGTGATTCCTCAAACAATTTTTTTAATGTCAGTTCAACAACTGATCCGTGGAATGAAATTGAAAAATAGATGAAGGGCAATCATCTCTAATAATCTTGAAGCATGAAAACTTAACACACATCTGAAGTGTAAAATACATGAGGACACTGAAATACATAAAATGTGAAAATATGGAACATAGAGTAAGAACGTCGGCTCAGAATGTCACTAATCAAGCTATATACTATAAGTAAAAGACATGGCTACCTTAATTTGGACGATATCTTGAAGATCTGGGTAAGTATTTACACAATACTTTAGGTGTTTCCTCAGTTTAAGATACTGAGATGGATCTCCATTAGAACCTCGGACCTGCGACCTTAAAGATAGGAAAACGTTCGCTCTCCGGAATTCACTAACCTCCGTCTGGGCTCGAACGACATCCTTCTAGCAAATTCTTCTGTTGTTGCTGGGATACCCTAGCATCTTGACAATCATCTTCTGTAGAATCTTCATTCTCCGTCGCCAATATATCAGCATCACCGTTGAATAATAATGTATAGAAAAATTAATGTAGTTGGTGAATGAATTATTTCTATTGCTAATTGATGTTACATTAGTGTTCGAAGACTGACGAAAATGTACAAGGTGGAATGTACACTACGTCTGTATTCTGCAATACGTTGTCTATCGAAGCTCCATTGTTGTATCTTAACTCTGTATTAAATATGTCTCTGGCGCATGACTATTTAGTTCATCATTTCAACAATGTTAATTACGTCGAATGAAACCAATCGAAGAATAATGATAGTCATTATGATAATGTTTGTTTACTGCACCAATGTTCAAGTTCTCCGCTACTGTTCGCTTGAACTGCGTTCGCCAACTTCACGTTGCAACTAAAATTATATTCAGCTTATATTTCCAACATTTTTGAAAAACTGTCTTAACAGGCTTATTTCTTCGAAATGGTGTGACTTAGAACTCTCGACTTTCAATAAAATGTAGTATTCGACCTGTACTTTCTATATATTCACTTGGCTGAAGTATAGTCTCAAATATATATGAGATATTCTACTTTCAATATTCCTCTCAACTTCGCTTATAGTGCTAGTGCGGTAATCTCCAATGTTCTACCTTGCTAACCTAGCGTCTCCACGAGTCGACAATCGCCGCACTCAGACAAAGCTTCGGGATCTCCGTTAACCCAATAAAAACACTTCCTCACTCTTCAAAGACTGCTGGAATAAGAACCTCGATCCTTGGATCTCCCTCTTCAAGTTGAAATTTTGGCGGCCATATCAATCTCCCACCATAATTTTAGCGCGTAAATTACTAATGCTTATTACTGCGTAGATTAACCGATCTGCGGTTTTTAAAGTATCAGACATATTTTCTTTTAATTTTCTCTTCATTACCAATGAAGAAAATTTTCTTCTAAGGGCCTAAATGCAGAATTTCACCAAATGATGTAGTTGAAGTTAATCCCGTCTTCAATAAGACCTCTTCTCATTGGCTCTGGGCTGGGATCCAATTGCATAATTTATAACAATATTTATACTTCTTCTTCTTCTTCGTCGTCGTTTGGGCCTACTGAGGACCACGGGGTTCGTATCTCCTCGTCGCTTTGTCTTTTCTCTTCTTCCAGTACTCTTTCATCATCTGACTATGAGCCAGCTTCCTTTCCTCCGTCCATGGTGGTCTGCTGACACCAGTGTTCTTCCTAGCTGTCAGTGATACAGGAAAAACTCCCTGTCGGATGGCTTGCCGGAATTGTTGGCGGTCCTGTATGGAATTAAGTGGGATCCCTAGGTGGTCTAAATCCGTCCTGACCGTAGAGATCCACTTGGACCTAGAGGCCTTCCCTCTTCCTGCCACTGTGAAGATCTTACTGGTGAGCCGGCAAGGGATCATGCGGGTCAAGTGTCCATAGAAGGCCAAGCGCCTCTTTCTTATACGAGTAACAATGTCTTATTGATGGCTGTAAAGCTCATCATTGTGCCGAATTCTGTAGGTGCCTTCCTCTTCCCGTATAGGTCCTAGTACCCTCCGCAGGATCTTCCTCTCCTTGAGTTCAAGTTTCCTGAGTGGGCCTTTCCTGGCCATCACGAGGCATTCTGAGGCGTACAGAACAGATGGTTTTACTACTGAATTGTAGTGTCTGAGTTTTAGGTTTTTGGAGAGGAACTTCGATGCGTAGATGCTGCGGCAGGAGTGGTAGGCCCTCTCGAACTTGGTGCACCTGGTATCTATGGCCAGATTCTCACTCTGGTTTGCCGAGATCCACTCTCCTAGGTACTTGACCGCAGGGACTTTTCGGATGCAGACTCTCTCAAGTGGAATTGTGGACGGGGCTTCCTTGATGTTAGTCATGAATTCAGTCTTCCCAATGTTGATCTTCAGGCCAGCCCGAACCGCTACATCGTGAAGACTCTGTAGGTGGTGAGTAGCTTCCTCTATAGTGTTGGTCAGTATGGCGAGGTCGTCGGCAAAGGCCAGGCATGACACATGAAGGTTATCTTTCTTGTATCCAAGCTGCAGACCAGTCCTTGGTATTAGTCGCACCATCCATTCCCTCATGATCTTCCCCAGGATGCAATTGAAGAGGATGCAGGAGAGTCCATCACCCTGTCTAACTCCCGTCTTGATGGGGTAGCTCTCGGATAGTTCACCTCTGAACTTGAATTTAGATGTTGTGTTTGTCAAGGTGGCCTGGACTAGTTTAAGGGTTTTTTCGTCAAGGCCAAATTCTCTCAAGGTGGACAAAAGACTCTCTCTGTCCACCGAGTCGTATGCCTTCTGAAAATCCACTAAGACAACTACCCAAGGTTGTCCCCCACGACTCTTATAACTGAGGATGGTCTTGAGATTTTGTATCTGCTCTGGACAAGATCGATTGTTTCGAAAGCCGGCCTGGTATTCCCCTAATTGAGAGTCTAGTTGGCTAGTGACTCTAGATAACAGAGCTTTCGAAAGAACCTTGTAGGTAACCTGCAATAAGGAGATACCTCGGTAATTGTTGAGGTCAGTCTTGCTTCCCTTCTTGTGTAACGGGTGAATTACTGCTGATGTCCACCCTTCCGGTAGGGTCTCTGTTGTCCATATATATTTTATGATAAGTTGGATGCTCTGCAAGGACTGTTCATCTGCGCATTTCCACATCTCTGCTACTATTCCATCTTCACCTGAGGCTTTATTATTTTTCAGGTTATTGATTATACTCTCTATTTCCTCTCTGTCAGGCGGTTGAGAATCAGGATTCCTGATAGATGGTTCATGGAAGATTAATCTTGCACTAGGTTCTTCTGTGTTGAGGAGCTTCTGGAAATAATCTGCAAGAACGATGGTACAATCCTTGTTATTTAGTTGGATCTTGCCGTCTGGTCCACGAAGAAGTAAGGTAGGGGCAGTGTACTGGGTCGTCTGTTTCTTAAGACCCTTGTACAGGTCTCTGGAGTTGTGTCTCTTAAAGTCCTCTTCTGCCTGTTGTAGCAGGGTGCGTAGGTAATTCCTTTTAGCTCCACGTAGTGTTCGCTGTTGCCTTTCTTTGCGTGATGAAAGCCTCAAGGTTGAAATCATTCGTGTACTGGTTCCACCTGATCCAGGCTTCTTCTATGGCCTTATCGCAATCTGTAGTCCACCAAGGGTGTTTTCCTTTATTGGACGTAGCGGGAATAGTTTCGTGAGCGGCATCCAGTAATGCTTTCTGGAGGGCTGTCCAACCTTCTTTCTGTGTATTCATCCGAAGGGTTTGTTGGAAGTTACAGTTTTCATCACGTAGGCGTTGAGTATTGAATCGAGGTATTCTAGAGCTCCTTGGTGGTTTTGCTACCTTTCTCAAGGGTTGAAAATTAGCTTTGACTAGTGAAAGGTAATGGTCAGAATCTATATTGGCTCCTCTCAGTACTTTGACGTTCTGTATCTCCCTGTGATATAGTCTGTCTATAGCCACATGATCAAGCTGAAATTCACCTAGCAAAGGATTTGGGCTTCTCCAAGTCTTGGCTTTTCTAGGTAGACGCTTGAAGGCTGTTGATTTTAGGACCAAGTGGCACTTGTCACAGTGTTCTATGAGGCGCTCACCGTTTCTATTTGTTCTCTTGTGGGCTGGGTAGAGACCTACTATCCTTCGGTATTTCTGTTCCCTGCCGACTTGGGCATTGAAGTCCCCCATGAGTATAGTTGAGTGGTTATGTGGAATCTTGTCTAGTATTTCTTCTAGGGAGTCCCAGAAGTGTTCCACTAACTCGAGGTCTTTCCGGTTGGTGACATTTGTGGGTGCGTGGAAGTTCACTATCGTATAGGCTTTGTTACGAGATCGGAATGATAGTGAGGAGGTCCTTCCGTTAGGTGAATAAAAATCCAAAATGTGGTCAACCATACTGTGATGTACGGCAAAACCTGTGCCCAGGTGAGGGACTGTCCTCATCACTCTTTCACCCGGTTTCCCCTTGTAGATCCTATACGCACCTGACTCAAATGCATCCTCGTCCATAAACCGAGTCTCTTGGAGCGCTGTTATCTTTATTTTGTACTTGTCGAGCACTTCAAGTGTTTGCTTTAGCTTACCTACCTTAAGAAAGGAGTTAATGTTGATTGTAGCTGGGTAGGTGAGGTTTCTCTTATCCTTCTCTTGTTTGTGTAAAGGTAATAGGGATGGAAAACAAGAAAGTGCAGGTTCCCCAGACTCCGAAGACCTGCATGCCCCATCCTGAGTGGGGGTGGATTGGGTACCACCTGGGGGTAGATTTCCTGAGTGAATGTTTCTTCATGCTTCGAGTTCTACGAGAATTGTAGAGGAATGGTTACCTAAAAGGTAACGAGTTTTTAAATATCAAGGTAGTAAGCCTTGAAGCCCTCAGCACTGATCAGCTCACCGACCCAGCTTCCCGCTGGGATTAAGGACCCAACCTTTCACTGGGTTGCTCGGTTTAACAGGGGCACCTCGTGTAGGTTACGTGCTGAAGTTGAAGTGAAAGAGGCTAGTTGGGTTCTCTTGCTGAACCCAATATATGACGCATTTCACTCCCATTTGCCAGAGTCTCAACGACTCCTCCCAGGTCAATTCCTGAGACCCACAATATTTATACTATTTCATAGCTAAATCACTGTTGCTATGCCGATTTCAGCGTTCTAGAAGCGTCTATTGTGCAATATATCATGTGATCAGGCTCTCCCACTGCCTCGAGCTTGTAACACGACTCTCTTGTGTCAAACTTCCAGGATTTATATTTGGGGGTTAAATTTTATCATGGGGACGGAAAATACTCTCATTTTGTCCCAAAATAATTCAATATACGGGGGGCAGTACTGTACCCGTAATGTCATGAGGATGCACTTGTCGTTGTCCGAAGATCGACTGGATCGTAGAATCTCGAAGGTCCCCGGATAGAAAAACCTGCAAATCCTACCGAAAAGCACTACATGATGATACAGAAGTCCTGCGATTGAGTTGTGAACCACTCTACTATGATAATAATTCTAACTACATTGGAAGAGTGAGAAACTTGCCAATTCTCGGGGCGGAATGGGTTTAGTGGCCATATACCTGATCCATTTCCATAACACAACCTCTCTAAATTAAAATAAGTCACGTGAGTCGATGTACAAAAAGAACGAAATAAATAAATTAATAAAAATGACAATTAATTGAAAATAAAATTCCGCCTAGGAATTTAAACTAATATGTTGAACAGAAATGACTCGCTTGTCATAAAATTAAAGTATGATCATGCCTCACACGACATTCTATCATCAGCTTCACATCAAATGAAATTGACCAAAACAGCTGTTCCGGAGTTGACAAAATAACATTAAAAGTCGAGTTTTATAAAAATAAACCTATTAATAATGTATATCCGTTAGATTCTTAAATTAACATTGTTTAATTTAATCTACACATCAACAACTCCGTTCTCGAGTCTTAGAAATATTCATGACAGCTCTACACTTCCAAACACTATCAATCAGCTGTTCATGCAAGCCAGCCTGCGCTGCTCAGCTGTTCCGTTCTCCTTCACGAAGATAACCATCACCGAACACTGACATCTACATTATACACGCATTTACAACAAAACTGTTATAACAACATCATTCTTTCCAATAATACACGTTGAAATACTCTTAAATCCACACCAAATACTGAACTTCCAATAAACACATTATTATCCATTACGCTTACGTATCACGATATTTTAAATATTATTTACATAAAATATTATTACGTTTTATAACACACCCACACTCTTCTTCTTCTTCTTCTTAAAAGTGTCTTTAATAAACCTATATTAGTAGTTTATATACATATTTACAACCCTGCATTAATATTAATATTTATTTATAATTATTTAAATATCATTTAAATATCGTTTAAATAATTGTTTAAAGTGCTTAAATATTCCTTTAAATATTTATTCATATTTATTTATCATGTGTTTAAATGTTTATTCTCTTCCATTAATATTCATTTATTTTATTACCGTATATTATATTTTATTTTATTATTTTACCGTCGTCTCATATTATGGTTTATTGTCAAATTCTGGTGTATATGGCCATGCAATTAAGCCAAGCTCATAATTTAATTCACGTCAAATCCTCGATAGTTATATTAATATAATTAACAGACAATAGTTATAAACACCTCGCTTACGTTTTTCCGCGTAATACTTGTCATACTTCCAAGATATCATTCAAGAATAATAATAATAAGACTAAGTTACAAAAGATAACTTATCTTCATATACCAACGTTGCTTTAACTAGCATTACCCACTTTCTCTATACAACTATGAATGAAATTCAAAATCTAATTCACATTCAAAGATTTATTAAAATCTTAAAAACATGGTGAAATGGTTTGCTCTAAGGGTATGTTATCAAAGTACATTAAATACTACAAGTAATAAATCTCGTCGTTCTACCTTTCGTTGCATCTTGAAGTAAAATGGTACCGGTATAGGAAATACCATGATGTTCCACACTCTCCTTGCTGGTGAATCTCGTATCTCCCCTAATCTTCATCCGTGCATACAGCTTCCTCGGGAAGCGTTCCCCTGGTCCTTGGATTCGAATGTTCCAGTCTTCATGCTTTAGATTGGCATAGCCCTAATCTCATCTGCTTCGGTTCTTGTTAGCGCAGATCATTGAAGGCGTTTTCTTCTTTTAAAATTGACTGTTATTTCTGAGCATTTTCGTTTATTTGCCAATATAATTTTGTAGCTGATATTAATGCTGCAGTTGCACAAAGTGTTAATCTTCCTCTATCAAATGTGTCCCAAGCGCATAATTGTCTACTCCATTATAACTACATCCATACGGTAATGCAGTTATTCAGCATCGCTCTCGGCCTTATATAGTATATCATAGTGATAATCGTAATATGAAAGATTCCACTATTTATTTGTATGACACAAATATTCACGTAATCACATCGCTTTAGAAATATTAACTGCGTGATATCGTTGCTATGAAGTCGAATTGTTAGTCGTATCTTTGTATAGGTTTTATTGCGAAGCACAATGTTCGTAAAACACTTCTGAATACTCATTCACTCTTTCAATAATTGCGCAGTATTATAATGTTAGCTGCCTCAAATGTTCGTAATTTATACTGACGAAAGTCTATTGCAACGTTATAATCTTCCTGTTAATATGTTAGACTTGTAATAGTATTCTTCACTGCGAAATACGCTCGCGAATCGTCACTCTAATATCAAGCTTATTGTTGGGCTTGACCACGAGCCCGGCCGTACATAAATTTGGCCCTCGCTGAAGCCTTGCTAGCGGTCAACTTTCCCCGCACTCAACAAATGATCCGTTCTGGGGTCGAACAATCACGCGGCACGTCCACTCTCCCCAAGCGTTCGCACAATAGAAGCCTCGATACTGGGATAATCTCTCCCACCTAATTCTGATTTCACCGCCATTTTCTTATATCCGCGGGAACATTACGCGGTAACTTGCTAGAAGCAAATGTACATCTTACAGCGCATTTCTCTGCAAAACATTAAACTTGACAATTTTCCTCCTTCAATTCAGCATCTTTATATATTGGATAGTGTCATTTACATGTACTGAGAGTAATTATATTATGGAAACAATCACCTAATGAGAAGCTTTCTGTTTCATACACCTCTTCTAATTGGTCAATTGGCAGCATCCAATCATAATATTCCTTCCTTTGTGTTGCTATGAATTCGCGGTAATCGAGTCTCCATGCTCCCATCATGCAAAGTCGTCACGTGATTTGTCCTGGTCTCATTATCAAAACAAGTTTGTGTATCGTTTCCAGGGTTCATATTTCAATGCTATTCACATTTTCTGTTATAAAATGCAAATTGGGGGTCAGTACCTACCGTCAGGCTACGGCCGCCTCCTTCCCTCTTCCTTGTCTATCCCTCCCATTCTTCCCATCCCGTCCCATCCCTCATGAGGCCCCCTGTTTGCTTTGCAGGTGAGGGTGCCTGGGCGAGGCGCTAGTCCCGCCTCCCCAGTTGTATCACATGACCCTATGTTAAGCTCCAGGACACTGCCCGTAGAGGTGGTAAGGGTGGGATCCCTCGCTGAGTCCGTGGGAAACGCCTACCCGGAGGGTCAACTGATTACGAACATACAGTACATCCATGGCACACCCAGTTATTATATTACACTGTTTTTGTTGTTGTTGTAATCAACAATCTTCTTCTTCTTTCTTCTTTATTTCTTTCTTTCTTCTTCTTCTTCTCCTTCCTCTTCTTCTTCAGCGTTTCTTCCGCCTGGTGGCAGGGTCCGCTACATAGATTCGATGTCTCCATTTAGTTCTGTCCTGGGCCATGTCAGGGTGGAGATTGACGCTCTTCAGATCTTTGTGAAGGGTATCGGCCCATCGCTGTTTTGGTCGTCCTTTTGGCCTATTACCGGCGACTTCCAACATATTGTAACCCGTCTTTGCTATAGTGTCAGCCCTTGTCCTCAGCACATGTCCAAACCACTTTTTTACAGTAAAGTACATTAATGAAACTCAATACCTCTCCTTTTGAAATATTACACAGTGGCAATTCTTTAATATTGTCTCCTCATCCGATTATTCTGTTCCATCTTTCTTAAATGCATTTCTTCCCGAGCTCCACGACGACATTAATATGCAAGGGGTGAACCTCGTATCAAACTAAGGCTAACTTCCAAACTGTTGGAGAATTCTGACAAAGGTGTTCATGGTTTATGTATTGCGGGAGGATTACGGTCATGCTAAAAACAGAGCATTGTTGTGTGCATAACCCTATTAGACTGCCAATGAGCTTCTGAACTTAAAAACTGTGATTGCATACATGGTACAAAACGAATGCTCTAAGTAGCAATGATATTTTATATTGCATGCACCGTAACAAACAAATAATTAGTACGTAGGCCTGCAGTACATAAGGTACATGGGGTTATTAAGACCCATCTAAGGAATAAACGCAATTTAACCTTAAACGGATAGGATTAGGTAATACATACAATCGTAGAATATAGATTCAAATACTGTATATTCCTTCAAGAACAGAGCGCAAGAAATATGAACAGAAGAGCATTATTTGAATACATTACGGTAAAGAAATCATTGTCATTGCCCCCTAAATATGCCAAATGAGAGACCCACAATCTAACATGTCAGTTTGATGCACAGTGAGTAGGGATACACAAACTCATTATTGTCTTTCTTTGTCAGGTCTGCATATCTCTCATGCCCCCCCCCCCCCCCCCAACAACCACAAAAGTGGCAAAGACGGTACTGCGTTGAAATTCTGAAATACCTTTGTTATCTTAATTTTAATTAGTATTTAGCCTATTTATAATTTATACAATTTTAAATATCATAGTTCAAATGATGGAATACTGTCTTTCAAGGTCATTCAGCAATAAATTCTTCTAGGTTTTTGCTGTACGTGTCTTGATGAGTTTCATCCAAGTAGCTCTACAACTTGCCACAATTATGTGACGTAGCTCACTATCCCAGAGAGGTCTACTCAGGTTGTACCAAAAGCCTGCTGATGAGCCCAATTTGGTACACTAAGTGAAAGATCGCAACAAAAAAATCATGGCACTACAGCCCATGAAGGGCCTACGCCTACCAAGCGACTGCAGCCCAGCTATTTGGCCTCCAGATTTTGGGATAACGCGTGTCAGCACGTCGTGTCCCCTTGGTCGTTAATATTGGTCTCCGTGACCGGGCGCTGTCTCACTGTCAGACAGCTACTCAATTTCCCTCGTGAGGCTGAGTGCACCCCATTCCAGCCCTCACCCTCACGTCAGTTTCTAAAATCCCTGACTGAGCCGGGAATCGAACCCGGGACCTACGGGTTTGAGGCAGACGCACTACCCCAACACCACGGGGCCGACGAAACCTCGCAACGGACTGGTCAAAAACCGTAAAAGAATTCGAGGAGTTTAATTACTTGGCCGAGAAAGTCAATATTCTATCTTTTGGTTCTTCTCACGGCTCCCATATGAAGGTAGCTCTACAGTGTACTTCACTATTCTAGCGTGGTCCAGGCAGAGTGCACCAAACTCCTACTTACGAGCACCTGGTGAAAATTCGATACAGACATAATAATAAATTGTTCAGCACTAACGCGCTAACTCGTGCCTCGCTGACATCGGGAGAGTGTGGGTTTGAATCCCACCTCGGTCGTCCAGAAAATGGTTTTAGTGGATTCCCATTTTCACCACCAGGCAAATGCCAGGACGGTTCCTTTCAACAGTTCCACGGTCGAATTCCTTCCGAATTCCCTGACCCTTCCTTAATTAGACCCAAGTTAGCGGTTAACTGGGCGATCGGCCTGTCGCCATCCCCAGTTGTATCTGCTGGAAGTGTTTAGATCGCTTACACTGTCCTTGCGACGGTAGAGGAATGATCCCTCGCAGAGTCCAGACAAAAGTAGCTCATATTACTTTTATTTGTTTATTTATTTACATACGCCCACATTGGAGCACTTAAATCAAACCAAATACATTTAAGTCCACTACGGATTGGCAGGGAAATTAGCTGTCATATTCCTCCTCTCCCTAAATCTCCTTTCTGGCTGACCTGGCTGCCCTTTACTCATCGATTATGACATTGTTTTCGTTTATGTTTTTTGTAAGCCTTATACAGTATTAAAACTCAGCAATTCTTCTAGGTTTGTGCCGTGTCTTGTGTGGGGTTTCGCCTAGGACACCAAGCTAAGCTCATCGGCGGACCCTAGGTTGACACAAGACACGGCACAAACCTAGAAGAATTGCTGAGTTTTAATTCACCGGCCGTGAAAGCCAATATACCATCTTATACAGTATGTTTGTTCTTCAGAATCCCTTTTTCATCTCTATTTTCGATTTGTTTCATTGTAATATTCAACTCATTTAAATAATCTTGTACCCATTGTTTTCTGTTTCTGTTTCATTTTTCCAAAAATAGTTAAAAACCAGTAGTTGTTTTAGTAGTCTATTGTCATACAATCTCGATAAATGACAGAAAAAAAGCGATTCTCCTTTTTCTCATCGTGTCTATTACTGAATCAATTTCCCGATAGACAACTGCATTAGACAACAATCTCCATTGTTCATCTACCTGGTGGTTTTTATTAATGATTGTTCTGATTATCCTACTGTCAACCTTCTGCAGTTGATCTGTTCTTGATTTGGTGTATAATTTAAATAGTGTTTCACAAGCATAAGTCGTTTCAGGTTTAACGACGGAACAGTAATGTTGAAATTCAGCATTTATCAAAAGAGATTTCTTCTTGTATGTTGACCAAGTAATTCGTTGTGGTTCTTTTAATTTATGTTCTACTTTATATTGACGATTTTTCATTGGAATTCCAAGTGAACATTTCACCAATATATTTAAATATATGAAGGCTACAATTTTAATTTCTTTGTTATTGTTTCATAGAATAGCTGGTGTTGGAACTTTGAAGGATGACATTATTTCTGTTTTCTCGTATGAAATTTGTAATCCACCTTTTTTTTTTTTTGCTATACTTTTATGTTAGTTTATTATGAAATAAAATAACAATATCGATCCTTTTGTCCGTGTATATCATTCAGAATCCCCCTCCTCTCAATCCTGCCCTTGAGTTGGAGACCTGACCAACTACTCAGCTAGGTTGACCCTTGTTGACCCAATGAAAGAGTGCAATTGTGCTCATAACTGCCTCGACGAGGAAGATTCCTTCATCAATACTGAACTAACAAGTAAGAGATGATACAGTCCTACCTTTTATGAAAAGTGACTGTGGTCCCAAAGGTCCTTGGTTCGATACCTGGCTCTGCCATGTGGTCTGAGGATTGGAGATGGGTACAGTCAGTTTCATGAGAAGCGATGGGCACAATTCCCAACTTAGTGATTCTAGAAGTGGTTTTCCGTAGTCTCCAACTTCTACTACAGGCAAATGC
Source organism: Meconema thalassinum (assembly GCA_946902985.2). Classification (NCBI taxonomy): domain Eukaryota; kingdom Metazoa; phylum Arthropoda; class Insecta; order Orthoptera; family Tettigoniidae; genus Meconema; species Meconema thalassinum. The sequence continues at coordinate 594,348,526 of OX336388.2, read as the reverse complement.
GGGTTCCTAACTAATGGGGCTCCAGAATGCTGAAAATCTTGAAAACTTTCGAAATTTCATTTTATAGGTCATAATAAGCTGCGAACCAATCGCTTTCTAACGGTAAATATGTTCCTTCATAGCACATTCCTGAGGCTGATTACCTGAGAATTTCTCACCCCCGTGTGTCTGATTAATAAACCCACTCATGTAGATTTTTGAAATTTTACTATTCGACAATATACATTAAAATAATAAGAGAGAGCAAACCTGGTGTTGCGATGTTGGACTGTAACCCGGCGGAAAAATCTTCGACGCCAGCTTCTCATTAAAATCTATTTTTAGCCTATTTTCAATTTTGAAAAAATAGGCTTATGAGATCACCTTTTGTCCGTGTGTGTGTGTGTGTGTGTGTGTGTGTGTGAGGTGTGTGTGTGTCCCCCCCTAATAAAATCTAAACGGCTGGAGCGATTTCAATGAAACTCGGTAAGTTCATAGCACTATTCCTGGCGACCTCGACCGTGCCCTTCAAATTTTGTTACGTCTCACCAATCCAACATGGTGGCTGTGCGAAATATTTCACTAGCATTCAATATCTCCGAAACTATTACTGATATCGCCCTGAAATTGTGTACGGTGATAAAGGGCACTACTAGAAGTTCACCTATGAGACTTTTCAAAAACCTGGTGACTACAAAACCAACATGGCGGTCAAGCGAATTTGAGAATTTTAAATAGACTTTTCTCTTGAGCCTCCGTGGCTTAGGCGGCAGCCCGCCGGCCTCTCACCGCTGAGTCCGTCGTTCAAATCCCGGTCACTCCATGTGAGATCTGTGCTGGACAAAACGGAGGCAGACAGGTTTTTCTCCGGGTACTCCGGTTTTCCCTGTCACAATTTCATTCCAGCAACACTCTCCACTATCATTTCATTTCATCTGTCATTCATTTAATCATTACCCCAGAGGAGTGCGACAGGCTTCGGCAGCCGGCACACTTCGTATCCTCGCCGCTAGATGGGGGCTTCATTCATTCCATTCCTGACCCGGTCGGAGACTGGAAGCAGGCAGTGGATTTTCTTTTCTAAATAGACTTTTCTCGCGATTTAACTATCCAAACGTAATGAAACTTGGTACAGCAAATGTTTATGCACATTGTAATCCACTGGAGTATAATTTAGTTCAATTGTTTACATAACCTCAAAATGGCGACTGTGCGAAATATTTCACTGACATTCTATATCTCCGAAACTATTACAGATATCACCCTGCAATTTTGTACGGTGATAAAGGGTACTGATACAAGTTTACCTATGTATATTTCATAAACCTGTAAAGTACAAAACGAACATGGCGATCAAGCGAATTTGAAATGTTTTAATAGACTTTTCTCGTGATTTAACTCTCTGAGCGCAGTGAAATGAGGTACAGTAAATGATTTTGCAGATCGTAATGCACTGCCATCTAATTTAATTCAATTGTTTACATAACCTCAATATGGCGGCTGTGCGAAATTTTAAAATTAAGTTTTATTTCTTGTGTCGTAATCATGCGATCAAAGTGAAAGTTTGAATAATGAACCTAGGCAATAATTGTCCTTGAATGGCACATAACTCTATGGCCTATACATATAACATTCCTAAATGGTGAGCTTCCGAAATATTTAGATGGTTCTCAATATCTGTGAATCTTTTACAGCAACCAAACTGATTTTTTTATGTTCATAGAGACTATGAACATATGTTCACCTATAGGACTTTCAGTAACCTGGTGAGCACAAATCCAACATGGCGGCGACGCGAATTATAAATATTTAAATGGACGTTTCTCGCGAATTAACTATCAGAGTGCCGTGAAACGTTGCACGTTAAATGCTTATACAAATGTTGATCCACAGGCATCTAATTTATTTCAATTGTTTGCATAATCACAAGATGGCTGGTGTGCGTAATTTTAAAATCTCGTTTTTACTTCTTGTGTTCTAATCATGCGATTGAAGTTTGAATACCACACGTACACAATAATCTTAATGTAATAGTACAAAAATAAAAATCCAACCTGGCGACCATCTGAAATATTTAGACGGTTCTCAATATCTACGAATTTGTTACAGCAATTAAACTGAAATTTTGTATGTTGATAGAGGCAATTAACATTAGTAGGATATATGAAAATAGGCTGTATAGTTCTTCACGGAACTACTTGTTTATTATAATAAATAGTTCCGTGAAGAACTAAATACCCTATTTTCATATATCCTACTGGTCTTACTTAGGACACGAGAAATGAAAACGAGATTTTATAAAATTGCACTGCCGCCAGTTTTAAGTTCCCATAAAATTCCATTAAATTAGACGTAAGTATATTGAGGCTTGTATGAAGATATACCGTGTCAAGATCCACAGCGCTCGGATAAAAATCGCGGAAAAATCTATTTAAATATTTAAATTTCGCGTCGCCACCATGTTGGTTTTGTGCTCACCAGGTTATTAAAAGTCCCATAGGTGAACATAGGTCAATAGCCTCTATCAACATACAAAATTTCAGTTAAATTGCTGTAGTAGATTCGTAGATATTGAGAGCCGTCTAAATATTTCGGATGGTCGCCATGTTGGATTGTTATATATGTAGGCCATAAAGTTACGTACCATTAAATGAGGATTATTGCGCAGGTTCATTATTCAAATGTTGACTTCAATCGCATGATTAGGACAAAAGAAATAAAAACTTAATTTTAAAATTTTGCACAACCGCCATCTTGAGGTTATGAAAACAATTGAACTAAAGTAGATGTTGGTGCATTACACGCCCCGTTCGTGTTGTACCGGTACTTAACAGATTTTTAGCCTATTTTCATTTATGAAAAAAATAGGCTATGAGATCACCTTTGTCCGTGTGTGTATGTGTATGTGTGCCCCCCTAATAACTTCTAAATGGATGGAGCGATTTCAATGAAACTCTGTAAGGTCATAGCACTGTTTCGGGCGACCCCACCGTCCACTTCGAATTTTATTACGTCTCACCAATACAACATGGTGGCTGTGGAAATATTTCACCAGCATTCCATATCTCCGAAACTGATATCACCCTGAAATTGTGTACGGTGATAAAGGGCACTACTTAAAGTTCACCTATGAGACTTTCAAAAACCTGTTAACTATAAAACGAACATGGCGGCCAAGCGAAGTTGAAACTTTAAAATAGACTTTTCTCGCGATTTAACCATCGGAACGTAATGAAACTTGATACAGCAAATGTTTATATAAATTGTAATGCACAGGCATCTAATTTTGTTCAATTGTTTACTCAACCTCAAGATGGTGGCTGTGCGAAGTATTTCACCGGCATTGTATAGGCTATCTCCGAAACTATTACTAATATCACCCTGAACTTTTGTGTGGCTTCGAATTTCCCCTGCCCTCCCTTACCTGAATTTAGGGCTCAATACCAAGGCAAAATGTGATAAACATAGGTCATAATGAATTAATGTTGTACTTTTATTAAATTGTCCATGCTAGATGCGAGGCTGCAAATGTTCGAATTTCTTGACAGTCCTGGCCTATGCCAATGGAAAATTATAATGATTTGTGGTGACAGAGACATGACAACATGGCCATAATGCGCTTTCTCAAACTGAAACTAACTCATTTTCCTAATAAAGTGAGAGAATAGGAGGAAGTGTTATCCCTGTCGTCAGAACTGCTAGTGTCAAAGGATTCAATCCTGATACAATAAGTATGTAAACAATATCATTTACTGAGCATGGCAAGTTAGGTGGCAAGGAACATAAAGAATATTGTGCTATGCTTTCATGTTCTACTAATGAGGGAAGTTTAAGTTAAATTAAATGTAATGCATGCCGTCAAATGGCCAATTAACAGTGTAGGCCAGGGATGCAGTATATCAATAGTGTATATCATAGTGAAATTGGCCAGCAGTTAGCCATATACCAACATGAGGTTTTAAGACAATGTCTTGGCTGTTTTGGTAACATAATATGTTTTCTCTTAATGAGATAGTCCATCGCCGTCTACAATTCTCAAGCCGTGTCATAAGGTTTGGCAACACCGCCCATCTGTCACCTGGGAGGCCTAGCGCAAGCACATGGTAATTGCTAACACTGCGTAAACACATAGATTTTGACGCCAAATTTTTCCGAAAATCCAACAGAATATACCGTCCGCTTAATCTACGCACAAATATCACAAATAAAGGATACATATTATCATGCTATGTACTGTCGATTCCCGATAAGGTAATAAAAAAGGCAGTACTGTACCTCAATGTCCCAATGTCTAAAGTTTCCTGCTATGCTCACTGCCGTCATTGACGCGCTCAGAAAAAATATTTGAGACTATTCTTACGAACTTAGAGACTGCCTTTGATTTTAAAAAATCTTCACGTTTTGTCCACACATGCACTCATCATAGTCACCATAGGCTTCCAAGCTTAATGCTGACAGTCTCGCAATAATGCTCCACTGGTTACTTCATTTAAAAAATAGGTACGGTAGCTTTCTAATGAAATCTACCTAAAGGCACTTGCAAACTGAGTACAGTTCATATTGTACTGGAATATAGAGGCCACATGAAGATATATACCAAAACTAAATTACTAGGCACTGAAAGTCCACTTCACTGTAGTGATCAAAAAGTAGTAATATAACCATTTAGTTTAATAGTGCTGCCATAATTTGACTTACAGTCAGGCACACAACACTTCCTAGGCATCTGACATACAGTAGTTTAATGAAATATTAGTGAAGAATTTGTTGGTTAAATTCATTACCAGACATTGTTTACACATGCAACTTAATACGGGAAATACTCAGTTCTACAACTTTCAGCAGGTCTGATTTACCACGAGGAATTTCACGGGTGATGAAATAGTTAGTACTAACTGCTTATAGTTCCTGTCATATCAAGATAAACGATATTTATGAATAAAACTTAGCATGTGGCCTAACGTGTTTATAGAACTTACGGACTCTACTAAACGTTGCCAATTTTACCAACAGCACGGCTTGAGAATTATAGACGGCGATGGCTATTCACATCTGAATTGAAGAATATCTAGTTCTGGGCCATACAAAGGAAATAGTATCAGAGCCCAAATTAACTAAATTTTGCAGTGTGGCATGTACAGTAGTTTTCATGTTCCAGGTTGCTTATTGTTTATAGGTTACTTGTAGTCAATCTGCTTGACAAGTTTCCATTGTGAAGCGCATATTGATGGTTAGAAGGGAAGACTTCCATTTTAAAAATTACATGCTTCTGCTGGAAACTAAAACCTTTGTACTCCACAGGTGTATGATGGCTGGCTATAAAAGTATTTGCTCTAAATGTGTCACCAGTAGTGATGTAGCAGCGGTACTGAGCCACTTGGCAATAGTCCCTAAAATACAAATTAGCGCAACCCCCGTTTACCACGCACACAGTCGTTGGCAAGACTGAGGAACCAAAACTGGTTCCCCGCATGCGCGGAATGAGGACCGGCCATGGTTCTTACAACCAAGTTGTGTACTATTCTTTCGCACCTTGAACTGGATGGAGATACGACTGTTAAATGACTACATCTCTCGAGTAATGGTTGCAGACAAAATTTTAATATCAAAACAGGTAAAACAAGGGACGTGAGAAGCGCATGAAATGATAGAATGAGGGGTGATGGGGCTGTAATAAAGGTATACAAGATTAACCAAGTAAAACATTAACATATAAAACACACAATAAAGAAATATCAAAGAAGACCAGAGAAGCCTAACACTAGTTAGATTGGATATCGTATCAAACTAGAGTGAACTCAAAGGGAACGTAAAATCAAATAAATAATAAATAATACTTTCGTCCCACCACAGGCTGATTACAGAAGTAATCAGAAGAAATATTCTAATTAGTATATGAAGTCGTGCCAACCAAGAAAAGAAAACCCTTAAAGAACCAAAGTATGTCTCGCAAACAAGTACTATAGTAAAAAGATAACTATCGGACAATCATCATTCACATACTACTACATTACACCACGACGAACATTAAATAAAATGAAAGAGACACATACACAACCCTTAAGTAAATAAAACACAACCACTCAAACAAACAGAACCCGACTTCATAAACTCCCTGAATAAATCTTCTTCTCGGACGAAGTATGAGATTCGATTATCTTACCGAAAGTAAAATGAGCATCAATCACAGTCCCCGGGTACTTGCCATAAACACACATATCACCAACCAAAAGAATAACCGATATACCTCATTTAATAAACGTAAGAGAGAACACGCGTTGTTCCTCGACTGAAAGTAACAAACAACAAACCCAAGATCGACCCTCAACTTTCAGCCAAGCTCCCACTTAAACAAGACATTAACCCACCCTTAAACATATGTCTAGAAACGTGATTATAAGATGAGAAGCCTTTCGATACATACAAGATCTAATGTCCGCCTACTCCTTATGGGAAACAAAGACAGAGGGAAATTCCAAGGAAGCATAAATGGCAGGACAAAAGAAAACAAACCTAAAATACGCAAGCGAAGAAATGTCTGCCCAGTCCTTAAGGAAGAAAGAGAAAAGACCCAGGGGGTCATCCTTAAGGTTGCACAAATGACGAGACATAGCGTAATTCCCAAAATACAAACAACATAATAAATTAGTGTGTGTTCTCACAATCAAGACAACAACAAGGTCATCTAATGTATGAACACCACACTCTCCTACGTCTAGGCCCCAAACAAATTAATCCTAAAATTACTAACCCCTAAAGACCTTGTAACATCCCATTCTATTACAAGGATTAGAAGCTAATAAGAAATACCTCCCATAATTAGAATCTCGTTTCATGACGAACAAGAAGATAAACCACACCTAAAATATAACCTCAAGAAAACGAAACTAAAAACCACAACGACAATAACCTTAAATAAATTATAACCCAAACAACAACACGATTCATCTCTACGCTATGTGAATATAATGGGGGAGAATAAAGAAATGACCAAAAACAAAACAAGACAATCTCCAATCTAACTTAAAAACCGAAGAATCAGGGACACTTTAACACGGAAAGAAAGGAGGACATGACGTTATTCCTTCATTGGTAATTGTAATACTTCAAACCTTGCTAACACCAGGAGAATATAAAGTACCACTTAGCTTTTCTGGACACGATCTCGACGTTCACAGAAGATATTACATTCGTAATAAACCATATACATTTCCCTCTTAGCATTAGAATCCAATTCGTAATTCATCATGTTTCCATAAATATCTTCTCTCGCTTTAGATGCAATATAGCACGGTAAAGAAACATTTCAGACGGACCTTTCTTTTCGTAGAGCCTGTCTTGTCGGCCGACCCTTCCATTCTTCTATTTGTTAACGCAATCATCTCGTCATAACAATAATATCAGTCGAGTTCCATATTTACAGAGCTCGAACTCCACCGCGGATGCGTTTCATTCACATTAGACCCGAAGTCGCTTCAAATAGTAACCCACAGATGGCAGACTATTCAATATCGCGTATTTGTCGATCCGTTGCTAAAATAGTTACGTATCACAAATCATAAAAATATAGGCGATGGCTAAAAAGAGAGGTGGCCACACCCACTTTCAAGAGGATGGGTAATATGAACCCTAAAAAAATCCACCCCCAGCAAGGGGGAAAATAGGGTTCTGAGGTGTCAGGATAACGTCATCAAGATGGCGATGGGGCTTCTGATAGCTCAGTTTTCATTAGGAAAAATAGCATTATTTTTTCATATCCTATTTTATATTTTTCTCACTTCAATAGTGGTAACATGAATATCTGAAGGGCAAAAGTTTTTGAAAAGTTGAAATTGTGGTAAGTCTTTAACAGCAGGTACCTTCTGAAGAATATTATGGTTTGGTAACTGGAACTGAGAAATATTTATTGAAACCACTTCCCCTCCAAAATGTATTTTAGTCTTGTGCTCATTATGATGTGTTATTCAATATTTACTCTGTTACTTGACACCCGATGAAAACCAAAGCGCCAGCGCACGGCTGAGGTGCCATGCAATTAATGTTCCGTTTTACGTGGTAGTTCCACCCTTTAAACAACAACAACAACTAATATACGTGGTATGTGACTTCCGTTAACAACGCTTTTTCTTCTTTTCGATTTCAATGTTTTGGTCGCGTGTCGGGTTATTTGGAACAGGAAATACGCCCGCGTGTGTGTCCAGATTTCACTCTTACAATAATCATATATGTATGCATATTATTAATTCCATCCTTCACACATTCAAATGTAAGATTTTCTAACCAGAACGCTGTTTTTTACAAATACAGTATAAATCTACTTAGCAACGAAATCTCACATTACACGGAAATGCTTATTATACATAGGTAGCTTTGAAGCCGTTTTCAGTGTTGCCTTGTTGGCAATTGATTTTGCAACTTTTCAGTTAGTCAAGACAATAAAATCCCAATTACTATGAACTGCGAAAAATTAACATGTGATTAAAATATGTATATGCTTGTTATGGACTACAGAAGAGGGAGAAATTTAAGGGATGACATGTTTCTCTCGTCAAGCGAGCGTCATCAGATCTAAATATACAAGGCAAAATAACTCTACAAAACACTACCAAACCCACAATGACACCCAAAATCAGCCTGTGTCCTCCAATAACAAAAACGATGACAAACACTTAGAAAGCGTGGTAGCCATCACTAAAAAATACAAAAACATAATTCTTTTTTCGTGTGCTTAATGCTTTAGTATTTATCAGTAAAGGTTGCCACATTTTTAAGTTGTTTTTTTTGTTTTTTTTTTTTGGTGTTGGCCGGCTTAAATGCTTCAATATCAATTGTTTGTTATTCGTCGCGTCAATTGGCTGTAGCCTATATGCCTTACACAATATTTCTGTCTCTTTACATCTTTTGGTAACGCTAAAAAGACAATGCACAAGGGGACAGATTGTTGTTTTTACGAGGAAATTACATATATATGTGCCCTTTTGACAAGAGTTTCGGGGAGCCATAGTCTTAAGTGGCCCTTCCGAGACCCCCCAACAAACAGATGAGTAGGATGGGGAGGAATGTATTCCTGAACTGGGTAAGCACGAAAAACTGCACTCGGGGGTGTCAGGGATATGAGAGATCATTAAACCACCAGCACAAAGGAATACAAACACACAAACATAAATATAGAGGCCAGGTTTACATTAAAATCACACTGAACAGAGAAGAAAGCAGGTAAACTTTGTCTACAGTGGTTGCTGGCAGTGTGAGATCGCAGAAGCCTAGGCCTAAAAATGGATTAAATGGAATTCCCGTCTCAAATTCATTTGGAGCGCTCGTCGAAGAGAATGATGACTTTCTTCAAGAAGAAAGTGACAAAGAGAAAATCCATGGGCGAGATATAGCAGCAAACGTTCTGGAGAGAAGTGTAAACATGGAGGTCACTTCGACAGTGAAACCAGGAGCTCCCATTGCAGCGGTCACGGACGGGATGGAAGGAGAATGTGCGTCCCTAACTTCAAAGGATTTTGCTGTTATCATCGCTGGAGCAAACGACGTGTACAGAAACGAGCGTAAAAAGGTAATCAAAGATGCATAACACAAATGTCATTATTGTAAACATTCAGCAGAGATATGACTTAATTCCCAAATCATGTGTAAATGTAGAAATAGAGGCTACAAATGGAAAAATTCATAAAAATTTTAAGAGTTTTCCAAATGTCCAAATTATAGATGTAAGTAAATTAGACAGGAAGTTCCACACACGGCATGGTCTACACTTGAATAGGTTAGGAACAGAGTATCTTAGTGATGAAACATGCAAAATTGTAAATTCAAATGGTAAGAATAGTTCAACAGTGGAAGCAGGGAAACTGGTAAAAGAAGCCAAACGTGAGGTTTGGCATTCAGATCTTTTGATGTCGAATTTAACTGAGTGCAACAATGGTATTTTGGATTTGTCTAGCAACAATAATAATAATAACTATTATGATAATAATAATGCAAATAAGTCACCAAAACAAGCTTGCAAAAGTAACAAATTTAAATTTTACCACCAGAATGTTCAGTCTCTTTATAATAAGATTGGTTACATAAATCTAATGCTTAAAAATGAACTTAAAGACATCTTAGCACTATGTATCTCAGAACATTGGCTGAAAGAGGAACAACTCGATTTAATTCAATTCCCATGGTTTATACTAGGTAGTAAATACTCTAGATCTAATATTAGTCATGGTGGTACTTGTATTGTCTTAAGAAATAATTTAGATCATGAACAGTTAGCAGCTTATGATTTAATTATGGAAGAGGATTTTGAATTCTCTGCCATAAAAATACAGCAGTTTATGTTAATAATTGTTAGATAGATAGATAGATTTTATTAATTCCATTTGATCAAATACATGTATACAGCGACGGTGCGTCATTAAGGGCTGAATGGGCCCTGTCCACCCAAGGCCGTCAGGCAGCATTGCAAAGAATTTGTTTAATTAATGTATTTTAAAATTACTTTATATTTCAGATATTCAACTTAAAATAAGTGTTTTACCATTCTAGAATCTCTAAAGAGAATTCATTATAAATAACTCATCCCTAGCATAAGATCCTGACAGTCTCGAACGGGGTATCGTCATAGCGAGGGCCGCTCCACAGCAAGTCCCATGTAAAGTATATGGCTTCATGGGCCGGGTGAGGAAACATTGGACATATCAGTGTCTTGCACGCGAATTCTTCAGTGCTACGAAGGGAATGTTCTCTCTTTTCAAGGGACAGCAGATTGGGCCCATAGCGTTTCTTTGAAGCTTCCTGCTTCTGTCTCTGTCAAACAGGATTACGAGAGAAGGGTCCACACGACCCCACGCTCTTAAACAGGTATTCAGCTATTGTTCGCAGATTGCTGACATAAGACAAACATATAATTATACATTTTCAGTTGTCTGATAGTTCAAGTACAGTACAAATGTGTTAGTGAGTTCTGTCGATGAAACTGTAATTTATACTGTATAAATGTTTTTTTTAAATTTGTGGCACGGTACGTAGTTATTTAATATGTCGATTGTATGCCGAAATAGGAAAATTAAAGTGGAAGCCTGAGGATTTGAATGAGTTTTTGAATGGTATGGACTCCGTCTTACGGAAAGAATTCATGATGAAAATTAATAAATGTAAAACAAAAATACTGGAATGCAGCCGAAATAAATCAGAAACCTCTATGGAGATCAAATTGACAGGTGAAAAGCTGAAGGAAGTAGGAGACTTCTGTTACTTAGGAAGCAGAATAACCAGTGATGGACGAAGCAAAGAGGATATAAAAAGTAGGTTGGCTCAGGCAAAGAAAGCATTTCTACAAAAAAGGAATCTGCTGACATCGAATATAGATTTAGGTATTAGGAAGTCATTTTTGAAAGCCTTTGTCTGGAGTGTGGCGCTCTATGGAAGTGAAACATGGACTATTGGTGCAGCAGAAAAGAGGAGAATTGAAGCATTTGAAATGTGGTGTTACAGGAGAATGATGAAGATCAGATGGGTAGATAGGGTTACAAACGAAGAGGTATTAAAACGAGTGGGAGAGGAGAGATGTTTCTGGCGACTGCTAATGAAGAGACGAGATAGGTTGGTTGGACACATACTAAGACACACAGGAATAGCAAACTTAGTTATGGAAGGAAGGGTCGAGGGCAAGAACTGTAGGGGTAGACCAAGGTTAGAATATGTTAAACAGATTGCCTCGGATGTAGGGTGTGGTAGCTATGTAGAGATGAAACGATTAGCACAGGACAGGGAGGCATGGAGAGCTGCATCAAACCAGTCAAAAGACTGAAGACTCAAACACACAAAGTGGAATTTTTAAACAAATTCATTTTCTTATATAGCTCTCAACACAAAGTTAGAAATTAAATAATTATGACCTCATCAACCAAGCTAATGGATAAATTTGCTTCAGCCAAGCACAGAAGAGAATATATGTATTAATAAAGAGCCATGTGGGTACAGTTTTAATGCATCAACTATTTATTAAAACTTGTTTCAAATGTTGTGTTGAAGGAATTATGGTAATGGCAATATTGGCAACAATAAATGCCAAATATGAAGCAATATTTAATATGTACTGTACCATTTCCCTCAAGCGTTAGTTGCAGCACTGATCTGTTTTGCATCATAATACAGCGCATGACCGGCGAGCTTGTGGCGTGACAGCTGACGGATTCCGAGAGGCTGGCCCGAGCCGAGTAGAGCCGAGGTTCTCAGAACTGGCAGACGCAATAGCAACATTCAGGACTAGTGCGCCGCGCAGATCCAACTTATTAATTACATATTGAAAGAGCACCTCATCTATAATAACGAGGAAGAGAAGTTTATTTATCATTTTCAGCATTTTACCCATGATGTATTGACATTGTACTGGCTTTGAAGAGCTGATTTCTTTGGCAAGACTTCATGATATATGACAGCTTTGTTGACCATGCGCCAACGTTTTGTTTTATCGATCTACGCACCGTGAGAGGAGGGGATGATTACCCTCGTGAATATGCAGGCAGTTCGAGCAAGCCAGATTCTGATATATCTCTGCCCAGAGCAGAACGACCTACGAGCGCGAATACTAACACGTATCGCGAAGTGCAAGGCTCACTTGAAACGTGTGTGAGGCCATCGTTAGGATGTTGGAGTTGTGTGACGAAAAACTCTAACATAGGCATTTCAGTAATGAGTGATATGTTCACGCTAAATATGTGCCGTGTAACGTGCAAGTTCATTCATGCCACATTCACATTAAGGCAAGCTCTTTACAACAAGCAACGTTAACTTGGCGAGTGTACAGGGATTCTCGCAGTAGACTTTTACTGCAGAATCGTGCTACTTTTATGGACACAGGTGTTTTTACACTTGAGCACTAAATGAACTATTTCACTCATTCCCCTCATGTTACTGACATGATAACCGACAAAATGTCGGGAGGAAGGTTTTCAATGCACGTATACCTTATAGCTATGGCAGGCTAAACATTTATACATTAAGGTGAAGGCAACGCAATATGCATTCTACGGAATGGACACTGACTTTTTATAAAGCGTCAACGCTAGTGCTAAATTTTCTTCTACCATGTCAATCCATCATGACATGATGACATTAAGATGCAATTATCGCTTCGGGCGAATGCTACTACTCTGTGACGAGACTCTTATCCGGAACGATATGGTCAGTACTTGGAGTGCGGTAACGACCGGTGTTGTTCGTGTGGCTGTCTGGAACCCGAGCGTCGGGGATTGGCAATCCAGGATTCGACTCCATCGACATTCCAGGAGGACCCAGGGCATTTATACATATAAGGAAGACTTGATATGGGAGGCATATCATTGCTTTCGAGTCCATCATAGACTGGCGAGAAGGTACAGCAAATTTACACCCGTCAGTAGTAGTAATGCATGAATATTATAATGTTTTAGTAACTGTATGACTTTGACTTGACGTCTTACTCTTGGCTGGTCCTATTCTCGGCTGGAATTTGATTCTTTTTAAAAGAATGCATCAATTGTGTAGTGTGTTTCTACACAAGTCATGGTAACTTATGGTAATTTATATGGGAACATTTTTGTCGTAGTGAAGAGAGTCGACTTAGGGGAAGTTTCTATTATAGTGATTTTGAATTTCCATCGTGGTTTACATTATCTTTTTGCCACGTTTATTCGCATTTGCCTTTATCAACGGATCTATTTTATAGAGATCATTCTCATTGTTGGTTGAAGAGTTGTTAATGTTCGTTTGTACATTTTTCTTCGTCGTGTCAGAGAGTTGAGACGTTTTTGAGCTCACTCTTGACTTGATAGGATTTTTTTAGTTTTTGCTAAGAGAGATTTCCAGTTTTGGTGCATTGTGGAGACAGTAGGGTTTTCTAATCGACGATTTTGGTGTTTATCGTTTCGATCACCCTCGTTGATGGTGTAGGAACCCTATATTATTTTCCATGGTCCACTCGAGCAAAAATATTTATTTTTATGCTTGAAAATCTTGATCCTATTGAATTTATTGTTTTGACACACGAATGTCATATCAATTGTGTGCTGATAGAAATCCATTTCATATATGGTATTTTTCATACTTTTCAATGCGGATTATAGTCTAGTAAAGACATTCTGAACAGCATTTACAATCTTTTCTTCGACGAGAATCTCAGATAATCGAATGTGGAGGCATGTCCTTTAACATACGTGTGATTGTAATAAACTATTGTAAAAGCATTAACAATAAGTCTAATAATCAGTTGGAAAAATAAGAGATAACATTTTTAGACACTCTATATGAAGTATAACATCCTGTACAATTCTAGAAACGCAAATATCAAGAAAATTTTAATTATTGAAGTATATTATTGATGAAAGCATTCATTATGATTATAAATGTATAAAAGGCAATTTTGAAACAATCAATACTCAGTGGAGTAGTTTGTCGTGTGGGTAAGACCATGTTCTGGCACCGTTGAATAATAATAATAATTAATTAATGTTTTGAAATAATTATGATGAAATCCATTGCTGAATGGAAGGTGAATAAGTCAGGTGTGACTTGAAACAATCATAGATTTACAGTTATCGAACTAGATTGCAATAGTGTACTATCAGGAAACGTGTACTCCTAGATACGAGCACGTATAATTTATGTAATGATCTTTATTATCCGAGTTCTGGATTTAATTGAAATGCTAATAGCTACATAATCATCATCCCTTTGATGAATTCTTAGATTAATGTCGAATGAATTTGATTTTTCTTGCTTATTCTCACAAGACATTATTGGGTCCAAGGGACACCAAACATTTATGATATTACTACCACGAAACCACTACTGACTTATACAAGTTACACTCATGGAGGGTGTACAATCTTCGTCTTTTGCTATAACACTCTGAGAGGTGTTAAAACCACTTGTATATGTGTATATTCTTTTTCAGGGTTATTATCAACATGTATAGTAGGGAAATTACCCACTGGAACGGGACTGTTCTGATATTTGATTTAATATTAGTTTGTTTGGATCAATTTTTTTAAATGGGATTTTGCAGGCCATTCTTGTGTGATTGATTTATCCTTGATTTTGTGTGATTTATTCTTGACCACTGTCGAGTTGACT
The DNA here is from genome assembly GCA_946902985.2 of Meconema thalassinum. Lineage (NCBI taxonomy): Eukaryota > Metazoa > Arthropoda > Insecta > Orthoptera > Tettigoniidae > Meconema > Meconema thalassinum. The sequence continues at coordinate 594,333,439 of OX336388.2, read as the reverse complement.
AATGTTCATCAGATTTTTATTCTGAGGGCATAGCACTTTGCTATGTCATTTTTGTGAATAAATTATTTTCAATTCCTTTTAATTCGACATCGTGGTGATTTATAGAAGTGAGTGGAGGTCACGTTAAGAAAGCCATTGCTGGGTATTTCTAGGTGTTTCTACGCCTGAGATCACACTCTTGTGTAGACCTCGTGTTCTTTGAGCTATTGCTTTTCAGCGTTTGGCCATGGTTTTTCTTAACGTTGCCTGGTTAGGTTTCCCTGTGCCCTATTATCCCCATCTCTTGCTGGTAGTATCTGAGTGGTTTTCAGCCGGGGCTTTTCAGGTTCTACGATCCAGTGATCTTCGTGGGATTTCAGTAAGCTGATGGTAGGTAATTTCGGGTACAGTGAATTGGCGCCCTTAAACGTTTCGGCTCGATTAGAGATATCGTGTCCTTTTTGGGTTACTCCGATATATTGGATTGGCGTTCAAACTGTTGGAGCTCATGAAACTGGAATACCAGACAGAGAAACATTTATTTGACGATTTATGACTACGGAGATTTAGACAGAGATGTCCTACTCCATGTCGATCCAATGGACTGGTCGAATGACGTCATTTTATCGTAGCTTCGAACTTTGCTGTCGAACACGTGGATGGTTTCATGAGCTAGTCAACTCCGACGCCATTACAGGGATCACTGTGAATTCTCTGAATGTATGTTGGAACAATAATGGTGTACTGATACTTTTTAGCACAAAAGATCAGAATTCACTCGTGAATAAAGCGACTATGAAGTTATTGAATCTACATGATATTCGTGTAGGATCGCAACCATTATTAGATTTTGTTTCTTTCTTTTTTAAGTGGTGCTACACTTAATTTGCGATTAGTTTACGACATGAACATGATTAGGGAAAGATACTCTCCGGAAGCTTTGCTATCACGTTCAGTCGAATAGGGCGGTTGACGCAGCTCATGTTTGGGTTACATTCAAGTTGCCTGGTTTTGGTATCCGGCTAATGAGGATTTCAGAACTCATCATTAATTCTAGAATATTTTTGTTCACTTAACTTTAGATGGTGTCATGAGCTAGTCAACTCCGACGCCATTACAGGGATCATTGTGAATTCTCTGAATGTCTGTTTGAAAAATAATGGTGTACTGATACTTTTTAGCACAAAAGATCAGAATTCACTCGTGAATAAAGCGATTATGAAGTTATTCAATCTACATGATATTCGTGTAGGATCCAACCATTATTAGATTTTGTTTCTTTTTTTTAAGTGATGCTACACTTAATTTGCGATTAGTTTACGACATGAACATGATTAGGGAAAGATACTCTCTGGAAGCTTTGCTATCACGCTCGGTCGAATAGGGCGGTTGATGCAGCTCATGTTTGAGTTACATTCAAGTTGCCTGGTTTTGGTATCCGGCTGATGAGGATTTCAGAACTCACCATTAATTCTAGAATTATTTTGTTCACTTAACTTTTATTAAATTAGGATAGTTAATAAACCACCGATATAAATCACCACACAATCAGTATCAGAATGTTTCGGATCCATAGTTGGTATTATCCCGTTTTAGTTGTAAGTTAGCAGTAAGATTAACGCTATACGATAAAAATGTTCCCATTATGACAGTGAAATTCCATTAGAATGTTTGTGTCTTGCCTTGCATTAGCATATTCATGTTATTTGTGTTATTGATATTATCCATAGTATAATATCATGGAACAATAATACTAGGAAGTGAAGCTTCGACCTTTTCGCGTTCCTCTATAGACGGCAGCACATGTGTTCGACTAGGGCGATATGAGTGAGTGGTGAACGAATGTATTTTGACTGGACAGTTGAACATACCATTGCTGCCAACAAATGTAGATTGACACTAATGGTCCAGTATTGTAAAAAACGGCAAATATATCATGAAGTTGGGTTTATATAACAATGAGAATGCATGCATTAGTACATGTACGCTTATAAATCAACGACGAAATGTTGTTGTTAAAGGTTTACAGGTCTTCCTAGTGCATCGTCAACTAATTGCCAGTTACGTACTATCCCACGACATAGTTGGCTATTATTTATGATTTGTTGATGCTTTTTGCCAAGCCGTTAGTTTATCATTTATATTCATTTTGATTTATAAGTGTTATTCTTCTTGCGATATATGTAACTTTTTGTTTTCGCTGAGAAATAACAGAAAAACAACATAAGAAGCGATGTGGTTTTTATTGCGCTGCTCTTTGGTGAAGTAAGAAATGTATTTCGATGCACAGTTTCCTGCCGATCTGATCCTGGTAGGTAAGTCATGAACAACTATTTTCGCTGATAAATTCTTTCATTTGGGTATACGGGAGATAAAAAAAACTCGTATTAGCTAATGAATTACACTACCCATATGGTTTTATCTACTATTATAATAATATAATACACAGATAAATGCGCACGATATGCATAGAAATAACGTTCTTGATGTTCACTTGGAGCGAAATTGAGTTAGCGATTTCTTCCTTTAATAATAATATAAGGTAAGTATAAAAGTGTGTATGGCATACGTCATAGGGATGATGACCAGGGTGTCCTACGCCACCGTAGCGAATTAACATAATTTTAAAGAACGATTCCTGTCAAAGGAAATCCAGATTACAATATTATAAAAAAGATACTCCCATCTGTTTGCATTAGAACTCGACTACTACATTTCAGTCATTTATGCACAGATATATTTTAGGTATTGGGGAGTAGGCCTAGGTCGCTGTAGCATACTAAAATTGAAGGTCATTAGAAATAATTATTCTCTTAAAAGGAGATTTGCATATTAAAGGATTGACAGAACGTAATGTAGGCCTAATGTACTGGGATTTCATTATGAGTAGCCTGTATGTAATGAAGGCATTCTTTCAGTGTAGCCTATACAAACTGTTAGTTGTAACTCTTCAGTCGGTCAACAGGAATTTGCCCAATGAATGGGAGGGGGAGGTCTACAATGTATATAATACACGTAGCCTATTAGTTATACTCAATTATATTTAGGTCTACACTGTACCCCACCCAATCATTGTGCAAATTCGAGTTGACTGACTGAAGAGGCAAAGAGTTATAACTGATAGTTACGAGTATATGTTAGCCATATAAAAATGTGTGTGGCTACTGCAACTCAGAGAAATGAGTTACAGGCCAGTAGAACGTTTTCAGTTAGGTTTATGTATTTATTTTTTTATATTCAAGCTAAATTTGTAGTAGGCCCTAGTGTGTTATAGACATGTGATTTTAGCAATTAATATCTTGTAGCTCCTGCACGTGTCTATATTTGTGCAATTTTTCTTTGCAGATGCTGGGAGTAGGCCTGGTAGGCTAGTTGTTTTGTGGAAGGGATGATGTGTTCGGGAAATCTGTTTGTGACATGATTACGCATCGAATATGCTGTGTTAATTTTGCCAAATGCTTCATCAGAAGGCACTTAAATACAAATTCCCTGACTTCTGATGCAGTTCCTACTATGTATTGTTGCTGAAGGTAAGTTAAAATGTGTCCTGTCATGTAATAATGTACTATGTATTGAAATATAACATTAACGCGCAACTAAAAAAAATAACTTTGTGTTGCAGGGACCTCTGATGTTTCAGGCATGAGAATTGAGGACACCGAAGGTGATGGAAGCTTTATACCGTTGGGGTCAGCAGAGAACAAAAATTGACCAAAGGAGAATTGCATCATCTAGAGTCTCGACAGTCTAAACTTCTGTGGACATTGTCCTATATAAAATACTTAATTTTGACCAATTGAAAATGAATTGCACCTTTCTCGGTCCGTGAGTGTATTTATATGTGGGGTGTGAGTGACGATGGTGATTGTTGTTTTAAGGGGCATAACATCGAGGTCATCTGCTCCGATGAGGAGTGTGTCTTCCTGTGCATCATATTTTTGTTTTAATTGTGTCAGCCTTGCCCTTCTGATTACATAGTTCTTGACTTGGCACCTATCTGCCATGTGTATTCATTTGTGAGGAAATTCATTTGCAGTATTTTAATGCAGTATTGTTCGAATGGGTGAGAACCATACTGGTTAATGTGACAATGTTGCTTAATATTGAGCTTGGTTCATACAGGGTTTGTCCTGAAAGTAGTGGGACTGAGTCAATTAAAAATATATATTGACAGAAATGATACATATGCTCAATATTCTTCAAAGTAGGATCCTTCTGCATCCACACACCGCTGTCAGCGAAATTTTCAACCCTCGTACGCTTTCCGGAACAACCGGAATGCTGTCGAGCTCCCTCCTCACGGTTGTTGCAACACTTCCACGGAGCCGTGACGATGCCCTTTAGGGTGGTTTTGGGGTGGGGGAAGAGGATGAAGTCTGCTGGGGAAATGTCGGGACTGTAGGATTGCGAGGCAGGGTTGCGATGTTACGTTGGGCCAGGTACGCCAGCACGTGGAAGGCTGTGTGGCGTGGCGCATTGTCGTGATAGAGCCGCCAGGAGATAGCGATCGCTAGGCAGACACGGACGACGCGTATTCTCAGCCGTTTAAGAACCTCCATAAAAAACTTACTCTGCGGTCATTGTCCAAAAAATTCTTTATACTTGCCACATTCTCATCCGTTATGGTGCTCGAAGGTCGTCCTGAATTGTGCGCCGTCTTCAACTTCCTCTCTCCCCTCCCGAAACAGCTTGTATCAGTCAAAAACCTCAATCTGTCCATGGCGTTATCACCGTAAGCGGTCTAGATCATATCATGAGTCTCTTTGCCGGTTTTGCCGAGCATAACACAAAATTTTATGGCGTAGTGCGCTGTTTCAACAGACTAACTATGATGCAGCGTGACGATTGCACTTGCAAAGGTTATGGACACGAGCGATTTACAATCCACTGCAACTGGGAACTAACTGTGTGGCTGACTCCCAGCCTTCCTAACACCCCCCTCCACCAACCCCAGGTGGAGAAGCCGCGGGCAGTCTATCTGTCTGCGGGGGGAAAATCCAGTCGGGCTACTTTCAGGACAGACTGTACTTTTATTGGTAGGCCTACCAGTGAAGGTCACGAGAACCTATGAAAACCATTTCTTAATGAAATTAGCCCTTAATAGCTTTTATAATGATTCAAAATTGATCTGGAAATGATGTAGTCACTCCTCCGCTGACTATAACCCACCCGCCTTCCTAAATTATATCACGACTTACATAGTAAAATTTCAGCTGTGTTTGCTATTATCCGCATGAATTATGCACAAGTACAGCATTGCCAAACCCACGCATACGGTACTAATTGTATAGGCTTCTTTGCTTTTTCTTTTGGGCGCTATAAAATTTGTTTTTGTAAAGGTCACATTTCCCTGGACCAATAATTATTACAATGGTTGCAGCCTAACACGTCCAATCCAATGGTTACAGCCTAAAGATTCGTCAACAGTGCCCCGCTAGCTTCCCACGGCAAAGGCCTCACCTAAACCCGACTATTCTGACCTTTGTTTTGTCCACACCAATAATTACAATGGTTACAGCCTAACACGTCAAATCCAGTGATTGTTTGACAATGGCTACAGCCCAGGTCAGTTTTTATGATTTTGCTTGCCTACCATGATACCATTTTCTGCCTTGAGAAAGGATATCTTATCAACATTTATCACATTTTAAGGTGTCCAGAGGAAGACTCAGCCTTGTTAGCTATTGGCAGATCGATAGAAACTTGTTTAAGAACACAAAACTAAACAGTGTAGCTCCAGCCTCCCAGACTGGCTGTGGCTTCATGGACAGCGACTTTAGTTGGACCAGATTTTCGTGCTTCTGTAACAGAACTGCTATCGACTAGGTTTTCAGCTGATATGATAATGTGCCACATATTGCAGCTACACTTCGATCCTACAACCTTGTGCACAGAAGGCAAGAATATTACCGCTGTGTAAAACAGCCAGTCACTGCGTATCTGACAATGCTCTTCTTTTCTATTCCTTCCCGTATGACTGGTCACGTCTTCTTGCTGTACAAGGATATACAGCCCAACAAAATTATTGTTAGGTTGAATTTCCTGTGTAGAGAAGGAAAGGAAAATGAACTTGAACTATATTACACAGTAGGAGTGCATAACTGCCTGCAAACATGGATTCTTACAGTTACTAGCCTATATTGAAGGTTCATTGTGTCTCACAATTTGTTAGAGGTATGTTTTGTCAATACACACACTGTACAAGTCATGTTATAACAAGGGGATGGGGGTTAAAGGCTAGACAGCATAGTAGAAAACATCATTAATTGTGAATGTAAGTGGAACGCGACACTTGCAGTAGACATGAATGTGGCTTTTACAAACCTTGTGTCCTCGTTTCATCTTCTGGGCGATATTTGGTATTGAAATTACGAACCCTGGTCACTACTGAACCTCATATATGTGCTCAAATTCGTAATTGTGTGTTTTATTTCTTGCTATTCTGAAATCGGGACGCAGCGAGGAGCACACATTGTTGCCAACATGTGAGATACAAATCACTGTTGATAAAAAAAAATATTCATCGGGACGTGTTAGTCTGTAACCTTTGTCAAAACTCAATTGATCTGGGCGCATTAGGCTGTGCTGCGCGCAACGGGGCACGGTTGACTCAAAACCATTGATCTGGGCGCGTTAGGCTGTAACCATTGTCAAAAACCATTGGATTGGACAAAACGAAGGTTAGAAGGTCGGGGGTAGGCGGGGCCTCTGACTGCGTGCAGCTAGCGGGGCACGGTTGACAGAAAACCATTGATCTGGGCGCGTTAGGCTGTAACCATTGTGAAAACCACAGTTGTGCGAAAAAAAACAATATTTATTTCAGCGGAGATATTGCTTAGTAAATACACAGCAGATAAAGTAAAAAAACACTCATTTCAGCCGAAAGAAAGAAAAAAATGTATTTATTACAGAAAAGAAAAATATTGCACACTTTTATCACGGAACAGGAAAATAAGTTTAATTATGAAAGGAAAAAACCTTCATTTTAGTGGGAAAAAAATCATTACAGAGCGTAATTTTGCACAAACTAGCGTAATTAGAGCGGTGGAAAAAAATAGCTAAATAGTACCACTTTTATACTTTCATGGCGGAAGTTCCTTTTAGTGGGTGGGTGGATATAATTCCGAAGTTATTTTAAAGAACTGATGTACTCTGGCTCCTGTTCAATGTTTTGAGAGTGCACTAAAAGTTGTGGAACGTTGGCAGCCTGCATGGTGAGGATATTTCTGTTGGAAGACTTGGCCGTTTCTCTGGGTAGAAACAAATTCCAACTTGTGGTTCACTCGCAGATGTACGAAACCATCATTTTCAAGTACATTGTACGCAGCCCAGCAGTCCGAAATAAAATTATCGAACCCGGTAATATCCACTGCCAAATTATTTGGAGGAGTGTCTCTGTGTTCCTTTGGGCGACAGGGACGATAAAAAAAACTTCTATTTGTTTTCTCGTTCCACGGCACCAGAAACCCACTGTCCTTCCATTGCACGTCCCATATTATATTTTCTTTTCCCAAATTTTGCCTCGTCAATTTCGACTATTATTCCGGGGCCTCCAATTAGTGACCTGTTTTGGAATAACCAATGCTCACAGACTTCTCGGCTGAAGGAAGACCAGTCTACTATACTATTGGCAGATATTTGCAGTTCGGTACGCATTGTTTGCTGTCGTGGATTTGGGAGGATGCACCACAGAACACAGAAATTTACTATGTCGCGTACAGGCAACTGAGCTTTGGAAAAAAAAAAGTACTTTCGGTGGCTCTTTTCTTGAATTTGCAAAACCTTTTGGGACGTCTGGGAAGTCTCTTGTTGCATGTTACAGCAAAGTTATGTTTTATCCAGCGAACTTCGACTTCACGCTGGCATTTCGGGCACGTTAGTGTTTTCGCTATTACATTGTGTTGTTGCAATAGCTGCAGCAACCTTTTTGGATCATCGTAGAACTGCCGATTGAAATTGCAGATTGTTAGAAGGCAATTTCCACAGTCCATGATCAATAAACAATTCAATTGGGCGCACTATCTATGAATTGAGTGGTGCGCACGATTGATGTGCACTAGCGACCTAATTGGACGTGTCTTTGTTTTTCATAGTACTGTAAGCGCAAGGTTGGCAGTACTGTCTTGATAAAGATCGATGAGAACAATGGCGCCGACAGCTGTAATTTTCGCTATATAAGTCGTGTAGATATTTGGTATGGCAGGGTGGGTCACAGACATCGGAGGAGAGAATATCTACTAAAACATCGCTCCCTGATTTATTTCCCAGCGTTTCATAAGGTATTTTGGCTAATTCCTGTAGTGTAGAGAATTTTATCTCGCGTTCTACCTTCGTTCACCGCTACCCTAGATTCTTGACTTCCGAAGCGTAACCAAATATAAGTTTACTTGGTTTAAAATATATTTACCATCAATAAATTTGTAACGGAAGTTTGAAACATTTTCAAGTCTCTTGTCTTGACTCACTGCATGCCATTTCAGAAACACAGGGAGGAATAGGAAGATGAGATGTGTGGAGTGATAACTCCAATCTGATGATTAGTATAGTATGCACTTGCGTAAGAGACTACAATCAAGCCCTTTTCTTTCCACTGCTTTGAGCGACAGGCCTACAAGTGAGAGAAGCACTATATTAATATTGCAGCGTCTTGTAAAATTTGTATATTGTATGTATTCATATACCTTGTTTTATATGTACAATGGAATGCCAGACTGTACACTGTATAATTTGTAAATTATATGTAGGCCTGCTAGCCTAAAAAAATAATGTATTCATATGTCTTCATTTTATTTGTTTATTTCCTTCAAACCTTCCTCATTCATCTTATTTTATAAATAAGTTGTTTAAGCTTTGTATATTGGGACTTTCAAAACACTCGCGGGAGAAATAGAATTAAAAAAGAAACACCCGCGGGAAAAAAATTAATTATAGAATGTGATTTACATAACCACGTGACGTAGGCAATTTTAAAAATAAAATATGGAAGCTTATCTCAAATACTTCCAAAAGCAACCGCGCCATTTTGCGGTGCGTTTCACCCGTCGCCAGAGTGCAGTACGGTGTAACAGCTGAGGATCGAAATTAGAAAGTGATAACCATTGGCCTTACGGGAGCTTCGCTCCCTAGTGTTCTTCTTCCATGATAATAGGGCTAGTAAGGAAGGCGGTGATATCTCTGATCTCAAGACTTTGTATGCAATGCTGCAGACTAAAATAGACAGCATACATGAAACTTGGACCACACGTAGTCAATTAGATATTCAGGAGGTGGTAGCTGACAGTCTTAAAACAGAGATAGGGTTAATCCAAGCTTCCTTAAAAGACCTCAACTATAGTTCTAAAAGGGTTGAATCAAAGGTTAATAAATTAGAAACCTCTGTAGATGATGTCCAATCAAATATTGGATCATTCCAATCAAATATTGGAGCAGTCCAATCCGGTCCAATCAGATATTGGAGCAGTCCAAAAGGATATTGGTTTAATGCAAAAAGATATGGCTTCTGTTCAAACCGGCCAATTAAGGTTAGATTCTTGTGTTGGCAAGATTCAATCAACAATTGATGGTGTTCAACTCAACATTGTTAACATAGAAACCAGTCAGGATCAAATGCAATATGACATTAGTAAAATGGAGACTAGTCAGGAGAAAATGGAGACAAAAATTGTGGCTTTACAATCAACCCAGAGTCATATGTATGCTACTCAAAATCAAATGCAGACTATTCAATCTAATATTCAGACCAAAATTGACATTGTTGACGCTAACCAAAAGCTGATGCAAGTTCAATTAAACGAGTCTGAACAGTCAAATAAAGATTTTCAGCTTGAAATCAGGTTAGAATTATCTAACAATAGAAAAGAAGCCAAAAGCAATTTAGACAGTTTCCAATTGCAAGTTGTCACGGACGATTACTCTTTAATCCATGGCTTTTGTGTTTCTTCTTGTTGAGAGCTTTGATACACAAGGCAGTGAAAATGTTGTAATGGTGGTTACTAGAATATAAAGTTTTCTAATGAGAAGTCTTGAGCGTTTCATTCAATTTGTTTTATTGGTTATACCTACACCAGGTAGGCGTAGGTCCCTAACAAAATATTGGCGACCTTGCCAGGATGACGTATTAATTCAAACAACTTGAAGATTGTGTTGATTTAAAGACCGCGTGTTCCTGTTCTGTGTTCGTATTGGAAATGGAGAAGTTAATGAAAGCGTGGAAGCCGGTAAGAGCGACTTTTACGAAGACGTACAATGCGTTTTTGCAAAAAATAAATCAAGAAATTCAAGACGGCGTGGACGACGACACCTTACAGTCCTTGCTAACCAAATTGGAGAGGTTAGGAACGGAACTGGCACCGTTGGACGAGAAAGTTTTAAGTATGTTGCTGGTAAAGATGAAGGAAACATAACGTGTGTCTTCTGTAAAGAAAACACATAACAGTAAGGGGTGTTATCTTGCTCAAGAAATGAACTTAGGAGACAAACGTAAAAGGCTGTCTGAAAACAAGGCTTGTTTTTGTGTCTGAAGGTTGGACATAGGGCTGCAAATTGTATTACGAAACAGAAGTGTCTTGTGTGCAGTAGTAAACATGAAGCTATTATGTGCCCAAAATTAGATGTAGATAGGGGGGATTATAAAGGTGAGGAGAAGCACCAGGAAAGGGGATCAAAATTGCCTGGTGTCCCAACTACAACCCTTAACACACAAACTAATGATGTTTCGGAAGTACTGCTGCAAACTCTTGTAGTTAGGTTGGTTCATCAAGGGAGAGAAAAAACTATACGGGCGTTGTTAGATACAGACTCGCAGAGATCCTATCTGTTAGAGAAGATTGCTATGGAAATGGGGTATATTCCATCAAAGACTGAAAAAATTGAACACAGGTTTCTGAGGGAGCTTCAATCAGTGCCAATGATCATAACCTATATGAGATAGATAAAGACGACCTACATAATTCAATTTCTCGAAAAATAAAGGTGTTGGGACAAAAGGAAATTTGTGGTGTAATCCCACGGTTAAACCGGGGCCCTTGGATGAATGAGATCAGAGAAAAGAAAATCTGGCTCTCTGATTTTGGCCCAGAGCCATCGGAGATTGGACTACTAATCGGCGCAGACACTGTGGGTAGTTTATTGACTGGGGACACAAACAAGTTGAAGTCTGGATTGGTTGCTGTTAGGACTACATTTGGTTGGACAGTGATGGGTCAGATTTGGAAGTCAACTGAAAACGATAGCGTCTTGTCCATGGTGAACTCTCTGTTTGTGAGAACTGCTTCTTTGGGTGAACTGTGGAACCTGGAAACCATTGGAATTGGTGATCCTGCTAAACACTATCGAAGAAGGAAATTGAAATTGAAACATTTCCAAGAAAACGTTAAGATCAATGAGGAAGGAAGGTATGAAGTCGCACTTCCGTGGAAAGAAGATCAGCAGTTATTGTCAGGCAACAAGGAAGTTGCGTTAAAAAGACTGGTTTCTGTAACACACCGTTTGATCAAGGAAGACAAATTTGAGAAGTACCAGCAGGTGCTTCAGGACTGGGAACAGGAAGGGATAATCGAAGAAGTTGGTCAGGAGGGCTCTCAGGATGTTGGGTATTATTTACCACACCGAGGAGTTTTCAAGGAAGGATCGAGTACAGCGGTGAGGCCAGTGCTTGATGCTTCATGTAAATCGAAAGGAGGACTTTCACTCAATGACTGTCAGGAAAAGGGTCCTTATTTGTTGGAAGTTATTCCTTCTATTTTGAGCCGGTTCCGTTTAAACAGGATAGGTGTGATCACAGACATTAAGAAGGCTTTTCTTCAAATTTCAGTCTCTGAGAATGATCGAAACATTCTGAAATTCCTGTGTTGGGAGAACTTCACTGAGGGGACTCTTAAAATATACCGCCACAAACGGGTTGTTTTCGGAGTGAACTGTAGTCCATTTCTACTTGGAGCCGTATTGAACAGTCATCTGAAAAGCAGTACATGCTTCACTGAGACAGCAGATAAACTAAGAACCTCACTATATGTAGACAATTTCGTCACTTCCTTGAACACAGAGGAAGAACTCAAACAATTTGTGGATGAGTCTAGAGAGTTACTGTCGCAAGGAAAATTTGACCTCCGAGGATGGGAGCACACCAGATTGAGTCTGTAGGATGAGGTTCCCGAAGTGACAGGACAGTTTTGTCGGTAGCTCAGAGTATCTTTGATCCAATTGGATTTACTTGTCCGGTTTCCAATGTGCCAAAGGTTTTGCTTCAGGAAAGTTGGAGAGAGAAAATAAGTTGGGATAGTCCACTGAGTGAAGACGCCCAAAGCAAATTCAATAAATGGTTACATGAACTGTCCTCTAATGCTGAGATTAAAGTGCCTAGAAGATTTTCTAATTGTGAGGACAGATCCTCTTGGAGTATGCATGTATTTTGTGATGCCAGTCAAGTGGCTTATGCAGTTGTTATTTTCTTGAGACCATTCAATGGGAAAGAATTTGAAGTGCAACTGGTCGCAGCAAAATCCAGGGTAGCACCACTCAAGAAGGTGACGATACCGAGACTGGAGCTATTAGCTTGCACTATAGGCTCACGTCTTGCCTTTACAGTGAAGGAAAGTTTGAATCTAACGGACGTCCCGGAGTACTAGTGGAGTGACTCGTCTTCTGTTTTATGTTGGATACGAAGAGAGGAAGCTTGGGGAGTGTTCGTCACTAACCGAGTGAATGAAATTAGAACATTAACTAACCCAAAGCGTTGGTTTCATCTACCAGGGACGGACAACCCAGCCGATCTACCTTCGAGAGGTTGCTTTACGTTGCAGCTGATTTCTTCTCGTTGGTCGGAGGGACCCGCTTGGTTAAAGTTGGAAGAAAACAGCTGGCCAACGCGCATTGTAAAAGTTAATGAAGAGGAGGTCGATGAAGAAATAAGAAAAGGCCATGTTACTAATACTATGCTTGTCTCCCAGGAAAAACACTGGCATTTGAGGTATGTTTCCAAGTACTCAAGAATCGTCATAATGGTGGCCTGGATGTTACGGTTCGTCAACAATGCCAGCAAGGACGTAGTGAAAATGTTGCTTCAGAATTAGATTGTCTCGAAATTTCAATGGCAGAGAAACGACTGCTGAAATTAGTTCAGGAAGAGGAGTTCACCGAAAGGGACAACCAGAAAACATTCTTCCCTTTTAAAGACCAGATGGGTCTCTTTAGGATTAAGACAAAAATTACCAACAGAAAGGATGAATATGATTTCCGTGCGCAGGTTTTATTGCCATCAAAGCACCCGTTGACTGAGATGATTATCAGAGATCATCATTTGAGAGCCTCTTATGCTGGTATTCAGATTTTACTCGCTATACTCATGGAGCACTACTGGATACCAAAGGGAAGAAGAACCATTCGCAAAGTAATCAGGAAGTGTACCCAGTGCAGGATATTCGAAATGGAAAAGACAATTCCGGAAACGCCAGCCCTTCCAGAAGATCGTGTGAGAGATGCAGGTGTATTTGAGGTAGTGGGAGTGGACCTTGCTGGACCGCTATACTTAAAATGCAAGAACAATGCTTGGATTGTGATTTTTATATGTGCCGTAGTGAGAGCGGTCCATTTTGAATTAGTCATGACCAGGCTTCGGATAATTATGCACTTAAAAATGCCAAAATATGCATGCAAATATACACTAAAAAGTGTCTAAATAAGCACTAAAATATGCATTAAAAATAAACATATATCTGGTATCAATTAGTGGTTTATATTACAAGAAATTAATGTTACATATTAAATATCGCCAAAATAAAGAAAATTACTTACAGTACTACAGTAGATTGCTCCAGTTTGTCAATAAATTTTACAAATCTTGATTACACTTAATCACTGCATGATGTAATAGGTTTTCAAACACAAACTTGCGCCTATTTTCACTTAAAATGACTTTGTATTCAGAAAACACTCTCTCCGCATCACATGCCACAATTGGAGCATACTCCAACTTGGCGTAATCAGAGACCTCTAGTATCGATGCACTGTCAATTTTGTCCTTGCCTTGGATATCACCAAAAATGCTTTTAAGTTTGAGGAGGCCGGCATTTTTCAGCACTACATTCTGCAATTTTTTCGAGAAAACTTGATTAGTTAGGTTCTTTTGGGATCGATCGACTTCTTCAACAATTCCAATGCTAACGTGAAGAGGCAGTCTGCAATTTCTTGATGGCTGAAGGTGTTGTTAACTAATCTTCAAGTTTCAGTGGAAATAACGAGAGTTTGTTGACGAAATAGTAGATCGTATATTTACACGTTCATCACGCTACAAGGCACAAACAACACAAGGAATACTAAAATATAAAATCAATGCTGCCAGCTTAAATTGTTAACTACCAACTCCAACACTTCCCCTGGTAGTTAACCTCAAACAATGACAATCCTTTAATTCAACAATAATACCAAAAAAATTCAGTTCCTGTTATAAACTAAACCAAATTGAGGATCTTTATGAAACTCTGGGTCTTTGGCCCATTCAATGACTTCGTAAACAAGTCTGCAACATTCTTGTTACTTGGAACATATTCGAAAATAATGTTCCTCTTACTTACATGGTCCCTACAAAACTGATACTTAATATCAAAGTGCTTTGTCAATTCAGAATCACCACTGTTTCTGGTGAGCTTAATGGCACTTTGATTGTCACCTCTGATGACAATTGGTTTAGGCAAAACCGCTTCCTGACCCAACTCGTTTATTATCTGTCCTAGCCATAATGCCTCCTTAGCAGCATGGAACATGGAATCATACTCTGACTCGGTTGTAGATGTGGCAACCGTGTCACGTTTCTTTGGTAACCTCGTGTTCCAGCTAATTGGTGCATTTGCTAAGATTGCAACATATCCACTCACAGATTTCCTGTCTTTGGCATTAGCAAAATCTGCATCACAATACATTCGGACATGTACATCAGATTTTTCAAAAAACAATTTTACATTACATGTTTTCTTCAAGTACAACATAATGTGCTTTACATCTTGCCAATCTCTCTTTGTAGGCGAACAATTTTTCTTGCTCACTTTACACACTGCAAAAGTTATGTCTGGCCTAGTCGTTGAAGCCAGATATAGTAACATACCTACTGCTTTTCTGTACTCGTATTCATCATGTTTCTCATCACCTGACAATTTTCCGTCATCTCTATTTATTTCTAAAGGAGCTGACCTGCCCTTCCCATCTTCAAGTTTGAATTCTTTCAATACCCTTTTAATGTAGTCAGTTTGATGAACAGACATTACTCCTTTCCTGTACTCCACATTCATAGAAAGAAAGTTGGTCATATTTCCTAACTTCTTAATCTCCAATCTAATGTCCAACTCTTCTTTGAACCATTCAACCCGTTCTCTTTTTCCCCAGCATGCCAAGTCATCAACATAAACACCAATGAACAGATCCTTATCTTTGTTAACAAACACACATGGATCCTTCACCAGAGGTTTCAAACCTAATTCTGACAAATTCATATACAAGGTCGAATGCCATTCCATAGCACTTTGTTTAAGCCCATAGAAGCTTTTGAGCAATTTACACACTTTATTTTTATCCACCTCAAAATATTTAGGTTGTTCCATGAAAACTTCCTCATTCAACTCACTGTGCAAATATGCTGTGAGCACATCAATATGTTCCTGAACCCACCCATTAATGACAGTTATGGCCATCATCAGTCGAATCGTTTTTCTTTTAATTACTGGAGCATAAGTTTCATTAAAGTCTACCCCTGGCACTTGGGAAAAACCTTGTGCTACCAATCTCGCCTTAAATCTATTAACAGTACCATCTGGATTTCTCTTAAGTTTCAAAACCCACTTACAACCCAACACATTTCTACCAGAAGGCCTGTCAACCAAAATAAATGTCCCTTTACGTTGGATACTGTCTAACTCGCTTTTCATTGCATCTCTCCATTCATCACAGAACTCCCCATTCAATGCCTCACTCACACTCAATGGTTCTTCGATATAATCAGCAACATATACCGACAAATTACAGCAAGAACATTCTTTACGCTTCCTTAACCTTTCACTCCTTCTCAAAACGTTCTCATTATTTTCAGCCTCAATCACATTTTTATCATTCTCTTGGACATTGCTTTCAATCTCAATCTCTGACTCATCACTACAATAATTTCTTATCATAACATCAGTTTGAACATGCTTAATAGTAGGCCTAACCTGTTCTACCATGGGAAATATACTTTCATCAAATTTTACATGATATCCAATCACAAATGATTTAGTCTCGAGATTAAACAATTTATACCCCTTCACATTGTTTTCATAACCTATGAATACACATCTCAATGCTCGGGGCTGAAATTTACCTACTTTCTGAAATAACCAAGCTTTACAACCAAATGCACGTAACCTTGGATATTCTTTTTCAGCACTCTCTCCCTTCCACATTTCATATGGGATCTGATTCCCAATAGCCCTAGATGGACATAGATTCCTAGTAAGGCAAGCAGTGTTGGCTGCTTCAGCCCAAAACGAATCTGACAAACCTGACTGCACTAACAAACACCTTATCTTATCTTCTGCAATCCTATTAAACCTCTCAGCTATACCATTTTGTTCTGGAGTATAAGCTACCGTCTTTCTATGACCTATCCCATTCAAATAGGTCTCGAATTTATTACCACAATATTCGCCACCTCCATCTGTTTGAAAGCATTTAAGTTTCAAGTCATGCATTTTTTCTACTTCAGCTTGATACTACAAAAACTTTGAGAAAGCCTCACATTTACTTTTCAAGAATTTAACAACTGTAAATCTGGAATAATCATCCACAAAACTCATCATGTATTTATGACCACCATTTGATTTAACAGGCGATGTTAACAAATCACTATGTAACAATTCCAGTGGTTTACTGCATTGGCGTTCACTCTTCTGCGGGAAACTACATCTAGTCATCTTCCCCAGAACACACACATCACAACTCTTATTCTCACTCTTTAAACCTGACAAATATGGAATTTTCTGCATAGCAGCTTCATGTGGATGCCCTAACCTTACATGCCACAAATCTGAACTCACTGCTCGCAAGGCTACAGCTTCAATTTCATCACTCATCTCATCTTCACTGACATCAGCATTCGATATACAAGCTACACTGTGATGAGGTTCCAACAAATACAACCCATTTGATTCTAGACTTGTAAACACGCACTCATCATTATACATACCTTTAGCACCTTCTTTGTTAAAGTGAACAAATACATCATTCTTGGCTAAGCGCCCAACTGAAATCAAATTGAATGCTAAATCTGGAACGTGCAAAACATTTCTCATCTCAAGCACATTACCACCACACTTATCAGATAATGCAAGTTTGACAATACCTTTTCCACTAACTGGGAGTTGCCCTTGTCCAATCTTAACATTGCCCTTACACTCTGAATAGGAGGAAAACAACTCTCTTTTAGACGTCATATGTTCTGACGCTGCCGAGTCAAGGTACCAAACATCAGAACTGTCCATTGACACCATTGCGAACACACTGATACAGGCTATAGTCTTCCCCGTTTTATTGGAATTTCCATTGTCGTCCCTTTTTCTATTATTTGATTTCATTTTGGTACAATCTTATGCCCAATGACCATACTCGTGACAGTTAAAACATTTAACTTCTGGACAAAACTTGCTAATATGCCCTAACCTCTGACATTTGTAACATTTAACACTATTACTATCACCACTTTTTCCACTCTGCACACTATTCTTCTTACTGTTTTTGCACACTAACTTGTCATTCTTGCCTTTCTTGGAGATGAGTGCACTTGATGCGGAAGTCTCCTGCGCGGCTTCTAACTGGGTCCGGCGTCGCTCCTCGTCTAGAAGTCGTCCTTTAACCTTCCGTGTTGTAAGATCCGGCTCCCTCAGTAGATTTTGTACGAAGGTCTCGTACTCCTCCATCGGTAGCCCGACTAGCAGGAAGTTGGCCATCATCTCGTCGTCGAATATTATGCCACCCCTGGCAATTTTTTTGTTCAATCTCTGGATACTGGCCGCATACTCTTGCATCGACATATTTGGGGTCTTCGAAATATTTGTCATTTTTTCAAGGACTGAAGTGCATTAAACTTGGTAGAAGAGACGTGAATTTCTTCCAGAATTTCCCAAGCATGCTTCGCTCTAATACAATCTTCCACATCTAACAAGAAATCATCCCCAACGGATTTGTATAATACCGACAAAGCTTTCCTATTTAAGCGTGCCTGATCCACATTCAACTCGTTCTCATCGAAGCCTGGTTCAATCGCCACCCAACAGTTCTTATCGATCATATGCGCCTTCACTCTCAGTTTCCAGGCGAAGTAGTTTCCATTTGCTAGCTTTGGAATGGAAACGATGTCTTTGTCATCTCCGTCAGCCATCTTGGTACTGTCGCTGTAACGTTCGCCGGTTCAGTCACAAACACTCACAATCTGTTTTTAAAATTCAGATTTCATCTCAATCTCAACAATCCGTAATTCACGCTCTGATCTACGTACTTCGCACTGCTCTGGGCTCACAACCTGTTGTTAACTAATCTTCAAGTTTCAGTGGAAATAACGAGAATAATTCCTTGCTCTCCACATTGTCAGTGTCGATTTAGACTAGACACTAGATCAGTGATCTTCAACTCGCGGCCCACCACGTAGATTTCAGCGGCCCGCAAAACGATTTAGTTTCAATAATTCATATTTGATGGTATTTCGATAGCCACAACAGTGTTATGTTCTTGTACCGATGATGAAAAGAACAGAGAGTTCGGGAGATTGCATCATTTTGTTGATTTTTAAATGTTATCATACTTCATAGGCCATAGTAGGGAATTTTGTAACCGGCGAAGCAACAATTATAATTTTTCGTGTATATCGGCGCATCACCATCCGATTCCATTTCCTACTTGTCACTAGGAGATAAGACGTACCCCCTCCCCCCCCCCCCCCCCAATTTTCGTTTCATTTCTTACTTGCTTCGTGATATTCATTATTTGGCTGCTCTGAAACCGTTGGGTACATTATCTTTAGGGAACTGGGATAGGGCCTATTTCAATCTGAATTGCATTGTGTTTTTTTCAATTTCAATTGCATTTTGTAAGTATTTTGAACCTCAATTGCATTTTGTACGTATTTTCGATCTCACTTGCATTTTGTAAGTATTTTGAATTTCAGTTGCATTTTGTATTTCGACGCTACATTGCATTTTGTACGTATTTTGAATCTAGCCTCCGTTTTGTGGGCCTTTTTCAATCATTGTTATCTTTTCGTTCTAAATTCCCTTTTGTAAGACCATATTGTGCGTTGTTTCCATCTGAGTTTCTCTTTGTACGTATTTTCCGTCTCACATAATTTCCGTTCTGGTTTCCATTTCATTCTCATTTTCGCTATCACCCAGATCATTAGGTAGGCCTCATAAAACAACAATTATCATCATCATCATACATGTTTTTTTTCTTTCTTTCTGTTAACCAAGAAACATTGCCCCTTTGGTATTTACATGTTTTGTGACAGATTAAGGGGATGCTAGATGAAGGAATTAGTGTACGACGGGACTGAAATAAATTCTGTAGAAGATGAATTTAAAAGATTTAATTAAATGTTGTAAATACTGTCAATTCAAATTACAGTACAGTAAGTATGTAGTTAGTTTTAGTTGTAAGTATGAAGTTAATTTGTTTATTAGATATATGTCATTGTTCTATTAGACTGTGGTGTGTGAGTGTGTCTGGTGAGGGTGCATGTGAGTGGGCCTGGTGACAGACTGTTTTAGTGGTAGTATTTGTTTGTTGGCGAAACTTTAGTATTTTTTTCGTTTGTAGAATTTTTGTATTTAACTATTAGTAGAAGGTTAGTATTTTGTAGTAGAACTGCTCTTTACTTATTCTGAAAGGGAGTAGCAGCCTTTCAGAATAAATCAATTCTTTACTAGTCTAATAGACGGTTAAGATATTGAACCCTTATTGATCTTCGATAAATAAGTATTCATATTTATTATTATTATTATTACGGCCCAGGCAGCACGTAAGGAAGTCGACTTGGATATTAGGGAGGCCAGCATTTCGTAACGATTGCAACAGAAGCTGAGCTAGTAGCTATTCCTGGGGGACGGCCAGAATTAGTCGAGTTCAAGGCTAAATTGTGCAACTACTGTACCAAAATTGGAGACATAAAGGAAGAATCACGAGGTCCTCTCAACGAACATACGATTGAATCAGCCAATCGCAAGAGACCAAGCCATGACCACGAGGTGGACGGCGTCAGTAGTAAAAAGCCCGCGGAAGTGTGTATCTAAGGAACCGCCGAACGGATTAATTTCCGCTCGGGTAATTTGAGACGTTGGATTTATTTGGAGAAGAATGACACTAGCTACATCTTTGTGAGACAAAAACTCTAGAAGTTTTTATCCGACTTTGCCCCACTCCACCGCCCTTGTCAGTTTCTCATAAATAGCTTGGCCTGACGCCAATTAAAGTCTATTCTTGTGGAGCCTTCAGAGGCATACTCCACGTCAGTTCGAAGTGTGAATTTTAAAGTCTATTCTTGTGGAGCCTTCAGAGGCATACTCCACGTCAGTTCGAAGTGTGAATTTTAAAGTCTTATCCTGTGGAGCCTTCAGAGGCATACTCCACGTCAGTTTGGACTGTGATTTTGACGCTCGAATTTATCTAAGTCATTATTTGGTGTAAAACGTGATTTTTACGCTCTAAATCAGTAAAGCTAATTCATTTTGTGAGCTTTGAGGAACTAAAGTCGCAGCGATCGCAGTATCAAATTTTAAAAGCTGTAATACATTTTATTATAAAATCAACTTTGTTGTGTGAACTAAACAGTAACATTCATTTCAAGACGACTAGTTCAACTTTAAGAGGGAAGTATCGTATCGCCCTAATTAGCGCTTACCAGGACCGAAGTCCATAGTACAGACGGAAATACCGGACGAGATAGCGACTGCTAGTGCAGCCAGGATTGTGAACTTGTTAACGAGCCAGTGGCGCGGACTCGAGATTGTATATTTTATGTATAAATTGTGTGTATTTTATGTATGTTTTTATAGTGCGTGTGTCCGATATAATTAGGGCCAGTCTTCGCTATTAATCGCAATAGGACAATTGTGGGTGAACTGAGTAGCCTGCAAGCGATTATAGATAGGCAAACATTTAATATTGAACTTTTCTGCCAAGGAGCCGAGGCCAAGATGAACAGCACGTGGTTTGAAGTTGGGATGAGCTTCAAGAAATCAGCACAGACGACTACTATGGAGAGCTAAATTGTCCATAGGGCAATGGGTTGAGGAGGATGTCCTTGGTCTACATGCAGAAGCGGTGATGTACAAAAATTGGATTATTTCAATTATGTAGTTAGATTTGGCCGGGGAACTTTGTAAATAGTCATGTTTTTCTTTCTTGTTGTTTTAGAGTTTTCTTGTACCGACACTATATGTTTAAATGTCCGTTGGCGCGTGGCCAAAGTGTTTGTTGATATTTTGTTTTTCTTTCTCGAGTCAAGTGTAATGTACGCGGCGTGCGTGCGTGATTTTTATCCTTGCAAATTGCGGAACCCGTTACATTCGATAAATGGTGCTTTATTAACGTTAATATTTGAAATAGGAATGGGAGGAAATGAGTGTAAAACATTTTGCTGAACAGGTTATTATTCATGTTAGGGTAGCCGAGTGCACCAACTTAAAAGTAATTGTAGAACACCTTCGTTCTAATTTTGATAGATTTTCTTGAGTCCTTTTCAGGTGACTAGTCACGGCATAGAACGATGGCGCCAGCATGTGGATATTATTTGTGTCTTTTATTTCAGGGTCTGTCAAAACCCATACGTGTGATTCAGTGTGTGATGATGTGTCTAGTGTATGTTGATTCTACGTGAGGAGGGGGTAGTTGTCCTACCGCCCTTATATATTTTTTGCTGCTATTGTATTTTTTTTTGAGATGGAAAGACAGAGTGCTCTTGGGAGACTGCTGATTCTTGTCCATATGTTATTCTGACACACACATGTATTATTGTGCTTTGGGGCACATTTCTTCGAGGTTCGACCCCATGTTCTGGGAGGTCGAGGTATTTTGACACGTGGGTTGACAGACATGCAGAGTTCCACAAACCGCCCGCTTTGCCTGTGACTTATATTTTGATAGGCAGTCCTTGTGTCCGACTGATCCCTGTAAGCTTTCATATAGCAAACCTGTTCATTGTGATGGTTAATTTTTAAGCCATAATTAATTGGGGAGTTCGCCATGTGTGTAACGGATTGTTGTAACTTGTATGGGTAAAAATATTGTGATTAACGTAAATGTTGGCTGTTTGCCTATTGCTTTGTTGATGACTCGATTCATGTAAATTTTTGTGTGTCACACCTGTGTGGTGTAGTGGTAGAGTATTTGTAAATTTTGACAGCGGTCATTTGAGTATTTTTCTATTGGTCACGTGTTAATGTACTTGTGTTGATTTTGTGTGAGAAGTCCTAAGTTTTTAGGCAGTAAATGTTGCTACGGCAATCTAAGTCCAATTTCACACGGAAATTTTGTGTTTGTTTATAGTAGATTTAGGAAGTGTCGGTTTAATTTAAGTAGTGTAGTTGTGTTCCCCCGTGTCGGTCTAGCTCTAGGATATGCGGATTCGGTGTTTGAAGGGTCATTCCGGATGATAACGAATCACGCATTCAAAGTACACATCGTGATGCATGTAGAACTGCATACGCATTTATATGGTCACTTTTGCATCTTTTATTTAAGGACACTTGGTCCAAGTAATTAATCTCTCCAGAGATATCGCCTAAGTTTTTGGCATTTTTATTAAATGGGAGTCAGTTGGGAGATTTTGTTGTTATTTGTTTATGTGTAAATATGGTGATTTGTTATTAAATTCAGTTGTTTTTTTAACCCTGGCTTCACTCTTTCCTGCATGTCATTTTGTTATATGTTACCCTGCAAGTTAATGAAGCGCCCTGACAGCAACTTACGAATTTGACCCGTTACGCCCCGAATCTGAGTCTCATATGCTTCTTTGCAAGGGTTCAATATTGATAATATAAGCCAACTAATGGCTACACTGCGTTCTGCTGCACGGCTGAAAGCAACGGGAAACTACAGCCGTAATGCTATTCCCGAGGATATGCACCTCTCTATGCATAATTACATGTGATGATGGCCTCCTCCCTTGTAAAATTTCAATCCGGAGGTAAACTAGTCCCCCGTTCGGATCTCCGGGTGGGGACTACTCGAGAGGGGGTTAACATCACAGAATTGACAAAGAGGAAATCTGAAATTCTACGGATCGGAGCGTGGAATGTTAGAAGTCTGCTAGGAAATGGAAAGTTAGAAAACTTAGAAAGGGAAATGGATAGGTTGAGGTTGGATTTGGTTGGGATTAGTGAAATGCGCTGGCAGGAAGAGCAGGACTTTTGGTCAGGAGACTATAGGGTCCTTAGCACTAAATCAAACAATGGCCAAGCAGGGGTTGGTCTCATATTGAGTAGGAAACTTGGACAGCGGGTGGAATATTATGAGCAATACAGTGAACGGATTATTGCAGCAAAAATCAATACTAAACCTACGTGCACCACAGTGGTACAAGTCTATATGCCTACCAGTCAAGCTGATGAGGAGGATGTTGAAAAGGTCTACGAAGAAATAGATGACATTCTGAGGTATATCAAAGGTGATGAAAATGTTATAATAATGGGAGATTGGAATGCTGTGGTAGGAAAAGGGAGAGAAGGGAAGATAGTAGGAGATTTCGGATTAGGTGAAAGGAATGATCGAGGAAGCAGGCTGATGGAATTCTGCACCGAACATGAGTTGGTCATAGCTAACACCTTGTTCGATAACCACAATAGAAGAATATACACATGGATGAGACCAGGAGATACAGGGCGTTACCAAATAGACTTCATTATGGTCAAGCAGAGGTTTCGAAACCAGATTTTGGATTGTAAAACATATCCTGGTGCTGACATAAACTCTGACCACAATCTGGTTGTAATGAAATGCAGATTAAAGTTGAAGAAACTGAAGAAAAGTCAAAAGCCAAAAAGGTGGGCAATAGACAGACTGAAAGTGAAGGATGTAAACGAAAGATTCAAGAAGAGTATAAAGGAAGGACTAATCAAAACCCCTAAACAAACTTCAATTGCAGACGAATGGGCACTTTTGAAGAATGAAATAACAAAATCCGCAGAAGAAAACATTGGTAGGAAAGAAAGAATAGGTAGAAAACCGTGGATCACTCAGGATATACTAGAATTGATGGATGAAAGGCGGAAACACAAGAATGTAAGAGATGAAAAGGGGAAAGCAGAATACAGACGTCTGAGAAATGAGGTTAACAAGAAGTGCAAGGAAGCGAAAGAAGAATGGTTGAAAGAGAAATGTGCAGGTATAGAAAATTGTCTGAAATTAGGAAAAGTAGACACAGCTTATCGAAGGATTAAGAATACTTTTGGGGAAAAGAAGACTAACACCCCGATTCTGTAACTTCACTCGTTAACAACCCACCAACATGGATACGACGGAATCGTAACCATAGGCATAACAACAAATGGCTAGCGAGGCTCAAAGTGGTATTCTGTAAGGCACCTTGTTATGACGCTTGTTACGAGTTCAGGATCAGGATTTCATAGCCATCTTCATAGTACGAAAGCTTTCCACTAGATGTCGGGTAAATCGATTGGCGCGGTATTTCAACGTATTTCATACCATTCGATATCGCAATTAGTTTGTATCATTTTTTAAAACTATTTCCTATGTTCCATATTGCCTTAATCCATACTTTCGCCTATTATGGTGTTTTATTTATCGTATGCATTGACCATTCATACGGATTACTTCAACCTGATAAGATAGGCTACACCTAACCCCATTTGCGAAAACATTTACGCTGTCTGTTCACATGAATATCTATTTCAGTTAGGGTTTACTTTAGCTATTGCCTTAATTAATACCTTATTTTATTTCGGAGTACTGGTATCTTATTTATAGTACGGTATTCAACGGATACTGTATTCCAGCAGATCATGGCAACCTTATACACCCAACTCCCTTCCGAAGATAAATTACATTGCCTGTCCGCATAAATATTCATTTTAGTTTAGTAGGAATCAAATAGTGTGTTGTCTGGTTTATTACAACATGAACTGTATCAGACACCTAAGTTAATATAAATGTTTTATGTGGCCAGTAAGCTATTGGGCAACATAGGCCTAATTGACTACTGAGAGCAGTTTAACACATGAACGACAATACCGTTAAGAATAGGTGTATAAATTTAGAATATTGTTCAAAAATCTCCAAGAATGAGGTATTAACTCTTTGGGCAGTAACACAATATAAGTTAATGGGGGAGGGGGGGGGGGGGCGATGGTCCAATCTAGTATGCCAGTTTTTCTTCACGGCAGGCCTAGTGTAGTGTTAATATGAAATCATCGGTTCTAGTCAGAACACCACATTGCTCCTCTGGCTGCAGCCAAGAAAGTCAAAGAGTGATTTAATGATCCATCGTAATACCAGCCTTCAATAATAAACCAGAGCAAGTGCCCTGCAGGTAAAACTGAGGTGGCAAGAGGTCCATGGAAATTGTAGGAAGCTAAGATCAGGATCATTTAGACTGCAGTTTAGTATTGTTCACCTTAAAGTTACTTCTCACATTAAGAACTTTGATTAGAAAGGAGTGGGGTATGGGTGCATTATGTGGATCTGTTGCACCTGGAATGATGCAGAGCAGCTCATGCCACTGGAACTAACCATAGAATCCATTACACCCGTCAATTTATAAGTCCAGGACTGTTGCGTATGATAGGTCTACATGTTAAGTTAAAAGTTTGCAAATTAGTAGAAAGAAAGTATCAGTAGGTCATTGATGTGCTTCTAACTCCTTATCCTAGAATAAAACTACATTCTACATTTTAGCAATATTTACCACTTAATGGAATTTATTCCAGTTTTCTTCAGATGATGTTATTTATTAGCCTTCTTTTAAATTCAATATATTCTACCTAGCCTAATCCCTTCGGCTCTATATGGCCCTAGGGAATGACAATCGCAATGACTCAATGCTCCTCCGAGATTCTACACAGAAGGGAGGAAGCACTCAACTACGAGTATGACCTTTGTTCCTTACACTCAATGTATTTTTACATGAAGGAAGGGCGAGAGAGAAAAGAGAGGTTTGTATCAGCACCATGCAGATTAAAAAATCTCTGGGGAGTAGGGGGCAGGGGTTGATCCATCCCTAGGCAACACCCTTCCCTAAATACTCCTACAAAGTTACTGGGAATGAGATTAAGACTAACTAAATTGAAATATTATGTGGATAACATAACTCTCACCTGATCACATACAGTAGTATGAAAAAGTCTACTTTCTAACTGCACAATCTTCATAAGGACATAAAGGAGGTAAACACAAACCTCGTGAATTAGGAGGAATGCCTACTGGTTCTGGTGGGATCAGTTGGTGTTAGGATTGCAGCAGTTCATGAAGCAAGGCTCAAATCATACACAATGTTTTCTTTAACAAATTATTATTCAAATAGAACACTTAATTTATAACATAAAATTAAACATTTGAAAATAAAGCAGTTTGAACAGCAATGCACCTGTGGAATGTGTCCCATTGTAGAGATAATCAAATTCAGTTTCTTTCTTCGTCTTCTCATTCAGACCAGGGCACTGGAAGGTGTATCACAGATTTTTTTGGCAGAGAATCCTGGAAAATTGAAAATCAATCCCTCATATTGTTATCAGTACTGTGACAAAAAAAAATATAAACAAATTTCTAGATTAATTTTGTATCATGACCTGGAGATGTGCTCGTGTAGCCTATATGCTACATTCTTAAACTCAAGTTAGCCATTATAATGTAACAAAACAATTTAAACCGGCTACATCCTTATGCGAAAACAAGAATAACTATTTTAAATAATAATGTTTTTCTTTTCTTTGAGGAGCAGTCTTGTGTAGTATTTTGCTAAATTTCCATGCTGGGAAGTGTCTGGAAATACTCTCAAGAAATGAGAAAACTGCCCTTCCTATACTACTGAGCAAGACCAATAAAAGCAATCACTTATCAGACTCAGTCGTCACAAATGGACAACACACTAAGGAAAGCCTAACCTCATGTCAACCATCTTCAGTTTACAGATTAATAATATCATTTATTACCCAGTCAGGCAGATGACCTTGATGTAGTCTGTCATTTCGATCACCACTAAAAATAAAATAAAGTTACCCAGCAAATAATACAAGTATACATTAATTTGGTAGACCAGCATATAAAAGCCTCCAAATGAACCTCGTATTTCGCATGATAGACCGGAGTTTGAGAGTCAGAGTAATAAAGTCGTTGACATAAGCGAACAGCTGACGTGTCATACCTCTCGTTAAGAATGCACTACCAAGTGCTTAGTCACAGAATGATGGTGCTGCATGTGATATGAAACGGCGATTCCCAAAGACTGTGTTCAGACGTTGTTGAACAGCCACTGCGAAGTGAGCCGTCACCCTATCGTGATGAAACCAAACACTGTTTAAGATTCCCAAATTTTGCAGCTGCGGAATGAGCCAGTCATTAGAACGATCAAAAAAATATGGTTCAAACAGATGCGTTTGTATCATGCCGGCCCAGATCATGACGTTAGGTGGGTTCGCTTGATTTCTTCAGCTGTGCAGAGATCATGGACGGACAAATATGATGTTTTAAATTCCTAAGATGTAAGTACAAATGTATATGTACTGACAATAGAAATAAATAATAATGAGTAGGGGTATACGGACTTCGTGCGCACACTGTAAGATTTTCATGCATTGTTTCGTCTTCTGGTGGACATAGCCAACTGATATTACTAACCACGGTCACTACAGCACCAGAGATATGTGTTAATATTTATTGCTCATTCAACGACGGCAGCCATGTTCGACAGTGCATGAGGTCTCTTCACCTGTTAATAAGACGCACACATTGACATCACCACAGGTTGGAGTTAACATTGTTCACGATTGGTCCATATTGACGAATGATAGTTTAAAATTTGAAATACACTTATGTTCCGTCTAGTCAATGTCCTAGGGCGTAAATAAACACACAAAAAAGTATTGACTAGACGGTAGATAAGTGTATTTCAAATTTTAAACTATCACCACAGTTGCCAACATCATTGGTTCGGCCACTGTCTTGGCAAACCAGTTTTTGTGTTTCCCCATTTGTTTCCACTCTGTGTGGTTGTACATATCTGTATTATTTGTCTTCATTGCATTTATTCATTGTCAGGTTGGTTTTGTTTATGTTGATTGGTTGTCGTGATTTATTTGTTTTGATTGCATGTAGTATTCCTACTGCCGTGTCTCCAGTAGGATATTTTGGCTTAGAAGGTAATTTTTGTATTCTTAAGTTGGCACATTGATTCATCTTTTACTTGGTTTTGAACTCTTTACTGTGATTGGCTGCTTTCGGCCTATCAGAGGCCTCTTACTGGTTTTTAAACTCTCTACTGTGATTGGCTGCTTCCAGCCTATCAGAGGCCTCCTTGCTGCTTGTAGCGACCAATCACAGGTTTCTTCTTCGTTGTTCTCTAAGTGTGTAGCCATGACAATGTTGTGCTTCAACGCTGGTTGTGATATATCAACGAACATCCAGCTAATCATTTCTATAATTGGTGCTATCTTCATAGTAACCGTGCTTAGCAATCATGTCCTATGCACATGATTCATATTTTGTTTGGGCAGTGACATTACGGTGATTTTCGATCTCATCAAACCATGCTTGATGTTGCTACGCGTCATGTCGACGAATTCTTCAATCCGCGGCGTCGGATAGTTTGTTGTAATGTGTTTACTTCTATCTTCATTTACTGCCTAACAATTTGTCTTCACGCGTATGAATAATGATGATGCTTCGTGTGATAAGTAATTCATCGTGTCTGGAAGCATGTTACAAGGCCAGGCATCATCACTAATGGAAGTTGACGCTGGGCTAAACTACTTTACTATTGTGACAATACCGTGCGATTGGCATATCCCGGTATTTGTATGACAGCAACTACTTTGACTTCCTGCGTTTCACACATAAGTTGTTTTATTAACAATTCATTTTGGGCTTACAATATCGGCGCATCACTGTAAGTTAGTCCTGGTTCGACGACACATTCTCGTTCCATGCGACCTGTTTTTTCATTATTTGTTGCAACTCCACTTGTGTTGCATATTTAAATTATATCATTCTTTGGAACCGCCGTGTATTGCATGCCGTTCTATGATGTACTGATCTGCAGCTACGTTCAAGACAATGTGTGTGTTTTAGGCTCAAGACTTAACGTGTGTCAACTCTATGCGAGTGCTTCTTCAATTCTGTAAATTTGTGCTAGTGTTTCTCATATGTTTATGTGCCACCTTTGAATATTTGTTTTATGTGTCACCTTTGAATATTTGTTTTATGTGCCACCTATTTGATAATATATCTTATTATTAGTTAGTGGTGGTGTTGTGTCCTATGCCTTCCTGGACCTCCTCATTTAGTGACAATAATATTGTCTGGTCCTCCACATGTTTGCTAAATTATTATGCGACCTTTTTATAAAGTCAACTCTTTTATCATTACATCTTTATCTAATGCTTTGGCCAATAAACCTTTATACATTGTCCACTATTACCAGAATACTCTTGGTGGGTTGTTGACTTCCCACGTTGGCCATTACATTGTTTGGTCCTCTCCGGGCCGGATATTGAGCTGTTTACTACATTGAATGAATTATTAAGCATTGTTTTGGCCATGTTGGGCCCTTGTTTCTTGCTATTTCACCAGGAAGGCCATAAATTAACATTGTATACGTTCCCATTAACTTCCCAAGGACACAATACAGTATTCTATGTTCAGATGTTTGTTTACAACTTAATCGAGACCATTGTCTCAGTGTTTATTTTTTGTGTTAGTTAAGTTGGTTGTGTTAGTTAGGTGTGCAACTCTGGTAATTACATCTAGGCGGGCAATCCTAAAGTCATTATGGATGATGCCCAAAAACG
Source organism: Meconema thalassinum (assembly GCA_946902985.2). NCBI lineage: Eukaryota > Metazoa > Arthropoda > Insecta > Orthoptera > Tettigoniidae > Meconema > Meconema thalassinum. Next base: position 594,303,434 of record OX336388.2, on the reverse strand, counting down.
ACTTTTAGTTAGGAAGCGTGCAGTCGCTAAGGGCATGCTTACCTCACAAGAAAAAGTAATTAGCAACTTTCAGGACATTACAGAAGAGCAATATCAAATGTTAGTGTTACGCAAACACAAATGCGAGGAAATTTATAAACAATTTAACGAAGCGCAAGTCGCTTTAGAGGATATTACAGACAATATCGACGAAGAAATAGCCGAACGTTGTGACTTCGAAGATAAATATTTTGAGTTGCTGGTTAAAATTAAACTACATTGTGACAATTTCAAAAAATCCAACACTACAGACAGTGATAACCCTTTGAATAATTTGCAGAGTGCACAATTTCCTACTGCTAACGTAGCTGCAGCGCATATAAAGTTGCCTGAAATTCAAATTCCGCAGTTCAGTGGCGACTTCACAGACTGGTTGAATTTCAGAGATAGCTTCAAGGCCATAGTAATTGATAACCATGCTCTTTCTGATATTGTTAAGTTCTACTACCTTAATTCTAGTCTTAGTGGTGAGGCCAAACTCCTCTTAAAGAACATTACTGTGTCAGATGATAACTTTACGGTTGCATGGAACTTGCTGACAACTCGATACAATAACATTAGGCTCATAGCGCACAACCATGTTACCAAGCTTTTCAAGCCCCCCGCATACGGTAATGATTCAGTGTCCTTGCGTGCCATCATCGACCACTTTGTTTCTCATGTCAATGCGTTAGAAGCTTTGGACTTTAACGGGGTTCCCCTTCAAGACTTGTTATTGTCACATTTTATATTGGAGCTACTAGATAATGATAGCATCCGTGAATGGGAGAATCATGTTGATTCTGGGAGAATTCCCACTCTCCAGGACTTGGTTAGCTTCTTAGAGAAAAAATGCAAGGTACTGGAAATAACTGAAAAGAATGTGTCCAGGCCTGCATTACATACTGCTGTAAACAAACTTAAAGCTGAAGGTCATTCGCCTCAGAAACCCATGTTAACTACTACCAAATCTCGTTGTACATATTGTAGGAGCATTGATCACCAATTGTCGAAATGTGGTACCTTTATCAAACTTTCGTCCACAGCCAAATGGGATTTTGTCAGGTCTCGAAAATTGTGTTATAATTGTTTGCGTAATTTCGAGCCTAATCATCAATGTTCGAAGTACTCTTGTAACACTTGTTCCCGAAAACACCATACTCTTCTTCACTATGAGCCCTCCAGTGGCACTAGTAATGATGCTTCTCAAGCTCATGCTAACGTGGTAAACACTAGTTGCAGTAGCGTCGCTCGTGACAATCAATTTTCAAGGACGCTATTACCCACTGCCAAGTTGAATATATTAGCTGGCAATGGCTTACGTGTACCTGTCACTGCACTACTTGACTCTGCATCAGATTGTAACTTAATTTCGTCACACTTAACTAAGAAATTAAGACTCCACACCAAACCTATGAAGGTACACATTCGCGGTGTTGGTCTAAATCAAAGCACTGCTACTGTTGTTGCTGATGTGAACGTTTTTGCCTGTGCTACTAATTGGTCTGCTAAGCTTGAATGTCTCGTGGTTCCCAATATTGCACTTGAGCTACCCGCTGCTGGTTTCGACATCTCTGAATGGAACATTCCATCACATATTGATTTAGCCGATCCTGATTTCAATTGCACTAAATCTATTGATCTTGTTCTTGGTGCAGAATATTTCTTTGACCTGTTATGTTCTGGTAAACTCATACCAGTTGGTGATTTGCCCATCATTCAAAATACCTCTGTGGGTTGGGTGTTTTCTGGGAGGCTGCCCAGTGCAAGCACCTCGCAACCATCGCACGTGGTATCAGCACTTACACTCTCACGCCCTCGTGTAGAACAACAGCTGGAAGCGTTTTGGAACGTTGAAGAAGTTGAAACCCCAGTGTTGTCTGTTGATGAATCCATATATGAAGAACACTTCGTTGCTACTACCACTCGCCAAGACGATGGTAGATTTGTGGTTAGACTCCCTCGCAAGGTGGACTCAGAGCCTCTAGGTGCCTCTCGCTACGCTACACTAAATCGTTTTCACTCTCTCGAAAGACGTTTGGCTCGTAACCATGAGTTAAGGTTAGAATACTCTGAATTCATGCATGAATATCTAGCCTTGAACCATATGCAAGTCGCCCCCCACCCGACTGATGGTGAAGTTTACTACATTCCACATCATCCTGTTTTCAAGCCGCACAGTACTTCTACAAAGCTCAGAGTGGTATTTGATGCTTCGATGGCTACTACGTCTGGGTGCTCCCTTAATGATACCTTGTTGGTGGGCCCTGTAATTCAGCAGGATTTGTTCTCTATTTTGCTTCGGTTCCGTACTCACTTGATAGCGTTTGCAGCTGATCTGAGTAAAATGTACAGACAGATTCTTGTAGATCACAAAGATCGTGACTTACAGAGAATATTTTGGAGAGACTCTCCTTCAGACCCAATAGTAGAATATCAATTAAACACTGTTACATATGGTACTGCCCCAGCTTCCTTCTTAGCCACTCGTGTGCTAAAGGAGCTCGCCCTCACTGATGGCACAGCCTTTCCAGCTGCCACTCAGATTGTTTTAAACGACTTCTATGTTGATGATTGTATCTCGGGATGTGATTCCGAGCATGACACAAGATTGTTGAGGGTCATAGCCTACTGTATTAGGTTTTTCTCTAATTGTAGAAATACCACTAGGATCAGTGGTCCACTCACTGCCATTGAAATTGATGTTGCACTACTTACACGTGTGAAAATGATTCAAGCTCAGTGCTACTCTACTGAACTTACTGCTCTAATGAAGAATGAGCAAGTGCCATCCACTTCCACCATCAGTAATTTGCACCCTTTGCTTCACTCTGATGGCACTATTCGTGTGGGAGGCCGTTTGGAATTGGCTGACCTTCCATTTGATACAAAACACCAGATGCTTTTGCCCAATGACCATCATTTCACTAAAGTCCTGGTCAGACATACCCATTTAAACTTGCTTCATGGTGGGGTCCAGGTTGTGATTGCGACTATCCGACAACGCTTCTGGATACCTTCACTACGAAAACTTGTTCGTAGCCTATCTCGCTCTTGTGTTACTTGCGTGCGCTACGCTGCACGTCCTTCTGAACAGTTAATGGGTCAACTCCCAGCTGTTCGCCTCCATCAAACCTTTCCCTTTAATCACGTTGGTGTTGATTACTGTGGTCCATTCACTATCAGGTACGGTGGCCCCAGGTCAAGGGTCTCGACTAAGGCTTACATCGCAATGTTCGTTTGTATGGTTACGAAGGCTGTGCACACTGAAGTCGTCACTTCCCTCTCCAGTCATGCTTTCATTGTAGCCTTTACTCGCTTCTGCAGTAGAAGGGGCGTTCCCGCTCAAGTGTATTCCGACAATGGTACCAACTTTCAAGGCGCACAGTCTGACCTTGCTGATCTTGGTTCGTTGCTCTCCTCTGCAGTATTTCAATCTGTTGTTCAAGATTCTACCTCATCGCTACTAATTCAGTGGCACTTCATTCCTCCTAGTTCTCCGCACTTTGGTGGAATTTGGGAGGCAAACATCAAATCTTTGAAATCTCATTTAATAAGAATCATGAAGGCTCAAGTACTTACGTATGAAGAATTGACCACTCTTGTGGTGCAAATTGAAGCCATTCTAAATTCTAGACCCATTTCGCCTATGACTGAGGATCCTACTGACTTGTGCTATCTCTCGCCAGGTCACTTTCTTGTTGGACGACCTTTGAATGCCTTGCCCATTCCTGACGCTTCTGAAGTGCCCATCAATAGGTTGTCTAGATGGCAATTACTTCAACAGATTATGACTTCATTGTGGCGTAAATGGTCCACAAATCATTTACTCTCCCTTCAACAACGTCGCAAGTGGAACCGTATGTCTCCTAACCTCAAGGTTGGCACGCTTGTGCTTATCATGGACGACAATGTTTCTCCTACTTACCGGCGACTTGGACGTATTCTTGAGGTTCATTGTGGTAAGGACGGCCTAGCTCGTGTGGTCTCTCTACATACCACCTCTGGACTCTTGAAACGTCCCATCGTCAAGGTGTCTCCCTTGTTGCCGCAGAACTAAACCCTCTTGTATTTTCATAAACAACCTACCTGTTGTTTCTGTGCGGGCAATATGGTTCGGCCACTGTCTTGGCAAACCAGTTTTTGTGTTTCCCCATTTGTTTCCACTCTGTGTGGTTGTACATATCTGTATTATTTGTCTTCATTGCATTTATTCATTGTCAGGTTGGTTTTGTTTATGTTGATTGGTTGTCGTGATTTATTTGTTTTGATTGCATGTAGTATTCCTACTGCCGTGTCTCCAGTAGGATATTTTGGCTTAGAAGGTAATTTTTGTATTCTTAAGTTGGCACATTGATTCATCTTTTACTTGGTTTTGAACTCTTTACTGTGATTGGCTGCTTTCGGCCTATCAGAGGCCTCTTACTGGTTTTTAAACTCTCTACTGTGATTGGCTGCTTCCAGCCTATCAGAGGCCTCCTTGCTGCTTGTAGCGACCAATCACAGGTTTCTTCTTCGTTGTTCTCTAAGTGTGTAGCCATGACAATGTTGTGCTTCAACGCTGGTTGTGATATATCAACGAACATCCAGCTAATCATTTCTATAATTGGTGCTATCTTCATAGTAACCGTGCTTAGCAATCATGTCCTATGCACATGATTCATATTTTGTTTGGGCAGTGACATTACGGTGATTTTCGATCTCATCAAACCATGCTTGATGTTGCTACGCGTCATGTCGACGAATTCTTCAATCCGCGGCGTCGGATAGTTTGTTGTAATGTGTTTACTTCTATCTTCATTTACTGCCTAACAATTTGTCTTCACGCGTATGAATAATGATGATGCTTCGTGTGATAAGTAATTCATCGTGTCTGGAAGCATGTTACAAGGCCAGGCATCATCACTAATGGAAGTTGACGCTGGGCTAAACTACTTTACTATTGTGACAATACCGTGCGATTGGCATATCCCGGTATTTGTATGACAGCAACTACTTTGACTTCCTGCGTTTCACACATAAGTTGTTTTATTAACAATTCATTTTGGGCTTACAGTATCGGCGCATCACTGTAAGTTAGTCCTGGTTCGACGACACATTCTCGTTCCATGCGACCTGTTTTTTCATTATTTGTTGCAACTCCACTTGTGTTGCATATTTAAATTATATCATTCTTTGGAACCGCCGTGTATTGCATGCCGTTCTATGATGTACTGATCTGCAGCTACGTTCAAGACAATGTGTGTGTCTTAGGCTCAAGACTTAACGTGTGTCAACTCTATGCGAGTGCTTCTTCAATTCTGTAAATTTGTGCTAGTGTTTCTCATATGTTTATGTGCCACCTTTGAATATTTGTTTTATGTGTCACCTTTGAATATTTGTTTTATGTGCCACCTATTTGATAATATATCTTATTATTAGTTAGTGGTGGTGTTGTGTCCTATGCCTTCCTGGACCTCCTCATTTAGTGACAATAATATTGTCTGGTCCTCCACATGTTTGCTAAATTATTATGCGACCTTTTTATAAAGTCAACTCTTTTATCATTACATCTTTATCTAATGCTTTGGCCAATAAACCTTTATACATTGTCCACTATTACCAGAATACTCTTGGTGGGTTGTTGACTTCCCACGTTGGCCATTACAATCATCATCATCATCTTGTACAGTTTCCAGCCGCAGGCTGGGTCTGTTTGGAACATAAGCCTCGCCACTTAGTTCTTTCTTCCCACCACCTCTCCGCTGTCACTCTGGTCCAGTCCTCGCCTCTCTTCTTGACACATTCCTCCACTCCTATCAGCCATCTATCTCTTGGTCGTTTCTTCTGCATCAGCATCTCATGTATCCTCTTGGGAATCTTCTTCTCATCCATTCTCTTCAAGTGTCCATACCACCTCAGTCTTGATGTCTCAATCCTACCTTGCAAGGGCTCCTCTTTCACCATTTCCCTGACCTTTTCATTCCTTACCCTGTCTCTTCTTGTTACTCCGATCCTACTTCGCAGGAACTTCATTTCACCTGCCTGTATTCTGCTTATGTCTCTTTTCTTCATTGTCCATGTTTCTGAAGCATAGGTCAGTATCGGGATATAGTAGCTTCTGTATAACACTTCCTTGCTTTTTTGTGGGACATCTTTATTCCACACTAAGCTCCTAATGCTTCTCAGAAATGCTTCTGCCTGTCTGCCATGTTCCGTAATCTCTTTGTCATTTCTCCCATTTTCCTCCACTATACTTCCCAAGTACTTGAGACTTTCCACCTTCTTCAGCTGTCCACCTCCAAGTGTTATCCCACTCATTGGTCTGTCCTTTTTCCTGGTCGTTAACAGGATCTCACATTTACTAATGTTGAACTTCCATCCGTATTCTCCCACTGTTTCTTCCCAAGCCTTCAGTTGCTCCCGAATTTCCTCCTCCTTGTTTCCGCAGACCATGAGATCATCTGCAAACACCATTGCTTTCATCTTATCTTCTCCTATCTTTCCTGCTATCCGTGTCATTACCTCATCCATAACCACAATAAAGAGAAGGGGTGACAGCGCACTACCCTGTTTCAGGCCACTCATTTGTCTGAACCAGTCTGTTCTTTCCCCTCCAACTTTCACACAACTCACACTTCCACAATACATCTCCTTCACTCTGCCTACAGTCTCTTTTTCCACTCCCATGTTTTCCATTGCTTTCCAAACCTTCTCCGTACACACACTATAGGCCTTTTCGATGTCCAGGAAGGCCATCAACAGATCCTTTCCAAATTCGTAGTGGTGTTCCTGGAGCTGTCTCACTGAAAATATGAGACCCACTGTTGATCTCCCAGGTCTGAATCCATACTGCTCCTCTCTCAATGTTCTCTCCACTTTGGCTCATATTCTACTTTCTAATATCTTTTCATATATCTTGGCACAGTGAGGTATGAGTGTGACTCCCCTGTAATTTCTGCACTCCTTTCTGAAATATTGGGACAATTAATCCTTTCTTCCAATCTTCTGGGGTCTTTTTCTCCTTCCATATCACCCTCATCACACGGTACAGCCACTGTTTCCCAACCTCCCCTGCTGCCTTCAGCATTTCAACACTCACTTCATCCACACCTGGTGCCCTTCCTCCTTTCATCTTGTCTATAGCAATTTCCAGTTCTCTCCAAGTCAGGTCCTTTTCCATTCCTGTGTTGTCTTCTCCATCTTCCAATACATTGTCTTCCTCCCTATGACCATTTGGATTCAGCAAATCCTCAAAGTACTCTTTCCACACTGTCTTGAGTGTCTCTTTGTTGTGTACCTCATTTCCGTTTTTGTCCATCATTACCACATCCTCTCGCAGACCTCTTCTCTTACTTTTGACCATCCCATAAAGTACTTTTTTATTTCCTCTGCTGTCTTCCTCCATCATCTCTGTCCACTTTACCATCCACTTCTTCCTCTCCTCTGCGACAATCTTGTTTGCTTCTTTCTTCTTTATCTTATAATCTTCCCTTGCCAGATCAGTTCTTTCCTGGAACCACACTCTGAAAGCCTTGTTCTTCCTTACCACAGCTTCTTTTACTCTCTCAGTCCACCATGGTGTCTCTTTACACCACTTTCTGTTGCTTGTTCTTCCACATACTGCCACTGCAGCTTCCACCATTGTGTTTTTGAATTGCTTCCATTCCTCTTCCCCTGTTTTAGGATTGTCTGTTGGCATCCTTTCCCTTATTATCTTCTGGAATTCTTCCTTGACTTCCTTTTCCTTGAGTTTCCATACTTTGATTCTCCTTTCCTGGTACTCTGTCCTCTTGCTATCCTTAACAACTGCCAGGTTCATTACAAGTATTCTGTGGTCGCTATCTAAGGCCTCTGATGGTATTACCTTTATATCTCTGACACTTCTCTTCATTTCCCAGTCGTACAGCATGTAATCTACCAAAGATTTCTTTGTTAAATCACTGCTGTACCACGTTACCTTGTGGCTTTCTTTCTTCCGGAACCAGGAGTTGCCTACCACTAAACCGTTTCTCTTGCAAAAATCCAGCAACTTTCTCCCTTCTTCATTCCTGCTACCCCATCCTTCTGCTCCCAATACATTTTCATATCCTTGCCTTTCACTTCCTTCATGTGCATTCAAATCTCCAACATGCCAACATGTGGGATACAAAATACACCACTCAGGTCTAGTCTGGATAGTGATTATTGATGCTCGATTACCCCACTGTGCATGACAGAAACCAGGTGTGTATATATGGCTAACGGATATCTAGCAATTATTGGTATAGGCAAAGCCCATTGGAGTGGATTTAAGAAATTTCACTCTCACAAAAAACACTAATTACAGCAGTGCACAACAAACATTACTGTGTGAGACAAAAACCAGGGGTGTATTCGTGTAAATGGCTAACGCAGCCCTCCACCTAATAATTATTGGCCAAGGCAAAAGCCATTGGTCTGCATTTTTTTTTTAAATACTATTACAAATTACTTTTATTGATCTAGAAAAGGCCTATGTTAACATCCCTAGAACAAAAGTTTGGGAAAGCTTAACAAATAGAGGGATAGGCAAGGAACTGAGAGACATGATAAAAGGAATGTGCATGGAGTGATCCAGTAGTGTGAAGACTAGAGTCGGGACATCGGAATGGTTTAAAATTGACACTCGACTAAAGCAAGGAAGTGTGGTGATGGATGACATCATGAAGGCAGCAATGAAAGAATATAGTAGGGCAAAGATGAAGGTAATGTTGTTTGCAGATGACGACGTGATCTGGGACGAGGATGAGAGGGAGGTACAAGAACAGTTAGATGTAATAAATGAAAAGATTGAGCAATGGGGATTGAAGATAAATGTGGAGAAAGAGTAAAACAGTGGTGATGAGTAGAGAAGAGAAAGAAGGAAAAGGAGTGATCAAAGTCGGAGATAAGGAATTGGAAGTAGTGAAACACTTCAAATACTTGGGAAGTGAACTGACTGAAGATGGAAGACTAGCTTTGGAAATTAGCAGAAGAATACAACTCGGGAGTGCTTTCTACCAACAGGTACGGGGACTAGTATGGAACAAGGATATACCAATTAAGGCTAAATAAGTTATGTACAAAGCATATTATGTTCCTATAATGACATCATCATCATCATTTCCCCTTATCCAGCTCCTGCCGGGTCGGGGTATTTATGGCACTTCTCCACTTTCCTCCTTCCTTCCACCATTCTTCTTCCACGATCTTGTCCCAGTCCAGATTTCTTTTTCTTACGCCGTTCTTCACTGAATCCATCCACCTTGTTCTAGGTCTTCCTCTTGGTCTCTTACCCTTGCACTTCGCCTCCAGCATCTGTCTTGGTATTCTATTTTCCTCCATCCTCTTTACATGTCCAAACCACCTTAGTTTATTCTTCTCAATTCTCTCATTTAGTTTTCCCATCCCCACTTCCTTCCTAACATCTTCATTCCTCACTCTGTCTTTCCTATCATACTTCTTAGGAATTTCATTTCACTGGCTTGGATTCTACTCTCTTGCCTGCTTGTCAGGGTCCAAGTCTCAGCTGCATAAGTTAATATGGGTACATAGTACACTTTATACATTACCTCCTTGCTTTTCCTTGGTACTTCCTTATCCCAAACAAGTTTTCTTACACTTTGATAGAATGCATTGCTCTGCTGTACCCTCCTGCCAATCTCCATGTCCAACCTACCAGTTTGCATCAATTCACTTCCTAGGTATTTGAACGTGTCCACAATTTCCAAACTCTGACTTCCAATTTTCACAGTGCCCTTTCCTTGTCTTTCCCCTCTTGTCATCACCATGGTCTTGCTTTTCTCTATACTGATTTTCAGGCCATACTTCTGAATATTTTCGTTCAGTGCATCTAGTTGTTTTTGCACTTCTTCGGTGTTCCTTCCCCAGACCACAATATCATCTGCAAATAACAGTAACTTCATTTCTTTATGTTCATATGCTTCCTTTGTTTCCTTTACTATTTCATCCATCACCATTATGAACAAGAGAGGTGACAGCACACTCCCGTCTTAGTCCATTCTTGTTCGTAAACCAATCTGTCTTTCCAACTGGGGTCAGTACCCTGCTAACACAGTTGTTGTACATTGCTTGCACCATTTCCAACATTTCTCTTCCCAGTCTCTTCTTAACCATGGTTTCCCATACCTTCTCTCTGGGGACACTATCATATGCCTTTTCTAGATCTATGAAAGTCATGATCAAATCCTCTCCATATTCCCAGTTCTTTTCCATCACCTGCCTCAAGCTAAAGATTGGGTCCACTGTGGATCTTCCACTCCTGAAGCCATACTGTTCCTCTTGCAACTCTCCTTCCACCTTTCTTCTCATTCTTCTTTCTAATATCCTTTCCAGTATTTTTACTATCTGTGATATGAGGGTGATCCCTCTATAGTTATCACACACCTTCTTGTCCCCCTTCTTAAACACTGGTATTATTAGCCCTTTCTTCCAGTCTTCTGGTACACATTTCCATTTCCACACACACTTTAGCAGTCGATACAGCCATTGCATACCAACAGGTCCAGCAGCCTTTATCATTTCTACACTGACTTCATCCACCCCTGTTGCTTTTCCCATCTTCATTTTCTGTACTGCTAATTCCACCTCCAGCATTGTTACATCATCTTCTGTTATAGAGTCGTCAGGTTGTGTCACTTCCATCTCACCAGTACCATTGCTCACATTCAAAAGCTTATCGAAATACTCCTTCCATCGTCCCTTTATCTCTTCTGGGTGTGTTAACAACTCTCCATCTTCCTTTTTCACTAGCTTTGTAGTAACTCTTTCTTTCCTCTTACTTCTTAGAAGCCCATACAGCATCCTTTTACTGCCACTTACATCTGTTTCCATTCTTCGTGTAAATTCTTCCCAACTTTTCTTCTTTTCTTCTCCTACCACTTTCTTACACCTCCGTTTGCTGTCGTGATACTTCCTTTTGCTTTCTTCTGTTTGATCTCGGTTCCATTCTTTCCATGCAGACTTCTTTTCTTTCACTGCTTTCCTCACTTCCTCATTCCACCATGGTGTCTCCTTCTCTTTCACTCTTGTTGACGTCCTACCACAAGCACTCTCTGCTGCACCAACAAATGCCTTTTTAAAGTGAGACCATTCCTCTTCTATGTTTTCCACTTCAGTAACTGGGATTTGTTGCTTCAATCTCTCCTGAAAATCTTCCTGTACAGTTTTGTCTTTCAATTTCCATACTTTTATTTTACTTTCTCTGATCTCCTTTAGGTTTTCCAATTTTTCCCATCTAAATTTTGCCACCACAGCTCTATGGTCCCCATCAAATGCTTCTCCTGGTAAAGCTGTCACATCTATCAGCTTTCTGCGATTAGTCCTTTCCACCAGAAAGTAGTCAATTACTGATTTTATTCTTCTATCGCCCCAACCATATCTCGTAATTTTCCTGCTGTTTTTCTTCCGAAACCATGAATTACCCACTATCAGTCCATTCCTTTCACAAAAGTTTACAAGTTCCTCTCCTTCCCGGTTCTTTTTCCCATATCCATATGGTCCAATGACTTCTTCCTTTCCTTGTCTCTCGTTTCCAACTTGTGCATTCATATCTCCCATGATCACCACTTCTACATCTGAAATTACTCTTTCTACATCCTCCAGGAATACTTCGATATCTTCTTCTCTGTTTCCAGTCTGTGGTGCATACACTTGTATGAAGTCCATCACGTCATTTTTCATCTTCATTCTAATTTTCATTATTCTGTCACTCACACACTCGACCACTTCAACATACTCCTCCAGTTGTTTCGAGGTTATCAGTCCCACGCCATTTTTGGCCTCTTGGCCACCACTCCAGTATAATGTATATCCTTTCCTCAATTTCTTCCTTCCTTTACCTTTCCATTTCACTTCACTCAGCCCCATCAATCCAACATTCTCCCTCTCCATGAAGTCTACCACCTCCTCCACCTTGCCTGTCAGGGTCATGACATTCATGATTCCCACTTTCGTTTCGGTTACTGGTCGCCCATTTCTCACAGTTCCCCCAGTACCAAAAGAACTGCGCGTCGCCTGCAGGGTACGCCCTAACCTTTTCCGATTCATTCGAAGTGCCATTTCCATTTTAGGCTATTATTGGGGGTTTGCCTGTTCCTCTATCGGGCGCGTCCCAGGTGGCGGATAGGGGGGCTCGCCGGACTTGTCCGGAGGGTTTGAGGGAAATAAAATACCTCTCGCGGACCAAAAACAGGCCCCTTGCCAGGGTTATGGTGAAGTTAGGTTAGGCCTAGCAAGCCAGTAGTGGATATGAAACTGCTTTTAAAACGGGAACGGGCCTCGGAAAGGACAGATCTAAAGGAAGCAGACCTGGCTATGGAAATGGACTACGAATCGGAACTTTGAATATAACAACATTGACGGGAAGAGTGGAGGAGATTGTGGATATGATGGAGAGGAGAAAACTGGATGTACTCGGACTGGCAGAGACTAGATGGAGAGGGGAAGGAAGAAAAGAACTGAGAAATGGCTTGCAGCTATACTGGATAGGAAATGAGGAGGGGAAGAGAAATGGAGTGGGAATGGTGGTGAGAGAAGGGCTGAGGGAGGAAGTAAAGAGGGTAAGTGATAGAATAATTAGAGCCAGAATCACAGTGAAAGGTAGAAACCTGGACATTCTGCAAGTCTATGCACCACAGGTGGGATGCACAGAAGGCGAGAAGGACGAGTTTGAAGAGGAGTTGCAGAAGCAGTTAGCGGGGAGAGACCTGATAGTCATGGGAGACCTAAATGCCCATGTCGGAACTGATAGAAGAGGTTTTGAGGAAGTGATTGGTGGTGAAGGATGGGGAAACAGGAATAAGGAAGGAGAGAGATTGTTGGAACTGTGCAAGATAAATGGGCTAATGGTTGGAAACACATGGTACAAGAAGAGAGAGAGCCATAAAATTACTTGGTACAGCAGGGATTTGACTAGGAAATCAGTGGTGGACTATATTCTATGCGGGAAGGAGACAAAGAAGAGTATCACGGATATAAGGGTAATACCTTCAGAAGCCCTGGACAGTGACCACCGTCTGCTGGTCGCCAAGGTGAGAGGACTGAAGGAAAAGAGGAGAACTGAGAACCAAGAAAGAAGAATAAGGACATGGAAGCTGAAGGAGGATGGAAATAAGGAGAAGTTCCAGATATTAGTGAGGAACAAATTACCGAAGGATGATCCGAAAACAGGTGAAGAAGAATGGAATAGGTTCAAGGACGTATTGGTAGAAGCAGCGGAAGTCGTGTGTGGCAGAACTAGTGGAAAGAAAAGGTGGAAGGAAACACCATGGTGGAACCCCAGAACTAAGGAAGCAGTGAAAAAGAAAAATGAAGCATTCAGGAAATGGTTCCAACAGAGGACAGACAGAACAAGAGAAGAATACCAAGAGCGGAAGAAAGAAGCAGGAGAAGTAGTGAAGGAAGAGAAAAAGAAATGGCTGGAGAAATGGACAGAAATGATGGAGGAGGACTGTGATGGCAGTAAGAAAGTGTTGTATGGAATGATAAAGGCAAAGAGAAGAGATACAGGGGAAAATGTCAGAATGGTGGACAGGAATGGAAAGGAGGTCGAAAATATGGAAGAAGTAAAGGTTATCTGGAGAGAATACTTCAAGGAACTCCTAAATCCAACTAAAACCAGCGTAGTGGACATTGTGGAGGAAGAAACAGACAGTGACCAAGACATTTCAGAGAAGGAATTGACATGGAAAGAAGTGGAGGAAGCATTAAGGAAGATGAAAGGGGGAAAGGCACCGGGAATAGACGAAGTGAGTGTGGAGATGGTGAGAGCAGCAGGGGTGATAGGAACCCAGTGGCTCTTTCGAGTAATGAAAGTGATATGGAGGGAGAAGAAAATACCAGAGGACTGGAAAAGAGGGATAATAATACCCATATTTAAAAAGGGAAGTAGGAAGGAATGCAAGAACTACAGGGGAATTACACTCATGTGCCACTGCGCCAAAATATTTGAGAAGGTACTGGAGAGAAGAATTCGGACAGAAGTTGAAGATGGGCTGAGGGAAGAACAGTATGGATTCAGGCCAGGAAGATCAACAGTTGACCTCATCTTTGCAGTAAGACAGCTACAAGAACACCATTATGAATATGGGAAAGATCTGGTGATGACCTTCTTGGATATTGAGAAAGCATATGATAGTATTAATAGAAACAAGGTATGGGAAGCAATGAGAGCAAAAGCAGTGAACAAGGAGACAGTGGCAAGAGTGAAAGCAATGTACGAGGGAAGCAAAAGCTGTGTAAAGGTGGGAAGAGAGAGAACGGAATGGTTTCAACTGGAGAGTGGTCTGAAACAGGGAAGTGCCCTCTCACCCCTGTTATTTATAGTGGTGATGGATGAAATCATACGAAAAGTGGTAAATAGCATTGGGGAAAGGAAAATGAAGGCAATGTTGTTTGCTGATGACCTTCTGGTATGGGGAGAGGATGAGCAAGAAGTACAAGAGCAATTAGATGAGTGGGAGAAGGTAGTGTTATCATATGGGATGAAGTTCTCAGCACAAAAGAGTGAAGTGGTCATCACAACGAGGAAGAAGAACAGACTGGATATGGGCATAACACTTGGAGGACAGCAGTTGCAGAAAGTAGAATGCTTCAAGTACTTGGGAAGCATAATTGAAGAAAAGGGAGGCAATAGGATGGAAATAAATGAGAGGGGAAGGTGCGCAGATGGATTTTTCAAGAGTGTTAGGGGGATGATATGGAATAAGGATGTACCACAAAAATGTAAAGGAATCATCTACAAGACCTACTTTGTGCCAATTTTGACATATGGTTCAGAAACATGGGTGATGAAGGAAAGGGACAAGAATAAAATACGAGCAGTGGAGATGAAGTTCCAGAGGAGTAGGGTAGGAGTGACAAGAATGGACAGAGTAAGGAATGAGAGAGTCAGGGAGATGGTAAGAGAGGAACCATTGCAAAATGGAATAGAGCGATCTAGGCTACAATGGTATGGACATGTGAGGAGGATGCAAGAGGAGAGGATACCGAAGAAGATGTTTGGAATGGAAATGACGGGAAGGAGGTCAAGGGGAAGACCAAGGGACAGATGGGCAAAAGGAGTTAAGAAGAGTGTGGAGGAAAGAGGAGTGTGCTGGGACACAGTAAATGACGAGAGATGGTGGATGGACAGGAAACGATGGAGAGGCTTATGTTCCAAGCAGACCCGACCAGCGGTTGGAAACTGCTCAAGATGATGATGATGATTACGATGGGGTCGCCACTCCCAAAGGCATTTTATGAAGCTACTGCCAGCTATTATACAGGCCGCCCATAACATGGGAAACAGACGCCCTTGCAGCCGTCCCTAACCTGGGAAACAGACGCTGCCGATTGATGCTGTACTCCTACTATTCCCTGAGTACTGGGTTGCCTCTTCCGCAATCTCCACCGTTCCGAAGTCCATCTTCTCCGCTGCAGATTCCGTTGAGGTCTTCGCACGTAACCCTGTGCACGGGGCCTATGTTATACCCCATAGGACTGGGTCCTCACCAGAACTTAGCCGGTACTGTAGTTCCATGGTATATTACAGTACCGTTGCCCACCCCCGTGACGTGGACGCGCCTGGCAAGAGTTATCCATGTAGCCAATTAAAATTGCCTCATGGACCGGGTTAAGGAGCTGTCTAAATCCAGCCTCCAAGGCCCTATAATGACATATGCAGTAGAAACTTGGACAATGACTAAGAGGGATTAGAGCAGAGTACAAGCAGATGAGATTCCTGAGACGTAGGGTCCAGAAAACAAGGAGGGACAGAGTGAGAAATGAAGATATACGGAAAGAACTGGGAGTACAGAAACTAATTGACAAACTGGAGCAAAACAGATTGAGATGGTTTGGACATGTCAAACGGATGAATGAAGTAAGGCTACCAAGACGAACACTGGAACGACGGACGACAGGGAAGAGAGGACGAGGAAGACCAAGAATGCGTTGGATGGACTCGGTGGAGAATAGTATTAGAAAACTGAACGTGGATTGGAACACTGTGACGGAAGAGGAATGGTGGAACAACAGAACAAAGTGGAGAGGAACCACCCACCCAGTGTCAACTGGAAAAGGGGAAATGAAGATGATGATGACTATTACAAAACGCACCATACAGATTCCGGCATTTAGCTGTACACTTGACTTTGAGAGCTCAGCGGTAGGAGAGAAAAGGTATTTTAGCTTAATTTCAGACGCTACTTGATGCCGAGCAATTTTGCCCTTTAAAATAAGGTGTAATATTGCGTATTTTGCACCACATAACACATGACCCAGGTATGCAAATTTCCTACATTTGGTGGTAATCATCAGCTCCCACTTAGAATTTGGTCTCCGCAGTACCAGCTCATTAGAGATGTGAATAGAGTAGATTAGGGGGGAGGGCTAATGACCTTGTAGTTTCACCCCTTAAAACAACAATAACTATCACTGCTACACAATAAAAATACTGTGAAATATCACTAATATACTGTCAAATTTCACTAATATTGCTTAAATGAAGGTTTTTATTTGTAACTTGGTCAACGACGGCAGATGTTTGTGGCCGACAAATTGACGTCATATTACATTGCCAACATGTCCGATACAAAATGCACCACATGACACCTTTGTAATTATGCGAAAAAAGAACTCCAATACCATCACGTCATCAAGGTAACTAAGAATTCCCCTAAACGCCAGTGCATCGCAAGACCTTATTGGTCTAGGCGAAAACCATTGTTCTGCCGGATGCGATATAGTATCGAATGCGTATGGTTGGCAATACTGTACATCGTGCTAAAAATGGCAGAGACAGCTGGAATTTCATCTATATAAGTCGTGATCCTATTTGGGATGGCTGGGTGGGTTACAGAGAGCGGAGAAGTAAACATCTATTACTATATTGTCTCAAGATACCATTACTGCAGGTACCGTATTTTGACTAATTTCAGTAGTTTAAGAATTTTTTACTTCGGTTCAGGTAAACTCCACTCTTGGAAAGCTTTACGCCTCGCTGCATGTCGTTAGTTCTCAAATGATAACACAATGAAATGAAGAAAATGTTGTGATTTTTCTTTCTCATCGGATCCATTTAGATGACCGAGCTGTGTCATACCAGGTTATTAAAACTGTGAGAAACTACATGTATCCTAGGGTGACCAGATCCAGTACTGTAAAATAGAGGACAACAAAGGGAAAAATTGAGGACATTAAGGGAAAAAAGAGGACAAATCTAAAAGTAATAAACCATATAAGATACGAAAAAAGCTTGTCTATAGTTTGCGAACTGCCGCAGACTTGTACACTTTTTTAGTGTTTATTTGAAGAAATGTGGCTATCCATATCTTGAGAACCTACGAAATTAAATGAAAATTTTATGTAAATAACGCTTTTCTAATATTTGTAATTTATTAACTAAAACAATAAATTATAGAACTTACCATGATTTGCTACCGAGACGAAAGTTGCAGTTGGGCAAATTTTACATTCTTCCTCAAAATCATTACGTCCAAGCTTGAAAGCAGGATATTTGGTTTTCAAAGCATCTGTAAACTTGCACTTTCATTTAGGCATCTTGAATGCGAGCAAATTTTAAACTGGCAAACACACAACCACGCCACAGGACTGCCATTCAACGGAGCACAAACAGAGAAACACATTACCAAACCCAGCGTAGACCAGAAACAATAATAGTAGTGCGGCACATCAGTAAAAAAATGAAACTATTGCCATGGCGCCAATATAAACTGCGAAAAACTAAAACATACATACATACATTCATACGATAATATAGTAAATTAATAAAAAGGAGGACATTTAGACAATTTTAGAAATTGTTCGCGGACAGAGGACAGAGACGTAAATTTGAGGACATGTCCGCGAAAAAGAGGACGTCTGGTCACCCTAATGTATCCAGTGCTAAGGTTTTAGTTTCCAGCAGAAGCATGCAATGTAATCTTTTACATGAGAGTCCTCCCTTCGCAATGACAACTTGCCAAGCAGACTGACCACAAACTTTAGTTCATTTGGGGTCTGATATTATTTCTTATTTCTTCCCTACACTGTTAATCGACTGCATGCATTACATGTAACATTAACTTCCCTCATTAGTTCAATATGAAAGCATAGTACAATACTGGTACTCTTTATGTTCCAGCCTGCCTACTAAGGCTATTTGCCAAGGTCTTAAATGATATCCTGTAGTTTATATACTTATGGGATCAGGACTGAATGCTTTGACACTACCAGTTCTGACGATTGGAATAACAATTCTTCTCATTCTCTTAGGTAAATGAGTTAATTTCAGTTTGTGAAAGTCCATTATGATGATCATGTTGTCATGTCCCTTCACCACAATTAAGTTAATTATAATTTACCAATGGCATAGGCCAAGGCCGTGAAGTAATGTGAACATTTGCAGCCTTAATTTAAATAATTAAAAGCACAATTACCGCACATTAGGTAGGTATTCGTCTTCAAACTTCTGACAGCAATTATTTTCATAACCTAGATACAAGCTTGGAGGACTACTGACTACAAGCTTCCGCAAATATGATTCGAATTCTACAATTAAAATGAAAGCTAATTATTTCCAAAGTAGTAAAATAGCACTTAAGTTTCTTCCCCATCAAATAATCGTTTTAGATCGTTTACGGCATCTGAAAACAAAAATAAAAGTGTAAGTTAATAACATTACTTGGGACGACATTATTCATATTAAGTATACTATTTATCATAATCGTCAAAGAAAGATATTTGCACAACTTGAAGAATCAAAAATATATTGTTTTGTACTTACTGTTGAGAAAATTGAAAATGGTAAGGTTGGTAACGTTTCATTCCTATGTACAAAACTCTTTGGTTTTACTATTCTGTGAATTGGTGTTAACATATTTGTTTGTGAATAAAAGTTGGTTATGAAAATGTTAGAATCTCAATTGGCAACTCAAACTAACACTTGGGGCGCTGCGGTCGGTCTGAATAAGTAGGGTTTAAAATCCTCAATAACACGCGTTAGATATGGAACACTTTTTATTTTTCGGTTATAATCAGTAAATATGGTCTCTAAAGTAATGACAGTGTTATTTTTAATTGTATATATGTATAACTGTGCGATACACGTGATCTAATTTGTGTGTTTCACTGGATTTTTTGGTGTAATTTGCATATTATCAAGCATCAGTTTTTATGGGTGATGTAGATCAGCTGATTCAAATTTACACAGGGCTACACTTCGGACATTATTTCTGTACTATTATGCGCAATATAATGTAAATGTCGATCCTGAGTCAACGCCGAGGACATTCAAATAGAGAAATACGGTACATAAACAAATAAATAACACACCGAAGCTGTGCTACTTTTATCATTCCGAGACTAGCATCCACGCAAACCAGACGCCACTGTTCCAAGCTCCGACTTATATCGTGAATTGATGTCAAACTGATGATCCTCCTGCCTTTCCGCCAAGCCTACACCACGTAATCGCTAAGTTCTTCGATATTCGAGCTATTCCACTACGAGTCATATAGGCCTAATTTGCCTCCCCGTGGGCACTGTAGAATGAGTGATTCCGCTACCATTCAAATATTCAACACCAAACCCACCTATTAACCATCCAAATCAAGCAATTCCTGTCGCCCCCCGAGTTTCAATACAAGTTAAACTCATCCCTTCTCCCTACCAAGCAGCCAATAATTAATTATTTAATTAATTATTCAAGTAACTTCAATCTTACCAGCGCGCCCAGCGTAACAGCTGTTTTTAAACTGAATAACCTTCGCTGGCTTTACGTCGCAGGTCTTCTGTCTGTCTACCTCGACAAGTGTTAGATCCTTCCCGGTGTGGAAAGGTATTATTATTAGGTATTAGGTATTATTAGGTATCATCACATTTCGGCTATTGCTATTTGCATCGTTTGGAAAGTGATGAAAACGTATGTCCGCAGCCCTCTTATACATCGACTTACAACCGTAAACTGAGCAATACACTTTGCTTTTAATCATTTTTCACTCTATCAACGAGTAAAACTTATTACTTATGTATAAAGACACGAACAATTTACCACGATCTGTTTACCAATACATGAAACCATATACAAACAGTCACCACGTGACAAATGTACCCTACTTGGTAAGTTTCTCATTTTTACCGCTAGATGTCATATCAGATAGCTGGAGTTGCCAATAAAGTGTTCCAGATAATGTGTAGTTACAACTAAAATAACAAATGGCGACCTTGACACGACTTTAACAAGCGTGTATAAACTTTGTTGAGTTACAATTTGATAGTAGCGAGTATAACTGTGCCTGTATAATCCAGTATACCGTATCCTGTTGCTTACATCCGTAGTCCGTAATTATGGCGGGTACACAAATAACTAAGAGGAGAGCGGTTATCCGCACATTGTTCACGAAAGCTTGCAGTGCTTTAGACGAACTACTGACGCAGAGAGATGCAGATTTACAATTAATAAGTGCACGTTTATTAGTGCTCGAAGAAAGAAGACACGAGTTATCGGAGCTGGACAGTCAGATTTGTGAAAACATCTGTGCTGAAACAAAGGAAGAGGAGATCGAAGAAGTACTGATGGCGGAAATGGAGAAAGCAGAGGAGTATACCTTACGTTACCACAGCATTAAAGGTAAGGCCTCTGATCTGATAACAAGGAATAGCGCTGCTCATACTTCATCTAGTTGTGTTGGCGATCGTTCGGGAAACGAAATATCTCTTCGCCTACCGAAATTAGAATTGAATAAGTATGACGGGGAAATAGCCGGTTGGATATCATTCTGGTCACAGTTCTCACAAATTGACGAGTGTCAGTCGTTAAGTAAGGAGGAAAAATTTCAGTACTTGATTCAAGCCACGAAAGAGAACTCTCGAGCACGCGCGGTTGTTGTGAGTTTCCCTCCCTCAGGCGAAAATTACGGAAAGGCCATTCAAACACTTAAGGACAGATTTGGACGTAATGATCTCCTTATCGAGTATTATGTACGGGAACTACTGAGTTTAGTTATGGAAAGGAAGACGGTCAAGATCAGTATTTTGTATGACAAACTAGAAACTCAATTACGGGCACTAGAGTCATTAAATGTGTTCTCGAATAATTATGCCGCATTATTGTTTCCGCTAATAGAATCGTGTCTGCCCGCAGACATACTGAAGATGTGGCAACGTTCCAATGAACCCAATAGGACACTGAAGGAACAGATGGATAATTTAATGTTGTTTTTGAAGAGAGAAGTAGAAGGGGAGGAGAGAGTTGCAATGGCAAATAATCAGTCCCTTTCCTACAACCAGGCTAAGAGTCCAGGAAAATCGCATGATATGGACAAAGTTAATTTTGCTTCTGCGATCGATCTTGCCAGTCTGAGCATTGAATCTGACACTCAGAAGTGTGTATTTTGTAAAGGGGTGAATCATTGTTCCACAGAATGTCTCCATGCACAAAAAATGTCCCTTGAAAACCGAAAAGATGTTCTGTATAAAGATAAGCGCTGTTTTTCTTGTACCAAAGCAGGCCATTCTGCACAGCAGTGTCGAGCACGATGTGTTATTTGTCGTGGACGACATGTACCATTATTATGTCCAGCTGTTCAGAAGTATCAAGCAGAAGAGAAAGGTTGTGTTGAGGGGAAGAATTCTGAGATCAAAAGAGAAGAGGTTTCCTTGTTTAATACTTCATCTATTGACAGCAATTTGTCAGTTAGCTCTCAAACGGAGGTCTATCTCCAGACTCTGTTAGTTTACGTTAAGAATGGTGACAAAATCAGGAAGGCCAGGTTACTGATAGACAGTGGATCCCAACGTTCGTATATTTCTAGTAGTTTGGCTGAAGAAATGAACTACTCTCCGATTGGGGAAGAGAGCATTATCCACTCTCTTTTTGGTGGTAAGCCAACAGGGGTAGTTAAGCACCGATTTTACAAGGTGCACTTACTCAGCTTGAATAACGACTTTGCATGCAATTTCGTAGCGTTAGACCAAAGGACAATTACAGCTTCGATTCCATCAGTAGAAGTCAGGAAAGAAGTGAGGGAAGAATTACTAAGAGAACACATTCCGATGTGCAGAGATTCTGTAGCTCCTATTGACATCTTGATAGGTTCTGACATTGCGGGAAAGTTGTGGACAGGTAAAATTAAGACTCTACCTTCTGGACTGGTAGCCATTGAAACCTGTTTAGGATGGACGGTAACGGGGAAGAAGAAGGTAGTAGACACCGTGGGAAAAAAGGAGCTAGCGAAGCATGCAAGTATTGCGAATGCAGTCACTGCACTCAGTATTACTCAGCTACCCGTATCTGATCTGTGGAAAATGGAGACCATTGGGATAACCGATCCTGTAGAGAACACCACAAAGGAGGAGAAGAGGATGTCAGCACTGAGGTATTTCAAAAATACGGTTGCTTTTGTAGATGGCAGATACGAGGTACGTCTTCCATCGGGGAGAGATGCTCCAGACCTTCCAACCAATCGAGGGATTGCAGAAGGCAGATTGATTCGAATGACCCGAAAATTAAAGGCAAAGCCTGGTCTCTATGAAGAATATGACACTATTTTACGAGATTGGGTGAAAGAAGGCATTGTGGAAATGGCGAGGGATCTATCTACTGGACACTATCTTCCTCACCGTCCAGTGCTGAAGGAAAATAGTACAACTACGAAAGTGCGTCCCGTGTTCGACGCATCGGCGAAGGAGAGAGGTTTGCCATCACTGAACGACTGCCTTGAAGAAGGACCTAACCTTATTGAAATCATACCCGAACTACTCTTGAGGTTTCGGCAACGAAAGATAGGCATCACAGCTGATATCAAGAAGGCATTTTTACAGATAAGTGTACACCCAGAGGAGAGAGACTACCTGAAGTTCCTGTGGTATGGTAATAATAGTGAGAAAGACCTACAAGTCCTTCGTCATGCCAGAGTGGTGTTCGGTGTTACCAGTAGCCCGTTTCTTCTTGGAGCAGTAATTGGCTACCACCTGGAAAAATATATGGAATCAACTGATCCAAAGGAGGCTAAAATTGCATCATCATTGAAGAACAATTTTTATGTTGACAATCTGGTGACAAGCCTCGATCGAGCAGAAGAAGTTGAGGAATTCGTTTACCTTTCAAGGACTATCATGGCGAGGGCCGGGTTCGACCTTCGGCGATGGGAGTCAACCGGAGACGGATCTTCTCAGGAGTCTTCACTGCTTGGCATTAGGTGGAATCGCCAAGACGATACTCTGAAGATCAATATGGATTGGTGGGAGAGATCGTGTGAAATAGGAGATTTGACGAAGAGGACTATTCTTTCAATAATCCACCGCATTTTCGATCCGATTGGACTAACCATTCCAGTAACGATTAGGCTGAAACTGTTAATTCAAGAGTTATGGACCAGAAAGTTGGGATGGGACGAGCCTATCGACAAAGATACTCGACGGCGGTTGGAGAAGTGGCTAAAGGACTTGCCTCACTTAAGAGAAATTGAGGCGATACGTCACCTTGGCAATGAGGAGGACATCTCACTACACGTATTTTGTGATGGAAGTCAAAACGCATATTCAGCTGTTGTCTTTATCAGGAGCAGTTATCAGGGAGAGGCACATCTTCGGTTAGCAGTAGCTAAAGCAAGAGTAACACCGCTTAAGCCCCTGACCATCCCTCAAGTGGAATTATTAGGAACTCTTATTGGAGCGCGTCTGCTGAAATCAGTTCAAGAAAGTCTAGGTTGGAAAGAAGTAGCTGTTTATTGTTGGACCGACTCAAGTACTGTACTAGCCTGGATTCTTGGCAACGGAGACAAGACAGTATTTGTTAGGAACCGAGTGAAGGAGATAAGGGAGCTCACTGATGCACGAAGCTGGAGACACATACCAGGGGATTTGAACCCCGCAGACCTACCCTCAAGAGGATGTACTGTCGCACAACTAATCGAATCCAAATGGTGGGAAGGGCCTAAGTGGCTTGTTGAAGGAGAAGAAAACTGGCCTGAATCTTCTATACGCTATGAAGTGGTAAACGAACATAACCTTATTGCCATCACTCATAATACGACATGGCTGTATCACCGGTTCAGTAAATATGAACAAATTGTGCGGATGGTGGGATGGATCTACAGATTTCTCAACAACTGTCGACGCAATGAAGTTAAAAGAAGTGGTCCGTTATCGACAAATGAGGTGGCTACAGCCGAAGACAAAATTGTTTAGTTCATTCGAAAAGAGTCCTTCGAATTCCCAGACGATCAGAGACTTAAGAGCTTTGAAGTATTCCAAGATCAAAAGGGCATAATTAGACTCAAGACACGGATAGTCGAACGTGTGGATAAGGGTCCGTTCAAACTACCAGCCGTGCTACCTTCCGAACATCCGTTGGTCAAGAGGTATGCAGAAGAAGTGCATTGTAAAAACAATCACCCCGGTCCAGCAACTCTCCTAGGTTTGTTACGCGAGAGATTCTGGATCCCTAAAGGACGCCAGTTGGCGAAGGGAACAGTCAAGAGATGTGTTGTTTGCCGACGTTTTCAAGCAAAAAACTTAGACACTCAGTCTCCTCCTTTGCCAGATCTTCGAGTTAACGATGCGGCCATATTCGAAGTCATTGGAATAGATTTTGCAGGACCCTTGTATATTCGTGATTCATCGAAGACATGGGTTGCTCTATTCACTTGTGCTTGCTACCGAGCTGTACATCTGGAACTAGTTCCGTCTCTGTCAACTGAAGCATTCATAAGAGCACTGAGGCGTTTTATCGCACGGCGTGGTCGACCTAAAGTGATCATCTGTGATAATGGAACAAATTTTCGAGGAACGTGTAATGCTCTTGAAAGGTTAGACTGGGAGAAAATCGTTACCTACAGCACTGGAGAACGCATAATTTGGAGGTTCAATCCGCCTACGGCGTCGTGGTGGGGAGGCTTCTGGGGACGATTGGTGAGCCTGGTGAAGCAAATTTTACGGAAGACATTGGGGAAGGCTTCATTGTCTTGGGATGAACTTCAGACCATACTTATTGACTGTGAAGCAGTGATTAATGCAAGACCATTGACTTATACGGCAGAAGATAATAGAGATCCTATTCCATTGACCCCATCCATGCTACTGCAAGAAGTACGAGAGACAGGAGTTCCTGACCTGGACTGCATTGAGTCAGCAAGCATCACTCGGAAAATTCGGTATCTGCAAAGACTGAGAGAAGAGCTAAGAAGACGCTTCCGATCAGAATATCTGGGGCAGTTAACCTGGACCAAGCGGCGCGAAACTAGAAAGCCTATAATTGGAGAGGTGGTTATAATAGGATCGGACAATCGGAAGAGAATAGATTGGCCTTTGGCAAGAATTGAGCAGCTCATTCCAGGGCGAGATGGAAGAGTCCGGGTGGTTCAACTAAAGACTAGCAGTGGTACTGTTGTACGTCCTATACAGAGAGTCTACCCCTTGGAGGTCCAGTCCTGCACCGAGAGTTACCAAGAAAAAACCCACTTCATGGACGATGATGACAAGGATGTGTCCAAATCCCCTGAAGAATTGAGGACAAGAGCAGGAAGAAAAGTGGCCCCTCCTAAAAGACTAGATCTTTGATTTCATGTTACAGAGGAGAAGGAATTCAGTTGACATACATTGTACACCTGTTTGACACTTTGATAATTTCCAATTTTGAGAAAATTGTAAATTAGGTGGGAGTATGTTGAGAAAATTGAAAATGTTAAGGTTGGTAACGTTTCGTTCCTATGTACAAAACTCTTTGGTTTTACTATTCTGTGGATTGGTGTTAACATATTTGTTTGTGAATAAAAGTTGGTTATGAAAATGTTAGAATCTCAATAAAGTGTTCCAGATAATGTGTAGTTACAACTAAAATAACACTTACCTTAGCCCATATTCAATGAATAAATTAATATTCAAGCCATTAAGTGATAACATACATATCAGCTGTTCGCTTCCATCTTTGATTTTTCATTACAAATAAGCTAACCATGGACTAAAACACGGCTAACAAGTGCTTGGAACATGCCTTTACGGTGGATGGTTCAGCGGTAAGACATACGTCACATCATGGATGCGATTTGGCGTTACAGAATACCAATTCGACTGCTAACCAGTCTTTAGGGGTCCTAAAGACTTGTTGTAGCTTAACCATTTCTTACAGAATCGGGCTGTGTGCTGTAATATTAAGGACACAAATGGAAAGCCTCTAACAGATAGGGAAGAAAAGGTTGAGAGATGGAAAGCTTACATAGAGTGCTTGTATAAGGGAAAGGAGATTGAGAATCATGTAATGGAAAGGGAGGAGGAAATTGATGAGGATGCAAAAGGAGATTTAATATTGAGATCAGAATTTGACAGAGCATTAGAGGACTTAGGCAGGAACAAAGCACCAGGCATAGATGATATACCGATTGAGTTGCTACGCTGCATAGGAGATGAAGGTCTGATCAGGATTTCACTTGGTGTGTAGGATTTATGAGACAGGTGAGGTACCCCCTGATTTCAAGAAGAATGTTATCATCCCTATACCAAAGAAAGTGGGAGCTGACAGATGTGAAGATTACCGTACAATCAGCTTGATTACTCATGCTTCAAAGATCCTGTCTAGAATAATTTACAAGAGGATTGAAAGCCAGATAGAAACGGAGTTGGGTGAAGACCAGTTTGGTTTCAGGAGGAATGTAGGAACAAGGGAAGCTGTACTAAGTCTTAGGCTGATTTTGGAAGGTAGAATAAGGAAAGATAAGAGAACGTTCATGGCATTTGTAGACTTAGAAAAGGCTTTTGATAACGTTGATTGGACTAAATTGTTTGACATTTTGAAATCGATTGGAATAAAGTACAGGGATAGGAGGGTGATATACAATCTATACAGAAACCAGACAGCAGTCATTCGAGCTGAAGGACATGAGAGAGAAGCTGGTATTCAGAAAGGTGTAAGGCAAGGCTGCAACTTATCACTTTTCAATCTTTACATTGAACAAGCAATGAAGGAAATTGGAGAAAAATTTAAAGTGGGAGTGAAGATTCAAGGAGAAATAATTTCAACTCTGAGATTTGCTGATGGCATCGTCATCTTGGCCGACAAGCCTGAGGATTTAAATGAGTTTTTGAATGGTATGGACTCCGTCTTACGGAAGGAATTCATGATGAAAATTAATAAATGTAAAACAAAAATACTGGAATGCAGCCGAAATAAATCAGAAACCTCTATGGAGATCAAATTGGCAGGTGAAAAGCTGAAGGAAGTAGGAGACTTCTGTTACTTAGGAAGCAGAATAACCAGTGATGGACGAAGCAAAGAGGATATAAAAAGTAGGTTGGCTCAGGCAAGGAAAGCCTTTCTACAAAACAGGAATCTGTTGACATCGAATATAGATTTAGGTACTAGGAAGTCATTTTTGAAAGCCTTTGTCTGGAGCGTAGCGCTCTATGGAAGTGAAACTTGTACTATTGGTGCAGCAGAAAAGAGGAGAATTGAAGCATTTGAAATGTGGTGTTACAGGAGAATGATGAAGATCAGATGGGTAGATAGCGTTACAAACGAAGAGGTATTAAGGCGAGTGGGAGAGGAGAGATGTTTCTGGCGACTGCCAATGAAGAGAAGAGATAGGTTGGTAGGACACATACTAAGACACCCAGGAATAGCAAGCTTAGTTATGGAAGGAAGGGTCGAGGACAAGAACTGTAGGGGTAGACCAAGGTTAGAATATGTTAAACAGATAGCCTCGGATGTAGGGTGTGGTAGCTATGTAGAGATGAAACGATTGGCTCAGGACAGGGAGACATGGAGAGCTGCATCAAACCAGTCAAAAGACTGAAGACTCAAACAACAACAACGAGAGTTTGTTGACGAAATAGTAGATCGTATATTTACACGTCCATCACGCTACAAGGCACAAACAACACAAGGAATACTAAAATATAAAATCAATGCTGCCAACTTAAATTGTTAACTACCAACTCCAACAGAAGGTATGCAACGCAAATTGGAACGAATGAATATAAGTTGCTCACGAACACCATCTTTGCTCAAGACTTCTTGAGCTTCTTTAATAGAAGCAGCTTCTTCAGAATCGAGGTCTTCAACTACCTTTTTTACTACCTCGAAATAATTGGCATAATAAACAGCAGCTTCGAGCCACGTTCCCCATCTTGTATGAACTGGTGAAGGCGGGAGCGGCACATCATGAACTGCATCAACAAATTTTTCTTTGCGACTTGGAGCCTTCAGGAACACTCTTTTCACTGTGGAGATCAACGTGTTTACTTCAGGAAAGGAAGCCCAGACTGCTTCAGCGACTCGATGAAGTCCATGTGCTACACATGTGACGTGTATTATCTTGGGATATAATATCCCAAGACCTCCCATGGCTTTAAACATGTAAGGTGCGGCATCCGTGCAGACCACGATAACATGAACGTAAAGAATGCCTGATGGCCACAAACAAGAAAGTGCATCATTGAAAAATGCAGCAACTGTTGAGTGATTCACCTTAGGTAACACAGCCATAGTTAGTAGATATGATTTGTCTCTCTCTTCTTCTTCTCCTAAAATTCCAACACGAAGTTAGCTACATATCTTTGATCTACGTCCGTTGTTTCGTCTAGTGAGACCCAAATATATTTTCCATGAGCTTTTTCCCTTAGTTTAGCTAACGTTACATTGTAAAGCTCAGGAACGTAATTCTTCCTAATTGTTGATTCATCTGGGACTGGTTGTTTCGTATACCCCTGCAGAAACTGAACTAAGTTCTTATTGTTTAGTTTAGCCAACGGTATATTTGCCGAGAGAAATGCTTTACACAGATCTTCATTGAATTTACTACGTGTTGGTCCAGGTTTAACTAAAGCAGTGGTTACAAGAACCTGGTGTTTTTGTTTCAGGTTAACGTCTTTCAATTTATTGTGTTTCGTTGTTTGAAGATGTTGTTGAATTTGATACTTTTTGGATGCGTTTACGACTGTGCTACAGTATTTGCAAAACAATACACTTCCGTCAGTTGAAAAGTCTTGAAACTCTCGTACATACCCTTTCATTACCTCATTAACAGTTCTCTTCTCCTTAGGCCTCTTAAACACAGTAGCTATTTAACGTGCTATGAGCCACAGCCTGTTTAAACTCAACGGAAATAACACTGACAAGGTAACTATTTAAGGAATGAGGAAAAGATAACCTGCTTTACGGGAAATACCAAGAATCAGTCCCCACCTAGTTGCATTGCAGGTAGACAAAGCTATGGCCGGATGGAGGGCTCGTGTTGCTAAATTTAAACACGATGCAAATCCAGCACTGCTCAACATTCCTGTTACATGAAATACATGTCAAATATTCCAAAAGTGTCCTGCAGAAGCTGATGTCTACACTCAAGATTAAGAATGTTCTTGAAATATGCACTAACAGGAGGAATCCCCTAAATATGCACTGTTAAGTTAAAACTGCCCCAAATATGCAATTGCATATGCAAAATGCATAATTATCCGAAGCCTGGTCATGACTTTGTCCACTGCAGGGTTTCTGTTAGCTCTTAGGCGTTCCATAGCCCGACGAGGGAGGCCTCGTGTGATTTATAGTGACAACGGGACAAACTTTGTTGGCACCAACAATTTGTTTGGCTTCATTGACTGGAAAAAATTGTGTGCGGAAGTATCAGTTAATAGAATCAAGTGGAAATTTAGTCCTCCTTCAGCCCCTTGGTGGGGGTCGATTCTGGGAACGTATTGTGCAAATGGTCAAGAAATTATTAAGGCGTGTTTTAGGCAATGCTATCTTGACATATGAAGAACTATTGACTGTGATTGCTGATAGTGAATCGGTAATCAACTTGAGGCCCCTCACCTACATTTCAGAAGACTGTGATGAATTGGTACCTCTGACTTCATCAATGTTTCTTCGGAACATTCCCGTGGTTGGCACTCCTGATTTAGACATGCTAGATCAAGTTAAACTCACCAGAAGGTTTCAATATCTTCAACAGCTAAGGGGTGAGCTGAGGAGGAGATTCCGACTGGAGTATATGGGTAGCCTTCTATGCAGTTCATCGGGCAAGGAATCTGACCATCAGTGGAAGGTAGGAGATGTAGTCATCATTGGTAGTGATGACAAGAGAAGGATAGACTGGCCCCTGGGGAGAGTGACAGCTACACTTCCCGGTAAAGACAAAGTGACCCGAGTAGTTAGGGTAAAGACATCCTCAGGATAACTCCTCCGACCTACGAGACACCTATACCCTTTGGAGGCTGGAGGTGGGAGTGAGGCGATGCCCTTACTTAGTGGTGCAGTTCCGGAGGCAGTAAGTCTCAGAAGTTGCAACTTCACCAGGAGTGGAAGAAGAGTTAAAATGCCTTCCCGTCTCTGTTTATGAACATTGTGTTTGATTTGCATCAAAGGTGGGAGGATGTCACGGACGATTACTCTTTACTCCGTGACTTTTGTGTTTCTTCTTGTTGAGAGCTTTGATACACAAGGCAGTGAAAATGTTGTAATGGTGGTTACTAGAATATAAAGTTTTCTAATGAGAAGTCTTGAGCGTTTCATTCAATTTGTTTTATTGGTTATACCTACACCGGGTAGGCGTAGGTCCCTAACACAAGTATCTCGTGACTATGGTCAGACACAAGACACTTTGCAACAGTTAAGGGCTGAAGTTAGTCTTCTTCAATCTCAAGTTAAGGATCACAATAAAATGATCAAAGACGAATTCGATGTAGATATTAAGGGTATCATTAATGATAACATTGTCATTCTTAGACAAGAAATGCTTAAAGTCAATGAGGACTGTTATAAAGATTTTAAAACAGAAATCAACAACAAAATTGTAGAAGCAGAGGCTAGATCGAATAAGGAAATAACTGATGTAAGAGAGGACGTGATTAAAAGATTAAATGTAATTCAGAATGTTCAGTCGGAAAATCATGGCGATCTCGAGACTAGGATTAATTCCATAGAGAACAAGGTGGATCAAGCTAAGTTAGAGTTGAAAGAAGTTAGGGAGAAAAAGACTTCCGAACTAGGTGAAATCAGAAAACAACTCGACAATTTAACATTGGGAGGTCCGATAAATGTAGATGCATTGCGAGATCAAGTTAGGCCGATTTGGAACGCGGATTTCATTGCTACTCTTGATGGTGTTGATAGTACCGGTCAGGATGGGGAAGATGGGAATCGCCAACAAAACCCCATAAGCCACGAAACACCCAGATTCGATCCAACGCAATATGGAAACATAGCACAGCAACGTTCTCCAACATATAATCCTCCGACAGCTAACGTGAGTATAGGTCCTTACGCGACTCGAACGTCAGATGGGGCATGTCATATTACCATTATTCGTAACTTCGAAGATAAACCTCGACGTTTTAACAACCTCGATGGGACCACCCAAATAGAATTTATTAGAAGTGTATGTGATTACTTTACGGAATCCCACGTACCACGTGAAAGAGAGTTGAGAGTGGTGGAACGCTTTCTGGCGGATGCCCCTCTTCAGTGGTATTGAGCTTTCCGCTACACTTTCACTGATTTCGAAGAGTTCGCGGAATCCTTCATCAGTAGATTCTGGAGTGTGGAAATTCAGAATAATCTGCGGTCAGAAATGTACTCCTGGAACTATCCGAGTACAGGGCCAAAGAGTTATTCTGAATAATTTGCTTCCCAATTGGCGAAACTACGTTTTCTTCAACCTCCGTTGACACAGGCCCAACTGATCGACTCCATATCTCGACAGCTTCCTGTGGAAGTGCGTAAGCAAGTTATTTCACCAGGTGTAAGCGATCTTTCAACAATGGATGATCTATTACGACGTTTAGATCACGTAAGTGCGCTCACAGCTCCCACGATCATGAAGAACTCATGAAATGAACCGAGAGGTGTGCATACGATCGTAATGGATCGCACGAGGCAAACGGATCAACCTCAACCAGATAATAGATACAGCAATAGGTACAATACACGTAATAGTAACAACCAAACAAATAATCACCAAGATAATCGTCATGTTGATTATACAGAACAACCTTGGCAGCGCAAGTACGAGGAGAGGAACTTTTACCGGCGTGATTAAGGCAACAACAGGAATCGTTATCGTGAAACGCCATACCAGTCAAATAACAGATCTAATCAAGGTTACAGTCGCTATAAGAACTACATAACAGAGGAGTTTCAGCGTAACCAACAACGAGATAGGCTCAGAGGCGAGCAATATAAGCCTAATGAGTACGCGAGGCGAAGAAATTCAAAAGAGAGAAAAAAGGACCAAGAAATGGCAGAAGCTACTCCTAGTACTAGTCGTCAGAGAGATAAAACAGATAGAAACCCTGACGACAGTAAGAGAAGTTCATCTAAACAAAGAAGAAAGTAGAAAGAACGGATGATTTTACACCCCCATGGATAATAAGGATTAATGAATTTTTTTTAAGATCACAGATGAAGAGTGAGGATATAAAGAAGAAAGAGAGATACAGGAAGATGCTATAGAAAAAGATAGTAACTAACTAGATTGGTACAGAAATCATCGGTAGATACAATGCTAAGAACATCCGGAGATACTATAAGAAGATTACACAGTAACGCTTTGAGGATAAACTACATAGCATAAGAATGCATTAGAACGTGTACGAAGGATTTCGAGAGGAAAATGTACCATTTCTCTCAAGCGTTAGTTGCAGCACTGATCTGTAGGATTTGTTTTGTATCTTAATACAGCGCATGACCGGCGAGCTTGTGGCGTGACAGCTGACTGATTCCGAGAGGCTGCCCGAGCCGAGCAGAGCCGAGCAGAGCCGAGGTTCTCCGAACTGGTAGACGCAATAGCAACATTCAGGACTAGTGCGCCGCACAGATCCAACTTATTGATTAAATATTGAAAGATCACCTCATCTATAATAACGAAGAAGAGAAGTTTATTTATCATTTTCAGCATTTTACCCAAGATGTATTGACATTGTACTGGCTTTGAAGCTGATTTCTTTGGCAAGACTTCATGACATATGACAGCTATATTGACCATGCGCCAACGTTTTGTTTTATCGATCTACGCACCACGAGAGGAGGGGATGATTACCCTCGTGAATATGCGGGCAGTTCGAGCAAGCCAGATTCTGATATATATCTGCCCAGAGCAGAACGACCTACGAGCGTGAATATTAACACGTATCGCGAAGTGCAAGGCTCACTTGAAACGTGTGTGAGGCCATCGTTAGGATGTTGGAGTTGTGTGACGAAAAACTCTAACATAGGCATTTCAGTAATGAGAGTAATTTTCACGCTGAATATGTGCCGTGTAACGTGCAAGTTTATTCATGCCACATTCACATTAAGGCAAGCTCTTTACAACGAGCAACGTTAACTTTGGCGAGTGTACTGGGATTCTCGCAGTAGACTTTTACTGCAGAATCGTGCTACTTTTATGGACACAAGTGTTTATACACTTGACCACTAAATAAACTATTTCACTCATTCCTCTGATGTTACTGACATGATAACCGACAAGATGTCGGGAGGAAGGTTTTTAATGCACGTATACCTTATAGCTATAGCAGGCTAAACATTTATACATGAATACTGTGGTGTAGGCAACGCACTATGCATTCTACGGAATGGACACTGACTTTTTTTAAAGCGTCATCACTAGCGCTAAATTTTCTTCTACCATGTCAATCCATCATGACATGATGACATTAAGATGCAATTATCGCTTCGGGCGAATGCTACTACTCTGTGACGAGACTCTTATCCGGAACGATATGGTCAGTACTTGGAGTGCGGTAACGACCGGTGTTGTTCGTGTGGCTGTCTGGAACCCGAGCGTCGGGGATTGGCAATCCAGGATTCGACTCCATCGACATTCCAGGAGGACCCAGGGCATTTATACATATAAGGAAGACTTGATATGGGAGGCATATCATTGCTTTCGAGTCCATCATAGACTGGCGAGAAGGTACAGCAAATTTACACCCGTCAGTAGTAGTAATGCATGAATATTATAATGTTTTAGTAACTGTATGACTTTGACTTGACGTCTTACTCTTGGCTGGTCCTATTCTCGGCTGGATTTTGATTCTTTTTAAAAGAATGCATCAATTGTGTAGTGTGTTTCTACACAAGTCATGGTAACTTATGGTAATTTATATGGGAACATTTTTGTCGTAGTGAAGAGAGTCGACTTAGGGGAAGTTTCTATTATAGTGATTTTGAATTTCCATCGTGGTTTACATTATCTTTTTGCCACGTTTATTCGCATTTGCCTTTATCAACGGATCTATTTTATAGAGATCGTTCTCATTGTTGGTTGAAGAGTTGTTAATGTTCGTTTGTACATTTTTCTTCGTCGTGTCAGAGAGTTGAGACGTTTTTGAGCTCACTCTTGACTTGATAGGATTTTTTTAGTTTTTGCTAAGAGAGATTTCCAGTTTTGGTGCATTGTGGAGACAGTAGGGTTTTCTAATCGACGATTTTGGTGTTTATCGTTTCGATCACCCTCTTTGATGGTGTAGAAACCCTATATTATTTTCCATGGTACACTCGAGCAAAAATATTTATTTTTATGCTTGAAAATCTTGATCCTATTGAATTTATTGTTTTGACACACGCATGTCACATCAATTGTGAGCTGATAGAAATCCATTTCATATATGGTATTTTTCATACTTTTCAATGCGGATTATAGTCTAGTAAAGACATTCTGAACAGCATTTACAATCTTTTCTTCGACGAGAATCTCAGATAATCGAATGTGGAGGCATGTCCTTTAACAGACGTGTGATTGTAATAAACTATTGTAAAAGCATTAACAATAAGTCTAACAATCAGTTGGAAAAATAAGAGATAACATTTTTAGACACTCTATATGAAGTATAACATCCTGTATAATTCTAGAAACGCAAATATCAAGGAAACTGTAATTATTGAAGTATATTATTGATGAGAGCATTCATATCACCAGTGAGGGTGACTTATGATTATAAATGTATAAAAGGCAATTTTTAAACAATCAATACACAGTGGAGTAGATTTATCGTGTGGGTAAGACCATGTTCTGGCACCGTTGAATAATAATAATTAATTAATGTTTGAAATAATTATGATGAAATCCATTGCTGAATGGAAGGTGAATAAGTCAGGTGTGACTTGAAACAATCATAGATTTACAGTTATCGAACTAGATTGCAATAGTGTACTATCAGGAAACATGTACTCCTAGGCACGAGCACGTATAACTTATTTAATGATATTTATTATCCGAGTTCTGGATTTAATTGCAATGCTAATAGGTACATAATCATCCCTTTGATGAATTCTCAGATTAATGTCGAATGAATTTGATTTTTTCTTGCTTATTCTCACAAGACATTATTGGGTCCAAGGGACACCAAACATTTATGATATTACTACCTCGAAACCACTACTGACTTATACAAGTTACACTCATGGAGAGTGTACAATCCTCGTCTTTTGCTATAACACTCTGAGAGGTGTTAAAACCACTTGTATATGTGTATATTCTTTTTCAGGGTTATTATCAACATGTATAGTAGGGAAATTACCCACTGGAACGGGACTATTCTGATATTTGATTTAATATTGGTTTGTTTGGATCAATTTTTAATGGGATTTTGCAACCCATTCTTGTGTGATGGATTTAGCCTTCCTTTTGTGTGATTTATTCTTGACCACTGTCGAGTTGACTAATGTTCATCAGATTTTTATTCTGAGGGCATAGCACGTTGCTATGTCATTTTTGTGAATAAATTATTTTCAATTCCTTTTAATTCGACATCGTAGTGATTTATAGATTTGAGTGGAGGTCACGTTAAGAAAGCCATTGCTGGGTATTTCTAGGTGTTTCTACGCCTGAGATCACACTCTTGTGTAGACCTCGTGTTCTTTGAGCTATTGCTTTTCAGCGTTTGGCCATGGTTTTTCTTAACGTTGCCTGGTTAGGTTTCCCTGTGCCCTATTATCCCCATTTCTTGCTGGTAGTATCTGGGGGGTTTTCAGCCGAGGCTTTTCAGGTTCTACGATCCAGTGATCTTCGTGGGATTTCAGCAAGCTGATGGTAGGTAATTTCGGGTACAGTACCAACAATAGTATCATCTTGAAATTTAATCAGGAGCAGCCCCTGCATGTATACAATACATTTTTGATATAGGAGACGTCAGAATTTACATCTATAAAATAAAAGTACTAACATGTATATATTACTAATACTATAAATATTTATAACTTATTATAATAACAGATCTTAAGAGATACATTCTTATTGGACAACTACTTACACCTTACTCTACTATCATAATATGAAAACTTAATTCTATAAATACAACAACTTACAGCTAGGTATTACAATTAAAATAGAAAAATAAAGTATTATAGATTTCATCGCCCCTGTACACTAAGATATTCAACGACAGAGTAAAAACAATGGCACTGCAAATAAGCTTACAACATTCTATCAAAGGTTTTTATGTTTGGGGCAAGTTTTATATACTGGGGTAGTTTATTGTATAATTTAACTCCTGTATGAAAAGTTCCTTTTTGATATATGCTTGTTTGTGTGTGTGTGTGTGTGTGTGTGTGTGTGTGTGTGTGTGAAATATGAATGTTTTGATTTTGTCTTGTGTTATGCCTATGAACATCATTGTTTGTTTTAAGAAAAACATCCTTATTCATTAAATTTATTTAAAAAAAACATAATACTTTCAAAGATATATATGCAGGGCAGTGGGAGAATGTTTAAATCTTTAAACAGAGGTCTACAAGATTCTCTAGTGTTTACATTTGCCATAATTCTAATCGACCTCTTTTGTATACTAAACGTGCTTAGTACATCTGGCGACATACCCGAAAATATGACCCCATATCTTAAGTATGAATGGAAATAAGCAAAATAAGTATTTCTTAATGTGAGCATGCTAGTGCAGGTTTTCAAAATACGTAACGCAAATCACATCGAGCTCAGTTTAGTATTCAGATATTGTATATGATTATTCCATTTCAAGTCATGTTGTATCCATAATCCTAAAAACTTTGTTTTTGATTTATTTTCTATTTGATGACCATTTAATGTTATATTGGGCTTCGCAGGATTACTATTCTGTATAGTGTGGAAATTTAGATATACTGTTTTATATAGTTTATTATGAGGCGATTATCTTGTGACCATTTGGTTAACTCTCCTGTAACGGAGTCAGCAGACTGCTGTATGACCTGTTTAGTTTCACCTTTTATTACGAGTGTTGTATCGTCCGCAAACAAAATTTCCTTATGTGAATGAACTTTTTGTGTTATATCATTGATATATAGAAGAAAGAGTAGTGGGCCCAAAACCGATCCCTGGGGTACTCCTAATTTAATAATTCCCTCATTGGTCAATGTTTCATTAAGTAATTTGGTTCCATCATCCTTGTGTCTCAAGCTTACTATTTGTTTACGCCTTGTTAAGTAAGACTCTATCCATTTATTAGCTAGACCTCTAATAAATACCATATTGATTTAGTTTTGTAAGGAGGATTTTATTGTCAACAATATCAAGTGCTTTCGATAAATCCAAGAATAGGTCAGTTACATGTTCCTTATTGTCAATTAATTTCAGTATACTATTAATACATTCATAAATTGCTGTCTGTGTAGATTTTTCCGTTCTGAATCCATGTTGTGAGTTTGATAATATTTTATTTTTTTCTATAAAACTTATCAGTCTCTTATACATGATTTTTTCCCCAATTTTTGCAATACCAGTTGGTAAGGAAATAGGACGATAATAATCTAATTCATCTTTTGAACCGTTTCGTGCACTGGAATTACTTTTGATAACCTCAAAATATCCAGGTAAGTTCCTGAGAGAATTGAACTGTTTATTAAGTGTGTAAGTGGATTTATTAGATTTTCTGCACATTTCTTTAAAATTGCATCCGGGATGCCATCAATACCAGCACAGAATTTATTTTTTAGCTCTTTTATAACTATTCTTACCTCTTCACTTGTGACATGATTTATAAATAAAGAATCACTACATATATTTATTTTATTATTAGAATTTAGTGTATTTTCCTGTGATTTATTTAATATTTTTTGTGGAATTTCCAGAAAATAGTCATTAAAAGTGTTTGGTATTTCCTCTGTATTATTAATCACTTTATTATTTCTGGTCAGTGAAATATTCCTTTGTATTTTAGCAGATTTTTCCAGTTTCTTACTTTATCACAGACCACATAGCCCTGTTTTTATTAGATGATCGGAAATAAAATTATCATTATGCATTTTCTTTGCTAGTCTTATTACCTTATTTAATATGCTAGTGTATTTTTTGTACAGGGTGGGGCAGAATGGACTCCCTGATTTGAAGGATGAATTGTGAAAGAACAAATAAAGATAATTTCAAAACGTTTTTATTTCCCAAAACTACATTCAATGCCATTTTATTCTCGTTTGGTTGTGAAAATTAGTTCATCCTGCCTTGGCATGTGTATATAAGGAGCGGGGTCGGGCTGGTCGGGAGCAGTCGTTTGGTAGAGGCAGTGGTCGCTCAGCCTTGGCGAGCGATGCACATGTTGAGTCGTTCAAAAAAGTTTCCGAAAACTCTTCTCAGCATATCTCCTGATATTCCAGCGACGACATCTGTAATTGCCTCCTTAAGGACTTCCAAGGTCCTTGGTCGAACTTTGTAAACCTCAGCTTTGAGATAACCCCAAAGAAAAAAATCGCATGGGCACAAATCCGGGGAGCGAGGGGGCCATGGAACATCGCCACGTAAGGAGATCAGGCGGCCGGGAAGCAGTCTTTGCAGGATTTGCCGTGAACGAAGGGCGGAATGAGCCGTAGCACCGTCCTGTTGAAACCAAAAGGCTTGTGTGTCATATTGCTGACCATACTCTTCCAATTTAGGTTGAAAAAAGTTCTCTAGCATGTCACAATAACGCTCAGAGGTAACAGTAACAGTTAGACCTTGAGATTCAAAAAAGTAAGGCCCAATTATGCCTATGGGGGACACGGCGCACCAAACTGTCACTTTGGGGCTATGAAGAGGTCTTTGGTGGAGTTGACGAGGATTTTCAGTCGCCCAGTAACGAAAATTTTGCTTATTTACTGTGCCGGAGAGGTGAAAATGCGCTTCATCGCTGGACCACAGAATAGCGTCAGGTTGCACAGAGGTTAAAATTGCATTACAAGCATCTGTACGTTTCACCCAGTCTTGTGGACTCAATTCTTGAATGACCATCATCTTGTAGGGGGTGTAAATTAAGGTCAGTGTGTAAAATTCGCCTTACCGTTCTGGACGATATTCCAAGGGCAGCAGCATGTTTCCGCGCAGAGCGCGATGGAGACTGTTCAATGGACGCTCTCACTGCCACGATGTTTTCAGGTGTCCTCACACTGTTAGGTCGCCCAGCTGGTTTTTTAGGAAGTGCAGATCCTGTCGCCCGTACACTATTAATCCATTTCCTAATGGTTATAGCATCAGGAACCTTATCATGACGAGCCAGACCAAACCGCCTAGGAAGAGCCCTCTGTGTCGCCACCACACTATCATTGTTTTTAAAGAACGTTTCAACGACAAAGCCTCTATGCTCACCAGACCACTGCATGGTGACTACTGAAATGAAAATGGCATCGTTTCCCCGACCTAACGCCACTATCCCCACTCCGCTAACGCACCTGCGCGCTCTACAGTGAGTGTTTGAAACTAGGGAGTCCATTCTGCCCCACCCTGTAGTATAAATTGAATTCAGGTGTTGTGCGGTATTGTTTATATAATTTGTGTAGAAATGTCTTTCATCGACATGAATTTATAATCCCTGTTGTTATCCAATTGCTAGGTTTGTTATTTTGAACAGTTATTTGTCTAACAGGGAATGCTGTTTCAAAATAGTGTTTTAGGGTACTGTTAAATGCATTAAATTTATCATTTACATTTTCTAGTTTATAAAATCCTGACCATGTTTCCTTATTTAATAAGTCATTGAAATATGTAACATTTGTTTCAGTGAATGACCTGCACTTTGATTTTACTCCATTATCATTATTATTGATTGTTTCGGGTACTTCAAAACTCAGTATTTGTTCATGGTGGTCACTAAAACCCGGACAATAGACTTCTATTGAATGGTGATATTTATCTGTATTTTTAAAAAAATTGATCAGAAGTGGTTTTACTAAATTTTGTTATTCTTGTTGGGGTATTTACTGTAGGTTCCAGTCCATAGGAAATTAGTAACTGTGTTAATAATTCACAATTTCTATCAAATTTTCAGAAATCCACATTTACATCCTCACAAATTATTATATCAAAATTTACTTTGCTCATGTTATTGAGTAACAATTCTAATTTATCTATAAATAAAGGAAACTTTCCTGACGGAGAACGGTATACGCATAAAATTATTAACTTAAACTGCTGTATTTTTACGGCAGAGAATTCAAAATCCTGTTCCATAATTAGATAATCATAAGCTGTTAACTGTTCATGATCTAAATTATTTCTTAAGAAGATAAAGTACCACCATGGCTAATATTAGATTTAGAGTATTTACTAGCTTGTATAAACCCTGGGAATTGAATTAATGTTCTGAAATACATAGTGCTGAGATGTCTTTAAGTTCATTTTTAAGCATTAGATTTATGTAATCAATTTTATTATAGGGAGACTGAACATTCTGGTGGTAAATTTAAAATTTGTTACTTTTGCAAGCTTGTGTTGGTGATTTATTTACATTACAACTATTATAATTGTTATTATTATTGTTGCTAGACAAATCCGAAATACCATTGTTGGACTCAGTTAAATTTAACATCAAACGATCTGAATGCCAAACCTCACGTTTGGCTTCTTTTACCAGTTTCCCTGCTTCCACTCTAAAGATATTACTGTTGAACTATTCTTACCATTTGAATTTACAATTTTGCAGTTTTCATCACTAAGATACTCTTTTCCTAACCAATTTAAGTGTAGGCCATGCCGAGTGTGTAACTTCCTGTCTAATTTACTTACATCTATAATTTGGACATTTGGAAAACTCTTACAAATTTTATGAATTTTTCCATTTTTAGCCTCTATTTCTTCATTTACACATGAGATGGGAATTAAGTCGTATCTCTGCGGAATGTTTACAATGATGACATATGTGTTAAGCGTGTCTGGCAATGTACCCTTTAAATCTTTGATTACCTTTTTACTCTCGTTTCTATAGACGTCGTTTGCTCCAGCGATGATTACTGCATAGTCCTTTAAAGTAAGAGACGCACACTCTCCTACCATCCCGTTCGTGACCGCTGCAGTTGGTGCTCCTGGCCTTACTGTCGAAGTGACTTCCATTTCTCCGCTGCTCTCCAATACGCTTGCTGCTACATCTCGCCCGTGACTATCCGCAAATATCCGCATCTTCCAGGATTTTCTCTTTATCACTTTCTTCTTTTCTTCTTGAAGAAAGTCATCATTTACTTCGACGAGCGCTCCAAATGAATTTGAGACGGGAATTTCAGTTACATGTACCGGTACTCCATTTATAGGCCTAGGCATATTCAATCTTACCTTACCAGCAACCACTGTCAACCAAGTTTCCTTGCTTTCCTCTCTGTTTCCTTTTAATTTATTCAACTCTTTCATTAACTTAGTAATATCTTCCTTTAGCAGCTTTATAATTTCATCTTTTTAGGACAGTTCGTTTCTCAGGTTATGATATTCGCATGACGATGCCGGTAGGCCTACAGTACGACAATCGGTTTCACTTTTCTCCTCACTCAATTTTACCTGAGTTCTTGTGATGATTTTATTAGCATTTTTTACTTTTATTTTGCACGACGAGCATAAATCCGTAACGGTTACACTACCTGACTGGACACTAACACTGTTTACTGTCGACATAATAGAGATCTAAGTTAGCCTTGATGTTTACACCGAATTACACTAAATTAATTTTAATACCTAAATGAATTGATCTAATTACCTACCAATAAAGAAGAATGTGAAATACGTATATCTTCCAATCGGGTGAAAACTCGTAAAAGCACCACTGCTCTACTAGGTTCAAACAGTGATTGAAGAAGTCACCAAATCTTTGGATACACGTTCCCACAACTTAGTTTAAGTTTATTAAATTATCAATAAGAATTTCTAAATACTATCAATATTCCATATTTCACTTGACCTAAGGAAAGTAACTTTATAGATTTTAAACCTCTGCTATAATATTTTACCACTTTTATCAAATATTTACACTAGCTGCTATTTCACTACACTTTCACTGTGACGCCATCTTGCCGCAGGCATATGCGTATACCGTTCTCCGTCAGGAAATTTTCGTTTATTTATAGAAATTAGAAGTGTCACTCAATAACATGAGCAAAGTAAA
This sequence comes from Meconema thalassinum, assembly GCA_946902985.2. Lineage (NCBI taxonomy): Eukaryota > Metazoa > Arthropoda > Insecta > Orthoptera > Tettigoniidae > Meconema > Meconema thalassinum. The sequence goes on along the minus strand of OX336388.2, from coordinate 594,261,119 downwards.
TTTCGATATAATATTTTGTGGGGATGTAAATGCGCATTTCTTAAAATGTGATAGAAATTGTGAATTATTAACACAGTTACTAATTTCCGATGGACTGAAACCTACAGTAAATACCCCAACAAGAATAACAAAATTTAGTAAAACCACTCCTGATCAAATTTTGTCCGGGTTTTAGTGACCACCATGGACAAATACTGAGTTTTGAAGTTCCCGAAACAATCAATAATAATAATAATGGAATAAAATCAAACTGCAGGTCATTCACTCAAATAAATGTTACATATTTCAATGACTTATTAAATAAGGAAACATGGTCAGAAATTTATCAACTAGAAAATGTAAATGATAAATTTAATGCATTTAACAGTACCCTAAAACACTATTTTGAAACAGCATTCCCCTTTAAACATAGAACTATTAAAAATAACAAAACTAGCAATTGGATAACAACAGGGATTATAAATTCATGTCAAAGAAAGACATTTCTACACAAATTATATAAACAATACCACACAACACCTGAATTCAATGTATACCACAAAAAATCCACTAGCATATTAAATAAGGCAATAAGACTAGCAAGGAAAATGCATAATGATAATTGTATTTCCCAGGGCCGGTTCCATCAACCTTGCGTTAAATTTGACTAACAAAACGTTAGTTAACAAATCGTTATAATTTTAACATTTTGTTAAAGATTACGTGTTCCACAATACTTTTTAACAAGTCGGTTAACAAACGATGCGTTAAATATCACTTGCTGTAAGGATCACGGAAGGAGTGAACGGCATGGATGGTTTTTCAGACTTCTGAACTGTGTCTAGTCAACTTGTATTCATTTGTTTGCTATTCGCATACTCAAGCGACGGTGCTGCCGTTATCTGGAACTAGCGTAAGGGCGATGGAAACATAAACAAACAGAACTGATGCTATAACATGTGATTTGAGTAGATGGGTGTGATCTTTTCTCGTATTTTCAGTTATTTTTATGATAATTGAGGCTAAGAGATGAGTAATTTAATTGCTCAGTTCCACTGTGCTCTTCAAATTCAGCAATTGCCATATCAAAGCTTTACTTCCACAAAAAAAAAAAAGCTTTTCAGACGGAATGGAGTAAATTAGGCCTACTTCGCGTCGCAAAGCCGATTTCAAAGTACTGTATATGATCGTATGCGGCTGCCATTTTACAAAGGAGAATTATTTATTAATAAATACTACCGGTGATGAAATTCTTAAAATAACCAGTACCCTACATTCTCCCCTGCATTTCAAACTAGGCGACTTTTAGCAGGGTCGATTTGACAGCTGTTCTTCCCATGTGACAAAAATTGCTTTTTAGGGGTCGCTTTATCGTAGGACTACATGTGGTTGTCTTTTTTTTAACTTGCCCCATTGCTGCTTCAATTCTGTGAAGCTCAGTTTTTCTAATAATCAGCTGCCTATTAAAAATTTAAAAAAATCTTTATGGTCAACTTGTAGGCTATTTATAGATCAAACATCGTGTGTGCGTTTATATTTAAATTGCATTGTGACACTGTTTATATAAACTATGTGAAAATGAAAACTACAAATCAACAGAAAGCTTTGGATGCAAATCAAATGGCTGTCGGTTCCACTAGTTTTATTCAACATTTGATAATACATTCTGTACAATAACCTTTTGTACACTATAAAACTACATTATTGACCATTACGTATTGATGTTGCTGTCTGAATAGGCTATAGTTACCAATTTCATTACATGTAGGCTAATTTGTAGGTTAGGCCTAGCCATATCATTTAAGTGGCCAGTTGTAAGGTAAAGTCCTTACTGTATTTATGCACAACACATCTCCAGAAACTTCTTTTCAGACAGTTGCAACATGTCATGAGACCTTGGCAAGAATTTCTGTTCTGTAGCATCATTCAAATAAGGTAATAAAAAATAAATAATACAATAACTAAGCACGAAAGGCATACTGTATTTGCTTGTAAGCAATTTTAACACTATGTTAAACTCCTTAACTGAGCAAGAATGGAATGTTAAAATAACGGATAGGTTAACGATTTGTTAGCAGTAATGCTGGTTGATGGAACACCATTTTGCTAATATTTCCGTTTAATTACTTTAACGTGTCGTTAAAATTTTAACGAAGGTTGATGGAACTGGCCGATAAGTTTTATAGAAAAAAATGAAATACTATCAAACTCACAACATGGATTCAGAACGGAAAGATCTACACAGACAGCAATTTATGAATATAGTAATAGTATACTGAAATTAATTGACAATAAGGAACATATAACTGGCCAATTCTTGGATTTATCGAAAGAATTTGATGTTGTTGACCATAAAATCCTCCTTACAAAACTAAATCAATATGGTATTAGAGGTCTAGCTAATAAATGGATAGAGTCTTACTTAACAAGGCGTAAACAAATAGTAAGCTTGAGACACAAGGATGATGGAACCAAATTACTTAATGAAACATTGTCCAATGACAGAGATTTATTAAATTTGAATTACCCCACGGATCGGTTTTGGGCCCACTACTCTTACTTCTATATATCAATGATATAACACAGAACGTTTGTTCTCATAAGGAAATTTTGTCTGCGGACGATACAACACTCGTAATAAAAGGTGAAACTAAGCAGGTCTTACAGCAGTCTGCTGACTCCGTTACAGAAGAGTTAACCAAATGATCACAAGATAATCGCCTCATAATAAACTATAAAAAAAACAGTATCTCTAAATTTCCACACTATACAGAATAGGAATCTTGCGAAGCCCAATTTAACATTAAATGGTCATCAAATTGAAAATAAATCAGAAACAAAGTTTTTAGGAATATGGATACAACATGACTTGAAATGGAATACACATATACAGTACAATATCTGAATACTAAACTGAACTCGATGTGCTTTGTGTTACATATTTTGAAAACTTGCACAAGCATGCACACATTAAGAAATACTTATTTTGCTTATTTCCATTCATACTTAAGATATGGGGTCATATTTTTGGGTATGTCACCAGATGTACTAAGCATGTTTAGGATACAAAAGAGGGCGATACTATTTATACATTCATAAATTGCTGTCTGTGTAGTTTTTTCCGTTCTGAATCCATGTTGTGAGTTTGATTACCTTTTTTTTCTATAAAACTTATCAGTCTCTTATACATGATTTTTTCCAGAATTTTTGCCATACCATTTGGTAAGGTAATAGGACGATAGTAATCTAATTCATCTTTTGAACCGTTTTTGTGAACTGGAATTACTTTTGATAACTTCAAAGTATCCGGGTAAGTTCCTGAGAGAATTGAACTGTTTATTAAGTGTGTAAGTGGATTTATTATATTTTCTGCAGGGATGCCATCAATGCCAGCACAGAATTTATTTTTAGTTCTTTTATAACTATTCTTACCTCTTCACTTGTGACATGTTTTATAAACAAAGAATCACTACATATATTTATTTTATTATTAGAATTTAGTGTATTTACCTGTGATTTATTTAATAATTTATGTGGAATTTCCAGAAAATAGTCATTAGAAGTATTTGCTATTTCCTCTGGATTATGAATCACTTTATTATTTCTGGTCAGTGTAATGTTCCTTTGTATTTTAGCAGATTTTCCAGTTTCTTTCTTTATCATGGAGCACATAGCCCTGTTTTTATTAGATGATTGGGAAATAAAATTATCATTATGCATTTTCTTTGCTAGTCTTATTACCTTATTTAATATGCTAGTGTATTTTTGTAGTATAAATTGAATTCAGGTGTTGTGTGGTATTGTTTATATAATTTGTGTAGACATTTCTTTCTTTGACATGAATTTATAATCCCTGTTGTTATCCAATTGCTAGTTTTGTTATTTTGAACAGTTCTTTGTCTAAAGGGGAATGCTGTTTCAAAATAGTATTTTAGGGTACTGTTAAATGCATTAAATTTATCATTTACATTTTCTAGTTTATAAATTTCTGACCATGTTTCCTTATTTAATAAGTCATTGAAATATGTAACATTTGTTTCAGTGAATGACCTGCACTTTGATTTTACTCCATTATCATTATTATTGATTGTTTCGGGTACTTCAAAAATCAGTATTTGTTCATGGTGGTCACTAAAACCCGGACAATAGACTTCTATTGAATGGTGATATTTATCTGTATTTAAAAAAAAATTGACCAGGAGTGGTTTTACTAAATTTTGTTATTCTTGTTGGGGTATGGCTATGCACATTCTTTGCCTAACAAGATCAAAATGAAATACTAACTAGTTACAACACAAATGAATAACAAAAATGCACACTCCTATATTTTCGCAATTGGCGCCACTGCCTGCCTGCACACATTTTCACTGTTTGTGACAAATGGTCATGAGAGTAAGGGGGAAAATTATGTTGGCAACTGCTATGGCGTAACGTCACGACTCACGTTGCAATGTCAGGTTAACGACCATTGTTTCCAATTATCACGTCCTTAACTGACCGTCGTCTCGAAATTGGGAAATTATCAGCAACTTGTATCAAAAGTCGTCGAATATAGCAATTACTAAGCATTGGTCAGGAAAAATAAAATGAGTTTAGCATATTTTAGATTTTAGATCTTTCAGCCTAGTAATTCGTTTACTTCACGTTTAAGTTGAAAATTCTATCACCTATCTATAATTGCATTGTATGTTGATGATCTGCTCCTTGTAACTAATGATTCAAGAGAAAGGAAAAGGATGAGCAGGAAATTAAAAGATCTAGGGGAAGCTAGTAGTTTGTTGGGAATGAGGATCATGAAGAAAGGTTAGAAGATATTTGTGGATCAGGAAAACTACATTGAAGGGGTGCTACACCACATTAACATGTCAAATTGTAACCCTGTAGTCATTCCTTTGGAAACAGGAGTTAAATTTGATACTGTCAATGATTCCAATAAAATACATGAAGGAATCACTTATAGGAACTTAATGGGTTTCTTGAACTATCTGGCTGTAACATCACGCCCAGATATAGCTTTTGCAACAAACTTATTAATCCAATTCAACTCCATTGCATCTATGCAACACTGGAGAGCTGCACAAAGAGTCTTAAAATACCTCAAGGGTACTAAAGGCTTATGGATTGTTTACTCGAAGAACTCAGTAATCGTCCAGGGCTTTACTGATGCTGACTGTGGTAATGAATCAGATAGAAAATCCTACTCTGGATATGTGTTTGATTTTTGTGGGATTGTCTCTTGGAAAAGCAAGAAGCAGCAGTCTGTAGCTTTATCAACCATGGAAGCAGAATATATTGCCTTGAGCGAAGGTTATAAGGAAGCGTTATTTTTTAGATATTTAGAATTGAGAGGGTTGGAAGAATGTATTCAAATGTATGTTGACAATAAGAGTAGATAGATAGATTTTTATTAATTCCATTTGATCAAATACATGCATTCAATACATTTTTGATATAGGACACGTCAGAATTTACATGCATAAAATAAAAGAACTAACAGGTATATATTACTAAGATTATAACTATTTATAACTTATTATAATAGCAAATCTTAATAGATACAATCTTATTGCACAACTATTTACACCTCACTCTATTATCATAATATGAAAACTTAATTCTATAAATACAACAACATACAGCTAGGTATTAAAATTAAATTAAAAAAGTAAAATATAGTTATAGATTCCATCACTCCTATACGCTAAAATATTCAACTACTGAGTAAAAACAATGGCACTGCAGATAAGCTTTCAACATTCTATCAAAGGTTTTTATTTTTGGGGCCAGTTTTATATACTGGGGTAGTTTATTGTATAATTTAACTCCAGTGTGAAAAGTTCCTTTTTGATATATGCTTGTGTGTGTGTGTGAAATATGAATGTTTTGATTTTGTCTTGTGTTATGCCTATGAACATCATTGTTTGTTTTAAGAAAAACATCTTTATTCATTAAATTCTTTTTAAAAAACATAATACTTTCAAAGATATATATGCAGGGCAGTGGGAGAATGTTTAAATCTTTAAACAGAGGTCTACATGATTCTCTCGAGTTTACATTTGCCATAATTCTAATCGCTCTCTTTTGTATCCTAAACGTGCTTAGTACATCTGGCGACATACCCCAAAATATGATCCCATATCTTAAGTATGAATGGAAATAAGCAAAATAAGTATTTCTTAATGTGTGCATGCTAGTGCAGGTTTTCAAAATACGTAACGCAAAGCACATCGAGTTCAGTTTAGTATTCAGATATTGTATATGTTTATTCCATTTCAAGTCTTGTTGTATCCATAGTCCTAAAAACTTTGTTTCTGATTTATTTTCTATTTGATGACCATTTAATGTTATATTGGGCATCGCAGGATTCCTATTCTGTATAGTGTGGAAATTTAGACATACTGTCTTTTTATAGTTTATTATGAGGCGATTATCTTGTGACCATTTGGTTAACTCTCCTGTAACGGAGTCAGCAGACTGCTGTATGACCTGTTTAGTTTCACCTTTTATTACGAGTGTTGTATCGTCCGCAAACAAAATTTCCTTATGTGAATGAACGTTCTGTGTTATATCATTGATATATAGGAGAAAGAGTAGTACGATTCATGATGCCAATAATTCCGGATATCATGATAGAGCAAAACATATTGATATCAGACATCATTTGGTGAAACAAATAATTAAGGATAAATTGGTAAAGGTACAGTATATTAGATCAGCTGAAATGAAAGCAGATGGACTCACCAAACCACTTGCTAGAGTTAAGCATTTGAAACTGTTTGATTGACTTAAATATGTGCATGTATTGATTTCATCCTTATGTACTTCTTATGTATGTTGTGTGCGCTGTACTTTAAATTAAGAGGAAGTTTGAGTGTTTGTAATTTAAAGGTTGGCACTAGTGTGCAGGCACTGTGTAGGTTGGCTACAGCCTGTTGATTGTGTTTTGTTTCTTCTGTGCCATATTGCTTCCAACCAACAAATCTGGTACAGTAGTCCAGCAGTGACAAGATCCAGGGGGATGACAGATCATAGGGAGCGCGTGGGGTTCGATAAAGGTCCGCTATAGATGTTCTGCCAACCAATGAAGAATTAATTTCAGTACTATGTTTCCGTAGTTGGCACTCACCCAACGCTCACAGCAAACAGACTGACGGAAGCGGGAATAGTCTGTTTTGATTGATTTTCCTCGTGGTGGTGTTGGTTGTTTTGATTTGTTGGGTATTTTGATTATTTATTTGAATTGAATTGAGAGTCAATCATGCCACTGCAAGGGAGGAAAAATTGCCAAGCACCGGGATGTAAGAATTATAATGATAGTAAGAACAATACGGCAATTTTCATCTTCCTGGAGTTGACCATGTGTAAAACTAGTGGACAATATGGACTATTCTCTAATAAAAATATATATAGAGAATAAATGTGTGCATTTCATCTCTTGTTTGTTTTCCTACACATTCTCCTTTGCATTGCAATAAAATTTGTGGTTTACGGCTACGAGTAGGGGTGGGTGGCAGCGGGCATGCTAGGCAAAAGTGAGGTTATGCCAATTTAGAGTATGCATTTGGACAGTTTTCTTTATATTTATCGAATATCCCAACAATTCTGTAGAGTAGGAGAGCAATGTTTAATTAGCCTAAAGGTGAATTAAGCTCTAGAACGGCATAATTCTATCCTTCGTGACAAATCTATTGCCAACATTGATATATATATATATATATATATATATAAGAGTACTATTTTCCTATCAGGGCGTACACTTCTACGCCTAGCGAAAGGCGCAGTTATGTTTGTGTTATTTTCATCAATAATCAATAACTCATCTCAGAACATACTGTTCAATTACGTGTAATAAAGGCTACATTCATATGGCTTTTACTTTTTATGTTGCCAGACTTGGTATAGCGGTACATAGCCTCAGGCGGTGCTCTCTCCCGGAAATTCTATAACCAAAAGTGACGAATCTCTTATAGTTTATATGATCCTTGACAAGAACTGTGTGCACATCATGTTTATTTTTCCCTGCCGTTGCTAACAGGAACAACACCAGGAATGTCAAGGCAAGGAATAATAAGGAGACGCCCTGTCAGCGCTATAGCATGCGGAGAGTTGAAGCACTGATCACGCCGCGATACTAGTCCGATTCCAGCGGTAAATTGAGCCCACGGTACAATAGACGTATTTATTAGTGGGATTTAAGTATGATTACCAGTAAAAGATTCGTGTGCAGGTATAGTACGAAGTTGTAAGGTATATGACGATGGAAATAAAGGAATATTTGATATTTTCTGGCTAGCGTGAAGTGTACGGCAGGCACAATACTTTTCGTCGCACTCGAAAATCACGTCATCTGCCGTAAAACGTTGAATTTTACAACATGAACTTGAACAATACACCGATCTAAAATATAGTATAGTACTTAGGAAATGAATGTATTATATTGTTTTTATTGCACGATGTTTTTAACAAATAGGCCAGTTCAGTTCCGATAACAAAATAAACAAGGTCTAGGCTGAGGTTTGAGATTAACACGCTAAAATATGCAAATAATGGTATATCAGTCCTTTAACACACACAAGCGATAAATCTACAGCTCAAGCCACGTTAAAATAGATTGGGGGTGATTAGATTACAGTAATACCGTACCGTTCATTAATACATTGAAAAGCAGAAACTATTTCCAGTAAGAAACGAAGGAAAATATCCGTAATTAATTCCTAGCAATCGAAATACTTATATTGGTGGACACTATTTGAACATTTAACGAATATATACTACAACCGTAACGTAAGGTGGCTACTCTAAGGATGAAAACTTATCACAATAAATGGCAAATAAAGTGCATTTACTTGTGAAATGACATTACTTTGTCAGGTGGGAGTTCTGTTTGCGCAATAATAGCTTCACACGTCGCCATTTCGACCCACACGCGAAATATCACCACTTTTTAGAACGTATGTCACACCATCCCATGCTATTCTTATGAGCCTAACGCAATGTTTTGAGCATTTGATGAGCATATGGCTTGTGGCTTCACTTCCTGGTCGTTACTCTCCTTATTATTCCTTGTGTCAAGGTATGACATTCCAAGTGAGGTTAGAACGTTTATGGTTAGATAGACATATGGCAGAAGGATTGGACATGAATTCAAAAGGTGATATGTGACATGGGAAGGAAGGATCACTTAAGAGAAGATGCCTGTCATGTAATACCAAAGGTGTTACACAATACATAAAATATTTGTCAACGTCTAGTAAAAGACCCCAAAACTGACTGCCGTAAATCTTGATTTACAAACTCTTGAGCAAGACATGTGTCATCTAGCCTTCAACCATTTCCGAGTAGGTGGTCAGTACACAACAATGATTCCGTCTAATTTGTCCCATCGTAGACCGGACGTACGGTAGTCTTTAATCCTTCTCAACACCGAAAACCGTTTCTCTGCAGAACAGCTTGAAGAAGGTACAACGAGCAGATACACGGACATCACAGTGACAAAGTACAAACTTCACAAATTTAAACGAAGTAACCATCAAATTTAGACAGATACTGATGAAATGCTGGATCATCACCGATTTGGGTAAACACGACACTAGCGTAGCACCAAATGTCAAACTTCTGACGTCACGTGCATCGCTGCTTTAGGAATTCTGTCAGCGCAACGCAGGGCGCATGCGCAGGGTGTGTTTAAAACGCGAGATGTACGTGGGAAGAGTAGTGTTATTTACCTTGTTTGTTAAAATAAAAGGGCTGTAGTTTCCCCGGCAGGTTTAATAATTTAGTATGTTTGTATCACAATACCTTACCTCAGTTTTAAACTGGGGCTCGCTACCGCTAGTTCTTTTTTAATAATACTGCATTTTATTAATCCCTTAACCAATCAAGGACTCATATACAAAGGAACCGTACAGTTTTATCTTGTTGGCGACAAATTACAATTCAATGTTTAGTTTACAAAGTTTTCAGTATGAAAATATATACAACATTTTGTAGCTTTCATAAGTTTTGTACATGTTAATGGAGTTAAACCATTTAAATAAAAAGCAACGTGGTCTTCTCAGATTTAGGACTGTCTTCAAACTGACATTTTATAATCATTCCACATAAACTGTTTTAGCCTCCTTTTAAAGATTGGTAGCCTAGGTGCAATGCTTATGTTTTCTGTTAGTTCTATTGAACTTGACAAAGGCACTATACTTAATGTTATTATTGCCATATTGTTTGGAATTGATACGGAAAAGTGATATGTCATCTGCATGTCTATTTTTGTAAGCGTGTAAATCAGATTGTATAGTAAAGTTTAATTTGTATGATAGATAGATTTTTATTAATTCCATTTGATCAAATACATGCATTCAATACATTTTTGATATAGGACACGTCAGAATTTACATGCATAAAATAAAAGAACTAACAGGTATATATTACTAAGATTATAACTATTTATAACTTATTATAATAGCAAATCTTAATAGATACAATCTTATTGCACAACTATTTACACCTCACTCTATTATCATAATATGAAAACTTAATTCTATAAATACAACAACATACAGCTAGGTATTAAAATTAAATTAAAAAAGTAAAATATAGTTATAGATTCCATCACTCCTATACGTTAAAATATTCAACTACTGAGTAAAAACAATGGCACTGCAGATAAGCTTTCAACATTCTATCAAAGGTTTTTATTTTTGGGGCCAGTTTTATATACTGGGGTAGTTTATTGTATAATTTAACTCCAGTGTGAAAAGTTCCTTTTTGATATATGCTTGTGTGTGTGTGTGAAATATGAATGTTTTGATTTTGTCTTGTGTTATGCCTATGAACATCATTGTTTGTTTTAAGAAAAACATCTTTATTCATTAAATTCTTTTTAAAAAACATAATACTTTCAAAGATATATATGCAGGGCAGTGGGAGAATGTTTAAATCTTTAAACAGAGGTCTACATGATTCTCTCGAGTTTACATTTGCCATAATTCTAATCGCTCTCTTTTGTATCCTAAACGTGCTTAGTACATCTGGCGACATACCCCAAAATATGATCCCATATCTTAAGTATGAATGGAAATAAGCAAAATAAGTATTTCTTAATGTGTGCATGCTAGTGCAGGTTTTCAAAATACGTAACGCAAAGCACATCGAGTTCAGTTTAGTATTCAGATATTGCATATGTTTATTCCATTTCAAGTCTTGTTGTATCCATAGTCCTAAAAACTTTGTTTCTGATTTATTTTCTATTTGATGACCATTTAATGTTATATTGGGCATCGCAGGATTCCTATTCTGTATAGTGTGGAAATTTAGACATACTGTCTTTTTATAGTTTATTATGAGGCGATTATCTTGTGACCATTTGGTTAACTCTCCTGTAACGGAGTCAGCAGACTGCTGTATGACCTGTTTAGTTTCACCTTTTATTACGAGTGTTGTATCGTCCGCAAACAAAATTTCCTTATGTGAATGAACGTTCTGTGTTATATCATTGATATATAGAAGAAAGAGTAGTGGGCCCAAAACCGATCCCTGGGGTACTCCAAATTCAATAATTCCCTCATTGGACAATGTTTCATTAAGTAATTTGGTTCCATCATCCTTGTGTCTCAAGCTTACTATTTGTTTACGCCTTGTTAAGTAAGACTCTATCCATTTATTAGCTAGACCTCTAACACCATATTGATTTAGTTTGGTAAGGAGGATTTTATGGTCAACTACATCAAATGCTTTCGATAAATCCAAGAATAGGCCAGTTACATGTTCCTTATTGTCAATTAATTTCAGTATACTATTACTACATTCGTAAATTGCTGTCTGTGTAGATTTTTCCGTTCTAAATCCATGTTGTGAGTTTGATAATATTTTATTTTTTTCTATGAAACTTATCAGTCTCTTATACATAATTTTTTCCACAATTTTTGCAATACCAGTTGGTAAGGTAATAGGACGATAGTTATCTAATTCATCTTTTGAACCGTTTATGTGCACTGGAATTACTTTTGATAACTTCAAAATATCCGGGTAAGTTCCTGAGAGAATTGAACTGTTTATTAAGTGCGTAAGTGGATTTATTATATTTTCGGCACATTTCTTTAAAATTGCATCAGGGATGCCATCAATGCCAGCACAGAATTTATTTTTTAGCTCTTTTATAACTATTCTTACCTCTTCACTTGTGACATGATTTATAAATAAAGAATCACTGCATATATTTATTTTATTATTAGAATTTAGTGTATTTACCTGTGATTTATTTAATAATTTTTGCGGAATTTCCAGAAAATAGTCATTAAAAGTGTTTGCTATTTCCTCTGGATTATTAATCACTTTATTATTTCTGGTCAGTGTAATGTTCCTTTGTATTTTAGCATATTTTCCAGTTTCTTTCTTTATTACGGACCACATAGCCCTGTTTTTATTAGATGATTGGGAAATAAAATTATCATTATGCATTTTCTTTGCTAGTCTTATTACCTTATTTAATATGCTAGTGTATTTTTGTAGTATAAATTGAATTCAGGCGTTGTGTGGTATTGTTTATATAATTTGTGTAGAAATTTCTTTCTTTGACATGAATTTATAATCCCTGTTGTTATCCAATTGCTAGTTTTGTTATTTTGAACAGTTCTTCGTTTAAAGGGGAATGCTATTTCAAAATAGTGTTTTAGGGTACTGTTAAATGCATTAAATTTATCATTTACATTTTCTAGTTCATAAATTTCTGACCATGTTTCCTTATTTAATAAGTCATTGAAATATGTAACATTTGCTTCAGTGAATGACCTGCACTTTGATTTTACTCCATTATCATTATTATTGATTACTTCGGATACTTCAAAACTCAGTATTTGTCCATGGTGGTCACTAAAACCCGGACAATAGACTTCTATTGAATGGTGATATTTATCTGTATTTATAAAAATTTGATCAGGAGTGGTTTTACTAAATTTTGTTATTCTTGTTGGTGTATTTACTGTAGGTTTCAGTCCATAGGAAATTAGTAACTGGTTTAATAATTCACAATTTCTATCAAGTTTTAAGAAATCCACATTTACATCCCCACAAATTATTATATCGAAATTTACTTTGCTCATGTTATTGAGTAACAATTCTAGTTTATCTATAAATAGAGGAAACTTTCCTGACGGAGAACGGTATACGCATACAATTATTAACTTAAACTGCTGAATTTTTACGGCAGAGAATTCAAAATCCTGTTCCATAATTAGATAATCATAAGCTGTTATCTGTTCATGATCTAAATTATTTCTTAAGAAGATGCAAGTACCACCATGGCTAATATTAGATCTAGAGTATTTACTAGCTTGTATAAACCCTGGGAATTGAATTAATTCAAGTTGTTCCTCTTTCAGCCAATGTTCTGAAATACATAGTGCTGAGATGTCTTTAAGTTCATTTTTAAGCATTAGATTTATGTAATCAATTTTATTATAAAGAGACTGGACATTCTGGTGGTAAATTTTAAATTTGTTACTTTTGCAAGCTTGTGTTGGTGATTTATTTACATTATTATTATCATAATTGTTATTATTATTGTTGCTAGACAAATCCGAAATACCATTGTTGCACTCCGTTAAATTTGACTTCAAAAGATGTGAATGCCAAACCTCACGTTTGGCTTCTTCTACCAGTTTCCCTGCTTCCACTCTAATGATATTACAGTCGAATTATTCTTACCATTTGAATTTACAATTTTGCAGATTTCATCACTAAGATACTCTTTTCCTAATCTATTTAAGTGTATGCCATGCCGAGTGTGGAACTTCCTGTCTAATTTACTTACATCTACAATTTGGACATTTGGAAAACTCTTACAAATTTTATGAATTTTTCCATTTGTAGCCTCTATTTCTATATTTACACATGACTTGGGAATTAAATCGTGTCTCTGCGGAATGTTTACAATAATGACATTTATTTTTTGCATGGATGGCAATGTACCCTTTAAATCTTTGATTACCTTTTTACTCTCATTTCTATAGACATCGTTTGCTCCAGCGATGATCACTGCGTAGTCCTTTGCAGTAAGGGACGCACACTCTCCTATCATCCCGTTCGTGACTTCTGCAATCTGAGCTCCTGGCTTCACTGTCGAAGTGACCTCCATTTCTCGGCTTCTCTCCAAAACGCTTGCTGCTACATCTCGCCCGTGGCTATCCGCAAATATCCGCATCTTCCTGGATTTTCTCTTTATCACTTTCTTCTTTTCTTCTTGAGGAAAGTCATCATTTTCTTCGACAAGCACTCCAAATGAATTTGAGACGGGAATTTCAGTTACATGTACTTATGTGTAGGATTTGGTACATCAGGACATTTGATTTGGTTTCTGCATTTAGGGCTACAGGTTGAAGTTTACTCGTAATATAAAGGTGTTTGGTTGGTGTTAAAAAAGGGTAGTTATAAATATTTCTTATGGCTCTATTCTGAATTACCTCAATTTCCTTTTTTAGGTAATTTGAGCATTTTATACAAATTGTACTCAAATATTGTAAGTGGCTATGGATTAAGGAAAAATACACTTTCCTGAGTAGATATTTTGGGATATAGTAGCTCAATTTTTAATCATCCCAGCGGCAGGTGATATTTTTTAAACTAATGCATCAATGTGCTTTTGCCAGAAGAGATTTTCATCTACCTAAGGCCTTAGCATTATATTCTGAGTGATGTCTAACTTTGTTCTACGCTTAGATATTATTAAATAATTTGTTTTATCTTCATTTATTGTTAATTTATTTGACTGGGTCCAGCCAAGTATTGTATTGATGTCCTCCTGCATGTGTGTAATCAGCGTGTTGGTGGTGTACGCATTGTAAAAGATGCGTAAGTCGTCTGCAAACAACGTTATATTACCATGGAAACGGAGTGTTGCTATGTCATTACTATATACTAAGAAGAGGGAAGGGCCCAATATTGATCCTTGGGGCACACCGTGGGTAATATTTACTTCCTCACTTCTGTTGCCATTTATTTCAATATACTGCTTACGATTGGATAGGCAATTTTTAAGCCATGTCCAAGCTACTCCTCGTATACCTGCTTTATCAAGTTTCACTAAAAGAATTTCATGGTCAACAGTATCAAACGCCTTTCTCAGGTCTATGAAAGGGCCACTCGCTGCCATCTTATTGTCTATGACATCCTGCAAGTTAGAGATAATATCAATTGTGGCTATTTCTGTGCTTGAGTTTTCTCGGAATCCATACTGCTCTTTGTAGAAATAATCATTTTTATTTAAAAAATTAACAATTCTGTTTTTACTACTGTTTCGAGTACCTTCGATATGGGTGGGAGGATGGAAATGGATCAGTAATTGTCCGGATTGCTTTCGTCACCTCCTTTATAGACTGATATAACTCGTGCTATTTTTAGATCATCAGGCAACAGGCCAGTCTCTAACGATAAATTTATTAAAGTACCGTAGTTAGTGGACTACTTAGAATGTCAATGGAGTTTTTAAACAATTTTACTGACATACCATCTTTGTCTTGGCCAATTTTCATTTTAAGGCTTAATATAATATTGCGAATTTCCATCTCGTACGGACTTGTACGGCGTCACAGTGAAAGTGTAGTGAAATAGCAGCTAGTGTAAATATTTGATAAAAGTGGTAAAATATTATAACAGAGGCTTAAAATCTATAAAGTTACTTTCCTTAGATCAAGTGTAATACGGAATATTGATAGTATTTAGAAATTCTTGTTGATAATTTAATAAACTTAAACTAAGTTGTGGGAACGTGTATCCAAAGATTCGGTGACTTCTTCAATCACTGTTTGAACCAAGTAGAGCAGTGGTGCTTTTACGAGACTTCACCCGATTGGAAGATATACGTATTTCACATTCTTCTTTATTGGTAGGTTATTAGATTAATTCTATTAGGTAGTAATAATTAAATTAAATTTAGTGTAATTTGGTGTAAACATCTAGGCTCACTTAGATCTCTAGTATGACGACAGTCAACAGTGTTAGTATCTCGTCAGGTTGTGTAACCGTAACGGATTCATGCTCGTCGTGCAAAATAAAAGTAAAAAATGCAAATAAAATCATCACAAGATCTCAGGTAAAATTGAATGAGGAGAAAAGTGAAACCGATTGTCGTAATGTAGGCCTACCGCTACCGTCATGCGAATGTCATAACCTGAGAAACGAACTGTCCTCTAAAGACGAAATTATAAAGCTGCTAAAGGAAGATATTGCTAAGTTAATGGAAGAGTTGAATAAATTAAAAGGAAACAGAGGGGAAAGCAAGGAAACTTGGTCGACAGTGATTGCTGGTAAGGTAAGATTGAATAAGCCTAGGCCTATAAATGGAGTACATGTAACTGAAATTCCCGTCTCAAATTCATTTGGAGTGCTTGTCGAAGAAAATGATGACTTTCCTCAAGAAGAAAAGAAGAAAGTGATAAAGAGAAAATCCAGGAAGATGCGGATATTTGCGGATAGCCACGGGCGAGATGTAGCAGCAAGCGTTTTGGAGAGAAGCCGAGAAATGGAGGTCACTTCGACAGTGAAGCCAGGAGCTCAGATTGCAGAAGTCACGAACGGGATGATAGGAGAGTGTGCGTCCCTTACTGCAAAGGACTACGCAGTGATCATCGCTGGAGCAAACGACGTCTATAGAAATGAGAGTAAAAAGGTAATCAAAGATTTAAAGGGTACATTGCCATCCATGCAAAAAACAAATGTCATTATTGTAAACATTCCGCAGAGACACGATTTAATTCCCAAGTCATGTGTAAATATAGAAATAGAGGCTACAAATGGAAAAATTCATAAAATTTGTAAGAGTTTTCCAAATGTCCAAATTGTAGATGTAAGTAAATTAGACAGGAAGTTCCACACTCGGCATGGCCTACACTTAAATAGATTAGGAAAAGAGTATCTTAGTGATGAAATCTGCAAAATTGTAAATTCAAATGGTAAGAATAATTCGACAGTAATATCATTAGAGTGGAAGCAGGGAAACTGGTAGAAGAAGCCAAACGTGAGGTTTGGCATTCACATCTTTTGAAGTCAAATTTAACGGAGTGCAACAATGGTATTTCGGATTTGTCTAGCAACAATAATAATAACAATTATGATAATAATAATGTAAATAAATCACCAACACAAGCTTGCAAAAGTAACAAATTTAAAATTTACCACCAGAATGTCCAGTCTCTTTATAATAAAATTGATTACATAAATCTAATGCTTAAAAATGAACTTAAAGACATCTCAGCACTATGTATTTCAGAACATTGGCTGAAAGAGGAACAACTTGAATTAATTCAATTCCCAGGGTTTATACAAGCTAGTAAATACTCTAGATCTAATATTAGCCATGGTGGTACTTGCATCTTCTTAAGAAATAATTTAGATCATGAACAGATAACAGCTTATGATTATCTAATTATGGAACAGGATTTTGAATTCTCTGCCGTAAAAATTCAGCAGTTTAAGTTAATAATTGTATGCGTATACCGTTCTCCGTCAGGAAAGTTTCCTCTATTTATAGATAAACTAGAATTGTTACTCAATAACATGAGCAAAGTAAATTTCGATATAATAATTTGTGGGGATGTAAATGTGGATTTCTTAAAACTTGATAGAAATTGTGAATTATTAAACCAGTTACTAATTTCCTATGGACTGAAACCTACAGTAAATACACCAACAAGAATAACAAAATTTAGTAAAACCACTCCTGATCAAATTTTTATAAATACAGATAAATATCACCATTCAATAGAAGTCTATTGTCCGGGTTTTAGTGACCACCATGGACAAATACTGAGTTTTGAAGTATCCGAAGTAATCAATAATAATGATAATGGAGTAAAATCAAAGTGCAGGTCATTCACTGAAGCAAATGTTACATATTTCAATGACTTATTAAATAAGGAAACATGGTCAGAAATTTATGAACTAGAAAATGTAAATGATAAATTTAATGCATTTAACAGTACCCTAAAACACTATTTTGAAATAGCATTCCCCTTTAAACGAAGAACTGTTCAAAATAACAAAACTAGCAATTGGATAACAACAGGGATTATAAATTCATGTCAAAGAAAGAAATTTCTACACAAATTATATAAACAATACCACACAACACCTGAATTCAATTTATACTACAAAAAATACACTAGCATATTAAATAAGGTAATAAGACTAGCAAAGAAAATGCATAATGATAATTTTATTTCCCAATCATCTAATAAAAACAGGGCTATGTGGTCCGTAATAAAGAAAGAAACTGGAAAATATGCTAAAATACAAAGGAACATTACACTGACCAGAAATAATAAAGTGATTAATAATCCAGAGGAAATAGCAAACACTTTTAATGACTATTTTCTGGAAATTCCGCAAAAATTATTAAATAAATCACAGGTAAATACACTAAATTCTAATAATAAAATAAATATATGCAGTGATTCTTTATTTATAAATCATGTCACAAGTGAAGAGGTAAGAATAGTTATAAAAGAGCTAAAAAATAAATTCTGTGCTGGCATTGATGGCATCCCTGATGCAATTTTAAAGAAATGTGCCGAAAATATAATAAATCCACTTACGCACTTAATAAACAGTTCAATTCTCTCAGGAACTTACCCGGATATTTTGAAGTTATCAAAAGTAATTCCAGTGCACAAAAACGGTTCAAAAGATGAATTAGATAACTATCGTCCTATTACCTTACCAACTGGTATTGCAAAAATTGTGGAAAAAATTATGTATAAGAGACTGATAAGTTTCATAGAAAAAAATAAAATATTATCAAACTCACAACATGGATTTAGAACGGAAAAATCTACACAGACAGCAATTTACGAATGTAGTAACAGTATACTGAAATTAATTGACAATAAGGAACATGTAACTGGCCTATTCTTGGATTTATCGAAAGCATTTGATGTAGTTGACCATAAAATCCTCCTTACCAAACTAAATCAATATGGTGTTAGAGGTCTAGCTAATAAATGGATAGAGTCTTACTTAACAAGGCGTAAACAAATAGTAAGCTTGAGACACAAGGATGATGGAACCAAATTACTTAATGAAACATTGTCCAATGAGGGAATTATTGAATTTGGAGTACCCCAGGGATCGGTTTTGGGCCCACTACTCTTTCTTCTATATATCAATGATATAACACAGAACGTTCATTCACATAAGGAAATTTTGTTTGCGGACGATACAACACTCGTAATAAAAGGTGAAACTAAACAGGTCATACAGCAGTCTGCTGACTCCGTTACAGGAGAGTTAACCAAATGGTCACAAGATAATCGCCTCATAATAAACTATAAAAAGACAGTATGTCTAAATTTCCACACTATACAGAATAGGAATCCTGCGATGCCCAATATAACATTAAATGGTCATCAAATAGAAAATAAATCAGAAACAAAGTTTTTAGGACTATGGATACAACAAGACTTGAAATGGAATAAACATATACAATATCTGAATACTAAACTGAACTCGATGTGCTTTGCGTTACGTATTTTGAAAACCTGCACTAGCATGCACACATTAAGAAATACTTATTTTGCTTATTTCCATTCATACTTAAGATATGGGATCATATTTTGGGGTATGTCGCCAGATGTACTAAGCACGTTTAGGATACAAAAGAGAGCGATTAGAATTATGGCAAATGTAAACTCGAGAGAATCATGTAGACCTCTGTTTAAAGATTTAAACATTCTCCCACTGCCCTGCATATATATCTTTGAAAGTATTATGTTTTTTAAAAAGAATTTAATGAATAAAGATGTTTTTCTTAAAACAAACAATGATGTTCATAGGCATAACACAAGACAAAATCAAAACATTCATATTTCACACACACACACAAGCATATATCAAAAAGGAACTTTTCACACTGGAGTTAAATTATACAATAAACTACCCCAGTATATAAAACTGGCCCCAAAAATAAAAACCTTTGATAGAATGTTGAAAGCTTATCTGCAGTGCCATTGTTTTTACTCAGTAGTTGAATATTTTAGCGTATAGGAGTGATGGAATCTATAACTATATTTTACTTTTTTAATTTAATTTTAATACCTAGCTGTATGTTGTTGTATTTATAGAATTAAGTTTTCATATTATGATAATAGAGTGAGGTGTAAATAGTTGTGCAATAAGATTGTATCTATTAAGATTTGCTATTATAATAAGTTATAAATAGTTATAATCTTAGTAATATATACCTGTTAGTTCTTTTATTTTATGCATGTAAATTCTGACGTGTCCTATATCAAAAATGTATTGAATGCATGTATTTGATCAAATGGAATTAATAAAAATCTATCTATCTATCGTTAGTCGGGGTCATAAATATGGAATCTGTGTTGACATTAATTTCATTAACTTTCTTCCCTGAGAGGATTTTTTTGGCTAATTTGTGTGCTATGTTTATTAAGTGAGTGTTCAGAGCATTGCAAATATTTTCTTTTCCTGTGAAAGATTTACCGTCAATTATTATCTCACTGAGGCCATCTTTGTTTTCAGTTGTGCAGTTGTAGATCATTTCATTGATTACTTTCCAAGTATCTTTTATGCTATTGGCGTTCAATGTTAATTTATGTTCATAGTATGCGGATTTCAGTTTCCGTTTTAAATCTGTCACTTTGTTCCTACATATTATGTGCTCTTCCTTTAAGAGGTTGTTGTTTCTGTGAGTGCTAGCATGTAGTAGGCCCCTTTGCTTTATTAGCTGAATTAATTCCGTTGTTATCCATGGGTTTTTATGGTTCTGGTGTATTTCCTTCAAATGTGTGTCAGTGTTTTCTTTGTTGGGTGTCTGTATCATGATTTTGTGTTTCATGGCGGTGTAAGTTTCGTTTACATAATCTAAGGAGTCTATTTGATTGAGATGATTAGAGAAATTGTTTTTATTCGCGTGCCGGTAATTTTTATTTACGTTTTTTGAACTAGACCTTTGTTTGTTGGGGGGGGGGGGGGTATTTAAATGTCTTGTTCGAGATTGGGCTTTTGCCTGGATAGTAATTTGACCAGAAAATCGCAGTTACAAGAATATTATGATCACTAATATCACTATTTATATTGCTTATTCTATATGTGTATTTACAGTTATTAGTGGCTACCTGATCAAGTAGTGTACCGGTACTTGTTGATTCACATATTCATGTTGGATAGCGAGTATTGCCTTGTGTGAAACCAAAGCTTGATAGTAGATTGAGGTATGATTTGGTTACATTATTTTTGTTTAGTAAGTTAATATTTGTATCACCAATGCAGAAGCAGAAGCTATGGTTACTCTCAACTAGGTTAAGAACTTTTATATTCCATTTTTTGTGGACATAAACTCCCACACCTCCACCATCCTGATTGTCTCTGTGTACAATTGCAACAGAATAGTTGTTTAGGTTGAAGTATTTAGCTTCATTACTTTTCACCCAAGTCTCGGTTACCACTATGACATCTAGATTTTCCACAATATGTATTAGTATCTCGATATCTTCTAGTTTATTTTTTATGATTCTGCTATTTAGGTAAATCCACTTGATTTGGCTAACCTCATTTTTAGTGTGCTATGTAGTCGTGGATACAGTCATATTTACGCTCATCAATTGATGTAAGTCAACATCAACTAGTAGGTCCATGTCTTGATTCATTATTATTACTGTGAATGGGATGGCTGAGCCTTGTTGATGGAAGAGTCTTTTACTAGCGTTTCAATGTCTTCTGGTGAGGTGATCCTGACAGCCTTGTCACTATCTGATTCACGGGCGAACATTTTACAGTCCCGGGTCCAGACGTATTTAAAACCTAATTTACGGAGGTCTCTTGCTGTTTGTGAAGCACTTTATTACCTGGCGTCAAATGCTCGTTAATGTATATAGGCCTAGCCCTTCCATTGATTCCAGCATCACTTGAGTTCTGGTTGGTTTGGATCTTTTGCCTGTTTAAAATTGCCTCTTATTTTAGCCGGCTGCAGAATTTTACCAGTAAAGGAGGTGGAAGACCTTCTCTGCTTTGTGGTAGCCGATGGCAGGCGTCAATATCGGACTCAACAACTGTGATACCCAATTGGTCAGCGATAGTCTTGACAATCTGAATGGGGTTTTCGTTTGAAGTGTGCGGCACGCCATGAAGCTCTAGGTTGTTTCGCCGAACGTACTATTGAAGCTCGAGATTCTCTTGCTTTAACATTTTACCTCACTGCAAGCGATATTCCTATCCTTCTCTAACTCACTAACTCTTTGGCTGAGCTTTGTTATTTCTGACAAGGCTTGCTTCAGAGTTTGTGCGGCAGTCACTTTTCATACCATCGAAACAATCAGAATAGTATGTCACGGACTTAAGCATGTCATTCTGAGTCTTTTCAATATTTTCGAGTTTTATCAGCCGGAGGTTGATTTTACAAACAAGATCGTGTAAATCTGGTTTACTTACATTCTCGTCTGGGGCGATTTTAGAAACCTTATCCATATATACTCTGCGAGCTGCCAGAATAGGATTGACAGTTCTCTTATCGCCATGTGGTCTGAGAACGAGATTGCCAAACTGTACAAGCCAGAGATACAGCTGACCAGGCACTGAAGCACGTGGGCTGTAATATTGCAACGCAGAGTATTATGACATCAACTATGCGAACATGCATTGGTCAAGAGGCAGAGGGGTGATGACTGACGTGGAATTTCCGGCGAAATGCCAATCCTATTTAGGCAGCTCACAGAATATAGTTGACCTACTTATTGCACTGCACTCGACACAATACCTTTGCTTGGCTTTGTCGGACAAAAGCCGGCTAAAAACTTTCTTCTTTATGTTTACACAGGTTCTGTGGTATGATTTATCACATTCCCCATCACAAATAATGTAGTCTTCATTATCAGTTACACATTTTTCACACTGACCGCACTTGGTTGATTTGTTACTTGTCGCCATCTTGCTTTAGAAATTTATCTTACACTTAAAACGTGAGGGGGGTTTGGGGGCGGCGGGGAGAAATGTTCCCCACCCTCTGCTTTTAACACCCCTGAATTACTATTTTCATATTTTGATTACACGGTGTAGGCTATGTCGAATTCAGTGTTCAACTCGTCTATTTGGCTGGAGAGAAATCGAAGAATAGCGACTTCGACAAATTTATTTCGAACATGTCGTAAATAAATGTACTATCTTCTTATACATCTATGGTCCACTACCGGCAATAACATGAAATTGTCATCGATGTCTCCCATCGGCAGGCAGGTTGTTTTGACAGGAGGTGTAAATATATGAATTGTGCAATGTTAGAGGTTATTGATGGTCATTTATGATGTACCTGTACAATGTTTTACACGACAAACGTTGTGTAATGTCTCAATTTTTGTATGTCAAGTGATATTGGATTTATTACAGGTTAGTGGAAATTAAAGGAAGAGCCTTGAATAAATAATGTTGAATGAAACTTGGATATGAATGTTAAATGAGTGGCTAGCTGGGCAAATATTATTTATAAATGTGGTGAAATCTCACTTAATCTTACTTTTAATTCTAGTAGATTCTGACAGTATTATTTTGGTGAGACATACTGTAGGCTTTGTATGAGTTTCAATACTCCATTGATTGCGTTGGAGTTTAAAATATATTGTATTTGTATTTTCGCTGCGAAAATATACGAATATTTATTAAATGTATTGTATGAAATAATTGTATTCTTTCAGGCTTACCTTGTGTGCTATGTGACCACATACAAAACATGAAATAAACTGAATTGCTTTCAATATGTTTCTACTGGAGGGTGAAGAAGTTGTTAAGGAAGATGTTGTTGAAAGTAAGTATTTTAACATTATGTTTATTATTGTCAAAAGTAACTAGGCTATTTACTCATAACTTACGCTGGTGTGTCACCGACTTTATATGTGACCAACTTGTGTTTGTCTGCTACTATTTCAGAAAACCAGGAGGATACTGGTGGTGGAGGGGCAACTGCAAATGAAAATACTGCAGGTAAGGTATTAGTCAGCGTAACATAGGTTACTCTAAAATCACTCTGCATGTAGCCTTGATCACAGGGATGTATTAAATTATGGTATCATTGTTTTATCATTCTAAATAAGCAATAGGCTGACTAAATAATCTCTTAGGATGTGAAAAATGCCCCTGACCCACCCCAATAGTTATGTTACTTCTAACTCCAGTATTCAAGACACTGAGTGTTCAATTTTCTTGAGAAGCTAACTTAGTCAAGAAGAAACAGCTACTAATGACCTGCTGCTGATCGATACAGTTGACTTAACCTCAAAGCCCTTTAGTAATTTAGCAAACACCAAAATTGGGTAGCTTAGTTTTCCCAGTAGAGTGCCTCTTCATCTATGAGTCTGGAGGTGATTGTACTGCCCAATGGAGGCATACATTTCAAAGTCAAAATTAATTTATTTCACAATGCAATAATTGCCTCAATAATGACAGGTATTCCCATTGGGGCAACCAGAGTCCTTGCAGTTCTTCTAAACAGTTCTCATTCTTCATTTCCTATGCTTCCTCATTTCATTTTTTCTGATCATTGACAGTTTTATTCAAAGAGTAGCATGCCATATTAGACTAGTGACATTGAACGGTTGAGATTAAAGGTATGTCAGTTGTCAACTTCAATGTGGCACATTGAAGAGAACATCTTAAATCACTTCCTCTGACCTTACACACAGTGTTCACCCTTTCATTTTGGAATGCGATTATTGGGTACACAGCCTATACTCTGTGAGCTGCCTGAATAGGATTGACATTTAGCCGGAAATTCCACGTCAGTCATCACCCCTCTGCCTCTTGACCAATCCATGTTCGCATAGTTGATGTCATAATACCCTGCGTTGCAATATTACAGCCCACGTGCTTCAGTGCCTGGTCAGCTGTATCTCTGGCTTGTACAGTTTGGCAACCTCGTTCTCAGACCACATGGCGAGGCGAGAAATGTCAATCCCATTCTGGTAGCTCACAGAGTATAAGTATTGTATCGCATTTGAGGGAGTTGGAGAGAAAGGCTTGCAGGTTTGGCACAGGTCTTTTGAATCGACACCTATGGATAACCTACACATTAGGATGAAATTAATTAAGTCCGTCAACCAGAGGAATTAACCATATGACTTTAAAATTCCACTACCTTGTCAAGAATTGAACCTAAAACCTTTCTGATCATAGATTAATGTGCTATTAATTAGCTATGTGGCCAGACTCTTGAACCATTGAAATGTAACAAAAATCATAGTAAGAACTACATAATCAGTAAGACATAGTACTGTAATTTTGCTCACGTTTTCAGAGATCAACTTCACTAAAATCCAAAGCTGTTTAGTACATTTTTAATTGAAACTAGGTACAACAGTTGTAAAGGCTCGCTCATATTCAGAAATCTGACAGTGCAGCCATCTAATACTTCAGCTCAAAGCTCAACAACGCATTTAGCTTAACAACATCCATATTCCACTCATTGTATCGTGCTCACAAGGGGAGGATACGATGCATGGGTCACTGATTCGAACCATCTTTAGTACACGTGTAGGGCATGACTAGGCGTATACCAGGTGCAACTAATAAGGTGCGCTTCTCAGCCGATTCCGAGAAATTAATTATTAATTATTTGTAATTGCTGTACGGCGTTCATGTGCGCTGTATGTTAACATGAAGCCAAGGAGCGCGTGGTGCAGCGGTAAGAGCCCTGCTTCGTAAGCGTGGGATCACTGGATCGAATCCCACCGGTGAGCCTTTGTGGTTTTTAAAAAATGTAAACATAGGCAATTCGTACAACTGTAGGTGTCGTGAATAATGTTCATTTTGCAGTCAATTGTAATAACGTGTTTTGTGAGCAGGAAAAGGGATTCTGAAATCATCGAAATAACTTCCAGAGAAGATTGTACCAAAATTCAGTCTGTTGTACACCATCAATTGTCGGCACCAATTTTCTGTAACATGTTAAAATGCGCGTGGTTTGCGACCAAATTGTGCGATGACAGGACATCGTTCATGAACATGAACGAAGTTTGTTTCGCGATAGATGTTTTGAAACATCCCTGCGAATGTAAACATAAGCCGTTTATCACTTGCGCACAATGCCGCCATAATTATTGTTTTCCCTGCTTCTATGACCGCTATTGTCCTCGTTAGTGCCGTCGCTCGAGCAGCACGATAGTGAAAAGCACCTAGGGTCGCATAAACAGTTGTACTAACAGCAAATACTGTGAATAAAGGTATTCATTCAACAATCCCCTGTACGATTTATTCCGACTCCCTTTTCCCGCTCACAAAACATGTTATTATAATTGGCTGCAGAATGAACATTATTCACGACACCTACAGTGGTACGAATTGCCTATGTTTACAAAAAAAAAAAAAAGGCTCACCGGTAGGATTCGATCCAGTGATCCCACGCTTACGAAGCAGGGCTCTTACTGCTGCACCATGCGCTCCTTGGCTTCATGTTAACGTAGAACGCACATGAACGCCGTACAGATGTTATGAATAATTTATAATTAATTTCTCGGAATCGGCTGAGAAGCGCAACTTACTACTTGCACCTGGTATATGCCTGGTCATGCCCTACACGTGTACTAAAGATGGTTCGAATCGGTGACCCATGCATCATATCCTCCCCTTGTCAGTGTTAGAGATAATATCGCCAGCTTTACTCTTCAATTGAAAACTCCTTTACTTCAAAGAAAACCTGAAAATTTGGGATAAACAAGCATTGATTGAGGGCAGTGTAGCATATATACTGTAATATGAAGGGTCATTCCACAACACTCCATAGAGCAACTGCCCTCTGGTCAGCCCAGGGCTGTTATGCTTTGAGTGGACTCTCTGCCCTGTATGAGAGAGAGTTATATTGTACTGGAGAGGTATGGCAAATGTTTTGAGATGTCATTAGTCAGACCAAGGTAGGTGAGGGGAAAAAACAGAGCCTAGCACTGAACCATTAAAGGGCGCACCTGCTCGAATGATGTGGGCTGGAGACCCATGCCATAGATCATCTATGGGATTAAGATCATGGGAGCTAAGTGGCCTATCATATGGTTAATTTTGTTAGATTGTTTATCTTACCATCCAAGTGCAGTACTTCCTCAGTGGCATAGTTCATTGTTATCCCAGAAGATGGCATATCCATGTGGGTAAGCATGTAGAATTGTGGGGTGTTCGTGGTCCCCTAACACCTTGTGATTCACAGCAAATGTCACATGGTGGTTCATATACACTATTGGCCACTAGCATCCTCACTAGCCTGTATAGAAAAGGAAACTTGTAGTTCAACATGACTGTTACTCTTGTGATCATGAACCACGGACACGCATTTTTACATGGAATCCGAACCACACACTTGTTTCACTTCGAAAATCTCATGTGCATTGACCAGGGACTAGCCCTGTGGAATACCCACAATGCAGTGGGTAGCCTCTTGCTGTTAATGCCATACATGCTCACTTCTGTGAACTTGGTGTAATGAACACCTTGACTCAGTGGACCACCACACCATCTTCCAATCCTTGGCAGTCCAATCAGCATACTTGTGGGTCTAAGTGAGACAAAAGTCTCTGACAACGTGCTGTTAGAAGTGAATGATGAGCGGGTTGTCTGTTGTAGGACAGAACTTCAAGGTACAAAACAGAACAGGTCCTCAACTACAGCGAGCGAGCCAAGAAAGTTTCCCAAAAATCACAGCTGGAGAAGTAACAGGCACAATTGTTAAATTAAAGGCAAAGATAGCAGCGGGAGCTGACCAAATTTTTAATGAACACTTACAAGAAACGAAGGAACTTTTATCGGAAATATGGACTCACCTGTTCAACAAATGCCTTGAGACGAGTACCATACTAGAAATGTGGAGGACTTCGATAATAACGACACTATATAAAGGAAAAGGTGACACCTCATCGCCAGACTCATACTGAGGTGTAGCTCTTGAAAGTGTGGTGTTTAAGCTTTTCACGAAGATCATAAATAACAGATTTGCACAATTAGTACAGACGAAGAAACCTGAGGAACAATTCGGCTTCCGAAAGGAAAGATCAACTCTTCAAGCTCTGCGAAACCTGCTAGACGATATCCAGGAAGCATTGAGAGATCCACAAGGCAAACTGTACGCTGTGTTTATGGACTACAGCAAGGCGTTCGACCTACTTGATAGACAGGTTATAATAAACTGAGAGTGATGATAGGCAGTGAGCACTATCTGACAAAAAACATCGAAGAGATTCTAGATTTCAACAATGTTATAATTTGCGACAATGTGACGTACTCCAAATCACTTACCCAAACAAATGGTGTTTTACAGGGTGATCCCTCAAGTCCCATTTTATTCAATATAGCGACAGCTGACATAGTCAATATCAAAAACAGCAACGTCAAGCTGTACATATATGACGACATGGTCATCGCAGCGAGAACAATTCATGACCTACAGGAAAGCTTCACTAAACTAACGAATTGGGCCGAGGAAAATAGCCTACAAATATACACGAACAAAACGCTGCAAGTAGTTTCCCGAAAAGGAGGGAGAGTGGCACGACAAGACCACGCTACTCACCGTTAACCACTTCAAATACCTTGGAGTGACGTTCCAATCCACCGGAAGGGCATTTGGTATCCATGTCAAAGATAGGGCTATAGCTGCAATACGAGCCATCAATGACATCGGCCACCTGCAAAAGTTATCCCTACAAACAGCAATAACCATCTTTGCAGCCAAAATAGTACCAATAGTAACATACGGTACCAACGTATTATGGGACCACCGAAGAAGAAGGATCTCATAACCTGGGAAAATGTTAAAGCCACTTTCTTGAAAAGAGCAATGGGAGTCTCAAAATTTACCCCTTCCAGACTTGTCTATATACTCGCAAGAGAACCTTTTCTTATAGAAGACCTTCGACTTAAGTTTACTCTACCAGCAACAGACGCATATAAGGACCTTATATGGGAGCGATATGAAAAAGCGGAGGACATCGAAGAAGAATTTTACTGCACCAGCGCCATGACCAGACACTGAGACATGTTGTGACGAGACTTGCGGTGCATGGGTTCCATCATAAAGTGTGTATCAAGACTAATTATCATATCCCAGACGACAATTGTGTTTGTAAACTATGTAAATTGCAATTTTCCAAATACCAAGTGTTATGCTGCAAGCAAATGACTAAGTCAGTGGCAATGTATAGTGTAGAACCTGATTAATGTCCTGTATATTTTGAATTTCTCGTGCACACTCGAGTGAATTTATTAAATTAAATAGGCTACATTCGCTCAAACAAAGAATGAGTACACTCTCTTAACAGTGCAGTTTTTTTTAACTTTCTTTCTTGTTTAGACTTGAGCCTGGAGCATAAGCTGAAACCAAGGAATGAGTTGAGTAACCTCATAATATATAATTATACTTCCTGACACCACTGTAAAGGTTCTTGCATATGTTAGCCGTTGGGTCTTGGCATTAACAGTTACCAAGAATTAGTTCATTCTTTGTTTTAGTGATATGGGTGTTGTTGCACCATAGATGTAGGATTGAGTACCTCATGTTAGAGGTAAACAAGCAAAATCCTACTTGCAGTGTAAGGAAATGATTTAATCATGGTGTTAAACTTTAAACTATTATTTTTTGAGGTAGCATTTAAAAGGATAGAACACAGATGTAGTTAGCACATTGTTAATTCAATTTTAGTACGGTATAGCTCTAAAGAAGGGCATCACAAAACCTCAAAATAAACGTGTCAAAGCAATGCACAACAGTGCAATGTGCAGTGGAATGTCCCTGCAACCAGGACTGCTTGGCACTGTGGATTTGATACAGAGTGGCTCTTAAATGGATAGGTGCGGAATCAACTGTAAAATGAAAGCAAGAATTGGTGTTACATTTAAAAGTGAATGTGAACTTGCGATACTTAAGTAGTACAAGGCACAGGCACAACATGTTTAAATTTTAGAGCCATTATTAAAAGTATTCTGATATTCAAAGAAGCTCAGCAAACATTGAAAACCAGTTTAATGGATAATGCAAGCAATAAAAAAGATTTTAAAAAGACATACAGGGTCTTTCATATACCGTAAATTAAGAGCGCCAAGCGGCGGCTTTGTTAATAGAGGCTGCGGTCACCTTGGCCGAGCTTTTGGCGCGCCAAGGCCCCCTGCTTTAAGCATGTGTACAATCCTATATGATGCAGCGGCCTTGCTAGCGTGTGTACAATGCTGAAATCTTACTTTAGTTAGTTAGTTATTGTTGATGAAACCTAAACCCCTACTTGTGCTAATTTTGTGAGTGATTTATTCGGAGACCGTTCAAGATTCTCGCCAATGTCATCTAGCTCATCCTCTGTTAAAACTGTTCGTGTGCAGGCATGTTTTTTATTGAGCACCGAGCCAGTAGTGTCAAACTTATTTGCAATTACGTGAATCTGTGCTAGTGAAGATGGCACTTCATCAGGAAATTGCTGAACAAATGCATCACGTACCCGCCGAGCCGACTCGTACTTAAAATAAGTTTTACATAAAAAAATACGATGTTGCAATGATAACTGTCTCACCATGTTAGCACTTGAGGTTTAGACTGGCGACTGAGCAACTGCACGCTTATTGCAAGGTCAAGTTTGGTAATGTCAATCTGTTATTTTTATACAGTCCATCGGAACTTGAAAAAAAAAAAAGCCATCGTATGTACTATGCGCGCGCTTTCATCAACAATAACTAACTAAAGTAAGATTTCAGCATTGTACACACACTAGCAAGGCCGCTGCATCATATAGGATTGTACACACGCTTAAAGTAGGGGGCCTTGGCGCACCAAAAGCTCGGCCAAGGTGACCACAGCTACGGTTAACAAAGCCACCGCTTGGCGCTCTTATTTTATATGAAAGACCCTATAATGATGATGAGCATAATATTACTGAATACAAAAGAAGAAAAGAAAAGTAAGACAATGGTAATGACAAGAGGAAAGAAAGAAGGAAAAGGGATTGTTAAAATTGGAGATGTAGATCTGGAAGTAGTAGAGCACTTCAAATATTTAGGAAGTGAATTGATGGAAAATGCAAGGTAGGATATGGAGATCAACAAGAGAATACAATGTGGGAGTGTTTGCTATCGTCAGGTTCAGAGTTTAATTTTGGATAAAGACATACACCACTGAAGGCTAAAGACGAGATGTACAAGACCTATTACTTACCAATAATGACGTATGGCAGCCAAAATGAAATTCCTGATGAGTATGGTATGGAAAACTAGGAGGGATAGAGTGAGAAATGAAGATATTCAAAAGAAAGTGAACATACAGAAGCTGAATGATAAGCTGGAGCAGAACAAATTGAGATGGTATGGACATGTGAAAAGGATGAATGATGGTAGAATGCTGAAACAAGTGATGGAGAGACGGATGACTGGAAAGCGAGGACAGGAAGACCTAGACTACGGTGGATGGATTTGGTGAAGGACAGTGTGAGAGAATGGAACCTGGAATGGAGTTCAGTGGTTGTGGAAGTATGGTGGACAGACAAAGTAAAGTGGAGGGGTGTCATATTTGCTCCGACCCGGCCCAAGCTGGAAAACGGAAATTGATGATGATTAGGACAAACTTCAGATAAAGTTTTCATTAATTACAGGAGTTTTTAATAAAAATAATCTTTTAAGTCTTAGATAACTAATGCTCCTGGTGCACACTTGTATCATTCTTTCTTCTACATTAACATACATTGTTTATACCACGTACTGTCACACATAGAGAAGAGTGCAGCATGTGTTGCCTTTTTTATGCATGTGCTAAGAGCATTGTGCAGCACAGTGCACACTGTGAAGCTCTGCTCTAAAGGATTTTCGAAGTGAAATGCCTTGTCCTGTGGTTCGGATTCCACGTAAAAAGGAGGTCCCGAGGCTCATAATCACAAGATTCTTGGTCATGCAAAACTACAAGCTTCCTTTTTTTCTAAAGGATAAGCAATTTTGTATTGTATTCTGTACTGTAAACACATGGGTAATTTTCTTTGGCACAAGGAAGTTAACATGCTTAATGATGCAATGTTTCACCAGCGTTGTGTATGTATCGCTACTAATGCTGTAATTGTGTACATCTACATAGGAAAACGCAACACGATTGATAGTATGTAACTGCATACATGTCTGGATCCATAATGAATGCAGAATAGAAGTGTATTATTCCCGTCCACAATAACATTAAAACCAAGTGAATAAAAAAATATGATGTTTCAACAATATCCATCCCTTAGTGAAAATGTAATCAGTAACTGTAATTGCTTGAATAATTTCTTGTGCTTCCCTCACAGAACACATGCCTGCTTTTGTTTGTATGTTTCTTCACTTGTAATATGCATTAAAAATTTGTGAAATCAAATACTGTATTACTTTTTCTATATAATGGAAGGCTGTAAGATCTTACAACTCATTTGTTGTCAGGGAAGGAGAAATTGTCCTTAACGGCATCCATGACCTTTTCACTGAAGTAACTATTATCACCCCACTGTCTTAAGTGCCTGACATGTAGGCCTACTGGTGAACAAACTACATGTAGTAATCAAGTTTGTAGTAAGGTGATTAGTATATGTATGGCTTCCTTAACACTTGGATCTGTGACATTATTGATTGTATGAACTGCATTTTAACACATTTACAAATGAGAACACATAATATTATGATTCAGGTTTCATAAAGTGTAATTTAGTGTCAGGTAATAGTACTTTATTTGCAATTTTATGTGATGTGTGATAAGTATGGATTTAATTGCTATTGAACATTGGTATACTTCTATAGATTATTGCATTTTCATTCTAGACCCATGCTGTTTAAATTTATCCAATGCCTCTAGTAA
The DNA here is from genome assembly GCA_946902985.2 of Meconema thalassinum. Classification (NCBI taxonomy): domain Eukaryota; kingdom Metazoa; phylum Arthropoda; class Insecta; order Orthoptera; family Tettigoniidae; genus Meconema; species Meconema thalassinum. The sequence goes on along the minus strand of OX336388.2, from coordinate 594,228,322 downwards.
AGGCAAAATATTATTCACAGGTTCTGTGTAGAACTTACCTTATGATAAAATTCGCTTGGTTAGTCATTCCTAAGCTTGATTTACTTAACAACAAAAAATTGATGAATTTTTTCATAATGTGAATAAACCATTATTCAGGATTTGAAAAGCATATTGCAGGGAGAGAAAAAACGATTTGTATTCCAAAAATAATTCACTGAAAGTTTTGTATGAATTTAACATGCTTATTTTGCGGAGCAAACCAGTTGAAGCCTGTTCAGAATACTGCATTATAGCCAGCAAAGGAACACGTATTTTCAGATCATTATAAGAGCTCTGAGGGCAATTATTGAAAATAATTTATCTTTAGTAGGGCATATGTACTTTTTTTTTAGTTTCAATAGTAGCCTATATTCTGTACAAATTCTTGATCAAATGCACATCCTCCACCTTGCACATTTTATTCAAGCAGATATACTATGAATTTTTTAATGAGGGTTATTTTAGCCTCCTGGTTATCATGAAAAATAGCAGCTACTGGCAGTGATTAAAAAGGAAGAAGTGATGGTACTTTATTCTTCACAGGTTCTATGTAGAACTTACCGTATGATAAAATTCACTTGGTTATTCATTCCTAAGCTTGTTTTACTTATATCTAAGCCTTGTGGAAGTACCTGTGTCAGTTATCAGTTTGGAGATAACCCAATCACTGTGCGGTATTGGTAATGTACACATAGTTTGTTTGACAGGGCAGCTGGTGGGATAGGCTCTTCACTCTAGGTCAGGTAATCCTCAAACATGTTTGCTTAATGTATGGAATTAAGACCAACGGCACACACATTTTGTTTTTTAATGAAATAAGAATTTGTGGTGTGTCAGTGTTGTGTTAGTGTTCTTTCATTACTTTTTGTTTTGTAAACATTGGTTTTAACAGTATACTTCATTATATTAATATTTAAAAAAAAAAATCATCTTGTCTGTGTTGAAGAATTGCTTCTTTGACAACAGATTTGCGATGTTTTGTACACAATTTTAAGAATGTGTCTCTAAATTTCCTCTTATTTGGATCTGCCGAATTATATTACTGTACATCAGGTGTGTCAAACACATGGCTTGCAGGCCACATGCAGTCCCCGAAGTAACAAAGTGAGTAGATCTGTCATGTTCTAACACAACCACTTGGTATTGTAGCCTGCTATTGCGATCAGATGCATTAGAAAAAGTAATCATGCTAGGAATGATCTGCGGTAGCAGAAGACCAGGTCGCTAGAGGACACGTTGGTTAGACACCATTAAAGCAGGCTCTAATTTCACCCTGGAACAACTAAAGAATGCAGTGTGGCACAGGACAACTTGGAGAGTGATGATTCATAGAATCGCCGATGGTCGGATTCGACTGAACGGATAACATCATCATTGGGCTGAGTTTCAAGAATTGGATTTTCACAACATCCTCATCATCATAACAAAACAAACCCTGTGGCACTTTGCCCCTGAAGGTCCTTGGCCAACCAAGCGACTGCTCCCGAGCCCTGTTGGCCTATGGGGCCGGTATAACAATACAATGCAATGTAATCTTGAAATAGACTATCAAACTCTGTACAGAAACTTATCTGAATATCTTTCCTGCTGCAGATTCCGAAATTTGTTGAAAGAAATAGAATTATGGCCAGGCATTTTAATGTGTTTGTGTTCGAATTTGAAATGTGTGTGTCTTTGTAGAAGTCCCTGAAGGTGTTACTCCAGTTGCTGGAGCTTCTCCTGATGGTGATGGTGCTCCTCATGAACCAACCGTTGGCCTCCCTACTGAAGTGGGAGACCGCAGTTCAACAAGTCTGGCTGTTGAAATAAGCTCTGCAGCTGGAACGGACGTGGTCACTTCGGTATCTTCCTCGATTACTGCTTCAGGTAAGCAATATGATGTAATATCACAAATTTAGAGTGAATTATGCTAAACTCACTTAGGGCCATGTACTTGATTATCTGTAGAGCCAGGATGTTGGACAAAATTCAGATTTTTACTGGGTTATATGAAGGAGTTATATTAATATAGAAAAATACAGGCAGCTTTTCTTACAAAGCACCTTCCTCACCCCGAGATTTCAGGAAAAAATCTGAATAAAATATACCAAAAGTGCATTCATAATATAAGCTACATGGAATACTACTTATTATTATTGTTATTGGGGAATGTGATAGCATAGTGGCTTTGCTGGTCTTCCACCCGGATGGACGGTGTTCGAATCCCTGTGACAGTGGGGTGGAATTTTTTACCTGGAAAACCACGTGGAGTCAGTAAGGGCATCAGGCCTTATATCCCCAGCCAATACCTAAATGATCTGGGTTGGCTCCGGTGACCCCAATACAAATTGGGATAAGCTGCAGACCGGTAAAATAATAATCATTGTTATTTATTTATTTACACAGTTTACGCCCACATTGGGGCACTTAAATCAAACCAAATACATTTTAAGTCCTCTACGGATTGACAGGAAATTTAGCTATCAACTTGCTCCTCTCCCAAAACCTCTTCATTCTAACTGACCTGGCTGCACTTCCCTCATCACATAATTTTTAGTTAAGTGTTTGTTCTTCAAAATCCTTTTTTCTTCTCTATTTTCATTTGTTTCATTGTAATATTTAACTCATCTAATTCATTTTGAACATCTTTGAACCAATTATTTTTTGATTTACTTTTCCAAAAGTAGTTAAATAGTTGTTTCATTATTTAGTTATTATTATTATTATTAAATTACAAAATTTAAGTATCTTGGCTCTACGATAACTGCTGAAGGTCGTCTCACCGAGGAAGTCAACGTAAGAATTAATGCTGCGTGGATGAAGTGGCGAACCACGACAGGTGTCATGTGGGATCGCCAGATGAAAGACCACCTAAAATCAAAGATTTACTGCACTGTCATTCATCCCGTGGCAATTTATGGTACTGAATGTTGGCCGATCATCAAGGAAGCGGAACATCGGCTAAGTGTCATGGAGTTCAAGATGCTTAGATGGACAGCTGGCATTACTAGGTTGCACCACATCCCCAATGAAAGAATAACGGAACGATTTGGTGTCACGGCAATCAAAACAGAATGCCTGAGGGTCTCTGCGATGGTTTGGGCATGTGCTACGGTCAGGAGCGGACACCATTGCAAAACGGGGCTACACACTGCAGGTCGCCGGGAAAAGACCAAAGGGGCGACCGAGGCAACTTTGGGCCGATACATTGCACAGGAATCTGAAAAGCGTCAACCTACATCCGGACATGGCCCATGACCGATTAAAGTGGAGACAGCAGATTCACATAGCGAACCCTGCCACGAGGCGGGATAATCGCTAAAGAAAAAGAAGAAGATTATTCAAGTGCATGTTTTTAATGTGGATATTAAGACCTGCTGCATCCATATTTGAAATGAAATTTAAATCCTGATAACCAAGTATGAAAAGACATGCAGTCGACATTGTTGTGGCAGGCCTATTTATATTGTTCTATGAGACGACTGAGGCAGATTGGGAGAGATGTGTGTGTAAATATTCAAGCTAATTGTTGTACTCAAAGGGGGATAAAATATTGTAACACCACGCATCATGGCGCGTCTCGCTCGGAAGTGATGGGCTCCATCTCAGCAACGCTGTACAGCTTTCCCAGGAGCGGCTAGCTAGTGAACCGTGTGTTATTTCCTCGTACAAATACAAACCGATATAAAATAAGTGAATTAATTTACGTATTTCACAGTCATACAGCATAACTTTGTGATGTATAACGATTACAACGCAAACAAGAACTACATTTTCCAACCACCCCGAGCCGAGAAAAAGTTACCTTACAAAAATGATAACAACTTTGTTTCTTGGAAACACACAATTTTGAAATTAATAAACCAGTTATACAATATTCCAATGTATATTGTGTTAAAATTTGGATTCGATCTGATGACGGGTTTTTGAGATAATAATTCTTAAATGTAACGCATGGTCGAAACACGCTTAAAAACGTGCACTTTTTGTGTTCCAACTGCGATAAAAAATATTAAAATATGAATTAAAAATTCCAAACCTACATGACCTAACGTAAAATAAAACGACGAAAATGATGTTATTGGATTTTATGTAGGTATATTGGTTACTTTATAAACAACCTTCAAACTCGAGTGCACATAATATTTTGGTCGACAGTAAGTGAGCCTGCACTTGTGCCATGGTAACAAGCACCCAACAAGGAGTACCAATCACGGCGATACAAGGACAATTACAAGAAGATATTCCGCATTTCAACAATCTAATGCTTATACCGATAGCATGAACTAAAATTTAAAAATATTTTCCCAGCCTATTCACAGACAAGGAAAAGCAGTATCTGTTCTTTAGACTTAAATCAATTTTACAGATTTTTATTCACAATGGGACATAAGCCATATACCTTAAATACAACATGAATCCAATACGCTTTCTGAATTAAAGGAATTTCACTACAAACAATATAAGGCATTTGCAATTCGCCACCATTTAAATGTTAAGACTCATTATATTAGTTGGCTACTACAGGAAGCAATTTTAATAGAAAATATTCTTTTTTATTGACTTGCACGTCTCAAAAGTATTTTTAATAATTATAATGTAATTTTGTCATTTTACCTATGTCTTTGTAATAATACATAAACGGTGTATCTATTAATGGCTGATGAAGGTGGTAAAAAAATGTAATGCACCCAAAACATGTACCAAAATTGATTGTAGTATAAGTTAAACAATAATTCATAAAAAAAAAGGTATTGACTACTGTCGACAAAAATATTATGTGCACTCGAGTTTGAAGGTTGTTTGTGAAGCAACCAATAGACCTATATAAAAACCAATAACATCCTCATTTTTGCCGATCTATTGTACGTTAGTTCATGTAGGTTTGGAATTTTTAATTTATACTTTAATATTTTTTATCGCAGTTGGAACACAAAAAGTGCCCATTTTTAAGCGTGTTTCAACCATTCGTCACATTTAAGAATTACTATCTCAAAAACCCGTCATCAGATAGAATCCAAATTTTAACACCATATACATTGGAATGTTTTATAACTGGTTTATTAATTTCAAAATTTTGTGTGGCCAAGAAACAAAGTTGTTATCATTTTTGTAAGGTAACTTTTTCTCGGCTTGGGGTGGTTGGAAAATGTAGTTCTTGGTCGCGTTTTAATCCTTATACATCAAAAGGTTTTGCTGTATGATTGTGAAATACGTACATTAATTCATTTATTTTATATCGGTTTGTATTTGTATGCGAAAATAAGACTTGGTTCAGCAGGTAGCCGATACGGAGATAGCTGTACATCGTTGCAAGGATGGAGCCCATCACGCGTCATGGCGCGCCCCACTTGGAAGTGATGGGCTGCATCTTGGCAACGCTGTAGGGCTTTACCCGTATCGGGTAGCTGCGGAACCATGTCTTATTTTCGCGTTTAAATACAAACCGATATAAAATAAGTGAATTAATTTACGTATTTCAGTCATATAGCATAACCTTTTGATGTATAAGGATTACAACGTGACCAAGAACTACATTTTCCAACCACCCCTAGCCGAGAAAAAGTTACCTTACAAAAATGATAACAACTTTGTTTCTTGAACACACAAAATTTTGAAATTAAGAAACCAGTTATAAAACATTCCAATGTATATTGTTTTAAAATTTAGATTCGATCTGATGACAGGTTTTTGAGATAATAATTCTTAAATGTGATGCATGGTTCAAACACGCTTTAAAATGGGCACTTTTTGTGTTCCAACTGCGATAAAAAATATTAAAATATAAATTAAGAGTTCCAAACCTACATGAACTAACGTACAATAGAACGACGAAAATGCTGATGTTATTGGATTTTATGTAGGTCTATTGGTTACTTCACAAACCACCATCAAACTCGAGTGCACATAATATTTTGGTCGACAGTAGCGGAATCTACTCAACGCATGGCGTTTTTACCTGGTATGGCAACTAGGAATCGGAAATTTGTTGCCTCAACATAGTTCAATGAGTGAGAACTAAGTGCACTTGCGTTTCTTACCTTGTTGAGTATCAGAAGTTTGTCCATGCCAAATTGTCTATGTTTATTTCTGATGGACTCTCAGCCCAAACACCCATGTTAATATATCTTGGAGTAGAAACATTCTGTTGCTATTGATATAATTGCTATCCACAATAGCATGTTTTAAGTATGCTCCAATCATTAAGTGAAGTAGAAAATAAAATGTTTCTATGTTGGAAACTGATTGACTGTTACATTTGAGAACTTGAAAGACCACCTTGCTCTACCAAGTAACCCAGTAAGTAAAGGATTAAATTGTGGTACATCAATGCATCATCTAATTTATAAATGTCTGTTTTGATAATATTACTCCCTGTATTTTAAGAACCTATTGCCTGTCATTCTGATAAAAATAAATTCCTGAATACCCAGATTCTGCTTTATGTTAGACTTTGTGTTAGATAAGACCGCAATATTAACTCGCTGTCAACTAGGCTATGTCTTAGTAGCATTGATTTCGGACCAAATATCTTGGTGCTTGCAACATTTAATCTTACTCATGTCATCTTCTGGTAATCTGTTTAGGAGATAACTGTATCCTGTACCATCAATGAGGGTTTTTCTCTAATTATACATGGTTAAAATTTGAGCGAAACATTTGCGGCTTGCCAAGGGGACTGCTCGAGTTTAATGTTTAATTTTGTAATGAAATGCACAAAATGAAGGGCTTTCTTTCATACAGGACTTCGGCCAACTGTCAAAAATTCTTTTTAAAATAGCAATTAACCCATATACAATAGCAATGTTTTGGTTGATTGGAGTGAATTTCTATTACCGCTATATAAAAGTAGGCTAGAAAAATGCTCTGTATTTTGGCTTATTTTCATATGCAACCTTTTTGAAGGGAAAATCATAAATAATCATTGCTCTTTCTCCACGACCCACTGTGTGACTTGTGTTAAATTTCTTTGCAGCCAGTGCGAGCACTGCAAAAGTCAACTTTGGTTGTATCTGTCATATTAATAATTTTGAGACAAGGTGTCATATTTAAACTACCGGTACTTATAATAAATTAATATATCAATATAAAGCAATCAACAGAAATGGCATTTGGATGAGGAGACCTAGTACAGAACTCTATCAGAAGACTAATACAATAACAGACTATATTAGAAAACGCTGAGTCAAATTTTACACTCGCATCCACAGGATGGCCACTTCCAGATTGCCAAAGAAACTACTTGGTATCATAACACAGAGTAAATGTGGCACAGAATGGCTTAAAGAGGTACAGAGAGACTTACAAGTTATCAGCATAGAACATTTCGAAGATCGAACTGAGTGGCAGATGAAAATCGCGAATGTTAAGTTTGAACCAAGATCATTACGACAACCTGGGAAAAATTGGACTGATGAGAGGAAGGGGGAGCATTCGGCGAGAATGAAGAGATTTTGGGAGGAGCGGAGGAGACACACCTCCAAGTGACATCGTGTAGGGGAATTTTCGCTTAAATAAGTAACATAAATACCTAAAGCACATTATATCACCGCCGGTCCCCGTGGTGTTGGGGTAGCGCGCCTGCCTCTTACCCGGAGGCCCCGGGTTCGATTCCCGGCTCCGTCAGGGAATTTAGAAACTGCTGTGAGTGCTGGAATGGGGTGCACTCAGCCTCGTGAGGACAATTGAGTAGCTGTCTGACAGTGAGGCATCGCCCCGGTCACGAAAACCAAGATTAACGGCCGAAGGGACCCGATGCGCTGATCACGCGTCACCCCAATATCTGCAGGCCAAATGGCTGGACAGCGGTCGCTTGGTAGGCCTAGGCCCTTATTGGGCTGTAGTGCCAGTTTTTTTTTTTTTTTTTTTTTTCACAATATATCACCAAGAGCACATAAAAGAAGTCATTCAGTAGCTACAAAATTAAAGTATTACAAAACTGTTACACACCAGAAATAACGTATGCTAGTGAAACCATCTTCTAAACAACTAACAAATAGACAAAATACTCAAAATAGAAAGAAGACTAGTCAGCACATGGAAGAACAAACAATATCAAGAGGATGGGCATTGGAGACTAGTTTCTAATGAAACAGTCTACATGGAATTGGTAATGAACACAATTAGGGAAAAACACACATCATTGTTTGGACATTTAATTAGGACAGCAGAATCAGTGCAGATGCTGTATAATTGTTTTAGCTGTGTGCGTATTAGCCATGGACATTTATCCTGGTTCCAGGCCAAGAGCGAAGTACAAGTCAACAAGCTTGCTTTTCTGTAAGTTTTACTTGACCGTTAATCATGTGATCATGAGCCATGGGATCTCCTTTTTATGTAGAATCTGAACCACACGACATGGCATTTTACTTCAAAAATCTCACATGCATTGACCGGGAATCGAACCCGGTCCACCTTGTTGAGAGGCCAACAGCTTAACCGCTGCGCCACCACGGCCGGAGTACAACAAGGCAGTGCACTATCGCTGTTATTGTTTATCACTGTGATGGATGACATAGTGAAGTCCATCAGGCGACCTTAAAGCCATGGCCTTTGCAGATGATGCCATAATATGGGGGGAATCAGAAGATGAAGTACAGAGTAGACTCAACGAATGGAAGACCAAGTTTGAAGAGTTTAATCTCAAGATTAGTTTGAATAAGACAGTGGCAAAGGCTGTGGCCGGGAGAAATATATCGGCTACAATTAAACTAGACCATGAACTGGAATGTGTGGACAGATTCACCTACCTTGGTAGTGTAGTCTCCAAAGATGCCCTGGCTAACAATGAAGTCACTAATAGAATATAACAGTCACGTAAAACTAAAATCTTCCTTCCTTACTAATAGAATACAGAAGAGTTTCCTTTTCTACCAGCTGGTGAGGATGATACTCTGGGATACGAAAGTTCCAAGAAAGGTAAAGTTGACACTCTTCAAGAGTTACTTCACACCAATATTGACCTATGGCATAGAAACATGTTCCCTCACAGCAAGAAACATGTCGAGAATACCGGCATCGGAGATGAAGTTTCTTAGGTCCAATATCCAAAGTACCAAATTGGACAAGATAAGAAACTTACAAGAAGGTAAGGAGAGAGGCTGGGATCACGACATCAGTTCTATACAGGATCAGAACATCTAGACTACGGTGGTTTGGACATGTAGAGAGGATGAACCATCAAGAATAACCGGAGTAAACTTGGAAAGAGAGGTTGAAGGAAGGCGACCTGTGGGAAGACCTAGAACCCGTTGGATGAACATTTTTAAGATGGACATCACACTTATGGAAAGAACATTTGAAGACATCATGGAGAGCAAAGTGTTTATGAACAGAATGGAATGAGGAGACTTATCAACAGTACTCGGGAAACTGGAACTGTAACCTGATGATGATGATGAATCAGCAGAATGATAGAAAAAATATGGAACAGTAAGAGTTATATTAGATGGATTGCGGAAATTAAGGAAAATATGTGTGGACATGTGCTCCGTAGCAGTGAAATCTCAGTTGCTAAGACTGCCCTTCAACTGAATGTGGAGGGTCGTCGCCCTCGAGGGCGACCTCAAACACGCTGGTTGGATAGGGTGAGAGATGACATGCGGCTCGCTAAACTCCGCCCCCGGGACGCTATGGATCGATTAAAGTGGAGGAATCATTGCCGGAAGGCAGACCCCACATAAATGGGAAAATGCATAGAAGATGACTATGTGTGAATTACAAGTAACTATCGAGGATTTAAAAAGCAACAGACGAAATTAAGAAGCTCCAAGATAAACAAAGCACACTATAAACCAAGATCAACAAACGAACAATAGGAAGAGTGAATTCAGACAAAGAAAGCTGCAATCTGTAAGGATGAAGAAGTACTCTGCTGATAGGAAAATCATGAATTCTTTATATAGAATTGACTAAAATGGTCCAATGAAGGTCATGAAATGTAAATAATAATTAATAATAAATCAATATTGTGTTTATGTAGAAAAATCTTCTTATAACACGACAGATACAAGATATAAAATTAAATTCAGTGGTGCCTGTAGATGTCACAGTGAACCACAGTAAAACTCCTTCCTGATTGGCTTAAGAAATGTTAACATTTAGAAGTGTTGGTACAGTGTTGATGAATTTTTATTATGGAAGAATAAACTGTCGATTTACAGGATATAGCTCTGCGTGGAACAAAGTAGGGAAGGTGGTAAACAGTGCTTGGGTTTAGCACACAAAATCAATTTGCTAATGTCAATATGATTAATCATGGACATATAAAGACTATTCTTTCCAGCACTGTGTTTATAGTTTTCTAGTGAATAAAGTATGTTATTTTACTCACCAAAAATTTGGCCAACTCAAAAGGTTACTTTCCTTATTTAAGAATATTTCCATCATTTACTCAAAATTTTGAGTATGTCTATCCAATATACTCTATATCCAGATCCCTATTGAATACTTAGTCTCAATAATTTTGCTTTTGTGATATCCTGATTTGCAATGTGTGTCCTCTCAATTTATCCTTATCCAAGTAGATAATTTTTGTCTTTGAACGCTTCTTACATTAGTGTTACTGTTGCCACCAGGGGAGAGCAGTAAGAGTGGAGGCACTGTCTTGCCGTGGGGAGCCCACAAGGAACGTTCTCCCTATCCTGCTTGTGTCAACATAGACATGGACATCCGACCTGGAGAGTTTGTTATGAGAACACTCTTTGCTGACTTCACTGTCCAAGCAGAGAAGAAAATGGAGGCAGTCATGACTGAACCTCTGGTATGATATGTATGAATTTGTAAAATTGTTATGATGGAATAATCTGGATTGGTCATTTTGTCATTATTGTTGTTTATTATTATTATTATTTATTTTCCAATTATTGTATCTACAATTTATGGATGGCAGATGGAGAAAGGGCAATCCCCATCTCCATTTTATTGAAAACAACTGCTCTCATGGGTCTATCATCTGAAAGTATTGGCTAGACTTTGGATTAGAATGCTTGTTTCCTCTTTTTTAGGAGCGACCCATCTCCAAAGTGCTCCAAAGAGGAGAGGATAGTCAGTTTGATCAGTTGCTAACTTCATTTGGCTCAGTATCTGAACATTGTTTGCCTTCGATACTTCGTGCTCTGTTTGCTTGGTATGATCGGCAAATGGTTGAAGGAGGTATCACGGAACAGAAGAAAGTTGACATGAAAGGGAAAAGGTAACGTTGTCTTCATGTAAGCCTGATGCTTCCACATCTCTTTTCATCTGTCATAAACACAACTATCAAACAAATCCATAATACTGTATTTTGTTTTGTACCCCATGCCCAGAGTTTGTAGTTTTCAAATACAAAATATTTCCAAAGTTCATCAATTAAAGTACGAGGGTTGGGGGAAAAGTCATGGCAACTATTTTTTTTCTTGTAGATATGTGAACGGATCACAAATGTGTATGTGCCGTGTGGAAGTTCTGCAGGCATAGTGTGTATGCAGAACAACATATGGCTCTGTGATAGCTGGTAGTAGCGCAGCAAGGGCTGTGACATCAGTCAGTTGATGAGTGTCATGCGAGATGAAAGTAACCCGTGTTGAGCAGCGCGCTTACATCAAAATAGCCGTTCTCCCAGAATGTCTCAGTGAATTAGTGGAAGCCCTTGGGAATACTGCCCTACCATACCGTACAGTAGCACAGTGGGTAGGAAAGTTTCAGCAAGGACGTGTGTCAACCAGTGATGAGCAACATTTGGGACAACCTGTCAGTGTGCGGACCCACGTGGCACGTGCCGTCATCGAGCAGCTCCTGGATGAAGACAGACGATGGATGCTACTGGAGTTAGAGAGGGCAAGTGGCATCGAGAAATGCACCGTCCACAGGATATTGCGTAATGAGCTGCAACCACGCAATATCGTATCGCGGTGTGTACCGCATGCACTGAAGAAAGTTCAGAAGAGGGTGCGCTATGCAATGTGCTCCGACAACTTTGCTCGCTGGCAACAGGACGGCGATCAATTCTTGTCATGAATAATCGCCATCGATGAATTTTGGGCCAGGGCATAAGAACCAGAACTGAAACGCCAGTCCGCGGAGTGGCGACATGCTGGATCACCAAGGAGGCAGAAGTTCCGTGAGAATCTTTCCCCAGTCAAATTGATGGTGATCGTCGCGTATGACGTCAGGGGTGTCATTGTTTGCCACTTTGTTCCACATGGCAGAACAGTGACTGCACAGTACTACAAGGACTTCTGGTGCGACAGGTACGATGTGGCGTTCGGGAGAAACGTCCGGATCTTGTCGACAGTGCAATAATCCTACACGACAATGCAAGACCACATAAAGCCGGGCGTGCAGGGCAGCTACTGCGACGTTGGGGTTGGGAAGAATTGGAGCACCCACCGTACTCTCCCGACATTTCACCCTGTGACTTTGATCTCATTCAAAAGATTAAGGAACCACTACGTGGTAGGCGGTTTGCAACACGAGAGGACATTGCTAATGCTGTGCGCCAACAGGTGACCCGATTCACACATGTTGCGGCAAATGCTGAGGCAGATGGTATTCAGCGCCTCCCACATCGTTGGCAGCGTGTGGTGACAGTAGCAGGGGACTACTTTGAGGGTCTTTAGGCCCAGGTTTGTCATGTCAACTGTATGAGTACTGTGTTGTAATTCTTTTGCACCGTGAAGGCCATATTGCCATGTATACTACCATAATAAATTAAATTAAATTAGTGTGTTAGGATATTTCAGTGCTATTCATTGTCCACACATGTAGTTAACACCTTGTCCTTTCGTCTGTATATGTCACATTTTCCAACTGGACTGGTATATTCATGAAAAAAAAAGTTGCCATGACTTTTTCCCCAACCCTCGTATCTTCATCTTTTGTGACCTCAATGTGCAAATTTTAACCGTTTTGAATTAGCAAAGAAAAACTAAATGATTTGTTTTCCACTAAATAAATACAATATTTGAAGAGCTCCCTGGGATAATGTTGTATGCACCACTTAATAAAATGTTGAGAATTGAAAAAATACTGTGGACACATCAAAGTTGTATATTTTAAAGCAATTGTTGTCATCATCATAGGGACAATGCCTGTTTAAACAGACATATATGCTAATCTACACAAAATAAATGTAAGACAAAGAAATTGAAACATCTCTTTGACAAAAATGTGGTGCTCCCTTCGTTATTCCAGGGAGCTCTTAATTTATTTTGTTTGGGAAAATAATTACTTTTCTTAAAAAATAGTACTTTTACTTCATTCAAACGACAAAAGTATTTCAAAATATTTATTCTTCAGTAAAAATGCCTATTTTGGATCAACTGAGGGTGGAGTTTTTCCAATAAAAGCCATAACTTGCTGTTGTTGTGCCGATGAAATCACCATCAGAATGAATAATATTGTTTTCAACACTCTTCTTCACCGATGATTGGAGTTTGTAGTTTATAGCATTTGTGACAGATGCAAAATTTATCCAGACTTCATCACATATTGTATTTCCATGCTCTATGGCCCTATGAGTGGATTTTAGTGGCGTTTAATTAGGAATAAACAGCAAAATAGGTTCAAACTGTGAAAATATTTTTTTTTCCTGCGATATTGTTGCTCTTACTTACTGTAAAATAAACAAATTGTAAATTAAATAGTGCCGACTACCTTTGCAAGAATAGCTAAAAATGGCTTTCTTTTTGGATGAACTGTGTTTGGAATTTTTAAGGAAAAATATTTCTTTCACGGTTGGGTGAACTATGTTTGGAATTTTTTAAGGAATAAGATTTCTTTCACGGTTGGGTGTACTGTGTTTGGAATTTTTCAAGGAAAAATATTTCTTGCACGGTAAATGAACAAAATGAAAAAAATTATAAACTGAACTATGTTATTTTAGTCTTAATTACTACATATAATATTGCAAAATTGTCACAAATTTGCTACAAAATGATAGATTTGGAATTCAAGATACAAAATTTTGGATTTTGAAATGCTGAAAACCACAAACTCAGCTGTAATGTAACAGAAAATAACAACAATAACAACACCACTGTAGACATTTTAAAACTTTGTCATCTTTGCAAAAATAACATCAAATAATCTGGCCTTTACCTACAATGCACTCTGTGGAGTGATGCCATTGTATCATAAATAACTGAAATGTGGCCCAGTGCAGAGGTGTCAATGTATCATAACTGAAATGTGGCCCAGTGCAGAGGTGTCAATGTAGATGATCTGTACAGCAGTAATGATTAACCTCCAGCGGAGTTTTCAGTGGTGAGATATTTGCTAGCAGCGGTTATAGATACATAAGTGCAGTGATTTGGTTCTATTGGTTTTCTACAAAGATTCCAAAGGCTAGCAGTATAGGAACTTAGTATTAGCACATATCTTTCACAGTGGCATGGGGAGCCGTAGACGATAAATAAATACTATACATAGGAAAGTGAGTATTCTTAAAATTCATATTCTTTGTTTTGTTATAGCACTGAGAATGTGGAAAGAAGTGAAGCTGATCATCTGCAGGAGCGACGAGATCTTGCTGTGGAGTTCATATTTTGTTTAGTTTTAATTGAGGTGCTAAAACAGTTACCATTTCATCCTGGACAAGATGATCTTGTTAGTCACATTGAAAATCTGGCTTTCAAACATTTCAAGTACCGTGAAGGGTAAGTCATGGCTGTTTCAAAAATTGTAATAACACATATCATATTAATTTACACCAATTGAGTGTAGTTTTTCATCTTTCATCATTTAATATACATAATTCCTGGTCCCAGTACTAACTGTGTTTATATTTGACATTAGATCAAATTTAGATTCATCCCTTATATTATATTTAGTTTAAGCTTTTTACTACTATGCATTTAGACATCTGTGTGAACTTCCTAGCGTTAAGAATTGCATTTAGATATTAATACTTAATAATGTAGAAATACCTGGAAATGTATTTTACTCTATAGGTGCACTGTGATTGGGGCACACACTGAGCCCTGTTGTGTACTATCATCATCATCATCATCTTGCACAGTTTCCAGCCACTGCCCGGGTCTGTTTGGAACACAAGCCTCTCCAACGTCTTCTGTCTTCCCACCATCTCTCAGCCTCCACCCTTGTCCAGTCTTCTCCTCTCTTCTTCACGCTTTCTTTCACCCCCTTCAGCCACCTGTCTCTCGGTCTTCCTCTCGGTCTCCTTCCTTCCCACTTCGTCTCGTGTACTCTCCTGGGTATCCTCTTCTCCATTCGCTTTACATGTCCATACCATCTTAGTCTAGATTTCTCTATACCATCCTGTAATGGTTCCTCCTTCATTAATTCTCTGGTCCTCTCATTTCTTATTCTGTCCATCTTTGTAGCTCCAATACTGCTTCTCAAGAACCTCATCTCACTGGCCTGTAATTTGCTCTTCTCCCTTCCTTTCATAACTCAGGTCTCCGAGGCATATGTCAGGATAGGGACATAGTACGCCCGATATATGATCTTTTTGCTGTTCTGAGGGACATCCTTGCTCCATAACATGCTTCTCACACTCCTCTGAAATGCTTCTGCCTGCCTCACCCGCTCATTTATTTCTCTATCGTTTCTTCCATTATCTTGTATCAGGCTTCCCAGATACTTGAAACTCTCCACTTTCTTCAGCTGTTCCCCACCAATTGTTATTGCCGTTGTGTACCATCAACAAATAAATAAATAAACATAAGTTAAGTTCTTCGTGTATTAGTTTCACCAGAATGTGCTTTCTATCATGGACTCTGAGAAACACACAGATGCAACACACATTTTACCAGCCAGTGGGTGACTATCAGTGTGGGAACTTACCATGGCTTGAGAGGTGTTGTTGAAAAAATATAAAAAAAAAGAGAGAAAAAAAACCTGTGTATTCATTCTACGGTTGACAAAGTGACAATGTGACAATTTATGTATACCATATACAGTGGAACTTTGTTAGTACGTTTTCGAAGGGACTGAAGTAATTGGACGTCAAAAGCGGGAAAACGTACTACCGAAAAGCTATACTGTATTTACAACGTGTAAAATTAATTTTAAAAAAGTGCGTCATAGACTTGTGTGTGAAATTGCCGACCTTAAGAATTAGTGAATGCGCTACTACAGTCACAACATAAACATAGGTTTGTCAGTAACTAACAGGGGGAATAAATAACAACAAAGAAATGAATCACAGTACAGTACATCTTACCTCACAGTCGATCACGAATATTTACACTGGTTTGAAATACATATTTGTATGGTTGATTGCTTTCTTGATTTTAATTTTAAAATTGTACTGTCCGTCCTGTTTAATAAAGTCATTACTTCGTCATCAACTTCGAAACTACACACGTATCGCTTCACTATGACCATTGCCTCCGTCACTTTTGACATTATGGGAACTGGCTCCGGATCTAGCTCGTTGACGTACGTTTCGAAAGTGTCCTCTCCTGCTACTCAGTGCCGATCTTCACTCTCAGAAAAATCATCTAGCGTGACATCATTAGCGCAAATACAACAAAAGCCGGTTGCATTGAAGCAGTTCCGAATAGTTATTTGGTCCACAGAATCCCAAGCAGCCTTACTGAAATGCATGGCATCTAAGACAGTGATTTTTCTCATCATCCATTCCACTGCAGCCAATCTTCTCTGTACCAGCCTCTTACAATACTTCTGCTTCATGCACCGTATTATGCCTTGATCTAATGGCTGTAGCTTACTCGTGGAGTTTGCTGGGAAGAAAATGTTATGTTTCTCAAATTAGAAACATTTGAGGGATGAGCAGGCCACTGATCAAGAGTGCAATTTTCCTGTTTCTTACGCCAAGCGTGGCATCCCATGCGGGTAACAAATTTTCAAATACTACGCAAGTTATCCACGCTTTCGTGTTAGAAGTGTACTTGCATGGAAAAGATCGCACATTCCTGAAACATAGTGGATTGCATGCTTTTCCAATAACCAGCGGTACCAACTTCTTGGTTCTACTTTCATTACAGCACAGGAGAACTGATAGCCTTTCCTTGTTAAGTTTGCCACCGTGACACTTCGCGCCCTTAAAATCCAGGGTTTTATCTGGAAGAAGATGAAAAAACAGCCCCGTTTCATCTGCATTAAAAATCGTCAGGAGTATAGTCTTTCAAAATTGCAGGAAGCGTTGTAGTTTTCCATGTTTCAATAGTTTCGCACAGTGTAGTGTCATTATCCATGTCCGCGGCTTCGCCTCGCACACATCTATAAACTAGGTCGTGTCGATTCTTGAATTGGTCAATCCAGCCATTAAATACTTTAAAATCATTGAGTCCCATCTTCTGTACAAAAAGTGTTGCCTGAGCTCGAACCACAGTACCGTCTACCAGCACATTTGAAGCCTGCGCTTGCACAAACCATTTCAGAACAGCCTCTTCTAATTCTGGAAACTGACTATGGCGATTATGTTTCCTTTTAGCACTTTTCCCTTCTTCAAAGGCAGTCTTAATCAGTTTACGTTTGCTAACAATTGTATTTAAAGTTGACGGAGGAATTTTTAACTTCCGCACTACATCCACACGCTTCATATTTGGATTGCGTTCCACTTCTTGAAAGATTTCTCACTTTTTTCTTTCTCCATTTCAAACCCAGGCCCAGATAAAAATAGCCAAGAACACTATATCACTATACGGCAAGCTATCGTCACTGAATGAATATATGACACTACAGGTAGCACACTTGCTGCTAAATTGAGCTGAGCTCTCGACCGCTACCGCTATTGCTTACGCAATCACTTAACCTTGGCCGAAGTCTAACTGGACTGACAAATACGCAAGGGCTGGCCAAATTATTGAACGGAAGAATGTCAAAATTTGAACATAGTAAGCGGGAGCACGAAAACGTGCTAAAGCAATATTTTACATACAATTTAGTGCTTTGGGACCGGGACTTTTATAATTCGACATGATTAGTGGGAAACATGTTGCTGAGGAACGTACTAACGGGATTCCACTGTATAGTGAAAATTATTAGGAAATAAGGTTCCATATACCGTATATACTCGAATACCACACGCACATTTTTAAACAAATTCGGACGTGAAAAATTGGGGTGCGGGTCTTATTTGAGTCATCCAAATTTGAAAGATCTAAATTGCCCGCCGCGCGCGATATCGGGTGTTGCGAGTATCCGCTAGATGGTGCTAGCCTTCTTCGAGCTATAACTTTGTTTTACCGTAAGCACGCGGCGTCATAGTCACACGCACGTTCTCCGAGTGTAAATATGAATGCTACGAAACGTTTGCGGTCATTTACTGCGAGTGAGAAATTGAAAGTTGCGAGGGAAGCTGAAGTTATTGGAAATCGTGCCCGGTAGGAAATATGATATTGACGAGTCATGTATTCGTGATTGGGCGGGATGACGTCTATGCTGCGTGAACCGCCCGTTCAAAGCAGCCTCGAAACAGCTGTGTATGGAGCGGATGGCGGCCGATAAGCACGCACCGACTCCAACTGGTCGTATTCAGCGCCCGAAAGTTCAGCTGCTGTGTTCGTGGATTTTGACGGCATGGAATCGTATCTCTGGAGATCTCATACGGAAGAGCTTCAAGAAATGTAGTATTTCGAATGCTATGGCTGGCTGTGATGACGACATTTAGTGGGAAAGTGATGGTGATAAAAGTTCCGAAGTTGGTACTTCTGATGACGATGAATGAAGTGTTTGTGTACTTTTATTTGTATTTTTAATTGTTTGATGTGTGTTATTTTAGGACGACTTCAAAACTGTTGGAAACTATTTTGGATAAATGCTATTCTGTTTATTTAGTTAAGATAGTAAATAATTTTGAGTAAAAATTCTTTTTTTAAAATTTTGTTCTTCAAAATCAGGGTGCGGGTCTTATTCGGGGGCGGGTCGTATTCGAGTAAATACGGTATTTAAATTTGATCTTAGGTGAAGTAATAAGGAAGGCCACTGGGGTACATGGGAGCCAACTGGAAAACATAAGACAAGGTGTAACCTACTATACCTTTAAGTAGACAGAAGTTTTTGACATGATATGTTTTCGCTATCTTTCAGTGTCCAAGGGGGTCCTAATTCTGCTAATATACACATCATAGCCGACCTGTATGCTGAGGTGATTGGTGCTTTAGCTCAGTCGCGCTTCATGTCAGTTCGCAAGAGATTCATGGCCGAGCTGAAGGAACTAAAAAGCAAAGAGCCTAGTCCTAACACCACCCAGAGCATCATCTCTCTACTCATGGGAATGAAGCTCTTCAGAGTTAAGGTAAATGTTCCGCATTACAGGTTTCACACTTTAATTGTGTTGGAAGCCATTTTTCAATGTTGCCTTAGTAATCAAAATGTAATGGTTTTTAGTTGGTCAACACGATTGTACCCAATTGTAATGGGCGGTTCCCCAATCCTGAAAAATAAAAATAAAAACATGCGATACACTTATTTAGTTGCAGTAGTAATCAAAACAGCAAATCAGATTGACCATGTTCTTGTAGACAGCAAGCATAGACGTTTATTTCTGATGTCCGGTCCTATAGAGGGGCTGAGATGGGATCTGACCACAATCTCGTGGTTGCAACAGTGAAAATTAAATTGAAAACAGCATCAAAGTTTTTTTGAGCCCATTAAGAAATATGAAACAGAAACAATACAGAGGAAAGTATAAAATATAGTGTTGAAATCCAAAATTGGTTTGAACTTTTGGATAATACTACACTCCAGGAGAATAGTGAGGAAGTAGAAGTAAATTGCAATATAGAGTGGAGTAATATTCAACCATGTATTCCATCAGCTGCAGAGAGCTGTCTGCCTAAGCAGAGGATAATTAAGAAGAAATCGTTTGATGTGGCATGTCAGGAAACAGTGAATGAGGTAATGGCAATTCGTAGGGGATGGTTGCAGTCTAGTGGGGATCCTATTATAGAGCAAGCTTACAAAGAGAAACAAAACAACTGTAGTAAAATGCTTCGGAAGAAAAAGAAACTATATTATAAGCAACAAGTTGAATCAATACAGGATGACCATCGAAACATTAACATTCGTAAAATGTATGGCACAATTAATAATATAAAGAAAGGTTTCCAACCAAGAACCAAGATCATGAAAGACCTCAAAGGACATTTAGTAATCGAACAAAATAAACTGCTCTCTTTTTGCAAGGACTATTTTGACAATCTTCTGAACTGCCCTGATCCAGAATCACCAGTAACGAAACCTAAATGCCCTCCTAATGATGAGGTGATTCCAGAGCCTATGTATGGGGAGGTAGTAAATAGCATTACACATCTGAAAAATAATAAATCTCCTGGTAATGACAACATCCCAGCTGAACTAACTAAATCTGGAGGTGAATATATATTCCAACTTATCCTGAGAATTTGGCAGAACAAAACGATGCCTGGCAAGTGGAAAAGATCTCTCATAGTGCCCCTGCATAAAAAGGGAGACAAGGAAGATATTCAAAATTACCATGGAATATCCCTTGTTAATACATCCTATAAGATGTTATCCTTTGTTATCCTAAATAGCTTGAAACCCTATGCAGAGAACATCGTTGGTGATTATCAAAATGGCTTTTGCAGTAATAGATCCACTACTGACAACATATTTGCAATCAAAATGATAAGTGAGAAAGTGTGGGAATATAATGAATGCACCCGGCATCCGAGGTCGTACTATATTATTACTATTGTAACTAAATAAGTGTATTTTTCAGGATTAGGGAACCCACCCATTACAATTGGGTACAATAGTGTTGACTGACTAAAAAACTTGTTTATTGATTTCTTCAAAGCATATGATTCAATTCATAGAGCCTGTGGAATGTCATGACAGAGTTTGGCTTCCCTCTTAAACTTATTAACCTGTGTAGATTGTGTATGGATGACAATATAAGTAGAATTCTCCTGAATGGGAAAAGATCTGACCCTTTCACAAACAGAACCGGTTTAAGAGAGGGTAATGCTCTCTACCCTCTTCTCTTCAACATTGCTCTCGAAAAAGTTATCAGATCACTAAAATTAGTTCTGGCTGGCATTCATCTCGGAGAGTATCATAAAGTGCTTGCATACACAGATGATATTGTACTCATAGGAAGAAATGAGATTGAGATAAGGAAATTGTTTGTTGAACTTGAGGAGATAGCTTCAAACTCAGTACATGGTAATGAAGAGGAATATTGACATGTTTGGTCATCTATTACCTCTTCTTATTGGCAAGCATAGTTTTGAGTGGGTTGAACATTTCAAATTCTTAGGAGTCGTGATTGATGAACAGAATCATAGAGAAGTGGAAATTAAAGTTGGAATACAGAATGCTAACAAAGAGTACTACTCTCTGCAGTTTTTATTGGGATCCAAATTTTTGACAAGAAATGAAAAATTGAAAATAAACAATACCGTCATTAGGCCAGTTCTAACTTACGGTGCAGAATCATGGAGTTTAACTAAACAGAAAGAACACCAGTTGCAGGTTTCCGAAAATAAGAAAGAAAATTTTTGGACCATTTTTTGACCCCAGATCTCAAAGCTGGAAAAAAAGATCAAATGAAGACATACACTCACTATCACAGCAAGCACCAATACTCAACATCATTAACTCCAGAAGACTTCAATGGGCTGGTCATTTACTAAAGATGGGAGATGATAGGATGGTCTTACAAATCTTTAAAGAAGAACCAAGAGGAAAAAGGCCAGTAGGAAGACCACGAAGTTCCTGGAAAAATGAAATCTCCAAACTTTGTAGACATCTGAATCTGGACAACTGGCTAGAATTCGCTCAAAACAGAATTCAGTGGAGGCATTTTGTGAGATGTCCCATAGAAGCCTTCTCAGTGAGTGAGTGAGTAATCAGCAGTCAAGATTCGTAAGTCATATTAAGTTTGCTTGCTTAGTGTGATTATTATTAAATGGTCAAATTTTGTCTCTCTCCTACTGTAGTTTTTAAAATTTGTTTTCTAGTGATTCGTGTTTTCTAGTTGTTCAACAGCAATTATTTCTGCCATCCATCCCAATGTAGCAGCTTCACTGAAAATGTACACAACATGCCAAAACAAGAGCAACGAGAAAACATGAATCACTAGAAAACAAATTAAAAAGACTAGGAGAGACACAAAATCTGACCATTTAATAACAATCACATAATCACACTAAGCGAGCAAACTTGATATAACTTACAAATCTTGACTACTGATTACTACTGGAACAGCTTGCCACGGTGGGTGAGTGGATAGCGTGTCGGTCTACCAACCCCAAGATTGCAGGTTCGCTCCTGGCCGTGGCAAGTGATTTTTTTTTTTGAAACGCGGCAAAAATACTACACGCATGTCATACGATGTTGGCATGTCAAAGAACCCATGTGAATTTAGTAGGCAGTGTTCATAACGGCAAAATTACTCTTGGGAGTTTCCGCCAACACAAAGTTCCTCATTTCTCTGGTAGAAAGCACTATATTGTTCAAGGAGATTAGATATCTAACCTCCTTGACTTTCATAGTGATTCAAGGAACAACGAAATTCGACATGCAAGCTACCCTCTGGGTGTCAAATTACAAAGCTTGCACCCGGCATCCGAGGTCGTACTATATTATTACTATTGTAACTAAATAAGTGTATTTTTCAGGATTAGGGAACCCACCCATTACAATTGGGTACAATAGTGTTGACTGACTAAAAAACATAAAATTTTGAGGTTTCACACATCTGTTCGTGTTTAGCTCGTCATTCTTTTCAGCAAAGAAACAATTCATCAATGCTGAAGGAGACCATTTATAGATAAATCATCATTTCCTTTTCGAGCTGACTCCTAATGGGGCAAATGTGGTTGCTCTGCACTTTGTTCTGTCTTTTCCATCATTCCTCATCTAACAGTGTGTTGAAGTCTATGTTCCATTATCTTATGCTGTTTGTGACGGAGACCTTCCTTGGTAATTTTGGTCTTCCTCGTCTTACCATCTACTACTGCTAGTTGGTGAAAAAGTGGCTAACACCAGTGGACACCACTGCTGAATGAAGAGTATAATCAATAGTGAGCACAAACCTGTTTTGGCTGAAGTCTCTCAGATATTTTATACTGCTTAATTGAAAGTAGACCCTACCAATATCACTAATGAAAAACTGTATTTCTAGGGTATGTAAGGTATTTCTGTGAGAATGAAATTCACAATGACTTCCTGTTTAATCCAACTCTTCCTATCACATTGAAATACTGTAGTTCTGTTTTCTAGCCATTTCTGGCACTTGTTTTTGATTTTTGCTAACCATGTGGGTCATTTCACTTGTATTGGCGGGAGTATAAAATATAATTGAATCGGTCGGAGCTGAAAAGCATTAAGTCAAAAATTGTCATTTTTTTAAGAATTAGTATTCTGAAGTATTGACCCAAGACCCTTGGAACGGCATAGGAAAGAATTAAGTCAGCCTTCTGTTTAAGCTACACACAAAGCATTTTCATCTTGCGAGCAGGAGAAAGAGCACGGAAGCTCACTGGCAAGGCAAAATCCATTATAAAGCAATTTGTTTTGTGGGTTTAAGCCAGAAACCACTGCTACATGAAGTGCGATCAGAGGAGAAAAGCTTTAAGTCAATGACTTGCTCCCTTTCAGTGCCGTATTCCGTACTTAATATTGGCCGCACTGCAAGATTCCCGCGTGTTACAGTGCTATTGTAAATTGCATTTGTACGGGGTTTGAGTTGTTTTTATATTATAAATACATTTTAAAATTAAATATGTGAAATATTCATTCTGGATGGCTTTATGCCGCACTAAACTGACCACGGAGGTGAAAGGCATTAAGTTACGTTTGTAAAATTGATTAGAAAAATATATTTATTAAATTAAAATTGATAATCTGCTAACACAAATATAACCTGAATAGTTGCTTCTCAACTTAGATGACTAATATATTGGTTGTGTGTTTGTTAAGTTCTGTTCATCATCATCATCATCATCATCTTGCACAGTTTCCAGCCACTGCCGGGTCTGTTTGGAACACAAGCCTCTCCAACGTCTTCTGTCTTCCCACCATCTCTCAGCCACCACCTTTGTCCAGTCTTCTCCTCTCTTCTTCTCGCTTTCTTCCACTCCCCTCAGCCACCTGTCTCTTGGTCTCCCTCTCGGTCTCTTTCCTTCCCACTTCGTCTCGTGTATCCTCCTGGGTATCCTCTTCTCCTCCATTCGTTTTACATGTCCATATCATCTAAGTCTAGATTTCTCTATACCATCCTGTAATGGCTCCTCCTTCATTAATTCTCTGGTCCTCTCATTTCTTATTCTGTCCATCTTTGTAGCTCCAATACTGCTTCTCAAGAACCTCTTCTCACTGGCCTGTATTTTGCTCTTCTCCCTTCCTTTCATAACCCAGGTCTCCGAGGCATACGTCAGGATAGGGACATAGTACGTCCGATATAAGATCTTTTTGCTGTTCTGAGGGACATCCTTGCTCCATAACATGCTTCTCACACTCCTCCGGAATGCTTCTGCCTGTCTCCCCCGCTCATTTATTTCTCTATAGTTTCTTCCATTATTTTGTATCAGGCTTCCCAGATACTTGAAACTCTCCACTTTCTTCAGCTGTTCCCCACCAATTGTTATTCCCGTTGTGGTTCTTTCCTTCTTCCTTGTTGTGATCACCATCATCATCTTCATTTCCCGTTTCCAGCTTCCTGGGTCGGGTTGTGAATTAAGGACCTCCAACGTTTCCTGTCTCTCCACCACTCCTCTCCTGTTTTTAGTACTTCTTCAGGATTTCCTCCTCTCTTCTCTACACACTCCCACACTGTATCTGCCCATCTCTTTCGGGGCCTTCCTCGTGGTCTCTTCCCTGTCATCTTTTCACAGAATGTTTTCTTTGGTACTCTCTCCTCTCCCATTCTCATCATATGTCCATACCACTTTAACTTTGTTGTTTCTATCCTGTCCTGCAGCTTCAAGATTCCTGTCCTTTTTCTAATCTCTTCATTTCTAACTCTATCTCTTCTGGTCTTGCCCTCTATACCTCTTAGGAATTTCATCTCCGCGGCTTGTATTCTACTCTCCTCTCTTTTTGTAGTAGTCCACGCTCCAGCTGCATATGTTAGTATGGGTCTGTAGTAGGTTGAATATAATACATTTTTACATTTCTTTGGGACATCTCGGTTCCACAGAATACCCCTTATACTCTGGTAAAAACTGTTCGCTTGTTGTATTCTCTTTCCAATTTCCTCAGTTATCCTTCCATCTTGTGTGATCACACTTCCCAAGTACTTGAAACTTTTAACCACTTCTAGAATTTTCCCATTCAATTCTATCTTTCCTCTTCCTTCCTTCCTTCCTCTTGACATTACCATTGTCTTGCTCTTCTCTGTGCTTACTTTCATCCCAAATTTCTCTATTTCTTGATTCCATACATCTAGTTGTTTTTGTACTTCCTTTTCATCCTCGCCCCATATCACTATATCATCTGCAAACAGCATGGCCTTTGTTGCCTCTTGTCCCAATCTCTGTTTAACATTCTTGTGAATTTCATCCATGACTATGATGAATAGTAAGGGGGACAATACACTTCCCTGTCGGAGACCTGTTTCCACTTTAAACCATTCTGTTTCTCCTATACTGGTCTTCACGCTACTCACACAATATTTGTACATAGCTTTTAACATTTGGACATCAGCTCCGTTAACTCTCCTTTTCCTTAATACATTCCAAACCACCTGTCGAGGCACATTGTCGTACGCTTTCTCAATATCAATAAATGTCATCACCATGTCTTTTCCAAATTCTCATCTTTTCTCCATCATTTGCCTTAATGCAAAGATTAGGTCAAATGTTGATCTGTCTTTCCTAAAACCATACTGTTCTTCTTCCATCTCTCCTTCTATCTTCCTCCTCAGTCTGCCTTCCAAAACTCTCTCAAAGATCTTAGCTACATGAGCGATAAGAGTGATCCCTCTGTAGTTATTGCACTCCTTTTTGTCACCTTTCTTAAAAATCGGGATAATTAATCCCTTTCCCCATTCTTCTGGAATCTCTTTCTTCTTCCAAATTATTCTAAATAATCTATACAACCACTGTACACCTATTGGTCCCGCTGCTTTTATCATTTCCGCGGACACCTCATCCTCTCCTGCTGCTTTACCGCTCTTCATCTTCTGTATGGCTTCCTCTATTTCTAGCATAGTGATCTCCTTTTCTTGTTGTTCTTCTTCTTCCATTGTTTCTTCTTGCTCTTTTTCATCTTCCAGTTCAATTCTAACATAATCCATAGGATCCTTCCGCCTCTTATTTTTATCTGTTAATGACGTTTTATGTGTCTTCTGATCACCATCTCACTCTTATTTATGCTAAATTTCATCCCATATCCTTGTATTATTCCTTCCCACACATCCAACTGTTCCTGTACCTCCTCCTTGTTTCCCCAAATCATCTGCAAACACCTTTGCTTTCATCTTTCCTTTCCCAATTACTTGTGCCACTCGGGTCATTATGTCATCCATCACCACAATGAAAAGTAACGGTGACAGTGCACTTCCTTGTTTCAGGCCGTTTCTTTGTTCCAACCAGTCTGATCTCTCTCCTCCCACTTTCACACAGCTCATGCTTCCCTTGTACATCTCCTTTATCCTCCTTATAGTCCATTTCTCTACTCCTCTATCCTCCAGGAACTTCCATACTTTGTTTCTGCATACACTGTCATATGCTTTCTCAATGTCCAGGAAGGCCATCAGTAGATCTGTTCCATACTCATAGTGCTGTTCTTGTAACTGCCTTACAGCAAAAATCAAATCCACTGTGGACCTTCCTGCTCTGAAGCCATGTTGTTCTTCCCTCATCCCTCCTTCTATCGTTGTCCTAATTCTCCTTTCCAAAACTTTCTCAAACATCTTTGCACAATGACTCATCAGTGTTATTCCCTGATAGTTTCTGCTACCTTTCTTGAATATCAGGACAATTATTCCCTTTTTCCAGTCCTCTGGGGTCTTCCTTTCCTTCCATGCTGTCCTCATCACTCGGTACAACCATTGTATCCCAACCTCTCCTGCTGCTCTCACCATCTCCACACTCAACTCATCCACACCCGGTGCCTTCCCTCCTTTCATCTTCCTCACTGCATCTTCCACTTCTTTCCATGTTAAGTCCTTTTCTGTTTGCAGTTCATCTTCCTCTTCTCCGATTTCTTCCTCCTCGCCGTGGTTTCCATTTGGGTTCAGGAGTTCTTCAAAATATTCTTTCCAAATTTTCTTCAGTTCTTCTCTATTTTCTATCTCTTGTCCCCTTTTGTTCACCATTCTAACATAATCCATAGGATCCTTCCGCCTCTTATTTTTATCTGTTAATGACGTTTTATGTGTCTTCTGAAAAGTAATGAAAACTGACTTAATGCTTTTCAGCTCCGACCGATTCAATTGTTCTAATGTCAGGTAATTTTGTAATTTTATGTTAGGATATTTTCGTGTGCAAGTTACAATTTTATTATTTTGATTGAGGTTTCCTGTTTTTAAAATTTATTACAAGTTAGGTTTAACTACAGTAGGCTAATAAGTTACCTTAGGTTTATTTTTTTGAAGTTTGCGAACTATTGTTATATCTTGGTGAAAATAACCTCTCAACCATTCAATTATTTATTTTATTTTTATAACCTGTTAATTGTAATCTTTATAAGACTTAAATATTTATGTTTTGTTTTTAAAAATAAGCTATGATTCTTGTTCTTCTGTGACGACCTTGACTCCCTTGTACCCCCAGAGCCGTCTCCTTGGAATATCCTCACCCAAAGCACCTCATACCAACCTCCCAGTGTGGACTCTTCCTACATCCTTTCATGAATCTTAATGTTAGGATGGGGAGGGGTACTATGCAGTACCTCTTTTTTTACACCAGATGACTGCCTGGTCACAACTATATTAGGCGAATTGGCTCACAATTAGCAGCGCCCTTTGGAAAGCGTAACACAGTTGGTTGGTAGAATGGTGTAATTGTATAAATTAAAAACCAGCCACCTAGTGGTGAACAGAGAAATTAAATCATTGTACATCTTAAATGCTCTGTGCACAGATGCCACTGAGAAAAATGAGAATAAATTACACTAACCTAGCTAGTTGCTAGTTCTTTCAGTGTGACTTCTCATTCTGTTGTGCTTATTCAGCCATCTGGTGTAAAACAGAGGTAGTGCAAAGTTGTATTGGTGACATTTGATTTAAACACAATCTTGCTATTGTTAACTGAGCTGTGGTTGGCTGGTGATGCTGTAGCATATGTCTCGACACTAACTGCTGTTAGACAAAATTCTGGGTTTATTCTGTGTCAATGGTATGCAATCTATAAAAACAATACTGTATTTAGTTTTGAGAATTTAGATCAGTTCTGTTAATCAGATTTTTCTTTTTTAAATTTTTAGATGGTACCCATTGAGGAGTTTGAAGCATCTTTCCAGTTCATGCAGGAATGTGCCCAGTATTTCCTGGAAGTGAAAGACAAAGATATTAAACATGCACTTGCTGGCCTTTTCGTTGAGATCTTGGTGCCTGTGGCTGCGGTAAGAATTTTTCAAAATATTTTAGATTATTTTTGGTATCATTCATTCTCCAACTGAAGTTATCCCTAACCTTCCTTGGGTGAGGGCTGTAATTATTCTTCTTCTTCTATTTTAAATGTATGTTTAAAGTGTTCAAATGCGTAAGTGCAACATTTGTTTTTGAAATATGAGGTTCTACCCAAAAATTCCTGAAATTCAGGTACAGTAGAGTCCCTCTATTCCAAACCCCTCTATTCTGAAAATCTGCCTATTCTGAACAGAGTTCTGAAAAAATACAATTTTTTTCTTTTTTACAAAAAAAAACACGAGAAATCAAGAAGACGTTAGTTTTTTCGTGTTTAAACTTGCATGTATTGTTATACATTACAAGGAAGTTAAATAAATGCTATTAGAGAATACTGTTCAACTCTGTTGGCTAACTCTTATAAAAAATTGAAAAAAAAAACATAGAGCCTAAGCTTAATGAAAATGCCTGGAACCAAATTGGAATGAACCTGATAACAGTGAGAGAGTCGTGTGTATGGAATGCGGGATGAGAGAGATAGGTGGGGTGGGGTGACGAGTCGATTGCCTGCGCTATGAGTAGTCGAAAGTCACTGTCCTTCCCTTTCGACTTTCACTGAACCTGTTCACGGGCTGATCAATATTGTGTAGAGCTGAGACTAGCAGATGTCCCCACACTTAATTTACGCCTTAAGAAGTCAATACGTTGATATTATTAATGAAATCCGCCTATTCCGAAATTCCCGCTAAACCGAACAGGGTTCGGTCCCAATTAGTTTGGATTGTGGGACTCGACTGTATAAATTCAAGTTGACATTAGACATGCCACTGACATTTTCAAAGCAGTCGCTTTGAGAACATGCTCGTATTCACTATTCCAGTGCATACCAGTGCATTTGAATGCATTCAAGAATTTCTTCCTTGTAAGTCTGCTCAACACTCTGCAATTTGGCTTGGATTTCCTTTGTAGTATCAAATTTTCAACTTTTAACTGTAATTTGGGAGAGGAGGATCATTGCGTGCCACTACTCTGGATGTCTCCCTGGTGCCATTCCTTCACCTTCTCATGGTAGAGCAGTACAATTCCACATATGTCACGAATAATCCCCACTCGCTGTAAACAGATTGTGGTGGGCACCTAACCCAATCCTCAAATAGTTACAGTTACGCACTATACTATTGATACCAGTCACTCAGTATTGAACACATTCCACTCTCACCAAGTATATCAAACATATCCTTAGCTAGTAACATTGCTTTCAAGAATCAGAATTTTATGACCACACCTCTAATTAGAATTAACCTGAACAGGAGACTACAGTACAGAGTAGTTATGTTAGCATGCTTGGCTACAGAAATAATTGTCATGCCACATCAGCTCAGTGGTACAGTTCGGAGGCCCAAGTCAAAGGTTGCCAGTTTACAGTCATTCCAATAAGCTTCTTCGTTTTAACTTTCTACTTTACATTTATATAACTTTTACTCAATGTACACGACATGACCTAATAGTTGAACAGCAACAGTAATGAACCATAATGAGTAGAGGCATTGAAAATTTGCTCTGGTGGAATTGAGAAATGGTGTTGTTAACAGTATGCTGTACTTAAGAGGATATTGCAGCTATAAACACAAAATATTTAAAACTCAGCAATTTTTATAGGTTAATGCCGTGTCTTGTGTGGGGTTTCACGTAGGATCACCAAGCTGGCTCATCAGCGGGCTCTTGGTGTGCATGCCCTGATCCCCACAGGAGTAGCAAACTGAGCACTACCTCCCTTCTTATGAAACGCACCTGTGCTTCTTTACTGCGAGAGCAAAAAACCTGAAGCAGCAAACCTTTTAGGTCTCGCAGTAAAGAAGCACAGGTGCGTTTCATAAGAAGGGAGGTAGTGCACAGTTCGCTATTCCTGTGGGGATCCTGGCACGGACACCAAGAGCCCACTGATGATCCATCTTGGTGATCATAGGCGAAACTTCACACAAGACATAAACCTAGAAAAATTGCTGAGTTTTAATTCACTAGCCATGAAAGTCAATATACTGTACCAACAAAATATTTAGATTATTAAACATCATGAAAGGTTGCAAATTTTCTGGACTGCGCCAAGTACAAAATGTTCATAATAAATGTGACCCATGTGAAATTTGGTACTTTCTTTATTGAACTTCTCTTCCTTTCCCTATTGAACAAGTTTTCAAACAATGATTACTTAGTGACTAGCAAAATATCTACCTATTGGGTAGTATATTCCATGTGATAACCAAACTCCATGGTATCATAGCCCGTGAAGAGCCCTGGCCCACCAAGTGACTGTTGCCCAGTCATTCGGCCTGCAGATTGTGGAGTGATGTGTGGCCAGAGCATCGGGTCCACTTGGCCATTAACCTCTCAGGCAGGCATTTAAATGCCCTAGCGTCTGCACTCCAGGCGGTATTTAAATTGGCTTGGAGAGTGAGTTTTGGAGAACTTCAAATAATGTTGCATATCTCAAAAATGAAATGAAATTCCTAAGAAGTATGATAGGAAAGACAGAGTGAGGAATGAAGATGTTAGGAAGGAAGTTGGGATGGGAAAACTAAATGAGAGAATTGAGAAGAATAAACTAAGGTGGTTTGGACATGTAAAGAGGATGGAGGAAAATAGAATACCAAGACAGATGCTGGAGGCAAAGTGCAAGGGTAAGAGAGCAAGAGGAAGACCTAGAACAAGGTGGATTGATTCAGTGAAGAACAGCGTAAGAAAAAGAAATCTGGACTGGGACAAGATCGTGGAAGGAAAGAGGAAAGTGGAGAAGTGCCATAATACCCCGACCCGGCAGGAGCTGGATAAGGGGAAATGATGATGATGATGATGATCTCAAAAATTATACAAGCTAATAACACAATATTTTCAGGATGACTTTCCAATGGTGTCTTGAACGACCCTGGCTGTAAATAGCAGATGAATTGAAGCCGGTTCATTTCATATTGCGGTGTTGAGGGTATCCATTTCACTGTCACTGTGTGTTATGCACAATATATGCCTACGTATACACCTTATAAATAGTCCGTTTATTATGTATCGGTACATTACAGAGAGTTTTATCTACACTATATCTACACAAACAATAGTAAAAACGAATCTAAAGCACTATCGAAATCCTTCTGTGGGCTCGGTTGCCCAGTGAAAGGAATTTTCCGCTGTATGTTAGCTGCTTGCAACGCGCGCGACTCCCACGGAATGTCACCATCAGCTGATGGCACATTGACATGTCCTAATTTCTTATCTTCCTCTTCAAGAGGCATAATCTACGTCACTTTCTACACTACCGGAATCACTAGCAAAACTACTTATACTACTGTCTTCCTCACCTATCAGAGCACTTTCTATTTCAAACCCTGTAAGATGTCGCGAAGGTCCTGCCGTTTTTCACGGAATTGTTAGGGACTTCCCCTGGCAATATTCTCCATCCATGCGTATCATTTACAAGAGGTTAAAATTCTTACCACAGATGGCAATAGGGAACACGGCGAGTGACAACGTGTCGTCTGTTTTTATTTTGCCTCAATAGATGGCACGATGATTCTCATATGTTTTCTCCCCCCCCAAAGAATGGGAAACCTATGAACTATTTGTTGTAAGATTATGCGGTTTGCAAGGCCAAGGCTTCTAAAATACATTAGTATAAGCAGTTCACATATGAGCCCAACAGATAGCGCACAAATGCAGTTCTCGCGAAGTGCTGTGCGCAGCGCATACCGTACGGCAAACCGCCAGTGCAGTAACTACAACCGCGCGTACGTAGAACCGGCCTGAGAGGTTAATCTTGATTTCCGTGACTGGGGCTCTGCCACACTGTCAGACAGTTACTCAATTGTCCTCACGAAGCTGAATACACCCCGTTCCAGTCCTCGTGCCAGTTTCTAAAATCCCTGATGGTGCCCGGAATTGAACCAGGAGGCCCCCAACACCCTGAGGCCAACCTATTGTACGTGATAATGTATGCTTTAAATTTACACAAGTGTTATTGCTAGTTTTTAGAGGTTTTAGAGTTTTAGTTTCACTAGAAATGTTTTTTTATATTAATTCACACTAAGAAATTTGCTGATATTGTGCACGTTTTACTGGCCAGCGAATGTACCAATGTGTAAACTTGCCATGGCTCAAAATGTGCTGCGATCCCGTGGCTCATGATCTCGAGATTAACGGTCACGTTAAACTACAAGCTTCCTT
Source organism: Meconema thalassinum (assembly GCA_946902985.2). NCBI lineage: Eukaryota > Metazoa > Arthropoda > Insecta > Orthoptera > Tettigoniidae > Meconema > Meconema thalassinum. The sequence continues at coordinate 594,195,660 of OX336388.2, read as the reverse complement.
TTTTCAAAATGTGCTAATGCACAATTATAAAATGAAGACCCTGAATATTCTAGACCCCCCCCCCCCCCCCGTGGTGAAGTGGCTAGCATTCTTGGCTGTCGCCCCGAAGGTCTGAGTTCAATTCCCGGCTTTGCCAAGAAATATCATTCTGGTGTGAGAGCTGGAACATGGCAGTTCAGCCTTCGTGAGACTAAGCTGAGAAGATTTGGGTTCAATTCACACCCCAGCCATCCTGGAAGTGGTTTTCTGTGATCTCCCATTTTTTATCAAGGCAAATGCCATGGTTGCCTCCTTCCCAATCCTCACCTGAATTACAAATACACACACTAATACAGCCATCACGATAACACAAAAATTCATTTCGTCCAAGTATACAGGGCTAAATGGCCACGAAATCCATGCCTCTCAAATGAAACAACAAACAACTGAATATTGTAAATATTCAACCAAGATTTTCACATACATGAACATTGACTCTTTCTCAGTATCTTGGTCGCATCTTTTGACCAGCCATGGAGGCCGAGAGCGCTAATACTCTTTAACTCGTGCCTCGCTGGCATTGGGAGAGCGTGGGTTCGAATCCCATCTCGGCCGTCCTAAAAATAGTTTTCGTGGTTTTCCCATTTCCACTACCAGGCAAATGCCAGGACGGTTCCGTACAACAGGTCCACGGCCGATTTCCTTCCAGTATCCCTTCCCCATCCTGACATAAAAGTGAATGGCCATTGGCTGCATTCATTAAATTATAAGTCTTTTGTCTAATGAAAGGAACTGTTGTATCATGTGATTTTCAGTAATGATCAGTGATTTTTTTCTTTTCTTGCAGACTGTGAAGAATGAAGTAAATGTTCCCTGTTTGAAGAATTTTGTTGAGATGTTGTATTCTCAAACCCTTGACATGTGTACTAAGTCAAAACATCGATTAGCTTTATTTCCTCTAGTCACTTGCCTTTTGTGTGTCAGTCAGAAGACGTTCTTTCTTCAGAACTGGCATTATTTCCTAGCAATGTGTTTATCACACTTGAAGAACAGAGATCCTAAAATGTGTCGTGTTGCCCTAGGTAGGTTTGCAAGGGCCAAAATTATTATAGGCCGTTTTATTATTAGTCATTCCAATATTCTTTTGAGTGATATTTCATGCTCTCTGAATGTTTTTATCTTTCAGAATCTCTCTACCGTCTACTGTGGGTTTACATGATACGAATTAAGTGTGAAAGTAACTCGGCCACACAGTCTCGATTACAGAGTATAGTCAATTCTCTCTTTCCCAAAGGCTCAAAAGCGGTTGTACCAAGAGATACTCCACTCAATATTTTTGTAAAAATTATACAATTTATTGCTCAGGTAAGAAATCATTTTATAATTTAAGGCCTGGGTAGCTTTAAAAGTTGGTATGTTTGGCAACGAGAGAGATTTATATATATTATCATGTATTAATTTGTTGGATGTGTTTTAGGAACGCCTGGACTTCGCAATGCGTGAAATAGTGTTTGACCTATTATCAGTGGGACGGCCAATTAAAATCATTCTGACTCCTGAGAGAATGAGTATTGGCTTAAGAGCTTTCCTTGTGGTGGCAGATAGTTTACAACAGAAGGAAGGGGAACCCCCTATGCCTCGTACAATGGGAGTATTACCATCTGGGAATACACTTCGAGTGAAGAAGACATTCTTGAACAAGGTATGGTACTTTCACTACTACGCTGAATATGTATGATGCCCTTCATTTTAAACTTTCCATATGCATTTGACTGCATGATTATCTAGTGTTCCTGCTACAATGAACCTTCTATTGCCCACTAAGCAGTCTTTATCAAAATAGTTTGCTGGAAATCATTGAACATTCAAACTGCTTCTGCATGATTGGATCATTTATTGGCTAATAGTTACGTATGTACATATATATATATATATATATATATATATATATACTGTATATTTCAGTGGCATACGCAGGATTTCTCTCTGGGAGAGGGGGGGTTCTTTCATGCATTGTGGTAGTTGTGTACATTATTAAAATTATATTTCGATTATTATTCATAAAAATCAAAATTAAATAAACATTCTCTTTGGATGAAAACTATTTAAATTATATTTTCCAGCACAATAAAAAATAATAATGGAAAATTCAATTTAAAAATAATAATAATATGGAAAACAATAACTAAATATTAAAACAGTGGTATCATCTCTCCAAACATGATTGTTTATAATGTTGATATCATGTGAGAGAAAAATAATGTTTTGCTTTCCATGGTCTTACTGCCATTAGGCTGGTATCAACTCTCAAAATCTGGCTACCTTAATGGCTTATCTGCATCATTGATAAGAATCTACCAAATTTTCTTTAATGAAACGTATGCACAGTGACGCAGATATGAACATTTAAAGCATCCCGAAACAACGTGTAAAAAGTTACCGATCGCACACTTTGACTGTAAAATTGACCCTAGACTAGCTCCAACGCTGAAGGAGGAGTCTCGCTGCGAGTAGAATGTAGGTCATTTACCAAGTGAAGAAAGTGATCACATTTAAAATATATACAAGAGTAAAGAAGCTTCACTAGTGGTAGTTTAAAACAGGTGAAATGATGGCAATAGGCTCTAAGGATTCAAGTAAACAAATGCTTTTGGGGGGTTTCCAACCCTAAATTTCCCTTCGGTATGCCACTGTATGTATATATGTTTTACTCGGACACTACACTGATATCACATCTATCCTGCAACTGCTGGACACGCCCATCAATGTTATTCAATCTTATTTGGAAGTCCGATGACAACTATGTTCAATACTGTATCGGTATGCGTGAGTAAAAAATTTACACCACTGATATATTTTTCTTTACAGATGTTAACAGAAGATACAGCTCGCAGTATCGGGATGTCTTCCTATTTTCCTCATGTCCGCAGAGTTTTTGTAGACATACTTAGAGCACTGGACGTTCATTATGGTAGACCCTTGATGATGACAAGCACTCAAAATGTCAACAAGGTAAGTGTTGGCCTGCCTAGTATACGTTGTTGCATTCCAACAGACAGTTATGCTTTGTTTTTTTAAGCCCAAGGTCACAGGTACAATTCTGACTCATGTTGATGATGAAATATAGTTATTAAGACACATGGAAGAAAATTTGTAATTTGTTACAAATATAAATTTGAAGCCTCCGTGGCTTAGGCGGCAGCATGCCGGCCTCTCACCGCTGAGTCCGTGGTTCAAATCCCGGTCACTCCATGTGAGATCTGTGCTGGACAGAACGGAGGCAGACAGGTTTTTCTCCGGGTACTCCGGTTTTCCCTGTCAAAATTTCATTCCAGCAACACTCTCCACTATCATTTCATTTCATCTGTCATTCATTTAATCATTGCCCCAGAGGAGTGCGTCAGGCCTCGGCAGCCGGCACAGTTCATATCCTCGCCGCTAGATAGGGGCTTCATTCATTCCATTCCTGACCCGGTCGGAGACTGGAAGCAGGCTGTGGATTTTTTTTCATAAATTTGAAATAAAAAAAATAAAAAAAATTGAAAAAAACTCAAATACAATGACATAAATGAATAATTATAGCCCAAAATCTAGATCACTTCATACAATTATGGACCCTTATACTTTTTTTTAGCATGATATAAATCTACCACATTTGTGCCAAGTACAGAATCTGTATGCAGTAGGATAGGCCTAATTTCATGTTCACACAGCATCTGAAATAAATGGAAATTACTGCTAGAGATATTCTGCTTTTAAAATTAAAAGTTGATTCATTATTATTACGGCGGCTATTCCACATAGTATGCAATCCATATATCAGCATCCATCCCTTCTCTTGAATGTGAATAATGCTTGTTGTTTCTTATGGCTAGCCCGGATTCCAATCCATCAGCTTTGTGGATAATGCTCCCTTTTGGGAAAGTCGCCCCTGGACAAGGTTTTCTTTAATTTTTAGCTCCTGTGGTTTCGTCTAGCTCAATTGAAGCTCCTTCCATGTTAACAATCAAACATATCAAAATAAACCAGAATCTGATCCATGTTTTCTATGTGAGGTAGGAGAGCTGGTTTTCTTGCTAATGTCAAGACACGAACCAATGAAATTCTAATACTAATCCATTTCTCCAGCAGTCGCTGTAAACTCAGGTTGCTTCTTCACATGAAATGCACAGCCCAACTTGATTAGCCTCAAATTCGTTCCCAGAGATTCCATTATTCTTTGCAATTTCATGCACCTTCATCCTATTGTAGCATTATCTGGGACACAGTTATTCCTAGTTTACTGCACCCATATTAGCACTTCCTTTGGAGAGATCTGAGTAACCATTAGTTTATGTTGTTGCTTTCACCGGTATCTTGTCATATTTGAACAGCAAATTCACAACCGACGGTCCACACACCATTCTTATTGATAAACACCGGAACTATAAAACATGCAGAAAAACCTTTTAAGCTTATTACCAGAACACTCGAGGTAATGGACAACTTTGAATGCTCTGACTGTTTCTGTTAACTAGGCACCACTGGTAGGCTACTGAACTTTACTTAACAACCTCTACCTAATAAGTGTATTGATAAAGACCATTGAAATATTGTATTAATTTAAAACTATTTTGTATGGTGAGTAGACACACTATTTGAAATGCAAAAGAAACAAGATGTTCAGCAAAGAACATATAGCCTACTTTCTCCTAAATGTATGGGTATCTTTATGACTCTTTGTCCTCATCCCTAACACAATCACCCCTACCACAATGTATTGTTTGTTTTCTTTTATATTGAAAATAAGCCAGTAAGTGTCAAAATCAATATTATATACTTTATGATGATTGAATAACAAAACTACTAACTTATTGTAATGCATTCACGTCCGTTAATCTCTATATTAAGCCAGCCTGCAAAATTAAGAATCCTCCGCCCCAATCACAGTAGGTGGTGCTGCGACCTATCAGTGAATTAATCTTTATCTTGTACGCCTATGCACTGCCATCGTAATGTACTACGATGGCAGTGTTCTATGGGTGTTGAATGAGTAGGCAGTTTAAAGTAGCCAAGAGGGAGGCGATCCAGCTGGCAGTGTTTAAAGGTATTCGGAGCGCGATCGTGGCTAATAGTTGAACTACCAGTATTACAAAATTGCCTTACTTCAGGAGGCCAGCTCAGGCATTTACACAGCGTTATGTTTGGAACAATATTACCCACATAATCCACAAGAGGACAGCACCGTACAGAGGCATTAAGAAGGCTGTGGTTAATGACAACGTGTATCTAGTTCTTCTATTCTCCTTTTCCTATTGTCTTCTGTTTATGTGCGATGCTGGGACTGTGATTTTATTAATATACGAGTGTATATTTTATCCTCTCCTTTGAGCTAAATGACATTTTATTCAGTATCTGTGGAAAAAGCTCGAGCATATCATTTGTAAAAGAATTCAAGAAAAAAAAAACTAACTGTAGCAGTACTCGATCCCCAGTCAACTGCGTGTCAGACTAACATGCTAGCCCAGAGCTAACCATATCCATGACGTCAGGTGTTCTTAACTGACATATTAGATACCAACTGTTGGCAAATAATGACTTTAAATAAACGATTTCTTCACTGCAGTACATCTTCATTAAAGATCATTTCATACAAAGTTTATATTATTGTATCAGTACGGTATATCACATACAACATACTAAAACTACTGAAATATAAGACAGGCACATGAGGACAGCTGCCATCTTGTCGTGTGATACAAACGGCTCAGCTCTTTTAAGCCACTCATACTGTATAATATTATGATATTAAATTATAATAAATAACGGATCACGACCTTCAGGATAGCTTAAACCCCCCTAGGCTCGATAATCGGAATTGGTGGGTCTTAAGCTATTTATTAAAATGGTTGCATAATTCACACGGCCGCCATCCTGAAATGGCATGGCCGATGACCTTGAATTTTGGGTGAAAGACGCGTCCTATATAAAGGTATGTTGTCACCAAATTTGGTAGAGATCGGATGATTAGTTTAGCCGTAATTTGATTTTACGTTTTGAACATTTGAGTGGCCGCCATTCTGTTTTGGTAAAGATGGCGGCGATATAAAGTATGACACTGAGGTGTCCTTTACTAGTGCTACCTCTGTACCAAATTTCGTTCAATTCGGTTTCACCGTGTTCGAATTGATAGGGGGGGACAGACATTCAGAGTACACACACTCACACACACACAGACACACACAGACACACACAGACTCACACACACACATACACACACACACAGAGACTCACACACACACATACACACACACAGACAGACACACTTTTTTCGCCCTGTGTTGATCTCATAAGTCTACTTTCATTTTTTGCAAAAATCGAAAGTAGGCTAAAAATCTTTGGAAAATCTTGTTTATCATTTACCCTGCTGATGCCTTAAATGTTGCTCCTCACTCGTGTGCAACATTTAAGGCATCAGCAGGGTAAATGATAAACAAGATTTTCCTAAGATTTTTTCTTTTGCATTTCAAATAGTGTGTCTACTCACCATACAACTTAGTTTTAAATTAATACAATATTTCAATGATCTTTATCGTGTGCGCCTGGCTGCGTGGCTCAGGGGTAACGTTCTCGCTTGCTGAGCCCAAGGTTGCAGGTTCGAAACCTGGCGCAGTCAGCTGGCATTTGAGGGTGCACAAATGCGAGGGAGCCGTGTCAGTAGATTTACTGGCACGTTAAAGATCCCCTTCGGGGCAAAATTCCGGCACCCCGGCGTCTCTAAAAGCCAATGTAGTTAAAAGGGACGTAAAACCAATAACATTATTATTCACTCGTGTGCTGGCTGATTTCCAGAATTTATGGCTATGTTCAGAATGACACAAACTGAATGTGGTTTGAGTTACAAATAAATAGAAAAGTCCGTTCGATTTCAGATTCTTTACACTACAAATTTAATAAAACTCCGACACGATTGGAAAAAAACTATATTGTAAAAAAAATGCCGTAAAATTACACAATTTTTTTTAGGAAGAAAAAATAAAAATTGTAAAATCAAATGTGCATGCACTACACTGTTGAAATAAATCTCAATAATCATTTCATTGACATAACATCCTACTTTGAACTTAAAACCAAAATGTCACTTCTCATAATGCACTACGGTATGGTAAATTTTGAAACAAGGGGTGACACAGAGTCCAACGAGGGAAGCTCCTTCGCTTGCCTTCGAACACATCAATATTCTTCCTCTGAACAGTAACGTGGTGCTATCTAGCGATAGAATGTGCAACTTCATGCTTACTGGCACCCACACGCGAGTGTTAGAGCAGTAATATTACGTTCGTCTCCAACACAAAGCGCGAGAAATCGCCGCAGTTTTAAAAAGTTACCTTCAAACGTAATAGTACGGCGCCCGCTCTCTAAGTGTTAAACTGATAGTGCAGCAGCTTAATGACCGCTTCCCAACTGTCAGTAGTCTCTGTTTCTTTGCAAGTTACCATAGCCCCATTCATCACCAAAGCATTCAGAAATAATGTCTGTAAACATTTAAAAGAAAGGATTTAAGGAGAGAACTGCAATTTCAATTACAGTGTACACTATAGATTAATACAAATACTGACGCATTTTGAGCTCTGTAGAAATACTGTAGGGTCATCAAATGCGGTATTCACAAAAGCTGCCATAGACATGAAAAACATTGAACTATAAATTTGGGCATATTTTGCAAATATTTTGCAATTTTTAGTGAATTCTAACAGATTTCAAGATATTCTTTTTTATATTTGAACATCACTATTTGTATACCTATAACTGCACTAAGCACGCAGGTATGGCTTGCTAAGTTTCTTAATTATGCAAACTACAAAATTATAGTGCCTCAAATGGCCGATTAAAGTCGATCTTTCAAGAGGTTATTCAAGAGGTTCATGTAACCAAAATAGATTACAAAGAATTGCTCTCCTTATTTTAATCCATTGAAGTGTTCACTTGAAGAATTTTATTCTAAAGAGAGTTTGTTGACACATTGTTTTAGGCTACACAGTTTCACCCATGTAAAGAACATTATTTTTATAGAAAGTAATTTAAAAACATCTTTATAAAAAATTGTTGATAAAAATTAACCAGGGCTAATCACTGTTTTTAATAACATATGTAATTTTTATGTGTATTTTTATTGAGGCTGAAGAAGGCAAACATGCCAAAACATGTATCTGTAGTGCGGTATGAAGTACAGTAATAGAATTGAAATTTGTATTGAAAAGGTGATAGCACAATTGAAGATCGCCTCTAACGGTGACAATATTATTTTCTTCTTTGACATCTTGTTGTGCACAAATTGGAATCTCTATCTAGGGACCTTGGAATATCAAGTCACCCTTCATCCCTACCTTTCTCTTTCGAGCTTTACTGCAGGCATATTATTTTGTATCAGTGAGAGTGAAAAGGGTGTGTTGCTGTGCTGTAGGAGCCTGATGAGATGATTACTGGTGAACGCAAGCCACGAATCGATCTGTTCCGAACGTGCGTCGCAGCAGTGCCTCGGCTCATCCCCGACGGCATGACAGGTGCCGAACTCGTGGACCTCCTAGCCCGTTTGACGGTCCACATGGACGAAGAACTCAGAGGACTGGCATACCAGAGTTTGCAGACACTTGTACTTGACTTCCCAGATTGGCGGCAGGACGTTATATGTGGTAAGTTTCTACACATTTGAGCTATATTTGTGTGATTTATTTATTTATGGTATTTATTCTTGTTTGTCCAAGTCCTAAACATTAAACATTTCTACAAAGGAAGATTGTGCACAAATTGGAATCTCTATCTAGGGACCTTGGAATATCAATGGATTTTAAAAGTAGTAAAACACTAGTTAATTGGATTTATGAACTATTCTAATATAAGTGGGTGCTTTTTTGGTCCGTATTGACTGAATGATGATGCTTTATGTAATTATTTACAAAATTAGACAATACTTAACATAAGAGTGAATTTAATTGGCTTAACTTGTATTTACTAGATAGCACGTTTCTATCATCTGACAACCATCATCATCATCATCTTGAAGTTTCCAGCCACTGGCCCGGTCTGTTTGGAACATAAGCCTCTCCATGGTCTTCTGTCTTCCCACCATCTCTCCGTCACCACCTTGGTCCAGTCTTCTCCTTTCTTTCGCATGCAGTCCTCCTCACCCTTCAGCCACTTATCTCTTGGCCTTCCTCTTGGTCTATTTCCCTCTATTTTGATCTTGTGTATCTTCCTGGGCATCCTCCCATCCATTCGCTTAACATGCCCCTACCATTTAAGCCTTGATTCTTCTATCCTATCTTCCCGGTCAATGCATGTGAGATTTTCGAAGTGAAATGCCATGTTCTGTGGTTCGGATTCCACGTAAAACGGAGGTCCCGTGGCTCATAATCACAAGATTCACGGTCACGTAAAACTACAATCTTCCTTCCTTTCCTTCCTTTTCTTCTATCCTATCCTGTAATGCTCCCTCCTTGACTAATTCTCTGATCTCATTTCTTAACCTGTCCACCTTTGTCACTCCAATACTGCTTCTCAAGAATTTCATCTCACTAGCCTGTATTCTTCTTCGCTCCCTTCCTTTCATAACCCAGGTCTCTGAGGCTGTTTTGAGGGACATCCTTATTGCATACCAGGCTCCTAACACTTTTCCTGAATAATTCTGCTCGTCTCCCCCGCTCATTTATTTTTCTGTCGTTTCTTCTATTTTCTTGTATCATGCTTCCCAGATACTTGAAACTCTCTACTTTCCTCAATTCTTCCCCACCAATTGTTATTCCTATTGTGACTCTCTCCTTCTTCTTGGTTGTGATCATCCACTCGCTTTTGCTTATGTTAAACTTCATCCCATATCCATGTACTATTTCTTCCCATACATCCAACTGCTCCTGTACTTCCTCCTCCTTGTTTCCCCAGATCATCAACTCATCTGCAAACGCCATTACTTTCATCCTTTTTGCGCCAATCACTTCCACCACTCTGGTCATTATTCCGTCCATCACTACAATGAAGAATAGCGGTGAAAGTGCACTTTCTTGCCTCAAGCCATTCTTCTGTTCCAGGCAATCTGATCTCTCTCCTCCTACTTTCACACAGCTTATACTTCCATTGTACATTTCCCTTATCCTTCATATAGTCTGCTTTCCTACTCCTCTCTTCTCCAAAACCTTCCATACCTTACCTCTACGTACACTATCATATGCTTTTTCAATGTCCAGGAAGGCCATCAGTAGATCTATTCCATATTCATAATGTTTGTCCTGCAACTGTCTTACAGCAAAAATTAGATCTACTGTGGACCTTCCTGCTCTGAAGCCATGTTGTTCTTCTCTCATCTTTCCTTCTATTTTTGCCCAAATTCTCTTTTCCAAAACTTTTTCAAAGATCTTTGCTTAACGGCTCATCAATGTAATCCCCTGATAATTCTTGCACTCCTTTCTGCTACCTTTCTTGAAGATTGGGACAATTATTCCCTTCTTCCAGTCCTCAGAGGTCCTCCTTCTCTTTCCATACAGCCCTCATTACTCGATATAGCAATTGCATCCCCACCTCTCCTGCCGCTCTCAGCATCTCTACACATATCTCGTCCAGACCTGGTGCCTTCCCTCCTTTCATCTTCCTCACTGCGTCCTCCACTTCTCTCCATGTTAAGTCCTTTTCAGTTCCTGGTAACTCCCCTCCTTTCATCTTCCTCACTGCATCCTTCTCTTCCTTCCATGTTAAGTACTCTTCTATTCCCAGTTCCTCTATTTCTTCATCAGGGTCACCATTCGGGTTCAAGAGTTCTTCAAAGTACTCCCTCCCCATGATCTTGAGTTCATCCTTATTCCCCACTTCTCGATCACTTTTGTTCACCATTCGAACGTAGTCAGTCACATCATTCCTCCTCTTCCTTTTAACCACCCCATATAGGACCATTTTGGTACTTTCACTATCCTCCTCCAACATCCTTGTCCACTCTTCCATCCACTTTCTTCTCTCCTCAGCCACCACTCTTTTCACTTCCTTCTTTCGTATTTGGTACTCTTTTCTTGTCTCTATTGTCCTATTTTGGAACCGCACCCTAAAGGCTCTATTCTTCTTCTTATCTATATCTTGTTTTTCCTGATTCCACCATGGAGTTTCTTTCCATCTCTTCATGTTGCTTGTCCTTCCACATACTGCTTCTGCCTCCATTACTAGTGTCCTCTTGAATCTACCCCTTTCCTCTTCTACTGTCTTCAATTCATCATTTGGAATGCTTTCCTTCACTATTCTTAGGTATTCTACTGTGTTTTCTTCACCTCTCAACTTCCATACCCTTATCCGTCTATCCTGATTTTCTGTCCCTTTCTTATCCTTGGTCCCTCTCAGGTTCATTACCAACAGTCGGTGGTCACTATCCAAGGCTTCTGATGGAATTACCTTGATGTCTATGATGTTTCTATTCATATCGCTATCGTACAGGATATAGTCAACTACCGACTTTCTAGTCAGGTCATTGCTATACCAGGTAATCTTCTGGCTCTCTCTTTTCTTGAACCTGGAGTTTCCCACCAACAAGCCATTTAGTGCAGGAATATTAGACAGAATATGGTCAAAGTGAGGAAAATTAGTTTATCAAGCTAAAAATTGGTGGAGAGGTTCCTTGAATATCCTGGATCAAAATACTAAAAGTCCCAAAAAATCCCTCTTGGGGAACATGCCGCCATCTTGGAAAAATGGCTGGCATCTTGGATATCGTATCCAGCATCGCATTAAACGTCATAACTCGGTACCTAAGGGTGATAGGGACATGTGGTTTGGTCAGGTTAACTTACCAGAACGCAGGCTATCATTTTGACACTACTTAACCTAGATAACAATCAAAATAGTTATTATAAATCACTTAAACGAACTCTCATAGGGTAGCCTTAAAAGCCATCTTGATTTTCAATGTCGATTTTTCACCTTTTACAGTCATGGGATTGAAAAAAGTACTGAAATAAATGTTGTTAAGCACATCAAAACGCATAAGAATATGTGATCAGCACTTTCGTAAACCAAGAATTACGGGTGTGAGAAGTTGTCAAACATGCGCATGCAACTCGAGGAGCGGCGTGCTGAGGAGGGGGACTTCTCAAAGCTGGTGCAACTGGTGAAGTAAACATATTCTGTAGGTGCAGCTAAGCCCCTTTTTTAATGATAAGTAAAAATTTGACACTTTTATATAGAAAGATAGCATCTTATAACCTAATAAATAATATAAAAAAACAATAATTAATTTGTAAATACAGTAACTTTGCGCCCTAAAAAGCTCTTTCTTAGCTACTTATATTGTATGTATAAAATAATACTTCCTTTTAATTTTAATAATTATGTATTTTTTGCGCTACGCTCGTATGTAATTAAACTAAGAATGGACTGTCTGTCCACGCGTTGCCGAGTGACATCCCTGCCGCTGCGCCGTCAGAGCGCTCTCGTTCCGCCACTCCACCATCCCTGTGTTGCTTAGCAGTGGCGCCGGCCGGCCGAAATGAACGTCTTTACGGTAACGTTTATAATAAAATTTATCTTAAACGGTACGCCACAGAAAATAATCATAAAAGCGAAAAATGTGTGTTTCAGTTTGAACTGTCCCTTTATGCTTATTTTGCCGATGTTTACCATCCGGTTTAAAAGTTAATGTCGTTTCCTGTACTTTATAGATGTCCTACATCAAAAACGATTTTACCATTAAATTCTATGTAACACGTGGAACTTGGGCAAGCTTGCCAAAGGCGAGAGTTCAAACATCTCGAAAAATTCACAGAATGGCTACGTATACATTTTCCTTTTGACAAACCTCAGGATATTTTGGTGTCCTAATCAACTGGTGTTATAGGTGACGAAACGGGGACCTCCGACTCAGCTTGGGAGATAGAAACCGCGACTTTGAAGAAACTGGAAGGGAAATCGTTCGCCGAAGTTAAACTCCAACGAAAGGACAAAGTTGTCACTCTTGCAGCTCTTGTTGTCCGAGGTGAGACCGTATCTGTAAATCCGAACCAGCTGTTTCATCGGATTGCGTGTGTCGATCGAAATGAAGAGGACCTTGAATCTTGCTTTGAATACGAGTTGGCTTTATTGCCGCCAGCGCTGTTCGATGCTTCAACTATCAGAAAAGGTACAAAATCAACTTTACGGACAGTGATAGAGAAGTTGTGTGCACCAATGACCTGGCTTCCCGAAGACCTTACCTACGTGTTTGACGGTGGAGATCTCCTGCACCGGGTGTTATTGCCGAAGTCAGGAACCTTCGATGATGTTTGTATGAACTACATTTCGTACATCAAGGCGAACTATCAAGGGAAAGCTATTGTAACTTAGTGTTCCACGAGTGACGTGGAGCATATTAGACGACGTGCCAAGACGTCATCTTCTGAAGTTTTGGTGGATTTGGAAGTGCAAGTGGTCTCGTCGCAGAATCAGTTCCTAGCCAATACCTCAATCAAATCAAGATTCGTCGCCATTTTAGGTCGTTGTTTCGAAGAAAAGGGCATTCCAGCTATTCATGCCAAGTCTGATGCTGATCGTCTCATCGTGACAACAGCGATCAAGGAAGCAGAGAAGGGAGGTCATGTGGCAATTGTTGGAGAGGATACCGATTTGTTGGTATTTCTTTCGAGCCTTGCAGAATGCGATAGAAACGTCTATATGCTGGTGCCACCATCAAAAGCCCATCCGAAGAAACTCTTTGGCTCTACGGAATTGCAGAAGGCTCCGACAATCTTCTCTTCCTCCATGCCATGTCCGGTTGCGACACAACTTCGGCTCCCTACTGGAAGGGGGTACACGCGTTCAAGACTTTAAACAATAACCCAGGTCTTCACCAAAGAATTGCTGTTTTTAACAGCGCAGACGCTGCAGTGGAAGAGATCGTGAAGGCAGGGGAAGAATTCTTCGTAGCGTTATACGGAGGTAGAACTACAGATAGCCTAAACAAGACAAGGTATAGTCAATACCATAAGACCATTGCCAAACAACGTCTCAATGCAGACTTCGACCTCTCAAGTCTTCCACCAACATCAGCAGCATCTCGACAGCATAGCCTAAGAGTTTATCACCAAGTGCAGGAATGGCGCTGAATCTCTCTTCCACCTACTGAGTGGGGATGGAATAAGAACAGAATCGGCAAATTTTTACCGATTCCAACAGAATCTCCTCCCGCACTAGACTTCCTCCTAAACCTCATCAGCATAGAGTGGAAGACAGGATGTGGCAGCAGATCTTGCGGTTGCCGAAGACAAGGCCTCTCCTGTTCAGCAATGTGCAGCAATTGCACTGGTGATGGTTTTTCCAACATGCCAGAGCCAGATACTCTTGACGATATGGTGAGTGAGGAACAGGAGGACAACCCCGAAGAATTGCCATGCAGTTCCTCGCCACTTCTTCGCCGCAGAGTAGACTCTTCTGAAAGTTCAACCTTACCAAAGAAAAGGCGTCAAGATTAAGGCAAGTGTCACGTTTTTTTTACCAACACATGACCAATATTAAACGCGTACGATATAATTAATAGTTGGCCTTATTCCTTTACAGGCACACCGCACTACAGCGTCCCGTGGCAGCAGAATATCCTCTTTACCGTGTTTTTCGTGTTTGTACAAAATAAATTGTAATGAGCTTAAACGTTAGTGTGTTGAAGGTGTGGTGTATGATAGCAAATAAGCAAATAGCTGCTTAATTTATTTTCTAATAGTAACGTTTATCATTCCTTTTCTATATACAAATAGGGGTCTTCGGTACTGAAAATTTGGGTTCGGTTCGGTAAAAAAAATTGTACTTCGGTTCTCGGTACAAAATCGGTTCGGTACAGCTCGGCTGATTTTAACATGTTAAATTAGAGTAATTTGTAAACCATTAAGAAAAAAGTAACACATGAGTTCTAATGATTATACAGTAAACCAAATACTTGACAAATAGCACAATTTTTATTTAAAATACAGAAAAAATGTACAGCTAATAATCTCATACAATGTTCCATTAACTTTCAAACTTGCCCTTTTAGTGTGGAGTAAGCCAATTGATGCACACATTAAATAGACATTAGGCTCACACTGGAACACTTAAGTCCATAATTTAATTTTATTAATCAGAAGATTTATTGTGCTCTAGTAGTAGAACTTTACTTATACGATTTCCAGGGGACCAAAGGAAAAGAAACACGCATAAATGTGAAAAATGCGTAAATGAAAGTCGGTAAATAAAAACTGCAAAATGTATATGACAATATGAGTTATACAGGGACTTCGCTCGCGCCGCGAGCCGGTTCTCGCCAAGCACTTTGCCGTATGCGCTTCTAGACGCCACGGCTTTAACAGTCCATATTCTTTGGACTAAGGTATATTACAGCTGAAATAGAGTCAATCGGTGCTGAGGAACTTCAGAACGTAAATGACAACTTCATGAAGAGGTGCCAGCGATGTGTAGCAATGAATGGCGAACATTTTCAGCACCAGCGGTGAACTATAGGCTATAGTCTACTCAATGACTGTGCCGCGCGAGCTACGCATTACGGCAAGTGCCTGGCGGGAGACAGGCCAGCAACACGGGCGGCGGGCGAGCGAGGGTTTCCGTTAAGAAGTGAGAAACAAGAAATAATAATACGATTGTTTAACTATAATCGGCAATATGTAACAAAACAACTACAAGAGAAATGCACCCAGATATAACAAAACAAAGAAAATTGAGTCACTTTACGAAGTAGTCTGTTATCTTGACTTGTTTTTTGTTGGCCGAGGCCACGGCGTGAACAGTATTTTCAAACCGATATAATTCGGCCATTATTTCCTCAGAAACGTTATGGTGCGTCACAAAATGTTTGATGGTCCATAGAGCATTGACAGCATCATTAAAATCCACTGTATTATTCTGCGGCTCTTCATCGTCATTAATAAAATGCCGTAGTATAGGCCTACATTAATGGATTTTCATTTGTCTGAAGACGCAAGATTATTAGAACACAGAATCAATCGCGTATTTTTAATGGGTTGACGAGAAGTCCTAAAAAAAACACGAATGAAAATTATAAAAACGGAAATTATATATTTTTTAATATAGGCCTATCGGCGATCGTAAAACACTTCCGCTCATCTGAACATAAGCTTCAGATGCTGTCTAATTGTGTTTTATGGCTGCTTCCTGTAATTTTGAAAGGCTAACACAATAATAGCGCTTGCTTATTACGCAAGCTGTTCTTCCTTGTTACGACACTCTGGCAAGCTAGTGTCGCCGTGACCACCGGTGTCACTCAAGGCCATCGTAACATAATATAATATAGCACGCGGTGCATCCTTCCGAACGGAAGTACAGGCGGTAACAAAAGTTTGCATTCGAACATACGTACTTCCTCAGAACACGCAACATATAAATGATGCTTTATATTGCATGGGACTTAAAATATTATCGTATAAGCGTGAAAAACGAATAAATGTAAAACGTATATCGGAGATAAATTAACATGGAAAGTATAGGCATTTTGCCGGGACCAGGAAAAAATCGTATAGAAAACTTATAAATATGAACCGTATACAAGAAGTTTTACTGTATTTAACTAACTATTGAAGTAAAACATTGATGATAAAGGACAATACTTTGGATGTTTAAAAAAAGGTTTCCTTAAATTACGGTATTTATGTCTCTTGTACCGAACCGAACTTTTTACCGAGTTTTTTATCGTCTCAAACCGAGGTCGGTAATTTCCTTTGTACCGTACCGAAACCGAAAAATCGGTGCACCGTCGACCCCTAATATAAATATAATATACGTAGCTAAGAAAGAGAGTTTTAAAGCGCTAAGTTACTGTATTAACAAATTAATTATTGTTTTTTTTTAAATTATTTATTAGGTTATAAGATGCTATCCTTCTATATAAGAGTGTCAAATCTTTACTTATCATTAAAAAAGGGGTTTAGTTGCACCTACAGAATATGTTTACATCACCAGTTGCACCGGCTTTGAGAAGTCCCCCTCCTCGGCGCGCCGCTCCTCGAGTTGCATGCGCATGTTTGACAACTTCTCACACGCGTAATTTTTGGTTTACGAAAGTGCTGATCACATATTTTTGTGCGTTTTGATGTGCTTAACAACATTTATTTCAGTACTTTTTTCAATCCCATGTCTGTAAAAGGTGAAAAATCGACATTAAACATCAAGATGGATTTTAACGCTACCCTATGAGAGTTTGTTTAAGTGATTTATAATAACTATTTCGATTGTTATCTAGGTTAAGTAGTGTCAAAATGATAGCCTGCGTTCTGGTAAGTTATCCTGACCAAACAGCATGTCCCTATCACCCTTAGGTACCGAGTTATGACGTTCAATGCGATGCTGGATACAAAATCCAAGATGCCGGCCATTTTGCCAAGATGGCGGCATGTTCCCCAAGAGGGATTTTTTGGGACTTTTAGTATTTTGATCCAGGCTATTCAAGGAACCTCTCTACCAATTTTTAGCTTGATAAACTGATTTTCCTCACTTTACCCTATTCTTCTTACACTAATTCCTTTTACAAAAATCCAACAATCTGTCACCTTCCTCATTTCAAAAGCCCCAAGCCTCTGGTCCAAGCACATTTTCATACCCTTGTCTTTCCCTTCCAACATGCGCATTTAAATCTTCCATTATAATCACATTCTTTCCTCCCACCTGTTTCTACATTTCCTCTTCAAACTCTTGTTTCTCTTCAGCAGTACATCCTACCTGTTGGGCATACACTATTAGTACCTTTACAGACTTTCCTTTCAGTGATATTTTTACCTTCATCATCCTGTCACTTATTCTCACCACTTCTTCTTTTAACCCATCTCTCACTACTACCCCCACTCCATTCCTCTTTCCTTCCTCATT
Source organism: Meconema thalassinum (assembly GCA_946902985.2). Lineage (NCBI taxonomy): Eukaryota > Metazoa > Arthropoda > Insecta > Orthoptera > Tettigoniidae > Meconema > Meconema thalassinum. Next base: position 594,177,834 of record OX336388.2, on the reverse strand, counting down.
CCCACTCCAACATAGTCTACAGCCTTTTCTCAATTCTCTCCTTCCTTCTCCCTTCCACCTTGTTTCTGTCAGTCCCAGCAGATCCAACTTCCTTCTTTCCAACATATCCACCATCTCCTCCACTTTCCCAGTCAATGTTTGTACATTCAGTGCTCCGAATCGTAGTCCTTGATCACAGCTAGTTCGTCGTCCATTGTATCTGTCCTGTCCGAGGCCCGTTCCCTTCTTGAAAGCAAGTGTCTTTTCCACTACTGGCTTGCTGGGCCTATCGTAGCTTCACCAGAGCCCCGTTAGCCGTCACTTTTCAGGGTTCCTGTAGGACCTTCACAGCTACTGTAACGGTCCCGGGGCACACGAAGTCCCCACTGTACTTCGCCCCTACAGGCAATCCCCTAATTTGTGCCGTTGCCCGTCTCCCACGGCGTGGACGAGTGACAGTAATGATGGATCGTGTCATTTATTCATCTGGAATATTTATGTCACCCATTATTCATAAATTCAGTTGATAATTATACTCAAGTACAACAAATTCATAAGAATTTCTAATATCTTAGCATATGGAATTATCCAACACTTATCATTTAAAATTGTTGTATGCTAGAAATATGAACATTCATCTGTCATTTATTTATAATAATGCAATTATTGGAGTTCAGTTTCTTTAGAAGTTCATCTGCAATCATGTTCATGAAATTATTCATCATGTGATAAATTCTAACACCATCATGTCAGTTTACAAACCACCTTCTTCCAATTGGACAACCCCACCACTACCTCCATTAACCGCACCATGTATTTACATAGGAGACTTCAACAGTCGTCATACAACTTGGGGTTATTCAACAATGATGAAAATGGAGAAAAACTTGCTACATGGTGTGATAGCCAAGATCTTTATCTCAGCTTTGATGCTAAAGAAACCAAGACATTTCAGTCTGCTAGATGGTAATCTGACACCAATCCTGATCTGGTCTTTGTCTCCACAGATGAAAGGAAACTCCCGCTAGACCATACAAGAAAAGTCCTTCAGAAATTCCCTAGAAGCCAACATAGACCCACACTCATCAATATTGGCCTGGAAATTCCAGTTATCAGGTCAATTTATAAACCAAGATAGAATTTTAAGAAGGCGAACTGGGACATACAGCTCGGAGGTGGACTGTAATTTACGATGGATACCACCAAAGGCAGAGAACTACTAGAGATTTGTAGGTGTTGTCATCGGCGCAGCTAAGCGGAACATTCCCCGAGGATTCAGGAAACAATATATTCCATGTTGGGACAAATCCACCCAAACTTTATACATGAACTATCAAAAAACTGGTGATCCTGGAATGGGGAAAAAAATATTGTAAGAATTGAATGAAAGTAGGAAGGAGAAGTGGAAATACCTAACTTCTCAAATGAGCTTCAATCACTCCAGGAGGAAAGCATGGTCTCTTCTGAGGAAACTTGGAGCTGCTTCCAATATATGTAAAGAGGAACCTGGTATCACAGCAGCTGATATGGCACTACACATCAAATCGAGAGCTGATAAAATTCCAATAGACCTTGCCATGAAGAATTAAACAGAAAGAGAGCTTAATAATATAAACACCAACCTCCAAATGACCAATGACCCCTCTCTCTCTAATTAATTCAGCGACAAAGAAATTGAGTCAGCTATTAAAATGCTAAAATTGAGGAAGGCATCAGGCTTAGACGGCATATTCCCAGAGTTCATAAGATATCTCAGAGAACTTGCAAGAACATGGCTCAAGAACTTCTTCAGTGATATCCTGAATACTGGGATCATTCCCCCAGAGTTCGAAGTGGCTCATACCTTGGCAATCCTCAAACCTGGAAAACCAGCAGATATCCCTCCAAGCTACCGACCTATTGTCATACTCAGTGTTTGCTACAAACTCTTAGAACGTCTAATCCTGAATCGAATCCAGGGAATTGTAAATAATATAACTCCATCATACCAGGCACGTTTCAGAACCCAACGTAGCTGTTGTGAGCAGGTATTGGCATTAACATCTTACATCGAGGCAGAATTCCAGAAGAAGTTAAAGATATTAGTCGCTTTTGTCGACCTAACAGCAGCATACGAAACGGTCTGGCTGGACGGATTATTGCTTAAACTTAAAAGACATATACCGTACCCAAAACTAACATCACTCCTGAAGAACATGCTGACAAGTCGGTATTTCAAGGTCACCATAGTACAAAGGACAAGTAAGTCATTTTCAGTAAAAAATGGTCTTCCCCAAGGTTCAGTATTAGCTCCATTGCTTTTCTACTTATACACCAGTGTTTGCAGATGACTTGATGATCTGGGGAAACAAGGAGAGGGATTTACAGGAGCAACTCAATGCTTGGGAGGAAGTAGTGTCATCCTATGGAATGAAGTTTTCGACGCAAAAGAGTGAAGTGGTGATAACAACACGTGAGAAGGACAGAGTATACTCTGGGATAAAGATAGGTGGAGAGCAGTTGAAGAGAGTGCAGAGCTTCAAGTATCTGGGAAGTGTCATTGAAGAAAATGGGGGAAATGCCTTGGAATTAGATGAAAGAGGAAGGTGTGCTGATGGATTCTTTAAGAGTGTTAGAGGCCTAATATGGAGCAAGGATGTGTCACAGAAATGTAAAGGGATCATGTACAAGACTTACTTTGTGCCGATCCTAAGGTATGGATCAGAAACTTGGGTGATGAGGGAGAGATATAAAAGCAGAATACAAGCAGTGGAAATGAAGTTTCAGAGGAGTCGTATAGGTGTAACAAGAATGGACAGAGTTAAAAATGATAGTCAGAGAAATATTAAAGGAAGAACCCCTACAGGATAGGATTGAAAAATCAAGGCTACAGTGGTATGGACACGTGGAAAGAATGGGAGAAGAGAGAAAGCCACGGAAAATATTGGAAATGGAGTGGAAGAAAAAGAGACCTAGAGGAAGACCAAGGGATAGGTGGATGAAGGGGGTGAAGAAAAGTATCGAGAGAAAAGGAGTTAATTGGACAACAGTGACAGAAGAGAAGTGGTGGATGGACAGAAAACGATGGAGAGGCTTGTGCTCCAAGCAGTCCCAACCTGCGGTTGGAAACTGCTCTAGTTGATGATGACACCAGTGACATGCCTGACACCATCAACAACAAATTCTGCTATGCTGACGACTTAGCTATTGTTGTACAAACCTTCACGCTTCAGGAAGGAGAAAGCATTCTCTCCATAGATTTGCGATTAATGCATGCATACTATACAAAATGGAGACTTAGTCCCAATCCCAATAAGACTGAAGTGTGTGCATTTCATCTGTGAAACCACATTGCCCACCTACAGCTGAAAGTGAACTTCTGCCAGCAAGGAGTTAAGCACAATTTGAGCCCTACAGCCCGTTGCTCACGGTAAAATTTCCCTTCAAATTTATTGTACAATAGTTTAATTTTATAAAATTTAAGTTGCTCACGGTCAAATTCAAGTTTTATAAAACCTTTGATAAAACTTTCCATAAAATAGGACATGTTCTATTCCCTAAAATTAATTTTACGAAACTAACCAATCAGGGAAGCTGACATGAAGATGATGCTGGCGCCACGTGGTGAGAAGATTGTGGAGCTCGCTTGTAAACAAACACTTGGAAAATGGCAGGCTCCGGCTGGACTAAGGAAGCTGTTAGTGTTTTACTGGACAAGTACCAGAAATATCAGTGTTTGTATGAGGTTAAAACACCCATATACCACAATAGAAATGCAAGAAGGGAGGCAGAAATCTCAATCGCCGAATATGTTTCACAAATTCAACCGAACACAAGCCAGGCTGATGTGAAGGCGGAAGATAAACGGGCTTCGAACTCACTTGTAGTCTCATGTCATGAGAACTGGCTTGCCTCATGTTAGTGTCCTGTCGAATAATTTTGGGACCAACAAGATCTAGGAGTTTTTTAAAACTGCTTTCCTCCATTCTTAGAAAATTCCTTCATGAATTCTGATCTAACCTCAACTCATTTTCGACCAAGGACAGCATTCCTCTACTCTTCTCTTCTTTTTATCCCTTCCCGAGTCCAGGACTTCCTAGCATTTCTTTTCTTCCTCTTTACATACATATAATTGTAGCTAAAGCAGCAATTTTTGCTTTGTTGGAGCCATACTCGCAAACCAATGTGTGTTGAACAGCTGATTCTTGGTTCAGAAGTTTATCGGTAGATGGCGATCCTGATACATCCACGGATTTTATAAAATAATTTTACCATGAACAACACAGCTTGCTTTCGTCAAATTTTTATAAAATTAGTTGTAAAATAAATTTTAAGAAACATTTTACCGTGAGCAACGGGTATAAGTATCTTGGCATCACCTTGGACTGTTCCTTAATCTTCAATAAACACTTGGAAAACACAGGCCAAAAACTCAAATTGCAGAACAATATCATGAAGAAATTGGCTGGCACATCATGGGGTGCTGATGCAACTTCACTATGCACAACAGCCCTCTCCATGATTTATCCTGTAGCAGAGTATTGTGCCCCAGTGTGGCAGCGTAGTGCTCATACTAAAAAGATCGATGTTCATCTGAATGAAAGTATGTGGGTCATAACAGGTACACTGAGATCCACCCCAACTCCCTGGTTACACATCATCAGTAACATATCACCTCCAGAACTAAGACGACAGGAAGCAGCAGTACGTGAGTGGAGAAAGCTACATAAACAAAATCACCCTCAGAATCTCCCAATGCATGAAGTTCTTAACGATCTTCCCTCCACTCGTCTTAGATCAAGGAACCCAATATGGCATAACATACCTGACATTAATTCCACGGTACAATGGAGCCAAAATTGGAAGTCTGCTCCTGTGAAACATCAAGGTATTCTAGATCCTACTATTAGACTTCCGGGATTTAACCTGAAGAGAAACCAGTGGGGAAAGTTAAATCGCCTAAGAACAGGTCTCGCCAGATGTAACGCCATGCTACATAAATGGGGACTTCATGATTCTCCAGCCTGTGACTGCGGAGCTCCTATTTAAACCGTAGAGCATATTGTTCAAGAATGTCCGCTGAGGAAGTATGATGGGTCACCACAAGATGTTATTTCTGCTGCACCTCCCTTTCTGGACTGGCTTCAACGACTGGATATCTTGTTATGAATGCAAACGCAACCAATGTTCTTTTGATTTATATATTGTACATATGATTTACTTATATATATACATTTATTATATTGTAATTCACCTAGTTGCTAGCCATATGATAAATAAATAAATAAACACCTAATAATACTCAAATGTTGCATGAGAAATATCTATCTGAAGTCTACAAAAATCTAGTATTTTTATATGCTCAAACTCCTAATTAATTACCATCAGAAAAAATAAATAAGGTCATCACGATGTTTTAAGCGGCATGGTCAAGGTTAATTACAAAGAAAAAATACTCTCTGTCTGACCCTTTGCTGTCTTGATCTCAAAGACGGACACCTCCCAAATTTCCATAGTACCATGGCCTCCATGAAGACGTCTGCTTCCCAGATCGATGGTCATGGATCCATTAAGTCCATCTCCAATACGGCATCACCATCCATTGCTGCAGCTTGTGATTCCATCGATGTTTATCCCGTCATGAATTTAGCAAGATGTCATATTATTGTTGTAGATAATGTTCATGGTAAATGTTCCATTGTATAGCAACACATACTGAAAATGTTCCAGTTGCTATGCCACTGTCATCGGATTAAATTAGTTAAATAGCTCATAATAATAACTTAATAAGCCTATCACTTGTAGGAGCATATAGAATTGCGTTATTTACGGTATTGTGTTGTAAAGTATTTCCAGAAATGCGTAATGTTTCATTTGAATGTGAGTGAGCTCGCAACTTATGAGACACACTGTTGAACAGTGTTGCTATGTCTTCCCATGTATAGCTTGCGTGTAAGTAATGTTGACTGTCAGAATGCAAGAATCGCACTGTTCTGTATTCATTCTCCAATTTACGTCATGTATAAAGTATTGCTTGTATAAGCCGTCTAACAACACGACAAAAAAATGTTAATAACAGATCCAATGTCTCAACACAGAAAGTCAAACCCCGGGTTACTATCATGAATCGCCAGTTTGTTCCTTTCAATAAGTGGCACTCGTATCCTACTCAATAAACTGTTATTTTTAGCCTATTTATCATTCGAAGAACTGTTGCAATAACTAGACATATTTTTCATTTACATGGCCTGTGCTTAACTTCACGAGGATAATGCAACTGCAAACACAACTGCACATATGATTTTTGTCCTGGAGAACAGACTCAATAACCGTCCGCGTTACAACACTTATACACATATATAACATTCAAATCTCGGCTACATCTCGACGTACTACAGTATTCCGTATGCAACTTTCTCGCTGCACGAGATGAGAACTCGGACCTTTGTCTTTCAAAGCTCGACTTTCAATTCTCTACTGTAACCTTCGAAAACTTTCAATAACTGATCCTCGTAATTCTCAGGCTTGAGAGGGGCTGGTGACATGCTCGCCCTGCCCTCACGTGCGTTTCTTGAACTATGTATTTCATCGTTTTTCTTCTTGATATATCTCTGGTGCGCAGAATATCGCAGTGCATATTATGTTTCGACATCTCTTCTCATTCTTGTGTATTATTATACAGAGTAATGAGCTGTTCATAATTATGTAATCTCCATAAATTTCAAATAATTCTCTCTCACATGGTCTGATTTAAGAATTTCAATTTCCCCCCTCATTGTGTAGTGGCTAGCATTTCTTGGCTGTCACTCTGGATTCCCGGGTTTGATTCCCAGCTCTGCCAAGAAATTTAATTCTGGTCTGAGGGCTGGAACGGGATGAAGCAAACCTGAGAAGAGATTGGTTCGATTCCTACCTCAGCCATCCTGGAAGTAGTTCTTCTGTGGTATCCCACTTCTTCTCCAGCTAAATGCTGGGATGGTACCTAACTTTGGGCCACGGCTGCTTCCTACCCAAATCCTATCCACAATTTCAAATACACACACTAGTATAGACAACACAGTGACACAGGTTATCAGACAAATTCTACTTTCACCCAAGAACATGCGCTACATGAATACGATGTCACAAATTCCCTAAAAGAATCAACAACAAGAATTCCAATTGGTTTACACTAAAAGTGTGGTAGTAGCATATTGTATAACGTCTGAGCTTCTACTCTTGTGACGTATAGCTACTCTCCGCCTGTGCTCGCATTTTAGCAACGATGTCTATACTATAGAGCATCCAGCGTTTAGAAAAGACTGTGGAGCCTTATGGCGACAGTGTTGCTAACTCTAGGCAGAGGTAGCGCTGACGTTATACGTTATGTTCACCCGCTTCGAGTACTGCGCTTTCATAAGTTAGCGACACAACCACAACCCCAGTAGCTACCTGAAATAGAACACGCCCAGGAAGGAGCAGTTTTGCAGGTGTTAACGGATTGGACCAGGATTAAGGATACTGTATGCGAAGAGAACCAACAACGACATTCATTTAGTTGTGATATGACGCATTACTGATTGACAGATGTCGAGAGCACAACCCTTCCTTCCTTCTCGGATGTATGCAGACGATGTTAACAATTTTTATGTCAGCAATACTGTTAATCATCACCTCTTTAGTTATTAGTTAGGCTGTAATTTAGTTTCTTTCAATTTTATTCTTGTTGTTTTGCTTAGATTAATATTTGTAATATTGTAGTGAGTTAGCCGTGCGGTTAGGGGCGCACAGCTGTGAGCTTGCATTCGGGAGATAGTGGGTTGGAACCCAACTGTCGGCAGCCATGATTCGATCGAACAGAAAATAAAACAGACACACAACAGTAACACCAATGACGGATAGTGCTTCAGAACTTATGTTGTCGGTGGAACTGAGCACGTGCTCCACTCCGGGCGAGCATGCAGCACTGGACGAGGCTCTTCTTTCCAGCGTGCTAACCTCGAAAAAATTTTAATTACTAAGACGTAATATAAGCGATACTTGTATGCAATAACAAAGGTAATCAATTGGCAGATAATTGTAGGAAGCTATTATGACGAAAAATATATATGTTTAGAGTTCCTTCATGATAAAAGGTGAGGCAACAAAACCAGTGTAGGGGGGATTTCCATTAAAAGTAAAAGCCCATAAGACCCACAGTCTTTTCTAAACGCTGGATGCTCTATAGAGCCATCCTTACTTCCGACTTGAAGTTTCAGTGCTACGTCACAGCTACAATCTAACCAGCCAATCGCAGGCAGCCATTCAAATTGATATATCGAGATAAATCCAGTTTCGCTGACGGTGTTGTCAGCTAACATCTTGCGTTCACATGTTGTTGTCAGCTGTTTGCATTGTGCTCGGTTAGTTTCATTGGAGGTCTTTACTCTTTGTGTATTCTCGTATATTTTTCTTTTTGATATTATTCTAGTCTCTTGTTATTTAATAGCTTAGTATTTGTTTGTCTTTTGACATAGTGCAATATAATTACGGGTAGTTGTAGGTTAGCTTTAGGTCAGTGAGTGATTGTGTAATTTCTGCCATGCGTGTGTGTGATAGTGTCATGCCGGGGTATAGCACGAGGAAGAAAAGCACCAAGAGAGGAAATGGTTTGAAGAAATATTGCTGAACAACTTTCCTGAGAAAAGCACAATTGTTATGGACAATGCCCCGTATCATAGTGTCATTCACGACAAAGCTCCTACAATGGCAGCAAGAAAGAATGTGCTCATTGAGTGGCTGACGCGCCACAACATTCCTTTACGTGACGACATGACTCCGTAATGAGTGATGTGTTCCCTTTATAGGTTTTATAATACATTTTCTCGAACTCTGATTATCTTCGACTCTGGGCGCGAGCGGTAATGGTGAGTTACAATTTGTTTAAAAAAATTTCTGCTTCATTATCAGAAATATTCTATTAACCGCAGTGTGTGTGTAGTTTCTGCTACTATGTATTTATTCACGAGTACGATGTGTGTAAACATGTCTGTTCACATTACGAGTGTTTTGTTAACTTGACGGCTATAATCATGTACGTCAGCTGATTCACGTTAGTGGACTGGCAACACCGTGTCGCTAGCCGGTGAACTGTCAAGTCGGAAGTAACGATGGCAGCACTATAGTAAACGCTTTTCCATTTTCTTTCAGGTTTCACCCAATTTCTTGCACGAGATGTCTTGGACACGTTCCCACAGTTGGTGGACAATGGGCTCCGTATGCTCTTACAGCTGCTCACCAGCTGGAAGAACGCGCTGACCCCCAATTCCTTGGCTTTGGCTCGAGCAACTAAGGACACTGGATCAGGCGATGGATCTAGAGCGGCAGTGCGTGACCTGTCCCAGTCCAGGAAGACAGAACACGGGGTGAGTTGTCTAACCTTCTCTTCACTCATAATAAAGTAGCTGTGGACGGTATTGTTTCCCAACCAACACGCCGTATGGAATAAAATAGTGTCCTTAACAAATGTCAATTACAGTGAAATCCCAATTTAACATTTCTCGAAATAACATTTGCCCATAATTAACATGTATTGGCTCTGGCTATTTTGTGATAAAGATTTATGTAAATTAGGCTTCAGGTTAACGTTTGTCGATTTTACATTTAAAAAACCAAACCCCATGGCGCTACAGCCCATGAAGGGCCTAGGCCTACCAAGTGATCACTGCTAGCCATTTGACCTGCAGATTATGGGGTGACGCGTGGTCAGTGTGTCGGGTCCTTTTGGACATTACTCTTGGTCTCAGTGACTGGGGCGCCGCGTCACTGTCAGACAGCTACTCAATTGTCCTCACGAGGCTGAGTGCCCCCCGTTCCAGCCCTCACCCTCACACCAGTTTCTAAAATCCCTAATGGAGCTGGGGATCAACCGGGCCTCCTGGTGCTAGGCAGGCGCGCTACCCCAACACCAAGGAGGAGGTGTACTGGGTAAAAAGACGTTTTTGTTTGGTTTCCTTGTAGGAAGGAGTCATTAATTAACTTAGAGTAGATATTGTGGTACCAGTTTTTGAATCACCATGTATTGTTTTAAGAGTCAATCATAGATCTTGCTTGTTATATTTTCTTCTTCTGCTTTTACAGGCTCATTGGACCACTTAAGTCGATCATTTCTTGGTCCTCTTCTTCAGTAAGTTTTCTTTCCGAGTTGCCCAGTAGCTTTTCATTCGCTATGATCTTCTCTGGCGTTCCTCATCTGTAAATACCCTTTTTACTGTAAGACGTTTGTTTAGTTTTGCTTGAAATCTTATTTTTATATCTTTCAGTTTTTTTTTAATTTTTTGTTTTGTTTTGCAAGGCATCCAAGGTTATTTCTAATTCTTTCATATCTTCTCTGATTTCCTTAATCCATCCTATTTGTTGTTTCATATTCCAATGTTTCTCTACAATTTTTCTAGATAATCTGGTTTCCGGTGTACTCGTAATGTGACCAAAAAAATTAATCCGTTTCTTCCGAATAGTATCAGTGAAGGGCTCCAGTTCTCTATAAACCACTTCATTTGGTATTATCCGACATTGTCCATTTTTCTGATATTTTTTATTTATTAATGTTCTAGCTATTCTTCTTTATACTTTTAAAATTTTGTCGCTTCTGATTTTCTGCGTAACTTTAAAAAGAGTTTCGCTTCCATATGTCACCTGGTTGAACCACTGTCTTGTAATGTTTTAATTTTGTTGTGATTGATAGACATTTTCTTTTATATGTGAGTAGCCCAGATGCAAAGACCGCTAAGTGCACTTTTTGTCGATTTTGAGTTGAGCATACCGTCACGTTCGTCTTTTAACTGGCTACACGATGGAATAAGTTTCAGGGTGCATATCCCGCTCAAAACCATTGAAAATGGCCAACAAAAATCACATTCGTTAGCATAAACCGCTAAATGCATGTTGGCTACGGTTGCAAAGCCATTTTAATGTTCCACGTGTCCAAAGACCGCTAAGTTCCATAATTATGGTGTCTGCCTTGCCACATACGGCTGAAAAACACACTAACTGGTACAAGAACTGCCAATATTCCTCTCACAGAATTTATTTACAATAAATAATTATTTATTTAGATCGGAAAGGATAGTTTTGTGTTTCAGATTTGAGTTGGCTGCACTATCGAGGAAGCGTACGCAACAGTAACATGCTGCCTTGTCGAAATACACCGTTTAAAAGCACATTTGATCGACAGGTTGTTTCTTGGTTGTGGGCATTTCAAGCCAGAAAAATGAATGATCTTGTTGATTTAAGTGAAGCAGTTATTGCTTTTGTGGACTGTAATACTATTGTGGATGTTCCAAATACGAAGGGAAGAACAGAAACGGCAGAAGTAGTGGGAGAAATTGTGCAAGTTGAATTATTTGAACCCGTTGATATTGGAGTTAAGAACAACTTCTTACGTCTGGTTAGAACATCAACATGCCAAAGGATCAAACCAAATAGCGTCGACACTTCTTCACAAACTGGCCAGCATAAATTTTTAAGGTGCAAAATATTTCGGTTATGCTCTGATGGCTGTGGGGGTCAGAACAAAAACAAGACTATGATCTGCATGCTATCTCACTGGCTACTGCTAGAAGCTCCCGCATGTCTAGAGGAAATACAGCTATGGGTCCCAATTGTGGGCCTCTCATTTATCACACCTGACAGAGTTTTGGGAAATATTGAATGGCAACTTCGCAAAGTGAGTATCATTGAAAATCCTTTCAGATACATCAAGCACATTGAGAAATTTGTGACAGTAGTTCGCCTGAAAGAAGACGAATGACCTGTTAGGGATTGGAAAGCGTATGTGGATGGCATGGTAAATAATCCGGGTAGTAAGCATTTCCAATTCCAACACGCGAAGAAAATCGTGTTCATAATTGGCAAAACATAAAAATAACATGTCCCGTCCTAGGGGAGCCGTTCTACAATTTTGAGGTTGGTGAGGGAAAGAGCATCATGAAAAGTGGAACGAATTTTAAGAAACATCCGGGTCCCTCACCGATTCAAGTAGTTGTTGCACTCAAAGAAACTAAACTACAAGACGTCTAACGGTTTTTAGAGCTGTATTTACGGCGAAAACTGGCCAGCGAACGGCAACCTAAAATTCTTCAGTGAGGTCTTCCAAGAGCAAGAAGCCATTCGCAACAATAACGTCCGACCTCAAGAGGAAGTATACGAAGAACCAGCAGATGTTGAGCTGATGGGCGGTGTCGAGGATGACCTGACCTAACTTAAGTGCCATTGTTTCTTGTTTTGTTAACTTTTGTAATTTGTAAATTTTTATGCTGTCTAAATGAATTTGCAGGGTGTTTAAGATGTATTTAAAAAAAATCTTTTTATCGCACCCGGTATGGTCTATTTTTCAAAATATATTTTTCCTAATAAACCAAATTGAAACTAAAATAGTTCTTTATTAAAACCCTCATCCAAATAGCATTCGTAAAAAATAAAATAGCGGGTTTTGCAACCTAAGTTTCATTAACGACTCTCGTCGTCACGGGTGCAAATGTCGTTAACTGCACAAACTGTGTGGAAAAACCGGTAAGTCAATATTTTAATGTATGTTTTAGGACAGAAGATCCAACCGTAGATTTCACAGATTTTAACTGAATAATAAATGTTTTTATGTTGATTTTCAGGGGTAAGAAATACAGTACTAGCTTAAATAGTTTGGTCGTAGCAGTTTTTCGTCATTTACTCGGTTTCGTTTATAATGCACATGGCGGCCTTTGCAAAGGACTACTCATGTAGACCATGTTAATTTTTGGGCTTTCATCATTTTATTAGTTCTTTCTTGCCATGCAGGTTTCTCATTCAAGTTGTAAATTATTTCTCCTAAGTATTTAAATTGCTTCACTATTTTAACTTTCTTGTTATTTACTGTTATGTGATTGATTACAAGTGGATTTGCTACCATTATCTCTGTCTTTTCAAATGATATCTGAAGTCCAATTTTTTGTGCTATATTTTGTAGGCTTATTATTTGATTTCTGTCTTCTTGAATATTATTAGCCATCTGCGAATCCCAAGCAATTTAAGTCTATTTGATCTTTCTTGGTTCCAATTCTTTGCTCCTAGGATTTTCCCTGTACCATTCCCTCATCATGTATTCCAAAGCACAATTGAAAAGTAAAGGCGATAAACATCTCCTTGTCTTAATCCTGTTTAATCGTAAACAGCTCAGATATTTCTTCTCTGAATTTTACTTCAGATTTTGGTGTTGGTTAGAGTTAGTTTTATAATTTTTATTGATTTGCGATGAAGTCCGAAATTCCTTAGTATTTTCAGCAATGAAGATCTATGTATACAATCATAAGCTTTTTTGAAGTCTACGAAGGTTATGACTTCCTGTTTTTGTTTACGTTTGTAGTTGTCCATTACTAATTTTAAGGTGATTATCTGTTCAGGGCAGCTTCGCCATGGTCGAAATCCACCTTGGTATTCTCCTATTTCCAGTTCTAATTGATCTTTACAACGATTATATAGAATTCGTGACATGATTTTATATGTGATATCCAAAAGGGAAATTCCTCGATGGTTGTCAGGATTTGATTTTTCTCCTTTCTTGTGTAATTGTCATATTTTATTATAATTAATAAAAATAAAATAAATGGAAGCCTAAAGGAATCATAACCCGGATTATGCCTTATCTTTTAGAGAAAGAGCGTTGCTGTCCTGTCATATTTTGATCAAACAACTGCTCTACCGTAAAATATGGATACATAAAGGTTGCACTTCTTCAGCCTAGTAGCCTCAAATATGGGATGCTCCAGATTAATGTATTTTCTTTCAGAAGATGGAACCGGTTTCCAGTGTATTTCACCTAGTGGAAGGCTTTGCCCTGGTGATGCTCTGTAACTGCAGACTATACCCGAGGCGCTTGTCTGTTCACATCTTACGAGAAGTGAAGATGTTGCTGAAGGGTCTTGGCTGTGCTGAGGACGATCAATCCGTCATCGACGTGATCGATCGGTGTTGTCCTCAAGTGATGGAGAGGTGCCTTGGCATGCTCCCTCCTGCCGAGAAGGCTGCTGCTCTCTCGGTCTCCAACATAGATCTCCAGTGGATCGTTGATCGCAGTTCTTGTGTCTGGACTGCAGGTAAGTTCTCTTAAACCATGATACTCTTGCTCATAAAAATGTGGTTTGGTCACTCCCCATCATAACTGACACCTCATAATGTAGGATTCTCTGAAGCTTAGCTGTACTTTCTTGAACTTATTTTTATGTTGTACTTGTTAAAATACAAGTCCTCTGTGGACTGGACATTTTCCTGCCATTCCTAAGCATGAAATGGACTCAAATTTTAGCTGTAAATGATGACGACAATCAACCAAAATTAGAATTATTCTGATTCTTATTTATGTAGAACACATTGTTATTGTTTTAGTGTATTTTATAAAGATTTATGTGAGGATATCCATTTAATTTCAATTTACTGTAGCTTAAATATAACTTTTTAGAACGTTCCTTGTATTTATTACTTTTTGGATATGGAGATCAACAAGAAAATACAATCAGGTTCAGAGTTTAATAATGGGTAGGCATACGAGGGTCATTTCAGAAGTCATGGCAACTATCTAACTTCTATCTTCTATGTATATAAAGTTCAATGTTTGTGTGTCTGTTTGTCTGCCAGTTATTTATACAAATCTATACCGTTTCACCGATGAACCAAAATTTGTATACTTACCCTTTGGAACCCTGAGGGTAACACTGTCCACTTGAAATTTCGGACAGACCCCTCCATTCCCTGCATTTAGGCCCTTGGGCACAAATCTACACAGGTTCACCGATCTGAACCAAATTTTGTATACTTACCCTTTGGAACCCTGCGGGTAACACTGTCCACTTTAAATTTCGGACAGACCACTCCATTCCCTTTAGCACAAATCTGCACCGTTTCACCTAATTGCACCGAATTTTACATACTTGCCCTTTGAAACCCTCAAGATGAGTTTCCATTTCTCTGAGGTGATCTCAACGGGCATTTTTCCTATATTCGTCACCCGTTTGCACCAATTGCCGTTACATTGTTAGTTTTCTTTGTCTGCTGTTTATAGTGCATTTCTGTCAATTGTTGCGTAAGACACCGATTCATCGACTTGGAGCTAACATTTACGAATAATACAGTACCAGTAATTGTTTTTTATTTATAAAAAAAAACTTTGTAAACTAAACATTGAATTGTAATTTGTCGCCAACAAGATAAAACTGTACGATTCCTTTGTATATCAGTCCTTGACTCGTTAAGGGATTAATAAAATGCATTATTATATTATAAACAATATTTCAAAAAAAAAAATAGACGGAATTGGGAAGAGGGAATGGTGGGTAGAAGACATACGGGTAAGAAAATATCGTAATTCTGCTCTAAGCACATTTATTATAGGTTATTTTTCTATTAACTTAAAGTGCATTAGAAATACAATAATAATAATTGAAATTCGAACAATATAACCACAAGAACGTGTATTGATGTAGGCTTCATCGACCGGTGTTCAATAGCAAATGGTCATTTTCCGGGTTGTTATGCCGTGATCTTTTTTATTTTATTTTTTTCTACGGGTGATGGGAGGCGTAGTCACATAAAAAGTGAGACAGACCATGGCATAATATAACGTCTGCGTTGATCAATCGCCGAGGGTCTGACAAGATAGAGTGTAGGTCGTTTTCCACCAAATAACAGTAGGTTTTGATTTGATTTTCTGTAATATTGCAGCACGGTTTACTGTCAAATTTATGAATAATAATCGAAATATCATTTTAATAACGTACTACTACCTTAGGCCTACTGTATGAATGAAATCCCCCAGAAAAAATCCTACGTACGTCACTGATCTTAATTACTCTCTACTACTCCCGCTTTTCAATCGCTCCATTCTAACGATTCTAACAACACGGTAGGCTATTAATGTAACGGGGAACTTCCAAACGCACCGAGATACGAAAAGATAGGTTATGGTAATAATCGACATGTAACGAGCGCCTGTCGAGTTTTCGATGACAATTTGACAATTGTACAACAGCTGCTGACATATTCATTAGTTCATAAAGAAAAACTGGTGACATATGTGACATATTTGTCAGATTTCTACCTGTCGGCATTACAACTTTATGAAACAGATTTCTGACAATATGTCACAACAATTTACAAAATTGTCGCGACATATTTGTCGAGTTGTCATGCTTTGAGAAACGGAAACTTGTCGAACTATCGAATTGTCAGACATTTTATGTCATCCGACATATGTCGACTTGTCGAGTTTTATGAAATAGGGCCAGGCATCCTCAAACGTTGGCAACAGCACTTCGAAGAAATTTCCAACATTGAGTTCCCACATCCTCCAATTCCAGGAGGTAATCTAACAGAAGGCCCTATCTTTCACATCACATCAGATGAAGTCACCAGCACCCTCAGGAGTATGAAGAATCACAAAGCGCCAGGACCAGATGACCTTCCGGCAGACTTCTGGAAGTTGCAGGAATCAGAACAACCCGCGATCAACTGGCTGACAAACTTCTTCAGTGTTATAGTTGACTGTAGAACTATTCCCAGTGACTGGACTACGAGCAGAAAGGTGACACTGCAGAATGTGGAAATTACCGTCCAATACGCCTCCTGTCGAACACAACAAAGTTTTTTGAGTGAATTCTCAATCGACAACTGCGAGACATCATCAGCATTAGTACCAACCTGTGAGGTTTCGTCAAGGGTGCTGGAACAACTGATGCTATCTTCGCTGCCAGAATGCTCATTGAAAAGCACCGTGAGAAACAACAGCCACTGCATATCGCCTTCCTTAACCTTGAAAAGGCTTTTGACCGTGTTCCACATCGTCTGATCTGGTATGCGCTTCGTGATCATGGTGTACTAGGAATGCTTATCAGCTCGATCAAGATGCTATACACAAACACCACCAGTTGTGTACGTTGCGCCGTCGGCACCTCGGAGAGCTTCCCAGTGAAAGTTGGTGTACACCAGGGATCCTCATTGTCCCCATTGCTCTTTATCCTAGTCACGGACACAATCACACGAGACCTCAAAGGAGTGTTCCTTGGACTCTTTTATACAGATGATGTTGCCCTTGCTGATACCACCAGAGGAGGACTGCAGCATCAAGTTGAAGTTTGGAACAGCCGTCTTTCGCAATACGGTCTTAGACTGAAGAAGAAAAAGACCGAATACCTTGAAACCATCACAAGCAACGGCTCCATTAAAGTTGACGGAGAGACATTAGCTAAGACCGTAAGCTTCAGGTATCTAGGATCTCGCTTACACTGTGATGTTTTTTTTTTTTTTTTTTTTGTCGTGTGGCCTCCTGAGAGGCCGAGTGCAGGTCTTTCTAGTCGACGCCCGTCGGCGACCTGCGCGTCGGGATGACAGATGGAACAGATGAAGATGAAATGAAATTGGGCAAGGATGTGGAAGAAAGCGGCCGTGGCCTATCAGAAGGTACCATCCCAGTATTTGCCTGGTGTTGAAAATGGGAAACCACGGAAAACCATTTCAAGGACGGCCGACGGTGGGGCTCAAACCCACGCGTCTACCGAGTCAGCAGAGAGCTTGGCCCCATGACCTAATGCTGCGCTTTAGCCAGCGTAGCCACTACTGTCGGTAATCTGATGGTGATATAGGTGATGAAGTGCGAAGCAGAATAAACTCAGCTTGGATGAGATGGAGGGAAGTTACAGGTGTACTCTTCGACAGAAGGATGCCACTACTTCTGAAATCCAAAATATATCGCATGATAGTACGTCCTGTTGCTTTGTATGGCGCTGAATGTCGGCCAACTGACAGAGCTACAGAGTGCTAATTACACAGCATGGAAATGCGTATGCTCCGTTGGTCTATGGGCATCACACTCCTGGATCATGTAAGAAACGACATCATTCACGAGCAAATGGGTGTTTCACCCATCACTGAGAAGGCTCGGCAAAAACGTCTCCAATGGTACGGTCACGTCCTACGTGCTGCACCAGGAACAATAGCCAATTCTACCCAGTGCTTGGAGATGAATGGGCAACGACCACGTGGGAGACCAAAACAGTGCTGGCTTGATACGATAAATGCCGATATGTACGTGCTAAACCTGACACCTTATGATGCTCGCGATCATAACAAGTGGCGAGCCAAGATCCGGACAGCGGACCCTGCACTTGCGGGAAAACGCTAAGAAGAAGAAAAAGGCCCTTTGAAACCCTGCTGGTAACACTGTCTACTTACTATTTTGGACAACCCTCTTCATTCCCTACATTTAGAATAACAGACAAATGGAACTTGTAAACCACCTTTTAAGACCCTAGAACCTTTCATGTCCGTATTATTTATTTATTTACTTATTTTACGCCCACATTGGAGCACTTAAATCAATACATTTGAGTAAATTTCTTCTTTTTCTCCTCCCAGAACTTTCTCATCCTCTCCGACCTGGAAGCCCTTTGTGTGTCCGATATAGTATATTGTTTCCGTTCAACTGTTATTAGTTTGAGATTTATGCTTTTGTTCTTCAAAATCCTCTTCTATTCTCTGTCTTTGATTTGTTGCCGAGTTATACCCAATTCTTCCAAATCATCCTGAACTTCTTTGAACCAATTATTATTGATTTTATTTTTCAAAAAGTAATCAAATAGTTGTTTCAATATCCTGGTTTCTGGCAGTCTTGATATGTGACAGAAAAAGGAAATTCTTCTTTTACGCATTGTAGTTATTATTGATTCACATTCACGATAGACGATGTTGTTGGGCAACAGTCTCCACTGTCCATCAACTTGGTGATTTTTGTTAATAATTGTTCTAATAATTCTTCTGTCAGTTTTCTGTAATTTGTCTGTTGTAGATTTTACATTCAATTTGAATAAAGTTTCACTAGCATAAGTTGCTTCTGGTTTAACTATGGAATTATAGTGTTTCAGCTTAGCGTTTATCGAAAGAGATTTCTTTTTAAGGTTGGCCAGGTAAGTCTTTGTGCTTGTTTAAATTTAGTTGTTCTGTATTCTATTGCTTCTTTTTCATTTGTGTTCCATGTTATTTCCCCAAGATATTTTAATTTCTGAAAATTTTTAATCTCTTTATTATTTATTGATCATTTGAACGACTGGTAGATCAACTTTAAAAGTTGGCATAATTTCTGTTTTGCAAATGAAATCCCATTTTTTTGGCTATAATTTCTAGTTGTTCAATTTGAAATTTAGCCTCTTCTATTGTATTTGCAAGTAATGCTAAATCGTCCGCAAAAGCAAGACAGTTGAGTTTAACATTTCTACCGATCTTGAGAGTTGGTTGACATTTCTTGTTCCATTCACGCATAACCTTCTCCAAAGCACAATTAAACAACAATGGTGAAAGTATGTCTCCTTGTTGGAGTCCAGTTCTTATAGTGAATGATTCTGATAATTCACCTCTAAATTTAACTTTTGACTTCGTATTTTTGAAAGTCATATGAATGAGGTTAACGAGTTTTTGGTGTAAGCCAAATTCTTTAAGGCTTTTCAGTAATGTTTCACGATGGATACTGTCGTATGCTTTCTTAAAATTTACAAACGTGATGACTACTGTCGGGGAAATAAGTATAGATACTTGAGTTTAGAGGTCAATATAACCTTTACCCTTATTCTTACATAAGAACAACCTACACCAAAATTTTCCTTGTTTTATTTGTCGTTTAACAATATAGAGTAAATATTTGCATTGTATCTCGTTAAAATTTTATAGCAGATTGAACAAAAAAAGTACCGGTTTTTCCTTACCAAGTTCACGGAGCGCTCACTTAGAAGGATCATTACATTAAAAGTATTGATCGGATCGTAACGAAACTGTAATACGTCTTAAAGGAACTTATTGTTAGCGCGTATATGAAGTTTTAATCTGATCTGACGTTTCTTTAAGTAGTTGTTGTGAATTTTGTAAAACATCTTTTTCTCGGGCCTGGGTGGTCATAGCAGTATGAAATATGGCTTGTTATGAGGCTCATAGCAATGCAAGGCTTAACGTAAAACAACATTTTATCTACTTTTGATAATTGCTTTTATATCGATTGATATTTAATCGGGTGGTTATGTGAGAAGAATGTATCGTAGCAAGCGACAGGAACAATGCGCTCGGTCGAGGAAACTCGTGCGACGTTGCCCTGTGAAACATAATACGCGCGCGTTCCAAGCCGTAAGGACCGTGAATTTCTTTTGTTGTTGTATTGTAATTTGTCTTAGGCCGGTATTACACTGCTAAAGAAATGTATCAAATAAATTTTATCAAATATTTTATAAAACTGAACTTTTATCAAAGTTATAGGCCTACAAAGCAATTATCACACCATTACACTACATCAAATATTTTATCATAATTCAGCAAAATGGATGAAGGACAGTTCCATGTTCACTTAACTATATTATGGTAGTTGAAATTCTGTGGTGGCAATACCGGTATATAAAAGAAACTGAAAGATAAAGTGAATGTCTATGGGTTAAACCATGGATCGCTCACGTGACAAGCAAGATATTATTTTATACGAGTAAAATCTTGGTGAAGGAGCTGCAGTACGAGGACTTGAAAAATGACATTAATTAAAATAAATTAAAAACCATACGTGAAATTGACGAATTATAATACACAAATTATAATATATATTCACCTCCGTGGTGTAGGGGTCAGAGTGCTTAGCTGCCACCCCGGAGGTCCGTGGTTCGATTCCCGCTCTGCCACGAAATTTGAAAATTGGTATGAGGATTGGAACGGGGTCAACTCAGCCTCGGGTGCTCCAAATGAGTAGAGGGGGGGGGGTTCGATTCCCACCTCAGCCATCCTTGAAGTGGTTTTCATGGTTTCTCACTTCGTCTCCAGGCAAATGCCGGGATGATACCTAACGTAAGGCCACGGCCGCCTCATTCCCTCTTCCTTGCCTATCCCTCCCAATCTTCCCATCCCTCATAAGGTCCCTGTTCGCTTTGCAGGTAAGGCCGCCTGGGCGAAGTGCTGGTTACACACCCCAGTTGTATACCCGATCCCGAAGTTTCAAAATGGAGACGGTAAATGTGGGATCCATCGCTGAGTCCGAGGGAATAGCCAACCCTGGAGGGTAATACGATTAAGAAAAAATAAATAAATAAAAAATAAAATACACTATCATTCATGTCTATTTAACTTACAAGGGAAGTCTCTGAACCTGGGAATCTCGTATCTTGCTGGAACTTTGCAGATACGTTGTGTGAGCCCAACTAGGCAGAACCGTGAAGAAAAATCTTTCGGAAATTAACTTCCCCTTCTACTAGATGAAAAATTAAGATTTACACGTTTAAATTGGCGCGCCAGTGGCGTGAGCTTCATTGGCTGCGTCAGAGGTTGCTTCCCGGCCAACGGTGTACAGTCACCGAATGAGAGGCGACAGACCCGGCATACGCTTATATCCGTAAACGGAGAGTGTCCCATGCGTTGCATAATTAATGTTAACATTGGAAAAGTTATCTGTTGTCTGGAGGAAAAATATGGAAAATGTATGGAAAGGATTATCAGCATTCAAGAACAGGACCTGTTGGACAGTTTGGATGGTTTTGTGCCTATCTGGCTTTCTGGCGATCGTCTCTTGTAACAAGTGTGTTATGTATGAAATACAAACAAAATGCTGTTGAGTATTGGAAAAGCGGTAAGAGGCGTCCGCTTTTCTTTTCGTCGGTAAAATGTAAGTTTTACCGTTTAAGAAGTAAGATAGATTTATATTTGTGGGCAGAGCCAGTGAAAAGGGGCGGCACCCACCGCGACATATTGAGGAGAATAACATGTGCCTTAAAAGCCCAATTTGACATTGCCCATCAGAATAATGACGTAATATATGACGTGACAATTCAGCAATGAGCTATGCTAGCTGCGCAGGACGTAAAATATACGGGATTTAAAGCCAGCCATTCCTGGGTGCAGCACTTTAAGGATCACTATAATATCATTTCGCGAAAAATAGCAACTGTGGTGATATCAAAGAATGCCCTTCGAAAAATGGATATTATGTCAGCAGCAGAAATATTCGTAGAAGAGTTTACATCGGTTCTAGATTCTCTCGGCCCTGGAAACGTACAGTATGTACTGTAATAGTGATCAAAGTGGGTTCAATTTGGAGATGTGTTCGGGTAGGACACTGGCTATAAAAGGGTCGAAAACGGTTTTCTCCAAAGTGCAATCAGTGCGGGCCACAACGCACAGTTATACAATAATGCCAACAGTAACAGCAGCGGGAAAGCTGCTTGGACCTCTCTTCATAACTCTGAAAGTACCAAAAGGTGTGTTTGGTAAAAGGGTGAGAGAAACTATGTTTGCACATGACAATATTTATGTTGTTCCCACAAAATCTGGCAAAATGGGATTCGCACAATTGAAGAATTGGTTTCATAATGTTTTCAAACAGCATGTACCGTCTGGCAATGTGGCACTCATTCTGGATTCCTTTTCTGGACATAATCGTTAGAAAGTGAAGAGCGCATACGACTGATGATCATCCCTCCTGGGTCCACAGCCTATTGTCAACCATTGGATGTATACGGCTTTAGGATCTGGAAAAGCTTTGTCCGTAGATTTTCGAGCACCTTTCGGTTATTGAATTTTGACATCAATTTGGCCCAGAGAAATACAATCTTGAAAATGCAGTCTCTGACCACCAATTGTCGTCCTCTCGTTTTACTTCAATGTGACTATACGCATGGTACCGAAATCAGTATCCGTCCGACAATACCGAACGGTTTTAACACCCTGTGCCATATTGTTTCGATATCAGTGCAATGCAATGTAGTACTTGCACTCGCCCGTGTCTTATACGGTGAGGATGGTGTAAAAGCAGTATGTGTTTCCAACATTATTACCACGAACATCACTGTTGTCAGAACTATGTGAAATAGCTTGGTCTCTTACTCACTCGTGTGACCATTGGTTCAGTTTACTCTGTGTTGTGTTGTAATTATATGTATTTGTGATACTTTACATTGCATGTTTAATAATAAAGCACGACGTGCAATATTTTGTAAAGATGCAACATTAATGTCCCTAGCGGCAGCGAAGCATGTGAGCGCGAGTACGGGAGGGCAGTCGTTTGGAACGTGATCTTTTGAGCCACCAATCAGGAGTGAGGCACACTCCGGCGTGATCAGCGCAAACAGTTCAAAATTGTTGTTCTTACTGCCGTCTACGGTGGGTGGGAGTTAATTTCCGAAAGATTTGGGCTCACTCAAAGCATCTGCTAAGTTCCGGCAGGATCCGCGATTCCCCGGTTCAGAGACTTCCCTTGTTAGCTATTTAATTCTTCTTTATATCCTGAAATATGCGTCCCTTATGTACAGTGCTAATAGCCTCTGCTAATTTTACCTACAAGTTAGAGAAACGTGTCTTATATTTCATTTCCGCAAGAAGTTAAACATTTCCCAACACCTTTTTTAATGAGGGCTTTGGACCTCCATTGGCAGATTTAAAAATGGTGTGTCAGCTGAAAAGCTATTATTATCAGATTAATTGTTTGAAGTAATTTACACTTTGAGATTATAAGATTATAAAACTGCTCCCTTATTAACTGTCTGAAAAATCACTGCCCGATGAATCAGATGAACTGTCATTTAAGTTTATAACAAGTGGCTCAACAACGGGGATGTCTTCTGTTAGCCAATCCTTTTCCCAGTAATGTTTCTCTATTTTTTTGGTGTGTTCGATGCATTTTTTCCATAGCTCCGGTGTTACAGACCTCAAGGCTTCTTTACAGAGATCTCGCATCACCTCCATTGATCTTCCTCTCTCCGCCTGGTTACTCATATTCACGTTAGCTATTTTATTTTTCACGTAGGACCAAACCAGCTCTATGGTGTTGAGCTCACAATGAGCAATTGGCAACCAGACGAGTTCGACATCAGGACGAACATTCTTGATTATCTGTTCCTGCTTCTTTTTAGGTGCCCTGAAGTGAGGTTTGGCGAGAACAATTAGCTCTGCTTTCATCATACTTTCATACTTTTGGATTCTGGGAGGAAGAGGAATATCTTTAATTGCAGCGGCACATCTCTTCACCGTGGCTATCGACCTTCCAATACACTTGGATACTATTTGCTAAACCCTCTTATCATTATTACTTTCTCTCTCGCATCTAAAAAAAACATATTGCACTTATAATCGTGGCAAATTTTCCCTCCGTTAACTGCGGATTAGCTGGCATCTTGATCGATGTGCAAACAATAGATAATACAGACAGTGATAGTTGATGCTTGTTGCTAATGACTCAACGAAGAACAAAGGTCAGAGTTTGGTGTGCGTAGGAACGAGCGTGCAGCAACTGGCAACATTGCCAGGCTGCTGCGGTACTATCGCCGCCCTCAATGGTCCGATTAAATATCAATCCATATAAAATCGATAATCAGAAGTAGATAAAATGTAGTTTTACGTTAAGCCTTGCTTTGCTATAAGCCTCTGTAATGGCCAACGCGGGAAGTCAACAACCCACCAAGAGTATTCTGGTAATAGTGGACAATGTATAAAGGTTTATTGGCCAAAGCATTAGATAAAGATGTAATGATAAAAGAGTTGACTTTATAAAAAGGTCGCATAACAATTTAGCAAACATGTGGAGGACCAGACAATATTATTGTCACTAAATGAGGAGGTCCAGGAAGGCATAGAGGACACAACACCACCACTAACTAATAATAAGATATATTATCAAATAGGTGGCACATAAAACAAATATTCAAAGGTGACACATAAAACAAATATTCAAAGGTGGCACATAAACATATGAGAAACACTAGCACAAATTTACAGAATTGAAGAAGCACTCGCATAGAGTTGACACACGTTAAGTCTTGAGCCTAAAACACACACATTGTCTTGAACGTAGCTGCAGATCAGTACATCATAGAACGGCATGCAATACACGGCGGTTCCAAAGAATGATATAATTTAAATATGCAACACAAGTGGAGTTGCAACAAATAATGAAAAAACAGGTCGCATGGAACGAGAATGTGTCGTCGAACCAGGACTGACTCACAGTGATGCGCCGATACTGTAAGCCCAAAAAATGAATTGTTAATAAAACAAATTATGTGTGAATCACAGGAAGTCAAAGTAGTAGCTGTCATACAAATACCGGGATATGCCAATCGCACGGTATTGTCACAATAGTAAAGTAGTTTAGCCTAGCATCAACTTCCATTCCAGTGATGTTGCAAGAAGTCAAAGTAGTTTCTATCATACAAACACCGGGATATGCCAATCGCACGGTATTGTCACAATAGTAAAGTAGTTAAGCCCAGCGTCAACTTCCATTACAGTGATGTTGCAGGAAGTCAAAGTAGTTGCTATCATACAAATACCGGGATATGCCAATCGCACGGTATTGTCACAATAGTAAAGCAGTTAAGCCCAGCGTCAACTTCCATTCCAGTGATGTTGCAGGAAGTCAAAGTAGTTGCTATCATACAAATACCGGGATATGCCAATCGCACGGTATTGTCACAATAGTAAAGCAGTTTAGCCTAGCGTTAACCTCCATTAGTGATGATGCCTGGCCTTGTAACATGCTTCCAGACACGATGAATTACTTATCACACGAAGCATCATCATTATTCATACGCGTGAAGACAAATTGTTAGGCAGTAAATGAAGATAGAAGTAAACACATTACAACAAACTATCCGACGCCGCGGATTGAAGAATTCGTCGACATGACGCGTAGCAACATCAAGCATGGTTTGATGAGATCGAAAATCACCGTAATGTCACTGCCCAAACAAAATATGAATCATGTGCATAGGACATGATTGCTAAGCACGGTTACTATGAAGATAGCACCAATTATAGAAATGATTAGCTGGATGTTCGTAGATATATCACAACCAGCGTTGAAGCACAACATTGTCATGGCTACACACTTAGAGAACAACGAAGAAGAAAAACGTGATTGGTCGCTACAAGCAGCAAGGAGGCCTCTGATAGGCTGGAAGCAGCCAATCACAGTAGAGAGTTTAAAAACAAGTAAAAGATGAATCAATGTGCCAACTTAAGAATACAAAAATTACCTTCTAAGCCAAAATATCCTACTGGAGACACGGCAGTAGGAATACTACATGCAATCAAAACAAATAAATCACGACAACCAATCAACATAAACAAAACCAACCTGACAATGAATAAATGCAATGAAGACAAATAATACAGATATGTACAACCACACAGAGTGGAAACAAATGGATAAACACAAAAACTGGTTTGCCAAGACAGTGGCCGAACCATATTGCCCGCACAGAAACAACAGGCAGGTTGTTTATGAAAATACAAGAGGGTTTAGTTCTGCGGCAACAAGGGAGACACCTTGACGATGGGACGTTTCAAGAGTCCAGAGGTGGTATGTAGAGAGACCACACGAGCTAGGCCGTCCTTACCACAATGAACCTCAAGAATACGTCCAAGTCGCCAGTAAGTAGGAGAAACATTGTCGTCCATAATAAGCACAAGCGTGCCAACCTTGAGGTTAGGAGACATACGGTTCCACTTGCGACGTTGTAGAAGGGAGAGTAAATGATCTGTGGACCATTTACGCCACAATGAAGTCATAATCTGTTGAAGTAATTGCCATCTAGACAACCTATTGATGGGCACTTCAGAAGCGTCAGGAATGGGCAAGGCATTCAAAGGTCGTCCAACAAGAAAGTGACCTGGCGAGAGATAGCACAAGTCAGTAGGATCCTCAGTCATAGGCGAAATGGGTCTAGAATTTAGAATGGCTTCAATTTGCACCACGAGAGTGGTCAATTCTTCATACGTAAGTACTTGAGCCTTCATGATTCTTATTAAATGAGATTTCAAAGATTTGATGTTTGCCTCCCAAATTCCACCAAAGTGCGGAGAACTAGGAGGAATGAAGTGCCACTGAATTAGTAGCGATGAGGTAGAATCTTGAACAACAGATTGAAATACTGCAGAGGAGAGCAACGAACCAAGATCAGCAAGGTCAGACTGTGCGCCTTGAAAGTTGGTACCATTGTCGGAATACACTTGAGCGGGAACGCCCCTTCTACTGCAGAAGCGAGTAAAGGCTACAATGAAAGCATGACTGGAGAGGGAAGTGACGACTTCAGTGTGCACAGCCTTCGTAACCATACAAACGAACATTGCGATGTAAGCCTTAGTCGAGACCCTTGACCTGGGGCCACCGTACCTGATAGTGAATGGACCACAGTAATCAACACCAACGTGATTAAAGGGAAAGGTTTGATGGAGGCGAACAGCTGGGAGTTGACCCATTAACTGTTCAGAAGGACGTGCAGCGTAGCGCACGCAAGTAACACAAGAGCGCGATAGGCTACGAACAAGTTTTCGTAGTGAAGGTATCCAGAAGCGTTGTCGGATCGTCGCAATCACAACCTGGACCCCGCCATGAAGCAACTTTAAATGGGTATGTCTGACCAGGACTTTAGTGAAATGATGGTCATTGGGCAAAAGCATCTGGTGTTTTGTATCAAATGGAAGGTCGGCCAATTCCAAACGGCCTCCCACACGAATAGTGCCATCAGAGTGAAGCAAAGGGTGCAAATTACTGATGGTGGAAGTGGATGGCACTTGCTCATTCTTCATTAGAGCAGTAAGTTCAGTAGAGTAGCACTGAGCTTGAATCATTTTCACACGTGTAAGTAGTGCAACATCAATTTCAATGGCAGTGAGTGGACCACTGATCCTAGTGGTATTTCTACAATTAGAGAAAAACCTAATACAGTAGGCTATGACCCTCAACAATCTTGTGTAGGAAGAAAAATTGTTTAAAAATTCAATGTCAACAGGTTTAGATACATTTGCGCACGAAATTCTACACTCAGGCAATTCAGACACAGGAGTGTCAAAGATATCTGAAGTACTGGAGCTTGTAAAGGCCTTCAACCATGCTGGACCATGCCACCATAGCTGATTATTTTTCAATTCTGAGGGCATACAGCCTCGGGAAATTATGTCGGCTGGATTGTCACGGGAAGCGACATGTTTCCAGGCGCAGTGAACAGTAAGCCTTTGTATTTCAGCAACTCTATTGGCTACAAAGGTTTTCCATTTTGAGGGGGGCGAAGCCAACCAAGACAAAACAATAGTGGAATCTGTCCAACAATATACGGATTCAATAGGCAAGTTCAAAGCGGGTTGCACCTTTGAAATTAATTTGGAAAGCAAAAGTGCACCACATAACTCAAGTCTGGGCAAAGACAACTGTTTAAGAGGAGCAACCTTCGACTTAGCGCACACAAGTGCAACAGTGACGATGTCGTTGGTATCAATTGACAATAAATAGAGACAAGCTCCATAGGCCTGCTGACTGCTGTCGCAAAAGCCATGAAGTTGCATAGATTTGATTTCTGAAGCAGGCTTAATCAAACGTGGAGTAGAAATCTCAGAAATCGCAGGTAAATTGCTATAAACATTCAGCCAAGCTTGCGCGATTTCCTTTGGAAGGGGGTCATCCCAACCGAGTTTGTGAATCCACAAATCTTGGAAGAGAATCTTACAAGCAACCACAATAGGTGACACTAAACCCAAAGGGTCAAAGATAGAGGCAACAATGGACAAAAATGAACGCTTAGTAAAAGTAATTGAAGTGTCACAGTTCACGATAGGTGACTGAATCCGCAACAAGTCATCGATAGGTTGCCAATAAAGTCCTAGCGTTCTGGCGACTGTTTCTTCACCATCGCCGAAACTACGGAGTTGTTGTTTCTCTTGATGATCAAGAGGAATGTTATCTATTAGAGTCATGGAGTTTGAACTCCACTTACACAGTTCAAAACCACCTAATCTCAAAAGAAGGGTCAATTCATCATACAGAATGAGTGCGTCATGCTCGGAATCACATCCCGAGATACAATCATCAACATAGAAGTCGTTTAAAACAATCTGAGTGGCAGCTGGAAAGGCTGTGCCATCAGTGAGGGCGAGCTCCTTTAGCACACGAGTGGCTAAGAAGGAAGCTGGGGCAGTACCATATGTAACAGTGTTTAATTGATATTCTACTATTGGGTCTGAAGGAGAGTCTCTCCAAAATATTCTCTGTAAGTCACGATCTTTGTGATCTACAAGAATCTGTCTGTACATTTTACTCAGATCAGCTGCAAACGCTATCAAGTGAGTACGGAACCGAAGCAAAATAGAGAACAAATCCTGCTGAATTACAGGGCCCACCAACAAGGTATCATTAAGGGAGCACCCAGACGTAGTAGCCATCGAAGCATCAAATACCACTCTGAGCTTTGTAGAAGTACTGTGCGGCTTGAAAACAGGATGATGGGGAATGTAGTAAACTTCACCATCAGTCGGGTGGGGGGCGACTTGCATATGGTTTAAGGCTAGATATTCATGCATGAATTCAGAGTATTCTAACCTTAACTCAGGGTTACGAGCCAAACGTCTTTCGAGAGAGTGAAAACGATTTAGTGTAGCGTAGCGAGAGGCACCTAGAGGCTCCGAGTCTACCTTGCGAGGGAGTCTAACCACAAATCTACCATCGTCTTGGCGAGTGGTAGTAGCAACGAAGTGTTCTTCACATATGGATTCATCAACAGACAACACTGGGGTTTCAACTTCTTCAACGTTCCAAAACGCTTCCAGCTGTTGTTCTACATGAGGGCGTGAGAGTGTAAGTGCTGATACCACGTGCGATGGTTGCGAGGTGCTTGCACTGGGCAGCCTCCCAGAAAACACCCAACCCACAGAGGTATTTTGAATGAGGGGCAAATCACCAACTGGTATGATTTTACCAGGACATAACAGGTCAAAGAAATATTCTGCACCAAGAACAAGATCAATAGATTTAGTGCAATTGAAATCAGGATCAGCTAAATCAATATGTGATGGAATGTTCCATTCAGAGGTGTCGAAACCAGCAGCGGGTAGCTCAAGTGCAATATCGGGAACCACAAGACATTCAAGCTTAGCAGACCAATTAGTAGCACAGGCAAAAACGTTCACATCAGCAACAACAGTAGCAGTGCTTTGATTTTGACCAACACCGCGAATGTGTACCTTCATAGGTTTGGTGTGGAGTCTTAATTTCTTAGTTAAGTGTGACGAAATTAAGTTACAATCTGATGCAGAGTCAAGTAGTGCAGTGACAGGTACACGTAAGCCATTGCCAGCTAATATATTCTACTTGGCAGTGGGTAATAGCGTCCTTGAAAATTGATTGTCACGAGCGACGTTACTGCAACTAGTGTTTACCACGTTAGCATGAGCTTGAGAAGCATCATTACTAGTGCCACTGGAGGGCTCATAGTGAAGAAGAGTGTGGTGTTTTCGGGAACAAGTGTTACAAGAGTACTTCGAACATTGATGATTAGGCTCGAAATTACGCAAACAATTATAACACAATTTTCGAGACCTGACAAAATCCCATTTGGCTGTGGACGAAAGTTTGATAAAGATACCACATTTCGACAATTGGTGATCAATGCTCCTACAATATGTACAACGAGATTTGGTAGTAGTTAACATGGGTTTCTGAGGCGAATGACCTTCAGCTTTAAGTTTGGTTACAGCAGTATGTAATGCAGGCCTGGACACATTCTTTTCAGTTATTTCCAGTACCTTGCATTTTTTCTCTAAGAAGCTAACCAAGTCCTGGAGAGTGGGAATTCTCCCAGAATCAACATGATTCTCCCATTCACGGATGCTATCATTATCTAGTAGCTCCAATATAAAATGTGACAATAACAAGTCTTGAAGGGGAACCCCGTTAAAGTCCAAAGCTTCTAACGCATTGACATGAGAAACAAAGTGGTCGATGATGGCACGCAAGGACACTGAATCATTACCGTATGCGGGGGGCTTGAAAAGCTTGGTAACATGGTTGTGCGCTATGAGCCTAATGTTATTGTATCGAGTTGTCAGCAAGTTCCATGCAACCGTAAAGTTATCATCTGACACAGTAATGTTCTTTAAGAGGAGTTTGGCCTCACCACTAAGACTAGAATTAAGGTAGTAGAACTTAACAATATCAGACAGAGCATGGTTATCAATTACTATGGCCTTGAAGCTATCTCTGAAATTCAACCAGTCTGTGAAGTCGCCACTGAATTGCGGAATTTGAATTTCAGGCAACTTTATATGCGCTGCAGCTACGTTAGCAGTAGGAAATTGTGCACTCTGCAAATTATTCAAAGGGTTATCACTGTCTGTAGTGTTGGATTTTTTGAAATTGTCACAATGTAGTTTAATTTTAACCAGCAACTCAAAATATTTATCTTCGAAGTCACAACGTTCGGCTATTTCTTCGTCGATATTGTCTGTAATATCCTCTAAAGCGACTTGCGCTTCGTTAAATTGTTTATAAATTTCCTCGCATTTGTGTTTGCGTAACACTAACATTTGATATTGCTCTTCTGTAATGTCCTGAAAGTTGTTAATTACTTTTTCTTGTGAGGTAAGCATGCCCTTAGCGACTGCACGCTTCCTAACTAAAAGTCGCTTTTGGGCATCCTCCATGATGACTTTAGGATTGCCCGCCTAGATGTAATTACCAGAGTTGCACACCTAACTAACACAACAAACTAACTAACACAAACAATAAACACTGAGACAATGGTCTCGATTAAGTTGTAAACAAACATCTGAACATAGAATACTGTATTGTGTCCTTGGGAAGTTAATGGGAACGAATACAATGTTAAATTTATGGCCTTCCTGGTGAAATAGCAAGAAACAAGGGCCCAACATGGCCAAAGCAAAGCTTAATAATTCATTCAAAGTAGTAAACAGCTCAATATCCGGCCCGGAGAGGACCAAACAATGTAATGGCCAACGCGGGAAGTCAACAACCCACCAAGAGTATTCTGGTAATAGTGGACAATGTATAAAGGTTTATTGGCCAAAGCATTAGATAAAGATGTAATGATAAAAGAGTTGACTTTATAAAAAGGTCGCATAACAATTTAGCAAACATGTGGAGGACCAGACAATATTATTGTCACTAAATGAGGAGGTCCAGGAAGGCATAGAGGACACAACACCACCACTAACTAATAATAAGATATATTATCAAATAGGTGGCACATAAAACAAATATTCAAAGGTGACACATAAAACAAATATTCAAAGGTGGCACATAAACATATGAGAAACACTAGCACAAATTTACAGAATTGAAGAAGCACTCGCATAGAGTTGACACACGTTAAGTTGTTGTTGTTGTTTTAAGGGGCCTAACATCTAGGTTATCGGCCAACACGTTAAGTCTTGAGCCTAAAACACACACATTGTCTTGAACGTAGCTGCAGATCAGTACATCATAGAACGGCATGCAATACACGGCGGTTCCAAAGAATGATATAATTTAAATATGCAACACAAGTGGAGTTGCAACAAATAATGAAAAAACAGGTCGCATGGAACGAGAATGTGTCGTCGAACCAGGACTGACTCACAGTGATGCGCCGATACTGTAAGCCCAAAAAATGAATTGTTAATAAAACAAATTATGTGTGAATCACAGGAAGTCAAAGTAGTAGCTGTCATACAAATACCGGGATATGCCAATCGCACGGTATTGTCACAATAGTAAAGTAGTTTAGCCTAGCATCAACTTCCATTCCAGTGATGTTGCAAGAAGTCCAAGTAGTTTCTATCATACAAACACCGGGATATGCCAATCGCACGGTATTGTCACAATAGTAAAGTAGTTAAGCCCAGCGTCAACTTCCATTACAGTGATGTTGCAGGAAGTCAAAGTAGTTGCTATCATACAAATACCGGGATATGCCAATCGCACGGTATTGTCACAATAGTAAAGCAGTTAAGCCCAGCGTCAACTTCCATTCCAGTGATGTTGCAGGAAGTCAAAGTAGTTGCTATCATACAAATACCGGGATATGCCAATCGCACGGTATTGTCACAATAGTAAAGCAGTTTAGCCTAGCGTTAACCTCCATTAGTGATGATGCCTGGCCTTGTAACATGCTTCCAGACACGATGAATTACTTATCACACGAAGCATCATCATTATTCATACGCGTGAAGACAAATTGTTAGGCAGTAAATGAAGATAGAAGTAAACACATTACAACAAACTATCCGACGCCGCGGATTGAAGAATTCGTCGACATGACGCGTAGCAACATCAAGCATGGTTTGATGAGATCGAAAATCACCGTAATGTGACTGCCCAAACAAAATATGAATCATGTGCATAGGACATGATTGCTAAGCACGGTTACTATGAAGATAGCACCAATTATAGAAATGATTAGCTGGATGTTCGTAGATATATCACAACCAGCGTTGAAGCACAACATTGTCATGGCTACACACTTAGAGAACAACGAAGAAGAAAAACGTGATTGGTCGCTACAAGCAGCAAGGAGGCCTCTGATAGGCTGGAAGCAGCCAATCACAGTAGAGAGTTTAAAAACAAGTAAAAGATGAATCAATGTGCCAACTTAAGAATACAAAAATTACCTTCTAAGCCAAAATATCCTACTGGAGACACGGCAGTAGGAATACTACATGCAATCAAAACAAATAAATCACGACAACCAATCAACATAAACAAAACCAACCTGACAATGAATAAATGCAATGAAGACAAATAATACAGATATGTACAACCACACAGAGTGGAAACAAATGGGGAAACACAAAAACTGGTTTGCCAAGACAGTGGCCGAACCAGCCTCATAACAAGCCATATTTCATACTGCTATGACCACCCAGGCCCGAGAAAAAGTTGTTTTACAAAATTCACAACAATTAATTTAAGAAACGTCAGATCAGATTAAAACTTCATATACGCGTTAACAATAAGTTCCTTTAAGACGTATTAAAGTTTCGTTACGATCAGATCAATACTTTTAACGTAATGATGATCTTTCTAAGTGAGCGCTCCGTAAACTTGTTAAGAAAAACCGGTACTTTTTTTGTTCAATCTGCTATAAAATTTTAACGATATACAATGCAAATGTTTACTCTATATCGTTAAACGACAAATAAAACAAGGAAAATTTTGGTGTAGGTTGTTCTTATGCAAGACTAAGGGTAAAGGTTTTATTGACCTCTAAACTCGAGTATCTATACTTATTTCCCCGACAGTAGACCCTTATTTCGAACTCTTTGGTGCTTCATTATCCATTTTAAACTAATGATTTGATCCGGACAGCCTCTACCTGGTCGAAATCCTCCCTGATATTCTCCAAGTTCTTGGTCGAGTTGTTCTTAGATTCTTGTGTATATAATCTTAGATAAAATCTTGTATGTAATATCAAGCAAGGATATCCCCCGATAATTATTTGGATCGGAGCGATCACCGTTCTTATGCAGCGGGTGAATTATCGTTGCATTCCATTCCTCGAAAAGCTTCTCCGTGTTCCAAATATCAATTATGTATCTATGTAGGTTTTGAATAGTCTGATCATTAGCATTCTTCCATATTTCTGCTACTATTTGATTCTCTCCTGCTGCTTTGTAGTTTTTAAGTGCATTAATTGCTGTTTTCACTTCATTGTAAACTGATGGTATAATCTTTTGTAATGGAGTTTTATTTTTTGGGTTATGGTTAAATTCTAGATGTTCGTATTAGTGTAACTGTATGAATATTTTAATAAGTCGATTGCAGCGGGTGAATTATCGCCGTATTCCATTCCTCGGGAAGCTTCTCCATGTTCCAAATATCAATGATGTATTTATGTAGGTTTTGAATAGTCTGATCATTAGCATTCTTCCATATTTCTGTTACTATTTGATTCTCTCCTGCTGCTTTGTAGTTTTTAAGTGCAGTAATTGCTGTTTTCACTTCATTGTAAACTGGTGGAATAATCTTTTGTAATGGAGTTTTATCTTTTGGGTTATGGTTAAATTCTGGATGTCCGTATTAGTGTAACTGTATGAATATTTGAATAAGTCGATTGTTGGCTGGCAATGCGAGCTGCATCACGTCACCCCTACTAGTTCTGGTGCAGAATTGCGAAAATAGTTACATCTTGCACTGCTTATAAATTGAAGTCATGGGGAGTAATTAGTGCAAAAAGATTTCTTAGGCCCCTTAAAACAGTTATCATCATGAAAATATTATGCCTCTGTATAAGTGTGATCGTGTTGGTGCAGTACATTGAGGTTATCAGCTGTAATAAGCGTTGGTGCTTTCAAATTTACCTTCATTTATTCCGATCCTTATTCTTGAGCGCTATGTGGGGATAAATTACACTATTGCTACCTCCGGAGCTCGAGGCAGCCAAAGTTTTCCAAAGTGCTCTGATTATTTTCCTACGGCGCTATGCGACAAAAGACGACACTGTTGGTCTCTACTTTTCTAACAGCCAATGAGATATAGACCCTAGGCAGTGTCTTTTATTTCACTTACTCCTCTTTCTAATCATATTTTTCAATTCGTTTGTAAATTACATGTGTCAGTGCTGTAGTTAGTAAATAGCCGTTTCCCTATTTATTATTAGCATTATTATTACAGGAAAATGACATGAATGTTACGTCCATTATACTGTACTACTTATCACCCTCACTACCACCACCACCACCACCACCACCACCACAAAAAGTTATTATTATTTTAAAAAAATCCATTAGTCTCATGTGCCAGTTCTGTAGTAGTATTCACTATCATCCATGAAACAAATAAATCCACCAGGCAAAGCCAGGCACTACTGCTAGTTTTATATATTCTATTGCACTACATACATTTGAAAACATGGTGTACACAGTGTGGGATGTGACCACCAGATGATGTCTTGAGTGCATTTGTATCAAGTAAACAATACATGCAAACGTTAGTGACACGGTGATGGCCAGCGTGGACGGGCCAACTTACCGTTTATTCAGAGGTCCGCATCGCTTCCACAGCAAAATCACCTCCAGATGACATGTCCCAACAGAAGAGCTCCAAAGAGGTGGAAGGAAGGTGGAGAAGGGGACAACGCACAGGCTATTCTACAGACACCCCCCAATAACTAATGGAATTGCTGCCGACGAAATAATGCCACAACAGTTGCTTAAAAATTTAAAATAAAAATTTAATGTTAAAATTTAAAAGAACACCTCCACCAGAAAACAGAACATGCATCAGCCAGCATTAAATTACAAATATAAAATATAACCTTAGTTAGAATTCTCACTGTAGATTTAAAAAAAAATTAAAGGTCGATAGCAATTAACAATTACCTGTGGTCAGAAATGAAAGGCCACAAACCAAATTTAAACACTTAATATGTACCTGACATACTCCCAACTGAATCATGAGGTCCTTGGAGAATCAAAAAAAAAGAAGTAAATAGTACCAAATTTTACCATTAACAAGGTACTGAAAGAATAACGCAGGAGTACAAAAGGAAAACTCCAAAAAAGGAAAACCAAGGATAATTTAAAATCAAAATAACTTAAACAACTGCACCAAGACCCATGAACGTGCACTTCAAAACCACGCCAGAAAACAAAAACCCACAATGCACTCCTGTCAACAAGTAACCAAGGCGACCAAGAACAGTTGAAGGTATATCAGCACGTATTTATGTGAAACGCCAAATTTTACTTAAAAAAAAAAGAATTTCTCCAGTGAGAAAACAGCAAGATATAACCAACTCTAGACATTACGAGGTCAAATAATTTTTAAAAGGCAACGGATCAAAAATAAAAACCGATCGACTAATGATCAAATTAGGCCTACCTTTCCATAAATTAGTCTGGTCAGTGTTAGAATGAAATAAAAAGAAAATGCTTTAGCCAGATGCCAAATAATAAAATAATAAGAAAAACAGAAGTGTTCCCCGGACTTATATTGTTTAACAAAATTTTACATTTATAAAGGTGACATATCTAGGCCAAAGTCAACCTTCAGAACAAAAAAAAACTTTCAGTACACAATGCAAAATATGGAGCGCCAATAATTTAAAATAAATAAAATGCCAAAACATACCTTTAGGGGAGACACTAATTTTTACACCACTACTTAGATATCCTTAAAGGATTTATATCACCAAAAATAAAATAAAATAGCAGATGGCTGCCAGTCGCTGTCGAAGAGATGCACACCAAATATCGCCTTTCCATATTAAGGCCCAAGAAAACACTTTCACGATTATCACAGATGATAGTTGCACTGAAAATTCTTCACGTATCATCAAATACTGGGATATATTCCCAAGTTAGCGGGACGAGGGCAAAGCCGTCGCCCGTTTGGCGAGATTCACAATATGCGTAGTTCTTCTCCCAGCAATCAGTCACAACTCATTATTCACAAGATGGATGACGAAAAGCCGAGAAGCCCACCCAGCATGCACCAGGTTTATTTAAAATGGACCAATTAAATTTAGCCACATATTACGACAATGTGCTTAACCAAATAATATTCACACGACACCATTAAAATGTTTTGGCGGCATGATGCATAAATAGTCTTTTGTTTCAATGACGTAGAATCACATTAGCCTTCAAAAATGACACGAATAGGATTAGTTTTATAAGGCACAACCAACACACTCTAGTGGTGAAGAAGGAACCACGTCAAGAAACCCCGAAGTCCGACAGCAGCTGCCATCTCGTGTTCACAAACGGAACCAAGCGACCAGGCGGTCGTTTCAAAATGTCATGAAGTCACATCCTAGGGTAGATACATGTTTGAAAACGTTGGGACGGGCTCTTGCACGTAACAGTTAGTATCCCAGAGACTGTGTTCCGAGATGGGTGTTACTGAAGTTGAACAACGCCCATATGTAGAAGTTGCATGTCTTGGTGGCAAAAATGCTCGTGAGTGGCATGCCAAGCTACGAGAAGCACTGGGTGACAGAGCGTTGCCCTATTGAACTCTTGCACGTTAGGTGGGGGCCTCCAAACGTGGATGGGTAGCAACTGTTGACTGCTGTGCAGTGGACGTCCAACGTCTGCTCGCACAGAGGTGCACGTGGCTGTTACCAAAAACTGTTTAGCAGATGAAAGGCGTTGGACTGTGGCTGAATTAGCTGCACTTACGGGTATGTCTGCATCAACAATGTTCCCATTTTACGGACTGACTTGCAGATGCGCAAGGTTTGTGCAAAGTGGGTGCCACATGCTTTAACTGTGGTGCAAAAATGGACTCTATACGAGACATACCGTATTCATCTGGAGTTATTCCAACATGAAGGACATGAGATGTTGAATCGCATTATTGCAATTGATGAAACTTGGGCACGAGCGTATGAACCAGAACTAGAGAGACAATCAAATGAATGGTGTTGCCATGGTTCACCACAAAGTCACAAGGTTCGACAGACGCCATCACCCACGAAGATCATGCTTATTTTGGCTTATGACAGCGTCACCCTGTTCGTGAGGGCCAAACTGTCACTGCCATGTACTACAGATCATTCCTGCTGCACACTCTGTATCGTACACTGCGGAGGAAACGTCCAGGGCTTCTCAACAATGCAATACTCCTCCATGATAATGCAACAAGCCACACTGCAGTCCGTGTCCAGAACCTTGTGCGGCGGTGGGGGTGGGAGATCTTGCAACACCCTCCGTGCTCCCCTTATCTCAGTCTGTAATGGGAATACTAATTGCCATTTCTGGTCCGTATTGACGTATATAAATTGTTTATAAATTGTTTAAATTGTTTAATTTATCTCAGTCTGTACGACTTTGATCTCAATCCCAAATTTAAGACGCCGCTGCTTGGGCAGCGGTTACGGGGAGGACATCTAACAGCGCATCAATGAGAGGTGGCGCGCATAGACGCATCACACACCGCGAATGGCAACGATGTGGACACCTTGGGGCATTATTTTTGAAGGTTATTCGCTCCTATGAGTAAGAGTACTACGGGTACTGTTTTGTTGTGTGTATATGTAATATGAATAAAACAATGATCTCTATTTACGCATCGTTCAATGTCTCATACCCATAGCCCCTTGTACCCGGATCCCAATGTAGTACGGGCATTGCTAAGAACATTTCAGCGACTTTCCAACGTATATCCTGAATTTTGTTTCCAGCAGCTTTATTAAGATTAGTTGGATTATTATCCTGTTATTGCCGGTTAAAAAATAGTTGCCATGACTTCTGAAATGACCCTCGTACATACCACTGAAGGTTAAAGAAGTGATGTATAAGACCTGTTAATTATCAGTAAATACGTATGGAGCACCTTGGCCATGACGAGGAGATATGAAAGTAGAATACAGGCAGCTGAAATGAAATTCCTAAGGAGTATGGAACAGAAGACTGGGAGAGATAGAGTGAGAAATGAAGACATTCAAAAGAAAGTGAATGTACAGAAGCTCAATGATAAGCTGGAGCAGAAGCGATTGAGATGGTATGGACATGGGAATACTAATTGCCATTTCTGGTCTTTATTGACGTATATAAATTGTTTAATCAGTTGAGACTTTCCGTCAAATCAATAAAAAATATTTTGCGCTATTAGTCCGCTAAGTTAGGTACATGTTTCGAACCTTGCAAAGGCGGTCCTTCATCAGCCTCTCACACAAATGGCAACACATCGAAAAAACACTGAACAATATCCAAAAAAAATGCATGCACACTAATAAAACACATATTAAAAACATTCCATTAAAATTTGTACGAAACATATTAAAAAACACATGTTAAAAGTTCTGAGAGTCCATTTGACTTGTTCATTGCCAACGTTTAAACACGTGTCGTTCTGATAGGAGATCTTGTCCTGTTCTATTATCTGCTTCTTGTCATGTAGGGAACGGAAATGTAGTAGTAGTCCCATTTGAATGGTCCCAATGCAAAAGACTTTTAGGTTGCTCCCAGACTAAACAAGTAGTCCTCTGTTGAAAGAAAATTAAAATTTATTTAGTGAATGGACTGAAGTAATGAGAATCCAATTATGATCAACCATTCTCATTACTTCAGTCCATTCACTAAATAAATTTTAATTTTCTTTCAACAGAGGACTACTTGTTTAGTCTGGGAGCAACCTAAAAGTCTTTTGCATTTGGACCATTCAAATGGGACTACTACTCCATTTCCGTTCCCTACATGACAAGAAGCAGATAATGGAACAGGACAAGATCTCCTATCAGAACGACACGTGTTTAAACGTTGGCAATGAACAAGTCAAATGGACTCTCAGAACTTTAAACATGTGTTTTTTAATATGTTTCGTACAAATTTTAATGGAATGTTTTTAATATGTGTTTTATTAGTGTGCATGCATTTTTTTGGATATTGTTCAGTGTTTTTTCGATGTGTTGCCATTTGTGTGAGAGGCTGATGAAGGACCGCCTTTGCAAGGTTCGAAACATGTACCTAACTTAGCGCACTAATAGCGCAAAATATTTTGTATTGATTTGACGGAAAGTCTCAACTGATTAAACAATGGTATGGGCATGTGAATGATTAAAGAATGCTGAAGAGACTGATGACTGGAGAGAGGAGAAAAGGAAGACCTAGAGTAAGGTGGATGGACTTTGTGAAAAACAGTGTGAGAGAACGGAACCTGGAGTGGAGTTCAGTGGTTGAGGAAGGATGGTGGACAGACAAAGTTAAGTGGAGGAGTGTCGTATTTTCTCCGACCTGGCTTAGGCGGGAAAACGGAAAATGATGATGTTGGTTTACATAATTATTTTATAGTAAAGAATACATACATTCAGACAGGCAATTGATGGATAGGCATAGAGCTTTTGTAAACTTAATTATAATATTTTGTGGATTGATTGTTGCTACATGGAAATGAAACAAATTTATTCATCATATTAAAAGGGAATAGACATATTGAACTTAAGCTGAGATATTGTTTTGGAAGCTGTGTAAGGGATCTGATTGTCAGACTAGGTTGCTTTACTTGAATTCTCTCTGTGTCTGTTAAATTTTTATTTACAGTAATTGGTGCATTCCTATTTATTGTTACTGCTTCATATTTGTTATGTATCTCGTCTTTCAGGTTTCCAAGATGAGAACAGTACAAAGAGCTCATCATCATTAAACTT
This sequence comes from Meconema thalassinum, assembly GCA_946902985.2. Taxonomy (NCBI): domain Eukaryota; kingdom Metazoa; phylum Arthropoda; class Insecta; order Orthoptera; family Tettigoniidae; genus Meconema; species Meconema thalassinum. The sequence continues at coordinate 594,136,966 of OX336388.2, read as the reverse complement.
GAACAGTATTGACCCTTGGAGTACGTGTCTGTTTGGATTCTTGGAGAGGGGACGTGTTCTCTCGCAGTGCCCCACTGCTGTGATGCACTCTTGGCCCATTGTGTTTGGCCGAGTTAATTCTCTCTTCACTGTCATTGATCCAACGTATGTACCTTCTTTGCCTCTTTGTTTTCTAGAGTTAGTTTGTGTTCATTTATGTCTTAATATTTTATTGACAGTTTTGGTACTAAACTAGTGGAAGATAACCTCAATGTTTCTCCCCTTAATATAACATTCACCATTTTGATACTCGACTGCATGTTTGTAGTTATATTCATTATATGAATTATGTTACACTTGTAAAGTGCTCCTCTCACACTTGGATCAACAGTCTGACCTGTCTTTTATCTGTAAGCATGGATCATTTACTTCCTATGTATGGTAGTGAAAATATACCTTCTTGTACAAAGTATTATGGTTCTATTAGTCCAATTCAATACATTTTATCATAAATGAAGTATCAAGTTTCTCCATGTATGGCAAAATGTACGATATATCTCAAGTATTGACATTCAGCCTGTCAGTGTAGATGTTGCTTACTTTCTGAAAATTTGAATTGGAATGATCCACACTCCATCTTATGTGTATGTGTCTTTCAAAGTGAAATTCCATGTTTTGTGGTTCAGATTCCAAGTAAAAAGGAGGTCCCGCATCTCTTTATCGCGAGATTAACGGTCACGTTAAACTACAAACTTCCTTCCTTAGTTCCTTCTTGTGTATCCAGGTGTATATCTCATTAGCAGTGTTCAAACACAAACCTTTTGCTCCTGGATAACTACAGGTACAAAGCATACTGAGTGGATGGGAACATACGATTCCCCAGGTAAGGAAGTGCTGATAGTAGTGAAGAACATATTTTGAAATATGTGTATGGTTTAGTGGGGAAAAAATGTTTTCGTGACAGTATTTATTTATTTATTTATTTATATATATATAAATTTAGACTGAAGATAGGACAGATAAACTATATAGCAACACACAATATAAATTCCATCATACAGCCAGGAAAACTCAAAATTTTGACAGACGAAATGGATCGCAAAGGGATTCTAATAACCGGGCTTCAAGAAATGAGAAACACCGATCAGGAACCAATAGAATCACAAGGGTATAGAATTTACAAGGGAATACCAGGAAAAAGAGTAATGAAGCAATGTCCACAATTCGGAACAGGATTTGTAGTCAATCTCAAAATAATTGAATCCATCATAGAATTTAAAGCATTATCCCCTAGGCTCTCGACACTAACTCTAAAAGCTGCAAATAGAACATATACCATTCTAAATGCCCATGCCCCAACTAATGATAAAAATAATAAGAAAGAACACAAAGATGATGTGGAGGGATTTTGGGAGCTTTTAGATCAGACAGCAACAAACATAAATAAATGTCACACCAAAATTTTAATTGGAGACTTTAATGCCCAGTTAGGAAAGGAAAAAAGATATAGAGACATAATAGGAAAATGGCCAGCACAGAGAAGAACAAACAGGAATGGCATAAGACTGGTGGAATTTTTCAGAAACCATGATATGATCTCCAAATCAACTTACTTCAAGAGAAGACCAAATAAACTCAAAACTTGGAAACATCCAGATTGGAAAAAAGGTGAATGGCAACTGGATCATGTTTGTATGGATAAGAACTATCACAGGGAGATCTACAATGTGAAAGTTCTGAGAGGAACAGATACTGGATCGGATCATTACATGATAAAGATTAAAATTAAATTTACCCCGTTGATAAAGAAAAAAACTCACCTAAAAAAGAAGAGAACATATGACCCTCATAAACTATTAAATAACAAGGGATACAAAGAACGAACTAGATATATTAAAATAACAGATGATCTAGAGGAAATAGTTCCCGAATTGAAACAAATAGCTGAACAAGTAGCCCCAATAAATCCAAGGAAGAAACACCAATGGTGGAACGATGAGTGTGATAATACAGTGGAAGATAGATATCAAGCCTGGTTACGGTATCAGAGTCAAAAAACAGATGAATCACACTTGGATCTCATAAAACAAAGGAAGATAACTCAAAAAATAATACGAGGGGTTAAACGGCTATACCAAAAGGATATACTTCTGATGATCGAAACAAATAGCGCGAAAACAAACTCAAGAGATTACTACAAAATTTTTAGCAAACAACTACAAAGATATGAACCTCCAACATTAATGTTAAAAGACAAAAATGGCGAGTTAGCTCATAGTAATAAAAGAAATACAGAAATTTTAGCAGAAACATTCAACAAGTTGCTAAATTGCGAAGATCCACCAGAACTGCTTCAAATAAATACAGACACCACTATTGAAACACCATCAGAAAACATAAATCCACCCACAATCCAAGAAGTCTACAAAGCGCTGAGAGAGCTCAAAAACTACAAAGCGAGTGGAGAAGATCAAACATTTGCAGAATTGTGGAAATATGCAGCAGAACCAGTCAAGATGTCATTACACCAATGCATAGTGAACATTTGGATCAAAGAAGAACTGCCAGACCATTGGACTACTGCTATAATACATCCATTACACAAGAAAGGAGAAAAATCAAATCCTAACAACTATCGAGAAATTTCCCTTTTGGATATCACAGATAAAATCATGTCACGAATTTTATATAATCGTTGTAAAGATCAATTAGAACTGGAAATAGGGGAATATCAAGGTGGATTTCGGCCATGGCGAAGCTGCCCTGAACAGATAATCACCTTAAAATTAGTAATGGACTACTACAAACGTAGACAAAAACAGCAAGTCATAACCTTCGTAGACTTCAAAAAAGCTTATGATTGTATACATAGATCTTCATTGCTGAAAATACTAAGGAATTTCGGACTTCATCCCAAATTAATAAAAATTATAAAACTAACTTTAACAAACACCAAATCTAAAGTAAAATTCAGAGGAGAAATATCTGAACCGTTTACAATTAAAACAGGATTAAGGCAAGGAGATGGTTTATCGCCTCTACTTTTCAATTGTGCTTTGGAATATGTAATGAGGGAATGGTACAGGGAAAATCCTAGGAACATAAGAATTGGAACCAAGAAAGATCAAATGGACTTAAATTGCTTGGGATTCGCAGATGACTTAGCGTTACTGGCTAATAATATTCAAGAAGCCAAAAATCAAATAATAAGGCTACAAAATATAGCACAAAAAATTGGACTTCAGATATCATTTGAAAAGACAGAGATAATGGTAGCAAATCCACTTGTAATCAATCACATAACAGTAAATAACAAGAAAGTTAAAATAGTGAAGCAATTTAAATACTTAGGAGAAATTATAACTTACAACTTGGATGAGAAACCTGCATGGCAAGAAAGAACTAATAAAATGATAAAAGCCCAAAAATTAACATGGTCTACATATAAAAGAAAATGTCTATCAATCGCAACAAAATTAAATCATTACAAGACGGTGGTTCAACCAGAGGTGACCTATGGAAGTGAAACTCTTTTTAAAGTTACTCAGAAAAACAGAATCGACAAAATTTTAAAAGTAGAAAGAAGAATAGATAGAACATGCATAAATAAAAAATATCAGAAAGATGGACAGTGGCGGATAGTACCAAATGAAGTGGTATACAGAGAACTGGAGCCCATCACTGATACTATTCGGAAGAAACGGCTTTCTTTCTTTGGTCACATCATGAGGACCCCAGAAACCAGGTTATCTAGAAAAATTGTAGTGAAACTTTGGAATATGAAACAACAAGTAGGATGGATTAAGGAAATTAGAGAAGATATGAAAGAATTGGAAATAACCTTGGATGACTTGCAAAATAAAACAACAAAATTAAAAAAACTGAGAGATATAAAAATAAGATTTCAGGCTAAAATAGACAAACGTAATACAGTAAAAAGGGTATTTACAGATGAGGAACGCCTGAGAAGATCAGAGCGAATGAAGAGCTACTGGGCGACTCGGAAAGGAAACTTAATGAAGAAGAGGACCAAGAAATGATTGACTGAAGTGGTCCAATGAGGCCGTAAAAGCAGAAGAAGAAGAATAGTGCTTCTAACAGGTTACAACCTAATTATGAGAAACATATCAAAATAATATACACTTAATAATTTCCTTATGCTAAAATAATAATGATAAGAATAAATTGCATCATCATCAACTAACCCCAAGCTTGCAGGTTCGCTCCTGGCCGTGGTAAGTGTTTTTTTCTTTTTGAAAGGCGGCAAAAATTAACAACAGCAGGTCATATGATGTTGGCATGTCAATGGACCCATTTGAATTCAGTAGGCCATGTTCATAATGGCAAAATTAATCTCGGGAGTTTCCGCCAACACAAAGTTCCTCATTTCTCTACTAGAAAATGCTATAGTGTTCAAGGAGCTTAGATATCTAACCTTTTTGACTTTCATAGTGCTTCAAAGAACAACGAAATTCGACATGCAAGCTACCCTCTGGGTGTTAAATAACAAAGCTTGCACCCGGCAGCCGAGGCCATATGATATTATCATCATCATCATCATCATTTTCCAGCTCCAATTTCCCGGCTGTGGTATACCAGCGCTCTATATTTCTTTCTGTCAGAATAGAGTTTCTGTTCTTCTACGACTTCCCATTACACATTCCGTTTGTTGACCTCAGATTTCACTGTGTCTATCGATCGATTTCTTGGCCTTCCTACTGGTCTCCTTCCTCCCACTTCTCTTTCTTGGTGTTCTATTTCTGTCCATTCTCATCACGTGTCCAAACTACTGTAATCGAAGTCTTCCTAGGAGTTCAGTGACAGGTATTTTGATACCAACTTCCTGCCTGTTAATTTCATTCTTAATCTTATCTTTCCTGGTCCTTTGGTTCATAAATAAATAAATTTACATTGCTTGGACTAAATATATTTCCAGTAGTACAAAGATAAGAGCGTGGTACTTAAAATTATGTTGCATGATCACTGCTATGGCGAGTATGATATTTAGAGCTCGGATTTTTAGGTAAAAAATATTTTTTTATGTAAATACATATTTTAAGCATTTTTTCTATAAATACATAAATTCTTGTTTTTCACTTATTAGCACATAAAAAGAAAAAAATATTTTACTTTTTTTTAAACAGTATGCGACCTTTCAGTTTATTGCATTTTTGTTCTGTGTTACTTCGACGGGGAAGAACCTGTGCGCTATCTAATCTTCATGCGGAGCGTATGTCAGCTTGCAACTGTGTTGTTCTTAACTTGTCGCCCCGTGCCACTCACTGTGGAAGTCGGGGATTTCCTTGTCCATAGCCATATTGCACCACGTGTTAGAGCTACCTGGAACCAGTGTCACTCACAGGTAGTTCATTACTCGCACTGTGAAGTGTAAGGCAGTTTCTACTATGACTAAAATAAAAACAACTACAAGTTATCGTCTGTTGCAGAATTTAAAGATAAAAACAACTACAAGTTATCGTCTGTTGCAGAATTTAAAGATAACTTTACTTCTGATTGGGGCGTTCTGTTCTGCTAACTACCGTATTTCCTCGCATAATCGTCGCACTTTTTGAGCCTAAAATTCGTGGAAAAAAGCTGGGTGCGACGATTATGCGAAGAATATTTAAGTTCAAAGAATATACTGTATCATCATTTGCTGCACAGGCCAGTCACTCACATAGCGTGAGTCTGGCATAAGTCATAGCCTGCAGTCAGAGACAAGCTTCTTTCTTCTAACAAGGTCACGACAGGTTAAAGCTCGCGGAATGTGCTGACGAAGCTGGCCGTTTGCGTCGTGGTTCATAGCCCGCAGGCATAAAGACGAGATCACACCAGATTGGGCCTATAAGATCGCGGAATATGCGCTGGCCGCTCGCGTCACAGTTCATAGCCCGTATGCATAAAGACGAGATTACTTTCTGCTGACAAGATCACACCAGATTAGGCCGATAAGTCCGCAGAATGTGCGCTGGCCGTTCGCGTCGAGGTTCATAGCCCACAGGCATAAAGACGAGATTACTTTCTCCTGAAAAGATCACGCCAGATTAAGCCTATAAGCTCGCGGAATGTGCGCTGGCCGCTCACGTCACAGTTTATAGCCCGCAGGCATAAAGACGAGATTAGGCCTACTTTCTGCTGACAAGATCAAGCCAGATTAGGCCTATAAGCTCGCGGAATGTGCGCTGGCCGTTCGCGTCACAGTTCATAGCCCGCAGGCATAAAAACGAGATTAGGCCTACTTTCTGCTGACAAGATTACGCCAGATTACGCCTATAAGCTTGCGGAATGTGCGCTGGCCGTTCGCGTCACAGTTCATAGCCCGCAGGCATAAAGACGAGATTAGGCCTACTTTCTGCTGACAAGATCACGCCAGATTAGGCCTATAAGCTCGCGGAATGTGCGCTGGCCGTTCGCGTCACAGTTCATAGCCCGCAGGCATAAAAACGAGATTAGGCCTACTTTCTGCTGACAAGATCACGCCAGATTAGGCCTATAAGCTCGCTGAATGTGCGCTGGCCGTTCGCGTCACAGTTCATAGCCTGCAGGCATAAAGACGAGATTAGGCCTACTTTCTGCTGACAAGATCACGCCAGATTAGGCCTATGAGCTCGCGGATTGTGCGCTGGCCTTTCACGTCGCGGTTCATAGCCCGCAGGCATAAAGACGAGATTACTTTCTCCTGACAAGGTCACGCCAGATTAGGCCTATAAGCTTGCGGAATGTGCGCTGGCCGCTCGCGTCACAGTTCATAGCCCGCAGGCATAAAGACGAGATTAGGCCTACTTTCTGCTGACAAGATCACGCCAGATTACGCCTATAAGCTTGCGGAATGTGCGCTGGCCGTTCGCGTCACAGTTCATAGCCCGCAGGCATAAAGACGAGATTAGGCCTACTTTCTGCTGACAAGATCACGCCAGATTAGGCCTATAAGCTCGCGGAATGTGCGCTGGCCGTTCGCGTCACAGTTCATAGCCCGCAGGCATAAAAACGAGATTAGGCCTACTTTCTGCTGACAAGATCACGCCAGATTAGGCCTATGAGCTCGCGGATTGTGCGCTGGCCTTTCACGTCGCGGTTCATAGCCCGCAGGCATAAAGACGAGATCACACCAGATTGGGCCTATAAGATCGCGGAATATGCGCTGGCCGCTCGCGTCACAGTTCATAGCCCGTATGCATAAAGACGAGATTACTTTCTGCTGACAAGATCACACCAGATTAGGCCGATAAGTCCGCAGAATGTGCGCTGGCCGTTCGCGTCGAGGTTCATAGCCCACAGGCATAAAGACGAGATTACTTTCTCCTGAAAAGATCACGCCAGATTAAGCCTATAAGCTCGCGGAATGTGCGCTGGCCGCTCACGTCACAGTTTATAGCCCGCAGGCATAAAGACGAGATTAGGCCTACTTTCTGCTGACAAGATCAAGCCAGATTAGGCCTATAAGCTCGCTGAATGTGCGCTGGCCGTTCGCGTCACAGTTCATAGCCTGCAGGCATAAAGACGAGATTAGGCCTACTTTCTGCTGACAAGATCACGCCAGATTAGGCCTATGAGCTCGCGGATTGTGCGCTGGCCTTTCACGTCGCGGTTCATAGCCCGCAGGCATAAAGACGAGATTACTTTCTCCTGACAAGGTCACGCCAGATTAGGCCTATAAGCTTGCGGAATGTGCGCTGGCCGCTCGCGTCACAGTTCATAGCCCGCAGGCATAAAGACGAGATTACTTTCTCCTGACAAGATCACGCCAGATTATACGCTCGCGAAATGTGCTAAGTGACGAAGCTTGCCGCTCGCGTCACAGTTCATAGCCCGCAGGCATAAAGACGAGATTAGGCCTACTTTCTGCTGACATGATCACGCCAGATTAGGCCTATAAGCTCGCGGAATGTGGGCTGGCCGTTCGTGTCACAGTTCATAGCCTGCAGGCATAAAGACGATATTAGGCCTACTTTCTGCTGACAAGCTCACGCCAGATTATACGCTCGCGGAATGTGCTAAGTGACGAAGCTTGCCGCTCGCGTCACAGTTCATAGCCCGCAGGCATAAAGACGAGATTAGGCCTACTTTCTGCTGACAAGATCACGCCAGATTTGGCCTATAAGCTCGCTGAATGTGCGCTGGCCGTTCGCGTCACAGTTCATAGCCCGCAGGCATAAAGACGAGATTAGGCCTACTTTCTGCTGACAAGATCACGCCAGATTAGGCCTATAAGCTCGCGAAATGTGGGCTGGCCGTTCGCGTCACAGTTCATAGCCTGCAGGCATAAAGACGATATTAGGCCTACTTTCTGCTGACAAGATCACGCCAGATTAGGCCTATAAGCTCGCGGAATGTGCGCTGGCCGTTCATGTCCCGGTTCATAGCCCGCAGGCATAAAGACGAGATTACTTTCTCCTGACAAGGTCACTCCAGATTAGGCCTATAAGCTTGCAGAATGTGCGCCGGCCGCTCGCGTCGCGGGTCATAGCCCGCAGGCATAAAGACGTGATTACTTTCTCCTGACAAGATCACGCCAGATTATACGCTCGCGGAATGTGCTAAGTGATGAAGCTTGCCGCTCGCGTCACAGTTCATAGCCCGCAAGCATAAAGACGAGATATTTTTCTTCTGACAAAGTCACGCCAGGTTATAAAGTCGCGGCAGCTTGTGCAACTGACTGGTGCACAAATACAAATATGCTATGCGACGATTATGCGAGGAAATTTTATAAACCTATTTTAGTGTTTGAAAAGTGGGGTGCGACGATTACGCGGTGGCGACGATTATGCGAGGAAATACGGTATCTGGGAAAGCAATCAAGGCTGAACAGCGATCTAAAGTTACACAACACCTCGAGGGCAAGAAACATATTGCCGCAGTTTCGCGCCTTCAGAATAAGTGTTTCACAATAATCGTCGGTCATTTGTTATGGACAACCTGAAGATGTATCTCGTGTATTGTAATGCTTCAGCAGTCAGTGAGACATAGCATGAATTGCATTTGTGAGTACTGCATATTGTTTATATTCACATTAATAAACTAAATTATAATTAAATATATTTACTTTTTTGTCACATATTTCAGGTATTTTAATACATAAAAAATAAATATTTTCCCGATTTTTATCACGTAAAAATCTGAGCCCTAATGATATTAATTGAAGAAGCAAAAGAATGAAAGATGCTGTCAAATGTATCCAATTTGAAATGTGTGTGTAATTTGATGCAGGTATTTAATGTCTTCAATAGAGGGGAATGTTTTATGTTGTTCTGTATTGGTATTTGGACAGTGGAATGTAATAAGTTTCGGTCTCATAGAATGCCAATGAACACACAATTCAGATGTAATAATAATATCATATGGCCTCGGGTGCCGGGTGCAGGCTTTGTAATTTGACACCCAGAGGGTAGCTTGCATGTCGAATTTCGTTGTTCCTTGAATCACTATGAAAGTCATGGAGGTTAGATATCTAAGCTCCTTGAACACTATAGCGCTTTCTTGTAGAGAAATGAGGAACTTCGTGTTGGCGGAAACTCCCGAGATTAATTTTGCCATTATGAACACTGAATTCAAATGAGTTCTTTGACATGCCAACATCGTATGACATGCGTGTCGTATTTTTGCCGCCTTTCAAAAATCACTTACCATTGCCAGGAGCGAACCTGCAATCTTGAGGTTAGTAGACCGACACTCTATCCACTCACCCACCGTGGAAAGCTACAATTCAGATAACAAGTAAGGACTGTCAATGATGTTAGCAGGCTAATCGTTCATTTTATAGACTTTTGTGTTTGCAGCACAACAAAACAAAGAATTGTGGCCTGAGTACAGTGACTGGTCACATTTTACTGCAATCACTTTGTGGAAACAATGTATGTTAGTTATTGTTGTTTTAAGGGGTGGAACTGCGAGGTCATCTGACCCAAAAACAATATATCCTAAGTGATTGCAGTAACCTGGATTTTTTGGAGAACCAGTCCCAGTACTCAGATCCAACCCGGGCCACAATTCCTCGTTTTGTTATGTTGCAAACACCAAGTCTATAGATCAAACAATTAGCTTGCTAGACATATTTAAACACAGTGGCGACAAATTTTTCTTATTATTAAACCATGAACATTTTACCATACATTTTTCATGACTTCTTTACCTGGGGAATCATATATTCCCAACTGTTTAATTATACCCCACACACTCTGTATAATTTAAGACTTCTATCTCATGGCTTGACCACCCTGTGGTGTAACGGCTGGCATTCTTGGCTGTCGCGCCTTAGGTCCGGGTTCGTTTCCTGGCTCTGCCAAGACATTTTATTCTGGTGTGAGGGCTGGAACGGGGTACACCCTGCCACGTCAGGCAAAACCGAGAAGAGGAGGATTCGATTCTCACCTCAGTCATCGTGGAAGTGGTTTTCCGTGGTTTCCCACTTCTACTCCAGGCAAACGTTTAAATGGTTCCTAATTTAAGGCCACGGCCTCCTCTTTCCCAATCCTATCCCCTATTTACAAATACACACACAAATACAGCAATCACAATAACACAGGTTATCACACAAATTCCACACACACTCGAACACACGGGGCTGTATGACCACGATGTCGCAGCACCTAATATAAGCAACAACTATCTCATGGCTACATGCAGTGGGAATCCCCTGAATGCCATCTGGCTTGTGTCAATCTTCTCCTGATTGTTGACAGAACTAACGCAGCAGCTGCTGTTGCCGATTATGTCACCTTACCATAACGGGCACTGCACGAAGTGTTTGTACTAGTCTGTCCCCAAGTAATGAAAACCTGATTTGTTATTCAGAAACCAGACTCCTCATCCCCAACCATGAGATCCCAACCATGATACCCACTCTGTCGTTCATAATGTTGAGAACTAATGTCTTACACCTTTTCAAGGATCCAAATCACTGACCCATACTTTATCTTATCTTTTGTCAACTTCATTTATTTGTCACAGACCTGTGAATGACAACCGTGCTTCTCTTCTACGAGGCTCAACAACGGTGAAGAAACCAGTCAATGAACGGGATATCTACATGCATGTATGGAAGAACTATGTCACCTTCGCCTTCCGAGTTGTACCGCCTATTCCCAGTCCTATTGTTCGATGTGCATCTCCGGATCTCAGTCTGAGGTGAGATATTCTTGATAGCATGCTGTATACCGGTACCATTTTTAAATTTATTGAATATAAAGTTGCCTCTGTCAATCATAACTTTGGATGACTTTGAACTTGACGTTATGTGCTGAGAGTTTCCGAGAACGATAGCTTCTAGGCTAGACCTGATGCATTCTATACATTGTATGGAAGTAATTATGCTAGAGAAACCTTTTCAATAGAGGTTCTCCTAGTGAAGACAGTGACCAACATAGAACAAGGTAGGGTAGATGTTAAATGAAATAAAGCTGGGTTACATTGTGATGCCAAATCAGGAAAATATTGTCTATAAATGTTACCCGATATGAAAAAACAAGAAGTGATAAAGTGAGAAATGGCGAAGTCAAGGCTGTCATTGGAGTAGAAAGTGTAATGATGGAATCGAGAGGAGCAGATTAAAATGGTTTGGGCATGTCAAACAATTGGAAGATGGAAGAATAACTAAACACATGTTGGAGGATACATGGGAAGGAAAGAGTGCAAGAGGAAGACCCCGAGCACGATGGATTGACTTGATTAAGACTAGTAGATGGAGTATGGACAGGAACAGACTTGTTGTTGTTGTAGAAGAAGAAGGAGAAGAAGAAGAAAGGGGGGGGGGGGGGCGACGATGATGACGACAGTGTAACCTAAAATTACTTAATACTCTGGGGTCGTAGGGCGATATACTCGCTACATAAATCATATATCGAAAAGAAAGGAACTAAGAATATGGTTAAATTTGTTAATTATACAAGTGTGCTTGCAGGAAACATGATGCGGTACATTGGACCAAAGCTGCCTAGTTTATTGTAGTAGTATTGGGGCAAGAAAACAAGCTAGCAGTAGTGGACTGCTTAGAATTGTTACTGGTTATTTGAGTAACTCCATGCAGGCTTCACAGTGCTCCTTCTTGAGGACTGCAGAATTCTTATGTCTCACTTGAGCTCTTTTGGGAAGTTCTATCATCCATTATTCTTTGGAGGAAGGTAGAAGTTTCAGCAATACCTACATAAACCTACATAAACACGACTCATTCATATGTTGCTCTTACGGACAGCTGTAAGTGATGGTACTAGAAGCAGGACAAAACCTCATTTGTAATAAATATATCTTGCTGCTCAACACCAAATATACATTATACTCTTCATCACTCGTCTTGCTGCTCCAGTATCATGTTTGTCTTCTAGACCCTCATTGTTGCCTTTACGTCGCAAAGATACATTCATTCATTCATTTGGTGGCTGTGAATAACTAGTGCTGCCACTAGATGGTAATGTCTGACCCTCGGCCATTTTTCTAATATCATGGCCCCACAAGCACACTGCCACTATGGTATTACAGATGAAATGGAGATGTGAAGGATAAAACTATAGAATACAGTAATCATCATCATCATCAGTTTATCTGTCTGAAGGCAGGTTTCCTCATGGTCGGTCTCTCCACCTTATCCGGTCTTCAGCCTCACGTTTCATCAGCTCATACGATTTATCAGTGTTGATGGAATCCAGCATCTGAAACCTTCCTCTTCGGATTTTCCCTTGGACTGTCCCTTCTAATGCACTTTTCACCCAACCATCTCCTCTTATGCAGTGTCCAATCCAATTCATTATTTTTTTTCCTTATCTTCCTTAACATCATTCTTTCTTCTCCTACTTTCTTCAATACTTCCTCATTTCTCACTTTGTCCTTCCAACTTATTCTCTCCATTCTCCTCCATAGCCCCATTTCGAAAGCCAATACAACAATAATAATAATAATAATGAGGAAGATATCGGGGCCTGTTAAGGAAGGGAATGAATACAGAAGGCGACCTAATCAAGAGCTGTACACGTACTGTGAAAGAATCACGGATGTAGCTAGGAAACGACGTCTAGCATTTTATGGTCACGTCTACAGGATGCATCTTACCAGGTTGACCAACCAGCTCCTCGGTTACTGGAAAAAGTGGAAGACCAAGTCACCATGGTTGTGGGAAGTGAGCAAAGATCTGCAACAACTTGGAGGGACGGAAAGAGACTTAAAAGACCGGACATTTCTCAGGAAGATGCTTCAGCAAATGAGGTTCCAGGACAAACTGCCAAGAAAGAAGACAGGTGCCCTCTGGACACAGGAGAGGAGGGAACAACACAGCCAGAGGATGCATAACTACTGAGCAAACATCAAAGCCCACTCCAAATGTAATAGTTGCATGTCGTGGTTCTTAGATGGCCTATACGAAACGAGAAGAAAAATAATAATAACAATAACCTAACAATTAATATTCACATTGAATCAACAAACGACTGGCTAAACAAATAGACCCTCGACCAACACAATAAGATACGCAAACCAGAGAAAAGAAGAACATGATACCCATAGCTTAATCTGACATGGGGGAACCACTAAAATATAGGTTACGACAGGAGAAGGTGGAAGAGCACCATAAATGCCACTACCCAGCCTTAAACTGAATAAGGGGGAAGAATGATGGTGATGAAATGTTACCAGGCTAGAATTAGGATCATTGTTCACTTTTGACAACTTAAGAAGTTAAAAATAGTAGTAGGAGGATAGTCTGGTGCTTATGTTGTACAATGTCTCGGGGAGATGAAGGCTAAGCTTGGAGATATCCAGTGTGCACTACAGTACATGTAGGCTTATGGGGAGATCATGATAGCATTAATTGGAATAGCACTTTATCCCTATATTGTTATTACTCTCTGTTCTACATTGTATTTGATTGTGAAAATCAATCTGTGGATGTACTTAATTGCACATGGGCAAGAGTTACTTAACTTTCTTGCTGGTCAGTATGAGAAACTTAAGTAATGTTCCTGGATAGAAACTATTTTTAATGATTTTTTTTACTCTGGTCTAACTTGGACAAATCACAAAATTTCCCGTTCGCCAGGCTGAGGAGCTAGCTAAAGCTAATCCAATAAAACTAATCACAAAATGACAATTTGACTCACTGGGAACTTAACTTCAATACTCTTAGAATATTGTGTCATCACTTTAATACCCAAGTTAAAAATGAAGAGGGAAAGAATTTACTCATCCGAAGTGAGTGGACAAGTGCATTTGTCCAGAGTTAGATAAGTGTAAAAATGTATCATTGCAGTAATACGAAATATTGGTTTAATTTTTTTATTGTTCATGTTTTGTACTTATTACCATGTTGGCATGTTCATCGAGAAAGACGTGTTAAGTCGGGACCTGCAAAGTCAAGAAAAGTTGGTTCTACTCGTTCATATGTGTTGAGTTACACAGCGTGGTAAGGAGATGAGAATTATTTTGACCATCCAGTTTGACACTGTGGGGTTATGGTCTTAGTTTCTCACAGTTTGATTTGTTTGGAAGTTCATTACTGTCAAATTTGCTTTGTTGAGAGCTTTTCAAGTTTCTCATCTGTGTTCTTAATTACGCATAACTTGGGAGGAAAAGCTGTGGGTTTTCGCCATTGTTGGAGTTAATTTCCTCATTGTAAACTGTGTTTACTGATGTTGCTTTATTTGTGCTACAATTATTGTACATAAGAAAATGCTTCTAGGTGATGGGAAATGTTAATGTGGGAAAATGTTAATGTGGAGACATGTGTTAAATTATAGACCTTGCTGAATTTAGTGGAAGTTGACTCCTGGAAGCAATCTGGAGTTAAAACTTTCATCTCTGAACCCTTTTCAGATTTGGGTAGTATGCAAAAAGTTGGCATGCTACCCATAAGTGGACTGCCTAAGACGACAAAGTATATTGAAGCAAATGGGTGGAATTACTTTGAAAGTTGAAGCTATGGTTGGTGTGTTACTTGGGGCTTTAACTTGTGGTTGCATCTTAACTTCATCTGCAGTTTATTGTTCCAGAGAACCGGGTACAATTAGTTAACATCCAACATTTATTTTAGACACATTTTTATCGTCTTCACTCCCGATGTCTTCCTTCACACTGTATTTTGGTGTGCGGGGTAGAGTAGTTATAAACAATCTTCTTCCAATGTATTCTGTCTAGAAGGGGTTTATTGTTTATCACAGACTCCCAATTCCATCCTCTACTTTCCACATCCTCCTTCAGTTGGTCCATCCATCTTCGTCTTGGTCTTCCAACTGGCCTCTTGCTTGAGAGTCTTTTTCCCATATATGCGCTGGGTAATCTTGTGCTATTCATCTGCTTAACATGTCCAAACCATTTAAGTCTAGCTGATCTAAGTCTTTCCTCCATAAGTTCATTTAAACCTATGTTTGAACAGATCTCTTTGTTCCTTATATGGTCCATTGCGCATGATTTTAAAACTGCGAAAGCTATTCTCGGAAGATCTCCTGGAAGTGAGCAAGTTCTTCAACACTAATCATCTAAAGCCAAACATCTCCAAAACTGAAGTCAGCTATTTCCAACTGTGGCACAAGATAGCAAGTTATTCTTCCCAAGTTCACTTTAATGGTCAACTGTTGAAGTACAATTCTCACCCAAAATACCTTGGTGTTGTCCTTGATCGAACTCTTAACTTACAGAGAACATTTAAGCAGAACATTTGCTAAAGTCGAAGCCCGAAACAATATTCTTCACAAATTGTCTGGGTCAGGCTGGGGTGCAACTGCATCAACTCTTAGAACAACAGCTCTTGCCCTAGTATACCCAATGGCTGAATTTTGCTGTCCTGTGTGGTTAAATAGTGCTCACATACAGAAAATTGATACCGAGCTGAATGATACTATGAGGACTATTATCAGGAACCATCCGATCTACACCTCTGGATTGGTTACCAGTCCTCTCAAACATACCACCTCCTCACCTCCGTAGACAAATGACATTGACGAAAGAATGGGAAAAATACTGTCAAGATCCTTCATTACCAATTCATCAGGGCATTTTCAACCACATCTCAGATTAACATCTAGTCAACTTCCCTGGTAATTAGGTGAGGAATTGGTTCAAGAGCAATTTAATGTCTATCAAGCATGGCACAACAATTTGGTTTCCTCAAATCCAGACAAATATCATCTAATTATTCTGGATCCAACACAATGCGCCCCCCCCCCCCCCCCCTAGTTTCAACTTATCCTAGAAAACTTGGACATCACTAAATCGTCTAAGAACCCGACATGACAGATGCCAGTATTGGAGGCATAAGTGGAAGATTATCGACAGTCCAGCCTGCGACTGCAGTGAAGTGCCTCAGACGGTTTATCACATTGGCATGGAATGCCTAATAAGGAGGTTCAGTGGGATGCTACAAGAAATACATGAAGCTACAGATGAAGCAGTGAATTGGTTAAACTCGTTGGACATCCATTAGTAATGCCTGTATCTTTTTCCCTGTCAGAACTTGTTTAAATTGTGTATATACTAGCAATTAAGTTTTTCACCTTATTCGTAACTTATATGTATCCTTTATGCCATAAAAAATATATATTGGGCATTATTATATATTGTTATATTATGTTACTATTATTTATTGTTAACAGTTATTGTTATATTAAATTACATTTTATAATGATGAAAGACGCACAGTAATTTTAGTTTGATCATTCGCAAACAAACATCTAATTTCTTCCAATATTGGCAGCAAAAATCAACATGAAATAACATTTCGTTAATTACCATTAATGCACAGAAAAGAGAGTAAACTTGTGTATCCAGTTAAATATACGGTCGATTCTATCATTGTGTCATGCCCATTGATGGTGTTACCTGGGGAAATCTGCCTCCCTCCAGTGATGCCACTGGATCTGCTAGAGAATGTAAAACCTAACAGAAAAAGTTGAATAAATGTGGCATGTATCTTTTCACAATTTAGCCCTGGTGTGATGTGTTACACAAAATAGTGTCTGTTTTAATATTATTGCATAAAAAGTATTGCCGGTATATTCTTCTCATAAATGCCTGTAATTCCTCCCTTGAATCTTAATTTCATTACAAGAATGACAGGAATTACCTCTTAAATAGAAACATTTGTGTTGCATTGTTCATTAGTTAATATTATTTCTATTGTGTTTTGGTCCAACATACCATATTGTGCTTTTTTAGAATTGTTTGGCTGTTCTGTTGTATTTTTGAGTAAGTCGAAACCTTGCCCAACATTCGGTTACCCATTCTTCACTTGTGTTGTACGAGAACAGCTGATATCTTAAGTTACTCCCAAGTGGAACTGCACACACACCAGCCACTGTATGGAGAGGAGTCATACACTAGGGAGACCACGGTGAATGAGTTTCCATAAGTCGTCATGTGCAAAATGAATTTCTATTGCACACATCTGGGGGTAGTAGAGAGGTCTTAGTACATAACATTTGCAAGAGGAACTCATCTCCAGAAACATATCATTTTGATGCTGCTTTGAAGACAAGATGGGCAGTCATTCAGGGAAAAGTGGATAGGTCGAAGTAGACCAACTACATGGCCACCATGATCGCTGGATTTAACGCCTTGCGACGTCTGTGGGGCCACATCAAAAGTCTTGTTTATGAGACTCCTGTAGCATTGGAGGAAGATCTCCGTGCACGTGTACCTGGCTGCAGCGGAAGTGATTCAGTGCACACCAGATGTTTTTGAGCGTATGTATCAGAACAACCTTGGCAGATACACTGTGTGCAACAAAGTTCAGGATCGTCTCATCGAACAGCTCTTGTAGTGCATTCAAGCATGAGCTCAATCACCAAGTTGACCTCCTTGTGGTATCATTAGCATCAGTATGTTGTCTGGTTTTGTGCTCCTTTTTTTTTCCAGCTAAATTCTGCAATTAACATATTACATGCAGCAATCATTTTGCTAAAATAAATTATTGCCATAAATTAATACGTTAGTTATTCAACAATAACAAACAAATTAAAATTCTAAATAACCTTAAATATCTTGGTAAAATTCTCACTTTGAACTGCAATGAAAAATTGTCAATAGAAAGTAGACAATCTTAATTAAAAATAGCTCATTGAATTACTTGGCCAACATACAAGAAGAAATCTCTTTCGATAAATGGTAAATTTCAACATTACTGTTCCGTAGTTAAACCTGAAGCGACTTAACGCCTGTGAAACACTATTTACATGAAACACGAAATCAAGGACAGATCAACTGCAGAACCTTGACAGAAGGATAATCAGAACAATCATTAATAAAATAAAACAGGTAGATGGATAATGGTGATTGTTGCCTAATGCAGTTGTCTACCAGGAAAGTGATTCAACAATAGACATGATGAGAATTGTCTTTTATTGATATTATATGACAATAGACTATTAAAACAACTATTTAACTACTTCTGGAAAAGTAAAACAAAAATAATAGGTTCAGAGAAGTTTTTTTAGATGAGTTGAATATTACAATGCAACAAATTGTAAACAGAGAAGGAAAAAGGATGCTAAAAAACAAACTTACACTAAAAACTAAGCAACAAAAACAATGTTATATCTGATGAAGAAAGAGCAGCCAGAATTAAGTTTTGGGAGAGGAGGAAGATGATGACAGCTAAATTCCCTGTTCATTCTTAGATGACATAAATCTATTTGGTTTGATTTAAGTGCTCCAATGTTGGCGCTATGTAAATAAATAATGTTCTGATTGGACCTTGTCATCAATGTAGCATCGAAATGGTACGTTTCCAGACATGGGTTCTTTATGCAAATGTTACCTACTTAGTCCTCTACAACCCCTAGATGTGTGTATTAGGAATTCAAAAACGCCTTGTATATATTGCATCAAACACAGCGCAGGCATGGAAGCTCTAACATAATATTATTGGAAGTACTGATAATTGTTACAGAAAACAACAGAACTGGGGAAACAAACATTTACAATAAATACCGTATTTCCTTGCATAATCATCGGACCCTACTTTTCAAGTATAATCAATTGATTCATAAAATTTCATCGCATAGCACATTTGTATTTGTGCACTGGTCAATTGCATACGGTGCCACGAGCTTATAACCTGGATTGACTTGTTCAGAAACCGGGTGAGTTAGCCGTGGTCGTTACGGCATGACTGCTGGCAGTCGCTCACATCCGGGAGGCGAGGAGGTTCGAATCCCCCCGCCGGCAACCTTGAAGATGGTCTTCTGTGGTTTCCCATCTTCCTTCCAGGTAAATGCCGGGGTTGGTCCCTAACTATAGGCCACAGCCGCTACCTTCCAACTCCTCGACCTTCCATTCCAACTTTCCTCCCCAACGGTACTTGTAGCTCACCCATTGGGTGTCCGTCTCGAAGCAGCTACAAAAACTGGCGAGCTGAACATGTCCTCGGACACTCCCGGCACTAAAAGCCATAAGCTAAAAAAAAAAAAACTTTTTAGAAGAAAGGAGTCCCTGCCTTCTGTGCTTGTGGACTATGACGCATGCTTTGCGAGCGGTCTGCATCTTCACACAGCTCATTCGTATTTATGCGCCGATTGTTTGTACACGCTGCCGCAAGCTTATAACCTGGCGTAACCTGGTCAGAAGAAAGTAGTCTCGTCTCTGTGCCTGTAGGCTAAACATATGCAACAATTATGCGGGGAAATACTGTATTGAGATCCCTATATGTGTGATTACTGTTGCTCTGTTTATAATGCGAACTGACACCCGACCTGAGATTCTGGAGGGGTATCCTCTGTTGATCCCAGCTGAAGATGAAGTTCTTCCCGCCAGCTACTGAAGCACACAATGCCAGCCGTTGATAAACTGCCCTTGTGGCTACCTTGGCCACCCAATCAGACCAGCGCAACACACACAGGTTCCTAACAAATGAGCAGGGGTAGTCACTCATTATCTCATTTTATAATGTAAGTCCTGGGTCAACTACCCCACGCTAGGTGCTGGGTGTTAAAGCCTGGCATCTTTTACGTTTGCAGGCACAAATAGAGTTTTCATTGGTTCATCAGCACATCAGTGGGATTGGGTCATCGCAATATTCCCTCGTACACAAAACGGCAGCAAAAGTACTCACAGCAATTGGCCATTCATTGTCTGTTACAAGTGACATGGCTTGGCTAAGGGACGAAGGCTTGACTTCAGGAAGCTAAATATTCATAGTAAACGGGTCAGGTTTCAAGATATAGTGCTTTTTGGTTGTGTTTTGGTACTCTTTGAAATCGAGTGTTTTACAGGTGTAATGGAGTATTCTTCAGTAAAATGATGGAAATAAATATTGGTGTTCCTTAAACAATTATATTGTACCCATTTTCACACTGCCAAAACTTCTGTTGCTGTTGCTGTTCACTCTCCTGGAGAAATTCTCAATATTTAATCGTAGAACCTTATCAACTGCACAGCTTGGCATTATACGGTAATTAGCCAATTGTGGCAGTCTAACGGAAAATCCGAAGAGGAAGAAGAAGGTTTCAGATGCTGGATTCCATCAAGATTGATAAATCTTACGAGCTGATGAAACGTGCTGCTGAAGACCGATTTAGGTGGAGACACCGACCCTGAGGACACCTGCCATCAGGCAGATAAACTGATGATGATGATGAGCCAATTGTTGCCATACAAAATGTGACTATAAATGTGGCTGATCATACAAGTGCAGCTGCTAAATTATGATTTATAATCTTTACACTTATTGTATTGCCTGTATTACTCAAGCAACCTGTATAGTCTTAACAGTAGACCTGGCTTCTTGTACAATTACTAGGGCTCTAAAATCACTCATACTACTGACCTTGTTGTTGCAGTACAGGGGTGATGAAATGGTTGATAAACTGCCCTTGTGGCTACCTTGGCCACCCAAGCAGACCAGCGCAACACACACAGGCTCCCCTGAGCAGTTGTAACTGATAAATAAGACTTGAAAATGATCCCTCCGTTGAGATTAGAACCCTAATCTTGTTATTTCCAGATACGCGCATTCAGCTATGACCAAGACTCATTTCTAAGTACAGTAGCTCAAACACACATCCCGGAATGCCTGGCATTTGTGTTCGATCCTGACTGTTATTTTATTTTCAAGTCTCATTCAACAGTTATGGGATGGTTTCTATTTGATGCACGATCAGGTGGGTTAGGTTTAATTTATTATACAACCTCCGTTAATAAATTAAGTCATATTGTCAATACGGACCAAAAATGGCATTTAATATTCCCAAGGAGGGTTACATGTATGAAAAGTTGTGGGCGTGGAAAGATACAGCTACTGCATTAAGAGTGCATTGCTCTCTTGACGAATCTCTTCTATTTCTTTTTTATGGCAAAAAGAAAATTTGCATAATGTTCTTATCGCAAAAAGAAAATTTTCCCGCTTGTGCTGCATTTGCAGGAAAATGATAAAATGTGTATGGTAGGAATCACTTTCTAGTCTGATATTTCTATTGTCACTATCTGCCTTCCATGCATTTACATTCTTCTTTTAGAATGAGTGTTAAAATCTGTACATACTGTATATCAGTCATTTGTTACTTATGTGGTGGTAGTGGTAAATATGAATTGACTCTTTGTGAAATGGATGTTTATTTCTTAGATGTGTGCTTGCTTTGCTGAAGTGTGGTTCCCACTTTGCAGCTCTTTCTTTTAAGTGTTTCTTTGCTGATATCCATGCAAATTTGCTTTACATATGCCTTCTTGAAACACATGTATGTCATGTGTCAAGCCACAGATTGGATAAAGTGCACAATATTCAACAAATCAGGGTAAAGCTCATAAAATATAAATTTCGATCTTTACTTGTGCAGTCTGAGGTTTGTCAAGTTCTGACTGGTTAAGGCTGGATTTTAACCACCTTCTGGTGTGCGGTTAGTGTTCTTGGCTGTTACTCCAGAAGTCTAGGTTTGATTACCGGTTCTACCAAGAAATTTAATTCTGATCTGAGGGCTACAAAGAAGTACACTGTGTGGTAAAACTGAAAGGAGGTGAGTTCGATTTCCACCTAAGCCATCCCGGAAGTGGTTTTCCATTGTTTCCCCACTTCTACTACAGTTAAATGCTGGAATGGTTCCTAACTTAAGGCCACGGCCACTTCCTTCCTAATCCTCATCTGGATTTCAAATTCACACACTTATACAGACATCACAATAATACAGGTTATCAGACAAATTCAACACACTCAAATATACAGGGCTAAAGGTATTACTAGAAATCCATCTTATTTAATTATGGAGTGAGACTATTAATAAATAGACTGCACTTTATTCAGATAGAGCTTGCCAGTATGGATATTTTACCTCCTAATCTAGCTTTATTCAAAGTGGCTGGCCAAGGTGTACTTTATCTGGACAATCCCTAGTTTGTATGGAAGATTTGACAAAACTTAAAACAGTTAAATATAGTTTTAATAAGTACATAATTGTTACATTGGTGGTAAGGACTTTTTGTGAGAATTTAAGAATTTGTCTTTTGCCAACCCACCCCTTGCATTTTCTTTTGATTAAGTCTAAGAATCAAAACATATCGCTTGCAGTGTTGTAGCGTAGTTGGTCCTACTCCTTCTGTGCTGCTACTGAAAACTCAATCGAGAGCGAGATGTAAGGGAATACTTGGTAGTTGTATCTATAAATAAAAGGTCCACTTTTCAATACAACACTATTTTTTACTTATTACATTAATTCATAATTTGATACATGTTTCGGCTTATTGACCTTCTTCAGTCATGTTGTGGCTTAAGATATCTTATTTACAAAAGCAACATTTGTGTCAAACCATTTTTTTAAAACGTACATTTATTGGCTAAAAAATCTATGTGACAGTGAGTGTCATTTGACTAGAAAGTAGATATAAAATTCTTAAAGATGTACTTAAAATCTGGATATCATTCCGCTGTCATAAAACTTGAAGATGATGGTTAAGAAACTTCTGAAATTTTTGTAGTCGCGTGTTTTTGCCGAGTCTCATATTATTTTGAAATAAATATAAAAAATAATAATATTTATAGATAGATATTTCAATACGGGTAAAAATGGTGATCACGACGAAAGTCATAGACATTGGTAGTTGTAAGTAGTGGTACTACTACAATTTGTATTCTGTGCTTAGCTTCTATTTTGAGTTACAAGATATTCAGTTCAGTTCTCATTTCAGTGATTAAGTTGATCATGATAATCATTCTGGACATTCTCAAACATTGTAGTTGCTCCAATACTGAAGCAACTTCAGAGATGCCAATATGAAAATATAATATCAGATGTGTACCACAGTTAGGAACAAAACTGGTTTCATCCTCATTTCATTTGTACATTTTGCTACAATTCTTTTCTATACCATCGTATGTATTTTCATACTGAACTGTAAACTATTCGGTGTTATAAATTCCTTCTGCATTGCAGTTTGCTTGCCTCAAGTCTCGTTAGATGGCATTGTTTCACAGCTTGTTTCTTCTGCCACTTTCAGTGGGTGTTTTTCTAAGTGGGAAGAAAGCAGACAGTAAGTAGTACCCACTTGAGTCTCATGGTAGACAAATGTAGAAAGTCTGTAGACATGAGATATTTTGGACTAACCTTAAAAAGTAGTGGCATAGTTGGGGCAAAGCATCAACTGGGAACAGTCCAAAGAGACAGAGTCTGGGATATCCATTGCCTCTGTTGTTTTCTGTCTGCTCCTGTCCCAACTCCCATCTGGGTGAGGTGCTACTTTCATATCAGTATGTGAGGACAAGCCATTAAATTCCCAGTTTGAATTTCCTGAACTCTAATGTAGTATAGTTCTGTGAAAGGCCATAGTGGCTGCATCCTCAAGGTGTGTGTCTATATTTTGCCCAGAAATAATCTGTACTTGACTGGTGGATAGGTGTTTCCGAGCTTAAAACAATTGACAGTCGGCTTAATTTCCTCGCAATGTTACCAGATAATTGCTCTACCAGCGATTTGATCACTC
The DNA here is from genome assembly GCA_946902985.2 of Meconema thalassinum. Classification (NCBI taxonomy): domain Eukaryota; kingdom Metazoa; phylum Arthropoda; class Insecta; order Orthoptera; family Tettigoniidae; genus Meconema; species Meconema thalassinum. Next base: position 594,113,110 of record OX336388.2, on the reverse strand, counting down.
AATATCATATTTATTTGGCTATAGAACCCCATTGCCCATAGTTCCTCCTTTTTAAGTCAAAATAGACAACATTTAAAATCACTTATAGTACAGTGCGTTCGCTTCCCCCTGCGGCCGGACGATTCCCATGCAAACATTAGAGAGTGACGTGTATGAACGTGCAACCTTATCCTACGCATGTATTGGTATTACTTGAGTACTAACCTTGTCACAGAAGATGTTGAAAGTGGTGTCCAACTGCATTTATGCATTTTTGACATCTTTCGATGAAATTTCCATTTGTTCGCTGAAGTTCTTCCACACACTGCTCTGCATGACTCCTTTTTTACATGCGTGTCATTCATGAACACTCTTTGTTCAAGTGGGAATTTCTCGTAATTTGCCATATAAGTGGATTTTACAATACACCTATGACACGTCTTATACACTGTACTATATTTTATACACTGTAGAGATAAACGAAACGTCTTCTACACTGCACAGGCAAGCATATTATACTGACTTTTATGGAAACCACCATTGTTGCATTACTGCTGCTCGCTCCGCTGGGGTAAATGAACAAATTGCCTGGCCACAGGGGGAAGCTAACACACTGTATCTCCCTTAATTTTTGAATGTCAAAATAGGAAAGTTCTTGGAAATTCATCAAATCCTCGCTTCCATCATCCTACATCTAGCAATGTTGCCTAGCCCAGGCTTCTGTGAAATTCTGTCTAAAAGCACACGATGCAGAAATACTGGTAAAGCCCATCCCTTCCTGGTTCCAGCATGGTTAGACTCCACTGGAATGTAGCCTCGGCGCCAGACTTAACTTCCTCTTCTAAACTGGCCCATTGGATTGGCTGCTTGACTCATACCATACCTTTCTTCTAGAATCCAATCTTAATTGTCTTAAGAGAGGTCTGCTACTAGGTGAAGACAACAACATAACATTCATATAGTTTCACTTCCAGTGCACATAACAGGCCCGTTTTGTGCACACTAACCACATCTTGTGGATGCCGTACCTAGCAGCCAGTCATGAAGCTATTCAAGCATGGGAAATTCATTCTCAATGACATGCAATCTTTTAATAATATAGTGGCTTTCAGGATAAAGGCGGATGACTTTTTTACTAGTTCTTTACAAAAGTGGCTGCAGTTTGAATTCAAATCGGTGAATATGAGATTTTCAGCATGAGAAATCACATTTCTGTAGTTAAGATTTCACATGAAACAGTAGGTCTTGTGCCTTATGATTGCAAGGTTTAAAATCATATGAAATGACAAGCTTACTTGATTGCTTATAATTTCATGCTTCATTGGTTTTCTGTGCATGTGTGATCTTCTTATGCACAAAGACTGAACTTTCCTGTGCTTACATATTTTCAAGCCTGGATTTGCACAGCAGCTGTACCAAGTGGGACCTACTTGCTTGTGAATCATTAATTCATTGTTCAAAGAGTCTTATTTATAAAAATATTTGAAATATATAACATGCTGTTATGTTATTTACTCAAACCTAATGTGCTCTACAATTTCTAAAAGCTTGAAATTATTATTCCTACTTAAAACACATGGTAATTGCTTATTTGGCCTGCTGTAACAGCTATGCCTTGCAGGAATGTAAGTGGCATGGTCTTATGTGATTGTGAACATTGCAGACTGAAGTACAGATGTGCAGAGAGGTTTGTGGTTACAAATAATATCAAGCGGAATGCGAATGTAGAGCATGCGAGTGGACTGTTGACACAAAAGTTAATGACAGTAGTAGGTAAAGTTTGCACTCAAGCCTACTATGCTGTCAGTTCTCATATACATTCTACTTTTGAAGGGACAATTCACATTCATCTGTCAGTGTGAAATATTCTCATATTCTATGACTCCCAACTCTTTACGTTCATTTCTTGAGGACTGTTTATATTGTCGGCTGAATAGTGTTTCAAGATTACTCGAGATATTCATCAGTTCTGTGTCTAGTTTGGTTGCTAGATGATACAAGGTAGTGTATGTGCCAGTAATAGTTTCATGACCTTTGTATGATATATATTTCCCTATGGTTGAAAAAAATAGGTTACCTACATCATATACTGTACCAGTAGGGGACAGGTGGTGCTGGTGTGACGTCAGCTCACACCGCTGTACGTGCTCGCACCGAGGGCGAGTGTAGCGTTTGACGTCACCGCGCTTTGTACGGCTACCGCAGAGGACGAGGAAATAGTTTGAGGCATGCAGGATGCATCAGTGTAGGAAAGACAGGAAACTTATCTGGCATTAATAACACAACGAACTGAACGTCTTAGATGTTGTAATGTTAATGCTCCTTGTTGCAATTACACAATTGATCACAGATTGTAACCAATGACATTTCGGCTCTCTCCTATCAAAAAATACGTAATAAAAGTAGTTAATGTGAAGGACAGTCATGCTATAATGTAAATAGAACTTAACATAGTACCATTTTCCCTGCACATTAGAAAAGAGCCATACAGAACAATACAATGCCGGGGACATTTTCCGACACTTTCTGTTTGGTTTTTCTTGAACTAGTTTATCAATGTTAGGACGTAGTGTCTGGGAAAGTTGTAATCGAAGGCTACATGTATCTGACAAGGTACTTCGAGATTTGGACTTGTTTGGACTTCGGAATTGTTCGCACACATATGTCGAACCGAACATACATAATATCCATGCAGCAAGTGCATACAACCTGTTCGCATTGAGTTCTCTACAGTAGACTGACCCTTCAAGGTCTGTGCGCTCAGCTCCATCGATCTAGGCAACATGGCATTACACAGCTCTTGCCTGATGTCACACGAACTGATAGGCTTGCCCTTCGTTTCCACACGTCACACCGCTTAAAGCTGTCTTCCCTTGTCATATACTAACACATGTGATGCCTCTTTACAGCCTAACTGATATTAGTTCATTAACCGACTTTGGTCATTATGGGTATCTCTTAAGGAACAGAACCATGTATACATACTGTAGGTACAATGTGAACCATTTTAGTGGATTCATTTAGACTTAAAATGAATAAATCACAGACAATGATTAATATTCCTCTCTACCTTGTCAATATCTTATTTTATTGGATTGGATTTCTACTGTATTTATTTATTATAACCTACCTTTTTACTTGCCACCTCAGGGTAGCAGGGCGATGTACTCGCTAAATGAATCACACAAAAGTAAAGTAACTTCACTAAAATATGTTTGATTTATTAATACCTTAACATTGTGATCCGTGAGAAAAGATCTATCTGTATCTCTGACATGTATGAGATACGAGTACCGTAATACATTCAATATATAGCAGCAAAAAATCACTGCCTGGGAAAATGGCTCTGGTGTGGGAAACTCCTTGCAAAAAGGTTGAAGTCTCGATCTACATAATATGTCTCTTCTTAATCAAAATATACTAATGGTTCTTCTCCACTTTCAGATCCTTCCTTTTGGTTGTTACGTCACAATGAACATCATTTTCTTGATCCTATTCACTTCTGTGTTCAGCATGCCTCTATTCATCCTGTTCCTTACATAATTTCTGGCAACTCAATTCCTCTCTCTCCTCACACATTAATTTTCTCCGACTGACATGACAGTCCAAATCTAAATTCCCTCTCGGGTAATCTTCCTCAATATTCGATGATCCACTCTGGCAATCGCAAACACAACTCGAAGCCTTCCTCCTGACTTGTTGGCACTTTGAATCCTTTCCACTTCCAAAAACATATTTCCTTCCTTATTCTTACTAAACGTTCTCTGGGAATCACAACCCTCAATACTTGTCTGTCCACCTGGACGAACCAAATCACAACACTTAATACTTTCCTACTTCTTTCTTTTCTTCTTATTACTACATCTTCCCCAAGCTTTCTAGTAGGTCCAATCTTAGTTCATTGTCAAGGAGATTTGTCAACAACTAGGCCCTATATTAAATGATTAGCCCAAGCATTAAGGCGGCCATTTTGTAACCTCATTTGCTCACATCACACACCACGGCGCTAACACATACAGAATTACTAAATAAATAAAGTTGATACCCATATCCAAAATAAAATAGTGACTATCAGGTGATAATTATACAATAATTATTCCTGTCCTCAATAGAATAATAATAATAATAATAATAATAATAGAAACATCCCACTTAACTGTAATATCAAATATCCAAAACAAGTAATTAGTAATAACATTGCATCTACTTAGCGAATCATCCAAAATGTGATGGCACCACGATATTGATTATAATCACACAACACAAACACATGGATTTTACCCCAATATAATAAAATATGAATAAATGCCCCCAATTAACCGCACAAGGCGAAAACCCAAGGGTGAATAATTTCGGTTACACAACCAATAATTTTCATTCAACAATCATCTCTTAGGAGAAGTGTTGAGTGAAGCATAAGTACTAAGCATCTGTCAGACAATTTGTTTGTAAAATAAACTAAATACATACAGAGCATAGCGACTATCTAAAACTTGAAAGAAACCAAAAGGTGCTTCTTTTTAAATATACCATTTTTATAATTATTGTATTTTGGAAAGTTTTTTTTAAAATATGTATACATGATGTACGTTCAAAATACAGTACAGCCTAAGGCGGAACACAATCGTTCCGGATTAATTTCCATTTTACAAAGGGTTGAATGTTAATAAGACAAAATACACTGCAAGTAAATACTGTATTATCGCATAGGATTACAATGAACTAATCATTTAAAATATAGATCTGTAAATATAAAAAGAAAATAGGTTGTCATGTATTACACTGTATTTTCAACTTGCGTACCAAAAATTTCTGTTTCTCTGTTCGTTTTTTTTGTTTCCACTTGTCTTTCAAAGTGCATTGTCGCGACTTCTTTACAAGACAACAATGTATGATCTCCTTTGCATCCTGCATTAACTCCAGGAGTTCTGGAACATTTTTGGAAGTTGCAAATTCTTGAAGGTCGGTCACAACAGAGTGAACTTCTCCAAAAGTGTGTATTTTTAGCTCCCTTTCGTTGCCATCATCATCTTCGTCATCCATTTCTTCCATGACTTCGCACCTCCTGTTTTTGGCAGCTATATCAACTGCACTTTGAATGTCTTCAGTCGTTAATGTTTTCTAGAACTTTAGTGCAAGTACAGTTGCGCTCAAAATTTAGTACTGTACATAGCTTGTATTATGGTTAAGATAATTCATCTTAGTCAGGTTATTTACGCCTGCAGTTCCGGAATTTCTTTCCGTTTCCGCGTTAGGCAGTTTTCCAGTTTACAGTGTCATTTTACATGGGAAATACCTCCGTTCCAAATTTTGTTTTCCATTTCTCAAGGTTTCCAGTATAAAGCGTCCGGTTTAGGCAGGTTTTACTGTATAAATATCTTGTATGTGTGTAAAGTTCAAAAATTGTACCAATATTTTTATGTTTACACTCTTGTTCTTCGGATAATTAGCTGAGGAAGAAACTTTAGAGTTTCGAAACAAGACTAGTTAAATCCAATAAAATAAGGAAAATAATATTAATCATTTATCCAGAACCGTGTAACCAATATAACCGAAACTGATCCTCATGGATCAAGGCTGGGTAACTACAACCACTAATTACGCAGTATTATCTCTGCAGAGAAAACCTTAGTTAATATGAAAGGAAATCTGACATAACAAACTGCTATAAAATGACTGCAGTAGATATAATCCCTACAGATTAAATTGATTGCCATTCTAGTAGCGAGCTGCACTGCAATCTCCGTTGATGAGTTAGTTAGTTGTTGTTGTTTTAAGGGGCGGAACTAGGAGGTCATCTGCCCCTTCCGTTGATGAGTTCTCAACCATTTAGTCGCTCGTTAATGTTTTACTCTTCATGGAACCTCACTTGCTGGCTGTTCAATGCATAATGGAACAACTATGTATGTAAGATAAGTGAATTCCTGGATTAATTATGAATTTTAATATAAAAATATATTAATGAATTAGTGTCTAATAATCCAACTTCAATGAGCATGAGAAGATGTTAGCTTGTATGTAGAGGTAAGAATATAGACAGTATCGTTATTTTGGGTTACAGCAGAACCATTCTCCAGCTAGAGGAAAACCCTCTTGAGGAGAGTGCCAGTTACTTATTAATGAGACAGTCAGATTTATTCCTAATTTTAGAGTACCAAAAGCATAAGTTTAGTTAGAACATTCATAGCAAGAACCAGGATTTTAAGGAATCCTTTTTTTTTTCCCGTTGGTTAGATACAGCAAGTTATATGGAGTAGTTTTTTAGAGGTTATTGTGTTTCGTTACATTAAGATATGGTAGGGCCAAATATAGTTTTGCCCTTTTTCTTGTGTGCGTATTTTAAGTCTTTTATCCCTGGAGTAGGTCATGGCCTCTATCTTCAAGACTTTATTTATAGAAGCGACATGCCATTGGTAACTCATTCCTTCACTTTCTTTCTAACCTAGATAGTGGGACACGTCGGCTGGTTAGTATTACACTGTCACCGCGGCTCTGCTAAGAAACTTAATTCTGGTCTGAGGGCTGGAATAGGTGAGGCAAATCTGAGAAGAGATAGGTTTGATTCCTACCTCAGCCATCTTGAAAGTGGTTTTCTACTTCTACTCCAGGCAAATACCATGTTTATTATTGTATTTTATTATTGTTGCCTTTATTGTGGCGAAGTTAGGGCTCTTGGCACACTCTTACCCTTAACCACGCACAATGCAACTTAATACAAGTAAATATTCATATCTGTATAAGGCCACAGCCGCCTTCTATCCTTATCCTACCTTAATTACAAATACACACACTAGGACAGACATCACAGTGACACAGGTTATCAGACAAATTCTACATACACCAAAGTACACGGGGCTACATGACCACACTGTCGCAAAGCCCCTAAAGGAATCACCAACAACAACAAACATTAGTATTACATCTTGACCTAGTAACTTCAAAGCTACATCATATAATAATATTATTGTTAATATATTGCATTAAAATATAGTACAGAGAATTTACAAAAATCTAAGCAATATGTTTGTAAGACAAGACAGCATCTACTGAAAATCTCATTCCCCTTAAATACTGGATATCCTGGATTAGAAACATTATCTTACTCTTGATATAAATCCCTCCACAAGAGCATGTTTTATGTGGGAGAAAAATGTATCTATGATGAAACGATTCTCTCCGATAGATGGCTATGACATTTGAGAACTTGAAACACCATCATGGTTTAATATGTAGCCAAGATAGAACAGGAGTATAAAGTGCGGTATATCAATGCTCTATTCATTCATCATCTTGCACAGTTTCCAGCCACTGGCCGGGTCTGTTTGGAACACAAGCCTCTCCAACGTCTTCTGTCTTCCCACCATCTCTCAGCCTCCACCCTTGTCCAGTCTTCTCCTCTCTTCTTCACGCTTTCTTCCACCCCCTTCAGCCACCTGTCTCTCGGTCTTCCCCTCGGTCTCTTCCCTTCCCACTTCGTCTCATGTACTCTCCTGGGTATCCTCTTCTCCTCCATTCGTTTTACATGTCCATACCATCTAAGTCTAGATTTCTCTATACCATCTTGTAATGGTTCCTCCTTCATTAATTCTCTGGTCCTCTCATTTCTTATTCTGTCCATCTTTGTAGCTCCAATACTGCTTCTCAAGAACCTCATCTCACTGGCCTGTATTTTGCTCTTCTCCCTTCCTTTCATAACCCAGGTCTCCGAGGCATACGTCAGGATAGGGACATAGTACGTCCGATATATGATCTTTTTGCTGTTCTGAGGGACATCCTTGCTCCATAACATGCTTCTCACACTCCTCCGAAATGCTTCTGCCTGCCTCCCCCGCTCATTTATTTCTCTATCGTTTCTTCCATTATCTTGTATCAGGCTTCCCAGATACTTGAAACTCTCCACTTTCTTCAGCTGTTCCCCACCAATTGTTATTCCCGTTGTGGTTCTTTCCTTCTTCCTTGTTGTGTTCACCATCTCACTCTTACTTATGCTAAATTTCATCCCATATCCTTGTATTATTCCTTCCCACACGTCCAACTGTTCCTGTACCTCCTCCTCCTTGTTTCCCCAAATCATCAAATCATCTGCAAACACCATTGCTTTCATCTTTCCGTCCCCAATTACTTGTGCCACTCGGGTCATTATGTCATCCATCACCACAATGAAAAGTAACGGTGACAGTGCACTTCCTTGTTTCAGGCCGTTTCTTTGTTCCAACCAGTCAGATCTCTCTCCTCCCACTTTCACACAGCTCACGCTTCCCTTGTACATCTCCTTTATCCTCTTTATAGTCCATTTCTCTACTCCTCTATCCTCCAGGGACTTCCACACTTTGTTTCTGCATACACTGTCATATGCTTTCTCAATGTCCAGGAAGGCCATCAGTAGATCTGTTCCATACTCATAGTGCTGTTCTTGTAACTGCCTTACAGCAAAAATCAAATCCACTGTGGACCTTCCTGCTCTGAAGCCATGTTGTTCTTCCCTCATCCCTCCTTCTATCCTTGTCCTAATTCTCTTTTCCAAAACTTTCTCGAAGATCTTTGCACAATGACTCATCAGTGTTATTCCCCGATAGTTTCTGCAATCTGTTCTACTACCTTTCTTGAAGATCGGGACAATGATTCCTTTTTTCCAGTCCTCTGGGGTCTTCCTTTCCTTCCATGCTGTCCTCATCACTCGGTACAGCCACTGTATCCCCACCTCTCCTGCTGCTCTCACCATCTCCACACTCAACTCATCCACACCCGGTGCCTTCCCTCCTTTCATCTTGTTCACTGCATCTTCCACTTCTTTCCATGTTAAGTCCTTTTCTGTTTGCAGTTCATCTTCCACTTCCCCGATTTCTTCCTCCTCACCATCTTTTCCATTTGGGTTCAGAAGTTCTTCAAAATATTCTTTCCACATTTTCTTCAGTTCTTCCCTAATTTTTAAATGTCTTGCATTTCAAGAGCCTATTTCGACTAAAATAAATAAACTTTCAGGTTCAGTTCATATTGTATTATTACTTATGCTCCTCATGATCAGTGGCTCCTTTACTAGCTTGTTGCTAAACATCCAGCTTTTCTTTCCATGACATTAAGGAAATAATGTCCTTCAGTGTTATTTGCTTATTCCTTTTTGTTGTGTGGTTGGCAATTTTTGTTGCGCTTCTATGTTGTGTGCGTGCGCGCTTCTATGTTGTTTGGAATAATTGCGTGTTATTAGAGATAGACGTGTGCTTAGTGTTGTGCGTTGAGGTTTGGATTTTCTTAACTTAATGGGTGTGGAAAGTGGCATTATTTTTTTCCAAATTAGTTTGGACCTTGTTTTGATTTGAAAGTGTGCAGGAATCAAATTCATCATTGAAGCAGAGCAAGTTCAGCAGTTCACTCGAGAACCTTGTATCGTTAGGTCGTTTCGCGGTACCCCAGGCCTGGACTCAGCAACACCAGCGTAGCAGGTGAGAAGGAACGTCAAATGTATTGCCTTCGTTTGTCACAGCTATGCACAGAAAAATCTTCCCCGCACTCACGAACGTGTTGCAACTTATGTGCATCGTCTATGCTGTGTATTAACTTATAGTGTTAGAAGATTACACAATTTGACTTTGTTACTTAAGTTATACCTGTTTTAAATAGAACCTGTCAAGGTATCCTTCCCTTCTTTTGCATATTAATTTCATTCTGGTACATGTTTTTAAAAACATGACTAGATAGTGGCAGTAAAGCTCTCATTTGCTGTGCCCAGGGTAGTGCAATTGAATCGCAGCTATGTTATTTGGCATTTGCGGGTGTCTAAATGTGAGAGATCCATACCAGTAGATTATAAATCCCCCTCGGGACAAAATACTGGCATCCCAACATCTCTAAGGCCACAGTAGTTAAAAGTGACTTAAGACCTGTAACGTTTAAAAACATTATTATTAACTTGGACTGGCTGATTAACCGTCCTCCGAAGGGATAAAAATGAATTTTGCATAGTTATTAACGTTACTCAAGAAACACCATGAGGTACTTCATCTTTCAAGTGAAAGAAAAAGTTCTGCTGTGAGAAGTGTGTGTATGGGTGAGAATATACAGCCGGCGTCGGAAAACGCATTAGAAACCTGTTCAGTGTGTGGTGCATGACCGTCTCGGCTATTGAAATCAACATAACAATATTCCTATGTTCTAAGTATAAAAACTACTGTATGTTCATGCAAAATTTGAGCTTAATCAGTTGAGTAGTTTTTGTGTGAACGAGTAACAGAGAGACACCACTAGGTATTGGTATAGATAGAAGTGACATGTGACAATAGCTCCTCTTAAAGCAATTATATCTGAGAGGTAAAACTGAAAAATGAGACCACCTGTAGGACTTGGACCTAAATCGCCTGCCTTCTTGCAGATATGCTTTCAAGTCGAACCACTGTGATCCATGCCCAAGGATGAAGTGGGTTAGCAATAAATTGTGTACCTAGTCTTGCCATAAGTTCTGTTACAGAGTTACAAAACTGTAGCATGCCGAGCTTCTATGCCTAAGATCACGGGTTCAAACCAGGCCGAAGTTGGCGTTAAAAATCCCTCAGTATGACTTCCTTCGGAGGGGAAGTAAAGCCGGCGGTCCCATGTCATAGATTTATGGCATGATAAAGAACCTTCCACTAACTACACTTATGGAAGCTAAAATTTGTTAGTTTGATGACGCTATATTAGTTCCAACGTTCGCCACCAGGTGCTGGCTGCGATGGCATCTGGTAGCCAAGTCCACAGCTAGGTGTCGTGGATGGTGGCATTTGGTAGCAAAATTAGGAATTACCTGATAAATTGATCGCTTGCGGTCTTTACCTTAATCACAGATAACACACACTAATACAGCCATCACAATTAACATCGGTTCGGTTATCAGACAGATTCTACACACACCCAAAGTATACGGGGCTACATGACCGCGTTGTCGCAGCCCCTAAACTAAGGAACCAACCATCCATTAAAAAACTAGACTAGATTTTTAATATTGTAACTTTCAGTCGGTGAACACAAAAAAATTACAATTACTGGTATTTGTGGGGGGGGGAAATGAAATAAAGTACATATGATTAAGATAAACAGTATTATTTATACTGAGTCATCAATTTAATTCTCCCCTCCAATTCCAATCAAGGCACGCCAAGCTCTCGCACTGACACCCGCTCGGGCGATCGCTGGCCCGTAAAAAGTGCGCAACTTCTCTCCGCTACTTTGCGTCAACATACAGTCGTTTAATAGCAATTTCTAGTGAAAATATTTATCTACAAACTAACTTGGTTTTACAGGAAATGTTCAAAGGTTGTCAGTCAGCTCACAAGTATGCCTGGCACCTCGTAAACAAGTTTCCAGACAAACGGTGAATTTCTCCATGGGTGATGTTGGAGCGGAACTTTTTTTACAAAATTCGTATCGTGTGTCTATATGGAGGACGGATACCAGGAAATTTCCGAATGAATCGAAAATGGCACTCGCTAACAGAAGAATACTTAGCATAACAAAGCACAATGAATACACTGTGGTGTATAGAAAACATCACTTCGCATAACAAAGCACAATGAATACATGTTGTTGTATACAAGACATCACTTTAAGGCAATATATAAATTGTAAAATTGCCCTGAGACTGCACTGTATGTTAGGTCAATTCAACTAGCACTTCACAAACTTAAGACACCGGATAAACTGACAGCTTATTGCAACATTGCCATTCTCAGCGCACGTGTTCATTGGAGAGATAAGGCTGCACCTGCCAAGGTCACCTTTACCGACCAAGCGGCGCATACAGGGCGAATTTAAAATGATGACCCTGTATATAGCAACACGCCCTGACTTCGCCTGGTATCTTTAACGGTTTACTACGACGTATATCAGTTTCCTCTCTCGGCATGATGGGTTAAAATCACTGACTGGACTATTAATTATACTATCATGGAAATACCATGTGCAACGAATTCTTGTCAGATGTAATTTAAGAATGACAAGGCGCATGAAACACGACCTAAACTTGACTGTGTATTCTGAGGAACGAAGGGTGAAACGGGAGGATAGGCTTGCTCGCTAGCTAGTAATTGAATGGAGTTGTAGGAAGAAATGAAAACGTAATAACAACACTTGTAGTGGGCGATGTGGGACATATTCTGTAAAACCTTTCATGCTGAACAATTCTTGCACTATAGATATTTTTAATGGTTTACCCAGCATAAGCTTAAAAGGCGCACTGACGGTAGTTTTTTTTCAACTCGATTCACTGAAATCGTTACTGCTCGGCTTCCTTTGGTCATAAATAAATTATTTTCTACAGAAACCTTCCGCGAGAAATCCTTAACAGAATGGTTAAAACCACATCAAAATCCATCCAGTGGTTCTCGAGATTACCTGGAATATCCAAGAATCGGGGACTTAGTTTTAAAATAAGTAGAGTTCTGAATTTATAGACATAGAAATCCTGAGAGAATGCCGAGTGTGTTTGAAATTGTGTTTCCTGCTTGAAAAATCGGCAACTGAAGTTTACCAAATGCTTCAACAGACTTTCAAGGAGGATGCTATGAGCCGCACACAAGTTTTTGAGTGATTGGGCACTTTAAACGTGGTGAGATGACTTTGGTCCAACGTCCAACGCTGTGGTGATAGGCAACCTCTTCAACACTTGAGCAATGCAGAGATAAACACACCTACCATAATGCAGTCAAGACAGGCATGTTGAAGAAGTTGCCTATCACCATGGCATTCTTTTAACCCTTTTAGTGCCAAGCCATTTCCTGAAATACTTGCCAAGAATGCCAAGCCATTTTCAATGGTCATGCGAATTATTCGAAAAGAAATCATAAATACCACATTTCTAATGTTAGAATCATTATTTTTGCTTTGCATTATAACCAATACCTCATTCTTTAATACATTATGTTCATAAAAGTAAATACGGCATCTAAAGCTTTTTAATTGAGGTCATTCTGATAATTGATCAATTTTTCAATTTTTTGTTTTTGTTGTAAAAAGTCAGTTTTGAGCCTAAATTAAGGACACCTAAGAGTCATATTTGAAGAAACGCTACGTTTCCAGCTGTAGAAAGTTCTTAGATACATCTGTAGGCAGAAAACTTCAACAAGAAGAAAACAACTGCACCGCAATTTTGGCAGGAACGGGCGTGATTGGGGAGCACAAAGGGAGGGCTTGAATACAACTCAAACCTATCGTGTAACGGACTTCGAAGGAAAAAAGTAAACACCGCACAGGCAAGCTTGAAACCTCACCTTTCCAACAGTATGAAATAATCACGGACATATGCCTACAGAAATCTACAAATATAAGATAAACAGCGCGCCGATTGAATCGGCTTTGGCACTTTTGGCGCGAACAGCAAGAGCCGATCTGATCGGCGCGTGGCACTGAAAGGGTTAAATCTGCCATAGTAACTTCTTAGGTGGAACACGAGAACAGTAAGAAACAACACTAAGATCAAACTGTCACATGCAAACTGACGCCATCTGGAGAGTTGTTTCGTAAAGGTCTCTATTAGCCCCATCTAGTGGTAGAACTCTCTACTACGTCCACAATGGCAGTGCGCTCTCAGTCCGGTTTCTTTTGGGTCCACCCTACTGTTTGGCAATGCAGATCCAGAATGAATCGAAACACTCCTATATACCTCATATCATATCTCATTTATTTAGGCCGATCACCAAGATGTTAAACCCCCTTAAAACAATCCTCTCATTTATAACATTTTGACCATAGAGCAGTGGTGTCCAAGTACACTCGCCGACACAGAAAATGAGCGGTCTGAAAATTCAGAAGTCCAGCTGTGTACAGTAATGATCATTGACTTCGCGTGGGGGGAATTGAGACAGTGCATCAATGACATTTTCTTTGAATCTTTATAATTCACACTGTCTGACTCACTGGTGATGCTAAGCTTAGCTTTTTGGTGTCATTTCCTTATTCTACACATTATTCTTGCTTTTATGGGATAGGGGTTTATGAGTTTCTGTCTGATGAATGGCCAGATGCCCTTCCTGACCCCAACTTCTTCAGAGGAGTTAATGAGAGATTGAATTAAGATGAATTAAACTGGATGAGAAATTATAAGGAAGCAGTCAACAATGGAGTTCGTACCCACTCTTCTTCCAAGTTCATGTGTGCATCTTCCTCGGTCGGTGTGAAATATCCTGTATTTGCCTGGCATAAATCCAAGTCACAATTATGTCTATTATGTATCAGAATCCTTGGCTAATCAAAATAAAAAATAAATTGTGATTTTTCCCACTCATTTCACAACAGGCTTTGTTAATGGTTGAAGTGATTATTTCACATTGCACAATACTGCTTGCTTGTTTGCATTTTGTCTGAAGTTACTGAAATATAAAAGTGGATTTGATGGCACCATGATTCATTTAGGGACTCGGGATATTACATCCGCTGTATGTGCTTGCGAGTCTGATAAGTGGTAACCTACACTACTGTAGTGTCTGTAGAAATATGTGTAATTGTAATTATTTAGATCTAGGATTGAGGTAAGTGCCCTGGGACTTGAGAAAGCTGCTATCTGCGCTTTCACCTACGAATGGAAACACCCAGCGGAAATCCACTTCAGATGTTCTCCGAGACGGTTCGACTCACTTGTAGCCTCACAGAACGCTTCTTAGCATGCATGGCTATGAAAGCTGGTGTCAAGTTACACCATATTCAGTATCACCCTGTGTTTCAGACTGCTGTTAATCAGAATTAATGGACATTGAAAACCTGAGAGAATGTAGAATAAATTTAACAGTATACTGTAAATTCACCGTTAACTTCACATACTGTGGCACCTGAAATATAAAAAGTATAGTAGCTCTTGAAGCCATTTTTCAGTGTTGCCTTAGTAAACAAAAGTTTGATACTCTGCAGTCGGTCAACACGATTGTACCCTCTTGAGATGGGTAATTCCATAATCCTGAAAAAAATTACATTATTATTTATTTATTAATCTCATGTAATTTTTTTCAGGATTGGGAAATAACCCTTCTCAATTGGGTACAATTGTGTTTACCGACTGAAAAGCATCAAACTTGTATCTACAGCAGCTCTGAGAATCGAGTAACAGTTTCAGTTGACAGGAGAGGAAAAGAAAAACTGGGATGTATATGCCTAAAGTATTATTCAGTGCATTAAATTTATTCTTTGAACACCTGAGTGTCTAGCAACCAACTGTACCTAGGTATACCACGGCAAAAAGGTTTCAAATTGAATGAGCTGAAGAATGAAACATGAAGATACACTGTTTAGCCCTTTCAGTCCCAAGCTTTTTTTTTTTTTTGTATGGTGGCAACACAATATTGTGGGTACATACAGTATCGTTTCTTTTATTTTTTTTTATGTCTTTCTTGAATTCGCTTTTGGGCTCCAGACCGACCTGCATAGATTGTATGGGTTATTAGCTACTTGGAACTCCAATAAAAACTCCTTTTGTATTCCTTAAAGTTGTGAGATCTGTTTGCTTTTAATCTATGTACAACATGGCTGCCAGCAACCTCCGACCTCAAGGTAAATATTAGTCATTGGATTCGTTATTACTGTAGCAGCAAATTAATTGGCAGGATGCAATATAAATACCAAAATATAACATTTTTATATGTTATTTCACATATACAGGGTGATTCGTTTGCTGGAGCGGGACGGGCAACCGGCTGCCGGGATCCCGCGCCTCCGCCAGCCAACCGAGCTCGCACCACGGATTGTGCGCAGGTGGAAACTGTAACAAAGTGCATTAATTAATAGTAAATTCACCAGCAAATCATGACTAAAGAACTTACCTTTCCACAGAAGATGCTGAAAATGCTCTCCTTCAACTTACAGACAGGTGTTGTACCGTGTAAATAAATTAGCGTTTACACGTTGTAATTCCCTTCTGTTGTGAGGGATATCTGCTGCCATATGTTGTTGTCCTGCTCCACTAGAGTGCGGGTAATTGATCTGTAGACTTTGAATGTTAAATTAACCCACAATTGAACAGCAAACAGGCTTAGGTCCGTGCTTCGATTAATTACAGTAAACACGCAAGGGGTGGAGAGGGGCAGGAGTAGCGACATAAAATAACGATGTCTGTCAGCTGAAGGAGAACATTTTTAGTATCTTCTATGAAAAGATAAGTTCTAACCTTTAACTGGTGACGTGAGGTCATCCAGATTCCCAAGATATAAAGAAACGTCTGTGCTTCTTTAATTAAATCTTGCTGCGGTTGTTTATGCTACCTTCTTATCTGTGCGCTGACACTACACACCCTCGTTGATGAAAGTTTAGTGACTTAATGGACTTTAATGACCCTGGTTAGCTCGCATCCACCTTGCGCAACACCGCGGCACAAGCTCGGTTGGCTGGGGGAAGGCGCGCGCACCCAGCAGCCGGCTGCGGTCTCGCTCCCGCTCCAGCAAAAGAATCTCACTGTATAATGCTCATACGAATCTAATTACTGATATTTAGCTCGAGGTCAGTGGTTGCTGGGAGCCATGTTATCCATACGTTAGAAGCAAACAGATCTCGCAACTTCATGGAATACAAAAGGAGTTTCAGGGCCACAATATGGCCAGGGATTTAAAGGGATATTTAATGCGTATTATACTGTATGTATATTAGGTTGTGTGATGCACAAATATCGCATCAAATCTTAAAGAAAATGAGATGCTTCTAAAAATTGATCCAGCTAGTTCGAATTGATGAGCCCAATGAATGGTACATTGGGGAAAAATGCTGGAAAACCAGTTCGAACTAGCCAGATCACTTTTTTGAAGTATTTAAATTTTTCAAAATTTGATGCGCTATCATTAAATTCATTTGGAGTAGGCCTACAAACATCCTGGAAGCTGCGGGAAACAATTTCATTTCAACATGCACAAATTGTGCAAACCATGTAGGCGAAAGACCAAGTGGGACTGGAACCTGCGACCTGGGGCTCTTTGTGTGACCACTCAGTTATTGGGGGACACTTTTAATTCTATGATGTTGGCCTGCACCAGCCTATCATACCGTGATTGTTGTCCACTGAAGACCATCTATATATTCCAAAAGATGTATTTTCATGGCAGCAATGGTGAGAAATGAAGGCTTAAAAATATTGCATCATATATTGCACAAATAGTGCCTCATTTTTCATAAATTCTGATGTGAAAATTGAATCCTTGGAATTTAAAACTAAAATATGTTCCCCATCCCTAGGTCTTGAAAGCAAGACCTCCCAGTTTCTATGTGGATGTACTACCAATTACCGGTAGGCTAGAACTTGCGTGTTCCAGTTGGTGCTGCAAGACAAGTTATTACAGCACATCCAGCCAGATATCCTGTGGTCACATGAGTGACAAGCATTTTGGTTTAGAATTTACGGTAAGCCATGGATTGTTGCTTGAGCTAACATCTGAAGGACTACCGTACCTTTCTTTTTAAATATATTTCACCGCCTGCAAGTTCTACAAATGTTGCTTCTGTGTGGTGTTCAATGTGTGTTGTGATCTTTCTTCTGATGTGTTGTTTGAGAGTAAAGAATTGAAAGGAATTGTGCATCTATCCAGATGATACTAAACAATGTGTGTTACGTTTAGCTCATCGCCAGATAGCCTGACGATGGAACGCAGCGACAGTAAATCTCCTGGCAGCAACGTGTCTCCCTCGGGCTTATACAAGGTGGTGGTTCCTCTTCTGCGGTGTGAAACGGCTGATGTGAGGGATGCTGCCGTCCACGCTCTGGGAAAAGTCAATCCTGATGCTCTCAAGTGAGTTGAAATTACTGTGCTTCGTATGTCTCAGTTATCTGTGCTCAATGTTATGGAATAGAATACTAGCACAGTCAGATGGAATTTCAGGGTATTTAAACAAATGAAACCATGTTGGTCGAGTTAGAGGTTAGCCTGAAACAGGTGAGAGCCATAAGAGCAGACAAAGGAAGTAACAAAATACGGGCAAAACGGTTACTTTTTCAATATTTTCAACTTGTAATAAGTACATTCTCAATGGACTTATTAACCTACTTTCGATTTTTGCAAAAAATTAAAGTATATAATATCGTATGGCCTCGGGTGCCGGGTGCAAGCTTTGTTATTTGACACCCAGAGGGTAGCTTGCATGTCAAATTTCGTTGTTCCTTGGAGCACACTGAAAGTCTAAGCTCCTTGAACACTATAGCGCTTTCTAGTAGAGAAATGAGAAACTTTGTGTTGGCGGAAACTCCAGAGATTAATTTTGCCATTATGAACACGGCCTATTGAATTCAAATGGGTTCTTTAACATGCCAACATCGTATGACATGGGAGTCGTAATTTTTGCCGGCTTTCAACAATCAATTAAGTGTAACTCTTCTTCGAATTTCAACAATCACTTACTGCGGGCAGGAGCGAACTTGCAATCTTGCATGATAACTGTTAATAAAGTAAGCTTTTCAGTCGGTCAACACGAATACCTCCTGCATAAAGAGAGTGTTGGTTTGTAGGGTATGTAAATACTTGTTTCCGCGTATTGTAATTGGGCACAATCATGGCCGACTATACGGAAGGCCGCGGCGTTCGACCTTGCAACGCTGCACTTCTCTCTCCTAGGATGGCCAGCTCTTGGCGCGTGTTTTCCGCCACGAAAACAAATTGAAATAACGAAATAATAAATTTGTTCTTTTCAACATTAAAATAAAAGGATTGTCAAGAGTGAGTATGGCTTACTTGGAGCAACATAAACAATTTGCTTTCAATATTTATTTGACATTTACAAAATATAAAACAGGTTGGCCTCTAACAAAGAATAGCAAGTTTTCTGTGATTACTATGGCAAGTTACCCATTCATTCCTCAACTTCCTGTAATTATTTAACAAAATGTTACTCATTGTTAAGACAATACTTGTAACTATTGTCATAACATTACATCCACAGGTACAAGTTTTCTCGGCAATTTCTGACAATTCAATATCTGATAAAATAACCGAGTTGACTAAGATGTTGAATTACTTGGCGTTGATTTTAAAAATTGTTTCTCAAACTTATCAGCAATTAGTGCCTGCGTAATTCCAACAACATGTTTACACCCTGATAAAATAAAATCTGCAGGAACTGAAAGTCCGCCCCAATTTATTTGATTGAAGTAGCTGTCATTTATCTTTCCTTTATTTCTAAGCAAAGCCAAACATTCTTCATATTTTATTCTTGAACATTGCTTGAACGATATGTAACCACAGGCGTATATCAAACCTGACTCATCGAATTGTATGTTTTCAGTGTACTTGTCTTCTAAAATACTGTAAAAGGGATCGTCAACAGTAGCTAACCGGGTGAGTTAGCCGAGGTCGTTGCGGCATGACTGTTGGCAGTCGCTCACATCCGGGAGGCGAGGAGGTTCGAATCCCCCCGCCGGCAACCTTGAAGATGGTCTTCTGTGGTTTCCCATCTTCCTTCCAGGCAAATGCCGGGGTTGGTCCCTAACTATAGGCCACAGCCGCTACCTTCCAACTCCTCGACCCTCCCATCCAACATTCCTTCCCAACGGTACTTGTAGCTCACCCATTGGGTGTCCGTCTCAAAGCAGCTACAAAACTGGCGAGCCGAACATGTCCTCGGACACTCCCGGCACTAAAAGCCATACGCAAAAAAAAAAAAAAAAACAGTAGCTGACGAAAGGCTGCTTGTTGTACTTTCTCCCGAATTTGTATCAGAAGAGGACATTATCATTTCTTTCGAAAAAGTAACTGCTCCATACCTGGCTGAATGAAGGCCAAGTACACTTTTCAACCTTATTTTCAATTCGGCCTCCTTTACCTGAGTAACTGATATATTATAATTGCCGCCTGTTAGTTGGCTGTACTGCCCAAAACCTGGATTCTAATTGGTCACTCTGAAATTTGCCAGTTAGCACATGTGAGGGGTTCACATTCTGTAGAGCTTAAATAATAATCTCACGTAATACATGGGTTGTTACATACAAAGCGTTGTAAGTTTCATTGGTTAAACAACTCTTTTTTGAGGAATCATTTTCATCGTTCTTTTTCCACGTGGCCAACCATTGGACGAATGCCTTTAGGAAAGCCAACCTTTTGTCTTCGGGACTTTTGAAAGGCATTTGAAGACTATTACGTTTAACAACATGGGTGATAGGTAGGGACCTGAAAAAATCGCATTTGCGATAAATGCGAATTTTTAAATTTCGTACAGAATCCAAGCCTACATTAATTTTAATGTGGAAAGGAACAATTTTTAAGCGTAAATCAAAGTGCAACAAAATGCGAATTGTGACCCAAAATGTGAAAATACCGAATAAGTGCGATTTTATAGCAAAATTACTTTAAATCTGCTAATTTATTTGCGAATTTGTTTATTAAACAGAAGAAAATATTCAGTAGGTGGCCTAATCGCTCGCTAGCGATACCTCATCTCGGAATCGCAGTGTGCTACGCATATTGGTCGATATAACAATCGATTTCTGTATCGATACGAACTTTCGACTATCAATAACTTATTCAGACAGCTGACGAACAAAACTCGTTTGTGTACTTGGCGCATCGTGGCGACTGGTGGTTTGTCGAACACGTGGACTTCGCTAAACGGAAAAGTTTTCGGCTTGCCGCTTGAATAGTAACCTTATTTTTTTGCAACCTTCAAGCACTTCAGGTTCAAAGTTTTTTTTTTTTCTAGAAATGGTACGTACTGCTGTAACTGCTCATGAAAGAGCACAGCAGTATGCTAATGATGGCTTTTATTGTTCCGACTCTGCAACAGTACTCTGTCCGCCCTAGTAACTCCCCTCACAGCCACACAGAGCTAACATTCAGCCTGCTTCTAGCATCTAGGGCACAGTCAGCTATCGCAACGTGCCGTACTTAGTTTAATGTAAGAAACAGTGTAGACAGTGAGTGTTTTATTGCACTACCATACAGTCGTTGCAGACAGCAGATGTAACTTGAAAGAGTGCAAGTCAGACTTATTTACAATACATTCAATTTTCTGTAGGCCTAAAATGTAAGTCAAAACAAATTTGTCGCCAATGAAGTCATATAGTCGATAAGAATCCAGAAAAAAATAGATGCTAATTTTCCTAAAATAGATGCTAAAGAGGGAAAAAATAAATGCTAATTTAAAGGAAAATTGATGCTAAATTTTCAGGTCCCTAGTGATAGGCCACTTAATATTAACAGTGGACCACCATATTAGGATTACTCTGACAAAAAAAAAAAGCAGTACCTTTATAACAATACTTGTTTAGGGCAGAAACTGTAGATTCGTGAAACACGTTTGTAACCAAAGAAACCCTTTGGCGCTCAAGTGAATTTGGATAAACACTTTTAAATGTTAACAATGGTGCAGACTTAATAAGTAAATCGGACTCTTTTTTGTAGATCGCTCTTATGTCACTAAATGATGCATGAGTTACCTCTTTAAAATCAGGGTTACAGTCAACTGAACGTAAAACATTTGAAAATGAGTCTAAATCTTCCCATACAGGAATAATAAATGTCACTTAAATTCAGCCAGTTATTTCGTATATTTTTAATACATGGACTTACTTACTTACTTAATTCCTGCCGCTCCTTCCGGAGCATAGGGCCTTGGCGAAATTTCTCCACGCAGTACGGTTCCTGGCCATTCTCTTCACTTGACTCCAGTTCTTGTCCACCTCTGCAATTTCATTTTCGATCGTCCTCTTCCAGGTCTTCTTAGGCCGACCTCGCTTCCTGGCACCTTGAGGATTCCAGTCTAGCGCCGCCCTCTCAACAGCTCCGTCCGGCTTCCTTAGTGTGTGACCGATCCAGCGCCATTTCCTCTCCTTGATCTGGATGCTAATCGGTTGTTGATTGGTGATGGTCCAAAGATCTTCATTTGAGATTATGTCCAGCCACCTCACATTCATGATGCGACGCAGACATCTGTTAATGAACACCTGTAGCTGGTTGTTGATCGGTTTTGTGACTCTCCATGTTTCACAGCCATAGAGAAGAATCGACTTTACGTTGCTATTGAAAAGGCGGAGCTTGGTCTTCCTGGAAATGTTTCTATTTCTCCAGATGGGGTAGAGCTGGACAAAGGCACCATTTGCCTTCCTGATACGGCTTCGAACATCTTCCTCTGATCCCCCATCATTTGTGACTATACTCCCAAGGTAGAGGAAGGACTCAACTCGCTCAATTTCCTTTCCGTTGACTGTCAAGCTAGTCATGACGTCAGAATTTATCCTCATCTCTTTGGTCTTGTTGGTGTTGATCATCAGTCCTGCACGTTCTGCTTCTCTCTGCAACCTCCCCAGCTTATCTTCTATGTCTCGGTACCGTTGTGCCATAAGACAAATGTCATCCGCGAAATCCAGATCTTCAAGCCTGTCATTTATACCCCATCGAATACCCCTCTTCCGTCCTCCCATTACCTTCTTCATCACACTATCCAGGACCAACAGGAAGAGAGTGGGGGAAAGGACACACCCCTGTCTCACTCCGGAACTGACCTTTATCTTTTCTGTTAATTTGCCTTCGTGTAGAACCTGGCACTCATACCCTTCGTACATCTCTTCCATGATTCTGATGATCTTTGTTGGAATTTTATATTCCTCGAGGGTCTTCCACATGATTCTTTGATTTACGGAGTCGAAAGCTTTCTTGAAGTCAACAAATGTGAGGTAAAGGGTATTCCACCACTCCACACTCTGCTCCAGGATGATTCGGAGGGTGTTGATGAGATCCACACAGCTGCGATGTTGTCGAAATCCAGCCTGTTCCTTCCGAAGCCTTTTTTCTACGCAGTCTTTTATACGATTCAGGACGACTCTCGCCAGTACTTTGCTTGGAATGGACAGCAAGGTGATTCCCCTCCAGTTGTTACAGTTTGTGGTGTCCCCTTTCTTCGGTAACTTGACGATCAACCCCTTCTTCCAGTCGGTTGGTATTTTCTTCTCCTTCCAGATCTTCTCCAACAGCGGGTGCAGCAGATTGATCGTGATATCCAGGTCTGCTTTCAGTACTTCCGCTGGGATATTATCCAGACCTGGTGCCTTCCCGCACTTCATTTGCTTCAAAGCTGTCCGTATTTCGCCCCGAGTTGGGGAGTCAAGGCTGATGTCCGGGTCACTTTCTGCTTCCTCTTCTCCTCGCTGCTTACTTTCTGGTCCTCTATCTCTATTAAGAACCTCCGCAAAGTGTTCTCTCCATCTAGTCAGCTGCTGTTCACACGTCGTGAGGATCTCGCCCGTCTTGCTCTTCACAGGCCTAGTTTTATTAAAACCTTTCTTCGAAAGCATCTTAACGTCCCCCCTTCTTGCCGCTTCTTCTGCTTTCACCGCCTGCTCATCAATCCACCTCCTATGATCCTTCCGCACACTCCTCTTTACCTCCCTGTTTGCTGTTGAATACTCTGCTTGTGTGAGAGCCTTCTGCTGCCTAGTTTTGCAGGTGTTGAGATTGGCCTTAATCTCCTTTCTATAATTTATCTTGTCCCAGGTCTGATCGGATATCCATTCTTTCCGCAGGTAGTTCTTGTACCCGAGCTGCATCTCACTGGTTTCCACGAAGATATTCTTTACCTCGCTCCACACAGTCTCCACATCCTTCTCTGTCTCGGAGTCCAACACCTGGAATTTATTTCTGAGCTCCAGTTTAAATTGGTCCAATCTCTGCTGGTTCTTAAGCTTGTCCACATCAAACTTGTTGTGCCGAGTGATAAACTTTCGGCGGACTGCCACGATCTTCATGCGGAATTTGTCAACCACAAGATGATTGTCACTACCAACATCCGCTCCTCTCTTGTTCCTAACATCTTCCAAGCTTCTTCTGAACCTCCTGCTCACCGCGATGTGATCAATTTGATTTTCTGTGACTTGATCAGGAGACACCCAGGTGACCTTGTGGCACCGCCTATGAGGAAACACCGTGCCACCCATCACCAAATCCTGACTGGCGCAATATTCCGTAAATTTCTCCCCATTGTTATTCATCTCACCAAGGCCATGTTTACCCATGATCTGCTTCAACCACTCATTGTTTGATCCCACCTTCGCGTTGAAGTCTCCCATAACAATGAGAATGTCCTTCTTACTTGTTGGTCTTGTGGCATCTCGCAGCATTTGGTAGAATTCTTCCTTCTTCTCTGGCTCCGATTGTTCTGTAGGCGCATAGCATTGGATGATGATCACATTCCTGATCTTTGTCTTGAACCTAGCAAACATGAGCCTGCTAGAAATTGGCTTCCACTCCATAAGGCTCCTCTTTGCATTTCTGTTGAGCAGCAACCCCACTCCATCCCTGTGTTCTTCCTCATCGCCCCCAGAATAGAGAAATGTAATTCCATCTGTTGTCTGTATTTCACCAAATCCTGGCCACCTCACCTCACTCAATCCTAGGATATCCAGCCCATAGTTCTTCATCTCCTGTGTCACTTGTTTCAGTCTGGTTTTCTCCATCAAGGTCCTCACATTCCAGAAACCGATTTTCGTAGTCCTCTTCATGCCAAAAGTCGTCATCAGGTTATCCGTCCGGTTTTGTAATTTCGCTTCAGTTTCAGTAATCAGTTTATTTAAGAGGAGCGAGTGATTAACCCACTGCCTCCGAGTGCCTTGGAGGGACTGCCACCTTAGGCCTGAGGCACCAGGCTGATTTTCTGTCAGGGTTTCTTCCCTTAGCCTTTGAAGAACCAACTCCAAACTACAAGGCAGCAGTTGTTTCACCAGAGCCCCGTTAGCCGTAATTTCTTCAGGGTTCCTGTAGGGCCTTCACAGCTACCGTAGCGGTCTTGAGGCACACTAAGTCCCCACTGTACTACACCCCTACAGGCAATCCCCTACTTCATTACGTTGCCCATCTCCCACGACGAGGACGAGGGGTTGGATTTGTGGGAGACAATACATGGACACTGTCATATAAAACAAAGGTTTTTAGGGGGTTTCCATCAATATGGAACCAGTAATTACTATCAGAATGTTTGGTTAGTTCTTTGAATATAGCACGATTTACACCATTATTATCAGCTATGATAAGACAGAATATTTAGGCCACAATCCTGTATTAGCCTGATAACACCTTTTGCAGTATCAGCTAGTTGCAAACCCGTTAACTGTTTCACTGGAACTAATTTAACAACCTCTTTCAAATTTCCAAAAGCAGAAGTAACGAGAAAGGCCAGAACTGTCTTAGCTAAATCGACAGATTAATTTGTAGCAACACCAAATAAATGCCCATTTTTTAATCTAAAGTTTTTTTTACATGTATTTCATCAATCTGTAAATTTACAACCCTTTCTAAATTTGATAAATCTTTCACAATGTGACTTAGAAAGTTACTGTTCTCTTCATCAGCTTTCGGGGATATGGCGAAGGAAGTTGTTAATTTTTGTAAAACTCGGGGATGAGGTAGGGATAAAATATGGTTAAATCTAATTGCGTTATAACACTTTGTAGACTGCATATAAATGAGGAATGCATTTAGAGTTGTAGTGACATTATATCTAGGTTTCTTTAAAAATGTAAGAGTAAGCTGACCTTGCAGAAACATTAACTTTTTTTAACAGAATCTCTGAAGTTTCGTCTCCCTGGTTTTCAAGGTCAGATTTTAGGTTATCTATTAAACTATTAATCTGGACGACTAGTGAACTTACAGAACTTCCAGGTAAGAAAAAGAAAAAATACTATTGCTTGGAACAACTGACTCCACTTACTTAATAATGAATTTTGAAATATTACAGAGCCAGAATGAAGAACATCAGCGTTAGGAATTACGCCTCCATTGGTATGAATTTCGACCGTAAAATCATTGTTTACCCTTATACTTGACCTTATTTTAGGTATGCTTGACACATCTAATTTATACAAAATACATTAGTTTTCACTAGTACTTCCAGACCAGTCTGTATAATGCTCCACCAATTTATTTTGTATATCACAAACAAAGGACTCGAAAGTCGTAATTGTGTTGGCTTCCTCAGCAAGGATCTTCTCACATTACTCTGCAGACTTTTTCCGTTCGTTTTCTTCTTCTCTTCTTCTGGAGATTTCCTAGTCTTGGAGGAGCACTTACTGAAATACGATGGTAAGTTTGGGAATACCTTTGAAACCGCACGAGGTACCAATACAGGCTTCTTCCGTGTGAATTCCCTATTATCCCCATCACCATCCTTGTATTTTTCAACATAACTTACGTCTTCAGGAAGAAAGTGTTTAATACATAGTAAGGAATATTTCGTAGGTACCCAATTGGCTCGAGGAATAGCACGTTCCCATATGGCTTTCAATTGTGGATTTTTAGGAAACCCAAACACTGTCACTAATCCTTCAGTTCTTATCGATGAACGATAATTAGACTTACAATTCGGCACACCACAAAGCTTTGGAATTGTAGCTAGCCACTATACAGTATTAATCAATGGTATCATTACATTTACATAGAGTATTTTGAAGAAAACACGAGCGCGTGACACCTTTTCCATGCAACTCAGTGGGCTAGGCAGAGCAGACTGGCCATTCATGGCGAGGTTGCCAATTTTCGCTCGCCGCAGCCTTCCGTATAGCCGGCCATGGCACAATTCGTGTTGACCGACTTATGAGATCTACACAGGGCCAATAATTGTGTGAGTGTGTGTACTCTCAATGTCTGTCCCCCCTATCAATTCGAACACGGTGAAACCGAATTGAACAATATTTGGTACACAGGTAGCACTAGCAAATGACACCTCAGCGTCATGTTTTATATCGCCGCCATCTTGATGGAAACGTAATGGCGGCCACCAAAATGTTAAAAGCTTAAATCAAATTGCGACCAACCTGTTAATCTGATCTCTACTAAATTTTGCAACAACATACCCTTATGTGGGAGGCACATTTTGACCAACCTAAAAGATCATCAACCCAATAGTTTGCAGATGGCGGCCATGTATGTGTGCAAATCGATTCCCCCTATCAATTCAAACACGGTGAAACCGAATTGAATGAAATTTGGTACAGAGGTAGCACTACAAAGAGCGCCTCAGTGTCATATTTTATATTGCCGCCATCCTGACGGAATCGGAATGGCGGCCTCCCTAATATTAAAAGCTTAAATCAAATTACGACCAACCTAATCATTTGATCTCTACCAAATTTTGCAACAACATACTTTTTTGTGGGAAGCATCTTTTGACTGAACGACACGGTCGTCAGCCCAATAGTTTGCAGATAGCGGCCATGTATGTGTGAAAATTGATTCCCCAAATCAATTCAAACACGGTGAAACCAAATTGTGCCCCAGCACGTCGAAACGCCCACAGGGTCTTTCAGGTAATCCTGTTAAGTAGAACGGGTCCCTAATCCTCAAGGCCGGGCTACCCCACACATGCACGCTGATCAATGGAATAAAACCAGGCACTTTAATAAAAGAGAGAATATAATTGCAAAATAGAATTGAAAAACATAACATGGAACATTAAATAACATGGATCAACAAATAACAAGAAAATAAGAACACTCCTAGCTAAGCAAATGGCAAGGTGTACCTACCGCGTGGTATGGTTATGTAAGTTAGGTCAAAGCGTAGCCGGCGCATAGAGAAAACTATTAATTTTGTGCATTTCACGATTGCGTGAATTACCAAGCCCAAGCAACAGGCTATATCAAACCAATAAGGTATCAGGCCCACAATCAAACGGAGAATAACTCCTGAAAGGAAATACGCCGTCAGGCGTATGAAAAATTAATTAATTGGATTACCAAACCCAATCTCAATCAGAATAAGAGCTAGCAAGCTCGTAAATTAAATAAAGTTTTGAATATTCCCGAAGGGAATATGATGTAGTTTCCATTTGAGAGGATGAATTATCAATAAATGATAAAAATGGTCCGGTTAGCTCAAACTATGCCAGCGTTTCGCCCCAGTGTGCCGTTGGGCTCGTCTGTTGGTACAGACACACCTACCAATACGCGTGGCTAGCACATACTGAGAAGGCCATGCAAGACACAAAATACAATCAGTATTGATGTCACGAGCATGCCAATGTGCTACGGGAGTCAAAAAAACACCCTTTCATAAAAACAAAAGCCTTACCTTGGCAATCCAAATAAGGTTTTGAATATTCCCGAAGGGAATATGATGTAGTTTCCATTTGAGCGGATGAATTATCAATAAATGATAAAAATGGTCCGGTTAGCTCAAACTATGCCAACGTTTCGCCCCAGTGTGCCGTTGGGCTCGTCAGTTGGTACAGACACACCTACCAATACGCGTGGCATAGTTTGAGCTAACCGGACCATTTTTATCATTTATTGATCGTAAATTAAATGAGGTTAGGAAACCACAAGCGTCGAATATACGCAAGGAAGATACAATCCGCTTCGGGAATATTTTAAATATCAAAAGACCAACATTTGCCTACGAGCGGAACTCGCAACATCGCTCGACTTGCTTGACCAACATCAACATAATGATTCTTATTTCATTACATTTTTCTCAATAATCATCGCCATGGCTGACGACAATGAACAAGGTCGTCATCATGTTTTTCCATGCCACGCGGCCTGGAAGGAGGCCTTGCCGAAACCTGAACTAAGCCCCACCAAAAGGTACAAATTCATATCTGAAGTAATAAAATATTGACCAAAATAAGACAAGCATTATGTTAAACTGTTCTATTTAGATAATTGAACATAACCACATTCATCACGATGTAGAACCGGGCAAGCTACAATGCTAAGCCCTCACGGAAAGTTTTCAAAGTCCATGTAGTTTCAAGAAAAATTCGTAAAATTCCATACCGGAACACAACTCTAAACCGCACTAGAGTAGATGGAATAATAACTCGAACGCGAGCGTAGAGAGTCCCATAAAGAAGGTAGATCATTACAGTACCTGGTTTGCAGTAAATAGGGCAGGCTGGCCTAAAAGGGCCCGACTTCCGAGGAGCCGGGCACTAACACAAGTTGGTGGTTAAATTGTCTCGAACAGAATGCGGAGATCTGAGCGTCGCTTCACCTTCCAGCATTCCAAAGCCGGGTTGATCTTAACCGAAAACAAACGCTCGTCCGGAGACTTACCAACCTTTGCACAGAAAACAGGCAAGGTATTGCCGTAAGAAACAATTGCTATTGCGCAATTTAATTTGGTAGCATGACACTGTTAGCTCAGTTCAAAATCACCCATAGTTCTTTGCGTTGTCCCACCAATAAGATGAAAGGATTCAAACCTTGACCAGAATGTTCACTCGCAGTCCAATCGCGAGATCGTCAAATGGCCGCGCTGCCGGCAGGAGTTTGAATGTAGGAGAAAACAATTCAATATTGTTTTATGTCCAAATAAGGAGGCGCCGGGATAGCAGATAGGCGAGGAGAAATGTGACAACTATTAGGCGTCACAGCCTCCCCCTCCTAAAGGCTCACACAGGGGTGAGGGTGACACGTAGAAGGCCCTCAGTAGACTTTTAGTTGATTCCAACCATAGATCAAGCAGGCAGAATACATACAAGTTCATGCGTCACTCACGCCACCAGTACATCATTCGAAATCTCAGGAGAATAAGCAGTGACCAGACAGGTGATGTCGAGCAGAACCATCCAGATGTTGAGGAGATTAGGCGCCAACACCACCACAGCAAACCATGTACCCAATTCCAGGATGTTCAGCAGCCATGGGTAGACGACGAGGAGGCATCATCAGAGCACCGACCAGCAGGCATCAGGATCCGCTACCAGATGTTGGATGTCATCATGACAGTGACCCTTGCACAGGCCACCGTCTCCAAATGTGAGGGGTGCAACCCCCACACCGGACCACCACTGTAACAACCAAGAAAACAGCAGACACAGCACGCAGGGTGACTCTAACGCAAGGTTGAGTCAGAGTCTTCCACCTCTGGAAACTTGAACTCATGAACGAAGGTGGCCACTGGTCTGGCCTGAGACCAGGGTGAGAGCATTAGAGACTTCCGAAGCACACACTGGGACTAGAACGAACAAGGGAGGTCTAGGCAATTCACTTGCCTTGTGATACGAGATCACTTTTACATTGAGTAATAGGCGATGCACTCATAGTGCCACACGCGAAACTTTACTTTACACAGAATGTATTAATTATATATTTCAAGATTGTACGAAGCACCTTACTGGTGTTCACTAAAAGACCACTTCTTCTTCTGCTTTGACAGAATTACCAAGTTAACTAGCTGGTTCCCTTCCAAAATCCTGACCTTTACAATTCTAAAGCTTTGATTTAAAATTATTAAATGGGGACACCATGAGATAGAAACCAAGGGACCCAAATGTTAGCAGAGGAAGGCTCAGCTCTCACTTTAACAGGAGAAAACGAGGCAATCATGCCTCCACACAGACACACCACACTTGGCGTCATCGAAATTGCCACACATTTACATTTAGACTTAATTTACACATCAAATGCCCTGTAGATATACAGACGTACTATGAAGAAAAACACACAGACCGAGCAGAACCGAACGCAGACAACATAGACTTAATACAACAACACCACACGCGACAACACGATGCAAAACAAATTAAAGGGAGAAAATTTTACCAAAACACAAAATCAAACACACGATTAACTACACCAAAACACCACGATTAGACAGGAGACACACTAATTCTCAACAAGAGAATCCTGCGACAACAGCAGTACAAGGTAAACACGAACTAGAACCAACACCAGGTTAGGAAACTTTACACATTACTAAAATAACAAGGTTAACGCAATCCCATCGCAACGCAAGAACACACTCAGCAATCGGAAACCTCAGCTCCTTCTTCTGCTCCCTCTGTTTCACGCTCACCAGCAGCTTTACAGTAGCTCAGGTGAGTTCTGAAAATGCGTTTTCTCTGGTTGTCCTCCAACAGGACAGTGACATCAGTCGGATATGACAGAATTCTAAACGGGCCACAGAACCTCGGCATGAGTTTTCCAGATACCTGATGGCCTGGAGTTTTCCTCCAAATTTTTTTTTACGAAGACCAAATCGTTGACCTTAAATCTGCATTGAACACGACCTTTATTATACCTTTGAGCGAGCTTGTCATGGGAGATTTTGATGGCGCTTTGAGCTTCTCTCCAAACTTCTTTAACACGCTCGGGACAGGGTTGGTCTGGAAGAAGATCCTTCAGCGACCAAAAGTTCGAAAGGGGTGAGTTCGGCTCAAAACCGTGCATCAAGCTAAATGGAGTCTTACCATGAGACTCGTGCTCAGCGGTATTGAATGCAAATGAAAGCCAATGCAATGACGAGTCCCACTTGGCATGGTTGTCACGGTGATAGGCGATAAACGCAGCCCTTAGGTTCCTGTTAACCCTTTCGGCCAAACTAGGATTTGGGTAGCATGGACTAGTAGTGACGTGGGATATCAAGAAATCAAAACAGAAGTTTCGAAACTGATTCGATGTGAAGGCGCGGGCATTATCAGACACAAGGTACTGACAAGGACCGAACGAACTAAAGATGACCTTCAGACCTTTAATCACAGCAGCAGTGTTGCTCATTCTCGAAGGAAATATCCAACAAAATCGCGAGAAACCATCAACGCAGACTAGACCAAAACGTTTTCCTAACCTGGATCTCGGAAAAGGGCCTACGAAATATATGTAGAGCCTCTCCATAGGATACGTCACCGGTTCAGAAGATAGAAACCGTACCTTAATATTAACGATAGGCTTGCTGACGTTACAATCTCGGCATCCCAACACAAACCTCTTCACATCTCTGTCCATGTACTTCCACGTAAATGATTGCTTGACCTTCTGTCTGGTCTTAAAGACCCCAAGATGACCACCCACAGGTGACTTATGATAGTATTTAAGCATCACATCCACTAGCTGAACAGGCAAGACAACCTTCGGTTTCCTGTCATGCCTGGCAATGCAACATAATACTCCTGACCTTAAGAAGGAAGGTTTCACTGGTTCACCAGAACTCAATTTGGACATAATAGCTCCCAACTCTTGGTCTTCCCTTTGGTGAACAGCAATGTCCCTAAACAGCATTGGAGAATGGTTCATCATGTGTTGAGCAGAACGCACCTTAACAACAACAGGTTCAACGGAACCCTGCTCGGGTTTCCTGAGGGGGGATTCCTCATACATACGACTGAGAGAGTCAGCAATAACGTTGTCCGTCTCCTTAATATGACGAACAGTAAAATTGAAAGAGGATATTCTGGTGGCCCATCGAGCGATGCGACCCGTGTTTCTTGGCCTAGCCAGAACCCAGCTCAGGGCCTGGTTATCAGTTTCGAGATCAAACGGGACATGTTCAACATATAACCTAAACCTTTCCAGGCCGAACATCATGGCTAAACCTTCTAATTCATAGATGGAATATCGAGATTCTTGGACCGTTAAGGTGCGTGAAGCGAACGAAATGGGACGGCGTCCTTCCTCTCCATCTTGTAGCAGAACGGCTGCAACAGCGCCTAACGAGGCATCGGTCTGTACAATGAACCTCCTACTGAAATCAGGAATGGCGAGAACGGGAGCGCTACACAACGCTTACTTGAATTCATCAAAAGCTGCCTGCTGAGACTCGCCCCACTCAAACAGGACTTTCTTTTGCCGCAATTTATTTAACGGCATAGCCTTGGGTGCAAAATCCGAGATGAACTTCCGGAAGAAGTTGGCCATTCCGACAAAACGGGCCACTCCCTTGACATTAACTGATCTCTGAAAGTCCCGAATGCCTTGGGTTCGAGTGCTATCGATGGAAATTCCTGCGGCTGAGATGATATGCCCCAGAAAAGAGATTTGAGGCTTGGTGAAAGAAACCTTTGACAGCTTGACAGTAAGCCCAGCCTTCTTCAGATGAGTAATAACCTCCCCGAGGTGACGCACGTGATCGTCGAACGTCTGACTATAGATGACCACATCATCCAAGTAATGATAAAGGAACTCGAACTTTATACCACAGAAGACCTTGTCCAGCAACCTACTCAAAACTGCTCCGCCAGTTGATAGGCCAAAGGGCAACCTGTTGAATTCAAAAAGGTTCCAATCAGTGGCAAAAGCAGTCAGGTGTTTGGATTCTTCCGCCAGGGGAACCTGATAATAAGCTTGGTTCAGGTTGAGTAAGCTGAAGTAGCGAGCCTTCCCGAACCAAGAAAAGCAAGAGTGGAGGTCAGGCAAGGGAATGGACTCCATCACCACCTTCCTGTTCAAGCTACGGTAGTCGACTAACGGGCGAAACCCACCATTCGGCTTGGGGACCAAGAAAATCGGGGATGAATACGACGAAATCGAAGGGTGGATGACCCCATCCGACAGCATCTGGTCCACTATCTTCTTAAGCTCCTTCATCTTTGGAGGATTTAGTCGGTATGGCGGATGCCTGACAGGTATGTCATCAGTAACAACAATCTTGTAAGACAACAGGTCAGTTACACCAAGTTTGTCAGTAAAGACTTCGGGAAAACGCTTACACAAATCACGAATAACCGCTCCCTGACCATCCGACAGATTACTAAGGCCGAGGTCGTCCACACCAACAGACAGCTCGGGGGACGCAACCTCGTCAATGTCCACCACACGGGTGCCAACATTGTACCACTCCGTCTCAGAAAACCCTAATTTTAATTCAGGGCAGAACTCAAACCAAAATCTCTCACGCTTCACATCTAAGGACAACCCAGAATGGGCAAGGAAATTAGCCCCCAAAATAACAGGGCAGGATAAATTGGACACAATCCAAAACGGAAATTTCCAGGCAAAATTGTGAATTTTCACCTTAAGTTTAACAACACCAAGAACTTCCAACTGAGAGTTATTCGCAGAAATTAGGCGAACGTCAACCTTGGACAGTCCCTGAAATTTACAGATGCCTTTCATGGCCTTGTACCATTCCTCGCTCATGAGCGATGCGGCACTACCAGAATCCAATAACGATTTCACACTGGCATCATTACTCAGAACGCCTATAATAGGCGCGGTCAACAAAACATTCGCAGTGACCCTAGAACACACTCCCATACTATTGTCCCGAACGCTAGACACATTTGACATTGCTGTCCCACCTGGACACACACCACGATGTCTAGACTCTTTATGTCATTTTCTGACGAGATTTACATTTCTGGCCAGAGTGACCGAAACGACCACAATTGGCACACCTTACGTTTTTAGACTTCCGACGAACAGGAACACCTTGTTGATTCGAATTTTCAGTATGATTAGGATTACCTTCTGGTTGATCACCACCTTCCTGGTCAGAATGACCTTGAACCTGAACCCCTACGTGATTCACGGGATCTTGGAATCGAACATTCTTCTCACGACCAACAACATCAGGGCCACTGACATCACCTTTCCTAAAAGGCGCATCTTGAGACTGATTATTAGACCATCTACCTCTTACTTCTTTAGGTTTTTGATAGTTCCATGCATTTGGTCGACCCTGGGAACGACCATTGTCCCAACGACCAGACTGACCTCGCGGTCTACTATCACTCCAATGTTCCGACTGACCATGCGGTTTACCGAATTTATCATTGTGACACTGATTAATGGTGCCTCTACGAGACTCAGATTGACGTATCGACTCCGCTCGCACAGCGGCAGCACACAACTCTGACCAACTAGTGAGATGACGCCCTACACTCAAAAGAGAACGAAACTCAGCTGTCACGCCATCCAGAATATGTTCCACCATTTCCACCTCGGTGAAATTAATGGAAAACACCCTAGCGAATTTAACCATGTCTTGGATGTAGGTATCTAAACACACTCCGTTAAGTTGCATACGACCAAAATGTTTTTCAATCACTGAACCCATTTGTCTCGAGGGGACAATTTTAGAAATAACCTGCTCACAAAACAACTCAATATTAGTGTTCATGGACTTGGCTTCGACTACCATACTTTTCATCATCCCAGTCGTAAATGGAAACATCAGCTGATAAACCTGAGCACAACTCACATCGAACAGCGCGGCATGCTCGTCTATTTCTACTAACTCATGCAGGAAAGCAATGGTGCCATCACGAGAATCAGTCTTAACATGTTTTACCTTGGCACACTCTGACAATGGGTGCGCAAGATTGCTGAAATTTCGAGCAGAGAACACAGAACGACCCGAACTGGGAACCCTTCATTCGTTACGAATCGGTTCACTCGCATCATTACCTGGGCTAGCGACATCCCAACCTCTGACTTCTGAACGAGAAGAACCTCTGTTCAAGTCGGTCCGGACTCCATCCCTTGTCCAACGGACAGGAGCATAAACAGGTTTAACGCCTAATGAAGGTTGAAAGTTATTAACAGTGTTATCAGGAGTAATATTTCGCCTCGGAGCTCGCAAGGCAACCGGACGGATTAAATTGACTTGTTGATCACCCCTCGTACCAGGTGGTTGAACACTGCAAGTTGGTCGAGAAAATGCACTTGAGTATGAAAGTGTAACTCCATGATTAGAATTACTAGTGGTGTTCACAGGAGAAGTAACGCACACAGATCGAGGTACCTCGCTTGACATGATCAGCCCTCTAGCACTCTGTTGTACAATACCAGAAACCGGCAGATTAACATTAACACCAACGTCACCGTTATTGGTGGCGTAAACAGAACGAACCGACCACGGGTCACGAGAACTAGAAAATGCGCCCATATAATCATAGTGTGGAGTGTTCGATACTCCAACCAAGTTGGTACCGCTCGATAATTTCTCCTTTACATTAAATTGCCCAAGTTCAGGCGTTAGATCAGAATTAACATGTACTCTCTCCGTGACTGAGGGGAACCGAGTATACACAGGGCGAGCACTTCTGTCACCAACAGCCTCGACACTGCAGGTTGGCAACATTGACACAGCACGTGACCTGGCTGAAGAACCAATATCACGATACACACTAGATAAATTGTTCACGGGAGGTAATGACAAAGCATTCGAGTTATCTACTCTACTGACAGAAACATCGGGCAACTCAGCACGGCTACTCACTACAGGAGCAAAATTGCAATTAGGAGAGGTAGGGCAATAATTTTCATCAAGCTGGTTAGACTGAGGTATGTTTACACCATTCGAACCATCATCTCTTAAAACAACTGCATTAAGCAAGGCAGCAATGCTAGTTGCAACTGAAAGGCTGTTATTAACATCACTATAAACATGATAACCTTCATATCCACCAAGATAAACAGTGCGGGGCGAATCTCTGTCATTACAAGAGAAAGTAGCATCGGCTCCATCTAAGCTGGCAAGCTGGGATTTACCAAAAAATAACCATCAGTAGTGGCATCATTAAAAATCTTATCAGCACATTCTACTAATTTACGCTGAATCTCGAAAACATTGAACAACATTTCATCAGTACGATGGTCCGACACGGCTAAGATATCCTCACACCGGGTGAACAAGTATTGCAAACGGGCATGCAGTCTTTTGTATTGGGCAGATGTACCATAGTCTTCTAGGAAGAACAGATTTATCATGCTGGCACAAATATCAACTTTATAGGCAATCGATGACTCACCAAGTTGGAGTTCCATATCCGTCAGCTCTGGCAAAGAAACAGGATCCAGAAAAGATGATAGTAATAAGGCACGAGCCTCCTCTGCCTTCGTAGTGAACTTCTTCATTGTCCAAGAACTGGATCTTAGGCACATGGCGTTCCATCATAATTTTGTGTTCATGAAACAATTCAAACAAAATATATATTAGACAAAGGAATCTCCCAGATCCCTAATGCTAGATACCTATTGTTCCACACAACATTAAATGTTTAAGTGAATTATAAGTTTAAATGATCACAACAAGGAAGAAGGAAAGAACCACAACGGGAATAACAATTGGTGGGGAACAGGTGAAGAAAGTGGAGAGTTTCAAGTATCTGGGAAGCCTGATACAAGATAATGGAAGAAACGATAGAGAAATAAATGAGCGGGGAAGGCAGGCAGAAGCATTTCGGAGGAGTGTGAGAAGCATGTTATGGAGCAAGGATGTCCCTCAGAACAGCAAAAAGATCATATATCGGACGTACTATGTCCCTATCCTGACGTATGCCTCGGAGACCTGGGTTATGAAAGGAAGGGAGAAGAGCAAAATACAGGCCAGTGAGATGAGGTTCTTGAGAAGCAGTATTGGAGCTACAAAGATGGACAGAATAAGAAATGAGAGGACCAGAGAATTAGTGAAGGAGGAACCATTGCAGGATGGTATAGAGAAATCTAGACTTAGATGGTATGGACATGTAAAACGAATGGAGGAGAAGAGGATACCCAGGAGAGTACACGAGACGAAGTGGGAAGGAAAGAGACCGAGAGGAAGACCGAGAGACAGGTGGCTGAAGGGGGTGGAAGAAAGCGTGAAGAAGAGAGGAGAGGACTGGACAAGGGTGGAGGCTGAGAGATGGTGGGAAGACAGAAGACGTTGGTGAGGCTTGTGTTCCAAACAGACCCGGCCAGTGGCTGGAAACTGTGCAAGATGATGATGATGATGATAAGTTGAAATATTACATTTACTGCTGACTGCCGACACATGGCCGACACACCCAAGGAAACAACATTCTCAATATTCTGCACACTGGCCTTATGACACCGATCGCATACAGTGCGGGTAGCATGAAAACAAGATAACCACTTGCTCTGCGAAAACAACTGCCCCAGCACATCGAAACGCCCACAGGGTCTTTCAGGTAATCCTGTTAAGTAGAACGGGTCCCTAATCCTCAAGGCCGGGCTACCCCACACATGCACGCTGATCAGTGGAATAAATCCAGGCACTTTAGTAAAAGAGAGAATATAATTGCAAAATAGAATTGAAAAACATAACATGGAACAATAAATAACATGGAACAATAAATAACATGGATCAACAAATAACAAGAAAATAAGAACACTCCTAGCTTAGCAAATGGCAAGGTGTACCTACCGTGTGGTATGGTTATGTAAGTTAGGTCAAAGCGTAGCCGGCGCATAGAGAAAACTATTAATTACGTGCATTTCACGATTGCGTGAAGTACCAAGCCCAAGCAACAGGCTATATCAAACCAATAAGGCATCAGGCCCACAATCAAACGGAGAATAACTCCTGAAAGGAAATACGCCGTCAGGCGTATGAAAAATTAATTAATTGGATTACCAAACCCAATCTCAATCAGAATAAGAGCTAGCAAGCTCGTAAATTAAATGCGGTTGCGTGGAATATACGCAAAGAAGATACAATCCGCATCGGGAATATTTTAAATAT
Source organism: Meconema thalassinum (assembly GCA_946902985.2). Lineage (NCBI taxonomy): Eukaryota > Metazoa > Arthropoda > Insecta > Orthoptera > Tettigoniidae > Meconema > Meconema thalassinum. Next base: position 594,075,035 of record OX336388.2, on the reverse strand, counting down.
CCAAAGGCCAACATTTGCCTACGAGCGGAACTCGCAACATCGCTTGACTTGCTTGACCAACATCAACATAATGATTCTTATTTCATTACATTTTTCTCAATAATCATCGCCATGGCTGACGACAATGAACAAGGTCGTCATCATGTTTTTCCATGCCACGCGGCCAGGAAGGAGGCCTTGCCGAAACCTGAACTAAGCCCCACCAAAAGGTACAAATTCATATCTGAAGTAATAAAATATTGACCAAAATAAGACAAGCATTAAGTTAAACTGTTCTATTTAGATAATTGAACATAACCACATTAATCACAATGTAGAACCGGGCAAGCTACAATGCTAAGCCCTCACGGAAAGTTTTCAAAGTCCATGTGGTTTCAAGAAAAATTCGTAAAATTCCATACCGGAACACAACTCTAAACCGCACTAGAGTAGATGGAATAATAACTCGAACGCGAGCTTAGAGAGTCCCATAAAGAAGGTAGATCATTACAGTACCTGGTTTGCAGTAAATAGGGCATGCTGGCCTAAAAGGGCCCGGCTTCCGAGGAGCCGGGCACTAACACAAGTTGGTGGTTACATTGTCTCGAACAGAATGCGGAGATCTGAGCTTCGCTTCACTTTCCAGCATTCCGAAGCCGGGTTGATCTTAACCGAAAACAAACGCTCGTCCGGAGACTTACCAACCTTGGCACAGAAAACAGGCAAGGTATTGCCGTAAGAAACAATTGCCAGTGCGCAATTTAAGTTGGTAGCATGACACTGTTAGCACAGTTCAAAATCACCCATAGTTTTTTGCGTTGTCTCATCAATAAGATGAAAGGATTCAAACCTTAATTAAATAATTAAATACAAGTTTTTTGGGCTTGTAGGCCGTGGTCCAGACAGGATATCTCCCTTGACCAGAATGTTCACTCTCAGTCCAATCGCGAGATCGTCAAATGGCCGCGCTGCCGGCGGGAGTTTGAATGTAGGAGAAAACAATTCAATATTGTTTTATGTCCAAATAAGGAGGCGCCGGGGTAGGAGACAGGCGAGGAAAAATGTGACAACTATTAGGCTTTACAAATTGAGTGAAATTTTTTACAGAGGTAGCTCTAGCAAAGGGCACCTCATATTCCTGTTTAATATCAGTATAGCACGTTGTATTTCAACAAGCTACTATAACCAACATTCAATTATACTCCTTGAAAAGGACAAAGAGTTATAACTAGGGTTCAGAAGTTTAAGACCTTAAGAAGTACAAAATATGCAAGCAAATATGCCCTAAAAACTAGCTACATATGACCTAAAAAATATAAATATGACCTAAAATCTAAGTCTCTTCACCGAACTCTTTCACATACTTTCTGAACTTAACAGCTTCACTACACTTCACATTCGACATAATAGGGTTCACTGCAACACTACAAGTGTGACCAATCTGTTGAAATCCATTGATAGTGAAAGACCAAGGGAGCTTTCACTCGGCCCTGCAAGGAAGAACTGGGCGAGATATAACTTGGCATTTCCTTGTTTGCTAGCTAATTGCTTCTGAGCTAAATATATCTACTGGAGTGACATTCTATTGAAAGGTGGAAGCACACAGCAGATTTTGGGCCCAACGGCAAAATGAGCGGAGGAGGAGCCAATCACCCTTACGGCTCCCAACGGTCATGGAGGCGGAAGAGGTCATGCCAGATGGACTGTCTGTAAAGGCGCACCTCAGTAGTACTTGAGTATGCGGCAGTTCGTTGCAGTCTCTGTGTTCAGTCCTGAATGTCTCATTCTGTGTGAGCCGCAGGATAAGGCTCGGAGATCATAGTGTGTGGGTCTCGTCCTGGCAAGCTGAGATCCACCCTAAACAAATTCACGCCAGTGGTACTTCTTCCGAACGTCACTTACTTTCAAAGTCCAACGGCGATGGGATATGGATGGTTGGTGCAGGTTATGGGTGTAACTGGAAGCCCCTAGTTCGGACCTGCACGTTGGCAGCAGATGTGTGATGGTCAACTTCCGGAGACTCTGTGACTACTCAGGAATTCGGTCCTGCATCTGTGTTTGGGCAGGCCTATTTAGGATCACCGCTGCCCACCCCACATGGGAAAGGCCCTAGAAAAGGTGGGCTAAACATCGGAAGTAACAATCTTGGTCCGGCTGGGCAACCGCACTCAGCAGGTGCGGTCGAAACTCAAAAACAGTGAAGAATCACAAATTGATTATTGGATCATGGAACATCAGAACTTTGCTTGATTTGGACAATAACGTTAGACCTGAGAGAAGGTCAGCTCTTGTAACCCATGAGTTATCAAGACACAACGTTGACATTGAAACTAGGCTGTCTTCTGAGGGCAAGATTACTGAATCTGGAACAGTATATACCATTTTCTGGAAAGGAAAGGAGGAGGGTGAATGTCGTATTCATGGTGTGGGCTTCGCTGTGAAGACCAAACTGGTAAATTATCACTGACTTACGCCCATTGCAATCAGCGAAAGGCTCATGACCCTCTGCATACCACTCCCAGGAGGTTCCTTTATGACACTCATCTCGGCCTATGCTCCTACCTTAGATTCTGATGATGAAGTAAAGGCTCAATTCTATGATCAGCTAAGTGAAATCATCTCCAAGGTACCGTCCGCAGATAAACTCTTGCTCCTTGGTGATTTCAATGCCAGAGTTGGGAAAGATCACAGGCTATGGAATAATGTGATGGGCAAACAGGGACTTGGAAAATGTAATCCCAATGGACTGTTGCTTCTTGGTCTTTGTGCAGAACACGAACTTTTCATTACTAACACGCAGTTCCGGCTACCTAACCGCTTCAAAACCACATGGATGCATCCTCATTCCAAACATTGGCACATTCTTGATTACCGGTATATCATTACCCGGCAATGGGATAAGAAGGACATTCTTATTACCTGAACAGCAAGGAATATAGATGTTTGTTGGACAGATCATAAACTTCTTATATGTAAGCTCAGGTTATCCATCAGACCTAAACCACCTAGGAACATCAACAATTTGCCAAGAAAGAAGTTTAATACATCCAAACTTCAGGATGAATCCATGTATAAACATTTTGGAAACAGGATAGTCACCCAGTTATTAGAAAACCCAGTAACGAATGACATTCAGCAAGAATGGGCCACCCTACAGAAGATCATCACACAGTCAGCGGAGGAAACCATTGGTTTTATAGTGCGGAAAAGACAAGACTGGTTTGATGACAACAATGAAGAAATTCTGTCTCTCATCAATGCCAAAAGGAATGCCTTATCTTGCCCATCTTCAAGACCCAACTTCCAACACAAAGAGAGATAAACTACTGGAACTCACGGGTAAATGTCAGATGCAGATAAGGCAGATTAAAAATACTTGGTGGCAGCAGAAGGCTCAGGAACTACAGAGACTATCAGATGCTTGAGACTTGAAGAACTTATATTCAGTAATCAAGGAAATATGTGGACCATCTCGCTCCTCATCAGGTACACTGCAAAGCGCTGATAATTCTACTACCTTTACTGACAGTCAAGAAATCTTGGAACGCTGGAAGGAGCACTTCTCCAATCTGCTAAATCGTCCATCAGCTGCTGCTGAAGACTTCCTTTGTGATGTGCCGCAACAACCTGAACAACTGTGGCTGGCAGTACCTCCTACTTATCATGAATTCACTGCAGCTCTCACCCAATTGAAACCCAGAAAGGCACCTGGCCCAGATAACATCCCTCTGGAACTCATTCAAGCCGAAGGTCATTCCCTCAAAACAAGGATTTTCACCCTTATCCTCAGAATATGGGAATCAAGAAAGGTACCTGGAGACCTAAAGAATGCCACTATCGTCACTATCTTTAAGAGAACGGGGCCGATAACCTAGATGTTAGACCCCTTAAAACAACAATTATCATCATCATCATATCTTTAAGAAGGCTGATCGCAGTGTTTGTGGCAACTACCATGGTATATCACTGCTATCAATTGTGGGGAAGATTCTTGCAAGGATTCTACTTAACCGCCTCAAGGTTATCTCTGAGAAGATCCTCCCAGAGTCACAATGCGGATTTAGAGCTTCCAGAAGCACAATTGACTTGATTTTCTGTGTGAGTCAGCTACAAGAAAAATGTAGAGAACAACAGAGTCCACTCTTCTTAGTCTTTTATGACTTGGAAAAGGCATTTGATTCGGTTCCAAGACCAGCCATGTGGGCGGTGCTGAAGCGGTTTGGTTGCCCTCAGCGATTTGTAGATCTAATCAAGGCTCTCCATGATGGCATGCCAGGTCAGGTTTGCCATCAGAATAATATGTCCGATGAATTTCCTATTACCCATGGACTGAAGCAAGGATGTGTACTGGCTCCAATGCTTTTCGCGCTGTACTTGTCTGCAATGCTTTATGATTCACCCACAAACATCCCAGGTGTGGAGGTCAAGTATCGTTTTGATGGAGGGCTTTTCAACCTAACTCGTCTCCGCTCCTTGAGGAAAACACAGGTTACTAATATTACTAATATGTTGTATGCAGATGATGCTGCGGCACCAACACTCTCACCATAAAAGCCGCAAGAGTCAGTTAATTGTTACAAAAGTACATGTGTTCGCTTCGGTCTTACCATAAATGTCAATAAGACTAAAGTCTTGGCACAACCTTCACCAGGCACACCTCTTCCTCAGTTCAATATCTCCATCTCAAATTTGCCATTAGAGCAGGTAGACCACTTCTCGTACCTGGGCAGTACCATTTCTGTGAGCTGTACCTGTGAGCAGGATGTGGATAAGAGAATTGGCGCAGCCCATGCAGCATATGGACGATTAGCGCACCGGGTCTTCATGAATAATGATCTGTCCATGAGTACAAAGCTTATGGTGTACCAAGCAGTAGTCATTTCTACATTGTTGTAAGGCTATGAAAAGTGGACCCTTTACCGACGTGATCTTAGGAAGCTTGAGCGCTTCCACCTACAAAAACTTCAATCAATCCTGAGGATTAAATGGGAAGACCCTATTACCAACATTGCTGTTCTTGAAAAGGCTCAAATCAACAGCATAGAATCATCCATAATAGGTCACCAATTTAGATGGATTGGTCATGTCCATCGGATGGATGATGTGAGATTACGTCGTCAAATGCTATATGGTGAGCTATGCTATGGCACCAGACCTCATGGTGGTTCTAAGAGGCGCTACAAGGACCAATTTAGGCAGACCCTGAAATTGACAGATCTTGATTCACAAACCTGGGACATGCTGGTTGAAGACCGCTCAACTTGGTGCCGCACCATCTCAGTTACTGTAAAAATGTTTGAAAGGGATGGACGCACACATGAAGAGGCCAACCGTCAAGCTAAGAAACTTCAAGCAGTCCAACCATGTCCTCCTCCAGCAATACTATGTGACTTGTGTGGACGCTTGTTGTGGACTCTTTAGTCACCGTTAACACATCCACAAACTGAACTGAAGGAAGAAGATATATACTCGGATTCGAGTTAAAGCCAATGACGATGATGATGGAAGCACACTATCGTCATGTTCCGTGACCTCATGTGTAGAGTGTCGCAATATAACTTGTCCAGAAAGATGTGTTAAAAGATGTTCGTAGAGGAGCGCCTTCTTGGAATCAGGCCTTCTAAACTTGCTATCTGCCTGTTCCGGGAAAGGAAAGAAAAATATATCTACTACACTATTCGGAAATCCTGTGTTTGAAACTCTACGCAGATAACACGTACCTTGTTAACGACGCCTCAATTTAAACAAAAATGCTGAAATTATAACCAAATATATACCTTATATCACTAACATATGACCAAACATGACCAAAACAATAAAAATGGCCGAAATGTGCATTTATAGGCAACATCAAATTGCTTTAAACGTGATCAGGGACTCATCATTCAGACTTATTTTTCAGATTTCAGGTAAAGTGAACTCAGGACATATTCTCGTTACATATTCTCAGTATATCCTGCCTTAATCACTGAAGGAGCAATGCATTTGTTAACTTGGTAACAGATATTAAAATGCTACATCAAACTCCACCATTGAAATCTGCCCTTCATTGAATGCTATGTTCCAAGGACCCCACCAAAGTCATGGTTTTTTTTTTCAGTGATGTTCTGTATTTATTATTTTACAAAACTTGCAAGGATTTCCTCACCCTTAAAATGTTAAATTAAGTTAACATTAGAGATTGGTGAACAGATATTCATGAGGAAGTCATTGACAGTAGATGAACGCATGTAGTGAGTGAATCAAGTATTTTGTGAGAGGTGCGTTTCATGATTTCTGTACTTTCTTAAGACTTTCCTGAAATTTCAAGGTCATACCTCTACACCATTGTTTCAGTACCTAAGACTTCTTAAACAATTTCGATGACGAGTGTTTGATCACTTTCCCTACAGTTCTGATCTGATTCAACAGACGGGCAGATTTTTGTTGTTGTTGTTGTTGTTGTTGTTGTTGAGGGTGTTTAAATGGCGGTGTGTTGATACAACAAATCTCAACCTTTATTGTGATTATGTTGAAAGTAGTTTATAGATATACTGTATATTAGTTACTTAACTTTTGTAAGTAAAACCATTTTGCTACTCTTTCTTTCTTTCTTTCTTTCTTTCTTTGATTTTATATCTTACGGTAAGTTGAAATAAAATAGCCCTCGTAATTTTAATATACTCCTATTACTTTTTTCTGTAACTCTTCCCATCACCGGGTAGGAAATTTAGAGTAGAGCCCCATGATAAGCATCCACATTCCACCAATTGAGGGGCTGATAATATTCGTGTGCTATTCATTGTCCCTACATAGAGGTAGAATAAATTATTTTGTTAAGGAATTCATTGAATATTCTCTGTTGCAGAGACCTAATGGAAGAGCTTGTTCTATACATCCGAGAAGCTGTGGATCGCAAGCAGGAGAACATGAGACGGCGCCGGCGCCGTGATGCTCTCAGGCTGCAGTTAGTCCGAGTTCTGGAGCTAGTGGCAGAATATGGTACCTTTGGGGTCAGGTAAGTGCTTCATGATAAACTCCACCCTGTTTACAATGAGGTTCAGACTGTATTTCAGAACAGAATTTTAGTTAGTTATTGTTGTTTTAAGGGGCAGAACTATGAGATCATCTGCCTCTGAACAGAATTTTATTCAACAACTTTTTAATACATTAATGACCAGCCAGAAGGCTTAGTCACCCCCTCTGTGGACCGGATAATTTTAGATTATAATTACTAAAATGACCAATAAATTCTATTCTAGTGGTCATAAGAAGTTCAAACTTGGAATTCCAACTCGTCAGATGTTCTAGTAGAACTGTAATGTGTGGTACTTCTCTAAACCCACTCCCTTGAGGAATGAGCAGATATAACTGTATTTTCTAACCTGTGCCATCAAATTTATGATCGATAAAAATCATCATTTAATTTCATTTCCACTTCTTGGGCGATGCTTTATATTGATGTAAATTCTGACTGTGATATAGGTTATATTGTGTAATGAAAATATTGAATAATAATTAGTCACCAGAAAAGCGATTTACAACCTCTTGAGATCAGATACAGAAAGAATTGTTAATACAGTTGTATTGTAATTGCTGATTGTACTGAGCAAGATGGCTGATGTTTACTGTAATTTTCAGCCAATGTGTGCTCGACAGGGATACACAGTCCCTACACCCAACATTCGTGGAATACATGGATGGTGCTCGTCTGTATTTGGAGAGTGAAGCTGACAAGGATGTACAGGCAGTGAAGGATATTAAACTACATTTTTGTAACTTCATACGCAAGATGATCAAGAGCTTTTCCTGTAAGTACCGTAGTTTTAGTCAAACTGGGATTTTAGCTTTAAATGTGTGAATAATTTCTGTTCCATGCTTTAACCATTCCGAGTTGAATGGTTTGCTCAATGTACTAGTGGTAAAACCCTGAGTTATGGCAGCTCTGGGTGTTACAACTGCCATCATCATCATCTTGTACAGTTTCCAGCCCCAGGCCGGGTCTCTTTGGAACATAGGCCTCTCCACTTAGTACTCACCTCCCACCACCTCTCTGTCGTCACTCCGGTGCAGTCCTGTCCTCTCTTTTTGACACACTCCTCCACTCCCTTCAGCCATCTATCCCTTGGTCTTCCCCTTTGTCGTTCCTTCTGCATCTACATTTCGTGTGTCCTCTTGGGAATCCTCTTCAAGTGTTCATACCATCTCAGTCTTAATGTCTCAATCCTACCCTGCAAGGGCTCCTCTTTCACTATTTCCCTGATATTGTTATTTCTCACCCTGTCTCTTCTTGTTACTCCTATCCTACTTCGTAGGAATTTCATTTCACTTGCCTGAACTCTGCTTATGTCTCTTTTCTTCATTGTTCATGTTTCTCACGCATAGGTTAGTATCAGGATATACTAGCTTCTGTACAGCACTTTTTTGCTTTTTTGTGGGACATCTCTATTTCTCACTAAGCTCCTGATGCTTCTCAGAAATACTTCCGCCTGTCTGCCACGCTCGGTTATCTCTTTGTCATTTCTTCCTCCTCCTTCTCCTTCTTCTGCTTTTACGGCCTCATTGGACCACTTCAGTCAATCATTTCTTGGTCCTCTTCTTCAGTAAGTTTCCTTTCCGAGTCGCCCAGTAGCTCTTCATTCGCTCTGATCTTCTCAGGCGTTCCTCATCTGTAAATACCCTTTTTACTGTATTACGTTTGTCTATTTTAGCCTGAAATCTTATTTTTATATCTCTCAGTTTTTTAATTTTGTTGTTTTGTTTTGCAAGTCATCCAAGGTTATTTCCAATTCTTTCATATCTTCTCTAATTTCCTTAATCCATCCTACTTGTTGTTTCATATTCCAAAGTTTCACTACAATTTTTCTAGATAACCTGGTTTCTGGTGTCCTCATGATGTGACCAAAGAAAGAAAGCAAGCCGTTTCTTTGGTTGGTTGGTTCCTTAGTTTAGGGGCTGCGACAACGCGGTCATGTAGCCCCGTGTACTTTGGGTGTGTGTAGAATCTGTCTGATAACCGGTGTTAATTGTGATGACTGTATTAGTGTGTGTATCTGTTTTTTAATTCAAGTAGGGACTGCAACTTTGAATTTTCAAATAGTTCCTACTTTTGCCGCCAAACGCCACCGTCAACGACTACTAGGCCTAGTTCAGAACTAGCTACTAGACGCCACCGCAGTCGGCTCTTGGCAACGAACGTAGCAACCTAAGAGCGTTGTTTACATTCTTAACCTATCCAATTTAGTTTCACACAGGTGTAATTAGTGGAAAGATCTTTAACATGCCATAAATCTATGACATGGGACCGCCGGCTTTACTTCCCCTCCGAAGGAAGGCATACTGAGGGATTTTTAACGCTCTTAAAAAATCCGACGGCTTCGGCCGGGTTTGAACCCGCTATCTTGGGCATAGAAGCTCAGCATGCTACCAACTACGCCACCGAAGCCGCCCAAGCCGTTTCTTCCGAATAGTATCAGTGATGGGCTCCAGTTCTCTGTATACCACTTCATTTGGTACTATCCGCCACAGTCCATCTTTCTGATATTTTTTATTTATGCATGTTCTAGCTATTCTTCTTTCTACTTTTAAAATTTTGTCTATTCTGTTTTTCTGAGTAACTTTAAAAAGAGTTTCACTTCCATAGGCCACCTCTGGTTGAACCACTGTCTTGTAATGTTTTAATTTTGTTGCGATTGATAGACATTTTCTTTTATATGTAGACCATGTTAATTTTTGGGCTTTTATCATTTTATTAGTTCTTTCTTGCCATGCAGGTTTCTCATCCAAGTTGTAAGTTATAATTTCTCCTAAGTATTTAAATTGCTTCACTATTTTAACTTTCTTGTTATTTACTGTTATGTGATTGATTACAAGTGGATTTGCTACCATTATCTCTGTCTTTTCAAATGATATCTGAAGTCCAATTTTTTGTGCTATATTTTGTAGGCTTATTATTTGATTTCTGGCTTCTTGAATATTATTAGCCAGTAACGCTAAGTCATCTGTGAATCCCAAGCAATTTAAGTCTATTTGATCTTTCTTGTTCCAATTCTTATGTTCCTAGGATTTTCCCTGTACCATTCCCTCATTACATATTCCAAAGCACAATTGAAAAGTAGAGGCAATAAACCATCTCCTTGTCTTAATCCTGTTTTAATCGTAAACGGTTCAGATATTTCTCCTCTGAATTTTACTTTAGATTTGGTGTTTGTTAGAGTTAGTTTTATAATTTTTATTAATTTGGGATAAAGTCCGAAATTCCTTAGTATTTTCAGCAATGAAGATCTATGTATACAATCATAAGCTTTTTTGAAGTCTACGAAGGTTATGACTTGCTGTTTTTGTCTACGTTTGTACGTGTTACTAATTTTAAGGTGATTATCTGTTCAGGGCAGCTTCGCCATGGCCGAAATCCACCTATATATTCTCCTATTTCCTGTTCTAATTGATATTTACAACTATTATATAGAATTCGTGACATGATTTTATATGTGATATCCAAAAGGGAAATTCCTCGATAGTTGTCAGGATTTGATTTTTCTCCTTTCTTGTGTAATGGATGTATTATAGCAGTAGTCCAATGGTCTGGCAGTTCTTCTTTGATCCAAATGTTCACTATGCATTGGTGTAATGAAATCTTGACTGGTTCTGTTGCATATTTCCACAATTCTGCAAATGTTTGATCTTCTCCACTCGCTTTGTAGTTTTTGAGCTCTCTCAGCGCTTTGTAGACTTCTTGGATTGTGGGTGGATTTATGTTTTCTGATGGTGTTTTAATAGTGGTGTCTGTATTTATTTGAAGCAGTTCTGGTGGATCTTCGCGATTTAGCAACTTGTTGAATGTTTCTGCTAAAATTTCTGTATTTCTTTTATTACTATGAGCTAACTCGCCATTTTTGTCTTTTAACATTTATGTTGGAGGTTCATATCTTTGTAGTTATTTGCTAAAAATTTTGTAGTAATCTCTTGAGTTTGTTTTCACGCTATTTGTTTCGATCATCAGAAGTATATCCTTTTGTTATAGCCGTTTAACCCCTCGTATTATTTTTTGAGTTATCTTCCTTTGTTTTATGAGATCCAAGTGTGATTCATCTGTTTTTTGACTCTGATACCGTAACCAGGCTTGATGTCTATCTTCCACTGTATTATCACACTCATCGTTCCACCATTGGTGTTTCTTCCTTGGATTTATTGGGGCTACTTGTTCAGCTATTTGTTTCAATTCGGGAACTATTTCCTCTAGATCATCTGTTATTATAATATATCTAGTTCGTTCTTTGTATCCCTTGTTATTTATTAGTTTATGAGGGTCGTATGTTCTCTTCTTTTTTAGGTGAGTTTTTTTCTTTGTCAACGGGGTAAATTTAATTTTAATCTTTATCATGTAATGATCCGATCCAGTATCTGTTCCTCTCAGAACTTTCACATTGTAGATCTCCCTGTGATAGTTCTTATCCATACAAACATGATCTAATTGCCATTCACCTTTTTTCCAATCTGGATGTTTCCAAGTTTTGAGTTTATTTGGTCTTCTCTTGAAGTAAGTTGATTTGGAGATTCTGCAAAATTCCACCAGTCTTATGCCATTCCTGTTTGTTCTTCTCTGTGCTGGCCATTTTCCTATTATGTCTCTATATCTTTTTTCCTAACTGGGCATTAAAGTCTCCAATTAAAATTTTGGTGTGACTTTTATTTATGTTTGTTGCTGTCTGATATAAAAGCTCCCAAAATCCCTCCACATCATCTTTGTGTTCTTTCTTATTATTTTTATCATTAGTTGGGGCATGGGCATTTAGAATGGTATATGTTCTCTTTGCAGCTTTTAGAGTTAGTGTCGAGAGCCTAGGTGATAATGCTTTAAATTCTATGATGGATTCAATTATTTTGAGATCGACTACAAATCCTGTTCCGAATTGTGGACATTGCTTCATTACTCTTTTTCCTGGTATTCTCTTGTAAATTCTATACCCTTGTGATTCTATTGGTTCCTGATCGGTGTTTCTCATTTCTTGAAGCCCGGTTATTAGAATCCCTTTGCGATCCATTTCGTCTGTCAAAATTTGAGTTTTCCTGGCTGAATGATGGAATTTATATTGTGTGTTGCTATATACACTGACCGGCAAAAAAAGTGGAACACTTTAATTTTTTATGTAATTTCTTAATTTATTCCACTAAAATGTATCGGCTTTCCAATATTTGCATTATTCATGTAAATTTTAGATGGTTGGCTACAGAAAATACTGAAACATGGTTTACAACCCGCTTTAACTCACAAATTTCGTTACATTTTGCAAATCTTACAATTTTCTATTTTTTATTAATGCTCTTTTGGGCTGGTTTTTATCAAACGTATTGTCAAACAACACAGTATTAATGTTTGCACTGCACTGCACGAGAACACTGGTCACTAAAAACGAGTGTTTCCACCCTTAGTGTCTATGACAGCTTGTAAACGCTCAGGCATACTGTTCACAACTCGTCGAATGGCATCTGCCAGGATGCGATCCCATTCCTCCAGCAGCGATATTCTCAGTTGTGCCAAGGTGGTGTGGTTACGCTGTCTGACGTTCCTTCCAAGCTTATCCCATACATGTTCAAAGGGGTTCAAGTCAGGACTACGAGCTGGCCAGTTCAGGGTTTGAACCCCCACTTCCTGCAGGTATTGTACAACACAGCGAGCAGTATGAGGGCGGGCATTATCCTGCATCAGCATGAAATTCGGACCAATGGAAGGCGCAAAGGGCATCACATGGTTCATCAGGATCTCTTCGATGTACCTTTGGGAATTGAGCATCCCGTGATCGATGCACACAAACTCAATAGGGGCCATAACGTTGATGCCACCCCACACCATAACCGAGCCACCTCCAAATGGAGTCCTGGAGGAGAAAGCAACAGGGCTGTACCTGTTCCCGCGCCTTCTCCACACTCTTTCTCTTCCATCAGGAGATCTAAGGTTAATGCGACTCTCGTCAGTGAAGAGAACAGAGGCCCACTGCTCGTGGGTCCATCCCAGATGCTGCCTTGCGAAGCGAAGACGCGCCTCTCTGTGATGTCGTTCGAGTGCGGGTCCTCGTGCAGGTCTCCGGGAAGAAAGATGAGCTTCTTCAAACCTTCTTCTTACTGTTCGCTCAGTCACTCTCACATTTCTGACATTTTCCAGTTGATTCCGTGCCTGAAATGCTGTGGTATGGCGATCATGCAGAACTTGCAGGGTGAGAAATCTGTCATCTCTGGCACTTGTGCTTCTGCTACGGCCTGACCCTCGTCTCCTGTCGTATGTTTGGAGCTCTCTGTAACGTTGCACTGCACGGTGAATGCTACCGAGAGATGATCCAATGACCTCAGCAACATAACGGAAGCTGCGGCCAGCCTCCACCAATGCAAATGCCTGTGCAGCTTCTTCACGGCTAAGAGGCATGTTTTAGTGTGAACAGCACATGGATAACTTGCTAAAATGTGTGACAATGGTTCACACGTGTTCAAAAAATGCCAGTTGTTATCCCTAGAACAACAATAAGCGAGCGGCAACACTCATAAACCTTAAACGCTTACAGTGCGCTTCCCGCCATAAAACCATTAAGATAGGCTCATCGAAGATTGGGGGTAATTGGTGGTAATAAACCACCCTAAGAAATGTCATATTATCAATTTCTATTCAGGGATGTTTCAGATGTTTGTTCTAATGCGTGAAAAGCTTTTAAAATGTGCTTAAATCTTTTTCATGGCTAGTTTTATACTATTTATATTACTTTTTTTAACTGTTCCACTTTTTTTGCCGGTCAGTGTAGTTTATCTGTCCTATCTTCAGTCTAAATTTGGGTTTTCTATCTGTCGGGGGTATTTTTAGATGCTCCGACTCATCTAGGGTATCTTTCAGGTGACTGCCCACCGTATCCGAATGCAGTCTAGGTGGATTATTCCTTAAAAGATTTCCTACCATGTTTGACTTTCAAAGGTAGTCAACCTTGTATGGAGCAAGCTACGAGTTACAACTGCGGTTGTTAACTGTAGAGGTTGTTGTGTGTTTGGTCCGCGAGAGCTATTTTATTTTGCTCAAGTCCGCCGGCAAGCCGGTGAGGACCCCCCTATCCGCCACCTGGGACGCACCACGTCGGAGTATCACCTTTCCGCCTGCTATGACACCGTAGTAGGTTCTCCCTCCACTACACTTCCAAGTACTTTTACCACTGTAAAAGATATAAAAATTGGTTTGGGAAGGAATTTTATTTAAGGAATTGTCTGCCAGTACCATTGATTATCTCGGTCCTCTATAGTGGATATGTTGAAAACCATGTGATTTTGCCATTGGGTTGAGTACCTTAATTGTGAATAAATAGCTGCGAGAAGGTGCTGTATTGTATATTTTTTGAAGGATGTGTGAATATTCAACAGTCATGTTTGGAAAAAGAAATGAATTGCCATTTTGTTTGACAAGTAGAATGTTGCTAAGTGAATTTCATTGTTTCTCACCTTTAGTGGAGACTTGTCATACTCTGCTAAAACGAGACCTACGTCGCAATCTTTTCACCTTGTTTGCTGGCTGGAGTGGTCGGTTTGGTCGTCCTCTGGGCTGCCCGGCTCCTGCCCAAGAAGGCGAGGAAAAGCCTGGTGGAGAAGTCCAACTATCGGCTCTGCAGGCTATGAGTGCCCTACTGTGCTGTGGTCCATGCTTTAACCCTCAGGGGCTTTCCGAGGAGGGCATGTTCTACCCTTGGCTGGATATGCTGCTGGCCTCTGATGATGACAAGGTAGGAAAGAAGAGTTTGTATTATCATTTTTCTTTTATGTTGAATGATGTTAGTATATTGATTATCATTTGATCTCGGTTGGCCAAAGGAATCCAATGTGAAAACAAGTTCTACTACTCATTGTTTACCAGGCGGAACCATTATGTTTTATAGGCACGGTGAGTGTTAGTTACCTCGAAAGATTTGGTACCATTAGTTTTATTTTTGCTGCACTGTTATTGGGAGGAATCGTAAAAAGTTGTTTAACCCTCAGAGCTATATAACAAAGGAGAAACTGTTCCGCCTAGTCAATACATTTATTTACAACAAGTTATAAACTTGCTATTATATGGTACATGTTTCGGGGCCTCTAGTACTGGTCCCTTCTTCAGCCATAAATTAAGTTGCAAAATCCAGCATAATTAAAGATATCATAATAAAAAATACATAAAATGATGAGTGAATGGATGAAATGAGGCGAAAAAGAACATATTACTCATGAGAAGTAAAGTGAGTGCACATCAGTAAAAATTAACATCATTGGTATTGCTAGGTTCTTGAGAATACACTTATATAGCACTGTTCTAATGTTTGTGCATGTGGAAATCACTTCACTTGGGATTTATAGCCTGTTGTTTACAATGCTGTTGACTGAAACTTGCTGTTCAAGCTGGGGCTTCTGAGCTTATAGTCTTGCATTAGAGGGAAAACATCGAATGTCATGTAATGAAATACATCATCATGATGAGGAGACGTCCAAGTATGGAAAAAACATATTTTACTTAGACCAACTAAAACAATTTCCTTTGTTGATCTTGAACTTCTTTCAGAGCACAATTAACCCTCAGAGGGCGGAATTTAATATATTATATGGTCAGAGATCAAAGCCTCCGTGGCTTAGGCGGCAGCACGCCGGCCTCTCACCGCTGGGCCCGTGGTTCAAATCCCGGTCACTCCATGTGAGATCTGTGCTGGACAAAACGGAGGCAGACAGGTTTTTCTCCGGGTACTCCGGTTTTCCCTGTCAATATTTCATTCCAGCAACACTCTCCACTATCATTTCATTTCATCTATCATTCATTTAATCATTGCCCCAGAGGAGTGCGTCAGGCCCCGGCAGCCGGCACAGTTCATATCCTCGCCGCTAGATGGGGGCTTCATTCATTCCATTCCTGACCCGGTCGGAGACTGGAAGCAGGCTGTGGATTTTCATTTCATATGGTCAGAGATCCGCTGATACCGGTGCAAGTGGTATGCTAAAAACTCAACAGATGGCAGTAAACCACACTTTTAGGTCTGGCCTAACAGGAAATCTCCGAATTGAGTAGTATTATCCCCCTCCTAGCTTCTCACAAGCTGTGAGAGATTGTCATGTTCAGTTAAGGTTGCGTCGCGAGTTCTAAGAATGGCTTTTGGTGATTTATATAATTATTTTGTGACATATGCAGTAAAAAAGAGGGTCAGTGGTCAATTTTGGACTCCACGGATGTAGATAGAAGTGATTTTTCAATTGGAGACTTTTGTGGAATGACTCTTATGCCCTTTATGCACTAATATGCTGCCGCGAAAAATTTCGATAATATCCTATGCACTTCTGAGACGGAGTACATACTTTTTTTTTTTTGAGTGTTATTTTTTATTCAACTGTATTATACATTTATGTAATACATCGTAAGTACATGGACATGAATGTTATTAAAAACCTCTGGAAACTGCAAGTTTCCAATAATCAAGGTAAACCATTGATATTATGTACATATGCATGTTTATAGCTAGTGTTCGATAATTTTGGACGATTTATAATTTGTCGTTTCAGTCCGCGTACAGACATAACACGCATCCACCCGCGTAGGGTTAAACCATGCTTGTGGATATTTCAGAAATTTATGGGCAGTTTGTTGTTTCTGTAATCAAATAAATCAAAGACAAAACACTCAAAACTGAATAATGATTATCATCTCTCTAATGTTCTGAACCTTGCCTAACGTTAAATAGGATCTTGCTTAACGCACCATCAAGTAATCCAAGAAGTTCGAGATAGTGTTCGCTTGCCACTCAAACTATGCCCAACAAAATTTTCGTATCAACTGTCTATGTTGAACAGACTTGTTGTAAAGAATAAATAAAGGATTATAAAGACTTCCAAATATTTGGGTGAAGTTATAACTTGGAACACTAATGTGAAACCATCAATAGAACTCCGAACACTTAAACTAACACTAGCATAAAGAAATACGTGGCCAGCGTACAAAAAAAAAGTCTGTTTCGATAAATGCAAAACCTAGGCATTACCATACCGTCATTACGCTTTAGGCGGCATATGCGAGTGAAACCTTATTTAAATTAAACACACAATCAACGACATACAAATTGCAGAAGGTTGATAGGATAATCAATAGGACAATTATAAAAAATAAAAAACAAATTAATGGACAATGGATACTTTTACCGAATGTAGTATACCGGGAAAGTAAATCGGTAATTGGTCATATAACTAGATTAATGAACATGACAATTTTGAAATAACTTTTTGAATAACTTGAACTGCAAGACAACTGTTCGATTAATCAGGCGGAGCAATTAGCTATACTTAAATCTCTGGAGTTCTTAGATACTACTAGGACAGAGGATGATGAAGATCAGAAAGTAATTATTTACACAGATAGTAAAATAGCAATTGACTCCATTGCGGACTTCAGAAACCATAACGAACTAATTGAGAATATAAGAAGGACTACAGCTATTCTAAAAATAAAAAAATGGATAATAAAATTTGAATGGGTTAAGGCACATACAGGTGTTGCAGGCAATGAACTGGCTGATAAAATTGCAAAGGAGGCTACAAAATTAAACGAGGTTTGTTTCGATAGAATACCCATCTCAACTTTTAAAAGAAATCTCAAAGAAGAATCAATTCATGAATGGCAGCAAAAATGGGAACAAACTTCAAAAGGCACTCTTACAAAAGAATTCTTTCCAACAGTTGCAGGTAGATTAAAATCCAAAATCACCTTCACACCTAATATGACTACAATACTGACTGGACATGGAAATATTGCTTCGTACTTACACAGACTTAAAATTATACGTAATCCCGAGTGTTCCTGTAAAAGCAGCCCTCAGACTATAGATCATATAATTTTCGTGTGCAGTGAAGTGAAAAATATTAGGCAATTCTTGATCAATAGTGTTAATAGAGATGATAATTGGCCGATTCAGAAATCTGTGCTATTAAAAAAGTATTTGAAGGAATTTTCTAAATTTGTTCATGCTCTGGATTTTCAAGCTCTAAGGAAAAACGATATTGTTTGATATTGTTAAGAGTAAGTCATCTAGTAATTGAATTATTACAATGTAATTTATTTTGTTCATTTATAAAATGTAATGTAAGTGCATGTAGTACTACTTATGTAGTGGAGCATGCAGAGAGTATGAACAATAAAATAAAATAAAAAATAAACTTATTTTTGGAAAAATAAAATGAAAAATAACAGATTCAAGGAAGTACAAACTGATTTAGATTAATTATACATTACAATGCAGCACATTGAACGACGAGAAGAAAAACAATCATAGGCCTACAAGACTTCTTTTACAAATTGTGAAACGTAAGCAGTATGTCATATCTGAAGACAAAAGAGTGGCAAGATCAACTCGAATGAAGAAATTCTGGGAGGGAAGAAAGATGTTGAAGAAATAAGTTATATCGTGGAAGACTTGATAAGTATTTGGTTGGATTTAAGTGCTTCAACGACTTAATCCAGAATACATTTCGACTTTTTAATCAAATATATAGGGTATGAAATTCACACAATCGTCACCTCTAGTAACCGCTCAAGTTTGAATTTAGACTCGAATGTCTTATAATTATTTATGTCTTATAAAATCAAATTTGCCTATCTGAAATTATACAAGATTGATATATTGGTTTCAACATTCGTATTCATTATTTAAAGACATTTTGAAGGACCTGTGATCCTGTCAACTGTTTTATTGTTTGAAAATGCAAGAATTTTATGATGGTTTCAAACTTGTCTTGCTTCATTTTGTATAAAATCTTGGTGGAATACTGTTTGAAGGGCACACATCGCATCATTTCCTTGTGGTGTCCATGCTTCCAGTTATTTAACATGTACACTTTTGCTAATCCTGGAGAAAGCTTCACTTCTTCATAATACTGAACTCATTCCAAAAGATTCCTACTGAAATAACTCTTCAGGGTTTCCTTATGTTAAGGCTAAGGACCGCATTCACTTTATTGCCAACAATGGCTGGACTCTCCGCTTATTGAAGACTTCTGTGGCATAGTCGGTAGCATGCTGAACTGCTATGCCCAAGATTGCGGGTTCAAACCTGGCCGAAGTTATCGGATTTTTAAGAGCGTTAAAATCTTCAGTATGCCTTCCTTCGGAGGGGAAGTAGAGCCAGTGGGCCCATATCATAGATTTATGACATGTAAAAGAACGTGCCACTACAACTGGTAGTGTGTAGCCAAATTTGTAGATTATATTTGTTGGAAACACTCGATCAAGTTCCAACATTCGCTGCTAGGTGTCAGTGACAGTGGCATCTGGTAGCCAAAGTTGGAACTACTTGAAATTGAACTTGCTGGAAGCCCATGGGTGTTCAATTAAAATGCCTTGCTACGGCCATTGGCTGCAATTCATATATAATAATGGAAAGTAGACTGATCACATCAGGGTCCTGCACAGCAGCCCTGCCCATGGGCTGCTTCGACACTCTACCGCACTGGGCTTGACAAGTCACGAACCTAGCGGCCCGTGATGTCATCGCATGGGCTGGGCCGGGCCAGGCCAGGCCATACTATGTCGCTTTTAACGTGGTGGGCTAATGAGAGCGCTTTGGTAGTCCTTGGGCTGGCAGCTTCAATGTGTACTGCGGGAAGACAGAGTGACCTGCGTTAGGCTACGGCCAAGCTAGAGCGACTGTCGCCGACTTCCACGGCCTCATATTTTAAATGTCACTGAATGACTTGTGTCCTAGTGCGGTATTCGAGGAAGCCGTGGTCGAATATAAGGTATTCTCTGTGTCGCAATATTATCCTTGGGACAACTGAGCCATAGCGTGAGAGGGCCATGGCAGAAACATGACTTTTATTTATTATATTTTTTTATTTTTCTGGACGACGTTAACACACCATGAAATAAAACTGTGCAATGTTCTATTATTTTGCTTGAAATGGCCTTCTTCAAACAGCTGATGTGCATAAATGAGCTGAAGAAACAATGTGCTATGATTTGCTATCTCCTTTTCTGTGATACCCCACTCCTCCCAAGTATTAACCAGACACGTTAAACACAGAGTCCTTGCTTTATTTGAGAAATGGTGCTCAAATTAATATTATTGTTCCTACCATGGCACAATTTCCTAATAGTGACACACTTTTAATATAAAACCGATATTTAGAATGACGTAATACAGCATATAAGTTCAAACTTCGTTTTGTCCAATGGTTAATAACTTCAAATACCGTAGTTACCTAAATTCGTTTGACGAAAGTAATATTTGTAAGCCAGGCCTACTGGTTAAACTGTACTTAATTTGCGATTTGTTATTTACCTTCTACTCCAGGCAAATGCCGGGATGGTTCCTAACTTGTTGTCTCCTTCCTAATCCTCATCTGAATTATAAAGGCACACTCTAATATAGCCATCACTATAACACAGGTTATAGTCAAACAGATGAATGAAGTAAGGCTACCAAGACAAGCACTGGAACGACGGATGACAGGGAAGACCAAGAATGCGTTGGATGGACTCGGTGAAGAATAGCATTAGAAAACAGAACCTGGATTGGAACACCATGTCGGAAGAGGAATGGTGGAACGACAGAACAAAGTGGTGAGGAACCATATTTGCCCCCACCCGGTGTCAGCTGGAAAAGGGGAAATGATGATGAAAATGATGATATAACAAAGGTTATCAGACATTACACACACAAATACATGGGGCTACATGACCATGATGTCGCAAAGCCCCTTAATCAATCAACAACAACTATCGATGCATTTCAGATTGAGATTAGCCAGTTTGAACTATACCATTAGCTTAGTGACATTCGTATTGCTCTGAATAGAAGTGTAAAGCAAGCATTTTATTGTGCACGCATTGTGAAGGTCAGTCTGCCTGCTCGGCCAGTCTAGTGCAGTGGGTTACGGTGGGCTTTGTGAGTTAGTGCTATCGGCCAGAACGCGGCCGCGTTAGATGAGAATATCATTGGACAGGCTGGCCTTTAAAAGTCCACGGACTCGGAGTTCGGTGTGGTGGGCCTCGCTGTAGTACTCTGGATCACATACGTCACTCATGCATGTCTTGATCCTTTATAAGTCTGTGAGAACTCTGTAGAAATGTTTACTTGTGATGGTAGGGGGCGGTGGAACATCATGCAGCAACCATCGAAAAGTAACACCAGCGCGGAATGAATCACAACTCAAAACCGACCTCTGAAGCGCACAAAGGCTACGAGGACCAAATACTTTTGACTGATGATGATTTGAGGAGATACAAAATGAGAAATATATATTTTATTTATTTTTATTGCAAGGAAGAAATACCAAACTTTATTAAGAAAGAGATGTGGGTGGTGGTGATGATGATGATGATGATGATGAGGGAAGGAACAATCTAAGAAAGAAAACATTTACTCTTAAAGAGGGAAACCCAATTACTTACCAAGGGACAGTAATGACAGTGTTAAAGGTAGCTGACGACAAGCATAAATCCCATACGTTAAATGCAATATTGCCACTTAACAATACACAAGGCTCAGAATTCCAATCTCAAAGACTCAGATTAAACATTGCACCTTCACTGAATTTAATCCAGAGGAATCAAATTAACTTCTTGCATCACAACAAAAATTTAAACTCGGCTGCCAACTTAAACCCAAAAGCCCTATGACAAAACTGACCTTGAGGATATGCAATATTCCCACTTAATAATAATATTAAAGCAAAAACAGCCCCTCAAGAATGACAAAGCTGAAGTGAGAAAATCACTTTAAACTGGAACCCAATTACAAGGTATCAAGAAGAAAATTGTCGAAAAATCAAAAATCACATCAAACAAATTGTTGTACTGTAACTACAAACGCACACAACAGCACTTTCCTTTTGGAGTATCAGGATGTGTTAACACCAAGCGAGCATCTGCACTCGGTCAACAATTACGCCTATTCAAGGAGCCAGAAACCCCACGAGAACTGGCACAAAACAATTGAAATGAAAAATGAAAATCCACAGCCTGCTTCCAGTCTCCGACCGGGTCAGGAATGGAATGAATGAAGCCCCTATCTAGCGGCGAGGATATGAACTGTGCCGGCTGCCGTGGCCTGACGCACTCCTCTGGGGCAATGATTAAATGAATGATAGATGAAATGAAATGATAGTGGAGAGTGTTGCTGGAATGAAATTTTGACAGGGAAAACCGGAGTACCCGGAGAAAAACCTGTCTGCCTCCGTTCTGTCCAGCACAGATCTCACATGGAGTGACCGGGATTTGAACCACGGACTCAGCGGTGAGAGGCCGGCGTGCTGCCGCCTAAGCCACGGAGGCTCGCTGGCACAAAACAATTAATGCATCAAAATACAGCTACAATCTCTAGGGGAGCATAACCTATTCTGACAGTGAATCAAATTGAACGCTCCTTTGGTGCTTTTTGCAAGACCTGGTCTTCCTAGGTCATACAACAATTACTTAGGCAGCAGTTAGCAGGTAGAATTGAGTAACGGTATATCATGTAAACAGAGGAAGATCAGGGAAAACTCTTCTATAATAGAGTGCACATTTGATAGAAAGTGAACAATTCTGTAAATGCATAGATATAAGAACAAGAGTACATAACATAGAGATTTAAAAGCATTACACTCATTTTTGGTCTGTATTGACAAGATAAACTGGTTAATTTGGTGTACAACATCTATTGAAGAAATTCGGCCTAGTCAAGACACTATTTATTATGAACTTGCAAATGAGGTAAGTGTTCCCTGCCTCAGCTTCTGACTAGTATATCAACAAATTACATTCACTTAAAAAATATAGAAACCTTTTGAAACTTTCTTAACAACTATATGTACAGGACGTGTTTTCTAAAATTATACACTTTCTTGGACGTTATATTTTCATGAACGTCTTGCTTCATTTCGGGTCTACCGTATTTGATTTGAGGGGATCCCATGTGATAAAAATTGCTAAATGAATTAAAACTGTTAATCTGTTTTATGGCTGTTGATTCATTAAAAATTGATAAACAATGAAAATTTTTCTTAGAAATAAAAATTGAGCAATTGTTAAGTTAAAACGTTCTTTTGTGCATGGATATTACATATTAGAGTGGTAGGAGAAACCTAATATGAAAAATATGTTATGTCTATTTATACTATTGGGTTAATTGTTCCCATTATGCTGTACAATGGACCCTTGTCTCTTCCTCGTACTTATGGATTGCGTCGTGTTTCTTCGTTGGAATGCTCTTCTTAAATAGTGAGTGGAAATTTGAGAGAGGTAAGTTCTTTTCTCCTATTATTACGATAGAAAAGCTGTATTCATAGATTTGGATACTTGATGCATTTATGTCTTGCGGAAAATACCATTGGGTGCAAAAATTAGTCGTCTTCATCCAGTTGTGCTGCAATTCGAAGTGAACTGCAGTATTGGTTAATTTGACGGTCTGCGGTTTGAATATCTGATTGGGTGATGTGTGCTGCAGCTTCTTGGTCCAGAACTACTGGTGGTATTGAACTGTCAGCAACAATACAAGTCAGACAGGGTTGACAAATTCTAATTAACTAAATCACTACTTAGTGACCCGTGACTAAGGAGTCAATAACGAAATCTTATAGACTATGAAGCCAAATTGGAACCAATCACGTGGTGCAATGCAGTTAGCACAGGGTCAACTTTTGCAACAGCACATTAAACTAATACAATCAAAATGGACGTGTGACAGGTGCTACAATCAAAATGGACGTGTGACAGGAGCCGAGTGTTGCTGAAAGAAACAAGATTATTAGTGTCTACCGATTGGGTCATTCCATCTGGGAGATTTCTGGCAAGCTTCAGATATCACATTCACCAGTGAGTGATGTAGTGGTAAAATGAAAACGCCAGGGAGTTCTAAAACTCCAACCTTGACCTGGGAAGCCAAATAGTGACTGTTTATGGCTTAAACGTGTGATCAAGTCAGTGGCTTAGCTAGGGGGGTGTTACTAGGGGTTAGAACCCCTTGGAATTATTACAAAAGATTAAGCAGGAACTGATAATAAAAAATAAGCTAAGAAAACATTTCTTAAATTAAAGAATTATATGATACTTGTTGATTAGTCCATAACTCTTACTATGCACTGTTGTTGCCTTTCAGCCCGGCTCCCCCATCTGTGGCTACCCAAGTCTTCATAATACTGTATAACTCCGTCCCTCCAGTCTAGAGTTTTCCCTGCTAAATATAGCTTATTTTCTTTTATTAGCAGGAGGGAAACAGCCCCTACTAATTTGGAAATTGTTGTTAACTTCTTGAATGTGAGATAGTCGAGTTGCTTCATACTACAGATATTCAGCAATTCCCCGAATTACAGTTATCCCACAGTTATTATAACCCCTCCCATTGGTCGATCTTGGCTACGGTACTGGATCAAGTCAAGCTGGCTCGCATTGTCAGAAACCGTGGTTAATCATCACCATCTGTGTCCAACTCCAGTCACCCGGGTGTTGTAAACTAACCTCTTCCACTGCTGTCTATCCTTCCACTTCTCCTTCTCCATTACTTCTGCCACATCCAGTCCAATGTTACATAATGTCTTGCCGGATTTGGTCCATCCATCTCTTTTTCGGCCTTCCAACCAATCTCATACCGTCAAGGTTCCTTACCATTCTCCCTCTTTGCAGCTCTGTCCATTTCCATCCCTTGAACATGGCCAAACCATCTTAATCTCGATCTCTGTATTCGCTGTACTAATGGTTCCGTTATATTTAGTTCTTGCCTAATATTCGAGGTTCGGATTTTCTCTCTTCTAGTCTTCTGGAGAGATGTTCTCAAAAGTTTCATTTCAGTTGCTTCAATCTAACTGTTTTGCTTCTTGTTAGTAACCATTGTTTCTAGGCTATAGGTTACACTTGAGGTAAAATATTGTTTATATAATGTTAATTTTGTTCTTTGTGGTACTTTAACATCCCATAACGGCTGTCGAACTTGATGATAAAATGGGGTACCTTTACTTAATCTGTTCTTAATTTCTGTATTAATTTCATTAATCCTGTTAATAACACTGCCTAAATATGTAAATTTTTCCACATTCTCTAATTGTTCCCCATCTAAGTTGATTCGAACTTACTTATTTTCCTTTCCACAGTGCATTACCACAGTTTTCTGTTTACTAATTTTCATTCCGAATGCCTTAAAATTCTCATTCCAAATATACATTCTTCTTTGTATTTAATTTTCTCCTTGTCTCCAAATCACCACATCATTCGGAAAAACTAAAGCATTTATCCCATCAGTTTGTCCAATATTATGCTTTACACCCTTTAAAATTTCATCCATCAATATAATAAATAATAAAGGCGACAGTGCACTTCCTTATTTACTCCTCTTCTTATATACGTGACTTCAGAATCGACCACTGCCTACCTGAACACTGCTCTTACTACCAACCGTGGTTAATAGTTGGTTATTTTCCTGATCTCCTCGCCTGAGGTATCCAAAACAAGGTGATATTCACTAAAGATAATGGCAAAAACTATTCATAGCATGAACTCTGAAATCATAAGCCATTAGCCATTTGTGAGAATTATTTTCTACTTAGTATAAAACGAAGTCCTCGATACTTGGATGTTCCATGTAATCTCGAGAACCACTGAATGGATTTTGATACGGTTTTCACCTTTCTATAAAGGATTTCTCAAGGAAGGTTTCTATAGAAAATAATATATTTGACCAAATACAGCAAATACTCATCTTTTTTATGTCGTTGTCATAGTTTCTTCACTCCAGCAAGCCGGGTGCGGTTATATATGACGAGCCATCTCCAATTTGTCCTGCTCTTGGACTCTTCCCAGGGACACGCTGGCCAAAGTATACTCGAGGTATCCTGTGGGGAGCCATCCTCTTCATGTGACCAAACCATCTCAATCTCTTGAGTTAGAGTGTCTCCAGCCAGGCTCCTATCCAATCCCAGTTATTGTCGGATATCGTCATTCCTTATTTTATCCATTTTCGTCTTTTGAAGGCAAGAACGGGGGAACTTCAGTTCTATTGCCTGGAGAATACTGTTTGGCGGTCCAGTGAGGGTTGCTGCTTCCAGTCCATACGTTAGTATAGGTATTAGGTATACTATATACTACTAGTGGAGTGACACAATGTGGTGCAATAGCACATAGTGTAATGTTATACAGTGTTGGTATTACTACTAGTGGAGTGACACAGTGTGGTGCAATAGCACATAGTGTAATGTTATACAGGATAGAGGAGTAACACCTCTTTAAAAAACCTGGTCCAGCTGGCCCGGCTGGTAGTACCTTGTTAGGGTCCCTTGCCAGGGTTACGGTGAAGTCCTCAACGGTACCTGCAGTGAAAGAGGTGAACTCTGGCACAGTGTGGTTGGCGGAAGGGGCAGCCTATTGCTCAGGTTTAATAGGGCAAACTATTGCCCATAGTTATGATGGGCACATTTTGACCCAATGGCAAAATGAGCGGAGGAGGAGCCAATCACTCTCATGGCTCCCAACTGTCAGAGGCGGAAGAGGTCAGGCCAGACGGACTGGCTGTAAAGGTGCACCTCAGTAGTACTTGAGTATGCGGCAGTTCGTTGCAGTCTCGGTGTTAGGTCCTGCATGTCTCATTCTTCGTGAGCCGCAGGATAAGGCTCAGAGATCATAGTGTGTGGGTCTCATCCTGGGAAGCTGAGATCCACCCTAAACAAATTCACGCCAGTGGCACTTCTTCCGAACGTCACTTACTTTCAAAGTCCAACGGCGATGGGATATGGACGGTGGGGGCAGGTTATGGGTGTAACTGGAAGCCCCTAGTTCGGACCTGCACGTTGGCAGCAGATGTGAGATGGTTGTCTTCCGGAGACTCCGTGACTACTCAGGAATTCGGTCCTGCATCTGTGTTTGGGCAGGCCTATTTAGGACCACCGCTGCCCACCCCACATGGGGAAGGCCCTAGAAAAGGTGGGCTAAACATCGGAAGTCACAATCTTGGTCAGGCTGGGCAACCGCACTCAGCAGGTCACCCCTCATGCGGTCAAAACTCAAAAACAGTAAAGAATCACAAATTGATTATTGGATCATGGAACATCAGAACTTTGCTTGATTTGGACAATAACGTTAGACCTGAGAGAAGGTCAGCTCTCGTAACCCAAGAGTTATCAAGACTCAACGTTGACATTGCTGCTCTCAGTGAAAATAGGCTGTCTTCTGAAGGCAAGATTACTGAATCTGGAACAGGATATACCATCTTCTGGAAAGGAAAGGAGGAGGGTGAATGTCGTATTCATGGTGTGGGCTTCGCTGTGAAGACCAAACTGGTAAATTATCACCACCTTACGCCCATTGCAATCAGCGAAAGGCTCATGACTCTCCGCATACCAATCTCAGGAGGTTCCTTTATGACACTCATCTCTGCCTATGCTCCTACCTTAGATTCTGATGATGAAGAAAAGGCTCAGTTCTATAATCAGCTAAGTGAAATCATCTCCAAGGTACCATCTGCAGATAAACTCTTGCTCCTCGGTGACTTCAGTGCCAGAGTTGGGAAAGATCACAGGCTATGGAATAATGTGATGGGCAAACAGGGACTTGGAAAATGTAATCCCAATGGACTGTTGCTTCTTGGTCTTTGTGCAGAAAACGAACTGTGATGGGCAAACAGGGACTTGGAAAATGTAATCCCAATAGACTGTTGCTTCTTGGCCTTTGTGCAGAACACGAACTTTTCATTACCAACACGCAGTTCCGGCTACCTAACCGCTTCAAAACCACGTGGATTCATCCACGTTCAAAACATTGGCACATTCTTGATTATATCATTACCCGGCAATGTGATAAGAAGGACACTCTTATTACCAGAACAGCAAGAAATATAGACGATTGTTGGACAGATCATAAACTTCTTATATGTAAGCTCAGGATATCCATCAGACCTAAACCACCTAGGAACATCAAACATTTGCCAAGAAAGAAGTTTAATACATCCAAACTTCAGGATGAATCCATGTATAAACATTTTGGAAACAGGATCGTCACCCAGTTATCAGAAAACCCAGTAACAAATGACATTCAGCAAGAATGGGCCACACTACGGAAGGTTATCACACAGTCAGCTGAGGAAACCATTGGTTTTATAGTGCGGGAAAGACAAGATTGGTTTGATGACAACAATGAGAAAATTCTGTCTCTCATCAATGCCAAAAGGAATGCCTATCTTGCCATCTTCAAGACCCAACTTCCAACACAAAGAGAGATAAACTACTGGAACTCAAGGGTAAATGCACGACGCAGATAAGGCAGATTAAAAATAGTTGGTGGCAACAGAAGGCTCAGGAACTGCAGAGACTATCGGATGCTCGAGACTTGAGGAACTTCTATGCAGTACTCAAGGAAATATATGGACCATCTCGCTCATCATCAGTTACACTGAAAAGTGCTGATAATTCTACTACCTTTACTGACAGTCAAGAAATCTTGGAACGCTGGAAGGAGCACTTCTCCAATCTCCTAAATCGTCCATCAGCAGCTGCTGAAGACTTCCTTTGTGATGTGCCGCAACAACCTGAACAACTGTGGTTGGCAGTACCTCCTACTTATCGTGATTTCAGTGCAGCTCTCACCCAATTGAAACCCAGAAAAGCACCTGGCCCAGATAACATCCCTCTGGAACTAATTCAAGCCGGAGGTCATTCCCTCAAAACAAGGATTTTCACCCTTATCCTCAGAATATGGGAATCAAGAAAGGTACCTGGAGACCTAAAGAATGCCACTATCGTCACTATCTTTAAAAAGGGTGATTGCAGTGTTTGTGGCAACTACCGTGGTATATCACAGCTATCAATTGTGGGGAAGATTCTTGCAAGAATTCTACTTAACCGCCTCAAGGTTATCTCTGAGATGATCCTCCCAGAGTCACAATGTGGATTTAGAGCTGCCAGATGCACAATTGACTTGATTTTCTGTGTGAGACAGCTACAAGAAAAATGTAAAGAACAACAGAATCCACTCTTCTTAGTCTTTTATGACTTGGAAAAGGCATTTGATTCGATTTCAAGACCAGCCATGCGGGCGGTGCTGAAGCGGTTTGGTTGCCCTCAGCGATTTGTAGATCTAATCAAGGCTCTCCATGATGGCATGCCAGGTCAGGTTTGCCATCAGAATAATATGTCCGATGAATTTCCTATTACCCATGGACTGAAACAAGGATGTGTACTGGCTCCAACGCTTTTCGCGCTGTACTTGGCTGCAATGCTTTATGATTCACCCACAAACATCCCAGGTGTGGAGGTCAAGTATCGTTTTGATGGAGGGCTTTTCAACCTAACTCGTCTCTGCTCCTTGAGGAAAACTCAGGTTACTAAGGTTACTAACATGTTGTATGCAGATGATGCTGCGTCGCCAACTCTCACACCAAAAGAGCTGCAAGAGTCAGTTATTTGTTACAAAAGTGCATGTGATCGCTTTGGTCTTACCATAAATGTCAATAAGACTAAAGTCTTGGCACAACCTTCACCAGGCACACCTATTCCTCAGTTCAATATCTCCATCTCCACTTCTCGTACCTGGGCAGTACCATTTCTGTGAGCTGTACTTGTGAGCAGGATGTGGATAAGAGAATTGGCGCAGCCCATGCAGCATATGGACGATTAGCGCGCCGGATCTTCATGAATAAAGATCGATCCATGAGTACAAAGCTTATGGTGTACAAAGCAGTAGTCATTTCTACATTGTTGTATGGCTGTGAAACGTGGACCCTTTACCGACTTGATCTTAGGAAGCTTGAGCGTTTCCACCTACAAAAACTTCAATCAATCCTGAGGATTAAATGGGAAGACCGCATTATCAATATTGCTGTTCTGGAAAAGGCTCAAATTAACAGCATAGAATCATCCATAATAGGTCACCAATTTAGATGGATTGGTCATGTCCATCGGATGGATGATGTGAGATTACGTCGTCAAATGCTATATGGTGAGTTATGCTATGGCACCAGACCTCATGGTGGTCCTAAGAGGCGCTACAAGGACCAATTTAAGCAGACCCTGAAATTGACAAACCTGGTACATGCTGGGTGAAGACCGCTCAACTTGGCGCTGTACTATCTCAGATACTGTAAAAACCTTTGAAAGGGATCGACGCGCACATGAAGAGGCCAAGCGTCAAGCTACTAAACTTCGAGCAGACTAACCACGTCCTCCTCCAGCAATTCTATGTGACTTGTGTGGTCGCTTGTTCTATGCCAGGATTGGACTCCATAGTCACCGAAAAACACATCCACAAACTGGACTGAAGGAAGAAGATTTATACTCGGATTTGAGTTAAAGCCGATGATGATGATCTTGAACAAACTAATCTTGGAAGCTTGTAGAAATTTTTAGGTACAGTATTATATTTGACTTTCGATAACCTTGATGTTGGTGCTCCTAAACAACAAACAATTTATATTTGACTGAAATTATAGGTGATCTCATGTTATGAACCATCCCTTAGCTGGGCGAAATCTATATAGGGAGAAGTTGTAGGAGTCTTCTGCTCAAGCATGATCATCGACTGTCATTGACTTAACCAGGCCTGGCCACTTGACTGTGGCATCATAAGTATCTCCGTCTACCTGACAAATGTTCGATGTATCTTTGAGAAAGTACCTGTAAAAATTTGACATTTGTATTTTGTACATTACTTTCCAAACATTACTCAATTGACTTACAGTATTTACTCGACTATAAGACCCCCTTGCCTATATTACCCCCCCCCCCCCTAATTATCGAGAGCCGAAATAAAAAATCTCTCAGAGTCAAAATACAACTTTCTTGGAAATTGACGAATTCTTTAAAAAAATTATAATTACAACTGAAATTCATTGTCTTTTATGACAAAAATATTTTAGTTTTTTATTCAGACGATATGACCGCCATTTTACGTACCATGTACCCCAATTGTTGGTTACGCCTAGACACCAATTCACATTGCGCGAACGTGTGTATATCCATAATTCATACATGAAAAACAGAAAATCTTCTTCTGAGGCAAGACGAAAATTTCGAGTCAGGTACGTGATTGGGCAGGATATCGAATTGTGTAGCCAATAGGCTTCACCCGATATCCAATAGAAGATGCCACACTATTGGCGGAGTAGAAGCGCCATTCGCCAATGAAAGTTATGGTTTCATATCTTGCCTGCATTCTTCCGTTTAATATTATTAATATTGCGATTCGATTGTGTTTTTCGACAGTCTCCTTATTTTAAACAGATTTCATTTGTTGCAATACCCGTCGGCGTTTGTGTGAAACGTTATTGGTATATTAATGTGAAATATGTGAATAATACGTGCTCGGTTGTGTTTACGAATTTTAGTGAGATGTGATCTTTCAACATCATCAGACATTCACTAATTTATGCATTCTCCCTCCCTGTGTTCAAATAAAAATAATGTTTGCATTTCCATGTCTGATACTTTGCCCATTCCATTCTATTTCTTTGATACTAACAAGGGAAGTCTCTGAACCGGGGAATCACGGATCCTGCTGGAACTTAGCAGATACGTTGCGTGAGCCCAACTAGGCAGAACCGTGAAGAATAATCTTTCGGAAATTAACTCCTACCCACCGTAGACGGTAGTAAATACAACAATTTTGAACTGTGCGCGCTGGTCAAGAGGGAGTGTGCCTCACGCTTGATTGGTGGCTCAAATGATCACGTTCGAAACGACTGCCCTCCCGTACTCGCGCTCACAAGCTGCGCTGTGGCATGGGACATTAATACTGCATCTTTACAATATATAGGTGTCTACGTTCATAGTACTATTTTCTATACAACCAGTTATGATACCTGTAAATATCAATAAGCACAACAAATAAACACATTTGTTTCAAGAGACGAACGCCAGAAAACCAGATAGGCACAATACCATCAACATACCAACCAAACTGTCCAATAGGTCCTGTTCTTGAATGCTGAGAGACCTTTCCATACATTTTCCATACTTTTCCTCCTGTCAACATATAACTTTTCCAATGTTACTATTCATCATGCAATGCATGGGACACTCACCGTCTGTTGCCTCTCATTCGGTGATTGTACGCTGTAGGCCGTAAGCCATAGTACGGTTGAGAAGCAACCTCTGACGCAGCCAATGAAGCTCACGTCGCTGGCGCGCCAATTTAAATCTGTAAATCTTATTTTTTCATCTAGTACAAGGGGAAGTTAATTTCCGAAAGATTTTTCTTCACGGTTCTGCCTAGTTGGGCTCACGCAACGTATCTGAAAAGTTCCAGCAGGATCCGTGATTCCCTGGTTCAGAGACTTCCCTTGTAAGATTTTTGCTTAGCAAGGGATAGTAGTGAAAGTCTTTGGGGGATAGCCGAGAATAGTGGTGGAGAAGTGAGGTTATGGCAGTCTCATAATGGGCTGATTAAAGATGTCAACTTCGTTATTTTGATTAAATATGTAGCATCAAAATAAAATGGCTCATTTTTACCTTCTCCCTTTCCCAAAATAATGGATTTTTGCGAAGTTTCTGAACTAAAAATTTAGAAAAAAGAGGGGGTATTATAGTCTAGTAAATATGGTAATTGAAGATATTTGCAGTAGGCCTCATTTTTAAAAAAATCTTCAGTTATTCCAATTACTTGGGGGTCGTCAGAGTGAACCTGACGTACTTCTGTTTGAGCCGTAGATTTACGGTCGGATACTCTTCCTAACACCACCACATGATTTTTCCAGTGAGATTTTTACCCTGCTGTCACTGGGATTTTAGGTCCAGCTTTCTGGGCGAGAGAGCAAGTGGCAATGCCACTTCACTGACATCGACCCCACAAATATAAACAATCAATATTTTAGATATAATTGTTTTATCTTGCAGGATTTGAATTGTTACTGTGGGCCTCTAAGGTAAGGGAGGTAAGGTATGTGTAAGGGAGGGCACGTCCTTTACAGAATAAAATAAATAGCAATTATTACGTGTTAATTACAAACTTATTTATTTTCACCTAAAGTCAATATTTATTTCATTGAAAACCATACCGGTTTTGGTCACGTTGTGACCTCCTTCAGCTGGTATATGATGAGTAGTACTGTATCTGAAGTTGACATGGTAAAATTTTCCAAAAAACCAGATCTTGGCAAATACAAAACAGATACATTTTCAACATAACTTCGCCACATATTCCAATGTTTTTCTATACTATACCTAGCTAATACTCACCAAGAATTTTTATAACCTAACTGTTTCAACAATCAGTAGGCTACATATTTTCACATACACATTCCTCATTTCTATGCTTTTTTTTTTCTCAAGACAAAATTGTGCTTTTGTGTTGCATTCTGACAAATTTTCATCCAAGAAGAGAAAATTTTAAGAGAAATGGAATGCCCTGGCAGTAATTCAATTGGCATTGCTTATAACAATTTTGTCAAATATTGCTATTTAGAATGATATAAAAATGACCATGATAGCCCGATACCTTATTGACGTGTTAATTATAAACTATTTATTTTCACCTAAAGTGAAAATTTATTTATTGTAACACATCTGTTTTTATTTGGAAAATTTTACCATGTGAACTTTAGATATAGTACTACTCATCATATACCAGCTGAAGAAGGTCAATGTGACCGAAACAGGTACGGTTTTCAATGAAATAAATATTGTCTTCA
This sequence comes from Meconema thalassinum, assembly GCA_946902985.2. Lineage (NCBI taxonomy): Eukaryota > Metazoa > Arthropoda > Insecta > Orthoptera > Tettigoniidae > Meconema > Meconema thalassinum. The sequence continues at coordinate 594,041,466 of OX336388.2, read as the reverse complement.
GGTGAAAATAAATAGTATATAATTAACACGTCAATAAGGTATCGGGCTATCATGGTCATTTTTATGTCATTCTAAATAGTAATATTTGACAAAATTGTTATAAGCTATGCCAATTGAATTGCTGCCAGGGCATTCCATTTCTCTTAAAAGTTTGTTCTCTTCTTGGATGAAAATTTGTCAGAACGCAACACAAAAGCACAATTTTGATGATTTGAGGTAGAAGTTCAATTGGAAGCTTTTGGAAAGTATTGCCTAATTTCATATTGCTGAAGTTCATACATGAATGCAAATGCTTGATACACTGTACATCAATTGTCAGCTTGCCACTACAAAGAAATGGGGGTTACAAGAATCACTTCTCGGCTAGGAAGACTAATTGCAATTCCTGGAAACTTTGTCAGCAATTTCCTCATCACCAGGTTTCTAATCAAGTCAGCCACCCACGGTTATTTGTGATAAACTTGTCACTTGATCTCCAGCTGTAATAATTGGACCTCAAACTAGTTATAGGATACTGCTAGGCTTGTTACCAATTGTGTAATTGGAATAGAGAAATATTATACGATTTAGTGTAGAGCGTTCCTCAACGTTGACTTTAGTACAGTAGAAACCCGCTTATCCAAGGTAATTGGGACCGAGAGTAGCTCGGATAGCAGAAAACTCTGTTAAGAGGGCATGTGTAGGTAATCGTATTGTTACGTGCCACCCCCTAGTGGCACTTACGTTAACTGGATTACGGTGGGCGAAAAGCACAAACACAATTGTTCCTTTAACGAAATATAATTTATTACAGGCCTACGAACATACACAGTGCACACACATACACACACACTGAGTCTAACTTCAGAAAACACTACTGGTCTCTATTAGTTTCCACATTTATGTTCTCTCTGTCCGTGAGGCGTTACAGTGTTCCAGCTTACACTCACACGTACAGTCTACACAGGTTCTCTACAGCCTTGTCCCTGCCACTACACTTACTTCCAGAGCCCTCTTGCTGCTCCTTGTGCGCTGTTGCTCGTCCCGTGTCGATCCCACGACCACGACTTCCACGAAGCACCGCGACACCTCCAAGCACTAACAGTCCTGACTCAAAGTTGCACCCTGGCAGACAGGCTTACACTCTGTTACCGTAGACGTCCAGTAATAATCACTGTACTGCTGCGCACTCACTCACTCGGCCACACTTCAATACACCCTAGCACTGACCAATACTGTCCAATACACACCAATACACTGCAATACACACTCCATCCTCGCTCGTTTATATGGGATTAGTCCCTGGCCTGGAAAGTTCGAATGTCACAACCCATTGCCGCATTGAGTCTGTTCTGGTTGGTTCCACATCCAGAATTTTCGCGTATTCTCTGGCCGGCTCGCACTGACTCACAGGTGGTTTGTTAATGTATGGCCGTGGGAGGAACTGAGAGGGTGTGGGAACTCTCTCCCTTCCCCTGCGGGGTTTGTCCAAGGCCACTCGACTGTCACACTGCCCCTCCCCCCGGGAGCCTCCTGCCGCCCCGCGGCAACACGCAACAGTATTTAATTCAATGAATCACAAAACAATGGAAACTTAATGGGATTAACTTTCCGCCCAATCAATACTTATTTTTATACAGATAATATTTTATTTAAGACATTTTAAACGGGAACATGCACAGTATAATGAACAATTGTTTATACATACCAATGACATATCTAATAGTAAAAACATGCATAATTACTTTTACTTTATGGAGTGGCTGTTTGGCACTTTTATACATGAAATATAAATCATGGATAAAAGATATAAAATAGGTGGCCATGATAAGACCTGGGTTGCAATGTGGTGCCACAGATTTGCCTTTTGATGGTGTTTTGTACCTTTTTTTTTTAGGGCTAATCACATGTTTCCAAGGATTGTTAGTGTTTGTTCAAGTGATGGTGCATATTGTCTTGCGGATTGGTGGTTTCTTGTTGGAATGGTTAAATCAGTTTACAATTTGTGTTCCGATATCTCAAATAGCAGCCCTGTTGTTTTTGTTTGACATTGATTGGACATTTTGTAGTTCCGGGCTTCAATGATCAAGAAATTCCACAGCCATCTATGATGCCTGAAGCCTCGTCCACACCGGCAGATTTGTTTCCGGAAACATTGTATGCAGACTGTTTCTCAAATGTTTCTCATTTGTATGCGGGATGTTTCCAGACTTTTTGAAAACATTCTACATACAATCGGGAGACTCTAGTGATGTTTGGAAACAGTCTGCATACAGTTTGCATACAATTGACATACAAATGACAAACAAATCTGGTGTTTCAAGAGACAAGATACAATGTTTTCTGTTTTCCAACGAAACCAGGTTTCTAATAAAGTCAGCCACCCACTGTTATTTGTGATAAACGTGTCACTTGATCTCCAGCTGTAATAACAGATGCCTTTGGCAGCCGCACCTAACCTGGAGAACAGACGCTGCCTGATGGAATTTTAGTGTGAAAGAAAAGAAATCTGCATGGAAGGAATGGAACCGAGATCAAACAAGAAAGCAAAAGGAAGTATCACGACAGCAAACGGAGGTGTAAGAAAGTGGTAGGAGAAGAAAAGAAGAAAAGTTGGGAAGAATTTACACGAAGAATGGAAACAGATGTAAGTGGCAGTAAAAGGATGCTGTATGGACTTCTAAGAAGTAAGAGGAAAGAAAGAGTTACTACAAAGCTAGTGAAAAAGGAAGATGGAGGGTTGTCAACACACCCAGAAGAGATAAAGGGACAATGGAAGGAGTATTTCGATAAGCTACTGAATATGAACAATTGTACAGGTGAGATGGAAGGGACACAGCCTGACGACTCTATAACAGAAGATGATATAACAATGCTGGAGGTGGAATTAGCAGTACAGAAGATGAAGATTGGAAAAGCAACAGGGGTGGATGAAATCAGTGTAGAAATGATAAAGGCTGCTGGACCTGTTGGGATGCAATGGTGGTATCGACTGTTAAAGTGTGTGTGGAAACGGAAATGTGTACCAGAAGACTGGGAGAAAGGGCTAATAATACCAGTGTTTAAGAAAGGGGACAAGTAAGTGTGTGATAACTATAGAGGGATCACCCTCTTATCACAGATAGTAAAAATACTAGAAAGGATATTACCAAGAAGAATGAGAAGAAAGGTGGAAGGAGAGTTGCAAGAGGAACAGTATGGCTTCAAAAGGGGAAGATCCACAGTGGACCCAATCTTTAGCTTGAGGCAGGTGATGGAAAGGAACTGGGAATGTGGAGAGGATTTGGTCATGACTTTCATAGATCTAGAAAAGGCATATGATAGTGTCCCCAGAGAGAAGGTATGGGAAACCATGGTTAAAAAGGGACTGGGAAAAGAAATGTTGGAAATAGTGCAAGCAATGTACAACAACTGTGTTAGCAGGGTACTGACCCCAGTTGGAAAGACAGATTGGTTTAGGAACAAGACTGGACTAAGACAGGGGAGTGTGCTGTCACCTCTTTTGTTCATAATGGTAATGGATGAAATTGTAAAGGAAACAAAGGAAGCATATTGTCGAATACATAGAATACGATGTGGTGGACTGTATAAAGAAATATATTTTACACTGTATGTACATGATTAAACACTGAACAAGTACAGAAGATATTACATGCGTGCTATGACACCATGTCCGGTAGCCACTGCTACCTGCTTGCAAAGTGAGTCCTGCTTGACGCAGGTAAGGAAACGACCCTTCCTCTTAATGGGTCAACAACCCTCCAGCAGGGGGACCAACTGTCATTAGAGTATGTACAGTGCCAGAGTTGCCAACATACTCCCCCCCTTGAAATAGCAAATATTTCAAACAACAATTAAATACTGTCACTTTGTTCTATTAACTGGAATAAGAGTTGAAATAAACACTATGTACACAAACATTTAAACAATTCACTTCTCTTCACTCAACAATGGGCAAAGTCTTGACACTGCTCTTTTCAAAAGAGCTCCGCTGATGTTTTGATGGTAACAACCCTCGTAACTCCGTCGGTTCCTGGATGCACTGCTGCGACACGGCCCAGTTTCCAATGAAGTGGAGGCACGCCCTCTTCCTTCAGAACAACCAGAGTGTCGATTTGTGGGGATTGTCCGGGCGACCGCCATTTAGAACGCTGTTGGAGTTGTCCGAGATATTCCTTGGACCATCGACGCCAAAATTGCTGGAACATAGCCTGAAGCAGTTGCCAGCGCTTCAGTCTATTCAAGGGAGTCTGAGACACATCTTCTTCCACAGGAAGATGAAATGAGCCACCGATCAGGAAGTGGGATGGGGTTAATACTTCCGGATCATTGGGATCAGAGGATAGTGGGCAGAGGGGGCGCGAATTCAAAACTGCCTCTATCTGTACAAGCACTGTAGTCATTTCTTCAAACGACAATGCAGCATTTCCTACTATTCTCTTAAGGTGATACTTAGCAGATTTAACTGCAGCCTCCCACAACCCTCCGAAGTGAGGTGAGCCAGGAGGACTAAAATGCCACTGAATCCCCTTCTCAGTAGCAAAGCTTATGAGTGACTGCTTGGTATTCATATCATTAAAGAATTTCTTTAGCTCACGTGATGCACCTACGAAATTAGTTGCGTTGTCAGTGAATATGTGGGTGCAAGTTCCTCGTCTAGCCATGAATCTTTTCAGTGATGCTAAAAAAGCAGCTGTAGACAGATCGCTTACAAGTTCAATATGTACAGCCTTTGTGGCAAAACAAACAAACATAGCTATATATGCCTTAATCCGAGCGCCCTTCCTGGAGGAAGGCCGTAAATATACTGGGCCACAGAAATCTATTCCTGAAGATGCAAATGGTCGACTGGGAACTACTCTCCTTTCAGGTAGCGATCCCATTATCGGTTGATACGGCCGAGACGAGAATTGAAAACACGTCTTACATCGATACACTGCTTTTCGAGCACCGTTCCTCCCACATAGAGGCCAGTATTGCTGTCGCATCATAGTCAATAAAGTCTGAGCTCCAGCATGAAGAAAAACAAAATGAAAATGATCAAATAACATTATTGTAATGCGATGATTGCCAGGTAATAAAATAGGATGTCTTCTGTTGACCGATAGTTTAGTATTTTGCAGACGGCCTCCTACCCGTAACAGACCCTGCTCATCCAAATACGGTGCTAATCCATGTAATTTGCTTCCCTTGGGTAGTGGCAAATTTTGTATGAGAGCCTTTATGTCTTGTGAAAATTCAGAACCTTGCGCAATTTTACACCATAAATACTTAGCCTGCTCTAGTTCTACCGGATTAAGAGCACCTGTTTGTCTGTCTGTTTTAGTTTTAAGATTTTTGATAAATCTGAGCACGAGAGCTGTTATTCTAATCAGCTTGCTCCAGGAAGAGTATCTGTTAATCAGATTCGATCCAAGGGATTCTGTAGATGACACTAGAACGATTTTAGTTTTCCTAACTTCAGGTAATTCTTGAGAGCTATGCCTCTGCTGTGAAGGCCATTCGTCTTTATTATCTGAAAGCCAAGATGGTCCCGATAACCAAAATGATGAATTTAACAGCTTCTCCGCGGTAACTCCTCTCGAGATCATATCTGCTGGGTTATGATGAGTAGAGACGTGCTGCCAACAATCAATATTTGTCAACTGTTGAATCTGCGACACTCGATTAGCGACGTATGTTTTCCACTGGTGTGGATGGCCCGAAATCCATGCTAATGCTATTGTGGAGTCAGTCCAACAAAAACACTTGTCTTTAGTTACGTTTATGGATCTCATGACTCTTTCGACCAACTGAGCAAGTAATACAGCACTGCATAGTTCTAATCTTGGTAAAGTTACTGAGCCTAATGACGCAACGCGAGACTTGGAACACAATAAGTGAACTGTTATTTTACCATCTCCTGTCTGAGATCTTACATAAACACAAGCGCCGTAAGCAATCTGAGACGCGTCACAAAATCCATGAATTTCATACTCCACAAATTCTACTGCCCTAACATGACGAGGCACTTTGAACTCCTTCAATTTAGCAATATCCTGCATATAACGAATCCATTTAATTTGAAGTTCTATTGTGAGAACGTCGTCCCAATTTAAGTTCATTTGCCACAGTTGCTGGACGAAAATCTTACCCTTAATCAATACTGGGGCCAAAAGCCCTAAGGGGTCAAATATTTTAGCCAGGTCTGATAGAATTATTCTTTTGTTTATCTGTGTCGAACTGAAATCACTTCTCAACTCAAAGTGAAAGGTGTCTGTGATGGGTTTCCAAGATAGCCCCAACAACTTCAAGTCTTCACCCTCATCTACCTTAATAATGTACTTGGGATCTGTTTCGTGGTTAGAAATGCTCGATAGTACATTGGGCTCATTCGAACACCATTTTCTTAAGGTAAAACCCGCACTGGATAAAATATCTGAAACACACTTGTGAGTGGTTCTTAAGCCGTCAGTTGATTCACAACCTGTCATTAAATCGTCAACATAAAAATCCCGCCGTATTACATTCGAAGCTTCAGGAAATTCCTCCTTAGTGTCATTCGCCAATTGAAAGAGGCATCTTGTGGCCAGGAAGGGTGCACATGACGTGCCATATGTGACTGTTTTGAGACGATAATGTTTAAGCTCGTCCTTAGGGACTCCCTCCACACGATACGCTGAAAGTCAGTATGTGCAGGTTCTATGAGGACCTGCCGATACATTTTTTCTATGTCAGCGGTCAATACATAGCGATGCATGCGAAATCTAGCCAATATTGAAAATAAATCATCTTGAACGATCGGTCCTACTAATAACAAATCATTGAGGGATAATACAGAATCGCCCTTCGAGCTGCCATCAAATACCACGCGAGTGCGCGTTGTCAATGAATTACCCTTAAATACACAATGATGCGGAAGGTAGTACTGTAATGGTTTGTTTATCTCATTACTGGGAATTTCCTCCATATGATCCAGGTCAGTGTACTCTCTCATAAACTGTACGTACTCCGACTTGACTTGGGGCTGCCTTTCAAAACGCTTCTCTAGGCTGTGAAACCGTCTAATTGCCTCATTAACATTGCTACCTAGCTGACTCGGGTCCTCTTTAAGGAGTAGTGGGACTATGAACCTACCCTGTGGATTCCTTCTGTGACCGTCAGTAAATAGCCTCTCACTAATCTCTTGCTCAGAATGTCCTTGGCCAAGCAGTGCTTTCCCCGGCTCATTGAATATCTTACCTGACACAAAGAGGCAGGAAGAACTGTTATCTGCGTGCTTTTCAGACAAACCAACACTACCTGCTGCTACCCAGCCAAGAGCCGTGTTGCGAAACAACGGTAGTTTGTTTGAGAAACTGTCGAGCTGAAATTGTTCTGCGCCGATAAGATCGTAAAAGAATTCTGCTCCAATGAGAATGTCTATGGATGATGACACATTAAATTGAGGATCCGCAAGGTTTTCTAATATAAACTCTGGAATACTCCAATCTGTGATGTTGATATTTTTAGTGGGTAAGCACTGACCAGTAATTGAAGGTATTACGTGAAATGTCATGATTCGTTCAAAGGAACCGAACGGCGAAGAAATCTTTGTTCTTACCACCGACCCCACCTTGATGGTAGTGTTATGCAACCCATGTATCGGCATATTAGTCATTGTCTTTAACAATCGTAATTGATGAGCTAATTCCCTGGTTATGAAGTTGAGTTGCGAGCCGCTGTCTAACACAACCCGAGCATGACGGGTTTTTCCCTCTGAATTGTTGACATTCACTACTGCTGTCGACAACAATACATGAGAGGAAACATCATTGTTGTGATTGTGCAATGAAACAGCATTACTACTATGTTGCTCATTACGGGGAGACAATGAAGTATTATTGGACACAATACTCTTGTTTGAAGTTTGACTATTATTGTGGTTCGGTGACCCTTGGTCCCTGTGAAGCAAGGTGTTGTGTTTATCCTTGCACAGCTTACAACATGAACGAGTGCACTCGTTAGCGAAGTGATTTCCAGACAGGCAATTAACACAGAGCTTATGCTTCTTGATCTCCCGCCATCTGTCATAAACACCCATAGAAGTGAAGGTTCTGCATCTAAATATGGGATGTTCCTCCGTGCAAAGCGGGCATTTCTGATTTTTCTGTGAAAGGAAACAATTTTTTCCTGGGTTCGTGAATGGCCTCGGTTTGAAACCAGATGCATTCGGTTTAGATGAAACGCCTACCTGCTTCAGCTGTTTTGTGCGATCACAATTCTTAGTTTCGATCGATTCCAATGCATTACATGTTTCGAGTAGAAATTTGTCCAGTGTCTGATACGATGGAAGATCAAAGGTTGGTAACGAGGTCTCCCATTTTTTTTAATGTTTCAGCGTCAAATCTGCTTGTTATTAAATGTATCAAAATGGCATCTAATTGTTCTTCACAAGACAGACCAAGCGCTGATAGCGACTGTATGTGCCTTCTGAAGCCGTCATACAAGTCTCTTAATGCCTTGGAAGATTCTACTTCTATTTTGTTAATCTGAAGGACCGCATTAATGTGGGAGGAAACAATTGCTCGCCGGTTATTGAACCTTTCATTTAACAGGTTCCACGCTATGTCGTAATTCGCTGCAGATATTTCTAAGGACTGTAAAACGTCTGCCGCCCTGCCCGATAGCACTGATTTTAGGTAATGAAATTTCTGTATTTTTGACAAATTTGCATCTTCATGAATGAGATTCTTAAAGGTATCGGCAAAATTGGGCCATTCTAAATAATCACCTGCGAATGTAGGTAAACTTATTTGAGGCAGTTTAACTGAACGTGTTTGCGAACTGGAAGTTGATTCACCAATAGAATCACTTAGCGAAGTTGCTGACTTGGAAATTGCACTGTTTATGGATCGTATAAGACCAGATGTTTTGAAGTATTGCTCCTCAAAGTCGGAGCGATAAGATTCTTGTTCTGCTTGAAATGATTCATCCTCTTTCAAATCCTCTATTTGTGATTGAACTGTTTCATATTCTTCCCAGATTTTTGATAAGTGAGCCCGTCGATCTTCCAACTGATCTACGTCCTTAGATTGAGAATCTAATTTCTCTACGAAGCCTTGTATGCGAGATAAGCTAGCCTTTAACCTACCCCTTTTGCTACACAGTGATTTTATCTTTTGTTCCATTTTTCACTAGCAATTCCCAATAAACTGCTGAATGATATAAAATCACAATAGACCAAATGCATATACGTAAAAGAATGACAAAACGAAAAGACAAATACCTAACATATTTACATAATACAAAGATGAACTCCTGGTTTTGTTTTAAAGAGTTGCGGGAAAACTGCGTACAAATAACATACAGTTTTACGGGCGAAATCATGTGTGATCACTAGCAATACCAATACATTGCAAGTACAAACGAACAGTTTTGAATGGAGAAACAAAGGAATGCATATGAGTCACAAGGAATAATTAAGGATGATCGGTGACTTACCAGGATGATGAATTCTGTTGTCCAGTAGTCGCCATGCCGCCAGCAACCCACGGCATTCGTGCGAAGCCATGCTGTCTTGGGATCACAGAGTTCAATTTTCACTGTTTTCCTTGACATCTAATCGTGCCCGGAGGACCAAAACTTATGTCGAATACATAGAATACGATGTGGTGGACTGTATAAAGAAATATATTTTACACTGTATGTACATGATTAAACACTGAACAAGTACAGAAGATATTACATGCGTGCTATGACACCATGTCCGGTAGCCACTGCTACCTGCTTGCAAAGTGAGTCCTGCTTGACGCAGGTAAGAAAACGACCCTTCCTCTTAATGGGTCAACAACCCTCCAGCAGGGGGACCAACTGTCATTAGAGTATGTACAGTGCCAGAGTTGCCAACACATATGGACATAAAGAAATGAAGTTACTATTATTTGCAGACGATATTGTGGTCTGGGGAAGGAACACCGAAGAAGTGCAAAAACAACTAGATGCACTGAATGAAAATATTCAGAAGTACGGCCTGAAAATCAGTATAGAGAAAAGCAAGATCATGGTGATGACAAGAGGGAAAAGACAAGGAAAGGGCACTGTGAAAATTGGAAGTCAGAGTTTGGAAATTGTGGACACGTTCAAATACCTAGGAAGTGAATTGATGCAAACTGGTAGGTTGGACATGGAGATTGGCAGGAGGGTACAGCAGAGCAATGCATTCTATCAAAGTGTAAGAAAACTAGTTTGGGATAAGGAAGTACCAAGGAAATGCAAGGAGTTAATGTATAAAGTGTACTATGTACCCATATTAACTTATGCAGCTGACAAGCAGACAAGAGAGTAGAATCCAAGCCATTGAAATGAAATTCCTAAGAAGTGTGATAGGAAAGACAAGGAAAGACAGAGTGAGGAATGAAGATGTTAGGAAGGAAGTTGGGATGGGAAAACTAAATGAGAGAATTGAGAAGAATAAACTAGGGTGGTTTGGACATGTAAAGAGGATGGAGGAAAATAGAATACCAAGACAGATGCTAGAGGCCAAGTGCAAGGGTAAGAGAGCAAGGGGAAGACCTAGAACAAGGTGGATCGATTCAGTGAAGAACAGCGTGAGAAAAAGAAATCTGGACTGGGACAAGATCGTGGAAGGAAAGTGGAGAAGTGCCATAAATACCCCGACCCGGCAGGAGCTGGATAAGGGGAAATGATGACGATGATGATGATGATTCCTCCACAGCCGTTGACTCCTTTAGGGTGTCAGGTTATTTTCCGCCGCCCATCACTCGGCGTTGAGTCCCTATCCTGACGTATGCCTCGGAGACCTGGGTTGTGAAAGGAAGGGAGAGGAGCAAAATACAGGCCAGTGAGATGAGTTTCTTGAGAAGCAGTAATGGAGCTACAAAGATGGACAGAATAAGAAATGAGAGGACCAGAGAATTAATGAAGGAGGAGCCATTACAGGATGGTATAGAGAAATCTAGACTTAGATGGTATGGACATGTAAAACGAATGGAGGAGAAGAGGATACCCATGAGGATACACGAGACGAAGTAGGAAGGAAAGAGACCGAGAGGAAGACCGAGAGACAGGTGGCTGAAGTGTGTGGTAGAAAGCGTGAAGAAGAGAGGAGAAGACTGGACAAGGGTGGAGGCTGAGAGATGGTGGGAAGACAGAAGACGTTGGAGAGGCTTATGTTCCAAACAGACCCAGCCAGTGGCTGGAAACTGTGCAAGATGATGACGTAATTTAAAGAATTAAATACATTCGGTTTGAAAATACGTACGTTCACTAACAATCTTTTATTTCTTGTTTTATAATTTTGTCCTTGCAGTTTTCTGAAATAATTATTTTTCATAAAAGGTACTGTACCTAAACATGTTTTACCTCACCGTTTATAAAATTGTCCGAAGTTTAGAAAAGTTTTCGTTGTATGTGCCTCCTCTCTCTCACTTTGTTGTTAGTATCCAAAGCGGAGTGCCGTCACCATAGCAGCCAAGATGCCATGTACTTTGATGGGTCAAAACGAGTGAGTGGTGGGCCATTCAGCTTCAAGGAGTAGTGAGGAGACAGTTTGTGTTAACAAAAATGCTCTGGAATCAGTTATGATGAGGTTCATTTGAGAAAAGCCTCTCTCACATTCGCTTGAAAACACTGAAACTGTCTTGAATGCAGTTGTCAACAGAAGCAAATTATTGGGCTTGGGATACTTCGTTCTGTTTTTACATTTTCCACTTAAGTGCTCACAATTGTCAAAAACATATTCACAAAATGCTTTGTCTCTCGTTTGTTCAATTGAAAGCGAACGGATAGTGACCTAATATCTTTTCCCCAAAAGTACTGTCTTTAATGTCATTGGGCCAAGTGCTTGGGTCAACTATACGGGCCGCATAGGCAAAGCTGTGTCTTTACCACTCAGCATTCTATTTTTAATTGCTTGTGATAGTTCCTCATAAAAGACAACAGGATCAATGGGCAGTTTATTATTTTTTTCAAAAAGTTCAATTCTCATAAATCTTTTGTTGTTGACAGACGTCACAGCTTGCTCATAAAATGTTCCCGGGCTATCTTTCTGAGCAATAAATGTGTGTGCAAGAATCTGTAAACTTTTGTTTGCTTGGAACAAATCTACATCTCAGTTCTACAGTTCTTCAGTAACTTCTGATAGTTCTTGAAGTGCATCACACATTAGAGCCAAATCTAGAACAAAAGCAGTGGATGTAAGTTTCCTAAGCAGACCTTCATACTTGCATCTGGTCAAACTATCACGGGTTTGGTCTTCTCTAAGCGACATAAAATGGTTTGCTAGAATTTCGTATTTTTCCCAAATTGCTGATCGGAAGCTGGAGGCTACCCAACGTGTGTCCAATACCCTTCCTATTTTCAACAGTTGAACTCCAAGCTCATTTGCAACCATATGCAACTCTCGGCTGTTCTTTGGCGAGGCGTGCTACAGAACGTACAGTTTATCAATGAACATTTTAAAGCGATTGATACTGGCCATTTTATTCACAACATCACTCACACAAAGTTCAAGCCTGTGATTAGAGAAATGCCAAATAATGATTGAGGGAAACTTGTCTTTTAACAAGCACACACTCCAGACTTCCTGCCAAGCATCACTGCTGCTCCATCACATGCCACAGCAATTAATCTATTTTGTAAAACATTATCATCTAATTTGTAACCTTCACGGCATTTAATTATAGGTTCAAAAATTCCAAGAGATGTCAAACTGTTATGCTCAACCAGGTCCAAAAATAAATTCACAGGCAAACTGTAATGTACAATACCAGAGTTGATGTTTTGCTCAAAGCTGTTGATTCATCGATGATGATCGCAAACTTATCGGTTGATTTGATTATTTCCTGTACAATGTGCTTTCTTATTTCTGCACTTATGTGGTTTATGATATTCACACAAGCCTTATTTGAATGTAGGATGCGACCCATATTTAATACATTGAGCTCTTGTACATTGATTTCTGACTCAAAGCCGTTAAAAGACTGATTTTGTTTTGCAACCTTATAGGCAGTTTGAAAAGTTCTCGCCGTAACATCTTTCTCTTTTGATACTGCTTTGAAACACACGTTTTCAATAGGTTCTTTTTGGGACTCTGCAACAATTTTTAAAGCTACTAAATGTGCTGCACTGTTTTTGTGATCATATATGTTCTTCCTCAAAGCTGTTTGCTGCTGGACTCGAGTTTCCCCAAAACTAGTAATATCACATCCAGTCCATTGTTTAGACATTTTCATACCAGATTTTTTTCTATACCTAGATATCCAACATTCCGGCAAACCACACACCCCAGCTTTTTGTTGTGTACAATAAGCCAACTGTATATTTTACAAAACTCATTCTTTTGTTAAAGACCAACAGTCTGGCCACTGTTTATCACTTCTTTTGATGTCGTCATTAGAAGAAGATGAAGTAACGCTGGAGGATGGAGGCTGTGTTGACTCCAGGTGATCTAATTCTATTGGAAGTGTCGTACATTTTTCAGTTTCTAGTGTTGGTTTCTTCGGTTTACTAAAATAATTGTTAAGGACGCCGGGCTCTCACCGCTGGGCCCGTGGTTCAAATCTCGGTCACTCCATGTGAGATCTGTGTTGGACAAAATGGAGGCAGACAGGTTTTTCTCCAGGCACTCCGGTTTTCCCTGTCAAAATTTCATTCCAGCAACACTCTCCACTATCATTTCATCTGTCATTCCTTTAACCATTGCCGGCAGAGGAGTGCGACAGGCTTCGGCAGCCGGCACAGTTCATATCCTCGCCGCTTCATTCATTCCATTCCTGACCCGGTCGGAGACTGGAAGCAGGATGTGGATTTTCATTTCATGCATTGTTAAGCCACGTACACGTACAACACACAATTAGCAAAATTTACTAACTTTGATTCCAAAACACTACACGATTAAACAGAACAAAACCGTAAAACAGTGACAGGCCGTCAAATGTTCTGACTGCACTGACATTGACGTCTAAGTAAAGCGGAACTGTTGCGTGGCAAGGGAGGGGAAGGATGAGTCAGCTAGCACCTTGCGTACGGCTAGAAGTATAATCCAGGCTGTTCCAGCCGAGCTGCTCGCCAGGGAGCAGGTGAGTACTCGCCGCCTTGTGTGAGTAAACCTGCAACATGCAATACAGCTCTGCTGTGCGGGCTGCCGTCATTGCGTGGTGGATACATCAAGATTGGCAGGAAGCCCATGGACTAACTTGTACTATGACCTTCGACCAGTGACGTGTTGGCTATAACCCCCAGTCCCCCTCCAACCGTGCTCCGAGCATCACTGCTGAGTACTCGCGTGTACGCATACTCAAACTCGTGGATTTGGAACAGCCTGGTCTAGTCAAAGACCAAGTTGACCTTGACTTACTACTAACATTCCATAGTTTTAAAAATTATGTTATATATTCGATTTTTCCCCCGATCAGAGGTTTCGGTACAGCGTACCGGTGCATACCGTCACAAATCTAGCCCTGGTGCCCATTGCAATTTGTAATGAAATCTACCTAAAAGGGAAAAGAAACCGGACTGAGCTCGAGGTTGCCAACTCTTCATCTCACCAGTAGCACTATCCAGGGCTACGCACACCCTGCCTCCTGTAGAGTCTTTTGCAGAAGGCACGAGGTACCATGAAAAGATGTGGTTTGACCCTTCGAGAATCAGGGTATCAGGAAAGAAAAGCCGAGACCTAATTCAAGCGGGGAAATGAGACATCTGAGGCTTCGGATACCCTAATACCGTCGGGGTCGGAAGAGAACAATAGTTGACAAAGGGAGGTCGACAGGAGGTAAGAAATATGGAAAAGAGAAGCTCTGCACAAGTGAGTAGGAGTGGAATTTGCTGTGATCCTGTGGTCACCAACTCACGTCTTACTAGTTGTGAGCCTGTGGAGGGGGGCTGGAGTTAAAGGTAGCAAGGTGTCGAGCGATACGGGATATGAGGGAAATGTACGGGAATTTTAGTGACCCGGGAAAAATGCGGGAAATATACGGGAGTTTCGCATTTGATCCGGGAAGTCTTGAAATGTCCCATAATGCCCGACTTCTTAATCTCTGAACGCTCGGTAGAATCCTGCCGCACTGCCTTCTATTTCGCTTGCAGACCGCGCCGCCACCCGCATTTTGCGACTGCCTTGCCGACCGCCGCGCCGTCCGTACCCCCTCCGCCGGATAGGACTCAACCTGCATTGTTATTAACAGAGCAGACCAGTTGTTTATCAGCAGAGCTCACATTTTTATGTCAATGGGTACGTTTGCCAATCTTTGCAAAGCTCAATATGATGGGGAAGGATATTCAGCAGAAGTAGAACCATTATGCTACTGTACTTCGCCTACGTCGCCGACCGTCACTTTAACGTGATTTCTGCTGTTCCTACGGCTTCGAGGTCGAGGCTGAGTAGTAGGGAACAATGCGGGAAGGTACTCTATTGCGATGTTACACAATCAACACTGCTCTCGGCCGTTTGACAGGTTTCACTTTATTCTCGCGGTCGAATATAGATAAATAATGCGATGTTACGCATTGGCACCGTTCGCGGTCCGTTTGACAAGACTCATAAATATCACGATGTTACGCTATCGACGCCGCTCTCTGCCATTTGACGCGATTCCTGTTTTCCTCGCGGCCTCCTTGAGACTGAAATATTGCGATGTTATGCACTCCACACCGCTCGCCGTCCATTTGACGAGATCTCGGCTCTCGCGGACAGACACGGAGAAATGTCGCTATGTACGTTATCGACGCCGCTCTCGGCCGTTTGAAGAGATTCCCGTTGGCCTATTAATAGCAAAGTGGAAGGTGGCAAGTTCGCAGTCGGGCATTGTCGCATGTGGCGAGTAGGTATCGGTGCCACTCGCAAGCGGGTTGACTTAATTCTCGCAGTTTCTACTCGCGAGTTTATGGTGGAGCGCTGTCTGACTTTGGGGAGAGTCGCGAGTACAATGCGGTACGCAATTGGATGTGATCGGCGCCGATCTAGTATGACAAGATTCCCGCGACTTTCACGGTCACAAGTTATACAGTACTTGTCGTAATCTGGATAGTCTCTGATCTGAATAATGACCAATCCAGATGGACTTCATTTGTCTCTATTAATTGTTTAGACGTCTCATCATGAAACAAACTGTCGCTATGCAGTTACACTTACGCTAGAAAACCTTGAGTCGCGCTTCCTGTTCATTTTTCGGCCATTTGGTATGCGAACTCTAGTCTCAGAGAGTTTTGAAATATACGGGAATTTGGTCGATTTTCGTTCGAGAAATACGGGAATCTAAAAACAGGTTACTACTCGACACTATGGGTAGTCTGTCGAGCTAAAGATTGGAATGTTGTGGCCCACTTGAAACTGCTGTGCTTACACAACGTGAAATATTCAAACTGACTTGACGAGCGTGATCGAATAGAATATTCCCCGAAGTAATCCCTCACAATATTGACTAAAGAGAATTTCTAATGAGGTATGAAAGTTCCATCGGAAATCGATCCTGAATAGCTGTCAGAAAGTGCAGTAGTACGCAATAATGACGAGGCGTTGTGCAGGAGATAATAATATGATAATTGTTGTTTTAAGGGGCCTTACATCTAATTGTTGTTATTGTGCAGGAGAATAGATTAGTATTAGATGCCATATTGACTTTCACTATCCCGTGGTGTAGCCGTGCTCGTAATCGTCTACAACGGCCGCGATTGCATTTGCAGCAAGTCCGCAGATCGTAGGTTCATACCCCGGTGCGGACAGTGGCAATCCTGAGTGTGGCTTTCCCACGCTTCCTCCAAGAAAATGCTGGGATAGTACCTTACTTCAAGTCCCGGGGCACCTACCTCATCCTTGTTCCTAATACACTACTACAATCATCACTAATATAGGTTATCTCAGCCAAGTTCAACACACACGCCCAACTACACGGGGCTGATGGTCAAGATATCTGAAGACCCTAAAATGAATTAACAACTGGCTTTAACGGCCAACGTGAAATATTCAGACGAACATGACCGAGACTCGGATGCGTCGTGTGACGGCCGGGGCACTGGCGCTGGCAGCAGCGTAGCGCCCAACTAGTTAAACGTATTTAATAATCATCATTACTTACATGAATTTCAGAGTAGTTGCTGGAAATGCTGTCCTTCATTTTCTAAACACTAATTGCACCAATGTGGTGTACCCGTATTATCGTGGATAGAACTTGTTGAATCCGATGGAACAGCTGGATCGTAGAACCTGGAAATCCCCGGCTAGAAAAACCGCCAAAATTCTACCAACAAGTCCTACCAGAAATGGGAATACACACAGTAACAAGCATGTGTTAAGAAAAGACCGATGGAAATAAAAATTAACTAGCTCAAACGGAGAACTCGAGAATCCAAGAAAAATCTCGAAGGTCGAGGACCTACATTGAGAAAAATCAAACACTGGCTTTCGCAACACATCCTTTCACTAATATAAATCACTACCTCGAAATATGCTTAAAATAAATCACTGATTTATTAACGAAGACATTACACAAATAAATCAGAAATGAAAATCAGAAAAAGTTGAATACGTCGTGTATCGTAATATACTTAATGCTAACTCGCATCTCAAGTTGAAAAAGCCACTCGGTAAATCACACAAAAATCACATAATATTATACACAATACGCTAATTTATACATAATCGCATGATATAGATGCTTTAAATCATATCTTATAACTCACAAAGTTATCCATTCAAATACACTGTATAACAACTACAAAAAGTAACAACAACAAAAACGACGCACCAGGAAGGAATTGTCCGATGGCGATAAAAGTCTGTGGATGTGAGGAACATACATAGAACAACAAACAAACGATCAAAAGTGCAGAACAATCGAATGATTTATTGCAGAGTTAGAGCGTTACAAAGTGAGGACGTCAATAAGGTGTTGGTCCACCCTGGCCTGGATGCAAACTGTCACTTGACGTGGCATGGACTGATAAAGTTCCCAGATGGTGTTCTGCGGAATTTCGTGCCAAATGGTCTCCAACTGTTGGGCTAAATCGGCGACATTCCGGGATGTTCGCAAATGTGCTCTATGGGAGAGAGGTTGGTTGGCTGGTTGGTTCTTAAGTTTAGGGGCTGCGTCTATGGGAGAGAGATCAGGCGACCGAGCTGGCCAAGGAAGGATAGGGCAAGCTTGAAGACAGTCCATAGGAACACGTGCCGTAGAATAATACTATTCTCTGCGCTGTAATATTCACGAAGTTCCGCTGTATAATAACGTAGTTTCAATTCTAATGCTGATAAGACGAAGAATAACTGTCCTCTTTATGCTATGCATTCGTAATATTGCAAACACTAAGTTATTTCACGTAAGTATGCCTCGCATAGACATCGCACTGCGCTCAACGCGTTTCACTGGTATAATGTAACACCATCAAGTGTACCTCGCTATACGAATACGAAAATCAATCTGTTGTCTCCCCTCGGTTCACAAAACTCCGACTGTCTCATATTACCCGCTCTCCTCGGGTGATATATCGATGTAAATCGAAGTCGAATCTGAAACTGCATTCCAATTCACGACCTTCAATGACATGAGAGAAGTTGGATGGCGCAGCCATGCGGTAGAATGTTGAAGCTGTAACATAGTGACTGGTGAGCATGGTGAAGCATTGACATCGTGATGGAAACAGAAAGGAATTTGTCAAATTCGAGGAGGTACTGCTCTGTACATGGTTGCAAATCGTATAAAGCGGGTACGAAATCTCTTCACTACTTTCCAGTACAAAACGTTCAGAGAGAAAGATGGGCTTCGGCACTGTCAATTGGAAAACGTGTTACACGTTACATGACAGTGTGCAGTCAGCATTTTTGTGAAGACGACTTCTTTCCACAGCATAAGCACCGGTACTGTTGATTATTGATAGTTATTGTCTCTAATTTGTATTCACAAGGATCTAGCTACATCAAAAATACTGATAAACTTGTAGCCTGATACTTCTGTGCCATAGGCCCACATAGAATGTAATCCGCTCTTCGTAAACTTATTTTAGGGGTTCTTCCGATTGACAATAGCCGAACGGTTAGAAAACTTAAGAAAACTGCTGTTCCTAGCCTTAACTTGCCAGAGAATTTATATTCTTGCGCTTGAACAGCAAGTATGTAGGTCAATATTTGCAATATTGAAGTATGATTTGGCTTAAATTGTGTTTTTGGCCATGATCTCCTTACTGTTGATTAAGGTGTAAAATCTTAGTTTTAAGTACCGGTTTGGTGACCCATCATCCCAGGCAGGCCGGTAACACCTATACTACTCAGGCAGATAGGTCACTTAGCCGTAATTTGGAAGTTATAGTGATGTTAAGTATACATATGCGGTAATGTAGCAGGAGACCTGATCGGCATAGGCTATTCTAACTTTAATTAGTTCCCATTTCAGGGTTTTTCAGTTTTGAGTGCGAATAGTTAGTTTGAAAGTTGTAGAACAGTAAGGAGAGTATGTTTTCTATAGGTTTTATTTGGTATTATGGTTTATGTCGAGCTGAGGAGTGACTTTGATTTGGCTTAAAGTGTAGTTTTTGATCTGTTCCGTTTGCTTATGACTAGTTCAAATGGGGACTCCAGCTTTGTTAAATATCTGTATTTTAAATATTTAATTAAATATATTGATAAAGAGGATGCCTCTATTTTAACTTGCCTGTGGCAAGAGATTAATAAATTTATATTCTTGCATTTGAACAGCAAGTATGTAGGTCAATATTAGCAATATTGAAATATGATTTGAGCTTCCCAAGTAACGCTTCTTTGAACCCAAAACATTCATGCAAATTCAGGGTTGCTGGATTCAATTTATTATCAGAGAGTCGTACTTTGTGTTATGTGAGATATATTGTGACCGTTTAGTTGAGTCAACAACCACGATGACTTTCCTAACGTCCCATAAGTCGAATAAAATTACCGAGAGGATCAGGTGACCTTCCATAAAGGCTAAAGCGGCACGAGAGTCCGTAGTCCACAGGGATCGTGGTACATGGTGACGATGGTCATAGACCGCCTAAGGAAAGGTTCACCTTAAAACTAGACTGAGAAAATAAACGTCCAGACTTATGTAAAACACCGTGAAAATTTATTAAAATTCACAAGCCCCTAGCCTAGTTCGGAGGGTTATAATCGGCTAGTCCGCAAACTAATAAGTAAACAAAAATAAAGAGCAGGTCCCTACCTGAGAAGTCACGGAAAACCCTCGCGAAAGATCTAACTCACAATAATAAAGCAACAACAACAACGCTAGGAATATGGTACAACGCAAGTCCCTAGTTCAAGTTACAAGATTAAGCTAATATCTGAATTTACATTTAACAGGGTAGCAAAACAAATCTAAGTTAGGATGGTACCATTTCGACATTTACATTTAACGTTAATTCATCTAGCTAAGTCCTATCAATTAACAAAATTTACGGCAATGACGTCCGTAAAAGAAAACAATTACATCCAAAAGCTAAGTGTACAGCCATGAAAAACAAACAATTTAATTATGCTTAATAACTATGTGCTAACAGCACACAAAAGGTAACATGTAGGATTTATACACTTGACATCATAAATAAGTAATGAAATAAACACAGTAGTTTTATTAAAAATTCCTGCCTGCACCTTGGTTTACTCTTTGTAAACCATAGTCATCTAATGTGTATAATTACGGTGACGAATGCGTAGTTGAGACCACGTCTGACATCGCATGGCCTGAGCTCCACAAGCTACGAACTCTAGGTTCGCGCATGCTTCAGGTCGCTACAAAAATGTCAGCTGTCCTAGTCATTTCCTCACAAGGAAATTATCTTCAACTGCACGGCTATGTCAACAGTTCCAGAATGCAAAGAACAAAGTTAGATAGAAAGAATCGTTAGTTAGCCTCGTTTTACAACAATTGCGTCTTATTATTAAGATGTCGGTTTATAGGTTTATCGTAGGTTTATGGCGAATAACATTGACAATAGCCTGGGCACGGAGTGTCTCCACTGAGATCCTTCTCCACCAAAAAGCCTCGACTCAACAGTCTGAATATAATCAACGAGTACAACAACTCGGACACACAATAACACGGGTTACCAGCGGCGCTAAGCTCGCGTTCAATAACTCTGGGATAGGCCTGTACACAACAGTTACCTTCCAATAACATCTAGTCAACGGGATCAGTCCCGGACAAGGCATACTCAAAATACCTTCATACAATAACATCCTGCTATAACAGGGTAGCCTTCACCATACTATAGAAAACCTGACATAACTGTACCTGTCAAACGACAGTACACGCAACAGAGCGTTTAACTAACAAAAAGCGATCTATAAAACATGTGATCAAATACAAGAGTGGAAACTAATTTCCATAAGCAAAATAGCAATGAAAGGAAATGCGAATACAAATCATACTCTGTCCTTGTCAATAGTAGTTTTGTCTCACAATGAAGCAGGCGTGCTTACAGGGCACTGGGTTAGATAACCAGTTTATGTCACCAACAGGTTACCACATTCCTGTGTTGGTCGACACAAAGCACACATTATTCAAGGCCGGCGATTTAATCAATATAAACCTACACATGGCCAGTTCATAAAAAAACTTTACCGTAGGTTACGGACCTCTAAAGAGTCCGTGTATAAAACACACTCAATAAATCTGAATATAATAATTTAATTCCGTCTTTCTACCAAAGACGTCTAAATGAAAGTAATCTTACAATAACTGGAGCTCTTTGCTTTAAAAAATACAACTCAATAGTTGCTAGTACATCAAATAAAAACGTTTCTTACATGACACAAGCAAAAATGATAATTGTGGCGCAGATTCACACACTAGATCTGCTTAATGATACGTTGGGAACTGAGTTCGATGCTAGGCAACGAAACATTCCTTCTAGTTGTTAGGTTCAAACATGACCAAGAATAGCTATCTGAGCTTATTCAAAATGAAATATAATGCATTTACAAAACTGGTAGTTACAGTCGACTACCTAAATGATACGACCGTTCTAACGACAGTCAGGGGTATAACAAAGAATGGCTGCAAAGAATGCAGTTAATTAATAACCATGGCATCTGATTGCCATAACTGAAGTCAGCAAAGACTTGAAAATTACCCCAAGTAGGGTTGAACAAAATAGCCTCAAAATGACTACAATCAGGTTCAGCAAAAGGTAGGCATTGACGTTCTACGACGTTCATCAAGCTGCACCAGGGCTGACCAAAATGTCTGACCCAAGGGTGTCTCACTCTAAACTGAAATAAATGACATCTAACTAATCTAGTTACATCCCTACCTAGAAAAATGGCTGACACTGAGTGCGGTTGGTTCACAAACTACATTAAATCTACTATACCACCAGAAACTAGAACAAGGAAGGGGTGTGACAAAAACTCACGAAATGGAGGAGCTCTCACTCAGCTCTCTATTCCACAACAAGGGTTGTACAAAATCCTCTCTGGCTCTCTGGTACGGTATCCTCCTCATCAGGATTCCCATCTGGACTCCTCCAAAGACCAGGGTTCGATTTGTCCCTGTCGACAACTTCGTGGATATGCCTGGAAATGGCATTTTTGGCTCCTTCCTTCTCGTTTGTTGTCCTGGAAGTTCCACCATCATGCTGGTTCCCGTAGAAACGTCACCCTCATACCGGGATGGTATTAGCCCATGGTGACTGCTCCAATCATGGTGAAGAAAAGTCCAATCACGTGGGTAGTGAAATAAGTTGCATAATAATTCATCCTCTCACTTTCAAAATTATAATGTCCGTCGTGAATGTTATAGGCTTCAATTGCAAAATACGACACAGCCTTAATCTCGTATATGTGGATTAGCATGTGGGCTAACACTGTTTTATAATTCTGCACGTGCTGGTGACGCTACTTTTGTATCACGCAGCATCCGTGAATTATACGTCGTTTTAAAAATGAAACTTTCACTTTGGCAATTTAAATATCTCATACAATTATAATCACACTTATTCAGGATAATTGTAACACTATTACCTGTATATTTCCACTAGGCATCTGCCCTCCACATACGCGTGGGTAAAATGTGGTGTTACAGCAATGTTGTGCAATACACTATACTTGCCAATTATTATCTCCCAAACTTCTTCTTTAGTTCACTGGGCTTCAACAACAGTGAATAGTAGTATTAGCGTGCTCGACGGCACCTTATAATCACTTTCAACGCTCAACAGCGGATATTCTTCTACGTCTCGTAGGACAAATGCAATTCCACGCCTACACAAGGCGGATTCTCCAGACGCAGTGCCAGGTACTGGGTGTCTCTAGAAAGTAGGTCGTCAAAACGAAATCGTTGAGCGACTACTTACGTTCCTTTTTGCGTATCTGCAAGGGTATTACCTTACCTAAAGTAAAAATAAACATTCTCCAAAATGTTTTAATAATGCAGCATGACGAAATGGAATATTCTGAGTCTTGTGGAAAGATAAAAATTAATTAATAAGACCTCAGATAAATAATAGCAGTTTTCACCAAAGTCAAAAGTGCGATTCACCGCTACTTCGAAAAGTATCGCGTGATCTCTCAGCTTCACGTGGCTTCCTGGGTGTGTTCAAAAGTACAACATCCCATCATAAATGCTCTGTCATAAAAAATATCACATGAACCATAGCTCAGCGGGTTCAATATATATCGTGAAATTAATAAAAACATCGATACCGCTAGGCTCCCAAGTACAGGCTTCATATATGTAACAGCAGACAGTAAATTAACTACCTACATGTGGGTAATATTTTAAATTGGTAGTAATTAAGCACTGCATTTAAATTTATTATATAAATATTTCTATCAATGAAAGAAAATATGTAGTATTTTGCCATCATAAATTAGAAGTTGTAACAAACGCACACCCAATCACTGTCTTGCTTACTTCTCGTCACTATCTCGCCGCCATTTTGGATCAGCCGACCGTAAGCTCCTCCCCCGTTTCGGACGTATATTAAAGCGTTTCTCCCTTCTGTAATCTCAGTAATTTATATAATATCGCCTATCTACGTATATATTGGGATAAATCTGGCTTCCTGTCGTCCACAAAATGTTGACCTTGCTCGTCCTCGCCAAGCATGTGATGCAACTGTGACGTTGTCTCAAACATGTGATCTGTCATGCGGGTTGTTGTCAACTCCTTAAACCAGCTGGACTAAAGCTTACTTAACAATTCCTCCCGTCTTGAAAACATCGTGGCTCTACGTAAATTTAGCCAAACCAAATCGCTATAAATCTCAACGGGAAAATACTGGTACTAATTCCACTTGACTTCTAAATTAGTGTGACCAATACTTTTATTCTCATCATTCCAAATATTCACTTTATAATGTCCAGTATTTTTCTGTCTTCTAACCTACTTTCTCAAAGTATTTTCTTCTTTTTTTCACTCAAGTGTCCTAGTTCTTCATTATTATCAATCTCCCGTAGGCTTTACCAACTTTCTGTATCTTCAGTGTTCTCATTCAAATTTATCTCTTCGGAAGCTTTCTTCCTTATAGCTTTGCTCGTGGAATTTTATAACTCCTTTATCCATTTATATGACTATTCTAGCCTTGGTGATGAAGTCAATACCTAATATAACATCGAAATTAATATTTTTCACGACGATGAATATGTGCTCATATAATCTATCATTAATCTCGAACTTCATTAACACTTGGAGTTTACATTTTAACGATTTGTCGCGGAAAATACTTTTTATCTTTACAGATCAAGCCGGTAGAATGGCGAACTGGTCTTCCTTCTGAATTCTTAAATAGCATTCTTCTGACAGAATAGAAATGACAGTTCCTGTATCCACGAGTGCTCTACAATGCTCTTTTCCCACAGAAATATCTATTACAGGCAATTCTGCACGCTTTTCATTCGACTTCTCCTCTTCCTGAAATAATAAGTCCTCATCGGTTACCTCAAATACTTCGTTGATAGATATATCAAATGGAGACATTGAATCAATCATAGTTATTGTCGATTTAAAATCAACGTTTTTTTTTTTTCTTGGACCCTTTCTGAGTTCCTTCCTTGCTTACTAGTACTTGGTTCCTGATGTACTATGGAGTTATCTCTCCTGGCACTTTGCTCACCATGATTCTTGTTTAGATCCTTATCCTGCTCCTTTCTAAACCTTTCATTCTCTCTTTGGTTTTGATATTCATCATCTCTGTAGTTTTTATATCTGACGTATCCTTGTTGAGGCCTATTATTGGGCCTATATTGGTTTCTCTGCGATTGTCTCCCTAATTGCCATTGTAATTTCCGCTGTAATTCGCTCTATAACTATTTCTAGGGTAATAATTCTCCCTATAATTATTTATGTGTTGATTATAGTTGTATCTCTGTTGATACGGCCTGTACTGTTCCATATTATATCGAGTTTTATATCTCCTGTCTGGCTGATATCTGTTTCTAATGGGACCTAGCCTCCTCACCTCTCTCTCGTAAGGTCTCTCTGTCTGCTGAGTTCGGTCCATGAGTACGGCGTGGATTGTTCTCGTTTCTTGCCTCGTGTTCCTTACTATATTAGGAGTACTACTGGTGTGATCTAGTATGCGAAGAAGATCGTTCATAGTTGCCAAATCAAAGACCCCTGGCGAGATTATGTATCTCCTCACTTCCACTGGCAATTGTCTCGATTCGACCTCTATTAATTCTCCCTGAGTAAGTGGCGGTTGTAAAAAACGAAGTTTTGCCATTTCGAGGTGAAATACTCAGCATAGCTAGTTTGTCCTGCACTAGCGTGTCTACGTGAGTATACACTGAAGAAAGTGGAAATTGCAACACCCAGAAGGAGTGGTGCTACATTGCTGCAATTGAACATGCAGGACGAGTGTTCGGTTGTGATTCGATGATTACACTTTCAGGTCCCTCTGACCGCAAGTTTGGACAACAATCAATACAGGATGTGCCCACCACGAGCTGCAATACATTGATGAATTCGGCGAGGCATGGAGTCACTAAGGCCCTGGATCGCTTCCTGAGGAATTTTGGCCCATGCTTGCTGCACTGCACGGGTCAGTTGTTCCAGAGTTGTGGGTGGCTGAGGACGGTTGGCCAGTTGTCGACCCATCATGTCCCACACATGCTCAATAGGACTGAGGTCCGGGGATCTGGCGGGCCATTCTAAGGTTCTGATGTCGTGGAGAGCTTCTCTGGAGATGCGTGCAGAGTGAACCCAGGCATTGTCCTGCTGAAACATCCCATTAGTTATGTTCGCCATCATAGGGACATCCACTGGATTGAGTACCCTATCAACGTACTGTCGAGCAATCATAGTGCCCTCAACAAGCACTTATTGTGATTTCACATTAAAGCCAATAGCTCCCCAGACCATAATGCTTGGTGTTGGCCCTGTGTGCCTCTCGACAATAAGGTCTGGGCGGCCCCTCTCCCCGGTACGTCGGCGCACACGATTCCGGCGATCACTGCGGGCAAGACAGAAGCGCGATTCATCACTAAAGACGACCCTATGCCATTCGTCGACCCACGTCGATCGTTCTCGACACCAGGCCAGCCTTACACGTCGCTGTTGTGGGGTCAATGGAACACCTTCTGCAGGGACACGGTATCGTAAGCCAGCTGCACGCAGGCGATTACCAACTGTTTGTTGTGTAACGTGGGGTGCCACAGCTGCTCGAATTTGCGCTGCTGTTGCATGGGGTTCCATCCGGGCCACCCGAATGATGCGGCGATCCTCTCTCACAGTTGTCTGTCGCGCTGGGCCTGTGCCAGGTCTACGAGTGTGGGTACCTTCATTTGTGACCACTGCTGCCATACGCGTTGTACCGTAGATGCCTGTCGGCCAACACGTGCAGCGACAGTCCTTAGCGATAATCGAGCCTCACACAGCCCAATTATCCGAGCCCTCTCAAACGGCGACAGTTGTTGACAGAGTGGTCTTCTCTGTCGTCGAGGCATGTTTGACGGGGAACACTTCACTGCATAGACTGCAAGTCAACTACGCTACACCAGAGTCCGTATACTGGAGTTGATTCCTCCGCTACCAATCACGTGGGGAGACTTGTAGCAACAATCCAATGGGTCTGAAACTTTGATCGTTTACATACCTACATGGCATCGTTCCATATTTTGAAAATCAACACAAACGACCAATGCCTTCATGGTGTTGCAATTTCCATTTTCTTCAGTGTACTTCTGGACTGACGTTTTTTTGCCCTTGTATAGACCAAAAGCGTTTCATAGAGGCGTCAGCAAACTCGTCTAAATTGTCGAAGGTATATCTGAAAGCTCTATACCACTGACATTGGCACATAGTCCATAGCAGGCCAGCTTGCCACGGTGGGTGAGTGGTTACCGTGTCGGATTACTAACCCCCCAAGCTTGCAGGTTCGCTCCTGGCCGTGGCAAGTGATTTTTGAAAGGCGGCAAAAATTAGATAATATCTAACCTCCTTGACTTTCATAGTGCTTCAAGGAGCAAAACAATTCGACATGCAAGGTGCCCTCTGGGTGTCAAATAACAAAGCTTGCACTCGGCACCCGGGCCATACGATATTATTATTATTATTATTATTATTATTATTATTATAGCAGGCCTTATCGGAATTAATAATAATAATAATAATAATGGGAAAATGAGGAGACGTCTTAGGTGTCAACATTTCTTAGTTGAGCTGTTCATATGGCTGGGGGCCTCTAAAATGTAATTCCCTCACAGTTGCGTACTGCTTGGCCAGTTGCTAAATTCAAAATCAGCAGTTGCGCTCTTTAAGTTAGAGTTTATTGCTCTAGTGGGGATACACTCATTAAAACACATCACCGTTCCCCTTGGAATAGTCCCACAGTGAGTTTTACGTTTGACGTGTGCACTGTTGAGACACCAGTCTTCCCCAGGCGAGTTATTGTTGCAAGTTGCAAGTTTTAGCCTCCCACCAGTGAGGCGATTACTCGCTGTCGCCCAGTATCAGTGCGGTGAGGACAAATCACTATGGTTGGGTTGAGGAAATATCTATGCATCTTCGGTGGACCAGTGGTAGTGTGTCCACCTCATGAGCTCAAGTTCGCGAGTTCGATCTATGCCCGAGGTAGTCGAATATTTGAAGGGCTGCAAAAGGCCATGGCATTCAGGGTTATCGACTCGTGAAAGATCTCTCGTATCTCATTTGATGATTACAAGACAAAAGACGTAGAGACAAGAAAATAACCATGTTTTGAAAACGACCCTTAATTACAAAGTTTGAGAAATAATGATAATATGAGGGAGACTTTCCTTATTTCGCACTATCCCAAATCTCGCAACAACATATTGCTTTATTTGTACGAAGTTGGGAACAGTATTTCAAGCAGTTCAACGATCTTATAACACATGGTAGCATCTCTGCTATTATAACGTCCTTGTTTGATGGTGCTATCTGACGAGGAATTCCAGTACCAAGAACTTTTGGCTGTTGCGAAATTAGGGATAGTGCAAAATAAGGAAAGTTTCAGTCATCATTATCATCATCATCATCAATAATTTCCGTTTCCAGCCCAAGCCGGGTCGTAGCAAATATGTTCTAAAGAACACCAAGAACAAGTAACATCTTTACAGATCTTCCATGATCACATCATTAATAGGCTACCATATGTTTTAAATTCCCCAACAACGTGAATATACAAAGTGATATTCCACGTCCAAACCATATTTCTAATTAGTATAAAATAAAGTCCTCGATTCTTGGATGTAAAGGGGGGATTCTTGGATGTAACGGGTAATGTCGAGAACCACTGGATGGATTTTGATGCCATTTTCATCATTCTGTAAAGGATTTCTCGAGGAAGGGTTCTGTAGAAAAATATTAATTTATGATCAAAGGAAGCCGAGCAGTAACGATTTCAGTGTCGAAGAAAAACCTGCCATCCGTGCGCCTTTTAAGCTTACGCTGGGTAAACCGTTAAACATATCTATATACTGTGAGTGAAAGAATTGTTCAGCATGAAAAGTTCTACTAAGAAGTCTGGAACAGCATATCTCTATCTTTAATACGTCGCCCACTATAAGTAGGATAAGTAGGGGCAGATGACCTCGTAGTTCTTCCCCTTAAAACAACAACTAACTAACTAACCACTTTTAAATGTTATTACGTTTTCATTTCTTCCAACAATCTCCGTTGAGTGGAAATTTAAATCACTAGCTTCGGAGCGAGTTTACGAGCTAGCGAGCGAGCTTATCAGCCCAGCTTCGGCCAGCATCGAAGTGGCTAGTCGTGTCGAGTTAAGACTTCAGAGAAGAGTAAGTGTTTGGTGTTTCACTATTCACCTCGGCTTTTCTGAATTGCGTCTGGAAGCTGCCGCCCGTGCGCTGGGTAAACCGTTGGAGATGCCGGGCGAAGCCGAGGCGGGTTGCTAGTACACAATACAATATACGTTCTTCCAAACTTAAAATGTTAAATTAACACAGTGCATTGGTTCCACAACAATTTTTTCACATTAATTAATCAAATTTTGTAACAGGTCTGATTTTATTATTTTTAAATATTTTAGACAGAAAACATTTTTTAGGAAATATTATTGAATCTCGCCTTCTTCATTATAAATTTAATATTTACTTGTTCAATTATTTCTCTCAACGGCACTAAGAAAATTGTTCTATCTCTAAACTAACAACTAGTCCCGGCTTCCCTTACCCTCTTTTTTTATTATTATTAAGAAGCAACACTCTGAAGCGTACAAACCTTTTGGTTTTAATATTGAGTTAGTGTGTCGGAATTTGGAGACTTTATTATTTCATTTTATTGGTTAGATTTCAACGGGAGTTCAACATAGCAGCCATTACTATATAAGTATTTCAAGGAAACATAACTTCGCGTAAGTCACAATTAATAAAGAATGAGGTTTTTTTCCCTTTCCTCCGGAGTGGGACTGCTCGGTGGCTGACGACTAGCCAGAAGCGTGCGTGGCAGAAGTTAGCCAAGACAGCTCGGGCCTCTGCTTCTGCCTTGGCTAACGGCAGCCACACGTGTTCCTGGCTAGTCGGCAGCCGCGCTCCAGCTAAACACCCGCCCCGTGCGTTTAAGAGATTAGAATTGGAAGTGTCCATGAATTGCATTCAATATTATTCACAAAATAAGTTATTGCAACACGCATTTCCTATTTGTGAGATTAACTTGAGATACAGAAATTACTCGATCTTCACGAAGATCTGCATGCTGCCAGCAATACGAGTGCTGTCTTGTTCTTTGTTTCGATTAGGGGCTTGGACATCGTGGTCATTTCGGCCCCGTGTACCTGGGTGCGTGTATAATTTGTCTAACAACCTATGTTATTGTAATTCAGGCTAGGGTTGAGAACTGTCAGTTGTACATAATAGAATTCAAGTGCATGCTCTAATTTTATTTATTGTAGGTTGTGCTGTTCTAATTTGTATACACGTGCATAATACTCATACGTAATTCACAAACACTTACAAAGAAACAAACTACGAATCATAATATAAACACCAATTAAGCGCACTTTTTTGTAGTTAGGTAATATTTGTAATTTAAACTTCAACACAGTGATCATGATCTGATGATGACCGCTTGAAGGTCGAAACGCGTAATCCTAAAATTGTCCCATTTTAATAGTGATCATCTCTACTGTGTATAAAACTAAGTCCCCGATCCTTGGATGTCACGGGTAATCTCGAGAACCACCGGATGGATTTTGATACGGTTTTCACCATTCTGTTAAGGATGTCTCGGGGAAGGTTTCTGTAGAAAATAATTTATTTATGATGAAAGGAAGCCAAGCAGTAACGATTTCAGTGAAAAAGTCGAAAAAAACCTGGCATCCGCGCGCTTTTTAAGCTTACGCTTTGCAAACCGTTAAAGATATCTGTATATTAATGAGTGTAAGAATTGTTCAGCATGAAAAGTTCTACAAAAACGTCCGCGAGAGCATATCTCTATCTTCAATACATCGCCCACTATAAGTGTTTTTACGTTATAATTTCTTCCAACAATCTCCACTGAGGCGACAGTTTACGAGTTAGCTAGGGGCGAGTCTATCACCCTAGTAACTAATATATGTGATTCTTTTATTATTCATACATTATATACATTGTACCCCGCCCAGTCATTGAACAAATTCGTGTTGGCCGACTGAAGAGTTACAACTGACTGTTTGTATAGTTAACACTGAAAGAATGGCTTCAAAACTTTTCATTAGGGTTGCGAAGGAGGTGGCCGCGGCCCCAAGTTAGAAGAACCGTCCCGCCATTTGCCTGGATTAGTAAGTGAGAAGCCACGGAAAACTGCTCGTAAGATGGCTGAGATAGGAATCGAACCCACCTGTACTCAGTTTTGTCTCGCGAGACTGAGTCATCTCCGTTTACACTCTCAGACCGGAATTAAATTTATTGGCAGAGCCGGTTATCGATCCCGGAGCTGTCTTGTTTCGTACGACCTATATGTTCAGTAATTTTACTGTCGGTATTTTAAATTTGACTACATGTCTGTGAAACTTTATACTTATAATCTCAACATAAATAATTTTTTAGAACATTAAATGGCATTTTTAAGTCAAACTAGTTTCATGAAAGAAACTCTCGTGATTGTGGGTATTGCCAAAGCTCTCTAAAACGTTGTTAGAACATCCAACAATGCCTTAAAAGCTTATGTTAAAAACTTTTTTTAAGTTTATTCCCATTTGCTTGTGAGGGTGTATGTGGGAAAGAAAAGCTGCCTCGCAACCTCAGTGCCTAGAGAGCTTAGTAGTAGATCGATCGTCACCAGTGGCTTTGCAGTCCTTTTCATGGCGGGCTCCTTGTCAGCGATTTGTTTGAAATGAGGCCTATTCTCGCCCAGTAACCGCGTGATTGCTAGCTATCGATATTGGCAAGTAACTTTGTTACCCAGACTTTAAAAAAAACTGATTGCGCGTCATTTAGTACGAATAAACGATAGATTCACGCGGCGCAATCCACATGCGGATCTTGGTATTATTGTGAGACTACGTCGTGGTGTAGCGGTTAGCAATCGTGACTTTCGCCCCGGAGGTTCGGGTTCGATTCCCGGCTCTGCCAACAAATTTAAATCTGGTCTAAGGCCTGGAACGGGGTACACTCAACCTCGTGAGGCAAAACTGTGAAGAGGCGGGTTCGATTCCCACCTCAGTCATTCTGGAAGTGGTTTTTCGTGGTTTCTCACTTCTACTCCAGGAAAATGACGGGATGGTTCCTAACTTACAGACAAGGCCGTCTCCTTCCCAATGCCCAACTGAACTACAAATACACATACCCAAGTACGCGGGGCTACATTACTGCTATGTCCAAGCCCCTCAAATGAAACAACAGGTATTATTTTGGAATTAAGAAGTGGCGAATACGTTAATAGGTAGGGCCTAAGCGGTGTGTAAGTCTCGGGCATAACGAGTCAAAATATTTCTTGTTCTTGTGGCAAAGATCACTTCGTGGTGTAGTGGCGAGCATTCTTGGCTGTCACCCCTGAGGCTACATGATCATAATGTCGCAAAGACCTTAAATAAAAATATCCATCACACAAATTACATATTCTTAGGGGTATGTAGAATACGTTTTAATTCATCTCACAGTTTTTCGCTTTGACTTTACTGTCCGAGATTATCCAAGTGGTAACCAAACGTCGCGCCCATAGTATTGGATACTGTTAACCGTTTACTCGGTAGTCAGATGGAAATACAGTTAGACGATTCCATAGTTCATGTTTTCAATCGTGTTTGAAATCTGAGGAATCTGCATGTCGACATGGCACTTCGTTTTTAATTTCATCAACTTGCTGCACGTGTGCGTGAAAGTTTTTAATCATTTTTGAGTGACGGGCACATTTTATCAAATGCTGTTGCGTTATAGATAAGCATAGTATGTGAGGTCAGTGGTAATATATGCGTCCACCATCGGTTTCAATTACAATTACAAATGAACGTAACGAAATATCACAACTATGTGACTTCGGTCAGTTAGAGCAGGCTGTTTTTCAGATCCTGAACAGACAAGGCCTGATACTGAAGAATGGATAATGAAATAGGTACCACCACATATGTTTTTCTTGTGGGGTGGCCATCATGCGTGTTGTCGGAGGCATTCTGGATCCACTCTAATAGGAGCAAAATCTTTGTAAAGTGACCTCAAAAAACAAATAGCCATTTAGACATACAGAGTGAGCATTTTGTTGGAGCGGGGACACCGACCAGCCAGGTGCGCAACGCCTTCCGCCAGCCAACGCAGCCTTGGCCGCTGATTGCTGGAATGTAGAAACAGTGACAGGATACATTAATTAACGGTAAATTAATCAGCAATTCATCATGAAAGCACTTACCTTTTCACAGAATATGCTGGAAATGTTCTCCATTAGTTGACAAACATGCGTTGTACGGTGTAAATATATTTACCGTTAATTACCGAATCCTTCCTTCGTGCAAGCAGCGCGGCCCGGGCTGGGTTGGCTGGCGGAAGGCCTACGAAGTGCCTGGCCGCGCGCCAACAAACTGCTCACCCTAGCTATTCTTCGCATATTTTATTATATATAGCTTTAAAAACACCTTTGAGCTTTCGTGCACATCCGTGCTGCCTCTCGTCAGAAGAGTCGCTTTCTCTATACGACACCCAAAAAGTTATCAATATGTCTGGTATTGGGGGCCGTGGAAGTCGCAATAAAACGAATGGCAATTGACTGATTTTGCCATCATTCAGATCCTACATGATCAATGTTACTGTTGGCGGGTCGCTTGATAGTCTTTAAAATTAAAGACGTGCAGTACGAAGCTCATGTACTGACTACGTCGCTACAAAAGTGTTTGCTTTTGCGCAAGGCACGCCATAAGCCCGTGCGCATTTGAAATACTACGAATGCGTGAAACTTTGACAGTATGTCGGCAAATAGTCTACTTAAAAATAGATTGCCTACAGTATTCGTTTATCGTTAAACCCTTTGGAGACTATGCGAGTAGAGAATGCCTCTACGCTTCACTTGAACATAACGATTTAAAATAATAATTTAATTTGTTTTACGTCCCTTTTAACTACTGCGTCTTTTAGAGATCCTGGGGTGCCGGAGTTTTACCTTGAAGGGGATCTTCATCGTGCCAGTAAATATACTAACACGGCTCCCTCACATTTGCGCTCCCTCAAATGCCAACTGATTGCGTCAGGATTCGATCCTGCAACCTTGAGCACAGCAGGCGAGAACGTTACCACTGAGGAGGAGAAACGCTGCTCACCCCAGTATATTCGCTTTTCCCGTTTTTAAAACTCCCACCAGTGTATAACTACCTGCAGGACCGGTGACAAGGGGGCAAATGCCCAGAGGTTCGGGCCCATAAAACTGAATTTTAAGTTTAAATAAATGCTGGTTGGTTCCTCAGTTTAGGGGCTGCGACAACGTGGTCATCTAGACCCGTGTACTTTGGGTGTGTGTAGAATCTGTCTGATAACCGGTGTTAATTGTGAGGACTGTATTAGTGTGTGTTATCTGTTTTCAATTCAAGTGAGGACTGCAAACATAGTATTTTTTCAAGTAGTTCCTACTTTTACCGTCAAACGCCACTGTCAACGATTACTAGTTCAGAACTTGAATACCGGGTGCCACCGCTGTCGGCTCCTGGCGACGAACGTCAGAACCTAAGAGCGTTTGTCGAATGTTTAACCTATATCATAATTTAGCTTCACACATATGTAATTAGTGGAAGGTTCTTTTACATGTCATAAATCTATGACATGGGACCTCCGGCTTTACTTACCCTCCGAAGGATGGCATACTGAGGGATTTTTAACGCTCTTAAAAATCCGACGACTTTGGCCGGGTTTGAACCCGCGATATTGGGCATAGAAGCTCTGCATGCTACCAACTACGCCACCGAAGCCGCTTAAATAAATGTAAATGCCAATAAGAATATACACTTTTGTAAAGTGAAGAAACAAATGAAGGTAGAGCGTGTGTAAGTGATCAGCAGATCGTTAGCGTTGTTGTAGTTGTTGTTGTTGTTATCATCGAGGGTTGTGGTGCGGGTGATGGGTACAATAGAGCGAGCGTAGTGTAATTAACCAGGTGTCGCGCTCCCAGCGTTGCGCAGTGACTAGTTAATCAGTACCTTGTACCTTAATCTCAAAACTCGAGGTAGCAAAGAATGATGGCGTATACTGTAAAATCTTGAGATCGTTACGTGGATATGTGATACACGTAAATTATTGTATTTAATAATGTATGTAGGCTACTGTAATTGTATTTTAATAATAAATTAATGAATATACTCTAGCAGGCAAACATTTTGTGAAATATTTAAAAATAATCAACAACGTTATGATAATGTCAGGGGGCGTGGTGGCGTAGCGGTCAAGCAGTTGGCCTCTCGCCAAGGTGGACCGGGTTCGATTCCCGGTTACTGGGTAGATTATTGGCTGAGGAATAACCTAACCACCAAGGGAAGATGATAAAGAGAAGGAGATGGGTTTCGGACCAAAGAAAAAACGATGGAGAAATAGGAGGAGAGTTTGACATCAGTTATGCCTAAGAGTTCTTGTTCAAATGCAACAAGTGGTGAAAACCCTATAAATAGATTTGTTTGCATTAAGTAGGGCATGAACCTAGGAAGAGTTAGGAAAGCCAGGATCTTGCCTAACTGTAGTATTAGAAAAATGAAAAAGCGAAAAGGAACTCTTAATTTATTTAACAATTCAAAAGAATTTGATGAATTTAACAAAGATATATTTTCAATTTTGTTAACAATTTGGGGTCGCAGACCTCCGAAAAAACATCTAAAGTTTGCGCCAGGCAATTAACAATTCTATTGGTTTCAAACCTTTATATGTTTTAAAATCCTCGCAAGATTTTGAAATAGCGAAGATAAAATACAAAATTTAAAGACAATTAAAGTGATTAAAGTTTGACAATAAATCGAGTACAAGGTGTGTACTTTAAGAAATTCTGGGTAAATATCTTGAAAGGAGTACCAATTTCGAACGTAACAACAACAAAAAGCAGGTAGAATAAAAGAGAAGTTCCTATAACTTCTTGTATTTAAGCGGAATTACCTATTTTTTTTTTGTAGTTACACAAATAGGGCAGGTCACTTACTGTGAAACCTGAAGAGAAAGTCGACAGGAAGGTTCTAGACCTCCTATGTTTAAGTAGGGATCACGATCCAAATGGGGCAAGATTCCCTTTAGTGAAACCTAGAAATAACTCACTTATGAGTTGAAAGAATTGTATTCCCTAATTAGAAGGGAGAAACCATGTAAGTTTGAAACGTGTACCAGACACGCAGTTATACAGAAATTAATTAATGATATTTAAGCAAAAGGGGAGGGCACGTCTCTAGCGTGACACCTCATTGAGAAAGACCTAAAGTAACAATTTTACTATGGTTTGTTAGTAAGGGGTTTAGGAAAGATCAACTGGGATGGAAGGTAAATGTTCATGGCCGTATTTATAATAATCGGACGAGCGCGACGCGGAAGAAATACTGAAAGAACACTGTTTTTCACTATAGTCTGTTGAAATGGATGAAAAGTTCACTGTAGTAGCGCAAAAGTTTATGGCAAAGAAAGTTATTGCAATGATGGAAAATAACTAGTTGCAGTAGGTAGGCGAAAGTCTATTGCTTGAGAAGGTTGTAGATTATCATTAAATACGCCAGAGAAAATTCTAACGGAGGAAGGAACATTAGCTATTGAGCAGTAATTTATAAGGAAGATTCCTCATTTATAAATAGTATTCCCACAAGTGAGTGGAAAATACATGACGGCACGACTTGTAGATAGAGTGCAGATTCTGGAAGGTTCCAGAACGATCCTAATAGAATAGGGCCAAAGTTATTCCAGCGGTGGAACGAGCTTAATATTTTATAGACAGTGGGTATTCGATAATATCCCACGTTGTGAGAATATCTCTCATTTAACAAGCATCAGAAATGCAGCTTTTACAAAGATTGGCTTAGACAGACAAAGCTCAATATGGAAAATCCCGCGAAGGATGATTATTGCCACAAATAAGTAATCTCACACTGCCTATAAATGATTATTAAAAGCATGTAGTTGTTAAAAGACGATGAGAATGAAGTCAAAACTTGAAGTCTGTACTTATCTTTGCTTCATGGCGATGATGAAGTTCCCTTTGACGATTAAAGTTCCAACATGGCGTGGAATCTAAAGAATGCCTCTTTAGTTGAAGAGGTGAGCTCTAGTTGAGCTTTGACTGACAGAGTCGAGTTCCGACGTACAAGTGAGACCCACTCAGCGAAGCGCAGAGGGACCAGGAAAGGGAAAAGAGTGGGGGTAGGAGACAAAAGGAAAACATATAAGCATAACCAACGTTAAAAAGTTAAATTCTCTTGAGGAAATGGTCTTCGAAGAGTTGATAGCAGGCGATACTAGCGCAGCATGGTGGGTGAAAAAGTAGACGAAGTTCTCTTGATCACGGAGATGATAGCTGGCGATGGCGACGAGATCTGGTGGCCAGATTAATAAGGAAGTCCTCTTGTACAGGGAAGAATTGAAGAACTTCAGAGATTCGCTGCTAGATGACGCTAGGTGAGTCATGGAAGATATATATCTAGAACAGACTCACGAGTAACATGAGAACCCTAAACAGCAAAGAGAACATAGGAGATCACTGTTGGTGTTTGAGAAAAAGGAAGGAATGAACAAGCAAAGAGCATTAAAAGAATACTCTATCTTACCGTGTATTCCAAGAATACACCAGTTACTACATGTGAGATTTTCGAAGTGAATTGCCATGTCCCGTGGTTCGGATTCCACGTAAAAAGGAGGTCCCGTGGTTCAAGATCGCATGATTAACGGTCACGTAAAACTACAAGCTTCCTTCCCTTTTTTATGATAATGTCCACCAAAAATGGGATTAGTAGACTGTTATTTTCGATAGTTTATTGTCTGTAAGAGCTCTAATAGCAAAGGATATTCTGAGAAGATTAAAATATTCTCGGGTCATTTCATAAATATTCAGATATTCTGGTGTAAATTAAGTGAGGGGGGGATATAGGGGCCCGGACCACTCAGTTGCCCAGAGGCCCGAGAATCCTGTCACCGGGCCTGACTACCTGGCTAATTAAAGTGTACGGTCATTTTACAGTAAGAGCTATTAACCAAATTAGCTAGGAGTGATCATTTTATTTCACCACGCCAGAATGTATGATAGAAATTAAAGTGCACTTTGCTCCTATGTAATGGAATTGCGGGCGCGGCACTAATTCGTTAGGTAGTCCACGATTAAAGGAAAAGCGCACACGTTCATTGTGAGCGGCTTACAATGCTATAATCCAAACTGATGTACGGTATTAACATTCAGATGTGCATGTACGATTACACTTCTCTTTCTGTCCATTAAAAGGATTTACGTAATTCATCTCAATTTCTTCGAATCCTCCGTTTGACTTTTAAGTGTCACTTTCTTCCCTATGAATTTGACAGCTTCCAGATATTATGAAGTCGGGAATATTTGTAGCTCAGATTCTCGGCAGTAAGTTAGCACAGTTGATCCAATTCTATTTTCCGCTGAAACATTCCAGGCAAATATGAAAGATCTGCAGGGATCGGAACAGACGAGCTGACCCAGGGTGGATGGCAGGAAAGACGAAAGACAGGAGCCCTTCACAAGTACGACGTGGTCGTGTTTTTAGAATAATGTTCAGTGGTGTTGTCTGTAGCATGCTGAACTGCTATGCCCAAGATCGCGGGTTCAAATCCGGGCGAAGTCGTTGGATTTTTAAGAGCGTTAAAATCCCTCTATATGCTTTCCTTTGGAAGGTAAGTAAAGCCGGCGGGCTCATGCCATAGATTTATAGTATGTAAAAGAACCTTCCACTAGCTACAATTGTGTGAATATAACTTTGCAGGTTGGATTTGATTAGCGCTCTGTGAAGTTCCAACGTTCACTGCCAGGTGCCGGTTGCGGTGGTATCTATAGCCAAGTTCATAGCTAGGTGTCGTTGACGGTAGCAATTGGTAGCAAAAGTAGTAACTACTTGAAATTGATCGTCTGCAGTCCTTACCTGAATTACAGATAACACACCAATACAGACATCACAATTTACACCGGTTATTAGACAGGTTCTACACATACCAAAGAACACGGGGCTACATGACCGCGTTGTCGCAGCCCCTAAGCTGAGGAACCAACTAACTATAGATTTACGGCATGTAAAAGAACCTATCACTACTATTGGTAGTGTGTAACCAAATTTGTAGGTTATATTTTGTTTGTTAGAAACGCTATATCAAGTTTCGACGTTCGCCGCTAGGCGTCAGTGACAGTGTCTTGTGTTAGCCACAGTTGTTACTACTTGAAATTGAACTTGCTGGTAGCCCACGGGCGTTCAATTAAAATACCCTGTTATGGCCATTGTCTGCAATACATATATAATTATGAGTTTTCCAGATAGAGAAATGCATTCTGAAGCAGTCTGTTAACGATTTATTTTTATACCAGTACCGGTACTAGCAGAAGAACTCGTTCTTCGAACGGTCTTCGGTATTAATAACCAGACGTTATCATTTATTTGAGCTACTGTTGCAATGGTTAGGGGCTTGTCATTCCTTAATTCGTTTATCAGAGCGAAGTTAGTTTTCTGGGAATATCAGAGACACTGTTAATTTAAGGGCCTTAAAATGCTGTTTTCGGAGACCCTTTATAGACTCCCGAATGGTGTGTCTCACATTGAGAAGCGCAACATATACTTTGGTCGCCTTTTTGAGATAACTTTTATATTTCGCCTATTTTAGCATGTAGTTTGAAAAGCTTTTTCCTATACGCACCCTTCTATGAGAAGTACGGTGAAGAGTTTTATAAATGATTGGTGTATTGACTCTCATGGATACCATACCTAATTTTACGATGCTTCAAACATCCAAGCACGAGTTATATGCGTACATAAAGATACACAGAAAGGCAGGCAGACAAATCCATTGACTACAACTTATCACAGCGGCCTCGGTTGCGTAGTAGGTAGCATGCTGAGTTTCTATGCCCATGATCGCGAGTTCAAACAAAAAAGACTGACCCTGACCGTTGTGTAAAGTCCCCATGCTCAGGAAGACCCCTTTATTATTATAAAAGCTTGTGGTGCATGAAAATTCAAGTTTTTTTTCCTCCAATGGCCCAAATTCCTAAAAGCCGCAAAAAATACTGTTTCAATTCAGGAATGTTTGAAAATAATGTTGCTGGAGATATCATTCTTTAAAACATGTCACACGTGTAAATCGCTTGAAAAAATTCTGGGGTACCCCTTGATCCCCTTAAGCGCATTGATGAATTTTACAGTCTAAGTTGGTTCCGTGACAACCTTATAGAAATTTGCAAACTTTCACAGAAATGTAATAAATGGAGTGGCATTGCTTCTTACAGAAATAGATGGAAAGTTGGGATGTCACCTCTCGAGAACCTGTTGTCATGGTTACCGGCTTGCATTCCTTCATTAGTTTATTAAATTAAATTCGTTTTCTGGGAATATGTCAGAAACTGTTGGTTTTAGAGCCTTAAAATGTAGTTTTCTGGAACCCTCGAGTTTTGTTTCTGACACCGTGGGTTAAGAAATGAGCTTTGTCTCGTCGTTGTATGCCATAATAATAATAATAATAATAATAATAATATAATTTAATACAATATAGGGATAGGGATATAAAATAGTTCTTCCATATCACACAAGAACGCGATAATCGCGTAAAAAATTCTAGTGTACCCCTTGACCCCCTTAAACGCACTATACGTATTGATGAATTTTACAGCTAAATTTGGTTCCGTGATAACCTAATAGCCGTTTGAAAACTTCACAGTAATGTAATAAATGGAATTGCATTGCGTCTTACAGGAATAGATGGACCTCCGAGATTCTGTTGCTATGGTTACCGGCTTGCATTCTGTCAATAGTTGATTAAATTAAATTAGTTTTCTGTGAATATCTCAAAAAATGTTGGTTTTAGGGCCTTAAAATGTGGTTTAGGGCCCCTGAGTTTTGGTTCTCACATTGCGGGCCTGAAAATAAGCTTTGTCTCGTCCTACGCCTATTTCAGCATGTATTTTAAGGGGGTAGGCCCCCTTTTATGAGAGGTACGGAGAAGAGTTACATCAATGATTGGTGTCGTGCCTCTGATGGATATCTGTACCAAATTTTACGTTGTTCCACCCAGCCATTCTCGAGTTATAAGGACACAAAGCTGTCCACAGACAAACAGACAGACAGACTGACAGACAAACAATTTATTTTTGCACGCAACCGTCATAAAACAGTCTGAAACGTGCAAATAACGCAAATTTCCGTGGAAATTCAGAAAAAACAGACAAACTTTTATTTTTATATATATAGAGAGAAGATATAGGGACAGATGACCTCGTAGTTCCGCCCCTTAAAACAACAATAACTAACTATATAGAGATATTTTGAAGTAAATGTCCTTGAAAATTTATTTTGTATATTTCAGATGCATTTAAACCATAAACTCCGGAAATAAATTAATACAAATTAGGAAGTGCCACATTGTTCACAAATTATTAATGTTATTGGGTTATAAATAAGGTTCGGAAGTTAAGGAAAAGTCTTTTTTTTTTCCTGAGCTCATTTTACCCGAAATCTGAAAAAATAGTTTGAATGATGGGTCCCTGACCACGTTTAAAGCAATTTGATGTTGCCTATAAATGCATATTTCTGTCATTTTTATTGTTTTGGTCATATTTGGTCATATTTGAGTGATATAAGGGCATCTTTGGTTATAATTTCAGCATTTTCGTTTAAATTGAGGCATCGTTAACAAGGTACGTGTCGAGTTTCAAACACAGGATTTCCAAATAGTGCAGTAGATATATTTTTCTTTCTTTTCCCGGAACAGGCAGATAGCAGGTTTAGAAGACCTGATTCCAAGAAGGCGCTCCTCTACGGACGTCTTTTAGCACATCTTTCTGGAAAAGTTAGATTGCGACACTGTACGCATAAGATCACGGAATATGACGATAGTGTGCTTCCGCCTTTCAATAGGATGTCACGCTTTGACACTTAAGACGTTTACTGTATGTTAGTGATACTCTACCTATCCCAAAAATTCATGTGATATTTCATAGTTTGGGTCATATTTTATAGTTTTTAGGTCATATTTACCTAGTTTTTAGGGCATATTTGCTTGCATATTTTGTACTTCTTTAGGTCTTAAACTTCCGGACCCTAGTTATAAATATTTATATATGGCACCTTGAATCCAGGTAATCTACACACCCCAACAAAAGTTTGAAATTGCGTAGATTTGAATTCATTGAGTGCATTTATCAACCCGCTGATGTATATACTGTTAAGAATATTGCCATAAATACTGTCATAAAGCATAGTCGGACATTCCATACCCTCCGGAACGGAATACCTTTGACTACACTTTGACTATACACTGAGAATTTCATCAGATTGTCGTGAGGGGTTAGTATACGAATCCTCAT
The DNA here is from genome assembly GCA_946902985.2 of Meconema thalassinum. Taxonomy (NCBI): domain Eukaryota; kingdom Metazoa; phylum Arthropoda; class Insecta; order Orthoptera; family Tettigoniidae; genus Meconema; species Meconema thalassinum. Next base: position 593,999,146 of record OX336388.2, on the reverse strand, counting down.
GTCCTCTCGTGTTTCCTACAAAGCCAGTAGGTGTTCAGGAGTCATTTTCCACCTTCTCTGTGAGGAAGATAAATTCGTATTGTCGACGAGTTCGTATGAAGGCAACGGAATTGGGTGTAGTCTCTTTGTGAGGCTATGAACCTCATTCAAGTCTATACACAGCGTTTGATTTGTAAAAAGAAAGGTTCCGGTACTGTGGGCTACCGGGTGGTGGTGGGAGGGGGGCCTTTATGAAATATTGAAATGTAGAGTTCTAAACACGATATTTTTACGCCTTTCTGAACACATTTAAAAATGAATCAGTGGACAAAGTAGCAATCTGATTTTGATTGCAATTTTAAATTAAATCGAGACCGCTGTAGCATCTTTCTTCTTACCATAGCCTTTGGCCTAGATTAAATTTTAATGTAGGCCAACTAGGCTACCATTCAAACAATGTACATTATTTCAATTTAATGTTTTTACGTAATTTTAAAAAATAAATACATTATATTTGAAAATACACATATGTTCACGAACAATCATTTATTTCTTGTTTTATAATTTTGTCTTTACAGTTTTCTGAAATAATGATCCAGTCAAAGACCAAGTTGACCTTGACTTACAACTAACGTTCCACAGTTCTAAAAATTATGTCATACCTAGGTATATTCAACTTTTCCCCCTATCAGAGGTTTCGGTACGGCGTACCGGTGCGTGTCGTCACAAATCTAGCCCTGTCTATACCAGAGCACTTGACCATACGAAATGAATAAGTAAGCACATTAACGGCCTAGGTGTTAATGGCCAAAATCAGATCCGTACCATCAGTTTGGTGTTCCGAATTGTGTAATTTTTCTTGCACTTTCTTTCAAGTGTATTATCATCCAGTATGTCAATGATAGTGTGTCCATCTTACAATTCCAAGATCGCGGGTTCGATTTCCGGCCACGGAAGTCGGAATTTTTTAGGGCAGCAGAAATTCACGGCACTCCGAGTTGTACGATGTCGGCTAGTAAAAGATCTCTCGTATCACATGTGGTGAATCAAAATTAATTAAATCCCAGCCACAGATCGCCCAGTAGTGTTCTGGTTTTCACTGCCAGATGACATTGTTAAACAGAACGTCGACATGGAGAGTAGATCGCCTCAATGGCTCCAACTCAAAAGGTCTACGCCAAGGTAGCTGAGGTCATACGGTTATTATTATTATTATTATTATTATTATTATTATTATATTTTAAAGGAGGGTGAAAGACTGAACTTGTCCCCAGATGCATCTCCGTCTCATCAGCTGTAAGCCTTTGTCAAAATACTGTAGGGGCCGATAACCTCGATGTTAGGCCCCTTAAAACAATTATCATCATCATCATCATCAAAATACTGTATATCTACTACAGCAACTAACTAGTGCGGTTTTACATTATATGAAGCAAAGAACAGAAAATATTATAGCCTAAAGTCGAGTTTCGTGTGTCATAAATTGCACGAAATGTATTCCTGGATTGGTGATTCATAGTTTAAGTTATTGACATTTGCAATTTGTGAGTGCGTTAGTATTAGTCTGACCCAGGGGTGCACAATCTCTGGTGCTCTGGGGGCCAGTATTGTAATGCAAGGTTTGATGAAGGGCCGCAGCCTCACCACAGTGGTGTCGTGCCGTAGGCGACCCACCAATTTGCCGTCGTGTCACTAGCGACCCAAGCACTGAAGTATCGGTGAAATCTGGGAATTTCTAACATATCTTTCTGGGAGTGGCGGGAATACCCCTTCATGTAGACGGTGATCTCATAAGCCTATTTTTTCATAAATGAAAATAGGCTACAAATCATTGGTAGGAAGGTCGCCTTCCGAAAGATATTGAAGTGCAAGTTGTAAACAGTCATGAAACTTCTGATTCATTAAACATTGATGATGATATTTCTGGTGATGAAGTGTAAGTGACTTAAACCAATGTGTGTAAGTCTACCCCTTATTATTCCCGTTTTCAATGGGGTCGGGGATGAGATGCGATGTGGTGGGTGGTTTTTACGGTCAGATGCCCTTGCCAACGCCAACCTCATGAGAGGGGTTATTGAGGGATGAAATGAATGAAACTGGGCAAGGATGTGGAAGGAAGTGGCCGTGCCCTATCATAGCATTTACCTGGAGTTGATAATGGGAAACCACGGAAAACCATTTCAAGGTCAGCTGACGATGAGGCTCGAACCAACGTCTACCGAGTCCGCAGACAGCTTGGCCCCATAGCCTAGTGCTGAGCGTTAGCGAGTGTAGCTACCGCTGTCGGTGACTTAAACCAATGTATATATTGTAAATAGATAAACGCAAATAATAAAAGATCATTAAAAAACTTAACAATAATCTAAAAATGACGAAAATAAAGAGCTGCTATTGGAGGTTCAAAGCCCTCATGAGAAAAGCTGATTGAAAATGTGTTTAACGTCTTCTTAATACCATTTGCTTGAATTAATGAAGTTAATGACAAGTTAATTTTAAATAGCCAAGGAAAGTGCCCATGTAATTCCGAGTGAGGCGCGGCATGCCGCGTGGGGTTACCGGTACTCCATCGCGGCAACGCTGTACAGCTTTCCCCGTATCGGCAAGCTGGTGAACGATGTCATTTTATCCCGTACAAATACAAACCGACATAAAATAAGTACATTCATTTACGTATTTCACAGTTTACAGCATAGCCTTTTGATATATAAGGATTACAACGCGACCAAGAACGCAATTTTACAACCACCCCGAGCCGAGAAAAAGTTATCTTACAAAAGTGATAACAACTTTGTTCCTTGGACACACAACATTTTGAAATTAATAAACCAGTTAAAAAATAATCCAATGTACATTGTGTTAAAACTTGGATTCGATCTGATGACGGGTGTTTGAGAAACTAATTCTTAAAGGTGACGCATGGTTGAAACACGCTTAAAAACGGGTACGTTTTGTGTTCCAGCTACTATAAAAAATATTAAAATATAAATGAAAAAATCCAAACTTACACGACTTAACATAAAATATAACGACAAAAATGGTGATGTTATTGGATTTTATGTAGGCCAATTGGTTACTTCACAAACAGCTTTCAAACTCGAGTGTACATAATATTTTGGTCGACAGTAGGAGTAAATTAAGTTAAAACGGCGCACCGTAAAAATTCCTTTCTCGAACAATGGGTCGCATGCAGCACTGTAAGCTACTAGCAGGGTCGCTACTGGCACGATTTTTGGTGGGTCGCATCTGGCACGGTCGCGCCCAGGCCCGGACTTAGAGATCCAGGGCCCCTAGGCACTTGCCATTTAGGCCCCCCACCATCTCGAAGCTATTTTGGAAATGTAGCAAATTAAATGCACTAGTACAGAACATATAAATTTTAATCGACTTTAATGACTTTAATAAACATCTGAATAATACAGTCTATGTTACTATAGTTACGTTATTCTATAACATTTATAGAATCCTACGACGAACTTTCTTCTGTGCAAAAGAATGAATGACATCATCATAGTCAATTGACAGCATTATTTCTGACTCTATGTACATTAGAGAGAGTGAATCGAGTCCGTTCTCTCGTATGTTAGATCTTAATTCTTTACTCTCTTTAGCGCTGAAAACGACCGTTCTGCTGAGCAGTTTGACGCTGGTGTACACAACAACATTCGGAGCGCAATTCCTACGTTTGGATAAATGTCCAAAAAGCCTTTTTCCGATAAGTATTTGTATAGATTCAGTGACGATAATTCCATAACTGCATCATTCGACGACAAATCAGCCTGCCGGTGCAGACACTCGTTTTCCAAAATCCTATCCAAGTCCACCGGATAAAAAGTTATAAGGTTTCTGGCCCCTTCACGAATGTCTTTAGATTCCAAACGATGTAGTTTCTTAAGAAAGTCAAACTTTTTACTTAACTTCTCATATGCAGATCCACGTCTCCGTAGTTCTGTAATTAGTCTATCAATAATGACGTTAGAAATGGTAACTCTGAATTTGTCCATGCCAGAAAGTTCGGTCTCGTTTCCTTTTACTTCGTCGAACTGGACTTAACGCTTACGTTTCCTCTGCATGTCATATGCAAAGCTATTTTCACCGGATTTTTCAATAACTTTCGACTCATAATGATCAAAGGTACTGGGTTTCCTTAAGTGTTCTAGGTATGTTACCAAAGACTGATACAGTTCAACGATCGTACCCAGGTCGATGTTAACAGATTGGAGAGATTTGCTTACTTTTTTGAACCTTTCCAAGATGTCATTCCTGAGAAGTGACGCACGGAGCCTAAGAATGGACTGCCTGCGCGTGGCCTGGCAATTCCAAGCGTGGATACTGCAGGCGAGAAAGAGGGGGAACAAAGACGCCTAATTCTAGCTTTGTTGCACGCAGGGCTGTAAGGTTTGGCAAAATGTAGTAAAATATTCATTATAATATTATTTTCGATGAAGCTTTTTGATGAGGCAAGCCAGGCTTTTGAGCTTATGTAAAGATTCCGCCACCGGGGCCTTGTAGGCCTAGGCAGAAATCCGGCACTGGTCGCACCCGGCACGTAACCCACCGCAGTAGGGTCAAGATCATTGCACTGGTTCCCTAATGATTACGTCTGTGAGTTATAGCCAACCTGCTTGGTTTACGTATTATCATTTACCTCCGTTCTTCCACCTCGTATGGAAGCATTATTAACATACTTCAGACATAAATACGGTTACAAAATAATTGAAGACGAGCAGTTTGAACATTGCTAATCACGATGGCTGTCACCGCGGAAGCCTGGGTTCGTTTCCCGGTTCTGCCAACAAATTTAATTCTGGTCTGAGGGCTGGAACAGGGTACACTCAGCCTCGTAAGACAACTGAGAAGAGAAGGGTTCGATTCCTATCTCAGCAATCCTGGAAGTGGTTTTCCGTGGTTTCCCACTTCTACTCTAGGCAAATGCCTAACTTCTAGCCACGGCCGCTTCCTACCCACATCCTAACTCAATTACAAGGTACACACACTAGTAGAGATACAGTGACACAGGTTACCAGAACAATTCTACACACACCCAAGTACACGGGGCTACAAGACTACGTTGTTGCAAAGCTCCTAAAAGAATCATCAACAACAACTATTCACGAGTAACTAATGCCGAGTGTGGTTCCTTGCAAACAGGTGACGTCACTCGCCACGTGCACGCAGCCCTGGGACCTACTTTATAATGTTGTGTACCTTGGTAGATATCATCTCCTTCTGCCATTACTTTCATTTGGTGTACACTGCTCTGCTGTAGGCCTACTGTTGACTATGACTGGCATGCTATTTATTTTCCCTTTTAGTTCACTTCCGTCGTAAATTCGAGAAATCGTTTCCACGAGTTCAAGAATAGCAAACTGAGGGCGTATGACTTTTGCCTGGGAGTACAGGTATTCGTACATTCAAAAATAATAAACGTTTATAAACGAGCACCTTAAACTGGGTGTTCTGCGATAACAATAACGAACCTGCCAGTTTGACTGGTTACCGGGCACAGTGGCAACGTTCTCGCCAGATGAGCCGGAGGTTGCGGTACGATTCTCGGCGCAATCATACACACATCAAAAAAAGTTTTGCATCACCTCGGTTCCCAGATCTCCGGCATATAGACGTTGACTGTGTATATTGTATCCAAGATACAGTCCCTTTGACTGTTCATAGATGTCACTAAAACTGCTCAAAGATGTAAACAACCATGCATGAGCAGGGCCTATTAGACGGAGGGGGTACGACAGCCGATCAGTTCCAGTCATTCCACCAGGACGAAGGTACGCTGCTCATGTTGTCTGTAGTTCTACCATGCCTAGAAGGTCAATACCGCAGTTCGATCGCGTCCGCATTGTTACTTTGTGTCAAGAAGGGCTCTCAACAAGGGAAGTTTCCAGGCGTCTCAGAGTGAACCAAAGCGATGTTGTTCGGACATGGAGGAGGTACAGAGATACAGGAACTGTCGATGACAGGCCTCGCTCAGGCCGCCCAAGAGCTACTACTGTAGTGGATGACCGCTACTTACGGATTGCCGCTCGGAGGAACCCTGACAGCAATGCCACCATGTTGAATAATGCGTTTCGTTCAGCCACAGGACGTCGTGTTTCAACTCAAACTGTGCGCAATAGGCTGCATGATGCGCAACTTCACTCCCGACGTCCATGGCGAGGTCCAGCTTTGCAACCCCGACACCATGCAGCGCGGTACAGATGGGCCCAACAACATGCTGAATGGACCCCACGGAATTGGCATCACGTTCTCTTCACCGATGAGTGTCGCATATGCCTTCAACCAGACAATCGTCGGAGACGTGTTTGGAGGCACCCTGGTCAGGCTGAACGTCTTAGACACACTGTCCAGCGAGTGCAGCAAGGTGGTGGTTCCCTGATGTTTTGGGGTGGCATTATGTGGGGCCGACGTACGCCACTGGTGGTCATGGAAGGCTCCGAAACGGCTTTACGATACCTGAATGACATCCTCCGACCCATAGTGCAACCATATCGGCAGAATATTGGAGAGGCATTTGTCTTCATGGACGACAATTCTCGACCTCATCGTGCACATCTTGTGAATGCGTTCCTTCAAGATAACGGCATCGCTCGACTACAGTGGCCAGCATGTTCGCCAGACATGAACCCTATCGAACATGCCTGGGATATGTTGAAAAGGGCTGTTTATGGACGTCTTGACCCACCAACCACTCTGAGAGATTTACGCCGAATTGTCGTTGAGGAGTGGGACAATTTGGACCAACAGTGTCTTGATGAACTTGTGGATAGTATGCCACGGCGAATACAGGCATGCATCAATGCAAGAGGACGTGCTACTGGGTATTAGAGGTAGTGGTGTGTACTGCAATCTGGACCACAAATGCTGAAAGTCTAGCTGTATGATGGTACAACATGCAATGTGTGGGTCTCATGAGCAATAAAACGAGCTGAAATGTTGTTTGTGTTGATCTCTATTCCCTTTGTATTTAACGGTTCCGGAACTCTTGGAACCGAGGTGATGCAAAACTTTTTTTGATGTGTGTATTATGGCGTTCGAGGTTGCTTAAATGCGAGGGATCCGTGCCAATAGATTAACTGCCACGATAAAGATACAAAAAGCAGCAAAATTTCGGCACCCTGGCGTCTCTAAAAATAGTAGTAGTTATAAGGGACGTAAAACCAAACCTGCCAGTTTGTTGTGTCTATTCTTCTTCTAGTACGTAGTATCACAGTATAGTAATCATACACACATCAAAAAAAGTTTTGCATCACCTCGGTTCCCAGATCTCCGGCATATAGACGTTGACTGTGTATATTGTATCCAAGATACAGTCCCTTTGACTGTTCATAGATGTCACTAAAACTGCTCAAAGATGTAAACAACCATGCATGAGCAGGGCCTATTAGACGGAGGGGGTACGACAGCCGATCAGTTCCAGTCATTCCACCAGGACGAAGGTACGCTGCTCATGTTGTCTGTAGTTCTACCATGCCTAGAAGGTCAATACCGCAGTTCGATCGCGTCCGCATTGTTACTTTGTGTCAAGAAGGGCTCTCAACAAGGGAAGTTTCCAGGCGTCTCAGAGTGAACCAAAGCGATGTTGTTCGGACATGGAGGAGGTACAGAGATACAGGAACTGTCGATGACAGGCCTCGCTCAGGCCGCCCAAGGGCTACTACTGTAGTGGATGACCGCTACTTACGGATTGCCGCTCGGAGGAACCCTGACAGCAATGCCACCATGTTGAATAATGCGTTTCGTTCAGCCACAGGACGTCGTGTTTCAACTCAAACTGTGCGCAATAGGCTGCATGATGCGCAACTTCACTCCCGACGTCCATGGCGAGGTCCAGCTTTGCAACCCCGACACCATGCAGCGCGGTACAGATGGGCCCAACAACATGCTGAATGGACCCCACGGAATTGGCATCACGTTCTCTTCACCGATGAGTGTCGCATATGCCTTCAACCAGACAATCGTCGGAGACGTGTTTGGAGGCACCCTGGTCAGGCTGAACGTCTTAGACACACTGTCCAGCGAGTGCAGCAAGGTGGTGGTTCCCTGATGTTTTGGGGTGGCATTATGTGGGGCCGACGTACGCCACTGGTGGTCATGGAAGGCTCCGAAACGGTTTTACGATACCTGAATGACATCCTCCGACCCATAGTGCAACCATATCGGCAGAATATTGGAGAGGCATTTGTCTTCATTGACGACAATTCTCGACCTCATCGTGCACATCTTGTGAATGCGTTCCTTCAAGATAACGACATCGCTCGACTACAGTGGCCAGCATGTTCGCCAGACATGAACCCTATCGAACATGCCTGGGATATGTTGAAAAGGGCTGTTTATGGACGTCTTGACCCACCAACCACTCTGAGAGATTTACGCCGAATTGTCGTTGAGGAGTGGGACAATTTGGACCAACAGTGTCTTGATGAACTTGTGGATAGTATGCCACGACGAATACAGGCATGCATCAATGCAAGAGGACGTGCTACTGGGTATTAGAGGTAGTGGTGTGTACTGCAATCTGGACCACAAATGCTGAAAGTCTAGCTGTATGATGGTACAACATGCAATGTGTGGGTCTCATGAGCAATAAAACGAGCTGAAATGTTGTTTGTGTTGATCTCTATTCCCTTTGTATTTAAAGGTTCCGGAACTCTTGGAACCGAGGTGATGCAAAACTTTTTTTGATGTGTGTATATAGAAGTCGGTCTTAGTAGTACTTTGGTCGCGCTGAACATGTATTGTTCGATACATTATTAATATTTCAGAAGAATGACATCGTCAAATTAGGATTTTGAATTAGCTGTTGCTATCTCTAGGATTTTATGGTTCAAAGTTTTGAAACTTACACGAGGAGAGAAATTAATATTTCTGAAAACTGTATTGCGATAAAGTGACAGTTTTGGTAGTGTTGCTATTTCGTTGTGGTTGTCAGGTTCTATGATGTTTATTATTGGAGAATGGAACTGTTATCTTGGATAATAAGTAGGGCTGTGCGATGTCGATCGAAAGATTGTCGTAATATCGAATTTCGATCGAGATTTTGGTTTGCGTGGCTAAAATGGCGTTTTACCAACATTCTTAAATTCCCTTAAGCCCCTTATACCTTTTTACCCCTCAAAAAGTATTTGTTGAAACATCACTTAACATCTTTCTTTCTCCCAATCCACTTTTGTTTTCTTTACATCTAAGTTTACACCAAACGCAGGGATTTTTAATCAAACTTATGTTCGTGTGTGTGTGGTGGTCAATTACCATGTATTGTAATGTTGCGATTTCGCTCTCAATGAATTATGAGTCGTGCTGTTACTCCCAGCAGGATTGCCACCAGTCAAAAGTTAGTGGAAAAGTGTGTTTTCATAGCTGAAATCAAGAAATGCCTCATGAAATAATACAATTTTCAAGGCAGATTTATCTTCATTTTTAGAAATATTGTTATTACATAGCTTCATGCCAACACAATGCAGAACTGTATTGAACTAATTTTAATATGAAGAGGTGATTCATTTGCTTAGAGAAATCTAGTTTCTTTATTTGTTTCTTATTCTGTAATTTATTATTTGTTGTACACTGACTGGCAAAAAAAAAAAAAGATCACTTGAAAAATTCAACATTACTTTCATACATCATAAATATGATCGGTATAGGCCTAGTACAGTACATACAGTTTATAGCATGGAAGTAAGGTTAATTGGTTTCCCGGATGCATTACCATTCTTCCTGTCATTGTTCCACTTAACAATAGCGATTGGTTGGTTGGTTCCTTAGTTTAGGGGCTGCGACAATGCGGTCATGTAGCCCCGTGTACTTTGGGTGTGTGTAGAATCTGTCTGGTAACCGGTGTTAATTGTGATGAGTGTATTAGTGTGTGTATCTGTTTTAATTCAAGTAAGGACTGCAGACATTCAATTTTTCCAAGTAGTTCCTACTTTTGCCGCCAAACGCCACCGTCAACGACCAACTAGTTCAGAAGTTAGTTACCAGATGCCACCGCAGTCAGCTCTTGACGACGAACGCAGGACCTTAAGAACGTTAGTCAAATGTTTAACCATATATAATTTAGCTTCACACAGGTGTAATTAGTGGAAGGTTCTTTAACATGCCATAAATCTATGACATGGGACCGCTGGCTTTACTTCCCCTCCGAAGGAAGGCATACTGAGGGATTTTTAACGTTCTTAAAGAATCCGACGACTTCGGCCGGGTTTGAACCCGCGATCTTGGGCATAGAAGTTCAGCATGCTACCAACTACGCCACCGCTTTAGGCCTAGTACATAAGTTAGTGTTTATAGCATGAAAGTAAGGTTTCTTGGATGTATTATCATTCTTCATGTCATTGTTTCACTTAACAATAGCGATTCTTTGACATGATGCTCTTTCCCGCGGAAAGATGTGCGCGCCATCGCTATCGTCAACAATGCAATGATTTATTCTTTTTTCTTTTACCACTTATTGGCATAGGAAAAGATCAATACAGCCATATCCTCAGTTGTTCTTGTGCAATTCAGAAACGAATATGCGCTTGAGGCCTGAAAATGTTGCCAGGGCAGTGGCTCTGATCGAAAATGGTGGCGCGCACATCTTTCCGCGGGAAACAGCATCATGTCAATGAATCGCTGTTGTTAAGTGAAACAATGACATGAAGAATGATAATACATCCAAGGAACCTTACTTTCATGCTATAAACAGTAACTTACGTACTAGGCCTAAAGCGTTCATATTTATGATTTAAATGAAAGTAGGGGAAGGTACCCCAGTATCGGACGGAACTCAATATCGGACAGTGTCAGTTCCTGATGTTCAGCACAATGTTGCGGAAACTTTTGTGATGGTAGTACTGACCCTTCACGAGGTACGTTTTTTTTTCTTTTTTTTTTCGGGGGGGGCCCCGAAAAGGTACCCGCACCCCCCGCGTGGCACCCGACCTTACTACTGGTGCCTCCGACATGCAGTTAATCTACGATAGTAGAAGAGATAGCATAGGGGATTGGATAAAGGAATGTCTTTTAGGACTTGTTGGAGGCAAGGTTACTTAAATACTAAGGTTGGGCCAAGTCAGGGAGCGCGCGGCAATTGGCTGGCAGCTGTGACGTAGCTACTATGCCAAGCAGTGCTTGGGAAGTAGTGAGTGAAGGGAACAGTATATGGAATGAGAGATTTCCGTGAGGTTATTTTAATTATTTATATATCACATGACAATCACACAGCACAAGGAAATTCATATACAATATAATACAATATCACAAGTACATGGCATCACCGACACAGGGATTCTACAAGGCTGATTTCGCCGATTTCAGGCGTTTGCTTGCTGACCTTCTTTCAGCCTCTCTGAGAGACTTAAGGGCATTGAGGAAGCGCATTCTAATAATGTCCTCGTTATTACATACAGCCGAATAGCATTCTCATTAGTGCACGGGAACTTCTGTTGCAATACTAATGCAAGCGTATGCATTATTCGTTGACCCCTTTTCAATTCATTTCCGCGAAAATATTGAAAAATTGTCTCAAAATGTTCATGGGTTGGCGACCACGGGACTCCTGCTGAGTCCGGCATTGCTTCAGTTTACTTGCACCGGGCTCCTCTCCGTCTTCTTTCCTGTCGACCTCTCTTGGTCAACTCATGTACCCTTTCGACCCCGACGGTATTAGGGTATCCGAAACCTAGGGAGTCTTTCACTTTCCCGCCTTAATTGGCCCTTGTCTCATCTTTCCTGATAACCTCATTAATCGAGGGGTCAGCCTTCTTTTTCTTTTCATGTTACCTCCTGCCTACTGCTCAAGGCCCTCCAGGGGGCAGGGTGTATGTAGCCCCACCACTTCTGGTGCACCCTGGATAATGCTACACCCTCAAGGGCTCACAACTGGTGAGTTTGGGAGTTGGTGACCCCGAGGGATTCCTGAGCTGGGTCCGTTTCGTCCCCTTTTTCGTCTTACCTTGGGGCGGGCCCTCCCCTCTTTTCCTTTCATATCTGCCTTTCATGGCTCTCCTTCCTTCCAAGTCCCTCAATCCTCATTGTTCCAGGGTTGAGGGCATTTCTTTTCCTCCTGTCCTTTATTTGTCTTATCCTTTATTGTTTTATCATTCTTCTTTCACAGTTATATCACATTTGGTATTTTAATAGATTACGACTCAGGTACTTTAAAAAATTAATGACCAGTAAAGTGAGAGATGTTGTTACACTTGTCTAACCTACCTAAAAAGCATTGATTGATTGTAAACTAAAGAATACCTCAAACATTTGCTACGATCCCTCCAATTGAAATAATTGCAGCTCATTTATATTTATTTTGTTGTTGGTCGTGGTGATTGTTTTAAAAAGTGGAACATCGAGGTCATCCACCCCTATATTTTGTTGCTATTGCCGAATTGGTCAATGAAACCAAAATTCTGGGTTCATATGACTGCTAATAATTCACTTTGTTGTTGTTGTTGTTGGAAAAGCAGGTATTAATTTATATAATTTCAACCTACATGGGAACCCCTATTATTTTGAACCGTCTCATCGCGAAATGGCTAGCACTCTTGGCTGTCACCGCGGAGGCCCGGGTTCGATTCCCGGCTCTGCCAAGAAATTAAATTCTGGTCTGGCGGCTGGAACGGGGTACACTGCGCCTCGTAAGGCAAAACTGAGAAGAGGAGGGTTCGATTTCCACCTCAGTCATCCCGGAAGTGGTCTTCCGTGGTTTCCCACTTCTACTCCAGGCGAATGCCGGGATGGTTCCCAAATTAATTAAGGCCACGGCCGCCTCCTTCCCAATCCTCATCTGAATTACGTTGTTTTGCTACGCCACTGATTTCAGAACTCGTAGAATAATATGTATATACTGACTTGAGAAATAACGACCTACACTACACGCTCAGGAGTTGAAAAGATTTGCATGCTAATCTTCATTTTTATTCTTATCTGAAAGAGCGGTGGAGACCCGTCATTCTAATTATCAGGGCTGTTCTTAATGTCCGAGTAGGGCTCTTGAACACTGGCGAAGGGAAGATGAAGAGATGGCACAGCATCCGTCGTGAGACGTCTTTTATTCCTTAGTGGCAGGCCCAATAATTCATACTCTAAATCACAATAGTAAACATCGCTCGTAAAATGGACGGAGCAAACTTTTGCATTGACTAGGATATATTTACTTTATCCCCTCGTTTACATTTTGCCAGCCAAGCTTTCACAAGAATTGTATCTTTTGGGAAGCAATTATACACAATATCAATGTTGTCTTTTGATTTCCTCTAATAGTTCCGGCATTTGGCAATAGCACATTCCATTGTAAGGGAACGTACATGAGTTTATTCTGCTTCAACTAGGCGCACAGACGATTGTACATACTGAAGGGGAGTACATTCAATACACAATATACCACCTATAAAACATGTAAATGAAACTAGGAACAAGACAAAGGTCGCACACAAGAAATAAAGCACTTGTTTCGCTACGGCTACTGACATTCACTGTGGCTAACTTGAATCTACCACGACACTTGCCATACTAACTACGTCACGGCTTCACGTGACCCAAGAGTGGCTAGGCAGAGGACCACCCGCATTGGCACCCCCCTGCGTTGGAGGGTGACCATTGTGTGTCCATAAACAAAGAAGCAAGCACGTGGTGAGATGCTCTCTCTTTTGTGACTGTTTCTTGCTGCACGAAGATAATTTTTTGAACCTGTTCGGCACCTTAATACTAATGAGTGAAATATTTTAAGGGTTGTTGATTGTTAACCATACGTTAATGAAGAAATGTGGATAATGGCGTAGCTTTTGTTTAAATGTGTTACGTATGATGGCCCGTTCCAAGTTTTACGTGTTGGGCACCCAATATCGGACAAGCTTCCGGCACACAGTATCGGACATAAGTACCCGAAGTTTTCGTACCAATTCTTACAATACCTTCGTTTGTTTCAGACAAATATGGGAGTATAACGGTGAATCTTGGTGATGGAAAACATAAAATTAGCAATTGATAAAGTAAGAGGGGTTAAAATGAGCATTAGGTACGCAAGTAAGCAGTTCTGTGTCCCTAGAAGTACATTAGGTGACAGATTGAAATTAATTTCTCCAGCGAAAGAGAGACAAATGAAAACTGCCATGGGTGCATTTAAAAGCAAGATTTCTGATGAGCAAGACGCTGATATAAACATGTTTAGACAAATGTTTAGAACTGAATTTATGTCACAATTATGTAATAATTTAATTTCTGTTAATGTTAATTTTTGGAAATCATTTCCCTAAGTTTATTATTATATTATATACAAAGCATAATGTGAACTCAAGGCGTGTTGACCTGAATTTACAATCTTTGGTGTAATTGGGGAAAAAAGCAAGGAAGACACTGAATTTTGAGTACGAAACAACCCACTGCATAATTTGTGGTGAGAATTTCAGTGAGGATTGGATCCAGTGCAACATATGGAAAGGTTTCCTTGAAGGGACACTTCGTTATTATCAATGTGACGTATATGCTGAAAAGTAATATGGATCTACTGTACATACATGAGCTCAATAATAGAATAATCTTACAATATTGAGACTGTCCGATACTGAGTGCCTCGTTTTTGAATTGCGAAAAATGTGAGATTTATAAATGTTTTAAATTCTTTTATATCAGTATATAATGTAGAAAGAAGATTTGCTACAATGAAAGAGAATCAAATCAAGTTTTCAAAAATAATTAATTTTAATTTGACCCTTTCCTTAAGTTATTATACAAAAGGAACCTTAAGTGTCCGATACTGAGGTACCTTCCCCTAATGTTGAATTTTTCAAGTGTTTTTTTTTTTTTGCCGGTCAGTGTATTTTAATAAAATAACACTTTCTGTATAAGTTGTTAGATGTTATTGGTTTTACGTCCCTTTTAACTACTTTGGTTTTTAGAGACGTCGAGTTGCCGGAATTTTGCCTCCAAGGGGATCTTTAAATCTACTGACACGGCTTCCTCTCATTTACGCACACTCAAATCCAGCTGACTGCGCCAGGATTAGCATACATTCATCATCATCATCTTCATTTCCCCTTTTCCAGTTGACACTAGGTGGGGGCAAATTCGGTTCCTCTCCACTTTGTTCTGTCGTTCCACCATTCCTCTTCCGACACAGTGTTCCAATCCAGGTTCCGTTTTCTAATACTATTCTCCACCGAGTCCATCCAACGCATTCTTGGTCTTCCTCGTCCTCTCTTCGCTGTCATCCGTCGTTCCAGAACTCGTCTTGGTAGCCTTACTTCATTCATCCGTTTGACATGTCCAAACCATCTCAGTCTGTTTTGCTCCAGTTTGTCATTTAGTTTCTGTACTCCCAGTTCTTTCCGTATATCTTCATTTCTCACTCTGTCCCTCCTCGTTTTCTGGACCATACTTCTCAGGAATCTCATCTCAGCTGCTTGTACTCTGCTCTCATGCCTCTTAGTCACTGCCCAAGTTTCTGCTGCATATGTTACTAACACGAATTAATCACGAAATCAATTAAACGTTCGTAATTTCAGGACCTGTTAGTCATCTTATTTGTGACAGTCTTAATGTGTACACATTCAACATTGGAGGTTGACCAATCGCTATATTGCACATTGCGATCTGTGTGTAGTGTGTACGTAGCATAGGTCAGTGTTCCGCAACCGGTGCACAGTGGGTCAAAATCGAAATCTAGGGGGACAATTTTTTTTTTTTTTTTTTTACATTTTAATCATGAATTTAGAGTGAAATCAACGTATATCATTTGTTTACTTCATAATAAACATCAGTTAAGACCTTTTTTAAGCTACGTCTACACATGCAAGAAATTGTCTATGATTAGGAGTTGGATCGAGCATTCAGTTATCTCTTCGGAGCAATTTTCTACCCCTAATTTACTTTTAACAAAGTCACTAAGTGCCACTTGAGACATAATCGTCGAACCCAGTGCTTCAAACAGTTGTAAACGTGTGAGAACTGGTTGCGCGGCATCTTCTAAAACGTAAAATAACTAAGTAAGTTGCAAAAAGATGCAAAAAATCTTGTAACCGGCGTAAACTACAAGACTTGATCTACATTTTAACATTAAGTATCAAGTGACGCAGAGTGACGCGACGTACTAAAAATCTAAGTGAAAATATAATTTTAAAAATAATAGTTAAATATTATATAATGCAAATATAGCTAAAATTACGTAACAATTACGCCCATTAATAAATGAAACACGTTACAAAGATCATACCTTCAGCTGCATGTTCCATCCTAAAGCATCACACTAACCACGAAGACAACCAAACCACAGCCACTTACATTCACCCTCCAATTCAGACTGCTCGAACAGTGGTGACAGATTTACACTAAGATGCGTTTATATCCCAGAATAGTGAGCGGCAATTATAGGAGAACTAGCAGAAGTACCCGCTCTTCGAACGGTCTTCGGTATTAATAACCAGACGTTATCAATTGAGCTACTGTTGCAATGGTTAGGGGCTTGTCATTCCTTCATTCGTTTATCAGAGCGAAGTTAGTTTTCTGGGAATATCAGAGACACTGTTAATATAAGGGCCTTAAAATGTGGTTTTCGGAGACTCTTTATAGACTCCCGAATTTTGTGTCTCACATTGAGAAGCGCAACATATGCTTTGGTCGTCCTTCTAGGATAATTTTTATATTTCGCCTATTTTAGCATGTATTTTGAAAAGTTTTTTTCCTATACCAATCCTTCTATGAGAAGTACGGTGAAGAGTTTTATAAATGATTGATGTATTGACTCTCATGGATACCTAATTTTACGATGCTCCAAACATTCGAACGCGAGTTATAGGCGTACATAAAGATACACAGAAAGGCCGAAAATCCCTAAGTATGCCTTACTTCGGAGGGGAAGTAAAGCCGGTGGTTCCATGTCATAGATTTATGGCATGTAATAGAACCTTCCACTAACTACAATTGTGTGAAGCTAAATTCGTCGGTTAGATTTGATTAACGCTCTATTAGTTCCAAAGTTTGCCGGTTGCGGTGGCATCTAGTTGCCAAGTCACAGCTAGGTGTCGTTGACGGTAGCATTTGGTAGCAAAAGTAGGAACTACTGGAAATTGATCGTCCCAGTCCTTACCTTAAATACAGATAACACACACTAATACAGCCATCACAATCAACACCGGTTACCAGACAGATTCTACACACACGAGGCTACGTGAACGCGTTGTTGCAGCTTCTAAACTGAGGAACCAACCAACCAACCTACAACATATCACCCAGATGACTGAATATGGATATATCAACCACACAGTTTCAAACAAAATCATCCTTGCGATGAACCCGTTCGTCGAAAAAAAAAGTTAGAATGTGCTCAGTCTAAATTCACCTAACGTGTACTTCCTGACGTGAAAATAAAATTGAAAACCTCGTAGACGAAACGCAATACACCTCACATAAAGACTGACTCACGGTTGTGTCAAGTCCCCATCCACAGGAAGACTCCTTTAACAAATTATAAAGGCTTGTGGTGCATGAATATTCAGGTTTTTTAGCCTCCAATGGGCCAAATTCCTAATAGCCGCAAAAAATACTATTTCAATTCAGTATATTTTGAAAATAATGTTGCTGTTTGGAGATGTAATTCTGTACGACATATCACACGTGTAAATAACGTGAACAAATTCTAGGGTACCCCTTGACCCCCTTATGCGCATTGATGAATTTTACTGTCTAAGTTGGTTCCGTGATAACCTTATAGCCATTTGCAAATTTTCACAGAAATGTAATAAGTGGAGTGGCATTGATTTTTACAGAAATAGATGGAAGTTGGATGTCTTCTCTTGAGAACCTGTTGTCATGGTTGCCGGCTTGCATTCCTTCGTTAGTTTATGAAATTAAATTAGATTTCTGAGAATATCTCAGAAACTGTTGGTTTTAGAGCCTTAAAATGTAGTTTTCGGGAACCCTCGAGTTTTGTTTCTGCCACCGAGGGGCTAATAATGAGCTTTGTCTCGTCGTTGTATGCCATAATATAATAATGATAATAATATAATAAATATAATATAGGGATAGGGATATAAAAGACCTTCCGTACCACACCCGTACGTGAAAATCACGTGACAAAATTCTAGTGTACCCCTTGACCCCCTTAAGCGCATTATATTCTACGTATTGATGAATTTTACAGCTTAATTTGGTTCCGTGATAACCTTATAGCCGTTTGCAAACTTCACAGAAATGTAATAAATGGAATTGCATTGCGTCTTACAGAAATAGATGGCCCGCTGAGATTTTGTTGCCATGGTTACCAGCTTGCATTCTTTCATTAGATTATTGAATGAAATTATTTTTCTGTGAATATCTCAAAAACTGTTGGTTTCTCACATCGAGGGATTGAAAATAAGCTTTGTCTCGTCCTTCTGCGCCTATTTCAGCATGCATTTTAAGGGGGTAGGCCCCCTTTTATGAGAGGTACGGAGAAGAGTTACATCAATGATTAGTGTGGTGCTTCTGATGGATATCTGTATCAAATTTTACGTTGATCCACCCAGCCGTTCTCAAGTTATAAGACAAAATTGTCCACAGACAGACAAACAAACAAACAGACATACAGACAAAAAAAAAATTGCGCGCATCCGTCATAAAACAGTCTGAAACGCACAAATAACGCAAATTTCCGTGGAAATTCAGAAGAAACAGACAAACTTTCATTTTTATGTATATAGAGATGCTGTAGAAGTAATTTTTTTAAATTTATTTTTATTATGAAAATAAATAATTTTATCCTCCTAGATTTCGATTTTGACCCACTGTGCGGTGTGCCGCTGCCGTCACAAAGTCCAAGGTGTGCCACGAACTTTTCCTATTATTGTAATAAATTAATTGTTTTTATGTAAGTAGGTGCTTGTTTATTATTTACTAGGCTATATGTTGATAACTGTTACGTTTTCGTAGAAAAGTGTAATTTACCTACTCAATATCTTTGTGTACAGTAGAATTTTTAAGTTAGGGTATTTGTATTCTCGCATGTAATATTGGGCCGGTTTGGTGGGTTACAGGCGGCATGTTGTGTGGTCGCCGCAGAGAAAGCCGCGTAAGACTTTTAGCAAGTCTTTTAGCGGCTCGCACCAATCATATAATAATATACTTTACGTTCAACAATCGATAATAAGAGAGTTCTTTGTAACGCCGCATCTTTTGTGTTCGGCTGCCTGTACGTGCTTTTAACTAAACTTGCGGGGATTACCAAATATGCCCCTCTCTTTTATTATTTTATTGCCTTGTTCCAATATTACAGTATTCCAGTGCAATTATATCAAAGCTATGCTCTGCAGTGGTGCGAATATTGTGATTGCTATGCTATACTAGTCATACTATCTACTACTACAGTGTTATTAAACTAGTTTTTCTTTCCATTTTCGAAATGGATAAGTTTCTTGTACGTAGTAGTCCGTCCTCGAATGCAAGTAGTTAAACCATCGAGCCCGAAAACAAGAAACAGAAAGTAGTTAACCGGCAATATAGTGATGATTATTGATCTTTTTTTTTTTTGGCGTGTAGACAAAACATGCCTAATCCCCGAGTGTGTTGTTTGAGGTGAAAAACTCAGTAATGCTGCTATGGTTCCCAGTAAATTGAAACGACACTTGCCAACAAAACATTCCTCTCTGTTAAGTAAGGATGTGAATTATTTTCGTCGGTCGTTGGAACAAAAGAAAAAACAAGTGACGCTCATGATTACGTCGGTATGTGTTTCTCAAAAGGTACAGGTAGCTAGCTATAAGGTAGCCGAACTTATCGTAAAGGCCAAGACACCACACACAATAGCAGAAACGTTGTTAATGCCCGCGTGTAAGGAAATGGTAAAACATAGTCCTGGGTTTAGAATCTGCTAGGGAAATTTCAATCAGCCGCCGAGTTAGTGACATGTCCAGACTCAGTAGCGTAGCCAGGATTTTAGTTTGGGGAGGGGGCATTAGGTCCTCATCTCTTACTGCAGAAGTACATATATTGTTCTGATTATAAGTTAAATCAATGCAAGAGTGAACTGTTAGTGTAATCTTGGAACTATTGTAGTCTAATATTCTTGTCTAGAATAAAGGATGGCGGTATAATATTGTTAACTTTAATAATTTTTAGCTTATGTGACATTGATAAGCTATGAGCAATAATAATATAGTGGGGAAATATACATATAGGTACCAGTCAGCACATTGTTAACCCTTTATTGGATAATGGTCTCTATATTAGCCACCCCTCATAAGGACAGTTTATGCTTTCAAAGATGCTGATAGTAGAATCTTTAAGCCGAATTTTGGAGAATTTTCATGTTGAAGTGCTAGTATTTCTAAAAAGCAAATATTATATAAGTTACGTATCTACTTGACGTAATGTGTTGGATAAAATTTAAAAAAATTAAAACTAAAAGCATTAACAATTGAAGTGCAAAAATAAAATATAAATATAGAAATGAAAATCATAAAAATAATATTACAAGTATAAAAGAAATATAAAAATTAAAATAATAAACTTAACTATAAAAGAATTATGAAAATAATTGTAAAATCAATTCGAAATTAGTTAATTCAATAAAAATATCAATATTGAATCTATAAGAACATAAATTCAAAATTTTAAAAAAATATAAACATGAAAATTAGAGAAACAAAAAATAGCATTATTAATAATTATAATAACTAAAATAAATTAAAATGTAAAAACACGTAAAAATAGCACATAGTTTTGCCCTATAAAGGGTTAAAGAAAGGGCAGTTTACTGTAGCCTTAAGAAAGAGTCAGTCTTCGAGCACGATGTCCATAATGTTTGACAATCTCACCAATATCCACAATGATGTATCTATGAACTGCCATGAGTGCAAGAGCCGTCAGCCTTTCCTCAGCAGTTTTACTTCTCAAGTATGTCTTTAGCCTCTTCAGCGTGGAGAAGCTTCTCTCTACAGAGGCTGTAGTTAGTGGAATAACAGCCAGGATTGTAAGGAGTGTAGCAATGTTTGGAAAGGAGGTCTTGTCGATTTTTTTGAAAACTTCAATCACAGTCTTTGGTTGACTTTCTGTTGAGATTCTGCAGTTCAGCTTCCACAAACGCCACTCTGCCTCCAGAATGTCTTTGTTTGTGGTTTAAGATCACTTTTGTAAAATTCAATCGCATTCCCAATATCACCAAAATCTTTCTTAACTGCATTATGTGGCAGCAGACACTCCAAGCCCTGCTTCCAGTCGACCCGCAGTCGACCGACCGGGTCAGGGAATGGAATGAATGAAGCCCTCATCTAGCGGCGAGGATATGATCTGTGCCGGCTGCCGAAGCCTGTCGCACTCCCCTGGAGCAATGGTTAAATGATTGACAGATGAAATGAAATGATAGTGGAGAGTGTTGCTGGAATGAAATTGTGACCGGGAAAACCGGAGCACCCGGAGAAAAACCTGTCTGCCTCCGCTTTGTCCAGTACAAATCTCACATGGAGTGACCGGGATTTGAACCACGGACCCAGCGGTGAGAGGCCGGCGTGCTGCCGCCTAAGCCACGGAGGATCTACTACACTTTAAATAATAATAATAATTTAATAGGAACCTTTTAAAACAAATCGAATAACTTTACATTCTATCAGTGAGCAATGCGTCTTTCTCGTGCAGAGAAAATTATTTGTAAAAGCTGTACCTATATAATGAAATGCGGGCCTCAATTTGCTACACATAACAATAAAAACTTGCATTAACTTAGCAAAGATTTATCCAGTTTTGGCTTCTTTATGACAAAGCGGTCCATTTTTAAACACTCGCTAATGTGACAAAAAGAAAAGAGCAACTATCAAAGAACTTGCGACTCTTTCTCAACACTACCACTAACAGACTGTATATTGCCTCTCGCAGAGACACAAAACCGCCGCAAATCCCGACAATGGCTCTTAAGAGCTGACAAGGGAGTGTAAGCAGACAAGCTATAACTGGCCCCCTGCAGAGAGGTCTTTTGCTAATTGGCAATCCTAATCTCTTGACAGACTTCATTGCTACCCTGTTATTTCAGCTCTTTCAAGAGTGCAGGCACCGAAAATGATGTCTGGCCGTGCTGAGAGTGTTAGTACATTCTTTGTCATTGCATTTACTGTATGGTATTTAACATTTCGTTGTAGGTTCTAAATTTGTTCGAGCCGTTGGAAAATATAAAGGCTCATGCCCACCCGGATTTCTGGATTTTTTGGGGGGGGCGGCCCCTCTGCCCCCCCCCCCCTGGCTACGCCACTGTGTCCAATGACATCGAAGACATTATGAAGGAGAAAATAAAGAGCAGTCGAAAGTTCTCACTTCAGATCGACGAGTCCTCCGATATTGGGGGTCAAGCACAACTTCTTTCCTACATAAGGCATGTTGATGGGGATGTAATTGCAATTTTTTTTTTTTTTTTTTACCAAGAGCTGCCCGAGTGAGTAACTGGTGAAGAAATATTCCGTACGACTAATGAATATGTGGTCCGTAATGAATTAACATGGGAGGATTGCATTAGTGTTTGTACAGACGGAGCCGCTTCTATGACAGGCCGAGTGAAAGGATTCGTGGGTCAAGTACCCGAAGTAAATCCCAACTTTTGAACTAACCATTGTCTCAGTCACCGCGAAGCCATTCTTGCTAAGTTTTTGCCATCTCCTCTGAAAATTGTGATAGACGAAGTAGTAAAAGTCGCGAACTTCATCAAATCGCGCCCCCTAAATATGCGGCTTTTTAACGTTTTTTGTCAAGAAATGGGATTAGAGCACACTACACCTCTGCTCCATACAGAAGTACGATGATTATCTCGAGGTAAAGTGTTAACGCGAATGTTTGAACTTAAAGAAGAGGTACTTGCATTTTTTTTTACTATTGAGGTACACGAGTGCGCATTTAATTGCAAATGATGGATGAATGGGTATCTTAGTTGGCATATCTTTACAATATTTTCGTACACCTGAATGAACTAAACAAAAAGTGCAAGGTAGGAAAGAATATATTCGGTCTTAATATGGATAAGATTCAAGGATTTATTAATAAGTTAAATTTGTGGATACAGACAATTGGAAATGGATCATGTGAGATGTTCCCAACTATATGGTCCCTTGCTGACGATAATAATGTGTTGATTGACTTAATTAAAGAACATTTAGTACTCCTGCACCAGAATTTCAAAAAATATTTTGGAGAGAGTGTTAAAGATTTTGGCTGGGTTCGTGATCCATTCATTCGAAACATCTCCCTATTATAGGCTTACGAGAGGAACTGGCAGATTTCAAAGCATACAGAACATTGAAATTAAAAGTTTAAAAATGCCTTTGGACATATTTTGGTTATCAATAAGCAGTGAGTACCCAGGTATCTCCGAGATGGCAGTTGATGTGTTGTTACCATTTTCAACTACATATTTGTGTGAATTGGGCTTCTCGACGTTGACTCTAATTAAAACATCAAAGAGAGAGAGACTTACATCCATTGACGAAGAAATGAGGATTGCTTTGTCAACGATTCCACCACGTATCAGCCGTCTGTGTGGAGATAAGCAGTCTTAAGTATCACATTGAAGGTATGAGTAGAGTTATTTACTTTACATTTCGTATTAGAAATGTGTATTTTTTCTATTTTGGGTGCCGGGTGCAAGCTTTGCTATTTGACACCCAGAGGGTAGCTTGCATGTCGAATTTCGTTGTTCCTTGACTATGAAAGTCAAGGAGGTTAGATGTTAGATATCTAAGCTCCTTGAACACTATAGCGCTTTCTAGTAGAGAAATGAGGAACTTTGTGTTGGCGGAAACTCCCGAGATTAATTTTGCCATTATGAACTCGGCCTACTGAATTCAAATGGGTTCTTTGACATGCCAACATCGTATGACATGCGTATCGTATTTTTGCCGCCTTTCAAAAATCACTTACCACGGCCAGGGGCGAACCTGCAATCTTGGGGTTAGTAGACCGACACGCTATCCACTCACCCACCGTGGCAAGCTAATATCCAGATGCAAAGATTTCTGTTAACAATTCATCAAGTGAACATTGCCGGCTTGCAAATGCTTCTCTCCGCTTTAAAAAACCTGCACGTGTCATTAGTGAAGCTAATCATTGGTGGTTAACACGCGCCAGCCTGTCACAGGTGCTCGGTAATTAGTGTTCTGATCTTGGAGGAAATAAGCCTCCCCGCTCCAAGGAAATAGGAATCTGCCAATTACACGAAGTTACTGTTTGTATTGCATCATCGCGTAATAGAAACATGATATGGTATTCCCCAAGACTAATACTCTACTTCCTTAAAACTCCTTCTGCGGGTTGACTTCGATCGATTAATAGAATCGATTTTCAGTCGGTTAACACGAGTGTTCCCAATTACATTGGGCAAGGACTAACAATTCATTTCCTAGTGCCTGAAATAAATACATGAATTATTTATACACTTAATAAAACTCTTCTCACACAACCGCTATGATCATTTGTGGCATTAATGGTGGTAGGTGCGTCGTGATAGGTTCATGCAATTGTATATTTTAAGTTGATGGGTACATTGAAGATATTTTATGTAATCTTTGCATGTGATAATCAGTACATTGAAAATATGCTAGGCATATTTTTATATATTTCTTAGTTTGACTATTTGTTCCAATAATGTATATACAGAATAGTTTTATTTTGAATTTTTAAGTAGCCTACACGTTTTATACGACTTGTGAAATATACAATAAGACCTGCCTTGAACGGACACGCCAGCTCCCTGGCTGCTTGAGCTTTTAGTTCTCGCAGTAAAGAGGCGCAGGTGCGCTTCATAAAAATGGAGGTAACGCGCAGTTCGCTACTCCTTTTGGGAGTCCGGCCGGGGACACAAAGTGCCTGCTGATGAGCCAGCTTGGTGTCTCAGGCGAAACCCCACACAAGACACGGCACAAACCGAGAAAAATTGCCGAGTTTTGTACATTTGTATGTTTCCGACAAGAGAATAATAATAATAATAACTGATGAAAAAAATGGTGTATTCAGTGTTGTATTTACATATTTCTGCTACGAATTAATACAGCACTGTAGAAGCAAAACTTACAATGAACATAAAGACAGGTATTTGTTGGTTGACAGCTCATTGAAGCGAGCATTGGGAAAAGTTTCGTCAACAGGAAACAGGCTTATATAAACGCACACTTTGACGTGTACGTTGGAGAACAAAAAGAAGACCTATTTGCACATTCCTTGTTAGCTATAGCATGAACAGTTGGAGCAGAAAGGGTGCCTGTAAATGTTCAAAACACAGCATTCTGGAACTAGGAGTTTCTCCGTTAAAATGCATGTTTTATTTCCGTTGTCCGCGTTGCACAGTTTCCGTTTATTGAAGGGAATTTAACACGTTCATGGGACTGACATATTTCCGTTTAAGACAAGTTTCCGTTAAACAAATGGTCCGTTGAAGGTAAGTTTTACTGTAGGCTCTGTATAACTTCCAACTCCCCGTATACTAACCGACCCGTATGAGATTATACAATCTGTAACACCTATTAGCTCTCCGAGGGAAGAATGGCTGGCAATAGTGATCAAAGAGAAATGGCCTGTTGATGATAATAATGATTGTTTTAAGACGTGGAACAACAAGGTCATCTGCTCCTAGGAAATGATTTGTGGCAGAATCTTACAGTAGTAAATGTTGGATAAATGATATCTGCCCCCTCTTCCCAGTTATCAATGTAATGGGCTGAATCTAGGCCTTGTAGACTTGTCGACTGTAACTGTAATTCATCATTATATGAAATGGATGTTGATGCTGTATGGAAGAGCGCGCCACTCCAAGCAGCACTGACCTCTGTATTTATTGTTTTCTGTTTCCAAACTATTTATATCCATCAGCAAGCTTAGTTATGGAAGGAAGGGTCGAGGACAAAAACTGTAGGGGTAGACCAAGGTTAGAATATGTTAAACAGATTGCCTCCGATGAAGGGTGTCGGAGCTATGTAGAGATGAAACGATTAGCTCAGGACAGGGAGGCATGGAGAGCTGCATCAAACCAATCAAAAGGCTGAAGACTCAAACAACAACAGTCTGCCTGCCTACGTGATGGCTTCAAAATATAGATCGGTCACTTCCTTCACTCTGCGGTAGTCTTGATCCGGGTATATATAGTC
Organism: Meconema thalassinum; assembly: GCA_946902985.2. NCBI lineage: Eukaryota > Metazoa > Arthropoda > Insecta > Orthoptera > Tettigoniidae > Meconema > Meconema thalassinum. The sequence goes on along the minus strand of OX336388.2, from coordinate 593,973,098 downwards.
TAAAATTGTGTATATTTTATTATCACGTGGTGTAATTCAGTTCATTCCCAATTGATGAGTGATTTTTGTGAGCAATTACAGCAATTCTGTTTATATTGGCTGAACTAAGTTGGTCTACCTCCTGGTATAGCGGCTGGCGTTCTTGTCTGTCGCCCCAAAGGACTGGGTTCGATACCTGGCTCAGCCAAGAAATTTAATCTGGGTTGAGGGCTGGAACGGGGTCATCTCAGCCTCGTGAGACAAAACTGAGAAGAGGTTTTCCGTGGTTTCCCATTTCTATTCCAGACGAATGCCGGGATGGTTCTGTAACGTGTTTTTCGAGGGGTTTTTATGCCACTGGCATAAGTCAGTAGGAAGCCATTCTATATTTATTTACGCGGCAAATTGTTCAGCCAAGAGAATTTTTCATGTTAATTTATTATTATTATTAATTTATTATAATTATTATTAAGATATTTTCGGAGCATTTTATAAAAATTATAAGCATACAGATAGGTTTTCTATGTCTTAGAAAACGCTATCAAACAAATTATTACGAACGACGATATCATAGAAAATTATCTGATTACGGAATTTTACCTAGTTTTGTCAGTTAGGGTATTTGAGAGAGATGACTCACTGGGAATTCAAATACAAGCTGATTCCTGTCGAGAAGTATGACGCAAGCTTGGGTCGCATCGTCAAGAAAAGGCGAATTGTTGGGACGGAAATCGACTTCTCCCTCTCGCGCGCCGTGTGTAATGAACCAGAGGAGGGGAACTAGCGGCGTGCTCAGCCAATCAGTGGAGACAACGTAAGCTGGAAGACGGTACCATGGTGGGGGAGCCAACGTGTGGAGATATCGTTCGACGCGCCGTGAAACGAGGACAATCTGGGTAGTTCTTGCCGAGCGTGGTTATACGCGGGTGTCGCTCCGATGCGCCGTGGAACGTGGACTATCTGTATAGAACTTCCCGAGTATGGTTTACGCGGGAGTCGCTCCGATGTTCAGTGGAGTTAGCGACTATCTTTGTGAAACTTAACCAGTGTGGTTATACGAGTGTTTGGGTCCGAGGTACGGACCATAGAATTTTCTAATCTACCAGAATATCATCAAATAACGAAGAAGATGGCGACGTCCAGGAGACTGTGGGAAGCACACAGCATCATCCAGTACGAGGGAAATGCTTGAGCAATTTCCAGTGGTAAGCGCAAATGACGCAGAAATACGCAATCTCTCATTTTTCTTTGTTTTATATTTCAAATTTCAGTAACTTCATAGCTTGGAAATAAGAGTAAAATCAATTTATCAGACTCCGTTTTCACGTAATTTTCTATCGGTAATATTAAAATCGCAACGCTCCAATTTAAATTTTAAACTTATTATTATTATTAATTTTGCTATACTTGTTTTATATAATAAATTCATTTCTTTTACAATGCAATCTTTGCTTTCAGTAGGTAGCATTAGATATAGACCAATTCCTTCTCCTGATACAATTGTTTGTTGGGTTAATGATCAAATCATACCACGATCTGAGTGAATAGAGTCTTGAAGGTGTTCTGCCAGAGCTAGACGTTGTTAAATACAAATTTAGATTTCAACATTGCATTGAGGTCTTGGCGCCCATTCAAACAACATAGCTTAGGCAAAGGTCAACAGTAACATTTATCTCCCAACAGTGTGGGCTAGCAAGACTGCTACATTTGTCGCTCAAAGTGAGGGCTAAAGAAACCATTACATTTGTCGCTACCAACATGGGGCACTAATTAATTACCATTACAGTTCCTAAATTAATCACATCAATTACAAATACACACATTAATACAGCTATCACGGTAGCACGGGTTGTCCGACAAATATCCCCAGTCACCCATGTGCACGGGGCTGAATGACTGCGATGTCCAAGCCGCTCAAATGAAACATCATCTACTTTGCGATCAGTTGTCCACCTTATTACATTTCTCAAACCATAATTCAATTCCTTGACAGGACGGGAATATAACTCAGGACGTTTTTGAACACTAGTCACAATACCCCTCCCCCCTCCTCCCCCCCCCCTAGATTACGAAGGTGCCTTGATTAATATGTAATGTTATTTTCATTCTGTTTCATTTTAATACATTGAAAAGTATATTATTATTATCTTTCCTTGTACAGTATAATCGGCCAACGGCCTGCTATGTTGGAACACAGGATCCCATGAGAACTCCACAGTTAAGCAGCATTGGGCGTGGTTAGAACTTGGATGGTATGTCGGTTCTAGGTACTGCGCGCTGTTGGCCAACATAAGGAGGAGCGGAAAGGCCCAGGCCACCCTACCGCACGTAAACTCCGGCTAAGGATAGCCTCTTCGGAGGCTCGGCCTGCCTTCGGGCAGAATCCTTATATTTAAAACACTAAGCTGTTTTTTGTATATACGAGATTGTGAAAACGAGTTAACCGATTGGCTTCGTAAGACATTCTAACGAAAGCTCTTGGTGTGCAGATTTACAGAGTTTCTTTAAAAGGAAAATATATGTTACGGTATATTTTTAAATGATTAACGAAATATGTAATATTTCACACTCCCGCGCATGAGCACCATGGCCTTTCTCAACAAGGACAAGAAGTTCCGTGAAGAACTATACAGCCTATTTTCATATATCCTACTTATGTTAATTGCCACTATCAACATACACAATTTCTGTTTGATTGCTGTAATAGATTCGTAGATATTAAGAACCGACTAAATATTTCGGATGGTCACCATGATGGATTTTATATATGTAGGTCCTAGAGTTATGTACTGCTACATGCAGATTATTGTGAACGTGTAGTATTCAAACTTCAATCGCTTAATTAGGACACAAGAAAAAACAGCTGCCATCTTGAGGTTATGGAAACAATTGAAATAAATTAGATGCCAGTGGATTAACATTCGTATAAGGATTTACTGTACCAAGTTTCACTGCACTCGGATGGTTAAATTGCGAGAAACGTCCATGTGAATATTTATAATTCGCGTCACCGCCATGTTGGATTTGTGATCACCAGGTTATTTAAAGTCCTATAGGTGAACTTAAGTTCATAGCCCCTATGAACATTAAAAAATGCAGTTTGATTGCTAAAATAGATTCGTAGATATTCAGTATCGTCTAAATATTTCGGATGGTCGCCATGTTGGATTGTTAAATGTATAGGCCATAGAGGCATGTACCATTAAAGGAAAATTATTGCGTAGGTTCATTATTCAAACTTCGATCGCATGACTACATCAAAAGAAATAAAAACTTAATTTTAAAATTCGCACTGCCGCCATCTTGAGGTTATGTAAACAATTGAACTAAATTAGATACCAGTGGATTACAATGTGTATAAATATTTCCTGTACCAGGTTTCAGTGCGCTTGGAACATTAAATCGCGAGAAAGGTCTATTTAAAATTTTCAAATTCGCTTGGCCGCCATGTTGGTTTTGTAGTTAACCGGTTTTTGAAAGTCTTATAGATGGACTTCCAGTAGTGCCCTTTATCTCCGTACAAAATTTTATGGAGATACCGCTAAAAGTTTCAGAGATATAGAATGCCGGTGAAATATTTCGCACATCCGCCATCTTGTGATTATGTAAACAATTGAACGAAGTTCGATGTCGGTGCATTACAATGTATATAAACATATACTGTACCAAGTTTCATTGCGTTTGCTTGGTCAAATCACGAGAAACGTCTATTTAAAAGTCGCAAATTCGCTTGGCCTCCATGTTGGTTTTGTAGTTACCAGGTTTTCAAAAGTCACATAAGTGAACTTATAGTAGTTCCCTCTATCACCATAGAAAATGTCAGGATAATATCGGTAATAGTTTCGGAGATATTGAATGCTGGTGAAATATTTCGCACAGCCGCCATGTTGGATTGGTGAGTCGTAACAAGATTTGAAGGGCACGGTCGAGGTCGCCAGGAATAGTGCTATGAACTTTCCGAGTTTCATTGAAATCGCTCCTGCCGTTTAGATTTTATTAGGGGGGGGGGGACACACACGAATCACACACACACGCACGCACACACACACACACACACACACACACGCGCGCGCACACACACACGCACGGACAAAAGGTGATCTCATGAGCCTATTTTTTCAAAATTGAAAATAGGCTAAAAATGGCGATTCCGGCCGCGTCTAACTGAGATCTTTGTTTATGAGAATTAAAAAGGGTCTCCAATAATGTTAATTATGTTTTTACAATATGAATTGAAATAGAACTATATTAAATAAGCCACGAATTGAAGGACATAAACTGCAGGTTGAGTGTGTATACTGGTTAGATATCTTAATATTGCAGAGCCATATGGTTGTCTGGATGGCCAAAGGGATATGGTTACTGCCCAGTAATTCTATTATGCATGATCGAGAGGATTCGATTCCCACCTTGGATATGTTTTTTTATTTTCGTTTTCTTCCTTCCTACGATTGGTATTACATTGTGGAAACATATTTCACTTTTATCATTCCCGTCAAGTAACGAATTCTCTGTTGCCATCATTTGCATGGTCGACAGGATTCGATTCCCACCTCGGATATGTTTTTTCATTTTATTTTCGTTTTCTTCCTTCCTACGATTGGTATTACATTGTTGAAACATATTTCACTTTTATTATTCCCGTAAAGTAACGATTTCTCTGTTGCCATCCTTTGCATGGTCGAGAGGGTTCGATTCCCACCTCGGATATGTTTTTTTTTAAATTTCGTTTTCCTCCTTCCTACGATTGGTATTACATTGTAGAGACATATTTCACTTTTATCATTCCCGTAAAGTAACGAATTCTCTGTTGCCATATATATTTAAAACACTAAGGTATTTTTTTGTACACACGAGATTGTGAAAACGACTTAATCGATTGACTTCGTACGGCATTCTAACGAAAGCTCTTGGCATACAGATTTGCAGTGTGTCTTTAAAAGGACGGTATATTTTTAGCCTACTTTCGATTTTTGCAAAAAATGAAAGTAGACTTATGAGATCACTACAGGGCGAAAAAAGTGTGTCTGTCTGTGTGTGTGTGAGTCTGTGTGTGTGTGTGTGTGTGTGTGTGTGAGTGTGTGGTACTCTGAATGTCTGTCCTCCCCTATCAATTCGAACACGGTGAAACCGAATGGAATGAAATTTGGTACAAAGGTAGCACTAGCAAAGGACACCTCAGTGTCATGTTTTATATCGCCGCCATTTTGACGGAAACGTAATGGCGGCCACACAAATGTTCAAAGCTTAAATCAAATTACGACTAACCTAATCATCCGATCTCTACCAAATTTTGCAACAGCATACCTTTATGGGGGCAGCATCCTTTGACCAAACTAATAGGTCATCAGCCTAATAGTTTGCGGATGGCGGCCATCTTTGTGTGAAAATCGATTGCCCCTATCAATTCGAGCACGGTGAAACCGAATGGAATGAAATTTGGTACAGAGGTAGCACTAGCAAAGGACACCTCAGTGTCATGTTTTATATCGCCGCCATCTTTACGGAAACGTAATGGCGGCCACACAAATGTTCAAAGCTTAAATCAAATTACGACTAACCTAATCATCCGATCTCTACCAAATTTTGCAACAGCATACCTTTATGGGGGCAGCATCCTTTGACCAAACTAATAGGTCATCAGCCTAATAGTTTGCGGATGGCGGCCGTCTTTGTGTGAAAATCGATTGCCCCTATTAATTCGAACACGGTGAAACCGAATGGAACGAAATTTGGTACAGAGGTAGTACTAGCAAAGGGCACCCCAGTGTCATGTTTTACATCGCCGCCATCTTGACGGAAACGTAATGGCGGCCACACAAATGTTCAAAGCTTAAATCAAATTACGACTAACCTAATCATCCGATCTCTACCAAATTTTGCAACAACATACCTTTATGGAGGGAGCATCCTTTGACAAATCTAATAGGTCACTAGCCAAATAGTTTGCGGATGGCGGCCATCTTTGTGTCAAAATCGATTACCCCTATTAATTCGAACACGGTGAAACCGAATGGAACGAAATTTGGTACACACGTAGTACTAGCAAAGGGCACCCCAGTGTCATGTTTTACATCGCCGCCATTTTGACGGAAACGTAATGGCGGCCACACAAATGTTCAAAGCTTAAATCAAATTACGACTAACCTAATCATCCGATCTCTACCAAATTTTGCAACAGCATACCTTTATGGGGGCAGCATCCTTTGACCAAACTTATAGGTCATCAGCCTAATAGTTTGCGGATGGCGGCCATCTTTGTGTGAAAATCGATTGCCCCTATTAATTCGAACACGGTGAAACCGAATGGAACGAAATTTGGTACAGAGGTAGTACTAGCAAAGGGCACCCCAGTGTCATGTTTTACATCGCCGCCATCTTGACGGAAATGTAATGGCGGCCACACAAATGTTCAAAGCTTAAATCAAATTACGACTAACCTAATCATCCGATCTCTACCAAATTTTGCAACAACATACCTTTATGGAGGGAGCATCCGTTGACAAATCTAATAGGTCACTAGCCAAATAGTTTGCGGACGGCGGCCATCTTTGTGTCAAAATCGATTACCCCTATTAATTCGAACACTGTGAAACCGAATGGAATGAAATTTGGTACAGAGGTAGCACTAGCAAAGGGCACCCCAGTGTCATGTTTTATATCGCCGCCATCTTGACGGAAACGTAATGGCGGCCACCGAATTGTTCAAAGTTTAAATCAAATTACGGCTAACCTAATCATCCGATCTCTACCAAATTTTGCAACAACATACCTTTATGAAGGGAGCATCCTTAGACAAATCTAATAGGTCATTAGCCTAGTAGTTTGCAGATGGCGGCCATCTTTGTGTCAAAATCGATTACCCCTATTAATTCGAACACGGTGAAACCGAATGGAACGAAATTTGGTACAGAGTTAGCACTAGAAAAGGCCACCTCAGTGTCATGTTTTATATCACCGCCATCTTGACGGAAACGTAATCGCGGCCACCCAAATGTTAAAGGCTAAAATGTAATTACGACCAACCTAATAATCTAGTCTCTACCAAATTTTGCAACAAATCTTTATGTGGGAAGCATATTCTGACCAAACTGCTAGATCATCAGCCCAATAGTTTGCAGATGGTGGCCAAGTATGTGTGCAAATCGATTCCCCCTATCAATTCAAACACGGTGAAACCGAATTGAACGAAATTTGGTACAGAGGTAGCACTAGCATAAGGCACCTCAGTGTCATGTTTTATATCGCCGCCATCTTGACGGAAACGGAATGACGGCCACCCAAATGTTAAAAGCTTAAATCAAATTTCGACCATCCTAATAATTTGATCTCTACCGGATTTTGCAACAACATGCCTTTTTGTGGAAAGCATCTTATGACTGACTACAAGGTCATCAGCCCAATAGTTTGCAAATAGCGACCATGTATGTGTGCAAATCCATTCCCCAGATCAATTCAATCACGGTGAAACCGAATTGAATGAATTTTTTACAGAGGTAGCACTAGCAAAGGGCACCTCATATTCATGTTTAATATCCCTATAGCACGTTGTATTTAAACAAGCTACTACAACCAACATTCAATTATACTCCTTTAAAAGGACAAAGAGTTATAACAATACCCATGCATTTAGGAGAAAGTAGGCTATATGTTCTTTACTGAACATCTTGTTAAATGTTTGAATAAAATGTAATAGATGTGGCAATTGCGCGTGTGCACAATGGCGTTTCTTCATGGGAGAAATGGCGGATAAAAGATCCACCGTATGGTAGTGTGATCTTTGTTTATGAGAATTGAAAAGGGAAATATCGCTTATGTTGTCTCCCGATACATACTGGACTAGAATCATGAAATAAGGGAAATATTGAAGAACTGTAACTGGCAGTCGAGTTCGTTTGTGGTTTACGTCCATTAATATTGCACTCTAATTTCGTTGTCTGTGTGGCTCAGCGGGTTACATCGTGGACAACGAAATTGATTATGCGTCGTCGAAGGAGTTTGATTCCCACCTCAGACATGTAATTTTATTTCCCAATTATTTTATCTTACAATTGGTATTACATTGTCTAAACATATGTTACTTTATTATTCCCGTAAGGTAAGGAATTCTCCATGATTTACGTTGCCAGATACTTTTAAATTATTAAATAAAAATGGGCACAATCGCTTTCGCCATTAGAGAAAATTGTCTAACATAATTCATTTGATGGACTCAGACATCGTGGTCACTCAGCCCCGTCTACTTTGGTGTGTGAGTGTAAACCTTTCTCTGATAACCTGTGTTAATGTGATGGCTGTATTGATGTGTGCATTTGTAATTACTATGGGGAGTGGGGAGTTGACGACCGAGGCTTTAAGTTAGGAACTATCCCGGTATTTGCCTGGACTGGAATTGGGAAACCACGGAAAACCACATCCAAGATTGCTGAGATGGGAATCAAATTTTGCTCTTCTTAGGTTTGCCTCAAGAGTGCGCCCCGTTCCAGCCCTCAGACCAGAATTAAATTTCTTGGCAGAGCAGGGATCGAACCTGGAATCTGGGGCGGTAGCTCAGAATGTAGCCTTAAGAGTGGGCTTCCCTGTGTTAATACGATCTTTGACAAACACTGAACATGTAATTCTAAAACTCCCTCCATTACGGTGGCTGGCGAAGTGAGTCTATGCTCATTCCAGTAGTGGCGAAGTGATTATGCTCCCTTGCATAATTTACTGTCATGGAAATGCAAAGTATTGTACCTTCAACAGGTGATGAAAGTTGATTATTTAGAGCAGTTTCATTCTGTTGATTTCAAAATGAAGTTTGTCATCCTGAGTTGCGTTTGCAAGCAAATTGCAAAAATTGCAAGGATTTTATTGTTGGCGATCAGTCTCATCGCTTTCTCATCAGCAAGCAACTTGAGAATGGAAGTCTCTGAACTTAATTGTATGAGTGAATATTATTGTTTATTGATTATTTTTAGAGTACATAACAATGAGTCTAACCACGCAGTTGATTTTGGCAATGGAAGTAAGTTATTATTTGCTATTTAATATTTGGCAGCTGCGTTGATGCAGGCCACTATAGTGTTATTTAATATGACGTTAATTTGGGGAGAAATGCTGCTATAAATAAACCCATTTTACGAAATAGAACATTAGCCGCCCAAAAGTGGGAAATCGGAGAAAAATACGAAGCCACTTTTAAACTCCAATATGAATACGGCATTTCAGATACAATTCCAGATACTATACCGTTACAGTGTAGGGTCCTTGACGAACAAATGTAAACATTGTTCTGCACTGTATTTCTCTTGAGAGAAATCTACACTTGGTTACGTTGACCTTTGCTGTTGTAATGGTAAAATTAATCTGACTAAATATAAAATATTTGACAGGCTACAACAATTATTTTCACTGGAGATGATATCTCAAGGAATTTCAGAGAGACTAATCGGCAGTACAATGCTATATCCTTAGTTTCATTTGGTGCCAATGTTACTGTGCCACACGCATACGGTCCACATTGTTTTAAAATGTTTGGAGGTGCACATCATCGCATTTCTTCGTTATATTCCAAAATTATATGCGACGGTTTGCGGCCAATTGTATTAGACTCCTCAGAGTTCTTGAATTCCTTGGAACTAAATGAACATATTCCAAACGCTTGACCCGTTATGCTGCTTAGAAATCTCAACGTTTCCCAAGGGCTCCTAAATGCAACCATATTGCTTGGATTTGGAAATAATAAGTGCAGTTAAAATTAGACAGAGAGGTGTAATCCTTCGACTTGATTTAACACCATCCGATAAAACACTATCATTTTGTTTTAAGAAGCAATATTTTCCAATTTATTTGGCATACTCTGTCACAATCAATGAAGCTCAAGGGAATACTCTGGAACGTATAGGTCTCAATTTGCCTCATCAATTTTTCAGTCATGGCCAGCAGTATTTTGCAATGTTGAGAGTGCCATCTTTTGACGCCCTTATAGTTTCAATAGAGCCAAAAAATAATCGTGCAAAGAATATACAGTAGGCCTATATAAGAAAATTCTTCAGTAAATATTTTTCTGCATCAACGCAGCTGCCAAATATTAAATAGCAAATAATAACTTACTTCCATTGCCAAAATCAACTGCGTGGTTAGACTCATTGTTATGTACTCTAAAAAATAATCAATAAACAGTAATATTCACTCATACAAGTAAGTACAGAGACTTCCATTCTCAAGTTGCTTGCTGATGAGAATGCGATGAGACTGATCGCCAATAATAAAATCCTTGCAATTTTTGCAATTTGCTTGCAAACGCAACTCAGGATGACGAACTTATTTTGAAATAAACAGAATGAAACTGCTCTAAATAATCAATTTCCATCACCTGTTGAAGGTACAATACTTTGCATTTCCATGACAGTAAATTATGCAAGGGAGCATATAATCACTTCGCCACTACTGGAATGAGCATAGACTCACTTCGCCAGCCACCGTAATGGAGGGAGTTTTAGAATTACATGTTCAGTGTTTGTCAAAGATCGTATTAACACAGGGAAGCCCACTCTTAAGGCTACATTCTGAGCTACCGCCCCAGATTCCAGGTTCGATCCCTGCTCTGCCAAGAAATTTAATTCTGGTCTGAGGGCTGGAACGGGGCGCACTCTTGAGGCAAACCTAAGAAGAGCAAAATTTGATTCCCATCTCAGCAATCTTGGATGTGGTTTTCCGTGGTTTCCCAATTCCAGTCCAGGCAAATACCGGGATAGTTCCTAACTTAAAGCCTCGGTCGTCAACTCCCCACTCCCCATAGTAATTACAAATGCACACATCAATACAGCCATCACATTAACACAGGTTATCAGAGAAAGGTTTACACTCACACACCAAAGTAGACGGGGCTGAGTGACCACGATGTCTGAGTCCATCAAATGAATTATGTTCGACAATTTTCTCTCATGGCAAAAGCGATTGTGCCCATTTTTATTTAATAATTTAAAAGTATCTGGCAACGTAAATCGTGGAGAATTCCTTACCTTACGGGAATAATAAAGTAACATATGTTTAGACAATGTAATACCAATTGTAAGATAAAATAATTGGGAAATAAAATTACATGTCTGAGGTGGGAATCAAACTCCTTCGACGATGCATAATCAATTTCGTTGTCCACGATGTAACCCGCTGAGCCACCCAGACAACGAAATTAGAGTGCAATATTAATGGACGTAAACAACAAACGCACTCAACTGCCAGTTACAGTTCTTCAATATTTCCCTTATTTCATGATTCTATTCCAGTATGTATCGGGAGACAACATAAGCGATATTTCCCTTTTCAATTCTCATAAACAAAGATCACACTACCTTACGGTGGATCTTTTATCCGCCATTTCTCCCATGAAGAAACGCCATTGTGCACACGCGCAATTGCCACATATATTACATTTTATTTAAACATTTAAAAATATGCCGTCCTTTTAAAAAGACACACTGCAAATCTGCATGCCAAGAGCTTTCGTTAGAATGCCATACGAAGTCAATCGGTTAAGTCGTTTTCACAATCTCGTGTGTACAAAAAACAGCTTAGTGTTTTAAATATAAGGATAATATTCTTAACTTTCCAGCAACACTTCTGTCGGCGCTGAGACGCTTCCCGTGAATCGCAATTTCTCCTATTCCGTAGGGTTTCTTAACCGCGTCCCCCAGGGGCTCACATCTAGTGGGACGTGGGTTGGCGACCACGGGACCCCAGCTGAGTCCGGCATTGCTTCCACTTACTTGTGCCGGACTCCTCTCCGTCTTCTCCGACCCCGACGGTATTAGGTTATCCGAGGCCTAGGGAGTCTGAATTTTCATGCACCACAAGCCTTTATAATTGCCCTTGTTAAATTGCCCTCCAAAGGAGGGCATACTGAGGGATTTTTAACACTCTTGGGAAATCAGGCGACTTCGGCCGGTTTTGGGCCCGCGATCTTGGGCATAGAGGCTGAGCATGCTACCATACATCGTTATCCAATCTTTGGTGGACTTTATTCCCACTGAGAAAATACTTAACATTTTGGGTTACCCGTTTCAAATATTTGACAGAGATCGATATTGATATACACTCACTACGTCGCCCGGGGGCCATGCATTTATTATTATTAAACTGGAATTGTTAATGTTTAACGTTTTTCAAAATATTTTTCGTGATATATAATCCCTGATCTGCATACAATTGATTGCCACTCTTCTTCAAATCGTATCTTGAATCATACAATGTCTCATCAGGTTTTTGTTTTAATTTCCAGTGCCTTATGAATGGGCCATCCTCGCTGGTCATTTCAGTACTTCGGGACTCGTCCTGACCGTTCAAAAGAATTGGGTTTTAAATCCTCCCCTTAGCATGATAGCCGCCATCTGTGTGTGTAGCGAAACCTTTTCCCTTTCCAAACCTACATTATATTCTTCCTTCTGACCCATACTTTTGTTTCATGGGCGACACACTAAATGCAGACTGATTTAACAAGGGCAATTATCCCTGGACCTAATATGATCATCTGGTCTTACCGAAAGGTTTCAATTATTTAATCCTGTCATTAGTTATTAGTTATAGTTCATTGTTTCAGTAGACTGTGAAGTGTGAGGGTGCATGTGAGTGTGCCTAGTGACAGACTATTTTAGTGGTAGTATTTGTTGTTGGTGACTTATGTAATTTTTTTCGTTAGTAGAATTTTGGTATTTAATTGTTAGTAGAGGGTTGGTATTTTTGTTGTTAGTAGAATTGCTCTTTACTTATTCTGAAAGGGAGTAGCAGCCTTTCAGAATAAATCAATCTTTACTAGTCTTATAGACGGTTAAGATAATGATAATATAAGCCAAATAATGGCTAAACTGCGTCCTGCTGCACGGCTGAAAGCAACGGGAAACTACAGCCGTATTGCTATTCCCGAGGATATGCACCTCTCTATGCATACACATGTGATGATGGCCTCCTCCCTTGTAAGATTTCAATCCGGAGGTAAACTAGTCCCCCGTTCGGATCTCCGGGTGGGGACTACTCGAGAGGGGGTTAACATCACAGAAGTGAAAGAGGAAATCTGACATTCTACGGATCGGGGCGTGGAATGTTAGAAGTCTGCTAGGAAGTAGAAGGTTAGAAAACTTAGAAAGGGAAATGGATAGATTGAGGCTGGATTTGGTTGGGATTAGTGAAATGCGCTGGCAGGAAGAACAGGACTTTTGGTCAGGAGACTGTAGGGTCATTAGCACTAAATCAAACAATGGCCAAGCAGGGATTGGTCTCATATTCAGTAGGAAACTTGGACAGCGGGTGGAATATTAAGAGCAATATAGGGAACGGATTATTGTAGCAAAAATCAATACTAAACCTACCTGCACCACAGTGGTACAAGTCTATATGCCTACCAGTTAAGCTGATGATGAGGATGTTGAAAAGGTATACGAAGAAATAGACGAAATTCTGAGGTATATCAAGGGTGATGAAAATGTTATAGTAATGGGAGATTGGAATGCTGTGGTAGGAAAAGGAAGAGAAGGGAAGATAGTAGGAGATTTCGGATTATGTGAAAGGAATGATCGAGGAAGCAGGCTGATGAAATTCTGCACCGAGCAGGAGTTGGTCATAGCTAACACCTTATTCAATAACCACAATAGAAGAATATACACATGGATGAGACCAGGAGATACAGGGCGTTACCAAATCGACTTCATTATGGTCAAGCTGAGGTTTCGAAACCAGATTTTGGATTGTAAAACATATTCTGGTGCTGACATAAACTCTGACCACAATCTGGTTGTAATGAAATGCAGATTAAAGTTGAAGAAACTGAAGAAAAGTCAAAAGCCAAAAAGGTGGGCAATAGACAGACTGAAAGAGAAGGATGTAAACGAAAGATTCAAGAAGAGTATAAAGGAAGGACTAATGAAAAACCCTAAACAAACTTCAATTGCAGACGAATGGGCACTTTTGAAGAATGAAATAACATAATCTGCAGCAGAGAACATTGGTAGGAAAGAAAGAATAGGTAGAAAACCGTGGATCACTCAGGATATCCTAGAATTGATGGATGAAAGGCGGAAACACAAGAATGTAAGAGATGAAAAGGGAAAAGCAGAATACAGACGTCTGAGAAATGAGGTTAACAAGAAGTGCAAGGAAGCGAAAGAAGAATGGTTGAAAGAGAAATGTGCAGGTATAGAAAATTGTCTGAAATTAGGAAAAGTAGACGCAGCTTATCGAAGGATTAAGAATACTTTTGGGGAAAAAAAGACCAAGTGCTGTAATATTAAGGACACAAATGGAAAGCCTCTAACAGATAGGGAAGAAAAGGTTGAGAGATGGAAAGCTTACATAGAGAGTTTGTATAAGGGAAAGGAGATTGAGAATCACGTAATGGAAAGAGAGGAGGAAATTGATGAGGATGCGAAAGGAGATTTAATATTGAGATCAGAATTTGATAGAGCTTTGGAAGACTTAAGCAGGAACAAAGCACCAGGCATAGAATATATATCGATTGAGTTGCTACGCTCCATAGGAGATGAAGGTCTGATCAGGTTATTTCTCTTGGTGTGTAGGATTTATGAGACAGGTGAGGTACTCCCTGATTTCAAGAAGAATGTAATCATCCCTATACCAAAGAAAGTGGGAGCTGACAGATGTGAAGATTACCGTACAATCAGCTTGATTACTCATGCTTCAAAGATCCTGTCTAGAATAATTTACAAGAGGATTGATATTAGTATTTGAATGGTTCATTATGGTTCCGTATTGATGCAAGAATTAGTATTAATATTTTGCAAAAGTTCCGCCTAATCAATACCTTTATATTTAGTACAATAAAGGTATTGATTAGGCGGAACCTTTGCAAAATATTAATACTAAGTGATTGAAAGCCAGATAGAAACGGAGTTGGGTGAAGACCAGTTTGGTTTCAGGAGAAATGTAGGAACTAGGGAAGCTGTACTAAGTCTTAGGCTGATTTTGGAAGGTAGAATAAGGAAAGATAAGAGAACGTTCATGGCATTTGTAGACTTAGAAAAGTCTTTTGGTAACGTTGATTGGAGTAAGTTGTTTGACATTTTGAAATCTATTGGAATAAAGTACAGGGATAGGAGGGTAATCTACAATCTATACAGAAACCAGACAGCCGTCATTCGAGATGAAGGACATGAGAGAGAAGCTGATATTCAGAAAGGTGTTAGGCAAGGCTGCAACTTATCACCCATACTTTTCAATCTTTACATTGGACAAGCAATGAAGGAAATTAGAGAAAAATTTAAAGTGGGAGTGAAGATTCAAGGAGAAATAATTTCAACTCTTGAGATTTGCTGATGACATCGTCATCTTGGCCGACAAATCTGAGGATTTGAATGAGTTTTTGAATGGTATGGGCTCCGTCTTACGGAAAGAATTCATGATGAAAATTAATAAATGTAAAACAAAAATACTGGAATGCAGCCGAAATAAATCAAATCAGAAACCTCTATGGACATCAAATTGGCAGGTGAAAAGCTGAAGGAAGTAGGAGACTTCTGTTACTTAGGAAGCAAAATAACCAGTGATGGACGAAGCAAAGAGGATGTAAAAGGTAGGTTGGCTCAGGCAAGGAAAGCCTTTCTGCTAAAAAGGAATATTTTGACATCGAATATAGATTTAGGTATTAGGAAGTCATTTTTGAAAGCCTTTGTCTGGAGCGTGGCGCTCTATGGAAGTGAAACTTGGACTATTGGTGCAGCAGAAAAGAGGAGAATTGAAGCATTTGAAATGTGGTGTTACAGGAGAATGATGAAGATCAGATGGGTAGATAGGGTGACAAACGAAGATGTATTAAGACGAGTGGGAGAGTAGAGATGTTTCTGGCGACTGCTAATGAAGAGAAGAGATAGGTTAGTAGGACACATACTAAGACACCCAGGAATAGCAAGCTTAGTTATGGAAGGAAGGGTTGACGACAAGATCTGTAGGGGTAGACCAAGGTTAGAATATGTTAAACAGATTGCCTCGGTTGTAGGGTGTGGTAGCTATGTAGAGATGAAACGATTAGCTCAGGACAGGGAGGCATGGAAAGCTGCATCAAACCAGTCGAAAGACTGAAGACTCAAACAACAACAACAACAAATTGGACTTAATAAAGTTAATAAGTTGTCAATAAATACAGGAGTCTATAATAATACTAATACTAATAATAATTACATAACGACGTAATATTTCGTAATTATATTCACTGCTTATTCCAAAGGATTCAACGCACGCATAGCATATTAAATGCACCTATGTAGTCGTTGTTGATCCCTACATTTTATATTCTGCCAATTTTTGTATATATTATATTTTTGATAGTTATTTTTACTGCATATAGGAAATTCCTGATATTCACCTCCCCGCGGTAGAGTGGGGGCAACGTTTGAATATACATTTGTCATATTCAAGCGGCTGACAAATATAGGGACCGAGTGTCTCCCAGGATAAGGAGATAACCATTACTAAGTTCCAACGGCCTCCTGGGAGGGCGGATGAGCGAGTAATGAAACAGGGCACTCTCTTGCCCTAGAGGTAGGAAACTACCTCTGAAGGCGGATGAACCACTAAAGTGCTGGTCAACGGCATAGAATGGAGAAAGCAACGGGAAACTACTCTATTAATGATCTATTATGATTTCCCAAGAATCGGCAGTATGATGGAAGGCTCTTTAGTAAATTATTCCGGAATAGTCCTCCATTCGGATCTCCGAGCGAGGACAACTGAAGAGATGAAACGTGGGAAATATAGGGGAAGAGAGAAAAGAATAGCAACATGGAATGTGCAATCTATGATGAAATGTGGAAAATTGGAAGATTTGAAACAAGAGATGAAAAGAATGAAGATTGACATTTTAGGAGTATCAGAGGTGAGGTGGCCAGACGCAGGAGACTTTTGGAGTGGCGATATCAGAATAATTCATTCAGGAACATCATCTGACAAACCAGGTCAAGCAGGAGTAGGAATAGTCCTAAATAAAGATATGGACATAGAGTGAAATGATATGTCCAATTCAGTGAAAGATTAATAATAGACTAGAAACAGAACCAAGGAACACAATAATAGTACAAGTTTACATGCCAACAACTGGTCATGACGACCAGGAAATATATCACATGTATGAAGAAATAGAAAAAGCTATTAGTAGAGTAAAGGGTGAGGAAAAACTTATCGTACTAGGTGACATGAATGCTATAGTCGGAGAAGGAGCGGAAGATAACATAGTAGGAAAATATGGATTGGGGACGAGGAATGGAAGAGGCGAAAGACTATTAGAATTTTGTGCTAAATATGAACTTGTAATCACCAATACATGGTTTAATCATCATAAAAGAAGGTACACTTGGAAAGCACCAGGTGATATCAATATATATCAAATTGATTATATAATAGTTAAGAAGAGATTTATGAATCAAGTCAAAGATAGCAGAAGCTATCCGGGTGCTGATGTAGAAACAGATCAAAATCTCGTTATGATGAAGAGCAGGCTGAAATTTAAAAGAATACAGAAAAGAAATAACAAATCTTGGGTAATAAGTAAATTGAAAGATGAGAATATTGCTGAGGCATACCAGCAGAAAACTGATGAGTTAACTAACACAGAAATAGGGAATACTATAGGAGATTCATGGGCTCAAATTAAAAAAGATCTGACGGAGGCAGCTGATGAAATTTTGGGGAGAACAGAAATACCTCCTAGAAAGGAATGGATCACTAAATAAATTCTAGATATGATAAATAAAAGACGGTTACTCAAGAGCTCTACAAGATTGGAAGACAAAGACGAATATAGAAGATTGCGAAATGCTATAAACAGAAAAGCAAGAATAGCAAGAGAAAATTATTACGAGGGTATATGTACTGATAGAAGAAAAACCTACTAAAGGACATGTAGATTCTGCATATCAGATGGAAAAGATTTTCTTTGGTAAGATATGTAACAAGAGTAATGCCATAAGTAATGCAGAGGGAGTAACTCTCGATGATCATAGCGATATTGCAAAAAGGTGGAAAAATTACATTGAAACCCTATACAAAAGTGTACATTTACAGGAAAATGAAGTTCTTGAGGAAGAAGATGCAGTAACAGAAGATAATTTAGGCTTCCAAGCACTGAGAGAGGAATTTGATTTAGCTCTACGAAGACTGAAGGATAATAAGGCGCCAGGCATTGATAATCTCAAAGCTGAACTCCTCAAGAAAAGCGGACCTCGTATGAAGGAGAGATTGCTCCAAGTTGTACAAAACATCTACATGGACGGAAAAATACCGGCTGATATTGAAAAAAGTATAATGATCCCTGTACCAAAGAAAATGGCAGCAAAACATGGTGAACAATATCGCACTATCAGTTTAGTCGTACATGCATCAAAAATTATCACCAACATAATATTAAGACGAATTGAAAAGCAAATTGAAGGATTTCTGACTGAACACCAATTTGGGTTTGTAACAGGTAAGGGTACTAGAGAAGCTATATTGGCATTGAGACTTTTACTTGAAAAAAGATTGGAAAAGACCAAAGAACTTATTTATGCTTTGTGGATATTGAAAAGGCTTTTGATAATGTACATTGGATAAAAATGTTTAAAATTCTTAAAAACATAGGAGTCCCATATAGAGATAAAAGAATAATCTGGAATTTGTACAAAAATGAAATTGCAGTAATTAAAATTGGAAATGAACAAGAGGAAGCAAAAATAGGGAAATGAGTTAGACAAGGCTGTGCTTTGTCTCCCACGCTTTTTAATGCCTACATCCAGGATGCATTGAATAAGGTTCGAGAGGATTTGAATTTAGGAATAAGGATACAAGGTGAACAAATAAATATGATTAGATTTGCAGATGACATTGCCCAAGTTGCAGATAGTGAACAACATCTCAAACAAATAATAGTAAAAATGGAGGAAATCATGGGTATTGAATACAAGATGAAAATAAATAAGTCAAATACGAAAGTTCTGGTCTGCGATAAAAAGGCAGACTTACTTACTCCATGGCGCTACAACCCGGGGTGGGTTTTGGCCTCTTGGACAACTGCTCTCCATGTTGGTCTATCCATCGCCTTGCTCCTCCATCCTCTCACTCCCATTGCGACGAGGTCTGCAGTCACACCATCCAACCATCTCTTCTTAGGACGTCATTTCCTCCTCCTGGAGAATAGCCTCCCTTTCAACATTCTCTTGGGCATCTGGCTCTCCGGCATCCTCTCTATATGTCCCAACCGTTGGATTCTCTGTGCCTTTATAAACTTTACGATATCTTGTTTTCCAATCAATTCGTTTAGTTCATGGTTATATCGTATTCTCCATCCATCTTCCTCTCTAACAGGGCCATATATTCTTCGCAGTATTTTCCTTTCAAAACACTTCACAGTATTCTCATCATCCATAGTTAATGTCCAAGCTTCAGAGCCATAGGTCACTACTGGTCTTATCATTGTCTTATATATCTTCATTTTGGTTGTTCGCGATATAAGTTGATTCCTGAGCATCTTTATGTTTGCATAGTATGCTCTGTTTCCAGCCTGTAATCGATCTTTAATACAGTTTGTCATATCACACTGGTTGTTAATAAGTACTCCTAGATACTTAAATTGTGTCACACCCTCAAATGTCTTATCGCCTATTTTAATATCATGCGGGGCTCTTCTTGTGTTAGATGTGGACATTACCATGCTCTTAGTTTTACTCTTATTCACTAATAACCCAATATTTGTAGCCTCTTTCTCTAATTCTAAATATACTCTTTTCAGTGTACGCTTCTCTCTTGCTATGATCACTACATCATCTGCATAAGCACAGATCTGACTTGATTTGTTAAAAATAGTGTCTCTGGTCCACTTTACTGATTGCTTTATGTAGTGCAAGGTTAAAGAGTACTGCAGACAATCCATCTCCTTGTTTTACACCCATATTAATTGTAAAGGGTTTACTCAGCTTATTTCCATTTTTCACTCGTGCCCATGTGTTATCTAGTGTCATCCTTATCAGCCGGATTATCTTTCCAGGTATCCTAATTTCTCCTAGTAATTCATATAGTCTTTCTCTACATACACTATCGAAAGCTTGTTTAAAATCTATAAAGAGCATTTGGAGGTCAATATCATGTTCATAAAACTTTTCCATCATCTGCCTAATTACAAAGATTTGATCCGTTGTACTCCTGTTGGGTCTAAAACCACACTGATATTCACTCAGAATTTCTTCTGAAAATATCTTCATTCTTTCTTTCAGGATACCTGATAGGATCTTGTAAATAACATTCAATAGAGTTATTCCTCTGTAATTCTCACATGCTAGTTTATCTCCTTTCTTAAATATAGGACATATTATTCCTCCCCTCCATCCATCTGGCATGTTCTCTTCTTCCCATATTCTTTCCAATAGTTTATGTATTCTATCTTCCAATGCCGCTCCTCCATATTTTATCATTTCTGCTACTATACTGTCTTCCCCTGGTGATTTGTTGTTTTTCATTTTCTTCATTACATTTGCCACTTCAAATCGTGTAGGACTCATAATACTTGCATTCTCATTCTCGGATTCTGTAGAATCAAGTATAAAATTAGTGGTGGGCAACAAAACACTAGAAAATGTTCAAGAATTTAAATATCTCGGAAGCAAAATTACCAAAGATGGAAGAAGCAAGAAAGAAATCAAATGTAGAATTTTACAAGCCAAATTAGCATTTCACAAAAAGAAACGTTTATTCACTACAAATTCCATTAATCTTAAAACCAGAAAACGATTATTAAAAGCGTATTGTAAGGTACCTGAGAGGGTAGCCTGTACAAAGAATTAACCTAAGGGATGAAATAAGTGTGTTTAGGGGGAAAGCTTGGCAATTACGTGTAAGAGGTATTGATTATCTACTGGCTTGAGATCGTCATTACGATCTGCAAGGAGAACTCCCCAATGTACTGCTTAGCGGGGTAGTTCAGGGTGCGAGTGTGGAAAGAAGGGTAGTTTAATTAGTACTCTATGCGCGATAACGGTACCAAGCGGTCTGATGTAAGTCGTAAGCCGGCGAGCTAGGAGCGAGCCTGCTACGGTCAGCGCTGTGCTGTGACGCTCTGCTGACGTCACGAAACAATTAAATTATAATGCTAATACTAGATTCTACCTATCGGGGAAGCTAAGAGGGTAGGATCTTACCAGCTAATTAAATAAAGGAAAAGACCAGTGACTTCTATTATGTTTGCGTTTAATGAGTACTTCGAATTTGAAGTACTCTGGCAAATAGTAGTGCAGTTAATAAAAATAAATAGTTATTACAATCCAAGCACAGGGGGATGGGAGTGTAGTATGACTGTGTGTGTAGTGATCGCTTACGACACTTACCCTTCGGCTTCCAGCAGCGATTCGGCACGTAGGTAACACTGAGACAGACTGATCCGGAGGGCTGACCTCCCGGAGTTTTTATAGAAGCGTCGCGCTGTGTTTGCGGAATTCGTACATTTCTTCCATGTCATAGCCCTCTCTGGGGTCGTTGGCTGGGACACGAGGCTACCTGAGTTCATGGAGGTGATAATTTATTGGATGTATAATTATGTAAATTTATTTGTAGGTTTCTGAAGTAGGTGTGTGGCATTTCGTTTTTCGGGGGTTATTAGTGTTAGGGGATGATGGTGGCGTACCCTAGGGGTACAACAACCCCCCTTTGTTGGGTTAGTTATCGTCCTCGTTAACTGGACGACGACGTGGGGGTGGTTTTGAAAAATAGGGCATCTTCTTCTTTCTTGTAAGTCTTCTTTCTTCTTTTCTTCTCTTCTTTGATTTCTGCCCGGAAATGTGTTGGTGGTGTCGTCGGAAGTGTGTGGGTAGCCTCGTGGTAGATAACGTGTATAGGGGTGAGTAATGGGGCAGATATAGAATGTTTATTATGGAAGTGATCGACGAAGGGTGTAGCTGCGTAGAAGTGCCTTGTATAGTGTGTGCCTCCGGGTAGTGTCCAGCGATCATGTGTAGGTGTATAAGGTGAGCGGAACAATATTTCCTTACAATGTGGTGTCAAAAGAATGCAAACATTAGGGTGTGAAGCTTAACATATATACACTGTCAATAGTTATCCTGATGATAATATGATTATACTCTCGGGAGACAACATGTATCCCTATGGCAACGTAGAACAAAATATAAAATACATACATAATTAAAACATTAAAAGCATTATTGCCTATACCTTTGTGTTTCTTTATTCCTTTATCATTACTTCCTATACCTTCGCGTTACTTTACTATTATTCATCATGTTCCTATATCTCCTTGCTACTTCATTCTTTATTCATTATTGCATATACCTTTGCGTTTCTTTAGTCCTTAAACATTACTTCCTATACCTTCGCTTTACTTTATTCTTATTCATCATGTTCCAATATCTTTGCGCTACTTCATTCTCTATTCATTATTGCCTATACCCTTGTGTTTCTTTATGCTGTCGGACCTTCCAGTGAAGGGAATTCACGTGAACGGTATGAACCGTTCCATTCGGGCTTTTGCATCTGCGTAAGACCGCATTCGGCAAATATATATTGCCATCCAGGCAATATCAATATATTCCTCCCCCTGGGGCACAACCAGAGCGCTCAACGGTAGTTGTAACCTCGGCCAGGGAGACGATATCTTCTTCTTTCTTGATGATTGGTTCTACGGGGGCATGCGCAGAGAATAATATCGGTGCTACATACCTCGGCCCGGGAAATTATATCCTCTTCTTTCTTGATGATTTTTTCTACGGGGCATGGACAGAGGAGATCATCGGTGTTACATACCTCGGCCCGGGAAATTATATCCTCTTCTTTCTTCACCTGTGTGTGATAACCAGGTCTCTAGCTCCGCGCATAGAGCTGAAATTACTTAACCTTACATGCTAACTAACGTCAAGTGGGTCGTCTTGGGAAGGAGGATGTATCCTGTCCGACGCGGGGGTAGTTAATTCCCTCATCGAACCATCAAGCCTCCATCCGCAGGTATAGCTTAGACGACGTTAGGGCATAAAAATGGGTATAACGAACCCCGTGTCGTGGGAGACAGGCTAGGTACATCCTCGAGCACGGGCGCTTGCCCACCCTAACACGTCACCACTATGACCTCCCGTCGGTCGTCAACGTCGAAGTCATATTATGTCATGTCCTGGGCTTTGCTTGCCCTCTGTCCTGGTTACAACTTACCAATTCCTATTTTCCCCAGGAAAATAGGGTCACATCCATCATAGTGCCCCTTCGTGCACAAACCATTAAAAGATAGTGTCAAGCGGTATTGTGTTGTGTGGGGTGTTATAGTTATTCGGGGGGGATGACTGTGGTGGCACAGTGCACTTTCCTTGCGCCTGGCTGTCGGATATCTAGCTAATGTCAGCTGCGTATAATCCCCTCTCACATGTTAGTGGGTAAGTCAAGGATGTGGAAGGGTGTTCCCGTGTTATTGGGCAGCTGTAATCATGTTAAATTTTGTAAGTAGCGGGTAAATGGATGGTGAAGTAGGTCCAAGGAATCGTGATCCTATGGGGATGTCGGGAAACGTTAAATGGCAGGATCTCTCGACCGGTGCGGGTGAGGATCTTATTGGGTTAGGAACTGGTTGTTCAGTGTGGTTGTTAGATACCGTACTGAAGGAAGTAGGGTGACATTTATGCTCTAAAGTGGCATGCAGGGTAAAAATGCTGGTTAAAAAATAAATAATTCATGCACTGGTGTTAGCAGGTGATGCCTGGGACGCTAAGCTGTTAGCTTTATAGTTCCGAATGTTTATTAACATTTAGCCATGAGCGATATAGCATGTTGTACACCCTGGTAATTGCATGATTACCAAGTGCCGTGCATTAATAGGGAACAAGTGTATAAATGTGTAACTGTAGAGTGTTAACAATGTATGGTGGGAGGGAAATGTGCTATTAAGCTTGGATGCACTAGTCGCAATATATGGCATCTGTGGCCATACTAATAATAGACTGCTGTCTGCACTCGTATAATATATACTCTAGACTTATATACTAGGAAGCCTATATTCTAAAACTGGTCATCTAGGATCATTAAATAATTTAATCCCTTAAGCTAGAGATTGTGTCTTATAGATATACATATATATGTGAATGCCAGCTATGTGGTAAACGGGGCTAGAAAGTCCACTAGATGTGGTGTTTTAATTGGGGAATTCAAGAGGGGTAAAATGCGCGTGGCGGGAATATTAATGCGCTGTAGATGAGTTTGCTCGTCCGATTCTGGAAGAGAATATTTTGTCCAATATCGCTGTACCGCGAATAAAATAAATTAAAAACCTCCTAAGTGGGAAGTAGATCTATTTATTTATATGGTCACGGGGACATGTCCGTGTTTTTATATGTCGGAGGGTGTGTCTATATAAGGGTGTATTCGAGGGCAAATGTTTACTGAAGCCCGATGAAAGATAAAATAAGGTGTATTTGTGTGAGGAGACGCTGTGTGTATATCACCGATAACCATGGCTTCTTGCCGTGAAATATGCTGTCCCGGTGTTAAGTAGTGAGGGATGAAGGGGCTGAACTGAAAGAAAAATATTTGGTTACCCTGGTGGGTATGGTATACTCCGAGAATCATATTCTCGACTGCATTGTCATTTGAATTCTGCGCGCGAGAGTGTGAATGGTTGGTATAAATAATGGCTGCCTGCGAGTTACTTGTCACGTGAGAGGTGTGACTTGTGATAACGTGTGTGTACGGAAGGTATCAGATATCGGCTACTGCAAGGCGGGCCCTAAAATGCTTATTGGCTAGCGTACTGCTGTAGGTCATGTTTATCGGCGTGCTTCGCTGATTGGACCTGAGCGCTAGGAGTGGGTTTAAAGCATGGCGCTTTGTGGCTATACAGTAAATGAACTGTCAAAAGCACGTGTTGGGTGTCGACTGGAGTGGTTGTTATGTATGCATTGTCACATGCTATACAGCCTGTGTATTGTATAATCTGGGTGTAAGTTAGTGTCTTCTCGTCTGTGTATCGGGAAACAAAGCATGTCCCTCTGGAGGGGAACACTGGTGGGATTACGCTGTCATCATAGCGTACTCAAATGTGGCAAATGATATATATAAAAAAGACTGTGCTTCTTGTATACAATTTATGGAGTATGCTGGAGTGTATTGTGAATGTATGGAAGCATATGGCGACTCCATGTGGTTGTAAAAATGCTGGGTGTCACTCTGTAGAGAAGTGTTTCTGTGGTTTGATCCCACTTACTTCGGGAAAATGCAAAAATAATGTGGGGCGCAGTAATATGTCGGGTGTCAATCTGTAGAAAAAATGTTTCTGTGGTTTACTTCCACTCACTGCGGGAAAATGCAAAATGATATATATACTGTATTTAAAAATACTTAGTTTTTCTGTATCTAATTTACGAAGTGTATTATACTGTACTGTGAATGTGTGGAAGCATGTAGCGATTCCATGTGGATGCAAAAATGCTGGGTGTCACTCTGTAGGAAAAGTGTTTCCGTGGTTTGATCCCACTTACGTCGGGAAAATGAAAAAAATAACGTGGGGCGCAGTAATATGTATATCCAGAGCGAATATTGTATTCCGCAATGTTGGACTGTCCGTGGAGTAGCATAATGGGCTACATTTACCGGGCATTCTGTGGTATGGAATCGAGAGCTATATATTGTAGTCTCATAACTGAATATGTTGATGTGGAGATGATGTATTCCTATTGCGTATCTTATGTTTGTGGACTCAAGTGGATATTTAGTGTTTATATTAAATAAAATCATTGGGCCTTTGTTAATCGTTATCTACAAAACTCAACATGCCTATGTCCATGGTCGATACTTATCCTTTATCGTGAACCTAGGAGGGTAGGACTTAACCTGTTCTGGACTTATTTCGCCCAGGTACACTCAGAACAACTATGGACCATCAACGTATTGGGTAGCCGAATATATCTATGTTTATGCGCTCATGGCTGATATGCATCCTAGATTGTTGAACTAGGAAGGTAGGACTTCATAAGTGTCTGTAAAAATGCTGGGTGTCACTCTGTAGAAAAGTGTTTTTGTGGTTTGATCCCACTTACTTTGGGAAAATGCCCAAATAATGTGGGGCGCAGTAATATGTCGGGTGTCAATCTGTAGAAAAAATGTTTCTGTGGTTTACTTCCACTCACTGCGGGAAAATGCAAAATGATATATATACTGTATATAAAAATACTTAGTTTTTCTGGAGATGATGTATTCCTATTCATATAGCAGGTCTACTTTAGGACATTTATGGGCCATGGTGTCGATGTGATACTAATGGACATATATTGATATGTGCCACGTCGTGTCACATTGCCTCGAAACGAAAATACGAAATTTGAATGTGGCTAACTTATGACTCTGGATAAGTGTGTATTTACTGGGTAGATATTAATGAAAGGGGATCTATATAAGGACTTGTGGTCCCATTGGAGCCTTCTGGCACTTATGAAATTATTTCGTGAATTTATTATCGAATATCATGTCGGCATATAGCAGATCATTATGAACAGTTTATACTTAGCGGAAGGATGATAAATGGTTCCCTGCGTTGACTGTTAGAAGTATAGCCCCAATCCCCTAGAGAATCCTAGGAGTCCAGTCGGTCGTCGGCTTGGATGACATGATTATAATTCTAATTGTAATTTAAATGAATTCCCTACTCCGTCGGCTAATGTGAAAGTCGCCTCGTGGGAAAAACTGTTCATTCTGTCTGTCTTTATGACGGTACTGGGTGGTCAATGCCACTGTTAACTAGAAATAAAAGTTAAAGATCCCCTGTGAGGAGAAAAAAATATATAAACAGGAGTATGTGATAACGGCATGAGTGCTGTACATGACGTGTGAATCTTGGAGTCCCTGCGTCTCGTAAGTCGAGATGCTGTGTGGGCAGTCCTCGCTTCCGGCATTGTATGCGGAGCGCGACACACTGTCTATGAGCAGTTTGCAGTACTGAGTATGAGAAGTGATTGATATGTATAAAAGAATGTATGCTGGATTACAGTGTATGGGATATGTAATTTGCGTAAGTATAAGTTATCCTTATTCCAAGTATCTCCTAATTGTTTGTTCAGCTGACCTATATAGAGTCTGATGCTGGGGTGGTATGATAACCTGTGTAATTGTATCAAATCCTGCTGGCCGTATTGGTTGTAATCAATCTGTGTAATAGTGAGATTGTGTGTGGAATTATATCGAATGTCGCTACACCATGTCATGAGTGTTAATACGCTTTCGCATGTGGGGAAGGCCGCTAACCTGTGTTATTGTACGCATGCATTTTTGCATTTGCGGAAGGCCGCTAACCTGTGTTACTGTATGACTATGTCTGTGCTTCTGCGAAAGGTCGCTAATCTGCGTTAGTGTATGAATATTTCGTTCCAGTGGCGAAAGGCCGCTAACCTGTGTAATAGTAGATGCTAGGTCATTGTATGTATGCAATGCTGCTAACCTGTGTTATCGTGTTGTCTGCACGAGCCTATGTCGGTGCTGAAATATGGTAAGATATAAAGATCTATCATCCTGGAATGTTCGGCGATAGTTATTGTACTAGGCTGCTATCAGTGGTCCAGAATATAGTGTGAATCGTTTATGGACGATGAGAGTAATAACAGAAGAGTGTATTCGTGTTAGGCAGTTTAAAGGACGTGCTTAGGTCCAAAGACCTATGAGAGTAATAACAGAAGAGTGTATTCGTGTTAGGCAGTTTAAAGGACGTGCTGAGGTCCAAAGACCTATGAGAGTAATAACAGAAGAGTGTATTCGTGTAGGCAGTTTAAAGGACGTGCTTAGGTCCAAAGACCTGTGTTATTGTGGTGTCTGTGACCCTGTATTTGCTTCCGCTATTGTTGGAGTAATGGCGTTCGCTATATAAATTGTATTGTATGTTCAGTAAGGTATTATGCTTGGCCATATGTGTAAACTTAGTGGCCTACTCGGTAATAATGTATCGGAACGGGCTGTCATCCCGTCTTAATATGGGATGATTGTTGGAATCCGTGCACTTTCTAAATTCGTGCAAGTAATAATTTTTGTGTACTGATTTCCTAAATGCGGGCATTAACCATGGGAATGTTAATCCCTCTAGTGTTGTGGGAGATGTATGTGTTCGCCTATTATTTATTACATTTGGTTATTGTGTTTGAATTTGTCATCGGTCGCTACCGAAGGTATATATATATATAAATAATTAAGTTATGTGTTGGTTCTTATCAACTGTGTGCTGTGAGTAGAGTAGTATGGGAAGGGTACTTTAATGTATCGTCCCTTGTGAAAGGTGATTTGATCTTTAGTCGGTCGCCTATTGCTCGTGACCGTGTATTGAAATCTGCGTGCGATTAAGTTGGTTCAAATGTGCGTCCTGTATGAGATTGTATGAATATTAAATGTTTAGATAGCCTCATATAGTAAAGGAATCTTTCTGTGGTTTGCTATGTGCACTCCAGTTGTGTGAATGACCCGTGTTACTCATGGCCATGTAGGCGCGTGGCTGTCTACGTGACTTGTCGCAAAGAGTTGTTACTATGGAGGAATCGTGTATTGCTGACTGGGCGTGACGGCTCTTGTTACTTCCGCGTGTCGCGGCAGAGGATTGACCTCGCTTGCTGATTGTGTGTAACATATGTAAGGCCGTGTCTATAATATAATACCTGTAAAGACATATATGCACTGTACATATTATAAGTATGGAACTATTATTAATAACGTTAAATCGGCATCTCCTATTTGGTATCCTGCAACTTAAGACTACTTATGGTGTGGCGCCAAACCGGGATTGGTGTTGACATCTGTTTCAGACTGTGGCTGCCAGATGCCATAGTGCAATTGGCGCTATTGCCAATGCTTGTCTGGCGTATCATGTTCATGGGGACTTAAGGGGAATATGATGCACATGTAACTGCTTAATGTATATCTAGCTTCGACCTTTCTTAAACTAATGTGTGCGAACAGAATTCATTATCCTAGAAAGACATGAGACATAATAAATATAGTCTGGTATACATTATTATATTGGTTACAACTAAACATGCAATCTTATAATTAGGAGTCGTATCTATGCACTGTGGGGAACTGTTGGTGACCGATAGTTGTGAGCATGGCTACCATAGGCCATAGCGCATAGGGCGCTCGTTTGACTTGTACGGTCCTGGGTTTGAGATATGTGTGGTAGAAATATACTTGAATGCCTTATGCTGGTGACCCTATGCCTGTGTCTCGTGTCTCTGGGGACTGGGTAAACGTGGAGATACGTGGGGCTGCTGCAGGCGCAGCGTACCTCGACATTTCTTGTTCTCTACTTACACCTAAATGTTGTGTGTGAAAGGAAAATTGGCTATGGAAGCGAGTTATGTGATCCGTAAAGCTATCTCGTGGTCTGGTTTAATGGTATTAGAATTTAGTGTGCCTCTAATCATTTAAAAATAAAAATGAATGTTGTGTGGGTTTTATATTGGCAATTTCGAATCCTATCTACTGCAAATAATGGCACCGTCTCCCTCGGATTGCCAAGGCGGCTTTAGCAACTGGTATCCACTCGGGGGCTTTATCCCGTTGACAGGGCGTTTGGAGAGGGTGATTTTAGGCTTGTGTTGTCTACCTTCTACTTTCGGGAGTGTTACTGGAATGGGGCGGTAAATTAATATGGCTTTTTGGCGTGCCTTACGACTGTTGCTGGCCGGAATAGGCGCTAAGGTCCTAGGGCATAATGGAAGCGTGGGTATGGAAATGCCATTACGTGGCGGGGGGACTGTGTTCATGTGTGCCTCGTTTCCCATGGCGGGCTGCGGATGTGGCATGGCCACGGCAGTCCCCTTCCTAATAGGAGTGGGCAGTAGAGGAATGGATGTGTTGGCCATTTTTGATGAAATGCCTGTACTAACCGCTTCCACTGGGGTAGTTGATGTGTCAATAGTTCAAATGAAATAAAGTGTGCTTGGAGCTGACGGAAACGTTGCCATAATTCGGCGTATTGCAGGGTAATCGCCCTGGCCTGTTCCGTTACTGTCGTGGTGGCAGTATTCACTGTAAGGTGTGCTAGGGGGCATTATAGCTGCGTGGATTGAACTGTGCGGCCACGGGGGCGCAACTGTACGCAGCTGTGGGTTTATGATGAGCACGTTATTGTGCGTGGCAAAAAATTTACTGACTATGCCGGCTGTAGTTCCTATTGGGATGGAATTTGGTAGATGTGTATCAACTGGGCGCTCAGCCGCCTATATTCGGCTGTGAGCTGTGCGAAATGGAGCTCCAACCTCGCATATTGCTCCCTAATGTGTTGGAGGGTTGTGGTATGATTGAGGTGACCATAGATCCTATCCATTTTGTTATGGATCCTCAGTGTTTTTGTGTGATTGTCCTGTAGTGCCCTATGTATTGTGCCCAATTAGACACGGCAGACTGGCATCGAACTCGGGTCTTATCAAAGAAGACCAGGCCCATGATTCTGCCCAGAATCGAGTCATTGATCTCTGAGGGAGAACAGCTACAGGGAACCCGAAGAGCAATGAGTTATATCTGCATATAATCATAATAGCAGGATTTCACGGCTAGAACGGGAATATCATAGCTTTTAAGGTGGATCTTTGCAAGAAAATACGAAGCCCATGTACGTTTTAGAAGCCTGAATGCTGGAAAGCAAACCAGCTTGACAGTTGACTAATCGCAGTTAGCGAAGGGGCGTTTTTAGGTGATGCCAAGGAACTAATTTTCATCTGGACCGCAGGAACAGCTCAAGATTAATGACTCTGGGATGTACCGTTTCACAAGGCATAAGAGTAGAGAGGGGGCAGTCGCCCACATAAATTAATTGATTACAGCCAATTGGAGCATTGAAATGAAATAAAACTTACACCCAGGTGAATATATTCTAGGAAAGATAATTTAGGAGTGTTCTCACGCCTAAATTAAAACCTACATCTATAAACGAGCCTCTGAACAGACTGCTTCCGCTCGAGAGGAAGGTTTTGGAGACCAGCAGAGGGGGAATTACCATGATAGCGTCATGACGCCATGGTAGAAGGCAATTAATTGTAATTAATTGGCCGAAGCGATCGCTTGCACGCGAGTGATTTTGGGACCTCCACACCTAGACAAACGAGAGTTATACTTCACTTTGTCTGGAAATGTATTATTTCAGAAAGGGAGTCGGTCCTGAATGTCCAGTGGACTATGTTTCACAAGAAGGCCTTGAATAGGGGAAGCTTCGCAGGGAAGTTAGTTCGTCTTCAGTTCGTCTTGACTCAACACGTGAACTAACGCGCTGCCAGATCACGCAAGAAAGTGCGCGAATTTATAAAGTATCGACGCTCAAATATATTTGGAGAACAATGGAAGCGCATCATGCAGCTTCACAGCAGTAATTATGCATCGTGTAAGATTTAGTCTATAGCAGATGTTTAACCAATAACATACGCGAGTATAAATTCAGTACAGCGTAGGGATAATTTAGGATATTTATAGACAACGAACATACCAGGAGGTGTTGTCATAGTTGAAAATGACACATTATTGTCAGGATCACTACAGTTACGGGAGCCCGGAAGGCGTCACAAATAGTCGTGACAGAGGATTGAACAGAATTGCAGTAGAGGTGATATAAACTGTAGGTGACGGGAATCGAACGCACGCACACGCAGGACAGACTTTCATGGGGACCATCGGTTGTCAGGAGTTAGCTGCATCGCATCTCTGAGGTCAGGCGATAGTTGGAGTCCAATCAAGGATCCATGTGTGAAATAGTGCGGGAATTGTATATAAAGTGATATTACAGTGATTTTTAAAAGTGTTTATGTATGTGGTAAAATAATATGTATTGCGTCAAAGTGAGAAAAGCCAGTGATGAAAATATGATTATCATGTGTGAAGTGTATACCATGTGTTGTGTGATAAATATCATGATGGCTTAAGCTAAGCATCATGGTAGGCTCGTGGCTGGCGTGCTGGACTAACCCAGCAAAAATGAAAAGTGAGTACAAACTTAATATGTTGATATGATTAAATAGTTCACCATACAACGAAGCATCACTCTAAGACTAATAATTAACTTTCATTTATGTACGAGCTTACATCCCTCGTATTTTGGTAAAATATGGCTTGGAGGATGATTTGTTTACGGCCATTTCGGCGTAAGATAATGATGAAGGTAACGGTAACGTTAAATAATAATAATAATAATAATAATAATCTGGGGTCGGTAACAGTAATGAATAAAATAATAGGCATGTCAGGCCTAGAGTACGTGCAAAGTGTGTCATGTCTAACAAGAGTACTGTGTTATTGTAAGCAGTAAGAAAGAAACGTAAAATATATCGAGATAATGAGACTTTTTCAGTGTCATTGAATTGTTGAATGAATGTTTATTATGGTAAATTCTACAGGGTTGTATTTGAGAACCGTTAAGGTAGTTAATGTAAGCCAGTAAATTTATACTTGTTTTGGGAGCTACAAAAAGCTTTGGCTTAAGTGTAATTGCAGAGAGGACGTGAGTGCTTTAATAATTGAGTCATCTATAAGAAGTATTGTTTGAGCCGCGTACAGCGAGCAAGTAACGTAGAATCAAGAGATTTACGTCAATAAGTTGCGGGGATCATCCAAACATAGCTTGCGCGTTAGGCGAATCTAGTCGGCTAATCTTCGATATCTACGAGATAGTATCGCCTTGGAGCATACTTGTATTATTCGCAGCGAAGTGGGACAGAGACTGTCTGTATCCACCGTTTGCAGAATTGTTGCCACTAGGGATAACTATTGGAGACCCTGTGTGAGCCCATGTATTAATTGATCCGCCCTTAGAGGTAAGACTAATGGTTCTTCGTATAGGAAACGCCGATTTCCTCTTGTTATAGGCAGCTGCACCAGTGAGAGAACTTTGATACTCACTTGAGATGCGCGCCAGAAGCCACTAATGTCGCCACAGAACGGCAAAGCTATTACATGATCCATCCCCTGCCATGAATATTAATTAGGAGCCGAGTTGAGCCCATTATACTCTAAATGTAGGTGTTAAATAATTAGAATGACTCAATTACTAGGGACACACACTCAGGGTACCTCCAGTATAACTGCACCAGTAAATAAACTTGACCTTGCAAGGAGCCATATGGGGTGGCAGGTAGGCCACTAGACCGGCGGCCATCTGTCTCATGCAGCCGAAACTAATTTATTCTCCGCTTGGAAAGGAGGTCTGTTGACCTGATGCTTTTATTTTAAAAGCGTAGTGGGACACTGAAGAATCTCGATATTTCGAAAAATAATTAAGATATGATTGTTGTAATGATGCCAATTGAATTAAATGCTTTATTTCCACACACATACCATGTTGGATCGCTGTGATCGGATAATATTTGGCCCAGTTATTCTCTGAGGAGGAATACTGCACCAAATAAATATAGGCATCTTTGTAAAGTGTATTTGCCCAGTTCACACTAATTTATTCATACGGGTAGAGTAATTGCAATGACATGACACGTTTGTAACGATAATGTTTTGACCAGACCCAGAAAATCGTTGTATGGTGAAGCTATAAAACATCTCTATCCATGTGTAATTTGGAAGGGAAAGTGTACTACTTCAGCGTTTCAAGTTAATGGGAAATAGGAATACGAGTTGCACGATACAAAACTTGTTAATTAAGGCATAAGATAATGAATTAATGTTACTGAAAGTAAATGCCCCGTGTAAAACGGATAAATGTTTAATAATTGCAGATTTAATGTCATTTAAAGATAAATTGTGTTTATTGTGTTGTGATATTCCAGTTTGTGTTAAATTGTGCCACGTGAAGAACTATCGACACTAGCAAATGTCAGAGAGTATCAATGGTAGGATGTTTTGAATAGACTTGTGCGGTGAAGCACTAATTTTAAGGAGAGACTCACAGATAACTTTGATTTTTGTTGTGGGAAGTAAATGTAAAGTATCCTTTGTTTGTGTTTTATGTTGTATAGCCGTGATTTTCTATCATTAAATGTTATATTTAGGAGTATGTTGTTTCCTTCAAGTAGAGTAGTCACCTGACAGACTCAAATCCTGAACATGTGATCGTATGGTGGGCATGAATGTCCCATACCTCGAAAGACCGTGAGATAGCTAGGATACGAACACATGTTCCATATGATGACGATTGGGTACAGTATCGTGTGTAAATTTCGGTGCGACCGGGCGAGGAGTGTTTAGCGCCTATCGGTGGGGGTGCGGATGTACTTATTCTGCGCCGCACTTACCCTTGCCTGCATTGCCTGTATGCGCCATTGCACCTTTAGCATTCGGCGCTATCGGCTTCGTAATAGAAAAAAAGAACAGTTCGGAACCCCTATTTGTGTGACTATGGTGCACCCTCCCTTGTGAATTAGGTGTTTCGGCATGAGGTGCCATGGTGTAAAAGGACCTATCAATTGGTTGTAAACGTTCAAGGGGATCGTGAAAGGCTGGTGTAAAATAATTGTTCCTATTTTTGCAATGATATGGATTCCTATGGGCTATTTAAGCTGGTGGGGTAGTATTATATCTAAATGAGTGTAACCTTCTCTCTATTCTATGGGGGTAATGAATGAAATATTATTATTGCAATGCTATATAAGGTACCGGGGACCGAACTGGGTGGGCAACTAAATAATGTGACCCCTATTAATTATATGGTGTGGGCGTAGCCAATTTGGGGGTTCTGAGTGGCTGATTATTATTTAAGGGTGGCGTTTAATAATGTATCTCTATTAGGGCAGGCCTGAGTGGGTACTAAAATACTATTGGACCCTTACTTCGAAAAATTTTCCCAATTTTGGGTGACGTTTGCTTGGCTAGAAAGAGGTTAAGTTTTAGGGATCTTTTCCGCGGAATACGTTGTATGTACTCCTGTAGGCGTTGTCTTATGACAACGTCGCGGTACCTAGCGCTTCCACCATTTGTAAGGTACCTGAGAGGGTAGCCTGTACAAAGAATTAACCTAAGGGATGAAATAAGTGTGTTTAGGGGGAAAGCTTGGCAATTACGTGTAAGAGGTATTGATTATCTAGTGGCTTGAGATCGTCAGTACGATCTGCAAGGAGAACTCCCCAATGTACTGCTTAGCGGGGTAGTTCAGGGTGCGAGTGTGGAAAGATGGGTAGTTTAATTAGTACTCTAGGCGAGATAAAGGTACCAAGCGGTCTGATGTAAGTCGTAAGCCGGCGAGCTAGGAGCGTGCCTGCTACGGTCAGCGCTGTGCTGTGACGCTCTGCTGACGTCACGAAACAATTAAATAAAAATGCTAATACTAGATCCTACCTATCGGGGAAGCTAAGAGGGTAGGATCTTACCAGCTAATTAAATAAAGGAAAAGACCAGTGACTTCTATTATGTTTGCGTTTAATGAGTACTTCGAATTTGAAGTACTTTGGCAAATAGCAGTGCAGTTAATGAAAATAAATAATTATTACAATCCAAGCTCTGGGGGATGGGAGTGTAGTATGACTGTGTGTGTAGTGATCGCTTAAGACACTTACCCTTCGGCTTCCAGCAGCGATTCGGCACGTAGGTAACACTGAGACAGACTGATCCGGAGGGCTGACCTCCCGGAGTTTTTATAGAAGCGTCGCGCTGTGTTTGCGGAATTCGCACATTTCTTCCATGTCATAGCCCTCTCTGGGGTCGTTGGCTGGGACACGAGGCTACCTGAGTTCATGGAGGTGATAATTTATTGAATGTATAATTATGTAAATGTATTTGTAGGTTTCTGAAGTAGGTGTGTGGCATTTGTTTTTTCGGGGGTATTAGTGTTAGGGGATGATGGTGGCGTACCCTAGGGGTACAAAAGTATGTTTGGAGTATTGCCCTTTATGGTTGCGAAACGTGGACAATTGGAAGAGAAGAAAAAAGGAGGATAAATTCTTTTGAACAATGGTGTTACAGAAGAATGCTAAAAATTAGCTGGACAGAAAAAATAACGAATGCTGAAGTATTTACATAGGTGGACGAAAATTATACCTTATGGAAAAGCATAAAGAGGAGGAGGACTAGAATGACAGTACATATTTGGAGACACGATAGCCTGCTGAAAACTGTATTGGAGGGAATGGTTGAAGGCAAAAGATGTCGAGGAAGACCACGCCTACAATATGTACAGCAAATCATGTCTGATGTAGGATGCAGAAACTATGAAGAGATGAAGAGGAAAGCTATAAATAGAGCCGACTGGAGAACTGCCGCAGACCAATCCATGGATTGGATACTTAAGAGGAAGATTCAGATTTATATGATTTTGAATGGCCAGATATTTTGGTGTACTGTGTTGAGTCTAGACCCGTCTGTGGTGTGCCGTGAGTTGCGGAACATTGGCATAGGTAATTGGAGACCACTGTTCCTCTGATATGGACCTGGCTTTGAGGAGAAAGCGAGATCTCTGTTGCCTCTGCCGAGCGGAATCGTCAGATGTTGCGCATGTGCCCCGAGAAGGGTGGACTCCATCCTTCTCGTCATTGTCTTGTTTTATGGGCCGTGCCGCATTGATTAAGGCTTGCCAACTGGCGGATATAGTCACCCGACACCCGATCAAATAAGACGGGCCAAATCCTTCGTTTCAAGAAATAGCTGACGTTGTCCGTCTCGCGTGCTCCATTCACGTTTGCGACCGAACACCTCAACTTGGAAATCCAGTGAAAGAAATACAAATGCAACATCTTGATAGGAAACAGACGGTTTTGGTTCTAAAACAGTCATTAAATCAACATTTGGTATCCCCGAGCGTTTCGCAGTATTCTTCGAACGTGAATTTATGACTATGGAACCCCGTCGATGACAGTGGCCATCCTAGAGTTTCAGTTTTCCCACACTCACCTCAGGCAAATGTATGGAGTTTGGGTTCGAGTCCCTGTGGCTGTCTTATTTTCGACTCTTCTAAATAAACAAATAATAATAACCCTTATCATTGGAGGCAGATCACTAACTATAAATTTAGTAAAACAAAAAGGAAAATCCTTTGGAAAATCTTTGCCCCATTGTGCACAGAGGGAGTGTGGATGAAATGGAGGCTCCACGAGTTAGCCTATAGGCCACTAACCTTCCGAGAAAAAAATCAGAGACTATTTCAACAAGACGGTTGAATTTTTATGGCTATATTCAAAGAATGGACAGTGAAAGACTCACTAAAAATCAAGAATAACTTCATCGAAATTGAAAATGGCATGTAAGGAATCAACGTAACAGGCCTAGATTCAGATCGGTGGTGAACAAACATCATTTTGCTGAATCCACGGATGGGCAAAAGAAAGGAAGATAAATCATAGTGAGAGATTGAAAAGATTTAAGGAAGAGAGGAAAGCAAATTCGTATGTTAAATAGGTTCAACTGTTCTCAGTTGGGCAGAGTGTTGTAAAATAATAATAATAATTGAATATTGGCTTTTACGGCCGATCTATACTAATATAACAAAGCTGAAGAGTTTGTTTGTTTGTGTGTTTAAACGCGCTAATTACTGGAACTACCAGTCGGATTAGAAAAATTCTTTTTGTATATGATAGCCCGATTCAAGAGGAATAGTTTAGGCTATGTAGCATTAGGCTACACCTCTCGGGTAACCTTAACGATTCAGTAAGTCGGAAGAACAAGTGCTCCCGAACAGCTTCAATAAATTAGGGGCAGATGACCTCGTAGTTACGCCCCTTAAAACAATAACGACATATAACAGCTTCAAGAATACCTAATTATATTGTTGCCTGGCAATGCGGGCTGCATTACGTCGTCCCTGCCAGTGTTCTGGTGCAGAATGGAATGCGAGCTGCTTATAAATTGCAGTCACGGGGAGTAATTAGTGCAAAAAGATTTCTTAGGCCCCTTAAAACAGTTATCATCATGACAATAGTTTGCCTCTGTATAAGGGCGATGGTGTTGGTGCAGTATACTGAGGTTATCAGCTGCAATAAGCGTTGGTGCTTTCCGATCCTTTCCTTGAGCGCTCCAGTTCTGTAGTAGTATTCATTATCATCCATAAAACAAATAAATCCGCCGGGCGAAGCCGGGCACTACTGCTAGTTTGTTAATAAAGTAACACTGGAAAAATGGCTTGAAAGCTTTCGTTTGAAAAAAAAAAATTAAATCTCGCATTCGCATTGATCCCCCAAAAGACCTTCAGTAAATAGGCATCTCAAGTGTTACGGTACTGGACAGATCTAACTTCAGAGAACTTGTCGACAATCATCAATTTTCAGACCACCCAAATATTGCATCCAAAAGAACCTGGGTAGAGGAGCGCAGAAAGAGCCATAGCGAGAAGATGAGAGTTTAGGAAGACAAGCAAGATCAGCTAGATAGGTTCAATAGGTGGGTTGCACGAGCCGTGTGGGTTGCCTACTTTTACTCCTGCGAAGCTAACGCCATCTCTGCGCCGTACTCAGAAACAGCCTATCTTTGTGTCGATGGCACTGGGTTAACAGTGGCACCCGTGTGCGGCGCTGGTTCCCATACCCCCATGGAACCCATTTTCCTACGGATAGACCACTGAGAGACGCGTCTAGCACGACCTGTGTTGAATTGAGCCGTGATTTGTTGCATTGTTGCCCTTCTGTCACCATTGACTATCCGTCTCAGATGTCGCCAGTCTCTGTCATCGAGGGTAGCTGGACGGCCCGTAACACCCACATTCAACCATTCACCATACACACTGGACATGGTTGACTGTGTGAAACCGAATTCCCGCACCACTGCCGAAATCGTACTTAACATCCGTCGGGCACCGACCACCATACCTCGTTCGAACAGTGTCAGTTCAATATATAATCTCAGGCAGTGAACAAAAATCCAACCTTTTGGTCGGATATTTGATGGGTCGAGTCAGGTTTGACAAATACTTCTCCACAAAAGGCATTTTTATAACTGAAAGTTGATGCTCCCACGCTTCTCACCACCCGTATTTACTCCGGATTTTACAACAATATGGCGGCGGCTTTGTTTCTCGTGAGAGGCAATAGATGGCGCTCGCATCGGCCCGCCTCACACCCGACTCGTGCAACCCACCTATCGCGCTCCTTAGCCGGACATAATGATATAAATAATAATTTGGGGGCTCAATGCGAATGCGAGTTTTTTTTTCAAACGAATGCTTTGAAGCCATTTTTCCAATGCCACTTTATTAACAAATTGGTCGTGTAAGCTAATATTCCATTTTTTTGTACCTCCATGAGGAGGCGATACATTTAAGTCACCGTTTTTGGCCGGTCAGCCCCGGCTACGCAGTCGTATTGAGGACAGTCGGCGAGCCTCAGGCATATTGTGCAATTGTTACGTGAGTTGCTTTTCGCACAACTGACAACTCACATATCAATTACACATGCCTGAAGCTCGCCGACTGTCCTCAATACGACTGCGCGTCTTGCTGCGTGGCTCAGCGGTAACGTTCTCGCCTGCTGTATCCAAGGTTGCAGAATCGATTCCTGGCGCAGTCAGCTGCAGTTTGAGGGTGCGCAAATTAATGGTTGATCGTCGTTTATTTTCCGGCTCCGCGGCTAATTGGTTAACGTGCTAGGCTTTGATCCGGAGGGTCCCGGGTTAGATTCCCGGGTGGACCGTGGCGTTTTTAATCTCCTGTGGTTAATTCCCCTGGGTCGGGGATTGGGTGTTTGTGACGTCTTAATTATATAAATACCGGAAGTAAATAAAGTAAGAAAGTGATACAACGAAAAATGTACAGCAGAACAAAGGTAAAATTTTAAAAAATATAAGAAAAATATATAGTCTGGCCCCATGGTTAATTGGTTAATAATAATAATAATAATAATAATAATGTTATTGGTTTTACGTCCCTTTTAACTACCCTGGCTTTTAGAGACGCCGAGGTGCCGGAATTTTGCCCCGAAGGGGATCTTTAACGTGCCAGTAAATGTACTGACACGGCTCCCTCGCATTTGCGCACCCTCAAATGCCAGCTGACTGCGCCAGGTTTCGAACCTGCAACCTTGGGCTCAGCAAGCGAGAACGTTACTCCTGAGCCACGCAGCCAGGTTAATTGGTTAGCGTGCTAGGCTTTGGTCCGGAGGGTGCCGGGTTAGATTCCCGGGTGGGTTGTGGGGATTCTAATCTCCTGTGGTTAATTCCCCTGGCTCAGGGACCAGGTCTGTGACGTCTTCGTAAAAAAAACAAAGGGAAAATTCCAAGTAATGATGGAAAAATAGCTGTAAGTTGAGGAAACTCTTGGCTCCCGCAGAGTATGAGAAGTAGTGGGAGGTTGACTATAGTAGCGGGCTTCAGGCAGGCTGATGAGTAGGGTTCGGATGGTTAAGACCTAAAGAAGAACAAAATATGCGAGCAAATATGCTCTAAAATCTAACCGAACATTACCTAAAAACGGGAAAATGACCTAGGGATATTAAGCAAGTAGTAACGCGAAAATAGGGCAGACACATTTAATCATGCAAACAAATAGGGCAACAAAACCTATCGGACCCATCAAGGCCGAACTAGGCATAAGATAACAGAGTTTCCTTGTTTACTAACTGCTCTGAGTTAAATTTGTCTCCTGGGGTGGCATCTTAATTGATGAGACACGCAAACAAAAGTTTTCTCTCTGAATCCGGTCTTCTAAACCTGTAATCTGCCTGTTCTGGGAATGTAGAGAAAAATACATCTACTGCACCATTTTTCAAATCCCGTGTTTGAAGCTCCAGCCAGGTAACATGTACCTTGTCAAAATTTTAGCAAAAATGCTCAAAATATGCTCTAATATGACCTTATTTTCACTAAAATGAGCAAAATATGACAATAACTATAAAAATAAAATAGCCTTAAACGGCGTCAGGGATCCTTCATTCGCGCTTATTTTGAAAATTTTGGACAAAATAAGCGTAGGAAAAAAATATGGCTATTCCTTAACTTCCGAACCTTACTGATGAGCCTGGCGAACCCCGCAACAGACATGGCAAAAACCTAGAAGAATGGCTCGACTTCATTTACTTGGCCATGAAAGCCAATTTTTCATGATCTCGTCATTCGCTTTATAAGTGAGAGTGGGATAGGGCCAGCAATCTAAATTTTCCAGTGAACATTTACTCAACGACTTGTTCGTTTTTGAATGATGATTTTTGTTTTTCCGTAATTTTTTAAAAATATAATTGTTAATTTTATTTATTTTTTGTTGTATTAATTTTCGGTCTTTTCAAATTTAGGTGTCCACCCCTAAATTTTAAATTCCATTCCAAATTTGTATATTTTAATCTGTGTTAAGAGGGGCAGATGACCTCGTAGTTCCGCCCCTTAAAACAACTTTAACTACACAAGTTTTGAATGTGAGAGCATATTTTAAAACATAATATTATTTGATGCGCTTTAGTGCAACTTGGTCATAAGTTCCCCGTTTCACATTCTAGCATTGTTCGCATTTACTAGGTAAATAAAGTAACTTATGTCACATAGTGAAATGAACTTAGTCATATCTAATAGCTGCGCAGTTGGCGCAGTTCGAGGGTGCGAAAATGCGAGGGGCCGTGTCAGTAGATTTAATGGCACGTTAAAGATCCCCTTCGGGGCAAAATTCTGGCACCCCGGATTCTCAAAAAGTCAGAGTAGTTAAAAGGGACCTAAAATCATTATTATTGTTATTATTATTATTATTATTTCCTTATTGAAGAATCTAATTGAAAACCAATTGGTATTTAATAAATGTATTACACCTTAGTCAGTAATAATTAAATTAATTAAATGTACCAGTTTCGGTCATATTATGGCCTTCTTCAGCGGTGTTATTATAACAAAACGAAAGTAATTGCGAGCAAAGCTTTGTTGTTAATATTTCACCTGCCTTTTTTATTTTTTTATTTGTATAGTTTACGCCCACATTAGAGCACTTAAATCCAACCAAATACATATCAAATCTTCCAAAATATAACTTATTTCTTCAACATCTTTCTTCCCTCCCAAAATTTCTTCATTCGAGTCGATCTTGCCGCTCTTTCATATTCAGATTTGTCATACTGCTTACGTTTTACAATTTGTAAAGAAAGTCTTGTAGGCCTATATTTGTTTTTCTTCTCGTCGTTCAATGTGCTGCATTATAATGTTGAATTCATCTAAATCCATGTGTACTTCCTTGAACCAGTTATATCCCATTTTGTTTTTCCAAAAATATTCAAAAAGTTGTTTCGAAATTCTCGCGTTCTTTAATCTTTTTACTTATGACCAAAAAAAAAACTCCTTTTCCTCATTGTATCATTTACCGATTCACTTTCCCGGTATACATCATTCGGTAAAAGTCTCCATTGTCCATTAATTTGATGTGTGTGTTTTTTTTAAATAATAATAATTGTTCATAATGTTGAATTTTGGGCTTATGCCGTGTTTTATTATACTAATATTCGACGCGTTTCGAAAGAAACCATGTCTTTCATCGTCAGGAATAATCTGGAATACGACAATGTTGCTAAGAGAAAGCAACGAAGAACATATAGAAGGTGCCCAAAGATGGACGCCATTATAGCCCCATGTTAGGGACAACGGAAAGCAGCAGTGAATTACTTTCTCAGGGTTCTGATAATAGGTAGCCAGGATTCACTGAGATTGTAGCCGGTGTCGCGGTTGAAATTATCTGGGTGTTTACGTATTTCAACCGCCTCCCTGATGATTCTGGGACGATATTGCTTTATACGGGCAAGAACATCCACTCCTTGGAACATGACATCATGGCCAGGTGTTAAAGCATGATCGGCAACAGCTGATTTATCAGGTTGAATGAGCCTGATACATCTATTATGTTCCTTAATGCGAGTGCATATTGTTCTCGAAGTCTGCCCGATGTAAACCTTGCCACAAGTACAGGGAACTCTGTAGATACCCGGTTGTTGCAATTTAGGCAAACTGTCCTTAGTTGGTCGCAGGAGTTGCCTAATCTTAACAGAAGTTCCAAATACAGTCCGTATGTTGTACCGACGTAGGATTTTAGCAATACGATCCGTTGTGTTATGTATGTACGGAAGGTAAGCAGTTCCTCTTACATCTCTTTTCTCAACTGACGTCCTATTATTATTTGTTGGTTTCAGAACCGTAGAAATCAAAGCCTTGCTATAACCGTTGCTCTCAAAGGTGGTTCGCAGGGTGTTAATTTCTTCTTGTAAAGAAGACACTTCACAAATCCTCCTAGCCCTGGTAGTTAGAGTTGTAAGGATACCATGTTTCTGGGCAGGGTGATGGTGAGAACTTGCGTGGAGATATCTATTGGTGTGTGTTGGCTTACGAAAAACGCTGTGTCCTAAAGATCCATCCTCTTTCTTGGTGACGAGAACATCTAAAAAAGGTATTTTGCCGTCAGATTCCTTTTCCATGGTGAAACAAATAGAAGGGTGCTGGAGATTAAGGTGATCCAGGAAATGGCTAAGATTTTCCTCACCTTCCGTCCAAACAACGAACGTGTCATCCACATAACGCCACCAGATCTTCGGTTTGAAAGGAGCCGACGACAAAGCTTTCTCTTCAAAGTTCTTCATGAAGAAATTAGCCACAACAGGAGAGAGAGGACTACCCATGGCCACACCATCAGTCTGCTCATAAAAATTCCCATTCCATAGAAAGTAGGAGGAGGTCATGCAGTGATAAAAAAGTCTTGTGATGTCTTCAGGAAAAAAGCCATTAATGAGAGACATAACACCATCAATAGGTACTCTCGTAAACAGAGAAACCACGTCGAGACTCACTAGAATATCACCCGGCTGAAGTGTTATAGCTTTTAACTTTTCCACGAAGTGTGTGGAATCCTTAATGTACGAAGGCGTGTTACCCAGAAGCGGCTGAAGTAGTCTACCTAAGTATTTGGAAAGGGCATATGTAGGAGAACCAATCGTACTAACAATAGGTCTAAGAGGAACATCTTCCTTATGTATTTTAGGAAGACCATAGAGTCTCGGAGGAATAGCATCCCCTGGAAGGAGAGTCTTCGCTGCATCCGCTGGAATAGATGATTGCTTGATCAATTTGACGGTGACATTTGAGTAGCGAGTAGTAGGATCACGACTATTAATCCTATATACAGGATCTGATAACAAAGACGAGATCTTGGAATCATAATCAACCTTATCCAATACCACTGTCGCGTTACCCTTGTCAGCGGGGAGAACGATAATATCAGAATCGTCCCTTGAATCTTTAAGTGCCCGGCTTTCGCCTTGTTTTAAGTTGGTGTTAGGTGGCTTAGCGGTCTTGAGAACTCGGGAACATTCTTGCCTGGCTTCCTCGGCCTCTTCAGGTGTGAGGTGATGTACCGAGGATTCTACGGATGTAATAAGTTCTTCAATAGGAATTCTTCTAGGCGCTACAGCAAAATTGAGACCTTTAGCGAGAACTGCCTGTTGGGTATCACTTAGGGGCTTGCTGGACAAATTTACGACAACCTTGTTAGCATCAAGTCTAATGGCTTGAGATTTCTGCAACTGATATAACCTATCATATTTGGAAATATAGCTGTCCCTCACCTGATCTAGAACGCTGTTAGCTTGC
Organism: Meconema thalassinum; assembly: GCA_946902985.2. NCBI lineage: Eukaryota > Metazoa > Arthropoda > Insecta > Orthoptera > Tettigoniidae > Meconema > Meconema thalassinum. The sequence goes on along the minus strand of OX336388.2, from coordinate 593,928,701 downwards.
ACTGAAGAAATACGATCAAAGATCTTCCATAATTCCTCACTTACTAAGTTTGAGAGGCGTAGATGTAGCTGTAGTAACTCCCTCGAAATAAAATCCAACTGCTTACGAGTATGCTGTAACCTCTCTATCAATAACGCCTTGCTTGCACGACGATAGATTCTCGTTGCCTTAGGTGTTCTAGATCAGGTGAGGGACAGACATATTTCCAAATATGATAGGTTATATCAGTTGCAGAAATCTCAAGCCATTAGACTTGATGCTAACAAGGTTGTCGTAAATTTGTCCAGCAAGCCCCTAAGTGATACGCAACAGGCAGTTCTCGCTAAAGGTCTCAATTTTGCTCTAGCGCCTAGAAGAATTCCTATTGAAGAACTTATTACATCCGTAGAATCCTCGGTACATCACCTCACACCTGAAGAGGCCGAGGAAGCCAGGCAAGAATGTTCCCGAGTTCTCAAGACCGCTAAGCCACCTAACACCAACTTAAAACAAGGCGAAAGCCGGGCACTTAAAGATCTAAGGGACGATTCTGATATTACCGTTCTCCCCGCTGACAAGGGTAACGCGATAGTGGTATTGGATAAGGTTGATTATGATTCCAAGATCTCGTCTTTGTTATCAGATCCTGTATATAGGATTAATAGCCGTGATCCTACTACTCGCTACTCAAATGTCACCGTCAAATTGATCAAGCAATCATCTATTCCAGCGGATGCAGCGAAGACTCTCCTTCCAGGGGATGCTATTCCTCCGAGACTCTATGGTCTTCCTAAAATACATAAGGAAGATGTTCCTCTTAGACCTATTGTTAGTACGATTGGTTCTCCTACATATGCTCTTTCCAAATACTTAGGTAGACTACTTCAGCCGCTTCTGGGTAACACGCCTTCGTACATTAAGGATTCCACACACTTCGTGGAAAAGTTAAAAGCTATAACACTTCATCCGGGTGATATTCTAGTGAGTCTCGACGTGGTTTCTCTGTTTACGAGAGTACCTATTGATGGTGTTATGTCTCTCATTAATGGCTTTTTTCCTGAAGACATCACAAGACTTTTTTATCACTGCATGACCTCCTCCTACTTTCTATGGAATGGGAATTTTTATGAGCAGACTGATGGTGTGGCCATGGGTAGTCCTCTCTCTCCTGTTGTGGCTAATTTCTTCATGAAGAACTTTGAAGAGAAAGCTTTGTCGTCGGCTCCTTTCAAACCGAAGATCTGGTGGCGTTATGTGGATGACACGTTCGTTGTTTGGACGGAAGGTGAGGAAAATCTTAGCCATTTCCTGGATCACCTTAATCTCCAGCACCCTTCTATTTGTTTCACCATGGAAAAGGAATCTGACGGCAAAATACCTCTTTTAGATGTTCTCGTCACCAAGAAAGAGGATGGATCTTTAGGACACAGCGTTTTTCGTAAGCCAACACACACCAATAGATATCTCCACGCAAGTTCTCACCATCACCCTGCCCAGAAACATGGTATCCTTACAACTCTAACTACCAGGGCTAGGAGGATTTGTGAAGTGTCTTCTTTACAAGAAGAAATTAACACCCTGCGAACCACCTTTGAGAGCAACGGTTATAGCAAGGCTTTGATTTCTACGGTTCTGAAACCAACAAATAATAATAGGACGTCAGTTGAGAAAAGAGATGTAAGAGGAACTGCTTACCTTCCGTACTGAACCCTTCAGAATAGCAGTGTTTTATGCAAGAATCCTGATCAAGGGGTCGCGCTCAGTTCATAGTGTGATGTTTACGTCCGCCAAACAACATGCTTTACTGAGGCAAGGGTCATAGGATTAAAACTATAATTAAGAAAGTAAGGAGACAAGACGTAAGATAATAACATGATTTAATAACTAATTGTGCATAAAAGAAAATAAACAAACAATAATAAAATTATATCCTCCCTGAATTTTTCCCTGACAGGAATATCTAACACTTTTGAGGAGTCAGACGGATCTCCCCCTTTATAATAAAATTGTGGATCCTAGTTCCACTACCTTGCGTTTGAGTTTTATGTGCGCGTGATGACTAACTACGAGAAAATGAGTACTTGGATGACCGTTCGTTTACAACGGGTTAACAGCCACGGTGCTCACGAACAATCATCACGTAAATCAACGTTTATGGATATGGGCATGACATTAATAAAAAGCCTTAAAAACTCTAATGCTGACACACACACTACAAATCTATTATTTACAGGAATCTCTCTGAGATACTCATTAGCGCGATGACGCACTTAACTACATGAGCTACCAACTGGCCAATTGCTCAATACACAAGGAAAGACAGCGTTACACGTGACTCACGGGTCACAGAAATGAAAATAAACCTGGTATAAACCAACAACAACAAAAGCCTGACCGGCTAAGATTACTTTATATATTAACAAAACTGCATGTTAAGGTAACGCTTCGGAGATTATCGTGATTCGTAGGCAACTCCCATTTATTTCAACAATTTTTTTTACCATTTATCAGTTCTTATCTGTAATTCAAGTAATTAAGGAGCCAACAAGCACTCCTCGCTAATGACCATGTTTGCACGTTCAGACAGCCTTGTGAAACATCTCCCCCTTTCCTCAAATACTTGTCGTGTCCCACTCCAGTGTATATAAATAGCTGACCAGCTGTGCCGCTATCTCAAGGAATCAACAGCAACAAAAATCTCATCCAACTCAACATATGGTCAGACATAATCACATATCCACAATTGCCCTCGCAAGGATACAATATGGACCGGGTACCAAGCTGACAGAAATCAGTCTCAGCTGAAATTCCCGCTTGTAATACCACAAAAATACACACATACACACATCTGGGACTGACATGACGCTTTTCACACAGGTCTGCTGAATAGGTGCTCGCAAACATTAAACACAATATTTAAAACCTACGATAGAGCTGATTACTCTTCGTCACAAATTACATTGCTCCAATCGGCAATAGTCACACTGAATCTGATCAATAATAAATCTTAAACAATTTTAATTACCCTCCAATCTACTGTATAATTACATTAATTCAGTCCTACTTCTGAAACACAACAGATCTCCGAGATACGTTTTTCACCGCATTGCGTAACATATGCAAACACGGCCGTTCACATAGCTACGTTAGTTAACACAACACAAAAACAAGAACCTTCCACTAACAACATTCGTGCGAGCTGCTTCCATACAAAGGTGTGTCAGACCAAAACTAAATATACTACGTTAATCACACAAGCAATGTATTTACAAAAATATGTCCCATAAACCATAAGTTAATTTATCAAATAATAAAGAATATTATTTTGTACTCATCTCTCTTGTAGTCACCCGTCAAAGAACGTCAGCTGCCATTTCCCAACTGAATGGTTCTATCTCATCTCAGCCATCTGGACGGAGTGTTGAGAATTCCAAACTTCCTCTGTAGTCGTCGATGTCATCTCTGGCGCTGCTTCAAAAATTAGATTATTATACACTTGATATCTGACTACTAAATTCGCTGTTCAGGTACTACTTTCCCTGTCACAGTTCGTTGGCGAATTATCGACGATACTGCCCCTACAAATATAGTACTGTGACTATCTATCATTGAATTTAACACTTTACAATAACTTCTGTGTCCACGACACACTAAATAGAAGTCGTTCCGCCCGCAGACGAACACAGTAATAAGTCTTACGTCCTTCGACGCACACAAGTAATAGTCAATGTCTTGGCTCTTCGTGCCACTTATAAATGAACTGGCCCTAGGTCTCGATGGGGGGGGGGGGAATTTATGTAAAAATTTCTCGAAATAATTGTGGTACAGGAATGAAATAAATATCACTGAACTCGTAACATTGCATAGGTCAAGAATATGCCCATTAATCCTAGAATCGATCGTAGAGATTTTGTCTAGGCGATTTCCCGCGTGAATGCTAGCCGAGCGTGCCCACGCTAGACCCGCCGCGTTAAATAGGCATTCTTCTCTCATTGGTTCTAACATTTTCTGTAATTTGGCGGTTTATAGCAGGTCTTGGCGTCGTAGGAGTGTCTAGCCTGCTCATCAGCCACTCACGTTACTGCATCATATTTCTTCTAGGCGCGAATATTACAATGAACATACCAGCAGCATGTCTCACTGCGCGTCGCTTCTATTTGGGGCGCCCAACACCTGTCCTTCTGACACATCGCTAGGCTATTTCCTTTCACAGCTAAAGTATTTAGCCTATTGTCAATCTGCTTCAGGTATGTCCCCGCTGTCTCCAACCAATGCTTGAAATTTCCTCATCTCCGTCTGGCTACTTTCATGATGCTGGTGGAAATATTTATTAATTGGAGAAATAAAACATAGAATCATTTATCCAACAGAGGATAAAGGGTTCAGTACATACATAACACAACGGATCGTATTGCTAAAATCCTACGTCGGTACAACATACGGACTGTATTTGGAACTTCTGTTAAGATTAGGCAACTCCTGCGACCAACTAAGGACAGTTTGCCTAAATTGCAACAACCGGGTATCTACAGAGTTCCCTGTACTTGTGGCAAGGTTTACATCGGACAGACTTCGAGAACAATATGCACTCGCATTAAGGAACATAATAGATGTATCAGGCTCATTCAACCTGATAAATCAGCTGTTGCCGATCATGCTTTAACACCTGGCCATGATGTCATGTTCCAAGGAGTGGATGTTCTTGCCCGTATAAAGCAATATCGTCCCAGAATCATCAGGGAGGCGGTTGAAATACGTAAACACCCAGATAATTTCAACCGCGACACCGGCTACAATCTCAGTGAATCCTGGCTACCTATTATCAGAACCCTGAGAAAGTAATTCACTGCTGCTTTCCGTTGTCCCTAACATGGGGCTATAATGGCGTCCATCTTTGGGCACCTTCTATATGTTCTTCGTTGCTTTCTCTTAGCAACATTGTCGTATTCCAGATTATTCCTGACGATGAAAGACATGGTTTCTTTCGAAACGCGTCGAATATTAGTATAATAAAACACGGCATAAGCCCAAAATTCAACATTATGAATAATAACACGGGCCGTGAAAGTCTAAATGACAATAATAATAATTGTTCTAATGATTCTCCTCTCAACCTTCTGCAATTTATCTGTCATTGATTGCGTGTTTAATTTAAATACGGTTTCACTCGCATATGTCGCCTCGGGCGTAATGCCTAAGTTTTGCGTTTATTTTGCGTTTTCTCTAATATATCTTATTAAATAGTTAAATACATATCTGTAACAAACATGGGCTTTAATTTGATGTTAATAAGAATAATTTTTCAAAAATGACATAAATAGTTGGTATTGTATGTTCCTATAGATTAGTTTGGAATTCATCATGTCGATTTTTCTTAAAATGTCCATTTGCAATACTATCTTGAGAGGGTCAACAGGTTGTGAAGTGTGTGTTCTCTACGTGAATAAAGGTTCTTTTGTGGAATGGAGCATAGGTTGGAATATGAATTTATATATTTTGAAATCATCTGGGTTAACATTTCAATGTATTTGATAGCGCCATTTCCAAACACACCTAGTTTCTCTAGAAGGTGGTAAGAACACCACGTCTGTTTTTCAACTCCACTGTAAATCTTAGTGCGCTTTTCTCCTGGTCTGTATACATGCAACTAATGTAGTGCGTCTGATTCATACGTTTTGGTTGATGCTCTATCATGTCAGCCTTGCCTTTGCAAGATCTGGTCTACTTCTTGGAAAGTGTATCGTTCATAAATTACACTATGCTTGTTTTTCTCTGAGATGTGCCACCTACTGGTTGTGCCAGTGTGTCTACAAGCTTCGGCAACAAACAAGCGAGCGGGATGAATCTTGATCCGCATGAACTCCCAACAGAAATATCCTTGTTGAAAGATTTAATTTGAGCTGTCGCCGCGCAGTTGTTAAACGGATCTTTCATTTCTGTATTGGGGCTCCCAACTCGTAAACGTGTGCGACCTTTAAACCAGGACTGGTTATGCGCGTCTCCTGCTATGTATTCAGTGATTCAGTCAAACCCCTAAAATGTTCCCTCATAAATGTAATGGTTGTGAAGAAAAACATGACTGACATCAAACCCTGCAAAAATCGATGGTCTCAAAATTGACCAGGTTAAGCAATTACTGAAAATGATAGATGCTTGGTGGAAGCAAAGCAAGCATTTATAGCCAACAATAATATTGTAACCAATATACACATTATGGAAATCTTTTGCAAAAACATTTCTTTGGAATACCGGTACCTTGTTAAATTTGGCAGTGTGCAGATTTTTATATTAAGCAGGGGAAGAATGTTTACATAGGATAATCCAATGAGGTCGGGAACATGATCACTGTTAAGGAACTATAGAGGGTGTTAAATAAGCGACAGTGTCTCAAAGCAGGGGCAGATGAAATTTGCCTAGAAATTGTGAAGTGTAGAGCGAAGGCAGGGATGAAATGTTTACTTAGGTCTGCGTACGAATAGGCAATGGAGAGAGCAATTGTTTCACGACAAAAGGAGGAGTACAACAGGGCAGCTCTTTGTCACCCTTACTGTTCATTGTTGTAATGGACGACATCTTGAAGAAACTTAAAGAAGAATTGCATGGAAATGACACCAAAGCCCTGGTATTCGCGGAAAATGTTGGGGTGAAAGTGCAGAATAGGTGCAAAATAAAATCTAGATATTTGGAACAAGTTGTTTGAGGAATATGGGCTTAAAATTAGTCAGAATAAGACTGTGGCTATGGCAAAAGGATCAGGGTGTACTGGTACAAGCATCTACCTGTACAACCATCTATTCAAAATGTTGACCAATTCAAATATCTTGGCAGCACTTTGAGTTTGGACAATAGCAGTAAATGTGAGATAACCAACAGAACAAATAATGCAGCTATCTTCTACAACCAAGTCAGAATACTACTGTGGGATAACAAAGTACCTATACTGTGTAAACATATATTATTTAAAACATACTACATACCCATACTGACTTACGCACTTGAAACATGTACCCTTTCTAAGAGAGATAACAGTAGACTTCAGGCATCCGAAATTAAGTTTGTGCGTACCATGCTTCAGAGGACAAGAAATGAAATAAATCGTGCAGAAGCAGGTATTAACACCACTGTAATGGAGACCTTACGGAGGTCTCGTCTGAGGTCGTATGGACATATCAAACGGATGAAAGATGAAAAAAAGGCAAAGGCATACTTCAATCTGAACATCAAAGGAAGAAGATGTGTTGGATGACCTAAAAGGAAATGGATAGATCGGATTAAGGGTGACTTGGCAGACAAAGGGCTGGATTGGGAGAACACCCATGAAGACCAACTATTCATGGATATAAAGAAATGGAGAGGACTCGTTCACAACACCCGGGAGACTGAAGCTGTTTAAGATGATGATGATGATGAATCGAATTTGCATGTGATTTAGGAAATGTAACTTACCCACTGACTAGACAAAAGCAGTAGCCTAATTGCTCCAATTTATAAACAAGGTAACAGAAAGGCTTGCAACAATAGGCCTATTATTATTTTGATAAGTGTCCCAGACAAAGAGTATTGAGGCGTTGTAGAAAGGAGAGGATGATCATTGGCCGAGAGTAAGATGGGTGGAAACAATGTGGCTTTAGACTACAGCGAGGATGTCAAGGTCAAGATTTAGTATACACCAAGTTATTGAGAAATGCTGCGAGAGGAATAGACTGTTCCTTGTGAAAATCTAAAGGCGTTCGATAGGGAACCAAAGCATAAGATGCTGAGCATCCTGAGGGATTATGGTATCGAGGGAAGGCTGCTACAGACAATCAAAAGTATTTTTATGTTGATTATAATTAGGTTGTAGTGAAAGTTAATAACGTTTAAAAGTTATTCTGGAGAGAGGCAAGGCTATAATCTTTCACCGTTACTGCTTATTTTATGTATAGATCTTTTCCTGAAGGGCTTAAACTGGCTGGGTGGGATTCAGTTACGTGGTAACCAGACAAGCAGTGTGGCTTATACGGTTGGTTCATCAGTTTAGGGGCTGTGACAACGCGTTCATGTAGCCCCATGTACTTTGGGTGTGTGTAGAATCTGTCTGATAACCGGTGTTAATTGTGATGGCTGTATTAGTGTGTGTTATCTGTTTTCAATTCAAGTGAGGACTGCAGACATTGAATTTTTTCAAGTAGTTCATACTTTTGCCGCCAAACGCCACCGCCAACGACTACTAGTTCAGAACTTGATTACCAGACGCCACCGCATTCGGCTCCTGGCGACGATCGTCGGAACCTAAGAGCGTTTGTCGAATGTTTAACCTATATTATAATTTATCTTCACACAGGTGTAATTAGTGGAAGGTTCTTTAACTTGCCATTAATCTATGACATGGGACCGCCGGCTTTACTTTCCCTCCCAAGGAAGGCATACTGAGGGATTTTTAACGCTCTTAAAAAATCCGACGACTTCGGCCGGGACATAGAAGCTCAGCATGCTACCAACTACGCCACTGAAGCCGCTTGTGTCTTATACGAATGACGTGGTTATAATGACAGATCCCGTCGAAAGCTTACAAGCCAACATGGTACAACTTGAACAGAAATTTAGGGAATATGTTATGAAAATCAACATTTAAAAACGGCGATGGTGGCAGTGAAGAAACCCAAGAAAATATTTTGTTATAGATAGGAGGAACTAAATTGGAGCACGTGAACCATTTTAAGTAGCCTACTTGGGCTGTGTATTCTCTCATGATGGTAGTATAAAGGCTGAGAAATCAACACGTTAGGTGAGGATGTTCGAGAGAAGACCACCGAGGAAGTTAGTCATTATTGTTTTAAGGGGCGGAACAGCGAGGTTATCTGACCCTTTTCCCCCCTAGAAGGTTATTGAACTCGAATGTAGAGGGTGAGAGAAAGCAGAGGTAGATTTAGGAGGCGATGTTTAGATTCATGGATTAATATTTTCAAAATTAGAGATGTAGTATCAGGGGAGGCCGCATTGCTAACTGCTAATAGGGAATCATGGAAGCGACTCGTTTGCAAAAAGAGGCTTGCTGACTAGACTCGACGCTGAATGGCAAATATCTCAACCACGTCTGTTAGTCTACAAATGCACGGTGTTAGGAAGGAAGAGAGTAGTAGGAGGTCTGTATAAACTTGAATGAACTCGCTTTGATTGTGAAATGCTGCATTAATTACACAGGCTATTTCATTTAATTAATGAGAGGAACTCCTCAAAGAGAACGAAAAGCTTAACAACTTGTGGGGTAGAAGTTGAATGAAGTGAAATGCAATCTATCGTCTAACATCACAGCACCAACTTAGAATACTCAATTCAAATGAAATTACAGTCATGTCTAGAAGAGGCTCGTATTAGGCTAATGAATGCGTCCCGTCTATGTTGCTGAAACAATGATTTTCCTTATCTACGCAAATAGTTCCCAGCTTCCTGCCCAGTGTTCCGAGCACTAATGGTTTTTTAGTAGATCTACTGATTTTTTAAAATACATTTCTTTTGTTCTTCTGGCCGCCTTATGGTAGTGGATAGCGTGTTGACTGCCACCACTGAAGTGCGACTTCGATTCCTGGCTCTGTCAATAATTTTAATGTCGTGGCATGATCTGGTACATGGTGTCCCAGTATCGTGACAACAGATGGGAACCTGCCAGATGTGACAGGAGGAGGGTAGGTTCACCTTACTGCATGTTAACTTCGACTTAGGATGTCTGGTTAGTGATCCCTTCACATAGCCTGGGGCTCTGATCGGGTCGCTTACATCCCATGTGGATATGACATTCATGTTTATTATTGTTATTATTATTATATTCAAAAGATCTGTGCCACGGCGTCACCTCATCCGGGATAAATACAAAGTTTAAGCCAAAAATTGCAAATGTTTAGACAGAACTGGCTTGGAGCTTACAAGTTGACATGTTAGGACTCAAACAGAAATGTAGGGAATATGGTCCAAAATTCAGCATTTCAGAAACAAATGTGAGTTAGAGAAGGTTCGAGTCTCTCAGGATGATATGATAGTGAAATAAATAGAGTCAAGGTGTAGAAAAGCCAATGCAGTGAGTTCTCAGTTGCGATCTACCGTATTCTGCAAGAAAGAGTGACGAAACTCTCTCTACATCGCTCAGTATTTAGACCGACCTTGCTTTTGGGAGTGAGCGTTGAGTGGCTTCTGAATATCTCATACATACGCATGAATGATTGCTGGAACAAATAGATGGGAGCAATGGCAGGAACCTTCCTAGTAATCTATACTAATATAATAAAGCTGAAGAGTTTGTGTGTTTAAACGCGCGAATCTCTGGAACTACCACTTGGATTCAAAAAATTCTTTTTGTATATGATAGCCTGATCCAAGAGGAATAGTTTAGGTTATGTTAAATTTCGGACAGACCACTCCATTCCCCGCATTTAGGCCCTTTTGCACAAGTCTACACCATTTCACCGATTTAATAACTTGACGGACATATTGTCGCTAGGCGACAACGACTAACACTGTATCATGATAGTCAACGCCGCACCATTGATGGGCAGGTTGTTACTAGGCAACAACGATTTACTCTGTATCATGATAGTCCGGTAAAATTTGCTGAAGGACACATGGGAAAACCGATTGACAATCAAGGATTGTATTGGACTGTAGTATTCTCTATGCTATCGTATGCACAGTTAATATTTCATTTGTGGGGCTTGGACATCGTGGTCATGTTGCCCCGTGTACATGGGTGTGTGTGTAGAATTTATGTGATAACCTGCGTTATTGTTATTGTTGCACTAGCATGTGTAAATCTATACTAATATAATAAAGCTAAAGAGTTTGTGTGTTTGTGTGTTTATGTGTTTAAACGCGCTAATCTCTGGAACTACCAGTCCGATTCGAAAAAATCTCTTTTTATATTATAGCCTGATTCAAGAGGAATAGTTCAGGCTATGTAGTATTATGCTACACCTCTCAGGTAACCTTCAAGATTGATTTTTGTTCAGTAAGTCGGTAGAACAAGTGCTCCCGAACAGCTCTATCCGCATGCGCTGGCGTTATGGTTAGTGATTCGTACACCGTTTCACCTATCTGAACCAAAATTTGTATACTTACCCTTTGGAACCCTGCGAGTAACACAGTCTGCATGAAATTTCGGACAGACCACTCCATTCCCTGCATTTAGGCCCTTTGGCACACATCTACACCGTTTCACCGATCTGAACGGCAATGTGTATACTTACCCTTTGGAACCCTGCGAGTAGCACTGTCTGCATGAAATTTTGGACAGACCTGTCCATTCCCTGCATTTAGACCCTTCATCACAAATCCACACCATTTCTCTTAATTGCACCAAATTTTACATACACTTTGAAACCCTGCTGATAACACTGTTCACTTGATATTTTGGACAACGCTCCCCATTCCCTACATTTAGAATAACAGACAAAATGAACTTGAAAACCTCGCATTAACCCTTTATACGTCTTTGGGATACTATCTTCCCACCATGTATTTATAGAACGGTGTTAGCAAGAGAATCTTCCCACCTCATGCATTTCAAGCAGTTCCACATGCACCGACAAGCTATATGCAGAGAAATATTGAAAACCCATTAATTTGATGTATACTGTCATCAGAAATCAAAGGTGGGAAGCATATATCCCAGTGGTCTCCACAGTGCACGTGCTCGCCTGTTCGGTTGTGTTGAGTGAATGAAATGCATTGTTTTACAGAAGAAGGTGTTTTTATTGAAGATAAGAGATTTGTAAACGTTGGTATATAACTGAAATACAATGGTTTTGGTCACTTGAGTGAATATATTTCAGCTAGAATGGAAATAATTATCCTGCTCAGGGTGTTTGCCATATAATAGAAGATTTTTAAAATGAATGTTCTGTGTTTTTAGTAAATACTATTTTGAAATTATTGAATTATATTCGAATATACTAACTTTTAACATTCCAAAATCACTATTATATTTTTTGTGCAGTTTTCAGCAAAGATGATATAGGTCACTGACCTTGTGTTGCGTGGCAGTTACGTTATTTTTTTTTAAACATTATAGAGCGTGATGGGTGTTCTTAATATATTATATCCTGTTAAATAAACCTCATTATTGAGTGATAAACACAGTATCATCATAATTTGGAGGTGGAAAATTATTACCCCATTGCTCATTTAAGAAAACATACTGTCGGGTATGGGCAGTGGGATAATAATTTCCCACCCCATATTTCATAAAATAGAATCCACACCCATAAAATTGTTGCATATTCCTACTCATCTATCACCCCCAATTACAAATGTGCAAAAAAAAAACAGTCTTTTGCCCTATAAAGGGTTAAAGCCCTAGAACCATTCATGTCCGTAGTAGTGTAACTGTAAGAGTATTTGAATAAGTCTGTTGTTGACGGGCAATTCGGGCTGCATCACGTCACCCCTACCAGTGTTCTGGTGGAGAATTGCGAAAATAGTTATATCTTGCGCTGCTTATAAATTGCAGTCACGGGGAGTAATTAGTGCAAAAAGATTTCTTAGGCCCCTTTAAACAGTTATCATTATGACAATATTATGCCTCTGTATAAGTGCAATGGTGTTGGTGCAGTATATTAAGGTTATCAGCTGCAATACGCGTTGGTGCTTTCAAATTTACCTTCATTTATTTCGAAACTTATCGTTAAGCGCTTTGTGGCGATAAATGATACTATTGCTACCTCAGTTGCTCGGGCAGCCGAAGTTTGCCAAAAAGTTCGGATTATTTTCCTACGGCGCTATGCGACAAAAGACGACTCTATTGGTCTCGACGTTTTTAACAGCCAATGAAAAAAGGAAGGAAGGTAGTTTAACGTGACCGTTAATCTTGAGATCATGAGCCACGGGACCTCCTTTTTACGTGGAATCCGAACCACAGGACATGGCATTTCACTTCGAAAATCTCACATGCATTGACCGGGAATCGAACCCGGACCGCCTTGGTGAGATGCATACAGCTAGACCGCTGAGCCACCACGCCCCCTAACAGCCAATGAGATATAGGCCCTAGGCAGTGTCTTTTGTTTCACTTACTCCTCCTTTTTTTTTTGTAAATTTGTTTGTATATTACATGTGTCAGCGCTGTAGTTAGTAAATAGCTGTTTCCCTATTCATAATTATCATTACGGGATATTGACCTGAATGTTACGTCCATTATACTGTACTACTTATCACCCCACCACCACCACCACATCCACCACCACAAAAAGATATATTTTAAAAATATTGGTTTCTGTTAGTTTAAGTATCATGTGCCAGTTCTGTAGTAGTATTCATTATCATCCATAAAACAAATAAATCCACCGGGCGAAGCCGGGCACTATTGCTAGTACGGTATAAAGCTCAATGTTGGTTTGTCTGTTATTTATACAAATCTACACCGTTTCACCGATCTGAACCAACATTTGTATACTTACCCTTTGGAACCCTGCGAGTAACACTGATTACATGAAATTTCGGACAGACCACTCCATTCCCTGCATTTAGGCCCTTTGGCACAAATCTACACCGTTTCACCGATCTGAACCTAAATGAGTATTCTTACTCTTTGGAAACCTGCGAGTAACACTGTATACGTGAAATTTCGGACATATCACTCCATTCCCTGCATTTAGGCCCTTTGACACAAGTCTACATCGTTTCACCGATCTTAACCACACTAATGTACTTACCCTTCGAAACCCAGCGGGTAGCACTATCCACTTGATATTTTGAACAGCTCTCTCCATTCCCTACATTTAGAAAAACAGACAAAATGAACTTGAAAACTACGTTTTAAGGTCCTAGAACCATTCATGTCCGTATAGTGTAACTGTAAGAATATTTTAATAAGTCAATTGTTGGCTGGCAATGCGAGCTGCATCACGTCGCCCCTACGAGAATTGCGAAAATAGTTACAACTTGCGCTGCTTATAAATTGAAGTCACTGGGAGTAATTATTGCATGAAGATTTCTTAGGCCCCGTAAAACAGTTATCATCATGAATATATTATGCCTCTGTATAAGTGCGATAGTGTTGGTGCAGTACATAGAGGTAATCAGCTGCAATAAGCATTGGTGCTTTCAAATTTACTTTCATTTATTCAGATCCTTGTCCTTGAGCGGTATGTGGCGATAAATTTAAGTATTTAAGTATTATATGCCAGTTCTGTAGTAGTATTCATTATCATCCATAAAACAAACAAATCCACCGGGCGAAGCCGGGCACTATTGCTAGTGAAAAGATAAAACTACGTTAGAAATGAAGACGTTAGATGAAGCTTCTCGTATGAGCCGACTCAAATGATGGGGTCATGTGATAAGAATGGAGGAGGAGAGGCGTATCTTTGCCAAGTAAGAATAAAAATATCCCAGTGTCAGAGCACCGGCCCACAAACCCGGAGGTCGCGGGTTCTAGTCCCTCTTGGGACAGACATTTTAATTCTCTTAACTCCCATTTATATGGCTTACACTATATGTACATCACACGACCTAAAGCTTTCATTTCTGATTATTGCGGTCATGAGTTCCCAATCTCGTGTAGATCTTTTGGATCTCACTGAAACAGCTCCCTTTGTCTTTTTCTCTTGGAGAAAAATGAAAATGATTACTATTATTATTTTTACTATTAATATATCTGACGGGGCTCGAGGATCGGAGCTCCTCCTAAGAAATTGCTGGGCCGCGCTCTTGAGAAACTTTGAGAAACATAGATCTATTAATTCTGTCCACGATGTTCTACGTCAACAAAAACCAAAGATGAACAGGTCACGTACTTATCTCGCTGTTATTCTAACCGTTCAGCTCTTCACAACACTACTATAAGCGACCGCTCCATTCGAACGAAAGGTTGCCAGGCCATTTGGTAGATAAGACCTCTTTTCTCTTTCTTTGGCCTGCAGCTAAAGCCCCAGATACTGCCAATACCATCTCGGAGCAAAGTGGACACGTGACAAGTACAGACAAGCTATCGATCAATTGGCTGTGATCAACACCTACTTCCAACTTCAACACAATGTCCGCTGAAATCAAAACAGCACCCATTTACTTACTTTATTACTTTCAGCTAGAGCATACGAAGTTTTACTTTTTCAATGCTGAACCTATTACTTATTCAGAGTTCATTCTGCCAATTAGGTAGTCAGCTCGGAGGCTGGTCGGATCCTCAAAACGTACCGCCGTAGGTTATGTGGGTGGATATCCAAGGCAGTACTATAATGAGGCGTACTGCATTAAGAGAAAAAAATGCAAGAAAACATACGCTCTTCAGTATTCAGGATGAACATGATGGTCTTAAGGGGCAAGTTTGTCAGTTGAAAATCATTAGAGATAAGATGGCGTCATTAACACGTAGATGCACGGCTTTGTTTTGTGAGTAGTGAAAGCGCAAAATTAGATAACTTGGACAGTAAGCGATAGTTTTGTGAGTAGCACCGAAATCATGACTGTTTTTTAAGGTATAATAACACCTTTTTTTTTCAATTAGAAGTATGTTGTGATCGTTGCTTCACGTCCGTAGGTGAAACCTTAAATTACCCTACACGTGACCCCTGGTTGGTGCTAAGAAAGCAACACTGATAAGATGTCGCCGTACTGCCCCATGGGGCCTCACGGCCATGACAGTAAAATTGATACAAAAAGTCCTTGTAAGGACTCGGCATTCAATACCAGGACCCTGGGCCCTCAGCTAACGATCTGTCAACTTAACATTGAGGGAATCAGTAGAGCTAAGTGCGAGTATTTATCTAAGATACTTAGGGACCATTTTGTAGATGTATTGGCACTACAAGAAACACACACTGAAGATGGTACTCAGCTGTCAAACAGGGGGAAAATTCCTGGATACAAAATAGCGACGGAACTTCATCATCCAAAATATGGCATTGCCATCTATGTAAAGAGTGACATTGAAGACTATACGGTCTTGCCTTCTGATATATGCCCAAATGCTTACTCAGCTTCTATCAGGATTCAGGGTGTTACCATCACGAACATCTATAAGCCCCCATCAGTCCGCTGGACAGATCAAATTGCACTAGTTTCTGCAGAAGATAGTATAATACTTGGCGATTTCAACAGCCAACATACTTCCTGGGGGTATGTGAAAAATGATGATAATGGTGACAAGTTATTTGAATGGATAGATGTAAATAATCTCACACTGATATATGATGCTAAAGATCGAGGAACCTTCCATTCTGCTCGATGGAACCAAGATTACTCTCCTGATCTATGTTTTGTCTCCAATAGCCTAATGATACCAACACCACGAATACAAAGGCACGTTCTGAATGACTTTCCGCGTAGTCAGCATAGACCAATAATTTATAATATTGGTATTAATATCCCTGTTATTAGATCTACACCCCACCCTCGATGGAACTTCCAGAAAGCTGACTGGGATTTGTTCGCCAGTTACACTGATGCCAACATTAGATGGGCGCAACCAGTCCCTGAGAACTATGACCGGTTTGTTGGATTAATCAAATCTGCTGCTAAACGAAGCATTCCTAGAGGTTTCCGTAAAGATTATGTCCCTGGATGGAATGAAGAAACAACGCGCTTATGCAATGAATTTGAACGGAACAGTAGTCATGAGGAGGCTGTTGAATTACTAACATCCTTGGACAATGCTAGAAGAGAGAAATGGTACAGGACTGTTGAAAACTTGAATTTCACCCACTCAAGCAGGAAAGCATGGTCACTAATACGAAAACTGGATTCAACATCCTTACCCACAAGAAAGCATTCCGCTATCAACGTAGAATCCATAGCTGACCACCTTATTTCTACATCCAGGACAGAGAGAGACAAGAGGTTTAGCAGACAGGTCCGACTGGAATTCAACAAGTTAAAACGTGAAGTCCAACCTAACTTGTTTTATTCACGACCATTCTCATTAGAAGAGATACAACATGGTTTGGATGCCCTCCAGTCTGGAAAAGCAGCGGGATTTGATGGTGTGTATCCGGAGTTTCTCAAGAAATGTGGTCCAGCTACCAAACGATGGCTTGCAAACTTTTTCAGTTCCATTCTACAATCAGGACGTCTTCCACCGTCTTTCAAGAAGACCAAAATAATTGCAGTACTGAAGCCAGGAAAAGATCCAAAGCTACCCCAAAGTTACAGGCCAATTGCCTTACTCAGTGTCACCTACAAATTACTTGAAAGACTGTTACTGAATAGAATTGCTCCTGCAATTGAGCAAGAGATTCCTGTTGAACAAGCTGGATTCCGCCCAAAACGAGACTGCTCTGATCAAGTCCTTGCCTTAACTACATATCTAGAAATTGGCTTTGAGAAGAAACTTAAAAGTGTTTCTGCCTTTCTGGACCTCTCAGCGGCGTACGATACTGTCTGGAGAAAAGGACTTCTCCTCAAACTCATAAAGTCAGTCCCTTGTCTTAAAACAGTGACTCTCATCAGCAACATGTTAAGTAATAGACTATTCCAAGTTCACAATGAAAGTGCCAGAAGCAGGTTCCATACACTCAATAATGGTCTACCTCAGGGTTCAGTTTTATCCCCTATGCTATTTAACTTATACATTCATGATCTGCCAGAAACGGTATCCCGTAAATTCATCTATGCGGACGATATAAATCTTACAGTCCAGTGCACCACTTTTGATGAAGCAGAGGATTTACTGAGTGAAGACCTTAAGAAGATGAATGTTTATTTCAAAAAGTGGCGGCTTCAACCAAGTCCTTCTAAATCTGAGGTAACCACATTTCACCTTAACAACCTTCAGGCGAACTACCAACCTAGAGTGAAGTTCGGGAACCAATATCTGAAGTACAACAGCTCCCCTAAGTACTTAGGAGTGATATTGGACAGGGCATTAACTTTCAGACAGCATATTGCAAAAACAGCAGCAAAATTAAAAAGCCGTAATAACTTACTAAGTAGGTTAGCTGGAACATCATGGGGCGCTGATGCCAACACACTCAGGACTACTGCTTTGGCTGTCGTTTACTCTCCAGCTGAATACTGTGCAAGTGTATGGTTGAACAGCTCACATTGCCAACTGGTTGATATTCAACTCCGGCAGACAATGCGGATTATCTCTGGCACTCTACATTGCACTCCCTCACAGTGGCTACCTGTACTGTGTAATATTGTTCCTCCTCACATCAGGAGACAGCAAGTTCTTTCCCGCCTGTGGCACAGAATTATGAATAATGAAGTTGTCATTTAGACTTTCACGGCCCGTGTTATTATTCATAATGTTGAATTTTGGGCTTATGCCGTGTTTTATTATATTGCAATTCGACGCGTTTCGAAAGAAACCATGTCTTTCATCGTCAGGAATAATCTGGAATACGACAATGTTGCTAAGAGAAAGCAACGAAGAACATATAGAAGGTGCCCAAAGATGGACGCCATTATAGCCCCATGTTAGGGACAACGGAAAGCAGCAGTGAATTACTTTCTCAGGGTTCTGATAATAGGTAGCCAGGATTCACTGAGATTGTAGCCGGTGTCGCGGTTGAAATTATCTGGGTGTTTACGTATTTCAACCGCCTCCCTGATGATTCTGGGACGATATTGCTTTATACGGGCAAGAACATCCACCCCTTGGAACATGACATCATGGCCAGGTGTTAAAGCATGATCGGCAACAGCTGATTTATCAGGTTGAATGAGCCTGATACATCTATTATGTTCCTTAATGCGAGTGCATATTGTTCTCGAAGTCTGCCCGATGTAAACCTTGCCACAAGTACAGGGAACTCTGTAGATACCCGGTTGTTGCAATTTAGGCAAACTGTCCTTAGTTGGTCGCAGGAGTTGCCTAATCTTAACAGAATGGACTTTTTCCTGAAGACATCACAAGACTTTTTTATCACTGCATGACCTCCTCCTACTTTCTATGGAATGGGAATTTTTATGAGCAGACTGATGGTGTGGCCATGGGTAGTCCTCTCTCTCCTGTTGTGGCTAATTTCTTCATGGAGAACTTTGAAGAGAAAGCTTTGTCGTCGGCTCCTTTCAAACCGAAGATCTGGTGGCGTTATGTGGATGACACGTTCGTTGTTTGGACGGAAGGTGAGGAAAATCTTAGCCATTTCCTGGATCACCTTAATCTCCAGCACCCTTCTATTTGTTTCACCATGGAAAAGGAATCTGACGGCAAAATACCTTTTTTAGATGTTCTCGTCACCAAGAAAGAGGATGGATCTTTAGGACACAGCGTTTTTCGTAAGCCAACACACACCAATAGATATCTCCACGCAAGTTCTCACCATCACCCTGCCCAGAAACATGGTATCCTTACAACTCTAACTACCAGGGCTAGGAGGATTTGTGAAGTGTCTTCTTTACAAGAAGAAATGAACACCCTGCGAACCACCTTTGAGAGCAACGGTTATAGCAAGGCTTTGATTTCTACGGTTCTGAAACCAACAAATAATAATAGGACGTCAGTTGAGAAAAGAGATGTAAGAGGAACTGCTTACCTTCCGTACATACATAACACAACGGATCGTATTGCTAAAATCCTACGTCGATACAACATACGGACTGTATTTGGAACTTCTGTTAAGATTAGGCAACTCCTGCGACCAACTAAGGACAGTTTGCCTAAATTGCAACAACCGGGTATCTACAGAGTTCCCTGTACTTGTGGCAAGGTTTACATCGGGCAGACTTCGAGAACAATATGCACTCGCATTAAGGAACATAATAGATGTATCAGGCTCATTCAACCTGATAAATCAGCTGTTGCCGATCATGCTTTAACACCTGGCCATGATGTCATGTTCCAAGGGGTGGATGTTCTTGCCCGTATAAAGCAATATCGTCCCAGAATCATCAGGGAGGCGGTTGAAATACGTAAACACCCAGATAATTTCAACCGCGACACCGGCTACAATCTCAGTGAATCCTGGCTACCTATTATCAGAACCCTGAGAAAGTAATTCACTGCTGCTTTCCGTTGTCCCTAACATGGGGCTATAATGGCGTCCATCTTTGGGCACCTTCTATATGTTCTTCGTTGCTTTCTCTTAGCAACATTGTCGTATTCCAGATTATTCCTGACGATGAAAGACATGGTTTCTTTCGAAACGCGTCGAATTGCAATATAATAAAACACGGCATAAGCCCAAAATTCAACATTATGAATAATAATGAAGTTCTCCCAATCCACCAAGACGTCAATCAACCTTCCACATCCAGGTTGAAATCACGGAAACCAGCCTACAAGACGGCTATGGAACTTACTTCAGCTCCATTCAACCCCCGAAATACATGGAAAGTTGAATGGTCTACCTCTCCACCTCGTGGCCTAATTGAAGTACTTGATCCTACCATCAAACTACCTGGATTCCATCTCCTTCGAGCTGTCTGGTCCCGTCTGAACAGAATTCGATGTGGCACTGCTCGAACTAGATCAGCCTTACATCAGTGGGGTTGGGTAGACTCGCCTCTTTGTGATTGTGGATATGAAGTGCAAACCATCAAGCATGTCGTGCAGGAATGCCCTCTATATATGTACTCTGGGAACTTAGAAGAGCTCCATGCAGCCACTCCACAAGCCCTTGAATGGATTCAAGACCTGGCAGCCCATATATGAAGGGTCCTAATGCTGTAAATTGTTTACTTGAAAATTTATATTTATTAATTACAGTACTGTCTTGTAAGCATCATACGCTAAATAAATAAAGCACTTTTCATTCCACAACCTGCAACATAGTGCAAGAGCAGGTCTTCTCTTCAATACAAAAATAGACAAAAGTAATGGTTGTGAGAAATCATGTTTTACACCTGACTGTAGCTGGGACTACACTGGAACAAATTCACCATGTGAAAAATCTTGGATGCATACTTGATCATAATTATTGCTATCGAAATTAGATCCCGCATTGAGCAGGCAAGAGCTACATTCAAGAAAATGAATAAACTAATGTGCAACAGAGACTTTAATATTGCTCTTCGTCACCTTTTTTTCTCTATCTCGCTGTTTGGTGCTGAAGAACGACCCTCACAGAGAACACCAGCAAAACACTTCAAGCCTTCGAGATGTGGTGCTATAGTAGGGTTGCCATATCTAGCTTGGACCTCGTCGGGACACTCTGAGATGGGGGTGTAGAAATGAAGTAAAATAAATATTTCATGTAATTACTTTTTATTTAGAACTCAATTACATGGAACTTGTTGCGGCAGAAGTAGTTGGTGCACCATATTTTTCGGAAGTTTTCACCTTTTTCAGCAAATCTTTTTTCCTCTTAACGTATTTATAGAACTCCATGCAAGTCAGCTTGTAGTTAAACTGTGAGATTTTCGAAGTGAAATGCAATGTCCTGTGGTTCGGATTCCAGGTAAAAAGGAAGTCCCGTGGCTCATGATCGCATGATTAACGGTCACGTAAAACTAAAAGCTTCCTTCCTTAGCTTCCTTTTGTACGTAACACTGAACTGCGTGAACGCCTTCGCAAAGAACTAGAGGTCTTGCATAACATCAAAAAGACAAAACTTTAATACTTTGGCCATATTCGCGGAAGATAAATATAAACTCCTTCAGATTATTGAAGGAAACATTGATGGCATGAGAGGCCGAGGAAGGAGGAGAATATCTTGGCTAAAGAACCTACGCGAATGTTATGGAATCAATCATCCTGGAATCAACACTTCTGCACTATTCCGAGTCGCTAAAATAAGCAAGAAATCGCTTAAAAAAAAAAAAACATCCAATGAGGATATGGCACAAGAAGATGATTCGACAATCGCCATCCTGCAAGAAGATATTACTGAATTATGTTCATAATATTGACTTTTATAGTATCATGTCCATTGGCGCAGAATTTCTTTAACATGTGCTCTTAATTCAATCATTATGTCTATAAAATTGTAACATTTATAGAGTCATTATTGTAAAACTGTTTAAGTGAGAATGGGTTAGGGCCAACATTCTAAATTTACAAATATTTAATATTGACTAAAAGACTTGCTCTTTTTTGAAATTCTGATTTTTATTTTTCCGTAATTTTGTTTGTGATAATTATTAGTTTTATTTAATTTCTAGCCTAATTTCATTTATGAAAAAATAGGCTTATGAGATCATCTTTTGCCCCCCCCCATAAAACCGAAATGGCTGGAATGATTTCAATGAAACTCGGTAAGGCCATAGTACTAATTTTCCGACCCCGACCGTGCGCTTCAAATTTTATTACGGCTCACCAATCCAACATGGCGGCTGTGCGAAATATTTCACCGGCATTCTGTATCTCCAAACTACTACCGATATCACCCTGAAATTTTGTACGGTGATAAGGGTGCCACTGAAATTCATCTCCGTTAAGTACAAAACGGGCATGGCGCCCAAGCGTAGTTGAAACATTTAAATATACCTTTCTCGCGATTTAATTATCCGAACGCCGTGAAACTTGGTACAGCAAATGTGTATACACATTGCAATACACTGTCATCTAAGTTTGTTCAATTGTTTACACAACCTCAATATGGCGGCTGTGCGAAATTTTAAAATTAAGTTTTTATTTCTTGTGTCCTAATCATGCGATCGGAGTCAACGTTTGAATAATGAACCTATACAATAATCGTCATCTAATAGTACATAACTCTATGGCCTAGGTATATAAAAATCCAACATGACCTGACCTGACCCATGCATTCGATGCCGGCATAGCCGGCTTCGATGCAGACTGTTGTAGCCTATCAGCCCGAGGATTTTCGACCAACTGCAACTGTGTTAGGGTGATTGGGTGATTACATTGAAAGCAAATTGGCCAGAATATGACCTATGATCGTGAAATACAGAATGTGGAAAGGATAGTACAGATGAATTGTTCTGAGAAAATCTGAAATTAGAGATGAAATCGGAAATAGTAAGAGAAGAAAAGGCGTGCTATAGTGGCGACTTTGGTATGAAGAGGAAACTCATTCTATAGGCTAATAAGGCGGGGGCGCTTATGACGGCTCCCCCTGGCTTGGTAATCACCCACTCTGTTTATGAGTGGGGTTGTACTTAGTGTAGCTGTTCTGTAGGGTTTAACTGCATGTCCGTGAATTCTTTCACTGATGGTCGGTAGACCGTATTCATTATGCATGTAGTTAAGCGTTGCGCACGTACCAGGAAGGCTCCCGATATCGTGCGCAGCGCCTTGTTCTGGACGATCAGAAGCTTAATGATAGTAGAGGGGGCAGCATATCCCCACGCTGGGCTGGCATATTCCATAACTGGACGCACAATTGTGCTGTAAGTCATCTAGTAAACTCGGGGACTTAAGTAAGGGCCAGAGTTTCGCTTGAGCCGCTTTCGCAAAGTTCGCGCGCTGAGTGACCTCAGCCACCATCTGAAATATTTAGACGGTTCTCAATATCTATTTATCTATGACGGCAATCGAAATGAAATTTTATATGTTGATAAAGGCTATCTATGAACATAAGTTCACCTATGGGACTTTCAATAACCTGGTGATCACAAATCCAACATGGCGACGACATGAAATTTAAATATTGAAATGGACGTTTCTCGCGACTTAACAATCCGAGCGCAGTGAAACTTGGTACGGTAAATGCGTATACACATTTTAATCCTCTGACATCTAATTTATTTCAATTGTTTTTATAAACGCAAGATTGCGGCTGTGCGAAATTTTAAAATTAATTTTTTATTCCTTGTGTCCTAATCATACGATTGAAGTTCGAATAATACACCTACGGAATAAGCTCCATCTAATAGCACATAACTCTATGGCCTACATATATACAAATCTATCATGGCGACCAGCCGAAATATTTAGACGGTTCTCGAAATCTACGAATCTATTGCAGCAATCAAACTGAAATTTTGTATGTTGGTAGAGGCAATTAACATAGGTAGGATATATGAAAATCGGCTGTTCAGTTCTTGGTCTTTTCATATTTAGGTGTCCATCTCAAAATATTTAATTCCGTTCTAAATGTTGAATACTTTAATCTGTGTTGAGGGGCAGATAACCTCGTAGTTCCGCCCCTAACTAATTCAAAAACTGTCCGAGATCTGAATGTTTCGTGGTCCTAAAAAAAAGTACTAGTCTCCGAATACTGTGTTTGAAATTATGTTTATTTCGGTCCATATGATGAGATGCAGTTTTTGTTGTCGTTAGAGACTTCATTCGACTGGTTTGATGCAGCACTCCATAACTCCCTGTCCTGAGCTAATAATTTTATCTCTGTATAGCTACCAAACCTTACATCCGAGGCGACTGGCTGCGTGGCTCAGCGGTAACGTTCTCGCCTTCTGTACCCTTGACTGCAGGATCGAATCCTGGCGCAGCCAGTTGGTATTTCAGGGTGTGGAAATGCGAGGGAACCGTATCAGTAGATTTACTGGCACGTTCAAGATCCCCTTCTGGTCAAAATTCCAGCACCCCGGCGTATCTAAAAGCCGCAGTTGTTAAAAGGGACGTAACAGCCGCTAACAGTATGCAAGCACTCAAATTATTTTGAACTCCATGGCTTCGTTTTGAGGTCGAGGCGGTTTCGGTGGCGTAGTTGGTAGCATGCTGAGTTTCTATACCCAAGATCTCGGATTCAAACCCGGCCGAAGTCGTCGGATGTTACAAATCTCTCAGTATTCCTTCCTTCGGAGGGGAAGTAGGCCGGCGGACCAATGTCATAGATTTATGGCATGTAAAAGAACCTTCCACTAATTACAATTAATTGTGTACAGCTAAATATGTAGGTTAGATTTGATTAACGCGCTATTAAGTTCCAACTTTCTACGCCAGGTGCCGGTTGCTGTTGCATCCAGTAGCCAAGTTCGCGGTTGGGCGTCGTTGACGGTAGCATTTGGTAGCAAAAGTAGGAAACACTTGAAATTGATCGTTTGAAGTCCTTCACTGAATCACAGATAACACACACTAATAAAGTCATCACAATTAACACCGTTTTTCAGACAGATTCATCACACACCACAAGTACACGGGGCTACATTACAGCGTTGTCGCAGCCCCTAAACTAAGGAACCAGCCGATCAA
This sequence comes from Meconema thalassinum, assembly GCA_946902985.2. Lineage (NCBI taxonomy): Eukaryota > Metazoa > Arthropoda > Insecta > Orthoptera > Tettigoniidae > Meconema > Meconema thalassinum. Next base: position 593,903,755 of record OX336388.2, on the reverse strand, counting down.
TTTTGACATACTGGAACTCAGGAGATGTATTCCATCCCCCCTCCCCCCCCCCCCCTGCTGCTTTTCAGAAGGCGGGAATAACTATAATTTAATAGTCATAACAGTATGGAGGCAACTATTTTGACCTTTATGGCTGAGTTTTGTAGGTCGAGATGTAGCCTAAAATTAATTATCTGACGCGTTCTTGTTATCACGGTCACAAATAAAGCGAAGAAGTTGTTATTAGTTAATTTTCGGGGCTTGGGACATTTGGGTTATCAGCCCCGTGTAGTTGGGTATCTCATAACATGTATTTCTGTGATGACCAGGGCCCGGATAATTATGTGCTTAACTTTTCAGAAATATGTATTTATTTATGTGCTTAAAAGTGGAAAATATGTGTTTAAGATTTCAAAATATATTCTTTAAATTTGTATCATATTTATGTCCTCCAGTTACTCGAAAAATAGTTGGAAGCTGCTTGAATATTCAGTCCACAGTGCAAATGTTCCGGCTTAACAGGCTGGGGCTTTTCTCAGTTTCCGATTCCTACTAAGAATTCCTGCAAATGCGCGATACGAAATCATATATGTGCTCTTTTCGAATTTCATTCTAGTGAGTAAAAAACAAAAACATTTACAATTTTAGGAAAATGTAACAAAATTGCCGTATTGATTAATAGATAATTAATTTAAATGCTCCGCCAATTAATACAAATTCTATTCAAATGTTGGTACATGTTTCGATATACGAAGTAGGGCTCGGAATATTCGCGTATTCGCATATTCGAATACCGAATAGTGCGAATACAGCGAATATTATTCGAATATTCGCAACCTCACGAATATTAAAAATGATAAATGAGGATGACGACTCAGAGAGCAAGACATCTAAAACACTAAAATCGACAATTTTTGGGGATCTTAAAAGACGATTTCACATTAGTGATGAAGAACCGACTACAGGTGTAAGTTTAACCCAATTAGCGTCTGCTGTAGATCCACGTTACAAAAATATTTTACACGAAAATGTACAAGACACGGAAAAGATTTGGATGGAAGTACAAGTGCAGATGCTTTCTTGCGATACTGGAGAAGATTCGGATGCTTCACAACCACAACAAACAGCCGGGTTGTCGGGATCGTCACTCTCGTCCAGCTTTGAAAGGGACCTAGACTTCATTTTCAAGCGTCCAAATACGTCCCCGCGCAAGAAAACTGTGGCCGAAGAGCTAAAAACTTGAGGAACGCCCGCGAAACTGTAGGTGACCATGGTGGAAGGCTAATGAAAAGGTATACCCCAGAATAAGTCAGTTGGCGAGAAAGTACTTAAGCATTCCCGCCACCTCCGTTCAATCAGAAATAAATTTTTCCTCGGGCGGCAATATTGTTATTGCCAAAAGAACAGGCCTTGATCCTGACAATGCTGACAAATTGATTTTTTGTACCAAAATAAGAAATTTTACGCGCGAAATAATGTTTGAGTTAAAAGCTTGTTGACACTGAAATTTCGGCAACCTTTTCTTATTTTTGTTTTTCTTTCAAGTACTCGTGTCGATAATGTTGTGCTTATGTTGATGGAAATGAGCATTTGCACGTCGCTAAGAGAAGACAAGAAGAGTTTCTTATTTTTCATATTTGGTTTTGTATAAAAGTTTGGCAATGTATCGTCGTTTACCTAAATATGGGTTAGCTTGTATTCTGTTTTCATCCCTGAATTAAATGATTGACATGTTATTGAAGGCTCAGTGGTCAAATAATTCTTGACATGCTACTTTTGTCTTATTTGGCCGAATTAACTTTATTTGCTGAGTACAAAAGTTGTACTTGTCTACATATCTCCAAATCACAGTGCGCGTTTTCTCTTAACGGTAACAGTACTGCTTATCAAGCCTCAATTTAATTTCTTATCTTTGTTAATCAAAACATTTAATTTCGAAATTCACTCATATAAAAAGACTGGCATACTAAACAATTTGCAAATGCATAACGTGTTCCGCAATACATTACAGTAGAAACCCAGTTAAGACGAGAAAAATTCGCATAATAACCGGAATAGCGTATTAACCGGGCGCGGCTGAAACGCACTCGTGAGGTTGAATTCATAGATAGAGGAATTCGAACGATACGAATTGAATATTCGTACGAAACAGTCAATCCAAATAATGAAAAACAATGGGCATACCTTACAAATGATTCGAATACAATATATTCGAATGTGCACGAATACGTTATTATTCGAATACGGCGATTCGAATACCCGAATAACAATGGTATTCGAATAATATTCGAACATTATTCGTGTATTCGCGAATAATTCGTGTCTCTCGAATATTCAAATAGTGCCAAATAATTCGAATCACAGTCCGTGCCCTAATACGAAGGTATCTTCTTCGGCTTTTATACAATATTAAAATTAAATAAAATGGATGGCCTTACAAATACGGTAATTTGATTAAATAAAGGTTGAAATATTTATGTATAAATTTCAAAAACACTCTAAAGATGCTGTTTCAAAACTCGTCAATGGAGTCGTGATGGAGGTTATGAATTTGAAAAAACTGACAGATGGAATTGAGACTTCCACTCTCGACATCTAGCAAATTTAAAGCAACGGCCTACAACGAGAATAGGAAATACAGAAAATATGTACCTATCAATAAATACTCCAGATTATGTATTTATTTATAAAAACGGCAAGAATATGTAAATAAATAGAAAATATTTAATTACAATATACCGCTTTCATTTTGTTTTAATGATGAGCAATACGCTGTAATTAGGAGGAAAGAAGAATGGTTCGATGCATCCTTGGCCCAAGGAAAACAGAAACAGACTATAACAGACCACGACCTAACAAGGAAATATACACCCATATGGAGAACATAATTCAAACCATGCACAAACGACGGATGTCATTTCTTGGGCATTTAAATAGAATGAATAATGACAGGCTAACAAAACGAATTTTTAATAAAATTTTAAAACATAAAGTTCAACCAGCGTGGTTTACACATACATTAAAAGATCTTAAGGAAGCCGACATTGACATTACAGATACATATAATAGGAATTTATTTCGGGACAAAATTCAAAAAGTGATCTTCAGTGAGGAACAAGAAAGACAACGAAAGCAGCCACGGAACATTGAACAGCTCCGAAAGCAGAGATCAGAGAGGATGAAGCGAATGTGGGCAGAGAAAAAGAAAATACGAACCTTACAGTAGTCGCATATGATGTGTAACATCTGACATGTTATTCGAATAATTCCATTTTACTTTCCCGCATTTTTTTAAAGAATGAACTCATAGTGCAACCTTGTGCCAGCAAACATGAAAGGATTCTCCAATGCATCTGCAGTAGTGACATATACCTGCAACTGTATGAGGGAGCAATTCACTGCCTACTTGATGCGAGCTGCGCTTTATACCGGCCAGTTAGTGAACCCATGCCAGCGGTGTTATTGAAAATGGCCTCTTATTGCCGATAAAGCGCACTGCCAAGTATAGGCGCGATAAAAAATTAGGTGTGTAGTAGGTATATCAAAAGCGTTTCTCCCAGTGATACGTTTAGACCAACCAAATAGCTTAATATGATAATAGTGGAAACTCCCACGAGAAACTGACGACACCGATTATGCGTGCCATCTAGCGGTTCGCGTAGACAACTACGAACTCGATTTCAATCGGCTGGCAAGTTTATCTGCACTTGTTAGAAGTGTAACTTTTGGGCTATATATGGGTGTTTTCGTTACAAAATACAAAGTGATTAAGTGATTAAGCTATTTGGACCAACGAAGTTTCAATTATTGTTAGTAGTCGGTGTTAATATACTGAATTCCTACGTTGTTTGGAGTGTTGGTTGATGCGATATAGCACTCGAGGTATCGAGTGCTTACATTAAATAAGAATACAGCAAAAGTATGAAGATTTAATAAATCGTAATTGTTTTCAGCAAATATGATATAATGAATATTTTCACACAAAATAACGACAATTTAAAGATGATTTATTGAAGCAATTTCTTTAATGGGGCCTCCAAACCTTGAGGTTAACCGTATGCGATTTACATTCCACATAGTCACATGGCTTACAGTACGTCGTTGTACCGATTTCCGCCACCGCGCGCGCTCATTGTTTCCGTCCCATCCACTTCCGTCCCATCCACTTCCGCCTCTTTTCCAAAATCACTTCCACAAAAATGTCCAGCTACCGAGTGCCACAAAAATATCCAGATACCGAGTGGAAAGATGTTACACATAAAAAAAAAAAGATACGTGGCAAGATTTGAAGTATTGATTTTAGGCGCTCTGTAATAGTGCTATTCGATTAAATAATAAATAAATAAAAATAAACACACAACTATCCGGGCCTTAGTGATGACTGCAGTAGTAGACATCTCTCCGTTATGTAACTACTAGCAGTATTGTCCGGCTTCGCCCGGTGGATTTATTTGTTTCATGGATGATAATGAATACTACTACATAACTGGAGCACTCAAGGATAAGGATCGGAATAAATGAAAGTAAAATTGAAAGCACCAACGCTTATTGCAGCTGATAACCTCAGTATACTGCACCAACACCATCGCCCTTATACAGAAGCATACTATTGTCATGATGATAACTGTTTTAAAGGTCCTAAGAAATAATTTTCCACTAATTACTCCCCGTGACTGCAATTTAAGCAGCTCGTAATTCTGCACCAGAACACTGGTAGGGGCAACGTTATGCAGCCCGCAATGCCAGGCAACAATAGACTTAGGTATTATTGAAGCTGTTCGCGAGCGCTTGCTCTTCCGACTTACTGAACAAAAATCTATGTATAAGGTTACCTGAGAGGCGTAGCCTTATGCTACATAGCCTAAACTATTCCTCTTGAATCAGGCTATCATATACAACAATAATGTTTTGAATCCGACTAGTAGTTGCAGAGATTAGCGCGTTTAAACACACAAACAAACTCTTCAGCTTTATTACATTAGTATAGATTCTCAATACAGTAACTGATCAATATTTGTTAGATCAATTACAAAACTTAACTGGCTGTTTATTTAATTGAATTGCATAGTACGATTATTCTACCACATTTAAAATTATTAGAATTGTATTGTTAAGTAAAGAGTGGGGGATGAAGTAACTTAAGTGTTTAGCAAGTTGTATATCACATTCAGTTATAGTTAAGTTGTCGTCTTCTTTATTTCTCTCACGACGATATACCTGGAACTTTTGAGCCTCTATAGAGCATATCTGATGGATATACCTCAACCATGTGTTATTCCTAACATCTTTACATCAACGCATGCAAGCTACGAGTTTCCCATGTGGTTTTGGAACATATACGAGCGCTGCTATGTAGGGCATGAATCGACCTTGCAACATGATTTTGCCTCCATGTCTCCGTTGCCATGTACAATTGCTTAGCTGTAAAAGTTTACTTTTGTATCTTGTCTATGGTTCATCTGAGACTGATGTTGCTCTGTGGATACTGTAGAAGTACTTCATGTTGGATTATGAAGATATCTTCGCATAAAGCAGGATTGTTGTCGTCTAAAGGCTATCTGAATTTCTTTTTGAAAGGATTGCGCACAAGGAGCTAATTTGGAAATTGTCAGCTGCATTGAGGCTTGACTTGGAACTGGAAATATTGTATGGGATGGCCAACTACGCATGCAATGAGAACCAGGTTTGAACTACATGATTGCTCAGGCAATAAATACTAATACCATTTAATTCCGAAGAGGTATTTTGACTTTCATAATACAAATTATACTCATGCACACGACTTGCTAATTCTTTTCTTTTATTTGTAACTTCCCTCACTCTGTGGTATTGCTGCCGTATATCAGAATATAATTTTACTTTGTTTCAGCATTCCTTTACTGTTTCACTTTCATTTATTAACAAATTAAATTCATACAGCATGTTTCAAAATTATAATATGATATCGATTTAATGCAGAATTGCCCCAACCCCCTTAGATTAAGAAACTCGTATTCCACTTCTTTTATTGATGAATATCAAGAAATAAGAGCTAGTCACATAGTGTCACCCAACAGTAGGGCTCGTAAACCGATATCATATTTCATAGTGCAAGCAGGAATATGCACACAATAGACAATACAGTTAGGGCTTATTATTTGAAGAGTGTATATATTTGTGCCAGTGATTCTGGAGGGGCTGTCAGATATTGAACTACGTTCACGCATTGTTATTAGGTATTCTAAAATAGAGAGTGAAAATATAAATAGGTTAGACAGTGAGGAGTGTGATATTTTGCAGAAGCAGTGCGTATTAAGGGGTCGATGATGGAATCGGAAGGTGGTGATAGTAGATTGGAGGACTCTACCACGAATGAACAGGACGTTAGTCACAATGTAGCGAGGGGGGATTAGTTCAGACTGGCTCCAACTACTTATGTCAAAGATTGAACAGGGAAATAATCATGTGAATGCTAGGATGGAGGAGATGAATGCTAAAATAGAGCAGGGAAATAGTCATTTGAATGCTAGGATGGAAGAGATGAATGCTAAAATAGAGCAGGGAAATAGGAATGTGAATGCTAAGCTTGAAGAGATGAGCAAAATTGTCACTAAGGTTAGCGATAAATTTGAAATGCTGGCAGATCAACTTGTGAAAGTGGAGGACAAATTAGATAAGGAGTGTAGTAAAATTAGGTTAGACATGGAAATAAATAAGAGAGTACTACAGGATCAGGTAGATGAGGTAGCGAAAGTTAGACCAATAGTGAGAATGTTGAGGTACTAGTCTCTAAAGTAGACGGGAATGAAGAAGTAACCACATAAAGAATAGATCACATTGAAAGGACAACGGGGGGGGGGGGGGGGGGTGGTAATAGAGACATTTTTAATATATTAGAGGGAGTCGAAGGGAAGCTTGGAGAAGTGTCAGAATTAAAGAGTAAACAGGGAGAACTTAGGAGAATAGCGGAGAAAACGTAAAGTATGCTAGAAGAAACAATTTTGAATAGCCAGAGAGCATTACGTAAAGAATTGAGAGAAAATCATAGTTGTTTAAATGTGGCAAGTTTGCTTAATAAGGAGGTTGATTTACCGAAGTTTTCCGGAAACCAATGTAATCCCATGGAATTTTTAAAATTAGTAGAAAAGAAGTTTGAACGTCAAATTAGGGAAGACCGTATTGAATGGGAAATTGTGTTAGAAATGCGATCTATTGCTTTTGTGGGTGAAGCGAAGTCATGGTTTCAGGTATATAGGACAAGTAGGACTAGCCTAGAAAGTTTTAGAGAGAAGTTCAGTAGTAAGTTTTGGAATGAGAATATTCAAGGGAGAGAGCGAGAGAGGATAGTGGTTGGAAAGTATAGAAAGCAGGGAGGAGCTTCTATGACAGAGTATTTCTTATCTCTTGTGTTGATTTGGCAAAATTTGGATGGGTTAGAGTCTGAGGCAGATATTGTGAGGCTGATGTTATGGCACTTTTCAGATAGGATTAAAGAAGCAGCTTGTATTCAGCGCACAGAAAGTATTATATCTATGGAATCTTTGTTAGAGAGCTTTGACATGCTATATAGTCAATTAGGACATCAAGGGAATATAGGAAATAGGGATATGGAGAGAAGGAATAGGAACCATCAGGGTAGCCAACTAGGGAATCAGAGAAACCATGACAATAGGAACAATCAGTACAATCAACAAGGATACAATAGTCGTGATAATGGTTTTAGAAATAATAGGCAAGAGCAATATTCAGGAAATGGGGGGCGTTGTCAGTTGACTGATAGAGGTAATAATCAGCAGCAAGCTTTCCTGGCACCAGAGAGAGATAGGCAACGTGAAGGAAACCAACAGCAACAACAACCTGGACCTAGCAATTTAAACTACAACTGGATTGCTCGGTAAGTTCCGGGAGACAGTCCAAGGAGAGTTCGTGTCGTAGCTGTATTATTAAGACTAATTCTAAGGTGATTGACTTAGATCTGCGAGATGAATTATTTAGTGACCTTAAATATGGCAATCATGATGAAGTTAATAGTGAAGTTGTTACACCGGTGATTGAGATTGAGATATGGGGTAAGAGGGTAAAAGATTCTGGCAGCAAGAGATCTTGCATTAATGCAAAGCTGAGTGAAGAATTTAGGCCAAGTCAGCGCATTGAGGAGAACCCGGTACGCAGTACTTTTATTGTTACTGCTGTGGGTAATAGGTCACAGAGAGTAAGTAAACAAATTGCGGTGCCTGTTAATATTATGTCTGAATGTGTTAGCCAACCTTGTTTGGTGGTTCCTAACCTGGTATACGATATAATTTTAGTTATAGACTGGTTAACAAGGCATAGAGCTAAGATTGATTTCCATTTAGGTAATGTGTGTTTATCTTGGGGTCAGATAAACCATGAGGTGAAGTTGAAGTATTATATAGGGGATAATTATAATAGGCATAAGGTTTGTTTAATAAGTGAGAAAACTAATGTAAACTTAGTGAGCGAGAAGAATATTTGTGACATCACTGAAATTATCAGTTGCCGGGTAGGAACTGTTATATCTGATCCTGTGGGAGATATTGAGCAATCTGTTGAGGAATGTGAGTTAGATGAGGAGAAGAGTAAGGTACTTACTTCATTATTAATGAAATATCAGGACGGTTTTAGTGACAAACCTGGTGTGACACTTATATCAACACAAATTTGATGTTCATGACAGATCGACATTTGTTGGGCCCGGGTATCCTATTGCCCAAAAATATGCTAGTGCTGTTGAGGATCAGATAAACATTATGTTGGAACATGACATTATTGAACCTTCGAGTAGTCAGTATCTTAATCCTCTTGTTGTGATTCCGAAGAAGGATGATTCTGTTAGGCTGTGCATTGATGCTAGGCTATTGAATATGAGAATCCAGGCTGACCAGCAGCGTACTGAGACGAGGAGTTAGTACAACGTTTTGAGGGTATGGAATGGTTTACTACGGTAGATCTTTCAGCTTCGTTTTGGCAGATTCCACTTAGAGTATAAGATAGGCCTCTTACCGCTTTTGCATATAAGAATAGACTGTTTCAATTTACTAGGGTACCTTTTGGGACTAGGACTTCTTCGGCTGCACGTATTAGGGCTATGAGTATTGTTCTCGGTAGAGGGACAGGAGATTTTGTGACGAGTTACATTGATGATTTAGTTGTAGCTTCACGTTCATTTGAAGAACATATGGGACATTTAGGGGAGGTTTTTGACAAGTTAAGGGAAGGAGGATTCACACTGAAACTTAGTAAGTCTTCATTTTGCGCACTCCAATTTTTTTTGGGACACACCATATCTAATAAGGGGGTCAGACCTGAACAATCTAGGTTAGAAAAGATGTGCAACACAGTAATACCTCGGAACGTAAAACAACTGAAGTCATTTTAGGCGTATGTAATTATTTTAGACGTTTTGTTCGTGTGTATTCATCGTTGGTAGAGCCATTTAGGGATTTATTGAAAGGTAAGTTGCAGTGGAAGTGGACCGCAGTTCATGACATTGCTTTTGAGAGGTTGAAGAAAGGTTTTGTAGGAGCTTTTATGTTGAGATACCCTAGGTTCAATCGTAAGTTTGTTCTGATGACCGATGCTTCGGAGACTGGTTTGGCAGGTTGTTTATGTCAGGAGGATGACCAGGGCAATTTAGGGATTATCTCGTTAGCAAGTCGGGGACTTAGTCCAATTGAGAAGAGGTATCCAATCACAGAAATAGAGTTCTTAGCCATAATCTATTCAATAAGTAAGTTCCGTATGTATATTCTAGGCAATAAGCTGGAGATTAGAACTGATCACCAAGCATTAACTTTTGTGAAGACATGTAGGCTAACAAACAATCGTATGACGAGATAGATCTTAGCGTTAAGTGAACATGATTGTATTATATGTCACATTAAGGGTAAGGATAATGTGCTTGCGGATTACTTGAGCTGCACAATCCATGGTTGTGATAACGGTATTCCTATTGAAGTGGAGGAAGGCATCTTAATTTGCAGTGGCTCTTCCAGGTATATGAGGATGAGAGGTCGAGATTACAGATGTTACTATCAGAACAGGAGAAGGATATAGAATTGTCTGTTATTATGAACCAGTTACGTGAGGAGGAAGCTGGCCAATCTCTTACTCTCGGGAGGTATACTTATATATTGCAGAATGAGTTTGTTAGTCGTTAGAGTCATAATAATGAGTGGAAGGTATGTGTGCCTGTGTCACTGCAGGGGTTTATGACATGGTATTACCATAAAGAGCTAGGACATTTCGGAGCCAGTAAGGTCCTCTACGTTATTCAAACTTTTTTCATCTGGAGGCGAATGAGAAGGCACATCAGGAATTTGCTCTCTAAATGCGATTTGTGTCAGCGCAGTAAACATCCTAACAGGCATTTGAAAGGACCATGTCAGGCTGTTATTACGGAGAAGCCTGGGGAGTTGCTCTGTGTGGATCTCTATGGACCGTTAGTGAAAACTCGATACGGATTTCAGTACATTTTGGTAATTCTTGACGCATTCAGTAAATATGTCAAGCTGTATCCCTTGAGTAAGGCCACTGGGAAGGGTTGTGTTAATAAAGTCCTAGACAAATATATCCCCGAGTTTGGTATGCCACTCAAGATACTCGCCGACCATGGTAGCCAGTTCACAGCAAAAATCTGGACTACCAAGCTGAAAGAACTGGGTATCCAAGTTGTCTACTCTTCGATTAGATATCCTCAGGGGAATATGGTGGAGAGACTAATGCGAGAAATTGGGAGAATTTTCAGAGCTTACGTAAACCACAAGCACAATTCATGGTTTTTGAAACTTAACGATGTAGAAAGATGGTTAAATACCATTGTCCATGAGTCTACTGGGTTCTCGCCTTTTGAAATTCGTTATGGAAGGAAGCCTTCTGATGATATAGAATGTTAGGATTAGTTGAAGGAGAGGGTAAATCTCAGGAGTTAATACTCCAGTTGGCCAGGACTAATTTAGAAAAGGCAGGTGTTAGGAGAATTCGCCAACATACGAAGGGGACTCCAGATGAATTTAATGTTGGTGACAAAGTCTTACTTCGGATTCCGATTCCTTCATCTGCGGAAGCTAACCAGATTAGTAAGTTCTTTCTTATATATCAGGGTCCGTTTACTGTTGTAAACGAATAGGGAAGTGTGCATATTCGTTGCAGAATCAGGATGGTTCTATTTTGGGAACACATAACATCTATAATTTGAAGACATATGTATGTTAATTTGTTATGCTAGCCATTAATGATGATTCTTAGCAAGTCTAACTGATGTATCCACACAAACACATCTGATAGATATACCTAGCATATTTACATTGACGCATGCAAGCTACGAGTTTTACAAGCGCTGCTATGTAGGGCACGGATCAACCTTGCAACATGATTTTGCCTCCATGTCTCCGTTGGCATGTACAGTTGCTTAGCTGTAAAAGTTTACTTTTGTATCTTGTCTATGGTTCGTCTGAGACTGTGGATACTGTAGAAGTACTTCATGTTGGATTATGAAGATATCTTCGCATGAAGCAGGATTGTTGTCGTCTAAAGGCTATCTGAATTTCTTTTTGAAAGGATTGCGCACAAGGAGCTAATTTGGAAATTGTCAGCTGCATTGAGGCTTGACTTGGAACTGGAAATATTGTATGGGATGGCCAACTACGCATGTAATGAGAACCAGGTTTGAACTGCATGATTGCTCAGGCAATAAATACTAATACAATTTAATTCCGAAGAGGTATTTTGACTTTCATAATACAAATTATACTCATGCACACGACTTGCTAATTCTTTTCTTTTATTTGTAACTTCCCTCACTCTGGTATTGCTGCCGTATATCAGAATATAATTTTACTTTGTTTCAGCATTCCTTTACTGTTTCACTTTCATTTATTAACAAATTAAATTCATACAGTATGTTTCAAAATGATAATATGATATCGATTTAATGCAGAATTGCCCCAACCCCCTTAGATTAAGAAACTCGTATTCTACTTCTTTCATTGATGTATATCAAGAAATAAGAGCTAGTCACAATACCAACAGGGCTAATTAAGAGCTCCACTGCAGTGTGATGTGATTGCTGCTCGAAGGGGCGTAGCATGAATTTATCTGTTCCTCCTAATTACAGTGTATTGCTCATCATTAAAACAAAATTACAATTTATACGTAAATTACAACACCGTTAATGCTATGAAAGCGGTATATTGTAATTAATATTATGTTAACAATTATAATCAGATCCATACGCACATTTATCGATAATTACCGATACCTAATCTGATAGACGATAATTATTTACTGCATACAGCTCATTTTAAATACTAGTGCTTTGTGTTATTTCATTAAACCTGTAAATTGAATCTAGAGAACTACCAGCTTCCTTGGTGGATCAGCGATAGAATGTTCTTCTTCTGATCCCAAGGACGCGGCTTCCATTCCAGGCCGAAGAAGTCAGATTTTTTAAGTGATGCAAAAATCTATGGCACGCAAGAGTCGTACGATGTCAGCTCGCCAATTGACATTTAGTTATTACAAGACAATCTTTGTTAAATCACAGCCATAGGTCACTCCATAAAGTTACGGTTTCGTTGATTTTTGGTAGTGCTAACGGAACGTCAAAATAGTAGATTAGATAGCGTAAATGGCTCCAACTCGAAAGATCTACTACAAGTAGTTGAGGCTATACGAGTATTATTATATATTCTGTATATATAATTCGCTGAGGCCATAAAAGGACCACGTTAAGTCTTGTTACACTTCGCAATTTGCTTCGCTTTCCGCTGAGCCCAGAATTCCCTCATTCTCTGTGAGTGGGCCATCTTGCGCTCCGCTGTCCAGGTTGTACCTTGTCTTCTTTTCGGTTTCGGTGTCATCTTGGGTAAGTCCATTCGTCGGTATCTTTTTGCGGAAGAGATCTCTATTGAAGGCGTCGTTGGGTTGTAGATGCAGCATTTTGAGGTCGTCTCTGGTATTCATAAACTAGGGCATTGTGGTTTTGGGTTTGGTGTCAAAGAAGTGAAAAATCTGTTTAGTCAGTCTGTTTCCGTCCATTCGTTTGAGATGACCGTAATACTGTGCCTGCCTCTTACGGATCGTTGCTGTATTTTCTCAATAATTTCACTGTAACTTCTTTGTTGGATTTTTTTAATAATGGATGCCATTTTGTAATTTGATCCCATTGTACCTCTAACGATTTTGCGCTTTTTTTTCTCCAGTACCTCGAGGAGTCCTTTATTAGCATTTAGGGATAGGGTTTCGGCTGCGTACATAACTACTGGCTTCAGAACAGTTTCATAATGACGTAGTTTTTTATTTTTGGACAGGCATTTTTTGTATTGGCCTATTATTATTATTATTATTATTATTATTATTATTGAACTACAAGCACATGCTAAGAGGAATTGCCCATTTTTGTGGCAGTTGTATAAGAGTTCGGCTGGAACTGAAGAGAAGAACTGAATTCAGTATTTGGTTGTTACGATCAACACAGTCGTAGACATTGCAGTGTCTATTTGTGAAAATCCACAGCCTGCTTCCAGTCTCCGACCGGGTCAGGAATGGAATGAATGAAGCCCCCATCTAGCGGCGAGGATATGAACTGTGCCGGCTGCCGAGGCCTGACGCACTCCTCTGGGGCAATGATTAAATTAATTACAGATGAAATGAAATGATAGTGGAGAGTGTTGCTGGAATGAAATTTTGACAGGGAAACCGGAGTACCCGGAGAAAAACCTGTGTGCCTCCGTTTTGTCCAGCACAGATCTCACATGGAGTGACCGGGATTTGAACCACGGACCCAGTGGTGAGAGGCCGGCGTGCTGCCGCCTAAGCCACGGAGGCTTCACGCAGTGTCTATTTGTAAGAAGTTTATTTTGAAACGATGATTCCGTGACGGTATTCTTAAATGCAACAACTGACTTCGATGTAATACGTAAACAATTAACATTGTGAAATGACATAAATAACGGAGTAAAATAAATAAAGTAAAATAAAATAATTAATAAAATAAATAAATAAATAAATAAATATATAAATAAATAAAAGAAATCAGTCACCCCCCTCGAGAAGGAACCTAATACCGTCTAGTGTGCACAGGATTATGTGAGGAAGGAAGGAAGGTGTAATTAGTAAGTTTGTAGTTTTACGTGACCTTGAATCTCGCGATCATGAGACACGGGACCTCTTTTTTACGTGGAGTCCGAACCACATGACCTGCCATTTCACTTTGAAAATCTCACATGCCTTGACCGGGAATCGAGCCCGGTCTGCCGAGGTGAGAGGCCAACAGTTTGGCCGCTGCGCCACCACGCCCCAGCCTGTGAGGAAGTGAGTCCACGAGGTGTTGCAGGTATGCCACGTCAAGGTAAGTAAACTCGTTCATCGCGAGATCCCGCAATCCCGACGAAGTATGGGAATTACTATATCTGCGTTTCATCCACTGATCCAATTAGTCCTCACATTTTCGATGGGATTCGAATCGGGAGACTTAGTGGGCCAAAATAGGTGTGACAAGAGTGTACGAATGTTCCTCAAAATGTGCACACTACCCAATATACATTATATTATATCATTATCTCAAATGATCCAGCACATGACTAAAATCCGCTGGAAATCAAAAAGCAAAATATAAGTGATATAAAGGAACTCAGGATCGGACATGAACATGTATGGATGTGTGAAATACCTGCCGTATTTTCAGTACAACTGCAAATTTGAAAATATTATTGGGTATGTCGATTATTTGTATTTTCTGTTAATTTTCTTCTTTGGATGTTTTTGGTATGCAATATAGCGGGCTATAAAGGGCCACTGACCCGAAGGCCGCCAACTGAGTAAACTTGACCTAGGTAATACAAAATTGACAAGATATCGTCTCAAAAAAATCCCTTTCCAAACACTGTCCCCGCAGGATATTGGAAGTGGATTAAAGCACTCATTTGTTATTGCCAGAGGTTCTCTCTACCCTTTTACCTTGCTGATGAATTTATGTTTCTCCTTAATGTTAATTTATGGTACAGTTAGACGAAAGTGGACACAACTGTTCATAATATACTGCATAATAGTGATTGAGAAAGAAAAGTCGTTAGGTCGATGTGCAACATGTTGCTATTTTAAAGTTAGAAGGGAGATTAAGCTACGTCACATCCCGATATTATTCTGTATTTTATCACATCGAGGGTTATATTTAGAGCACTGCGCGGATAAACAAAGCGTTATCCGCATCCGACCCGCATTACAATGATATTTTAATTTATTTGATCAGGCATAAATAAACAAAGCAACACATTTCGACATTTGAGGAGAAAGTCGTTCCACTGGGCTATGTAGCCTATGCCATGTGCTATGTTTAAAACGAAGGTTATACAACCGGAATTGACCTTCCACTAAGTACAATTGTGTGATGCAAAATTTGTAGGTTAGATTTGATTTACGCTCTAATTTCCAATGTTCTGCGCCATGTACTGGTTGCGGAGGCATATAGTAGCCAAGTTTACAGCTAGGTGTCGTTGGTGGTAGCATTTGGTTGCAAAAGTAGGAACTACGTGAAATTGATCGTCTGCAGTCCTTACCTGAGTTACTGATGGCACACACTAATACAGTCATCACAATTAACACCGGTTATCAGACAGATTCTACACACACCCAAAAGTACACGGGACTACATGACCGCGTTGTCGCAGCCCCTAAACTGAGGAACCAACCAACCAGAATTGCAACCCTTTTCAGTTCGGAGTGTTAATTATGCTTAATGACATAATTAGAATGAGATTAGCTTAAATCATCTTACATTTGCCATGAACAAAACATAACGAGGAAAAAAAAAGTCATAAACATCTGGCGTTCTAGTAATGATATTAAACAAGTTTGGATTGTATTCTAAACACTATTCGCAAATTTACTCCAAACATTATCCGCAGCTTATCCGCTATCCGCACAGCCATGCAAACTACTGTATATCCGCATACAGAAAGAATTTGCGGATATCCACCGATTTCTCCGCGGATATCCGCATTCGCGCAGGGCTCTATTTATATTGTGGTGTGCACGATGCGTGATTATTAAGGTTTATTATTTCCTTGATAATTTAATTTATCATCATTATCGTCATCATCATCTTTCATTAAAATGCCTGTTTATTTATAAATAACTCACACGGTCATTCTTACATTGCATTCTTTTTTCGTCCGGCTTGAAATAATGTATCTTTGTTGGCCAGATGCCAGAGGAACGTTGTCGCTGTGAAGGCGACTAAATGAAGAAGAGTTTAATTATAGCGTGCTTTACATGCTTGGTGAGATTGTTTCATTTTAATTTCAAGACAAGTGAAGAAGTAGTTCCTTCCTGTAGGCTTGTGATAGGATGTACTGTGCGCCGACCCGTTTGATTCAAGTGGAATTGGTGCATTTGCTAACATCATATTAAACTTCTGCGTGATGGCTGATGGAAGCGTAAAACTCTATATTCTTATTTCTCGTATGGAGCATGTAAACAACTGGTGGAGAATTGAAGCGTGGATATGACTGTCGAGTTATCGTGTTCGAAGTCATTTTTCAGTGTTGCCTTAGTAATCGAAATTTAATGTTTTTCAGTCGGTCAACACGATTGTACGAAATTGTAATGGGTGGTTCGCTAATCCAAACTGGTCATCCAAGTGTATTTATTAATCTCGTGTAAATTTTCTTTCAAGATTAGGGAACCTCCCATTACAATTACGTACAATCGTGTTGACCAACTGAAAAACATCAAATTTCGATGACTGTCAACATGTTCTTGTTATTTTGATCATCTTCGTGTGCGAGGGCAAACGTGAGCCCACTGTAAAATATAATAACTGTCGATTTCATTTACAAACGTAAATGAGAACAGTTTAACTTCATTCTTCAGAATATCACTTTGTGGGAGGCTGTTCTATGTAACAACAACGTTTCAAGGGCCGTGTGTCAACGGACAGTAAGTAACCTCCCGTCTCCGCAAGGCCGGCATTCTCTTGGCTAGCTACTTGTCTGTTACGTCTTATGTAGTTAACGTATTTCGCATGGAGTTTATTAATCTCAAGTAATTATTTTCAGGTTTAGGGAATAACACTCATTATAATCAATTGGGTACAATCGTGTTGACCGACTGAAAAGCATTTAACATTTCGTTTACTAAGGCAACACTGAAAAATGGCTTCCAACACGAAAATGTTCACAGCCAGTCAGATTAGTCGTGAAAACAAAAGATTCAAATCACTCTGGCTAAAACTCATCAATTTAGACAAGACAGTTTGATTCAATAAAAAAATGCATAGAATTGAATCTAATTCTAAAATACGTACTAATAAAAAAATATTGTACGAGCCTTACAGTATTCGCATATGATGTGTAACATGTGACATGCTATCCTACTATGTGTCCCGGGAGCGCAAATCCCTTGTTAACAGTGAACTATGTTGGTCATTGAAATAACTACTTGTAAAACTCCAATGCCAAATCTTGACCGTAATAAATCATATTTGTTATTTGCTAAGACATTGTATCTTAATCGATTGATAACATATCTTTAATTAAAACAAAGTTCTCCAATGGATCTGCAGTAGTGACATCTACCTTAAACTAGTTGAACTACGGTATGCGGGAGCAATCCACTGCCTACTTGATGCGAGCTGCGCTCTATACCGGCCAGTTAGCGAACCCATGCCAGCGATGTTATTGAAAATGGCCTCTTTTTGCCGAAAGAGCGCACTGCCAAGTATATGCGCGATTAAAAATTAGGTGTGAATAAGGTATATTAAATGTGTTTCACCCAGTGATACGTTTAGACCAACGAAGTTTCAATTATTGTTAGTAGTCGTTGTTAATATACTGATTTCCTACGTTGTTAGGAGTGTTTGTTGATGCGATATAGATTCAACATAGCCACATGGCCGACAGTACATCAAGTGCTTACAATAAACAAGAATACAGCAAAAGTATGAAGATTTAATAAATCGTAATTGTTTTCAGCAAATATGATATAATGAATATTTTCACACCAAAGAACGACAACTTGAAGATGATTTAATGTAGGAATATCTTAAATGGGGTCTCCAAACCTTGAACTAAACGTTATGCGATATACATTCCCCATAGCCACATGGCCTACAGTACGTCGTTGTAGCGATCTCCGCCACCACGCGCGCTCATTGTTTCCGTCTCATGTACTTCCGACCCATCCACTTCCGTCCCTTTTACGAAATCACTCCCACAAAAATGTCCAGCTATCGAGTGCCACAAAAATATCCAGATACCTAGTGGAAAGATGTTACACGTCAAAAATCACAGTTATAACCCTTCAGGATAGGAACATAATGTTGAAAACATGACTTGGGTACTAAGATTTTAGGATAGCAAAAATCTTTTTAAAAAATTATAAACTTTACATCAGTTTTATTTCTCCTAGAAAATTACAAAACTTTCAATCAAATGTATATTTCGGTAATTTTGCATCTGGATCTACTATATCTTGAGAATGTCTACCACCATCGGACTGATCTTTCTCCAAGGTTGAGTTTATGATGTGAAGGAACGTTATCGAGACAGACGTTTGAGATCGTTGATACATTTTGGAATTAATGAACGTGGTCATCAGTTCTTTACTCTCTTCATCCCACCACAGATGGAAATGAGTACGTCTCTCGTCTGTGGATCGAATTTGACGATCTTGATTGAGTTGCAGAGTTGTGATCGAAGTATCGGGAACACATGATTGAACATAAAGATACTGCCCCCGTAATTGAATTATGTAGAGACCACGGTGGCTATATTTGAAATTATGATTAGAGTTATGGCTGTCATAGTTATGACGTGGGTAGTCATGACGTAAGCACGGATGACGTAAATGTTATGCCAGCAAGCTACTTGAGCTGAGATTCTCAGTGACGTCAGCATTTTAGTCCAGAATGTTCCAAGATGTACGACGCAGTCGCAGGAAACGAGGAATTCTGCTGAGGAAGAAACTATGCTATTGGAGGAGAGGCATGAACCAATGAACGATAGTTTAAAGGAAGACGGAGATTGCTGAAACTATGGTATTTTTATGACTTTTTGAATGCAGAATTGTGGAAATCCATTTGCAGTAAAAGCATTGATTTGGAATTTTGATGAAATTTATTTTCAGTTTTTGAATTTTGAAAATCCGTCATGTATTAACGAAGTTGGAAGTTCTAGCGATGACGTAGTATCACGCTTTGGAAGGGATGGTAACGCCCCTCGAGAAGGTAATAAAAGGGCTTGCGCAGAGGAAAGGAATCTCTTCTCTTCTCTTTCGTTCGCTGATCATTCTGAGATCTAATGCTCAGATCATCGAAGTATTTGTGAAAGTCATTTTCTTATGCATTCAATATAGTAAGACATCAAAGTGAACAGCAAGTGAAAAGAATCGTTTTTATAACGCGTGGCGAGGCCACTTTGTTAACGAGATACAGGTCAAACTAGGTGAAGTTGAAACGGACCTTAGAAAGCTTATAAAAGTTTAGCTTCAAACAGTTAGCGGTCTACGATAACATAATTGTATTGTGCAGTACGACATGCAATTATAGAGAAAAGCTGAACAATTTCGACCGAGGACTTCAAAAGATATTAGCAATTGTATACGACTGGCAAAAGTGATTATCTCGCCACTAGAGAAACACTTTTGTATAAGCCAGAATAAACGCAAGGCTGACGCTGCGAGTGGAGTAGACAGACTTCAGATTGCTTGCTTACAGAACGATACAGTATAATGCAGCAATTGAATACGGCAGTTTGTTCTTCTGACACTACAACTGAAGTGCAGATGGAAGGCTAAGAGGCTTATTGCAATTGGGACATACTTCATTGGAGTAAGATAGCGACATGGAACTTCGCTAATTGCTATTCCACACAAGCGAACATGCGGTGAATACCATCTACACCCATGTTTCGTAAGTAAAGGCTGAATACCATCGAACAGCCATAGAAACAATTTCATACTCTGAATATGAATAATTTCTTCGGAAATTTCTACAAAACGTCATGATGACTGTCTACTGGAACTTCAGGGAATTTTTCAAGAGAGGTCAGGGTAGTCCCGACTCACAAAGAAGATTATTGCCGGAAGGATGTCTATTCGTATTCGAGGAGCAGAGCGATTCACGGAGAAGGAAGCAGTTCGATTCTCCGAGGGTGCTATTTCCTATTTCGAGGATGGAGCTCAGCTTTAACGTGGTGAAATGGATCCATCAGCAGTCTTCTTTGGGGAATTTTCCTCTGGAACGTCAATCGGCAGATAAGGTAGTCGTGAACGTTTATTGTATTTGAGTAACCTAGTAATGTTTGAGCAACCATTTTTCCCATATTTTTATCCTCATGTATTTTGCCTTATTTTCTTGTTGAGATTCTTATTCTCAGTACATCTTGTTGAATTTTGCATTTTTCGACGATTTATTAAGACATTGTTATGTCATGGGCATAGTTAACGACTTTGAATCAGTTGAGACTGATATTTAGATTTTTCAGTAATTAATTTTTTTTGTAGTCACGATTTGACTGTATGTTAATGATTTTTATGGCAGATTTAAATTCAGACAGCGTGTCATTTTATTAAAGTAATTCAACCCCAGTTTAATTACGTTGAACAATTTTCTGTCATCATCAAGAAGGAAGAACATTTAAATGATTTTAGAGCGTTAAAATCTTACGTTATCGACGATCTTGGAAATACTAGTCGTTATTTGTATTGATTGCAACACAGACATTTATCGTCAGTTATGAATGAACATTGCATCATAGACAATTTTGTGAAAGAGTAATGTTAATAATGAATTATTGAATGCATTAAAGTCAAGTACTTTTGTTAGGAGTTTTTCTCAATTAGAGAATTATATAACGATGTTTGCATTCCCCAGTCTAATTGGATTCTATTCGACTACTTTGCATTTTAATCGCACTTTATTTGAAGATAGTATTTTCATACTACAATTTCTTTTAAGATGTTAATCTTAAATTTTGATAGACCAGATAGGCGTATATAAGCGTATTCACTATTAAATTTGTTTGTGATTGGCAAGTTTTGACTTCATTTCAGTTCATGAATGAAATCTACGAAGGTTAAATAGAAAAACAGTTTTGAAACAATTTATGATTATAAAATTTTTAAGTGGAACTATGAATGTATAATCGCTAGTGCAGCGCGTGTTGAAAGTCGCTGAAATATAATGCCCTTGAATATGAAGGAAGTTCCCACAGGAATAAATGTTAAAGAATTATTTGTGGAAGTTTTGTAAGTGATGTGAAAGTTTTAAATGCCATATAGATTAATATATGATGATTTTGGGCATATTTTTAATGCAGATTGTGCATTAACTTGTTAGCGAAGGATTTTCCGCTGGAGTAAGATTGTTATAGTTCGTTGAAAATTAATCAAGTGATTTACTGTTATAATTAACACGAGTTTTGAAAGAATTTGAGACAAGATGTTGAATGAAGGTTGCCGTCACAAATCATTATTAAAAACTTTATTAAACCGGATTGTGACATTAATATGTATAACTAACCTTCATTGGTCGATTATATTAAACAGGATTATAAAATTACCAACCGAATGAACATGTGGCTAATGTATTTATTAAATTAATAATTTAAACAATTTAAATGTTAATAGTGTAAATAATTGTTGTAAATATTTTTGAAAATAATATGAAACAAGAGTGATGTTAAAGGCGTGCTTATAATATTTTTATTGTCTTTGACAAATATTATAAACAATTTCGAATTGTTATAAATAATTTATCTGATTTTGTTATAAACATTTAAGAGCTAATTAAACATTTGGATTGAAGTTAACAAGTTTAAGAAATCTATGTAATGATCCATTAGGATGTGATCAAAGTACTTGAAAGATTTGCGTAAATATAATGTGAGTTGTCTTGTAAGACATTTAAAAGCTTGAGAGTGCAGGCTGGATTCTTACGTAACATAGCGTGTGAGAAGGGAGTGCATTTGACCGGTATGCAGCAGGCTGGAAGGTAGCCCGCAGCTGTGTCAACATATGGTTTTCAGAGAGTGAGGTCGTACACTCCGGCCTTGCGACTATAAATATCATTCTCTTGTTTATTAAAAGGAAACAAATGCTCTATATATGTCACACCCTGACGTCCTTTTCCAATCCAATAGTGTTATGAATATTACGGTATTTGGAGCTCTTGGGAGCTAAAATGTTTTATATATCATGTTGTATAATAATTTTGCAAGTCCTACTGGAGGACGTAGTCAGATTGACTTGGGCTACTGATAGCCACGTATATTTTGTTGTGTTAGGAAAATCATACCCTTTATTAGAAATAAAGCTTTTGTACAGTTCAAAGTTCTCGTCTTCGTTTCTGGTTCATTTTTAAATGTCATGGCGGAGATTATTGTGTGAACAGACTTTTAGTGATCCTGTTGTCAACTCAAACCCCGAGATAATTAAGAGGTAAGCAACGGTAAGTATGCACCCCCGTCTATTTTGGTGTGTTCCACAATGATTTCCTGTGAATTTCTGTGCTCTTATCTCGATAGTATCTGTCAGTGCCATTTTCATTGATGTAACTGTGCCGGTGCGATTGATAATTGGCAATCCGATTGAGGGGGCGGATATCTGACAGCCTACTATCCAGGTAAACGGGGACAATACCAAATTCGTACTCGCCGATTGTGCGTCGAGAAATTGCCCATTTCGTTAAAATCCAAAATCGTCAATGTTAAACGAAACCAGTTTCCGGTTTTGTCAGCAAATGCCATCACGCAGGGTTGCGTTTCTTTGAAGTAATTTCATTTGTAGTTGTTGATCTGCTTCCCACAAATTGAAGGTAAAGAATCAAAGAATATACAGAGTCCGCCAGAAAAATGTATACACTCTTTTTGTCAGACGATATCGGGATATGGACATTGTCAACTGTTATCATTGTTTTTAAATGTTGTAGTATGGTCTATCGCTCAACAGAAGTCGGTACTTATATCACGATAGTGGGAAAACGAAATGGCTGGAGCACGCTTGATTTTCGAGCAGCGAAAGTACATTCTGAAGTGGTTTATCAGGTTTGATACTGCCGTTGAAGTACAACGTCAGTGGAGGAGGGAGTTTGAAACAGAATTCTCAATACGCCTAACAATTAAACGCATTACGGTACTGAGGAGTTTGAGACGCATGGAACGATTTGTGAGTTCCGCCACGGTCGCCAGATCATACCCCTATGGTCTTTTACTTGTGGGGAACTGAGAAAAATCAATTCCATCGACGCGACGTAAGCCGCGCACGTTAGAGGCCCTTCGCCAGGAACAGCGGCATGTGCAGTGGTCCCCATTCAAGCATTGACGGACGTAGTTGTTGCGGCGGCTCGTCGTTCTGCTATGTGTCTGGCAGCCAACGGTAACATTTTGAACATCTCGTGTAACCATATGTTTAACTGAAGACAGTACTAAATGTGTAATCAAAATTTAAATGTAAAAGAAACACAAAATAAATAGTTTTTGTTCCGTAAAGAGTGTATACATTTTTCTGGCGGACTCTGTATTAAAACAATCAACCTTTAATTTCATTTAAATCTGTAGAACAAGTTCCATAAAAAAGTCCTCTCGGCACGCCGGAAGGCGGAGGTAGATTCCACCGGACAAACTTGGGGATAGGCGAAAATAGGCAGAATATGCAGGTTATCGTAGAAGGATCAGACCTCATTTATTGCGAGAAAGTATTTTATAATTGCAGATTAATTAACTTTGTTTTTCGTAATGTTATGCATATTTTAAACATTCTATTGTCTTATGATGACGGTAACCTTCTTGTCATTTGGAGTCCATTTTTAGCCTATTTTCAATTTTGAAAAAATAGGCATATGAGATCACCTTTTGTCCGTGTATGCGTGTGTGTGTGTGTGTGTGTCCCTAATAACTTCTAAACGGCTGGAGCTATTTCAATGAAACTCGGTAAGTTCATAGCACTATTCCGGACGACCCCGACCGTGCCCTTCAAATTTTGTTACGTCTCACCAATCCAACATGGCGGCTGTGCGAAATATTTCACGAGCATTCAGTATCTCCGAAACTATTCCCGACATCACCCTGGAATTTTTTACGGTGATAAACATTATGGAAAATATATTTTCGTTGACTTTTCAAGAAAAGTAAGATTTTACCTGTACTTTCGAGACGATTTGGATTTAACGTTGGAACTTTGATAGAGCGTTCCAACTAAATCTAACCTACAATTAGCTTCACACAAGTTTAGTATGTGGAAGGATCTTTTACATGCCATAAATCTATGACATGGGACCGCCGGCTTTACTTCCCCTCCGAAGGAAGGCATACTGAAGGATTTTAACGCTCTTGAAAAATCCGAGTTGGAAGATTTGGCACAAACCGCTTGAGTTTTGTGAAACATACTGTACACCTTAGCGTTTTATAAATGATCATAATAATAATAATAATAATAATAATAACGTCATTTCAACGTGCCACACTTAAACAAAAACTAACAGCACACCGATGTTTTCAAGAAAAGCCAAAGCTTCCAACTGGCAAGAAGTGGACTGCAGAAAGGAAACAACAGCATCGAGAACTAATGCGAAAGTACTGGGAGGACGTTAAAGCTCGATGCAACAAGAAACAGTTGAAATGACGTGGTCCTTAGATGGCCGAATCGAAAGAAGAAGAAGAACGTCATTTCAACTGCTTCCATCTTTGGGCCTTGATCTTAGCCCAGTGTTCACGCATTCGTTGCCTGTGAAACTCCCTTCTTTCATCAGACCACTTCTTGCCGGTTTTTAATTTCCTTTTTTCTTGGAATTGGTGGTGTGCTCCAAGCTTTTCCTTCAAAAGATCACGTTCTATAATGTCTGCGTGGGTGATCCCTACTTCGTGCAAATCCTTGTCTACCTCACAACACCAGGGGCCCTTGGTTTTCTTGTTAAGAAAATAGGTAAATATCCGATTGGCGATTCTCTCGGGTTTCATAAGAGTTAAGTGGCCATAGAAAGATATTCTTCTCTTCCGAATTACTTGAGATATCCTTTCTACATGATGGTACAGCTCATTGTTATGCCGTCTCCTGTATTCACCAATGTCTCTCAACGGCCCTAAGATCTTCTGCGGCTTTTCGAGACGCCGGGGTGCCGGAAATTTGACCCGAAGGGAACCTTTATCGTGACACAGCTCCGTCACATTTGCGCACTCTAAAATGCCAACGGATTCGATCCTGCTTCCTTGGGAGCATCAGGCGAGTACGTTACCCCTGAGCTGTGCAGCCAGTCTAAAGTAGATTCACAAACCGATTTCGGCAAGAAGGTTCTTCAAGCAAGTACTGTTCAGTTTCCGGGCTGTCTATTGAGCTTTTGGGTTTGGGATGGATTTGGGCCAGTGTGTCCGGATTAACTACGCTGACAATTCTTACACAGGCAAGCGAGCAAAGGAGCGAAGAAGCTCGATTGGCCACTAATTGCTTTTTGTCGTGTGTTCGAAAGAAAAAAAAAGCATTTATACTGAATGTAATATTTAAACCTCTTTATTTGATTTTTATTTATCGTATGGCTTTCAGTGCCGGGAGTGTCCGAGGACATGTTCGGCTCGCCAGAGTTTGTAGCTGCTTCCATGCGGACACCCGAGGGGTGAGCCAAAAGTACCGTCGCGTGTGGATGAGCGGCTTCGGTGGCGTAGTTGGTAGCATGCTGAACTTCTACGCCCAAGGTCGCGGGTTCAAACCAGGCCAAAAACGTTGGAAAGTTTTAAGAGCGTTAAAAATCCCTCAGTATGCCTTCCTTCGGAGAGGAAGTGAAGCCGGCGAGGCGGTCCCATGTCATAGATTTATGGCATGAAAAAGAACCTTCCACTAACTACACTTGTGTGAAGCCAAAATTTGTAGTTTAGATTATATGATAACGCTATATTAGTTCCAACGTTCGCCGCAGGTGCTGGCTGCGATGGCGTCTAGTAACCAAGTTCGCAGCTAGGTGGACGGTAGCATTTGGTAGCAAAAGTAGGAACTACTTGAAAGATTGATGGTCTGCAGGCCTAACTTGAATCACAGATAACAAACACTAATACAGTCATCACAATTAACACCGGTTATCAGACAAATTCTACACACACCCAAAGTAGGCCTACACGGGGCTACATGACCGCGTTTTCGCAGCCCCTAAACTAAGGAACCAACCAACGGGTGTGGATGAGATGAAATTAATGAGCAAGTGCAATTTCAAGTAGTTCCAACTTTGGCTACCAGATGCCACTGACACCTAGCAACGAACGTTGGAACTCGATAGAGCGTTACTAACGAAATATAACCTACACATTTAGCTACACACTACCAATTGAATCGGCCGGAGCTGAACAGTATTAAGTCAGTTTTCACTACTTTTCAGGATATATTTAAAACGTAATTGACAGAACAAACACACTATATTAAGTCATCTATGTTTTGAAGCAACTTTTCAGGTTATATTTGTGTTAGCGGAATATCAATTTTAATTTAATAAACATTTTTTTGAAATCAATTTTGGAAACATGACTTAATGCCTTTCAGCTCCGTGGTCAGTGTAGTGCGGAAAGTCCCCAGAATGAGTATTTCACATGATATTTTATTTAAAAATGAATTGTAACATAAAACCCTCCTAAATCCTGTACAAATGTAATTTACAATAGCACTGTAACACGCGGGAATCTTGCAGTCCGGCCAACATTAAGTACGGAATACGGCGCTGAAAGGCAGCAAGTCATTGACTTTTCACCTCTTATCGCACTACATGTAACAGTGGTTTCTGGCTTAAAGATAAGGCTGACTTAATTATGTCCTATGCCGTTCCAAGGCCCTTGGGTCAATGCTTCAGAATACTAATTGTTTAAAAAATGACAATTTTTGACTTAATGCTTTTAATGCTTTTCAGCTCCGACCGATTCAATTGTATTGGTAGTATTTACCTATGCAAACTTCTGATGGTAACCTTCCTATAAAAGAACATAATACATCTAATGATCTCATACCGAAATGTCTACACATAGCAACTATTTGTTTTAACCCCAATAGTCTCATTTTGTTTTGTTTACTCCACGTATACTGTATATGCAATATTTCACCTCAACAAGCGTGGGTTATTTTGAACGCTGGCACAAGACTCGGGAAACGTAGAATAACAACTGGCATCAGGAGAGCGATGACACGATATTATCTCAACAAACAGGGTACAACTCGAGAGAACTTGACTAAACTATTATTGTACGGAAAACAGAACCACGCCAAGATAAGTAATACCACTGGGGGAGGACTATATAACAATGATGATGGTAATGATAATAGAAACCGTCTACTCAGGTCTGCTATAGCCAACGTTCATTTAGATAAAAGCTCTTCCGTTTGTACAATGGAGGGAAGATATAGTCCTCTCTGTTACAGCAATTTCCCACAGGTCATAAAAATAGTAACTTTCAGACTAAAGAAACATTGAAATAAAAAGGAGAATTTCCTTATATCATAAACCACAATCTTTCCAATAATATCCGTAAGTCATGCCTATGTCAACGATAGAATGAAAACATTCCAGCCACACGCGCAAAAATCTGCAAGTAAGCTTCAATGCCTGCTTTCTGCGAAATGGTTATGATATACAGCAGGGGTGCCCAACCTTTTTAAACTAAGGGCCACATTGTAAATAGTTGGGGGACCTTGCGGGCCAATAACACTCTGGGGGGTTTGGGGGTATGGATTTTTAATTTAAATATAGGTGCAATATGGTGAGTTTTGTGGCTATCTGAGCTTAGTTTTCTTAGTATTGTTGCCGTTTTCTTTCTTTCTTTCTTTATTTATTTATTTATTTATTTACAGTGGATAAAAAATAAAACTGTAAAAAATATTAAATATTTTTAATAAATCCCATTAAAATAGAAGTACTGTACGATGTTATTCAATACACTCGTACAGCATGAATAACAAAGAGTGAGTATTTATGTTCATTTGACACGATTATTAATCAAATTATGAAATAAAGTTCATTATAAGTTAGTTTAGTAGAAGCCTCCGTGGCTTAGGCGGCAGCATGCCAGCCTCTCACCGCTGGGTCCGTGGTTCAAATCCCGGTCACTCCATGTGAGATCTGTGCTGGACAGAACGGAGGCAGACAGGTTTTTCTCCGGGTACTCCGGTTTTCCCTGTCATAATTTCATTCCAGCAACACTCTCCACTATCATTTCATTTCCTCTGTCATTCATTTAATCATTGCCCCAGAGGAGTGCGTCAGGCCTCGGCAGCCGGCACAGTTCATATCCTCGCCGCTAGATGGGGGCTTCATTCATTCCATTCCTGACCCGGTCGGAGACTGGAAGCAGGCTGTGGATTTTCATATAAGTTAGTTTAGTGCGATGACTGGAAAAGCTTTGTACCGGTACTTAAAATGTCTCTCCACTTAGGATCGAACCTAGTTGTAGGCTACTAATCATTAATAAGAATTTTAAGTGTTCATTAGTGATTCAATGCCTTTGGGTAGAGGTGCGTGCGCACCGCTTTCTCTAGTTGGCTTTAGGAGCGGCGGGCCGGACAAAATAGTCTCGCGGGCCATAGGTTGGGCAGTCTTGATATACAGTACAGTAAATAAAATAATATCGAACGCTAGTAGCGGACACTCGCTAGATTTAACATGTAGTCGCTTGCCGACCAGCTACAGGGTCGTTACGTAGCCGCTAGTCTTATGTTTACGAGGATCATTCTCGATTTCTCTAGACGTATTTAACAACAACAACAAAAAAAGTGCTTTAAAGTAAAATAAATTGAGTTATGCGTAAACATTTCTTAATAATGCCCATAATTTCCTGAAAAAAAAAGGAAATTAAAAAGCGGAATAAAATCAACGTGTACACCGTCCAGTAAAAGCACTCATTGAGCATTGCCTACTACACACATCAAAAAAAGTTTTGCATCACCTCGGTTCCCAGATCTCCGGCATATAGACGTTGACTGTGTATATTGTATCAAAGATACAGTCCCTTTGACTGTTCATAGATGTCACTAAAACTGCTCAAAGATGTAAACAACCATGCATGAGCAGGGCCTATTAGACGAAGGGGGTACGACAGCCGATCAGTTCCAGTCATTCCACCAGGACGAAGGTACGCTGTTCATGTTGTCTGTAGTTCTACCATGCCTAGAAGGTCAATACCGCAGTTCGATCGCGTCCGCATTGTTACTTTGTGTCAAGAAGGGCTCTCAACAAGGGAAGTTTCCAGGCGTCTCAGAGTGAACCAAAGCGATGTTGTTCGGACATGGAGGAGGTACAGAGATACAGGAACTGTCGATGACAGGCCTCGCTCAGGCCGCCCAAGGGCTACTACTGTAGTGGATGACCGCTACTTACGGATTGCAGCTCGGAGGAACCCTGACAGCAATGCCACCATGTTGAATAATGCGTTTCGTTCAGCCACAGGACGTCGTGTTTCAACTCAAACTGTGCGCAATAGGCTGCATGATGCGCAACTTCACTCCCGACGTCCATGGCGAGGTCCAGCTTTGCAACCCCGACACCATGCAGCGCGGTACAGATGGGCCCAACAACATGCTGAATGGACCCCACGGAATTGGCATCACGTTCTCTTCACCGATGAGTGTCGCATATGCCTTCAACCAGACAATCGTCGGAGACGTGTTTGGAGGCACCCTGGTCAGGCTGAACGTCTTAGACACACTGTCCAGCGAGTGCAGCAAGGTGGTGGTTCCCTGATGTTTTGGGGTGGCATTATGTGTGGCCGACGTACGCCACTGGTGGTCATGGAAGGCTCCGAAACGGCTTTAAGATACCTGATTGACATCCTCCGACCCATAGTGCAACCATATCGGCAGAATATTGGAGAGGCATTTGTCTTCATGGACGACAATTCTCGACCTCATCGTGCACATCTTGTGAATGCGTTCCTTCAAGATAACGACATCGCTCGACTACAGTGGCCAGCATGTTCGCCAGACATGAACCCTATCGAACATGCCTGGGATATGTTGAAAAGGGCTGTTTATGGACGTCTTGACCCACCAACCACTCTGAGAGATTTACGCCGAATTGTCGTTGAGGAGTGGGACAATTTGGACCAACAGTGTCTTGATGAACTTGTGGATAGTATGCCACGACGAATACAGGCATGCATCAATGCAAGAGGACGTGCTACTGGGTATTAGAGGTAGTGGTGTGTACTGCAATCTGGACCACAAATGCTGAAAGTCTAGCTGTATGATGGTACAACATGCAATGTGTGGGTCTCATGAGCAATAAAACGAGCTGAAATGTTGTTTGTGTTGATCTCTATTCCCTTTGTATTTAAAGGTTCCGGAACTCTTGGAACCGAGGTGATGCAAAACTTTTTTTGATGTGTGTACAAGGTAATAAGAGGCTGCAATGTCGTAGTTTCACTATAAGACCAGGCCGCTAGGAGGCCACCTGTTTTAACGGGGAATGTCCGCTGTCTGTAAATATTATTGTATCCGCAAAATGACGCGAAGGCCATTTACGAACTATATTTACAATTATGTGTCGAACACATCCATTTTAAAATTGTTTAATCTCAGGTGTTAGTATAAAACTGTTCAGTTATCATTGTTAACTAATATTAAATATGAAACAGACTAATATACTGAACCCTTGCAAAGAAGCATATGAGACTCAGATTCGGGGCGTAACGGGTCATATTCGTAAGTTGCTGTCAGGGCGCTTCATTAACTTGCAGGGTAACATATAACAAAATAACATGCAGGAAAGAGTGAAGCCAGGGTTAAAACAACTGAATTTAATAACAAATCACCATATTTACACATAAACAATTAACAACAAAATCTCCCAACTGACTCCCATTTAATAAAAATGCCAAAAACAGGCGGTATCTCTGGAGAGATTAATTACCTGGACCAAGTGTCCTTAAATAAAAAGATACAAAAGTGACCATATAAGTGCGTATGCCGTTCTACATGCATCACGATGTGTACTTTGAATGCGTGATTCGTTATCATCCGGAATGACCCTTCAAACACCGAATCCGCATTTCCTAGAGCTAGACCGACACGGGGGAACACAACTACACTACTTAAATTAAACCGACACTTCCTAAATCTACTATAAACAAACACAAAATTTCCGAGTGAAATTGGACATAGATTGCCGTAGCAACATTTACTGCCTAAAAACTTAGGACTTCTCACACAAATCAACACAAGTACATTAACACGTGACCAATAGAAAAATACTCAAATGACCGCTGTCAAAATTTACAAAATACTCTACCACTACACCACACGGGTGTGACACACAAAATTACATGAATCGAGTCATCAACAAAGCAATAGGCAAACAGCCAACATTTACGTTAATCACAATATTTTATCCATACAAGGTACAACAATCCGTTACAAACATGGCGAACTCCCCAATTAATTATGGCTTAAAAATTAACCATCACAATGAACAGGTTTGCTATATGAAAGCTTACAGGGTTCAGTCGGAAACAGGACTGCCTATCAAAATAAGTCACAGGCAAAACGGGCGGTTTGTGGAACTCTGCATGTCTGTCAACCCACGTGTCAAAATACCTCGACCTCCCAGAACATGGGTCGAACCTCGAAGAAATGTGCCCCAAAGCACAATAATACATGTGTGTGTCAGAATAACCATATGGACAAGAATCAGCAGTCTCCCAAGAGCACTCTGTCTTTCCATCTAAAAATACAATAGCAGCAAAAATATATAAGGGCGGTAGGACAACTACCCCCTCCTCACGTAGAATCAACACACATTAGACACATCAACACA
This sequence comes from Meconema thalassinum, assembly GCA_946902985.2. NCBI lineage: Eukaryota > Metazoa > Arthropoda > Insecta > Orthoptera > Tettigoniidae > Meconema > Meconema thalassinum. The sequence goes on along the minus strand of OX336388.2, from coordinate 593,872,008 downwards.
CACTGAATCACACGTATGGGTTTTGACAGACCCTGAAATAAAAGACACAAATAATATCCACCTGCTGGCGCCATCGTTTTATGCCGTGACTAGTCACCTGAAAAGGACTCAAGAAAATCTATCAAAATTAGAACGAAGGTGTTCTACAATCACTTTTAAGTTGGTGCACTCGGCTACCCTAACATGAATAATAACCTGTTCAGACAAATGTTTTACACTAATTTCCTCCCATTCCTATTTCAAAGATTAACGTTAATAAAGCACCATTTATCGAATGTAACGGGTTCCGCAATTGCAAGGATAAAAATTACGCACGCACGCCGCGTACATTACTCATGACTCAAGAAAGAAAAACAAACTATCAACAAACACTTTGGCCACGCGCCAACGGACATTTAAACATACAGTGTCGGTACAAGAAAAACTCTAAAACAACAAGAAAGAAAAACATGACTATATACAAAGTTCCCCGGCCAAATCTAACTACATAATTGAAATAAATCCAATTTTAGTACATCACCGCTTCTGCATGTAGACCAAGGACATCCTCCTTAACCCATTGCCCTATGGACAATTTAGCTCTCCATAGTAGTCGTCTGTGCTGATTTCTTGAAGCTCATCCCAACTTCAAACCACGTGCTGTTCATCTTGGTCTGGACTCCTCGGCAGAAAAGTTCAATATTAAATATTTGCCTATCTATAATCGCTTGCAGGCTACTCAGTTCACCCACAATTGTCCTAGTGCGATTAATAGCGAAGACTGGCCCTACTTATATCAGACACACGCACTATAAAACATACATAAAATACACACAATTTATACAGAAAATATACATGTCGAGTCCGCGCCACTGGCTCGTTAACAAGTTCACAATCCTGGCCGCACTAGCAGTCGCTATCTCGTCCGGTATTTCCGTCTGTACTATGGACTTCGGTTCTAGTAAGCGCTAATTAGGGTGGTACGATACTTCCCTCTTAAAGTTGAACTCGTCGTCTTGAAATGAATGTTACTGTTTAGTTCACACAACAAAGTTGATTTTATAATAAAATGTATTACAGCTTTTAAAATTTTATACTGCGATCGCTGCGACTTTAGTCCCTCAAAGCTCACAAAATGAATTAGCTTTACTGATCTAGAGCGTAAAAATCATATTTTACACCGAATAATGACTTAGATAAATTCGAGCGTCAAAATCACAATCCAAACTGACGTGGAGTATGCCTCTCAAGGCTCCAAAAGGTAAGACTTTAAAATTCACACTTCGAACTGACGTGGAGTATGCCTCTGAAGGCTCCACAAGATAAGACTTTAAAATGCACACTTCGAACTGACGTGGAGTCTGCCTCTGAAAGCTCCACAAGATAAGACTTTGATTGGCGTCAGGCCAAGCTATTTATGAGAAACTGACAAGGGCGGTGGAGTGGGGCAAAGTCGGATAAAAACTTCCGGAGTTTTTGTCTCACAAAGATGTAACTAGTGTCATTCTTCTCCAAATAAATCCAACGTCTCAAATTACTCGAGCGGAAATTAATCCGTTCGGCGGTTCCTTAGATACACACTTCCGCGGGCTTTTTACTACTGACGCCGTCCACCTCGTGGTCACGGCTTGGTCTCTTGCGATTGGCTGATTCAATCGTATGTTCGTTGAGAAGACCTCGTGATTCTTCCTTTATGTCTCCAATTTTGGTACAGTAGTTGCACAATTTAGCCTTGAACTCGACTAACTCTGGCCGTCCCCCAGGAATAGCTACTGGCTCAACTTCTGTTGCAATCGTTACGAAATGCTGGCCTCCCTAATGTCCAAGTCGACTTCCTTACGTGCTGCCTGGGCCGTAGTAATAATAATAATAAATATGAAAACTTATTTATCGAAGATCAATAAGGGTTCATTTGTCCTCAGCAAGGTTTTGAAATTCGAAACAATTTATTGGTTTGGATTTCAAAAACAAAATCCACTGTAGGAACACCACATCTCTTTAAATCTCACTCAGCTGCTCGAGTGTATGCCCCTCTGACTCAATTAGTGTGCTTTCTTCTCGCTGGAATGTCATTCATATTTTCACTAGGTTTCCCCCTTCTCCTCAAGTAGTTGCCACTCCCGTCGTCTCAGCTGCTCGTTGTTTACAAACAAAGTGCGTACTCAGGCGCTCCCCGTGAATTTGATTGTTTGTTTTCAAAAAAAAAATTTTTGCAATACAGATTCTGCACATATCATCTTCCTTAATCATCAAATGGTTCCCTTCTGTAGTACGGTTTCAAATTGGCGCTATTAAAAACAGATTTTGCACCAGTGCTCACTTCTTCTAATCTGTAGGCATTGTTACCCAGATTCTTAATTACCCGGAACGGACCAATGAACCTTGGACAGAACTTGGCGAAGACTTTGTTCTTAGGGTCGGAGATCGGTGGTCTACGAACCAGCACTAATTCTTGTTCTTGTAACTCTCGGTGAAACTTCTTTCCTCGGTACCGTCTCAGCCTTCGGTCCGCTTGGTTCCTCATGTGCTCTCTGCCCCCTCTCCTTGATGATTGTCTGGGCTCTGTCTGTTCGCCATGGCACGCCCCCACTTTTCCTTCTCCGCTTCTTCACTTAATTGATCCAGGTATTTACGGGATTCAATATATCGCTCGTCCCAGTTGTTCCTATAATCTCCTCTGTTTTCTTGGCGATAGTCCCTGCCGTTACTCCATCTACCATCTCCATTTCTTTGGTAGGGTCTACCTTGTCTCTGGTTTCCCCTCCAATTCGTGTACTCCCGCTGGTACGTCCACTGATTATTTTGATGTTGGTTATTCTGATGATATCTCCCGCGGTTATTCTGATAGTTATGATTGTTGTGATGGAACTGGTTTCGGCCGTCAAAATCTTGTCTTCTTGGCGTGAACTGTGTTCCCGTGGACTGTGTCTTACTTTGGTTTCCCTGGCCGTGGTTATTTTGGGGTCCCTGAACTACCTCTGCCGTGTTTACACATTCCAAATTCCTTCTTCCTGTCTGTGGGCTCACCATACTCGTCTCATCTAAGTGTCTGAGTAATTCTTCTGCTTGGACTGCGGTCTGAATGTTTCCTGCGACTAGCAATTGTTGGATATGCATTGGGAGTTGTTTTCCGATGGTTAGAACCATATTCGGCTCGCTAGGCGGGTCATCAAAATCCCTGAATTTCACTAATTGCTGACTAAAGAATTCTGAAAAACGGGTTGGATGGGTACTATGGTATTTGCGTGTGTACAGGTCCATTCTTAACCCCTGTTGTAACGAAGGACTCCAAAACTTCTTCAAAAACGCCTCGCGGAATTGATCCATGTCTGTAAATGTGTACTTGAAACTTAAGAACCAGGTCAGGCTAGGTCCTTCCAAAAATTTCTCCACCAGTCTTAATTGCTTCTCAGGGCCGATGTGTTGGTCATTAAAGTAATCCGTTAATTGCCGTAAGAATGCTTTGGGAGTGGTTCCTGAATTTTCTTTGAACTTATCGGGCTTAAAATCATTACCCCGAATGACTTGGATGACTTGGGCTGGTGCCAAGTTCGGTTGCGGAGTTGAAGTCTCCCCCCTGTACTGCTGGAATGCATTAGTCGTTAGTCTGGGACTTTGACCCCGACTCGTGTCCTCAGCCAACTTCGAACCTGCCGGACTTCCAATACTTGTTTGCTTTTCCTGTATATTTTCATTTGAAAATAATGTCGCATTCTCTAACGATCTAATCTCGTTTTTTATGATTAATTCTGAGTGTTCCTGTAACTTCGACTTCATACTTTCCTCCAGTGCCTGCATTCTTGAACTGTGTTCCCCCAAGCGTTTTAAAATTGTCAAGCGGTCTTCCTTATTCGCCTGAGCCTGCTGGTCCCAATCTCGCCGGATCCTACTTTTTAAGCTATTTATTTTCTCCTCGTTCCTCTCCTGATTTTTCTCTAGCTCTTCACGTATCCGTTCCTGCGTTTTCACTAGTTGTTCCCCCACCTCTTCTCTTATGACCTCTTGTGTTTTGATTAGCTGACCTTCCAAATTATCCTGAGTTTTGACGAGCTGCTCCCCTACTTCTTGTCTTATGACCTCTCGTGTGTTTGTTAGCTGGCCTTCCATCTCTTTCCTTATGATCTCTTGTGTTCTGCCTAATTGCTCCTCTAAATTTTCCCGCAAGTGTATCCGCTCAGTTTCAGCCTTAACTTCGACTTTATCTATTTCCTTTATTAATTCCAGCACGTTGTTGTCTACTGAATTAATTTGCTGTTGTAGTTTCTCTTGGGTCTTCTTTACTCCCGCGGTGTTACTGACACATGCTGCCTCTATCTGCTTAAGTTTATCCGCCACCATCTCGTCAAATTGCATTAATTTATTATCAAATTTTGCCTCCAATTTCTTCATTTCGCCTAACTGTCTGATGTTGTTTTCCGCAACCTCGCCTGCCAGTTTCTCTACTTTTTGAACGCTCTGGTTAATATCATTTGTGATTTTTCCTAACTGTTCGGTTTGTGTTACCGCCTGTTGTGACAATTTGTGGTTTAATTCATTGAGTTGTTTGTCAGTGTCTAATTTCTGGACTTCTAACTGGACCGAAATGTTACCGCTCATATCAAGTAATTGTTTTTCACTATGCTCCCGCTGAGCTTCTAATTGTTCTTTTAATTGTTTATTATTGTCTTCGCTTATTTCCTCCTTCATGTTCTTTAATTGTTCTTCCGTTTTCGCGGACATTTGGATCGACATCTGTTCTAACAATGCCTTTATCTCATCAACAAGCGCCATTTCACACACACAAATATATTCAGAGAAAAACAGGGTTATGGGCTAAGGTTTCAGCCCTATACGCACATACATGTCACACATTTAAATATTACTGGCTCTAATTTAATGAAATTTCAGTAACAAAATTTACTGAATACAATGACACTTATTCCCAAACAACAAAATAACCCCTAGTGATCTGCTTTTAAATTCCTAACCAACAGAATTTACGAAACACCAATTAACCGAAGTCAATTAAATGTCAAATATAAGGCAACATCTTCCTGCTTTTACTGAGTTCAATAATAATGCAAATTTCTAATTTTAATGTGGGCGCCAGAACAAGTTTATAACAAATACAAATCAAATTCTAACCTTGTTCAATATTTCTAACCTTAGGAACTCAGTGATTTTACTAATGCACATGGCGGTACAACATCGCCTCCATTTACTGAATTTACATGTCCGCTTGATCTGGCATCATTTCTCAACGAAATAAATATGAGATCAGCGAAGCAACAACAACAACAATCCCCACTTGGGCAGCCATTTTTGTTTTATGAACCCTTGCAAAGAAGCATATGATACTCAGATTCGGGGCGTAACGGGTCATATTCGTAAGTTGCTGTCAGGGCGCTTCATTAACTTGCAGGGTAACATATAACAAAATAACATGCAGGAAAGAGTGAAGCCAGGGTTAAAACAACTGAATTTAATAACAAATCACCATATTTACACATAAACAATTAACAACAAAATCTCCCAACTGACTCCCATTTAATAAAAATGCCAAAAACAGGCGGTATCTCTGGAGAGATTAATTACCTGGACCAAGTGTCCTTAAATAAAAAGATACAAAAGTGACCATATAAGTGCGTATGCCGTTCTACATGCATCACGATGTGTACTTTGAATGCGTGATTCGTTATCATCCGGAATGACCCTTCAAACACCGAATCCGCATTTCCTAGAGCTAGACCGACACGGGGGAACACAACTACACTACTTAAATTAAACCGACACTTCCTAAATCTACTATAAACAAACACAAAATTTCCGAGTGAAATTGGACATAGATTGCCGTAGCAACATTTACTGCCTAAAAACTTAGGACTTCTCACACAAATCAACACAAGTACATTAACACGTGACCAATAGAAAAATACTCAAATGACCGCTGTCAAAATTTACAAAATACTCTACCACTACACCACACGGGTGTGACACACAAAATTACATGAATCGAGTCATCAACAAAGCAATAGGCAAACAGCCAACATTTACGTTAATCACAATATTTTATCCATACAAGGTACAACAATCCGTTACAAACATGGCGAACTCCCCAATTAATTATGGCTTAAAAATTAACCATCACAATGAACAGGTTTGCTATATGAAAGCTTACAGGGTTCAGTCGGAAACAGGACTGCCTATCAAAATAAGTCACAGGCAAAACGGGCGGTTTGTGGAACTCTGCATGTCTGTCAACCCACGTGTCAAAATACCTCGACCTCCCAGAACATGGGTCGAACCTCGAAGAAATGTGCCCCAAAGCACAATAATACATGTGTGTGTCAGAATAACCATATGGACAAGAATCAGCAGTCTCCCAAGAGCACTCTGTCTTTCCATCTAAAAATACAATAGCAGCAAAAATATATAAGGGCGGTAGGACAACTACCCCCTCCTCACGTAGAATCAACACACATTAGACACATCAACACACACTGAATCACACGTATGGGTTTTGACAGACCCTGAAATAAAAGACACAAATAATATCCACCTGCTGGCGCCATCGTTTTATGCCGTGACTAGTCACCTGAAAAGGACTCAAGAAAATCTATCAAAATTAGAACGAAGGTGTTCTACAATTACTTTTAAGTTGGTGCACTCGGCTACCCTAACATGAATAATAACCTGTTCAGACAAATGTTTTACACTAATTTCCTCCCATTCCTATTTCAAAGATTAACGTTAATAAAGCACCATTTATCGAATGTAACGGGTTCCGCAATTGCAAGGATAAAAATTACGCACGCACGCCGCGTACATTACTCATGACTCAAGAAAGAAAAACAAACTATCAACAAACACTTTGGCCACGCGCCAACGGACATTTAAACATACAGTGTCGGTACAAGAAAAACTCTAAAACAACAAGAAAGAAAAACATGACTATATACAAAGTTCCCCGGCCAAATCTAACTACATAATTGAAATAAATCCAATTTTAGTACATCACCGCTTCTGCATGTAGACCAAGGACATCCTCCTTAACCCATTGCCCTATGGACAATTTAGCTCTCCATAGTAGTCGTCTGTGCTGATTTCTTGAAGCTCATCCCAACTTCAAACCACGTGCTGTTCATCTTGGTCTGGACTCCTCGGCAGAAAAGTTCAATATTAAATATTTGCCTATCTATAATCGCTTGCAGGCTACTCAGTTCACCCACAATTGTCCTAGTGCGATTAATAGCGAAGACTGGCCCTACTTATATCAGACACACGCACTATAAAACATACATAAAATACACACAATTTATACAGAAAATATACATGTCGAGTCCGCGCCACTGGCTCGTTAACAAGTTCACAATCCTGGCCGCACTAGCAGTCGCTATCTCGTCCGGTATTTCCGTCTGTACTATGGACTTCGGTTCTAGTAAGCGCTAATTAGGGTGGTACGATACTTCCCTCTTAAAGTTGAACTCGTCGTCTTGAAATGAATGTTACTGTTTAGTTCACACAACAAAGTTGATTTTATAATAAAATGTATTACAGCTTTTAAAATTTTATACTGCGATCGCTGCGACTTTAGTCCCTCAAAGCTCACAAAATGAATTAGCTTTACTGATCTAGAGCGTAAAAATCATATTTTACACCGAATAATGACTTAGATAAATTCGAGCGTCAAAATCACAATCCAAACTGACGTGGAGTATGCCTCTCAAGGCTCCAAAAGGTAAGACTTTAAAATTCACACTTCGAACTGACGTGGAGTATGCCTCTGAAGGCTCCACAAGATAAGACTTTAAAATTCACACTTCGAACTGACGTGGAGTCTGCCTCTGAAAGCTCCACAAGATAAGACTTTGATTGGCGTCAGGCCAAGCTATTTATGAGAAACTGACAAGGGCGGTGGAGTGGGGCAAAGTCGGATAAAAACTTCCGGAGTTTTTGTCTCACAAAGATGTAACTAGTGTCATTCTTCTCCAAATAAATCCAACGTCTCAAATTACTCGAGCGGAAATTAATCCGTTCGGCGGTTCCTTAGATACACACTTCCGCGGGCTTTTTACTACTGACGCCGTCCACCTCGTGGTCACGGCTTGGTCTCTTGCGATTGGCTGATTCAATCGTATGTTCGTTGAGAAGACCTCGTGATTCTTCCTTTATGTCTCCAATTTTGGTACAGTAGTTGCACAATTTAGCCTTGAACTCGACTAACTCTGGCCGTCCCCCAGGAATAGCTACTGGCTCAACTTCTGTTGCAATCGTTACGAAATGCTGGCCTCCCTAATGTCCAAGTCGACTTCCTTACGTGCTGCCTGGGCCGTAGTAATAATAATAATAAATATGAAAACTTATTTATCGAAGATCAATAAGGGTTCAATACTTAATATCAGCAATTAATCTGGAGCTTTTGACACGAAAGAAAGAAAGAAAGAAAGAAAGAAAGAAAGAATGAATGAATGAAAAGAATCGGCAAATAATTTTAAAAAAACTTGTGGCCTAGATGTTACCAGGATGAACGACCGTCGTCACGCTAAACACTTCATAGTTTCAAACATTACACAAGAGTTGGCATCAGCAAGGAACGTTCGTGATGTAATCGGTTCGGGCACCTACCCGAAATTCAGGAGATTTGGTGGCGTAGTCGGTAGCATGCTGAACTCCTGTGCCCAAGATAGCGGGTTCAAACCCGGCTGAAGTCGTCGGATTTTTTAAGAGCGTTAAAAATCCTTCAGTATGCCTTCCTTCGGAGGGGAAGTAAAGCCGGCGGTCCCATGTCATAGATTTATGGCATGTGAAAGATCCTTTCACAGACTAAACTTGTGTAAAGCAAAATTTGTTAGGTTAGATTTCGTCAGAACGCTCTATCAAAGTTCCAACGTTCGCCACTAGGTATCATTGATGTCTGGTGGCGAAAGTTGGAACTACTTGAAATTGAACGGAACTGGTAGCTCACCCTTTAGGGTGTCCGCTGGAAGCAGCTACAGACTCAGGCGAGCCGAACTTGTCCTCGGACACTCCCGGCACTAGAAGCCATACGATAAATAAATAAATAAATAAATAAATAAAGGAGATTTGGTTTCGAGTACCGACGGAAGCCTCCTCGGGGTAAAAATTTGGGCAGTATATGGTGTACTGCAGCACTTGAGATAATCGCGAAATACGGGTTGAATTAAGTCCCCCGCAATGAAATATTCATGCATTTGACGCATCCAGATGTAATGCCCATATTCATACGAACATCATTTCAATATAAGCTACTGGTTAGGAAGACATTCAGCCGGAATATAAAAGTTCTTAATATTCATAGACTCCAACACTAATTTCAACTTGCGGTTGGGGAAACAAAAGCGACCTCGAATCGATTAGCAACTGCCTTTGAGCCACAAGAACTTGATCACGACTTCAATTCATTCTAAAATGCAAACCGGGGGAGAGGGGGGACTCCTCATAGTTCTATCCCCTCAAGAATTAATAGATCTATAATTAAATTATACAAGGTCTGTAATTTCACATTAATGCATAAAATGGAAAATATGGGAAAATGATCCCTACTTCGCATGACGACTTCATAATTGAATCTGACCTAACGGCAGTGATGGTGGTGTATATCGAGGTATTCTGTTACTTAGAACAAATTATTATGATGGTAAAAGAAATGTAATTTGTAATTGGGGAGATAGGAGGCCGTGTAGTGGAGACCCTAAGCAAGTCTCGGTTGGCCATGCTAACCATACACTGTAGATCACAGTCACTAAGCCGGAAAAATCAAAATGGATTTGGTTGAGGTTACACAATCTCACTAAAAGACACCTTCAAAATAATTGGTCTCCTTCACCAAGATCGAATATGAAGAGGTTGTGTGGGAATGCCGGACCTCCGGGATGACTGGCAACAATGCTAGCCGCTACACTACGAGGTGGTCATGTCTCTTTCTTCGTCAGGAATAATCTGAAATACGACAAATGATTGCTAAGAGAAAGCAACAAAGATACTATAAAAGGTGTCCAAAGATGGACGCCATTATAGCCCCATGTTAGGGACAACGAAAAGCAGCAGTGTATTTCTTTCTCAGGGTTCTGATAATAGGTAGCCAGGATTCACTAAGATTGTAGCCGGTGTCGCGGTTGAAATTATCTGGGTGTTTACGTATTTCAACCGCCTCCCTGATGATTCTGGGACGATATTGCTTTATACGGGCAAGAACATCCACTCCTTGGAACATTACATCATGGTCAGGTGTTAAGGCATGATCAGCAACAGCTGATTTATCAGGTTGAATGAGCCTCATACATCTATTATGTTCCTTAATACGAGTGCATATTGTTCTCGAAGTCTGCCCGATGTAAACCTTGCCGCAAGCACAGGGAACTCTGAAGATACCCGGTTGTTGCAATTTAGGCAAACTGTCCTTAGTTGGTCGCAGGAGTTGCCTAATCTAAACATAAGTTCCAAATACAGTCCGTATGTAGTACCGACGCACAGTGGTCCGGATTCGAAAAAAAGCGGACAAAAATATTTTCCGTTAAAAGAAATGAAATACTTTTGTGTAAAACTTTAAATTAGATGTTAATATGAGTCAAATTTGTCGTAGTGCTTAAAATTACTTACTTATTCATTCTCTGATCCGGATGAGTCGACTTCTTCTGCTTCCCCTTCCTGCTCCGTCTCGTCCTCGGGTATTGACAATAAATTACACACCTCCTGAGGCAACTGTCTTCTTTTCTTGTTGGGCCGATAACCTAGATGTTAGGCCCCTTAAAACAACAATTATCATCATCATCATCATATCTTTTCTTCTACGGTAGACCTCCCGTGCTTGAAATTACTGGATCAGAGCCTAGCAATAGTCTATGGAACAAGTCAAAATTATTATAAATTCTTGAGGATTTTCTGGTATGGTCTTTCCTATATTTTCTTACGTCTTTGTTTCTAGACTCTAAGGCCTCTTCTGAAAGTTCTCAAATCGGCAAAATAGCTGCTTCTATAATGTAAGATCCATGGATAAGTATTTTATGGAGTGTTGGAGGGATGTAATACCACGGATATAGCCGTACATAGGCCTATAAGCTTGCTGTTTCGTTGCAGTAGGAATTGAACTCTTGAACTATCATTTTCATGACCAGATGAAATTGCTTTCAAAATTATTCCGAAACGAGTTATTAACTCATAGTCTACCCCTGTTATTTCGGATGCAACTTGAGGTTGTTCAAAAAACCTTCGGGCAGTGTTGCCATCATTGGTTGTTCCATATCCAGGCTTCGGAATATCAACTAGAAGACCTAATCTCGTTCTGAATGAGTCTTGCACATTCTTTTTCTTTCTTTCGAATAAGTCTCGAATACCATCTTTCACGCTCACTTTCCACTTTTTAAAACCCAGGCGGTATGAAATATGCAGGAGACTTTCAAAAAATCGGATGTGAGCGTGCAGAACTGAAATTCCAAACTCAAGCTGTAAATTGTCGACGGGCTTTTGTGCCATTGTTTTTATAGATTGTTCATTTCTGGAAATTTCGCACCACAAATATAGCACTTCATGCTTGAAGACTGTGCTAAATCATTGCATATTTTTCTATCTATCATTGACAATATTGAGGAATACTGCACTTCGGTGTTATTTATAACCAAATTATGTAAATTCTCCATTTGATCATTTAGATACATCCTTTCCATCCGTGTAATTTCCGATGTTTCATGAACCCACTGCATTCGAATAGGTTCTTGGATTTTTCACGCAATAATTCCTGTTTTGCTGTCAACGAGGCACGACAGATGACATGAATAAGATCTGGTCACTCTTTTCAGCTTCTGACCAGATTTGTTTATATTGGGAATGGCTGGAGCTGCCATCAAGCCCCATTTACAATATAATGTATAGCTCTTATCACTCACATCAGGTAACATTGATAAAATTCTGGAGGAAGTGTGGTCCAGCAAGCCTTGTATTTTCACTTCACATTCATTTTCCTTAATTATTACATTTTGTGGATAAGTAGCCTTTTAGCATTCAAAATAGCATAATAGCTAGGGCAGGGCGTGGATACTTAACACGCCCTGAGCTAGGGTATAAATCATGATTATGTTTATTAGATAATCTTCTCATTGTCACATACTTGTGCTTGGATAACTTTGCTTTAATTATGAATGATAAGGCTTCTTCCACTGACATTTATGTAGATCGTTGACCCCCTTCTCCATGCATCACGTATTCGATTGCCCCTTGTTGGTGTAGTCGTGGTAGCTTCTTTTAATAGTTTTGAAACGGTTATTAGTGCCCCATGTTGGTAGCGACAAATGAAACGTTTACCTCTGCCTAAGCTATGTTGTTTTAATGGGCGCCAAGACTTCAACGCAATGCTGAAATCTAAATTTGTATTTAACAACGTCTAGCTCTGGTAGAACACCTTCAAGAATCTATTCACTCAGATCGTTGTATGATTTGATCATTAACCCAACAAACAATTGTATCAGGAGAAGGAATTGGTCTATATCTAATGCTACCTACTGAAAGCAAAGATTGCATTGTAAAAGAAAAGAATTTATTATATAAGACAAGTATAGCAAAATTAATAATCATAATAAGTACAAAATTTAAATTGGAGCGTTGTGATTTGAATATTACCGATAGAAAATTACGTGAAAACGGAGTCTGATAAATTGATTTTACTCTTATTTCCAAGCTATGAAGTTACTGAAATATGAAATGTAAAACAAAGAAAAATGAGAGATTGCGTATTTCTGCGTCATTTGCGCTTACCATTGGAAATTGCCAAGGCATTTCCCTCGTACTTGCTGATGCTGTGTGCTTCCCACAGTCTCCTGGACGTCGTGATCTCCGTCGAAATTTGATGATATTCTGGTAGATTAGATAATTCTATGGTCCGTACATCGGACCCAAACGCTCGTACAACCAAGTTTTACAAAAGTTCGTCGCTAACTCCACTGAACATCGGAGCGACACGCACTTGCGACCGTACTCTGCAAGTGTTTCACAGATTGACCATAACTCCACCGAACATCGGAGCCACTCGCACGCGCACCCATACTCGTCCAGTATTTCACAGATTGTCCTTGTTTCACGGCGCGTCGAACGATATATGCACACGTTGGCTCCCCCACCATGGTACCGTCTTCCAGCTTACGTTGTCTCAACTGATTGGCTGAGCACGCCGCTAGTTCCCCTCCTCTGTCTCATTACACTCGGCGCGCGAGAGTTCCGTTTCAACAATTCGCCTTTTCTAGACCTAGCGACCCAGCCTTTCGTAATACTTCTCGACAGGAATCAGCTTGTACTTGAAATCCCAGTGAGTCACGTCTCTCGTTCCTAACTGACGAAAACTCCGTAAAATTCCGTAATCACATAATTTTCTATGATATTGTCGTTCGTAATAATTTGCTTGATAGCGTTTTCTAAGACATAGAAAACCTATCTGAATGCTAATAATTTTTATAAAATGCTCCGAAAATACCTTAATAATAATTATAATAAATTAACATGAAAAATTCTCTTGGCTGAACAATTTGCCGCGTAAATAAATATAGAATGGCTTCCTACTGACTTATGCCAGTTGCATAAAAACCCCTCGAAAAACACGTTACAGTTTGGCTGATGAATCGTCTCCCTCTGCCCTTAAATTCATAGCGGTCGCATAGGCAAGATCTGATGAAGTGGCACTCCCCCTTAGGTCTTCAATTTTTCTTCTTTTGCTTCTCTCCGCTAGCTCTTCAAATTCTTTTGAAGGACAACCTCGATCTTCTGATTTTGCGGAGCCAGGCATGCTCGGAATTGAAATCACAATTTCATTTTTCAACCAGTCTGAATATTTCTGCAAAAAAAGTATGTTCTAAGAAGTGACACTTTCTCCACCGGTCAAAATAAGGCAAAAAAAGGTTCTTATATTATTATACACTGTTTTTTCGACACTCGCGTCAACATTTAATTGGAATTTGTTAATGAGTTATGTTACCACAAACTTTTCTTGGCGAGCGCGAGACTGATTTTTGTTCTCTCGAATCGTGTTATGAAGTTCACTGCGACTAACAACGAAATTCATTTTTCACACTTCACAACACACATAACTACCACTAATCAATTACTTCTCGCGACTGAAGATTATTTTGGTTTCCTAGCCTCGAAATATCCCTCGCGTAGCATAAACAAATGAATCAACAGACCCTTATCTCGCGCGAGTGTTTATCCTTAGAGCGCGCAGTAATGTTCTCTCCCTTCTCAATCACGCATCTGGCGTGTTCTGGCGATGAAACCTTTAAGGATATATTCTCCAATCTTCATTTTAAAACTTGCATAAGTTTCATGCTATACATATGTATACATTTTTTTGTAGGTCAAGCAAAATTTATTTTTCTTGAAAAAAAAATGCACTATAAAAGTAAGTATGAGTCCTTATAAGTGATCAGAAATTGAAAATTATTCTATAAACACACTTATCAGATCCCAAACTACATACAGATACAGTATTAAAGACCACGAATTTCATTTTGAAGTTAGAATGATATTTCAAAGTTTACCTACCGGAGTGCGGAGTTCAGAAACGAAGAGTTGTATCACTTTTGCAGTAATATATCTGAGAAACACAGAAGCAATTTCCAGAGAAAAAGTGAAATTAATGTACACTGATTAACATACTTCACTTGGATGGTGGTTTGGCGTTTCTAAAGTAAAGTAAAAAAATTGATTTTTGACCGCTTTTTTACGAATCCGGACCACTGTGCGACGTAGGATTTTAGCAATACGATCCGTCGTGTTATGTATGTACGGTAGGTAAGCAGTTCCTCTTACATCTTTTTTCTCAACTGACGTCCTATTATTATTCGTTGGTTTCAGAACCGTAGAAATCAAAGCTTTGCTATAGCCGTTGCTCTCAAAGGTGGTTCTCAAGGTATTAATTTCTTCTTGTAAAGAAGACACTTTACAAATCCTCCTAGCCCTGGTAGTTAGAGTTCTAAGGATACCATGTTTCTGGGCACGGTGATGGTGAGAATTTGCGTGGAGATATCTATTGGTGTGTGTTGGCTTACGAAAAACGCTGTGTCCTAAAGATCCATCCTCTTTCTCGGTGACGAGAACATCTAAAAAAGGTATTTTGCCGTCAGATTCTTTTTCCATGGTGAAACAAATTGAAGGGTGCTGGAGATTAAGGTGATCCAGGAAATGGCTAAGATTTTCCTCACCTTCCGTCCAAACAACGAACGTATAACGCCACCAGATCTTCGGTTTGAAAGGAGCCGACGACAAAGCTTTCTCTTCAAAGTTCTCCATGAAGAAATTAGCCACAACAGGAGAGAGAGGACTACCCATGGCCACACCATCAGTGTGCTCATAGAAATTCCCATTCCATAGAAAGTAGGAGGAGGTCATGCAGTGATAAAGAAAAAAGTCTTATGATGTCTTCAGTAAAATAGCCATTAATGAGAGACATAACATCAGTAGGTACTCTCGTAAACAGAGACACCACGTCGAGACTCACTAAGATATCACCCGGCTGAAGTGTTATAGCTTTCAACTTTTCAACGAAGTGTGTGGAATCCTTAATGTCCGACGGCGTGTTACCTAGAAGCGGCTCAAGTAGACTACCTAAGTATTTAGAAAGGGCATATGTAGGAGAACCTTCCTTATGTATTTTAGGAAGACCAAAGAGTCTCGGAGGAATAGCATCCCCTAGAAGGAGAGTCTTCGCTGCATCTTCTGGAATAGAAGATGCTTGATCAATTTGGCAGTGACATTTGAGTAACGAGTAGTAGGATCGCGACCATTATCTTTTAATTTATAATTTTCATTTCTATCTATCTATCTATCTAGACCTATCTATGTCCACCCCTTATTAATCCCGTTTCAAACGGGGTCGGGGATGAGATGCAATAAAATTTCACGTGGCTGATGGTTTCTATGGGCGGATGCCCTTCCTGACGAGAGGAGTTATTGAGAGATGAAATAAAGAAAGATGAATGAGCAAGTTCAATTTCATGTAGCCTATAGGTAGTTCCAACTTTGGCTACCAGAAGCCACTGACACCTAGCAACGAACGTTGGAACATGATAGAGCGTTTCTACCGAAATATAACCTGCAAATTTGGCTACGCACTACTACTACCAATGTGGTAGGTTCTTTTTCATCCCATAAAACTATGATATGGGCCCGCCGCGCCGGATTTACTTCCCCTCCGAAGGAAGGCATATAGAACGATTTTTCTTTCTTTCTTTCTTTCTTTCTTTCTTTTTACTTGTTGGTGGCACATACTTTGTTTTCAGAGTAATTTTGCTTACGTTCTCACCCGTACTCGTAAGTTTGGAAATGATGTTATACTCCAGTTTTACTATACTTTTCATCACGTAAGTTTGAATAGACATTATTCAAATATACAAGATAACAGCTCTGAAAACCCTTTGATCAAACAATGCTAGTGATTTCGTAGAAACCTGTATCACGACCGGTGGTATCTGTCAATCAATATTATTTTAAGGCGAAATAACCCAATCATATTTTACTGTGAGATAACACGGTTTGTGTTTTGATGCAAAATTATATTTAAAAAAAGAAAACTTTAAAATAACAAATTCTGATGATGAGGATGGTGTTGATGTGGAAGAGGGAGATTGTCCTTAAATTAACGAGACAGCTTTGTGTGGGACACCACGCCTCCCGCACCGCCCTCCAGTCCATGTTCATGCATATGGAGTGCTTTCCTTTGAGCTCGCTATTGTGTTTTTACACTCGGTGCACGCATTGCGGAGGTGTGGCCTCTCGCTAACATGTCTTCATTATGAAGGTGGTGTTCGTGCATTATTTCAAACATTAGGCTCATGGCACCGGTATGTAAGCAAGACAATATTTTAACTTTACAACATTAAAAACTGTCATGACAATTAACACCGGTTATCAGTAGAGACCGGATTTTAAAGGGAAAATATTCATTAAAAAAGGACCAAAAAGGGGGGAAATATTCAATAAAAAAAGGACCAAAAAAGGGGAAAATATTCATTAAAAAGGGATTACTTGAGAAAAGGGAACTGGTCAAGAGAATAAAGGAAATAAAAAGGTATGCATAATCAGTTAATCACTTCTAATTTAACTTTACTGCATTAAAGAATGGTATCAATTACATGTCCAACATTTGAGGATGATAAGGATATAGGCCTATTCTCTTTTATGTAGTGTATTGTGTTACAGTGTTTATTGCATTAAGAACGAATTGAACCTGATGACATTTAACATTTCAATATGTTTGAAGGTCAAATTTTGTCTCTTTGAATTTGAAATTACAATATCTTTATACAAAGAAAATGAGCGCTCAACATCAACGGAAACCAGTGGGGAATACTTGGTTTTTACTCTAAACTCTAAATCAGTGCACTTCACTAGTTTTTCAATGTCTGGATTCTTTGATAAGCTTGCCTTAAGTTTTTCTTTTGCGAATCCCTCAAGCATGTTGTCAGTTCTTTAAACAACACTCCACTGCACCTCCTTGGATAAGCACTGTTCTTCCAGTTGCAAGATGGCGGCAGGAAGAAACTTGAACGTATGCACTGCGTACAGCTCTGTCTCCAAATTCGGGTCACTCAGCAGGTCCTTCGCTCGACCCACAGCTGCAGATTCAACATCGTCCAAAGACAGTATAAATTCCTTTATCTTAGTGAAATGTTCACAAAGGAAAACAGCACATGAAATCCATGTCCCCCTTCTAGTTATGATGGGAAACTTAGGTAGTGGTAGGCCTGTAACTTCCTTGTAAAGCTGTATTCTACTTGGAGCTTTAATCAATGTCTTCTTAAGTTCGGATATGAAGGCATTTGCAACAATAAATTCAACCCTTATTGCTTCACATACCCTATGCAAAGCATGAGCAATACAAGTTGTATGGTGAAGATTAGAATACATAGGCTTCAACTGTGCAAATGCTGAGACCATGTATGATGCTTGGTCCGTAACAACTTGCCACACTTTGTTGTACTGTATTCCTGATGGCCAGAGTTTAAAACAACAGTCATTGAAACTCTGCATTATAGATGTAGAGGTTACTTTTTCCAATTCGTACATGGCAGCCAACATTGGTTTTGATGGGTCTCCTGTCAATGGCATCACAAGAATGTTTAGAACAGCTCTTGAAAGTGAATCGGTTGCTTCATCCAAAATGAAGCAAACTGGATGGTCTCCAACAACCTCCTTAACTTTTTGTACATTAGCTTCATAAATTGGTTGTAGGTAAACTCTTTCTAAGTGTACTTTCGTCAGGGACAGTGCGTTGTGTGTATTTTTCCAAGAAAATCTTCATTGCTGGGTTATTTAACTTATTTAAAGGAATTCCACACTGAACAAAGGCAACTGTGAGGTCACTGAAAAAACGTTTCGTTCCCTGCTTTTTCTTCGGCCTTCTGAAAAAATTCCTGTAAAAATGACTGTTTGGAAACTTTCGCACGAATAGCTTTGTTTTTCTCATGTTTGGCATACTTGAGATGCTAAATTATTCTGTCCTTTATATGTTTTTCATCTACTTTAATATCAATATCACATAGAGAACATCGAATAACGGTACCATCCGTTTCGATTAAATCGTCCTTGAAACTGCTTACCGCTCTTCGCATTTTATTGCTAAAAGACGACTTCGCCATTACTATTACAAGCTACTGCTGCCACTTAACGGTGCGTCCTATTCTCTATGACTCTGTTTCTGCTACTGAGGTGAGCAAGCTACTGTAACCAAAGAGAATAGGCTGTAACTGCTTCACACATTCTGGAGGGGATGCGACGAGTCTAACAACACCTGAAGGAGGGGTGAGGCGGTGCAGTGGGCGAGTTCAACTCTGGGGTGAGTTCGGTATAGAACCCGTGTTAATTCTTTCTTCCCTTACGCTACATCGGTATTTTATGCAGGTATTTTCCCTCAAAGTGAAATAAATTCTTGATGTTTTGCCGTATATTCTTAAAAAAAAGGGAAAATAAGTGCAGATGTAGGAGAAAAAGGAACAAGGGCTAAAAGAAGGGAAAAAAGGGAGAAAAAAAGGGAAGTTAAAACACGGCAATCTTGAGTTTTAAATACAGTTTTAACCCATAGTAACGATTATTTCTTGTTCCCAATTAAATTTTAAGAAAAAGTATTCCCTTTAAAATCCGGTCTCTAGTTATCAGACAGATTCTACACGCACCCAAAGTACACGGGGCTACATGACCGCGTTGTTGAAGCCCCTAAACTGAGGAACCAACCAACCAACCAAAAATAGTTTGCTGTCCATTTGTGCCTCTCTAGCTGTCTTGCAAATTTACGAGGTAAAACAGTTAAATTATAGAACGAGACTGAAACATGTTACATACCCGAGGCTGAGTGTAACCCGTTCCAGCGAACAAACCAGAATTAAATTTATTGGCAGAGCCGGGAATCGAACCCGGGCCTCCCCGGTGACAGCCAAGATAACACACACTAATACTGTACAGTCATCACAATTAACACCGGTTATCGACATCGAGGCGGACACTTGTAGTGTTACGAGGCTCTAAAATCTAGGGACCATAATCGACGACACCTCCAGGAATCAATCCCGGTCCGCATAGGTAAGAGGCAAGCCTGCGCCATCACGCTCTTTTTTTTAACCTATTTTCATTTTAAACAAGATGTTCAGGAAAGAACATATAGCCTACTTTCTCCTAAATGCATGGGTATTGTTATAACTCTTTGTCCTTTTCAAGGAGTATGATTGAATGTAGGTTGTAGTAGCTTGTTGAAATACAACGTGCTATAGGAATATTAAACATGAATATGAGGTGCCCTTTGCTAGTGCTAACTCTGTAACAAATTTCGTTCTATTCGGTTTCACCGTGTTTGAATTGATAGGGGGAATCGATTTGCACACATACTTGGCCACCATCTGCAAACTATTGGGCTGATGTTCTTGCAGTTTGGTCAGAATATGTTTCCCACATAAAGATATGGTGTTGCAAAATTTGGTAGAGACTAGATTATTAGGTTGGTCGTAATTACATTTTAGCTTTTAACATTTGGGTGGCCGCGATTACGTTTCCGTCAAGATAGCGGTGATATAAAACATGACACTGAGGTGCCCTTTGCTAGTGCTACCTCTGTACCAAATTTCGTACCATTCGGTTTCACCGTGTTCGAATTGATTAGGGGAATCGATTTTCACACAAAGATGGCCGCCATCCGCAAAATATTAGGCTAATGACCTATTAGTTTGGTCAAAGGATGCTCCCTCCATAAAGGTATGTTGTTGCTAAATTTGCTAGAGATCGGATGATTAGGCTAATCGTAATTTGATTTAAGCTTTGAACATTTGTGTGGCCGCCATTACGTTTCCGTCAAGATGGCGGCGATATAAAACATGACACTGAGGTGCCCTTTGCTAGTGCTACCTCTGTACCAAATTTCGTTCATTCGGTTCCACCGTGTTCGAATTAATAGGGGGAATCAATTTTGACATAAAGATGGCCGCCATCCGCAAACTATTAGGCTAATGACCTATTAGATTGGTCAAAGGATGCTCCCTCCATAAAGGTATGTTGTTGCAGAGTTTGGTAGAGATCGGATGGTTATGTTAGTCGTAATATGATTTAAGCTTTAAACATTTGTGTGGCCGCCATTACGTTTCTGTCAATATGGCGGCGATATAAATCATGACACTGAGATTCCCTTTGCTAGTGCTATCTCTGTACCAAATTTCGTTCCATTCGGTTTCACCGTGTTTGAATTAATAGGGGGAATCGATTTTGACACAAAGATGGCCGCCATCCGCAAACTATTAGGCGAATGACCTATTAGATTGGTCAAAGGATGCTCCCTCCATAAATGTATGTAGTTGCCAAATTTGGTAGAGATCGGATGATTAGGTTAATCGTAATTTGATTTAAGCTTTGAACATTCGTGTGGCCGCCATTGCGTTTCAGTCAAGATGGCGGCGATATGAAACATGACACTGAGGTGCCCTTTGCTAGTGCTACCTCTGTACCAAATTTCGTTCCATTCGGTTCCACCGTGTTCGAATTAATAGGGGGAATCAATTTTGACATAAAGATGGCCGCCATCCGCAAACTATTAGGCTAATAACCTATTAGATTGGTCAAAGGATGCTCCCTCCATAAAGGTATGTTGTTGCAAAGTTTGGTAGAGATCGGATGGTTATGTTAGTCGTAATTTAACTTAAGCTTTGAACATTTGTGTGGCCGCCATTACGTTTCTGTCAATATGGCGGCGATATAAAACATGACACTGAGATGCCCTTTGCTAGTGCTGCCTCTGTACCAAATTTCGTTCCATTCGGTTTCACCGTGTTTGAATTAACAGGGGGAATTGATTTTCACACAAAGATGGCCGCCATCCGCAAACTATTAGGCTAATGACCTATTCATTTTGTCAAAGGATGCTTCCTCTATAAAGGTATGTTGTTGCAAAATTTGGTAGAGATCGGATGATTAGGTTAATCGTAATTTGATTTAAGCTTTGAACATTTGTGTGGCCGCCATTACGTTTCCGTCAAGATGGCGGCGATATAAAACATGACACTGAGGTGCCTTTTGTTAGTACTACCTCTGTACCAAATTTCGTTCCATTCGGTTGCACCGTGTTCGAATTAATAGGGGGAATCTATTTTCACACAAAGATGGCCGCCGTCCGCAAACTATTACGCTGGTGACCTATTAGTTTGGTCAAAGGATGCTCCTTCCATAAAGGTATGTTGTTGCAAAATTTGGTAGAGATCGGATGATTAGGTTAGTCGTAATTTGATTTAAGCTGTGAACATTTGTGTGGGCGCCATTATGTTTCCGTCTAGATGGCGGCGATATAAAACATGACACTGAGGTGTCCTTTGCTAGTGCTACCTTTGTACCAAATTTCGTTCAATTCGCATTCACCGTGTTCGAATTGATAGGGGGGGGGACAGACATTCAGAGTACACACACACACACACAGACTCACACATACACATACACACACACACACACACAGACTCACACACACACATACACACACACACACACACAGACACACTTTTTTCGCCCTGTGTTGATCTCATAAGTCTACTTTCATTTTTTTCAAAAATCGAAAGTAGGCTAAAATAGACTTATGAGGTCACCTTTTGTCCTTGTGTGTGTGTGTGTGTGTGTGTGTGTCTCCCTAATACTTTCTAAACGGCTAGAGCGATTTCAATGAAACTCGGTAAGGTCATAGCACCATTTCGGCCGACTCAGGCCGTGCCGTTAAAATTTATATTACGTCTCACCAATCCAACATGGCGGCTGTGCGAAATATTTCACCAGCATTCAATATCTCCGAAACTATTACTGATATCACCTTAAAGTTTTGTACGGTGATCAAGGGCACTACTGGAAGTTCACCTATGAGACTTTCAAAAACGTGGTAACTACAAAACCAACATGGCGGCCAAGCGATGTCGAGACTTTTAAATAGACTTTTCTCGCGATTTTACCTTCGAAACGTAATGAAACTTGGTACACCAAATGTTTATACGCATTGTAATGCACTTGCATCTACTGTAATTTTGTTCAATTGTTTACATAACCTCAAGATGGCGACTGTGGGAAGTATTTCACTGGCATTCTATATCTCCGAAACTATTATTGATATCACCCTAAAACTATGTACGGTGATAAAGGGCACTACTGCAAGTTTATCTATGTGACTTTGAAAAACCTGTAAAGTACAAAACGTTCTTGGCGGCCAAGCGAAGTTGAAACATTTTAATAGACTTTTCTCGCAATTGAACCACCCGAGCGCAGTGAATTATGGTACAGTATATGATTATACATATTGTAATGCACTGTCATCTAATTTAGTTAAATTGTCAAGATGGCGGCTGTGCGAAATTTTAAAATTAAGTTTTGGTTTCTTGTGTCGTAATCATGTGATTGAAGTGAAAGTTTGAATAATGAAACTACGCAATAATTTTCCTTTAATGGTACATAACTCTATGGCCTATACATATACTAATCCAAAATGGTGACCATCCGAAATACGAGGCATGTCCAGAAAGTAAGCTCCGTTTGGTAATAAAATTAAATTGTGTACAGATACAGAAAAAACATTTATTGCACAACATTCTACACCTCCTAAACTACTTTTCCACATAACTGCCAAACTTTGCAGGTATTTGTCATAGCGTGGCATAAGTTTTTGGATACCTTCTTCATAGAAGTTTGCCGCCGACCCGTAAACGAGAGTGAAGACTCCCCTGTAAGATATCCTACCGTTCGGCTACTACTGTTAGGCAAATTGCGTGCTTACCAGGAGAACTGCGTATGTTTAGGAGTTCTCCTGACCACATACGCAATTTGCCTAACAGTGGTGGCCGAATGGTAGGATATCCTACAGGGGCGTCTTCACTCTCGTTTACGGGTCGTCGGCAAACTTCTATGAAGAAGGTATCCAAAAACTTGTGCCACGCTATGAAAAATGCCTGCAAAATTTCGGCAGTTATGTGGAAAAGTAGTTTAAGAGGTGTAGAATGTTGTGCAATAAATAATTTTTCTGTATCTGTACACAATTTAATTTTATTACCAAACGGAGCTTACTTTCTGGACATGCCTCGTATTTAGACGGTTCTCAGTATATACGAATCTTTTACAATGATCAAACTGATTTTTTAAAATGTTCATAGAGGCTATGAACATAAGTTCACCTATAGGACTTTCAATAACCTGGTGAGTACAAATCCAACATGGCTGCGACGCGAAGTATAAATATTTAAATGGACGTTTCTCGCGATTTAACCACCCGAGTACCTTGAAACTTTGTACGGTAAATGATTATACAAATATTAATCCACTGGCATCTAATTTATTCCAATTGTTTTCATAACCACAAGATGGCAGCTGTGCGAAATTTGAAAATCTCGTTTTTACTTCTTGTGTCCTTATCATGCAATTTGTATACCACACGTACACAATAATCGTCATGTAATAGTTCATAAATAAAAATTCAACATGGCGACCATCTGAAATATTTAGACGGTTCTGAATATTTACGAATCTATTACAACAATCAAACTGACATTTTGTATGTTGATAGAGGCAATTAACATGAGTAGGATATATGAAGATAAGCTGTATAGTTATTCACGGAAGTACTTGGTCATGAGATGAAGAATGTGCAATACATTAACAAATTGTTTTCTAAAAACACAGTATGAATTTTCATGGTGGAAAGCATTTTTAACCCTTTTAGTGCTAGGGGACGATATATCTGCCAAAGGCGCTTCTGTTCAAAAATGCCACGGGCCGGTCTATCTGCCCTGTTTTTTTAAAATATGTGTTATTATTCCTAGCCAAGCAGTGCTATCCGTGTTTTAGCCAAGACAATGTAGGAATTATTCTCTCTCTGGATTTCGATGTGTTTGTGTTCCGTGAATAACTGGGTTCATAATAACTATGCTTTGAACTTGCTGCAGTTAGCTGATTACACACTCGTGTGATCTTTTGAAGCTATGTTTGTTTACATTACTCGGAGCTAATTAAGATACGTGGTGATGAATATAGTTCTTTGAACGATGGGGGATAAATAGGTTTTAACGCTGAGTGAAGCGTGTGAGAGTACGTTTTCGACTTTTAAACATGTTCATTTCAAATTATAAAAGAATATTAAAGCATCTTTTAATGAAACAATTGTACCACTGTTTTAATTACTCATCATCTCATACTATATTTACCTCCTGCTGTCAAATATCAATATTCTTTCTTAAGAATCATACGTAGGACATAATGTTTATCAAATACTTGTGATTTCATTGAACTGAGGTTGGCATCCGAAGGATTAATTATTCTATTTGAAAATAAATATCATATACCTAATATATCTTTCAGAAGGTTATGCAAACATTCCTTCATCTTTTAGCTGAAATGTTCGATATAGTAATGATATCTTATGGGCTCGGGTGCCGGTTGCAAGCTTTGTTATTTGTCGTTTCTTGGAGCGCTATGAAGGTCAAGGAGGTTGGATATCTAAGCTTCTTGACACTATAGCGCTATCTAGTAGAGAAAGGAGGAACTTTGTGTTGGCGGAAAATCCCGAGATTAATTTTGCCATTATGAACGTGGCCTACTGAATTCAAATGGGTTCTTTAATATGCCAACAACGCATGACATACGTCCCGAGATTTTTGTCGCCTTTCAAAAATCACTTACCACGGCCTAGAGTGAAGCTGCAAGCTTGGGGTTGGTAGTTCTACAAGATAACCACTTATTCACAGTGGAAAGCATGTTTGAAATAAGTAGGCGACATAGAATTAACAAAGAAGAAACAGAATATGCAATCTTTGGTTAAATAGAAAAAGAGAGATAATGGCTATCATTTATCCGTAAAATGCATAATTTCTATTTCTGTGCAGACCATCATTGTTGCGAAATTTGCCAACTGTTGCGTTAGACCTACATAATATATTCAGTCCGGGGTGAATTATATCAAGCTACGTCCTGACGGCCTCAAAGTTAATCCGATATTAATTTTTAACTCAAAAATTCCTGCTGCTTTCATGAGAACGAAGTTATTCTGATGGCATGTGACGCCGAGTGTGGAATTTAATGTAAAGAAAAGATTATGGAAATACGAGAAGTTCTTTGTACACCACACGCATTTCAAGATTAAAATCTGAATTACGTCAAGAATTGTAAAGATGAGAGAAGGCAACATGCAACGAAGTTACTAATACCTTCGAGCCGAAGGTAGTGTAGTGTGTCCAGAAAGTGCGGTACCTCGCATATACACTATGAAGCATGGCTTCCAATTAAATCGCTTGCACTAAAGGGTTTTGGAGACGTTCGTGCTATAAACCGACGACACTCAAAACATCTGGCCTTGAATTCAGCTCTCCGCCTCCTGGTGTAGCGGTTAGCATTATTGGCTGTCGCCACACAGGTCTGAATTCGATTCCTGTCTCTGCCTAGAAGTGTAATTCTGGTCTGAGCCTCGAGTTGCAAAAGTGTGAAGAGCTGGGTTTGACTCCCGCCTGTCATCCTGGAAGTGGTTTTCCGCAGCATTACATTTCTACTTCAGGCAAATGCCGGGATGGTCACAAACGTAATGCCTCGGCCGCCTCTTTCCCAATCCTTACCTCAACAACAAATACACACACTAGTACAGCCATCACAATAACACAGGTTATCAGCCAAATTCACACTCATCCAAGTACACGGGGCTAAATGACCACATTGTCCAAAACCTTCAAACAAAAAACAACAACATTGAATTCCATTACTATCCCTTCTACCTCAGCCTCTTGAGGCAAAGCTGAGAAGGGGTTGTTTTGATTTCCACCTTAGCCATCCTGGAAGTGGTTTTCCGTATTTTCCCACTTCTACTCCAGGCAAATCCGGGATGGTTCCTAACTTAAGGCCACTGCCGCCTCATTCCCAACCCTGACTTGAATTAGGTACAAATACATACAATACTACAAACACCAAAATAACACTGGTTATCAGACACATTTTATACACACACCCAAGTACGCGAGGCTACATGACCATGATGTCGCAAAGCCACTAAATGAAACTACTAATCCTGCTCTCCTTTGATTCAGACTCGGTCCTCGCCGCACGACAGACAGTTGGGAAGCTACCCACGCCCTCTATTCCCCAATTATGTCTACTTTACTCAAGTTAAAATGCGCGTTTCTACGCAGTTAACTTTTTCCGAGTGGCATGCACTACTGGGGCCAGCAGCACTGTCCGTGGTCTCGATTTAATTTACATCGCCCGAGCGACCCGAGTTGGACAGAGGACAGGCACATATTCTTTTCAAAACATCCCTTTATCCTCGGAATCTACATCTACTAAATCATCCATGACGTTCCCAGGGCTTCAAACTGTGTTTCAGAATCGTTCTTGCCCGAATAACCCTTGATGAAATCATATTCTCCTCCTATCTCGACGCTGTTATGTTGGTGGAATTACGGTCTTGTCTTATTTGTCTTATTAGATAGATTTCATTAGAAAGCTACCTATTGCAATGGGTACCATGTTACGACTTCCGGAATGCTTTGACATATCTTCGCGTTTCACATCCCCAAACCACCGCCAGTTCAAAAATGTGTATATAATGTATAATACATATCACTCTCTTGTGAACATAATAGCTACCATCATTTTGCACCAATCACTTTCAAATGTATACATAAAATATAACCATTCGAAATCCAGGCCGAGTTCGTTAATGGGCAAAATCGGACTAAGGGGGTTGGAACTGTGTCTGGGGAGGGGGGCATTTTCAAGAAAGGTGGAAAATAGAATTAAATCGAAGTTCATACTATTCTTCGGATAAGGGCCAAAAACATAATATCTCAGTGAAGTTTCTTGTTAGCACCAACCATTGACCAAAGGGGTGGGAAAATGGAGTTTTGAGAGAATAGAAATCATACCTCCCTTCAGGGAATACGAATCGCCTATCTTACCAGTGTTAAATTTGTTTAATTCATGTTACTTTTCCTCAGAATCTAGTAAATCTAATGAATTTTATGTCACTCTTCAATCAAACCTTACTTTACATATTAATGGAGTATTTTTTATATTGGACTTCAGGGAAGTCAGAAATCATTATTGTTTAAACTGTCTAAACATAATTAGTTTTTATTAAAAAAACAGCCAAAACCCAAACAGTTTTACTTTAAACTAGGAAACTTCTCCATTAAAATATTAACTACTACTAGAAGACCCGTGCTGCTCCGCAGCATTCACTTCAACAATCCTACAACACTTATGCCCATATGACATTTGCATGTCTTCATGCTAGTGACCTGAACAGGCATTTACGGTACCGTCGCTTTTGGGTAAATGATGAAATAGACTTAAGAGATCAAATGTGTGGGTGTCTGCCTGTCCTCTGTGTGTGTGTCCCACTATTTACGCTGCGTAAGCTTAAAAGGCGCACGGACGCCAGGCCGAGGTGAACAGCTAACTCCAAACACATAAGCTTTGAAGAATTAACTCGACACGACTCGGCAGTTTGATGCTGGCCTGAAGCTAGGGTGATAGGTCGCTCGCAAGCTCGTAAACTCACTCTGAAGCTAGTAATTTAAATTTCCACCGAATGGAGATTGCTGGAAGAAATGAAAACGTAAAAACACTTACAGTGGTCGATGTGGGAGCTGTCGCGAACTTTCTTGCAGAACTTTTCATACTGAACAATTCTCATAGAATATCGATTTTTTTTAAAGACACATGGACGTTAGGTTTTTCTTCAACTCAATTCACTGACATCGTAAATGCTCGTCTTCTTTTGGTCATAAATGTTTTTCTACCTAATCCTTCATCGAGAAATCCTTTACAGAATGGTGGAAACCGCTTCAAAATCCATAAGTTGCTCTCGAGATTACCCGTTACATCCAAGAATTGGGAACTTTGTTTTATACTAAGTAGATAGAGATATCCACACAATTTAAGGCTACAGGGGTACAATTTGGTGTTTTGTCTACTTATGAACAATGGTATAAATTTAAAATAAAAGATGGGTGTGAAAATTAATAGAATTAAATAAATAATTTTAATTAGTCGTAATTACTTTTATTCAAAATCATTTTATTGACCAACTTGTTTTGTTGTCCTACTTAGTAGTGTTTCCTCTCCCGTGGAATTACACATTTTCCCATAAGGAATTGCGTCTGGAAACTTTCAGATTGTTGGATTCGGAGGGATATCTGAGCTGGGTCCATTTTCAATTTTTCATTGACTTTAGAATTCAAGTCAGGTGATTTCAATGCATAGTTCATGAATCTTTGAATAGTTCAATAGCGTCCATCAGTTAAAAGACCCCAAATCCCTCCGCTCTAAATTCACACGTAAAGTAGAGTGAAGTAATAGAAACGAAACTTGTGGAATTTTGCTATTGCAAGGCTCCTCTGTTAGTGGAAATTCTAAAATATCATTTTAATTTGAGTTTCTTAAATGAACATATATTTAGGAGTCTTGGTTAAACATTTGTAGTAATTTCATCGCCTTGTAAACATACTTAGTGCATTAAACCGTGAAAAGTAAAAATGCAATTTTGGAAAACTGACACCGAATCTAATAATTTGCACATCTCTGTAAAGACAGCTATCGCCTCCACCCCTACAGATAGAATAGTAAGTAAAGGCGATTGATGAGAAATGGAAAGATAACTCACACAGAAGGAATTAACATTTATTAAGCTGTAAATTTGATTGAGTATATCTTTGTTATAGACCTGAGGGAATGAAATATCAGGATGTAGGATAGTAATCACCGATGTAGGACAATAGTATTTTTTTTTTTTACCATTACCACAGGAGAGTTATCGTATTAGGGATGCGGACGTCCTTGTATAATTGTTATTTAATCTGTGCCCCGTTTGCTGAAGTCGGTGCTCCTCCGCAACATTCGTTTCAAAAGTCTAATAGTACTTCCTTCCATTCGACATTTGCTGTTCGCTTGCCTTTTGGTTCTATTTGAACTTTGACGTCATGAAAGGATTTTGCTCGCGATAGTGCGGCATACAGTTAAGTTGTCCGTGGCTAAACACCGGTTGAGGTAAATAGATGCCTACTTGATCTAGTGTTTGACCCTGAGCTTTATTCATAGTTATACAAAAGCCAAACGTACTGGAAACTGCCTCCTTTTGAAGGAAAATGGCATAGAAGTATCTGATGGCGTAAGGTCAAGGCGAGGAAGTAGGACATTATTTCCAACATTTACGCCAGTAATAATTTCCAGGTGTAAGCAATTGTCATGCATTCTCCAAACCAACAGTCTAGTACCGTTCAACAGACCTTGGGTAACATAATATTTCTCAACAAAATCACAATTGAGCCTTCTTTTAGTCTAAGGATATGAGGTGGCAATCCACTTATGCCTATACTGTCTAAAAATTCTATTGGGAATTGTAGAAGTTCACTCTCATCTTCAGTAATCAAATTATTCACACTGATGTAAGTTCTCGATGATCCTAGCATTAGGTCTAAAACTTTGTCATTGATTTCTTTACAATGTTCATTTTTAGGTGCTAAAATCGCTATTTTTGAAAAGCGTGAAATATTTTTCTGCGTGGGACTAATTCTGAATTTTTTCCATCGACGTGAGGGTATTAACCGTTACCAATTTGTATCAAGAAGTTTGCAAAGTCACGTTGATCTGTATCCGCTCGCATATTTTTGTTCAGTTTAAAAATTTTGAATAATGGCCACAAAGGAGAGAACCTTACTGACATTTGGACTGATGCTGCTTTAGATGCGTGAGGCACAACTGGCAATACCTGCCTAAAATCTCGACCTAATATGATAATTTTTCCTCCGAAAGGCACGTCGTTATTCATGATGTCCTTGAGCAACTGATTTACACACATCAACGCGTGCTTATTAGCCATAGAGGCTTCATCCCAGATGATAAGTTTTGCTGAACGAATATAAAATGCTTCCTTGCTGTTAACTTTTATTCCTGATACAGAACTTTCATGTAAATGTAGAGGTAACTTGAACTGGCTGTGTACACTAGTAACATTGCTGCAATACCAGTCCATGCAACAGAAACTACATTTAACCCCAAATTTGCGCAACTGTGAATCAAGTCTTGGTAAAGAAATGTTTTCCCGGTGCCCCCTGGACCGTCAATGAAATATGCATTACTCATCCTTTCATTGCTGCTTTGTACTAACCCCAAAATTTCTGTAATTATAGCCGTTTGGTTTCCATTTGCTTGGTTTATCATCCGACTTAATTGATCCTCATTAAGTTTTGGATAATTCATTGGTAAATTTGTCTTAGGGAAAATTATCAATAATAGCTGGCATTTCGAGAGAATTAATGGGAAGACCATGGAGCTTTAATGTATTAGAAATATGTATAAGAGTGAACTGATATGCAATGTTAGGTTCGTGAAACTGCAGATAATCTTCTGATAATGAATTCTTGAAAATGTCCCATAACTATCTTACATTTGAAGGGGTCTGAAAGATACATATGTAAGAAAACAGTTGTAACTGAGAAGGCATCTGAAATTGTGACGCTTCTGCCAAACAACGCTGCCATTCAGAATCGTCAATCAGCAAACCTCGCTCCTTAGCTGTTTCTTTAAAAGTAGAATAGACAACTGCTTTATATGTTCGTAGATCGTGGAAGCTGGTAGCACCTATGACGTGAAGCAATAACAGGCGTAAATAATACCTTTCAGTTTCTGTAGGCGAAACATTATACATTCTGCCTATAGTTCTTGAAACATGTTTTCTTTTTTGTCACTGGCAGTTGCTCTTATTCCAGACGTAATGTACTGGTGTTTCAGGATATATATACGGACTTCTGTCTTGCGAATCTTGATTTAACTTGAACCACGCTTGTAATTCCGTGCTGCGCAACTGTGCTTGAAGTAAAATATCAGGAGCGTTATCATTTTTAAAATAGATATTTTGCAAGTTTGGCAAGTGAACTGGTAATCGCACGATAGAATGTGACTGTTCATGCATGTGAAATGAAAATATTCTGAATGTGGCTTCTGTTGGACCAACATATCTAGCATTTAGGAAAGAAGTAATTTCATCGTAGTTCACCGTTTGGCCTTCAGGACATATTTTAAAATGCAGCAGTCATGACCTTTATACCCATACTTGTGGATTTTAATATATAAGATATTTGTGGATGTATTTAACACTCCGAACACTTGAGCATATGTCAACATTAATATGAGCTTGCACGTAAAGTAAAAGAAATGGATTGTAGGGAACAATGAATCGACTATCGACTTCAATGTCAATGCCTCGAATTGTTTTTATAATAATCCGTCCATTATTTCTTCTTCTATACGAAGGATAACCATTGGCATTATCTTTGGTCTTTTCCTGAAACTGTTTAGGGAAGTCTTTCTTACATACGCCATCTTTCATACAGACTGAAGCAGGATTCAAAGATCCGCGAGGACCATGTACCGTACCATATGACGCCTTACCAACTCGTATAGCGCTTCATCCTCGAGATCTGGTATTTCGGCTGACACCACACTGCCAATGTCAGAAATTTCTCGAAACTTACAATCTTCCGTTAATGTTAAGAGTAAATGGATGTGCAGGAGACCTCGTTTTTGAAATTCCACTGTATATACATATGCTTTTACTTAACATTAATCAATCGTAGCAATTCCTTTACTTTGCAATGGAAAACTCTCACTTCAATATTAGCCGTTTCCCAGAGATGAATGCTGGTAAGTATTTCTGTCCAGCCCGCATTATAGGTGAACGTAATGAATAAATCTGGCTTTCCAAACTTCCTCACTATCGCCATCGTATCCTGATAATTTTGCAATATTTTTCTTTGGCTACCTGTAAAAGAAGATGGCAAAACTACAATACGACCGACTCTTGAGATTTTCATTTTCTGCTCGTACATGCAAGGCGTCTGCTAAACCGGCATATGTATCAACTCGTAACTTCGTTTGTTGATGACGTATATATTTTAACCGGTCACTTTCCATACGACAGTAGTAATCCACGAATAAATATCCATTTTGCAAACTTGAGCAGCGACAACTAACTCAACATGACCTCCATGAACACCATTTATAGACATAGGCCTATACATTTTGTAATCATCGCTCGTATTGATAGCAGTTTCGTACATATCGCTGTTGCCAACAATAAAGGAAGAATAATTATTCCACTTGTCTTTAACATGTTTTACAATTCGTTTTCTAACCTGTGTAAATAAACTCTGATTTTTGTACTCACAATATGCCAATGACCCGAACAGACAATTACCGTCACCTTTAATCTTTATAACATTTGTAATTGAGTGTCGCCTCTCATTGATCATAATATGATTCATTGTACTGTTTGAGAACACAATCTATAAGGACGAATGATGAATGATGAAACGAAAAAAACGAAAAAGACTAGACAGTTTGTAGAAGACAGAAAGATCGGATACACAATACAAAATGGCGGTTCCAACATTCGACTGTAGCGGCAGCTTCGTGAAATTATTTGTCTTTCGTATACAGTATTTGTTGTCATTCAAACAGATGTTGACATGACAGTGTCATTAGCAAAATGACTGCTGATTGTGCATGAGCATTTCAGTCTCAAAGTAATCCATTCTTTGAGAAGTTTTAATAAAATTACTTGCACAGAATCCCCTTCTACTTATTGTATGGATACATGCGACATTAGCGCCCGAGTGGAAGAGGTAGAAGTTAACGATATCATGAGTATGGATACATGCGACATTGGGTGATATGAATAAAACGGAGTTTATGCTCATGCTCAACAATTTTGTAGTATATACTCAGAATGGTATGAATAAAAAGTTGAAGTTTAGACTCACTGAGAAGTACATACTCAAGGGTGGGAGTAAATACTCAGTTAGTGAGTATATACTCAAATGTGGTATGAATAAAAGAAGTATATGCTACAAATCTGAAGTATATACTCACAATTTCTGAAGTCTGGCCATTACCATGCTCAGCTGTCTAATCTCAAGATGGTTGAGGTTATGTTTGTAGATGTACACAACTTGCGGGCTAGGAAAGTGTATAAATTACGAACAACGGTTTCAGAGAGGGACTGCAGATCATTATACCGGTTTAAGATACAGTAGATATATTCTATGGCTTTTTGATTACTTTTTGGGCAAATACACGGAAACAAGAGGAAAAGCTGTAAAAAACAATTTATTTTCTTCAGTACCGTATTTGAATTTCTGTGATACATTTGCCAAACTTTCCTGCGTAGCGAATCTTTCTAGCTTTTAAACATTCGCTTTTTTCCTTCCGCGAGTTAGGTGTTTGAGACTTGTCAAATACTGAAGGATAGTCACAGACAATCCTTACAAATGGCAAATCGGAAACATTTGATATAAATATGATCATATGAGTCGTCCAGTTGCAAAACTCGTTTAAGTTAATCTACTTGTGAATAAGAATGATTTTCATGAGAAACGTTTCTCTGGACTTTGCCTCCCGTATCTTTTGTGTTTGTTGTTTTCTACTTTTTCCTTTTTGCTTTTTGGTTTTCTGTTTGCTTTGTGCTTATGCTTTTGATTTGACTTTTCTTTCTTAGTTTTGGTTTTGTGTTTTGTTTTCTGCTTTTGCTTTTGTTTTTGCTTTTTGTTTTGTGTTTCTCGTTTTTTGTTTTCTGCTATTGCTTTTGTTTCTAAATTTTGCTTTTTGCTTTGTGATTCTTGTTTTTTGTTTTCTGCTTTTACTTTTGTTTTTGATTTTGCTTTATGTTTTGTGTTTCTCGTTTTTTGTTTTCTGCTTTTGCTTTTGTTTCTGAATTTTGCTTCTTGCTTTGTGTTTCTTGTTTTTTGTTTTCTGCTTTTGCTTTTGATTTTGCTTTTTTCTTCGTGTATTTTGATTTTGTGTAGGATATGTTTCCTGGAAAATCAATATAAAACAAAACAAATTAATGTAAAACAAAGTACACAAAACAAAATCAAAATAAATCAAAATAAACAAAAGAAAATGAAAACAAAAATAAAACAAAACAAAAACAAAAAATAACAATTTAAAACATAATAAAACGAAATAAAATAAAACAAAACAAAATCAAAATAAATGAAAAAAATAATAAAATGAAGTAAAATAAAATAATTAAATAAATAATTTTACGACATGATCCTTATTCACAAGTGGATTAAACGAGTTTAGCAACTGGACGACTCATATTCATCCCCACTAGCATACATTTCAATTAACCAGGAACATTCAATTAATCAACAAGTCTACAGCAGACGACTGGTTTGCATTAACAAATGGCATGTAAAACAGTTGACTGACTAAACGTGCGTCGACGAAACGAGAGTAACATCGTGGCACAAGTGAAGTATATACTCCAAAAGGAGGGGAAATTGTAGTAGATCTTCTTCTTATGGTTCCTATCCGTTCCGGATGTTGGCTACCATCTTGACTGTGCTGTTCCTATCACTTGCAGCTCGGAATAATTCAGTAGATGTTTTTGAGGTCCAGGCTGTGAGATTTTTTAACCAGGATATTCTTCTTCGTCCAACACTTCTCTTCCCTGGTATTTTTCCTTGAAGAATAGACTGTAGGAGATGGTACTTGGTGGTATTCCTCATGATGTGTCCTAGGTATTGGATTTTCCTGATTTTCACGGTGGTTAATACCTCCTTAGTTTTTTTCATTTTTTGGAGAACCTCAACATTTGTGACATGGTCTGTCCATGGTATCCGCAATATCCTTCCGTACAGCCACATTTCAAAGGCCTCTAACCGTTTACATAAAGACTCTGTCAGAGTCCATGTCTCAGCACCGTAAAAAAGAGTAGAGAACACATAACAACGCAAAAGCCTGATTTTCGTAGTCATTGTCAGCCCATGATGTCTGAACAAATTCCGCATCTTATTGAAAGTTGTCCGGGCTTTCCCAATTCGAGACTTCACCTCATCAGAAGGGTCCCATTGGTCATTTATGGTAGTGCCAAGGTATATATACTTATGCACTTGTGCAATGGGTTTCTGGTCTATATTTAGTTTGCATGCAGAGACTTTGTTTTTACTAATGACCATCAATTTTGTCTTCTGAGGGTTTATATCTAAACCATATTCATGGCTTTTTTGGATAACTTTATCAATGATATGTTGCAGGCTTTCTTGACTATCCGCAAAAATCACAGTGTCATCGGCATATCGAATGTTATTTATCCAGTCACCATTTAAGAGCACTCCCATCTCAACATCCTCTAGAGCTTCTTTAAAGATATAGCCTATTCCGAATAGATGTTAAATAACAATGGAGTAGATACTCAAGATCTTTTATTCATAACAAACAGAGTATATACTCAAAACTGATGCTCATGCTCGAAGTATATACTTCGAAGTTTATACTCAGTTTTATTCATATCACCCATTAGCGCCCGAGTGGAGCAGGTAGAAGTTAACGATATCATGACGTAATTAGGGAACTCTCTGTTAATATCAAGTTAGATTTATTATTGCGGCGGCGTTGAATATCATGATACCGTGTTAGTCGTTGTAGCCTAGCGACAATATGTCCGTCAAGTCATTCGATATTCTATTTTCGTGAGACCTTGAAGGAAGTAATATTCGCAATTATTTTAATACTCGAATGATATAATCAAGTAAGGTGGATATCAATCGACGGTGCTTGACGGGCATTACATTTTAAGACAACAAGCGTCGTCGTAGTGCAAATACTTCCCGAGATATTTCAGTTTTAGTAAAGGGTGAAATTTTTTGAAAACTATTTTAATATATAAGATAAGACAAATTTATGGTGTAAATTTCACAGCTCTGTGATAAATAGTCGTCTGGAAAAAGGAACATCAAACAATCTAGGCTTATTCCTTGCCGTAAATATACTTTGGATTACTCAATATCTTCTATCATAATTTCACAGTTACATCATAATTATATATATTCGCTCATATGTTCACGTCAGTCGTTAACCTACAAAGTTCCATGCACATATGATAACCACATCACTGTTTCAACGTCAAGCTGTTTTTTTTAATCAAGATTTATATATTTTATATTATAACACATTGTAACAGATCTGATATTTAAAATTCTTAAAGTGTTTTTTTTTTCAGCCATTAGACTGTTGGCATTTAACGTAATTATTTTAATTACACCTGTTGATACGGACATTTTTGTATGTAAGTCTTGCTTCTTTACGTTTTTTCAACGCTGAAGAAGGTCACAATGTGGTTAAAACCGGTACTGTGATTAAAATAGGCCTACAACTGGTTATAGACTTAAGGTTTCAATTTACTGAATATTTAACTGCTAAAAGTTACTTCTAATGGGTCATGTTGTCAAAACATGTAGGCCCAATAATCGAAGACTTCAAAACATTAACATGGCAAAAATCACTGACAGCTGAAAGAATCGTTGGTATTGCGTTAGCATGGCGCTTAAGTGTTTATGTGGTTCTTTGAAAGGTCTATGATGTCATGTTAATGTTTTGACCGACGGTGACTACGTTTTACAGTCGAAACATCTCCCATTAGTTGAGTTTCTTTTCTACTCCCCCAGTGTTGATTATGCTGGTAAAGTAAATGGCCTTATTCATTGGTGGATATATTTTACCAATAATTATACAAGGAAAAATAGACTGTGTGCGGAATCATCATTCCTTACATGAATTTCAGAGTAGTTAAGGGTAATGCTGTCCTCCATTATCTAAACACACATTGCACCAGCTCAACTACGGTATCTTGTCAGCTCCGTGTGTAATAAATGCAATTACAGCATTCTGGGCTTCCCGACCTGCTCTTGTGTAATCGGCAAATGCTAGTCAACTGGCGGTTACTAATCGTTCTCCTCCCTTCACGCGGCCCGGCGAAGCTCCTTTCTATAGGGAAGTCTCTCATTGAAAAAATTACAATTTCGATTGTCAATAAGGAAACACTGAAAAATGGCTTCAGAGCTGTCCATATTCTTTTTTCTGTTTACCTCAGAGCGTTTTTACTCTGTAATAAGCATTCAACTGGTTTTATTTTCGAAAGAAGGATAATTCATACTGTATATCCAATAGAAGGTTTCGGTCCGAAAATGTCTCCATAATTCATGCATGGCAAACTCCGTGAACTGTTTGCACGTGAACTGTTTGCATAAATGTGGCAATCTCCGTGGTCGTCTGTTGTGTGCGGTTCTCTTTCCCGACCTGTCTCGAGCAGCGTGATATGTTTTGTGATAACCTGGCTAAGAAGGTCGCAGGCGTAATTGAAAAACGTCACATGTCTCTTCTGCGGGAAAAGTTTCGCTCTTCGTTTCAATCTTGGCAAAGTAGAGAGGAATATCTTGTACGAGTTTGTATTGCTTAGTTAGTACCATGCAGTTCTCTACTTCGGTGTGCCGTGTTCGATTCCCGGTCAATGCATGTGAGATTTTCGAAGTGTAATGCCATGTCCTGGGGTTCGGATTCCACGTAAAAAGGAGGTCTCGCGGCTCATGATGGCATGATTAACGGTCGCGTAAAACTAAAAGCTTCCTTCCTTCTACTTTCTCCCTCGCGGAGTGAAAGCGACACTGCGAAGTACCGGGTGGATCACCTAAGAATCGCCAGGCGATGTTTTTGAAGATACTTAAATGGCGTTTTTTTAATGCGTAGTGTAGTTAGCTCAAATAAACGGTGTTCATCGACTGCGTCTTAATACCTCCATATTATGTTTGCCATTAAACAAAACCTTGTTTAAAGTAATTTTGTTATCGTTGACTCCTGATTCCTGATTCCTATAGGAACTTGAGACACAGTGATGATTTAGCCTAGTAAATTGTGTGTGTGTGCGTAGGATTTTTATGATGTTTTTGTAGTGTCTGTAGTAGTGTGTGTGTATTTGTGTATGTGTGTGTATTTGTAATTGAGACTAGGATTGGGATGGAGGCGGCCGTGGCATTAAGTTAGGAACCCTCCCAGTATTTGCCTGGAGTGGAAGATGGGGAAACCGCGATAAACTATAAGGTGCGTTCAAAAAGTAACGAGCCGGAGGCTTGAATGCGCAAACCGGTGACATCGGCTAATGGGGGCGTGTGTAACGAGGTGTGGTTCCGACCAGAGCGTGGAAGGTCACTGCCCGTCGATAGAGGGCACGCGTGCACGTCACGTGACTATACAAAGCGAGGAGCAGCATGCATCAATCGTCCAGCGCTGCCAGTCGCGTTGCAAACAGTGACATGGAGGCGTCAAACGAAGAGCAAAGAGGTGTTGTTCGGTTTCTGACAGCGGAAGGAGTAGGGGGAACGGACATTCATCGCCGAATGTCACACGTGTACGGCGAGCACTGCATGTCCATTGTAAGCGTCAAGGCGTGGCACAAGCGCTGCAGGGAAGGACGAGTGTCGTTAGCCGATGATGCCCGGTCTGGGGCACCCCGCTGCATTACCGATGACAACGTCCAGCTGGTTGATGTGCTCATTCCCCAGGACCGCCGAGTGACAGTGAACGCCATAGCCGCCGTGGTCGGATTGAGCGTCGGAAGTGTGTTCACCATCATGAAGGAACGACTGCACTTGCGCAAAGTGTGTGCCCAATGGGTGCCCCCACAGTCTTCAATCACACCAGGAAGCAGTCGAATGGCCCACTGTCTGGTCATCTGCAGCGCTATGCGAGGGAAGGGAATGGGTTCCTGGCACGAGTGGTGGCTGGAGATGAGTCATGGTGTCATCACTTCGAACCAGAAATCTAACGACAAAGCCTCCAGTGGAAGCATCCAGGGTCACCACCACCCAAAAAACGGCAAGTACATCCAAACGAGTGCAGGAAAGGTAATGCTGACGTTCTTCTTTGACCAAGATGGCCCCCTTCTGATACACTTCATGCCGCACGGGACAACAGCGAATGCCCAGCGTTACTCGCAACCTTGACTACCCTTCGCCAAGCGATCGAAACAAAACGACCAGGCAATCTCACCCGTGGGGTCATTCTGCTCCACGACAATGCACGACCTCATACGGCCACAGAGGTGCCAACTATTACGGATTGTCCGTAATTATTACGGATTTCAGCTCACGATTACGGCATTACGGTCAAAGGGGAAACTATTACGGAAAAGTGACATCACGAAAAAAATACATATCTATGAAAAAAATAAAAGGAATGTTGCAGGGTGTCTACCGGTAACGAAAAGTAACGGAAGTAACGAAAAAGTAGCTAATTTTACAAACGGGTAACGAAAGTAAAAGTAGCTAATTTTTATGTCTGCATAGTTGGAGGTAACAAAAATTCGCCGAGGTCGGTTTAAATCGTCTTAACTCGCGCCGCTTGGCTCACAGATTGCGATGGAGCCGATTGCGTATGCTATAGGTATATTTCCCCGTGCCTGACCTCAAGGAAATACAAACGGAGGATACCTTGAGTGGTATACATCGGTCCAACGTATAATTTCGGTATCGAGAAGAGTTTTTAGTTTTGAGTGAAATATTTTTCTGTATTATTGGGAAACTTTACTTTCCGCGGGACGTTTATTCGCGAATTTCCGAAACTCAACAGAGACCTCTCATTACTGTTATTGACCTCTGAATTTGGAGACTATCTCAAATTGAAGTCCAGAAATAACGCGAAATAATTTAATGTCGCAATCTTGCGAAATTATACAGTTTTGAAAAAAGAATCCCGAAAATGCTTCGAAATACATTTATTTTAAAAATCTTTTCGTATCGAAAATTTGCGACATCCAGTATGGTTAATTCAAAATTCCGTTATGTCGACTTTTCCTTCGAACTTTGGTTCCATCGGATAATTTAACCGGTTATTTCGAAAACTTGTATAACTTGTATAATTCGTGATTCGAATTCGAAAGAAAATGTGCCCTCTTGTCGTATTATTCATGCAATCCTATCAGAATAATTCGCAATATTCGATACCTACTTCGAACGTTCATCCTCCGAACTCACATGCTCAAGACGGCCGGCTGACTGCACGACTTGCCTGCGGGAATCTCGTCAAACGGACCGAGATCGATGCCAGTTGCGTAAAATCATAAAACCCGTGCACAATCGTGAACTTGTGCCAACGAGGACTGCGGGAATCCTGTCAAAGGTGATTGGGCGCCCATCACGAAACTTCCCGAAACCTACTCGCCATTTTTCCCATGACCGTATACTTACAAGCGTACGGGGAGCGAGAAGTGCGTTAACCCTTTTAGAAATGACAGTCTCCGTAGCATCGCGATACTCATTTCTCCTCGTGATCCACCGTGAAGTCCCAACCACGACATAGGGAAGTGGGAATCACGGCGCCGACCATACAACATGTCCATAACTGCTCGTGAATTTTAACCATGCCCAACCTCGAGCTTGCCTCCACCATTCTGCCAGAACAGGTAGACAGGCAGACAATCGTTGAACGGCTGGATGCGGCGCCGGTTGCATATTATCGCGTTCTCAGTGATCAACCGCGAGGACATCGTGATGGTCGTATAACGACCGAAAGCGGCAGCGATTGCAATACATCGCGATATTTCTCCGCATTCGATGACGAGAACAACTGGATTCTTGTCAAACACACAGCAAGTGGCACCGATTGCGTAATTATGCTATTATTTCCCGTTCGCACATCAAGGATAATCGAAATCTCGTCGATCGTCTAAAAGTGACACCAATTATGTAAATAGCGATATTTCTCCGTGCTCTATCGTGAAAACTACGGGAATCTCGTCAAATGGCTGAGGCCAGCGCCGATCGTGTAACATCTCGATATTTTTCTTAGAATGAAAGTTTCCTATTCATCTCTTGATTATTTTGTTCAAAGATTCCCAAGTTTGGTCAAGGAAAGTAAGCATGACAAACTTGAAGAGGAATTTGCTGTTTATCAGTGTGATACTTCTCCTGAATATATTTTACAAGGAACTAAAATTGATGTAAACTGGGGCAAAATTGCTGAGCTTAAAAACGAAAGTGGATAGTTCAAGTATAAAACTTAAGTAAAGTGATATTTGCAATATTACTTGTACCTCACGGTAACTCTCCCACAGAAAGAATTTTCAGTGTTGTTAGGAAAAATCAGACAGAATTCAGACCTACACATCTACACTGGAATCGCTTATGATTCACAAGACGAAAATGTCATCACAGGGGGAAGTATGTTGCAAGAAAACTTTCACAGAAAACCAGTTACTGGGTGCAAAACAAGCTACAAGGAATTTTTTATCACAGAACTAGCAGTTAATGTGCAAATTTTATTGTGTAATATGATATTCTTTGCTATAAGTTTGCTTCCGGGTAGAGCAAAGGTGGTGTGGTGTCATTATCGAGAAGGGAGGAGCCTGCTTTAGATTTGACGTGAAAATAATTTTTCAGTGGGGGGGGGGGGGGGGGGGGGGGGGGCGGCAGTATAAGAGATTACTGATAACCCACTTCAAAGGTTGGCACCTCTGCGGCCAACACAGTCGAGGCACATCTGCAGAAATTCTAATGGGAGATTCTCGGCCACCCTCTATACAGCCCAGACCTCTCTCCCTGTGATTACGACATGTTTGTCCCCTGAAAAGGGCTCTGCGGGGCCAACGATTCACCTCGGACGCCGACGTCCAGCTGTACGTGTGGAACTGGTTCACATCGCAGCCCAGGGAATTTGATGAGACAGCCATTCACCGCCTCGTCTCACAGTAGGACAAGTGCCTCAACAGCCAGGGCCAATACTTCTAACACAATTCTCTAATTATGCCTCCGGCTCGTTACTTTTTGAATGCACCTGATACTTCTAAAATCATATACCCAATTTACCAATATACACGCACTAATACAGCCATCACAGTAACACAGGTTATCACAGAAATTCCACGCATACACCCAAAATACACGGGATTATATGACCACGATGTCGCAGCCCCTACAATCAGCAACATCTCGTGGTGCAGTGGTTAGCATTCCTGACTGTCGCCTCTGTATAATTTTATTTGACCTATCGACAAGGCCTATGAGAATTGTCTATTGCAATATTAATTCCAGGATATTTTTTCACTAACTGCTACAAAGCAAGAGTTAATCATTATCATCATCATCATCATCATCATCATCTAAAGGCTAAGCTTTGTCGCTGCGGCCACAGTCCACGATCTTCAGCAGCTCACTTGATCATGACGTAGGAAGCAAAACGCAGCTGAGTGATTGTGTTCCTAATGTATGAGAGACGCGGTCTTCCTCTCGACTTCATACTTCGAAGAAATCTGGAGAAGTGTGTCATGCCGTAAGACGTGTCCAAGAAATTTAGTATTTCTCTCTAACGAACAAAGTAAGGTCCGTTTCTCCTTAACTTCATCCAAGATTTGTTCATTAGTCTTTTTTTCCCTCCAACTCGTCCTCGTCAGTCTTCTCCAGAACCACATTTCAGCAACTTTCAGTCTTGATTTTGCTTGCTTTCCGAAAGTCCATGTCTCGCATCCGGAAGCTAGCACACTCCAGACAAAGGCTTTAACAAATTTCTTCCTGGTTTCAATTCCTATGTGCTTATTTAGCAATATATTGTTCCTGCTCTGAAATGCTTGCTTTGCCATAGCAATTCTTATTTTGACTAATAAGGCACTGATTGTCACTGGTAATGACACTACCCAGATAACAAAATTCTGTAAACTGATCTATTTTTGTACAAACTGACTTAATATTTGTTTTCAATTCAGTCTTCTTCTTTTGAACAACCATGATTTTCTTTTTCTGTTAATATTTAACCTGAACTTCTCTAACGTGTTGTTTAGCATACCGAGCATCGTAGTCATGGTGTGCTCTGAATCAGCCAGCAAAGCAATATCATCTGCAAAGCGAATACTATGAATTTGTTTACCATTCAATTTTACTCCTTTAGTTTTTTCTTTTACTGTTCGAATTTCATATAAAACAGATATGGTGATAAGGGACAGCCTTGTCGCACTCCTTTTCTTATTTTTGCTTCTCTTTTCGTTCCATTGATGTTTATTTCTGTGCTTTGGTTTTTATACAGGTTAAAAAATCAAAGGTATTTCCTTCCAATCAAGACCCAACGTTCTCAGAGTTTGAAATAATAACTTCCAGTCAACCTTATGAAATGCTTTTTCTAAATCAACGAAAGCTACATAAGTTTTCCTGCTAACTTCTAGTCTTCTTTCTAGTATTTGACGCCGGGCTAGAATTGCTTCTCTAGTACCCTTACCTGCTCCGAAAGCAAATTGGTCGTCATCTAAATTCTTACCTATCTTGCTTCTGATTCGGCCTTTAAGTATTGTCAGTGGGATCTTAGAAGCATGGGATAGAAAGGCGATTGTTCTGTAATCTGAGCAGGTCGTGGCATTTCCTTTCTTTGGCAGTATTATTGTCCGACTCTTTATGAAATCTGGTGGTAGAATTCCCTCTTCATAGCAATTAGTAATAATATCAAACAATCGCTCTTTCATGATATCTCCACAATTTTTTAGGAGCTCAGCTGAAATATTATTAACACCTACTGCTCTGTTGAATTCATTTTTTGTAATTGGTGGGCCTTTGTCTTATACCTCAATCTGGCTCTCATCTTCCACATAATCCCGAAAGGTTTTTCATTTCCTGGCCCTCATATAGATCCTCAATATATTGCTTCCAGCGGTCACCTACCTCTTCATTTTCAAAAAGAAGCTGTCCTTTGTTTTTAACCACATTGCTCTTGGTGATTTTCTTGTACTGCATGGATTTGATTTTAAAATATGCTTAATCAGATTTCCCAGATTCTAACTCCCGTTCGATGTCCTCACCAATTTATTTCATCCAGCTGTCTTTTGCTAAGCGACACTTTTTCCGTTATTGAATTTTTTAATGCTCGATATTATTCAAAATCCCTACTTCTCATTTTGTTCCTCTGTTCAATGACGGCTTCGGTGGCGTAGTTGGTAGCATGCTGAGTTTTTATTCCCAAGGTCGTGGGTTCAACCCCGGCCGAAGTCGTCGGATTTTTAAGAGCGTTAAAAATCTCTCATTATGCCTTCCTTCGGAGGGGATGTAGAGCCGGTGGTCCCATGGCATAGATTTATGGCATGAAAAAGAACCTTCAACTAACTACACTTGTGTGAAGCCAACATTTGTAGGTTGGATTTGATTAATGCTCTTAAGTTCCAACGTTAGTTACCGGGCGCGTGTTGCGATGGCATCTAGTAGTAGCGAAGTTCACAGGTAGGTGTCGTGGCCGGCAGCATTTGGTAGCAAAAGTAGAAACTACTTGAAATTATCGTCTGCAGTCCTTACTTGAATTATAAACAGATAACACACTCTAATACAGTCATCACAATTAACACCGGTGATCCCTATTGTTTCTTTTCTTGAGACTGTTCAAATTTCTTGTTTCTGATTTTATTTCTGTCCTTAATATCGTCTTCCGAGATTTTGAATCGTTCAAGGTCCTCCTGTGTTTCTCTCACCCAACTGGTCTTTAATTTACTTGTATTAATGATGTTATAATTTTTCTTATTGAGTCTGTTTTCATCCATCCTCCACAGGTGTCCATAGAACTGTATGCGTCTTTTC
The DNA here is from genome assembly GCA_946902985.2 of Meconema thalassinum. Classification (NCBI taxonomy): domain Eukaryota; kingdom Metazoa; phylum Arthropoda; class Insecta; order Orthoptera; family Tettigoniidae; genus Meconema; species Meconema thalassinum. The sequence goes on along the minus strand of OX336388.2, from coordinate 593,827,132 downwards.
CCAAATTTCTCTGTGATGGTGTCTGTGTTTCCGTAGAGGTCCTTTGTAGGTCGTCTGATCCAAGTTCCGTCTCGGAGAACAGCGCCGTGTATCTTTCTAAGAACTTTCCGATCGTGTTTCTCGATGTCATAAATTCTTGTCATCCCTCCAATTAATGTTGTTTCTGCCGCATACAAGGCTTCTGGTAAAACAACCGTGTCGTAGTGTCGTAGTTTTGCGTAACGAGACACTACTCTTTTGTTATAATCATTCCATGTCAGTTTGTATGCCTTTTGCAGTTTGAATACTCTTTGTGTGTTGGAGATTGTGTTCAGTCCGGTGGGTTGGATGGTTTCTCCTAAGTACTTGAAGTGAGTGACCTGTGAGATTTTTCGGTACTGTGTCTGCAATGTGAGTTTTTCTGTCGGTTTTGTGTCCATATACTGAGTTTTCTCATAGGCAATCTCGAGTCCAGTTTTACGGGAGATTTCATGTAGATTATCTAGTGCTATTTTTGCTTCATCTTTGTTGTTCGTTAATATAGCTAAGAAATCCACAAAGGCCGAGCATTTGACGTGACTCTTTATCCTTTTTGTTTTCTAATTTGAAAACCTTTGATATGCCCTTCCCATTCTCTGATTATTTTGTCCAATACGTTATTGAACAAGATTGGACTCCTGTGCTGATATCGAATGAATTTGAGATTTCTCCCATGAATTTCACTTTCGAAGTGTTTCCAGATAGTGTTTCCGGGATGATGGCCCTGGCGTTCCTATCGACTCCCAATTCTTCCAAGATATTAAACAATATTTTTCAACAGAATCGTAGGCTTTTTCGAATTCCACAAATCTGACTGTAGTGTTTCGACATCGTCTGATGTGTAGTATGGTTTTGAGGTTCCAAATCTGTTCAATACATGACCTCCCTTTCCTGAACCCAGCCTGATACTCGCCAATCTGTTGGTGACTCGAGTCTGTTCAGCAAAGCTTTAGAAAGAATTCTATATGATACTGGAGGAAGTGAGATTCCTCTGTAATTGTTCGGATCTGTCTTGTTTCATTTCTTATGGAGGGGATGTATCAAGGCACTCTGCCATTCTTCTGGGACTTTCTGTTTTCCAAACATTTGATATTATTCTGTGAATTTTTGGTGTTATGGTTGCATGGTCCAATTTCCATATTTCTGCAATAAGCCCATCTTCATCAGGTGCTCTATTGTTTTTTTAATGATTTGATTATGTTCACTATTTATTCGTGTGAAGGAGGAAGTGAATCAGGATTTGGCGCTGATTTTGCTAACAGGAGTTGCTCAGATGGTGCTTCGCAATTGAGGAGTGTTCCAAAATATTTGGCTAGAACTTCGCAATTACTCTTTGTGTTAGTTTCTAGAGATATATCAGGTCGTTGGAAACACAGGTTACGAGGCTGGTAGTGACATAAATTTTCTCTGAAGATCTTGTAAAAATCCTGGGTGTTGTTCTTGGTAAAATCCTGTTCTATTTCGTTCAACCTGTCATTCTCGTATTTGCGTTTTTCTCTCCGAATTATTTTAGACACGTTTCTCCGTACCTCTACAAATTCTTGTCACTTTTCTGTCGTTTTATGACCAATGAAATTATGCCATGCTTGAATACTATTTTTGATAGCTTGATCGCATGTGACGTTCCATCACCTATGTCTTATCTTTCTCGGGGGTTGACCCAATTTTATTATTTGTTTCAGTTTCTCGGCGAGTTCAGACCAGTCCGTGGTATCTACCCTACGGATGTCTTCAATTATTTCCTTCCTGTTGAGTTCTAGGTATTCAGGGTCAGTCCTGAAAATCTGGGTTCCTCTTGTCCGTTTTCTGTTGGGCTGAAATTTTAACTTGATTTGAAGTATGTGATGATCTGACTCGAGGAATCCTTTTCTGTTTTTAGCCTACTTTTCACATTTTGCAAAAATGAGGAAAAAGTAGACTTATGAGATCGATCCGGGAAAATGTGTGTCTGTCTGTCTGTCTGTCTGTCTGTCTGTCTGTCCTTCTGTCTGTCTGTCTGGCTGTGTGTGTGTCCCCCCCTATCAACTCCTAAACGGCTGCAGCAATCAAAACCAAATTTAGTATGAGTAAAGATGTGCACCGGAATATCTCACGTCCATATTTGAAAATGATGTCAGTGCTACCAACTGCTGAAAAAACGCACTAGAAATTTGAGCTCCATGTTGGATATCTTGCAAGGTATGCATGGGAGCTATTCCAAAATTGGCACACATGTAGATAAGACTATTTCAGTTTAATTTCCAGGAGGCCAACCATGACAGTGTTGCCAAAATAATGTTAAGCCTTCTGATAGGTCCAATGTTTAAATGCATATAACTTCTACACTATCAATTGGATTTCAACCAAATTTTGTATGTAATATCTGTACATAAACAGATATGACTAAGCGTATTCTTAAGGCCACCAGGGCTGCCAACTGTTAATAATTGCTGTCTCTATTTTTTTCATCCAAATACCTATATATCAGAAAGTATGCAAGCCAACAGCTTTAAACTATGCACACGTATATTCTGACATTTTGGATTAATTTGGAGTAACTTATATACGTCAGTTCTACCAACATGATTATAAACCTGCTGATAGTACCAATTTTTAAATACATGTAACTTCTATACTATCAGTTGGATTTCAACCAAATTTCATATGTGCTATGTGTACCATAACAGATATTACTATTAGTATTGTTAAGAGCAATCAGGACTGCCAACTGTTAATAAATGCTGTCTATATTTTTTTACCCTAATATCAATATATCAGAAAGTATGCAAGCCAAGAGCTCTATACTTTGCACACGTATAGCACCTGACATTCTAGATTAATTTGGAGTAATTAATATAAGACAGTGCTGCCAACATGATTCTATGCCTGCTGATATGTCCAATTTTAAAATACATGTAACTTCTATACTAACCAATGTATTTCATCCAAAATTGGCACAAAAAGATATCATAATATTTCAGATTATTTCTGACCAGCACACGCATGACATTGTTGCCAACATTATTTTACGCGTGCTGATAGATCCAATGTCTAACTGCATGTAACGTCCATTGGACTTCAACCAAATTTTGTATTCTGTACCTTAAGAGATGGAACTAAGAATATATTCAGTCACCAGGGCTGCCAACTGTAGTGCTCTATTAGGCTACATTATACCAGGTATATTTTGAACTAATTAGATATTTTGATATTACCTACTTAATTTCGTAATTATTCTAGATAGGTTCATATTCTGTAGAATAATCATTGGCATGAAAAGTAGGCTGTATAGTTCTTGACGGAACTTCTTGTTTACATTGAGGACTTCTTTGGTGTTCCTCCTGAAGATAGCAACATGGTCAATCTGGAATTCTCCGAGTGCTTTATTGAGGGATTTCCATGTTTTTAATTTCTGCGTAGGTTTCCGGAATTGTGTTGACATAATTATGAGATTAAAGTTTTGACAGAAACGTATAAGGTGTTCACCATTTGTATTGGTCCTGTTGTGAGTCGTGTATGGTCCTGTGATTCTTCTGTATTTCTTTCCTTCCCTAATTGCCCATTAAAGTCACCTAGTTGTATCTTGACCTGATGTTTGGGAATTTTGTTCGTGATTTCTTCCAGAAGTTCCCAGAACTCTTCTATCACCCATGTTTTTTTTTCTGGTCATTTTTTGGTACGTGCACATTAATCAGTGTGTATGCCTTGTTACCTGATTTTATTGACAGCGTTAAAAGTCTTTCTGATGGCGAGGTGAAGTCAATGACTGACTCTGTGACGGTTTTGTGAAACGCAAAACCTGTGCCAAATTGTTTCAGTCCTGTGCTGATCTGCACTGCAGGTTTTCCTTTATAAAACCAGTAATTCTCAGAGTCAAAATAATTTTCATCTGTAAATAGAGTTTCTTGCAATGCCATAATTTTTATGTTAAATCTGTCAAGGGTATTTGTTAGATCTTGGAGTGTTCCAGGTTTCAACAGAGTGTTCCTTCCCTACATGAGATGTCTGATCCCCCAGAATCCTATGTATGTATCTATATCACTTTCTTGTGGACACGATAACTACCGCAATTTTTCACCAATCACTTCGATTTTTTACATAATATGTATCCCTTTAATATCTCGGTCGAGTTCGTTAATGGGCAAAATTGGTCGAAGGAGGTAAAACTGTGGGGCTTTTCTTCTTCGAAAAAGTGAAATATCGCTATAACTCTCCTAATATGTGAAATATCGAATCCATTCAAAGTTCATACTATGTGTCGGATAAGGGCCACAAATTTATGTTTGAAAAGGTTTTTGATAGCACTAACCATTGGCCAAAGGGGTGGGAAGAAGTGGGTTCTTCGAAAAAAAAAAACCATATCTCTCTTAATAAGCACAACATCAAAACCGTATGAAATGAACAATATTCCCCTAATAATTACCTAAAATTCAGTCTGAAATAATTTTTGAAATGACTCACCATTACGCCAAGCGATGAGCAAAATGATTTCGGAATGATAAGAAAATGCCAAGAGCCATCAGAGGTTGCCATGACAACGCTACTAAATTGATGAGGGATGAGCCATCAGAGGTTGCCATGACAACGCTACTAAATTGATGAGGGATGAGCCATCAGAGGTTGCCATGACAACGCCACTGCACGAGATCACATTCAGTTTTCCATCTGTCTCTGTGGAAAGCGGCTTCGGTGGCGTAACTGGTAGCATGCTGAACTTCTATGCCCAAGGTTGCGGGTTCAAACTCGGCCGAAGTCGTCGGATTTTTTAAGACCGTTAAAAATCCCTCAGTATGCCTTCCTTCGGAGGGGAAGTTTCAACGTTCGTTGCTGGTTGCGGTGGCATCTAGTAGCCAATTTTACAGCTAGGTGTCGTTGACGGTTGCATTTAGTAGAAAATTAGGAACTACTACTTGAAATTGACCGTCTGCAGTCCTTACCTGAATTACAGACTAATACAGCAATCACAATTAACACCGGTTATCAGTCAGATTCTACACACCCAAAGTACACGGGGCTACATGACTGCGTTGTCGCAGCCCCTAAACTCAGGAACCAACCAACATCTCTGCGGGAGATAAAATTTTGCGAAGTTTATTAAGCTCCAATATTGTAAAATACGTTTCCGCAATGAAGTATATAAAATGAGGTCCGATGGTTCTACGAAAACCTCCATATTTTGCCTATTTTCGCCTATCCCCTAGTTTGGCCGGTGAAATCTACCTCCGTCTTCCGGCGTGCCGAGAGTGATTTCTTTCATTATCCCATCCGGAGCTTTTACTGCTCAGTTGATTAGATTTCTCTGTGAATTTTGAAGCCAAAGTTGCAATGTGTAATTTATTAGAACATCATTTCTTAGAACTGTACGTTTTATGTTTTCTGAATCGAATATTGCACCTCGCCACAACTGATATAAGATCACTGTCTACATCAACCACTGGGTAACTGTGACTGGTATGCACTTGGTTTCTGTATTTCTGCCTTACTATTATACTGTATACTGTAGTCTATCAGATGCCTTCTACATCTCCATGAGCTTTCCATGAATAGCGTCGTCTTTTGTTTACATCAAAGCATGAATTTGTTTATAATAGTTCATGTTGTTCACAAAACTCTAGTAATTGCTCACCGCTCGAGTTAATTTCACCAAGCCCAAATTTACCAGCATGTTTAAGATTTTCATGACTACGAAGTGAAGCATTGAAGTCTCCCATTAAGATAATATTAGTTTTGGTGTCTACTAGCTCAAAGAGTTCTTGAATACAATCATACATTTCTTCTATAACATCATTCTAACTGTTAGTGGTTGGAAAATATACTTGAATAATGACCACGTCAGTAGGTTCAGCTTTTATTTTTACCATCATAATCCTGTCATTAATATGATAGGTATTAATTATATTTTGACACCATTTACCTTTTAGGATTATTGCTACTCCATTCATCCCACCTGTATCATTTCCGGTACGTATTACCCTGAAATGCCTGATTGAAAGTCGCCGTTTCCTGCTCATCGAGTTTCATAGACACCAAGCACATCCAGGTCTTTCTTTATCATTGAGATCTTTACTTCTTCCAATGTTCCAAGCTTAGATAGTGTTCTCACATTCCATGTACCTAAGTTGAACTTCCTGCTCTCTTTGCAAGGACTTTGCATGATGACGATCGGAGAGGCCTTGCTGCTGTGTCCACTCCTGCCGAATCTTGGCTTCCGACTTCCATGATTAGTAACTACACTTCCATTTCCGCAACTTGGCATGGCTGCTATACAAGGGATATCCCTACGATTTTAATGCAGTGGTTTCCCGTTGTCTTCTAATGCTGTTGACCAGATCAAGCTAGTTTATCTGCCTTTAGGGATGATTTCTCTTCCCAAGGCCAATAGAGTGCATTAACTGATATATGCCCCTACTGGTGCAAGAGTTTTAAAAAAATAATAGCGGCCGAAGGCTGCTTGATGAAAACTATGTGCTGTCCAGCGCAGCAGACCTCACAAAGTCGCTGATTGAATCATTTGGGATTAGGTCATATTTTCTAGTCTGATTCAACACATACGGCTGCTCCATGTGACGCATTCCCTGAAGCCATAATTCTAAAATCGCAAGTCATGTTTACACTTATTGTGCAGGTGGCTCGAGTGTCGTCTGCGGGATCACACACATCTGTACGTTGTTCCAAAATTTGTCGCAATAGTGCTCTTTCCTCTACGCCAGGGGTTCTCAAACTTTTTCTGTCGCGCCCCCCTTCTGAAACATGAAATATCTAGCCCCCCCCCTATTCTCATTTCCTTTCTTAGCACTTCTCATAGGCTACTTCCCACAAAAAGAAGATCACACAAGATCTACTGTGTATGCTACTGCCTAAGTAGGATTTCAACTACCAGTTACATTCATAATAATAATAATAATAACACACAATTCATTATTCTTATCGAAGTGAAATGCCATGTCCTGTGGTTCGGATTCCACGTAAAAAGGAGGTCCCGTGGCTCATGATCTCAAGATTAACGGTCACGTTATACTACAAGCTTCCTTCCTTTTCATTATTCTTAGAGCACATCAAAGTACAACAACGTTTTGTAAAAAAAATGTCATGCATATGTATTACTTTTGCTTATAAAAAAAACTGCTGCACGTGCACTCGTGCAGTTATTGGAATTGAGCAAATTTTGTTTGTTTCACTAATTAGCTCTTTAGCTGTGACACCTGTGTTCAGTAATGCTTTTCATATTTGAAAGCTCGTGACTTATAAATGACAATATAAATAATATATACATTTTTCAACATTTCACTGTGATTTTAAAAATGTTATGTTAAAACTCTTCACCCATGAAAAAGTAAAACAAGAGAATAAAAGTGTACATGTATCAGACCGATGTTTCGTCTTGACGGATGCCATTGCGGAAAATGTTGACTAACTCAAGTAAGTTGAAGCGAAGGGTAATAACAGGTCCACTGCTTTTCTTGATAAAATGGGATATTGATTCCGAATCTGCACCCAAAAATTTTCAAGAGACCTCAACTGAAATTCATTTCGAAGTATTCTGTCACTTGAGAGTTCTAGCCTATTAGTTCCTCCTGTTCTGCCGTTGACAGGTGGGCTGTTACGTTCGTTTCAAACGGACTGCGAATCCAGTCATTCTCAGTTGAAGGTTGTGGAAATCTACCCTCGAATTTTTCACGAAGTTCTTTGAGGTGTTCTACGACAATTCCACTAATTTGACAAATATTTAACTCATTTTCTTCCAGGAATTCATTCAGACAATGAAACATCTCATAGCTACCTTTGTCCATCTGGGCTTTCCAAAGTTCAAGTTTTCTCTTAAAAGCAAGCACTTTGTCGCTTAGAATGAAAATATTACTATTTCGTCCTTGAAGTGACATGTTAGGTTCATTCAGTTTTTCAAATACGTCAGCCAAGTATTATCACTTTCGTGGGGTCTCTTTTTACCACTTCTAATAAGCCACTTATCCATGGGTAATGGCTTCACTCGTATCAGTTTATTGTAAAGTTGGCTAACCACGGACTAGAATTCACCTGTTCACTCACTGTCTTTGAACTGACTGGAAAGTCCTAGCTGAATTCGAATACGCAACGGCAGTAATAGAAAAATACATTCTTGGAATCCATTCTTGAAAGGAAGTGGCGGTCACATTGTCAAGTGGCTTATTAATTGTCATTAAGTGTTTGGTAAGGAGATGTCACAGCGGGTGGCGAGTGAAAGGGAGCTGTGTGGGAAATGTTACTCGCCACCTTTTCTCAGAATTCCTGCTGGCAGGATCTACTGGTCAGTTCTTGTGAAATAAGACAGCCAAGGTACGAGTTTATTATTCTTGAATGGTCTTGGAAGCTACATGCCTATGATAGGGTCATGATTATGAGGATAGTAATATTTGTTACATAATATGAAATATAAATATTTCAATCAAAGCCGGCGCCCCCCTTTATCACGCTCTGCGCTCCCCACTTTGAGAACCCCTGCTCTAGTCTAAGACTTGAAAATGTGTCGTGGTTGTGGCTTGTCCCGCGGTGGTATAGGAGGCTTACAGCGCCTGCCTGGACAGCAGAAGATTCGGGTTTGAACCTCGACTGCAGACACATTTTCTAATGTTACATACTGTACGGAGAATCATTCCCTGAAGCTATTTCAGTGATATTAGCTTTGTTTTGTAATAAGCACATTTGTAATTGCCGGTGGTGTATTGTTTCTGAACTTTCATGGTGACAGTAGAAGACACGCTTATATTCCTTGTCTTGATGATCCACGTTCAATTACCGCATTGTCGCATCAGGCACCTTTACTTTGGTTTCTGCTGCCGATGACAGCCTAGAATCCTCACGTAGATATTTTGAAGTTTTTAAATGCAGCATGTTGCAGGATGAGTGACGGGCGTTTTGTCGATAAATTCTGACATCTTCTGAAACTTTGTGATGAATACTTGTACGTTTGCTCGTCAGTATGACAGCCAGGGTTCTTGCATTTCACTGTGTCTTCAGTCGTGTCAGCGCCAATAAAGGATTTTAACAGCGAGAAAATCACATCTTCATACATACGTTTTATATCAAGTGTATAAGTGTGTTACAAAGATTATCATTCAAAGTCCCGCCCGATCTGAGCAGGCTTCTGGCACTAGAGTGCACCACGATCCAAACCATGCAACATCGGTTGTAAAATGGTGGGGCTGGCTAATATGGTCGACTATGGAGAGGTATGATCAGTAGACAGGGGATTTATATGGGAAAAAAAATGATCAAATATGGAACCTTAGTGCTAAAATTAATGTTAAACTTGGATGGGGAACATTTGAAAATACATGAAAAATACTTCACTAACTGTATTTATGAAAATTGCGACATAGTACAGGAATAATGTGTGAACAGTGGGACGTCTGCTATTTAATGGAATCCAACTATCGTGACCGTAGCATTGTTAAGGTAGCGCTGGACAGAGATCTTCAAGACAAAATGTTACCATTTCAAAAACCACTGTAATATGAGATACACGATTGGTTAAACTTTCAGACCAATGCAACAATAGTAAACTTCAAACATCACAGGTATCAATTCAGAGAGACGTACTATCTCTTCCTGGGGAATTGCCTGTCATGGATTTCTTTTTTCTCTTCATCGTACGTATTTGGTTGTTCAGCGGTTAGTTAGAAGCCTACCGCGGGATGATCTCTGTCGAGCCTACCGGTACTTCCTCCTTTCTTGATGCAGTGCACTTCTTCGTATACCTAAAACCGTTGTCTCAGATTCTTCGCGAGAAGAGCTCGCACATTACTATGGCGAGTGTCCCTGCATGCTTTAAGGGTTTCAAACGTGTTGCACTTACTGTAACGGCCGGTGTCTTGAGGTTATCCTAGAGTGGTTCGTAACTGGTAACAATTCGCGGTGCCCGAGAGTGCTAACCTTCGCATCGGGAGAGTGTGGGTTCGAATTCCACCTCCGCCGTCCTGATCATGGCATACGTGGTTTCCCGTTTTCACCACCAGGCAAAAGGTCCACGGCCGATTCCCTTCCAATATCCTTTCCCTGACCCGTCCTGAAAATAAAATAAATGGACATTGGCTGCATCAATAAACATTTATAGCCTGCTTTCGATTTTTGCAAAAGATGAAAGTAGACTTATGAGATGTACAGTACACAGAGAGAGAGAGAGTGTAAAAATATGGCGCTGCCTGAAGGCACTGAGGCTTGTTTGTGTAAGGATTCAATGGAAATTGTTCATTTCGTTGACTGGAGTCTGCGAATTGAAAGAATCCACTTCAACGATATCATATTAACAGACTACCCAAGGTATATTGAGCATATCATCCTAATAACATATGGAAGGAGATTTTGATCGTCAGTCGGCATTTTTGGTCATTAAATTTCAGCAAAAGAAAATTCTATTTGACGTGTAGGCTACATATTAAGATCTTTTCGTGTAGTGCCACATTCAAGCACTACCGTATGAAACTTTCTCGTAATAAAACCTGAAAATTCATGCACTCGCTATATTACTAAAGCCCCTGTGATGCAACTGTGTTCTGTCGTATGATTGTTGTAGTAAGATACTGGTAAAGTGGTCGTCATAAACAATAAAACGTAACGAAACAAAAATTAAAATTACTTCCCCTACCGAGTATCGAACCCCGACCCTTCTATTCATGAGTCCAGCGCGCAACCAATTCAGCCACTGAGACTATTATAGACTGAGGGAAAATGGTACAAACATACACAGTGAGAACTTTTGCGTTGGATACCTGACTCTCTTTATCTCAAATGCTCCTCCAAGTTTGAATAATATTCTCTAGTCGTGGGGCATACGAAAAAATAATGTTCACTTTCAAGAATAAGATTGATTTTATCTTTCGTCATAATGGCTTTGCCATATGCATAAACCACCGCCATTACAATCGCGTTCCTACGCACGTGCTCACACGTTGCATCATGGGTAGAGAGAGCAACGATATTACCTTGTGATCGAACGAGACTTTGGAGTATCGGACGAAGTGACATTCCCGCGGTAATGAGTTGTTCTCAGTGCAACTCCCGTCGCACTATTCTCACTCAAACTGTCATATCATTGGCATTTATGGACAAATCAGTGAAGTGTTTGCACTGACATGATTAATACACCGCATGCCACAAACTGGTATTGTTTTCAAGCAAAAAATCAGAGTTTTTAGTAGATGAAATTAGTTGAAACTTTTCAGCGTAATATTTTCCAAGTGTATTTTCACCATCGCAGCCAATTTTTGCACTATAGTTGCCTCTAATAACAACCAGTTACAAGGTGGAGAAGAAGATTGAAAGTATTCTTTAAAGCAAATTGCTAGTTAGTAGGGCTAAAAATGCATGAGTCATACACGAGAGACTTTCTTGTAGCTCTTCTCTGCTACGCCAATTATTTGAGTTTATTTTACTTTAGGGGCTACAACATCGTGATCATTTTTGTGTTCTTGTGTGTCAACTTTGTCTAATAACCTGTGTTATTATGGTGTATGTAGTAGTGTGTGTATATTTGTAACTGAGGGTAGGAGTGGTAGGGAGGTGGCAGATGCGAACTCAATTCAATGTGATCTTCCTGGGGTGTATCACTTCATACTGCTTTAAATTTGTCAAATGTAAGAACGAGGAATGGTTTACACTCCGGAGTTATTACAGAAGGCTTTGACTTTACACGTGCAGCGGCTTGAGTGACACGTGCAGCGGCGTGAGTGAGTCTGCTTTCTCCTTTAAATAGATACTGTCGATAACGCCGAGAAAAAAGGAGTTCCGGTATTATCGAGACTCCCACTCAGTACCGGTATTATCGAAACTGAAGATTCTCGTTCAGCGGAGAGACCTGGCCTTGAGTGCGCTTGGTGGGGGGCGATACTAACCATGCGGAAACTTACGATCCCAATCGAAACTAGAGCAAATTTGCCCGGCTCTACAGAGCTAGCACTAGCAAGGAACAACTCAGTGTCATGTAGTATATCGCCGCCGTCATAACAAGAAAGAAATGGTGCACACCCAAATGGTCTGTGCTTAAATCAAATTACGACTAACCTAATCATCCGATCTCTACCAAATTTTGCATCAATACTGTATAACTTAATGTGGTAAGAGTCTTTTGCCCAAACTTCAAGGTCATCAGCCAAATTGTTTCAAGATTGCGGATATATGGTTGGTTCTTGAGTTTAGGGGCTGCGACAACGTGGTCATGTAGCCCCGTGTACTTTGGGTGTGTGTAGAATCTTTCTGATAACCGGTGTTAATTGTGATGGGTGTATTAGTGTGTGTTATTTGTTTTTTAATTCAAGTAAGACCTGCAGACTTTTGAATTTTTCAAATAGTTCCTACTTTTGCTGCCAAACGCCACCGTCAACGACTACTAGTTCAGAACTTAGCTACCAGACGCCACCGCAGTCGGCTCTTGGCAACGAACGTAGGAACCTAAGGGCGTTGATTACATTCTTAACCTATACAATTTAACTTCACACAGGTGTAATTAGTGGAAGGATCTTTAACATGCCATAAATCTATGACATGGGACCGCCGGCTTTACTTCCCCTCCGAAGCAAGTATTATAGCCTAACCGTAACTTACGATTCAACAAGGCTTGGCGTTACCAAATACGCTCATCGTACATAGGGAGGTTTAAACTTTCCTCAAGGAGGTGACCGCTAGGATATTAGCATTTTAAAGTAGAATTTGTAACCGTAGTAGGGACTAACAGTTCAGGCTAACCATGACATATCGTGCTTGTCTGTGCCGACCCGTTCGGTCAAAATGGCCGCTATTGTTTTTCGTAAATCCATATATTTCCGTAACTTCGAAAGTTTATGTCCTTTTAGGAATGTACTGACCAAAATAATACATATTTAGTATCAGATGGTTTATAGAAACGGCAGAAAACGCTAATGGAATCTTTGATTATACTAAATCAGTTGTTTACCAAGTATTAGTGTACGGCATTTGTGGTGTAATGGTAGCGCTGGACTCATAGTCCAGAGTGGTTCGTGGATCAAATCCCAGCAGGTTCAATTTTTTTACTTCGTTCTTTTTGTGTATTTATGGATTTATAACTACTCAAGCGTTCTAATGTTAAGCATATATAGTGTGTATTTGTAATCGAAAATAGTATGTATATATATATATATATATATACTTATAACACCACATATTTCAACACTCGACTACAGCGATTAAAAATGTCGTCCTAGATCCACGGTATAGTCTATTGTTGTTGATTCTTTAGGGGTTTTGCGGCACATGGTCTTGTAGCCCTGTGTACTTGGGTGTGTGTAGAAGTTATCTGATAACCTGTGTCACTGTGATGTCTATAGGCTTACTAGTGTGTGCTTTTATACAGGAAGAATTTGGGTAGGAAGCTGTTGTTGTTCGTTCATTTGAGATGCAGGGACCCCGTGTACTTGGGTGAGTGTTGATTTTGTCTGATAACCTATGTTATTGTGATGGCTGTATTAGTGTGTGTATATATAATTCAGGTGAGGATTCAATCTATCAACGTATAATATTCGTATAGCACGTTGTATTTGAGCAAGCTACTGCAGCCAACATTCAATTATGCTCCTTGAAAAGGACAAAGAGTTATAACTATGCCCATGTATTTAGGGGAAAGTAGGCTATATGTTCTTTACCGAACATCTTGTTCTTATTTAAAAAATCTATCTTCTATATATAACTGTTAACTTTTATAAGTATTTTAGCTATCAGATGCTAAACGTAGAATAATTAACTGTGTTTATGTAACCCAGGGGAGTTATTCCTCCTCGTTGCGTAGTGGCTAGCATTATTGGTTGTCACCGCGGTGGCCCGGATTCTGCCAAGAAATTGGGTACACTCAGCCTCGTGAGGCAAAACTGAAATGAGGCGGGCTCGATTCCAATCTCAGCCATCCTGAAAGTGGTTTTCCGTGCCCCACCACCACTTCTACTCCAGGCAAATGCTGGGATGGTACCTAACTTAAGGCCACGACCGCTTCCTACCCAGATCCTAACTCAAGTATAAATACACTAGTACAGACATCACAGTGACACATATCAGACAAATTCTTCACATACCCAAGTACAGGGGCTACATGACTATGATGCCGCAATGCCCGCAAAGAATCAACAAGATAACAAAGATTCTTTTCCGCTGTGGCTCGAACTTTCATTTTATTTATTCTTAGTTGTTGTTTTAAGGGGCGGAGCATCGAGGTCATCTGTCCATATTTTGTTTATTCTTTCACATTAACTGATTTACCTCATTGTAGTTTCATGAAGACTTTCCAACAGCTTGTGTTGGTTTTAACGATAAGTGCACTACGTAAACCTCAAAAATAATCCACGGGTAATTCCTCTGCTTTCTAAACGAAGGGAAGATGTTTGATTATTAAATTTAATCTTGAAAGCAAACGGGAATTAACACATTTCCTTAAAACTTTCCAGAACTAATCCCATCTACGAAAAGGATTTGATTAGGTTTGCTTTGCGCTCTTTGCGAGAGCTTAATTCAACAGAATACGTCTATTCGTGGCGCAATGTAGGCCTATGCCGTGCATTTTTTTTTAAAGAAAATACTGTAGTTCGAAATCGGAAAGAAGCATAGGCTACTATCACAGATATGTGTGCTACAAGTGAAACTGTTCTCTAAAACAATGTTTGACGTAAGACGTTACAGATCACACTTTTTAAGTTTTCAAACAAATGTGTACCCCTTACCCACATGTTTTACATTCTAACCGAATGCAATCACTTTCAACTTGGCCAGTAGATAAAGTTTCGAGGTACATTTTTGGAGAAGCAGTGTTTCACAATCGTTCCTGCCAACTGGCAAACTAAACTTATTTTGTTATTACTGTAATCCAGGAGAGAGTTACTACCCCTACCTCGCCTTCACTTGTTACGTGTAGCCTACTTTATTTGTCCGCCTCGTGTTCTGGCTACCATTCTTGGCTGTCACCGCGGAGGCCCGGGTTCGATTCACGGCTCTGAGGGCTGGAACGGGGTACACTCAACCTCATGAGGCAAACATAGTCGATATATAATAATAATCCCTAGCACTACAGTCCATGAAGGGCCTAGGCCCACCAAGCGACCGCTGCCCATCCATTTGACTTGCAGATATAGGAGTGACGCTTGGCCAGCGCATCGGGTCCCCTCGGCCGTTATTCTTGATTTTCGTGACCGGCGCGCTGCCTCACTGTCAGGCAGCTACTCAATTGTCCTCACGAGGCTGAGTGCACCCCGTTCCAGCCCTTACGTTAGCTTCCAAAATCCCTGACGGAGCCAGGAATCTAACCCGGGGTCTCCGGGTGAGAGGCAGGCGCGCTACCCCAACACCACGGGGCCGGTTCAAAAATGAGTGGAGGTGGGTTCGATTCCTACCTCAGCCATCCTGGAAGTGGTTTTCCGTGGTTTCCTACTTCTACTCCAGGCAAATGCCGGGATGGTACGTAACTTTAAGGCCACGGCCATTTCCTACACAAATTCTACCTCAATTACAAATACACACAGTAGTACAGGCAACACAATGATGGTTGGTTGGATCCTCAGTTAAGGGGCTGCGACAACGTGGTCATGCAGCCCCGTATACTTTGGGTGTGTGTATAATCTATCTGATAACCAGTGTTAATTGTGATGGCTGTATTAGTGTGTGTTATCTGTAATTCAGGTAAGGACTGCAGACGATCAATTTCAAGTAGTTCCTACTTTTGCTACCAAATGCTACCGTCAACGGCACCTAGCCGCGAACTTGGCTACCAGATGCCACCGCAACCGGCACCTGGCGGCGAACGTTGGAACTTAATAGAGCGTTAATCAAATCTAACCTACAATTTTAGCTTCGCACAATTGTAGTTTGTGGAAGGTTGTTTTACATGCCATAAATCTATTGCATGGGCACGCAGGCTTTACTTCCCCTCCGAAGAAGGCATACTGACGACTTCGCCCGGGTTTGAACTCGCGATCTTGGGCATAGAAGCTCAGCAAGCTACCAACTACGCCACCGACGCCGCCGCTTCACAGTGACACAGGTTATCAGACAAATTCTAAACACACCGAAGTGCACGGGTCTACATGACTACGATGTCGCAAATCTACTAAAACAATGAACAACCAGCAACCTACTTTATTGTTGACATTAGTGCGCTCGAGGTGCCACGGAGGAGCCAATAGCCTATAGCTCCGTTCGTATGTGGGCGAGTCACTGATCTCTTATACATGGATGGCTGGTAGCTAAGGCAGCAGTAAGCCGAATAGACGATGACAGGTATAGCAAGATGGCAGCGAGCGCATGGTGCAATATTGTGAATCCGGCTCTGTGATTGGTTACTGGTAGTTTGATGTTATACATGTATTTATACTGGCAGCAAATATTTTGTGTTTCTTGTAGTTGTAACATGGGCTGAATTTGGTTATTTAAAGCGTAAAATCTTAGTTTTAAGTACCGGTTTGGTGACCCATCATCCCAGGCAAGCCGGAAATACCTTTACTTCTCAGGCAGATAGGTCACTTAGCCGAAATTTTGAAGTTATTGTGAAGTTAAGTATGCATATGCGGTGGTGCTGACGCTGACGTGATCGGCTAGGCTATTGCGTGTTTAAATTTGATCCCATTTCAGGGTTTTTCTGTTCTGGGTGCGAATAGTTCGCTTTATAGTTGTAAAACGGCGGGGAGAGTATATTTTGAGTATGTTTATGAAGCTGAGGAGTGAAATTGGTTTGGCTTAAAGTGCATTTTTGGCTTTGATCTTCTTCCCGTTATTATTAAGTTTATTGTGCTGCTACGGTGATTAAAAGCTGTAGTATTTGATGTAGAGTGCTGGGATTACTTGGAGGAAGTGTTGGTTATTTCATGGAAACAGGAATTCATTACCAATCACCGATTACGATATGTCGAATCTAGGCCTGTATAGTGAGCTACGTTTATAGGTACATCATTTGAAGAATGCATAATTTCGTGGCATATAATATACACTTATACCGTATATACAATTTACAAGAATGTTTCCAGAATTTTTTTCACTCGTTACTCTGTTACTGATCACTAATGGCGTGTACTCAGCATCTAAGTTGATATTTGTCAGCCGTTATTATACATTCATTTTTATTGCTATTCCAGAGATTTACTGACCTCGGAATGACGTGTCAGTGATCCCAATGCCCTTATGCTATGAGTGAACATATCTCTATATTTTTATTTGCTCCAAAGCACTATTAATTACGATTCAAAATTGACTAGATTATCATTGCTTCCCCATAAGGAGAGTTCGAGAATGGGTACGCCAACATGGCGGACCGCGCGCTCAACCTGGCGTACTTTCTCGTGCAGCGGAGATCTGCCATCAGCGATCCATGTATAGAGATCAGTGGGTCGAGTCCATGTGCTACAGCGTGACTGAGAGGGGAAGAACGTTCACTTAGCTCGTTTGTACGGAAATGTTCACATCGGCTCCTACTGTGACTAACTCCCAGGAACACAGCAGCAGTGCCCCCCCTCCACTGCCTTTTTCCCCCCTCTTCGCGTTGGGTTTCGTTCAGATTTGCGCCATCAGATAATTGGAGTGGTTTTCCGTGGTTTCCCCACTTCTACTCAAACTCCAGGCAAATACTGTGATGGTTCCTAACATAAGGCCACGGCCGATTCCTTCCCAAACCTATTCCCAATTTAGAAATATACACACTAGTACAGCATCACAATAATACAGGTTATCACACAAATTCCACACACTCCCAAATACACGGGGGCTACATGACCACGATGTCGCAGCCCCTAAAATAAGCAACAACAACATGAATTTGTTAGTTGTTGCTTCATTTGGTGGGCCTTGTGATGTCGTGGTCATGTAGCCCTGTGTACGTCGGTGTGTATGGAATCTGTCTGAAAACTTGTCATTGTAATGATTATATTAATGTTTGCATTTGTAACTGAAGCTAGGATTTGGAAGGAGGTGGCCATCCCAGCATTTGCCTGAAGTGAGTGTGGAAATAACTGGGGAGCAGTTTTGCCAACTCTTGAAATGGGAAAGAACTGAACCTTATGCTTTAAAACACCAGAAAAGCACCAGCTGGACTCTATGATTCAAAACACTAGAAAAACACCAAAAATTATAAATATATAAACGGCTTTTTACTTACATTTCTTTCATTAAATATCGTCGTCTTCACTTGCGTAGCCTGCTACCGCTATTACATCTTTAGAGCAGGAAGGTGTAGTACTGCTGTAGCTATGCATACTTCCAATTTTGGCCACTACTTTATCCTTCGGATGTTCGTAGTCGTGATAGCATTTTCCCTCCGTTTTAGTCCAAATCGCACACACAGAATGGAATGCAATTTTTGAACATTCATTCGATATCTTTGCTTTGTTTTCACCAATTAAACTTGGCTAAACATGCTCCCTACATCTGCATTAGAGTGAGGGAGCGAAACTACATAAACTGCCTTCGCATGAAACTGGGAAATCCCTTGGGAGCTAAGAAGAAAATAGATGACAGGTCGATTCTTTGTACAAGTGCACTTGCACTCAGCCCGGCATGTTCCGCTTACTTGGCACTTATTATGCACGCGAATGAGAATAACAAAGACTTCCCCTGTTAGAGTGTTGATCTTGACACGTGTAAGGCTGAACATTGCCTATCTTAATTGATAAACTTTATTAAAACTATTACATGGCTTCCAGGATTTACTTATTTGTCATAGGAGACAATTTCATGGAAGAATCCGTTAAGCACCAGATTTGGCACTGGTTTTATTGAAATAACACCAGTATTTTGCTTCGGCGCTGTTAGAACATTTCTGGCACCAGACGAACTTCAGAAACACCAGATCTGGTGCTAAAAACACCAATTTGGCAATACTGCCGGGGAGTAACCGCTGTCACCACCAGGATTCAAACGTTCTATTTGCGAACGGCTACTCGCGGTTGTGTCGTTCTGTTTGGTAAATAAAGAGACCAGGCCTCGCTGTCACACAGATGCTGCAATCGAGTTATCTCCTTGTTGGGAGCTGTAAATGCTAATCGGCGCAGTTCAACTCAATTTGCACGTTATGTCATAATCGGTAATCAAAACGAACCACCCGAAAGGTTATTAATTTTACTTTTAATTAATATGGAGATAATTTAATATCGGTCAATCAAATCGGAGTGCTTTATTGGTGTTTTTAAATTGCATTACCTTTATTTTATTTCCGTCATCACTTAAACGAGAGCATTTGATTCCACTTGGAATGACAGAGGGATTTATTGAAAATTATAACTCAGAGTGCAGTCAGTCTAGCCTCAATTTAAATACTGCGGGAAGGGTTTACTACATTTCGACCAATTATGGTTTTTATTTCTTTACTTCTGTTTCGAATTAAATCTTAGGTAAAGGTAGGGGTTGTATCCTGGACTACCAACTCAGCTTAAGTATAGGACAAGTTACCTTTTAACAATTCGGAATTGATGGTAGCATGCATATTTTTCGTGTATTAGATACATAATATTTTAGTAGCATTAGTAGGTACCATGGCTTTTAATCACATTATCAAGATGCTGCAAAATGTATTAATGTGTCATCAATCCAAGATTGCGGCCGCTAGAAATATTTCACCGGCATTCAATATCCCCTAAACTATTGCTGCGATCAATCTGAAATTTTGAAGGTTTCATAGAAGCCACTAAAGTAACTCCTCGTATGTGAAATTCAGAAACCTTGTTAGTGCTATATCAACGCGGTGGCCACGCGACGTTGATATATTTAACTAGGCTTTTCTCGTGACTTAATTATCCGAGTGCAGTAAAATTTAACACTGTAAATATTTATTAAAAGCTTAATATTGTTACGGCTGTGAGTTTGTTTCGTCGCCTGCCGCGTGAGTCGCCGCCGCCCTCGGGCTATGCTCTGCCTCTGTGTATTACCTGCGCCTTACGCAACAGGGCTACTAGGACAAAAGGGATGCTCCAGAATATTCGTGACCCAGCCAGTGATGGAAATCTCGAGAAGCCGTGAATCCTGGACGGGTCTAGAAGCATTTATTGAGTCACCAGCCTGCTATATAAGAGCGACCTGGCAAGCGGGGTGGACAGTGTTTTTCGAGCTAGTGCGAGCTTTTACCTTGAGCGACAGTTGTGGGTGAAGGAGTGTGAAGCCTACGGAGAAACTGTGTCTTGAGCGAGTGTGTTTTCAAGTGCAGCAGAGGTTAGTGTGGTGAATTGCGAAAGCAACGGGGGCTGTTTCCCTAGCCAGCGGACAGCGAAGCAGAGTGTAGTGGTGAGTGATCGGCTATCGTAAATAACGGTAGCTTGCGCATTCAAGGAAGTGTTGCAGGTAGTTCTATCGAGGCCACCGGTCTCATTAGGAGGGATTATCTTCTGTGGCTTCTTGACAAGTGAAAGGCAAGTGTTCCCTACGAGAGGAAACTGGAGTGAGATACTAATTGCTTGTATTTGCTATTTGTGTGGTGTATCTTTCTGGCCCGCAATAAAGCTAATACGTTTCTTTAAAGGAACAATTGTGTTTGTGCTTTCACCCACCGTAATCCAGTTAACGGAAGTGCCACTAGGGGGTGGCACGTAACAATATGTTGGGGTCTAATGCAATTCATTGCGTGCTGGGCTTCTATGACCAAGATCGCGGGTTCAAACCCGGCCAAAGTCGTCGAACTTTTTAAGAGCGTTAAAAATCCCACAGTATGCTTTCCCTCGGAGGGGAAGGTAAGGCGGTGGGCTCATGTCATAGATTTGTGGCTTGTTAAAGAACTAACTACAACTGTGTGAAGCTAAAATTTGTAGGTTAGATTTGATTAACGCTCTAAGTCCCAACGTTCGCCGCTAGGGGCTGATTCAGTGGCATCTAGTAGCCAAGTTCACAGCTAGGTGTCGCTGACGGTAGCATTTGGTAGCAAAAGTAGGAACTACTTGAAATTGATCGTCTGCAGTCCTTACCTGAATTACAGATAACACACACTAATTAGCCATCACAATTAACATCGGTTATCAGACAGATTCTACACACACCCCAAGTACACGGGGTTACATGACCGCGTTGTCGCAGCCCCTCAACTGAGGAACCAACTAACCAATGTCGGCGGCTGTGCTTAATTTTAAAATCATGTTATAAATTCTTGTGTCCTATTCAAGGGATCGAAGTGAAATTTCGTCTGATGAACCACAGCTATAATCTTTATCTACTGATACATAACTCTATGGCCTACACATAAAATAATCCGACATGGCGGTTGTGCTATAATTGTCAATGTCTACGAAACTATTACAGCAATCAAACTAAAATTTAGTACGGTGATAGAGGACTTTGAAGTAAGCAATCACACGTTGGCCTATGTGACTGTAATAACCTGACAAGCACGAAAACAACGTGGTGGCCACGAGAATTTCAAATATTTAAAATGGCATTTACCCTGCACAATAGTCTATTGTTTTCCAAAACCAGAATAGTTCTGTGTTCGCGGGAAGAAACTTTTCCCGTAAATTCCCATGTGTACGAAATATTTTTTCCATTCCTTCTTTCTTTCTTTCTTTCTTTCTTTCTTTCTTTCTTTCTTTCTTTGCTGACATCAGCCGGCAGTATGCAACATATAGGCTAGTTTGGGCGTTGAGTACTGAAACCCTGACCAGTGGGCTACGTAATAAAGACCCGTCGACCATACCAGAAATCACCCTGTAGAATGTATTTAGCAGTTTATAGAATTGTTGGTTAATCCATTATTGCTTCAAGGTTTACAATATATTGCATTTAGTTGTAAACCTGTAGCACTTCAATGGACTGATGTGTATATTGTGTTTGTTCCAGATATACCAGCTGGCTCGCGAGACCGTTGTTCTCCTCCTGGAGTGTAACCCCGACATCGGTCCTCTGTTGGATTGGGTGGTGGATCGCTGCTACACCGGTTCGCCCAAGGTTGCAGACGGCTGCTTCCTCGCGCTCGCCACCATCTTCAGCGCTAGGTAGGAAGAATTAGTCACATTAGCTGTATGCTGCCACTCTTTATCTCCGCACTGTGCAAAAGCTAGACGAAGCACTCGCTGACAAGCAACACTGTCTGTAGTCCTTTCCACGTTTCCTCTTCCCTCGCGCTGTGGGTAGGATACACAGGCAACAGAAATGCTTGCTCGCTCTGCGACTGTGTCTAATAAGAGTAGCATTCTTGAGTTGTTCATTGATCAGCGTTGATATAATACGTGTCTTGTGTGTTGTTACAGTCTTAGAAGTCTTCTTGGTGAAATTTTCAATGATGACTCCCTTTCGTTTCAAGTATATGTTTCCCCTTACGTATTAACGTAATGTGTTCTGTTATCATATAACACGTTGATTATAGACTACTGTAGTATAAAACTGAATAAAACGCCAAACTTTGTATAATTGCTACTATTCCAAACCACGGTTGTTTAACAGTGATACTGGCTCACCAGATAGCAGTGTTCCTCAACGAGTGATACATCGTTCGAGTTCTTCCAAGTGCCAGTTCTTGTAAGCAGTAAGGCCAAATTACATGGAAGGTGTTGCCAGGATCCTCCCAGAATGACGCAGTAAGACATAGAGCACACTTGCTTTTAGCCTTTGATGAAATATGGGTCCATGTAGAGGTGAATTGTGGAGGCGTTGTGGATGCGCACAGTGCTGATTTGGTTGAGGACTGAAGACTCGTTCGAAACACCATCGGAAGTTACCTTGCAGTACTTGTGTTTGCTGTGTCCGTGTTTATCTGGTGTAGCGGCTAGCGTTCTTGCCTTTCGCCCCGGAGGTCCGGGTTCGATTCCCTGCTCTGCCAGGAAATGTAATTCTGGTCTGAGGGCTAGAATGCGGTACACTCAGCCTAGTGAAGCAAAACTTAGAAGAGGTGGGTTCGATTTTCTGGGGTTTTCTGTGGTCCCCCCCCCCACCACTTCTACTCCAGGCAAATGCTGGTACCTAACGTAAGGCCACGGCCACCTCCTTCCCAATCCTCACCTGAATTACAAATACACACTATTACAGACATCACATTAACACAGGTTATCCGACAAATAATACATACATCTAAGAACATGGGGCTAAATGGCAGCGATGTCCAACCCCCTCAAATGAAACAATAACATCCCCCAGGGGCTCACATCTTGTGTGACGTGGGTTGGCGACCACGGGACCCCAGCTGAGTCCGGCATTGCTTCCACTTACTTGTGCTGGGCTCCTCTCAGTCTTCATTCCTGTCGACCTCCCTTGGTCAACTCTTGTTCTTTTCCGACCCCGACGGTATTGGGATTCCGAGGCCTAGGGAGTCTATCATTTTCCCCCCTTAATTAGCCGTTGGTTCGGATTCCACGTAAGAAGGAGGTCCCGTGGCTCATGATCTCGAGATTAACGGTCACGATAAACTACAAGCTTCCTTCCTTTTCATCTTTCCTGATCCCTCCTCCTTCGAGGGGTCAGACCTCTTGTTTTCTTTTCATTATATTTCCTTTTCTCTTTCAGATTCCCGCACTGTTTTTTGTTAATTGGCTCCCCGTGTTTCTAAATTCCAAGTAGTTTTTTTTTTGCATCTACCCTCCATTTTGTAGGTATTTTCAATCTCCGTTGCATTTTGTAATTATTTTCAATCTAAATTGCATTTTGTAAGTATTGTCCATCCAATTGAGTAGTTTGAATCTACCATAGTCTACATTTTGTAAGCATACTCAATTTCAATTGCATTTTGTAAGTATTTTGAATATCAATTGCACTTAGTGATTGTTTGGAATCTGAAATGGGCATTTTTCAATCTAAATTGCATTGTGTATTTTCAATTTCAATTGCATTTTGTAAGTATTCTGAACTTCAATTGCATTTTGTACGTATTTTCAATCTCATTTGCATTTTGTAAGTGTTTGGAATTTCACTTGCATTTTGTAAATAGTTCGACTGTACATTGCATTTTGTACGTATTTTGAACTTAACCTACATTTTGTGCGTATTTTTCAATCTATTCCTTTTGTGAGTATTTTCGTTCTAAATTACTTTCTGTAAGTATTATCGCTCTCCATTTTGTGAGTAGTTTCAATCTGAGTTCACTCTAGTAAGTAATTTCCTTCTCACTTAATTTTCGTTCTGGTTTCCACTTCATTGATATTTTCGCTATCACCCAGACCATTAAGGGCCGATAACCTAGATGTTATGCCCCTTAAAGCAACAATTATCATCATCATCATGAAACAATAACAACTACTGTTTATCGCCCACACAACAGTTACCGGCAGTTAGCTCTGCCCTTCCCCTTTCCACTCCCCCGGTATACTACTGCAGCGTAAAACATTTGCTACGCTGAGCCTGTCTGCGCCTGTTTGTGAGAACCTATTGTCACGCCACTGTCATCGCTATGTCCAGGCCGTCATGTACCGGCCATGACCACGTGATCAGCTGATCGACAGGGTGAGAGAAGTAACGGCCATTTGCTTAACTGTGTGTGGTTTGTGGTGTGTTGTTTATACATTTTAATTAGTGTCCGAATGAAAAGCAATACGTAAGAACGCTACTACTATGTCATCCAGAATGAGGATTACTCCCGTTTGTTTTCTGAAGCAAATGTTCATTTTGTAGGTAGGTTATTAGCCTATATCTATAAAAGGTTTGAGTTGCATGCATGTTGCATGTTATGGTTCAGTTAGAACCTTTACATCGCTTATTTTCGACTAATGCAGGCTTTTTGGATGGTAATACAATATTCTACTTGTTAATTGGAACAATTATTCCGTCCCTGGTATGCCAAAAAGTTATTGTGTTACCGGTTGCAAAAGCAACTATTATGATGAAAATGGTTAGGTTATGTGCCTTGTTTTTTCTTCCCCGCCGACGAAAATTTAAGAAAGCAATGGATACTTAAAATTCCTAGAAAAGATTTGCGCATTACAGGGGACACAAGAATGGTCTGTGCATTGATTGCAGTTAAAAATAGGTTACGTTGTGCAGCATGAGCCACGAGTAGTTGAGAATGTGATCTATTGAATAGCCTGGAGTGATGTTGGGTATTCTCAAGCATTTAACCTTAAAGTGGTGAATAGTGACGATCAGAATTGATCAGATAAAAAATTATAAACTTGTGATCTACAAATTAAGGGTAGTTTCCATTGAGATCATATATACATAGGTCTACATTTTAGGAAAGAGAATATTTGGTGTGATTACCTGTAAATAATATTGTAAGTTTAATCTCATTAGATTATCGTTCATACCTAACTTGGTACGAGTCAGATGTAGCCACTAGTCAACAAGTCACTAAATATAGTAGCCTACTCTGCATTGTTTAGGGTTCACTTAATAATTATTATAACCCAACTCATGACTCACATCATCACTATATGTCTAAATTTTCTAAATAGCTCTGTGTCAGAGCAGAATTTATGTAGACATGTAGGCCTATGGTAGGTAGATAGGCTATATTAGTTATTGATTTATTTGTACTGTAGCTTACTCCATAAGAGGTTAACATCTAGTGCTGGTATCACAAAAGTAGCTTAGTACTGACTGAAATGATGACACTTAGATGAGCATATTCTTAATGGTTCCACACCTTATAAATAGGATGAAGATATTCATTCGAAGAAGTGCTTGGAAGACAGTAGCTTTTCAGTTGTTGTTTTTAAGTTGTGTATAACAAAAATGTTCTGTAATGTTTTTACATTTCTTTTATCTGGAAATAGGGTGAGATTTGTTTTGTTTTCTTGCTGAAGGGTCAGCTAGTAATTATTTTATTCAGAGAAGATCCTCTATTAAGTAGCCCTGATTTTTGGACCTTATACCGTACATTTTACTGGTGGTCAAGTGGAATCGTAGTAATTTAATAGGCAGGAGGCCAAGGGGGACATAGTGTTTTTATACATAATTATGTTTATTCGAAGAAGATCCTGTTTTGCGAACGTCATTCATTTTTGTGAGATGAAATCAAGTTGGACACCAGTGATTTTTACATTAGTATTTTTGAAGGATCCTGAGTAAAGTGACATTGATTTTTGAAATTTAACCATTTTTCTGACAGGTCAAGGGGGATAACGGTTATATTGTACAAGAGATATGTATTTGAAGAAGATCCTCATTAAAGTAACAGTGGCTTTTGGCCCCAATTACTTGTTTTAGTGCATAAATATACAAAAATGCAAAAGTATATTTTTTATATCTGGATTTTGCTGGTATTGTTTAGAGAGGAGGAATAATTTTCGTAACTTTGTTTTACTGATTGTCAGGAATGGCATATTTCTTATTTAGCCTTTTTCTCATGCAAGTCCAGAAGTGAATAGCTAGTATTTTTGTAATGTTATTCTGTTTTACTGGTGTGTAAGGATACTGGCAGTTTTTGTGGGTGAGATCCAGAGAGGAAGTTACCTTCTCTGTTGATTTATTTCTGGTAAACAAGGTCTAGAAATGAATATTTCTGTTACTACCATATATAATGTTTGGGAGTATAGTGTTCAAGAAGGCAGTAGTGGGGAGGGGCAGTTTCTCTAAAAGAAAGGAAAATAAAATACAGAATTAGAGATGAAGGTAATAATTTGGTATCTTATCCTTGCAAGAGATTCTGAAGATTTGTCGAATTTTATAACTTAAGCTCAGTTCGAACTTGAATGCGTTTTTCGGGCAGTAGGCACAGAAATGTGTAGGCCTACCTGTCTATATGTATTGTTTCCGTGGATACATAAATTTATTTTATTAACACACTGTACCTGCAAATTGTTTTTTGTATTGAAATATTCGAATGTTTCCTTCCTTCAATCCCGAGTTTAGCCATATGCGATTTATCGACGTTGTGGTATATCTCGAGTAACTGCTTCAATACCTCTTTTTGTTGATATAACATTTACAGGACGACAAAATGCTGCAATTTTGCCCCGTCTGTGTGCGTTAACGTCCTAGTAAGTTCACAGGCGATGTACCATTTTGTTCATTCGCAAAATGCCCGCTACAACGACAGGATTTGAACTAGCGGAGCGATAATTAGACCTATTTAGTGGTAACTTATCTAACTGCCAGTGAACTCCCAATTTTCCAATAAATATGAATTTATATTCGCTTTGGAGTGACTGCGTATGAAAGGAGTCGTCCGTCTTGCTGCTGCGGCTGAAACGACCGTAAGCGTGACGTCACTACAGGAGCCTTGCGGCCTGGACATTACGATGGCAGTGGTCACGCGTGTCAATGTTGTCAGATAGGAAAGTATTAGCCACACTCCCCGCACCGCTCTACAACCCGCTCCTACCGCTGTGCTCTCAAGGTCAAGTGCACTGCTAAACGCCGGTATAGTAAAATGTTTCTGCTCCCCACTACACCCTCCCGCCGTCCCTGGCTTCAGCGGCGAGAGGGAAAGCCATCCTATTCACGGCGAGCAAGGCTCTCTTAACAGCGAGCAGAGACTCAATTTAACTCTTTTGTTGCGACATTGGCGCGCCACGCCTCTGCCCAACGAACGGAGAGCCATCAAGGAGACAACAAAGGTATAGAAGTCTTCCTTCCGATCTGGCCGGAAGGCAGCTGTTTCACACTGTTGACTTCGGATCAGCCATGGGATTGCTACGCCCTCCCTCTTGTTAAAGAGAAAAGATTCCCCTTGTGTGTGCATTCGCGGCGCCCACCTTACCGTGACACACAATCTCTTGGAGTGTGTAGACCTGGCCGATCTGCGAAGAACTTGCAAACGGCCTAATGTCCTCTCCCTTGTTCTCGGGTCGTCAGTAGACCTCATCATCCGGTTCATGATGAAGAGTGACTTGGCTAGCTTTTTTAAGTGTCTTCTTCTTCTTCTTCTTCTTCTTCTTCTTCCTCTTCTGCTTTTACGGCCTCATTGGACCACTTCAGTCAATCATTTCTTGGTCCTCTTCTTCAGTAAGTTTCCTTTCCGAGTCGCCCAGTAGCTTTTCATTCGCTCTGATCTTCTCAGGCGTTCCTCATCTGTAAATACCCTTTTTACTGTATTACGTTTGTCTAATTTAGCCTGAAATCTTATTAGCCTACTTTTCACATTTTGCAAAAATGAGGAAAAAGTAGACTTATGAGATCGATCCGGGAAAATGTCTGTCTGTCTGTCTGGCTGGCTGGCTGGCTGGCTGGCTGGCTGGCTGGCTGTGTGTCCCTCCTATCAACTCCTAAACGGCTGCAGCAATCAAAACTAAATTTAGTATGAGTAAAGATGTGCACCGGAATATCTCACATCCATATTTGAAAATGATGTCAGTGCTACCAACTGCTGAAAAAGCGCACTAGAAATTTGAGCTCCATGTTGGATATCTCGCAAGGTATGCATGGGAGCTATTCCAAAATTGGTACACATGCTGATAATACTATTTCAGTTTAATTTCCAGGAGGCCAACAATGACAGTGTTGCCAAAATAATGTTAAGCCTTCTGATAGGTCCAATGTTTAAATGCATATAACTTCTACACTATCAACTGGATTTCAACCAAATTTTGTATGTAATATCTGTAGGCTACATAAACAGATATGATTGAGCGTATTCTTAAGAGCCACCAGGGCTGCCAACTGTTAATAATTGCTCTCCTTATTTTTTATCCAAATACCAATATATCAGAAAGTATGCAAGCCAACAGCTTTAAACTATGCACACGTATATTCTGACATTTTAGATTAATTTGGAGTAACTTATATACGTCAGTTCTACCAACATGATTATAAGCCTGCTAATAGTACCATGTTTTAAATACATGTAACTTCTATACTATCAGTTCGATTTCAACCAAATTTCGTATGTGCTATGTGTACCATAACAGCTATGACTGTAAGAATATTGTTAAGAGCAATCAGGGCTGCCAACTGTTAATAAATGCTGTCTATATTTTTCCCCCTAATATCAATATATCAGAAAGTATGCAAGTCAACAGCTCTATACTTTGCAGACGTATAGCACCTGACATTGTAGATTAATTTGGAGTAATTAATACAAGGCAGTGCTGCCAACATTATTCTATGCCTGCTGATATGTCCAATTTCTATACTAACAAATGGATTTCATCCAAAATTGGCACAACAAGATATCATAATATTTCAGATTATTTCTGACCAGCACACGCATGGTATTGTTGGCAACATGCTTTTACGCGTGCTAATAGATCCAGTGTCTAACTGCATGTAACGTCCATTGGACTTCAACCTAATTTTGTATTCTGTACCTTAAGAGATGGAACTAAGAATATATTCAGTCACCAGGGCTGCCAACTGTAGTGCTCTATTAGGCTACATTATACCAAGTATATTTTGAACTAATTTGATATTTCGATATTACCAACTTAATTTTGTCATTATTCTAGATAGGTTCATATACTGTAGAATAATCATTGGCATGAAAAGTAGGCTGTATAGTTGTTCACGGAACTTCTTGTTTTTATGTCTCTCAGTTTTTTAATTTTGTTGTTTTGTTTTGCAAGTCATCCAAGGTTATTTCTAATTCTTTCATATCTTCTTTAATTTCCTAAATCCATCCTACTTGTTGTTTCATATTCCAAAGTTTCACTACAATTTTTCTAGATAACCTGGTTTCTGGTGTCCTCATGATGTGACCAAAAAAAGAAATCCGTTTCTTCCGAATAGTATCAGTGATGGGCTCCAGTTCTCTGTATACTACTTCATTTGGTACTATCCGCCACTGTCCATCTTTCTGATATTTTTAGCCTACTTTTCACATTTTGCAAAAATGAGGAAAAAGTAGACATGAGATCGGGCAAATGTGTGTCTGTCTGTCTGTCTGTCTGGCTCTGTGTGTGTGTGTGTGTGTGTCGTCCCCCCCCCCTATCAACTCCTAAACGGCTGCAGCAATCTAAACAAAATTTGGTAGGAGTAAAGATCTATACCTGAATATCTCACGGCCCTATTTGAAAATGATGTCAGTGCTACCAACTGCTGAAAAATCGCATTTGAAATTTGAGCTCCATGTTGGATATCTTGGAAGGTATGAATGGGAGCAATTTCAAAATTGGTACACTTATAGATAATAATATTGCAGTTTAATTTCCAGGAGGCCATACATGGCAGTGTTGCCAAAATGAATATAAGCCTGCTGATAGGTCCATATTTTAAATGCATATAACTTTTACACTATCAATTGGATTTCAACCAAATTTCGTATGTGCAATGTGTACATAAACATATATGACTGAGCGTATTCTTAAGAGCCACCAGGGCTGCCAACTGTTAATAAATGCTTTCATTATTTTAAATCCAAATACCCATATATCAGAAAATATGCAAGCCGACAGCTTTAAACTATGCACACGTATAGTACCTGACATTCTATATTAATTTGGAGTAACTTATAGCGTCAGTGCTACCAACATGATTCTAAGCCTGCTGAGAGGTCCAACTTTACATACATGTAACTTCTATACTATCATTTGGATTTCAACCAAATTTCGTATGTGTTATGTGTACCAAGACAGATATGACTATGCCGATTCTTAAGAGTAACCAGGGCTGCCAAATGTTAATAAATACTTTCTCTATTTTTGTTACCCTAATATCAATATATCAGAAAGTATGCAAGCCAATAGCTCTAAACTTTGCACACGTATAGTACCTGGCATTCTAGATTAATTTGGAGTAACTAATATAGGCCTACGCCAGTGCTGCCAACATGGTTCTAAGCTTGCTAATAGGTCCAATTTTAAAATGCATGTAACTTCTATAGGCTACTAACTAATGGATTCCATTCAAAATTGACACAACAATAGATCATATTATTTCTGATTATTTCTGACCAATACATGTATGTCATTGTTGCCAACATGATTTTACGCGCGTTGTTAGATCCATTGTTTAACTGCATGTAACGTCCATGCTATACATTGGACTTCAACCTAATGTTGTATTCTGTACCTTAAGAGATGGAACTAAGAACATATTCAGTCACTAGTGCTGCCAACTGTAGTTCTCTATTAGGCTACATTATGCCAGGTATACAGTATTTCGAATTAATAAGAAATATCGATATTACCAACTTAATTTCGTCATTATTATAGATAGATCCATATAGATTAATCATTGGCATGAATCTTAAATTTTAAGAAAAGTAGGCTCTTGAGTTCTTCATGGAACTTCTTGTTTATTTATGCATGTTCTAGCTATTCTTCTTTCTACTTTTAAAATGTTGTCGATTCTGTTCTTCTGAGTAACTTTAAAAAGAGTTTCACTTCCATATGTCACCTCTGGTTGAACCACCGTCTTGTAATGTTTTAATTTTGTTGCGATTGATAGACATTTTCTTTTATATGTAGACCATGTTAATTTTTGGGCTTTTATCATTTTATTATTTCTTTCTTGCCATGCAGGTTTCTCATCCAAGTTGTAAGTTATAATTTCTCCTAAGTATTTAAATTGCTTCACTATTTTAACTTTCTTGTTATTTACTGTTATGTGATTGATTACAAGTGGATTTGCTACCATTATCTCTGTCTTTTCAAATGATATCTGAAGTCCAATTTTTTGTGCTATATTTTGTAGGCTTATCATTTGATTTCTGGCTTCTTGAATATTATTAGCCAGTAACGCTAAGTCATCTGCGAATCCCAAGCAATTTAAGTTTATTTGATCTTTCTTGGTTCCAATTCTTATGCTCCTAGGATTTTCCCTGTACCATTCCCTCATTACATATTCCAAAGCACAATTGAAAAGTAGAGGCGATAAACCATCTCCTTGTCTTAATCCTGTTTTAATCGTAAACGGTTCAGATATTTCTCTCCTCTGAATTTTACTTTAGATTTGGTGTTTGTTAGAGTTAGTTTTATAATTTTTATTAATTTGGGATGAAGTCCGAAATTCCTTAGTATTTTCAGCAATGAAGATCTATGTATGCAATCATAAGCTTTTTTCAAGTCTACGAAGTCTACTTGCTGTTTTTTTCTACGTATGTAGTAGTCCATTACTAATTTTAAGGTGATTATCTGTTCAGGACAGCTTCGCCATGTCCGAAATCCACCTGGATATTCTCCTATTTCCAGTTCTAATTGATCTTTACAACGATTATATAGAATTCGTGACATGATTTTTAGCCTACTTTTCACATTTTGCAAAAATGAGGAAAAAGTAGTCTTATGAGATCGATCCGGGAGAATGTGTGTCTGTCTGTCTGTCTGTCTGGCTGTGTGTGTGTCCCCCCCCCCCCCCCTATCAACTCCTAAACGGCTGGAGCAATCGAAATAAAATTTGGTAGGAGTAAAGATCTATACCTGAATATCTCACGGCCATATTTGAAAATGATGTCAGTGCTACCAACTGCTGAAAAATCGCAATTGAAATTTGAGCTCCATGTTGGATATCTTCGAAGGTATGAATGGGAGCTATTTCAAAATCGGCACACATATAGATAATAATATTGCAGTTTAATTTCCAGAAGGCCATACATGGCAGTGTTGCCAAATGATCATAAGCCTACTGATAGGTCCAATATTTAAATGCATATAACTTCTACACTATCAATTGGAATTCAACCACATTTCGTATGTTGTATGTGTACATATTCAGATATGACTGAACGTATTCTTATGAACCACCAGTGCTGCCAACAGTTAAAAAATGCTCTTAATTTCTTTTATCCAAATACCAATATATATGAGAAAGTATGCAAGCCGACAGCTTTAAACTATGCACACGTATAGTACATGACATTCTATATTAATTTGGAGTAACTTATATACGTCAGTGCTACCAACATGATTCTAAGCCTGCTGAGAGGTCCAACTTTAAATACATGTAACTTCCATACTATCATTTGGATTTCAACCAAATTTCGTATGTGCTATGTGTACCATAACAGCTATGACAATGCGTATTCTTAAGAGCAACCAGGGCTACCAACTGTTAATAAATGCTGTCTCAATTTTTGTTACCCTAATATCAATATATCAGAAAGAATGCAAGCCAATAGCTCTAAACTTTGCACACTTATAGTACCTGGCATTCTAGATTACTTTGGAGTAACTAATATACGTCAGTGCTGCCAACATGATTCTAAGCCTGCTGATTGGTCCAATTTTAAAATGCATGTAACTTCTATACTAACTAATGGATTTCATTCAAAATTGGCACAACAATAGATCATATTATTTCAGATTATTTCTGACCAATACATGCATGACACTGTTGCCAACATGATTTTACGCGCGCTGTTAGATCCAATGTTTAACTGCATGTAAGTAGGGGGGTAAGGCGGTTTCCAACGAGTGTCATGGCCGCCGCGTTAGTCCAAG
Source organism: Meconema thalassinum (assembly GCA_946902985.2). Classification (NCBI taxonomy): domain Eukaryota; kingdom Metazoa; phylum Arthropoda; class Insecta; order Orthoptera; family Tettigoniidae; genus Meconema; species Meconema thalassinum. Next base: position 593,793,965 of record OX336388.2, on the reverse strand, counting down.
CCAATATCTCGCGAACCCATGGTCGGATGTTGACATATGAGGTGTCGTTGAACTCGAGCTGACGTCCTCTTTCCTATTGACCATGTATTATATTTTTCAAAAATTCTTTGAATTTTTTCGTTTTTGAAAATAGGCTATAGCTTGAAAACGAAACAGGATAGAACGTTGTGCCATGGCTGAAACGAATGGTCTTTATGACCTTTATTTTTTGTAATAAAACTTTTTTATTTTTTATATTTTTTTTGAAAACACTCGAATTTTGAAAATCCTATATTTTGGAAACTAGGAACTCTACAAAAAAAATTGTTTAACGTAAATCAATGGTCCCTACCCCCTCTACCCCCAAAATAAATTTCAAGTCTCTAGGATGAAAACCTGCAGTAGTGGGATGATGACAGAGCTGCTTCCAAAAGCAAGTGGTGAGCCCCTGCGACCTTGGAATGGAAGGAGCCATGCTAGGAGGGCGTGCTTGGATTCGTTTTTTTCGTCTCGTTGTGCTCTTTACGGGAATGTCGGTGTCGAAAATGTGAAAATCTGGAAACACAGTCTTTTTGGGGTAAAAACGTGATTTTAGACTTTTTGCTATATTTCACGAACCAATAACGCTAGAGGCGTGTTCGACAGGTCCAAGGACTCGGGGTAACGTCCTCTCTGCTATGGACTACTCGTTATAATTTTTAATAAAATTGGAAACTCGGTTTTGGGGTAAACACGTGTTTTTTGTGATTTTGTCGATATCTCACGAAGCAATAACGCTAGAGGCATGTACGATGGGTCCAAGGATTCGGACAGACGTCCTCTTTGCTATGAACTACTCGTTGTAATTTAAAAAAAAAATTGGAAACGCGATTTTGGGGTAAACACGTGTTTTTTGTGATTTTTGCTGATATCTCACGAATCAATAACGCTAGAGACGTGTACGAGGTGTCCTAGGACTCGGGCTAACGCCCCCTTTCAAATGTGGTAGATATTTTTTTTCCAAAAAGATAATTCACAAAGGGCCTAACGCCATACATGTTGAAATAACGTTTTCTTTTTCTTTGCCTGTTTATAATGTCCATGAAGCGTGGCGGTTGAGAGAGACGATACGGCTGGGTGTGTGTGTGTTTCAACGAACCTGTCGCTGACCACGGTGGCTGTGTTCAATAGATCAATCGCTATTTCGACGGGTCGGTGTATGACAGAGCGAGGGTACGTTTTTTCACACGTTTTACCTTTAACGTGTAAACGGTGATGAGAACTTGGTTCTATGTTGGTCGAAGCGAGTACAGAAAACAAACTTACAGGAGGTGAAGGTCATTTGAGCTTATTGGAAGGCATTGATCTGACTTGACAACAAGTGCAATGGAAAAAATGACCAAGACGCTTGAAGGTGAAATAATCTGACCATCGTGGTGGCAGGGGAGTGTGAAAGGCGTGCACACATGTGTGAAACCACAGGCACGCTAAACCAGTGACATCCTGTTTTGCTTCGTACGTGACAAAATGCAAGTTCATGTGAAATTTGATCTTTCACAGGTGTTCGCTTGGGTGTTATCTGTCCACGTGCGCGATAACTGTTAACAAGTTACAGCCTGTCTTGCTTCGTACGTGACAAAATGCAAGTTCATGTGAAATTTGATCCGGCACAGGTGTTCGCCTGGGACGTTAGCTGTCCACGTGCCTGATAACAGAATGGTCAAAGCGTGGGAAAAAAAAAATTATACATGCAACGTAGCATATATAAAGACACGTCGCTGACATTTCCACTCGCACTTATGTGACTACTTTTGAACACACTACAGCGTTGTGTGAAACACTTGGCCTTGTTTAACAGTTTTGGTGTTGGTGGAAAATACTTAACCTTGTTGTGGGGTAGGTATATATTTATTCATTTATATATTTATTGATTTTATATAAATACATGCAATTATTTATTGATTAGGTAATTAATGATTTTATTTATTTGTTTGCAGATAACCGGAATACCTTACATGTCTGAGGGAGAAGAAACCATTGCACTTTTGAGCCCACTAGAAGGGAAGAACAACAAGTCACTGCAAGTAAAGGTGAGATGATTTTTTTTAAACTAACTTGTTTCATTTTTGTTTTGTTTTATGTTTTATTTTATGAAATGTATGTATTAACTTGAATTTAGGTATTTATAGCGGTTTATTTTATTTATTTTTAGAAACTTGGAAAGAATAGTCTTACCGACGTAGTAGTCGCTGAAAAAAAAACGAAACGCACTAAAGCGAAACCACTGCCAAAGAGTGAACTGTTTAAAACTCAGGTAAGTCCAACTTAAAAATGCTATTCCATTTTACCACTACTGAAAACTCGTAGACAAAAAAAATTCATTACCTGTACATGACTGGGACAATGATTGCTTTCTTGATTAATGGCTATGTTGTTGTTGTTGACTGGGAAAAGTACAAGGCCATGTTGGATTTTCTAAAAATAAAAATAATAAATTTAATTTATGGGTGGTTCCCTATGGACTCAACGAATATTCACAGGTTTGAACATGATAATGTGAACAAAATGACATGACATTCATTTTTGTTTATTTATTGGTTAAAGGGAGGGTGGGGGAATGTAAATGACTGTAGCTTTATAAAAAAGAAAATAAGTACATGAGTTACTGTTAGTGCCAACATACAGTTTATTTTTAATGGTGTTTTGATATATTAATGCCAATTAACGTTAACGTTTTATTTACAAGTATTGATTGATTGATTGAGTGATGGGTTATTTTGTTTGCTTTTAGGTGTCGTCATGTGCCATTAACGTAATGAACAGACAGTGAACAAGCATGCATTATGCTTTAAAGTACTCTGTGCTCTTGTGCAATGTTAATAACTTACAATAAGAAAAAGTTTTATTATAACACATGGCGTTAGTACCAAATACAACAAGTGAGCAAGTTGGTTTACCACGTGGGATAAATTTAAAATCAGAACATGATCGATGGTTAACATTTGAATCCTGGCCTGTAGGCTTTTTGTCGACGCATGAACTTGCAAAAGCCGGTTTTTTTTACTTGAACCGAGAAGATGTGGTGCGCTGTGTGTTTTGTCGTATTGAACTTTCACACTGGGAAGAAGGGGATGATCCCTTTAGAGACCATTTGCGATGGTCTCCTCACTGTCCTTACATGCTTGGAAAGCAAGTGGGTAACCTACCCGTGCATTCATTTTACCGAACCACAAGGCCTTTGGCTGCTACTTACGTTGCTGAATCACAAATAAATAATAATAATGATGTATTACCAGTCAACGGTAGTGTCGATATATGTGGTCCATATGCCATAGACAGTGTTGAATTGGCGTGTGCTTTTGAAAAATTGGGAGTTTGCAAGACTAAAGCACTAGCACACCCAGAGTACAGCTCTGTTGAAAAACGTTTCGAATCTTATAAAAATGTTTGGCCATTAATATTAAAACACCTTACCAAACAGCTAAGTGAAGCTGGATTTTTTTATACTGGTGAAGGGGATAAAACAATATGTTTTTATTGCGGATTTGCTTTAAAGGATTGGCAAATGACTGATGACCCTTTAGTGCAACATGCTCGTTGGTTACCAAACTGTAAATACATGGTGTTGCTTAAAGGTCAGGAATTTGTGAACACTATTCGTAAAGAAAAAGTGATTGCAGCACAAGACATAAAAGTGCCTTTAGAGTTAGAGCACGCGGAGCAAATACATAAGGCTGAAAGAAAAGACTTGTCTCACGAACAGATACAAAAGTGTGACCAACAATTATGTAAAATTTGTTATCAAGATGAACTAGGTGTTGTATTTTTACCCTGTGGACACATGATAGCCTGTGTCAAATGTGCATTAAAACTTAACACTTGTGCTATATGCAGAAAAGTAGTATCTGCTACAGTTAGGGCATTTCTTGCATAACTAGTATAATTTATTCGCCATGCATAGTGCAAAATCCCTAATTGCACAATATTATTAAAACTGTTTTAGAGTGTAATAGATATGCTTTTGTTTTGTTTATAGACTACTACAATGAATGTTTTGAATGCTGTGGGACAATCATGTGGCTTAGAGACAAAGAAGCTCAGCGAATTGCCAACGCATATTCCATTCCGCATTATCAAGATTCGGAAATTGAAAACAGCATATGGTGATCGTGTACTTTGTGTATGTGAAAACTTTGAGACATTTCTGCCTATACGGTTTAATGATATGTCGGAAAGTGTTTTTGATGAAGTCAATAATGCTGTGCAACCTGTACACTTAATTTATGAAGGTTTTAAAAACAATAGGTGCATGATTCGTTTTAATTAAATAAAAAAAAGTCAAATAATAATGGAAGATATAAGTCATGACAATGGACTGAAAGAAAAAATATGTGTATAGAATAATAATGTCTTAGTGTTTAGTATTGTCTTAAAAATATTATCATGGAACCAAAAAATGTATATAAAGTTTGTAAATAAATGAAAATAATGGTACAATGTTGTTTTATTTTCTATAGAAGTCAGAATATTTAACATTGCAGAGTATACATGATTATGACAATAAAAAGCACACTTAATACAAGTCTTTGCCTTTACGATAGTGTGTTATAGTTTTAAAAACAAAGCTTGTTGTAGATCTTTTTTCTTCCACGGTAAACAATAGGCATGAAAACGTTATTGTCCTGTTTTGGATCATTATCACTATCATAATCATAAGCTGCATGATCTATATCACTATTATTATAATCACTATAATTATCCTCAACATTATCCTCAACATTACTAAAACCAGTTAAATATTCCTGGTCCTCTTCCTGTTCCTCTTCCTCTTCCTCTACAGTGTCCTCGTGTAGAGTCTGCGTGGCTTTTGATAATGTTAAGGGTTTTTTGAACATTGAATTATTTTCAATAGTAGTATTGTTTTGTAGCACTTGCTTTTTAACATTTTCATGATTTTCTGTTGACAGCAACAGTGTTTCATGCAGTACACTACATTGATGATCACTGACACTTAAAACCACACTATTTTTGCTTTTTAGCTCACTGCGACATTGTTTTGAACGTTGTTTTGTACAACGCCAAATAACAGTTCCATTTTTATTGGTTCGTTTCACAATATATGAATATCCTTTATAGAATGCATGAGGCTTACCATACCTAGTCACAGATACTTCCATATCAACTGTCAAGCTTAGACTAAGCTCTAGTAAAGACAACTTGGTAATAAGAACAATAGATTAATGTGCGAGCATATATGGGTGCAAATGTGGGAGCAAAAAAAAGTGGGAGCAAAAAGTGGGAGCAAGAATTGGGAGCAAAAAAGTGGGAGCAAAAAGTGGGAGCAAAAATTGGGAGCAAAAAGTGGGAGCAAAAAGTGGGAGCAAATATTGGGAGCAAAAAGTGGGAGCAAAAGTGGGAGCAAAAGTGAGTGTAAAAGTGAGTGCAAACGTGGGTTCAAAAGTGAGTGCAAAAGTGAATGTAAAAGTGAATGTAAAAGTGGGTGCAAAAGTGGGTGCAAGAGTGGGTGCAAAAGTGGGTGAAAAAGTGGGTGCGAAAGTGGGTGCAAAAGTGAGTGCAAAAGTGGGTGCAAAAGTGAATGCAAAAGTGGGTGCAAAAGTGGGAGCAAAAAGTGGGAGCAAAAAGTGGGAGCAAAAAGTGGGAGCAAAAATTGGGAGCAAAAGTGGGAAGCAAAAGTGAGTGTAAAAGTGAGTGCAAACGTGGGTTCAAAAGTGAGTGCAAAAGTGAATGTAAAAGTGGGTGCAAAAGTGGGTGCAAGAGTGGGTGCAAAAGTGGGTGCAAAAGTGGGCGAAAAAGTGGGTGCAAAAGTGGGTGCACGAGTGGGTGCAAAAGTGGGTGAAAAAGTGGGTGCGAAAGTGGGTGCAAAAGTGAGTGCAAAAGTGAATGCAAAAGTGGGTGCAAAAGTGGGAGCAAAAAGTGGGAGCAAAAAGTGGGTTCTGAAGAAAGTAGGAGCAATTATGAGAGTAAATGTGAAAGGAAAAGTGGGAGCAAGTATGGGAGCAAATGTGAAAGCAAAAGTGGGAGCAAAAAGTGAGAGAAAAAAGTGAGAGCAAAAAGTGAGAGCAAATATGAGAGCAAAAAAAAGTAGGAGGAAGTATGGGAGCAAATGTGAAAGCAAAAGGGGGAGAAAAAAATGAGAGAAAAAGTGGGACCAAAAAGTGTAAGCAAAAGTGCAATATGAGAGCAAAAAAAATGTGGGAGCAAAAAGTGGGAGCAAAACGTGTAAGCAGAAGTGGGAGCAAACAAGTGTGAGCAAATATGGGAGCAGAAAGTGGGAGCAAATGTGAAAGCAAAAGTGGGAGCAAAAAGAGCGAGCAAAAGTGAGTGCACAAAGGGGGAGCAAAATGTGTGAGTAAAAAGTGGGGTCAAATGTGGTGTTTTACTAAAACAATCCCCCCCCTAACCTAACCTAACCTAACTTTACTCAACCTAATTTCACCTAACCTAACTTCACCTAACCTAACCTTCCAACTCTCAGATCAAAAATTAAATTCTGGCTATAGTCGCGTTGGAATCCAAAACCTCTGGGATAACACCCAAGTATACTAGCCACTACACCGCGAAATGGGCAAATTATCATGCAACACAACACAAAAATAAAAAGTTTTCTGTAGTGTAACTCATTGGCTGACAATCATAGTTGAGAATTCAAACCCAAGACCTCAGGACTTTAGTTTTGAACATTATCAGAAATATTATTCCATTTACATTTTGCTGTTGCTTATAGTTATAAGAGTTGGCATTAATATGGGAGCAAAAGTGAAAGCAAAAAGTGGGTGCAAGCATGGCTGGTTGTAGAGACTTTCATATCAACTAATACACATAAATTAAATTTTAGTAAAGTGACTTGGCTAATAATAATAATAATATTAACAGTTTTAAAAAAATTCAAGGGGATTGATATTTTTCAGGGTGTAATTTCCAAAGTACTGTCAAGAATAATAATTACATGAACAGATTCCAAGAACTCTAGAGTGCTTTTAAGGTTAATGATTGGCTAGGAGTGAGATAGAGCTAGCTAACCTAAGTTAACCTCAGCTCAGTAAACCTAACCTTGTCACATGGCATGTTCTACAAGTATAGACTTGCTTTGAGACTGGCTATGACGTCACAGATGAATGGCGGTGGGAGGCTGGACACGACTTTTTATTACCCAAAAACATTGTCCTTTTTGCCAGCCTCCCACCGCCATTCATCTGTGACGTCATAGCCAGTCTCAAAGCAAGTCTATACTTGTAGAACATGCCATGTGACAAGGTTAGGTTTACTGAGCTGAGGTTAACTTAGGTTAGCTAGCTCTATCTCACTCCTAGCCAATCATTAACCTTAAAAGCACTCTAGAGTTCTTGGAATCTGTTCATGTAATTATTATTCTTGACAGTACTTTGGAAATTACACCCTGAAAAATATCAATCCCCTTGAATTTTTTTAAAACTGTTAATATTATTATTATTATTAGCCAAGTCACTTTACTAAAATTTAATTTATGTGTATTAGTTGATATGAAAGTCTCTACAACCAGCCATGCTTGCACCCACTTTTTGCTTTCACTTTTGCTCCCATATTAATGCCAACTCTTATAACTATAAGCAACAGCAAAATGTAAATGGAATAATATTTCTGATAATGTTCAAAACTAAAGTCCTGAGGTCTTGGGTTTGAATTCTCAACTATGATTGTCAGCCAATGAGTTACACTACAGAAAACTTTTTATTTTTGTGTTGTGTTGCATGATAATTTGCCCATTTCGCGGTGTAGTGGCTAGTATACTTGGGTGTTATCCCAGAGGTTTTGGATTCCAACGCGACTATAGCCAGAATTTAATTTTTGATCTGATAGTTGGAAGGTTAGGTTAGGTGAAGTTAGGTTAGGTGAAATTAGGTTGAGTAAAGTTAGGTTAGGTTAGGTTAGGGGGGGATTGTTTTAGTAAAACACCACATTTGACCCCACTTTTTACTCACACATTTTGCTCCCCCTTTGTGCACTCACTTTTGCTCGCTCTTTTTGCTCCCACTTTTGCTTTCACATTTGCTCCCACTTTCTGCTCCCATATTTGCTCACACTTGTTTGCTCCCACTTCTGCTTACACGTTTTGCTCCCACTTTTTGCTCCCACATTTTTTTTGCTCTAATATTTGCTCCCACTTTTGCTTACACTTTTTGGTCCCACTTTTTCTCTCATTTTTTTCTCCCCCTTTTGCTTTCACATTTGCTCCCATACTTGCTCCTACTTTTTTTTTTGCTCTCATATTTGCTCTCACTTTTTGCTCTCACTTTTTTCTCTCACTTTTTGCTCCCACTTTTGCTTTCACATTTGCTCCCATACTTGCTCCCACTTTTCCTTTCACATTTACTCTCATAATTGCTCCTACTTTCTTCAGATCCCACTTTTTGCTCCCACTTTTTGCTCCCAGTTTTTGCTCCCACTTTTGCACCCACTTTTGCATTCACTTTTGCACCCACTTTTGCACTCACTTTTGCACCCACTTTCGCACCCACTTTTTCACCCACTTTTGCACCCACTCGTGCACCCACTTTTGCACCCACTTTTTCGCCCACTTTTGCACCCACTTTTGCACCCACTCTTGCACCCACTTTTGCACCCACTTTTACATTCACTTTTGCACTCACTTTTGAACCCACGTTTGCACTCACTTTTACACTCACTTTTGCTTCCCACTTTTGCTCCCAATTTTTGCTCCCACTTTTTGCTCCCACTTTTTGCTCCCACTTTTGCACCCACTTTTGCATTCACTTTTGCACCCACTTTTGCACTCACTTTTGCACCCACTTTCGCACCCACTTTTTCACCCACTTTTGCACCCACTCTTGCACCCACTTTTGCACCCACTTTTACATTCACTTTTACATTCACTTTTGCACTCACTTTTGAACCCACGTTTGCACTCACTTTTACACTCACTTTTGCTCCCACTTTTGCTCCCACTTTTTGCTCCCAATTTTTGCTCCCACTTTTTGCTCCCACTTTTTGCTCCCAATTTTTGCTCCCACTTTTTGCTCCCACTTTTTTGCTCCCAATTCTTGCTCCCACTTTTTGCTCCCACTTTTTTTTGCTCCCACATTTGCACCCATATATGCTCGCACATTAATCTATTGTTCTTATTACCAAGTTGTCTTTACTAGAGCTTAGTCTAAGCTTGACAGTTGATATGGAAGTATCTGTGACTAGGTATGGTAAGCCTCATGCATTCTATAAAGGATATTCATATATTGTGAAACGAACCAATAAAAATGGAACTGTTATTTGGCGTTGTACAAAACAACGTTCAAAACAATGTCGCAGTGAGCTAAAAAGCAAAAATAGTGTGGTTTTAAGTGTCAGTGATCATCAATGTAGTGTACTGCATGAAACACTGTTGCTGTCAACAGAAAATCATGAAAATGTTAAAAAGCAAGTGCTACAAAACAATACTACTATTGAAAATAATTCAATGTTCAAAAAACCCTTAACATTATCAAAAGCCACGCAGACTCTACACGAGGACACTGTAGAGGAAGAGGAAGAGGAACAGGAAGAGGACCAGGAATATTTAACTGGTTTTAGTAATGTTGAGGATAATGTTGAGGATAATTATAGTGATTATAATAATAGTGATATAGATCATGCAGCTTATGATTATGATAGTGATAATGATCCAAAACAGGACAATAACGTTTTCATGCCTATTGTTTACCGTGGAAGAAAAAAGATCTACAACAAGCTTTGTTTTTAAAACTATAACACACTATCGTAAAGGCAAAGACTTGTATTAAGTGTGCTTTTTATTGTCATAATCATGTATACTCTGCAATGTTAAATATTCTGACTTCTATAGAAAATAAAACAACATTGTACCATTATTTTCATTTATTTACAAACTTTATATACATTTTTTGGTTTCATGATAATATTTTTAAGACAATACTAAACACTAAGACATTATTATTCTATACACATATTTTTTCTTTCAGTCCATTGTCATGACTTATATCTTCCATTATTATTTGACTTTTTTTTATTTAATTAAAACGAATCATGCACCTATTGTTTTTAAAACCTTCATAAATTAAGTGTACAGGTTGCACAGCATTATTGACTTCATCAAAAACACTTTCCGACATATCATTAAACCGTATAGGCAGAAATGTCTCAAAGTTTTCACATACACAAAGTACACGATCACCATATGCTGTTTTCAATTTCCGAATCTTGATAATGCGGAATGGAATATGCGTTGGCAATTCGCTGAGCTTCTTTGTCTCTAAGCCACATGATTGTCCCACAGCATTCAAAACATTCATTGTAGTAGTCTATAAACAAAACAAAAGCATATCTATTACACTCTAAAACAGTTTTAATAATATTGTGCAATTAGGGATTTTGCACTATGCATGGCGAATAAATTATACTAGTTATGCAAGAAATGCCCTAACTGTAGCAGATACTACTTTTCTGCATATAGCACAAGTGTTAAGTTTTAATGCACATTTGACACAGGCTATCATGTGTCCACAGGGTAAAAATACAACACCTAGTTCATCTTGATAACAAATTTTACATAATTGTTGGTCACACTTTTGTATCTGTTCGTGAGACAAGTCTTTTCTTTCAGCCTTATGTATTTGCTCCGCGTGCTCTAACTCTAAAGGCACTTTTATGTCTTGTGCTGCAATCACTTTTTCTTTACGAATAGTGTTCACAAATTCCTGACCTTTAAGCAACACCATGTATTTACAGTTTGGTAACCAACGAGCATGTTGCACTAAAGGGTCATCAGTCATTTGCCAATCCTTTAAAGCAAATCCGCAATAAAAACATATTGTTTTATCCCCTTCACCAGTATAAAAAAATCCAGCTTCACTTAGCTGTTTGGTAAGGTGTTTTAATATTAATGGCCAAACATTTTTATAAGATTCGAAACGTTTTTCAACAGAGCTGTACTCTGGGTGTGCTAGTGCTTTAGTCTTGCAAACTCCCAATTTTTCAAAAGCACACGCCAATTCAACACTGTCTATGGCATATGGACCACATATATCGACACTACCGTTGACTGGTAATACATCATTATTATTATTTATTTGTGATTCAGCAACGTAAGTAGCAGCCAAAGGCCTTGTGGTTCGGTAAAATGAATGCACGGGTAGGTTACCCACTTGCTTTCCAAGCATGTAAGGACAGTGAGGAGACCATCGCAAATGGTCTCTAAAGGGATCATCCCCTTCTTCCCAGTGTGAAAGTTCAATACGACAAAACACACAGCGCACCACATCTTCTCGGTTCAAGTAAAAAAAACCGGCTTTTGCAAGTTCATGCGTCGACAAAAAGCCTACAGGCCAGGATTCAAATGTTAACCATCGATCATGTTCTGATTTTAAATTTATCCCACGTGGTAAACCAACTTGCTCACTTGTTGTATTTGGTACTAACGCCATGTGTTATAATAAAACTTTTTCTTATTGTAAGTTATTAACATTGCACAAGAGCACAGAGTACTTTAAAGCATAATGCATGCTTGTTCACTGTCTGTTCATTACGTTAATGGCACATGACGACACCTAAAAGCAAACAAAATAACCCATCACTCAATCAATCAATCAATACTTGTAAATAAAACGTTAACGTTAATTGGCATTAATATATCAAAACACCATTAAAAATAAACTGTATGTTGGCACTAACAGTAACTCATGTACTTATTTTCTTTTTTATAAAGCTACAGTCATTTACATTCCCCCACCCTCCCTTTAACCAATAAATAAACAAAAATGAATGTCATGTCATTTTGTTCACATTATCATGTTCAAACCTGTGAATATTCGTTGAGTCCATAGGGAACCACCCATAAATTAAATTTATTATTTTTATTTTTAGAAAATCCAACATGGCCTTGTACTTTTCCCAGTCAACAACAACAACATAGCCATTAATCAAGAAAGCAATCATTGTCCCAGTCATGTACAGGTAATGAATTTTTTTTGTCTACGAGTTTTCAGTAGTGGTAAAATGGAATAGCATTTTTAAGTTGGACTTACCTGAGTTTTAAACAGTTCACTCTTTGGCAGTGGTTTCGCTTTAGTGCGTTTCGTTTTTTTTTCAGCGACTACTACGTCGGTAAGACTATTCTTTCCAAGTTTCTAAAAATAAATAAAATAAACCGCTATAAATACCTAAATTCAAGTTAATACATACATTTCATAAAATAAAACATAAAACAAAAAAAATGAAACAAGTTAGTTTAAAAAAAATCATCTCACCTTTACTTGCAGTGACTTGTTGTTCTTCCCTTCTAGTGGGCTCAAAAGTGCAATGGTTTCTTCTCCCTCAGACATGTAAGGTATTCCGGTTATCTGCAAACAAATAAATAAAATCATTAATTACCTAATCAATAAATAATTGCATGTATTTATATAAAATCAATAAATATATAAATGAATAAATATATACCTACCCCACAACAAGGTTAAGTATTTTCCACCAACACCAAAACTGTTAAACAAGGCCAAGTGTTTCACACAACGCTGTAGTGTGTTCAAAAGTAGTCACATAAGTGCGAGTGGAAATGTCAGCGACGTGTCTTTATATATGCTACGTTGCATGTATATTTTTTTTTTCCCACGCTTTGACCATTCTGTTATCAGGCACGTGGACAGCTAACGTCCCAGGCGAACACCTGTGCCGGATCAAATTTCACATGAACTTGCATTTTGTCACGTACGAAGCAAGACAGGCTGTAACTTGTTAACAGTTATCGCGCACGTGGACAGATAACACCCAAGCGAACACCTGTGAAAGATCAAATTTCACATGAACTTGCATTTTGTCACGTACGAAGCAAAACAGGATGTCACTGGTTTAGCGTGCCTGTGGTTTCACACATGTGTGCACGCCTTTCACACTCCCCTGCCACCACGATGGTCAGATTATTTCACCTTCAAGCGTCTTGGTCATTTTTTCCATTGCACTTGTTGTCAAGTCAGATCAATGCCTTCCAATAAGCTCAAATGACCTTCACCTCCTGTAAGTTTGTTTTCTGTACTCGCTTCGACCAACATAGAACCAAGTTCTCATCACCGTTTACACGTTAAAGGTAAAACGTGTGAAAAAACGTACCCTCGCTCTGTCATACACCGACCCGTCGAAATAGCGATTGATCTATTGAACACAGCCACCGTGGTCAGCGACAGGTTCGTTGAAACACACACACACCCAGCCGTATCGTCTCTCTCAACCGCCACGCTTCATGGACATTATAAACAGGCAAAGAAAAAGAAAACGTTATTTCAACATGTATGGCGTTAGGCCCTTTGTGAATTATCTTTTTGGAAAAAAAATATCTACCACATTTGAAAGGGGGCGTTAGCCCGAGTCCTAGGACACCTCGTACACGTCTCTAGCGTTATTGATTCGTGAGATATCAGCAAAAATCACAAAAAACACGTGTTTACCCCAAAATCGCGTTTCCAATTTTTTTTTAAAATTACAACGAGTAGTTCATAGCAAAGAGGACGTCTGTCCGAATCCTTGGACCCATCGTACATGCCTCTAGCGTTATTGCTTCGTGAGATATCGACAAAATCACAAAAAACACGTGTTTACCCCAAAACCGAGTTTCCAATTTTATAAAAAATTATAACGAGTAGTCCATAGCAGAGAGGACGTTACCCCGAGTCCTTGGACCTGTCGAACACGCCTCTAGCGTTATTGGTTCGTGAAATATAGCAAAAAGTCTAAAATCACGTTTTTACCCCAAAAAGACTGTGTTTCCAGATTTTCACATTTTCGACACCGACATTCCCGTAAAGAGCACAACGAGACGAAAAAAACGAATCCAAGCACGCCCTCCTAGCATGGCTCCTTCCATTCCAAGGTCGCAGGGGCTCACCACTTGCTTTTGGAAGCAGCTCTGTCATCATCCCACTACTGCAGGTTTTCATCCTAGAGACTTGAAATTTATTTTGGGGGTAGAGGGGGTAGGGACCATTGATTTACGTTAAACAATTTTTTTTGTAGAGTTCCTAGTTTCCAAAATATAGGATTTTCAAAATTCGAGTGTTTTCAAAAAAAATATAAAAAATAAAAAAGTTTTATTACAAAAAATAAAGGTCATAAAGACCATTCGTTTCAGCCATGGCACAACGTTCTATCCTGTTTCGTTTTCAAGCTATAGCCTATTTTCAAAAACGAAAAAATTCAAAGAATTTTTGAAAAATATAATACATGGTCAATAGGAAAGAGGACGTCAGCCCGAGTTCAACGACACCTCATATGTCAACATCCGACCATGGGTTCGCGAGATATTGGCTTGGACTAACGCGGCGGCCATGACACTCGTTGGAAACCGCCTTACCCCCCTACTCATGTAACGTCCATGCTATTCATTGGACTCCAACCAAATTTTGTATTCTGTACCTTAAGAGATGGAACTAAGAATATATTCAGTCACCAGGGCTGCCAACTGTAGTGCTCTATTAGGCTACATTATGCCAGGTATACAGTATTTCGAACTAATTAGAAATTTCGATATTACCAACTTAATTTCGTCATTATTCTAGATAGATCTATATCGATTAATCGTTGGCATGAATCTTAAATTTTAAGAAAAGTAGGCTCTTTATTTCGTCACGGAACTTCTTGTTTTATCTGTGATATCCAAAAGGGAAATTCCTCGATAGTTGTTAGGATTTGATTTTTCTCCTTTCTTGTGTAATGGATGTGTTATAGCTGTAGTCCAATGGTCTGGCAGTTCTTCTTTGATCCAAATGTTCACTATGCATTGGTGTAATGAAATCTTTACTGGTTCTGCTGCATATTTCCACAATTCTGAAAATGTTTGATCTTCTCCACTCGCGTTGTAGTTTTTGAGCTCTCTGAGCTTTGTAGACTTCTTGGATTGTGGGTGGATTTATGTTTTCTGATGGTGTTTTAACAGTGGTATCTGTATTTATTTGAAGCAATTCTGGTGGATCTTCGCAATTTAGCAACTTGTTAAATGTTTCTGCTAAAATTTCTGTATTTCTTTTATTACTATGAGCTAACTCGCCGTTTTTGTCTTTTAACATTAATGTTGGAGGTTCATATCTTTGTAGTTGTTTGTTAAAAATTTTGTAGTAACCTCTTGAGTTTGTTTTCGCGCTATTCGTTTCGATCATCAGAAGTATATCCTTTTGTTATAGCCGTTTAACCCTTCGTATTATTTTTTGGAGTTATCTTCCTTTGTTTTATGAGATCCAAGTGTAATTCATCTGTTTTTTGGCTCTGATACCGTAACCAGGCTTGATGTCTATCTTCCACTGTATTATCACACTCATCGTTCCACTATTGGTGTTTCTTCCATGGATTTATTGGGGCTACTTGTTCAGCTATTTGTTTCAATTCGGGAACTGTTTCCTCTAAATCATCTGTTATTTTAATATATTTAGTTCGTTCTCTGTATCTCTTGTTATTTATTAGTTTATGAGGGTCGTATGTTCTCTTCTTTTTTAGGTGAGTTTTTTTCTTTGTCAACGGGGTAAATTTAATTTTAATCTTTATCATGTAATGATCCGATCCAGTATCTGCTCCTCTCAGTACTTTCACATTGTAGATCTCCTTGTGATAGTTCTTATCGACACAAACATGATCTAGTTGCCATTCTCCTTTTTTCCAATCTGGATGTTTCCAAGTTTTGAGTTTATTTGGTCTTCTCTTGAAGTAAGTTGATTTGGAGATCATATCATGGTTCCTGCAAAATTCCACCGGCTCCGTCAGGGATTTTAAAACTGACGTGAGGGTTGGAACGGGGTGCACTCAGCCTCGTGAGGACAATTGAGTAGCTGTCTGACAGTGAGACAGCGCCCCGATCACGAATACCAAGATTAACGGCCGACGGGACCCGACGCGTCACCCCAATATCAGCAGGCCAAATGGCTGGGCAGCGGTCGCTTGGTCGGCCTTAGCCCATCATGGGCTGGATAGTGCCAGGGGTTGAATTACAATTTTGGTGTGACTTTTAGTTATGTTTGTTGCTGTCTGATCTAAATGCTCCCAAAATCCCTCCACATGATCTTTGTGTTCTTTCTTATTATTAGCCTATTTTCAATTTTCAAATAATAGGCTTATGAGATCACCTTTTGTCCGTGTGTGCGTGTGTGTGTGTGTGTGAGGTGTGTGTGTGTGTCCCCCTAATAAAATCTAAACGGTTGGAGCGATTTCAATGAAACTTGGTAAGTTCATAGCACTGTTCCCGGCGACCTCGACCGTGCCCTTCAAATTTTGTTACGTCTCACCAATCCAACATGGCGGCTGTGCGAAATATTTCACTAGCATTCAATATCTCCGAAACTATTACCGATATCGCCCTGTAATTGTGTACGGTGATAAAGGGCACTACTAGAAGTTCACTTATGAGACTTTCAAAAACCTGATGACTACGAAACCAACATGGCGGTCAAGCGAATTTGAGACTTTTAAATAGACTTTTCTCGCGATTTAACTATACAAACGTAATGAAACTAGGTACAGCAAATGTTTATACACATATTAATGCACTGGAGTCTAATTTAGTTCGATTGTTTACATAACCTCAAAATGGCGACTGTGCGAATTATTTCACTGACATTCTATATCTCCGAAACTATTACAGATATCACCCTGCAATTTTGTACGGTGATAAAGGGTACTGATACAAGTTTACCTATGTATATTTTATAAACCTGTAAAGTACAAAACGAACATGGCGACCAAGCGAATTTGAAATATTTTAATATACTTTTCTCGTGATTTAACTCTCTGAGCGCAGTGAAATGTGGTACAGTAAATGATTTTGCAGATTGTAATGCACTGCCATCTAATTTAATTCAATTGTTTACATAACCTCAAGATGGCGGCTGTGCGAAATTTTAAAATTATTTTTTTATTTCGTATGTCGTAATCATGCGATCGAAGTGAAAGTTTGAATAATGAACCTAGGCAATAATTGTCCTTGAATGGTACATAACTCTATGGCCTATACATATAACAATCCTAAATGGCGAGCTTCCGAAATATTTAGACGGTTCTCAATATCTATGAATCTTTTACAGCAACCAAACTGATTTTTTTAATGTTCATAGAGACTATGAACATATGTTCACCTATAGGACTTTCAGTAACCTGGTGAGCACAAATCCAACATGGCGGCGACGCGAAGTATAAATATTTAAATGGATGTTTCTCGCGAATTAACTATCCGAGTGCCGTGAAACGTTGCATATTAAATGCTTATACAAATGCTTATACTGGCATCTAATTTACTTCAATTGTTAGCATAATCACAAGATGGCTGCTGTGCGTAATTTAAAAATCTCGTTTTTACTTTTTGTGTTCTAATCATGCGATTGAAGTTTGACTACCACACGTACACAATAATCTTAATGTAATAGTACAAAAATAAAAATCCAACCTGGCGACCATCTGAAATATTTAGACGGTTCTCAATATCTACGAATCTGTTACAGCAATTAAACTGAAATTTTGTATGTTGATAGAGGCAATTAACATGAGCAGGATATATGAAAATAGGCTGTATAGTTCTTCACGGAACTACTTGTTTTTATCATTAGTTGGGGCATGAGCATTTAGAATGGTATATGGTTCTATTTGCAGCTTTTAAAGTTAGTGTCGAGAGCCTATGGGATAATGCTTTAAATTCTATGATGGATTCAATTATTTTGAGATTGACTACAAATCCTGTTCCGAATTGTGGACATTGCTTCATTACTCTTTTTCCTGGTATTCCCTTGTAAATTCTATACCCTTGTGATTCTATTGGTTCCTGATCGGTGTTTCTCATTTCTTGAAGCCCGGTTATTAGAATCCCTTTGCGATCCATTTCGTCTGTCAAAATTTTGAGTTTTCCTGGCTGTATGATGGAATTTATATTGTGTGTTGCTATATAGTTTATCTGTCCTATCTTCAGTCTAAATTTGGGTTAAGTATAAGAGTTTTAATAAATAATAATAATGTTATTTATTTTACGTCCCTTTTCACATCCTCGGCTATTAGAGACGCCGGGGTGCCGGAATTATGCCCCGAAGGGGATCTTTTACCGTGCCAGTAAATCTACTGACACGGCTCCCTCGGATTTGTGCATCCTCAAATGCCAGCTGACTGCGCCTGGATTCGATCCTGCAACCTTGGACACAGCAAGCGAGAACGTTACCGCTGAGCTACGCAGCCAGCCTTTAAGATTTTTAATTTAGTTATAATTTGTTTATGTTCTTTATTGTTTGTATATCTATTTTTAATTTTCAGACTGCCTTATTTGATTTATTGTTTTTTATCATCCTCGTTTTTACTACTTTTATCCAATCACTGTAGTTTATATATAAACCATTTTCGTTTTCATCCCCTGGCAGTGGGCTATTTTTATGTTCATAATTTCATTTCATAGCATTTCATGAGGGACCGATAACCTAGATGTTAGGCCCCTTAAAACAAGAATTATTATTCTTGGCATTTTGGGGAATGCCGTGAAGAGGGTCCGCTTGTGAACTGTTAGGATATACGACTACTGCTTGGGGCAAATTATCTGGATGTAGTTGGTAGCATGCTGAACTGCTGTGCCCAAACTAGCGGGTTTAAACCCGGCCGAATCCGTCGGACTTTTTAAGAGCGTTAAAAATCCTTCAGTATGCCTTCCGTCGGAGGGGAAGTAAAGCCGGCGGTCCCATGTCATAGATTTATGGCGTGTAAAAGATCCTTCCACAGACTAAACTTGTGTGGAGCTAAATTTCTAGGTTAGATTTCGTTGGATCGCTCTATCCAAGTTCCAACGTTCATTGGAACGTATCATTGACATCTGGTGGAGAAAGGTGGAACCACTTGAAATTGAACGGAACGTGTAGCTCACCCTCTGGGTGTCCGCAGGAAGCAGCTACAACCTCTGGCGAGCCGATCATTTCCTCGGACAACCCCGCACTAAAAGCCATGCGATAAATAAATAAATAAATAAATAAATAATAACCTAGATGTCCACCCGAAGACTGTTGATTGATGCTCGCCTCGCACCCGAGTGTATCAGTGTAATGGCCAGGCTGAAACAGCATCGGGGCAGTAAGGTCATTGGATCATCTTGGCTAATTGTGGCTGCCTACTTCTACTTTAATACCTGCCAACTTTCCCGATTCAGGAGGGAGACTCCCGATTTTCCATAGATTTTCCCTTCTCACGATTACTCAAGTTATCCTCCCGAGTTTTGTAAATTATTGGCGAACTTCATTTTTTTTTTTGGAAGTGTTATAGAGGGCAGGCAATGCATGTTATTTGGGTACCAGAATTCGCAAATGGGTTTTGTTTCTGTGTAAGCGGTTGTTTATTGACTTTGCTGCAACATTTTCGTCACATTCTAGTGTTATGGCTCGGCGTTTGCACTTCACTATGGCCAAAAATTACAATTCTGTTTCTTTGAAACCGTTTTCGGAACAATTGCTGTGCATGATTGAATCCAGCAAAGATCAATTATTTTGCATTTTGTACTGTTTGTTGATGTAATGGTTTTATATCACGTGGCGGAAATAGTGATATTTCCAACACGTGGGAACATTGAAGTACCAAGGAAAAGTAAATGTAGCAAAAGAAATATAGTTTGGTACAACAAGTGTTTAGTGCTTTTCAGTCGGTCAACACGAATGTACCCAAAAGAGATGGGTTATGCCCTAATCCTGAAATAAATTACATGAGATTAATAAAACACTAGGATGACCAGTTTCGATCGTCAAGCGATCATCATCAGATCCATTACACTTAGGCTATAAAATCTATGTTTGAAATACAGGTGAAAATATTTACAATATGTACAATTATTTAGTTGCAGTATTGGTACTGCAACTGTCAGTGTATGCTAAATGCAGTATATATGTTAGGTGAAATGCTAAATGGTGATAGCTATCCGGAGATTGTACTTTAGAGAGATCATATGGTTGTAAACTATGGTTAAAGTATAAAATTTTAGGCTAACTACTTATCTGATTGTCTTCCGTACTACAGCTACTCGCAGTTTTCGTGTTTACTAGAACTCACTGTGCGGTCGACTGCGGTGGTTATCTTAACGACTGGTTTTTCCCTCCCTTCTCCCCCCTACCCCTACGTGCTGTGGGGAGTGATCGCGATGTGTTTATGTGAGGTGTTGCCAACCTAGATAAGATGTATGTTATTGAATGAGGTGGGTCTGCAACTATTAAAGACCGTGGATTAGCCCTCGCCACGCGTGGAGCATAACCCATTCGAACTAAGCGTTGACGGTCTTATGAGGACGTCCCGGCACCTTTAATACTGCCGCGAATATGGGCCTTGGTTTATTGCAGAAGAAAAGTACATCGTACACCTGATCCAGATAACATTTACCTATTAAAAAACCCCTAATTTCCCCCCTTTTTTATCTAGCTTGGCTGTGTCGCTAAATTGTGTTTTGTTTCCGACAGGGTGTGTTTTTTAGTAGCGTGAAGAGGGGTGAGCTCTCCATGAACGTGTGTTCATTTAGATTGTTGGGATTGTTTCGTTTGGCTAGGTGTATCTCGATTGCTTCCTTTATGTCAAGAGCTCTGCCTTTCGATTCGTGATGGATTATTTTAAGGTCCGACTCTATGTTGGTAAAGCTGTGCCCTGCGTCACACATATGTTCGCACACGGCTGAATGTGTTCCGTATCTTATCGCATTCCTATGTTCATTATAACGTGTGTCTACTCGCCTTCCACTCTGCCCGATGTAATTAGCTTGACAATCGGTGTCTTGGCACGTTATAGAATATACCCCTGACCTTGAATACGGGTCACGTTTATTTAGATTACTATTTAGGAGGTGCCTAGCGGTTGTGTTTTTCGTCGTGAAAGCTATCTTTATGCCTTGCTTTTTGAATAGGTTAGTGATTTTATATGTATTCGCATTCACATAGTTGAAACGCGCAAATTTTTTCTCATTACTGTCCGGTTTGGGAATCGTTTTATCTTTATTTTTATGTTTGGCTATAATTTGGTTTATTTTGCTTGACGAGAAGTTGTTTTCCTTAGCTATTTGCATAATTGTTCTTATTTCCTTATTATAGTTGTCTTTTGACATGGGTATGTTTAAAGCCCTGTGCACCATTGAGTTGAAACCCGCTAGTTTGTGCGTACTGGGGTGATTAGACTGATTGTCGATTGCATGCGAGGTTTGTGTTGCTTTCCGGAATATGGAATATGAAAGGTCGTTGTCTTTACGTTCAATAGTTATATCGAGATAATTTATTTTCCGGTCTATTTCGGATTCCTTAGTGAATTTGATAGAGTGGTGAAGGCTATTAATGGATTGGAGAATTGTTTCTTCGCTTGTTAGTTCAGTATCGTAGATGCAAATTACATCATCTACGTATCTTTTCCATATTACTATTCCCTTTGTTGAAGTCTTTTCTAAGAATGCATTTTCTAGTGCATTGATGAAGATGTCAGCGATTAACCCACTTAGTGGCGATCCCATTGCTAGGCCTTCTCTCTGTGTGTATATTTTATTGTCGAATTGAAACACGTTTTGGTTGAGAACGACCCTCAGTAATCTCACAATCTCTTCAATTTCTTTTACCGAATTGTTGGATTTTAAGTTGTTTTCGATAGTGTTGATTGCTTCAATAATCGGAATATTGGTGTACATGTTAGTTACGTCGAAGGATACTAGCCTGAAGCTAGGTTTCATTTGTAGGGTGTTCAATGCTGTTACTAGTTCTGTTGTGTTCTTTACAGAGTTGTTTTTGTCGTTGGAAAGACGGCATTTTAAGATTTTTAGTAACTCTTTGCTGATTTTGTAATTAGGGGCATTCCTACAATTGACTATTGGTCTCATTGGGCATTCCTTTTTGTGTATTTTTGGTTGTCCCCTCAATGACGGTATTTTCGGGTTCATGTTTATTAGTTTTGATTTTTCGGCTTTGGTCAGTATGTATTCTGTTTCTTTTAGCGCACTTTTTATTTGTTTTTGGAATTTGTTGGTGGGGTCTTTTGTTAATTCCTTGATTTCGTTGTTGTTTAGGAATTCGACTGTTTTTTCAATGTATTCTGTTTTGTTCAAAATTACTGTAGTGTTTCCCTTATCTGCTTTTGTGATGATTAAGTCATGTTCTTTTATTTTTTGTTTCAACGACTTTATTTCTTTGAGTTGTTTGTTGTTTTGAATGTTATTGCTATCGCCCTCTCGTTTGAGGATTTTTTTGGCTTCGTTGGTGGCGAGATTTTTGGTTAATTCCCTGTCTTCTGCTGGGAGCTTGTGACTGGCTATCTCAATATCTGTGATCAACTGTTTTATATTGTGGTTCGTGTGTGCGTCTGTGCAGTTGTATTTCAAACCTTTGTCTAACATATTCATTTCACCTTGAGAAAAGGTTACGTTCGTTCTGTTGTTTACTCTGCTGTGGAAATTGAATTCATTGTTATTCGTGTGTTGTTCGTTAGATTGATGGTTCTGTGTTTCTCCTAGTTTTCTTAATTTATTTTCTAGCGTTTCATGCTTCCTCGTTGCTCTGATTTTGATGGTGTCATGTAGGTGCTCGGTGAAGCTGTCCCATTGGGCTGCGTGCCAGAAATTACTTAGTTGCAATTGAATGTCGTATAATTGTTGGTTAATTTTTTGCTTTCTTATGTATGCAAATCTTAATTCGTTTTTTATCCAAAGCGCTTTGGCTTGTTTAGTTGAAATGATCGAGGCTGGTGTGTTCGGTACGGTTTTAATTGGTACGTATTTAGGTGTGAGGTTTAGTTCTATACATTTTTTGTTGAACCAAATTGACTTGTCTAAATTCATGAGTTTAAGCCTGAGTGATTTGAATTTCTTGGCTTCACGATTTGCCTGACTAGCCGTGAACATTGTGGTGTTTGAAGCCATATTTTCAGTGTTGCCTTAGTAAACAAGTGTTTAGTGCTTTTCAGTCGGTCAACACGAATGTACCCAAAAGAGATGGGTTATGCCCTAATCCTGAAATAAATTACATGAGATTAATAAAACACTAGGATGACCAGTTTCGATCGTCAAGCGATCATCATCAGATCCATTACACTTAGGCTATAAAATCTATGTTTGAAATACAGGTGAAAATATTTACAATATGTACAATTATTTAGTTGCAGTATTGGTACTGCAACTGTCAGTGTATGCTAAATGCAGTATATATGTTAGGTGAAATGCTAAATGGTGATAGCTATCCGGAGATTGTACTTTAGAGAGATTATATGGTTGTAAACTATGGTTAAAGTATAAAATTTTAGGCTAACTACTTATCTGATTGTCTTCCGTACTACAGCTACTCGCAGTTTTCGTGTTTACTAGAACTCACTGTGCGGTCGACTGCGGTGGTTATCTTAACGACTGGTTTTTCCCTCCCTTCTCCCCCCTACCCCTACGTGCTGTGGGGAGTGATCGCGATGTGTTTATGTGAGGTGTTGCCAACCTAGATAAGATGTATGTTATTGAATGAGGTGGGTCTGCAACTATTAAAGACCGTGGATTAGCCCTCGCCACGCGTGGAGCATAACCCATTCGAACTAAGCGTTGACGGTCTTATGAGGACGTCCCGGCACCTTTAATACTGCCGCGAATATGGGCCTTGGTTTATTGCAGAAGAAAAGTACATCGTACACCTGATCCAGATAACATTTACCTATTAAAAAACCCCTAATTTCCCCCCTTTTTTATCTAGCTTGGCTGTGTCGCTAAATTGTGTTTTGTTTCCGACAGGGTGTGTTTTTTAGTAGCGTGAAGAGGGGTGAGCTCTCCATGAACGTGTGTTCATTTAGATTGTTGGGATTGTTTCGTTTGGCTAGGTGTATCTCGATTGCTTCCTTTATGTCAAGAGCTCTGCCTTTCGATTCGTGATGGATTATTTTAAGGTCCGACTCTATGTTGGTAAAGCTGTGCCCTGCGTCACACATATGTTCGCACACGGCTGAATGTGTTCCGTATCTTATCGCATTCCTATGTTCATTATAACGTGTGTCTACTCGCCTTCCACTCTGCCCGATGTAATTAGCTTGACAATCGGTGTCTTGGCACGTTATAGAATATACCCCTGACCTTGAATACGGGTCACGTTTATTTAGATTACTATTTAGGAGGTGCCTAGCGGTTGTGTTTTTCGTCGTGAAAGCTATCTTTATGCCTTGCTTTTTGAATAGGTTAGTGATTTTATATGTATTCGCATTCACATAGTTGAAACGCGCAAATTTTTTCTCATTACTGTCCGGTTTGGGAATCGTTTTATCTTTATTTTTATGTTTGGCTATAATTTGGTTTATTTTGCTTGGCGAGAAGTTGTTTTCCTTAGCTATTTGCATAATTGTTCTTATTTCCTTATTATAGTTGTCTTTTGACATGGGTATGTTTAAAGCCCTGTGCACCATTGAGTTGAAACCCGCTAGTTTGTGCGTACTGGGGTGATTAGACTGATTGTCGATTGCATGCGAGGTTTGTGTTGCTTTCCGGAATATGGAATATGAAAGGTCGTTGTCTTTACGTTCAATAGTTATATCGAGATAATTTATTTTCCGGTCTATTTCGGATTCCTTAGTGAATTTGATAGAGTGGTGAAGGCTATTAATGGATTGGAGAATTGTTTCTTCGCTTGTTAGTTCAGTATCGTAGATGCAAATTACATCATCTACGTATCTTTTCCATATTACTATTCCCTTTGTTGAAGTCTTTTCTAAGAATGCATTTTCTAGTGCATTGATGAAGATGTCAGCGATTAACCCACTTAGTGGCGATCCCATTGCTAGGCCTTCTCTCTGTGTGTATATTTTATTGTCGAATTGAAACACGTTTTGGTTGAGAACGACCCTCAGTAATCTCACAATCTCTTCAATTTCTTTTACCGAATTGTTGGATTTTAAGTTGTTTTCGATAGTGTTGATTGCTTCAATAATCGGAATATTGGTGTACATGTTAGTTACGTCGAAGGATACTAGCCTGAAGCTAGGTTTCATTTGTAGGGTGTTCAATGCTGTTACTAGTTCTGTTGTGTTCTTTACAGAGTTGTTTTTGTCGTTGGAAAGACGGCATTTTAAGATTTTTAGTAACTCTTTGCTGATTTTGTAATTAGGGGCATTCCTACAATTGACTATTGGTCTCATTGGGCATTCCTTTTTGTGTATTTTTGGTTGTCCCCTCAATGACGGTATTTTCGGGTTCATGTTTATAGTTTTGATTTTTCGGCTTTGGTCAGTATGTATTCTGTTTCTTTTAGCGCACTTTTTATTTGTTTTTTGGAATTTGTTGGGTGGGGTCTTTTGTTAATTCCTTGATTTCGTTGTTGTTTAAA